>CAKXYN010000071.1:0-10000000 GCA_935064755.1 Tragelaphus eurycerus
AGAATTCTGATGCAAACTTCCTGCAAACTTCCCAAATGTCTAGCCACAGTTGTCAGAGAAGAATAAGGGCCTCTTCTCTTCCACATTACAAAAATTACATGTTTACTTTTTGTGGTGATCAAACCCAGAACTCTCCTAACAAGAAAATCAAGGAGATGTAGTTCCCATGCCAGTTTAAGGGATAAAGATGATGATGAATCAACAACACGCAACACATTTGTACAGTTCATATATCTGTCAGTTCAGCATATGTAACATCCTCCTATCCTTTCAAATACCTATAAAAACAGCTTCATGATCAAACATGATGGCAGCAACCCTCTTACAAAAGAATTGGGCTATTCCACTCTTCAGATGGTGGGAAATCCAAGTTTTGTCATTCAGTTTTTGTACCCGTCTATGGTTGGTTAAAGATCGCTCCCCTTCCAGTTCATTATAATTTCTCCTTTGACATTCTGTAACACAATGACTAGTATTTCAGGTCAAACGTCCAAGAAATAATAGGAGATGGAATCTGGGAGAAACCAATTAAAACACAAAAATATATAAATATATAAATAATCTAACAAAGAAAAATATGCCGTTTGTATAGTAGCATTATTGAAACTGGTCATGGGAAAGTTAAAATTTGCTTTTTTCCATACTCATTCAAATTCTAGTCTTGGTTATATAACTGGGGGAATAACTCAACCTTGTATTCTTGAAGTGTCTCTATTGTAGTAGTATTGGTTTGCAGAACTCTCCTATTAATTATTGCCACTAGTTTTAAAAATACTAAAAAGGTACCTAGATAGTCACCTGGAAAACAGACACATTTTCCTCATTCATTGTAGCAGCAATCCTAACTCCCCTGGATAATGAATATCAGTCACCTAGGAAATACAAGTACACTTTTTTTTGGTGATTAAGAAATATAAGAGTCGAAAATGACTGAATAGCAGTACTTCTTTTGGTTCAATAGAGCTTGAGACCTACAACATTTAAATAAACAGAGTACAAAACTGAAGGCATGAGAAGAGAAAAATGTATGTGCGTAGCCCATTAGAGGAGATGTTAAGTGGTTAAATTAAAAGTTAATCACTTCCATTCTCTATCACTTGGTTCACAGGCTGAGAATTCTTATGAGAGAAAAGTCACCACTTAATAAAACTGATTTATATTATATTACATGGTGCCTAGGTTATCACCTTAACTGTATGAGATAAGGTGATAAGGTTTGAACAGGACATAAGGTCTTTCACAGTTATATCATATTTGTTTTTTCTGGTGAAGACAGTGAATCCCTTGGGTATTTACCAGTAAAACAAACACCTTTATCAGAAACAATGCAATGCGAACTGTTATACCAATAATTAGGGAATTCCACAAATCTACTAAGAGGGTATTGGCAGAAGATTTTAACTGGGGAAAGCAAATGCACTTAACAGAATATGGTTCTATTTTCAATGAGTGCCAACTCCTGCACCTTCTATGATCGAAGGAAGCTACTGCAATTCACTGGCTAGCAGGAAGTGTGGTGATACTGCGACACAACTGAAGTGACTTAGCACACATACGTATAGGGAGCAAAAGACTTATACTCTGAAAACTAAAAAATGCTGATAAAAGAAACTGAAGATGACACAAACAGATGGAAAGATATATGGTGTTCTTAGATTAGAAGAGTCAATATTGTCAAAATGTCAAAATTATCCAATGCAATCTACAGATCCAAAGCAGTACCTGTGAAAACACTCAAGGCATTTTCCCACAGAACCAGAATAAACCTAAAACATGTATGAACCCAAAAAAGACCTCAAATAACCAGAGCAACCTTGAGAAAGAACAATGTTGTCCCATTTTCAATATACATGACAAAGCTACGGTTGTCAAAATAGTATGGCACTAGCCCAAAAACAGATACAGAGTTCACGAAACAGACTAGAACATCCACAAATAAATCCACCCTCATATGTCACTTAATTTATGATAAAAGAGGCAGGAATATACAATGGGGAAAGACAGCCTCTTCAAAAATGATGTTTGAAAAACTGAAGGACTACATGCAAAAGAATAAAACTCCACAAAAGTGTACACTATGTAACTATGTCAAAAATAAGAAGAAAGTTTATAATAGTTTGAACAGCCATGTTAACAGCAGCTTAAACTTTTTCTGAATAACTTTTTCTGGAAAAAAAAAAATACTCTGTTTTGTATTCCTAATAATACTAGAGAAATGTAACAGTACTCCTATTAATCTATCTTCAAAGACTTGATTCATCAGAATGACCCAACTTCTAAGCCCAAACAGTTAATAATTCAAGCCCCTAAGCCAAAACAGTTGATTTCTCTAGTACAGATTTTATTGAGTAATCTGGCTTCTTCAGTAGATTCCTCTGAAGGGCCAAATGCCATGTTTTGAAAGCATGAGTGTACAGCCAAGTTGGCATCTCTATTGTAAACAGATAAAAGTGTTCCTTCTTTTATATGAGCTTATCTTGGACTTAGTTAATGTAAATGAATTGCTGGAGTTCTGACAGTGTTGGGCACAGGAACAAAGTTAATGTTTTGTGTCTACGTGTCTACAAAGATGAACTCAAGATCCTCAATAAGATGAGCTAGTTGAGGAGGCCCTTCATTTCTAAAACATGTTCTAAAAGCTTCTTATTCATTAGGTTTTCCAATAAGTCAGCTGACATTTTTTTATTGTTAAGAATAGGAGAAAATACTTGCAAATGAAGCAACAAAGGATTAATCTCCAAAATATACAAACAGCTCATGAATGCAGGCTAAGTCGCTTTAGTCATGTCTGACTCCTTGTGACCTATGAACTGTAGCCCACCAGTCTTCTTAGTCCATGGGATTCTCCAGGCAAGAACACTAGAATAGGTTGCCATGTCCTCCTCCAGGGGATCTTCCTGACCCAAGGATCAAAACCAGGTCTCCTGCAGCTTCTGCTCTGCAGGTGGCTTCTTTACCCCAAGCCACTGGGGAAGCCGGCAAACAACTATAGAATTCAATCAAAACAAACAAACAAGAACAACAACAACAAAAAAACCAAAACCAAACAAGCCAGTCAAAAAATAGGTGGAAGATTTAAACATTTCTCCTAAGAAGACATACAGATGGTCAAAGGCACATGAAATGCTCAACATCAGTAAGTATTAGAGAAATGAAAATCAAAACTACAATGAGGTATCACCTCACACTGATCAGAATGGCCATCATCAAAAAATCTACAAACACTAAATGCTGGACAGGGTGTGGAGAAAAGGGAACCCTCATGCACTGTTGATGGGAACGTAAATTGATACAGCCACTGTGGAGAGAAGTATGGAGGTTCCTTAAAAAGCTAAAAATAGAACTACCATATGAGCCAGCAAACTCACATTGGGCATATACCCTGAGAAAACCATAACTCAAAAGGAGACATGTACCCCAATGTGAATTGTAACTCTGTTTACAATAGTCAAGACATGGAAACAACCTAAATGTCCAATGACATTTGAATGAATAAAGAAGATGTGGTACATATATACAAAGGAATATTACTTAGCATAAAAAATAACAAAATTAGGTCATTTGTAGAGATGCAGTTGAACCTAGAGTCTGTCATACAGAGTAAAGTAAGTCAGAAAGAGAAAAACAAATATATATTAATGAAAATATGTGGAACCTATAAAAATGGTACAGATGAAACCATTTCCAGGGCAGGAATAGAGATGCAGCTGTAGAGAATGGATATATGGACATGGGGGCAGGGAGAAGGGGAGGATGGAATAAATTGGGAGATTGGGATTGACATATATATACTACCATGTATAAAATAGATACACGGTAGTATCTATTTTGGAGAAGGAAATGGTAACCCACTCCAGTACTCTTGCCTGGAAAATCCCGTGGACAGAAGAGCCTGATAGGCTACAGTCCATGGGGTCACAGAGTCGGACACGACTGAGTGACTTCACTTCACTTCATAAAATAGATAGCTAATGGGAACTTGCTATAAAGCACAGGGAGCTCAGCTTGGTGCTCTCTTATGATTACATGTGTGGGATGGAGTGGAGTGGAATGGATATCTAAGAAGGAGGGGACATATGTGCACATACAGCTGACTCACTTCATTGTACAGCAGAGACTAACATAGCATTGAAAATCAATTATACTCATAAAAATAAAGTAGGAAAAAAACCCAACAAAACAAAGGAAGCAGGTGTTGTGCTAGACACTAGGACCATAATATTGAAAAACACATTGTTCCTGCTACTTGGAGCTCAGTCTGTGTAAAAATACTGATAAGCAGATAAGTGACCATAGCTTATACAATGAAAGCTATTGTAAGTACAGAGTACCATGACAATGTAGAGGGCGACACAACTGGAAAGGAGAGTCAGGGAGTATTTCTTATATTACAGTCATATGGTTTTGAAAGGACCTCACTCCTCACTTATATGCTACTCTTCCCTAGGACAGGGACATAGTAGCATTTAGTGTGGGATGGGAGGAGAGAAAGAGGGAAGGGGGAAGATAAGGTAAAAGTCTTCTGGACATATTACAAAGATATCAACCAGAAGGAAAAAATGTCATATATCCATGTCCGGTTGATGATTTATGTAGTTGAAAAACCTGTTTATAATTATTTGAGCCTAGGTCTTAATTCCATTAAACTTGTAAACAGTATATTTTTGCATGTTTAATATTCACTTAAATATCATGAGGAGGTAACTCTAGGAAAGGTTGTTATAATACTTTGTTAGGTGATTAATAGTTTGTCTTGGTGGAGAATGACATCATTAATGAGAAAACCATTCAAAGTTTATTACTGCTTTAAAAACATATAAGTGAGTACACACTTGTAGCTGCTTTATTTAGGTTACTCCCCTTATAGGAATAGTGTGATGGACCATTTACATATTAAAATTCATATTTGATTATTATTAATTTACTTCAATTTCTCTTTCATGTTTCAATTGGAGCATCCTGATATATTTTCATTAGTATATGCTGCTGCTGCTGCTAAGTTGTTTCAGTCGTGTCCGACTCTGTGCGACCCCAGAGACGGCAGCCCACCAGGCTCTCCCGTCCCTGGGACTCTCCAGGCAAGAGCACTGGAGTGGGTTGCCATTTCCTTCTCCAATGCATGAAAGTGAAAAGTGAAAGAGAAGTCACTCAGTCGTCTCTGACTCTGAGCGACTCCATAGACTGCAGCCCACCAGGCTCCTCCATCCATGGGATTTTCCAGGCAAGAGTACTGGAGTGGGTTGCCATTGCCTTCTCCATCATTAGTATATAGGTAGCTTATATTTTCTGTGATTTTCAATTACTGGTTATAAAGTAGGTGTCATAAAGCATTTGATGTTAAAAGTGGGTCAGTCTGTTAGTTCAGTCACTCAGTCATGTCTGACTCTATACAGCCCCATGGACTGCAGCATGCCAGGCCTCCCTGTCCATCACCAACTCTTGGAGGTTACTCAACTCATGTCCATAGAGTCACTGATGGCATCCAACCATCTCATCCTCTGTCAGCCACTTCTCCTCAAGCCTTCAGTCTTTCTCAGCATCAGGGTTTTTTCAAATGAGTCAATTCTTTGCATTGAGTGGCCAAAATATTGGAGTTTCAGCTTCAGTATCAGTCCTTCCAATGAATATTCAGGAGTGATTTCCTTTAGGATGGACTGATTGGATCTGCTTGCAGTCCAAGGGACTCTCAAGAGTCTTCGCCAACACCACAGTTCAAAAGCATCAATTCTTTGGCGCTCAGCTTTCTTTATGGTCCAACACTCACATCCATACATGACTACTGGAAAAACCATAGCTTTGACTAGATGCAGCTTTGTCAGCAAAGTAATATCTCTGCTTTTTAATATGCTGTCTAGGTTGGTCATAGCTTTTCTTCCAAGGAGCAAGCATCTTTTAATTTCATGGTTGCAGTCACCATCTGCAGTGATTTTTGAGCCTCCCAAAATAAAGTCTGCTACTGTTTCCACTGTTTCCTCATCTATTTCCCATGAAGTGATGGGACCAGATGCCATGATCTTAGCTCTCTGAATGTTGAGCTTTAAGCCAACTTTTTCACTCTCCTCTTTCACTTTCATCAAGAGGCTTTTTACTGCCTCTTCACTTTTTGCTGTAAAGGTGGGGTCATCTGCATATCTGAGTTTATTGATATTTCTCCTGGCAATCTTGATTCCAGCTTGTGCTTCATCCAGCCCAGTGTTTCTCATGATGTATTCTGAATACAAATTAAATAAGCAGGGTAAAAATATACAGCCTTGAGATACTCCTTTCTCGATTTGGAACCAGTGTGTCAAGTCTGACATAATTCTTTATTTAAAAAAAGGAAAAAAATAAGGTAGGAGGAAGAGTGCAAAATTTGTGGCTTACACTTTGTGTAAGCATTTGTGGGGAAAGTGAGAAATGGTTAGGTGTTTCAGTATGTAAACCTAGCAATACTTGCTCTCTTCTGGCAAAATATTTGTATAAATTATTGCCAAGTATATACCAGACTGAAAACCTTGTTCAAAGAAAGTTGTGACATTAGAAGTAATGACTGAAATTTTCAAAATTTTGGTATTTGTTAAATTCAAATTCCCACAAAAGAGAGGGATTTAAACTGAATGTAGCCAATCTGTAAGCAGAGTTACAAGAGACTACCCCTCTGCTCCAAAAACACTCTCTGCCTTGAATTCATAATACAAAGTGACCAAACTCAGGTAATTTGGGACCTTTCCATGCATTCATTTTCAGAAGGAAAGTTTTAAATTAGATATGCTCTTTCTATTGCATATAATTTAGTAGGAATAGAAAAAACGTTGTTTTCCATTTGTCATTAATTCTACCATGAAGAGTTCACCTGGATCAGATTGGCAGGACCACACAGCACTTAAAACTCTAACACTGGTTAACCAGCAGATACAAGGATTTAGGTTGGCTTCCTTGGAAGAGGGAATTGGCAAGACTGTTAGACTTGTGGGGAAAGTACAGATGCCTCTATGAGAGTGATAGGAATACAGCTGGGGACAAAGACCACTAACTCTTCTCCATGTTCACTTTCTCCCTTCTCTCACAGTGATACAACTCAATAATTTTGTACATAATACTCACTGCATTGTTTGTCCTTCCATATACATACTTTGAACAAAGCTTCTATTTTTCAGCACCTCTGTTGACTAGATACAGCCCAGTGACGTGCCGAGTGGAATATGAGCAGATTCTACCTACACATGAACAGACTCATGTGTAGAATTTTCAAACGTATCTTTGAAGATCTTATGAACGTTTCCTTCGTTCCTGTCAACTGGAATGTAAACGCAAAATGAATGAAAGTCATTTTGTATCAGGTGGATGGATTCTAGACTAAAGAGGTGAAGAACAGAAAGATAAAAGAAACCACATTTTTATTGCAAATATTACATAATGTGCACTCTGCCCCACCACCTAAAAAACATGAGGACTATCTTATACCAACAATGTCGACTGCTCTGCTTTTCTTCCTTGGAACTTACTCTGAAACCATTCTGTATAATAAGCATACTATTGAATAACACTTCACTTAATATCTTATTCTAAAATCATATTAATTTGATCTTTATTTGATTCTAATAGGTGTTTTATTAAAATATATAACTGCCATTAAGGTTAGGATTTATGACTTAAACTGATTATCTCTAACATTTAACTGAGAGAAAAACTGTGCTGAATAAAAAATAAGTTGTGAAAAGTTATATATTATTACAACACAAATATATGCTTTCATATAACAAAGTTACACATACATATACAAGAGAATACTGTCCTCTAAAAATGTACTCTATGTGCTTGTAGCAGAATGTAGTCTGGAACATGTGTCTGATTGACAGATGTCAATCAGAAATTAGTCAGCAAAACAGTAACCACTATCATTGTTGCAGGCAGAAATATTAACACAAACTTAGGTGACTGAAGAATTATTGTTAGGGCTGGAGGAACACAGCTCATGGAAAACTGTCACTGAATCCAGGAAATCAGGAGGGTGAAAATATATAGTTCTATCTTTTTAATATAGTCAGATGCCTTCAGTTTTGAAGCAGGTTTTTCATAGGATAATTCCTAGAGTCTGAACTGCAACCTGCCTAAATATCTGCCCACATCTCTTAGAGAATAAGGGCTGCTCTTTCTTCTCTTCTTGCATTTTAACTATTTTGGAGTATAAAAAGGCAAAATTTTGTTTTAAAAATAGGTAAGATATTTGGTATGTTGAACTTTACATTGTTCTAAGAATTGAGATTCCCATAATGAAAATGTAATATTGTCATAATAATGTTACTATAGTGTGATGTATCATGATCCATTCTCTTCAACAAAGTATTGATGAATACTCATCTAGTCCTTTCTTTAGAAACTAAATTAAAGATAAAATTACAAAATCTTGAAGGATGGAGGAGGGATTTAGTTAACTGAAATTTCAAATTTATGAAAACTCTCTGTATAGAGAGTATAACTGTATAACTGTGGAAGCAGTTTTTGCAGAGTTGATCAGAAACAGTTTTGTGGTTCTTAAAACTGAACATTTGTTGGACAAATGTAAGACTTACTGTAGAAAGCAGACATGGTTTAAATTTGATTATGGAAAACACAGGTTTATTACACTTTTATAAGCCAGTTTATTTTTTAGATGTTATTACATTAAATGCTGTATTTTTCCTCTGGTCTCATTCTAACAGAAAAACTAACATATAAGCATATACTGCAACTCTGATTCTATCCATTATGAATATGATACACTTTGAAAGCTCTTCAGTCCATTCCAGATGCATATCTAACATTGGGTGTGTGCTTACTCAGTTGCTCAGCCGTTTTTTACTCTTTGCAACCCTGCGGACTATAGTTACCAGGCTCCTCCCAATATTGCCTAAACTTTTTCCTGCGTTTTAAGCATGAAAGGCTTTACATATATTTAACAACCACAGAGGTCCTCCCTCATTTATAAGACTGTAAAATTACATGCATAAATAAAATCGATTTTTTGGAGTGATTTTACTGTTGCCTAAATATTAATAAGATCCTTCTTAGGTAAGTGTGAATGCACAGGCATCTTTCAGTAATTTTGTTGGCTTAGTGAAGAACTCATGGATTGAACAAGCATATGGCTTGTTCCTGAAAGTTGCTGGCGATATTTTAAATGATGAGTAATATTAGAGTCTTACTACTTCAAATCATCATTTCTACTCGATGTTAAAACACACTTTTGGCCTCGTATAATTCCTCCAGAGATGCCATTAAATTTTCTATTTTATTAAGATAATAATCATTGAGGAAGCAAAGCCTGAAAATATTATATTGTGTTTATAAATTAAAATAGAAAAAGGTGGAGGAGCTAAGATGGAGGAGGAATAGGATGGGGAGACCACTTTCTCCCCCACAAATTAATCAAAAGAACATGTAAACGCAGAGTAAATTCCACAAAACAACTTCTGAATGCCGGCAGAGGACATCAGGCACCCAGAAAAGCAGCCCATTGTCTTCGAAAGGAGGTAGCAAAAATATAAAAGACAAAAAAAGAGACAAAAGAGGGAGGGACAGAACTCCATCCCAGGAAGGGGGTCTTAAAAAGAGAAGTTTCCAAACACCAGGAAACACTCTCACTGCTGAGTCTGTGCCAAGCCTTGGAAGCACAGAGGGCAACATAACAGGGAGGAAAAATAAATAAATAATTAAAACCCACAGATTACGAGCCCAGAGGTAACTCCCCCAGCGGAGAAGCAGCACAGACACCTGTACCCGCCACTAGCAAGCAGGGGCTGGGTAGGGAGGTACGGGCTGCATCGGTTAGAGTAAGGATCAGACCTGAATGGCCCGAGCGCTATCTGAGAGAACTAACTTGGGCTAGCAAACCAGACTGTGGGATAACTACCACGTGAAAAGCCAGCCCTAACCTAAGACATGGCCAGGCCTGCACACAGAACAAAGGACTGAACAGAGATAGCCGGCTGCAGACCATCCCCCTCCAGTGACAGGCAGCCAGAGCCGGAAGGGGGCAATTGCAGCCCCAGAGAGACATTATCTACAAAACTATAAGCAGGCTTCTTTGCTAACTAAGACTTCTTGGGATTCTGGATTGTCAACATCTGCCTGTGAAGGTGTGCTGGTTGTATACCCAGAAAACCGAGCAGCAGGGACGGGGGAGGCGATAAGTCGCAGCAATCATGCTCGCCAAACCCCTCATCACCAGAGCTGCTCGGACCTGGAGAGGGCACAAAACGCAGGCCCAACTGAGTCTGCGCCTCTGAGGACCACCCGAGTGCCTGAACCTGAGTGGCTTAGACGGGGGAGGTGCATGCAGCCCAGGGCAGGCCTCGGATGGTTCCCGGTGGAGCAACCTAGAGCCTGAGCAGTGTGGGCAGGGAGGGTACATGTGCCGTGAGCGGGGCAGGCCCAGTGTGGCTGAGGCACTGCGAGCACACACCAGTGTTAATTGTTTGCAGTGTCCCTCCCTTCCCACAATGCAATTGAACAAGTGAGCAAAGAAAAAAAAAAAGAAAAAAAAAAAAAAAAAAGAAAAAAAAAGTGTCCACCACTACCCTCTTTGTGTCAGGGTGTAAATGAGACACTAAAGAGAACAGCAAACAGAAGAAGCTAAAACAGAGGGAACCGACTTGGAAGTAACAGGTGCAATAGATTAAAACCCTGTCGTTGATACCAACTACATAGGAAGGGGCCTATAGATCTTAAGAAATATAAGCCAGACCAAGGAACTAGCCAAAAATGAACTGACCCCACAATACCCACAACAACACCAGAGAAAGTCCTAGATATATTTTTACTGTTTTTATGATCATTCTTTTTTTTAATTAAAAAAAATTTAAGTCCTCTATTATTCCTTTAATTTTCACTTTTATAACCTACTATTATTTGCAAAAAAAAAAGAACCTATTGTTTTAAAAGCAAATTTCATATATATATATATTTTATAATTTTTGTTTGTTTTTCTCTTTTTTTTTTTTTTTTTTGCCTTCTTTTCTTTAACATTGTATTTTTGAAATTCCAAACTCTACTCTATATTTTTAATTTTTGCTTTTTGGTATTTGTTATCAATTTTGTACCTATATATTTTTTAAAAATAATTTTTGTGACTTTTTTTTTTCGTTCTCATTCTTTTTCTTCTTATTTTCTTTAACATTGTATTTTTGAAATTCCAAACTCTACTCTAGATTTTTAATTTTTGCTTTTTGGTATTTGTTATCAATTTTGTACCTTTAAGAACCCAATCTTCAGTACCCATTTTTACTTGGGAGTGAGATTACTGGCTTGACTGCTCTCTCCCCTTTGGACTCTCCTTTTTCTCCACCAGGTTGCCTGTGTCTCCTCCCTAACTCCTCTTTTCTCTACCCAATTCTGTGAATTTCTGTGTGTTCCAGACGGTAGAGAACACTTAGGGAACTGATTACTGGCTGGATCTGTCTCTCTCCTTTTCATTACCCCCTTTTATCCTCCTGGCCACCTCTGTCTCCTTCCTCCCTCTTCTCTTCTCTGTATAACTCACGAACATCTCTGAGCGGTCCAGTTGTGGAGTACACATAAGGAAGTGATTACTGGCTAGCCTGCTATCTCCTCTATTGATTCCAACTCCTCTCATTTGGGTCACCTCTAACTCCCTCCCCCTCTTCTCTTCTCCATGTAACTCTGTGAACCTCTCTGGGTGACCCTCAAGGTGGAGAAACTTTTCATCTTTAACCTAGATGTTTTATCAATGGTGCTGTATAGAAAGAGAAGTTTTGAGACTACTGTAAAAATAAGACTGAAAACCAGAAGCAGGCTTAAGTCCAAATCCTGACTCCAGGGAACATTAATTGACAGGAGCTCATCAAATGCCTCCATACCTACGCTGAAACCAAGCACCACCCAAGGACCAACAAGTTCCAGAGCAAGACATACCAAACAAATTCTCCAGCAACACAGGAACACAGCCCTGAGCTCCAATATACAGGCTTCCTAAGTTACTACAAAACCATAAACATCACATAACTCATTACTGGACACTCCATTGCACTCCAGAGAGAGGAAATCCAGCTCCACCCACCAGAACACAGACACAAGATTCCCTAATCAAGAAACTTTGACAAGCCACCTGTACAAACCCACCCACAGCGAGGAAACTCCACAATAAAGAGAACACCACAAACTGCCAGAATACATAAAGGACACCTCAAACTCAGCAATATAAACAAGATGAAGAGACAGAGGAATACCCAGTAGGTAAAGGAACAGGATAAATATCCACCAAACCAAACAAAAGAGGAAGAGATAGAGAATCTACCTGATAAAGAATTCCAAATAATGATAGTGAAAATGATCCAAAATCTTGAAATCAAAATGGAATCACAGATAAATAGCCTGGAGACAAGGATTGAGAAGATGGAAAAAAGATTTAACAAGGACCTAGAAGAAATAAAAAAGAGTCAATACCTAACGAATAATGCAGTAAATGAGATAAAAAACACTCTGGAGGCAACAAATAGTAGAATAATAGAGGCAGAAGATAGGATTAGTGAATTAGAAGATACAATTCTAGAAATAAATGAATCAGAGGAGAAAAAAGAAAAACGAATGAAAAGAAATGAGGACAATCTCAGAGACCTCCAGGACAATATTAAATGCTACAACATTCGAATCATAGGAGTCCCAGAAGAAGAAGACAAAAAGAAAGACCATGAGAAAATACTTGAGGAGATAATAGTTGAAAACTTCCCTAAAATGGGGAAGGAAATAATCACCCAAGTCCAAGAAACCCAGAGAGTCCCAAACAGGATAAACCCAAGACGAAACACCCCAAGACACATATTAATCAAATTAACAAAGATCAAACACAAAGAACAAATATTAAAAGCAGCAAGGGAAAAACAGCAGATATCACACAAGGGAATTCCCATGAGGATAACAGCTGATCTTTCAATAGAAACTCTTCAAGCAAGGAGGGAATGGCAAGACATACTTAAAGTGATGAAAGAAAATAACCTACAGCCCGATTATTGTACCCAGCAAGGATCTCATTCAAATATGAAGGAGAAATCAAAAGCTTTACAGACAAGCAAAAGCTGAGAGAATTCAGCACCACCAAACCAGATCTCCAACAAATGCTAAAGGATCTTCTCTAGACAGGAAACACAACAAGGGTGTATAAACTCAAACCCAAAACAATAAAGTAAATGGCAATGGGATCATACTTATCAATAATTACCTTAAACGTAAATGGGTTGAATGCCCCAACCAAAAGACAAAGACTGGCTGAATGGACACAAAAACAAGACCCCTACATATGTTGTCTACAAGAGACCAACCTAAAAACAGGGGACACGTACAGACTGAAAGTGAAGGGCTGGAAAAAGATTTTCCATGCAAATAGAGACCAAAAGAAAGCAGGAGTAGCAATACTCATATCAGATAAAATAGACTTTAAAACAAAGGCTGTGAAAAGAGACAAAGAAGGACACTACATAATGATCAAAGGATGAATCCAAGAAGAAGATATAACAATTATATATGCACCCAACATAGGAGCACCGAAATATGTAAGAGAAATACTAACAAGTATCAAAGGGGAAATTAAAAATAACACAATAATAGTGGGAGACGTTAATACCCCACTCACACCTATGGATAGATCAACTAAACAGAAAATTAAGAAGGAAAAAAAAACTTTAAATGATAGAATAGACCAGCTATACCTAATTGATATCTATAGGACATTTCATCCCAAAACAATGAATTTCACCTTTTTCTCAAGCACATGCAGAACCTTCTCCAGGATAGATCACATCCGGGGCCATAAATCTAGCCTTAGTAAACTCAAAAAAATTGAAATCATTCCAAGCATCTTTTCTGACCACACTGCAGTAAGATTAGATCTCAATTACAGGAGAAAAACTATTAAAAATTAAAACATATGGAGGCTGAACAACACGCTGCTGAATAACCAACAAATCACAGAAGAAATCAAAATCTGTGTAGAAATGAATGAAAGTGAAAACACAACAACCCAAAACCTGTGGGACACAGTAAAAGCCGTCCTAAGGGGAAAATTCATAGCAACAGGCATACCTCAAGAAACAAGAAAAAAGTCAAATAACCTAACTCTACACCTAAAGCAACTAAAAAAGGAAGAAAAGAAGAACCCCAGGGTTAGTAGAAGGAAAGAAATCTTAAAAATTAAGGCAGAAATAAATGCAAAAGAAACAAAAGGGACCATAGCAAAAATCAACAAAGCAAAAAGCTGGTTCTTTGAAAGGATAAATAAAATTGAAAAACAATTAGCCAGACTCATCAAGAAACAAAGGGAGAAAAATCAAATCAATAAAATTAGAAATGAAAGTGGAGAGATCACAACAGACAACACAGAAATACAAAGGATCATAAGAGACTACTATCAGCAATTATATGGTAATAAAATGGACAACGTGGAAGAAATGGACAAATTCTTAAAAAAATAAAACTTTCCAAAACTGGACCAGGAAGAAATAGAAAATCTTAACAGACCCATCACAAGCACGGAAATTGAAACTGTAATCAGAAATCTTCCAGCAAACAAAAGCCCAGGTCCAGACGGCTTCACAGCTGAATTCTACCAAAAATTTAGAGAAGAGCTAACATCTATCCTACTCAAACTGTTACAGAAAATTGCAGAGGAAGGTAAACTTCCAGACTCATTCTATGAGGCCACCATCACCCTAATACCAAACCCTGACAAAGATGCCACACACACAAGAAAACACACAAACACACAGGCCAATATCACTGATGAACATAGATGCAAAAATTCTTAACAAAATTCCAGAAATCAGAATCCAGCAACACATTAAAAAGATCATACACCATGATCAAGTGGGCTTTATCCCAGGGATGCAAGGATTCTTCAATATGTACAAATCAATAAATGTAATACACTACATTAACACATTGAAAAATAAAAGCCATATGATTATCTCAATAGATGCAGAGAAAGTCTTTGACAAAATTCAATATCTATTTATGATAAAAACTCTCCAGAAAGCAGGAACAGAAGGAACATATCTCAACATAATAAAAGCTATATATGACAAACCCACAGAAAACATTATCCTCCATAGTGAAAAATGGAAACCATTCCCCCTAAAGTGAGGAACAAGACAAGGGTGCCTACTTTCACCACTACTAATCAACATAGTTTTGGAAGTTTTGGCCACAGCAATCAGAGCAGGAAAAAAAAAAAAGGAATCCAAATTGGAAAAGAAGAAATAAAACTCTCACTGTTTGCAGATGACATGATCCTCTACACAGAAAACCCTAAAGACTCCACCAGAAAATTACTAGAGCTAATCAATGAATATAGTCAAGTTGCAGGATATAAAATCAACACACAGAAATCCCTTACATTCCTATACATTAATAATGAGAAAATAGAAAGAAAAATTAAGAAAACAATCCCATTCCCCATTGCAACGAAAAGAATAAAATGCTTAGGAACATATCTACCTAAAGAAACTAAAGACCTATATATAGAAAACTATAAAACACTGGTGAAAGACATCAAAGAGGACACTAATAGATGGAGAAATATACCATGTTCATGGATCGGAAGAATCAATATAGTGAAAATGAGTAATCTATAGATTCAATGCAATCCCTATCAAGCTACCAATGGTATTTTTCACAGAGCTAGAACAAATAATTTCACAATTTGTATGGAAATACAAAACAAAAAAAACCTCGAATAGCCAAAGCTATCTTGAGAAAGAAGAATGGAACTGGAAGAATCAACCTGCCTGACTTCAGGCTCTACTACAAAGCCACAGTCATCAAGACAGTATGGTACTGGCACAAAGACAGAAATATAGATCAATGGAACAAAATAGAAAGCCCAGAGATAAATCCACTCACCTATGGACACCTTATATTGGACAAAGGAGGCAAGAATATACAATGGAGAAAAGACAATCTCTTTAACAAGTGGTGCTGGGAAAACTGGTCAAACACTTGTAAAAGAATGAAACTAGAACACTTTCTAACACCACACACAAAAATAAACTCAAAATGGATTAAAGATCTAAACGTAAGACCAGAAACTATAAAACTCCTAGAGGAGAACATAAGCAAAACACTCTCTTACATACATCACAGCAGGATCCTCTATGACCCACCTCCCAGAATATTGGAAATAAAATCAAAAATAAACAAATGGGATCTAATTAAACTTAAAAGCTTCTGCACAACAAAGGAAACTATAAGCTAGGTGAAAAGACAGCCTTCAGAATGGGAGAAAATAATAGCAAATGAAGCAACTGACAAACAACTAATCTCAAAAATATACAAGCAACTCCTGCAGCTCAATTCCAGAAAAATAAATGACCCAATCAAAAAATGGGCCAAAGAACTAAATAGACATTTCTCCAAAGAAGACATACAGATGGCTAACAAAGACATGAAAAGATGCTCAACATCACTCATTATCAGAGAAATGCAAATGAAAACCACAATAAGGTACCATTTCACGCCAGTCAGAATGGCTACGATCCAAAAGTCTACAAGCAATAAATGCTGTAGAGGGTGTGGAGTAAAGGGAACCCTCTTACACTGTTGGTGGGAATGCAAAGTAGTACAGCCACTATGAAGAACAGTGTGGAGATTCCTTAAAAAACTGGAAATAGAACTGCCTTTTGATCCAGCAATCCCATTGCTGGGAATACACACTGAGGAAACCAGAATTGAAAGAGACATGTGTACCCCAATGTTCATCGCAGCACTGTTTATAATAGCCAGGACATGGAAGCAACCTAGATGTCCATCAGCAGATGAATGGATAAGAAAGCAGTGGTACATATACACAATGGAGTATTACTCAGCCATTAAAAAGAATATATTTGAATCAGTTCTAATGAGGTGGATGGAACTGGAGCCTATTATACAGAGTGAAGTAAGCCAGAAAGAAAAACACCTATACAGTATACTAACACATATATATGGAATTTAGAAAGATGGTAACAATAACCCTGTATACAAGACAGCAAAAGAGACACTGATGTATAGAACAGTCTTTTGGACTCTGTGTGAGAGGGTGAGGGTGGGATGATTTGGGAGAATGGCATTGAAATATGTATAATATCATATATGAAACGAGTCACCAGTCCAGGTTCGATGCACGATACTGGATGCTTGGAGCTGGTGCACTGGGATGACCCAGAGGGATGGTATGGGGAGGGAGGAGGGAGGAGGGTTCAGGATGGGGAACACATGTATACCTGTGGCGGATTCATGTTGATATATGGTAAAACCAATACAATATTGTAAAGTTAAAAAATAAAAAAAAATAAAAGAAAATAGAAAGAAAATAATGTGTGAAAAAGAAGTCATGGAGCCTCCCTCCCAAAGCAAAAAATTGCAAGGATGTTCTCTAAAAGCTAACTTACTACCAATTTTGGCCAATAACTCTTAAAAATGTAGTGAAAAGTAAATAGCTTCATATCTGCATATTTGGATCACAGAACTACACATAATCAGAACACTCCTGAATAAAAGCAACTAGCAGTATGATATGACAAAGGAGGCGATGCCCAAGAGCAAAACGAGGTTAACTAGACCATCACTGCCTAACATTCTGTATATAAACACAACATAAAACTGCTTGTTAACATATAATGCCAGAAGTGTGTGCCATCAAGACTGAGTGTTCCAATTAAAAGAAGCAAATACATTTAAACAAATCAATAAAATACAACAAAAGACTGAGTATTAATAAGTGACATAATCTAAAGCCATCAACTACCCAGAGTGAGATCGATGTATGTTAAACATAGTGAATCCCCACATTCTTGCCTGATAGAAAGTTTGCCTACTCTTGACTCAGGGACAGAAACTATCTAATCATCTCCCTTGAAAATTAGGGAAGGTGAGACTCAGCAAAAACTCAGTAAGTCTGCATTTATTCCTATAATTTTAAGATCCGAGTATTATGAAGCAAAATTGTCAAAAGCTGACTTTGTGGAAGTCTCATTAACCCTCATTCCTACAGTCTCAATAGGATCTATCACAGTGGATTCTTATTGCTGGAAATTGAGAACTCCTTGTAGTGACTTTCTCTTACCTTGGGCGTGGGGTATCTCATCCCGGCTGCTCCTGGCTGCTGCCGGCCAGCGAAGCACAGCCATCGCACCTTACCTTGGACGAGGGGTCTCTCCTCACTGCCGCCCTTCCTGACCTCGGTCGTGGGGTAGCTCTTCTCGGCCGTGCTTAGTGCGCTGGCCCTCACCGCCGTCCTTCCTCGGTCGTGGGGTAGCTCCTCTCGGCCGCGCTCTTAGTGCGCGACGCAGCCGGCGGGGCGCTCTTAGTGCGCGACGCAGCCGGCGGGGCGCTCTTAGTGCGCGACGCAGCCGGCGGGGCGCTCTTAGTGCGCGACGCAGCCGGCGGGGCGCTCTTAGTGCGCGACGCAGCCGGCGGGCGCTCTTAGTGCGCGACGCAGCCGGCGGGGCGCTCTTAGTGCGCGAGCCGGCAGCCGGCGGGCGCTCTTAGTGCGCGACGCAGCCGGCGGGGCGCTCTTAGTGCGCGACGAGCCGGCGGCCGGCGGGGCGGCGGGCTTAGTGCGCGACGCAGCCGGCGGGGCGCTCTTAGTGCGCGACGCAGCCGGCGGGGCGCTCTTAGTGCGCGACGCAGCCGGCGGGGCGCTCTTAGTGCGCGACGCGGCCGGCGGGGCGCTCTTAGTGCGCGACGCAGCCGGCGGGGCGCTCTTAGTGCGCGACGCAGCCGGCGGGGCGCTCTTAGTGCGCGACGCAGCCGGCGGGGCGCTCTTAGTGCGCGACCCCATGGAAAAGAAATGCAAAAAAGCAAAATGGCTGTCTGGGGAGGCCTTACAAATAGCTGTGAAAAGAAGAGAAGCGAAAAGCAAAGGAGAAAAGGAAAGATATAAACATCTAAATGCAGAGTTCCAAAGAATAGCAAGAAGAGATAAGAAAGCCTTCTTCAGTGATCAATGCAAAGAAATAGAGGAAAACAACAGAATGGGAAAGACTAGGGATCTCTTCAAGAAAATCAGAGATACCAAAGGAACATTTCATGCAAAGATGGGCACGATAAAGGACAGAGATGGTGTGGACCTAACAGAAGCAGAAGATATTAAGAAGAGGTGGCAAGAATACACAGAAGAACTGTACAAAAAAGAGCTTCAAGACCTAGATAATCATGATGATGTGATCACTGACCTAGAGCCAGACATCTTGGAATGTGAAGTCAAATGGGCCTTAGAAAGCATCACTACGAACAAAGCTAGTGGAGGTGATGGAATTCCAGTGGAGCTATTCCAAGTCCTGAATGATGATGCTGTGAAAGTGCTACACTCAATATGCCAGCAAATTTGGAAAACTCAGCAGTGGCCACAAGATTGGAAAAGGTCAGTTTTCATCCCAATCCCAAAGAAAGGCAATGCCAAGGAGTGCTCAAACTACCGAACAATTGCACTCATCTCATACGCTAGTAAAGTAATGCTCAAAATTCTCCAAGCCAGGCTTCAGCAATATGTGAACCGTGAACTTCCTGATGTTCAAGCTGGTTTTAGAAAAGGCAGAGGAACTAGAGATCAAATTGCCAACATCCGCTGGATCATGGAAAAAGCAAGAGAGTTCCAGAAAAACATCTATTTCTGCTTTATTGACTATGCCAAAGCCTTTGACTGTGTGGATCACAATAAACTATGGAAAATTCTGAAAGAGATGGGAATACCAGACCACCTGATCTGCCTCTTGAGAAATCTGTATGCAGGTCAGGAAGCAACAGTTAGAACTGGTCATGGAACAACAGACTGGTTCCAAATAGGAAAAGGAGTACGTCAAGGCTGCATATTGTCACCCTGTTTATTTAACTTATATGCAGAGTACATCATGAGAAATGCTGGACTGGAAGAAACACAAGTTGGAATCAAGATTGCCGGGAGAAATATCAATAACCTCAGATATGCAGATGACACCACTCTTATGGCAGAAAGTGAAGAGGGGCTAAAAAGCCTCTTGATGAAAGTGAAAGTGGAGAGTGAAAAGGTTGGCTTAAAGCTCAACATTCAGAAAACGAAGATCATGGCATCTGGTCCCATCACTTCATGGGAAATAGATGGGGAAACAGTGGAAACAGTGTCAGACTTTGTTTTTCTGGGCTCCAAAATCACTGCAGATGGTGACTGCAGCCATGAAATTAAAAGACGCTTGCTCCTTGGAAGGAAAGTTATGACCAACCTAGACAGCATATTCAAAAGCAGAGACATTACTTTACCAACAAAGGTTCACCTAGTCAGGGCTATGGTCTTTCCTGTGGTCATGTATGGATGTGAGAGCTGGACTGTGAAGAAGGCTGAGCGCCGAAGAATTGATGCTTTTGAACTGTGGTGTTGGAGAAGACTCTTGAGAGTCCCTTGGACTGCAAGAAGATCCAACCAGTCCATTCTGAAGGAGATCAATCCTGGAATTTCTTTAGAAGGAATGATGCTAAAGCTGAAACTCCAGTATTTTGGCCACCTCATGCGAAGAGTTGACTCATTGGAAAAGACTCTGATGCTGGGAGGGTTTGAGGGCAGGAGGAGAAGGGGACGACAGAGGATGAGATGGCTGGATGGCATCACTGACTCGATGGATGCGAGTCTGAGTGACCTCAGGGAGCTGGTGATGGACAGGGAGGCCTGGCATGCTGCGGTTCATGGGGTCGCGAAGAGTCGGACACGACTGAGCGACTGATCTGATCTGATCTGATCTGTAGTGACTTTGCTAACTTACAGGCCAGTGTTGTCTGATCTAAATTTTCTCTACAAAGCAGCTTATTCTTTATGTGCTAAGTTGTTTCAATCGTGTCCAACTCTGTGACGCTATGGACTGACTGTAGCCTGCCAGGCTCCTCTGTCCATGGGATCTTCTAGGCAAGAATACTGAAGTGGGTTGCCATGCCCTTCCAGGGCATCTTCCCAACCCAGGGATTGAACCTGCGTCTCTTACGTTTCCTGCACTGACAGGTGGGTTCTTTACCCCTCACATCACTGGGGAAGCTTCTACAAATTCTCTGATTTTTACCTTATATGGTATGGCTAGACAAAGCATTATAAGTTCAGTCATAGATAAAAGCCATCACAATGCATGATCCAAAAAGGAAGTGTGACTTCTAGATATTTCATCCAATGTTTCTGCAACAACACTTAACCGGACACCTTTATGGCTCTCCCACAACTGGCCTGACCTCTCTACGTGTCCTTTGCCACATGTCCTTTGACTGACCTGGAGGTAATATATAGCCTCTCTATTCCTTTCTTGGGTTGCATTACTTTTGTTTTCTTCATTGCTTTTGAACATAAAAAAAAAATAAATAAATAAACACGAAAACCTGCCGGTTTAATGGAAACAATAATATAAACTGACTTACCAGAACTTTGCCTTTCCAGTTCTGCAGATTTCAGACATAACCAAAATTCTTTCCCCAACTTCTAGTGTTCTGAACCTGCTTTGGCCCTTCTCCAGCTCCTATGTTATATTGCAAAAGAAGAAACAGTTTATAATAGAAAAATTGTCAGTTACCCTTTCAGTCTAGCTGCAGAATAAATGTGTCTTGCTGAACCAAGTTATACCATAACTGAATCATTTAACAGTAAAAATATCTAAATTAATGAGGGCATGGAAGGAGGCAGTTTATGCATTTTTAATTATGTTGAGATTAACTATTTAGATATTATAACTAAGTTCTAGGTTTGAAAGGTATAAATTATCTCTTACCTTTTAGGACATGAAGAAAAAAGATTGAGTGGAGAGTTAGAAGCATTTTATAAATAACTTGGATGGTCCAAATTTAGGTTTTTATAAGCTCCAATTTTACTGACAGCATGAATAAGATATTGTATTTGGAAAACATCAGTGAAAACAAGGGATAAGCACACTTTTGAGAAACTGGTTTAGATTTATAAATAAGGCAATTGACACCATCTAGTGGTCATTCCTATGATGAACCATTCTCTTCATTTTCAGTGTTACTTAGAATTCAGTCACATGCCACATTTCTTATCAGATATTTTGAACTAGGTTAAAGTAAAATAAACACAGAAAATAATATAAACTGAAATCTAAGCATTAGTTCTAATGTTTACATAATATGAAAATGAAATATACAATGTTATTCACAACTCTTCGGTTTATGAAAAATAGGATTTAATATGTTGAGCATTAAACAGTGTTCAACTGCTTTACCCATAAGAAGGGACAAAATTTCCCTATACACAAGAGACAGAACTTAATTTTACCCACTTTATCCCTAAAAGTTAAACTGATATTTAAAAACATCTGTTACAGATAACCATTATTTTAAGTGATTGAACTGGCATAGATTTTGAACCATTATTTATTTTACTCAACTGTTTGAAATCAGACAAGAAAAAGAGATTATAGTCCTTGAATACACATACCATGGCAGTGAGGGCTTGTATACATGTAAGGAAATAATAGCTAATAGTTACTTGGGACAAAAGAAAGCTTGCCTGTGCTTTTTTAAATTTTCATGGCAACTTCACAAATGAATAAACAAGAGTTGAATACGGATTTAAAACAAAAACTCAAAAATAAACAATTCCTTGGAGAAAATATTTGCAAATTATACAACTGACAAGGGCTTAATTTCCAAAATACACAAACAAATAACGCAGCTCAATATATATATATATATATATATATATATATATATATATATATATATATATATATATAAAAGTTTGGCAGCAGATCTAAATAGACATTTCTCTAATGAAGACATACAAATGGCTAACAGACAGATGAAAAGATGCTCAACATTGTTAACTATTAGAGAAAAGCAAATTAAAACTACATAGAGGTATCACCTCATACCAGTCAGAATGGCCCTCTTCAAAAAGTCTACAAATAATAAATCCTGGAGAGAGTATTGAAAAGGGAACCCACCTACACTGTTGGTGGGAATGTAAATTAGTGTTGCCACTATGGAGAACAGAATGGAAGTTCCTCAAAAAACTAAAAATAGAGTTACCGTATGATCCAGCAATCCCACTCCTGGGCATATATCCAGATAAAACTCTAATTTGAAAAGATACATACACCCCAATATTCATTGTGAAACTACCTACAATAGCCAAGACAAGGGAACAGCCTAAGTATCCATCAACAGATGAATGAGTAAAGAAGATGCCATACAATGGAATATTAGTCATAAAAAGAATGAATAAGGTTATTTGCAGCAACATGGTTGGATCTAGAGATTATCATACTAAGTGAAGTTAGATAAAGAAAGACAAATACCATATGATATCACTTACATGAATCTAAAAAAATGATATAAATTTACTTATTTACAAAATAGAAATAGACTCACAGACATAGATGATAGACTTATGGTTACCAAAAAGGAAATGGCGGGGGTGGGGAGGGGGGTGGATAAATTAGGAGCTGGGGATTAACAGATAAATACTACTATAAATAAAATGTACAAGCAACAAGGTCCTATAGTATATCACAGGGAACCATATTTAAAATCGTGTAATAATCAATAACGGAAAGGAATCTGAAATATATATATATACACATATATATACACACATACATACATACAGACATACATACATACATCTATGAATCGTCTCTGGTGGCTTAGTGTTAAAGAATCACCTATCAACGCAGGAACCACAGGAGATGCGGATTCGATCCCTGGGTCAGGAAGATCCCCTGGAGGAGAAAATGGCAACCCACTCCAGTATTCTTGCCAGAAAAGTCCCATGGACAGAGAAGCCCGGTGGACTAAATGCAGTCGCAGAAGATTCAGACATGATTGAGTGCACACACACACACACACACACACACACACACACACACACACACACACACTAAACAATTGTGGCAGTCATGGATATTGTGCTTAGATTTAAAAATAGTTCAAGTCCTGTTAAAGTGAAAAAGTGAAAGTGAAGCCTCTCCATAGGTGGGACTCTTTGTGACCCCATGGACTATAGTCTGCCAGGCTCCTCCATCCATGGGATTTCCCAGGCAAGAAAGTTGCCATTTCCTTCTCCAAGGGATCTTCCCAACCCAGGGACTGAACCCAGGTCTCCAACCTTGCAGGCAGACTCCTTACCATCTGAGCCCCCAGACAACTCCTGAGTAGGTCAAGTAACAAATAAAGTCTTCTAGGTCCTTTCTCTCAGTGGATACACTGATTCCACAGACCCTACTAGCAGTCATTTCTTCATTTCTCAATTTATAATCAAAACACATACACATAGTGGCTCTTAAAACCGCAGCAATGGTCCTTTGGACTGTGGAAAAGGGCTCAAGGAGTAAAAAAAGCTGAATTGAATCCCTTAAAAATATCTTCACTTCTGGCCAATATGGTGATCATAAAACAATATTGTATCTCAGTGTACTGGCAGAAGTCAATGCCACTCTCAATGATTTCAGGATGACACATAGCATGTTAGAAAAAAAAATTATATGGGAGCAAAAGAAAATGGGAAGGAGACAGGAAGAACCAGGTGGGGTTGGGTTTGGGGTTCCGCTATGAGGCAGTGTGGTCAGGGCAGGCATTTGTACGATGAAACCTGAGGGAAGTGGGGGACTGACCTGTATGGCTATCTGAGCAAAGAGCTTTTCCTGATGGAAAGAAAGCAAAGGAAAAGGCCTGGAGGTAAGACTGCCCAGTTTTGTTGGATGAACAGTGAGGTGGCCAGCATGACTTGAGCACAGTGAGTGAGAGGACAAATTCAGAGAAGTAACAGAAACAGATCATGTAGGGCTTTGCAGACCATTTCAGGAATTTTGGCTTTTACTCCGAGTGAGGTGGGTAGCGACTGTGGTGTGAAATAATATGTTCTAATGAGAACATTCTTAGTACTGTGTTAAGCAGGACCAGACCACCTGACCTGCCTCTTGAGAAACCTATATGCAGGTCAGGAAGCAACAGCTAGAACTGGTCATGAACAACAGACTGGTTCCAAATAAGAAAAGGAGTATGTCAAGGTTGTATACTGTCACCCTGCTTATTTAACTTATATGCAGAGTACATCATGAGAAACGCTGGGCTGGAGGGGCAATCAAGATTGCCAGGAGAAATATCAATAACCTCAGATATGCAGATGACACCACCCTTATGGCAGAAAGTGAGGAGGAACTAAAAAGCCTCTTGATAAAAGTGAAAGTGGAGAGTGAAAAGTTGGCTTAAAGCTCAAAATTCAGAAAACAAAGATCATGGCATCTGGTCCCATCGCTTCATGGGAAATAGATGGAAAAACGTGGAAACAGTGGTAGACTTTATCTTTCTGGGCTCCAAAATCAGTGCAGATGCTGATTGCAGCCATGAAATTAAAAGATGCGTACTCCTTGGAAGGAAAGTTATGACCAACTTAGCAAATTCAAAAGCAGAGACATTACTTTGCCAACAAAGTTGTGTCTAGTCAAGGCTGTGATTTTTCCAGTGGTCATGTATGGATGTGAGAGTTGGACTGTGAAGAAGGCTGAATGCCGAAGAATTGATGCTTTGGAACTGTGGTGTTGGAGAAGACTCTTGAGAGTCCCTTGGACTGCAAGGAGATCCAAGCAGTCCATTCTGAAGGAGATCAGCCCTGGGATTACTTTGGAAGGAATGATGCTAAAGCTGAAACTCCAGTACTTTCGGCACCTCATGCGAAGAGTTGACTCATTGGAGAAGACTCTGATGCTGGGAGGGATTGGGGGCAAGAGGAGAAGGGGATGACAGAGGATAAGATGGCTGGATGGCATCACCGACACAAAGGACATGTTTGGGTAAACTCTGGGAGTTGGTGATGGACTGGGAGGCTTGGTGTGCTGCGATTCTTGGGATGATCACAGAGAGTTGGACAGGACTAAGTGACTGAACTGAACTGAAGCAGGAAAGGTGAGAATGGTTACAAGGTTACTGCAAAAACCCAAGAAGAGATGACTGATCATGGGCCTCAGTGGTAGCAGTAGAGTCAAACTGCACATTTTTGATTGTAAAACCAAAACAGTTTTCATTCTCTTGCGCTTGAGTTTCTAGTTTTCCAGCCTATCAAGATATATTCAGATTCTGACTCTTCCTTCCTAGGGGTTTTACATACCCTTTTCCTTTTAGAAATAGGTTGTAGCTTAAGCCATTGGATAAACATTCAAAAGTCTCATTAATACTGACTTTGATCTTAAAACAAATACTTTTTATATTAAAGTCTTGGTTATAAAAACCAAACATGCCTCAAAGAACACCTTCCTTTCTTCATTTTGCACCCCCTTTCCATCCCCTTCCCCAAACTGTTTAATTCAGTTAGCAAGAAGGCAGCATTGATTGTTGGAGGTCTTGGCATGTATTTATGCAGCCCCATCATACCATGAAATTTGATCATTGTGCTCAGCACTATAGGCTTCCCAGATGGCTCAGTGATAAAGAATTCGCCTGCAATGAAAGAGATGCAAGAGATGTGGGTTTGATCTCTTGGAGCAGGAAATGGCAACCCAGTCCAGTATTCTTGCTGGGATAATCCTATGGACACAGAAACATGTTGGGCAACACTCTGCTGCTGCTGCTAAGTCGCTTCAGTCGTGTCCAACTCTGTGCGACCCCATAGACAGCAGCCCACTAGGTTCCCCCGTCCGTGGGATTCTCCAGGCAAGAACACTGGAGTGGGTTGCCATTTCCTTCTCCAATGCATGAAAGTGAAAAGTGAAAGTGAAGTCACTCAGTCGTGTCCGACTCTCAGCAACCCCATGGACTGCAGCCTACCAGGCTCCTCCCCCCATGGGATTTTCCAGGCAAGAGTACTAGAGTGGGTTGCCATTGCCTTCACTGGGCAACAGTCTATAGGGTCTCAAAGAGTTAGACATGACTAAACTCAGCCCTATAGGTCCTTGGTTGTGGGTGGCAGAGTGAGGAGTAAGTACCTCACTTCTCCTGGCTTCTTTAACACAGGTAATATGTTTCAAGTGGCATGTGTACTCATGTTTGACTCTTTGTGACCCCACGGACTGTAGCCTGCCAGGCTCCTTTGTCCAAGGAATTTTCCTGGCCATGAATACTGAAGTGGGTTGCTGTTTCCTACTACAGGGTATCTCCCTGACCCAGGGATCGAACCTGTATCTCTTGCATCTCCTGTATTGGCCGGTGGTCTTTACCGCAGTGCCACCTGGGAAGTCAACACAGGTAAACTTTTCCTTGAAGAACTGATTTCAATCCTAGTTAAGAATATTTTATTTTTTTACAAGACGATAATTATTAAACATGACAGGAACATACACACATGCAAAACAAACTTTATTTTCAATCTCCCAGAATCTTTCATAGATGAGCATGAAGTATATTACACCTTTCAAATTCAAGAAAGCCAGAAACACAGTACATAAAAGGACTTGCATTATCAGAAATGTTATATATAATTTCGAGAAGACAGTTGCAATCCACTCCAGTACTCTTGCCTGGAAAAGCCCACGGACAGAGGAGCCAGGTAGGCTGCAGTCCATGGGGTCGCTAAGAGTCGAACTCGACTGAGCGACTTCACCTTCACTTTTCACTTTCATGCATTGGAGAAAGAAATGGCAACCCACTCCAGTGTTCTTGCCTGGAGAATCCCAGGGACAGGGGAGCCTGGTAGGCTGCCATCTACGGGGTCGCATAGAATCAGACACAACTGAAGTGATTTAGCAGCAGCAGCAGCATATATGATTTCCACTAGAAAGCACTTGATGATTTATGACTGAAATAAGACATGCATTTTCTTAATTTTCTAATCAAAGAATTGTACTTACTGAAAGTATGGGCTTAATTGCTCTCACATAACAAATAAAAATACTAACTATTCATTATTATTTGAAAATTAACAAACTGGCCTATGAGTTTTATGAGTTTGCCAATGTTGTTGAGAAAGGGTTCTCAGTGGACGTCAATAATCAAACGTGGGGACATAATCTTGTTTTTGTGGGCATAAACAATGGAAATAGATAAAAGTGAAACACTAGCGAATTTCAGAAATCATAAATAACAATATATTACCATATCAAATCACTAAATAATCCTTATGGTCCTGGAAATCAGGGTCCATTTCCACTTAAAAAGGGAAAAAAAAAAAAATGGTACAGAGAAGCAAGCTAAGTCAGCATATAAGCATTTATGAAAGATTTCTCATTGTAATTTTTTCTGTTGAAAAATTGTTTCATGATTTATCTTCAGAAACTAATACTAAAAGAGTGAATAATTTCTATAAATAATATAAAATAATTACGAGATGTGAGATTACCTATAGTTTTGTATACAGCACAACCTATGAACCAAGTCCAAAGTTGGCCATTGAATTCCTAATACCTGTATGGATTCCCAGGAGTCCAGAAACTACCTGAGTGACTCCTACATATCAGGGGATGGGAGTGGGGGTGGGGAAAGCAACCTACACTGAGACAGGAAAGAGAAGCTGTGCCATAAACTCCACCCCTGGCACAGTGACACAAATCTGGGATGGATCTTACAACTCCCAGCTTCTTCCTAAGTATTGAAGGGTTTGGACCTACATTTGCTTTCCCAACTTTTGGGACTTCCACCTGAGAGATGAACCCCAAAACATGTAGCTTTGGAAGGGCAACAGGGATTCCATCTATGGAACCCACAAGGCTAAAGTGAACCAAGAGGTACTTTTCAAAGGGCTTATGTAAACTCACTGTGGCAAAGTCCTCAGAGTCCACAGCAGAGGCAGCAGACTGAAACAGGCCCAGTCTTCCCATGAAAGAACTCTATTTTTTATCTTAGTAACTGCAGACTATGAGCAGTCTTCTAATTTAACACCCATCAAGATGCTGGCTACATCACACTCCAGAGACTGGAGTCCCAGTGGGTTCCATCTTCACACTCTTCCTCCATCTCACTCCAGGTTGCTGATATCTCCTGGGAAGGAGCTTGTGCACACATTTGGTGCCCCACTTGTTTTTTACAGCTGCTGTGTAGGGGATACCCTTTGAGTCCCTGGCTGTGGTCTTCAGCAAACTTTAAGTTCATAGGTTGCACAGGACTGTAATGAACCAAAACTATTGCTGAGGCTCCAGCTTACCATCCACGTACATCTAGGTGCTATCTGAAATCCTCCCCTTTGGGACAGTGACAGGTTTCGGCATACCCTCAACTTCTTTGAGCCACTGAAAACAGAAAAATGTTGCTTAGACTATCATGAAGGATTGAGAAACAACCAAAAGCTGGGTCAGGTTTAAATGATAAATTTCATATTCCATACGAGGTTGCTCCTTCAAGATGGAAAGGGGTGACTGTTTTTTGCTTTTGTTTTTTAATTGGAATATAATTGTTTTACAATGTTGTGTTAGTTTCTGCTGTATAACAAACTGAATCAGCGATATGTGTGTGTTATATATATATACATATATATACATATACTATATATATATATATATATATATATATATATGTACACCTCCCTTCCCTTTTGAGCCTCCCTCCCACCTGCCTCCATCCCACCTCTCCAGGTCATCACAGAGCACCAAGCTGAGCTCCTTGTGCTATACAACAGCTTCCCACTAGCTGTCTATTTTACATGCTCTGGAGTTTATATGAACAGGGAAGCCTGGTGTGCTGCAGTCCCTGGGGTCGCAGAGTCGGACACAACTGAATGACTGAACTGAACTGAACTGAGAGTATATGTGTCAATGCCACTCCCCCAATTCATCCCACCCTTTCCCTCCTTTCCCCAACCCCATCTACATGTCCACTTTCTATATCTGTGTCTCTATTCCTGCCTCACAAATAGGTTCATCAGTACCATTTTTCTAGATTTCATACATATGCATTAACATACAATATTTGATTTTCTCTTTCTGACTTATTCACTCTATGACTAAGTGTAGTTTCATCCACACCACTACAAATGCAGGGGTGGCTGTTTTATACAATGCATAGAAATCAACATAGAAAATATAGAAAAGTGAACAAAAAAAGGAGTATGTTCCTAATGAAAGAAAAAGACAACACCTCAGAAGAAAATGCTAATGAAACGGAGATAAGGGGTTACCTGATAAAGAGTTCAAAGTAATGATCATGAACATGTTCACTGAGGTCAGGAGAACAATACATAAACAAAGTAAAAAGTTTAGCATAGAGAAAATGCCAGAAATCACAGAGTTGTAGAATACAATATCTGAACTGAAAATTTCAATAGAGGAGTTGAATGACAGAATGTTGAAGTGGAAGAATGGATCAAAGAGAGGCCAATGAAACTCATCCAGTGAAAGAAGCAATGGAATTCCCTGGTGGTCCAGTGATTAGGACTTTGCAATTCCACTTCAGGGGGCATGCGTTCAACTCCTCTTTGGGGGACTAAGATCCTGCAAAGTTTGCGGAATGGTCCAAAAAAAAGAAAAAGAAGATTAAAGATACCTTAAGGACTTATGGGACAAAATCAATTCAGTTCAGTCATTCAGTCGTGTCCGACTCTTTGTGACCCCATGAATCGCAGCACTCCAGGCCTCCCTGTCCATCACCAACTCCCAAAGTTTACCCAAACTCATATGCATCGAGTGGATGATGCCACCCAGCCATCTCATACTCTGTCATCCCCTGCTCCTCCTGCCCCCAATCCATGCCAGCATCAGGGTCTTCTCCAATGAGTTAACTCTTCGCATGAGGTGGCCAAAGTATTGGAGTTTCAGCTTCAGCATTAGTCCTTCCAATGAACACCCAGGACTTATCTCCTTTAGGATGGACTGGTTGGATCTCCTTGCAGTCCAGGGGACTCTCAAGAGTCTTCTCCAACACCACAGTTTAAAAGCATCAATTCTTTGGCGCTCAGCTTTCTTCACAGTCTAACTTTCACATCCATACATGACCACAGGAAAAACCATAGCCTTGACCAAACAGACCTTTGTTGGCAAAGTAATGTCTCCGCTTTCTAAAATGCTGTCTAAGTTGGTCCTAATTTTGCTTCGAAGGAGTAAGCGACTTTTAATTTCATGGCTGCAATTAGCATCTGCATTGATTTTGGAGCCCAGAAAAATAAATTCCTCCACTGTTTCCACATCTATTTCCCATGAAGTAATGGGACCAGATGCCATGATCTTCGTTTTCTTTTTTTTTTCAGTGTGTATAATCAACTTTATTTTAATATAATCTAAACACAAATCATTTAGAAAATACCAATAAAAATTTATGTACAAGAGTTGATGCTATCACACTTGGACAAAGCTGGCAAGTTCCTGCTATGAGCATATCCCAGGAGATACCACTGAAGAAACCTAATATATTGGAGTAGATGTTGTGGCATTTGGCCCACAGTTTGATAGCCCTCAGGGTTAACCTGAAGTTGTCAATGTTTGATACTAGAAGTAAAACATCTCGTAAAACCATTTCATTGATTTGCAACAAAATCAAAACCCTGCAATCATTAGGACTCGTTATACATATCTAAATTTTTAAGCAGACTGTCATGTTTTAAGTCCAAGTTTCCTGGAATAGTCTGCAGTGCTAATCTTGCAAACAAAATATCAATCTCTATTCCATCAAACAGTTTGATAACTTGGTACAAATGCCTCTTCAACAGCTCTTAAATCTTTTACTTCTCCCTGTAATTTCAACTTAACATAGAATGAGGTGAAAAAGTCACTTCAATCAACATGTCTTGGTGCAACACACAATGCATCAGTATTGGCAGTTTTTTGTATGTACACCTAATCTGTAAGATCCAGATGTAAACATTTTCCCATCAGCATGTTCAATTAGAGATTGTGAAAGATTCTTGCTGTCACTGATTTCTCATATCCAGTCTTTTACCAGGTTAATTTTCCCAAAATTAAAATCCTGCACTGAAGTTCCTCTTTCTCTTCAAAAACCCCAAAGGGCTTCAGAGTCTCCGCTAGTTTCAGTGAAGCAAAAGGGAGAAGTAATGCCATAGTGCTTCTGTGGCAGGTGTGTTTGCTGTGATCCCTGCTTTGTAACTGGAAACAGCTTTGTCTCAGCTGGCACCACCCAGTCATGCTCCGCCCCGCTTGCCTGAAAGGGCAGCCAGCCATACTCTGGGCAGGATCCACTGATATGGGCAGGAGGAGCCTTGGCTGCCTCAGCCCTGGTCCAACTTCACTCCTGCTCTGGCCTAGAGTATTTTATTTTAAAATAAAAGTTTTAAGTTTAAAATTTTTTAGTTGCCCTTTTACTAGAGGCACCATAATGTATCATTCAATCTGGAACACTTAAAAAATTATATACAACTCACATATACATAAAATATAGACATCTTAAGTACATGGGTTGTGAATATTTACATATGGATGGATGCATCTAAGTAACTGACACCCAAATGATGGTAAGCTCACCTAATTACGCTGAGACAAGAGGCATAATCAGGACTGATTGCTTCCCTGTGAATAGATACTTTGGGGCAAGAATATTGTCAGTGATACATTGTATCACGTCAGGAAACACATTTTTGCTTGTACCATGCCTGGTGACGATAAGGTTGAATATCTGGTTAAGGTGTACATGACCAAATTTTAACTGTTGCCTATAAAGATCCATTTTGTCCAATGTAGAGATTTACTTGAGGCATTTTCAAGCAGATTAATTCCATTCAGTGACTTAGTATTTTTAAAATGTCCCCATCTCCTTTATCCTCTGTTCCCTTAGGGCTGGGTGTCTTTGGAGAGATAGTCACTTCTGCTTCTGTTTCCCATCAGTTCACAGACTTTCTTTTTCATGCAACCTTGTAAGCTGGCTGTGCACCCTGGAAGCAGAACGCATGGAGAGAGTGGAGCGGCCCAGAGTTCAGCTGTCTAAAGTCACCATGGAGTTGATTGTAGTCACTTCTCTATCATTAATTATAATCATAGCTGTAGCCTTTTACTGGTATTATGATCTCACTGCAGGCTTTTTGTTAATACTTTATTCCTGTGTACACACTCAGGGCACAGCATATTGTCCTCCAGGTGTAGGGGTGGAAAGTCACCAGAAGGTATCAGGAAGAATGCAGACACCTTCCTTCGTTTTCCAGGCACCCAGGCCTGCCCAGCATGAAACTGTAAATGAACCCAGCCTTCTGTGTTAGCTGGGAGACTTCTCCCATGGACCACGTACCACTGGACCTCACAAGTCTCTTGTGATGGTACTAGCTCCGTCTTCATGGCCCTGGCTGTCATTTTGCTCCAGGTGGCAAACACAGCTTCTGAGTTGGGGGCAGAAGTTGATACAACTGCCTCAAGAGGCAGAGAAGCTCCCTCAAGGGCAGGTGGCCCCCGTGCAGGAGGAGCAGCCCCTTCAGAAGACGTTCTCTCAACAGAGCATTCCAGTGGTAGTTCCCCCTTTTCTATCTTTATCCTTTTCAATAGTGACAGGATCCTGGCCTCCTGTGCTGTGGCAGGAATGTTTTTTTGATGAGGGTAAGCATATTCACAGAGTCGTTTATATCCATCTAGTTTCGGGCCTTTGGTGCTCAGTTTTAACTGCTGGCACCAAGCACGAATGACGTCCCTATGGACCAGGTTGACAGGTGGCAGGACAGCAGGTAGAGGGGAGATGGGGATCCGTGTCGGTGTCTTTGGAGGTTTCACACCGTGACAACATTGTGACATGTCTCCTGGACTGCAAGCTGTGCTATTTTTTGTATCTCTTTTTCTTTTGGTCCCAGGTGCTGAATTTTTTGCTATCTCTGCTTCACCTGAAGTTCCCTGTCCCTTTTCAGCTTCTACTGATGTAAGTCTGCAACTCATACGTTCTTCAGATTTCTCTGTGGAGTTGTTCTCCTTGTTTCTGCTCTCCATGCTCAGAAAGGTCAAGGTTGATAAAATGAAGACTTTCCTTACTTCTCAGATCTTCGTTTTCTGAATGTTGAGCTTTAAGCCAACTTTTTCACTCTCCTCTTTCACTTTCATCAAGAGGCTTTTTAGTTACGCTTCACTGTCTGCCATAAGGGTGGTGTCATCTGCATGTCTGAAGTTATCTAGATTTCCCCTGGCAATCTTGATTCCAGCTTGTGCTTCTTCCAGCCCAGCATTTCTCATGATGTACTCTGCATATAAGTTAAATAAGCAGGGTGACAATATGCAGCCTTGATGTACTCCTTTTCTTATTTGGAACCAGTCTGTTGTTCCATGTCCAGTTCTAACTATTGCTTCCTGACCTGCATATAGATTTCTCAAGAGGCAGGTCAGGTGGTCTGGTATTCCCATCTCTTTCAGAATTTTCCACAGTTTATTGTGATCCACACAGTCAAAGGATTTGGCATAGTCAATAAAGCAGAAGTAGATATTTTTCTGGAACTCTCTTGCTTTCTCAATGATCGGGGACACAATCTTGTGGTCCCATATTTGCAATGTAAGGGTCTCAGAAAGGGAAGAGAGATAGAAAAGGGCAGAAAAATTATTTGAAGAAATAATGAGTGAGAACTTTTTTAACCGGGGGAAGAAAACAGACATCCAAATCTAGGAAGCCTAGAGAGTTCCAAATAAAATGAACTTAGGACCCACGCCAAGACACATTTTGATTACATTGTCAAAAGTTTAAACAAGAAGAGACTCTTCAAAGCAACAGACAAAAACAGCTTGCTATGTAGTAGGGAACCCCCAAAGGACTGTCAGCAGATTTGTCAGCATGAGCTTGTTGGCCAGAGGGAGTGGCACAATGTATTTAAAGAGCTGAGAGGTGGATCATAGAGGATCCTGCTGTGATTTATGTCAGAGAGTGTTTTGCCTATGTTCTCCTCTAGCAGTTTTATAGTTTCTGGTCTTACGTTTAGATCTTTAATCCATTTTGAGTTTATTTTGGAGTATGGTGTTAGAAAGTGTTCTGCTGCTGCTACTGCTAAGTTGTTTCAGTCATGTTCGACTCTGTGCGACCCCATAGACAGCAGCCCACCAGGCTCCACCATTCTTGGGATTCTCCAGGCAAGAACACTGGAGTGGGTTGCCATTTCCTTTTCCAATGCAGGAAAGTGAAAAGTGAAAGTGAAGTCGCTCAGTCCTGTCTGACTCTTCGTGACCCCATGGACTGCAGCCCACCAGGCTCCTCCGTCCATGGGATTTTCTGGGCAAGAGTGCTGGAGTGGGGAGTCATTGCCTTCTCTGAGAAAGTGTTCTAGATTCATTCTTTTACAAGTGGTTGGCCAGTTTTCCCAGCACCACTTGTTAAAGAGATTGTCTTTTCTCCATTGTATATTCTTGCCTCCTTTGTCCAATATGAGGTGTTCATAAGGTGCGTGGATTTATCTCTGGGCTTTCTATTTTGTCCCATTGATCTATATGCCTGTCTTTGTGCCAGTACCATACTGTCTTGATGACTGTGGCTTTGTAGTAGAGCCTGAAGTCAGGCAGGTTGATTCCTCCAGTTCCATTCTTCTTTCTCAAAATTGCTTTGGCTATTCGAGGTTTTTTGTATTTCCATACAAGTTGTGAAATTATTTGTTCTAGCTCTGTGAAAAATACCATTGGTAGCTTGATAGGGATTGCATTGAATCTATAGATTGCTTTGGGTAGTATACTCATTTTCACTGTACTGATTCTTCTGATCCATGAACATGGTATATTTCTCCATCTATTAGTGTCCTCTTTGATTTTTTTCACCAGCGTTTTATAGTTTTCTATATATAGGTCTTCAATTTCTTTAGGAAGATATATTCCTAAGTATTTTATTCTTTTCATTGCAGTGGTGAATGGAATTGTTTCCTTAATTTCTCTTTCTATTTTCTCATTATTAGTGTACAGGAATGCAAGGGATTTCTGTGTGTTGATTTTATATTCTGCAACTTTACTATATTCATTGATTAGCTCTAGTAATTTTCTGGTGGAGTCTTTAGGGTTTTCTATGTAGAGGATCATGTCATCTGCAAACAGAGTTTTACTTCTTCTTTTCCAATTTGGATTCCTTTTATTTCTTTTTCTGCTCTGATTGCTGTGGCCAAAACTTCCAAAACTATGTTGATTAGTAGTGGTGAGAGTGGGCATCCTTGTCTTGTTCCTGACTTTAGGGGAAATGCTTTCAATTTTTCACCATGGAGGATAATGCTTGCTGTGGGTTTGTCATATATACCTTTTATTATGTTGAGGTATGTTCCTTCTATTCCTGCTTTCTGGAGAGTTTTTATCATAAATGGATATTGAATTTTGTCAAAGGATTTCTCTGCATCTATTGAGATAATCATATGGCTTTTATTTTTCAATGTGTTAATGTGGTGTATTACATTGATTGATTTGCAGATATTGAAAAATCCTTGCATCCCTGGGATAAAGCCCACTTGATCATGGTGTATGATCTTTTTAATGTGTTGCTGGATTCTGATTTCTGGAATTTTGTTAAGAATTTTTGCATCTATGTTCATCAGTGATATCGACCTGTAGTTTTCTTTTATTGTGGCATCTTTGTCAGGTTTTGCTATTAGGGTGATGGTGGCCTTATAGAATGAGTTTGGAAGATTACCCTCCTCTGCAATTTTCTTGAAGAGTTTGAATAGGATAGGCATTAGCTCTTCACTAAATTTTTGGTAGAATTCAACTATGAAGCCGTCTGGACCTGGGCTTTTGTTTGCTGGAAGATTTCTGATTACAGTTTCAATTTCTGTGCTTGTGATGGGTCTGTTAAGATTTTCTATTTTTTCCTGGTTCAGTTTTGGAAAGTTTTACTTTTCTAAGAATTTGTTCATTTCTTCCACGTTGTCTATTTTTTTTAGCATATAGTTGCTGATAGTAGTCTCTTATGATACTTTGTATTTCTGTGTTGTCTGTTGTGATCTCTCCCTTTTCATTTCTATTTTTATGGATTTGATTTTTTTCCTTTGTTTCTTGATGAGTCTGGCTAATAGTTTGTCAATTTTATTTATCCTTTCAAAGAAGCAGCTTCTGGCTTTGTTGATTTTTGCTATGGTCTTTTTTGTTTCTTTTGCATTTATTTCTGTCCTAATTTTTAAGATTTATTTCCTTCTACTAACCCTTGGGTTCTTCTTTTCTTCCTTTTCTAGTTCCTTTAGGTGCCAGATCAGATCAGTTGCTCAGTCGTGTCCGACTCTTTGTGACCCCATGAATCGCAGCACACCAGGCCTCCCTGTCCATCACCAACTCCCAGAGTTCACTGAGACTCACGTCCATCAAGTCAGTGATGCCATCCAGCCATCTCATTCTCTGTGATCCCCTTCTCCTCTTGCCCTCAATCCCTCCCAGCATCAGAGTCTTCCTCAATGAGTCAACTCTTCACATGAGGTGGCCAAAGTACTGGAGTTTCAGCTTTAGCATCATTCCTTCCAAAGAAATCCCAGGGCTGATCTCTTTCAGAATGGACTGGCTGGATCTCCTTGCAGTCCAAGGCACTCTCAAGAGTCTTATCCAACACCACAGTTCAAAAGCATCAATTCTTCGGCGCTCAGCCTTCTTCATAGTCCAACTCTCACATAGATACATGACCACAGGAAAAACCTAAGCCTTGAGTAGATAAACCTTTGATGGCAAAGTAATGTCTCTGCTTTTGAATATGCTATCTAGGTTGGTCATAACCTTCCTTCCAAGCAGTAAGCATCTTTTAATTTCATGGCTGCAGTCACCATCTGCACTGATTTTGGAGCCCAGAAAAATAAAATCTGACACTGTTTCCACTGTTTCCCCATATATTTCCCATGAAGTGATGGGACCAGACGCCATGATCTTCGTTTTCTGAATGTTGAGCTTTAAGCCCACTTTTTCACTCTCCACTTTCACTTTCATCAAGAGGCTTTTGAGTTCCTCTTCACTTTCTGCCATAAGGGTGGTGTCATCTGCATATCTGAGGTTGTTGATATTTTTCCCAGCAATCTTGATTCCAATGTGTGTTTCTTCCAGTCCAGTGTTTCTCATGATGTACTCTGCATATAAGTTAAATAAACAGCGTGACAATATACAGCCTTGATGAACTCCTTTCCTATTTGGAACCAGTCTGTTGTTCCACATCCAGTTCTAACTGTTGCTTCCTGACCTGTATACAAATTTCTCAAGAGGCAGTTCTTTCAGAATTTTCCACAGTTTATTGTGATCTACACAGTCAAAGGCTTTGGCATAGTCAATAAAGCCAAAGATGGAGAAGCTCTATACAGTCAGCAAAACAAGACCAGGACCTGACTGTGGCTCAGACCATGAACTCCTTATTGCCAAATTCAGTCTTAAATTGAAGAAAGTAGGGAAAACCACTAGACCATTCAGGTATGACCTAAATAAAATCCCTTATGATTATACAGTGGAAGGGAGAAATAGATTTAAGGGCCTAGATCTGACAGATAGAGTGCCTGATGAACTATGGAATGAGGTTTGTGACATTGTACAGGAGACAGGGATCAAGACCATCCCCATGGAAAAGAAATACAAAAAAGCAAAATGGCTGTCTGGGGAGGCCTTACAAATAGCTGTGAAAAGAAGCGAAGCAAAAAGCAAAGGAGAAAAGGAAAGATATAAGCATCTGAATGCAGAGTTCCAAAGAATAGCAAGAAGAGATAAGAAAGCCTACTTCAGTGATCAATGCAAAGAAATAGAGGAAAACAACAGAATGGGAAAGATCAGGGATCTCTTCAAGAAAATCAGAGATACCAAAGGAACATTTCATGCAAAGATGGGCTCGATAAAGGACAGAAATGGTATGGACCTAACAGAAGCAGAAGATATTAAGAAGAGATGTCAAGAATACACAGAAGAACTGTACAAAAAAGATCTTCATGACCCAGATAATCATGATGGTGTGATCACTGACCTAGAGCCAGACATCCTGGAATGTGAAATCAAGTGGGCCTTGGAAAGCATCACTACAAACAAAGCTAGTGGAGTTGATGGAATTCCAGTTGATCTATTCCAAATCCTGAAAGATGATGCTGTGAAAGTTCTACACTCAATATGCCAGCAAATTTGGAAAACTCAGCAGTGGCCACAGGACTGGAAAAAGTCAGTTTTCATTCCTATCCCAAAGAAAGGCAATGCCAAAGAATGCTCAAACTACCACACAATTGCACTCATCTCACACGCTAGTAAAGTAATGCTCAAAATTCTCCAAGCCAGGCTTCAGCAATATGTGAACTGTGAACTTCCTGATGTTCAAGCTGGTTTTCTAAAAGGCAGAGGAACCAGAGATCAAATTGCCAACATCAGGTGGATCATGGAAAAAGCAAGAGAGTTCCAGAAAAGCATCTTTTTCTGCTTTAGGTGTAGAGTTAGGTTATTTATTAGACTTTTTTCTTGTTTCTTGAGTTATGCCTGTGTTGCTATGAACTTTCCCATTTGCATTGCTTTTATAGAAGGATCCTCTATGACCCACCTCCAAGAATATTGGAAATAAAAGCAAAAATAAACAAATGGAACCTAATTAAACTTAAAAGCTTCTGCACAACAAAGGAAACTATAAGCAAGGTGAAAAGACAGCCTTCAGGATGGGAGAAAATAATAACAAATGAAGCAACTGACAAACAACTAATCTCAAAAATATACAAGAAACTCCTGAAGCTCAATTCCAAAAAAATAAACGACCCAATAAAAAAATGGGCCAAAAACTAAATAGACATTTCTCCAAAGAAGACATACAGATGGCTGACAAACACATGAGAAGATGCTCAACATTACTCATTTTCAGAGAAATGCAAATCAAAACCACAATGAGGTACCATTTCATGCCAGTCAGAATGGCTAAAAGTCTACAGGCAATAAATGCTGGAGAGGGTGTGGAGAAAAGGGAACCCTCTTACACTGTTGGTGGGAATGCAAACTAGTACAGCCACTATGGAGAACAGTGTGGAGATTCCTTAAAAAACTGGCAATAGAACTGCCTTATGACCCAGCAATCCCACTGCTGGGCATACACACTAAGGAAACCAGAATTGAAAGAGGCATGTGTACCCCAATGTTCATCACAGCACTGTTTATAATAGCCAGGACATGGAAGCAATCTAGATGTCCATTAGCAGATGAATAGAATAGAAAGCTGTGGTACATATACACAATGGAGTATTACTCAGCCATTAAAAAGAAATATATTAGAATCAATTCTAATGAGGTGGATGAAACTTGAGCCTATTATACGGAGTGAAGTAAGCCAGAAAGAAAAATACCAATACAGTATACTAACACATATATATGGAATTTAGAAAGATGGTAATAATAACCCTGTATACGAGACAGCAAAAGAGACCCAGATGTATAGAACAGTCTTTTGAACTCTGTGGGAGAGGGAGAGGGGAGGATGATTTGGGAGAATGGCATTGAAACATGTGTAATATCATATAAGAAACAAATCGTCAGTCCAGGTTTGATGCAGGATACAGGATGCTTGGGGCTGGTGCACTGGGATGACCCAGAGGGATGGTATGCGAAAGGTGGTGGCAGGGGGATTCAGGATGGGGAGCACGTGTACACCTGTGGTGGATTCATGTTGATGTATGGCAAAACCAATACAATATTTTAAAGTAATTAGCCTCCAATTAAAATAAATACATTTAAATTAAAAAAAAAAATAAAGAGCTTAAAGAAAAAATATGTCAAACAAGAATACTCTACCTGGCAAAGCTGTTTTCAAAACTGAAGGGAGAAAAAAACAAAAGCTGAAGTCCAACACCATAAGGCAGCCTTACAAGAAATGTTAAAGAGATGTTTTAAAGCTAAAAAAATGGATGCAAATTAGTAACAGGAAAATATATAAAAGTATGTCCCACAGATAAAGGTAAAATGCAGTTAAATTCAGAATCAGTTCAGTTCAGTTCATTTCAGTCGCTCAGTCATGTCTGACTCTTTGTGACCCAGTGAATTGCAGCATGCCAGGCCTCCCTGTCCATCACCAACACCCAGAGTTCACTCAAATTCAGAATAATTGAATGTTATAGTGGTTAATCATTTATAAATCTGTATGAAGCCTAAAAGAAACTACAATTATTTGTTAATGGATATACAAGACAAGGGGCTTCCCAGGTGGCACTAGTGGTAAAGAACCCACCTGCTAATGCAGGAGACATAAGGAACATAGATTCAATCCCTGTGTAGGAAAGATCCCCTGGAGTAGGACATGGAAACCCACTCCAGTAGTCTTGGCTGGAGAATCCCCATGGACAGAGGAGCCTGGAATTCTACAGGCCATAGGATTGCAAAAAGTCAGACATGACTGAAGCAACTTAGCATGCATGCATGCACACAAGACAAGAGATGTCAACTATGACATAGAAAACATAAAACTTAGGGGATGGAGTGTGAGAGTAAAAATGTAGAACTTTAGAATGTCTTCAAACTTAAGTTGTAGACTTAAGGTAGACTGTTATAACATATGTTATATAAATCTCACTGTAACCTCAAAGCAAAAATTTATTTATTTATTTATTTTGCTTTTATTTATTTATTCATTTATTTTTAGAACTTACTTCACTTTATTTTATTTTATTTTTTTGCAGGGGAAAATGGACAAAGGAAAGGATCAATGAGGGTGGGAGGGAAATGGGAAGAAAGAAGGGGAGTGATGGTGAGGAGGAGTATATGTAATTTCTTAACCAATGGCTTTCTGTTTTTAATCACAAAGAACACTTAAAAATAATCATGTTGAATTCATCCTATATTAGGAGGTTTGTTCTCGAAATGAAAAGTTCAGGAAACAAAAAGTCAGTTTGGGTGTCCTCAACTTAGGCACATCTTGGTATTTTGTATTGGTAGGTCTATCTTTACCACAATATATTATTTAGGACAGGATCACATTTGTCACCTCTTCCTCCCTACTACCCAAAGTGGTACCAAACCCATAAAATAGTCAATAAACTTTTACAGAGTGAACAATAAGCCTTTTTTTTTTTTAAACTCTCCTGAGTAAACTGAATTTTTTGAGGCTCATAAGTGAATACGTTTTGCTCTTTACTTTGTCTATTACAGCCAGATTATATGAGTGGGGTATTAAAGTCTCCCACTATTATTGTATTGCTGCATATTTCTTCTACCATATTAATTATGTTTGTCTTAGATATATCAATGCTCCAATGTTGGGTGCATATATATTTATAATTGTTATAACTTCTTTTTAGATTGTTCCTTTAAGTCGTTATATGTAACCTTCATTGTCTCCTTTTCAGGATCTTTAAAGTCAATTTTATCTGATATAAGTATTACTACTCCTGTTTTCTTATGGTCCATATTTGCATAGAAAATCTTTTTCCAGCCCTTCATTTTCAGTCAGTATATATCCCGTATTTTAAGGTGGTTCTCTTGTAGCCAACATACATAGGGGTCTAGTTTTTGTATCCATTTGACCCATTTTAGTCTTTTGGTTGTCTCTTGTAGACAAGGTATGTAGGGGTCTTGTTTTTGTATCGATTAGGCCAGTCTTTGTTGATTAGGGCATTCAGCCCATAAACATTTAGAGCAATTATTGATAAATAAGATTTTCTTTATTGTTTTGGGTTCGAATTTATACACCCTTTTAGTGATTCCTATCTAGAGAATGTCCTTTAGTTTTTGTTGGAGAAATGGTTTAGTGGTGCAAAATTCTCTCAACTTTTGCTTATCTGTGAAGCTTTTGATTTCTCCTTCATATTTGAATGAGATCCTTGCTGGATACAATAATCTAGGCTGTAAGTTATTTTCTTTCATCACTTTAATTACGTCTTGCCATTCCCTCCTGGCTTGGAGAGTTTCTATTGAAAGATCAGCTGTTATCCTTATGGGAATTCCCTTGTGAGTTATTCGATGTTTTTCCCTAGCTGCTTTTAATATTTGTTCTTTATATTTAATCTTTGTTAATTTGATTAATATGTGTCTTGGGGTGTTTCGCCTTGGGTTTATCCTGTTAGGGACTCTCTGGATTTCTTGAACTTGAGTGGTAATTTCCTTCTCCATTTTAGGGAAATTTTCAACTATTATCTCCTCAAGTATTTCCTCATGATCTTTCTTTTTATCTTCTTCTTCTGGAACTCCTATGATTCGAATGTTGTAGCGTTTGATGTTATCCTGGAGGTTTCTGAAATTGTCCTCATTTCTTTTGATACGTTTTTCTTTTTTCTCGTCTGATTGATTTATTTCTAGGATTCTATCTTCTAATTCACTAATCCTATCTTCTGCCTCTGTTATTCTACTATTTGTTGCCTCCAGGGTGTTTTGGGTCTCATTTATTGCATTATTCATTATGTGTTGACTCTTTTTTATTTCTTCTAGATCAGATCAGATCAGATCAGGCGCTCAGTCGTGTCTGACTCTTTTCGACCCCATGAACTACAGCACGCCAGGCCTCCCTATCCATCACCAGCTCTCGGAGGTCACTCACACTCACATTCATCGAGTCAGTGATGCCATCCAGCCATCTCATCCTCTGTCGTCCCCTTCTCCTCCTGCCCACAATCCCTCCCAGCATCAGAGTCTTCTCCAATGAGTCAACTCTTCGCATGAGGTGGCCAAAATACTGGAGTTTCAGCTTTAGCATCATTCCTTCCAAAGAAATCCCAGGGCTGATCTCCTTCAGAATGGACCGGTTGGATCTCCTTGCAGTCCAAGGGACTCTCAAGAGTCTTCTCCAACACCACAGTTCAAAAGCATCAATTCTTCGGCACTCAGCCTTCTTCACAGTCCAGCTTTCACATCCATACATGACCACAGGAAAGACCATAGCCTTGACTAGGCGAACCTTTATTGGCAAAGTGACATCTCTGCTTTTGAATACGCTATCTAGGTTAGTCATAACTTTCCTTCCAAGGAGTAAGCGTCTTTTAATTTCATGGCTGCAGTCACCACCTGCAGTGATTTTGGAGCCCAGAAAAATAAAGTCTGACACTGTTTCCACAGTTTCCCCATCTATTTCCCATGTAGTGATGGGACCAGATGCCATAATCTTCGTTTTCTGAATGTTGAGCTTTAAGCCAACCTTTTCACTCTCCACTTTCACTTTCATCAAGAGACCTTTGAGTTCCTCTTCACTTTCTGCCATAAGGGTGGTATCATCTGCATATCTGAGGTTATTGATATTTCTCCCGGCAATCTTGATTCCAGCTTGTGTTTCCTCCAGTCCAGCATTTCTCATGATGTATTCTGCATATAAGTTAAATAAACAGGGTGACAATATACAGCCTTGACGAACTCCTTTTCCTATTTGGAACCAGTCTGTTTTTCCATGACCAGTTCTAACTGTTGTTTCCTGACCTGCATACAGATTTCTCAAGAGGCAGATCAAGTGGTCTGGTATTCCCATCTCTCTCAGAATTTTCCACAGCTTATTGTGATCTACACAGTCAAAGGCTTTGGCATAGTCAATAAAGCAGAAATAGATGTTTTTCTGGAACTCTCTTGCTTTTTCGATGATCCAGCGGATGTTGGCAATTTGATCTCTGGTTCCTCTGCCTTTTCTAAAACCAGCTTGAACATCAGGAAGTTCACGGTTCACATATTGCTGAAGCCTGGCTTGGAGAATTTTGAGCATTATTTTACTAGCATGTGAGATGAGTGCAATTGTGTGGTAGTTTTAGCACTCTTTGGCATTGCCTTTCTTTGGGATTGGGATGAAAAGTCCCAAGGACTTCTAAGTCCTTGTTAAACCTTTCTCGCATCTTCTCAATCCTTGTCTCCAGACTCTTTAACTGTGATTCCATTTTGATTTCGAGATTTTGAATTAATTTCGCTATCATTATTCGGAATTCTTTATCAGGTAGATTCCCTATCTCTTCCTCTTTGGTTTGGTTTGGTGGGCATCTATCCTGTTCCTTTAGCTGCTGGGTATTCTTTTGTCTCTTCATTTTGTTAAAATTGCCAAGTTTAGAGTGTCCTTACTATATTCTGGTAGTTTGTTGAATTCTCTTTATTGAGGCGGTTTACAAGTCTTTTCAATATCTGATCTCTGCCCTGTTACAGATGGGGCGGAGATGAACACCCAAATCTAAACCGGCCAGGTTCAGGCACTCGGATAATCCTCAAAAGCATAGACTTGGTTGAGTCTGGATTTTATACCCTTCCCAGATCCGAGTAGCGCAGGTGATGAAATGTTCAGCGAACGCAGCTGCTGCGACTTATCGCCTCTCTGCCACTGTTTTCTGGGTATACAAACAGCGCACTTTCTCAGGCAGATGTTGACCATCCAGAGCCCAAAGAAGTGTGAGTCAGCACAGAAACCTACTCACAGTTCCGTTAGACAGTATCTCTCTAGGGCTGTAATTGCCCGCCTCTGGCCCTGGCTGCCTGTCACCGGAGTGGGACGGCTTGCAGCCGGCCAACTCTGTGCAGCCCTTTGTTCCGTAGGTAGTCCTGGTGGTTTCTTAAGTTAGGGCTGGCTTTTGATGTAGTAGATAACTAACAGTCTGGTTATTTCGCTCAGATAGCGCCCGAGGTAGCCAGGCCAAATCCTTTCTCAAAGCAATGCTGCTCCTCCTAGCCCAGCCCCCGCTTGCCAATAGCAAATGCTGGTGTCCGGGCCACTTCTCCGCAAAAGGAGTTACGGCAGGGCTCGTTTTCTCATTTTGAAGACAATGAGTTGTCTTTCTAAGTTCCTGATGTCCTCTACTGGCATTCAGAAGTTGTTTTATAGAATTTATTCAGCATTCAAATGTTCTTTTAATGGATTTGTGGAGGAGAAAGTATTCTCCCCGTCTTACTCGTCCGCCATCTTAGCTCCTCCCCCCAAAATTTATAGTAGATACAAAAAAGGTAAAGAGAAAGTCATCTAAGCATACCACTACAGAAAATCATCAAATCACAGAGAAGGAGAGCAAGAGAAGAAAGACATAAAGGAATTATAAAACAACCAGAAAACAATTAAGAAAATGGCACTAAGTCCATATCTATCAATAATTAGTTTAACTGCCAACAGACTAAATTCTCCGATCAAAAGACATAGAGTGGCTGAATGTATAAAAAATAAGATCCGGCTCTATGCTGCCTGCAAGAGACTCATTTCAGATTTAAGCATATTCAGACAGAAAGTGAAAAGTTGTTAAAAAAAAAATATCCAATGCAAATGGAAACCAAAAGAAAGCTCAGGTAGCTATACGTATACCAGAAAAATAGACTTTTAGACAATCATGGCAATAAGAAACAAAAAAGATGATTGCATTATAAGAATAAATGGTCAATTTCACAGGAAGACACAACATTTGTAAATATTTGTTTACCCAACATCATAGTACCTGAATATATAAAACACAGTAACAAATTTTAAGGGAGAAATAAATTGCAAAAAGTAATACTAGAAATCTTCAATACACAACTTTTATTAATAGATAGATCATTTTGGCAGATGTTTCCCTACGTCTAGGATTGAAGAGTATTTTGGAGACTATTAGAGTTTGCAAACCATTGATCCAATAATGGACCAAGGCTTTTTAAAATTTAAATATAAATATTTAAAATATCAAATTATTTGTGAAAATATAATAATGATAAATTTCATGAGAGTGTTTATGATTTAAATTCAAATTTCTGAGACACTCCTGAAAAATATAAGGTAAGATATCGTGGGACCACATTTCTGCACGTCACCAGACTCCTAAAGTTGATTAGCAACTGCCTCTTCTTGAAATAGTGTTTATAGCTACCATCACTACTAATTTTGTTTTTTCTTTTACTTTATTATTCTCCCTCTTTGTCTCCACCTTAGATTTATCTTAAGGGGAAATTTCGGGGCCCCAATTTCCTTCCATTTGTTTTCACATGGTCGGGTCTGCAAACACCTGTCCCCAGTGAACTGCATCCTGAGGACTCAAACAACAATCCTTGAGGGCACAGCTGTATCTCTTCCTCCATCTCCAACTCCCACATGCGACTTTGCCTCTCCCACTACTAATTTTCTGTATTATCTGATCTAAAACATTTATGTTACCTTCCTGGGGCTATGGACATTAGATTTTGCAGCCTCCGGTATAAGTAATGACTCAGTTCAGTTCAGTTCAGTGGCTCAGTCGTGTCTGACTCTGAGACCCTGTGAATCGCAGCACGCCAGGCCTCCCTGTCCATCACCAACTCCAGGACTTCACACAGAATCACGTCCATCGAGTCGGTGATGCCATCCAGCCATCTCATCCTCTGTCGTCCCCTTCTCCTCCTGCCCCCAGTCCCTCCCAGCATCAGGGTCTTTTCCAATGAGTCAACTCTTTGTATGAGGTGGCCAAAGTATTGGAGTTTCAGCTTTAGCGTCAGTCCTTCCAATGAACACCCAGGACTGATCTCCTTTAGGATGGACTGGTTGGACCTCCTTGCAGTCCAAGGGACTCTCAAGAGTCTTCTCCAACACCAAAGTTCAAAAGCACCAATTCTTCAGTGCTAATGACTAGTGTTGTATATATGTATATTAATTAAATCCCTCAAAAAAATGAGTACTGGTAATGGTGCAGAATCAATAGATCACTTTTTTTGTCCCTGCCAAAAATCAAAACCAGGGTCTGCTCTGGTGGCTCAGAGTTTAAAGTGTCTGCCTGCTATGCGGGAGACTTGGGTTTGATCCATGGGTCCAGAAGACCCCCTGGAAAAGGAAATGGCAACCCACTCCAGTATTCTTGCCTGGAGAATCCCATAGATGGAGGAGCCAGGTGGGCTACAGTCCACGGGGTCACAAAGTGTTGGACACGACTGACTTCCCTTTCACTTTCTTTCTAAAATCAAAACCAGACCACCCCCGCCGCGGGTCCCAGCAGCTCCCGCGGCGGGAGAAGCAGCAGCGGTCAGGCTACTCAGCTTTGCGAAGGCTCTCGGCGCGCTGCGGCCCTCAGGCACCCGGCTCTCACCCGCCCCGTCGACACGATGCCCAAGAGGAAGGTCAGCTCCGCCGAGGAGGCCGCAAAGGAGGAGCCCAAGAGGAGGTCGGCGAGGTTGTCAGCTAAACCGGCTCCTGCAAAAGTGGAAACAAAGCCAAAAAAGGCGGCGGGAAAGGATAAATCTTCAGACAAAAAAGTGCAAACAAAAGGGAAAAGAGGAGCAAAGGGAAAACAGGCGGAAGTGGCCAACCAGGAGACTAAAGAAGATTTACCTGCAGAAAATGGAGAGACTAAAAACGAGGAGAGCCCAGCCTCTGATGAAGCAGAAGAGAAAGAAGCCAAGTCTGATTAATAACCACACACCGAGTCCTGTCAGTGGTCCCTGTTTCCCTTCTTGTACAATCCAGAGGAATATTTTTATCAACTATTTTGTAAATGCAAGTTTTTTAGTAGCTCTAGAAACATTTTTAAAAAGGAGGGACTCCCACCTCATCCCATTTTTTAAGTGTAAATGCTTTTTTTTAAGAGGTGAAATCATTTGCTGGTTGTTTATTTTTTGGTACAACCAGAAAATAGTGGGGTATTGGATACGGGAGGCTTTGATTGTCTTGGGTGTCAGCTCACCATTCCATAGATGGGGAGTAGCTTTTATATCCTGTAACACAAAAGCATACTAAATGGCAGTTTGGAGTCAGCTGTGCATTTAATGTCTTGAACACTTTAAATTACTTCTCTTCCCATATTGTTTTGGTAGAATTATTTCCTACAGCAAACCACTTTTGGATCTCGGCTCTCCTGGTCAGAATTTTGTGCACTATACTATAGCATCTTTGGTCCTGGTAGTCCAGTTTTCCTAGTAACTTGGTTAATGTGCTGTGAACAATTGACAGTTTGGGTATGTAGTGTATATGATATTAAATTGTGAATCAGTGGGACTTATGATGTAACAACATATCAATATTTGAAGATATTGGTACTTGATATCCTGTTAAGGAAAGTTTGCTCCAAATTTTAAGCTGGAAAGTCACTGGAATAACTGTTAAGAATCACAACTACATGATATTTTAGATTTCTGGTACGTATGTGAAGAATTGTGTACAAATTGAAGTGTCTGTGTAGTGATCCTCAAAACAACCAATAAAATCTCAGTTATAAAAGAAAAAAAAAATCAAAACCAGTTGAGACAAGCAAAGGAATGGATGAATGGAGGTGGAACCTCAGCTTTTTTTTTTTTAATTGGAGGATAATTGTTTTACAGTATTGTGTTGGTTTCTGCTGTTCAACATAAATCAGCTCTAAGTATACACATATCACCTCCCTCTTGAAGCCCCCTCCCATCCCCTAACCCAGAACCTCAGCTTCAATACTGAAAGACAATTGAAGAATATGATTTAGATATGCAGCAACAATGTTCTCCCCACTTTATTGTTGTTGTTCAGTCCCTAAGTCACATCCAACTCTTTGTGACCCCATGGACTGCAGGACACCAGGCTCCCCTGTCCTCAAACACTATCTCCCAGAGTTTGCTCAAATTCATGTCCATTGAGTTGGTGTGCTATTAGCCCTCTCATCCTCTGCTGACCCCTTCTTCTTTTGCCTCTAATCTTTTCCAGCACCAGGGTCTTTTCCAGTGAGTCGGCTCTTTGCATTAAATGGTCAAAGTATTGGAGCTTCAGCTTCAACATCAGTCCTTCCAATGTCTATTCTAGTTTGATTTCCTTTAGAATTGACGGGTTTGAATTCCTTGCAGTCCAAGGGTCTCTCAAAAGTTTTTTTCCAGCCTCACTATTTGAAAGCATCAGTTCTTTGGCACTCACTCTTCTTTATGGTCCAACTCACGGGGAGCCAGCTTGGATCAGCGCTCCACTCGTGAAAAAGGTCATGAGGAAGGAGGCTCGGCATAAGCAAATGCGGGATCTAGCCTCATGAGTCCCCCCGGATATTCTCAAGCATCTACCCCCAACAAACCAGAGTCTGCCTACTTTATTGCTTTGTGCTCTCACCTTTGACTTTACTGGGGGCTGTCCCCCACCACCATCTCACTCTCTCATATAAATTAACTGACAGCTCCAATTAATAAAGTTCCTGGGCATTCAGATCAGATCAGTCGCTCAGTCGTGTCCGACTCTTTGCGACCCCATGAACCGCAGCACACCAGGCCTCCCTGTCCATCACCAACTCCTGGAGGTCACTCAGGTTCACATCCATCGAGTCAGTGATGCCATCCAGCCATCTCATCCTCTGTCGTCCCCTTCTCCTCCTGCCCCCAATCCCTCCCAGCATCAGAGTCTTCTCCAATGAGTCAACTCTTTGCATGAGGTGGCCAATATACTGGAGTTTCAGCTTTAGCATCATTCCTTCCAAAGAAATCCCAGGGCTGATCTCCTTCAGAATGGACTGGTTGGATCTCCTTGCAGTCCAAGGGACTCTCAAGAGTCTTCTCCAACACCACAGTTCAAAAGCATCCATTCTTCGGCACTCAGCCTTCTTCACAGTCCAGCTCTCACATCCATACATGACCACAGGAAAGACCATAGCCTTGACTAGGCAAACCTTTGTTGGCAAAGTGATGTCTCTGCTTTTGAATATGCTATCTAGGTTGGTCATAACTTTCCTTCCAAGGAGTAAGCGTCTTTTAATTGCATGGCTGCAGTCACCATCTGCAGTGATTTTGAAGCCCAGAAAAATAAAGTCTGACACTGTTTCCACTGTTTCCCCATCTATTTCCCATGTAGTGATGGGACCAGATGCCATGATCTTCGTTTTCTGAATGTTGAGCCTTAAGCCAACCTTTCCACTCTCCACTTTCACTTTCATCAAGAGGCTTTTTAGTTCCTCCTCACTTTCTGCCATAAGGGTGGTGTCATCTGCATATCTGAGGTTATTGATATTTCTCCCAGCAATCTTGATTCCAGCTTGTGTTTCTTCCAGTCCAGCATTTCTCATGATGTACTCTGCATATAAGTTAAATAAACATGGTGACAATATGCAGCCTTGACGTACTCCTTTTCCTATTTGGAACCAGTCTGTTGTTCCATGTCCAGTTCTAACTGTTGCTTCCTGACCTGCATACAGATTTCTCAAGAGGCAGATCAGGTGGTCTGGTATTCCCATCTCTTTCAGAATTTTCCACAGTTTATTGTGATCTACACAGTCAAAGGCTTTGGCATAGTCAATAAAGCAGAAATAGATGTTTTTCTGGAACTCTCTTGCTTTTTCCATGATCCAGCAGATGTTGGCAATTTGATCCCTGGTTCCTCTGCCTTTTCTAAAACCAGCTTGAACATCAGGAAGTTCACGGTTCACGGTTCCTGGGCAGTAGGAGTGTTTAAATCCAAACCCCTCAGATAGCTCTCTAACTGGCCTGACAAGTTTACCCAGACTCCTATAGCTATGCATATGATTGTTTACAGTCTCAGCCGTAAGAGGCAAGGGAAGCTTGCTGCTGCTGCTGCTAAGTCACTTCAGTCGTGTCCGACTCTGTGTGACCCCATAGACGGCAGCCCACCAGGCTCCCTCATCCCTGGGATTCTCCAGGCAAGAACACTGGAGTGGGTTGCCATTTCCTTCTCCAATGCATGAAAGTGAAAAGTGAAAGTGAAGTCGCTCAGTCATGTCCTACCCTCAGTGACCCCATGGACTGCAGCCTTCCAGGCTCCTCCACCCATGGGATTTTCCAGGCAAAAGTACTGGAGTGGGGTGCCATTGCCTTCTCCAAGGGAAGCTTAATCAAATAGCTTAGAGCCTCTCAAAGAGTTAAAAACTGTCAGAATAAAACTAGTAAAAGATTTCATTAATGAGCCAATGCTTGTTGCCAAGTTTCCACATCCCCTGTTTTGTATCCTTGAATGTGTATTAATTAATATTGTTGGTTTGTAGAAAAAATAAGTAGTGGCCTTGGTGCTAGTAACTTTAGACCCTTAAGGTAATAAATTCTTTCCTTTGTTGTAAACCCACTGCATCTCTGCCCTATAGGAATGCAAGTTTATCTGACACCTGCGGATGAAGATGACGCCAAACCTTAAAATAATTACTCTTAGAGAAAATAAGTCTTGCGGTTGACAAACCTTTGTCAAGAGTCATAAAATGTTAATAGGCCTTCTGGCCAGAAGATGATGTAAATCACCTGAACCATTTGTACGCGATAAATTTGCAGGAAAGAAACCCTGGTTTTTGATAAGGATCAAAGACTGCTGACTTTGCATCCCCTATTATCATCTATATGTAACTTAGGGTATAAAAGCCCCTGTTAAAAATAAAGCTATGGGCCTTGCTCACCAAAGCTTGGTCTCCCCATGTCATTCTTCCTCTCAATTTCCAGCTGAAGTTTCCATCTGGAGAGCAGAACCCACCAAGCTTGCTAATCATGCCTGGGCTTCGAAGATCCGACTGGGGAGGCCTCAGTGTCTCCTCTCCTTCAGAAGAATGGAAGGACGCCTGCGGCCTACGCAAGTGGTGCAAACTTCTTGTCTTGAAGTTTTATTGGCCTTGCGCGTAAACCAAGCTACTTAGCCTCCTTTCTCCTCTGAATATTCCTACTGAGCTATCCTTTTAATTACTCTTAATGTCTCTAATTGATATGTAAATGAGTCGCTGACGTCTCCCCTCCGAAGACCCTGGATCAGCCGGGGCTAAACCCCGGCACAACTCTCACATTGTACATGACCACTGGAAAAACCATAGTTTTGACTATACAGATCTTTGTTGACAAAATGATGTATCCACTTTGTAATATGCTGTCTAGCTTTGTTATAGCATACCCCCATTTTAGAGCTGGGAAAGGGCACCCAAGGGAAAGTTTTCAGAATAGGTCAGTATCCTAACATCAATTCCTAACTAGTCTAGATAGAAAAAAAGAGAAAAAGAGCTATTCTTGGGCCTTAGGACTTTCATAGAGTAATCCTAATGAGCTGAAAAGCGTGAAAGGAATGCTGTCACCCATCAGTCAGATAACATGTTGTATCTCCATGGAAAAGAGTAAAGGACGTTCATGAAAATAGTTCTTCATGGAAATGAAAGGTTATCCTTTCATCCCCAAGGAGGCTAGGAAGGAAGAGAAGGAACCAAGTATTCTGGATACTTCCAAACTGTTACCTCTTGTACATTAACAGATCTAACCTAAAATATTTTTTTCTTTTCAAAAACTGTTTTTAAAGCTCTAATTATTTTCTCTCTACTTATATTGCACCTTAACTGCTGTACATTTCACTGATATTTAATATATTCAAACTTTATAAGTCTAAGTGACACATCAAATGAAGATAAGTCTTCTTCATCATCTTTCTTCACTTATGTCTTTTGGTCTTTTACCCAATTCGAAAAAATTGGTCATTGGCACATATTTACAGAATTTAAAAAACAATTTAAACAGTTTAAATAAATGAAAAAATAAAACCCACATTGTTTGCATGAATGAAATCATACTGTTCTGCAATGAGTATATTATACTCTATACTAGAAAGAGTATACTTTATATTCTATACTATCAGATCAGATCAGATCAGATCAGTCGCTCAGTCGTGTCCGACTCTTTGCGACCCCATGAATCACAGCACACCAGGCCTCCCTGTCCATCACCAGCTCCCGGAGGTCACTCAGACTCGCATCCATAGAGTCAGTGATGCCATCCAGCCATCTCATCCTCCGTCGTCCCCTTCTCCTCCTGCCCTCAATCCCTCCCAGCATCAGAGTCTTCTCCAATGAGTCAACTCTTCGCATGAGGTGGCCAAAATACTGGAGTTTCAGCTTTAGCATCATTCCTTCCAAAGAAATTCCAGGGTTGATCTCCTTCAGAATGGACTGGTTGGATCTTCTTGCAGTCCAAGGGACTCTCAAGAGTCTTCTCCAACACCACAGTTCAAAAGCATCCATTCTTTGGCGCTCAGCCTTTCACAGTCCAGCTCTCACATCCATACATGACCACAGGAAAGACCATAGCCTTGACTAGGCGAACCTTTGTTGGCAAAGTGATGTCTCTGCTTTTGAATATGCTATCTAGGTTGGTCATAACTTTCCTTCCAAGGAGTAAGCGTCTTTTAATTTCGTGGCTGCAGTCACCATCTGCAGTGATTTTGGAGCCCAGAAAAATAAAGTCTGACACTGTTTCCACTGTTTCCCCATCTATTTCCCATGCAGTGATGGGACCAGATGCCATAATCTTCGTTTTCTGAATGTTGAGCTTTAAGCCAACCTTTTCACTCTCCACTTTCACTTTCATCAAGAGGCTTTTTAGTTCCTCTTCACTTTCTGCCATAAGAGTGGTGTCATCTGCATATCTGAGGTTATTGATATTTCTCCCGGCAATCTTGATTCCAACTTGTGTTTCTTCCAGTCCAGCATTTCTCATGATGTACTATACTCTATACTTTTTACTAGAAAATCTTCATGGAACTTTTTCTGTATCAGGACATATTGATCCAAATGGTTTTTTTTAAAAATTATATGTAGTGTTAATGAATACACTGTGAACTGTGAGCATTATTTTATGTTATAAACTAGTAAAAATAATATAATGACTCATTTTACGTATATATTTCTTGCCATAATTTGTTATTTTAATAACAATAAATAGGTAGAAAGGAAACATATTCAAATTGGTGGGTCATATATTGCCAAATGTTATTACATTTTTTTCAGGAGTTTACATTTTTGTTAGAAATGAATTGAGGTTCCTGTTTTCTCCAATTTACTCTCGTATAGTAATTTCTAAAATTGGTGTGAAATGTAGAAAATGTTGCTTCATTCAAATATGAATTTATATTTCTTTGAATGTGTCTATGTGCTTTTCCCAGTTTTCTGGTTAGTTGCTTACATTTCTTATTGACTTTTGTATGAAGATTTGGTCAATTAATTTTAAACTTAAAAACTTTAAGTGTGCAATTATCATGTAATGGACATATATATTTGTATCCAAAATACACAGTGAGTGAAGTGAAGTCGCTTAGTCATGTCTGACTCTTTGTGACCCCATAGACTGTAGCCCACATGGCTCCTCTGTCCATGGGATTTTCCAGGCAAGAGTACTGGAGTGGCCTGCCATTTCTTTCTCCAGGGATCTTCACAACCCAGGGATCAAACCTGGGTCTCTTGCATTGCAGACAGACACTTTACCATCTGAGCCACCAGGTAAGAATTTTAGTGAATGAGTATACATTTAAATTTACATGTAATTATTTTATATCTTTTCCAGGTTCACTATCTTTGAGTATATGGAATATTTTAATGAAAACTCACTCAGGTTGCAATGATGCTAGCTCCGGAGCTTCTTGAAACAATTCTTGCAATCTTTAATTCAGCATTTCTGAAGATGATTAATGAATCAAAGTGAAAGTTTCTAACTGGTTGAGCAACAGTAATTTCAAAATTTAACACTATTACAATCATATAGTTTTCTCACTTCTGGTGTTTTTGACTTAGGCTCATTTGTTAGGACTTTGTCTATGCATTCCTATCCTGAAATTCAAATCACTGCTATGATTGTTTTGCTCAATTAATAATTCTTGACTTTTGAATTCATTAGCACTTTAAAGTGTTTAGGATCTAAAGAAAATTATATTAAGCTATCTAAATCACTGAGAATTAATAAACAGACAATAAACTTGTATGGCTCTTCTGTTGTCCTATTTCATGAAACACATATCAGATTTCATTAAATTTAAAGCAATATGTCTTGTGGATTTATGATCAAAGTCCAGAACATTTTAAGCTGAAATCCTGACAAACTTTCAAACTTCATAAAACTAAACTGAGAAATAAAACATATCATTAGTTTGTTAGGGATTTGTGTGTGTGTGTGTGTGTTTTCACTAATGACAAGTTTACAGCAATTAGGTAATTTTCCCTTCCTTTGGTCCACACTTGATGATAAAGGCTTAAAGTTCAGACTTTTTCAGTTTGTTCTCTTAGGAGAGAGAATACACTTGTTAGGATGTGGTGACATTTAGAGCATGAAGCTTTCATGCTCTATGTCATATAAAAGTTTTTCTATGACATAAATGTTATATAAAAGTTTTCCAAGACTTCCCTCGTGGCTCATTGGAATGGATTCTGCCTGCCAATGCAGGGGACATGGATTTCATTCCTGGTCTGGGAAGATTTCCCATTCTCTGGAGCTACTGAGTCCATGTGCTACAACTACTGAACCTGTGCTCTAGAGCCCTCAAGTCATTACGACTGAAACCTGCATGCTCTAGGGCCCATGAGCCACAACTAAAGAGTTCCTGTGCTACAACAACTGAAGCCTGCATGTCCTAGAGCCAGCAAGTTGAAACTACTGAGCCCTCAAGCTGCAACTACTGAGGCCCAGGCACCTAGAGCCTGTGCTCTGCAATAAGAGAAGCCACAGCATTGAGAGGTCCATGCATCACAACTAGAAAAAGCCCTCTTGCAGCAACGAAGACCCCGTGCAGCCAAAAATATATAAATAAAGCAGTGTATACCTGTCAAAAAAACCCACAAACTTATAAAAGTATATTTTAAAAAGTCAAGAACATGTCCCTTAAAAAAAAGTTATCAGTTATAGAGACAGAGTAAAGAAACAAGGTAGTTCAGTTTTGGGGGTGCTCCAAGGAGCTTGGGTTCTTTATGTCTCAGTGCAGAAAGAATTCGACAAGAGACAAAGTGATAGATAAAGAGATATTTATTAGAATAGAACACTTATCAAGCCTGTGAGCATGTAGGCCAGAGGGTGCTGCTCTCTAAGAACTTAGTGGGCTACAGTTTTATAATCAGAACAAAAGTGGGGAGGAGGAGAAGACCACCCTCTTCCTCTTTCTTGAATAAACATCAGCAGTTTCTCCTCCACATCTGGTGGAGGAGTTTTCTTGTCCCTACGTGGTCAGGTCAGGACTGTAATGGTGCAGCAGAAATGAGCAAAAATGTGGTTATGAGGCAAGATGGGTCCCAGGCTGAAGAATTTCTCCCCGTGTGGACAGAAATTCCTTAAGAGCAGAAATTCCATAAAAGCATGATGATGGAGGAGGCTGGGCACTGCCCAGAGAAGAGATAAAAGACCTTTATTCCTCATTCTCAAAGTCAAGTAGACCTTCCCAACTACACATGTGCAGAAAGGCTCCTTGAAGATCCAAAAGGGAAGGGGTGTTATTATATAGTAAGTGATGTCAACAGGTTTTTTCACTAGAATCTATTTTGGCCAAGAGATGAGCATGCACACATGAAAGGATCCTAAGCTAAACCAGATTCAGACTTAGAATCAAACCAGCAAGGTAATTGGTCAAAGGAAACCTGGAAGAAATGCCCCCCAAAGTGATTCAAACTACCACAAGGGCACGACTCTCTCTCTGAGTCTGCCTGTGTGTCTTTCCACATGTACCACACTCTTTTTTTCCTCCTAATAAATACTTCACTTGTTTCACTACTTTCTGTCATTGTGGGAATTCTTTTTCTGCAAAGCTGAAGAGCCAGGGCCTCATCACTGACCACTAGTCTAGTGGCTAGGATTCAGCGCTTTTCCTGTCATGATCTGACCTCAATCTCTGGCTGGAAACTGCAGCCCCACTTCAAGCTACTGCAGGCCGAGGCCACCAAGATCAGTAACATATGCTAAAAATGGTAAATCATCTCAGGTTTTAGTATAATGTCACCTTTTTCTTATATTTTTGTTTTTAGTACACATAAAGGGGCATGTCCTAGGAATCATTAACTTACAGAGCTCACTGGGCAGGAGATGGGTCTCATGCCACCATAGTTTTCTTGTTTTGGGGCATGTCTCACACAGCTGTTGCATGGTTTTGTTGCTAAGCAAGCCTGCTTGGCTTTGGCTAAGCAAACCTACTGTCTTGAGTGAGCATTAATTTACAGGAGTCTCCCATACATTCTTTTTTTTTTTTTTTTTGCTGAATTCCCTAGTATGATTAACTATTTAATTATTTACTTCATTCCTTTGTGTGTGCATGCATGATATGTCACTCGAGTCCTGTCTGACTTTGTGACACCGTGGTAGATATGCAACCCGAAGTTCACCACACTTCCAAAGCAGGAAGCCTGGTGCTAGATTGTTATTGCTCAGTTGGTCTGAAAATATGATGAACATGCATTATGAAGACTTAATTTCTACAGGCTTTGATATAATTTATTTGGTGTGAAAAGAATGGATAGGGTAGTCTTACTATTAGATTGCTTATGTGAGTGCTAATGAGATATGATCTCATGGAGTAGTCTACTCATATTAATATTATCATCATCATAATAAAACTTTTATACTAGAACCTTATTCCTTGAAACATAATGTTCAATGCATACAAAATACTGCATTAAATACTATTCAAAATGTACCTGACTATTCTCAAAGAGTATTAATTAAAACACTGAAAAACGAAACCCCAAACTTGGTAAAATTTATCCCATTTCTTCATTGTTTCTGGAAAGGATGAATAACAGCTAGAAGCATTATAACAAAAATTGACCTGATCCTTGGATTTTGGCAGAGAGCTGACATTGTCTCATGATATTCCCATAATGCAGGAATCAGCTCCTGCAAGGGACAGCATTTCAGAGAGATAATAGTTAAGATCTGTATAAATGAAAAGCCATTATTACTATTGTCAACATATAAGTAAACCCATAGGTACAGAAACACGGTAAAACTTTTATCAGAAATTTCCCCTTGGCCTTGTATGCAACTAGAATATGTTTCTCTTTAAAACCTCGCAAAAAGCAAAATGTATTTATGTTGTAGATTTACTATTTCAAATCATAGATGACAATTGCAGAATTTTTAAGTAGTAATTAAATTCTAAAGCACAATAAGTGAAAAAAGTTGGTAACACTTGTAGAACGCTATACTTTTATGAGTTTGTATCATATACTTTTATATGAGTTTGTATCTAAATTTGAAGACCTGGCCTGATATAACTTGAAAATATTTTAATAGATACGTAGATTTCTTTTCTTGTTGCTGCTAAGTTGCTTCAGTCGTGTCCGACTCTGTGTGACCCCATAGACGGCAGCCCACCAGGCTCCCCCGTCCCTGGGATTCTCCAGGCAAGAACACTGGAGTGGGTTGCCATCTCCTCCAATGCATGAAAGTCAAAAGTGAAAGTGAAGTTGCTCAGTCGTATCCGACTCTTAGCGACCCCATGGACTGCAGCCTACCAGGCTCCTCCACCCATGGGATTTTCCAGGCAAGAGTACTGGAGTGGGGTTAGCAAAGTTTTATTTGATAGTGTATTACAAACTCTTACTTCTGTCCTATGTATTTAAAGCTAGTTTTGAAGTTACTGATTTTCTCTGACTAATATTTTCATAATTAGATAAATTAACTACTAGTTTTTAAAAATACCTTTCTAAAATATGTCAAAACATTCACAATATTTGGGTGAAGAATTTTTTTGGTAAAAGCAATAGTTCTCATTTCTTCATTTGTTTCTATAATTCACATTCTAGACTGAATTGATTCTTTGAGGAAAGGTCATCCATTTGAGGCTTAATTGTTACATGAAACTCACCAGCCCACAAACTGTCCACAGAAATGCATAGATGATCCCCAGATTCATGGCGACAGTTTATCCTTTGGGTGGGAGCAGCTAATTTTCCTAAAAGAGAAAGAATCAAGGGTTGGGTTTACTCGGCTCATTTTAAACTGTAGATATGCTAGATACATTGCTGTTGTTGCTGCTGTTCAGTCCCTAAGTTGTGTCTGACTACAACCCTATGGACTGTAGGCCTCGGGCTCCTCTGTCCATGGGATTTCCCAGGCAAGAATACTGGAATGGGTTGCCATTCCCTTCCAGGGGATCTTCCCAACCCAGGGATCAAACCTGTGTCCCCTGCATTGGCAGGTGGATTCTTTACCACTGAGCCACCAGGGAAATCCATACCCAATGCGTCAGGTTAACAGAAATGTACAAGCTATTATTTTAAAGAATTGTGTCAGCCTACCCATCACTGTTGTAAAAAAGTTAACAGACACCTATTAAATTGAAAGTTGGGAGACCAGAAGGAGGAGTACTCACCTTACAATGACAGCAGAGCCCAACAGAAAGAAGAAAAACGTTTCTTTTTGCACAAGCACTCGGCCAGTGAAAAGCCATGAACTTGGTTTACTATAGCCCTCACAACTTCCTTTTTCTTCTATTAAAATGTGTTCCTTCCCTTGCCATGTGGGCAATTGCATGTGGCTCACCATGGTTGTTGCTGTTGCTGTTCAGTCACTAAGTCGTATCAGACTCTTTGAGACCTCAGGGACTGCAGCATGTCAGGCCTCCCTGTTGCTTACCGTCTCTCGGAGTTTGCCCAAGTTCATGTCCATTGAATCGGTGATGCCATCCAACCATCTCATCCTCTGTTGCCTTCTTCTCCTTTTGCCTTCATTCTTTCTCAGCATCAGGGTCTTTTCCAATGAGTTGGCTGTTAGCATCAAGTGGCCAAAATATTGAAGCTTCATCTTCAGCCTCAGTCCTTCCAAAGACTATTCAGGGTTGATTTACTCTAGGATTGACTGGTTTGATCTCCTTGGTTTCGTCATTGTGGTTGCAGACTCTGAACTGCAATTCTCTGCTGATCCTGAATAAACCCGTATTCCCTAGAGAAATACCTGTAAGTCCATTTACTTGTTTATCTGGTCAACATTTTGGTGGTCCATGCGGGGACCAGAGGAGATCCTCAAAAGCGGCCGAGATTGTGAGCAAACAGATGTGGTACCCACAATTGACCCCATTATCATTGCTTTCTCACTGACCCTAGCATTTGAAGGTACTTCTTTCTCCTGGATCTGAGCTCATATCCTCTTTGTGTCTAATGCTCTCCAGACTTTATCTGGGATCTACTTCAAGTGATCTTTCTGGTTAAGTCCTTTTTCTGTGTGCAAGCACTTGTTTGGAACTTCAGTCTGATTTTCAGATTAGACCATTCCAACTGAAGCTGACTAAAGGAGACAGAGGTTGCCTCACTGAAAGTGTATTGATTTTTTTTTTTTAGCATTTGACTTATTCCTTTGTAAGTTACTGTTTTCTAGAAATTGTCTGAAAAAGATTTTGGCCTGGTTTCTCTGAGACCAAAGTATTTTTTTTTTTTTTTTTTTAATCATTGACTGGTATTAGGCTTGCAAACTGCTTGAATTGAGCGATAAGCTGTTGAAGTTGTTTGAAAATTGTTCTCTTGATCCTGGAGAGATAGTAGCAAGTGCTCTTAAAGCTGGATCTTACTTCCCTGCCCAGGAATTGAACCTAAGTAGCCTGGAGGAAAACCAGGAATCCTAGCTGCCAAACCACCAGGGACTAGAGACTAGGAGCAAAGATACCCTGGCTCCTGCCCTCATGTGAAAGCAAGAATGGTCAGTTCAGTTCAGTTTGTGACCCCATGGACTACAGAATGCCAGGCCTCCCTGTCCATCACCAACTCCTGAAGTTTACTCAAACTCACATGCTCTATCAGGGTCTGTTCCTTTAAAATTAAGCCTTCTGATGATTCAGAAAATAAATCCTTAATTTCTTATATTCCCTGGACTAAATTTGAACTGCACATCTTTGTCAAAGATTTTCCCAAAGTAACCAAAGGTCCTCACAGGTTTCTTAAGCAATTGAATATTGTGTTTCAAACTTACCAAACTGGTTTCTCTGACTTATGTTACCTGGTTCATATGCTTGTTGGTGAACACTAGGCTCAGCACTGCATATGCATGCGAACTAAATTGCTTCAGTCCTGTTTTGTGTCTAACTATTTGTGACCTCATGGTCTGTAGCCTCCCGCTCCCCCTAGCCTACTCTGCCCATGGGATTCTTCAGACATGAATATTTGTTTGGTTTGCTGTGTCTTCCTCCAGGAAATCATCCCAACCTAGGGACTGAACCCGTGTCTCCTGTCTCCTGAATTGGCAAGCCAGTTCTTTACCACTAGTGCCACCTGGGGAGCCCATAATTGCATAAAACCTGCTAATAGGGAAATCCTGAAAGATCTCTAGGATATCAGCCCACTAACCTACTACATGCTCAGTCTCGAGCAATCTCTAGGTGACTTTATCAAGCAATTTCTAGGGTTTTTCCAAAACACTGATTGGAACAAAATTTAGGCTTGCACACAAAATCCTGTTAGCTAAAGAAAATCACCCTGTCAATAATTCCACAAGGAATGCTGCCCTTAAAGGTACCATTAGCAGTCAAATCTCCGTCATGGTCCAAAGGGATATTTTCCCAAATGATAACGTAGAAAAACTGACTTGAGAAGCCCAACAGTTGGCCTCAGGAAAAGCAGTACAAGGTTGTAAATTTCACAATTGTTCATTTGTTAAAAAGAGAAAGCTCTGGTTTGATCAAACAACAACCTGGTCATACTGGAGACTCTAAAATTCCCAGTCCTCACCACTGAACATGGAATACACTCCTGATCTATTGTCAAAATGATAAACTTCAAGAATCAGTGTTGGTGAAAAAACATTAATAAGGTCACAAAAAGTACCTCCTTATTCATAGCCAAACTGTTCTCACCTCCTGTTGATTTTTCCCCTGAGGAATGTTTTTCTTGGCTTCAATGGCAGGAAATACATCATTCTCAATAACATTGACCAAAACCTGTTTTTTCCTTTTTTTTTTTCTTTTTGGTATCCATTTTTTTCCAGAACAAAATGAATGTTATATCTTTTACTATTCAAACTAACTTATTCAGGAGACATAAGAGATATGAGTTTAATCCCTGGGTCAGGAAGATCCCCTGGAGGAGGGCATGGCAACCCACTCCATTATTCTTACCTGGAGAAATCCTATGGACAGAGCAGCCTGGTGGGCTACAGTCCACGGGATCTCAAAGAGTTGGACATGACTGAAGCAACTTAGCATGCACATATGAATTTCAAACTATCCTTAAACTCATTCTATTTCTTTATTCATAGATTATTTTTCTTTCCAGTCCATCAACATTTACTCTTTTTTCAAGATTCATTTCCAATCTTATTCTACTCCCAGATTATTTCAGCTCACAACATTCTCACTTTTATCCAATATTTTATGTCTTACCTTCTTATTGTCCTCTGATTGTATCAGTTCAAACATTTCTTCTTAACCACATTGGAAGATCGTCAAGGGAAAGCATTATCCTGACTCAGACTTTCAATAGTCTCTTTGCAATTCCAACATCTTTTTCAATTAAAATCCTGCTAAGCAATAAGAATGAATGAATATTGACATGTGCAAGTAGATTGTTGAATCTCAAAATAATTATAACTGAAATAAACCAGACAAAAAAGACCACATAACAGCTTGAAATCTCTAGCTAATGTCTAATCTGCAGTGATAGAAAGCAGATCAGTGGTGCCTGTGAAGTTGGGGAGTGGGGTGGAGTGAGGAGTTAGTGGGGGTCAGGGAGAAAGTGGACATCAGAGTAGGGAGGTTCTTGAAGGTAAGAATACAAAGGGGAAAAGAAATTTTTTAGAGTAATGCATGCAGATATTTTCTATGATGATTGGTCCAAAGCCACAAAACATGTATCAGATTTATCAGTAAATATAATTTTAAATGTGCAAATTTTTGTATGCTTATTATATATTAATAGACTATTAAAAACTCTACCAAACAAGCAGAAGCAAACATTCAGAAATCCCATTGCACATTATATCCTTGTTGTTAAACTAAACATTCAGATCAGATCAGATCAGATCAGTCTCTCAGTCGTGTCCGACTCTTTGCGACCCCATGAATCGCAGCATGCCAGGTCTCCCTGTCCATCACCTACTCCCGGAGTACACTCAGACTCATGTCCATCGAGTCAGTGATGCTATCCAGCCATCTCATCCTCTGTCGTCCCCTTCTCCTCTTGCCCCCAATCCCTCCCAGCATCAGAGTCTTTTCCAATGAGTCAACTCTTCGCATGAGGTGGCCAAAGTACTGGAGTTTCAGCTTTAGCATCATTCCTTCCAAAGAAATCCCAGAGCCCAATTAAAAAGCCTCAGTATAAATTTACAGATATTTCTTAAACAGGACCTAACTAATCTTCCCAAATTTACTATCCATTACTTTTTTACATTCCAATTCTCCCACCAACGTGGTAGTCTTGTTTCTGATACAATCTTCTATCATTGCAGTTTCTGTAATATTCTGGCAATGCCTTTACCATGCTCCTTGGCCCCTACTTTCTTCTTATGTAGGGGATTCTCTGTGATGTTGGAGAAAACTGTGGTGTTGGAGAAGACTCTTGAGAGTCCCTGGGACTGCAAGGAGATCAAGCTAATCAGTCCTAAAGGAAATCAGTCCTGAATATTCATTGCAAGGACTGACTGAAGCTGAAGCTCCAATACTTTGGCTACCTGATATGAAGAGCCGACTCATTTGAAAACCCCTGATGCTGGGAAAGACTGAAGGCAGGAGGAGAAGGGGATGACAGAGGATAGGATAGTTGGATGGCATCACTGACTGGATGGACATGAGTTTGAGAAAGCTCTGGGTGTTGGTGATGGACAAGGAAGTATGTTGTGCTACAGTCCACAGGGTCGCAAAGAGTCGGATATGACTGAGTGACTGTACTGAACTGAAGCAAAGGGCTTCCTTGATAGCTCAGGTGGTAAAGAATCCACCTGCAATGCAGGAGACCCTGGTGTGAGTCCTGTGCTGGGAAGATCTGCTGGAGATGGGATAGGCTAAACACTCTAGTATTCTTGGGCTTCCCTTGTGGCTCAGCTGGTCAAGAATCCACCTGCAGTGCAGGAGACCTGGGTTTGATCCCTGGGTTGAGAAGGTCCCCTGGAGAAGGAAAAGGCTACCCACTCCAATATTCTGGCCTGGAGAATTCCATGGACTGTCTAACATACATGAGATTGGAACAAAAGCCTAATGGAGCAAATTGTGAGCACTAACACCGATCATAATGTATATTGTAAAATGTGCAATGAATTCTTGCACATTGTATAATGTACTCTTGTATAATGAACTTTTGATCAATTTTAAGCTGTGACAACTTCACAAAGTGATGTTTATTATCTCATTCTCTAAAAAAGTATTGATATGTCTCCAGCCAATAATGTGTTAATCTCAGCCTATGGTTGACACCCTTTTCTGAGCTATTCTTGTACTTAGAGTCCTTATCTGATCTTTGAGGCTTATTGGTGAAATCGTCCCTGGTGGCTCAGATGGAAAGATTCCTTCTGCAATGCAGGAGACCTAAGTTTGATCCCTGGACTGGGAAGATTCCCTGGAAGAGGGCACTGTAACACATCCCAGTATTCTTGCCTGGGAATCTGCATGGGCAGAGGAGCCTAACAAGCTACATTCCATGGGTTGCAAAGAGTCAGATATGACAGAGTGATTAAGCAGAGTCCAAAAGCAGAGTCCAGTAATTAAGCAGAGTCCAGTAATTAACACACCGTTCAAAATCAGTTCAGTTCAGTTGCTGAGTCATGTATGACTCTTTGCGACCCCATGGACTGCAGCATGCCAGGCTTCCATGTCCATCACCAACTCCCAGAGCTTACTCAAACTCATGTCCATCGAAGCAGTGATGCCATTCAACCACCTCATCCTCTGTCATCCCCTTCTCCTCCTGCCTTCAATCTTTCCCAGCATCAGGGTCTTTTCCAATGAGTCAGTTCTTCACATTGGGTGACCAAAGTATTGGAGTTTCAGCTTCAGCATTAGTCCTTCCAATGAATATTCATGACTGATTTCCTTTAGGATGTATTTCAAGATGGTGGAGTAGAAGGACTTGTGCTCCTCTTCTCCTGTGAAAACTCCAAAATTACAACTCGCTGCTGAACAACCTTTGACAGGAGAATGTTGGATCCCATCAAAAAAAGATACCCCACATCCAAAGGCGAAGGAGAAGTCCCAGCAAGATGGTAGGAGGGCCAAAATTGCATTTAGAATCAAACCCCATTGGAAATCAACTATACTTCAATTTAAATAAGTTTTTTTAATTTTAAAAATGAGCAAAAGACATAAAAGGCCATTTTAGGTAAGAAAAGATGGATGTTAAATAAGGACATGAAAGATGTTAACAAAATTAGCTATTGAGGAAATTAAAACCCATAGTGAGTGGTCATTACATGCCTCTTAGAATGGTTAAAAAAAAAATAGAGATAATACAAATGCTAGTTAGGATGCAAGAAACTGGATCATTCATATGTTTCTGACAGAAATGTAAAATGGCAAAACCACTTTGGAAAATAATCTGGCAGTTCCTTTTAATACTAAAAATGGACTTACCACATGACTTAGCAATTAAACTCTTAGATATACATCCCCAGGAAATGATAGCTTATTTCTATGGAAAAAATTGTATATAGAGGGTTTTTGTAGCTTACTTTGTGGGATATTACTGAGTGACTGTACTGAACTGAAGTGAAGGGCTTCGTTGATAGCTCAGTTGGTAACGAATCCACCTGCAGTGCAGGAGTAGAAGCTATAATAGCCAAAAGCCTGAAGGGCATTAGTGGATAAATGAATAAACAAACTCGTAAACCTATAGCAAAGAATATTAGTTGTTCAGTTGCCAAGTCATGGCCTACTCTTTTGAGACTCCACGCACTGTAGCCTGCCAGGCTCCTCTGTCCATGGGATTTCCTAGGGGAGACTACTAGATTGGGTTGCCATTTCCTTTTCCAAGGTATCTTCCTGACCTAGGGATGATACCTGTGTCTCTTTCATTGGCAGGCAGATGCTTTACCACTGAGCCATCAGGAAAGTCATGTAAAGAGGTAGAATGATGTCCCAACCTTGTGTTAATGGCACAGTTATGTGTATTAATTATGGCAATAATTGCACAAAGCTACAAATGTGATAAATTTGTGGAGATACACATACATACAGATACACACATGGGTACTGCTGTAACCAGTGAAATCTGAACAGGTTGTATGGATTGAAACAATATCAATATCAATATCCTGGTTTTGATAATGTAAAATCTTAACATTGAGGGAATTTAGGTGATGGGTGCCTGGGAGAATTCCCTGTACATTTTTTTGCACTTTCCAACAAATTACTGATGCTTTTAAACTGTGGTGCTGAAGAAGGCTCTTGAGAATTCCTTGGACAGCAAGAAGATGAAACCAGTCAATCTTACAGGAAATCAACCTTGAATATTGATTAGAAGCATTGATGTTGAAGCTCCAATTCTTTGGCCACCTGATTCAAAGAGCCAACTCATTAGAAAAGACCCTGGTGCTGGAAAAGACTGAGGGCAGGAGGAGAAGGGGGCGACAGAGGATGAGGTGATTGGATAGCACCATCAACTCAATGGACATGAGTTTGAGCACACTTTGGGAGATAGTGAAGGAAGGGGAAGCCTGGCATGCTGCAGTTCATGGGGTGGCAAAGAGTTGGACTTGAATCAGTGACTGAACAGCAATGAATTTATGGTTGTAGCAAAATAAACTTTTTAAAAGTGAAAATGTATGTGACTCGTTATACATGGCCAGATCCTTCTGTGAGTCTTGTACTATTTTGCCCTGGTCCAATACTTTGGCCACATGATGTGAAGAACTGACTCATTGGAAAAGACCCTGATGCTGGGAAAGATTGAAGGAAGGAGGAGAAGGGGATGGCAGAGGATGAGATGGCATCAGTGACTCGATGGACATGCATTTGAACAAGCTACAGGAGTTGGTGATGGGAAGCCTGGTGTGCTTCAGTCCATGACTTAATCCTTGCAGAGGTAGATGGCAAGTCCCTATTTATAGATGACATCTATTTCACACAATCCCTCACACTCTCCTGTCTGGAAACCACTCATTTGTTCTCTGTATCTATGAATGTGCTTTTATTTTGTTTGTTCATTTGTTATGTTTTTAGAATCCCCATAAAAGTGGGACATTACAGTATTTGTATTTTGTGTCTGACTTGTTTTACTTAGCATGATGACTTCTAGTCCATCCATGTTTTTGCAAATAGCAACATTTCATTTTTTTCATAACTGAGCAAAAGTCCTCTGCGTGTGTGTTTGTGCCTTTGTGTTTATTCATGATAATAGACACTAAAGTTGCTTCTGTATCTTGGCTATTGTAAATAATGTGGAAATGAACAGTTAAGTGCTAATCTCCTTTTGAATTGTTTTTGTTTTATTTGGGTAAATACCTAGAAGTGAAACTGCTGAATCACATAGCAGTTCTACCTTTAATTTTTTGAGGAAATCCTATACTGTTTCCCTGGTGCTTCAGGTGTAAAGAATCCGCCAGTTAACGCAGGAGACACAGGATACTCAGGTTCAGTCCCTGGGTTGGGAAGATCCCCTGCAGAAGGAATTGATAATTCACTTCAGTATTCTTTCCTGGAAAAATTCCATGGACAGAGGAGCCTGGCAGGCTACATTCCAAGGGGCCACAAAAAGTCACACAAAACTGAGCACTAGAACACTAAAAGATAGTTGTCCAGTCTCAGCTTTTTGGCATGTGGGTCTCTAGTTTTCCCAACACCATTTATTAAAGAGACTGCCCTTTCCCATGTATATTCTGATCTTCATTATTGTAAATTAATTGACCAAAATATTTTTAAGTTTTTTCCTAGGCTCTATTTTTTTTTGCATGAAAAGAAGAGAAGCAAAAAGCAAAGGAGAAAAGGAAACATATAAACATCTGAATGCAGAGTTCCAAAGAATAGCAAGAAGAGATAAGAAAGCCTTCTTCAACGATCAATGGAAAGATATAGAGGAAAACAACAGAATGGGAAAGACTAGAAATCTCTTCAAGAAAATCAGAGATACCAAAGGAGCATTTCATGCAAAGATGGGCTGGATAAAGGACAGAAATGGTATAGACCTAACAGAAGCAGATGATATTAAGAAGAGATGTCAAGAATACACAGAAGAACTGTACAGAAAAGATCCTCACAACCCAGATAATCACGATGGTGTGATCACTGACCTAGAGCCAGACATCCTGGAATGTGAAGTCAAGTGGGCCTTAGAAATCATCACTATGAACAAAGATAGTGGAGGTGATAGAATTCCAGTAGAGCTATTCCAAATCCTGAAAGATGATGCTGTGAAAGTGCTACACTCAATATGCCAGCAAATTTGGAAAACTCAGCAGTGGCCACAGGACTGGAAAAGGTCAGTTTTCATTTCAATCCCAAAGAAAGGCAATGCCAAAGAATGCTCAAACTACCACACAATTGCACTCATCTCACACGCTAGTAAAGTAATGCTCAAAATTGTGCAGGCCAGGCTTCAGCAATATGTGAACCATGAACTTCCTGATGTTCAAACTGGTTTTAGAAAAGGCAGAAGAACCAGAGATCAAATTGCCAACATACGCTGGATCATGGAAAAAGCAAGATGGTTTAGAAAAACATCTATTTCTGCTTTATTGACTACGCCAAAGCCTTTGACTGTATGGATCACAATAAACTGTGGAAAATTCTGCAAGAGATGGGAATACCAGACCACCTGATCTGCCTCTTGAGATATTTGTATGCAGGTCAGGAAGCAACAGTTAGAACTGGACATGGAACAACAGATTGGTTCCAAATAGGAAAAGGAGTATGTCAAGGCTGTATATTGTCACCCTGTTTATTTAACTTCTATGCAGAGTACATCATGAGAAACGCTGGACTGGAAGAAACACAAATTGGAATCAAGATTGCCGGGAGAAATATCAATAACCTCAGATATGCAGATGACACCACCCTTATGGCAGAAAGTGAAGAGGAACTCAAAAGCCTCTTGATGAAAGTGAAAGTGGAGAGTGAAAAGGTTGGCTTAAAGCTCAACATTCAGAAAATGAAGATCATGGCATCCGGTCCCATCACTTCATGGCAAATAGATGGGGAAACAGTGGAAACAGTGTCAGACTTTATTTTTCTGGGCTCCAAAATCAGTGCAGATGGTGACTGCAACCAAGAAATTAAAAAACGCTTACTCCTTGCAAGGAAAGTTATGACCAACCTAGACAGCATATTAAAAAGCAGAGACATTACTTTGCCAACAAAGGTTCATCTAGTCAAGGCTATGGTCTTTCCTGTGGGCATGTATGGATGTGAGAGTTGGACCGTGAAGAAGGCCCAGCGCTGAAGAATTGATGCTTTTGAACTGTGGTGTTGGATAAGACTCTTGAGAGTCCCTTGGACTGCAAGGAGATCCAACCAGTCCATTCTGAGGGAGATCAGCCCTGGGATTTCTTTGGAAGAAGTGATGCTAAAGCTGAAACTCCAGTACTTTGGCCACTTCATGCGAAGAGTTGACTCATTGGCAAAGACTCTGATGCTGGGAGGGATTGGGGGCAGGAGGAGAAGGGGATGACAGAGGATGAGATGTCTGGATGGCATCACTGACTCAATGGACGTGAGTCTGAGTGACCTCCGGGAGTTGGTGATGGACAGGGAGGCCTGGCGTGCTGTGATTCATGGGGTCGCAAAGAGTCGGACACGACTGAGTGACTGATCTGATCTGATCTGATGTGCCTCTTTGTGTGTCAGTATCATACTATTTTGGTTACTATAGATTTATTACATAGTTTAGGTCGCACAGAGTCAGACACAACTGAGTTACTTCACTTTGACTTTCATTTTTCTTAAAACCAGAAAGGGTGAGGCTTCCAGCTTTTTCTTCTATCTCAAGGTTGTTTGGTGATTTGGGTATTTTTGTGGTTAGATACATCTTTGTCACTTGACTTCACTTATTAGTTTTATTTTTGTAATGTAAAAATATCTCACCTATATGTAGACATTGACCAATCTGTTTTCTTCTTTTGAACAGTAGGTCTTCCTTAATAAGATCTTCCCCTAGCAAACACACACAGTATAAAAAATCATTTATTTTTATAGGGGATACATTTGGTTGAGAGGCAGTTAAAGAATACTGGAGTTTTCAGGGGAAATGAAAAAGTGACACAATATAGAGAATAAGTACGACTGGTGACCAGAACCATCAGAAGATAATTAGCCTACTTAATTAGTTTGACTCATGCCATTAGCAGTAGTTTAAATATGGTTTCAGATACTTTTTATTCATTTTTAATACATGCTTTTTTACTTAAGGGCTTTAATAGAAACAAAAATTATATTTAAAAGAAAAATTACAGTTTTGTTTAGTTTACACCAGAGTAGCTCAGAAATTTTCTACTTGATGTTGAAATGATTTCTCCAAGTGCTCAGACACTAAGACAGCAGCCTCTTTCAATGCATGGATTGATAATTGTGCTCATAAGGCAAAGTACTTTGAGTTCAGTCCTAGAGTATAAATTAGTTAAAAACTCTCTTCAATGCCCAAAGTTGTATCTTGTAATAATAATCTCTTACAGGAGAATTCGTATTGCTCCTTGCAATATATAAGTGAGCATTGAAAGAAATATCAAAACTTGAAAACTCCTGTGAACAGAGGAGCTTGGAAGACTACAGTCCATGGGGTCACAAAAGAGTTGGACATGACTTCGTGACTAAATAATAACAACCTGCCTTTGACACAGATATTGACATATTCATATGTAACTCAAGCATTCTGAGATTAATTAGGGTTCCACCAGACATGTAGTTAAATTCTAAGGAGAGGTTGGCTGAGGGGATTATTGGCTGGTAACTTTGAAAATACAAAGATGAAGCAGGGATAATAAGGACCACAAACTTCTCTCAGTCATGGTAAGATTTGATTGCTTTTATTCATGGAAATAAACTGATCAACGTGTAATAGCATAAGTTTAGGCTACTAAATTGGTATTAAGAGGAGCCTTTCAATGAAGAAACGTGCCATCAGATCAGATCAGTCGCTCAGTCGTGTCCGACTCTTTGCGACCCCATGAACCGCAGCACGCCAGGCCTCCCTGTCCATCACCAGCTCCCGGAGGTCACTCAGACTCACACCCATCAAGTCAGTGATGCCATCCAGCCATCTCATCCTCTGTCGTCCCCTTCTCCTCCTGCCCTCAATCCCTCCCAGCATCAGAGTCTTCTCCAATGAGTCAACTCTTCGCATGAGGTGGCCAAAATACTGGAGTTTCAGCTTTAGCATCATTCCTTCCAAAGAAATTCCAGGATTGATCTCCTTCAGAATGGACTGGTTGGATCTTCTTGCAGTCCAAGGGACTCTCAAGAGTCTTCTCCAACAACACAGTTCAAAAGCATCAATTCTTCGGCGCTCAGCCTTCTTCACAGTCCAGCTCTCACATCCATACATGACCACAGGAAAGACCATAGCCTTGACTAGGCGAACCTTTGTTGGCAAAGTAATGTCTCTGCTTTTGAATATGCTATCTAGGTTGGTCATAACTTTCCTTCCAAGGAGTAAGCGTCTTTTAATTTCATGGCTGCAGTCACCATCTGCGGTGATTTTGGAGCCCAGAAAAACAAAGTCTGACACTGTTTCCACTGTTTCCCCATCTATTTCCCATGCAGTGATGGGACCAGATGCCATGATCTTCGTTTTCTGAATGTTGAGCTTTAAGCCAACCTTTTCACTCTCCACTTTCACTTTCATCAAGAGGCTTTTTAGCCCCTCTTCACTTTCTGCCATAAGTCGTGTCATCTGCATATCTGAGGTTATTGATATTTCTCCCAGCAATCTTGATTCCAACTTGTGTTTCTTCCAGTCCAGCATTTCTCATGATGTATTCTGCATATAAGTTAAATAAACAGGGTGACAATATACAGCCTTGACGTACTCCTTTTCCTATTTGGAACCAGTCTGTTGTTCCATGATCAGTTCTAACTGTTGCTTCCTGACCTGCATACAGATTTCTTAAGAGGCAGATCAGGTGGTCTGGTATTCCCATCTCTTTCAGAATTTTCCACAGTTTATTGTGATCTACACAGTCAAAGGCTTTGGCATAGTCAATAAAGCAGAAATAGATGTTTTTCTGGAACTCTCTTGCTTTAGCCTGAGCAAATTTTGAAGTCATGAGCTTCTTCCAAAATGTTAAAAATAAACCTCCTGTGAAAATAGAAATATTTATGTTTCCAGTTAATAAAATTATGAAGAACTTAGAAATGTAAAAATATACAGAGTAAAGTAAAATTTCTGATTAAAGGATTTGTAACGTATTAGTAGCCCTGTCAGACAATTAGCCTTGTCAAAGTATAAAAGAAAATGCATTGTTTGTGGCAATCTAACAGTAAAATGAAGTCCTATTTCCCTTATTTGAGAATGAGATGCATTCAAAAATTCTCACACAATGTAATAGTTACAATATTTTATGGAATAAATTAAATGCACCTACTGTATCATCATTGTATTACAAATAAAATTGTTGAGACCCATGTTAACCCCATTCTTACTCTCGTTTGCAATATTTTCGTTCTAGAGTGAATGTTTTCCCTGGAGGGAGGAGACCTCATGATGTCCAACTGGCACTAAAACTAAGTGATATTTGCCAACTTAGCTTCCCTGATCTATAGTGTTAGTCCATGAAAAGATGGACTAGGATAGCAGAGACTCCACAGCCCTAATTTTAAAACATTGATATTTAAGTGTATAAGGTTCATTAGGTCATCAATACTTCTGTATTTTCAAGGCAGGTAATACTGTATAGTAAAAAAAAAAATCCAGAAAAATTGTAGTAAAACACAATCTAGTTTCATTTTGCTTCAATTGCTTACACTCTGTATCCTTTAGGACATGTTATTTATCTTCAGTGGATCTTTTTACCCAAAAATGTAAACACTGTCATCATCATACTGTTTTTAAGGACAATTAAAAACTGATGTGTTGAGAGTCCCTTGGACTGCAAGGAGATCCAACCAGTCCATTCTGAAGGAGATCAGCCCTGGGATTTCTTTGGAAGGAATGATGCTAAAGCTGAAACTCCAGTATTTTGGCCACCTCATGCGAAGAGTTGACCCATTGGAGAAGACTCTGATGTGGGGAGGGATTGGGTGCAGGAGGAGAAGGGGACGACAGAGGATAAGATGGCTGATGGCATCACTGACTCGATGGATGTGAGTCTGGGTAAACTCTGGGAGTTGGTGATGGACAGGGAGGCCTGGCGTGCTGCGGTTCATGGGGTTGCAAAGAGTCGGACATGACTGAGCGACTGATCTGATCTGATCTGAATATTTATTATTTAACTGATATTCAAAAACTTATACAACTCTGTATTTCTGCACTCTGTCTTCATAGTTGCACACCAGCCATCTCTGTTTCTTATTATATTCTCTGTCTTAGTGGATGAGCACACCTTACACAATAGAGAATATTCACCAATAATGAAGGGTCTGATTATCATGGATTAGCACCTTTGAAATGTAATCTAAAACTCATAATATTTTTTAGGGCAGCAATAAGTATTTTAAGAAGAAATTTATGAAAGTGTTTATTTTAGAACTGTCACTATTGCAGAAACTACATGATATGTGAGGTCCTAGAAGGGTAGTTTTCACTAACTGTCATAATTATATTCAATATATCTATAATATAGCAGGTACTCAATCATTCCTGTTGAATGGATCATTAAATATATTTAGTTCTCAAATGACTTTAGTTCATTTAGAATTCGTGGATAGTATAACTCATAATCATACCTGTGCTTTTATTTATTTTTTGAATGAGTTTTACTGCAGTCATAAGTGCTTTTTCCCGTATGCTGAAGTTACCCAAGAGAACATTGCGATCCTGATCTGTGAGAGGCCTGTGTGGGAAACCCACTAGGAATTCTGCTGAACTTTCAAAGTATGGGCGATATAATATTGCCTCAACAAATTCTATGGCCAGTAGAAAGTCTATGGTGAAGTCTCGTTCTTTAGACCATAGAATGATCTAAAGAAATGACACAAAATTAGATGCATGAGTTACAAAATATTTCATTATACATGCAAATTAAAGTCTAAATGTGTCTTTTCTCCCATGTTCCTTAGGGATTTTATGCTATTTATTACATAGTTGACTGAAGTGAACCTACTATTTCAGTATATTGTAATTAATCCTCACACTATCTTCTACATTGTGCCTGGCTGAAGAATCTACTACATAGCAACAGAGATGGCAAAACTTTGAATCCCAATTTTTAAAAATTGTAGCATCCTAAGCAACCCCTCTCTTACTTCTACCAGATTTATTCTTTGTGATTTCTGATTCTATTTTTCCTATATCTAATTTCTGTGCCACTAATGTCTAATGTCACTTGATTTCCACAAGCACAGTTCACGGACAGGGTAGTATGAGCCAGTTTAATGAATAGAAGATTATTTAACAGGGGTTTCTGAAAATTATTCAACAACATACATAATTGATTATTGTGTGTATATGCTTATATAATTTTTTAATTCATAGGAAATAAGAAATGAACTAGGAATTTGCCACAGTTATCGAATAATCTTCTTGAATAAAACGCAATGAGGTTCAAGGCCGAGGGACAAACAAACAGATCAAACAGAGGATCAGAGTTACATCTGAGTTCATCTAATTTGTAGACTGAAATGGAAGACTCAATTCTTTCTTTCAGTGAACAACTATAAAAACTGAACAAAATAGTAAAAACACGTTCTTGATATCAGAGAGTGGACAATGATTTTGCGAAATTGTAAGATCAAAATCCAAGAAAAAAGTATGATGGACTGAAAATTTACATGTTGAAGTTTATATTAAAGAGGAAGAAAGACCAGAGTGCAGACTCTCTCTTTCCCTCTCCTTTCTTTCTTCTCCACATGAGGACAGAAGAAGGCAGCCATCTGAAAATCAGAAAGAGGGCCCTCACCAGAAGTTGACCATGCTGACACCTTAATTCCTAAGTTATAGCCTCCAGAATTGTAAGAATATCAATTTTGGTGATTTAAGGCACCCAGCCTATGGAATTTGGTTATTGCAGCCCAAGTTCACTAATAAGAAGGGAGAACATGATACAGGATGCTTGGGGCTGGTGCACTAGGATGACTCAGAGGGATGGGATGGGGAGGGGAGGTGGGAGGGGGGTTCAGGATGGGGAGCACGTGTACCCCCGTGGCAGATTCATGTTGATGTATGGCAAAATCAATACAATATTGTAAAGTAATTAGCCTCCAATTAAAATAAATAAATTTATACTAAAAAAAGAAGGGAGAACATGTGGTAAGTATGATATAGGAGGAAATTTTTCAACCCAAGAGAATGGATGCTTTTGAAACCTGTTGCTGTAATGTTTACATGATAAGAAGAGTTTTTGACAAAAATGTGCAACTGAGAGAAGAAATATCAGAGTTAATGAATAACTAAATGGTAGTCTACACACACACACACAAGCATACAACAAAATATCAAGCCATTGAAGATATGGAGTAGATATTTTTTTAAACCAGAAAAAGGGATTAAATAGCAAAGAAAAAATTGATCTATACTAACAAAATTTGATGTTAAGAAGACTTCATTAAAGGAGTGAGCCAACAAGCATAAACTGAGAAAAGATACATTCAAGATACATAACCGACAAAGCGTTAATATTTAATTGATGTAAGTTCTTCCAAATTGGTAAGTGAAAGATAGGAATTTCAATAAAAAAATTTAAGTCGGGGACTTCACAAAAGAAGACACCCATATAGTTTGCTTAATATCAAAAAAATTGCCACCTCATTTAGTAATGGAGGATTTGTAAGCAATTTTCACAGGACATGGAATAACATACTGATTCCAAATAGGAAAAGGAGTACGTTAAGGCTGTATATTGTCACCCTGCGTATTTAACTTATATGCAGAGTACATCATGAGAAATACTGGGCTGGAAGAAACACAAGCTGGAATCAAGATTGCCGGGAGAAATATCAATAACCTCAGATATGCAGATGACACCACCCTTATGGCAGAAAGTGAAGAGGAACTAAAAAGCCTCTTGATGAAAGTGAAAGACGAGAGTGAAAAAGTTGGCTTAAAGCTCAACATTCTGAAAACGAAGATCATGGCATCTGGTCCCATCAATTGATGGCAAATAGATGGGGAAAGAGTGGAAACAGTGTCAGACTTTATTTTGGGGGCTCCAAAATCACTGCAGATGGTGACTGCAGCCATGAAATTAAAAGACGCTTACTCCTTGGAAGGAAAGTTATGACCAACCTAGAGAGCATATTGAAAAGCAAAGACATTACTTTGCCAACAAAGGTCCATCTAGTCAAGACTATGGTTTTTCCAGTGCTCATGTATGGATGTGAGAATTGGATTGTGAAGAAAGCTGAGCGGGGAAAAACTGATGCTTTTGAACTGTGGTGTTGGAGAAGACTCTTGAGAGTCCCTTGGACTGCAAGGAGATCCAACCAGTCCATTCTGAAGGAGATAAGCCCTGAGATTTCTTTGGAAAGAATGATGCTAAAGCTGAAACTCCAATACTTTGGCCACCTCATGCAAAGAGTTGACTCATTGGAAAAGACCCTGATGCTGGGAGGGATTGGGGGCAGGAGGAGAAGGGGATGACAGAGGATGAGATGGCTGGATGGCATCACTGACTCAATGGGCGTGATTCTGAGTGACCTCTGGGAGTTGGTGATGGACAGGGAGGCCTGGCGTGCTGCGATTCATGGGGTCGCAAAGAGTCGGACACGACTGAGAGACTGAACTGAATTGAACTGAACTCAAAAGAATGGATAAAAGCATGAAAAGTGACCATTATCAAGTATAAGATAGAATATAATGCAAAATAACCTATCAACACTGCTGGAATGAATATTAATTTGTGTTCAATACAAATTATTTGGTAAATATCCTTTTTAACCCAGACAATCTCTTCCCCAGACATTTAGACATATGCTTGCTTAAAGACCAGAATGAGAGTGCTTGCAACAAGTATTTGTGATATTCAAGAATTAGAAATAACATACTGGTCCTTTTATGGTAGAATGGCTATTTAAACTATCATATACTAATCTGTCATTACACAGATATGAAAAAGACAAAATTATTGCTGCACACAAGATAGATGACCGATTAAAATTTCAATGGAAGAAATCAATTGCTATTGCACTATTCCATTCATACCAAGATTGAGAACAAGCAAAAATAATCCATGGTGTTATAATAGTAGCTCCTTTTGGATAGAAGGGAAAGAATAGCAAATGAAATGAGGACAGGGGCTGATCCTGCAGTATGGTTAGATTCTGTTTCTTGCCCTGGGATTGATAGCATGGGGCTTTTATTCTGTGATAACACATTATACTGAATACTTAGGATCTGTGTACTTCACTGCATACTTGTAATCTGTCAGTAAAAAGCTATTATAATTATCTTTCTTCTCTCTTTATGGCATAAGAGTTAGAGTGATGGAAATATTTCTTTATATATGTGGAACTCAGTGATAGAAAATATGGTTAATGGACTTTGAACACAAAATATATTTTTCTAATCTTAATCAATTCAATTAAATTAATGGATTCATTATTTACAAAAATCTCACTATTCCTGTTTTGACTATAATGCATAAAAACCAAAATGCACATAATCTAAAATTGTTCAATTCTCTGAAACAAGATTTTTGAAAAGCTTAAATGAGATAATGCATGTAAAGCACTACACACTGCTTGATTCACAGAAGCACTCAAAAAAGTAAGTGACTAAAGAAGACAGCAGGGGCTAATATATTGTTACTGCTAAGATGTTCATAAAGTCAGTCTGGAGGTGTTGATTTAAAATATGTTGATGCAACGGGCATGGCATCACTAAGTCTAAAAAAGTGCACAGTGTCAACGTTTATTGTAAGTGGGCAATTTTAACACTAAAAGACATTGGAATAAGCATAGAGTGATGAGGGTAGAGAAAAAAAGAATTTGCAGTGATAAAGAGGAAAATGTGCTTAGTCGTTCAGTCATGTCTGACTCTTTGTGACCCCATGGACTGTAACCTACCAGGTTCCTCTGTCCCTGGGGATTCTCCAGACAAGAATACTGGAGTGGGTTGCCATACCCTCCTCCAGGGTATCTTCCCAACTCAGGGATCAAACCCAGGTCTCCTGCATTGCAGGCAGATTCTTTACTGAGTCACCAGGGAAGCCTAAAGAGGAAAATAGTAAGTGTTTTTATGAATAGGTGAGAAGATTTTTTTGCCAAGGCCATTCACCTTTGAGTATATACTTTTTTGCATTTGAATCCAAATATATTTCACTCAGAAAATCAACAAAAAATACTTTACAAAAGGAAGTTCCCAGAGATATTCACAATTGAAAAGAAGGCTCTCTTCAGGGTTTTCTGAGATTCCATATCTAGGTACTGTTACAGAGGAATTCTCGGGGCTTCCCAGGTGGCTCACTGATAACAAACACAGCTGCCAAGAGTTGCAGGAGACACAGATTCAATATCTAGGTTGGGTTGATCTCCTGAAGTAGAAAATGGAAACCCACTCCAGTATTCTTGCCTGGAAAATTCCACAGACAGAGGAGCCTGGCAGGCTACAGTCCATGGGATTGCAGAGTCAGACATGACTGAACACCTGAGCACACGGAGGTATAAAAACACAAAAAATTTTGTTCAAGGATGTTTTGGGACAAAACCTCATGTTAATGACTGAATGTAGGTCATTGAAGTCACCGCAACTCAACTCACATTTATATTAAGAAATAACTCTTTGAACTGAAGGAGGTGATGAACAGTACAATAGGCAGGAGGACAGAAGTTGACAATTGGATTCAAGGATGACCTAGAACCAGGGAGACAAGACGCCTAGAAGAGAAACAGGAGCAGGACCAGGATCCTGGACTTCTCCCACAAAAAGCCCTTACTTTACAAACACCTAGACAAAGCTGACCATGCTTAGCAGCAGACTTCATTGTAGTCTTTGTCTATTATTAAATGAAATTTCCTATATTTACCTAGGTGTATGTTAAGCATGTAAGTTTCACATAGTTTATCTTACTACATTTTTATCTGTAAAAAAAGAGGAAATAACCTTTCTTTAAGAAATTACTTAAACTTTTACGAGAATCAAATAACTAGGTGAACCACATAACATTACTAAACAACATGCTATGTATTTTAAATCATTTCTTTTAGGAAGATGAAGATTGGCATTGCAAATTGAAACCCAGTGAGAATTTTTTACCACACTATTTCATAGCTACCTTATATAAACAAGTAGAAATTAATTGCACATTGCATCCATTAAAAAAATATTGATTGGACATGAAGAATGACTTTGCTATGAGATATACTGTCAAAGAATGTATGGAATGTCCTCTCACAAAACCTATAAGCAATCACCTATCTTTTCATGTATATCTTCCTTGATAAACCAGATGACTGATGAATTGCTAATAATAATGGACAAATTACTTCTTGATACCTTTTGAAACTATGAGTAACGAATATTTGAGGCAACCAAATCTTATGCATTACATATTACAATTCCAGAAAGAAAGCCAGAGTTTAATTGCATCACATAAAGCAATTCTCTTACACATCACTGAACTTCGGTTTTGCCACATCAATGGCAGCTCGATGGGCCACGCACATCTTAAAGATCACTGTGTCCTCATCTGTGTCATACTGAGGTATACTGCTGGTAGTGGAAACTATCTTTCTGGACAGTAGATACTGTAGAATGAGAAATGATTTACTTCAATAACAGATTTTAAAATAAATTTAATTACCAGTATCATGAAGTCCTGAAAAAGAATACTGCAATACACTCCTCTAGCTGACTGTTTACCAATGAAATTTATTTTCAAAATAAATTTTAACAGTTAGAGATGTTATTTAGCTTAACCTATTTGCTTTACAGATGGATGTATACTAATTTATTTGCAGAGACAGAAGTAATTTGGTAATTATTACATTAATTTTCTGAAAAACCTTTTTATAAATACAATTGCACCAATTTGCTATTAACTAATAATATTTCAGGCTACGAATAAAACAGTACAAGGAGGTAGGGACAAACTTTAAAATTAAAATTTCATATGCATATTAATGTGAAGTTTAGTCTATTTTTAAATCATAAATGCCAACAGAAGAACTTCAGTGTCTTCATTCATTCTACTCATAAAAATATCATCGCATTCTTTTACCTTATAGAACCTGTTGGCTACATCCATAACTTGTGAATAGCATGCACAGCATTCCTCAGTTGAATAACAGAAGTTAGATCTGTACTCCTCTCGAGATAGTAACTCTACCTCATATGGCAAATTCCCCAAAAACTCAGATTCAATTGTGGCAAGGAAATACATAATAAGCACATAGTAGTTAAAGCCTGTAAAAAATAGGATGGAGGTATCTGGAGCCATTAACTGTCTATAGAAAGTAGGAGTTAACCAAGTGACTAATGCTTAATCTATATAATTTATCCCCTTTATTCTCCAAACCATGTTTAATTTGTTGGCTCTAGGAAATGCATATGACTATGAAAACTTAGGGTTCATCACAGTCAGGAAAGTTTCCAATGGGGACACACTCTTGGTGCAGTTATTTGTATATGGGTCTACATTCCCATACAATCAATTCAATTCAGTTCCAAATTATTTATGTCCTATATTTATTTATCCCTCACATAGGAAGTAAAGGATAAGATTTGACTCAGGAAAGTACTCCCTTCAGTTTGGTTATATATGTTGTAGCTGTTTAGTGGCTAAGTCTTGTCCAACTCTTTGCAACCCCATGGACTGCAGCTTGTGAGGCTCCTCTGTCCATGGAATTCTCCAAGGAAGAAAACTGAAGTGCGTTGCCATTCCCTTCTCAAGAGGATCTTCCCCACCCAGGTATTCAACTCCGGTCTTCCACATTGTGGGCAGATTCTTTACCATCTGAGCCACTGGGGAAGCCCAGGTATATGTGTAGATGCTGCTATACATGTATATGTCACATGTGGAGATTCTTTGCCTAAATTGTGGAAGAGATTTTGGTTTAACCATCTTGTTCTATCCTTTCAGCTATCTTAGGGATGGTTCTGAAGCCCAATCAATTCTCTTTCCACACAACTTTGAATACATTTTCTCAGTTTTAATTTGGTGTTTTTCTTCTGGGCTTTTCTGGTGGCTTAGTGGTAAAGAATCTGCCTGCCATTGTAGGAGATTTAAGTTCTATCCCTGGGTTGGAAAGAGACTCTGGAGAAGGAAATGGCAACTCATTCCAGTATTCTTGCCTAGGAAATCCCATGGATGGAGGAACTTGGTGAAAGACAATCCAGGGGCTCACAAAAAGAGTTGGGCATGACTTAAGGACTAAGCAACAACAATCTTTCTTCTGTTTCTTGATGCTAACTCATTTCAACCAAGTCCTCACTCTAGTATATTCTGTCTTAGGACTATTTATCTACTTCCAATTCCTGGGTTCATCTTGTCCACCAGGATTGTGACAGCTCCCAGGCCAGGGTTATCCCTAGGTGTACTCCTCAGCTTGGCTTTCATCATAGGCATGAATCTACACCTATTATTGAAACACATCCCCCCACAATCATGCTTGACATTCAGAGGACTATTCTGATTGTTAGTATAGTTGTCAAAAAGAAGGCAAGGTACTAGTGATACAAAACATGAGGAGAAGACACAATTGATAGGTATTTGAAGGAATATTTTCAAGCCTTTTAATGACAAATCATTTTCTTACTATTTGAAGTTTGGTGCGCTAGTTGAACTCATTCCACTTATTTCTACTCTTAACCTTAATTTTTAAATTTGAGTGTATGATTGTTAATATAAACTTTACCATGGACTGTCTATACTAGGACTAGAAGAATTTTGTTAATTACCCAGTACAATCTTTATTTTGAAATGTGCATTTACAAGATCCACTTTTTCGAAGCTTTGAAAGTAGTGAAGTTATATTTCTCAGTAAAACATTCAGTTCAGTTCAGTCACTCAGTTGTGTCCAACTCTTTGCGACCCCATGAATCACAGCACGCCAGTCCTCCCTGTCCATCACCAACCCCCGGAGTTCACTCAGACTCACATCCATCGAGTTGGTGATGCCATCCAGCCATCTCATCTTCTGTTGTCCCCTTCTCCTCCTGCCCCCAATCCCTCCCAGCATCAGAGTCTTTTCCAATGAGTCAACTCTTTGCATGAGGTGTTGGAAGAAGCATATATGTTGATATTACCTATAGTGAAATTCATCTTTAGGGCCTAAAATAAGACTTGCAATTGAAAAGAAGAAATCATGACCAAGTTTTTGTGGTTTTTTTTTTTTTGCATATTAGTGGCTTGCTGCTGAGTCACTTCAGTCATGTCTGACTCTGTGCGACCCCATAGACGGCAGCCCACCAGGCCCCCCTGTCCCTGGGGTTCTCCAGGCAAGAACACTGAAGCGGGTTGCCATTTCCTTCTCCAATGCATGAACATGAAAAGTGAAAATGAAGTTGCTCAGTCACGTCTGACCCTCAGCGACCCCATGGACTGCAGCCTACCAGGCTCCTCCATCCATGGGATTTTCCAGGCAAGAGTACTGGAGTGGGGTGCCATTGCCTTCTCCATTAGTGGAGTCAAACTAGAACAGTGATTAAGCAAATGAATTTTTGAGATAGATAAATGTTGACACTTTATAAGTTTTGTAATAAAAGGGAAATTACTCAACTTCTCTCAACTCTGTTTGATTATCTATATTATGAGGATATTAATTTTAAGATCATGGTAAGGGGTGAATTAAACTATCTCTCTAAAAGGCTAGAGTGAGGCTGGGATGGAGTGAGAAATAAAGAGTAACTAGTTGTAAAAGGGACTGGGAGTAGGTGAAATAAGCAAGAGAAAGTATGAAAAACTAGATACATGTAAGGATCATTTTCTTCTTTAGTATTTATCTAAAAAGAATGATGTGCTGTAGATCTTAACATAGACATAGTCATAGAAAGAGTTACCATTCATATTTGTTTTTAAAATTGACTAGCCCCCACCTCAGGGAAGTGCACAGAAAACTGTATATATTTACAGAGTAAATATCAAGATTTAACCCGACTTAGCTGCCATCCATGGGGTTGCACAGAGTCAGACATGACTGAAGCGACTTAGCAGCAGCAGCAGCAGCTTACCCTAAAGAAAAGCAGAGTAAGCAAGCCCCCAAACCACAGATCAATAAAGACATATGGTGAAAATACAACACTTAACTCCCCAGCCACTGTAGATAGATATGCAGCCAGAGACTCCAGACTCATAAGCACACCAGGAACTATTGGGAGGTTCTGAAAATCTATCTACAGAGTAAACAGGGTAGGTGAAAAAAGTTAAACCTTGAATAGAAAGTCATAAGAGAGGAAAAAACTCATATGCTCCCCTCCAAAGAGTAAGAAGAGGGTTATGCCTGCTAATGATATGGTCCATTCATATGAATAGCATTTCATTCACTTTGAGAGCTCAAAGCTTCTCAGAAACTCTAGCCTGTACAGATCTTTTCTTGCATTTTTTTCTGTTTTTTTTTTTTTTTTTTAAATTTTTCTTTATTACTTTTTTATACTTTACCAATTTTTTCTTGACTAAGCTCGACCTGCAGAGTGTTTCACAAGGCAGTCTCTGTGGTGGGTCCTTCATTTCTTCCTGAATCAATCAAGACTTCACTGCAATAATTCAAATGTGCAGAAGTTTTTTTTTTTTTTCCCCTGTATGAAATCACCACATTCTAGTCCTTGTTTCATTCTGGATTCTGTCTAGTCACATCCAAAGAAGACAATTTAAAAAAAGAACTTCATGAGAATGGAAGCTGGTTTTGTTCCAGAATCTCAGTAATAAGATAACTGACTTGAGAAGTAGTGAGAGCAAAGTACAGATGGAGAAATTCACCCCAACTGAGGCAGAAAAGAGAGGAGCATTCTAGAAGTACAGAGTTACAAGCATCACACTTGAATCCATTTCCCCATCCTACTTGTTTAAGTGCAGGAAGAGAGTGATGCTTTCTGGGCCAGTCCCTCCCTGTTTTCAGCCCTTTTTTCTGCCTGAACCTTACAACTTATAGGAAAGATACTGTGCAGTGAGGGCCATATCTTATTTATGCTTTCTACTAATATTTAAGAGGCAAAACTCAGGCTTTCAAGGAAAAGTATGTTCCTTACTTTAGTTTGTGTGAAACCTCACCCTGGATTTCATAGCTGAAAGAAATTTTGTCATATTTCCTCTAATTACCTCACCTCATACAGCAGAGATATTTTGGTACCACCTTGCCCTGAGAAGCTGTGTCTATTCAGTGGCAAAGTCCTGTCCAACTGTGTGGGAACCCATGACTCTAGCTGGCCAAGCTCCTCTGTCCATGGGATATTCCAGGGAAGAATACTGAAGTGTGTCGCCATTTCCTTCCCCAGGGATCTTACTGATCCAGGGATGGAAACTGGGTCTCTGGCGTCTCATGCCATGGCAAGCAGCTTCTTTACCACTGAGCCAGATGGGAAGCCCAGGCTCTCAGTAGTCTCAGCAGTAAAGAATTTGGTGAAACAAACACAAGAACAAAACATATTTGCTTTTCCAAATGATAAGCTTTTTCAGTTTATAGGAATTTATATAAAAACTGTATTTTTAAACCAGATAGTCTATAAAATGTAAAGAAAAGGTATACCATATACTTTTACTAATCAAAAGAAGTGTTTAATAGGTCCTAAGAAAGCCTGAATACTAGAAGATAAATGATTATATTGACTGCATACTCAATCAGCATTCAGAGAGTAAAACAGATTAGATATCATGACTTTCAGTAACAATGAAAGAAAAAAAAACAGCTTTCCTTGCCTTTAATTAAAATGTACATACCTGTTTTAAATAGCTCTCCATACGTTAAAGTTACTGCCCAATGTACATTCCCTGTATTGTTTTTGCCAAATGAAGCAAAATATTTGTCTGATTTTGTTATAAGGATCTTATATATTCTTAGTCGATCCATATATTTCCAAGGATCAATGATTATCTTGTTTTTCTGCACTGGAAATTCTGCTATATCTCCATTAATCTGATCCCAGAAAGGGAGATAGTTGTTGTTTGCATTGGTGGTTGGCCCTGGATCTGGGGCCAATCCCACAGGAAAGAAGCTCAGGAAGAGAAAAGTAGGGATCAGCAAAGAAGACCACATCCTCTCACTGCCTGTTGTACTTAAGTGTAAGTCTCAACCAAAAGCAAGTTATATAGCAGATGGGAGGTAGTCTTCTGGCCAATTAGTAAATGACGAATGCTATGCTATGCTAAGTCACTTCAGTCGTGTCCGACTCTGTGCGACCCCACAGACGGCAGCCCACCAGGCTCCACCGTCCCTGGGATTCTCCAGGCAAGAACACTGGAGTGGGTTGCCATTTCCTTCTCCAATGCATGAAAGTGAAAAGAGAAAGTGAAGTCGCTCAGTCATGTCTGACTCTTAGCGACCCCATGGACTGCAGCCTCCCAGGCTCCTCCGTCCATGGGATTTTCCAGGCAAGAGTACTGGAGTGGGGTGCCATTGCCTTCTCCGAAATGACGAATAATAAATAAATAAATAAAAGAAAACGACGAATAAACTGCCGAACAAGCACCTGAATTGATGAGTAAATAATAAACATCTGCCAACACAGATTTAGCAACTAAAATTGTTAAAGGCTTCAGATAAATTGTAAAATGCTTCCAATAAATTATTTGCACAGATAATTGATTGCAAATAGGCATTATTTCCCATAGTTTAAACTATGTAATCATTGTCAGTTTTTCTAAAACAACGTATAAAATTTAACCCAAAGGAATACTTTCATGTTTTCCTGTTTTATTGTGAAATAGTTGACTTATTCATTGCCTAAGTTTAAGGCATAAAGCATGAAAGGTTGCTTTACATATTTTGTAAAATGATTACCACTAAAGTTTCAGCTAATATCCATCCTCTCATCTAAATACAATGAAAAGAAAGAAAAAATAGGGAAAAGCACTTTCTTCTTGTGATGAGAACTCTTAGGTTTTACTGTCCTCACAACTTTTTAATATATAATACTACAGTGTTAGGTTACCCTGGTTTCTCAGTGGTAAAGAATCTGACTCCCAAGGCAGGAGACCTGGGTTTGATCTATGAGTTGTGGGGGTCCCCTGGAGAAAGAAATGGCAACCCCCTGAAGTATTCTTGCCTGAGAAATCCCAAGGACAGAGGAGCCTGGCAGGCTCTAGTCCACACAAAGTTGTACATGACAGCATGGACAGACACTGCAGGGTTAGCTATAGTCATTGTGTTGTACATTACATCCCTAGTATTTATCTTATAACTGGAAGTCTGTACTTTCTGACCAGCTTCTTCATTTCCCTATCTTCCTGAGCACCTCCTCTGGTAACCCCAAATATTATTTCTTTTTGTACAAGCTTTTTTTTTTTTTTTTTCCCTTTCAGATGCTGCACATGAGTAAGATCATATAGTTTTTTTCTTTCTCTGACTTACTTCACTTAGTATAATACCTTAAAGGTCCATCCATGTTGTAGTAAATGTCAGAATTTCCTTGCACTTTATGGCTGAATAATATTCCATTGTATGTGTACTTCTTTATCCTTTCATCCATCAGTGGACACTTAGATTTTTAAGACTTGGCTCTTGTAAATAAAGCATCTTGGATATGGGATGCAGATATCTTTTTTTAGTGTTTTAGTTACCATTTGGATATACTCCTAGTGGGTCTCCCTGGTAGCTCAGACCAGTAAAGAATCTGCCTGAAATGCAGGCGACCTCACTTTGATCCCTGGGTCAGGAAGATCACCTGAAGAAGGGAAGGGCTACCCACTCCAGTATTCTTGCCTAGAGAATCCCAAGGACAGGAGTCTCAAAGAGTCAGGCATGACTCTTTCATACTCTAACACTTCCATAATTCCAGAAGTACAATTGCTGGGTCATATGGTAGTTCTATTTTTTATTCTTTGAGGCTCCATACTATTTTCCATAATGACTATACCAGTTTACAATCCCATCAAACGTGCACACTCATGCTAGCATTTGTTGCTGCTGCTGCTAAGTCAGTTTAGTCATGTCGACTCTGTGAGACCCCATAGACAGCAGCCCATCAGGCTTCCCATCCCTGGGATTCTCCAGGCAAGAACACTGGAGTGGGTTGCCATTTCCTTCTCCAATGCATGAAAGTGAAAAGTGAAAGTGAAGTCACTCAGATTGTGTCCAACTCTAGCGACCCCATGGACTGCAGCCTACCTACCAGGCTCCTCTGTCCATGGGATTTTCTAGGCAAAAGTACTGGAGTAGGAGGGTGCCATTGCTTTCTCCACTAGCATTTGTTATCTGCTGTCTTTTTGATAATAGACGTTGTGAGGTGGTATAACTGTGTGAGGTGGTATCTCATAGTGGTATTCATTTGCATTTTCCTAATAACTTGTGATGTTGAGCATCTATTTATGTACCTATGGATCTTTTGTATTTTTTCTTTGGAAAAATATCTTTGTTTTTTGCCCTAAGTTGTTTCAGTTTTTGGTATGTTTTGGATACTAAATCCTTATCAGATAAAGTGAAAGTGAAGTCCTTCAGTCGTTTCCGACTCTTTGCGATCCCATGGACTGTAGCCTATCAGGTTCCTCCATCCACGGGATTTTCCAGGCAAGAATACTGGAGTAGGTTGCCATTTCCTTCTCCAGGAGATCTTCCCTACCCAGGGATTGAACCCGGGTCTCCCGCATTGTAGGCAGACGCTTTACCGTCTGAAGCACCAGGGAATCTCTTAAAAGACAAGAGTTTTGCAAATATTTTTTCCCATTGTCCTGGTAGTTTTTTCATTCTGTTAATGGTTTATTCCTCTTTTTAGTTTGTTGTAGTCTTGCTGATTTATTTTTAAATTTGTTACTTGTGGTTTTTTGAGTTATATTCAAAAAAACTTTAACAAGACTATTGATGAGCTTTGTTCCTATGTTTTATTCTAGGAGTTTCATATATTCAGTTCTTAAATTTAAGTGTTCAATTCATTTTAATTTAATTTTTGTAAGTGTGTTAAATATGGGTCTGGTTTTATTCTTTCACATGTTTTTATTCGGTTATCCCAGTGTTATTTATTGAAGATTGTCTTTTCTGCATTGAGTATTATTGGCTTCCTTGTTAGATACTAGTTGATTGATTATGCTTCAATTTATTTCTGGGCACTCTATTCTGTTTAAGTGGTCTATGTTTCTGTTTTTATGATGGTAACTGAGAGAGTCATTTTCCTAGACAGGTTGATAAGGAGTCTACGGGTCCCGAAAGAGAGAGGGGTCTGGAATTCTCAAGGAGGAAGAAAGGACAAACTTTTTTTTTCTCCACATTCTTTTTTTTTCCTTTAATAAACATTTTCTCATCATGTTTAATGGGAAACAACTAAAATCTCATGAAAACAGTCCAGTAGGGAAATTTTTACTATTGAGTTTTCAAATCATATATTTTTTTCTTCAAAATCTGTATATATTATTTTGATTTTTTCACAGGTAGGTCCCCATATAGATTTGATTCACCTGTAGATAATAGAGAGGAAAATCTAGAGAATTCAGATTCAAATTCAGCAGCACCTTTTTCTAGTTCTCTAGTTATCCTCTTTTCCAACTTCCGCCGTTTTTTGAGCAAGTAAGTCATCCTGCTGCGATATGAAGAGAGTAGAAGTGAGGTAGAAAATTCTAGGTTTGCTCTTGGACCAAGATTTGAATTGAACATTCCAGTATTATTGAAATTTCCAATGCCAGGGGGCTCCGGGACTGGCCTCGTGGTGAGAGTGCTGAGTGAAGACCTGTTCTGCTGTTTCTCCACCTCAAGTTTGGTGCTCGTCTCTGCCAGCCTCTCATTAGTCCTCTTGCTCCAACTTCTTGTTCTTTTTCTCTAGTTTCTCACACTTCCTCCTTAGGATTATACAACAATAATGTATCCGGCCTTAGGACAGTGTTATCTTAAAATGTAAATTAGAGGGGTCAGATCAGATCAGATCAGTCGCTCAGTTGTGTCCGACTCTTTGCGACCCCATGAATCGCAGCACGCCAGGCCTCCCTGTCCATCACCAACTCCGGAGGTCACTCAGACTCACATCCACCGAGTCAGTGATGCCATCCAGCCATCTCATCCTCTGTCGTCCCCTTCTCCTCTTGCCCCAATCCCTCCCAGCATCAGAGTCTTTTCAAATGAGTCAACTCTTCACATGAGGTGGCCAAAATATGGGAGTTTCAGCTTTAGCATCATTCCTTCCAAAGAAATCCCAGGGCTGATCTCCTGCAGAATGGACTGGTTGGATCTCCTTGCAGTCCAAGGGACTCTCAAGAGTCTTCTCCAACACCACAGTTCAAAAGCATCAATACTTTTGCACTCAGCTTTCTTCACAGTCCAACTCTCACATCCATACATGACCACTGGAAAAACCATAGCCTTGACTAGTGGACCTTTGTTGGCAAAGTAATGTCTCTGTTTTTGAATATGCTATCTAGGTTGGTCAAAACTTTCCTTCCAAGGAGTAAGCGTCTTTTAATTTCGTGGCTGCAATCACCATGTGCAGTGATTTTGGAGGCCAAAAAAATAAAGTCTGACACTGTTTCCACTGTTTCTCCATCTATTTCCTATGAAGTGATGGGACCAGATGCCATGATCTTCATTTTCTGAATGTTGAGCTTTAAGCCAACTTTTTCACTCTTCTCTTTCACTTTCATCAAGAGGCTTTTTAGTTCCTCTTCACTTTCTGCCATAAGGGTGTTGTCATCTGCGTATCTGAGGCTATTGATATTTCTCCCGGCAATCTTGATTCCAGCTTGTGCTTCCTCCAGTCCAGCATTTCTCATGATGTACGCTGCACATAAGTTAATTAATCAGGGTGACAATGTACAGCCTTGACATACTCCTTTTCTTATTTGGAACCAGTCTGTTGTTCTATGTCCAGTTCTAACTGTTGCTTCCTGACCTGCATATAGGTTTCTCAAGAGGCAGGTCAGGTGGTCTGTTATTCCCATCTCTTTCAGAATTTTCTACAGTTTATTGTGATCCACACAGTCAAAGGCTATGAGATAGTCAATAAAGCAGAAATAAATGTTTTCCTGGAATTCTCTTGTTTTTTTGATGATGCACCAGATATTGGCAATTTGATCTCTGGTTCCTCTGCCTTTTCTAAAACCAGCTTGAAATTCTGGAAGTTCACAGTTCACATATTGCTGAAGCCTGCCTTGGAGAATTTTAAGCATTACTTTACTAGTGTGTGAGATGAGAAGCAAGTTACAGTCACTTAAAAAAAGAAACCTCTATCCTTTGACCAGCATACCCTTACAGTTGCAGATGAAATCCCTTTATCTAACAATTGAGCTCACATTGCTGGAACACTAATTTCTTGCTAGAAAAGTGTCAAGGATGAGAAGGAATTCTGGGTAAGTTAGTACAAAATATTTAAAGTAATATTAGGTGAATTTTGAAATGATGTGGAATCGGAAATTCTTGTATAAATAGAGATTCTTGTATCTTTATGTTGCCTTTTTATTTTTTTGTATAGTTCCTGGTGTCCTAGGCTATATTAGTTAATTAGCTACAAATGAGGAAGCCCTTAGGTTTGCGAATTTCATCTTAAAGGACATGAAGCGTTTGAGTTCTGTCACTTCGTGTACTGTTCTACACCCTTTTTACAGTTTTCTTGGGCCAAAACTTCTTCTTAATAGTGGTTCCATGGAGTGGACTCTTGAAAATGGAAGCATACAGACTCTAACTGATTCTGGTCTCCTCCCTCAAGAATATAGTCCAGACTCCCTTAATGAACATCAGTACAATTTTTAAGCCTGACTGACTAAGCAAACAAGCAATATTGTTACTATATAATATTTATATAATATAAATTTTTTAATATTCATGGTAAAAATCGTATCCACAAACCATCATTATCCCCATTTATATTTCACTTTCTTGGTATTTCTTATCTGTTTTATGTCTTTTAGATATAGTTTGATATTTTAGGACTTCTCAGTTTAACCCAGGGAAAGCCATATATAGATGCCTATCTTTGGATATGCATTTCAATGCAACAGTTTTCTGGAGCTAACCATAGCTGTAAATTAGATTCCAATTTTTATGTAAAGTTTTAAGGAATAAAGGAACTCATCATAAGAGTAACATTAGTTCAGCAGAATGGGCATATACAGTAGCAGAATAGAAAACGTATTGACACTTTTATGATGACCATCTCAATGATATATGAATTCTTTGATGGAATGATTATCATTTTATGGAAAAATGAGAGAACTAGTGAATTGACTTTCATGTCAACCATAAGGAAACGATAACACATTATTTGACCACTTTCATTTACATTTCTTCTAATCTGTAGACTATATCAAATAATATTAAATTCCAAAAATTGCCTGCATCTCATATCTCTTCTTGCTCCAACTGTATATCCTCACTGGTTTGCACTGTTAAGTGATTCAATTTTCTACAAAGATTGTGTTGTCACAATATCATTTCATGCACTTAATCATCTTGCTTCACAGAAAAGTTCTGAGATTCAATACAATGGTTTGGGGGAAGTGGGTTTCTCTGAGACTTGTCCTAGGCTTGTTTTGATGAGTTGACCCCAAACTTGCATCAATCTTAATTACTTACCTTGTCAGAAGAACATATAAGAGAATCCTGGAACAAATAAGAGAGGTGTTTTTCCAGTTTTTGCTGGGAGAAGGTGGGGTAGTGGGAGGAAGTAAAAAGAAATGTCTTTTGGAGATGTAATATTCAGTAAATACAATATTCTTGGTGATTTGAACACTACTCTGCCCAGTTTTAAAAAAAGAGAACTGGTGGTCTTGGGAGATGGATACGATGTGTCAGACAATAAGACCTAATTAACTCGCAGACACTGGAAGGATTTTCTTCCAAGCATCTGCTAGCACTTGGTTACTAGAAAGAAGTAGTTGGCAAATGGACTCTGTTACTGAGGCAGCACACTTGCCATCAGCTCTATGCCAGGACACATAGAGTTTCCTATTGCACTGCAAAAAAAAAAAAAAAAAAGTTACAAACTTAGTGACTCAAGAGACACAGATTTATTATATTATACTTCTGGTTTCAAAAGCCCAAATACTGGCTTCACTGAACTTAATTCAAGATGTTCACAGGACTGATTCTTTTTGAAGCTTCTGAAGGCAAAATCGATTTCCTTGCATTTTACAGTTTCTAGAGGCCACTTAAATGTCTTGCGATCCCTCCCTTTCATCACTGCAACCTAGGTCTGGTCCTCCTATCTACTATCACATCTCACTTGGATCATCAGGCATCTTCTTTATAAGGATCTTGTGAGTCCACTGGACTGAACCTGATAATTCAGCTTAATGTCCCCATCTCAAGATCCCTGAATTAATCACGTCTGTTAAGTCTCTTTTGTCATGAAGTGTAACATATTCTCAAGTTCAGGGTTTAGGATATTGTATTAATATTAATTTTCCAAGGGCTGTCTTAAAATATCACCGAGTGATTTAAACAACAGAATTTATTTTCTCACAATACTAGAGTCTAGAAACCTAAGATTAAGGTGCTGCTAGGATTGATTTCTTTCCAGGCCTGTGAGGAAGAGTCTGTTTCATGCCTCTCCTCTAGCTCCTGGGAATTTGCTGGCGATCTGCCATTCCTCGGCATGTAGAAACGTTGTACAAGCTTCAGTTTAATATACTATCACTGGAAAATGGGTTTATTATATTGCTATTACATCATGCAGGATATCATGAACTAAAAATGAAACTACATACCCTGTGGTGTGTAAGTCCCACGGTTTTGAGCCAGAACCATGTGCTGTGCCCATGGGTTGTGCTTCACAATGATACATGAGTACCTGTGTTGGGAAAACTTGTTGCTTAGGGTCTAGCTTATTGTTATCCTCCAAGGCCAGATGGAACCAGAACTTACTAAGCAGTATCTCTGGTGGTTATCTTGATAACAGGATATAAATGGTATATAATTAGTATATAGAGCAAAAGGATTTGGGGAGTCAGGAGACTTAGGAAAAAATAGGAGACTAACTGATATGAGGTGTTATAAACATTATGTTAACCTTTCTGTCACCACTATAAGGTGACCTGGAAAGGTCAGTTTTCATTCCAATTCCAGAGAAAGGCAATGCCAAAGAATGTAAAAACTACCATACAATTGAGCTCGTTTCACATGCTAGCAAGGTAATGCTCAAAATCCTTCAAGCTAGGCTTCAACAATACATGAACCAAAAACTTGCAGATGTACAAGCTAGATTTAGAAAAAGCAGAGGAACCAGAGATCAAATTGTCAACCTCTTCTGGACCATGGAGAAGGCAATGGCACCCCACTCCAGTACTCTTGCCTGGAAAATCCCATGGGCAGAGGAGCCTGGTGGGCTCCAGTCCATGGGGTCGCTGAGAGTCGGACACGACTGAGCGACTTCACTTTCACTTTTCACTTTCATGCATTGGAGAAGGAAATGGCAACCCACTCCAGTGTTCTTGCCTGGAGAATCCCAGGGACGGGGGAGCCTGGTGGGCTTCCGTCTATGGGGTCGCACAGAGTCGGACACGACTGAAGCGACTTAGCAGCAGCTTAGCAGCTGGACCATAGATAAAGCAAGAGAATTCCAGAAAAACATCTTCTTCTGCTTCATTGATTATGTTAAAGACTTTGATTGTGCAGATTACAGCAAACTCTGGAAAAGTCTGGGAATATCAGACCACCTTACCTGTCTTCTGAGAAACCTCTATGCATGTCATGTTCAAGAAGCAACAGTTAGCACTGGACATGGAACAACGAACTGGTTCAAAATTGAGAGAGGAGTATATCAAGGCTATATATTGTCACCCTGCTTATTTAATTTATTTGCATAGTTCATCATGCAAAATATCAGGCTGGCTGATGCACAAACTCGAATTAAGATGGCCAGGAGAAATATCAACAACCTTAGATATACAGACGATACTACACAAATGGCAGAAAGCAAAGAGGAACTAAAGAGCCTCTTGATGAGGGTGAAAAAGGAGAGTGAAAAAACTGCCTTAAAACTCAGCATTCGAAAAACTAAGATCATGTTATCTGGTCCCATCACTTCATGGCAAATAGATGGGGAAATAGTGGCAGATTTTATTTCCTTGGGCTCAAAATCACTGCAGACAGTGACTACAGCCATGAAACTAAAAGACACTTGTAGCTTGAAAGTAAAACTATGAAAATCCTAGACAGTGTATTGAAAAGCAGAGACATCACTTTGCCAACAAAGATCCATCTAGTCAAAGCTATGGTTTTTCCAGTAGTTATGTCCGGATATGATCATTGAACCATCAGATCAGATCAGTCGCTCAGTCGTGTCCGACTCTTTGCGACCCCATGAATCGCAGCACGCCAGGCCTCCCTGTCCATCACCAGCTCCCGGAGGTCACTCAGACTCGCATCCATCGAGTCAGTGATGCCATCCAGCCATCTCATCCTCTGTCGTCCCCTTCTCCTCCTGCCCTCAATCCCTCCCAGCATCAGAGTCTTCTCCAATGAGTAAACTCTTCGCATGAAGAGTTCATTGAACCATAAGGAAGGTTGAATGCCGAAGAATTATAGTCCAACTCTCACATCCATACATGACCACTGGAAAAACCATAGCCTTGACTTAATGGACCTTTGACAAAGTAATGCCTCTGCTTTTTAATAAGCTGCCTAGGTTGGTCATAACTTTCCTTTCAAGGAGTAAGTGACTTTTAATTTCATGGCTGCAATCACCATCTGCAGTGATTTTGAAGCCCAGAAATATAAAGTCAGCCATGGTTTCCAATGATTCCCCGTCTATTTGCCATGAAGTGATGGGACCAGATGCCATGATCTTCGTTTTCTGAATGTTGAGCTTTAAGCCAACTTTTTCACTCTTCTCTTCACTTTTATCAAGAGGCTCTTTAGTTCTTCTTTACTTTCTGCCAAAAGTTCAGTTCAGTCTGTCAGTCATGTCTTTGCCACCTCAGAATACAGCACGCCGGGCTTCCCTGTCCATCACCAACACCCGGAGTTCACTCAGACTCACGTCCATCGAGTCAGTGATGCTATCCAGCCATCTCATCCTCTGTCGTCCCCTTCTCCTCCTGCCTCCAATCCCTCCCAGCAGAGAGTCTTTTCCAATGAGTCCCCACATGAGGTGGCCAAAGTACTGGAGTCTCAGCTTTAGCGAGTCCTTCCAATGAACACCCAGGACTGATCTCCAGAATGGACTGTGATCCCGCAGTCCGAGGACTCTCAAGAGTCTTTTCCAACACCACAGTTCAAAATCATCAATTCTTCAGTGCCAGCTTCTTCACAGTCCCCACATCAACGTGACCACTGGGAAAACCAAGCCTTGACTAGACGGATCATAGTTGTCAAAGTATGTCTCTGCTTGAATATGCTATCTAGGTTGGTCAAACTTCCTTCCAAGGAGTAAGCGTCTTTTAATTTCATGGCTGCAATCACCATCTGCAGTGATTTTGGATCCCCCCAAAATAAAGTCTGACACTGTTTCCAATGTTTCCCCATCTATCTGCCATGAAGTAATGGGACCAGATGCCATGATCTTTGTTTTCTGAATGTTGAGCTTTAAGCCAACTTTTTCACTCTCCACTTTCACTTTCAAGAGGCTTTTTAGTTCCTCTTCACTTTCTGCCATAAAGGTGGTGTCATCTACATATCTGAGGTTTTTGATATTTCTCCCAGCAATCTTGATTACAGCTTGTGCTTCCTCCAGCCTAGCGTTTCTCATAATGTACTCTGCATATAAGTTAAATAAGCATGGTGACAATATACCACTAATACCTCCTAATACATCCACATAATTTTGGCACTTGGGTTTAATTTCTCTGTGACATGTGGAATCTTCCCAGACCAGGGATCAAACCCTTGACCCCTACATTGGCAGGTGAGTTCCCTTCCACCGCACCACTAGGAAGTAGAAAAACCTGTTGTTGTAACATCACCAGGTATCTTGGGGAACAATCCAAAATATCCAAATTTGTATAACACCAATAGAGACTGATTATATAAGAAAATATATAAATTTACCTTTGAAAGATAATATATACAGCTATTTTCATCAACAGCTTGAGAAGGTGTTGGGTGGTAAGGGAAAATATATAAGGAAACAAGGAAATATCAGGATATCCAGAGTGTTATGATATTGGCTAATGTGCTATTTTAGGAAAACCTAAGCTTTCTTTCAGATAATGTAGGTTCCAATGGCTACATAAATCACAGTTATTTTTTGTGTACAAGAGACTATGTATGGAGTTATCTTTATAAGAATTATGATCATACGCTTGAGGACTATATTGCAAAGAAGTATTAACAATATGGCTAAGAGTCACATTAGAATAATAATCTAATAATGAGAGTCCTTTGGACTGCAAGGAGTTCCAACCAGTCCATTCTAAAGGAGATCAGCCCTAGGTGTTCTTTGGAAGCAATGATGCTAAAGCTGAAACTCCAGTACTTTGGCCACTTCATGTGAAATGTTGACTCAGTGGAAAAGACCTTGATGCTGGGAGGGATTGGGGGCAGGAGGAGAAAGGGACGACAGAGGATGAGATGGCTGGATGGCATCACCAACTCAATGGATGTGAGTTTGAGTGAACTCCAGGAGTTGGTGATGGACAATGAGGCCTGGCGTGCTGCAATTCATAGAGTCGCAAAGTGTCAGACATGACTGAGCGACTGAACTGAACTGACTGAATTTTCCAAGAAAGCTTAGCGAATCCTTATTCTGGTCACATTTTTGAGTGGCCAAGAGAAAAACATCCAAGATTTATGTGAGAGAGTACTGACTATGAAATCCCATTCCATTCATGCTTATTTAAGAATTTTTTCACAAATTCTTGCTATTATATCAGGCAAAGTCATAGGAAATTGTACACTTAGTATTTTTCTGAGTCATTTCAATAATTTGGTACATACTTACAAAATGTCTTCTTATGCCAAGGACTGTGTTACTCTGTTCTCACAGGGATGAAGTGAAGTCACTCAGTCGTGTCCAACTCTTTGCGACCTCATGGACTGTAGCCCACCAGGCTCCTCCATCCATGGGATTCTCCAGGCAAGAGTACTGGAGTGGGTTGCCATTTCCTTCTCCAGGAGATCTTCCCAACCCAGGGATTGAACCCGGGTCTCCTGCATTGTAGGTAGATGCTTTGCCGTCTGAGCCACCATTGAATTTTACAGGGAATCTCACAGGGAAGTAGTTAAAATTACATTCTTTACATTCTTCCTTAGAAGTGTTGTTCAGTCACCAAATCACGTCTGACTTTGCACAAGCCCAGGGACCGAAGCACGCCAGTAATCCCTGTCCCAGATGTGTACAAGCCTATACAGAGTTTGTCCTGAAGAAATTTTGCATACCAAGCTTATGATTTATTGACCCACCTTTGACTGGGCTTCCTTGGTGGTTCAGAGGTAAAGAATTTGCCTTCATTTCAGGTGACTCAGGAAATGTGGGCTCTACCCCTAGATCAGGAAGATTCCCTGGAGAAGGAAATGCAGCCCACTTCAGTATTATGTGCTTCTCTGGTGGCTCAGATGGTAAAGAATCTCCCTACAATGCAGGAGACCCCTGTTCAATCCCTGAGTAGAAAATGGAACCCACTCCAGTATTCTTGTCTGGAGAATCCCCATAGACAGAGGAGCCTGGCAGGCTACAGGCCATAGGGTCGCAAAGAGTTGAATATGACTGAGTGACTAACACTTTGATTATGTGTTCAAGGAGCTTGCCATCTATATTTTCTTTTAGGACTTTTATAGTTTCAGGTGTTATTCTCAAGTCTTTCATAAATTTTGAGTTAAGTTTTGTGTATATTGTAAGATAGTCATCCAGTCTGTTTTTGTTTTTGTTTTGGACACATGAGTCTTCAGTTTTCCCAACTCCATATATGAAAAGAACTGCCCTTTCCCCATGTAACTCTTGCCTCCTTTGTTGTAAATTAATTGACTGTATCTGTTTGGGTTTATTTCTGGCTCTCTATATATTTGCATTAATCTATGTGCCTCTTTGTATGGCAATACCGTACATTTTTGGTTTGCTGTTATTGTTCAGTCATGAAGTCCTGTCTGACTCTGAACCCTATGACCTATAGCACACCAGGCTTCCCTGTTCTTCACTATCTCCCAGAGTTTGCTCAAACTCAGGTCCATTGAGTCCATGATGCCATCCAACCATCTCATCCTCTGTCGTCTCCTTTTCCTCTTCTCCATGATCATTCCTAGTGTCAGGATCTTTTCCAGTGAGTCAGCACTTTGCATCAGGTAGTGAAAGTATTAGAGCTTCAACTTCAGCATCAGTCCTTTCAGTGAATATTCAGGGTTTATTTCTTTTAGGATTGACTGTTTTGATCTCCTTCCTGTCCAAAGGACTCTCAAGTCTTCTCCAGAACCACAGTTAGGAAGCATCAATTCTTTGGCACTTAGTCTTCTCTGTGATACAACTCTCACATCCATACATGACTACTGGAAAAATCATAGCTTTGACTAGACAGACCTATGTTGGCAAAGCGATGTCTTTGCTTTTTGAATACACTGTCTAAGTTTTTCGTAGCTTTCCTTCCAAGGAGCAAGCGTCTTTTAATTTCATGGCTGCAGTTACTGTCTGCCATGACTTTTGAGACCAAGAAAATAAAATCTACCACTGCTTCCACTGTTTCCCCATCTATTTGCCATGAAGTGATGGGACTGGATGCCATGATCTTAGTTTTTGTAATGTTGAGTTTTAAGGTAGCTTTTTCACTCTTCTCTTTCACCCTCATCAAGGGCTCTTTAGTTCCTCTTCACTTTCTGCCATTCAGATCAGATCAGATCAGTCGCTCAGTCGTGTCCGACTCTTTGTGACCCCATGAATCACAGCACACCAGGCCTTCCTGTCCATCACCAACTCCCGGAGTTCACTCAGACTCACATCCATCGAGTCAGTGATGCCATCCAGCCATCTCATCCTCTGTCGTCCCTTTCTCCTCCTGCCCCCAATCCCTCCCAGCATCAGTGTCTTTTCCAATGAGTCAACTCTTTGCATGAGGTGGCCAAAATACTGGAGTTTCAGCTTTAGCATCATTCCTTCCAAAGAAATCCCAGGGCTGATCTCCTGCAGAATGGACTGGGTGGATCTCCTTGCAGTCCAAGGGACTCTCAAGAGTCTTCTCCAACACCACAGTTCAAAAGCATCAATTTTTTGGCGCTCAGCCTTCTTCACAGTCCAGCTCTCACATCCATACACGACCACAGGAAAGACCATAGCCTTGACTAGGTGAACCTCTGTTGGGAAAGTAATGTCTCTGCTTTTGAATATGCTATCTAGGTTGCTCATAACTTTCCTTCCAAGGAGTAAGCGTCTTTTAATTTCATGGCTGCAGTCACCATCTGTAGTGATTTTGGAGCCCAGAAAAATAAAGTCTGACACTGTTTCTCTGTTTCCCCATCTATTTCACATGAAGTAATGGGACCAGATGCCATGATCTTCTTTTACTGAATGTTGAGCTTTAAGCCAACCTTTTCACTCTCCACTTTCACTTTCATCAAGAGGCTTTTTAGTTCCTCTTCACTTTCTTCCATAAGGGTGGTGTCATCTGCATGTTTGAGGTTATTGATATTTCTCCCAGCAATCTTGATTCCAACTTGTGTTTCTTCCAGTCCTCCGTTTCTCATGATGTACTCTGCATATAAGTTAAATAAACAGGGTGACAATATACAGCCTTGACGTACTCCTTTTCCTATTTGGAACCGGTCTGTTGTTCCACATCCAATTCTAACTGTTGCTTCCTGACCTGCATACAGATTTCTCAAGAGGCAGATCAGGTGGTCTGGTATTCCCTTCTCTTTCAGAATTTTCCACTGTTTATTGTGATCCACACGGTCAAAGGCTTTGGCATAGTCAATAAAGCAGAAATAGATGTTTTTCTGGAACTCTCTTGCTTTTTCGATGATCCAGCGGATGTTGGCAATTTGATCTCTGGTTCCTCTGCCTTTTCTAAAACCAGCTTGAACATCAGGATGTTCATGGTTCACATATTGCTGAAGCCTGGCTTGGCGAATTCTGAGCATTACTTTACTAGTGTGTGAGATGAGTGCAATTGTGCGGTAGTTTGAGCATTCTTTGGCATTGCCTTTCTTTGGGATTGGAATGAAATCTAAACTTTCCCAGTCCTGTGGCTTCCAAATTTGCTGGCATATTGAGTGCAGCTCTTTCACAGCATCATCTTTCAGGATTTGAAATAGCTCCACTGGAATTCTATCACCTCCACTATCTTTGTTCATAGTGATGCTTCCTAAGGTCCACTTGACTTCACACTCCAGGATGTCTGGCTCTAGGTCAGTGATCACACCCTTGTGATTATCTTATTCCTGAAGATCTTTTTTGTATAGTTCTTCTGTGTGTCCTTGCCACCTCTTTTTAATATCTTCTATTTGTGTTAGGTCCATACCATTACTGTCCTTTATTGTGCCCATCTTTGCAGGAAATGTTCCCTTGGTATCTCTGATTTTCTTGAAGAGATCTCTAGTCTTTCCCATTGTATACTTTTCCTCTATTTCTTTGCACTCATCGCTGAAAAAGGCTTTCTTATCTCTCCTTGTTATACTTTGGAAGTCTGCATTCAAATGAGTATATCTTTCCTTTTCACTTTTGCCTTTCAATTCTCTTCTCTTCACAGCTATTTTCAAGACCTCTTCAGATGACCATTTTACTTTTTTGGATTTCTTTTTCTTGGGGATGGTCTTGATCCCTGCCTCCTATACCATGCCATGAACCTCCATCCATAGTTCTTCAGGCACTCTGTCTATCAGATGTAATCCTTTGAATCTATCTCTCACTTCCACTGTATAATCATAATGGATTTGATTTAGGTCATACCTCAATGGTCTAGGACTTCCCTGGTAGCTTAGACGGTAAAGCGTCTATCTACAATGTGGGAGATCTGGATTCTGTCCCTGGGTCGGGAAGATTCCCTGGAGAAGGAAATGGCAATCCACTCCAGTACTAATGCCTGGAAAATCCCATGGACAGAGGAGCCTGGTAGGCTACAGTCCATGGAGTCGCAAAGAGTCGGACAGGACTGAGCGACTTCACTCACTCACTCACTCACTCAATGGTCTAGTGGTTTTCCCTACTTTCTACAACTAAAGTCTGAATTCAGCAATATAGGTTTAATGTTCTGAGCCACAGTCAGCTCTTGGTGTTATTTTTGCTGACTGTATAGAGCTTCTCCATTTTTGGCTGCAAAAATATAATCAATCTGATTTCGGTGTTGATCATCTGGTGATGTCCATGTGTAGTCTTCTCTTGTGTTGTTGAAAGAGGGTGTTTGCTATGACCAGTTCATTCTCTTGGCAAAACTCTAATTAGCCTTTGCCCTGCTTCATTCTGTACTCCAAGGCCAAATTTGCCTGTTACGCCAGGTATTTCTTGATTTCTTACTTTTGCATTCCAGTCCTCTATAATGAAAAGGACATTTTTGGGGGGATATTAGTTCTGGAAGATCTTGTAGGTCTTCATAGAACCATTCAGCTCCAGTGTCTTCAACATTACCGTTTGGAACATAGACTTGGATTATTGTGATACTGAGTGGTTTGCCTTGGAAACAAACAGAGATGTTCTGTCGTTTGTGAGATTGCATCCAAGTACTGCATTTCAGGCTCTTTTGTTGACTACGATGGCTACTCCATTTCTTCTAAGGGATTCTTGCCCACAGTGTAGATATAATGGTCATCTGAGTTAAATTCACCCATTCCAGTCCATGTTTGCTGATTTCTAAAATGTTGATGTTCACTCTTGCCATCTCCTGTTTGATAGCTTCCAACTTGCCTTGATTCATGGACCTAACATTCCAGATTCTGATGTGATATTGCTCTTTACAGCATTGGACCTTACTTCCATCACCAGTCACATCCACAGCTGGGTGTTGGTTTTGCTTTGAATCTGTCTCTTTATTCTTTCTGGAGTTATTTTCCCACTGATTTCCAATAGCATATTTGGCATGTACCGACCTGGGTGTTCATCTTTCAGTGTTCTATGTTTTTGCCTTTTCATTCTGTTCGTGGGGTTCTCAAGGCAAGATTACTGAAGGGGTTTGCCATTTCCTTCTCTAGTGGACCACGTTTTCTCAGAAGTCTCCACCATGACCCATCCATCTTGGGTGGCCCTACATGGCATGGCTCATAGTTTCATTAACACAGGCTGTGGTCCATGTGATCAAATTGGTTAGTTTTCTGTGATTGTGGTTTTCAGTCTGTCTGCCGTCTGATGGAGAAGGATAAGAGACTTATGGAAGCTCCCTGATTGGAGAGACTGACTGAGGGGGGAACTGGGTCTTACACTAGAATAGCTCAGAAATTTTCTACTTGATGGTGAAATGATTTCTCCATGTGCTCAAACACTAAAACAGCAGCCTCATTCATTACATGAATTGAAAAATGTGCTCATATGTCAATGTACTTGGAGTTCAGTCCTAGAATATAAATTACTTAAAATGTGCCTTCAATGCCCAAAGTTGTATCTTATAAGAATAATCTCTTAGAGGAGAATTTTCTCTGCTTACCTGGCAATCTATGAATGAGCATTGAAGATAGTATCAAAATCTTAAATATGAATAGTGTAACCTGTCTTTGGCACAGATATTGACCTATTCATGTGTAACTCAGGCATTCTATGAAACTAATTAGCTTCAACCAGGTAAGTAGCTCAATTCTGAGGGGAGGTTGGCAGGGGGATTGTTGGCTGGTAATTTGAAAATACAAAGATGAAGCAGGGATAATAAGAATAACAAACTTTTCGCAGTCATTATAACATTTGATTGCTTTTATTCATGGAATTAAACTGCTCTGCACATAACAGCATAAATTTAGGCTACTCAATTGGTATTAAGAGTAGCCTTTTAATGAAGAAACGTCCCACAGCCCGAGCAAATTTTGAAGTCATGAGCTTCTTCCAAATTGTTAATAATAAACCTCCTGTGAAAATAGAAACATTTATGTTTCCAGTTAATAAAATTATGAATACAACTTTGAAATCTAAAAATATATAAAATAAGATAAAATTCTAATTATGGGATTTGTAATATATTAGTAACACTGTCTGACCATCAGTCTTGTCAAAGGATACAGGGAAATGCATTGTGTTGGACCATCTAACAGCATAAAAGAAGGGCCATTTCTCTTCTGCTCATTTGGCAGCATATATAATAAATGATGAGCTGTTTCCCTTATTTGAGAATGAGAGGTATTCAAAAAATTCTCACACAACGTAATAACCACAATATTTTATGGAATAAATTAAGCACAAATTGTTGAGACCCATCGTAACTCCTTTCTTACTCTTGTTTGTAATGTTTTGTTTCTAGAGTGAACCTTTTCCTGTGAGAATGGAAACCTGGTTGCTGTCCAACCATCCCTAAAACTAAGTGATATTTGCAACTTAGCTTCCCTGATCCTTAGGATTAATCCATGAAAAGAATGGGCTGGAACTGAAAAGACTCCACAGTTCTAATTCTAAATGATTGAGATTTAAATGTGTAAGATCCACTAGTTCATCAAAACTTTCATATTTTCAACGCAGGTTATATTAGATAGTAAGAAAAACAAAAACCTCAAAAACTGAATTTAAACAAGCTGTAGTTTAAGTTTGCTTCAGCTACTTACAAAGTGTATCATTTTGGACATGTTATTTAATGTCAAATGAACTTTGTCTTCAAAAATATAAACAATGCTATGGAATTCATACCATATTAAGGACAACAAATAAAATGATGTGTGAAGACAGAAAGCTCAATATCCATTATTTAATTGATGCTCAAAAATTTTATCTAACTGTCTGTCGGCACCCAGTCTTCCTACTTCCAGCCCAACCATCTCTGTTTCTTATATTCTCTGTCTTGGTGGATGAGCACACTTTACACTGGGGAGAATGACACAGCAATAATGAAGAGCCAGTTTTCACAGACTAGCAATTTTGAATCCTAAGCGAGAACCCAGAATATTTTGGGGGTAGCAATAAGAATTTTAAGAGGAGACATATAAAAGTGTCGATTTTAAAACTGTCACTATTGCAGAAGCGGCACGATATGTGAGGTCCTGGAAAGGTAGTTTTCTGTAACTGCCATAATATTACTCAATATATCTATAATATAGCAGATACTCAATCATTCCTGTTTAACGGATCATTAAATATATTTGGTTCTCAAATGACTTTGGTTCATTTAGGCTTCGTGGATAATATAACTCATAATCATACCTGTGCTTTTGTTTATTTTTGTAGTGAGTTTTGCTACAGTAATCAATGCTTTTTCCCGTCTGCTGAAGTTACTCATGAGAACATTGCGATCCTGATCTGTGAGTAGCCTGTGTGGGAAACCCACTAGGAATTCTGCTGAACTTTCAAAGTATGGGCGATATAATATTGCCTCAAAAAATTCTGTGGCCAGTAGAAAGTCCATGGTGAAGTCTCGTTCAGTTTCAGAAGAATAGAATGATCTAAAGGAAGGACATAAAGTTAGCTTCATGAGTTACAAAATACTTCATTTAAACACAAATTAAACTCTGCTGCTGCTGCTGCTAAGTCGCTTCAGTCATGTCCGACTCTGTGCGACCCCATAGACGGCAGCCCACCAGGCTCCCCCATCCCTGGGATTCTCCAAGCAAGAACACTGGAGTGGGTTGCCATTTCCTTCTCCAATGCATGAAAGTGAAAAGTGAAAGGGAAGTTGTTCAGTCATGTGTGACTCTTCGCGACCCCATAGACTGCAGCCCACCAGGCTCCTCCATCCATGGGATTTTTCAGGCAAGAGTACTGGAGTGGGTTGCCATTGCCTTCTCCAATTAAACTCTAAATGTGTCTTTTCTCTCATGTTCCGTAGGAATTTTTTGCTATTTATTAAATAGTTGACTGAACCAAACCTACAGTTTCATTATGTTGTAATTAATCCTCACACTATCTTCTACATTGTGCCTACATTAGCTGAAGAATCTAATGAAAGTGAAGTCACTCAGTAATGTTCGAGTCTTTGCTACCCCAAGGACTGTAGCCTACCAGACTCCTTCCTCCATGTGATTTTCCAGGCAAGGGTACTGGAGTGGGTTGCCAGTTCCTTCTCCAGGGGATCTTTTCCACCCAGCGGGTGAACCCGCGTCTCCTGGATACAGGCAGATGTTTTACCCTCTGAGCCACCAGGGAAGAATCTATTACATAGCAACAGAGATGGCAAAACCTTGAATCACAACTTAAAAAAATTGTAGCATCTTAACCAGCTCTTACTTCCACTAGATTTACTCTTGGTGCTTTCTCATTGTGTTTCACCTATATCTAATTTCTGTGCCACTAATGTCTAACATCACTTGTTTTCCACACACAGTTCAGGGTCTGGATATTATAAGCCAGTATAACAAATAGGTTATCTAATAGCAATTTCTGAAAATTCTTCAACAACATACATCATTGACTCATGTTTATTGTGTGTATATGTTTATATGCTGCTACTGCTAAGTCATTTCAATCATGTCTGACTCTGTGCGACCCCATAGACGGTAGCCCACCAGGCTCCCCTGTCCCTGGGATTCTCCAGGCAAGAACACGGGAGTGGGTTGCCATTTCCTTCTCCAATGCATGCAAGTGAAAAGTGAAAATGAAGTTGCTCAGTTGTATCTTGACTTTTAGTGACCCCATGGACTGCAGCCTACCAGGCTCCTCCATCCATGGGATTTTCCAGGCAAGAGTACCGGAGTAGGGTGCCATTGCCTTCTCCAATAATTGCTCCTAATTCCTAGGAAATAAGAAGTGGACTAGAAATTTGCCACAGTAATCAAATCACCTTCTTGAATAGGACATAACAGGGGCCAAGGCCAGGGGACAAACAAACAACAGATGGTTTCTCTTGAGTTCATCTAATTTAAAGACATAAATAGCATGCTCAATTCTCTCTTGCAGAAAACAGCCATAAAAACTGGATAAAATATTAAAAACATGATGTATGATGTCACAGTGGACAACAATACTGAGAAATCATGAATTCAAAATTTAAGAAAAAAGATATGATAGTCTGAAAATTTACATGTTGAAGTTCATACTAAAGAGGAAGAGAGACTAGAGTGCAGATTTTCTCTCTCTCTCTCTTCTCCATGTGAAGACACAGATATTATGATGCAAGAAGGGAGTCATCTGCAAGCCAGAAAGAGGGCCCTCAGCTGAAGTTGACCATGCTGGCACCCTAGTTCTGAACTTGCAGCCTCCAGAACTTTGAGAAAATAAATTTCTGTCATGTAAACCAACTAATTTATAGTATTTGGTGATGGCAGCCCAAGTTCCTAATAAGAAGGGAAGACTCAAGGCAATGATTGATTTTGAGAGGTATTGCTCTAATGTTGACATGATGAGAAGAGTCTTTGATAAAATTGTAGAGTGAGAGTGGACGGAGGAGCTTGGTAGGCTGCAGTCCATGGGGTCGCTAAGAGTCTGACACGACTGAGCAACTTCCCTTTCGCTTTTCACTTTCATGCATTGGAGAAGGAAATGGCAACCCACTCCAGTGTTCTTGCCTGGAGAGTCCCAGGGACGGGGGAGCTGCCGTCTCTGGGGTCACACAGAGTCCGACACGACTGAAGTGACTTAGCAGCAGTAGCAGTAGCAGAGTGAGAGAAGAAACATCACAGTTAGTGATGAACTATTAATAAATAGGACTCTACACACAGAGAGAAACATACAAAAAAAATCCAAGCCATTGAAAAATCACTGGGTTGGTTTTTTCTTTAAAACCAGAAAAAGAATTAAATATTAAAGGAAAACAACTAAGAAATTGGTCTACACTGAAAACTTTTCAAATTAAGGAGACATCATTGAAAGAGTGAACTGATAAGCATTAACTAAGAAAAGCTACACTCAAGATATGTAACGGACATGTGACTCTTAGATGAACTGCAAAAGGAAATGGAAAAACTGTTTCCTGATGTTATGGAAAATATGAGCAATGAACATTTGAGGCAACCAAAACTTAAACATTATGTTTTACTATGCCAGAAAAAAAAAGAAAAACAGAGTTTAGTTGCAGCACATAAAGCAATTCTCTTACACATCACTGAACTTCGGTTTTGCCACATCAACGGCAGCTTGATGGGCCGCCCACATCTTAAAGATCGCTGTGTCCTCATCTGTGTCATACTGAGGAATACCGCTGGTAGTGGAAACTATCTTTCTGGACTGCAGGTACTGTAGAATGAATAAGATCTATGTCATTAAAAGATTTTAAAGTAAATTAAAATACATTTATTTAACAGTATCATGAATTCCTGAAAAAGAACATGTGACATACTCATCTAGCTGATTGTTTAGAAATGAAATTTATTTTCAGAATAGATTTTAACACTTAAAGATGTTATTTAGCTTTTTTGCTTTGTAGAAATATTTATGCTGTTCTGTTTGCAGAGGCAAACATAATTTGGAGATTATTACATGAATGCTATTGAAAAATGTTTTTATAAATACAATTATGCCATTTTGCTATTAACCATTAGGAACACTTCAGAATACTAAGTAGAACGATTACAGGGGGAAGGGACAAAACTCTAACATAATTTCAAATGCATATAAATGTGAAGTTTAGTCTATTTTTAAATCATAAATCCCAACAGAAGAACTTCATTCAGTGTTTCCATTCATTCCATTCATAAAAATATCATTGCATTCTTTTACCTTATAAAATCTGTTGGCTATATCCATAATTTGTGGATATGCTGCGCGGCATTCCTCAACTGAATAACAGAAGTAATATCTGTACTCCTCTCGAGATAGTAACTCTACCTCATAAGGTAAATTCCCCAAAAACTCAGATTCAATTGCAGCAAGGAAATACATCATAACCACATAGTAGCTAATGCCTGTAAAAAAAAAAAAAAAGATGGAGACATCTGGAGCCATTAACTATCTATACAAAGTAGGAGTTAACCAAATGACTAATGCTTAATCTATATAATTTATCTTCTTTATTCTCTGAACTATCATGTTGAATTTGTTGGCTCTAGGAGATGCATATGATTATGAGAACTTAGAGTTAATCACAGTCAGTAAAGTTTCTATTAGGGGTACATTCTGGACACAGAAAGTTGTATATGAATTTACTTCAGTTCAGTTCAGTTCAGTTCAGTCGCTCAGTCGTGCCGATTCTTTGAGATCCCATGAATCACAGTATGCCAGGACTCCCTGTCCATCACCAACTCCCGGAGTTCACTCAGACTCACATCCATCGAGTCAGTGATGCCATCCAGCCATCTCATCCTCTGTCGTCCCTTTCTCCTCCTGCCCCCAATCCCTCCCAGCATCAGAGTCTTCTCCAATGAGTCAACTCTTCTCATGAGGTGGCTCAAGTACTGGAGTTTCAGCTTTAGCATCATTCCCTCCAAAGAAATCCCAGGGCTGATCTCCTTCAGAATGGACTGGTTGGATCTCCTTGCAGTCCAAGGGACTCTCAAGAGTCTTCTCCAATGCCACAGTTCAAAAGCATCAATTCTTCAGTGCTCAGCTTTCTTCACAGTCCAGTATCTATCTAAAATGAACAATGGCTTCCCAGGTGGTGCAGTGATAAAGGATCCGCCTGCAAATGCAGGAGATGGCAAGAGATGGGGATTCAATCCCTGGGTCAGAAAGATCCCCTGGAGTAAGAAATGGAAATCCATTCCAGTATTCTTGCTTGAACAGAGAAGTCTGCTGGGCTACAGTCCATGAGGTCTCAAAGAGTTGGACACGACTGAGCATATGTCCACATGTATGACAATGTGCTGTACATCATTAATTTAAATATCACCATAACAGAGTTATCATTCATGGTTTTTTTTTAATTGATCATCTCCTGGGAGGTTGCACAGAAAATTGTATATGTTTACAAAGGAAATATCAAGATTTAACCCAACTTAGCCTACCGCATAGAAAAGCTGAGGTAGCAAGGACCACAACCACAGATCAATAAAGAAGCATGGTGAAATATAACACTTACCTCCCCAGCCACTGTTGATAGATATGCAGCTAGAGACTCCAGACTCATAAGCACACCGGGAACTATTGGGAGGCTCTGAAAATCTATCTACAGAGTAAACAAGGTAGGTGAAAATAGTTGAACCTTGAATAGAAAGTCGTAAGAGAAGAAAATACTCATATGCTCCCCTCCAAAGAGTAAGAAGAGGGTTATTCCTGCTAATGATATGGTTTATTCATACAAACAGCATTTCATTCACTTTGAGAGCTCAAAGCTTCTCAGAAATTCCAGCCTCTACAGACACTTTCTTGCATTTTTTTTCTGGTTTTATATTTTTATTTATTATTTTCTTTATACCATATTTATTTTCTTTACCAACTCCTTCTTGACTAAGCTGGACCTGCAGAGTGTTTCACAACGCAGTCTCTGTGGGTCCTTCTTTTCTTCCTAAATCAATCAAGACTTCATTGCAATAATTCAAGTGTGCAAAGGTTTTTTTTTTTTTTTTTTTTCTATATGAAGGCATCACTTTCTAGTCCTTGGTTCATTCCAGACTCCATCTAGTAACATCCAAAGAAGACAATTTAAAAAAGAATTTCAGGAGAATGGGAAGCTGATTCAGTTCCAGAATCTCAATAATAAGATAATTGATTGAAGAAGTAGTGAGAGCAAAATACAGATGGAGAAATTCACCCCAACTGAGGCAGAAAAGAGAGAAGCTTTCTCCCTTTCTCAGAGAGGATGCTGAGTTTTGAGCATCACACTTGACTCCCCATCCTACTTGTTTAAGTGCAGGAAGAGTGTGCTGCATTCTGGACAAGTTCCTCCCTGTTTTCAGCCCTTTTTTTTTTCTGCTTGAACTTAACAACTAACAGGAAAGAGACTGTGCAGTGAGGGACATATCTTATTACTCTTTTCACTAATATTTATGAGGCAAAGCCCAGGCTTTTAAGGGAAAATATGTTCCTTACCTTAGTTTGTGTGAAACCTCACTTTGGATTTCATAGCTAAAAGAAATTCTGTCTTATTTCATATAATAAGCTTACCCCATGAAACAGAGATATTTATAGTGTCACATTTATCTCAGAAGTCTGTCAGGCTTTGTAAAAAACACGATTTTTTTCATCTAGAAGGGGACATTACTTCTTCAAACAATAAGCTTTTTCAGTTTACAGGAATTTATTTTAAAAGCTGCAGGAATTTATGTTTAAACCAGGAAGTCTATAAAATGTAAAACAAAGGTGTGACAAATAACCTTACTAATTAAAAGAAGTATTTGATTAGGTATTATGAAAGCCTGAGTACTTAAAGATAAACGATTATATTGACTGCATTGGTTATATTGACTGAATGCATAAGCATTCAGACAGTAACACTTAACTAGATTAGCTGTAAGCCACTCCTAGCATCAAAGAAAGAGAAAAGCAATTTTCCTTGGGAATAATTCAAATGTACATACCTGTTTTAAATAGCCTTCCATATAATAAAGTCAATGCCCAAAACACATTGCCTGTATCGTTTTTTCCAAATGAAGTAAAATATTTGTTTGATTCTGTTATAAGGATCTTAAATATTCTTAGTCGATCCATATATTTCCAGGGATCAACAATTATCTTGTTATTCTGCACTGGAAATTCTGCTATGTCTCCATCAATTTGGTCCCAAAAAGGTGGGTAGGTGGTTGACCCTGGATCTGGGGCCAATCCCACAGAAGAGAAGCTCAGGAATAGAAAAGTGGGGATCACCAAAGAAGACCACATCCTCTCACTGCCTGTTGTACTTAAGCGTAAGTCTCAAACAAAAGCAAGTGATATAGCGGATGGGAGGAAGTCCTTGGGCCAACTAGAGAATAATGAATATCTGAGCAGGTACAACTAGAACCTGAATTAATGAGCAAATAAATGAGCATCTGCCAATATAGATTTAGTAATTAGAACTGTTACAGGCCATTGCAAAACACTTCAAATAGTTTGCAGAGATAATTTTTTGCCTGTAGGCAATTATTTCCTGTGGCTTAAATTGCCTAAACATTGTCAGTTTTTCTAAAACATTGTATTAAATTTAACCCAAATTATTTCATTGTTTTCCAGTTTTATTGAAAAACAATTGGCATACATCATTGCCTAAATTTAAGTATACAGCATTATAGTTTGATTTACACATATTGTAAAATGATTATCACAATAGTTTCAGCTATCATCCATCCTCCTACATAAATACAATAAAAAGAAAAGAAAGACAAAAAAGGAAAACACTTATCTTGTGATGAGAACTGTTAGGATTTACTGTGTTCACAATTTTTTAATATATTATATAGCAGTGTTAGCTATAGTTATCTTGTACATTACATCCCTAGTACTTATCTTGTAACTGGAAGTTTGTACTTTCTGTCCAGTTTCCTTCTGTTCTCTATCCTCCCAACTGCCTCTTCTGGTAACCACAAGTATGAGCTCTTTTTCTACAGTCGGTCAGTTCAGTTGCTGTCATGTCCAACTCTTTCCAACCCCATGAACTGCAGCACGCCAGGCTTCCATGTCCATCACCAATTCCTGGGGCTTGCTCAAACTCATGTCCATTGAGTTGGGGATGCCATCCAACAACCTTATCTTCTGTCATCCCCTTCTCCTCCTGCCTTCAATCTTTCCCAGCATCAGCGTCTTTTCCAGTGAGTCAGTTCTTCACATCAGGTGGCCAGAGTATTGGAGTTTCAGCTTCAGCATCAGTCCTTCCAATGAACACCCAGGACAGATCTCCTTTGGGATTGACTGGTTTGATCTCCTTGCAGTCCAAGGGACTCTCAAGAGTCTTCTCCAACACCACAATTCAAAAGCATCAATTCTTCAGCACTCAGCTTTCTTTATAGTCCAACTCTCACATCCATACATGACTACTGGAAAAAACCATAGCTTTGACTAGGTGGACCTTTGTTGGTGAAGTAATGTCTCTGTTTTTTGATATGCTGTCTAAGTTGGTCATAGCTTTTCTTCCAAGGAGCAAGTGTCTTTTATTCATGGCTTCAGTCACCATCTGCAGTGATTTTCGAGCCCCCAAAAATACAGCCTGTCACTATTTTCATTGTTTCTCCATCTATTTGTCATGAAGTGATGGGACCAGATGTCATGATCTCAGTCTTCTGAATGTTGAGTTCTAAGTCAGCTTTTTCACTCTCCTCTTTCCCTTTCATCAAGAAGCTCTTTAGATCCTCTTCACTTTCTCCCATAAGAGTGTTATCATTTTTATATCTAGGGTTATTTATATTTCTCCTGGTAATCTGATTCCAGCTTGTGCTTCATCCAATCTGTCATTTTGCATGATGTGATCTGGTGTTTCCATCTCTTTACAAATTTTCCAGTTTGTTGTGATCCACACAGTCAAATGTTTTGGCATAGTCAATAAAGCAGTAGTAGAGGTTTTTCTGGAACTCTCTCTATGGGTACTATGAATATTTTTTCTACAAGTATTTTTTTTTTTCAGATTTTGGATATAAGTGAGATCATACAGTATTTGTCTTTCTCTGCCTTATTTCACTTAACATAATGCCTTAAAGGTCCTCTATCCATGTGGTAGCAAATGTTTGCATTTCTTTGCACTTTAAGGTTAAATGATATTCCAGTGTATGTGTTTACCAGAACTTCGTTAGCCTTTTATCCTTCCATGGACATTTAGGTTTCCCTGTCTTGGTTATTGTAAACACTGCTTCTATGAAGTTGGGGTTTTAGATATCTTTTCATTAGTGTTTTTGTTTCCCTTTGGATATACTTCTGGAGGTAGATTTGTTGGATCATATGGTAGTTCTATTTTTTTATTTTGAGTCCATAATGTTTTCCCTAGTGGTTGTACCAATTTACAATTCCTGCTCCCCACAGTGCACAGTTTCGTTTTCTTCATATTCAAGCCACCATTTGTAATCTCTTGTCTTTTTGACAGTTCATATTCTAATAGTGTGAGGTGATAACTCATTTTGTTTTTCATTTGCATTTTCCTAATAAATTGCAATAATGAGCATCTATTTATGTACCTGTTGATCTTTTGTGCATCTTCATTGGAGAAATGGCTATTTTTTTTTCAGAATTATATGAGTTATTTGTATATTTTGGATATTAGTCACTTATCAGATACATGGGTTGCAAATATTTTTTTCATTATGTACACGGTCTTCTCACTTTGCTGATTACTTCTGTTTTTTAGTTTAATGTTGTCTTGTTTGTTTATTTTGGAATTTGTTTCCTGTGCTTTTTGTATCATTTCAAAATAGTATTGACAAAACTCATATCAGTGTGCTTTGTTCCTATATTTTTTTAGAATTTTCTTCAGGAGTTTCATGTTTTCAGGTATTGCATTTAAGTCTTTGATTCAATTTGAATTAATTTTTATAAGTGTGTAAGATATGGGTTCAGTTTCATCCTTTCACTTATATTTATTCAATTATCACAATACTATTTATTGAAGACATTATCTTTTCTGCATTGAGTGTTCTTTGCTCCCTTGTCTGATCTTAGTTGAGTGCCTATGCTTGGGTCTCTGAAGTGTAGAGATGGGCTTCAGCCTCATGTCCATATTTTAGGATTCTCTCACTGTTGTCTTGTTCCTAAATAGATGTTAGCTGTTCTTGTGACAGAACTCTCTATATCCCCCTCTTGGTGATCTCACTCTTCAATAGTTCCATTTCTATGTAAAAGATATCTCTCAGGTGACACTAACCCCCACTCTGCCAAGAGGACAAAACCATATTTTTCCCCTTAGGACAGATTAGAAGATGAAACAAAGCTTCTCTATGATCCAGTACAGTTTGTAATGTACTTTTTTGTTGACTTGATAGCTTAGTGGTAGGGAGGGAAGAGAACTAGCATTTATTTACCTCTGATTACTTGTTAGGCTTTTTAAAATTATTATTTCATGTAATTTTACAATTATTCTATTATCACTATTTGAAAGATTCTTATCACTATTTTAAAGATTATAAAAATAGAGCCAAAAAAGATTTAGGCATATTGCTTGGTGCTTACATATGGATAGAAATTATGGTTGTGTCTAAAGTGTAGAGTTTTGTGTAGTGTACATGGAACAGTCTTATCCTTCAGTTAGTACTGCTCTTGTATTGTCTAATGTATTTCAAGAACAAGACCTGAAAATTTAAAAAAAACTTTTACATTTAATTTAACATATATATTTTTACTTAACCTACAAAACAGTAACAAAAATTTTAGGCCTGTGTAATGCAATCAAAAATTTTCAGCATGCCAAAATTAGTAAAACATGACCAATATTGAGAGAAAGAGCAACAAATAAAAACATCACAGAATTGAAAATATAAGAATTATCAAATAAGAACTGAAATTAAGAGAAATAAATTTTATTGAATGTATAAAACCAGTCTAAGAAACTCAAAAAATAAAGACTATAACTGCCAAGGCACATTATAATCAAATTATAAATATCAAATTCAATCATAAAGAGAAAATATTAAAATCAACCACTACTAAAAAATCACTGGAAACAGTAAAAACAAGAGAGCAGCATCTGTAAATCACTTAAAAAAAAAAAACAAAAAACTTGCTTCTATACTTACCAAAAATGTTTTTCAAAAAATGAAAGCTACATAAAGACTTTTTAAAGCATACAAATTCTAAGTCAATACATCATACTCACTACATGGAATTATTAATGGATGTTTCTCAAGTAGAATAAAGATGATACCAAAAGACTACCATACATAATAACTACATGTATAAATATATGAGATGTTTAAGTCTCTAAGAGATTATTGACTTAAAAATAACAATTTTAATATCGCAGCATTTAAAACACATGAAAGTAGAATCTATAACAATAAATGCATAAAGGGGAGAAATAGAAGTATGTCTATCATCCAGTCAAATATTATAATACTTAAAGGAACAAGAAAGAATGCCCCATTTTGCCACATGGACCTGGGAATTCTAGCCAGAGTAATTAGGAAACAAATAAATAGATAAATAGTAACCAAACAGGAAAGGAAGAAATAATATTATCTCCATTCTTTGATGATATAGTCTCATATGTGGAATAAAAGAAAGAATCCACAGATTTCCACAAAATAGCTGATAGAACTAATAAACAAGTTCAGCAAAGTCACAGGATATAAAATCAAGACACAAAAATGAGTTATATTTCTGTGCAGTTACAATAAACAATCTGTAAAGAAAATTATTTACAATACTATCAAAAAGAATAAAATATTATTGTGCTCAGTCACTTAGTCAAGTCTGACTCTTTGTGGCCCCACGGACTGTAGCCTGCCAGCCTTCTGTCCATGGAATTTTCCAGACAAGAATACTGGAGTAGGTGGCCATTTCCACTCCAGGGGATCTTCCCAACCCAAGGATCAAACCCATGTCTCTTATATCTTCTCCTTTGGCAGGCCGGTTCTTTACCACAATACAACCTAAAGTAAACTGAAAGAAGCCAAAGACTTGTATACTGAAAACAATAAAAAGTGCCTGAAATAAATTAAAGAAGAGGCAAATAAATTGAAAAATACCTCTATTCATGAATTAGAAGACTTACCATTGTGAAGATGTCAAAACTATCCAAAATGATCTATAAAATCCCAATGGTGTTTAGTCCAAAAACAGAAAAATCCATCCTAAAATTCACTTGGAATCTGAAAGGACCTTGATTATCCAAAACAATCTCAACAAAAGAACCAAGTTAGAGGCCTTATACTTGCTGATTTCAAGCCTTATTATAAAGCTATAATAATCAAAACCGTATGACACTAATATAAAAGACACATGGACGAATGGAACAAAATAAAAACCCCAAAATGAACCCTAACATTTATGGTCAAATGATCTTTAGCAAAGTTTCCAAGATTATTCAATGGGAAAAAGATACTCTTTTCAAACCCTTGTACGTGGAAAATTGGATACCCACATGCAAAAGAATAAAGATGGATCCTTATACCATTTACAAAAAATAACTCAAAATGGAGCAAAGATCTAAAAGTAAGAGCTTAAAATAAAACTCTTAGAAGAAAACATTTGGCAAAACTTCATGACATTGTATTTTGCAATGATTTATTGGCTATGTGAGCTGTTCTTATTCACAACACTTCTGATATCAAATGTGTTGGGTTTTTTTCTCATACCAATCAATTCTTCAACTGGGTATTCTATACTGTAATTCAATTTTGACACTAACTACCCAGAGTTAACTTAAGACTCCACTAGTTTAAGAGCTCGGTCCCACAAAACTTTTCAGATCACATGCCAGTCGTAGGATCAGGCCCCTAGGTTACTCACTCTTCTGTTTAACTTGACTATGAAGTTGGAGGTGTTTCCACAATCTACCTCTTTCAGGCCCAATAATTAGTTAGAATGGCTTGCAGAAATTGGGAAGGTACTTTATTTACTATTATAGGTTCGTTATGAACAATAAAGCTCAGGAAGGAAAAATGGAAACATACACAAAAGGCAGGGTGAGGGAAGTAGAGTTTCCATGTCCATTCTGTTCACATACGTTTCCCAGTACTTCTATGTTTTCACTGAGTTGGGAACTCATTAGGACTTTTTGGGGGGATTTGAGTGCATAGAATTTATTGATGAAATTACTGGCCATTAGCAGTTAATTTAATCTCCCACCCTTGGAGGTTGAGGATAGGACTGAAAGTTCTCAGTTTCCAATGAGAACTTGGTCTTTCTGGTAACCATCCCCATCCTAAAGCTATCGTCTCCAAGAAACAATGTATTAGAATGAAAGAGAATTTTATTATGTATCACTTAAGAAATTCCAAGGACTTCAGTGTCTTTATTTCAGAAACCAAGAACAAAGCCCAAGAATCTTTCTATGACATCATACTATGACATGAAACATAGAAACAAAATAAAAAATACTCAAATCAAACTCCTAGAGATAAAAACTACCATGTAAGAGATGACAAATATTCAACCAATTAGATAAACAACTGGGATATTAACAACCACTATGTGCTGAAAGAAGATTAGTAAACTTGAAGACATAACAATAATAACAAAAGAAACTACAAGGAACAAAGAAAAAAATAATTAAAAAATCAACAAGACATCAGTGAGCTGTGGGTGAACTCCAATTACCATAAAATACATGTGATATTAGTCCCATAAGAAGGAGCAAGATAAAATTATTTTAGAAATAGTGGCTGAAAATTTTCTAAAGTGAACGTCAACATTCTAGGAATCTAGACTGGAATGGGTGAATTTAACTCAGATGATGATTATATCTACTCTTGTGAGCAGGAATCTCTTAGAAGAAATGGAGTAGCCATCATGGTCAACCAAAGAGTCCGAAATGCAGTACTTGGATGCAATCTCAAAAATGACAGAATGATCTCTGTTCGTTTCCAAGGCAAACCATTCACTATCATGGTAATCCAAGCCTATGCGCCAACCAGTAATGCTGAAGAAGCTGAAGTTGAACGGTTCTATGAAGACGTACAAGACCTTTTAGAACTAACACCCAAAAAAGATGTCCTTTTCATTATAGGAGACTGGAATGTAAGAGTAGGCAGTCAAGAAACACCTGGAATAACAGGCAAATTTGGCCTTTGAATATGGAATGAAGCAGGGAAAAGGCTAATAGAGTTTTACCAAAAGAACTCACTGGTCATAGCAAACATCCTCTTCCAACAACACAAGAGAAGACCCTACACATGGACATCACCAGACGGTCAACACTGAAATCAGATTGATTATATTCTTTGCAGCCAAAGATGGAGAAGCTCTGTACAGTCAGCAAACCAAGACTGGGAGCTGACTGTGGCTCAGATCATGAACTCCTTATTGCCAAATTCAGACTTAAATTGAATAAAGTGAGGAAAGCCACTAGACCATTCAGTATGACCTAAATCAAATTCCTTATGATTATACAGTGGAAGTGAGAAATAGATTTAAGGGCCTAGATCTGATAGATAGAGTGCCTGATGAAATATGGAATGAGGTTTGTGACATTGTACAGGAGACAGGGAGCAAGACCATCCCCATGGAAAAGAAATGCGAAAAAGCAAAATGGCTGTCTGAGAAGGCCTTACAAATAGCTGTGAAAAGAAGAGAAGTGAAAAGCAAAGGAGAAAAGGAAAGATATAAACATCTGAATGCAGACTTCCAAAGAATAGCAAGGAGAGATAAGAAAGCCTTCCTCAGCGGTCAATGCAAAGAAAGAGAGGAAAACAACAGAATGGGAAAGACTAGAGATCTCTTCAAGAAAATTAGAGACATCAAGGGAACATTTCATGCAAAGATGGGCTCAATAAAGGACAGAAATAGTATGGACCTAACAGAAGCAGACGATATTAAGAAGAGGTGGCAAGAATACACGGAAGAACTGTACAAAAAAGATCTTCACAATCAAGATAATCACGATGGTGTGATCACTGACCTAGAGCCAGACATCTGGGAATGTAAAGTCAAGTGGGCCTTAGAAAGCATCACTACAAAAAAAGCTAGGGGAGGTGATGGAATTCCAGTGGAGCTATTTCAAATCCTAGAAGATGATGCTGTGCAAGTGCTGCACTCAATATGCCAGCAAATTTGGAAACTCAGCAGTGGCCACAGGACTGGAAAAGGTCAGTTTTCATTCTGATCCCAAAGAAAGGCAATGCCAAAAATGCTCAAACTACCGCATAATTGCACTCATCTCACAATCTAGTAAAGTAATGCTCAAAATTCTCCAAGCCAGGCTTCAGCAGTATGTGAACCATGAACTTCCAGATGTTCAAGCTGGTTTTAGAAAAGGAAGAGGAACCAGAGATCAAATTGCTAACATTTGCTGGATCATCGAAAAAGCAAGAGCGTTTCAGAAAAAAATATCTATTTCTGCTTTATTGACTATGCCAAAGCCTTTGACTGTATGGATCACAATAAACAGTGGAAAATTCTGAAAGAGATGGGAATACCAGACCACCTGACCTGCCTCTTGAGAAACCTATATGCGGGTCAGGAAGCAACAATTAGAACTGGACATGGAACAACAGACTGATTCCAAATAGGAAAAGGAGTACGTCAAAGCTGTATATTGTCATCCTGCTTTTTTAACTTCTATGCAGAGTACATCATGAGAAACCCGGGACTGGAAGCACAAGCTGGAATCAAGATTGCCAGGAGAAATATCAATAAACTCAGATATGCAGATGACACCACCCTTATGGCAGAAAGTGAAGAGGAACGAAAAAGCCTCTTGATGAAAGTGAAAGTGGAGAGTGAAAAAGTTGGCTTAAAGCTCAACATTCAGAAAGCTAAGATCATGGCATCTTGTCCCATCACTCATGGGAAATAGATGGGGAAAGAGTGGAAACAGTGTCAGACTTTTATTTTGGGGGCTCCAAATTCATTGCAGATGGTGATTGCAGCCATGAAATTAAAAGACGCTTACTCCTTGAAAGAAAAGCTATGGCCAGCGTAGATAGCATATTAAAAAGCAGAGATATTATCTTGCCAACAAAGATTCGTCTAGTCAAGGCTATAGGTTTTCCAGTGGTCATGTATGGATGTGGGAGTTGGACTGTGAAAAAAGCTGAGCGCCAAAGAATTGATGCTTTTGTACTATGGTGTTGGAGAAGACTCTTGAGAGTCCGTTGGACTGCAAGGAGATCCAACCAGTCCATCCTAAAGGAGATCAGTCCTGGGTGTTCATTGGAAGGACTGCTGCTGAAGCTGAAACTCCAATACTTTGGCCACCTCATGCAAAGAGTTGAGTCATTGAAAAAGACCCTGGTGCTGGGAGGGATTGGGAGCAGAAGGAGAAGGGGACGACAGAGTATGAGATGGATGGATGGCATCACTGACTCGATGGACATGAGTTTGAGTGAATTCCAGGTGTTGGTGATGGACAGGGAGGCCTGGGGTGCTTCGATTCATGAGGTCACAAAGAGTCAGACACGACTGAGCAACTGAACTGAACTGATAACTCATACATTCAACAAGATGAATGAACTCCATTTAAATAACCATGAAGAAAACTACATCAAGGCATATCATAATTAAATAATTCAAAACCAGTGATTAAGGTAAAACCTTACTATCAGAGAGGCTTAAAAACATATTATGTAAAAAATAAACAAAGATAAGCTGATTTATTCTCATACACACACCATTCAAGTAAGATAATGCAATACCTTTAAATAAAAAAAGAATAACCTAGAGTAAATAAATAATAACCAAAAATATTTTTTAAAGAAATAAAGAATCATTCAAACATATCCAAGCTGTGTCACCTGCAGAGCCACAGCACTGGAAGTGTTAAAGGATGCTTAGGCAGAAGAAACAGCAAATCTTATGGAAACATAGATCTGCAGAAAGCAGAGAAGAACACAGTAAATAGCAGTTGCATGGACAAACACACACGACTTTTTTCCTTAAAATGTAAAACTCTGAAAAGATAACTAGCTATTTGAACTAAAATGATGAAAATGTACCATGAGGTTCATAACTTATACACAAGGTAAATATATTATGCCTAGAAGGGGAAATGGACATGTATTAAGATGCTTATATTATACATGCCATGGTATAAAAATCACTTGGAAGCTGACTGGGATAAGTTAATTATGTATGTCATAACCCTGAAGCAATCACCAAAAGTATGAATCCAAGTCATTGATAATAACCTATATGTTTATTGAGCCTAAGACTCAATATTAGTCAAGATGTAAATTCTCCTTAATTTGAAACATAGATTCAGTCAATGCAGCACACATTTGTCTCAAAACAAGCTTCTTGCAAATGTGGATGAGCCATGTTTACATTGCTCAAAATTTATATGGATTACAAAATTTATACGGAAAGGCAAAGGAACTCAAATCGTTAAAACAAATGCCCCCCACCCCCCCCCCAAAAAAAGAATGAAGTTGGAAGACTAGTTGATTTCAAGACATTATAAAGTTAGAGTAATCAAGACAGTATAGTATTAATGAAAGGATAAATCAATGGAACAGAACAGAGAACTGAGAAATAGACGATACAAACATTGTCAATTTATTTTTGACAAAGGTGCAACGGCAGTTCAATTGGAGTATTTTTAAGAAATGTTGCTTAGAGTAAATGGATATCCATATGCAAAAATATAAATCCTGGGTTATGCCTCACAGTTTGTATAAAAATTAGCTCAAAATGGAGTACTGACATACATATAAACTGCACAACTAAAACTTTCAGAAGAAAACATAGAAAAAAAATCTCCATGATCTTGATTTTAGTGATGTGTTGAGATAACACGGAAAGCACAATCTCAAAAAAAAAAAAAGCACATGTATGTAGATAAGTAGACAGAGATTTACCAAAATCAAATTTCTTGCTCAGCAAAAGACACTGTTAAGAGAATAAAAAGGAAAGTCACTAACAGAAAGTATCTGCAAATAATGTAGCTACTGTAGGTCTTATATCTAGAATGCATAAGGAATTCGTAAAACTTAAGATTTAGAAAACAATACACCCAATTAAAAATGGGTAAAAGGGGTTCCCTGGGTGCTCAGGTGGTAAAGAATCTGCTTGCCAATGCAGGAGACCTAGGTTCAATCCATGAATCCAGAAGATCCCTGAAGAAGGAAATTGCAACCCACTCCAGTGTCGGGAGCCACGTTAGGCATTACTGACAAAATGGAGGCATGGTTCCCAGCCCCCTCTCCTCATTCTGCAGGCCTGGATCCTGGGATGAAGGAGTTAGGCCTTGTAATTCTGACTTGTCTTTTCCTCTCCTCAGCTGAGTTGACTGAAAAGGAATATTAAGGTGCTTATTGTTCTTAAGAGCAGCATGAGAAGGCACAAATCCTTCTGCAGTTGTGTTCAGAAAATAATTCATAAAAGTTAATTATTGACATTTGTTCAAGGACTTTTACAAAAGAGTGCTCCAGGATGAGCACATAGGCCGTAGCTTGAGGCCATGGGAGGGATTGATATCTGAAGCCTATTTGTGAGGAGAATGTTTATGGCAAAGGAGTTTACTGAATTTAGGGCTTAGAAATAAAACAGTTAGAAGTTAAAGATTTAAGGAATGTTGTAAAGTTAGCATATTTTACTATAGGTTATAGAAGTTAGGAATTTTTAGAGACACTATAGCTAGAAGCCTTTTTACGAGATAGTGAGCTCAGGATGTTCGGAGAAGGTGATGGCACCCCACTCCAGTACTCTTGACTGGAAAATCCCATGGACAGAGGGGCCTGATAGGCTGCAGTCCATGGGGCTGCGAAGAGTTGGACACGACTGAGCAACTTCCCTTTCACTTTTCACTTTCATGCATTGGAGAAGTAAATGGCAACCCACTCCAGTGTTTTTGCCTGGAGAATCCCAGGGACAGTGGAGCCTGGTGGGCTGCCGTCTATGGGGTCACACAGAGTCGGACACGACTGAAGTGACTTAGCAGCAGTAGCAGAGCTCAGGATGTTAGGGGAAAACAGGATTTAGGAAGATAAGTAGTAAACTGAGGGATGTAGCATGAGCTACAATGTAATCACAGGTTAACTATAGGACACATTAGAAGAGGTAGCTAATAGATGATAAGGCTGATTCGGAGAGAATCATTGAAGCAGGAACTCTGTTGAAGAGCAACAGTGATTTATGGAGATAATAAATCTGGGAAAGGGGGAACTGAAAATGTCAAACCTCTGGCCTAATGTTTTTGTAAAAGTATAAAAGAGAATCTTAAACTTGGAATAAACAGGCAGTCCATAGAAAACTGAGAGGCTATCTCATTGGCTGACACCGTCATCTCTTCAAGTTGAATCCCTGGCTGCTGGAGTTGGACTCCAGCACTCCAGTATTCTTGCTTAGAGGATTCCATGGACAGAGGAAACTGGGAGTCCATGGGGTCACAAAGAGTCAGACATGATTGAGCGATTAACACACACACACACAAAGGGTTTGAACAAATACCTCATCAAAAAGATATATAATTGACAAATAAACACATGAAAAGATGTTCAATATAATTTGTCACTAGGAAAATGTAAGTTAAAACCACAACAAAATACCAAAGCACACCCATTTCAATGGTTAATATTGAGGGGGAAAAAGCTGATATTAATAAATGCTGGCCAGATGGGCAACAACAGAAACTCTCAGTTATTGCTAATAGACATGCAAAACAGTACAGCTTTGTTGGAAAATAGTTTGTCTATTTCTTATAAAGTTAAACATGGGCTTACATATGACTCCAGAGATTTTTTTTTTTTATCTAGATACTTCCCCAAGTGATTTGAAAATATACTTCAAAAAAAAAAAAAAATCTTTCCTGTACATCAATTGTTATTGCTGTTGTTCAGTCTTTCAGTCATGTTCAACTCTTTGTGACCCCATGGACTGCAGCATGCCAGGCTTCCTTGTCTTTCACTATCTTCCAGAGCTTGCTCAAACTCATGTCCATTGAGTCGGAGATGCCATCCAACCATCTCATCTTCTGTCGTCCCCTTCTTCTCCTGCCCTCAATCTTTCTCAGCATCGGGTTCTTTTCTAATGAGTTGGCTATTTGCATCAGGCGGCCACAATTGGTGTTTCAGCTTCAATGTCAGGCCTTCTAATAATATTGAGGATTGATTTCCTTTAGGATTGACTGGTTTCATCTCCTTGCAGTCCAAGGGACTCTCAAGAGTCTTTTCCAACACCACAGTTCAAAAGCATCAACTCCTTGGTGTTCAGCCTTCTATATGGTCCAACTTTCATATCCATACATGACTACTGGAAAAACCATAGCTTTGACTATACAGATATTTGTACATCAATAGTAACTTTAATAGTTGCTAAAATAAAACTGGGCTTCACTGGTGACTCAGATAGTAAAGAGGATGCCTGTGATCTGGAAGACCTAGATTTGATCCCTGGGTCAGAAAAATCCCCTGGAGAAGGGAAGGGCTACCCACTCCAGTATTCTTGCCTGGAGAATCCCATGGACAGAGGAGCCTGGTGGGCTATGTCCATGGGGGTCACAAAGAGTCAGATACGACAGAGTAACTAACACACACACACACACACACACACACACACACACACACACACACACAAAATAAACTAAAAATTGGAAACAATCCAGAAGTTGTTGCACAGGTGAATGGATAAACTAGAGTGCATAGTTTATCATAATGGAACTCTAGTCAATCATAAAAAGGAACAAATTATTGATTCAAAAACCAAAAAAGGGTCAAGTGCATTTGTTAAGCAACAAAAATTCAAGAGCAACATGGGGTGTGAGACTGTTCATATGAAATTATGGAAAAGACAAAAATATGGATGAAAACCACATCTGTCATTGCCAGTAACTGGGTCTGGATTAAAATTTGCCAAAAATGAAAAGAAAGCTTATAGAAGTTTGAAGGATTGTGTCAATAGAAGATGAGACTGTACATAGAATAATTTTGAAAAAAGAAATTAGTATGTCTCCTGTTCTAAATAGGCCAGAGAGAAATGTCATACGCTTATAAACTGATCATTCAGGAAATAAGATTACATCAGAATATCTTAGCTTAATGATACTAGCCCGTGTAAATCAATTGTTTACTTGCCCAAGTTTTGTGTTCATGGGATTTGACTTCCTTTGGAGAGTTCCCTGCGGGGACAAAAGTTCCCATCTTAAGAGCATGAATGTACAGCCATGTTTGCCTATCGTAAATATATAAATCAGTCCTGTGTTTAAAATAAAGTTTTATTTTGTTTTGTTTGGCTGATTAATGTGAACCAAGTATGTAAGTGCCATCAATGTTGGGCATAAAAACAAAGTAAACTTTGTGTTCATGAAAAGGAACAGCAGATCCTGGGCAAGGACTAAGGAAATTTTACCTGAGGACAACTTCCTCTGTGGTCAAGGTCATTCCATCCATGGCTTCTTAAATGGTTCCATCTGTTCAATTTTCCAGTAATGGAACAAAAATTTATTGAGTGTCTATATTATGAGCCAAGTATTGTGTAAGGGTCTAGGAACAAAAAATTGAAAAAGACATAGCTTGTTCTATGGTGGTGCTATGTCCAGTTGAAGAAAGTAGATAAATGAACAAGGCTCGTGTTGTAAATGCTTACATACTTGTGAGTTCGGATCTTCTTAGAGCAGAGTAAAAGCATTTTAGTAGGAAAGGAAAGGCAATAACTAATTCCCAATTTTTAGCTACACAAACTTGAAAGGAAGGGGGTCCTTGCTGAGGGTGCTGCTCTTGCCTAGGATGGGATGCTAATGTCATATAGTACAGAGGGAAGGATGAGTGAGAGACTTCCAGAGAGAAATCTCACACAAAGAAAAATGATCTATATCCATACTCAGCTAAGCACTCATGTAGTGGAAAATAAGCAGTTTCCGAGCCTAGTTGTTTTTTTTTAAGTTGAAATATAGTTGATTCACAATGTTTTGTTAATTATTTCTGTATAGCAATGTGATTCATTTATACATATACACATATACATATATATATATATATTCTTTTGCATTATGGTTTATCATTGGATATTGAATATGGTTGTTTCTGTGCTATACAGTAGGACCTTGTTGTTTATCCATGCTATATGTAAAAATGTGCATCTGCTAACTTCAAATTCCCTCTCCATCTCTCCCCCAAACACTTCCCCTTTGGCTACCACCAGTTTCTTCTCTATGTCTGTGATTCTGCTTCTATTTCATAGCTAGGTTCATTTGTGTGATACTTTAGATTCCACGTATAAGTGATATTGTATGATATTTGTTTTTTTCTCAAGTAACTTGGTATGATAATCTCTGGGTGCATCCATGTTGCTTTAAATAGAATTATTTCATTCTTTTGTATGACTGAGTAGTATCCTATAGTATATGTGTACCAAATCTTCTTTATCCATTTCTCTGTCAATTGACATTTGAGTTGTTTCCATGCATTGACTATTGTGAATAGTGCTACTAGGAACAGAGGGGTACATATATCTTTTTGAATTGTAGTTTTGGCCCAGGAGCAGGACTGCTGGATTATATAGTGATTCTATTTTCAGTGTCCCGAGGAACCTCCATACTATTTTCCACACTGGATAAGCCTAGCTCTTAATCCTATTAAGGAGAAATGATCTGTTGTACATTAAATATTCATTTAATTTTCTATATATGCCACTATGAGGTAATTCAAGAGAGGGTTGCTTCAATATTGTGTTGAGCAATGGGGTTTTTATAATGTTCAAAAACAGAAATCACTGATAGAAAAGTCATTAATGGTACTTTTACTTCTAGTAAAAACATATATAATATAAATATATATGTATATAGGTCTGCACTTATAGCTGTCATGTTTCAATGATTTTACTTAAATAAGTGGTGTGATTTGCTTCAACACTGACATACTAAAATGCATTTTTATTTTATATTTCTTTTGACTTCTTTTCCATGTTTCCTGAGTCTAGAGAGTAATTATCTCTCCATATAAAACATTTTTGCACTTTATTTTTTAAAAGGATTTATTTATTTATTTTTTGGCTGTAATGGGTCTTCGTTGCTTGCATGTGGGCTTTCTGTAGTTGCAGCTGGTGGTGGCTACTCTTCATTGTTGTGTGCGGGCTTCTCATTGTAGTGACTTCTCCTATTGGGGAGCACAGGCTCTAGGTCTGCAGGCTTCAACAGTTGTAGCACATGGGCTCAGTAGTTAGGGTTGCTGGGTTCTAAACCAGGGGCTCAGCTGTTGTGGGGCATGGGCTTTGTTGCTCCCTGGCATGTGGAATCTTCCTGGACCAGGGATCGAACTGGTGCCCTATGCATTGCAAAGCTGATTCTTGGTCCAGGCTTCCATTGGATCACCAGGGAAGCTCCCTGTACTTTAAATATGACCCTAGTTTTCCAAAAGTATAATGACTTCATGTTCCAAAGGAAAAAATGTGCATACAACTCAGAGTTGTAAATTTTTATCATGTTGGAAAATGATGTCACTAAAGGCAATGCTTCTCATGATATTTCATTTGTTAGGAAACTACTCATTTATCAGGCTTAATTAGTAGTTTTCACAGTCATGTGACTTGACTTATAAGAGCAAATATCTGACTATTTCAATATCATTGCTTTAATAGTGTGTCCAACATTTTCAAATGCAGGAATTGCAGGCAGAGTCCTTTTCAAGGTGCTTGCATCTCTCTGATCCTTCTTCTGCCCTCACTTCTCTCTAACCTAGCCAGGAAAGGTTCTCTGATTTTAAAGGCTCATGTGGTTAGACTTGACCCACAAGAATAAGTCAGTATAGTCTACCCATCTGAATGTCTGTACACTTAATTCCATCTGCAACCTTAATTTCTGTATAATTTGAGGTAATAAATATATCCACAGGTTTTATAGGTTAGGGTGTGGCCCTCTTCCTGGACCCTAAAGCATAACCTCAGGTGTCTTGCTCAGGTGTTGGGAGCCGGTTTGAAGGAGGCTCAATAACGCAAGGGCAAGATTGAGCCTCAGGAGCCCCTTGGAGGTTCTCGAGCATCTACCCCAAAAAAGCCAGAGTCTGCCTACTTTCTGCTTTGTGTTCTCACCTCTGACTTTACAGGGGGCTGTCCCCCACTACCTCTCTCTGAAAAAAGAGTTAACTTAGAGCTCCAGTTAATAAAAATTCCTGGGCGTGACAGGAGTGTTTTAACCTACAAACTCCTCTGAAGGTTCTCTAGCCCACCTGACAGGCTTGTCCAGCCACATGTGCTTCTAAAAACAGGTTCTTTAGAGAAGTCGGAAAACTATTAGGATAAGTATAGTGGGCTGATTAGAAATTGTATTGGTGAAGGGTTTTTCATTTGTTGAGCAATGTTTGCTGCTAAGTCTCCACTTCCCCTGCCCTTATACACATTAATGAATAGAAGAGATAAGTATTAACCTTTAATACTAATCACGTTAGACCTTAGGCTAAGTAAATTCTTTCCCTGACTAAAACCCACTACACCCTCACCCTATAGGAATGTAAATTTATCTAGTGGAGTCTGTTTTAAGAATAATCACCCTGGCCAGAAGATGATGTAACACACCTAAAACCTCTGTATACATTTAAGCACCTGACTTTGATAAAAGTCAGGGCTGCTGACCCCACGTGACTGTTGTATAACATCTCAGTGTATAAAAGTAGGCCATGGAAAATAAAGAATGGGGATCAGTTCCTGGAAAGACTGGTCTCCCCATGTCGCTCTCTCTCTCAAATTCTGGCTGAGTCTCCATCTGGAGTGCGGGACCCACCATGCTTACTAATTATGCCTGGGCTTCTAAGATCGGACTGGGGAGGCCTCAGTGTCTCCTCTCCTTTGGGAGAACGGAAAGACACCTGCGGCCTACGTAAGTGGTGCAAACTTCTTGTCTTGAAGTTTTATTGGTCCCCCGCATAAACCAAGCTACTCAGCCTCTTTTCTCCACTGAATTTTCCTACTGAGCTATCCTCGTTCTATTATTCTTTATATCTCTAATTATAACTATTGTATCCTGATCCTCACCGACGCCATCTACATCTTGAATTCCCTGGATCAGCTGGGGCTGGTCCCCAGCACTCAGGAGGCTACAAATATACTTAAGGTATCTTTGATATTGAAATAGAATTTTTATCAGAGAATTCTGATGCAGACCTTCTCTGCAAACTTCCCAAATGTCTGGCCACAGTTGTCAGAGAAGAATAAGGGCCTCTTCTCTTCCACATTACAAAAATTACATGTTTTCTTTTTGTGGTGATCAAACCCAGAACTCTCCTAACAAGAAAATCAAGGAGATGTAGTTCCCATGCCAGTTTAAGGGATAAAGATGATGAATCAACAACATGCAACACATTTGTACAGTCCATATATTTGTCAGTTCAGCATATGTAACATCATCCACCTATCCTTTCAAATACCTATAAAAACCGCTTCATGATCAAACATGATGGCAGCAACTCTCTTACAAAAGAATTGGGCTATTCCACTCTCCAGATGGTGGGAAATCCAAGTTTTGTCATTCAGTTTTTGTACCCGTCTATGGTTGGTTAAAGATCACTCCCCTTCCAGTTCATTAAAATTTCTCCTTTGACATTCTGTAACACAACGACTAGTATTTCAGGTCAAACTTCCAAGAAATAATAGGAGATGGAACAGGGGAAAAACCAATTGAAATACGAAAATATATAAGTAATCTAACAAGGAAAATATGCCTAGTTTGTATAGTAGCATTATTGAAACTAGTCATGGGAAAGTTAAAATTTGCTTTTCCCCTACTCATTCAAATTCTGGTCTTGGTTGTATAACTGGGGGAATATCTCAATCTTGTATTCTTGAAGTGTCTCTACTGTAGTAGTATTGGCTTGTAGAACTCTCCTATTAATTACCGCCACTAGTTTTAAAAATACTAAAATGGTACCTAGATAGTCACCTGGAAAACAGACACATTTCTCCTCATTCCTAGTAGCAGCAATCGTAACTCCCCTGGATAATGAATATCAGTCACCTAGTAAATAAAACAATACACTTTTTTTTTTGGTGATTAAGAAATATAAGAGTCCAAAATGACTGAAGAGCAGTACTTCTTTTGGTTCAATACAGCTTGAGACCTACAACATTTAAATCAACAGAGCACAAAACTGAAGGCATGAGAAGAGAAAAATCTATGTGCATAGCCCATTAGAGGAGATGTTAAGTGCTTAAGTTAAAAGTTAATCACTTCCATTCTCTATCACTTGGTTCACAGGCTGAGAATTCTGATCAGAGAAAAGTCACCACTTAATAAAATTGATTTAAATTATATTATGTGCTGCCTAGGATATCACCTTGGACATAAGGTTTAAACGGGATATAAGCTCTTTTACAGTTATATCATCTTTGTTTCTTCTGGTGAAGACAGTGAATCCCTTGGATATTTACTGGTAAAACAAACACCTTTATCAGAAACAATGCAAAGTGAACTGTTATACCAATAATTAGGGCATTACACAAAACTACAAAGATAGCATTGGCAGAAGATTTTAACTGGGGAAAGCAAATGCACTTAACATAATATGGTTCTATTTTCAATGAGTATAAACTCTTGCACCTTCTATGATGGAAGGAAGCTACTGCAATTTACTGGCTAGCAGGAAGTCTAGTGATACTGTGAGGGTGTAGTACCCTGTTCGGGGCTTAGAAATGTCTGCTTATTTTCTGGTTGAGCATTCAGCAGACCACCTTACCTGCCTCCTGAGAAATCTCTATGAAGATCAAGAAGCAACAGTTAGAACCGGACATGGAACAACAGACTGGTTCCAAATTGGGAAAGGAGTATGTCAAGGCTGTAAATTGTCACCCTGCTTATTTAACTTCTATGTAGAGTACACCATGAGAAATGTTGGACTGGATGAAGCACAATCTAGAGCCAAAATTGCTGGGAGAAATATCAATAACCTCAAATACACAGATGATACCACCCTTATGGCAGAAAGTGAAGAGGATCTAAAGAGCCTCTTGATGAAAGGGAAAGAGCAGAGTGAAAAAGCTGGCTTAGAGCTCAGCATTCAGAAAACTAAGATCATGGCATCTGTTCCCATCACTTCATGGCAAATAGATGGGAAAACAATGGAAATAGTGACAGACTTTATTTTCTTGGGCTCCGAAACCACTGCCGATGATGATTGCAGCCATGAAATTAAAAGGTGTGTGCTCCTTGGAAGAAAAGCTATCACCAACCTAGACAGCATATCAAGAAGCACAGATATTGCTTTGCTGACAAGGGTCCACCTAGTCACTATTATGGTTTTCCAAGCAGTCATGTATGGATGTGAGAGTTGGACTATGAAGAAAGCTGAGCACCAGAGAATTGATGCTTTTGAACTGTAGTGTTGGAGAAGACTCTTGAGAGTCCCTTGGACTGATAGGAGATCCAACCATTCCATCTTAAAGGAAATAAGTCCTGAATATTCATTGGAAAGACTGATGCTGAAGCTGAAACTCCAATACTTTGGCTATCTGATGCAAAGAACCAACTCACTGGAAAAATACCCTAATGCTGGGAAAGACTGAAGGCAGGCTGAGCAGGGGATGACAGAGGATGAGATGGTTGGATGGCATGACTGACTCGCTGGATATGATTTTGAGCAAGTTCTAGGAGTTGGTGAAGGACAGGGAGGTCTGGCATACTGCAATCCATTGGGTTGCAAAGAGTCGGATATGACTCAGCAAATGAACTGAACTGATTCAGCAGAAGTAATATTCAGATCAGCTTTGGTTAGAGGAAAATTAAGTTGCTGAAATATTTGCATGATATCCCCCAAGTCATCTTCACCACTGATGTCCTTTTTAAGTCTCTTACTATTGACATTGAGGTAGTGTATATCTGTACCTATGGCCATCTAAGCAAAGTGAAGAAGCAGATGCATTATTTAAAGTTCTTCCCACTGGAATATTCCTCCCCTTCCATTTTCCATCAGGTCCGTACTTGAAGATTATGGAAGTCTATTTCCAGTTTTTGCCAGTGTAACGTGCAAAACTAACAGGCACGCAGGCAATGTGGAGAGATTTTTTCCCTTCCTCTTTCTACATCATCTGAAATGAGAGAGTCTCCATGAGTTCAGAAGTGTGAACTGGAAGTGAAATAGCCATGTGGTAGGAATAGATATTTCTAACTTCTTTCCCATGGTGACTTCCTATTATGACTAAATGACTTTAGAGGAAAAAGAGACAAATTATGATTATCACTAGAGTAACCCAGGTATATTTGCCAACAAGATGTACAAATTCAATTTCATAGGAAAAATTTTCCCACGTCTTCTCACCTCATAACTAGCCATTTCCACTATTGACATTCACCATTGATATTTCAATAGTGTGCTTCATTCAAACAACCTTGTTTCAAATAAGATTGAATTAAAAGTAATTCTGGTATTAATTTGCTGTTATTTCTCAGACTGATCATTTAATATATATACAAATCAGTTCATAGTCCCTTCCTGTATATGTATGTGTGTTTATATATTTTATATATATATATATATATATATATAAAATCTGAAGGTAAATAAAGGATATAAAATAAACATAGTAAAACTTCCTGGATTGTGAATATTCTTTAATATATACCATGGTTTATACTGTTTTAATGTACATTAAATAATACCATATTCACTTTTTGCTACTACAAAGTGTTGCAAAAAATCATCTTCCATGTTTCATTTCTGTATACCAACAACAAAAGATCAGAAAGAGATATTAACAAAACAATCCCATTTACCATCGCATTAAAAAGAGTAAAATACTAAGGAGGTTAAGGGCTTCCCTGGTGGCTCAGTGGTAAAGAATCCACCTGCAATTCAGGAGGTACAGGAGACTTGGGTTTGATCTCTGGGTTGGGAAGATTCCCTGGAGGAGGCATGACAACCCACTGCAGTATTCTTGCCTGGAAAATCCAATGGATGGGATGCCAGACAACTACTGTCTATGAGGTTGCAAAGAGTTCGACACAATTGAAGCGACTTAGAACACACACATGTAGGGAGCAAAAGACTTATACTCTGAAAACTAGAAAACACTGATTAAGGAAACTGAAGATGACACAAGCAGATGGAAAGATACATGGTATTCTTAGATTAGAAGAGTCAATATTGTCAAAATGACAATACTATCCAAGGCAATCTAAAGATCCAAAGCAGTACCTGTGAAAATACTCAAGGCATTTTCCCACAGAACTAGAATAATCCTAAAACATGTATGGAACCAAAACAGACCTCAAATAACCAAAGCAACCTTGAGAAAGAACAATGTTGCCCCATTTTCAAAATACATGACAAAGCTACGGTTGTCAAAACAGTATGGCATTGGCCCCCCAAAACAGATACAGAGTTCATGAAGCAGACTAGAACATCCACAAATAAATCCACCCTCATATGTCACTAAATTTATGATAAAAGAGGCAAGAATACACATTGGGGAAAGATAGCTTCTTCAAAAATGATGTTTGAAAAACTGAAGGGCTACATGCAAAAGAATAAAACTCCACAAAAGTGTACACTATGTAACTATGTCAAAAATAAAGTTTATAATAGTTTGAAGAGTTATGTTAACAGCACATGAAACTTTTTCTTAATAACTTCAGAGAAAATAAATAGTCTGTCTTGTATTCCTAATAAGACCAGAGAAATGTAACAGTACTCCTATTAATCTATCTTCAAAGACTTGATTCATCAGAATGACCCAAGCCCCTAAGCCCAAACAGTTAATGATTCAAACCCTTAAACCCAAACAGTTGATTTCTCCTGTACAGAAATTTATTGAGTAATCTGGCTTCTTCAGTAGATTCCTCTGCAGGGCCAAATGCCATGTTTTGAAAGCATGAGTGTACAGCCAAGTTGGCATCTCTATTGTAAATAGATAAAAGTGTTCCTTCTTTTAAATGAGCTTATCTTGGACTTAGTTAATGTAAATGAATTGCTGGAGTTCTGACAATGTTGGGCACAGGAACAAAGTTAATGTTCCGTGTCTACATGTCTACAAAGATAAACTCAAGATCTTCAATAAGATGAGCTAGTTTAGGAGGCCCTTCATTTCTAAAACATTTTCTATTTGCTTCTTATTCATTACATTTTCCAATAAGTCAGCTGACATTTTTTGATTGTTAAGAATGGGAGAAAATACTTGCAAATGAAGAAATGGACAAAGGACTAATCTCCAAAATATACAAACAGCTCATGAATGCATGCTAAGTGGCTTCAGTCATGTCTGACTCTTTGTGACCCTATGAACCATAGCCCACCAGGCTCCTTGGTCCATGGGATTCTCCAGGCAAGATCACTAGAGTGGGTTGCCATGCCCTCCTCCAGGGGATCTTCCTGACCCAGGAATCGAAACCAGGTCTCCTGCAGCTTCTGCACTGCGGGTGGCTTCTTTATCCCAGGCCACTGGGGAAGCCCCCAAACAACTATAGAGTTCGATCGAAAAAAACCAAAAAACAAAACCAAACAAACCAGCTTAAAAAATAGGTGGAAGACCCGAACATTTCTCCTAAGAAGACATACAGATGGCCAAGAGGCACATGAAATGCTCAACATCAGTAATTATTAGAGAAATGCAAATCAAAACTAAATGAGGTATCACTTCACACTGATCAGAGTGGCCATCATCAAAAAATCTACAAACACTAAATGCTGGACAGGATGTGGAGAAAAAAGAACCCTCATGTACTGCTGATGGAAATGTAAATTGATACAGCCACTGTGGAGAGAATTATGGAGGTTCCTTAAAAAGCTAAACATAGAACTACCATATGAGCCAGGAAACTCACTTTGGACACATACCCTGAGAAAACCATAACTCAAAGGGAGACATGTACCCCAATGTTCATTGTAACTCTGTTTACAATAGTCAGGACATGGAAACAACCTAAATGTCCAAAGACACTTGAATGAATAAAGAAGATGTGGTACGTATATACAAAGGAATATTACTTAGATAATATTAGTAACAAAATTAGGTCATTTGTAGAGATGCAGTTGGACTTAGAGTCTATCATACAGAGTAAAGTAAGTCAGAAAGAGAAAAACAAATATCATATATAAATGAAAATATGTGGAACCTAGAAAAATGGTACAGATGAAACCATTTCCAGGGCAGGAATAGAGATGCAGATGAAGGAAATGGATATATGGACACGGGGACAAGATGTGATAAATTGGGAGATTGGCATATATATACTACCATGTATAAAATAGATAGCTAATGGGAACTTGCTATAAAGCACAGGGAGCTCAGCTTGGTGCTCTCTTATGATTTCATGTGTGGGATGGAGTGGGGTGGGATGGAGATCTAAGAAAGAGGGGACATATGTGCACATACAGCTGATTAACTTCATTGTACAGCAGAGACTAACACAGCATTGAAAAGCAATTATACTCCAATAAAAATAAAGTAGGAAAAAAACCCCAACAAAACAAAGGAAGCAGGCATTGTGTTAGACACTAGGACCATAATATTGAAAAAGACATTGTTCCTGATACTTGGAGCTCAGTCTGTAGAAATACTGATAAGCAGATAAGTGACCATAGCTTATACAATGAAAGCTATTGTAAGTACAGAGTACCATGACAATGTAGAGGGCAACACAGCTGGAAAGGAGAGTCAGGAGTATTTCTTATATTACAGTCATATGGTTTCAAAAGGATCTCATTCCTCACTTAGATGCTACTCTTCCCTAGGACAGGGAAATAATAGCATTTATTGTGGGATGGGAGGAGAGAAAGAGAGAAGAGGGAAGATAAAGTAAAAGCCTTCTGGACAAATTACAGAGATATCAACCACAAGGAAAAAATGTCATATATCCATGTCTGGTTAATAATTTATATAGTTGAAAAATCTGTTTATAATTATTTGAGTCTAGGTCTTAATTCCATTAAATTTGTAAACAGTATATTTTTGCATGTTTAATATTCACTTAAATATCATGAGGAGGTAACTCAAGGAAAAGTTGTTATAATACTTTGTTAGGTGATTAATAGTTTATCTTGGTGGAGAATGACATCATTAATGTGAAAACCATTCATGGTTTATTTTATTCCTGCCTTAAAAACATACAAATGAGTATACACTTGTGGCTGCTTTATTTAGGTTACTACCCTTATAGGAATAGTGTGATGGACCATTTACATATTAAAATTCATATTTCATTAGTATTAATTTATTTCAATTTCTCTTTTATGTTTCATTGGGGCATCCTGATATATTTTCATTAGTATATAGGTAGCTTATACTTTCTGTAATTTTCAGTTACTGGTTATAAGATAGGTGTCATAAAGCATTTGATGTTAAAAGTGGGTCAGTCAGTCAGTTCAGTCACTGAGTCATGTCTGACTCTTTGTGGCCCATTGGACTGCAGCATGCCAGGCCTCCCTGTCCATCACTAACTCTTGGAGATTACTCAACTCATGTCCGTTGAGTGTTGGTGATGCCATCCAACCATCTCATCCTCTGTCGTCCCCTTCTTCTCCTGCCTTCAATCTTTTTCAGCATCAGGGTCATTTAAAATGAGTCAGTTCTTCACCTCAGGTGGCAAAAGTATTGGAGTTTCAGCTTTTAGTATCAGTCCTTCCAATGAATATTCAGGACTGATTTCCTTTAGGATGAATTGGTTGGATCCCCTTGCTGTCCAAGGGACTCTCAAGAGTTTTCTCCAACACCACAGTTCAAAAGCATCAATTCTTTGGTGCTCAACTTTCTTTATGGTCCAGCTCTCACATCCATACATGACTACTGGAAAAACCATAGCTATGACTAGTTGGACCTTCGTTGGCAAAGTAATGTCTCTGCTTTTCAATATGCTGTCTAGGTTGGTCATAACTTTTCTTCCAAGAAGTAAGTGTCTTTAAATCATGGCTGCAGTCACCATCTGCAGTGATTTTGGAGCCCCCCAAAAATAAAGTCTGACACTGTTTTCACTGTTTCCCCATCTATTTCCCATGAAGTGATGGGACCAGTTGCCATGATCTTAGTTTTCTGGATGTTGAGCTTTTAAACCAACTTTTTCACTCTCCTCTTTCACTTTCATCAAGAGGCTCTTTAGTTCTTCTTCACTTTCTGCCATAAGGGTGGTGCCATCTGTGTATCTGAGGTTATTGATATTTCTCCCTGCAATCTTTATTCCAGCTTGCGCTTCATCCAGCCCAGCGCTTCTCATGATGTACTCTGCACAGAAGTTAAGTAAGCAGGGTGACAATATACAGCCTTGACGTATGCATTTCCCAAATTGGAACCAATGGTTCAAGTCTGATATAATTCTTTAAAAAAAAGAAAAAAATAAGGTAGGAAGAAGTGTCCAAATTTAGTGGCTTTGACTTTGTGTGAGCATTTGTAGGGAAAGTGAGAAATAGTTAGGTGTTTCAGTCTGTAAACCTAGCGATCCTTGCTCTGCTCTGGCAAAATATTTGTATAAATTATTGCCAGGTATATAACAGATTAACTTTTCTTGTTCAAAGAAAAGGTGCGACATTAGAAGAAATGACTAAAATTTTCCAAATTTTGGCATTTGTTAAATTCAAATTCCTACAAAAGAGAGGGATTTAAACTGAATGTAGCCAATATGTAAGCAGAGTTATAAGAGACTACCTCTCTGCTCCAGGAAGCACTCTCTGCCTTGAATTCATAATACAAAGTGACCAAAACCCAGGTAGTTTGGGACCTTTCCATGCATTCATTTTCAGAAGGAAAATTTTAAATTAGAAATGCTCTTTCTATTGTATATCATTTAGTAGGAACAGAGAAAAAGGTTTTTTTTTTTTTTCCATTTATCAGTAATTCTAACATGAAGAATTAACCTGGATCAAATTGGCAGGACCACACAGCACTTAAAACTCTAAACACTGGTTAACCAGCAGGTACAAGGATTTAAGTTGGCTTCCTTCGAAGAAGGAATTGGCAAGACTATTAGACTTGTGGGGAAAGTACAGATGCCTCTATGAGAGTGATAGGAATACAGCTGGCAACCAAGACCACTAACTCTTCTCCATGTTCACGTTCTCCCTTCTTTCACAGTAATATAACTTAATATTTTTTATACATAATACTCACTGCATTGTTTGTCCTTCCATATACATACTTTGACCAAACCTCTATTTTTCAGCATCTCTGTTGACTAGATACAGCCCAGTGATATGCTGAGTGGAATACAAGCAGATTCTACCTACACATGAGCAGACTCATGTGTAGAATTTTCAAACGTATCTTTCAAGATTTTAGGAACTTTTCCTTCATTCCTGTCAATTGGAATGTAAACGTAAATTGAACGAAAGTCATCTTGTATCAGATGGATGGATTCTAGACTGAAGAGGTGAAGAGCAAATTAAAAAACCTCATTTTTATTGCAAATATTACATACTGTGCACTCTGCCCCACCACCTAAAAAACATGAGGACTATCTTACACCAACAGTACCCACTGATCTGCTTTTCTTCCATGGAACTTACTCTGAAACCATTCTGTATAATAAGTATACTATTGAATAACACTTCACTTAACATCTTATTCTAAAATAGTATTAATTTGATCTTTATTTGATTGTAACAGGGTGTTTTATTAAAATACATAACTGTCATTAAGTTTAAGATTTATAATTTAAACTGATTATCTGTAACATTTAACTGAGAGAAAAACTGTGCTGAATAAAAACTAAGTGAGAAAAGTTATATATTATTACTAGCACAAATATAGGGGAAGGCAATGGCACCCCACCCCAGTACTTTTGCCTGGAAAATCCTATGGACGGAGGATCCTGGTAGGCTCCAGTCCATGGGGTCGCTAAGAGTCGGACATGACTGAGCGACTTCACGTTCACTTTTCACTTTCATGCATTGGAGAAGGAAATGGCAACCCACACCAGTATTCTTGCCTGGAGAATCCCAGGGATGGGGGAGCCTGGTGAGCTTCCGTCTATGGGGTCGCACAGAGTCGGACACGACTGAAGTGACTTGGCAGCAGCAGTAGCAGCAGCACAAATATATGCTTTCATATAACAAAATTACACATACATATACAAGAGAGTACTGTTCTCTAAAAATGTAGTCTACATGCTTGTGGCAGAATGTAGTCTGGAACATGTGTCTGATTGACAGACATCAATCAGAAATTAGTCAGCAAAACAGTAACCACTCTTGTTGCAGGCATAAATATTAACACAAACGGCATGCGAAGAGTTGACTCATTGGAGAAGACTCTGATGCTGGGAGGGATTGAGGGCAGGAGGAGAAGGGGACGACAGAGGATGAGATGGCTGGATGGCATCACTGACTCGATGGGTATGAGTCTGGGTGACCTCTGGGAGCTGGTGATGGACAGGGAGGCCTGGCGTGCTGAGGTTCATGGGGTCGCAAAGAGTTGGACACGACTGAGCGACTGATCTGATCTGGGGTGACTGAAGTTAGGCCGAGAGGAACAATCCCATGACCAAGGAGCAGTGGCTGTGCGGGTGCAGGAGGACCGAGAGGAGCTACTCCACGTTAAAGGTCAGGAGGGGTGGCAGTGAGGAGATACCCCTCATTCAAGTAAGAGAACCAAAGTAAGACAGTAGGTGTTGCGAGAGGGCATCAGAGGGCAGACACACTGAAACCATAATCACAGAAAGCTAGTCAATCTAATCACATGGACCACAGCCTTGTCTAACTCAGTGAAACTAATCCATGTTGTGTGGGGCCACCCAAGACGGGCGGGTCATGGTGGAGAGGTCTGACAAAATGTGGTCCACTGGAGAAGAGAATGGCAAACCACTTCAGTATTCTTGCCTTAGAACCCCATGAACAGTATGAAAAAGCAAAATGATAGGATACTGAAAGAGAAACTCCCCAGGTCAGTAGGTGCCCAATATGCTACTGGAGATCAGTGGAGAAATGACTCCAGAAAGAATGAAGGGATGGAGCCAAAGCAAAAACAATACCCAGTTGTGGATGTGACTGGTGATAGAAGCAAGATCAAATGCTGTAAGAGCAATATTGGATAGGAACCTGGAATGTTAGGTCCATGAATCAAAGCAAATTGGAAGTGGTCAAACAGGAGATGGCAAAAGTGAACGTCAACATTCTAGGAATCAGCAAACTCAAATGGACTGGAATGGGTGAATTTAACTCAGATGACCATTATATCTACTACAGTGGGCAGGAATCCCTTAGAAGAAATAGAGTAGCCATCACAGTCAACAAAAGAGTCAGAAATGTACTACTTGGATGCAATCTCACAAATGACAGAACATCTCTATTCGTTTTCAAGGCAAACCATTCAATATCACAGTAATGCAAGTCTATGCCCCAACCAATAATGCTGAAGAAGCTGAAGTTGAACAGTTGTATGAAGACCTACAACACCTTTTAGAACTAACACCCAAAAAAGATGTCCTTTTCATTATAGAGGACTGGAATGCAAAAGTAGGAAGTCAAGAAACACCTGGAGTAACAGGCAAATTTGGCCTTGGAATACAGAATGCAGCAGGGCAAAGGCTAATAGAGTTTTGCCAAGAGAACACACTGGTCATAGCAAACACCCTCTTCCAACAACACAAGAGAAGACTCTACACGTGGACATTACCAGATGGTCAACACTGAAATCAGATTGATTATATTCTTTGCAGCCAAAGATGGAGAAGCTCTATACAGTCAGCAAACCAAGACTGGGAGCTGACTGTGGCTCAGATCATGAACTCCTTATTGCCAAATTCAGACTTAAATTGAAGAAAATAGGGAAACCCACTAGACCATTCAGGTATGACCTAAATCAAATCCCTTGTGATTATACAGTGGAAGTGAGAAATAGATTTAAGGGACTAGATCTGATAAGAGTGCCTGATGAATAATGGATGGAGGTTCAAGACATTGTACAGGGCAGAGGGATCAAGACCATCCCCATGGAAAAGAAATGAAAAAAGCAAAATGGCTGTCTGAGGAGGCCTTACAAATAGCTGTGAAAAGAAGAGAAGTGAAAAGCAAAGAAGTGAAAAGCAAAGGAGAAAAGGAAAGATATAACCATCTGAATGCAGAGTTCCAAAAAATAGCAAGGAGAGATAAGAAAGCCTTCCTCGGTGATCAATGCAAAGAAATAGAGGAAAACAACAGAATGGGAAAGACTAGAGATCTCTTCAAGAAAATTAGAGATACCAAGGGAACATTTCATGCAAAGATGGGCTCGATAAAGGACAGAAATAGTATGGACCTAACAGAAGCAGATGATATTAAGAAGAGGTGGCAAGAATACACAGAAGAACTGTACAAAAAAAGATCACAACCAAGATAATCACGATGGTGTGATCACTGACCTAGAGCCAGACATCCGGGAATGTGAAGTCAAGTGGTCTAAGAAAGCATCACTTCAAAAAAGCTAGTGGAAGTGATGGAATTCCAGTGGAGCTATTTCAAATCCTAGAAGGTGATGCTGTGAAAGTGCTGCACTTAATATGCCAGCAAATTTGGAAACTCAGCAGTGGCCACATGACTGGAAAAGGTCAGTTTTCATTCCAATCTCAAAGAAAGGCAATGCCAAAGAATGCTCAAACTACTGCACAATTGCAATCATCTCACATGCTAGTAAAGTAATGCTCAAAATTCTGCAAGCCAGTCTTCAGCAGTACATGAACCATGAACTTCCAGATGTTCAAGCTGGTTTTAGAAAAGGCAGAGGAACCAGAGACCGAATTACCAACATCTGCTGGATCATCGAAAAAGCAACAGAGTTCCAAAAAACATTTATTTCTACTTTATTGACTATGCCAAAGCCTCTGACTGTGTGGATGACAATAAACTGGAAAATTCTGCAAGAGATGGGAATACCAGACTACCTGACCTGCCTCTTGAGATACCTATATGCAGGTCAGGAAGCAACAGTTAGAACTGGACATGGAACAACAGACTGATTCCAAATAGGAAAAGGAGTACGTCAAGGCTGTATATTGTCACCCCGCTTATTTAACTTATATGCAGAATACATCATGAGAAATGCTGGGCTGGAGGAAGCACAAGCTGGAATCAAGATTGCCAGGAGAAATATCAATAAACTCAGATATGCAGATGACACCACCCTTATGGCAGAAAGTGAAGAGGAACTAAAAAGCCTCTTGATGAAAGTGAAAGAGGAGAGTGAAAAAGTTGGCTTAAAGCTCAACATTCAAAAAACTAAGGTCATGACATCTGGTCCCATCAATTCTTGGGAAATAGATGGGGAAAGAGTGGAAACAGTGGCAGACTTTATTTTTGGGCGCTCCAAAATCTTTGCAGATGGTGATTGCAGCCATGAAATTAAAAGCCATGAAATTAAAAACGCTTACTCCTTGATTTTGAACTGTGGTGTTGGAGAAGACTCTTGAGAGTCCCTTGGACTGCAAGGAGATCCAACCAGTCCATTCTGAGGGAGATCAGCCCTGGGATTTCTTTGGACGGAATGATGTTAAAGCTGAAACTCCAGTATTTTGGCCACCTCATGCGAAGAGTTGACTCATTGGAAAAGACTCTTATTCTGGGAGGGATTTGGGGGCTGGAGGAGAAGGGGACGACAGAGGATGAGATGGCTGGATGGCATCACCGTCTCAATGGACATGAGTTTGAGTGAACTCTGGGAGTTGGTGATGGACAGGGAGGCCTGGCGTGCTGTGATTCATGGGGTCGCAAAGAGTCAGACACGACTGAACGAGTGAACTGAACTGAATGGAGGTGACTGAAGAATTAATTTTAGGGCTGAAGGAACACAGCTCATGGAAAACTGTCACTGAATCCAGGAAATCAGGAGGGTGAAAATATATACTTCTATATTTTTAATATTCTCAGATGCTTTCAGTTTTGAAGCAGGTTTTTCATAGGATAATTCCCAGCGTCTGATATGCAACCTACCTAAATATCTGCCTACATCTGTTAGAGAAGAATAGGGGCTGCTACTTCTTCTCTTCTTGAATTTTAACTATATTGGGGTATAAAAGGGCAATATATTGTTTTAAAAATAGGTAAGATATTTGGTATGTTGAACTTTACCTTGTTCTAAGAATTGAGATTCCTATAATGAAAGTGTAATATTGTCATAATAATTTTATTTTATGCTACAATTCTCTTAAACAAAGTGTTGATGAATACTCATCTAGTCCTTTTTTTAGAAGTTAAAGATAAAACTACAACATCTTGAAGGATGGAGATGGAGGGATTTAGTTAACCGAAATTTCAAATTTATGAAAACTCTGTATAGATACAACTGTGGAAGCAATTTTTGCAGAGTTGATCAGAAACAATTTTGTGGTTCTTAAAATTGAACATTTGTTGGCCAAATGTAAGGCTTATTGTAGAGAGCAGACATAGTTTAAATTTGATTATGGAAAACACAGGTTTGTTATACTTTTATAAACCAGTTTATTTTTTAATGTTATTACATTAAATGCTGTGTTTTTCCTTAGTTCTCATTCTAACAGAAAAACTAACACATAAGCATATACTGCAAATCAGATTCTATCCATTATGAATATGATACACTTTGAAAGCTTTTCAGTTCATTCCAGATGCATATCTAACACCAGGTGTGTGCTTGCTCAGTTGCTCAGCCGTTTTTTACTCTTTGCAACCCTGAGGACTATAGCCCACCAGGCTCCTCCCAATATCGCCTAAGCTTTTTCCTGCATTTTAAGCATGAAAGGCTTTACATATATTTAACAACCACAGAGTTCCTCCCTCATTTATAAGACTGTAAAATTATATGCATAAATAAAATCGATTTTTGGAGTGATTTTACTGTTGCCTAAATATTAATAAGATACGTTCTCTTAGGTAAGTGGGAATGCACAGGCATCTTCCAGTAATTTTGTTGGATTAGTGAAGAACTCATGGATTGAACAAGCATATGGCTTGTTCCTGAAAGTTGCTGGTGATATTTTAAATGATAAGTAATATTAGAGTCTTACTCTAATATTTCAAATCATCATTTCTACTCAATGTTAAAACACACAGTCTCGTATTTTTCCTCCAGAAATGCCATTAAATTTTCTATTTTATTAATATAATAATCACTGAGGAAACAAAGCCTGAAAATATTATATTATATATATATTTGTATATATTATAAATTAAAATAGAAAGAAAATAATGTGTGAAAAGAAGTCATGGACTCTCCCTCCCAAAGCAAAAAAATTGCAAGGATGTTCTCTAAAAGCTAACTTGCTACCATTGTCGGCCTATAATTCTTAAAAATGTAAAGGAAAGTAAATATCTTCATATCTGCATATTTGGATCACAGAAGTACACATAATCAGAACACTCCTAAATAAAAACAACTAGCAGTATGATATGACAAAGGAGGCAATGCTTAAGAGCAAAATGAGGTTAACTAGACCATCACTGCCTAACATGCTGTATATAAACAGCATAAAACCGCTTGTTAACATATAATACCAGAAATGTGTGCCATCAAAATTGAGTGTTCCAATTAAAAGAAGCAAATAAATTTAAATAAATAAATAAAATACAACAAAAGACTGAGTATTAATAAGTGACATAATCTAAAGCCATCAACTACCCAGAGTGAGATAGATGTATGTTAAACATAGTGAATCCCTACATTCTTGCCTGATAGGACAGGCTCCTCTGTCCATGGGATCTTCTAGTCAATAATACTGGAGTGGGTTGCCATGCCCTTCTCCAGGGGATCTTCCCAACCCAGAGATTGAACCTGCATCTCTTATGTTTCCTTCAATGACAGGCTGGTTTTTTACCACTATTATCACTTGGGAAGCTTATTCTATAGGTTCTACAAATTCTCTGATTTTTACCTTATATGCTATGGCTAGACAAAGCATTATAAGTTTAGTCTTAGATATAAGCCATTACAATGCATGATCAAAAAAGGAAGTGTGCCTTCTAGATATTTTATCCAATGTTTCTGCAACAAACCTTAACCAGACACCTTTATGGCTCTCCCACAACTGGCCTGACCTCTCTACGTGTCCTTTGCAACATGTTCTTTGACTGACCTGGAGGTGGTATGTAGCCTCTCTATTCCTTTCCTGGGTTGCATTACTTCTGTTTTCTTCAGTGCTTTTGAACATTAAAAAAAATAAATAAATAAACATCAAAGCCTGCCTGATTAATTGGAACCATAATTTAAACTATCTTACCAGAATTTTGCCTTTTCAGTTCTGCAGATTTCAGACATAACCAAAAATTCTTTCCCCAACTTCTAGTATTCTGAACCTGCTTTGCCCCTTCTCCAGCTCCTATGTTATATTGCAAAAGAAGAAACAGTTTATAATAGAAAATTTGACAGCTGCCCTTTCAGCCTAGCTCGACAATAAAAGTGTCTTGCTGAATCAAGTCATACCATAATTGAATCATTTGTATTCTTAACAGTAAAAATATCTAAATTAATGAGGGCATGGAAGGAGGCAGTGCATTTTTAATTATGTTGAGAATAACTATTTAGAGATTATAACTAAGTATTATGTTTGAGCTGAGCGCGAAAGAATTGATGCTTTTGAACTGTGGTGTTGGAGAAGACTCTTGAGAGTCCCTTGGACTGCAAAGAGATCCAACCAGTCCATTCTGAAGGAGATCAGCCCTGGGATTTCTTTGGAAGGAATGATGCTAAAGCTGAAACTCCAGTACTTTGGCCACCTCATGCGAAGAGTTGACTCATTGGAGAAGACTCTGATGCTGGGAGGGATTGAGGGCAAGAGGAGAAGGGGACGACAGAGGATGAGATGGCTGGATGGCATCACTGACTCGATGGACGTGAGTCTGAGTGAACTCTGGGAGCTGGTGATGGACAGGGAGGCCTGGCGTGCTGCGATTCATGGGGTCGCAGAGAGTCCGACACGACTGAGCTGTTTGAAAGGTATAAACTATCTCTTACCTTTTAAAACATGAAGAAAAAAGATTGGACAGTCAGAAGCGTTTTATAAATAACTTGGATATTCCAAATTTAGGTTTTTATAAGCTCGAATTTTACTGACAGCTTGAATAAGATGCCCCAACTCCAGTACTCTTGCCTGGAAAATCCCATGGATGGAGGAACCTGGTAGGCTGTAGTCCATGGGGTCGCTAAGAGTCGGAAACGACTGAGCGACTTCTCTTTCCCTTTGAATAAGATATTGTATTTGGAAAACATCAGTGAAGACAAGGGAGAGCAAACGTTTAAGAAAATGGCTTAGATTTATAAATTAGGCATCCAGCACCATCTAGTGGTCATCCCTATGATGAACCATTCTCTTTATTTCCAATGTTAGAATTCAGTCACATGCCACATTTTTAATCAGATATTTTAAATTAGGTTAAAGTAAAATAAACACAGAAAACAATATAAACTGAAATCTAAGCATTAGTTCTAATGTTTACATAATATGAAAATGAAATACACAATGTTATTCACAACTCTTCGGTTTATGAAAAATAGGATTTAATATGTTGAGCTTTAAACAGTGTTCAACTGCTTTATCCATAAGGAGGGACAAAATTTCCCTATACACAAGATACAGGACTTAATTTTACCCACTTTATCCCTAAAAGTTAAATTGATATTTAATTTATAGAACTGGCATAGATTTTGAACCAATGTTTATTTATTTTACTCAACTGTTTGAAATCAGATAAGAAAAACAGATTTTAGTCCTTGAATACACATATCATGGCAGCGAGGGCTGGTATACATGTAAAGAGATAATAGCTAATTGTTATTTGGTGGTCAAACAAGAGATGGCAAGAGTGAATGTCGACATTCTAGGAATTAGCAAACTAAAATGGACTGGAATGGGTGAATTTAACTCAGATGACCATTATATCTACTACTGTGGGCAGGAATCCCTCAGAAGAAATGGAGTGGCCATCATGGTCAACAAAAGAGTCCGAAATGCAGTACTTGGATGCAATCTCAAAAATGACAGAATGATCTCTGTTCGTTTCCAAGGCAAACCATTCAATGTCACAGTAATCCAAGTCTATGCCCCAACCAGTAACGCCGAAGAAGCTGAAGTTGAACGGTTCTATGAAGACCTACAAGACCTTTTAGAACTAACACCCAAAAAAGATGTCCTTTTCATTATAGGGGACTGGAATGCAAAAGTAGGAAGTCAAGAAACACCTGGAGTAACAGGCAAATTTGGCCTTGGAACACGGAATGAAGCAGGGCAAAGACTAACAGAGTTTTGCCAAGAAAATGCACTGATCATAGCAAATACCCTCTTCCAACAACACAAGAGAAGACTCTATACATGGACATCACCAGATGGTCAACACCGAAATCAGATCGATTATATTCTTTGCAGCCAGAGATGGAGAAGCTCTATACAATCAGCAAAAACAAGACCAGGAGCTGACTGTGGCTCAGACCATGAACTCCTTATTGCCAAATTCAGAATGAAATTGAAGAAAGTAGGGAAAACCACTAGACCACTCAGGTATGACCTAAATCAAATCCCTTATGATTATACAGTGGAAGTGAGAAATAGATTTAAGGGCCTAGATCTGATAGACAGAGTGCCTGAGGAACTATGGAATGAGGTTCGTGACATTGTACAGGAGACAGGGACCAAGACCATCCCCATGGAAAAGAAATGCAAAAAAGCAAAATGGCTGTCTGGGGAGGCCTTACAAATAGCTGTGAAAAGAAGAGAAGCGAAAAGCAAAGGAGAAAAGGAAAGATATAAACATCTAAATGCAGAGTTCCAAAGACTAGCAAGAAGAGATAAGAAAGCCTTCTTCAGTGATCAATGCAAAGAAATAGAGGAAAACAACAGAATGGGAAAGACTAGGGATCTCTTCAAGAAAATCAGAGATACCAAAGGAACATTTCATGCAAAGATGGGCACGATAAAGGACAGAGATGGTGTGGACCTAACAGAAGCAGAAGATATTAAGAAGAGGTGGCAGGAATACACAGAAGAACTGTACAAAAAAGAGCTTCAAGACCCAGATAATCATGATGATGTGATCACTGACCTAGAGCCAGACATCTTGGAATGTGAAGTCAAATGGGCCTTAGAAAGCATCACTACGAACAAAGCTAGTGGAGGTGATGGAATTCCAGTGGAGCTATTTCAAGTCCTGAAAGATGATGCTGTGAAAGTGCTGCACTCAATATGCCAGCAAATTTGGAAAACTCAGCAGTGGCCACAAGATTGGAAAAGGTCAGTTTTCATCCCAATCCCAAAGAAAGGCAATGCCAAAGAATGCTCAAACTACTGCACAATTGCACTCATCTCACACGCTAGTAAAGTAATGCTCAAAATTCTCCAAGCCAGGCTTCAGCAATATGTGAACCGTGAACTTCCTGATGTTCAAGCTGGTTTTAGAAAGGGCAGAAGAACCAGAGATCAAATTGCCAGCATCCGCTGGATCATGGAAAAAGCAAGAGAGTTCCAGAAAAACATCTATTTCTGCTTTATTGACTATGCCAAAGCCTTTGACTGTGTGGATCACAATAAACTATGGAAAATTCTGAAAGAGATGGGAATACCAGACCACCTGATCTGCCTCTTGAGAAATTTGTATGCAGGTCAGGAAGCAACAGTTAGAACTGGTCATGGAACAACAGACTGGTTCCAAATAGGAAAAGGAGTACGTCAAGGCTGCATATTGTCACCATGTTTATTTAACTTACATGCAGAGTACATCATGAGAAATGCTGGACTGGAAGAAACACAAGTTGGAATCAAGATTGCTGGGAGAAATATCAATAACCTCAGATATGCAGATGACACGACTCTTATGGCAGAAAGTGAAGAGGGGCTAAAAAGCCTCTTGATGAAAGTGAAAGTGGAGAGTGAAAAGGTTGGCTTAAAGCTCAACATTCAGAAAACGAAGATCATGGCATCTGGTCCCATCACTGCATGGGAAATAGATGGGGAAACAGTGGAAACAGTGTCAGACTTTGTTTTTCTGGGCTCCAAAATCTTTGCAGATGGTGACTGCAGTCATGAAATTAAAAGACGCTTACTCCTTGGAAGGAAAGCTATGACCAACCTAGATAGCATGTTCAAAAGCAGAGACATTACTTTACCAACAAAGGTTCGCCTAGTCAAGGCTATGGTCTTTCCTGTGGTCATGTATGGATGTGAGAGCTGGACTGTGAAGAAGGCTGAGCGCCGAAGAATTGATGCTTTTGAACTGTGGGGTTGGAGAAGACTCTTGAGAGTCCCTTGGACTGCAAGAAGATCCAACCAGTCCATTCTGAAGGAGATCAATCCTGGAATTTCTTTGGAAGGAATGATGCTAAAGCTGAAACTCCAGTATTTTGGCCACCTCATGCGAAGAGTTGACTCATTGGAGAAGACTCTGATGCTGGGAGGGATTGAGGGCAGGAGGAGAAGGGGACGACAGAGGATGAGATGGCTGGATGGCATCACTGACTCGATGGGTATGAGTCTGGGTGACCTCCGGGAGCTGGTGATGGACAGGGAGGCCTGGCGTGCTGCAGTTCATGGGGTCGCAAAGAGTCGGACACGACTGAGCGACTGATCTGATCTGATCTGATCTGATTTGGTACAAAATAAAGCTTGCCTGTGTTTTTTTAAATTTTTAATTTGTTTTGAATTTTTAAAATTTTCAATTTTAAAAAAAATTTTAAAAAAATTTTAAATTTTTAATGACAAGTTTACAAATGAATAAACAAGAGTTGAATACAGACTAAAAAAAAAAAAAAACTCAAAAATAGACAACTCCTTGGAGAAAATATTTGCAAATGATACAAATGACAAGGGCTTAATTTCCAAAATATACAAACAGATAATGCAGCTCAATATAAAAAATAATTGGCAGCAGATCTAAATAGACATTTCTTCAAAGAAGACATACAGATGGCTAGCAGGCACATTAAAAGATGCTAAACATTGCTAACTATTAGAGAAAAGCAAATTAAAACTACATAGAGGTATCACCCCATACCAGTCAGAATGGCCTTCTTCAAAAAGTCTACAAATAATAAATCCTGGCAAGAGTATTGAAAAGGGAACCCACCTACACTGTTGGTGGGAATATAAATTAGTGCTGCCACTATGGAGAACAGAATGGAGGTTCCTCAAAAAACTAAAAATAGAGTTACCGTATGATCCAGCAATCCCACTCCTGGGCATATATCCAGATAAAACTGTATTTTGAAAAGATACATACACCCCAATATTCATGGTGAAACTACTTACAATAGCCAAGACAAGGGAACAGCCTAAGTGTCTATCAACAGATAATTAAGTAAAGAAGATGCAATACAATGGAATATTAGTCATAAAAAGAATGAATAAGGTTATTTGCAGCAACATGGATGGACCTAGAGATTATCATACTAAGTGAAGTTAGACAAAGAAAGACAAATACCATATGATATCACTTATATGAAACTAAAAACATGATATAAATGTACTTATTTACAAAATAGAAATAGACTCACAGACATAGAAAACAAACTTATGGTTACCAAAGAGGAAATATGGGGAGGCATAAATTAGGAGCTTGGAATTAACAGATAAATACTACTATAAATAAAATATATAAGCAATAAAGTCCTATCGTATATCATAGGGAACCATATTTAAAGTGGTGTAATAATTGATAACAGAAAGGAATCTGAAAAAATATATATATACACATACATACATACATACATATATGAATCACTTTGATGGCTCCTCTGCCCATGGGATTCTCCAGGCAAGAATACCTTAGTGGGTTGCCATTTTCTCCTCCAGGGGATATCCCCTACCCAGGGATCTAACCCTCATATCTTATGTTTTCTGCATTCGCAGGTGGGTTTTTACCACTAGCACCACCTGGGAAGTCCCTGTAAACCAACTATAATTCAAACTAAAGAAAATAGATTATTTCTATTGATATAATTCAAATGCTTGAAAAGATTATTTCAAATAAAACAATAATATAATATGCAGTATGGATAGTGAAAACATCAACAATATTACAATCTGAAAAAAAGAGGAAAGAAATGGGGGAAAGAGATTGTTAGGTTATGCTCATATCAAGTGCCAGACACTGGGTGGTGCTCCATGAGCCTCTGTCATCATACTTCATCTCCATGATAATTCAAGAGACAGACATCATTTGCTGCCCTCTCCACCCTATTTTATGAATAAAGAGATGAAGTCCCATTTCTTTGATCACTCAACCAATAAGTGACAAATCTAGGTTTGAATTCAGGTCAACTTGACTCCAAAATCAATGCTCTCAGTGCTTATCAAATCATTACATATATGTGTGTGTGTGTGCGCTAAATTTATACCCTGCGCAAAAAGCATTACATATGGTATTACCATGTTATTTAAATCTTCCAAATGTTTTGTAAGCCCTGGAAAAAATTGCTCTGGGGTGTGTCTTGAAAGATACCCCACTGGTCAAGTCTCACTTTTATTCATCAGTGAACAAAGTCTTTCATTTCATGCATTCATTTAACTATTGTGTCTTCATGAGACTAGACAAAGTTTAAAATAACAATCTATATTTAAGGCAGCATAGTAAACTGAATTTATACAGTATTAGAGATTTATTCATTCAAAAATCATGTATTACATACCTGCAGTGTGCCAGTCCAAACACAAAGACAAATGACACAAACTGCCTGAATACCAGGAACTTGGTGAAAATACACGCAAACAAATATTAACAACACTGAATTCTGTCTTATGAACTATAGTAGTAGAGGAGAAGTGGGGATGGTGGTGTCTGCTGAGTAAATCTTGCAGCATTCACAGAGGAGACGTTTGAACGCTGCCATTCACTTGAGTTCATTGAGGTGCAATGGAAGATCATGCCAGTTAGGAAAAGGAGTCCATGTAAAGGCGAGAAAGAGATGGACAGCAGTAGATGGGCATGAGACACCTTTAGCAAGAAATAACTAAGGGTAATGTCTCCCGCAGGCCTTAGAATAATGGGAAATATGCATCATCACCAGATTGTAGGAGAGTCTGTTGTGAGGAGAAGCTATTGATTCTTGCACGTTAACTGGTCTAACGTGACAGGTTTTTCAAGAGGCAGGTCAGGTGGTCTGGTATTCCTATCTCTTTCAGAATTTTCCACTGTTTATTGTGATCCACACAGTCAAAGGCTTTGGCATAGTCAATAAAGCAGAAATAAATGTTTTTCTGGAACTCTTTTGCTTTTTCCATGATTCAGCGGATGTTGGAAATTTGATCTCTGGTTCCTCTGCCTTTTCTAAAACCAGCTTGAACATCTGGAAGTTCACAGTTCACGTATTGCTGAAGCCTGTCTTGGAGAATTTTGAGCATTACTTTACTAGTGTGTGAGATAAGTGCAATTGTGCGGTAGTTTGAGCATTGTTTGGCATTGCCTTTCTTTGGGATTCCAGTCCCCTATAACAGAATAACATAACAGAAGCAGAAGGTATTAAGAAGAGGTAGCAAGAATATACAGAAGAACTGTAAAAAAGATCTTCACGGCCCAGATAATCATGATGGTGTGATACGGACCTAGAGCCAGACATCCTGGAATGTGAAGTCAAGTGGGCCTTAGAAAGCATCACTATGAACAAAGCTAGTGGAGGTGATAGAATTCCAGTTGAGCTATTTCAAATCCTGAAAGATGATGCTGTGAAAGTGCTGCACTCAATATGCCAGCAAATTTGGAAAACTCATCAGTGGCCACAGGACTGGAAAAGGTCAGTTTTCATTCCAATCCCAAAGAAAGGCACTGCCAAAGAATGCTAAAACTACCGCACAAGTGCACTCATCTCACACACTAGCAAAGTAATGCTCAAAATTCTCCAAGCCAGGCTTCAGCAATATGTGAACCATGAACTTTTTGATGTTCAAGCTGGTTTTAGAAAAGGCAGAGGAACCAGAGATCAAATTGCCAACATCCACTAGATCATGGAAAAAGCAAGAGAGTTCCAGAAAAATATCTATTTTTGCTTTATTGATTATGCCAAAGCCTTTGACTGTGTGGATCACAATAAACTGTGGAAAATTCTGAAAGAGATGGGAATACCAGACCGCCTGATCTGCCTCTTGAGAAATCTGTGTGCAGGACAGGAAGCAACAGTTAGAACTGGACATGGAACAACAGACTGGTTCCAAATAGGAAAAGGAGTATGTCAAGGCTGTATATTGTCACCTTGCTTGTTTAACTTATATGCAGAGTACATCATGAGAAACGCTGGACTGGAAGAAGCACAAGGTGGAATCAAGATTGCCGGCAGAAATATCAATAATCTCAGATATGCAGAGACACCACCCTTATGGCAGAAAGTGAAGAGGAACTAAAAAGCCTCTTGATGAAAGTGAAAGTGGAGAGTGACAAAGTTGACTTAAAGCTCAACATTCAGAAAATGAAGATCATGGCATCTGGTCCCATCACTTCATGGGAAAGAGATGGGGAAACAGTGTCAGACTTTATTTTTCTGGGCTCCAAAATCACTGCAGATGGTGACTGCAGCCATGAAATTAAAAGACATCTACTCCTTGGAAGGAAAGTTATGACCAACCTAGATAGCATATTCAAAAGCAGAGACATTACTTTGCCAACAAAGGTTCGTCTAGTTAAGGCTATAGGTTTTCCAATGGTCATGTATGGATGTGAGAGGTGGACTGTGAAGAAGACTGAGCGCTGAAGAATTGATGCTTTTGAACTGTGGTGTTGGAGAAGACTCTTGAGAGTCCCTTGGACTGCAAGGAGATCCAACCAATCCATTCTGAAGGAGACCAGCCATGAGATTGCTTTGGAAGGAATGATGCTAAAGCTGAAACTCCAGTACGTTGGCCACCTCATGCGAAGAGTTGACTCATTGGAGAAGACTCTGATGCTGGGATGGATTGGGGGCAGGAGGAGAAGGGGAAGACAGAGGATGAGATGGCTGGATGGCATCACTGACTCAATGGACGTGAGTCTGGGTGAACTCCGGGAGTTGGTGATGGACAGGGAGGCCTGGCGTGCATGATTCATAGGGTCGCAAAGAGTCGGACATGACTGAGCAACTAAACTGAACTGAACTGAACTTCTTTGGAATTGGAATGAAAACTGACATTTTCCAGTCCTGTGGCCACTGCTTAGTTTTCCAAATTTACTGGCATATGGAGTGCAATACTTTCACAGCATCATCTTCTAGGATTTGAAATAGCTCAACTGGAATTCAATCAACTCCACTAGCTTTGTTAATAGTGATGCTTTCTAAGGCTTACTTGCCTTCACATTCCAGGATGTCTGGCTCTAGCTGAGTGATCACACCATCGTGATTATCTTGGTCGTGAAGATCTTTTTTGTACAGTTATTCTGTGTATTCTTGCCATCTCTGCTTAATATCTTCTGCTTCTGGAAGCAACAGTTAGAACTGGACATGGAACAACAGACTGGTTCCAAATAGGAGGAGGAGTATGTCAAGGCTGTATATTGTCACCCTGCTTATTTAACTTATATGCAGAGTACATCATAAGAAACGCTGGACTGGAAGAAGCACAAGCTGGAATCAAGATTGCAGGAGAAATATCAATAAACTCAGATATGCAGATGACACCACCCTTCTGGCAGAAAGTGAAGAGGAACTCAAAAGCCTCTTGATGAAAGTGAAAGAGGAGAGTGAAAAAGTTGGCTTAAAGCTCAACATTCAGAAAACTAAGAGGGCATCTGGTCCCTTCACTTCATGGAAAATAGATGGGGAAGCAGTGGAAACATTGTCAGAGTTTATCTTGGGGGGCTCCAAAATCACTGCAGATGGTGATTGCAGCCATGAAATTAAAAGATGCTTATTCCTTGGAAGGAAAGTTATGACCAACCTAGATAGCATATTCAAAAGCAGAGACATTACTTTGCCAACAAAGGTCCATCTAGTCTAGGCTATGGTTTTTCCTGTGGTCATGTATGGATGTGAGAGTTGGACTGTGAAGTAAGATGAGTGCTGAAGAACTGATGCTTTTGAACTGTGGTGTTGGAGAAGACTCTTTCAGAGTCCCGTGGACTGCAAGGAGATCCAACCAATCCATTCTAAAGGAGATCAGTCCTGGATGTTCTTTGGAAGGACTGATGTTAAAGGTGAAACTCCAATACTTTGGCCACCTCATGCGAAGAGTTGACTCATTGGAAAAGACTGATGCTGGGAGGGATTGGGGGCAGGAGTGGACGACAGAGGATGAGATGGCTGGATGGCATCACCGACTCGATGGATGTGAGTTTGAGTGAACTCCAGGAGTTGGTGATGGACAGGGGAGCCTGGTGTGCTGCAGTAATGGGGTCACAAAGAGTTGGACACGACTGAGTGACTGAACTCAACTGAACTGAACTGAACCCGACAGGTTCTCTGCCTGACACCACTCCCAAAAGTCATTATTTATTTGCTTCTTATTTTGATAACAATTACTATATAATACAGTTGCAACATTTTTTCTTAGCAATTTTAAAACTGTAATATATTTATTGCCAAAACATCAAACTATATACCTCTATAATTTTGCCCTCCCTCTGCTTTACATGGTAGTAAGTAGGGGACCATAAAAATGACTGTGCAAGCTGACATTGTACAAAGTGCTCTTAAGAGTCAATGGGAGCTATTAAAACTGTATCATGATCTTTAAAAATTTTGTCTAAACATTAAAGAATTGTGCCTGCTATGCACGTGTGTTAAGTTGCTTCAGTTGTGTCTGACTCTGGGACCCCATGGACTGTAGCCCACCAGGCTCCTCTGTTCATGTGATTCTCCAGGCAAGAACACTGGAGTCAGCTGTCATCCCCTCCTCCAGGGCATCTTTCTGATCCAGGGATCAAACTGGCATCTCTTAGGTCTCTTGCATTGGCAGGGGCGTTCTTTACCACTACGGCCATCTGGGAAGCCCCAAAACTGTCATTTATTAATGTACAAGCAAACAAAAAATAGTAAAACTAATATTTATCTAGTACACTATAATTTAAAACTGGAAACCATTGAGAACTGAGTGTCATGTCTCTTGGTAAAACACATCTGAAATAGTACAAACAGTCCTGCCTTCTTCTTCTCATCATATATCTTACAAAAAAGAGCAAGTATACTTTGGTGAATTGTCATACTTTTTTTCTAAGTTTGGATCAGCATCCAGCATTTTACTCTTTCAATGTTGTGAAATATCTCAGAAGATCCCTGTAATATGAACATTTGTGCTGTCACCACCTTTTTGGAGGCCTCTTCATCCTCACACCCACTTTCTTCATTTATGCCTTCATCAGATTCCTCTGACTGCACACTTAAAGTCTCTCAAACGGCAGCAGTGTCAACATTCTCCCAGTCAGCTGTTATTCCACAACTCCATTCTTGTTTGGATTCCCCTTTCACTGTCCCTGTTATCACAGTTCATTGATTTGCTACATTTTCATTTTGGCTGGCCTTTTTGATACCCTCTTTGGATTATCCAATCGTGTAAAATGTCAGGGGACTTCCTCATGGTCCAGTGGTTAAGATACTGTCTGCCAATGCAGGTGACCTGGGTTTAATTCCAAATCCAGAATTTGACTTCCAGTAGACCTTGAGCCTTATTATATATTCATTGCAATATATTAGCATATTCTAAATGACATACCCACAAGTGCCATGACTTCTTCTTCTTGGTCATTACCATCCCAAATGCAAACCACAGACTTCCTTCCATTAGCATAAAACAGGGTTGACATCTTGTAAATGTAACATAAAAAGAATCATGTAGCATATACTATTCCTGTGTCTGAATTCTATCATTCAACATCATGGTTTTGAAATATATTCATTTTTGCATGTATCATCACACTCACGTTGCTACATCACAGTTTAGTTGTCTGTTCTATGGCTCATGGCTATAGACCATGCTCGGCTTGAAGATATTGTGAATACGGCTGCTACAAACATCTTTTTTACATGCCCTTTGCTAGGTTAATGTACTCAGTTTCTTTTTAATTAATTTAATTGGAGTTTGATTTACACCCAGGAGTGGAAATGCTGAGTCATAGAGTAAATATTTGTTTATCTTTAGTAGATACTGTAGTTTTCCAAAGTAAATGTATCAGTTTAAACTCTCACCAGTGGGACTTCCCTGGTGGTCCAGTGGTTGAAGTTCCACCTTGCAATGCAGGGGACATGGGTGCAGCCATGAAATTAAAAGACGCTTACTCCTTGGAAGGAAAGTTATGACCAACCTAGACAGCATATTTAAAAGCAGAGACATCACTTTGCCAACAAAGGTTCGCCTAGTCAAAGCTATGGTCTTTCCTGTGGTCATGTATGGATGTGAGAGCTGGACTGTGAAGAAGGCTGAGCGCCGAAGAATTGATGCTTTTGAACTGTGGTGTTGGAGAAGACTCTTGAGAGTCCCTTGGACTGCAAGGAGATCCAACCAGTCCATTCTGAAGGAGATCAACCCTGGGATTTCTTTGGAAGGAATGATGCTAAAGCTGAAACTCCAGTACTTTGGCCACCTCATGGGAAGAGTTGACTCATTGGAGAAGACTCTGATGCTGGGAGGGATTGGGGGCAACAGAAGAAGGGGACGACCGAGGATGAGATGGCTGAATGGCATCACTGACTTGATGAATGTGAGTCTGAGTGACCTCCAGGAGTTGGTGATGGACAGGGAGGCCTGGCATGCTGCAGTTCATGGGGTCGCAAAGAGTCGGACATGACTGAGCGACTGATCTGATCTGATCTGATCTGGGGAACTAAGATTCCCACAAACCTCACAGCAACTAAGTGTGCATTCCACAACTAGAGAGCCTGCATGCCTCATATGACACAGCAAAGATCTGGTATGCTACAACTAAGACCCGACACTGCCAAATAAATAAATAAATATTAAAAAAGAAAAACCTCCCACCAGCAATATGTGCAACTGATTGCTCTACATGTTCTTCATACTTGTTTTTGTCATTAAAAGAAAATCTTAGACATCTGCTGAATTTGTAATGGTGTATGTCATCATGGCTCTAATTTGCATTTTCCTAAAGACTGCCATTTCTGAGCACATTTACATATGCCCATTATGAATTTGGATATAATTGTTTATGAAATGCTCACTTAAGTCCTCTATCCTTTTTTAAAATTAAGCTATCAGCATTTTACCTAACGATTTGTGAAAGTGTTAATCACTCAGTTGTGCCTGACTCTTTGCAACACATGGATTGCGGCCGTTCAGTCTCCTGTGTCCATGGAGACTGGACAAGTATTCTCCAGGCTAGAATACTAGAGTGGGTAGACATTCTCTTCTCCAGGGGACCTTCCCAACCCAGGGATTGAACCCAGGTCTCCTGCAATGCCAGCAGATTCTTTACTGCTTGAGCACAGGGGAAGTTGGAGTTACTTCTATATTTTCTGGCTACAATTCTTTTGTCAGATGTATATATGGCAAATATTGTCTCCCATTCAGTGAATTCTCTTTTAATGTATCATTCTTTCTTGGTTCTCAGATCTTCATTTCTGGGTTTGTTTTCTTTCTTGAAGTATATCCTTTATATAGTTTTGTTCTGAGAATTCAACTGATTGTAAGTCCTCCCGGTTTTTGTTTACTTGTAAAAGTTTCTTTATTCCTACTTTTAAAAATTATTTTGGTTCACAGATGTTAAGAGTGTCTCCCCCAGAACCCTTGCTTCCAGCGTCTCTTTTGGTCTTGGTAAAGTTTATTGTTTGCCTGGCCTTAAGTTGGTAGCCATCTCCTCAAATTTCACTTATATCATGTGTTGGGAAATTGTTTTTTTTGTCCTTCTTGAGATATTCTGTACTTTAATGAGAACTGGTTTTATCTACTAATTCTAGAGAGTTCTCAAGTATCACCTCTTTGAATATTGCCTTAGCTCAGCTGAGTGCCAGTCTCCCAATTTCTCTTGCTCTAACTCTAATTAAATAAGTATTGTTGTTTAGTCGCTAAGTTGTGTCCAACTCTTTTGAGACCCCATGGACTATAGCCTGCCAGGCTCCTCTGTCCATGGGATTTTCAAGGGAAGAATATTGGAGTGGGTTGCCATTTCCTTCTCTATAATAAATATATGCCTTCTAAAACTCATCTGAATGTCTTTTAATATCTCTTTTATACGTCATTTTGTCTTTTTTGTTGCATTTTGGGTGATGACTTAATTACTACTATCCCTACAATCTTCTCTCCTGTTGTGCCTTAACTGGTTTTCTAATATTTTAAATGTTTATTTTATATTATTACAAGGACAAGACCATTAGAATAAGTTTCTGTTTCAGACTGTCAACCAATTTACAAGACACATTAGGTTTACCCAGCACCAAGTTTGCTTAGCTTAGTGAGGGGTAAAAAGCATGATGCAGAGCAAGAGAATCCTGGCAGTATCTCACGTGCACCGTCATAGCACTGTGATCAAGAAATGACAAAAAAAACCACTAAGAGTGTGAGTCACATCAGCATAGGGAAGCTACAGAGACTGAGGACCCTCAGCTTAGTTACCTAAAGGGTATTCTTTGGTGTGGCTCCAGTACATTAAAGATAGAGTATATAATGTATATATATAATAAACAGAGAGTGTAATAAACTTTTAATTACCAAAGAAACTTAATAAAGTACACTTGATTCAGTCCAGACTTTAATGTATTTTAAATTTTTCACAATTTATAGAGTAAAGTTATAAGTAAAACAATCCAGTAGATGTCAGTAAACACTGTTTGTAGTTGAATGAATTTATTTCTTTTTTTTGGTTGTACAGTACAGTAGGTATTGAGTCTTTTTCAATATACTGTTTCCACAATAGCTATAAAGAGTTTTAATTTTACACTCTTAATAAAGTACTTGGGCTTCCCTGGTGGCTCAGTGTTAAAGAATCACCTATCAATGCAGGAACCACAGGAGATATGGATTCGATCCCTGGGTCAGGAAGATCCCCTGGAGGAGAAAACGGCAATCCACTCCAGTATTCTTGCCAAAAAAGTCCCAAGGACAGAGAAGCCTGGTGGGGTAAATGGGGTTGCAGAAGATTCAGACATCATTGAGTGGCTGTGTGTGCACACACATACATAATAAACAATTGTGGCAGTCATGGATATTGTGCTTAGATTTAAAAATAGTACAAGTCCTTTTAAAGTGAAAAAGTGAAAGTGAAGTCGCTCAGTTGATTCTGACTGTTTGTGACCCCATGGACTGTAGTCTGCCAGGCTTCTCCATCCATGGGATTTCCCAGGCAAGAAGTTGCCATTTCCTTCTCCAGGGGATCTTCCTAACCCAGGGATTGAACCCAGGTCTCCCTCATTGCAGGCAGACTCTTTACCATCTGAGCCAGCAGGCAACTCTGCTCTGAGTAGGTCAAGTAATAAATAAAGTCATCTGGGTCCATTCTCTCTCCCAGTGGATACACTGATTCCACAGACCCTACTAGCAGTCGTTTCTTCATTTCTCAAGTTATAATCAAAACACATATACATAGTGGCTCTTAAAACCACAGCAATGGTCCTTTGGACTGTGGAAAAGGGCTCGTGGAGTAGAAAAAGCTGAACTGAATCCCTTAAAAATATCTTTACTTCTGGCCAATATGGTAATCATAAAACAATATTGTATCTCAGTGTACTGGCAGAAATCAATGCCATTCTCAAAGATTTCAGGATGATACACAGCATGTTAGATAGAAAAAAATTATTAGAGAGAAAAAGAAAATGGGAAGGAGACAGGAAGAACAAGGTGGGGTTGGGTTTGGGGTTCCACTATGAGGCAGTGTGGTCAGGGCAGGCATTTGTACGAAGAAACCTGAGGGAAGTGAGGGACTGACCTGTATGGTTATATGAGCAAAGAGCTTTTCCTGGTGGAAAGAAAGCAAAGGAAAAGGCCTGGAGGTAAGGCTGCCCAGTCCTGTTGGATGAACAGTGAGGTGGCCAGCATGACTTGAGCACAGTAAGTGAGAGGACAAGAGGTCAGAGAAGTAACAGGAACAGATCATGTAGGGCTTTGCAGATCATTTCAGGAATTTTGGCTTTTACTCTGAGTGAGGTGGGAAGCGACTGTGGTGTGAAATAATATGTTCTAATGAGATATTTCCTAGTACTGTATTAAATGATGGTGATGGCAGCCATGAAATTAAAAGATACTTACTCCTTGGAAGGAAAGTTATGACCAATCTAGACAGCATATTCAAAAGCAGAGACATTATTTTGCCAGCAAAGGTCCATCTAGTCAAGGCTATGGTTTTTCCAGTAGTCATGTATGAATGTGAGAGTTGGACTGTGAAGAAAGCTGAGCACCAAAGAACTGATGCTTTTGAACTGTGGTGTCGCAGAAGACTCTTGAGAGTCCCTTGGACTGCAAGGAGATCCAACCAGTCCATTCTGAAGATCAACCCTGGTATTTCTTTGGAAGGAATGATGCTAAAGCTGAAACTCCAGTACTTTGGCCACCTCATGCAAAGAATTGACTCATTGGAAAAGACTGATGCTGGGAGGGATTAGGGGCAGGGGGAGAAGGGGACGACAGAGGATGAGATGGCTGGATGGCATCACCTACTTGATGGACGTGAGTTTGAGTGAACTCCGGGAGTTGGTGATGGACAGGGAGGCCTGGCGTGCTGCAATTCATGGGGCCACAAAGAGTCGGACATGACTGAGCAACTGAACTGAACTGAAACAGGAAAGACGAGAATGGTTACAAGGTTACTGCAGAAACCCAAGAAAAGATGATTGAACGCAGGCCTCAGTGGTAGCAGTAGAAGCTGTAAACAGTCAGACGGCAAATTTTTTATCGTAAAACAGTTTTCATTCTCTTGGGCTTGAGTTTCTAGTATTCTAGCCTATTGGGATATATTTGGATTCTGATTCTTCCTTCCCAGGGGTTTTACATACTCTTTTCTTTTTAGAAACAGGTTGTAACTTAAGCCTTTGGATAAACATTCAAAAGCCTCATTAATATTGACTTTGATCTTAAAACAAATACTTTTTATATTAATGTCTTGGTTATAAAAACCAAACATGCCTCAAAGAACACCTTTCTTTCTTCATTTCTCACCCCCTTTCCATCCCCTTCCCCAAACTGTTTAATTCAGTCAGCAAGAAGGCAGGATTGATTATTGGAGGTCTTGGCATCTATCTATGCAGCCCCATCATACTGTGAAATTTGATCATTGTGCTCAGCACTATGGGCTTCCCAGATGGCTCAGCGATGAAGAATTTGGCTGCAATGCAAGAGCCGCAGGAGATGTGGATGCGATCTCTGGGTGAAGATCCCTTGGAGGAGGAAATGGCAACCCAGTCCAGTATTCTTGCCCAGATAATCCTATGGACACAGAAACCTGTTGGGCAACAGTCTATGGGGTCTCAAAGAGTTAGACATGACTGAGCTCAGCCCTATAGGTCCTTGGTTGTGGGTAGCAGAGTGAGGAGTAAGTACCTCCCTTCTCCTGGCTTCTTTAACACAGGTAAACATGTTTCAAGCATGTATGTGTACTCATGTCTGACTCTTTATGACCCCATGGACTGTAGCCTGCCAGGCTCCTTTGTCCAGGGAATTTTCCTGGCCATGAATACTGAAGTGGGTTGCTGTTTCCTACTCCAGGGGATCTCCCTGACCCAGGGATGGAAACTATCTCTTGCATCTCCTGTATTGGCTGTTAGTCTTTACCGCAGTGCCACCTGGGAAGTCAACATAGGTAAACTTTTCCTTGAAGAACTGGTTTCAACCCTAGTTAAAGAATATTTTATTTGTTACAAGACGATAGTTATTAAACATGACAAAGAACATACACACATGCAAAACAAAATTTATTTTCAATCTTCCAAAATCTTCCATAGGTGACCATGAAGTATATTACATCTTTCAAATTCAAGAAAGCCAGAAACACAGTACATAAAAGGACTTGCATTATTAGAAATGTTATATATGATTTCCACTAGATAGCTCTTGATGATTTACAACTGAACTAAGACAAGCATTCTCTTGAATTTCTAATCAAAGAATGATACTTACTAAAAGTACAGACTTAACTGTTCTCATATAACATATAAAAATACTAACCATTATTATTTGAAAATTAACAAACTGGCCTGTGACTTTCAAGAGTTTGCCAAAGTTGTTGAGAAAGGATTCTCAGTGGACTTCAATAATCAAGTGTGGGGACATAATCTTTTAAAATTTTTTGTTTTTATAGGCACAAACAATGAAAATACATAAAAGTGAAGCATCAGAAAATTTCAGAAATCATAAATAACAATATATTACCATATCAAATCATATCAAATCATACCCAATAATCCTTAGGGTACTGGAAATCAGGATCCATTTCCACTTAAAAAGGAAGAAAAAAAGGTACAGAGAAGCAAGTTAAGCCAGAATATAAGCATTTATGAAAGATTTCTTATTGTAAATTTTTTTCTGTTGAAAAGTTGTTTCATGATTTGTCTTCATAAACTAGTACTAAAAGAGTGAATAATTTCTATACATAATATAAAATAATTAGGAGATATGAGATTACCTCTATTTTTGTATACAGCACGACCTATGAACCAAGTCCAAAGTTGACCATTAAATTCCTGTATAATACCTGTATGGCTTCCCAGGTGGCTCAGTGGTAAAGAATCCACCTGTCAAGGCAGGAGATGCAGGAGACACGGGTTTGATCCCTGGATCGGGAAGACCCAGTGGAGGAGTAAATGGCAAACCACCCCAGGAAAATTCTTGCTTGGAAAATTCCATGGCAGAGGAGCCTGGCAGGCTATAGTCCGCGGGGTCACAAGAATTGAACAAAACAGCACACGTGCATAATTCCTGTATAATTCTCTGTCATGTCATTTTGTTAGAGGCAAAATAATGTTGTCCCTGTATACTTAATACGTAAATGATATATAAATGAAATGGCTTCCATACAATCCTAATAAACATTTATCTAAAGGGTTATCTAGTGTACAGTACATAAATTAATAAAGCACATTATCAGATCTTTGGTGATATTGCAGTAATGAACTCTGGTTATTAAGGCATAGGGGGAAAAGTTATGGGAACTTCCTGTAACTCACAGTGTTTTGACTGTCAAGTGTCAAACACACTTTTCACCATATGTTTCATGATATGAAAATGTGAAGTCAAGGTAATCACATAAGAAACCTGGTTATTTTATTTTTTATTTATTTATTAGAAAATTTTTTAATTTATTTAGTTTTAATTAATTTATTTATTTATTTTACTTTACAATATTGTATTGGTTTTGCCATACATTGACTTGAAACCGTGTTATTTTAGATCACTCTCATATAATTATTTTTTGTTATTTTTAACAATAATGATGATAACACTAAAAAATGGCAAAACAAATTCTAAGGAAAGTGAAGATATTTGGTGAGCTTTTATTCTATTTAAAAAATTTTCACTAAGAAACTAAAGTATTAAAAGTGATTTTCAATTGTTTAATTGTCAGTAGTGGGAATAGAAACCACAAAAAAATTAAATAAACACATTAAATGAACATTAAATGCACATTAAATGCACATTAAATAAACATGTCCCAAGAAACAAACAAGCAAAAAATACATGTAGATTTTGGCACAACAGAATAGACTGTGAATTGTATATCCTAGGTTGCTCTTTAAGTTTTATCTGTTAAAACTTTTAATGTTGTCTTCACCTTTGCAATGGCCCAGACTCCTTTTGGGGCTATTTTTTCAGCTAGAAGGCTAGGTTTGCTTTTACATTGCAACATTTATGTTCACTGCCCAAGTGGCTTCTGTCGCATCTCATTATTTTTGATGTTTTTCAGTTTTGAAGATTTCTGTAAGAAAAAAAAAAGATTAAGAGAGGTCCATCAGAAACATGTATTAGAAATAGTCAAGAAAGAAACTACTTGCTTGTAGGACACTCACCTGCCTGTAAGTTGTTTGAGAACTGAGAACAAAATAAGAACCAAAACAAAACAAACAAACAAAAAACCCAAAACTCTAGGAACTAACGTTAACCCTTCAAAACAAAGTAGATATTTCTGTGAGATAATACATTAAATTTGTTAAGTGTCTTTCAGTTTACAAAGTGCTTTTCTTTGTGTTTTAGTTTATGCTTATAAAAACTCTTTTATCTGGTAATGTAAAGTAAAAACCTGACTCCAAGGTGAAGTTAAGAGACTTGCCTAGCAATCACACAGGTAGAAAGAGGCTAGAGCTTGATTGTGCTCTAAAAAATGTCCAATTGCAGACCTATCATCTCAGCTGTGACAGAATGGCTATGCACTGGAGTCCAAATCTAGTTGAGGAGAAAAGGATACCTATAATGTTAAATGAAAAAAGCCAACAGATCTCAAGCAAAAGCTGTACAATCTCGAGTTTCTAATAAACATGTGCACAGACTTGATGTTAAGACATCATATACACCCATGGCTGATTCATGTCAATGTATGGCAAAAACCACTACAATATTGTAAAGTAACTAGCCTCCAATTAAAATAAATTAATTAATTTTTTTAAAAAAGACATCACGTCACACTCTCAAGGAAAGTAAGCTACACTACACTCTGTCTGTGTTCAGGGAAGATGGATGCTTCTTTCCATTATGGCTTTGTGGAGCATGGGGCATAAAAAAAAATTCTAATGGCATGAACTATAGTGGTCAAACAGGACAGAAAACTGATCATTTCTTTCACTTGTGCCCTCCTCATTGTACTAGTGATCTACTATTAAGTGCTTAGCCTCGTGGACCTGGAGAGGAACACTCTGAGGTTGTTGCCCCTGAGCGTTCATTAGTCTATGACTTCCTCCCTACCTCCCTTCCTGCCTCCCTTCTCCTCTGCTTCCTTCCGTCCTTCCTCCCTTCCTTCTTGCCTTCCTCTCTCCTCTCCTCCCTCTTCCTCTTCTTCCCTTCATTCCTTCTTTCTTCCTTCCTTTTCTACTACACACTGGCTCTATAACCTTAAGGAAGTTACTTAACCTTTGTGTATCTTATTTCCTCATCTTTGAAAACAAGGTGGAGGGAAGGGACAATAATGCCTATCTTACAGGGTTATGACAAAGATCAAATGAGTCAATAAATGTAAAAGTTTTATATTTTTCAATAAAGAGGTTTACTGTTTCATCAACTGTTACTTAGTTTTACTATCTGTGTAAAATATAAGGACAAAACATACAGTCTGTGATCTCTGAGGAGTTCACAGACTAACTGGGAAAAAAGAAAGGGGATGTCAAAGCAGAAAAAAGTGGAATTTCTCCACACATCATGCTAATTCCCCTAACAGCCTAAATTTATTTTCTTCCATCAACTCCCCCTTAGTGCTAAGTGAGGCTGGGGGCTGGAAGGTGGGGTCAGATGAGAGGAAGATCATCTAGACCCCATGCTCTCTTTGATTTCATTCTCTCTCCTCATCATCCACCATCCCCAATGCTGCCCTTGGATTTTCATGTCTTCCTTTTATCACAAACAGCAATAAAACTACATACTGTGGAATATACATTATAGATAAAAGAACACAGGATTCTTAGGCAGTATGCCCAGATATAATCCCCACTTCCACCATGGACCATCTTTGTGACTTTATCTGCAAAAAGGGATAACAACCGAATTTCTCCCTGACAGCATAGCTCTTCCTAAGGGGAGAGGCTGGGGAGGGCAAATAAAACAGATACACTGCTGTACAGAGAAACAATCTGAAGAACTCGATCTGAATCCTGATTCTAAGATTTACTGGCTGTGTGTCTTGAGAAATCTCTCAAGAATTCCATTTGCTTACAAGTGAGTAAGTTTTGATAGCAATAACAGAATCATAGCATTGAGGAAACATCAAATGCAATAACGGACCTGCAAGTGTTTTGTAAAATGTTAAGTGCAACAGAAATATTACTCACTATTACTATCTCATAGTCACACAAGCCTGTAACTTGAAAGTTCAATCTGTCATCTTGACAGTTATTAGTCTCACTTTCCCTCATCAACAAACTGATTTAAGATAGTACAGAGTTAAGCAGAAAAATGGGAGGGGAGGAATTAAAATAATTTAATTATCTCAATGTAAAATAATAGGATTTCAACAATCTTAGTTTTGGAAGGGATCTTATAAGTTGCCTCTCTCTGCCTGAATTAGACCCATCTTCCACCCAGGGTGGGGATCCCCTCAATGACGCCTGTGCTTTAATGGCCAGCTGAAGTTAAGACACAGCTGATTTCACGTTGAATAGAAACTTTAGTCTTTATTGAATTAAGTTGCAAGAATTCTCAAAATGTGAAGGAACCGATTTTTCTGACAATTATTTAGGTTTTAAAATTCAAATTGATTTAAAGCTATCAAACCTTTTGGCATTCATCGACCACTCCTTTGGAAAATGTTACCAAATTAATTTGGAGGTGATGTTTCTTACCTTGAACTGAATACTGACTATTTTTGAAAATTCATACTTAGATGATGATGTTAACTGAAGGCTGTGGAATCATGTACACTCAGTTCCTTGGAGTTCAAGCCAAATACTTCATCCACAGAAGAACAGAAACAGAATGAAGTTTTATTTTGTTTTGTTTTTCTCTCCAAAATGTGTTCTTCAATAGTCAGAATAGTTCTTCAATAGTCAATGACTATGTAAGAACAGACGACTGTTTAATCCACAAAATGAAGGTTTAAAAATATGTAAGATTAGATGAGATATTTTTTAAATGAGAGTATTAAAGTCAAAGAAAATCTCCATTTCATCTGATTTTTGAGGAATTCAGTTCAGGTATATCTAAAAATTCTTTCAGTTCAGTTCAGTCCAGTCACTCAATAGGGTCCAACTCTTTGTGACACCATGAACTACAGCACTCCAGGCCTCCCTGTCCATCGTCAACTTTACATTCTCTTATAAAGCTGATTTTTCCCAAACAGTTAACTGAACTAAGGCTAGTCATGCCCTGCATTTTCCCTTTTGAGAACTTTGAGTGTCCTTTTCCTCAAACTTATGTTGAAAAGTAAAACTTGCAGTAACCATATCTACCTGCTCTAAGAAGCACTTTTTTTGTGAAACTTTCTAGAATCTCTTCCAAACATCTTCAACTGAATTTTCACCCATGTACCCTTCCTCTACTTACTTTCCTTTAGCATCTTTTGTAACTAAGTTATTGGTAGAGAAGGGAAAAAGCAAATGATACAAATGTATTCTTCTTCTCATCTGTGGTGGTTACAAGATATTGTGTCAGTTTTCAGAGACAAGACTTATACTCCTGGCAATTGTCTTTGCATGTTTGATAGGTGTCACACATAATCTGTCAAACAGAATGGGAGTCTGGGCTTCATTTCTCTATTCAAGAAATATTTATTGAGAACAGGCAGTAAGCCAGGAACTCTTGTAAATCTAAGGACAGAGCAAATGGATAAAAATTCCTGTCCTCATGGAACCCACATGTGGGAAAGATGGCCCATAATCAAAATAACGAAGCAAGGTGTGTAGCAAGTGAGATGGCATAAAGGAGATCAGTAGACCCCAATGAAGAGATTACAATTTCAAATAAGGTGTTCATGGAAGGAAGTGCCAAGAAAGTAATGGCTAAGGAAAGACCTAAATGAGATGAAGATAAAAGACATGCAAATTTCTAGAGGAAAGACTATGCCACTTAGAGAAAATAGCCTGTGGTGTGTTGAGGATGGAGTGCCCCTAGTGTTTCTGAGAAGCAGCTGGGAGGCCAAGGTAGAAAGAAGTGGAGAGATCCCTGGAGGATTCTGAAGAAAAGAGTTAGATGATCAGATTAAGGTTTTAACACATTCACTCTGGCTGACGTGTTGAGAATGGAGGATACTGAGGCAAGGGCAGAAGCAGATTGACTAGTTAGGAAGCTAATACAAGAATCCAGATGAAAGATGATGATGGCTTGGACAAAGTCGATGGCAGTGAACTAGGTGAAAAAACAAAAAAGATCCTGTTTTTGGATACTGTTTGAGGATAAAGCTAATAGGAATTACTGATGGAGTAGGTGATGAGAAGGGGAGAAGAGACAGGTTGTTCATAATTTTCCTACTGTATTACCTTTCAAAGTGTCGTCAGACCTCAGTATAACAATCACCTAAAAACATGTTGAAATCAATTCAATTACTGTTCTTTCTTGAGAACTTCTGAATCAGACTCTCTAGAGTAGGGGTTAGCAAAGTTTCCTTATAGAGGGCCAAATCGTAAAAATTTTAGGCTTTACATATGGTCTTGGTCAAAACTATTCAATTCTGCTGATACAGCACAAAAACAGCTACAGACAATGTACACATGAATAAGTGCGGCTCTGTTGCAGTAACACTTTATATAAAAATTGAAATTTGAATTTCAGATAATTTTCATGTGTCAGAAAATATCTGATAAATATTTTATTTTAAATATATGCTATGCTATGCTAAGTCACTTCAGTCGTGTCTGACTCTGTGTGACCCCATAGATGGCAGCCCACCAGGCTACCCCGTCCCTGGGATTCTCTAGGCAAGAACACTGGAGTGGGGTGCCATTTCCTTCTCCAATGCATGAAAGTGAAAAGAGAAAGTGAAGTTGCTCAGTCGTGCCCGACTCTTAGCGACCCCATGGACTGCAGCCCACCAGGCTCCTCCGTCCATGGGATTTTCCAGGCAAGAGTACTGGAGTGGGGTGCCATTGCCTTCTCCGGTTTATATATTTTATCTTAAATATCTTTTATCTTAAATATCTGAAAATATTTTTAAGTGGTTGAAAAAAAAAACACAACAATATTCTTAGCTTGAGGGCAGTACAATAACAGGCCATATGCATATAACCCACCAGAGGTTGTCAACACTACTAAAGAAAGAAAATCTCAAGAATATGTATTTTTAACATGCTCATTAAATGACCATTTTATGTACAAGAGCTTAGAGACTCACTGAGACAAATTTTCAAAGTTATCTGTTCCTTTTTGCTTTGCTTAATTTATTGGCCAAATTAAAGATGAGCCTTGTGAATAAAATAAAAAACAGAATTGATTGAAATAATAGGTAAAAGAAAGTCCTTTGCCAATAAGAAAAAAAGGTTAGGAAAAAAAAGGGAAAGGAAATTTAAAATGATAAGATTAGAAGTTATTAATAAGGAAAATTAGGAAATTGGGAAGAGGCTCAAAAGCTCATTATTTTTAAGAAAACTCTATAGTTTCAAAAAATGCATTTACCATTAAAAAGGATCAATTAATGATGTGCATATGACTCTATAAAGGTCAAAGGCAAAGATCAACATACAGATCCAATCCCTTGTTCTACCCAAGTTAAAATACTCACTGGTCATTAAGAAAAATATTATTTTGCCATGTGAAAGAATAGCACTTTTCTTTGCTCTGTGTACAGAGCTCCTCCTGTCTGCTGTAGGAGCCCTGTATCAGGTCTCACTTACTACGAGTTTACACTGTGACATCTTTTTCCTATTTTATCACAGAAAAATGATACATTTGCTTTAATTGGTTTTCTTTCTAGTGTTATACACAAATTATAAAACCATGTGGGGGAAACAATAAAAAAGTGAATATACTTAAACAGATTTGTTAATTGTAATCATACTACTGAAAGAGTGATCATCCTGGACTTAATTTATTTTGTTTCTTCATTTTGTATCTCTCAACTTTATCTCTACTTTGCTGCCACTGCCTTTGCTGACAATCTTATTTGTCTCAAGACTTAATTCACCAAAATTTTGTTTCTGAGATGTAAGCAAGCAGAAATTGACAATTTTAGAGAAATAACTTTTAGTAAACTCCAATACAGTTTCCAATCTGAATAGATAGGTCTAAAACTATTAGCAAACACCTTTTAATTTTTTAAGAACTGATTTTTTGGGGAAAAAAAGTTCATAAGTATCTAGTGAGAATTATGAAAAGTGTGAGTGATGATGAGAAGAGAAAGGAAAGGAGTAAAATTTCAAACAGGCCATCTCACTAAGGTGTCTTCATCTCATATGCCTAACACCTAAAGCTGAAAGATATATTTCTTCAAATCTCTAATAGATTAACATGTGACATGGTTACTATTATGCCATACCAGTCAATATGCAGTAGGTGCTAAACGAAGACCATGGTAATATGAATAATTTTCTAGTGTCTACTCTCTGCCAGTCTCATTATATAATTTCGTATGAGGCAGGCATTTTTATGTTTATTTTTCAGATAAAGAAACCAAATCCCAAAGAAATTCAACATTCTTTGAATTGGAATTCAGTCTTGGGTCTGTCTGGTGGCAAAGCCTACACATTTCCTCTATACCCCACCATCTCGCAGAATGTTTCCCTAGTGGATAATGTTCCTACTGAGGCACAGTCTGAGGAGAGAATGAAGTGGAGAGAAAAGAAAACAAAAAGGTTGCATTGCCTGGAGAACTGTTTTTCCCTTTCAATATGGTATATAGTTTTGCTTTTATAATTAACATTCTGCTGATGAGATCTCCCATTGGTGAAGGCTGACAAGTCAGATTTTCCATGAAGAGCAAGCACTGCAGGAAATAAATTAATCTCTAGGGAAGAAGAGGGGCAAGGCTGTCAGTACTCACACAACTGCCTAATAGGAAATGATGTTTCAGAATTGTTCAAAGAAAGAAATGACTGTGGGTTCTCCTTCCAGGATATTCTTCAACATTTAAAGCTTCCCAAAAGAGGGAAATATTAATAGGTTGCTATAAAAGGAAGAGCAGACTTATAATGTTTTACTTTAGGCTGTCAGTATTTCTAAACTGAAAACAGTATTCCCTGGAAATGTGAGAGAAATTCTACTGGTGTCATTATTTTGTTTATATTATGAAAAATCTGCACTGATGTTAAGTAGAAGGACAAAAGATATACCAGATTTTTGGATTACCAGTTTGAAATTATTCGATATCTTAAACAATGATTTTCTAGTCTTTAGGAGTAAAAGTAATTATTGTGCTTAAAATTACATATTATCTAGAATAACAATGAATTATTGAAGTCTGCATTTAATAAAACTGAAAAACAAGGATATATTTTATTATTTCTAAAGTGCCTAACTCTAAATAACATATATTTAGTCATTCAGTCAAGGTCTTTAAAATGGAACCCTCACCTTATTTAATTCTCAAATAGTTTTATAGAGAAGTTCCTAGGCTTTGATTCCCAACATATAAGTAAAATTTGAAGTTTAGAGTAAACATTAACATTGAATTAAAGTTCAGTATAAAGAATTCTCTATCTTCTTATAAATCCATTCTTTCTTTCTAGCTTCTGCCGTGACCTTAATGAAAAGCTTTTCCATGAAACTTGTTTCCTCTTATCTGTTTAATTTACTGTAAGTATGTCTCTAGATGTGGTGAATCATTTCTATGTGAGTCTTAACTTAGAGATTAAAGTCTTAACTTATCATAGTGTCGTGACTCTATGATATCAGAAAAGACCGTCTAATCACATGCTTTTAGAACTGAAAGGACATCAAAATTACCTGGGGCATCTCATATTTTGATGAGGAAAATATAATTCAGAAAAATGAAATGTCCTGTGAAAGGCTGTACAGCTATCATGTACAGCGCTAGCACTAGACCTTACCTGCATTTTGTTTTCTGGCCCAGGGATCTTCTCACTACTCAACAAATCTAACTGATGGAGGATGAGTTATGGCTTGGGTTTAATATAAAGCCACAGTATAGTTGGAGCTTCAAAAGCAAGGAAATTCCATTAGAGAATGTTGATCAGAAGAGTAAAAAATTTACTCAATAGAGAACATTTACGTAAGGTAAAACCAAATACATAAAGAGGAAAAATAAAACTGTCTTTCTGTTTAGCCAGTCTGATCACCAGAAGCAATCTCTGCAATTAATGTGTGACCTACACAATAACCAGATCCTTCTCACAACTAAATGATAATCCTCTGATACCAAACAACTTTGCCTTGGGTTGAAGGAAGCCACTTACCCACAGTCATGTCCTCTTTCCAAAGGCAGCTGAACCCAATGATGGACTGAAGCAGGGGCCATGAAAACTTGGGCCCCCTGTCCTAACACAGGACAACTCAGAAGAGCCACACCAGTTCCACAGTTCCCTGTGCCATCAGCTGAGGTCTTTCTTGTGACTCTATGATGATTTCACTTCTCTGTCTGTCCAGACCTGCTTTCATTCCTCAACCTATGTGTTGTTCCACAAAGCACTTCTCAATAAACATTCCATATGCAAGTCTACCCTGGAAACTGGACGTGAAACAAGTAGCTCAAAACAAACACTTGCACTTAACACATGCCATCTCTTCAAAAATAGTGCTGTCACTGATTAACCATGGAAACTGTGCTCTTCCTGAGCTACTGCAGCTGAGGTAAGGAGGCGGAGGGGTCCTTTAGGGAGGCTCAAGGCTTCCATGTCTGTAGGATCGCATTGCTTCAAAGATTCAGAGGATTCAGTGACACATCTCCAAAAGATTTCTAATCACTTTCCATGTACATAAGATTCATAGAGGCCATGAAATTCCCAAGAGGATAGAGTTCTCAAAAGGAAATACTATGGACAGAAACTCAGAGATTATAAGAGCCATATCAAATGGTCAGAGCCAGCACTTTGAAAAATATACTGTCAGGAGGCAAAAATTTCCGTAGCCATCAACTTATAAATATGCAGACACTACTTATAATTGCCATAATTCAACTGGAGTGCATTATGTACTATACTAACTTTGGGCTTCTCAGGTGGTGCTAGTGGTAAAGAACCTGCCTGCCAGTGCAAGAGACATAAGAGATGTGGGTTCAGTCCCTGGGTTTGGAAGATCCCCTGGAGGAGGGCATGGCAACCCACTCCGGTATTCTTGCCTGGAGAAACCTGTGGACAGAGGAGCCTGGCCAGCTAAGGTCCATAGCATTGCAAACAGTCGGACACGACTGAAGCAGCTTAGCATGCAGATATACTAATTTTATTTTATTATTTTTTTAAATTTTATTTTATTTAACTTTAAAATATTGTATTGGTTTTGCCATATATCAAAATGAATCTGCCACAGGTATACATATGTTCCCCATCCTGAACCCTCCTCCCTCCTACCTTCCCATACCATCCCTCTGGGTCATCCCAGGGCACAAGCCCCAAGCATCCAGTATCATGCATTGAACCTGGACTGGCGACTCGTTTCATATATGATATTATACATATTTCAATGCCATTCTCCCAAATCATCCCACCCTCTCCCTCTTCCACAGAGTCCAAAAGACTGTTCTATACATCAGTGTCTCTTTTGCTGTCTCGTATACAGGGTTATACGATATGCAGATGTGCATATGCACATCTCAGATATGCAGATGACATCACCCTTATGGCAGAAAGTGAAGAGGAACTTAGAAGTCTCTTGATGAAAGTGAAAGTGGAGAGTGAAAAGGTTGGCTTAAAGCTCAACATTCAGAAAACGAAGATCATGGCATCTGGTCCCATCACTACATGGGAAATAGATGGGGAAACAGTGGAAACAGTGTCAGACTTTATTTTGGGGGGACTCCAAAATCACTGCAGATGGTGACTGCAGCCATGAAATTAAAAGATGCTTACTCCTTGGAAGGAAAGTTATGACCAACCTAGATAGCATATTGAAAAGCAGAGACATTACTTTGCCAACAAAGGTTCACCTAGTCAAGGCTATGGTTTTTCCTGTGGTCATGTATGGATGTGAGAGCTGGACTGTGAAGAAGGCTGAGCGCTGAAGAATTGATGCTTTTGAACTGTGGTGTTGGAGAAAACTCTTGAGAGTCCCTTGGACTGTAAGGAGATCCAACCAGTCCATTCTGAAGGAGATCAGCCCTGGGATTTCTTTGGAAGGAATGATGCTAAAGCTGAAACTCCAGTATTTTGGCCACCTCATGGAAAGAGTTGACTCATTGGAGAAGACTCTGATGCTGGGAGGGATTGGGGGCAGGAGGAGAAGGGGATGCCAGAGGATGAGATGGCTGGATGGCATCACTGACTTGATGGATGTGAGTCTGAGTGACCTCCGGGAGTTGGTGATGGACAGGGAGGCCTGGCGTGCTGCAGTTCATGGGGTCGCAGAGTCGGACACGACTGAGCAACTGATCTGATCTGATACAGGGTTATTGTTACCATCTTTTTAAATTCCATATATATGTGTTAGTATACTGTATTGGTGTTTTTGTTTCTGGCTTACTCCACTCTGTATAATAGGCTCCAGTTTCATCCACCTCATTAGAACTGATTGAAATGTATTCTTTTTAATGGCTGAGTAATACTCCATTGGATGTTAGTTCTAAAAGGTCTTGTAGGTCTTCATAGAACTGTTCAACTTCAGCTTCTTCAGCGTTACTGGTTGGGGCATAGACTTGGATTACTGTGACATTGAATGGTTTGCCTTGGAAACGAACAGAGATCATTCTGTCGTTTTTGAGATTGCATCCAAGTACTGCATTTCGGACTCTTTTGTTGACCACGATGGCCACTCCATTTCTTCTGAGGGATTCCTGCCCACAGTAGTAAATATAATGGTCCTCTGAGTTAAATTCACCCATTCCAGTCCATTTTAGTTTGCTAATTCCTAGAATGTCAACATTCACTCTTGCCATCTCTTGTTTGACCACTTCCAATTTGCCTTGATTCATGGACCTGACATTCCAGGTTCCTATGCAATAGATGGAGAAACAGTGGAAACAGTGTCAGACATTATTTTTCTGGGCTCCAAAATCACTGCAGATGGTGACTGCAGCCACGAAATTAAAAGACACTTACTCCTTGGAAGGAAAGTTATGACCAACCTAGATAGCATATTCAAAAGCAGAGACATCACTTTGCCAACAAAGGTTCGCCTAGTCAAGGCTATGGTCTTTCCTGTGGTCATGTATGGATGTGAGAGCTGGACTGTGAAGAAGGCTGAGCGCCGAAGAATTGATGCTTTTGAACTGTGGTGTTGGAGAAAACTCTTGAGAGTCCCTTGGACTGCAAGGAGATCCAACCAGTCCATTCTGAAGGAGATCAGCCCTGGGATTTCTTTGGAAGGAATGATGCTAAAGCTGAAACTCCAGTATTTTGGCCACCTCATGCGAAGAGTTGACTCATTGGAGAAGACTCTGATGCTGGGAGGGATTGGGGGCAGGAGGAGAAGGGGACGACAGAGGATGAGATGGCTGGATGGCATCACTGACTCGATGGATGTGAGTCTGAGTGACCTCCGAGAGCTGGTGATAGACAGGGAGGCCTGGCGTGCTGCGGTTCATGGGGTCGCAAAGAGTCGGACACGATTGAGCAACTGATCTGATCTGAATACTCCATTGTGTATATGTACCACAGCTTTCTCATCCATTCATCTGCTGATGGACATCTAGGTTGCTTCCGTGTCCTGGCTATTATAAACAGTGCTGTGATGAACATTGGGGTACACGTGTCTCTTTCAATTCTGGTTTCCTCAGTGTGTATGCCCAGCAGTAGGATTGCTGGATCATAAGGCAGTTCTATTTCCAGTTTTTTAAGAAATCTCCACACTGTTCTCCATAGTGGCTGTATTAGTTTGCATTCCCACCAACAGTGTAAGAGGATTCCCTTTTCTCCACATCCTCTCCAGCATTTATTGCTTCTAGACTTTTGGATCGCAGCCATTCTGACTGGCGTGTAATGGTACCTCATAGTGGTTTTAATTTGCATTTCTCTGATAATGAGTGATGTTGAGCATCTTTTCATGTGTTTGTTAGCCATCTGTATGTCTTCTTTGGAGAAATGTCTATTTAGTTCTTTGGCCCATTTTTTGATTGGGTCATTTATTTTTCTGGAATTGAGCTGCAGGAGTTGCTTGTATATTTTTGAGATTAGTTGTTTGTTTGTCTGTTGCTTCATTTGCTATTATTTTCTCCCATTCTGAAGGCTGTCTTTTCACCTTGCTTATAGTTTCCTTTGTTGTGCAGAAGCTTTTTAAGTTTAATTAGGTCCCATTTGTTTATTTTTGCTTTTATTTCCAATATTCTGGGAGGTGAGTCATAGAGGATCCTGCTGTAATATATGTCAGAGAGTGTTTTGCCTATGTTCTCCTCTAGGAGTTTTATAGTTTTTGGTCTTACATTTAGATCTTTAATCCATTTTGAGTTTATTATTGTGTATGGAGTTAGAAAGTGTTCTAGTTTCATTCTTTTACAAGTGTTTGACCAGTTTTCCCAGCACCACTTGTTAAAGAGATTGTCTTTAATCCATTGTATATTCTTGCCTCCTTTGTCAAATATAAGGTGTCCATACGTGTGTGGATTTATCTCTGGGATTTCTATTTTGTTCCATTGATCTATATTTCTGTCTTTGTGCCAGTACCATACTGTCTTGATGACTGTGGCTTTGTAGTAGAGCCTGAAGTCAGGCAGGTTGATTCCTCCAGTTCCATTCTTCTTTCTCAAGATAGCTTTGATTATTCGAGGTTTTTTGTATTTCCATACAAATTGAGAAATTATTTGTTCTAGCTCTGTGAAGAATACCGTTGGTAACTTGATAGGGATTGCATTGAATCTATAAATTGCTTTTGGTAGTATACTCATTTTCACTATATTGATTCTTCCAATTCATGAACATGGTATATTTCTCCATCTATTAGTGTCCTCTTTGATTTCTTTCACCAGTGTTTTATCAGATCAGATCAGATCAGTCGCTCAGTCGTGTCCAACTCTTCACAAGTTTTCAATATATAGGTCTTTAGTTTCTTTAGGTAGATATATTCCTAAGTATTTTATTCTTTTCATTGCAATGGGGAATGGAATTTTTTCCTTAATTTCTCTATTTTCTCATTATTAGTGTATAGGAATGCAAGGGATTTCTGTGTGTTGATTTTATATTCTGCAACTTTACTATATTCATTGATAAGCTCCAGCAATTTTCTGGTGGAGTCTTTAGAGTTTTCTATGTAGAGGATCATGTTATCTGCAAACAGTGAGAGTTTTACTTCTTCTTTTCCAATTTGGATTCCTTTTATTTCTTTTCTGCTCTGATTGCTGTGGTCAAAACTTCCAAAACTATGTTGAATAGTAATGGTGAAAGTGGGCACCCTTGTCTTGTTCCTGACTTTAGAGGAAATGCTTTCAATTTTTCACCATTGAAGATAATGTTTGCTGTGGGTTTGTCATATATAGCTTTTATTATGTTGAGGTATATCCCTTCTATTCCTGCTTTCTGGAGAGTTTTTATCATAAATTTATGTTGAATTTTGTCAAAGGCTTTCTCTGCATCTATTGAGATAATCATATGGCTTTTATTTTTCAATTTGTTAATGTGGTATATTACATTGATTGATTTGCGGATATTGAAGAATCCTTGCATCCCTGGGATAAAGCCCATTTGGTCATGGTGTATGATCTTTTTAATGTGTTGTTGGATTCTGATTGCTAGAATTTTGTTAAGGATTTTTGCATCTATGTTAATCAGTGATATTGGCCTGTAGTTTTCTTTTTTTGTGGCATCTTTGTCAGGTTTTGGTATTAGGGTGATGATGACCTCATAGAATGAGTTTGGAAGTTTGCCTTCCTCTGCAATTTTCTGGAACAGTTTGAGTAGGATAGGTGTTAGCTCTTCTCTAAATTTTTGGTGGAATTCAGCTGTGAAGCCGTCTGGACCTGGGCTTTTGTTTGCTGGAAGATTTCTGATTACAGTTTCAATTTCTGTGCTTGTGATGGGTCTGTTAAGATTTTCTATTTCTTCCTGGTCCAGTTTAGGAAAGTTGTACTTTTCTAAGAATTTGTCCATTTCTTCCACGTTGTCCATTTTATTGCCATATAATTGCTGATAGTGTCTCTTATGGTCTTTTGTATTTCTGTGTTGTCTGCTGTGATGTCTCCATTTTCATTTCTAATTTTATGGATTTGATTTTTCTCCCTTTGTTTCTTGATGAGTCTGGCTAATGGTTTGTCAATTTTATTTATCCTTTCAAAGAACCAGCTTTTTGCTTTGTTGATTTTTGCTATGGTCTCTTTTGTTTCTTTTGCATTTATTTCTGCCCTAATTTTTAAGATTTCTTTCCTTCTACTAACCTTGGGGTTCTTCATTGCTTCCTTTTCTAGTTGGTTTAGGTGTAGAGTTAGGTAATTTGACTTTTTTCTTATTTCTTGAAGTATGCTTGTATTGCTAGGAACTTTCCCCTTAGGACTGCTTTTACAGTGTCCCACAGGTTTTGGGTTGTTGTGTTTTCATTTTCATTCATTTCTATGCAAATTTTGATTTCTTCTGTGATTTGTTGCTTATTCAGCAGCGTGTTGTTCAGCCTTCATATGTTGGAATTTTTAATAGCTTTTCTCCTGTTATTGAGATCTAATCTTACTGCATTGTGGTCAGAAAAGATGCCTGGAATGATTTCAATTTTTCTGAACTTACCAAGGCTATATTTATGGCCCAGGATGTGATCTATCCTGGAGAAGGTTCCGTGTGCGCTTGAGAAAAAGGTGAAATTCATTGTTTTGGGATGAAATGTCCTATAGATATCAATTAGGTCTAACTGGTCTATTGTATCATTTAAAGTTTGTGTTTCCTTGTTAATTTTCTGATTCGTTGATCTATCCATAGGTGTGAGTGGGGTATTAAAGTCTCCCACTGTTTTTATGTTATTGTTAATTTCTCCTTTCATACTTGTTAGCATTTGTCTTACATATTGCAGTGCTCCTATGTTGGGTGCATATATATTTATAATTATTATATCTTCTTCTTGGATTGATCCTTTGATCATTATGTAGTGACCTTCTTTGTCTCTTTTCACAGCCTTTGTTTTAAAGTCTATTTTATCTGATATGAGTATTGCTACTCCTGCTTTCTTTAGGTCCCTATTTGCATGGAAAATCCTTTTCCAGCCCTTCACTTTCAGTCTGTATGCGTCTCCTGTTTTGAGGTAGGTCTCTTGTAGACAACATATGTAGGGTTCTTGTTTTTGTATCCATTCAGCCAGTCTTTGTCTTTTGGATGGGGCATTCAACCCATTTATGTTTAAGGTAATTATTGATAAGTATGATCCCATTGCCATTTACTTTATTGTTTTGGGTTTGAATTTATACACCCTTTTTGAAGAGCTGGTTTGGTGGTGCTGAATTCTCTCAGCTTTTGCTTGTCTGTAAAGCTTTTGATTTCTCCTTCATATTTGAATGAGATCCTTGCTGGGTACAATAATCTGGGCTGTAGGTTATTTTCTTTCATCACTTTAAGTATGTCTTGCCATTCCCTCCTTGCTTAAAGAGTTTCTATTGAAACATCAGCTGTTATCCTTATGGGAATTCCCTTGTGTGTTATTTGTTGTTTTTCCCTTGCAGCTTTTAATATTTGTTCTTTGTGTTTGATCTTTGTTAATTTGATTAATATATGTCTTGCAGTGTTTTGCCTTGGGTTTATCCTGTTTGGGACTCTCTGGGTTTCTTGGACTTGAGTGATTGTTTCCTTCCCCATTTTAGGGAAGTTTTCAACTATTATCTCCTCAAGTATTTTCTCATGGTCTTTCTTTTTGTCTTCTTCTTCTGGGACTTCTATGATTCGAATGTTGTAGCATTTAATATTGTCCTGGAGGTCTCTGAGATTGTCCTCATTTCTTTTAATTCGTTTTTCTTTTTTCTCCTCCGATTCATTTATTTCTACCATTCTATCTTCTAATTCACTAATCCTATCTTCTGCCTCTGTTATTCTACTATTTGTTGCCTCCAGAGTGTTTTGGATCTCATTTATTGCATTATTCATTATATATTGACTCTTTTTTTTATTTCTTCTAGGTCCTTGTTAAATCTTTCTTGCATCTTCTCAATCCTTGTCTCCAGGCTATTTATCTGTAATTCCATTTTGATTTCAAGATTTTGGATCAATTTCACTATCATTATTCGGAATTCTTTATCAGGTAGATTCACTATCTCTTCCTCTTTTGTTTGGTTTGGTGGGCATTTATCTTGTTCCTTTACCTGCTGGATATTCCTTTGTCTCTTCATCTTGTTTAAATTGTTGAGTTTGGGGTGTCCTTTCTGTATTCTGGCAGTTTGTGGAGTTCTCTTTATTGCGGCGTTTTCTCGCTGTGTGTGGGTTTGTGCAGGTGGCTTGTCAAGGTTTCTTGGTTAGAGAAGCTTGTGTCAGTGTTCTGGTGGGTGGAGCTGGATTTCTTCTCTGGAGTGCAGTAAAGTGTCCAGTAATTAGTTATGAAATGTCTATGGTTTTGGGGTGACTTGGGCAGCCTGTATATTGGAGCTCAGGGCTGTGTTCCTGTGTTGCTGGAGAATTTGCTTGGTATGTCTTGCCCCGGAACTTGTTGGCCCTTGTGTGGTGCTTGGTTTCAGTGTAAGTATGGAGGCATTTGATGAGCTCCTGTCAATTAATGTTCCCTGGAGTCAGGAGTTCCCCGGAGTCAGGGTTTGGACTTAAGCCTCCTGCTTCCAGTTTTCAGTCTTTTTTTTACAGTAGTCTCAAAATTTCTCCTCCTATTCAGCACCATTGATAAAACATCTAGGCTAAAGATGAAAAGCTTCTCAACCATGAGGGTCACCCAGAGAGGTTCACAGTGTTACATGGAGAAGAGAAGAGTGGGGAGGGAGTCAGAGGTGACCCAAATGAGATGAGATGGAATCAATAGAGGAGAGAGTGGGCTAACCAGTAATCACTTCCTTATGTGCACTCCACAACTGGACAGCTCAGAGATGTTCACAGAGTTATATAGAGAAGAGAAAAGGGAGGAAGGAGACAGAGGTGGCCAGGAGGATAAAAGGGGGGAATGAAAAGGAGAGAGACAGATCTAGCCAGTAATCAGTTCCCTAAGTGTTCTCCACCATTTGGAACACACAGAAATTCAGAGTTGGGTAGAGTAGAGAGGGGTTAGGGAGGAGACACAGGCACCTGGTGGAGAAAAAGGAGAGTCCAGAGGGGGAGAGAGCAGTCAAGCCAGTAATCTCACTCCCTAGTAAAAAATGGGTACTGAAGATTGGGTTCTTAAAGGTTCAAAATTGGTAACAAATACCTAAAAGCAAAAATTAAAAATCTAGAGTAGAGTTTGGAATTTCAGAAATACAATGTTAAAGAAAAGATGAAGAGAAAGAAAGAGAGAGGGAAAAAAAAGTCGCAAAAGTTATAAAAAAAAAAAAAAAAAAGGTACAAAATTGATAACAAATACCAAAAAGCTAAAATTAAAAATCTAGAGCAGCATTTGGAATTTCAGAAATACAATGTTAAAAAAAAGAAAAAAAAAAAAAAGAAAGAAAGAGAAAAAGGAAAAAACGGTCACAAAAATTATAAAAAATATATATATGAAGTTTGCTTTTTAAAAAATAAAAAAGGGTTTTTTTTTTTTTTTTTTGCAAAGTACAAGTAGGTTACAAAAGCGAAAATTAAAAAAAAAAAAAAAAGGCAAGAGAGAATGGTCGTAAAAATAGTAAAAATATATCTAGGACTTTCCCTGGTGTTATTGTGGGTAATGTGGGGTCAGTTCATTTTTGGCTAGTTCCTTGTTCCGGCTTATATTTCTCAAGATCTATAGGCCCCTTCCTATGTAGTCGGTACTAACCACGGGGTTTTAATCTATTGCCTGTTGCTTCCAAGGTGGTTCTCTCTGTTATAGCTTCTTCTGTTTGCTGTTCTCTCAGTGTCTGATTTCCACCCTGACACAAAGGGGGCAGTGGTGGACTTTTTTTTTTTTTTTTTTTTAGGCTCACTTGTTCAGTTGCATTGTGGGAAGGGAGGGATGCTGCAAACAAATAACACTGGCATGTGCTCACAGTGCCTCAGCCACACTGGGCCTGCCCCCGCTCACGGTGCATGTAGCCTCCCTGCCCACACTGCTCAGGTTCTAGGTTGCTCCGCCGGGAACCATCCACGGCGGCCCTGGGCTGCTTGCACCTCCCAGGTCTAAGCCGGTCAGGTTCAGGCACTCGGGTATTCCTCAGAGGCACAGACTTGGTTGGGCCTGCGTTTTGTGCCCTTCCCATGTCTGAGCAGTGCAGGTGATGAGTTGCTTGGCAAATGTGGTTGCTGCAACTTATCACCTCCCTGCCGCTCGGTTATCTGGGTGTACAACCGGTGCACCTTCTCAGGTGGATGTTGACCATCCAGAACCCCAAGAAGTTTTAGTTAGCAAAGAAGCCTGCTTACAGTTTTGTAGATAATGTCTCTCTGGGGCTGCGATTGCCCCTCTCCTGCTCTGGCTGCCTGTCACCGGAGGGGGACAGTCTGCAGCCAGCTATCTCTCCCACAGTCTGGTTTGCTAGCCCAAATTATTTCGCTCAGGTAGCGCTTGGGGTATTCAGGCCAAATCCTTACTCTGAGCAATGCAGCCCACGCCATGCCTTCCTGCCCAGACCCCGCTTGCTAGTGGCAGATGCAGGCGTCTGCGCTGCTTCTCTGCTGGGGGAGTTACTGTAGGGCTCATAATCTGTGGGTTTTGTTTGTTTATTTTTCCTCCCTGTTATGTTGCCCTTTGTGCTTCCAAGGCTCAGCACAGACTAGGCAGTGAGAATGTTTCCTGGTGTTTGGAAACTTCTCTCTTTTAAGACTCTCTTCCCAGGATGGAGGTCCATCCCTCCCTCTTTTGTCTCTTTTTTTGTCTTTTATATTTTCTCCTACCTCCTTTCAAAGACAATGGTTTGCTTTTCTGGGTGCTTGATGTCCTCTGCCAGCATTCAGAAGTTGTTTTGTGGAATTTACTCGGCATTTAAATGTTCTTTTGATGATTTTGTAGGGGAGAAAGTGTTCTCCCCATCCTATTCCTCCACCATCTTCCAGGCATACTAATTTTAACCTATTTTATCTAATGTAGTCATTGAAATAGCCTGTAGTATAGCACTATTTTTAACCCAATTTTACAAATAAAGAGATAGAGATGTTAGCAAATCGTTTGTGGTACACAGCTGGTGTATGCAGTAGCCAACGTTTAACGTTTAGTCTTAGGTTCAGAATCCAAAAGTTAACTATGTAATCATCCTACTTTCAGAGAACTGTTCTTTTGGTAATTTATGGATAAAACAATGTGCAGACCTAATAATGATGTTCCCTAAATAAGATATGGGCCTTGTTAAACAGCCAGAGTGAATCGAGGATCCAGAGAGGAAGGTCACCCTTGAGATCTGGTGAGGTATTTTCATCAGCTTCTTAAGTGAAGAGGAGCTGGGACTGTCAGCACTGATCCTGTGGCAGAATTTCCTGTGCTCCCAGCCGCAACAGAGCAAACTCTCATTACACAATGTGTTCAGCCATTTAGAGCGAATCTTCTAGTCGTCTGTAGTGAATTTCAAAATAAATAATTCCCTTCAGTATAATTATTAGATACAGATCTGAAATGGTTCCACTTCATCTAACTATAAAAAGAAGGTCTGGGTGTCCAGAAGGAGCAAAACTGGAGAAGCAGCTCCCCTGTCTTAATAAGGTTTTGTTTGGTTTTGCTTTGTTTTCTCTGTGATACGCTGCAGAGACTCTAAAACTGCCATTCTCACCTGAAGAGAATTTAGGAAATGACTGACTTGTGTCTAAAATTTAAAAACAGGAGAAAACTCAGAAAGAGCATGATTTGTCCATCCTGAACTATCAGGTAGTTAATGAATAGTCACAGATGAGCTACTCATTCAAAGTACAGTAAATGTTAAGTTTATATCCAAAGGGGCTTCCCTGGTGGCTTAGATGGTAAAGAACCTGCCGCAGTGCAGGACACCTGGGTTTGATAGCTGGATTGGGAAGATCCCCTGGAGAAGGAGATGGCAGTCCACTCCAGTATTCTTGCCTGGAGAATCCCCTGGACAGAGAAGCCTGGTGGGCTATAGTCCATGGGGTAGCAAGAGTTGGACACGTCTGAGCTATCAACACACACATGGATTCAAAGAACTGCTTTTTACTGAAGAAAATATATGAAGTTTCACAAAACAAAACTGAATTTTGAATAATTATATTTCTGCTTCACTTTTGTATTCTTATTATGGAACTGCCATACAATTATAATTCACAATGAAGATAGACTGTACAATTTATTGTAATTTCAAATGGGAAAGCAATTGAAAATATTGCCCAGATACACATACTGTGTAGTTTTTCAATAAATTCTTGTTGAAATTAATGTAAGAAAGCAGATTTAATTTTACTCTCTTGAGTAAAGTTAGTACGTCTCATTTGCCTAGGACCATCACTTTAATTCCAGCTCCTCTTTTTTCTTAAACCATCACTAACAGGCAATAGGTTCAAAGCAGTTCCTGCCCTGGTCTGTATCATACTCTGCACTGATTCATTCACAGCACAAACCTGGAGCTGTCATATAGCATCCAAGGAAGATTCACACACAGGGGAAGATCAGATAATAAGTTTTCCAATGATTGAAACAAAATCTTTGATCTCAGCAATTGTATTATCTGGTACTTTTTAGGATCCATAATCTTAAGGAAAAAAACAGTTTCCAATGAATTAATAATAGCCTGAGACTCAGCACACTGCAGCCAATTTTCCCTGCAGTAGTTGTTTCTTTTATAGTCACACTTGGTTAGTATTTGAAATTTGGAGGAATTGCAATATGCATGGTTTTCAAAGCCCTTTACAGAATTTCATTTTTATCATTCAGAAAGAGTCAATGAAAAGGTAATAAGAAAAGCTCTATAGGATATTTTTATAGGAGTGTCAGAAGCCAGTAAGTTAACTACATGAAAGAACCCAGATTGCGCAGTCAGAGTTTGAGCAGAAACACTTCAGAGACTTTATATCTAGTATTTTGACTTTTACATGCCCTTGGAGGAAAAAAGAGTGCTGGCTACAAAATCAAATAAGGAGGGAAAAAGAACAAACCATATGCTTAAGCATAATTACAGTTTCAATTTTTCTACAAACGAAATGTGAAGTTTCAAAGATAAAGTGTAATAGAAATTGAGCTTCTTTGGTGTGTTTAAAAATATTGCCAAGAAAGAAAATTCTCATTTCCCTTGCTAACTTATCCCAGATTTCCACAATATGGAAGTTAGTCTGGGTAACTTAATTGAATGCTATCAACTTCTTGACAAGTCCATTTGCTCTTGTTTTGCTTTTAGTAGAAATGAAAAATATCAGAACACTGTCTCTATAAACTAAACTATTATAATTCAAGTCTGTTTTAGGCTACCCATCTGACACTTTTTAAAATTAAAAGCATTTCAATTATCCTGACCTCTTCTCAAGCTATTAATCCTTCTTGTTAAATCTAGCAAACATTTAGCAATATTATTGTCATGATAATACAAGCAGTATTAGAATAAAAACACTTCCTTGGGCATGAAAATCATAAATGAGAAGAAAAATCTAATAACAGCAAACCATGAACAGATCTTTTGTCAATGTGAGTGTTTAATATTATGCTTCACTTAAAACTAAATTTCAGTGAGATTCACAGGTCAGGGCTGTTGCTTTGACTGAGTCATATATTCCAAACAAAATGGTAATAAGAATCTGTACATTTTGCCTTTGTCATAAAGGCAGTTAAAACCAGTATCACAACCAGTGGTTGCATCGGTACCTGTTACTGCAGTTGCCTCAGTCTTTCTCTTCTCTTTCTCCAGATCAGCCAAATCATTTTGACAACGAGCTGGTACTTTTGAGTCCAGACCAGCTTGATTTGAGTACAGTTTCTTGGATCTGTCTAAGTGGACACTCTGAAATGACACAAACCAGAGTGATTGATTTTACAAGTAAATTATCAGTCCAAAATAAATGCTTCCCAGTGTATGACAAGGATACTTATCATATGGCGAGTTATTTCTGTATATCTGAAATCAAACAGTCCATATGTCAAAGTGGGTTACAGATTATGTCTTCAACAATATACTTTGGTAATCTAAGTGTTGAATTTTTGAGGCAATCTAAGTGATTCAAGTAACTAGTTCGCTCAGACACAGAATATTATCTTCAAAATCCATTTGTGTACATTACTTTCTTGTGAAGCTTATAAAATATTGTTTGCTTCATTTTTATTCTTAATAATTTAGTAATGCAAACTTTCATTATATGTTACATAATTATTTATTGTATAATGAAGATCAGGTTTCACTTCTGTATTATCTACACCTTTTATATTATAAAACTAATCACAATATTTACTTTAAAATAACCCACATTTTTATCAACATTATCCAAGTATGACAAAGCTCCTCTAGTCAATTTTAGAATGGTAATTCATCATAACAATGAATTATTAAAGTAAAACATCAATGGACTCTAAAACACATCTCACATATAAGAAATGTCATGGTGTCTGATGTTGCCCTGACATACTGTATGCTTCAAAAGAATCATCAGAGAGGAGCAAGCACTAAATTGAATTTTCAATTTAAATAAGAAATTGAATTTTCAGCACATTGCTCCTTACTGAAATTCAGATTAGAAGTTTTTCAGTTTGGATATGATCACAAAATATTCAGAGATTCATGGAGTCAAAAGTAGCCAATCAATTTTGGCCATCCACACTAGCCATTTTGGTTCACTAAAGAGTAGGATAATGAACAACTTTTCTTAGGTTCCTCTTATAGACTGTATACAGCATTAAATTCATTAAAATTTCATTAAAATCTTGAATCAAAGGCTTTTAAAGTTTGGAAAAAGTGAATAAGGAAATTAGGGTCCATCAGAATTAAACAATATACCCAGATTAATAGAATGAACACTGCCGAGCCTCAGGGATCTGTCTCCCAACCCTTAGTCCAGCGCTCTTCCATCACTCATTGATCTGTGTATTCACTCAATGGATCAGTTGTACCAGTGGCCCCGATTCTTGCTCCTCTCTGTATCCATGTCCTTCCTGTATGATTTTGCACTGCCTTCTTACTCTGACTTTTGATTTGTCCATGTGACTTTTGCTAAACCAACAGGAAATTGACACACGTGACACACAGTTGAAAGTGCTTGCACAGTTGGTTCTACTCATTGGTGTCCTTCCCCTACATCGTGAGAATATGCCCAGACTAGCCTTCTGCAGGTTGAACAGGACAGAAATTAGAGTCAGGTTACCCTAGTCATCCTGGTTGAGACAACTAATGGCTAGAAGAGTCTTAAATATTTGGTCAAACTCAACCAGATCAGCTAAAACTAACTTAGGCCAGCTGCATTCCAGAGCCTCATGAAAAATTTGTTTTTATCTGGATGCCACTAAGTTTTTCTGGTGAATGAACAGCATTGTGTGACAATAGATAACTGGTACATCCAACAACCATTTATATTTAGTATCCCAATGTTTACTGGGAACATTGAGAGAATATAAACATAAATATAAATAGTCTCAGACTCCAAGCTGTTCAACTACAGTTTCTTAAACCAGTGGTCCCCAACTTTTTTGTCACCAGGGGCTGGTTTCATGGGAGACAATTTTTCCATGGACCAGGGTGAGGGGGAGTGGTTTCAGGATGATTCAAGTGCATTACATTTATTGTGTACTCTATTTCTATTATTATTACATCAGCTCCACCTCAGATCATCAGACATTAGATCCCGGAAGTTGGGCATCCATGTTTAGATCTCTGCCAACTATTTAGGCAGAGAATCAGAAGAGTACAGTAGAAGAGTACAGAAGTCATTGGTTGATAATTCTCAAATTTCTTCTTTTTTTTTTAAGAGCTCTGCTTTGTATTGAATGTGTTACTAAAGAGGTTTAGTCAAAAAGACCATAGCTCTTGTCATCATCAGATTCTTCAGATTCTTCTGTCTTTGCTTCTACTTCTTTCCCTCAGTAGGGGCAGCAGTGATGGATGGGGCTGGACCTCCTTCTTGGTCTGGTCCCCCAGGTCCTACATTGCAGATGAGGTTCCTGACGCTGACACTGGCCAAAGCCTTTGCCAAAGAGCCTGACCAATGTAATGACGAAAGAGGGAATCCTGATGGTACTATGGGGACAACTCAAAAGACCAAAGCTTGAATATTGATATTTATTAACTAGAACTGTACTTGTTGATATTGCCACTGCACTTGTTTATATTTGACTCACCCACAGCCCATAAAAGCTAAGTCCATCATTTAATATGAATTTTTAAAATTATTTTCAAGTGCATAGTACCTCATAGCTTTGAAAAAAAAAATATTTTCCTGATTTTGAATTAGATACTTTGGAAAATATATTATTATCTCAAGTTATTAGATGAGTATTAAATCATGGTACTTAGTACTGAGAAGTACTAAGCAGTAAATTAGGTTCAAAAAGGAATGCAGTTTTCTGCTTTTTAATACCAAATTCAATTGATGACATTAAAACACTGAGGAGAAAATGTTAGAAAAGTTCATGCAAATTATGTAACTACTGTATATCACAGACTTCAGAGAAGAATGAAGAATTTAAATAAAATTCTTAAACCTGAAAGCTTAACATGAAAGGCTGAGGAAAGAAAATGAACTCTTGATCAGAATGGTTCAATTATTACAAAAGCCTGGAGCTTCTTGGTGTAAACCTCTGGGCAGGTTGAACATTTTATATATCAGCATTTCAACAATTAAAAACCCCACTTTGCTAGAGACAGTACCCACATTTTGATCTCTTCTAGTGAAGCTCAGTGAAGCTTTCCAAACTCTTCTTTGCTTTAGTTACTACAGCCAAGCTCCTGTTCCCAGGTCTGAATGAAAAGGGAGGTACTAAGGCAATGGCAACCCACTCCAGTACTCTTGCCTGGCAAATCCCATGGACAGAGGAGCCTGGGAGGCTGCAGTCCATGGGGGTCGCTAGGAGTTGGATACAACTGAGCGACTTCACTTTCACTTTTCACTTTCATGCATTGGAGAAGGCAATGGCAACCCACTCCAGTGTTCTTGCTTGGAAAATCCCAGGGACGGGGGAGCCTGATGGGCTGCCGTCTATGGGGTCACACAGAGTCGGACACGACTGAAGCGACTTAGCAGCAGCAGCATCTCTTAAGCTACTAACCCTGCCATGATGTCCTCTAAATCCTGTTCACTTAGCCCTTCCCTCCAGGTCCCTGAGTCTTCAAACCATCCCCAGGTATTGATTTTGTGTGACAGTAAAATTCCCATAATGCTCCATTTTTCAGTGCCAATTGCTCTTCATTGAGCACCAGTTCCCCACCCCACCCCACCCCACCCACCACCCACCACCCATCACCCACCCCTCTACCTCTTGCTCTGCCCCGTAGCTTTCTCTCCTTCTTTCCTATCTCTCAAGTTCTTCCACTGTGCCTTCAGAACTTTGCTCTATGGTTTTCAAATTTCACCACAAACTTAACTTTCTTTCAGAACATTGTCTCTACCTTCCAACCTTGACTAAAATTCCATTCTTCACTAAGGACAGCACTTCCATTGCAAATGACAATGGTTGCTTATTCCTTCATACCCTAGATACCCTCAGGTTGATGATGCTCTGGCCCCTAGTGCTTATGTTAATTTGGTATGTAGAATATTTTAAATGAGTTTGTGTGTGTGTTAAGTCACTTCAGTTGTATCTGACTCTGTGAGACCCTATGGACTGTAGCCCATCCATGGGATTCTCTAGGCAAGAACACTGGAGTGGGTTGCCATGCTGTCCCCTTAAATGAGTATAAGATTGAATAAATGGATGTCCTTACCTCCTTGCAAAAAATCCCTGTTGCTCTGTTATTCCTGCCATCCAGCTATGCACTATCTCCTTTATTGTTGGTACCATCTGTCCACTAATCTCTAGTCACAGCTCATTCTTCATAAAAAGACTGGATTATTTCTCTTCAAGCCCCACAATCCCAAGTGATGCTCATACCTACACAGATATTCCTTTCAGCACCCTGACTGGATCTCCTTACTACAAATAAACTTTTCATTTCTCTTCCTTTGCCTTTCACTTCCAGAGTCACATCTGAAATCTGATATAACATGAACATTTTTCGCTTTCAAAATCACTAAATGTCCTCCTTTCTCCACTAATCTCCCATCCTCAAGTGTAGTGTCTCTCCCTACTCCTTCCAATGTTCTCATTTCCAAGAGTGCTTTTGTCCCCAGGACTATTTCTGGGTTTCACTGGGACCTCAGATCTGCTGATCCCTCTATTTTCTCTATGTCCAGTAGCCTTCTAGCTCTATGATCCCACCTCTCTACCTTCTCGTCTTGTGACTCTGCTATTTCATTCACCTAGAACGTTCTTCACAAATGCTTCCTCATTAATTTTACTAAGTCTGGAGTTCCTACACATTTTTCAACACCATGTAGTCTTTAGCTAGCAACATTTTTTCCAAGTCTTTGAGAAACTTGTACTTCTACTGAAATGCAATTTTCACAAATACAATTAAACAACAGTTAGTTAGCTTCATGTTTAATTAATATCTATCTTCTGATTAAAATAGAAATCCACCGAAAATAAAGATGATGTCTATACTATTTTTAGTAGTGTTGTTTGGCATTTAAATATAGTATTAAATAACTGTAAATTAAACAAAGAAATGCATGAATAAAATACAATTTTTATGACTTTAAAAAAAAGAGGCCAGCTTATCAATGGCCAAGACACAGTCACATGTTCACATGTTAAGAGTGATAGCCACTCACTCTTAATAGTAAAACTTATATAGTTGAAAGGCACACATATTTTAACTTCTTTTACCCATCAAAAAACACATCACAAATCCTGTGCTTTTAAATGAACTTACTGTTACAATCATTGCAAACACTATGTCATGTAACATCTCATATATTTCTCTGATTCACGTTAGACAGTCACTACCTATGGAAATTATAAATCAAATAATGGTAATGTCAGGGAAAGTGAGAACCTGAGAACTGAGTATGTATGAACAGTGGCCCCATATTCCCAAGGCATGAAATTGTGGCCTAACAATAATAGAAGAAATAAAATCCTCCGTTTGGCACTGCTGCAGTGATATCAAGCTTTCAACCTGAAGATCAAGTCCGAGAAAAATGAGAAAAATAAGATGTGTGCAAAGAATAGAGAGGAACGCAGATAAATCTGAACTGGCAGTCATTGGGCCTTCGTGACCACTCCATAGTACTTCAAAAATAGATCCTGCTCATTTTGTGTAACTTCCATTTAACTTGTCATTAGAAATGAGTCATTAGCATCCTGTCTGCTAATATAAAATGACTATTAAATTATTTGTCGTTATTCTTGGCTTGCAGTTTAAATACTGCTTTTAGTGATCCTGCTGAAAGCAATGATCCAATTACAAGATATTGGATATTTTTCTCATGCACAAAGAAAGGAGCAAATAAACACTGTCCCAAAAAAGTTAACCCAGACAGCCATGGAAAAAAAAATTGAAAGACTTTTTCAAATATATCTTTTGTCTCATACCTTAGGCCATGTTGTTGGGTAAAAATTATCCTTTTCCAAACAATTCATTGAGATTCCCAGTTTGTGATTATATTCACCTGTATCTTTTCTCCCCAAAGACAAATAACGCTTACTTTTCCTTAGAAAGCCACATAGGGACTTCTTGGCCCAGGAACTAAACATCATCCACTTTTAAAATAATGTGAAATATCCCAGTTAATGTACTTTACTTTTTATTTTGCAAAAAATCAATCACTCTCTTAACAGACTTAAAAAGTGACCTCCTTCTCTGCTTATATAAATAACTTCTCTTTTACACTGCCTGTACTTTTTCATTTCAGGGTACTGAATTCAAGGGATACTTGAGAAGAAATTTCAAACGTGAAATATTCAGGGAAAAATTTCTCATGAACTTTATTCCTCTAAATTAAATTCTACTTAAAACAAAAAGGCAACAATAATTTGAGCTTATACATTAAAATAAACAAGCAAAGACCAAAATCTAATCACAAGAAATATAGGTTTGCTATGCACATTCAAATTATCACTCCAGGAGAACATGTAATCCTCTATGTAGTCTGTGTTCTAGTATGTGTGTGTTCTCTTTGGTTGATTTATGGTTGAATCACCATAAATAATGTAGAAGGTTATCAAGTGGTTTGGAAAAAGTAATAAATTTCTCATTGTGCACTATAAAGATTTAATTAAATGGAGACAAATGTTTGTTTTTTTTCCTGAGGAAAATATTTAAATAAGCAAGAATATCAACTGAAAAGTAATCTAAAGTTGATCATCCATATAAACAGTCCTCTGTTTCAGACAATAATTTGAGATTTCATACAATCATCCATTTACACAAATTAACTGTCTTTTCTGCAAAGAAAACATTCTCTGTACCAATTGAAAGAGAACGCTTTTGAGCTTGCACTGTTCAACTCCAAAGACAAACCATCTCTGAAACCTTTTCAGTCCCTTCCAGCCTTAGGTTGTTTTCAAGGGAGTTGCCCAGGCCGGTGGTATGCATGCCCACAGGAAGCCCAGTGGAAGCCCACCTTCCCTTCCATCCCAAGAGCTTCAGGCTGTGGCTTCTTTGGCCTTTCTGACACCCTTTGCTGGCATAGCTCCCCCTCCTCAGCCAGGGCTCTTCCCTCCTCTACCATTACACAACTTCTTTGTGCCCTGGGATCACATTGGCCGGACTCTGAGCTGGCAGCTGACTGGGAGCCTCAAGCAACAGTCCCAGCTGCATGCACACACGTGGCTTGACACTTAGATGCTATTGGGCCTAATTGTGGTTAACAGGTGGGACCAAGCCCTCTTATCCCAGCCTGCTCCAAGGACTGCCCAGAAGCTTAGACATTTGAAAGAGCTGGGGTTTTCTATTTGTCTTGTCCTTTCCCTTGGGTCAGAAAAGAGACAACTGGCCCATGGGAAATAAAGATGCCTGTATCTGCTTCCCTAGCTGCCCTGATAAGAGATGAGAGTCTTCAGGGCCCTCCACTTCCAGCTGGACTTGCTGGGGCCAGATCCAAAGGAGACTATCCCTCTTGGAACTATGATTAGAGATTTTATCATGCATCATATATCACAAATCACACCATGCTTTCTGGGAAAGAAACCCTTCAGTTATTACTAAGCCTACTTTAAACCTTTAAGCCTATTTTCAAAGACCTGTTTCCAGAACATATTATGTACCAAAGGAAGTTAATAAGTACTCATATATTGCATCGCAGCATTCTCTCTTTCCTCTGCTGAAAACTGGCAACTAGACAATTTGATATCTACAAGTCCCACCATCTTAAATTTATGTTTGTTTGGCCACTGTCTTTGCAAAAAAAAAAAAAAAAAAAAAATCAAATCCTAGTTTATAGGTGCAAGAAGAACTCAATATAATAATACACTTTGATTGAAAGAAATTGAAGAATTTTCCTCCAGAGTCTCAGGGCAGAGAACCTCTTCACACTGTTCTGTCAAGCTCAATTCAATCTACTTCTTGCCACTCTAATTTTCTATGAATTAAGCCAAAGATGAAATGGAAACTTGAGGTAATGCTTGACCAACATACCTTTATTTTAAAATAAGGTCAGAAGAGACAGCTACTCTGTATATTTGTTATTCTTAAGGAAATAAATGAGAAGTCTGGCTGCCCTCAGAAGATGTTGTTAGACTTGTTAGATCATGGACAGGCATGTAAAAGTGTTTGCTGTTTTAAAGGGACTGTGACAACTGCATTCCCTATAAAATACAGCAGTTGGCTTACTTACAGTGTTACTATTATGAACACAGGAATAGCTCTTTGTGTAGAAATACATTTTCTTCTTTTTCATTATTTGGCCTTCCTGGAAGTTTTAAGATCATTAATTCATATGGTTATTATAACTTTCATGGCTCCTATTTTAATTGGAAAATCCTGACTCTTAGACATTGTAAGGGCAATTTGTGGCCAAAGGGCAGGAAAATTAATCTTAATTTGAATTAGAGAAACAGAAATTCTAGCAACATAAATTATGTGACACATTTTTTGTTTAGATTAGTTTTGGTGAAATTAGTTTTGAATCAGTGGACATACGAATAGCGTTTGAAAAATGTCCAGCAGAGCAAGGCTTGCTGCAGATGGCAGTTCAGTCTACCATATAATAGTTCTGTATCTAGAAAAAGAATTTAAAATTCATTTCTTAAAAATTACATTTGAAACCATTTTAACCTTCTGGGTATTAAAATGCAGGCTTTCACATGGGTCTTTGAAAAGCATCCATCCTGGCAACTTGATTTAAGACATTGCTATACTATTAATTGAGCCATCAACAACTTTGATGAGTATGACTCATCTATTTCTTTAGGTATTTGCATTCTATGAAATGCTAAATGGCACTCTTGCCACTAAAGTGCTGCTAAAATGTAAACATCTCCTGTTCTTGTGAAAGAGTGCCCTACACAGGATGTCATCCTCAAAGGCTGCCTCTCACCTCCTCACCTCAAGCCTGGCCACACTTCTGTGAAACCCGTTCCCCATAAGGCTGCTTTCTGAGCTCTTTCTGCTCATACACCCCATTCTCCATGCCCTTTATAAAGCATGCTCTCGTACCACCATCCAACAACGTCTCTAAATTTCTTACACAATCTTGGCATGATCCCTCCATCATCTCTAGGATCCTCTCCCACTTTGCTCACAATGTTTTTTTCACCTCCTTTCCTGCTCTTTGCCATTCCTCTACCAAAATGACATTAAAGGATTTAACATTTCATGCCTCTGTAGCACTTTATTTTCTACTCATTTTTTTTAAAGTCTTTTGTAAGTACAAAGTACAGTTAGAACTTGGATCTCACTGTCCCTCAGAGTTTCTCCATCATCCAGATCTTGGGTTCCAGCACTCTCCTCTGCACATACTCTTACTTAGCCCTGTTCTGCCCTCTCAGTCTTCAGTTCACTTTTTCCTTCTAGCTTCCTCCTTATCTCACTTGTTTTCCCACCCAAGGGATTCTTGGAACCCACGTTAACAGTTTTCTCACTGTAGTTGTTAAGATTTTCATTTTCTATTCCACTCGTTTTGCTAATTCCTAGAAGTCACTTTCTGTTCTCTCACTTTCTGAAAGGTGGCTCATTGCTGTTAGTTGTTGTTGTTGTTTTTTAAAGTCTTGTAACTTTCCCGTTTGTCTCTGACATAAGTTCACGCTGCCTGGTGACTTCGGGTCCTCAGTACTGCTCAGCCATCTGAGGATCGCCACTTCAGTTCCTTGTGAGGCATTCATAGACGATGTTTCAAAATCTTCCCCTTCTTTATCAAGCTGAAGTTGCAACCTGGCATTCCTCAATCATATTTAATCAGTTAATTCAATGAGATCATGGCTATTTGAAATCAATTTCCACAGCTTTCCTTGTCTTTTCTTAGAAAGTCAGTTAATCTCTCTTCTTTCACATTGACTTGCAAAATGTCCTGTCCACTTTCTAAAGTATCCGCCTCTTTCTCTTTGACCCTGTTTCTCTGTGACCCTCTCTTTCCCACCTTTCCCTTGTCTCGATTACTATGCCCACTTCCACACTACTCTCTGACTCTGCCTCTCCACTGCTTTGTTCATTTTCTGCCAAACTTTAGTGAGAGACGACTATTCTTATTGCTCCTTTTCCTTCTCTCCTACCCATGTATTAACTGATATTTACTGCATAGAATCTGGTTTCTGTGCCTGCCACTTGACTAAAAATATTTTCACCAATAACTTTCTAATCATCAGTCATAAATCCCATGGCCTTTCCCCAGACCTCATGGTTCCCGAGCTTTCTGCTGCACATAACTCTGTTACCAACCTCATCATTTTTTAAAAAATGTTTTCCCCTTAGTCTCCAGAAACACTGTATTCTCTTCTCTCTTGGATCCTCATTCACTCATCTCTTTCATCATTTTTTCTCTTTCCTGCCAACCTCTAAATCAGTGATCTCTAAACCATTCTGACTGCATGTCTTTAATAATAAAAAATTTAAGCATAAAACATAAATGTGATGCGTGTGTTTTGTTGTTGTTCAGTTGCTAAGTCATGCCTGACTCTATGTGGCCCTGTGGACTGCAGTCTGCCAGGCTCCTCTCCCTGGGATTCTCCAGGCAAAAATACTAGAGTGGGTTGCCATTTCCTTCTCCAGGGTATGCATGAGCAAATACACAAAATTTTGCATATGTACTCTACTAATATATATGAATGTGTATATATTTACTATACAACATATGATTATAAAACAAAGTAGAAAATTTAATAAAGTTGAAGTAAAAATATTTTAAGCAAAATTTTATTTCATTTATTAATAATATAGAGAAAAATGGAATAGTTTTCATTATTTTTTAAATCTTGATTTAACACTTTTTGATACAGCAATTCAATTGTTTCCTTCATAATTAAGTTGATCTATATACTGAGTTTAAGTGGATGTCACCAATGAAAAGTAGTGCTTCACAAAAATACATTGATCTAAATGGAAAAAGTACATTATTAATTGCTCTAAATCATGATGCTTATATTTCAACAAAGTCTACTAATTTTGAAAACATAATTTAATATATGTAGTACAAAGTAATGTAGTACAGCTAGTAATACCTTATCATTCCTAACATACAACTATTTTTTAAAATCCAAACAGATTTGACTTGTCAATTAATTAAGATTTTAAATGCCATGTTCAAAACCCACTGAAATTCTTTGGAAGCGTTTGTAAATGATTAAAAATTTTGTTTCTAAGTTTTTAAAGTTTCTAAGATGAGAGGTTTTATATGTTGTATGCTATTTTCAGGAATTAAAGCACATAGTATCAGAAATATTTTTAAACCATCCTTTAAAAAATATTCCTTATAAGTGATTCTTTAGTTATTTTTTGTCCTTTTTATTGAAAGGCTAGCTCAAATGTGTATGTGTGTATTACTCTAGGTTATAGACAACCAACAGGCAATTGGAATCATGAATTAGGTAGGCAAATTTGAACACTTGACTTATTGTAAAATAAATCTTAACATTAATAAATCTTCAGTTTTGGAAAAGATAACTTGTTGTCAGATAATTTATAAATAAGTCTTTATATGGCACAAAAGAATGCCATAATCATTCCCCCCTCACAAAATGTAGTAAGTTGAGGATCCTGCTACATATTTTACTTTTGTTTCTATAAATTAACCATATTCAAAACATCCTGTAGAACTCTGTAAACTTCTAGCTACAATTCTATAGTAACTTGCATATAATGACACTGGGAGTACATTTTATATGTAGATTCACCACTCTAAGCCTCCTGCAGGATCACTTTAAAAATTCTAGATAAGGGAGCTCCTCTATCAACTAGCTGAACTTCATTCACCCATAAAGCATTGCTTTTACTAAAGAAATCATTAAGGAAGAGAATCATGGCTTCTCCAGTGCATTAAGCAATACTTCATGGGTTCCATTATTGAGGCACAATCTAGCAAAACAAATGAACATACATGTTAGGAAAAATTGAACTCTCACACAACTTTATAGAAAATCTCCCTCACTGAGTCATTTGTTTGAATAAATAATAATAGTAGCTAACATATATTTTGTGCTTACTAAGTGTCAGGCACCATATTTTATGCCTTTTACACATACTAGCATATTGAAATCTTAAGCATTTTTCTATACATCTTATAAGGTTATTTTCATAAAAAGAAATGGTTTTAATTTGTCACCATATTGCTTCTTTGTGTTACATTAGCCATTTTTAGGAAGAACTAGTTTATACAATAATATGTAATTTTTTTCCTTACTAATATTAGAAAAACTTAAGTTAACATGAATTACAGTGACTTTTAAGTACAATAAAGTACTAGATTTAGAATAACATAAACAGCACAGAAAAACTACAGACAAATCTTCATATTCTTATTGGTTAGTTTTAAAATATATTGTTAATCACTAAGGTTTCATTTTCTCAGTTGCTAATGTCATATAGTAAAGTATAAAATATGGTGAAATTTGCTGTCAGAGATTTGTAAACCCTTATTTCAACCTTTTTGATAATTTCAGCTTTTTGTCTGACATCTTGATGGGTTTGACTAGTTAATTTTTTTTTCCTTTTAATGTGGCTGATGGAGAAATACTAGAAGTAAAATAGAGAATTAATAGCACCTTAGTAACTCTCTCATGCCTCAACCCACTCACATTTTCAATTCCTCTTCCCCAAAGCTAACCATTACCTTGACTTCTGATAGCATAGTTCAGTTTTATTTTTTGTTTGGAAACTTTTCATGTTTTGGATAACAGAGTATATTCTCTTTTGTATCTGGATTCTTTCTTCTTATCCAAAAGTTCAGAAAGAATTCCATTGTACAAATATACCAAAGTTTATTAATATACTCTACTACTGAAGAAGATCTGAGTTGTTTCCAGGTTTTATAAAATAACACTGCTATAAATATTCTAATGCATGTCTTTTTGTACACATGTACATACATTTATTTCTGGTGCACATACACATACATTTCTGTAGGCTCAAAATTGTTAGGTCATAGGGGATGCATATGCCTAGCTTTAGTAGATTCTGCAAAACAATTTTCCACAATATAGTCTCACAGAGGATGTGAGATTCAGTTTTTTCATATTCTTGCTAAGATTTGATACTGTCTGTCTTTTTATTTAACCACTCTATGAATCTATAGTGTTACCTCACTGTGGTTTTAATTTACATTTCCCAGGTGACTGGTGAGATCAACTATCTCTTCAGTGTTATATTGGTCACTGTGAAGGAACTGTTAGTACTTTGCGAGTAACAACCATTCAATTGTTCCACCTATTTTCTGTATTGTGCTGTCTGTAATTTTGTCATTGACTGGTAAGTTTTATATGCTCTAAATACAAGTATTTTTTTTTAATATTTCTTATTTATTTTATAAATAATCTTCCCTTCTCTGTACCTTATCTTTTAACTCTTTTAATAGTGTCCTTTGTAATATAATCTTTATTTTGTATTATGTGTGTGCTCAGTCACATCTGACTCTTTGCAACCATATGGACTGCAGCCCAACAGGCTCCTATGTCCATGGAACTTTTCAGGCAATATACAGGAGCAGGTTGCCATGCCCTATTCCAGGGCATTTTCCTAGCTTAAGGATTGACCCTGCAGTACTTGCATTTCCTGCATTGGCAGATGGATTCTTAAATCAACAGTTTTTTTTTTTTTTTCTGTAATTAAAAAAGATTGTCCATTTTGTGAGATCGGATTTTATTTAAACTAGAAAACAAAGTTTTCAAACACCTTGATCAGTTTTATCAAGTCTGCTGCTGCTGCTGCTGCTAAGTCACTTCAGTCATGTCCGACTCTGCCTGACCCCATAGACGGCAGCCCACCAGGCTCCCCCGTCCCTGGGATTCTCCAGGCAATAACACTGGAGTGGGTTGCCATTTCCTTCTCCAATGCATGGAAGTGAAGTGAAAGTGAAGTCGCTCAGTCGTCTCCGACTCTTAGCGACTCCATGGACTGCAGCCCACCAGGCTCCTCCGTCCATGGGATTTTCCAAGCAAGAGTACTGGAGTGGGTGCCATCGCCTATCAAGTCTGCAGTGCAGTGCAATTCTCTGAAATCCAGGGTGCCACCATGTACCTAGGCAGAGTCCCATCTTAGGATATCCAATCTCTTAAGTCAGAAGCGGGGCCCAGTGACCCAGAACTGCTGTATAATTTGAGTGGACAATGATCATTAACAGCTGCCAACTTTATAAAAACAAACCAAAACCTACTATACAGCAGAGGCAACTCTACTCAATGCTCTGTGGTGACCTAAATGGGAAGAAATCCGAAAAAGAGAGATTATTTAAACATATTGCTGATTTGTTTTGCTATACAGTATAAACTAATAACCAGAGAAGGCAATGGCACCCCACTCCAGTACTCTTGCTTGGAAAATCCCATGGATGAAGGAGCCTGTTAGGCTGCAATCCATGGGGTCGCTAAGAGTTGGACATGCCTGAGCGACTTCACTTTCAGGCATTGGAGAAGGAAATGGCAGCCCACTCCAGTGTTCTTGTTTGGAGAATCCCAGGGATGGGGGAGCCTGGTGGGCTGCCGTCTCTAGGATCGCACAGAGGCAGACACGACTGAAGTGATTTAGCATAGCATAACATAAACTAATAACAACATTGGAAAGCAAATATACTCTGATAAAAAAATTTTTTGATAAATAAAAACAAAAGACAGCCAGATATTATGTACCTCCTGATAGAAATACAAGCACACTTTATGGAGTAGTCCTTCCAAAAAATCAAATCTGAATCTTCCAAGCTTCAAGAGTCAATTGACTCAATGGACATGTATTTGAGCAAACTCTGGGAGATAAGAAAAATATCTTCAAAGGAAGTAAACTCACAGGCAAAGCAATCCTAGAATGCATGACATCTACAATATATTTCATCTAGATTATATGGCAGAAAGCAAAGAAGAACGAAAGAGTCTCTTGATGAAAGTAAAAGAGCAGAGTGAAAAAGCTGGCTTAACACTCAACATACAAAAAACTAAAATCATGACATCCGGTCCCATCACTTCATGGTGAATAGATGGAGAAAAAATGGAAACAATGATAGATTTTATTTTCTTGGGCTGCAAAATCATTGCAGCCATGAAATTTAAAGATACTTGCCCCTTGGAAGAAAAGCTATGACAGTGTATTAAAAACCTGGACAGTTTATTAAAAAGCAGAGACATCACTTTGCAGATAATGTTCCGTATACACAAAGCTATGGCTTTTCCAGTAGTCATATATGGATGTGAGAGACAGACCATAAAGAAGGCTGAGCACCGAAGAACTGATGGGTTTGAACTGTGGAGCTGGTGCAGACTCTTGAGAGTCCCTTGGACAGCAAGGAGATCAAACCAGTCAGTCCTAAAGGAAAACAGCCCTGAATGTTAGAAGGACTGATGCTGAAGCTGAAACTCCAATACTTTGGCCTCCTGATGTGAAAAGCTGACTCATTGGTATAGAGCCCGATGCTGGAAAAGACTGAGGGCAGAAGGAGAAGAGGGTGCAGAGGGTGAGATAGTTGGATGGCATCATTGGCTCAATGGGCATGTGTTTGAGCGAACTCTGGGAAATAATGAAGGTAGGGAAGCCTGGCATGCTGCAGTCCATGGGGTCGCAGAGTCAGACTGAACAGCAACAACAAGATTATATGACATGTGGTAGACCAAGGAAAAAACTGATACACAGAAATCCTATGTGAAGTACAAGAAATCTAAAAAAGAGAAGGTGTTTGGTAAATGACTAAAATATCACAGTTAATTTCAGTTTCTACACAATTGCTCTATTTAACTGGCAAAAGAAAAGCATTTCCACTCCTGAAACCACAGGGATACGATTGGTAAAATTTTTGCTGTAGAAAACTATAGAATTAATCCAGTTTCTCAAACAAACTGAGAAAAAAAAGAAAGAAATCTATAGATTAAAAGAGACTTTAAAACATGTCATTCAATTGTAATCATTATATCTTATTTAGAAAAAACATTTAATAGACAGCCAGACAAATTTGAATTCTAACTTGATAATAACATTTAGGCATTATTTCTAATGTTGTCAGGAATATAACAATATTGTTTAAGAATCTGTATCTTTTAGAGATACCCACTGAAATATTTGGCACATAATGGCCTATGTGGGAAAATCGAGTGTATATAGGGCCTTTCCCTGGCAGTTCAGTGGTTAAGACTTGGCCTTCTAATGCATGAGGAGTGGATTCAATCCCTAGTCAGGAAGCTAAGATCACACGTGCCTTGTGGCCAAAAAACCAAAATAGGAAACAGAAACAGTATTGTAACCAATTAAATAAATACTTTAAAAATGGTTCACATTAAAAAAAAAACTGTAAAAAATAAAATAAAAATGTGGATATATGTGTTATGTATAACTAATTCACTTTGATGTATACCTGAAACTAACATAACGTTGTAAATCAACTATACTCCAATAAAAATTTGAAAAAAAAGCCTTAAAATTTTAGGTTTTAAGAAAATAAAGTAAAACAGCATTTCATTTTTGCTTTTAAAGTTGCTGCTGCTGCTGCTAAGTCGCTTCAGTCGTGTCCGACTCTGTGCGACCCCATAGATGGAAGCTCACCAGGCTCCCCTGTCCCTGGGATTCTCCAGGCAAGAACACTGGTGTGGGTTGCCATTTCCTTCTCCAATGCATGAAAGTGAAAAGTGAAAGTGAAGTCGCTCAGTTGTGTCCGACTCTTAGCGACCCCATGGACTAGAGCCTACCAAGGTTGTAAGCAAATATCAACAGTGAAGTTGTTGACTGTATTTCAGTAGTAATTTTACATTCCCACCAGATGGCAGTCTTCCCTGACTCTTCGCAGGTACCTCATAGTCTAGCTGTTCACGGCTTACAAAGCAATGAGATTACATCCGTGTACTCGGATAGAATATTGGAAATCTGCCAGAACTCCATGGCTCCAGGATTAAATATCTCTTTGAAAAGAGACTTCCACGGCAGAGGTTTTTAGTTTTTCAAATGATATGTATATCTCTGGGACAACGGCTATTTACATAAACTCTAGGCTTACACTGAGTTTCTCAGGATCACAGTTGGCACCTTTTCTTGATGATCAGGATGCCAAAAGGCTGGTAAATGCACCAGAGAAGGTTTCAGAGTATTGTGTTTCTCCAAGCAGAGCCAAGTAAGAAGAATTCAAATGCCACCCGTATCTCAAGTATTCTCATCTAATCTCAGCTCCTAGAGCGTTTACTTAAAACATTTTCATTTTCTTGGCAAAGAGCTACGTAAATACATTCAATTTTACCTCTTTTATACATATGTCCTTGAGATATTTTGACTAATGTGTTAGGTTTGAGAATTTTACTCTCCAACTACATGTGCATGAATAGATCATACACTAATTCTAGAATAAAAGGCTTATCTCAATGATAAATGACATTTGCAATTGAGAATTTATCTAGCTTTGCAATGTTGGAGAGAATGTCACTGCATTTTCAAATTTAATTATTTTTTATTTTTACCTATAACAAATTCATATCCCTGACAGGGATCAGTATTAGTAACTATTTATTCAATAGGGAAATTCACAAATCCCTCTATTTTATATAGGGGGGATAAATTAGGAATATTCTCACAAGGGCCTTGTGAAAAAAAATCTTCTTAGTCAAGGGTGTGATGGTGACTGAGGGAGTAAATTGGAAGTCAGGGTCTGTACTTATCTTCTTGGCTCCTTCCTACTGACAGATAGCAGAACATATAATTTCAAAATATGACTACAGGAGTTTAAGGCATGCCACCTCAAAACATGTTGCTTTAGTATATTGATTATTTTGAGCTGTAGGTACTTGGAAAATAGCAAATGCAGGGAGAGTCTGCCTCTGGACTCCCCTTATCTGATTAAAAGATAGATCTTCCAAAACTCAATTGTCATAGATCTCCTCCCTGGGGGTTTCAGGTTAAGATTGGTTGGCTCTTATCAAAGAAAAGACCAGAAGTCAACACCACATTCAGACAGACCTTGTCACAAACTATCATAGCTCTTATCTTTTTTCTAAGGATCTCTTCTTCTTTCTATATAAGGATGAAAGATCTTGACGAGGATGAAAGAGGAGAGTGAAAAAACTGGCTTAATACTGAACATTCAAAGAGAAAATAAAATCATGACATCTGGTCCCATCACTTCATGGCAAATAGAAGGGGAAACAGTGGAAATAATGACAAACTTTATTTTCTTGAGCTACAAAATCACTAGGATGGTGACTGCAGCCATGAAATTAAAAAATACTGCTCCTTGGAAAAAAAGCTATGACAAACCTAGACAGCATATTAAAAAGCAGAGACATCACTTTGCCAACAAAGGTCCATCTAGTCAAAGCTATGGTTTTTCCAGTAGTTATGTATGGATGAGAGAGTTGAACCATAAAGAAGGCTGAGCACTGAAGAATTGATGTTTTCAAACTGTGGTGATGGAGAAGACTCTTGAGAGTCCCTTGGACACAAGGAGAACAAACCAGGCAATCCTAAAGGAAATCAATCCTAAATATTCATTGGAAGGACTGATGCTGAAGTTGAAGCTCCAATACTTTGGCCACTTGATGCAAAGAGCTGACTCATTGGAAAAGATCCTGATACTGGGAAAGATTGAGACAGGGGGAGAAGGAGGCGATAGAGGATGAGATGAATGGATGGCATCACTGACTCAATGGACATGAGTTTGAGCAAACTCCAGGAGATAGTGAAGGATAAGGAAGCCTGGTGTACTGCAGTTCATGGGATCATAAAAGAGTTGAACACGACTTAGTGACGGAACAACAACAACATATTTCCTAAAAATAATTGATTCCCCTCTAAAGGGCCTATGTTCCCCTACCCTTTCCTGATTAAGATGGTATTTAAACTTAAATTCTAAAGCTATCTCTTTGGGATACTCAGTTACCCTAGGTGTTACCAGGGTTACTCTCATTTATACATGAGGTCTACATGTTAATAAACCTCTGCTTTCCTTTTGGTAATCTGTCTTTTATTACAAGGTTCTCAACCAAGAACCCAGAAGGGTAGAAGGAAAAATAACTTCTTCCCTGGTGGCTCAGAGGTTAAAGCATCTGCCTGCAATGTGGGAGACCTGGGTTCAATCCCTGGGTTGGGAAGATCCCCTGAAGAAGGAAAAGGCAACCCCCTCCAGTATTCTTGCCTGGAGAATCCCATGGATGGAGGAGCCTGGTGGGCTACAATCCATGGTGTCACAAAGAGTCAGACACGACTGAGCAACTCCACTCACTTCACTCACACTATTCACATCTACCAGAGAAAAGCTCAGCTATGGAACAAAGCTGTGGGAAGTCCCACCCTGCCCCGAGACTCTCATTCTCTCCCTGTCACCCTACTTCACACAGCAGTCTGCAGCATATCTAGAGAATACAAACTATTTTTCATATGCATAATATAAAGCAAGTGTTAGAATTCAGTATAAATTTAAGTTTAAAAAAACCCTCATTATCCAGAACTAAATTCACAGTCATTCACAGAGAATGAGGCTATAATCCAGTTGCCTAACAATGTAGCATATGGGGATACAATCATGCATAGGAAAGGAAAATTTTCTATGGATGGAGCATTGGGAACTGAATCACATAGGGAAACAAGGCAATGAGTGGAGGCTCTGGTATTGTTCATAAGAGTTGAAAACAGAGACATTTTTATTTTATTTCAACAGCAAAGAGTTTTAGGTTTATCATATAAAATTAGAGTTTTCGATTTAATTTTTCTGGTATTTAAAATTCCTCGATTAAATGCTATGCTATAGCCCAAAGGACAAACGCCAGACCACCTTCTGTGACCTTTGGGATTATTTCTTAGCCCCATTTAATGCCTCCTCTTCTATGCTTTGCATTTACATGAGCAGGCCCTGACTTTGCTTTCTTTAGAGTCCACCCCACTACACAGTGCGCTCCTGGCAGTCTCTCTGCTTGTTCACCTTTGAAATTTCCAGTGGGTTCTTAATACCTGTGTGGTGGATTAGTTAATGAATTATTAACTAATGGTTGGCCTTCTGACTAGGCTATTTCTGTAAAATTTTAAAATGCCTGGGAAATAAATGCTTATCCATGGTTCTCTGGGAAGACTTGAGATACCTGGGCCTGATATTTATTCCTGCTGTAGCAAACTTCTACAAACTGGTTGGCTTAGACAGCAGAAATGTATTCTCTAAAAGTTCTGAAAGTCAGAAGTTTGAAATCAAGGTGTAAGCATGGCTCTGTTCTCTTTGGAGGCTCTGGAGAAGAAGCATTTTTGACATCTTCTGGTGGCTGTTGACATTTCTTGGTATTCCGTGGCTCATAGCTGCTTCATTTCCGTATTGGCCATATTGCCTTTTCCACTGTGATTTTGTGTGCCTAAAATTTCTCACTTTTTGTCCTACAAGATGTATATGATGTCATTTATGGTTTACCTATTAATCCATGATAATCTTTTCCTCTTAAGATCCTTAACTTAATCACATCCTTGCCATATAAGGACATACTCATTCTTTTGTCATACAAGATAAGAGTTAGATTTTCATGTGACCAAGATGTAGACACTTTAAGGTACTCCATGTAGCCCATCACAACCTGACAGTAAATAATTAACCATATGAGGATACAAAGTCCAAACTGAATTCAGAGTATCTATCACAAATGCAGTATTTTCTTGGCTAGACCTAACCCTAGATGTTTCTATAGCTCTGAAGAGGAACTCTTAGATATAGCACCCAGATGAACTGCTATTGCTTAGTGAGCTATAAATGAACTGACACCTCCCAAAGAACATGAGGATGCAGTGATTAAACTGAAGAAGACCCTGGTGATAAAAGAGTACCTCAAGAGACAGACCTGATCAGTGCCTTTTAGTCCTGTCTATTGGACAGGCCAGTACTGTGAATATCTGGGGATGCAGACCTCAAATACACACCATCCAAAGAGAAGTATTTGGGAGCTAGATAGTTCCCTGGTAGCTCAGACAGTAAAGCATCTGCTTACAAAGTGGGAGATCTGGGTTCAATCCCTGGGTCAGGAAGAGCCTCTGGAGAAGGAAATGGCAACCCACTCCAGTACTTTTGCCTGGAAAATTCCATGGATGGAGGAGCCTGGTAGGCTACAATCCACAGGGTCACAAAGAATCAGACATGACTGAGCAACTTCAATTTCACTTTTTCACTTTTCAAAAGATGGATAAGAAGCCCAAGTTGAAAAACAAATTTTCATTTCCAAAGAACAAAAGAGTTGAGAGAGCAAGAGTGAGCAAACTGTGGGGCAAAAATAAATGACAGTTACTACTTCCCTGGTGGCTCAGATGGTAAAGCATCTGCCTACAATGTGGGAGACCCAGATTCAATCCCTGGGTTGGGAAGATCTCCTGGAGAAGGAAATGACAACCCACTCCAGTACTCTTGCCTGGAAAATCCCATGGATGGAGGATCCTGGTAGGCTACAGTCCATGGGGTCACAAAGAGTTGGACACGACTGAGAAACTTTACTTCACTACTTCCAATTACTTCCAAGGGTTAAGAATAAAAAAAAAAAAAAAAGCACCAGTGTGAAGACTGTGGTATGTGAAATATGGAGGGCCTGGGCAGCCTACTTAATGCTGTAAATCTAACAAGCTCTTCAGAACTAAAGAGACTTTGTATAAATCTGCACGCTACCACTTTGCCATTATTCTTGTATGCTATGACTCTGTTATACTAATTGTTAAAAGCTTACAGTAGCTTTAATATCATTGATTAAAGGGCTCACATTCAGTTGATATGCACTTGTACCAAGCAGACCAGCATCTCTTTTCAAATAAGGCATGGTTCTATGGTCAGCGCTCGTGTCCATTTTCTTCAGTATCATCTGATCATATGCATGGTCATGTCAAGACAGAGTTGGAAAAAGAACCACTGGAGAAGGGACACTTGGACCTTAGGACAGAGATTCTACCCCAATTCCTCCAGGGAAAGAGATAGAAAAATGATTAGAACTTTGGCAGTAGGAACCTAATTGGGTTTTTCCCCGTTTTATGGGTCTTTTCTGGGAAGCTGGGAATATCTTATCACAAAGAACATCTAAAATCATTTAAAATATTCATGAAATTAGGTGCTGGTAACTCAAACACCTTCAAAGCCCATGAAGTTGGGCTGAAAATGGAAAACAGAAAAAACAATAAGGACTGTAATTGTGACTGACTTTGGGAGGTTGGGGCAGGAGGGTGCGGTTACCAGTTTTTGACCCTGTTTAATGACAGTATCTTGTCAGACAAATACTACAGAAGTTTGGAGCCCTCTATGGCACCCCACCCGTTTTTTGGGGGGCTTTTTTCGGGGGGGGGCCGGTAGAGTATTCGAACATTGCTAAAATTTTTTAATGGATATAAATTTCAAACTGTTCATAGTCACAGCCCAGTAGTTTAAAAAAAATTAAAAGATTAAAAGGTGATTATTAAAAAAACTCAATTGCATGGCCAATCCAACTCATTTTCCACAAAGTGCCTCTTAATTGGCCTAAAACTTCTGAGTGGAATGTGAAATTGATGATTATATGCAAGGTCAGCTTCATTCTGCTACTGCTATATAAAGACATGAGGCATAAACAACATGATCAGTTTTTTTTTTCTTTTACTATTTAAAAAAAGAGATAGTATATGGTTACAAATGGCTATGGAGAAGGGGAGAAATTATTTACTGAAGCATCTGTGATGGACATAGCATCAGACCTCCAGAGAGCACTTATGAGTTACTAGGATTCCAAAATACAAACTATAAACTATTTCCTGCAATGTTTTTTATGAAAAAAGAAATAAGAATTTAGTAGGCATTTTATTATATATATATATATATGTATCTGTGTATACATATATTTTTTTATATTACCAGCAAGTGTTCTAACTAAAAATCAAAAGCTTTTAAAAAATTTTGCCTTTGTAATCATGTTTGAAAATATTTTTACTTTCTTGTTTCCCTCATTGTATATATATACATTTGACATATTTGCTTGCCCACATCTTAAAAGTTCTTAAATTTTATAGATACCATCTATGTGAACCAATAAAACTCTACAAATACTGCAGTTCTATAGAAAAGTCAGCTTTAAATTTGTAAACACACTATCTAACCTCACCACTTCTCAATAAACACGTGGTTAATAGACACAGAACAGTGAAAGATAACAGTCCACAGAACATAAATTATAAAAATATGAATAAGCTTACCAATTTATTTAAACTTGTCTATTAAGTTTTCTAGTGTGTTTTCAATATTAAGGGTCAGTAACCTATGCAAGCAAGAGAGTTTCAGAAAAACATCTATTTCTGCCTTATTGATTATTCCAAAGCCTTTGACTGTGTGGATCACAATAAACTGTGGAAAATTCTGCAAGAGATGGGAATACCAGACCACCTGACCTGCCTCTTGAGAAATCTGTATGTAGGTCAGGAAGCAACAGTTAGAACTGGACATGGGAACAACAGACTGGTGCCGAATAGGAAAAGGAGTATGTCAAGGCTGTATATTGTTACCCTGATTATTTAACTTATATGCAGAGTACATTATGAGAAACACTGGGCTGGAGGAAGCACACGCTGGAATCAAGATTGCCGGGAGAAATATCAATAACCTCAGATATGCAGATGACACCACTCTTATGGCAGAAATTGAAGAAGGACTAAAGAGCCTCTTGATGAAAGTGAAAGAGGAGAGTGAAAAAGTTGGCTTAAAGCTCAACATTCAGAAAACGAAGATTATGGCATCTGGTCCCATCACTTCATGGCAAATAGACGGGGAAATAGTGGAAACAGTGTCAGACTTTATTTTTCTGGGCTCCAAAATCACTGCAGATGGTGACTGCAGCCATGAAATTAAAAGACGCTTGCTTCTTGGAAAGAAAGTTATGACCAACCTAGATCACATATTCAAAAGCAGAGATATTACTTTGTCCACAAAAGTCTGTCTAGTCAAGGCTATGGCTTTTCCAGTGGTCATGTATAGATGTGAGAGTTGGACTATAAAGAAAGCTGAGTGCCGAAGAATTGATGCTTTTGAACTGTGGTGTTGGAGAAGACTTGAGAGTCCCTTGGACTGCAAGGAGATCCAACCAGTCCATCCTAAAGGAGATCAATCCTGGGTGTTCATTGGAAGGACTGATGTTGAAGCTGAAACTCCAATACTTTGGCCACCCGATGTGAAGAGCTGACTCATTTGAAAAGACCCTGATGCTGGGAAAGATTGAGGGCAGGAGGAGAAGGGGACGACAGCAGATGAGATGGTTGGATGGCATCACCAACTCAATGGACATGTGTTTGCATAGACTCCGGCAGTTGGTGATGGACAGGGAGGCCTGGTGTGCTGCGGTTCATAGGGTCACAAAGAGTCGGACATGACTGAGTGACTGAACTGAAGTGAACCTATACCTCAATTTATATAAAATTATGTTTTTTTAAAATTTCTTTTGGTATTTCTTCTGATTTTGAAAATAGCTCCTAAAATACCACTGTTTGGTGTTGTTTATCAAACTTCATTTGCAATATTATAGAATTAGAATTGCTAAAGCTGGAAAAATCTGCCAGATATATTATGCTCTCTTTTCCATAATAAAATAAAAATGCAAATAGAGTGAATGAGGAAAATAAGCCAATTAAAGATTTACAACATTTCTAGAATAAAATTTTAAGCCTTAAAGCAAACAAAAATCTAGAGACACAGCAGAAAGTATTCAGCTAGGAATTTAGAAATTGATTTTACAACAAGCTTCTCCAACTCCCTAAGTAACCTGTGGAAGTTGTTTGTGGTTACTCTGCTTTTCAGTTAATCCTTTGCTATGCCAACTCATTCTCATAACAGACATGCTCATCTAATCAATATCTCAATCCACAAAATGGGAATAACAGTTACTGGTTGACCAAGATAATGGTCAAGGTTACACGAGGTGTTCAGGCTTGACAGAACACAGAAGAAATCATTGGAACACAGGTACTTTCCCATCAAGTGACAGTTGATCTCCATGCCAATAATTAACACCAGAGAAAAATGACAAAAGAAGTGGTTGCTGTAGAATGAATAAATGAAAACAATTTAAACCAGATCTTTGCAAAGCAGTCAATAGAATTATGGGAAATTCAGGGGAGAAAAGGATATGGATCATTGTGGGAAACAATATTGTAGTTCCTAAAGCAATTAAACAGAATTACTATATGACCTGGCAATGTAACTTCTGTATATACATCAAAAAGCATAGTAAACAGGGACTCAAACAGATGACTGTATATCAATATTCACAATAGCCAAAGATGAAAACAAACCACATGTCTACTGACAGAAGCATGGATAAACAATATGCAGAATATTATTCAGCCTTAGAAAAGGAATTGTGACACATGCTGCAACATGAAGAAATTTTAAAGTTATTATGCCAAGGAGTGCTCAAACTACCGAACAATTGCACTCATCTCACACGCTAGTAAAGTAATGCTCAAAATTCTCCAAGCCAGGCTTCAGCAATATGTGAACCGTGAACTTCCTGATGTTCAAGCTGGATTTAGAAAAGGCAGAGGAACCAGAGATCAAATTGCCAACATCCGCTGGATCATGGAAAAAGCAAGAGAGTTCCAGAAAAACATCTATTTCTGCTTTATTGACTATGCCAAAGCCTTTGACTGTGTGGATCACAATAAACTATGGAAAATTCTGAAAGAGATGGGAATACCAGACCACCTGATCTGCCTCTTAAGAAATCTGTATGCAGGTCAGGAAGCAACAGTTAGAACTGGTCATGGAACAACAGACTGGTTCCAAATAGGAAAAGGAGTACGTCAAGGCTGCATATTGTCACCATGTTTATTTAACTTATATGCAGAGTACATCATGAGAAATGCTGGACTGGAAGAAACACAAGTTGGAATCAAGATTGCCGGGAGAAATATCAATAACCTCAGATATGCAGATGACACCACTCTTATGGCAGAAAGTGAAGAGGGGCTAAAAAGCCTCTTGATGAAAGTGAAAGTGGAGAGTGAAAAGGTTGGCTTAAAGCTCAACATTCAGAAAACGAAGATCATGGCATCTGGTCCCATCACTACATGGGAAGTGGATGGGGAAACAGTGGAAACAGTGTCAGACTTTGTTTTTCTGGGCTCCAAAATCACTGTAGATGGTGACTGCAGCCATGAAATTAAAAGACGCTTACTCCTTGGAAGGAAAGTTATGACCAACCTAGATAGCATATTCAAAAGCAGAGACATTACTTTACCAACAAAGTTTCGCCTAGTCAAGGCTATGGTCTTTCCTGTGGTCATGTATGGATGTGAGAGCTGGACTGTGAAGAAGGCTGAGTGCTGAAGAATTGATGCTTTTGAACTGTGGTGTTGGAGAAGACTCTTAAGAGTCCCTTGGACTGCAAGGAGATCCAACCAGTCCATTCTGAAGGAGATCAATCCTGGAATTTCTTTAGAAGGAATGATGCTAAAGCTGAAACTCCAGTATTTTGGCCACCTCATGCGAAGAGTTGACTCATTGGAGAAGACTCTGATGCTGGGAGGGATTGAGGGCAGGAGGAGAAGGGGACGACAGAGGATGAGATGGCTGGATGGCATCCCTCACTTGATGGGTGTGAGTCTGGGTGACCTCCGGGAGCTGGTGATGGACAGGGAGGCCTGGTGTGCTGCGGTTCATGGGGTCGCAAAGAGTCGGACACGACTGAGCGACTGATCTGATCTGATCTGATTATGCTAAGTGAAGTAAGCCAGACTCCAAAAAACAAATATAGTATGATTTCACTTATATGAGTTACCTAGAGTAGTCAAATTCATAGACATAAAAAGCAGAATGCTGGTTGCCAGTCAGTGGGGATAATGGATCTTACTGTTTAATGCGTACAAAGTTTCAATTTGGGAATATGAAAACGTTCCTGAAATGGATTGTGGTGACAGTTGTACACCAATATGAATACACTTAATCTCACTGAACTGTATTCGCAAAAATCAATTGAAATGGTAAATTTACATCATGTATTTTTCATCACAGTAAAAATGTTATGAAGAGTATTTCTTCCTGTTTAAAAATCATTTGTTGAAAAGGCTAACAAATAAAAGATCAAATTATTCTTACAATGATATATAGCATGCGAAAAAATGATTCATAAACGAGAAAGTGGCTATTCTCTTGAGTAAGGTAAGCATCCAAATAGGTGGCCCACAGGAGACTGAAGGGCAAGAAGCACCACTTAGGTGACTGTTTTCTCTTGGCTAGTTTTGCTTTTTTTTTTTTTTTGCAAGTTTTTCAGTCATATCTGACTTTTTGCAACCTCATGCACTATACAGTCCATGGAATTCTCCAGGCCAGAATACTGGAGTGGGTAGCCTTTCCCTTCTCCAGGGGATCTTCCCAACCCAAGGATAGAACCCAGGTCTCCTGCGTTGCAGGTGGATTCTTTACCACCTAAGTCACAAGGGAAGCCCAAGAATACTGCCGACTGGAGTGGGTAGCCTATCCCTTATTCAGCAGATCTTCCTGACCCAGGAATAAAACTGGGGTCTCCTGCATTGCAAGCAGATTCTTTACCAACTGGGCTATCAGGGAAGTCCTGATAGCTTTTGCATTAGAGTCTCTTAATTTCACATTTGTCACTTGTGTGCTAATCTGGGTACCAAACACTCCAGATGTGAAGTTTAAGCTTAAAGTTTTATCTTACCCAAAGGTAAATTAAATGCAAAAGTCAGGTTGACATTTAGAAATTAATGGATATGTACAGAATGAAGAAAAGAAGTTCATATTAGAAATATGCTTGGTGTTTAAGGGGAATTAAAGAATGAGATATCTGGGAAAAGAGCAGGACAAAACAGTAATGCTCAGAGGATAAGTTTTCTAGTGTTTAAATGTAATGCGGATAGAGTATAAAGGTTTCTTAAGTTAGACTCTATTAATAAAAATGTCTACAAGTATTTTTTAGTTGCTATGTTATTAGCTTTGTGGGCAGAAGCTAAATTCAAACAATTCTGGACATCTTATTGTGCCCCAGGCTGCTTGACATATATGCAAGGATGAAGAAGATGGTCATGAACTCAATTCCTTTCATAAACCTTAACCCAAATTTCTCAGGTACATAATGTATCACAAAAGCAAATCTTGTATTTAGAATAAGTTATGTTGAAAACATGAATAAGTATTGAAAAGCTAGCCTATGTTTCTCAATATTATTATAGTCATTTCTATAATATGCCTATAGATGTTTCCTTAGGTAAAAGTACAACAGCTTACTAGGTTTTACTTTCAACAATTTAATGTTACCTTTGGTAAATTGCTTTTGGCCATGAAAAAAAGACTAGATAGTAAAGATAAATAAATGAGATCTGTAAATAAAACTTTTATTAAATCACTGAAATTGACCAACTTACCAAAATTTTATATCATATGCAATAATCAGAGTTGCCCCTAGAACAGACTTTTCTGTCTGCTCTCAGCAATTATTCTTCAGTAAGTTACAGAAGCTGAAAATGTCCTTATTGGGTTTGCCAGAATCATCTGCTGACTTACTTAGCTCAGGAAGTTAAAGAGTGGTTAATCCTTTGGAAATTTTCAGCAGAAACAAAATTTGTCTTTGGTAGTCTCTTTTTGCTCATTATCCCACCTTCCATTTCCCATCTCCCTTTAATATCCTTATATTACCTCAGATCCTTCATACTGTTTTAAATGTACAATGGAAAAGTAGGAGAGAAAAGACTAATATAAAGAAAGAAAACACAGTGGAACTTATGCTAAAATGGCTCCTGAGCTTCAGAGATGTTTAAACAAAATCCTCTCTTTAACTTCATAAAGCAATCAAAGCAAGGTGACGAAAAACAGCACTCTTAGACATATCTAAATTGAGAGAGCATAAATTATTTCCCAGCTCTCACAGAAAGTCACTTGGAAATATGTATCAAGACTTTTAAACATTATTATACCCTTGACCAGTAATTCTACTTGTGAGAAAAAAGCCTAAGTAATTTTAAATATAAACAGTTTATTTTTACTGTTTATTTAAACTGTTATATTTCTCAGTTTTATAGAGAAATATTGAAAATGGTCATTAAAATGACAATTAAAATTCAAAAAATGCAGGATAACTGTAGGGAAACTGTGGTGAATTCATATAAAGTAGATATTTAAAGTCATTTAAAAAGACAACATACAATATCTTTATGCTATAATTTTATATGGAAAATAACAAATAAAGATACAGGTGTATTATACAATGTACCTGCACTACTGTGTCAAACTGTAAGTAGTTAAGGATATTATGTTATGTGAAATAATAGGATAGGAAAATACAAATATTATATTATCTCAGTTCTTAAAAACAAACAAAAAGCTCAGAGACACAGAGAACAAATTGTGGTTGCCAGAGGCTGGGGGTTACAAGAGGGCAAAATGAGTGAAGGGGTCAAAAGGTATACATTTATAAGTAAAATATAAATATGACATAGTTATGTAATAAACAGCATGGTGACTCTTGTTAATAATGCTGTTTCATGTTTGAAATTTGCTAAGGGGGTAAATCTTAAAAATTCTCATCACAAGAAAAAGTTTTTAACTATGTACTATAACAGATATCAACTGGACTTACTGTGTTGATCATTTCACAAAGTATACAAATATAGAAATACAAAATTATTATGAAATAATATGTTATATATCAATTAGACATTTATTATTTTTAAAAAAAGAAACAAGGATGTTAATCATAGTTCTGTTACTACTACATAACATTGAGAAAGTCACACTTTCTCAGAAACTCATATTCCATGTTAACCGATAATAATAAAATTATGAAATGCCTTGTGAAAATGAAAGTGTCAGTAGCTCAGTTGTGTCCAATTCTTTGCAAACGCATGGACTCTAGCCTTTCAGTGTCCTTTGTCCATGAAATTCTCCAGGCAAGAATACTAGAGTGGGTAGCCATTTCCTTCTTCAGGGCATCTTCTGAACCTAGGGATCAAATCCCAGTCTCTTGCATTGCAGGTGGATTCTTTACTGTCTGAGCCATATTCATACTTCAAAGTATTTCATAGTGAAACAGCCTAAATTGAAAGTCAGGAGATTAAATGTCATTCCCAGTTTGACTCCTAACTTTTTAATTGATTCTAGGCTAGGCAATGTATTAGGAATAGCATACCTACACATGAAATAGTAGCATAAGATGAACTTTAAGGTCTCACTCCATTTAACATCCCATGATTCTTTCAATATGGCCCCTATAACAATTTCATATGTCAGAATATTGCTATTGGCAAAAAATTTCCTCATATGTAAAACCTGATCTAGCTCTGAGGATATTATGCCTCATTGAGTCTAGAGCTCACTGCATGGTAAAAGCTATTTTCCTTTATCTGGAAAAGCACATAATTATTCAGTCTATGCCCCTCACAGTGTGAGCAACTTCTTTAGTTTCCATTGTTCAAATATGACAAGAGCATAAAGATAAGTAGTGATTATAAACTGACTGTAAGCAAAGCAAGTGAACTCGATATTTATTCAAACTCCAGGATTGATGCTCTCTATGTCAAGTTAATGGGGAAGAAAAGTCTTCATGAAACTACGTATGAAGCATTGCACATCAGCAGCTTATTTTGAAAGAATATTTGAAACAGAAAAGAATGATTTATATTCATAAAAAGGCTGTATCACATTTTCAATTCTTTGGATTTTTGTTGCATGTCCAATATGCTTTTATGGGAAGTGGCATCTCAAATGTAGCAGTAAATCTACAGGTGAGTCCAAAGTAGATACCTTAGGACCAGAGATTTTTTTAGAGACTTTTTGAAAAGAGGTTAAGGCTTCAATTAAGTAATCTTATTGTGTAAGATCCTGACAAAGCATTACCCGGCCATAGGGTTAAAAGTTCCTGAACCTTACTAGATTGAGGATTAGGTTTAAGCTGTAAAATAGGCCTTATCCTCTGGACTTATAACTGAACTGGAAGTTTATTAGAGCATAATACATCATAGAGAATTGCAGCCAGCTCCAATGACCATAATAACCCCATGTCTCGAGTATTACAGAATATAAGGATAGATTCAGAATTTTGAGTGGATCAAAATATTAATTAAAAAGGCATTTTGTTGATCTTTTCTGGGATACTAATAAAGCCATTCCTAACCTCTGCTCACTTCTTTATAAAATGTGAGCACTATCTTCCAGAGCACTTGGACATGGTTGTAAAAAATGTTCTATACAAATAAAATGTCATTGGCCTCATTACAGTCATTGTTTATTATGGGAGTATTACCACACTTCTGTCCAGGTCTCAGTCAACTAACTCTATGGGACCTGGCATGTAATGAGAAAGCTGTCCTTGCAGGGCAGAGAAGGAATTATTGGTATCCTTTTCTAAGTAAAGCATATCCTGATCAACTGCAGTTGAAAAATAACTATCTCTTAAGTGAAAATTAAACAAGGACGTCTCATCGTTTATATATCATCTTTATGGGTCAATTATAGTTTCTCCTCATAGCCTTGACCAGCATGGAAAGTTATCACTTCATATATATTTCTGTATTGAGTTTGTTTATTTGATTTTATATATACCTCATATAGTGTTTTGTATGGTCAACCCCAAAAAGAAAACACAAAACAACTTGCTAATTATAGGCAAAAGCTTTTTTATGCCTAATCACAAATTCTAAATTAAAATGTTAATACATCATTAATATAAGAGCTATCATCTTAGTAAATGTTTGGATTTAGATTCTCAAACAATAGAAAAAAATACAGTAAAACTCAATCTTTTTATCTGATTTAAGGCAGGAAAAATCTGTTTCCAGACTGGATAATTACTTACACAATTTTTAAGTTAATGGTTGAGATTTATGGGAAAGTTAAAATATGATATAAAAAAACAACTTAATATTCATTGCATATTATTTAAATGTTTTACAAGGCATAGATTATACAAGCGGTCCTCAATTTACAAGGGACCATATTCCCACACTTGGATAAAGTTATTGAGAGAATTTTTCTATAAAAGTTTCTCAACCATATGTCTAAGCTTCTGGACTTTCTCATAACAGTTGTTTCAACGTAGCCTAACTTTAATATAAATAATATTTTCAAGCTTTAATATATAATTTTTATTGTGAAATGTGTATGAAGCTGCAACTCATGATGCCGTGGCCCAATGATGCTATTATGGACCTAGATTCTTGTTTCGCTCCACTTTGTCATTCTTAGCATGTCAATTCTGTCAACTTTTCAACTCTGGTTATAGCCACAAGATGACCGCTAACAGCAACTCCAAAAAATGCTTCTTTGTTCACATCCACTGTAAGACAGAAACATCTCTACTCAACTAAGAACATACTTCCTCTCTTTGGTCTCAACTAGGCAATCTTGGATCCTGTGACCATCTCCAAACCAATCATGGTTGATAGGAAAATTGCATCAAATGAATCATAAAATAACCTTGAAGACTGGAACAGAGGTTTTTGAAAAAGGGTTATATTAGGAAGAAGGAGGACATTAATGCATTCTGGGCATTTTGAATGCTGCTTTACAAATCTGGGAAAGACAGATTTCGGGCAATACAAATGGATGAAGAAAGAATGGTGATTTGTGGCAACTGTTCAAATTAGTGAATTGTTTATAAATTACCTACTGATAACCTAGGAAATTTTTATAATGTTCATAATGAAACATGCATGTAGGACTATGCTTCTAGAAAATATTGGAGCTAATTGGAAAAATCTCCCAAGAAATCAAGTTATCTTAAAACTTTATCACGTTCATTATTTTCAAAAGACCTCCTCCTTAAAAAATTATGTGACAGCTTGTTATTTTGGTAATAGATTCTTTAAGCAAAAGTCTTACTCTGCTGATGTGTGAGGCTTTTATCTTCTAAAACTGCAAGTATCTACAGAACACCTTTCTTCCAAAAACACATAATGCTCCAAAACTATACCTGGCATTAGAATCATCATTACTAATTAGACACAGGCAAAGGAATCCAAGGATAAAGCACATGAGAGGCATTGACTCTCTAAATGAAAAAGACCTAAATACTATTTCAAATCCTAAAAGATGATGCTGTTAAAGTGCTACACTCAATATGCCAGCAAAATTAGAAAACTCAGCAGTGGCCACAGGACTGGAAAAGGACAGTTTCATTCCAATCTCAAAGAAGGGCAATGCCAAAGAATGTTCAAACTATGGAGCAATCGCACTCATTTCACATGCTAACAAAGTAACACTCAAAATTCTTCAAACTAGGCTTCAACAGTATGTGAACTGAGAACTTCAAATGTACAAGTTGGATTTAGGAAAAGCAGAGGAACCAGAGATCAAATTATCCATATTCTTGGATCATAGAAAAACCAGGGGAATTCCAGAAAAACATCTACTTCTGCTTCACTGATTATGCTAAAGCCTTTGGCTATGTTCAGTTCAGTTCAGTTGCACAATCATGTCCAACTCTTTGTGATCCCATGGACCACAGCACGCCAGGCCTCCCTGTCCATCACCAACTCCCTGAGTTTACCCAAACTTATGTCCATTGAGTCGAGATGCCATCCAACTATCTCATCCTCTGTCATCCCCTTCTCCTCATGCCTTCAATCTTTCCCAAACTCAGGGTCTTTTAAAATGAGTCAACTTTTCACACCAGGTATCCAAAGGATTGGAGCTTCAGCTTCAACATCAGTCCTTCCAAGGAACACCCAGAATTGATTTCCTTTAGGATGGACTGGTTGGATATCCTTGCAATCTAAGGGACTCACAAGAGTCTTTTCCAACATCACAGTTCAAAAGCATCACTTCTATGGTGCTCAGCTTTCTTCACAGTCCAACACTCACATCCATACATGACCACTGGAAAAACCATAGCCTTGACTAGATGGACCTTTGTTGGCAAAGTAATGTCTCTGCTTTTTAATATGCTGTCTAGGTTGGTCATAACTTTCCTTCCAAGGAGTTAGCTCTTTTAATTTCATGGCTGCAGTCACCATCTGCACTGATTTTGGAGCCCCCCAAAATAAAGTCTGACACTGTTTCCCCATCTATTTGCCATGAAGTGATGGGACCGGATTGTGGTCATGTATGGATGTGAGAGCTGGACTGTGAAGAAGGCTGAGCGCCGAAGAATTGATGCTTTTGAACTGTGGTGTTGGAGAAGACTCTTGAGAGTCCCTTGGACTGCAAGAAGATCCAACCAGTCCATTCTGAAGGAGATCAATCCTGGAATTTCTTTAGAAGGAATGATGCTAAAGCTGAAACTCCAGTATTTTGGCCACCTCATGCGAAGAGTTGACTCATTGGAGAAGACTCTGATGCTGGGAGGGATTGAGGGCAGGAGGAGAAGGGGACGACAGAGGATGAGATGGCTGGATGGCATCCCTGACTCGATGGATGCGAGTCTGAGTGACCTCCGGGAGCTGGTGATGGACAGGGAGGCCTGGCGTGCTGCGGTTCATGGGGTCGCAAAGAGTCGGACACGACTGAGCGACTGATCTGATCTGATCTGATGGGACCGGATGCCATGATCTCAGTTTTCTGAATGTTGAGCTTTAAGTCAACCTTTTCACTCTCCTCTTTCACTTTCATCAAGAGACTCTTTAGTTCTTCATCATTTTATGCCATAAGGGTGGTGTCATCTGCATATCTGAGGTTATTGATATTTCTCCCAGCAATCTTGATTCCAGCTTGTGATTCCACCAGCCCAGCGATTCTCATGATGTACTCTGCATTTTAGTTAAGTAAGCAGGGTGACAATATACAGCCTTGACATACTCCTTTTCCTATTTGGAACCAGTCTGTTGTTCCATGTCCCCTTCTAACTGTTGCTTCCTGACCTGCACACAGATTCTCAAGAGGCAGGTCAGGTGGTCTGGTATTCCCATCTCTTGAAAAATTGTCCACAGTTTATTGTGATCCACAGCATCAAAGGCTATGGTATAGCCAATAAAGCAGAAATAAATGTTTTTCTGGAACTCTCTAGCTTTTTCCATGATCCAGTGGATGTTGGCAATTTGATCTCTGGTTCCTCTGCCTTTTTAAAATCAAGCTGAACATCTGGAAGTTCATGGTTCATGTATTGCTGAAACCTGGCTTAAAGAATTTTGAGCATTACTTTACCAGCATGTGAGATGAGTGCAATTGTGCGGTAGTTTAAACATTCTTTTGCATTGCCTTTCTTTGGGATTCGAATGAGAACTGACCTTTTCCACTCGTGTGCACACTGCTGAGTTTTCCAAATTTGCTGGCATTTTGAGTGCAGCATCATCTTTTAGGATTTTAAAGAGCTCAACTGGAATTCCATCACCTCCACTAGCTTTGTTCACAGTGATGCTTCCTAAGGCCCACTTGACTTCACATTCCAGTATGCCTGGCCCTAGGTGAGTGATCACACCATCATGATTATCTGGGTCATGAAGATCTTTTTTTGTATAGTTCTTCTGTGTATTCTTGCCACTCTTCTTAATATCTTCTGCTTCTGTTAGGTCCATACCATTTCTGTCCTTTATCGAGCCCATCTTTGCATGAAATGTTCCCTTGGTGTCTCTAATTTTCTTGAAGAGATCTCTAGTCTTTCCCATTCTGTAGTCTTCCTCTATTTCTTTGCACTGATCACTGAGAGTGGCTTTCTTATCTCTCCTTGTTATTCTTTGGAACTCTGCATTGAAATGGGTATATTATTCCTTTTCTCCTTTGCTTTTTGCTTCTCTTCTTTGCACAGCTATTTTTAAGGCCTCCTCAGACAGCCATTTGCTTTCTTGCATTTCTTTTTCTAGATCCCTATGTAGTGGAGGTGATGGAATTCCAGTGGAGCTATTCCAAATCCTGAAAGATGATGCTGTGAAAGTGCTGCACTCAATATGCCAGCAAATTTGGAAAACTCAGCAGTGGCCACAAGATTGGAAAAGGTCAGTTTTCATCCCAATCCCAAAGAAAGGCAATGCCAAAGAATGCTCAAACTACCGCACAATTGCACTCATCTCACACGCTAGTAAAGTAATGCTCAAAATTCTCCAAGCCAGGCTTCAGCAATATGTGAACCGTGAACTTCCTGATGTTCAAGCTGGTTTTAGAAAAGGCAGTCGAACCAGAGATCAAATTGCCAACATCCGCTGGATCATGGAAAAAGCAAGAGAGTTCCAGAAAAACATCTATTTCTGCTTTATTGACTATGCCAAAGCCTTTGACTGTGTGGATCACAATAAACTGTGGAAAATTCTGAAAGAGATGGGAATACCAGACCACCTGATCTGCCTCTTGAGAAATCTATATGCAGGTCAGGAAGCAACAGTTAGAACTGGTCATGGAACAACAGACTGGTTCCAAATAGGAAAAGGAGTACGTCAAGGCTGTATATTGTCACCATGTTTATTTAACTTATATGCAGAGTACATCATGAGAAATGCTGGACTGGAAGAAACACAAGCTGGAATCAAGATTGCCGGGAGAAATATCAATAACCTCAGATATGCAGATGACACCACCCTTATGGCAGAAAGTGAAGAGGAACTCAAAAGCCTCTTGATGAAAGTGAAAGTGGAGAGTGAAAAGGTTGGCTTAAAGCTCAACATTCAGAAAACGAAGATCATGGCATCTGGTCCCATCACTACATGGGAAATAGATGGGGAAATAGTGGAAACAGTGTCAGACTTTATTTTTCTGGGCTCAAAAATCACTGCCTATGGTGACTGCAGCCATGAAATTAAAAGACGCTTACTCCTTGGAAGGAAAGTTATGACCAACCTAGATAGCATATTCAAAAGCAGAGACATCACTTTGCCAACAAAGGTTCGCCTAGTCAAGGCTATGGTCTTTCCTGTGGTCATGTATGGATGTGAGAGCTGGACTGTGAAGAAGGCTGAGCACTGAAGAATTGATGCTTTTGAACTGTGGTGTTGGAGAAGACTCTTGAGAGTCCCTTGGACTGCAAGGAGATCCAACCAGTCCATTCTGAAGGAGATCAGCCCTGGAATTTCTTTAGAAGGAATCATGCTAAAGCTGAAACTCCAGTATTTTGGCCACCTCATGCGAAGAGTTGACTCATTGGAGAAGACTCTGATGCTGGGAGGGATTGGGGGCAGGAGGAGAAGGGGACGACAGAGGATGAGATGGCTGGACGGCATCCCTGACTCGATGGATGTGAGTCTCAGTGACCTCCAAGAGCTGGTGATGGACAGGGAGGCCTGGCGTGCTGCGATTCATGGGGTCGCAAAGAGTCAGACACGACTGAGTGACTGATCTGATCTGATCTCCTGTACAATGTCACAAATCTCCATCCATAGTTCATCAGGCACTCTGTCTATCAGATCTGGCCCCTTAAATCTATTTCTGATTGCCACTGTATAATCATAAGGGATTTGATTTAGGTCATACCTGAATGGTCTGAAGTTGAACAGTTCTATGGAGACCTACAAACCTATTAGAACTAACACCAAAAAAGATGTCCTTTTCATTATAGGGGACTGGAATGCAAAAGTAGGAAGTCAAAAAAACACCTGAAGTAACAGGCAAATTTGGCCTTGGAGTACAGAATGAAGCAGGGCAAAGGCTAATAGAGTGTTGCCAAGAGAATGCATTGGTCATAGCAAACACCCTCTTCCAATAACATAAGAGAAGACTCTACACATGGACATCACCAGATGGCCAACACTAATATCAGATTGATTATATTCTTTGTAGCCAAAGATGGAGAAGCTGTATATAGTCAGCAAAAACAAGGCTAGGAGCTGACTGTGGCTCAGATCATGAACTCCTTAGTGCCAAATTCAGACTTAAATTGAGTAAAGTGGGAAAAACCACTAGACTATTCAGCTATGACCTAAACCAAATACCTTAAGATTATACAATGGAATTGAGAAATAGATTTAAGGGACTAGATCTGCTAGACAGAGTCCCTGATGAACTATGGATGGTGGTTCATGACACTGAACAGGGGACAGGGATCAAGACCATCCCCAAGAAAGAGAAATGCAAAAAGGCAAAATGGTTCTCTGAGGTGGCCTCACAAATAGCTGTGAAAAGAAGGGAAGCAAAAGCAAAGGAGAAAAGGAAAGATATAAGCATCTGAATACAGATTTTTAAAGAATGGCAAGGAGAGATTAAAAAAAAAAAAAGCCTTCCTCAGTGATCAATGCAAAGAAATAGAGGAAGACAACAGAATGGGAAAGACTAGAGATGTCTTCAGGAAAATTAGAGATATCAAGGGAACATTTCATGAAAGATAGGCTCAATAAAGGACAGAAATGGTATGGACCTAACAGAAGCAGAAGATATTAAGAAGAAGTGGCAAGAATACACAGAAGAACTGTACAAAAAAGATCTTCACCACCCAGATAATCACAATGGTATGCTCACTCACCTAGAGCCAGACATTCTGGAATGTGAAGTCAGGTGGGCCTTAGAAAGCATCACTACGAACAAAGCTAGTGGAGGTGATGGAATACCAGTTGAGCTCTTTAAAGTCCTGAGAGATGACACTGAAAGTGCTGCACTCAATATGCCAGCAAATTTGGAAAACTCAGCAGTGGCCACAGGACTGGAAAAGATCAGTTCTCATTCCAATTCCAAAGAAAGGCAATGCCAAAGAACATTCAAACTACTGCACAATTGCACTCATCTCACATGCTAGTAAAGTAATGCTCAAAATTCTCCAAGCCAGGCTTCAGCAATACGTGAACCATGAACTTCCAGATGTTCAAGCTGGTTTTAGAAAAGGCAGAGGAACCAGAGATCAAATTGCCAACATCCTCTGGATCATCAAAAAAAACAAGAGAGTTCCAGAAAAACATCTATTTCTGCTTTATTGACTATGTCAAAGCCTTTGACTCTGTGGATCACAATAAACTGTGGAAAATTTTTCAAGAGATGGGAATACCAGACCACCTGACCGGCTTCTTGAGAAACCTGTATGCAGGTCAGGAAGCAGCGGTTAGAAGTGGACATGGGACAACAGACTGGTTCCAAATAGGAAAAGGAGTACATCAAGGCTGTATATTTTCACCCTGCTTATTTAACTTATATGCATAGTACACCATGAGAAATGCTGGGCTGGATGAAGCTCAAGATGGAATCAACTTTGCTCTGAGAAATATCAACAACCTCAGATATGCAAATGATACTACCCTTATGGCAGAAAGCAAAAATGAACCAAAAGCCACTTGAAAGGTGAAAGAGGAGAGTGAAAAAGGTGGCTTAAAACTGAATGTTCAAAACACAAAGATCATGGCACCCAGTCCCTTCACTTCATGGCAAATAGATGAGGAAAAAAATGGAAACAGTGAAAGACATTATTTTCTTGGGCTCCAATATAACTGCAGATGGTGACTGCAGCCTTGAAAATAAAATATGTTTATTCCTTGGAAGGAAAATTATCACCAACCTAGACAGCATAGTAAAAAGCAGAGACATTACATTGTCAAGAAAAGTCCATCTAGTCAAGGCTATTTTTTTGTCCAGTAGTCATGTATGGATGTGAGAGTTGGACCATAAAGAAGACTGAGCACAGAAGAATTGATGCGTTTGAACTCTGGTGCTGGAGAAGACTCGAGAATCCCTTGTATTGCAAGGAGATCAAACCAGTCAATCCTAAAGGAAATGAACCCTGAATATTCACTGGAAGGACTGACACTGAAGCTAAAGCTCCAATACTTTGGCCACCTGATGCAAAGAACCTAGTCATTGGAAAAGACCCTGATGTTAAGAAAGATTGAGGGCAGGAGGAGAAGAGGGAGACAGAGGATGAGATGGTTGGATGGCATCATTGACTCAATGGACATGAGTTTGAGCAAACTCCCGGAGATAGTGAAGGACAGGGAAGTCTGGTGTGCTGCAGTCCATGGGGTCGCAAAGAGTCAGACACAACAGAGTGACTAAAGAACTACAAATACTTTTCAAAGTGTTAGTTGCTCAGTCGTGTCTGACTCTTTGCAACCCCATGAACAGTACCTTTGTCCATGGAATTCTCCAGGCAGGAATACTGAAAGGAGTTGCCATTCCCTTCTCCAGGGGATCTTCCTGACCCAGGGATTGAACGTGGTCTCCCACATTACAAGCAAATTCTTTACCATCAGAGTCACCAGGCTATCCTTTTTCAAAGGAAATGTTATAAAAGACTGGTTAGTTCACCTTCCTAGGCTAAGCACATTTTGGATTTATATTGAGATGTCAATGAACAAGAATTGTGAGGTTTTCAATAAAATGTTTAACATTTCATATTTTTATCCAAAATAAACATTTTTTTCCAACACCTTAGAGAATGCTGGAAGAAACCATCTGGCATATCAAGATAACATTTTATAAGTTTTTTTTTACTTTGATATCAACTTATCATAACTTTTAAATATATATTTGTGTAAACATCCTCCACAATCAAAGCAGTAGCATAAAATTTGCAATATTCTCATCCTACATGTCATGATTTAGTAATCAATAGTTAACATTAATTCATCCATGTATGGAAAAGATTCACGGTATGTAACTAGAAAATGTCATTAAATAGTAAATATTCCTTTTTGAAAAAGAAAGACTTTATCATCATTATCTTTTAAAAACTAGAAATTTCAATACTGTTCAGTGTAACTTCCTAAAAATCTACTGTAAAACTACCATATGTAGTAGGTACCAAGCAGGTACTAATTTGTATGACCTTATAAGAATAACTGTACAGAGTGGCTGTGTGGTTAAAAAGAGAGCACACAAAAATCTCATTAGCTTGTAGATCAATGCCTCAAATGCAACTATGAAATCTTGGACACATTTTACTATATCTAAGATTATTATGAATCAATTTCACATTTGTAGAAGCATAAAGAAAGAAGCACAAAAGATGGAAACTATTGTGTGACATTCTCTAACAGTATATCTCCATGAACAAATTCAATATTATTCAACATGAATGCCCATTGCCTCTAATGGCTACTTTTGACAAAATGACAATAAAAACAATCAGATCCGAATGATCAGTACACAAAACATTTCAGAAAGCGTTCTGGAACTTTTAAATGAGGCTTTTGGCTTTTTCCTCTGAGTCCTTTCATTGTCACTCAACTGCATCATCTAGAATTCTTCACTAATTAGTAACCATTTACTAAAATGATAGCTGCTTTATTTAGCTGAAGAAATAAAGTTTAGAGTGATAGTGTATTTTGTAATATTTTGATATGCTAGTCAAATTAATTCCAAAAGTAAGTTTTATCAGAGTAACTCACTGCTTAGCTTTTGTGAGGGCGTGGTAATGTCACTTTGAACTTTGAAATGTGCCTGCTCTGCAGTCTAATTATTTATATCCTAATAGAAAAGGCCATAACACTGGGTTTTTCTCCTATTAAGTGAACAGCATATAATGACTTTTCAACTGAGATTTTTCCTCATTAGAATGTTCCTACCAATTTGTGATTTTTTTTTTTTTGTGGCAAAAAATCATAACAAAATAGTGTCATGATAAAAAAATGGCCACTACTTTATTTAGAAAGAAAAGTAGGAAATAAAAAATATCTGTACAGCAAAGTCAAAAGAACATTCTTTTATATGGTAATAGAACTTTCCAATAGAACTTTCTGGAATTAGATAAATGTTCTATATCTGTGTTATCCATTACGCTAGTCCGTGGCCACATGCAGTTATTTGAACACTTGAAATGTGACTGCTGCTGCTGCTAAGTCACGTCAGTCGTGTCCAACTCTGTGCGACCCCATAGACAGCAGCCCGCCAGGCTCCTCTGTCCCTGGGATTCTCCAGGCAGGAATACCGAACTGGGTTGCCATTTCCTTCTCCTGAAATGTGACTAGTTGAACTAAGAAACTCTATTTTTATTTTAGTTATTTAATTTTAAGTAGCCCCACTTGGCTAGTGACCATATTAGTCATGAAGTAATATGTTACTTGTTTCTACAATTATAATTTGAGTTACTGATCATGTATTTAAACCTTAGGGAAATATATATATTCTTGAATAGACAAAAATGTACTTAAAATGTAATTATCTCTAAAGGCACTAATATGTTTAGGTGGTTTATATGTGAAGAGAAATTAATTCACTTACATAGCTACATAGATGTATAATACATAATAATATATATGAATAAATTGTATTAGCTTATAATTATATGTGAAGAGAAATTAATTCACTTACATAGCTACATAGATGGATAATACATAATAATATATATGAATAAATTGTATTAGCTTATAATTAATTAGTTTTAACAATCACCAACTCTTAATGGGTTATAATATAGGTTTATTTGTTATTCCTGTTATATGCTTGTCATGGTTCAGCTGTAGCTAAGATCTGGGACCAAACTGAAGAAGTGGCTACTATCTAGGACTTAATTCTTGAGAACAATGGTGGAACCAAGCACAAGATCTAAAGCTTCTTCTTGGAAGTGGCATGTGTCGTATGAGTCACATTTCATAAGCTAAGTCAAGACACGTGGACCAGTTTGATATCAATGGTAACAAGAATATTATCTTTCTTCAGGAATATCCTCGTAAATAAAAATCAGATAGATAAGGGCAGCAAATATTTTTACAATAATACAACTTATTCTCCATAGATACATATAGATATAGCCACATATACCACATATATATACATACACAAATATATATAGATATATAAGGGGACGACAGAGGATGAGATGGCTGGATGGCATCACTGACTCTATGGACATGAGTCTGAGTGACCTCCGGGAGCTGGTGATGGACAGGGAGGCCTGGCGTGCTGCGGTTCATGGGGTCGCAAAGAGTCGGACACGACTGAGCGACTGATCTGATCTGATCCACAATTTATGCATTTATGTGTATGTTTACACATATATATACTTAGCCTCATTACAAAAAAGATATGCATTGATTATAATTATATATAAAACCAACAGATTACAAAAAATAAAGAATTGAGAACACAACAAAATTAGAATCAAAACGGAGAGTATACAAAAATCAAATCATAGATCCTTTACAGATGAGAGAGCTGAATTGCAAACTTTCTAGTATGCTAAATGATGGCTACATTATCAATTCTAACACTTATATTAATCTTAAGAGGAAAATAAATCCATTTCTTAGAGAAATATGGCTTTTATTACTAAAATTTATGAAAATTCTGTATGATAATGAAAAAACTTACTTCTTAATTACCTTGAAATAAATACATATTATAAATATATATAATTACACTAAATAAAGAACTCAATGCCTATCAGGGTTTCAATAGATGTTTGTTGAATTTAAAAAATAACAGGAATGTTGAGTTTCCTATAGCAGCAACACAAAAAGTCACTTAAAAGAAAAAGCTCAATAAGAGAGAATATCTTTTACAAGAAGGCAAGTATATGGATAATTGTGTAATTTGATACAAAAAATAATTTGGAGTACATTGAAGAATGAATGGACTACAGATTATTTAGGTAAGCATTCTTAAAGTATTCTTGGATCATTTCCATGAAAAATGAAACTGGCTCTTTATTGGGTAACATGATCAGAATTATAATAGAAGATTATGAGACTTTTTAATGTTTTATTTTTTTAAGCAGGTACTTAAGTAGTTGGTGCAATTCTATGCACAATTGAAGGACTTATAAAATACTTAACAAAAGAACTCAATTCTAGAGATTCAAGGAATATTGAGAAAGATATACTAAAAGACTGAAGTCATAGTGTTATGTACAGAAAATGGTTATATTTTCAGAATTTAGGAAGAGTGTTTTTATTTTAATTAGTTAAAAAAAGGAGTTTAAGGGCATTTCACTGGTGATCCATTGGTTGAGTTCACCTTCTGATGCAGAGGGTGCAAGTTCAATCCCACATGCCTCTTGGCCAAAAAAAACAAAACATAAAACAGAAATAATACTATAACAAATTCAACCAAGACATTAAAAATGGTCCACATTTTAAAAAATGTTTAAAAAAAAGGTGCTTGATATATAAGTATTACTGGACATAGGATGATTAAATTAATTACAGTACTTTAAAATAAGGGAGTTTGATTACAAAGAAATTTCTGTTTATCATTATTAAATAGAACACAGCATAGTACTCTCGTAAATTTTAATTGAATTATTCAATGAGTAATATTTATAAATAACCTTTGAGATTTGCTCAGTTATCAGACACACATAGACTGAAGATAATCAAAATTCCATCTCCACCTATAATCTCTTCCCTCATCACTGAACTTAAATATATAATATATATTCAACTATCCTCCAATGAGTATAGTTGTATGTGCAAGGCATTTTTTTTTTTTTTTGATTAAATTTTATTTTGCTTAACTTTACAATATTGTATTGCTTTTGCCATATGGCATTTTAAACTTATATCTAAAACTTAATTACTCCCATTCTCTCAATCATGTTGGGCTTCAGAGGAAAGAGGTGGCTCAGAGGAAAAGAATCTGCCTGCAATTCAGGAGACACAGGAGACATGGGATTGATGCTGGGACAGAAAGATCCTGTGGAGGAAGAAATGGCAATCCACTCCAATATTCTTGCTTAGAAAATTCATATTTCTCTAAGAAATGGAGAGAGGAATATGGCAGGCTACAGGGTTACAAAGAGTCAGACATAACTAAATGATGGGCACATTCATTTATTCTCAATCATGATTCCTTACCAATTGTCTCTATCTCAGTAAATGGCAAGTTATTTCTTCCAACTTCTCAAACTAACAACCTTGGTGTCCTCCTTGACTCTGTATCAGCTAAATTCAGTTCAGTTTCTTATTCATGTCCGACTCTTTGTGATACCATGGACTGCAACACACCAGACTTCTCTGTCCATCACCAAACCCTGTAACTTGCTCAAACTCATGTCCATTGAATTGGTGATGCCATCTCATCCTCTGTCGTCCCCTTGTCCTCCTGCCCTCAATCTTTCCCAGCACCAGGGTCTTTTCAAATGAGTCAGTTCTTCGCATCAGGTGGCCAAAGTATTGGAGCTTCAGCTTTAGCATCTGTCTTTCCAGTGAACACCCAGGACTGATCTCCTTTAGGATGGACTGGTTGGATCTCCTTGCAGTCCAAGGGACTCTCAGGAGTCTTCTCCAACACCACAGTTCAAAACCATCAATTCCTCAGTGCACAGCTTTTTTTATAGTCCAACTCCCATATCCATAAATGACTTCTGGAAAAAGTCATCGCTTGACTATACAGACCTTTGTTGGCAGAGTAATGTCTCTGCTTTTTAATATGCTGTCTAGATTGGTCATAGCTTTTCTTCCAAGGAGCAAGTGTCTTTTAATTTCATGGCTACAGTCACCATCTGCAGTGATTTTGGAGCTGCAAAAAATAGTCTTTCACTGTTTCCATTGTTTCCCCGTCTATTTGCCATGAAGTGATGGGACCAGATGCCAAGATCTTAGTTTTCTGAATGTTGAATTTTAAGCCAGCTTTTTCATTCTCCTCTTTCACTTTCATCAAGAGGCTCTTTAGTTCTTCACTCTCTGCCATAAGGGAGATGCCATCTGCTTATCTGAGGTTATTGATATTTCTCCCAGCAATCTTGATTCCAGCTTGTGCTTCATCCAGCCTGGCGTTTGTCATGATGTATTCTGTATAGAAGTCAAATAAGCAGCATGACAATATACAGCCTTGATGTACTCCTTCCCTGATTTGGAATCAGTCTGTTGTTCCATGTCCAGTTCTAGCTGTTCCTTCTTGACCTGCATATATATTTCTCAGGAGGCAGGTAATTAGTCTGGTGTTCCCATCTTGTGATGAATTTTCCACAGTCTGTTGTGATCCACACAGTCAAAGGCTTTGGCATAGTCAATAAAGCAGAAGCAGATGTTTTTCTGGAACTCTCTTCCTTTTTAGATAATCTAGCAGATGTTGACAATTTGATCTTTAGTTCCTCTGCCTTTTCTAAAACCAGCTTGAACATCTGGAAGTTCATGAATTATGTACTGCTGGAGCCTGGCTTGGAGAATTTTGAGTATTACTTTGTTAGTGAGTGAGAGAGTGCAATTGTGCAGTAATTTGAACGTTCTTTGGCATTGCCCTTCTTTGGGATTGGAATGAAAACTGACCTTTTCCAGTCCTATGGTCACTGTTGAGTTTTCCAAATTTGCTGGCATACTGAGTGTGGCACTTTCACAGCATCATCTTTCAGCATTTGAAATAGCTCAACTGGAATTCCATCACCTCTACTAGCTTTGTTCACAGTGATGCTTCCTAAGGCCCATTTGACTTCATATTCCAGGATGTCTGGCTCTAGGTGAGTGATCACACCATCATGGTTATCTGGGTCATGAAGATCTTTTTTGTACAGTTCTTCTGTGTATTCTTGCCACCTCTTCTTAATATCTTCTGTTTCTGTTAGTTCCATCCTGTTTCTGTCTTTTATTGTGCCCATCTGTGCATGAAATGTTCCCTTGATATCTCTAATTTTCTTGGAGAGCTCTCTAGTCTTTCCCATTCTATTGTTTTCCTCTATTTCTTTGCACTGATTACTGAGGAAGGCTTTCTTATCTCTCCTTGCTATTCTTTAGAACTCTGTCTCATATATCTATCAATAAATTATGTATATGTGCAACTGATTCACTTTGCTATATGGTAGCAAGTAACACAACACTGTAAAGCAACTACACTCCAATAAAAATTAATTCTAAAAATAAAATAAAATAATGGCCTTAGTAAGGATTCAGGACAGACATACTACATGGTGGCTTTACTCAAAGGCAATGAGAACAGTGATAATCACACTGTAACTCAGCAGCAGCTTGTGTGTTTTCTTACTCTGCACATTCCTTAATTTAATTTTTGATAGCTATATTTCCTTACTTCTTACTTAATGCCTCCAGAAGTTGTTCCAACTCTGCTTTACCTGGAGAGATGAATATAAATGTTATTATTTGTTCTGCCCTCTCTCTTTCCTTCCACATTATAATAAAATTAGACCACCCTCAACTCCAGTAGGAATTTATGCTTCATTTTGTTCTGACATCTCCATTTGTATAGGCCACCTGGGGAAATCTCATTAACTTTGAATTTCAAAGCTTCTTGTAAACTACCAGTGTCCTATAAATCTAATCCTGCTACAGGAGACCCTAGCATTCTCAAGAGATACTCCCTGAGACTTTCAAGAATTTTCAAAGTCAAAAATACTATTATAGTACATAATTTCTTCCTTAAAAATTCAGAAATACAGAATGAAAAAGAAGGTAAGTGGTTTCTTCAAACTCTTAACGGTCCTACAAACACAAGGCCAAAATCATATATAAAGCTATTTGAGGAATAAGAATTGCTACTCTCTTAGGTCTCTTTACTACTCACCAACATCATCAGTTGGCTATATTCTGGAAATATATCACAAAGCAACAAAATTTTCACCATGTAATGAGTGTAGCTGTGTAGAAGATGATGAAGAGAGAACAATAAAAGCCCAAGTTGAGATGTATGGTGAAGCTAACTTCAGCACATTAGCTTCAAAGCATAAGAGATTCAATTTCATTTATAAACTGCAAATTATTACATATTATTGTGTCTAAATATTGTGTAGATATGAGACTTACTGGGATGGGAAGGAGTTACAAGCCAAGAAGTAGTAGAGTACAAACAATCATCTGAGCTGTATGACTCCGCAGCTTAAAACAGTCATTTATTGTTGCTGCTGTTCAGTTGCCAAGTCATGTCCAACTCTGAGACCCCATGGACTGCAGCATGCCAGGCTCCCTGGTCCTTCACTATCTCCTAGAATTTGCTCAAACTCATGTCCCATTGAGTCAGTGATGCCTTCCAACCATCTCATCCTCTGTTCTCCCCTTCTCCTTTTGTTTTCAATTGTTCCCAGCATCACAGTCTTTTCAAATGAATCAGTTCTTTGCATCAGGTGGTCAAAGAATTGGAACTTCAGCTTCAGCAACAGTCCTTCTAATGAATATTCAGGACTGATTTCTTTTAGAATGGACTGGTTGGATCTCCTTGCAGTCCAAGGGACTCTCAAGAGTCTTGTCCAACACCACAGTTCAAAAGCATCAATTCTTCGGCACTCGCCTTTCTTTATTGTCCAACTTTCACATCCCCATACATGACTACCGGAAAAACCACAGCTTTGACTAGACAGACCTTTGTTGTCAAAGTAATGTCTCTGCTTTTGAATATGCTGTCTAGATTTGTCATAGCTTTTCTTCCAAGGAGCAAGCATCTTTTGTTTCATGCCTGCATCACCATGATCTTGGAGCTCAAGAAAACAAAGTCTGTCACTGTTGCCATTTTTTCCCCATCTATTTGCCATGAAGTGATGGGACCAGATGACATGATCTTAGTTTTCTGAATGTTGAGTTGTAAGCCAGCTTTTTCACTCTCTTCATTCAGTTCCTCAAAAGGCTTGTTAGTTTCTCTTCACTTTCTGCTATAAGAGTGGTGTCATCTGCACATCTGAGGTTTTTGATATTTCTCCCAGCAATCTTGATTCCAGCTTGTGCTTCATCCAGCCTGGCATTTCTCATGATGTACTCTGCACATTAGCTAAATAAGCAGGGTGATGATTTACAGCCTCGACATACTCCTTTCCCGATTTTGAACCAGTTTGTTATTCCATGTCCTGTTCTAACTGCTGCTTCTTTACCTGCATACAGATTTCTCAGGAAGCATGTAAGGTGGTCTGGTAGTTCCTTCTCTTTAAGAATTTTCCATAGTTTAAATGTTTATTTTCACGGAAGGAATGCTTAATTTATAAGTAAAAAATAGTAGATCTTAATACATAGTTAGCCTCTTTTCTATTCTACTTCTAGAAATCAGAGAATTCCCTTCCTCAGCTAAGTAAAAATGTAAAATTTATTCAATAGGTCCAATAAATTCATGAGTTGTTTATCAATGATTTATGATAGAATGTCCATAAATGCATCTTCTTTCCTCTTACAATCTCTTTCTGAGCCATGCACACAGATACACAATAGTTTATCTAGTTCTGAGCTTAGCTACTTAATGATTTCTCCATTCATACAGATTATAAGTTGGTAGAGGAATATGATGCTTCTTTTATTTAATTAAAGAAATGTACGTTCAAAGCTAAATAAATATTAGCTAACATTATTTGTATTCCAGGGATTCATCTTTCATCCCTTCTAACTAACTTAAATGCCACGCTGTGTTTATGGATTCGTTAACAACTCTAGGCACATCTCCCTCCATTTGCCTCTGTCAACCCAGCAAGCTGTTTCTTCTGACTTCAAAGTGTGAATGTTTTTGCTTCATCATCAGATTTGTCATTTGTAGTGAGACTTGGCTTACCTATAAAGGAACCATACTTTCCAATAAAGACAAGAGAATAGGGATACTAATCACCACTTTCTTTTAAAATATGCATGCCTCTTCTCCTTCAAAAAGAAGAAAGACAAGGGGACTTTCTTTTCTTGAAAGAATAAAAGCTAAATGTGAAAGACAGCTTCAAACAGTATTAATTACATTTTAAAAATTCAGAATATTATAATTACAAAATACAATTATAAGCTGAATTATTTATGCATTCAGACAATTATTCAGATTAGAATTTTAACAGTCTCAATAATATGTTTCTAAACAAAAGTTCCCAGGTTACTCATCATTTCAACACAGTTACCTAGATAAAGTTCATTGTTGAATGTAGAAGTACCACTTTGGGTTCATTTGATTGGCTTTGCTGCCTGCTATCAGGTTCTAATAGTTTTTGCAGACCTGGTCTTGGTGATTAAATCACTTAATAGTAATTTAATTTGTTTTAAAATAGTTTACCTTGGTAAGACTATTGTGAATTAACCTTCATAAATAAATACACTTTGAGATATTTCAGTGTCAGTAAATCTCCATAAAGAATATTGCTCTATAAAATACCAAAGTGACATGGTCATCAGTTTTCAGCAGTTTAACTCAGAATGAAATGCTGTGATTGATAAAGACTTTTCTTTTTAAAATTTGTTTAATTCTATCTCTTAGCATAGGATCAGACTTTCTTGCTTATCATATGGCTAATCTGGAAGAATCTTTTAACCTTAAACAACACAAAGTTGAGCTCAATCTAAAATCCAAGTATTACAGTGTTTCAAACATATCCAAGACAACATTCATTGCTAATTTACTTTGCAGACCTTTCTTTACCAGGTGGCATTCTAAATTCTGGTCAATTTATGACTCTATAGGAACATGGAAACATTACTTATATTAAGAAGAATTATTTGAATTTCTAAAGCTACATTTCAAATGATAAATTTAATGAGGAAAGAAATAAACTTGAATAAAACTAATGATTTTAAAGATTCCATTATAGGGTTAATCATTTAAGTTAACTGTCTTTACTTTGTTCTAATCAGTGATTTAAGATGCTGTTTTAAATTTTTTAGTTTATTTTATTATGAATACATTAAAATAGATATTCATTTCTGAAGACTTATGTGCTTGACAGCATATGAAATATTTTCCTATAATATCTTCTTTGATCTTCCCCAGGAACTTACTAGATTCATTTTACAAGTAAGGAAAGAGAGGAACAGAGGTGAAGCAACATGTTCAGTATCACTCCGTCCATAAACTCAGGTTTTGTGTCTATAGTCAATCACTCTAATTGTTCTGGATTACAAAGATTTTATCTATACCCCATTAGATAAAAATTACTTAAAAATTACCTTTATATTCCATAGCAATCACTAACCTCATTTTGAAAGTTGAAACTATGAAATTATTTGATTATATATGGTTAACCTATGCTATGCTATGCTATGGTATGCTATGCTAAGTCACTTCAGTCGTGTCCGACTCTGTGCGACCCCATAGACAGCAGCCCACCAGGCTCCCCCGTCCCTGGGATTCTCCAGGCAAGAACACTGGAGTGGGTTGCCATTTCCTTTTCCAATGCATGAAAGTGAAAAGTGAAAGTGAAGTCGCTCAGTCGTGTCTCACTCTTAGCAACCCCATGGATTGCAGCCTAAGAGGCTCCTCCGTCCATGGGATTTTCCAAGCAAGAGTACTGGAGTGGGGTGCCATTGCCTTCTCCAATGGTTTACCTAAGCACAATTTAAAACCAAAGATGAGATTCTTTCAAGTTGTACCTTAAATTTTTCCCATTCTTTTTATTTCTACATAAATACAAAATTAATATATGCATATCTCTTACCTCATTATTTTTCCCTCCTTTTTCCTCAGGGTCACTGTACTCAGCATAGCTTTCTTCATGTAATAATATATCTTGAATACTTTTATTTTATAATACATCTAAATCTGTCCCACTCTTAAAATGCAATTTGAGCAACAAGGATGGTCCTAGAGATTATCGTACTAAGTGAAGTAAGCCAGAGAAAGACAAATATATGATATTGCTTATACATGGAAGCTGAAATGATAGAAACAAACTTATTAATACATACAAAAGAGAAATACAGCCACAAACATAGAAAACAAATTTATGGTTACCATAGGGGGAAGGGGGAGAGAGGGATAAATTAGGAGTTTGGGATTAACATATACACACTACCATATATAAAATAGATTATCAAAAAGGAATTTATAGCACAAAGAACTATACTCAAAGTTTTGTAATACCCTATAAGGGAAAAGAATCTGAAAAAATAGACACATACTTATGTAAAAGTAATCACTTTGTTGTACACCTGTAAGTAACATAACATTGTAAATCAGCTATACACTGAAGGAAAAAATGTAAAAAATTTTTTAAATAAATAAATAATTAAATAAAATGCATTATGGATATTCTTAGATTATAGAATCTCTCCTATTAATAGATATTTATATTGCTTCCATATGTTCATTATTTGAAAAAATGCAACAATGATTATGCTTTTGAATGCACCTATGGACGCATTGATGCTTTTGAATTGTGGTGTTGGAGAAGACTCTTGAGAGTCCCTTGGACTGCAAAGAGATCCAACCAGTCCATTCTGAAGGAGATCAGCCCTGGGATTTCTTTGGAAGGAATGATGCTAAAGCTGAAACTCCAGTATTTTGGCCACCTCATGCAAAGAGTTGACTCATTGGAGAAGACTCTGATGCTGGGAAGTATTGAGGGCAGGAGGAGAAGGGGATGACAGAGGATGAGATGGCTGGATGGCATCACTGACTCGATGGATGTGTGTCTGAGTGACCTCCGGGAGTTGGTAATGGACAGGGAGGCCTGGCGTGCTGCAGTTCATGGGGTCGCAAAGAGTCGGACATGACTTAGAGACTGATCTGATCTGATCTGATCTGATGGACGCATTTTCTAGGTCACATAATGTTAACTGGAAATGCTAGGTCAAAAATATTCATACAGGGTATAAGGGAACCTATTAGCTCAAACTTTTTGATTATCTTACTACCTTTCTTTTCCCCTAGTGAATTCAAATATCTTATTTTAAAATTTGTATATTTGTGATTTTTAGTGAGATTAAGCAGTGTTTCACTTATTTCATGTCATCCGGATTTCTATAAATTTTCTATTCATATCATCTGCCCATTTTTCAGAGAGAGTGTTCACCTGTTCACTAGGGATTTTAAAGGAAAAGTCCTTATATTTGAACTAAAAAATTTTTCTTTATAATTGAATTGTCTAAAGATTAAGCTTTAGAGGTTATCCTCTGGAAAAAACTTGGATGTTATGGTTCATTTCTGTAAAGCCAGAATCATTCAAATATTTTCTTGTTTCTATAATTCCATTCTTCTCTTTAGTAAGAGAACTTGCCAGCAGATTCTAATTGTTATGGCTTTTTCCTGGAAATAAGAGTAATAACTTTTAAGTCTAATGTTATTATGATGTTTACACTCTCAGAGAAGTCTAAAAATGTAAAAAGTTCTACTGAATAATTTAGAAGTCCAATCTTTTCATTTAGTTGTAGCTCACTTAAGGGAGGAGGTTGGAAAATACTCCATAACTAAGAAATTCTTATTTTATAAAAATAAAATTTGTATATTAGAATTCTATTGGCTCTGCCAGTCATGAGCTCTTAGCATAAAAATGAAGTTATGCTAAATCAAGATGATAGAACTAGATACATTCCAGAGTTCAATGTCTATTTGTGTATACAGATACACTGATAAAAACTAAACACAAAAATTCTCTAAGTTACTTTTTTCATGGTTTCGAGGATGAAAAATGATTAAGAAGTAATCCCAAGATTTTGCTGATAAGAGAATAAAACTTTGACCTGAAATGCAGTTCCTTTGGGAGTAAGGCAGTGAATGTAGCTTGTTGTAATGGTCTCACATAATCAACCAATGTGGAAGCATTGAGACCTATGAAAATATTTTTGAAGTACCAGCTTATTAAAGAATCACTATTTCTGATTAACATACATACTCCAAATATATTTCACGTGACTAGTATGTCAAGTTCTAAGCTAGAAACTTTCAAAATAAAAATTTATATTTTTAGAGCATGTTTGAGCCTCTTTATCCTATTTTCCATCATTAAAATGAAGACACTATTAAAAATACTCAGCAAGTTCTTTAAAGTATTTTATGTATTTAAAAAAATTATGTTTTCCTATGACTGATAAGCAGATGCAAATTTAAACTTCCACTAAAGGAATTTAAAAGATTTTTTGAATGACAACAGGAAAATAAGAATGTTTTTTATCACATATGTGACATCTGGTATCTTCTTTACTGCCAAATCTATAAGTGGGTTAACTTTCACTTAACTTTGAAAAAAAAAAAAAAAAAACTTCAGAAAGAAGCTAAGCAACCAAAAGTATAGTAATTGATACAACAATTATACAAAACCCTATAGCCATATATTAGTGGCTATGTAATTATATGTCAGAGCAAAAGAATTAATCTTAACTCAATTTCAAAGTGAGGAAATCATAATTAGGCGATTCATTCATTTTTTATTCTATATAATCTACTTTTAGTGACTTATGAGTGTCTCAGTTACCTATCAATGAACTACAAATCACCCCCAAATTTAGTGGTTTAAAACACCACCATCTTATTATCTCCACCACTGTGTGAATCAACTAAGTTCAGCTCTATGTAATGTCATCTGGGTCTACAGCATCCAAGATGGTGCACTATGTGTCTGACACTTTGGTGGAAAATTCTGGGTTCTGCTGGGATGCCATGATGATTTGAGTATCCCAACTCTTCAATAAGAGTTGATTTTTGTACATGGCAGCTCAGGGCTCTCTTAGAATGCAAAGTAGAACCTATCAAGACTTCTTCAGATTTAGACCAAGAACTGGCTCAGTGACACATATACTACATTAAGTTGGAAGACCAGGAGGTGTGGTTCATGGGGTGCTGTCTAGCTAAACAACTCCAGAGTATAGCTGTCTTGGCATTTATTTGGTTTAGCCAAGCACCCTGAAGACCTTAAACTAATACCAGCCCTTCATGTAAGAGTGTGTTCTAGATGACAGCCTGCAGAGTCACAGTAAATATAAGTTCCTAATATGACTTCCCCAAAAGCCCTTGAGACAAAATCTCCTTTGTCTCCCAGGGTCTTCCCTTTACACACTCCACAGAGCTTACCAAAACCTCTTTTATGGTCTGAATTGATCAATCCAGGCTTATGTCAGGAACCCCAAAGTACCCCACTGGGACCCCAATAGGCTGCCCCTATTCCTGCCAGCTCTCTGTTGCTTCCTTGACTTGATTATGTGGACCCCCCAGGCTTGTCATGTACTTTCTCCAGGACCTGTGAGTACTCAATTTTCAGTCTTAATTCTCTCGCAGTCTTCTCCTGAACCTCAGCTCACTGACAAACTATCACCCAACCTAACAAATGTTTATTTAAACATACTTATCATCTCCAAAAGTTTCCTTGGGACTCTCTGTTTTTGTTGTTGTTTTGTTAACATGTTATCTATCCTCTTAAGACATTTTTGAAGTAAACAATACTTCATTGTTAACTATAGGCATTATATTGTACATTAATTTCAAGATTGCTCATCTGATTTAATATTTACCCACAGAACAACGCCACATATTCCCCTCCCCTTATCACTGGGTAACTACTATTCTATTATGTATATCTATATAGTTAACTATTTTAGATGCCTCATAAGAGGAATCAAGAGTATTTTTCTTTTTTTGACTGACTTATTTCACTTTTTATAATGTCTTTAAGGACTATCCATATTGTCAGAAGTTCATAGGATTTCCTTCTATTTTAAAGTTGAATAGTATTTCACTGTATGAATATTTTATATCTTCTTTATCCATTCATCTGTCAATGGGTGTTTGCATTGTTTCCACATCCTGGTTATTAAGAACAATACTACAACAAAAATGGGAATGAAGATATCTCTGTGACATCCTGATTTCATTTTCTTTGGATACCTACGCAAAAGTAAAACTGCTGGATCATATGATAGTTTTACATTTTTTGAGGAAACTCCATAATGTTTTCCATAACAGCTATATTTTACATTCTCACTAAGGTGTACAAGGGCTCCAATGTCTCCATAACTTCAAATATGTAATACTTTTCCTTTTTCGTAATAGTCACCCTAAAAAGGTGATGATATCTCATTATAATTTTGATTGGCATTTTCATGATTATTGATGTGAGCACCTTTTAATGTATCAATTGACCATTGGTATGTCTTCTGTGGAACAATGTTTACTCAAGTCGTTCACTCATTTTTAAAATCAAGTTGTTTTTTTTTTTTAACTATTGAGTTGTATTTCTTTATATATTTTGGAAATTAAGCTCTTATCAGATATATAGCTTGCAAATATTTTCTCCCATTCCATAAGTTGCTTTTTTATTATGTAGAAAGTTTTCCTTGCTGTGCAGCTATTTTTTAGTTTAATGTAGTCTCACTTTTTTGTGTATCTATTTTTTGCTTTTGTTGCCTTTGGTATCGTATCCAAGAAATCATTGCCAAGACTAATGTCAAGAAGCTTTTCCTCCATGCTTTCTTTTAGGAGTTTCAGATCTTATATGTCACTCTTTAATCCAGTTTGAGTTAATTTTTGTGTATGGTATAAGGTTTTGTTGTGGTTTAGTTGCTAATGCATATGACTCTATTTAATTTTTGCATGTAGATATGCAGTTTTCCCAGCACTGTGTGTTGAAGAGTAGGCGATCTTGCCTTCTTTCCAGATCTCAGAGAAAAAGTTTTATTTTTCACCACTGAGTATGTTAGCTATAGGTTTTTCATATATGATCTTTTTTGTATTAATTGACTATACTTAATTTTATGAGAATTTTGTCATAAAAGGGTCTTGAATATTGCCAATGCTTTTTCTGAAACATTTGAGATTATTACATAATTTTTGCTCCTTCATTTTCCTATATCACATTGATTGACTGGCAGGGGTTGACCCATTCTGGTATTCCAGGGATAAATCCAACTTGGTCATGGCACATGATCCTTTTAAAAAAGTGCTGCTGAATTTGTTGTGCTAATATTTTGTTGAGGCTTTTGGCATCCATGTTCATCAGGTCTATTAGCTTGAAGTTTACTTTTCTTGTGGTATATTTCTTTGGCATTGGTATCATGGTAATGCTGGCCTCATAAATTGAGTTTGGAGGTGTTCCTTCTCTGATTTATTAGAGGACTTTAAGAAAGACTAGTATGAATATTTCTTTTAAGTATTTGGTAAAAACATCTACTTCTGCTTTATTGACTATGCCAAAGCCTTTGACTGTGTGGATCACCACAAACTGTGGAAAATTCTTAAAGAGACAGGAATACCAGACCTGACCTGCCTCTTGAGAAATGTGTATGCAGGTCAGGAAGCAACAGTTATAACTGAACATGGAACAACAGACTGGTTACAAATCAGGAAGGGAGTATGTCAAGGCTGTATATTGTCACCCTGCTTATTTAATGTATATGCAGACTACATCATGAGAAATGCTGGACTGGATGAAGCACAAGCTGGAATCAAGATTGCCAGGAGAAATATCAATAACCTAAGATATGCAGATGACACCACCCTTATGGCAGAAAGTGAAGAGGAACTAAAGAGCTTCTTGATGAAAGTGAAAGAGAAGAGTAAAAAATATGGCTTAAAACTCAACATTCAGAAAACTAAGATCATGGCATCTGGTCCCATCACTTCATGGCAAATGGATGGGGAAATAGTGGAAACAGTGGCTGATTCTATTTTATCGGGCTTCAAAATCACTGCAGATGGTGATTGCAGCCATGAAATTAAAAGATGTTTTCTCCTTGGAAGAAAAGTTATGACCAACCTAGACAGCTTATTAAACAGCAGAAACATTACTTTGCCAACAAAGGTCCGTCTAGTCAAAGCTATGGTTTTTCCAGTGGTCATGTATGGATGTGAGAGTTGGACTGTGAAGAAAGCTGAGCACCGTAGAATTGATGCTTTTGAACTGTGGTGTTGGAGGAGACTCTTGAGAGTCCCTTGAACTGCAAGGAGATCCAACCACTTCATCCTAAAGGAAATCAGTCCTGAATATTCATTGGAAGGACTGATTTTGAAGCTAAAACTCCAATCATTTGGCCACCTGATGTGAAGAGCTGACTCGCTGAAAAGACCCTGATGCTGGGAAAGATTGAAGGTGGGAGGAGGAGGGGATGACAGAGGATGAGATGGTTGGATGGCATCACTGACTCAATGGACATGAGTTTGAGTAAGCTTTGGGAGTTAATGATGAACAGAGAGGCCTGGCATGCTGTAGTCCATGGGGTCACAAAGTGTCGGACACAACTGAGCAAACTGAACTGAATTGAACTGAAATTCACCTGTGATGTTATCCTTAGTTAGTACTTGCTTTTTTTTTTTGTAGGGAGGTTTTTGATTACTGATGCAATCTCCCTGTTATTTAGCTGTTCAGGTTTTCTATTTCTTTTGAATCAGTGTTAGTAGGTTGTATGTTTCTAGCAATTTATTCATTTCCTATAAGTTGTCTAACTTGCTAGCACACGATTGTTCACAATTATCCCTTATGACTTTTATTTCAGTGTCATTATTTATAATATCTTCTCTTTTAATTCTGATTTTACTTGCATCATCACTGATTTCTTCCTAGTCTAGCTAAGGGTTCATCAATTTTGTTTTCTTTTCAATAATTTTTGTTTTTATTGCTTTTTGTATTATTCTCTAATTATCTAATTAATTTCTGCTCTAATCTTCATTACTTCCTTCTTTGTGCTAATTGTGGCTTCGGTTCAGTTCAGTTCAGTCGCTAAGTCATGTCTGACTCTTTGCAACCCCATGAATCACAGCACACCATGCTTCCCTGTCCATCACCAACTCCCGGAGTTCACTCAGACTCACGTCCATAGAGTCAGTGATGCCATCCAGCCATCTCATCCTCTGTTGTCCCCTTCTCCTCCTGCCCCAAGTCCCTCCCAGCATCAGAGTCTTTTCCAATGAGTCAACTCTTCTCATGAGGTGGCCAAAGTACTGGAGTTTCAGCTTTAGCATTATTCCTTCCAAAGAAATTCCAGGGCTGATCTCCTTCAGAATGGACTGGTTGGATCTCCTTGCAGTCCATGGGATTCTCAAGAGTCTTCTCCAACACCACAGTTCAAAAGCATCAATTCTTTGGTGCTAAGCCTTCTTCACAGTCCAACTCTCACATCCATATATGACCACTGGAAAAACCATAGCCTTGACTAGATGGACCTTTGTTACAAATAGCTGTGAAAAGAAGAGAAGCGAAAAGCAAAGGAGAAAAGGAAAGATATAAGCATCTGAATGCACAGTTCCAAAGACTAGCAAGAAGAGATAAGAAAACCTTCCTCAGTGATCAATGCAAAGAAATAGAGGAAAACAACAGAATGGGAAAGCCTAGAGATTTCTTCAAGAAAATTAGAGATACCAAGGGAACATTTCATGCAAAAATGGTCTCGATAAAGGATAGAAATGGTATGGACCTAACAGAAGCAGAAGATATTAAGAAGAGGTAGCGGACACGACTGAGCGACTTCACTTTCACTTTTTCGCTTTCATGCATTGGAGAAGGAAATGGCAACCCACTCCAGTTTTCTTGCCTGGAGAAGCCCAGGGGCAGGAGAGCCTGGTGGACTGACATCTATGGGGTCACGCGGAGTCAGACACGACTGAAGTGACTTAGCAGCAGCAGCAGCAAGAATACACAGAAGAACTGTACAAAAAAGATCTTCACGACCAAGATAATCATGATGGTATGATCACTCACCTAGAGCCAAATATCCTGGAATGTGAAGTCAAGTAAACCTTAGAAAGCATCACTGTGAACAAAGCTAGTGGAGGTGATGGAATTCCATTTAAACTATTTCAAATCCTGAAAGATGATTCTGTGAAAGTGCTGCACTCAATATGCCAGCAAATTTGGAAAACTCAGCAATGGCCACAGGACTGGAAAAGGTCAGTTTTCATTCCAATTGTGGCTTAGTTGGTCATTTTTATATTTCTTGAGGTATAAAATTGAATGGTTTATTTGAGATCTTTCTTGTTTGAGATCTACCTTGTATAGGTGTTTTTAGACTTCCTTCTTAGTAATGTTTTTGCTGTATCTCATTTTGATGTGCTTTCATTTTTGTCTGTCCAAGATATTTTTTAATTTCTATTTTTATTTATTCTTTGACCCAATAATTGCTCAAGAGTGTATTCTTTATTTTCCATTTATTCATGAGATTTTCCAATTTTATTTTGCTATTGATTTCTAGTTAATTTCCATTGTGATCTGAAAATATAATTGAGATCATTTCACTCTTCTTAAATTTCTTAAGACTTACTTTATAACCTAATGTGTGATCTTAGATGTTCCATATGCACTTGAAAAGAATGTGCAGACAGCTTGCTGTAACAGGTCATCTCACATGCTAGTAAACTAATGCTCAAAATTGTGCAGGCCAGGCTTCAGCAATTTGTGAACCGTGAATTTCTTGATGTTCAAGCTGGTTTTAGAAAAGGCAGAGGAACCAGAGATCAAATTGCCAACATCCGCTGGATCATGGAAAAAGCAAGAGAGTTCCAGAAAAACATCTATTTCTGCTTTATTGACTATGCCAAAGCCTTTGACTGTGTAGATCACAATAAACTGTGGGAAATTCTGAGAGAGATGGGAATACCAGACCACCTGACCTGCCTCTTGAGAAATCTGTATGTAGGTCAGGAAGCAACAGTTAGAACTGGACATGGAACAACAGACTGGTTCCAAATAGGAAAAGGAGTACGTCAAGGCTGTATATTGTCACCCTGCTTATTTAACTTATATGCAGAGTACATCATGAGAAACGCTGGACTGGAAGAAACTGAAGCTGGAATCAAGATTGCCGGGAGAAATATCAATAACCTCAGATATGCAGATGACACCACTCTTATGGCAGAAAGTTAAGAGAAACTTAAAAGCCTCTTGATGAAAGTGAAAGAGACAGCAAAAGAGACACTGATGTATAGAACAGACTTTTGGACTCTGGGACCGGGAGAGGGTGGGATGATTGGGGAGAATAGCATTGAAATATGTATAATAATATATCTGAAATGTATTAATTGTTCAAACTAATCACTGTCATGTTACAATTTGTTCATATTAGATGTTTGTAATGTTTCTGATAATCAATAAAAGAGATTCTTGATACCTATAAAAAAAAAAAAAGAAAGTGAAAGAGGAGAGTGAAAAAGTTGGCTTAAAGCTCAACATTCAGAAAACGAAGATCATGGCATCCAGTCCCATCACTTCATGGGAAATAGATGGGGAAACAGTGGAAACAGTGTCAGGCTTTATTTTTTTGGGCTCCAAAATCACTGCAGATGGTGACTGCAGCCATGAAATTAAAAGACACTTACTCCTTGGAAGGAAAAAGTTATGACCAACCTAGATAGCATACTCAAAAGCAGAGACATTACTTTGGCAACAAAGGTCCATCTGGTCAAGGCTATGGTTTTTCCTGTGGTCATGTATGGATGTAAGAGTTGGACTGTGAAGAAGGCTGAGCGCTGAAGAATTGATGCTTTTGAACTGCGGTGCTGGAGAAGACTCTTGAGAGTCCCTTGTACTGCAAGAAGATGCAACCAGTCCATTCTGAAGGAGATCAGCCCTGGGATTTCTTTGTAAGGAATGATGCTAAAGCTGAAATTCCATATTTTGCCACCTCATGCCAACAGTTGACTCATTGGAAAAGACTCTGATGCTGGGATGGATTTGGGGCAGGAGAAGGGGACAACAGAGGATGAGATGGCTGGATGGCATCACTGACTCGATGGACCAGAGTCTGAGTGACCTCCGGGAGTTGGTGATGGACAGGGAGGCCTGGCGTGCTGCGATTCATGGGGTCACAAAGTCAGGCCCAACTGAGCGACTTAACTGAACTGAACTGAGAAAGTTCTGTGTATGTTTGTTAGGTTTGTTTGGTATTTAATGTTGTTCAGATCTTGTTTCCTTAGTGACTTTCTGTCTGAATAATCTATCCATTATTTAAAGTGGATTATTTAAGTCTCCTATTATCACTTTATTGCTGTCTATTTCTACCCTCAAATCTGCCAATGTTTGCTTTACATATTTAAATGCTTTGCTATTTGGTGTATATATATTTGTAATTGTTTTATCTTCCTGTTTAATGGATCTTTTTATTATTATGTAATGATCTTCTTGATCTCCTGCAGCAATTTTTACTTGATGTCTAATTTTGTGATACACAGGTTCACATAAATATATCTGTGTGATATAAATATTTATCTCAGACAGTAAAGAATTTGCCTGCAATGCAGGAGACCTGGGTTTGATTCCTGGGTTGGGAAGATCCCCTGGAAGAGGGCTTGGAAACCCATTCCAGTTCTTGACTGGAGAATCCCCATTGACAGAGGAGCCTGGCAGACTATAGTCCATGGGGTCACAAAAGTCAGACACAACTGAGTGACTAAGCACAGCACAGTTGTAAGTATAGTCATTTTTGCTCTTTTTGGTTCCAGTTTGCGTGGAATGTCTTTTTCCATCCCTTTATTTTCAATGTGATCCTTTGATGGCTGTAAGGTTGCTTGTTTTCACAGATACTGTGTTTTACAAGCCTACTAGTTTTTAAGTCTACTACAGAGGTAGGGGACTTCCCTAGTGGCTCAGACTAGGGAAAGCTCAAGTGGCTGAGCCATGGTGGCTCAGATTCTGGTAAATCTGCCTTCAGCGTGGGAGACCAGGATTTGATCCCTGGGTTGGGAAGATACCCTGGAAAAGGGAATAGAAACCTGTTCCAGAATTCTCAGCTGTAGTATTTCATGGACAGAGGAGCCCGGCAGACTACAGTCCATGGGGTCACAAAGAATAGGACGTGACTGAGTGACCTATACATATACACATACAGAGGTGAGAAGAAAGAAAAGAGACTAAAGCTAGTTTGGGATGAGTTTTTGGTAATAACAACTGAAAGAGTCTAATTGTCACAGGGCTTACCTATGAAAGCATTTTCTTTCCAAAACATCAGATAGCAAAGGCAGTCACACTATCAACATATATATATATATATACAATATTCATTGTATACATGAAAAGATTATATGAAGTTAAGTAAAAATGCTGATTCTTAAGAAATAAGTTTTTTTCAGAATGATTAGATTTTATGTGACGTATATTTATCTCTCAGATCTAATTTGATGTAATCTTTAATATATCAAAATTTCAAAATTATAATAATTGAAATATATCAGTTGAGTCTTAAACAAGAAGAACAGCTGGTAAACCAACATAGACATCTTTGCTTGCTTATTCAAAAATCAGAACCTTGAGAACACTAACTAAAAAAATAAATCCCAAAATAAAACCTGAAGTGAATATTTATATTAATATTATGCTCAATATATTTATAAAAGAGAGGGGAAATAATGATGATTTTTCATACCTAATTATTATTTTTAAATATTCCAAATTATCCATTTTGATTATGTACTAATCCATTCACTGACAGGCTCAAGCTTGCTGACATTTAAGGCACTGGAATAGCCTCGTCTTCTAACATCCACTCACCTTTGGGAGAAGATATCTTAAGGAAGCATCTTTGCTTGTTATTGAAATTTAAAATATTTTATAAAAACTTAATGACTTTGTAACTCTAGGTACCTCATAAAATATTATAAATTTTACATTTTCTTCCTGAGACAGTCCTTTCAAAAAGTGCAATTTTGTAAAAACATTTTAAAAAGTACATAAAAAAAATGTAACAGGCTTATTTTTCTGAAGTAACAAAAGTACCTTGTTTTAGTGTGATTTTTTTCAGCCTACATACTTGAACAGTAAGTATAAGCATAATATCTCCAACAGGTTGGCCATCTGGTATTGTTTCAAAAAGCTTTAGGGAATACTCAATGTAATGGAATATAAAACATTACCAACTGCTGAGATCTGAAATGTTGTATAATATAATCTATAAATCCATCTACTCAGATAAATGAATTCAGAAAAAATAAAATGTGACTTACATTGTAAATATAAAACTAATTTTTTTAAAGATAAGTTTGGTAATATCTGAGCTTACATAATAAAATGAATGTAAAGGATCATGTTGGCCAGTGTTTATTGGGTGTTATGTGCCAGGTACCATTCTCAGTGATTTTCCTCGATGGACTTGTCTAATACTCACAACTTTTCTCAAGTATGTTATTATCCCTGTTTCACAAATGTGAAAACTGAGAGGAAGGATGTTAATTAATTTTCCCAAGTTGAACAGTTGTGAACTGTGGACTAAGGACTTCCAAAATAGCAACGAACACTGGGAAAAATCATCAGAATCAACTTTCTAAAAACTCCAGAGATTAATTAAATATTTGCAAGAATATGAGATCTTTTATTCAAGAAAAATGACTGAATCTTGATAAGAATAGTGTGCTTTGTAGGTTCTTACTTGCTTTAGTTCTATTCTCATTCTTGAAAAACAGCAGCCTTGCAATTACAGTAGCTGTGAAAACCAGTAACCCTGTAGCCATCAGAGAGGCATGCAGGGTTTTTAGTGCCTGAAAAAAATTAAAAATAGAACTACATATGATCCATCAACACCACTTTTACATATTTACCCAGAAGAATTGAAATCAAGATCTCAAAGTGACATACGCACTCTCATATCCATTTTAACACTATTCACAATAGTCAAGAGGCAAAAACAAGCTAAATGTCCATTGATAGATAAGTGGATAAGGAAAATATAGTGTGTATATATATAGTGTAATACTGTTCAGCCTTTAAAAATAAGGAAATCCAATGAAATGTGACAACATGGATAGACCTAGAAAGACATGTCTATTCCATGGATAGACATGGAAAGACATTATGCTTAAAGAAATGTCAGGCACAAGGACATAATCCTCATTGTTCCATGTTTATGAAGTATCTGAAGTAATCAAATTCATAGAGTCAAAGAGTGGAATGGTTGTTGCTAGTGGAAGGATGGGAAAATGGGAATAATCAATGGACATAAATTTCAGTTAAGCAAAATTAATAAATTCTAGAGATCTGCTGTATGATATAGCACCTATGTTCAACAATATTGTATTATACACTTCAGTTCAGTTTAGTTCAGTCGCTCAGTCATGTCCACCTCTTTGCGACTCCATGGACTGCAGCATGCCAGGCCTCCCCATCCATCACCAACTCCTGGAGTTTATTCAAACTCATGTCCATTGAGTCAGTGATGCCATCCAACCATCTCATCCTCTGTTGTCCCCTTCTCCTCCCGCATTCAATTCTTCCCACCATCAGGGTCTTTTCAGCAAGTCAGCTCTTCATATCAGGGGGCCAAAGTATTGGAGTTTCAGCTTCAAAATCAGTCCTTCCAATGAACATTCAGGATTGATTTCCTTTAGGATGGACTGGTTGGATCTCTTTGCAGTCCAAGGGAATCTCATGAGTTTTCTCCAACACCACAGTTCAAAAGCATCAATGCCTTGGTTCTCAGCTTTCTTTATAGTCCAACCCTCACATCCACACATGACCACTGGAAAAACCATAGCCTTGACTAGACGGACCTTTGTTGACAAAGTAATGTCTCTGCTTTTTACTAAGCTGTCTAGGCTAGTCATAACTTTTCTTCCAAGGAGTGTCTTAATTTCATGGTTGCAGTCACCATCTGCAGTGATTTGGAACCCCCCAAAATAAAGTCTGCCACTGTTCCCACTGTTTCCCCATCTATTTGCCATGAAGTGATGGGACCAGATGCCGTGATCTTAGTTTTCTGAATGTTGAGCTTTAAGCCAACTTTTTCACTCTCCTCTTTCACTTTCATCAAGAGGCTTTTTAGTTCCTCTTCACTTTCTGCCATAAGGGTGGTGTCATCTGCATATCTGAGGTTATTGATATTTCTCCCAGCAGTCTTGATTCTAGCTTGTGCTTCATTCAGCCCAGCATTTCTCATGATGTATTCTGCATATAAGTTAAACAAGCATGGATACAATACACAGCCTTGATGTACTCCTTTTCCTATTTGGAACCAGTCTGTTGTTCCATGTCCAGTTCTAACTGTTGCTTCCTGACCTGCATACAGATTTCTCAAGAGGCAGGTCAAGTGGTCTGGTATTCCCATTTCTTTCAGAATTTTCCACAGCTCATTGTGATCCACACAAAGATACATTTAAAATATGTTAATAGGCTAGCTTTCTTGTTAAGCGTTCTTTACACAATAAAACAATTGTTTTTAAAAGAAATAGCCTCATTTTTGAGCATTGAGACTGTTACATCAATCTGGCAGCTCCCTGAAAAGCTCCTTTAGTTGAATTTGCCATTCCTTGACCTGACTCCACATACTTTCTGGGAAGAGTCCTATATCCAGGCCATTTATTGAAAATCATTCAGCAATTACTCATCACATCTTCCTAAAGCTGTGATGCCAGCTGTGGCTATCAAAATATAAAATATCAGGTTATCCCTTTCATATTCTAAATCTCCTAACTTTTTTGTTTCATTTACCTCTGCCTTTCTCAATCACCCTTGCATGCAGAGACACAGGTGCACATGAGTGTGCGTGACACATACACAAATGTATACCACACATACCACATCATCTTCTTGTTCCTTAACCAGAAAGCAAAAACCCTGCATAGCTACTCACACAAAGAAGAAAAAGAGATCACCAATCCACTGAGTATGTCAACATGACATTTTACAGCACTCATGTCACCAGGTTCTCTATATGACATCATATTTAAACTTATGTTTCAATGAAATACAAAGTCATCATCTCAGCCAGGGAAGTGCTTTACCTATACATATCAACAATCCTGAAAGTATGTGTGTGTGTGTGTGAAGAAGATATTTATACACACATTATTTCATCTCTTTTTTGAATGTATCATAGAGAACAAATGACAGAATATCTTGACAATTAATCATAAAACAAGTCCCATTTCTCAGTACAAACATCACTATGGCATGAGCCTCATAAAAGGAATATATCAGTATTTAATCTGAAATTGTGAAGGATCTGAGACATTACTTAGAAGATGAGAAATCAGACTACCCAGGTGATAGATAGGTAGACAGGTAGATGGTAGGTAAATGGATAGGTAGGTAGGTAGATAGGTTGATTGATTGTTTGATAAATCAATCAATTGATAGATATTCTAACAAGAAACACAAAGTCTACAGATCAGAACACAGTTTATCATTCACAGAGCATCTCATTACTGGCAAGGTTATGGCAGCATGATATTACCCATACAGAGGGGTTGTTTTACAGACTCACAAAAGCATGACACTCAGCAGTTTGGCTGACACAGTGGCCCATCCTCCCCTTTGAATAAGGAGAGACTTTTACTCTGGGATATATGCTAATATCTACAAGAGAAAGAAGTCTAAAAATCCCTCTGAAGCAATATATTATTTCTATATTCCAGGACATGGTTGCTCGTTAGTCATCCCTTAACCAAGAACAATGGTCTTTCCTCAGAAAGTTTGGACTCTGGGTTAACAGAACAACGTTCACAGAGAATTGCCTTCCAGTAGTCAGATTTACGGAGAAGGCAATGGAACCCCACTCCAGTACTCTTGCCTGGAAAATCCCATGGACAGAGGAGCCTGGTAGGCAGTAGTCTATGGGGTCGCTAAGAGTCGTGCATGACTGAGCGACTTCACTTTCCCTTTTCACTTTCATGCATTGGAGAAGGAAATGACAACCCACTCCAGTATTCTTGCCTGGAGAATCCCAGGGCCAGAGGAGCCTAGTGGGCTGCCGTCTATGGGGTCGCATAGAGTCGGACATGACTGAAGCGACTTAGCAGCAGTCAGATTTAGGTACTGAGGCTAAGCAGTCTAGTGACCTTTCCTGATTTATTCTACAATTCTCTATTATTTAATAATAAAAGGTTGGAAGTCTAAAGGGGGAAAAGTAAAATGGTTATTCATCATTATTGACATGTTCATTAAAGAAATCAATGATATTCATAATTATTGCCTTTGAACTGTCTGAACTTTTTAAAAAGTAATCATTTACTGGCAGTAACATGATACTAAAATTTATTTTAAACTGCAATATTCTAGTTGAAAATAAGTTTTCTTAACATTTTATTCCTATATCTTTTTTTGAAAAGACACAACAAAAATAATAAATCCAGCCGAGATCCACCCTTTATGTCACTGAATAGGCAATATATTTTTTGTATCTTACAAATTCTGTTCACAAATAAGTTACCTCACTTAATCCTCTTCATCTTCTACCTTGCCCTGAATATGACAAAGTATTACAGAAATAAAATAGACTTCATTTTGATATAGTAAAAATATTTTCAAATAAATTTCAAAAGTATAATAAAATGGCTTGTAATATCTAGGTCACATTCTAGAAACAAAGTTTCAGTGTCTTGACAATTGCCAATGTTAATTATTTGTGACCCACTTAGGACCATAGTGATTCTTTTAACGTGTTAAGTCATCATACCATATCTCTGCTCTTTACCCTTCAGTGGTTCCCTATAGAAGTCGCAGAAGAATAAAGTCCTTTTAATAGCTTGTAATAATCCACATGGCCTGACCATTCTAGGTTATGGTTGATTTTTTTCTTGTGTGTTGGTTTTGTTTTGCCTTATCTACATATCCCAACCAACTGATATACAGTTTGATAAACAATTGAGTATGATTAGCAACTACGTACTAAATAATGCTCAAAATTCCCCAAGCCAGGCTTTAGCAATACGTTAACCATGAATTCCAGATGTGCAAGCTAGTTTCAGAAAAGGCAGAGGAACCAGAGATCAAATTGCTAACATTCACTGCATCATCAAAAAGCAAGAGATATCCAGAAAAATATCTATTTCTGCTTTATTGACTATGTCAAAGACTTTGACTGTGTGGATCACAATAAACTGTGGAAAATTCTGAAAGAGATGGGAATACCAGACAACCTGACTTGCCTCTTGAGAAACCTGTATGCAGGTCAGGAAGCAAAAGTTTAGAACGGGACATGGAACAACACACTGGTTTCAAATAAGAAAAGGAGTATGTCAAGGCTGTATATTGTCACCCTGCATATATAACCTATATGCAGAGTACATCATGAGAAATGCTGGGCTGGAAGAAGCACAAGCTGGAATCAAGATTGTGGGGAGAAATATCAGTAACCTCAGATATGCAGATAACACCACCCTTATGTCAGAAAGTGAAGAACTAAAGAGCCTCTTGATGAAAGTAAAAGAGGAGAGTGAAAAAGTTGGCTTAAAGCTCAACATTCAGAAAACGAAGATCATGGCATCCAGTCCCATCACTTCATGGCAAATAGATGGGGAAACTATGTAAACAGTGGCAAATTTTATTTTTCTGGGCTCCAAAATCACTGCAGATGGTGACTGCAGCCATGAAATTAAAAGACGCTTTTCCTTGGAAGGAAAATTATGACTAACCTAGACAGCATATTAAAAAGCAGAGACATAACTTTGTCAACAAAAGTTCATCTAGTCAAGGCTACAGTTTTTCCAGTAGTCATATATGGATGTGAAAGTTGGACTATAAAGAAAGCTGAGCACTGAAGAATTGATGCTTTTGATCTGTGGCGTTGGAAAAGACTCTGAGAGTCCCTTGGACTGCAAGGAGATCCAACCAGTCCATCCTAAAGGCAATCAGTCCTGAATGTTCATTGGAAGGACTGATGTTGAAGCTGAAACTCCAATACTTTGACTAATTTGAAAAGACCCTAATGCTGAGAAAGATTGAGATGGTTGGATGGCATCACCGACTCAATGGACATGAGTTTGGGTAGACTCTGGGAGTTAGTGATGGATAGGGAGGCCTGGTGTGCTACAGTTCATGGGGTCACAAAGAGGTGGACATGACTGAGCGACTGAACTGGAACAAGCATGTAGTTTAGAAGTAAGTTCTAAAGTGATTTAGCTTTTCATTGAAGCTACAGGAGTTCTGTGTATAATTCAATTTTTTCCTATGAGAGATTTTTTTAAGTGTCTTGAAAATTTGTTCTCTTGTTCAACTCCAGACAAAGACTTATTTAGCATCTTTTGAGGGTAGTCATACACACTTTGGAATATGGTATTTAGTGCACAGATTATTCCAGTCTAACAAAGGGAATATGTACATCAATATTAATTTTAGCAAGTAAGGTGGTAAAATAAAAAATAAAATTCTAAGTAATTCCAAGGGAACTATGGTTGTGATAACTTCATTACTTGTTGCAAACTGGAAAATTCTCCTAAGCAAAGTGAGGAATACCCAGAAATTCAGATCTGCTCTAGCTCAGAAAGAAGACAGAACAGAAACAGAGAGACATTAAATTTATAAAGTTTGAAGAAAAGTTGGCAGCAATGCCAATAAACAGTCCAAGTGTATTAGCTTACCACAATCTTTGTTCATCTGGTTAACACACAGAACTACAGAAACAGAACAGATCCAAAGAGGAAAATGGTTTACAACACCTCTCTGCAACAACAATATGTAACAACACCATTTTTATATAAAAATAAAAATGCATTTGTTTCTAAATTTACATTACTGATGTACCTTATCACAATATCTTTGACCTAAAGGAAACAACTTTATCTGAAATCATGAAATCTGCATATAAAACAGGAGAAATTGAGCTTTTAGGTGAGGCAATATTAATTCCCTTGTGATATGTTCATTTTTAGAAGTGTTATTTGGGGGGATTTTGTCTTTATAAACCCCCTGTGATGAAGGTGTGATCACTCTGACCAATGATCAGATCAGATCAGATCAGTCGCTCAGTCGTGTCCGACTCTTTGCGACCCCATGAACCGCAGCACGCCAGGCCTCCCTGTCCATCACCAGCTCCCGGAGGTCACTCAGACTCGCATCCATCGAGTCAGTGATGCCATCCAGCCATCTCATCCTCTGTCGTCCCCTTCTCCTCCTGCCCTCAATCCCTCCCAGCATCAGAGTCTTCTCCAATGAGTCAACTCTTCGCATGAGGTGGCCAAAATACTGGAGTTTCAGCTTTAGCATCATTCCTTCTAAAGAAATTCCAGGATTGATCTCCTTCAGAATGGACTGGTTGGATCTTCTTGCAGTCCAAGGGACTCTCAAGAGTCTTCTCCAACACCACAGTTCAAAAGCATCAATTCTTTGGCGCTCAGCCTTCTTCACAGTCCAGCTCTCACATCCATACATGACCACAGGAAAGACCATAGCCTTGACTAGGCGAACCTTTGTTGGTAAAGTAATGTCTCTGCTTTTGAATATGCTATCTAGGTTGGTCATAACTTTCCTTCCAAGGAGCAAGCGTCTTTTAATTTCATGGCTGCAGTCACCATCTGCAGTGATTTTGGAGCCCAGAAAAACAAAGTCTGACACTGTTTCCACTGTTTCCCCATCCACTTCCAATGCAGTGATGGGACCAGATGCCATGATCTTCGTTTTCTGAATGTTGAGCTTTAAGCCAACCTTTTCACTCTCCACTTTCACTTTCATCAAGAGGCTTTTTAGCCCCTCTTCACTTTCTGCCATAAGAGTGGTGTCATCTGCTTATCTGAGGTTATTGATATTTCTCCCGGCAATCTTGATTCCAACTTGTGTTTCCTCCAGTCCAGCATTTCTCATGATGTACTCTGCATATAAGTTAAATAAACATGGTGACAATATGCAGCCTTGACGTACTCCTTTTCCTATTTGGAACCAGTCTGTTGTTCCATGACCAGTTCTAACTGTTGCTTCCTGACCTGCATACAGATTTCTTAAGAGGCAGATCAGGTGGTCTGGTATTCCCATCTCTTTCAGAATTTTCCATAGTTTATTGTGATCCACACAGTCAAAGGCTTTGGCATAGTCAATAAAGCAGAAATAGATGTTTTTCTGGAACTCTCTTGCTTTTTCCATGATCCAGCGGATGTTGGCAATTTGATCTCTGGTTCCTCTGCCTTTTCTAAAACCAGCTTGAACATCAGGAAGTTCACAGTTCACATATTGCTGAAGCCTGGCTTGGAGAATTTTGAACATTACTTTACTAGCGTGTGAGATGAGTGCAATTGTTCGGTAGTTTGAGCACTCCTTGGCATTGCCTTTCTTTGGGATTGGGATGAAAACTGACCTTTTCCAATCTTGTGGCCACTGCTGAGTTTTCCAAATTTGCTGGCATATTGAGTGTAGCACTTTCACAGCATCATCATTCAGGACTTGGAATAGCTCCACTGGAATTCCATCACCTCCACTAGCTTTGTTCGTAGTGATGCTTTCTAAGGCCCATTTGACTTCACATTCCAAGATGTCTGGCTCTAGGTCAGTGATCACATCATCATGATTATCTAGGTCTTGAAGCTCTTTTTTGTACAGTTCTTCTGTGTATTCTTGCCACCTCTTCTTAATATCTTCTGCTTCTGTTAGGTCCACACCATCTCTGTCCTTTATCGTGCCCATCTGACCAATGATGGAAACAATAAACTTGGATTCCATACAAGGAGCAATAGAGCAGAAAACTGATAGGGTCATTCCTATACTACCTTTCCAGGAGGCATCTGGGATCCTAAGAAGCTCAGCGGCTCTGCTGGCAGGAGAGCATGGAGAATAGTCACCCAGATACTGACTGCAAACCTGGGAACCTTGAGCAAGTCTTTTTAGGTATAAAATAGTGATAATGATGCCCATAACACAAGGTTGTGTTACAGGGTTCAAATGAGATGGAGTGCACAAAACCACTCCATTTTCTTAAATTATAGCTGTATTTTTAATTATAGCTGCTAAGAAAGACACAACTTGAAAATTTGTAACATATTTATCGATAACCCAATGTTAGGAAAATTCTGACAATATTCATTTTGAATTGTGTTTCTGGCTCTCTCAAAGTGCTCCTTATTTTGAACTATTCCCTGAAAAGCCTATGCTGCCAATCAAATCTGAATTACTGCTTACCTCTACAGATCACTCTCTTGAACACTGATTACCTTTTAACCATGACTCAAGATTTACTTTTCATAATCGGAAATAACAGTTGTTCAGAGTGGTCTGGCAGGGCTTTATAGAACAGCTTCAGTCAGGTTGACATTTGCTTTTATTAGCCATATTTCCTATAGCTGCTCAGACAATGAGAAATCCACTTCTGTGAGTTGAACTAATTATAACTGAGCAAGTACACTTTTTTCCTGGCCTGGTCATGATGTTAAATGTTTGATTACAAAGGTCTTGTGCTTTTAGCTAAATAGGAGTAAATTTCTTTCCATTTGCAAGAACAAGCTATTTCTGCCTTTCATTCCATAGCCTCTTAGTATTTTAATTCTGGTCTCTCAGTGCCAAATAGAGTCACAAATGTAACACCCTTGAGATGGGAAAACAATATTGTTATATTCCTTTGAAAACAAATTGAGTTAGCTTCTGGAAGGACTGGGCTGCACCACTGCACAGAAACAAATGTATTGCATGATCTAGGTGAGAAGAGAGACAATTACACATGACGAATGGGTTTCAGTGGCAACATGGGGAAGGAATCGGTAGCTCTAGAAATTTCTAGAAAGAAATTTCAAGAAAGGCATCAAATACAGGGAAATTTTAAGATGAAGATGATAAAAAGGTGATGGGGAGATTTTTGAGTGCACATCTAATGGAATGACACAACCACAAAAAAAAAAAAAAAAAAAAACAAGTTTTGGAACAGCAGGCTTGAAATAGGAAATGGTGATTCTGAAAAGAGGCAGTTCCTGGGCAAGTCCAGAGAAGCATGAAAAGAGACAAGAGAAAATGGGCCAAATCCTATGAAGTGCAGAATTAAGAAGCCAAAACAGGCCACATTAAATCAAGCATTATAGATAAGGACGGCAGTGGCACCACACTCCAGTACTTTTGCCTAGAAAATCCCGTGGACGGAGGAGCCTGGTGGGCTGCAGTCCATGGGGTCGCTAGAGTCGGACACGACTGAGCGACTTCATTTTCACTTTTCAGTTCCATGCACTGGAGAAGGAAATGGCAACCCACTCCAGTGTTCTTGCCTGAAGAATCCCAGGGACAGGGAAGCCTGGTGGGCTGCCGTCTCTGGGGTCGCACAGAGTCGGACACGACTGAAGCAACTTAGCAGCCTCTTATGGGCAATGTTGTCAGGGAGATGACCATTGCCCCAAAGTACCATAAGCTTATTTTTTGGATACTTCTGTTTCATCTCTTTAAAGTTAGTCAGCTATGGCTAAGCAACATGTTGATATTTTATGCAACTCAAATGAAGATTTTTCAGTTACTTTTAACTCTTTACTGACCATTGTATAAACATGCAATCAGAGATTTGTAGAATACTTAGGTTCAAAGAAATAGTACTGACCATTAACTCCAACTTTATTTTATAGTCAAGGATACTAAAATTATCCCAGATTACATGCCAACTAGTAACAGAGCCAGGACAAGAATTATGTTCTCCAAGTTTCCAGATTTTTTTTTTCATTTTTTAAAAATCATAGCTAAAATTAAAATTTCAATATTTTAAAAAGAGAGCTACACCCATATGAAGTCCAAGGGACAGCAAGGAGATCAAACCAGTCTATCCTAAAGAAAGTAAGTCCTGAATATTCACTGGAAGGACTGATGCTGAAGCTGAAACTCCAATACTTTGGCCACCTGATGTGAAGAACTGACTCACTGGAAAAGACCCTGATGCTGGGAAAGATTGAAGGCAGGAGGAGAAGGGGATGACAGAGGATGAGATGGTTGGATGGCATCACAGACTCAATGGACATGAGTTTGAGTCTGCTCTGGGAGTTGGTGATGGACAAGGATGCCTGGTGTGCTGCAGTCCATGGGGTCACAAAGAGCCGGACACAACTGAGCAACTGAACTGAAGTGAACTGAAAGTCCAAGGGAAGAAAATTACACTATTAAGAGAACCCAAGTAGAAATAAGCTAAATTTAAAAAGTCAGCAGTAGAGAAGTTATAAAATGAAGATCCCTTATTGAAAGTAGAAGAAAACAAATACAATCCAGAAGAAATATTTTTAACTTTGCACTCAAAATACTTTTGAAACTTACCATTTCTTATTACCTCCATTGCTACCACCCTGGCTCAGGACAGTATAATGGGGGCAAGACCCCAAGTTGTTCCCCCTGTTTTCTGTCCTTACTCCCCTACTGTCTTAAAGCATCACAAAAGTCATAGTGAGTTTAAAATGTAAGATGGTTTATCTCATTTCCCTACTCAATCCTCCAGTTGTTTCACATCTCATGAACAGTTAAGTGAAAATCACTACAATGACCTACAAAGAACTAACAAATGGCTTCCTCATTTCCTCTGATCTCATCCCCTTTGTCTCCTTCACTCACTATATTCTAACTATTCTGGCTGTCCAGCTGACTCTCAAGCACATCAGAGATATTCCTGTCTCAGGATTTGTACCATCTCTTTCCATGGCCTGGAACACTTCTCCCTGGTCTCTGCATAGCTCCTCTTACCCACTCAAGTCTTTGGAAAAGCACTGTCTTTTCAGTAAGGCATACTATGACCACCCTATTTAAAATTATTCTATTCCTCTCATACTCTTAATCTTTCTTATGCGGCTTCCTAGGTGGCACTAGTGGTAAGAGATCTCCCTGCCAGGGCAGGAAACAGTGGATTTGATCCTGAGTCAGGAAGATCCCCTGGAGGAGGAAATGGCAACCCACTCCTGAATTCTCACCTCAAAAATTCCACGGGCAGAGGAGCCTAGCAGGCTACAGTTCATGGGGTAGCAAAGGGTCGGGTGTGACTGAGCACACAAACACACACATCTTGCTTTATTCTTTTTTTTTTTTTTTGTAGCACTTACTGTGCTCTAACATTCTATAGCATTTACTCCTACCAGAATATAATATTAAATGTGGTATCAAAACATTCACCAAGATGTTTTGCTACTGATTTATATGCAGTACTTAAAATAGTACTTAGAACATAACAATAAAGAAATGTTTTCTGATTGAGAGACTTGACTAAAAGAAGATCACCAGGTTAAAAGACATACCCTCTGGTTTTACTTAAATGTGTGTGTTTGTGCTCAGTCACGTTCGAATCTTTGAGACTCCATGGACTATAGCTCGCCAGGCTCCTTTGTCCATCAAATATTCCAGGCAAGAATACTGGAGTGTGTTGTCATTTCCTCTTCCAAGGGATCTTTCTGACCTACTGATCAAACCCGTGTTTTTTTTGTCTCCTTCATTGGCAGACTGATTTTTTTTCCACTCGCACCACCTGGGAAGCCCCACAAAAATACGTGACTCTTACACCAGAGAAAGTACCACAGTGCTGAATATTTCTAAATCTCAAGGAAGGGCCTCTAATATGATGAAACATCACAACTGCATGAAAAATTGTTAGAGAGATACATGATTTCAATTAGAAGATTTAACTAAATAGAATATCAAATGATTTATCAAGTTGGAAAATCTAAGTATCAAAAAATTTATATTCTCCCAAATTAATATTTAAGTTCAACATAATTTCAGTCAAAAGCCCCATCAGATGTTTATATAGAAATTAACATTGTTTTTAAAATTAATTTGAAAGAATAAGACAAGAACTTCAACAATTATTGATAAAAAGAAAACTATATGTCAATGTTAAGATGTATTAGAATGGAATCTATAAAAATGGTTCTGAAGAATTTATTTACAGAGCAGCAATGGAGAAACAGACATAGACTTATGGACATGGGGAGAGGGGAGGAGAGGGTGAGATGTATGGAAAGAGTAACATGGAAATTTACATTACCATATGTAGAACAGATAGCCAAAGGGAATTTGTTATATGGCTCAGGAAACTCAAACAGGGGCTCTGTATCAACCTAGAGCGGTGGGATGGGGAGGCAGACGGGAGGGAGGTTCAAAAGGAAGGGATGGTGACTGCAGCCATGAAATTAAAAGATGCTTACTCCTTGGAAGGAAAGTTATGACCAACCTAGATAGCATATTCAAAAGCAGAGACATTACTTTGCCAACAAAGGTTCGCCTAGTCAAGGCTATGGTCTTTCTTGTGGTCATGTATGGATGTGAGAGCTGGACTGTGAAGAAGGCTGAGCGCCGAAGAATTGATGCTTTTGAACTGTGGTGTTGGAGAAGACTCTTGAGAGTCCCTTGGACTGCAAGGAGATCCAACCAGTCCATTCTGAAGGAGATCAGCCCTGGGATTTCTTTGGAAGGAATGATGCTAAAGCTGAAACTCCAGTATTTTGGCCACCTCATGCGAAGAGTTGACTCTTTGGAAAGGACTCTGATGCTGGGAGGGATTGGGGGCAAGAGGAGAAGGGGACGACAGAGGATGAGATGGCTGAATGGCATCACTGACTCGATGGATGTGAGTCTGGGTGACCTCCGGGAGTTGGTGATGGACAGGGAGGCCTGGCGTGCGATTCATGGGGTCGCAAAGAGTCAGACACGACTGAGTGACTGATCTGATCTGATCTGATGGCTGATTCATGTTGAGGTTTGACAGAAAACAACAAAATTCTGTAAAGCAATTATCCTTTAACAAATAAATAAATAAGATGTATTAAAAAATACTACATTGTGAGTTACTGATTTTGCATTAAGACAACTCAGGTAAACCAAAGAAATAGAATAAAAAATTGATAAACTGCCTCCAATATAGATGGGTAAAGAATAGTCTAGCAAATATATAGTACTGAGAAATATATGGACCAGTTTTTATAAAGTTTGATCCTCATCTCATGCAATGCACAAAATAAATTCCTCATGGAATAGAGAGTTAAATAAGAAAACAAATAAAGATATAGAATAAATTATAAGTGGATCTTATTTCAAGGCAGGTCAGGCCTTCCAAGCTTAAAACTACATAACTAAACTATGAAAATGAGCATTTTGAATTCATTAAATTAATAACTTAGTTCAATTATTTATTACTTAAATTAATAGTTGGTTATTATTATCACTCTTTTTATTGTTGTTAAGCAACAATCAATATGAGACAATCCTGGATGGAAGAGCATTGATTCTATGTAATGATAAAACCTGAAGAGGGTTAAGGGTCAAGAACTAATCATTAAACATGAGGATTTAGAACTTTCACTTCCTGTTCCCAGCTATTATTACTAGACCTTCAGCAAGTTCACATTTACCCAAGGGTGCACTGCTAGTGTTTCCTTGAAAAATTGAAGAGAACAAACTGAATTCATACATTGGGGTGGGGCACTAAAGATCAGAGCAATCTGATACAATTGAAGTGAGATGAGCTAAAGTGGGTGTGAAAGTGTTAGGTCACTCAGTCATGTCCAACTCTTTGAAACCCCATGGACTGTAGCCCTCCAGGCTCCTCTGCCCATGGAATTCTCCAATGACTTAGGGTGACTGAAAACCAAATGTGATTTAAGAAAGAGTGAGCAATAATAATGAAGAGGGTGGAGGAAAACTTTTGGAGGTGATGAATGAGGTTTCTGACACAAAATGTGTTGATGCTTTCATGGGTGTACACTTATGACCAAACTCAGAAAACTGTATATGCTCATTGTGTACAATTTTTTATATCAAAAAATATAAAACAAAATGGTAAAATACAGGAATAAAGAGTAACAAGCATGAAAGCAAAGAAAATTTAAAGGAGAAAACAAACACCTCAACATAAATTTTAGGAAATAAAAGGAGTGGGGCACTGGTATGATAAAAATTATATGAAACGGATAACATATTTGCTTAAATTTGGACATTAAAAAAATTTGATAGTCAAAAGTAGGAGATAAATGCATTGCACATTTGCAAATACATATATTTGTACACGAGATATGCACACATGGTATGCAAACACACATACAGTTATAAACAATTCATTGAGCAAGTTGGATTTGATAGGATATGACCAGAACCAACTTCATGCTTGTTCTTTTATAGCCCTTCAAATCTCTGTGAACTAGTAGTTGTTCTAACTCTGCATAAAGTCTTGGAGAAATCCCATAGCTTTCAGTAATCAAATAATTCATAAAAATCCACATCTGTAGAATAACCACTAAACTCCAGGTCAGCTTAGTATAAAAACCAAACCTCAGAGTCCTTTCCTAGTTTGAGGTTTTGTCCTGCAGTTGCCTGAAGCCCTCTTGACTTCGCACTCCAGGATGTCTGGCTCTAGGTGAGTGATCACACCATCGTGGTTATCTGGGTCAATAAAATCTTTTTTGTATAGTTCTTCTGTATATTCTTGCCACCTCTTCTTAATATCTTCTGCTTCTGTTGCGTCCATATCGTTTCTGGCCTTTATTGAGCCCATCTTTGCATGAGATGTTCCCTTGGTTTCTCTAATTCTCTTGAATAGATCTCTAGTCTTTCCCATTTTATTGCTTTCCTCTATTTATTTGCACTGATCACTTAGGAAGGCTTTCTTATCTCTCCTTGCTATTCTTTGGAACTCTGTACTCAGGTGGATATATTGTTCCTTTTCTCCTTGGCCTTTTCTTCTCTTCTTTTCTCAGCTATTTGCAAGGCTTCCTCAGACAACCATTTTGCCCTTTTGCATTTCTTTTTCTTGGGGATGGTTTTGATCACCAGTTCCTGTACAGTGTTATGAACCTCCACCCATAGTTCTTCAGTAACTCTGTTTATCAGATCTAATCCCTTGAATCTATTTGTCACTTCCACTGAATAATTGTAAGGGATTTGATTTAGGTCATACCTAAATGGTCTAGTGGTTTTCCCTACTTTATTCAATTTAAGTGTGAATTTTTCAATAAGGAGTTCATCATCTGAGGCACAATCAGCTCCTGGTCTTGTTTTGGCTGACTTTATAGAGCTTCTCCATCTTCAGCTGCAAAGAATATAATCAATCTGATTTTGGTGTTGACCATCTGGTGATGTCCATGTGGAGTTGTTTCTTGTGTGGTTGGAAGAGGGTGTTTGCTATGACCAGTGCATTCTCTAAGCAAAACTGTTAGCTTTTGCTCTGCTTCATTTTGTACTCCAAGGTCAAACTTGCCCATTACTCCAGATATCTTTTGACTACCTACTTTTTCATTCCAGTCCCTATAATAAAAAGGACAGCTTTTTTTTTTTTTTTTTTTTTTGGTGTTAGTTCTAGCAGATCTTGTAGGTCTTCATAGAACCATTCAACTTCAGTGTCTTTGTCATTAGTGGTTGGGGCATAGACTTGGATTACTGTGATATTGAATGGTTTGCCTTGGAAATGAACAGAGGTCATTCTGTCATTTTTGAGATTGCACCCAAGTTACTGTATTTTGAACTCTATTGTTGACTATGAGGACTACTCTATTCTTCTAAGGGACTCTTGCCCACAGGAGTAGATATAATGGTCATCTGAATTAAATTCACCCATTCCTGTTCATTTTAGCTCACTGATTCCTAAAATGTTGATGATCACACTTGCCATCTCCTTTTTGACCACTTTCAATTTGCCTTGATTCACGGACCTAACATGCCAGGTTCCTATGCAATATTGTTCTTTACAGCATTGGACTTTACTTCCATCACCAGTCATATCCATGACTGGGTGTTGTTTTTACTTTGGCTCAGTCTCTTCATTCTTTCTTCATTCTTTCTCCACTCTTTCTCCACAAGAGAGTTATTTCTCCACTCTTCTCCAGTAGTATATTGGGCACCTACCGACCTGGGGATTTCATTTTTCAGTGTCATATCTTTTTGTCTTTTCATACTGTTCATGGGAGTCTCAAGGCAAGAATACTGAAGTAGTTTACCATTCTTATTTCCATTGGATCACATTTTGTGAAAACTCTCCACCATGACCCATCCATCTTGGGTGGCCCTACATGGCATGGTTCATAGTTTCATTGAGTTAGACAAGGCTGTGATACATCTGATCAGCTTGGTTCATTTTCCGTGATTGTGGTTTTCATTCTGCCTGTCTTCTGATGGATAAAAATAATAGGCTTGTGGAAGCTTCCTGATGGGTGAGAGTAGCTGTGAGGGAATCTGGGTCTTGTTCTGTGTGGGGGGCCATGCTCAGTAAACCTTTAATCCAATTTTCTGTTGATGGGCGGGACAGTGTTCCCTCCAGTAATGGTGACCTCCTTTAAAAGTACTTATGCCAGCATGCTTGATCTCCCAGGACTGTTGTATTCAGTGCCCCTGATCCCATGGAAGGCCACTGGAGACTCCTAGACATTCACAGAAAAATCTGGCTCAGTCTCTTGTGGGGTCACAGCTCCTTACTCCCGGGTCCTGATGTGCACAAGGTTTTGTTTGTGCCCTCCAAGAGTCTGTTTCCCCAGTCATGTGGAAATTCTGTAATCAATCACACTGGATTTCAAAGTAAAATTCCCTGGGGGTTTTCAGTACCTTTGGTGGATCACGAGGTTGGGAAATATGTTGTGGGTCCTAGAACTTTTGAAACAGTAGAAGAACTTCTTTGGTATAATTGTTCTCTGGTTTGTAGGTCATCTGCTTGGTGGCTCAATGGTGGACCTTAGGAAGCAACTCTATGACAAAGCCAGTGGAGGTGATGGAATGCCAGCTGAACTATTTTAAATCCTAAAAGATGATGCTGTTAAAGATGCTATACTCAATATGCCAGCAAATTTGGAAAACTCAGCAGTGACCACAGGACTGGAAAATTTCAGTTTTCATTTCAATCCCAAAGAAAGGCAATGCCAAAAAATGTTCAAACTACCGCACAATTGCATTCATCACACATGCTAGCAAAGTAATGCTCAAAATTCTTGAAGCAAGGCTTCAATAGTTTGTGAACCAAGAATGTCCAGATGTTCAAGCTGGAGAAAAGGCAGAGGAACCAGAGATCAAACTAGCAACATCTCCTGGATCATAGAAAAACAAGAGAATTCCAGAAAAACATTTACTTCTACTTCATTACTATGCTAAAGACTTTGATTGTGTGGATCACAACAAACTTTGGAAAATTCTTTAAGTGATGGAATAACAAACTGGTTCAAAATCGGGAAAGGAGTATGTCGAGGCTGTATATCATCACCCTGCTTATTTAGCTAATGTGCAGAGTACATCATGAGAAATGCCAGGTTGGATGAAGCACAAGCTGGAATCAAGATTGCTGGGAGAAATATCAATAACCTCAGATATGCAGATGACACCACCCTTATGGCAGAAAGTGAAGAAGAACTAAAGAGCCTCTCAATGAAAGTGAAAGATGAGAGTGAAAAAGTTGGCTTAAAACTCAACATTCAGAAAACTAAGATCTTGGCATCCATTCCCATCACTTCATGGCAAGTAGATGGGGAAACAATGGAACCAGTGAGAAACTATTTTCTTGGGCTCAAAAATCATTGCAGATGGTGACTGCAGCCATGAAATTAAAAGACACTCACTCCTTGGAAGAAAAACTACAACAAACTTAGCAAGCATATTAAAAAGAAGAGATATTACTTTGCCAACAAAGGTCCATCTAGTCAAAGCTATGGTTTTTCCAGTAGTTATGTATGGGGATGTTAGAGTTGGACCATAAAGATAGCTGAGCACCAAAGAATGCTTTGATGCTTTTGATCTGTGGTGTTGGAGAAGACTCTTGAGATTCCCTTGGACTGCAAGGAGATCAAACCAGTCAATCCTAAAGGAAATAAATCCTGAATATTCATTGGAAGGACTGATGCTGAAGCTGAAGCTTCAATACTTTGGCCACCTGATGTGAAGAAGTGACTCCTTGGAAAAGACTCTGATGCTGGGAAAGATTAAGGGCAGGAGGAGCAAGGGATGTCAGAGGATGAGATGGTTGGATGGCATCACCAAGTCTATGGACATGAGTCTGAGCAAGCTCCAAGTGTTGGTGATGGACAGGGAAGCCTGGTAAGCTACAGTCCATGGGGTCACAAAGAGTCAGACACAACTGAGCTACTGAACTGGACAGAGCTGAACTGAACTGCTAAAGCCCTAAAGAGGCTTCCAAGTTTATAACAGAGAAACAGAAAGTATTGTTGACTTTTTAATTACTCTCTGTGTCTCCTTCCCCTACCCACTAAATTTTCTTTTTCACTTTAGCAGAGGGTCCAGGGAGAAAAGGGGATAAGGAGGAGTATATACACTGTCTTGCATTGCTGATATCTCTGTAATTTAGATGTGGCAAAAGTTAAACACTGACCCATTCATTCATGGAATACTTCTGCATATTACTTAGAAACATCCTAATTATGAATGATATTGCATTTTCCTTGCCAAAGGCTAGCCACTTACAACTATCAGCTTCAGTTCTTGGGCTTCAGAAAATACACCAACTAGTCACGTTCCCTTCTCCTCCCTCAAGTTCATATCTTGTCTTCAGAGAACCCACATACACGCTGAGTCATTGACAGAAATGTAGTTTATTCCCAGTATCACTCACCCCAGGCGGAGAGCTTCTTCCATCATAACCTCCTACTTTTTGACTTTGTAGATATATGTCAAATACTAGTCCCTATTTTACTCAAACTCCCACAGCCCAATGCCATGATCTCCAAATGGATTACTTGAAAATCTCATCACAATACCTGAGGTGAGAAAGAAGAGCCCAACTACCTTTACTCATAGTGTTGGAGACAGAAAACTCAGAGGATGTGGTCAACTTTCAGAAAAATAAATCTCTCCTCCCCTTGCTGACTTCTCAATCTTCCTCTTTCTCGACCTGAGGTGAGATGAAATGCTCCAGCACTTAAAGAACACTTGCTTCTGACTTCACTAGTATCAAGTCTCCTTTGGCTTCCAAGACACAGCACTGGCTATCACTGTTGCCAAAGCTTGCAGGACTTCATGTTCCAAGTCCTGCATATACAGTCTAGCAGCTCACTTTAAACTACGTATGATTTACTGGGTCACATTTAGTCTCAGGTTTGGAGCAATGCTCTGATGTAATTTCAAGGCAATGAGTAAAATGTAATAATCTGTTAGACTATACGTATGTGTACTTATGCATATATGCATCTATATCTTTATATCACTTTATCACAGATAAATACAGATCCACACATATATGTGTGCCTGAGCCTATGTGTATATTAATAATGGAAATACAGTATTTACCAGAAAAAAATTTAATGTGATAATTGGTGATTTTATTTTCTTCTTTTGTCCTTCTGCTTCCTAAAATGTCATGCCTTATTCTTAAAATCATTTAAAAAGTATATTTTTATATAAACATAGAACAGTGGATTTTATTTTAAAGGTATGATCATAGTTCAACAATAAAATAATCACTGAAAAAGGATGAACAATCCAGAAGCAGACTTTAAAGAAATTTATTATGTGATAAAAAAAGCTATAGAAAATTAAGAAGGATTTCTTAATGAATAGTATTTAGATATTTTGAAATCACCTTCATAATATCAGATGAGTTCAATAATATATAACCTATGCACATACACATGTGTGCACACATACATGTATGCATAGCACACATTTCTATGCATGCGTATATGTGATTATATATTTTAAGTGTATATGAAATCAATTTTTTTAAAAAACATTAGAAGTAAATGGGATTGATCAACATGTATTAGGTCACTGGAATGGGGATAAATTTAAGAGAAATACAAGTAGACACAAATGAAATGAACAGGTTTGGGTGTATAAGAATTTAATACTTTCACATAGAAATACTAAGAACCACTAGTCTGGAAATACCCCAAATGTGACAAATTTGCAGACTGTTTTTATTATATGGCTTTCAAAGGAATTAATTTAGAGAAAAATAAAACAAAATGAAATAAGGTAAAGTTTCCTTTCTTTCTTTCTCTCTATCACAAACATTTATTGAGTGATTTCTCTATACCAGGAACTTTAATAACACTAAGGAAGTAAATACACATATTCCCTAGCCTAAAGAATCATAAAGTCTAATTATCATGATCAGATCAGACCAGTCGATCAGTCGTGTCCGACTCTTTGCGACCCCATGAATCGCAGCACGCCAGGCCTCCCTGTCCATCACCAACTCCCGGAGCTCACTGAGACTCACATCCATCGAGTCAGTTATGCCATACAGCCATCTCATCCTCTTTCGTCCCCTTCTCCTCTTGCCCTCCATCCCTCCCAGCATTAGAGTCTTCTCCAGTGAGTCAACTCTTCACATGAGGTGGCCAAAGTACTGGAGTTTCAGCTTTAGCATCATTCCTTCCAAAGAAATCCCAGGGCTGATCTCCTTCAGAATGGACTGGTTGGATCTCCTTGCAGTCCAAGGGACTCTCAAGAGTCTTCTCCAACACCACAGTTCAAAAGCATCAATTCTTCAGCGCTCAGCCTTCTTCACAGTCCAGCTCTCACATCCATACATGACCACAGGAAAAACCATAGCCTTGACTAGGCGAACCTTTGTTGGCAAAGTAATGTCTCTGCTTTTGAATATGCTATCTAAGTTGGTCATAACTTTTCTTCCAAGGAGTAAGCGTCTTTTAATTTCATGGCTGCACTCACCATCTGTAGTGATTTTGGAGCCCAGAAAAATAATGTCTGACACTGTTTCCATCATGATAGACAGGTAAAAACCATTATAACACTTTAAGTGCTGCAATAGCAATTTCATAAGGCTTGTTACAGAAACCCATTTAGGAGTACCAAACATTAGTGTGGGCTGAATGTCGGGAGGTGCAGGAGTGCAGGGAAATTTCCTTAGGACAGGTGAAAACATAGAGTCGCTTACATGAAACATAAAAGATGGTTTAGAATTCTAGCTCTAACTCTTATTGGTAGCTCTCTTTCCTTGGACATTTATTCTGAGTTTCAGTTTCCTTTCCTATAAATTGGGAATAATAGTAACATGCCTGTGTGCTCAGTCACTCAGTCATGTTCAACTCTTTACAACCCCTATGGACTATAGCCTGCTGTCTCCTCTGCCCCTGGGATGGATTGCCCAATACACTGGAGTGGGTTGCCAATTCCTCCTCCAAGCGATTTTCCCATCCCAGGGATCAAACGCACATTTCCTGTAACTCCTGCATTAGCAGGCAAATTCTTTATCACTGAGGCATCTGGAAAGCCTAGTAACACTCATAGGGACGCTATAAGGATTTAATGAGAATTATTTAGTTATTTGAAATTTAGTAAGTCACCAGTGAACAGATAAAAATAACAAAATTCCTTTCAAAGACTGGGAACTGAGGAAAGAATCAAGTCTTTGCAAATTACACATTTAGTCTAGTTGAAGTATAAATGTGAAGAAAGATATGGAGAGAAGGAAGGCTTTAGAACTACATAAGGGACAGATGATTAAAAAAATTCAAAGGAAAACTACATAGAATTTTTAGCAAGAGACTACACAGTAAGAGTTTCCTTTTACAATAGATCAATATGTCAGTGATGTGTAGAATGTATTTGAATATAGTGTGACCAGAAATAAAGGCTACACATTTATTGAAAAAGTTTACATATAAATGGATGCACTTAATTCAAACTTGTGTTGTTCAAGAGTCAGCTGTAGTTAGAAGATGGTCTCAATAATCCATCCAAGAAATAATGACGACCTGGAATGAGGAGGTATATATTCAAGAGATGTTAATAAATAGAATCTGTTGCTGCTGCTGCTGCTGCTAAGTCACTTCAGTCATGTCTGACTCTGTGCGACCCCATAGATGGCAGCCCACCAGGCTCCCCCATCCCTGGGGTTCTCCAGGCAAGAACACTGGAGTGGGTTGCCATTTCCTTCTCCAATGCATGAAAGTGAAAAGTGAAAGTGAAGTCGCTCAGTCATGTCCAACTCCCAGCGACTCCATGGACTGCAGCCCACCAGGCTCCTCCATTCGTGGGACTCTCCAGGCAAGAGTACTGGAGTGGGGTGCCATTGCCCTCTTCAAAATAGAATCTATAGAGTTTAAAAATTAACAAATGGGAAGGGTTAAAAAAATTAAAAAAAAAAAACAAACACAGATTGTTCCTAGGTGCCTGGTTTAAGTTACTCAGTATACAGCATTTGGAAAGATAAGAAATACAGAAGAAAGATTAAATGTGATTAATGTTTTTAAAGACAGTGGAGTAGTCCTTGTGTTGTTCACTAGTATCAGATTTCCTTCTACATCCAGGCATAAAGGAAGGTTACACTTTCTCATCCCCAATTATACAGGGACTACACTTTTCTTTGGCTAATTAAGTAAGTGTAGTGGATAGAGCTAGAGCTAGAGATCTATCATTACTGCATTATTTCCAGTTTACCATTCTCTATCCACACAATGACAACCTGCCATGTTCGAGAAAAGGGAGTTTCCGTTGATATAGGTCCTTAATACAGGATGCCATGCTTCAAAAAATTCTCCTTTGACAACTTAAAATTCCATGAAATTTTAAGTTACACACACACATTGAGAACATTGATGAGTTCTATCATTTTTGTGAGGAAAAATAAAAGCATCAGTTAGCCACGGCTTGAATTTTGATTCTAAAATCACAAGTATTCTCAGTGGCACTGAGTCTCTTTAAATATTGTTCATTATATCTACCTGAAGGTCTATAATCCAGACTTTTGGTCTTGGAAAATTATACAACGTTGAGCAGCCCTAATCACTTTAGAATTGAGGTAATAAATTTGAGACTACCTTTATTGGATTTTTCTGAGAATTAGATGAGTTTACACAGGTAAGAAAGCTTAGAGTAGTGACTGATTCATTGCAAGCATTTAGTTAATAAAGTTCTCCAATTGCTTGTTTTTAGGCTTTTTATGTACTTCTTTTTTCCCTTATATTTTGGATTTCCTCACAGAATTCCATCATTCTTTCTCATGAGCTACACACTCTCCAGTTTCATCTAATCCTCTTCCACAACTTCATCTACCATTTATATTTTCTGACACTTGAATCATCAACTTCATCCTGGAATTCTTTCCCAAACTACAGACTGTTAACTTCTAACCAGACACCTCAGCTCAGACATCTCACAGATATTTCAAACTGAGCATACTTTAAAATAGACTCTTCCTTTTTCCTTGCAAAATCATCCCTCCATGTCCTATGTTCTTGATTTAATGAGTTTCATCACCATCCATTCTGATGCTTATGTCAGAAGTCTGGATATTTTCCTTATACAGTGCCTTTTTTACTCCCTACACTTCATCAGTCACACATCCTACAAATAGCATCACCTAAAATTGTTCTGAATGTTTCTCTTTCAGTCACAGAGGCAATTATCTTATCTCTCTTATATTAGTATTTTAAGCTTTCTAATTGGTATCCTTGCCTCTATTTGAAGGGATTATCTGCTTTATAATTAGAGTGTTTTTCTAAACTAGACAACTGAATAGCTTTATGAGTTGCAGTTTTTTTAATTGTTTTTATTTTGTATTGTGATATAGCTGATTAACAATGTTGTGATAATCTCAGGTGAACAGTGAAAAGATTCAGTTACCTGTTGATGTTATTACTCGTAGATCAGTGGTTAAGACACTATGCATCCAAGGCAGAGAATGTGGGTTCAATCCCTGGTCAGGAAACTAAGACCCCACGTGCCATGCAGCTAACAACAAACAGAAAACCCTACTCACTTTATAAGTGTACAGTTCAATGAGTTTACGAAATTTATAGAGCTGTGCAACTATTGCCAAAATCCAGTTTTAGAACTTTTTCATCACCCAGAAAGTTCCCTTATGCTATCTGTTTGCATTTCATTTCTACTCCTACCCACCACCCTAGGCAACCATTTCTCTGTTTTCTGTCTCTATAAACTTGTCTTTTCTAGATGTTTTGTATCTAAAATAGAAATTTTATTGTTATTTCCCACCTGGGGAGCCTACAATAGCCTCCATTTATTTCTCTTTAGAAAATCCAAGCTCCTTAAAAAGCAGCAGTTTAGAAAGAACAAGTCTTATTTTTTAGTGTGGAACACAACTAATTTTTTTGTCTTCATTTTTTTGGTGTACTAAAACACTGAAGTAAAGTATTTTTTTTTTAAGTTAGGAAGATAAGGGGAAAATGAGAAATAGTTTGTTTCAAATCCTAAGCTAAAAGTTGAAGCTGTGGGTTTAATGGGCACCAAAGGTTATTGTGAAAGGAGACTTGAAAATAAAAAAATAAAGTACCTCTTGGAAAAACAAAACAAAACAAAAAGACTAAAGGTAGGAGAGATAAGGAATGGTGGCAAGGTTTGTAAGAACATGGGAACAATCCTTAGGAAATTTGGTAAGAAGAAAGGAGTCCACAATCATGTAGACCTGATGACAGAAATAGGCAAAGGGTAGGTCAAGTAACATGAAAGCTGAGTTCTGACCTTTGGGAACATGCAGTGTTGGAGAAGGCAATGGCACCCACTCCAGTACTCTTGCCTGGAAAATCCCATGGATGGAGGAACCTGGTGGGCTGCAGTCCATGGGGTCACCAAGAGTCAGACAAGACTGAGTGACTTCACTTTCACTTTTCACTTTCATGCATTGGAGAAGGAAATGGCAACCCACTCCAGTGTTCTTGCCTAGAGAACCCCAGGGATGGGGGAGCCTGGTGGGCTGCCATCTATGGGGTCGCACAGAGTCAGACACGACTGAAGTGACTTAGTAGCAGCAGCAGCAGTGTGGCAGGAAATCTAATATGCTGATTCTGAGAAAGCCTCATTCCCCATCTGTAGCAGAGTGATACAGAAATGAACTGAACAACTTTGGAGCCCTGACCTAAGAAACTTGATTATGATTCACCTTTTATATCCTAATCCTCTTTGGTCTTCTACCCTCATTACACTGTGCTACAGACATTTTAAGCTTCTCCCAGATCCTGATATGAGGATCCCGGAGACAACTCAATGGACATGAGTTTGAGCAAATCCGGGATATAGTGAAGGACAGGGAAGCCTGGCATGCTGCAGCCCATGGGATTGCAAAGAGTCTGACACACATGAGTGATTGAACAACAACAGATCTTAAGGTTATGTCTCCATGCTATCACCAACACAGGATTTTTTTTTTTTTTTTTTTTTGGATAAATCACTCTAAACATCACTCGACATCTGACTGTTTCTACATGTCCAAACTTACATATTTCAACTGAGTCATTAAATACCCTTTCTGAGCTCAATCCCACATTTCATCGTGTGTATGTGCTCAGTCGCTAAGTTGTGTCCGACTCTGACTCCATGAACTGCCCACCAGGCTTCTGTCCATGGGATTTTCCAAGCAAAAATACTGTAACGGGTATTTATATCCTCCCAGGGGATCTTCCAGACACAAGGATTGAACTCACATTTCCTCTGTCTCCTTCAATGGCAGGGGAATTCTTTACCACTGAGCCACCTGGGGAGCCCACATTTTGAGAGATTTTAATAAGTTGTCTTCCAAATCCCAATACTAACCTGGAAACAAGACTTTTCAATTTCCATACTGTAATTGTCTGTTTTCCTGTGTCTAATCCATTGTACAGAAAGTCCACTGAGCACAGATACTATATTTCATTCACCTGATAGTCTCCATTGCTGATCATAGTAAATCACACATAATTAAGGTTTTATATCTATGGAACTAAAATAACTATAAAAATAATTATAATTATTTTTTTGAACATCTTAGAATAATTATTGATATAAACAATTTTAAAACACTGTATGCACAATGTACTATTAAAGTAATATTTAAAGAAATTCAAATCAATAGATTTAAAAATCTTTCTCCTCAATCTTTTATTGCAATTATAGAGTTTCAGTTTTTCTCTGTGCATCTGTAATATGCTGATTTTTCTTGACTTATTAAGACTATGTTCATTTTTTGAGATCCATAACTCATTAATCCTTACTAGTCTTTTTCTTTGTATAGGTCCATAGCTCTCTTAATGAATAAAAGGCTTCCTATTCTCTCTAGATCTGTGTTATCACCAACTTGATGGGAAATTTCAAAATTCCTAATTCGAGTCCTAGTCTTCGTTCTAGTTCCTGAAATTTATTTCAGCTAAATCTGAATTGTCACCAAAGAAATTTCTGATTATGCCAGTAATGGCCTTAGATCTTCCCTAAATTTCTAACATCTCAAATAGCTTAAGGTATTCTCCACTTTTTCTCATTACTGGATCAGGAAAGAAAAATTCTGAGCATGATAAACCCATATTTATAAGAATAAAATGCTAGAAGGAAGTGTCTTTCCTTATGTCACCACTTTCTTGTCCTTTGATGTCTTCTAGAGGTACCTGTCTTCTAGAGGTACATGACGGAGAAGGCAATGGCAACCCACTCCAGTTACTCTTGCCTGGAAAATCCCATGGACAGAGGAGCTTGGTAGGCTGCAGTCTATGGGGTCATGAAGAGTCGGACATGACTGAGTGACTTCACTTTTCACTTTCATGCATTGGAAAAGGAAATGGCAACCCACTCCAGTGTTCTTGCCTGGAGAATCCCAGGGACAGGGGAGCCTGGTGAGCTTCTGTCTATGGGGTCGCACAGAGTCAGACACGACTGAAGTGACTTAGCAGCAGCAGCAGCAGAGGTACATGAAAAGAGTATAATTGCTACAGACCAGACACACTGGTAGAAGCTGGCTTCTCTCAAAGAATGAACTTTCCTTAAAAAGCTGATATCCAAGCACATGTAAATAGATTTTAAAATAAACAGGAGATCATTTCCAGTTTCTTTCTTTAATAAATCCATATATATGAGTGACTTTACTGAGAGCCATTTTATATGTATAGAATAAATTGTATCAGAAGGAACTTAAAGACTGAGCATGGATACAGAAGAGAGTAAGAACTGAGTTCCAAGGCACTTGAACACTTAGATGTGAAGACCAGAGGAAGAACCAGCAAGGACCTCAAAAGAAAATTCGACCCCTGCAGCATAAGAAAACTGGTAGGGTATGCCTTTCCAGAAAATGAAGAAAGATTCCAAAAAGTAGGGAGTATTGAACTGTGAAATTTACTGCTTAGTATCTAAATAATAAGAGCAGTAAAGATTGACCATAAAATTTGGCAACCTGAATACCACTTGGAACCACAACCATTACATACTTCTCAGTATCAATTACCTCCCCCTGCAAAAAATATCGACTCATTTTGTGAAAAACTGTGAAGGACTAAATGAGATAATACATGAAAGCACCTAGCATAATGCTAGAAACAGAGGTATAAGCAGGAGGTTTTTTAAATTATTGATACAGACTGAGGTTGTCTGTAACATAGACTGCCTGAATACAGTATGCTTGACAACCATGTGAGAGAATTTGGCTGAAGTGTCTAGTATGACTGGAAAAAGCAGAAATGATTATAGCTCAGAGAAGAAGCTGGAACCAGAGACAATGAGGAGAAAAATAGTGTAGTAGGGCAATTTCTATCTTTGGATAACAATTAAAGGAACACACCTCTCATGACTTTGTGTTTTATCCTATCTCATAACTGATGACTGCACACTTTTTAAACATTAGTTAATATTTGGAAAGCATCATGATGATGTGATCACTGACCTAGAGCCAGATATCTTGGAATGTGAAGTCAAAAGGCAGAGGAACCAGAGATCAAATTGCCAACATCCGCTGGATCATGGAAAAAGCAAGAGAGTTCCAGAAAAACATCTATTTCTGCTTTATTGACTATGCCAAAGCCTTTGACTGTGTGGATCACAATAAACTATGGAAAATTCTGAAAGAGATGGGAATACCAGACCACCTGATCTACCTCTTGAGAAATCTGTATGCAGGTCAGGAAGCAAACAGTTAGAACTGGTCATGGAACAACAGACTGGTTCCAAATAGGAAAAGGAGTACGTCAAGGCTGCATATTGTCACCATGTTTATTTAACTTATATGCAGAGTACATCATGAGAAATGCTGGACTGGAGGAAACACAAGCTGGAATCAAGATTGCTGGGAGAAATATCAATAACCTCAGATATGCAGATGACACCACTCTTATGGCAGAGAGTGAAGAAGGGCTAAAAAGCCTCTTGGTGAAGGTGAAAGTGGAGAGTGAAAAGGTTGGCTTAAAGCTCAACATTCAGAAAATGAAGATCATGGCATCTGGTCCCATCACTACATGGGAAATAGATGGAGAAACAGTGGAAACAGTGACAGAATTTATTTTTCTGGGCTCCAAAATCACTGCAGATGGTGACTGCAGCCATGAAATTAAAAGACGCTTACTCCTTGGAAGGAAAGTTATGACCAACCTAGATAGCATATTCAAAAGCAGAGACATCACTTTGCCAACAAAGGTTCGCCTAGTCAAGGCTATGGTCTTTCCTGTGGTCATGTATGGATGTGAGAGCTGGACTGTGAAGAAGGCTGAGCGCCAAAGAATTGATGCTTTTGAACTGTGTTGTTGGAGAAGACTCTTGAGAGTCCCTTGGACTGCAAGAAGATCCAACCAGTCCATTCTGAAGGAGATCAATCCTGGAATTTCTTTGGAAGGAATGATGCTAAAGCTGAAACTCCAGTATTTTGGCCACCTCATGCGAAGAGTTGACTCATTGGAGAAGACTCTGATGCTGGGAGGGATTGAGGGCAGGAGGAGAAGGGGACGACAGAGGATGAGATGGCTGGATGGCATCACTGACTTGATGGGTGTGAGTCTGGGTGACCTCCGGGAGCTGGTGATGGAAAGGGAGGCCTGGCGTGCTGCAGTTCATGGGGTCGCAAAGAGTCGGACACGACTGAGCGACTGATCTGATCTGATCTGATCTGATCTGAAAACAACAAACTTCTTTTAAGGACAAATGGCATATAAAGTTCTGCTGCTGCTGCTGCTGCTAAGTCACTTCAGTCGTGTCCGACTCTGTGGACCCCATAGACGGAAGCCCACCAGGCTCCCCCGTCCCTGGGATTCTCCAGGCAAGAATACTGGAGTGGGTTGCCATTTCCTTCTCCAATGCATGAAAGTGAAAAGTGAAAGGGAAGTCGCTCAGTCATGTCCGACTCTTAGCGACCCCATGGACTGCAGCCTACCAGGCTCGTCCGTCCATGGGATTTTCCAGGCAAAAGTACTGGGGTGGGGTGCCATTGCCTTCCCCGATATAAAGTTCAGTGAACTAAATAAGCATAATGTCACAAGTTAAAATTCCATTCTTATCTCCTACACAATATATTGTCTAACTCCATAATTTTACAATCAACCCTTTTACATTTTGTATCTGCATAAATATCTATAGGTGGGCTTCCTTGGTGACTCAGTGGTAAGAAATCCATCTGCCAATGCAGGAGACATGGGTTTGATCCCTGGATCAGGAAGATCCCCTGGAGAAGGAAATCGCAACTCACTTAAGTATTCTTGCCTGAGAAATTCCAAGGACAGAGGAGCCTGACGGGCTATAGTCCATGGGGTCACAAAGAGTCAGACATGATTTAGCGACAAAACAATAACAACAAATAACTATAGACTTATTATATAGTTCTTGTGATCTTTGATATATAAAATTATTCCATTTGGCTAATTTTTAGTCAATGGCCTTCTGATTTTATAAGATTTCCCTTGATTTTTTCCTCTTTTTATCATATTTAAAATTAGTTATGTAATTGGTCATGGTAAACATCTTAAATAATGTTGTGTCCTACAAGACAGCTAAAAGCAACTTGTGTTTTTAGAAGTATTTTTCATCTTAATGATCATGACCATGACATCATGATCATATTGAAGCTAGGGTCTAGATGAAGTATAATGTAAAAGAGTTAATGCTGCAAAAGGCTGGTTGAAAGTCTGCCTTAAATAATGATTTGTATGAATCATTTCTTTCTCTATAAATTTTTAGAAAAATACTAATTTTTGGAAGCCTATTTTTATGCATTCTTTCAGAACCATCTTATGCTCATTTTCTATCTTAACATTTACGCAGGAAATTTGGTTTGCAAAGCAAAGCATATGTCCTTATTTATGTAGGTCTTACATCAGTGATTAAAAGTTATGGTTGACTTGCAAAAAATGTATTTGCTCAAATATATAGCTTATGCTTTATCAATTTTTTCTAGGCAAGTTTTTTATTCTAAAATAAATTCAGAACTGATAAATACAGTAATGAAAAAAATCATATCAATCCATTCTAGAAATTGCAAAGTCATTTGGAACTTACCCTCTCTAGATTTCTCCACCTGCTCTTTGGATTTTTTTAAATTTTAGAAGAAAGTGAATGCAGCAAACTCAAAAAGCAGCAGTTAACTATCTAGTGAGCCCACACATAACTCAATGATTCCAGGCACTAAACTCACTACAGAAATTATAAGTTGGCAATTCAAATGCCTTCCCTTTATATAAACTGTGCACTGAACATTCCAAACTGCTGGTTCTTCTAAGGTTGCTCATTTCTAAATAGGGGTATCCAGGTTATCGACATTTAAGAAAGTGAAAAGCCTTTGTAAATGCCAAAAACCTGAAGTGAAAAGATTATTCCAAATTTTAATTAATCGTTTTGCAAATCCACTGGAAAAATAAATATTTTTAATTTACATTTTTGTGGCACTTTAATACTAACGCTGAAAATATAATGATCACCTATTTGGTGGTATTTTACTTCTTGACTTCACAGATGGGAGAGAGAAGCAAGGAACAGTATTAATCAATGTTTCTCATCAGCTCTTTCTCATTCAGCCAGGGAGAGCATTCTCAGTTGGCAGAAAGCTCAAAGATGGCCAAATTTTTGGTTTGTTCAGGTAGTTCTAAGCAGGAGTGTACTTCAACCATCCTGGAATGGAAACAATATTCTCTGGACAAAAACTCCTTAGGAAAAAATAGTATTTTACTATTAGTTTTACAGCTTGTTCATTTTTTGCTTGCAATTCCCTTAAAATTGGACAATGTTTTCTAATGTCTTACTTTAACCAATTACTTTTTATTTAAAATTCATTTAAACCATTCTTTGGCTATTTGGCTAGACGTGAAAGAAGAGAATCGAAAAGCAAAGGAGAAAAGGAAAGATATAAACATCTGAATGCAGAGTTCCAAAGAATAGCAAGAAGAGATAAGAAAGCCTTCTTCAGCAATCAATGCAAAGAAATAGAGGAAAACAACAGAATGGGAAAGACTAAGGATCTATTCAAGAAAATCAGAAATACCAAAGGAACATTTCATGCAAAAATGAGCTCGATAAAGGACAGAAATGGTATGGACCAAACGGAAGCAGAAGATATTAAGAAGAGGTGGCAAGAATACACAGAAGAACTGTACAAAAAAGAGCTTCACGACCCAGATAATCATGATGGTGTGATCACTGACCTAGAGCCAGACATCCTGGAATGTGAAGTCAAGTGGGCCTTAGAAAGCATCACTAGGAACAAAGCTAGTGGAGGTGATGGAATTCCAGTGGAACTATTCCAAATCCTGAAAGATGCTGCTGTGAAAGTGCTGCACTCAATATGCCAGCAAATTTGGAAAACTCAGCAGTGGCCACAAGATTGGAAAAGGTCAGTTTTCATCCCAATCCCAAAGAAAGGCAATACCAAAGAGTGCTCAAACTACTGCACAATTGCACTCATCTCACACGCTAGTAAAGTAATGCTCAAAATTCTCCAAGCCAGGCTTCAGCAATATGTGAACCGTGAACTTCCTGATGTTCAAGCTGGATTTAGAAAAGGCAGAGGAACCAGAGATCAAATTGCCAACATCCGCTGGATCATGGAAAAAGCAAGAGAGTTCCAGAAAAACATCTATTTCTGCTTTATTGACTATGCCAAAGCCTTTGACTGTGTAGATCACAATAAACTGTGGAAAATTCTGAGAGAGATGGGAATACCAGACCACCTGATCTGCCTCTTGAGAAATCTGTATGCAGGTCAGGAAGCAACAGTTAGAACTGGACATGGAACAACAGACTGGTTCCAAATAGGAAAAGGAGTACGTCAAGGCTGTATATTGTCACCATGTTTATTTAACTTATATGCAGAGTACATCATGAGAACTGCTGGACTGGAGGAAACACAAGCTGGAATCAAGATTGCTGGGAGAAATATCAATAACCTCAGATATGCAGATGATACCACTCTTATGGCAGAAAGTGAAGAGGAACTAAAAAGCCTCTTGATGAAAGTGAAAGTGGAGAGTGAAAAGGTTGGCTTAAAGCTCAACATTCAGAAAACGAAGATCATGGCATCTGGTCCCATCACTACATGGGAAATAGATGGAGAAACAGTGGAAACAGTGTCAGACTTTATTTTTCTGGGCTCCAAAATCACTGCAGATGGTGACTGCAGCCATGAAATTAAAAGACGCTTGCTCCTTGGAAGGAAAGTTATGACCAACCTAGATAGTATAATCAAAAGCAGAGACATCACTTTGCCAACAAAGGTTCGCCTAGTCAAGGCTATGGTCTTTCCTGTGGTCATGTATGGATGTGAGAGCTGGACTGTGAAGAAGGCTGAGTGCCGAAGAATTGATGCTTTTGAATTGTGGTGTTGGAGAAGACTCTTGAGAGTCCCTTGGACTGCAAGGAGATCCAACCGGTCCATTCTGAAGGAGATCAGCCCTGGGATTTCTTTGGAGGGAATGATGCTAAAGCTGAAACTCCAGTATTTTGGCCACTTCATGTGAAGAGTTGACTCATTGGAGAAGACTCTGATGCTGGGAGGGATTGGGGGCAGGAGGAGAAGGGGACGACAGAGGATGAGATGGCTGGATGGCATCACTGACTCGATGAATGTGGGTCTGAGTGACCTCCGAGAGCTGGTGATGGATAGGGAGGCCTGGCATGCTGCAGTTCATGGGGTCGCAAAGAGTCAGACACGACTGAGTGACTGATCTGATCTGATCTGATTCATGTGTCATAACTAGAGGAAAGTTTTAAAAGTTCTGATTACTCTCTCACAGTACAAAAAGTACTTATAAATATTCTGTGCTACCATTGGGCACAGATTTCTACCTGCAAAGTTTCAGCTGGAAATTGGGTTTGGCTCATTTTCAACCCAGCACTTCCTTTATTCATTCTTTGCCTGATTCTCCCAACTTTTTCACTTCTTCCTACTATACTTGGCTATTTATAGGCTAAAGCCATTTACTAGACTACAAACTGCAGGGAACTCAAAAACCATCATGTACTAATCTGTATGTTATCTGGCCCTAATAAAAGCTCAAGTATCTGCTAACATACACTAAAATTGTATCTCACAGTTAAAATTTGTCTTTTTAAAGAAAGATCATAGATTCCCTTTATTTTCCTTGTTATTCAGATTTAAACCCCCAATTTCTTAAGTATGTCTATATTTCACATTTCTTGCTTTTGGTCTTTGGAAATGGCTGACACATTAATTTTCTCTATTCACAGCGAAATAGACTTAAAGCTTCTATGTTAGAACAAGAGGACACACTAAGGCATCCGTCTTCAGTTCAGAGTTGGTTACAAATCCACTCTTAATGCCTTTACACCACATCAGTTTAACAAAAACAAATCACATCCTTTGTGACTAAATCCTACAGATGACAAATGAGTGGATGTCTCTAAAGATCTAGATTTGGCCTAGGAGTGTGGGTTTCTTTAACACTTTTTAGCCACTCTGTCACACCAGATCAGAAATGAGTCTCTGTACCCAGCAACAGGTGTTGAAGTGTTCTCTCTCTGCACCTCCCAGAAACGATTGCTTTCCTTCTGCCTTTTTCAGCTCTCACTCTAATTCTGGTACAGGGTTTGTTTTCTACTCAATTCATAGTACCTTGCCATAACTGCCTCCCCTGCTCTTTGCCTTAATGTCTCCTATGGGTGTTCTTGTCCGACAGAAATCTAGACATTCCGGCAGCAAAGTGGACACTTGGGCATTAAATGGCCAAACAGAGTTAGTGAAATGCAAGATTTCTGGTCCCAGATGCAGTCTCCAAAGGAGTGGAATATCTCATCTTTCAACCAAAGGTTTGTTTTTCTATCTGGTTATAGGCTTTTTCATCAGAATATAGAAGTTACATTTCTCCTATGTGGCACTCAGAAGTCATAGCCATATATATTCAGGACAGGCAAAAACCCCAGTGAGGATATGCTCTTTCAAACTATCTGAAACTACTTCTGACAGAGAAACTAACCATCAGAGAAGGAGAGTTTACTCTACAACACTCTTATTTTAGAACAGAATTTTAGGCCCAGTTTAATTTATTTAATCGCTTTATAACATTTAATCACTTAATAACATTGTTTCCATCTGATTAAGTATCAGAATGCACAAATCTTAAAGATACTATTTTTAAATGGTATAAACCTAAGAGGAAATTTGAAAGGTTGCTTGGTGCATTCTTATTCCTTTTTTTTTTTTTCCCCCAGACTCCAAACCTTATTCTTCCAAACACTGAACTATCACATTTAAAAAACAACAACAGAATCTTTCAGTGTAACTTCATGGGCCTGGAGATGTGTTGTCATCTCTATTGAAATCCATCCCCCAACTCATCTGCCTGGCTTACACCCAAACCACAATTCTCAAATTTCTACTACAATTGAGTGCTTTCTTAGGTATTAGAGAACAGTTGACAATCTCACCTTGGGAAAAAAATTCTATAATATTCTAGCTCTTATAACCTTTCCTAAGAGAGTCTTAATTTCTAAACTTCTTAGGTAAAGTGTGGAGTTCATAACTGACAATGGATACCTATCACAAGTGAATCTGATTAACACTGTGTATATTTAATTTCTTACTATAAGACAGCCTATACAACTATTCTATTATTAACAGTACAAAGAAATGATCTTGTAAAGCTAAGGACCAAGGGAAGGCAAAAGTAAACTATACAATGAAAGATCTGATATTCTTCCATTAATATGGTATTTTCATGAGTCAAGTTGGTTTGAGTAGTTAAACTCCAAATAACCCTTACAAATTATTATCTGAATTTAAGGCACTATTTCACATACAATCCAAAATCTTCAAGGCTTCCTTTCAATGGCTGCTTTCTGCCTACAAATATATTTTTTTAAATCTTATTCAATCCCTTCAAAAGTATACATAGAAGAGCTTTAATGCAGATATCAGAAGAAATATGAAAGAAATATTTGAAAGAATGACATTGTGATAAAAAATGGTTGGTTGCAAGATTTTTCAAGTACATTATGAAGAAACTGACAGAGTTTCTGTTTAAATTCCAAAAATACTGAATAAAATCCTATCTTCATGGTGAGAAAAAATGTTGAATATGAGGCAGTCAGTAGATCTGAAAACAGGTAAATTAGAGCATACTCTGGCATTTTAAAATCCCATGGACAGAGGAGCCTGGAAGGCTACAGTCCATGGGGTCACGAAGAGTTGGACATGATTGAGCGACTTCACTTTCACTTTTCACTTTCATGCATTGGAGAAGGAAATGGCAACCCACTCCAGTGTTCTTGCCTGGAGAATCCCAGGGAAGGTGGAGCCTGGTGGGCTGCCGTCTATGGGGTCGCACAGAATCGGACAGGACTGACATGACTTAGCAGCAGCAGCTGGCATTTTAAACTGATTTCTGAGAAAATATAGCTCTTTACTGACCACACAAGAAATGATGAAATTAATCATGAAGAATTATAGACACTCAATTTTGATAAACTTTCCATCAAGCAGGTATCTCTTGATAACACCACTGACCTAGGATTTCCTAGTTTCTCCTGAACCCTTTTCAGGGCCAAGAAATAAGTTCCAACGTATTACAACAAAAATGTCCTTCCTTCCACTCTCAACCAATGTCACAATGGAAAATAAGAATACACTGTTGCTACAAATCAGCTCTTTCAAATATAAAATAACTAACATCATCTAGCATCTGGTCCCATCACTACATGGGAAATAGATGGAGAAACAGTGGAAACAGTGTCAGAATTTATTTTTCTGGGCTCCAAAATCACTGCAGATGGTGACTGCAGCCATGAAATAAAAAGACGCTTACTCCTTGGAAGGAAAGTTATGACCAACCTAGATAGCATATTCAAAAGCAGAGACATCACTTTGCCAACAAAGGTTCGCCTAGTCAAGGCTATGGTTTTTCCTGTGGTCATGTATGGATGTGAGAGCTGGACTGTGAAGAAGGCTGAGTGCCAAAGAATTGATGCTTTTGAACTGTGGTGTTGGAGAAGACTCTTGAGAGTCCCTTGGACTGCAAGGAGATCCAACCGGTCCATTCTGAAGGAGATCAGCCCTGGGATTTCTTTGGAAGGAATGATGCTAAAGCTGAAACTCCAGTATTTTGGCCACCTCATGCGAGGAGTTGACTCATTGGAGAAGACTCTGATGCTGGGAGGGATTGAGGGCAGGAGGAGACGGGGATGACAGAGGATGAGATGGCTGGATGGCATCACTGACTAAATGAATGTGAGTCTGAGTGACCTCCGAGAGCTGGTGATGGATAGGGAGGCCTGGCGTGCTGCGGTTCATGGAGTCGCAAAGAGTCGGACACGACTGAGCGACTGATCTGATCTGAGCACTAAGTCATTCAAGTTTAGACTATCACTCAGTTTCCCTAATCATTCACAGAACAAAATGACTCGTGGACCTTTTAACATCTTAACAAATAACTCAACATCTTAACAAAGTTCAGTTCATCAACATTGTTTAGAAGTGTGACTCAGAACTAGACACAGAGTTGATGTGGGGTCTGAAAATGCCACTCAGTCATGTCTGACGCTTTGTGACCCCATGGACTGTAGCCTGTGAGACTCCTCTGTCCATGGGATTTTCCAGGCAAGAGTACTGGAGTGGGTTGCCATTGCCTTCTCCAGGGGATCTTCCTGACCCAGGGATCGAACCTGGGTCTCCTTCATTGCAAGCAGACGCTTTACCCTCTAAGCCACCAGGGAAGCCCCAAATAAAGAGTTAGGAATTATTAATTTGATCTGGAATCCTACATGTATGAATTCAATCAAAGATAGCATTTGCTTTAGTTTAGCACCTGGTGATAAAAGAAAATACATGCACTGATCTCTGTCCCTGGTTCTTGGCACAGAGCTCCTGAAGTCCTTGTAAATTCCTAGGGAAAAAGATACTAGGAACATCTTATTTTCTAATATTTGGTCTTTGATCCCAGCTCCTAACACAGGGTTTCTAAATCCCCTGGAATTTTCTGTGTGATAGTGAGAGAGTTAATTCTTAGGTAGGTTGATAAAGAGTCCCAGGCTCTCGAGGAGGAATGAATCTGAGACCCTCGAGGAGTAGAAAGGGGTACATGGCTCTCAAGGAGGAGAAAGAGGACAAACTTTTTTCTTCTACATTGGTTTCTCTTAGTCACATAAGACATTATTTTCTTTAAACCCAGTTCAGTTCAGTTTAGTTGCTCAGTCGTGTCCGACTCTTTGCAACCCCATGAATCGCAGCATGTCAGGCCTCCCTGTCCATCACTAACTCCGGGAGTTTACTCAAACTCATGTCTATCGAGTTGGTGATGCCATCCAGCCATCTCATCCTTTGTCTATCCCTTCTCCTCCTGCCCCCAATTCCTCCCAGAGTCTTTTCCAATGAGTCAACTTTTCTCATGAGGTGGTCAAAGTATTGGAGTTTCAGCTTTAGCATCATTCCTTCCAAAGAAATCCCAGGGCTGTTCTCCTTCAGAATGGACTGGTTGGATCTCCTTGCAGTCCAAGGGACTCTCAAGAGTCTTCTCCAACACCACAGTTCATAAGCATCAATTCTTCAGTGCTCAGCTCTCTTTATAGTCCAACTCTCACATCCATACATGACCACAGGAAAAATCATAGCCTTGACTAGATGGACCTTTGTTGGCAAAGTAATGTCTCTGCTTTTGAATATGCTATCTAGGTTGGTCATAACTTTCCTTCCAAGGAGTAAACGCCTTTTAATTTCATGGCTGCAATCACCATCTGCAATGATTTTGGAGCCCCAAAAAATAAAGTCTGACACTGTTTCCACTGTTTCTCCATCTATTTCCTATGAAGTGATGGGACCAGATGCCATGATCTTCATTTTCTGAATGTTGAGCTTTAAGTCAACTTTTTCACTCTCCTCTTTCACTTTCATCAAGAGGCTTTTTAGTTCCTCTTCATTTTCTGGCATAAGGGTGGTGTCATCTGCATATTTGAGGTTGTTGATATTTTTCCCAGCAATCTTGATTCCAGCTTGTGCTTCTTCCAGCCCAGCATTTCTCATGATGTACTCTGCATAGAAGTTAAATAAGCAGGGTAACAATATACAGCCTTGATGTACTCCTTTTCCTATTTGGAACCAGTCTGTTGTTCCATGTCCAATTCTAATTGTTTCTTCCTGACCTGCATACAGGTTTCTCAAGAGGCAGGTCAGGTGGTCTGGTATTCCCATCTCTTTCAGAATGCTCTGTACCAATGAGCTTACCTTATGGTGGCTCAGAGGTTAAAGCATCTGCCTTCAATGCAGGAGACCTGGGTTCGATCCCTGGGTGGGGAAGATCCCCTGGAGAAGGAAATGGCAACCCACTCCAGTATTCTTGCCTGGAGAATCCCATGGACAGAGGAGCCTGGTGGGCTACAGTCCACGGGGTTGCAAAGAGTCGGACACGACTGAGCGACTTCACTTCTTCACTTCTTATGTCTCAGCTGGTAAAGAATCTGCCTGCAATGCAGGAGACCTGGGTTGATCCCTGGGTTGGGAAGATCTCCTTGAGAAGGGAATGGCTACACACTGTAGTATTCTGTCCTGGAGAATTCCATGAAGTTGCAAAGAGTTGGACATGACTGAGTGACTTTCACTTCACTTCTAATGATTATATAATAACAATGTATATTGTTTCTCCTCCTTAACAAGAACCTTTTGACAAATCTTGTTACCTTGTAGGAGTGGGTCTGGTAAGACCTTTCTATTGTTAGTTCTAATCTTGTTAATTTAATACGTATCTTGTGGGAATGGATCTAAAAGTATGTAAGGCCTTGATAAGACTAGCGAGGGGGGCACTTTCTGTTCCCCTTCTGATGTCTATGTCAGAAGTGTTCTCTGTCCTTTTTCACTGTAATAAACGTCTGCTACACAAGAGCCTGAATGATCAAGCTTAGTCCCTGGTCCCAAAGCTAAATCTTCTTCTTTGGAGGTCACGAATTTCATATCCTTCACCATAAGTTATCAATAGGGGTGCCTTTTGTTCTAATAAGGTGACTCTGGGTAGATTCTTAGGTGGCTCTTGGATGGGGGCTGGTCACCAGAAACACCAAGCCATAATTAGAAGCTTGGAATTTTCAGGCCTAACCCCCATTCTCTAGAGGAGAGGGACTGGAAGAGGAGTTAGTAATTGTTCATGCTTACAAGAGGAAAAGTCCATAAAATTCCCAAAAGTACAGAGTTCAGAGAACTTTCAGTTTAGTGGACACATCCACACACCAGAAGGATAGTACTGTACACCCCAGAAATTCCTGACCCTTCCAGATCTTTATCTGCCTGTTCATCAGTATCCTATATCATATCCTTTAAGAAACATAGGAGGAGGACTGGAAGGTTTTCTAAGCAGTAACCTAGACACAACATTATCACTTTGTGTTTCTTTCCTAATAAAGCATATAGATCATTTTAATTTGACCTTCTTTCAAAGGGCATTTAAATTTTTTTTAATTTATATTTTTCTACAAATGCTTTCTTAGTAGTTTAGGGATTTTTGGTCTTTTCCCTCCTACTTGTAATAGGCACCTATTCTTTTATATCTCTAGACCTTCATATCCTGCTCCCATATTTCTATTATTTGAGACAACTAGTTGTCATTCCCTTCCCCACCAATCCTGGCTATAGTTGGGACAACCAATGAGTTGATTGAAACAGGAGATGGGCATGTGATCCAAACTCCTCCTTCTTTTAAATATTGGAACCAAACAAAGAAATTACATTCTTCTCTAGTGATGAAATTACGAGATGCAGGAACTGTCACAAGTCATGCCCAATGTTTGATGAAAACGAAGGCCCACTCTGGCTGTGTTCTACATCCTATCACTGAATTAGAGTGAACCCTGAATCCTAGTGTACCTTTAAGTTCTCCAAAGGTACATGAACTCATAGTTCATTAAAAGGAAAAAGGAAGGGATAAACCATTTTGCCAGCAAAACAACACAGTTTAAAGGCTCAGTCCCATAGGACTGCTGCCCACTTCAAATGCCAGTTGCAAGTAGTAGGGCCCCAGGTTACTGATAGCTTCTGTCTGATGGTTACAAATCAGAGGTCCCCAGAATCCCATCCTTGGGTTTATTAATTTGCTAGAGTGATTCACAGAACTCAGAGAAACCCCTATTTACTTTAACCAGTTAAGAAACTTTTTGGAAGCTCTAGGGAAGAAACCTCTCTTGTCTTTCTAGCTTCTAGAGACCATCCACATTCCTTGCCTCAATGACTCCTGCCTCCATCTACCAAGGCAGAAATGCTCCACCTCTCTAAAGTTCTTCTGTAGTCACATCTCTCTCTGACCCTGACCTCAAGTGAGAAAGATATTTTAAGGACTATTGTGATTAACTTGGACCCACCTGAATGATTCAGGATAATCTCATCTCAATGTCCTTAATTTTAAGAACATGTGCCAAGTCTCTTTTGCTTTCCAATGTAGTGTATTCAATAGTTCTGGAGGCTTAGGCATAGACATAGGCATAGGCATAGGCATAGAGGGTGAGAGAGTGGTGGTAGGGGGTTGGGACTTTCTTCTGCTTCCCACTAAAAATGAGAACAGCATTCCATCTCTCACATCATTTGATTCAGTAATAAAATATATTAAATAGGAGAAGCCAGACACCCTCCATGTTTAACAGCCTGTTAATCAACATTATTTGGAAACAGTTTAATTTCAAAATGACTCCTTCAAAATTGATTTTCTGGAAAGGAAACTTCTGCTGGTTTTATCTTTTCCTGAAGATGAGTTTGAAGATCTTTATTGGACTTCCCCAGCAAACAATCAGAATGCAATCTTTGAAATGTAGAAGTAAAAGTATTTCCATACCCACATCCTTGAAGCCTGAGGCTGCTATCATTCCTGAGTATAGAGAATAAACACAGCATCTCTCTTTGTTTTACTAATTGTTTTGTTTCCCCAAGCTGCCAGCTCAACATCTGCCAGGCCAGAATGCACTCTCTCCACACACCAGAGAACTAACTACTGCCGGCCAAATGAAGGACCTGAGCTCCCTGGTGTAGGGGTAAGTGATTTCCAGGCACTCAGCAGGTGGTTTCCAAGAGGCAAAAACTTTCAGAGAAAATGAAGCTGAAACTCCTCCCTTCCCCAAATCTTTAGAGTGGTTATGGAGTTGTTGATTCTATAATGATCTCATACTGTCTGCAGTTATATTGATTTTGTTTTTCAAAAGAACTGTTAAAGATGACAATTCTCAAACAGGCAGAATGTGGGCAGATGCCCATATTCTCACACAGTTCTGCCAAGACACTTTTGCATCTTTCTGAACATAAAACAAAATGAAGACATGTGTCATAGACGCCTGCTACTGGTACCCCACCCCCAGAAGAAGGGAGTTTATTGTGTGCTCATTTCCTGGATGTAATATTAAAACAACTCCACCTAGAAAAAAATGAACAGCTCTTCCAAAATAAAAGAGATTTGCTTCTGAGGCACCTTATAAACCATTCCTAATTAACAAAACCCATTGAAACAGCAATTTGGGTCATCCTAATCAAGTGCCATGCCTGCTATTTTTAATTCTTAAACTTCTTGTCACATCTACTGGTGAAGCATCAAAATACAGAATGCTGTAACAGCTTATGCTCTGTTGATGTTCAATCATTCCTGTGCATCAGAAAGGCTCATTTCAAATATGACATGAAAGGAAGAGAAGTAAGCAAAAACCAGATTCAGAAAAGACTTGAAATAAACTGCCTCCAGGAAAACGCTCAAGAGGAAAAACTGCAAAATCACAGCCTTACCTTGGGAGACTTGGGCAGATCCACTGTCTTTTCTTTTGCTAGGCTTAGCGGAGTTAACTCTATTTTCTCCACTGAGGGATGTTTCGGAGGGCGAGGTGGAGGGTGCGAGAAGGACCTTTCATATCTCCGTATCAGGTAATACTGTTCCTCAGTGATCTCTTCAACCAGAGTACTGACTAGAAATGATCCTGTATCCCCAGAAAAATTACTAACTAACTGAACAGTCATATTCACGCGGCCAACAGGAATTTCCCAGCACTTCTTAGGGTTGGCAAAGTCACTTATGAGGAGATAAGAGTTAGTGATAGATTCCTCCAACTGTAGTCCTGGTGTAGCAGCCAAAATGTCTTTTTCAATAAAAAGATCTCTCACAGACACCTTCACATTGAAGGGCAGTCGGAACTGTGCGCAAAGCTCGGAAATCTGGTACAGTTTCTTATCGTGGATCACCTCTACAAAACCTCCGTCCATGTACAAAGGGAGCAGTGCTGCCTCACGGGAATTTTTGAGGATTTTTTCACAAGCCAGACCATCCATCACTTTTTTAATTCCTTCACAGAGGACTTCAGTTGTCTGTGAGTGATGCACTAGAAACTCATCCCCGACAGAGACAGATGACAGCTCCTCAAAGGCGGAATGAAAGGCTTTGGTAGCCACCACGTGCAGAGGCTCCTTTTCACTCTTTGCTATCTCAAGGTCATAGGCGGTTGGGAACTCTCGAGGTCGCCGCTTGAATTTGCCTTTATAGCTAGTGGGGATCAAGAAGTGTCTTTTAGAGGAATTGCTTCTAATTTCTGAAGCCAAGATCTTTGATGCCTGGCACTTTTTGTGGATCACAATGGTTTTCCCAGGCTGTAAAATGCTTATGGGTAGCTGGTTTCCTTGGGGTGCTTCTATGACTTCAGCTACTATGGGGAACTGTTTATTGGTCATTTCATAAAGATCTTGTGTAGATAACACCTGAAGAAACCAGTTGGAATCATAGCTGTCGGTAATGTCTTTGACTTCAACATCTAAACTGGGGAGGATACGGACTATATCCTTTCGGACTGAAAAAGAAAAGACATTTTTTGCATCAAAATGTTGCTCTGGAGTAGTATTAAAATCACTCCAGGAAATCCAAGGAAGAGAGGAAATAGTATATATATGGATGATTCACTTTGTTGTACATCAGAAATTAACACACCCTTGTAAAGCAACAGTACTCTAATTAAATAAATATTCTAGGGAAATGGCAACCCACTCCAGTACTCTTGCCTGGAAAATCCCATGGATGGAGGAGCCTGGCAGACTTCAGTCCATGGGGTCACAAAGAGTTGGATACAAATGAGTGACTTTACTTCAAAGAAAGTTAAAAAAACTCAGTCCAGGTAACACAAATTTATTAGAAAATCTCAGATGCTTATGATATAACATTGCTTATACATGACTTTCCCTTTTTTATATTTTAAAATGAAATAGACTGTAAATAAAACCAACATCCATAAATCTGCCTAGTTTTAGAAATGGACATTAACTAGTATCTTGGAGCCCTAAAAAGTCACCAAAATCATATCCTCACTTTAACCTAAGAGTAGTCATTCCTCTGATTTTGGTGTTAACTATTCCATTGGGTATTTTTTTGTAGTTTTATCATATATAACATACATGAATGTATGTACATGTGTTTAAACATATGTGTGTTTTCCCAGAAAATTTATTATATCATTTTAGGTCATGTTTTTGTGGTCCAGATAGCATATGTAAAATCATCTTAGAGGAAAATTTGGGTATTTTACATAAGATTCTTCCTGCATAAGTCTCAAGACATACATTCTATATATAAAATTCTATCCTATGGGGTATAACTGTTTTGCAAAATCAAGGGATATAAAGTATTCAGGAATAATTAATATGTGGAAATGAATACCAAAAGGCGGTCTTTTTCCAACATGAAAACTATTCCTTTCTTTGCTGTTGCTACCTTAACACCTAGATAGAAAAGGAGTAGTACAGAATGTTACAGTCAAAAGACCACTCAGGAATTCTAGGTTTGCTGGCAGAGTGCTTACCAGTGTATTCTCTGCCAATGTGTCACTGAGAATAATGAATCTCTTTATTTTTCCCAAGAGCCCACTGTCTCTGAAGTCTTTCTTTGAGACTACAGAGAGACTTAAAATATTGTCCTGAAATCATCTGCTCTCCATATACTGTTCCACACAGTATCCTTATAGATGGTCTTGCATCAAAAAATAAAGTTTTACATTAATATTAAAAGGATTTTATAATGGTTTGTATTTTCTTGAAAATTTCCTAACAGTGTTTTGTAGCCTTTCTATGATCTACCATTGTTTTCCAGTATATCTAGCCACCCCTCTGTCAATATTCTTTCTTCCCTGTATGCTTTTGTAATTGAATAATTTGGAGTATTTGGAAGACAGAATTTTTCTCTTATAAAACATTACCTATATTAATATGTTTTGTATTACTGTTTATGCATCATCTGAAAACTCTAATTTGTGTCATATTACTTGTACATGCTGCATAAGAGAATTCCTAAAAACACACAGTATAACATTGTATTATTTTATTTTCTTCAACATAAAAAAGATAAAGAATCAATGGTTGTCTATAAGTTGAAGGTCAGTAAAAACTGCAAAGATTTTCCATTAAAAAAGAAAAGGGGAGAAATATTAAAAAATAAAAAAAGTTTATCAGTTCATTTTATAAAATTTGGTAGGTAAACTCAAACTTTTTGAAATTGTTGCCATAGGTTTCCCTGAAACCCAGGGTAATTTTAGAAACTTTAAAATCAAACTTACCCAGAAGGATGGTATGGGGAGGGAGGAGGGAGGAGGGTTCAGGATGGGAAACACATGTATACCTGTGGCAGATTCATTTGGATACATGGCAAAACCAATACAATATTGTAAAGTTAAATAAATAAATATAAAATTAAAAAAATAAAATAAAATCACATTTATTTCTATTGAAATAAACAGTGTTTAAGAATTATACTAGGTGGATTCACAGACTCACGTCATTTCTCAAGTTGAGGACACAGCTTGACACTGGTAGAACAGATGCCGTTAGGGAGTTTCTGGGGATTCTAAATTGAACATAAATACCATAATACAAGCTAGATCACAATCTGCATTTGGGCACAATGAGTACGGTGGGGAAACAACTGTCTTAATACTTTCAGTTCATTTCAGTTCAGTCACTCAGTTGTGTCTGACTCTGCGACCCCATGAATTGCAGCACGCCAGGCTTCCCTGTCCATCACCAACTCCCAGAGTTCACTCAAACTCACGTCCATCGAGTTGGTGATGCCATCCAGCCTTCTCATCCTCTGTCGTCCCCTTCTCCTCCTGCCCCCAATCCCTCCCAGCATCAGAGTCTTACTTTAGGATGATTTTATTGCCAGAGAAAGCCTATGGGCCAGGCTACCTAACTTCTGTTCAATTTTTATGTATCAATTCCTGACCTATATTCAATGCTTCTGTACCAAATCCACTGAAGATATGCTAGCTTATCTGATCCTACTTGTAATACCAGCAGCATTTGACAGAGTAGATTTGACTCTTTGCTATATAATTTTCTCACTTCTTTCCTTCTTATAATTCTTCTCACCTTTTTTGCTGGTTCCTTCTCCTGTACACACCACCCACTCCCCCCCGCCCACACACATACCTTTTAATGTTTCTTGGTTCTGCTCCTTTCTTTGCCTACACTCACACCCACGTGATCTTACACAGTCTCACATCTGTCTTTAAGTCTCATCTGTATGTTGATGATTCTCCAATAATCATCAATTTGGCTGTGTATCTCTAGCCAAATAATTCTCCGGCACTCCAAATATCTATTTAAGATCTCCACTTGGATGTCTAAAAGACATCTCAGAATTAACACGTTTAAACTGAAATTCTGATCTTCCCAACCCAAACCTAATCTATCTGTTGCTCATTCTTCTAAGAAAACTCCTCTCATGCTTTAGGCAGGGTGAGGAGAAAAGTAACCATTTTGAAATACATCCAGATCATTCACTTCTTCTTAAAAAAAAAAAAAAAGCCTGAGCTAAGAAAATCTATTTTGCTACAGCCCAGCCAACTTGGGTTTTACAGAGTCTAACTGATGTGGGAAGGAAATTACCAAACTCCAGTCCCCAATGACCATTCTATCTCACTAAAAAGATGTGAGGAAAAAAGCTGAGAAACAAGATCAGTAAAAGACAGAGACTTAATTACAGGATTATAGAATGCTTCCGCTCCCTTGCACTTCACCAACCATATCAAGGAGACATATGTAACAGCAGAAGATTACAACGGAAAGAATGGCATTTATGACCCTATTTAAGTAGGGGTTTCGAGAAAGACAACAGGGGAAATAATAAACTAGAACACTACATAGAATGTTAGTTTCTGACTCCTACAGGTACTGCTACTGCTACTGCTAAGTCACTTCAGTCGTGTCCGACTCTGCGTGACCCCATAGACGTCAGCCCACCAGGCTCTCCTGCCCTACAGGTACAGTAACCAACAAACACAGCCTAATTCCTATTTTAAAAGCTTACACTAAGGACCTATTACCTCAATTTCTTTTATCCTATACATCATGCTTAGCTTTTAACAAAAAATTCCAAGGTATGTTAAAAGGCAAACAACAGCCTGCATACACAAAGCAAGCATCAATACTAGACTCAGATATGGAAGAGATTTTGGAATTATCAGATTGGCAATTTAAATATGATTACTATACTAAGGGCTCTAATGGAAGAAAATACAAGAAAAGACAGCTAATGTAAGCAAAGAGATGGAAACTCTTGGAAAAAACCACAAAGAAATGCTAGAAATTAAAAACACGGGAAAAGAATTAAAGAATAACTTTGATGTGTTCATTAATAAACTATATATGGCTAAGGAAAGAATCAGTGAGTCTGAAGATCTGCCAATAAAAACTTCCTAAACTGAAAAGAAAAAGAATGAAAAAAACAACTGAGAATTTCAAAGACCAGTAGGACAATTCCAAAGGTGTAATATACACATCAGAGGAATGCCAGAAGGAAAAAATGAGAGAAAAGGCACAATCATGACGTTATACTGGCTGGGAATTTTCCAAAATTAATGAAGTTAGTAAACACAAAACATTGACACCTAAACATATTATATTCAAACTACAGAAAATCAAAGAAAAGAGAAGCCAAAAGGAAAAACAAACAAACCATTTGACCTTTGGATGAAAGAAGCTAAGAACTACACTGGACTTCTTTTCAGAAACCGTGAAAGCAGAAAGATAGTAAAGAGCATATTAAAGTATTGAAAGAGGCAAAAAATACCAACCTAGAATTTTGTATGTGGAAAAATTACCCTTCAAAAGTCAAGGTGGCAGAAGATGCTATCTCAAAATATCTCTTTGGTTTAAAGATTATTTTGAGCTAATTGTACTTTAAAAGTAGCAGATTCAAGAACATGCTAATCTCCCCTTTCTTCCTGAAAACAAGAGATTAAAAACTCCATGCTAAAGATGTCCTCCATACCAGAAGAAATAAAACATTTTAACAGAGAGTAAAAGCCAAGATAATTCTGGACAAACAGACCTTGTCAAAAGAATTTTTATCTTCCTTTAGCCTCTCCTCATAGTATACTTTTCCACAAAAGTCGCAGTTGTTCAACTCAATTTAAAAGCTGCAGGTTTCACCATTTCTTTGGGTCTTCATTTTCTTATGAAGGCTCCCATGTCAAACTTATGCAAATTTGTATGTTTTTCTCCTGTTAATCTAAGATCAGTTTAATCCTCAGGTCCAGCCAAAAAACTCTAAGAGGGTAAAGGTGAAATTTTTACCTTCCCTACAAAAGTGAAAGAGAGATAAAGACTTTCTCAGACAAACAAAAACAATAAACTATGTCAACAGTAGACTTGACTTGCAAGGAACTTAAAAGAAGTTCTTCAGAGAAAAGAAAATTACTTGTAGACTTTCGGATCGCAGCCATTCTGACTGGCGTGAAATGGTACCTCATTGTGGTTTTGATTTGCATTTCTCTGATAATGAGTGATGTTGAGCATCTTTTCATGTGTTTGTTAGCCATCTGTATGTCTTCTTTGGAGAAATGTCCATTTAGTTCTTTGGCCCATTTTTTGATTGGGTCATTTATTTTTCTGGAATTGAGCTGCAGGAGTTGCTTGTATATGTTTGAGATTAGTTCTTTGTCAGTTGCTTCATTTGCTATTATTTTCTCCCATTCTGAAGGCTGTCTTTTCACCTTGCTTATAGTTTCCTTTGTTGTGCAGAAGCTTTTTAAGTTTAATTAGGTCCCATTTGTTTATTTTTGCTTATATTTCCAATATTCTGGGAGGTGGGTCATACAAGATCCTGCTGTGACTTATGTCGGAGGGTGTTTTGCCTATGTTCTCCTCTAGCAGTTTTGTAGTTTCTGGTCTTAGGTTTAGATCTTTAATCCATTTTGTGTATGGTGTTAGAAAGTGTTCTAGTTTCATTCTTTTACAAGTGGTTGACCAGTTTTCCCAGCACCACTTGTTAAAGAGATTGTCTTTCCTCCATTGTATATTCTTGCTTCCTTTGTCAAAGATAAGGTATCCATATGTGCGTGGATTTATTTCTGGGCTTTCTATTTTGTTACAAGCAATAAATGCTGGAGACGGTGTGGAGAAAAGGGAACCCTCTTACACTGGTGGTGGGAATGCAAACTAGTACAGCCACTGTGGAGAACAGTGTGGAGATTCCTTAAAAAACTGGAAATAGAACTGCCTAATGACCCAGCAATCCCACTGCTGGGCATACACACTGAGGAAACCAGAATTAAAAGAGACACATGTACCCCAATGTTCATCACAGCACTGTTTATAATAGCCAGGACATGGAAGCAACCTAGATATCCATCAGCAGATGAATGGATAAAGAAAGCTGTGGTACATATACACAATGGAGTATTACTCAGCCATTAAAAAGAATACATTTGAATCAGTTCTAATGAGGTGGATGAAACTGGAGCCTATTATACAGTGTGAGGTAAGCCAGAAAGAAAAACACCAATACAGTATACTAATGCATGTATATGTAATTTAGAAAGATGGTAATGATAACCCTGTATGTGAGACAGCAAAAGAGACACAGATGTATAGAACAGTCTTTTGGACTCTGTGGGAGAGGGAGATATGGGGATGATTAGGGAGAATGGCATTGAAACATGTATAATATCATATAAGAAACGAATCGCCAGTCCAGGTTCGATGCAGGATACAGGATGCTTGGGGCTGATGCACTGGGATGACCCAGAGGGATGGTACAGGGAGGTAGGTGGGAGGGGGTTCAGGATGGGGGGCACCTGTACACCCGTGGCAGATTCATGTTGATGTACGGCAAAACCAATACAGTATTATAAAGTAATTAGCCTCCAATTAAAATATATAAATTTAAATTTTAAAACAGAAAATTACATGTCAAAAACTCAGATCTATATGAAGAAAGATGAGTATTAGAGAAGAAATAAATGAAAGCAAAATAAAATGTTTTATTTTTCTTATTTTTAATTGATAGAACAGACAACAGTTTGTTCAAAATAAAAACTGCAACAACATATTGGATGATTACAGCACATTGATAGTGAAATAAATGACAGCACTGTATAAAAGGACAAGAAAGAGTGAGTGGGCATCTCTGTTATACGTTACCTGCACTTGTCATGAAATGGTATAGTGTTAGTTGAAAGTAGACTTAAATTATACATGCACATTTCAAACTCTAAGGTAATGACTAAAAATATTTTTGAAGTAAAGCTGATATGCTGAGGAAGAAAGAAAATGGAACCATGTAAAAGGCTCAATTAAAACTACAGTAGACAGAAAAAGAGTGGAATAACACATCTAGTTTTTTTGGATGGGGCCAAAGATAGACATTAGAAAAGATGTGGCCACAACATCAGTCTTCAAGGATGGGGAGAAATTACAACCCCAGAGAGGATAGGAGAAGGAACATCCTAAGAAAACCACAATTGTAGATAAGGAAGCAGACTAAAAGGTCAGTGATCAACATGCAATCCAGTCTCAGGATTTTAAATGAGAGCAGGGAGTTTGGAGGAGAGCCCTGTTGAAAGTAAGACTATGTCTGAAGATGGATCTGTCCCTGGAATATTTGAGATTAGTAATGACCAAATTAAATAGAATTCTGGCAGATTAATTTGACAGTACGTTTGGAAGAAAAGCTAAAATCGACCATTTGTCTATCTCTACTCTGTGCCATGAAGCCCACAGATAATCACTATACTGACAACTCACTCCATCTAATTGCTGTTGCATCAACTTCAAATTTTATATATTCTACCATTTTGATAGATAATACATTAAAACAAAATCCTTGTTATTGTTTATAATATTCTCTTTACTCTTGCATGTTTTAAGTTCTCCACTGTTGTTCAGTCACTAAGTCGAGTCCAACTCTTTGTGACCTCAAGGACTGCAGGACAACAAGCTTCTCTGTCCTTTACTATTTCCTGGAGTTTGCTCAAATTCATGTCCACTGTGTCAATGAAGCCATCCAAGCACCTCATCATGAAGGGATGGGACCAGATGCCATTATCTTCATTTTTTGAATGTTGAGTTTTAAGCCAGCTTTTTCACTCTCTTCTTTCACTTTCATCAAGAGGCTCTTTAGATCATCTTCACTTTCTGCCATTTCTCCCATGTTCTGTGTGTTTGAGGTTATTAATATTTCTCCTGGCAATCTTGATTCTAGATTGTGCTTCATCCAGCCCAGCATTTCACATGATGTACTCTGCATATAAGTTAAATAAGCAGGGTGACAATGTACAGCCTTGATGTACTCCACTTTAGAACAAGTCTGTTGTTCAATGCCCAGTTCTAACTATTGCTTCTTGACCTGCATACAGATTTCACAGGAGGCACGTAAGGTGGTCTGGTATTCCCATCGCTTGAAGAATTTTCCACAGTTTGTTGTGATCTACACAGTCAAAGGCTTTGGCATAATCAATAAAGCAGAAGTAGATGTTTTTCTGGAATTTCCTTGCTTTTTCTATGATCCAACAGATGTTGGCAATTTGATCTCTGGTTCCTCTGCCTTTTCTAAATCCAGCTTGTACATCTGGAAATTCTCAGTTCATGTATTGCTGAAGCCTAACTCGAAGGATTTTGAGCATTATCTTGGTAGCATGGGAAATGAGTGCAATTGTACAGTAGCTTGAGCATACTTTGGCATTGTACTTCTTTGAGATTGGAATAAAAATTGACCTTTTTCAATCCTGTGCCTCTTGCTGAGTTTTTCAAATTTGCTGACACATTGAGTGCAACACTTTAACAGCATCATCTTTTAGGATTTTAAAAGTTCTCCATAGCCAAAAGTTAAAATAATAACATATTTTTAAGTTTCCTAGAATTTGGATATGACATACTTAAGTTTTCAAACTGAAATACTTTCATGAAAAATTTTATTATATCTAAGTATGTGTCCAAGAGAAAGATAAATCAACATTTCTGCTGTTTTTCTTACAAAATAGATGGTTATATGCTGTTGCAAAATATTTTTTAAAAAATAAGAGGGGAGATATCACATTACAATCTTTATTAGCTTTAGACTACCACTGCTTACATTTGGTATATATAATTCCAGTGTGTGTGTGTATGTGTATTACATATCTTTAAATAAGCATTTTTAACTTATAACTGGAAAAATGTAATACTCTGTCATCACCAAAAATGAAAATGGTTACAGTGAGGGAGCTAAACTAGAAAATTTCCCAAAAAAGTTATCTTCACAAAAAACTGATAAAGAGATAAGAAGGCACCAACCCAGAGCACGAGAGGCATTCCTGAAAGTGTTTATTACAAATTTTCCAGTTTCAAATTAATCTGAAGTAAAAACAATATATATTCACACAACCTTAATTAACACTTTCCAAATTTTCTTCCTGGGTAAACATGAATTATTGGGTACATTTCTGGTTTTCCAAAGGGAACTATTAGGAAACAAACTTCCATTCCATTTTCTCTAAAAAAGGTAGCATTGGTTTCCTCCCTCTGCTTATGAGTCATTTCATTAAATTCTGTCTTTCTGCCTCTTCTTTCAGGGAAAGTCCCTTTTACAGTTAGGGCTAATGTTAATCATAATGTGATGCTTTTCTGTGTTTCCCACTGCAACAACTCTTTTACTTAAGTACGAATTTGGGGGACCGCACTAAAAATTATCTTTAAAGAGAAAATAAAGGTATATATTTAAGCGTGACTAATATTAGACAATATGTGAATTCTTAAACAGCTAATATTCTAGAATACTCTTGGTCTCAACTCAGCATTCAAGGACCCATCCTTTGCAATTAGACCTGAATTAGCAGTACATGGTTAGAAATCTACTGAGACGATCTTATTCAAGTCTGGAAGGCAAGATGGTTGTTTTGACATATTTTTATCTTAACAAATTTTGTAAATTTTAGCCTGCAGTTTTTCTCAATTTTTAGTTTCTCCTATATTATTATGGTTAAATAGTCCACGTATTTGGGGGAAATTTTCACTTTCTAAGTTTGATTTTTTTTGTTGTTGTTATTTACTTTAAGACTACACTTAGATTTCTCTAAAGTCCTTTCATAAATTTTGTCTTCAACTCTCATTTATTCAGTGAATTGGTTGCATTTTTGCATCACAGCCTACTCTTTATTATGCAAAGATTATTAGATGTGCTAATAATTTCTGAGCTTGCCTCATTATAAACATTTAAATTAAAATTTGATTTATCATTCATCTATTTGATCTCAATTTCCTTTATATTCTGTGACTTAATTTTTTCCCATTTATTCAGTTTCATTTCAACTTAAGAGAAGCTATTCAATGAATTTCCATTTTGTTGGGTATCCTCCTCTGGTTCTACTTCTGTTTATATTTACAAACAGATATAGTTCCTTTTGGACCACTCTCCAACATTTGTAGCAGGAAAAATATCATCATGACTGCCCTTGAGAAATCTTGCATTTGATATGACTTTATCTTATAACACTACTCTGTCTTTTACATTTTCATTTAGCTCATAAAAGCTAAGAAAAGTGAAGAACCATTTTCTTATATTTAATGATATAATTAACAGATTTTCTTCATTTGATATGTCAACTTGCCTGGCCTGTTGTAGCCAGTTATTTAGTCAAACACTGATCTAGCTGTTGTCATGAAGGTATTTTGTAGATGTGGTTGTCATCCAAATCACTTGACTTTAAGTAAAGGATGTTGCTCTCAATATGTGGATGAGCCTCATCCAATCAGCTGAAGGTCTAAAAAGCAAAAACAAAGGTTTCCCAGAGAAAAAATTCTGCCTCAAGAATGCAGCATAAACTTCTGCCTATGCTTCCAGCTTGCCAGCCTGTCTGACATAGAACTTATTAGCCACTGCCCTCCACCCTGTAATTACATTAGCCAAGACCTTAAAATTAATTAAATATTTAAATAGCATATAACTATGCATATACATATAATTATATATAATATATAATATTGATTTATATACAATTGTGTACTGTTTCTCTGGAGAACACTAACTGATAAAATGTTAATTATTGGTAGTTTAAGAATAAATAAACATGTGTGTGTGCATATATATGCACACACAAACACACAAATGCAGTAAAAACTGTACTTTCCTCTGCTTGCTGTTTGATGTTTATATCAGTAGTAAGATTTCTGCCTAAAGGAAGAAAATGAAATGGAAGCTGGCTAGAGTATTCATGGGTTTTAGAGATCATGTTATGTCACAGTATTTTCATGGACACATCAGGAAAAACATCACTAATAAAAACTGAACTTGTTATATGACTATGTGAGCATACTAAATTGCCTCAGTCATGTCCAACTCTTTGCGACCCTATGGACTGTAGCCCACTAGACTACTCTATCCATGGGATTTCCCAGGCAAGAATACTGGAGTGGGTTGCCATGCCCTCTTCCAGGGGATCTTCCTCAGCCAGGGATTGAACCCATGCTTCTTGAAGCTCCTGAATTGCAGGGAGATTCTTTACTGCTGAGCCACCTGGGAAGCCTGTTATATGACTATAAAAGGAGAATGAATATTCACTTCATGGCACCAAAGTTAGTATCATTTATAGTTATATAACTGATATATAGCTGACACTAACTTTGCTGCCATGAAGTGAATATTCATTCTCCTTAGCTATTAAGTTCATAAACACGTCATTGCAACAAATCAAAACTGGATATGGTAGGTGAGAAAATCCTCTTCTACCTAAACAGGATCTTTATACTGTACAGTATACATAGACAGAAACAATTATTTTGGTTGCTTCATTCATTCAAGTATTTAATTTATTAAATAATAAACATTTACTTTATTGGGGCTTTCCTGGTAGCTCATTGGTAAAGAATCTGCCTGCCTATCCAGGAGATGTGAGTTCAATCCCTGGGTTGGGAAGATCCACTGAAGGAGGAAATGGCAACCCACTTCAGTATTCTTGCCTGGGAAATCTCATGGACAGAGGAGCCTGGTGAGCTACAGTCCGTGGGGTTGAAAAAGAGTTGGACACGACATAGTAATGAAATAACTATCTCCAGCATCAAGAAGATAAATACATAAGAAACTGACTAAGAAAGTTTCAAAAATTACTAAAAATTAAAAGACGCTTACTCCTTGGAAGAAAAGTTACAACCAACCTGCTGCTGCTGCTAAGTCCCTTCAGTCGTGTCTGACTCTGTGAGACCCCATAGATGGCAGCCCACCAGGCTCTGCCATTCCTGGGATTCTCCAGGCAAGAACACTGGAATGGGTTGCCATTTCCTCCTCCAATGCATGAAAGTGAAAAGTGAAAGTGAAGTTGCTCAGTCATGTCCGACTCTTAGCGACACCATGGACTGCAGCCCACCAGGCTCCTTCATCCATGGGATTCTCCAGACAAGAGTACTGGAGTGGGGTGCCATTTCCTAGACAGCATATTAAAAAGCAGAGACAACTTTATTCACAAAGGTCTGTCTAGTCAAGGCTATGGTTTTTCCAGTGGTCATGTGTGGATGCAAGAGTTGGACTGTGAAGAAGGCTGTGTGCTGCAGAATTGATGCTTTTGAACTGCGGTGTTGGAGAAGACTCTTGAGAGTCCATCCTAAAGGAGATCAGTCCTGGATGTTCATTGGAGGGATTGATGTTGAAGCTGAAACTCCAATTCTCTGGCCACCTGATATGGAGAGCTAATTCATTTGAAAAGACCCTGATGCTGGGAAAGATTGAGGGCAGGAGGAGAAGGGGACGACAGAGGATGAGATGGTTGGATAGCATCACCGACACAATGGACATGGGTTTGGGTGGACTCCAGGAGTTGGTGATGGACAGGGAGGCCTGGCATGCTGTGGTTCATGGGGTCACAAAGAGTCGGACACTACTGAACAAGTGAACTGAACTGAAAGTTGTGTTAAAAATATTAAGTTTATAAATTACACATAGCATTTAGCAATATTAGCAACCAGTCCTTTTAGGGTAATAGTAGATCCAGGAAAAACTCTGGGCTAGGACCAGTTTAAGTAAGTAGTGAGGCTTCTGGGTAAAATATATTGCTTTTCAAGTCTTTCTTCCCTCCAGTGTATCACAGGGTAAAAAGGAGGAAAAGAAAGAAAAAAAGACAAGTTTCAGTGAATCTAAAAGATGTCTGCAATCCTTGAACTAGACAAAGATTGAACGCAGATGGAATAATGGTCAATGATTTTGTAGAACATAAAAAGGAAAGCCTATGTACCTAAAGTTTTTCCTGTGGTCATGAATGGATGTGAGAACTGGACTATAAAGAAAGCTGAGCACCAAAGAATTGATGCTTTTGAACTGTGGTATTGGAGAAGACTCTTGAGAGTCCCTTGGACTGCAAGGAGATCCAGGAGATCAGTCCTGGGTGTTCATTGGAAGGACTGATATTGAAGCTGAAACTCCAATACTTTGGCCACCTGATGCGAAGAGCTGACTCATTTGAAAGGATCCTAATGCTGGGAAAGATTGAGGGCAGGAGGAAAAGGGGATGACAGATGATGAGATGGTTGGATGGCATCACTGACTCAATGGACATGGATTTGGGTGAACTCCGGGAGCTGGTGATGGACAGGGAGGCCTGGCATGCTGCGGTGCATGGGGTCGCAAAGAGTCGGACACAACTGAGTGACTGAACTGAACTGAACTGAACTCCTTGGAAGGAAAGTTATGACCAACCTGGACAGCATATTAAAAAGCAGAGAAATTACCTTGTCAACAAAGGTCTGTCTAGTCAAGGCTATGGTTTTCCAGTAATCATGTATGGATATGAGAGTTGGACTATAAATAAACCTGAGTGCGGAAGAATTGATACTTGAACATGAGTTGGACGTGAGTTTGAGTAGACTCCGGGAGTTGCTGGCGGACAGGGAGGCCTGGTGTGCTACAGTCCATGGGGTCACAAAGAGTCGGACACTGAGTGACTGAACTGAATTAATGTACCTAAGGAGTAGACTCCAATGAAAAGTCAATCTTTTGTGCCCCACATGACACTCCAAAGGCTTTTGAATTGATGGCATGCTGCTGCTGCTGCTGTTAAGTCGCTTCAGTTGTGTCTGACTCTGTGCGACCCCATAGCCAACAGCCCACCAGGCTCCCCCGTTCCTGGGATTCTCTAGGCAAGAACACTGGAGTGGGTTGCCATTTCTTTCTCCAGTGCATGAAAGTGAAAAGTGAAAGGGAAGTCGCTCAGTCATGTCCGACTCTTCGGGACCCCATGGACTACAGCCTACCAGGCTCCTGCGCCATGGGATTTTCCAGGCAAGAGTACTGGAGTGGGGTGCCATTGCCTTCTCTGGAATTGATGGCATAAGGCCCCTCTGAAGGTGGAAAAGGTAGACAACAAAAAAAAGGGGATTATGTGAAGGTTTGAAGCATGATTAAATCCAGATCTTCAATTCTAATTTGGGGAAGGTGGCTGACAACCCCTCCAACCTCTCTCACTGCAGCAAACAATTCGGGGTCCCAGAATCTGGAAAGTGAGCATAGGTGAGCAGAGAAGTGTGGGACTGAAAGCAAAAAAAGAGAAGTCTAAATCTATGAGGGAACGGTGAAACCCTCAGGAACTTCCCCATTCAGTTAAAATAGTTTCATAACTCCCACACGGTATCAAGAACATTCTTTTCAGATGAAACTGAACAAGTACTGGAGGAAAGACTCACAGGATCTGAATTTAAGGAATTCTCCAATGAAAAAGCCAAAAAAAAAAAAAATTTAAACTTTAAGTTCAAAGCAAAGAGCTTGTATATAATCAGTACCTCTGCTGCTGCTGCTGCTAAGTCGCTTCAGTCGTGTCCGACTCTGTGCGATCCCATAGACGGCAGCCCACCAGGCTCCTCTGTCCCTGGGATTCTCCAGGCAAGAATACTGGAGTGGGTTGCCATTTCCTTCTCCAATGCATGAAAGTGAAAAGTGAAAGTGAAGTCGCTCAGTCGTGTCCGACTCTTAGCGACCCCATGGACTGGAGCCCACCAGGCTCCTCCGTCCGTGGGATTTTCCAGGCAAGAGTACTGGGGTGGGGTGCCATTGCCTTCCCCAGTTGTAAATTAAATTAAAATTTTATCTCACTTGCAAATAGGAACAAATGGCAAATAATTACTAAGCATTTGAGAAAAAATATTTAACAAGAATGACAGACTAAAACTAAAAAAAGACTGGAAGAGGCAGATAAAATGCAAGGAAATGCAGGAAACTTTAAGAAATAGTATATTCTCAGTGAGATAAGATATTGTGTCCTTAAAACAAGAATATGGTAACAGTTAAAAAATGATGTAAGAAATAACTCTTAGAAATTAAAAATATGACAGCTGATATTAAAAATTCATTAAAACAGTTGGAAATGTAGTTAAGAAATTTTCCCTGAAGGTAAACTACAGACAAAAAAACACAAAGAAAATTGTTCTACATTGGTATGGGAGCTTCAACATGAGATTAGAAGTTACAGAATGAAAAAAGAGAAAGAAATAGTTGAAAGGCAATTTCCAGAGAATTTATCCCAGAAATGAAGCACTTGAATTTCCAACTTGAAAACTTCCCTCACACTGAAAGAACCGACCTGCCACAAAGTCTATTACTGTGCAGTTTCTGAATACTATGGATAATCTCTCAAAAGCAAAACTGGAAGGTAGATGATAAGGGAGCAAAGCTTTCAAAATTCTGAGAAGTAGTTTTCAACTGGGAATTTTAGAAATAATCAAACTATCCATCTCATTTGAGTGTAAAATAAAGATATTTTCAAACAAGCTGGTCTTGTAATCAACTAATTAATATCCTCTGCACCTTTCTTTGGAGAAGGCAATGGCACCCCACTCCAGTACTCTTGCATGGAAAATCTCATGGATGGAAGAGCCTGGTAGGCTGCAGTCCATGGGGTCGCTGAGGGTCAGATATGACTGAGTGACTTCACTTTCACTTTTCACATTCATGCATTGGAGAAGGAAATGTCAACCCACTCCTGTGTTCTTGCCTGGAGAATCCCAGGGACAGGGGAGCCTGGTGGGCTGCCGTGTATGGGGTCGCACAGAGTCAGACCCAACTGAAGTGACTTAGCAACAGCACCTTTCTTAGGAAACAAGTAGAGTATGGGCTCCACAAAACTAAAGAAAACCAGAAAAGAATGTTATTTGAGTTCAGAGATTGCTAGTAAACACAGAAGCAATTTGAAGATAACCACCAGGATGGTGTTAAATCAAAGTTCCAGTACAACACTGTTATGGACTAAATGTTTGTTTCCCCCAGTATTCATATGTTGAAACCGACTCCCAATGTAGGGATACAGAAGGTGGCACCTTTGAGAGGTGATTAGAATTAAGCAAAGTCATAAGGATAGGTAAAATCATGGAGCTCACATAAATAAGATTAGAGCCCTTATGAAAGTCACCAGAGGGTTTTCCTAGGTGGTGCAGTGATAAAGTACCCACCTTCAATGCAGGAGATGCAGGAGACATGGGTTCGATCCCTGGGTACGGAAGATGCCCTGGAGGAGGAAATGGTAACCCACTCCAGTATCCTTGCCTAGAAAATACCATGGACAGAGGAGCCCGGCTGGCTACAGTCCATGGGGTCGCAAAGAGACATGACCAAGCAACCAAAGCTGCGAAAGTCGCTAGAGGGAGACTTCCACAGGGGTCCACTGGTAAAGACTCTGTGCTTCCACTCTAAGGGGCATGAATTCGATCCCTGGTCGGGGAAGTTCCACATGCCACGTGGTGCAGCCAAAAGAAAATAAATGTCACCAGAGTTTCCTTTCCCTCTCTGCTCTGAACTGTGTGAGGATACTGTCAGCATGCAACCTGCAAGAGCTTCCTCATCAGAATTCGACTGTGCTGGCAACCTAATCTCAGACTTTCAGTCTCCAGAACTGTAAGAAACAAATGTCTGTTGCTTATAAGCCCCCCAGTTTACAGTGTTTTTTAATTATAGCATCCCAACCTAAGCCAAGCACCTATGCATTATTTCTAGAGATCCACAGATACAGAGTGGAACATGAGGTTGGAGAGTTCCAGGAGGAATATTTCAGGATTAAAAATAAAAGAAGATGTAGATCTCCTGACAGTTTGGGCTCTGGAAAATTGTAGAGAATAGTTTTTTTGTTCGTTTGTTTTTTTAACAAAGATGTTGGAACATACTTCAAGTCTTAGAAGAGGACTGAGGAAAACTAAGCAATGAAATAGTAAGGTCATTATTACAAAAAAAATAAAGTTATAGAGAAGTGGAATTATGGTCATTATCTACCACCTAATTCAGCAATGAATTGTCACAGAAATGAAACTACTTAACCATAACTTATCATAAACTGAGAGAAAGGAGAAAGAGAAGACAAAGTAGGAATATAAGACCATTAAATCTTCAGATCACAAGTGAAAGTCAGTGTTTATGTCGAAACTTGATCACTTGAAAAATAGCAATATCATATATTATTTGAAAATGTGAATGGCAATACAAGAAAGCAAAATATTTAAAGGAGTTACTTCAGAGTAGCAGAATGTAGGGGAAATTTGGGAATGATCAAGAACATGGATTTGCTGATAACTTCATCTTTTTACCACTATGTGATATTTCTGACTTTGATAAAAATGGAATTTTTTTAAATAAATGAGAGAAAGAGTAAGTCTCAAAATACTAAAAGGTTGAGGCATTTTTTTCTTCATCTGTCACCTATTATACAATATTCAGATACTGCCTTTCTGATAATACTATTTTGCTTGTATGATTTCAGCCCTCTGTTCATAAATGAACTAATATATCATATATTTGAGTGGAAAACTTTCCCCAGATTTTGAAAGGCACTAAGGTTTCTCCTAAAGTAAAATGCAACTTTCCAAGCTGTAAAATTTCCATTAGTAAAGAAACAACTATCAATCGATACATCAAAACATAACTTCATTAAAAAGTTTTAACGATCAAGATTTCTAGTTTTTTGAAGCAATTTTAAATGGCTGCTTCCATTTTTCATTTGGAAATATTATTCATTCCATCTGTTATACTAGTATTAATTCTATCTTCCTGTTAAAAGCACAAACTGATTTTGCTATGATTTATATGAAACCTGTGGTTAGAGGTCTTAGGTGGTTGTTTATACCTCTTTCCCAAAGAGATTTAGTTTTTTAAAAAATCATTAAATGTATGGTAAGAGTTAGAGAGGTTTAACCTATAATGGAAATACAACCAAGAATTTCCAGAAACAAATATTTCATTTAAACACTTTCGGCTACTTTTCTTTTTTTTAGTGAAGTCTAAATTTTCCCGTTAACAACGTTAAAACTAGCAGTTGGAGTAGAATATCTTACATTTCTTCTTTTCTCTATTTACTTGCTATGTTCTCTTTCCAACAAATCAATAATTTCATAGCTTCCTATAGTTCTCAATATTTTTCATCTTGCTTTTTGCTGTAAGGTTTCTCTAAGGTTCCCTGTTCCTAACTCATATCTATTCTTTTTCTTGTCACTTCAGAAAAGAAGGATTCAAGAGGAGTTTGAACTATGCCAGACACTCAAAGCCATTGAAAAATAACTTAGCAGACCACATGCCCTTGACTTCAAGGCAAGCTTAACTCTTAAGTATAAAAAAAAAAAAAAATGTAAAACAAGACCACAGTTGATTAAAAAACAGTCTAAATAATTATGTATAAAAAGAAACAGAATTACAGACATAGAAAACAAACTTATAGTTACTAAGGGCTAAGAAGGAGGACAGATAAATTGGAAGATCAAGACTGACATACACACACAACTAGATATAAAATAGATAACTAATAAGGACCTATTGTATAGTACAAGGACCTCTACTCAATACTCTGTAATAGAAAATGGTCTGAAAAAGAGTGGATATATGTATAACTGATTCACTTTGCTGTATACCTGAAACTAACATCAGATCAGATCAGATCAGATCAGTCGCTCAGTCGTGTCCGACTCTTTGCGACCCCATGAACCGCAGCACGCCAGGCCTCCCTGTCCATCACCAGCTCCTGGAGGTCACTCAGACTCGCATCCATAGAGTCAGTGATGCCATCAAGCCATCTCATCCTCTGTCGTCCCCTTCTCCTCCTGCCCTCAATCCCTCCCAGCATCAGAGTCTTCTCCAATGAGTCAACTCTTCACATGAGGTGGCCAAAATACTGGAGTTTCAGCTTTAGCATCATTCCTTCTAAAGAAATTCCAGGATTGATCTCCTTCAGAATGGACTGGTTGGATCTTCTTGCAGTCCAAGGGACTCTCAAGAGTCTTCTCCAACAACACAGTTCAAAAGCATCAATTCTTCGGCGCTCAGCCTTCTTCACAGTCCAGCTCTCACATCCATACATGACCACAGGAAAGACCATAGCCTTGACTAGGCGAACCTTTGTTGGTAAAGTAATGTCTCTGCTTTTGAATATGCTATCTAGATTGGTCATAACTTTCCTTCCAAGGAGTAAGCGTCTTTTAATTTCATGGCTACAGTCACCATCTGCAGTGATTTTGGAGCCCAGAAAAACAAAGTCTGACACTGTTTCCACTGTTTCCCCATCTATTTCCCATGCAGTGATGGGACCAGATGCCATGATCTTCGTTTTCTGAATGTTGAGCTTTAAGCCAACCTTTTCACTCTCCACTTTCACTTTCATCAAGAGGCTTTTTAGCCCCTCTTCACTTTCTGCCATAAGAGTCGTGTCATCTGCATATCTGAGGTTATTGATATTTCTCCCGGCAATCTTGATTCCAACTTGTGTTTCCTCCAGTCCAGCATTTCTCATGATGTACTCTGCATATAAGTTAAATAAACATGGTGACAATATGCAGCCTTGACGTACTCCTTTTCCTATTTGGAACCAGTCTGTTGTTCCATGGCCAGTTCTAACTGTTGCTTCCTGACCTGCATACAGATTTCTTAAGAGGCAGATCAGGTGGTCTGGTATTCCCATCTCTTTCAGAATTTTCCATAGTTTATTGTGATCCACACAGTCAAAGGCTTTGGCATAGTCAATAAAGCAGAAATAGATGTTTTTCTGGAACTCTCTTGCTTTTTCCATGATCCAGCGGATGTTGGCAATTTGATCTCTGGTTCCTCTGCCTTTTCTAAATCCAGCTTGAACATCAGGAAGTTCACGGTTCACATATTGCTGAAGCCTGGCTTGGAGAATTTTGAGCATTACTTTACTAGCGTGTGAGATGAGTGCAATTGTGCGGTAGTTTGAGCACTCCTTGGCATTGCCTTTCTTTGGGATTGGGATGAAAACTGACCTTTTCCAATCTTGTGGCCACTGCTGAGTTTTCCAAATTTGCTGGCATATTGAGTGTAGCACTTTCACAGCATCATCATTCAGGACTTGGAATAGCTCCACTGGAATTCCATCACCTCCACTAGCTTTGTTCGTAGTGATGCTTTCTAAGGCCCATTTGACTTCACATTCCAAGATGTCTGGCTCTAGGTCAGTGATCACATCATCATGATTATCTAGGTCTTGAAGCTCTTTTTTGTACAGTTCTTCTGTGTATTCTTGCCACCTCTTCTTAATATCTTCTGCTTCTGTTAGGTCCACACCATCTCTGTCCTTTATCGTGCCCATCTTTGCATGAAATGTTCCTTTGGTATCTCTGATTTTCTTGAAGAGATCCCTAGCCAAGTCAAGAAACACCTGGAGTAACAGGCAAATTTGGCCTTGGAATACGGAATGAAGCAGGGCAAAGACTAATAGAGTTTTGCCAAGAAAATGCACTGGTCATAGCAAATACCCTCTTCCGACAACACAAGAGAAGACTCTATACATGGACATCACCAGATGGTCAACACCGAAATCAGATCGATTATATTCTTTGCAGCCAAAGATGGAGAAACTCTATACAATCAGCAAAAACAAGACCAGGAGCTGACTGTGGCTCAGACCATGAACTCCTTATTGCCAAATTCAGACTGAAATTGAAGAAAGTAGAGAAAACTACTAGACCATTCAGGTATGACCTAAATCAAATCCCTTATGATTATACAGTGGAAGTGAGAAATAGATTTAAGGGCCTAGATCTGATAGATAGAGTGCCTGATGAACTATGGAATGAGGTTCGTGACATTGTACAGGAGACAGGGATCAAGACCATCCCCATGGAAAAGAAATGCAAAAAAGCAAAATGGCTGTCTGGGGAGGCCTTACAAATAGCTGTGAAAAGAAGAGAAGCGAAAAGCAAAGGAGAAAAGGAAAGATATAAACATCTAAATGCAGAGTTCCAAAGAATAGCAAGAAGAGATAAGAAAGCCTTCTTCAGTGGACAAACTTAATCCCTATTTAATCCCTTATTTAACCCATATATTTCAAGACCCACCATGCCTGATTCTACTCCTCCATTGCATGTTTTGATGACTGTCTCAACCTACCTTCTCTTTTCTTTTCTCATGCCAGCTGCACTAGAACCACAATCTCTTGCTTATCTCCTTCCTGTAAGCTGCATCTGCTTCCTCCAACGTTGTCCTCTCTTTCTCTACCTGCCCGTCTCCTAGTTAGCCTTCAGATCTCAGTTTACATGTCATTTCCTCAGTGAAGGCTTTTGTGATACCTAACATAAATTCATTAAATATTGTGGCTATCTTGTTCATATATTTAGGTTCTGGGTTCACCTTCATTTGCATCTGCATTATAGGAGCTGCCAATGGCTTTAGAAAAACAACCAATTTTAAAATGAGAAAATGCTACCCATTATTTATGAAAATTGAGGAAAATCCAATTACCAATTTTGATTGTACATTTTGTGAAAGCTGCCAGAGCACTAATGTAAGGTCTAAAGTTTACTGTGATCTCAATTTTTTATCATAGTGACCAGTTATTGACAAGAGTTAGAATCCAGGACTTCTGACTGAAAATACAGAACTCTTTGCTTCATACTTGCCCTGCTTATGTGCCATAGTCTTAAAAAGTCAAGGTGTTAATTTCTTTAGGATTACAAGGTTCTATCCAGCTAGTCCTATTTTAAAATGCAAACATCATGAAAATTATGCCATTTGCAGCAGCATGAATGGACCTAAAGATTGTCACATTGAATGAAGTAGGTCAGACAGAGAAGGAAAACTATTTATGATATCCCTTATATGCAGAATCTAAAAAGAAATTATACAAATGAACTTATTTACAAAACAGACTCACAGACTTACTGAATGAGAACTTACAGTTGCCAGGGGAAAAGGATCAGGGGAAGGGATAGATAGGGAGTTTGGGCTAAATGTGTACACACTGCTATATTTAAAATGGATAACCAACAAGGACCTACTGTATAACACAAGGAACTCTGCTCAATGTCATGTGGCAGCCTGGGTGGGAGAGGAGTTTGGAGAATATATATATATACACACACGCACAGACATACATATATAGCTGAGTCCTTTTGCTGTCAATCTGAAACTACCACAATATTGTTAATCAGCTATGCTCCAACATAAAATAAAAAGTTAAAAAATACAATTTAAAAAATCTTATGAAGATTACATACAAAAATACATTCACATGGGAAGAGGGAAAGGGGAGTGGCAGGATAAGGATATGGGATTAAGATATACAAACTACTATATATAAAATAGATAAGCAACAAAGATATATTGTACAGCACAGGGAACTACAGACTTAATTTTGTAATAACTCTAAAGGTGGTATAATCTATAAAATACTGAATCACTACGCTGTACACCTAAAGCTATTCAATATTTAACCCACACTTTTGTGTGAATTAATTTGTCACATTATTTTCCCTTAATTCAGAGGAACTCTCAGCTGATAGGAAGATTTATGACCAGTAATGGATGGCTAAGAAAAAAAGAAAAAAAGCTCTCATAAAATAAGAGTAAGGGACACATTAAGGTAACTTTGCATCCTTATCACTTTTGACCATCTCCATACAAGAAAGCTATGTAAAATCCTAAAAGATGATGCTCTTAAAGTGTTGCACTCAATATGCCAGCAAATTTGGAAAACTCAGCAGTGGCCACAGAACTGGAAGAGGCCAGTTTTCATTTCAATCCCAAAGAGAGGCAATGCCAAAGAATGTTCAAACTACCATACAGTTGAACTCATTTAACATGCTAGCAAGGTAACGCTCAAAATCCTTCAAACTAGGCTTCAACAGTGTGTGAACTGAGAACTTCCAGATGTATAAGCTGAATTTAGAAAAGGCGGAGGAACCAGAAATCAAATTGCTAACATCCATTGGATCATATAAAAAAGCAACAGAATCCCCCCAAAATTATCTACTTCTGCTTCATTGACCACGGTAAAGTCTTTGTGTGGATCACAACTGGAAAATTCTTAAAGAGATGAGGATACCAGACCACCTTACCTGTCTTCTGTGAAACCTGTATGTAGACAAGAAGCAACAGTTAGAACTGCTCATGGAACAATGAACTAGTTCAAAATTGGGAACAGAGTACGTCAAGGCTGTATATTGTCACCCTGCTTTTTAAAATTATATGCAGGGTACATAATGCAAAATGCCAAGCTGGATGAATCACAAGCTGGAATCAAGATTGCCAGGAGAAATATCAACCTCAGATATACATAGGATACCACGCTAAAGGCAGAAAATGAAGAGGAACTAAAGAGCCTCTTGATGAGGGTGAAAGAGGAAAGTGAAAAAGCTGGCTTAAAACTAAACATTCAAAAAACTAAGATCATGGCATTCAATCCCATCACTTCATGGCACACAGATGGGGAAAAGTGTGAACAGTGACAGATTTTATTTTCTTGGGTTCCAAAATCACTGTGCACAGTGACTGCAGACATACAATTAAAAGATGTTTGCTCCTTGGAAGGAAAGCTATGACAAACCTAGAGAGCATATTAAAAAGCAGAGACATCATTTGGCCAACAAAGGTTCATACAGTCAATACTATGCTTTTTCCAGTAGTCATGTATGGATGTGAGAGTTAGACTATAAAGAAAGCTGAGTGCCGAAGAATAGGTGCTTTTGAACTGTGGTGTTGGAGAAGATTCTTGAGGGTCCCTTGGACAGCCAGGAGGCCAAAGCAGTCAATACTAAAGGAAATCAACCCTAAATATTCATTAGAAGGACTGGTGCTGAAGCTCCAATATTTCAGTCACTAATATGAAGAGTTGACTCATTGGAAAAGCCCCTGATGCTGGGAAAGACTAGGGGTAGGAAAAGGGGGCAAGAGAGAATGAAATGGTTGGAAGGCATCACTGACTCCATGACATGAGTTTGGGAAAACTCTGGGAGATATTGAGGGACAGGGAAGCCTGGTGTGCTGCAGTTCATGGGGTCACAAAGAATCAGACACAACTTAGCGACTGAACAACAACAACAATAACAATATAAAAGCTTATTTCTAACTAACTATGCTGTGTTCTAAAATGTAACTCTTTTTTTTTTTTTTACCATGTTTAACTGGCAGTGATAAAAATAAATCAATATTTTAATCTGTCTGTACCCGACAATTACAGCATTTTACATTTGGATCAGTTCAGTTCAGTCACTCAGTCATGTTCGACTCTTTGCGACCCCATGAGTCGCAGCACGCCAGGCCTCCCTGTCCATCACCAACTCCCAGAATTCACTCAAACTCACGTCCATCGAGTCGGTGATGCCATCCAGCCATCTCATCCTCTGTCGTCCCCTTCTCCTCCTGCCCCCAATCCCTCCCAGCATGAGGGTCTTTTCCAATGAGTCAACTCTTCGCATGAGGTGGCCAAAGTATTGGAGTTTCAGCCTCAGCATCAATTCTTTCAATGAACAGCCAGGACTGGTCTCCTTTAGAATGGACTGGTTGGATCTCCTTGCAGTCCAAGGGATTCTCAAGAGTCTTCTCCAACATCACAGTTCAAAAGCATCTGTTCTTTGGCACTCATCTTTCTTCACAGTCCAACTCTCACATCCATACATGACCACTGGAAAAACCATAGTCTTGACTAGATGGACCTTTGTGAACACAGTTGTCTCTGCTTTTTAATATGCTGTCTAGGTTGGTCATAACTTTCCTTCCAAGAAGTAAGCATCTTTTAATTTCATGGCTGCCATCACCATCTCCAGTGATTTTGGAGCCCCCCCAAAATAAAATCTGACACTGTTTGCACTGCTTCCCCATCTATTTCTCATGAAGTGAGGGGACCAGATGCCATGATCTTAGTTTTCTGAATGTTGAGCTTTAAGCCAACTTTTTCACTCTCCACTTTCACTTTCATCAAGAGGCTTTTTAGTTCCTCTTTACTTTCTGCCATAAGGGTGGTGTCATCTGCATATCTGAGGTTATTGATATTTCTCCTGGCCATCTTGATTCCAGCTTGTGCTTCTTCCAGCCCAGCATTTCTCATGATGTATATTTGGATAGCACTACACAATTTAAAATATTCATTTAAATACATTATTGATTTTCATTCTTGAAACAAATACATGGCTTGTTTATTTACAGATGAGAATCTAACTCTCAATGGGCTTAATGGATAAGTAGGGAAAGAGTTTCATTCTTTACACTAAAATCTTCCTCTTTCCCAAACCCTACAAATTTGCTCATAAAGCATCATTCTCAGTAGATACTTACATTTCATCACACCTTGAATTTCATAGACAGGCTTGAGAATCACAGCGCCATAAAAGCCTCTAGGGAATGGATTTGTTGCGTCCCACTTAGCTGAAAAACCTGTAAGTATCACAGTTCGTGTTCTGTTCTTGGAGATCTTCCATTGGATAATTTCCTTTAGGGTATAAATATGTTCATCTTCACACTCATAGAACTCTCCTTCTTGTGACAAAGGCAAAGTAAATGAGTGATTTTGATGATTCCTTAGCACACTACAATTTACCATTATTTCTCCATTGATCTCCTCCACTGAGTTGAGCATGATTCGCTCACCTTGCTTTATGATGAAATTCTCTAGTTTTATATCCTTCTGATGATAGAAGCAAGGATGATTCAGTCTACTTGGTCTAATATGGTTGGCTTTTGTAATCTCTTCCATAGTGAGGTATGGAGTTGTATCAGCCACAATCTTAAAAAGACCTGAGAACAGAATTCTGTGAATTAAAAAGAGTTCTTAACAATGAAAGTTCTCATAAGTAAATCACAGTTAGAAAGTTATAAAGCAAGTAAAACATAGCATTTAAAAGTAATGTACCCGGACTTAAAAAAAAAAAAAGATTAAAATGTTCTCAGCTGTGTTTCTAATAAGTAACTACTATCATGAAAAAATAAATAAATAAAAAAAATAAAGGTAATGTACCTTTTTTGAAAGATTAGAGATATTTGTTTTAACCCTGAATTCTTCTAGGGTATATCTTAATATATTATCTGTAGGCTGGATTGTCAGATCCAGACAGGTCACATAGATGGAAACAAGGGGAAAATATCTTGAAATAGGAAAGGCCCACTTCTTGAAAATTAAATCTGCATGAAATACTGGCTCTCCTAACTACATGTGTGATTTTAAGCAAGGCACTTAATCTCTCAAGATCACATTTTTAACTTTTAAAATGAAAGGACTAGATTAGATGAGTATTTCTATATATATTCTCTGGAAACACCAAAACTAAAAGATATTCCAGTAGGAAACTGTTTCATGGTCAAGTTAACAATTACAAAGCTATTACCTGGAACTTGACCATGCTGATGACTGTAACACATAATGAATGAACTTAATGACACTAAACTGTACACTTTAAAGTGGTAAGTTTGATGCTATGCATATTTTACCATAACAAAAAGTATCTACCTTTTTCCAAGTAATTTGAAATTTCTCAGAAACTTTAGATGCACTATGACTCATAAGAGAGGACTATAACATGAAGAATTTCCCAAATTTCTTTCATCATAAAACTCTTAGGGAAACATTCATTAATAAATTACAAAACAGTATATCATATATATTTGTTACCCACATAACTCTCATTGGGAAATGCCAGGTTAGGAAGTTGTTCTGGATTGAAATCTCTTGATTATATATCATTCATTCTTTCTATTACTGCTCTAATTTTGTCATAGTTTCACTATTTCAAATCTTTTCTTCCAGTACTATTGGGACAGTCAAGTAACACAGCTTTTTGTGTTTGCAAGTTTAAATTTAATTCTTCTCTTTCAATTATTTTGCATTTATTTCATAGGCACATCTGTCTTGTAACACTACCAGAAATTTATTTATTGAATAAATTTCATTAAATTCCAAAGAAAGTAAGGACAAAGGAAAAATTAGGTAACTGCTTGCTTAACTCCAAAGTAAATTAAGAAAATATTACATAATAGCATCCACTTAGAAGGCAGCATCTAAAGAACCCTAGAAGAATGATACAGCTTAGCAAAGTTATTTAGTCACTTGTTCAAAAATACAGTCCAATTAAATTTATCTTTATATCAAATTATTATTAACCAGATTAAAATGTCTTTTACATGTATTTTGGGTTAGGGTACAAAGATTTATGTTGCTATTTTACTCAAAGGAAAAAAAATACAGGATTTTGATTGTTTTTAAATATAAATGCTCTGAAAAAGTATGTGATGCAATCCTGGCTAAGACTGGGGAAGATAGCATGTGCAATTCATCCTGAAAACTTTTATAGATCAAATAGTGTTCATCCTCTGCATGGTATGCTTGAAGACAGTAAGGGAAAAAAACATTTACTTTGAAGGAGCTTCTTATTTTGTTATGTTTTGTATCAGGGAAAATCCAATAAAACAGTACTCTTGAATTCCCCACAGTAACTGAATTTGTGTGTGTGTGTGTGTGTGTGCACCCGTGTGTAAGTGTATGTGCATGTTTAGTCTCATTTGTCTCCATGGAAAGATTTATTTCTGAGCCTCCACAGGCATTATAAAGATATAAAAAATTTAGCAGTTTTTCTGAAATAAGTTTAAATAATAGCTACCTAGAATCTCACAAGCATAGAGAAATATAGTTTTATTTCTATCCTAGCTATATTGATGACATAAGTCACAGAAGAATTAATTCAGCATCTTCTTTCCTGGGGAATTGGGTTCACCTAAGGTAATAACAGACCCAAAATGTTATGAAGTAGAAAATCCTGAAACCCTAAGGGCTACTATTATTTCAAGTTAATCACACATTTCAGAGCTGTCTTGTTGGATGTCTCTATTGCAAGAAAAATCTATCTAAGAAATCTGTGTGTTTTCCCTTAGAAGATGATTAAGGACACAGTTTAGCATACCAAGTGGCAGAGTATAGTAAAAATATTTTATTAACTTGTTTCTTCATATGTTATTGCAGCCAGTCCAAGAGTCTCTCCTTATAAACAGCCATTCAATGCCATAAAAACTAGTTACAAGTATATAGAAATATATATCTATACACATACATGTGAAAGTGAAAGTCATTCAGTTGTGCCCTACTGTTTGCGACCCCATGGACTGACTATACAGGCCATGAAATTCTCCAGGCCAGAATACTGGAGTGGGTAGCCTTTCTATTCTCCAGGGCATTGTCCCAACCCAGGGAATGAACCCAGGTCTCCCACTTGCAGGCAGATTCTTTACCAGCTAAGCCACAAAGGAAGCCCAAGAATACTGGAGTGGGTAGCCTATCCCTTCTCCAGTGGATCTTCCCAGCCCAAGAATTGAATCGGGGTCCTCCTGCATTGCAGGCAGATTCTTTACCAACTGAGTTATGAGGGAAGCCCTACACACACACACACACACATATATATATATGAATTATATAATACTGGAACTATAATTTCATAATAAACTAAAGCAATATAGTTTTATAGTGCAGAAAATATAATCTTTTTTTTTTTTTTTCAAAACAAAACATATTTCAGGAGCTGTGTGATAATTAGAGTGATAATAAAATAAGACAATATATAATCTTAACAATTTAAGTTAAAAAGCAGAAAGAAATAGATTCCTATTCCAAATTTGATTGTCACCTATTTAAATGGATGGGCTTCCCAGGTGGCACTACTGGTAAAGAACTCACTTGTCAATGCAGGAGACCCAAGAGACATGAGTTCAATTCCTGAGTTGGAAAGATCCTTCGGAGGAGGGGAAGGCAATCCAGTCCAGTGTTCTTGCCTGGAGAACTCCCATGGATAGAGGAGCCTGGTGGGCTACAGTCCATAGGGTTGCAAAGAGTTGTACACTACTGAATCAACTTAGCACACATGCAAAAATGATACTACTCTTATTTTTACTTAGGAGAAATTGCTCATATGGAGTGTGTCTCTTGAGAAACAAAAATTATAAGGAAATTTAATCAGCTGATCTGTTGAAAATTAGTCAATAAGTAAATTTAGTCTTTGAGATCTTAATCCTGAATCTTAGGCTTTTGGGAAGTTTATATTTTTATCTAATTCGTAATGATCTGCAATCATTATTATTAATAGTAACAAATGAAATTTGCTTAAAAAGTAACAAATTTGAACAATTTTTTTCATATGCATCATTTATCATCTTTTAAGAACAGTAAAATAAATACTACCAAGGAATATAAAAAGTCATGATTTTCTCAGTCATGGCTATAGAATCTCAACTCAGACCTTTGAAATCCAAATGTCGTAATCTTACCTACACACCAGGCTACCTCCGTTTTGCACAAATGACTTACAAGGACATTGTCTATGAAAACATATTTATTCCAGTTCACAAAAAAAAAAAAAATGTATGTGATCTTACAAGTAGGCCTTTGCTTTCCACTGATCAGCCTTTCTAGACCCTCCAATATGAAAAGAGCTAAAATAAATTCCTCGTTCACTGTGCAGAATTTACACTCATCAGACTTTTTCCTACTTTTTCTTTTACCTCATCAATTCTCATACAAATAGGGAGAAATTTTTTAAAACACAAAATTTCCAACTGTATACTACAATACTATTTATATTCCAATTGTATATTCACATAAGATCACTGTGAAGAGTTCATAATCTTTTTTCCTCATCTAATCTCTAGCTCAGATAAGCTGATGACACCACCCTTATGGCAGAAAGTGAAGAAGAACTAAAGAGCCTCTTGATGAAAGTGAAAGAGGAGAGTGAAAAAGTTGGCTTGGAGCTCAACATTCAGAAAACCAGAATCATGGCATCTGATCCCATCACTTCATAGCAAATAGATGGGCAAACAGTGGAAACAGTGACAGAGTTTATTTTGGGGTCTCCAAAAGCACTGCAGATGGTGACTGCAGACATGAAATTATAAAACGCTTGCTCCTTGGAAGAAAGGCTATGACCAGCCTAGACATCATATTAAGAAGCAGACATTACTTTGCCAGCAAAGGTCTATCCAGTCAAAGGTATGGTTTTTCCAGTAGTCATGTACAAATGTGAGAGTTGGACTATAAAGAAAGCTGAGCGCTAAAGAATTGATGCTTTTGAACTGTGGTATTAGAGAAGACTCCTGAAAGTCCCTTGGACAGCAAGGAGATCCAACCAACCTCCAGCAAGGAGGTCCATCCTAAAGGAAATCAGTCCTGAATATTCATTGGTAAGACTGATGTTGAAGCTGAAACTCCAATACTTTGGCCACCTGATGCGAAGACCTGACTTGTTTGAAAAGACCCTGATACTGGGAAAGATTGAAGGCAGGAGGAGAAGGGGTAACAGAAGATGAGATGGTTGGATGGCATCACCAACTCAATGGGCATGAGCTTGAGTAAACTCCAGGAATTGGTGATGGACAGGGAGGCCTGGCGTGCTGCAGTCCATGGAGTTGCAAAGAGTCAGACACAACTGAGGGACTGAACTGAACTGAACTGAACTGAATGTCTAGCTTGCTTTCACAGTTCCAACCAAACATATCCCTCCAACTCTGAGAAAAGGAATCCTAGAGTGAACTTTATGAACTAATTCTCATTTTCCTCTCATACCTTCAAAATTAGGATATTAATAGATTAGCAGCTTAGAATGTGCTGGAAATTTCCCTCATGATAGAGTTCAATTTTCTGAATAATAATATGAAGTAGCTAGAAATAAAAAAACAAACACTTCACAAATAAGCACAGGAAAGTCTAAAGAGATACCATAATTCTCTATCATCTCACAGCACGTAAAATACATAGTAGGATTCTGTGTCTCTAAAGCTCAAGGGCTTAATCACAAGGTCACACATTTAAACCTTTCATTATTATTTGGAGCCATAAATTGTCTAGCTTTTCACTCTCCTTTTGGGTGCAGAAATTCTTAGAACTTCTTAAAACAAGCAAGATGAGAAAGTGAACTTCACTGATATTTAAGACATTGATTGGCACTAGTGTCATTTCTTCATATATCAGGTGGCCACATGCCTGTGGGTGTAGGCATGTGGGAGTCCAGGGAACTGAACAAGCTGAAGGGGTTGACAGCACTGCCTATTAGATCATGTACTCTGAGTGTGCAGCAGATCACCTGGCCATATGTTAAGTGGGTTTCCAGAATATATTATCACAGCTTTTAAATAAAACAAATCTCACCAAATGGATAAATGACTTCACACACACTTCTTGCAAAAAAATTGTGCATTGAAAATAAAACTAATACAACACAAACAAGGAGCAAAAAATGATGAAGCTGACATTTCTACTCTCACTCTAGTTTTTCTTTAGCCATATTATGAAATAAAACAATGACACTCTAGTCTAATAAAAGATGAAAGGTGGCTGAAACTTCTTTAACACTTTAAAGTTGTCAAAATGTAGATTTATATCCATTATCATCATAGAGAAATTAGCCTTTGAGATATAGGTTGCTGCTGCTGCTGCTGCTGCTAAGTTGCCTCAGTCGTGTTCAACTCTGTGCAACCCCATAGACCGCAGCCCACCAGGCTTCACCGTCCTGGGATTCTCCAGGCAAGAACACTGGAGTGGGTTGCCATTTCCTTCTCCAATGCATGAAAGTGAAAAGTGAAAGTGAAGTCGCTCAGTCGTGTCTGACTCTTAGCGATCTCATGGACTGCAGCCCACCAGGCTCCTCCGTCCATGGGATTTTCCAGGCAAGAGTACTGGAGTGGGGTGCCATTGCCTTCTCCAGAGATATAGGTTAACAATACATAAAATATACATGCAAGCACATAATTTTAAATAAATACATATATATTTGAGATACTGCTCCAAAATTTCCAATGGACTGATCTATGAGAAGAAGAACATTTAGAGACAAATCAAAAGTGTTTGTTGTACAAAAATATGATGTACTTTTTGTCTTGTATCTTGTCTCTGCCAGTAGAGCAAACTGTATTTCACTTATTTTTGTGAGGGTATGCCTCTGCCTCTTAAAATGGCACTTTGTCCTTCAATCAAATTCTTAAGAATCCCTGTTATTTTATACTTGCTTATGTAAGTTTTTTATTCTGCATTTTCCTATTATTTTGTTATATTCCCAAGGTAATTCTTAAGTCAGGATATCCTACAAAAACTATCTTCTTCAATACTACCCCAAATCTGGTATTTTGACTAGAAATTTTAGTTCAATTATCTCTACTTAATTTCAGATCTAATGAGATGCATGAAATACCCTATCAAAGCAAAAAACCCCACAAAATTCTTGGGCAAAGTAATGAAATGTAGTAATATTAACATTCAAGCTGTAAAAACCTTTTTCAGATTTTTCAGAGTCAATTATAGGACTACTGAAAATCATCAACTGATAAGTGATTCCAACAATCTTGATAGAAGTCTCTAAGAGTAGCAAACAAGGAACGCGTGGAAAGTCAAAGTTCATAAGAAAATTTTGCATAGGAATTTAACGGGGTATTTAGGAGGGGAGAAGACATATATAGATGGTGACCAAGTCTGTTAAATGTTAAATGCTAAGTGAGGATGTAGAATTCCTATGTTTGAATGTCTTTACATGTATAATGAAATCAGAATTATCTATAATAGCTATTAATGGTTTTTAATAGTTGTTTTACTTGGGGATAAAAAATAATAAATCATAAAATCTTCTGATTCATTTTTACCTCAGTGGTTCAAACACCACATGAAAAAAACTCTTATTTTCCCACTAAGTCCTTAAAAGGAAATGTAAAAAGCAAAATGGTTGTCTGGGGAGGCCTTGCAAATAACTGCGAAAAGAAGAGAAGCGAAAAGCAAAGGAGAAAAGGAAAGATATAAACATCTGAATGCAGAGTTCCAAAGAATAGCAAGAAGAGATAAGAAAGCTTTCTTCAGCGATCAATGCAAAGAAATAGAGGAAAACAACAGAATGGGAAAGACTAGGGATCTATTCAAGAAAATCAGAGATACCAAAGGAACATTTCATGCAAAGATGGGCTCGATAAAGGACAGAAATGGTATGGACCTAACGGAAGCAGAAGATATTAAGAAGAGGTGGCGAGAATACACAGAAGAACTGTTCAAGAAAGATCTTCACGACCCAGATAATCATGATGGTGTGATCACTGACCTAGAGCCAGACATCCTGGAATGTGAAGTCAAGTGGGCCTTAGAAAGCATCACTACGAACAAAGCTAGTGGAGGTGATGGAATTCCAGTGGAACTATTCCAAATCCTGAAAGATGATGCTGTGAAAGTGCTGCACTCAATATGCCAGCAAATTTGGAAAACTCAGCAGTGGCCACAAGATTGGAAAAGGTCAGTTTTCATCCCAATCCCAAAGAAAGGCAATGCCAAAGAGTGCTCAAACTACCGAACAATTGCACTCATCTCACACGCTAGTAAAGTAATGCTCAAAATTCTCCAAGCAAGGCTTCAGCAATATGTGAACCGTGAACTTCCTGATGTTCAAGCTGGATTTAGAAAAGGCAGAGGAACCAGAGAGCAAATTGCCAACGTCCGCTGGATCATTGAAAAAGCAAGAGAGTTCCAGAAAAACATCTATTTCTGCTTTATTGACTATGCCAAAGCCTTTGACTGTGTGGATCACAATAAACTGTGGAAAATTCTGAGAGAGATGGGAATACCAGACCACCTGATCTGCCTCTTGAGAAATCTGTATGCAGGTCAGGAAGCAACAGTTAGAACTGGTCATGGAACAACAGACTGGTTCCAAATAGGAAAAGGAGTACGTCAAGGCTGTATATTGTCACCATGTTTATTTAACTTATATGCAGAGTACATCATGAGAAATGCTGGACTGGAGGAAACACAAGCTGGAATCAAGATTGCTGGGAGAAATATCAATAACCTCAGATATGCAGATGATACCACCCTTATGGCAGAAAGTGAAGAGGAACTCAAAGTCTCTTGATGAAAGTGAAAGTGGAGAGTGAAAAGGTTGGCTTAAAGCTCAACATTCAGAAAACGAAGATCATGGCATCTGGTCCCATCACTACATGGGAAATAGATGGAGAAACAGTGGAAACAGTGTCAGACTTTATTTTTCTGGGCTCCAAAATCACTGCAGATGGTGACTGCAGCCATGAAATTAAAAGACGCTTACTCCTTGGAAGGAAAGTTATGACCAACCTAGATAGCGTATTCAAAAGCAGAGACATCACTTTTCCAACAAAGGTTCGCCTAGTCAAGGCTATGGTCTTTCCTGTGGTCATGTATGGATGTGAGAGCTGGACTGTGAAGAAGGCTGAGTGCCAAAGAATTGATGCTTTTGAACTGTGGTGTTGGAGAAGACTCTTGAGAGTCCCTTGGACTGCAAGGAGATCCAACCGGTCCATTCTGAAGGAGATCAGCCCTGGGATTTCTTTGGAAGGAATGATGCTCAAGCTGAAACTCCAGTATTTTGGCCACCTCATGTGAAGAGTTGACTCATTGGAGAAGATTCTGATGCTGGGAGGGATTGTGGGCAGGAGGAGAAGGGGACGACAGAGGATGAGATGGCTGGATGGCATCACTGACTTGATGAATGTGAGTCTGAGTGACCTCCGAGAGCTGGTGATGGATAGGGAGGCCTGGCGTGCTGCAGTTCATGGGGTCGCAGAGAGTCGGACACAACTGAGCGACTGATCTGATCTGATCTGATGCATATCTAACACATTTGAGATATTTAGCAAATAATTCATGTAAATAAGGTTAAATTTTAAAATCAAATTATATAATTTTATATCTATGCCCAAAACTCTGTTAAAATCATGACTTTATTAATAAAAGTACCATATATCCTTGTTCATGTTAAAACTTTCTCTCTACTAAGCAGTGAGAATGAGTAATAGACCTAGGATGAAGTGAGAAAATGTGAGAAATTTTTCTTTTCATGAATCTTGACAAGAGCACAGTTCTCTGGACTCTTGCAGTTCTGCAGAGCACTGCCCCTTTTATTATAAGAATACACACACATAGAGGCATCAGGACTGGAAAGAACTCCCATAGACAATTAGTCCCCTCAAATCTCTCATAATGCTTTATTAGGAGGATAGTTGAAATATTACAGATTTACTATTTCTGGCCCTTAGCGATTTCAGGCACTAGAATTTTCAGGGCCAGCAACATACTACTATTCCAACAGTAAAGTAAAATAGTCAGAGTAGGAATTTTTGATTCAAACAGACGGAGTTTAATTTTGACCTCAGTCCTTTCCCCACTGTGTAAAGTTGAGAACTTAAATTCTCAGAGTTATAATTTCCTTTTCTGTAAAATGAAGAATATTGTATCATCCTCCTCATAGAGTCATTCTGATGATTAAATGAGTCAATACGTGTAACACACTTAGATAGCACTTAATACATAGCAAGCACCAAAAAAAAGAAAAATACAAAAAAAAATAACTATTCTTTCACCTCATTTTCTTTCACTCTGGAATTCTAAGCCATTGTAGGATGGTTATAACATCAGAGAGACTAACAATTAGAGGGCCAAAGACTACACACTAGATATTTCAGTTTGGATCAAATTAGATGAGACAAAATATGTAGAATCCACAGTTCAGTAGTAAGTGACACAGGCCGAGCAAAACTGATTCCCAGCAACCATTATAGATTATGCCAGAGTGTGTGTTTATGGAAAAGAGTCTCAGGCGACTTCTTTAGCTGGACTACCTTTGGGGAAATATTTCTAGGTGGCTTTGAGGAGTCTGTCTGACTCCGTGCTTCGATAAATTTGCTTAGAATTTAACCATCATAATATTATGCTCATAATAAGCTGATTATAGGGAGATGTAAGCACATTTTAAATGCAAATATTGTGCTGGTTGTAGTTATTCACAAGGTATACATTATACACAGTTGCTGAAGTTCCCTTGAACAAAAGCAGCAGCAAAATGCCAAGGCATTTTTGAAAACGTGTTTTATTCATGGCTCTGAAGGGTAGTTGAAGCCAGTTGAGGGAGGAGTATACCCTCCCTCTATTTTAATGATCTTAATTTTGCTAATGGAAAGAGTTTGGGAGCCATGTGGTGCTGATTGCATTGTTCAGTATTGATGTTGCTTGCAAATTAAATGTACCTAAGTAGCCACCTGTTTATGCTTATGATTATGTAAAGCCCCATATGTTTCCCTCTCTACACATGGGAGGTAAATATTGAAAAATTATTCTGGTGTGAAGGGTGAAAACAGCAGCAATTCTTCTATAACTGTCAACATATGCTGTGGTGTTTCCTTTAATGTTGTGCTTTTTCTGACATATTTGCTGATTTTTACCATGCAGTATTCAAAAAAACCTGTTATCCATGGTTATACAAAACAATTAAAAATCAGTTTACATTAAATTCAAATTAGGAAGAGAGATAGTTTTCCAATGTAACCATAAGTTCTAAATGGATTTCAGAGCTTATGATTTAAATAGATTTTGATTTGCACAATAAATAAAACCAAACTTTTTTTTCTAAATTCACCAGCATGTATAAAGGAATATTTTCTTCCTAAGCACATCCTCTTGATCCCGTATAAGTAGGCAACCAAAAAACTAACTCAAATAACATAAATTTGAAAATCCCACATGAAATTGGCAATGGCTCTTCAGTTGGGAATCCCACCATAATTCCCACTGGATTGGCTCTTAAAATTTTCCTGAACCTCATACAAAAGATCTGACCCGGTACCTGGTCAGCAAGAGCTAATGAGAAGTTTCTGAGATGAGCCTCGTTAGAGCACTGGGAGATCTGGCAAGGTTTAACACCTTTGAAACTAGTTCAGACTATTCAGACTTTGGCCCTGACAATAATTTGCAAAAGAGATCAGAGAGACTGGATTTGCTGTTGATGATCACTTTAGACACTGCAGATAAACAAACTGGAGTTCCATATGTTTTATATCTGACTGAGAGGGATTTAAAAGTCGATTGTCTAGCAGCCTAGACATGACCGTCTCTAACTTCCCAATAAAGTAATGCAAAAAGGCACAGAGTACGTTGGAAAAAAGATGAAAATTAACCTCATCATCAAAAACTAAGTGTAACAGACCAACTCCCCTACTTCAAAAAAAGCAGTCATATTAGGCCTCTTATTAGTTTCTGCTGCTGCTGCTGCTAAGTCGCTTCAGCCATGTCCGACTCTTAGCGACCCCATGGACTGCAGCCTACCAGACTCATCCATCCATGGGATTTTCCAGGCAAGAGTACTGGAGTGGGGTGCCACTGGCTTCTCCGCTTATTAGTTTCTCAGTCAGTTCAGTTCAGTCGCTCAGTCGTATCCAACTCTTTGCGACCCCATGAATCCCAGCATGCCAGGCCTCCCTGTCCATCGTCAACTCCCGGAGTTCACACAAACTCACGTCCATCAAGTCGGTGATGTCATCCAGCCATCTCATCCTCTGTCATCCCCTTCTCCTCCTGCCCCTAATCCCTCCCAGCATCAGAGTCTTTTCCAATGAGTCAACTCTTCGCATGAGGTGGCCAAAGTACTGGAGTTTCAGCTTTAGCATCATTCCTTCCAAAGAACACCCAGGACTGATCTGCTTTAGAATGGACTGGTTGGATCTTCTTGCAGTCCAAGGGACTCTCAAGATTCTTCTCCAACACCACAGTTCAAAAGTATCAATTCTTCGGTGCAGTGAAATGTAATTGACAGAAGTTTTATTGAATGTGATTTGGCAATATGCATCAAAACTTTAAAAACACTTTTACTTTTGAAGTCATAATTTTATGTATATGAAATCACAATAATCACAAGTGCACACAAAACTTTAGCTAGAAGACTGTTCTAATGAAATTGCATAAATGATCGTGTTTGGAATGGATTTATTAAAGTATAGCCACATGATGGACCATTATATAGAAAATAAAAATCATGTTTTGAAGAATATTTAATGACATTGGCAAGTCCTCATAAATATGTTTATTTTTCATATGAAAACAAGTGCTTATATGTGTGTAGGTGTACAATGCACTTGTAAACAATGGAAGGGAATGCACTAAATATTAATGCTAAATAGCTCTAGTGATGAGACTATAGTTCCCTGAATTTTCTTCCATTTTCTACATTTACTTCTTTGCATTTTCTTCCATTCTCTAATTTTCTACAAGATATGTGTGGCAACTGCAAAGTTAGAAGAAATCAATACATTTTATAACTTTTAAAAGTTGTATTCCTTATGGTTGGATAGCATTGAAGGAATTGTTCATGAAAAAGAAAGAGATGGTAAGAGCAAAAAGTGATGACATAGATTTTTAGAAGAAGTGCTTACAATATTAATATTATGAGAACTTATAGAATAATGCCAGTTGTAAAGAGTTTATTTTAAAATCATCTTTCTGACAGAATTCCAGTCTAATTCTAAGAGGTACACAGCTGGGCAAAGAGAATATTTTGAGCTGGAACTGCTGGTCTATTTGTCTTTCAGATTATATATATTTTAGTTATTCAAAGACCAAAGATGAGGAAAAGAAATGTGAACATGTACTACAGAGAAGAAAACACAGACAAAAAAAATGGAGCTAAGAATTATTGCTAAAGTCTGAATTTTTGTGCATTTAGACAGCTTCACATTTTCTTGTGTGGTAGAAGAAGAATACCCCTTTCCTGACCAGTCTAGGAAAATATTTCATATAAGAGACAGAGATGAATCTATTTTGCTTAAGTGAGCACAGAGGGGAAGAAATGTCTTAAGAGAAGTTGACCCAGAAAACCTGAAAGAATGGCCCATGATTTCTGGAATAGAAAATAGTCCAGAAATCGGGGGAGCCCTACTTAGGGCTTTTCTGAATCACATGTCATCATTACATCCAGATGGAAAAATAACAGCAAATTCTGGTGTGTAGATTGCTTCTTTTAATGTAAGTCATTTTAAAAAATGAAGACAAACTGTTATTCATGTATTATAAAACTATTAAGTATATTTTAAATATTTTCGCACAATTTTCCTATCAGGTCCCTTTATAAACTGATATTATAGTAAAAAATTATAGCTACAATCATAAAATGGCTAAACATAAAAGATTTAGTCATTCTAATGGTACATGAAACATAATAAATCACCACTGAATGTAGTGTTAAATTTTCTATCAATTAAGTATATATTTTCCCAAATAAAACAATGAGCAATTCATTTTGAAAAATGTCAATGTATTAGGTGTTTTAGTACCCATGCATAAAGGAGGAAGTTTCATAAATTTTAATCATTTAACCTTAATCAATTTCTTGAAGAAATACTTTTATTATTCATCCAATTTTGTCACTTATTATTAGTACTTTCCTATAATTTTCACATTTATAATTGAAATGATTTTAGAAAGAGTTTTACTGTTAAGTGATATAGATATGTTGGAGGATAATTCTCCATAGCATTTCACATGCCTCAGAAACTGGAAGTAAAAGATTTGTTTCCTGACCAGTATGGAAATAGTATAGAGAGTATGTATAGTATGTATAGAGTATGTATAGAGAGTATGTCCCTCCTGAGAGACATTCTAGGATTCTAAATTCTCCCTCCTCTTTCCCAAGATATTTTCTTACATCCCAGGTAATAAAGGCAACATTTTCTTCAAGGGAAAAGAATTGCAGGTTGGTAAGCACGCATTACACTTTGGCGATTTCCTGAATTCAGTGTTTCTCCACTGTGCATTAGACATCCACCTGGCTCAGTCCCATCTTACCTGTGGGAGACGGGACTCAAGGGGAACCACTAAAGCATGATGCTCACGCTGTCAGCTGTGCCGTGAGAAATTAACTGCTGCATTCAGATGGGCTTATTGTTTCATGACTGATCTAATTTATGAAGCGTGGCAAGTCAGCTTGGCAGCTACAAGGCTACTTAAAGATGGCTTGACCTCTTGACAAATGAAATCCATTTATCCACTTATCTGGTAGCAATTAATTTATGTAGGAAGCACTGCCTGAAGTTTGTCTTTAAAGCATGACTCAAGTCCATTAAACATATGAAAGAAATTTTATAGTTAATAAACTTCCAACATTCATTTAAAAATTCCTATTTTATGTTATTTAAGAGTAGCATTAATTTAGAAACATTACAAGGCTTACTGCATATAACAGAAAAGTTAGAAAGAATGCCACGTATCTGGGGGATTTGTAGATCCTCATAATTTTTTGTTTCTTTAATTTTTGTTCTTTTTTGTGTTTTCTTAATTTTTGATTTTGTTTGCAGATCGTCATTATAACACTGATGCTGGTTGACAAAAAGACCACCTTACTCTTTTCTGTGATTAAGAAACAAGTGCTCCAGAGCACAGAGTCTGGAATGGTTTGGATCTATACTGTAGCTCTCCAATACAGTACCACAGCTGGAGCACTGCATTGAGCATTTGAAATATGGCCACTTGAAATTTGTATGGCCAGACTTGATATGTGCTGTAAGTGGAAAATAAGTGCATGGTTTTAATGTATTAAAAATACAGGCTTGACATGAAAATAACATAACATATCTCAATTATTTTATACAGATTAGATGTTAAAATAATAATATTTTAGATTGGACAGTGCTAGTGTAGATTTAGGGGCTTCCCTGGTGGCTCAGCAATAAAGAATCCGCCTGCAATGCAAGAGACCCCCTACAATGCAGAAGACACAGGTTCAATCCCTGGGTCAGGACAATCCCCTGGAGAAGGAAAAGGCAACCCATTCCCGTGTTCTTGCCTGGGAAATCAGAAGAGCCTGATGGGCTACATACAGTCCGTGGGGTCACAAGAGTCAGTTACGACTTAGCAATAAACCACCACCACCGAGGTAGATTTAACATAACCACTTACTTAACTATGTGATCTTGGGGAAGTCACTTTGCCTTTCTGTAACTCTGTTTCCTCATATACAAAATGTGAATTCAACTAGTAATCCATATATACATAAAAGGGTTTAGAGCAGTTTTACATGTATAAGTATTTAGAACAGTGTCTGACACATCATTAGGATTCTCATTTGAGACTGTGATGTGGGCAGGATAAAGTGTAGGGTAGCAGAGAATGTTCCATATCTAAGTTCTACTACCACACTTCCCACACACCTACACAACAGTATTCTTCCACAATAATAAAATTCATAAAATATGATCTAAAAATTCAAACAGAAAAATGTCTTCAATCTAATCATGTAATTTTAATGGTGAATTTATAGATGCAACCACAGCCATTCTTGAACATACGGTTTAGAGATATTATGTAAGTTTGCTGCTTGGAAATAAACTTTGACCATCAGAAAAAAAAAGTATACTGAAATTTAGGATACTTCTTATGTCTAAAGAGAAAGCATTTATTACATATGTTTAATAACACTATGAAGGAGAAACAAATATTTCCAAGAAGTAATCTAGAAATTTGGAACTTTACTATAACCCAAACATTACATGATTTACTGGTGTATGTGGAGAATGCAATCAACTACCAAATATCAGAATGTATTTTTGTTGTATTTGGCAAGAATGACATGTTTTCTAGCTCATAAAAGGACTTAACCAAGTGGTCTATCTTAATAAAAAAAACAAATTATGCTTCTAATACAATACTTTTATTTCCATAAACAGTTGAAGTGATTGCTTTTTATTTCTTTTACTATATTGAAGATTTTTTAGGTAACATAATAAATATATCTAGAAACATAATATTGATATGTGACGCAATCAGCTATGTATATTGCAAGCTTAATTTCCCACTCACATTTTAGCAAAAAATCAGCTTCCAGTTTGTTCCCTTAAAGAGTCCTTGCCAATTCACTACGAAGCTTTTCTTTCTTAATTGTTGCTTGAGTTTTAATTTGCTGGAGTTGCATCTATACAGCTATATTTACTGATTAAAAGCTATATATCTTTCTTCAGCAGAGTGTCTTTATTTGCAAAGAAAGGGTACTATGCATACTGTTGTCAAAGTTATGGACATCTTCATCAAAACTTTTGAATTATCAACAAGAAATTAAGAATTTATATTTGTATACTTTACTTCAATACAGAAGAGTGGATGATGTCAAAGGGATGGTGGAATCAGGGCCTTTGAAAATTGTCTCCTCTATAAAAGCAATAGAGAAACTGGCTTTAAAAAAATCACGAGGATTAATTTTTTCAGAACTCTGGAAATTAATCAAAGAATTACGGCAATCTGGAGAAAATTTATTAATGGAAAAATATTAAGAGCTGAATCTTTTTAAGAACAGCAAACTTTGTGGCATTTTAATTTGTTTGTATTCCCACTCTTCCTACCCTCTTCAACTTCATTGTAGGTTGAAAACCAACAGCCTAAGATCATAGCAAAGCCAGCAGTCATAAGATGGGGCAGAAGCTGGAGTTCCTTCAAATCTCATTCTCAAAAAAACTTATTATTTAACATGTCCGGTGGCTCCTTGGAAGATTCTGTTTGTAATGCTGCTTCTATCTGGTCTATTTTGAGTTCAGTGAGGGGGAAAAGACTTTTTCCTCAGGGCATTTGTCAAAAACAATGAGAGGCAATTATTTAATTTCTGTGGTGTGTAACAGTTGGGGAGGGGGAAGGTTAACCAAAAAGCTTAAAATGAAAAGCTCAGGAATGAGATGTCCATAAGGACACTGAGAAGTTCCAACACATTCCTGGAGATCTAGAGGACCACATAAATGGATATGACCGTGCACATGCCCAAAACTGTGTGCATGCTCAAGAAAGACCTGAGAAGTCCATAAACTCTCAATTCTGGGTAACTTTGAAGCTGTATATGAGCAGGAAATAACAGTTAAGCAAGAGTTTTCAACTGCTTGGTTGGGTGTTTGAATGCATCTCCAAGTAAACACAGAATCTCTGGGATTCTGTGTTTATTCAAAGACTGGGAAACTTCTTGGTTCCAGCTGTTTAAGAAAATCTCTGTCCACACTTTCACTGCTCACCAAGCAACAACTTCTATAGCAGAGACTTCAATGGCTGTGTGTAACAGAGAACTTAAACTTTGCAGACTTGGTTCAGAAGAATCACTAAACAATTAGCAATAAGAAGACCTGAGAAGGGAAGAGAATCCAACTTCTAGAGTTGATACATTATATTGTTGAAAATATGCAATTTTCGACATTAAATTGCAGGACAGGCAAAAGAACAAGAATGTCTGGCTCAGCAAGGGGAAAAAATTCAATTAACAGAAACTGTTTCTGAGGAAGCCCAGACACTAGAATTCCTAGAGAAAGAATTCAAACAGATATGTTAAATACATTCAAAGAAACGAAAGAAACTGTGTCTACAGGATGAAAAGGAAGTATGAAATCAAGTCTTAGCAAATAGAGAATATAAGTCAAATTTGAAAGTAGGTCAACTGAGATTATCCATTCTAAGAAACAAAAAGTATGAAGAAAACAAACAGAGCTTTAAAGACTTGTGATACATCATCAAGCATATCAATATGTGAAAAATGAATATCTCAGAAGAAAGAGAAAAAGGTGTAGAAAGAATATTTGAGGAAATGATGACAAAAACTTCCAAAATTTGATGAAAAACATTAATCTACACTTTAAGAAACTCTACTCCAGGTAGAATAAACTCAGGGATCCATGGCTAGACACATCACAATTAAACTGTTGAAAAGTAAAAACAAATAGAGAATTTGGTGCAGGTGGTGGAGGAGAAAAGAAAAGATTCATCATCTACAAGGGTTTCTCATAAGATTAAAAGCTAATTTCTACTAGAAATCATGGAGGACAGAAATCATTGGGATGACATACTTAAAATGCTGAAAGAAAAGGACTTTCAACCAAAAATTCTCTGTCCAGAAAAAAAAATCCTGTAAAAATAAAGAAAATATTAAGACATTTCCAGATAAACAAAAATTGATGAATTTATCACTACCAAACCTTCCATACAAGAAAACACTCGGGGTCCTTCAGGCTGACATGGAGAGGACACAAATCAGTGACTCTATTGTATGTGAAGAAATAAGAGTTATCAATAAAGGTAACTACAAAAGTAAAAGACATTTAAATGAATGCTTCACTTTCATTTTTTTCCTCCTAGTTTATTAAAAAGCTTCGTAAAAAAGTCACAATCTGTGCTGCTGGGCACACAATGTATAAAGATATGATTTTTATAATAATAAAAACCCCATATGCAGAGTACATCATGAGAAAGTCTGGGCTGGAAGAAGCACAAGCTGGAATCAAGATTGCCAGGAGAAATATCAATAACCTCAGATATGTAGATGCCACCACCCTTATGGCAGAAAGTGAAGAACTAAAGAGCCCCTTGATGAAAGTGAAAGAGGAGAGTGAAAAAGTTGACTTAAAGCTGAACATTCGAAAACTAAGATCATGGCATCTGGTCCCATCACTTCATGGCAAATAGATGGGGAAACAGTGTCAGACTTTATTTTGGGGGGGCTCCAAAATCACTGTAAATGGTGATTGCAGCCATGAAATTAAAAGGACTCTTGCTCCTTGGAAGGAAAGTTATGACCAAACTAGATAGCATAGTAAAAAGCAGAGACATTACTTTGCCAACAAAGGTCCATCTAGTCAAGGCTATGGTTTTTACAGTAGTCATTTATGGATGTGAGAATTGGACTATAAAGAAAGCTGAGTGCCACAGAATTGATGCTTTTGATCTGTGGTGTTGGAGAAGACTCTGAGAGTCCTTTGGACTACAAGGAGATCCAACCAGTCCATCCTAAAGGAGACCAGTCCTGGGTGTTCATTGGAAGGACTGATGTTGAAGCTGAAACTCCAATACTTTGGCCACCTGATGTGAAGTGCTGACTCATTTGAAAAGATCCTGATGCTGGGAAAGATTGAGGGTAGGAGGAGAAGGGGACGACAGAGGATGAGATGGACAAAGGTTGGATGGCATCACCGACTCAGTGGGTAGACTCCAGGAGTTGGTGATGGACAGGGAGGCCTGGAGTGCTACAGTTCATGTGGTTACAAAAAGCTGGACATGACTGAGCAACTGAGCTGAACTGCACTGAACCAAGGAGTAAGAAACAGAGCTATATGGGAGCCAAATTTTTTATACCATTGAAATTAGATTGGCTAATCCAAACTAGATTGCTAAAAATTAAGACATTAATTGTAATCCCCAGGCTAATACTGAAAAAAAATCACTAAATATACATACATATAATTAGATTTTTTTTTTTTTTAAAGCACCAGACTTCTGGTTTCTAGTCTGGCATACAAGGAATTTGGAAGATATCCCTCTGTCCAAAAGAAAAGTGAAATCTGAACAAACTGAAAAAATCAATGACTATTCTTAGGTACATTAGAGAAGTGAGATCAGAGGACAAAGTACTGCCTCCACAACTGGAGACACAGACAGGCAAGTACAGAGAATCACAATTTACTAGATAGAAACTGCTACAAAAACCAGTACCAGTGTAGACAAATCTGAACTGCAATCAACAAATTGCTGGAGGCTTAAAGTGGACAAGTATGAGAGTAAAAAACCTTCAGGGAGATCTAGTCATAGAGAGGGACCAAAATTTTTAAGTTCTACCACCAAAAACTCAACCTAGCTCTCACAGTAAATATCAAAGAAAAATCCCCTCATGCTTCTCATAGAGGGAAGGTAGAAAAACCCATTTTGAAACAGGCCAGAGCATTCTATTCTTAATCTGTGCTTTATTAAGACTCACTGACCTGGAGGGATGAAAATACACAGCTAACACCCACTCTAGCCTTCAACTTCGGGAAAATACACAAGAAAGCCCACTCTCGCCTTTCCACTTGCGGAAAGGGAAATACCCAGCTTTAGCCTGCACTGGTTTTCCATGAGGGAGAAGGGAAATACCCAACTCCAACCCACTCTAGCCATACTATCCCAACTAAGCATGTGGGGAAAGGGACCAAGAAGCATTCGTGAAGTTCACAATTCAGAGGCACAAGTTCACAAAAATACTATAACATAATCATAGGACTAGAGAATGTTTCTACCCCTGCCACACCTTACTGCCACATTGCATGTGTGCATGCCAAGTCTTTGCAGTTGTGTCCAACTCTGCGACACTATGGACTGTAGTCTGCTAGTCTTCTCTGTCCATGGGATTCTCCAGGCAAGAATACTGCAGTGGGTTGCCATGACCTCCTCCAGTGGTCTTCCCAACCCAGAGATCGAACTTGTGTCTCTGATGTCTCTTGTATGGGTTTTATTCTCAGGCAGAGTTCACCAAACTATAGTTCACAGGTCCAAATCTGCCAACCCCCTGATTTTGAAATAAATTTCTATGGAACCACAACCACGTTCGTTGGCTTAAGTAGTATCTGTAGCTTCTTTCATGTAACAACATCAGAGTGGAGTAGTTGTTATGAAGACTATTTGGCAAGTGAAGTCTTAAATATTTACCATCTGGTCCTTTACAAAAAAAAGCCTGCCAACTCTGGTCTAAAGAATAAGACAAAAAGGAGTACGTCAAGGCTGTATATTGTCACCCTGCTTATTTAACATATATGCAGAGTACATCATGAGAAACCCTGGGCTGGAAGAAGCACAAGCTGGAATCAAGATTGCAGGGAGAAATATCAATAATCTCAGATATGCAGATGACACCACCCTTATGGCAGAAAGTGAAGAGGAACTAAAAAGCCTCTTGATGAAAGTGAAAGAGGAGAGTGAAAAAGTTGGCTTAAAGCTCAACATTCAGAAAACGAAGATCATGGCATCTGGTCCCATCACTTCATGGAAAATAGATGGGGAAACAGTGGAAATAGTGTCAGAATTTATTTTTGGGGGCTCCAAAACCAGTAGTCATTTATGGATGTGAGAATTGGACTATAAAGAAAGCTGAGTACCAAAGAATTGATGCTTTTGAACTGTGGTATTGGAGAAGACTCTTGAGAGTCCCTTGGACTGCAAGGAGATCCAACCAGTCCATTCTGAAGGAGATCAGCCCTGAATGTTCTTTGGAAGGACTGATGCTAAAGTTGAAACTCCAGTACTTTGGCCACCTCATGTGAAGAGTTGACTCATTGGAAAAGACTCTGATGCTGGGAGGGATTGGGGGTAGGAGGAAAAGGGGACAACAGAGGAAGAGATGGCTGGATGGCATCACCGACTAGATGGACGTGAGTTTGAGTGAACTCTGGGAGATGGTGATGGACAGAGAGGCCTTGTGTGCTGCGATTCATGGGGTCTCAAAGAGTCGGACACGACTGAGTGAGTGAACTGCACTGAACTGAACTGAAGGTGTATAGTATGGTGCCCAAGATACTACGGTAACATAAAAGAGTGATATCCACATTGAATTACAAAGTCAGCAAAAGTTTTCTAGGAGGCATAATATCTAAGCTAAGTTTTGAAGACAGAGTTATCTAGACAAAGAAGAGAAGCCAAACTTGTCAGTAAAGCCAGAAAATGAAGTTTAGCAGTGATCCAAGGAGCTAGGAATAAAGAGTACAACTATGATTAAGAAAGATTAATTAGTTCTACATATATTATGAAAATATATCTGTAATTTCTTCATTCCCACTATCTAGCTCAACTAATGGTACATATAGTTGAATTCACAAATATCTTTAGAAGAAAATATTAATTCCTAAGTAAAACATGTTTACTGAGAAGGTGAGAAAATATTTGCCTTCTATTAGTGCTTAAAAATCACTGAACTATAAGACTTGAGTTTATCAACCACTAACCTAGAATAAAACAAAAAATACCATTTTTTCATTGTTTTCAGTTGTAGAGATTATATAACATTTAACAATACAGTTTTAAAAATGAGAAATGATTGCAAAATATATACCTGGAAAATTCATAGGCAGCTCAAATGATTGTGGAGACACACAACCTTCAATGTGCTCACAAATTTCAGCCATGATTTTCTTAATTTTGAGGTCAGTAATTTTAATCACTTCTCCTGTTGACAAACAGCATTCATTTCCAAACATTTCATAAACAGAACCTGAAAACAGGATGAAAAAAAGAATTCAATAATGAAGACCAAAGTAGGAATCAAAAGCCTCATATGAAGCGTTTTTATTCAGTTCTTCTCTTAGACACCTGCTAAACAGGAATTTAATCAAGCTTGGCAAAATGTACAACACGTGCTAGGAAAAAGATTAGATTTTTCACTTCATCCATTGGGCAAAGTGTAAACAATCTTATTTTTGCTATTATTGTAAATGGAATTTATGGTTTCTTCAGTACCCCTAGCTCATCTTTCCAAGGTCAAGCTCAGCCATGTCTTCCCTGCTGGAATTTATGAAATTTTTTGGCTAGGTCACAGAGTGAAACCCACATGAGTCAATAATGATCTAAGTAAATACTGCAAACAAGGTTGTAATACAATCTAATCTCCAAAGACAGAGGGTCTGTATACCTGGGTTTCATATTAAGAGCATTGCATCTATTTATAATACCTAGTTCTTTTCATCATCATGAATATAACATTTGCCCACTTTTTCTCTTGTTTTTGACAAGCTGGAAACAATTCTCAGTATCTGATGGCAATAGAGGGCAGACCAATCCGGCAAACTGAAAAGCTTCATTTTAGTTCAGGATTTCAGTCTTCTTCCTAAGAAACCTTTTACCATAGATGTCAAACCTAAATTTTTCATCTATTTAACTTTTCTTTTATATCTCCTGTTGGAGAAACATTGAACAGTGAAATAAGTAAAAGATGAGCAACAGGAAACAGGAGAAGCAAAGGTTCTGGATAACCTACCCTCAGTAAACAGGAAACAATCCCCAAACTACATCTCTGTGATACTGTCACTTTACAATAAAACAGGAAACTAGAGGTTGATATAAATAAACATCGCAGAACTGTGGGATTTTTAAATATATCAATTTCCTTTCCTCCAATATGATTTAAACCCTCTTTGCTGCTGCTAAGTCGCTTCAGTCGTGTCCGACTCTGTGCGACCCCATAGACGGAAGCTCACCAGGCTCCCCCGTCCCTGGGATTCTCCAAGCAAGAATACTGGAGTGGGTTGCCATTTCCTTCTCCAATGCATGAAAGTGAAAAGTGAAAGTGAAGTCGCCCAGTCCCAGTCGTGTCTGGCTCTTAGCGACCCCATAGACTGGAGCCTACCAGGATTCTCCATCCATGGGACTTTCCAGGCAAAAGTACTGGGGTGGGGTGCCATTGCCTTCCCCGTTAAACCCTCTTTACCACACTAAAATATGAACAATAAGAGCATAAGATTTTAGGTTAGTTAGTTGGTTTTCTGAATTTTTCTCTGCTGAGACCCTTTCTCACAAGATATAGCAGGTATCTAAAACATTTTTATAGCATTAATGGTTACTATGAAAGCTATTAAGCCCAGCATTTAATCTAGGTCTATTCTGTAGCTCAAACTGTAAAGAATGTGCCTGCAATGCAGGAGATCCAGGTTTAATCCCTGGGTCAGGAAGATCCTCTGCAGAAGGAAATGGCATTTAATCTAGCTTTAAACAATTCTGTGATTGTATCAGTCTCAACAGGGAGCAGGGGACATATGCAAATCAGAATGATTTAGGGAGGTTTTACACAATTCATGAGGTTCTCAGAGCAAGTATTCTGGGGTGGTTTGCCATTCCCTCCTCCAGTGGATCACATTTTGTCAGAACTCTCTACTGTGACCTGGTCCATCTTGGGTGGCCTTACACAGCATGACTCATGTGTGCAATGGATGCAATAGACATGAACTTGGGCAATGGACACTGATGTAATGGACATGAACTTGGGCAAACTTCGGGAGATGGTAAGGGATGGAGAGGCCTGGTGTGCTACAGTCCATGAGGTGGCAAAAAGAAGGACACAACTGGGCAACTGAACAACAACAAGGAGGTTTCAACAAAGGGGCAATTTACACACAGGCACAGCCAGTTCTAGAAAACACAAGAACATAAATGTCCTGATCTCATTCTTCCTCCATTGGATCATAAGCCAGTCAGTGCGCACCACAGTTCAGCCAGAAGTTAGAGGACAATAGAGCTGCTGACTGCACAGGAGTCAGCCTTCCAGACAGAGTGGAAATGAAATCTAGCACACCAATCTAATTGTCCAAAAATGAGGGTCATTTTTGCAGACAAGTTAGTGTATGCACTCCTCGTATACTTCTAAAACTCACTTCTTTTCTCACATTATTCCCTTAACTACAAACACATATGTTCATTACTTTTCATTAACTTCAATACGTTGTGTTGTTGGCCATCTCAAATCCCTCATGGAACACACTGGGATATTAAATAATAATAATAAATCCACAGTGACATTTTCTTCCAGTGAGCTCAGAATAGTTATTTGCTGATTCTCATTTGGCAATTAATCTCACAGTAGCATTTTACTTTTACAGTATTATCTCATCCTGTACTTAACTTTTTATGACTTTAGTTTCTATTACTCCCAATTTAATTTTAAGCTTCATGAAAGAAATACTGCATTATATTACTGTATATCTACCAACACATCAACCTCCCTTCCTCATTTATTGAACAATATTTAATGAACACTTACTATGTGTCAGACATCGTAATTGGCAGTAATCTAATTGACATTGTAATTAGAGATATAGAGGCTTCCCAGGTGGCTCAGTGGTAAAGAGTTCCTTTGCCAATGCAGAAGCTGCAGGAGATGTGAGTGTGATCCCTGAGTCAGAAAGACCCGCTGGAGGAAGAAATGGCAAGCCACTCCAGTATTCTTGCTGGCATAATGCCATGGACAGAGGAGACTGGTGGCTTACAGTCCATAGGGTCCCACAGAGTCAAACATGGCTGAAGTAACTGAGCACACACGCATGCATTAGAGGCCCAATGCATATGTTTTCTCCATAGAAGCACTGTTTTGAAGGGAAGAGACAAGTAAGCAAACAATTGCAGCAGATTATGAGAATGCTATAATACAGAAAATACAGGGCATTGTGGGAGTAAATTGGCAGCATTTAACTAAGCAATTACATGGTAGAGAGATTAGAGAAAGAATTATGGAGGAGACGACAGCCTAGCTGAGTTTTAAAGGAAACCTCACAAGATGTTAGGGCAGGAGAGGATATAGTATTTGAAAAGGCAGTGAAGTGTGAAAAAGTCTGATACATTCTGGAAACGTCACATAATATTTTATGTCTCAAATATAAGTAAGAAGTGGGAACTGGTAAGAAAAGAGACTGGAGAATTAGAAGGAATCCAGATCATGCAGTGTGTTTATAAAATTACCAATAAACAACAAAACAATTAAAGTCTGAAGCAACCTCAGAGTCAGAGAATTTACATTTTCAGTTATCAGGGTTCAGGAACTAATACCAATTTAATGAGAGGTCATACATATCTAGGCGCTTGCTGTCCCAAGTGTGGACTGCTGCATCACCTGGGAGCTTGTTAGGATCTTCGCCAGACCCCAGACCTGCTGAATCAGAACCTGCATTTTTAACAAGATCCCCAGATGATTCATAAGTACATTAAGGTCTGGAAAGCACTGGTCTAGACAACAAATGTATAACTGAAATAGTCTCTGTTCTGAGATTGTAGCAAGACTCAGCAGAGAGAAGGACATGTCAGGTAGAGGAAGCATTCAGCGTCACTGAGGCAGAGGATGTGTCAGTGGGGATATGGAAAGGGAAGGATTTAAAATAGCAAAGTGACATGGTAGGATTTTTGTCACATGAAATAGAATATAATTTGATCTTTCCCATTTCAGCAGAAGTCTGTTTGGCTTAATTTCAATGCAATGAATGTCTAATTGCAGATGTAATGTATAGCAAACTGACTCACTTGGAATGTCATCTCTTTTTCAAAGGTTCCACTGGAATTCAAAATTAAAAGATGAGTTTATGTGAGATTACATATCAACTCACAGGGGACAGAAGTCAAAATTCTAAGAGAAAATCTATGATTTTTGTCACCATACAAAAACCTTTTGCCACTTCAGGTCTCTTTCTAATCATCCCTCTTCTTTTGAAAAAAGAAAATCCCCCTCCCCAACTTCTTTCAGTCATACAAGGAAAACAACCTCATGAGAATGTTATCTTTAATCAGATCAGATCAGATCAGTCGCTCAGTCGTGTCCGACTCTTTGCGACCCCATGAACCGCAGCACGCCAGGCCTCCCTGTCCATCACCAGCAATACTTGTCTTTAATTCTTTGTGACCTGTGATTTTCTCTAAGAAAGCTATGAACTCATTTTTAACAAAGAGAGAAGTCAGTGATACCCAACTCTAGAAAGTTATGTCCATGATAGGTGACAGGAAATACAGCAAATCACAAACTCCTGAAACTTGAAGAGTTCTTGTACATTGTTATCATTATTATGTATCTTAAAATACATTTTTTCTCAGTGAAAATATAAAATGGTTAATTTAAAAAACAGCCAACACTCATAATCTCAGAACAAGCACATTATAATATGCCTAATTGCTTTAAAAAATTGCTGAGATGTGTGTCTGAATAATGTGTTGTGTGTCTATAGATATTAAAATAGTTTTCATTTCATTTTTAACCACAAGACATGCATTTTCAATATGCAAATCCTGAATCTATTAAATCTTTACAGACTGATTCTTTCCAAGTCAGAGCATATGTATTCAGGATAATGCCAAACATCAGAGAAAGCTGGAACAAAGCAGCCTGTTTTCAGTGATCAAACATTGCCCCTGAAGGCTGTAATGAAAGAGTCATGTGCCTTTGAAATCACCTGTTCTGTAATGCTACTTTGCTCAATAAAAATGACACATTAATATCCTTTTATGAGTCCATCCCTTATTTGACAATCCACATAAGCAATACTGGGATCACACAGGGAAAAGAAAAAAAATTGGTTCCAAAGCTTTTCTTCCTTTTCTTTTACAAATTTGAAAATGTGTGGCAGTCAGTAAAGAGGAAACTTATTAGAGGCCTTCTTTCCCTTTACTCAGCATGCACTCATTTCCTCCATTTCCCATGCCATCTCTTCTCAGCCCTGCCATGCCAACCACTCATTCCATCATCAGTCCATCAAAGTTCAACCAATCCTAAAACTTTAGCTCATGTTCATTATTTTCTTCGAAGCCTTCCTTTATTTCCACCTAAGAATTCTTTTCTCTGTGCTCTAATAGTACTTTGTACTTTTTCAGTTCAGTTGTGTCCGACTCTTTGCGACCCCATGAACCGCAGCACGCCAGGCCTCCCTGTCCATCACCAACTCGCGGAATCCATCCAAACCCATGTCCATTGAGTCAGTGATGCCATCCAACCATCTCATCCTCTGTCATTCCCTTCTTCTCCTGTCCTCAATCTTTCCTAGCATCAGGGTCCTTTCAAATGAGTCAGCTCTTTGCATCAGGTGGCCAAAGTATTAGAGTTTCAGCTTCAACATCAGTCCTTCCAATGAACACCCAGGACTGGTCTCCTCTAGAATGGACTGGTTGGATATCCTTGCAGTCCAAGGGACTCTCAACAGTCTCCTCCAACACCACAGTTCAAAAACATCAATTCTTTGACACTCAGCTTTCTTTATAGTCCAACTCTCATATCCATACATGACCACTGGAAAAACCATAGCCTTGACTAGATGTACCTTTGTGGACAAAATAATGTCTCTGCTTTTTAATAGGCTGTCTAGGTTGGTCATAACTTTCCTTCCAAGGAGTAAGCGTCTTTTAATTTCATCGCTGCAATCACCATCTGCAGTGATTTTGGAGCCCCCCAAAATAAAGTCTGACAGTGTTTCCACTGTTTCCCCATCTATTTCCCATGAAGTGATGGGACCAGATGCCATGATCTTCGTTTTCTGAATGTTGAGCTTTAAGCCAACTTGTTCACTCTCCTCTTTCACTTTTATGAAGAGGCTCTTTAGTTCCTCTTCACTTTCTGTCATAAGGGTGGTGTCAACTGCATATCTGAGGTTATTGATATTTCTCCCTGCAATCTTGATTCCAGCTTGTGCTTCTTCCAGCCCAGCGTTTCTCATAATGTACTCTGCATATAAGTTAAATAAGCAGGGTAAAATGTATTTCCATTATAACCCCTGTGTGATCATTATCACAGCCTACAGTTGCAGTATTATTTTCTGACCATTGACATATATATATATATATATATATATATATATATACACGCACACACACACACACATTGGCATTTTCTATGCTTTTCTAAAGAAAAAATATCATCTTAAATATATTTATACCCCTCCTCACATGTGCACAGATAATTGCACCTATTTTGTTGATTAGTATTTAGATCCTTAGTGAACGTTAAATTATAACTTAGCTTTACTGTAAAGTGACAACAAGTTACTGGGAATAGAGTAGAATTCTTTCTCCATCAACAGTTTAAAACATAGTTAACCCAAGGCTTTGGCATGGATTATATCTCTAATAACAAATGTACAAATATATGTGAGATTAGCTGATTACCTTGTGAATTCCCTAGACAAGGAATATTAAGAGCAAGAAATTCTATAATATGAATCTCTGGAGCTAAATTTTCTGTTTTTCCATTATGTTTATCATTTTTATATTGCTGGACTTGAGGATGAGATTCATAAAATGATCTAAGTTTGATTTAATTTACTCTGTAAAGTCAGACTGATATCATATGACACCATCTATAGATTAGGCTTGCTAGTAGAGATTTATCATTGCTACTCATAAACGGTTGTGATTACTCTTCGTTATTATTCTTACATAGCCAGTCTTCCATAAAAAGACTGTCTCCATCCCCCGTACGGCATACACAAAGTTGTTCCCACCCACGATGTGAAGAATATATCTAAAAATAGATGAACATGATATATGAATGTAGTTTGCAAATAAATAAGCATAAAACAGCAAGCTTGCAGCTTTACTAGGAATGGATTCTACCAGCTGGATACGAGGTATATCTGAGAGGTGTACTACTGAGAGGTATATCTGAATATTAATAGGAAATGATCTTTCAAGGTCATAGAGACTCTCATTCCTTCTGCCAAACTATCATTATGAGGAGGGCAAAACAGTGGCACCAAGTATTAAGGCAAATGATGACCAGTACCAAAGAGAGCTAAGGTATAATCTCTCTTACTTGTACTAAAATGGGTTTTTTTCTGGTGAATTTTAGGTTTAAGTGTTAACTGAGAAATCAAGTTTTAAGACAGAAATACGCTAGAAACTATAGTGAATGTTGGTGAGTCTTAAAAAGTTTGAACATGGAAGCAATGATAACCACAATAGGTTGAAAATGATGGAATCCAAGAGTCAATAAAGCAGATTAAAATCATAGTGAGGCCAGAAAATGTCTAACTTTTCAACTACTCTGAGTGAAATATGCAGCATTTAGACAATCAGGTTTTAGTAGTTGATGGAGAAAGATTCACAGTGTCATGCACCAGCTAAAAATTTAAAGTTTGTTTAATGGTAGAATCAATTTAGTAGATTAAATAAAATTGTGCTTAGAGGGTTTGTAAATCGGTGTAACCATAGAAGTCATCATCATGGCTCTTTGTGGCAACAAGTGTCAGAACAAGGGGACTCAGGGGGTATGAAATGAGTATCCCTCCTACATAGCTATGAAACATGTTCCTATGATGATGGAGCAAATCAGTGGTTTGTATCTCCAAATATTATTATTGACCAAATATTCCCCTGGCTTTACCCAGATTTTAATTCTCAAAATTACATCATAAATAATGTCATAATCATATGTTCATATAATTATATGAACAATGTTGCATTGAGAGTTGGTTTATTATCTTAGGAATGACTTGATTTCAAGTACATTTTATATACTTCAATACATTTGCCTAAGTATTACATCCTAAGTGTTAAATAAAGCTGCTGGTAGTCCTCCATACGGGGAAGGCAATGGCACCCCATCCCAGTACTTTTGCCTGGAGAATCCCATGGACGGAGGAGCCTGGTGGGCTCCAGTTCATGGGGTCGCTAAGAGTCGGACACGACTTCACTTTCACTTTTCACTTTCATGCATTGGAGAAGGAAATGGCAAACCACTCCAGTGTTCATGCTTGGAGAATCCCAGGGACAGGGGAGCCTGGTGGGCTTCCGTCTGTGGGGTCGCACAGAGTCGGGCACAACTGAAGCGACTTAGCAGCAGCAGCAGCAGTCCTCCATAGCCATTTAAAATCATAAACTTGTTCTCCATATCCCACTTAATGAATATCAATACATTGGTTGAATTGTTTATACATAGGTTCCAATGTACTATACTGTGTTTACTCCATACATACAAGATAAAACTTCATTATATTATAAATTTACCCTAAGTTCATTAGCACTGAATACTTCATTAACTATTTTGCTTACAAAATATGAATTTTGAAATTACTTTATATCCATGGAATTAAATAATAAAGATATATATGCTTGAATTTAAATGCCTTTATTTTTTATTTTTATAATAATTCATTTGTATTAAATTACCCATCTATAATGGATTGGGAAAAGAAAATAAACTGGACCTTCACTACAGGTAGTTTGAGAAGCACTTCTCTAAACTGTTAAGTACAATTATGACCACAGTCGGTTTGTGCAGGGAACCAGGATGTAGTCTCAGGGAGTTATAGAGTTAGAGAAAAATCTGAATATACTAGAAAAGGGAAAGTTATAATGTAATATACAAAATCAGTATTATTAACTCATCTATCTCAATATCACCAGTGGCCTGAGTGCCCTGACTAAAAGACACAGGAATTTTAATCAACTTGACAGTAATAGTTCTAATTGCAAACTATTACACCAGCATTCTGATTTGTACATTATACTCTTCTGAGTTGTATGAAACAGTGCTTGAAACTAATTGAACCTGGACATTTTGAAGTGCTGCATCTACACAGCTAAGGAACAAAGCCAGGAGCACGTGAAATCCCCTAAGAGATGAATTTTGTGAGTTCTATCTAGCTAGTGTGCCAGGTATTCTCAATGAGAGAAATGGCAAATATCTAAACTATATTCTTCCATTCTCCCTTCCCATCAATAATCATCCATGGCACATTTCCAGCTGAATCAAGATGTGGCCTAATAATCCACCTCAACATAAATTTCCAAGTGACTATCCATCAATTGAAGATGGCATGCCAGGTATAAATTATTCTGAGCCCAGTCCTGTACTCTGACTTTTCTTGCTTTCTTTAAGCCCCCTTGGGGGATATTTATTTTTAAAGATTTTAGTTGTCCGGTTTGGCTAATTTACTCTCAAAGGCTTAGTTAAAAGAAATCTAGCAGAATACAGATTCTCCATCCATCTTTTTTTTTTTTTTTTTCAGGTGGCTGCCTGAATTAAGGCATAAAACATCTGACTTGATAATAATCACAACTATATATAGCCCAATGGCAGCCATAGGATGACTTTCAATTTCATTTATATTTCTCAGCCTAGTACCACTATTTCTAATGATCTCTTAAATCACTAGTCTTAGTGTCAGGAGCTTAAATACCATCACATCCTACTAATATATTAAAATGACTGAGTCTGTATACAATATCTCTACCAACTGGTTGTCTAAACTATATTTGAATACTTTCAATGGTGGAATTCCAATTATTTTACTGTGACACACTTGGTGTGCATGCATGCTTTTGAGAAATTCTTATTGTTAAAAGCTCTGCATTTTAAGTGTAATATGTGTTCCTATAGGATACAGAGACACAGAACTATGCTTATCCGTGGAATCATACAGAAAACAGTTATTTAATTCTCATATATAGCAGCCTTAAAATGTCTGAAGATAGCCATAACCTATTGTTCTTTAAAACAAATCAATCTGTCCAATGTTGGAAATATGTTCAGGGCCACTGCTTACAGCATAGTTTGCCCATTATAAAAGTACCTGAAGCACAACTTACTTGGATGTCAACGGCATTTGTGCAGTTCTGCAACAAGGTATCATGCCCCTCAAAAACACACATGCCACTGACTGTTCCAGAAAAGGTTTGATAGTGTCTGTGGGGATGTTCTAAGGTGGCTGCTTCAGCACCTACCACCATGTTTGAACTTCAACTAGTGAGAAAGAAAGATGAAGAGAAGGAAACATTCTTTTTGTTTCAGTGGCATGCAATAGAAATTTCAAATGTCGAATACTATCTCAGTCCATTAGCTAAAACATAATCAAGTGGCTTGGGGAAGGCAATGGCACCCCACCCCAGTACTTTTGCCTGGAAAATCCCATGGATAGAGGATCCTGGTAGGCTCCAGTCCATGGGGTCGCTAGGAGTCGGACACGACTGAGCGACTTCACTTTCACTTTTCACTTTCATTCATTGGAGAAGGAAATGGCAACCCACTCCAGTGTTCTTGCCTGGAGAATCCCAGGGACGGGGGAGCCTGGTGGGCCTCTGTCTATGGGGTCGCACAGAGTCGGACACGACTGAAGTGACCTAGCAGCAATCAAGTGGCTACTTTAAGCTTCAAGAGACGTGCATCTTAAGCCAGGCAGCTGTGTTCACAGCTGAAATCTCTGTTACCATAGAAGACCGAGAGAACAGATACAGTTACAGGGACAGTTAATAGTCTCTCAAATGGTAAGGAAAATTTATGCATATTTCAGGATTTAAATTAGGCTTCATGTGCCTATAAAATTTACATTGTCTTATGAAGAAAAAAATGTACATTTTTATTTGAAACACAAAGATAGGTTTGTTGTTGGCATTGAGACTGAAGGATAGAATTTCAGGGTTGAACTTAATCTCTATTAAGAGATACAACTGTTGAATACACACATGCACAACTTCCTCTCTGTACTCATTCTTAAGCATTTAACCAGGTAAAAATCACAGATGAAAATGCCTTCTCTAGAGTCAGTGTCAAAAGCAGAAACTACATTTGATAAATATGTGACTTCATGCAATATCTTCTGTAAAATGGGCTAGTACCTCAATTTATTTATCATTAAAATGAGAATAGCAATTTTACCTCAGATAGTTGCTTTGAGGATCAAAGTAGAAAATCAACTTTTAAGTGTACAACCCAGAATCTGGCACCTATTTAGGGTTCAATAGACTGAGTGACTGACCTGAACTGAAACACTAGCCATCACTGGTGTCATTATTATTATTTCACATGATGTTGTTTAAGACAAAATAACTCAATATAATGTTACACTATTGTAAACTGGTGTGATTTGCTTGATTAAGATGAAAGATAAATGTCTTCCTGTAGATAGGGATAGGGGTTCTTCCTGAATAAAAAAATGTTATTTTCTTGTCATTCTTAAAAGAGAAAATTACAGAAGTGAAAACAGAAACGTAAGAAGGACTTGGGCTGGGAATCAAGAAACATACATCAAAGGTAAATTTTTCCCACCCTGTACCAAGGAACCTTCAGTTCAGTTCAGTCACTTAGTCGTGTCCGACTCTTTGTGACCCCATGCATCACAGCACACCAGGCCTCCCCACAAATGGATTACAAGTAGCCAGCATATTGAAATTCGTCTTCCTTGAGGTGATCAACTAAGATAGGTCTGGGATGACTAGTGCCTTTGGCTGGTGGCTCTGGTTGAAAGTTACCTTGTCTGTTTACCCCATCCAAACAAATACAGTTGACTCTTGAACATGGCTGGGGTTTGGGGTGCCACCTTCAAGGCCCCTGAAATTCTGCCTATACTATACAGTCAGCCTTCTGTATCTGTGGTTCCACATTAATCTAATCAACAAATTAACTGAATATATGCTATGTGCCAAGCAAAATAACTATGATAAGTACTACTGATATAATGGTGACCAAATGATGTATGACCTTAACCTTCATGAAATATTTAATATACTGAAATAAAAGGCATTAATCAAAGAACCATACAAATATATGATTATAAAAAGATAATTACTATGAAAAAAAAAACATGTACTAGGAAAAAGGGCCTGGGTTTGGGCTCTATGAATAGGACATCTGTACTAAATTTATAAGACCACTTAACAAATTTTTATTGAGTCCTAGGAGTATTTATCTCAAGTTTAAAGTCTTATTAAAAGTGCTTCAGCTGAGACTTCTGTTTCTGGAAAGATGAAGTAGACATACATTTTCCTAACCTCATATATTCCAGACTTGCAGCTAAAGATGCTGGCAACCTAAAAATGCCAATGTGTACAGACAAAAAGAACTCCAATAAATTATCTTCTCTCTAGCCAAAAAGTCAGGAAAAGAACAGCCTAGTAAAACAGAAAGCTTTTTGACAATGATCACTCTACTCAAGCCAAATACCACAGAAAAATGGTTAGTTTCACAACCACCTACACCAGAAAAGGCTGGGTAGAGTTATTAGAATTGCACCTTCAATGAGTGTAGTAAGACGTTCACCCACCCTTTGCTGAGGTGGTGTCAGAAAAGGCAGAATTGAGAGATGGGACTTATATCTTTTTAAGACAGTAATAAATTCCCATTTTCTTTCAGGGAAACCAAGTGAGGAGTCTAGACTTCCAACTCCTCCCCCTTGCAGTGAAGTCAGAGGATGTCAGTGAAATATCAGGATTTTCCACTACTGCCCAATGGAATTAGGCACCCCCTCATCACAAGAGACCATTACTCACAAGAGTAATGAGGCACTATTATCCCTCCTATCAAGAGTGGTATCAGTGAAAAACTCATGAGGAGTCAGTAGTCCCACTAAGATCAGCAGTAAGAAGGAGCTCTTCTCTTGTGGGTGTCAAAAGAGGCTGAAAGGAGAACCTGGGCTTCTAACACCACCTAACAATAACGAGGCAATGCATCTCATCCCCTGTTGGAGAAATAAAAATCAGAAACCAAACAGAAAACTAAATATATAGCAGACTTAAGCTTTAATATGACAATAGTTACATTAAATGTAAACAGTCTAAATACATCAATTAAAAGAGTTTGATAGAGTGGAGTAAAAAAAAAAATGATCCAAAAATATGCTATCTACAAAATACTTATTTCAAATATAACAATATAGACAGGCTGAAAGAAAATGGATGGAAAAAGATCATGCAAAAATGTATCAAAGGAAAGCAGGAGGAGCTATATTAAAATACAGTAAACTTCAGATTGAAGAAAATTGCTAAGGACAGGGATATGTACTACATAATGATTAAAGGGTCAATATACCAAGAAAATACAGCAACCTTAAATATGTATACATCAAACAATGGAGCTACAAAATATGTCAACAAAAACTGATTCAACTGAAAGGAGAAATAGACAAATCCACAATTATAGTTGGAGACTTCAACATCCATCACTTCACAAGTGATAAAACATTAGATAGATTATCAGTATGGATATAGAAGGATATAGAAGTATATGGATATAGAAGGATATAGATGGATACAGTATGGATATAGAAGGATATAGAAGACTGCTTTCAAGTGCCCATCCATTCTGAGATATTCTGAACCATGAAACAAACCTCAACAAATTTAAAGAACTGAATCATAGTATTCTCTGATTACAATGATTTAAACTAAAAATAAATAACAGAAAGATAACAAAAATTCTCCAAACACTTAAAAACCTAATGCCATACCTCCAAATAATCTGTAGGCCTAAAGAAATCTGCAACAATTGCAACCACAAATTTTGACAAGGATAAGGAAGTAAAGAGGGGAAAATGTATATTACTAAATGATGATATTAAAAAAGAGAAAAATCTCAAGTAAATATTCTAAGCCTTTTCATTAAGAACTTGGAAAGAAAATAATATATAGAGAAAAATCAATGAAAGATGATTCCTTGAAAAGATCAATAAAGATTATAAGGATTAGAAACTCTGAAAAAGAAAGAAGGTACATTTCAAATAAGAGGAATAAATGAGAAGATACTCACTGCAGACCCTCCAGATGGCAAAAAGGAAAAAAGAGAATCCTACAAACAACTTAACCTACATAATTCAACAACTAAGGTGAAGTGAACCAGTTCCTCATAAACCGCAATATACCACAACTCACCCAAAACAAAATAAATAATTGTTTCAGTTCTTTATTCTGATAATTGATTAATAATTACAAAGTCCTATCCAGTACTTTGGCCACCTCATGTGAAGAGTTGACTCATTGGAAAAGACTCTGATGCTGGGAGGGATTGGGGGCAAGAGGAGAAGGGGACGACAGAGGATGAGATGGCTGGATGGCATCACTGACTCAATGGACGTGAGTCTCAGTGAACTCAGGGAGTTGGTGATGGACAGAGAGGCCTGGCGTGCTGCGATTCATGGGGTCGCAAAGAGTCGGACATGACTGAGCGACTGATCTGATCTGATCTGATAAAAGAAAACTCCAGCCCCTGGTTGTTTCACTACACAATTCTATCAAACTTAAAAGGAAGTATTTTCACCAATTCTATACAATCTCTTTCAGAAAGGAGAAGAGAGAATAGTACCAATTTATTTTATGATTCTAATACTACCAAAATCAGACAGACATCACAAGAAAGAAAACTACAGACCAATACGTCTACCAATATAGAAAAAAAAATCATTCACAAAATTTTAGCTAATAGAATACAACAATATATTTAAAAACTACATATCAGAACTAAGTGTAGTTAATCCCAAAGATACAAGATTGGTTCATATATTCAAAACCAATCAGTGCAATCCTCTATATTAAATTAGGCTAGAGAAGGAAAAGCATATGACCATCTAAATTGATGTAGAAAAAGCATTTGACAAAATTGAACACACATTCAAAATAATTTTAATAAAAAGAACTCTATGTAAAAGCCAATGTGAAAAAAATGAAAAGACAAGCTACAGATTAGAAGAAAATATTTGCAATCCATGTATATAGAATTTACAGAGAATTAAATCAAATAGTAAAAAATCAAACAATCCCATTAGAAAATGGGCAAAAGACATGAGCAATCATTTCATTGCAGAAGAAACACAGATGGCAGATGAGCACATTGTTAGCCATTACTGAGTGCAAAATAAAAGCACAATGAGAATTGCTACATACTTCTCAAAATAGCTAAAACAAAAAAAGTCACAACAAATTCTGGTGAAAATGCAGAAAAGCTGAAATACGTGTACATTGTTGGAAGAGAATGTAAAATGGTAGAGTCACAGGAAAACACAGTTTGGCAGTTTCTTAAAAAACATAACTCTACATGCAACTACCAGTATTTCACTCTTGGGCATTAATCCCAGAGAAATAAAAAAATTATTTTCACATAAAATCCTGTCTACAAATGTTTGCAGCAGCTTTTTTTATAATAGCCCCAAACTGGAAACATACCAAATATCCTTTAACATGTGAATAGATAAATAAATTGTGGTACATCCGTACTATGGATACCCCTCAGCAGTAAAAAATGAACTATTAATTCATCCAAAAATTTGTATTAATCTTCAGAGAATTACACTGAGTGAAAAGGTCAATTCCAAAAGGTCATATGCTGCGTGTTTCTCTTTACATAACACTTTTGAAATGAAAAAAGTATCAAAATGCTGAACAGAATAATGGTTAAAAGGGGTTAAGTAGGAGATGTGGGGAGTGGGAAGGAAGTAGGTGTGGCTATATAAAAAGGCCACAGGAGTGACATGATGACAGAAATTCTCTGCACCTTCACTGTATCAATGCCAATATCCTGGCTGAGATGCACTTTAGTTTTGTAACATGTTACAACCATTAGAAACTAGATGAAGGTCACATGGGATTTCTCTGTATTATTCCTGCAATTTCACAGGCCCATAGTCATCTCAAATAAAGGGTTTAATTTAAACATATGTGTGTGTGTGCACATGTGTGTGTGTGTGTGTATCACGCCTGTGGTGCCGTGCAACTTCTCACATCAGTGACAGACTAAGAAAGCCTCAGTCAGGAACATGAACATAGGAAGACAAAGCGAAGCAGTAGAAGGAGCCTGAGGAAAACGAATAACCCCTAACTACAATAAGTCCTTAGGAGAGTCATGATAACAGCAATAGAGGCTGTGGGTTACATTGATACTGGAAAAAAGGTGAGTTTCTTCCTACCTTTGGGACACCCAGAAGGTCCCAGAGGGACTCTAGAGCAGCAGCAGTTTGTCCATTCAAACTTTCTGCAAAAATGGACATATAATTTGAGTTGCCCAGTACTGCAGCTAACAGCCACAAAGGGCTCAGGAGCACTTCAAATGTAACTAATGTAACTGAGGAACCCAATTTAAAAACATATTCAATTTCAATTGCCACAGAATGCCTAGTGGCCACTGTATTGAACAGTAGCACCTTTTGGAAGGAAAAAAAAAGCTTATATGAGAGCCTAGGTTCTGCTACTGGTAAAGTGCTTCCGAACTTGGGTAATTTGGGTGTTCTTGTATTACCTTGATTGTCCTCTTATGCTAATGAAATCAGCCACAAACAATTTAAAGTATAGTCTCTTACATATGTAGTAGGGGATATATGATTGTGGCCAAATGGGGTCGATCTGAAAGGCTGGTTACTAATATTACGGGATAGGCATTTCAGAAATTTAAAATAGCACTTTTCAGATTTAAAGAAATTAATACATATTAAAGAATTATATGGCATCTAGTGTCTTTTCAAGATGATTTGATTACAAAATACAAATCGGTTGAAGAGAACGTATGAAGAGTGGATTTGAACTGTAGGCAATATATTGCTATGTTTCTAAGAAAGTTCTCCTAAGGGCTGCTTGCTCTTAGGAGCAAGAGCAAGACAGGAGAGGCAAGGAGAAGTTACCAGGTGCCATTAAGTATTCAGTGAGGAGAGCCAGAATAGACTGGCAGCCACAAATACTGAAATGGCCCTCCACAAACTGGTGAAACAAAAACAGAACAATGTGTCCAGAGTGACTTCCAGACCATGATGCTCAGGCACTAAGAGAAAGCTGGTGTATTAAAATGTGGAAAAACTGCAAAGGAAACACCATGCTCAGTTCCTAATATGTTTTTCTGCCATCAAATGGTCATACTTAAGTAGCAATAGTCCTCTCTAGTTCCTCTTGAACAACTGCTTGGCAGCAGGCTGCACCAGAATTAATTGGAGAACACTTTAAAGATTCTAGGGCTTACTCCAAAACTTCTAAATCAGATTTTCCAGGGTAGAATCCAGGAAGACATTTTTGTTTTTTGAAAGTTCCCTAGTATATTCCAAAGTTTACTTAGGTTTGAGAGATACTGTTACAAATCATGAAAAAAAAAGCAAAAGAAAATCAGTACATACATCAACCTGGGAAATGATACAAATTTGAGAGTTAGTTAAAACTACAAGAATGAAAACAAGACACAAGCAACTCTGGATAGATCTCCTCCACTGAGAGCAAGAATAGAGTATCTAGGACATGTGCAAAGACAAATATTTAATGTTATTACTTAATATACTTCAAAATCACTGCAGATGGTTACTGCAGCCATGAAATTAAAAGACACTTACTCCTAGAGGGGCTGGCCTTCCGGGAAAAGGGCTCACAGGAGAGAAGGTCACAAGTAGGTAAGGCTGTACGCAACTTTTTTGGGGGCTCTGTAGTGAGTTGTCAGAGAAGGCAATGGCACCCCACTCCAGTACTTTTGCCTGGAAAATCCCATGGGCGGATGAGCCTGGTAAGCTGCAGTCCATGAGGTGGCTAAGAGTCAGACAGGACTGAGCGACTTCACTTTCACTTTTCCCTTTCATGCATTGGAGAAGGAAATGGCAACCCACTCCAGTGTTCTTGCCTGGAGAATCCCAGGGACTGCGGAGCCTGGTGGGCTGCCGTCTATGGGGTCACACAGAGTCAGACATGACTGAAGCGACTTAGCAGTAGCAGCAGCAACTCCTTGGAAAGAAAGTTATGACCAACCTAGATAGCATATTCAAAAGCAGAGACATTACTTTGCCAACAAAGGTCTGTCTAGTCAAGGCTATGGTTTTTCCAGTGGTCATGTATGGATGTGAGAGTTGGACTGTGAAGAAGGCTGAGCGCCGAAGAATTGATGCTTTTGAACTGTTGTGTTGGAGAAGACTCTTGAGAATCCCTTGGACTGCAAGGAGATCCAACCAGTCCATTCTGAAGGAGATCAGCCCTGGGATTTCTTTGGAAGGAATGATGCTAAAGCTGAAATTCCAGTACTTTGGCCACCTCATGTGAAGAGTTGACTCATTGGAAAAGACTCTGATGCTGGGAGGGATTGGGGGCAGGAGGAGAAGGGGACGACAGAGGATAAGATGGCTGGATGGCATCACTGACTCGATGGACATGAGTCTGAGTGACCTCCGGGAGTTGGTGATGGACAGGGAGGCCTGGCGTGCTGCGATTCATGGGGTTGCAAAGAGTCAGACACGACCGAGCAACTGAACTGAACTGAACTGAATATACTTCAGCACAGACAATGAGATACACACGAATGTGTCCAATATGTTTAACTTATAGTCCTGGGTAAGGGAAAAAAAATGTCTGTATTTGAAGTACACTAATCAGATATATAGAACCCAAGTATAAACTAGTTAACCCCCTCCAAAATTAATCAGAAGCTCATATTCTCAAAACAACTCCCACAAGTGTCATCTACATTTATCTCCTATTAACACAGTTTTTTAAATTAGAATAATGGATATTAGTATTAAGATGGCTTTATTGGTAGTGAAAGTGTTAGTCACTCAGTTTGTGTTTGACTCTTTGCCACCCCATGGACTATAGCCCACCAGACTTCCCTGTCCATGGAATTCTCTAGGCAAGAATACTGGAGTGGTAGCCATTTCCTTCTCCAGGGAACCTTCCTGACCCAGGGATTGAACCCAGATATCCTGCATTGCAGGTAGATGCTTTATTATCTGAGCCAAAAATGAGTGGTATTCAAAATTAGTCTCAAATGTAACACAGACACTCCTGTTCTTGCAAAGGGGTAGAATTAAGTGAGCCTAATATAGGTCCTGGGCTTCACAATCCTGGTTTGGCAAAGCAACTTTGTCATCTAACCTGAAAGATAGCTGGAATATTGCTGCAGAAGTCTCTAACAAGCCTTTCATGGAAGGTGCTGTCAGAATATTTAAAAAGACAAATAGTTTAGACTACATCAAGCTGACACACAGATCATATAAGTATTTTGACTTCTGTTTGCAAATAAACATTCTACATTTGATAAAATTTCACTTTATGAGACCATATGCTTCCAAGGACTGAAGGCTACCAACATACAAAAAAATAACCTAGTAAAAGTGAATGATGACACCAATTCTTAGTCAGTTTGAAACTAAAGTCATTTTCTCCAGGAAGTTTGGCATGGCCTTTTTTTTAATCAGTTATTCTTAATAAATGAGATTCCCAGGTGGTGCATTGGTAACCTGCCAATGAAGGAGACACAGGTTCGATTCTTGGGTCAGGAAGATCCCCTGGAGGAAGAAATGGCAACCCACTCTAGCATTCTTGCCTGGGAAATCTCATGCACAGAGGAGCCTGGCGGGCTACAGTCCATGGGGTGGCAAAGAGTCAGATGTGACTGAGTAACCGAGCACACACACTCTTAATAAATAGAATGAAATTAATAACACCATGGGTTTATTTCAGCAAATGAGAGCTGCTAAATTTTGCTGAGCATTGAGCTTGTGGGTTTTTAAAACATGATACTCCCCCCCCCAAAAAAAAATAAATAAAACATGATACTCCCTTGAATAATTCTGTTTTCTTTTCAAAAGAAATCTGAATTAGAAAACCAACTAGCATGGAGCCCAACAGTAAAAATATAATGTTGCAGGTCACCTGTCAGGTGAATGGCATCTATCAGTAGACAATATTACTGTCAAATTTTTAATGACAACTGATAAACAAAAGACTTATTGTTCCGAGTAAGAAGAGAATGTTCTTAACAGCAGAAATCAAAAATTCCATACTTACTTCTATCTTCAGTGGTTTAAAGCACTCATTTAAAATGTGTTGCAATAAGTAGTACTTTACTCAATGTACTATTTTAAAAAATCTTCACAATAATGTTATTTCTATACAAAAAAGTTTCCTTAGGTATATTATCAGAAAATTCCAATGTTCTAATCAGCAGTTGATCGAAACTCCATCATATACCAATCCAGGAGTGACCACCTAATTGTAAGCATTTGTTAGTGTAGAGATGGACAGGACACACTTCTGTAGCTGTTACGTCTGACTTCATGAGGAGTCTTCTTAGGGAGGGCTATGGTGATTTAATGAGCCTTGTTACTGCAAATTCAGCATGCTGCCAGGTATTACCAGTCATTCAGAGTATTAGCTGAATAAATGGATATTCTTGGAGATTTATTTAATCATTTATTTGTTTGTTTTCCTTTGTTAAATATCATTAAGAAAGATAATTGTTGATCCTGTTATTGGAAAAAGAAATTTTTTTTCCTCTCTTCATTAATAATCAGTGAATGAAAGTCTTGCACAAAGACTTTGTGGACAAGTCTGCCCCTCTAAAAGGAGGAGGTTAATTTTGTTGATTTGGAATACTGTCTTATTCTAAAAAGTGTAGATTTACTAGAAATGAAGAAAATAACTGTTGTTTGTTTTAAATGGACAAATTCCAAGAAGGCAGGATTGCTATGCTATGCTAAGTCACTTCAGTCGTGTCCGACTCTGTGTGACCCCACAGACAGCAGCCCACTAGGCTCCCCCGTCCCTGGGATTCTCCAGGCAAGAACACTGGAGTGGGTTGCCATTTCCTTCTCCAATGCATGAAAGTGAAAAGAGAAAGTGAAGTCGCTCAGTCATGTCCGACTCTTAGCGACCCCATGGACTGCAGCCCACCGGGCTCCTCCGTCCGTGGGATTTTCCAGGCAAGAGTACTGGAGTGGGGTGCCAAGGCAGGATTAAGCGAGATTAAAAAAAAAGGGGGGGGTAGTCCTTGGGGCTGTCAGCAGCTGCTTCTGCTGCCGCAACTCTGATGCACTGAGAGAGACCAGACTGAGGCCACTGGAGTGGCGCGGCAGCACCGCAACCGCACAGCCTGCGGCTGCCTTTTCAAACCGGGAGCTAAGCTGTCTGTTTCCTATCCGACGCCTCTGCTAAGCTTGTACTTCAGGATTTACAACCCTCCCTCTCCAGGCCGGCTCTACCTCGGCATTTTTTCCTACCTATCAACAGGAGCTGAGCGTGCATTAACTCTTCTCCGGCAGCCCTGATTTATACCCACCCCAGAGCCAGCTCACAGCCCGGGTCACTAGGATCACGGACACCTCCTAATCTTGATTTTTTTTTTCAAGCATGCAATGCGTGTACAGTGAACCTGGAATTTTTTCAGGTGTCACCTCTATTATTATCCTCTTTATTGTCTGTCCTTTCTTTGAGTGAAAATTTGATCGCAGTGTTTTATTTTATACGCCCGCCCCTCTTCCTGTTTTACTACAGCACAAGACTGCTATTCCAAGTACACTGCTGTCCAAGACTATCAGTAAACATATCCAGTCTCATCTGACTGAAGTGCAAAGGAGAATGGAAGGGAGGCAGGCAGGGAGGGAAAATGGAGGAAGGTCCAGCCTGTATCTGTTCTAAAACAAGTTCAAATTTTCATTACTGTCAAGTTTCTATAATCTCTCTGAACATTCTAAATGATTGCTTTTTTCCCTTAAACTACTGGAATAAATACATACACTATATTTAAATTGGAATATATTTAAATCAGTAACTATTGATAAAATTCAAAATCAGAGTGGCCTCCGGTAATGAATGGTTAATTAAAAACTCAAGATTTGATTTCACAAGTTCTGGGAAAAAATATTTTAAATATGTCTTAAGGCTTTTCCTGATGTCAATAAAGAAGTAAAAAAAAAAAAAATGCCTTTTGGTCTGTGGTTAGAATTTATACATCGTTCATGGGGCAGGTGTTCTTTCCTTAACTGACATTAAGTGCTGAATCACTAAACCCAACCCTTCTAACCTAGAGTAAAACGGAAAATCAGAAAATTAATTTCATTACATAGATTAGTGAAAACCTTCCCCATTTCCTAATAAATTATTTTTCATTAAAATAACAACAAAATTTTCAAATAATGTCCTTGCCATTTAAAAATATTATTTCATGTGAAAAACTTGGTTTCATTTAAGTAAATTTCATCTTATGGCTTTTGCTAAAATCTGCTTTAAAAAGGTACAATGGTTTCAAATATTTATTAGAAATAGAACAAAGTAGATGCCCCAACTAAAGTGCAGTTTTAAAAATTCGGACCTTAAATATTGCATCAAAGATAGACATTTCTAAAAATGATTTTTTAGAATTTTTAAACCTTACTTGAAATTACCTTTTCTCCCATTCTCAGTGCTTACTCTCCAGTTATTTAGCAGGGCCTAAAAAATTTGCTGGTATCATAGTATACAAAAGTATGAACTACTACACATAAGGCCTTTTCATTTTCTTTAGAAAATGTTTTTCAATGTTAAATAATTGACGAATAATTTGTACTTATTCAAAGGAATTTGGTAATTAATAACCCTAAACAAATCATCCATTTCACAGTATTTGAAAACCTAGAAGCCAATAAGAAACACAATTTTTACTTAATTTATTGCTTAGTCACTTCTTTATACTTATAAAATGAAGGAAGCATATGAATAATCTCTATATGAGTATATGTGAAAACATATGCTAGCTTTCCATTTTTTTTCATCTTTATATTGCATAGTCAAGCTTGACATTTAACAAATAAGTTGAATTTTTAAAGTATGAATATTCTTAAATTTTTAAAGTATGAATAATTTTTTAAGTATGAATAATAGATGTGAACAGTGTGTATCATTGTATAAAAAAATGCCCTCATTTTGGGACATTTCCACTTAAACACAAAAATCTTCCTGGCAGTTATTTTCCTCTATAGCTTTTGAACATAAAACAACTGATATTACTCTTACCTGAGTTTCTTTTGCTTGTTTTTAATGTTCCTATTTTAGGACTTTTTCCTAAAATAAGTTCTGCTTGAGCTAAGTTTTAGGAAAAAAAATGTGTTTCATTCAAGTACAAACAGAAAAATGCCACACACTTTAAAAATTATTTTATATTTTCAAATATTTTGATTTTATTTTTTTAATGTAATGTTTAATTACACTAAAAGGGTAACTCATTGATCTGTAGTGTATGGCCTGGAACCAATCTAAGAGTCAAGATATACAGTAGCTGAAGTGTTAAGCCTTAGATAAAACATGATTCCAAGGTTTTTATAGGAAAACATTTGACATCATTTCAAATAATATTGCACTTTAGTAAATGTAAATTTTGTGTATTACCAAATCAACATTTTTCAAATAAAATTGAATGTTTAGGTTTGCCAAATTCTATTCTGATAGTCATTTTAGTGTCCAACTATATGACACTGACACAAATAGACCAAATTTATATTTGTTTAATTAATCCTATTATCAATTTCAAATGTTGAGATATAATAAGTTTTACTGAATTGTAAAGCTTAGATATTGAAAGTGTTCAACTTTCACTGTCTGCAAACTTAGGTCTTTCAGAATCAAGAGCAGTTTTAAACCTGTGAAGCTCAACAGAATATGTTGTAAATATTTAGAAAATTCTACTTTAGAAATGTAATGTTCATCTTTAATACATTATTATAAGTATAATCTCATGTAGAGAAATACTGGTGCTCTGTTTTCATTTAACAGAAATTATTTTTTAAATATGTGACAGGACACATTTCATTAGCCTTTACACAATTTTATTTCTCTTGAGTCTGTATGAACCAATATCAATATTCTGAACTCATATTAAAAAGTGAAAAAAAATTTTATTTTGCCCTAATATTTAAAACTTATGAAATATGAATAAACACAAGTTGAATACAATGCTATAATTTTCAAATTTTCCCTGATTTTACTACCATATCCCTAGCTGATTAAATTAAACCTTAAAAAAGTTAAAGTCAATTAGCTGTAAAAGAATTATGTAAGTATTAAAATAGGCACAATTTTTTGTCATATGAACTCATACATGTTCAAATTAATAAAAGTCATGTTCATATAGTTCATAATTCACTGTGTATCACTATTCAATACATTTAACCAGTTCAAGTTAATTTTTAACATCATACTTATTAAATTGAAATTGTAATCAGTAGTAGAATATGCATGCTTGTGCATACTAAATCACTTCAGTCATATCTGACTCTTTGTGATCCCATGAACAGTAGCCCACTAGGCTCCTCTGACCATGGGATTCTCCAGGCAAGAATACTGGAGTGAGATGCCCTGGAAGGGTATCTTTTCCAACCCAGGGATCAAACCCACATCCCTTGTCTCCCCACAGATAGGCAGGTTCTTTACCACTGAGCACCAAAAAAGCACTAAAAGACAAAACAAATGTGTATCTAATACAAGCTATTTCTTGTGTTTGTTTGTAACCCAATTGTATAGTCAAACAGTAAATAGTTATAAAATTTCTAAAAATGTTGATGATTTTATAAAGATAGGATTCACTACAGAATATCATAAATTCTTCAGGTAGGAATAAACTTCACAAGTTTTATCTCTGGGGCAAATAGGCAAATAGGTGACTTGAAAATGGAAATAATAGTAATAATTTCAGCAGTTAACACCAGGATTAGATGTACTTATAAATATAAAAAATTTAATAAGATTAAATATATATGCATACATGTACTAAATTTGTGTATAGATGAGAATAAAATATTATTTAATTATATGTGTTGTATTAGATATATTCACATATATTTATGTATAGACATACATATGCAAAATACATTTGTACACGCATTACATATGCTTACACACGCAAATCTATATACAAAGATACCCATCCCATAATAATCCTTCAGTATATAGAGCTATCATAGTTAATAATCTATCATAAACTATGTGCTAATAGCAAATGTTATATCTGACACTTTCATTCTAATGCTTTATGTTCATTTATTTTGATTGACAAACCAGCCCACTTTCTCCTATTTCTCCTTCAACAGAGACTTTTTTCCTGTTATTCTTTGTCAGCTTGACCAACTTCTCCTCTATCCATACTTTCCACATTGTTCTTTGAGATCCACATGTTTCTGACCTGAAGCATGCACTACAGGGCAATCTTGAAATAACAAGGCTTCTTTCACCCACTTACAATTCTGATATATTAAATCTTTTAAGCCTACTACTCTTTACTTCAGACATACATCTTTGGTGGGCTAGCGTTCATCTGCATCTGAATGTCCTACAGGAGCTCTTGTTCATTGGAATGTAACTGAATCATGTCTCCATCTCCAAAACAATTGCTGCTCTCGTGGCAAGTCTTTCAAGTAATAATTTTTTCACCTGCCATGTTTCCTTAGTCCAGAAACCTCTGATCTATCATCAACTCCTCCCTCTTGCTCACAGCTCATAAACTGTGAAGTTCAGAATGTTTGACCCAAAAAGACCACAGATCCTGTCTTTTCTATTTGTAGCTGCTATTAGCTCCTTGCTCTTTGTCTCATATTTATCTAGTAAACCTCTCCTGGAATAGATGTCTAATCTACTCATCTGAGGGGTTTTTTTTTTTGCCTTAAAATCTCAGAAATTCTTTAGCTTTTTCTATAATTTTCAAATTTACAATCAACATGATTTACTTTTATAATCAGATATAAAATAATATCCTTTTATAAGTTACTATTGATTATAGCATAAATTCAATATCCTTATTATAGCTCAGAAGCCACTTAAGATATGACCACAAATAACCTGATCACCTATTATTCTCTGAGCTATTTTTGGATCATATTTTGAATTTTCAAACTTGTATAATGATCTAAAGATTTTTTTCTCATTCTGAAATTTTCTTATTTGCTTGCTCATTTTCTATATAGGCTACAGAAAAATATCATCACCTCTTGGTAAGCTTTTTGGGTGGTAAATTCTCAATGTTCTCAAAACAGCTCATTAAAATACATTTCACAATATAGCACATGTATTGATTTTTTAAAAATCCATCTTCTTTTACTGGCCTAAAGAGTCCTTAAGGACAAGAATCATACTCTATTCATTTTGTAGAAGGAAGGATAGAGAGAAGAAATGCAGGGAGGCAGATACAATTTAAGGACTAATTTCCATAATTTTAACATATTTTGGCAGGAAAAAGAAATATGATATTTAATATATTCAAAACACAATATTTAAAAATCTTATCTCCTCTAAATCTTACTTTCCCCAAGAGGGAAAACATTTTCATTGCTATAAAAAACACTTTTGAACATTATATTTATGGACTTATTTAAGCAAAACTATGCTCTCACTTCTGCAAATGTATGTGTGCTTTCATCAATATTCATTTTGGTAAACAGAAGAAATGGCTAATAGAATCTATATTCAAAGTGATGAGGAGAGTCCTTGCACTGTTTTAGTTGCTTTTGCTAATTTAGATCAGTACCTCCAAGTCCCCAATTCTAAAAGTAAAACTCTTATAATATTCAAAAGGACTGTATGGTTCTGCACTGTTTCCCCTCTGATATCATTTCTGTTCACTCTCCTCCTCCTTCTGGCCTTAGTGGTTTCTCACTTTTTCTGAAATACACCAGCATACTCTCACCATAATACTTGGCTAAAGATATTCTCGCAATTTGGAAAGCCATTCACCAGATATCAGTTTGGTTAATTCCCTCACCTCTCTCAGCTAGAGAGAGCTTGTTGTACCTGAGTCATCCCCAGCATGTTTCATAACTGTGTAGAGAGTTGATTAATTCTTAAGTTACTTGGAATTAAGGCTTTAGAAAATTCTAGCTAGTGCAAATGGATCTTAGACCTAGAGATAAGAGGTAAAACTTATGTATAAAAAAATAAAACAGTGCAGTAGTGGGTTAACTATTACTTATGGTGCTCAAACCCTGCACATATCAAAGAAAGGACTACCCCTTAACTGGTTCTGGAGAGAAAACATCTGAGCCCTCAGAATATCCTGTCAGATAAGAGTTATTTTTGTATATCTGGGATCTTGGGCCACACCAAGTAGTTTATGCTAACAACGTGATTTATGGTGAATGCCCTTTACGGTTCATTTGGGGTCCTGGACCATACCGCAGCACTTGATCTCTAGAGGGTCTGGAGACCCAGTAGTTGAGGTCAGTCACACAAATCCTTAATGCTTGTGTAATTGCCACAATAAAAACCTTGGATACAAAGGCACAGATGAGCTTTCCTAATTGGAAATAATTTGTCCTTATTGTGACACATCATTGCTAGGAGAATTAAACATTATTCATGTATCTTCACTGGGAAAGGATAACTGGCAATTTGTTTTCTCATAGACCCTGTTGTATATATGCCTTTTTCTTTACTGGCTTTAATTTTTCTTTGTTCCCTGTGGTAAACAGTAACTCAGTTTAACAGCTTCTCTGAGTTCTGTATTTCTAGAAAATCAGCAAGACCAGGAGTAATCTGGTGGACCCCCAACACAAAATAGGAGGAAATTCTTGTAACTTTGGGTTAGGTAACATTATAAAAAAATGTATGATACATCTTGACTATATAAATTTAAAATCTTTTTGTTTCAAAAGATAATATTATGGAAATAAAAACAAGCCATAGAACAGAAGAAAATATTTTCAGTTATATATCTGAAAATATTTGCAAATCAAATATCCAAAATACAGGGATAAGTCTTATAGCTCAATAACAAGAGGACAAAGGCCAAAAAAATTGAAGAGATGTTATTTCAAAAAAAGGCAAATAAATTGCTACTAAGCACAGGCAAAAATGTTCAACATCACTTGTCATTAATGAAATTAAAACTACAGTGAGATACCATTGATTATAAAACAAAAGATACACAAGTTTTAGCAAGAATTTGTAGAAACTGGAATCCAAATTCATTGTAAATGGGAAATTAAAAATGGTACATTATTTCATATTATCTCCAAAAGGGAGATAATACAAATGGCCTTTGGTGTTGAATAAACAAAATGTGGTATATCCACACACACAAAAATATTTAGCAACAAAAAACACACCAGAATAGTAATATATGCTACAACATAGATGAACCTTGAAAACATTGCTGCTGCTGCTGCTAAGTCGCTTCAGTCGTGTCCGACTCTGTGCGACCCCATAGACAGAAGCTCACCAGGCTCCCCTGTCCCTGGGATTCTCCAGGCAAGAACACTGGAGTGGGTTGTCATTTCCTTCTCCAATGCATGAAAGCGAAAAGTGAAAGTGAAGCCACTCAGTCGTGTGCGACTCTTAGCGACCCCATGGACTGGAGCCTACCAGGATCCTCCATCCATGGGATTTTCCAGGCAAAAGTACTGGGGTGGGGTGCCATTGTTAAGCTAAATAAAATGTTAGTTTCAAAACAGTACATACTGTATGATTTATTTTATATGAAATGTATAGGAAAGGCAAATTTATAGACAGAAAGGAGAGCAGTGGTTGCTTGGGGCTGGAAATGTAAGCAATAATGATTGACAAATAGCTCAAGGGACTTCTTTGGGGTGATGGAAATGGTCTAACATTGGTGGTGGTTGCACAACTCTATAAATTTACTAAAAATCATTGAATTGTATACCTGTAAGGGATGAATTTTATGGTTTAAAAAATTAATACCTCATTTAAACTGTAAGAAAAATCTAATGGGAAAGATATAAAAATAAACAATAAATAATAACCTACATGATATATAAGAAGAAGATAGTGTTTTCATTCCAAAACAATGAAGAATTTAATAATGAGTATAGGAAATATAGGGAAGAGGGAACAAAAATTTTGCAGTAATAAATAGGGTGGTCAGATAAGCCTCACAAGTTGACGTCTAGTTGAAGAGCTTGCCAACTCAAGGAAAAAGTGGGAGCAAAGTTTTAAGGCAGAAGCATATCCTCAAGTTTGAGGAACAGTGAGGAGGTCAATGGGGTTAGAAAGAAAAGATTTATAAGCAATAAAGTCAGAGCAATAGTGAGAGTAAAGTGAGAAAAATAAAAACTTATTACCCATTGGAAGGTCGTTTTTTGAGAAAAATTGGGAAATCCATTGGAGACTTTTTAACAGAGAAGCAGCATAATCTGACATACCACTTACAAGCATGACTCTGGATGCTATGAGACTAGACTTCAAGAGTGAAGGAGAAGTAGGGAGACCAATTAGGTGGCTATTTTGATAATCCTGCCAATATGTTATGATGATTTGAACCCACCAAGGGGGTAGATAGAGGTCACAGTGAGTGGTGATATTCTGGATAAAGTATGGGGGAGAAATTGGCATAAATTTTTCTCCTTTTAAAAGTTAATTCATACTTTTGTAAAAATTAGAAGTTAATACATCAAAATGTTGATCATATTTCTTTATATTTGATGAAATTATTGAATATTTATGCTTCTATACTTTCCAATTTTCTAGCCATGTGCACATATTATTTCTATAGAGAAAAACCATTTTTTCAACATCCAGTTAATTGAGCAAGATCGTAATACAAACAAACTTTGTTTTTGCCAAAATTTTAAGTCAACATCAAACTGGCTAAAATATGAAGTAATCAGTGATAAATGGTAATATTAGCAATATGCAGAATAGTCAAGCAACAAATATTTCCTGAATACAGAGTGGTGAACTCACTTTTCCATAAATATGTGGTGACATTATTATCAACTAACTTTCCTGGGATTGTGTAACTCTCTCTAGAGTTTGTCTAATATCTAGTTTTTTTTAGTCGATAATAAATGCAGTTCTATTTTAATGAATATAACTTGTATCGGTAAGGAAAGTATTATGTTGAAATAGGGCTTCCTAGGTGGCTCAGTGGTAAAGAATCCATCTAACTCAGGAGACACCGGAAATATGAGTTTGATACCTGAGTAAGGAAGATCCCTTGGAGGAGCAAATGGCAACCCGCTCCAGTATTCTTGCAAAGAAAATCCCATGGACAGAGGAGATTGGTGGGCTACAGGCTATAGCGTCACAAAAATTTGGACATGAATGAGCACACACGTGTGTGCACATGCATGTGAGCACGTGCACACACACACATATGCTGAGATAACAAACAACTTCAAATTCTCAGAGATTTAAATAATAAAGGTATTCTCATTTCACTATGTGTCCAATTCAAATGAGTGAGAGCAGGGTCTCTAATATTTATAGTTACTTAGAGATTCAGACTGTTGAAGGCTTTGTTTTGACATGATCTACCAGGATGAAATATGTTAAATTATGAACTGGTTCTTAAAGCATCTGTTCAAAATGATACACCTTACTTCTGCTCTCATTACATTGGCTAATGCAAGTCCCATGTCCTATGTTCACAAAAGAGTCAGGAAGTCCAATTCTATGATGTACTCAAAATTCAAAGAGAAAAATCTATGATAATTATTATTATGAGAGATAGAAGAAGAAATATTAGAACTTCAGTTTGTATTAATTTTTATATAAAAAGTAAAATTAAACTCTACTAATATTTACTCTAAAGATTTTCTAAAATTTAATTTTAAACTCTATTAGTATTTAATTATAAAAAATTTAGTTTATTCCTGTACCAGATGGTCACATGACATGTATAGTTCACAATATATTGAGACAGTTTCAGAATTCCAAAAGTATGAATTAAAACAATTGTCTTCATTCATTCATCTTCTTGCAATACTTCCATATAATAGATTTTATACAGATCAAGTTAAGAATTATTATAATCCACTTTCCACTCTCCACAAAATAGACAATAACTTTGTAAGATGCCTACAAAGACATTTCAGAATTGAAAATTGAAGAACCTATCAAGAAGAGAATGACAGAATGACACTTCTATTCCTAGTACGAACTTGTCATCAGCTACTTACAATTGTTATCTAAAGAAACTTTCAAAATCAGATTTATGACGAAAACTACTTCACATATGGATTGATGGCCACCAACATTAATGATAAATCTTCCTTAAATGTATATTTTATATGGTGTCTACATGCTGTATACTGTACCTTTACAAGGTATCTTTAAGGGCTATTATTTAAAACAAGCACTGAAATAAATACATTACAGCTTTGTCTTTGAATCACCCTATCACATGGTACTGAATCAATATTTTTTCAAATACTGAAGTATTCAATAATGGAAATATTTAATACTTTCAATAATGTTCAATAATAGTTCATATAACAATTTAACTTTTATGAGAGAAAAATGGGTTTATTATTAATAAAACATTTAAATTGTTTAAAACATTATTAATTTCATCTTTATCCTCTTACAATTTTTATTACTGTGTATGTTTTAGAGTTACCATAAAAAACAATAAATAAATTAATATTTTAAGGTATGTGCTCATTTTTTTTGTTGTTTTTAGCCTACAAGGTTTGTGATTGAATAAAGTCCTGATCAATTAGCTCACGGATGGGGCTTTCCAGTCATTATTTCAATCTGTGGTCAAAATTTATTTTTTTCAGTTGTCTACTTGAAATTTCCATTTGGGTGAATAACAGAATTAACATGTCCAAAACAGAGCTTTTGCTTTCTCCATCAAACCTCTACCCTGCCAAGGTCTTCACAACTCTGTCAAAGGTGCAAACATCTATCTAATGGTTTAGGTCAAAGTCCTCCCATGCATCATTTAGTCTTCTCCTATCTCAGACCCTTATCAAATCTATCAGCAAGTCCTGACATTTCTACCTCCAAAATATGTGCTAAATTGGTCATTTCTCTTCCAACTGAATCAAGGTAACATGAACTCTCTTCTGGATTATCACACAGTCCTAAAGTGTCTCAACCCAGTTTTGCCCCCAAAAGCCTGTGCAGTCCCACCTAAAACGGTGATCAAGTCCTGTCAATCTCCTGCTGAGAACTGGTCATTACCAGTTATAAAATCTAAACTCCTTGAAATGTTCTTGCCCATTCCTTGAATCTCTTTCTCATATGACTTTCCTCTCTTTTTTGTCTTATACGTTTGATGTACAAGGATATTTTTCTCTTCTTCAAACAGACTAAGCCCCTTTTGGTCTAGCTGTTCACTCTGTTTGGCACACTCACCTCCAGTATATTTTCTTGTCTGATTCCTTCTCAGCATTCAGGTCTCTGCTACTAAGCCAGCTCTTTAGAGAAAATTTTACTGACCATTTTATCTTACTGGTCCCCACTCACTTCCCCAGCCCTAACTCTGTAGCAAATTATGTATTACATGGCTTTTAAGGCCTACAAAATTTGTGCATCCCTATGTCCTCAGCCTCATTTCCACTAAGTTTCCCCTCAATTGCTCTGCTTTATCCTCACTCGTCTCCTTTTTGCTTCTTAATTAGATGAAGAGATCTGTTATATGGTTTACACTTGCTCTGTCCTCAGCAGAAATGTTCTTCCAGAAATATGCAAGACTCATTTCCTCAGTTTATTCTGGCCTCTGCTCAAATATCATCTCTGCAAAGCTAACTGCCCTGATTGCCCTAGCAGAAGATCATCTCTTCCCCCTCTTGCTTTGCTCTCTACTTATTTAGTTCTTCATGGTACTTGTGTATATATCAAATCTGTCGGTTGTTTGTCATTTGTTCCAGCCACTGGAATATAAGTCCCAATAGGGTAGAGGCTTCCCCATTCTCTTCCATGACTCTAGCCTTTTGAACAATGCCCAATAATGTGTTATTGTATTTTATATAAGCTAGTCCATGCTGAGACTCACTTGATGTTTCACATGTTTCATGTCATAAAGGAAGCCTGAATCAATTTCAAAGAAACAGTAATATAATACAATATAGACTACTGTTCTCTAACAACATACAATAAAACTAGTAATTAAAAGCAAAGAACAGCTAAAGACAATTTTATATTATCAGAAAATAAATAGTCATTTGATTTAAAAGGAAAAAGCATGTACTCAGAACTGAGTAAAAGTGAAAATATTACAAGGCAAAATGTATGAGAAAGAAAGAAGTATCTAGAGAAAAATATAGGTTTAAGCATACATACCAAGAAGCAAGAAATGTTTTTAAGATGACTGTGATTTATACCAGGAAGCCAGAAAAGGAGCAAGAGAGCAAAGGACATGAGAAAATAATAGAGTCAGAAATCAAGGAGAGAAGCAAAACAACAGAGGATTTTACCACCAAATTCTGAATTCCCACCCCAAAATTTCACATCCAGTTATTCTTATAAAAGAATTCTACCAAATTAAAGAGTTTAAGGCCCATTTCTCTCTTTTCAAATACCTCAAGAAAAAGAAAACAACAAAATCTATGAAGTTAATTTTAGAAAGCTAGTGTTATCTTGAATCTAAAATTATAAATGAGTCTATTAGCTCATTTCAGTTGTGATCAAATGCAAACATCTTTAAATATATCAAACTCCTACTTTGTATTTCAAATGTTAGTATATATTATTATAAATACTATATTAAAAGATTCTTCGATTTGAAAAATCTTTTAAAGGTAATTTCATTAGCAGACCAAAGAAACCAAACCACCTAGAAAGCAAGAAATAGACAGAAACTTTCTTAATTTAGTGATGACTAAATACTTTTGGCCACCTCATGCGAAGAGTTGACTCATTGGAAAAGACTCTGATGCTGGGAGGGATTGGGGGCAGGAGGAGAAGGGGATGACAGAGGATGAGATGGCTGGATGGCATCACTGACTCGATGGACGTGAGTCTGAGTGAACTCCGGGAGTTGGTGATGGACAGGGAGGCCTGGCGTGCTGCAGTTCATGGGGTTGCAAAGAGTCGGACACGACTGAGAGACTGAACTGAACTGAACTGAAACACCAGCTCTAGAATATTGTACTTAATGAAGGAATTTTAAACACATTTTCTTTATAATTCAGAATTCTCATTTTTTAACATGGTACTGGAGGCTCTGGACTATACTATCAAGATAAGGAAAAATGAACAGTTGCAAAACATATTAGGGAAGAGACACAACTCAATGTTTTCTAATGATATCAATATTTAGGAAAATCAGAGAAATAAAAAATAAATTGTTAGAATTAATAAGTTCATCAGTATCATAGTAATATGTACTTACATTTCCACTTCAGTAGTAATCAGTGAGAACAGAGGAAATATGGTATCAGTCAATATAGCAATATAACACGTGCATGTATCTGCATTCTAGGAACTAGCTTTAGAATACACAAGATCTCTATGAAGGCATTTTTTTTTTTGAATTCTGATACATGATCAGAAAGATGAATTTTTGGTTTGTTTGTTTTTTAATGAGAGATAAACTATGCTAATGGATGGAAAGACCTTACTATTTAAAAAACTGAAGTCATAATCAAAAAACATATCTACATTAGAAATTCCAGCTCAGAATGGCTTTTTTGAAATTTTACTAAATATTTAAATAAGAAATTACATCTAATTTATATAATATCTTTAGAAGAAGAAAAAAAGACTCTACCCAAGAAATTCTATAAACTCAACATAACTCAACACAAAAACCTGGGTAGGACGTCATACAAGATTAAAATTATAAGCCAATTTCATACCCTAAAAGAAATACAAAAGTTCTTTAAAACTAATAAACTGAATTCAATGATATATAACCCAAATGATCTTATTCCACAAATAAATGACTTAAGATTTTTTTAAAAATCAATGTTAAAAAATCATATTATCATCACAAAAGTTATTTAAAAGTTTGATAAGTAAACATACCTTTATGACTTAAAAAACTAGTAGAAAACTAGAAACTTCTTTAAATTAAAGCAAACATTATATTTAATGATTAATTATTAAAACTTTCTCTCTATGGTTGTGAGGTGAGTGAAACGATTAAATAATGAGTAAATCATTACTCTTATTTGATATTATACTATTGATAGAAACACTAGCTAATACTTAACTGAAGGAAAATAAAGTACAATCATTGGAAAGAATAAGAACCTACCAACATTTACAGAAAATGTAAATATGTATATAACAAATATAAAATAATCTAAAGATATATGCTTAGAATTTAAACACACAAAGAAAAAAATGAAAACTTCAAAAGATACCACTTATAATAGAATTTTAAAAATCAATCAGGTAACTAAGAATAAATCTGAAGTAGAAGTGTAAGAACTTCACAAATTAAAATTATTAAAAGTTATTGACAGAAGTGAAAAGATATCTATTCATATAACTAGACAGATAAACTAGGTTAATGGTTCAGAAGAAGACTTCATTTAAAAATCGTCAATTCTCTATAAACCAATGAACTGCTAATAAGAAAATTGGGAGAACTAGTTTCACAATACTAGTTCTCAAATTTGGCTTCATTTTTAATTATCAGGGAGATTTTTAAAAAACTGATGCCTTATCACTTACAAATCAAATCCTAGTATTTTCAGGAGAGAACCAGACTCTGAAAGTTGCTAACAAAGTAAATTTTAAAAGCTTCCATCACAAGAAAAGAAAAACTGTAATTATGTGTGTTAATAAATGTTAACTAGATTTATATTGGTGATCATTTTGCTATATGTACAAATAATGAATCATAATTTTGTACACTTGAAAATATATGATATTATATCTAAATTAATCTCAATTATCTTTAAAAGACTGATATCAAGTGTTATCAAGAATATGGATTAATTAGAACTCTCATGTTGTGCTGGCAGGAAGGTAAAGTAGTATAACTACTTAAGAAACTTGTTTTCCATTACCTACCCAAACTAAACATATGCATCCTGTGAGATGTGGCAATTCCACTCATTTATATACACAATTGAATATTATACACGTGTGAACACACGTAAATAAGAATGTTTATGACAACGTTAACAGACATCTTCAAACTGGAAATAATTCAAATGCCTATTAGTAGTGAAATGGATAAATAAATTGCAATATATTCATCTACTGGAATATTACACACACTGGAATGAATAGCCTATATAGAATAGCATGGATTAATTTTACAAAGATAATGTTGAACATACATACCAAACATAAAAGGATAATATTATAATGTTTCACTAATATAAAGTTCATAAATGGGCAAGAGTCTGATAAGGGTTACTTGTTGGGAAAATGGTAGATAATGATTGAGAAAGAGCACAAGATGTAACTTCCAAAATACTTGTAATTTTCTATTTCTTGACCATGCAAGATGTAACTTCCAAAATACTTGTAATTTTCTATTTCTTGACCATGATGGTGGTTACACAAATATACTTAATTTGTGAAAATTCATCAAGATGTATGCTTTTTTCTCTTAAGTGAAGTAAACATAATAGTAAAGTATTAAAGGATGAAGATAGTCTGAACACATGGACACAGTATGTTCTTTTGCAAGATTTAAAGCAAAAATTTCAATTCTTCCCAAGTTAATCTATAAAATCAACATACTCTAATACAAATTCCAGTTGGATTTTTAAAGTAATCAATTGATTTATTTAAAGACATGTTTGAAAGGTCTGTGAATAGCTACAAAAGGAGCAAAGAGATTGGTTTATATGTGAACTATGCTTATGCCAAAGCCATAGTTACAAAAAGAATGCTTGAACACAATTGAGAAAACACAGACTAATGAACAGAAGAGATATTTAAGAGACAAACCAACCCAGTTATGAGCATATAACTTAAAGACAACAACACAAATCAGAGGGAAAATGATAGCTAGCTTAGTAAATGGTGCTGGAAAATTGCCGTTACTATATGGAAAAGAAACTAAAATTGGATTCCTCTGCACTTCATGGCATAGTTAAAATTTAAATATGAAATATAAAGCTGTAAAGTTGATTTAAAATAACATAGGAAAATATCTTTGTAAATGAAACATGAGGAAGAACTTCCTAATGCGAAATCTTAAAAGCACAAACCATGAGACAAAAAAAATGACTTGGGGACAGCTTAGGAACAAAGATACATTGCACAATATTATGTATATGGAAAAATATGGTCTGCTTCAAAATAATCAATTTACAAATGATTAAACAAAATGGTCTATACTAAAACTGATGGCTGCCTACACCAATCCATTGCCTGTGCGTGCGTGCTCAATCGTTCAGTCATATCCGACTCTTTGTGACCCCATGGACTGTCGTCCACCAGGTTTCTCTGTCCATGGGCAAGCCTACTGGAGGGGGCTGCCATTTCCTATTCCAGGGGATCTTCCTGACTCAGGCATCAAACCCGTGTCTGCCGCATCTCCTACACTGCAGGTGGATTCTTTACCACTGTGCCACCTGGGAAGCCCACATTCACTATTCTGTTTTGTTATAAATCATAGAGTCTTAGTAAAAGTCACTCTGTACTACCGCAAGAGGTTAACTTAATCTCTCCTATAAAGTGATTTTGTTTTATTTATTTATTTTTGGCTGGGCTGGGTCCTCATTGCTGCCTGTGGGCTTTCTCTGGTTACGGTAAGTGGGTGCTACTCTCTAGAAGTGGTGCCAGAGCTTCTCACTGTGGTGGCTTCCCTTGCTGTGGAGCACGGGCTCTGGAGCACTCCGACATCAGTAGCTGCAGCGCCCAGGCTCTCGAGCACAGACTCACAGGTGTGCACGTGTGTGTTTGTGTGTGTGAACTGGGTCTGACATTCATCAATCTTTTTTTATTTCATAATATCTAAAAAATTATTTTGTCTATAATGGGAAAGATTTGCCTACCAACAGTTTTTTATCTTCCCAGTACTTTTTCTGGACTAAATTGTACTACTGGCTCAATTCTACCACCCTTGGAACCAGAAATATATATCTCCCCAGAAAATGACTCTGTCTTACATATATTCAAACCACTGCTTAAAAAAATTGAGGGTATGTATTGTATATGTTGTCTTAATGCTTTTTCTGAAGTAATACAGTAAGTTACACCAAAGCACACTCACTTATTCAACAGTCTTAGTTGAGCTCTGACTTTAGAACTCTGACATAGATTCTAGAAAAATTATCTTGTATTTAGTAAATGTGAAGTTCTATACCTTTAAATATGAATGCCATTATTAAAGAAATTAGAAGTTAGACCACTACAGAAAGAGGGAGAGAAGCATTGATATAAGTAACATTTAGAAGTGGTTAAGATTTTGGTGAAATGTTCTTCCTAAATGCTGTGCTTTTAATAGTTGTTTTAAAAAAGAAACCAAAAAACTGTATTTTATGTTCAAGAAACATAGGTACAGATAACTTTTCACTTGAATTACAACCAATTTCAAAGGAAAGGCAGAACTAATTCATGGTGAACTATTTAAAGCCCTACAAAAAGTTCAAGAAGCTTCACTCAATTCCTAGCCCCTATCCACACCAGAGTCTTATCCAGTTTCTTCCTTCTTCAACACTATTAAGTCTTGACAATTCCTCAATTACTTTCTCTGATAATGACCTTTCCTTTAAGAGAACTCATATATTCTCTGTTTAAAAATTTGCAATAAAATTCCTAACAGTATTTCTTTATGAGCATCTTCTAGCGAATCAAGAGATAGGAAGGCGCTTACCTTCGAAATAGAAGCCTGACTGATTTCTAGGACCCTGGGGAGGGTCCTGAGGTCAAGGGAGTGGATGAATTCTTCCAGGGACAAAGCCATTGCTTTGGCTTGGATCTTGTGCAGACCTGGTACTTAGAGAAGCTTTTGGCTTCTGAGTGTCACTTGTCTGCAGCTACAGTCCCAGCTCATCATTCCTTTATCAGAGTGTCACACGGGAGCCTGCTTGGGGTGGAGTAACTCTATGTGGGGAGGGGAGTGAGAAGGGAGGAAAGAGGCAGGCAGGGGACAAAGGGTGTTACAGCTCTTTTTAGTTCTCATTGTGGCTTCATTTCCTTCTAACACTGAAGTAGAACAGGATGGAGGTGTGGTGAGCATGTCTGAACAGACACTGCCAAAAAAATGAGAACTGGCAAGTAGCTGTGTTCATCTGCTGCTGGTCCAGGTGTGCATCTTCAGCAGGGGCCAGGCTGTCTGAGGTCAGAGTTGTTGTGGCTTGTCAACCAGGAAAGAACAGAAATTCAGGACTAGAGTATAATCTTAAAAGGGGCACTGTATCAATTCTTATCTCTTCACTTCACTTCTAAAGTTTGGCTCTGTGCCTTATTTGCATATTCTCAGGGCTTTTATACAAAATTAGGTTACAAAAGTGCTTTGTGTCAGCTCTTTTCAGAAATCATACTCTGGAGGGGGAGGATCAGAAACCCTTTTTTATTTTTCCACATTAAAAATTTTGCTGAATATTAAAAGAGAGTGGGGGGAGGGGTACACTATGCAAAGTGATACAGTAAATCAATATGAATTTTCTAGTCATCACACTATAGTGAAAGTATCTAAATCTGTTTTAGGAAATCTGAATTTCTTGGGGTTAGCTCTGCCTTTGACTTACCAGTGACATCAGCCTTATGTTCTCTGTCCCTGATTTGTCTCATTTATTTAATAGAGAAAAAGTTAGAGCCTAATAAATTGTACAGATTTCTTACAAAGCCAAAATTCTGCAACTCTGATCATGGGGTCCAAATTTGCAATGGCAAGGGATGGGAATGACCAAAGTCAAAGGAAGCAAAAGAAGCCTCATTAAAAACAAATCTCTAAAAATCTTCTTCCTTCCTAGTCTTTGTATTTAAGTGAGACAGTATTTTAGAGCTGCTGCTGCTGCTGCTGCTGCTGCTAAGTCGCTTCAGTCGTGTCCGACTCTGTGCGACCCCATAGACAGAAGCTCACCAGGCTCCCCTGTCCCTGGGATTCTCCAGGCAAGAACACTGGAGTGGGTTGCCATTTCTTTCTCCAATGCATGAAAGTGAAAAGTCAAAGTGAAGTCGCTCAGTCGTGTCCGACTCTTAGCGACCCCATGGACTGGAGCCTACCAGGCTCCTCTGTCCATGGGATTTTCCAGGCAAAAGTACTGGGGTGGGGTGCCATTGCCTTCCCCGATTTTAGAGCTAGAGTATACAATTCAAGGTGACGTTTTCCAAGTCTATAAAGGTGACTAAAAGAAGACTGGTTGATACAAACACAGCGAAAGAAACTAAGAAGCTGAATGTTATACTTATAAATTGGACTCCAGGTTCCCTGTCTAGAAACTGTTTTAGCCTTAAGCTGCCAAGAGCATAGCCAGACAGAGAGGGTCAGGGTGCATTCATTATGTAAATAACCTAAGAAAATAAAAACAAGGCCTTATAAAACTCTTTTAACTCTTAAAATCATACTTGATATTTGCAATAGTCTGCCTGGCTTCAATTCTTTCTTTACAAAACTAAATTTTATAAGGTCACATCAATAGTTTTTTCACCAGTAGCTTCTAAGTACTTTTTCATTTGCAGTTGTTGTTGTTTTTGCTCAAGATCCTCCTAAATTTGATCAGTCTGCCTTCTGCACCCCTTTTCCCAAGCTTAGGCCCTTCAATAGCCTGCAAACATTGTTTACAGCTTGCTTCTCTCATGGTTGAGTATCTAGAAAGGGCTGCTGTGGACTGCTCCTTGAAAATCATGTATCAGTTAGAAGTGGTACTATAGCAAATCTCGTTTGATATCTAACTCAAACTGGACTTCACTTGATTTTTTAAAAAATTCTCCCACATCAACTTTTTATCCTACTAGTCAACGAAGCCATTTCAAAGTATTATCAATCTTTTACAATAGTCTTTGCTTCTCCTGCTTTTGCTCTAGGAACAGATGAACCTCCTTTTCTGTTACATTCTCCTTCTTTTATATTCTCAGTCTTAGTTAATGACACTACCACTTTCTCAGTTTATCAAGCCCGAAGGCTGCATCATGAGAGATGCCATGTCCCGCCTCCAAATCCCTCAAGCAGTATAGGCAGCAATAATCAATATCACTCACCTTGTTCTTGCTCTATATTCTCCACTACTACCACTTTAGTTCAGATCATTATCACTTCTGACACTTTAGGCAAAGAAATCCTGACATAAACAGCTGAGATAAAATTGACAAATAAGAATATTAAGAGAGTATTGAACCACCAGGTAGTAAACTAAATGCTTAAAATTTAATAACTAAAACAGTAGATTACAGGTGTAATAAGAGCCTGATGAATGAGAATTCAGAAAAAAATTAAAGCATTGCCAAGTAAAGATGGTGCTTCATTACCCAGTTCTACAAGAACTGAGTCATTAGCTACCTTGGTTGCTGATATTCAACACATCCTGAAAGTTCAGGACAGAGATCAGGAATAAGGCACTCTGCGCTCTGGGAAAACTGGTAGAACAGTTTTCAGATAATTAGATGCTCTCTGGAGAAAATTTTAAGAACTCATTGTCTTGCATCTTCTCATTCATAGAGAAGCACTAAAATCATTAACTGAGATGGCTTCTTCATGACTAGCAGCAACCCTCCACTGAGATGTGTGCTTGATTGCACATATCCCTTCTCCAAAATCTACCCCCACCACCTCTTCTCCAAAATCTCCACCCCACACCTCTTCTGATCAGTTCTTCAGAGTTCTCTGAAAGGTTTCTCCTGGGCTACAGTTCTCAGTAAGTGCTCAAATAAAACTGAAACCCACAGCTCTCACATTTTGAATTTTTATTTCAGTCAACAGTATAAATAATAATTCTATATGAAAAAGATGAAATTTTAAAGCAGTAGGGGAAAATTCATTCAACAAAAATTTTTAATAATTTTTAAATAAAATTTTCCCAAAATTCTATGCAACAAAATTAATTGCAAGGAAAGTATTTCCCTGGTGGCTCAGTGGTAAAGCAACCTCCTGCCAGTGCAAGAGACATGGGCTCAATCTCTGGGTCTGAAAGAACTCCTGGAGAAGGAAATGGCAATCTACTCTATTCTTTCCTGGGAAATCCCATGCACAGAGGAGCTTGACAGGCTTCAGTCCATGGGGTTGCAAGAATCAGACACAACTTAGAGACTAAACAGTAGCAAACCAAGAGGGAAAATGTCTGAAGAAGGTAAGGAGAGAATTATTTCTTAGCATCAGTGGAAGTCTTAAAGGAAAAGACTAATAAATTTGACAACAGACATATGAAGCACTTCTATAAATAAAAAATGAGCTTTAAAAATATAAAAAAATATTTTACATAAAGAATTAATGTCCTGGATCTATGAAGATCACTTACTATTCACACAAAATAAGAATATTTAAGGACTCTTGCTTCTGGCTGAGTTTGGAGTTGACCAACTCTTCTATCTAGGACAACTTGAGAAATGGATAATTTTTCAAAATCTGTTTTAAGGAACAGGAGATGGGGCTTAAGAGTCAAGATCTTGAAAGGCAGGGAAATACAAAGTGAGGGAAATCCAGTATTCTACACTTCTTTTCCCCTCAAGCCATTTGTGGATTAATACTCGGCACCAAGAGAGACTAAGCAAAGAAAATGTGCTAGTAAAAGAGGAAAGAAGCAGAGCTGAGTCTTAGCAGTTGCACATAGCTAGGGGGACAAAAATTGGAACTTGGGGCTAGGAAGGCATTTGTGCGTGCTAAGTCACTTCAGTCCTATCCGACTCTTTCTGACCTCAAGGACTTAGTCCTCCAGGTTCCTCTCTCCATGGGATTCTCCAGGCAAGGATGTTGGAGTGGGTTGCCATGCCCTCCTCCAGGGGATCTTCCCAATTCAAGGATCAAACCCATGTCTCCTTCATGTTCTGCAGTGCAGACAGATTCTTTACCACTGAGCCACTGGGGAAGCTCAGCAAGGTATCCAGGGAAACAAAGAAATGAGTTGTTCAGTGCCATGTTTCCCCTTCAAGATATGGTTTATTCAAAAGCAGCACATGGTTGACTGTCTGAGAGAGTAATTAGAAAGCTTCTTCTGTAAGAAGCTGCAGCAGCCAGAAGTGCTTTTCAGAATCTCATCGAGACAGGAAATCAGGGCCTGCCAAGGAGGAGGAAGGAGCTCTAGTAAATATCCCTTGCCTTCAGCAGGACCCCTGAAGACTGCTCCCTAAAAGACAGTGTTGACTGTAAACAAAATAGGCCTCACAAAAATTGAAGATCAGACTAAATTTCATTCAATCCCTGACTGGATTAAGGTAAACTGCCAATTTTAGTTCCATATGAAAGCTTTCTTAGGAGAAAAACAACCAGAACTCCAGAATTTGTGAAAATTTTTCAAGATAACATCTAAGGAAGGAGAGAAAGAAGGAAAGAAGGGAGGAAGGAAAGTGAAGGAAGGAAGGAGAGAGAAAATAAGGATGCCAGAAAACAGGACAAAAAAAAAAAAAGAAGAGGCCATTAAAACAAACCCATGGGAGTCTTAAGATATAGGAATTATTGGGTGTACAATTTTAAATAATTTCTGTTAATATGTTCAAAACTTTAAGATAAGAAGGGGAATTTCTGAAGATAATTGCCATTTATAAAAGCTATTCAATGAACATTCTAGAGTTGAAAATGCAATATAACTAAAATTAAGAATTCAACAGTGATTTAACAGCAGTGTGGACATATAGTAAGAGAATATTGTTGAACTGGAAATAGGGGGTGTAGAAAATATCTACACTATCTTTGGTGAAGATCGCTCAGTCGTGTCCGACTCTTTGTGACCCCATGGACTGTAGCCTACCAGGCTCCTCTGTCCATGGGATTTTCCAGGCAATAGTACTGGAGTGGGTTGGCATTTAGAGAGATATAAAAAATGAACCATTAAGAATAGGATATAAGGGACTGTTCAGCCATATTGAAAAGGTTTTTACTTATGTGTAAACTGAGATCCAACCAGTCCATTCTGAAGGAGATCAACCCTGGGATTTCTTTGGAAAGAATGATGCTAAAGCTGAAATTCCAGTATTTTGGCCACCTCATGCAAAGAATTGACTCATTGGAGAAGACTCTGATGCTGGGAGGGATTGGGGGCAAGAGGAGAAGGGGACGCCAGAGGATGAGATGGCTGGATGGCATCACTGACTTGATGAATGTGAGTCTGAGTGACCTCCGGGAGTTGGTGATGGACAGGGAGGCCTGGCGTGCTGCAGTTCATGGGGTCGCAAAGAGTCGGACACGACTGAGCAACTGATGTGATCTAATCTGATCTGAAACTGAGTCATAACATAAAAGAAGAAAGAGAATAGAGGGAAAAGCAACATTTCAAGAAACAGTGGTTGAAGATTCTCCAAAGCTAAAAAAGAATACCAAAGAGGATAAATACAAAGAAAAACATACCAAAGAACAACATATTAAAACATTTAAAAACCAAAGTCAGAGAGAATATCTTAAATGCAATACATGGGGAAAAAAATCATCATGTTCAAAGTATTAACAGTAAGACGAAAGCTGACTTATTAACAAAAACCAATGAAGCCAGAATACACAGAATCATTAAAGTCCTGAGAGAAAATAACTACCAAATTAAAATTCCACATCCAGAGAAAATAATCTACAAAAGTTAAAGGAAATATTTTCAGACAAAAAAACATACAAAAAAGTTTGTCTTTAGTAGACCTGCACTAAAACAAATACTAAAGGGTGCTTTTCAGACAAAAAAAAAAAAAAATCATCTCAGACCCAAAACCAAAAATACAAGGAATGAAGAGGGAAAATACATGGGTTAACTGAATAAATGTTGACTGTATGAAACAATAATTTTAATGACTCAAAAATTTAAAATATATGCAAACTATTTATAGCTAAAGGATAATGCAAAAAAATTGATAATACTAATACTAGTATCTAAAGATACTAGTAAATGAATTTAAATGTTCCAAGTTTCTGGCCTTCTAGAGAAGTTGTAAAAGTACTTGTTAGCATTGGACTGAAATAAGGATGTGTGTTATAATTTCTAGGAAAACCACTAAAACACAATAAGTGGAATAATCAAATTATTTTTTTATTAACCCAGAAAAAAAAGCAAGGAAAGAAAGAAAAGGAACCCTAAAATAGCTGGCAAATAATAAGGTGGTAGCAATAAACTCAACTATATTGTTTGTTGAATTAATTTAAATTAATAAAAAATAAATATTAGCTAATAATCTGAGTAATAAACTAATATTGGCAAAATGTATTTTGAAAATATATATTACTTAAAAAGATATACTTTAAGAACACAGAAAATCTAAAGCCAAAGGGGTGGGAAAATCTACAAGACAATATTAAATAAAAGAAAGCTCAGGAAACTACACCTATATCAGATAATGTACATTTAAGCACAAAAACCATTATTAGACATAAAAAGTACTTAATAATGAAAAAGTGATCAACTCACAAGGAAGATGTCAGTCCTAAATCTGTAATGAACCCAGTAACACAGCTTCAAAGTATCTAAAGAAAAATTAACCAAATGAAAAGAAGACAAAGAATCCACCCTCAGAGTAAGAAACATTTACACATACGTTCAACAGCTGTTAGAATCACGAAATATTTAACTCATGAAATCCACATTGCTGATGATACTTACTCACATATACTGAAAACTGATGTGATCTATCTTGAAATCTAACTTTATATTTAAATCAGTATGATCTAGTATAATCAGATACAACCAAAGATTTATTTATACCATCCACTGAAGCACTTACTATTTTTAATGGCCAAAAACAGGAGAAAAAAAAATAAGAGCAGAGAAGTATTCTGTTGACAGAATGCTGGATTTGTTTACTCTGAGGTAAGTGTATCATGGACCATGGCAACCCCTTGCCCATTCCATAAGGAATTTTAGCCAAGTTTCTGATGGAAAAATGGTCTTCTACCAGAAGCCCAAACCTCAGAACAGTAATGCACAAGGTCAGAATTGTTCATTTTCCTACTGAAGAAAATTCTAACGTCTCTTGCCCGATCCTCTGCCTAGCAACAGAAGAATAATTTTATGCTAATCTTTAGCCCTTTTTTCTCCAATTATTTAGTTTGTTTTCTCTAGGGCATCACAGGACAATGGTGATACAGGGACTAAAACCATTCCCCACAGCAATCCTGTGGAAACAATAGCAGAAGTCACCCAGGGGTCCCTTTAATGAGACAGGTAAGAGCTCCGGGACCACAATTAGGTAGGGCCTATGAGCAGTGGAAACAGTGTCAGACTTTATTTTTGGGGGGCTCCAAAATCACTGCAGATGGTGACTGCAGCCATGAAATTAAAAGACGCTTACTCCTTGGAAGGAAAGCTATGACCAACCTAGATAGCATATTGAAAAGCAGAGACATTACTTTGCCAACAAAGGTCCGCCTAGTCAAGGGTATGGTTTTTCCAGTGGTCATGTATGGATCCAACCAGTCCATTCTGAAGGAGATCAGCCCTGGGATTTCTTTGGAGGGAATGATGCTAAAGTTGAAACTCCAGTACTTTGGCCACCTCATGCGAAGAGTTGACTCATTGGAAAAGACTCTGATGCTGGGAGGGATTGGGGGCAGGAGGAGAAGGGGACGACAGAGGATGAGATGGCTGGATAGCATCACTGACTCAATGAATATGAGTCTGAGTGACCTCCAGGAGTTGGTGATGGACAGGGAGGCCTGGCATGCTGTGATTCATGGGGTCACAAAGAGTAGGACAGGACTGAGCGACTGAACTGAACTGATGAGCCCTTTGTCAGCCTGAAGAAATTACGAAAGACAGGCAGCCTTTGATCTTCCCAATAAAGATTTTTTGGGTTTACATCTCTCAGGGGGCATTTGAGGCAGGAGGTAGATGTCCCCCACACCCCAGAGTAAAGTGATTGAAGATTCATTCCATGTGGACTGAAACTCGAAAACAAGAACAGCAGGACAATTAAGGCAGGAGTCTGGGCCCTGCCCAGACCAAGTATTTCTCATTCTCTTAAGTCAAGAGACCTCCCTGACAACACATGCGCAGAAAGGCTCCGTGGAATTCAAAGGGGGAGTGATGTCAAGGAATCCTCTACCCATAAGCCTTTTGGGTATAATCCATCTTTGGTAAGAGTCGTGTGAGCACACATGAGAGAATCCTGAGATGTACCAAATATGGACTGTGAACCAGGGAAATGAAAATGATTGGCCAAAGGAAACTTGGAAGAAATGCTCCGTGAAAACAATTCAAACCACCAGAAGTGCGTGCTCAGACTGTCTCTCCGAGTCTCCCCGTCTGTCTATCCACATGGACTGTTCTCTCTTTCTTCCTAATAAATACTTTACTTGCTTCAGTTAAAAAAAAAAAAAAATAATGGAGAAATATTTACATCAATTCTCCACATGACTACACTGTGCCACTACAAAAATTTTTTTCAAAGAAAACTCTGTTATGAAGAATGCTAACTATATTAAAAATTGAGGAGAGAGGAGAAGCAGCATACAAAAAATATAGATTAGGTACCAAATTTTATATTCCTAATGTGTATGAGTGTGTGTTTTTATTTTAATTTTTAGAGTGTGTGTTTTTAGAAGAAAAAAAATTAAAAATCAAAAATCAATGAACGACAAAAGATGTTTTTCCTCTTGACAAACAGATTTTTTTTTTAATTCTGTGGTTTTTATCACCTTCTTTGCACAGTTTTCACCAAAGCCACATATTACCCTGTTCCTCTTTATTATATCCTGTGGATTTTTTTTTTTATTCCTTATCTTACCTTCATATTCACAGTTACGCCCTTTTCCTAAATACTCTTTTTTGGCTTTCCTCATTTTTCTATTTTTCTACCCTCCACATCTTGGTCTTTTGCTCTCACTCAAAACATCTGTCTTGAGTATTCAAATGCAAATTTTAAGTGTTACATCTCCAGCCAGTTTTTGTCAGGAAAGAAAGTAAGCCCAAAGGTATTGGTTTTTCAATATTTTCAAGAAAAATTTAAGATAATGCTTTTTTTTGTGAAATACCTTTATATATCTGCAACTAATACTCATTTTCAAAAATGATGGCCACATTATTATTTTTATGAATTACCTGATCTATACTAAATATTCTCAGAAAAGGTAATGGTAGCCAAAAATAAATAGATCAAAGGGTTTCCCATTATGACCTTTGATGCTTTGATCTGTACTGGTAGAGGGATGGCTTCTAAATTTGTGTCTCTGTCCTCAAATTCTGAGATTCAGATCTATATAAAACCTTTTGGATAATTTTCAAACCTTAAATTAAACATGCCCCAAATTCGAATATTTAATTCCTTTTGCTGTCCCCATTTCCACCCCACCCCCATTCACAATCTGTCTCCTCTTTCTATATTTTCTATCTCAGTAAATAACACCACCCTCCATCCAACTCTCTAAGCCAAAATCCTAGGTCTTATTAGTGATACTTTCCTCTCTGCCATCCACTCAAGCAAATGATTACTGAGGGAATCTGGGTCTACTGTTGGGACATGTCTCAAGTCTGCTACCCCTTCCCAAGCTTACTGAGCCTGTGTGATGAAGGCCACCACCAACCCCCTCCAATAAGAAGGTAAAAGCTCTCAGACTGTCAAATGTTTAAAACCTCCTTCCTCATTGTTAGTGTAGTGTTAGTCGCTTAGTTATGTCTGACTCTTTGAGATCCCATGGACTACGCCTCCATTCAGCTAGTATGAGCTTTCCAGGTGGCACAGTACTAAAGAATCTGCCTGCCAAGCAGGACCCAGGGGTTCAATCCCTGGGTCAGGAAGATCCTCTGGAAAAGGGAATGTTAACCCAACTCCAGCATTCTTGCTTAGAGAATTCCATGGACAGAGGAGTTTGGTGGGCTACAGTCCATGGAGTTGCAAAGAGTCAGACATGAGTGTGTGACTAACACACACACATACATAATCATTCTAAAGTATGAATCTAAGTCATTCTCCTTATTAAAACTCTTTTGAAGCTTATTCTTCAGTGATTATTAGCTCCCCTGCAATAAATAAATTGCAAGCTATAGGAACTCATACAGTCTGCTCCACAGGACATGTGGCTAAAACTGACCCCTTTATAGACAAAGCATCCTGTGCTTGAAATTTGGTCCTTTACTTTGAGGAAAAGAACGAATAAATACTTGTGACTGAAAGTTTTTGTCCTTGGGTAAGGCCTCCCTGGTGGCTAATTGGTAAAGAATCCCCTAGTCAGGAAGAACCCCTGGAGAAGGAACTGGCAACTCACTCCAGTATTCTTGCCTGGGAAATCCCATAGAAAGAGGAGTCTGGTAGGCTATGGTCCATGGGGTCGCAAAAGAGTTGGACATAATTTAGTAACTAAACAATAACAACAACAATAAGCAGAAATGTCTAATGGCATTTCTCCTAGAAAGATTCATTTCATTTATTCCTACTTTTTAAGGAAACTCCATATTGTTTCCTTTGGAATTCCACTCCAAACTCCATAGTGGTTGTATCAATTTACAATCCCACCAACAGTGCAAAAGGGTTTCCTTTTTTCAAAACCCTCTCCAGCATTTATTATTTTTAGATTGTTTTAATGATGGCCATTTCTGACTGGTGTGACATGATATCTCATTGTAGTTTTGATCTGCATTTCTCTAATAATGAGTGATGTTGAGCATCTTTTCATGAGTTTATTAGCTATCTGTATGTCATCTTTGGAGAAATGTCTGTTTAGGTCTTTATTCCACTTTTTGAATGGTTTGTTTGTTTTTCTGGTATTGGTTTGTATAAGCCACGTGTATATTTTTTAAATTAATCCTTTGTCAGTTGTTTCATTTGCCATTATTTTTTCCCATTCTGAGGGCTGCCTTTTTACCTTGTCTATAGTTTCCTTTGCTGTGCAAAAGCTTTTACATTTAATTAATTGCTTATTTTCGGAGAAGGCAATGGCACCCCACTCCAGTACTCTTGCCTGGAAAGTCCCATGGATGGAGGAGCCTGGAAGGCTGCAGTCCATGGGGTCGCTGAGGGTCGGACGCAACTGAGCGACTTCACTTTCACTTTTCGCTTTCATGCATTGGAGAAGGAAATGGCAACCCACTCCAGTGTTCTTGCCTGGAGAATCCCAGGGACGGGGGAGCCTGGTGGGCTGCCGTCTATGGGGTTGCACAGAGTCGAACACGACTGAATAGCTTTTTTTTTTTTGTAACTTAGCAGCAGCAGCAGCATGGTGTTAGGAAGTGTTTTAATTTCATTCTTTTACACAGAGGGCTTCCCTGGTGGCTCAGATGGTAAAGAATCTGCCTGCAATACAGGAGACCTGGATTCAGTCCCTGGGTTGGGAATATCTCCTGGAGAAAGAAATAGCAACCCACTCCAATATTCTGGCCTGGGGAATCCCATGGACAGAGGAGCCTGGCTGGCTACAGTCTGTGGAGCTGCAAAGAGTTGGACACAACTGAGTGCCTAATATTTTCACTTTCATGGTGTTAGGAAGTGTTCTAATTCCATTCTTTTATATGTAGCTGTCCAGTTTTCCCTGCAGCATTAATTGAAGAGACTATCTTTGCCCCATTATATATTCTTGCCTCCTCTGGAAAAAATAAGGTACTTTTAGGTGCATGGGTTTATCTCTGGGCTTTGTATCTTGTTCCATTGGCCATATTTCTGTTTTTGTGCCAGTACCATACTGTCTTGATGACTATAGCTTTGCAGTATAATCTAAAGTCAGGAAGTTTAATTCCTCCAACTTCATTCTTCTTTGTCAAGATTGCTTTGACTATTCAGAGTCTTTTGTGTTTCTATATGAATTGTGAGGGTTTTTTTTTTTTTTTTTTTTTCGTCCTGCTGCTAAGAGTCAAACACAACTGAGCAACTTCACCTTCACTTTTCACTTTCATGCATTGGAGAAGGGAATGGCAACCCACTCCAGTGTTCTTGCCTGGAGAATCCCATGGATGGCAGAGCCTTGTGGGCTGCCGTCTATGGGGTCGCACAGAGTTAGACATGACCGAAGCAACTTAGCAGAAGCAGCAGCAGCACTGAATCTGTAGATTACATTTGGTAGTACAGTCAGTTTCACAATATTGATCCTTCCAACCCAGGAATATCTGGGATGGAATATCTCTGCATTTGCTCATGTAGTCTTTGAAATCACCATATGACCCAGCAATCCCACTACTAAACATATAGCCTGAGGAAACCAAATTTGAAAAAGACACATGTAACCCAATGTTATTGAGCTCTATTTACAATAGCTAGGATATGGATGCAACCTAGATGGGGAAACAGTGGAAACAGTGGCTGACTTTATTTTTCTGGGTTCCAAAATCACTGCAGATGGTGACTGTAGCCGTGAAATTAAAAGATGCTTACTCCTTGGAAGGAAAGCTATGACCAACCTAGATAGCATATTAAAAAGCAGAGACATTACATTGCCAACAGAGGTCCGTCTAGTCAAGGCTATGGTTTTTCCAGTGGTCATGTATGGATGTGAGAGTTGGACTATAAAGAAAGCTGAGTGCTGAAGAATTGATGCTTTTGGTCTGTGGTGTTGGAGAATACTCTTGAGAGTCCCTTGGACTGCAAGGAGATTCAACCAGTCTATCTTAAAGGAGATCAGTCCTGGGTGTTCATTGGAAGGACTGATGTTGAAGCTGAAACTCCAATACTTTGGCCATCTAATGCAGAGAGCTGACTCATTTGAAAAGACCCTGATGCTGGGAAAGATTGAGGGCACGAGGAGAAGGGGATGACAGAAGATGAGACGGTTGGATGGCATCACCGACTCAATGGACATGGGTTTGGTTAGACTCTGGGAGTTGGTGATGGATAGGGAGGCCTGGCCTGCTGCAGTTCATGGGATCGCAAAGAGTCAGACACAACTGAGTGACTGAACTGAACTGAGATGTCCGTTGACAGATGTGGAACATCTATAGAGTAGAATATCACTCAGCCATTAAAAGGAATGCATTCGAGTCAACCCTAATGAAGTGGATGAACTTGAGCCTATTATACAAAGTGAAGTAAGTCAGAAAGAGAAAAACAAATATTGTGTACTAACGTATATATATGTAATCTATAAAGATGGTACGACTCGATGAATGTGAGTCTGAGTGACCTCCGGGAGTTGGTGATGGACAGGGAGGCCTGGCGTGCTGCAGTTCATGGGGTCACAAAGAGTCGGACACGACTGAGTGACTGATCTGATCTGATCTAATTAACCTATTTGCAGAGCAACAGTGGAGACACAGACGCAGAGAACAGACTTACAGACATGGATGGTGGAGTTGGGGAGGAAGGAGAGGGTGGAATGTATAGAACGAGTAATATGGAAACACACATTACCAGATGTAAAATAGATAGCCAATGGGAATTTTTCTGTATGACTAAGGGAATTCAAACCAGGGCTTGGTAACAACCTAGAGGGGTGGGATGGGGAGGGAGGTGGGAAGGATGTTCAAGTGGGAGGGGACATGGATAAACCTATGGCTGATTCACGTTTATGTTTGGTAGAAACCAACACAACACTGTAAAGCAATTATCCTTCAATTAAAAAGAAATAAATTTTAAAAAGATACATTTCCCATCAGTACAATAATTCTAATATGCTTCAAAAGTTCCTGTTGAAAAAAAATCAGTTTCTGTTGAGAAAACTCTCTGAGCTCGCTGCACAATGCTTTTACTAAAGATCAGAGATGGACCTGCCCATCAATAAACCTCAAAGTTGATACTAGAGTTATGATTGTAGCTCCCCTCAGAGCTCAGATGGTAAAGAACCTGTCTGCAATGAAGGAGACCTGAGTTCAATCCCTGAGTCAGGAAGATCTTCTGGAGAAGGGAAGGGCAACCTGCTCCAATATTCTTGCATGGAGAATTCCATGGACAGAGGAGCCTGGTGGGCTACAACCTGTGTGGTTGCAAAGAGTCAGACACCACTGAACAACTAACACACACAGGTATAACTAGTGTGATCACTGCCAATGATTTCTGCCCTAAGAAAGCAATGTTGGATGAAAGAGAAAAAAAAGAAAAGTAATGGAAAAAAAACCCCAAAAAATGCTAAAAATAGGCTTTGTATAAAATGTCCTGCTGCTGCTAAGTCGCTTCAGTCGTGTCTGACTCTGTGCGACCCCATAGACGGCAGCCCACCAGGCTTCCCGTCTCTGGGATTCTCCAGGCGAGAACACTGGAGTGGGTTGCCATTTCCTTCTCCAATGCATGAAAGTGAAAAGTGAAAGTCAAGTCACTCAGTTGTGTCCGACTCTAGTGACCCCATGGACTGCAGCCTACCAGGCTCCTCCGTCCATGGATTTTCTAGGCAAAAGTACTGGAGTAGGGTGCCATTGCCTTCTCCGATAAAATATCCATTCCTTTGCTAATCTCTGTGTATCTACTTTGTTGAAATTTTAGCAGAACTACTTGAATACTAAAAAACAAACAAAAGTCCCTCACTACATAAACTACAAAGCAGGGATTTAAAACCAGTATTTTAATATCTGAATATGACAATATTCCTTTGAGTGAAAAGTAAACCTTAGAGAATATTTTCACTGGTAGCTAAATCTCTTCATTTTATAAAGCTTTCTCTTCATTGTTTATTTTGAAAAATAAAAAATTTGGTCTTGCCTAGAAAAGAGGAATCACGTCCTGATTTTTGCTCAAAATGTGGAATTTATTAGTTCAAGTCACTGATGAGTTAAGAAGTAATTCTACCTACTAATAGCTGTTTCTGGAGAGCTGCACAATATTATCAGGGCATCAGACTCAGTTTTCTGCTGCATGGATTGCACTTCAGGGACATCATCATGTGGTTGTATTGACCCCTAGCATCTCAAGATCTTCATAGATCCAAGTGCAATGGGAAGAAACTATAATCATCCCTCAGTATTAGCAGGTGATTGGTTCCAGAAACCCCACCTGCTATACCTAAAATTGGATGTTCAACTCTCTTATGTAAAATGGCATAATACAATGAATATAAGTGGCCCTCCATAACTGCAGGTTTCTCATTCACGGATTCAACCAACTGTGGATGACAGACCTATGGATATAGAGGGCTGAATGTATCTTCTCTTTATATCAGGAAAAGTCCCAGGATAAGTTTTGATTAATTCAACTTGGTTTGCATGTCTATCTCTCAGCCAATTATTGCGACTGAGAAAATGGAATATGCTAGTTTCCCAGATCTGGCTCATGTGCTTCACTTCAGATTTTATTAGGCAGTTGCCTCAGGTAAATCACAAATACTGAGCTGGGAGACAAGACTCAAAGGAAAATCAGTGTGCTATTACCAAAAATAGGAGAAATCAATATTTGATGGGCAAAATCATAGATGTCGATCATAAGTGTTACCAGTGCTGTAAATGGATCCCTGTCTGCAGTATTATGAGTACCTTGCTCTTCCATCTGCAATTGGAGATGTAATTATGTACATTTTTAATTTAGAGGAATAAGTATGAATTATTTTAATCATCAGGAAAGAAAATTAAAATCTGCTATGAAACAACCTATTTGTCTTGTCAAAATCCACATGGGTATCTTTAAAACTGCACATCTTTAAAAGGATTGCTAAATTAAAATCTTTTACTTTCCCCAGTGACTGTGTCACAGCCTTCATTGTGGCACCACTTTCAAAGAAGCTTATGCCTCCAAGCATTTTTATCCTCTTTTTGGATGAAGTTCAAGGTAGAGCTGATAGTTCTTCCCAAGTAGGTTTATCATTCTGGTCATCCTGTTTTCTATCCTTATGCTTAATTGTTTTTTCAGCAAACATTTGTTGACCCTTCCTCTGTGTCTGTGGTTACATAAGGCACTGAGAATATAAATAAGCCCTTAAATTACATTTTAGCAGATCATGCCCACAATTTAAAAATCACAAGCCAGTGTATAAAGTTGTAAAAAGCTCTGGAAGCTCTCCATAGGGGTGAGCAGACTACTTTATGGGAATGCCTAGGAGGAATACTGAATCCAAGAGACCTGAAGATTTAAGACGGTTTCTCTAGGGAAAGTGTTTCTGAGCTTAAGCAGCAGTTAGGTAGCTAAACCTGCTCACCTTGAGAAGGATTTATTCACAAGGATGGATTTCTTTGCACGCAGTTCTGCCTGTTGCCAGACAGTGCAGAGAAGGTACAAACTGAAAAACTAATCTTGGGGAGAGGAATGATGTGGATGTTGACATCATCCTCTGAATTCTGTGCTGCCATTTTGCCTTGCCACTGACCTCAATCCCTCTCCTCAGAAGCATAATGACTAATAAAAAAATAAAATCCCTTCACTAATAAAAGAGACTCCATTTCCTCTCTCCAAATGGTACAAAGTTCTATGCTATAACTCTAACATTATTTTAAAACTTAACTGCAATATGCTTGTAGAAAGGATTTTCACACTTTTAACAGTAATTCTCTCTTTTTCACCAATCTGATAGATCATCAAGGATGTCATTCATATTTTAGTGTGGTAATACAGTCTCTGAGAAACAATTCAGTCCTAAGCATTAATAAAAATCAAATTTTAAAAATAATTTTCAAAACAAACACTGATAGGTTGCCAACCTCTTTAAAATGTCAGGACTTTTTAAAATTCAGACCTAAAATTAAAGAATGTACTAAAATATTATTGTACGGTAAAAATAAAATGAATTATCAAAATAAAATATTAAAATACACAGTAAATATAAATTATTTAGTTTGGCAAATTTAACTTATGTATTTGTTTAACCCAAGTCAGTTTTTTGAGTACAAACCTTTCACTTCACTGAAATTATTCTTTATAAACAACTTCTTTTTTGTACCTCGCGCTATAGGATTAGTGTTGGGAGGTAAGCAGTGACCACAACTGTAGTATCAATAGCAGATTGATTATGGGGATTGTAATAAAAATAACAAAAATGTACAAACATAAAATAACAACCACTACTAAAACTATATTATTTTTTGCATAAATGTATGCTGAAGAGAGAATGATCCAGGATTCCTATTTTCTAAAGTACTTTAAAAACTGAAGAACTTAACTTTCTCCCTTGGCAGATAAGCAATACGTAACTGAGATCTCTATGCTTCTCAAAGTCCCTTTATTTTGTAAAGCACATGATACACAATTTGACTGGAATCATTTTCAAAGTTGGAAAAGTTATAAATTTTAGTAACAAGAAAACCCAGGGCAGAAACTCCTTATGGAAAGAAACAAATTTGTTTAGAAACTATGTTCCCTCATCCTATTCCACCAAGTAAAAATCTCAAAAAAAGACTGAAAGTGTAGTAACAGGAGAGGTTTACAGATTCACTGTCTTCGAAAAGAATGACTTTAAATTTCATTACTTTCTAGCGCATCCAATTTCTTTAAGAATTTATTTTGTATACATGGAGTAGCTAAGAATAAATGAAGTAAAAGGCTAGTTATAGATGATGATTCTTCACAAAAATTTATAGTTATAGTTCAAATTACCTTCTTGGTGACTATGTTTTCCAATTAAACTCTGAGAGCATTGCAACCAGCCTCATCATTTTGTGAGCTTATTGTTTTAGAAGATATATTTATTTCATTTTTAGGAATCATGAATATACCTTCAAGAGTTTTTTATCAGGGAAGATAACTCTTAACATCATAAATAGCAACAACCACATTATGTGAGTATTTGTTTTCTGATAGTATATATTCAAAAGTAATGTAATATTGTTAATTTATTTCCTGCAACACTATTCCTAGAGCAAAGGTGTCTGAACAGAATAAGGTGTGGGGAGCCAGTTCCTACTATCACCATGCTGCAAAGAAGATCATTAGAGGACTTCACATTCAAAGTGGAGCTTATAAAATAGAGCGACAATCTTTTTTCTTTTTGTATTTAAATAATTAATTTTAGAATAGGTTGTAGATTTACAAAAAGCTGAAAAGTTAGTACAGAGGTTTCCTGTACGCTCCACACCCATTTCCCCTACTGCTAACATTTTACATTGCTGTGGTCCTTTTGTCACAAGTCAGAAACCAATATTGAAATTAACTGAACTCAGTACTTAATTAGAATTTTATTACATTTTACTAACATCCTTTTCCTGTTCCAGAATCCTATCCAAGATACCTACTCACATTTAGTTGCCATGATTCCCTAGGCTGCTTAAAGCTGTGACAATTTCTCAGACATTCCTTGTTTTTGATGACCTTGCAATTTGAGGAGTACTGGTCAGGTATTTCATAGAGTGTCCCTCCATTAGGGTTTGCCTGATGTTTTTCTCATTGTTAGACTGAGGTTATAAGCTTGGGGAGAAAGACGAAATACTGTTCCCATTTCATCATGTCAAGGATTTATGCTGTTAACATGATGTGTCACTGATGATGATAACTTTCATCATCTTAAGGTAAGAGTGTTTACCAAAGTGTTCTCCAAAGCCAATTTACATTTCCTTTCCCTTCATACTATTCTCTTTGGAAGCAAGTAATTAGCATAGTCTACTCTTAAGGGTAAATAAGACCCTATTGCTGGGATAGATTGAAAGCAGAAGGAGAAGGGCATAACAAAGGATAAGATGGTTGGATGGCATCACTGACTTGATAGACATGAATTTGAGCAAACTCTGGGAGCTGGTGATGAGGGACAGGGAAGCCTGGCGTGCTGCAGTCCATGGGGTCACAAAGAGACACAGCTGAGTGACTGAATTGAACTGGTAAGGGGTGGGAATTTATGTTCCAGCTCCTTGAGGGGGAAGTAGCTACATAAATACTTTGTAATTCTGCTGAATGGGAGATCTGTGTCTTCTCTTTCATTTATTCATTCATTCATGTATTTAAATCAGTATGGATTTATGGATATTTATTTTAGGCTTCTGGTTATGCTCTAACACCACTCTGTTTTATAAATTTGTAGCTTAAATTGTTCCAGCTTTGATCATTGTATATATACATATCTATAAATATTTCTATATATCTACATTAAGCTAGACATGAGTTCAATCTGATATCTCTAACTCTAAACCAGTACTTCTAGTTTATTCTAAACTTCTCCCCTTGCTCATTTGTAACCTTCCACTCCAAATAGGAGAAATCTGCCTCCCACTACCTGCCATCCAATTAGTTCCTTGTTCAATCCCAGTATATATGTACAGAGGTTTCAGACACATTAATCCATGCACAGAAGCACTTACTGTTCTAGGAACATGCTGTTAATCTAATAGGAAAAAGATCGTTATCATGTGCTTTTCTCAGCAGTCTGGCTGGATTATGCATTCATCCCTGAACAACCTCAACAACCAGGTGGCTGTAATGCTCTGACTGGCTAGGTTAGGTTGGAGGCCTATTCTGACACAACACAAAACACCTCAATAGAGAGTGAAGTAGGAAGTGATTCCTCCCTCAGAGAAAGGCAAAGAGATGCTGGGCAAAAACAAAACAAAAACCCCAAAACAATAATGTCTCATACACTCATCTTTTAAGGTTCATTTCTAATTCCTTTAGCTCTATGAAGCCTTTTCTGATCATTCAATCATTTTCAAAATTCTCCTTTCATAGGAGTCTCATTAGCTGAACATCTCTTATTAAGTGGTTTTGCATGCTTTTTTCTGTTTCTGGATTGTTAATTTGCTTCTAATTCAGCTCCATGTGCTTCGTTGTTCCAAGCAGTGTGCTTAAAAGTATTTTCTAAAAGAATAAATGAACAACTTTCACATATATGCATTTAATTGAATTAACCAAGCTGAAGCAGGTTGAGTTCTAGTACATCCTCCTCTACTTTTCCTCAAGATGACAGAGTAAGGTCATGACCACACCTGGCCACAGGCCAATGCTAGGACGTCTGTATCATCAAAAGACTCTCAACTGTCAACTAAGTAGGACTAGAAATTCAGGCTTTGAATCCCCAATGCGTTATTTCATCTGCCTTTGAAGCAAATATCAACCTCATTAAGAGGCTAAACATGTTTGTTCTGAATAAGGCTTTGTAGCTCGTACCCTAGAATTCGGTCACGTGGACCATATTCCAAGACTACCAGCTTTGATAGGTGGTGGCAATCAAGGATGCATGTTTCCTAAGACCTAATCTGGATGAAGTATTGCTCTCATATCCCTTACTGAATAGTAGATGTTAAGTCTTATACTATTATTTTTATAAGAATAACTGTGAAGATACTAAGAAAAACTTACATTCCTTTTTCTTGTCACTTTGGAAATCCCGATGGTATGAATCCCTTATGCTATATATTATTTTATATAATGACATAATTTTAAAAGTGAAAGGATCCTTGGCATAGCCAAGTCAGGGCATAATTGTATAATCTCTAGAAAGTTCTATGTGGTTTGATAAGCACTATTACAGAGAAAATTCTAAGTACTATATTTTATAAATGCCCTTGCTTGGGTTATCAGAAGAGCCGACTTGAAACTTAGCTTGACTTTACCTAACCAGTGAACTCAAAGAGATGCTAATTGTTGGTCTTGAAACATTTTCAGAATCAACTCCATATTATATTTTTTCAGCTTTATTGAAGTATAATAAAGAAATAAAAAAGTACAGTGTACAATAGGATGTTTGATAAATGTATGCACTGTGAAAAGATTACTAGAGTCATTACCATCATCACAGACATATCCATCACCTCAAATAGTTACGTTTTAAAATTTTTTTTGTGGCAAGAACACTTGAGATCTACTGTCTTGGAAAATTTCAAGTATATATTATTATTAAATATGATTACCATTCTGTACATTAGACCTCTAGAACTTACTAATACTATAAGGGAAGATCAGATCAGATCAGATCAGTCGCTCAGTCGAGGCCAACTCTTTATGAGCCCATGAATCGCAGCACACCAGGCCTCCCTGTCCATCACCAACTCCCAGAGTTCACTCAGACTCACATCCATAGAGTCAGTGATGCCATCCAGCCATCTCATCCTCTGTCGTCCCCTTCTCCTCTTGCCTCCAATCCCTCCCAGCATCAGAGTGTTCTCCAATGAGTCAGCTCTTTGAATGAGGTGGCCAAAGTACTGGAGTTTCAGCTTGAGCATCATTCCTTCCAAAGAAATCCCAGGGCTGATCTCCTTCAGAATGGACTGGTTGGATCTCCTTGCAGTCCAAGGGACTCTCAAGAGTCTTCTCCAACACCACAGTTCAAAAGCACCAATTCTTCGACGCTAAGCCTTCTTCACAGTCCAGCTCTCACATTCATACAAGGCCACAGGAAAAACCATAGCCTTGACTAGACGGACCTTTGTTGGCAAAGTAATGTCTCTGCTTTTTAATATGCTGTCCACATTGGTCATAACTTTCCTTCCAAGGAGTAACCGTCTTTTAATTTCATGGCTGCAGTCACCATCTGCAGTGATTTTGGAGCCCAGAAAAATAAAGTCTGACACTGTTTCCACTGTTTCCCCATCTATTTCCCATGAAGTGATAGGACCAGATGCCGTGATCTTAGTTTTCTGAATGTTGAGCTTTAAGCCAACTTTTTCACTTTCCACTTTGCCTTTCATCAAGAGGCTTTTTAGTTCCTCTTCACTTTCTGCCATAAAGGTGATGTCATCTGCATATCTGAGGTTATTGATATTTCTCCCAGCAATCTTGATTCCAGCTTGTGTTTCTGCCAGTCCAGCATTTCTCATGATGTACTCTGCATATAAGTTAAATAAACAGGGTGACAATATACAGCCTTGACGTACTCCTTTTCCTATTTGGAACCAGTCTGTTGTTCCATGGCCAGTTCTAACTGTTGCTTCCTGACCTGCATACAAATTTCTCAAGAGGCAGGTCAGGTGGTCTGGTATTCCTATCTCTTGAAGAATTTTCCACAGTTTATTGTGATCCACACAGTCAAAGGCTTTGGCATAGTCAATAAAGCAGAAATAGATGTTTTTCTGGAACTCTCTTGCTTTTTCCATGATCCAGCGGATGTTGGCAATTTGATCTCTGGTTCCTTTGCCTTTCTTAAACCAGCTTGAACATCAGGAAGTTCACGGTTCACATATTGCTGAAACCTCGCTTGGAGAATTGTGAGCATTACTTTACTAGTGTGTGAGATGAGTGCAATTGTGCAGTAGTTTGAGCACTCTTTGGCATTGCCTTTCTTTGGGATTGGAATGAAAACTGACCTTGTCCAGTCCTGTGGCCACTGCTGAGTTTTCCAAATTTGCTGGCATATTGAGTGCAGCACTTTCACAGCATCATCTTTCAGGATTTGGAATAGCTCCACTGGAATTCCATCACCTCCACTAGTTTTGCTCTTAGTGATGCTTTCTAAGGCCCACTTGACTTCACATTCCAGGATGTCTGGCTCTAGGTCAGTGATCACACCATCATGATTATCTGGGTCATGAAGATCTTTTTTGTACAATTCTTCTGTGTATTCTTGCCACCTCTTCTTAATATCTTCTGCTTCTGTTAGGTCCATACCATTTCTGTCCTTTATCGAGCCCATCTTTGCATGAAATGTTCCTTTGGTATCTCTAATTTTCTTGAAGAGATCCCTAGTCTTTCCCATTCTGTTGTTTTCCTCTATTTCTTTGCATTGATCACTGAAGAAGGCTTTCTTATCTCTTCTTGCTCTTCTTTGGAACTCTGCATTCAGATGTTGATGTCTTTCCTTTTCTCCTTTGCTTTTCACTTCACTTCTTTTCACAGCTATTTGTAAGGCCTCCCCAGACAGCCATTTTGCTTTTTTGCATTTCTTTTCCATGGGGATGGTCTTGATCCCTGTCTCTTGTACAATGTCATGAACCTCATTCCATAGTTCATCAGGCACTCTATCTATCAGATCTAGGCCCTTAAATCTATTTCTCACTTCCACTGTATAATCATAAGGGATTTGATTTAGGTCATACCTGAATGGTCTAGTGGTTTTCCCTACTTTCTTCAATTTCAGTCTGAATTTGGCAATAAGGAGTTCATGGTCTGAGCCACAGTCAGCTCCGGGTCTTGTTTTTGCTGACTGTAAAGAGCTTCTCCATCTTTGGCTGAAAAGAATATAATCAATCTGATTTCGATGTTGACCATCTGGTGATGTCCATGTATAGAGTCTTCTCTTGTGTTGTTGGAAGAGGGTATTTGCTATGACCAGTGCATTTTCTTGGCAAAAGTCTATTAGTGTATGCCCTGCTTCATTCCGTATCCCAAGGCCAAATTTGCCTGTTACTCCAGGTGTTTCTTGACTTCCTACTTTTGCATTCCAGTCCCCTATAATGTAAAGGACCATCTTTTTTGGGTGTTAGTTCTAAAAGGTCTTGTAGGTCTTCATAGAACTGTTCAACTTCAGCTTCTTCAGTGTTACTGGTTGGGGCATAGACTTGGATTACTGTGACATTGAATGGTTTGCCTTGGAAACGAACATAGATCATTCTGTCGTTTTTGAGATTGCATCCAAGTACTGCATTTTGGACTCTTTTGTTGACCATGATGGCCACTCCATTTCTTCTGAGGGATTCCTGCCCACAGTAGTAGATACAATGGTCATCTGAGTTAAATTCATCCATTCCAGTCCACTTGAGTTCACTGATTCCTAGAATGTTGATGATCACTCTGGCCATCTCTTATTTGACCACTTCCAATTTGCCTTGATTCATGGACCTGACATTCCAGGTTCCTATGCAATATTGCTCTTTACAGCATCGGACCTTGCTTCTATCACCAGTCACATCCACAGCTGGGTATTCTTTTTGCTTTGGCTCCATCCCTTCATTCTTTCTTGAGTTATTTCTCCACTGATCTCCAGTAGCATATTGGGCACCTACTGATGTGAGGAGTTTCTCTTTCAGTATCCTATCATTTTGCCTTTTCATACTGTTCATGGGGTTCTCAAGGCAAGAATACCGAAGTGGTTTGCCGTTCCCTTCTCCAGTGGACCACATCCTGTCAGATCTCTCCACCATGACCTGCCCATCTTGGGTTGCCCCACGGGCATGGCTTAGTTTCATTGAATTAGACAAGGCTGTGGTCCTATTGTGATTAGATTGACTAGTTTTCTGTGAATATTTGCACCATTTACTTAATATCCCCCATTATCCCCACCCTTGAACTTCTAACCATCATTTTATTCTCTGTTATGATGGTTCTGATTTTCTTTTTTTTAGTCCATATATGAGATTACATGATATTTTTATATCTGTGTCTGACTTATTTAATGTCCTCCAGATCCATCCATTTTATCACTAATGGAAAGATTTCCTTCTTTTTTAAGGCTAAATCATATTCCAGTATACATAGCACATTTTCTTTATCCACACATCCACTAAGTTACACTTATGTTGATTCCATATCTTTTCTACCGTGATTAATGCTGGAAGTACACATACATCTTCAAGATCCTGTTTTCATTACCTCGGGCTATTTACCCAATCCTCTGGGATTGCTGGATCATGTGGTAGTTCTATTTTTAAGTTTTTTGAGGAACCTGAAAACATTGTTTTTGAGGAACCTCAAAACATTGTTTTCCACAATATTTGTGCTGATTTTAATTTCTAACAGTGCAGAAGGGTTCTCTTTCTCCACATTGAACTTGGGTGGCCTCAGCCTGCAGCAGCTTGAAACAGGATTTTGGCTCCCAGGCAAGAGATTGAATTCTAGCCGCAGTGGTGAGAGCACTGAAACCTAGCCCCTAGATGATTAGGGACCAGTGGCCAGTGGCACGGCCTAATAGCTTTGCAGAAATGAATTTCCACAAAAAGATGGAAAGTAGTGAGATAAGTAAAATGTTCATACAGAAGCAAAAGAGTACATGTGAACTCACTCACATGGGCAGTCTCAGAGAGTGTAGTGCCCTTGTGGTAGTTTGAATCATCAGTTCAGTTCAGTTCAGTCACTCAGTTGGATCCAATTTTTTGAGACCCCATGAATAACAGCATGCCAGGCCTCCCTGCCCATCACCAACTCCCAGAGTTCACTCAAACTCATGTCCATCAAGTCGGTGATGCCATCCAGCTATCTCATCCTCTGTCGTCCCCTTCCCCTCTTGCTCCCAATCCCTCCCAACATCAGGGTCTTTTCCAATGAGTCAACTCTGTGCATGAGGTGGCCAAAGTACTGGACTTTCAGCTTTAGCATCACTCCTTCCAATGAATATCCAGGACTGATCTCCTTTAGGATGGGTTGGTTGGATGTCCTTGCAGTCCAAGGGACTCTCAAGAGTCTTCTCCAACACCACAGTTCAAAAGCATCAATTCTTTGACGCTCAGCTTTCTTCACAGTCCAACTCTCACATCCATACGTAACCAATGGAAAAACCATAGCCTTGACTAGACGGACCTTTATTAGCAAATTATGTCTTTGCTTTTGAATATACTATCTAGGTTGGTCATAACTTTCCTTCCAAGGAGTAACCGTCTTTTAATTTCATGGCTGCAGTCACCATCTGTAGTGATTTTGGAGCCTAGAAAAATAAAGTCTGACACTGTTCCCAATGTTTCCCCATCTATTTCCCATTAAGTGAGGGGACCAGATGCCATGATCTTCGTTTTCTGAATGTTGAGCTTTAAGCCAACTTTTTCACTCTCCTCTTTCACTTTCATCAAGAGGCTTTTTAGTTCCTCTTCACTTTCTGCCATAGGGTAGTGTCATCTACATATCTCAGGTTATTGACATTTCTCCCTGCAATCTTGATTCCAGCTTGTGCTTCTTCCAGCCCAGCATTTCTCATGATGTACTCTGCATATAAGTTAAATAAGCAGGGTGACAATATACAGCCTTGATGTACTCCTTTTCCTATTTGGAACCAGTCTGTTGTTCCATGACCAGTTCTAACTGTTGCTTCCTGACCTGCATACAGATTTCTCAAGAGGCAGGTCAGGTGGTCTGGTATTCCCATCTCTTTCACAGTTTTCCACAGATTATTGTGATCCACACTGTAAAGGCTTTGGCATAGTCAATAAAGCAGAAATAGATGTTTTTCTGGAACTCTCTTGCTTTTTCCATGATCCAGCGGATGTTGGCAATTTGATCTCTGGTTCCTCTGTCTTTTCTAAAACCAGCTTGAACATCAGGAATTTCACAGTTCACATACTGCTGAAGCCTGGCTTGGAGAATTTTGAGCATTACTTTACTAGCATGTGAGATGAGTGCAATTGTGCAGTAGTTTGAGCATTCTTTGGCTTTGCCTTTCTTTGGGATTCAAATGAAAACTGACTTTTGCCAGTCCTGTGGCCACTGCTGAGTTTTCCAAATTTGCTGGCATATTGAGTGCAGCACTTTCACAGCATCATCTTTCAGGATTTGGAATAGCTCAACTGGAATTCCATCACCTCCACTAGCTTTGTTCGTAGTGATGCTTTCTAAGGCCCACTTGACTTCACATTCCAGGATGTCTGGCTCTAGGTGAGTGATCACACCATCATGATTATCTGGATTGTGAAGATCTTTTTTGTACAGTTCTTTTGTGTATTCTTGCCACCTTTTCTTAGTATCTTCTGCTTCTGTTAGGTCCATATCATTTCTGTCCTTTATTGAGTCATAGGTTTCCTCTGGTCAGTCATCTTGTTTGCCTGGCTCTCAGTCCGTATTTGGTTTGTCTCAGGGTTCTCCCTGTGTGCATGCACATCTCTTAAACAAGATGACGTGTAGTGAAAAGGTCCATAGGTAGGCTGACATCGTCTATTATGGGGTAGTGGCCCCTCCTTCTTTGACCCCAGAGGAGGCTTTCTGTTCATGCATAGTTGGGAAGGTCTCCTTGACCTCAAGAATGAGAAATACATGATCTCTTTATCTCTCATTTCTTATACTGGTGGGATCAGTTCCTCCTCTCTCTTGCTATTATCTTCATGCTGAAGTATCTGTTCATAGGGATTAAACCAAGCTGCTCAGTCTGGAGCCCATCTATCTCCTGACTCGTATACTCAATGGGACTTGTTATCTTTTGACTTTTTGATAATTACTCTTGTTGTTGTTCAGTCACTAAGTCCTGTCTAACTCTTTGCAACCCCATGGACTGTAGCATGCCAAATTTCCCTGTCCTTCACCATCTCCGAGAGCTTGCTCAAACACCGTCCATTGAGTTGGTGATGCCATCCAACCATCTCATTCTCTGTCACTCCCTTCTCCTACTGCCTTCAATCTTTCCCAGCATTAGGGTCTTTTCCAATTAGTAAGTTCTTTGCATCAGGTGACCAAAGTATTGGAACTTCAGCTGCAGCATCAATTCTTCCAGTGGATATTCAGGGTTGATTTCCTTTAGGATTGACTGATTTGATCTCCTTTCTGGACAAAGGACTCTCTCCAAAACACATTTCAAAAGCATTAATTCTTCGGGGTTCAGACTACTCCATGGTCCAACTCTCACATCTGTACGTGACTACTGGAAAAACCACAGCTTTGACTATATGAACTTTTGCAGGCAAAGTTATCTCTTTGTTTGGATTGATTGTCAGGATTTGTCATTGCTTTTCTTCCAAGGAGCAAGCATCTTCTATTTCTGTGGCTGCAGTCACCATCCACAGTGATTTAAATTCTGTCACTGTTTCCATTGTTTTCCCGTCTATTTGCCATGAAGTGATGGGACCAGATGCCATGATCTTCGTTTTTTGAGTGTTGAGCTTTAAGCCAGCTTTTTCATTTTCTTCTTTTTTCTTCATCAAGAAGCTCTTTGGTTCCTCTTTGCTTTCTGCCTTTAGTGTGCTATCATCTGCATATATAAGGTTGTTGATATTTCTCCCGACAATCTTGATTCCAGATTGTGATTAATCCAGCCCAGCACTTTGCATGATGTATTTGCATATACTTTAAATAAACAGGGTGACAATATACAGCCTTGATGAAGTTGCTTCTCAATTTTGAATCAGACCATTGTTCCATGTTTGGTTCTAACTGCTGCTTCTTGACCTGCATATAGGTTTCTCAGGAGGCAGGTGAGGTGGTCTGGTATCCCCATCTCTTTAAGAATTTTCCACAGTTAACTGTGATCCACATGGTTAAAGGCTTTAGCATAGTCAATGAAGCAGAAGTAGATGCTTTTCTGGAATTCTTTGACTTTTTCTATGATATAGCATATGTTGGCAATTTTTTTAAAATTTAATTTAATTTTATTTAATTTTACAATATTGTATTGGTTTTGCCATATATCAAAATGAATCTGCCACAGGTATATATGTGTTCCCCATCCTGAACCCTCCTCCCTCCTCCCTCCCCATACCATCCCTCTGGGTTGTCCCAGTGCACCAGCCTCAGGCATGCGGTATCAGGCATCGAACCTGAACTGGCAACTCATTTCAAATATGATATTATACATATTTCAATGCCATTCTCCCATATATTGGCAATTTAATCTCTGGTTCCTCTGCCTTTTCTAAATCCAGCTTGAACACATGGAAGTTCACAGTTCATATAATGCTGAACCCTAGCTTTAAGAATTTTGAACATAATTTTGTTGACATGTGAAATGAGTGCAATTGTATAGTAATTTGAACATTCTTTAGCATTGTTTTTCTTTGGGATTAGAATAAAAACTGACCTTTGCCAGTCTTGTGGTCACTCCTGAGTTTTCCAAATTTGCTGGCATTCTGAGTGCAGCACTTTCATAGCATCATCTTCTAAGATTTGAAACAGCTCAGCTGGAATTCCATCACCTCCAACTAGCTTTGTTTGTAAGTAATGCTTACTAAGGCCCACTTGATTTCACAGTCCAAGATGTCTGGCTCTAGGTGAGTGACCCCATCATTGTGGTTAACTGGGTCATTAAGAGCTTTTTTGTAGACTTCTTCTGTGTATCCTTGCTGCCACCTCTTCTTAATATCTGCTTCTGTTAAGTCCTTGCCATTTTTGTCCTTCATTGTACCTGTGGATTTCTTTGGAAGGAATGATGCTAAAGCTGAAACTCCAGTATTTTGGCCACCTCATGCGAAGAGTTGACTCATTGGAGAAGACTCTGATGCTGGGAGGGATTGGGGGCAGGAGGAGAAGGGGACGGCAGAGGATGAGATGGCTGGATGGCATCACTGACTCGATGGATGTGAGTCTGAGTGACCTCCAGGAGTTGGTGATGGACAGGGAGGCCTGGCATGCTGTGATTCATGGGGTCGCAAAGAGTCAGACATGACTGAGCGACTGATCTGATCTGATCTGATCTGTACCTGTCTTTGTACGAAATGTTCCCATGGTAACTTCAAGTTTCTTAAAGAGGACTCTAGTCTTTCCCATTGCATTGCTTTTCTCTATTTCTTTGCATTGCTCACTTAAAAAATTTTCTTATCTCTCCTTGCTATTCTTTGGAACTCTGCACTGAGTTTGGTATATCTTTCCCTTTCTACTGATTGCCTTTTGCTTCTCTTCTTTTCTCAGCTACTTGCAAGGCCTCCTCAGACAGCCATTTTACCTTTTTGTATTTCTTTTCTTGGGGATGGTTTTGGTCACTGCCTCCTGTATAGTGTTACAACCTCCATCCATAATTCTTCAGACACTCTTATCAGATCTAATCCCTTGACTCTATTTGTTACTTCCTCTGTATAATCATAAGGGATTTGATTTGTCTTATCTGAATGGCTTAGTGGTTTTACCTACTTTATTCAATTTAAGTCTGCATTTTGCAATAAGGAATTCAAGATATGAGCCACAGTCAGCTCCAGGTCTTGTTTCTTCTGACTGAATAGAGCTTCTCACATCTTTCCCTGTGAAAAATATAATTAATCTGTTTTCAATATTGACCATCTGGTGATGTCCATGTGTAGAGTCATCTTTTGGGTTGTTTGAAGTGAGTGTTTGCTATAACCAGTGTGTTCTCTTGGCAAAACTGTTAGCCTTTGCCCTGCTTCATTTTATACTCCAAAGCCAAACTTGCCTGTTATTCTGGGTTATCTCTTGACTTCCTACTTTTGCATTCCAATCCCCTGTGATGAAAAGGACACCTTTTTGGGGTGTTAGTTTTAGACGGTCTTATAGGTCTTCACAGAACCATTCAACTTCGGCTTTTTTGGCATTAGTGGTTGAGGCATAGACTTGGATTACTGTGATATTGAATGGTTTGCCTCAGAAATGAACAGAGATCATTCTTTCATTTTTGAGACTGCATCCAAGTCTTGCATTTCAAACTCTTATGTTGACTAGAAGGCTTCTCCATTTCTTCTAAAGGATTCTTGCCCACAGTAATAGGTATAATGGTCATCTCAATTAAATTTGCCCATTTCCTTCCACTTTAGTTCACTGATTCCTAAAAATGTCAATGTTTACTCTTGCCATCTCCTGTTTGACCACATCCAATTTACCTTGATTCATGGACCTAACATTCCAGGTTCCCATGCAATATTGCTATTTACAACATCAGACTTTACTTTCACCACCAGACACATCCACAACTGGGCATAGTTTCCACTTTGACAGCCTCCTCATTCTTTTCTGCAGCTATTTCTCCACTCCTACCCAGGAGCATATTGGAAATCTACAGACTTGGAAGGCTCAGGGATTCCCAGCTCCTTTGCTGGATCCCCATATTGAGAAGTCTGATATGAAGTCTAGAACCTTTGCAACAGTGTGTGAACTTTTCTGGTATGACTGTTCTCTAGTTTGTGGGTCACCTGTCCAGCAGCTCTATGGTAAGCTACAGGAACTATGGTGGGGCTAAATCGTGACCTCCTCTAAGAGGATTTATGCCAACACAACACACGTTCCAGGACTACTGTTGCCAGTGCTCCTGTCCCCACAGCAGGTCACTGCTGACCCATGTCTCTGCAGGAGACAAACACTCACAGGCAGGTCTGGCTCAGCCTCTTGTGGGGTCACTGCTCCTTTCCCCTGGGTCCCAGTGCACACAAGGTTTTTTTGTGCCGCCCCAAGTCAGTGTGGGCTCTGGGGCACTGGCTTCAGTTGCAACATGTGGGCTCAGTAGTTGTGGTTTCTGGGTTCTAGAGTCCAGGCTCAACAGTGGTGGTGCACATGCTCTGTGGCATGTGGGATTTTCTTGGACTAGGGATTGAGCCCATGTCTCCTGCATTGGCAGGGGGAGTCATCACCACTGAGCCATTAGGGAAGCTCTAGGCCTTATGTTTAAATCTTTAACTCATTTTGTGCTTGAGGGTTTTTTTTTTTTTTTTTTGGTAAGGTAAGGGTCCGATCACTTTTCCCAACAGCATTTATTGAGAAAAGACTGTCCTTTCTCCATTGTGCATTCATGGCTCCTCTGCTAAAAATTAGCTAACTGTATATGTGTGGGTTAATTTCTGGGTTCTTTATTCTGTTGCATTGTTCTGGGCCTGTTTATTTTACACAAGCACCGACAATACTGTTTTGATTATTATATCTTTATAATATCATTTTAAATCAGGAAGGGTAATGCTTCCAGCTTTATTCCTGTTCAGGATTACTTTTGCTATTTGGGATGTTTTGTATTCCCATACAAATTTTAAGATTGTTTTTACTAGTTCTGTAAAAAAATGCCACACTAGAGGTTGTATGGGGATTGCATTTTATTTGTGGACTGCTTTAATTAGAAGACAGTTTAACAATATTAATTCTCCAATCCATGAACACAAGATATATCTCCATTTATGTGTGTTTTCAAGTTTCTTTCATCAATATTTCATAGTATTCAGAGTACAAATCTTTCAATCCCTTGGTTAATTTTTTTCCCTCAACATTCTACTCTCAACTCTAAACTATTTTAATTATTTTTCACTTACTGAAGTCCTGATATAACTACATTACTGATGGATCCATCTTTCCCCCTATTTATAGAAAATGTACTTTTAATTTTTATAAGATTTTTTTTCCCCCCTGTGGACCATTTTTAAAGTCTTTATTGAATTTGTCACAATATTGCTTCTGGTTTATGTTCTGGTTTCTTTTCTTTTCTTTCTTTTTTGCAGAGATGCATGTGGGATCTTAGCTCCCTGATCAGAGACCAAATGTACACTCTTTGCATTGGAAGGTGAAGTCACAATCACTGGACTTCCAGGAAAGTTGCTAGAAAATGTAGCTTTAGAAGAATCACAGAAAATCCTTTTAAAGCTTTTGTTGGGGCATTGAATGTGTTTACTGTACCTCCCACTTACGAACAAACAAAACTGAAAGCAACCATAGGAAACACAGTGACGATGGCAATATTGATAGCTCATGGTGAACAATATTGCATTCTAGGTCTCTGAAGACTCAGCTTCAGGATCAACCAGGCTTGATCACACAGAGCTTTTGTGTGGCAATTTTATTACAGTGAAAAATATACAGCTTCTGACATAGACATCAGAAGGGGAACAGAGAGTGCCCCACTCATTAGTCTAATCAAGGCCTTATATACTTTGACCAGACCCACTCCTACAATATACATCTTAAATTAACAAAATTAAATTAAATTAACAAAATTAGAACTAGCAATAGAAAGGTCTTATCAGACCCACTCCCACAACATATGTCTTAATAACAAGATTAGTCAGAAGGTTCTTATTAAGAAGGAGAAACAAGCTCTTGAGCAAGATATATTGTTGTTATATAATCATTAGTACATACAATCATTAGCAAAAGGAAAAGATATATCTATTTGAATGCAGAATTCCAAAGAATGGCAAGGAGAGATAAGAAAGACTTCCTCAGTGATCAATGCAAAGAAATAGAGGAAAACAATAGAATGGGAAAGACTAGAGAGCTCTTCAAGAAAATTAGAGACACCTAGAGAACATTTCATGCAAAGATGGACACAATAAAGGACAGATATGGTATGGACCTAACAGAAGCAGATGATATTAGGAAGAGGTGGCAAGAATATACAGAAGAACTATATAAAAAAGCTCTTCATGACCCAGATAACCACAATGGTATGATCACTCACCTAGAGCCAGACATTCTGCAATGTGAAGTCAAGTGGGCCTTAGGAAGCATCACTATGAACAAAGCTAGCAAAAGTGATGGAATTCTAGCTGAGCTATTTCAAATCCTAAAAGATGATGCTGTGAAACTGTTGCACTTAATATGCCAGCAAACTTGGAAAACTCAGCAGTGGCCATGGGAGTGGAAAAGGTCAGTTTTCATTCCAATCCCAAAGAAGGATAATGCCAGAGAATGTTCAAATTACCACACAATTGCACTCATCTCATACACTAGTAAAGTAATACTCAAAATTCTCTAAGCCAGGCTTCAACAATATGTGAACTGTGAACTTCCATATGTTCAAGTTGGATTTAGAAAAGGCAGAGGAACCAGAGATCAAATTGCCAATATCTGTTGGATCATAGGAAAAGAGAATTCCAGAAAAACATCTACTTCTGCTTTATTGACTATGCCAAGCCTTTAACTGTGTAGATCACAACACACTGTGAAAAATTCCTAAAGAGATGGGAATACCAGACTGCCTTACCTGCCTCTGGAGAAATCTGTAGGCAGGTCAAGAAACAACAGTTAGAACCAGACATGGAACAACAGACTGGCTCCAAATTGGGAAGGAGTACATCAAGGCTGTATATTGTCACCTTGCTTATTTAATTTATATGCAGAGGACATCATGGGAAATGCTGGCCTGGGTGAAGCACAGGCTGCAATCAAGATTGCTGGGAGAAATATCAATAACCTCAGATATGCAGATTATACCACCCTTATGGCAGAAAGCAAAGAAGAACTAAAGAGCCTCTTGGTGAAAGTGAAAGAGGAGAGTGAAAAAGCTGGCTTAAAGCTCAAGATTCAAAAACTAAGATCATGGCGTCCAGTCCTATCACTTCATGGCAAACGGGGAAACAATGGAAACAGTGGCTGACTTTATTTTTCTGGGCTCCAAAATCACTGCAGAAGGTGACTGCAGCCATGAAATTAAAAGACGCTTGCTCCTTGAAAGAAAAGCTATGACCAACCCAGACAGCATATTACAAAGCAGACATTATTTTGCCAACAAAAGTCCATCAAGTCAAAACTATGATTTCTCCAGTAGTCATATAGGGATGTTGGACTATAAAGAAAGCTGAGTGCCAAAGAACTGAAGCTTTTGAACTGTGGTGTTGGAGAAGACTCCTGAGAGTCCCTTGGACTGCAAGGAGATCAAACCAGTCTATCCTAAAGAAAGTCAGTCCTGAATATTCAATGGAGAGACTGATGTTAAAGCTGAAACTCCAATAATTTGGCCACTTGATGCAAAGAACTGACTCATTGTATCAGACTCTGATGCTTGAAAAATTTGAAGGCAGGAGGAGAAGGGGACAACAGATGGTTAGATGGCATCTCCAACTCAATAGACAGGAGTCTGAGCAAGCTCTGGGCATTGGTGAAGGACAGAGAAGCCTGGCATGCGGCAGTCCATGGGGTCACAAAGATTCAGACATGACTGAGCAACTGAACTGAATCAGTAGTACAGAGCTTAAGGATAAACATACCCTTAAGCAGGACATGGCTTAATTTCATTGAGTTAGAGTTAGACAATTAAGACAATTAGACAATGGCTTAATTAATGAAATTAAGCCATGCCCGAGGGGCAACCTGGGATGGGTGGGTCATGGTGGAGAGAGATGACAGGGTGTGGTCCACTGGAGAAGGGAATGGCAAACCACTTCAGTATTCTTGCCTTGAGAACCCCATGAACAGTATGAAAAGACAAAATGATAGGATACTGAAAGAGAAACTCCCCAGGTCAGTAGAGGCCCAATATGCTACTGGAGATCAGTGGAGAAATAGCTCCAGAAAGAATGAAGGGATGGAGCCAAAACAAAAAGAATACCCAGCTGTGGATGTGTCTGGTGATAGAAGCAAAGTCCGATGCTGTAAAGAGCAATACTGCATAGGAACCTGGAATGTCAGGTCCATGAATCAAGGCAAATTGGAAGTGGTCAAACAAGAGATGGCAAGAGTCAATGTTGACATTCTAGGAATTAGCGAACTAAAATGAACTGGAATGGGTGAATTTAACTCAGATGACCATTATATCTACTACTGTGGGCAGGAATCCCTCAGAAGAAATGGAGTGGCCATCATGGTCAACAAAAGAGTCCAAAATGCAGTACTTGGATGCAATCTCAAAAACGACAGAATGATCTATGTTCGTTTCCAAGGCAAACCATTCAATGTCACAGTAATCCAAGTCTATGCCCCAACCAGTAACACTGAAGAAGCTGAAGTTGAACAGTTCTATGAAGACCTACAAGACCTTTTAGAACTAACACCCAAAAAAGATGTCCTTTTCATTATAGGGGACTGGAATGCAAAAGTAGGAAGTCAAGAAACACCTGGAGTAACAGGCAAATTTGGCCTTGGAACACGGAATGAAGCAGGGCAAAGACTAACAGAGTTTTGCCAAGAAAATGCACTGGTCATAGCAAATACCCTCTTCCAACAACACAAGAGAAGACTCTATACATGGACATCACCAGATGCTCAACACCGAAATCAGATCGATTATATTCTTTGCAGCCAAAGATGGAGAAGCTCTATACAATCAGCAAAAACAAGACCAGAAGCTGACTGTGGCTCAGACCATGAACTCCTTATTGCCAAATTCAGACTGAAATTGAAGAAAGGAGGGAAAACTACTAGACCATTCAGGTATGACCTAAATCAAATCCCTTATGATTATACAGTGGAAGTGAGAAATAGATTTAAGGGCCTAGATCTGATAGATAGAGTGCCTGATGAACTATGGACTGAGGTTCGTGACATTGTACAAGAGACAGGGATCAAGACCATCCCCATGGAAAAGGAATGCAAAAAAGCAAAATGGCTGTCTGGGGAGGCCTTACAAATAGCTGTGAAAAGAAGAGAAGCGAAAAACAAAGGAGAAAAGGAAAGATATAAACATCTAAATGCAGAGTTCCAAAGAATAGCAAGAAGAGATAAGAAAGCCTTCTTCAGTGATCATGCAAAGAAATAGAGGAAAACAACAGAATGGGAAAGACTAGGGATCTCTTCAAGAAAATCAGAGATACCAAAGGAACATTTCATGCAAAGATGGGCACGATACAGGACAGAGATGGTGTGGACCAAACAGAAGCAGAAGATATTAAGAAGAGATGGCAAGAATACACAGAAGAACTGTACAAAAAAGAGCTTCACGACCCAGATAATCATGATGGTGTGATCACTGACCTAAAGCCAAACATCTTGGAATGTGAAGTCAAATGGGCCTTAGAAAGCATCACTACGAACAAAGCTAGTGGAGGTGATGGAATTCCAGTGGAGCTATTCCAAGTCCTGAAAGATGATGCTGTGAAAGTGCTGCACTCAATATGCCAGCAAATTGGGAAAACTCAGCAGTGGCCACAAGATTGGAAAAGGTCAGTTTTCATCCCAATCCCAAAGAAAGGCAATGCCAAAGAATGCTCAAACTACCGCACAATTGCACTCATCTCACACGCTAGTAAAGTAATGCTCAAAATTCTCCAAGCCAGGCTTCAGCAATATGTGAACCGTGAACTTCCTGATGTTCAAGCTGGTTTTAGAAAAGGCAGAGGAACCAGAGATCAAATTGCCAACATCTGCTGGATCATGGAAAAAGCAAGAGAGTTCGAGAAAAACATATATTTCTGCTTTATTGACTATGCCAAAGCCTTTGACTGTGTGGATCACAATAAACTATGGAAAATTCTGAAAGAGATGGGAATACCAGACCACCTGATCTGCCTCTTAAGAAATCTGTATGCAGGTCAGGAAGCAACAGTTAGAACTGGCCATGGAACAACAGACTGGTTCCAAATAGGAAAAGGAGTACGTCAAGGCTGCATATTGTCACCATGTTTATTTAACTTATATGCAGAGTACATCATGAGAAATGCTGGACTGGAAGAAACACAAGTTGGAATCAAGATTGCCGGGAGAAATATCAATAACCTCAGATATGCAGATGACACGACTCTTATGGCAGAAAGTGAAGAGGGGCTAAAAAGCCTCTTGATGAAAGTGAAAGTGGAGAGTGAAATCAGATCAGATCAGATCAGTCTCTCAGTCGTGTCCGACTCTTTGTGACCCCATGAACCACAGCACGTCAGGCCTCCCTGTCCATCACCAGCTCCCGGAGGTCACCCAGACTCACACCCATCAAGTCAGTGATGCCATCCAGCCATCTCATCCTCTGTCGTCCCCTTCTCCTCCTGCCCTCAATCCCTCCCAGCATCAGAGTCTTCTCCAATGAGTCAACTCTTCGCATGAGGTGGCCAAAATACTGGAGTTTCAGCTTTAGCATCATTCCTTCCAAAGAAATCCCAGGGCTGATCTCCTTCAGAATGGACTGGTTGGATCTTCTTGCAGTCCAAGGGACTCTCAAGAGTCTTCTCCAACACCACAGTTCAAAAGCATCAATTCTTCGGCGCTCAGCCTTCCTCACAGTCCAGCTCTCACATCCATACATGACCACAGGAAAGACCATAGCCTTGACTAGGCGAACCTTTGTTGGCAAAGTAATGTCTCTGCTTTTGAATATGCTATCTAGGTTGGTCATAACTTTCCTTCCAAGGAGTAAGCGTCTTTTAATTTCATGGCTGCAGTCACCATCTGCAGTGATTTTGGAGAGTGAAAAGGTTGGCTTAAAGCTCAACATTCAGAAAACGAAGATCATGGCATCTGGTCCCATCACTACATGGGAAATAGATGGGGAAACAGTGGAAACAGTGTCAGACTTTATTTTTCTGGGCTCCAAAATCACAGCAGATGGTGACTGCAGCCATGAAATTAAAAGACGCTTACTCCTTGGAAGGAAAGTTATGACCAACCTAGATAGCATATTCAAAAGCAGAGACATCACTTTGCCAACAAAGGTTCGCCTAGTCAAGGCTATGGTCTTTCCTGTGGTCATGTATGGATGTGAGAGCTGGACTGTGAAGAAGCCTGAGCGCCGAAGAATTGATGCTTTTGAACTGTGGTGTTGGAGAATACTCTTGAGAGTCCCTTGGACTGCAAGGAGATCCAACCGGTCCATTCTGAAGGAGATCAACCCTGGGATTTCTTTGAAAGGAATGATGCTAAAGCTGAAACTCCAGTATTTTGGCCACCTCATGCGAAGAGTTGACTCATTGGAGAAGACTCTGATGCTGGGAGGGATTGAGGACAGGAGGAGAAGGGGACGACAGAGGATGAGATGGCTGGATGGCATCACTGACTTGATGGGTGTGAGTCTGGGTGACCTCCGGGAGCTGGTGATGGACAGGGAGGCCTGACGTGCTGCGGTTCATGGGGTTGCGAAGAGTCGGACACGACTGAGCGACTGATCTGATCTGATCTAAGCAGGACAAGTTGTTTTGTTGTGTAATCATTAGCTCTGGGCTTAAAGAAAAAAAAAAAAACAAAAACGTTTTATGTGACTAAGATGCAGGAAAGTAATAAAACGTTTGTCCCTTTCTCCTCCTTGAGGGCCTTGGACTCCTTATCAACCTACCTAAGAATTAACTCTCTCAATATGTTATCTATTTGTTGTTTGGTACAGTTAGGGTAAATAATAGATCTGTGAATATCAGCTAAAATTAGAACCTCCAACCACCTTCTTCCAAGTTCACAGCTTGTAACTTACAGCTTTCCAGATTCTACACTTTAAAAAATTCACAACTTCCTTTACATGTCATATTTTCTGGCCTATCTCTAGAAAACAGGCCTTGGACTATAATTTGGCTATGCTTATTAATAAAAACCAGGACAGAGAAAGATAAAGTAGTCCTCCTGTGGGCAGGAGAGAGAGAGAAAAAAATTAAACCATACAAGAACCTTTATCCCAGTTTCACCAGAAAAGGAGATTTTCCTATGGAAGGAGCAAGTAAGGAAAATGAATAGTAAAATTGTTTTCCAGCATTTAAAATAGATTGCAGAGGTTCCTAATTTTATGGAAATTAAAAATTATTTCATATTTTGAAACCTAAAGAAAGTGTTAGAAAGAATTTCTATTTTTTTAACATTACAATTATATTGTTTTATTGAAAAAAAAAATAAACCTAGGGAAAAAGTCAGAAAGATGATCAAAGTTAGAACTATATCCTCTCTGTGGGAAACTTAAATGTTGAGAACAATATGATACAGAAAGTAAGAAAAATAAAATAAATAAAGTACTTTCATTTCAGTGGTTAGCAATGCTAAGACAAGATAATTACTTCCTGCTGCATTAAGATTCTAAATCTGATAATTTCACTTTACAGCAGTCAGTGAACTCTCATGCTTAAAATAAATCTGCTTTCTACTTAAACTATATTCAATTTCTGTTGCTTATAGCCAAGGACCTTAAATAACATACTATCAGGCAATTATTTCAGATTGCCCTAGCCATGTTTGTACTGAAAGATCACTTTCTGGACCATAGTTGACTGAGAAGGGACTTGAGTCGAGCAAGGGCAGTCAGATTCTTTTCCCCAGAATTTTAGAATTTGGACTAACGCCATGCTGAAAATTGTGAATTAAGTGTCATTAAAGACAAAAATTTTTTCAGAGCTAGTCACAAACTCCTGCTTCTGAGATCTGCTTTTCCTGGTTTCCACATTTCCAATGTCTAACGGTTTAACATTTCCTTTGATTCTATGAGGTACCATAAAATGCTTCTCACACATTTCTCCTTTCTGCTGAAGTTAGCATGACTCAGCTTATCTCACTGATATCTGAGAGAACACAAACTACTATGTTGTTAAAAGTCCCCACTGTATAGTTCATTGGTGTTTTGTAAGAATGGTGCGTGACCTGACTAAACTTAGAAGTCATTATCCATTAGCCATTTTGCTAGTCGGGTCCTAATGGCAGTATAGACCGCCTCATCACTAATTCCAAACTGGCACTTAACACTCCAGACTCCCACCATTAAAAATAAATGAATAAACCTATAACACATACTCTATAATTAGCATTTTAATGCTAAAGAAAGAGAAGGATTATTAACCTGACCATAATGGTAATTTTTTTTTTCAAAGAAATTCTCATGTAAACTATGCCTGGATACTTGAATTGGCTACTTGAAGGAAGAAAATCCTGAGACTGTGTATTTATAACTTATGATAACTACAGCCCTCAAAAGTCTTATGCAGAAGGTATTATTATGCAAAGAGCTGTACACTTGATCACAAAAGGCTGATGCCAAGCATTATTATCTATATAAAGGCACTGGAGCAGGCCGGGTCTTCTCCTTTACTACAAGGAGAAGGGTGTCATAAAGCGACCCACACACACCAGCAAAAGAGACCAACATAAAGATAAACCTTGTAAAGGTAAATATAAACCTGGAGTCCTCATAATGCTTGATTTGTGAACCTGGTATATCTAGAACGCAAGGTAGAGCTCTTAAATCTTGATGTGATTTTTAAACTCAGACTGGACCAGACTCAGGTATTTCCTGCTGTGTTAGCTGACAGTAACAGCGGCCAATTCCAGTTAGATTAATCTGAAGAGTAAAATTATTATGAACGCTCAGAATTGTTTAAAGGCAAGCTTACAGCTGGGGATCAGGTAAAAACTGGAACCACAAATCAAAAAGCCGTCTGGAACTTAAAGTGTTCTCTCTCCATCTTTCATTTTTATTTTCTCTGCATGTCACAAAAAGAGTCTAAGTAACCCTCCCATGTTCACTCAGCTAGTTTGTAACAGAGGTGGTACCGAAATTGAAATCTTTGATTTGTGGTTTTGAGAAATTTTCTACTTCACTTTACTCTCTGTTTTAAAGGCAACTATAATTAGCTATGTACATCTAACACCTTCCATATTTTACAATTAGTAAACTAAACTGAAAGGATACGTATCAAATGAAGTTAAACAGCTGCTGCTGCTAAGTCCCTTCATTCGTGTCCGACCCTGTGCAACCCCGTAGATGGCAGCCCACCAGGCTCCCCCGTCCCTGGGATTCTCCAGGCAAGAACACTGGAGTGGGTTGCCATTTCCTTCTCCAATGCATGAAAGTGAAAAGTGAAAGTGAAGTAGCTCAGTCGTGTCTGACTCTTAGCGACCCCATGGACTACAGCCCACCAGGCCCTTCGTCCATGGGATTTTCCAGGCAAGGATACTGGAGTGGGGTGCCACTGCCTTCTCCGAAACAGCTGCATGGAAGTCCACATATTTCCTTCCTCTCTCCTGTCTGCCTCTCTTCCAACACAATATAATAGGTGGTGTCTGACCATGAAGTCATATTGTTTCTGTTCTGCACCTCACCAGACAGATCCTAGACAAGTCATTTAAACTCTCCAACTCTTGGCTTTCTCTAAAACAATGTACATTCTTTAAAACAATGTAACCGTATCACCCACGGTGTATTACCGTAAAAGGGAAAGGACCCACTGCACATTCCCATAGTGCACCACGCACATAGTGAACCTTTCTATGGTACTAGAACTTTTACTATCTCTTTTCCCACGTCAATCCCCCAGACAGCTCTGCCATCTCATCTCCATATCTAAGTACAAACACCATGGCCTTTAGCATTCTCAAAGCAGAAGTATTCGTATCGATGAAAACAAATGTTTAATGTTTTTATGGAGGAAGAAGTGAGATAAACAGATGAAGTGACACTCGTGTGTGACCTAAGCCACGTGTCAAAGTCTAGTTTCCCAAAGAGAATGGCCAGGAGAAATTCCCAGTATTTCTGGGCAACTGTGAAACCTTGATTTACACAGATGCAACAACACCTGCTGAATTTAACCTGTGATATTTATCAAAACCTACTTCTGCCTAAAACTTTCTCCTCCTGGTGTGCTAAGGGACAGATGCACTAAACATTTACTGAGACACTTCAAGATAGTCTCGGGTCACAGGAAGTGTTGTGAGATTTATTTGGCATACTTTAAGTGCACATAACACTTAAGTGCACATAAGTGCACAATGGGAGATACACAGGGAATGTACCTGAGGCTTTTTTTTTTTTTTTTCAATCAGCTTCCTCTGTGACTTTTACACTATAATTTATTTTTTAAAAAAAGCATCATAGTTTTCTGGGTGCCATAATAAAATCTAAAATAAATGTTTTTGCCCAGATAAGCACTATTAAAAGGAAAGGATACTGAATTCATTTAAATACATTTGCAAAAGATTGATTTTCCCAAGGGAGTGAACATAGCCTATGTTTTTAATTATTCTTGAAGTTTTGCCTATCAACTGACAATTTCCTACAGAAAGGAAGCAAAACAGCCTGGCTTTCCTGACAGCAAAGAGCTATAATAATACTAGAATGAAAACGGATTTGTCACTTACCTTATCTGTTCTAATGTCTGAGTTACTAGGAGTCAGAAATGAAATAACCCCCACTCTAGAGAACACACTTACTAAGAATATATTAGGCTGAAAGTTAAATTCAAAGTCAACTTTTTCCAGTTTTTGAAGATTAATATATGCAGTCTTAACTCTAAGCAACAGGTATGATGAGTTATACAAAATTAGAGAAAATATAGTCATATTTGCTTCATTTTACCAACTACTTTTCTACTCTTCTCAAAAGTCCAGCATCAGCCATCATAGATGCTAACAGCAGTGTGTCTGGGTGATCCATAGAGAAAGTCATTCAGTTGTGTCTGACTCCTGGGAGCCCATGGACTGTAGGCCTCCAGTCTCCTCTGTCCATGGAATTCTCCAGGCAAGAATACTGGAGTGGGTAATCATTCCCTTCTCCAGCAGTTCTTCCAACCCAGGGATCAAACCTGGGTCTTTAACATTGCAGGCAGATTCTTTACTGTCTAAGTCACCTGGGAAACCCAGGTGATACATAAGACCTGGTTAAGCCCTCCACAACAAGCTCCAAATCTTTGTTTTAGCACGGTTCCTCTTTAGAAGTTATCATTTTTTTCCCTTGTCACTGAACTTGGTTCAGGTCATCATGAACTGGTCCTCTGCCAAAAGCAATGATTTCTCTTGAAGAGTGGTGATCGTTATGTAACACTGTGAAGGTACTTAATGCACATAATTGTGAAAAGTGCACTTAAATATTATTTAAAATGGTAAATGTTATGTTGTATATATTTTCATAAAAAAGTAATTATCTATAACTTTTATTTCTAGGCAGCAGAGGAGGCTTGCTTCCCAGAGGGTCCTGGCCTTCTTTTTCCAATAGGTCCACCACCTCTGTATCATTGCATGCCAAAGGCAGAGGCTTTTTGTAGTAATCACAGGTATATGAAATAAAATTGTGCCTTTTTACCTTTTCTCTTCTCCTTCAAAAGACAGAATGTAATTTCCCTATGAATGCACAGGGTCCCTCTTGAAACAAACTGAATATGGGAGGTACCATGCTGTAAAAATGGGGAGGATAGATGGCTAAATGCATTTCACCTTCTTTCCTGCTTGCTCAGACTCTCACACTGGCTCCCTCAGCTACCACAAAGGTAGCCCAACTACCCTGAGGCCACTATGCTATAAGAAAGCCCAAAACAACCCACACAGGGAGACCAACAGAGAAGCCCTAACATAACAGAGAAGCCCTAAGATCACAGGAAGACAGAGATGCAGCTCTCAGCTTCTCCAGCTTCAGTCACTGACTGCAACTGCATGAGGTGCAGAACCAAAATTATTGTTGTTGATTTTGACCATAAATTGTAGTGCAGCAATCGAGAACCTGAACAGAATTTAATACCTTAAAGTGGGTACCATAATAAAAACTAAAAATATGTGAAGCTGGATTTAAAACCAGGCAAAAGCTGGAAGGGCCTTGAAAAGAGTATCTAGGAAAGCCTAAGAGGCATGGAGAAAAAATTAGTGAAGTTTTAAAAGACCTCAAGGAAACTGTCTTGAGGTACTGTAGTAAAATGTACACAACATAATATTTACTATTTTTAACCATTTTTAAGTGCACACTTCAGAATGCTGTGCATTGAGTATCTTCACAATGTTATATAACAATCAACACTCTTCAAGAGAAAGCATTGCTTTTGGCAGAGGACTAGTGGAAGCTTGAAGGAAAGTATGGAAAATATTAGAAGATTAAAGAAAGGAGATCCTTTTATATAGTAATAGAAAATTGAACAAAGCTGTCATCTGAAGTAGCATGGAAAATAGAAAATGTACCTGGTGAACTTGGTGATAGAGCTAAGGAAATTTATAAGCAGAGCATTGAGGGAGCTGCCTGGTTTCTTTGAGCTGCCTATGGTAAAATGAGAGACGAGATGAACTAAAATGCAATTATTCAGGTTTAGAATGGGATTTGAAGAGTGTACAAAGGCCCTTGAAACAGTTTTTTCAGCTAGCAAAAGCCTCCCAAACTAAGAAAGGGTCTCAAGCCAAAGGTCAAATCCAAAATGTGACTAAGGATTATCAGAAAAACCTAAGGCAGGGCCTCATGCCACCTTTCAGACAGACAAAAAGGCAAAAAAGACCTTAAAGCAATGCCTTTCAGTTAAACAAAAGGGTTTCTGTGAACCTTAAGAGAACCTTAAGAACCTTGGCAACCTCAGAGGTACAGTGAAAGTAGAAAGGGCATACCTTAAAGATATCTGTGGGTGTGGCTTTTGTCTGATAAATTAAATCAGATTAATACACAAGAAGCCTATAATATTTTAAAAAAACTATATTTGAGAGTATTAAAAATTAAAAGAGGGCTTTGCATTTCAATTTTCAAAGACTGAAAGCAAGATGAGAAAACTAATCAAATGCAAATATAGACTCATCTTATATTTCCTACCTACAGTCACTTCCTGTATTCTATTTCAAATCCTACAGTCACTTCTCCAAGAAAACTTAATTCCATTTATTGGAGGATGGTACTAGAAGCCAAGATCTGAGTACTTGGTGTACTCATTGCCTCTGAGATGTCACTGTTTCTAAGTTTTCTCCAGATATCAGAACAAGGAAATACATCTATGTGTATAGAATCTTGCATATATATGCATATTTATAAATATTTCTCTCTATATATTTGTATTTACATTAAGCTAAACATGAGTTCACAGTGATTTCTTTAATGCTAATTTATTACTACATGGATCATTCTTGCTTCCTCCCTTTGCTTATTTCTAAACGCCGACAGCAACAGTGAGAGAGTGGTTTTTATAACCACCATCCATTTAGTTTTTTTCCCATGGGGGTACAGGTTACAATTCTAACACTACTATACATGTATACTGGTATTGAATAATTAAGTAAATGGATGACTAATGTTAGGGTTGAAGCAGGAATTATACAGGATGAGCCTGGAGTATTTCACTGTGCCAGAAAGGAACAAAACACACACATACACAGTTTGATAGGGAATTTCAAAGGGATACAACTGAAAGAATCTCAATGGCCAGATCTATAAGCAAACTAAAAAAGAATATTGCATTATAACCCAAAGTAAAAAATAAGTATTCATGGGTTCATACTGATATAATGGTCTTCCCTTTTGGCTCAGCTGGTAAAGAATCCGTCTGCAATGTGGGAGACCTGGGTTTGATCCCTGGGTTGGGAAGATCCCCTGGAGAAGGGAAAGGCTACCCACTCCAGCATTCTGGCTGGAGAATCCCATGGACTGTACAATCTATGGGGTTGCAAAGAGTCAGACATGACTGAGCGACTTTCACTTTCGCTGATAAAAACAAACAATTGAATAAATAAACAAATGAAAGAAAACACAAATATGCAGAATAATTCCAAAAAAATTTATACAGATATTCTCCACTCTCCTTCCCCAAGAGGTGAAGCATAATTCCCCAAATTTTGTGTCATGTATATAATGACTTCCTTTCAAAAAGTATACTTTGGAAAGGTGGAAATGTCAACTGTACAGTTGAGAAACGTAACAAACACTACCTTTACTTGGTAGTCAAAGTCAACATTAACAGTGATGTCATGTTGATCACATGTACCTTTCATATGATGCAACACTAATAGCACTTCACCTTAGGAGTTTTCCCTCCCCAAACCTATAGCTCTAGTCTAACAATGAGAAGAACGTCAGACAAACCACAATTTAAGGACATTCTACAAGATATCTGACCAATACCCCTCAAAATTGTCAAGGTAACTAAAAACAGGGTAAGTCTAATAAACTGTCACAGTTAAGAGGAGATGAAGAAGATGTCACAAGTAAATGTAATATAGTATCCTTGATGGCATTCTGGCACAGTAAAGTAACATTCAGTTCAGTTCAGATCAGTCGCTCAGTCGTGTCCGACCCTTTGTAACCCCATGAACCAAGGCATGCCAGGCCTCCTTGTCTATCACCAACTCCTAGAGTCTACCCAAACTCATGTCCATCGAGTTGGTGATGCCATCCAACCTCTCATCCCCTTCTCCACCTGCCCTCAATCCCTCCCAGCATCAGATCCTTTCAAATGAGTCAGCTCTTCGCATCAGGTGGCCAAAGGATTGGAGTTTCAGTTCAACATCAGTCCTTCAATCAACATCCAGGACTGATCTCCTTTAGGATGGACTGGTTGGATCTCCTTGCAGTCCAAGGGACTCTCAAGAGTCTTCTCCAACACCACAGTTCAAAAGCACCAATTCTTTGACACTCAGCCTTCTCCACAGTCCAGCTCTCACATCCATACATGACCACTGGAAAAACCATAGCCTTGACTAGACAGACCTTTGTTGGCAAAATAATGTCTCTGCTTTTTAATATGCTGTCCACATTGGTCATAATTTTCCTTCCAAGGAGTAAGCGTCTTTTAATTTCATGGCTGCAATCACCATCTGCAGTGATTTTGGAGCCCCCCAAGATAAAGTCTGACACTGTTTCCACTGCTTCCCCATCTATTTCCCGTGAAGTGATGGGACCAGATGCTGTGATCTTAGTTTTCTGAATGTTGAGTTTTAAGCCAACTTTTTCACTGTCCTCTTTCACTTTCATCAAGAGGCTTTTTAGTTCCTCTTCACTTTCTGCCATAAGGGTGGTATCATCTGCATATCTGAGGTTATTGATATTTCTCCTGGCAATCTTGATTCCAGCTTGTGCTTCCTCCAGCCCAGCATTTCTCATGATGTACTCTGCATATAAGTTAAATAAAATAACACTAGAAAACTAATAAAATCTGAATAATGTTGAGTTTAGTTAACAATTATGTATCTGTATTGACTTGTTAATTGTGACAAATGAACGTAAGATGCAAGATGTTAATAACAGAGGAAATTGAACATACATAACACTTTTCCTTATAATTTCTTTACAACAATCTTGATAATTTTTCTGTAAATCTGAAACAATTCTAAAATAAAAGGTTTATTTAAAAGAAAAAGAATTAAAGAAGAAACTGGATCATCCTTAGGGCATGATAGGGTTGCTACACCAATACAGGATTACCTACTGCCGAACTTTTATTGCACAGAGAAAATTTCCATGTTGCTAAATTTCTCTTGATATAGTTTTCAATTCTTTCCAATCAGAACAAGGAAATGAAAATAAGTATACTGGATCTTTGAGGTGTGAAATAAGAATGACAGAATGGAGAAAAGGAAGATACATAGAAAGAATTAAGTTCTTTCTGAAGCACAGCTATTATTTTAAAAGAGCCCAGATTTTAATGTTATATTTGTGTGAGTAACTACACATTTTTAACTGAAAGAATGATCCATCTTCCTCAATTGAAGAAAGATCTCTAATTGTTGTTGGTGGGTTGTAATATGGGAAACAAAAGGATGTTTAAAAGCAATAACAACAATATGCTGAGTAGACTCTAAAAACAACTCAAGGCAGCAAAGTTTGGTGGGGACCAGTGGGAATAACAAAGTTGACAAGAGTATTCAGGAAGTGATTTTTAAGATATGGTGTGTTAGAAGGAGAGTTGTATATAAAATGTTGTGTCACCTCAGTCAAGATCCCTGGTGTCACCTGTGATTCTCAGAGAATTATTCTTGTCTGGCTGGTTGGAAGCCCCTGCCATCTGCAGGCAAACGGGGTGATATATCTAATAGTTCCTTTGAGATTTTGCATATTTCTAAGCAGAGGACACAGAGGTCCAGTTCATGAGTGAAAGTCTCAGGAGACTCCTCAGAATCTGGGCCCCTTTTGTTAACTGAGGAGTTCAACTAGTTACTGTCTAAGGTCAAGGATGCCATATCCATATTACCAATTCAACAGGCAGAGAGGAAGTGCATTTAGGTTAGAAACTCAGATATTCACATCTAAGGAGAAGCAGCATTAACAAAATAGAAATATAATGAGATCAGAAATAAAAAGCAGAATGTGGTAACCAAGTAAAGCCCACAACCCCAGCAATGAAGGTACAGTGAAGTGGGAGAGGGAGACTGTGATTTTTGTTCTGTGGCTATTAAGAAGGAACTCTCCCCAAAAAATCAGTGATAAAAGGATGTATTATCTGTTTGCTTCTGGTTATAAGTCACTCTCTAGAAGCCCCTGAAGGTCACATCTACATCATTTCCTACAGAGTTTTAACAGGGTGGGTATGGAGGTAAAATTTTGGTCCCCAACTTTGACACTCAAGGAACTGAAGGGGTTCTAGAGGCAAACTTTCATTTTATTTCCTTTTTCAGAATACTCCACATCTCATTTCATAAATTAAAAACGTGGCATGATATATTTAATTGTAATTTCCTCCTCGGCCTATGTAAAGTTCAATCTGAAGCAGTTTCAGAGTGTTTCATTTTAATGACTGAAATGTGTATTCAATTCCTATAAAAATCCAAAGCTCCATTCCGAATGCAGTTGACATTCTCCAGCACATCATTTAAATTTCTCCTAGTAATTTTCTGCCTTCTGTGAGACAGTGATATTACATTGCCTCAAGGCATTTTGCATATTTTGCTGATTTTAACTTTTAAAGTCCTGGTGGTTTTTACTCTCTCATTATGTCCCTGTTCATGTCCCATATTTTTCTCTACTCTTCTAGGAAGCAGTGAGGAAGCTGAAATAATTTGTGTGAGTATAAAAAGCAATTTCTAAGTGATGGAGACAGAAGAGGGTTTGAGACAGAAGCATCGATGAAGACATCAGGAGTTAAGGAAGTTTGTTCTGGTTGTGATGACTATGAAATGACCGAATTCTTCTGCCTACTACGTCAGTCAGTTAGTTCAGTCACTCAGTCATGTTCGACTCTTTGTGACCCCATGAATTGCAGCACACCAGGCCTCCCTGTCCATCACCAACTCCCAGAGTTTACACAAACCCACGTCCATTGAGTCAGTGATGCTATCCAGCCATCTCATCATCTGTCATCCCCTTCTCCTCCTGCCCCCCAATCCCTCCCAGCATCAGTCTTTTCCAATGAGTCAACTCTTCACATAAGGTGGCCAAAGTACTGGAGTTTCAGCTTTAGCATCATTCCTTCCAAAGAACACCCAGGACTAATCTCCTTTAGAATGGACTGGTTGGATCTCCTTGCAGTCCAAGGGACTCGCAAGGGTCTTCTCCAACACCACAGTTCAAAAGCATCAATTCTTCGGCGCTCAGCCTTCTTCACAGTCCAGCTCTCACATCCATACATGACTACTGCAAAAAACCATAGCCTTGACCAGACAGACCTTTGTTGGCAAAGTAATGTCTCTGCTTTTGAATATGCTATCTAGGTTGCGTAGAAGACTGCAAAATAAAATGGAAGCTAAGGTCTAGAATCACTTTTCATTTAGGAAAAAAAATGATAAAACCACTACATTATTTGAGATTTCTTACACAAAAGAATAGGAAAGGCAAGGAGGGAAAAGGCAGAGTACTCCAAGTCTCTGAATTTTCAAGTGTCAACTCTGTTAAGTGGAGAAGAAACCCTTAAATAAAAACAGGAGAGAAGAATAAGCCAACCTGATCAAAAGGCAATGCCAAGAGCCATTATATCTAATAAAAGTTTTCAAACACCTCTATTCTGCTGTAATAGCATGAAAAGGAAAAACCTGTGGCATATCTAATTAGCATATGTGTGTATATGTGCTTAGTCACTCAGTTGTGTCCAACTCTTTGCAATGCCATGGACTGTAACCCACCAGGCTCCTCTGTCCATGGTACTTTTTCAAGGCAACTGGAGTCGGTTGTCATTTCCACCTCCAGGGGATCTTGCCGACCTAGGGAGCAAAAACATGTGTCCTGCCTTGAAGATGGATTCTTTACTATTGAGCAATTGTGTGTGTGTGTGCACACACACATACACTCAGTCATGTCCAACTCTGCGACCCCATGGACTATAACTTGCCAGGCTCCTCTGTCCATGCAATTTTTACAGACAAGAATACTGGAGTGGATTGTCATTCCTCCTCCAGGGAATCTTCCCAACCCAGGGATTGAACCCACATCTCTTGTGTCTCCTGCATTGGCAGGCATATTCTTTACCACTGAGCCACCTGGGAAGCTCATATTGAATAATTAGGAAGCATGTAGTTAACATGTATATGTGCCTTCCCCAGTGGCTCACTGGTAAAGAATCTGTCTGCAATGCAAGAGACTCAGGTTTGAACCCTGGGTCCAGAAGATCCCCTGGAGGAGGAAATGGCAACCCACTCCAATATTTTTGCCTGGAAATCCCATGGACAGAGGAGCCTGGTGGGCTATATAGTCCATGGGGTCGTAAAAAGTTGGACACCACTTAGCAACTCAACAACAATATGTCTTTATCGGGCTTTCCTGGTGGCTCAGACAGTAAAGAATCTGCCTGCAATGCAGGAGACCAGGGTTCGATCCCTGGGTTGGGAAGATCCTCTGGAGAAGAGAACAGGTACGCATTCCAGTATTTTTGTCTGGAGAATTGCACCGATAGAGGAACCTGGTGGGCTATAGTCCATGGGGTAGAAATGAGTTGGACATGACTGACTAAGACACACACACAATGAACAGATACATGTATTATATATTTTACCAATATAACTTCCATTGCAATATCAAGAACATGACACATATTCCCAAGTACTTGTAAGCTTTAGTATTCTTCATAAATATTTTTAATCTTTACCCCTCACTTCTTATCTATGTGCTTTCTATGGCCTAGATATTTTTCATTTATCCATCCACTGATCCATCTATCCAACACCTATGGAGAAACACCAGTGTGGTAGATTAAAGATGGTCACACATTCTTTGACATTTCTCAAATTGAGATAGGGGGTGGAGGGGTCTAGTTCTCTTCCTTTTGAATCTAGATGGGCTCTGCAAAAGCTCCAACTAATTAGAATAGGCCAGGCAGGATGAATGCTGTTCCTTTTTGAGACAGGCCTTTAAAAACTGGGAGATTTTACTACTTATTTTTTGAAATCCCTGTTCTGGGGGAAAGTCAGTTACCTTGTGAGAGGTTGAATGCTCCCAAATCTACCACAGTATGAGAAAGCCCAGGCTAACCACACACAGAAGCCATGTGAGAAAGATGGCGAATCAGCCCAGGTGACAGACATGTGTTTGATGACTCCAGCCGCAAGCCATCAGACTGTAACCACAAGAATGACCCTAAGAAACAATCAGCCACCGAGCTGTCAACTCAGACAAGATAAAAGGTGTTATTTTAACCAAGTTTTGGAATGGAATATTACATAGCAACAGATAGCCAGAATAACTATAACCAATGTAGAATGCTGGGAGGATACCAGGAAAAGTAAAACAAGAATCCCTTTCTCTAGAGAAAAGTAGAACACTTTTAATTAACATTATGAGAAGTAGTTTAAAAGTAACTAATTATATAGGAACATAGAGGAATGAACGATTAATTATAGCCCAGGTCAGGTTTTCTAAATGCTCATTGTTGAAGAAAAAAGACAGATGAGTTGCACTATGTGAATTATTTAAATTATCAGTTTCCTTATTTATAAATTTTCAGTTCAGTTCAGTTCAGTTCGGTCACTCAATTGTGTCCAACTCTTTGCGACTCCATGGACTGTAGCATGCCAGGCCTCCTTGTCCATCACCAATCTTATCAGGATTAAATAGATTAATCATATAAAATGCTTAGAATATGGTCTGGCCCATGGTAAATGATCAGTATATATTAGCTTTATTGTTATTATTATCAGCAGCATCAGCAATAGCAGCAGTAGTAATGGCAAGCATCTGCATCTCAAGATGTAACTGAAAGACTAGTAACTCTGCCAAGTTAGTTCTGCTTGCCTGTGGTGGTAAAGGAATCCAGAGTTATGCTACTGCTTATCACAGTAAAGTTCTTTTGATCATCTTTGATCTTCAACTGTCACCAAATACTACTGCAAGTCACACTAGTCTGTCTAAAATTATTCTTTCTAAATGGTGTATAGAGGAAAGACACTGTGGCATAATGTTTAATCCTGTTTTGAACATACACTGGCTGTATGACTTCCTATGCTTCATTTGTCTTATCTTTGAAATAAAAATAATCGTTTATCTACCTCAAGAACTTACAGTGAAGATGAAATGTATTAATACATGTGTAGTCCTTAGCAGTTAGTGTTGAATAAATGTTAGTTACTATTATTATTTGATTTAGGTCATACCTGAATGGTCTAATGGTTTTCCCTACTTTATTCAATTTAAGTCTGAATTTGGCAATAAGGAATTCATGGTATGAGCCATAGTCAGCTCCCAATCTTGTTTTTGCTGACTGTATAGAGCTTCTCCATCTTTGGCTGCAAAGAATATAATCAATCTGATTTCAGTGTTGACCATATGGTGATGTCCATGTGTAGAGTATTCTCTTGTGTTGTTGGAAGAGGGTGTTTGCTATGACCAGTGCATTCTCTTGGCAAAACTATTAGCCTTTGCCCTGCTTCATTCCATACTCCAAGGCCAGATTTGCCTATTACTCCAGGTGTTTCTTGACTTCCTACTTTTGCACTCCAGTCCCCTATAATGAAAAGGACATCTTTTTTTGGGTGTTAGTTCTAAAAGGCCTTGTAGATCTTCATAGAACCATTCAACTTCAGCTTCTTCAGTGTTACTGGTTGGGGCATAGGCTTGGATTACCATAATATTGAATGGTTTGCCTTGGAAACGAACAGAGATCATTCTGTCATTTTTGAGATTGCATCCAAGTACTGCATTTCAGACTCTTTTGTTGAGCATGATGGCTACTCCATTTTTTCTAAGGGATTCCTGCCCACAGTAGTAGATATAATGGTCATCTGAGTTAAATTCACCCATTCCAGTCCACTTGAGTTCGCTGATTCCTAGAATGTCGAAGTTCACTCTTACCATCTCCTGTTTGAGCACTTCCAATTTGCCTTGATTCATGGACCTAACATTCCAGGTTCCTATGTAATATTGCTCTTTACAGCATTGCACCTTGCTTCTAATACCAGTCACATCCACAACTGGGTATTGTTTTTGCTTTGGCTCCATCCCTTCATTCTTTCTTGAGTTATTTGTCCACTGATCTCCAGTAGCATATTGGGCAGTTACTGACCTGGGGAATTCCTCTTTCAGTATCCTATCATTTTGCCTTTTCCTACTGTTCATGGGGTTGTCAAGGCAAGAATACTGAAGTGGTTTGCCATTCCCTTCTCCAGTGGACCACATTCTGTCAGACCTCTCCACCATGACTCATCCGTCTTGGGTGGCTCTACATGGCATGGCTTAGTTTCATTGAGTTAGACAAGGCTGTGGTCCATGTAATCAGATTGGCTAGTTTTCTGGGATTATGGTTTCAGATGTTCAAGCTGGTTTTAGAAAAGGCAGAGGAACCAGAGATCAAATTGCCAACATCTGCTGGATCATTGAAAAAGCAAGAGAGTTCCAGAAAAACATCTATTTCTGCTTTATTGAGTATGCCAAAGCCTTTGACTGTGTGGATCACAACAAACTGTGGAAAATTCTGGAAGGGTTGGGAATACCAGACCACCTGACCTGCCTCTTGAGAAACCTATATACAGGTCAGGAAGCAACAGTTCGAACTGGACATGGAACAACAGATTGGTTCCAAATAGAAAAAGGAGTACCTCAAGGCTGCATATTGTCACCCTGCTTACTTATATGCAGAGTACATCATGAGAAACGCTGGGCTGGAGGATGCACAAGCTGGAATCAAGATTGCCAGGAGAAATATCAATACCTCAGATATGCAGATGACACCACCCTTATGGCAGAAAGTGAAGAGGAACTCAAAAGCCACTTGATGAAAGTGAAAGAGGAGAGTGAAAAAGTTGGCTTAAAGCTCAACATTCAGAAAACGAAGTCATGGCATCTGGTTCCATCACTTCATGGCAAATAGATGGGGAAACAGTGGAAACTGTCAAACTTTATTTTTTGGGCTTCTAAATCATTGCAGATGGTGATTGCAGCCATGAAATTAAAAGACGCTTACTCCTTGGAAGGAAAATTATGACCAATGTGGACAGCGTATTAAAAAGCAGAGACATTACTTTGCCAACAAAGGTCACTCTAGTCAAGGTTATGGTTTTTCCAGTGGTCACGTATGGATGTGAGAGTTGGACTGTGAAGAAATCTGAGTGCCGAAGAATTGATGCTTTTGAACTGTGGTGTTGGAGAAGACTCTTTAGAGTCCCTTGGACTGCAAGGAGACATCCTAAAGGAGATCATTCCCGGGTATTCATTGAAGGACTGATGTTGAAGCTGAAACTGCAATACTTTGGGCACCTCATGTGAAGAGTTGACTCATTGGAAAAGACCCTGATGCTGGGAGGGATTGGAGGCAGGAGGAAAAGGGGACAACAAAGGATGAGATGGCTGGATGACATCACCGACTCGATGGACATGAGTTTGGGTAAACTCCCAGAGTTGTTGATGGACAGGGAGGCCTGGCGTGCTGCAATTCATGGGGTTGCAATGAATCAAACACGATTGAGTAACTGAACTGAACTGAACTGAACTGAACTATTATGATTATTACTGTTATTACTTCCATTGACAAGTATAAATAATATAATCTCCACTACATACTCGGCATTTTTATATTATTAATGAACAATTCATCAACATTTGATCATAACTGTTACCATTGCTATGATAAAACTGAGGTTCAATAACATTAATATTTGGAAAAATAAAAAACCAAAAGAACAAAAATAATTCAATATTTGTATTTCAACATTTTCTTGCTCCTCATTATTTATTTTAATTTTGTCATATTGACTCACTACTTCTTTGTTGTGACCTTGAGGCACCTACTTTACTGTTTCTTGCTATTTTAAGAAAAACCCAGATTTCTGAATATTCACAGTGGATTATTTTCTTCTTTTGCCATCAATTCTTTAAAAAAATACAGTACATTTCATAAAAAGACAGTATGAACTACTGATTTCAACCCTCTCAGAAATATATTTAGTATTTTTTAGTATTAGTATTTAGTATTTTTAATGCATTTAGTGTTTGTGGATGGTAAAATGATGCCAATGCTTTTATCCATCTGCATTTCTACTATCTAATTGTAGATCAACATAGGGTATTTGATGTATACTGTGGATGATAAGAGCTGTCCTCAACACTTCTGAAAATGGGTTATATCAAAAGCTTTAAGCATGAATTCATGACACTCTATTTAGAATTAGAAATCCACAAATTTCAGAGTAGCTTATTCTATATTGAGTCCCCTGTGGAAGAGACATAGTGTTTAGAGACTATGCTGGCTAAAATTTTCTCCCTTAAAAAATAAGCAAACAAACAAAATAGTAAAAGTCATTTTTTGTTTCAGAGAAACCCTTGCAAGTGTTTCTAAGAACAGATAAATAAGATTTCATCAAATAGGACTTCTATTTCTACCTCTGTTTATGATGTATGATATATACATACAAAAATATATGTACATATTCATACTAAGACTCTTGCATGTCCCTTGGACTGCAAGGAGATCCAACCAGTCCATCCTAAAGGAAACCAGTCCTGGGTGTTCATTGGCATGACTGATGCTGAGATTGAAACTCCAATACTTTGGCCACCTCATGCGAAGAGTCGACTCATTGGAAAAGACCCTGATGCTGGGAGGGATTGGGGGCAGGAGGAGAAGGGGACAACAGAGGATGAGATGGCTGGATGGCATCACCGACTCGATGGGCATGAGTTTGGGTAAATTCCAGGAGCTGGTGATGGACAGGGAGGCCTGGCGTGCTGCAATTCATGAGGTTGCAAAGAGTCAGACACGACTGAGCGACTGAATTGAACTGATATAATTTTGATGGTGTTGGAGTACTGCTGAAGCACAGAACTTAAGAAGTCAAGTTCTACTGCCACTACATAAGCAGTCCAACTGCACGGAGGACACCATGCTGTAAGAAGCCCAAACTAGACCACATGTAGAATCCAGATGGAGATACTCAAAACTACCTGCAAAGAAAGGCCCTGACATTACATGAAGAACCTGTCCCCAGCTGTTCCAGCATCCACTGTCTCAGCTCCACATCACTGACTGCAACATCATGGAATACCCTGAGCTGAATCTTTCTAAATTTTTTACTCACAGAAACTGTGATCGATAATAAAATAAAGATTGTTGTTTCGAGCCACAGAAAGAAAGACAATAAAAGGAGAGATGGAAAACATACTTTCTTCAGGAAATCTGCCAATTTATGGAGCACAGTGAAAGACCATGGTTCTAGATAATGGGTTTAGTCAGGAGGCACTTTAAAAAAGGCAAGGAACCCACAGAAAACTTGTGAAAATATCAAGGTGCTGAAGAGATAAAACTCGAGAGTTCAAGACTGCCACACAGCAATCTTCAAAATTAACAGGTTTTATATTTTATCAGCTGCTCTTCTCACATCACATCGACAAAAATGGCTACATTAAAAAAGACTGATCATAACAAGGTAAGCATGTGGAGTGACTCAAACTCTCAGAGGTTTAAAGTGTTATAGCCACCTGCACATCTATTTGGCACTCAATATCCACTAGTAATAAATGTATATATTCTACTCTTAGATATAAACTTGGGTATACATTTATCAGAAATAACTATATATGCTCATGAAAAAAGGCAAGTACACTAGTGCATAGCAGCACTATACTTAATAGAGTAAAACAAGAAACAATTCAACTGTTCAACACAGCAGAATGAATGAATAAATGCAGTAATGAAAGTGAATGAACTACTTCTACATGCAATTGCACAGCTTAATCTTACAAATATTATATTGATTGAAATAAACCCAAACACAAATGATTTGTTCTTTTTTTATTCCATTTATATAAAGTTTAAAAATGGGCAAAATTAATCTATGCTATGAGAAGTTAGGATAATGATTACTTTGTGAGCACAGTGACTACAAGTTATTAGTGGGGTTCTGGGATGCTGCCAATATTGTATTTCTTGATCAGGTACTGGTTATATGGGTATTTTTTGTTGTTGGAAATGTATTGAGCTGTATAATTATGATGTGTACATATCTCTATATAAGATATGCTTATCAGTCATGTCTGACTCTTTTTGACCCCATGGACTGTACCCTGCCAGGCTCCTCTGTCCATGGGATTTTCCAGCTAAGAATACTGGAGTGGGTTGCCATTTTATTCTCCAGGGATCTTTCTGACAAAGGGATCAAACCCAGGTTTCCTGAACTGACAGACAGATTGTTTACCACTGCACCACCTAAGAAACCACATAAGCTTTATCTCAACAATTCTTTTTTATTTTTTTTAATAAGATCTTGCCCCTATGTTTTCATGGGTTTCTTGGACCCCTCCAGGCTTTTAGTGAAGAGCTATGAATTGTCCCATCTTCCCTCTAGTAGGGGGAGGAAAAGTAACCATTCTGAAATACATCCAGAGCATTCTCTGTTATCAATGGCCTACTGTCCAAGGGAAAAGGCTCTACCAGCACCTTAGTCTATGTAAAGGGAAGGGCCTTCACCCAACTGCAGTTCCCTCTAGCCTTTCTGTTTCACCTAAGAGGGAAAGAAGAAAGCAAAGAAAAATGAAAATCAAAAATTGGGAACATAGGTACATTAAATGACTTTACATCATAAAATTATTGATTACTTTTCCTCCGCCACACCTTTCTATCACACCAACAGGACTCCAGGGTAATAGCAACGAAAACAATGAAACAGCTGCAATATGTAGACTTTATCTAAGGAGGAGTTCTCAGGGAAACTTCCAAAAAGAGGGAGACAAAAGCTAGGACACTTCAGGAATCTAAAGCCAGTGGCACCCATGGCTAGAGCAAACAGTAAACACAGCTCAGCTTCTAGCCAGAGGAACACAGAACTTCACACTAAGAGCCTGTTCACAATTCCTATTACTTCATGCCTGACCTTAAACAAACAAACAAAAAAATCACAAGGCAAGCTAAAGGAAAAGAAAAAGGACGATTTTCAAGTTGGAGCAATATATATTTTTAATACATATTTTTAATATAAACTATCTCCTGAAGAACTGAATTAATCTACTCAATTCCAGGTAATATTTTTTTTTTCATTGGGAATAAGACTTAGTTACCCCTTTGAGTTGTAAATAATATCAAACTTTTGGAGATTGTTATCTTGAATTTAATTAACACATTTTCTGCCAAAATGCTGAATAATATTCTTTATCTCAGATCTCTGCTCAAATGTCACCTGATCAGTGAGTCCCTGCTGCTGGTGAGAAGTTGCTTCAGTCGTGAGTCCCTACAGCACTTAAAATAGCAGCACTTCTCCACACTCCTGATCCACTCTTCCTGTTTGTATTTCTTCATAGGATATATGTGTTCACCTGACACATTATAAATCTTGAAAGTGAAAGCATTAATGGCTCAGTCGTGTCTGACTCTTTGCAACCCCATGAACTGTAACCAGCCAGGCTCATCTGTCTTTGGGATTCTCCAGGCAAGAACACTGGAGTGGGTTGCCATTCCCTTCTCCAGGTGATCTGCTAGAAAATCCTACTCGAGTGTTTATTATTTGGCTCCCCTGTCTAGAACGTAAGATTCACGACATCTGTCTTATTTGTTAATTACCCACCCCTGCCCAAAGTGCCTATGACAATTAAGTGTTTGGTAAATATATGTTGGGCTTCCCAGGTGGTGCTAATGGTAAGGAACCCACCTGCCAATGCAGGAGACATAAGAGACTTGGGTTGGATCCCTGGGTCAAGAAGATCTCCTGGGAGAAGGAAATGGCAACTCACTCCAGTATTCTTGCCTGGAGAATTCCCACAGACAGAGGAGACTAGGTGGGTACAGTCCATGGAGTGGGCAAGAGTCGCACGCAACTGGGCAACTGAACAACAATGGCGAAAAATTGACGACAAATACATGTTAAGTAAATGAAAAAATATACACTTCATAAACATTTATTTATAGAGAAATAAAGATACCAGATTGTAAGATTGCCTAAATTCTTACCCTGTACTAAGAGCTGTGCTAGGCCTTTGCAAGCATCCCATCCAGCACCACGCGAGGTCAGTGTGAGGTCACTGTAGGGTCAGTGGGCCAGGAACGTGGCAGCCCTAGTGGAATAGGCACAGAGGTACACACTGACCTCAGACTGGTACAAGGACACGCTTCTTAAGGACCACTACTGCATCCTGATCCTGTATTTCTAGACATTGCCAGAGGAGGACTGCCTTCTTGGAGAGATCAAAAACCTGGTTTACCAGTAACTCCAAGAGAATGAGTCTGTCCAAAATCACTACCACCGTGAGTCTAAACATCAGCTCTATGACTGCAAGAAAGGCTCGCCTCATGCTCCAGAGGAGGCAGGAAGAACTGCAGTCTTTGTGGGACAAGGCCAAGCAGAGGCCCACAGCTCCTGTACATCATGGGCTCCGTAGAGAGGAGAGGCTGTCCGAGGAGAGACACAGCCAGGACGGACAGTCTGAGTTCAAGCACTGGAGAAGATGGCCTTGAGTGAGGTGCTGGACGATGTCCCCATCCTGATTCTGGCCAGCAGGCAGGATGTATCAATTTGTCTAACTGCAATATCTAGACTGCATTTAGACTGCATCTCCAAGTTCCGCAAGCATGACAACTCGATATTCACCCACTCGGCCCTCACTGGGCAAAGGCTGAGGGAAGGCTTCTAGTGGACAGCGAAGTGCGTCATGCCGAACGGTGCGCAGGTCGCCCAGGCTGCCAGAGATCATACAGGCACAGCCGAACCCACTGATGCAAACCACAGCTCATCCCTGGGTTCAGGAAGGGCTCCTGCCAACACAGTGCAGACCAGGCAGGGTCTGGGTTTGCTGGGTTTGTTTGCCTTTTCGCTTTCACATCTGCTTTGTTTAAAAGAAAAAAGAAACAAACAAACAAACAAAAATGGTGCTAAATATCTGTAGAATTTACCTGGATTACCTTATTTAAGTTTCACAACAACCCCACTCCAGTACTTTTGCCTGGAAGATCCCATGGATGGAGGAGCCTGGTGGGCTGCAGTCCATGGGGTTGCTGGAGTTGGACACGACTGAGTGACTTTACTTTCACTTTTCACTTTTATGCATTGGAGAAGGAAATGGCAACCCACTCCAGTGTTCTTGCCTGGAGAATCCCAGGGACGGGAAGCCTGGTGGGCTGCCGTCTATGGGGTCCACAGAGTCGGACACGACTGAAGTGACGCAGCAGCAGCATTATCCCTTTTGAAAATGATAAAGCTAAAGAACAAAGAGATGAATCATCCAGCATACCCGAGTCTGAACATTTTTTTTAGGTCTTTTAGAATTTTGGCTAAACACCTAACTTGTAAAACAGAAATGATAGGGACCCACTCAGCCTAAAGAAGAGTTAATTATTAATACACATGTCTGAGGGACCTTTGAAGATATGCCAAACATACAACCATCATCAGACTGTCACACATGTCCAGAGTATATAATGGAAAGACTGAAAGCTTGGAAAGGGTTTTATGGAAGTAAAACAGTTGTCATTTCAGAGAGTCATTATTCAATTCAGTTCAGTTGCTCACTCATATCCGACCTTAAGACCCTATGGACTGCAGCATGCAAGGCTTCCCTGTCCATCACCAACTCCAGGAGCTTACTCAAACTCATGTCCATCGAATGGGTGATGCCATCCAACCATCTCATCCTCTGTCATTCCCTTCTCCTCCCGCCTTCCATCTTTCCCAGCATCAGGGTCTTTTACAAGGAGTCAGTTCTTCCCATCAGGTGGCCAAACTATTGGAGTTTCAGCTTCAGCATCAGTCGTTCCAATGAATATTTAGGATTGATTTCCTTTAGGATGGACTGGTTTGATCTCCTTGCTGTCCAAGAGACTCTCAAGAGTCTTCTCCAATTCCACAGTTCAAAACCATCAATTCTTCAGTGCTAAACTTTCTTTATAGTCCAGCTCTCACATCCATACATGACTACTGGAAAAACCATAGCTTTGACTTGATAGACCTTTGATGGCAAAGTAATGTCTCTGTTTTTTAATATGCTGTCTAAGTTGGTCATAGCTTTTCTTCCAAGGAATAGTCAAAGGCTTTGGCATAGTCAATAAAGCAGAAGTAGATGTTTTTCTGGAAGGCTCTTGCTTTTTCAATGATCCAACAGGTGTTGGCAATTTGATCTCTGGTTCCTCTGCCTTTTCTAAAACCAGCTTGAACATCTGGAAGTTCATGGTTTACATACTGTTGAAGCCTGGCTTGGAGAATTTTGAGCATTACTTTGCTAGCATGTAGGATGAGTGCAATTGTGTGGTAGTTTGAATATTGCTTGGCATTGCCTTTCTTTGGGATTGGAATGAAAACTGACCTTTTCCAGTCCTGTGCACACTGCTGAGTTTTCCCAAATTTGCTGGCATACTGAGTGCAGCACTTTCACAGCATCATCTTTTAGGATTTGAAATAGCTCAGCTGGAATTCCATCACCTCCACTAGCTTTGTTCATAATGATGCTTCCTAAGGACTGCTTGACTTCACATTACAGGATATCTGGCTCTAGATGAGTGATCATACTATTGTGGTTATCTGGGTCATGAAGATCTTTTTTGTCTAGTTCTTTTGTGTATTCTTGCCACCGCTTCCTAATATCATCTGCTTCTGTTAGGTCCCTACCATTTCTGTCCTTTATTGTGCCCATTGTTACATGAAATGTTCCCTTGGTATCTCTAATTTTCTTGAAGAGCTCTACAGTCTTTCCCTCTCTATTCCATTTCCTCTGTATCTTTGCCTTGATCATTGAGGAAGGCTTTCTTATCTCTCCTTGCTATTCTTTGGTACTCTGCATGCAAATGGGTATATCTTTCCTTTTCTCCTTAGCCTTTTGCTTTTCTTCTTTTCTCAGCTATTTGTAAGGCCTCCTCAGACAACCATTTTGCCTTGTATTACTTTTCTTGGGGATGGTCTTGATCACTGCCTCCTGTACAGTGTCAGAAACCACGGTCCATATTTCTTCAGACACTTGTCTATCAGAAATAATCCCTTGAATCTCTCTGTCACTTCCATTGTATAATTGTTAAGGGATTTGATTGGGTCATACCTGAATGGTCTAATGGTTTTCCTATTTCTTCAATCTAAGTTTGAATATTGCAAAAGAAGTTCATGATCTGAGCCAAGTCTGCTCCCAGTCTTGTTTTGGCTGACTCTATAGAGGTCTGGAAAATCCCATGGACAGAGGAGTCTGGTAGGCTACAGTCCATGGGGGTTGCTAAGAGTTGGACACGACTGAGCGACTTCACTTTCACTTTTCACTTTCATGCATTGGAGAAGGAAATGGCAACCCACTCCAGTGTTCTTGCCTGGAGAAACCCAGGGACGGGGGAACCTGGTGGGCTGCCGTCTATGGGGTCACACAGAGTTGGACATGACCAAAGTGACGTAGCATGGCACAGAGGTTCTCCATCTTTGGCTTCAAAGTATATAATCAATCTGATTTCAGTATTGACCATCTGATGATGTCCAGGTGTAGAGTCTTCTCTTGTGTTGTCAGAAGAGGACAGTGTGTTCTCTTGGCAAAACTGTTAGCTTTTGCCCTACTTTATTTTGAACGCCAAGGTCAAATTTCTCTCTTCTCCAAGTATCTCTTGACTTCCTACTTTTGCATTCCAATCCCCTATAATGAAAAGGACACCTTTTTTGGTTGCTAGTCTAGATGGTCTAGATGGTCTTATAGGTCTTCAACTTCAGCATCTTCAGCATTATTGGTTGGGACATGGGCTTGGATTACTGTGATATTGAATGGTTTGCCTTGGAAATGAACAGAGATCATTCTGTCATTTTGAGATTGCACCCAAGTACTGCATTTCAGACTCTTTTGCTGACTATGAGGGCTACTTCATTTCTTCTAAGGGATTCTTGCCCTCAGTAGTAGATATAGTGGTCATCTGAACTAAATTCACCCATTCCAATCCATTTTAGTTCAGATCAGATCAGATCAGTCGCTCAGTCGTGTCTGACTCTTTGCGACCCCATGAACTGCAGCACGCCAGGCCTCCCTATCCATCACCAGCTCTCGGAGGTCACTCAGACTCACATTCATCGAGTCAGTGATGCCATTCAGCCATCTCATCCTCTGTTGTCCCCTTCTCCTCCTGCCCTCAATCCCTCCCAGCATCAGAGTCTTCTCCAATGAGTCAACTCTTCGCATGAGGTGGCCAAAATACTGGAGTTTCAGCTTTAGCAGCATTCCTTCCAAAGAAATCCCAGGGCTGATCTCCTTCAGAATGGACCAGTTGGATCTCCTTGCAGTCCAAGGGACTCTCAAGAGTCTTCTCCAACACCACAGTTCAAAAGCATCAATTCTTTGACACTCAGCCTTCTTCACAGTCCAGCTCTCACATCCATACATTTTAGTTCACTGATTCCTAAAATGTCAGTGTTCACTCTTGCCATCTCCTGTTTGACCACTTCCAATTTACCTTGATTCATGGACCTAACATTTCAGATTCCTATGCAATATTGTTTTTTACAGTATTGGACGTTCCTTCCATCACCAGTCACATCCACAACTGGGCATTGTTTTTGTTTTGTTTCCATCTCTTCATTCTTTTTAGAGTTATTTCTCTACTGTTCTCCAGTAGTATTGGGAACCTACCAACCTGGGGAGTTCCTCTTTCAGTCTCCTATCTTTTTGCCTTTTCATACTGTTCATGGAGTTCTCAAGGCAAGGATACTGAAGTGGTTTGCCATTCCCTTCTCCAGTGGACCATGTTTGTCAGAACTCTCCACCATGACCCATCCATCTTGGGTAGCCCTACACAGCATGGCTCATAGTTTCATTGAGTTAGAAAAGGCTGTGGTCCATGTGATCAGTATGATTAATTTTCTGTGATTGTGGTTTTCATTCTCTCTTTCCTCTGATGGACAAGGATAAAAGGTTTATGGAACCTTCCTGATGGGAGAGACTGACTGAGGGGGGATTCAGGTCTTTTTCTGATGGGCAGGGCCATGCTAAGTAAATCTTTAATCCAAATTTCTGTTGTTGAATGGGGCTGTGTTCCCTCCCTGTTGTTTGACCTGAGGCCCAACTATGTTGGAGGTAATGAAGATAATCCTTCAAAAGGCATTGCCACATTCAGTGCCTCTGACCCTACAGCAGGCCACTGCTGACCCATGCATCTGCCAGAGACTCCTGGACACTCACTGGCGAGTCTGGGTCAGTCTCTTGTTGGATCACTGCTCCTTACTCCCAGGTCCTGGTGTGTACAAGGTTTTGTCTGTGCCCTCCAAGAGCCTGTTTCCCCAGTCCTATGTAAGTTCCAGCATCTCTATGGTGGGGTTAATGGCAACGTCCTCCAAGAGGGCTTACGCCATACCCAGGTGTGCTGCACCCAGAACCCTCGCCCCTATGGACAGGCCACTGCTGACCAATACCTTGCAAGAGACACTCAAACACTCAAAGACAGGTCTGGCTCAGTCTCTGTGGGGTCTCCTAGTGTGTACAGGTTTTGTTTGATCCCTCCGAGCATCTCTGGCAGGTATGGTGTTTGATTTTTAATGCAATTTTGTTATTATTAGTCATTATTAATAGTCATTATTAGATTGAAGAAAAGGACTGTGGCTTTTCCTATATGCCTTTAAATCACATGTCCCTTCCACTTGAAAGCTATTCTCCCCAAGAAAAGAATCCAAAGATGATTATCTCGCTCCCATATTTTCTGAGCTTCAGAAACTTATAGACCTTTGAGTTCACTGAACCAAGGTGGGGTGCAGTGAGAGAACACTCAATAGCTTCACCTGTGTCCTCTGGAGTTCAGGAGCATTCATGGAGATAGAATTAGATATCTGCCTCTTATCTGGATAAGGCTGAAGTTAACTGAAGCAGCCCCTTTTGCAGGTCCTGAAGGCAGGGAGCCATAAAAGCAGCCAAAACTCCCAATAGTTTGGTGTGACAGAGCCAGGATGAATCCATGTTGAAGTTCATCATTTATGAAGATGGACTGCTGGTAGTAGAAGTTCAAAAGTGATAGGCTGTGAAATAAACCTACCAAACATACACACACATACATACAAAAGGAAGTAGAGGAATAAATAAATGGATCCCCCACTAATTCGAGTCCACAAGCTCCAGGTCAGCATGAGTTAGGACAGGGAAGAAAGCTGGTTTTTAAAAATGGGATTAAGATGTCAGTCATGTTGTAGTCTGTCATGGAATTTATAACACATAAACTTCTTTCAATTGAAAGTTGTATGGCAGCTATGATATCTGTCTGCTCTAGATATTATCAAGGGATGAAGAAGGGTACATCAAAGCAAACAGGTTGAAAGCAGTAGTGAAGAAAAATTAAACTTTCCTGTTTGTACCCTACCAAGATTGGAGTATTCCGTAAACAAGTAATATTTATAACACCCATACTTTATCTAGCCTTAATATATCCAAAAATAAATAATTAAAAGGAAGATAGCATAATCTTAGTTATCTCTAAAAAATATGGCAAAATCTGGGCTAGGAATCCATTTCCTAGTTTGGTACCAAGGGTCTAGATTTGTAGTGTTAGTCTTGGCATAAATGGATTATTTTTTGACACAGATTCCACAATTAATCTCAGTGAACCAGTTTGCATTTGCTCCAGCAGCCATATGTGGAATCTGAAATATACAATAAAGACCAACACAACACAACAAAGACTTTCTGCTAAGAGACCATAAGTTATCAAGATTATGTGTGAAGGGATAGCAAAACATATGCTTAGATGACAAAATAATAACCATGGTCACTGATGGAGTAATATCAGTCAATATACAAAGTACTTCTTAACCCATGACATAGTCTCATTATCATCCCCATACATTTCAATATGAGAAAACTGAGGCATAGAGAGATTTAAAAGCTCATTTGTCATCCAGCTGTTAGGTAGCAGACAAGACTTGAAACCAAGTGTTTTGGATACAGTCTATGTTTCTTCTAATTTTTATGTAAAAGAGATGTCTCAAGTGGCAAAGCAGAACTAGTCAAAATTCTTTAAAAGTATTTATGAAGTTAAAAGAGAGTTCCCCTGTGTTTCCCTAAGAACCAGAACTACTAGTGTCAGAGGTGTCGGTTTTGAAAATTTTCCTGTGCCCAAAGTTGATTGTAGCATTATTATAAATTTCTCTGTGCTTGTCTTTTCTTGGTCTTCAAACTCAGTATAGTGGGCAGGGATTTCTTTAAAGTCAAATTTAGCTGGAGGGAAAATATTAATCATTAAAGTGGATAGGCCCCAAAGGCTTACTGCCTCTGTTCTTTTATCTTTCCACTTACTTCTTGTAATACAAATATTACAAGATTACACATTTCTGCATATTTTTTCTTTTTAAAAAGCCCAAATATATATTGGTTTCATACTTTTGATTATTACTTTAGTAAAACTTCAGTTGAAATAAATGTTAAAGGCTCAAAGCTAGTGCATTCATTCTCTTAGCTACTAGGAGTGTTGCTGCCAGTGACTCTTTATTGAGTTCATCTCTGGAAATTATCCTCAGTTGAAAGAAGTAGCCTCAGTCAATATTAAAACACTTCTTTGAGGCCAACTGGAACTTACTGGGTAGTCAGAGTTATGGTACAAAGTTCTTGATGCTCTTGACTCAGTTGAGATAATTCTGAAAGACTATCCCAGTTTCAGAAATCTCCATAGGATCGGGTGAGGCCTCTGTTGCAACTAATCACAGTTCAATTTCATCCTCTGCCCTATTTTGCCTTCCTCATTGCTCACCCTTGTTGTTCCCTAGTAAAGGCACTCCTTGATAAACCTTCATGCAAATCCTGGTGTCTTAGAGTTTGCTTACAGGGGAATTTGACCTAAGAAATTTGGTGCTAGAAGCATGCCTAGGAAGAAAACTCGGTAATGTGATCTTGGAGCCAGATCCACAGCTGGCCATCTGGCAATAAGGACCTCATCATTTGTTGTGCAATTCTTAGAATTTTTACCAATATTGGGTTGTAATGAGATATTGGTGAAATAGTGCAGACCACCATGTCACCTACTACTGTTGCACAAGTACTCTTCTCTCATCAACTAGCAATAGCTAAGGGAGAAGTGACCAGTTAAAATTGGGAGAGAAAAGGCCAAGTTAAATTCATGAATTGTTTGACTCAGTATATGTGTATAGGAAAAGGAGTATGTCAAGGCTGCATATTGTCACCATGTTTATTTAACTTATATGCAGAGTACATCATGAGAAATGCTGGACTGGAAGAAACACAAGTTGGAATCAAGATTGCTGGGAGAAATATCAATAACCTCAGATATGCAGATGACACCATTCTTATGGCAGAAAGTGAAGAGGGGCTAAAAAGCCTCTTGATGAAAGTGAAAGTGGAGAGTGAAAAGGTTGGCTTAAAGCTCAACATTCAGAAAACGAAGATCATGGCATCTGGTCCCATCACTACATGGGAAATAGATGGAGAAACAGTGGAAACAGTGTCAGAATTTATTTTCCTGGGCTCCAAAATCACTGCAGATGGTGACTGCAGCCATGAAATTAAAAGACGCTTACTCCTTGGAAGGAAAGTTATGACCAACCTAGATAGCATATTCAAAAGCAGAGACATCACGTTGCCAACAAAGGTTCGCCTAGTCAAGGCTATGGTCTTTCCTGTGGTCATGTATGGATGTGAGAGCTGGACTGTGAAGAAGGCTGAGCGCCGAAGAATTGATGCTTTTGAACTGTGGTGTTGGAGAAGACTCTTGAGAGTCCCTTGGACTGCAAGAAGATCCAACCAGTCCATTCTGAAGGAGATCAATCCTGGAATTTCTTTGGAAGGAATGATGCTAAAGTTGAAACTCCAGTATTTTGGCCACCTCATGCGAAGAGTTGACTCATTGGAGAAGACTCTGATGCTGGGAGGGATTGAGGGCAGGAGGAGAAGGGGATGACAGAGGATGAGATGGCTGGATGACGTCACTGACTTGATGGGTGTAAGTCTGAGTGACCTCCGGGAGCTGGTGGTGGACAGGGAGGCCTGGCGTGCTGCAGTTCATGGGGTCGCAAAGAGTTGGACACGACTGAGCGACTGATCTGATCTGATATGTGTATAAGCTGGAAATAAACTGCTATTTCACTATAACCCTGCTTAGTGGTGGCCTTGAAAGAAAGTGTTTAGAGAAAGCTATGGCACTTAATCAAGTTTTGAGCAGTGCTCCTGGTCATTGACATTTTAGGTAAAGGAAAATAGTCATGTATGGATATATTAATACACTGATTCATGGACAGTGATGAATGGCTTGGCTATTTCTTTGGGGTCCTGGTATGAGAAAAGTTGGAAGATTTGAGGTAAGGAAATTTGGAAAAGATGTATTGGCAACATGTATCAGAGAGAATATGGAGTATGAAGATCCTTGTATTGTATGCTAATACCAGAGAATATCCATGCAACCAAGGGGACAGAATACAACAGCTAACTGATACTTACACAGCCTGTGTCTTTAGCCACTGGCAAATGTCTAATCTGACAGCAACTGAGACCAGTGCTGAGCCTCCAATATGGTACAATCCCTTGAGGAGATGAACCAGTCATTTGGTGGCAAGTTGAGTACACTGGATTTCTTATACACTGCAAAAACCAGTGATTTATGTTGACTGGCTGCTGCTGCTGCTAAGTCACTTCAGTCATGTCCAACTCTGCAACCCCAGAGACGGCAGCCCACCAGGCTCCCCGTCCCTGGGATTCTCCAGGCAAGAACACTGGAGTGGGTTGCCATTTCCTTCTCCAATGCATGAAAGTGAAAAGCTGACTGGAACCAACAGTTATTCTGGGTATGGTTTACCTTTATTGATTTCAGGACCTCAACTATTACCACTATCCAATTATAGAGTTTTGATCTACCAACATAGGATTCCTCAAAACAACAAACAAAGCCAGAGAAACTATTTTAAAGCAAAAGTGATTTAGCCATGAGCACATGCTCATGGGTTCTATTGGTCCTGTTACATTTGGTATTACCCAGAAACTACCAACTTGTTGTGGTGATGGAAGGTGCAGATGAGACACCAGCTTGGATAATGGGGCACTATCCTTGGTGATATAAAACACACCCCAAATCAACATCTGTTACATTGTTCTGGGTCACCAAAATATACTCACATGGGCACAAGAACTAAGGGGTGCAAATAAGAGTGGCTCTAGTGATCATCAGTCTCAGTGACCTACTTGTAGTTTTGCTTCCTACACCTTTAATTCTAGGTTCCGTGGCTCTAGATATTCTGGTTTCCAAACAGAGAACCCCTCTGCCAGAAGACATAGTAGGAGTCCCACCAAATTTTAAGTCAAAATTGACTCCTGGACACTTCAAACTTCTTGTACCCAGAATTCAGCAGGCAAACAATGTTAGCACCATCATTGGAGGTATAATTGATTTTGATATTCCTGGGGCGGCAAGGCTGCTGGTATACAACAGGGACAGGGAAGAGTTGATTTGGCACTCACTTGGTCCACTGGGTCATCTGTTGGTTTTCCTATATCCATTATTGAGAGTAAGTAGTCAAGAACAGCAACTATTTCTTGGGAAATGCACAGGACTAGGGACTTTCATCCCTTATGGGTAAGAGTCTGCATCCCTCAAACACATAAGCCATCAAGACCTACAGAGAGCTAGTCAAGGATGAAGCAAATCTGGAATAAGTAGTAGAGGAGGAAGGTCATATGTATCCCTGAAATTAGCTGCAGCAGTGGAGTCTTCAATTTGTACTGTTAACTGTCTTCACGCATTTTTTTTTTTTTTTTCTGGTAATAGAGACCAACCAGAATCTTGGAAGGAGAAGGCAATGGCACCCCACTCCAGTACTCTTGCCTGGAGAATCCCATGGACGGAGGACCCTGGTGGGCTGCAGTCCATGGGGTCGCTAAGAGTCGGGCAGAACTGAGCTACTTCAGTTTCACTTTTCACTTTCATACATTGGAGAAGGAAATGGCAACCCACTCCAGTGTTCTTGCCTGGAGAATCCCAGGGACGGGGGAGCCTGGTGGGCTGTTGTCTATGGGGTTGCACAGAGTCGAACACGACTGAAGCGACTTAGCAGCAGAATCTTGGAAGAGCTGATTTCAGATGGGAGAAATCATGTGAAGTCAATGGATCCAACAGACACAAGAGGTGAACTGTAATAAATACTATGGTGTACCTCGCAGGTCCCTCCTTGGAGCCCATGTGCCTATACCCCAGCTGTCAGAGGTTTTGCCTATTGACGGCTCTCAGCTGAGCCCTTCTCTAAGAATTACACTTGGTTTGTGGAAGCTTCCTCTTCCAGGGTTATGTGCCTTCCCTCTGGGTAGACTGCCACCAGTGATTGGTTGATATGCAGATAGAAAAACTGACCTCTGCCTCAGTTGGGGTGACCTGCAACTCTGAAGATCCATCCCAGCTCTGTTACTGCTGTATCATCATTAAACTTTTCCCTCTGCCCAATCCTGCATTCCTCATCCCTCTCATGTGCAGTTCTCAAGACCACTTCCAAATAAACTGCTTGCTTGCATGCCAGTCTCTGATTCAGGGTCTCTTGTCAGGGAAACTGATCTGCAACATTTCCTAACTCTGTTAAAATGATAATTGTTTTGTCTTAGCTAGCTGTTGCAAATGTGCACAAAATTATGTTGTTAAGGTGATTTTTCTAAACAAGAAATGATAATTTTGAATATATACTTAAGTGATTCTTTCATGTCTTTCAAAGACTTGCATGTCAAATTTCAGTTAGCATCCTTTCCTTGCCTTCTTTGTGAGATAAGATTGCCAGAGCTGGGTACTGAAAACACAGCCTAGGAGTTCACAGACTCATTGATTATTAAAAAGTGCAATAATCTATTTCCTTTATTTCTACAGCCCTGGGATAAGGAACACCCTGCTCCCTGCAGCGGCTCTTTTTAAAAATATGAAACAATGTAAAATCTTTACCAAAGCCACCAATTTCCTGTATCTTTAAGCCTCTTTGTCTCATTTTAAGAACCACAAAAACAGTCATTAACAAAGCCAACAGTTTCTCAACCTAAATTTGAATTTGATGTTACAGTTTAAGTTTACTACAAAAACCATCTCCAGAAATGTGGTTATGGTTGCCTGAATAATGTTTGATTGACAACAAAATAAAATTCAAACTCTTGCCATGTTAGGTTCTCCACTTTGTCTTTAAATTAATCCCCACTCAACTTTATTTCAGCTACACTGGCTGATGTACAACTCACTAACATTTCTTGTCCTATTTTGAATGTCCTCCTATCTTCTACCCACTGGTCCATCCCATCTCTCATGTAATTGCTTCCATAAAGTTTTTATGATCTACAGAGGTCATGAAAATATTTCCCATAGCTCATGGGAGAAAGACCCTAATCCTTCAGTTCAGTTCAGTTTAGTTCAGTCACTCTGTCATGTCCAACTCTTTGAGACCCCATGAATCGCAGCACGCCAGGCCTCCCTGTCCATCACCAACTCCCGGAGTTGATTCAGACTCACATCCATCGAGTCAGTGATGCCATCCAGCCATCTCATCCTCTGTCGTCCCCTTCTCCTCCTGCCCCCAACCCCTCCCAGCATCAGAGTCTTTTCCAATGAGTCAACTCTTTGCATGAGGTGGCCAAAGTACTGGAGTTTCAGCTTTAGCATCATTCCTTACAAAGAAATCCCAGGGCTGATCTCCTTCAGAATGGATTGGTTGGATCTCCATGCAGTCCAAGGGACTCTCAAGAGTCTTCTCCAACACCACAATTCAAAAGCATCAATTCTTTGGCACTCAGCCTTCTTCACAATCCAACTCTCACATCCATACAATCCTTAACACAGCCTAAAAGCTTCTGCATTATATGGCCTCTCTCTCTCTTTCTTGCTTTATCTTGCATGTTGCTCTGGAGATTTCATCCCAAGGGCATATCCCCCTTTATAGCACCATATTCTTCTTCCTAAGGGTTATTTGTGCACCAGTCCCATTCCTATGCTGTGTCCTTATAGCTCACTCGGTAAAGAATCTGCCTGCAATGCAGGAGACCCAGGTTCGATACCTGGGGTCGGGAAGATCTCCTGGAGAAGGAAATGGCAACTCACTCCAGTATTCTTGCCTGGAGAATCTCATGGACAGAGGAGCCTGGCAGGCTACAGTCCATGGGATCCCAAGAGTCGGACACGACCTAGTGACTTAACCTCAACCTCCACCTCTACCCATTCCTATAACACTTCCTCTGGCCTGAAAATTTCAGCTCTTTGCCTGGTTAATTCTTATTCTTTCAGATCCAAGATGAGTCTTCACTTCCTCAGGTCAACTTTATCTGATTTCTCAGAATAGGTAAGAACTCCTTTATTGCATTTTCTCACAGGACACATCATTTCAGTTATGGCAGCAGCTATGTGCTAGTGATCAATGATCAATGCAAAGAAATAGAGGAAAACAATAAAATGGGAAGGACTAGAGAGCTCTTCAAGAAAATTAGAGATACCAAAGGAATATTTCATGCAAAGATGGGCACAATAAAGGACAGAAAAGGTAGGGACCTAATAGAAACAGAAGATATTAAGAAAAGGTGGCAAGAATACACAGAAGAACTATACAAAAAGGATCTTCACAACCCAGATAATCACGATGGTATGATCACTCACATTCCAGACATTCTGGAATGTGAAGTCAAGTGGTCCTTAGGAAGCATCACTATGAAGGAAGCTAGTGGAGGTGATGGAATTCCAGTTGAGCTATTTCAAATCCTGAAAGATGATGCTGTGAAAGTGCTGCACTCAATATGCCAGCAAATTTGGAAAACTCAGCATGGCCACAGGACTGGAAAAGGTCAGTTTTCATTCCAATCCCAAAGAAAGGCAATGCCAAACAATGTTCAAACTACTGCACAATTGCACTCATCTCACATGCTAGTAAAGTAGTGTTCAAATTTCTCCAAGCCAGGCTTCAACAGTACGTGAACTGTGAACTTCCAGATGTTTAAGCTGGATTTAGAAAAGGCAGAGGAACCAGAGATAAAATTGCCATCACCCGTTGGATCATTGAAAAAGGAAGAGAGTTCCAGAAAAACATTTACTTCTGCTTTATTGACTACACCAAAGCTTTTGACTGTGGATCACAATAAACTGAAAAATTCTGAAAGAGATGGGAATCCAGACCACCTGGATTGCCTCTTGAGAAATCTGTATGCAGGTCAGGAAGCAACAGTTAAAACTGGACATGGAACAACAGACTGTTCCAAATATGGATAGGCGGTGTATTGTCACACTGCTTATTTAACTTATATGCAGAGTGCATCATGGGAAACGCTGGGCTAGATGAAGCACAAGCTGGAATCAAGATTGCCGGGAGAAATATGAATAACCTCAGATATGCATATAACACCATCCTTATGGCAGAAAGCGAAGAACTAAGGAGCCTCTTGATGAAAGTGAAAGAGGAGAGTAGAAAAGTTGGCTTAAAGCTCAACATTCAGAAAGCTAAGATCATGGCATCTGGTCCCATTCAGTTCAGTTCAGTTCAGTTCAGTCACTCAGTCGTGTCTGACTCTTTAAGACCCTATGAATCGCAGCACGCCAGGCCTCCCTGTCCATCACCAACTCCCGGAGTTCACTCAGACTCATGTCCATCGAGTCAGTGATGCCATCCAGCCATCTCATCCTCTGTCGTCCACTTCTCCTCCTGCCCCCAACCCCTCCCAGCATCAGAGTCTTTTCCAATGAGTTAACTCTTTGCATGAGGTGCCAAAGTACTGGAGTTTCAGCTTCAGCATCATTCCCTCCAAAGAAATCCCAGGGCTGATCTCCTTCAGAATGGACTGGTTGGATCTCCTTGCAGTCCTAGGGACTCTCAAGAGTCTTCTCTATTACTTCATGGCAAATAGATGGGAAAACAGTGACTTTATTTTGGGGGCTCCAAAATCACTGCAGATGGTGACTACAGTCATGAAATTAAAAGATGCCTGCTCCTTGGTCATAGGTTGCTCCTATGACCAACCTAGACAGCATATTAAAAAGCAGAGACGCTACTTTGCCAACAAAGATCTGTCTAGTCAAAGCTATGGTTTTTCGTGTAGTCATGTATGGATGTGAGAATTGGACTATAAAGAAAGCGGAGTGCTGAAGAATTGATTCTTTTGACTGTGGTGTTGAAGAAGACTCTTGAGAGTCCTTTGGACAGCAAGGAGATCAAACCAGTCCATCTTAAAGGAGATCAGTCCTGGGTTTTCATGGGAAGGACTGATGTTGAAGCTGAAACTCCAATACTTTGGCCACCTGATGTGAAGAAATGACTCATTTGAAAAGACCAAGATGCTGGGAAAGATTGAAGATGGAAGAAGGGGACGACAGAGGATGAGATAGTTGGATGGCATCACCAACTCAGTTGACTTGAGTTTGGTTAAACTTCAGGAGTTGGTGATAGACAGGGAGGCCTGATGTGCTGCAATCCATGGGGTCGCAATGAGTTGGATACAACCGAGCAACTGAACTGAACTGAACTGATGCGCTAGATACTCTCTTTTGTTCTGTGATTCTGGGCTTTTCTTTTTGGGTCAGTAGAGGTTTGCACAGAAAACCAGAAATAATAATGTAGATATTTCCAGGAATAAGGAATTCAATAAGAGAATGCAAAGCCCACACAAGACTTCGGAAGAGTGGGAAGAGTGAAACCTAGGGAAAATGTCATTTGAAATCAAGACATGATAAAGTACAGGAGTCACTTGGGATCTCTGTTGGACCTTTGTGGCTAATTCACAAGGAAAAGCCTAGAAACTGCTGATAACACCTATCAGCTGTTTGCCACAGCTCGTGAAGTTCCCTTACCCCTTGTAAGAGAAAACTGCCTTCCGCTTCTTATTTCTGAGTCTCCCATGAGAACCTCCCGTTAGTGGAATCTAATCTACTAGAATTTTGGGACAATATAGTTTCCAGGCTTCCAGATCAGAATCAACACAATTTTTCTATCACGGACCAGATGGTGAATATTTTAGGCTTTGTCATCGTAGTGTGAAAAGTAAGTATATACATAGAGACACAGAAATTTGAATCTCAGATAGTGTTTACATGTTATAAGCTCGTGTTTTTCTTTTGATTTCCACCCCCCAACCATTTGCAGTTGTAAAAACCATTCTCAGCTCTGAGCAGTATGAAGGAGGTGGCAGGCTGAATTTAGGCTAGAGACAGTTGTTTGCCAACCTTTATCATAGACCCTGCAAAGCAGGAAGGCTACATATGGTGCTGATATGTCAACGGACAATCTGGTCACTACCTAATAAGACCACAAGGATTTTAGGATCTCAATATGGCCAGAAAAGTTAGGGAAGAGAAAGTGAACAGTAGGAGCACATGTCAGGGGGTGCTGGGCCATCACTACTGAAATTTACCTATGGTTTCTTGACCTGTTCAGGCTCAGTCTTACACATGCATGCATACCAATCATATTTCATGGGAGAATGAATGCTGTTGCATGCATCCAACTTCCTAATGTTTTCAGTTGATGGTAGACATTCTTATAGCCCATTCTTAGAGTCATGTGGTATTTCATACCATATTGGGCTGTTAGAGCTTTTCTGTTAGAGCTTCATAACAAACACAAAGCAAATCTGCTACTGGAAAATAGTGGTTGGCAGAAGAGGAAATAGTCTTCTTTCCAAAACCTCAGGAATCTGTTTTGTGATGTTACTATTGCTGGCACATACTTCATTCAGTTCCTCCATATATTTTGTCAAGTACCACTCAATATGTTGGGTTACAGCTGTAACTGCAGATCTTCTCTTGCTCCACATAAGGTTACTAGGTAACCTTATGGGTTACCTAGTAGATGGATCAGAGCCGTATATCCAAATATAAAGCCTTAGGTAAACTAAGTCCTCAGGCTCCTTCTGCTGTGGGCTCTGCAAAGTGAAGCAATTTGTCTCTCATTTAAGAGGGAGTGTATTGGTGTTTTGTACCACTACTAGGAACTTCATAACATCAGAGGTCTGGGAGCCTTTTACATGGGTTCTGCCCTCCCTCAACTGTGCTGTCTTTCTAAGGCATCTGTTTGTTAGTTTCTTCCTGGTGCCCCAAAATGATATTCTGTTGCATGTCAAGGTAATCAAGGTCACCCCCTCTGCCAGCCTAGACCAGAATATCAGCTATTCAAAACCCCTGTCTGTAACAATGAGGAAAAGAGCTTACACCAGAATGTAAATCAAGGTGCTGCTCCCTTATGAAAAAAAAAAAAAAAAAAGTCTTGCTAAAAAACATTGTCAGCTGAACAGAACAATGTACTTAGTGCCATAGTTCACATTCTGGCACAAGCTTCCTAATTCACTGGGGACAAGGAAGAAACAGGGGTCAGAAACCAGTTCACAAATGACACTGGGTGAGGATCACTGCTCTAGTCTAGACTATAATATGACAGAGATCAGACAGAGCTTTGATAAAAGACAGCAAAGGTGCACTGCTGAACTGCTGGGCAAGGGTGAGATGTTTCAGGTTTTACTAACTGATGAAAACTAAAAGAAAAACATTTGCTGGGGCAGTAGGCACATACCACTTGCCAGAGGCAGATTTGTTTTAGTAAAGATACCAGCTATTGCTTGCCTCAGATTACCAAGGGCCCATTTCCCATCGGCAAAGAGATCATCCATACACTCCTCAGATGTATAAATAACCTAATCCTTAATCCAATTTGATGGACCGGGTATTAGGACAACTTCTGGAATCAGTTAGTGTATCGGTCAAGATTTTGACAAGAAATAGATGATGGTACTCAAACCAGTAAATTGAGGGATTAGAAAAATATATTATTTACAAATTTAGCAAGTTTTAGGGACCAATAAAGATTGCTTAAACACCCAGGAAGTGGCAAGGGATGATAGTCATTGTCAGCAGAGAGCCAAAGGATGAAGCCGTGTTACTGGAATTTGGGGAGCTAAAGTCAGAGCTGAAATGTTGGTGAGGAATGCAGCCACTATACAAAATGTGGACCAGCAGGGGAAAAGCACCACCACCATGTCTTCCTGCCAGCTGACCTCCCACTGGTGCCTGGCCTTGGCCAACCCAATACTAAGTCAGACAGCCAGGGAGTACCAGTGATGCAACCCTAGAGGTCAGCCTCCCAGTACACACAGCCAGGCAGAGAAGGGCAGGGTATGACTCTGAAAAAACCAATAGAGAAAACTACACACTCTTGAAAGGAGACTAGGGGATAACATACAGTCCTCCATGAGAGAAAATTTTGATAAAGTAAGTTATATCTCTACAATTAAATACCATATAAAATTTTAAAAACTGGACTTGCTTTCCAAAGTAACTAAATTCAAAAATAAAGCAAGTGAAAAACAGGAAGCAGCAGCAGGATACCCACACTGTAACATTTATATAACATTTAAAATCCAATAAAACCGTATTTTATGGATGCCTAAATATGGAGAAAGGGGATACTCTAGCAGTAACCATGGGGGATGCAGTTCTGTATATATCACTGTTAGGGGATGACTGTTTCTGAAAATATCTTCATTCTCTCCTCACACTTGCAGAGTCTGGCTGGATGTCTTGTCTAATGCTGTGTGCTGTGGCTTTAACTGTGCCCTCCAAAAGACATGTTGACGTCCTACCCTCAAGTACCTCAGAATATGAACTTATTAGGAAATAGGGTCATTGCAGATGCAATTAGTGACATTAGAATGAGGCCATACTGTATAGGGTGGGCCCTTAATCCAACAGGACTGGTATCATAAGAGGAAAAGAGACACAGAAACACCATGTGAAGATGAACATAGAGATTATAAAGTCATGGAATTGCAAGACAAAGAATGTTAAGGATTGCTGGTCATCCACCAGAAGCTAGAATACTCAGAGAATTCTCCCCATAGATTGTAGATGTCAAAGAGCATGTGACGGGGCCTACACCTAGATTTCAGACTTCTAGCTTCCAGAACTAAAACAATAAATTTTTGTTGTTCTAAGCTACCTGGTTTGTAGTAATTTACTACAGAAGCCCTAAGAATCTAGTACCGTTTCAGGATTCTTACCCAAAGTACCATGCTTCTAGACTGTGAGTTCCCAATAGGTTCAAGTGGTGATGACATCTCTCAATCAAGGGCAGTCTTTTTCTCCTGCCCTGATACAATTTAGGCTCCAATGGGGTCCTGATACAATGTAGACCCAGTGGAGTCCAAGAACCTACAGTCAGTCCTGTGACTTCGGTTTGGGGCTAGCCCACCTTCCCTGACACCTGAGGTTACATAGTTCAGTCCCTCTCACTGCTGCAGAATTCCATATGCTTTTGAAGAAAGCCTCCATACTTCTGATTGCTGAGATTTTCATTTCCAGTTTTTATAGTAGGCTCTATGTTATTAGGTTTATATGTTACTGTCATTTTTGTGTTTGGACTAGAATGGAGAAAGATTTTGCTTATATTTCATCCGTGATAGTGAACTAGATGAATTGCCATAATCTCCTTACATCCAGATTTATTTTTTGTTTCTCATGCTCCAGAGTCAAATGACTCACTAACCAGCTCATTGAATTCATGAATACTATATATGAATTGCCAAAGTACTTAGAGGAAAGAACTACCAGTGTACTCAAAGGAAAATCCTGGAAGATTCCCAGAAGCAGATGTCTGTGGGTTTCATTTATTTGTCTGCTATTTTTTTTTTAAATCAAAAACACTGTGTGGTGTTGTGAGGAAAACAGAAGGAAAAAAAGGCTTAGATTCTATGTCTGGCTTGAATTACATCTAATAAACATTTATTGAAATCTACCATGTATGATACAATGTGTTAAGGCCTGAATTTTACATTGTGAAGGTGGAGAGAATAAAGGACTAAAATGAATAACATATTCAAACTCTTGGCTCTGGTGTACTAAATCCATGTGCCGTGACCACTCTTGCTAATTTCACATTGTACTACTTTGCCCGGGGGGTGTCAATCTCACTGGCCACTTTCTCTTTCTTGTACACATCCAGCTTCTTCCTATTTTGGGGCCGTGGACTGAAAGAATTCTCTCTTATCTGTAGCTTTAGCTAAATTTGTTGAAAAATCATCCATTGTAATCCTCTACAGAGCACATATAGGCATTTGTTTTTTACTGTTTATTTGTTTTCTATATTTTGTCTTTTCTATCTAATTCACTCTTTTCGGCATGATTCTGGACAAGCTCAAGATATGGATTAAAATCTGGTTTTGTATTCTCTTTCTTTTTGATGCTATTACCAATGCAACAATAAGAAAAGAAATGGGCTAGAAATGGGTACTTTTTACATTCGAAGAAGAGATTATGGGCTCAGGAGTTAGTGACTACCTAATACTTTCTGCTAGATTTAATAAATGGGGAGATGGCTTTGAATTATTTGCCACTGAAGAGTGGTATTGTAAGTTAGATCACTGGTAGGTGATGTGTGTGTCCTGTGGCATATCTTCGGTCAGAAGAGTAATCTCTCTTGTTGAATCTCATCTTTTAAGGAAGCTTAAAGTCTTTTCAGAACTAAAGTACAATATGACATCCAGGGATACAATTCACAAATCTTATTCAGACTTGTCCAGTTTTGCATTTACTCATTTGTGTGTGTGTGTGTATTTAATTCGTTGCAGTTTTCTCACATTGTGTAGCTTCATGCATACACCACTACAGACAAGATACTCAATGGTTCCATCACCACAAGGATCCTTTATGTTGCTCTTTTATAGCTACACTCACCTCTCATTCACCTACCAACCCAGGTTCCTAATCCCTGACAACAACTAACTATTCTCCATTGCTAAAATTCTGTCATTAAGTTATATAAAGGGTCAAATAGCATATACCTTATTAGGATTGGCTTTTTTCACTTAGTACAATTCCCTGGAGATTCTATCAAGTCATTGCCTAAATCAATAGTTATTTTTTAAATTGTTGAGTTGTGTTCCATAGTATGGATGTACTGCAGTTTGTTTAACCATTTACCTGGTATAGGACCTAGGCTTTTACCAGTTTGGGGTTTTTTCAAGTAAAGTTGCTATGAAAATGCATGTGCAGATTTTTGTGTGAACATTAAGTTTTCACTTGGGGAGGGATAAATGCCTAGAACCCAGTTTCTGGGTTGTATGTTATAGCGTGTTAAGTTTTGTAAGAATGTCGTGCTCTCACAGAATGGCCCTGCTATTCTGCCAGCAATGTGTGCTGGTTCAGTTTCTCTGCATCCTCACCAGCATTTGATGCTTGGTGTTGTCATTTTTATCTTAGCCATTCAGATGCATGTGTGGTAGTGCTCATTATCATACTCATTTTCCTAACAGATACCAATGCTGAACAGTTTTTCAATAAGCTTGTCATATCCTCTTCAGTGAGATGTCTGTTTTTGTCTTAGGCACATTTTCTATTTTTTTTTTTTTTTTGCTGTTAAGTTTTGAGAGTTCTTTATGTATTCTAGATGCTGATCTTTTGATTGGATATATAATTTGTAAATATTTTCTTCTAATCTTGTCTTTCATCCTCTTCACTTGGGTTTTCACAGAGCAAAAGACTTTAATCGTGATGAGGTCCAGATTAGCAATTTTTAGTTTTAAGGGATCATGCTTTGGAGGCTAAATCTAAAAATACTGTTTACAACTAAATCCAGAAATCCTTCTGTTTTTTTCTAAAACTAATACTGCACTCTTCTGCTGCTAAGTCGCTTCAGTCGTGTCCAACTCTGTGCGACCCCAGAGACGGAAGCCCACCAGGCTCCCCCGTCCCTGGGATTCTCCAGGCAAGAACACCGGAGTGGGTTGCCATTTCCTTCTCCATTGCACTCTTCTGATTAATATAGTAATATGGAAGCCTCAATACTGGATTGAGTGATTCCCCTCGTTTTTTATTCTTAGTTAAAATTATTTTAGTTAGGGCCTATGTCTTTCGATATGAATTTTACAATAAGCTTGTCTATATCTAAAAAAATTCTGTTATTTTTATAGAAATTACACTGAACCTATAGATCAGTTGGAAAGAACTGGCATTTTTACTATCTTCAATCTTCTAATCCCTAAACCTATATATATTTCCATTTGTCTAGGCACCCTACTCCAGCATTCTTGCCTAGAAAATCCCATGGACGGAGGAGCCTGGTGGGCCACAGTCCATGGGGTCGCTAAGAGTTGGACAAGACTCAACGACTTCACTTTCACTTTTCCCTTTCATGCATTGGAGAAGGAAATGGCAACCCACTCCAGTGTTCTTGCCTGGAGAATCCCAGGAATGGGGGAGCCTGGTGGGCTGCTGTCTATGGGGTCGCACAGAGTCAGACACTACGGAAGCGGCTTAGCAGCAGCAGCAGCAGGTATACTTTGATTCCTTTTATCAGAATTTTGTAATTTTCAGCAGGTAAATCCTGTGCATGTTTGGATAAGTATACATCTAAGTATTTCATTTTGTTAGCAGTTTTAAATGACACTGTGTTTTTCAGTTCATCACATTTATTTTTAACATATAGGAATGCAATCAATATTTTTGTGTTGATTTTTATCATGTGAACTTATTTAATTCACTTATTTTTGTTAGGACTTTTTATAGGTTCTTTGGGATTTTATACATAATCATGACATCTGCAAACAGGAAAAGTTTTATACTTCAAATTTGTATAACTTTTGTTTCTTTTTCTTGCTTTATTGAAAAGTAGAAATTCCATAAAATGTTGAATAAAGTAGTGAGAGAGGACATATTTGCTTGTCCCTCAGATGAGGGAAAAAGCATTCAGTTATAGATCATTTAGTATGAAGTTAACCACAGTTTTTTTTTAGATCAAGTTTAGAGAATTTTATCAAGTTGGGGAAGTTCTGCACTAGAGAGATTTTAATCATGAATAAGTGGTGGATTTTATTTAATGCTTTTTCTACGTATAATCACATGCCTTTGTTTTTCTTTAGTTTGTTGATACATGGTATATAACATTGATTGATTTTCAAATGTTGAACCAGCCTTACATACATGGAAATCATCCTATTTGGTTATGTACATAATTTCTTTATACTATGTTGGATTCAGTTTGCTAATATTTTATTGAATATTTTCATGTAAAATTCATGAGCTATATTGTCTGTAGCTTAACATTTTTGTATTGTCTTTTTCAAGTTTGGTATGTTAGCACTTAAATCTTATTTTCTCTGGTTCTTAACCCAGTTTTTCTTTTCTTAATTCCTTGTGTTGTTTAAACAGGTTTTAAGATTTCATCTTAATTCCTTTATAGTGTTTTTGAGTGTATCACTTGGGGTACTTTTCCCAGTGGTTTCTCTGGGTGTAACAGTATGTGACTTATTATAAACTAATGGTATCATTATTTTACCACTTTCAGTTAAGTATGAAAATTTTACTTTTATTTATATTCCTTTTTCTTTCCTACTGTAAAATATTATTTTCTTGAATGCCAGATGGCATTGTAATTTTTGTTTGAATCATCAAATATAATTTATAAAACATATACATGAGGAAAGGGATATTCTATTGTATATGCCCATAATCTGCTCTTGCATTGTCCTTTCTACCTTCTTGATGCTGGAAATTTCCTAATTTATTATTTCTTTTTTTGTTTGAAGAATTTCCTTTAATCATTCTTTAAGGGAGGTCTAATAACAAAGGTAATGAAGACCAGTGGTGGGCAAACTTAAAATATTTTTCATCTTATCCTTTACTAATACACATGACTCCTGTAAGCTTTAATTTCTTAAAGTCAGCAATAAGTGTTTTGGATTTGATCATCTGTAATACCTCTTGAACTTCCACGATTTCATGAAGATTTCTTATGTGAAGTTATTCAGTGACCACATTTGAACACTCTGGCAATACAGAATTTAACACTGAAAAGCAAATGATTAACAAATACTTACTTTATCATGCCAAGAATATAACATGAAGGTGAAGAGAAATCAATTCCTGTCTGTTGACTGTGCTTCAGATAATTAGATTTATGGAACTGGAGTTCAGGTCCCCACTGTGGGCTGGCAGGAGCCCATACTGTTTTGCACCTGCCATGGAAGTCAGCGTGTACCATCACAATCTGGAGGGTGGCGCTTCCACAGATGGTTTACTGCACTTGTGACTAAGGTCAGGCCATCCCACGGCTCACAGAACAAGGGCTCCCCTTTTGAGCTTTCAATATTATTTCCAGAAGAATTATCTTCTAGTCATCATTTTGGGCTTCTTGTTAGGTGAAATGTGTGAATTACTCTCTGAAATATGCTCTTCTGAATTTAGTCCAGGTAGACGGGACCAGAGATACTGACATTCATTTTTTTTTTTTTTTCATCTTTAGAGTCAAGACTCAACTACAGATATTTTTAAAACAGAAAAATATGTGAGAAAATAAGGTAAATAGAAACCAAGAACAAGTATGAAAAATAGTTCTGGTAGCTACTTAAAGACAACCAAAACTCATGTTTCTTTAAAATACATTTAAAAAAAATTCAAAGTAAAACAATAGCTATTCTACAGTGGAGGTCACAACAGACAACCAGAGGCAACCTCCTGACAAGTTTTGTTTTTTACAGAGTTGGGCTAGAGGCATATTTTTGGTTTTGAATTTAATTGGTTGCTAATATGCAAAAATTTTAAGCATCCGCACAAAGGTTTAGATTTCCACACCCTTTTGAGAGATAAGACACTGTAGGGCCCGTATCTCCATGCAGCAAACTGCTGGGAGATGAATGCCCTTCTCTTTGGGCAATATTTGTCCAAGTCCACTTTCAAGTCCAAGTGGAAGTCGGCCTCCTCACATCATTCCCTCTGGTCCCCATGTCAAGCAACAATTTATCATCAGTTGCATGCTGTTGTGCTTCTTGTAGCAGAGCTGAAGATGGCAGAATATGTACTATCCATTTTTCAACTGAAAGGAAGGAAATGCAAAATGAACAGAGGGAATGTGTGTTTCAATATAAAAATGGAGGCAGATATATTTTTGTAGAGATGAAAACAATCCCTACAAAAATGTATACGCTAAAGATGTCTGCTGTAATAATACAACTGCAATGATATACCTGGCCTATTTATCCCACTCACAGTACCCTGCTGGCTCTGCAGGCATCTCCTCTTTCTCAAAAATAACAAGTAGGGGCCATAACGACCTTGTTTTTGCTACTTTCCCAGTTTGATTTTGTCTCTTAAACCATGCAACATAGTGGGAGTGCATGGCCTTTGTTCATCTGTGTATTCTAACATCTATTTAAGAAAATAACTCATTGGTGATTCAATTTAGATATTTTTGCTTTTCATAGTTTGCATCTACTTAGATTGCATCTGAGTACTGAGGGTTTGTATATTTTTATGCTGCTTTTTTAACATTTATTTTTAATTGGAGGATAATTGCTTTACAATGTTGTGTTGGTTTGTCGTACAATGTTAATCAGCCAAGTGTGTGTCAGTCACTCAGCCGTATCTGACTCTTGTGACTGCATGGATTGTAGCCCACCAGGCTCCTCTGTCCAAGGGATTCTCCAGGCAAGAGGACTGGAGAGGGTTGCCATTTCCTTTTTCAGGGGATCCTCCTGACCTAGGGATCGAACCCACATTTCCTGCATTGCAGGTGGATTCTTTACTGTCTGAGCCACCAGAGAAGTCCACTCAGTTTTCAAATATTATAAAAATTCTGTTGTTGTTAGGGAGAAAACTAATCAGCCATAAGTATCCATATATCCCCTCCCTCCCACTCCCTTCCCTCCCCACCCCATCCAGGTCATCACAGAGTACCAGTCTGAGCTTCCTCTGTTATACAGCAGCTTCCCATTAGCTATCTATTTTACACATGGTCTAACCAACTGAGCTAACCAGCAATGAGGCTGACACACATTGCCATGCGTAAAACAAATGGCTAATGGGAAGCTGCTGTATAACACAGGGAGCTCAGACTGGTACTCTGTGAGGACCTGGAAGGGTAGGAGGGGAAGGAAGCTATTTTACACAAGAGGCGCAGGCAGGTGCGGCGGGCGCGCTAAAGTGAAAGCGCTGCCGAGAGAAGCAACCCCACGTCCAAGGTCAGGGGCAGAAGCCGGAAGGACCCCGTGCAGGAAGGGCGATGGCACAGGAATGGCTGAGAGGAGTTACCCACATCTGAGGTCAGGGGCTGCGACAAGAGGAGTTACCCTACGTGCGAGGTCAGGGGCAGCGACAAGAGGAGTTACCCCGCGTCCGAGGTCAGAGGCAGCGATGAGAGGAGTTAACCTGCGTCTGAGGTCAGGGGCGGCGGCCTGGAGGAGATACCCCAAGCCCCAAGCCTGAGGCTAGGGTCGGCGGGTGGGAGGAGCTACCCCATGCCCAAGTCCAGGGGCGGTGGCCTGGAGGACCAAACCCACGTCCAAGGAGCCGTGGCTGCGCAGGCGCAGGACGGCCTACAGAGCTAGCCCATGTTGAAGGTCAGGAAGGGTGGCAGTGAGAAGAGACCCCTTGTCCAAGGTAAGGAGCAATGGCTTGCTTTGCTGGAGTAGCCGTGAAGACATACTGCAAGCCCAAGGTAAGATAAACCCAAGTAAGATGGTAGGTGTTGAAAGAGGGCATCAGAGGGCAAATACACTGAAACCATACTCACAGAAAACTAGTCAATCTAATCACACTAGGACAACAGCCTTGTCTAACTCAATGAAACTAAGTCATGCTCGTGGGGCAACCCAAGATGGGCGGGTCATGGTGGAGAGATCTGACAGGATGTGGTCCACTGGAGAAGGGAATGGCAAACCACTTCAGTATTCTTGCCTTGAGAACCCCATGAACAGTATGAAAAGGAAAAATGATAGGATACTGAAAGAGAAACTCCCCAGATCAGTAGGGGCCCAATATGCTACTGGAGATCAGTGGAGAAATAACTCCAGAAAGAATGAAGGGATGGAGCCAAAGCAAAAAGAAAAGCCAGCTGTGGATGTGTCTGGTGATAGAAGCAAAGTCCGATGCTGTAGAGCAATATTGCATAGGAACCTGGAATGTCAGGTCCATGAATCAAGGCAAATTGGAATTGGTCAAACAAGAGATGGCCAGAGTGAATGTCGACATTCTAGGAATTAGCGAACTAAAATGGACTGGAATGGGTGAATTTAACTCATATGACCATTATATCTACTACTGCGGGCAGGAATCCCTCAGAAGAAATGGAGTGGCCATCATGGTCAACAAAAGAGTCCAAAATGCAATACTTGGATGCAATCTCAAAAACGACAGAATGATCTCTGTTCGTTTCCAAGGCAAACCATTCAATGTCACAGTAATCCAAGTCTATGCCCCAACCAGTAACGCTGAAGAAGCTGAAGTTGAACGGTTCTATGAAGACCTACAAGACCTTTTAGAACTAACACCCAAAAAAGATGTCCTTTTCATTATAGGGGACTGGAATGCAAAAGTAGGAAGTCAAGAAACACCTGGAGTAACAGGCAAATTTGGCCTTGGAATACGGAATGAAGCAGGGCAAAGACTAACAGAGTTTTGCCAAGAAAATGCACTGGTCATAGCAAATACCCTCTCCCAACAACACAAGAGAAGACTCTATACATGGACATCACCAGATGGTCAACACCGAAATCAGATCGATTATATTATTTGCAGCCAAAGATGGAGAAGCTCTTTACAGTCAGCAAAAACAAGACCAGGAGCTGACTGTGGCTCAGACCATGAACTCCTTATTGCCAAATTCAGACTGAAATTGAAGAAAGTAGGGAAAACCACTAGACCATTCAGGTATGACCTAAATCAAATCCCTTATGATTATACAGTGGAAGTGAGAAATAGATTTAAGGGCCCAGATCTGATAGATAGAGTGCCTGGCAATGAGGTTCGTGATATTGTACAGGAGACAGGGATCAAGACCATCCCCATGGAAAAGAAATGCAAAAAAGCAAAATGGCTGTCTGGGGAGGCCTTACAAATAGCTGCGAAAAGAAGAGAAGCAAAAAGCAAAGGAGAAAAGGAAAGATATAAACATCTGAATGCAGAGTTCCAAAGAATAGCAAGAAGAGATAAGAAAGCCTTCTTTAGTGATCAATGCAAAGAAATAGAGGAAAACAACAGAATGGGAAAGACTAAGGATCTATTCAAGAAAATCCGAGATGCCAAAGGAACATTTCATGCAAAAATGGGCTTGATAAAGGACAGAAATGGTACGGACCTAACAGAAGCAGAAGATATTAAGAAGATGGGCGAGAATACACAGAAGAACTGTACAAAAAAGAGCTTCACGACCCAGATAATCATGATGGTGTGATCACTGACCTAGAGCCAGACATCCTGGAATGTGAAATCAAGTGGGCCTTAGAAAGCATCACTAGGAACAAAGCTAGTGGAGGTGATGGAATTCCAGTGGAGCTATTCCAAATCCTGAAAGATGATGCTGTGAAAGTGCTGCACTCAATATGCCAGCAAATTTGGAAAACTCAGCAGTGGCCACAAGATTGGAAAAGGTCAGTTTTCATCCCAATCCCAAAGAAAGGCAATGCCAAAGAATGCTCAAACTACCGCACAATTGCACTCATCTCACACGCTAGTAAAGTAATGCTCAAAATTCTCCAAGCCAGGCTTCAGCAATATGTGAACCGTGAACTTCCTGATGTTCAAGCTGGTTTTAGAAAAGGCAGAGGAACCAGAGATCAAATTGCCAACGTCCACTGGATCATCGGAAAAGCAAGAGAGTTCCAGAAAAACATCTATTTCTGCTTTATTGACTATGCCAAAGCCTTTGACTGTGTAGATCACAATAAACTGTGGAAAATTCTGAGAGAGATGGGAATACCAGACCACCTGATCTGCCTCTTGAGAAATCTGTATGCAGGTCAGGAAGCAACAGTTAGAACTGGTCATGGAACAACAGACTGGTTCCAAATAGGAAAAGGAGTATGTCAAGGCTGTATATTGTCACCATGTTTATTTAACTTATATGCAGAGTACATCATGAGAAATGCTGGACTGGAAGAAACACAAGTTGGAATCAAGATTGCCGGGAGAAATATCAATAACCTCAGATATGCAGATGATACCACCCTTATGGCAGAAAGTGAAGAGGAACTAAAAAGCCTCTTGATGAAAGTGAAAGTGGAGAGTGAAAAGGTTGGCTTAAAGCTCAACATTCAGAAAACGAAGATCACGGCATCTGGTCCCGTCACTACGTCGGAAATAGATGGAGAAACAGTGGAAACAGTGTCAGACTTTATTTTTCTGGGCTCCAAAATCACTGCAGATGGTCACTGCAGCCATGAAATTAAAAGACGCTTACTCTTTGGAAGGAAAGTTATGACCAACCTAGATAGCATATTCAAAAGCAGAGACATCACTTTGCCAACAAAGGTTCGCCTAGTCAAGGCTATGGTCTCTCCTGTGGTCATGTATGGATGTGAGAGCTGGATTGTGAAGAAGGCTGAGCGCCGAAGAATTGATGCTTTTGAACTGTGGTGTTGGAGAAGACTCTTGAGAGTCCCTTGGACTGCAAGGAGATCCAACCGGTCCATTCTGAAGGAGATCAGCCCTGGGATTTCTTTGGAAGGAATGATGCTAAAGCTGAAACTCTAGTATTTTGGCCACCTCATGCGAAGAGTTGACTCATTGGAGAAGACTGTGATGCTGGGAGGGATTGAGGGCAGGAGGAGAAGGGGATGACAGAGGATGAGATGGCTGGATGGCATCACTGAGTCAATGGATGTGAGTCTGAGTGACCTCCGAGAGCTGGTGATGGATAGGGAGGCCTGGCGTGCTGCAGTTCATGGGTTCGCAAAGAGTCGGACACGACTGAGCGACTGATCTGATCTGATCTGATTTTTATAGATAACATATATGCGTTAATATATAATATTTGTTTTTCTCTTACCAACTTCACTCTGTATAACAGGCTTTAGGTTCATCCATACTGAGGGTTTGTATTTTTGTCCTAAATCCTATATATCCTCTATCTGATTTAAGACTGATAAAACATATAAGACTAAGTTGAAATGAACAGGACATCAGAACAAATCAGCACACGTTTCTGGGTTAGTTTTCAAGTATTGTAACTGCCTTTCTACAATTGGCAAGTGCATGATAAAGAGATGGTATCTGTCATAAAATCTCCCTACCACTCCCTCCCTGAGCAGATAACATTAAAGAAAGCTTGCTGATATGCCAGTGACTTTATGTTGCTTCAACAGTTTAGAAATCAGTTCCATTGCTTTTTTTTCCAGTATTTGATAACAGTATCTCTATGATTTTTGTTATCTTCCAGGTTAGCATTTCAGTTCACTTTGGAAAAAGCTGGAAGTTCAGAAGTGTCATCTATCTACCATATTTCCATTGATTTTTGGATAATTTATATTCTAGAAGCCACTTATAGCTTACTTAAAGCAGATTTCAAGACAGAGTTTTCCTTTTTAGCTTCAGAGAGATATTCTAATACTCTGCAGACCACTTGAATAGAATAGAGTTGTGAACAAATTAAGATAGTATCTCTCCCACTCTAAGCCTCCCTAAGCTGTGGGAAGACTTTCTGAAATAATAGCTAAGTAGAAATCATAACAGGAGGCCCAGTCAGCTATCTTCTATCTTCACTTATGACAGTGTTGATAAAAATAGCGTATCACCCTTATATTAAATAGGGGTGTTTCCTAAAACACTAAAATGAATTTAGGAAGGTTGTGCCATGTCTGCTATGGAAATAGCTTATAGAGTAAATATTCTACATATTACACAAGGTATGGGACAGTATATTAATTTTTGGCTATTTTGGTATAAAAATGCTTACTCAAGTGCATAGAAATAAAATATACATATATAATTGTCACTCCCCTATGAAAGTTAGGCATATATCAAGAATTGTCTTGTAAAGCTAACAGACTATCTCCTATCTGTAGCTGGGCTACAGATATTTCTCTCTTGCATTTTAACATTTGTAGGTGTCTAGTAAGGTTTTTAGATCCTGAGAACTTTAGGTACACCATTTTCTGGCAACAGAGTAGAGTCGAGAGGGAGCAACTGTTGATGTCTGACTTCTAAGCTTATTACGTAAGGACCTGGAACCCAAGAGATCTCAAGGTGAATAGTAAATGAGCTCGTCAGTAGAGAGGTAAACATGTCTCTTCTCTCTCCTGGTCCAGATAGAAATACCTTCTTTTTTGTGTATCTCCCAATGTTAGAGATCATTTGTTTGCAAAAGAGCAACACATTCATGCAAAATCCTTTTATTTCTTTAAAGACTAAATATTAGAAAAAAGCCTAGGCAGCTCAGACAAGAAGGTGAAAACTTATTTTTAAGATTAGTTAGAACTCAAATTCTCAGTTGCTGTGTGTCTCTACCACCCACTTCCAATATTTCCCTAGTGATAATATATAGGAAGGGGATCTATAAAATTCCACATCATGACAGCCATTGAAGAAGTAACTGACATGGACATAGGAGGCCCTTAATTATGAAAAGCATGGCCAATGTTAAAGAATTCTACCAAGATATCTCCTGCTTAGAAGGACACAGCTGAGTGGGACATGGCCATGCATGGGACTTCACCGGGAACTCCACAATAGTATAAAGTATCAATTTTTGAATAAGAGTATTAAAAAAAAAACAGATTTAGTGTCCCAGCCTTGTTCCCCAATCCAAGTGTCTCTGGATGAACTGGCCTCTGTGGTGGTGCTCGTACAGAGCAAGCATGACATTTTTATTTCCTGTTGGAGACAAAAAGGACTCCTTTTGTTCTTTGCTTGAATTTTGGAGGCCACAGAGACCTCTGAGCTTTGTGGTCAGTAGTATTCCTGGTGACTTTGGTTAGGTGTGAGTTTAATCCTGTGACTAGAAAGGAAATCAGGGTCATGTAGCAAAGCAGAATCCTTCAATTAACATCATGAACATTACTGGGAAAGCCAATCTAGGGTGAGTTTGTAATTTTTTTGTTAAATGCATCCGTGTTTAAATGAAAATTAGTCTCCTAGGAAAAGATGAGTTCCCTTATCTAAATTCTTACTAATGAAAGTCACAAATGTTTTAATAATGTACATAGCAAATGGAAGTAAGATAGCCATAATGATAATGCTTTATGAGAAAATCAATTAATGAGGAACAGTAAGAATGAAGTGCCAGATTTTCCTTGCCATGCCATCAGGGAAGCAATGTGTTCAGTGGAAGAGAGTAATTTATCAGACTCAGATTTTTTCTTTTTTCTTTGGCTGTGCTGGGTCTTCATTGCTGCATGGGCTTTTCTCTGGTTGTGGTGAGTGGGCACTATTCTCTAGTTGTGATGTGTGGGCTTCTCATTGCAGTGGCTTCTCTTGCTTCAGAGCACGGGCTCTATAGTGCATGGGCTTCAGTAGTTGCAGCACATGGGTTCAGTAGTTGTGGCTCCCAGGCTCTAGAGTACAGGCTCAACAGTTGCAGGACACAAGCTTAGTTGCTGACAAGTGGGATCTTACTGGATCAGGGATCAAACCCATGTCTCCTGCACTGGCAGGTGGATTTTTTACCACTGAGTCAATAGGGAAGCCTCAGACTCAGATTTACATCTGTTGACAAAACATTTACCCTCTCAGCTTCAATTTTATCACTGGTAAAATAGGGATGACAATGACTATTTGTGTTTTATGGAGAAATAAGGAAATTTACATTACATAAAATGGTAGTGACATATAAATACATCAACTTAAAAAAAAATTTGGTGTTAATTCCCTGGCTTTTTTTCTCTCCACTCATTTGGAATTTTGGAAATTCAAGTTAAAGAGTAAAAATGAAAGAAATTTGTATCTGGACATCAGTTTTATTTTTAATTTCATGTTGTCTACTTGTGTCACTGAGAATAGGGTATTTATTTGGGAGTGAAGACATGAAAATTAAGGGGAGAAAATGATGTGTAAACAATAACTGCTGTAATTATAAAAGTTTTATTTCACTCTTACTTTAATTAAATTTTCATAAGCACCATGTCATGAACTGGCAATCTAAAACGAGGATACTAGAATGCTTTACTCAATAACAAACTGCAAGCTGATGATGTGAAATTACAGCTACACGGAGCAAGTGTACAAGATCACATTTAAAAAGGTTCACTTGAGAATCCCATGATGATGCACAAAATAGGAATCTGGCATCGATTTGTTCACACTTTGCTCAGAACTCAAAGCTTGTGCATGTAAACATCAAAAGAAACACTGGATCACCTTGACAGTTTACAGTTTGCTAACACTTGACTGTAGAAGCACAAATGTTGCAGCTTTGATTTTTTGACCAGTGCTTGGTCATAGGCTGAAAAGACTAATCCCTTTACAATTTAAATGATGCTTAAAGGTTATGTTCAACATTACACAAGTCATCAGCAAGGCCTTTGAATGTGTGCAGTTCTCATAATGATTACCAAACCATAATGACCTAAGGAAATCATGAAAAATTATATATTTTCAGCAAAATGCTTTAATTTGGTCCTACATTAAAAGACCCAATTGCAAAGGTGTTTTACATAAATTTAATTCACAAGCATGTACACAAGAGAATCACTTTAAAGAACATTGCTTCCTGATTTATGAATTAAAAAGTTTATCCTCTACTTACACTAAACATACAAAAAATAATCTACAAAAATTGTTTACAATTGATTTTAGTGAAAGAAAAACCTTTCTTCAAAACAAAAAAAAAAAAAGATTGTGTGGTGGTAGTATTTTAGCCATCAAAAAAGGAATGTAAGTAACCAATAAATATAATGTGCTTTCTCCATATAGACATATTTACACTTGAGTCTTTGGCTTATGGTTTGTTTTTTTTTTTAAGAAAGAACTTTGAATGATCCATCCATCATTGCACATTAAAAGAAAATAAGCCAGTTATATATATTTATATATTTATATAGAGATCTGCTACACTTGAAACATATAAAAAATGAACTTTCCTATGAATTTGCACAGCTTTTCTTTCTTCTTCCTTGAAAGTTTTAACATCTTTTATCTGAAAAAGGGAGAAAAATGCCACAAAGTATTAATTCATGCAACACATGGTGGCTGCTGTACCAAAACCAGGAGAGAAAACGCTGCCTATTCACTGTACAAACACTGATAAGTTTTCATGTGAATCTGCTGCTTATTAAATATAATTTATGTGGCATGAAATGTTGATGCTCTCATACAGTAATAGAAACTAATTGAGTCCTTTTTATTAAGATACACAACTTCATAAGAAAAATACTTTTACCTCTCAAATGTAAAAGTCTCCCGCCCCCACCCCCCCACATTAAAATCTTTCTGCACAGGTGTGACAGGTACAACAGCTGCTGGCTCAACAGATGAATGGATTCTGTTGGGCTGCACTCTGAAGTCTCCAACTAAGATGACTCCAGGTACTCCAAAGCCACGTCGTAGCAGAAACGGTACTGCTCCTGAAAGATGTTAAAACAAAAAGGTGGACTGAGTCAAGAAAAAGGCAAAGAATGGAGAACAGTGGTTGTCAAATGAATACTTGGCATTCAATTTAGAATATTCAAGAATTACGAACTTTTTTTTTTCCATAGACAAGTTTAACATCAAGGCATATATTATTTTACATTTGAGTCTAATGATTGCTGTTTAAGAAAAAGGAAGTTGATGTAAAAATATATGTTGTCTTTGCCTCATATTCTGTATCAAATTAAAAAAAAACATCAGTATTGCTTATTTGATTATAACAGTAATACCTGGTCAGTACAGAAAAATTTCCAAGTATAGAAAAAGATTACAAATCAGAAAAAGTTTCTATAAATCTATTATCAGAAATAACTGTTTTAAAATACTACCTTACCTTCAGACCATTTTTATGCATACTTGAAACAGTATTTTAGAATAAATATAATTGCATAGCTATATTTGAGGATATGATTTTATATTTTATTTTCTGTTGTTTAGCATTGTTATGTATTTTTTCTCATGTTATTTAACACCTCTTTTAATGTACATAAAAGTCTAATATATGGATTGACTATAAGATGATTTATTTTTTATTAATTTTAAATAATCCTAGAGTGAACATGCAAGTAATTTTTCTCCACACTTTATGTATTTTCCTTAGTGGTACAAATAAGCCAGTTATTTCAAACTGCCATTCCACAATTCCTAATTCTTAATTTCTTCTTCCAGTTTTATTGAGATATAATTTATATACAGCACTGTTTATGTTTAAGGTGTACAGCATAACGATTTGACTTACATATGTGAATATCTAAATTCTTAATTTTTGACATATTTTTTGTTCTATCAGAGTATTTAATTAAAAGTTTCAAAAATGGTTAGTGGTTCCTAACTTTTTCTGAGCTTACTTTTATCAGAAAAATTATTTCTGCTGCCTTTATTTAAGATAACTTGGCTGACAATAAAAGTTTTTTGAGTTAAAACTGCTTTTCCTCTCAGTCCATCTATATGCTGCTCCATTATGAAGAATTTAGAAAAATTCGGGAGACTGCATTACAAATTATGACTTGTAACATGTAGTAAAATCTTCTCAATTCAGTCCAGGTGGGTAAAATTTAGGCTGAATTTGAAAACAATCTAAAACTCATGCTATTTCAAAAGAGAACTTTTGGGTATCTTGAGCAATAAAAGAGGGAAGTAAATATTTTCCCCAAGCAATCCTACCCTAATGATCAATCCTACCCTAATCATCAAGTAGGTGTGATTTAAATTAGCCTACCACTGTGGCAAGGTCACCTCGAGAACCAAAAAGTGCTTGTGAACAGTTACATCTCTTTAATCAGTCTCTAGCAATTGGGTTTACAGTCTATATTTTCTTACCAAACTCGTCAGTTCAATTCAGCATCACAAGGAACTAATCATTAACCTTGATTAAAAACAAATAAAAGGTCTGTGTGTTTAGACAAGATTTATGGGACGTGAGTGTAAAGATAGAACCTTCTTAAGAAGGTTCTAGAATGGCAGAGTTTAATCATAGGCTTTTTTTTTTAAGGAACAGTAAGAAATTAGTTAAATTTGGAAGTATAATTTGAATTCTGAGGCCAGAAGTGATCTTACTGATGATTTTAGGAAGACTTGATCTGAGAGACAGAGGCAGGCTTACATGAAAAAATATTCAGATGGCAAAGAGTTTAAAGACCTAACCATTACCAGCCCATTTTGTAAACAGACCTCAGAGTTTTACCTAAAAATCCCTCAAATCTATCCGCCTTCCTCCATCTCCATTGCCAACACCCCGGTCAAAGCCAATACCATCTTATTGGGACACCAGCAATACCTAAGGTATGAGCTGGAAGAGAGGGGCTTTGAAGACTTGTCAAAGGGGAAGAAGTCTGTGACTGCTCTTAAAAATGAAACCGTATAAATGTAACTCTTCAGATTTTGTCTCAGGAAGCAATGCACCTCTTGTGTGAACAATCCATGAGCAGGAAGTGGTGAAAATACTTTAAAGGTTTATTGAATTGCTCATTTTAGTTATCTGATCATCTTGATAAATGTAGGGCAAGCAACAATGATGTCTTGGTTTTTCTGGTTTACTTCTCTGTGAGCATAAACTACACAGCTGCTCCTGACCTATTCCCACCATTCACATATGTGTAACCCACAGACATTGCTTTAGACGTTGAACGTGCTAAAAGTTTAACTTGCTTTTTCCTCTGCACATAGCTTCAAACAGATGAGTTCCTACATACACACATTAACACTTCCCTGCTCTTATTTTGTAATCTGAGTTCTGATTTTATGAGCCATGGCTAATTCAAGTAATATCACATGACTACAATCTAAAATTGGTAAAAGGTGAAAACTATCAACAGTAATAGTTTAAAAAATTATAATTTGACCAGAAAGGAAGAATTATAGACAATGACTAAGATAAATTGCATTTGCGCTTTAAAAACACTGGGTGTCTAAAGCGCTAAATACAATCTAGAAGTATATCCCTCAAAATGTTTTACCAGTTAACTCAATATGCTTTAAGAAATACCAAGAATAAAACCTAGATTACAGGATTTTTCTTATTACAGAACCATTTATCAAAGTTTACTGTAGCAAATATTTATTGCTCAAAAAAAATCCTATAGATTTTCAAGTTAAATGAAATTAGTTTTCATCATTAGCAGTTTAAGGTGACTAAGCTTATGGGTGTAGGAGTTACTTGGCAATTCATCATTTAGAGCAGGAAGGTCCCCACAAAGACTCATTTACACGTTTCATTCCCTATCTGTGTATGAAGTCAGATCAACAAGTAAGTATATGACTGATTAACCTCTACCCCCAACTTCAGCATCCAAGACTGTGACTCACCGGGGCTTCCACCATGTTTGGCTTGCTGTTCCTTAGTGTCTTGACTGCATGGAACACGTCAACCACATTTTGGCGTTTCACCATTTCAACAACAATGCCTATAGCACAGAACATGCCGCTTCGCCCGCCACCATTTCTGAAAGCAAAGAAAACAAAGGTGTTTTCTAGATGGACGTTTTTGGTGACCATAGGTCACACCATCATACATATTTTGAAAAAGAAAATATTGTTTTTAATTTTCCCCCTTGTGTTTTAATTTTGCTTCACATGTGTACATGTTTGTGTGGAGGGCAGAGAGGAAGATACTTGAGGATGTTATTAACAGCCTATGCTTAGGGCGGGGACACTCTATAGGCATAGATTGCTGCAAGCTAGATACTTTGAGATTTTTATAGATTTGTACATAGTGTAAATCAGAAAAGTCACTCCGAGTAGTGTTCAAGAGTTTATATGATAACTATATAAAATCAGTTTGAAAAATACAAGAGTTGTAGTAGTGAATTATAGAATTGTGAAACAGGAAGATTGTTTTAGAAGAATATCTAGTTGAGGTCTATAAGACGGGAGTTACTCTTTAGCAGAGAAAAGAAAGAAGGCTAATGACGGAACGAGCACCAAGGCCCCCTGAATGGCCCAGCCAAGACACCATACTCACAGGCAGTGGATGATCGTCCGGCCCTCCCCTTCCTCACATTCCTCCTGCCATTTTTCCACCTGCAGTATCAGCTTCAAAAATGACCGTTTGGAGCCAGGCACTTCTCGATGAGAAGCCCAGCCTAGATATTGAAACTGCTGCACCATCAGATAACCTTCTTGTGGCTGTTGAGGGAAAAAAATATTTCTATGTAAATAAGTTAGGGCTAGAATTTTTGCTAGAAAGTAGAAGGTTCATGGCTTTCCAGGTGGGTCAGTCATAAAGAATCCACCTTCCAATGCAGAAGATGCTGGTTTGATCCCTGGGTCAGGAAGATCCCTGGAGGAGGAAATGGCAATAAACTCCAGTCTGGCAGACTACAGTCTATGAGGTCACACAGAGTCAGACACGACTTAGAGACTGAGAGTGCAAACAAGTTTCATACCAATTTACACTATGACATAAATGACACATTAGACTGAATCTAGCTAATGCAAGGGCAGGAAGATTCTAAATTACATGAGAATTATCTTCATATAAGATTCTCCCTGATACTCCATATCCAATAATCAATTACTATGATTATACTTAAATAACTTTCAAATTCATCTTTTCTTTATTGCCACTGATATCCTTGTATTCTCAAATCAAAAATCATAATTACTTCCTAGTTGATCTCCTTGAACAAACTTTGATATCCTTTCAAACCATTCTTATTGTAGACATCATGATTTAAATGCAAATATGATCATGTCACTTTTTGATTTAATATCTAACAAATGATCTTAGCATAAAACCCAAACTGCTGCCATGTTTAAAAAATACCTGTGTGATAAGACTCCATTTCTTCTTTCAATTTCCCTTTATTCTAATAACCTAGTCAAGGTCTAGACACATTTGCCTTCTCTTAATCTATTTACCAAGTCATTTCTTATCTTGGGAACTTTGCATATACTGAACCCTTTGCCTTTCTCAGTCCCAAACAGAGTGATCAACTTGTCTTAGGTTTGCCTTGGACTTTTCTGGGCTTTGTGCTTAAATTCATGTATTCTAGGAAACCTTTCTGTCCTGTGTAAACCAAGGTAGCTGGCTATTCCATGCCCAAATAGCTCCTACTAATTTTTCAAATTTTGTCTTGAATATCATGTCCTCAAAAAGTCTCCTCTGATCATCCAGCTTTGTCAGATCACCCAAAGCCTCTGAATTTTGCACTTTTTCTCTATAAAATTTCATTTATTTGTAGATAAATGATTGTACAAGTTTAATGTTTATCTTCCCTGATAAAATATAAATTCTTTAAGGACAAGAAAACTTCTTTTTCCCTTAAAATCTCTTATCACTAGAACCTAGCAAAAATACTTTCCAAGTAATAGTATTGTTGAATAAATGAATCAAGACATTAAACCCTCAAGTGAAAATACAAGGAAGAATTTGTATGCACAAGTGAGCCATATCATGAGGCATCAGACCTGAAGCTCCACATAGCAAGGTTCATACATCCTTTGGTGGGACAAGGAACTACCGAGTTTAGCACCCAACCTCTAGTTGGCGTATACTAAATATGTGGTGAGGTGAATGGTGAATGATATTAAAAAATGATAATAGGAAAAGAAAGAAAAATCACACACTAATAAGTGCTTGAATACCAAATATAGATGAAAATAAATATGCTGACCCCCCCCCCCCCAAAAAAAGTAAAACAAATTTCAGTTCCTGTTCCTAGAATATTTTTCACATAAACAGTTCAATTAACAGATAGGTTCTACTTTCTTAGTTTAGCAGCTACAGTTTCTCAGCCAAAATATTAGTAGAACCATAATGTAACAGATGTGCAGACATAATGAGATTCTTTAAATTAACATCTAAGATATGCATGAGTATTATGACATGATTGAAGTTATCCTTTTCTTCCCCCACTGAAATGAACAATAGAACTGGATACGATTTTATTCTCTACTTATACACATATAGACACTAATCAGAAGCACATATAGTCATTTTGATGTGAGGAACACTGTAACATGACAATTTTAATTACACACTTAAAATAATACACGTACATAGAACTGCTGCTCTAGAAAAGAGTAATCTTTATCTTTGAAAAGAGAGATAATTCCATAATTCCATGGGAGGTACTACTGATTTCTTTTCAAATTCTCCTTGCTATGTGGTTACATAATCTAGACAGATTTTATTACTACTTTTTGGATTTTTGAAGAAAAGACCCCAGGCAGTTTGTCACTGATGGCAAAACACAGGAAATGTCAAGTAAAGAAAGGTTCCCGCAGGACAGTTGCTACTTTGCTGCTGGGAAAAGACAAGGGCTAGCAGCACTGCATCGAGCTACATATCTGGGCAGAGCCAGAGGCTGAGCCATTCAGAGCGATGAAATTGTAGATGAGTTGTAGGAGGAGAGTCAGGGACATATGTGATTTAAGCAGAACTGGAATAGTGACACAGACCCCTTCTATAATGGCTGATCCAACATATCACTTTCTCCTGTCATCAATATTATATTCCTGTTTTTCAATTGCATGCCTCTTCTGGGCTGGATATCAATGCTAATAAGACTTGAAGTTAATGTTGAGATAAATCTACATATACTCAGAGGCCAGGCCCAGACAATCAAACTCAACTGAACCAGGGAATCTGCATTTTGATTTCCACCTAAAATACAATAGGCTAGTAACTGACCCAGAAACCTAGCTTCCAGCATTTCTGATTTCTTGTTCTTAGAATGCATTTTTATTGCAGTTCTAAGCCATAAAATGATTAGTAGTTTTGGAATTGATTACATAATTTCTATTAATTTTACTCTCTCTTTTGTCTGAATGGAAATGTACCACATTATGTTTGTAATCACCTGTACTTGATCAATTCAGTTAAAGAATTAATGACTTACTCTTGTTAGATTGCATATCCTAAAAATCCGGTTTATTACATCACAATCCATTGAACAAGACATACATTCCACTTGGATAGGACCATATCGTAGCGTCCCTTCTTCTGGCCAGTACTGAGGGCAGCCCTAGATGTGAATATTTTTGAAAGAAAAAGAAAATGAGCCTTATTTTTTTTTCTAATTAGGATAGCATAAAGCAGATGGTAGTATTTTATTACTATTTTATTAAGTCATGTGTAAGTATACAAAAGAAACCCATAACCATTAACCTGGGACAAGTCGACTTCATTTAACATCACAATGGAGGTACAGCCATAATCATACACTAATCTCCAGAAATCTTTCACAGTGTTTGGCAGAGGGTATTGTGTGACGATGAAAGCAGCTGGTTGCCTGTAGCTCTGTGAAAAAAACAAGGTAGATAGGGAAAATAATAATTTAGAATGAATAATCAGTTGTACAAGCAGATTCAATACACTTCAAGGTAGGGCTGGGAAGACTCAACATCATATGGAGACAAAGTCAGCCTGCTGCTCAGCCATGGAATAACAGATTTGGACCAACGCAACGCACTGCAACTAGTAAGTAGTCAGTCTGATAGTATGCCTTTGATGCCTCAGCAGCAATTCAAGCCAAGAATTAATATTGTTGATAAAAGTAAATATACGACAAATACCAAAAAAAAACCCCAAAACCAAAACCAAAACCAAAAACTTCTTGAGGCTAAGATCCTTTGTGAGATACTGTTGGGCTGTTTCAGTCTTCCAAAGTCTAAGAGGCTAAAGACATAAAATTTCTGTGTGTGTGTTTGTGTGTGTGTCTGTCTGTGAATATCTATCAGCTATCAATTGTTATAGAACTGTTTGGCTCTTCTTCACTCCAAATAAGAAAAACCACATGTGCCTCAAACTCATGTGCTTTTATATTGACATTATCAACACATTTTGTAGGCAATCCACATCCCATAGTTTTCTGGGAATTTCTAATGTATATCAATGATCAGAATGATAGTTTCAATCATTTAAGTGAGGGTGGGATGATTTGAGAGAATAGCATTGAAACATGTATATTATCATATGTGAAACAGATTGCCAGTCCAGGTCCTATGCATGAGACAGGGTGCTCAGGGCTGGTGCACTGGGATGACACTAAAGGATGGGATGGGGAGGGAGGTGGGAGGGGTGTTGAAGATAGGGAACACATGTACACCCATGGCTGATTTTTGTCAATGTATGGCAAAACCACTACAATATTGTAAAGTAATTAGTCTCCAATTAAAATAAATAAATAGAAAAAAAAGATTTTTCAAGTGCCACAGAGTAAAACTAATGCATTCCCTGGCCCCAGGTAAGAGGGAATGACTCCTTATTGACCCAAGGCCCCTTGATTGGGATACAAAGCATTCTCTCTTCCCAGAAAGAGGATAGATTGATCTGGCCAGATAATCTGTCATTCTACAGACTAATGATCTACACTGAAATAGAAATATATATTTCTATGTAATAAACTAAGGATTTATAAAAATATAACTAGACAGCTGCCTGAGATAGATTTATTTAATGCTGATAAAAATTGTCAGTGATCTGCTAACTCGGTTGTATCATATTACTCTTTAAGTCCTTCAGGTGTCTCAATACCAGTGTAGAAACTGACCTTTGAGCTTCATAGATCCTATCACCATTTGGGAAATTCTGCTAACCATAGCATTTCACTCCATGGATGACTGCAGGATAAATCTGGGGAGACAGTAATTCACCAGCAGCTTCTACTTGACCTTAAGACCTCAAAAAGTCACACCTGTAGCTGGGGTGAGTGCCCTCCTAAGGAAGATATGAAGGCTTATGAGAAAGGATCAGAAGAAAGAAATAAACTTTCCTTCCAATTAAATGTCTGCTCCATGGGAAAGTAAGCCAAGGGAGATGAAAAGCCTTTTATTCCTTTTTTGAGTCATAGGGGTGGGGAGATAGAAGAAGAGAAGACGATATGAGAGAAGACTGAAGATTTCCTATTTCTTTCGTCTCTAAGTGCAAGAGTACATCTAAGGCTTTGATATCACATGATTCTTGGCCATACCTCATAATTTTCACAGGCGTGATAAAGGGTGTATGACACTTACAATGGGGTGAGAGAAGGGAAGGTGGGTGTGTTGAACAATGAGCCCCATTCTTATAAGCCAAACCAAACCTAACTTTTCTGTAGTTCCAACCATACTACCAAATCCACAAGGCAGTTTCGACTATAAAATATATGTGTTGAATCACAGCGAGTTAAACAGAAGATAGGAACACATAGAATACAAGGTTCTGTCTTCATACTGACCAGAAAACCACCTGGAAATTAAAAAATTTGAAAGAGATGTCAAAGACAAAAAATGCTTCAATATCTTTCCTAACGTTATTTTCTTTTTCTCACCCTTTTTCATTCTAAACATAGACTGACTCAGAAAAAAAAAGGTCTGTGTGTTTTCTCTATATTTAGTATGTTTGACTTTGCAGATGATTAAAATGGAAAGAAAAAGTATAATGAGGATCTAGTGTGACTTCAGGGGACAAGAGTAATAACTAGGCAAGACTCTGGTCACAGCAAGAATAGTAGCTTTCCACTTGAGCTTACCTTTAAACTATTCTGCTCTGTAGAATAAAGAGCAAAGTAACTGGGTGAAAATTAGAGGTGGCACATAGGCTTTGACAAGCCTCTACTATCAGAAACTAATTTTGCAGAACTCAGTAGGAGCAATAACTTAAAAAGCTTCATTATTCATCACCCAAGAATGCACCGACTCTGGTTTCTCCTTATTACGGCTCCGTAGTCTAAAGGGCAAAAACTAGAGATGCCTATGAAGGAAGGTGATAAACCAAAAGGATGCTGAACTTAAAACCCTTCTTGCTTCTTCCCAAGGTAAGCAAAACAAGATGGAAAAATACTACTTTAAAATTCTCTTTCCATATTGGTGTCTATGGGATGCTGACATGTGAGTACATGCTGTACCATCTACAATACAAAGACTGGAGTAGAGCAAGAGAGTTCTTTTCATGATGATTGATGTGTTAACAGAGTATCTTCCATGCCTTCCCTTATATCTTATTAATTAATAATAAATGAAACAAGTTAGCTATAAATTATTGGAATAATTATTAGTTAGCTATAAATTATTAGTGTCAGAGATAAAAGTTTCCAAATTAACACAATTTCAGTAGAATATGACATTCTGTGATTTAAAAAATTCATTACTAACTATACTCAAAATAGATAAGCATGTGACTCTCTTTCCTGAAAATAACCAGGATGAAAACTATCACCTGCAGATATTTCTTGTACAAGAATTTTATAACAATTGAAAATCAACTGTCAAATTTATAGTCAAGGCTAAAATTTATAGTGCCTAACAACCACTGTAAGGGAAATTCAAAATCATTGTCCAAAAAATTTTGTATTACAATGAATGTTTCTACTTTTCCTTTTTAGGCCATTTACATTTTCTTGAAAAGAGAACCTAGCCAGTGTTCATCAATTTTGGAGCTTTTCATTACATTTTACACTAACAAAGAGAGCAGTCTCTTACATCCATAAGAGCAGCATTGATGTAGTTACTACTCTCCCCATCAATTGTAATTAAAAAGGCAGACATCTGTCAGGTGGCAGCATGTCCATAAAACGGTTCTTGTCATGGTTCCTTGGCAGGCATGCTATACTGCAGTCCTCAGCTTGTAGTCGGGGGGTGACTGAATTCAAGGTCTGGAAAGAAAAGGGAACCCAGGTTAAAAGACAGTGACCCATTTCATAGCATAACACAGATCTATCCAGCATTTAGGAGGTCAAGTAGAAAGTAAAGGATTTGTGCAAGGCAATGACATTTGCCATGATGAGAGGCTGACAGACTTCGTAGTTAAAGCTCCTAAAGTCTGAGAAGTGACAAAGAAACAATATACACATGGCTCAATGTCCATCTCTTTGAAAGGGAAAGGATTTTAAACAACACAGCAGCCTGCAAAAGGTACTGTCTAACCAAAGAAAATGCAATCAGAGCAGCCCATGATGATGCCCCATCATCAAACTTATAATTTGTAATAACATTTTAATGTGCCAGATTTGAGGACATGCTATGGCCAAGAGCACTGGGCAAAGAATCAAAGTTTTAGGTTTTTAGATTTATTCTTGATTTCATAGTCAAGAGCTTTGGGGATATTTTAAGGGCAGTGAAAACATTTGGGATTATTTAGAGATGATGTTTTGCACAAACTCCAGCTATTATTATTAATGTGCTTGAGTGACACAGAAGGTCAAAATCCATAAGACTGCATTTTAAAAAAGATCGTAAAGATACACAAATTATCACTAAATTTGACTTTTATGGTACCTTTTCCCCATACTTTTCCCCGAGTCTGAATTCATTCGTCCTTCAAAATACAGCACATATGATATGAGCTCGTTAATACAAAAGTTGACTCTATAACTTTGTATAACTGTATAATGAAAGAGACACGTATTATATTATACTTTAAATAGGGTCAAAGGTTATAAATTTGACTTGAAAGATCTTCCTTGGAAGAATTAGGAATGTCCAGGACAAATTGTAATAAGTTACTCATAAAAAGGCGCTAGAAATAATAAATACCTGGAATTCATCTTTGAGATGTGAAGAGTTTGTCTGGGAGTCTATTCTAATCATATCAAAATATGCAGCTTTAAATTCACAGACAGGTATGGCAGTTTCTCCACATAAGCAGGCCTCTAAAATGGCATCATGAATAAAAATGTACTGTTCCTATCAAAAGAAAGAAAATTTTCATAATATTTTAATACAAGTTTCCTGTCATCAAAGAATTTTCTCTATATAAAAATATTAATAAAAATACCAGTATTTTTCTATGACTTGATGAGCTACTATTGATTCTCTGGGACAAACACCTACTATTAAGTTGGATAAGTATTGGAAAGCAAACCAAGAAAGACCACCTGAGGTTAATCAACAATCAACACACCTCTGTCTGGACCATATTGATACGACGAGATCTTAAGGCTTTGACACAGTTGTAGATGTCAACAACACCCTCTCTTTCAGCCATGTCCAGCATGATGTCAATCACAATATAACAACCAGTTCGTCCAGCGCCAGCACTGAAAAATAAGCAGATCTAAAGAACTGCAGGAAGTATGTCTATACAAATTGAAAGACCCATCCTATTTTCAAATACGTGGAATCAAATTGATTCAACAAAGTACAAGACATAATTTGTATGTACTGTGTAAATGCTTGTTAATGAACAAATAGCTTCAATGTAGAGAACCTACTTTGGTGTAAACTGAGGACTAGAACAAATTAAAAAACAAAAATCAAATTGTGTTTTGAAAACCATGTATATATGGCACTGAAGTTTCATAGCTCTTATACACAGTCTTCATTTTACAAAAATTTCAAGCTCATAGAATTGATCAAGGAGTGGATTTATGCTTTAAAATTTCACCTGAGATACAAAGACTCATACTCATTTCGTTGTGGGCACTCTGGCAAAATGCAGCGGTGCTATCTTAGGAAGACAGATTCTGGTCAAGGCAAAAGAACATTAATCTAAAACCTTTAAATGGAAAATCTGAGGAGTCATATTTCAGGGGAAGTGTTAATAGTGAGGGCAGGGATGAAAATGTTTGTTATTACTGAGGAGGAGACCAACAGTAGAAAAAATATTTACATGGTGATCCAAAGAAAAAATGAAAATGAATTGTTAGGTATGAAATATAATTCTTAACAGCTCACAAAGATAGTACTATCTTCCTGTATTTAATTCAGTAGTCGAATCATAATATACTGTTGGTTATTTTACCCATTGGGAAGATTTCTCCAGTTTTATACATATAAGTCAATGGAGCAAAAAGGTATAGTTTGGATTTTTATGGAAAAATCACTTTGTACAAAGCTCCCTCTCTTCCATAAGTTCAGATGCCCAAGTGGAAGTAGAAAATGACACTTGTGTTTCGAGAGCATATCTGAGACCGTTGGAGCACTACTGAAGCAGGCAATTCACAGGAAAGGAAACCTCTATGATAAGTCAAGACACTACATAATTGAAAACCCATTTATCTCATTTTCTAAATGCATAGATAGACTATTAACATTATTTCTTTGAAGTCTGGATTTGGTCATTTCTCTTAAACTTAATTGTTCTTTAAGAAATTTAAGTCAAAGGTATTGTGGCTATCTCTGTTCCTTTTTCTTGCCTACCATCTTCTCAGTCACTGTTCCCAGGGTTTGAGACAGGAAAGTAATTGAAGACTACATCAGATTTCTTGAGGAGGATTGAACTGTAGAGTTTTTTTTCAAGGTACACAGTATCTGATCCTAACGAGACGCCTTACTTTTATTTCATTCTCTGTTGTTTTATTTTTCCCCTTTCATATGTGGTCATTTAAATACTGAATAGGCTGGATTTTCAGGGAAAGAAAAAGGCTTCAGAAAAATGCTTAAGCACAACCTATTATGTACCTTGGACGGGATAGTATTTGAGAATGGTGTGCAGCATTTAGGAAAAGCTTTTCAGATTTAGCATATATTTTTCTATTCATATCTCAAAATGAGGCCATATAATTTGCTTTTAGTGTCTCTGGGTACTTGTTTTAAGAGAGGTTTCTAATCAAAAGAGTCTGGATAATCACATTTTTCTGGCATATATATGCTGGATTTTACTAATGTAGTTTTCAAGGTCCTCTGAGGGATGGCTTTTAAAAAAATTCTTAAAGTAGATGTTTTACAGCCCCAATTTTTGTAATTTAGGCCATTTAATAACTTTGTATGCCTCAAATTTAGTTTTAAAAGCTGGGATTCTATTAGGAATTTACTACATTGGCAAGAACTCTCTGGCTTTACCTACTATTCCATACTATATAGGCTTTGCAAAAGTGATTAAAAAAAAACCGCAACACATGCAGATGTTGCCACTAAAAGGCAGAGTTTCTACATCTGCAATTATGGACAATACTACACACATTAAGATGAATGTATTTATTTCTGAAGTTTCTTTTATATCCTCCTTAGAAGCCAACTTCTATTTTATTGCTGTTTTACCTTATCTGTTATACTTGCAAACTGGAACCTTGCAAGCATGCGTCAGTTTTTGTGTTTACAAGCCTTGTTTGGATACTTTAAAAAAGCTGGCTGCACAAAGTCAATGTCGATTGGACCACCACTCACCTGCAATGCACAACGATGGGACCAGCACTGGGAGGGTTGGAGAATTTGACCCGCCGGATGAAGGAAAGGAGGCCAGTAGCATGGTAGGGCACTCCATGGTCAGGCCAGCCAGTGAAATGGAACTGTTTAACTTCACGGATCTCATTGTACCCCCTCTGTGCAAAGATGTAAAGAAGTGTTTTCAACGACCAAAATAGAACCATTAAAGACAACCATGGGTACTAGACCTGACTGACAATGAAAAAACATACGAAATTTATCAAAAATACTGCTTTTGCTGAAAAACGATGCTGACATGGCCTAGGACTTACCTTTATTTTCAGACAACTGCCAAAGGAAGAAAATAAGAAGTCTTGCTCAGTTCTGTAAGTCTGGGTAAATTTTATTTACCTTGACATTGTGTTCCTTATTTGGAATGACAACACATAAAATGATTAGGGGAAAAGGAAGAAATGGGAAGTTAAAATGCTGTCCTGTTGACCCAACGCACTGAGTTCTCAAGTGGTGTATAAAAACAACTTTCTGCTTCTCACCTCACAAAGAGATTTTAATGCTTTGCTTATCCATGTTGAAAATGGTTGTGAAGCATGGCATGTAGGGATTTTCCAGAACAGTGCTACTCTAGATGGGTTTGTAAAAATATACAGACAGCTAAACTGTTCTTTAGCCAGACTATTTTCTTAACTCTGTGAAATAAATCAGCACACAGAGGATTATTTATAGCAACAAAAATACACACTGAAAGAAGCAAACATCCATTGCTGTGCCTTTCTCCTATTGGGTTAATTTTTAGAGAAACATTTAAATGCGCATTTCAAACTTTTCCCTTCCTTTTTGTTAAAAGAAGCCCATAGATTGTACGAACAGCACTTGAAGAATTCAGATGAGATGTTGCAGAGTTTATTTTTAAGAATCCACATTTGTGGCCCCCCAAACCCCACTATAGTCTATATATTTACAACTCTAGTGTGAACTCTGTGAAATCTAAATCTCACTTGTTCCTCAGAAAAGGTAGAAAAAATTGCATGAAATAAATGAACTAAATGAGAAATTTTATCTTTAGATTCTATCCTAAATATCACTAAAGCCTTGGAAGCCACTATCACATCTTGTAATTCTTTTTCTTTCCTGTTCCAAGTATAAAACCCCACACAAATCAGGGCTCAACAAATAAGTAAAACAGTAACAATGATAAACATCACTATCAGATCAGATCAGATCAGATAAGTCTCTCAGTCATGTCCGACTCTTTGTGACCCCATGAATCGCAGCACGCCAGGCCTCCCTGTCCATCACCAACTCCCGGAGTTCACTCAGACTCACGTCCATCGAGTCAGTGATGCCATCCAGCCATCTCATCCTCTGTCGTCCCTTTCTCCTCTTGCCCCCAATCCCTCCCAGCATCAGAGTCTTTTGCAATGAGTCAACTCTTCGCATGAGGTGGCCAAAATACTGGAGTTTCAGCTTTAGCATCATTCCTTCCAAAGAAATCCCAGGGCTGATCTTCAGAATGGACTAGCTGGATCTCCTTGCAGTCCAAGGGACTCTTAAGAGTCTTCTCCAACACCACACTTCAAAAGCATCAATTCTTTAGCGCTCAGCCTTCTTCACAGTCCAACTCTCACATCCATACATGACCACAGGAAAAACCATAGCCTTGACTAGATGGACCTTTGTTGGCAAAGTAATGTCTCTGCTTTTGAATATGCTATCTAGGTTGGTCATAACTTTCCTTTCAAGGAGTAAGTGTCTCTTAATTTCATGGCTACAATCACCATCTGTAGTGATTTTGGAGCCCAGAAAAATAAAGTCTGACACTGTTTCCACTAATTCCCCATCTATTTCCCACGAAGTGATGGGATCAGATGCCATGATCTTCGTTTTCTGAATGTTGAGCTTTAAGCCAACTTTTTCACTCTCCACTTTCACTTTCATCAAGAGGCTTTTTAGTTCCTCTTCACTTTTTGCCATAAGGGTGGTGTCATCTGCATATCTGAGGTTATTGATAATTCTCCGGGGAATCTTGATTCCAGCTTGTGTTTCTTCCAGTCCAGCATTTCTCATGATGTACTCTGCATAGAAGTTAAATAAACAGAGTGATAATATACAGCCTTGACGTACTCCTTTTCCTATTTGGAACCAGTCTGTTGTTCCATGACCAGTTCTAACTGCTGCTTCCTGACCTGCATACAGATTTCTCAAAAGGTAGATCAGGTGGTCTGGTATTCCCATCTCTTCCAGAATTTTCCACAGTTTATTGTGATCCACACAGTCAAAGGCTTTGGCATAGTCAATAAAGCAGAAATAGATGTTTTTCTGGAACTCTCTTGCTTTTTTCCATGATCCAGCAGATGTTGGCAATTTGATCTCTGGTTCCTCTGCCTTTTCTAAAACCAGCTTGAACATCAGGAAGTTCATGGTTCACATATTGCTGAAACCTGGCTTGGAGAATTTTGAGCATTACTTTACTAGTGTGTGAGATGAGTGCAACTGTGCGGTAGTTTGAGCATTCTTTGGCATTGCCTTTCTTTGGGATTGGAATGAAAACTGACCTTGTCCAGCCCTGTGGCCACTGCTGAGTTTCCCAAATTTGATGGCATATTGAGTGCAGCACTTTCACAGAATCATCTTTCAGGATTTGGAATAGCTCCACTGGAATTCCATCACCTCCACTAGCTTTGTTCCTAGTGATGCTTTCTAAGGCCCACTTGACTTCACATTCCAGGATGTCTGGCTCTAGGTGAGTGATCACACCATTATGATTATCTGGGTCGTGAAGATCTTTTTTGTACAGTTCTTCTGTGTATTCTTGCCATCTCTTCTTAATATCTTCTGCTTCTGTTCGGTCCATACCATTTCTGTCCTTTATCGAGCCCATCTTTGCATGAAATGTTCCCTTGGTATCTCTGATTTTCTTGAAGAGATCCCTAGTTTTTCCCATTCTTTTATTTTCCTCTATTTCTTTGCATTGATCGCTGAAGAAGGCTTTCTTATCTCTTCTTGCTATTCTTTGGAACTCTGCATTCAGATGTTTATATCTTTCCTTTTCTCCTTTGCTTTTTGCTTCTCTTCTTTTCACAGCTACTTGAAAGGCCTCCCCAGAGAGCCATTTTGCTTTTTTGCATTTCTTTTCCATGGCAATTGTCTTGATCCCTGTCTCCTGCACAATGTCACAAACTTCATTCTATAGTTCATCAGGCACTCTCTCTATCAAATCTAGGCCCTTAAATCTATTTCTCACTTCCACTGTATAATCATAAGGGATTTGATTTAGGTCATACCTGAATGGTCTAGTGGTTTTCCCTACTTTCTTCAATATAAGTCTGAATTTAGCAATAAGGAGTTCATGGTCTGAGCAACAGTCAGCTCCTGGTCTTGTTTTTGCTGACTGTATAGAGCTTCTCCATCTTTGGCTGCAAAGAATATAATCAATCTGATTTCAGTGTTGACCATCTGGTGATGTCCATGTATAGAGTCTTCTCTTATGTTGTTGGAAGAGGGTGTTTGTTATGACCAGTGCATCATAAGGAATCATACAAATAAAATCACTTTCTTAAGTACTTTTGAAGTCAACTTTACTGAGGAAGGCCATACATTGTTCAAAGATCATCTCCTCAGCATTGATCCTTTTGCTGGAGTTGCTTTGGTAATGGTAAGGGTCTTGCTCTCTTTAGAAAATTTTAATATCTGGCAGTGCACATTTTCTTATTGTTCATTTTACTTAAACTTTCCTGAGTAATTTTCAAATATATGCTTTTTTAAAAAATTACTCTTTTCCAGTGTTTTTTATATGAGGAAAATAAGTTAAAAATAAACCCTAGTAATGTTATAGTTAGTATTGTATCAACTCCATAAGGAGGTATTAATGCCAAATATTCCTATTCTGAGACATGGGGCATGTCTCCATTTATTCATATCTTTGTGTCCTTCAACACATTTGTAATGGTTTTATTCACTTAGGACCTGTTTTTTTTTTTTTCCTTGCTAAATGTATTTCTAGATACTTCAGAGGGCTTCTCAGTTTTCTCAGTGGTGAAGAATCTGCCTACATTACAGGAGATGTAGGTTCAATCCCTGTGTTGGAATGCTCCCCTGGAGAAGGAAATGGCAACCCACTCCAGTATTCTTGCCTTGAGAATTCCATGGACAAAGGAGCCTGGTGGGCTACAGTCTATGAGGTCACAAAGAACTGGACAACAACAAGAACAGATACTTAAGAATTTTTGTTATTATGAAAGATATTTTTTTAAATCTATTATCTTTATTAATAATATAAAGAAATATATCTAGAATTAGTCACTTAACTAATTTTGATTTTTTTTTAAATTTTCTAACTAGCTTTTTGTTGTATAAAATCATTATACCTTAAAATAATTTCACCCTTTTTAATAGTTTTGCCATTTATTCCGTTTGTTGTCTTATTTAATTTTCTAGAGCTTCCAAAAATGTTGGACACTAGTGAGCATGATTATCCACATTGCATCTCTGATTATATTAATAACTGTAATGCCTCTAGTTTTTCACTCCTTAATATGTGTGCTACTGGTTATTGTTGAAACAGCTTTATCATGTTTAGGGAGTCTCCTTATTCTTTCTAATATAATTAGAGTATTACTGTAAATGTCTTTTAAATAAAATTAAGTGTATTACAATATGTATTAATGAAATGACAGGATTTTGTTTCTTTAATGCACTCAGATAATGAAATATTCTTCTAGATTTCCTACCACAGTTGTAAAATCCTTGAATTCTTAAAAAAACAATCATGATAAATCATGTAGTGATCTTTTCTTAATTCACTCCTGGATTCACATTTTCAGTATATCCTGAATTAAACGGGTCTGTAATGTATGTATGTGTACATACTTGAGAAAGAAAAACAGGCAGAGATCTAAAAAGAGCTTGAGAGAGTCCTCTCTTTATGTGGTTCTTTTATCACAGTTCTGCTTGCTTTTAAAATATATTTAGTTGGTTTTAATGGTTTTTCTATGGCCTAAATAGTTTGACTAACTTAGGAATTAGCTATTCATTAGTTATTCTTTAGAGGTTAAAGACACCTCAATTATGAAACCATAATGCAATTTTAATGGCAAATTTCAACACTCTTATTTTCTTTTACCAGCTGTTCAGATCCTGATCTCTCCTTGGGTTAAATACTGGAAATTATTATTTCCTAGAATTTCATTGTATCTAGACTAAGATCTGTCTCTAAGTTCAAACATAATATAACTTTCTTAATAGCAGCTATAACTAGAGTTTTGTCCCTTTTGTGTTACCCAAGTTCTCTAAGTTCACACATAATATAACTTTCTTAATAGAGCTATAACTAGAGTTCTGTCCCTTTTGTGTTACCCAAGGTCACGTATTTTGTTTTGATTGCTCTTCATTAGGAATTGAGTGGTTTAGTGTACTTTATTGATCTTTTCAAGGAAATAGATTTTTGATTAAATTTATTCTTTTTTGTCAGTGTCTCATTTTCATATTGGAGAAGGCAATGGCACCCCACTCCAATACTCTTGCCTGGAAAATCCCATGGACGGAGGAGCCTGGTAGGCTGCAGTCCATGGAGTCACGACTGAATGACTTCACTTTCACTTTCATGCATTGGAGAAGGAAATGGAAACCCACTCCAGTGTGCTTGCCTGGAGAGTCCCAAGGACAGGGGAGCCTGGTGGGCTGCCATCTATGGGGTCGCACAGAGTCGGAGACGACTGAAGCGACTTAGCAGCAGCAGCATTTTTATATTTATTTTTTCCCTTTGTTTTACTGACTTTTTTCCTGGTTTTCTAGTTTAACTGTTTTTTAAAAGATTTTAGACTATCTTTCAAAATAGAAGTCATTTTTGATTATATATATTTTCTCCTAACTTGTAGAATATTTTGATATAAAACTATTTATCTTCATAATATAATTTTAGTTCTGAGGCAATTGCTATTCAGTCACTCAGTCGTGTCTGACTCTTTGCGACCCCATGGACTGAAGCTTCCCTGTTCTTCACCATCTCCCAGAGCCTGCTCAAACTCAAGTCCATTGAGTCAGTGACGCTATCCAACCATCTCATCCTCTGTCATCCCCTTCTCCTCCTGCCTTCAATTTTTCCCAGCATCAGGATCTTTTCTAATGAGTCAGCTCTTTGCATCAGGAGGCAACAGTTCATTCAAAGATGATTCACAAGAGGTCTTTGGTGATTTCTGAGCCTAATTTAGGGAGTCGCTGGTCAGTGACTTGTTGTTATTTTCCACTGGATTTTGGAAACATTTTGAATTTTTATTATGTATTTAAGTTTCCTTTATAACTAAGTTCATGATTGATTTCTTTTTAACTTTTTGTTTTATATTGGAGTATAGCCAGTGAGGGGCTTCCCAGGTAGCACAAGTGGTAAAGAACCTGTCTGCCAATGCAGGAGACATAAGAAAGGGGGATCAATTCCTGGGTGGGGAAGACCTCCTGGAGAAGGGCACGGCAACCCACTTCATTTTGCTGCCTGGAGAATCCCATGAACAGAAGAGGATGGCAGGCTACAGCCCATATGGTCACAGAAACTCGGACACCACTGAAGGGACTTAGCATGCACACATAGCCGATGAACAATGTTATGATAGTTCCAGGTGGACAGCAAAGCCATGATTGACTTTTCATAAAGCTTAAATGAAGTTATAAGAAGAATGTATATTCCAAATTCTTTCAATGATAATGGAATCTAGCTGTTCATTAAATCATGTTTGATGGTTCTTTTCTTGAAATCTCCTATATCTTTCCTTATTTATTTTGCTTGATTTGTCTAAGACATTTTCATACATACTTTATAAATGTGATAATCATAATTATATTCCTCTGTACACTGGTAATTTTCCACTTAATATTTCCCCTAATTATTTTTTATGTTTGTAAAATTACTTTTAAATATCATCTATAAAGAGTGGTATTTCTAGATCATGGATGTATAACTTTATTGTGGACATTTATGGCTATGTAAAATATCTACGACTATATATGAAGTCATTGTGAACTGAAAGTGAAAGTTGCTCATTCATGTCCGACTTTTGCGACCCCATGGACTATACAGTCCATGGGATTCTCCAGGCCAGAATACTGGAGTGGGTAGCCTTTCCCTTCTCCAGGAGATCTTCCCAACCCAGGAATGGAACCCGGGTCTTCCTCATTGCAGGTGGATTCTTTACCAACTGAACTATTAGGGAAGCCCATGAAGTCAACTGTAGTTTAAATAAATTTCTTAGGATAGGTGCATGGAAGGTAAAATTAGTGGTCAAACGATATCAATATTTAAAAATTGCGTAGATACATTGCTTTACTGATTTACAAAGAGCTTGTATGCATGTGTGCTAAGTTGCTTCAGTTGTGTCCAACTCTGTGCGATCCTATGGACTGTAGCCTGCCAGGCTCCTCTGTCCATGGGATTTTCCAGGAAGGAATACTGGAGTGGGTTGCCACGCCCTTCTCTAGGGGATCTTCCCGACCCAGAGATTGAACCCACTTCTCTTATGTTTTGAGGTTTCCCTTGTGGCTTAGAGGGTAAGTGTCCGCCTGCAATGCGGGAGACCTGGGTTCAATCCCTGAGTCGGGAAGATCCCCTGGAGAAGGAAATGGCAACCTACTCCAGTACTCTTGCCTGGAAAATCCCATGGACAGAAGAGCCTGAAAGGCTGCAGGCCATGGGGTCACAAAGAGTTGGACGCGACTGAGCGACTTCACTTCACTCTTATGTTTCCTGTAATGGCAGACATGTTCTTTACCACTAGCGCCACCAGGAAAGCCAGAGGGTTTATAGCAATTTAAAAATGATCAGCAACACATGAAAATATGTCTTATCATACTCTTAAAATCAATCAGGATTATTATTCTTTTTCTAAAAGTGCTTGCTGATTTGAAAGTAAAAACTGGTATATCAGCACATGAGGTTAAACATTTTCAATAGGCATGTTAGCAGTTGCTTTTTTGTGGGTCAGAGATTCTAGTATTTCCTTTATATTTATATTAAAGCTATGAGTTAAGAATATCAAATAATCACAATTTCTTTGTTGTGTGTGCATCTTTTAATTAATTTTTTGATACAGATAATTTTATACTTTTATGTGGTTAAGTTTATTAAACTTTTCTGTAACAATGTATGTTATTGTTTTTATGTCTTAGTTTAGTCCTCTCACACTGCCCACTAGCTTCAGTCTTTCTGAACCTATTTTTAAAAAAAGTCAGATTATGTTACTCCTGGGCTCAAACCCTCCAATGGCTGGCTACTTTTACCTTTAATACAAACTAAAATCATCATAGTGGCTCACAAGACTTCACTTATCTGGCTCTGTGATTTCTCTGACTTTAAATCACATTTCTTTCCCTTTCATTTACCTATCTCTCAATATCCTAGACTCCAGTATATTTCTCACTGCGACAGGAATATCATGTCTCTGCTGCTGCTGCTGCTGCTAAGTTGCTTCAGTCATGTCTGACTCTGTGCGACCCCATAGACAGCAGCCCACCAGGCTCCCCTGTCCCTGGGATTCTCCAGGCAAGAACACTGGAGTGGGTTGCCATTTCCTTCTCCAATGCATGAAAGTGAAAAGTGAAAGTGAAGTCACTCAGTCGTGTCTGACTCTTAGTGACCCCATGAAGTGCAGCCTACCAGGCTCCTCCGTCCATGGGATTTTCCAGGCAAGAGTAGTGGAGTGGGGTGCCATTGCCTTCTCCAATCATGTCTCTAGGTCTATGAAATCACTGTTCCCTCCATCAGGAATATTCTGCCAGGGACAACCCCCCTGGGATATAATCCTTCCATGGGATATATTACTCTTTCCCTCACTTCCTTCAAGCCTTTACTCACATGTTACTTTTTCAACTACTCCTTTCCCGATCATTCTTTTAAAACTGTAAACTATTCTTTCCTCTACCTCAGCAATGTTCCCTGTTTCCATTCCCAACTTTATTTTTATACATGGTACTTTTCAAAATATATGATGTATTTATTTATTAATTTTTACTGCCTTTCTCCCTTCAACAGATTATAAGCTCCACAAAAGAAAGGGTTTAATATGTGTCTCAAGGTTCAGAAACATGCCTGGTACATGTTATGCTCTCAAATAAATATTTGTGAAATGAATAAATAAATAGGTGGATTTTATAGCATCCTTAAAACAACTCTTGACAGGGATTTTAAGAAAAAAAAAAAAGAAACAATTTCAATATACTTAATTTTGTAGAACGTTAGGATACTTACCCTTTCCAGGGTGAATGTCCTAACTACATATTCGGCAAGTGGTTCCATTTCTACACAAGTTACTTTGAAGTCACCATAAACTTCAGTATCATCAGGCCAGTACTTATAGCATTTAACCTAAATGACAAAAAGTATATATAGGTCAACCTGAATATATAATACACATTAACCAAGATGATTTAATTTCAGTGATAACTCTTCAGGTCATAGTTAAAAGACAGTTTAAAAATCTGTAAATAATAAAAAAAAATCCATAAATAAAAGAATCTATAACACAATAGATAGAAAGATTTTGTGTGATCTCATAAAAACATACAAGCCTGACAATGCAACTAGATTCTAACATAAAATCAAAGCTTATTTACTTTACTAAATGAGAAATCAAATAATTTTTTAGCAATCAAAGACTTACCTAGGAGCACTCAGTTGAAATGCTATACCTAAGAAAGTTTTTCAAACAATTGAATGGTATTCTATTCTAAGTGTGTTATGTATTGCTGTTCAACTTAGACTCATATTTTATTTATAACACACAGGGTGTTTTTTGCCTCTTACCCGGCCAACTTCAACTAAATTGGTCACCATCACAATGCATGCAGACTGCTCTTGCCAGATCATTCTCCAGAAATCATACACTGTTTCATGAACTGGGCCTATAAAAAATGAATATGAATAGTATGTTATCAGAGAAATTTTGTAGTTAAAAAGAAGTGTAGATAAGAAAAAGAACAATATAAACTAAATGAACCAAAGTAGAAAACATAAAGGCCTAGCACAAAATGTCACTAAAAGTACTTCAATTCATATCTAAATTCACACTAAAGGCAAAAAAACAGATGTATACAAGTTTGTTTGCTTCAGTTTGTCTTCTGTGTTTTCAAATTCAGAAGATAGGTTTTAGGGTACTTATATCTGTCTCTTGTTGTTGTTGTATAGTCCACTCAGTCATGTCCAACTCTTTGCAACCCCATGGACTATATAGCCCACTAGGCTCTTCTGACCATGGGATTTCCCAGGCAAGAATACTGAAGTGGGTTGCCATTTCTTTCTCCAGGGGATCTTCCTGACCCAGTGATCAAACTTGTGTCTCCTGCACTAGCAGGCAGATTCTTTATTCACTGAGCCGCCAGAGCAGGGGCTATATCTGTCTCTGCTGCTGCTGCTAAGTCCCTTCAGTCGTGTCCGACTCTATGCGACCCCATAGACAGAAGCTCACCAGGCTCCCCCGTCCCTGGGATTCTCCAGGCAAGAATACTGGAGTGGGTTGCCATTTCCTTCTCCAATGCATGAAAGTGAAAAGTCAAAGTGAAGTCGCTCAGTTGTGTCCGACTCTAGTGACCACATGGACTGGAGCCTACCAGGATCCTCCGTCCATGGGATTTTCCAGGCAAGAGTACTGGGGTGGGGTGCCATTGCCTTCCCTGATATCTGTCTCTAAGTTACTTTAATTCATCTTCATGTAAATGGGAAAATAGGAAGTCTTATGCCATCATCAACCAAACAGCACACATTACTAATTAAATATACACACATCATTTATAAACAGTGCAAGTTTAGGGGTTAATGAAGAACTGTCAGATATATAAGGACATGTTCTAATTTATGGTATCATCTCTGAGCTGCAAAAGCATCTACTGGGCTAAACTTTACCCTATAGCATGAAACAAGAATATCATTCACCATGGATGATCTTTCTAACTTTAAAGAGTTTATAATTAATTAAACTCAGTAACTCCAAAGATATGTGAAAAACACTTAGAAAATAACCTCTGTAAAAACAGCAAATTAACTTTTGTTTTACTTTCCTTTTTTATAAAATAAGATGTGCACTGACCTATCTGATGGTCAGTGGTCAGTTTGGGGAGATAACTAGAGGTGGTCTTGGTATGGTCGCTAGGATACTTTTATTCCCCAATGTGCCACTTTAACAAGATTTCTTCACTTTCTTCTACTTTTTCATGAAGAATGAACTCAACTAAGTTCCCTTCAGCCCTTCAGCCCAATGTGCCACTTTAACAAGATTTCTTCACTTTCTTCTACTTTTCCATGAAGAATGAACTCAACTAAGTTCCCTTCAGCCCTTCGCTATGTCTTAGTTTTGACTTTCAAGTCAAAAAAAAATTGACTTTCAAGTCAAAAAAAAATTGTTCCAAGACCGTCCAACATCTCGTTATAGCAATGTTGGCCTTGGGTGCTATTACATGCCAGGCCAACAAACTCTGCTGCAAGGAAATAGGCACCTTATATAAGATGAGATCTCAGTTGCTTTCATCAAAAATAAGTAATTTCTCTGCCCAGCACTGTTTACTAGTGCTCTGGGACATCCGGATACCAAGAACCAAATCTCAAAGACCACCAGCAGCTTCTATCTTACTTTTAATTAAAAAAATAAATAAAGGTTTAATTTATATACATGTTAAAGAGATAAAACAATCTGTATTATACAGATGAATAAAGAACAGTGTTAACTGGAAGAGCTGATTTTTTTTTTTAACTCATCAAATTGCAAGAAAACATCATATGGATGAATTAAGCACGTTTGATTACTCTATTATTATTTGGTGGTTCTACTCTATTTAAAAAGGCAAAGTTTTACCTTGAGTTGCAATGTAGTGGCTTGGTCTCTGGTAGCCCTAAAATAGGAGAACAAAGTGGTCATCGTTTTATATCAGTGTCAGAAATAAATGAATGAAGGCATAAAAAGATGAAGACAACCACCTGTTAAGATTAAGTTATAGTAAAAAGTCCAGAAATGAGTAGTGAACTCATAGTTCACTTCTCAAACCTAGGTTATCTGAAAGGTAAAAATAAAACAAAAATTAAATATTTTAAGGGGTCTGATTAGAATATATATTGCACAATTGAGTTTTGCTTGCTGGGAAATAACTTTATAGATTTTGTTTGGTTTCACTACAATGTTTATGCCTTCATGTTAATCTTTAGTTTCATTCCTGGCAAAACTGTGTCCAAAAATATTAATTCTTATTTTTATCATCCAAAAGTACAACACACTGCATTACAAATGGACAACGACATATTAGAACCATAAAAAAATAACAGAACATTCCAATGTTAGAGCTGGACAATGCATGTGTGCATCAAGTCAAAGTCCTGCTGAGATTTTTTTAGAGATTATTTCTATTCGATAATGTGTTCAGGAATCTGCCAAAACTATTTTGTATGTGCTGATAATACTAATTTACACACACATAATTATAGGTACACACATATATAGGGAAAAAAATCTTTTAAAAAATGCATCTTATCCTGAACAAAAGGTTTAGTACTTTTTTCTTTCTTTTTATAGTGTGCCAAGAGTTTTATGTGATTAAGCACTTGATATTGTTCCACAAAAAATTACTCCAAATAAAAGATAAATTGTCAGTTGCTTTCAATTGATTTGAATTTCAATAGATCAGATCATTAGTAGCAAAAATGTTAATAGGGTTAAGCTTTGTCTTTGTTGTGTCTTCAGCAAAGGGCTTTAGTAAAAGCCTGAGTTAGTAGACCATCTGGTCCTATCCAAAACATCTATAAGACATTTGGTGCATACCAAAAATTGTTGGTATTTATAGGACCCTTGGTTGTGCCCAAAGTGTGCCTGTAAGACATTTGGTCCATGCCAAAAGGTCCTTAAAAATTGTTCCTATCCAAAATGTCCATGAGCATACTTGGTGCATGCCAAATGGTATTGGATGGCACCAAATATCATGGACTTCTGGCATGGACCAAATGTCTCCATGGACATTTTGGAAAGGAGCAAATATCAAGGATGTTTTGGTATGGACCAAATGTCTTAACGGATGTTTTGGATAGGACCAAATGTCCTGCCAGGGTCTTGGCGGAAAACCAAGGTTAAACTAAATAGGTAAGAACAAGTAAGAATTTGTCAGAGAGCTGTTGATATTTTTATTCTAGAGAGTAGACTGTTTAGTTTTCCATATTGAATGAGAGTAAAATAATGATCGAAAATTTAACCAATATACTCAAAGACTATAGTTAATAAAATTCATTAATTCAAATATATAAATAATGACAAGTCACAAAATAACTATAAAACATGAACTTAATAAATGTGATAAAATTATTTCTTATGTATAGAAATATAAAAAGTTAGATCCTAATCATACATATATTTTGCATATCTATAAATGTATCATATATGCTGCAACTGTTGATATTTCTATCTTTTGCCTTACAAGTAATGCAAATTTAGAATTAATTCATTTCAGTATGCCTGAACTATTTTTTTAAATAGTGAAGTTTAATGAGTGTTTAATATGTGCTAAGCATTGTGCTAAATGATCAACATGAATTACTTCATTTAATTCTCATGATAAAATGATGAGGTTAGTGGTATTGTTATTATCCCCATTGTAAAGATGAGGAAAGCGAGGGACAGAGGGATGAATTAACATTCTTGCAATTTCCAGTGTGATTTTGAACCAAGAAATATGAATATACTGCATCCTTAAAATTTTATTTTATTTGATAATTACTTGCATTAAACAAAGGATTTGCATGTACATATGTCTTAACCAACGCTGAACAGTGGAATGTATATCAAAACAAACTTTCATTTTTATGATTCAATATATATGTGTGATATGTATATTTTATAAATGCAATTTTGTAATTATTTTGCCTAAGTAATTTTAACACTTTACAAACCAGTACCACACACCACAAAATAGTCTCCCTACCCATTTTTAACATCAGAAGTCAAATGTAAAAAAAGTAAAATTTCAGAAACACTAATACACATCATACTATCCAGCTTCTCACATATGTTTAGGGAAGGGTAGGATAAAAGCCAGAAACAGAAACCATCAACAAATAAAACTCGAGTACATAATAAATTGTCAAAAGCTAAAAATGATCCTGCTTTTCTAAACATAGGAAAGGGAGGGAGGTAAAATAGATCTTTACACATGTAAAGGAGTTACAGAAAAATGAACATAGATATACTGTATGAGGCTAGTTAGGTGAAGCATGCAGAAAGAACTAGTAGTAAGCATTAGGAAAAACTGTAATTAAGAGTAGTTACATTAAGTTTTTATAATAGGGTGCTGTTATTTACATATAGTGGTACTTACATCCCTGTACAGCCAAATCTACAGCCCAAACCAAAGTCAGGTGTGAAAGAAAGCACAACAACGTCAGTAAGTACTAGGACGCAGAACAAAGAAAAGTGTACAGTTTGTTCTTTATTTTAAAAAGCTAGCAATCACTTTATAGGTAATAACAAGGAAAAGATTTATATATATACATGTATATATATATATAAGCCAATAAATTGGGCATACTGCAGGATAAAAATACTTACATCTATATAGTTGGCATTAATGTAATCTGAAGAAGGATCGTCCTCAACAGGTTGCAAAATTACTCTGGAGTGATCATCTGAGATTTTTAAAGGATAAAATAAAAGCTATTAAATTTCCCCCCTGTTTTGAGACAATGACCCTAGTAGAAACTTAAAATAATTCAGTGGTTAACAACAGATTATCCATAATATACTTTCAAAATTTCATTGGATACCAGTCATTTGAAAAAATGCAAGAACTTTAATGAGCTCATTACTTATTTTGATGATAATATTCTGTTAAGAAAGCTTCAATGACTAGCATCTTCATAGGAAGTTTTTAGTAGACATGATAATAATGTCTGATAAATCATCATTGAGTCATACATTTTTCTGAATTACTAAACTTGCCTTAACTCCTAATTTTGCTTGTTAGGCATAATTTTAATGGGTGGGATCTTTTCTCCCTGCACTTTACAGCAAATGAGCCACAGAATTAGTGAATCTCAAAACCCTACTCTCAACTTCTCATTTTGTGAGAGTTATTGTTACTCTCACAAAGGTTAAACTCTGATGTATTCAAAAGTGAGTGGAAAATAATTTAAACTGAGAATAAAGTAGTCTAAGTAAAATCAGCAGCTAGTTACAAGCTAAACTATCTGTCACTTTTCTTACTGCTCCTACGGTTTCATATGATAATCAATTTATTTATCTCATGAATACACCTTGAAGACTTAATCAGGAGGAAGTCCCTAATGATAAATAACTCGGAGCAAATGAGATTCAGGCACTGGCTCCAAGAAAGGAAACAAGGTATATGGAAGGAATAACACTCCCACCTTGAATGTGTTTGGTGGAAGAGTTTCGTAATTTAGCATGAAAAAAATCCTTCATATTCATTATCCTAATATTTTTAATTGTTAATGACACCTCCAGGCATTTATGTGCAAACATAAAATCCAGCAGCACATTTTCACCACAAGATGAAGAATCTGAGTCAATTAATGAGAATGATGACTATTTCAGAATTGCTGCCAATATCCGATGCTGTTATAATAATATAATCGCTTCAGTCGTGTCTGACTCTGTGCGACCCCATAGACGGCAGCCCACCAGGCTCCCCCATCTCTGGGATTCTCCAGGCAAGAACACTGGGATGGGTTGCCATTTCCTTCTCCAATAATATTAAATAGGTTACTTTATAAACAGATTGCCATCCTCTGGGATTTTTTTAAAGTTTAAAACCATAGAAGAGTTATTGCAAATTTACTCTTTATTTTCTACACCTGGTTTTTACATTTATCAAGAATCATAAGAGAACTTACATGCTATAATGTTTCCATATCTGTTTTTTGCTCTATTTTGATCTTTTTTAGCTACATCCCAAGATGCTGACTGTCCTTCAAAGAAGCTCTAGAAAAAAAGCACAATTAACAAGCACACTGAATTTAATTCCTTTCCTTGAATCAAGTCTGTCTGTTTTAAAGACTAAAATAGTAAAAGCCACTTTCTCAGGGAGGAAGGGAGTCCTACATCAGTAAACAAGATCAATTTTCAGACCTCAGAGCTTGTTTGTTGGACTCCTACTTGTTCATCTTGGATTGGACTGAGTTCAAATTGAGGACAAGAAACAACTTTAGGGGGAAAAAAGCGGGGGCGGGGGGAGCCTTGAAAATATTTCAAATTTAACATCACTGCAACTTTGTGAGATGGAAGTAGAGAGCATCAGAGACTTCAAAACTACTTTTAATGAGCATCTTTCAAAAATATGCTTCCTTTAGCATTTCTAACAGGACAAAGAAAACCTGTTTTCTCCCATAATTATTCACTAAATCATGTGCAATACATCACATTTTAGTTTCTTTGAAGATCATGAAAAGGACTCAGTCTCCACAACAAGAGACCATATGAAAATTAAAAAGAGTCACCATCTCCAAGAATCTTGGAACAGATGAATTTGTTGATTGGTTTAATTACCATATGCAGTAATTTAAAATATGGGTATAGATATCTTTTTGCAGAAAAACTTAAAAACTTTGCTCAACACAAGAAAGGGGGTCTTCAAAGAGCCAGTGGTCTCTGAAGTGAGGTACACAGGAATACACATGCAATGAACAACAACAACAAAATAGTTGTGACAGAATGTTGTAATTCCTTGTACTATTTTGTCACCACGGCATAGTGTTTCCAGTCTGTATCTAAAGCCGACATTCAAAATTCAAAAATAATTTCATTCATTCCCAAACTAAGGTATAACAAGTAATCTGTAAATAAAAGGTGATGTTTAGAAGATTCCTTATGAAGTTAAATGTATTATATTTTAGGTGGTCTTTCAAAGTAAAGTACTCCTTGGCTTCTTTCATTTTAATTGTGTGTGTTTGGTGGTGGAGGTACTTCTACACTCCAGAGTAACATTTCTCGTAAGTGAAAAGTAGCAAAAGAACTATTTCCTTTTTGCTATATTATGTACATTGGGATGTTTAGTTAAATAACTTCCTCTGTAATATAATCTTGCTGTTTTAGTTTGGGTAGGAAGGGGAAATAAGGATGAAAGAATTTCCCACGTCCTTTTTTGGGCTGCTTCTTGTTGTCTGAGTTTGCACTACTCTGGTTTTCTTCCCAGCCACCCTCAACCTAAAATCCTCAAAACAAAACTCAGAGTGACAAGTAGCACATTTAACACCCATAGCTTGATCTTATTTTCAACAGAGGGTCAACATGCAAAGAAGCAGACAAATATCCACAGCTTAGGTCATTCAAATGGCAGAAACTGCAAAGGTACACCAGGACTCAAGATATTCTGCTATGGATTTTTGAGTGGGGAAAATATAAGGTCCAACAAACTGGTCTCTAAGTAGCATAGTAAAATAAATTATGGAATCCAACATTTTTTTATTAAAATGAATTTTGACCCAGCTATACCCCCAGGAAGTATCCTTTTTTCAATCCATCTACATCCTTCTCCTCAAATGCCCACTTGATTGTTCATAGACAAAGGATTAGAGGGTCTACAGAGTATTCCAGTGCTTGCTATGTAAATGGGAGGAAAAGCTGTTAAATTCTGCTGAGTATCATGGTTAGAAATAAGATTCAACATAGTATTGAAACTTTCACCTCATATTCCTCTTTGAACCCATAGCTGTCTGATGTCTTCATGAGATTAATGTGCTGCAGTAAGTCGGCTACCCTGATGGCTGGGTGCAGCTGTCCCGTCTGGTAAGGGGATTCTGTCCCCTCACACAGGTAGCGAGGTACATCAAGAAGACGACTGGATTCTGCTGTAGCACTGTGGTTCTCATCTGCCATGTTTCAGATTCCAGAAGATTAAAAAAAAGACAAAGTTACCTTGTTTAATATATATCTATGCAAAGCAGATTTTAAGATCTTATGATCTTTCTGATAATAGGAGGAAGAAAGAAATATAGTACAGACCTCGGGCAGCATCCCTATAAAGACAAAGCCTTTTACTTCAGCTCCAGGTAGGAGGTCAGGGCATATTATTAATATGTGTATATAAGCAAGACAACAGATGCTGTGAGGTGTAGAGAAACAGCTGATCCACTTTAAAGAAGTATAAGTGGGAGATTTTGCTGAGTTCTGACTTTTTTTCTTGTATCTGCAGTCAAAGCAGTATATTGTGGGACCAGAAGATCAAGTTGTCAATTAGAGAGATGTTTTCACTGTTGATTAAATTGAACAAATTCTTTCCTACCCACATCCCAACCTCCCTGTGTAGGCAACCCATCCCCACTGTAGTCCTATTATGCCCTTCCACCTGGGACTTTTTACCATGGAACACTCCAGACCCATAAACTTGAACATTTTACAGAATCAGCTCATGGCCCACTACGTCTGCCAGCCAGGTTACATGTGCATTTACACTTCATCTCTACTCCCTTAGTTTATTATTATTGCTGTTTTTTATTGCTGATACATTTTGACTCTTCTGGTTACTGTGTACAAGAAACCTTGGTTTGTCTCTGGGACAAAATATTTAGATACTTTTTCTGGAATTCCTCCATGGCCCATCTTGGCTGAGTTACACAGCGCCTGCTTTACGTTCCCATGGCCTTCTGTTCTCCTACATTCATTTCACTTACAATCTATTTTAATCATTTATTTCTTGATCTCTTTTTCTAACTAAACTCTAGATGCTTAGCATGTAGAGACAAGAGTCATATTTTTCTTTTTATTCTTAGTGCCTGGTAAAAGCAGTCACTCAACAAATATATATTTCAATGAATCAGTTAGTTACAAATCCATTAAATCCCTCACCACCCACATTTAAGTGCAGGCCCCATCCCAACTGTGTTGTTAGAATAAAATGAAAAGAAACTCTTAAGTCTCTGTCATAAGAAGGAAGAAAAGAACAAGAACATTTTACCTCTGAAAAATAAATATTATTTTAATGACCATAGTGCTAATCATTACAATGAGAAGAAGCATGCTTATAATGATCACATTTAAACTTACCATCTTTAAAAAAAACAAATGTTTTAAGGGGTGTTACTTTGGCAAACATTATACTGCCATACTCATTAACAGGAGAGAAAGTACACTCTTAGGGGAACTTTTGTTTTAATGATACTGCATACTGTAGAGAACGATATTTAGTTAACAGTTAAACATATTTCAAGTGCTGGTACATTTGCCTGTTCTATCACCAACTCTACAAATAGGATATGGCAAAAAATGAATTGTTGTCCCCATGATAAACATTTTTTCTTCCTGGAGAAGGAAAAAAAAAAAAAAAGAAAAAGAACCCCACAATCAGATTTGTGTGCTTCTATAATTTAGCTTGATTGCATTTACTTTATTTTCTCTTACTAGGCTGAACGTACTTTTTTCTTTTGCATTTACTTCTAAAACTCCACATTGAATTAAAAAAAAAAAATTCTGTTGGATTCTGTTGTGACCTAAAAATACCCAAAAGAATTAACGCTTTTTACTCTGGTTTCCCACCCCTCTACACACAAACATTTGCTAGCAACCATGATTCATGAGCGCTTACTATTTTTTCTTTGAGACGACACTCAATTGGTCTACCTTTGATAAAATACTGCAATCAATAGACTGACATAAAGAAATATACATCTCCCCTGTAAAATTAAATCCAGAAGCCACTGATTGGGGCACTATCACAGAATATACAGCTTAGGATAAGAAGTAAAGAGAACAGAATGTCAGGAAGGCAAAATGAAATCACCCAAGCTGGAATAAAGGTAATCACTGCTCTGTGAAGCAGACCAGAGCTCACATGGTACTTGCTGGAGCAGTGGAATATTTACATTTGTAAAAGGCTCAGTAAGAAACAGAGGATTCATCCGTATTCTGGATCTTACATGATAACGTCTCAATATGAGGTAGACAGTGCCTTTTACTTTGCATTAAGCTTTAATACAGTAGTACATGAGTAGTATTTTTTAAAATAATTACACATGAATTATTAATATCTATACATTTCTACCTCACCTCATTGAATTACCTAACAATGTGACTAGAAGCAAGAGTACATGTACTAATTATTATCCTTACTACACATTTAAGAATAACTATAAATATTTCTTTGATGGAAAGGTCTTCTAGAGTTCTTTGCAATACACTTACCAGTAATAGGGACTTTAACCCAATGCAGCAGTAAAACACACAAAAAAACAAAAATATGAATCAATACAAAAGTTTCTGACTTCTTTTTAAATCAGATATTAATAGCAAGCAATATTTGAAGTGATTTCAAAAATTGCTTTATAAGTACAAAATCAACTGGATGTAAAACAACTATAAACATGGTGATTCCAAGAATGATGAAAAATGCAACAAATCATTTCTAAATTTGGTATGATTAACAAGCTATTTAGGTTTCAAAGAAGAAATATAAAAAATATCAACCAGCTTGACTTACAAAATGAAATAAAATGCACAATGAGTTTTTAAATGAATAGATTTATAACTCTGTTGTGTTAACTCTAGCCTTCCTTAAAAATAAATATCCTCTTTCATGGGAAAATTATTACAATAATATTTTAAACTTTACATTATCTCATTTTCTCTTTACTAAGCTCTGTGGAGAAAGTATGGTACGAATTATATCATTTTATTGAAGGGGAAGCAAAGACATTTTTCATGGATATTTTCATGAGTTCATATTTGTGAGTTCACAAGAGGACTGAGACTTATTAGACCCAATTCTACGTGTCTTTGAATATTACCATAATGAAATTTTAACAGGTAACTATCTTTTTCCTTGAATTTTTAATAACTTCATTGAATTTAACTTATCAGCTTGATGCTGACTTCATTGAATTTAACTTATCAGCTTGATGTTAAGTGCTCAACAGAAGATGACATTTTCAGAGGAATATGATGCCTCTCAAAGACCATAATTACTGGCTTCTCCCTATATGATCAGGCCATCCTTTGGGGCAAATTCCCCAGCTCACTTCCCTGACATTATTGGTGAGAATATCAAAGGGAGAGTGTAGTCAGAGACAGAAAACACTGACTTATAGATTCTTTTAGAATACACCTTTGTATTATACAATTTTAACTTTTAATAACTATTTTAGTCAAAAAGGTATATTTTACTTAACTGAGTTAGTTGTATTGTTATAACATATTTTGGAAAATATAATTAAACATCAAATACGTTGATAATAAAAATATGTGTAAACTGATGTCTTATGTTCAAAGAAATTTAAATATAAAGCATGAGAACTGGGAATTTTAAAGGTACATTTATCTGGCAATTTCTACATTTCTCTGATTAAATCTTAAATATTAGAAGCACGGGGGACAAACTAATAAGACAACTTGTGAACATACAAGCCAGCTGGTCATGAATCATTGCTGTGTAATTAGTCAAGGGATAGAGTACAAATCAAAATGAAACTCATTGCATTCTTAAATACATTGTTAAAGATTTATTTAATTTTACAGATGTAAAGGTCTTATTTATTACTAGCAATACTAGCTGTCTTAGATGTTATACACTGGTAGTGTTAGTTGCTCAGTCATGGCCAACTCTTTGCGACTCCATGGACTGTAGGCCGCCAGGCTTCTCTGTTCATGAAATTCTCCAGGCAAGAATTCTGGAGTGGGTTGCCATTTCCTTCTCCAGTGTAGTGGTAAATCTTGGCTTAATGTCAATTTTTTGAAAGATAACACTTATCATGTAAAGTGCATATAGAATGCAAAACTCCATTATTAATACTGTAGCAATTTTACCTCCATTTATAAATTCTTAACTAAGACAAAACTAAAGCAAATGCACAAATGCCAAATGTTTACTTGGAAATTTATTCTTTAGTTATTATAAAATTAGGAGGATTTAGAAAAATCCCTTTAAATCAGGTATATTTTATGTATATACACTAGCAACTCTGGCAGCACTGGCCCCTGAAATGTGTACATCTGGATTCATTCTACTAACTTGCATATATAGACATTAGTTATATATTCATATTAGGGGTCCTTGTACTCACTCCAAATCTAACAGAACCAAGAATTAAAGGATAAGTTGTTTTAAAAGAGTATACCCAACTAATTTGAAATGCACTAGATCTAATTGGGTTGATCACAATTGCTCTCTTTGATAAAATCAGGACTACATTTTCAAAATCAAACTGCTTCCTGCACTGTAAATACTGTGTAGACAAAGCTGTAACCCATGCAAGGAGGTGTGATCCATGCAAAAAAAGATGACAAAGAATTAGGGCCTCACCTAACACAGCAGTCGGCACAAGTGGATCATTGGGCACTGCAGGAAAACAAAGCTCATGAAGGAATATATTGCCCTAAAGTTGTATTTCATAGTCTTTTTTCCTTTAAAATAGATTTATCATTTCTTAAGAAATATAAATATTAACCTTTATTTATTACTATAACCTGCAAAGGGACCGTTCTCTTTCTCAACTTGGGTTACGTCAAAATGTCAGGAAAGGTGCATCTATAATTATAGTTCAGTACTCAGTCCAATTTTAAAAACCAAGAAGATTCAATTTCAATTTATAAAGATTATAAAATTAGGGGGGAAAATGCATTTAGGTCTATCCAGTGTGAGGTACTTAGAGAGGTAATTATATTCATTCCAGTTTAGCCAACTTTGGAAAAGAGGTTTAATCCTTTCTCCAAGTTCATAAGTGTATATTTATAGATATACTGCTAAATTCAAACTTCATAATAAGGTATACAGGCACGAGATAAAAAAGCTTTGGAAACAAAAATTCTTTCAAATCTTTAATTGATTAATTTTTAAATCAAGTAGTTAGAGAAATGATACATCTATACTTTTAGCAAAACTTTCAATAGCAACAACGTTTTATGTTTTTCTCTATTATTTATCTTACAGTGAAAAAAATAGAACAGATCAGAAAGTTCTTATCATTATTAAAACTAAATTCCAAAATGACTCATTATAATATCCTTAACTACTAATGTGATATAGGTACATATCAGGGAAAATCATGGCCAATAATTTTTAAAAAGTTTGCACCAAGCTGAACATTTCAGAAAAAAAAAAATCCCCTTTTGAAATGCCATAAATGCATAAACCTACAAATACTTTATTTTCTCAGTCTTACCACTACATCTTTTTATTATCTGTATTGAAAATAACACTTCTATTGTTTAATTCTTTCCTTATACAGTTTTTCCCAAACTGAGATCTGTGGCAAATGCCTCTGTGAACACAAGGCCAAGGATAAACACAATTTGTTTTCCTCAAGTACCAATTTCACTTAGTTATTTGAAGAGACAGTCTGGTAATTGAACTTAATTTTAAGTAACAAACACAGTGCTACAGAATGGGATAAACAAAATTCTAGAAAATTTGAAGATAAACAGTAATACTGATCATGGGGCATTAAAGAATACTTCAGAGGAACTGTTTTAAAAGATATGCCTCCACAGATAAACATCTGCAATTCTTAACATAGATGAGTGAATAGATGGATTTCACCATTCCCTGTCAATCCCTCAGTTCAAGTAAACTTTTGGACTTCACACCAGATACTTAACAGTATGTAGATTTCTCTTTTCTCTGGTTAACTTTTTATTACTGAAATTCTTGAGGCATCTACAGAATAATTAAATAGAATGACTTTTCCCATGCCAATAATTCCCAGAAAGAATTATGATATCTCATATCTCAAAAGACTTACCCTTACACAATGGGAGATTCAAATACAAAACAATTATAAATTCTGACATGAGTTAATTTTATGTAGGCAATCAAATATTTTAACTTAAAGCAATAAGATTTGGTCTGAGTGGTGTATGAATGTCTCTTATAGTAATAAAATTCATACAGTTTGAAGTTAAACTAAATCAAATATCAAGACTGAAAATAAGCCTTCTGATAAACTCCATTGTATTCCACATCACTTTTTCTATTTCCAGTTTCTTCTTCCACTCTCTGTCTTATTTCCCCTCACTATTCAAAAGCTAATGTGTTGAATTCAGAGAGAAATTAAGTAGCTTTAAAAGTCATTGATCAAAATTTTGGTAAAGAACTTACATCTTGGACTAAAATTATGTTGGTCCATGAAGGTGATGGAAAGAGGGTCCTCTGCATGCAGAGTGCTCTGATCAGCATAACTTCGATCCATAGCATTCACCATGTGTGCCATTTCCTGCCGGGTGTTCCCCAGAGCATCTTTGCGTTTCTTAGCAAGCTTGCTGCCAAGACAGATACGAAAGGGAAACCTTAGCGTGAGGCTTGAAGGAGAACTGACACCAGCAGTAAGTAGTTCAGGAAAGCCCGAGGGTAAAGATATAGATTTGGTTTAGAAACTCTAAGAATATGTCATAATTTCAGGAATTAAGTTTGACATCCAAACAATATTTGTTGATTGCTATAAAATTGTTTTATTTGTCATATGGATATTTTAACATTCAAGCTGTCAACCCAAATGTCTCATCACTTCTTGTATGTTATCATTACAATAAATTATCATAAAGCATAACTATACTTTATTAAAACAGTAAGTAAATGCTTCCTTAGTAGAGTTGTTCAAAGAAAAGTTAATGCTAAAGTTTGGTTTTCCTTCTGGGTGATTAACACGCTTGATCAAAATTTCAGAAGATATTTTGTGGGAATAACATGACTACTTTTTCAAGTTTACTTTATTACAGTCATCCAGTTAAAATAGACAAACTCTATGCTTCACTCTTTGTCTTTTTGTTCAGTAAAAATGCAATGTGTAGAGTTAATATTTTAAAATATATTTATATAACATTAATCCAAACCTAATCAGGAAATTTATAGAATCAACTGCAACTTGATACAAGGCAAACACTCAGGAATATATGTGGAAATTATGTACTTTATAAGAAAAGTACTTTGAGAAAAGTTTGGAAAATGCTGGGTAGAGGTATTATGCAAATGATCATAATATTGAATAATAAACATGGTCAGATCCTAAAAATATGTTTCGGAACCCCATGGCAGAGTGCCAACTACAGAATGGCCTTACAGATGCAGCTAAATAAATGACACAGGAGATTTGGAAATGAGCAGAGTTCGACTCTTGAGCTTCTCAGACACTGACATCTTTATCTTACATATCAAGGATGTGAAATAATCTGGTTTGTTGTGAATGTTACACATGAAACATGCAATTAAAAAATTATTTAAGGTATACAAAATTCATCTCATATTAATAAAAAGAAAGGGGGACTCTCAACACCTATAGTTTGCCAGATTATGTTCTAAGTTCATGGCAGCAGTTTAGGTGCCTTGGAAATATGTTTTAGTTATTTTAAGAATACCATTTCTCAGCTGGGTTATTAACTAGGGTAAATTTTTCTGATTCTCATTAGTATATGTACTAGAATAAATATACTGATATACTACAAATATGTTAAAAAAGTTATTTATTTAGTAGTTGTGTTTATGTCCAAAAGCTTTTCCTTTACAAAATTAATCTATTAATTTGATAGCTACTCACTCATGTGTAGGATATTTTTCTCTGAGAATTATAGTACTTAGCCTCAAGCATACATACCCAACAATATCCAATATATTGAAATAGCATATATGACACCTAAGATAGTCATAAACTAAGCTTTAGAGATGGAAATGGCATTATAGATTTTAGAAATAATAACAATGATAAGGATAGTGTTATCAATAATAAAACAACGACAAAAGTATAACAAAAACTACCACCACCACTACCACCACCACTACATCGTCACAACCACCGTCACCACCACCATTATTTAGCAGCAATATTTGCTCTGTTCATTGAAAGATCTCATCTCTTTTTTTCTAGGCTAGTGGGCAAAAGCTCTGTAAAACTCCTAACGGATTTTAGACAGGGAATATAAAAGTGTTGCTTCTCGTAGTGAGACAGCACAAGAAAAGGTGGGGATTCTGGGGAACTGGAGAGCAATTTAGGGGGCAACTTACCTAAGTGAACACTGGCACAGATCTCAGAGTAGTTTCTAATTTTAAAATTATTTTCAAAGAGAAGTCACGAATCTAAATTTGTGTATTTTCTTATTCTTTCAAGTGGTCCTATTTTTTGGAAGAGTGTATGGGGCAAATTACACATCAGTAGGTCGTAGGTTATTTTACAGCCTTCACTTTTCAAACTTACCTCTAGGATAGTTCCAGACTTGCCTATAGGCTATTTGTTCTTCAGCCTACAATGTTTTTTTACCTCTAATATCTGGTTAACTTCCAATTCTGTCTTGCCTCAACAGGGAGACTTCTCTAACTGAGCATATACAACCTTTCTCAGACTAGGTTTCCCTGGTAGGCATTTTTAAAGCACCATGTTTTCTGCCTATAATAATAGTTATCACATTATCACTGCAAGTATCCTTTTGTTTTTCACACTGTGTGTTCCATGAAAGGAAGAACCCTCTGTATAGCCCTAGCACTCAGAGCAGGTCTGGCACATAGCAGACACTCACTAAATGCTTGTTCGAATATGAATTAGGTCTCTTATATGCTCGGCACTTGTCATTTGTTAACTCAATTAATTCTCAGATCAATGAACTGAAGAAAGCATGAGATTTCTAATTGTATAGATGAGTTCACTGAGGCTTAGACAAGTTAAATAACTTGCCCAAGGTTATTAATCTAATAAGCAGTAAAGAATGACCTGGTTCCAAGGCCTAAGCCCTTATTCTATATCCAGTTACTTTTTTTTTTTAATTGTCACAGTACCATGTGTATTATAATATGAAGCAGTCACTGCTCTAAGAGTTAAACATTAGTTGTTATAAATTTGAGAAGAATGTGGATGTAGCACAAATGCTTTGCCATTTTAAAGTTTAAAGAAGAGTTGAAGAAATAACTTTCAGTCTTTGTTTCTTGGATAAGAAGAAAGAATAAATTCATTCCTCAAAAATTCTGAGAGATTGACATGGCTAAAAATAAGATAACTTGAAATTTGGATTAAAAACAATGTAAAACTTTGAAGACAGTTTGAAGCAAATGGTAAAGACGTTTAAATTTTGAGGCTTTAACCTTAAAATATATAATTTAAACATTTTATGATTGAGAAAAAATAAAAAGTAATGAACTTGTCAAATGCATGACAGGTCAAAGTTTTCATAGCAATGAAGGACTTTTACTTTTCAGATTCACAAACCTTTGTTAGTAGACAGATTATGAAAGAATAGATATAAAACCTTTGTTGATATCTGCCAACCATGTATTATCAGCTTTTTCTTATACCTTAATCCTCACAACAACCCTGTGAGGTAGGCTTTAATTCAGGTTATTACAAAAGAAATAAATATTATCACCAGAGTTAAGTGCTTTGATCAAGAACTGACAGTTACTATGATGATGCCAATGAATTTTTAGTTCAAAGATTACATCTGGTTTTCTTTTAAATTTTACTATAATTTATTTCTACATTTCTTTTAAAAACTGTCTAATTTAGATTTGCTTCACTAGATCTGTTTAAGCAGCTTTTAAAAACCTGGTCTGTTAAACTTTTTTTCCAATTATGATTGATAATATCAGGAACCCTAAGTACTTCAGTAACAGTATCAATGCCTAATACATAGTCTAGAATACAGAAATGCCACACGTCTATAAAAAGGCAATCCAATCCTAATATTATAGATAAATGGATGGCTAATGGAAACCTTATTGATGTTCTCATAATTAAATATTTATTGATTCCTGCATGTTTGATATTTTGTCTCCATCTAAGAAACCTGCATATATAATGCACCCTTCAGGACAGTTAAGCACATCATTTTGTAACTACTTGAGTTTGACAGATGTGCAAATGACTTTCATTATCAAAGCAGCCAACAGCATAAACTTCTGCAGGTGGATATATGGGTGGGCTATAAAGAGGAAAAGTGCTTCATCATTGTATGAAACGGTACATTTAATTATCTTTGGCTTCATCAAACATGATTTAACAAGGATATTATGATCCATCACAATAAGCTAGGAGCACTGTTACTTTACACCTGCTTGTTTTATCAGATTTTAAAAAGCCAAATGTTTATAATATTTAAACTGTTGGCAGAATTCTGTTATAGTCATTGAGACTCTCACCAAATCTTTCTGTAAAGCTAACTTAAATTTACTTAGTGAAGTAAATACTGTGGGATATGTGCACCAAATACTTAATCAAAATCCTTGACTCTCAAAATTTGGTGGATCAAATATTGATCAAGCAATGACCTAGAATACTCTGTTGTATCATTCCTTTGGATTGAATGTATACGCTGGAACTTAAGGTAATAAGCTGAGAATGATTAGTGAAACAGACTGGACAACACTCTCCTTCCTCATCAAGAGAAGCATTTCATACTTAAGCATAGGAAGAGCTAACACTTTGGCGCACAAAAAATGATATGTAACACCTATTATGTTTTGTTTAGGTTGACAGCCTTTCTTTCTTTTTTCGTCTTGGTTTTACAAAATCATTGTCCTATTTAAGTCATAATAAATTTGAAATTTCTTCTCTAAAAAGATTTTTTAATTTATCACTGCCACATTATAATTTTTATCCATTCATTTTCACCAGAGCATACTGATTGCCTACATAGCTAAACCAAAGGTGTTCTGAAGAAACAACCCATCCCGGATTCCTGGAAATGTGGAAAGAAGTTATCACAGTCAGACCTGACCTGATTGGCATTCTGTGAAGGCATTTTGAACGTTCTTCTATGAATACATCAGTTGGCTCATTTTTTCAGATATAACAGTGTGGCTCAGATGGTAAAGAATCCGCCTGCAATGGGGGAGACTTGGGTTTGAGCCCTGGGTTGGTAAGATCCCCTGGAGGAGGGCAAGGCAACCCACTCCAGTATTCTTGCCTGGAGAATCCCTATGGACAGATGAGCCTGGCTGACTACAGTCCATGGGGTTGCAAAGAGTCAGACACGACTGAGCAACTAAAGCACACACATGTAAAAATAGGTATTAGTGAACTGCAACCACTATCTCTACCGGATGAGATATCATATTGATAATGTACAGGTTTGACTTAAGTATGTAAATGATGCTTTGGGCTATAAACTATGACTACTTATGGAAAATCGTAAATAAAAATTAAAAGTAGCTGAACATACAGAAATACAATATCCCTTTTTAAAAATAACCTATTAATAAAATAGGTTAATAGGTAAACTTTATAACTTTAGAATCCAGAAAAATACATTTTTTGCAGTCATCAAAATTGCAACATTCTGTTTTTTGGTTTGTTTTTTTTGAAAAGGGATACTGCATCTTTAACACATGTAAAGTCGTATATCACCCATTTTCTACTTACAGGTAGTAGGAGTAAGAATAGTAGCTCCTCCTGGCAAGCAAATCACAGACAGTGGAAAAAGAGAAGCAATGGTGAATGAAAAGCGTGACTCTGTCACATTCAATAAAGCAGAAAAATGTGCGTTAAAAAGTAAAATAAAATAAAATAAAATTCATGTTTTTTTTTGTTTGGATTTCAATTTGCTCATGCATTGGTTAGATATCTTTCGCCATGCAATTAAACAGACAGATATGCAATAGAAAATAAAATTTAAAATACATAATTTGGAAAAAATAACATGCTGACTTTTCTATAGCCAAAAAAATTGAAAAATTAAATGGATTGTGTATTTTTAACATGCAGTTAAGCATAATATCATCCATTACCATCTAAATGTCATGACAGATGGAATAGCTGTGTATAGAACTTCTACACTAAATTGACTATGTTTCTTTAAATATAAAACATATAGATCTATTAGGTTAATATAGAATATATGTAGAATGACACATTAATTTCTATAAGTAAGTCATTATATCTTATTAATATATAGGTACATATATATATTATGTGAATATACATATGCACCATATACTATATATGCACAAAGGTATTTCTACAGCAGATGTATGTGACCATGATATCATATACATTTACTGTACTGAAACATAATTTCAAATTTATGTTTGGAATTATTAATGTATTCATGCTGCAAATTTAAAATAATACATAACCAATGAAAAAATGGCATACATTTGGAAATAATTCAACAGTGATTAAATTAAAATGACTTTGTGTTTTGAAAGATGCAATATCCCTTTTCTTAGCCTAAAAACTTACTTTATATATACCCTTCACTGCAGAATTTTACTAAATTCTAAACCACTTCTTTATACAACAACCAAAAATACACAAAATTTTTTTTTCAACATGAGAAATATACCTACATATATTACTCCTAGTAAGAGATAAAGTCTCTTGAAATTAACAGTTTCCCATAAAAGTAAAGATAATGCAAGGCTAAAATGATTTGCTTTTCCATGATTTTTATTATAAATTTGTATATTAGCATATCATATAGGGAGACTACATGATATACTAAAATTGTTAACTTTGATCCTATCTAACATTGTTATAATACCTATATTTTTGTGTATGTATAATAGACATATTTATGATTAAATCATACACAATATATGTGTGATATTCTACATATAACTAAAAGTTATTATGAGGTTTCTTAGATACGTAAGGGATTCTTGGTTATATTATATAGAAGATAATATACCTAAGCATGTAACTTCATCTACCTATAAAATTGCAACTTCTCTAGTCCTAAAGGTAGTGATGAGGAAGAGAAAATAAAAAAACAAAAACCCTAGCATACTTTCTAGTAGAAAACAGTCGAGTAAAGCATAATTATGAAAACTCAAACATTAAACATTTTAATAGAGAGGCTTATTTATCCAACCATTTAAAATATGAACCAGGAAAAGAATTTGATGCATTAGGCAGTTTTAGAGAGTTGTCAGAGCATTTTAACCACACCAAAAAATCATACTTAGAGATTGTTTTGACGTACTTTAGGAAATTTATGTTTCATTTTTGGTTATTTTTGAAACAAACAGCCACAGATTAGAAAGGCTACAACAACAAATAAGTGTTTTCAAATAATTAACCAATAAAACCAGTATTAACCCAATTTTAACTAAGACATAAACAGAGGCCATTTTCATGTTTTCATATCCAGCCTGAAGTAGCTGAAATACTTTTAACCCTAAAGCAAAGTTAACTCTCTAAATATAGAGAGTTTAGTTTAACTCTCCAAATATAAATTTAAACTAAGTAGAAACATAAGATCTGAAAGTTGTATCCAATGATTTTATTGATCTTGATTGGCAAATTTATTAGTAAAATGTTTAAACCTTCCTGTCTCAAATATGATATAATTTCCAACCACAGAGGTAGACAACAGCAAAAAGAGAAAGCACTATTGGGGAAAGCACGTATGTAGCTAATTTAACACAAAACACTATAATGCATACCTAATGTTTCTAATGCAGATGTGTCTTCTCCAACATATATATCTCCAGGGGGTAATTGTAAAGAGGCAATACATTAAAATAAACTCTTATGGAATCATTAAACATGTAGTATGAGTCATCTATATTATTAATGATTTATTTTGACTACAAAATAACAATCATAATAGTATATGATTTAGTATAAAGTAAGCAACATCTTTTATGATATTCAATATAATTAATGAATGAGAAATATGTCTATACACCAATATTTTAGAACTATACTCAGCAAAGTTTTTTTAGTAATCCTTCCAGATTGTAATATTGTTTAAAATATATAATTGGAAGGATTGGAGAGTTCCATTAATTTTTAAAACAATGCCTTACAGATAATGATATTTTATAGAATAAGAAAAAGTTCAAATTATAAAAACTGTATTCTTTGAAATGCTTTCTGGTAGACGTATACCTTAATCTACCAAATATAATTCAATTTAAATTCCTGTAGGTCTTAATATCCTCATATAATTCCAGAAGATGGCGATATTGGTTGATATAGTATAAAACACTAATGCTCAATTTAAAAATTTGGTTCTTCATATTAAAGTGCTAAAGTATTTAGTCAGTGAATATTAATATACAACTTCATAAAATAATGTTCATATTTCTCATCTTACTTGTAGTCAACATTTAGAAAAACAGTAAAAGTACAAAATAATTCATAGACCAAATATCATAATAAACTCTTATTTTGCCATGTATAATAAAAAAAAAACCTTCAAAACATAAGATACATTAATATCTCAAGCATTTAAGGAATTTAATTCATACATTGATTTCAAGGTTAAATTGACAAAAGCATATTTTATATCCAAAATTAAACTGCAAATAACCAATTAGAATTTATTTTCCAAGCAGAATAAATATACTTAGATGCTGGCAATATTGTTAAAATTCAATTCTTGCTGTTTTTTCTCATTTAAAAAGAGCTCAGGGAAACAAGTGTCTGAAAACTAGTAACTGTGACATAAACGGTGAATGAGTGGGACAGAACAAAATCAGGTCTTACCTCTTTTTCACAATTAATATGACTACGAGGAGGAGGAGGATGAACACCAAAATCCCAGCACTAATTCCTGCGATTTTCACTACTCTGTCAGTCTGCTTGGCTGGGTCTGGAATCACTTCTGGTTCTTCTGTTGCTGCTGCTAAATGAATCAAAAAAATAAATTACTGAAAGCAGCTAATTAACACAGAAAGGAAAATTATTCCCAGCTAAAGATTACTACAGAAAGACAATTTATTTTATTTGAATAAAAGTAACTTGAAAATATAAATATGGTAGCATGCTAAACTCCAACATAAGAGATTTAAGGTTAAAGGAAGTGTTTTGTGAAAAAGGATGTTGTTAACATAAAAAAAAAAAAGGAATGATGAACTATTTTTCTTCAAGTGTCCTTAAAAGTAAGGACACAGGATTTTTAGCCATGAGTATAGTGGAAAGAGATGAGGTTGGATTTAGAGATTCATTCTTTTACCACTTCATTCAACAAATACTTCTCTGCTCAAACGCAAGGTGCCATGCATGACCCTTTAAGGTAGTGTCAATGGCATTTGTCTGGGACACAAAGGGTTATAGTGTAAGTGCTGGAGGTGTGAGTTTATGATATGATTTAAAAGATCTGAAATAAATCGCTGATTTGGAGGGAGACAAGAATAACCAATGGAAAACAAATTTGTCAAGGAATATTTCACATTCTCTTAACAAATAAAATCCAGAATATAAATTTGAAAACCAGAACACTGAGAAGGTGAAAGTTTTCTTTTTAATTCTTTGTATCTCCTCACTTTCTTTCTTTCTCAAAGCAACCACCATTCCTCACATACAAAAACAATTAATACTACAAATCTTAAACAATCTACAAGCTCCAGTAAGCCTCTGAAGACATTTTTCTTTTATTTGCCTTGAAAACTGGCAAGGAAAACATTATTATCTACATTTTACAGATAAAAAAAAAAAAAAACCTGAGGCTTAGAGATACGGAATAAATTGTAAATTACTCAAGAACAGAGACAAAATCTAACACATCTTCTAAAGCACCATTTCTCAATGTTTCCAGGTCCATGGCCCCTTCTTGCTAAGAATTGATGAGACAAGAGAACAGGTGATTCTTAGAATTACGCACATTTAGGAAACTGCCTTAAAGCAGCCACCACAGTGTCAAGAGATGATAGCTGAATGAACAAACAAGGGGATCCCTAAATCTAATCTCAGACCTTTCTAGTGGATAATTAAATTCCCTTTTAACAAGTATCCATTTTTCTATATTCAATTCTTTCTTCTTTAGCTTTTCTCTCTTGGCTTCTACTTCCCTCTTGGCTTCTACTTCCAACCTCTTCTTTCTCTACAAACCCGCACATTTAAATATCTGCTCCAGTGTTTCAACTAGACACAGTCTCCTCCCAAAGGGGACTGACACAGGTTAACTTTTAATGTATCCAAGGAATACATGAAAAAGAACTAATAAATCCAGTATCAGTATCATTTCATAAAATGGCAATTTAAAGGTAGTGTCAATGGCATCAGTAGGAATGTAATATAAATCAGTAAATCAGTAGGAAACATAGTTTGAAGAAAAGTGTTAGAGAGAACACAGTTAACTCTACAAAGTAATTCACTATAAACATCTTAACATATTATTTCGATTGGATAGGATAAAATTCCCCATGGATCAGTATCTGATAATTATAATTCTCAAGAAAGAAAAGCAAGACTTCAGTTTGTTTCTTCATAAGCGAGGGAGTTATCCTTTCTGACGACACTTGCCATATATCCAGCCTTCAGGGAATTTCCAATCTCAAATAGAGGTTCAGTTTAGTTCATTCGCTCAGTCGCTTCTGACTCTGAGACCCCCTAGGACTGCAGCATGCCACGCTTCCCTGTCCATCACCAGCTCTCCGAGCTTGCTCAAACTCATGCCCATCGATTCATCGATGCCATCCAACCATCTCATCCTCTGTCATCTCCTCCTCCTACCTTCAATCTTTCACAGCATCAGGAGCTTTTCCAGTGAGTCAATATTTTGCATCAGGTGGCCAAAGTATGGAGTTTCAGCTTCAGCATCAGTCTTTCCAATGAATATTCAGGACTGATTCCCTTCCAGGATTGACTGGTTTGATCTCCATGCAGTCCAAGGGACTCTAAAGAGTCTTCTGCAACACCACAGTTTAAAACCATCGATTCTTTGGTGCTCAGTTTTCTTTATAGTCCAACTCTCACATCTGTACATGACTGTTAGAAAAACCATAGCTTTGACTAGTGGACCTTTGTCGGCAAAGTAATGTCTCTGCTTTTAAATATGCTATTTAGATTGGACGTAGCTTTTTTCCCAAGGAGAAAGCATCTTTTAATTTCACGGCTGCAGTCACCATCTGCAGTGATTTTGGAGCCTAAGAAAATAAAGTCTGTCACTGTTTCCATTTTTTTCCCATCTATTAGCTACGAAGTGATGGGACTGGATGCCATGATCTTAGTTTTTTGAATATTGAGTTTTAAGTCTGCTTTTTCACTCTCCTCTTTCATCAAGAGGCTCTTCAGTTCCTTTTTGATCTCTGCCCTAAGGGTGGTGTCATTTGCGCATCTGAGGTTACTGATATTTCTCCTGGCAATCTGGATTCCAGCTTGTGCTTCATCAAGCCCGGCACTTCACATGATATACTCTGCATATGAGATAAATAAGCAAGATAACAAAATACAGCTTTGATGTATTCATTTCCCAGTTAGGAACCAGTCCTTTGTTTCATGTCTGGTTCTAATTGTTACTTCTTGACCTGCATATATATTTCTCAGGAGGCAGGTAAGGTGATCTGGTATTCCCATCTCTTGAAGAATTTTCCACAGTTTGTTGTGATCCACACAGTCAAAGGCTTTGGTGTAGTCAATAAAGCAGAAGTAGATGTTTTACTGCAACTCTTGCTTTTTCTATGATCCAACAAATGTTGGTAATTTGATGTCTGGTTCCCCTGCCTTTTCTAAATCCAGCTTGAACACCTGGAAGTTCATGGTTCATATATTGCTGAAGTCTGGCTTGGAGAATTTTAAGCATTATTTACTAGCGTGTAAGATGAGTACAATTGTGCAGTAGTTTGAACACTGTTTGGCATTGCCTTTCTTTGGGATTGGAATGAAAACTGACCTTTTCTAGTCCTGTGGTCACTCCTGAGTTTTCCAAATTTGCTGGCATATGTGCAAAGTGCAACACTTTCACAGTATCATCTTTTAGGATTTTAAATAGCTCAACTGGAATTCCATCACCACCACTAGCTTTGTTCGTAGTGATACTTCCTAAGGCCACTTGACTTCACATTCCAGGATGTCTGGCTCTAGGTGAGTGATCACACCATCATGATTATCTGGGTCGTGAAGATCTTTTTTGTACAGTTCTGTGTATTCTTGCCAACTTTTCTTAATATCTTCTGCTTCTGTTAGGTCCATACCATTTCTGTCCTTTATCGAGCCCATCTTTGCATGAAATGTTCCCTTGGTATCTCTAAATTTCTTGAAGGATCTCTCGTCTTTCCCATTCTACTGTTTTCCTCTATTTCTTTGTATTGATCACTGAGGAAGGCTTTCTTATCTCTCTTTGCTATTCTTTGTAACTCTGCATTCAAATGGGTATATCTTTCCTTTTCTCCTTTGCCTTTCGCTTCTCTTCTTTTCTCAGCTATGTGTAAGGTCTTCTCAGACAACCATTTTGCCTTTCTGCATTTCTTTTTCTTGGGGATGGTCTTGATCACTGCTTCCTATACAATGTCACAAACCTCCATCCATAGTTCTTCAGGCACTCTATCAGATTTTATCCCTTGAATCTATCTGTCACTTCCAGTGTATAATCATTTAGGGATTTGATTTAGGCCATACCTGAATGGTCTAGTGGTTTTCCCTACTTCAGTTTAACTCTGAATTTTGCAATAAGGAATTTAGGATCTGAATTTTGCAATAAGGAATTCAGGATCTGAGCCACAGTCAGCTCCAGGTCTTGTTTTTTGCTGACTCTATGCAGCTTCTCCATCTTCAGCTGCAAAGAATATAATCAATCTGATTTAAGTATTGACCATTTGGTGATGTCCATGTGTAGAGTCATCTCTTGTGTTGCTGGAAAAGGGTGTTTGCCATGACCAGTGTGTTCTCTTGGCAAAACTGTTAGCCTTTGCTCTGCTTCATTTTGTACTCCAAGGCCAAACTTGCCTGTTACTCCAGGTATCTCTTCTTTTCCTACTTTTGCATTCCAGTCCCCTATGATGAAAAGGACATCTTTTTTGGTGTTAATTTTACAAGGTCTTATAGGTTATCACAGAATCGTTCAGCTTCTTCAACATTAGCGGTTGGGGCATATACTTGGATTACTGTGATATTGAACAGTTTGCCTTGGAAATGAACAGAGATCATTCTGTCACTTTTGAGATTGTACCCAAGTACTGCATTTCAGACTCTTTTGTTGACTATGAGGGCTACTCCATTTCTTCTAAGGGATTCTTGCCCTCAGTAGTAGATATAATGGTCATCTGAATTAAATTCACCCATTCCAGGCCAGTTTAGTTCACTGATTCCTAAAATGTTGATGTTCACTCTTGCCATCTCCTGTTTGACCACTTCCAATTTCCCTTGATTCCTGGACCTAACATTTCAGGTTCCTATGCAATATTGTCGGGGAAGGCAATGGCACCCCACCCCAGTATTTTTGCCTGGAAAATTCCATGGACAGAGGAGCCTGGTAGGTCCCAGTCCATGGAGTCGCTAAGACTCGGACACGACTGAACGACTTCACTTTCACTTTTCACTTTCATGCATTGGAGAAGGAAATGGCAACCCACTCCAGTGTTATTGCCTGGAGAATCCCAGGGACGGGGGAGCCTGATGGGCTGCCGTCTATGGGGTCGCACAGAGTCAGACACTTTAGCAGCAGCAGCAGCATGCAATATTGTTCTTTACAGCATCAGACTTTCCTTCCATCACCAGTCACATCCACAACTGGGCATTGTTTTTGCTTTGTTTCTGTCTCTTCATTCTTTGTAGAGTCATTTCTCCACCGATCTCCAGTAGCATATTGGGGACATACTGACCTGGGGAGTTCATCTTTCAGTGTCCTATCTTTTTGCCTTTCCATACTGTTCATGGGGTTCTCAAGGCAAGAATACTGAAGTGCTTTGCCATTCCCTTCTCCAGTGGACCACGTTTTGTCAGAACTCTCCACCATGACCCATCAGTCTTGGTTGGCCCTACACGGCATGGCTTATAGTTTCATTGAGTGAGACAAGGCCTGGTCCATGTGATCAGTTTGGTTAGTTTTCTCTGACTGTGATTTTCATTCTGTCGTGGGTCCTTTGATGGATAAGGATAAGAGGCTTATGGAAGATTCCTGATGGGAACCTGACTGTGTGGGAAATTGGGCCTTGTGCTGATGTGTGGGGCCATGCTCAGTTAATCTTTAATCTAATTTTCTGTTGATGGTTGGGGCTGTGTTCCCTCCCTGTTGTTTGGCTTGAGGCCAAACTGTCAACCCTAACCTCCTAGAGACCCACAGGCAAGTCTGACTCAGACTGAATTGCTTCCCACATTTCAAACTACATGTTAAGGTTCATCAACTCATCAAAACATGCATTAAATATATTGGAGATCTCTTCTTTCCCAACAGCCACGTTAGGAATGCACACATATGCCACTGTGCATGTTTATGTAACTATATTTACATATTTGTCTATGTATACATAGATATTCAATAAAAGCAGGGGGAGTATATTTCAAAGTTGGATATAAAACTAAAAGGAATATATTTATTGTTTGCAATTGTCAAATTGGATTGGCTTGACACAGTTACTGCTTGAGATAGGGAGACAGAATATTTGATGTAGAAATCTCTAGAAGAAACTTTAGGGCATGCAACAAATCATCATAATTCATGATTTAAAGCTTACTCTAATAAGGTTCTATGTTACACATGCCTTTCAGAGGGTAAGAATAATTCCTTTGTGATTTTCTGCCCTAACTCCCAGAATTAATCTTTTTGCAACGCTTTGGAAGATTATTTCTTGTTTAATGAGGTAAATCTATTTTTAATATAGCATTTTAATTCAATTAAACAAATGCTATTATGAGATAAACTTACAAGGATATTATGCTTTAAGTAGCACATGCTATATTTCATAAGAATCTTCAGAACTACTAGGGTCATCCAAAGGTAGACAACTCTCACCATATACACTGTATGAACAGCCAGCCTTAATACTAACTGCGATTAGTAATTATATAACAAAAGTGGCATGCAGGTGATGGCTAAACAATTTCAAATACAGAAGATTGAGAAGTTTTAGAAGTTTCATTTAATAACACTGATTTTCTCATGAGTTATTCTAAACATATTTCCAGAAATAAAAAGTCAAATTGAAAAGTAAACTTCTGACCAAAACCAATACAATATTGTAAAGTAAAAAAAAAAAATAATAATAAAAAAACCAAAGATACTGAAACTCTGCAGGTGTATTCAGGGTGCAAAGTAGTGAAACATTTATAATTTATTATGTAAAACAGTGTTACTACTTTAAAGTCATAGAATATATGTCCTTATAAAACACTGGACTTCAATTAATATTTACCAAGTAGCTAAGAAAGAAAAAAAAAACAAAGCTTCTTCATCTGAGTTGGGTAAGACTGCTTGTTTGTCATGATTAAAAGTCTTATGCAAAAGAGTTGTTTGTCAATGCTTCAGTTCAGTTCAGCTCAGTTGTGCCTGACTCTGCGACCCCATGAATTGCAGCACGCCAGGCCTCCTTGTCCATCACCAATTCCCGAAGTTTACCCAAACTCACGTCCATCGAGTCGGTGATGCCATCTAGCCATCTCATCCTCTGTCATCCCCTTCTCCTCCTGCCCCCAATCTCTCCCAGCATCAGGGTCTTATCCAATGAGTCAACTCTTTGCATGAGGTGGCCAAAGTATTGGAGTTTCAACCTCAGCGTCAGTCCTTCCAAAGAACACCCAGGACTGATCTCCTTTAGGATGGACTGGTTGGATCTCCTTGTAGTCCAAGGGACTCTCAAGAGTCTTCTCCAATGCCACAGTTTAAAAGCACCAATTCTTCGGCATTCAGCTTTCTTCACAGTCCAACTCTCACATCCATACATGACCACTGGAAAAACCACAGCCTTGACGACAGACCTTTGTTGGCAAAGTAATGTCTCTGCTTTTCAATATGCTATCTAGCTTGTTCACAACTTTCCTTCAAAGGAGTAAGCGTCTTTTAATTTTATGGCTGCAGTCACCATCTGCAGTGATTTTGGAGCCCCCAAAAATAAAGTCTGACACTGTTTCAGTGCTTCAAATCAGTATAAATCTTGAGTGGAGAAGGCTAATCAAATTCTTCAGGAAGATACGATTTGGTGGTTATTTTCCATTGATTGTGAATCCTCCTCAATCTTTAGTTATGACTTATTAATACCGACAGCATTTTTTATTAAATGTCTGCATAAATTTATTACATTAGATACCTTAATCACATGCATTTCTCCAAGTTTTTGCCCTACTAAACCAAGAAACATAAATATTCTATTTAAAATCATTCAAGCTTAGAAGATTCATTAATGGAAACACAAGCAGTAGCCCCTAAGTGAGCATTTTCTATTTTCTTCAAAGAGAGCAAAAAGCTATTACAATGACTGCACCCCTGAGCCCCGTTTATAATTTATGCACATACACAAAGGCAATGTGGAGCACCTTTTTCAGAAATGCTTTCCTTTGCCATAAATCTTTACCTTTTTTATCTGCCAAAGTATATTCCAAGAGTCCCCAGTGTTCTGAAGCCAAGAGCAGCATAATTCTTTGGACAGCAGGAAAATAACTAAGGCAGTATTTTATGTTTATGGAACAAATTTATGAGATGCATTTTTGGGGGCAAAAATAGTTGAAGTAACTTTACTTAGGTAAAAAACATACAAATACCTAAAAAATACATAAATTTAATTAAAAAGAAAATTACACAGTAGCTGCAATCATACAAGTACAATCCATCTTCATGATGGATATTAAAGATAGAAGCCTCTAAGTACAATATATTAGGTGATCTCATAGTGTCTTTAGAGACACCATCATACTGCAAATCCTCCAGGTATTTCAATAATGCTTTCTCTCCTCTTCAGTTATAATTCTGGAAAACTGTTCATACTTACTTCTCAGTTATTATTTATTACTTATAACCAGGCTGATGTCCCCCAATGGCACCAATCCACCATCACCAACGTCTCTAATGACTGACTAGTTACTGAGTTCAATGTATACTTATTTCATGCAACCTCTTGGTAGCATCTGACACTGTTGTCTACTATATTTTCCTGAAACATTGCTTCCCGGGGCTTCTATTATTTGACCATCTCCCAATTTTCCTATGACGCAGGCTTTTTCTTTCCAAATCTCCATTGTGAGTCCCTCCCTCGTTTCCTTTAGAAAACAGATGCTGCTTTGAGTTTCTCAGTGACGACCTGAACCTTCTGACACAGGTTTCCATACTTTTGGCTGGGTGATTTCATCTGCTTCTATCATTTCAGTTGCTATTACTGCTGATCACTCTCAGATCAATATACAGTAGCCCCCTCCTTCCAATTCAGTTTCATTTTCCACTGTTTCAGTTACCTGTAGCACACTGTCATCCAAAAATATTAAATGGAAAATTCCAGAAATAAATGATTAAGTTTTAACTTGCATATTGAGTAGCATGATGAAATTTTGCACCATCATGCAATAAGAGCGCGGCTGAGAGGAGCTACACTACGACCGAGGAGGGACGGCGGTGAGGACTGGCGCACTAAGCACGGCCGAGAGGAGCTATCCCACGACTGAGGTCAGGAAGGGCGGTGGTGAGGAGAGACCCCTCAACCAAGGTAAGGTGCGATGGCTGTGCTTTGCTGGAGCAGACGGGAAGAGATACCCCACGCCCAAGGTAAGAGAAACCCAAGTAAGACGGTAGGTCTTGCAAGAGGGCATCAGAGGGCAAATACACGGAAACCATACTCACAGAAAACTAGTAAATCTAATCACACCAGGACCACAGCCTTGTCTAACTCAATGAAATTAAGCCATGCCCGTGGGGCAACCCAGGATGGGCGGGTCATGGTGGAGAGATATGACAGGGTGTGGTCCGCTGGAGAAGGGAATGGCAAACCACTTCAGTATTCTTGCCTTGAGAACCCCATGAACAGTATGAAAAGGCAGAATGATAGAATACTGAAAGAGAAACTCCCCAGGTCAGTAGGGGCCCAATATGCTACTTGAGATCAGTGGAGAAATAACTCCAGAAAGAATGAAGGGATGGAGCGAAAGCAAAAAGAATACCCAGCTGTGGATGTGTCTGGTGATAGAAGCAAAGTCTGATGCTGTAAAGAGCAATATTGCATAGGAACCTGGAATGTCAGGTCCATGAATCAAGGCAAATTGGAAGTGGTCAAACAAGAGATGGCAAAAGTGAATGTTGACATTCTAGGAATTAGCAAACTAAAATGGACTGGAATGGGTGAATTTAACTCAGAGGACCATTATATCTACTACTGCGGGCAGGAATCCCTCAGAAGAAATGGAGTGACCATCATGGTCAACAAAAGAGTCTGAAATGCAGTACTTGGATGCAATCTCAAAAACGACGAATGATCTCTGTTCGTTTCGAAGGCAAACCATTCAATGTCACAGAAATCCAAGTCTATGCCCCAACCAGTAACGCTGAAGAAGCTGAAGTTGAACGGTGCTATGAAGACCTACAAGATCTTTTAGAACTAACATCCAAAAAAGATGTCCTTTTCATTATAGGGGACTGGAATGCAAAAGTAGGAAGTCAAGAAACACCTGGAGTAACAGGCAAATTTGGCCTTGGAATATGGAATGAAGCAGGACAAAGACTAATAGAGTTTTGCCAAGAAAATGCACTGGTCATAGCAAATACCCTCTTCCAACAACACAAGAGAAGACTCTATACATGGACATCACCAGATGGTCAACATCCAAATCAGATTGATTATATTCTTTTCAGCCAAAGATGGAGAAGCTCTATACAATCAGCAAAACAAGACCAGGAGCTGACTGTGGCTCAGACAATGAACTCCTCATTGCCAAATTCAGACTGAAATTGAAGAAAGTAGGGAAAATCACTAGACCATTCAGGTATGACCTAAATCAAATCCCTTATGATTATACAGTGGAAGTGAGAAATAGATTTAAGGGCCTAGATCTGATAGATAGAGTGCCTGATGAACTATGGAATGAGGTTTGTGACATTGTACAGGAGACAGGGATCAAGACCATCCCCATGGAAAAGAAATGCAAAAAAGCAAAATGGCTGTCTGGGGAGGCCTTGCAAATAGCTGTGAAAAGAAGAGAAGCGAAAAGCAAAGGAGAAAAGGAAAGATATAAACATCTGAATGCAGAGTTCCAAAGAATAGCAAGAAGAGATAAGAAAGCCTTCTTCAGCGATCAATGCAAAGAAATAGAGGAGAACAACAGAATGGGAAAGACTAGGGATCTCTTCAAGAAAATCAGAGATACCAAAGGAACATTTCATGCAAAGATGGGCTCGATAAAGGACAGAAATGGTATGGACCTAACAGAAGCAGAAGATATTAAGAAGAGGTGGCAAGAATACACAGAAGAACTGTACAAAAAAGAGCTTCACGACCCAGATAATCATGACAGTGTGATCACTGATCTAGAGCCAGACATCCTGGAATGTGAAGTCAAGTGGGCCTTAGAAAACATCACTACGAACAAAGCTAGTGGAGGTGATGGAATTCCAGTTGAGCTATTCCAAGTCTTGAAAGATGATGCTGTGAAAGTGCTGCACTCAATATGCCAGCAAATTTGGAAAACTCAGCAGTGGCCACAAGATTGGAAAAGGTCAGTTTTCATTCCAATCCCAAAGAAAGGCAATGCCAAAGAGTGCTCAAACTACTGCACAATTGCACTCATCTCACACGCTAGTAAAGTAATGCTCAAAATTCTCCAAGCCAGGCTTCAGCAATATGTGGACCATGAACTTCCTGATGTTCAAGCTGGATTTAGAAAAGGCAGAGGAACGAGAGATCAAATTGCCAACATCCGCTGGATTATGGAAAAAGCAAGAGAGTTCCAGAAAAACATCTATTTCTGCTTTATTGACTATGCCAAAGCCTTTGACTGTGTAGGTCACAATAAACTGTGGAAAATTCTGAGAGAGATGGGAACACCAGACCACCTGATCTGCCTCTTGAGAAATCTGTATGCAGGTCAGGAAGCAACAGTTAGAACTGGTCATGGAACAACAGACTGGTTCCAAATAGGAAAAGGAGTACGTCAAGGCTGCATATTGTCACCATATTTATTTAACTTATATGCAGAGTACATCATGAGAAATGCTGAACTGGAGGAAACACAAGCTGGAATCAAGATTGCTGGGAGAAATATCAATAACCTCAGATATGCAGATGATACCACTCTTATGGCAAAAAGTGAAGAGGAACTCAAAAGCCTCTTGATGAAAGTGAAAGTGGAGAGTGAAAAGGTTGGCTTAAAGCTCAACATTCAGAAAACGAAGATCATGGCATCTGGTCCCATCACTACATGGGAAATAGATGGAGAAACAGTGGAAACAGTGTCAGACTTTATTTCTCTGGGCTCCAAAATCACTGCAGATGGTGACTGCAGCCATGAAATTAAAAGATGCTTACTCCTTGGAAGGGAAAGTTATGACCAACCTATATAGTATATTCAAAAGCAGAGACATCACTTTGCCAACAAAGGTTCGCCTAGTCAAGGCTATGGTCTTTCCTGTGGTCATGTATGGATGTGAGAGCTGGACTGTGAAGAGGGCTGAGCGCCGAAGAATTGATGCTTTTGAACTGTGGTGTTGGAGAAGACTCTTGAGAGTCCCTTGGACTGCAAGGAGATCCAACCGGTCCATTCTGAAGGAGATCAGCCCTGGGATTTCTTTGGAAGGAATGATGCTAAAGCTGAAACTCCAGTATTTTGGCCACCTCATGTGAAGAGTTGACTCATTGGAGAAGATTCTGATGCTGGGAGGGATTGGAGGCAGGAGGAGAAGGGGACGACAGAGGATGATATGGCTGGATGGCATCACTGACTCGATGAATGTGAGTTTGAGTGACCTCCGAGAGCTGGTGATGGATAGGGAGGCCTGGCGTGCTGCAGTTCATGGGGTCGCAGAGAGTCGGACACGACTGAGTGACTGATCTGATCTGATCTGATATGCAGAGTACATCATGAACAATGCTGGAGTGGAAGAAACACAAGTTGGAATCAAGATTGCTGGGAGAAATATCAATAACCTCAGATATCCAGATGACACCACCCTTAGGGCAGAAAGTGAAGAGGAACTAAAAAGCCTCTTGATGAAAGTGAAAGTGGAGAGTGAAAAGGTTGGCTTAAAGCTCAACATTCAGAAAATGAAGATCATGGTATCTGGTCCCATCACTACATGGGAAATAGATGGAGAAACAGTGGAAACAGTGTCAGACTTTATTTTTCTGGGCTTCAAAATCACTGCAGATGGTGAGTGCAGCCATGAAATTAAAAGACGCTTACTCCTTGGAAGGAAAGTTATGACCAACCTAGATAGCATATTCAAAAGCAGAGACATTACCTTGCCAACAAAGGTTCGTGTAGTCAAGGCTATGGTTTTTCCTGTGGTCATGTATGGATGTGAGAGTTGGACTGTGAAGAAGGCTGAGCACCAAAGAATTGATGCTTTTGAACTGTGGTGTTGGAGAAGACTCTTGAGAGTGCCTTGGACTGCAAGGAGATCCAACCAGTCCATTCTGAAGGAGATCAGCCCTGGGATTTCTTTGGAAGGAATGATGCTAAAGCTGAAACTCCAGTACTTTGGCCACCTCATGCGAAGAGTTGACTCATTGGAGAAGACTCTAATGCTGGTCGAGATTGGGGGCAGGAGGCGAAGGGGACGACAGAGGATGAGATGGCTGGATGGCATCACTGACTCGATGGATGTGAGTCTGGGTGACCTCTGGGTGTTGGTGATGGACAGGGAGGCCTGGCGTGCTGCGGTTCATGGGGTCGTAAAGAGTCAGACACGACGGAGCGACTGATCTGATCTGAATGCATCCCACTCAGAAACCCTAAACATCACATCATCAGCTCCTGACATCCAACCATCAGCTTCATCATGGCTGCATGATTCAGGATCATCCTAAGCAGATGATCATCCTTCTGACACATCACTAGTAGGTCAACAGTAGCCTAATGCTAAGACACAATGTTTATGTCATTTATCTTGCCTCATCTTATCAAGCAGGCATTTTATGGCCTCACATCATTTAAAGAAGAAGGGTATATGCCATAAGATATTTTGAGAGAGATATATATTCCACATTCACATATCTCTAACCAAGGACTCCAATCTGAGGTCCTGACCCATGTAGTCATTGGATTCTTTTATATGTCTGAATTCAATGTAGGAAAGTCACTTTCAACACACCATATCCAAATCTGAACTCATAATCTTACTCTTACATCAGTTTCTCCCTAGTGTATTTGCACTTTCAGAAGACACAACTTTCTACACAGCGTTCAAACAGAAAGCTGAGCATCATTTTTGAATGTTCCTCTCTCTCCTTATATCTAGGATTAACATATAATTTATCATTCAAATTGGAATGCGTTTGAAAGTGAAGGGGGATACTCAATAATTATGACAGAACAAAAGGCAAAAACTAGAATTGTCCTGGGCAAACTGGCATGCATGATCACTTGACATTTTTTCCCCTCATACAATTAATTGCAAAGTACTACTACTTAAGTATCTCCTGTCTCTGGCGCTCAGGGCCTGTGCACTGGGATGATCCTGAGGGATGGGATGGGGTCGGAGGTGGGAAGGGGGTTCAGGATGGAGGACACATGTATACCCATAGCTGATTCACGTCAATGTATGGCAAAAACCGCCACAATATTGTAATTAGCTCCAATTAAAATAAATAAATAAATTTAAAAAAAAAGTATCTCCTGTCTCTACTTTTTCTAACTCCACTGTTACTGCTGCTGCTGCTGCTGCTAAGTCACTTCAGTCATGTCCGACTCTACTTAACTCTGGTCAACATCACCTTTTACCCAGTTTTTTTTGTGCGACCCCACTGCTGCTAAGCACTTCAGTCATGTCCGCTCGCCCGCAGCCCACCAGGCTCTCCCGTCCCTGGGATTCTCCAGGCAAGAACACTGGAGTGGGTTGCCATTTCCTTCTCCATTTCCTTCTTTCTTTCTTCCATGAAAGTGAAAAGTGAAAGTGAAGTCGCTCAGTTGTGTCTGACTCTTTGCGACCCTATGGACTGCAGCCTACTATGCTCCTCCATCCATGGGATTTTCCAGGCAAGAGTAATGGAGTGGGGTGCCATTGCCTTCTCCACTCCCTGACTGCATTTTCTGCCTAATCCACATCAAAACCCACATTGCAGCACAAAGTCTTTCTAAGACTTCAACTGTATCATGTCACTTCTCTAACTAGAACTCTCCAAGGCTTCCCATTGTGGCTAAGTCCATGAAAGCAGGGACCACGTATTATTTTTCTTACCACCATATTTCTAATAGGACCTGGAAGGGTGTAATAGTACAAAATATTGGTTAATAAATAAAAGAATAAAACTAAACTTGCCTATGGTTGATTATAATGATACAAAGAAAATCAGTTGTCTTAAAAAAAACACAAGGATATATATGACCAAGCATATATGTTTTTTTGGGGGGCGGGTAGTGTTTGAATATTGGCATAAGATGAACTTCTTATATAGTTTTTAGGAATAGTAAGTGACATAATGTGGCTTCCCAGGTGCGCTAGTGGTAAAGAATTCACTTGCCAGTACAGAAGACACAAGAGATGCAGGTTTGATCCCTGGGTTAGGAAGATCTCCTAAAGTAGGAAATGGCAACCTACTCCAGTATTCTTGCTTGGAAAATTCCATGGCCAGAGAAGCCTGGTGGTCTACAGTCCATGGTGTTGCAGAGTTGGATGTGACTGAGCATACACACATACAAATCGTAATGATGGGGAAAGTTTTTTTTTTTTTTATAAACTGAAGCATGTGTAGTGGAAAGTAGAAGTATTAATACATTCTGCTGCTTTGGATGGAGGCAGCCTAGATATTAGCCCTTTGGGTCTATCATATAAAAATTAAAAGTTATGAATAGGGGAACTGATATTACTGAAAAACAGTTTTTAAAAAATCTTAGCAGTCTATTGTATAAATATATAATGATGAGTTTTGTAAAGTACATGCTATTAATTAAATAGTCTGCCACAGTGGATGGCTAAGCCTTAAGGGCATCTTGAATCATGCATTATTTAACTCAGTGATCCTTTGAAGTTACTTGCTTCATCATGTCATATGATTTTATGAAACTTGTCTAGTCTTAGATTATTGAATAAAAAACAGAGTCTATCAGGGTTTTATATTGGTGAAAAGTGAAAATAGCTATGTGTCACACCTTTTTTAAAAAATGAAAGCATGAATATAGTTTTGTTTTTGCTTAATAAAGATATGGACATTATCTCAAAATTTCTAATGTGGAAAATAACAGTGAAGAAGTCTATGGAGGCTTTAAACAACTATGATATAGAAGTATAGATTAATATTACAAATATTTTAAATTAATTTCACACTGCTTAAGGCATCTTTTTGAAGTCTTAGAGTCTCTAAATTTGTTTTTAAACCCATAGTTCAAAATGTTACATAAAATCCTGAAGAAACAATAGAAATACTTTTTGTAAAAGCAAAAGAAATAAGTAATACATTTCAGAAATGTACTTAAGGGTCAAAAACTACATAAAATATTATTTTTCACTTCATAGTATTCAATGAAGGGCAAATTTAATTTTACCTATGGATTTTTCATTAAGCTTCCCATTTCAATTTAATCAATTGGGTAAAATACAGGTTTAGTTGTTCTCTTACTTCTTAAACACAATTGAGTCTGTCTACTATGTTACCTCTGAAATCTGTCATTAATTCTTGACTGCATCTTCTCACTAACTCAGATCAAGACCCAGTCATCTTGCTTTTTCACTAAGCCTTTCTGCTTCCATGTAGGCCTCCTCAGATTTATCCTCTACATTGCCACCAAAATGAGTTTTTGAAAATGCAAAGGTGATTAAATGAGTCCTTTAACTGCTTTCTATTCAAGAGGAATGGCAGAAGTTCTTGGTATGACATATAAGGCCTTTCAAAATGAAGCTCTAATCAACCTTTTTGATCTCATCTGCTGACAATCACTTTAGAGTATCTTAAACCAGAATCAATTAAAAGCTTCAGCCATTCCTCAAATACTCAAAATACTCCTTGATCTTATTCCTGTTGCTGCTACTGCTAAGTCACTTCAGTCGTGTCCGACTCTGTGTGACCCCATAGACGGCAGCCCACCAGGCTCCCCCATCCCTGGGATTTTCCAGGCAAGAACATTGGAGTGGGTTGCCATTTCCTTCTCCAATGCATAAAAGTGAAAAGTGAAAGCGAAGTCGCTCAGTCATGTCCGCCCCTCAGCGACCCCATGGACTGCAGCCTACCAGGCTCCTCCGTCCGTGGGATTTTCCAGGCAGAAGTACTGGAGTGGGGTGCCATTGCCTTCTCCGGATCTTATTCCAGGGGTTGGCAAACTGTGGCCCCATAGATTGCATCCAGCAGATTTTGACTGTAACTATTACATGATTGCAAATATTCAACTTTATAAGATAATGCCATATTGTTACCAATTTAACATACTCACAGCAGCGACTTAGCATGCATGTATTGGAGAAGGAAATGGCAACCCACTCCAGTATTCTTGCCTGAAGACCCCCAGGGACAGAGGAGCCTGGTGGGCTGTTGTCTGTGGGGTCACACAGAGTCAGACACGACTGATGTGACTTAGCAGCAGCAGCAGCAGTGTATCCCTGTTTAAATTATACCTTAACACTTTGCATTATCAGAATTTTGTAATTTTTGCCAATTTAGGGCTAGAAAATGATATATATTATGCCTTCGATTACTAAAATCATCTGAGATATTTATTTGAAGTATTTATACCTATTTCTTTTCTGAAATGCTTGGTGTACAACTTTGACCCATTTATTTTTTCCATTTGGTTTTCATCTTTTTCTAATTGATCTACAGTAATATTTTATGTGTGTACACTAATTCTTTGCTAGTTATATGTGCTGCAAATACCTTCCATTGGGTGATGTTTCTTTTACTTTATATATAGAATATCTTGATACAGCAGTTCTTAATTTTAATGAAGTCAAATATACTAATCACTTATTTGAATTAATAAAAACAATGTCTCCTTTTTTTCTCTAAAAGTTTTAATATGTGCACTTAATATTTAACCCTGGATCTATATGAAATTGCTTCCTGAGTATAATACACAGTAGGAAGATATTTCAGTCCCCTCCACCTTACATAAACATCCAGTTTCTGTGGACAACTTTTCAAGTGATCCAATAATCTACAAAACCGCTTATGTCTTATATCTAAATTACGTAAATCAGTTTACAGATTTTCCATTATTTCCCAAAAGGAAATACTCTGTGCTGATATAACATCGCTTTAGGTTACTATGGCTCTATAATATGCTATGATATATCATGGACATGTTTCCATGTGTAGTCCTCCCCTTCTGAAGTATCTTGGCTGGTCTTTATATTTTGCTATGGATAACTTCTTCAGATTAAAATTTACTCTGATACTGTTTACTCTGGTTACTCTGATTCACCCTGGGTGACATCAGAGGCAAGCAAGGTTAAAGGTGAAGAGCTGGACATCAAGTAGGGATGCTATCTCTGGTACATCCTCACCCCATCTCAGTGGTAGAACTGGGAGGGACACGGACTGCACCTGCGTCAGTAAGGGACAGACTAAGTCCGACCAGAAAGGAATAGCTTTTGGTATAACGTATGTCTACATCTCCATCTAGAGCAGGGAGGGATGCCTCTGGTAGAAAAATGGCCTTGGTCACTTTTTTTTTTCTTTCTTACAGATGGGAGCTAACAATCCCAGCCTCACTCCTTTGAACTGTATCCTGAAAAACTGGGATAGATTTGATCCCCAGGGCTTAAAGAAGACACACCTGGTCTTCCTATGTGATACTTCATGGCCACGGTATCCATTGGAGGACGGCGAACAGTGGCCAGTTGGAGGGTCTCTTAAGTATAATACTGTTCTACAATTAAGACCGGTTCTGTGAGGAACAAGGGAAATGGGTAGAAGTAGCATATGTGTGGAGAAGGCAATGGCACCCCACTCCAGTACTCTTGCCTGGAAACTCCTATGGATGGAAGAGCCTGGTGGGCTACAGTCCATGGGGCCGCTAAGAGTCGGACACGACTGAGCAACTTCATTTTCACTTTCATACATTGGAGAAGGAAATGGCAACCTACTCCCAGTGTTCTTGCCTGGAGAATCCCAGGGACGGGGGAGCCAGGTGGGCTGCTGTCTATGGGGTTGCACGGAGTCAGACATGACTGAAGTGACTTAGCAGCAGCATGGATAACTTCTTCAGATTAAAGTTTTGGCTGATAAATGATCCCCTCACTTCTGTCAAAGTAATCCAGGAAAGAGTTATTTCTAAATTTCAAAACTGTGGAAAAGTTCGATTTGATCTTTTTGCAAATGGTTCTTTGTTTAGTTACTCTTGATAGCATCTTGCTAATCTTTGTGGTTTGCAGTTTTTGTTTCTTTAAATATTTTGTACAGAGCTCTTAGTTCTTTTATATTCTGTACCCAACAACCCAATCCCTTCAGTCCTTTGAGAATTAAGATCTGCTTTTTTCTTTTTTTGCTATACTTCACAGTGATTACTTTCATGAATGATTGGTGACCTTTGCTTGTGAGTTAATTGCTTTAGGTTAGTCTGTGAGAATGCTTCAGACCTAGATTGATCATGTCTTCACCTAAAAAAGAGAACCTGCATCAGCTTCTGCCAGTAATCATGAGGTGGCATAGGACATGGACTGCTTCTGCATCCCGTAAGAGGATCAGCTCCATATTTTTATAACAAAGATATTGATCTGGGTTTCAGTCCCAGCTCTGCTGCTCACTAGCTGGTAAACTTGAGGAAGTTATTTAACCACAGCTTTCCTCAGTTTTCTTATCAGTAAAAAAAGAAATGATATAGATACCTAGGTTACAGGTTGAAGGAAAGATACATCTGCTAAAATACATAAAGTCCTCAGGACAAATGTTGGTATATAAGGCCTCAGTAAGTGTAATAACTCTATAAAACAGAATTAAATTCAGGTAACTCTTTTTACAAATCTAGATTTTTGAACCACAGCTAGTATGTGTTCAAATAAAGAGCATCAAATCAAGAGAATTCTAATTACAAACATAAAAAAAAGAGTAAAGTTGGAGAGATAAATATACCAATAAGTTGGCAGTCAGATAAAATTCTTTCTAGAAAAAGCAGTCATGAGGAGATACATGGATGAATGGAATCTTATATCCATGAAGAAGGAATGTGTTTCCTCCCTTTAATAAATAATTAACTGTTGTTCCTGGCATGTTCCTGAAACAATTGCAGCCTCTGAAGATTCATCTGGGCTTCCTTGGTGGCCCAGTGGTAAAGAATCTGCCTGCAATGCAGGAGAGGCACAGGAGACACGGGTTTGATCCCTGAGTCGAGGAGATCCCCTGGAGAAGGAAATGGCAACCGACTCCAGTATTCTTGCCTGGAAAATCCCAGGGACAGAGGAGCCTGTCAGGTTATAGTCCATGGGGTCACAGAGTCAGACATGACAGGACACATACACAAACATTCATCACTGAATAAGACAGATAATATAATATCTCTGCTCTCATGCAATTTACATTCATGTTGTGAAGATGTACGATAAAGGTAAATAAGCATCATCTGATAGTGAGAAGTTCTACACTGAGAATCGAAATAGGGGGTGAGACAGAAGACCACAGTGATCTCTTTAGATTCAAAGGTGAAGGAAGATTTCTTTGAACAACCTAGAGGTAGACAGCATGGCTTTTCACTGAGAAAAGGACAAGTGTATCATATCAGTAGCAAAATGTGTCAAATGCCTTATCTAGAAAGTGAAAGTGTTCGTCACTCCCTCATGTCTGACTCTGTGATCTCATAGATTGTAGCCCACCAGGCTCCTCTGTTCATGGTATTCTCCAAATAAGAATGCTGGAGTAGGTTGCCATTTCCTTCTCCAGGGCATCTTCCTGACCCAATGATTGAAACTGAGATTCCTGAATAACAGACAGATTCTTTACCATCTGAATCACCAGGGAAGCCCTGTCTTGTCTATCAACTAGGTAATAAGTGGGGTTCAGAGATTATAGAGCTGTCTACTTGATTTAAAAAAAGGGTTTTCTTTAAACCTCAAGTAATAAAGGTGATCAGAGAATAACAACAGAGTGAATTAAAAATAACTTAATTGGGGAAGTAAAAAAATAAGAAGGCAAATAATGTAATGCTATGGCCCTGGGGAATAATAAGAAAGACCACATTTATACCAAAAGTACAGGAAGTGGAAAGTCAAGTGTAAAATAAGGAACTACATTTTCTACATACTGATTATTACATGTGGGACATTCAACCAGTAGTGCCCTATTAAGAATAAAATAGATTGAGCTAAGTATTACTGAGAAATAAGAAAAATACATTAAAACAGACAATGCCGGATCATGTATCCACACCCAGTGTTTACAGCAAAGTAGGCTAAAGAACTAAAATCTAAACCTTAATGTGAAATGTTTACGAAGTGATAACATGGATATCTGGAGTTGTTGGGGGAAATCGCTTCATGATAATGTCAGTGATTTTTTTTCCTCCTAAAACTACAAGATCAGGAAAGTCTCTTCTTCGGGGGAAAAAAATGGAATATTAAAATCCAGGCATTACATTTAATTAAAAGGCAAACGCACTTGACATTTTTGTTGGCACAGAACTCAAAATGCCAGATCTGGGCCAGTCATCCAAATATGCCAGTTACAACACAAACAGGGCACACACACACACACACACACACACACACGAATGTAATATAAATTGAAATAATAGAGAAAGAAGTAGAAACCAAACAAAACCTTTATTAGTGCTCAAATTATAAAGATGTGACATAACCCCAAATAAATATGACCTACTTTTAACCTATTTCCACTTTCCTTATTTGTAAAATGGGTTAAGATTAGCTGCTTTTGGCTGCTTTTACTTATGAATTCTACTTTCATTTTAAGCAGGTCATTTTCCACCAGGGCTTGGAAAATTCATTAATCTGGCATATCTCAGAAGAACACACAACATGGTTTAAATCATATTAATAGAGGTTGCAGTGCAATTTTCTCAGGTGTTTATTTACTAAATTAGAGACCGCCTTAATATTGCACAGAGGAGCCAGATTAAAAAGTGATTTTATTTGAGTTCCAGCTATTCCAAGATAATTTAGTATAAAGTCTAAATTATTAATAAATGTTTTAGAACTTGAGATTGGTTTTAATCCTAAAATATCTTTTGGCTGTGAGTAAACAGATAGGAGCCACATTTTTAAATGGTTCTTGATAATCGAAAATTACCTAAGCACTGGCCATATTTCACAGTTTCTACGAAATATCTCAAAATATCTAGCAAACACGTACACTTAAGATACTTAATTGACTATATTTGGTAAACTTCTAGATAGTAAAGATTTTTTTTTTTTTTTTAACATTCAAAGCCCTTCCCCTGTTTAAATAGGACCCTTTCAATAGCAAACTTCTGTCACTTCAGTGAGGCTTTCCTCTGTTCTTCAGTCTCACCTGCTTCTGAATTTCTACGCACTTACAGGCTGTTTCTTATCTGTACTGTAAGTCACAGCCTAACGGAAGTATGGTGGAGCTTGAGGAGGAGTGAGATTAATATTTGGATAAGGAAATAACAACACGCTCAAATATTCTTAGTTGGGAAATCCAATGGACAGAGACGTCTGTTGGGCTACAGTCCATGGGGTCGCAAAGTGTTGGACATGACTGAGCAGCTAAACAACAGGTTAAATTCACTGATGATATGAACTTGGGGAGGTTAGATATCTTCTGTGACTATCAATTTCTTTTATGAAACAGGGCAATAATATTTTTATACATGTGCTGTGCTGTGCTTAGTCACATCCAGCTCTTTCTGATCCCATGGTCTATAGCCTGCTAGGCTCTTCTGTCCATGGGGAATCTCCAGGCAGCAATACTGGAGGGTTGCCATTCCCTCCTCCAGGGGATCTTCTAAACCTAGGGATCAAACCCAGGTCTCCTGCACTGCAGGCGGATTCTTTACCATCTGAGCGACCAAGGAAGCCCAGTACTGGAGTGCATAGCCTATCCCTTCTCTAGGGGGACTTCCCAACCCAGGAATTGACCCAGGGTGTCTGGCATTGCAGGTGGATTCTTTACCAGCTGAGCTATCAGGGAAGCCTATTTTCATTCATATTAAAGAGTAAATGTGGTCACGTATGGATGTGAGAGTTGGACTGTGAAGAAAGCTGACCGCTGAAGAATTGATGCTTTTGAACTGTGGTGTTGGAGAAGACTCTTGAGAGTCCCTTGGATTTCAAGGAGGTCCAACCAGTCCATCCTAAAGGAGATCAGTCCTGGGTGTTCACTGGAAGGACTGATACTAAAGCTGAAACTCCAGTACTTTGGCCACCTCATGCGAAGAGTTGACTCATTGCAAAAGACTCTGATGCTGGGAGGGATTGGGGGCAAGAGGAGAAGGGGATGACAGAGGATGAGATGGCTGGATGGCATCACTAACATGAGTTTGGGTAAACTTCAGGAATTGGTGATGGACAGAGAGGCCTGGTGTGCTGCGATTCATGGGGTTGCAAAGAGTCAGACATGACTGAGGGCCTGAACTGAACTGAACTGAAAGAGTAAATGAGATAACCTTAAAGAAGGCTCATGAAGGTTTGTTTCCTGTGTGTGTTTCCTACGTGTGTGTATCTTTTCTTCTTTGTGGGCATACATCAGCATGTCCCTCTCTTGCAAACTGCAGGGATTCAGGAAATGCTTCATCTCCAAATCCCTCACATGTGTCACAGATTTAACCACCAACAATCTACAGGACATTGCTTGTGAGATAGAGTTTTATAGTGTAAATGCAAATAGCCTACTTAACTTTTTGCCCATTATTTTTAAAGGTATGTGCTTGGTAAAAATTCATTCTCAGAAGAATGCCCATCGGTGGTGCCCTCAGCTTTCCCATACTCTGAGCAATATCCTTTTCTTCTTTATCCCCACTTTATTTTCCACAGTGACTAACTTTTAAACCACTGAGAGTTTTTTGTCTGTTTGTTTTATCTTTTTGCTTTTTCAACATCCCAACTTTTGGTCCTTTACTTTTCTTCCCTTAAATTCTAATTCTCAGAGCCCTCAAACAAGTGGACTCATCTTCCTTCGACCTTTAGTATATTTGCTTTTTCAGTGACCTCCAAGCTCACTGAATCCACTGCTTCACATACTTTTCCCACTTACTGTTTTGAATTCCTTAGAGCTGGTTTCTAAGCACCTCACTCCAAGTGAGACCTGCTACAGTCAGGGACTCCTGGCTTATGGAGAAAAAGAAGAATGTTCATTTATTCTGAAAAGATCTCTGAGGCCATGTGCCCCAGTATCACCAGAACCCACATTAGGTTCCCAGTCCTCAATACTCCCTGGCAGACCTGCTGGTCTGGGATGACACTGATCAACTCTTCTTCCATTAATCTCAAGGTGAATGTACTCTTTCCCATAGGCTTTGCTAAGCCTTAGACTTTATAAACATATTATTTTTCAGTCCTCACAAACTAACACATTTTCATGTTTTGGAGATATAGAAAACCAAACATTTCAAAGGACAACTGTGCTCTTCTACCAAGTATATACATACTTGGTAGATTATGTGCTGCTGCTGCTGCTGCTAAGTCGCTTCAGTCGTGTCCGACTCTGTGCGACCCCATAGACAGAAGCTCACCAGGCTCCCCTGTCCCTGGGATTCTCCAGGCAAGAACACTGGAGTGGGTTGCCATTTCCTTCTCCAACGCATGAAAGTGAAAAGTGAAAGTGAAGTCGCTCAGTCGTGTTCGACTCTTAGCCACCCCTAGATCCTGCCTAATTTTGACTGCTGGAGATCACTACATAAACCAACATGCGCTGACACAGAGATTACAAATCTACATCATAAAATCCCACCCTCAATATATTTTTCTTCTTTAAGACTACTGAACTTTTCTGACCTGTGGAGAACTGAGTAGTGGGATCAGCAGAAGCCAGGAAAAGGCCAACACAGGTAAAGCAAAGACTAAAATCTGGATAATCGAGTATAATTTGAGAAACTGTGATCCTCAAAGATAGTCAATAAGTTATTAACAACATCATGTGCATATTAATTATCCCAAGATTCTTAACTGAAGATTGATTTCTAATTGCTTTGACCAAAAAAAAAAAAAAAAAAAAAGGTGAAATTACAAGTGAAGGGTCAGGTAAACACAGGCTCCAGCCTGTTTTTCTTATTGGTTTTTGCAACATAATAATTCCTTCTATTTTGCAAGAATAAAGATCAGTCTCTATTCTAATTCTTTTATTTCTTCCTTTCAACTTTTCTTCCTTTCATTTCCCTAGATTAGGTTCATTTGGCTTGGTTCCCATCTCCTTTCCAGATCCATACTGGACCTGTGAGTTGTCTCCAACAACCGAGTCTTGAGTCTGCAGGAAACAAGAGCAGGATATGTGCAAGTGCCTCAAAGAAGCTCTACACTCTCATCTGCACACCGTGCTGCATCAGTGATTTCCAAGCTGCATTTATAGGGGGTGAGCTGGCAAAAGTCCACCCACCAATCTTTCATCAGAAGTGAACTCAGAGTCAAAAGGATTTCAATTCAAATCCACACAAGAAAGCTGGTCCTGTTCCTTTCTGGTGGCAAAATGAATGAGCCTTGACAAGGAATGTAAATACTCTTGTGAACAGGCAGTTCTCAGGTAGTGCAAATTTTTGCACAAGTATAGACATATTTACCTGATGCCCATGGACAGTGGGATTTTACTTAATGGTGAGCCCCAAAACATGCTAATAGGAGATAACTGTCCTGGGTTTCAACCATGCTGTATTCAAAGAAAGAATATTCTTTTCTTTCCAAGGTGTCCTTACATCACAAGGGATTTCATAAAAGGAACCAATTATGACACAACTCTCCAGGGAAAGGAAATCCTTCTAGTCATGATATTATGCTGCTGCTGCTGCTAGGTCGCTTCAGTCGTGTCTGACTCTGTGCGACCTCATAGAGAGCAGCCCACCAGGCTCCCCCGTCCCTGGGATTCTCCAGGCAAGAACACTGGAGTGGGTTGCCATTTCCTTCTCCCAATGCATGAAAGTGAAAAGTGAAAGTGAAGTCGCTCAGTCATGTCCGACTTTTCGCAAACCCATAGACTACAGTCTACCAGGCTCCTCCGTCCAGGGGATTTTCCGGGTAAGAGTACTGGAGTGGGGTTGCCATTGCTTTCTCTGCATGATATTATAATCTACCTCAATTTACCCTCTCAGTATCTCTAACCTCACACACCTGAAGAAGCAGAATATCTGACTGATGACTTAGCTCCTGTTTGTAGCATGAAAGGATGCCAAGTGTGACATATTCTTTTGAGAGTACATTTGATGGCTTCTGAAAGAAGGAGTGAGAGTCTGTAGACTCTCAGAATAGCTTTAGGAAGGAAGAAAGAGGGAAGGAAGAGGAATGTCCTTAAGGAAAATCTCTTATGGCAGGCCTAAGTTTAGAAGCATGCATATCACTGATGGTAAAGGAACAAAGTATACTTAGGTCAGATAAAATTCCTCTATCCATCCCTTCTTCACCATTACAGTCTTCCTTCCGGACAGGACCTTGGCTAACCATGCTGCTATTTGAATCATTTAATCTGGTGGAACAAAACAAGGTGGATACATGGGTGAGAAGGGATGTGCCTGACTTACTCTGGAAAGCCAGCTGGTTTTTAAAATTGGTCAGCAAACTATGACCTTATAAATCTTCTTGTTTTCCAGTCATATTTTAAAGGAAAAAGACAAGATTAATAACTCCCTATTATGTTTGCAATACAATAAATGTATAAATTTAGTATCAAATTTAAAATGTGTTATTTTCATAAGATACAAAACTAGAACCACATTTTAACTAATTTCTGAAAACTACTAGAATTTATCAGAGAATTTACAGGGAATTTTATGCAGAACATCATGGTAAAAGTAAGGATATTTGACTGCATAGCTAAGTGAAGGGACTCCTGGAGAGGAACAGACAGGATGCCCAGCTACTGGTGCCTTGGTGTTGCAACAAGAACTGAGAGGAAGGCGGGAGTTTCTGAGACATCAGTGGGTACTGCTCACTTGGGAATCTTTATGACCTAAACGTGTATTTAGGTGAATCTAGTACCCCCTCTTTAGAGAGGATCAGACAACCTTAGACCCACTCATCTGTTCTGAATTCCTTCCCTACTACTTTCTTACTGGTTTCATATCTCTGGAGAACTCTGAGTAATATGCTACCAGTCATACTATTTCCAGCACTGAATTTGCCCCTAATGTATCTGAATGTTCTATAGTTTGCTCTGGTTTCCTATTAAGACTCTGCTGGGAAATACTCTTTTTGAAAAATATGATAAAAATAAAGAAACAATCACTTCTCAGGTAGTATATTTTAAAAGAGGATCACTTAATATCTTATTTTTGTCATTAAAGATCATCTCTTCAGCGATCAGATAATTCACAGGTTTTGGTTTCTATCTACCCATATTTTTCTTTGCAAAATAGGCATTTAAACCTACACCTGAAGTTCAAAGCTACATAAATATTCCAACTCATAACAGTAACTCAATCCTTGAAGTATATGACATTTCAACCCATATGAACAAGTGAAAATATTTTCTTGTAAGTGCTGTATAAACATCTGGATAAATCTTATCCTATTGTATCACCATGTACTTTAGAACTGAAAGTCTATTCTGAGCACATGACCACAACCACCTGCAATGTAACAGATGATGTTCTCAATATAAGATTATGTTGCTATGGTATCAATAAACCATGATTTTATAAGCCCTCTTGTCCACCTTGAACATTTTTAAGAGAAAAGAATGTATTAATAATTTCTATTATATAAGTTTGCACTGACCACAGATATAAATTTAGTAGCAGGAGTAGAAATTAATAATTTAATAGTTTTGTAGTATATAAAACCAGGAGAAGGCAATGGCACCCCACTCCAGTACTGTTGCCTGGAAAATCCCATGGATGGAGGAGCCTGGTAGGTTGCAGTCCATGGGGTGAGTAAAAGTCGGACACGTCTGAGTGACTTCACTTTCACTTTCCACTTTTATGCATTGGAGGAGGAAATGGCAACCCGCTTCAATGTTCTTGCCTGGAGAATCCCATGGACGGAGAAGCCTGGTGGGCTGCAGTCCATGGGGTTGCACAGAGTTGGACACGACTGAAGTGACTTAGCAGCAGCAGCAGCAGTATATTAAAACCAGAGCTTTGTTTGGACTGCTACTGCTAAGTCACTTCAGTCGTGTCCAACTCTGTGCGACCCCATAGATGGCAGCCCACCAGGCTCCCCCATCCCTGGGATTCTCCAGGCAAGAACACTGGAGTGGGTTGCCATTTCCTTCTCCAATGCATGAAAGTGAAAAGTGAAAGTGAAGTCACTCAGTCGTGTCCAGCTCTTACCGACCCCATGGACTGTAGCCTACCAGGCTCTTCTTCCCATGGGATTTTCCAGGCAAGAGTACTAGAGTGGGGTGCCATTGCCTTCTCCTTTGTTTGGACTAATCTCTGATAATTCCCAGAATTTACCAGTATACTTTGCAGTATTACCAGTACATTTTTTTAATTCATTAACATGTATCAATAAAAGGAATATGAGAGAACAAAATGTAACAGCAATATTTACCTTTTCAAACTAGTACAAGGTGCTAGTTTATTTTGCAGTATACTAAGTACACGTATATCTCTGACATATGTGGAATAAATTCTACAAAGCTGGAGGAATTTACCAGCCCCTTTAAATTAGATTATCTCAAGCTATTTCCAAATTCCCAACAAACAGTGAAACAGAGTTTTATATTCTGCGTATGTGAACTTGGCTGACAACAAAGATTTGCATAAGACATTCTATCCCCATGAGGCCAAGTTTTATTTTTTTTCATTAGTTTCTATGCATTCATATTTCAAAGTCTCTGATGTAGACAGATTCTTTTCCCCAACTTTTGCAATATCAAAGGTATCTAAGCTGAACCTCAAAGGAGACAAGACATTCTTATAAATCTTTTGCTAAACTGTTGTACCCTATAGAGAAAGAAAACATAAACACATTTAAATAAAGATGAAAATCAAGTCTGTAGTTTAGAAAATCCCTGATTATATCCTCAAGTAAGATAAAATGCTGACCAAACAGCCACATCTAAGAGAAAAGTTCATAGAGTAATTTCCTATCTACATACCTGTTTCCAACTGCTGCTATACCACAGACTTGGTGTCTTAAGACAATACCCATTCATTCTCTCATAGGTCTGGGGCCCGGAAGTACAAAAGCAGTATAACTGGGTCAAAATCAAAGTACTGGCCTCCTGGCTATGATCTCTTCAAAGGCTCTAGGGGAGAAGAGGTTCCTTGTCTCTTCCAACTTTGCTGACAGTTAGCATCACATCATTTCCAGTCAGCCTGTGTGGTCACACTGTCTTCTCTTCTGTATGTCAAGTCTTTACTTTCTCTCCTTTTTATAACAGACACCCAGTTAATACAGATAATCTCCTCCTGCTCAGAGGCTTAACTAATTCAAATCTTCAGATATTCTTTTTGCTTATGAGGTAACATTTATAGGTTCCAGAGATAAAAACTTGATGTTTTTAGGTGGCTATTCAGCTTAGCTCAGTGGGTGAAGAATCCACCTGCAATTCAGGAGACACCAGAGATGCAAGTTTGATCCCTGGGTAGGGAAAATCCCCTGAAGAAGGGCATGGCAACTCACTCCAGTATTCTTGCCTGGAGAATCCTGTGGACAGAGGAGCCTGGCAGGCTATGGTTCATAAGTTTGCAAAGAGTCGGACACAACAGAAGTGACCGAGCACACATTGTTCAGCCTAATAAAATCAATATGCTTTACAATGTATTTTAAACAGTATTTTTCAAGACACACGTGTTAAGTAATCAAGAGAATCCCATGGGAAAGAAATCAGTGATAATGCTGAGTCGAAGGGAACTGAGAAGACAAAGATGATCATTTGCCACCTTTGACAGTTCCTGTCACAGGTCTGCTTCTCTTAATTCCCATTGTTAGTTATTTGTTTTTATTGCTAACAGAACCTCTCCTCATTGGAAACATATTCATATACATAGTACCTAAAGAGATAAGGGCCTGCAATGTGCTTCAAAACTTTATTATTCTATATGTATCTGAACATCATCTTTCCTTTAAATCAGGTAAGATAACACAATTCAGTCATAATGGCTATTTCTCAACAGAGGAAGGGCTGTATTTGGAAAAAAATCTGAGAATCATTCATGTACTCCAACTTTATTTTCACAAAGTCCTTAATATAATGAAAGGAATCCAATACCTTACTTCCTCATGCTTCCTGATATGTTCCAAACATACACATTTCGAGCTGCTGTCCTGCCTCGTCCTTTTGTTCCAAGGCCTTTGTTCCTTCAATGTCTACCTCCAATCCATGTTTTCTATAATGCTTTCACCACTTGTCTGGTAACAAATTAACACTTCATGTATGAAGATCTCATGATCTTTTAAAAATACCTTCTTAAAATTAGGATCTCATCAGATCAGATCAGATCAGTTGCTCAGTCGTCAGATCAGATCAGTTGCTCAGTCCTGTCTGACTCTTTGCGACCCCATGAATTGCAGCACTCCAGGCCTCCCTGTCCATCACCAACTCCTCGAGTTCACTGAGACTCACGTCCATCGAGTCAGTGATGCCATCCAGCCATCTCATCCTCTGTCGTACCCTTCTCCTCCTGCCCCCAATCCCTCCCAGCATCAGAGTCTTCTCCAATGAGTCAACTCTTCGCATGAGGTGGCCAAAGTACTGGAGTTTCAGCTTTAGCATCATTCCTTCCAAAGAAATCCCAGGGCCGATCTCCTTCAGAATGGACTGGTTGGATCTCCTTGCAGTCCAAGGGACTCTCAAGAGTCTTCTCCAATAGAATCTCATAGTCTTTTTTAAAATAGTCTTGATTATTATTTGTTTCGTACTTAGTTAAATATATGTGTGTTTTCCCCATTACACTATAAGCTCTGTAAAGGCAAGGAAGAACTGTCTTATTCAGGACTAATGTTCTCTCACCTGTTGCCCATCCCTCCCCATCCACATCTTGCTAGAGAGACTTTCATAGTGCTGAGGTTCTGTAACTGTTCAACTGACTAAGCTTGTTCTCTTTGGGTAAAGTAGTTCTGACTATATGACTTTGCTTCCCCAGTCAAATTACAAAGGAGAAAGATTACCTCTTCTTAGTAAAAAGGATAGTTACAATGATACTGTTAGTTAGCATTATATATATATATTAATTTATAATATTTACATATAGTTCTTAAGGGTTTGAATGACCAAAGAGGGCAAGCTTTATACTGGAAATTTGTTATTTTAAAATAACTACCCAGAATAAAAATTATCATTTCAAAGAAGAGAAATAACTGTTAAAGTAGTCCATTATAGTCTTTCAAATGATATAATTTCTTTCAAATATATAATTTCTCTGGGAAAACAACAGTCTTTTAAAGTGCATATTCAAATAACACGTACTCTTAAAATAGCACACCATTTTAAAAGTTTCCAAATATAAAAGATCATAGATAAATTTATGTTATCCAAACCAAGCAGTATAGCATCTTTATTTACTCAACAAATACCTACATGGTTTTACATGCCAGGCAGTGGTACTTGTTGGGGATGTATCAGTTTGTAAGAACTAGAACTCAGCTTTTTAGCTTAAAGGACAAAAGAGTACACAACTGGCTGTGATAAATCTTCTGATATAAAAAACAGGATATTATAAGAACACTCTAATCTAGTTTGGGGAATAAGGAAAGGATAATTATACTGAGGCCTCAGGGTATGTGCCAGTGAGACAAAGATGATACTGCAGTCCCAGGGCTGCAGCCCTGAAGAGGGCCTGACATAAAAGAAACAGGTTCTCCAGGCATCCTAGTATAGAATTGTAGTGTAGCACAGTATGGTGATTGCAGCTGTACTGAAATCTTGTAGCAAGAGCATGGGGAAGGTGGCCCAGGTCCAAGTCCTGAGTAGTGATTAAAAATGAAGGTAACATGTTGGGTAAGCATTTCGGGCAGGTTCAAAGGCCTTCTTGCAACAAGAAATTTAAGACAGCTTAGTGTGGCTAATTAGTAGGAAGTGACTCAGGCCACAGTTTAACACTAGGTTACCACCAGATAATGCATGGCTTTGTAGGGCCGATTAAAGGCTTTAACCTTTATTTTAACAGCATTTGGAAGCCAAAACAAGTATTTTAAAGTGTCATAAACAGATGTGTATTTTTCCATGTTCTCTCTGCCTATCACATGAAGAGTCAGTAGGAAGAAGGCGATGGCATATTGGAAGGACCAGCTGTAGTGATATTTTAGTGCTTTAAGCAAGAGATGAAAGTGGCTTTGACTAAACTAGAAGCAGTGGACCTGGAGAAGAAAAGCAGACAGATTCAAGAAGTGTAGGTAGTGGACTAATTGTGTTTGGTAAGTGGCTGGATAGGGGATGTTAGGAAGAGAAAAAACCATGTATTTGAGTCACTCAGTGGATAGTAGTGATAGAAACTGAGATAAAGAACACTGGAATAGGGGCAGATTTTACTGGTGGGGAGGGGGGAAATCAGGTTAGTTTTGAACTTGAGTCTATGTGCCAGCAAGAAAGATATGACAGCTACAGGGCTGTAATTCAGAAGAGACATCTAAGAGATACAGGTCTGAAAGCCATCTTAAAACTGAGCATGATTACAGCTATGGTAAAGTCTTGTACAGTGAATACAAGTAAGAAGAGAAGACAGGCCATTATCCAAGCCCCAAGAAACACCAAAAAAGGAGGAAAAGCTAAAAAAACATGCTAAAAAACTGTGGATGAAAAAAAAAATAGAAAACCTAACCAACCATGATAGTTGGTTATTATGGAAGAAGCCAAGGAAAGCAAAACTCTTGGCTTAGTCCTGTTCTAAGTTTGGATAAACAGGGGAAGTATTGACTTAAAGGTTATTTTTAATTGTTATTTTTCAGTCTGAGAGCTAGAGGGTAAGGGACATGTTTATTTGGCTTATCTGGACATTTTCAAACTGTAAAAAAGACTTAATTCATTTGTTAATAGAAATAATATATATATTATTTTAAATGTCATGCACTGAATAAAGAGTTACTAAAAATGATATATCTAAAGCCTATAATCCACTTACAGATAGCAACTAGAAATTGACAAGGAGCATTTTTGGGGCAAAGTTGATAAAGCAGTTGATAATTTATCAATAGTTCTCTGAAAGTTTATGGTCCATGAAACTTTCATCTACATATGTAGTTGTGTATTATAATGATGAAAATCATATTATGTCTAGTTTGTATTTTTAAAAGATCTCTATCTAAATATCTTAAATAACTTTACAGACTTGTTCTGCTGTTATTAGAATAGCCAAAGAATCGAATATGACATCAAAAAGGCAGCAGGAAAAATTACCATGTACTCTGGGCAAGTTATTCTGTTTTGTTGAGACCCAATTTTCTCAACTTGGGATAAATACTTCTCTCTAGGTTTGTTTGGAAGATCATTGAATATACATTTAGATCACTGCATGTATATCTGGAAGTGCTTTGCATGTAGATGGAACTTATATTAAGTATCAATATTATGGAGTAAAAAGATACTGGCATGCAGTTGCAACATATAATACAGTTTGGTAAGATTATATAATTTTGAAAAAATATTGTCAGCCTTTTTTTACATAGAATGTCTCATGCAAACATTTTAAAAACTGTTTTTAGAATGAAGCAGGGATTCAGTAGTAGATGAGGAAGGTATCATCTTATATTGCTTCCCTTCCCACTGCAATAAATAGAACATATCCTCACAGTGAAACTGTGGCTTACCCAACACTTTAAGCATCACCCCATTTCACTCATTCAGTTTGTATTTGTTAGTTCATTTAATAAATATTTTGGGGTACCTGCTGTGACAGCCACTGAGGGCAAACTCAGGGTGACTGAAGCTCTGCTCTCATGGAGCCTGCAGTCCAGAAGAGGAGGTAGACATTACACAAAAAATTGTAACCAAGTTCAGCGCCACAAAGGAAGAAACGGTTCACTTCTTTTCCAGCCTTGACATATATTTCACGGCACCCAGAGAACTCTGGATTCTTGAGGGTTCTCACCACTTGTTTCGTAATTTACACCAATCACTTGTGTGGTCCCACTAATGCACACAGCTAATACACACTTTCACTTAAGACAGAAGAAAATATTGAACTATCACCATGTGATGACTAGAGTGTTTTCACTTATTCATTGTTTCTTGGAATAATGCATACATCATTTTTCTTAGAAGCAGATTCTAAGAAAATCTAAGATTTTCTAAGAAAATCATGATTCACCATAGACAGAACTGTTTGTTCATGTAGCAAATAGGTAATTATTGTCTGACTGTTCATTAGTTTATTCACTGAAGAAATATGTATATTAGGTCAAATGATATAGTTAGCCACATGAAAATGAGTAAGAAAGCACCTGCCTTCAAAGAGTTCAATATGTCTTCCAGAAAAGTGTGCCCAAAAGTCAGAGAGACCTTTAAAACAATTTTTTTTAGCAACTTTCTCGGTTGAATGAATGACTACTTAAGAGCTTCATAAATGCTAAGCTCTTTTAATATATTATTTCAACTAACTTTCACAAGAACCTACAAGGCTGATAAGGCAGGTATTTGTATCTTTATTTACAGATGAGGATAAGTCACAGAGGATGGAATCACCTTTTCCTTGGTGCTTCCCTTACTGAAGTTTCTGATTCCAAGTTCTACTTATCTTGATCTATCTCCAGCATTCATGTGTGGCTTTTCTAAAACCCAAATATGATCCTACTATTGTCCTGTTTAATATCTTACAAAACTTTCAGGGAAAATGAAAATGATAATGTAATTTAAAGTAAATAACAGTATTTAGCCACCTAAAAGGAAAATATATCATATGGGAGAAACTCATGATTCAACAATAAGTAAAAGTAATGAGAAATCACAACTGCTACAATTTTGGAAAATATGTAAGCATTTGATCAGAGAAAGGAAACAAGCAAAAATGATAATAGTTGTTTAAGGATATTGTTTCAAGGTATTTTTTATTAATAAGCTGTTTTAATAATTTTTAAAGCAGAGGAGAAAATGAAACCCTGAAGAATTATTGATAGCTGACCCCCACTCTCAAGATTAAGTTTAATCCTGACGCTTAAAGGACTATGGAAGAGTATAATCTTTTCATAACTCTGCATCAACATACCTTTTAGCCTAATTTCTCTACATATTCCTCCCTGAACATTTCATTAACTTTGCTTACACTGGTCCCTATTTTAGAATAGGTCTTGGGTCTTTCAACCAGCTGAAGTGCCATTTTGCACAGCACTCTGCTTTTTGTCTTGGCAAATTCTGTCATAATTATTAGCTCATTTGTCAGGCTCTCTCCCTATTCACAATCCAACTGAGAGTATAAGCCACATCTTATTTTATTTTTCAATGTGGCAGAGAGTAGGTGTGCAACATAATTATGTTAATTAAATATTCTTATATACTTCCATAAGTGAGAACGTTTGCTCTTTGACATGTCTTGATAGTTTCTGATGGCAGATGAGGATGGTAACCGGATTTCACTTTGACATTATCATTCTGCTCCCCCATTCTCCAACTTCCTAAATCTTTAGAGAGCCAAGATTTCCAACTTTAAGTAAGGTTAGAATTGTGTAAGACTACTTGTGACTTCAATTATCCATATTTCACCATAAGAACGTGGCCAGCAGAGGGTCAATTTTTTAAATTTTGCCCTCTCTTCAAAATACTTGTGAGCATTGTGTTCCAGAAGTGCTGATACTGAGAAGAAGGGATAAAGAAAACAGGATTTATGTTCTCCAGTGTATCACGTGCACTATGTTAGGTTCCCGAGAAGCAGAGCTGGGACAAGGATTTGGGCACACATGACTGAAGTGAGTGCTTTCAGGAGAGAAGGAGAAGAAAGCAGGATCATCCAGGGAAAGAAGCTAGGTAAGACTGTGGTCTCAGCTGGAGTCTAACTTTAGCCTGCTCCCACTGGGGAGAGGGGTGAGGAGCGTGAACTGCCCCTAAAGGTGACTTCACCTTGAAATGAGGAAGCTGGCTTCTGTACCTCCATGTCAGTTAGTTGCTGCCAATAGGCTGCCAGAGTTGAGAGGTGAGCACATTAAGCCCTTGGAAATGCAAGTGCTTTGGAACCAGAAATGATTTTGAGGGCAGAGGGGAGTTGTGAGCCACAGGCAGCTAACACTCACAGAAACTGGGGAATGGGTCCACAGGCTTGGTGAAAGACAAAGCACTGAAAGGGACAAGAGTCACAAAAAGTATAGCCTTCAAATGACAGCATAACCGGCTCTTTAAAACACAGGCTATAAAGCAAGAGACATTTTGAATGGTACACATCTTAAGATTCCTAAGTTAGCCAGTAGTGTTTCCAGCTCAGCCAGAAGCTGTTCATATTTATCTGTATATCCTGACGTTATCTGTAGACGGTCCTTAAAACCTGATTCTTCCCTTAGGTGATTGTGTCATGTGAGACATGGATGTTTCTTAGCTCCTGTTTCTAGCTGTGCATCTTGAAATTGCTTCTTTGGATTATTTTAATCTTATCAAAGCCTTCATATGTGTGATTCAGACGAGAAAGGAAAGTTTCTTCATTTCCACAGAATCAGTCCTACACGGTTGATCAGATAGTGGCTAAAATTATTTACTTAAAAGCAGCTCATTCTCTACACAAAGCATGTGCACATCAGGTCTGCTTCTTATTTCCATAACTCAGAGATCAAATTCAAAAAGAATTTCAAACTGACATGAAAGGACTACTCTTCAAAAGCTGAAAATGTCATTTGTTATAGGCTGTACTAAAGTTTTTGCATGGAAATTGTTATAAACACCTGAACACTGCATGATTGAATGAATTTCAGCCGTCATTTTTCTCCCCTAACAAATATTTACTGGACACTCATTAGGTAAAGAAAGACACTAAAGATATGTCTGGCAGATAAATGAAATTCCAGGTTTGGAACTGATATTATACACTGCCACATCATCAAAACTTTTAATAGCAGGGAATTAAAAAAAAATTTAAAATCCGATATAGAAACCCAAGAAAGGAAATAAATGAGAGAGCAGACACAGTAGCTGAAGTAGTGATAAGGAAGCTAAGCTTTGAATGCTCTTTGACTTCATCTTGCCCCACATCCTTAAAAACCACTCATCTAACTGAATTTAAAGTTTAGGTAAGGCTGTTGACTGGTGATTTGGCTAGAGCCACACAACTTAATTTGTAAAACTCAAGATTGCCTGATTCCAAAGCCTGGTGCATTTTTTTTTTTTTTTTTTCAAATTACAGCTTAAAGATATGGCCCTTGTCTCTTGAAACTTTGTCACTTGTCTGGAAATAAAATGTACAAAATAATAATGCAAGTTGTGTGACAATAACACTATAAAAATGCTGCAGAATAAATGGTGGAACTTCAGAAGAGGAGAGATGTGCAACTGAACTCTCCTGAGTCATTCTCAGAAAAAAAATGAATGAAGTAACTTCAATGTCAGTATAAAACTTCTGAATGTTCTATGTAAGACTCCTGCTGCTGCCGCTAAGTCGCTTCAGTCGTGTCCGACTCTGTGCGACCCCATAGACGGCAGCCCACTAGGCTCCCCGTCCCTGGGATTCTCCAGGCAAGAACACTGGAGTGGGTTGCCATTTCCTTCTCCAATGCATGAGAGTGAAAGTGAAAGTGAAGTCGCTCAGTCGTGTCCGACTCTTAGTGACCCCATGGACTGCAGCCCACCAGGCTCCTCCGTCCATGGGATTTTCCAAGCAAGAGCACTGGAGTGGGGTGCCATTGCCTTCTCCGCTATATAAGACTAGACTGTGGTAATTACCTTTTTTGTGGGGGGTTTTGCAAGGAGAAGACAGGTAATGAGAAAAAGCCAAGTAATCGAACCTTTAATTTCATTTTAAAAAATCACCAATGTTTCTGTTCTCCAATAACCCATTCCTCTAAATGTTTCTGCAATCAAATTGAGCCTTGCTTTCTTTTCTCATTTTCCTTATCTTTTCCTTTGTATTTCAGTTTGTAGATTTTGAACTTGTGCTGGTGCATGCTAAGTCGCTTCAGTTACATCCAATTCTTATGACCCTGCAGACTATAGCCCAACACCCTCTTCTGTCCATGGGACTTCCTAGGCAAGAATACTGGAATGGGCTGCCATTTCCTTCTCCAGGGGATCTTCCAGACCCAGGGATCAAACTCCTGTGTTTGATCCTGCGGCTCCTGCATTGCCGGTGGATTCTTTACCACTGAGCCATATGCGAAGCTCTTTAAGATAGCTTAAGAAATACTAAAATTTAAAGTGACTAAGAGATTTATCACCCACTTACTTTCTTTCTCTATAAGAAAACCACCTGACCTGTTGGTCTAGTGACCTGTTTAAATCAAAGCACTCGAGGTCAGGCCCTGTCTTTGGCTGCACCTTTCCCCCGGAGAAGGAAATGTCAACCCACTCCAGTATTCTTGCCTGGAGAATCTCATGGACAGAGGGGCCTGGTGGTCTAAAGTCCATGGGGTTGCAAAGAGTGGGACACAACTGAGCAACTAACACACAAGCACCTTTAGGGTCAGGTGTGACAAGCTACCAAGCTGCACTGCTTCAGCCTCCAGCAGGGGGCAGTCTAGCAGCAGTCACAAGAGCAGAAGTTCAGGTGTTCTTGCCTGTGCCTGCTCTTATCTGAAAATCCTATCTGCTTTTGACCTGTTCCTAATTACCAGTTTCTGCAGAAGACAGACTTTGGTGGCTTCCTCTGGCTGCTGCCTCTCACCTCCAGCATGTAAATTTGCATCACAGACTTAATGGACATGAGTTTGAGCAAATTCCAGGAAATACTGAAGGGAAGGGAAGCCTGGTGTGCTCCAGTCCACGGGATTTCAAAGAGTCTGACACAGTTTAGCAACTGAACAACAACAACAAACAGGAGTTTCACTATTTTGTTAAAAGTTTGTAAAGGTCACTGCTCCAACAGCTTCATCAAGTCATACTTCTAGGACAGTAATTCTAAACTCTGATTATAATCCATGAAATTTTCAACGAAATATAAGGGCCATTATGATAAGGTCTTGCTCTCCTATAAACTGATTATAATTAAACTTAAAAAATCAAGCATCAAATACAAACAGTCAAACTATCAGGGTGAAAACATTCACCTCTTTAAGAGGATGAATAGATGCAGTAATTCTGGTTTCCAAGAGTTGGAAGGTTATGTAGGATCTACGGTTTTTTAAAAATTTTAAATCAGTCCCATGGAGAAAGGAGTCAATCTCGCCTGGCACAGATGTAGGTCTGGCTACTGAAGGAATGTTGTCCACAGTGAGGTTCACCATGTGAGAAGCAAAAGCACAGCCAGGAAGGAAATGCTGCACTTGACAACAGGTCTTACTCCCTGGGTTGATAAGAATTTTTATAAAGATTGATTTTGGTAACCCAGAGGTCTACCTTGACAGCTCTAGGCTATGTATCTTCCCAGAAAGAAAGCACCTGAGTTTATCTGTCTGAACAACTGATGGGAATGTGGGTGGAGACAATATGGGGCTTTTGAGAAGCGGAGGGAAGTAGGAGGTATAAAGAAGTTACATAAAGACAGAACATATTTCCAGTATTTCTAAATTGTTTCCAGTTGTTCGCATCATTTGATTAGTAGCATAGAAAAGAACTATTGAGTTTGGTCCATGATGGAAGCATAGATGCCAGAGCTGTGCTTAATCTGAAAGTGGGTTTTGGTGGGAATGTCTGGAGATACTGAGGTATACTGGCTAAACTGTGGTAGAAAATAGCAATTACTGAAGTCAGACTTAGAGCATGAAAATCCAGCTGGCAAGTCTTTCCAAAACGTTTAGGACTGTATTCAAACTTCATGAGATCATAGCTATGTTCCCAATTTTCACCTTGCCAGATTTCTGAGGATTTTAGAATAGAACAGCATATGTGTGCTATTACTGCATTAAGCTAAATTTTTGTTTTATTTTACTGACACACAGAGTTAGAAGTTAAATGAAATGGTGGCTATACATTTAATGAAAGATTTTGTATTGTAAGGTAACACTAGTGATTAAAGGTCAATTTCACAAGTCACGAATAATATTATACACAATATTGGATCTGAGTAGGGTCCTAAAAATGCCAACAAGAACTTGAACCCCTCAGGTATCACATGTCTTTACAGAAAAAGAAATACTCTTTTACACAAATGACCAGTTTCTTGAATCCAGGTACATTCTCCAGTACAAGCTATGTCCTGGTCAAAATGTAGACACGGTAAGTAAATCATCTTCAAAATTATGTTATCCATACTATTTTTTTCTTATATACAAAGGGTAGTGCATTAAAAAAAAAGAACACACACACAGAACTATAGACATTGTTAGAGCAATTAAAGTCTAAATGCGCCTCACTATAGAGAAAGGCAGCTAAGGAAGGAAGCTAGTCCCCTTCTACTTAGGTTTTCAGAAAATAATCCAACAGTGAAGCTATGACACGCATTCAAAATGATGGGACCTGTTTGTGATCAGCAGCATTGCAACCAAGGTGTTTGGTACAAGCTTCCCTTTGGTAAAGGAGAAGAATCATTAAAATCTTCACTGAATAAATATACTTACTTGTTTAGATTTTATATTTGCATGTTTAACAAACATGTTCTATTCATTCACTCATTCATTAATGGAGCTGGTGCAAAAATAATAAATATTCAGGATACTATAATGTAAATAAGGTGATACAGAGATTGATAACAAAGAAGACAAGGGATCTGAGTTTTGTGAAACCTATAGGCTCCATAGATTTTAAAACAAACCATCAAAAAAGGTTTTAACATTTTAAAATGTTAACAGTTTCAGCATTTAAAACTGTTAAAGTTTTACACTTTACAATTCCTCTTTGGAGAGTAGAGTAGTTGTGTCAGATGTTATTTTTATTTTGTTTTTAATCTGAAGAAAAGGGACTGGGAAATCAAAAGTAGATGGGCAAGACATGTTGAAACATGAACTGGAGTTATGTAAAGTACATAAGTCCTTAATATTTGTGGATTCATTTGAGTAAAATTAACTTGAAGTGTTATACAGTGAAAAATTTAGTGAAGAAGCACGTACGTGAAGGAAATTGTTTCATGGCTATAAAAAGTTGTGTTTCATGGATGTATGAGCTGTGTGACAAAGAAACAGTAGCAAGGAGAAAGATGAAAGTGAAATAGACATGATTTTGAAACTAGTTATTTAATGTTTGTGTTAGTTAAAAAATTTGGGGAGTTCTCATTTTTTTTTGCCCTGTAAAACGCTATCTTGCAACTCACAGGACATTACTTATTAAAAACAATCATAAATTTTCTTCTCATGAAACATCAAATCCTTCAGTAAGTGGTTTCTGCCAACGCATCGTGACCCATGATGGCAACATAGTAATCATACTAGGAAATTCAGATTTTCAATTTATGATATACCACTTGAAGATATACTTACTAAAATATATCAGGCCCATGTGTGGCATGTCTGGGTTCTATTTCAGTGACTCGAAAAAGAAAATACGCTATGATTCTATGCTCACAGAAACTTCACAACATAGCCTTCCTTGGAGCAAACAAATAGAGACACACATCAAAAATACGCACTGAAGGTTATGTTCTATAACTGGTTCTCAATAGGGCAGCTAGTGACTTCTGGAAGCATCTAGGAAATGTGTAGAGACATTTGAGTCTCCCGATGATTAGAGCTGAGGATCTATAAAATTTATCTGGGGGAGGGCAGGGCAGTCTACATTAATACATGTTGTATTCTGTGATTCTAAGAATAGCAATAAGCATCAGTATTTGCTGTGTCTGTTTAATGGTTGAGTTCAGTCACTTAGGTAATGAAGTACATTTTATTTTATTTCCTTTAGCTTTTTTATATATTAGGGTTGGGGACTTTATTGATTACTCTAAAGAATTATGTGTGTTGGTACACTAAATGGATGTTGTTTCATGACAGTAAAGAAGGTTTTATAAAATAGTTGTTATTTGGAGGACTAGTTATTGTTTTGAAGACTATGTTTAGGAACCTCTGCTCCATAAAAATTCCTCAAAATATGAACAAAAAGAGTCCCTGGCAATCAAGGCACAGGGAATGCAAGAGCCAGAGGGTAACAAGTCCAACAAAACCATTGAGTTTAATAAGATCTTATTTTCTGTAGTGGCCACATCATAGTCCTGGGAGCAGCTCTGTTCAGGAGCTCTTTGGAGACAAATAATCTTTCAGATAAGCAAACTCTAAGACAGTAACAGTTGTGTAAAGAACTCTAACTTTATAGGTTAAGAAAGGACTTTGTGCTCAGTCGTACAGTTGTGTCTGACTCTTTTTGACCCTATGGACTGTAGCCCACCAGGCTCCTCTGTCCATGCAATTTTCCAGGCAAGAATACTGGAGTGGATTGCCATTTCCTACTCCAGGGAATCTTCTCGACCCAGGGATTGAACCTACGTCTTCTGTGTCTCCTGCACTGGCAGGTGGAGTCTTTGCCACTGTGCCACCTGGAAAGCCCTAAGAAATGATTATAAAAAAAAAAAAATTAAGAGCAGAAATGATAGTTACAAGCCAAAAACAAAAGAGAAGATAAATAACCTTCATCAACAGAAAACAGCAAGAAAATGAATGTAGAAAAGTAGCATGTGAGTGCCTACTGATCAATAAACATATTTTATTCATCCTTGTTCTCCTGAGATTGTTTATACTTAATATACAGGATGACAAGTTCTTAATAACATATCGAAATAAATTTTGGAAATAAAGAATTAACAAAATGGCAAAGAAAGGTACCTCATAAAATTATAAAGTTTCCTTAAAAGGGACTGATAATCACCCATGTTTTTTTTTTAACCCCCTAAATAAATGACCTGATTTCTTTTAGTCTTCTTCCTAACCCATTCTTTTTGGAAGTGAGTCTTGTTCACAGTGCCTCTCCCCTCACCCTTTTATTCTGAACTAATCAGATTTTTCTCAGTAAGTAGACCTGTGTATTTGATGACTCGACCTAGGTGTCTGATGCTGATAGATCCTCTTTGAAAGAAACAAGAGACATTATATACTAAGTCCTTTAAGTCATCCCAGATAAAGACTGAATTAATTTACATCTCAGGGGAAATTTGAAACTGCAGTCTCCTATCCTGAGGTCCCTTTACTTCCTGCAGAAAAGTTAATTTAGGTCATTCTCCAATACCCTGCATGATGAGCAGCTGTTCTTGTGAATGAATCCAAATAAAAGCATGACAAAATATGGGGCAAGTCAGACCTTTGAGAGCTCTCCAATGGAGTCTCCTAGCCCCTGGCCTATCAAGGCTTAAGAAGGAATATTTAAAAAACACGTTTAAGTCTAATATAATCAGGATTTCACTACATATTTATTTCATTGATGTCTTTATGTAAAGAAAAATAGAGAAAAGGCAGTCATGTTTAAGACATCTACAAAGATTTTTAGCATCATTTTGGTAAATAAATAATAGCACCTCATAGGTCAGTTCTAAAACTGAATTCCTCAGAAACTAAAGCAGAAGTAATCCAAAGGGGAAATATTCTTCTATTTTCTCCACACTATATTGCTCTAGATGACTGTATATATCATGTTGAAATTTGTCTTTCTTAAGACTCTTAAAACAAATATTATATTGAGAGTAAAACTTTAATTTTCGTTTTACAATAAATTTCCATGTGGTCTTAACACTGATTCCCCAATCCATATATTCTTTATCAACAAACAGGATATATAGCTAAGAAGTTTCACAGCAATGTTTCACAGATATTATATTGAACACTGAAGAAGATTTCTATCAAAACATCTGGTAAACAGAAGTCAAACTGAACTTAGCTGGTGATGTGCATTTTTTTTTAACTTTTTTTTTCTGCCTGGGTTTATATATCTTTTAAAGGAGAAATTTAGAATAAGCATGTACTTTATGCATTTTTGTGATTATTGTGACATTTGTCTTGTTGTCATTCTGCAAAGTATTGTGTGACTTTCAAATACTTAAAACTGGATTTAAAAAAATTTGTTAGCAGTGAATTTAAAAATATTCTGCACATTTGCTTCTGCCAACAGTCTTACCTGATAAACCCCAACTTATTCTTGTGGCTCCTCATAATTTCCTTTACTTTGGTTATTTTTTGACACACCTTATTTGCTTTTAAAGAATAAAAAGTGTAGTTTTCACAACTTCTATGAATATTGCCTCAGTCAATGAAAGAATGTCTGAAGAACTTGGAAATCAGACTATTGGTGATTAATAAAAGCATATCATAAATCAAGACGATTTTAAATATACTGTAGCTCGGGAAATGTGACAAAACCACTATGCACTTGAAATATTCTGAAGTATTTCCAGGCTTTCCCAAAGTCGTAGACTTCAAAAAAAGATTTCGGAATATTTGTTAACTTTTTTCATTCATCAACTTCAAAGAAAATGCATAACATAAATTGAATAGTTAACTGTGTTTGTGTGGTCATCTCTTCATTCTTCACTGGATGATTTTAAAAAAACAATCAGTGGTATCATTATGTGGATCTCTTAACTATAATACAATAAAACACTGTCCATTAGATAACCTCAGATACACAGATGACACCACCCTTATGGCAGAAAGAGAAGAGGAACTAAAGAGCCTCTTGATGAAAGTGAAAGAGGAGAATGAAAAAGTTGGCTTAAAACTCAACATTCAGAAAACAAAGATCATGGCATCCAGTCCCATCACTTCGTCGCAAATAGACGGGGAAACAATGGAAATGGTGACAGACTTTATTTTGGGGGGCTCCAAAATCACTGCAGATGGTAACTGCAGCCATGAAATTAAAAGATGCTTACTGCTTGGAAGAAAAGCTATGACCAACCTAGACAGCATATTAAAAAGGAGAGACATTACTTTGCCAACAAAGGTCTGTCTAGTCAAAACTATGGTTTTTCCCAGTAGTCATGTATGGATGTGAGAGTTGGACTATAAACAAAGCTGAGTGCCAAAGAATTGAAATTTTTGAACTGCAGTGTTGGAGAAGGCTCTTGAGAGTCCCTTGGACTGCTAGGAGATCCAACCAGTCCATCCTAAAGGAAATCAGTCCTGAATATTCACTGGAAGAACTGATGCTGAAGCTGAAACTCCAATACTTTGGCCACCTGATGTGAAGAACTGACTCATTTGGAAAGACCCTGATGCTGAGAAAGATTGAGGGCAGGAGGAGAAGGGGACAATAGAGGATGAGATGGTTGGATGGCATCACCGACTCAATGAAAATGAGTTTGAGTAAACTCTGGGAGATGGTGATGGACAGGGAGGCCTGGCGTGCTGCAGTCCATGGGGTCACAAAAAGTTGACAGGACTGAGCGATTGAACTGAACTGATTAGATAAGGAAAATCTTAAAGACTGGTGTCAGTTAGTAGTGATAAGAGTATAGAGAAAGCAGGATTCTAGTATACTGTTTGAAATATAAATTTGTATAATTCTTTTTGAGTGTAATTTGGCTATAATATTTTAACATATATATGTATGTGTTATATATTAATATTTAATATAGTAAATATATTTAAATATATTAAATATATATAATATTAAAATATAGTATATAATATATATGTATAAAACTTAGAAATACCACTTTTAGGAATTTGTCCTATGACAGACAATTTTTAATTCATAATTGCATGCAACACAAGGCTTTTCTGTTCAGTTCAGTTGCTCAGTCTTGTTTGACTCTGTGACCCCATGGACTGCAGCATGCCAGGCTTCCCTGTCCCTCACCCACTCCCGGAGTCTACTCAAACTCATGTCCATTACTTTGGTGATGCCATGTTGGTGATGCCTGTCTCTCAAAAGGTGAAGAATTAAAAATACATTCACACAATGAAATATCTGTATTTTCTAACTTGAAAATAGGTCCAAGATATTTGAAGTTAAAAAATGTAAGCTTCAGACCACTATCTTAGGATGACAGCATTTAACAAAATCTATCTCTAGGTCAAATATAGAGAAATATAGGTATGCCTCTATGATCATAAATAATTCTGGAAAAAAATCCCCACATTAGGTAAATATGTACAATTTTGTGTCTACAACACACAAATTAGATTGGTGATTTGTTTTCTAAAATCTGAACAGAAACACCCCCATAGTTTTCAGATGGGAAGAAATTTGTTTAAATGGAAGTTAAGAGCTAAATCCATATATATATATATATATATATATATAACATAGACTGTAACTATCCTACCAAAATGAAAAGGGAAGGATTTTATTTCCAAGAACAGATGTTGGTAGAGTTGAGGAATCTCCATGAGAAAGATGATAGCTCGTGATTTAAGACAGATGTGGCCAGTGACTATTTGTACCCCAAATCTGCTCTGCATAGTAACTGCACACAGGTGTCCTGCCCTGCATCCCATGCCTGGCTCCCTTGAAGCTCAACATCTGGCTTAGTGCCTGACTAGAGAGTAGGCAGACAATAAACACAATGCAGATGGATGACCAAACTGTCAGTGTTTAACAGCTGGTGGAGCAGGTAGGTGTAGAAGTAAGCAACGGATAAAGATGTAATCAAGGGATGAGTACTGTTCACAATGATGGTGTAAAACAAATTTTTTTTTTTTAAAATCACAGATTAACAAAGTAGTTGCTACCATGAGCACTTCTAAAAACTGATAGGGTGGAAGCCTAGCATGTGTGTGAAGTCACTTCAGTCATGGCCTACTCTTTGAGACACTATGAACTGCAGACTGCCAGGCTCCTCTCTCCATGGGATTCTCTAGGCAAGAAGACTGGAGTGGATTCCCATGCCCTCCTACTGGTCTCCTGCATTGGCAGGGGGATTCTTTATTGTTAGCACCACCTGGGAAGCCCAGGAGCCAGCCTAGAGAAAAACTGAATTATGTGAGGTGAAGTGTGAGCTACATATTTCTTAGGACCTTTAGTTTTCTTTCTTCTTTATTTCTTCACAAAAAAGAACTTTCTTATTTGCTCTTATCTTTATTGCACTGTCAGATCACCACCAATGAACCACATTTACTTCAAACTATCTTCCCTACTGGCTGAACATGTTGGGAGAATACTTGGCCAAACAAAGCAACTTTTTATAAAGGAGTCAGAACTGAGATGATGGTTAACAGGGAGAGCAGAGGAAAGCTTTACCAATACAGTGAAACCCTACCTCAAAGGCACAGCCCAGGTGAATTTTCACCTGGGAAGATAGCAGCAAAGAGACCAAGAGAGCAGGAGGTATCAAGAACTGATGGTTTCCTTAAAAGCAAAGACTGGGACTTTAAGAGGCACAGGTGTTATAAATATGGTAGTGAAAGTGTGAAAGTGTGAGTCGCTCAGCCGTGTCCAACTCTCTAAGACCCCATGGACTGGCGCCTGCCAGCCTCCTTTATCCATAGAATTCTCCAGGCAAGAATATCAGACTGGGTAGCCCTCCCTTCTCCAGGGGATCTGCCTGACTCAGGGATTGAACAGGGGTCTCCTGCATTTCAGGCAGATTCTTTACCACCTGAACCACCAGGTAAGCCCCCTACATATAAACAAGTTCTGTTCCAAGAGTATGTTCCTAAGTCCAACAAAGTCAGCCTAGGTGCTCAAACAACACAATCGGCTATATAGTACTATACTGTAAAGGTTTCAATACTTTTCACACACACAAAAAAACATAAAAAACAAACACATACAAAAAATAAAGAAAACACTAAATCTTAAAATACCTTGAAAAGTACAGTCAGTCAGTTCAGTCATTCAGTCGTGTCCGACTCTTTGCGACCCCATGAATCGCAGCATGCCAGGCCTCCCTGTAGGGGCTGGTAGCAGTTCCAGCAATATCACCACTGCTTTTATGCTTGCTTCTAGACATCTTGCTGCTGCTGCTGCTAAGTCACTTCAGTCGTGTCCGACTCTGTGCGACCCCATAGATGGCAGCCCACCAGGCTCCTCCATCCCTGGGATTCTCCAGGCAAGAATACTGGAGTGGGTTGCCATTTCCTTCTCCAATGCATGAAAGTGAAAAGGGAAAGTGAAGTCGCTCAGTCGTGTCCGACTCTTGGCAACCTCATGGACTGCAGCCTACCAGGCTCTCCCGTCCATTGGAATTTCCAGGCAAGAGTACTGGAGTGGGATGCCATTGTCTTCTCCATCTAGACATCTTAGGATTGAAATAAACATACTCTACTACTATACTCTTTACAGTATTGTACAAAAAGTACACAAAAGCACAACTGCTTGTAGAGAATGCACACACATGATGTACATCAGACATATGAACTACACGTATGGGACTGGATATGCAAACATATGTTCAGGTCTTTGAAAGTTTGCAAGTTGAAGGTTTGCATAAAGGGAACTTAAGTAACAGCAATGGACAGCAATGAAAACACTGTCCTTTTGAATTTACAATATGGAAGGCAAGTCTGCACACACAAACATCTATCACCAAGAGGTTTAAAAGGACAATCTGTATATTTCATGAAAGGTCAGTGATACTTAAATTGTAAAATTCCTTCTGCTACCACCAGGGTTATACAAAATGTGGTGACAATCACTTTGTCACCTTCACCATGGTATTTGCAAATGTGAATTTCTGCATTTTCTAAAACAAGCACTTGGAGATGGTAACCTCCTTCCCAGTAAATTTAGCAGGAGCTCTAAGAATAAAGAATAAAAAGTGAAAAGTGAAGTCGCTCAGTCATGTCCGACTCTTTGTGACTCCATGGACTGTAGCCTTCCAGGCTCCACCCATGGGATTTTCCAGGCAAGAGTGCTGGAGTGGGTTGCCATTTCCTTCTCCAGGGGATCTTCCCGACCCAGGGATTGAACCCGGGTCTCCCGCACTGCAGGCAGATGCTTTACCATCTGAGCCACAAGGTAAGAATTAAACAAGATTGCAAATGTTAAAGTTTGGTTGAAACTCATAAAAAACAGCAGGAGACAAATCTAGAACTGTTTATATGTCTTGGTGATAACATTCATTTTCTGTCTTTAAAATGAAAACATAATAAACTATATGTACTCAAGCATGTGGCATTTTTTATATCTCGGATTTGCAGAATCTGAGAAGTTTTTATTTTTGAAAGAAATTAGGATTTTACCATGATTTTTATGAGAATAATTAGTGCTACATAATTTACTTGACAAAACTGATCAAAAAATACACACTTTACTAATCTAAAAGTTTTAAATACATAAAACAAATTTAAAATGCTCAACATCACTCATTATCAGAGAAATGCAAATCAAAACCACTATGAGGTACCATTTCACGCCAGTCAGAATGGCTGCGATCCAAAAGTCTACAAGCAATAAATGCTGGAGAGGGTGTGGAGAAAAGGGAACCCTCTTACACTGTTGGTGGGAATGCAAACTAGTACAGCCACTATGGAGAACAGTGTGGAAATTCCTGAAAAAACTGGAAGTAGAACTGCCTTATGATCCAGCAATACCACTGCTGGGCATACACACTGAGGAAACCAGAATTGACAGAGACACGTGTATCCCAATGTTCATCGCAGCACTGTTTACAATAGCCAGGACATGGAAGCAACCTAGATGTCCATCAGCATATGAATGGATAAGAAAGCTGTGGTACATATACACAATGGAGTATTACTCAGCCATTAAAAAGAATGCATTTGAGTCAGTTCTAATGAGGTGGATGAAACTGGAGCCTATTATACAGAGTGAAGTAAGCCAGAAAGAAAAATACCAATACAGTATACTAATGCATATATATGGAATTTAGAAAGATGGTAACAATAACCCTGTATATGAGACAGCAAAAGAGACACTGATGTATAGAACAGTCTTTTGGACTCTGTGGGAGAGGGAAAGGGTGGGATGATTTGGGAGAGTGGCATTGAAATATGTATAATATCATATATTAAACCAGTCGCCAGTCTAGGTTTGATACACGATACTGGATGCTTGGGGCTGGTGCACTGGGACGACCCAGAAAAGTGGTATTGGGAGGGAGGAGGGAGAAGGGAGAAGGGTTCAGGGTGGGGAACACATGTATACCTGTGGCAGATTCATTTTGATATATGGCAAAACCAACACAATATTGTAAAGTTAAATAAAATTAAAAAAAAAAAAACAAATTAAAAATGTAATTCACTATCTTTTCCTCCCATCATTCACACACAGTGGTCACTGCTCATTCAACAAAGATCCAATTAACTTTTGACTCTTATGCCACTTATTAAATCAGAGAGAGAATCTTTAATCCACATTTCATTAAAAAATGAATAGAATGCATAATTTCAGACACTAAACTGATAGAGGATAAAAGATACTTTGTCTATTATGGGGTAATAATCATAAACCAATGCTCTATAACACTCTGCAAATGTGTTTCAATGAGGCCAAACTGGATTTTAATCTTTTATTCCTACAATAGGATAAATACAGAAAGAAAAGAGAGGCAGAGTTCATGTTAGCATAACACTGCAATAAAACTAATGCAATCCTTTTGATGTGGGGATTCACTCTAAAGACCTGTTTTTAATTGCTAAGAATAAAAATAATTTAATTTTCTATCACTCAGCATTTGCCTTTTTCAACAAAGGATTAAAATAGGGAATCAGTACTGCCTTGCTTCATTTGCAAATATTTTCTCCCATTCTGAGGGCTATCTTTTTGTCTTGTTTATTGTTTCCTTTGCTGTGCAAAATCTTTTAAGTTTAATTAGGTCCCATTTGTTTATTTTTGTTTTATTTTCATTACTGTAGAAGATTATGAAAAGGAAGAGATGGGTCAAACAAGATCTTGTTGTGATTAATGTCAGAGTGTTCTTCTATGCTTTCCTCTAAGAGGTTTATAGTGTCCAGCCTTACATGTTGGTCCACTTTGATTTTTTTTTTAATGTGTGTATGGTGTTAGGGAATGTTCATTCCTAATTTCATGCTTTTTCACACGGAGCTGTCCAGTTTTTCCAGCGCCACTCCCTGAAGAGACTGTTTTTTCACCACTGTATGTTCTAGCCTCTGTATTAGATTAGGTGACCACAGCTGCACGAGTTTATCTCAGGGCTGTCTATCCTGTTCTATCAATCTATATTTCTATTTTTGTGCCAGTACTATGCTGTCTCGATCACTGTAGCTTTGTTATATAGTCTGAAGTCAAGGAGCCTGATTTCCTCCAGCTCCATTTTTCTTTTGCAAGATTGTTTTAGCTATTTGGGGGTCTTTTGAGTTTCCATACAAATGGTACATTTAAGTGTTGTAATTCTGTGAAAATGCTCTTGGTTTTGATAAGGAGTGCATTGAATCTGTATATTGCTTTGGGTAGTATAATTATCTTCACAATATTGATTTTTCCAATCCAAGGACGTGGTATATCTCTCCATGTGTTTGTGTCATCTTTGATTTCTTTCATCAGCATCTTATAGTTTTCTGAGTACAGATCTTTTGCCTCTCTAGGTAGGTTTATTCCTCGGTATTATTTTTGCTGCAATGGTAAATCAGATAGCTTCCTTAATTTCTCTGATTTTTCATTGTTCAGGAGTATATAGAAATGCAAGAGATTTCTGTGTATTAATTTTATAACCTGAAACTTCACCAAATTCATTGATGAGCTGTAGTAGTTTTTCTGATGGTATTTTTAGGATTTTCTATGTGTAATGTCATTTGCAAACAGTTTCAAATTTACTTCTTTTCTTTAATTTGGACTCCTTTCATTTCTTTTTCTTCTCTGATTGCCAGGGCTAGAATTTCCAAAACTATGATGAATAAAAGTAGTAAGAGTAGACATCCTTGTCTTGTTCCTGACCTGAGAGGAAATGCTTTCAGTTTTTCACTACTGAGAATGTTGTTTGTTGTGGGTCTGTTGTGTACAAGTTTTATTATTTTGATGTAGGGTTCCTCTATGCCCACTTCCTGAGTTTTTACCATAAATGAGTGCTGAATTTTGTCAAAAGCTTTTTCTGTGTTATCTATTGAGATTATCATATAGTTTTCATTCTTCAGTTTGTTAATATGGTGTACCATATTTGTGTACTTTAAAGAATCCTTGCGTCCCTGGGATAAATCCCACTTGATTGTGGTGTACTGTCCTTTTAATGTGTGTATTCCTTTAATGAATTCTGTTTGTTAGTATTTTGTTGAGGGTTTCTGTGTCTATGTTCATCAGTGATAATGGCCTGTAATTTTCTTTTCTGTGTGAGATATCTTTGTGTGGTTTTGGTATTAGAATGATAGTGGACTCATAGAATGAGTTTGGGAGTATTCCTCTCTCTGAAATTTTTTGGAAGATTTTGAGAAAGATAGGTTGTAGCTCTTCTCTAAATGTTTGATAGAATTCACCTGTGAAGCCATCTGGTCATGCATTGGAGAAGGAAATGGCAACCCACTCCAGTGTTCTTGCCTGGAGAATCCCAGGAACAGGGAAGCCTGGTGGGCTGCGGTCTATGGGGTCACACAGAGTCGGAAACGACTGAAGTGACTTAGCAGCTTAGCAGAAGATTTTTAATCACAGTTTAAATTTCATTATGATTGGTTTGTTCATATTTTCACATTTCTTCCTGGTTCAGTCTTGGAAGGTTGCATTTTCTTAAAAATGTGTCCATTATTCTAGGTTGGTTATTTTGAGGGGCATGTAGTCTCTTATGGTCTTTTGTATTTGGTGGTGGTCTCTGGAGCTTGTGTGGACAGAGGATTCCTTGGCTTAGAGGTGGACAAGCATGCTTAGATGGGTGCTCCTCCTAGCACCCATGGAGGCATGAGGCTGGCTGGTAGGGAAGGAGGTTGCCATGGAGACACCCCCTTGCATGCCACTCAGCAATGGTACCTTGCATCTGTGGTGACCCAGAGAAGTGCTTCTATAGCTTCTTCTAGAAAAGTCAGAAGTGCTTCTGTAGCTTCTTCTGAAAACATTCCCAGTTGTGGAACTCCTTACTCCTATCCCTTCATGCTGTCTTTTCACAGCCAGCAGTTGTCCCCTCCTTGGGTCCACTCTTCAAACACCAATTTCCATCACTCAGCCCCTGTCCACACCAGGAGACACAGGACTCAGGCTGGGGTATGTAGGCAGCAGCACAGATCATGGGCACAGTTCTTACTTTGTCCTGCCTTTCACAGACCAGTTGCTGCATTTCTCACCAGTCCTCTTTCTGCCCTAGCTGATTTCCCCACTGTGAATGGGCTTTTCTGAGTGTGGGAACCTCTCTTCACCTTCAGTTCCCCTTCAGGGGTGCTGGTCCCCTTCCTGTTTCCTCTTTTTGTTTTTTCTTTATTTCATCCTACCTGGGTGCACGGGGATTCTTCTTGTTCTTTTAGGTGTCTGATCTTCTGCTAGTGTTTAGCAGGTGTTCTGTGATAACTGTTTTCATTTGTAGAAGTATTCTTGATGTAGTTGCAAGGAGATGTAAATTCCATGTCCTCCTATTCTGTCATCTTGACTCTTCCCCAATATTCATATTTCTACTGACAGTCTGTTAAAGGCAATCCAAGCTTTTCCTGTCTTGCTCCTCAAAATTTTTCCAAGCCTCTGTTCAATTCCAAAATCACGTCCATATTTTTTGGTAATTGTTTCAGTAAGATGCATCTTCCAGGTACCAAAATTGTATTAGTTACTTTTTATGCTGTAACAAATTGCCATACATTTGTGTGCTGAAAAAGCACAAATTTATTCTATGGTTCTAGCAGTCAGAAGTCCTAAATGAATCTTGTGTGCTAAGTCACTTCAATCATGTCCAGTTCGTTGTGATCCTATGTACTATAGCCAGCTGGCTTCTCTGTCCATGGGGATTCTCCAGGCAAGAATTCTGGATGGTGTAGCCATGCTCTCCTCCAAGGGATCTTCCTGACCCAGGAATCAAACCCACTTGTCTTATGTCTCCAGGATTGGCAGATGAGTTCTTTACCACTAGGTGCTGCTTGGGAAGCCCATAAATGAATCTTACAATACTGAAATTAAGATTTGGCAGGCCTGTGTTGCTTCTGGAGGTTCAAAGGGAAAAATTGTTTTTCTTGCTTTTTCTAGTTTCCTGAGGCCACCTGCATTCCTTGGCTCATGTTAATAGTCTATATATAACAAGGTTGTGTATGCTAGCATTATTTTCAATTTAAAAAAATAGTTTATTAAAAAAAGAGTAAATGCTCTTTAAATTTCTATAATGTCTACTAATATTCTTAATAGACAATTGCTAAAATTATAATAAAATAAATATAATAATAAGTAAATAAAGTTCAATTGGCTTCTTAGATTAAAAATCATCACTGGCCAGAAACTTCCCATCAGTAACTTTGCAGTTTTTGAAAGCTTCCCATTACTTTAGAATACTTATATAGTATACATACTTACACTACATACACAATTTTTATTCTATTTTTTATAGTCTTCACTTTTTAAACCTATTTTCCTCATAAAGAATAAAGGTGTAAATTAATATTTGAAATAATGATATTAGTCACTCAAGCAAAATTTTTCTTTTTACATTTTTTTCCCATTCTAATAGTGTAGCATAATTTAGATGGAAGGGAAGCAAAAACTGACAAGACTACCAAGAGGACAAAGTTTTTATTCATAAAGAAATCAAATACTTCAAATTATGTCTAAAGTATGTTAATAAAATAAAAACGTAGTAAAAAAAATGACTGATACATCTTAAAGGCACTGAAAAGTGGAATAATTCTAGAAAACAACAACATTCATTCCAAAAAGATTGCATTTGTATTAAATATCAGGCATGGACTTCACAAATATAACCAGATACTGCCCTTACTCTCATAAACCTTACAGTTGATCTAGATAGGTCTTTATCCTAAGAGATTTCTGAATAATATATAATTTGGAGAATCATTAGCCTTTAACTTCACTGTAGTAATATTACATTTTAATTCTACTATAGTTTTTTGAAAGCAAAAGGATATTTTAGATTTGCAAATAAGTTGAAAAAAATCTACTAGCTGCTAATTTTTAATAACTTGCTCTATATTAAAAGAAAAAATTTACAATGATATGGTCTTTGACAAGAGCACAAGGAAATACTGCTGCCTAACAGAAGTTAGTTCCAAGCTATGAACCACTGATTTAAGCTTTATTAAAAGTGTACTTGTTCCCTGCTTGGTTTCACATAGATATAATTTCATTTTCCTCAGGCTGTAGTCTATTACTAATATACTTTCTTGCAATTCCCTCCCTTCTGAGTTGAAGAAAAATGAAACCTCAAATTAGACTAATTTTTGAAAACGAGGACAGACATACAATTGGCTGAGAAAACGATGCAGTTTTTCTCCCTTGCAAGAAAAAGGAGTATGAATATCAGCAAAAGTACTTAGGCATTCAGAGGAAGAACAATAAAATCATTCTCACTGATTACAAATTTTTGGAAGAGCTGGCAGCTTTCTCAAAGATAATTCAATCCTAGGGACCAATAAAAGCCCGACCCCATCCAGAATTTCTTACTAGCCAAACTGAACTAGCACAGTTGACCTTCGATTCATCAGTATGTGCTCAGTTGCTCAGTTATGTCTGACTCTTTATGGCCCCCTGAACTGTAGACTGCCAGACTCCTCTGTCCACGGAATTTTCCAGGCAAGAATACTGGAGTGGAGTGCCATTTCCTACTCCAGGGGTCATCCCAACCCAGGGATCGAACCCACATCACTTGCAACTCCTGCCCTGGAAGGCAGATTCTTCACATTAGCACCACCAGGGAAGCCCCTCCATCAGCATAAAAAGCAGTGTAAGCAGATCTGAAAATTTCTTTCTGATGCTTTCCCATTTCCTTCCACATATACCTGGCAAAATATAAAGCATCTTTGCACAATTTAAGAAACTAGGGTTAAGATTTTAGAGCCTGAGACCCAATTAAACGTATTTTTTTCTTCAGACCTCACTCCTACTTTCAAACCCCACTTTGTTGCAGTTGTAAAGATACAGCACAAGAGTGCAATTTAAGAGCTGAGATTGTTGAGAGGTACTCAAGTTCATCTGTGATAAATATGGTGGGAATGAATTCAGTCAAAAAGATTCCACACACATGGTACAACCAAATGGAGCTTCTATGGTATTACTGTAACTTCTTGACAGACTTAGAGTTCTTTTTCTTCTCATGCTTGTTATTTCTGAATGCCTGATCACTTAAAAAAGAACTTTTACCCATCTGCACACTCAGAGAAAAGGGCACCAACGAAAAATTTGACAAAAGCAGCATAAGACAAAAACTATAAAGCAAATTCTTTTTTTAAAAAACTAATCTTATCCAGTAATTAGAGGAAAGATAGCAAAGGAGGGAAGAAAGAATAAAATAAATAAAATATTTCCAGAATTTATATGTTGTGTCATATATTATTAATAAAATCTATCCACACCTACACTTTTGTGACAAGTAAATTTTTCTTAATATTGGAACGCACTCTTAAAATGTATGCTAGCACTGAAGTCACATTATTTTGAGGGATTGACAAAGATCTCTATCATCATTGTTTAACATAAGTAATACTCTGAATTAATAATGATCTGATTTAGACCATTCCCAGGATGGGAACTTATAAGAGTTAAACGAACACCTTTCACAATTACAGGTCAACTTTGGGTTTATCAAAAGAATAAATAAGCTGATACTAAACAAATGGATGAATGGAGATATGCATAATTCAGTGGTTGGAATTCTCTTCCCATGGCTTCTTGGAGAACCATGTAGGTTCTTCCTTCCCAGATCTCAGGGACTTAGTTAGGATAAATCCTATCAAAGTACCTACATCCAAGAGGCAAATGGATTCCTGATACTCTATAAAGAAAGCTGAGCGGGGAAGAATTGATGCTTTTAAACTGTGGTGTTGGAGAAGACTCTTGCGAGTCCTTTGGACTGCAAAGAGATCCAACCAGTACATCCTAAAGGAGATCAGTCCTGGGTGTTCATTGGAAGGACTGATGCTGAAGCTGAAACTCCAATACTGTGGCCATCTGATGCGAAGAACCAACTCATTTGAAAAGATCCTGATGCTGGGAAAGATTGAAGGAAGGAGGAGAAGGGGACAATAGAGGATGAGATTGTTGGATGGCATCACCGACTCAATGAAAATGAGTTTGAGTAAACTCTGGGAGATGGTGATGGACAGGGAGGCCTGGAGTACTGCAGTCCATGAGGTCGCAAAGAGTTGAACATGACTGAGTGACTGAACTGAACTGAACTGATACTCTAGACTGACACCTAATAAGAGATTCCATATTTTAAAATGTCAATTTTATTTTTCACTACTATTCCTAAGGGAAAATAAAAACCAAACATCAGTTTAGACAATACCTGCTGCAAGTAACAGATTACCCACCACTAGTGGTTTTGATAATAAGGACATTTATTTGTTTCACATTTAAATATACGGTTTAAGGAGTTCCAGCAATGAGTTGCTCAGCTCAGAGTTGTCAGGTCTCTGAGTTGGCTTGTTTTCTTTGCTGTTCTCCTCTTATTAGTCAATTTGGCTCTCCACTTTTTAAACATCACACCCTTACAACATAATGCTCATGATAAGATGGATGGGTTGGTGGTTGTCTTTGCCATCTCTCCTTCTAAAATTCAGGAAGAAAACATTTTCTTAGAAGGCCACTGATTGATCTCAAAGTGTGATCATTTGAGTAGTAGTAGAATCAGTGTCAGCATAAGCCTGTGATAAATGCACATTCTTGGGCCTCTCTCCAGGCCTACTGATTCAGAAACTCTGGAGCTTATGCCCAACAATCCATTTTTCGAAGCCCTCCAGGTTGTTCTGACTCAAGCTAAAGTATGTTGTTGTTGTTGTTCAGTGCTCATTCACGTCCGACTCTTTGAGACCCTATGGACTGCAGCATGCCGGGCTTCCCTGTCCTTCACCATCTCCCAGAGAGTGCTCAAACTCATGTCCATTGAGTTGGTGATACCATCCAACAGTCTCTGTCCAACCCTTCTCATCCTGCCTTCAGTCTTTCCCAGCATCAGGGTCTTTTCTAATGAGAGGGCTCTTCGCATCAGGTGGTCAAAGTATGGGAGTTTCAGCATCAGTCCTTCCAATAAATATTCAGGACTGATTTCCTTTAGGATGGGCTGGTTTGATCTGCTTGCAGTCCAAGGGACTCTTAAGAGTCTTCTCCAACACCACAGTTCAAAAGCATCAATTTTTCGGTGCTCAGTCTTCTTTATGGTCCAACTCTCACCTCCATACATGACTACTGGAAAAACCATAGCTTTGATTATATGGATCTTTGTCGGCAATCACTAATTAAGACCAGTCTGATTCATCCCCTGAGGTTGAGGCCACCTTCCCTCTGCTGTGAGGACTCTCCCCTGCATGGGTCGCCACTTTGTTTCCTTGACCTTAACAGAGTGTCTTTCTCTGATGTTGTTGTTGTTCAGTCTCCCAGTTGTGTCCAATTCTTTGAAACCCCATGGACTACAGCACATGAGGCTTCACTGTCCTTCACCATCTCCCAGAGCTTGCTTAAACTCATGAACATTGAGTTGGTGATACCATTCAATCATCTCTTCCTCTGTTGTCTCTCTTTCTCTGATAAACGTACACAAAATAGCAATGCCCTAGACACACGTTTCCTCATTCCCTACCCTCACCATATCACATATGTGTTTCTGTCTGGTGTGTTTCCCTCTACTGGAATTTAAGTTCACAGAAGTTAGGACTTTGTCTATATTTATTCACTGATCTGTCCCCAGAAACTAGAATTTTTGGTGTATAACAGGTATTAGATAAATGCTAGATATATGGCTGGCATATTGATATCCAAATGATATTGGAATAAGTCAAAGAATGGTTAATGGGTAGACAAACAGCAGTTTGCCAAAGCAAACTACTTACAAATGGAGATCTGGAATAAAATCATTCCTGACTGGAAAACTTGTTTGTTGTAACGTAAAAAAATAGCTGTATTTCAGTAACTGAAGAAAAGAAACTCCTTTCTCACCTTAAATGCTCTGTTCCAATAAATTTACTTATACTACACTTTTCTGTTTTATCAGATTTGATACCTTTTATTGGAATGGACAGATTTAATCAATATAGAAACCACCATGAAATTAAAAATTTAAGTTGCCAGTTTTCTTCTAGAAAACCAGAAATTCATCTGAGGGGAAACCAAACAAAATATAGGTTCAAAGTGTAAGTTAAATTACTTATATAAACAGATGATAATACTTTCAATTTTATATACTATTGGTCTTATTTCTTAGTTTTATTCTAGGGAATTATTTGATATCTTGATTACTCATCAACGCTTGCTGGACTGTAGAATAATTTTATGTAAATGAGTACATGGTTGCATAAATGATTATTTCATATTGAGAACATTTTAAATGATATAATATTCTAGTGTTAGTTTAGCACAGATAAAACATATTTCCAGAGAAATACTTTTTAAAATCCATTGAGTGATTTCTATTATAATTTATATATTATTTTCATATTTAAATCTGACCATTAAAATTTCACTCACTGCATAATTTCCTTGAGAAAAAAAATAAAATTATCATGGTATATATTCTTTATGGTACCATGGCACCAGATTCTTAGCTGCTAATTTAAAAACAATTTTGTAGGTGTATACCAATTTAGACTATTATATGTAATTATAAGTAAAAAGACAGAAAGCAAACTGATAGCAGCCTAAAATAGTGATGTTTCAGTGACCCGAGAGACTTGTGCCTGTACATGCCGAGTATTCAGGCTGCACAATGCTCTTCACTGGACAAGGGACTTTTTAAGGTTGCCTTCTTTTCTTTCTTTTAAATTTTATTTTATTTAACTTTACAATATTGTATTGGTTTTGCCATATATCGAAATGAATCTGCCACAGGTATAACCTCCTTTTCTTAACGTACCACAGGAACCTTTCCTGAGACTTATTCCCCTCTCTGCTTTTCAAAGATAACACTGGACTAAGTTCCTTTTTGTATGTTCATAGTTTTGGCTTTGGATATGCTATTTTATAAACAGTTTATTATTTTCATGATTTCCAGTGCAATTTATATTAAACGCTTCCACTCCATTCCTGACACATATTGTCTCAATGACTTCTTAACATAAATATGAGTCAGAGGGCAGGATCAATGATCCCAACATCAAAGACCCTACCTCCCAGAACACTTCTTTTGTCTCATAATATATATTCATATCACTATTTATTTTAGAAATTATGACATTGATTATACATGATTTCTCTACCAGTCAAGTAAATACCTACTTTCTCTTTATGTGTTGCCTTCAGATGTGACTTCCAAGAAAGCAGGAAACACAGGACAATTTTTAGATAATTTTCATAGGTTAAAATATTTTCAAAATGATCGTGCTGTTCTAGTGTATGGGCTAGTTGCTCTTGGCTTTTATTTATTTAATTTTTCTACTTTCCTTTAAATATAAATTTATTTTAATTGGAGGTTAATTATTTTATAATATTGTATTGGTTTTGCCATACATGAACATGAATCCACCACAGGTATAAACATGTTTCCCATCCTGAACCCCCCTTCCACCTCCCTCCCTGTACCATCCCTCTGGGTCGTCCCAGTGCACCAGCCCCAAGCATCCAGTATCATGCATCGAACTTGGACTGGCTATTCGTTTAATATATGATATTACAAAAGTTTCAATGCCATTCTCTCCCACCCTCCCACCATTCAATCCCACCCTCTCCTTCTCCTACAGAATCCAAAAGACTATTCTATACATCTGTGTCTCTTTTGCTGTCTCGCATACAGGGTTGTTGTTACCATCTTTCTAAATTCCATATACATGCATTAGTATACTGTATTGGTGTTTTTCTTTCTGGCTTACTTCACTCTGTATAATAGGCTCCAGTTTCATCCACCTCATTAGAACTTATTCAAATGTATTCTTTCTAATGGCTGAGTAATACTCCATTGTGTATATGTACCACAGCTTTCTTATCCATTCATCTGCTGATGGACATCTAGGTTGCTTCCATGTCCTGGCTGTTATAAACAGTGCTGTGATGAACATTGGGGTACACGTGTCTCTTTCAATTCTGGTTTCCTCGGTGTGTATGCCCAGCAGTGGGATTGCTGCATCATAAGGCAGTTCTATTTTCAGTTTTTTAAGGAATCTCCATACTGTTCTCCATAGTGGCTGTACTAGTTTGCATTCCCACCAACAGTGTAAGAGGGTTCCCTTTTCTCCACACCTTCTCCAGCATTTATTGCTTGTAGACTTTTGGATCGCAGCCATTCTGACTGGCATGAAATGATACCTCATTTTGGTTTTTATTTGCATTTCTCTGATAATGAGTGATGTTGAGCATCTTTTCATGTGTTTGTTAGCCATCTGTATGACTTCTTTGGAGAAATATCTATTTAGTTCTTTGGCCCATTTTTTGATTCGGTCGTTTATTTTTCTGGAATTGAGCTGCAGGAGTTGCTTGTATATTTTTGAGATTAGTTGTTTGTCAGTTGCTTCATTTGCTATTATTTTCTCCCATTCTGAAGGCTGTTTTTTCACCTTGCTTATAGTTTCCTTTATTGTGTAGAAGCTTTTAAGTTTAATTAGGTCCCATTTGTTTATTTTTGCTTTTATTTCCAATATTTGGGAGGTGGGTCATAGAGGATCCTGCTGTGATGTATGTTGGAGAGTGTTTTGCCTATGTTCTCCTCTAGGAGTTTTATAGTTTCTGCTGCTGCTGCTGCCAAGTCGCTTCAGTAGTGTCCGACTCCATGCGACCCCATAGATGGCAGCCCGTCAGGCTCCCCTGTCCCTGGGATTCTCCAGTCAAGAATACTGGAGTGGGTTCCATTTCCTTCTCCAATGCATGAAAGTGAAAAGTGAAGTGAAGTCACTCAGTCATGTCCGACTCTTTGCGACCCCATGGACTGCAGCCCACCAGGCTCCTCTGTCCATGGGATTTTCCAGGCAAGGGTACTGAAGTGGGGTGCCATTGCCTTTAATCCATTTTGAGTTTATTTTTGTGTATGGTATTAAAAAGTGTTCTAGTTTCGTTCTTTTACAGGTGGTTGACTAGTTTTCCCAGCACCACTTGTTAAAGAGATGGTCTTTAATCCATTGTATATTTTTGCCTCCTTTGTCAAAGATAAGGTGTCCATAGGTGCGTGGCTCTTGGCTTTTAAATTCTTTCACATTTAGCAAAAGAATTTACAGTGCCCTAAGTCAGTATAGTGCATGCAATTTTAAGTATATAGTTTAATAGGTTTTTGCATATATATACTAGATACCTATAAAATATCGAATCATCCCTTGCCCAGGTAAGGTTCCTTCATCCCTCCCTAATCAATATGGTTATGTCATTTAGTAAGTGTATCTTCAAAATGCCCTGCTGCAAAAGTTTTAGTTTTCATACTGAAAAATTTTATATACCATATCTGACTATACTTGTATGCTGTGAAACTCTGCAGGGCAGGAATAGAGACACAGACATAGAGAACAGACTTATGGACACAGCAGGGGAAGGAGAGAGTGGAACAAACTGAGAAAGCAGCACTGAAACATATTCATTACCACAGGCAAATAGATAGTTAGTGGGAAGTGGCTGGATAACACAGGGAGATCAACCCACTACTCTGTGACAACCTAGAGGGTTGGGATGAGTTGGAAGGTGACAGGGAGATTCAAGAGGAAGGGGACACATGTATATTTATGGCTGATTCACATGGTTTTATGGCGGAAATCAATACAACACTGTAAAGCAATTATTCTCTAATAATAATAAAAACATAGTCAGGTAAGTTAATTTTACCTTAATAGTGTGTTTTCTTTCTATGTAAAAAAAATGCTAAATGAATATAGTAATTATGGTGATGATAATATATCACTTAACTCTTAACTCATAGTTATACTAGGTGTAATTTAGGCATTTCATATATACACACTACTTTAATCTTCACAATAATAGTAAGGGGTAGACATCCTGGAATGTGAAGTCAAGTAGGCCTTAGAAAGCATCAATACGAACAAAGCTAGTGGAGGTGATGGAATTCCAGTGGAGCTCTTTCAAATCCTGAAAGATGATGCTGTGAAAGTGCTGCACTCAATATGCCAGCAAATTTGGAAAACTCAGCAGTGGCCACAGGACTGGAAAAGGTAAGTTTTCATTCCAATCCCAAAGAAAGGCAATGCCAAAGAATGTTCAAACTACCGCACAACTGCACTCATCTCACACGCTAGAAAAGTAATGCTCAAAATTCTCCAAGCCAGGCTTCAGTAATATGTGAACTGTGAACTTCCAGATGTTCAAGCTGGATTTAGAAAAGGAAGAGGAGCCAGAGATCAAATTGCCAACATCCACTGGATCATGGAAAAAGCAAAATAGTTCCAGAAAAACATCTATTTCTGCTTTATTGGCTATGCCAAAGCCTTTGACTGTGTGGATCACAATAAACTGTGGAAAATTCTGAAAGAGATGGGAATACCAGACCACCTGATCTCCCTCTTGAGAAATCTGTATGCAGGTCAGGAAGCAACAGTTAGAACTGGACATAGAACTACAGACTTCCAAATGGGAAAAGGAGTATGTCAAGGCTGTATGTTGTCACCCTGTTTATTTAACTTATATGCAGAGTACATCATGAGAAACGCTGGACTGGAAGAAGCACAAGCTGGAATCAAGATTGCTGAGAGAAATATCAATAACCTCAGATATGCAGATGACACCACCCTTATGGCAGAAAGTGAAGAGGAACTAAAAAGCCTCTTGATGAAAGTGAAAGAGGAGATTGAAAAAGATGACTTAAAGCTCAACGTTCAGAAAACAAAGATCATGGCATCTGGTCCCATCACTACATGGGAAACAGATGGGGAAACAGTGGAAAGACTTTATTTTGGGGGGCTCCAAAATCACTGCAGATGGTGACTGCAGCCATGAAATTAAAAGATGCTTACTCCTTGGAAAGAAAGTTATGACCAACCTAGATAGCATATTCAAAAGCAGAGACATTACTTTGCCAACAAAGGTCCGTCTAGTCAAGGCTATGGTTTTTCCAGTGGTCATGTATGGATGTGAGAGTTGGACTGTGAATAAAGCTGAATGCCAAAGAATTGGTGCTTTTGAACTGTGGTGTTGGAGAAGACTCTTGAGAGTCCCTTGGACTGCAAGGAGATCCAACCAGTCCATCCTAAAGGAGATCAGTCCTGGGTGTTCTTTGGAAGGACTGATGCTGAGGCTGAAACTCCAATACTTTGGCCACCTCATGCGAAGAGTTGACTCATTGAAAAGACTCTGATGCTGGGAGGGATTGGGGGCAGGAGAAGGGAACAGCGGAGGATGAGATCGCTGGATGGCATCACCAACTCGATGCACATGAGTTTGTGTGAACTTCAGGAGTTGGTGATGAACAGGGAGGCTTGGCGTGCTGCGATTCATGGGGTTGAGAAGAGTCGGACATGACTGAGCAACTGAACTGAACTGATTGAGGTACTCTAACATTCTTATTTTTAGAATGAGAATTTTATTTTATTTTGTTCAACTTAAAAGGACAGTAAGAAGGGGCAAAGGCAGGATTTGAAACCATTAGTGGGGCCAGATTTCTTTCACTCAAGAAACAACACTGTCAACCTAAGACCCAGAAGCACAGCAGGGTTGGATTTCTAGGCAAAGAAGAAATTCCCATAAATGGACTATATGTTATTACCTCTGAGTTCGGGCAAATATTCTATGCCACATGGTAAATCTAATTTCCAAAACTTTAATTCTCCTGAAGTCAAAATATCATATGCTATTGGTCATCATAATTTTATTTGTATGAGTGAGGGACAAAATAACACTTAAGAGTATATAAATCCAAATAGCTGAACAAGAAAACTTAAAATTTTAGAATCATTTATGGCTCAGATGGTAAAGAATCAGCCTGCAATGTAGGAGATACAAGTTCAATCCCTGGGTCAGGAAAATCCCCTGGAAAATGGAATGGCTATCCACTCTAGTATTCTTACCTGGAAAACCCCATGGACAGAGGAGCCTGTTGGGCTGCAATCCATAGGGCTGCAGAGTGGACACAGTGACTAACACTAATATGTATATTTAAAAAACTTCCTGAGGGCTGATATGAGACCATTTTACAATTCTGGTTTTGTTTTAAATCTGAAAAACTTAGGACCTAAATGTCTTCTGCTATTATACTCTAAAAATTTCAATTTTAACTCTTGATACATATGCCAAGTTTTTAAAATAAAATGCCTATACACTTCATGCATCTATGTATGCATTCTCTTTTCCTTCATTTAAGTTTGCTTTATTTTTAAAAATATCATGAGGAATCCTAGTATTTGAATTGAAAATGTATATTACTTTCTCTTCTGTGAAGCTTTTTATTACTCCTCATGAGTCAAGGGAAAAGTCTTTTGTTATTGCCTTTACAAATCAAGAGTATAAAACAAATGCTTAATTGAGCAGATTGATGATTAGATGGAGAAAAATGATGAAAGGAAAGATGCCAGCACAAACAGAATATGGCCATTCATTTTTTCCTCTAAATGAATCAACTATTGCTATGAATGGGGACCTAATACTAATTCCGGCAGCAAACCACCCAGAGCCTCAACCCTCTGCGAAGCCCTATGTCTGTGTGCGGACAGCTTTTTCTCATTTCTCTTGCTAGAATACACCAAGTAGCTCTCTTTCCCTGTTGGCACAGTTACATAACTCTCAAATGAAGGATTATAAACATAGTGGAATACAGGAGACTTTCTCCCACTCTGAACTCTAAATACTCATTCAAAGATGAAAATGCTCTCTCTTAAAGAAACAACACAACTAAACTATAATATGCATTGTCAGAAGAAATAGCCGTGGCTGTTCCCAGACCTAATTTCTTGGCAACAGTTGGATTAAAAATTTTTTTTTTATAATAAAAAGGAAAGAATCTTTAATCCACCTATACTACTGATATGGACCTGTTTCCATCCTTACCGTTACATACGCCTAGACTAGCTCAGTCTTTTGTGTTTAATTGTCTACAACCAAAAGTAACAGAGGTTGTTAAATAGGACATTTGCTATTTTGAGCAGATATTGCTGAGGTTTTAATCAGCAGCACATGACCTCTCAGACACTAAAATGGCAGAAACAAACCCTTCTGAAGTTTTCTAAATCCTTCTTATTGTCATAACAAGATTCCTCCAGTCAAGTACGAGGGGATCAAAAGTAGCACACCATTACTTGTTAAAGACACCCAAGTGAGTCAGAAACCTTGGCGGGCAGTTTACCTGGGCCCAGCTACAAATACTCTGTAATAGAAGGTGCCACATTTAATTAGCCCTGAAGCAGGGAACAAAGCTCTTTCATTTTAGAAAGTTGGCAAATGGAATTTGCAAAAAAAAAGAAAAAAAGCAAACCTCTTACCTTTGGTAGCAATTCGTACACACTGGGTTTTAGTTTCCTGACGGAATAAAAAAAAATCAAATCAGTTATAAAAAAATGAAAATAGTCAGTCATAGGTAATGTTTCCTATTTCATAAACTACAACTAGTATGAAGATTAATCTGGGTTATAAAGCAGGTTTCCAAGGAATAGATTCACAGCATTAAAGACACTATTTTTTAGATGTTTTCACAGAGATTTCTAAAAAATGTAAAATAACTTTAAAAAACTAGTATTTTCTAAAGACTTAAGTATCTCTGTTTACCTTGTAATGAAACAGGATATCTTGCTGGGACAAACAATCCAGCATTCTATTTGAATTTATTGTACTTTTTGAATGATCATAAAGAAAAATATATTGGCAAAGCTAATACAAATCAGATCCAAATATAAATTTCTTGTTCATTTCATACCTGTAGATTCAGACCAAAGCTGAATACTAGACAGTTTTGCTTTGATTCTAGCATGACTAAGGAGCTAAATGATGAAAGTCATAAAATTGCATCACAGTTGCAGTATATTTCATCTGCTCTTTTTTCTTTTTTAATTTAGGTGTTAGGGATTAAATATTTCTTGGTGGGATTATTTTTCTTCCTCTTGCTAGACAGATGAGATCAGGAAGTTGAAGGAGAAATGGGAAAGGACAAGACATTTCAGAATTTAAAAAATCTTTTCTCTTCCTTTTGTTTTTAAATGTTGTGGAGTGGTACTAGGAGGGTGAAACAGACTTCGAGGTCTGCAGTTCACTCCTCCAAAATTTTGTTTATTCAATTTATATCTTTGACTATATATCCTTGAATCCAAGAGGTTGGATAGGATGTTAAAGGTGGTGAACACAACAGAGGCTATTTGTTTTTAAGATGTGTATGTAATTCCATCTTGAGTAGTTTTATAGATAGATAAACCAAGACTTTATATACTTTCCTCTTAAGCATTTGTTATTTTTAAATTCGGAGAAGGCAATGGCACCCCACTCCAGTAATCTTGCCTGGAAAATCCATGGACAGAGGAGCCTGGTAGGCTGCATGCAGTCCATGCGGTCGCTAAGAGTCGGACACGACTGAGCGACTTCACTTTCACTTTTCTCTTTCATGCATTGGAGAAGGAAATGGCAACCCACTCCAGTATTCTTGCCTGGAGAATCCCAGGGACGGGGTCGCACAGAGTCGGACACGACTGAAGCGACTTAGCATAGCATTTAGCATTTTTAAATTAAAGTAAAGCATTGAGGGAAAAATTTGTAATTAAAAATGAAAATCTGCACTTTTATTATTTAACTTTGACCTAAAGCCTTCACAGTACACGCCAAGAGACTGTTTCACAGTACCATAAAGTCTCAAAGGAATTTTGATTTCTTAAAAGCAATTGCTGTTAACTCTATCAGGATTACTGGTCTCTGTTGGTAGGAGCCATGTCAATTTTAATACATTTTTTCCAAGATAATTGTGAAACATACTATTGCTACTCTGTACTTTGGTTAAACCACATGGAGATATATTAACAATTAGAAGAGAAAAATCATATCAAAGCTTTTAAAGAGTGCCAGAGAAAAGTCTTTATAAGTAACAGACATTCATTAACACTTCTCTCATACCACAGACCAAGTTACAAAAGTTAATTTGGAATCTCTCACCTCTCTAAAGATGAATACCCAAACACAGAACTATGCTACTTTATACCCAGAATGGAATAAAACTTCTGTGGTTGTCTCTTTTTTTGAGCAGCCCCATCATGGCAGTGGTACGGAATGATGTGTGGGTGGAAAGTAGGCAGCTGACTCCTACTTATATAAAAATAAACTAGAAGATGAGAAGAGCATTTTTAATTATGAGCAGCCTCTGGCTTTGAAGTACATCTTAGAAGATGCTGGGACATTTTCCTTCCCTTATACTGTAATCCAACCATACAAGTAAGCACAAAGATTAAGTTTTCATTCAAAAGCATCCAGTCAATACCCTATGTTCTCATGATCCCTTACAGAAATGCAAATAGATTACTATGTCGTGCAATGAAATGATTCCAGGATATAACAGGACTGCTGCAATTGGATATTCCACATCATCTCCTAGGTACCCGTCTCAGGGACTCAATTCCTCAAACTCAACAATTTCCTATATAGCTACAAAGTACATAAAATTGTCATTCTTCTATTGAATTTTAAGTTGTAGAAGGTTTCCGTTCTCAATTTTTTTTTCTATACCTCCCTGCAAAAAAAAAAAAAAAAATTAAATAAAATATGCTTTAGAAAAGAAAATCTTTCAGGAGAACAGCATGAGACATGAAAGCCCAGGTTATTTCCCTACATATGGAACCACTGGTAGTTTCTAACTTCCTGTTGTGTTTCCCTCTTCAATATTCATTTGGGAGCCGTGGCAGTGTTCAAAAACAACTGTGTCCAAAATGGGAAAAGGAGGGGCAGCCAGGGAACGGAAAACAGACTTCTCTAACCGCACAGCATCCCGCCATCGCCAGGCTGCCTTCTGTTTAGGTTCTGTCAGATATACCACAGGCGCCCTATTACTTTGTAATCAGAGGATTGTTACCAGTTATTTACTATTTGGCTTGTACCCCCTGAAAACTTTATAAGGGTTTATTAGCCTGCTGTGGAACACGCATTCTGTTTATCCTGCAGTAAATTTAATCTCCTGAAGTGTGCCACTATTGAGCAAAAAAGACAGAACAATGCCCTATGTTTACAGGGGCTGGAGGCCTGGCAATAGTACATCCATCTTTTCAAATCATTTACTCACAATTGCTCTTGTGGGCTTTCCTCAAGAGGGCTCAAAGAGAAGCAGTTACTAGGAAACAGGAATCCTGTGCAACATAACTGGCATGGAGCCCCGCCCCTACAGTAGGCCCCAAACCATGCATGCTGCTAGGAACAGAAACAACACCCCCTACACACTGAATTTTTTTTCTTCCTCTGACAAATGTTACTGAGTATTTATAAAATTTGACTGGCTTATCCTCAGGGCAGTGAAAAAGCAAAACCTTGGAGGACGCTCACCTTCTCCACACTACTCATGGCTTGGAAATAGATGTTGTATCCTTTGCGTGGAGCCAAAGGGGGTTCCAAAAGCCCTGATAGGTTCTGTTATCACCCACTGTGAATGGGGCAGGTTCCGGAAGATTCCCTGGGGGCAGTTCGGCAGCAAAGTAGTATGGTGCACCCCCACTCATGGCATTTTGGTACGTGACAGGAACCTGGTAGCATTCCATGGCTCCGGTTTCTCTCTTGGTTCGGTGGGGATGCAATTCCTCCACAACAATCTGATAGGCACTTTTTGGAAAAAGAAAAGGAAAAACAAAGCACACAATTAGAGATTCTAGGTACTGAGCTTTCTCAGAAAAAGGAATAGGGTGTTTAATATCAACAGGCAATGTTTCAGTCTTTAAAGTCAGTCTTAACCTCCTGTATTCTGATTTTCAAGCTCTTTTGCAGTAAAATAGCATTTCACAAGGATTCTGCTTCCCCTAACCCCAATATAATCACTAAGGACCTGAAAAAAAAGAAAGAAAAGAAAAATCACCATAGAACTCTGCACATTTTTAAATGTTGAGAGATGAGATCCCTTAATAAGGAACCTGACATTAACCAGAGACATATCATACATTAAGTTTTTTGTCTGATATTTTAAAATGTTTAAAGTTAACATTTTCCTTTGAAATCATAGTGTGGAAGGCCTCGCTCCAAGGCTCAACAGAGTGACTGCCTCAGGGCGGGGCTCGAAGCACCAGCTTGTGGTTGTCATCACGCTAGAGACAGGATGTGCTGACAGGCTTCTCCACCTCTTGACCTTGCCATGGCATCAACACTGGCTCAGAGCTATGCAGATCTAAAGCACAAGTGACATGCTGCAATACGGGCACAGATGGACAGAAATCTGTCCTCGACACTGAAATAGACTGCCTCCTTCTTCTAGAGTTGTTAATAATAAAATGTTACAAATTGTAGAAACAGATGGTATTTGGCCTATTAAAGCTCAAACCTAAAGCTTCTAATACCTTTCTTAAAAGTCTTAAAACTTTTCTCTAATAGCTAGTCTTTTACAGAGGAAAGGAGAGAAAATAATTGAACTTTAAAGTAAATATCTACCTCACCACTAATTAAAATTTTAATTCTATTTCTGAAACAGGTATATTAATAATTTTCTCGTAGGACATTCTTTAGGAAAATATACATTTTTTAGGTAATGTACAAAATTTGAAGGTAATGTACATCTGAGAAAATGGACATTATCAATATATTATTTTATTGTATATTACATATATATATAATAAATTTGTAAAAAATATGTAATTTAAATTCCTGACAATTATGAGAGAAAGTACTATGGTCACATATAAATTAAAAATAAATCAGCTGTGTGTAGGGCTGTATGTTTGAATCTTGAGTTTCCAGGAAAATTAGATCATTTTATATAGAGAAAATAGTTGCTATTCAATGAATCTCCAGCAGTTAATAGAACATTTTCTTTAATGAACTGCCAAAAAATAAAGGAGAAAGAAAGAGAGAGATAAAAGTTGCATCTAAGACAATAAACATTAAATTCTATGCTAGTTTAGAATCGAGTATAAAAGTTTAACTTAATACACACTCCGTCATACTTACAAACAGGAAAGTTGCACAGATTAAGAGAAAGGAGATTTGTATATTAAAGATTTTCTTTTCCTCCTAATTATTTAAGTTCCCATTTTCCATTAAAACTGTGCTAAGAAATAAGCAGGTTGGTATCAATCTCTTTTCCTTTAGAAATAGAACAGAAATTGTTCTATTGTCAGAAATTGAGATTTGAGAAAGTAACTAAGGCAGAATTCTATGTTATTTGAAATTATTTCTGTATACCTCTGCCAAGTTGGGTCTCTAAGCTCCAAGGAATGCTATTGACAAGATACATGCTCTCTGAGGGGTATGTGGAGCAGGCACTTGTCAATTTTAAAATACAGAAACATAAGCATAGCCCTTGGACAGAGAGAGAGAGAAGATCATAGCTGACATATGTTATGTTAGGCAAGCTTAGTCTTTTCTTTTTCTGCTTATTTTCAATTTAGAATCCATATTTATATGTTATATGTCTGTATATCCTATGGATACATTCATATATGTGGATAAACTTGCATATGCACACTACTCAAATAAATCTAACCTTATATTCTTGTCCTAATGGACAATTTTGATAATTAACCAACCTTGTTAATCTTTAACTTAATCTTTAAAAATAAATTCCTTGTTAATTAGCCCACATCTCTAGAAAAATCCAGAACATCTAGTGAACATTCAGTCTTAACTAATTCTATTAAACTGACACAGGTTGTACAATCCAAATTAAAGAACTTCACACACGACAGCTTGTCTCTTCAGATCTATTAAGAACAAAAGCAAACTGCTGATGTTGGAGAGGAATAAGAGAAGTAAGTCTGCTCTTTGGGAAAGATCTCATCAACCTTGAGATGGAGCTCCAAACTAAAATTATAAAGTTCATTTTTAAAATAAATTTGCTTATCTTCCTTGTTCAATTCTTCTGAGTAGGTTGTTCTTTAACCATATACTCCTCATTATTCTAAAGTTTTTTTCCCTGATACTTATTTATCACTACAAATTAATTAAAGGGCAGAGAGTAAGAAATAAGTAATCAAATTAAAAGTTATTTGACTAATTACATGAAATTGGCCTATGCTCTTTCATCCTTGTGGTGTCTAATTACCTAATGGTACTTAAGTCTAGCTAGATCTAAATATTACTTGAGTTTAGTACTCTGGCAATTTTAAATATTCCAAAGCCACATGAATAATTTTATTCACTCTTCCTATATTTCATATTTCTTCATTGTTCTTAATTATATTTTTAAAATATTTCTATAATTAGGTTAAAATCAATATACTGACATCATGAATCTTTACTCAACATTCAAAATATGATTTCTTTACGGTAAAAAACTAAAGATGATTTCACTATACTATAATTTGATTAAACATTGGTATGGCATCATTTTTAGTTTTTTAGGAGGCTAAATAATGACTTCTTTTATACAACTTCCCTTCAGCTGTAAGGCTTTATAGGGACTTTTGCCATTAACTCAAAGCAATTATATGATAGACATGGTAGATATTCTTCCTGATTTAATGCTTAAAAATGTTGGATATGAATGCAAAGTCACCTTTGACTTCCATGGATTTTTTTTTAACCCATTAGTAAGTAAACCCTCTGTGATTCTGATTTAAGTTTTAGCTTGTATGATTTCTAGGTGATACTAAGTCACAAAGTATACAATGTATACTTCCTCATTTTTTAACTGAAAATGTCTCCTTAAAGCTTTAGGAGAAATTCCCTAGCTCCAATGTTTTACAGTTCCTCTAACCAACAAACCTCCCAGATCTCATAGCCACCATCACTCCTATTGACTGCCCCAGTGCCAACATTCTGATAATCCACAGAGTAAAGCCTTAATTACCATATTTTAAAATTAATTTTATTGGAATATAGTTGCTTTACATAATTATCATTTTGATGTCCATGACAATTCCTGCTCCCCATCTCTTCACTTCTTAACCATGCAAAGCAGATCTCTCACAACTTTTCTATTTCTGTAAGAGGAACTACTAGTTTGAGATTCAACAAAGCTTAAAACATTGGCATTAATGTTAACAAATTTTATTTTTAATCATGTTCTAGCTCCCTTGCAATATATGATTTCTTTTCATCTCAATTGCTTCCATCATTAGGGAAGTATTGATAACTTTATGATCATGTTACTGGCCTAATTTCTTTGCCTTCCTTTTCTCCATCATGTAATCTAGGCACCCACCTATCTAGCCACCCATTCAGTCAGTTATTTTTTGAATATTCTCTATATGCTATGAGCTGTTCATGGAGAAGGCAAAAGAGAATTATTTTCAATACTGCTGATATTTTGCTCAACACCACTTTAACATTAACTACACTTCTCTAACATTCCATTTTCTCAAAATTATGTGATGCACTCCCAATGTCAAAATCTGTACTCATTATACTGGGGTTAATACCTTACCACATTCTTATATCTCTATCTTGCTCTCACTACCTTCAAATACACATTATCCAATTCAAACTTGTGTCACCATTGTTACCTAAACATTTGCAAAATACCATCAGAATAAACATTAAGTTAAAACAACATCTATTTGATTTTACTGGGACTGTAAGACCTGTGTATTCATAAAATGGGGGAAAAGTGCTATTTCCATCTTTGCTTAAATTTCAAAGCATTTCTATCTGGAATTCAAATAAGTTTTCTTGTGTGACACTGGTGAGAAAATTCACGTGCAATTATTTAATCTCTTTAAAATTCTGGGATGAAATGAAATATTCTGCAGATGAATGAAGAGAGTACTCATAATGTTTCAACTTGTGTATATGTGACCAGTTGACCCAGGGAGTATCTCTAATACACAAGGTTTGAACTCCAGCTAAAGCCAGTTCTGTATTTTGATCTGTATTCCTGTTAAGCTATCTTGAGTGCTAAGCCACTTCAGTTCTGTCTGACTTTTTGTGACCCCATGGACTATAGCCTGCCAGGCTCCTCTGTCCATGACTTTCTCCAGGCAAGGATACTGCAGTGGGTTGTCATGCCCTCCTCCAGAGGATCTTCCTGACCCAGGGATCAAATCCACATCTCTTATGCCTCCCGCACTGGCAGGTGGGATTTTTACCACTGGCACCACCTGGGAAGCCCATTTAAGCTATCACTGAGCACCAAATAATTTCTTTTTTTGTGGGGAAAATGATGGTTTTGATGGCATTTCATGACTATGTCCTAATTATCTAACTTAAAATATATGGTACTTAATATTCTAAAATGCAAGAATAGGTTTTACCTACAAAATACACATTTAGTTATACCTTAGAATAGACATCTTCTTGCCAGCTTAAAACTGGCTGAGCTTATATTTGGAAAAAGGTGTGATAAAACACACATTCATTTATTACATCTTACAACAAACTAAATTCACCACTGAGGAACTCTTCTCTTGTGCTTTTGCAACATGTCACTGCTATTTTCATTATTTGAAAACACAGCTACATTGGGTCAATCTTTTAATAACTAGGACATTCTATGAATTCTAATTTATAATTATATCTACTCAGGTTAAAATCTGAATTCATTTAAGAAATACATAAAATGCTTTAGAAAGAATCAAATTATGCATTCTAGGGAAATGATTCCAAATGTTGGTAATATTAATTTTGAATCATAGTAATGATTATCAAGGAATGACAGTTTTAAGGCTAGATCTCAAAAATTTGGTGAGGAGATTCAAAGGACTAGTTGTCAAGCAGCAACTTTCAAGCTTTAGAATGATTGTGCGTGTCGTTCATTTGTGTCTGAATTTTTGTGACCCAATGGACTGTACCAGGCTCCTCTGTCCATGGGATTCTCTAGGCAAAAGTACTGGAGCGGGTGGCAATTCTCTTGTCCAGGGGATTTTCCCAACCCAGTGATCGAACCTGTATCTCCTGCATTGCAGGCAAATTCTTTACTGTCTCAGCCATGAGGCAAGCCCATGAGAATAATTGTATATTCAAAAATTAATTTTGTCAAAGAATTAATTTTGAATTAGAATTAGTTTTGTTAGAACTGCACTATACAAATTTTACTTTAGTGTATGGACACAGTCTTAATGAATACTGAAAAACAAAGTGGTTGATGATACTAAGTTCTGCATTATTTAGGACAAGACCTTTCACTGGGGTATACATTATTTGTTCATAAATATAATGCAAATATAATGGTAGGTAAATGCAAATAAAGTCAAAGAAAGACTTGTGACTTAGAAACATATTATCAATAATATATTCACAAATTCAACAAAGTCTGTGAACATCAACTATGAGCAAAACGATTTACAAGGATGAAGACCCCTCTCATTGCAGACACAGATTGTCCATGACAAATCTGGGCAAAGGTCTGTGCTCTCTTGCGATTGTTTTACTTTGGTTTTCAATGCTTAGCACGGTGCCTTGCACATAATACATGGTCAATTAATATTTGTATAATAATTTGATTAAATTAATAAAGAGCTTAAGCTACATTATGTGGCACTATTGTGTAATAATAATAATATACTGTGTGTGCAACCTACATTAAGTAGAGCTGAGTTCATTCAAATATAACTCTAAAAAGATAAATGCAAGTACCTGGCAGCTCATTTAAACAACAGTAGCAGAAATGAACAACTATAAAGTAAATTTTATCACAGGTAGAAGATGTGAATAACTCTGATTACTTGTCAATAGAAAAAGATGTTGAACACAGACATTTTCTCTTTCTTCTTTGGATCAGCAATCAGACTTCCTCACAGATCACTAATTCATGAAGAGTATTACAGACTTTGCATTTTCAAGTATCCAGTGCCTCACAAGTGTTTCTATTACAAATGCATCCGATCATCTCTCTTTTCTCTGCTGTGGTATTACTGTGACTTTTACCCAGACATGAGGTAAGAGTTTCCTTTATGGACTCAGGTTCCTTTATCAATATTTTCTTTTTTAATTAACAAAAATATTTATTCCTTTCCAGTGATACAGGAGTATTTATACGGTTAATATGTGCCTATAAGGTCAAGCGTGTCATACAATGCACAGAACAAAGATTAATTTTTTATGAATATGTAAACAACTTGAGATGACTCAATTATTATATACCTGCAATGATTTCTGTGCCTTGATTTATTTCTCCAGAAAAGTATATAAACAAAAGTACCCAACAAATCTACAAGTTTCAAATGGAAACCTGCTAAAGTTTTATACATTTATCTAATTACAAATACACAGGAATTAAAATCATTAGAATAATTTCACTCAATCTGTGAAAATAACATGGCTCATAATTTCTTCAAGATGAGGATACTATGTGGGAGGTTTTAACACTAGTTAAGTTAAATGGCAAATTGAATTTTAATATTTATTATGAAATTTCCGATAAGCAACAATTTAGGAATTAAAAGGTTACATAAGCCACATTCATTTTAACTATTCTCCTTTTATTTCCTCAAAGCTTCCTATTTTTCAATCATATTTATAAAAATATATTATTATTATTATGTAATCTATATTATTATTCAATCAATAATTTCACTCTTGTGGAATTATTCATAACAGATTTAATACAATGGACACGGGTTATTTTCTCATTCTATTCCTGACAAATACCTTCAAAGTTCATATACCACATATACCAACAGAGGAAGGGAAATTAAATGGGGCTAGAGAAAGAAAAAAATTCAAAGAACAACACTCTTAAATCAAACAGTACAGAGAGGTGAATGGTTCAGTTCATGAATATCTCAAAATTCCCTTAGAATTTTACTCTTAACCTCAAATAGCCAAAGCTATCTTGAGAAAGAAGAATGGAACTGGAGGAATCAACCCGCCTGACTTCAGGCTCTACTACAAAGCCACAGTCATCAAGACAGTATGGTACTGGCACAAAGACAGAAATATAGATCAATGGAACAAAATAAAAAGCCCAGAGATAAATCCACGCACATATGGACATCTCATCTTTGACAAAGGAGGCAAGAATACACAATGGATTAAAGACAATCTCTTTAACAAGTGGTGCTGGTAAAACTGGTCAAACACTTGTAAAAGAATGAAACTAGAACACTTTCTAACATCATACACAAAAATAAACTCAAAATGGATTAAAGATCTAAATGTAAGACCAGAAACCATAAAACTCCTAGAGGAAAACATAGGCAAAACACTCTCTGACATACATCACAGCAGGATCCTCTATGACCCACCTCCCAGAATATTGGAAATAAAATCAAAAATAAATAAATGGGACCTAATTAAGCTTAAAAGCTTCTGCACAACAAAGAAAACTATAAGCAAGGTGAAAAGACAGCCTTCAGAATAGGAGAAAATAATAACAAATGAAGCAACAGACAAACAACTAATCTCAAAAATATACAAGCAACTCCTGCAGCTCAATTCCAGAAAAATAAATGACCCAATCAAAAAATGGGCTAAAGAACTAAATAGACATTTCTCCAAAGAAGACATACAGATGGCTAACACACACATGAAAAGATGCTCAACATCACTCATTATTAGAGAAATGCAAATCAAAACCACTATGGGGTACCATTTCACGTCAGTCAGAATGGCTGCGATCCAAAAGTCTACAAGCAATAAATGCTGGAGAGGGTGTGGAGAAAAGGGAACCCTCTTACACTGTTGGTGGGAATGCAAACTAATACAGCCACTTTGGAGAACAGTATGGAGATTCCTCAAAAAACTGGGAATAGAACTGCCTTATGATCCAGCAATCCCACTGCTGGGCATACACAGAGAAAACCAGAATTGAAAGAGACACATGTACCCCAATGTTCATAGCAGCACTGTTTACAATAGCCAGGACTTGGAAGCAACCTAGATGTCCATCCACAGATGAATGGATAAGAAAGCTGTGGTACATATACACAATGGAGTATTACTCAGCCATTAAAAAGAATAAATTTGAATCAGTTCTAATGAGGTGGATGGAACTGGAGCCTATTATACAGAGTGAAGTAAGCCAGAAAGAAAAACACCAATACAGTATACTAATGCATATGTATGGAATTTAGAAAGATAGTAACAATAACCCTGTTTATGAGACAGCAAAAGAGACACTGACGTATAGAACAGTCTTTTGGACTCTGGGAATGGGAGAGGGTGGGATGATTTGGGACAATATCATTGAAATATGTATAATATCATATCTGAAATGAGTCGCCAGTCCAGGTACGATGCCTGATAATGGATGCCTGGGGCTGGTGCACTGGGACGACCCAGAGGGATGGTATGGGGAGGAAGGAGGGAGGAGGGTTCAGGATGGGGAACACATGTATACTTGGGGCGGATCCATCTTGATGTATGGCAAAAGCAATACAATATTGTAAAGTTAAGCAAAATAAAATTTAATTAAAAAAAATTATCTTCATAGGTTTGACCAAAAGAAAACAAACAAAACAAAAATAAAACCATTCTGATACTAGCTGTCAAATGAATGTCTCTTAAAGATGAACCACTATATTGGCTGCTGAATGGTTGCGAGAAAACATCTGTTCTCCTGGCTGTTTCCCCTCTGACTATGGTTTTCCCCTCTTACCTGATAGGTGCACCTTTTGCCTGTGCTGGCCTCAACAAGACTGTTATCGTGGTGGCAGTTTCATTGAGAGAGGCATCAACTCCTTCGTAGTCAGGTAAAGTCGGAGCTGATAAATGATTAAGGAGGGAAAAAGTTTCAATCAATAAACAAGAATATATCATAGTTCAAATTGAATAAATGATCCTGATCCAACCAGTCCATCTTAAAGGAAATCAGTCCTGAATATTCACTGGAAGGACTGACGTTGAAGCTGAAGCTCTAATACTTTGGGGATGTGATGCGAAGAGCTGACTCATTTGAAAAGACCCTGATGCTGGGAAAGATTGAAGGTGGGAGAAGGGGATGACAGAAGTTGAGATGGTTGGACGGCATCACCAACTCAATGGGCATGAGTTTGAGTAAACTCCAGGAGTTAGTCATGGACGGGAGGCCTGGTGTGCTGCAGTCCATGGGGTCACAAAGAGTTGGACAGGCGACTGAGCGACTGAACTGAACTGAAGGAAAAAATCAATTTAATACTTAAAATTAAACTGTACCTTAACAAATGCCACTGAATGTTAACTCTGAGAACCTAAAGCAGCAGAAGATAAGAAGTTAAGACTTGTTAAATTTTAAATTATAATCTGGCAACCTGTGACACACACTCCAAACATTTTATGAAGATGTTTTAACTTCTAGGTTCCTGAGGTCTTGAAACCAGCACTGATGGGATGGGAGGAAGGTGTTAATAGCATAGACTCTGGGGAGTTCCGATTATGTAGTTGCACATGGAGATGTGGAGACAGAAATGGCAGGAACCTAGGTAAAAGGCTGCCTGGGGAGGTGGTGCTGCTTCGATCTAAAGGTTGTGGAATGACCTAGCATTGATCTTGATCACTTTCACCACTGAGGTCACAGTAGAGACATATCTCGAAAGTATGCTGAACAGAAATGAGCACTTCAGCTGTTAATTACCAAGAATTAGTGCCCTCATTGCCAGATTCTTAAAAAGAAGAAACCTAAATTTTTTCAAAATATTTGATAATTTTGAGGGGTAAGGAGGCTTCCTAATCCTGAACTGGGTGAATAACCTCAAATGGCTTTTGATCATTTCCATGCAGAAATATGTTTAAGGAAGGATATGACCAGTGAAATACGTACATTTCCAGAAAAACTATGAGAAATAGCATCTAATAAAAAGTTTAAAGTATTGCATTCACTCATTGAACATTTATTGAATACTTACTATGTGTCAAACTTTACAAGAAGTGCTATAAATATAGAAATAAATGAAGCATGGTTTTTGACATTTATAGAGTTAAAAGTAGGGATTTAGATTTATCAATAGTGACAGTCTTGTAAACACCAAAAAATTATAGAAGAATTTAGGTGACCAAAATAGGAGACAGTCAATTAGACAGTGGTTCTCAGACTAGGGAGATCAGAAACTTCTGGAGACCTCTTAAAATAAAAATGCAGAATGCTGTCCCATTTGTCTACAGTTTCTGATTCAGAAAGTCTGGGGAGGGACCTGATAATGTACATTTCTAGGACAGTTTAATGTGAAGTTGATGCTGGGGGACCACACTCTTCTAAACTAGTGCTGGGAACCTGGAAGATGAAACAGAGGACTTCACTATGCAGAGTACATCATGAGAAATGCTGGACTGGAAGAAACACAAGTTGGAATCAAGTTTGCTGGGAGAAATATCAATAACCTCAGATATGCAGATGACACCACTCTTATGGCAGAAAGTGAAGAGGGGCTAAAAAGCCTCTTGATCAAAGTGAAAGTGGAGAGTGAAAAGGTTGGCTTAAAGCTCAACATTCAGAAAACTAAGATCATGGCATCTGGTCCCATCACTACATGGGAAACAGATGGAGAAACAGTGGAAACAGTGTCAGACTTTATTTTTCTGGGCTCCAAAATCACTGCAGATGGTGACTGCAGCCATGAAATTAAAAGGCGCTTGCTTCTTGGAAGGAAAGTTATGACCAACCTAGATAGCATATTCAAAAGCAGAGACATCACTTTGCCAACAAAGGTTCGCCTAGTCAAGGCTATGGTCTTTCCTGTGGTCATGTATGGATGTGAGAGCTGGACTGTGAAGAAGGCTGAGCGCCGAAGAATTGATGCTTTTGAACTGTGGTGTTGGAGAAGACTCTTGAGAGTCCCTCGGACTGCAAGGAGATCCAACCAGTCCATTCTGAAGGAGATCAGCCCTGGGATTTCTTTGGAAGGAATGATGCTGAAGCTGAAACTCCAGTATTTTGGCCACCTCATGCGAAGAGTTGACTCATTGGAGAAGACTCTGATGCTGGGAGGGACTGAGGGCAGGAGGAGAAGGGGACGACAGAGGATGAGATGGCTGGATGGCATCACTGACTCGATGGATGTGAGTCTGAGTGACCTCCAGGAGTTGGTGATGGACAGGGAGGCCTGGCGTGCTGCGGTTCATGGGGTCGCAAAGAGTCGGACATGACTGAGCGACTGATCTGATCTGATCTGAGCTGAGCTGAATATTAAAAGAAGAGTAAAAGTTCATCAGAAAGAGAAAACATGGGGAAAATATAACAGAGATAAAAAACAGAATATATGAAGATACCATTATGTGAAAGGACATGGACAATACAATAGTTTGCTGTGCCTGGAACTTTGGATTTATGGATAGGAGTGAAAGTGAAGTCGCTCAGTTGTGTCCGGCTCTTTGCGACCCCGTGGACTGTAGCCCACCAGGTTCCTCTGTCCATGGGATTCTCCAGGCAAGAATACTGGAGTGGGTTGCCATTTCCTTCTCCAGGGGATCTTTCCAACCCAGAGATAGAACCCGGGTCTCCTGCACTGCAGGCAGACGCTTTACCCTCTGAGCCACCAGGGAAGCCCATGGATAGGAGAAGAGAATGAAAAGGGCCATAAAATGAAGTGCCACAAATGCTAATCATGTAAAAATATCAGACTAGGCATAATACAGTAAATATTATATATTAGATTTTGCAAAAAAATTAAGGAAGAAATAAATGTTGTACAAAGATCAATAGAAAAACAAACAAACAAAAAAACACAGGAGCAAGATAAGTCTAAAGGCAAGAGTGCTACGTAGAAATGTCAATGATAGCTTTAAATACAATCCAGATGGAAAGATAGAAATGGTGAGATGAGAAAGAGGCAAATTATCTGGGAGTTATTTAGGAAGTAGATTAAATAGTTACAAAACATATATGAGTATTATTACATATGTATGTATATCATATGCGTACTATACATAAACACACATATGCATAAATCATACTGAGAAGCATCATGCCTCCAATACCTCAATTTCACTTTAAATTGTTTTTAAATTGCTAAAGGATAGAATTACTGAACTCAAGGGATAAATAACGATAAATTACCTTAAAAGTTCAAGTACACCTGGGAACCAAACTAACCGTAAATTTCATTAGCCTTAGCTTGATTATTGTGTGTTCCCAAGATACAGTGATTGTAACCAAGTTTTAAAGTTCAAATCAAATATCCATGTACTGAATTGTTTTGCTCCATAGAATTATAATAAAAATGAACATAGAAGAACAAAAAGAATTTGTAAATTTTTTATTTCAATCATGACTAACTATATTAAAGATTCAAAAAATGACATAAATTACACTCAGTGTATTTGTGATTCTTTAGGCTATGCTATTACAAACCAATTCTGTTTGCACTTTATTCATTTCATACCTGAGATATTGGTGGTCACATTGATGGCTGTGGCTGGCCCAAAACCTTTGACAGTGCTGGCTCTTATGAAAAACTGGTAGGTGGTTCCAGGATGGAGATGCATGAAGACATGGTGTGTACTGTTCCATAAATTTGATACAGTCTGGGGAGGTCCAGCCACAGGAACTGCAGGGTCAAATGATCTTATGCTGCTGTAACTGACCTGTTTTAAGAAATATTATTTCCTATTACATATCCAATACATATCATAATACTAAAAAATAATTCTAAATTAAAAAAAAAAAAAACCCTTTAAATAAGATAGCACTCAAGGGCATCTGTGTGGAGTGAATCACATTTTTTTCCCCCTTCTTTTCTTTCTCATTTTGACATGGTTATTTCACTGTTATTCTGTATCTATTGTCTGTCTGTCCGTCCATCTCTATCTATTTATCTACAGATAAACTTAGAGTTATCTGACTGGATCAATATACATCTATTTTCTTCCATCAAAAGATAAATCAGTATAATTAAATATGAATGTTGTTGTTTTAGTCACTAAGTTGTGTCTGACTCTTTTGTGACCCCATGGACTGAAGCCCATCAGGATCCTCTGTCCACAGGATTTCCCAAGCAAGAATACTGGAGTGGGTTGCTATTTCTTTCTCCAGGGGATCTTCTTGACCCAGGGACTGAACCCGTGTCTCCTGAATTGGTAGCCGGATTCTTTACCACTGAGCCATCAGGGAAGCCATAAATATGAACACATATTTATATAAAATCTTATGGTCATATGTAATGTAATGCATGTAAAACAGAGAAATTCCCACCAAAACTGAATCAAGAAAAAATACTTTGAACAGACCAATCACTAAAAGTGAAAAAACCAAAATTCTCCATTTTCATAATGCATTCTGTTGCCACTAAAATGTATTTTATACTGGAAACAACACTGAGCGCCCAAGAACAGAACCACATATCTGTGCAATTAAAATGACATTTAATTTTCAGCTTTTCACATTTACAAATAAGATAATGATTTATATTCAAAGTTGAGATGAAGCTCTGGAATAAAGAGGTTTGTGATGTATTTTGCTTTTCAGGTATTTTTCCCTACCCTAAAAGCAACTTCATTCAATGGTTTTCCCTAAATCATAGTATGAAATATGAGTTTCTTAATTTTGTAAAAATTTATTCTTTTTACAACCACCAGTAAGTCTATTGGCAAATTCCATCCTACTTCTTTAAAACACTATTTACTTAAGAATTTGAAAAGTCTAGGTACCATATAATATTCTTTTTGATACTTAATTTAGAGAAATTTATAAATTAAAACAGAGAAGAACTAATAGTGATTTTAATCCTCTAATTCTCATTTACTTCTTTTCCATTATTTCTCTGTAACATTTTCTTTGATTCTCCCCTTCAATGCACATTTCATTAAACTTCCTTATTCTCCCAGTACCTCATATTGAGTGATGATTCCATTTGGATCCAAAGGTTCTTTCCAGTTCAAGAAAATCTTATTTTCAAAAGAGGTTCCTTGAAGAGAATTGACTGGTACAGGGCCAGGCACTATATATAAATACATTATTGGTTATAAGGATCCTTATATCAGAAACAGAAAAAAGTAAACATGTAAGCTGGATAAACAGGTTAAAAGTAAATAAAATAAATAAAAATGTGTCCCTAAGAAAATAAACTGTATGACAAGCTTTTAATATATGGGAATACATGTGAATTTAAAATAAATCTCTAAGCTTCTAATGCAGATTATGTACAACTGCAAAGTTATTTTTATTCAACAGAATTTTCTATCACCTCAGAGAGCTGAATAGTGTAGTCTAGTTCTCTTTGTTGTATCCCTCTAATAATGTGAAGGTTCATTTGTAATTTGTTTCAAGAACAGAGCTTGCCCTGAAAGATTTCCCTGAATGATTTTTTGAAGATTATTATAAGCCCCTAAAGTATCTCTATAAACAATGTTCATAAAATAATAAATAATAATAATAATTAATGCTCCTTAGACTCAAAAGCCAAACCATATGGTACTGAATTAACATGCTCATTAATAGTCCATCTTTCATAGGTACACTTATTACACTTCTATAATTTAAATAAAAGAGCATTATTGCAATGTATAAAAAACTCTTCTAGGTGAATAGGTTCAAAATCATTGCTTCAGTCTTTTAAATGAAATTCCCTTTTTCAAAGCAAAGAATCAAACAACTTTATAACATCAGACTTCTTTAGAACTTAACAATCAGCATAAATAGTTTTGAAGTGTCCCCAGGTATGACAAGATTTGAGAAACCATTCCAGTCCGTATTTGCAAATGTTATATAACTGACACTACCCAGTGGCAACAATGAATGATGTGTCAGCTTCTATTGACAAAATACAAAATACTTTTACTATTGTGTTTTTCCTTTTATTTATTTTATTTAAATATTCAGTTGCTATTTATATAAATATCCAGCATTTTTATTCCCTTAATGTTTAAAAATATATCCTATCCATCCTACTTTGCTTGAAAGTATGCTTTCTCTTGAAAATATCAACCCAGTTTTTTAATTAATATTTTTCCTTAATCTAACGTTTTAGTGAAACTTTAGACATGAAACTTCACACATGACATTATCTAGAAATGTAGTTTCAGAGTCTACAGCAATTTTGTGAGGATGGAAATATATTAAAAATCACTGAATCAAAGGAAATGCATTGCAATGTGGCCAGCAGCATCAAGAAATTCTGAATGATATGTCAAAAGAGTAAGATTTATTTCAATCCATAAGGAGACAATGAATGATGTTATGACCTCTGGGACAGCCAACATAATTTGGCACATTAATAATGAATTCATGAAGGAAAAAACGCACAGTAAACAGAAAAGATGCCAGGACTAAACTCTACAAGATATGTTTATGCATCTAATAACCGAGAGCTTGGGGAAAAGTTACCAAAGGCATCCACTCCTATTCACTCCCAGGTCCACAGTATTGGCACATCAAGGCAGTTATCAAGGTAGAGGGGCTGTGATGGCCCCTGTGTGTAATCTGTGCATCTGCTGAGGCTACCAAGGGCATCAGTTTGTTTTGCAAGAGAGTATCTACTGTTTCTATTCCACCCAAATGAAATAAGCTTACAACTGTAACTTAAGGGAAAGCTTTTGTTCACCTTTTCCCATTTCTCATAGAGGGTGGCAGTTGGGAGGAGGTGGAGGGAAAGCCTCAGAGTATATGCTTATTCGATGGTATTATAATTACTATAGGCATTCACCAAACACGATTTGACAACAACAAAAAAAAACGATGAAATGGCATGGATGTATCAAATTGTTCACAAATAGGGATCATTTTAAATGTTAGTAAATTCTGCATTGAACAGAGAACAGTAGAATTAGAAAGTAGCCTTCCCAGAATTGGTGTATTTTTCTGCTCTTCTCATACATGTACTACTCTGTCAACGGGATTCACTTCATACATTTACGGAAAAGTTTGTGAGAAGATGATTACCGAGAGAGTTTTAATTACTGCCCTTGTACTGGGGCCAGTATAGTGAATGAGAGCAAGAATTACACGGAGGTGAACACACACAAATGAAACATGCAAGGAAAGGAGTATGGGCACAGAGTACGTTCAATAATTTCTACGTTTGAAGGAAGATAATTCTACATACAAAAAACATCTATATGTACACATGACCTGTGCAAATACAACATGAAGTTACTAAGACCATCACCACTGCAGTCTTTATATTGCAGGAAATGTCACCTCACATTTCCACATCAACAACTTTTAATGGAGACAGAATGCTGACTTTTATTCCCCTGCTCGTAATTTGTTTGGGAGCTGTTTCAGCTAAAAATTTTTTTTTCACATAAGAAAATCCTTTAAAATGTAATTCTCAAAGTGGAAGAGAGGAGAATGAAATGTGAGTGGGATAGGATAATATTAAATAAGCATAACAGCCTTTAAAATATAATAAATACACATTAAAAGAAAGCTTTCTATTAGCCAAAAAATATTCCCAAATCAGGTTTTCCTGCAGGGTTAACTTAACAATATTGATTTTTATGAATGCAAGAATAAAAAATGAAAACAAAATCTCATACAAAAAATTCCACCTATGCATTAAAAAAGCATACAATAAATTAAATATAAATTCTACTTTAGGGTTCTGGTAGGAAATCATTCTAGCTTTGCTCTCATGATTTATGGATGTCCCCAGAAATCTATTCATGAAATTATATTCTTTAACTAGATGACTGAAAATTTATTATTTTTCTATGTATATGGGGCAGCAATAATTTAGTAAGACTGACTTAATTAGATCATCACAACCCATCCATCTTCCAACAATAGATTATGATTTAGATATTCTGTGCCCCCAATTCAGGAACATTGAAACACATCAAATACCCTATGTAGAAACTGGAGTTCTGATCTGAAGACTGAATTATTTGTAAATACTTCATAGAAAGCTTGAACTTCATTTAGTCTTACATATAAAGCAAAACTTAAAAAAAAACAAAAACTTCATAGCAGAAGGAATTACTTTGCAACTCTACTACCATGAAATAATAATATACAACTCAATTATCATTACAAATAATAAAAACATTCTTCAAAAGAGGTTAAAAGGAGGGTAAAAAATAATATTGAAATTAGGCTAAATAGTTCCATTTTACTTTTACAAAATTTTTTTAGATAAAATAAATAGAATAGTCATGAGTTTGATCAACTTTAGGACATAACTTAAATTTCCATGGCAATTCACTTCTTAACTAGTAATCTAGTACAGACACTATGGAGAACAGTATGGAGATTCCTCAAAAAACTGGGAATAGAACTGCCTTATGATCCAGCAATCCCACTGCTGGGCATACACACTGAGAAAACCAGAATTGAAAGAGACACGTGTACCCCAATGTTCATAGCAGCACTGTTTACAATAGCCAGGACTTGAAAGCAACCTAGATGTCCATCCACAGATGAATGGATAAGAAAGCTGTGGTACATATACACAATGGAGTATTACTCAGCCATTAAAAAGAATACATTTGAATCAGTTCTAATGAGGTGGATGGAACTGGAGCCTATTATACAGAGTGAAGTAAGCCAGAAAGAAAAACACAAATACAGTATACTAACGCATGTATATGGAATTTAGAAAGATGGTAACAATAACCCTGTTTATGAGACACGAAAAAGAGATACTGACGTATAGAACAGTCTTTTGGACTCTGGGAATGGGAGAGGGTGGGATGATTTGGGAGAATAACATTGAAATATGTATAATATCATTTCTGAAAAGAGTCGCCAATCCAGGTACGATGCCTGATAACGGATGCCTGGGGCTGGTGCACGGGACGACCCAGAGGGATGGTATGGGGAGGAAGGAGGGAGGAGGGTTCAGGATGGGGAACACATGTATACTTGGGGTGGATTCATTTTGACGAATGGCAAAAGCAATACAATATTGTAAAGTAAAGCAAAATAAAATTTTAAAAAATTAAAAAAAAAAAAAAAAATTTTTTTAAATTTAATGCAATATGAAAAAGGAATATAATAAGCCTTACAGCATTCTTTGGTTTGTGGAAAGAAAAGCAGACTAAAAACTCAAACCAAATAATACCATCAAAATAAATTATATTTTTAGAGAATGACTAAGTGAAGTTAAGTGTCAGTTGTTAATCATGTCCAACTCTTTGCGACCCCATGGAATGACTGTAGCCCGCAAGGATCCTCTGTCCATGGAATTCTCCAGGCAAGAATACTGGAGTGGGCTATTTCATTCTCCAAGGGATCTTCACCACTCAGGGATCTAACCCAGGTCTCCCACATCACAGGCAGATTCCTTACTCTCTAAACACCGAGGGAAGTCCCTATGACTGACTAAAGAAGCATAAAACTTGTATAACGGAGACTTAATATCAATTAAGAAAATATATATTTTTTTTTTCACTTTTAAGTGTAGGCAATAAAACATGTGAGTACATTCTTTTTAGTAAACTCACAAGTTATAACATGTGTAGTCTACAAAGAATAGGTGAGACCTAATCAAACTTAGAACCTTTTGTATGGCAAAGGAAACCATTGGCAAAACGAATTGATAGCTTGGAGAATGGACGAAAATATTTGCAAACAATGCAAATGGCAAGGGGTTAATGTCCAAATATACAAACAGCCTGTACAACTGAACATCAAGAAAACCAAACAACCCAATCAGGAAATGGGCAGAAGACCTAAACAGACATTCTGCTGAAGAAGACATACAGATGACCAGCTGGCACATGACATGATGCTCAACATCCTAATTATAAGAGAATGCATATCAAACCCGAAATGATGCATCACCTCACATGTGTCAGAATGGCCATCAGCAAAAAGTTTACAAATACTAAATCTTGGAAAGGATGTGAAGAAAAGGGAATCCTCACACACTGTTGGTGGGAATGTAAACTGGTGTAGCCACTATGGAGAACAATATGAGGCTCCTTAAAAAACTAAAAATAGAACAATCACATGATCCAGCAATCTCACTTCTGGGTATATATCCAGAAAAGACAAAACTCTAATTCAGAGATACATGGATCCCAAAGTTCATAGCAGCACTATTTACAGTGGCCAAGACATGGAAACAAACTCAAGTACCCTTCAACAGACAACTGGCTTAAGGAAAGTGAGTGAGTGCTCAGTCGTGTCTGACTCTTTGCGATCCCAGGGACTGTAGTCCATCAGGCTCCTCTGTCCATGGAATTCTCCAGGCAAGAATATTGGAGTGGGTAGACATTCTCTTCTCAAAGGGATCTTCTTGACCCAGAGACTGAACCCACATCTCCTGCCGCTCTTCCATTTGCAGGTGAATTCTTTACCACTGATTCATCTGACTTAGCAGGTGTGGTATAAACATACACATACACATGTAAATATACATACAATGAAATATTACCCAATCATAAAAAAGAATGAAATATTGTCATTTACAGCAACATGGATGGATCTATAGAATACTTCAGTTAGTGAAGTCAGACACAGAAAGATATATACTATATGGTATCACTTACATGTGGAATGTAAAAACAGTGCAAATGAATCTATATACAAATAGAAAGAGACTTAGTTATTAAAGGGGAGATGGAGGGAGGGAGAGACAAAGTAGGACTATGAGATTAATGGGTACAGACTACTATACATAAAATAAATAAGCAGCAAGAATCTACTGCATAGCACAGGGAATTACATTCAGTATCTTACAACGAACTGGCTCCAAATTGGGAAACGAAAATGTTAAGGCTGTATATTGTCACCCTGCACATTTAAATTATATGCAGAGTGCATCATGTGAAAAACTGGGCTGGATGAGGCACAAGCAAGAATCAAGTTTGCACGGAGAAATATCAATAACCTCAGATATGCAGATGGCACCACCCTTATGGCAGAAAGCAAAGAGGAACTAAAGTGCCTCTTGATGAAAGTGAGAGAGGAGAGTGAAAAACTTGGATTCAAACTCAACATTCAAAAAATGAAGATCATGGAGTCTTTCCTATCACTTCGTGGCATATAGACAGGGAAACAATGGAAACAATGACAGACTATTTTCTTGGCCTCCAAAATCACCACAGATGGTGACCGCAGCCATGAAATTAAAAGGCGCTTTCTCTTTGGAAGGAAAGTTATGACCAACCTAGATAGCATATTAAAAAACAGAGATATTACTTTGCCAACAAAAGACCATCTAGTCAAAGCTATGGTTTTTCCAGTAGTCATGTATGGATGTGAGAGTTGGGCCATAAACAAAGCTGAGTGCTGAAGAATTGATGTTTTTCAACTGTGGTGTTGGGAGAAGACTCTTGAGAGTCCCTCAGAAAGCAAGGATATCCAACCGGTCAATCATAAAGGAAAATCAGTCCTGGATATTCATTGGAAGGACTGATGCTGAAGCTGAAACTCCAATACTTTGGCCACGTGATATGAAGAACGGACTCTTTGGAAAAGATCCGGATGCTGGGAAAGATTGAAGGCAGGAGGAGAAGGGGACAACAGAGGATGAGATGGTAGGATGACATCACCAACTCAATAGACATGAGTTTGAGCAAGCTCCTGGAATTAGTGATGGACAGGAAAACGTGGCGTGCTGCAATCCATGGGATCACAAAGAGCTGGACACGATTGAGTGACTGAACTGATCTTTAACTATGCTCTAGGGCATCTTCCTGAGCCAGGCAATGAACCTTGGTTTCCCACATTGCAGGCAAATTTTTTACCATCTGAGCTATCAGGGAAGCTACCAAATAAAATATAATAGAATATAATGTTAAAAAACAATCTGAATCACATTGCTGTACACCTGAAACTAACAAAATATGGTAAACAAACTATACTTAATCTCTAGTGTAATCAGACATAGTATTATTGCACTTTATGAAATGAGATAGACATTTTTTCAGAGCTTTTGTATCCATGCTTAGACTTCCCATTTTGATACTCTATCTATGAAACAGCTACATTCAACTATTCTTTCTTTCATAAGCATGTGTGTTGTATGTGTGTTGTGGGGGAGGCAATACAAATGTTTATGTGTTTATATGTTAGAATAGGGTTTGTTCTTTATAATATAATGTTTTGATTAAGTGCAAGTTCAAACACGAATCTGTGAATTATTTCAGGTGAATAATATTCTATTATTTCAAAGATGACAAAAGTACATTTATCATGAATAAGTCTTTGACATTTTAGGAATATGTATGATTTTAGGACAAGATTGTTTCCTTGAAAATCTGAGTGAGCTAAATGAAGTTTAAAGGCTTTTGCTTCCCTTTATTTCAACAAAAACAGCAAAATAATACAAGATCATTTTCATTTTTCAGAGTGAAAATATTTAAAGTGATAAGGAGAATTTCTAGAATCTTTGGTATTATTGACTTATTTTATGGCAATCTCATACTTGCAGGCATCAAAATATACATCTGAGACTAAAGTTCAGAATCTGGGGAAATTGGGAACAATTGGGTATGAAATACATCCTGTTTTCTGAAACCCAAATAAAAATGTAGCCATCCTAACAAGCTATTCAAGGAAAATTTTAGAACAGGATGGACCCTTAGAGATCTTCTAATTTAAACTTTTCATATAGAGCTGAGAAGTAGAGAATTAGAGGGGTGAAAGGACTTACTAAGGTTACAGGTGTTATTTGAGCCAGGATTGAAAACTCACGTTCCTGACTCCCAGTTCAGGTTTGCCTCAGTTCACTATATAGCATACTTTTTTTCCTTCTTGCATACTTTCATTCATAAAAGGAAGGTTTGAAAATGAAATGTCTTACTTTGGAAGCATATAGTGTTATTATTATATAACTTTTGTCTAAGATACATTTTTTAAAATAGAAAATTGTATTCATATTCACATTAATGACATGCTACAGTATAAGTGTGTATAATTCATAATATTAATATAAATGTTTCCTCCTAGTATTTAATAATTTAGAAGTAATACACACAGTGGGCAAATTATAATTCAATTACTTAGGTGGTAATAAATAAAAGTTGATAGCTTGCCAATATCTAATACAGACCTTTATTCAGACTTAAAAATATAAACTTTGACCTTCTTTTATATCTATAATTAAACAAAACTATCTAAAAATGAATATAACAGGTAAACAATATTGCTTTCAAATCTAAAGGAAATGAAAACTGTTACTATTGGTCTGTAAAATGCAAAACCTAAATTTTTAGTTAAGTGCATTTCCCCAACGGGTAATCGATATGGTGCCACAAACAGTAAAAATTATTTTTGAATATTTAATATAACCTATATTTAGACTTTTAGTATAGTTGCCAATTTTCTAACATTGTATAAAGACAAAACAGTAAGGAAGAGTTTATCTAGTATTTGATGCTACTGTGAAGAATATTAAGGTTTTTGTTTAAGAGAAACTATTTTCAAAGTTAACCCTGTTGAGAGTATTTAGCAGATTTTAGAATCCAATTCAATTTTGGGAACTCTAGGCAAAACTGTAAGACAGTGCATAATCCTGTGATATAATCTCCCCTTTAAAAAGTAAAGAAGTATGACCATACCATCTTCATCAGTCTGAATAATCGTCTCTTCACTCTCCTTCCTGCCTTCTGGATTGGTTAGGATCATCTTGAGGCTGACATTTGTATAAGGTGGCAGATGGTTCACAACATGCTGAGGGGCTTTGGGGTCCATGTCCAAACAGTCTGCCTTGCTCTCATTGTGACCACGGAAGTAATGGTAGCAGATAGTGACATTAAAAGTGTGGCACCGAGTGATGTTGTAACCCAAGGATTCCCAGTCCACAGCGATGCGTCTTGCCTGTATTTCAGCAATCTTTAAAGTCTTTGGGGTTCGCATAGGTTCTGAAAAATTAATCAGATATGCAGATAGCTGTCAGCTTTATCATGAATCATCTTGAAAAAGTATAACACTGCGTGTAACACAACATGTGTGAACCTAGGAAAACTGGAAAGTCATTGTTTATTGTTTATTTACTCATGATCTTATTTTATTTGGGGGGGGCGCACCATGTGGCACATGGAATCTTAGGTCCCCAACCAAGGGTTGAACCTGTTGAACCTGTAACCCCTGCAGTGGAAGAGCAGAGTTTTAACTTTGACCACCAGGGAAGTTCCTCATGATTTTGTTCTTGAAGGTTTCTTTCAGGGGTTATGATTTACCAATGCAAAAAGAAAAAGAAAAAAATGTAAAAGGTCCATAGTCTATAGTTCTCAGGAACATGGTAGAAAAATAAAAACCTGAAAATGTGGCCATGACGCTTTTATAGTTGTTTCTATTGTTACTGCCCTATTCCCCATCTTTTGTCATTATTGAGCAAGTGAATTAGCTAATACATCATAATGGATAAGAGTCAACATGTTCTGCTCTATGATTTATCATGTCACCAAGCTATGCTGTATACTAATTAGTCTAATTGTATCACTAAACTACCATTTAGAAAAATGACGCAGATATTAATTAACATTTATTATTTCAGTAATGATGTTGTTCATCAAAGCAGAAAAATATCTGAGAAAAATTGCAAGAACACATGTGGATATTCACACTGTCATCTATCCTTTTTGATCTCTTTTTGTCTTTCCCTAGGAAACACTCAGGTTTGACAATCCATAGAATGTCACCCAAACCAAACTGGGAGGTGAATTTCCATTCAACTGGAAAATTCTGGCAGAACTAAACACTCTGAAGACTTAAGTCCATCCATCACTGCTTCCCAAGTGTATACTTTTCTCATGCAAGACTAACTTTAATCATCTAACTTAACAAAAATAATTGCTCTATGAAAGTCATGGCCATGGCAAAGTCTACATACTAAACAAACAAATACACAGCAAAACTTTAATACACATTGATTTGACAAAGAGATCAAAGTCAAGGCGAAGGTCAAGGCTTTGTTGGTGCCTCTTTTAACTCATTAGGGATTGTTAGTGCTCTTGCAAAATAGAAATGAGTAGGAAAAAAGCAAAGAAAAATAATAAAAAATCCAAAAAGTCCAACATGAGTGTTTTTATAAATTTTCATTTTGTAAGATTAAAATCTTAGTTGTGTAAAAATAATCAGCACAGTGCACAGATGGCAAGCCTAAATTACACTCTGGTGGCCATTTAATTTAAAACCATAAGACTATATATATATATATATATACATACACACACATATATACATATAAACTTTTGATAGAATCCAAAGTTTAGGATTTAAATTCCGTCTGCTGATCTTCTGACTGCTTACAATGTCCAGTCTCCCTATTTTATCACTTTTGCTTCAGTGTTTCTCTTAAGCATATTAAATAGGCTAGTACAAAGATGTGGTTTTCAATCATTAAAAAAAAAAAAGTCTCTTTATATGTCTACCACTATGTTAATGTTTTTCCTGCCAGGCACAATAGTGAGATGATGACACCTTCATTCCCATCTGCTGCTGCTACTGCTAAGTCGCTTCAGTCATGTCTGACTCTGTGCAACCCCAGAGACAGCAGCCCACCAGGCTCCCCGGTCCCTGGGATTCTCCAGGCAAGAACACTGGAGTGGGTTGCCATTTCCTTCTCCAGTGCATGAAAGTGAAAAGTGAAAGTGAAGTCGCTCAGTCGTGTCTGACTCCTAGCAACCCCATGGACTACAACCTACCAGGCTCCTCCATCCATGGGATTTTCCAGGCAAGAGTACTGGAGTGGGGTGCCATTGCCTTCTCCAACTAGTTAGACTGAAAACACAGTCTTTGGTACTACTGTCCACAAACTGGCCAGGCACTCATAGATAGGATCATCCAAAATTTCCCAGATTAACTGTGATATTGTTGTAACAATCACATGAAACTGAGTGACCCTGTTGCAGTTAGTCCATAGTTTATTTGAAAAGTATATAGAATGAAAAGTAAAATTTTTCCAGAAAATACCTGGCATATATAATGAAAATATCTCATACAGCAATAAGAGAAAATACCATTAAGTATTTATTTCTCAGTTTTAATTTTTTAGGTCTAGTAGCTATATATTATTTACATATATCCCTCATTTTGAATGTGACATTTTACCCTTTACAAATTTCTCTTTGTCCAAGTGATCACTCACTCTCACACATCTTTTCATTTTATTTCACTATTCAATTTGCCCTTACCCTGTATTCTAATACACCTTTAAAAGACTAAGAAAAGCATAAGAGAAGTTGAAGAAGATACAAATGAAGGATATTCAAAGCTCATGGATTGTGGCCATACTACCAAAGTGATCTACCGAGTCAATTTTCACCTCTATCAAAATTCCAATGGCTTTTTTTTTTTTTTTTCAAAAAAATAAAACAAATAATACTAAAATTTGTATGGGGCCACACACACACACACAAACCCAAATAGCCTAAGCAATCTTGAGAAAGAACAAAGCTGGAGGCAACATGATACCTGATTTCAAACTATATTACAAAGTTATAACAATTAAAACAATATGATACTTGTATTAAAACAGAAACATAAATCAAAGAAACACACTAGAGAGCACAGAAATAAATGCATACATATCTGGTCAACTAATTTATGACAAAGGAGTCAAGAATATACAATGGGGAAAGAATTATCTCTTCATTAAATGGTGTTGGGAAAATTAGACAGTCATATGCAAAAGAATGAAACACGACCACTTTTTAGTGCCATATTCAAAAATTAATAAAAATGAACTAAATATCTGAAAGTAAGACCTGAAACCATAAAACTTTTAGGGAAAATCATAGGCAGTAAGCTTTTTGATACAGGTTCTGGGCAATGATTTTTTTGAATCTGACACCAAAAACAAAGGCAACAAAAGCAAAAAAAAAAAAAGCGAGACTACATCAAACTAAAAAAACTGAAAAAGTAACCACCTCAGGGGGAGAAATTATTTGCAAATCATATATTTGATAAGTAGTTAACATCGAAAATACATAAATAATTCCTAACAATTCAAAAGATAAAAAAATGATTAAAAAATAGAAGATCCAAATAGATATTTTCCAAAAAAGACATTCAGATGGTCAACATGTACATGAAACAATGTTCAATATCATTAATTATCAGGGATACAAACCAAAAGTACAATATCACCTCATATGTATCAGAATGGCTGTTATCAAAAAGACAAGAAATAGGAAGTGTTGCTGAGGATGTTGAGAAAAGAGATGTATTGTGCACTGTTGGGAATGTAAATTGGTGCAGCCACTATAGAAAATAGCATTAAAGTTCCTCAAACAATTAAAAATAGAACTACCAAATGATTTAGCAATTCCAATTCTGGGTATGTACCTGAAGAAAATAAAAACATTAACTCAAAAAGATATATGCATCCCCAGTGCAGCTATCTTACATGGAAACAACTCAAGTATCCATCTAGGGATAAATATGTAAAGAAAATATATTTCATATATATTTATGTATATATATATGCAAATATGCATATGTATAATAGAATACTATTAAGCCACGAAAAAGAACGAAACCTTGGCTTTTGCAACAACATGGATAGATTTCCAGGGTATTATGCTAAGTGAAATAAATCAGATAGAGAAAAACAAATACCACATAATGTCTCTAACACATGAGGTCTTAAAAACAAAAACCAAAAATAACTCCCCCAAAAGATCATAAGTTAGTTACAGAGAACAGATTGACATTTGCCAAAAGCAGTGGATGAGTGTTCAGAGAAATGAGTTAAAGGGGTATAAATATATTAAAAAAAACAATGAAATAAAACTTTAAAAGGAATCTGTTTTACAGATGTATGACACAACTTCTTTGGTAGGAGAGGAAGAAATTTTTACCTAACTAACTTTGGCAATGAGTAGAAACTATAAGGCCAATAAATGCGACCCCCCCAAAACAAAGAACAAAAAACAAAAAAAGCAGATAATCATAGGAATGGTTTAAAGGTTACACAAGACTTTAGGGTGTAGTCATCATAGAGAGACCATGTTTCTGAACAGCAAATTAAGATGCATATATGCATCCTTTTTAAAAAAAGAAAGAAATAATAAAGTGTACATATGAGTATGAAAAAAGTAGACATGCAAAATGGTAAAAAAAAAAAAAAAAAAAGCTACTTAATACATCATGGACTAAAATTTTCCTGTTATATTACTGACTACATATTAACATTTTTTCCCCAAGATAATCATAAAATAATTTAAAAATTAATTTCTCTATTTATAAACTTAAATATTTACAAAAATAAATAGAAATTTTCTTCTCCTAACTAATCTCATTATATCCAATTTCTTTTGCCTTCTGGCTTCCCTTATTCAACCACTTTATGAAGTACTGAAAATAGGAAATGTACGTGCTATTCGAGGTCTGCTCAGCTGCTGCAACTAGCTGACTGCCTATTAGAACTGCTTCACATTCTGAAGAGCCCTAGAGCAAGTCAGAGTTTGCAGGAGCTTGGCATTTCTCTAGGCATGGAAGAGCAAGAAGAGATGCAAATGTGTGCACACTGAAGGACTCACTGTCAAAAGCAGAAATAACTCACTACTCCCCACATTTTATTCTATTTCAATTTTTAAATTTTTAAAATAAAGGTACATCCAGATACTCTTAAAGACACAACTTTACATACTCAATTATTCATTTTTAAGAATTAACCAAAGACATATTTGTTATGTAATATGTAAAAAAACACAGAGTTCACTTTGAGAATTTTTAGTGTACTTAAATGCTGTTTGCTGCTGCTACTGCTAAGTCACTTCAGTCGTGTCCGACTCTGTGTGACCCCATAGACGGAAGCCCACCAGGCTTCCCCGCCCCTGGGATTCTCCAGGCAAGAACACTGGAGTGGGTTGCCATTTCCTTCTCCAATGCATGAAAGTGAAAAGTGAAAGTGAAGTTGCTCAGTCGTGTCCGACTCTTAGCGACCCCATGGACTGGAGCCTACCAGGCTCCTTTGTCCATGGGATTTTCTAGGCAAAAGTACTGGGGTGGGGTGCCATTGCCTTCCCCGAAATGCTGTTTACTTTGATACTAATATAAATTAGATTTTAAAACTCTAATTCAAAATCTGGAAAAGGTGGGTTAACAAATCCTATACATATGTGCAAAAACCACAATCATAATACCAGTAGTGAATACTTTATTAACTGGTATAAAAAGTGAAAATTTGTGAAAAGAAATACCTTTCTAATAAGCAAAGAATCTTTCTACACAGTCAATATGGTATTTAAAATCTGTATTTTTCACAATGACTTGAATAAATGCTGCAAAACAAATTGTTACCACTAACACAGTGACTTAAAATGTAATTTTACTCTAACCCAGGGCAATATTCAGAAAGCCACATACAACAAAGTAAACACACACACACACATACACACATACAGAAGCACATCTAAAGTCAAAACTCAATTATTTTGAGCTCTAAGGCATTTGCAATAACTCAGAGGAAGTCATTCTCTAATTAAACTTTTTCTTAATTGACATGTTCTTTATTTTTTCCAGTTTTTACTGAAGTTGGACATTCTGAGCTATGTTTACATATATGTTATATATGTGTTCATGTGTGTACATTTATGTATATATACACATATACATATATTAACACATGCACATACATACACACATAAAACAGGCACTCTGCCATGCAACAGCTCTGAAGTCTGTTAACTCTGACATGGTTTGACAACCATGTGTACATAGGTTTTTTTAAAATATCAGAATATAAACAGTAGAGACGTGATAATGTTCTACTACTATGAAATCCATTCAAAGTAAATCCTATCAGAGAATTCGACAATAAAATCACAATAAATTTCTCACCCTGATCCATTATTCTTATGGCTTATCAATAATAGCATTTTATTTCTGATTGAAATAATTTTTATAGAATAAATGGAAGCAGGATATTGCTCAGGACTCACTACGTTACATAAAGCTGAGCATAAGTGCTTTTTAAAGGAGTAAATAATATAAAGAAATGAGCTTGTGTGGTGAATGGCATGTAGAGACATCACAGTCGCTAGTATTTGTAACAATCATCACTGGTCACCACAATGATGATAAAACAATGGGGATCCCACTTACTAATGCATTATCTGTTCAGTGTTTTGAAATTTATTAAATGTTCTTTCTTCTTTCCAATTTTTAACTTTCCACTTTCAAATTTCTATTATGTATTCCATACATGTTCTCTCTCTCTCTCATTTTGCTTTTCTAGCAAAATGAAATATGGGAAAGAAACAAGGATTTGAAAAAAGTTGTGGAGCAATATTTTGGCAGAAACTTAAAAGAAATACAGCAAGGTAGTGATCTTCAGGAAGCAAAAGATCATATTAAAATATTTTGAACAAGTCATCCACCTATTATGAAACAAAAAATGGGTTGCCTACTATGTAAGTATATGATACAAGACACTGTGGAGGATTCTGAAGCGAATAAAACAATAATAGACTTCAAGGAGCCTAACATTTATTTAGTAAAGGTGATAAACTAAGAAAAAAGATAAAGAGTTAAAACAATATGATAGAAAAGTATGTGAATGGAATAAGATACTATAAGAATTTAAGAAAGAGAAACCTTCCACCTGTCAAATGGAAGAGACATTTGGATTAGGTCTGAATGAATAATGCAGGAAGATGTATAGACTAGTTTGGGTAAATAATAAAAACGAAGAGGAAATAAGATGCATAAATATGTAGAGGAAAATGGAAAAATATGCAATCCCATTTGGTTGCTATACAAGTTGTCTAATAGGAGATTATATAGGAAATATTTGTTGAAAAAAGATTAGAAAAATTTTGAATGTCATGACAAGAAGTAACCTCATCTATTCCTAATAGAAAGTAACAGAGCAGGAAATTAACACAGTCAATTAATGGCTTTAGAAAAATAAAGTTGGGGGTTGGGTCAACTGTGAAGTCAATGGAAGTGGAGAAATCCAAACATTGCAATGTGTTAGTGGAGAGTAAGAGGCCAGGAAGTAGTGTGACTTCAGTAGACTACGATTTTCTTTATCTTTTCTGCCAAATGTTGATCAGCTAGGGTTACCAGCTTTTCCCATTCCACTTCCCTTTTATTGTTCACCTATTTCCTAGTTCCTACAGAGAGAAAGGTGACATGAAATCAAGAGGAAATAAACAGATATAGTAGAAAAGTGGCATATCAAATCTATGACCAGTAATGTACAGATCAGATCATCAGATCAGTCGCTCAGTCGTGTCCGACTCTTTGCGACCCCATGAATCGCAGCATGCCAGGCCTCCCTGTCCATCACCAACTCCCGGAGTTCACCCAGACTCACGTCCATCGAATCAGTGATGCCATCCAGCCATCTCATCCTCTGTCGTCTCCTTCTCCTCCTGCCCCCAATCCCTCTCAGCATCAGAGTCTTCTCCAAAGAGTCAACTCTTCGCATGAGGTGGCCAAAGTACTGGAGTTTCAGCTTTAGCATCATTCCTTCCAAAGAAATCCCAGGGCTGATCTCCTTCAGAATGGACTGGTTGGATCTCCTTGCAGTCCAAGGGACTCTCAAGAATCTTCTCCAACACCACAGTGCAAAAGCATCAATTCTTCGGCGCTCAGCCTTCTTTACAGTCCAACTCTCACATCCATACATGACCACTGGAAAAAACCATAGCCTTGACTAGACGAACCTCTGTTGGCAAAGTAATGTCTCTGCTTTTGAATATGCTATCTAGGTTGGTCATAACTTGCCTTGCAAGGAGTAAGCCTCTTTTAATTTCATGGCTGCAGTCACCATCTGCAGTGATTTTGGAGCCCAGAAAAATAAAGTCTGACACTGTTTCCACTGTTTTCCCATCTATTTCCCATGAAGTGATGGGACTGGATGCCATGATCTTAGTTTTCTGAATGTTGAGCTTTAAGCTAACTTTTTCACTCTCCTCTTTCACTTTCATCAAGAGGCTCTTTAGTTCCTCTTCACTTTCTGCCATAAGGGTGGTATCATCTACATATCTGAGGTTATTGATATTTCTCCTGGCAATCTTGATTCCAGCTTGTGCTTCTTCCAGTCCAGCATTTCTCATGATGTACTCTGCATAGAAGTTAAATAAGCAGGGTGACAATATACAGCCTTGACGAACTCTTTTACCTATTTGGAACCAGTCTGTTGTTCCATGTCCAGTTCTAACTGTTGATTCCTGACCTGCATACAAATTTCTCAAGAGGCAGGTCAAGTGGTCTGGTATTCCCATCTCTTTCAGAATTTTCCACGGTTTATTGTGATCCACACAAAGGCTTTGGCATAGTCAACCAAGCAGAAATAGATGTTTTTTCTGGAGCCCTCTTGCTTTTTCCATCATCCAGTGGATATTGGCAATTTGATCTCTGGTTCCTCTGCCTTTAATAACATCATTGCCCTTACTTAAATTCTAAACAGATCGAGCATGGGATTTATGTCTGTAATAGATTTTTTGGCAAATATTGAATACAATTTGATAGGACAAAATGAAAAACTACTTCATAACTTTCTAAACATTAAGAAAATTAAGACATGGGTCAACAGAGCATGCTTAATTTGAGTCACTTCTCAACAGCAACTAGTTCTGTAAAGTGCCTCTTATTCTTCACAGAACAAACGACCCTCATTTGAGGACATGTATTCGTCCAACAGCCCCTAAGTTGAGCCATTAAGTATTTCCACCCAATGCCAAGAAGTAAAAGCCAGGGATGGTTAATAAGTGGTTCTAGATAGCAGATAAAAGGAATTCAAATTGTGGTATTTGCTGAACAGCACGTGACACGACAGGTCAATATCCAGGTGCTTCTGTAGTGATAATCTCTGGTTATTCTGAAAGAGTTGTGAAAATAAAAGCTCTAACAAAGACAAGAGAATGGAGGGCAGGGATCACATTTCCATAGAATCAGTTTTTAGTGATAAAACTTATTATCCAGCTGTCAGTCAGAGAGAAATAGAAGCTATCCCAAAGCTCATGCCAAGAAGAAAAGGAAGATCTTGTCGAAGATGTCACAAACTAAGAGCACTGAAGCATGACGGGGAGCTCCGTGTTCCTGGCTGCTTTTTCCTGAGAAAGCTTAGAAGCTGACTGCAAAGTACAATTTCCATTCCATTTATCAAAACAAATAAAAGAGAAGTGAAATTCTTGACTGCCAGAGAAAATATTTGTTAGTGTAAAAAATAATTGAGATGAAATGTCTGAACAAAGGTGACTTTTTTTAAAAAAAAAGGAAGGAAACATTGGCATACCATGAGGGAAGAAAATGCTTAAGTGCTCTGGAAGACACTGTCTTTACTTCGCCATTTGATGCTTTGTATTTTTATTCTTTTCCTCATGGTAATGACTGAGAATAATCAAGGTTTTACACTGCACATCTTTTCAATCTTAGAGCATCATTAGTCTTGCCAAAAAGATTTCATCTCTGCTCCCACGGGTCAAATTGAGTTAATGATAAGTTGGTGAGATGACTTGATTAGAACTGTAACATGAGGGAGCCTCAGGTCCAGGAATAATCACAAACCAACTGTCAGCTCTTTTGGCTTTCTGGCTGTGTTGTTGAAATGACATGTTTGGACTCAGAGGATATAGAATGACAGGGGGTGCATGGTTCACTCAGCTCTCCTACAGAGTCACAGAAATACTTACCCAGTACCATCAGAATAATACTAAGCACAGCATCAAATTAAACCAAAATATGTTTTCACTGCTCTCAAGAGCCTGACAGAAGCTCATCAGATAATTCTAGCAACATTTGCATCCTCTCTACAATAATGATAAGCAAATTGTTTGCTTTTCAAAAATACATACTCACAAAGGGACAAAGAAAAAGACAAAAATAACTATTTTTTTCCAAAAGTTAAATCCTAACGTTTGTCTTATTAAATCTAATTCTCAAAATATGGGGACTTGAAAATTTGGGGACTCTTTAATATTTTTCACTTAAATTTTTATCTAATAATATTAGATTGTGTTGGAAGAGACCTGTAACTACAATCAGTGAATCCACTTTAATTCATCTCTGATATTGCATATTCTGCTTATGTGTTATACTTTAAACAACACTTAAGACGTAAAACATAAAAACATATACGTGGATAATACGCGAAATAGAAAAATAAAAGGCATTTTAAAATATTTATTGAAGAAAAAAAGAAAAATCTCATACCATAATTTAAACTTTATTTTTCATAAAAATGTTTAGCAAAAACATTTTTCAGACACAAAAATATAGTGATTGCATATTATCTTAAAAAATTATTATGTAAAACACTACTTCATAACATACAGTGTGTAAAACAAGATGACTAGAGAGGTGCTGCATACAGCTACGACAAAACAGGGAACCAGCCTGACGCTCTGTGATGACCTACAGGAGGGGGATGGAGGGAGGGAGGGAGGCCCAAGTGGGAAGTGTTGTATGCATAATTATGGCTGATCTGTGCCGTTGTACAGCAGAAACCAACACAACACTATAAAGCAACCCCCCCCCAGTTAAAAATGAATTTAAAATAAATAAACAAAGTGAGAAAAATACAAACAAACCTTTAGAGGGAATTTTCAGTGCTTTCTCCACTCCTAAAAAGAAAAGTGGCACTCTTACATTGAACTAAAAGATGTAAATATTTTGTATGCCAAGCAAAGTGGTTGGTCCCATAGTACATGCTTGGAACATTTATTTCCTGAAAAATAAAGCAACTAATTTTAATATGTTTTGAATTCAAGAGCTAATGAAAATAGAATTTAAGAACTCAATTCTGTGTGTGATGTCTCCAATTCTTCACCTCTCCTCGTATCCACACTGTTGATCATGTGACTTTACAACTCTTTAGCACCAAAGAAGTGGGGTCTATTTCCCCATCTTTTGATTTGGTACTTGCCTCGTGACTTGCTTTGGTCAACAGAATGAGGCAAAAGTGGTGTTGTGCTGATTTTCAGCCTGTATCTCAAGAAGTCCTTTGAGCTCCTCCTGCTCTTACACCTCCACCATCACTTCTGGACTAAGAGATGCATATGGAGCACAGCTAATGTAGTCACCTCATTGTACAAAGCAAAGGCTGTCTAGATCAGCCAATAGCCAGTCCACCAGCAGATTTGTGAGCCAGACATGATCATCAGAGGCTTTCTGCCAATGATGAGATTTTGTGGCTAATCATTGCTTAGCATTTTGATATAAGCTTTGCCCTTAATCTCTGTTGCTGTTCAGTCACTAAGTTGTGTCGAATTCTGAGAAACCATGAACTGCAGCAAGCCAGGCTTTCCTGTCTTTCACTATTTCCTGGAGTTTGCTCAAATTCATGGCCATTGAGTCAGTGATGCTATCCGACCATCTCATCCTCTGCTGCCCTCTTCTCCTTTTGCATTCAATCTTTCCCAGCATGAGGGTTTCCAATGAGACAGCTCTTTACATCAGCTGACCAGAGTATTGGAGCCTCAGCTAATCTCATGTGGTAAATTATCTTAACATTTGTGTGAAGATTACATTAGTGATCCCTGCATAGAACAGTACTTAACAAATTTTATTTCTCTAAAACTGAATTGTGCTGAGCCACTATGTACTTATTTATATTTTTTTCTTTTTAAATAAACATTTATTAAGGGCTTGACATGTGCCAGAAATCGTGGCAGTATGATATATGACGTAAAAAAGACTTTAAATGAATTTATTTTTGTCTTTACTTCCTGTATGGTCTTTGAGAGTAGGTTCATTTCTTCACTATGCTCTCACAGATACTAATTTATTAAACATAGGCCTAATAATTCTATGAGACATAAGACATGCAATACTTTAGTTCAAGCTATAATAAAATTGAGAGTCATTTTCTAGCACCCTAATCCTTCACTGAGACATAAAACTAAGTATTTTAATTTTTCTATCAATATGTTTATAGGTAGATATAAAGTGAATCAGCAATATAATCTAAATTACTTTTGAGTGGATAGGTCTAACAGAAAAAAATACATTTATATATATTTTTACCCTTGTGGCTCAGCTGGTAAAGCATCTGCCCACAATGCGGGAGACCCAGGTTCACTCCATGGGTCAGGAAGATCCCCTGGAGAAGGAAATGGCAACCCACTTCAGTATTCTTGCCTGGAAAAATCCATGGATGGAGGAGCCTGGTAGGCTACAGTCCATGGGGTACCGAAGAGTTGGACACAACTGAACGACTTCATTTTCTTTCACATTATCCAAATCCCTCTAACACTGCTTTGTCTGATGCACGAGACAGGGTGCTTAGGGCTGGTGCACTGGGATGACCCAGAGGGATGGGATGGGGAGGGAGATGGGAGAGGGGTTCAGGATGGGGAACACATGTACACCCATGGCTGATTCATGTCAATGTATGGCAAAAACCACTACAATACTGTAAAGTAATTAGCCTCCAATTAAGATAAATAAATTAAAAAAAGAAATAGTACATGTTTTCCTTAACTACATAACTCCAACAGTAGTAGTTAAGAGGGCTCATTTTAAGTGAAGCTATCTTATGACATGAAGTCCTTTAAGCCCCCTAAAATAAACTACAACGATTACATTATAATGATATTCCAAGTATGTATGGCTCATTTCACTCCTTACAAAAATCAGAATTTTAATACATTAACTTAGATCCTACTCTCACAAAACAGACTAATTTGCTTTGGATCACATTTCTGAAGAAAGACAAGAAAATTTCTAAATGATAAGAGAAAAAAACTATAGTTATATAAATTTTGAAAGAGATAGTAGCTATTGACATACTGGAACACATCATTTGATTTAATAAAATGCAAGTGTCTGGTAACATGCTTGCTTCAGGGGAACAAAAAGACAGATAAGGACTGTAGGGGTGATGATTATTTGTCCATTTCCTTTTCTGAAGCCACCACTTATTCTATGCTTTCATGCATGATTAACAGCTTGCAGATCCTTCACAGGTAATCAATAGTTGTGAAGTTTTATATTAGGTTTAGAGATTAGGAAGCCTTGATTATAAATTTTATCGATCTGTACAGCTTAGCTGCAGAAATCCCTGTACATTTTTCAGAGATTAAATTAAAAGGAGATATACGGCTGACACATACTAGAAATGCCAGTGTGATGATAAGATGTGACCTCTTTATGTGCATTCCTTCAGATGAAAAAAATCCATCCAGTACACTAAAACATGAATCAGCATGTCAACAAGCGTCAAGTCGAGATAGTAAACACGGTGAAAATGTGACACAAAGAATTAGAAAACCACAAGGAAACCTGCCTCACACTATAATAATTACAGGAGACTTGAAAGAATTAATTGCTTCAGCTCATTTGTAACTTAGGAAATTGAGAGAGATAAGAATAATGAACTCCTTAACTCACACTTGGGAAAATCTGAGCCTATATTAAAATGGAAGATTCACAATCTTTTTTAAGATAAAGGAACGAGGACAAACTTAATTACTAGAAAAATAAATATAATCATTTTAAAGTTAGCAAATAACCTAGTGAATATAAAATTCATAACCAAATCTGCTTTATGAATATTCCTGTTTCAAAAACTCTTAAGGAACTGTGCTATATTTTATGTCCATGTTTTAAGGTCTGAATATTCCTACCTTAAAATCTTTTAAGAAACTCTGTGTTCAGGTTTCCTATATTAATATGGAAACTTGAAATCAGAAAATATACCCTATATAGAAATAAATAGTACATATAAAACAGGCCTTGAAGAAGCAATGCTAATAAATGTTAGAATAATTCATTGGCTAATATATTTGCCATATAGAGCTATGCTTTAAAACACAACATAAACTCCAGAGCTAATTCTTACTAGGATAATTAATTTAACAAATATCTAGCAGATAATACAAATGGGCCAGACTAGTTCTTTAGGATAAAAAAATAAATAAATAAGACATGACTCCCTTTCCCTGTACAACTCACAGTGTGGAGAGGTACAAGTCCACACACAGGTCAGCTGCATCTTACTGTGATACAAATAAAACTATTGGGCCGAAGAGGCAGATCAAACTGTACAACTTCAATGGTAGAAACAATAAGCTATTTCACCATAGTAGTAATGGTCAAGCTCTGTTTGGATGATTAGATGTTTTCATAGTGAAGGGAGTGGATATGAAGGGCCTTCAGAAACAAACAAACAATACCAGGGTTGCAGAGAATCCTGGTTGCCATTTTGGACAGAGAAGAACTCTAGCCATACTTTCGGTATTTTTCCATCAGTGTATTCATCCATGTAGGGAGGAGCAAAATATATATTGGAAAGGCAAACACTTCTGAATATAATCTCCAACTGGTTCTCTCCCTGAACTCTGGATTCGTATATCCAATTGCCCTCTAGTCATCTCAACTGAGTGGGCTAAAGAGCATCTCAAACAAAATCTGCAAAACTAAGCTACTGCTATTCCTCAGCCTATTTATCATTAAATACTTTTGCAAGTCTTTCCCATCTCCGTAAAATAACTCCACATTCTAGGTATCCAGGTCAAAAATCTTAGGGTCATCCTAAGGACTTCGTTTACCTCACACTATACATGCATTTGATCAAAAATTTTACCCCTCCTCTCTACAATGTATGTTTAGCTTCTGACCACTTATCACGACTTCCAGCACTGCTACTTCTTTGATCTTAGCTACTATCACCCCAGGACTGCAATTAGTGAAACTGAACTCAGACTACACTAGAATGAACATCTGCTTCTACTTTTGCTCCTCTTAGTTGTCAGAAGGACCCTTAAAAACCCTCCAGTGATGCCCACCTAAGTTAGAGGAAGAGTGAAATTCAGTCATCACAATGGGCTTCTAGGTGTGGCGTGTTCTCCTGCCCACACCATCCCCACGCTTGCTCCCTGTCTGGCCTCATCTCCCTCTACTCTGTCTAATCTACACATTGTTGTTTAGCTGTTAGGCAGTGTCTGATTCTTTTGTGACCTCATCGACTGTATCCCACCAGGCTCCTCAATTCATGGGACTTTCTAGGCAAGAATACTAGAATGGGTTGCCATCTCCTCCTCAGGGAGATCTTCCTGACCCAGGGATTAAACCCATGATTCCTGCAACCACTGAGCCACCTGGGATACCCAGTCTGCATGTCAGATGCCACTTAAGTATTCAGGGCATACTTTTGCCTCTGGCAGGGCCTTTGCACTTCCTCTACCTTTTGCCTAGAATATCCTCCCAGATAGCCATTTTTCTTACTCCATCTGCTGCTACAGGGTTTTAATCAAATGTCATATGTTACTGAAACTTTCCATGTTAATATTATTTAAAATCTATTGTCTGTTTACTGCTTCATTTTTCTTCCTAACACTTACTGTCATCTAATATCATCTATATTTTATTTTATTATTTCCTGTTTCAATACTACAATGCTTGGTGCATAATCATTTTTCAATAAATATTTAGCTTGATGATTGAATGAGTGAATGAATGATGAACTAACGGATCTTTCTATCTTCTGCAGTCAGTAAGTTCCTAGCACATAATAAATGAGCTACAAATTTTGGCTGATTGAAGGTAACTTTTAATAACAGAAAAGTCACCATTAAAATTCTACCTCTAAATTTATTTATAAAATGAAATTTAAACTTCTGACCACATGTATCCTCTAGATATAGCCTTAACATGTTTTCATGCTTAAGAAGCAAAGACAAGATTCAATTTGAATGATAAAAATGTGAAATTACTGGGAGAATTCAAGTGACAGGAGGGGAAAAGGTTACTGTAGACCTTTGAAACACTAAGGGGATGGTGTTAGGAAGTGTTCTAATTTCATTATTTTACATGTAGCTGTCAGTTTAACCAGCACCACTTACTGAAGAGACTATTTGCCAAAGATAAACTCAAAATGGATTAAAGACCTAAATATAAGACCAGAAACTATAAAACTCTTAGAGGAAAACATAGAGGAACACGCAATGATATAAATCAAAGTAAGATCCTTTATGACCCACCTCCTAGAGTAATGGACATAAACAGACATTTCTCCAAAGAAGACATACAGACGGCTAACAAACACATGAAAAGATGTTAAACATCACTCATTATTAAAGAAATGAAAATCAAAACAACAACGAGATATCACCTCACACCCAGTCAGAAGGGCCATCATCAAAAAGTCTATAAACAGTAAATACTGGAGAAGGTCGGTAGAAAAGGGATCCCTGTTGCACTCTTTGTAGGAATGAAAATTGATACAGCTGGAAGATGGTAGGGAGATTCCTTAATAAAACCACCATATGACCCAGCAGTCCCACTCCAGGGCATATACCCTGAGGAAACCAAAACTGAAAAAGATACATGTACCTCAATTTCCTTGCAGCATTATTTATAATAACTTTTATAGAATTTTAAACGAATTAAAATTTTGTAGATGTCCATTGACAGATCAGTGGATAAAGAAGCTGTGGTACATATATACAATGGAATAATACTCAGCCATAAAAGGGAACACATTTGAGTCAGTTCTAATGAGGTGGATGGATCTAGAGCCTTATTATAGAGAGTAAAGAAGGAGAAAGATAAATATTGTACACTAATGCATATATATGGAATCTAGAAAGATGGTACCAATGAAATTATTTCCAGGGCAGGAATAGAGAAACAGACATAGAGAAACAAACATAGAGAACAGACTTATGGACATGGTGTGGGGGTGGAGGAAGGAGAGGGTGAGATGTATGGAGACAGCAACATGGAAACTTATATTACCATATGTAAAAGCCAGCCAATGGAATTTGCTGTATGATTCAGGAACTCAAATAGGGGTCTGTAATAACCTAGAGGGGTAGGATGGGGAGGGAGATGGGAGAAAGCTTCACGAGGGAGGGGGCATATGTATACGTATGGCTGATTCATGTTGATATTTGGCAGAAAACAACACAATTCTGTAAAGCAATTATCCTTCAATTTAAAAAATTAAATAAAAAAAACTAAGGTGGAATATCTTTGACAGAAGAAGGTGTTCATTTAATGTCAGAAACTCGTAAAGTACTTTAAAATTTTATTTATAATGAATATCAGGCTGGTTTAGTGATATTCATTTTGAACTGCCTTTTATTGTTCTTGATCTTTCAAGTACTTTTCTTATTTTCTCCACTAGGGAGCAAGTTTCTCTAGGGCAAGGAACATATTTACCACTTCACTTATTTCTTATTCAGTGCTAAGCATAGAATAAGAAAGCGATGAATATATTAACTTTAAGGAAATTTACCCAAAAGGAGATGTTATGAAATCTAAGACATTTGAACATTACATATCAAAATAAACCTCATCAAGACAGAAAAAAAATTCTTGAAGTTAATGGATATTATTTTCAAAACCTAAGAATAAGAAGAATAAACTTTTGGTATCTTACATTATCTGATATTTCAGCTTAAAAATTAGATGTTCTCTATAAATTGAGCTTAATTCATAAATAATTGCCTTTGTTTTAGATTCTACTGTAGAACAGCTGCTGTCTTTGAACACATATTAAACATCTCTTTTATTTGCATAGAGACCTAAAGAATTAGTTCTATAATTAGAGCCTGCATCAGAACTGTTTACCATGAGTTTACTGTCAGTCATGTGCTCCGATTTCTGGGGCCAAGTTCCACTGGGCACTGCTTATATTTATACTAGTTTGTTTATTTTAGCGACCTAAAAAAATTTCACAACCCTATTCCCTAGCCTCTATGTGTTTTTACATGTGGTACATTTCTTAATTTATGGAATGTAGCCACATTAGGAAAGCAGAGATGTCGGCTTGTGGATAGACCATACATGTGTAAGAAATAGATTAAAGGGAATGGATTGTGGAATCAGACTTTTGGTTACTACAGTGCTTACTTAACATCCATATGCATCATTCTCAAATCCACAAAACGGGAAAAAATAGTACCTACCTCAGACAACAGTAAGTAGTACGAATAAAATAAGATGCTATATATAAAGTACTTAAGAAAATACCTGGCACGTTTTATAAATAAAATGTGGCTATTAATTTTATTGTAATTTTATACTGATGATCTATCTAAAACATTATCACTTGTAAGAATAAAATCTTAGAGAAGTTTGGGAAGAAGTCTCTACCCCTACCCACCCCCACCCCAAACTGGATCACCTGTCATCTATGGCTACTTATTCATCTTTCATTCTCCAAGCAGAAGGTAAAAGCATTCATTTATAATTTTCAAAATGTCAACTAAATAAACTTTTTAAAATGATTTCTGGATTACTTGGCCCATTTTCGGTTCTTAGAGAATATGCATGTAAAGTATTAAGTAAAATATCAATGAGAAATAAAAACAGTCCTAAAATCTAACAGGAATCTAACAGAGACCCCAACAAAAGGATAGATAATCCTGCTGAACAGAAACTGAATCCTTTGAGCCTACCCACTCATTTCTCATATGCAAATACAAACCCTTTATCTCTATAAGTGAAGTTTACAACAAATCATTAAACATTAGAATTGAAAATTTCAAGAATTCTTGTTTTGAATGCAAAGTCATAGGGAGAGTTTTTAAAGAGGTTTTGCTGTTTGTTTATCTATCTGAATGGTTGCATAGGGACATTTCCAGCAAGCAAATGTCATGATCAACCTTTAGCTATTTATAATACTCTAATATACAGTAATACTTTCTTGGAACACTTTAGAATGTCTTTTTGTAAAAGCAAAAAAAAAAAAAAAAAAAAAGACTTGGCAAGCCCAAACTATTGGAGCAACTAACAAAAGGTAAATTACTATGAATTCTTTAAAACTGGATTTAACTTAAAGAATATCCAAGTGATTAATTTTTAGATTCTTCTGAAATTATAATAACTTACCTTGAATACAGGACAATATATGCAGTTCTCTACTAATATATTCCCATAATTAAACCATATAAAAATTCAAATAATTATATTTTAACAACTAAGGTTACGGAACTTCACTAGCATGTAAGTTTGTTTTTTTTTTTAATTACATCAAAAGGGAAAGGCCTTAAGAAAACCATGAAAATGTTATACTCAACAACTGAGGTCTGGCAATTCCATCTCATTCTCCTTTTTTTCTTTTATATACACTGAGAATGCATTTTTGTGTGCATTTTCTGAAGTAAAGCATAATGCATTTCCCTGGCTCATCATGGAATGAAGCACATCAGAAATATATATTTTAAAGACATTTTGAAACATTTTTCTTAAAATAGTCCCAGTTTGATTATTATAACCATTTAGGGAATCTTTTTCAAAAAATGTCATCCATATTTTCCTGATATCCTAAACACTCTATATTAAAAATATTAACTAAAACAATTATTCAAGCTCATCATTGTGGCTGTAACTCTCCTGGCGAAGTTAATACTAATTTCAATATTTGTTGGACTTTTAGAATGTCCTCTCTCTTCCAAGGGAACATTTTGTGAGGACATGAGTTATGCCATATTTTTTGACTCCATCAAGGATTAGATGTCACATAGTAAAGGCTTCTTTAAAATTTAACCCATTGAATGAAACAATGAAAAACTTGCAGTAATTAACACATTAAATCTGTTATATTTAAAGACAACCACCTCATCTTTTTGACTGATGTCCCTCGAGTGAGCAAAAGCATGTAACAGAACCTCTAGCCCAAAGTGAAAGTGAAGTCCCTCAGTTGTGTCTGACTCCGCAACCCCATGGACTGTGCCTGCCAGGCTCCTCCGTCCATGGGATTTTCCAGGCAAGAATACTGGAGTAGGCTGCCATTTCCTTCTCCAGGGGATCTTCCTGACCCAGGCACTGGACCTGGGTCTCCCGCACTGCAGGCAGACTCTTCACTGGAGGTCTGAGCCACCAGGGAAGCTCACAGTAGTATAATGCAAAACGTGATGGGGAAATAAATGGTATTTATTCAACACCTTTAAGCTTTATGTTCAAGTAAAAATATATATATATATATATATATATATAATTTTAAATAAAAGAATCATTAGTTTTGTTATCAAAGACTGAAGCAAAAAAAGAAAACAACTGTTAATAGTATATCAAATTGCCTTATATCACATATATATTATTTCATCATGTTTCTTTTGAAAATATGAGGAAAATATCTGTATTGAAGAATAATACTTGTGACAACTGGAAAAAGAAAGGCTTTCAAGTTTCTCCAATAGAATGTGTGGTCTCCTCAGTGAGGCTCTGCATCATGGAGTAAGGACTCATATTGAGAGGCATAATTGAGATGGCATTTCCTACTGAGCAAAACAGCAGTCCCCTTCTTGGGCACAGGCCAAAGACGCTGCAGCAAGAGGCCTCTACTTTCTCTTTGACACAATCGTATTTCTTTTCACTTATCAACCATCTCATCCCTGCAATTTTCTTTTAATTTTACATGAAGTTGAAAATGATCTCTCAACTGCTTCATTATGTCACCAGGCCATGTCAAAACCACACCAAAGCCCTAAACAGCAAAAACACACATCAGTCAAAATTAGTTATTCCTGAGTACATTCTTAAAAGTTGCTGCTGCTAAGTCACTTCAGTCGTGACCGAATCTGTCTGACCCCACAAACGGCAACCCACCAGGCTCCCCCGTCCCTGGGATTCTCCAGGCAAGAACACTGGAGTGGGTTGCCATTTCCTTCTCCAATGCATGAAAGCAAAAAGTGAAAGTGAAGTCGCTCAGTCATGTCCAACTCTTAGCGACCCCATGGACTGCAGTGCACCAGGCTCCTCCGTCCATGGGATAGTCTAGGCAAGAGTACTGGAGTGGGGTGCCATTGCCTTCTCCATCTTAAAAGCTGCTGCTGCTGCTGCTAAGTCGCTTCAGTCGTGTCCGACTCTGTGCGACCCCATAGACGGAAGCTCACCAGGCTCCCCTGTCCCTGGGATTCTCCAGGCAAGAATACTGGAGTGGGTTGCCATTTCCTTCTCCAATGCATGAAAGTGAAAAGTCAAAGTGAAGTCGCTCAGTCGTGTCTGATTCTTAGCGACCCCACGGACTGGAACCTACCAGGCTCCTCCGTCCATGGGATTTTCCAGGCAAAAGTACTGGGGTGGGGTGCCATTGCCTTCCCCGTCTTAAAAGCTAGTATTGTTTAAATGCCAATAATAGATTGTTCAAAATTATAAGAAATTTATTGCTTCAAGATATTGATGATACATATCCTACTTTTGAATTTATGTAGTGGTTTCACTTTGCCAACAAAGGTCCATCTAGTCAGGCTATGGTTTTTCCAGTAGTCATGCATGAATGTGAGAGCTGGACTATAAAGAAAGTTGAGCGTCAAAGAACTGATGCTTTTGAACTGTGGTGTGGGAGAAGACTCTTGAGAGTCCCTTGGAATGCAAGGAGATCCAACAAGTCCATCCTAAAGGAAATCAGTCCTGACTATTCATTGGAAGGACTAATGCTGAAGCTGAAACTCCAACACTTTGGCCACCTGATGCGAAGAACTGACTCATTGGAAAAGACCCTGTTGCTAGGAAAGATTGAAGGTGGGAGGAGAAGGGGACGACAGAGGATGAGATGGTCGGATAGCATCACTGAATCTATGGAAATGATTTTGAACAAACTCTAGGAGATAGTGAAGGACAGGGAAGCCTGGCATGCTGCAGTCCATGAGGTTGCAAAGAGTCAGACAGGACTTAGCGACCAAACAACAAGGCAATTAAACACTGTCAGTAAAAAACCAATAAAGTGACACAAGAAGCAAAACAAAAATTAAAATTTTTGATGTGGCTACAGAGCACAGAAAAAGTTAAAAAGTGGAGGCATCTAAGCATTAAATACATGCTGCATGCCACGGAAAAGCTTTAAGTAAAAAAAAAAAAAAAAAGATCATTTACTGCTCACAAAACTCTGAAAGGTAGGTACTTTCCTATCAAATTTTATAAAACATGAAACTGAGACTAGAAGGGAGTTGAGTAACTTATTGATGGTTCAGCCAGAATTCAAATCGAATAATGGCAAACTCAAGAACAATACTAACAGTGTACATACTGTTAGAAACAGTGAATTTGTATTAAGGAATCCAGAAAATATAAGTAATAACATGTAGAAAATTTTCCATAGAAAGGGATTACAATTTACTGCAACATTATTAAAATGTAAAATACCTACTATGCTCCAGTAGTTACATTTAATTTATACTATTGTGACCACAGCTCTTTAAATAACATCAGAGTAGCTAAATGCAAATGAATAGTAAAATTAGCCTCCTAAATGAGATTATCCTTTCCACCCTTGCTCTTTTTCACATGTGAAAAGTTTGAAATGTAAGATTAATTATGATTTTTAGTGTAACTCACTTATATTCTTATTGTTACATTATTAATGGCACACATCTGCCATAAAAGAATGTTGGACCAGTTCTCTCAGCTAATTTATTTTCAAGCTGTGTGTGCTATTATTCACACATGCTAAATTTGTTTTTAAATTGTTTTTTTTTTTTTTGTTAAATGGCAACAATTAAAAAGTATTAATATTTTAGAAGTGGTTTATGAACAGTAATGAAGTGGTTTATGAACAGTACTGTACAACCTATCCAGGTCCTTAACATAAAGAATGAAGAAGATTCAAGCATGAAAATATAATGTAAATGTTTTTGTGCTAGGACACAGATGTTAAAAAGCCCCTCAAAAAGGAAGGACAACTTATGTTCTTAAAACTTGCATTGTCTTATATTAGTGATCCTTTCATCTCTAGATCCCATTATACTGTCTATAATAAAATACTGTCAAATACATCTATGGACAGCATTTTTAAAACAAAATAAATGAACTCTATATTAAATCAAACAAGATTTTATAGAATAAGAGCAAAATAATGCTTTCCATGACAAAGTAGACAACTTAGTCAGCAAACATGGTTCCTTTCAATTGCTCAGTCGTGTCCAACTCTTTGCGACCCCATGGACTGTAGCCTGCCAAGCTCCTCCACCCATGGGATTTTCCAGGCAAGAGTACTGGAGTGGGTTGCCACTTCCTTCTCCAGAGGATCTTCCCGACCCAGGGATTGAACTTGGGTTTCCCACATGGTAGGCAGGTGCTTTACCGATCTGAGCCACCAGGGAAAAGAAGGGACCAAAAGAGACTTCAAAGTCACACTATTTCTGGGAGTTTCATAAAACCACTGAGACAACTAAGGATATATATTATACACTCAAATGTCAGAAAAACTATTGAAAGAATGGCTACACTAGTAAACATTGTTAGACACTGCATAATGTCATGGAGGAACTACATGATGTGAAAATACTTGTCTCTTGGAAGTAGTAGTAGACATTCCCTTCAACAGTTGAACAAATCACTGATGTGTGGAGGATGTACTCTTGATGGCTGTGTGGGATAAACTTCAGAGCACAATGTTCCATAAATTTGGGTACCAGTTGCCCTCCCCTCTAACCAGGACTACACACAGATGCAGGAACAAGGCAGTGAATAAAAACTAGTAGAATACAGCCAAGTAAGCAGAGGGGAAAGTTGGCACTTTGAATAGAGAATTAAATAAAACTCATATGTCAGTACAGGTATTTTATTGATTGAGAACAGTCAAGAGTTAAGCATAACGCTATCGGATCTTGATTCAGTGCTTAAGGAAATAATAAAATGGGGAACATATTCAGTTTGATTTTCTGTGTACTGAATGAAGAAATGGGCAGTGAATACAAAACTGTTCTGCCATACTGGTGTATCCTGACTGTCAATGGCAAAGAAGCTCACACAGGTTGTCAAAATGAAGGATGCAGGAAACACATTTCTTCCTCCACTGATCATGCTATTAAAGACCATTTCAATGATTTTAAGTGACAAGCCCAAAGGGCCCAATTTTGACAACATATTGAATTTATTGAATAGTCTAAATCTATCCTATCAGAGACAAAATATCACCATATTTAATACTGAGGATCAGAAAGAGTTCTTAAAATGACTGAGTAGCAAAACGACAATACAATTGCTGCAACTCTAATCTAGTTCAATACATAATTTTTTAAAAATATTTTTAGAGATAGAGGAGACAAAGGTTCGTGCTCTTTTGGTATATATATTTTAATATATATATAATGCTACAACAAAACATGAAAAAAATTGCTAGTACTGAATACAACAAAGGAGTATATTAAAACCAATTTATCATTATGTCAAGTTAAAACACTTTTTAAAAATAATTAATTAAATTGGAGGATAATTACTTAACAATATTATGGTCGCTTTTGCCATACATCAGCATGAATTGGCCATAGGTATACATGTGTCCACCACATCCTAAACCCCTCTCCCTCATCCCTTCTCACCCTATCCCTTGCTTGTTTAACTGTCTTGCTTCTGCCAACCTAAGACTCACACAATTTGCTAAAAGTATTTTCCAATGAAATATCTATTCACTATCTCTGGCTCCATGTTAGCTCTAAACATCCAGAACTGACAGACTAAAGACTCGGTAGAGATCATTTCCATTGATCTATAATTAAGAGTTGCACTTACTAACTTAGAGGAAATAAGAAGAGAGAAAATACAGAATGGATTTAGAACTTAAGATGTTTCTCAGAATATTCATCTTAAATCTACATACAAGTAACGTGCAAAGTTCCAATTAATGATATTTTTAAATATGAAACAAATATCACCAAATTATAATAAAGTTGTATTTAAAAAATTACCTGTATTTTCTAAATTGCATTAAACTTCCAGATGCCATCTGTGGGCTTCCCTTATAGCAAAGCTGGCAAAGAATCTGCCTGCAATGTGGGAGACCTGGGTTCGATTCCTGGGTTGGGAAGATCCCCTGGGGAAGGGAAAGGCTATCCACTCCAGTATTCTGGCCTGGAGAATTCCATGGACTGTACAGTCCATGGGGTCGCAAAGAGCTGGAGATGACTGAGTGACTTTCACTCACTCACTCATGCCATCTGTAGATACCAAAGTCATCAGTAGCACTGACCTAGTGGGTAAATTTGAAATTCCTTGGCAAAGTATACAATACTCTTGTAGATTCAGGCTCCATGTACCTCTTCACTGTCTTCTCACCACTTTCTCCCTCTGAATGTTGCTGGAATACCAAGCTATCTGCAGTTCATATCACATGCATCTTTCTTACCTCCATAATTCTGTTGTTGCTGTGCCCCTCAATATACTCCCCTCTCTGACTGCCCCTCTGTCATTCAAAACCCACCTGCCTAACTACTCCCCACCATTTTTCAATATCACCTAGCTCGATATTAGATATCTTATTTTTATATGAGCATAGATGTTCTCTAGGAAAATTTTCCCTAATCCCACATTCCCTTCTTCCTCACTTAGCTGCATTTATAATGCATTGTGACACTGATATCATGAAACTTACACTTTTAAATGATCAGTGTGTATATTTATCTCTACTACTAAAATGTATACAACTCTAATTTCTTCTTTATTTTTACATTTTCAGAATCTAATAAATATCTAATGCACAGTAGGTATAGCAAACAATGACTTACAATGGAATGTTTAGTTTTACCTGTAAAATAGAGATGAGGATAATGGTGAAGGTTTCATAGCTTCAATAAATGTGTGCCTCTATTCACTACTATCCATGATTGAGCAAGGTGAAGAAAATCTTGGTGAACCAGATGGATGGTTCTAATGAGTTACAGATGTGCTTAGCCAAAAATGTACTTTTATAAATTGATTTTAACTTAATATTCAAACTTTTTAATACAACAATTTAACTTCTATTTTTTAAATGACACCAAGGCCTTGCTTTTTGCACTTGGTTTGGACTCAATTCAATGAAGAGAATGATGAAAAAATACAAAATAATTGCATTTAAGACTGTGTGCGTGCATGCTAAGTTGTCTCAGTCACGTTCGACTCTTTGCAACCCTATGGATTGTAGCCTGTCAGGCTCCTCTGTCCATGGAATTCTCCAGGCAAGAATACTGGAGTGGGTTGCCATGTCCTCCTCCAGGGGATCTTCCTTGGAGGGATGATGGAATGGAACCAGCATCTCTTATGTCTTTTGCATTGGCAGGCAAGTTCTTTATCACTAGCGCCATTTGAAGCATATAATTTTCCTAGATGAAGACTCATTAAAAAGAAATCCAATGTATTGAAGAGTTAGTACTTTTTAAATTAACATGAGATCTTGACATTTAATTTTATGATGGAAAGAACATATTTTAGTAAATTACAATGAATTTTGATTGGCTTAACAAAGGGAAAGCATTTGTTTATGAAAACTGTGGTATACTACAAGCATGTGGTAGAGTCAATACAAAGATAAGTATATCACAGACTGCAACCCACTCCGGTACTCTTGCCTGGAAAATTTCAAGGATGGAGACGCCTGGTAGGCTATAGTCAGTCCACGGGCTTGTAAAGAGTCGGACACGACTGAGCGACGACTATCTATCTATTTATCTATCTATATCACAGATTCAAAGCTCTGGAGTGTGAGAGTTCTTGACAGGTTATCTGGGCTGGCAATTCCCTTGCCTTGGCAAGATCATTTTCAAAACACAGCAGAGAAATGCTTCTGTGTACTTAAAAAGTACCTCCAGGGGAAGAGGAGTCATAACCTCCCTTAATAATTCACTAAGCTTCTTTTAAAAAACAAGGTACCTAAATACAGTTTAGCACACTGAGTTCAAAGTCCATATTAATTTACTTTCACTTTTGTGGTGAATTAAAGTAGTTTAATTCACTGAGTAAATGCAGTTTGATTTCTTACAAGCAACTTAAACTCATGTCAGTAACTGAACTCATCATTTTCTTTCCCTATTTCTCCTTCCAAACTGGTTCCTCTTCCTATATCACCCACCCTTTTGCTCAAGCCCAAGAGTCATCCTGTATAAACTAATTTTTCCTATCTTTCATACAAAGATACATTCCTACATTCACATCAAATCAAGTTTCAAATTTTACTATTTGTTACTCTAAAATTCATCCCTTTGTTATTACCTCCAGGTATCACTTAGAACAATGAAAGAGCCTCCTAACTAATCTTACCTCCAGGTCTGCCTTCTTTTGTTTGTAATCACAATTATACTTTTAGTTTATAGTCATACAATGATGGGTACAAAACATTTCTGTGGCATCGCTTTGATTAACTACATCCAGATACAATACATATTATGTACATAGAGTTAGGAGAAATAAATGTAGAAAGAAATTACAAAGGGTCATTAACTATTCTCCCTCCACACACAATAACAGATATGCATATGTATGTACACATAAAAACACACACATAGATACTGTATTATATATATATTATATATATATATCATATATATATATATATATATATATATATATATATATATCTTAATGGCTTCCCTTGTGGCTCAGATGGTGTATGCCTGCAATGCAGGAGACCTGAGTTTGGTCCCTGGGTCAGGAAGATCTCCTGAAGAAAGAATGGGCAACCCACTCCAGTATTTTTACCTGGAGAATCCCATGGACAGGGGAGCCCAGTGGGCTACAGTCCATGGGGTCACAAAGAGTCAGACACAACTGAGTGACTAACACATATATCCTAATGGTAAGAAATATTGTTTAATTAAATTCGTGATTGCTGTTTTAAAGAAAAACAGCAAGGAATTATGACAATATACAATAAGGGAGCTTCAGTTGATAACAGAGCACCAAGAAAGCTCCCCTGAAGAACAGAGATGTCAGTAGCATCCTCTCGGGGCAGGAGAATTGATTAATCAGAGTTGTAGGAGGGGTATTCCATGCAGGCTGCTCAGCCTGAAGGCACAGAGGCAGAGCATATGGCAGACCAGAGAAGCCATGGAAATAAAGGCAGGTATGGTGACAATCAAGATACAGGAGTGGAAAGTGCAGGTGATGAGGCTTATGAAAGAGGTGGTGCCCATGTCAAGTTGTGGCCCAGATAAAAAGAATACAGTCTTTATGTTTTTCTGAAATCACCAGTCTGTTTGTGCATGTGCCCTAACTCTGTGATTGAAAAAAACAAATGAATATACTGTTCTCAGGAGTAATATTCCTAATATGTAATGCCACCATGTCAGTCTTCTACTCCCTGTCACATTCAGGATAATGACAAACAGCTCTGAAAGCACACACACACTCTGCTTTCTAGGCATGTTCTGATTTTGGGCCTGTACCTCTCACCAAACCCACAGTCATGCTGGACTCCAGCCAACCTGAATGGCTCAGTGACTGAACGCAATCACATCCTCTCTCTGTCTCTGAGTCAAACACACTTGCCTCCCAAGATCCTCTGGCTCATACATGTAGGACAATCAGAACTAAGGTCCCAGTAAGTTCTCCAGGCAACGTAACCTCTGTCCTGTGCTCAGTGTCTCAGTTGTGAACAACTCTATGTGACCCCATGGACTCATGTATAAATTAGGATTCTCCCCCATACGTCTATTTTCCAATGTGTGTTTCCCTGGCACAATTCAAAATATGCTTAGGTTAAAATGTGCAGAATGCCTATATATATATATATACACACACACACACATACATATATACACATATATATGCATATACATATATATGCATATAGCTACAAGAAAATTATTTTATCAAGAAAAATTGATTATAAAAATACTCATGGAAGTATCTGGTAAATAACAAAGCCTTTAAGATTAATTAAGAGTGAAAGAAAAATTTCATACTACAATTCTATGGAAGGTTTTTTCTGTTAGTAAAATGAGAATACTAATACCTATCTTACAAGAGCTCTCAAGGCTGACATGATTATGACATTAAACAATATATATGGAAAAGGATTTGAGGTTAAAATTAAAAATCTGAATGCTCACATGCTTTTATACTGAACAAGTCTTACCTTAAAAACTACTGTTAATATATTTGCAAGTCACAGCTTGTCTCACTATCTGTACAGTTTGTCTCAATGATCTGTTACTTTTCACAACATTTTTTCTATTTTTGTTATGTTTTTAAGGGTATCTACGATGCTTTTAATTCTATCCTTGATACTTGATGTCCTAATCTGTCATCTTCTACCTACAGTATCTGTTAACTGGTGACAGAGGATTAAGATTAAGAGGAATATAGAACTATCTAAATATAGATTTAGAATCCATAACCTCTTAGAAGTTTTACATATGTCTTGTTTTTCCTTATTCAATTTGTAATTAATTAATGTTTTCTATACTTAATCTTACAAATGTAGTAGCAATATTATCTGATCTCTATGTAAAACATCAAGCTAACTGATTTATGTAAAGGTTTGTAAAGGTGATGCTACAAGAAGATGTTACTATATTAATCATTATATCTGGGAACAGGTCATATATAGCATAAACAAAGAGAAACAGGAAAGAGTGGCAGAAAGCAAAGCTGTTTTGAAGAACAATTTTGAATTCCAGGATTATGGGTGACAGAATTTGTGATCTATTAAAGTTCCTCCTGGAAGATAGTTCTATAAAATGCAGTTTGAAAACCAATTTTCCGTACTAAATTTGTGTGATTGTAACTTGGGATAACGATCACTATATATTCAATTACAATTGAGCAAAAACAAATTGATTAGGTAATACTTATGAAATGAGTATAACATTCTTAGTTGTGCAGATTTTCACGCTTTAGAAGGAAGAATCTCAAATTAATGTGTGACTGCACTGTTTATAGAAATTGGCATTTCCTAAAGATGATATTTTATAATATTATACTTACCTTCTGGAGCTTTTTGTATTTTAAATCTCCAATCTAATTTATTTTGATGCATTAAGATCTTCACAGCTTCTTTTGTAATGTTGTCTAGTTTGGGGGATATAAGTATCTATATTCTTGTTCTAAAGTTCTATGATTCTCCTGTTTCTGTAATTAAGCTACTTATTTGTGATTGAGTAAATATGATCAAAGAGCCAGAAAATACACAAATTCCACAAGGAGGGTGCTTCAGGGCAGAAAGTGATCCAAGTACTATCCAAAGGTTTTCTCATTACAGCATTCACATGCAAAGAAAAATGGTGCTAATAACTAAAAATCATAGTGACCTATTGTTTAAAATAGCTCAATTTATTCTTCCATCCATCAGATTTTACAATAAAATCTGACGTGATTTGTATCCAATGGCAATAAATCTAGATTATCAGGGACTTGCATCGTGACATGACTGTGTTGAGGAAATACCATGGCATTGGTGTTAGCTATCTAGTTCCAATTCTCAAATTAGTAAAAACAAGCAGTTGGCTCTAAGTATAGCTTTGGTTTATAAATATATATATATATATATATATATATATATATATATATGTGTGTGTGTGTGTGTGTGTGTGTGTGTGTTATTTTTCCTTGCTTTATTTCTCTCTAACATGGAGACTTTTTTTGATGAAAAGGGAAAACAGAATTCAGAAAAGCAAGAAGAAAACTGAACTACACATCACTTCTCTTAGGTTAACAGTAAAGCTTGAAAAAACTACCCCTATCACTTTCCTTTGAGTGATTAACATGCACATATAAGGATAGCCAAACCACTCTTTTGACTATTATGTTTATAATGAACTATTATTTTTTTAAATCTTTCCCTGTTTTTACTATTAAAAATAAAATCATGACATTAGCAAAACTTTTCCATCTTGTTTTCTAAATCATTAATAGATTTAATACCATCAGTGCTAAAATTGATCCTGAGGGCACCCACTATTAACCTCTTTCCACTTGAGAACCCAGCCATTTATTTCTGGTCTTGCTTTCTAGCAACTATACAATTTTAAATATGAGAAGGAAATTTCCATGTTAATCCTTAGTCATCAGCTTTCCTTAGCTTTGCCTTGTAAAGAACATTTTCAGAAGTTCAGAACCATACAAGCATTGCCCTTCCCCATACATAATTTTGTCAGTGCACTTCATTTGTTGGACTTCTCTCAGGTAAGGTTGGGAAGATCCCTTGGAGGGGAACGGCTACCTACTCCAGTACTCTGGCCTGGAGAATTCCATGGACTGTATAGTACATGGGGTTGCAAAGAGTCAGAAATGACTGAGTGACTTTCACGTTTCAAGGGTCTATTTAGTCTTGAACAGAACAGTCAGAAACACTGAAATACTCTAACAGTATAAATCAGCTGCTTTGAAAAAGTCAGGCGAAAAAATTAAAGTGACAGGAGTAAATTTAAATATCACCCATCTGTTAGACTCATACATAATCCATTAATTAAATGAAATCTAAAATGTAGTAAAGCATACTTATATGGGCTTGATTCTCTTTAGTAATAAAAAACCATATTTAAAAAAATTTTATCATGAAAACATAACTAAACAAAAAAATGGCAAGCTGAGGATATGTTAAAAACATATACTTTTTGATTGTTATTCCTTCCAATTTTCAAAGATCAAAATGGCATTCTATTTTAATTGAATTGTTACTTAAGTATCAACTTTATTCTCCAAATGAAGAATACAGTCTCTTAAAATATAAAAGTCTTCTTGCTAAAAACATTTCACAAACTTCTTTAGATATATTTTTAAAAACTCAGAACTATATAATAGTGGCTTGAAAATATTTTATCAAAGGATTTATTTCTAATAGTGCTGGTGTCTTTGGCAATTATTTCCAGAAATAAGCTAAAGCTGTCTATGAGAAGATAATAGCTAGAAAAGTGAATTTGCTAAAAAATCAAATTGACTTTATCCCCAAAGATAAATCCCTCAGTTTTATATAAGTTTCTCAATCATGTTTTTTGCCTATTTTGATATGAATTTTGCAATGCTGTGGCTGTAAGTATAATGGAAAGTCAGTAACTATAATGTTTATTAGAAAAGCTTCTGATGTATTTTTGATAGACATTTTCAACTCAGAAACTTCTGAGCTGTTTCCAACCTAAAAGTGTCACCAAAGATAAATCTTTATCTCAATTTCAGATTATTTATCTTGAATACAGTAATTCCACTATGTTTGAAATCTGTCAAAAAGACACTAGATGCACATTGCCATGTAGGTGGAGTGACAATTTTTTCATGCTAATGTATTACAAAACTGAAAACCTAGACACTAGGTGTGTGTGCTAATGAATGTATTTTATATATTTGCTTTTAAAAAGGTTTACTTATTGACTATTTAATAGGAATCAAGGCAGTAAAGTATGATATCTTTTACTGCACAAGAAAGAGGAGAAATGTAAAGTATCTGGTTTGTTGAGAAGTCAAAATCTGCTTTTCAATTTAATTTTTTTTAAAAGATTTCAACCAATATTTGATTTCAACTGTTATCATAGGAAATACAATGGTAAAGGAAAATCATGAAGTATTTCAATAAAATAACATTTATATTACTAAAAAATCAAACTTTTCATTGTGAGGATATAGCACAATACTTTCCCCCATAATTATCTACCTCTTTACATTAGATGAACAACTTAACTTTAAAAATGTTACCAAAAAAATACACTTTACAGTAGTAAATTAATTAAAAGACTATTTCCCCCTAATTTTTACAGAAAAAAATTTCATTCTATTTTTTCTTCTACAGAATTTAAAGAGAAGAAATACAATAAAAAAGTTCATTTAGGATGTTTTATCAACCAATCAAAATATTTATTGAGTAATAATTATCATTCAGCAATAAAAAAGATAACTGAGATGAGATGTATTTATGTTCAAGGACTTTACAAAATAGTGGTCAAAACTATCACTTTGTAAAACAATAAAACCAACAATTAAAAAAGCAAAACTTGAAAAAATAAATGACAGTAATATAAATAAGCACTAAATGCTGCTGATGAATATAGCTCAAATTCAGAGCTTCAGTGTTGACTAAACTGTAAAATTGAAGTAGGAAGTGTCCAAATTTTAATCAGACACTATCATTCCTGGTAGCGAGTAAGATTCATTTAACACCTCCTTGGGCAGAGAGCTGCAACTGATAAAAATGTTGAATAGAAGTATCAAATATTTCTTCTTCACAATACAAAAATAAAACAAAAATGACAATGCTAGATCCACCTAACGAGTATGCATGTGCTTGTCGTTTTCACAATATCTGGTCAAAATGATTAGAACATTAACAGCATTAAATATCATATTTTCATTCTAGTATAATACTTTTAAGTATACAATGAAATATATATAAACATCTACACAGAACCTTCTTTTGAAAATAGTATATTTGCATATGAAACTCAGCTAAAATTTTAAAACTCAAAGGAATAATTCATAACAGCTGCTTCCTTTTCCCTAAATGATTGCCATGTAGACTTTGTACCTTCCAAATGTTGAGTGAATTTTAAATGTCTTTGAATGCTCAGGTTTTTTCTTTTTTCCCACCCCAGCAATCAACATTAAGATTATACCACACCTGCTCTCCTGTTTAAGTTTCACTTTTTTCCTGAACTTAGCACTAGATTGCAAGAACTGCATTTAGCTTTCTGATACATGTCTAAAAAAATGAGCCAAAAGAATTTTTACTAATTTGTGGCCATCAGTCATTTAATTGTGCCTCTCTAGTGTTTCGAGATGTCTCCTTCCATGATAGAAGGGCAGTTAACACCTGTAAGGTAATTATATCTACCAAATGCTGTTGGCCAAGAATATGAATATATAATTGTTCCTACCATCTGTTAATTGTTCTATTTGAATCACTTATTTCATCATATACATATACTTGGCATGTATCTAATTTTACTAGCCTCTAGAAAGAGGCTTATAGTAGAGTTTATGTCCTTACATCATTAAGATGGAATTTTTAAGTTATGGGGTGAGGACACACATTAAATAAATAAATAAATAAACATATAAGTGTGGATGTACAAGGAAAAAGAAAATTATACTAGTGAGAGAGAAATCCAAATAAGAGAGTAAGTCATTTTCACCGGGAAATATGAATTTAGTAGGTAAGAGTTGACTGGAAAATTGCTAGATAACTGAGATGAAATCCTACATAAAATCATATAAATTCACAAAAAGCACTTTTGATCTCTGTCACGAGGAAATTCCAGAAAAAGAGATTGATCAATTTTATATCAGGCAGCGGAAAAAACATTCAAAGCCCTCCAGGCTTTAAGACAAATTGGAATCCTCATGTTCCACAGAGGGATTCAGAACTTGTATAAATATTTAATATACATTGTATTTGCAGTATTTTAACTGCAATAAATGTTATTAATACAGGGCTGAATTTATTAACTGTGGGACTTATGGCAAGTTTCTTATTTTCTCAGTGCCCCATTTTCATCATTTATAAATCAAGAATAAGTGAAATATGAAGCTTAAGAGAGATACATGTGTACAGCAATCACATTCAGTGCCTAGCAAACAGCTAGAGCTCAAAAATGATTACTTACTATTTTTGTAACTATCATTTAAAAACAGTTCTGATCATTTTCACTGAACAACATAAATTTAAAATCCAGCTGTCTGTGTGTGATCTGACAGCCAGTCCCTTTTATTGCCAAGCACTATTCCATTGCATGGACATACCACAGTCCCTTTATTTACTCAAATTTTGAAGGGAATTTTGGTGGTTTCCAATTTTGTGTGATTAGAAATACAGGTATTATAAACATTTGCATGTAATTTTACGTGCAGGTGTAAGCTTTTGAATCAAATAAGTAACAGTATACATGCTGGATAGCATGGTAAGACTGTGTCTAACTTTGTAAAAAAAAAAGCCAAACTGTTCTGCAAAGTACCAATGTACCAACTTGCATTCTCAATAGAAATGAATGAAACTTCCTACTGTTCCACATCCTTGCTAGCAATTGGTACTTTCATTTTTTAGTGGATATTAGCCATTCTAACAGGTGAGTAGTGGTATCTCACTGTTGTATTAGTTGTTGAAAAGGATTATGTCTTCTCCACTGAATTGTCTCAAGAAGCAGTTGATGATATTGGGAGGTTCTATTTATGGATTTTCTATTTTATTTTACCAACTATGTATCTATTTTTCCTCTAATACAATATAGTCTTGACTACTATATCTTAATAATAATTCTTGAAGTTGGATAGTATTGGTCCTTTGACTTTCTTGAACTTCTTCAGAACTATGCTGGCTTTTTGAGGTCTTCTGCCTTTCTATATAAACTTTAATATCAGTTTATCAGCATCTAAAAAATAACTTGCAGAGATTTAGATTGGGATTGTGCTGAACCAATAAATCAGGTTAGGAAGAACTGACATCTTAACAGTATTGAATCTTCTATTCCATACACATAGAATGCCTCTACATTTATTCAGATTCTTAAAAGTTCTTTCATCAGCACTTTGTAGTTCTTCAAATGCAGATCCTGTAATATGTTATATTAGATTTATATATCTAAGAGTATCATTTGGGGAGGGTGTTTTTTGAACTTGAAATTCCAATTATGTATAGGTGCTATAGAAAAAAACAATATTCACTTTGTATCACATGAAATTTTATACTTGCTATTATTTTCATGAGATTTTTAGTAGGTTATTTGGGCTTTCAGACACAATTATATTATCTTTGAGTAAGCACAGTGTTCTTTCTTCCTTTAAAATCTGCTTATAGGTTTTCACAGTTTTCTTGCTTTACTGCACTAACTAGGACCTCTAGTACAGTATTCCTCCATTACTCAGAACCCATCCCTCCCATCAGGAAGCTTCCACAAGCCTCTTATCCTCATCCATCAGAGGGGAGACAATGAAATCCACAGTCACAGAAAACTAACCAAAGTGATCACATGAATCACAGCCTTGGCTAACTCAATGAAACTATACGCCATGCCATATAGGGCCACCCAAGACAGATATAGGTCATGGTGGAGACTTCTGACAAAATGTGGTCCACTGGAGAAAGAAACGGAAAACCACTTCAGCATTCTTGCATTGAGAGCCCCATGAAGAGTATAAAAAGGAAAGATCACATGACACAGACAGATGAACTCCCCATGTCTGTAGTAAAGTCCAGTACTGTAAAGATCAATATTGAATAGGAACCTGGAAATGTTAGGTCTATGAATCAAGATAAATTGAAAGTGGTCAAACAGGAGATGGCAAGAGTGAACATCGACATTTTAGGAATCAGTGAATTAAAATGGACTGGAATGGGTAAACTGAATTCAGATCACCTTTATATCTACTACTGGGCAGGAATCCCTTAGAAGAAATGGAGTAGCCCTCATAGTCAACAAAAGAGTTCAAAATGCAGTACTTGGGTGCAGTCTCAAAAACAACAGAAAGATCTCAGTTTGTTTCCAAGGAATCCATTCAATATCACAGCAATCCAAGTCTATGCCCCAATCGATAATGCTGAAGCAGCTGAAGTTAAGGGTTACATGAAGACCTACAAGACCTCCTAGAACTAACACCCCCAAAATATGTTCTTTTCATCATAGGTGACAGGAATGCAAAAGTAGGAAGTCAAGAGATTATATCTTCAAGGCAAGTTTGGCCTTAGGGTACAAAGTAAAGCAAGGCAAAGGCTACCAGAGTTTTGCTAAGAGAATTCACTGTATATGGCAAGCACCCTCTTCCAACAACACAAGAGACAACTCTACACAGAGACATCACCAGATGGTCAATATATGAAATCATATAGATCATATTCCTTGCAGCCAAAGATGGAGAAGGTCTATAAAATCAGTAAAAACAAGACAGGGAGCTGACTGTGGCTCAGATCATGAACTCCTTATTGCCAAATTCAGACTTAAATTGAAGAAAGTAGGGGAAACCACTAGTACATTCAGGTATGAAATAAATGAAATCCCTTACAATTATACAGTGGAAGTGACAGATTCAAGGGATTAGATTTGATAGAGTGCCTGAAGAACTATGGATGAAGGTTCACAACACTGTACAGGAAGTGGTGATCAAAACCAACCTCAAGAAAAAGAAATGCAAAAATGCAAAATGGTTGTTTGAGGAGGGCCCACAAATAGCTGACAAAAGAAGAGGAGCTAAAGGCAAAGGAGAAAAGATATACTCATCTGAATGCAGAGTTCCAAAGAATACCAAAGAGAGATTTAAAAAAAAGCCTTCCTCAGTGATCAATGCAAAGAAATAGGGGAAAACAATAGAATGGGAAACACCAGAGATCTCTTCAAGAAAATTAGAGATACCAAGGGAATATTTCATGCAATATGGACACAATAAAAGACAGAAATGGTATGGACTTAACAGAATCAGAAGATAGTAGGAAGAGGTGTCAAGAATACACAGAAGAATATATAAAAAAGATCTTAGTGACCTGGATAACCATGATGATAATATCACTCACCTAGAGCCAGATGAGTGTGAAGTCACGTGGGCCTTAGGAAGCACCACTACAAACAAAGCTAGTGGAGGTGATGGAATTCCAGCTGAGCTATTTCAAATCCTAAAAGATGATGATGTTAAAGTGCTTCATTCAATATGTCAGTAAATTTGGGAAACTCAGCAGTGAAGAGAAATATCAACAACCTCAGATATGCAGATGACACCACCCTTATGGCAGAAAGTGAAGAGGAACTAAAAAGCCCCTTGATGAAGGTGAAAAAGGAGAATGCAAAAGCTGGTTTAAAACTCAACATTCAAAAAAGTAAGATCATGGCATCTGTTCCTATCACTTCATGCCATGTAGATAGGGGGATAATGGGAACAGTGAAAGATTTTAATTTCTTGAACTTCAAAATCACTGGGAATGGTGACTTCAGCCACGAAATTAAAAGACACTTGCTTCTTGGAAGAAAAGCTATGACAAACTTAATATATTAAAAATCAGAAACAGTACTTTGCTGACAAAGGTCCATATAGTCAAAGTTATGGTTTTTCGCATAGTCATGTATGGATGTGATGGAGAAGGCAATGGCACCCCACTCCAGTACTCTTGCCTGGAAAATCCATGGATGAAGGAGCCTGGTAGGCTGCAGTCCATGGGGTCGCTAAGAGTCGGACATGACTGAGCGACTTCCCTTTCTCTTTTCACTTTCATGCATTGGAGAAGGAAATGGCAACCCACTCCAGTGTTCTTGCCTGGAGAATCCCAGGGACGGGGGAGCCTGGTGGGCTGCCGTCTATGGGGTCACACAGAGTCGGACACGACTGAAGTGACTTAGCATAGCATAGCATAGCATAGCATGTATGGATGTGAGAGTTGTACCATAAAGAAGGCTGAGTGCCGAAGATGATGCTTTTGAACTGTGGTGTTGGAGAAGACTCTAGAGAGTCCCTTGGATTGAAAGGAGATCAAACCAGTCAATCCCAAAGGAAATCAGTTCTGAATATTCATTGGAAGGACTGATGCTTAAGCTCCAACACTCTGGCCACCTGATGTGAGGAGACAACTCAAAGGAAATGACCCTGATGCTGGGAAAGATTGAAGGCAAGAGGGGAAAGGGATGACAGAGGACGAGATGGTTGGATGGCATCACCTACTCAATGGACATGAGTTGAGCTAACTCTGGGAGATGGTGATGGACAGGGAAACTTGGCATGCTGCAGTCCATGGAGTTGCAAGGAGACCGGACGTGACTGAGTGACTGAACAACAACAATGCGTATAGAGTTCTGTACTATCCTTGGTGTCAGGTATCCCCTGGGCGTTTTGGAATATATACCCCCATGAATAAGGGAGCATTGCTGTATTTTGTTTGGAGAAGGCCATGGCACCCCATCCAGTACTCTTGCCTGGAAAATCCCATGGATGGAGGAGCCTGCAGTCTGTGGGGCGCTAAGAGTCGGACACAACTGAGCGACTTCACTTTCACTTTTCACTTTTATGCATTGAAGAAGGAAATGGCAACCCACTCCAGTGTTCTTGCCTGGAGAATCCCAGGGACGGGGGAGCCTGGTGGGCTGCCATCTACAGGGTCGCACAGAGCCGACACGACTGAAGCGACTTAGCAGCAGCAGCAGCTCTATATTGTTAAATGAGATTGGTGATAAAGGCCATTTTTCCTTATTTTCAATCCTAAGGTAAGGATATTACTTTTATTGCATTCAGTTAAATTTCAAACCAAGCTGAAATATGTATCTTTGGCTTATGTTCATGTCATGATGAATACTTTTTCCCTAATTTTTACTTTCCAACTTATTATATAATTGACTCATTTACTATATCATTGCCCTTCCCCCACAAAGGGCAGAGATCATTTTTTTGTGTACTAACATGTTCCACATACTTTGAAAGACTTTCTGGCACACAGGTGGGGAGCCAATAAATAACTTTAGAATGAATTTTGTCTTCTTGACCTCAGTTGTGGGGATTGCTTATTTAAATTTTAATACTAAAACATTTCACATTATTTGAAATAAATACTACTAAGAAAATCTCTGAAGAAACTGATGTTAGAAAAGTCAAAATTGTAAGGATCAAAAATAAGCAACAGGTCATATTTGGACAATGTAATTTTTCAACCTGTGTAAACAATGTTGACAAAAGTATAAAAGCAGTATTTCCAAAATTATCACTCAGAAGCAAAAGTTCATCTAACATGGAAAATTGTATGATTATTTCCTGTCATCTGGTTTCACTACTTGTGGCAATGTGGCAAGAGTATGAGACTTCACTGTGTAGAATGCAGTGAAATCTGCAAAACTATTTCATGGAGAAATAAAATTATAATGTGACCATGGGACAAAACAAAGCTCTGAGTTTGTTTTAGCATATATTCTATAATGCCATGTTACAAAAAACCAAGAGAATTTATGTCTGACATTAAATATGTACTTAGTTTTAAAAACAGTGGCCCCTTCTCTGGTGGCTTAGAGGGTAAAGCCTGCAATGCAGGAGACCCGGTTTCAATCCCTGGGTCAGGAGGATCCCCTGGAGAAGGAAATGGCAACCCATTCCAGTACTCTTGCCTGGAAAATCCCATGGACGGAGATGCTTCATAGGCTACAGTCCATGGGGTCACAAAGAGTCGGACACGATTGAGTGACGACACATTGATTACTTACTGTATTAGGTTCTAGGACTGCTATAACAAATTACCACTAAATGGATAGCTTAAAAGAACAGAAATGTACATTTTTGTAGTTACGGCTAGAAATCTGAAATCAAAGTGTTTGAGTTGGTTTCTTCTAAAGTCCCTGAAAATGAAACTGTTCTGTGCCTTTCTCTTAATTTCTGGAAGCTGCCAGCAATCCTTGGTGATTTTACCTCAGTTTGTATCAGCATAATGCCTATCTCCGTCTCTACCTTCACATGGCCTTCTTGCCTGTTTCTGCTCTCCTCCTACAAGTATATAAATGATTGGATTGAGGCTCTACTTTAATTCAGCATGACCTCATCTTAATTAATATTCAAAGATACTGTTTCCAAATAAGGTCCCAGTCACTGGTAATAGGAATTAGGACTTCAACCTATCTTATGAAGGGACACAATTGAAGGCTAATCATTTAACAGATATTAGTTCTTTCTCACAACTAGTATGATAAAACAGTACTGTGTGTGTATTAGTCTCTCAGTCGTGGATGACTCTTTGTGACCCCAAGGACTATAGCCACCAGATTCCTCTGTCCGTGGAATTCTCCAGGCAAGAATATTGGAGTGGGTTGACATTTCCTTCCCTAAAATAGTCTTAGGACTATCAAATAGTACTGCTAAGTTGCTTCAGTCATGTCCGACTCTGTGCGACCCCATAGACAGCAGCCCACCAGGCTCCCCCGTCCCTGGGATTCTCCAGGCAAGAACACTGGAGTGGGTTGCCATTTCCTTCTCCAATTCATGAAAGTGAAAAGTGAAAGGGAAGTCACTCAGTCGTGTCCGACTTTTAGCAACACCATGGACTGCAGCCCACCAGGCTCCTCCAGCCATGGGATTTTCCAGGCAAGAGTACTGGAGTGGGGTGCCATTGCCTTCTCCAATGAAATAGTACTAGGAACATGATATTTTCAATAAGGGTATAGAGAGGTATAGAGAGGTCTACTCATTTGTCCAAGGCCATATAGAGCAGCACCTTGGAGAATGCTATAGGACTGGTGAGAGCAAGCACAGTGGCAGCTTGAACAAAAGTGAAGGGTGAACTACATATAGGCAGCTCTGATGTGCTGTCCTGCCAAGAGCATGCTATTTAGTAAGGACAGCATCTTTCCAAACACTGTGAGATAATGGCATAAAACTTGTATTTCATATTCATGAATGAAGTTTAAATAAATTACAGCAGGGACTTTCAGAATTTCTTGTTACCAAAGAAACCAAAGCTCACTGTTGGTCATGAGGCATGTTGTTAATCAACAACTGGAAATGAGAGGAATAATTACTTTTTAAATTTTTGCTGCTGAGGAGATCTTTTTAGATAAATATCTCAACTAGGATAGAGAGGCAATGTTTAGGCTTAGGATTTTATTCAGCTGAACAAACTCACTTTCTTGATGCAGGGTCAAAATGCTACCTGCATGGAATATGTCTTTGATGAAACTAAAACTTGCTGTTCAGACTCAACATACAAAGTAAGATAAAAATGACTTTGCAAACTTGTACTGAATAACTGATTCAGTAGAACCTTGATGTAACTGAGGCTGTTTTTAAATAGTACTCCACAGCATTTTGGTTTGCTTCACCCACCCAAACTGAACTCTGCTGAACACTGAGCAGCAGTTGAATGCTCTTAGTGACTTTGCACTAAAATAACAACCTCCAATTTTTCTTTTAAGTCTCTGGATCAGCTTTATAAGAGATTATCCTGAGATTCAAAGCTAACTACTAAAATGCACTTTTTTTTTCAGTTACGTGAATTATCCACATGAACTGAGATTTTCCTGACACCATGAAACCAAAACAAAGTGCAGAAATCAACCACATGTTGAGGCCAGTAAGACAGCAGATCTCATCTTAAAACAACAAAGTTCAATTTTTATTTTTATCAAAATATTCTTGGTTTATAAATTTATACATTTTGAAATAAATACATATTTACACAAGCATCTGTTGGGCTTTTACATTGATTTAATTTTTTTAATGACTTTCAATGATAAAGAGGATTGATGCTTTTGAACTGTGGTGTTGGAGAAGACTCTTGAGAGTCCCTTGGACTGCAAGGAGATCCAACCAGTCCATTCTGAAGGAGATCAGCCCTGGGATTTCTTTGGAAGGAATGATGCTGAAGCTGAAACTCCAATACTTTGGCCACCTGATGCAAAGAACTGACTCATCTGAAAAGATCCTGATGCTGGGCAAGACTGAAGGCAGGAGGGGAAGGGGATGACAGGATGAGATGGTTGGATGGCATCACTGACTCAATGGACATGAGTTTGAGTAAACTCCAGGAGTTGGCAATGGACAGGAAGGCCTGGTATGCTGCAGTCTATGGGGTCACAAAGAGTTGGACACAACTGAGTGACTGAACTGAACTGAACTGATAAAGAAGAACTTACTATCTGTGGACCAAAATCCTTAGTTTTCAAAGTAAGCCAAAAAGGTGATCTCTTCATTCTTTTGTCTTCACCTTTAGATACTCACTCCGTTGTCCAGGCACACAGCTTATGCAAGTGCTGTCACCTTCTTTCAAGTCGGAAAGTCTTCCCCTTTTCTTTTTCTCAAGTTCTCAAGTTACCAAAAGCACTCCTATCGTTCAAGGCCCTGCTGAAAAGTTCTCAACAGACACAGGCTCAGCCATCATTTCCTTTCCTAGAACTCTCATAGTACCTGGAACAAATGTTTCACATCCTCATGGTAAAGTCCTTAAAAGCATCTGTATGATACTGTATCTCAAATGAAGGTGTATGTGTACATAAGAAACAGGAGAAACCACAAGTTAACAATGGCCAACATTCCAAAAACTTAGGGAAGAAATTACGCTAAAATGCTAGAAGAAAAATAGAAAATTCACATGAATTTTTAAAAGACAGTCAAAACTTTCAAGGGAATTGTCCTATTGGAGATGAAGGAGTCAGGCTTTTCCAGAAGTTGTGGTTCACCGACCGTCTCTAATGCCAGAGTTCTTCGATGGAAAAGTCGGATGACTGAATTACCTTTGTACATTTGCAAGCTAATGTAAAGTACCAAAAAGATGTTCTTGGAATGCATGACAAATGAAAACTAAATAAGCCACAGAAATGATACAAACTTAATACTTCAATACTCCATCCAAGTACTGCAACAAGAATTTTTTCTATGAAAGGTGTAACTAGTGTCCATTTTGAAAAGTGAGGTAAAAAGTGAACTACTGATTCTAGCAGGAAATACTCCCACCAGCTGCATAGACTTATGATTTGTAGAGCCAAAGATATTGACTGGAATACAGGTCTTCATTCTTGCTTTGAAAATATACAATTTGCCTTAACTTGATTTATCCTTTACCTGTTTAAGTTGGCTTATGACTTTTCCTACATCTATTTATTTCTTGTAATTCTGATTATTCCACACCTTGCTCAATGTCTCCACAAATAATTTCTCCATACCTGTCAGAGTAATCCTTCTTATCACAGATATTCAAGATATAATATTCACCAGTATTGTACATACATGTTTTCAGTAATAAATTGGCTTGTATAAAAAATTAAAAAAGCTTTTCTAATCAAACTAGAATCCACTGCTTCAACGTAATACTGCTAGTTACTTTTTTCATTCAATCACTGATTAGTTTTAATCACCAGGAATTAAGTACTTGTCTAAATGAAGTTGATGCTCTAAGATTCTTCTCTTCCTTTCTGTGATACTCATACAAGAGGCAGTTTCACAGTACCTTAAATAGAGAAATTACTCAATAAATGTTTGCTAAATTGAACTGAAGGGAATAAGAAATGCCATCACTTTTCTGAGACACAAGAGTCAAGGCAGAAGTGAGGTGATCTATCACAGCTAACAAAATCAGTGCATGCACATAAATGTAAAAACATAATGGCATATTCAACCCATTTACAAGTTGAACATCATTACCTTCAGAACAATCTCAAACTAATAGTATTTAGAAAAAATTAAGGAAGTGCGTTTTATTAGGCATGTCCCTACTCCCATTTTGTATACATTTTATTGTCATTTCATGACTAGATGTGTCATCATGTCAGTTGCGAACATTAATCTTGCTTAGGCTTAAAGGAAAAAAAAATCCCATCCAAGGAAAGCAATGAAGCATTTCTCTATATCTTTTATGTTTAAAGGCTTTCTGAGTGTCATCATATAATGTCAAATTCAGACAATCATCTTGCCAGCTCAGAATGCACAACTCTGCTTCTATTGTTGAGTGAGAAGATTTAAGAGAATAAAGAAAGAGTTATGATATGGTATATTTTGTCAAAATTATGGAATATTTTTTGATGACAATAATGCAGAAATTAAATAACTACTTGTATCAAAAGATTAAGGCAACTTAATGTGGAATACAATTTGTTCTATTTATTTTCGCTGTAGTTTTCTAACTCACTCATTTAAATTCGATTTCCTCACAGAGCTAGAATACCATATTTATTTTCTGCAAAAATTACATTATTTCCAAGGATGTGCTCTCAACAGTAAATCTTGCAATGCACTGACTGACATGCTTTCAAAACAAGAACAATAGAACAAAAACAATGGGCCCACTTTATTGCCAGGACATGTTTGAATGTCGTGACATACGCCAGTGTCCCATCTCAAGGAGGTGTACCATTCACCACTAGTTACCAGTTGGAGACCTAAAAATCTGGCTCACCTTATCTGTCTATCCCTGTCTCTTCAAGTCCTAGCTATTCTTTTCTGTCTTTTGAATCTGTGCAATTCTCTTATCTACATATTAATCCACATAGTGAGGAAAAAACAGGCATCATGGGATAAAAGTTTTTTAAATTTGTTTTCTAATTGAAGAAATGCTAGGTTAAACAAATTAAATCGGTTATTTACTCTAAGTCTTGTTGAGCACTGAACATGTTTACTGTCATTTTAACTTACTACATCAAAATTATGAAAATTCATTTGGCGATTAAATGTTTGGAGACTCTTTGAAGACTAAACTGTATATTCACAAACAAAAGGATGGCATTGGTATGCAACATACATGAAAATGGGGGAGATTTCACCTCTAATTTAGAAACTCAAGATTCTGGAAACAGACTAAATAATAAGGAAACAATCCATATGAAACACAAACAAGTGAATAATTGAATTACATTTTAAGGAAGCTGGTTTGAAAGCTACAAGGTTCTGGGGTGAGTCTTCCACTCCAGAATTATGTAATCTGCTGTTGCATGAAAGAGCATTTATTGTTTTCTGTTTATAATTTCAATCCAATTCATATTCTCATGGGATTATAAATGCCTATTGTCTGCTCCTCTTTCCAAACACCTTGTGCGCTAAGCTTTTTTTTTCATTCTTTCTTTAAGAGAAGACAATTGAGGGGAGGGTATAACACTGAGAAGAAAAATCAATTCCCTAAGAGGCAGCAAAAAGTATAACTGAAATAACATATTATATAGATTGTGCAGGGACAGAGTTTTGAGCATTCAATTCATGCAGTGGTTTTCTTTCAAAGTCACTGGAAGATAGAGCAGCAATTGTGACTTTGGCAATCTTCCAAATCTCAGCTGTGTGTTGCTTGAAAAACTGCTTCTTGGTGGCAAAACATGGGTGATCAGGTGGGGACTGAATAGAGGACACATGACCTAATAAAAATCTATGGGGAGCCACGTCAGGTGAGACACCACTACTAAGCACACTCTAGTCTGCATCTGCTTGTGAGAATGGTGACAGGTGTGCATTTGGACACGGGTAGACTATTAACTACTGCTCAACAGTAAAATTAGCTCTTCTCTGTTCCCAGGCATCTCAGCATCTCAGTACAGAAGAGATATCCAATCTCACTGCTGTTTGGGCTGAAAACCTTCCAGTGCCCCTTGAGCCAGAAGTAAAATTAAGACACCTGCTGAATAAAATGCCCTCCTTCAGGTCAAGTTAAGTTTTATAATGGTTCTTCTTTTTGTCTTTTAATGAGACTAAGGTTTAAAAGGGACATCTCTAAACTACCATCTCACAGTTTATAAGAAAGCATGACTAACTCATCTAGAACTTTTTTCATTATTTTTATTTAATAATGTTAAGTTACAAACAACTAATGCTATGATAATGTGATTCAAAATTTGTAAATTGTCATTAGCTTTTAAAAAAAATTAGCTCTGATATCTGCACTGAAGAAAAATATGATACTGGTTAATAATTTGCATACAAAATATTTAAATAATTATTCCCACAGTTGCCCTCAAAGGCTAAATACTTTTTTCAGACAAGTACCTATAAACCATCGTGCTACAAAATGGGCTTCTCTGGTGGTGCTCATGGTAAAGACCCCACCTGCCAATTCAGGAGACAGAAGATGTGTGTTCAGTCCCTGGGTGAGGAAGATCCCCTGGAGAAGGAAATGGCTACCCATGTCAGTATTCTTGCCTGGAGAATTCCATGGACAGAGGAGCCTGGTGGGCTACAGTCCTTAGGGTCACAAAGGGTCGAACACAATTGAAGCGACTTAGCACACATGCATACACATACTACAAAATGTTCTACATCTACAACTGAAGCAATGAGACGAAGCACACACTAGAAATATAAGATAAAAGATCAAGAATAGAAATTGTTACAGGTTGTACAATTAAAACAAGAACCAGTGTCATCAGTTATAGTTACTTCCCTGATTCTGGGGAAAATCACGAGTATCAATCTTTACCATAGATTTTTCCAGAATCACAACAGATGACACAATTACTACATGGACAGTGACATGAGTTAAGATCATAGCACATTTTATTTTCATTTTTATATGACTATCATATTCATTCTATCTTCCACAAAAAATGTTCCCACCACATACAACCTAAATTCTCCCTATTCTGCTGCAAGTCTAATTGATGAACTAGCAAACACTAATAGCTATTGCAGCTATTTTCATATCATTTTGTAAAGCTTGATGACACATAAACTAGAATAATGATTTTACCATGAGCCAGATCTGAACAGCTGGATGTCAACATCTTTCATTCCAGTTAAGGGAACAACTCTACAGAGAGACACACTCAAAAGCTACTGAAACTGTCGGAGATTGACTCACATTATCATATCAGTTAAAAAATGAAGTAGAACAGAAACCTATCTAACAAGGTTTCAAGGGTCAAAAATTCAATCTTAAGGAAGAGAGGAATATGCTGAAAATTTTAGCTCAGATTACTTGTGTAGGAACAGATTAAAAACAGCTTTTTGTTGTTTAGTTGCTCAGTTGTGTCTGATTCTTTTGCAACCCCATGGACTGTAGCCCGCCAGGCTCCTCTGTCTATTGAATCTTCCAGGCAAGGTTACTGGAATGGGTTGCCATTTCCTCCTCCAGGGGATCTTCCCAATCTAAGGACTGAACCTGGATCTCCGCATCTCCTGCACTACAGGTGGATTCTTGACCACTGAGCCACTGGGGAAGCCCTAAAACCAGCTATTTAATATCAAATGTTTGAAATGAACATTTAGAAATTAGCATGTAATTTACAAACTAGTTTGATACCCCTTGCTCTAGATAATAACTTTCCTTTGGACAATATGAATAGAACTATGTGATTTTTAAAATATGACCCTGACAATCAATCTCTAAGAACTCTTCCAGTTTAAAATTTGTATCATTTTGAAATCTAACATAGATATCAGAACCAAAATATATTTTTGTATATGACACACACAGCTGATGACTAGACTTAAGAATATTAGGAATATTGATATTTCTCATTTGCCTGGACAAAATTTTGAAAACAAGACATGGCATGACTTTAAACTTTTATTTTTTACTTTGAAATATCCTTATGAAGGGATTATATATGCTTATATATATATATACAACTGATCAAAAAATTTTATCTGAGATAGCATTTGTAAACTTCTTTTGGAGGATAAAAAAGATAAGAGTTTATACTTTGAGGAAATGCATATCACAATGTAAAAACTCAAATTGGATATATTAATGAGTATGCTGATAAAGGGCAATGCTGCAAGCAAGCATAAAACAGTAATACTTTCATCACCATCTAGAATAATGACTAAAGGAAAATCTTCAAAGTAAAAAATAATACATTGGCTGCTGTGGATCTCAAATACTTACAGCAAACTCTATGTTCTCTATTTTCCAGAATGGTCCCAATGCAAAATATTCTAGCTTTTCTAAGTATAAACCACTAGAATTGTATAAAATTCCAAATATTTTAAGATTCAAATACTGCTCCCTGCAACCAAATTGGCAAAAAGTTTTAGCAAACCATGAGTTCTAATTTTTTTTTAAACTGTGAATGGTTCCAATTACAATATTATCACAATACTCATTAATAAAACTATTTACTACTGATTAGCACAGAGTAAACTGTATTTGTGGTGATGTAGATATTTCCATTCCTGCAGCCAAATGCATCTCTAAGATGCCAAAATAAACATACATACAGATTTATAGCTTTTCTAAGTGAAGAGGAACTAAAGAGCCTCTTGATGAGGTTGAAAGAGACAGTGAAAAAGCTGACTTAAAATTCAATATCCAAAATGGTAAGATCATGGCATGTGGTTCCATCATTTTATAGCTAGTAGAAGGGGTAAAAGTGGAAACAGTGGCAGATTTTATTTTCTTGGTCTCCAAAATTACTGTGGACACTGATTGTAGCCATGAAATTAAAAGCGCTTGCTCTTTAGAAGAAAAGCTATGACAAACCAAACAGCATATTAAAAAGCAGAGACATCATTTTGCCAACTAAGGTCCGTATAGTCGAAGCAATGGTTTTTCCAGTAGTCGTGTACAGATGTGAAGGTTGGAAGAATAAGAAAGCCATGAAGAATGTTGAGCACTAAAGAACAGATGCTTTCAAACTGTGGTGCTTGAGAAGACTCATGAGAGTCCCTTGGACCACATGGAGATCAAACCAGTCAATCTTAAAGGAGATCAGTCCTTAATATTCATTGGAAGGACTGATGCTGAAACTGAAAATATTGTAGTCACCTGATGTGAAGGGCTGACTCAATGGAAAAGACCCTGATGCTTGGAAAGACCTAAGGTAGGAGGAGAAAGGGGGTGACAAAGGATGATAAGGTTGAATGGCATCACTGACTCAATGGATATGAGTTTGAGCAAACCAAAGGAGACAGTGAAGGGCGGAGAAGCCTGGCATGCTGCAGTACACAGGGTCACAGAGTTGGACATGACATTGACTGATGTCAACATGCATGCATAACATGAAAAATATTCTTGAGTTCTAGTTGCTCTCATCTCAGAGCTCTTATTTTTTAAAAGTTGTACTAAGAATACAATATATATGTTCTGAAGTTTTGGTTTTTGTTTTGTATAATATTATCAATACTATGCTCTCTTTCTCCAGTTTAAGTGTGGTTTTCTTCATTCATCAAGTTTGCAAACGTTTCCTAGTCACCTGTGCTGGTTAATGTTAAGTATCAACCTAGCTATACTGCCCTGGTGCCATGTTGTGTAGCAAACACCACTCTTGATGTTGCTGTAAAGGAAGATGTTTAGATGCAATTAACATCTAATCAGTAGACTTTGGGTAAAGCAGATTAACCTTCATTATATGGGTGGGTGCCATCCAATCAGCTCAAGATCCTAAGAGAAAAGACAAATAACTTCCAAAGAATTCTGCCCCCAGACAGCCTCTGGACTCAACACGGCAACATTGTCTCTTGCCATATCTTCTAGCCTGTAAGTCTGTCCTGTGACCACTTATAAGCCTTCAATAGCTCCATGAATCAACTCCTTTAAAAAAATCTCTTTTCTTTCTATCTACTCCCCTTCACTAACTCAAATTGTTCTGTTTCTCTGGGGAACCCTGACTAAAACATCACCACATTTTTAAATTTTCTTCTTTATTTAGCCTTCAAGATGAGGAGCAAGGTCTAACCATGATTGATGTGTATTCACAAAGCCCATGCAATCTCCTCTTCTCACCCTCACTGTTTGTGGAAACTACTGTTGAACTCTGTTTCTTAACAAGTTGGAGGGCTACTGATGAAGAGTTGGAGTTCTTGGTTTGGTGAAGGCATGTGCTAGGGTCTACCTTTCACTATGGCTTAGGCTTCCCTAGGTGGAAGCCATTGCTAAGTCTTAGCTACTTGCTGCTCCACAACAAAAAGGCCCTGTTGACTCTTTGTGTTACACAGTCACGTGAAGCCAGGGTTTCTCAGAACTGTTTTTCAGTGTTGTTGAGATTCTGCCTAGGAAGTGACTCTGAATGATGTGATGCCCATCTGGCTGCTGCAATCCTAATACACTTTCAAAGTGGACACGAGTGGACTCACACAAGGCTCTGCACCAGCCACTTTCTTTTAGGAGCAAGGCCTTCTTAGTGAACTTTGCATCTAGGATATACTGCTGTGCTTCCTGAGTCTTTCTGTTCTGCTATTTTTCAAGTGCCTGTGTATTGCAATAGTGAAATTAAGTCTATCGATGTGCTCTGTGTCTGCCCCTGAGTGGTACTCTCACATAAAGAAGTTGGCCACTGTTATTGAGTGCTCAAGAAAGAAGAGCATCTGGTAGAATTTTGAGAGGTAATCAGATAGCTGAATAAACATGGAGTTATGGGCTGAATTTCCCCTCCTTCCCCTCAAACTTGTATTTAAACCCCAGTATTTCAGAATGTGATGGTATTTGGAGAAATGGTCTTTAAAGAGGTGACCATGCTAAGAACGAGTCCCTAATGGTGAGCCCTGGGTTTAATAAGAAAAGGAAATTTGGACACAGAGGGAGACATCAGGGGTGCAAGTGCACAAAGGAAAGACCACGTAAGGACACAGCTGGAAGGCCGCCATCTGCAAGCCAACGAGAGAGGCCTTGGGAGGAATCACTTACTGACACCTTGATCTTCGAACTTCTAGCCAACAAATTTATGTTGTCTAAAACACGAAGTCTCTGGTATTTTGTTATGGCAGCCTTGGCAGACTCACGCATATGGCATCAGGAAATGAGGAAATAGTAGAACACCGGAGAAAGGCATTACAGATAGCACTTCCAGTTCTTCCTTGGCTTTACCTATCAAACATGCATCCCAAGTTCCTCAGATCTGGGATCCAAATGTGCAAAGGAAAACTAAATTTTTCTTTGAAATGTCCAAAAACTGAAATGTCAAACTAATTGAATGTCACAGTCCCTTCAAGATCTTTATTCATGCAAGTTGCATGAGGGTGTATTTTCTAAACTTCTGTTTAATAAAAAATGTCTTTTTGTGTCCTTCTCATATGAATGTTAATTGGACTGCTATAAAATTCTTGACTCACTACTTTTCCTCAAAACACTCAATGCAGTTGTATTTTCTTCAGGTATTTACTTCTAAATACCTAATTCTGTAGTGTTTTCTTAATTAAAAATGAAGTTCCTATGCTACTTTTTTGTTTGCATATTTTTGGACAAGCCTGGAGCTAGACTGAAGTTGGGATGATAACGAACAAAAACTATGCATCCTTTGCTCTTTGCTGCATTGTGACAGCTGATCCCACAGCTAATTGATGTACATGGTTCCTTTTCAAGCTCTAGAATCTAGCAGACTATCTCTGGTGAAGCTCCACATCCCTGAGCTGGATCTTATTCTTCTCTCATTCCCAGAAGTCTAACATTCAGAATAACTGGAATAACCCCAAAATGAGAAGCTCTGGCGTAAACTGTTACCTAGGATTGTCCTCTTTCACTTTTAGTGTCCAACTTGCAGGCACTGTACTCTGCAAGGTGCAAAATATAATCACATATTCTCTCTGCTCTATTTCTCTTTTATACTCTCAGTTACTTTCTTCCATGGATTTTTAAGCCAATCAGTAGGGTACTTGAAGATGGGGATTACTTTGAAAAGTAAAATTTCTACAATATAGGACTAGTTGAGCAGCTTTTCACATTGAGAAAAACTTTTAAGTCAGATTCAATATAGTTTTTACTTCCTGCTTCAAGAAAGCTTACTTAGCTTTATTCAGAAGAATAGCACATGTAACCCATCAGCTGCATTTAAAAATATATGGACAGAGCTATGGATATGTGTATGACAAAGCAAGTAGAGTAACATGGTAGTAATACAACGGAGGGGGCTAGTACACAGGTATTACTTCAGCTGCTGTATTTTTGAAGTTGTCTGAAACTAAATACAGGGGAAAAAATCCAGAATTCCTCCCAAATTCCAGCAGCAAGTTGGCCTTCAGTGTGTTTTCTATATTGTGAACTGTCACCTTTCTCTGGGTCCTTATAGTCAACTTGATGGGAAGTTTAGAGTTATTATGTCCATGGTTGGTAGCCAAACACCATTTAACACAGAAATCTCAATATCTCTTAAGAGTAACAAATACCTATTTGCTGAGCCCAAACAGCATCCAAGATATTCTTTTTGAAGCAAAGGGAGGCTCACAATCTAATGAAGAACAGTCAAAGCAATTATACTAAATGTCCCCAGAAGCTAAAATAATATAGCAATGCAATATTTAGTAGGTCATATGAAACTTTCCAAGCAGTGAATACAAAGATTATATATCTCTTGTGAATTATTTCTAAAAATATCAAGTATTAATCAAGCAAAACAAAGGAGGATCATCTCACAGAATTGGTATCTCCCCCTTCAGCTTTTTCTTGCCCAGTTGAAACATAAACACCTGCTACAAATTCATTAAGCAACAAGTATTTCATTTTCAACATATATAGCTTTATAAAAACAAAGGCTTATTATTATCAAGGGCAGATGTCTTTCTGGATCTGGGCCAAATTACTTTTCTTTGAAACAGCTAATATATACTCAGCCCTCAAATTAAACATGGAAATCACCTACATTTTGATTTTTAGATGTTAGGAAATATGAAAGAGATGTTTAATATGTACTATCCTCTTAAATACCAGAGACTGACTAGAATACTTTTATCCTGCCCACTATAGATTGTTTTTTGCCCAAATTCAGATGAATATAAAATAGGTATGCAAACCATGTGTGTCTGTGTGTGTGTGTTTGTGTGTTAGTCACTCAGTCATGTCCGACTCTTTGTGACCCCATGGACTGTAGCCCTCCAAGATCCTCTGTCCATGGAGTTCTCCAGGCAAGAATACTGGAGTGGGTTGCCATTTCCTTCTCCAGAGGATCTTCCCAAGTTCAAGGAGATTGAACTTGGGTCTCCTGCACTGCAGACAGATGCCCGAGCAGTGATCAGCAAGGATGAAGAAACCACATGAAACCTCATTTTCTTGTATGTTTCCATAATTTCACTTCATATTCAAAATGAATAAATGTTTTCTCTACATCTTAGAGACAATTGCCCAACTGACTTATCTAAAACTTCTTAAATTCTTGATGCTTTTCTCATTTTGACTTTTTTATTTGAAAGTACTAGTTTTGATTATTTTTACCTCCCTTTCAATTAAGAGAAATCATCCTCATTTTTCTTTATTATCCTTTTATTTGCTAATCAATTTCATTTTTATACCGAAACAATAATTTTCCCCACCCATTATTCAGGAGTTCAGGAAATGAGACACTCTGTCCTTGTAGCACCTGCAATCCTGAGCTTTTCAGATCCTCTGTTTAGTTTTCAGCGTGGAAGCATAATGGGAGATAAAGTAAGGGTCTTGCACCAGGGAGACTTAATGGACATATTCTATAATCACCTGAGTGCTTTCTCAGCAGACAGTCTTCCTCATCACAGCAGTGATGTGGGAAATACAAAAGAAATGACAGGGTTTTTGTCTCCCCAAGAGACTTCAATCAAATGGAACACATGCAGGGATATTTACCAGTGAAAGTTACGAGAAAGGGAGAGTCAGGTGAGCTGGAACAGCCTGGAGAAAACAGCATGAACCAACCTTGTGGTCAGAGGACAGGGCAGAGGGAAGAAAATGTATCCAGTGGGAATTTAGGCTCTGGTCAAGGACCAGTGGGAGGTAAAATTCCATGGAGAAGAGACACATTACTGAGAATCTTAAATACTGGGTGAAGAATTTGGACTTCCTGCAAAGAGTGCTAAGCCTTTGCAAGTTGAGAGCATGGAAACCAAGTATGACAATTTAAAAAAAAAAGTGTAAGAAAAAAATCAGCTGGTGTATAGAATAGATTGAATAGGAAAGCCTGGGTAAAGATAGGTCATCTTGGAAGCAGCTACCCGGATCCCCATGTGAAGTGATGACAGCTCAAATATCTTTATAGTTATCACAGATATTTTATCAACAAAATGTCACAAAAAAGACATATCACTAACATGCAAAAATTGGAATTTCATGAAACTATAGTTTAAAGAGCTCCTATCTTCTTTTTGCTCTCAAAGGTCTCTATTGAGAGCATCATAGTTAGGAAAATGAGTTTTTACACTAATACTTTGGGGAAGTCTTTCTGAATGATTATTAGGATTCCTTTTGAACACAAACTTAATGCAGTCAATAAATCTCTCTCTTCTCCTATCCATTTCTGCTCTGTCTCTCTTGTTTTAGCATTGCTCCTAATATATAAGCATACAAATCCAGGTCATTCTTCATTGACAGTTTCTGGAGTTCAGAATCAACATCCAGGAGCTCTGGTCAACTACAGAGTACTAAAGAATTAGTAAACTGCTTTAGTTCTCCAAATTCAACTGATGTCAGATATCAATCCCTTAGTTTTAATTCTATACTTTAGGACACAGTGATTTTGCTTTTATTTCCCTAGCAACATTTTCTTTTAAGCTCCAAAAAATAACTGAGTAATTAAAAATAAGATTGAGAAAAGAGAAAGCAGAACTCCAACAAATGCTGTGAACAACCTGACTGCTCAGACACCATCATTCTACCATCTCCTTTTCTGCAGTGGAGGAAAACATTCCCTCATTTCATATTCAAAATGCTATCGCACCCTTTTCTTCCATCCAAATGCACATGTTGCTTCCTGGCTCTTCAACACTGGCAGTATGTAGAATTCATTGCATACTACCCATGAAATTAAAAGACGCTTACTCCTTGGAAGGAAAGTTATGACCAACCTAGACAGCATATTCAAAAGCAGAGACATTACTTTGCCAACAAAGGTTCACCTAGTCAAGGCTATGGTCTTTCCTGTGGTCATGTATGGATGTGAGAGCTGGACTGTGAAGAAGGCTGAGCGCCGAAGAATTGATGCTTTTGAACTGTGGTGTTGGAGAAGACTCTTGAGAGTCCCTTGGACTGCAAGGAGATCCAACCAGTCCATTCTGAAGGAGATCAGCCCTGGGATTTCTTTGGAAGGAATGATGCTAAAGCTGAAACTCCAGTATTTTGGCCACCTCATGCGAAGAGTTGACTCATTGGAGAAGACTCTGATGCTGGGAGGGACTGGGGGCAGGAGGAGAAGGGGACAACAGAGGATGAGATGGCTGGATGGCATCACTGACTCGATGGATGTGAGTTAGAGTGAACTCCGGGTGTTGGTAACGGACAGGGAGGGCCTGCGTGCTGCGATTCATGGGGTTTCAAAGAGTCGGACACGACTGAGCAACTGAACTGAACTGAACTGAACTGAACTGAACCGTGGCCTTGGGTTTTGCCTTTTTTTATGTACTGGGATTTGTTTAAACCTTAATTCGTACAGAAGCCAGAAGGAAAACATTTCAGTGTTTTCCAGCTTTACCTTTACTTTTATAAGACTGCTCATTTTTTAAGTAGAAGGTATAATATACTGTACATCCAAATTGAGGTCAATTTCTTCTTTCAAGAATCAAATCCTTTCTGATAACAAATAACCAGCTCTTCTCCTTAAATACCCCAAAGAAATACTACCATATATGTGTGTATATAGTTATACACTATTGTGTGTATATAAACATATGTGTTATATTTATAAATGTATGTGTGTGCATATATATATATGTAACCATATAGATATAATAGAATCATTGTAAATGAGAATCATAAACTTGTTTTCGATTCTTTAGTTATCATTCCAGAACCAGAGAGCTGACGTAGCTCAGAACATAGGCTCAACAAGCAACATAAATTCATTCATTTTTACTTTAAAATTCAAATTGAGAGCCTGCAGAGAAGCTGATAAGCTGTCTAGTAGAGTATAAAGTGTACCGTGGGCCTTAAGATCTTGTACAGGTGGATTATGTGTAATGAAGTAAAAGGAGTAAATATCATCTAAGGTGAACAAACCCTCCACAACTCTCAGCCAGGCAAGTCAAACATGGGGAGTACATTGAAAGTTATGAATATAACATTCCATTGGAAGTTATGAATATAAACACCACCACATATATATTAATATATTGCTTTCACAGACACATATGTCTTCTAAATAAAAGTATATTTCTTATAGAGATGATAACACAGAGAAAACTGTTGAATTTTTTTTTTAGAGCAGTGGACTCAAGAAGAAAATACCAGTAAATCTTAACTTTCAATAAAAAATAAGGTCTAATAAAGCACAAATGCTCTTCTATTCATGCAATACCTCATCATCTAAGTATCCTGATATTATACATATAAATGCACATTTCACACACATGAAGACAGCGGTATTATCATATATTAAGCCACAGCAAAAGACAATTTGGTACATTGCTTTTAAATATAATTTTATATTATTGTAATATAACTCTCCAAGATATTTGTAGTCTCTGATCTAATAAAATACGGACTTATTCTTACATGCTTTTCAAAACCTATCCATGTTAATGATGATTCAAAATGTTCAATATTATTTTTCCGAAGTTGATTGGTCCTAAAATGTATTAACCCCCCCTCTGGCTTTTTCTCCTATCATGTAGATCCCTCCACTATAAATGCCTCCTCTCCAGCTCCCAGACACAGCAAAGCTAAAGGAAAAAGCAAGAGGTTGGTATTAAACTATATGATAGCAGACACAAAGATTATAACTCAACTCCTCACCCTCTCTCCCTTTCTTTCAGTATATCAACTTATACCGAAGAATTAAGTTAACCTCTCACAAGACACAGAAATGGAAGGGAACTATACACCAAATTAAAAGAAGCATTTACTGGAAACCTTTTTAATGATTTGATTTGAAACACTGAATGTCATTGGAACAATTACATATTCTTTTTCACAGTGACAACTTCATGTAAACCATGGTAGTGTAATGCTATGTTGTCCTATATGAGACTGAAAAAATAAGTTTCTCCATTAGTATCTTGGCATATTACCATAATCATTGTTACCTCTTTTCCACCTCAATTATTGCCAATAGTTGCAACATTTCTAAAACACCAGTTTTAACATCCCTCTCACTGACTAATGATTCTCAGCTTTCAGGTCATGCTCTCCAATACACCCTGCTTACAGGATTTTTTTGACCTTACTAGGACTTCCAGTCCAAACCATCATCATACTCTTGCGACCTCTAGCCCCTGCTTGTCCAGCTTGGATTTCAATCATATCATTATAATCACATCCCTCCATAAATTCTCAACTATTTTGTTGCTCTTAATATTTTCCTGGAGAAATCCTAACTCACAGTTAAATTCCATTCTCTGCCTATTCTGCACTTCTAATGAAGTAGCTGAAATTTGCTGAAGAATAAAATTAAAAAACAAGCAAACAAATTGCATAACCATGATGCCTGGTTTCACATTCAATTTTTGACCATAAACCTGAAGTGGGTCCTCAGCACAGCCAGCCAACTATTCTGTTTCCCAATTTACTCACCCCCCTGGGAAGACTATATCATATCTTTCTCCTCACATCTTTTTTATCCCCACTCTCACTCTTAACTGCCTAGCTTGGTTCTTTTTCACTCAAGAGAACCTCTTCATTGTCCTATAGAAGTTCAGTGATACAAGGTCCTCCCTCCTTAAATCAAGGTCCTTTCTCTTGCCTCTAACACTGTACTACTTAAATGATCTCAGAGGTAGGACCAGCCCCTATACTCCAATCTGATGGAAACATAAACTTCTATGAAATACAATGAAATAAATGACTAACACTGAAATAAAAAAGCAAACACATGTACCATATACCAAATACTAGATTCAGCACACACAATGACCATATCAAATTGCTAAAAAAGCTCACTCTCAAGTTCTGTCTTATCTTGTACATTGGTGATAAATACCTTATTTCAGGCACCAGCCGCATGTTCACACTTTTGAATATCACTAACCTTTTGAGGCCTAGATCTGGTTGTTTCCCTTGTTGAAACATTCTTCCCCAGAAAGCCACATGGTTTGCTCTTCATCTTACATACTTTAGCTCTGATGTCACCAACTCTGAGAGAACTTTCCTGACCATTACATGTTATCTATCAAAATAAAACCTTGCCAACACTTTCCATTCCCTTGCATTATTTTTTATCCCTAGCCTTTATATTTTAGCATTCTTACACGATTATTCTTTTATTGTTTCTTCTCTCAATACAAGTTCAGTTCCACGAAGTCTATGATTTTATTTTCTGAGTTCCCAGCATTTAAATTCTACCTGGCACATAATAGGTTTTCAATGGCATTGAATTAATGTATGCATTTTACCAGATATATAACCAAAGATAACTGGCATGGAACTCTCACAAGTATTTGGATAATGGTGAAAGGTTTCTGTGGTTTTGTAAACAGAGATGTGCAGTTTCTCTCACAATTACACATTTTAACTAAAATAAAGTATAGTTGATTTACAATATTGTGTTAATTTCAGATGTACAGCACACTGATTCAGTTATTTGCTTTACTGATTATAGTCCATTAAAAGTTATTATAATATATTGAATATAACTCCCAATGTAGGTGAAGGAGAAAGTTGCCCAGTCGTATCTGACTCTTTGTGACCTCATGGACTGTAGCCCACCAGGCTCCTCTGCCCACGGGATTTCCAAGGCAAGAATACTAGAGTGGGTTGCCATCTCCTTCTCCAGTAACTCCCAATAGTATAAAATAAATCCTTGCTACTATTCTAATTTATGCATAATATTTATTTGCTATGCTATGCTATGCTAAGTCACTTCAGTCGTGTCCGACTCTGTGTAACCCCATAGACGGCAGCCCACCAGGCTCCCCCGTCCCTGGGATTCTCCAGGCAAGAACACTGGAGTGGGCTGCCATTTCCTTCTCCAATGCATGAAAGTGAAAAGACAAAGTGAAGTCGCTCAGTCATGTCTGACTCCTAGCGACCCCATGGACTGCAGCCTACCAGGCTCCTCTGTTCGTGGGATTCTCCAGGCAAGAGTACTGGAGTGGGGTGCCATTGCCTTTAATTAGTATCTGTTAATGCTATACCCTGAGATTGTCCATCCATTGCTCCTTTGGATAACCATGAGATTGTTTTGTATGTCCGTGACTCTGTTTCTGTTTTGTAAATAGACTTGTTTGTATTATTTTTAGATTCCACATATAAGTGATATTGTAAGATATTTGTCTTTGCCTGACTTATTCACTAAATAATGTAAATATAAAAGTAATGTAAATATAAAAGTAATGTGAATGACAACATTTCATTCTTTTTGTGTCTGAGTTATATTCCATTATACACATGCGCACGCGCATGCGCGCGCGCACACACACACACACAAACACACACACAGACCACATTTTCTTAAGCCAATTATCCTCCGTTGATGGGCACTTGGGTTGCTTCCATATCTTGGCTATTATAAATATTACTGCCATGAATACTGGGATGCATGTATCTTTTCAAATTATACTTTTAATGCTTCTTTGCCAGGTGTTCCGAAGTTAGGGAAAAAACAGCAGGCCTGAGTGCCATCGCTCAGAAAGGGCAGTACTGTGGTGTCAGAAATGAAGTTTTAACTGTTAGACAAGTTGTTTAAATTTATTTCACAAAAGCTAAAACAAGTGTCTACAATTACTTTAAGATATTTGGGATGCAATCACCTGTAACAAGCTTTTACAGAAGAATCTCCTAATGAAATGAAATCATGAGCAATTAAATCACATTGACTTTCAAGAAAACTAGAAGTCAATTTGTCAGATTATTGCTCCTTTACTTATGAAGGAACCTGTGTCTCTGACTTTGGTTTGAAGATGATTTTACTGTGCACACATGACACTGAATAACAAACATACTGAGGTGAGATTTGAAATATTTTCAAAAATTGAAAGTCATCAGATCAGATCAGTCGCTCAGTCATGTCCGACTCTTTGCGACCCCATGAATCGCAGCATGCCAGGCCTCCCTGTCCATCACCAACTCCCGGAGGTCACTCAGACTCACATCCATCGAGTCAGTGATGCCATCCAGCCATCTCATCCTCTGTCGTCCCCTTCTCCTCCTGCCCCCAACCCCTCCCAGCATCAGAGTCTTTTCCAATGAGTCAACTCTTCACATGAGGTGGCCAAAGTACTGGAGTTTCAGCTTCAGCATCATTCCTTCCAAAGAAATCCCAGGGCTGATCTCCTTCAGAATGGACTGGTTGGATCTCCTTGCAGTCCGAGGGACTCTCAAGAGTCTTCTCCAACACCACAGTTCAAAAGCATCAATTCTTCGGCGCTCAGCCTTCTTCACAGTCCAGCTCTCACATCCATACATGACCACAGGAAAGACCATAGCCTTAACTAGACGGACCTTTGTTGGCAAAGTAATGTCTCTGCTTTTGAATATGCTATCTAGGTTGGTCATAACTTTCCTTCCAAGGAGTAAGCGTCTATTAATTTCATGGCTGCAGTCATACATTTCTTATTTTTGAGGTAAAGAAGCAAGAGTTAAAAATCTATTTTATTTCAAAGCATTGCTGCTGCTGCTGCTGAGTCGCTTCAGTTGTGTCCGACTCTGTGCGATCCCATAGACGGCAGCCCACCAGGCTCCTCTGTCCTGGGATTCTCCAGGCAAGAATACTGGAGTGGGTTGCCATTTCCTTCTCCAATGCATGAAAGTGAAAAGTGAAAGCGAAGTCACCCAGTCATGTCCGACTCTTAGCGACCCCATGGACTGGAGCCCACCAGGCTCCTCCGTCCATGGGATTTTCCAGGCAAGAGTACTGGGGTGAGGAGCCATTGTGATCAAAAGATTACCCTTTTAAAAATAATAATAAACATAGATTATTTCAGATTATACTGGCATCATGTATAAACTTCCTTTAACATTAGATACATAAGGTATTCTATTACCTTTCAATCTAGATATCTTATAGTTAGCAAATTAAAATTTTTTCCTATTTAAAATAATTAATTGTAACTACTTGGTAACAAGTTAATTATTTTTTTGCCAAATTAGTATTATAAAGAGACACTCATTATGTTATGTTCCTAGTACTCGAAGCCTGTGCCTTTGGGAAGACAACAAGTTTTCTTGGAAGTGCTTTCATTGATTTGGTTTGAAGAGTGTTCCATCTTCTCATAAACCCAGCCTTGGCTGCAGCTGGGTCAGGTGTGGTACCCTGACCCTTCCACACGTGGTTATGGATGGAGGGTGGCCCCCTAGTTCAGCTACTTCCACTAAATCAGAGGGTAGAGGCTGACTCCCTTTCTGTTTGTGGCTCTATGAGAATGGAGACGGTAAAACTACTGACACTGAAATGTGACTGCAAAGGCGACGTGAAGAAAATTTGAGGATAATGGAAATGTTTTATAACTTGATTATGTGGTTTCTGATAACTCATATGTCTGTGTATTGGAAGGGTAAATTTTAATCTATTTAAATTATACCTCAATTAACTTGATTTAAAAATTTAAAATTCCAAGGTACTGCTTTACATAATTTATTTGTTGGAGTCTGTTCTACCATGTGGTTTTAATATACAGACCAAGTCAGCAAAATAATATTTTTTTCTGCAGCCTATCCTACAAATATGATATAAAAGGCCATGACAAGGTATTAAAATTAATACTTTAATATCATTCTGTGGAGCAGTGTACAATGCTCGACAACTGTATACCTCATTTACACAATCTATAAGCATCATATAATCACTTTAATTTGGAACATGTTTTAATACAAATGAATAGCTTGAAAAAACAGGCACTTGAGAACTAAAGTGGGAACATTTCTCCTATTCCAATATAATTAGCTCATTCTTCTACCTCAGTCTGCTCTCCTGTTGTCTTCTGAGGTATTGCTTCATATAAAGAGACTATTGCTTCCATTTAACTATTTAAGTAGCAAATATACTGGTTTTTACCACACTTATTAATATAAAACTATGCTGTATAGAACATTCACACATGATTTATGCAAAAAGATATAGGAAACATTTATTAATAAAAATGACAACATTTAGAAATACTTAAAGTATTATTACTACTTAAAGTACTAATAATCTACTTAAGGCGAAACAGCTAACACTTTTCTATAGTTTTTGTACTTAAAATTATAACAAACCAGGGACGCTTTGTTTTCAGAGAAACCACCCATCCTTCTGGCACTAAACAGCAAAGCCTTAATTCTTTTTCCAGGAAAGTCTTTCAGATGTCCATCATTCAAGCAGGTATACTTGTGCCTCTCTTCCAGGAGAGAGCTATTTCCAAGTGCCTAGCCATGAAATTAAAAGACGCTTACTCCTTGGAAGGAAAGTTATGAGCAACCTAGATAGCATATTCAAAAGCAGAGACATTACTTTGCCAACAAAGGTTCGCCTAGTCAAGGCTATGGTCTTTCCTGTGGTCATGTATGGATGTGAGAGCTGGACTGTGAGGAAGGCTGAACGCCGAAGAATTGATGCTTTTGAACTGTGGTGTTGGAGAAGACTCTTGAGAGTCTCTTGGACTGCAAGAAGATCCAACCAGTCCATTCTGAAGGAGATCAATCCTGGAATTTCTTTGGAAGGAATGATGCTAAAGCTGAAACTCCAGTATTTTGGCCACCTCATGCGAAGAGTTGACTCATTGGAGAAGACTCTGATGCTGGGAGGGATTGAGGGCAGGAGGAGAAGGGGACGACAGAGGATGAGATGGCTGGATGGCATCACTGACTTGATGGGTGTGAGTATGAGTGACCTCCGGGAGCTGGTGATGGACAGGGAGGCCTGGTGTGCTGCGGTTCATGGGGTCGCAAAGAGTTGGACACGACTGAGCGACTGATCTGATCTGATACATTTTGCAGTTTCTTAAGACTGTACAATTGACAAAAACGTAATATCATTAGGGATAAACACCAAACCTTAAAAAGAAAATGGATGTACAAAATTAAAGTCAATAGTTTTCGATGTTCAAACAGAGAAATCTTCATTGGCGGTGAGGGTTCAACACAGAGCCCTACAGTTTTGTTTTTGTTTTGTTTTTTTTTTTTTTTTTTAGGTTTCTGGCGTTATTTTTTTTTTAATTTTGCTTAACTTTACAATATTGTATTGTTTTTACAATACATCAAGATGGATCCGCCACCAGTATACACGTGTTCCCCATCCTGAACCCTCCTCCCTCTCCCCTCCCCACACCATCCCTCCAGGTCATCCTAGTGCTCCAGCCCCAGGCATTTGTTATCGGGGATCGTACCTGGACTGACGACTCGTTTCAGATATAATATTATACATATTTCAATGCTATTCTCCCCAATCATCCCACCCTCTCCCGGTCCCAGAGTCCAAAAGTCTGTTCTATACATCAGTGTCTCTTTTGCTGTCTCGTAAATAGGGTTATTTTTACCATCTTTCTAAATGCCATATATATGCGTTAGTATACTGTATTTGTGTTTTTGTTTCTGGCTTACTTCACTCTGTATAATAGGCTCCAGTTCCATCCACCTCCTTAGAACTGATTCAAATGTATTCTTTTTAATGGCTGAGTAATACACCATTGTGTATATGTACCACAGCTTGCTTATCCATTCATCTGTGGATGGACATCTAGGTTGCTTCCACATTCTGGCTATTGTAAACAGTGCTGCTATGAACATTGGGGTACAGGTGTCTCTTTCAATTCTGGTTTTCTCAGTGTATATGCCCAGCAGTGGGATTGCTGAATCATAAGGCAGTTCTATTTGCAGTTGTCTCATACAAATGAATGGGTGTATGCCCTGGTTCATCAACAGTTCATATGAAAATAACATACGATAAAAAACAAACTAAACACTAAAACCTGAGAAATGAGACAGTGTTCGCATAAGAAAATATATGACGGACCAAAACTAAGAATGTAAGTTTATAGTTGTCCTTCCTCCCTACATCCACTCACGTGAAGACTGTTTGGCCTGCTCAATTTACCCCCAATTCACTGCTCCTACAGTGTGTGAAGTTTTCCTTGATATGGAGAAGGTTAAAGGTCATTGATCTAATAATTATATGATGGAGAGAAACAAGAAAAAAGCACATAGGAATTTGAATTGATTGCTAAACAGTCTGCCAAGTATTGCAAGGTAATCTTTGCGACCAGAAAAAGGGAGGAGAAAAGCTCATTGCAGGAGGCATGTTTAAAGATGGCAGAGGAATAGGACTGGGAGACCACTTTCTCCCCCACTTATTCATCAAAAGATCATCTGAATGCTGAGCAACTTCCACAAAACAACTTCTGAATGCTGGCGGAGGGCACCAGGCACCCAGAAAGGCAGCCCATTCTCTTCGAAAGAAGGTAGGACAAAATATAAAAGACAAAAAGAGAGACAAAAGATGGATCCGCCACAAGTATACATGTGTTCCCCATTCTGAACCCTCCTCCTCCTCTCTCCCCATACCATCCCTCTGGGTCGTCCCATGCACCAGCCCTAGGCATCCGTTATCAGGCATCGTACCTGGACTGGCAACTCGTTTCAGATATGATATTATACATATTTCAATGCTATTCTCCCAAATCATCCCACCTTCTCCCGTTCCCAGAGTCCAAAAGTCTGTTCTATACATCCTTGTCTCTTTTGCTGTCTCGTAAACAGGGTTATTGTTACCATATTTCTAGATTCCATATATATGCATTAGTATAATGTATACTTGTGGCGGATCCATCTTGATGTATGGCAAAAGCAATACAACATTGTAAAGTTAAGCAAAATAAAATTTAATTAAAAAAAAAAAGCCAAAAAAAGACAGAGAGACAAAAGAGTTAGGGATGGAAACCCTTCCTGGGGAGGGAGTCCTGAAGTAGGAGAAGTTTCCAAACAACAGGAAACCCCTCACAGGCCAGTTTTTGGGGAGTTTTGGAATCTGAGAGGGAAACATAACCAGGAGAAAAAAAGAAAAAGAAAAAACCACAGGATATGCTCCTAACCACAACTGCCAGCAGAGAAGTAGCCAAGATGATCACGACTGCCACCAGGGAGTGGAAGCTGGACAGGGAGGCGTGGGCTGCATCACTGGTGCATAGGGTAAGGATCAGGCCTGAATGCCCTAAGGACAATCTGAGGGAGCTAACATGAGGTAGGAACCCAAACTGTGGGATTGCCAGAGAGACAAAAAACAGAGAACTTTCCAGCGGAAGGCTCTAACATGCAGCCTGGCCCACTCACAAAACAGGATTGAGTGAATACCAAAGGAGAGCTAGCTGGCTGCATACCGGCCCCTCCACCCCACCGGAGGCAGAGAGGCGGGCATGTGACAGCCAGAGGCAGAAGGCAAGGCACAATCTCAGCCCCAGAGACAGGCATCCTCCACCAAACTGTGAGCAGGCTCCCAGTTGCTAACCACGTCTTCCTGGGATCCTGGACGGTTGACATCCGCCAGGGGGCTCACAGCCTGAGATCAACTCCCCAGAGGAGACACAAGGGACAGCTGAGACGGTGCTCTCACAGCACACCTGAGAAACCGAGCGGCTGGGGCTGGGGAGGTGATTAGGACACACGGCCCACCTGGGACAGTGCGCTTGCCAAGCACCTGGTTGACCAAGCTGCTTGGACCTGGGAAGGGCACAAAACACATGCACAGCTGAGTCTGTGCCCTTGGGGAGTACCTGAGAAGCTGAACCTGAGTGGCTTAGACCTGGGAAGTGCATGGAATTCAGACCCTGCTTTGGATGGTGCTCCTGCAGAGCACCCTGGAGCCCAAGCAGTGTTGACCCAGAGGGCACACACCACAAGCTGGAGCAAACCCAGCTTGGTCCATACACTGCGAACACTCTCCACACACGGCAGCGACATTTGTTTGCAGTGCTCCTCCCTCCCCACAGAACAACTGAACAAGGGAGCCTAAAGAAGTGACCACCTTTGCCCCCTTGTGTCCGGGTGGAAATTAGACACCGAATGAAAACAGAGGAAGCCAAAATAAAGAAGAGGGAACCGCTCTGGAAGTGACAGGTGCAACAGATTAAAACCCTGTAGGTAACACTGACTAAGCATTGGAGGGGGCCCACGGACCTTGAGAACAAGTACAAGCTGGAACAAGGAACTGTCTGAAACTGAACTGACCCCACACGGCCCACAAAAGCTCCAGAGAAATGCCTAGATGTATTTTTACTAGTATCACTTTTAAAATTTAAGTTCTTTATTGCTCCTTTGATTTTCATTTTTAAAACCTACTATTACCTTGCAAAAAAGACCCTATTTTTAAAGCAAATTTCAATATATGTTCATAATTTTTGTGATTTTGTTTTATATTTTTATATTATATTTTTGAAAGTCTAACCTCTATTCTAGATTTTTAAAGTTTGCTTTTTGGTATTTGTTATCAGTTTTGCACCTTTAAGAATCTAATCCCCAGTACCCATTTTCACTTAGGGGTGTGATGACTGGCTTGATCACTCTCCCCCTTTGACTCTCCCTTCTCTCCCCCAGGTCACCTGTATCTCCTCCCTCTGCCCCTCTCTTCTCTATGTAAATCTGTGAATCTCTCTGGGTGTTCTGGGCTGTGGAAAACACTTAGGGAACTAATTACTGGCTAGATTGGTTTCTTTCATTTTGACTCCCCATCTTCTCCTTCTGGTCACCTCATTCTCCGTCCTCCCTCTTCTATTCACCATGTAATGCTGTGAACCTCTCTGGGTGTCCCTCGCTGTGGAGAATTGTTTCACCATTAACCTAGATGTTTTATCATCCATGCTGTGTGGATGGAGAAGTCTTGAGGCTACAGTAAGAATCAGACTGAAAACCAGAGGCAGGAGGCTTAATTCCAGAACTTGAGAACATCAGAGAACTCCTGATTCCAGGGAACATTAATAGACGAGAGCTCATCCAAAAGCCTCCATACCTACACTGAAACTAAGCTCCACCCAAGAGCCAACAAGTTCCAGAGCAAGACCACCAGGCTAACTCTCCAGCAAAGCAGGAACACAGCTCTGAGCATTAAAAGACAGGTTGCCCAAACCCATGCCAAACCCATAGACACCCCACAACTCATTACTGGAAACTTCATTGCACTTCAGAGAGAAGAGATCCAGCTCCAACCACCAGAACACAGATGCAAGCTCCCCTAATAAGAAAACCTTGACAAGCCACTAGTCTAACGCCACCCACAGGGAGTAGGCTCCCCAATAAAAAGGAACCACAAACTTCAAGGCTACAGAAAGGGAACCCCAAACACAGCAATCCAAACACAATGAAAAGGCAGACAAATATTCAGCAGGTAAAGGAACAAGATAAATGCTCACCCAACCAAACAAAGGAGGAAGAGATATGGAGTCTACATGAAAAAAATTCAGAATAATGATAGTAAAGATGATCCAAAATCTTGAAAACAAAATGGAGTTACAGATAAATATACTAGAGACAAGGATCCAGAAGATGCAAGAATGTTTAACAAGGACCTGGAAGAAATAAAGACAAATCAATCAATAATGAATAATGCAATAACTGATATCAAAAGCACTCTGGAGGGAACCAACAGTAGAAGAACTGAGGCAGAAGATAGGATAAGTGAGGTGTAGGATAGAATGGTGAAAACAAATGAAGCAGAGAGGAAAAAAGAAAAAAGAATTAAAAGAAATGAGGACAACATCAGAGACCTCTGGGACAATGTTAAACACCCCAACATTCAAATCATAAGAGTCCCAGAAGAAGAAGAAGACAAAGACCATGAGAAAATACTTGAGGAGATAATGGCTGAAAACGTCCCTAAAATGTGGAAGGAAATAGCCACCCAAGTCCAAGAAACCCAGAGAGTCCCAGACAGGATAAACCTAAGGTGAAACACCTCAAGACACACATTAATCAAACTAACGAAGATCAAACACAAAGAGCAAATATTAAAAGCAGCAAGGAAAAGTAACAGATACCACACAAGGGGATCCCTATAAGGATAACAGCTGATCTTTCAATAGAAACTCTTCAGGCCAAAAGGGAATGGCAGAACATACTTAAAGTGATGAAAGAGAAAAAAATGTACAGCTGAGATTACTATAAGCAGCAAGGAACTCATTCAAATATGATGGAGAAATCAAAAGCTTTACAGACTAGAAAAACCTGGGAGAATTCAGTACCACCAAACGAGCTCTTCAACACATGCTAAAGGATCTTCTCTAGAAAGGAAATACAGAAAAGGTTTAGAAACTCAAACCCCAAACAACTAAGTAAATGGCAACAGGATCATACTTATCAATAATTACCTTAAATGTAAATGGGTTCAATGCCCCAACCAAAAGACAAAGACTGGATGAATGGATACAAAAACAAGACCCCTTACATTCTGTCTACAAGAGACCCACCTCAAATCAAGGGACACATACAGACTGAAAGTGAAGGGCTAGAAAAAGATATTTCATGAAAATGGAGACCAAACAAAAGCAGGAGTAGCAATACTCACATCAGATAAAATAGACTTTGAATAAAGGCTGTGAAAAGAGAAAAAGAATGACACTAAATAATGATCAAAAGATCAATCCAAAAAGAAGATATAAAAATTATAAATATATATGCACCCAACATTGGAGCACTTCAATATATAAGGCAAATGCTAACAAGTATGAATGGGGAAATTAATAGTAACACAATAACAGTGGGAGACTTTAATACCCTACTCACACCTATGGATAGATCAACCAAACAGAAAATTAGCAAGGAAACACAAATTTTAAATGACACAATCGACCATTTAGACCTAATTGATATATATAGGACATTTCACCCCAAAACAAAGAATTTCACCTTTTTGCTATTCTTTGGAACTCTGCATTCAGATGTTTATATCTTTCCTTTTCTCCTTTGCTTTTCGCTTCTCTTCTTTTCACAGCTATTTATAAGGCTTCCCCAGATAGCCCTTTTGCTTTTTTGTATTTCTTTTCCATGGGGATGGTCTTGATCCCTGTCTCCTGTACAATGTCACGAGCCTCATTCCATAGTTCATCACGCAGTCTATCAGATCTAGGCCCTTAAATCTATTTCTCACTTCCACTGTATAATCATAAGGGATTTGATTTAGGTCATACCTGAATAGTCTAGTGGGTTTTCCCTACTTTCTTCAATTTCAGTCTGAATTTGGCAATAAGCAGTTCATGGTCTGAGCCACAGTCAGCTCCTGGTCTTGTTTTTGCATTTTGTTATTCATTTCCTGAGAACACCTGATATTCCTTAACAGGTTTTCAATATATTATTATCACTTCTTTAGTGTACCCATCAGAGTAAAAACCAAGAATTGACTGGTTATGGAAAAAGAATGCATTAGCTTTCCATTTCCTATCTTTGCAAAACTTCCAAAACATTTTAGTTATGAAAAAAATGCTTTAAAGTTTTGATTAAAAGTGTTTCTAGCTACACTGATTTACTTAGAACAATCACTAGTGTGTAAGAAATTTATTTGCATGTTAATTAACTTTAGGGGAACGAGACCTGGCTTACTCTAAGATTATATAATGTCTTTCCAGAAAAAGAACAAAGCCAAAGTTTGGGGAAATGACAGAATTTAATTACCTGTTTCCATGATTCCAAGAGGAATTTGTCTACCATATCTTACATAAATGACTGATGCATTTTAATCAAAGGGAACCACAAATTGAATCAGCCTGCTTCATATTACGGTGTAGGCTGTCACTGAATATCAAACACAATCTTTACGACATAGCATAGCTAATGAAATAATAATACACTGATGACAATACTAACATGAAAATAGAATAAATACAAGAAATGTGAAATGTGCTATAATGATGTTTAAGATTTGTCCAACTTAAGAACAATGTTTTAAATTTTTAATAGTGTTTATACTGCAGTAACAATAGTGTTGTACACATGCAGTAGATAGTTTTGGAACATTAAGAGCATGAAGTTCAGTCTCAATCTAGGATCTGCTGTGTGACATTTGCCTAATCTAAGGTTACAGCTTCACTTATTTTGAGTGGAGTTAAGGATATGTACATCCTCAGTAGCTGTGAGAACTAAAATAGAGCATGCAGATATTTGGTGAAAATTCTAGCACTTTGTAAATCTCAAAAAGGAGGAGAGGGGCAAAATCTCAGTAAATAGAAGATTATACGGTGTTGGGAGCATAACTAACTCCCTATTTTGTGATATTGAAGCCCATTTTTATTATGCTCATCATTCCTCTCTCTCTCCTTCATTCTGCCAAAACTAAATCAGCTTTGGATTTGTGTGCAAATAAATGACAGGCAAGAGAAGAAATACTCATTGCTAAATCCTTTTAAAACAGATCGCTTTCAGGTAATTGTAGATGTTTGCCTTATGAAATGGTGTCTGGGAGTTATGACATGCCAGGATTTCATAAAAATTACGGGATCTTCCTCAGTAACCACAACCTTAAGTGATTCTTATCATTCCACTAGGTGAAAGAGCCAGAAAGCATGCTCCTGGGCTAGAAGCAAGATGTAGTCTTACAACATTCATTAGTATCAATTTAGGTTACAGGGCATGCCAGAAAGTTCACTGAATTTGGCTGTAATTTTTGCTACCATCACTGTGACAGCAAGCCAAAAAATAAAGCCCCCAGGGTTGGGATGAAAATGAGGTAACAGATTTATAATTACTGTACTAGGCCTGGCACTGCTTTTTAAAGTTTTTAATATCATATAAAATCATTTCTGAATTTATTCTTTTGACTTACACAAATACATACCAGGCAATAGGCCAAACAAACATGTTCAACAGAAAAAACACTCAGTCTCTGGTCTCTGGATGTGAGCGAGGAGCTAGTAAACCATTCAGTGTTTGTGAAGCAAACAACCCAAAACAATTGAATTGGTATACGCCCTATATTCTAGGTTCACTGGACTGGGAAAGGGCTGTACTTTGCACTCCCCAATCCCTTTCTCGGGAAATGTGACACCCCCTCTGACCCCTGACTGCCTCGCTCATTTTTCCAGAGGCATCCCAACTGTCACTCCTTCTGTTAGCTTTCCCTGAAACTTTCAAACAGTTGACTGTTATCAAAGCTTTGAAAATGTGCCCCCTTATCATATAACATAAACATCTGTTTATCTGTCGCTTTCTTCCTTCCTTGATCTCACAGTTTTACTGAGGAGTCACAAGTTTATTAACATACAAATATGGGAGAAAGGAAATACAGGCTACTTTAAAAAGGGGGCAAATTCAATGTCAAGCCCAGACTGTGTCTATATGATCTGGGAGAAAAGACAAACTTCCTGTTTATTCATTATTACATGAGAACGATAACATCAACTGTTCAGGTTTTCACTGGGGATGAGATATAAGGTAGGTCATGTGATTAGCACAGTATTTGGGAGAAAGAAGTACGTTAAAATGTATGTTCTTATTATTATATTGTCAATAGATCAAATAAAGAATATCATGTGACAAGTGTTTTGGTAGTAGAAAAACAAAATGCTAAAGGAATACAAGGTAAAAAAAAAGTAATTTTGATTAAAATATGAGAAGTATGAAGCATGTCATTTAGGAGTTCAATAAATATTTGTTATATTGACTTGAATTTCATGATCTGTTGGAAATTGAGCTGGGAATTAAAGGACAGATAAAATTTTGAAAAGCTAAAATAGGGAGGAAGATATTTTTTCCCAGTCTTATGAATTTCAGTTTTATTTCTGTACATTTGCCTGGTATTCTGAATATAACAATTCAAGAATATCTGATATGCTTACTCAACTATTTCATTTTATGGAAAAAAATACTCAGCAACAGAGGAAAGGGATGAGAGAACAAATTAAGGCATTTTTAAAGAAAGTCTTTCATTCTAATCTTTAGCTATAGGCATCGCTTTAATAGGTAATTTTGTTATATTAGATATGAGAAGAAAGCATAAATGGTTAAAGAACCCAGAGAGAGATCAACACTCATCTAATAAGCTGATCTCGAACAAGTAGTAGAAAAAACAGTAAGTTCTTCATAGAGGAAATGTAAATCAAATTTTAAAATATGTATATATTCAGATGTAGCAAAAATATATGCAAGTGATATGCATATCCTATAAATTTATGCTTATATTTTACACAAAATTTTTTTCTGTACACACCATATAAGAGGATTGACTTGTTTGCTATTAGAAAGTTATTACAAACTTTTAAAAGAGAAGCTTCAATAGAATATTCAAATAAACTGAATAACAGATGATTAATGTGTGAGTGAATTCCAGAGGTCATGTATGGATGTGAGAATTGGACTGTGAAGAAGGCTGAGCGCTGAAGAATTGATGATTTTGAACTGTGGTGTTGGAGAAGACTCTTGAGAGTCCCTTGGACTGCAAGGAGATCCAAACAGTCCATTCTGAAGGAGATCAGCCCTGGGATTTCTTTGGAAGGAATGATGCTAAAGCTGAAACTCCAGTACTTTGGCCACCTCATGCGAAGAGTTGACTCACTGGAAAAGAGTCTGATGCTGAGAGGAGGAGAAGGGGATGACAGAGGATGAGATGGCTGGATGGCATCACTGACTCGATGGATGTGAGTCTGAGTGAACTCCGGGAGTTGGTGATGGACAGGGAGACCTGGTGTGCTGCGATTCATGGGGTCGCAAAGAGTCCTACACGACTGAGCGACTGAATCGAACTGAACTGAACTGAAATACTATAGGCACAGAAAGTATAATATTCTTTTGAGAACTTTATTAGTGAAGGGAAAAGAGATCACTAGGTCAAAATGAAAAGTGAAAGTGAAAGTCACTCAGTCGTGTCCAACTCTTTGCAAACCCACAGACTATAGAGCCCATGGAATTCTCCAGGCCAGAATACTGGAGTAGGTAGCCTTTCCCTTCTCCAGGGGATTTTAACAGTGTCTTTTCTTTGATAAAGACCCTTAAGAATATGAATATTTGTAGGCTGTTTGAAAGAATCAAAGTAACAAATGAAGAGAAACACATAAGACAAAGTACTTGAAGGAAAGAGTCTCTGGAAAGCTACAACAAGCTAAGATTAAATGCACTTGGAAAAGGGTTATCATACTTGAAAAAGATATAGGATGAACTTACCATCAGATTGGGAGGAAGGCTGCTGCTGCTGCTAAGTTGCTTCAGTCGTGTCCAACTCTGTGCGACCCCATAGACAGCAGCCCACCAGGCTCCCCCGTCCCCGGGACTCTCCAGGCAAGAACACTGGAGTGGGTTGCCATTTCCTTCTCCAATGCATGAAAATGAAAAGTGAAAGGGAAGTAGCTCAGTCAAGAAATAGCAAATTCTGGAAAACTGGTCGTGTTCAGAAAAGAAAAGGAAGAAAGAATAATAAATTCTGCATTTTCCAAGTCTCCCATAAATGTGTTATCATACTTTAAAAAAAATTTTAAAACAAATATTAAAAAATTAAAAAAAATTGTAGCGTCAAGAGCTGATGGCTTTGATTTTTCTCACTAAAATTGAAGGTAAGATTTTCAAATGAGAGTTAAGAGTAGTTAGGTATTTGAAAGAAAGAGACATTATTAGTGTCAGCATCTGCTTTCAGAAATGAGTTGAATAGAGATGAATGAAAGTACTGATGGTAAACTGGGCGAGTACTAAAACCAGTCAGCACCGTGAAAAGACATCTAATCACTTGGCATCATGAAGGGGGAGCCATGAACATTACTCAACCTAGCCCTGGGTGAGTAAAGTGGTAAAATAAGTAAGTAACAGAATCTGAGGCGTGTGTTTGTGTGTGGTGGGGAGGGGGCAGGTTGTGGATGAGCTGAGAAAGACTGAGGAATTGGAGTTTATAACGAGACTAGAAAAAAACAGAATGAGAGCAGTGCCGAGGAAGATGTTGAATAGGTTTAAGTATAATGCTAGAAATCAAAGGGTCTGAGAAATGCAAGATGGTGACTGCAGATATGAAATTAAAAGACAATTGCTCCTTGGAAGAAAAGCTATGACCAACCTAGACAGCATATTAAAAAGCAGAGACATTACTTTGCTGACAAAGGTTGGTCTAGTCAAAGCTATGGTTTTTCCATTATTCATGTATGGATGTGAGAGTTGGACTATAAAGAAAGCTGAGCACCACAGAATTGATGTTTTTGAACTGCAGGGTTCAAGAAAATTCTTGACAGTCCCTTGGTGTGCAATGAGATCCAACCAGTCCATCCTTAAAGAAATCAGTCCTCAATATTCATTGGAAGGACTGATGCTGAAGCTGAAACTTTAATACTTTGGCCACCTGATGAAAAGAACTGACTCCTTGGAAAAGACCCTGATGCTGGGGAAGATTGAAGGCAGAAGGAGAAGGGGATGACAGAGGATGAGATGGTTGGATGGCATCACCAACTCAATGGACAAGAGTTTGAGCAAGCTCCGGGAGTTGGTGATAGAAAGGAAAGCCTGGGGTGCTGCAGTCCATGGGGTTGCAAAGGGTCAGATATGACTGAGCGACTGAACTGAACTAAACTGAGAAATGCAAGCATGGATTCATTTAAAAAGAAAATAAGAAATGAGTTACCTATGGCTTGTTAAGGCATCTATGGGGTGGTATAATGAAATGTGGAGAAAGCATGACCTAGCTGGCAAAGTGGTGATCAAAAACAAAAAGGCCTGCTGAGAGCTGGAGGATCGTGACAGAAGACCGTAGCATTTATAAGTTGTGATGTACATAGAGGGAGCAATTCATGAAAGAGAGAAGGTGTCAGAATTATCAGGCATCACCTGAGTCTGAGGGGAAGAACTTAGTAAACTACCTGAGACAGGCCAGGACTCAAACACATCTGAATATTGACCCACAGAGCACCAACTACTCTTGGTAAAATTAAATAACTCAAACTAGAATTGGTCATGTGGCTTCCACCCCTCTACAACTGAATACAATAAGAAATATGGCCCAGAAATAGGACAGTTTTTCCTTCAAGGAGCACAGAATGTGTTTGGGAAAAATAAAATTTATGAAGAAATTAGTTGATTAACAAAACAGAACATAAATAACTGGTGCATATTATATGTGAAATCAAATCAAAAGAAGATCATAGACATGAGAAAAATATAACTGCAGTAAGTTTAAATGGCAAAAGTGAAAAAAGGCAAGATGGTGAAGACCAATAAAATGGGACAATTTTCTCAGTAAGGCACACAGCACAATGTGCCGTTGCCGCTGCATCATGGCTGAGAAAGCTATTAGTACACAGCGTAAGAAAAATAATTAAATCTATTTAATCATGTTCATCTTTCTCTAGCATGTGGGTTTTCCCATTTGTTAGAGCATATTATATATTTACTATCAGAAAAAAGAAAATATTTTTTTCCAGAATTTGATTTCAATTACTTGGGTATAAAACTGTATTATCAGAAGGTGACTGAACCACTCAAACTACAATTAGTATTACATTTTCACCACAGTTCTATAGATTGAAATCCATCTTTCAGGCGACAATGACTATGTAAGTAAAAACACTGCCCTCCCCTTTAAGAATCAGCCAGTTTAGAAGGAATTTAAGATAAAGGCATTACATCAGTTTTCTGACAATGACAACATTCTATCTGCCATGCCCACTAAGTGAAAAACACAAAATTCAGCAAGACCTTGTTAATCATTTCATTTGATGGAAATGTATTCATTCAATATTCCTATGGAAAAAAATGGCCTTTTCTCCTAAATATTAAAATATCCATAAAGGGTTTATGACAACCAATATAAAGGGGTAGTCAGGGCCTCAATTTATCAAAATAAGCTTCACTTTCCCTGGACCCAAGAAAAAAAGTAAAACACCATAAATACCATCAATAATGATGATGGAAGATTAGGAATTTGGAAGCATGTATTCCTTAGCTAAGAAGTGATTTATGACTGTAACAGGCCATGAGTATGACAGAAAAATTTCATAAGAAGGAAAGAAAAAAGCTAAGATAGGATTATCTGCTTAGACTGAACAAATGAGTCACAATTATTCTGTATAATTTAGTGATTCCATTTGCATGCCATATCTTTTATAAGCATTTGCTATTAAATAATCAGTATATGAATAACTAATAATTTAATTGAGGTACTGTATAATGACAGATAATTCATAATAAATGACTGTTAAATTTCAAAAATGTATGTATTTAGACTATTGTGTTAGAATGTTAACAGAAAAAATATTAGTTATGAAAAGGAGAAAACAATCAAATTTATTTTATTGATCATTCTATTATTAGCATGTCTAAAAGATTCCTGTAACCATAAGTGACATAACTGACCTTAATAATATAATGACAATAAGACTATATTATAGTGAAATAACACATTTTTAAAAAGAATGCCTACATTTAACAATACATGTATCTATGCAAAAAAGTGATAACTTATTTGGTTAATGAAAAAAGCTTAATAAATTCTGAAAAGGCATAAATTATACCATCTAATTGTCTGACCACAATGTAGTACACCTAATTAAAACTAACTGGATATTTGAAAAAAATGATTCACCTAAGGAATTACTTCATCAAAGACGAAATAAAAATGCAATTAGAGATAATTTCAAAAATAATGAAAATGATAACCCAATTTCCAGGCATTATAAATTTGCATAACTTGTTACTTGGGTAGTGATACAAGATGAAAATACAATTAGATGCCAGAAGTTACATTTCATTTTTGTTTATTATGAAAAATTTCAAACATATGGCAAAGTAGAATAATGTAACAAGCCCTCATGTCCCTAGCTTCAATAATTATTAGTTGATGTATTCAAATCTTGTTCAGTGTTTGGTCATCTAAGTATTTTTTTTGTAAGCTGTCACAAAATTGCAATGCCTAGCATAAACTCATACATTATGAATTTTAACTGAAAATGAAACACCAAATGTGGAATTACAAGAAAAGTAAACTAAGTTATATATATTAATACATTTTAATAATATTTATTAAAACATAGTATTAAAAATTAGTTAATATCCACTAGCAACAAAATTAAATACAACAAAAAATAGTTATCATTACAAGGATACAAATGATTAGAATTTTTAGGACCCACCTCTAAATTGTTCTTAAATAATTGTTTGCTTATGTGCAAGTGTCCCTGTCTCTACACATGCCTGCACCTATGCATGTATATATATCAGAGAAGCACTGTAGCATCATTGTTACAAAGAACTGTAGGAGCCAGGCTGCCATGGTTTAAATTCTAGTTCCTTCTTTTAATAACTGTGTGACTAAAAAGAACTCAACTACTTCTTCTTTGTTTTAGTTTATTTCCCTTTAAAATGGGGATAATACCTCACCCTGATATTGTAAGAATTTACATGAGTTAACCTAGGCCTGTAATTATTTACCCAAACTGAACTATGATGAAACAATTTATAGTTTTTTGATCATCCCCCTTGATTTTTCTGCAGTGGTATTAATGTGTGTGATCACAGAATGTTGCTCTAGTGCCCACTGGAGAGTTACTATGCTTTCATGTCTGAGCATAGTCTATGGATTTTCAGTCTCCTCAAACCCTTTGTACATTATCGTATCCTTTCAACACCATCGATCATTTTTCTTTTTAAATGGGAAAGATACTTCAAGATGTTTCAGGATTATCTCACCTCTTAAAACACATAAATTATATTATGTTCTTTTTTATAGTATATTCTTTATTATCATTTTTGATATATATATATTTATTATATTAATTGGTGGAAACCCCATGGACAGGGGAGACTGGCAGTCTGCAGTCCACAGGATTGCAAAGTCGGACATGACTAATTGAGCATGCAGCACATACGTAAAATAAATGTACAAAGTACATCGTAGTTGACTAAACGAAAAAACACTACAAATCATAATACCTTTCTAATATCAGTAACTGGATTTTAGATTGTTATGCAATTCGTGAATGGTCAAAAACATTCCACAATCACTTAAATACCTAATTTTCTCATCCAAAGGCATTAAATATAAATACCCAAGGAAAATAAATTTTAAAGCATCCATGGTAAAATGAAAACACTTCAGTGAATGGCCTCTCCCTTTAGCTCTTATTGACTGAGCGGAGTTCACCTTGGGACATGAACACATTTAACTGTAGAGAGACAAGGCTACTGAGGGAAGCCTGAGTGCTTTATCCACAACACACTGACATTTCAACATAAATCACCAGGAGTTAAATTACAGACGTCTACATAAACTTCCCAGTTTCACTTTCCCATTTTTCACTCTTATTCTTCATCTAAATCCACATCAAGCACTAGTGCTCTCAAATAACTGACTTTAAAAAAAAATATTGGAAGATAATTGCTTTACAATATTGTGCTGGTTTCTGCTATGGTGATGGTGGTGCTTTAGTTGCTAAGTCATGTCCAACTCTTGCGATCCCATGGACTGTAGCTCACCAGGCTCGTCTGTCATCAACATGAATCAGCCACAGTTACCTGACTTTTTTAAGTAACTCAAAACATATCTGCAGTGGACACTTCATATTTCTCTCTTCTTCTAAGACCTTTATCAAACAGTCATTAATCTTAGGTTTTTTTCCCCCTTTCTCTCAATCTTTACTGGAAACCTGTTTAATTCTTCTATTTCATTTACTTAGATATATACTATCCTTCTTTTCTATATGTAGCTGGAAAATGTTGTGGTTGGCAAAAGTCTCCCCTCACAGAAATTATCCTTCAGATAATTTCTGAAGTTTCTTCGAACTTCTCAGGATTAATATACATGAAAATCATTTCCAGGGCCAAATGTATGACTCTCAGTGTATTATATTGCATTCTTTTAAATTTCTAAACATAGATGGGGTCATCAATGAAGTCAAACTTAGTTTTCAGGTGACAGACAACACTACTGAAATGGCTCCCATAGATCTGAAAGGTTGTAAAATTCAGTATCGAACAAAAATCTTTCATAAAAAAAAGAAATTGATACTATCATAAAAGGAAGAGGTTTTTAAGCCTAAATTGTCATTTTCACCTATGTGAATAATTGCATATAGACTGTACCTCCAAAAAGGTATGAAAATGTTTCAGGATTCAACTTTTCACTTTTTTGATCAAATGAGGTAGATCAAAGTCCCCGAATAGAGACTTTCCACAGACTACATTTGGAAGATCCAGATAACTTCCATCCTCTTCCACTTCCTTGCCCAGTATAATAAGCTACCAGAGAGGCTTACTTCTGCTATATTCCTGCAGAACATGATAAAGCTGGCTGCGTTCAGTTAGTACACTTCCTTAGCCAGTGGTGTGAGCTGATTTTATATTTAAAGTATAAAACTAAAACTGTGTAAAATCCATTATTTGAATTCTTTATAAAACAATCATACTCCAATATGGTTTCTGAAAGAAATCACAATGAAAAGCAAAGTTCACATATACACTTTCTAAAGCACCAATTTATAACTCTAGAATTTAAAGGAAAATGAAGATGAACATAAAATGATGTTCATCATCTTTAAAAGTTTATTGGTGCCAATAAAGTCTATTTTTCCCCCCTGACAATCTCCTTATGAACCTGTTGTGAAGACAGAAAAATAAATGTAAGGTATTAATCATTTCTATGGCAATAGATTGTGATGTCAAAACAAGGAAAAAATACAGATTTATAGTAAGAATGGGATGCCTATAGATAAGCACAAAATTTGGAGTAAGATCTATAGAATAGATAAAACCATCCAGATTGCATTTACTTATATCTTGTTTTTTTTGTTTTGTTTTTTTTTCCCCAGTAACACAAATTAAGGAGATCAGCCCTGGGATTTCTTTGGAAGGAATGATGCTAAAGCTGAAACTCCAGTATTTTGGCCACCTCATGCGAAGAGTTAACTCTTTGGAGAAGACTCTGATGCTGGGAGGGATTGAGGGCAGGAGGAGAAGGGGAAGACAGAGGATGAGATGGCTGGATGGCATCACTGACTCGATGGATGTGAGTCTGGGTGACCTCCGGGAGTTGGTGATGGACAGGGAGGCCTGGCGTGCTGCGATTCATGGGTTTGCAGAGTCGGACATGACTGAGCGACTGATCTGATCTGATCTGATCTGATCTGAAGTATCATGTTTCACTTATGCTCTGATGTTTATACCATTATTTAAATTATTATTCTTACTTCAGGACACTGAAAAGCTCATTTAAATTGAAAAACATAAGGATTACTAAAGGTTTTCCCTGGTGGCTCAGATGGCAAAGAATCCTCCTGCTATGAGGAGACCCAGGGCCATCACTGGGTTGGGAAAATTCCCTGAAGAAGGGAATGGCAACCTAATCTAGTATTCTTACCTGGAGAATTCCACAAACAGAGGAGCCTGGTGGGCTATAGTCTGTAGGGTTGCAAATAGTCAGACATGACTCAGCAACTAACACACACACAAGGATTACTGCCAATTTATTATTACTCATTATTCAACAAATAAACATGTCATTACTTTTGAGCAAAAGAATTGTACACCTATACAATCCAAAAAGTAGAGTAATAGAGATACATTGCCTTCATTTTGAAGAGCAGAAACTGTACCTCCAAGCAGGTGAAAATTGGTTCTTGGAGCAGATAACAAAGATATTATATATATTATATATATTATAATAATATATAATATTATAATATTTGTGGAATTATGAAATGGCTCTGAGTGGAGGTCACAATGAGAAAGCTGTTGGGCAACATTGATTATTCCCCCATTAACTAAGGAAAGGAGTCAGTAACACGATATAAAGTGCAAGAATCACAAATCCACAGAAATCTGACTCAAAGTGGGAAGAAGTGTGGGCTCTCATACTGAGGAAAAAGTTGAGTCAGAAAACTCTGGATTAAAGTTATAGATCAAGTTGTCATCAGATGTTGTGTCTTGCTCACATTGTTACCCTTTGTTGAACAGAATGCAATAATGTAAATGAATACTTAGTACAGTGTCTAACACACTGAAAAGAATCAATATGACACTTTTAAATATTAATAAATACATAGTTTAACAAATTTATATTGACCATGTGAAACACTGAGGTGATTTATTAGTCTCCAAAAGTCTAGAAAATGGCATAAGAAGATGGTTTTAAAAGAAAATAGTTTGAATATAAAATAGTCCCTCAGCAGAGTGGTCAAATTCAGACATGAGTTATTGAAGAAAGCTTTAGAACCTCTATTTCTAAAACATTTTAGGTAACTACACCTCCATCTGCTCAAGATGATTTATACATTCATGAGCCTTAAGGAAAGGGGCTAGACCAGATGGTCTTGAATTCTCTTCCACATCTAATATTTTCAGACCTCAAATAGTTTGTGTTAAACATGCTACTTTAAAGCTACATATAATGGATACAATGGGTAGGACAAAACTCTAGCCCATGTTCTAAAAAACACAGTAGCTTATGTTTTGACAATTTGTTTTGTCTATAAAATTCGGTCAAAAATAACAAATGATGATTGCATTCATAATCAACAATTCCAGGGATTTCTTGAGTATAAAACAGAAGAAAACAATATTTGATTAGTGCATTACTGAAAGTTCATGTTCTAGGAGCCCTATGTGAATTGTCAGTGTATATTCCATAGCTTGTTATGATTTATCTTCATCAGCCATAGGCCAAAATTACCAGAGTCCAATTACTTTGCTTCCTAGATTCAAGAGAGAGGAAGAGAAATTATGTCAGTCTACCACAGGAGATGGCTTAAAATGCCTGAGGTAAAGAAAGTAATCTACTGTTCTCTGACATTCACTGCCTGAAAGTCATTCACATTAACAACCATTCAAACTTGTTTAGTGCAAGCCAATTGCTTCTATTTCCCTCTTGTCAGTTACATTAGCTTCAATTCAAATTTAACTCTTACAAAATTAAAAAAATAGAACTCTCAAAAAGCTTGACAAGGGCATATATGAGACCTGACAGAACATAATGCTTCTAAATTTACTAACTTTAACATAATAATCTTCAAATTTTTATTTTCACAAAGAACTCTTTACCCTTTAGTAGTATGCTCATTTTCATTCTTTTATTTTTTGCCCTGAACCAAGGTGTGAGGCAAATAAATGTTTATCAAGATTAAAAAAAAAATCCTTCATTTATACTAAGTACAGCATCAGCACAAAAAAACAAATGTCGCTAATTTCAAGCAAGACTGTCATTATTTACCATTACAAGATAGAAATCAAGTTGCATTTCAAATTGCATCATATAATCCAAGATTCTTTCACTAAGAACTATTATATAACAGACCATTAACTTCCAGACAATTTAGAGCTCACAAGGTTAACATCAGCACTACAAAAAGGAAATGGGGATGACATTTAAATAATAGTAAGTGAAAATATTCTATTTTACAACATAATGGAGATATTAGGTTTGATGTTTATCTGTTATGCAGGATTGTACGACTTTGATGTTTCATAAGCCTTTTCACTAAAATTTAATATTATTTAAAACACAGATTTTATATGTGAATAAAAATGTATGATATATAATACAATTACCAATGAACTGAATCTCAACTTTGTTTGTTTCTAATTTTACTCAATTTATCTTCAGCATGTTTGTGAGTTTGTAAAAGAGAGAAAAAGGAGAAAAGATAATGGTCTAGATCTACTTAAGCTTTACCAAGTCTATCTGTAGTAGAAAAACCAGAATGTGGGTACAGCTAAAACATTCACGAAAACTGTCTTAAACTTGTTACATATAGAGAAAGACCCCGAGGTAAAAGAACAGATCCAATTATATTTAGAAATAATTAATTGTCAAATCCTGAGTGAAGGCTACATTTCAATTAAAAAATGAGCCAAATACAGTTTTATATGTTCAATAAGTCAAAGAAAGTCCTTCCAGCCAGTTAACTCTGGGTGAGGTCCATTAATTTTCAAAATTGAGCAGTGAAACAACTTACAGAAAGCTGCAAATATTAACAAGATCTGCACAGTGTCCTCAGAGATGATCAACACCTCAGAAAAAATATTATGTGGACTGGTTTCTTTTCTATGTGACTAGCACACCTTTAGATGTTCTTATTACTTTATCACTGTATCAGTAATTCTTAGAATCATTTTAAACATCAAAATAAAATATAAGATTATTAAGGAACAGATCCATGATGTTTCTATGCCATCATTTATTAAAGCTAAATCCTTTTAACAAGAAATTTTTAAAGTACAGTTATCATCATGCTTTTTCACCACTGTGATGTTTTAAGTTTCTTTGGGCTGGAACAAACATAAATAAGTTACCAATTTGTCTTTTCTCTATTAAATAGGGGTGCATTTATGCCATAAAAATAAAACAATGTGACAAACAGCTTGATTAAAAAATATTTCTCACTTTCCCTTAGAACTTTATGCTTGATGGCAGAGAAAAAGAAGAGATATGTCCAAAAATCAAAAGAAAAAAGGTTAAAAGCAAGCTGAGCTAGCTAACCACTTTTAACAAAGGTTCTTACACAATTTTTATGCCATGACTTCCTTTGGGCAGCCTACTAAAGTCCAGTCTTCTTATAAGAAGTTGTTTCACAAATGCATAAAATAGAGTTGCATTGGAAATGAGTTAGAATGAATAACAGATATCACATTATCTTTTAAATATGCAATATAGTAATAAATGTTTATTTAGTAATGCTTTAAATAGAGACAGGCCTATAAAATACTGTAATTTAAAAGTAGTGGTAAGAGTAAGTGATATTTTAATCTCTCTACAACATCTGTAACAGTGATATAAAAATATCTGTGAAGTCTGTTAAGAACAAAGTCATCAATGTTACTAATACTATCACAGGTTATAGCATTCATTCACAAGTAAAGGAAATACTCAGTTACAGTTGGAAATTAGAGGAAATAAGATGTAATTTTTTTCATGTATAAATTCTCCCATGGTGAGTTCAAATCTAAAATAATAAGGTTAAGAACCCCTGTTTCAAAGGGATACTTTCCAGTCTCCACCATCATCTTCCCTTACAGCTCCCTCTCATCAGACACACAAATCCTTCATCAGTATCTCCAACCATTATCTTTAGAGTACACTCCATAACCAACTCTATACACCTTCCAGTAGTGGCCATCACTGAAGCTATTACATGGCACATCTGATACCTAAATGTATAGACGGGCATGCATGTGTGCTAAGTCACTTCAGTCACGTCCAACTCTTTGTGACTCTATGGACTATAGCCCACCAGGACCCTCTGTTCAAGGGACACTCCAGGCAAGAACATTAAGAATACTGGATTGGGTCACCCTCCTGTAGGGGATGTTCCTGGCCCAGCGATTGAACACACACCTCTTATGTCTCCTGTCTGGGCAGGTGAGTTCTGTATCTCTAGCACCACCTGGGAAATGCAATATATAGATATCCAGATATTTGAAAAAGAGCATTAATGATGATCAGAAACAGAGATAATGCTCTGAGACAACTGCTTAAATTCAGAGATATAACTCTCATCATGAACAAAGTATGGCATCTGTTCTAGAATAAAGCATGATCCTATAATCTTAGTCATTACCAGTTATGACCCTATTTTATCTCTCAGTTGCTTTCTCCATGAAAGAAAATCTTTACCCACTGGTTGTAATGGATTATTAATAGCTTTAAAGTTTAACTGAGTTTTGTATATGATATTACATGAAATTGGCTGATTAGTATATTATGGTTTATTCTGGTGAAACTACAAATCTCCAGCACCTCTAATTTATTATAAAAATGAGTCAGCTTTGAAACCATTAATATAGTTAATATCTGTATCCTACAAAGTTATTAGATACAGAACTAGATATAAGTTAATTTCTGCATTCTAATTATTAGCTGGAATGAACTAGTTTGCTGATGTGCATTTAATAGATACTAGTTTCAATGGCAAGCCACTCCAGTACTCTTGCCTAGAAAATTCCATGGATGGAGGAGCCTGGTAGGCTGCAGTCCATGGGGTCTCTACAAGTCGGTCGCGACTGAGCGACTTCACTTTCACTTTTCACTTTCATGCAATGGAGAAGGAAATGGCAGCCCACTTCAGTGTTCTTGCCTGGAGAATCCCAGGGATGGCAGAGCCTGGTGGGCTGCTGTCTATGGGGTCAGACAAGAGTCGGACACGACTGAAGAGACTTAGCAGTAGCAGTTTAAAAAAGCATAAAATACTGACAAAGTTGGGAATGGTAGAAGACTAACAACATTTAGCAAATCACTGAAGGTGGGAGAAAGGCCAGAAAAAATGAACATCTGAAAAAAGGCAGACAATAAACATAAAAATTCAATTAGTGATGAAACACAGGAAAACATTCAAATGTTTTCCATATTTTCAAAACTACTTTGGAGAATAAAAATGATCTAATTGTAAATATTTAAAGTTCAAAGAAGGGGCTATAAAAGAAAAGGAGGTGAAAATTAAGTTGCCACAATTCACCAAGAAGGAAATACAAATGACCAAGTAAGAAGAAGTTCAAGCTTGGGGTAATTAGGTAATTAATCAAAATATGTAAATATAAATAAAAAACTTAAATTTCTGTTTTCCACTCAGGCTGCCAAAAGTTAAAGCCTGATGATATCAAATACTAGAGAAGATACATAGAAGCTTGGACTTACTAATTGACAGTGAAAGCATTACCAAATATAATACTTTGGAATGCAATTTCACAATTTCTTATAAAAGTGAATATGGGCATGCCATATGACATTAGCATTCCAATTTTAGTAATATACTATAGGAAAACTTCTATATTCTTAAAGATGACACATACAACAAATATCCATTACAGCATTGCTTATAATTGAAAAGAACCCGGAAATAATTTAAATGATCATCTGTGGAAGATTGATCAGATCAGATCAGATCAGTTGCTCAGTTGTGTCCGACTCTTTGCGACCCTATGAATCACACCACACCAGGCCTCCCTGTCCATCACCAGCTCCCGGAGGTCACTCAGACTCACATCCATCAAGTCAGTGATGCCATCCAGCCATCTCATCCTCTGTCATCCCCTTCTCCTCTTGCCCTCAATCCCTCCCAGCATCAGAGTCTTCTCCAATGAGTCAACTCTTCGCATGAGGTGGCCAAAGTACTGGAGTTTCAGCTTTAGCATCATTCCTTCCAAAGAAATCCCAGGGCTGATCTCCTTCAGAATGGACTGGTTGGATCTCCTTGCAGTCCAAGGGACTCTCAAGAGTCTTCTCCAACACCACAGTTCAAAAGCATCCATTCTTTGGCGCTCAGCCTTCTTCACAGTCCAGCTCTCACATCCATACATGACCACTGGAAAAACCATAGCCTTGACTAGGCGAACCTTTGTTGGCAAAGTAATGTCTCTGCTTTTGAATATGCTATCTAGGTTGGTCATAACTTTCCTTCCAAGGAGTAACCTGGTCATAACTTTCCTTCCAAGGAGTAAGATACTAAATGACAAATCACAGAGTGGAATCATTTTTCAGCCATGAGCTACTAAACTGGATTAATGTGATTCTGCACGTGCCTTTCAGTCACGCAGTCATGTCCATCTCATTGCGACCCCCTGGATTGTAGGCCACTAAGTTCTGCTGTCAATGAAATTTTCCAGGCAAGAATACTGCAGGGGTTGCCGTTTCCTTACTCAGAGGATCTTCCAACCCAGGGTTCGAACCTGCGTCTCCAGTGCCTCCTGTATTGGTAGGCAGGTTCTTTACTAGTCTGCCACCTGGGCTCTATGGATAATAATAAAAACTTAAGAGAAACTAAGACAAAAGATGATTTGATATATTTGTTCATATAATTAATATATGTTAAAAAAAAAACAAACCTTAAAATACCATGTTCTCCAAAACAATCTACTGGGAAAATTCCACTCAAAAGTGATATATCAAATGAAAAAGGAGTAGATAAATCATGGTAAAATGACTGGTTTTAAACATTTAGATGTGGAAGTAGTATGAAAGAGCAGTAAGAATTATGACTACAAAATGCAATACAAACGCTGCATACTATCACAAAGTAAAACAACAATGTTTATAAGATGTTATTAATTATTCATTAGTGGCAGTAAACTAGGATATTCATGTTTATAGCAAAAAGTCAAGTTACCATCCAATACTGAATTTCCAAAAATGATTCTGATGACTTAATATTTACTGTAATCCATTTTCTTACTTTCTGGGATCTTTAAAGCATACTTGACCACATTGACTAGATTTGTTTTCCCACATAATAACAAACACAAGACTCCTTATTCAAATCTCACAGGTGTAGTTCTACATGTTTTCATGTATATCGTGTAAATTCTATTTGTGCAAGTTTATTTTTAGAACTGCTATAGATAAAATCACCCAGGACTTTTTGGTGCATTACATTAAACAAACCTTACTTGAAGAAAAAAGTCAAAGAAAGAACAGAAAGAAATAAACACTTGTGATGGGAAAATTTTACCTAGCTGTCAGTCATTATTTTAGTTTCACCTAGTTTCCTATTTTAATATATATAATTAACTATTTATTGTTAAGAACTAGTACATATGGAATACACTTTACAAATTATTTTATCCAACCATTAACCCATCCCCTCTCTATCTTTTTCCTCTTTACACAAATATACATACATACACACACATACACATAGAAAGTGATGCATAAAATGAACTTCACCAAAAGTTAATAATTGATATCTTTTTCCTACATAACATTTAGGTGATTTTGTTTTCTTTTTTTTTTTCCCCACACAATTTCAACCTTTCAAACTATGATAGAAATTCAATAGAAAAATAAACTAGGAAATACTAATCTTATTTTTTAAATGTCTATATAAAGTAATTCAAAGCAAACCCAAAATGCACACATGACTAGGCAAATAAATAACTGAGACTCAGAACTACTAGTTAGATGATTTTTACATTTTTTTGCATTGCTTTCACTAAGACAAACTATCAAAAATATCTCCAGTTTCATAAAATAAGCAATAAAATTTATTATAAACTCATATGATACTATATGAATAAATATTCAAGTATTAAAAATTAATGAAACTAAAACCTAATTTATCATCTTTGTAAAAGTTTGTGAAATAGAACAATTATACTTTAAGAGGTAATAGATGGTAGAAAAGCAAAACACCTATGAGAAAATGGTTTAAAACTATTTAATACAGCATTGGATATTTATCAAAATTCTGTGTGATAGATGAATTTCTAAGTTAGTTCTCCATTATATGAGTTTTTTTCTATACTGTGATGAGGAGAAAGTTACTAAAATTCTGACCGGCAAGTTTTCCTGTGGCTTTAATATCAACTGCTCATAGGAGACATAGCTTTTAGAAAATCAATTTACTCATAGCCTCAAGACAAAATAATTTGGTAGCAACAAGAAGAAAGAGATACTCAAAAGGATTGCCTGCAGGATATGCATTAAAGACAGTCCTCTAGACAGATTCCATTTTATCCTTAAATCAAGGCTGAGCTCCTGAGAAGCTAATTTTTTTTTCTTATCTTCAAAATTAAGACAAGGTATATTTTTCTGAAGCAACTAACTTATTTTATCTTATGAAACCTATGACTTCTATGGATAAGACTATGTTATCTTGGAGTCGGAAGTATCCAGATTCACATCCCAACTCAACAAATTAATAGCTGTGTGACCTGAGACAAAACTCTTAAATTCTCTGAGACTCCTTTCTGGCAAAGGTAAAACTTAACAAACCACCACTTTGTAGTGTACTGCAATAATTAAATAACACAATTATGAGTCAAATACTGAGAACAGTTCTTAGAATGTTATAAGTGATTGATAAATGAGATTTTTTATTATAGATAATACCATGGCTATTAACTGATAGAGAATTTACTTTTACTACTAATAAATTCAGAACCAATTATGGCCTCCCTAATAACACCAGATTCTATGACATAAATGTTTATTTACTTTTATTACCCCCTAAATCTATCTGTTCTTTTCCCCTAGTATCCTTTAACCCCCAAGTTACTTATCAATTTTTGTTGTTCTATTCAATCTTGTATGTTCCAGTAAACCATCTCATATTGTTTTTGAAGATACAAAGGATATAAATAACACATATAATCATATGTAAATATATAAATAATAAAATAAAGATTCTTTCAGTAATGTTTTATATACTCTAAAATCAGTCTAGTGTTTACCATGAGACATATAGCCTGTGCTCTGTGTATAACACTACTATCACAATATTACACATAATAATATAAATAATATATATATATATTTATTAATAAATATATGTTCAAACTTTATAAATGAATATATGTTCAAACTTCATCACAACACAATTGGTGAGAAAGCAAAATGACAGAATTAGGTACATAGGAAGGAAAAAAAACTGAATTTTTATACTTCAGTTAAGTTCAGTCACTTACTCATGTCTGACTCTACAACCCCACGGACTGCAGCACGCCAGGCCTCCCTGTCCATCACCAATTCCCAGAGTTGACTCAAACTCACGTCCATTGAGTCAGTGATGCCATCCAAACACCTCATCCTCTGTCGTCCCCTTCTCCTCCGGCCTTCAATTTTTCCCAGCATAAGGGTCTTTTCTAATGAGTCAGCTCTTCCAATCAGGTGGCCAAAGTATTTGAGTTTCAGCTTTAGCATCAGTCCTTCCAGTGAATATTCAGGACCGATTTAGGATGGACTGGTTGGATCTCCTTGCAGTCCAAGGGGCTCTCAAGAGTCTTCTCCAACACCACAGTTCAAAAACATCAATTCTTCGGCACTCAGCTTTCTTTATAGTCCAACTCTCACATCCCTACATGACTACTGGAAAAACCATAGCCTTGACTAGGCAGACCTTTGCTGACAAAGTAATGTCTCTGCTTTTTAATATGCTATCTAGGTTGGTCATAACTGTTCTTCCAAGAAGTAAGCGTCTTTTAATTTCATGGCTGCAGTCACCATTTGCGGTGATTCTGAAGCCCCCAAAATAAACTCTGTCACTGTTTCCACTGTTTCCCCATCTATTTCCCATGAAGTGATGGGACCAGATGCCATGATCTTAGTTTTCTGAAAGCTGAGTTTCAAGCCAACTTTTTCGTGCTCCTCTTTCACTTTCATCAAGAGGCTCTTTAGTTCTTCGCTTCTGCCATACGCATGGTGTCATCTGCATATCTGCTGCTGCTGCTAAGTCACTTTAGTCGTGTCCGACTCTGTGTGATCCCATAGACGGCAGCCACCAGGCTCCCCCATCCCTGGGATTCTCCAGGCAAGAACACTGGAGTGGGCTGCCATTTTCTTCTCCAATGCATGAAAGTGAAAAGTGAAAGGGAAGTCGCTCAGTCGTGTCCGACTCTTAGCGACCCCATGGACTGCAGCCTACCAAGCTCCTTCATCCATGGGATTTTCCAGAGGTTAATGGTATTTCTCCCGGCAATCTTGATTCCAGCTTGTGCTTCTTCCAGCCCAGCGTTTCCCATGATTGCATATAACTTAAGTAAGCAGGGTGACAATATACAGCCTTGACGTTCTCCTTTACAAATCTGGAACCAGTCTGTTGTTCTGTGTCCAGTTCTAACGATTGCTTCCTGACCTGCATACAGGTTTCTCAAGAGGCAGGTCAGGTGGTCTGGTATTCCCATTTCTTTAAGAATTTTCCAGAATTTGTTGTGGTCCACACAGTCAAAGGCTTTGGCATTTTCAATAAAGTAGAAGTAGATGCTTTTCTGGAACTCTCTTGCTTTTCGATGATCCAACAGATGTTGGGGTAACTTTATTTTTGGTTCCTCTGCCTTTTCTAAAACCAGCTTGAACATCTGGAAGTTCGCATACTGTTCACATACGGTTCACATACTGTTGAAGCCTGGCTTGGAGAATTATGAGCATTACTTTGCTAGCATGTGAGATGAGTGCAATTAGTGGTAGTTTGAGTATTCTTTGGCATTGCTTTTCTTTGGGTTTGAAATGAAAACTGACCTTTTCCAGTCCTGTGGCCACTGCTGAGTTTTCCAAAGTTGCTGGCATATTGAGTGTAGCACTTTCACAGCATCATCTTTTAGGATTTGAAGTAACTCAACTGGAATTCCATCACCTCTACTAGCTTTGTTCATAGTGATGCTTCCTAAGGCCCACTTGACTTTGCATTACATTAATATAGTTTTTGATAGCAAGCACTGCATCAAATGAAATAAATCTTAAACACAGAAGTTTAAATTAAGAACAATACCAAAAAAATTTCCCTAAAACTTAATTATTGGTCACAAAGAGTTGGACACAACGAGTGACTTCGCTTTCACTTTGCTATGAAAAAAGTGTGATCATTAATTTCTAAATTACATAAAAATCACATATAAAATTATGTTTCTAATTGTTATTCTTGTTATGCATTTAGTCAACATAGGCTACCTCACTGTGAAAGAATGACAAGGAGACTAAAGACAAGGATATTTCCTTTGCAGTTTTGTATGTTTGTAAAATAGTTTAGAAAAACTATTGATTTTAGTCAACATTTTTAAAAGTAATATTTCTTAACTCAGTACTTTATTTAAAATGCAAACATATCTTACCCGGTATATTAAGTAACCAGAGCAATGACCTCTTTTTCAGAAATGCCATTTTGGGAGTTAGCACTGAGAATTCGTGTGTCATTTTTTAAAGTAATAACGTAATAAACCTTTCATTGTCTCTCTGTGAGAGATACAGATGAGGCAACTAAAGAAGAAAAAAGTAAGAAAACTATTTCTAAACCAGGCATGATTGTAAAGGACATTTTAGGAGTATAAAACTTGTAATATAAAATCATCAAAGCAAAAAGACTGTTTTTTGTACATACATCACACCAACTCAAAGACCATAAAGGACTCTAGAGTCTAAGGTTATAGAAGCTATACATTAGGTCTTTTTAGATATAGAGCCGTAGTAAGAAAGCAAAACTGTGAATCTCTTTGATTGTATACAGTTGCATGTGGACACAGATGCACACACACAACTGACTAAATATATAAACAAAGAAGCAAATTACACACATTCATTCAACATTCATAAAACTAAAAAAACAACATCCAGTCCCATCAATTCAAGGCAAATAAAAGGGGAAAAAGTGAAAGCTGTGACAGATTTTATTTTCTTGGCCTCCAAAATCACTGCAGATGGTGACTGCAGCCATGATATTAAAAGATGTTTGCCCCTTGGAAGAAAAGCTATGACAAATCCAGACAGCATATTAAAAAGCAGAAATATCACTTTGCCAACAAAGATCCATATAGTCAAAGTTATAGTTTTTCCAGTAGTCATGTATGGATATGAGAGTTGGACCATAAAGAAGGCTGAGTGCTGAAGAATTGATGCTTTTGGACTGTGGCACTGGAGAAGACTCTTGAGATTCCCTTGGACAGCAAGGAGATCAAACCAGTCAGTCCTAAACGAAATCAACCCTGAATTTTCACTGGCAGGACTCATGCTGAAGCTGAAGTTCCAATACTTTGCCACCTGATATGAAGAGACAACTTTTTGGAAAAGACCCTGATGCTGGGAAAGATTGAGGGCAGGAGAAAAAGGGAACAACAGAGGATAAGATGGTCGGATGGCATTACCAACTCTGTGGATGTAAGTCTGAGCAAACATGGGAGATACTGAAAGACAGGGAAGCCTGGTGTACTGCAGCTCATGAGGTCTAAAAGAGTTGGATAGGACTTAGGAACTGAACAACAACATATAGCCATGGAGAGTTTCCTTCAATTGCACTATGATGCTTTCTGGATATAATGATATAGCTTACAAAGGAACAAGGAAGTAGAATGAATTTGAACTCTGGGCAATAGTGAGGGTAGGCAGTGGGGAGAGTGGGGAGAGAAGAAAAGGAAAACAGAACAAAAAAGTAACACTTTAAGTAAAATTTTACTTTCCTCAATACAGTTAGTCCAAAGTCACTTTAGGCAGAGTGTCACAACCTATATATACATCAACTGGACCTGAGTGATGAAAATTTGCCAAGCTAGAGGTGATGTAGTATTTGTCAAAAAGATTGAACAGCACTTTTATATTAGTACAAGGAATGACAGTGCATGATTATTGCCACAAGCATGAGGTTGTTTAGGGGATAATGTGAGCACCTTAACAGTAGGTAGTAATGGGAAATGTCTATCTCTTCTTCTTTCCTTTCAAAATAGGTACTTGTAACATGCCTTGTTACACTGCCAAACCATTTCTCACTCCAACTCCTTAAATATCGCCTGTCCAAGCTGAGGGTCTTTTTTTTAACTGAACACATATGCACTATTCACTGCTAACAACCTTAATATAATAAGTGCTTTACTAGTCCCATGAAAATGAAAATACTGTGTACTGTTTGTAATATGGGAGCATCATGTCTGTTCCACTGTTCTGCTGTATGCAGGCTTGTATTCATTTCTCTATTATCCAGACTTTTGATGACAGGTATATTAAAAGGCTGTGATTATACCCTATTAAGAAAAAGAATATTTCTAACTCCCAAATGTTTCATCAGATCAATTCTTGATTCTAAATTTAGAATAGTAGTATTATCCACTTTCTAATTTTGTTGTTACAAATATATGTATATATGTTTCTGTCAAAATATATTTCTAGAAGTTTAATAGATTTCCAACTTTGAAACTTTTTCTCAGAGTCAATTTCATAGTAGAGGTGATACCAACTTATCTTCTTAAAAGATAATAAAAGAATTATTAATCAACTTTAGAATGTATTTTGAGAATTCTTTCACTGAAATTGTAATTCATATGAAATCCTTTCACATAAATAATTAGAGCAAACAGAGCTTTAAGAAAGGCTTACTGATTATTCACAAACTTATAAAATATTGTAACAGAGAAAAAGTGATCAGCTTTAAAAAAAAAAAGTAGAAATCCAATTAACCTAGCCCATATAATTAACATTATATTCAAAGACTAAGGAACAGTTTAAGGGATAAATCACTAAAAATTCTACATTTTTGTCTTAATAATAGGTAATTGTAAAGTCATTTCCTTAAGAAGATATTTGTACTGCTGTTTTATAATACAATCTCAGTCTTGCTGACCTACTTTTTAGATTATAAGAACATTCCACTAAAATCTGACAAAGAAACACTTTCTGCTCTTTGCTGAAATAAATAGATACTTTATTTCATCTGTTCTGGTGAAATCCTTGAAAAGTCTAGTTATTTAAATCTGTCCTACAGAGGTTTCTGAACTGAGTTTTTAAAGAATCAGAATAATTATTTTAGTTGATTCTCAAAGCATTCAGGCACAGACTTTGATACAAAATTGAAAAAAGTAAGTTGTTATAGCTCAAAGTTCTAATAGAGTATCAGTGTTTACATAACTATTTAGTCATACTAGAAACCCAAAGAATGACCATGCAGCCTCTGAGACTAATCCTTCTCACATATACTCATGACCCTCTCCTGTCAAGGTGTGCAGATACCTGATGAGCATGCCTTCTGCATAAAAGCATCATGCATCTTTGAGATGAGGTACCAAAGGAGGTAAGAGAGCAGATGACAAAGGAGACAAAAGTGCACAGAACAGATCCTTGGCAAGTTCACCAAGGATCAGCTGACAAAAACCAACATGAAACCATGTTTTTGTTCTGTCTTTAGCATAATGCTCTAAGCTAACCCTTATGGGGAACACGTAAAAAAGCAACTATGGAATTCACAATTTGACAAACTAACCAGTTTTTTTAAAGTATATACTGATCGAGTTTAATGCATTTGTAAATAAAAAAAGTCACTTTATATGTTTTTATTGGTTCTACATAAAAATCATTTAACAGCTTCAGTCATCCAAAAAGATACTAAGTTATCCAGTATAATTCAACTCCCTGAAAAAGAGTATGGTTTTTTAAAAATGGTTGAACAAAATTTACTTGAATGTTTAATTCAAGGAAAGCATACCCCTGACTCCAAAATCACGAAATGAAGTGGTGATGATGCCCAATCTATAAATCCTGTTCTTTATCCTCTCTACTGAACTGTGGAACCCTGACTATACCTAAACAGAGCAACCTCCCTTCTAACACTTTCCCAATGTTTTACCTCATCAAGTTAAAACTTGTCACTATACCTTAATTTTTCAAGCCAGAATTCCTTCCAATGTCTCAAAATTCTACAGATTGCATCTCTCAATCTCTTTCAACTCTGCCTCAGTACTGGAATCCTTATTTGTACTGTTTTAGTTCAAGCATTGATCAATTTTTGCCTATAATGATATTGCTGCTGCTGCTGCTAAGCCGCTTCAGTCATGTCCGACTCTGCAACCCCATAGATGGCAGCCCACCAGGCTCCCCTGTCCCTGGGATTCTCCAGGCAAGAACAATGGAGTGGGTTGCCACTTTCTTCCGAAATCTCCAAATGTCCTGAAATTTCCTTTCAATCCTTTTCCCAAACTACCACTAGAGAAATATTTCTAAAAGCCAAACCATTCCATTTTAATAAAAACATTCAAACTAACCAATCTTTAAAATCACTCCCTTGAGCAAAATATTCTAATACATTAAAATAATGTTAAAAGGTTAAGATGGACAAAGAAAAAGTTGGAAAGGTGAATAGATGTGTGAGATAGTAAATACAATGAAAGAAAATGTAGTGGTGGATATATGGGTATTCATTTCATAATTCTTTCAGATAGTCTACATGTTTATAATCATTTTAAATCTCAGAAAAAAATGTATTTTAATGTAATGGCTTGTTAAGTAAAAAAGGCTAATATTTAATGTGGGCTGCTGCATCTGTGCTAAGGAAGCACTTTACACGCATTATCTCTAGCAGTGTGCTGGAAAATGGAAAATGTCTAACACTTTTAATGTGATTTTGGCTCTCTAGAAAGCGGAGGAGATAGTGAGGGACAAAGCCCTGATCTGTAGCATTTGTGAGTCTCCATGTTCAAATACTCCAACTATAGTTTTAAGCTTTTCAAGACAGAACCATAAGAGATGAGTATTAGTGTGTCATTATATCTCCAACAGAGACATCACTTTGCCAACAAAGGTTCGCCTAGTCAAGGCTATGGTCTTTCCTGTGGTCATGTATGGATGTGAGAGCTGGACTGTGAAGAAGGCTGAGCGCCAAAGAATGGATGCTTTTGAACTGTGGTGTTGGAGAAGACTCTTGAGAGTCCCTTGGACTGCAAGGAGATCCAACCAGTCCATTCTGAAGGAGATTAGCCCTGGGATTTCTTTGGAAGGAATGATGCTAAAGCTGAAACTCCAGTATTTTGGCCACCTCATGCGAAGAGTTGACTCATTGGAGAAGACTCTGATGCTGGGAGGGATTGAGGGCAGGAGGAGAAGGGGACGACAGAGGATGAGATGGCTGGATGGCATCACTGACTCGATGAATGTGAGTCTGAGTGACCTCCGAGAGCTGGTGATGGACAGGGAGGCCTGACATGCTGCGATTCATGGGGTCGCAAAGAGTCGGACACGACTGAGCGACTGATCTGATCTGATATCTCCAACATACAGATAAAATAGACATCAATAGCCTCAAGAATAAAGGTAATAATTCAACATGTTAAAATAATAAGGAAGCTTTGAGTATGTATTACTATTATTTAAAAGACAATTGATATATCTGTAAAAGTTTGTGTGATTTATTTTTTAATAATAATTTTAAAACCACTGGCAAAATTCCTGAAAATTTAACAATCATTTCTCACTTTTAACACTTGGCTGATTATCTCACAAATGGCAAGTTGGGCAGGTACAATTATACATCATTATTTTTATACATGACAATATGAAATATTGGAGAGACTATTACTTGCCCATCAGTAAATATTAGAGCCAGCATTCAATCTAGATTTTACTGACTCACAAATCTCAGTTGACACTTGCTAATTCTCATGATCTGCTGCCTCATGAAATTCTCCTACTTCAAGGCTCCTTCATGCTTCCATAGACTAAAAGTATATCTCTCATGCCATTTATTTGTCTAATTATTTACCCTCAAGCCAATCTGATAACCTCTCTAGGCAGCTCAGCAAAGATATGCATTCAAGGCAGCCGGGATCTGAATCTAAGACTTTACACTAGTGCATCATGCATAGTAAGTACTCAATGCATGGGAATTACTATGAGCATGATTCCCCAGATTTTGAGTGGCTACAGAGCAGAATTTTCATTTTACAATGACCAGCAGTTAAGGTATTGCCTGACCTGTAGGAGACACTCATACAAATGAAGACAAGAAATGCAATCTGAATGACAGTCTTGGTTTTCTTATCTAATAATAGTAAAATATTGGTCATATCACCTCACTGAGTCCCAATGCCCACAACAGTGATAAATGGGGGACATGGACTTGATTGATTATAAAGTACTTTCTTGTGCTAAAATGGCATGCATGCCCTCGCTGATCCAGTAAAGTGCATTAATACAGTACTTACAGAGAAATTGAAGAGTATGTGTCAAGAACTTTTCAATCATGTAGAAAAAAGTAAATACATAATCCTCAGTGTAACATTCACAATAGCCAATCACTGGTGTTAGCCTAAGCTTTCTTTCACTAATAGGATAGTTAAATATATTCTATCATATATATACAATAGAATATTAAGCAATCATTAAAGATGATGGTTAGAATGTCCTGTATAAACAAGGAAATCAATTAATGTCATGGTAAATAAAATATAAACAGAATGTAAAATAACTTGTACATATCTTAACGTTTATATCTTAAAGAAAATGCATGAGCATAGAGAAAAGTAATACTGTATTGACAAAAATGTATAAACAAAAATGACAAAAATGTATAAACAAAAATGTATAAAGCCCCTGTTGGGCTCAACAAGGGATATATGTATACTTATAGGTGATTCACATGCCATACACAACAAACAACATTGAAAGCAATGATAAACCATAATGGAAAAGAAAATTTAAAAAAGAATGTATATATAAAGTATGGGCCTCCCAGGTGCAGCTAGAGGTAAAGAACCTGCCTGCCAATGTAGAACACACAAGAGACGTGGGTTCCATCCCTGCATCAGGAAGATCCCCTGGAGGAGGGCATGGCTACCCACTCCAGTATGCTTGCCTAAAAGAATTCCATGGACAGAGGAGCCTGGCAGGCTACAGTCCATGGGGTAGCAAAGAGCTGGACACTACTGAAGTGACTTAGAATGCACACATGTATAATGTATAACTGAAACACTTCGGTGTTTAACACAAGAGTTAACAACATTGTAAAATAACTATACTTCAATAGCAATAAATAAGAAGAAGAGTGCTTTTAAAGAAAATTCTATTTGTGAAATTTAGTGGAATGCTTTCTTATGTATAATTTATAAAAACTATTTTAGTGGGTAAGTTCTAATGAAGTCATCACAAAATCTGGGACTTTAGTAAAGAACCTCCAAAAATCTTAAGCTTAGGGATAGTTTGTGTTCCCTTGTCACATTTTCTGTTTCTAAGCAGAGCAAAGTTGGTTGTAGACACGTGCAGAGTGTACACACATACCTATGGTGCAGAATTCACCAGAGGAGAAAATGGAGAAACACAAAAGGGAACTCTGGAACAATAATTCTGCTTTTTAGTATCTCTTAGTTATATCATTTCTAAAGATGGCACCCAAATTGTTGAAATTGACTGTAAAAATGTTAAAAGAAAACTTAAACTGGTTCCTTTAAGCTGAGAAAATCAAGTATTAATTTAATTCAATGAGCTGACCTTTTGTAAAAGTAACTGGTTCATTGCTGGAGCTTAGCCTTACAAAAATGAGTTTCTCCTTTGGTAAAGAGTAAACCAGAAATAAAAAGGAGGCAGAAATTAAAGAATTAATCTGATCCAGAGAGAAGGATTCAGAGAAGAACATTTCTCCCTGTTGCTTTCAAAAATAAGCAGAGTTCTATATTCTACTGATGTATTTTATGTGATGTAGAAATACAGAGGAAAAAATTTATTTAAGAAAATTACATAGAATGATAGAGTCAGTTTTTACATTGTCACTTGTTATAAGAAGTTAACTAAACTACCTGTTAATTTTTCTTTTAAAAATAAGATAGGTGAGAAAAGTTGCCATCTCTTCATTACTTTAAAAGCCCAGCTCTTTCACAGTGCTGGTAGGACTTCAAAATTTAATGACTAAATCAAGAAAAACACAATTGCTGGCCCAAACCATCAGAGAGTCTATGTTAATAATCTGATATATATTAATTTGTGTATAAAAATATCATGGCCTACAGTAATATGACTTCATGATAATGTGTGGTGAGGGAACAGCTATTGCTATTTTCATATTGTAGTTCTTTAACTACTAAATAGAGCTCCAATATCTGTCCAAAGTTCACAAATTCATCAATATGCCAATTTGTTTTTAAGTTACATTAAGTTTTTCCAAATGCTTTAAAATGCCATATATAAAGGTGATAAAATGAATAATACTTTAGGATTATATTAGTTAGTATTGGAGAAATTAAACATCTAAAATATATTCTTAAACTTCTTTTAGTGTTATAATTTACTGGATGGCAAATAGAGTTGCAAATACATAAAAGCATATACACTTTGCAAAGATTACTGCCATGTATACTTCAAAACTAGATATCCATACCTCTATTTACCTGTAAGAAATATCTTAGAGAAGAAAAAAGTCTGGCAAAGCGATATGACTTCCAATAAATGTTACCTGAAATTTGAACAAGCATCTTATGCATACGGTGCTATTAAGAAATTCTTAATAACTGGCACACTAGTTATTTCACTTTCCTCTATATTTACTTTTAAAAGAGGAGTCTATTTTATATATATATATGTGCGTGTGTGTGTACGTTAAAATAAAGGTATGTGTTTTGTATTATTATAAATACAAAAGTATTATAGAATCACATGTAACATTAGTACAAAAATATGATGTTCATATATTTTAACAGTACCTTCTTAAAAATAAAGTATCAGGTAAAAATAAACTTTTTTTGCTTGATTATTATTCTTTACTCATGAACGACTACATAGAGGTGGGAAAGAGTAACAAAGCCAGAGAATAAAAGATAAGCTATTTAAATTCAAACTTGGCTCATATTATTTGACTGAGACAATTAAAATGGACATCACTCAATGATTTCTAGGCCATGTCATATGCAGTGACAGCTGAATTTGCACATGTCTTGATTAGGATGACATGAAAGGCATGAATTTCTGCCCTTTGAAGTTCATTTTTTATTGGATTCACATAGTATAATGTTACTTACAATATTTGAGATTAAAATTCACTCATTATCTTTCCTTTGATTATGCTTTTTTTCTCCTCTGTATGCATGCATGCCTGTGTGTTCAGTCACTTCAGTCCTGTACATTTCTTTGTGACCTTATGGATTGCAGCCCACCCGACTTCTCAGTCCATGGGATTCTCTAGGCAAGAGCCTCCAGGGGATTTTCCCAACCCAGGGATCAAATCTGCTTCTCCTGAGTCTCCTGCATTACAGGCAGATTCTTTATTGCTGACAACTGGGGAAGCCTGTAGTTTATAAACAGGTTGGTGGAAATAGAAAACGATGGAAAAATCACCCTCATAGCAATTATTAGCTATAAGGCTGTATCTTGTATGAATACATTGAAGATCAAAATGTGAAATTCTAGGATGATGATATCATCTTCAGATTTTCTTAAGAGTAAAATTAAATTAAGAAAATAATGAGATACGCCTTTATAAAGTAATTTTTTCCATTTGTGATATTATATAGAATGACCAACACTCTTCAAAAATGGTAATTAAAACTAGAATGATTCAAAATAAGTGAATTCCAAAAACAATTATCTGTACTCCTCCCCATCAAACATTCCCAAGGAAAATGTGGCTGCATTTTTTTTTTTTTTTTTTTTTTTGCCAAATCCTGATTTTAAAAATTTTACTTTTTATTCCAAAGAAAAAAAAATTATAACTCAAAGAAGGAATTAAACAGACAGTGACAACTGAAGACAGAGAAAGAAAATCAAGTTAAAAAGGAATAAAATCAAGAACCATTCTACACACCAGTGTAACCACACTGGCACCACTGAAGACCAACATGATCCGTAGTTTCTTAACTCGACCTGCACTGGTTTCTTCTTCAGACGTTCTTACCTTCTTATCATTTGACATTGTTAATACATTTTTATTTCTATTTCTACTTCCTAATATCAACTAAAAGACCTAGGACCAGAGGGGATATCCAGGATATTTAATAGAACTGATGCTGTTACTCAAATCATTTCCACTAGTCAGCTTTATTGCATATTTAAAATTCAATAAGAATAAATGAAGTCAATAAAGAGTACTCAATGACGCTGTTGACAGACTCAGCATGTAGTAAAGTACTGTGGATAAACTAAAAGAGGTCATTTTTACTGGTTACCAAATGCTTTCTAGCCGCCAAATAAGTCAAAAGAAGACAATGTCAAGCTGCAAGCAACCCAACTCTATTTAGTTAATGACACAGCAAGAAGAAAATGTGCCATGAAGTGTATGTATAGTTAATGGTACATCCCATGCCTGGGAAGAACCAAGACGGGCAATGGAAAAGAGCATTTCATATTTGTTCAACTTTCATCAGTCTTAGGCTGGGGGTTCCCAGCATTATAGACCATTAGCAGAGTTAACAGAAGTTGATTATATTATGTTAATCTTTCTCTCCCTGGAAATTTAGAGTAACATTTCTATAATCCATGAAACACAGAGAATCAAAAACAACTACACAACAAATACTTTGATAACTTGAATTAGGAACGTGAATTATATTCTCAATATAATACCTCCATCTGTGCATATAGTTCCTATGTGTTAATAGAACAGGAAAAAGAGAAGGCAAATTGTCCTTATGGTGACTACTGGCCTAACATTGTTTTATGTATTATTTCACAGTTAACGAATTAGGGGTAAGGCTTAGAGAAGTGTTAATCCAGCTGTGTTTAGAAAACAGTGATAGTGTTTTCAAACTTATTGCTTGAGAAAAATTGTTTTGGGATCAAAAATTAATCTTCTCATCTCTGGAGTTTCAAAGTGCTTTGTATTTTTATTATATCACTTAGTATGCTTTTATTGTCATTATGGTCCTAACACTAGACAGGCAATTCCTGAAGAGTAGGAATCCTGTCTTATTAATAATACTGAATCTTTTGCAGTCTTCAGTGTGGCTATGTATGCAACTCTGACCTCGAAAAATTTGTGAAATGAACAAATATGACATCAAATACACAATAGCTCTTGAATTTCGCTCTAATCCATCAAAATTTTTCTCCTCTAAAATAATGTGTTATACCATGGATTCTGTATGTGTATTAATGCACTGCTGCTAAGTAACTTCAGTCATGTCTGACTCTGTGCGAGCCCATAGACGGCAGCCCACCCGGCTCCCCCATCCCTGGGATTCTCCAGGCAAGAACACTGGAGTGGGTTCCATTTCCTTCTTCAATGCATGAAAGTGAAAAGTGAAAGTGAAGTCGCTCAATCATGTTCGACTCTTCGCGACCCTATAGACTGCAGCCTGCCATGCTCCTCTGCCCATGGGATTTTTCATGCCAGAGGACTGGAGTGGTTGGCCCACATACTTGAAAAGTAAATCAAACAATTAAAGTAAGTTAGTTTTTAAAATCCCTTTAATGAAAAGAACTTTCTTGATTATTAGAAATGACAATATTTTCTAGGAGTTTATAGATTTTTCATTTCTGATCTAAAATAAGAGAGACATGCTGTAGAGCAGATTACACCCAGTATAATTAAGATTATAAGCATGTGTTCATGCTGTTTCTACTCCCAGTCTTTCCTAAGCTCTAACTCCTCTTCCACAGAGATGTAAAGATCTTTCTAAAAGCAAATCCAGTCCTGTCAGTCTGCTTAAAAACAACAGAAGAGGAGTCTGGGTTATGTTGACCCTGGCCACATCCCACCCAGAGCTTCAATTCTACCACAGCTCAGAGTCAGCCAATGCTCCATCTATTTTCAGAACCCCCCAAAACTCAGCAATGTTTATAACTGGGATAAACATGTGGTTCCCCCATTTTTTTCTATTTTCTATTGTTTCTGCTTTAAAAACTTATAGTCAATTTTTAAGATCCAGCTTAAAAGCCATCCTTTCTTGGTGACAGCTTCTCTAAAACACTTTCTTGAAAAGGAGGAAGAAATTCTTCCTCTAAACTCCTTTCACTTTACTCTTTGTTTATGGGGCTGTCCCTTGTGACTACTAGGAACTGAAGTGCAAGGAACTCCTTGTATAGCTTAGAGGACTGAGTATATAACCCAGTGTTATTAACAAACAAAAAAGCCAATAGAATTTTCTCTGAATAGAAAAATGTCTTTCAAACAAATATTCCCTATAAAATCTGAAAAACAGTATCACTTATTACTCACTAAAAGAGAAAAAAATTTTTTAAGGGTTTTACCCTTTTAGATTTTTAAGAAAATGGAAGAAATGTTGTTTTCTATTACTTTTCTTATGGCTTTTTATCTTTGTGCCCTGTGATTTCTTTGGAGGGAATGATGCTCAAGCTGAAACTCCAGTATTTTGGCCACCTCATGAGAAGAGTTGACTCATTGGAGAAGACTCTGATGCTGGGAGGGATTGAGGGCAGGAGGAGAAGGGGACGACACAGGATGAGATGGCTGGATGGCATCACTGACTTGATGGATGTGAGTCTGGGTGACCTCCGGGAGTTGGTGATGGACAGGGAGGCCTGGCGTGCTGCAGTTCATGGGGTCGAAAAGAGTCAGACACGACTGAGCGACTGATCTGATCTGATCTGATTATTTCACTTTAATAATAATAACCTTTTAAAATTCAAAAATTATGAATTCATATAAAGATCATATATAAGAAATCAATAAATTTCAAAAAATTTTAAAACAAACACTGATAAAAATCTTTCATTGAAATAAAATAGTATGGCATCCTTACACTGATATGTCATACCAATTCTTACAGAGTTGTTTATATGATTTAGTTTTTGTTTAACTGCAAGGCTGAGTTTCAGTGATGAATAGCTGTGACTGGTAACTATCTTTGACCACAATAAAAATCAACATATGGTTCCATTTTGCTGATGATACCACAGCCAAAAGACCAAAATTTAATTCCATACTTTGCTGTTTGTGGTGTATGCCTGAGTATTGTTTTGTTTTCTTCCATTTTGGACTTAGGAGAGAAAAAGCAGTTTGAGTAAATGCTTACATTTAAAATACGACACACTCTTTTTTCACTGCTTCATAGATCTACATGTTTCAATGAAAACTGCCAAGAGCACTGAACTTCAATATAAGAGTAGAGAGTAGCTTTCCCAACTGTGTAAATATATTACGTTATGGACACCCTGAACTCTTGACCTTCCCTATAAAGGAGATGCTTCTAAAATGTCAGTTAATCATAAAGCAGTGCCACAACGGGTTACCCAGAAGCAGAAGGCAATTTAAAAGAGCAATTTTAACATGCAATTGCCAAAACATGCAATGCAGACAATTTCTGATGATGGCATATTTTATTTCCATTTAATAAGAGAAAGAGAAAACTGTATTTTCTCAGCTTCTATACCAGATGGCATACCCAGGGGAAATAGACACACAAAAAAACAAGTGTGCTTTCTTTGATTGTTCAATGGAGTTTTTGAATTACTTCCCATTTAAGACAACTTTACACTTATACATTTTTTTAAAATGTATAAAATGCTTGAAAAAGCATTATGTGAACAATAACATGGGTCAGGCTGTAAGCTAACAGTGAAGTAATCATACCCTCAGGCATAAAGAGAAGCATGAGGCAAGCATAGCTGGCTACAGCCACCAGAGGCTGTAATTACCACCTCTCCTAACTTGAGTGACCCTGAAGCAGGTAATTGTACTTACCAAATGATTTTAATGTACTTCAGATGGAAAACAAATGCTTTGACAACTACGCAGAACATTTTCAGAAAAGGATAGAGTAAAACATATTTTACACTTCTTTACCTGTTTAAAATATTTCAAAGAGTGTATACTTGAATGTTAAGCACACTAATCAATTGTGCTTTCAATAAAATTGAAATTGCAGATATTAAGCTATGTTTTCTCAAGGAATAATTCAGCCATGCAGATTCTATTTTATAAAAATGTACATCCCTCCCAGATACCATATTTTCATATATCCATGCTACATTCTTCTGAAGGGGGGAAAAAATGCCCATAGTAGGAGCAAGAGGGGAAAGAATTCAGTTTTTCAAGTACCAGAAAATAGGTATGAGCCCCGGTTGCCCAGTTGACTGAAGGTTAGACAAATCATTGCTTTTTACTTAGTTTTTCCTAAGTCTTACATTCACCAGCTACAAAACTGGGATAATAATATCCAAGTAATTATAAGGCAACATCAATCAATACTGAATTATGAAAATGTACATTTGCATTTAAAATATAAAATTTACTCATTAACACACATAAATAAAACCAACTCATTAACTTGCTGTAAAATTATGTATTGATAGATTTCTGCCAAGAAAAACAAATTACTATTGCCAGAAGTAAAATTTAAAAAGCTTCACTACATTAAAATGGAGTTTTTAAGACAGTAAATATAAACTAATTACTCTCTGATAGGTATCTAGTAGTCAATAATTGTTCCTCTGTGATAAACCAAAATAAAAAAATAAGAATTTCTGGGAGGCAGGAAGTCATCATCACCCTATTTGTTACTTATAAAAAATTCATGTGAAATTGATATCAGACACACACATAGAGCTAAAAAAATGTATACTTATCTTCAAGGCTTCTTGGTGGTCTAACATGTAGAATGCATTAAAATAGCTATTTCAAAACAAAAATATTCAACCAGATGACACTACTGGTAAAACGTTACCCTACAACATGGCATTCGACTAGTATTTCTTAAAATGGAATGGTTTACAGAAGCAATATTCAGAGTTTACACAATTTAATAGAATTAGATAAGAACCTCTCCAAAAGTTATCTTTGTCATCTCAAAGGGATTATTTTCCCAGATTATGAAGAATTTATGTACTAAATATAAGAGAATATCATAGTCAGCATAAGTTGTGTTCTGTTCTGTTGCTATAAAACACCAGATTGAGGCCAGTGATGATACTCACCTGGTAGAGTCTGAAGGGTCTTATTAAACTCAGGGAAAGGACTCTTGAAGAGGGGAAGTAGACAGACAACATAATTTTAACCTATACTGACTGTATTTATGTGATGTTCATCAGTTACACCCAATTTCAGCTTTTCAGAGATTTAAAAGCTAATAGAACACCTAATTCCATAAGTTTTCCCTCTTTTGCTAATAAGAGAGCATGATTAGTAGACATTCCTATAAAACAGTAACCATAGTTTCTTTTCAGTCTACAATGTACTTGAAAATCTAGTCTGTAAGCATTTTTTACCATAAAACCTACATCAAACACACCTATGAGAACATTAATAAATTAATAAAGGTATGTGACAAAGACTCACCACATGTGAAAGATAGTTTCAAAAACAAACTTTTTTATGGTTGGAAGTAAAACTGCAAATGAATGAGCTTCATACCATTTTATGCCACAGAACCCACAAATTAAATGTTTTTCACATATCAAAAATAGACCAATATAATTTAAAAATGTCAAGACATTTATAAATTTGAAAGCAGCTATGAGCGTAAGTTATTTTTACTCTGTCCCCTCCCACAAAGATAAGGTTATTCTCAAACTAAAATACCTCAAAGCACTTTACAGTCATATTTTTACTTATTTCAGCTCAATAGGCATTCTGAACATAAGCATTTAACAGGCATAAATCAATGTTCCTCAAAATGTTGTTTCCATCCACTTAATACAGCATAACTAGCCTCAAAACACAATTTCATTTATTTTCAATTTCCATTGGCCTTCAGACCAATGACCAATTTCAAATAATTTCTAGTTTAAAAATTATATTATATTAACAATCCAATGTGTGGTACTGCTAATTTTTAAGGGTCTATTTTGGTAAAAAATAAGGCAGATGAGATATTTAAAAAAAAGAAGTCTGGGCCCGGAAATCAAGAGGAAGTTCACTTGAAGAGTAAATTAACATTTATTACTTTTGTTTGTATATACCTTGTAAGGATTAAATGTAAAGGGAGAGAAAGGTAATTTTATCAGAAAATATGTGTGGATAATTTCTCCAATAAAACAGACCCCACCATTCCTCTTTTTATGTTACCACTGGATATTAATTTTGGAAAAGTGAATCACTTCTCAGTTTCCATATTGCTTCCTTTTTAAATTATTTCTCTGACTAGTTGAGGTTGTAGAGTCAACTTGCTTTTCCCCACAGGAAATTCATCTACTACAATAAGAATAATTTGTCACATTACTTAAAATGAAAAGACTTAGCTGTACTGAAAATGTGAAAAGCAAATTGTGTGATTTAGGCTAAGCCTCAGAGACTTACCTAATGTCTTCAGGATTAAGCTATTTTCCAACCACAAGATAAACATATGACACAATCAGCAAATTAGAAAACTCTCTATTGTCTAAATTTGAGACTAAAAATTCAGCAGTGAAGCTTCCTGCTAGTAAGCATCTTTAAATGTTTATATAGGAAATATGTAAATATGAATATATAAAATGAGTCAGAATAAAATATTTTTAGGGATGACAATACATTAGGTAATTGCATGAATTTTACTTTAATGTTAGATCAGTACTCTTGGTGGGCAGCCTCAGAATACTGTAACTGTTAAACAGATGTCAAAGAAACAAAAGACACATTACAGGCATTTACATTTTCATAGATCCCTATGGTCTTAGTTTTCAATTTTCAGAACCTAAATCTTTAAATGTTCAAGACATACAGACCTATGAATTAACTCTGCAGGTATTTCAACATAATGATTGACATAAAAAAAATCTCTTTCAACTAAATTAAAAAATTAAACTATCTTCAACAATAAAACATATAGTATAATAAAAGTGCACTCAATAAATTAGACAATAAAACATTTCAGTGGACTTAATAAATAGCTAATGATTTTTCTCATAACAATATGTTGCAATAAGGAACAGAATGCATGTTTATCAGATCAGTCACTCAATGCATGTTTATACAGTACTTTTTATTTCACTTTTCATTATTTCTTAGTGTTTTCTCCATATGTTATTATTTTCACCACTCTGTTTTAGGCATGAGGAAGACAATACAAGCTTTAAAGACTTAAGAAAAGCCCCTGTATTTTACAGCTGGGTTTCAAGCTGCTGCGTTAATCCCCAACAGAATTTTCTGAATAGACTTTATTGAGGATTGACTCAAAGTAACTTTTCTTATGCGTATTATCAGACACAGCCTCTGCACTGACCATAACAAAATTATCAAGAAAGACAATTTGCACATAGTAGAAAGGTACTCAACACTTGCTTACACTGAAGGTTTTCTTTCTCAATAATACGTTCACTGGCATCAATCAGAGATTTTGGGCTAAATACAAGAAAGCTGAGCAAAATTACCATGCAAGAAAAGACTGTAGATTCATAACAATAAAGGAACATTCACACTGCCCTTAAATCAGTCAAATTTATGACATAGTTAAGGCTACAATTTACCAATACTCTGGAAATCTTAGAATAATATAACTAATCATGTAACAAATAATTAGAATTTTTAATATTGGAAGAATATTATGTCTTATGCTAGATTCCTTCACTAGGCCGAGTAGCCTGCTCTTCAGTCTTACCTGCACATTTGGTTCTGGTGATTAGTGGAGGTCCTGGAAGCCCCGTTCCACCTTCACCTGGTCTTGTAAGTAGAACACGGATCTCATATTCGGTATCTGGATCCAAATGCCATAATTTATAAGTTGGCGCATTGACTGCATGGGTTTCTGTCCAGGACCCTGATGTCATTCGGTACTCCACTTCTTTCAGAATAATAGGACCATCGCCAATGATGGAGTTGGCATTTAGCTGAATCAGCAAGTATGTAGGCCCAACGCCTAGTAGCTGGGGAGGAGCAATGGGTCTCGGTGGTTCTAGGAGAGATGGATGTACAATCTCATTAGCTAAAAACCCAAAAGACTATAACGCACAGATACACTTATATCTCTTGAAGTCTAAAGGCTTATGGACTATTCTATTTAGGAGTTCATAATAAATATTTAAAAGAAAACTGGGAATGAGTCGTTTGGAAACTTTACTTTTAAACAGAAATACTTTCAAGATGGGATATGACCCTTTTACCACAAGTTTCTTTTTTTTTTTTTTTTTTAATTGAAAACATGCCTCTCCAGGAGATAAATTTGTAAAGACACAGTAACCAAGGGAAGTAAAAAGAAAATATTTAGAGATAGATAGCTCTGATTAACTACTAAACACAGTACACATTAACATTCTTGAGGAACTAAGATCTTGACAAATCTCCAAATTAATGAATACTGCTATAACTAATTATTTTGTTCATAAAATATGTCCAAGTCATGTTTTTGTTCCTGCTGCTTTTTGTTGTTGTTTTTTTTTTTCTTTAACTTCTTCAGACTTTTTGAAGATGAAATAAAAAGAAGGCATAGCAACGTTGAACTCCGGAGCTGATGCTGAGTGATGACTTGTTTCCATATATCTATCTCTCAATATAATAAACTGAAATTGACAGTGAGGCAAAATCACAAATCATTACATATCACTGGCCTTTGGGAGGAGCATGTGATAAAGCAACGCATCAAATATTGAACTCAAATGTCAAAGGTACACTGCAATTTAATCTTGAATACCTTAGAAAGAAACTTTGGGAAACAATATATCAACTGTTGAACTTATGAATATAATAAATAACGAATTAGGGAACTATTTCTCCTTAACAACAATACAGATGAAATTTGATACTGAACTTTATGAAAGATCCCATAGCTTTAGCTCTGTCCATATGAACTCTAGTTAGTACATTGCGATCAGGTGGAAGCTTCTTTAAGTCTCAGAAAGAACATTTCTTGGGGAGCCAAAGACTTTAAGGGAAAGTGTTTTAAGTCTCAGAAAGAACATTTCTTGGGGAGCCAAAAGACTTTAAGGGAAAGTGTTAATCTATTGTTTCAAAGGTGTTTTTTTAAAAAAGTTAAAGCAAATTATATGAAGAAAAGTTATTAAATGCAACCACACAATCCTTCTCTTGGAGTCCACCCCTTCATCTCAAGGAGAAGATGCTGATAGAAACAAGAAAATACAGCTGATATTCTTTTAAACTGGATTTCCTATTTTAATGGCAATGAATGCTTATAATACAACACTAGGAGGAAAAAAAAAGTATACTTCTGGTACAGTTTTCCAGTTGTAGCCCAGAATTTGCTTTTAAACTCCAATGTTGGCAGTTTCCACCTTATGAACCCTTGTCTTAAAAACATCCCTAACAGGAATAAATCAAGCTGGACCAAATCTCTATACAGGTTAATTTTCAAGAATCTTCCTCCAAAATTCATATGACAAATATTTACTGAGTAATTACTAACTGCTAAGCTATTCTACACATTGGGTATTCATATAACATGGCAAGAGAGACATAATAAATCAGCAAATTCATCATTTTAAATTGAGAGTTATGTAGAAAATAGATACTGAGATTAAAAATATCAGATGTTGGAGGGAGAGGTACCTAGTGAGTAACACTAGTTTTTTTTCTGCCCAAATGACTTGAAGAACATAAAGTCAGTAACATCAAGAATCATCATTACACAGCAGCTTTCAAACTAGTTTTCAATAAAATCATATAAACTTGTGCTTCACTACTGCTCCTGTTTAAAGTGAAAATAAAGCTTAAATTAAGATTATTTATATGCTATATAAACTAGTATTGTAGTGTAGTCACTTAGTCATGTCTGACTGTTTGCAACCTCATGGACTGTAGCCTGCCAGGCTCCTCTGTCCATGGAATTTTCCAGGCAAGAATACTGGAACAGGTTGCCATTCTCTTCTCCAGGGGATCTTCCCAACCCAGGAATTGAACCTGGCTCTCCTGCCTTGCAAGCAGATGCTTTACCATCTGAGCCACCTGGAACCATGAGCTTTATAAACTGCTTACATTTAAAATTATTTCTATTTCTTATAGAAAGGTAGTGCTTAACACCTGATTTATAAATTTTAAGTACAAAATCTCTAATGGTTTGAAAATTCTTTTCAACAGCATATATTCAAAATTGGGTATAGGGTGAACTAATATTTACAAATTCACAGCTGAATTCCATTGAGAAGCTACAGAAGAAAAAGTCTAAATAATACCAAAATAGTTTAGAATTTTCATGTATCAGCTAAACAAAATAAAGCTGGACAATTCGTACCATGAAATTTTAGCAACTAGTCTAACAACTTTTATATTTCAAGTTTATAAAAGTTTTGGTAGACAAAGAGAGAGTTGATATATTTTCTAAATCTTAAACTAAAATGAAACTGAATAGAGAAATGAATGTAATAGAAAAAATGCAAATATCTTCCCAGACTATCTAAATGTTGCACATATTTTAAGAAGCAGTCTGTATTTTGCGAATAAACTGAGCTGCCTCATATCTGTAATGTTTGTTTTCATTCCAGATGGCTCATGTACTGACTAACTTAAGTAGGAAATGATACTAAATTCACAGCTTGCTGAGATTCTAACCCAGAGCAGCAATGCCTCACTCATATCACAGCTGAACAATAACCTGCAGAGGTCTGATATTTAACATGGTAGAATAATTTGCCAAATGAATCAGACATAGCAAACATTGGGATTAATCTGTAAATTTGTAAGTGTACATTGAGTATAATAAGTGTACATTGAATATAAAACTTCAATCATCACAACTCTGCACATTATTGTCATGGAAAATAAAGGAGAAAACAAAAGAGGAGAACAGAAGAGGAAAGCTACAACAAAACACACTATTAGAAACAAGTGAAAAAGTAAAGCATAATGTTTCTTCTATCATTTCTACCTTTAAATAAATGACATGTACAAGAAAATGAAATTTAAAGTCAAGAGATCTAGTTTTTAAAATGCACACACTATTAGCTGAGTAGACCTGCACATGTTATTATTATAATTTCCTCATTGGCACACTAGGCGTGATTTTAAGAATTTTAAAAGACTTTACATTTCTAAGGCATGTCAATAAGCCCCATATTTGATGCTGTTTTGCTTTGTTTTGTTTCTGCCAAGGAGCATATAAATTTTAAACCTGAAAATTAATATTCAACACTAGTGTTTTGTGTACATGAAGAACTGAGTTTGATGTAATCAGGTTCTTGGACCAACGAGGCCAGTAATTCACTCTGATCAGTGTTACATCTCACTTACTACAGTCAAGTCAACAAAAGGGCAGTCCAGTAATCAAAGCACTAGCTCAAATTCGGAACTGTGGCAATATTCAGAGAGGCTTAAAAACATATACATTGATTAAGAGCATGATTATAAGTGAAACCTAACATTAATGAGACTAATATACCAATACATATTAAATTTTATGTTGGAGGTAAAAAGTTGCCTCATATTAGCATATGCATTTTGTTTTTAGCCCCTTGAGAACAAGGAGGCTTATTTATAAAATCTCTATTCATTTCAATAAATTATGCATGAATTTTAATCAGTTAGCAAATGAACAAGTAATTGTTCTGCAGAACAATATTAATATTCTTCATAACTTAATACACTATCAGACCCAGAGGTGTGGTGTGAATAAATCCCAATTGTACACTAGGTATCAACTGAAGCGTGCAATCCCCAAAATACAAGATAAACTTTGCCGATGTTACCAATTAACTTTCAATTAATGACTTATATTCATTATTCTAGAGCTAAACCTATTATAAAATTGCAATTATACATTCAAATTGCTTTATTTGTTTTCTTATTTCAAATAATTTTTAAAAGTGTATTGGAATCAAAGTAACTCATTATGAAAGAATATTCTCATTCAATTATTCCTATTACAATGCTATTTACAAACAGAAATGTCACTTATCAACACTGAGTTAATAAAATGCAAAATCAGAAGTTGAAGCTATGAAGCCAGAAAAAGTCACTCAACAAAGTAAATATCAAAGCAAATGACACTTCTACATTTGTCCTTTCAAATAAATACATTAAATACCTCTCAATCCTATATCCTTCCACATTGTTTTGTTTACTTGTCAGAGAAGGCTTGATAAAAAGTATCTTGATATAAGCCTTCTCATTATAGAAGCAGGCAATAAAAATGCCTTTGTCTCCTAACATGGTTGTAACAAATTACCACAAAAGTGTGGGTTTAAAATAACTGAAATTTATTCTCTCAGGATTCTGGATGCCAGGTGTTCCAAATCAGAATCACTGGGCTGGAATCAAGGTGGTACCAGGACACACTTCCTTCAAAGGCTCTAGGGGAGAATCAGTACCTTGCCTTTTCTAGTACCGCCTAGCAGCTGGTATCCGCTGGCTTGTGGTCACATTACTCCAGTCTCTATTTCACAGTTCACACTGCCTTTTCCTCTTCTCTCTGTAGCCAAATTCCTCCAATCCTCTACTTATAAGGGATTTCTCAGGCAAGAATAATGGATTGGGTTGCCATTCCCTTCTCCAGGCAATCTTCCTGACCCAGGAATCGAACCCAGGTCTCCTGCATTGCAGGCAGATTCATTACCGTCTGAGCCTCCAGGGAAGGTATTTGTGATTATATTCACATGCAGGGTCCACATGAATAATACAAAACACTATCCCCATCTCAAGACTTTTGGCTTAACCACATACCCAAAGACAGTTTTTCCAGATAAGGTAATAGTCATTGTTGTTCAGTCGCTCAGTCGTGTCTGACTCTTTGGACTGCAGCACATCAGGCTTCCCTGTCCTTCACTGTCTCCCAGAGTTTGCTCAAAGTAGTCATAGGTTTCAGAGATTAGGATCTTAGATTTTTGGTACCATTTTTCAGCCTATCACAGACATGGATTATGAACTCATCCTTACTCCTGGGAGATATCAGGACTCTACCTTTATTCTAGTTGGTAGGAAGCTAGCAAAATAATTCTCCTAGGATTCTTCCTAGCTATGTTCAGAACGGTCAAAATTATTTTGAAGAGACAATAATTTATCCACATTGCTTTTTTCTTGCTATTTATTTTTTAAAGGAAATGAAAATATAGAGGATGAAAATTATTACTGGAAATTGCTACAAGAGTCAATGTTCCCTTTCTATGTCTAAATTCCTATAAAAATACAATTAGAATATTTGCCTTGGAGTTATTTATTTGCTATCATTTGTTTACATAAATGAACAAATCAATTCAAATCAATATTATTCTACTCCTTTATCATTCCTCTTATTAAAATTTTGACCCAGCTATGGTTTAAAAAGAAAATTTTACTAGTTCATGCTTCATTTTGTCTCATTTTCTTCCACATCACCTATTAAATGCTCAAGTAAATGGAAAAAAACATTAACGACAAAAGGAGGAAGAATAACATCAATATACAAAACAACTCAAGCTTTTATTTATTAGCTACCCTATGACAGTTTATCTGCCTGTTGAGAAATCTGTATGCAGGTCAGGAAGCAACAGTTAGAACTGGTCATGGAACAACAGACTGGTTCCAAATAGGAAAAGGAGTACGTCAAGGCTGCATATTGTCACCATGTTTATTTAACTTATATGCAGAGTACATCATGAGAAATGCTGGACTGGAAGAAACACAAGTTGGAATCAAGATTGCCGGGAGAAATATCAATAACCTCAGATATGCAGATGACACCACTCTTATGGCAGAAAGTGAAGAGGGGCTAAAAAGCCTCTTGATGAAAGTGAAAGTGGAGAGTGAAAAGGTTGGCTTAAAGCTCAACATTCAGAAAACGAAGATCATGGCATCTGGTCCCATCACTACATGGGAAATAGATGGGGAAACAGTGGAAACAGTGTCAGACTTTGTTTTTCTGGGCTCCAAAATCACTGCAGATGGTGACTGCAGTCATGAAATTAAAAGACGCTTACTCCTTGGAAGGAAAGTTATGACCAACCTAGATAGCATATTCAAAAGCAGAGACATTACTTTACCAACAAAGGTTCGCCTAGTCAAGGCTATGGTCTTTCCTGTGGTCATGTATGGATGTGAGAGCTGGACTGTGAAGAAGGCTGAGCGCCGAAGAATTGATGCTTTTGAACTGTGGTGTTGGAGAAGACTCTTGAGAGTCCCTTGGACTGCAAGAAGATCCAACCAGTCCATTCTGAAGGAGATCAATCCTGGAATTTCTTTGGAAGGAATGATGCTAAAGCTGAAACTCCAGTATTTTGGCCACCTCATGCGAAGAGTTGACTCATTGGAGAAGACTCTGATGCTGGGAGGGATTGAGGGCAGGAGGAGAAGGGGACGACAGAGGATGAGATGGCTGGATGGCATCACTGACTCGATGGATGCGAGTCTGAGTGACCTCCGGGAGCTGGTGATGGACAGGGAGGCCTGGCGTGCTGCGGTTCATGGGGTCGCAAAGAGTTGGACACGACTGAGCGACTGATCTGATCTGATCTGATGACAGTTTTAAATGATCTTAAATTATGCCTCAAAAGGATAACAATATAATTTGATGGTACTTGACTGTTTCAAGAAATTTGAAGTAACACTGATGAACAGAAGATGGCCTTTCCTTCCATAAGAAATGGAAAGCAGGTTACAGATAATAAAAAGCATTGCTAGGGGGCATTTGATATCACATAAATGGCAACATAATTTGTCTCATTTTGTCCTAAGATATAAAAATATGAAGTAAACAGTTGGAAGTGTTTTGATGTATAAGATGTAACAAAGTTTCTCCTGCAGTCACATTTTATACACCGTAATGCAAATGTATTTATGAGAAGACTAATAGTTCTTTCATGATTTTCACTCTTATCACTGATACCTCTGATTTCCAATCCTAGTGAATTCCTTAGGCAGCTGAATACCTCTCAATTCACTCTTTGGACTACTATCTCATGATATTTGCCCATATCAATTATGTAGTCAGTAAATTCTATGAATCATTTTTCAGATAAATCACGATTTTAATTATGTTGACATATTTGTGCATTGAGAAAGTAAAGAATTTTATTTAATATATTAAAATCTTTTTAAATCCAACAATCCAATGATAGATGTTTTCTTCAAATCCTATATTCAGGTGGCTCATAAGCTTGAACTGGTCAAATAAAGTTAATGCTCAGACATCACAAAGTTTGAATGCTGCTAAATATGAGGTTCCAATGCCAGGATCTAGATCACGTATCAATCAAAATAGGTTGTTGTTACCTATTATCATCTCCATGGAAATTACAAGTATGATAGGAAAAGGAGTACATCAGGCTGTATATTGTCACCATGCTTATTTAACTTACATGCAGAGTACATCATGAGAAACGCTGGGCTGGAGGAAGCACAAGCTGCAATCAAGATTGTGAGGAGAAATACAATAACCTCAGATATGCAGATGACACCACCCTTATGGCAGAAAGTGAAAAGGAACTAAAGAGCCTCTTAATGAAAGTGAAAGAGGAGAGTGAAAAAGTTGGTTTAAAGCTCAACATTCAGAAAACGAAGATCATGGCACCCAGTCCCATCACTTCATGGGAAATAGATGGGGAAACAGTGGAAACAGTGTCAGACTTTATTTTTGGGGACTCCAAAATCACAGCAGATAGTGATTGCAGCCATGAAATTAAAAGATGCTTACTCCTTAGAAGGAAAGTTATGACCAACCTAAAAAGAATATTAAAAAGCAGAGACATTACTTGGCTAATAAAGTAATGGTCTGGTCAAGGCTATGCTTTTTCCAGTGGTCATGTATGGATGTGAGAGTTGGACTATAAAGAAAGCTGAGTGCAGAAGAATTGATGTTTTTGAACTGTGCTGTTAGAGAAGAATCTTGAGGGTCCCTTAGACTGCAAGGAGATCCAACCAGTCCATCCTAAAGGAGACCAGTCCTGGGTGTTCATTGGAAGGACTGATGTTGCAGCTGAAACTCCAATACTTTGGCCACCTCAAGGGAAGAGTTGACTCATTGGAAAAGACTCTGATGCTGGGAGGGATTGGGGGCAGGAGGAAAAGGGGACAACAGAGGTTGAGATGGTTGAATGGCATCACCGAATCAAAGGACATGGGTTTGGGTAGATTCTGGGAGTTGGTGATGGACTGGCGTGCAGCAATTCATGGGATCGCAAAGAGTTGGACACGACTGAGCAAATGAACTGAACTGAACTGAGGCTATGGAAAGTGTGTGTGCTGTGCCTCACTGCCACCCTTAAAAAATTTCACATACACAAAAAATGCTGAGAAGTGTGAGATAAACATCCATGATTTCACAGCTATAAGTAGGCAGAAATATTTTAGAATTAAAAAAATGCAATTGAACAACAAAGCCCCTTTATAATGATATATATATATGTATTCATTTTTACTATGTATTTTTAAATCATCATTACTTGCTACTGCTAAGTCGTTTCAGTCGTGTCCAACTCTGTGCGACCCCAGAGACGGAAGCCCACCAGGCTCCCCCGTCCTTGGGATTCTCCAGGCAAGAACACTGGAGTGGGTTGCCATTTCCTTCTCCAATGCATGAAAGTGAAAAGTAAAAGGGAAGTCGCTCAGTCATGTCTGACTCTTAGCGACCCCATGGACTGCAGCCTACCAGGCTCCTTCATCAATGGGATTTTCCAGGCAAGAGTGCTGGAGTGGGGTGCCATTGCCTTCTCCCATCATTACTTATATCTATCTAAACAAGACTTTCTTCATTCTCCCCCAGCGGTTTTTCACTAACATTAATTGTTCTAATGATTGAGGAGTGTTACTCGCTTTGAATTGGCTAAAGCCAAGATTACTTGATCATGAAATTCACAAGATAGCCCCACAAAATGAAAAATCCTCCAACCCAAAATACTATAGGCTCCCCTAGAAAAACACTACAGTGTGAAAAATAATTCCCCCTCACAAATCCAGGGATCCAAAAAAGATGTCCTTTTCATTATAGGGGACTGGAATGCAAAAGTAGGAAGTCAAGAAACACCTGGAGTAACAGGCAAATTTGGCCTTGGAATACGGAATGAAGCAGGGTAAAGACTAACAGAGTTTTGCCAAGAAAATGCACTGGTCATAACAAACACCCTTTTCCAACAACACAAGAGAAGACTCTACACATGGACATCACCAGATGGTCAATACTGAAATCAGATTGATTATATTCCTTGCAGCCAAAGATGGAGAAGCTCTATACAGTCAGCAAAAACAAGACCAGGAGCTGACTGTGGCTCAGACCATGAACTCCTTATTGCCAAATTCAGACTTAAATTGAAGAAAGTTGGGAAAACCACTAGACCATTCAGGTATTACCTAAATGAAATCCCTTACGATTATACAGTGGAAGTGAGAAATAGATTTAAGGGCCTAGATCTGATAGATAGAGTGCCTGATGAACTATGGAATGAGGTTCATGACATTGTACAGGAGGCAGTGATAAAGACCATCCCCATGGAAATGAAATTCAAAAAAGCAAAATGGCTGTCTGGGGAGGTCTTACAAATAGCTGTGAAAAGAAGTGAAGCGAAAAGCAAAAGAGAAAAGGAAAGATATAAACATCTGAATGCAGACTACCAAAGAGCAGCAAGAAGAGATAAGAAAGCTTTCTTCAGTGATCAATACAAAGAAATAGAGGAAAACAACAGAATGGGAAAGACTAGGGATCTCTTCAAGAAAATCAGAGATACCAAAGGAACATTTCATGCAAAGATGGGCTCGATAAAGGACAGAAATGGTATGGACCTAACAGAAGAAGAAGATATTAAGAAGAGATGGCAAGAATACACAGAAAACTGTATAAAAAAGATCTCCACGACCCAGATAATCACAATGGTATGATCACTGACCTAGAGCCAGACATCCTGGAATGTGAAGTCAAGTGGGCCTTAGAAAGCATCACTATGAACAAAGCTAGTGGAGGTGATGGAATTCCAGTTGAGCTATTCCAAATCCTGAAAGATGATGCTGTGAAAGTGCTGCACTCAATATGCCAGCAAATCTGGAAAACTCAGCAGTAACCACAGGACTGGAAAAGGTCAGTTTTCATTCCTATCCCAAAGAAAGGCAATGCCAAAGAATGCTCAAACTACCGCACAATTGCACTCATCTCACATGCTAGTAAAGTAATGCTCAAAATTCTCCAAGCCAGGCTTCAGCAATATGTGAACCGTGAACTTCCTGATGTTCAAGCTGGTTTTACAAAAGGCAGAGGAACCAGAGATCAAATTGCCAACATCCGCTGGATCATGGAAAAAGCAAGAGAGTTCCAGAAAAACATCTATTTCTGCTTTATTGACTATGCCAAAGCCTTTGACTGTGTGGATCACAATCAACTGTGGAAAATTCTGAAAGAGATGGGAATACCAGACCATCTGATCTGCCTCTTGAGAAATGTGTATGCAGGTCAAGAAGCAACAGTTAGAACTGGACATGGAACAACAGACTGGTTCCGAATAGGAAAAGGAGTACGTCAAGGCTGTATATTGTCACCCTGTTTATTTAACTTATATGCAGAGTACACCATGAGAAACGCTGTACTGGAAGAAACACAAGCTGGAATCAAGATCGCTGGGAGAAATACCAATAACCTCAGATATGCAGATGACACCACCCTTATGGCAGAAAGTGAAGAGGAACTCAAAAGCCTCTTGATGAAAGTGAAAGTGGAGAGTGAAAAAGTTGGCTTAAAGCTCAACATTCAGAAAACGAAGATCATGGCATCTGATTCCACCACTTCATAGGAAATAGATGGGGAAACATTGGAAACAGTGTCAGACTTTATTTTTCTGGGCTCCAAAATCACTGCAGATGGTGACTGCAGTCATGAAATTAAAAGACGCTTGCTCCTTGGAAGGAAAGTTATCACCAACCTAGATAGCATATTCAAAAGCAGAGACATTACCTTGCCAACAAAGGTTCATGTAGTCAAGGCTATGGTTTTTCCTGTGGTCATATATGGATGTGAGAGCTGGACTGTAAAGAAGGCTGAGCGCTGAAGAATTGATGCTTTTGAAGTGTGGTGTTGGAGAAGACTCTTGAGAGTCCCTTGGACTGCAAGGAGATCCAACCAGTCCATTCTGAAAGAGATTAGCCCTGGGATTTCTTTGGAAGGAATGATGCTAAAGCTGAAACTCCAGTACTTTGGCCACCTCATGCGAAGAGTTGACTCATTGGAAAAGACTCTGATGCTGGGAGGGATTGGGGGCAGGAGGAGAAGGGGACGACAGAGGATGAGATGGCTGGATGGCATCAGTGACTTGATGGATGTGAGTCTGAGTGACCTCCGGGAGTTGGTGATGGGCAGGGAGGCCTGGCATGCTGCGATTCATGGGGTTGCAAAGAGTCAGACATGACTGAGCGACTGATCTGTTCTGATCTGATACTTACCTAAAATTACATCATTTATATTTACATTGTTTCATTTCTGGTGGTTCAGATGGTAAAGAATCCACCTGAAATGCAGGAGAACCGGGTTCATTCTCTGGGTTGGGAAGATCCCCTGGAGAAGGAAACCCACTCCATTGTTCTTGCCTGGAGAATACCATGGATAGAGGAGCCTAGTGGGCTACCATCCATTGGGTCATAAAGAGTGGGACATGACTGAGTGACTAAGCACACATACACATTTACATTTCTCAAAAGAGTACTGGAGCAGTATTTTGAAGAGGGTGAAAACAATAAACATGTGATCATTTATTTACACAGGCTTGGCCATCGTCAATGAGGTACAGTTAAATGGGTGTGTGAATATGCAACTTACTCATCAACAACTGAACTGACATTTTTGGAAAGCCGTATATCAAGAAGTAAAAATGTGTTCACCCTAATACCAAAACCTGACAAAGATCCCACAAAAAAAGAAAACTATAGGCCAATATCACTGATGAACATAGATGCAAAAATCCTTAACAAAATTCTAGCAATCAGAATCCAACAACACATTAAAAAGATCATACACCATGACCAAGTGGGCTTTATCCCAGGGATGCAAGGATTCTTCAATATCCGCAAATCAATCAACGTAATACACCACATTAACAAATTGAAGGATAAAAACCATATGATTATCTCAATAGATGCAGAGAAAGCCTTTGACAAAGTTCAACATCCATTTATGATAAAAACTCTCCAGAAAGCAGGAATAGAAAGAACATACCTCAACATAATAAAAGCTATATATGACAAACCCACAGCAAACATTATCCTCAATGGTGAAAAACTGAAAGCATTTCCTCTAAAGTCAGGAACAAGACAAGGATGCCCACTTTCACCATTACTATTCAACATTGTTCTGGAAGTTTTGGCCACAGCAATCAGAGCAGAAAAAGAAATAAAAGGAATCCAAATTGGAAAAGAAGAAGTAAAACTCTCACTGTTTGCAGATGACATGATCCTCTACGTAGAAAACCCTAAAGATTCCACCAGAAAATTACTAGAACTAATCAATGAATATAGTAAAGTTGCAGGATATAAAATTAACACACAGAAATCCCTTGCATTCCTGTAAAGCTTTCATTTTAAAAGGTAAAAACTATATCCCTATTAATTACAGAAAGAGACAGAGAAAAAAAAAAAACACTAACCACTACTACCATAAGGAAATATACCAAATAGCTAATCACAGTGATTAGGGAACTATGAGACCACAAGTGGTCTTGCTCTTTCTTTTTTCTCTATTTTCCAATAAATTTCGTAACATGCTCATCAAACTTTTTTACTGTTACATTCCCCGTCTCTGTTGCAGTGCCTAAGTTCAGTAATTCGCTACAGAATGAGTGGTTAACTTAAAAACATCTTGAAGAAAACTCATCCATATCACTGTAAGAAAAAAGTATCCACATAAATTCTGTCTATTCCATACCAGAAGACACAGACTGCCAATTCAGTGTCGGAACCATAATTTACAGTTGGCAATAGTAAAACTTTGTGTGGTTATTTATTAATTTGCTTAATTTATTTTTGCATAATGAAATTAAGTCCTCAAAACATAAGATTTACCACCTTGAGCTCTGAACCATGTAGCTAGCCAATTGCTCTGACAATGATACATGACACCTACAAAATGTTACTATTTAATTAAAGGAGTTTGTTGACTGGAACAAAAGAATACTTTCTAGGCAATTGCTTAGTGACCAAGTGGCATCAAATGATTTATCCACCTTATAAAAAAAAAGGCACAGCTGCAAACCTATATAATAATTCTTTTTTGTCTTTTAGTCAAATCAAGTAAACTTTAAAAAAAAGATTTTCCATGTGAATGAAAAAATTCATATGTATATATACAAATTTGAATATAAAATACTTTATCAAGTATATAGTTGTGCTAATAATACCAGAATGTATACCAATAACTTGAGTTTCTTGAGCAAAAATTTAATTCAGGGTAGGAAAACATTTGATACTAAATATGCCACTCTTCACATTGAAGTTGTCTTTCAATCCCTATGTGATTTTGCATTCATTTTTTTTTAACTGCAAGGTCTGTGGAATTACAGTATTTAATCTCAGTGACAGGGCTCTTTCCTGCTGCCTAAAGTGCTGAAATAAGAAGAATCATTTCAGCAACAAAACTGCAAATTTTGCATACTGAATTTCATATCCTGTATATTACCATGGCATTTTATTCATCTAAATTTGAAAACACTGCTGATAACTTTATTACCTGCTTGACCTAAAAAGGCACAGTGGCAGCACCCTGTTTGAGATCTGCCAGCAGAAACTAAAAAGAAAGTTAGGTTCATATTTATGGTATAAGAAAAGGTGAAAGGATTTTTTAAAGTAAAGTTTATTTGCTTTTTAGCCTATGTAACCTAAAACCGTGAAATAACTATAATTTTTATTTCCTTTTGTCCACAAACTATAATTAATATCTATGCAATGAATTGGTTCAGAATTATGAATTACTGCAATAATTCAACAACTTTACAAAGATTCCATCAGTACCACAATCTGTATGGCATGGGAGCAAGCCACATATGTTATGATGGAAATTATAGATCCATTTGATTGAGTCATAAACTAACACAGAATATTTCTCTTATGGCCATTTAATCTCTCATTTCAGCCTGATTAGAGCTCAAACTGTTCATGTGTTTTAGGGAAAGAACATCCAGCTGATTCCAAGAATAACAATCAGGTCAGTAGTAAAACTGGGAGAGTCTTCAAATCTTTGGCTCCCTCAAGTCTAGGGTCATAAACAGGTAATCACATCACCATCAGTCAGCCTTAGGAGGTAAGACAGTAAAAAAATATATGATAGGATAAAAGAGGGGAACTGTGTTTAGCAATGATAATATACGTATGTCCCAGTAACACGTTATATATGCCCAGGATTCAAACAGGCCAAAGGATTTGGAGTAACACCATTTATATTCCAAATCTAAAATATTAAATTTTTTTAATCTTGTGAATCTAAAGTCCAAATATAAATTTTAAAACTTATGAAATTAGAATATTCCAATATTTAATTATAACCAAACAACAAATGTAAGTTGGCCATCTTGATCCTTGGATTTAAATATTCTGTTATGTTGACTAACTATAACACATAATAAGTATATACTTCTTATGCTCTCATGAACTTTGAGATTATTTCAAGACAATTCAAAATGATGCATGAAGTTTTTATGCATATGTAGCCATCAACAGATGGCTACTTTTTTCATGTAATGACTTAGTCAAGTAATGGAATCAGAGATACCATTCAGTCCCTTCACTCAATGACTGTAAAATCTGACTTTATTTACCCTTATTAATATTTACCCCTTATTTCCACATGACTCTGGAAGGTACAGTGAGCCATTTTTTAGCCAGGCATATTCCAGTGTACACGTGATATAGTTACTTTAAGAAAAACAATTTGTGATGACATAGTAAAAAAATTAAATAAAACTTCAGTGCTATAGACAGTTCCTCTAGATAATAGGCTTTATGAATTCACTACTAGCGCCAGCATAGTCATAATTTTAGGAAGTGTTTCAGTTCAAAAAGCATAAACTGTCAGAGACTTTCAAAGTCTTCACATCAAAGAAACTGTGTCATTCATTAGCTAACACACTCAAGTCAATTTTGTAGTGTAAAGATTCCCAGTATCTAGTCATTTAAAAGGACAAATGATACAAATTAGCAATTATGGAACATTTCTTCAATTTTGATGTTAAACAAAACAAAACACAATTATGTGTCCTATGGAGGCAGATGCCCTTGATTAAATGAGAAGAAAGCAAAGCGTTAACATGATGTGGTCAGTGACTTCAGATGGACTATCCCTGATGTCAACTAGGATAAGGGTCAAGGGATTTGAAAAGGGGACCAAAGGACAGATTTCTCAACCTAGTCTCTGAACTAAGGAGAGTAGGTTTTATACGTAACTCAAGAGTGTATAGGTATAATGATGAACAGAAGGGAGTGCCATAAAAATAGAGCCATCAATGTGATCACCATCCTTATTAACACATGGACTTTTAAATAAATATTTTAATCATCCAGTGCTATTAACATTCCTTAAGGGACCCAATATCCTATCTCCATCAGTCAAAGTGCCATCAAAAATAAAATTACCACATCTACTTTTATAAACAAATGGAAATAGGGGGCAGACAAGAATAATTACAGATCTATGTGATAAGTAATGAGATGATGACACTTTAAAGACTAGTGTGACAGCTCAGCCAGCAAGAGACCTTTAATTTCCATTCCATTCAACCACCCTTATTTCCACACCATAATGGGGGTATGTAGACACGCAGAATATCAAAATAAAGTATATCGTCTCAACATAAAGTATTAGAAGGCAGTCCAAGTTGTAAACCATCAGTGCAGAGCTAGAGAAAGTTTCTAAGAGTCAAATAAAGGGTGTTAAGTCCATAAGTAATGCAGTAGCGTTGGGCTCTTCTTCCACAGCCACTGCTACTGACGAGAAACCTCCCTTTTCTATTTTGATAAATATCATGCCTTTTACAAACAAGGGCATGAAATGGCGACTGACCCAAACTGTTCATATATTCTTTCTGTGAACTTCAAATTCCCCACCCTTTTGCAATCAACTGAAAACTTGCTAGGAGGAAGAAAACAAACATAAGTAAAATGTGAAAACATTTTCATAGGCACCAAAGAATCTTACAAACAGTACCTCTATAAGTGAAAATATGATTAAAAATGGGTAAGGAGGCTTACTATTATCAGTATTATAAAAAGAAGGAAAAACTACCACGCTTCTTTGGCAGCATTTTTGTAAAATGTTACACTTATAAAAGTTGATACTGCTGAGAGATCTCCCTGTTGCACCCAAAGTATACCATTTCTTATCCCAAAGCTGCAATACACTTATATTTTTAAATGTATGTCTACGTACATGTTCAAGTTTAAAATTAAAAATTTGACACTGGGCAAAGGTTAAGAAAGACATTCATGAATCACAGAGCTATAGATGTGTTACTGCTGTAAGGCATTATCAGATCAGATCAGTCGCTCAGTCGTGTCCAACTCTTTGCGACCCCATGAACTGCAGCACGCCAGGCCTCCCTATCCATCACCAGCTCTCGGAGGTCACTCAGACTCACATTCATCGAGTCAGTGATGCCATCCAGCCATCTCATCCTCTGTCGTCCCCTTCTCCTCTTGCCCTCAATCCCTCCCAGCATCAGAGTCTTCTCCAATGAGTCAACTCTTCGCATGAGGTGGCCAAAATACTGGAGTTTCAGCTTTAGCATCATTCCTTCCAAAGAAATCCCAGGGCTGATCTCCTTCAGAATGGACCAGTTGGATCTTCTTGCAGTCCAAGGGACTCTCAAGCGTCTTCTCCAACACCACAGTTCAGATCAGATCAGATCAGATCAGTCGCTCAGTCGTGTCCGACTCTTTGCGACCCCATGAACTGCAGCACGCCAGGCCTCCCTGTCCATCACCAGCTCCCGGAGGTCACTCAGACTCACACCCATCGAGTCAGTGATGCCATCCAGCCATCTCATCCTCTGTCGTCCCCTTCTCCTCCTGCCCTCAATCCCTCCCAGCATCAGAGTCTTCTCCAATGAGTCAACTCTTCACATGAGGTGGCCAAAATACTGGAGTTTCAGCTTTAGCATCATTCCTTCCAAAGAAATTCCAGGATTGATCTCCTTCAGAATGGACTGGTTGGATCTTCTTGCAGTCCAAGGGACTCTCAAGAGTCTTCTCCAACACCACAGTTCAAAAGCATCAATTCTTCGGCGCTCAGCCTTCTTCACAGTCCAGCTCTCACATCCATACATGACCACAGGAAAGACCATAGCCTTGACTAGGCGAACCTTTGTTGGTAAAGTAATGTCTCTGCTTTTGAATATGCTATCTAGGTTGGTCATAACTTTCCTTCCAAGGAGTAAGCGTCTTTTAATTTCATGACTGCAGTCACCATCTGCAGTGATTTTGGAGCCCAGAAAAACAAAGTCTGACACTGTTTCCACTGTTTCCCCATCTATTTCCCATGTAGTGATGGGACCAGATGCCATGATCTTCGTTTTCTGAATGTTGAGCTTTAAGCCAACCTTTTCACTCTCCACTTTCACTTTCATCAAGAGGCTTTTTAGCCCCTCTTCACTTTCTGCCATAAGAGTGGTGTCATCTGCATATCTGAGGTTATTGATATTCCTCCCAGCAATCTTGATTCCAACTTGTGTTTCTTCCAGTCCAGCATTTCTCATGATGTACTCTGCATATAAGTTAAATAAACATGGTGACAATATGCAGCCTTGACGTACTCCTTTTCCTATTTGGAACCAGTCTGTTGTTCCATGACCAGTTCTAACTGTTGCTTCCTGACCTGCATATAGATTTCTTAAGAGGCAGATCAGGTGGTCTGGTATTCCCATCTCTTTCAGAATTTTCCATAGTTTATTGTGATCTACACAGTCAAAGGCTTTGGCATAGTCAATAAAGCAGAAATAGATGTTTTTCTGGAACTCTCTTGCTTTTTCCATGATCCAGCGGATGTTGGCAATTTGATCTCTGGTTCCTCTGCCTTTTCTAAAACCAGCTTGAACATCAGGAAGTTCACGGTTCACATATTGCTGAAGCCTGGCTTGGAGAATTTTGAGTATTACTTTACTAGTGGCACAGTTCAAAAGCATCAATTCTTCAGTGCTCAGCCTTCTTCACAGTCCAGCTCTCACATCCATAGGCATTAAGATACATTTAAAATGTAAAGGAACTAATTTGTGCCTGTATATGTTTATCTTGTTTCAAAAGTTATTTTAATACATAAATGCAAACTATGTTAAATGAATCCTTTATTGCTGATAAATGTATTTTCTCTTCTTAATAAAATCAAATGTTAATTAGATGATGAGAAAGAGGTCAAAGGTAAAGTCTCTGTGCTCTAAACCATGGTACCCAACTCGGGGATATTCACATTACAGACAGAACGCCTAGGGCGGGGGAAACTAGACAGCTTTTGTTATTATCATGGTATTATAGATAACACACAGGAAAAATGAAAAAAGGCATAAAATACAGACACTGTGCTGCTGCTAAGTCGCTTCAGTCGTGTCCGACTCTGTGCGACCCCATAGATGCCAGCCCACCAGGCTCCTACATCCCTGGGATTCTCTAGGCAAGAACACTGGAGTGGGTTGCCATTTCCTTCTCCAATGCAGGAAAGTGAAAACTGAAAGTGAAATCGCTCAGTCGTGTCCGACTCTTCGCAACCCCATAGATTGCAGCCTACCAGGCTCCTCCATCCATGGGATTTTCCAGGCAACAGTACTGGAGTGGGGTGCCATCACCTTCTCCGACAGACGCTGTAGTGGTTTGAAAACATGGGCATGAATTTTTTGTGAGTGCTCCTATTGAGAGCTTGAGTCCATGTTCTAGCCTCTTGAATCTCGGAGACTTTAGACCTGCCTAAGTATATGCAGCCTAGAGAAGTGGTGGAATGATGCTAGGTCACAGAAGATCATGCACTTCCCCACTGTTCAGTGGAACCTGGATCATCTGCCCTTGGAGTCCTGAGGCACCAGGGCCCGGTTCAGTAGCAGGTAGAGTTATCCTAGTCCAGGTGTCAGAAATGTGCATGAAGAAGTTTCCAGATGATTCTCACCTCCAGGAGTTTGAATTAACTTCAGCTAGTCAATTTGAGTGTTTCTGACTAAGGATACAAAATTTCTGGGACAGGAAAAACCCACCCCTTCTATGCATTTCTGAATTATTGGTTCCTAGAAGTTGTGAGCATTATAGGTCAGTTGCTGTTTTATGCCTGTATCTTTAGAAGTATTTCATTTTGCAGCAGTTAATAAATGGTAAATTATGTCTTATTAACAAGATTGAAGGAAAATCTTCATGAAACCTTGATGAGAGTTGCAAACTTCTGTGCATAAAAGTACTGCTCTACCATGTTCGGTCTCCTGCTTACCTGTCCAGTCTCACATCTTACCACTCTTCAGTACCAATCACCTGTTCATATATTTTCTATGGGAATATTCTCTATAGAATATTTTCTATAGAAAATATTCATATTTTCTATGGGAATTCTTTCTTTTATCTTCATCCACCTTCATCCTTTATAGGCTGCTTGAAGTGCTCTTTTACCATTTATAGACTTAGCAAAACAATTTATCTTCAAATCCCAGCTCATTTATCACTGCCTCTGAGAAGCCTTCCTAAGCACATACTCTCTAACTTGAAATAAATGTACCTTTTCCTGTAGGAGATTTATCCATATATTTTTTTCTCCATCTCTTTAGTTATTGAGCTCCTAAAAGACACACATTTTATTTGTCTTTAAGTTTGTGACTTCAGACTTCAATACTTAGCACATTAGGCAATGAAATGATGATTGTTTAAAGAATGCATTTATGAACAAATGAAAAGAATGAACATAAGATAATTTAAGGTAGTATAATACATACTGTTGGTGAGGATATAGAAAACTAGAACCTTAAAACTGCACGGTGGAATATAAATTGATGCAGTAAATTTAAAAAGCTGCCATATTACTTAAGCTAAACATAAGCATATGCATACCTAGCATTTCCACTTCCAGGTAGATGTTCCTCCAAAAGTCAAATGCCTACAATCAGTAAACTGGAAAAATTGTGGCAGTCTCATCAGTTAGAATATTTTACAACAATGATGTCAAATGATGTACAGATACATGCAAAAATACGAATGAATTTCACAAAGTTGGAGAAAGAAGCCAGATGAAAGAGCATAAACTACAGAAGTCCATTTACTTAAGCTATTTATTACTTTAGAAGCCGGGGACAATGGGTTAGTGACTGCAGGGGAGTGATGGGGACTTCTGGGGTGCTTGGTAATACTGTATTTTTTCATTGTTGACTGTATACATTTTCAGTTTCTGAAAATTCATCAAGCTATATATTTATCAAGCTATATATTTAATGCATACTTTTCTGCATATCTACACTATGTTTAAATAAGAAATTTTAAAAATAAGGAAAGGATGGTTCTGTACTAATTAGTCCCTGACTCCTGTTCAGAAATGCCCCCTACACACATAAAAGTCAATACAATATAGTTAGAATCTCATCTTGAGTTTGAAATTTAAAGTCAGTATTTATGGCAAAAATCTAATTAGGTCAAAATTTCTCTTCAAAATTGTTAAATCAATCACAAAGTGAAGTGAAGTCACTCAGTTGTGTCTAACTCTGTGACCCCATGGACTGTAGCCTACCAGGTTCCTCTGTCCAAGGGATTTTCCAGGCAATAATACTGGAGTGTATTGCCATTTCCTTCTCCAAGGGATCTTCCCAACCCAGGGATCAAACCTGGGTCTCCCGCATTGTAGACAGGCACTTTACTGTCTGAGCCACCAGGGAAGTCCAACTAAGTTCATATATTTTTTTTTTCTTATATACATCATTGTACCAGTTTTTTTGACTTGCAAAATGTGAAAATCTCCGAATTCAAAAGAAACAAGAGATATGTTTATCTGCAAGTATGGGCATTAAAATCTTTCTGTCTTTGAGTAAATCTCTGCATCTCAGAGGGAGCAGTTGAGTTCTATAGTCACTTATGTATAATAAAATATATTGATATCATGAAGTATCTACATCATATAAAAGCATCAAGTGATTTTTTTCTGCTTCACAAATACACGTTCTTGAAAATTACTTATTTGAATACATCTATATATGATACACTACTCTTACATAGTTCATATATTTCCCATTTGTTGTTGTGCAATCTCTCAGTAGTGTGTGACTTTTTGCAAACCCATAGACAGTAGCACGCCTGGCTTCCCTGTCCTTCACTATTTCCTGGAGTTTGCTCAAACTGATTTCCCTCGAGTTGAGGATCCCATCCAACCATCTCATAACCTGTTACCCACTTCTCCTCCTGCCCTCAATCTTCCCCAGCATAAAGGTCTTTTCCAGTGAGTCAGTGCTTCACATCAGGTAACAAAAGGACAGGAGTTTCAGCATCTGTCCTTCCAATGAGCATTCAGGGTTGGTTTCCTTTAGGATGGACTGGTTGGATCTCCTTGTAGTCCAAGGGACTCTCAAGAGTCTTCTTCTCAAGAGTCTTTGCTTCACAGTTCAAAAGCAAAAGTTCTCTGATGCTCAGCCATCTTTATGGTCCAACTCTCACATCTGTACACGACTACTGGAAAGATCATACATAGCTTTGACTATACGGACCTTTGTCGATAAAGTGATGTTGCTGCTTTTTAAAACACTGTCTAGGTTTATCATAGCTTTTCTTCCAAGAAGCAAGTGTCTTTTAATTTCATGGCTGCAGTTACCATCTGCAGTGATTTTGGAGCCCAAGAAAATAAAGTCTGTCACTACTTTAACTGTTTCCCCATCTATTTGCTAGGAAATGATGGGACTGGATGCCATGATCTTAGTTTTTTTGATGTTGAGTTTTAAGTCAGCTTTGTCACTCTCCTCTTTTACTTTCATCAAGAGGCTCTTGTTCTTCACTTTCTGCCATCAGGGTGTGTCGTCGGCATATCTGAGATTTTTGATACTTCTCCCAGCAATCTTGATTCCAGCTTGAGTTTCACCCACTCCCCCCACCCAGCATTTTGCATTTTGTACTCTGTATATAAGTTAAATAAGCAAGATGACAATATACAGCTTTGACATACTCCTTTCCCAATTTGGAGCCAGTCCACTATTCCATGTCTGGTTCTAACTGTTGCTTCTTGACCTGCATACAGGTTTCTCAGGATGCAGGTAAAGTGGTCTGGTATTTCCCTGTCTTTAAGAGTCTTCCAGTTTGTTGTGATCTATACAGTCCAAGGTTTTAGTGTAGTCAATGAAGCAGAGCTAGATGTTTACATTTCCCATAACATCTCTCTATTGAAATTCTCTACTGAAATGTTAAATAATTATTTAACATTATTCTGGAATCATGCCAATTTAAGTTCAATAATGTCAACATTATTTGAACTTTGACTGGACTGCCTCCGTTAGTTCACAGAAAAAACTCTGTGAGCCCATCTCATAGCATCTCTCTGGATTTCTACTCAGCAAACACAGAAATAGAGCTACCCTGCAAGTGAATAATTTGAAGAGAATGTGACTCATGATTTGACTTTCAACATGAAGAGTTACTCGGAGCATGTCCCTACCTTGAATACAAAAATAGAGTAAGTGGAGGATAAAACTTCCTCCAGAGCATATATTAAAACTTTTCTAAATCCTGCTTCAAGAAGCTGAAAATAAGATAATAATGGTAGTCTATAAAGCAAGAAGTTAAAAAAAAAAAAAAGCCAGAGAGTCTTCAGATTTTCATCTGATTTTATCAAAGGTGATTGGACCAAACAAAAATCCACCTTGCTGAGTACCATCCAGGAAGCTGCCTAGAGTTTTTAATATTCTAATGAAATTAAGGATAAGAGCTGATGGACTTTGTTTTATTACCAAGCACTATGCCCTCAAAAAGAAGACAGGCTATTGAATTCTGAATAATATATTTTTTCCACAATCAAGGAACTTTTGAAATCCAGAGAATCATCAGAGTCATAAAATATTTCCAAATCTTCATAAAGCTACAGAATCAATTCATAATTCTTGGTTTAAAATCCAAGAAGAATGTTCAGGAAAGAAGGGAGGAAGAATGCAGAAGGATTATCAGAATAGTTAGGTTTCTTAGCTTTTCACAGACCACAGATGTAGAGGATTCTGCCTAGATTCTAAAAAAGCCATCCAAGACTTGCTGGAATCTAGGTTGAGTGAGCATGTTGGCTTCTTGGACAACTATTGAAAGAAACTAGAAATGAGAGAGGAATTTTAGTATTATCATGCACAAAGAATAAGGATAATAATATGTTATAATTTAAAGACTAGATATCCATGCAGCTACTATAAAAACAGAATTATAAGACCCAAAAGATCATGTATCTTAGTTATTTTTATTAGCAAAAATTACAATGATCAGCCAATGTAACTGTTCAAAAATGTCAATCAAATCAACGAATTGGAGTTTTTAATGTTTATAATAAAATAATATTTGTTATTTAAAGTGAATTGAAGAGAGGTGAGAAAGAATATAAGTCTGATGATACTTGAAATAAGTTCTCTTTTATTTTATTATTTCAGAGAAATTCTCTCATAAGAATTAAAGAAATTACACACATTCATCAGGAAGATACACTTCTAACACTCCACAGAAAGAAACGTGCTGCTAATAACAAAAGATATTCATAAAAATACTGTCAATTATATCTTGCAATATTCCTAAATTGTTCAATCAAGGCACTGGTAACAACAGAACATTTTCAGTATCAAAAGATTATCAGTACCAGCTGCTTAAACCCATTGTAGATAAACAGTATAATACTGAATATTTCAAGTTATAGGCAAATAAAGCAAAAACAGAGAAAATTTAAAGCATTGGAGAATATTTTATACAATTGTGATAAACTTATAATTATCTTATGAATAGTTTCATGTAACATCACAGACTCAAGATGATGAAAGGTCACTAGCATAGTGCCAAACACATTTTTATGATATAAATTCAATTATAATTGCTGTGACTATTCCAGCCACAATTTAGACATAGAATCCAATTATCCATTTCATTTTCATTTATACCTCATGGGCTAGATCATTTATCATGTTTCATGATAATGATCAGAAGACACATGGAAAGTGATTTCTGGAGGTAACAAATTACCTACCATATTAGCATAGCTTATAAGATCCTGTCAACATCTACTATGCATAAATATGAGGTAATTAAATTTACAATGTGCAGGAGTGTTTGATATGCTGCTTGCTTCCTTCACAGCTGCCAAAAATCTAGGTTGCTAAATGCAGCAAAACCGTTTGGTTGCAAATCAGGCATCATTATGGCCCAGAACTCCAACAGGTAGCTGGTTTGCTGTAGCTCCAGAGGCTGAGATGCATCTTTCATCATCTGGGATTATTACTTCTTACCACCAACCCATCAATCATTACTGTGCAGACAGCTTGAAACGATAGTCCTGGACCCTCACATTACTGCTCCTTGAACTCTGTCTCATCCATCTTTGGCATCATTCCTGATTCACAGCTAAGTACCCTCTCCCAGCTGCAAAACCAAGTGTGAACCTGTAATGCCTTTAACCTACACTGCCTCTCTAATAGTAATTGATTTCCCTTTATTACAGAGCCACTGTTCAGAAAAGAAAACCTATGCTTGCTGATGCCGAAAGATGATTTTGAAAAGATCTAAGTTACGGAATTCCAGTAACTGCAGGAAAATACATTATTTTGTTTTGTTTTGCAAGTTAGCCTTCAGAATTGTATTAGTATTTTCACTTGAATATTTATTCATAACACTCAGAAACACAAACTTAGATATAGACAGATAATAGATACCTCTGAGTGCAAAGTACATGAGCCAGAAAGAAATGATAGCCTATGATATGTCCATAAATACTTTAATATGAAAACTTGTAATCAGAGTTCCAAATTAACTTTACAGTAAAAATCAGAACTTTAAGGTACTTGGTAGGTTGAAACTGCAAGATCTGTTTTCAAACTTGATCCAATGCAAATAAAAGGGATTAAAAGTTAGATCCAAGAATATCTGTGAAAACTGCCTTTTAAATTAAGTCTCTCACAAACACATTTTTTCCTTCTTCACTGATTGCTGAGAGAACCTTCAAAAATGATACCGGCTACATAGTGGTTGGTGTACAATAAACTATCAAGACTAAAGGGTTTTAATTCCACTCTATCTGAATGCTGTTATAAAAGTTTAATAAATCAAAATGTTCAAAATGTTCCCAGTGGCAGATTGGGATTTGGTTTCCAATTCAAATTCTCTTTAATATATGGCTCCTCTGACATCTTGCATTTCCACCATCCATGTTGAATCCCAAACAGCTCGCTTTTCATCATTGTGATATATCAACCAGTCTGGTCATGGTAACTACTTTTTAACAACCCTGCACAATACAAAGAAATGTCAAACCTGGTGGGGGTTTTAACATAGAACAATTAATGGCAGGTGGGAACTCTTTATCCTTAAGTAAATATTTTTAAATGACCTGATGCAGTGAGTGTCATTCTTTGAGGACTGAGAAATGCTGTTGAATAGGAGCCTTAGAAAGAAAAACCGCCTTCCTTTCAATGCTTTAAAAAATTGATGTAAGAAAAAAACATATCTAGGAGCATTATTATCAGGGGCACTCAAATTCTGAAGAGCAGAAAAAGTGGAAAAGTCTTTGGAGAGCTTGTTTTATTTCTATGAAGTACAAGGTACAGGAAGTACAGGAAGGTTTTCACTTAACAGATTTTCACTTAACTCAAACCCCAAAAAAGCAATCTACATGAAGCAGCAGGGAGAAAAAACATTTACACGTGCTATATCTCACATGTGTTTATTTCGTATATGAATAATGTCGAGTAAAGAAAGACATTATATTTAACCATGTCAGGACTCTCTTTCCAAATTTTAACCATGTCAGGACTCTCTTTCCAAATTTAATTGCATACAGCTACTTTTATCCTAAGTTTAGCAACATGAAAAATTCTAATAATATTGGCTAAGGATTCTGAAATGGAAGCTTCCAAAAGAATTTCTATACACTAGAATTTCTCTACACTAAGTGTATATTTAATGTATCTTGTGTTGAATCTCTGTTAATAACCTTCAACTAGCTGAAGGTTTCCCATATGCCCAAAGATTTAAAACCTGTCTCTCCAGTGACCCAAGCAAGAATTTACATCTAAAATGAACACCTATGCTATTCCAAACTTTTGTCCATAATACTATATTTCACCTAGTATCCCAGGCTGATTATTCCATCTCTGGTCATTTCACAATATTCTTAACAGTATTTCCACCATAATCTCTCAACTTTGACTTGTCCTTTCCAATACAACCCTCCCTAAGGATGTCTTACCATCTCAAGTGTTTAAGATTTTGGGGGCCCCCTAAACTTACTCCCTGAAAACTAATTATTCTCCAAATCATCTCTCATCCTAGTTTTTTGAATCAGATATGAAGACATGAATAACCTACTGCAAAACTCCCAAAAGTTTCCAGATCAAATGATATAATTATTCATATTCCTTAGTCAGGCATTCAAATTGCTCCACAGTTAGGCCTCAAAGTACAATTTCAGCATCACATCAGTGATGTGATTTCACAGTGTTTCCCTGTGAAACACTGTGTCGTGGTCTATATGTAACAATAGCATATCTTTTCCTATATAACACCCTCTGCTTGAAATGCCCATATTTATTTTCAACTATCCAAATCCTACCCGTCCATTACTGGTAAGATGGATGTCTGCCTCTTCCACAGCTCATTCCCCGACTGGTAAAGTCAAGAATGAGGCTGCCTCCTCTGTCCTACACATTAAGACCATGCCATTCATATGCCACTTTACAATCTATGCTGTTTTTGTTTCTTGAACAATTACTTGATTATATCAGCTGGGTATTGGCCATGGTCCTGGCTATAGAAACAGAATAGTAAACAAGCAAAGGGAAGAGCCCTTGACTCAGTTAATTGAGAGGTGGAGGCAGATGTTAGGAATGCAATAATATATTGAAGAAATGTGAAGATGCACTGTGGATAGAAAATGCCTGGGCCCTAAGGTTGAAGAGAGCATGATCAAGTGAAAGCAAGTCAGTGCTGCTAGAGTTTGACGAGTAAGGGAGAAACTGGACTGGGGAGGTGGGCAGAGCCAGATGACAATGGGTCTTGGAGACTGCGATGAGACATCTGGAGTAATACTGCCTAACCAAGAAGCCATCAGAATCAGAAGAGCAGTCAGTCTGTCAGCTATTGTGTGAAGACTGACTCAGAGGAGGCAAGTAAAGTACTGATGGTGGGAGACCAGTGGGCACTCTTTACAAATGTACAGTAAAAAGCTCACAGATACAGAGAGCAACTAGTGATTACCCGAGAGCTCAGTTAGTAAAGAGTCTGCCTGCAATGCAGGAGACCCCAGTTCAATTTCTGGGTCAGGAAGATCCGTTGGAGAAGGGATAGGCTACCACTCCAGTATTCTTGGGCGTCCCTTCTGGCTCAGCTGATAAAGAATCTGCGCAGTGAGGGAGACCTGGGTTCAATCCCTGGGTTGTGAAGATCCCCTGGAGAAGGGAAAGGCTACTCAACTCCAGTATTCAGGCCTAGAGAATTCCACGGACTGTATGTATAGTCAGTGGGGTCACAAAGAGTCGGGCACCACTGAGCGACTTTCACTTCCACTATCAGTGAATACCAGTCTGGAGATGAGAGTGGGAAGGGGAAAGACATGCATATGGGATTAAGAGATACAAACTATTATGTATAAAATAAGTAACAGAGATATATTGTACTACACAGGTAAATAAAGCCATTATTTTGTAATAACTTTAAATGGAGTATAATCTATAAAAGTATTGAATCATTATGTTGTATACCTGAAACTAATATAATATTATAAATCAATTAAACCTCAATAAAAATAAAGTCTCAGCACATAGAAATTTTTTTCTTAATTTAAAAAAAGTATAAAGTACAGTAAAAATAAAATGGTGATATGGATGAAAGCAATGGCACTGAAGGCAAAGAAAGTTCGGAGCACCCAAGGATATGAAAGAAACAGCCTATTAACATATGTATTTCTAGCTGCTATATTTCACCCAACAATGTAAGTATATTTCAGACCACTGTCTTGTACAAATATTTGTTCTGCACATACTAATAGTAGGTGTTACATAAAGATCTTTTGAAAACTTAAAGCTAAATAACTCTGGAGAAAAAAATACTATAAAACAAAATCAATGAATATTCTTTTGTACTAGAAAATAACTATCATTTGACTTTTAAGTATTTGGGGAAAAGACTGAGAGACACCTGAATAAGATAAGAATGTGAAAGTATGCATTTGAGGGGAAAAAAAGAAAATCCAGGTGGAGGAAATGACAACTCTAATAGTATAATGGCAGGAGTATGCTTGCTGTGGATTAAGGAGGTGAGTGATAGAAAAGAAATTTTGAGTGGTACCCAGAGCATATTTCATTTAAATTCTTTGGACCAGAAAAGCACTGTGATTTTTCTTTCTCACTAATGTGAAGGAAATTCACTGGAGGGGGTAGCAGTTAAAATAAGAACAGTAATGGTTCCTTCCATATGCATATGAAGATGATAGAAAATCCAAGTGGCAATTAGGAAAATGTAAATAACCATGTGGGTAAAACCTTTCTTCTTAACAGAGGCACAGGTAATTATTCATTTGTTGTTTCTTTATTGTTTTAACACAAAGACGGATTCTGTGCCATCACAACTAAATCTAATTCTGAATTGCACAACACTACAGAAAACACAACAAAACATGTTCTTAGTTGAGGGCTCAGAAGGCAGAAAACAAAGCAAAACAAAGTTACCTTCTAAATGATATCCTAAAGTTAAATACAACCCTGTCCTTAAATACAGCTCATGAGAGAGAAGACCACCTCTGTAGGCCATAATTTCTCTAAAACGAACATCAGAGCTAAGTGAAAGCTGGATAAGGAGAGGTTGTAATGGATTTATGCACTGAGAAAAGCTGCTCATACTTTGCCACAATTATTTAATCTCTGTCTAGTCCTCAGCCTCCAAATCCTCATGTTCAACATGAAAATGTTATAATTTTTTCTTTTTTATAAAAACTAGTTAACTATGAACTAAACACAATCCATGCACAGGATTAAGAGAATATAAATGTTTATCTATACTTATTTGTGTTGACCTTTGGCTGTTTTTATTTCTCACTAGTCCAAATGTTTCTCAGAATAGGAAATAACATGATTTATATTAACCCAAATGGAAGGTTCTTTCTACGGTAAAAATATGATAAACTTTGCTGAACAAGTTGGTTTTGACTGATTTACCTGATATTTACTTCCACTTAACATTTCATCAGTGGTTTCTGTTTCTGTGTATTTCCTAGCTTGTGCTTAGAAAGTCAGATTCCTGATGCCATTTCACTAGTAAGCAGAATGTGGATTAGCTAGTTTTTAAAAAGATGTGAACATCTAACTTGTAAATAGTTTATGTTAACTGAAAAAAAGCTTAACACTGAAACACCTGTCAATCATACACTGATTGGGAAGCCTGCTATTACCGACTCTAGAAAATGAAGTGGTGGAAAAGTGGAAGAAATTCAAGATCTACAATTAATGGAGTCCAGTCCAACCACACCACTTATGCCACCATCGGCACACACAAACCACTGAAAACTATGAATTATCTCTCTGCTTTGATGATTTACTCCAGTCTATCAGCTATAGAGCTTCAGTTTCACATTTGATAAGACCCTCATAGTACGAATTATACACCACATTATATACCAAAAGAGTGCTTAATAAGTTTGGTAAATATCCATTGGTATATTTTCTACTTATTAGAGGATATTATTTTTCCCTTTATAAATTAAAATCTGACAAAAATCAAAGTCAAAACTCTGTGCCCAAATATTCAAGAATTCAACAATCTCCTATCAGATCAGATCAGATCAGTCGCTCAGTCGTGTCCAACTCTTTGCGACCCCATGAACCGCAGCACGCCAGGCCTCCCTGTCCAACAATCTCCTATACAATTAATTAAATTACAAATTGCTTGAGAGCTGAGATTATGTCTGTTTCTTTGTAATTTCCTGATGCCTATTATAACCAATTTAGTGAAAGTGAAGTGCCAGTGAAAGTTGCTCAATCATATCCAACTCTTTGCAACCCCATGGACTATATATACAGTCCATGGCATTCTCTAGGCCAGAATACTGAAGTGGGTAGCTCCAGGGAGCTACCAGAGATCAAACTCAGGTCTACTGCATTGCCAGTGGATTCTTTACCAGCTGAGCCACAAGAGAAGCCCAAGAATAGTGAAGTGGGTAGCCTATCCTTTCTCCTGTGGATCTTCCTGACCCAGAAATCGAACTGGGGTCTCCTACACTGCAGGTGGATTCTTTACCAACTCAGCTATGAGGAAAGCCCCTTAGCATTTTCAAGTATTCAATAAAGGCTGTTAGTTGATTTTTCAATGAAGTTACAAATTGACTTCATTGCGTCCTTTTTGGTTTGGGCTAAGAGAAAGAAAAAGAATGAGCATGGAGGGGAATACAATTACAAAATCTGGGAAGTTGACATAGATCCTTCAGAAGAAATATTTATCATGAACTCCAAGAAAATAGAATTGAGAGGCTCAGAAGAAAAGTGCAGACCAGTGCTCTGAAATCAAATTCCCTAGAGTTCAACAAGGGGCTTCCCTGATGACACAGATGGTAAAGAATCTGCCTGCAATGCAGGAGACCTGGGTTCAGTCCCTGGGTTGGGAAGATCCTCTGCAGAAGGGCATGGCAACCCACTCCAGTACTCTTGCCTAGAGAATCCCCACGGATAGAGGAGCTTGGTGGGCTACAGTCCATGGGCCTGCAAAGAATCGGACATGACTGAGCAACTAAGCACACAGAGTTCAACAGAAAGAATTATTTGGCATGCAGATCATTATGTGTCCTATTTGATCCTTCTTAAATTCATAAGAAGAAAGGACCACTACCACTAGAGTCACTCCGTTGTGTCCAACTCTTTGTGGCCCCATGGACTGTAGCCTACCAGGGTCTTCCGTCCATGGGATTTCCCAGGCAAGAGTACTGGAGTGGGTTGCCATTTCCTTCTCCAGAAACAAAGGACATCCAGTATCTTTTTGCTCATTTAGAATTTTAAAATGTACCAGACATCTTGTACACTGAATGGAATCACCTGAATTACAAGCAGCTCCTATGGATGAGAGGAGATTCCAAATGTTCCTTTTATCATACTCAAGGGTACCAATGTAGCATTTTTACATATGCCACATTTGTGGTCTCCTCCAAATTTGACACATTTGGTATCCCTTGACTGACTGCAGGTATTTTCCTGTAGTTGAGGGAAATTTGTATGTGGTTTATACTTGTGTTCTTATACTTCAGATTTTGTAAAACAAATGCTTAAATTGAATTCTCCAAGATAACTCTAAATTTGCTGTCAAGTTGACCAGTTTTTACAATAGAAGCAAAGAAAAGGGATTTTTAAGTCACTGTTAGAAAAAAAATCTATACATGAATTCAAGAATCAGCTTGAATGAAAACCAGCTGTGCTATGAAAACTAGCGAACAATCAATAGTGTGTGGTATTAAAGAGAATGCTAAAGGACACAAGCTAGAAATTTCATGGCTTTTCAACCACTAGCTAACAAGAGTATTATAATGTATGCTTTGCACTTCTCAAGTGCCCTTGTATGCATTATAAAAACACTAAAATGAGACAGTCAGATATGATTTTTAACTGAAATATACAAAAGATTACAAGTTAGTTAAATCAAGATTGTTTTTCAAGTGAGAAAAAATTTATGCTAAACAAAAAGTCACCCTCCTAGTTCATATAAAACTGGTTCAGATACTACAAAAAAACAAACAGCCATCATCTTTTCCTCTATCCCAGTAATTTTCCCTCCATAGTAATCTTCTTATTCCCAGTAATCCTAGGTAAGGGAGGGATGTAGTTTATCATTCATTCCTTATATCTTTAAGAGTCAACCCCACTGCTCTGACTTCAGCTACATTTTATTTATGAATTTTTAGAATAGTATCAGTTGTATTTATGTAAAAAATATGCCAAATGCTGTAGCAAACAAAGATGGACTGCTGCTGCTGCTGCTACTTCTAAGTCACTTCAGTCGTGTCTGGTGACCCCATAGACGGCAGCCCACCAGGCTCCCCCGTCTCTGGGATTCTCCAGGTAAAAACACTGGAGTGGGTTGCCATTTCCTTCTCCAATGCATGAAAGTGAAAAGTGAAAGTGAAGTTGCTCAGTTGTGTCCAACTCTTAATGGACTAGACAGACTCTAATGGAATACAAACTACATATGATTACAATAAGGGTAGAATCTGAAAGGTTCAAATGCAAACTTAGTGTTAGTTTGGACAGCTTTCCTTCACAGGTATAGTGGGTAAGTTGTACAATACCTACAAGCAACTCCATTAACAGTAAGTCATTCCCCACAAAGTCCCACTTTGTACCGTTATCTGACTTCTTACGATAACGCCCTTCTCCTACATTACCAAGTTCCAAACTTTGCATGTCCTTCAAGGTAAAGTTGTACCTTTTGTGAAAAACATCCTCAGTTCCTCTTTAAGTGAGTAGACTCCCTCTGAATAACAATGATATGCTCTGCAGTCCCACTTACAAAAGTCCTCTACTGGCCATTCCAGTTGTCTCTCCATATGCAGTCATGCAATTTTAGATACAAGTGAGAGCTGGTAACCTTTCTACCCCCATGTGGATGAGACCAAGGAAGTGTATAGCCATATGGCTATCCTGTGACCATCAAGGGACCTTGACTTGGCCAAAACTATGAACTTGAGAGGGAACAACTGGAAAGAACCTGGATCTTTCATGACTAAATGAACCAACCCTGAAGTGTATCTCTGCACCTTTCAGTTATAAAAGTCAGCAAATACACTTATCCTTAATCTGTATTGTCCTTCAAAGGCAAATACCAACAACAATCCAAAGTCCTTATGATTCTAACACTGAAATTTGCTTTACAGGGCCATCTCCACTGGTACATGAATTGACTTTCACTTCATTTTACAGCTAGAGGTCAGTGCTATTCATTAGGAATAGATAACAAAATTAATTGAATATGTATGTTCAGAGAATTTTGATAATGGTGATTACACATCACTGAAATGTTGTCTACTACTACTTCTAAGTCACGTTAGTTGTGTCCAACTCTGTGCAACCCTATAGACGGCAGCCCACCAGGCTCCCGTCCCTGGAATTCTCCAGGCAACAATACTGGAGTGGGTTGCCATTTTTTTCTTCAGTGCATGAAAGTGAAAAGTGAAAGTGAAGTCGCTCAGTCGAGTCTGACTCTTCGCGACCCCATAGACTGTAGCCTACCAGGCTCCTCCGTCCATGGGATTTCCCAGGCAAGAGTACTGGAGTGGGTTGCCATTGCCTTCTGAAATGTTGTCTAAGCAACAACAAAGACAAAGAAAGGACTATGCCTTTCACATTAAAGAACTTCAAAAATGTAATTAAGAGTTTCACAGAAGGAATAATAAAAAAGCATAGTTAACAAATGGGAATAGAAATTGAGTGTCAGTTGTAGCAATTAGAATTTTATAAGTTTATTGTGGGTCAGTTGGCTAGAAATTTAGTTGCATCTTTGATTCAGCCAGGTGGAAAAAGAAAGGAGATCAAGAATGAGAACTTTATGTCTAAGGAGGCCTTACAAATAGCTGAGAAAGGAAGAGAAGCTAAAGGCAAGGATAAAAGGAAAGATATACCCATTTGATGGAGAAGGCAATGACACCCCACTCCAGTACTCTTGCCTGGAAAATTCCATGGATGGAGGAGCCCAATAGGGTGCAGTCCATGGGGTGGGTAAGAGTCGGACACAACTAAGAGATTTCACTTTCACTTTTCACTTTCATGCATTGGAGAAGGAAATGGCAACCCACTCCAGTGTTCTTGCCTGCAGAATCCCAGGGACGGGGGAGCCTGGTGGCCCGCAGTCTATGGGGTCGCACAGAGTTGGACATGACTGAAGCAACTTAGCAGCAGCAGCAGTAGTACATTGTCACCCTGCATATTTAACTTATATGCAGAACACATTATGTAAAATGCCAGGCTAAATGAAGCACAAGCTGGAATCAACATGCTGGGAAAAAATTCAATAACCTCTATATGCAGATGACACCACCTTATGGCAAAAAGGCAAAGAAGAACTAAAGAGCCTCTTAATGAAAGTGAAAGAGGAGAGTGAAAAACTTGACTTAAAACTCAACATTCAGAAAACTAAGATCATGGCATCGGGTCCCATCACTTCATGGCAAATATATGAGGAAACAATGGAAACAGTGAGAGACTTTTATTTGGGGGGGCTCCAATATCACTGCAGATGGTGACTGTAGTCATGAAATTAAAAGATGCTTGCTTCTTGTAAGAAAAGCTATGACCAACCTAGACAGCACATTAAAAAGCAGAGACATTACTTTGCCAACAAAGGTCTGTCTAGTCAAAGCTATGGTTTTTCCAGTAGTCATGTAGGGATGTGAGAGTTGGACTATAAAGAAAGCTGAGTGCCGAAGAATTGATGTTTTTGAACTGTGGTGTTGGAGAAGACTCTTGAGAGCCCCTTGGACTGCAAGGAGATCCAACCAGTCCATTCTAAATCAGTCCTGAATATTCACTGGAAGGACTGATGCTAAAGCTGAAACTCAAATACTTTGGCCACCTGATTGGAAGAGCTGACTCATTAGAAAAGACCCTTATGCTGGGAAAAATTGAAGGCCGGAGGAGAAGGGGACGACAGAGGATAAAATGGTTTGATGGCATCACTGACTCGATAGACATGAGTTTGATTAAGCTCCAGGAGTTGCTTATGGACAGAGAGGACTGGCCTGCTGCAGTCCACGGGGTCGCAAAGAGTTGGACACGACTGAACAACCAAACTGAACTGAACTGAGCATTCCATCGTGTATATGTACCACATGGCAGAAACCAACACAGTATTGTAAAGAAAAATTTCAATTAAAATTTTTTTAAAAAGAATGAGAATCTATAATATAACAGACTACAGGTGGTGCTTTTCATCTGAAGTTTATAAACACATTTCAATGTGTATCTCACATTTTTTATACTTCTATCTTGTAGAAACACTGAGCAAAACATCTGCTCTTCATTTCATCTCTGTAAAAACTTCTTTGTCAATAAAGATTGGCTTCCACAAACCGAAAATGTTATCATTACTCAAAATGATCTGAAAGCAAAGCTAAAATCATGATAAAGTCTATTTCGGCATTTTTTTTTTCTTCCTCTGGCTGTGGGAACACAGAGATCAATACTCTTCAACATGAGAATTCTGCAGTGAAATTTTCATTGGTAACAAACAGCAACCAAAATGCCTTAAGCATGCCCTGTCACTTTCAGTTTAGGAGAAAATGCTCTAATAAACTCTTACCCTTGGGTCATCTTTGACAACAGGCAATATTATGCCAGATCTTATTAAAGACTATTCGTATCACTGCCCCCAAAATTTCCTTTAAAATTACCATCTTTTGTATCCATGTAACAGGATGTCAGCTTTGAAAGTGCCAATGAGAGACAAGACTTGTCACCATAGTTAATTCTCAGCACTATTTCAACACCAGGAGAGCTGACCCCAAAGGGTGTATTTTGTGGTTACCAATATTTATTTGGTGCTCACTGAACAAACAAGAGATGTATTGTTTCATATTAGCTGTAAATCAAACTGCAAAGTATCACCTGTAAGTGTTAAATATACATCAAAGTAAAATACATGAAAAAGAAAAAGAACAGTGCCAAAACTATCAAAATATATTTCTAAAATGTAAACAGATTCTGGATAGTACATTCACAGCACCATCATGTCTTTACCCAACAAGCACAATATAAAATATAAAACAAAATATAGGTTAAATGGCAGGAACATCATAAAAAAAAAAAAAAAAAGGAAAAAGGGGAAAGGAAAATGGCTAAGATTTTCTATGAAATTCAGTTTCTTTTTATAAATGTTATTGAAATAATTAGTTACTTCTCAAGTAGCACTCCTAGAATAGCCATAATATAGATTCTCTAAGCAAAGAAGAGCAAGCTCTGATAAAATATACTTTTCAATTCAGATAAACAAGGAAGATCTAATAATCCAAAATAAATCTCTTTTAAAATAAACAGGCACTAAATGGCTATCTGAAAGAAGGAAATTTACATTTAAAGGGAGCAACTAGCTAAGGCTTCAACTCTGCCTTTTATAACTGTTGAATACATCAGGGGCCACTTCTTCAAAATTTTTATGTCTATAGATCTATATTTATGCCTCTCTCTCTTTATATATATATATATGGGTCTGGATGATCCATATATATATATATGGGTCAGGATAATACCCTGGAATAGGAAATTGTACCCCACTCCAGTATTCTTGCCTGGAAAATTTCATGGGCAGAGGATTCTGGAGGGCTAAAGTCCCTAGGGCCACAAAGACTCAGACACAACTGAGCAACTGAGCACGCACACACACGCACGCACACACACACACACACACACATATAAAATGGTAGGTTAGTCAAAAGCACTCTAGTTGCATTATTAAAAGCTACTGTCTCCTTCAGCGGCTGCACATCATGAATGCACATACAGCCCCGTGGAGATACAGCGAGCATGATGACTCAAGAACACACCCACCTTCTTGTGTCCATAGCATATTAATTACTCTGAAGATTACCAAGGACACCTTCAGGCTTTTCAAAGGTACCGCCAGACTCAGGTGAGAAAGATGCAGGCAAACGGCTCACCAAAGATGAATATACAGACATACATGAATATATGTTAAACTGTTCACCTAAACACTGGCTTTAAATATTACCATATTTTCTTGTTAGTCAATGAACTGGGGCTGTGATTTCATGAACTAAAGCATGTGCTGTATAAGGTGACTCTGGAGCTATAAGCAAAGTTTTATTTATAATAGAGTTCTATTCAATTTACAAAGATAAACTTCTCTTTTTTAATGAGCTAGAGAATCTCTCAAGACAAAAGCATTACAAGCAGCTAATAGCATTATTTAATAATGTTAATGTGAGATAAAGCTTTGGTGGAAAAGAATGAGCCCAGCTCCAGGAGTTAAGAAACATGGAATTAAATTCTGGCTCAGCCAGTTATTAGATCTTTGTGGCCTTGGGCAATTATCAAATAGTCTGAATTTCAATTTTCTTCTGAAAGTACTAAAGGTTAAAGTATTAAAATCAAGTAAATCTAACAATGAAATAATACACGTAAACGACATTTGATGTTAAGCATTATAAAATGTATTAACTTGAATGTGGATTATCTCATTTTCTCCTTCTAGCCTCTAAGCACTGACACTTGCCTTGCTCTCTGCTTGCTGATCCTTTTTCTTACCCCTGCCCCTCAAACTACAACCTTCATCTGAGCAACTTTTTCTTAACTTTCAGATTCTATCTCAAAGAAAGTCAATGACAAAGGCCTTCCCTGACACCTCTGACAAATCTCAGTCCAGATGAAATGTTTTTGTTAAAATCTGCCAAACTTCTCCTTGAAGAGACTTATATGGTTTATAATTATTTTCATTTGTTATTATAAACAACTGATGCATGATAGTCTATTCATCAAAAGTTGCTTTTCCTCTAAATTTTCACATGGCTGACGTCCTCATTTTTGAAGGATTCAGCTCAGTTGTCATGTTCACAAAGAAGCCTTCCAGATCATCTTATTTAAGACATCAATCCCCCTAATTTTGTGTATTTATTTTTATTCATAACACATCCCATGATGTGATTTTATACATGATGTACCTATTATACCTCAGTGTTAAGCTACATAGGGAAAAGAAAGTGAAGTTGCTCAGTCATGTCCAACTCTTTGCGACCCTATGGACTATAGCCTGCCAGGCTCCTCCATCCATGGGATTTTCCAGGCAAGAATACTGGAGTGGGGTGCCATTGCCTTCTCCAGGGGATCTTCCTAACCCAGGGATCAAACCTGGGTCTCCCGCACTGCAGGCAGACTCTTTACCATCTGAGCCACCAGGGAAGCCCTACATACATAGGTGAGGGTCTTTGTATTTTACTAACCATTGTATCTCCACAACCTAGAAGAGTGAATTATATAGGGACTCAGTCAATTTTCAGTGAATGTAATATACATTGTACTTGTACTTCTACAAGTATAAGTACTATATTTATACTTACTTATACTATACTTATACAAGTATAAGTACTATACTTGTACTTATATATGCACTTGTACTGGTTTTTCCAGTATCCACTAAAGAAAAGTACCAATGTATAATAATCCCTCACCAATTCCTCTGGTAGCCTTAAATTGATGGCAAAATAAAGTATTTTATGTATGTTTAGCCCTGTTGGAGTATTAAATAGATTCCTTTTGATAAAAATCACTTACTGAAAACTTGTCTGACACACCATATAACAACAATCTTAATTTGACCTTAAGATATTTTCAGAACTTTTATAATCATATGGTTTTTGCAGTAATTTGAGATAAAGAGCACTAGATTTAAAAATCAATCCAAATATCTACGAAAGTCGCTTTTGTTCTAATGAAGCCATGCAATTTCATGAAGTGAAAGCAATTTTACTTTACCTCTTACAATAAGTTGAGCAAAATTGGACACACCAGAACCTCGTTCTGACTGAGTTACACAGCGATACAAATCCTGATCAGTTTTTGTCACTTCTTGCAATCTAAAGGAAGCAGCAAATCTTCTGTGATTGATGTTCTTAGTCTGAGCCACAGGTATATCTTCACCATTTCGTCTCTGTAAACAAAAACCAATCTTTTATAAAACAGGGTTTTAACATTTCCAGAAATTTAAAGCATCTTGGCAAACAACATCTGTGATAACTTATTATTTGTTAAAATTAGGAGGAAAATATCCGTGTAGCCCCACAAATTTTCACTGTTGTCTTTCAATCAGAAAAAGGATGTAAGTTAATATTGGTTTCCCTTAAGGGGTGTAGTGCTAAACTATAATAGTAATCTTAGTTTTCCATAAAATTTCTATTAGCCCAGAGTATATGAATTAACAGGACAGATAATGGCTTCTTGGCAAATAATTCACTGCCATCTCCCTTCTCCTGGGGTTTATATATGTAAAGTCTTCTTTTAGCCCTTATACTGCACTGCATGTGCTTATTAGATTTGTCCCTTTCGGGAGACTGAGACCATGGTCAATACATCTCAGTATTCTAAATGCATAGCATGCAATCATGACAGGATGACTATAAAATACCAATGAATAATTTACAGACAAGCCAAAATCTGTACTCTTTGCAAACTTTTATCTCTTTGGCATTAATGACAGCCAATTTATACCATTTAAAAGAAGTAATCAAAGGAACCTAAAAGTTAAAAGCATATCTGTCAACTTTCAAAATGAACTATTGGAAAACATATTTATGATATCAGGATGCCTCACACAAGACCATAAAGAATGTGGTTGACAAATTCAACTATAATAAAATTGCTAACTTCTATATATTGAAAGATATCATATATAAAGTGAAAAAAGCAAGCCACAATCCATGATAAGATTATTTGTCATGAAAATAACCATCAAAGATAAATAGTCAGGTTATATAAAATTCTTCTACAGTTCAATAAGGAAAAAGACAAATAATCCTGTCAACAAATGGAGAGGCTATAAAGAGAGAAAATGTGTATGTATAATAACCATGAAAAGAGATCTTCAGCCTAAATTTAAAAATTCTTTATATCAAAGATAGCACAAAGGGCAAAGAAAAGCCACAACTATGAAAGATAAATGGCCATGATCCTCATTCTCACGTCTGGTAGGTAAAATGCTAAGTATTCCTCGTATCCTTTTACATTATTTGATGTATCATCTCATAAATAGTGTAAAACAGACCAGTAAAATTACCTATGGAAGTGTAAATGGTTACAGTCATGTTAGAAAATTATTTGCTACTATCTAGTAAAGCTGAAGATGCATAAAACATAGAACCCAATAGTTCCATTTCTACATTTGGATCACCCTTTCATTTGTGATCACAGATAGGTACAAGAATGCTCAACTCAGAATCTTTTGTAATAGTTAAGTATGGGAAAGATCCCATAAAATACACCTGAGTAGTGGAAAAATGAACTGAGATTTATCCAATCAGTAAAATTCAACATGGCAGTTAAACTAAGCAAACTAAAACCAGTACAGTCCTGGTAAACGTAGAACATCTCCTATATTCCTCTGAAATATATGTTTAAATCTTAGGGAAAAAGTTGTTTAGAAAAATTAAGACAAAAAAGCAAAATGTCAGTTTCTATTAGAGTGTTGGACATGTTAGTGGTTAATTTTTGTGTTTTTTATAAATTTTTTGAATGTTTGAAATACTTTGCATTTTAAAACAAGTAAATAATAAAGGAATTAACTATTTTATTAAGTTTTAAAATGTTAAAATCTACTGTATCTTTAACACCCTTCTCTATATCTGAAATGATATATACATGCATATTATCTTGTATATATGCATGTGTCTATATACTCATATATACCTGCAGATAAAAAGTCCCAAATTTAACACTGGCATTTTTCATTCATTGAGTGTTTTGTTGATTCTTTGTTCCTAACCCACAAAGAGTAAGAGCAGCTTATACTCACCAGCCCTAAAATATAAATTCATAAAACGCAGCCTGAATTCTCTTTCCCTATCAATCACATAAGAAACAAAAAAACTTTACGCATGTAAATCTCAACCTGCATTTTTTCAGTTATCACATTATTTAATACCAATTTTCCAATGAGAAAGCAGACCATGACTCAGCACTCATACAGCTACATGCCCTCACCTCTTCTTCCCTAATTTACACCTCCAGTGGTGCTCTCCATCTTCCACCACCTTTCTTACTACCATTTATAGTTCTCAGTTCTTCCTTTGGCAAGACCAATCAACTCCTACTTCCTACTTTGCCTTCTAAATTATCTTACTCATGCACAAACATACTCACATCTTTTAGCACTTTCAAGATGGATTTCAAATCCATCTTCTTCTGTGATGAGTTTATAAGTATACCTTTAATGTTTTACTCTCAATAATGATTATTTCAGCTTTCCATCTTTGTTGTCATTCATCTCACAGTAACACTTTCCTCCAAACTTTTCCCAAAGGAAGGCACAGTGTCTTCTACTTCGCCCTCTATCCCAGTTTCTCACTTGCATATCGCTCTTTCACAATCCCACTCAAACAACCTCTTCTGGAATTCTCTCTCAGCTTCTGCAATAACTTACAATCAATTATCTACCAGGTCAAATTATCCTCTCCACCACAGTTCTGTGGATAATCTCATGATCCCAAAATTCACCTAGGCCTCTGCAATGCTCAACAGCCTTCACTACTACCTGGTTCCTGTGCTAAAATAGCTTTCTCAATCTGAATCACAATTGCTGCTGAGATTGTCTCCTAGTCCTTCAGTCTTTTGCATTGTTAGTGAGACCTCACTTTCTGACCCTAATTTACTTTATAAGCAACAATTTCAGACATTTTTACTAGCCTGGAAGAATTTCAAATTTTTAAAAACTTTCCATTGTTTATGTACTGCCAATATAGGATCTACTCTATTTCTCTGCAACAGTTACAAGACCTACTGACTTCTGCTGGAATCAGTCACTTGCTCTTATGAAATATCTTAATTACCTAACAATGGACACCAACAACTCTTAGGTATTCCTAGATGAGGCTCATAATGACATGAGCTATGAAGACAAACAATGTCCTCTCAGCCTCAAGCTCACATTTCATCAATTTAAACATACTCTTATACCTGCCATCCCCACTGAAACTGTCATGAATAGGGTCTCAGAAACTCAGAGATTATCATAAAAATGTAATCCGCATTTCTACCTTGAATCACTTCTATAATATACTCTATATCTGGATGCCCTTTTACCTTTTTGTGTACTGAAATCATCCTGAAGGTAGGGTTTCAAATCTTGCATTTTTTCTTCCACAGCATCATATTATGCAATATGTTATTATTTTGTGGATAAAGTTCTTTGTTAAAATGTACTAAATTTATACACATGATATTTTTAAAGGTAAGAGTCATGTAAAACTTCCTGAGGCTTTCATAAGTTATTATAGCAAAATATATAATAATCATTAATTAAAATAAACACTAAAGGGAAGCTACAGAAATATAGAACCTCAAGGACATCTAGAGATCATTTATACAAAGTTCTTTCTGAGCTAAACCACAACTTAGAGATGCTGAGGGCTCTACTTAAGGTGATCCCATTCAGAGATCACTAAGTTGATTACACTGTGTTTGTACATGTTTTTTATTATACTAATAAAGTGATAACATGTATATGCTTATATAGGATACATATTGTTGATATAATTAATGAGTATAGTACACTTAGGTGCTAATTATCTCTCAAAATAACAATAAAATGATTGTAGTCATAATTTCATATTTTTCTTCAAAAATCACTTAATAAGCCCCTCCATTCTAATCTGGAAGGTCATTCAAACAACCAGTTTCTTACTCTCTTATTGCTCTTAACATGTCCCTTAACGTGTTTTTCATAACTTGTATCGCATCTGCCTTGTGGGCATAAAGAAGAATGAAAGATGAAAAATAAAGGAAAGACAGCTTCCTGTAAAAAAGATATATTTCAAACATTATAATGTTTGCCCTTTTAATGTGTATAGTTTTTTGGTATATTCACAAAGTTGTGCAAGCATCATTGCTAATTTAGAATATTTCCATTGCTCCCAAAGGAAATCTCACGCATATTATTTCTCATTCCCAATTTCCCCAAATTGGTTGTGATATATAATTCTTTTTCTATATTCCAAAACTTGGTTTGCTAGCATTTTGTTGAAGATTTTTGCATCTATATTCATAAAGTATATTGGTCTGTAGTTTTCTTATGATATCTTTGTTTGCTTTTTGGTATCATAGTAATAGAATGTGGAGAAGGAAATGGCAACCCACTCCAGTGTTTTTGCCTGGAGAATCCCAGGTACGGGGGAGTCTAGTGGGCTGCCCCTATAGGGTCGCACAGAGTCGGACACGACTGAAGCGACTTAGCAGCAGCAGCAGCAGCAGCAGCAGCAGCAGTAATAGAATGAATTGGGATGTATTCTCTTTTTTTTTTTTTTTTTTTTTTGAGAAGAGTTTATAATATTGCACCATGGTCAAGTGGGATTTATTTTAGGAATGCAAGCTTGGTTAAACATAATAAAATCAATACAGCATGTTAATAGAATAAATGACAGAAATCACATGCATATATATATGCAGAAAAAAATTGACAAAATCCTTTCATGACTTAAAACATCAATAGACTAGGAACTGAAGGGAACTTTGTCAGCTTGATAAAGGGGAACTATGAGAAGGAAATGGCAACCCACTCCAGTGTTCTTGCCTGGAGAATCCCAGGGACGGGGGAGCCTGGTGGGCTGCCTCTATGGGGTCGCACAGAGTCAGACACGACTGAAATGACTTAGCAGCAAGCCCCTCCATGTCCCTCATGTTATATTAGCAGTTATCCTGATTCTATCACTGTTCTCTATTTCAAACTTTCTGTGATAGTCATTTTAATTTATAGATTATAAAATCAAAATCCAGAAAGATTAGAAATGTGACACATATATAGCCTGTTAGTAGCAGGATTAAAACTCAAAACTAGGGTTAAAGACACAAAATTTAGTAATATTTCCTCTAAAATAAACCAGAGCTGTTTTTACTTCATTTGTATCACAGGTCCAGTCAAATGAGTTGATTATTTGTTGTTAAGTCTTGATCAATGCTTTATATCAATGAGAAAATGTAGTCTACTACACTAGACATTGCTATATTTACTTTATTTGCTTCAAGCAATGCATTTTATTTACTTCAAGTAATGCATTAAAGTTAAAAGTGGCAGTTTATGACATTTAAATTTCAGAATTCAAAAATAATGATAACTTTTTATTTTATAATCCAAAATAATAGATCTTTGCCTGCCTACAAGTTATCGATTTAGCAGAGTAGGCAGGGCTATGAAAGATGGAAAGAAGAAGTAATGGTAATTTTATTCCCTATGCAGCAGTGTTCACGTATAGTTTTCTGCCTTTATATTCTTCAGTTCCAGGCTCTTTATTCTGCTTAAAGATTTTTATGTGATTTCTCCATTGCAAAATCCCCAACTCTGAGAAACACTAAGAACCACAAAATTATATGATCCAAGGATTATAACCTAGCACTTTGCTGTCTTCATTCCTCTTCTCTCCCCCGCCCACCCCAGATCCTTGTCATGCTTTCTTGTTTATTTTGTCTCTAGTATAGGTTGTTGAGACTCATCACTTACCAAGTAACTCTAGGCAAGTCACTGGAATTGCTGACTATTATCACTCCTCTAATTAAACTAAGTAAGCTTCATCATGCAGGGTGGATGCAGTATTTATTTGTCAAGTTCAGTTCCTGGCATAAAGTAGTGTAGTAGTAATATTGGTTATTTCCCAGTATTTATTATTGCATTAGCATTAGGATCACCTGTCAGATTATTTCAAATGCAAAGTATAGAGAGATCACTTTAGATCTACTGAATCAAAATCTATATTTTTACAAGATCCATAGGTTATGAATCAAGATATTTCAGGTTGAGACAACTGGTCAAAAACAATCATGGAGGTCCAGTTCCCATGAACAGTTGACAGGTCTAAAAATGGGTGTGAGCCTGGCCAATGAGAAATAATAGGAATAAGCCATGTTATTTCCAGAAAGATTTCCTCACTTCTAGAGAAAGCACAGTGGGTCCTCTTCTTTTACTCAATGTCATGAATAAAATGATGAGGGTGTCACATTAAGGAGAAACACAGAATCAGGTTCTTGATTGTGTATCTAAAATGGTGTCCAAAGCTTCTCACCCAAGTCTGCCCACTCTCACCCTGAAGGTGTAGTACCAGTTAATAAATCTTCACTTTACTCTCTTGAGAAAATTTTTTAAAATTTAAAAATTAAATGATTTCAACAGTTCTTACAGCCCACTCCCCAATTTCTGGATTTCCTATTAATGATGTAACACATTTGGTTCTCTGTTACTTTCAGCTTGAAATCCTAAAGGCTAATATGCTATAGTTAAAATATGGAATAGTTTATTTCAGTCTCTCTTTTCAAAACTTGAGGAATAAAATTAATCCTATTTAATTTTAAATTAAATAATGTGGTACTTAGAACACTTGCAGAGATTATTTCACTCTACTGACATGAAGAAAAATTAAATTACATTTATTGCTTTCTTTTTCACTGCCTTTCATGATATGTGTCTCCTCCATCCTCTTAAGAGCTGGAAAAAGGGCAAGCGATTATTTTTCTATTTTTTGCATTTAAATTCTTATATACACAATGGAGTATTACTCAGCCATTAAAAAGAATACATTTGAATCAGTTTTAATGAGGTGGATGGACCTGGAGCCTATTATACAGAGTGAAGTAAGCCAGAAAGAAAAACACAAATACAGTATCCTAACGCATATATATGGAATTTAGAAAGATGGTAACAATAACCCTGTATACGAGACAGCAAAAGAGACACTGATGTATAGAACAATCTTTTGGACTCGGGGAGAGGGAGAGGGTGGGATGATTTGGGAGAATAGTACTGAAATATGTATAATATCATATTTGAAACGAGTCACCAGTCCAGGTTCGATGCCTGATAACGGATGCCTGGGGCTGGTGCACTGGGACAACCCAGAGGGATGGTATGGGGAGGGAGGAGGGAGGAGGGTTCAGGATGGGGAACACATGTATACTTGTGGCAGATTTATTTTGATGTATGGCAAAAGCAATACAATATTGTAAAGTTAAGCAAAATAAAATTTAAAAAAAAAATAATAATAATGAAAAAAGAAAAATAAATAAATTCCTATAGAATAATATTTAGGGGACTGCATATAATTTGTCAGTACCGGTGCTCTTTACAAAACTAATCTCAGTTTAAATTTGCCCACTAAAATTAAGGTTGATGTGAATCAGGGAATCATATAACAATCCAGCCAAGGACCTGAGCATTTCTTCCTGGGACTTGTCTGCCATATGAATTTTTTTTTTCTTTCTCATAGATATCATAAAGCTATCATCAACATCATTATTATTGAACAATTAAATCAAAGAATTTTAGAAACATGAAAGAGTATCACGGCAAACAAAGATTTAGACATTTCTAAATTTAAAAAATTAGAAACATTCTTACTCTTTTGAGAAAAGCACTCATTTATATCCATTACAAATCATACTGACTTCAATAGATTAAACAATAAGGAAATAATATTCCTTTAGGAGAAATTACACTAAAATTATAATACTAAGTTCACCATCCATTTACTATATGGCAATGAAAGGACTGAACAAGGTAAATGAAATTTGACACAGGAAAAGAGGATGCAAATGTTGTAATTCTGACATAAAGCAGGGTAAAAATGTGCTGGGGGTAGCAAATTACTAGAATCAGGAACACAAAAAATAAAGTCAGTTATCAAACACGAAAATGAATTTTAACCTAAGAAGCAAAGGCATCTTTGCAATGTAAGGACAAGGTGATAAATATGAGGAACCACACAAAGAGGTCATGAGTAAATAGAACTATGGGAGATAAGGCCTATGGTCTAGTCTTGAAATGACTACTTATTAGCTTCACAATTTCTCATTACTTCTCAAGTCTCTGCCTTTTCATCTACAAATGGGGACATCAATTTTGTAAAGGTTTATTCAACAGAGATACTGAGAATATTAGGTAAGATAACTGTGTAAAAGTTCTAACTGCAAATTCTAATAATAGCAATATTATGAAGATAAAACAATATCTAAGTAAATAATATATTTAATAATTGTGATGCTCTTTTAATGTGTCAACCTGACAAGGCTACAGTCCCAAGTTATTCAAACAAAACATTAACTAACTATTTGTCTCTACTAAGATATTTTGTAGACGGGATTAAAGTCCGTAACCAACCAACATTCAGATCAGATCAGTCACTCAGTCGTGTCCGACTCTTTGTGACCCCATGAATCACAGCACGCCAGGCCTCCCTGTCCATCATCAACTCCCGGAGTTCACTTCAACTCATGTCCATTGAGTTAGTGATGCCATCCAGCCATCTCATCCTCTGTCATCCCCTTCTCCTCTTGCCCTCAATCCCTCCCAGCATCAGAGTCTTTTCCAATGAGTCAACTCTTCGCATGAGGTGGCCAAAGTACTAGAGTTTCAGCTTTAGCATCATTCCTTCCAAAGAAATCCCAGGGCTGATCTCCTTCAGAATAGACTGGTTGGATCTCCTTGCAGTCCAAGGGACTCTCAAGAGTCTTCTCCAACACCACACTTCAAAAGCATCAATTCTTTGGCACTCAGCCTTCTTCACAGTCCAACTCTCACATCCATACATGACCACAGGAAAAACCATACCCTTGACTAGACGGACCTTTGTTGGCAAAGTAATGTCTCTGCTTTTGAATATGCTATCTAGGTTGGTCATAACTTTTCTTCCAGGGAGTAAGCGTCTTATAATTTCATGGCTGCAGTCACCATCTGTAGTGATTTTGAAGCCCAGAAAAATAAAGACTGACACTGTTTCCACTGTTTCCCCATCTATTTCCCATGAAGTGATGGGACCGGATGCCATGATCTTCGTTTTCTGAATGTTGAGCTTTAAGCCAATCTTTTCACTCTCCACTTTCACTTTCATCAAAAGGCTTTTTCGTTCCTCTTCACTTTCTGCCATAAGGGTGGTGTCATCTGCATATCTGAGGTTATTGATATTTCTCCAAGCAATCTTGATTCCAACTTGTGTTTCTTCCAGTCCAGCGTTCCTCATGATGCACTCTGCACAGAAGTTAAATAAGCAGGGTGACAATATACAGCCTTGACGAACTCCTTTTCCTATTTGGAACCAATCTGTTATTCCATGTCCAATTCGAACTGTTGCTTCCTGACCTGCATACAGATTTCTCAAGAAGCAGATCAGGTGGTCTGGTATTCCCATCTCTTTCAGAATTTTCCATAGTTTATTGTGATCCACACAGTCAAAGACGTTGGCATAGTCAATAAAGCAGAAATAGATATTTTTCCATCATCTAGCGGATGTTGGCGATTTGATCTCTGGTTCCTCTGCCTTTTCTAAAACCAACTTGAACATCAGAAGTTCACGGTTCACATATTGCTGAAGCCTAGCTTGAAGAATTTTGAGCATTACTTTACTAGCGTGTGAGATGCGTGCAATTGTGCGGTAGTTTGAGCATTCTTTGGCATTGCCTTTCTTTGAGATTGGAATGAAAACTGACCTTTTCCAACCAACATCAGGTAAGGGAGAATATCCTTGATAATCTTATTTAATAGTAGATCAGAGGCCTCCCTGAAGTAGAAGAAATTCCACTCATGAATAGCAACTTTAGTCTGTGGCTGAGTATTCCAGTCTCCCCTCTCCAAGTGCTTGACTTACAGACTTTAACTTGCCCAGGTTCTACAATCACATAAAGCAATTCCTTGCAACAATAAAGCTATCAAAGACTACTGAAGGCATATCAAAAGGACTCAAGAAGCCAACCCCCAGCAAAAAGTGGTATGATTTGAGTTTAAACAACAGTAGTTAGCCATCTGTATGTCTTCTTTGGAGAAATGTCTATTTAGTTCTTTGGCCCATTTTTTGATTGGGTTGTTAGATGCTCAACATCACTCATTATCAGAGAAATGCAAATCAAAACCACTATGAGGTACCATTTCACGCCAGTCAGAATGGCTGCAATCCAAAAGCCTACTAGCAATAAATGCTGGAGAGGGTGTGGAGAAAAGGGAACCCTCTTACACTGTTGGTGGGAATGCAAACTAGTACAGCCACTATGGAGAACAGTATGGAGATTCCTTAAAAAACTGGAAATAGAACTGCCATATGACCTAGCAATCCCACTGCTGGGCATACACACTGAGGAAATCAGAATTGAAAGAGACACGTGTACCCCAATGTTCATCACAGCACTGTTTATAATAGCCAGGACATGGAAGCAACCTAGATGTTCATCAGCAGATGAATGGATAAGAAAGCTGTGGTAAATATACACAATGTAGTATTACTCAGCCATTAAAAAGAATACATTTGAATCAGTTCTAATGAGGTGGATTAAACTGGAGCCTATTATACAGAGTGAAATAAGCCAGAAAGAAAAACACCAATACAGTATACTAACGCATATATATGGAATTTAGAATGATGGTAACGAAAACCCTGTATGCGAGACAGCAAAAACAGAGACAAATATATAGAACAGTCTTTTGGACTCTGTGGGAGAGGGAGGGTGGGATGATTTGGGAGAATGGCATTGAAACATGTATAATTTCATATAAGAAATGAATCACCAGTCCAGGTTCAATACAGGATACAGGAAGCCCGGGGCTGGTGAATTGGGATGACCCAGAGGGATGGTATGGGGAGGGAGGTGGGGGGGGGTTCAGAATGGGGAACTTGTGTACACCCGTGGCAGATGCATGTTGATGTATGGCAAAACCAATACAATATTGTAAAGTAAAAAAAAATATAAAAAAAAAAACAGTAGTAATTGCAGTGAATTGAAGTCCATTCAGATCAGATTAGTCACTCAGTCGTGTCCGACTCTTTGCGACCCCATGAACCGCAGCACGCCAGGCCTCCCTGTCCATCACCAGTTCCCAGAGGTCACTCAGACTCACATCCATCAAGTCAGTGATGCCATCCAGCCATCTCATCCTCTGTCGCCCCCTTCTCCTCCTGCCCTCAATCCCTCCCAGCATCAGAGTCTTCTCCAATGAGTCAACTCTTCGCATGAGGTGGCCAAAATACTGGAGTTTCAGCTTTAGCATCATTCCTTCCAAAGAAATCCCAGGATTGATATCCTTCAGAATGGACTGGTTGGATCTTCTTGCAGTCCAAGGGACTCTCAAGAGTCTTCTCCAACACCACAGTTCAAAAGCATCAATTCTTCGGCGCTCAGCCTTCTTCACAGTCCAGCTCTCACATCCATACATGACCACAGGAAAGACCATAGCCTTGACTAGGTGAACCTTTGTTGGCAAAGTAATGTCTCTGCTTTTGAATATGCTATCTAGGTTGGTCATAACTTTCCTTGAAGTCCATTAAATATGTATAAATCCATGAGTTCATGATAATAAAAAGAAAATAGAAGAAGAATCTGTCATCTTTTGATGATGATAGGAACCAACCAATTATACTGAAAACCAGTAATTAAAGAAAGAGTTGAGAAGCTACCATCCCTTTCTGCAAATGAACTGTGTCACTGTGTAGTCAAATAGTAGATGATGAGAAGCATGTCTTCATTAATTAAGCAAAACACAAAAGAAATAATAAAACCAGAATATCATAACTGACAACCTCCAGGAATGAATATAGGCATTAAGCACCAATTGGTATCAGGATTAAAAAAAAAAAAAAGAAAGAAAGAAATGAGATGTTTTGCATCTCTAGTAATCACACTATGCACCACCTCTAGTGTTGCCAGAGGATCAAACCTGAATCTAGATCTGGCTGCCAATTTTCAGGAAATTCAAAGGAACATGAACGGAAGAGGACATTTGTATGCAATCAGTAAAATGCAGACTGTGTGGAAACTACAAGTCAAATGGCCTGGGTTCCTCAACAGATAAATTGTGAGGGAAAAAAGGGACAGAGGAAAAACACAGAGATTAACAGGTCTTTAAAAGATATATTTTTAAATAGACAAGACTAATCTATAGTGTCTAAGGAGAGTATACATATTTCATATATATATTTCACATATATGTATATATATATGACAAAAACCATAAGAAAAACAAAAGCTAAAATTCATGATAATCATTATTTATAGGGGTAGGGAGATGACTCAGTTGTGTCTGAGATGGAGAACTTGAAAAGGGCCTCTAGGATGGCTAGTAGTCTTTTTCATGATCTGTGTGGTGGGTATCTTATAAAAATTCACTGAGTCATAGTTTTCACTTTTTGAGAGGTTTTCTCTATGTTTTATTCTAAAATAAAATAATTTTATAAATATTAGATATTTAAATCAGACTGCTTTTCATTAAGAAGTGACGCAGCCCACTGCCAGAGCCCCCATATTGTAACCCTGGCCACAGGAGCTCAGTTGAAAGTTGTAAAGTGCTTGACATGACACATCTGGAAAACACAGCGCAAGGGCACTTCTGCAAACAGCAGGAGAGTGTATCACTCTTGTACAGAAAAAGCAGTCACTTGTTATTTATAGATACTGATAAGAAATCCTTGAGCTTCTACACTGCCAGGCTTTTACAGATATGTTCGAGGAATAAAGAAGACAAACAATATTCCACACATTATTCATTCATAGTCAATTATGTAATCTGCAGACAACAAATTCAGAGTTTATGAATAATCAAATAAAGAAAAGAATGCATTATATCTTTGAGGCATTGAACTTTTTATGGTAGAAAGCCACACAAAACCAACCAAAATGACCTCAGGAATATTTAGCAATTCTAAAAATTAAATATGATTACACTTTCTGATGGTCTTTGTTACATACATATATACACCCAAGATGGAAAGGGTATCATAATCCATGATACTTGGTCAGTGATTTTACTTCAAGACCAATGACTATAATTCTTTACATGAAGTCAAGATGGAAGATATAACGCCATGAACTCAAATAAATCAATGTCCTGAGGAAAAGCAGGATGGACAGGAGTCGTAGGTATCAGCTACCAAATAGAACGTGGTCTTTTAAATGGAGTAGAATTAATTGTAAATCAAATTGGAGAAGGAAACGGCAACCCACTCCAGTATTCTTGCCTGGAGAATTCCATGGGCAGAGGAGCCTAGCAGGGTACAGTCCATGGGGTCGCAAAGAGTCAGACATGACTAAGTGACTAACACTTCACTTCAATACTTAAATAGGATAAACAGAGAAAATTAGAATTAAGCAGTAGGCTAGTGATCATCTATCAGTTTACAAGGAGTCAGGAAAGTACAATAATCTCTGATACTCTTCTCTGATGCTAGTCCTGCTCTGTGAGCCACAGGATGCAGAAGGCCAAGGTGGGTAGCACCAACAGCCTTTTCTTAGATGAACTCTCCTAAGTGAAATCAGGAACACCCAGAGATTTAATTTGGCCACAAGCTTCAAACTGTCTTGGTAAGCTTTTTTAAGGCTAAAAAGAGTGAAAAGGAATGAAAACATTTCCCCATTTTTCACTTCTATTTAGGAAAACTCACATGCAATTCTCAAGGTAGAAGGGGAAATAAGTAAATGATTGGGTCGAACAGGCAAATTAATTCCCAGACAGAAAATGAGAAAACAAATTCACAGACTGTCAAAAATAAATGCTTAAGGCAATTTAAAAACCTTTATTACTCTATAATATTCTAGTAATCTGTCTTTATTATTTCACTCACATCCTCTCAAACTCTTTCGTGTGGTATCAACCTGATCCAAACTCAACAGTCTTCTTTCATGGGTCCCTCTCCTTCCCTCCTCACATTTTCTTCAAAGTTCAATGGCACAGTCCACCTAGGCTCTCACTACATGATGTCTGTACTGCCAGCAGTAGTTTCTTTCTTGCTTTTGTCCCCATCATGGCCTTGTCCCATCTCTTCCATAAACTATATTTACCTCTACTTCCCATTGTGAACCTTCCACTGTAAGAAGATTCATCTCTTGATATTTCCACCCAATACACACACACACACACACACACACACACACACTAAACTGCAGTGATGAGCATGCCCACTTAATCCTTGCTTATCCATGTCCTGTATGTCTTTCAGTGTGTATGTGCTCAGTTGCTCAGTCCTGTTTCCAGTCCCACTGACTATAACCCGCCAGGCTCCTATGTCCATGGGATTTTCCAGACAAGAAGACTAGAATGGGTTGCCATTTCCCCTTCCAGGGATCTTCCCGACACAGGGACTGAAACTGCGTCTCCTGTATTTGCCCTTTAAAGACTCACTGGGGACTTCTCTGGTGGTCTGGTGGCTAAGTCTCTATGCTCCCAATGCAGGGGGCCCAGGTTCGATCCCTGGCCAGGGAACTAGATCCCACATACTGCAACTAAGACCCAGCACAGTCAAATAAAAATAATTATAAAAAAAAAAAAAAAGACTCACTGAAATTTTCCTTAATGATTTCATTAAACTTACTCCAATCTTTGGAGTGCTCTCTCACCTTTGAAATAGCATAGAACTTAGATTCCATATGATCTCTTACTCAGTTACACCAGTATCTCTCAGGGCTGAAAGGATCTTAAAAAAGTATTCAGGCTTATGCTTAAATGTCCTCAACATCTCTAGCAAATGCTTATCCAGATTATGCTTGGCTACTTTCACTAATTGTTAATTTTACTTCCTCCTAGAGTAGCTCATTCTAGGTTTCAACAGCCCTGCAATTACAAAGATCTTCCTTATAATCAGCTTATATCTCTCACCAAATAGCTTGAAACCATTGGTTATTACTGTACTTTAGTATCTATAAAAAAACAAATTAAATGCCTCTTCTGTGTCTCCAATATTCTACTATTTGAAGAAATGTATCCGGTCTCCCGAAAGTCTCAAGATAACAATGTACCTTTAGCAATTCTGACATAATTTCTCTGACTTTACTAATGGTTCTGGTACTTATATACTGCTTTTTGTTATTCTAATATTTCAGATATGTGTCAGCCACAGGGCCAATAATCTATAAAATGTTAGAAACTTCACCAAGATAATGTCAGAACTATCACGAAATCCAGACATTAGTACAATTTCACCATATTTCATTCCTTTCTCCCGCTATCCCCATGGTACCCAATGTGAATTAATCACATGTTAAATATTTAATCAGTTTGGCTTTGAAATAGTCCTCTCAAATTCCTTCTCAATTAATTGCCCACTATAAACTGTATGTTTCTAGGAATAGATTAATTTCTTCTAAGATTTTCCATTTATTATGACAAATGAAAAATTACCAGATTTTTTTTTTCACAGAAAGAAATAGTTTCAGGGATAGTAAAATTCCATGTGTAAATTAAGCATGATATAGGCACTTTATATCACAGTATAAATAGACATATATTTATACTATAAGAAAATATTATAGCGTGGCAGCATCAAGAAGAGCTTTGTAAGCAACAACCAGTTGGCATTTGAAACACTATGGTGATATATTTCACCAGATAAAATTTCTGTTTTCAAATTATTCATTTTTTTAAATCATGCTTCTGGTTTCCAGTGCTATGTGACGATGTTCACATGTCACATAGGAATAAGACTACATTTGCCTGGACAGATAAAACACTATGTGGCCAGAAGTTTCACAGCAACCATTTTCAATGAACCTCAGCTGACAACAGTTGGTACGGCAAAAGGTCAGCCTCTCGCTGGTTGTTTTTTAGAGCAATTTGCATCTCATTGTACTAATTCTACTCTCAATCTATTGCTTAAATTATCCATTGCTGCAGAAGGAATGACATTTCCTTTGGCTGAGAAACTAGCTGTATCACACTACATTAGCAGTGATGAGCCTCACCAAGGGCAAAGAGATGGCTGGCTTGCCTGTTTTGGCAGGCCCACTCAGAAGGCACACTGCCAGCACCTGGGGAGATTATTGACAGATTGGCCCAATTGCCACTGCTTTTATGGCAGTCTGCATAGGATTACCAGTCACACGTTAAACAGCCCCATTTCAATTCACCAAAACAAATGGTGCCACCAAATCTCCTCACACAATTCCCTGCTTTTCAGTAACTTTGCTGGTGAATTTTCTCTGTCCAACCCAATGATGCATGCCCACCAAGCTCTGCAATGATGGATGGAGTCATTAGCATTTTAGTTTCTACACTGAACCTGAGGCCAAAGCATATGGCCTGACAGATGTTCCAGCAATGGGCTCTATTTGATTTGCCATGTAGGTGTCCACTTACACTGGACTTTCAAGAAAGAATACTAATTTCTAAGTTACAGTCCAACCCCTGTTTCAACTCTTTCACATCTTTGAATGTTATAATATGTTCTGATAACAGAACACTCAGAACATGCTTTAGTCTATACTTTGGTTTACAGTGACAATTAAAAATTACCTTTGAACCTAATCAAATGGTTTCAAATGCACAAAATGGACACAAATGCAGGTAAGGTTTGTAGGCTATTGTATCTACAGCTTGATTAGTACTGCCAGTGATTTGGTTATTAGATAAAAATGTTTCATATACTCACTTTTTCCTCATTCATAGCTTATTAAGGTAAACTACATACAGTGAACTGGTTAAACCTTAAGTTTTAACAAATGTATACATACCCATAGACATAAAACCTCAACAAAGCTATATGACACTTACATTACCTCAAAAAGTTTTCCTGCTCATTTCCAGTTGATCCTCACCCTCTACAGTCAAATACTGTTCTGACTTCTATCATGATAGATTAACATCATCTATTCTGGAACTTAATATAAATAAAGACATACTTGACATGCAGTCTTGTGTGTCTCTTGTCTTTCTGAAAACATAACGTTGCTCAGCTTCATATACACTGCTGCATATATCGGTGGTGCACTCTTTCTTATTGATGACAGATTGTTAATTCATTCTCCAGTTAATGAACATTTGGATTCTTCACATTACTGGTTATATAATGAATAAAGCTGTTATACATGTTCTTCCACAAATATTTTTGTGAACATGTGCTTTTATTTCTCTTATGTAAATACTTGGAACTATTGTGTCATGTTATTATTTCCTTACATATTCACATTTTCCTGCCATCACTTTATCTATTATCCATGTTATTGGATTGTGATAAAATAAAAAGGACATGACTATAATTTTTAAGCCACGAAAACATATAACCTATTTTTGTAGCTTTCCTGTGAAAAAATTATCTGATGCCTCTCAGGAATATAACCACCCATTTTTATTATTTTATTTTATTAAAAATAAAAATTTCACTTGTGATCTTGTTTCGCATAATCTGGATTTTACCATAAGCCTTTAGTGATGATCCACAAATTCTTTACCACTTGGGGTTTCTCAGGAACACAAAATACACATAGTTCTAAAACTTGTTGCACACATTAAAAACAGCTATTCATATGGGAAAAACGGCAAGTTATAAGCTGTAAAGAAAGTGGTGTGCATATCTAGAATGAAAGCAACTTCACTGAGCTTTATGAAAGAAAAGGAATTTGAAAGTTCTCTAGGAGCAACTAAAGATTTTATCCTAATTCCCTTATCCAACATCAATGAACCGCATAACATACTTTTTAAAATGATGTTCTATAAAGCCTCATGATTTCACCAGATTTATAGCTTGCTGACACTCAGTGGACTTTCAAAAACATTCATCCATATTGTTTCATGCATCAGTAGTTCAGTCAGCATGTACAAGGAGGTTAATTTGGCTTATATATCTTGTCATTGTTTTCTAAATTGCTGGAGTGAATGACCTACTTCTAAGACTAACATTATAGCTGAGACAGTGCAGGAAAGAATCACATTAAAGACAGCAAAACCACTATGATATGGCTTATGGATTATCCCAGATTATCTCAGGTAACTAATTGCATCTGCTTTTTTGTGCTCCATTTTTTACCTAATTGGTATGTCGTTTTAAACAATAAAATGACTGAAATAGCAATTGTAAGCTAAAGATAATTTTAAAAATAAAAATAAAATATGAGATCTACAGGATTAAAAAATGGAGAGAAGTTATTCTCTAAATGTATTTGTATACATAAGTGGAAGTGAAGTTGCTCAGTCGTGTCTAACTCTTTGCGACCACATGGACTGTAGCCTACCAGGTTACTCCGTCCACGGAATTTTCCAGGCAAGAATACTAGAGTGGGTTGCCATTTCCTTCTCCAGGAGATCCTCCCAACCCAGGGATTGAACCTGGGTCTCCCGCATTGCAGGCAGATGCTTTACCATCTGAGCCACCAGGAAAGTAAAGAAAGTGAACTCGCTCAGTCGTGTCTGACTCTTTGCAATCCCATGGACTGTAGCCTACCAGGTTACTCCGTCCATGGAATTTTCCAGGCAAGAATATTGGAGTGTGTCGCCATTTCCTTCTCCAGGAGATCTTCCCGACCCAGGGATTGAATCTGAGCCTCCTGCATTGTAGGCAGACGCTTTACCATCTGAGGCACTAAGGGAAGTCCTTGTATACATAAAACTACCTTAAATATCGTATCAATGCTATCACCTCCCAGTGCCACCATGGTTGGAGTTCTCTTTGACTGCAATGGAAAGAGGAAAGAGAAATGAGAAGTGTTTATAAATCATCGCTGGACTTCCTCATAGAGGACGGTGGCCTTCTGAACTCAGAATCAGATTTGGAGTTCTTGAAAGGAACAACCAATTTGGTAACATGAACCACAGCCTTGTCTAACTCAACGAAACTCTGAGCCATGCCATGTAGGGCCACCCAAGATAGATGGGTCATGGTGGAGAGTTCTGACAAAATGTGGTCCACTGGAGAAGGGAATGGCAAACCACTTCAGTATTCTTGCCGTAAGAACCTCATGAACAGTATGGAAAAGCAAAAAAGATAGGACACTGAAAGATGAACTCTCCAGGCCAGTAGGTGCCCAATATGCTACTGGATATCAGTGGAGAAATAACTCCAGAAAGAACGAAGAGATGGAGCCAAAGCAAAAACAACACCCAGTTGTGGATGTGACTAGTGATGGACGTAAAGTTTGATGCTATAAAGAGCAATAATGCATAGGAACCTGAAATTTTAGGTCTATGAATAAAGGTAAATTGGAAGAGGTCAAACAGGAGATAGGAAGAGTGAACATCAACACTTTAGGAATCAGCAAACTAAAATGGACTGGAATGGGTGAACTTAATTCAGATGACCATTATATCTTATCGTGGGCAAGAACCCCTTAGAAGAAATAGAGCAGCCATCATAGTCAACAAAAGAGTTCGAAATGCAGGACTTGGATGCAATCTCAAAAACAATAGAATGACCCCTGTTCGTTTCCAAGGCAAACCATTCAATGTCACAGTAATCCAAGTCTATGCCTCGACCAATAACGCTGAAGAAGCTGAAGTTGAATGGTTCTATGAAGACCTACAAGACCTTTTAGAACTAACATCCAAAAAAGATGTCCTTTTCATATAGGGGATTGGAATGCAAAAGTAGGAAGTCAAGAAACACCTGGAGTAACAGGCAAATTTAGCCTTGGAGTACAGAATGAAAGAGGGCAAAGGCTAATAGAGATTTGCCAAGAGCAAATCTGGCCATAGCAAACACCCTCTTCCAACAACACAAGAGAAGACTCTACACATGGACATCACCAGATGGTCAATACTGAAATCAGATTGATTATATTCTTTGCAGCCAAAGATGGAGAAGCACTATACAGTCAGCAAAAACAAGACCAGGAGCTGACTGTGGCTCAGATCATGAACTCCTTATTGCCAAATTCAGACTTAAATTGAAGGAAGTGGTGATAACCACTAGACCATTCAGGTATGACCTAAATCAAATCCCTTATATTTATACAGTGGAAGTAACAAATAAGATTCAAGAGATTAGCTCTGATAGACAGCCTGCCTAAAGAAATATGAACAGAGGTTCAGAACATTGTACAGGAGGCAGTGATAAAGACGATCCCCATGAAAAAGAAATGCAAAAAAACCAAAATGGTTGTCTGAGGAGGCCTTACAAATAGCTATGAAAAGAAGAGAAGGGAAAGGCAAAGGAGAAAAGGAAAGATATACCCATTTGAATGCAGAGTTGCAAAGAACAGCAAGAACTGAACTGAACTGAACTGTTTATGTATTCATGGCAGTTGTTGTGTATCATTTTTCATTTAAAAGTAGAAAATTGGAAGCTTTTCTAGTTTTTGTTCTTTTACCCCATGTTCAAACATTTAACAATTGCAGCTCAATATATTATATGGTATGGGCTTTCCAGGCAGTGCAGTGGAGGCTGTGCTAAGAATCTGCCTGCCAATGTGAGAGATGCAAGAGACATGGGTTCCATCCCTGGGTCAGGAAGATCCCTTGGAGTAGGAGATGGCAACCCACTTCAGTGTTCTTGCCAGGAAATTTCCATGGACAGAGGAACCTGGCAGGTTACAGTCATGGGGTCACAAAGAGTCAGACATACTGAGCAAGCACACACATTACATAATATAGATGATTCGGAGAACACAAAAAGTTGATGGCTGACTTTTTTTACACCTGACCATGACAGGTATACTAATGCTATTCCATTATTCCATTACTTTGCAACAGAATGCAAAGGCCTTTCTTCTGAGTCGTTTCAGACACTCATAGCAGTCAGCAGACTCTAAACAGCAGTTGTTCTCACAGTGATATTTAACTCAAGGCACGGTTTTTTCCCCATGGAGAGAGAAATGGCAACCCACGCCAGTACTCTTGCCTGGAAAATGCCATGGACGGGGTCGCAAAGAGTCGGACACAACTGAGCAACTTCAATTTCACTTCCACTGTTTTCCCATACAAAACTAATAACTTAAAAATTTTACATTGCTTCTTCAAACAACAACAGAAAAACAAATGATCAAGACCATGTTTCAGAGCATCAAAAATAATATAAAGACCTGGTTTTCATCTTATAGCTGGAAGTGATTTCGATCTCTATCCACATTTCCTTTTACAGATAACTGAGGCCTAGAGAAGTTTAATGAATTCTCTAAGCACACATGATTAACTGGGTTATAAGAATTAAAGAGTTAGAATTAAGAACTGGGCTTCCCGACCTTAAAAAGTTTTTCTACACCAAGCAAAAATAACTTGACATCTGTTTCTATGCGTTGGGTTGTAGATTCACTGTGTAATCAAGTTTCTTCCTCCTTTATTACGTTTCTACTACTTTCACAAAAGATGGATCATTTTTTAAGAAATCATTGGCCACTTTTTGATGCACTTACTCTATACAGATACAGATATCAATTATATGTATATATCTACAATTTTATCTCTACAGTTCAATCTTGTTTATTTGAAAACATTCCTAAACTAGGCAATTCATAATTTTCAATATATCTTAAATATAGAGAATGATTTGAAAGAATAAGTTAAGGTAATTTAATCGGTCTATTATTGAAAAAGGCAGAAAAGCTTTTTCATGAATAAGTATGTAAACTGCTGTAGAATTAGGCAATGTCAAAATAGACAAGAAATACACAAATTCACCTTGGAAAATGTAAAGAGAAAGAAGAGAAAAGAGAAAGTCGAATAGAAATCAGAGTATTTTTATCTTTCATCTTTATTTGAAAAAGGAAAAGAAGAAAATTTATTAAAACTATAATGAAATGAGTCAATCAGATTCATTTTGATATATGGCAAAATAAAATTTAAAAATAAATAAATAATAAATGAGAAGTATTTTTACTGCAACCCACTCAGACCAGGAGGGCCAGAAGTCTTTGTTGCCACAAGGCAACTGGTATTGAAGTATACAAAACCCTTTTTATTTCAATGTCACATTAAATCCTGGAGCATAAAACCAGGGGCAGACTACAGAGTCTCTGGTTCTCCAAGACAAGAGTATACAGATCACAATTAAAATCAGATGCCAAGAATGCTCCTAACTAAATGAAAAACAATTAGCAAAATAATTAGAAAATATATCTAAACACATTCTTAACACTATTTAGGCTGAGAGAGAAAGTAAGAAGGATTGTGATTTGATGTTTAGATAATAAAACAGGTTGCACATTATATAGTACACTCTACAGGAAGAATTATCTTATACTTCAGTATCTGTGGGGGAAATTAGCATAATCACAAGGTTAAAAAAAAGGAGAGACTTTATTTCCTTTACACATATTCAGGATGCCATCCTAATACCCACATATCAAATAAATGACAAAAGTGATAATTAGATTTATATGAAATACATTTGTTATTAACATTAGAGTGGATATGGGAATTGAATTAAAAAAACATATTTATAACACCCAGTACAACACCAGGCATTATACTAGGTATGATTTTAATAAGTATTTCTTATAATCATTACTCCAACCTCCTGCAACCCTCAACACTAATGTTACCTCAACACTAATGATGACCCTTAACACTAATGTTATCTCTCTAAAGGTATCATAAAATAAAGCCTGATGTCTATGTTCAAGAAAGTAAGCTAATGATTTTCCTTTTTGGTCTCTACTGACATTCTCAGGAATTTAAAATTCTAACTAATTAAATCCCTTTCCTCATTCTGATGCAAATAGAATTAAATAATAATAACAATAATAAAGGCACTCAGAGGATATTACTTACATTCTAGCTTCAAATATTTAGATCAACAATCATCAGTCCTGAGTCCAGCCTCAAGGCTTTAGAGCTGCTCTTAGCTCCTCCCACCAATCTCTGCCCCAGGATTGACAGATAACTATGAAGGCATGGCACATTCCTTAGTCACTGTTTTTTCACAGATTCTTTTACAGTTCTTTATATGCACCATTTACATTTCCCCAACATGTATGCTAAACTGCAATTCACTATATACCATTTACTGCAAATTTAATATGTGCTTGGCAAACATCTTGTCCTCAGGTCTGTGATTAACCCCTACACAAAAAAATCCTGAAAATAATTTAGTTGGCTCTCTTCCAATTCACATTTCCAGAAACATTCCCAAAGGTTTTTTAAAACATTTTTGAAAAAAATTATCAGACTATGACAGTTCCTACTTAAGGACTATGCTCTTGTAAGCTGAGCTTTCAAAATATTAAATATTAAACTTTAGTTTTTTCCCCTATTTTTGAATGAATCTAGAAAAATTGTTTTTACAGATTGGACACAACATTAGAGAATCATTAGGTTTCATAAGGAACTAACCCAAACACTTATTAATTATACACTGTTATTCATATTCCAAAAATGGATCTGAAATTAATTTGTGGCCAATTAAATTAAATCTACAGAAAAGACAACCTGTCACATCCATATACTCACTACACTCCATCCTCCTGTGCCCACCACACACATACAAGGAAAAATAATTTGTGAATTTTTTTTTTAATCAAGTGTACTCTACCTCAGCTGCCAATGTGGCCTTACCTGCAGCCATAACTTGTTATGCACAGCATCTCTCCCTGTAGCAATACATTGAAAAGTAGCATTCTGCCCTGCATTGACCTCTACGTCCCCCAGACGAAGGAAATGAGGAGATTTATCTGTGAAGGCAAGAAAAAATTATTTTCTTTCACATGAAAAAAACATGCCGTGTTATTTTTTCCTAACAGAGTAATGCTGTTAATACTTTTAAAGCTTTGGCCAAGACTAACGTCATATGGAAGTTTTCTCAGTGCTGAAAGACACCACTGCATCTCTCAGTGTCAGTTCTCTTTAGCTCAGAAGCTCTATTGCGTATTGCACCATAATTGATAGAGCAATTCTATACAGAATGAGCACCCAACAATTACTGCTTGAGGACCCAGCAGCATGTTGCATACAGGTGACAATAAAAGTTACGTATCAAAGCAAGCAAAAGAGATCAAACAGGCACAAAGTATGGCATAATTGAAAGATATAGTGAAAACATAGAATGATAACTCAAAACTGGACATATACATGGCCACTGAACTATTAAATCACACTTGAAGTGCTTAGCGCTTTCTTTCCCTTTTTAAAAATTTCAATCACTACTACATAATCCTCTAGTACTTCAAAGAACAAGGGACTGTTCTTCCTTCTCTCAAACAGAGTATTTAACTGTTGTTAAATCCACTTCCTATTGCTTTATAGTCCTAAGAAAGTTACCCGAAAGAAATATTAGACCAACAAAACAGTAATGACTGCAATCAAAATATACATGAGTTATATGACTGTCAAATAAGCATTCTCTTATAATTACCTTTTAAAGCTGAAGCTATGTATGTATTCAACTGAAAAGAACTATAAACAGGAAAAGCTAATCCTCAGTGAGTAAAGACAGAGCATGGAGGACCATATCACAATGAAACTACTGTTGTGCTCAATTTAAATATTTTTTTAAAAATTTGGTTAACTCGTGGAAGTCGTTCTTTAATATCTTCTTTCAAAAGACATGTAAATGAACAATAGATGGAAACATGGTTCTCATATATGAATGGACTGAAAGAGTTTGTAAGCCAACTCGAACTTTGAGTGAGATAATTTTGTTCCTCTTTTTCTTAGATTACATCAGATGTATTTGACTACATGTATTTCTTAGGACACACCACAATCGATTCTTGCCTACTTCATCTTTCCCTAGGGCCTCATCTCACTAGGTGCTTCAAAAAAGCAATGCTTGCACTAGAACACAAGCTAGAACAGTGTTCATGACTTGGGAACAAACGACCAGCAGCATTAGTATCTCCCGAGAATAATGAAAACCAGAGGAGGGCTCAGGCAACCTATGATTTTTGCCACATCCTGCTGGTGATTCTGATGCACACCAGGGTTTGACAACCAGTTAGCAGGAGTATGAGCCCTGGCCTCTGGCATGGCAGCCTTTGTGCATGCTGCTTACAAATTATTAGAGAATTTCCACCAGGAGGATTACTGAACAGATCACCTAGAATTCATGGGCCCTAAAAAATACTGCTGTTGGGAGATATAGCTGAAGTATGAACTGCTTTATGCCTGGCTCTACTGAATGCATGCAATAATTGTCTTTCAGGGTATGTGATGTAAACACAAATTTAGTTACCCCATCTGAAGACCAACTAATGTGCATCTAAGGACATATCAAATGATGTGTAAATAAATACAATTTCTTATTTTGTATGCTTTCTATGGTTTATTCTTGTTGTTTATTATTAATTAGCCAGATATTTACTGACATGAAAAAATTAGTCCTAAATTAAGAATAAGATGAATTAATTCATTTTCTTCATTTCACTCCAAGTTTCAACTTAGATCACATAAGTTAATAAAGTTTCTTTTTATTTTCTTTTCACTGAACTCTGATATGTTATTCTTTGTTTTCCTAGGCAATTTAATAAACTCAAAAGCTGGAGTGAGTCCCTTGATTTTTATTTTCTTCTGTCAAAAATAACATCGACTAAAAAAATTGAAGATCTACTCAGCTTTGTTAGGAGATTCATGAATGAGGCAACATTCCATCTATCAACTGGAAGACAGATCCAAGGGGTTATACAAATGGAAAGTTTTTACAAGAATGGTCGGACAAGGGAGCTATTAACAAAAAGAAAATAAATTATTATTTATTTTTCTTCTTTGAAGAAGAAAAGGAACAGCAAGAGTTTTATGATTCAATCACCTCTTCTTCCTCTGGGGCATAGAGAAGGATCACAGGACAAATTTTCTTACTGGTACTTGACCGTAAAATCAAGACAAGTCAACTAGGATTAAGTTTTTGGAAGAGGCTGAAACTGTAATTTGATCAGGTATAAATTTAGGTTTGGTATCATGGAATTTTAGCATGAGTGATACCATTTTAGCATGAGTGATACAATTTTGAGACTGTGGTTTTCTTTTGAATATTAATTGAACAATTAAAAGAATCTTTTAACATGTGTACAAGTCTGAAAAACATTTGATTCAAAAACTCTAGAAATACCTCAGCGATCTTTTTAAACTGAACAGAAAACTAGGAATAACAACAACAAAAGAGACAGCAGTGATCAAGTGATAAACAATCAACAGTCACTACCAATATAAGACAAGTGTTGAAAGGAGGTAGAAAAATACAATTCTTAATCACAACCTACCACAAGGATAACTCAGGACTTGTATATCATCAATGGCAATATAACCACTTCTCCCTCCTGAGACTTCAGCTTCAAATATTACCTGTCAGGAAAAAACAGAAAACATTTACAACAATCATTTTTAAGGAATTTTCACAGTGGAGGAAGAATAGCTGTAACACATTTAGGAAAATTAAAATTTAATTTTGTCCTATAAAAATTAAAACGGTGTCTGTACAGGAAAACAAAATATTTTTTGAAGAGCAATTAAATTATTGAGGTCAGCAGCTCTTAGTAAATTTTAGAAAATATCACTGATTTCCTGAATGGGCAATATATAGGCAGATATAAAAAATCCATTATCCCTAAATTTTCCCTTACTTTTTCCATTTTTTAAATTTATTTCACATACATTGAGTATCAGCTTGAAGCAGTATGCTAACCAGCTAAGACATCAACTTATCTAAGTTTTTAAATACAGTAGCTGAATTTTCAACGAAAGAAGTCATTAGATAGATATTATGCCAGGTAAAAGCAACCACATAAAATAGAAACCAAATGAACATAATCTGTATGGCTACTAAAACTAAAGACAGAAGAGATGAAATCAGAGAATTAGGCATGGAAGACTGAATACCATGGAATGAAGACTAGGAGTATATCCTGTAAATGGTTAATCAATTTTAAAATATATATATATGTATGCATTAATAAACATTTTAATAAATATATTTTTAAAAAATCAGTGTTCAAATATAAGCCCATGTTATAGAATTTTGTTATAGTCAACAATCAGATCAGATCAGATCAGATCAGTCACTCAGTCGTGTCCGACTCTTTGCGACCCCATGAACCGCAGCACGCCAGGCCTCCCTGTCCATCACCAGCTCCCGGAGGTCACTCAGACTCACACCCATCAAGTCAGTGATGCCATCCAGCCATCTCATCCTCTGTCGTCCCCTTCTCCTCCTGCCCCCAATCCCTCCCAGCATCAGAGTCTTCTCCAATGAGTCAACTCTTCGCATGAGGTGGCCAAAATACTGGAGTTTCAGCTTTAGCATCATTCCTTCCAAAGAACATTCAGGACCGATCTCCTTCAGAATGGACTGGTTGGATCTCCTTGCAGTCCAAGGAACTCTCAAGAGTCTTCTCCAACACCACAGTTCAAAAGCATCAATTCTTCGGCACTCAGCCTTCTTCACAGTCCAGCTTTCACATCCATACATGACCACAGGAAAGACCATAGCCTTGACTAGGCGAACCTTTGTTGGCAAAGTGATGTCTCTGCTTTTGAATATGCTATCTAGGTTGGTCATAACTTTCCTTCCAGGGAGTAAGCGTCTTTTAATTTCATGGCTGCAGTCACAATAGAACGTACTTAATAGACTCCCTTAACCTTAATAACATGTGCTGTTACTTTTCAAGAGAAAATAGATTTAGCATGCCATGTTTCAACATTTTATTTTATGATGGGCTCCTTTATTTATGGAGATATCAGATCAGATCAGATCAGATCAGTCGCTCAGTCGTGTCCGATATATATGGGTCATCATAGAAGTATTTTGCAAAATATTTGAGGAAACACATTGGAAATTGATGTTTAAAATAGGTATAAAATACAATCAAATTGGTCTACTAAAAATATATTTGCTTCAAAGGTGAAGGATGGCCCCAAAGAAAGACTAGAAACCAAAAGATTCTCGTAGCAGTGAAAATAGAAAGATGAGCTGAAAAAGGAAAGATAAAGAAATAATGCTAAGGAAATATTAAAAAATAGAAAATATTGATTCATTAGTTGTAGAGAAATAATCGGACAATTCTGATTTTTGGCTTGGGTCCCTAGGGACTGTACTGCACTATACTGTCTATCGACAAGAAGGAGGAAATATTCCCTTCTATCCTTCCTGAGCTGTTGTGTCTGGACTCATAATAAAATGGGCACAAGACCGATTAACAAGAGAAAAAGATCAAATTTTAATCGTGTACAGGCAGACCTCATAGAAATGGGAGCTAAGAAATGGCCAAAGCAGGGAGCTTTTATGCATTTTAGACAAAGAAACAATAAATTTGTGGAGAAGTGACAGGGCAATGAAACTTTGTGGTCAATTCTTGCCTGGAGAATCCCAGGGACGGGGGAGCCTGGTGGGCTGCCGTCTATGGGGTCGCACAGAGTCGGACACGACTGAAGCGACTTAGCAGCAGCGGCAGTGAAGAATCTAAGCAGAGTTTGGACCTGGGGCAGTAAATTAGAAAAGTAACACGGGTTTTTCAGCTCCAAATTCTCTACCTCCAGTGTTAAGGGTGTCTTTCTACCCCCAGAGGCAGGGGGTACAACTTTCACATGAGAGACTCACTCTCTGCTTTCAGGGAAATGGAAAGGATGGTCAGAGTAGCCCTCTTGCATTGGCCATTGCTAAGTAACTTCAATTAAAATAATCAGTATATCATTAAGGCATAATCGGAGCAGCCTACCCCATAGCCCAACATTATCAGGTTCCCTAGCTAGAACATGTGATGTAGAAAAAGGTACAGATTTGAGGAAGAAGATAACTAAGTACATTGCAGACATAATAGATTCGCTAAGCCTAAAATACATATGGGGTAAATGCTTAGGAGATAACTAAACAGATATACCTCAGAGTGAAGAAATAGGTTTAGAATAAAGCTATAGATTTGAAACTCATCATCATGGCAGTGAGTAAGCTACAGATTTGAAAGTTAAAGATGAGTAATATGGCATAGGAAGATAAAGAGGAGTAAACCACTGAGATGGTAGGCAAGATGACAGCCAGCAGAAGTGAGGTCAGCAAAGTACAGTTCAGACCTAACAGTCGAGGAAAGAAGAGAAGGATCGGGAGGTTTCAGGCAGGTCAACATTCCCACCAAAAGGATTAAAAAATGCAAAATTAATTATAATCACTATAATTTTAAAACATCAGATATCTGCATAGACAACAGCATCTAAAGGGACACAAATTTTGAAGTACAGGATCTCTCCACTGTGATCCCAGGATTCTCATTTTTCATGGGAATATTTGCCAATTCTGGAATCAGGCTGTGGTTCTAGGACAGACTTAGGACCTCTATGAGAGAAAGTGAGAACACAGAAGCTTGCAGTAACAGCACAAAAAGAGAACAATAAACGAGAAATTTCAAAGCCTGAATAAAACAGATGTACGCTTCCCAGGTGGTTCTAGTGGGAAAGAATCCTCCTGCCACTGCAAGACAGACTTGTGGGTTCGATCCTGGAACAGGCAAGATTCCCAGGAGAAGGGCATGCAACCCACCCAGTATTCTTGCCTGGAGAACCCCATGAACAGGGGTGGCTGGATGCCTACAGTCAACAGTGCCACAAGGAGTCGGACAAGACTGAAGAGACTTAGCATGCAAGCACAGGCCACGGAAAAAGCATGAAACACAGGAGAGAGCTCAAGGAAAACTAAAAAAAAATCAATTAAAGTTAGCCATTAGGAGTCTTCTGGTAATGTTTGAGACAGATAGTATTACTGAAGTGGAGGGGAATTTTTATTGAGTACTTACTATACTCAATGGTGTGATCACTGACCTAGAGCCAGACATCCTGGAATGTGAAGTCAAGTGGGCCTTAGAAAGCATCACTATGAACAAAGCTAGTGGAGGTGATGGAATTCCAGTTGAGTTATTTCAAATCCTGAAAGATCATGCTGTGAAAGTGCTGCACTCAATATGCCAGCAAATTTGGAAAACTCAGCAGTGGCCAAAGGACTGGAAAAGGTCAGTTTTCATTCCAATCCCAAAGAAAGGCAATGCCAAAGAATGCTCAAACTACCGAACAATTGCACTCATCTCACACACTAGTAAACTAATGCTCAAAATTCTCCAAGCCAGGCTTCAGCAATAAGTGAACCGTGAACTTCCAGATGTTCAAGGTGGTTTTAGAAAAGGCAGAGGAACCAGATATCAAATTACCAACATCTGCTGGATCATGGAAAAAGCAAGAGAGTTCCAGAAAAACATCTATTTCTGTTTTATTGACTATGCCAAAGCCTTTGACGGTGTGGATCACAATAAACTGTGGAAAATTCTGAAAGAGATGGGAATACCAGACCACCTGACCTGCCTCTTGAGAAATTTGTATGCAGGTCAGGAAGCAACAGTTAGAACTGGTCATGGAACAACAGACTGGTTCCAAATAGGAAAAGGAGTACGTCAAGGCTGTATATTGTCACCCTATTTATTTAACTTATATGCAGAGTACATCATGAGAAATGCTGGGTTGGAAGAAGCACAAGCTGGAACAAAGATTGCCAGGAGAAATATCAATAACCTCAGATATGCAGATGACACCACCCTTATGTCAGAAAGTGAGGAGGAACTAAAAAGCCTTGCTTGATGAAAGTGAAAGTGGAGAGTAAAATAGTTGGCTTAAAGCTCAACGTTCAGAAAATGAAGATCATGGCATCTGGTCCCATCACTTCATGGCAAATAGATGGGGAAACGGTGGAAATAGTGTCAGACTTTATTTTGGGGGGCTCCAAAATCACTGCAGATGGTGACTGCAGCCATGAAATTAAAAGACGCTTACTCCTTGGAAGAAAAGTTATGACCAACCTAGATAGCATACTGAAAAGCAGAGACATTACTTTGCCAACAAAGGTCCGTCTAGTCAAGGCTATGGTTTTTCCCGTGGTCATATATGGATGTGAGAGTTGGACTGTGAAGAAAGCTGAGTGCCGAAGAATTGATGCTTTTAAATTGTGGTGTTGGAGAAGACTCTTGAGAGTCCCTTGGACTGCGAGGAGATCCAACCAGTCCATCCTAAAGGAGATCAGTCCTGAGTGTTCTTTGGAAGGAATGATGCTAAAGCTGAAACTCCAGTACTTTGGCCACCTCATGCGAAGAGTTGGAAGACTCATTGGAAAAGACTCTGATGCTGGGAGGGATTGGGGGCAAGAGGAGAAGGGGACGACAGAGGATGAGATGTTTGGATGGCATCACCAACTCGATGGACGTGAGTTTGAGTGAACTCCGGGAGTTGGTGATGGACAGGGAAGCCTGGTATGCTGTGATTCATGGGGCTGCAAAGAGTCAGATACAACTGAGAGACTGAACTGAACTATATTCAAGAGACTATTCTAACTGAGCATGTTCATTCATGCTCACATCTACTTTTGTTTTCCTCTTCTCTCTTTACCTCTCTGCACACACACAAATATTATATCTGAATTAGAATCACACGAGGTAGATATTACTTTTATCCTCATTTAAAGAAAAGTTAAGTGGCTGCACCAAAGTCTAACAACTAACAAATCTTAGAGCCAAGAATGAATCCAAGCCAACCTCCAGGTTCTAATCTATCAACTTCACTATATTTCCTCTCAAGTCAGAGACACAAACACAGTAGAACATTCCTTTAAATAAGCTTTAAATTTCCTTTAAAAGTCTAATATGTTAAATTTGTAAAGTGTCATTTTAAATAGCAAACTAATCAGGTATTATACTACATAGCAGTACCATGAGCATGACACCCTTTCCATTCTCACACCACACCAATATCCACCCCAAAGCCAATGACCGTGTGACACAGCAGGCTGCATGGATGATGCACCCCCTCTTCAATCACTCCCACCATAAACTGGCTCCTGTGCTAAGTCTCTTCTACATCAAGTCTGCACTGTATGACTATTAATTTCCCTGGAATAAGCTGAAGTTGTGAAGTCAAAGAGATTTCTGTGGGAAGACAATTGCTTCATAATGAAAGAAGGGCTAATCTATAAAGACAGAAATATATGTGAGTGCATCTGTGAGTGCGTGTGTGCACAATCTGCATTTCCTGTGAAGGTTTTGATACAACTGTTATGTCATTTTCTAAATATTGGAAGAAAGACTTAGCAAGAAACAGAAGAGAGAATCAGAAACTTTAAATAAAGTATAATTTGAAGCAGTTGTGGTACAGGTCACATTGTCAGGGATGAGAATATTTGTTATTGACACCCACTTTTCCTGTATACAAATCACTGAGCAAATCACACAACCTTTTAGAGCCAAGTCTAATTTGGAGATAATGCAGCTTTTCACTATAAAGTTCCATGAAGCTTAAATAGTAGCATCTGTAAAAGTACTATATAAATGAAAAGGTAAGATGATAAACATTGTTAATAAATGACATTTGTATAAGTGTATCCCAGGAAAACAAGCTTTCTTTGCTTGAATGGTTAATGGTAGTTTAAGGAAAGGGAAGGAGAGAAGGCACAGAAAGAAAAAATACATTGTTATGAATAGACTATGCAGCTGAATAATCAGTTCATTATTTTAGTTTTGTTACAATTAGCATTAATTAAATTATTCCAATTCTAGGCTTATCTTAGTTTTACTTTTCTGAATTGTTTTACTTCCTTTGCTTCATGTAGGTGATAAGTTTAAACATGTTTACTACATCCCTGAAGAAAAGTTTCTTATCTGTTCATTTAAATTGGGCTTTATTCTGGACAATAAATTTAGGCCTTGATTTAAAATGGAGTGAAAGAATTGGTTCTTTAGTAAAGAAAAAACAAAAGTTTCTCTTTTCAGTGACCTCATTTCCCCTGCTAAGTATTGTCTCTGCCTCATTAATGAGACCAAGAGAAAATTTCTAAGAGCAGATTCCTTTATTGCTAAAGATCTAATCAGCTTTATCACTTCAGCAAAGCCCTTACCTTGTAAGGCTCTCCTGTCCACTCAGGGAAAACCAACCTCAATAGCTTAATTATGCAAAACTTGCTCGGGCTAATGTGTAGGTCAGAGCTAATGCTTGGTGTCAAGTAGTCAACGAGGGCTTCCCAGGAGAAGAGAGCAAGGGAAGCCATACCCTATGTCAACTTGAACCCACCCAAGAGGCCAACCTGAGAACAGAATGGAAGGGCTCCGCTTTTCATGCTATTTCCACTCCATTCCATTACCTGCAATACTGAAGGGGATGATTCTCATCAAAATTTTGCTACTCTGGCAACATTCTTGGATTATTAACTAAATAAGTGAAGTAAAGTCAAACTGAAGGAGGGGAGAAGATGAAAGAACAAGAATGACATTATCCTTTGGCAAACAATGCAGAAGAAACACCGCATATAAGGGGAAGCTGAACTCCAAGTAAGGAGCCTGGGCTCTAGCTGTCAGTCTGCTATCACTTGGAACCCATGCAATTTATTTAACTGTGTCTTCACAGCCTCAGATCGGCAACACTGTCCTTGTCCATATTGAAGTTTCTTATGAATATTGAATGGTTTATGTGAAATGATTAAATGATTTATATATATATATATAAAATGATTAAATGATATACGAAATGACATGTAAGACAAGGTATTATGGATTTGAGAAATCTAACCCTAAATTGAACTTAATTTTCTTTCACTATATCACAGTGTTAAACTGTACCATTTTTCTAGATTCCACATATATGCATTAATATATGATCTTTGCTCTTCTCTTTCTGACTTGGGCTTCCCAGGTGACTCAGACAGTGAAGTATCTGCCTGCGATGCGGGAGACCCAGGCTTGATCCCTGGGTTGGGAAGATCTCCTGGAGGAGGGAATGGCAACCCACTCCAGTATTCTTGCCTCTAGAATCCTATAGTCAGAGGAGCCTGGTGGGCTACAGTCCACAGGATCACAAGAGTTGGACACAACTGAGTGACTAACACTTTCACTTTCCTTCTGACTTACTTCACCCCGTTTGATAGACTGGAGGTCCATCCACATCTCTATAAATGACCCAATTTCATTTATTTTTATGGCTGAGTAATATTCTGTTATATACATGTAGCACATCTTCTTTATCCATTGATCTGTTGATGAACATTTAGGGTGTTTCCACATGACTGGGATAGAAATGCAGATGGAGAGAACAGATATGTGGACACAGGGGCAAGGAGACAGTGCGATGAACTGGGAGATTGGGTTTGACATAATACACTATCATGTATAGAACGACTGCTAGAGGAAACTTGATGTATAGCACAGGGCGCTCAGCGTGGTGCTCTGTGATGACCTAGAAGGCTGGGATGGTAAGGGGAGGAAATATGGAGAGGATATATGTGTACATATAGCTGATTCAGTTCATTTCACACCAGAAACCAACACAACACTGAAAAGCAGTTATACTCCAATGTTTTTTTAAAGTGTAGGCTCCAAAGTCAGATATACATTTCATTCATATTCTTTAAGTATTAACTTTACCTTATGGAAAAATATATGTAAAGTTACTATATAACTTCATCTGATATACAATCTAAACCTATGTTTCTTTTCTTTCAAAACAAAACTATGACTATCCACCTCAGGGTTAAAGGAGGATTAAATGAGCTAACACACCTGAACCATTTAGCAACAGCTCCTGGCACAGAGTCAGTGTTCTAGGTTAAGGGGCCCCACTGCCATGACGGGAAAAAACATCTGTAAAGGACGCATGTACTAAAATGAAATTTCTTCTCATTCTCTCCTCTCTTTTCAAAAAACTTAACTCCCTATCATGTATTTGGGAGAAAAAAAAAAACCTTAGAATAAACTAGTACTGTATTCCCATCAGTTCAGTTCAGTCGCTCAGTTGTGTCTGACTCTTTGTGACCCCAAGAATTGCAGCACGCCCATAAACCTTCTCAAATATGTTTTCTGTGATTTGAATTTTTAAACATTGATTATAGTTAATGCAAAGTTTAAAGTAAATTACGCACTCGCCTTCAAAGAATAAATGTACCAGAAACAAAACTTAAAGAAATAGAAATAGGCTGATTTCTATATGTCCCTGTCCAAATTTGGATAATGAATAAAAGTCATTTTAGTCAAGATGACAAAGGCTTCAGGTCTATCCATATCAGTGCTAGTAAACCATATACGTCTACATCTCTGATGACAATGTGAGGCCTCAAAGTCAGAAGCTGTGCTTGACTCAACTTTATGTCCACAAAGCTTATTCACAGTATCTGGCACATAACAGACATTCACAAATGCTAGCTGAATAACAACAGTAACAAATGAGATAGTGGCTCACACAGTAAAAAATCTGCCTGCAACGTGGGAGACCTGGGTTGAACCCCTGGGTTGGGAAGAGCCCCTGGAGAAGGGCACGAAACCCACTTCAGTACTCTTGCCAGGAGAAGTCCATGGACAGAGGGGCCTGGCAGACTACAGTCCATGGGGTTGCAAAGAGCTGGACACAACTAAGTGATAAACACAGCATGTACATACACACAGTGTATGAAATATATGAACAAAAGTATGTTAACATCATTAAATATAATTGACTTCTCTTTTTTTCTCATGTGAAGCCTAAGCATTGGATTCTCAAGGATCCATTCCAGGCTACCTTCTCCATTTTTGCCTTATAGTTCACCCTGATAGGACAAAGGAAGATAAGCCTATAAAAATGAAAGAGGAAACTGGGAGGGAAATAAAATGCATAAAAATATAAAAAGGGAAATGGTATCACAAAAGCCAATAAGACAATATTTGAAGGGGAGATTTCAGGACCCAATGCTGATCAAGCACTAAGACAGAGATTAAAAATACCTTCATGTATATTTTATAACTAGAAGCTTGTACACTGTGACCAACATGTTCCCATTTCACCCAAACACAGGACTCTGATGTCCACCATTCGAGTCTCTGTTTCTGTCTTTATTTTTTCAAGATTACACATATAAATGATGTCTTACAAGAGAACACAAATATCCACTTACAAGATGCATAAATTCCGCGGATCTAATGTATAGAAAGGTTGTTGTTCAGTCGTGTTGTTCACTTGTTGCTCAGTCGTGTCTGACTCTTTGTAACCCCATGGACTGTAGCACACCAGGCTTCCCTGTCCTTCACCATCTCCTGGAGCTTGCTCAAACCATTGTCTATGGAGTCGATCATACCATACAACCATCTCATCCTCTGCCTGCCATCCCCTTCTTCTACTGCCTTCGATGGTTGTCAGCCTCAGGGTCTTTTCTAATGAGTCAGACCTTCACATCAGGTGGCCAAAGTATTGGAGTTTCAGCTTAAGCGTTAATCCTTCCAATGAATATTTAGGGTTGATTTCATTCAGGAGTGACTGGCTTCATCTCCTTGCAGTCCAAGGGACTCTCAAGAGTCTTCTCCAACACCACAGTTCAAAAACATCAATTCTTTGGCATTCAGTCCCAACTCACATCCATACATGACTACTGGAAAAGCCATAGCCTTGACTATATGACATTTGTTAGCAAAGTAATGTCACTGCTTATTAACATGCTATTTAAGTTGGTCATAGTTTTTCTTTCAAGGAACAAGCAACTTTTAATTTCATGGTTGCAGTCACCATCTGCAGTGATTTTGGAGCCCAAGAAAATAAAGTCAGCCACTGTTTCCATTGTTTCCCTATCTATTTGCCAAGAAGTGATAGAACCAAATGCCATGATATTAGTTTTCTGAACGTTGAGTTTTAAGCCAGCTTTTTCACTCTCCTCTTTCACTTTCACAGTCCAGCTCTCACATCCATACATGACCACAGGAAAGACCATAGCCTTGACTAGGTGAACCTTTGTTGGCAAAGTGATGTCTCTGTTTTTGAATATGCTATCTAGGTTGGTCATAACTTTCCTTCCAAGGAGTAAGCTTCTTTTAATTTTATGGCTGCAGTCACCATCTGCAGTGATTTTGGAGCCCAGAAAAATAAGGTCTGACACTGTTTCCACTGTTTCTCCTCATGCAAAGAGTTGACTCATTGGAGAAGACTCTGATGCTGGGAGGGATTGGGGGCAGGAGGAGAAGGGGACAACAGAGGATGAGATGGCTGGATGGCATCACTGACTCAATGGATGTGAGTCTGAGTGACCTCCGGGAGTTGGTGATGGACAGGGAGGCCTGGCATGCTGCAGTTCATGGAGTCGCAAAGAGTCAGACACGACTGAGCGACTGATCTGATCTGATCTGATCTTTCATCAAGAGGATCTTTAGTTCCTCTTCTCTTTCTGCAATAAGGGTGGTGTCATCTGCATATCTGAGGTTATTGATATTTTCCCCAGCAGTCTTGATTCTAGCTTGTGCTTCATCCAGCCTGGCATTTCGTATGATGTACTCTTCATATACGTTAAATAAGCAGAGTGACAATATACAGCCTTGACGTACTCCTTTCCCAATTTTGAACCAGTCCATTGTTCCATGTCTGGTTCTAACTGTTGCTTCTTGACCTGCATACAGGAGGCAGGTAAGGTATAGCATGGTGACTATATTTAATGCTGCTGTACCACATATTTGAAAGTTTCTTAGCGAGTATAACTTAAACGTTCCCACCACAAAAAAGAAATGGAAATTATGTGACATGCTGGTGTTAGCTAATACTGTAGTGGTAATCACTCTGCAATGCATTCTTGTATCAAATCAAAACACTGTACATCTTAAACTTACATAATGTTACATGTCAATTATATCTCAATAAACCTGGAACAAAATCACTTCTTACATGTAATGTTGAGATTAAGAGTGATCAAAGGAAGAACCATCTGTATGAAGTAACAGAAATGCGACAATGGAAACCTATTGGACAATGATGAAGAGAGCAGGGGAGTGGAGATGTCTATAATTCTCTTACAGGTAGTTTCCCTTAATTGCTGGAGAAATCTAACCAAGGATGGAAGAAGATGTGGCGTCAAGGGAAGTGTTTAACTTTTTACTATCATTTTTAGGACAGAAAACACTTAGCTACTCTGAGGATAATTCAACTCGATAGGGTAAGTCTGAGTGTACATGAGACAAATGATAACTGTTAGTATGAGATAGGATAGCACAGGATCCAAATTCCAGGTCAGAGGAGGCACTCTATTTATAACATGAGGAAAGAAGGAAAGGATGAAAAACAATACGAGTAAATCTGTAGAAATGGTAGATAGGGGAGTTTCTATTGCATGGTCTCGGTTTTCTCAGCTACAAGGGATGGGTAGGAGAGTAGGAGGGTAGGAAGAACGGCTGGAGTTTTGAGAGAATCAAATGGAGCAGAATGGAGAGGAGAGGAGAAAGGGCATTGAAATGAAAAATGTGATAGGATATCCAGGAGTATTGTGGGCCCATTTGAAGTTGGTGACTGACAATTTTTACTGATCCTGATCTACCATGGAGCATGGTTCTATTAAAAATAGAATTTGCTTGATCTTGAGCCCATAAAAAGTAGATAGAAAGAAAAAAAAGGAATCCAGGAGTTTATGGAAATAGAAAATGTGACAAAAAGATTACAAAAAAATTAAGTTTTGATACAATAAGTTGATGAATTAGCAAAAGACAGATGGTTTGATGGACAAGTGCTCCCCATGAGGCTGATGGATGACTTTGATAAAATTAATCAAGTAGAAAGAAATGAATTTATGTTACAGTCAGAAAGTGAGATGCTTACATGTAAAGTCAGAACACTGTGAGATATTACAAGATGTGTTTAATGAGCAGCGGATTAAAACAAGGTAAGTGATTTTCGCAGATGGATAAAATATGGAAGGTGATTTTTATAGATGAGGAGATGAAGGAACTACCAAGGGGCTTCCCTCAATGATCCTGAAGCCATCAGGACAATGGTGGGCGCTGGAAGTGAAGAAAGCACGTCTGACACCAGTATTAAAGTTCAGGATGGATAGAAGAAAGTGACTTCACTCAGGAGGATGATGTCATGGTTGAAAGGAAAGAATTCAAAGGGACAACGGTGATTCCTACCCACTAACCTGATTCTAAGCTGCAGGGTATTAATATCTGCCCTTTTAGAGGCTGTTTGGGAAGACGTATCCTCAGTGTAGGCTTCCAAGGTGGCTCAGTGGGTAAAGAAAACATCTGCAACGTGGGAGACGCACAACACGTGGGTTCGATCCCTGGGTCTGGGAGATTCCCCTGGAGGAGGGCACAGCAACCCACTCTGGTATTCTTGCCTAAAGAATCCCATGGACAGATGAGTCTGGTGGGCTACAGTCCATAGGGGCGCAAAGAGACGGACACGACTGAAGCAACTGAGTACACACACATCCTAAGTGCGGAGCTACAACAGACCATGATTATTATAACATAATTAATTGTCTAAATAAATTTTCAAGGTTTATCTTCCCTATTAAAATATAAGCTCATTGAGGGCAGTGACTGGGTTATTCCCCACAGCATCAGTGAAACACAAGAATCCTGCTGATCATTGGGACTTGGAAAGAGTTCCAACATGTTACAGAAAACAACCATGTATTAGATGATTCTAGTTAATAAGTTTTGCCTTCAGGGGAATTATGGGGGTAAGGTATTTAATTCAGTTTTACCTAACTCATAAAATTTTGTTGACATAATAAAATGATTCTCCCTTGAGAAAGTTCCAGATAATTTTCCCAAGCTAATTTAGAAACAATGAAAATATAATTACTTCCCTTGAATAGTTAAATAATGCTGTGAGGAATGAATTTCTGCTTACAGGCCCCAGAAGATCTTATACTGAATAACCAAATAACTATGTGGAAACTTTAAAATACAGAATCCAGTTTCTTTCCAAATGTAAAAATATTCTATTTCTGTTCATACTTAAAAATTAATATGCATGTAACTGGCAGGTGATAACAGAAGTCCAGTGTACAAAAGAGTCACCCACAATACCTCTTTTCACAGGCACCGTCAGTCTGGGGTTCTGCTCTCTCAATAAAGTTTCGCTGCAAGTATCATAGAATTAGGAGCTTCACCCTGTTAGACCCCTGCAGGCCAGGCTGGCGTGCCTAATGAGTCCTGTAATAGTTGGTTTCTAAGAGTCTAACATGTGAAAACGTCTTTAGTAAAGGCCTGGAGGCTTTCTGAAATGAATGCATTCTTAACAGTCCTTGACATTGGTTGCTTACTTGTTTATTTAACTCCTGAAAAAGATAAACACCTACAACTGCAAAAGGTACCTAGACAAAATATTTAAGCAAAAGATATACTGGTATATTCTTTGGCTTTAAAGCTGCTTGAGAGAGTAATTAGAGGATTCTAACATAATGCCTACTAAATATGGAAGGCACTTAAGACATACGTTGTTGTTTAGTCGCTAAGTCCCATGTTCAATTCTTTTGCAATTGATTCTTCATCTAAAACCCTTTCACATTTCATATTTTAGCTATCCTTAGCACCTTCACGACTTAAAGGTATGCAAAAACTCAAAATCAGTCAGTTATTTTTCCTTAAGATGTCCTGAGATTAAATATGGCCTGTTTCTCAGGAGGACCAGTCTTATCGAGACTGAACATTAGGAATTCATTTTCTATTTTTTATATATGTAAATTTATTTATTTTAATTGGAGGTTAAATATTGTATTGGTTTTGCCATACATCAACATGAATCTGTCACAGGTATACACGTGTTCCCCATCCCCTCCCTCTTCCCTCCCTGTACCATCAAGCGAGACAGCAAAAGAGACACAGGTGTATAGAACAGTCTTTTGGACTCTGTGGGAGATGGAGAGGGTGGAATGATTTGGGAGAATGGCACTGAAACATGTATAATATCATATATGAAACAAATAGCCAGTCCAGGCTCATTTCAGGGTACAGGAATTCGTTTTCTTAAAGAGTGTAATGAGAGTTCCAGAGATCCTAAAACCTACACTATTACCTGAATACATGCAGGGTTTTTGTATAGTTACAAGGTCAATCATGCAACAGAAACACACACAGACACACATACTCACACACGTAAAGGTGCATGAGCAAAACCCTATCTATCCACACACAATTATAATAATATGTGACTTAAGTAGATTTTTGAATGCAAATTCTGTGTATAGTGTAGCCAAGTATTCTTGAATAAACCTCAATGTTACCAAAAAACCCTGGGATTTAAATTGCCTAAGTGATGAGAGGAACTGCTACATTATCTAACATGGAAGACAACAGTAAGTATATTAAGACTGCACTTGCCTGGAAAATCCCATGGACGGAGAAGCCTGGTAGGCTGCAGTCCATGGGGTGGCTAGAGTCCGACACGACTGAGTGACTTCACTTTCCCTTTTCACTTTCATGCATTGGAGAAGGAAATGGCAACCCACTCCAGTGTTCTTGCCTGGAGAATCCCAGGGACGGGGGATCCTGGTGGGCTGCCGTCTATGGGGTCGCAGAGAGTTGGACACGACTGAAGCGACTTAGCAGCAGCAGCAGCATCAAAAAAACTACAACATCCATCCAAAGGCAACCCTTGCCAGGGTGGTATTGTATTTGCCTGATAAACAACAGGACATCAATCAAAGCACATGCCAGTGTCCAAGCAATAGTAAAACTCCAGGACCACAGATCAAAAAGAGAAAATAAAACCGAAAAGATTTCACTCCACAGAAAACTCTAAAAAATAAAAGGCCAAAGAAGGCTGTCTGAGAAGTCTCCACACTAAAATGAATATGCAAGCAAAGTACATTCCGATGTTTCAAATTAGCCCAAGAGGTGGCTTATCTCTAACATAATCACCAAAAGTATCTCAAAGATCTAAGTAAAGGACCAAATAAGAATAATTTTTAGAGCTCAAGCCAGAATGTTTAAGCTCATAATAATAGTCCATTAGTTATTTCAATTAATTATCATTCCTTAAACATATACTTGTAAGAAACTGTCACTGGTCTTTTTAATTGGAATAGATATTGATGTAGATTCATATGCATAAAAAAACGCATGACTCCATAATGTAGTTAAGAGACACCCAGAAAAATTCCATCTCTGAAAATAAAACTTGAATAAAGAATAAATAATATTTACAAAATAAATGCAAGGGGAATTTTTGTGTTATCTGCATATTCTCTATATTATTAAGATGCATTTGGGGAGGAGGAAGGCGTATATTGCTCTCTCAATAAGGTTTTGATATGTCTCTTATGATAATGAAAACACACACACCACAGAGATAAGGGCACACTAGTGTCAGGCAGAGCCTGAACTCAGAGTCACAGACCTCAACCAAATCCTGTGCTGACCTCAAGGGGATTCAAAGAGATTATATGGGCCCAACACGCTTCCGCTGCAAAACCAATACAATATTGTAAAGAAATTAGCCTCCAATTAAAATGAGTAAATTTATATTAAAAAAAGAGATTATATGTATTTAGAAGATTCTCTATAAATACACCCTTTCCTGTCGTGCTCCAGGGACTGATTTAATACAGGCACTGTTTTAAGACCCCAGGCTTTCAGAAACCAGGTGACAAGGTAAACTTCAAGTGTCAAGGATGCTGCCGACCATGAGGTAACTCTAAACTCTTTAGTACCACAGCAACACACCCACTACCTTACCCATTCCTAATCTCTAATGCAAAAAAAAAAAAATAATAGTTTTGAACAATACTACACCAACATCACTAAGGTACCCTTACCTAAAACCCTTTTCATCTCAATCTGGGGTCTTCTATGGTAAAGTCGACTAGAAACCACAGTATAATGTGTCCAACTCCCTTCATTCTTTAGAATCCCCAGTTCCAAAATAAGCAGACAGACTAGGCATAATACTATAATATGTCTTTAAATATGTATTCAGAAATAAATTGAAATAGGACCCACTTGTTCATGGCACAGCCTAATTTATGTTAGAGTAAGAATTTAGCAAAAGAGAGAAAAAGTCAAAAAAATGATGAGAAGAGGGAAATTAAACAAACTTAACTGAAATAATCCAAGATCTAAAAATGCCATTCATCACATTTTTAATCCTATGGGTCTGTCCTTAAATACATAAGCAAGCAACTTACATCATGAAAGATTTAGTATAAAACTGAAAGTGGAGAAGCAAAGGGTAGCAAATTCATCAGCAAAATGTCATCTCTGTATCTTTACTATCATAGCTCCACCATCTGGGTTATATTTTATGGTTAGTTGTCGGAGCCAAAAATAAAAGATGACTGGTTAAGGTTGCTATTTCTATCAACATGACACTGAATTACAGTACTATTTTTCCTTGCTTCTAGAGATGTGCCATTTGTCTTCTTACAATCCACAGGCAGAGCCTTTTAAATTTTAGCACCAACAGTCCAATCTCACACATAGCAGATCACTTCACTTGCACAACTATATCTGAAAATAAAGTGCTTTCAAACTAACACAGTAAGTCTGATTCTCACCAAACTTAACTGACTCTCAAGAACTCTAATCTATACTCATGGAACTCAATTAAGAAAATTAAAATGAGCAGAGCAACCTATGTGCACTGTCACATTAAAAAATATATACAAAATTAACATACAAAATCTGTCGATGTCATGCACTTATATCAAAGAGAAAAGCAAGCTTTAAATGAACCAGGTAATTAAATGCCATTCCACAGGTAGTATAACAGATCAGTCAACATCAAGGCAAAGTTCAACTGGATGCTAAATTTGAGCCCTCACATCACAGATGCAAACATATTAATAAGTAATTATTTTGTTAAGACCACATGTAAAAAGAGAACTCTTTATTTTCATCATATTGGCTTAAGAATTAAGCAATTTCAAAGGTACTATATGTTACCATTTCCTCTTGAAAAAATAGCTTCAGATCAGGGTAGAGAGAGATTTTTATACAATTAGTGTAACCAATCTGTGCACTTAATTGAATGCAGGAATAAATAAATCCATGAATTTTTTCCCATTTTATTTTACATTTAAATTGGCAAGAACAGTGATATCTTTGACCCCAAAGATGAAAGAGTACAGATATACCTAGCTATTATATAATTTAAGATATTAGTGGAAAACTTTAGAAGAAATCCTAGCACCACAATAATGCTAGATATCTCAGCATTGCTGAAAAATGAGTGCACACACACAAGTGTGCACACACACTCAATTAGTTATTTGCAGAATATCAACTAAAATATTCAGTAACATAGTTAATAAAAATCATGTCATACATCAGGGAAGGACACAGTCATACCTTAAAAATCTTTCTTGATAAAACTGTAAGACAAAAAGCTGTTATCAAGTTATTCAGAGGTCTGAAGTTAACAAGAACTGAAGTCTGAAATCTCAGTCAAAAAAGAAGGAAAATGGACATCTTTTTTATATAATAAAATCAATATTATTTTTGAAGAACATTCATAACTGCTCTAGGTGTCTGGCAATCAATAAAAAATGGGTTATCTGAGGCACAGAATTTTATAAATTACAATGCTGATGAGAAAGAAATCCTTGGAACTCTATGTAAATTACAAAAGCCTAAAACTATATAAAAATGTGATTGATTCATAAACCATTTTTGTTACCTACAGAAGACAAAAAGAATGGAATAAAATTGGTCTTCAAAGATAGACAGTGAGCAATAAGCTCTATCTTTACTGAGAATGGGGAATGAAAAAGGAGGAAAAGCCTGAGTTTATTGGCAGGATTTGGTTATAGGTAAGGGAATGTGACAGACACTATTATGGCAAAGTATGCTCTTTAATGAACAGCATAAACAATACGAAACAACTAGAGTGATTTAGATGACTTGAATCACCTAAATATGAGTCACTCAAATGAATCTAAAGTAGATTAGAAATTGCTGAAAAGCAAAGGCCTTTTCCAGAGACATCAGAAAATACTTAACCTACTGAAACTTTGCACTGCTTGTGCATAATGACATTAATATACCAGTAAATCATATTGAAGATTGAAAAATACCTTAGAAAGACCAAGTCAACAATTGACATGTGGTTCTGGTACCAGAAGCATCAACAACATTTGCAGACCTAATAGAAATGCATAACTCTCAGGCACAAAGTTTCTTCAGGTGATACTGATGCAGGATAAAATCTGAGAACCACTCATCTAAACTGATCTACCTTGGTTTAGAGATCAAGAAACAGCTAGTCTTTGTCTCGGTCCTACAATTACTAATGGAAGAGTTCATTCTAAGAACTAGTCTCCTTGCTTCAGCATCATTCTCTTTGCATAGAAAATCAATTCATGGTTAGACTCATAGATTTTCTTTTTTCAGACAACCCACTACAGTTAAAATATATGAATGCTATGTGAACTGAATCACCTTGCTGTGCACAAGAAACACTGTAAGTCAACTATACTTCAATAATATATATATATATATTAAGAAAAATACTAATTTTGTAAAGTTTAAACAACTGGCTACTCATTTATGCATCCAAAAATGTAGTGCATAATATTTGATAGTAGCTAGAAAGACGGAGAAGGCAATGGCACCCCACTCCAGTACTTCTGCCCGGAAAATCCCACAGACGGAGGAGCCTGGTAGGCTGCAGTCCATGGGGTCGCTGAAGGTCGGACACGACTGAGGGACTTCCCTTTCACTTTTCACTTTCATGCATTTCACTTCCCAGGGACAGGGGAGCCTGGTGGGCTGCCGTCTATGGGGTCACACAGAGTTGGACACGACTGAAGTGACTTAGCAGCAGCAGAAAGAAAGAAGTACCTAATTTTAAACGCTGTCCTCAAAAGAGTCACAACGTGGCAGAAAGAGATGGACATGTTAAGAATTAAATGTAGGGTCTTCCCTGGTGGCTATGTGGTAAAGAATCTGATTGCCAACATAGGAGACCTGGGTTAGATCCCTGCTTCGGGGAAGATCTCACATGCCACGGAGCAACTTAAACCCATGCCACAACTATTGAGCCTGTGCTCTAGAGCCCATGTGCCACAAGTACTGAAACCTGTGCGCCCTAGAGCCCGTGCTCTGCGACAAGAGAATCCACTGCAATGAGAACCCTGAGCACCACAACTAGAGAGTAAGCAGCCCCTGCTCACCACAACTAGAGAAAAGCCTGCACAGCAACGAAAACTCAGCACAGCTAAAAATAAATAATAAAAAATTTAAAAAGAAATGTGGCATTGCCAAAAAGAACAGCAGAGTTAAACAGATCTAAGAGTTCAGAGGAAGGAGAGAATTCCTCCACCTGGAGGAAGAGCTGCTGCTGCTGCTGCTGCTAAGTCGCTTCAGTCGTGTCCGACTCTGTGCGACCCCATAGACGGAAGCTCACCATGCTCCACCATCCCTGGGATTCTCCAGGCAAGAATACTGGAGTGGGTTGCCATTTCCTTCTCCAATGCAGGAAAGTGAAAAGTGAAAGGGAAGTCGCTCAGTCGTGTCCGACTCTTAGCGACCCCATGGACTGGAGCCTAACAGGATCCTCCGTCCATGGGATTTTCCAGGCAAAAGTACTGGGGTGGGGTGCCATTGCCTTCCCCAGGAGGAAGAGCAAGAGACTTCAAAAAATCTCTCTGAGAGATTCTCTGGTCAGAGGGATCATCTGTATGCCCCAAGCTCTTAGTGAGCACACACTAAGCATGCCAGCCCCTGGGGCTGTAAAGATGGATAAAAGACAGAGCCACAACTTCTAGGAAGAAAAAGATTTATGACTTATGCAGAGCAATGACATACAACAAGAGAAAGATTGATGAATTATTTTCTATATGGGAAAGCAATGATTCAAACAGGAAATGATTTCAGGGTAGTTTTAAAACATAAGATGAAGAAGAAACAAAGTATCAGAGTAAACAAGGATCACTTGCAATGCAAAAATAGGAACTTCCTAATGTACTGGCCTAAGCAATCTATAGATCTTTTAGGGATACTTGAGAAGAGAAGGCCATGGCACCCCACTATAGTACTCTTGCCTGGAAAATCCCATGGGCGGACAAGCCTGGTAGGCTGCAGTCCATGGGGTCGCTAAGAGTCCGACACGACTGAGTGACTTCACTTTCACTTTTCACTTCAATGCATTGGAGAAGGAAATGGCAACCCACTCCAGTGTTCTTGCCTGGAGAATCCCAGGGATGGGGGAGCCTTGTGGGCTGCCATCTATGGGGTCGCACAGAGTTAGACACGACTGAAGCGACTTAGCAGCAGTAGCAGCAGCAGGAAGAAGAGAAGGGCTTCCCACATGGCTCAGCTGGTAGAATTCACCTGGAATGCAGGCGACCCCTGAGTTGGCAAGATCCCCTGTAGAAGGGATGGCCTAACCCTCTCCAGTATTCTTGGACTTCCCTGGTGGCTCAGATGGTAAAGTATCTACCTACAATGCGGGAGACCTGAGTTCAATCCTTGAGTTGGGAAGATCCCCTAGAGGAGGGCATGGCAACACACTCCAGTATTCTTACCTGGAGAATTCCCATGGACAGAGGAGCCTGGCAGGTTACAGTCAAAGAGGTCAAAAAGAGTCAGATATTACTGAGCAACTCAGTGTAGCACAGCACACAGGAAGAAGAGAAGGGTTTCCCAGGTGGCTCAGAAGGAAAGAATCCACCTGCCTGTGCAGGAGACACAAGTTCAATCCCTGGGTTGGGAAGATTTCCTGGAGAGGAGAATCCCATGGACAGAGGAGCCTGGAGGGCTACAGTCCATGGCATTACAAAGAGTCAGACGTGACTGAGCACACACTCAGGAAGATGAGAACAAGGAGATGAGGCTGGGAAATAGGAGGCCATGACCTTACCTTGCAGAGACATTTATGCCAGAAGCGGGAGTCTGCCCTTTAGCCTAACAGTATCATGCCTTTGAAGAGTTTTACAAATGAGATGATGTGATTGATCTGTACCTAAAAAAGGACACTGGTAACAACCACCAGACTGAAGGCTGGGAATCTTACCAGAAAGAACAAAATATCTAAAATTACACTTAAACATGTTTGGATATTACTCAGCAAATCAAGAAATACCTATTGTACACATGTAAAATGATGTGAGAAAATTTTATCCCTACATTCATATGCATATTTATGAAGAGAGCAAGTATGTATTATTATATCTTCAGGAAAATGTGTATGTGTGTGTGGTTTGTCTGTTTTTTGGTTAATCCAAAATTTTACTACCAAAGCATCAGTGTTTAAGGTAAATTATTATAGAGAAGAGGATTTACTTAAATTTAATATGAGACTGAAAATAATGTCATAACACTGTCTTTACTCTGAGACTTATAAAATTGGAAGTGAATTTATTGTAAGTACAATTTATTGCATTAGTAATAGTAAGTACATTTATTGCATTGCTGTAATAAATTGCAAACTTTTATTTATTTCGATCTATATTAAATTCAGTTTTCATAGACAGGAGATGGGTGAAAATTCATCTTTAATTTTTCCTATACTATATGTCATCAAAAAACCAACAGCTTACTAAACTAATTTGAACTTCAGACTCAAAAATCAGAGAGGTCTCTGATTTTTAAATAGGCCTAAAATTTACTAGTGATAAGTCTGATAGAAAGAAAAAATGTTGGACTGTATTTTTTTAATTGAAAAATCAATTAGGACCACTAACAATTACTTAAGTACGATATTTTGAAGAGATATGTTGGGGGGAATTTATAGGAAATAAAATCATTTGCTTTTTACTTAAACTATAGATGCTATGCTATGCTATGCTAAGTCACTTCAGTCATGTCCGACTCTGTGTGACCCCATAGACGGCAGCCCACCAGGCTTCCCTGTCCCTGGGATTCTCCAGGCAAGAACACTGGAGTGGGTTGCCATTTCCTTCTCCAATGCATGAAAGTGAAAAGAGAAAGTGAAGTCGCTTAGTCATGTCCGACTCTTGGCAACCCCATGGACTGCAGCCTACCATACATTCATTTAAAAAATTAGTTTACTTATATCTATGTGCTGCAGTTCATGGGGTCGCAAAGAGTCGGACACGACTGAGCGACTGATCTGATCTGATACTATTTGTACCTATTTTCTTCTTGAAAAAGATAAAGGAAACCTCTTAAAATTTCTATAATAAGATCACTACATAAAGTTAAATTAAGCAAGGTAATAATTAAAGCTTTCATATGATTCTGTTTAAAAGATCAAAATATTTTACATATGCAATGATACCACAGAGTTAATCATGCATGGTTTAATTGGTTAATAGATTAATGAGGTCTTGATTTCATATTTTTTTTCACCTCTTCTTGAAGTACCCATGCTAATACAAGAGCTAACTGCTCAGAGAAATCCAAGGAAATGGGAAAAAGGAAGTAAAGGAGATAACTATGGAATTAAAATACTGATTTCCATGTTTATGCCCTTTTTAGCATAGCATATATATTTGAACATTATGTAACTATCTACTGAACACATAAAGTGTACAAAAGGTGAGCCACATAAAAAAAGCTGGTGCTTTCATTAAAAAAAAAAAAATACTAATACAGAAGAAAGACAATAAATGAATATATAGTATGGTGACAACGTGCTGAGTAGGCACATAGTAAAAGAAAAAGAGTAAGACACAAGATCAGAGGAAATCTCTGAGAAGGTAAAATCAGGACTGTAATTTCATAGAAAAAAGTCTTAAAGTATACAGATCCAACCAGCGGTAGTTACCTTGAGGGAGGGGTTGGGTGGAGAGTTTCACTTTTTACTTTTTCAACTTTTGGTATTTGAACTTTTAGAATTGGTTTTACTGATGTAACTTAGAAACTCTTTCTTAGGCCAAAGATTATATTATTATTCTCTGAACTACATTTTTCATGACATTGGCTTCCTCAAAAATATATTTTAAAAACCCATTTTTTAAAAAAGAGATTGGATTTTATTCTAAATGTAGTAGAACAGGCTTAGCAGAGGAAAGACATAATCTGAATTATGATCTAAAGAAACTGGTGGTGACAAATGTGAGGAGAAGTGGTTTGTGAGACAGAAAGAGCCAGAAGCAGAAGCATTATTAAGGGGATCACTGCAGTTACTCAAGGAAAGGATGACGATGGTATTAACTATGGGGATGGCTGAGGAAATGGAAAAAATGGCCCTTATCTTTGCCACCTTCAATGTCCCTAGCACAGCAAGTGGCATGAAGTACATCTTCCATACACAGATTTTCAGGTAAGAAAAATAGAAATGAGAGAGTTAGGGAGCCCAGCCAGTCGTAGGGCTATATCACTTCTCTAATTTGAATTAGAGAAATAGGAATATTTTCCTTGTAAATAATTGTGTAACATCCATTTCTGAAAGCAGTTTAGTAATCTCCTAAGCAATTAAAGATTTATATAACCACAATTTTAAAAATCATCAACTCGATGAACATGAGTTTGAGCAAGCTCTGGAAATTGGTGATGGACAGGGAAGCCTGGAGTGCTGCAGTCCATGGAGTTCCAGTCAGACATGAATGAATGACTGATCTGAATTTTAAAAATACATTTTGAACAAAATTCTTTCTCATTTCAACTCCACTATTAAAGTATTCTGTTGCTTGTACACACTGCCATATTTAAAATGGATAACCAACAAGAACCTACTATACAGCACTAGGAACTCAGCTCAGTACTTTGTAACAGCATAACTGGGAAAATAATTTGGAAAAGAATAGATATATGTATAACTGAATCACTTTATTGTACACCTGAAACTAACATGAAATTGTTAGTCAATTATAGTCAAATATAAAAAAGTTGAAAAAAATAAAGTATGCTGTCACAGAAATTTCAAATAAATTAGATGATATTACAAAAAAAAAAAAATCAAATGTCATAACAAGTTCTCTAAAGACCCTTAAGAAACATTCCTTTAACAGCTTAACATTTAACTGTGTAGTTCCTCTTTAAAATATGGGAAAAAATTTAACCAAAGAAATTACAAAACTGATTTGCATTCTCTTAGCTTTTCCACTTCTCTCTTTAGTTACAGGCTGAGGGATCTAATCAGTTTTCATCCGGAGCCTGTTTAGCCATAATTTCTTTTTTTACCTGACTTGATCTGTCACTTGATCCAGCTCTGAACTTCATTTTCTATTTCACCTGTATAAATATAAGTCCTACCTTATCTTTACTTTTCACTCTATATCAAACCCAATGCTTAAAATTAGAAATTGAAAACAAAACCTCAATTTCTGTTCCAACATATTAGATGATGCACTGTTTTATATCCTGTTGCTCATATGATCAAAGATATAAAAAGAGAAATCAATAATCACAAAGACTTTTCAATAGGTTGTATGGATTTGAAATTTGAAGATAATGTTTCTAAAAGAGAAAAGTAATGTTACAAATAATAAGTAACAGTCTATTTTACAAGCCAGCCCTTAAATTATTCTACTCCATGATATAGGTAAAACACCATGCAATCTTTTGTTATTGTTGTTGAGTTGCCAAGTCATGTCAGACTCTTTGCGACCCATGAACTACAGCATACCAGGCTTCCCTTCCTTCAGGATCTCCTGGACTTTGCTAAAATTCATGTTCACTGAGTCAGTGATGCCATCCAATCATCTCATCTTCTGTCACCCCCTTCTCCTCCTGCCTTTATCATAGGCTTATTATAGATTCTTTATATGGTACATTTTATCTTGATTTTTTAATTAGCAAAATGTTTACAATACAATCTAGCCACATGTCTACAGCTACTAAAGGATGGGTACTATAAAGGGAGATTCAGAGTCTAGAGCAACACCATCCGACAGAGCTCTGTTCCACATGGAAACTTATATCTATTCATCCCACATAGTGGCCCAGCAACATGTGGGCATTCAGCACTTGAAATGTGTGACTGAGAAAATGTACTTTTCTTTTTTTAAACGAAGAAGTATTTGTTCTAATTTTTACCTTCCAGTTTTACTGAGATATAAGTGATATACAGTACTGTATAAGTTTAAGGTGTAACGCATAATGACTCAAATAAATCATGAAATGATTACCACAGTAAGTCTGCTGAACATCCATCATTCCTTATAGATAAAGAAAAAAATATTTTTCCTTGTGATGACAACTCTTAGGATTTACTCTCTTAATAGCTTTTATATATTACTTACAACAGTGATAACTCATTTATCACAGTTTACATTGTATCCCTAGTCCTTATGTACCTTATTTATGTTATTTACTAGAAGTTTGTACCTTTGGACCACCTTCATTCAATTTCCCTACCCCACCCCACCCCCACCTCTGGTAATCACAAATATGATCTCTTTTTCTATGAGATTGTTTATTTTTTTGAAGTACAATTGACCCACAGCACGAAGTTAGTTCCCAAAGCATAACAAAGTGATTCAATATTTCTATACATTACAAAGTGATCACCAAGGTAAATCTAGTTACCATCTGTCACCATACAAAAATATAACATTCTCATTAACTATATTTCCTACTCTATTTCACCCCCATGACTCATTTATTTCATAAGTTTGTACCCCTTAGTCTTCCTCACCTATTTCTGTCATCCCTCCAACCCCTTCTGACAGCTACTTTTATGTTCTCTGTATCTATGACTGTGTTTATCTTGATTGTATTTGTTCATTTATTTTGCTTTTCAGAGTCCATATGTAAGTGAACATGGCATTTGTCTATGTGTAACTTACTACACTTAGCATAATACTCTTTAGGTCCACCATGCTGTCACAAATGGTAAGCTATCTTTCTTTTTTATGGCTAATAGTTCATTTCATATCTATACCATAGTTTCTTGATCCATTCATCCATCAATGGGCACTTAGGCTGCCATTTAGCTTGGATTAAATAATTACATCCAACTAGTCATTATCTCATTGGACAGCAGAGCTCTGAAATATGCATTTCAACAAATCTGGAGACTAGCATTTAGGAGGCATATTAATGATAGTGAAATCAAAAGTAAAAAAGATACAAATGGACTGTCATAGTAAATTTTCATATAAAAGCAATACAAATTCTATAAGAATCAAGAATGTAGGCTCTACTCTTAAGGAAAGCATTGAGTTGGGCCCTTACATGGTAGACTAATTATTTCATGGCACTAACAATCAAGAGTAACATGATTAAACCTAGGCTCCCACACCAGTAGTTACTCAGCCTGAGAAAAGCCTCTCTATGCGTACAAATGACAAAACCAGTCAAGGTGCTTTGTCTGGATCATGCCATACTATGTGGTTTGCTATCAGAGTCGAGTATTACTTTCCAGGTTCAGATATTATCCCAATTTTATGATGACAAACTAAGGAGCAAGGGTGAAAGGTATACTACAATGCAAAATTGTTGATACACCAGTTTTATGTCCAGTTTCCATGCTTTCCCCCTAGGTTCATGTGAAACAAACTCAAGATTAAATTTTTTAAACCAAGTAAGTTCATGCAGTAAAAATGTATTATAAATTATATTCCCTTTAAAGAGAATTTTATCTTAAAGGAATCAGATTTAGAGTCTAAGCCTTAAGCTAAAATACAGATGTCAGTCATCAATATCAATGTCTTAATCCTAAATTTTTGAACCCTTTTTTTTAGCAGTGAATACTCTGAGAAACATTAAATATCCATGTACAAAGAGAATACTAACTTCCCAAGGAAAAGAAATGATAGTGTTTGAGTTTTCCTTTAAAAAGATAAAACTATTCCTGGTTATCAGCTATGAGGGTGGTATGCCAGAGAAGAAGAGAGAGAGAGAAACAGATACTTGACCCCAAATCATCTAAACTGCCAATTGCTTTAGATAATCAGTTTAAGAGCAGGGCCTATGATAAGAATATCCACGTTTTACTTTTACTAGTTTGCATGTCAATATGAAACATCAACATAAAAAGTCTATTTTGTGAAATAACAAAAAAAATACAAAATACTTGGGCTCATTTAGTCTTTTTACAATAGGAAATTAACTGGTACTTCTTTGTTTTGCATAAAGTTGTAACTGTCCTAAGCCAAAAGCAAAAAATGTCCTAAAGTACACAGCATTCTAGATAATTCATAAACAATTACAGTCTATCTTCCTTCAGGGTTTGCTGAGCAATGGTAGGTCCAGCTTTATACGGCCCACTACCTTGACCCCCAGCTGATCTCACAAGGGGCAGTAATGCACCAGAGTCCGTAATGAGCACCCCTACCTCTGTGAGGCAGGAGAAGCGGGGGCTTACTCCATGGGAACTTTTCCAAGGCCAAATAGAAAGAAGGTTCTAGAAGAATCACTCATCAGTACTGGCAGTACCTGTTAGAAGGCAAATGGCTTCCAGGATGGCTGGGGGGAGGTTAATGTTTTATGAAGAAGCTGTCAGAAGAATTTGGAAAAAAATCACCTAAGAATGAAGAGGAGACTGTTAATGGAGAGACACTCGCTGTGGTGGTAACAGAAGGGACCAGAAAGAACCATAATTTGGTGACCCCAGTAGTATGTTGGTAAGTTTTCCACAACTTACTGAGAAAGCAGGAAAGGTGACAGATTCTGGTTTGTGACATGTATTATTTCAGTGGTGAAAATACTCCCACCATGGCCAATCTCAAGCTGCAAATGCTGTTACTGAATGCAGAATGGGAAGAGACATGCAGTAGCATATTATCATCTATACAGTATTTTGCACCATAAAAAAGAAAAACATCAAGAATATAGACAATAAAATGCAGCAAGTTAATTAGGAAGTGATCAGTTTTAAGTATGTATTACTTTGTTTTTTAACATAATTTACTTACATAACACAATTAATAATGGTTACTTTAACAGCAAGATCACAAAATTTCTGAATATTTAACAATCAGCCTGTGTGAGCCAGTACAAGGCAGTTTTTGCACACCTATAAAAGAAACAAGCTCAGAGTAAAATCAGGGGTTGCTCCTGACAGCTAACACAGGTCCAGCTAAAGAAGAAGACCTCTGCCTCCTTTGTGTCCACTTCCAACCATGTACTGGCAAGAAGACAAAAGAAACAGTTAACTATGTACTGACTTCTCTCCTTTGAAAGCTCAACTGCAAGTCTAGGTGAGAATGAGTGGAGAGGAGGCAAAATTAGAGGGCGCACACTTAAACTGGGCTGATCTGGATTTTAATAGCTAAAAATGATCACAAATAATGAAATCTGTCCAACATGTTGTGAAGAATCAGGGAAGAGTGAGTTAAAGTATAAATGGAAATAATGGTTGGTGGTTTCCTGAAACTTCTCTTCAAACTGGACAAACATGCTTAAGGTGGCACTATTTGGAGTACCAAGCCAGTTATCCACTGCTAACAAGAAAACCAAGATTTAGTGCTCACTTGGGCAGCACATAAACTAAAACTGGAGCAACACAGAAGCTAGCATGGCCCCTGCACAAGGATGACTGCCATGCAAATTCATGAAGCATTCCATATTTTTCAGACATTTCTCCAAAGAAGACATACAGATGACGAACAAACACATGAAAAATGCTCAACATCACTCATCATTAGAGAACTCCAAATCAAAACTGCAATGAGGTACCATCTCACATTAGTCAGAATGACTGCCATCAAGAAGTCTGCAACAATAAACACTGGAGACAGTGTAAAGAAAAGAGAACCCTCTTATACTATTGATGGGAATGCAAACTAGTACAGTCACTATGGAAAATGGGGGGATATTCCTTAAAAACCTGGAAATAAAACTGCCATACAACTCAGCAATCCCATTGCTGTCCACATTGAGGAAACCAAAATTGAAAGAGACGTATGTACCTCAATGTTCATTTCAGCACTGTTCACAATAGCTAGGACATGGAAGCAACCTAGACGTCCAGCTCAGTTCAGTTCAGTCATTCAGGCATGTCCAACTCTTTCCACCCCATGGACTGCAACACACCAGGCATCCCTGTTCATAACCAACTCCTGGAGTTTACTCAAACTGATCTCCATCTAGTCGGTGATGCCATCCAACCATCTCATTCTCTGTTGTCCCCTTTTCTCCCACCTTCAATCCTTCCCAGAATCTGGGTCTTTTCCAATGAGTCAGTTCTTTGCATCAGGTGGCCAAAGTATTGCAGTTTCAGGTTCAACATCAGTCCTTCCAATGAATATTCAGGACTGATTTCATTTAGGATGGACTGGCTGGATCTCCTTGTGGTCCAAGGGACTCTCAAGAGTCTTCTCCAATACCACAGTTCAAAAGGATCAATTCTTCGGTGCTCAGCGTTCTTTATAGTCCAACTCTCACATCCATACATGACTACTGGAAAAACCACAGCCTTGAGCTGAGGGACCTTTGTTGACAAAGCAATGTCTCTGCTTTTTAATATGCTGTCTAGGTTGGTCATAACTTTTCTTCCAAGCAGCAAGCATCTTTTAATTTCACAGCTGCAGTCACCATCTGCAGTGATTCTGGAGCCCAAAAAAATGAAGTCTGCCACTGTTTCCACTATTTCCCCATCTATTTCCCATGAAGTGATGGGACCAGATGCCATGATCTTCGTTTTCTGAATGTTGAGCTTTAAGCCAACTTTTTCACTCTCCTCTTTCACTTTCATCAAGAGGCTCTTTAGTTCTTCACTTTCTGCCATAAGGGTGGTGTCATCTGCCTATCTGAGGTTATTGATATTTCTCCCGGCAATCTTGATTCCAGCTTGTGTTTCATCCAGCCCAGTATTTCTTGTGATGTACTCTGTATATAAGTTAAGTAAGCAGGGTGACAATATACAGCCGTGAGTTACTCCTTTCTCAATTTGGAACCAGTCTGTTGTTCCATGTCCAGTTCTAACTGTTGCTTCTTGACCTGCATACAGATTGCTTAAGCGGCAGGTCAGGTGGTCTGGTATTCCCATCTCTTGAAGAATTTTCCACAGTTTGTGGTGATCCACACAGTCAAAGGCTTTGGTGTAGTAAATAAAGCAGAAGTAGATGTTTTTCTGGAACTCTCTTGCTTTTTTGATAATCTAATGGATGTTGGCAATTTGATCTCTGGTTCCTCTGCCTTTTCTAAAACCAGCTTGAACACCTGGAAGTTCATGGTTCATATACTATTGAAGCCTGGCTTGGAGAATTTTGAGCACTACTTTACTAGCACTTGAGATGAGTGCAATTGTGCAGTAGTTTGAGCATTCTTTGGTATTGTCTTTCTTTGGGATTGGAATGAAAACTGACTTTTTCCAGTCCTGTGGCCACTGCTGAGTTTTCCAAATTTTCTGGCACATTGAGTACAGCACTTTCACAGCATCATCATTTAGGATTTGAATACCACTGGAATCCCATCACCTCCACTAGCATTGTCTGTTGTGATGCTTCCTAAGGCCCATTTGACTCTGCATTGTGGGATGGGAATGGAGGGAACACGGCTCCACCCATCAACAGAAAATTGGATTAAAGATTTACTGATCAAGGCCCTGCCTATCAGAACAAGACCCGGTTTCCTCCTCAATCTCTCCCATCAAGAAGCTTCCATAAGCTTCTTATCTTTCTCCAACATAGGGCAGACAGACAGAAAACCACAATCACAGAAAACAAACCGATCTGATCACATGGACCACAGCCTTGTCTAACTCAATGAAACTATGAGCCATGCCATGTAGGGCCTCCCAAGACGTATGGGTCATGGTGGAGAGTTCTGACAAAATGTGGTCCCCTGTAGAAGTGAATGGCAAACTGTTTCAGTATTCTTGCATTGAGAACCCCATGAACAACATGAAAAGGCAAAAAGATAGGAGGACACTGAAAGGGAAACTCCCCAGGTCAGTAGGTGCCCAATATGCTACTGGAGATCAGTGAAGAAATAACTCCAGAAAGAATGAAGAGATGGAGCTAAAGCAAAAACAACACCCAGTTGTGGATGTGACGGGGGGTTTCAGGACGGGGAGACACATGTGTACCCATGTGGTGGATTAATGTCGATGTATGGCAAAAACCACCACAATGTTGTAAAGTACTTAGCCTCCAATTAAAATAAAGTTAATTTTCAAAAGCCAAGATTAAAAAAATTACCTTTCCTTTATAGAAAAACAACCTGCTATGTTAAACAATGATATCATATAAATGGTAAAATACGCTGTCCTGCTCTTTCCATACAGGCATCTTTTCTCTACCACAGATTAACAGCAAACTTGAGGGGCTATAAAGTGCACTAAATTTGCAAGTCATCATTGTTAAAAACCATAACATTAGAGTACCTCCATGCACTTTCTTTTATTTGTTACAGACAAACGAGCTGCAAGGTAGGTAGCACAGTTACTAATAGTCATATCTTGAAGCTGAGAAAAGTTAAATAATGTGCTCGCCTAACAGTCAAAACTTGAATACTCTCCAAAGGTCTACACAGTTATATATGAGCTAAAGAACACTGGTTTCAGAAATCAGACCCAGGATCTAATCCTGATTATGCCATTGACAGGTGATATTGGGTCACTCTCTCTGGGTCATAATGTTTTCTCCTATAAAATGAAATCATTGAACTGTAATATCTGTAACGTCTCTTTAGGATTATGATTCTGTTTCACCAAGAGGGAAGGCAACATGTCTGGAAGACCAGGGTAGTGACTATACAACTAAAAACAAAATGATACTAAAGGGAAGAATTCAGGCAAGGCATACAGAGTGCAAGAAATAAAATAATCTTGGACTAAACCAACTCTCAACACAGAAGCTTTTATATGCTTCCTTCATACAATGCTTCCAAGCTTTTTCAAGTTTGTTTAACCAACAGGGCTTGCCTGTGGATTTAAGTGAAAACATGAAATTAAAGTAGCATATGAAAGTATACAGAAGACTGTAATTGAGGTTGGGGGGTAGAATTGCTAAGCAGTTCACCTGAAAATTAGATCTCATTCTGTTCTAGAGATTATCAAATAGCAAAAAGAAACATTTTATAATTTATTATAAGATTGGCTATTATGTTATTAATATTATAAAAGTACAGCTAATTAAATGACACTTTTGATATATAGATTTTCAGGAACAAGCAGAAACAAAATATCCACAGATTAATGCATACCCAGAAAATAACAAATCAATATCAGTGATGAGTCTTTACAAAGTAAATGGTAAAAGGAAGAAAGTCTCTGATTCATCTACATGCCATAAATGCATCTTTGAACAGGCAAAACTGTGATGCATTTCTAAAACCAATTTATAAGAATGGAAGTTACTTAGGTCAGTCAATAAAGTATGAATTATTTTATGTTCTCTCTCCCTTATTCTTCTATAATTGATTACTGCACCAAAACCTATTAACTGCTGTATTATTTAAAACTTATGCCTTTCAACGGAGAAGGCAATGGCACCCCACTCCAGTACTCTTGCCTGGAAAATCCCACGGACAGAGGAGCCTGGTAGGCAGCAGTCCATGGGGTCGCTAAGAGTCAGACATGACTGAGTGACTTCACTTTCTCTTTTCACTTTCATGCATTGGAGAAGGAAATGGCAACCCACTCCAGTGTTCTTGCCTGGAGAATCCCAGGGATGGCAGAGTCTGGTGGGCTGCCATCTATGGGGTCACACGTAGTCGGACACGACTGAAGTGACTTAGCATAGCATGCCTTTCAAAGGAGCAAAGATCTCTTTCCTTTATTTATATTTGTTTTTCACATCCATAATAAAAACAGGAAATAAAAACCTGTGGCCACATATATGTAAAACACACAAACCCAAGAAAGCCATAAGCCATGACTAGGTTTATAATTCAGCCTTGACCCACCTAAGCTGGGGTCCTGGGTCATGATTTTACTATGTGAGAATTCATGAACCTCTCATACGCCTTCTTCATTTTCTCAAACACAGAGCTGATTTGAAGGGGATCTCAAGATAACATGTGAACTATTCTAACATGGAATAGGCATTCATTACATTCTTTACTTCTGATTAGAGTCCAGTCAAGAAAGGTCATGGCTTCAGTGAGGCTTCCTACAGCTCTCAGGAAAGACCTCCAATATGTTGACAAGAAACATTTACAATGACCTTTCAGGATTTCAGGAATCTCTTGATCGATTCATGTTATCCACAGGGATAGAACAATGCCTGGGTGTCTTTATTTTTGTCTCTATACAAAGCTGTTAACCACTACATCAGACCTACCTAACCATCCAAAACACATAGTCCAACCAAAGTTAAGAACACGATGGCAAACACGAGACAGAAAAACAAAGAACTATTATTCACTGAACACTTATTTGTCAGCCAGTACCTTAGGCACTTTTGAACAAATTTGAGGTCTAGACACAATAAATAAGTTGTATAAGCAAAGAGAAAGCAAGTGATTCAGCTGGGATTTTTCTCTAACTGGATTTAATCTCAAAGTCCATGCTCATTAAAACTGTATAACTCTTCCTCCAACATATAGCTACTACCAACAAGTCACAAAACATCTTCCCCTGAAAAGTTTGTACTGAACAGTTGACCAAACAGCCCACAAGACTCCACAGTTAGTAGCAAAAACATAAAACTCCCTTGTCTGTGGTCTTGGAACCATGTCTATGTACAGACTCTGAAACATTAAGTAAAATATTCATTTCTTGCTTAAATATCCTAAGGATGGTGCAAATATACACCCACAAGAGTGCACATCAAAGCTGTCAATAGCAATAGTATATAAGTTAAAAATTTAGATTTATGAAAATAGATCTGGTAAGTCTAACTAGAAACGAGCTTAAATAAATAAATAAATAAAAGAGCTTAAATAGATCTATTTTCAGACTACTTGGGTTAATGGACCATTCTGATTTCCTTGTGATTATAAGGAAATGTACAGTTCAGCTGAAATATACACTGAACCATCATAAAACTATCAGCATCGTGTTTTAGCACCTTAGAAAATTTCTATTATTCCTCTTTCAGTCTAATAGAGTAATAGGAAAAATGAGATAGTAGTGGCAGGGAAGACTGGAATGAAGTACTCAGTTGCTATGAAATAATCACTGTGTCAAAGGAATGGACACATTTGATTGTATCTTTCCAGTCTTATGCCCAGAGGTGTGTGATTATCTAATAATCATTGCTGTTTCCCAAAGAAACATGTTTTGCTTCATGCTACAATTTTTTTTAAATGAAAAATGTACTGCTAGAGGTGCCTGTTAAATTGATGATGATGACTTAAATTAACCCACATTTGTCACTAAATTTCAAGGGTCATTCATTATTGAACACAAAAAGACATATTTCTTACATGAGAGGAAGCAAAAAACACAAAGACAGTGAGAGAATCATTAATTAAAGTTTATATAAGACAGAGAACTATTAGAAATACTTGATTTCAGTCTTCCTGGGAATCAGGGTCCATATACAGAAAGGCAAAGCATCAAAGACATGCAAAGAATAAAGCAGTTTACTTGTGTTTGCCAATTGCATTACTGATAGAAACTATCGTTTTTCTGTAATAATCACTGTGCCCCAGTGAACAGTAAAATTATTTTTAACAATTCATTTGTTTTACAATCTCCAAAACATAATGGCTCTAGTTAAATTACTGTAGTACAATAATATGATCATCTACCCCTAAATCAGTCCTTTATCTGGAGTCCTAAGTCCTTTAAACATAAATGTCAACTAAAGCAAAATATTTTCAGTATATTGAATCCATTCTTACTTTTTCATTTTTTTGCTACCTATGTATTTTCTAAAGACAAAATAAGATAATTCAAATGTTTACTAATGACTCGAAAAACAAAAGTAAAAGATTTAATGTATTGCCTTGAGAGATGCTTTTCAGATTTCTTTCCTTACCTTGACAGGAAAGAGAGAACTGTATGTTAACATTCCTGAGGGAAATAGTCATTAGTTTTTTCATTTTCTTTCCACCAATAAAATATAAATATGAAGTCACTGAAGATGACTTGTGACTGTTCATCTTTGATGTTATTCAGTCATTTTTTGTACTTCTACATTCATGAAAATCATACGTACAAGCTATCTCTCTGATGTTACAGACAAAAAAAGAGACCACATCAATCAGTAATTTCATTGTCAAGTTAGAACCAGACAGGAGTACAACGTGGTAAAAGAGTCTTAAGCTCACAAGCTCAGGGTTAATTAGTTCCAGAAAAGTTCCAGAGGGCAGGGATTTATTCCCTTTGATAAAACAAAGGAAGTTTAGTAAAATGTCCTCTAATATTCAACTCTAAAATCCCAGAGTTTGTCAATTTTATTTCAAAAAAAAAAAAAGAAAATTGGAATATTTCTGTCCTGCAAAAATTTGTAACTAGTCCATTCATTAAATTCATTAATTTCTTCATTATTAGATAAGAATGAAATTGACTAATTGTAAGCCAATAGCTACAAGTAAATGCTGTAAACCTGTCACTGAAAATACATGAAAAATAAATTTCTAAATTACATGTATAAAAAGTATTATGTGATATTTTAACTACTAAAACTAAGAATGTTCTGAATAGGTAAATATCTGTGAAACAAAAATCATTAGATAGCATAAATAAAATATATATAAGTACTTAAATTGAGTTAAGGGTTCAAGCAGCAATTCCTAATTTTAGCAACTAATTCTGTGCCCAGCAATGAGCAAGACAATAGGGGGAAGACAGGTTACAGTAGAAAACATGAATCCTGTGCTCAGCAGAAGAGAAAATAAATTTGAAAAGTACCTATCTATAACATCAGGCAATACAGCAGGACATTTGGCTACAAACCTAAAATAAAGACAATCCCACCAATCAAGGAAATGACAAACCACTCAAGTTTCTTGCCTGGAGAATTACATGGACAGAGGAGCCGGGCAGGCTACAGCCCAAGGCGTCGCAAACAATCAGACACTATGGAGCCACTATCACTCATTCACTCAACAATCAAGAAGCCAGAGACAGGGTGAAACACAAAAAGAGAAGAAGGTACAAAGAGAAGGTACAAAAAGAAGGTACAGGGAGAAGGTACAAAAAGACATTATGTGGGTTATATAGATGTAGCTACATAGGTATGTTGAAACACAGAGGTGAGGCTGGAGTGGCTCAAAAGAAGGTGACAAACGGTATGATTCAGTTCGGTTCAGTTCAGTCGCTCAGTCGTGTCCGACTCTTTGCACCCCCATGAACCGCAGCACCCCAGGGCTCCCCGTCCATCACCAACTCCCGGAGGTCACTCAGACTCACATCCATCAAGTCAGTGATGCCTCCAGCCATCTCATCCTCTGTCGTCTCCTTCTCCTCTTGCCCCCAATCCCTCCCAGCATCAGAGTCTTCTCCAATGAGTCAACTCTTTGCATGAGGTGGCCAAAGTACTGGAGTTTCAGCTTTAGCATCATTCCTTCCAAAGAAATCCCAGGGCTGATCTCCTTCAGAATGGACTGGTTGGATCTCCTTGCAGTCCAAGGGACTCTCAAGAGTCTTCTCCAACACCACAGTTCAAAAGCAAAGGGTATGATTAGAGGGGCCAGAAAAACAGGCATACAGTTTTGATGCTTCAGAGCCAGTTTGCAGGATGCCCTAATGTGAATATTGATGCCGGATAGGCCAGTTAATCAAGAGAATGACATATAGAAATCTAGGTAATGGTGGGAATAAAGAATGTAACCCAGACATGAAACATGACAAAGACAATGCAATTCAAAAACTGATTCTATCATGAAAAACTGAAGAGTAGTTTGGGTTATGATAAAGTTGAGTCAGTTTCAACTGCAACATTTCCAACTAGAGAAATTATGAGAATGATGTGGTACTGATATAAACACAAAAACTGGACACAGTTGGAGTATAAAGAGTAAATATCAACAATTAAGATCTAAACTATTGATAACTGAAAGTATAAAGTAGCCAGCTACAGTTATGCAAAATCTTTCTTTATTTACATTTCTTTTACCACCTGCATAAGTCCTAGGGATAAGAATGGGCAGATGAAAAAAATAAAGAATGGGCAGATGTTAAATTTGGGATCGTTGTTTTTTAAGTATCTTAAAATCATTGATGTAGCAACTAAAAGGCAATATATTCTCCAAAAGTAACTCCTCCGGTATAATGAATGTGATGCAGTTTTTCTATGCAATAAGGCAAAATCAATTTAGCATTCTCGGTGGCAACAAGAAAAGTCTTTAAATGAATTAACTTTCCCTTCCACTGAATCTACTTCCTAGTCAATTATCTTTAACCCATAGCAGGCAGCCTTTACGTTTGGCCCATGATGGGTTTCCCAGAAACCGCATCTTACAGATAGCTGTAAAGAGCATTAGGCTTTCCCATAGGAATGATGCTGTAAGTTGGGTAGTTTCTGACACCAACAAATCATGATGATGTCAATCATACATTATGAAAAAAAAAAATGCAAACTTATTAATGTACAAATATAATCATTTTAGGACTACCTGGGTAGCTCAGCTGGTAAACAATCTGCCTGCAATGCAGGAGACCCCAGTTAGATTCCTGGGTTAGGAAGTTCCCCTGGAGAAGGGACAGACTACCCACCCCAGTATTCTTGGGCTTCCCTGGAGAATCAGACAGTAAAGAATCCACCTGCAATGCAGGAAGATGCCCTGGAACAGGGATGGCAACCCACTCCAGTAGTCTTGCCTGGAGAATCCCCATGGACGGAGAAGTCTGGCTGGTTACAGTTCATGGAGTCGCAGAGAGTCAGATGTGACTGAGCGACTAAGCACAGCACACAGCATAATCCTCTCAAATAGTATATATTCCAAGTCATCTAAAATTTCAGTACTGAGGAAACCTTAGAAAATGTCTAAATTGCAACATCATATTTTTCTCAGATTAAAAAAAAAGAGACACATATAGGTTAAGCTGGATTCAAAAGATTTCAGTATTAGAACTTTGAGTTCAACTGGCTCAAAGATCAATATACTTAACATTCATTCCCCTACTTTACAAAACTATATGCAATGAGCATAAGTAATTAGTAAACACTAATAGAAGAGCCAACGTGCTACAAACTAAACGCATTTCACATCACAGAGGCATTCTGCGCATTTCCACATATGGTACAGATGCCAGAAAACTCAAAAACATCATATATATACATGCCTCTATGGAATGTATAATATGAGCACCCAGGAGTCTTAACTACTAGAATGCACTTTAGAAGAGTAGTTAAAGAGTATTTAGACAGTACACATTTATTTAAAATGCTACTAAGGAAATTTTTAATTTATTTCTGCACTCAAAAAATAGAAGTAAAACCATCCCAGGAAGCATTCTGTTTAAATGTAGCCATTGTCATACAAATGGCTTTGTCATGTAAAACAAATTTGTCATACAAAACAAATCTTGTCATACAGGAATCACTGAACCAGTCAGGCATCAAAGAACCCAGCTCTTGCTTTGTTCTTTGTTGTTCAGTCGCTAAGTCATGTCCAACTCTGCGACCCCATGGACTGCAGCACACCACCCTTTCCTGTCTTTCATTATCTCCCAGACTTATGTCCATTGAGTCAGTGATGCTATCCAGCCATTTCATTTTCTGTCACCCTCTTCTCCTCCTGCTCTCAATCTTTCCCAGCATCAGGATCTTTTCCAATAAGCTGGTTCTTTGCATCAGGTGGCCCTTGTCAACTTGTGGCAAGAAAGACATCCTTCATTCATGTCCTTATCATCAAGGACAGCCTTGAAGAAATTATAAAGAAAACACACACACACACACACACACACACACACACACACACACACAAGGCTGCCTTAGTGTTACAGTCTATGGAGGAAGAGAACAGAAACTGCAATCTTTTGCCTTGATAACAGTGAGAGAAAGACAAATTCTAAAAAAAAAAAAAAAAAAAAAACCACTTATCTGAAGTTAATCCAAGGTAACTGAGGTGGCTGGCAGAGGACCCGGTGCCAAAGAAGCCACAGCAGTTGCCAAGTTAAAACCAAACAAAACATGGTACCCTATTGCCTTAGAGTCAGGCAGTGATTACTAGTTAAGTGCTTTAAACTTTGACAGCGATGGAGAGGGGCCCGACCAGGTGTCCTCACTGTAGACATGGTCCTCCTGGTACTTAAACAAATCATGATGAAAGCACCACAGGGAGGTTGAAAACAGATGATTTCATTCACCCCCCACCCTGTTATCAGCTTTATAAGAGCTGTAGCTGAAAGGTGGCTGATAAAACTAATGTAGTAATCTTCCCTGCTAGGCTTTGATCTGGTTTTCTGGCAGAAGCACCTATTATCTACTCAAAACAAAAAAAGAAAGAAAGGTCTGATCAGGTGCAAATCTCTATTGGCACCTTGGCCTAAGCTCTGAAGCCCCCCTCCTCGATCAAAGTCTAAGGATTCAAAAAACACTAGCACACCGTGTTCTCAACTTTGAAGAAATCATTACTCATAGTCGGTGAACTGTGATTATATCTCTGGTTCTCTTCCAAGACTATTATTATATAATCTCTGGCCAACGCTGTGTGCTTTTAGCAAACTTCACAAGTTTATTCATTCTATTTGGGAAAGATGGAACAAATGCACTTAAAATTAATATCAAACTGAGAGGTTTAATTGGAAGTTTATTAGGAAAATAAGTATTGGAATATTAACAGCACCCTTAATTATATTAACAATTCAGTCTTCTAAAACAAGAACTCTAAAATGAATCATAAAGTTTTGCATATGTTGATTATAAGGGTTTTAACCACACACGGATTAACCATGAAAATATGTTAAAAATAATAAACAATGGAATTTTAGTATGACATTAAAGAGTATATCAAGTATTTCAGAAAGCGGTAGTATTTCATCTTTGTGAAGTCCCAAATCTCACTGTTTCAAAATCATACATTCTCTACCTTAATGAAGTATGTAAAATTAAGTTTACAAGCAGCAGAAGATCAAAATTGGACAACTTAGTTATACAAAGAACCCAGATTTTAAACCTAAGTCTTCACAACTCCTTCAAATTTACAATCTAACATGCAATGTCTTCGGGCTATAATCACTTTTAATATTGAACTCTAGACCAAAGGATGTCTATGTGAAATGGAAAAACAGTCATGTATTTTGGATACAAGACTATCTAGAATCATCTCCCTTGAATACATTCATGGAATACCCAGTTAAGAAGAATTCTAGTAAGGATACATGAAATATTAATCAATGCAAAAGAAGCAATTTACTACTGTAATGTCTCAAGAGTCTCACAATAGTATGAACTTTACAAGCTTCCTTCTCACCGTCAAAATGAGTAACAATAATGCAGTGAGTAAAATTTAAACCTATTATTATAAACTTATATTATCTTTCCCAAATATATATATATATGTGTGTATGTATAATATATTACAGTAAGAGTAAAAACAACATAAACCACTAAAAATCAAGCTCCTATTTTGTAAAAGGCAAATGTTTAACTTCTCATGTCATTCGCTCAGTTGTGTCTGACTCTTTACAAAGCCATGGACTGCAGCATGCCAGATTTCCCTGTCCATCACCAACTCCCAGAGCTTACTCAAACTCATGTCCATAGAGTAGGTGATGTCATCCAACCATCTCATCCTCTGTCATCCCCTTCTCTTTATGCCTTCAATCCTTCTCAGCATCAGGGTCTTTTCCAGTCAGTTCTTTGAATCAGGTGGCCAAAATATTGGGAGTTTCAGCATCAGCATCAGTTCTTCCAATGAACATTCATGACTGATTTCCTTTAGGATTGACTGGTTGGATCTCCTCACAGTCCAAGGGACTCTCAAGAGTCTTTTCCAACACCACAGTTCAAAATCATCAATTCTTTGGTGTTCAGCTTTCTTTACAGTCCAACTCTCAAATCCACACATGACTACTGGAAAAACCATAGTTTTGACTAGATGGACCTTTGTCAGCAAAGTAACGTCTATGCTTTTTAATGTGCTGTCCAGGTTGGTCATAGCTTTTCTTCCAAGGAGCAAGTGTCTTTTAATTTTATGGCTGCAGTTATCATCTGCAGTGATTTCGAGCCCAAGAAAATAAAGTCTGTCACTTTCCACTGTTTTCCAATCTATTTGCCATAAAGGGATGAGACTGGATGCCATGATCTTAGTCTTTTAAATGTTGAGTTCTAAGCCAGCTTTTTCACTTTCCTCTTTCACTTTCATCAAGAAGCTCTTTAGTTCTTCACCTATTGCCATAGGGTGGTATCATCTGCATATCTGAGGTTATTGATATTTCTCCCAGCAATCTTTATTCTAGCTTGTACTTCATCCATCCCGACATTTCACATAATGCATTCTCCATGATGTTTAAATTTTGCATGATGTACTCTGCTTAATGTTTAAATTCTACCTTTACAATACAATTATAGGCTTCCCTGGTGGCTCAGATGGTAAAGCGTCTGCCTGCAGTGCGGGATACCCGGGTTCGATCCCTGGGTTGAGAAGATCCCCTGGAGAAGGAAATGGCAACCCACTCCAATACTCTTGCCTGGAAAATTCCATGGACTGAGAGGCTCCTCAGAGCCTGGTAGGCTACAGTCCATGGGGTCGCAAAGAGTAGGACACGACTAAGCGACTTCACTTTACTTTTACTTTCCAATACAATTGTAATTTTTTAAATGTTGGCCAATAGAATAGACCCACTATTTCAAATAATAATGACCTACAATCTCAAATAAATAAGATGTTTTAAATTGCATCACCAAATTGTTACTGTTTTATTTTTCTAAAAGAAGTGCATTCCTAGGACACCAGAGGGTATATTCTCCTTGCCTAGACTTTGTCTCTGATAAATGAAACATTTTTCATCTCCTAAAGAAACTGTCATTTTACAAAAATCAGAAAACTACAACTATAATCAAATACTTAGTTAAGTAAATTATTACTATGACCCTATAAAGACATCTCAGTAATTATTAAAAACATAACTTGAAAATTCTTGATCATTTTCAAATTTACTATCCAGCCATAGTGAACTGCTTACTGGGGCTTACAATTCCCCTAAATAAATTTAAAATTATGTCTGTCCCATTGGCAGATATGTCTGCAGAGGAAATCACTGGCATTCACACTCAAATAAAAAGCCGAGGTTGTTCCACTGGTCACCACAGAAATAGACTTGAAAGCATTTTATTCTGGATCCAAACAGATAATTCAGAAATACCTTCTAAAAGTCACAAGTAGCTTGTCTCACCATTAAATTTGTAGGCCAGCTCATGGAAGAGTAGTAAGTGAAATAGCCTGATTTCACTTAGATAAAGTAAATATCTGTCTGTACCATTTTCAATTATCATGAAAAAAGTTAAAAGGCAAATTTCTGGTTTAAGCTAACCAACATAAGCAGTATGAGTGAACTTGGCCCTTTTGTTGATGCTGATGTCTGATAACTAAAATTATTCAACAGAATCACATTTGAAAGCACGTTGGAATACTATCAATTCATTTACACCACAAGCTCTGTTATGCTCCTGTTTCCCCAATGAAGAATAAGTAAATCTGTGTGACTGCAATACATCAGACACTAGTGTGAATAATTACCATCTACATTACTATGTGTTTCAATAGCATGTGCAGTACATGACATTGCTTCATTTTATTTTCTAACAACACACTTAAGATGCAAGTATTAAATCTATTTGGAGGTTAAGATACTAAGCTTCACAAATGTTATCTAATTTACGTTCTTCTTGACTAATTACGTGCTGTGCTGTGCTATGCTTAGTCACTCAGTCGTCTCTGACTCTTTGTGACCCCACAGACTGTAGCCCCCCAAGGCTCCTCTGTCCATGGGGATTCTCTAGGCAAGAATACTAGAGTGGGTTGCCATGCCCTCCCACAGGGGATCTTCCCAACCCAGATATCAAACTCAGGACTAATTTCATAGAGCTCAGTAAATGAACTCAAATGGTTCTGAAGCCTGTGCTCTTACTTTGCATGCAAAACTGCAAGAATTGTTTCTATATATATTTCTGTTTACTTTTTTTAATGTGAAGCAGAATGTTCATAGCCCTGAGATGGTTTACTCTATATTTTTATTTATTTGTGGAATTTTTGTGTCTTTGTTTATAGCCAACAGTTAAGTTCCATAATGTTACCTAAAAAGGGTAATGAAGGTTCAAGTACATATAGCCCCCATCTGGATGTATTTGTTTGTAAAGAAAAAAGAACTAATAAATTGGTAAGTGAGGGCAGTGCATTAATTTTAGGAATGGTTACAATAGTGAGGGACTGAAAGGAGAAAAATACTAAACCAGAAGTTGACATTTCTGATGGTAATCACAGGGAATAAGGATTAGATTACTCAACTCTACGGCAGGAGGTAAGCATGGTTCAATGAGTAGACTTTACATGGGGATTTAATATTCAAATATTCTGGAATGAAAATAAACCACAACAATGGGAGACATGACACAATACAAAGGGCACTTATTATTGAAAGTTAAGACTTTAAATCCCACTGTCATTAATTCATTGTACAATATCACAAATGGGGCAAATTTAGGCCCCAAATTGTTTTCACCTATAAAACGAGAAAGCTGGCCAGACAAAATGCTTTCTAAGGTACCCTTAAATATTAATTTTTCATTGGGCTAAGAAGATAACTTGTTACATCTGACATATTATAAGAAATGCTCCAGGTTCTTTCCAGATTAAGTATTATATTTTTCTTTGCATATATTTTTCTTTGTTCTTTCAGACAAACCAAAACCAACCAAGCTTCCAAAATGGGGGTATTATATATAAGCAATGTCTACTTTGTAGAATTTAACCAGTGTAATGATACATGTAAACCTTTAAAACTATATTAAATATTCAATTAGTATCAATTAAATATTAAATAATTAAATATTTTAAAATTTATATTATGAGATACTACATCTTAATTACAAATGCCACTGTACTAAATTATTGAATACACAAGTGTATAAGATTCTGCTCAAGGCAACATATGTAAAGTTTTATGATATCTGTGAGTAATTTAAACACAAATTTATTTATGTCTACTAACAGCATTTACCAGTACATCTTATTTAAGACAGCAAAAATACTGTATTTAAACACAGAAGTTCAAGAGAAGTTCAAAAAGAAAACAAATTTATTTCTTTCATAACTATTCTTTTCCACTTACAGATGTTTTATATGTACTTATTTAGATCTGTCTCCTTTATTTTCTAGAAATGACTAAAAGCAGCTGAAAGGATACATTAGCCACAAGAAAATTCCACAAGTGTAAAATCAGAGGGAAAGAGAAAAATGAGAATAAAGACATCAGTTAGAGCCAGAAATAAAGCTCATATATTTTTACCATAAATATTTATATACTTCATATTAGAGAGCCATAAATTGGTTCTAAGCTTTCTAGCAATAAATGCAACATGCAGTTCCCAGTGTAATTTAATTCAATAAAACAATTTCTTTGGGAAAAAAACTGATGTGTTCCTGTGCTAGTCTCTGAAGATCTGGTTTGATTTGGAGATAGATTTTAGATAATATGTGAACCTAAAGATAAAAAGGATCAGTTACCTTTTAAGCAATCTTCCTCAAATATTATTTCTCCAAATCATGGACTCCAATGAGTTCAAGACTGTTCCCTTCCTGAAAAGGACTATGGCATAAAACTATTCAACAATACCATTTAAATGCACACACACACGTTTCAACAACTCTAAATTTTAAGAAATTGTGTATAAGGAGCCTATATAAAAAGCCTCTTGATGAAAGTGAAAGTGGAGAGTGAAAAGGTTGGCTTAAAGCTCAACATTCAGAAAATGAAGATCATGGCATCTGGTCCCATCACTACATGGGAAATAGATGGAGAAACAGTGGAAACAGTGTCAGACTTTGTTTTTCTGGGCTCCAAAATCACTGCAGATGGTGACTGCAGCCATGAAATTAAAAGACGCTTACTCCTTGGAAGGAAAGTTATGACCAACCTAGAGAGCATATTCAAAAGCAGAGACATCACTTAGCCAAAAAAGGTTCGCCTAGTCAAGGCTATGGTCTTTCCTGTGGTCGTGTATGGATGTGAGAGCTGGACTGTGAAGAAGGCTGAGCGCCGAAGAATTGATGCTTTTGAACTGTGGTGTTGGAGAAGACTCTTGAGAGTCCCTTGGACTGCAAGGAGATCCAACCAGTCCATTCTGAAGGAGATCAGCCCTGGGATTTCTTTGGAAGGAATGATGCTAAAGCTGAAACTCCAGTATTTTGGCCACCTCATGCGAAGAGTTGGCTCATTGGAGAAGACTCTGATGCTGGGAGGGATTGAGGGCAGGAGGAGAAGGGGACGACAGAGGATGAGATGGCTGGATGGCATCACTGACTCGATGAATGTGAGTCTGAGTGACCTCCGAGAGCTGGTGATGGACAGGGAGGCCTGGCGTGCTGCAGTTCATGGGGTCGCAAAGAGTCGGACACAACTAAGCGACTGATCTGATCTGATCTGATCTGATACTTTAGCTAGAATTAAGGACTATTGCCTTAAAAAGATCTGACCATGTCCACTTGGGTACCCCTTGGTTGCAAAGGGCAATAATACCACAGGAATAGAGATTTCTTTAGAAAAGTTTTTTTTTGTTTAATCTTCTCTAACTGAAAGACTGAAAGACAATGCATGATCTGCTGCCTGGGAAGTCTGCTTCTTACAGTCTGGCCAAGAGTGTGAACCTGAAAGAAAAGTTTCACTAAGGTGAAAACAGCTGTCTGCTTCAGTGGATTGAGGGGGAAAAAAGTAACTCAGTAAAGGAAACACAGGAAGTTTAACTTGGAGCTAAGTTTAAGAAATACTACCTGTGAAGCATAATCCAAGGTGACTTGCATGAGCCCTTCAAATAAAAGTCAGTCTCAGAACATTGACAAAAGAAAATAACACATTAACAGTAGGAGCAGCTGTCAATGCATGCCACTTTCAGATTGAGATAACAAAATGATGAAACATTATCTAAGAAAATGGTTATCTTTTGTCCTCTATTAGAGAACAGGCTTGCAAGAGCTCTGTCAAAACACTGCGAATCAATTTAAAGAGAAGAGTGGTCAGAACAATCATATTTTACCCTAATGAAATGTGTGACCAGTTCTCTCAAAACAATATTCCTGCTGACCCTGACTAGCAATAGTAATACAGAGACTGATTCTGAAATGAGATCAATAACTAGGGTGGAAAGTTGATGTTGAGCTTTGGCAGCTAGCTCATAACGGACTCCTGGCCAAAGGAGTAAAGGTTGAGGAAAGAACAGACATTAGTTTCTGTGTGGTTAGAATAACACTCTACCATGATTTATGAAATGACCTCAGTCAATAGCTTAGGCTTGAATTAATAGCAATCTTGAATTAATTCCAGCCTCCTAGTCCAAACAAATTATACCCTTAAGTTATGGAGAAAACTTGGAGAAGTATATGATTTCCTTTCTAGTACTTAAAACTATTTGTTGAATGAACAGCTGAATGATCCCATGTGCTATTTGCTGACACTGAGAATAATAAAAATGAGCATAATACACGAACACAAGGACACACACAGTCCCATTACTTTACAAATTTAACAAACTGAGTTAAAAAGTCCTCCAAATCAATGCTTCTAAGTCCTCAGTGAAATTCTATTAATATTTAAATGAAATTTTCTGAGTAATTCCAAAGAAAAGCTAGAAGTACCAGAATAATAAAGGAAATGATGCAGTTCACAATTTGTCCATAATTCACTAAAGCATTTTTTTTAATCTATTGTACTACCTTTATGGGCAATGTGCAGAATTGAGGGATAGATAATAACTTAATGTCACTTTCTGACTAGTCTAACCTCTATACTGGAAAAAGAGGTGATAAATGCATTGCTATCAAGCAAAAAGAAGCCATCCTGCACAAAGCCACAGAGCTCAGTCTTGAGCTTTAGTCTATTTATTATTATTATCAAACACTTGAAAGAGAACATCACTGGCTAATACTTACCAAACATACACAAGATCGCAGACAGTATCTAATACACTGGCTGAGAAAAATATGGGGGAAAAATTCTTTACAGGCTGTGATAATGAGATACATCTAACATAATATAATAACATCTAATAATACATCAAAACGTATTAGAGACAATGTACTATCCTTGGTTCCGATACAAACCTCCTGATTTCTCAGGTCAGTGCTCCTGTTACAACCCAACATACTGGACAGAAAAAAGCATGGAGACTTCTAATCAGCAACAAGAATAATCCAGGAAGGGGACCTGGGCCAGGAGGCCAGGGAAGGGAACAGAATCAGACTGGTTTGTCCTGGTCTTCAGTCTACAAAGTGCTGTGTTTACCTTTCCCACAAAGTCATTAATCACCCTGAGATATGTCCTAAGCACTTATTTAGACTAGAAGTAGCTCACACTGTGAGCCATTATATGTTGAATATAACAACTCAGAGCTGGAAATCACACCAGTCCCTGGAGGAACAATTCCAAATTTCTACTGAGGACAGATTTATAAAAGCTGCCTGGAAAAACCGCTTAGTGCTTAAGTCTGTTTTGTGAATGTGTTACAGCCTGATTCCAATTAACAATGACAAAAAAAATAATGTAAATCAGACCCTACATTAAGAAAAAAAAAAAAAAATTGACTTGTGATGTTTGAAATATATAAAAGCAACAGGTACTCCAGCACTAGACATCTTTAATTAAAAACACAAAGTAAATGGACTCATTCCCCAAAGAATGGTTTTCCTTAGCAGACTACAGAATTACGTATCAGGTAAATCTGTTATAGCAACAGCCACTTCAATAGGGATCAATGCAATTGGAAGCCAAGTAGATATACTTTAGCAGTAAACCAAAAAGCTATTTGGGTTTTTTCCCTTTCTTTAATTGAAACCAATGGAAGAAAGTACTCTTATCAAGTTTCTTCTGAAACATTTCAGATAGGCGTGAAAAGGAATGAAAAACTGCATCACCAAAGTGACTACTAAAATGTTATTTATTGTATTTTAAGAATAGTTATATATGATTTCTATTACACATTTCCCTCCCAAATTTTACTCAGTGGTTAGAGGAAAAAAATGCATGGTAAACGCTAATGCTTTTATTATTAACCAGTTCTCAAATTCCATCACCAGTCATCTCTAAGCATCTCACTATCAGTATACTTGTAAATAGTTACCTGCAGACTAGAAAAAGCAGCAGATGAGGCAGTAAAGCGTCTGTTAATTACTAACTTACTAGAAGAGACTCAGAGAGAGAGTCAGAGACATAGAGAGACAGAGTCAGAAACAGAGAAACAAACGCAGAAACAAAGGAAGAAAAGCTTTGTTGTTTACCTTTATTAGCAGGAGTAACATTTTAAAAATCATGGATTTATGAAAATATCAAGGTTTTTTAAAAAAATCACCCACATCTGCATTTCTTAAATCAGTCTCCTCTGGCTAGTGTTCCTCTGGGTTTACAGGACTGGGGACAAGACTCTGCAGATCCATACCTAGAGGTCTGACAGCTACCACAGCGATAGGACAATAGCAGCTTCTCAGTGTCAGTGAGCATGTTTTAAAACACTTTTATATCTAACCTTAGTGGTCATCACTACCCTTCTCCTCTTTATGCATGGATTACCAGGAAATGTTACCAAAGAAAATAAAATAATACTACCTAATAAAACAGAAGTTTAAAAAATTACTTTTGGTAACAATATTTATAGAAAGCAATTTAACAGAAATGCAGCTTATGAGTCATCTTTTTTGAGGTCAAATGTCATCTTGAGGGAATTAAGGTATAAGGAAATAAAATATCATAAAATTAAAACTATATATGCAAAATTATGGGCTTCCCTGGTGACTCAGTTGGTAAAGAATCTGCCTGCAATGCAGGAGACCTGGGTTTGATCCCTGGGTCAGGAAGATTCTCTGGGGAAGGGAATAGCTACCCGCTCCACCATTCTTGCCTGGAGAATCCCATGGACAGAGGAGCCTGACAGGCTACAGACCATGAGGTCACAAAAAGTCGGACACAACTGAGTGATTAACACTTCACTTCACTTACAAAAACCTTAAGAGTAAAAAAATACAAAATCAACGGAATTACTAAGTTAACTATAACATTTTCTCAAATATAATTTCTAGTCTTAAATTATAATCACACACTCACAAAAAGTCAAAATGAAATGAGAAAACTTTATTACAGTAAAACATCTAGACTTTTAAACTGGAAATGAAAGCTTATTTATACTATGATTACAACTATAAAACATACTTAGAAAAATCTAGAAAATGCTAATATAGTCATCATAGTTATGTTAGATGTTTAGGACTTTACAGTAATTTCAAAATCTGTTTTTCATATTTTTATAGCAAATTACTTGAATGCTTCTTTTAAAAAAATATTCTGCTACTTAAACAAATCAAACTTTCAAGAAAAAATTTACAATAGTGATTTCATACTTTGAAACTTTAACACAAATAGAGTTGGCAAGAGAAATCTACACTTGCAAATATTCAGCCAAATTTTACAGCAAACACAGCAATTATTTCTCTACATCAACACAAAAAGACAGTTTGACATCGTGCTGACCCCACTAACTGAATCCACTCTGCAGATCCCTGCAGAGCTGGTCAGGGATCAAATGGCCATCCAAAGCCAAGGCGGCCACGGAGGTTGGGGCCATGTAGGGAGTTGGGGGAATGACCTGAGAACAGGCCTGTCCAGGCCAAGGTTCTCCAAACAAGGCAAAGACAGGAGGTCAGGATTGAGCTTTAGGGTCTAATGGCAAAGAAAACAATCTTTAGTCTTCTGTCTGTTCAGAAATAATCTGTATGTTAGGCATACAAAGAAGATAACCTTCACTATCTACCCCCCAACCATTCCCTCGAAATGCATGTGAATCAGAGTTCTGGAGCCCAGAAGGAAGGCTCTCTGAGGCTAAATGGTTGACAAGTTAGTTTTCCTTTAATTTCACTTTTACTACCTCACTCTCCCTCTTACCAGCTGCTAAGAAGTCCCTTATGCTTGGCACTTGAGGTCCAGAATCAGGACTTCATACAGTATTATTATTAGAATTCTATTTCCCATAAGTCCTTCCCAGGAAGGAGTTCTTGCCTTAAATAGCAGCAATAAGAGAACACCTCTCATCAACCCACACCCCACATGCATGCATGCACATTGTGTGCTAAGTTGCTTCAGTCATATCCAACCCTTTGTTACTCTACGGATTGTAGACCAGGCTCCTCTGTCCATGGGATTCTGCAGGCAAGATACTGGAATGGTTTGCCTTTTCTTCCTCTAGGGTCTTCCCAAAGATCGAACCTGCGCCTCTATGTCTCCTGTATTGGCAGGTGGGTTCTTTACCACTAGCTCCACCTGGGAAGCCCAGAGTTCATATGTCTACACATTAAAAAAATCTTCATCTGCAGTTGTCATCCTTTGGATTCCAAGGCCACCATACATCCCTCTTTACTGTAATCCTGAGAGAACACAGAGAAGTTCAGAGTAGCGGCCATGTGCTGACACAGACTCAATGTTCTTTCAACTCCCAAGCTTCTCTGATACACTCAAGAATCTCCACCAGAATTAATCTTCTATCATTATGTGTATAGATAGAATGGGAATCTAAGACTGGAACATTCTTACTTGCTCAACAGTTGCAGGAAGTAGGAGGAGTGGGAAGAGAAAGGTAGCATGCATAAATTGAGCAAAAAGAGAAAGAGACAAGAAAATCTCCCTTGCCAGTTTTCCCTTTCTATGTCTCTTACTTACTATCTCCCACAGAATCTGTATGATAAAGTGGGGGAAATATTAAGGCACCTTAGGACTAGATCTTGCTTTCAACTAAGAAACATAGTGAAGCTTCCTCACTTAAGTCAGAAATTCTTTAGCATAATTACGTTTCAAAAAAAAAAAAAGTAATCCAGATGGGCCACATCAAGCTCTACCAAAGCATAAATTCCTGCCTTGGTTTCAATAAATATTATCAGGATATAAACAGAGAAATACTAATTATATAAGTCAATTAAACTATTACATACATGCATATGAGTCACACACATGGTCGAGGAGCTTGGTGTAATTTTTGAATCATGCTATCAAGAATCAGAGCTTTTCCATTGTTGGAATCCCAGTTCTGTAGCTCTCTGCTCCTACCCCACACGGCTCCCTAAGAAGCAAGATAAAGAAACAAACCTATCCCAAAGACGTTCAGTGTGTGGATATGAAACAATTCTTTAAATGCCAGAAGTTAATAAAGCATGCTTCACAATTGTAATTTTATGCCACAGGCATGTTCATATTTTTTCTAAGCGACTGGATTTACATCAATCTCAACAAATTTATGTATTCAGTGTATAAACATTTTAACATAATAATAATCTTCTGTCATAACAGAGAGACAACATGGTCCAGTGAATCGTATGCTGAATACCCTTATCCAGCCCTATCTACCTCACAGATATTCTGTAAAGTTTAATTTGTAGAGACCTCCATAAAACACTATGAGTTCTTTTCCAAAAGTACCTTACAACGTTATGTATTCACTACACTTTTGCTCTTGTTTAGTGCTGAGTTGTGTCCGACTCTTGCAACCCCATGGACTCAAGCTGGCCAAGTTCTTCTGTTCATGGGATTTGCCAAGCAAGAATACTGGAGTGGGTTGCCACCTTCTCCACGGGATCTTCCTGATCCAGGGATCAAACCTGTGTCTTCTACATTGGCAAGTGGATTTTTTTTACCAATGAGCCACCAGGGAAGCCATATCCACTATACCAGAAAAGAAAAACAAGGCAATAATACAGCTATGACAATAAAAAGAAACGGCAGTTGGGATCAAAATGAATGAGATCACTGCTGAAAGAGATTAGAGGCAAAATTAACATAATAAATGAGTATATTAGTCCTACAAATAAGTACACCAAAGGCTGGTACTTATTACATGGGCATTTCAGTAAGCAAGCCCACCATAAGCAGTTAGTTAAAACAAGACACACTCACCCTGGACAAAGTGCCGCATTCCTTGTGGAAGGCAAGTACAGCCAGAACCCAGCTTTGCCTTCACCCCTAGGCTCCCTCCTGACCTGCCCTTGCTACAGAGTCCTGAGTGCACAGATGTCCTTCAAAGACCCTTTCCTCCCGGGAGCCCCCATCAATTTAGAAAATGACAAGGATGACAAGGAACCAAACGGAGAAGCCCTGCAGTAGCGCCCAGTCCAGTCAGCAGACAGGAGTCAGAAACAGTAACCTAGAAATAAAACTTGTTCAGGAAAGCTAAAAATACAATGAGTACCTTCTTGATTTATGAGATGAGTTTCACAACTGTGTAACCATGTAAAAGTTTTATATGCAAATCATTATTATTATAAATTCATAAACATTGCCTAGTTGGTGAAATAATTTTCAATGTTCTACTCCATAAATTAATCATTCCTAAATGATCATTTTCTGATACAGTAATATAGATGGAAAAACAATAGAAATGGAAACAATATGCACATTTACACTAAAATTAAAATTAATAACATTTATTAGGAAAGTAACTAGCTATAGAAATAATTAAACTGCTCTTGAAGGAAACAACAAAGCAGCAACTCATTAATCTAAGGATTCACTCATTTTGTTGTGTAGTATAAACAGTTCCTAACAATATTTCTCATACCCACCCTTCGTTTCTCTTTCACACTGCATTCCACTCTGTAGGCCATTAGCACTCTATACCTGGACTACTACAACGGCCCACTAACAAGGATAACTGGCTGCGTAAGGCTGCCAGTGACATGTGTTGCATGTTAGTCGCTCAGTCGTGCCCGACTCTTCACGACCCCATGGACTACAGCCCACCAGGCTCCTCTGTTCATGAGATTTTCCAGGCAAGGATATTGCAGTGGGTCGCCATTTCCTTCTCCAGGGGATCTTCCCGAAATGGCAAAAACTTAAACTGTCCTAAAGCAAGGCTCTGAAGCTATTCATCACAGGTAAATTCATCACTTCAGAGTAGTTTTCTACTTTTTTTCCTGGATGCAGCTCAAACTTGTTAGTCTGGCATTCACAGGTCTTCACAGTCTGGCTCCATTGTGAAGCCATTCTTGCTCTCTGTTCCAAAACCAATCCTAAATTCTATTAGTTTGGACTTCTCCAATTCATTGAAAAAGCCCATTTCTCAACTCCCAAACAGTTTTAAATGCCATTCCCTGTTTCCAGGAGTAAATCCTAACCATTCAAATGCCTCCTTAAAATCCTTAAAATCTTTATTATTTGTTCTTCTTGTTATTGTTTAATCATCAAGTCCTGTCTAACTCTTTGGCAACCCCATGGACTATAGCCCACCAGGCATTTGTGTCCATGGGATTTCTCATTGGTTGCCATTTCTTCCTCTAGAGCATCTTCCTAGCCCAGGGATCAAACCCACATCTCCTACATTGGAAGGTGGATTCTTTACCATTGAACCACCAGGGAAATCTTTTCTACATCATGTTGATTAGATGCCCACCTCCATACTCAGCCTCCTCAATTCACAGTCACAGTACATAACACATGCTAATCACATGATACTTTTCATATACTGATGTGACCATCAATACTGACCCATATTTGTTCTGAAAGGACAGAAACTCTATCTTCTCCAACTCTGGGCCTCATATGGCCCCTGCTTAAAATGTGCACTCAATGAATGGTATAGAATGTTACAATGGACATTTCTACTTTTCAACAAGACTCTTGAAGATTTTTATCAATTTTATTCAAAGTTGGGAGGACCAAAACCGAATGCCCTACATTTAAAAGTCAGCATGATATTTATAGGAGAGATGAATTTACAGAACATTTTATAAAGTACATGAAGTTTTATAATTATTGTTCATAATAACACACAAAGTAGGTCAGAAGCATCATCTTCCCTTCAAAGTTCAGGAATGGAGACTGTAACTAATATTTCCATAAGGCTCTGCCATACAATTGTATAACTTCAGGCCATTGTGATTCTGCTTGGCTGTTAAGTAAAATGTGGGGTTTGCTGCAGATTTTTTTAAATCTCAGCTTGTTTCTGGTTAAATAGATGCCCTCAATTAAGAGAGCATGGAGAAGTCCATTAAATATCTTATTAAATCCAAAGTTATGGGCCAGGCACTGTGCTTTGGCATGAATATCTGGCATGCTGCGATTCATGGGGTCGCAAAGAGTCGGACACGACTGAGCGACTGATCTGATCTGTTCTGACCTTATATAAAGTTGAATATTCTTACGTTTTTCTAGGTTTACATACCAATATTCTATACTCGTAGACAATATGAAGAGGAAGACAACTCTTTTTTCTACCAAAATTTTACAAGAACAGTTAAAAGTTGATTTCTGCCAGCCCTGTGCAAATGTTGTAATGAAGCACATCATTGTCCTGAAGCCACACTGGTTACTGTCTGAGATTCTCAGCCACTTCTTACATCAAAATGTCATAAATCAAGGCAAGAACACTAATACTGTTCCTTAGAATCCTGGTAATCCTCAGACACCAGAGGATCCCTCTTAGTTTCAGAGTTCTACTAAATGACTCTCTTCCCACTCCCTAATTCCTCCAAATGCTCTTCCATCTGTCCTCTGGAAGACCCCTGTCATTGCTAAATTCCCCTTTGAGTGGGACCCAATCAACAAGCTCTGAATGCTGCTGGCTGTCTCTATCCACCACAAGGTGAAACTAGAGTCTAGTCAGCCTCTATTATGAACATTCTCTTCCACAGAAGAGTGTGGGGCTATGCCTTTTTCCTCTACTGCTTTTAAGTTTTTCTCTTTATCACTGGTATTCAGTTACTTCATTATGATTGTACCTTGGTGTGGTTTAATTTCCATTCATTCTGTTTGGAATTCATTGTCCTCTTGGATCTGTGGGTTTATGGTTTTCAACAAATTTAGAAAATATTGAGCCACTATTTTTATAAATATTTTTCTGTTTCCTTCTCTTGTACTGTGGAATCCCAATCACACATTAGATTCTTTGATACTGACCCACAGCTCACTGAGATTCTGTTCTTCTTTTTTCACATTTTTTTCTCTTTTTGTTTCAGTTTTGATACTTTTTATGGCTATGACTTCATAGCAATAGGAATATCCCTAGAAGCTCCATTTGGATCAATTTTGTATCTTCCATCTCTTTCCTTCTTATGCTCACAATTTTCTTTTGTATCTTTAGCATATGGCACATAAGGATATAATAGTTGTTTAACAACTTTGTTTGCAAATTTCATCATCTCTGTCTTTCCAGGGTATGTTTCTTTGATTATTTTTTTCCAACTACTACTTATAGTTCATCATTTCCTGCCTCTCTGCATGCAAGATAATTTTTTTATTGAATGCTAAACATTGTTAAGACCAACCTAGATAGCATATTCAAAAGCAGAGACATTACTTTGCCAACAAAGGTCCATCTAGTCAAGGCTATGGTTTTTCCAGTGGTCATGTATGGATGTGAGAGTTGGACTGTGAAGAAAGCTGAGCACCAAATAATTGATGCTTTTGAACTGTGGTGTTGGAGAAAACTCTTGAGAGTCCCTTGGACTGCAAGGAGATCCAACCAATCCTTTCTAAAGGAGATCAGTGTTCTTTGGCTAAAGCTGAAACACCAGTACTTTGGCCACCTCATGTAAAGAGTTGACTCATTGGAAAAGACTGTGATGCTGGGAAAGATTGAAGGTGGGAGAAGAAGGGGACGACAGAGGATAAGATGGCTGGATGGCATCACTGACTCTATGGACATGAGTTTGAGTGAACTTCGGGAGTTGTTGATGGACAGAGAAGCCTGGGGTGCTGCAATTCATGGGGCTGCAAAGACTCAGACAGGACTGAGCGAGGGAATTGAACTGAAACATTGTAGGTTTTATGTTGTTCCGTGCTGGATTTTGTTGTATCTTTTTAAAGAGTCTTGAGCTTTTGTGGTGGTTGGGAGGGCTTTTGTGGTGGCTGGGAGGGGGCGGGTATCGCACACAATTATATACAATTCAATGTAACCCTCTGAAGTGTTGTTTTTAAGCCTTGGCCTTTAAAATAAGGCCAGTTTACTTGTTCAGTAAGGCAATGTCATTCTGAGAACTCTAGGTGGGGCATTAGGTAATACTCTATGTATAATGAAGGCTGTCCACCCTGACTGGTGGAAATGCAAATCAGCCTGAACTCTGGGTGAATTCTGAGAACTGTTTGTCCTGCTGCTTTCCAGTGATTCTTTATCCTGCCTCTTGCAGTTTCACTGGTGTATATGCAAGGATCCTCTGCAAATCTTTGGAGCTCTCTATTTGTGCATCTTTCTCTACACTTCCCTGCCCTGCAAATTCTCACCACTTCAGCCCCTCAACTCTGATCTCAGTTTCCTCAGAGAATAGAGATTTCAGTCAAAGTGTTGGATTCTGGTTAGGTCCCCTCCCTGGGCCAGGCTTGGATACTACTTTCAGGTTATAAACTGGGACAATCAGAAGATCATCTCACTTGTTTCTCATCTCTCGGAGATTACAATACTGTATTGCCTGATGTCCAATGCCTAAAAATTTGCCCAGGAGGACAACTCCTGCAACTGTTAATCTTTCATGGACAAAAGCAGAATTTCTCCCAAGGATGATAATTTAAAATTCCTCCTCCCCTTCTGCTTTTGCAACTCAGAGAATGCTCCATTGAGCCATCACTTTATCACAGCTGATAATCTAAGTTCCTCGCTTACTTGTAGCTTTGATTCCTTTGCACTGTCTATTCTTCAGACTCACATATACAGTAAGCCTCTTCACTTTATCAAAGCCTCAAACTTTATCAATAAATAAATAAAGGAAACCAGATACCACTTCCTTTAACTTATTGCCAAGCTATAAATTTCTGTGCATACCAATATTGCTACTGCTTGCCATCATTCTTGAACAAGGAGTTCACCTCACCTTTTCATGGCCAACTCACTGCTTTTACTGCTTGCCTTCCTGGAATCTGATTTCATCTGTCATCAATTTCCTCTGTGTCTTCTGCTTGTTTCTTAGCCTTTTATAAGAACCCTTCACTGGATCATGATTATCCCATGGCTACTGTCCAAATCTACTCTTCTCATCCAAATTTCTACTGTCTACTTACTTCCTGTATTTTATAATATCTAAGTAACTTAAACCCACTGAGATATGGCTTCTTCACTCAAAACTCTATCAGAGCCTTTTTCATTGAAACAGGCTAATTATTAGACACAAAAGCCATTCTTCAGGTGCCTGGCTTGCTTCTTGACAGTAAACTGCCTTGGCTCTGCTAGCTCAGTGAAAGTTTCTAGTTCACTGTACACTCACTGGCCATTCTAATTTTGGGATTCATTTTATTTATTTCACAATCATCAGTGTTACTCGAGACTCATTTCTTGGCCTTCCCCAATACCTTTCACTATATATATATGCACACACACATGCACACACACACACACATACACTTTCTAGGTCAGGTTCTTCACTTTTCTTCTTCCTTTTCATCAATATGTTGCCCTTTGTCCATTTTCCATCTTAAATGATCCACTCTTTCTCCCATCAAATCTATGCCCACCATTGCTATAACCTACACCAGTGCTTCTCAGAGTGGGATCCCTGAATAATTTGTATTGAACCACCCAAAATAAATGCTATAAATGAGAATTTCTAGACTCTATGAAGATCTAGTGAGTCATACTCTCTGCACAGTGGGATCCTTTGGGCCTGGATTTTTAAGAAGCAAATCAAATGATTCTTAGGCCCTTTAACATTTACAACTACCAGTGTAGACCCTAAATTCTAGAGATTCTTGCAGATATCAGACTTCTGGGAGCTGTGTCTCACTAAGATCTATCAATCAACATTAATTTTATAACAAATATAACTCATTAGCAATGAATTAATGTCTATTTTAAGGGACAGTCTTCTAGGAAACGAGCCACAAATTGAATTTATAAAATCCAACTCCATTCCGAGTTTATCAAAAAAGTATTGAGAATGTTTAACTTAAGGAGTTTAAGTCACTCAAAAGTTCAAAGTATTTCAACAGGGTATTTGATTCTCTATTATTGTCTAATCAATGAAATGACCTTATTTCTTTAAAAGAATATCAATTTAAAAAGAACACTTGATTCTATGCAGCTGAACTTTTTTAACAACATTGAAGTTTTTAAGGAGATGAGTCTGACGTCTTTTTCCTCCCTTTAAGATATCAGTCTCTACCACACAGATAAACACAGAAAATTTGACCTGTGCCATCATAATATACTTTATGGATATGAAATAAGTTTCAGAAACTTATTATAGAGTTCTACAGCAAAGTAAATCTAAGATTAAACATGCCACAAATTGTTAGGTATTTTATAGTACTATAACTCAAGGACAATTTCAAGGATGTGTCAACAACATTATTAATTTAACATTTTATTTTTCATGCATAAATGTCATGTTGCAAAATAATAGCACTATGTTTATTAACTTCAAGACAGTATTATTAAAAAGGTACTTGATTTGTGAAGCAGTAACACAATTAGATGGAGAACCATTCAGTTTTATGATTTTCACAATTGAAAAACTGCCTGCTTAACTGACTGAAAAAAAGATGGGAAATAAGGAAAAAATCCACATGAATCCTACTCAGATAGACTTCCTTGGCTATTTTTTTATATCTAAGCTCCAATTTTTTTATATCTACTCAGTGGTTATAATTTGCTTCACTTCAAATACAATGTTTTAGAGACCATATTTGCATTCTGGGATTTTTAAAAAATGCTTATACATTTCCATTAAAAATTAACACTTTCTACCACTATCCAAGTCTTATCAGTATTTAAAGAGCTAACAACCAAAGCAAAAGAGAAAACACAGAGATACACTTAATTGAACACAGGAAGAAAGCCATATAAACCACACTTTCTTCACGGTTATTTCTAGAACAGTGGTTCTCAAAGGACAGTGGTCCCACACCAACAGTATTATACCCCCTGGGACATTGGAAATTTAGTCTCTCTAGTCCTAAAGAGGCTGCTCTGTGGATTGGGCCCAAAAATCTAAGTTTACAAAACCTTTCATGTATTCTGACACCTGCTCAAGTTTGAAAACACTGACATAGTTTCATGGAACGGAAGAATTAGGATATAGGATAGAGAATTAGAGGGTGCTTTAAAGGATTCTACATATAAGCAATTTAATTTTTTTAAGCTCTCAAAATTTCTAACTTACTTAAGCCTCTTGGTATGCTTAGTAGTTGGACTTCCTTGGTGGCTCAGATGGTAAAGAATCTGCTCACAGTGTCGGGAACCCCAGTTCAGTCCCCGTTGGGAAGATCCCATGGAGAAGGGAATGGCACCCCACTTCAATATTCTCGCCTGGAGAATCCCAAGGACAGAGGAGCCTGGCAGGCTACAGTCCCCTGGGTCACAAAGAGTTGGGCATGACTGAGCGACTAAGACTTTCACTTTCATATGCTTAACACATCTGAAACTTCTGATCACCAGAGAAAACCAAGATTGATTTCTGAAATACAGAATAAGAAGTGGGAGCATAAGAGCAAAGGCAATGCAGGAAGCAAGAAGTAACAGCAGATACCACTTATTGAATGCTAACCACTATATACCAGTCATTAGATAAGGCACTTGGTACAATTTATTGTTTTCATTGTTAATCTTCACAACAGTATCATTTACAAGTGAAGGAACTAAAAATAAAAGATGAGAAATGTAGACAGAATAATGGCCCCAGAAAATATCTACATGCTAATCCCCAAAAATTGTGCATATGATGTTGTATGGCAAAGGGGAATTAAAGTTGCAGATATACTTAAGCTTGCAAAGGGACGTAAGGGGTTTCTAATCAGCTGACCTTAAGATGGAAAGTGCCCTGGATTAGTCAGGTAGGCCCAATATAATCAGAAGGAGTTCTCAAAAGTGGAAGAGGGAGATGAAAGTGAGAGGCATGTAACTTCAGAAGAAATCTGAGGGACGCCATGTTGAAGGGTTCAACCTGCTGCTACAGTTTCTGAAGAGGTAAACGACAAAGGGCTAAGAATGCATTTGGGTAGCCTCTTGAAGCTAGAAAAGCCAAGGAAATACTCCCTCCAAGAACCTCTGGACAGAAAGACAGTGCTAAACACATCTTGATTTTAGCCCACTGAGACCACATCAGACTTCTGACCCACAGAACTGTAAGATTATGCACTTGGGAGTTTTAAGTCACTAAATTTGTGGCTGATCTGTTATGGCAGCAAGAGAAAACTAAAACAGTAAACAATATATTCAAGGCGACGTCACTTGGAAGAGGCTGAGCTACGGAATTTGAACTCAGAGACTCTCCATATAGTCATGTTATTTTACCATCAATATCTGTTGATAGCCAGCATTTATTAACAATAGCTCCTACACCATACAGATACTTCTAATGCTGCTCTGGTTACAATTATCAATCTTCAGGAGTACTATACTCTTTTCCAGTTGGGATCACCTATCAGGGGTCCTTTCCCTAAATCAACTTGCATATGTGTTTTGACTGACTGACACAGTGTTTTATTAAAAGGATATTCTCCCCAGTTCTCTGGTTCTTTCAATTTTCTTGCAATGCTCCAGTTCACACATCTTGGCCCTGACAGTCATTTGTTTTTACTTCTCTTGTTATACATAAAGAGCAAGGTCCTCTCACCAGAACTTTTAATTTCTTTCACTACTTAGGTAAAATCTATGATTTTAGAAGTTCATGCCACCGCAATATAGCAAGAGAGAGAAATAAACAACACCATTGTTAGTGAGGAAAACAACTATATGGCATTCTTTGTAGAGGATAGCATTGACTACTAACAAGATACTACAAAATTTTGAATTAAAAAGTTGGTCAGGTGTCCATAAGAATCAGTACTACATATTTTATGAACCTGCAAGAAGTAGTTGAGTATATATAAAGAAATACATTAATATACACTATAGTATTTATTTCATTTTTCTTACAAGTAAAATAAATATTCACAATAAAAATAAGACAAATACTAGTAACACATATATAAATAAGTTTTTATATAATTGTGCGTTGACTTCATGATTGTAATCCATACATTTCTCATAAGAATTATGCCATATGTTTCAAACATAAATCCTTTAATATGACATTTGTTTCCAGTATCCCCAAAAGACGGGAAACTAAAGTAACAGCACTGAGTTATTCATATTTTTATATCAACATCTAAAAGAATGCCTAGCTGGCAGAAGGAATTCCAGAAACCTTTATTAAAGACAAAAAAAAAGTCTTGGTGGTTAAAGAATAGCAATTGGAGTGAGACAGTTTGGGGTTTAATACACAAGTGAAGTTTTCTACCGTTGTGACCCTGGTTAAATAAAATTCACCAAGTTTTTAGTTTCTTCCTTTATAAATTGGACATGATATTTCACTTCATCCAGTTGCAAATGTCAAAATAGATGATGCAAGTAAAGACAGCAGTATAAAGCAACTAGAGGTAGCTTGTGGTTACAGAAATGATTCTGTCTTCCAGACTATCTTAAGCTATTCTTTGTTTCACCTGGTTGAGATTTCTAAAACCTTACCAGAAATAGCAAACATCATTTACCAGCCTATGTATGATAGAATTAAAGTAGCCAATAAAATTTAGGGAAAGTAAAACTCAGACCTCTTCCACAGCAATATAATAGATCAAAATGTTTCTCTAGAAATTATCTGAGTTACAGGTTGTTTGGTCAGCTAAAATTAAATAACAATAATAATTAAACCATCTGAGGAAAGGGGAGGTACGCTGCTGACTGATTATAGAATTTGATTCATTTCAGCAATCCTAGGAGCACAGGGAACTTAAATGCAAAAAGTACATAACAGAAGATAGACTCAGTTCTCTGCTTGCATTTGACACACTGAGTACTGTTAAGTCAATTTACTAAAGTTTTAGGACAAGAGATAATGCTAAGTACATTTCATCTCTGTCATTTTGGTAAACCGACAGTATATTTGAACTTGAGGTAAACTTGCAGTAACCAACAAAACTTTTAGCTAAAAATCACACAGGCTAGGAGCCTAATTTTTGCTTATCCACTGTGATGGCTTAAGATATGCTAAATGTAGAGTTTACATAATACTTGTATGATATATATCCTGCCTCTGTTTTATCTTAGATTTAATTTTTATTAAATAACTCATGACTGTAGAAATGATTATTATCCTGAAAATATGAAAATATGACAGAGGGCTGACCAACTCAAAAAGAAATCATATACCTCTGAGAATAAAGCTAGAGCATTAATGTAATGTAATGCAAAAAAAATACATTTGGGCAAATTATAGTATGGAACAGGAAGTATATAATATCCTACATAAGCAGGTATATAACTGAATATGTGATTTTATTATACTATATGGAAATCCTTAGGTTATGAATATTGAATTTTCCTTCACAAATTAACCACAACATGATTAGCTTGCAGTTGAGAAATAGAATATACCATAAATTATGTGTCACCATATGAATATTCTAAACTACTGTCCTTCAAATTTAAAATAATTTAATAGAAACTTATGGTACTGATTTGCTTTCACTAATTAAAAGATAAAAGAGCCCTTGACCAGTCCAAGAAATATGAGATAATTCAGAAAAATAAGATGTAAAACACCATTAATGTAATTAAACATTCAGTTTAGCACAGTCATTTATATAAGACAATTAGGAGGTTTCTGTAAACCTCCTTTCATGTGTCAGGGTAAATAAAAAGGATACAGAAGATTTTATGTGGGAAGGACAGAGGAGGAAAGACGGAATGGATGCTATTTTAAAATACACAGATATATGTTGCTATACTAAAACACACAGATAAATGCTAAGAGTACAATACACAGTGTACACAAATTTCTAAATTCAATAATTTCGGATTAGGTCTGCTACTTAAACAGGCTGCTTTAAGGCTCACCAAAGAAAACCCCTTCCAACGTCTTCCACCAAAACTGGTTAATGATTGTAGGACAGGAGAAGTTTAGCTAAGATAGGCATTAAATTCAAGAAGGACCACTTCAGGGCAGTGCTGCAAAATGTTCTCATTCTATGTCCTGGCTTGATCTAGATCACTAGAGAGTAGAATTCAGAGTCTCAGGCCCCACTCTATAATGATGAAATTAGAGCCTCCAGGGGCAATGTAAAGGTAAAATTATGTTTTCTTCATTTTAGAAGAAACTTTTATTCTACAATTCACATCGAACTATAATAAATACAGTTTATAGAATTCTGCCTTAATATCAGTCGCTCAAGTTCAGTTGCTCAGTCGTGTCCAACTCTTTGCGACCCCATGAATCGCAGCACGCCAGGCCTCCCTGTCCATCACCAACTCCCGGAGTTCACTCAGACTCACGTCCATCGAGTCAGTGATGTCATCCAGCTATCTCATCATCCAGCTATCTCATCCTCTGGCGTCCCCTTCTCCTCCTGCCCTCAATCCCTCCCAGCATCAGAGTCTTTTCCAATGAGTCAACTCTTCACATGAGGTGGCCAAAGAACTGGAGTTTCAGCTTTAGCATCAGTCCTTCCAAAGAAATTCCAGGGCTGATCTTCAGAATGGACTGGTTGGATCTCCTTGCAGTCCAAGGGACTCTCAAGAGTCTTCTCCAACACCACAGTTCAAAAGAATAGTCTTTAAAAAGAAGCATCACTGCTGCTATAACTAGAATGCTTTGTTTTTACTGCTGAAAAACTACTATTATTTTATTCTTTTAGGATAAGGATATGATCTCAATGATCTAGCTAACCTAAAATAGATACACAAAATGGAAAATCATTTACATTTATTCTCTTGCTTACATAGCGCAGGTTACTTTGTAACACATTCAGAAACATATACTAAGAACAGCAGATCTTAGGGAGCATTTCATTCATTTAAATTCCTAACAGTAAATTAACAATTGTGAACAAAAAAAAAAAAAAAAAAAAAAGGCAAACTAAATAAACCAAAGGAGGAAAAAAAACACCATTTTTATAAGATGCTGGGGGCGAGGGGAGGAATATTCTTTACCCCAGAACTGTTTACCCTCCTTTTGCTTTATTTCCTCTATTTACTCAAAACCTGTATTGAGAAATGAAAAGTAAAGTCTTTCATGTTAAAGTCAATAAACCCCTTTTATCTTCTTTGAGATTTGTGCATAATTTGATATTATCTTTACCCTCCTTGAATGTTCTCTGCCCTCCAATTTCCTGTCACTCAGGTTCATGGTTTTCTCTTCTTTGTATTTCCTTTCTTTCTCCTTTTCAGACTTGACTTGCTGGACTCTTCTACAGATTAACAATGTCTATGAAACTCTCTTCACACTCAATTTATTCATCCTGGGTAATACTAGCTTCCTCTGATTTTTATCTGCATCTTCATGCTGATGACTTCCAAATCTGTTTTCTAGTTAAAATCTTTCTCCTGACTTTTTAAAAATATCCCTAAAAAAGGTGAAAGTGAAAGTTTTAGTCACTCAGTCCTGTTTGACTCTTTGCAACCCCCTGGACTGTAGCGCAACTGGATCCTCTGTCCATGGGGATTCCATGGGGATTGCCAGGCAATAATACTGGAGTCATTCCCTTCTCCAGAGGATTTTCCCAACCCAGGGAACGAACCCAGGTCTCCTGCATTGCAGGCAGATTCTTTACAGTCTGAGCCACCAGGAAGCCCAGGATAAACTATGAGTCAGCTTCACACAGATGACTCATACCAACTAAATGAGCATCATCCAGACCCACAACCCCCAGTACACATACACACACACACACACACACACACACACACACAAATACACTGATGGGCTTCCTCTGAAATAATCAATATCAAAATATATAGCATCACACTCCATTATGCTTGACCAATTAGAAATCACGGTATCACCTCTGCCTTCTTTCTCTAATCTAACATGCAAAATCAAACTTTAATTCCTAACAATTCCATCTCCGAACCATTTCTGGAAAATCAATTGATTTCACTCAAGTCTGCACTATCAGTCTCATCCTATTTCCATTTCTATCTCTGACCTAAACTACTGAAAGAGTATTCTAAATTTGTAAGCTAATTCCAATACCCCATCAGTTCTGCTTCAACCAGATCTTTCAAAGTTAGTCCCCGTTTTTATCCACTGAACTCTGTGTACTTGAGACTTTTTCACTATGAACCCCTATTACTGCTCTTCCTTTAAGGAGTTAAAATAGCTGTCAGTCTATAGGAAGATGTCCTTGGTTGGTGGAGGGGGATATGGGTGAAGGTGTGCCTATGGCTGAAGAGGGAGATAGGAATAAATACTCAGAGATAATATCCGTAAGTGTAATTGCCCTATTATATTTTTCATTAATTCTCTTCCATGCCACTGTCTGGATGTTTAAATATGGGTGGAATACCATTCAATATTCACTCATATTATTCTGTTATAAATCATGTAGTCTTTAAGTAAAAGTGACTCTGTACTACTTCAAGAGGTTAACATAATGTCTCCTTTAAACTGATTTTCTTTTTAAGCTGGAAGACTTAAGTTAAAGTTGTGGCATGAAGACTCATTATTTAATTTTATTCCATTAAAATAAATTGTTGAACCAAATTTCTATTTCTAAAATGGAGAGTTTTTCTTTAAAATGATTGGACTACTTTTACACAAAATTTAAAGAGCAAAACATTTCCACTGTTATTGCAGTTCCAAGAGTTGATTATCTCAATTACAACACTCACTTAACAATTACTTGAAATCTTAATACCTGTTGAAATAATAGATGCATTTACAGTCAAAAAACAAAAGCTGCACTGTGGTCCAAAAAAAACAGATCATGGAAGATCCTATCACAGCCCATGACTCATGCAATTCTAGAGCATAAAAACTACTATGAAGCGTGTTCCATATTTTGCCGGTAGTTTACTTAAAAAACAGTAAGAGAGACACACTGGTGCTTTTTGCTCTTCAGTAGTAAATGGGGTGAGGTAAGAGCTCTTTCTACATAATCATGCCAAGCACAACCAAAGTATAATACTAAGAACAAGGAACACAGCTTCTTCATGGAAAAAAAAAAAATTAGGATAATACTCAGAGTAAAATATTCTTTAATTTATGTCAACGCTGAAGGTAGCAGCATTCAACGCCAGGGAAACAAAACATTACAGATATTTTAACTTGTTTAACTATCTGTGATATACTGTATGCTGCTGCTGCTGCTAAGTCACTTCAGTCGTGTCCGACTCTTAGCGACCCCATGGACTGCAGCCTTCCAGACTCCTCCGTCCATAGGGTTTTCCAGGCAAGAGTACTGGAGTGGGATGCCATTGCCTTCTCCAGATATATTGTATAGACCCAGTAATTTCAATGGATACAACTGATAAAAATACACAAAACAATCTTCACTTTAAGGGGAAGAAGGTATGTGATTGTAAAATACTTTAAATGATTAGTTATCTTGAAACTGTTTGAACAGAAAGGAAGTCCTGGCCCACCCGGACACTTTTCTCTTTATGGCACAGAGATCATGTAGCCTCAGTGAGTTTCCAAAATCAGGGGCTTGGATAAAATAATCACTACAGCCTTTCAGCTGAAAACATGTATGCTGCTGCTAAGTCGCTTCAGTCGTGTCCAACTCTGTGCGACCCCATAGACGGCAGCCCACCAGGCTCCCTCGTCCCTGGGATTCTCCAGGCAAGAACACTGGAGTGGGTTGCCATTTCCTTCTCCAATGCATGAAGTGAAAAGTGAAAGTGAAGTCGCTCAGTCGTGTTCGACTCTTAGTGACCCCATGGATGGCAGCCTACAAGGCTCCTCCATCCATGGGATTTTCTAGGCAAGAGTACTGGAGTGGGGTGCCATTGCCTTCAACAGAAAACCTGTATAACTCTACCAATTACTAAGTTTAAAAGCCATCTTTATGTCTATTTGTGACAGTGCATTTTATTTTTTTTTTTAGTGCATTTTAAAAAACCATTTCAAGATTCATTTGCTCAAGAGAATTGAGAAGAACATTAAATTCCCAGAGAATTCATTTTAACAGACAATCAGTATGTGTTCCCAGGTCTTTCTAGGATGATTGTAACAGGTTGACAATCTAAAAAGGAAAAAGGTAAGAAACATGTTTTATAAAACAAAACTTAAAAGAAATGAAACATTCTATTCATAGCAGTTTAAAGATTGATTGGATATCACAGCATTGTACCTATCTTGCTATTTCTGTATTTCTTCTCTTAAATGAAAATGTTCCGGAACATAAAAATAGTTCTTTATTCTACCTGACTTCTAAGCATTTTCTTCCTGACTGCTTTAGAGGAGTGTTAACTGTTGGCAAGTTTGAAAAAAGAAAGGTTAATATGCCTTTCAGTACATTTTTAGGAACCCCAGATCCACCGTTTCATTGATTTATCACTGTCATTTTCGTGCAGAACAATTAACAGCTGAACTAAAACTGACTAATGGAGAGACTTGAACAGACTTTTCTTTTTCTTTTTTCCTATCTTGCATGAATCACCCAAACTACTAGATTCACTATTTGTCTACATTATTAGTAATTTAGAGGATTTAAAGTTTCCTTTTCTTCTCTATCTGGCTTAAATAGTTAGTTTAGGCATTTTTCACTAGTAGGTAGACCGTTTATAGGGCTTCCCTGTTCACTAGTACTTAAGACTGTTTTTAGGGCGTCCCTGGTGGCTCAGCTAGTAAAGAATCCACCTGCAATGCAAGAGACCTGGGTTCAATCCCTGGGTTGGGAAGATCCCCTGGAGAAGGCAATAGCTACCCACTCCATAATTGTGGCCTAGAGAATTCAACTAAAGAGCCTCTTGATAAAAGTGAAAGAGGAGAGTGGAAAAGTTGGCTTAAAACTCAACATTCAGAAAACTAAGATCATGGCATCCAGTCCCATCACTTCATGGCAAATAGACGGGGAAACAGTGGAAACAGTGGCTAAATTTATTTTCTTGGGCTCCAAAATCACTGCAGATGGTGACTTACTCCTTGGAAGAAAAGCCATGACCAACCTAGACAGCATATTAAAAAGCAGAGACATTACTTTGTCAACGAAGGTCCAAATTTGCCTGTTACTCCAGGTGTTTCTCAGAGAAGGAAATGGCAACCCACTCCAGTACTCATGCCTGGAAAATCCCATGGGCAGAGGAGCCTGGTAGGCTGCAGTCCATGGGGTCGCTAAGAGTTGGACACGACTGAGCAACTTCCCTTTCACTTTTCACTTTCATGCATTGGAGAAGGAAATGGCAACCCACTCCAGTGTTCTTGCCTGGAGAATCCCAGGGACAGGGGAGCCTGGTGGGCTGCCATCTATGGGGTCGCAGAGTTGGACATGACTGAAGCGTCTTAGCAGCAGCAGCAGCCAGGTGTTTCTTGACTTCCTACTTTTGCATTCCAGTCCCCTTTAATGAAAAGGACATATTTTTTGGGTGTTAGTTCTAAAACATCTTATAAGTCTTCATAGAATCGTTTAACTTCAGCTACTTTAGCGTTACTGGTCGGGGCATAGACTTTGATTACTGTGACATTGAATGGTTTGCCTTGGAAATGAACAGAGATCATTCTGTCATTTTTGAGGTTGCATCCAAGTACTGCATGTTGGACTGTTTTGTTGACTCTGATGGCTACTCCATTTCTTCTAAGGGAGTCTTGCCCACAGTAGTAGATATAATGGTCATCTGAGTTAAATTCACCCAATTTTTATATTTTATTATTTTCCCTTTAGCACCATCATAGTACATTACATTACAGATAATTAATAAATATTGGTTGGTGAATTAGTCAAAGGATACTAATTTTGCAATGCAGTTGCATTTATATTATCTTGGGTGTTTTTATTTTTTTATTTTTATTTTTTTAACTTTACAATATTGTATTGGTTTTGCCATACATGGACATGAATCCACCACAGGTTACACGTGTTCCCCATCCTGAACTCCCCTCCCACCTCCCTCCCCGTACCATCCCTCTGCATCATCCCAGTGCACCAGCCCCAAGCATCCTGTATCATGCATCGAACCTGGACTGGTGATTTATTTCACATGTGATAATATACATGTTTCAATGCCATTCTCCCAAATCATCCCACCCTTGCCCTCTCCCACAGTCCAAAAGACTGTTCTATACACCTGTGTCTCCTTTGCTGTCTCGAATACAGGGTTATCATTACCATCTTTCTAAATTCCATACATATGCATTAGTATACTGTGTTGGTGTTTTTCTTTCTGGCTGACTTCACTCTGTATTATAGGCTCCAGTTTCATTCACCTCATTAGAGCTGATTCAAATGTATTCGTTTTTAATAGCTGAGTAATACTCCATTGTGTATATGTACCACAGCTTTCTTATCCATTAGTCTGCTTATGGACATCTAGGTTGCTTCCATGTCCTGGCTATTATAAACAGTGCTGACTTGGGTACACGTGTCTCTTTCAATTCTGGATTCCTTGGTGTGTATCCCCAGCAGTGGGATTGCTGGGTCGTATGGCAGTTCTATTTCTAGTTTTTTAAGGTTGGGTGAGTTTTTAAAATTTGATTTGGGGAGTTGGATTTAAAAAAATTTTTGCATCAAATAAATTTTATTTAAGAAAATAAAAGATTCTATGTTTTTCTGAGATCTCCATTTTTTTTTCAGTCTCCATAAAGAGGCCTTAGAAGCAAAACTGAAGGCAGAGAATAGTGGGAAAATCCAGAGTCCAGGAAGAGTCAGGTGTCTTTGGGAAAGATCCAAACAGTAGGGAAATGTCAGAGACCAGATGTGGAAGCACAGGTCCATTAGCGAGGATCTCAAACCCTTTCCAAAGCAACAAGAAACCAGGATGTGGGGGCTGCTCAGAAAAACAGCGTGAAACTTCTCGCACTGCAAGTACTGCCAGAAGCTATAATTAACTTCTCATGGTCCTAACCACTTTGTATTACTGAAGGAGAGAACCTTGATAACAGTTAAGAATTAAAGCAATTTTATGTGGTCAGGTTGTAATTAAAAAATCCAAGTGTCACTCTTAATGCATGTGATTCCCTCCAAATTAAAACATTCATAATTTTAAAAAACTTCTCAAAGTTAACTAACACCATTTTTATGGAAAATTTTTCCATTTTCAAATAGGCTAATACCAATTCACCTCCTCCAGGCAATGTCAGCACAAATTATGGTTTAAATAATCTCCCTATCTTCTGTCTTTTTAGCAATGGAAATGAAAAAATAAAATTTGCAGCCTCTGCTTCTACAAACCAATGCCATCCATTTATATGACAGCTAAACAGAGACCCAAAAGTACTGGACAAGTAAAAATGCTTTTTTTCCCCTCCCTTTTTTTAAAGTTAAGTGAGATATACCCTGTCTTGACTTAAGAAGCACTGTCTTTTACCAAGTTAGTTATATTCTCTATAGGGTTTTACTTGAAGAACAGAGGAAATGGATTGTGCCTGTCCTGATTCCCAGTTATCCCACAAGGTAAGCTGATGGATACAAACTCTCACTGGTGTAGAGATGATTTGTGAGGAAGGTTTATGTAACTGAACTGAGCAGACTGTTTCTGAAATGTGAGCTCTCTCTGAACTAGAGTGGGGTTCAAGCCTGAAATTCAATTCAGGGCATGAACTCTTGACAAGGTAGCCCACAGAATTTAAGGTAGTACAGTGATAACTAAGAAGCAGTGGATAACTTTGCCTCCTGTATTATTTTCCTGACTTTCTTCCAAACAGAACCCTGACAAAGCAACATCTAAAAACAAACTCATGTAAAACTTCTGGGCTTTATAACTTAAGTCCATCAGTGGGCTCCAAACAGAGAAGCAAATAGCAATTAAAAAAAAAAAAAAAAAAGGCAGAAAGGACCTTTTACTGCATCACAAAGGCAGCACACTGACAATTCTCAGAGGCAAGCAACCCAGCAAAAGGAACTCTCAACATTAACAAGGAGCTTCCTGTTGCCAATCAATAGGGCACTCCTGGTTGTAGAGTGAGTGAATGCCATTTACTAACTGGGCTGCATTAAAACCAGCAGACCCATTTGTGAACATCAATCTATTTTATTTTCCAGGAGATCTTGGGGTATAGCATACCCTTTTATGGCAAAAGGAAACTTAACTTTGTTGGCATATTTGACACAGAACTTTTCCAACTTGAAACCACTGGTACATAAAGCAAATAAAGGTTTAGAAGCCACCCAGGTGTAGGAGATTAAGGATTTAATGGGCAGATGGAGGAGAAGAGCATCACCTGGACAGCCTTCATCCTTTATAATAAATGAAAGTTCCCCGACGATCTCAGTGGAAAGAATAAGCTTAAATGAACAAAATTTAGCAATTCTGTTGACAAAGGCAGAATCCCTGAATAGACTTTAAAAAAAAAAAAATGTGAGTTTGTCTGCCAAAACCTGATTATCTTTCATAATAAATAAATCTCTACCTAGCAGAAAGGGAACTAAATAAAAATATCCCTTGCCCCCCACAGGTTTTCATCCAAAAATGTTGAATGTCACAACCTCAAGAGTCTCGTTTGAACAGATGGAGCTTGAAGAACAGCAGTATGGGGATTACCAGCAAACGCTGAGTTGAGGTCTACCTTTGATCTGCTGAGTTCAGCCTTCAAAAGAATGACTTTCAGAAATCATCACTGTTATCACACTGCTCCGCTGATTAACTCTTCTGAGTGGTTCACAAACATTTAGGAATCAGATTAACAAATCTCACGACCTGGATTTGGAAACTTCTAAATAACAAAGTCCAACCAGCTCAATGTCATCTTTCATTCCTCTTCATGTCAAAACCCTCCACTTCAGCAGATGAATGTGGCGGTCCCCTCACACAATATGATTATTTCCATTTCAGATTGCTGGGGGCACTATCTATGCCTCATCATGGGGAAACAAACTCCTTTTCACTCCTGCTATGCATACCCAGATGCCACTCCATTTTTTCTGACCACAGAGCTTGTGTATTGCTCCCTTATTGGATCATACAAGAGAGCCAATACAGACGTTTTATCTCCCTCGGAAGACTTTTGTTTCTTCCTGTTGTTTTATTGGGCTTCCCTGGTGGCTCAGATGGTGAAGAAACTGCCTGCAGTGCAGGTGACCTAGGTTCAATCCCTAGGTCAGGAAGATCCTCTGGAGAAGGGAATCGCTGCCCACTCCAGTATTATGGCACTTGCAAATATATGCAAAATCAGAGAAAAATGTATAACAGAACCCCATTTAATCATGAGATAAATGTACAACAGAACCCCATTTAAGCATCGCCTACCACCAAAACTTGTCAGCACATAACCGGTTTCCTAAGTGGACTTTATATTCCCTAAAAAAAGGTATGAAACTATTTCCATACTTGTTTTATTTCAGAGCCTACTGCTGCTGCTGCTAAGTTGCTTCAGTCATGTCCGACTCTGTGCAACCCCATAGACGGCAGCTCACCAGGCTCCCCCGTCCCTGGGATTCTCCAGGCAAGAACACTGGAGTGGGTTGCCATTTCCTTCTCCAATGCATGAAAGTGAAGTTGCTCAGTCGTGTCCAACTCTTAGAGACCCCATGGACTGCAGCCTACCAGGCTCCTCCGTCCATGGGATTTTCCAGGCAAGAGTACTGGAGTGGAGTGCCATTGCCTTCTCCGATTTCAGAGCCTAGATTAGTGCAAAGCATGCAATAACAACAAAATAAACACTTGCTTGTAGAAATGAAATCCAGTCCACCAAAGTTCTAGACTGGCCCTTAAGTGTTCAGCTTACTTCAGCCAATCAATTCTTAATAGACAAACCATAAAATCATTCAATGTTTCTAAAGAAATACTGGCAAATAATAAGAAGAAAAAACTTCCTGAAATGGTATATGGAAGTGAAATAAGTATAACCTTACTCTTATATCATCACTTAATATATAATCAGAAAATCAAATTGTCCTTTGAGACCAAGGCTGAAAAATCATTATCAACAAAGACACACCCTGGCATCCTAGAGAGGAACTAGAATTTACCTCTAGGAAATCCAATGCAATTCTAGCTAGCAACATGACCTTAAACAAGTCAATTATCCTTTCTCAGTCCTCATTTCTAAAATAAAAGTAGTTCTACTTTTCTTAATGACCTTTCAATGCTACTGAGCAGATAACTTTTTTAAGTCATCAAACTGCCTTCAAAATACAAAGCACAATGTAAATATTACACTGTCTTTATAGCAAACCCAGTCCCTTTTCAAAGAGGTTCTATAATTCACAAGGGGCACAAAATACAAAACTCTCTGAAACATTACAAGCTATATATCTAAATAGCAATGGAAGCAATACAGATAACAAGGAGAAATGAAGTGGCAAAGCACAGCCTTCATGGTGGAAGTGAGCATAAAGTTGGGTCTAAAAGCAAAAACAGATCTTAGACAAGAGAAAGGAAAAATCAAAGGCATTTTAGAAGATATATATTTTGGGCTTCCCTAGTAGCTCAGCTGCTAAAGAATCCACCTGAAATGTGGGAGACCTGGGTTCAATCCCTGGGAAGATCTCCTGGCGAAGGAAACGGCTACCCACTCCAGTATTTTGGCCTGGAGAATTCCATGGGATGTACAATCTATGGAGTCACAAAGAGTCAGACACAACTGAGTGGCTTTCACTTTCACATATAATATACAATGTCATCCCAGGTGGCACTAGTGGTAAAGAACCTGTCTGCCAATTCGGGAGACATAAGAGATGCCAGTTTGACCCCTGAGCTAGGAAAAGCAGGTTTGATCCCTTAGTTGGGAAGATCCCCTAGAGAAGAAAATGTCAACCCACTCCAGTATTCTTGCCTGGAGAATCCCATGGACAGAAGAGTCTGGAGGGCTATAGTCTATAGGATTGCAGAGAGTTGGACATGACTGAAGCTATTTAGCATGATAATATATAACACATATATTTATATATATAACATATAATTATAAATAAGCATATATAATATGTAAGGTATACATATTCTATATAGGTATTTATTATACATATTAAGATATATATAAGCATTATATATGTGTGTGTACATATATATAATGTTTAAATTCACGCAAAGTGCCCAAATTGACCAAAGAACAACTAAAGCAAGTTTCAGACTAAAGCAGAAGGTGTGTGTAAAAAATAATTAGTAGAGAGATTGAAGTAATTGCCTGAGGCTAAATTATGAAGCACCTCAAATGAAGGTTAAACATTTTGACTTTAAAGGAAACACTGACAAAATCTGAGAAGGTCAATATCACCAAAATAGCATCTGTCCAAAAGTAACTGATTTATAACAGAATTTAAGGCACGGGAAAACAGTCAGGGAACCATTATCAAGATGATATGCAAGCAGGGCTGTGACTAGAGAGCAAGCAGTGAAAAAGACTAAAGAAGAATATAAATCTGGAAGATGTACAAGATAAGACCAAAAACGAGTAAACAGAATCCCTTGACAAAAATCTTCTAAAAGTGTTTAGACTGTTTCTTGGATGGCAGAGCTCCACATAACTCAAATCAGATGCATCTCATTCTATAAGAGGTCTCCTTTGACCACTGCTCTGACTGTCCCCTCATCCATGTCACCCTCTGCAGAGAAGCTAAGGCAGTTAGATGGCATAACCAACTCAATGGACATGAACTTGAGCAAATTCTGGGAGACAGTGAAGGTCAAGGAAGCCTGGCCTGCTGCAGTCCATGGGGTAGCAAAGAGTCGGATACAACTTAGTGACTGAAGAGTAACAACCACCTGTCCTCTGTTCAACCACGATGCCAATCTCCCCAAATTTAGGGCCTTTATTTGCTGCTTTCTCTGTTTTTGCAGCATTTCCCTGGTCTTTGCAAGCCTGGGTCCCTTCTGCCATTCAGATCTCCAGGTGAAACTCACTTTCTCCATTGGTTCTTCCTGAACTACCTGCTCCAAGATGTTTTCTAGAACTCCAGCTCTCACATTATAGTATTGTAATTATCTTCTCAGCACTTACTCCATTTGACATTTTGCTTATTTACTTACTCATCTCTTTTCCTCCCTCCCACCACTAGAGTAGAATTCCTGGGCAAACAGGAACCTTGACACTTATTCAGAACTATATATTCCCAGCAGCCAGAACAGTGCTTGGCAGAGATTAGATTGCTTGATAAATACTTGTGGAAGAGATAAATTAATGAGTCATTCATAGTGACCTACAGAGAGAAAGTCAATGTTGTTGCTATTCTGGGACACTTACCTTCTTCAGGGTTAGATATTCCACTTCCCTAACATGCTGTAAGAGAATCCCAAATCTTTCCAATTCCATCTTTGTCTCTGCTGGTTTTAGTTGGTGTCTTTCATTTGTAAATAAGATCTTTAAACAGAATACTTTGAGGCTTTCATTACCTCATAAAACAGATACATAATTAGTAGACTAGCTATTGCCCCATATCTTAGCGACTACAATTCAAAAGATCACACAAAATAGTCATTCAGTGAACATGAACCTAATGATCAATTGACCTGGGATTGACCAAAGACTGAAAAACTTCTAGTTTAAAACTTTAACCAATATATAAAATGCCCTCACCTTTATTCTCTACCAAGATAAAAAAAAGAGAGAGAGACCATCTCCTTCTAATTCTCATGCATCATGTCACAATATTTAACATAATAGACATACTAAAAAAAGTCATTTGTTTAAGTGTTTAATGTTTTGCTTACAACCTCTCCCCTCCCTAAAACAAGGCGGTAGATAATAAGAGAGAAAAACATAAAAGAAAATGAGCAGCAACCAAAACAAAACAGGATAGAAATTCATTTCAATACTTATGGACTGAAACTGGCTTCACTTCTTCATATGTTTAACTAGTTGAAGTTCACAGCCAAACCAAAAGTGTCTTAATAAATATTAACCCAGAGAATCGCTGTATTTATTTCTAAGTATTATATTTGTGCTGTTGTTGCAAAACTCCAGGATCTAAAGATGTTTAAGTTTGAACCAATCATTGATTGAATTTTCAACTCTTTGATAGAATTTTCAAAGCTTTATTACTTTATTGAATCATTACCTGGTATAAATTTATGACAATACATCTTATTTTAAACATAAAATGAGAATTGATTTACTGCTTTGAGAAATCTGAGAAGAATGATTTTTTAAAAGATCATTCAAAGAATATTAGGAATCTAAATCTCATCAGGGAATTCCAGTGGTGTGTGCAATGGTTATTTATATAACTAAATGCAGAAATAACATGTAGTAGCTAGTTTTATAATGACAGCTTTAAAAATTCCTTTTGAAAATCAAGACAGCTAAAATGAACCACAAATTGTCTACTAGATAACATAAGTGGATGTTTTAATTTACAAAGTCCAAAGTTTATTTTCCTTTAATTTCCCACTTGTATTACTAACAACAGAATAATTATTCTATACATTATCAAAAGGAATAGTAAAAGAGAAACTACAAATATGTCTGACATTTCCTTTGCATTTTCTACCAACAACATTCCTTCAGTTGAAAAGCATATACTAAAAGACATAATTACAACCTTTCCTTTTTCCATTATGTTCTAAGAATGGAAACTGAAATCACCACAGCAAAAATATTACATTTTAGACAAAAACATACTGTCACCCAATTTAGTTTTGTTTTTCCCTTGATGAGGCAATATTTTGTTACATACCACATGCAGTCTAAAATAAAGAAAAATCAGTCTTTGACAAGAAAATAGACAGAGGAGGCACAGAAATTAAACTTGTACAGAAACTCGAAAACCTATGGAAACAACCACCAATTCTAATTAACCATCAAAGTAAGCAGACAATATAACTGAGGAGGAACTGATTTTAACCTGTTATCTATAATTTTTCTTACTGATATGACATTGTAATTATAAATGGTATAGCATTGTCAGATTAAATGGATTAGAAGGAAATGTTTCTTGCATCTTGTATTTTTGTGTTTGCCTAGGGATTCTGTCCCAGTTCAGTTCAGTCGCTCAGTTGTGTCTGACTCTTTTCAACCCCATGCACTGCAGCACGCAGGGCCTCCCTGTCCATCACCAATTCCCGGAGTTTACTCAAACTCATGTCCATTGAGTCGGTGATGCCATCCAACCATCTCATCCTCTGGAGTCCCCTTCTCCTCCCACCTTCAATCATCCCCAGCATCAGGGTCTTTTCTAATGAGTCAGTTCTTTGCATCAGGTGGCCAAAGTACTGGAGTTTCAGCTTTAGCATCAGTCCTTCCAATGAATACTCAGGACTGATCTCCTTTAGGATGGACTGGTTGGATCTCCTTGAAGTCCAAGGGACTCTCAAGAGACTTCTCCAACACCACAGTTCAAATGCATCACATCTTGAGTGCTCAGTTTTCTTTACAGTCCAACTCTCACATCCATACATGACTACTGGAAAAACTATACCTTTGACTAGACAAACCTTTGTTGGCAAAGTAATGTCTCTGCTTTTTAATATGCTGTCTAGATTGGTCATAACTTTTCTTTCAAGGAGCAAGCATCTTTTAATTTCATGGCTGCAGTCACCATCTGCAGTGATTTTGGAGCCCCCCAAAATACAGTCTGTCACTGTTTCCACTGTTTCCCCATCTGTTTGCCAGAAAGTGATGGGACCAGATACCATGATCTTAGTTTTCTGAATGTTGAGTTTTAAGCCTACTCTTTCACTCCCCTCTTTCACTTTCATCAAGAGGCTCTTTAGTTCTTCTTCACTTCCTGCCACAAGGCTGGTGTCATCTGCATATCTGAGGTTATTGATATTTCTCCTGACAACTTTCATTCTAGCTTGTGCTTCATCCAGCCCAGTGTTTCTCATGATACTGAGAACACTGCATATAAGTTAAATAAGCAGGGTGACAATATACAGCCTTGACTTTCTCCTCTTCCTATTTAGAACAAGTCTGTTGTTCCATGTCCAGTTCTAACTGTTGCTTCCTGACCTGCATACAGATTTCTCAAGAGGCAGGTCACGTGGTCTGGAATTCCCATCTCTTCAAATATTTTCCACAGTTTGATGTGATCCACACAGTCAAAGGCTTTGGTATAGTCAATAAAGAAGAAATAGATGTTTTTCTGGAACTCTCTTGTTTTCTTGATGATTCAGTGGATGTTGGAAATTTGATCTCTGGCTCCTCTGCCTTTTCTAAAACCAGCTTGAACAACTGGAAGTTCATGGTTCACGTATTGCTGAAACCTGGCTTGGAGAATTTTGAGCATTACTTTACCAGCCCATGCTGCTGCTGCTGCCTGTGAGATGAGTGCAATTGTGCGGTAGTTTGAGCATTCTTTGGCATTGCCTTTCTTTGGGACTGGAATGAAAACTGACCTTTTCCAGTCCTGTGGCCACTGCTGAGTTTTCCAGATTTGCTGGCATATTGAGTGCAGCACTTTCACAGCATCATCTTTTAGGATTTGAAATAGCTCAACTGGAATTCCATCACCTCCACTAGCTTTGTTCGTAGTGATGCTTCCTAAGGCCACTTGACTTCACATTCCAGGATGTCTGGCTCTAGGTGAGTGATTACACCATCGTGATGATCTGAGTCATGAAGGTCTTTTTTGTACAGTTCTTCTGTGTATTCTTGCCACCTCTTCTTAGTATCTTCTGCTTCTGTTGGGTCCATACCATTTCTGTCCTTTATTGTGCCTATCTTTGCATGAAATGTTCCCTTGATATGTCTAATTTTCTTGAAGGATCTCTAGTCTTTCCCATTCTACTGTCTTCCTCTATTTCTTTGCATTGATCAGTGAAGAAGGCTTTCTTATCTCTCCTTGCCATTCTTTGGAACTCTGCATTCAAATGGGTATATCTTTCCTTTTCTCCTTTGCCTTTCACTTCCCTTCTTTTCTCAGCTATTTGTAAGGCCTCCTCAGACAACCATTTTGCCTTTCTGCATTTCTTTTTCTTGGGGATGATCTTGATGACTGCTTCCTACACAATGTCATGAACCTCTGTCCTTAGTTCTTCAGGCATTCTATCAGATCTTATCCCTTGAATCAATTTCTCACTTCCACTGTATAATCATAAAAGATTTGTCTTAGGTCATACCTGAATGATCTAGTGGTTTTCCCTACTTTCTTCAATTTAAGTCTGAATTTAGCAATAAGGAGTTCATGATCTGAGCCCTAGTCAGCTCCCAGTCTTGTTTTTTTGCTGACTGTATAGAGCTTCTCCATCTTTGGCTGCAAAGAATATAATCAATCTGCCCCAGTAGGATATATACTTTTGTTCATCTTGATAAATGATGATCAGCCCATTTGTGGGTGCTCAGTTGCCAACTCTTTGTGACCCTATTAACAGCAGCCCACCAGGCTCCTCTGTCCATAGGATTCTCCAGGCAAGAATATTGGAGAGGATGGATAAAGAGGCATGGAAAACAAGGAATCAGAACTGCATTGATCTGGAATCAACAAGCTGAGTTGAACACAAGTGAGTGAGCAAGAGAAATATGGGCATCTATTCCATTCTTTGGAACATCTGTCTTCCTCAATCCCCTTGGATGAAATAAACTCCTAATAAAAGTCATCAACTGAACAAACACTGCCTAATTCTGCTTACTTCTCATTATTTTTCCAATCTGTTAAATGGGAAGTGCATTAATTCATGGAGATATTTCTCAAAAAATTAGTGAAGGGATACTTGGCAGTTCCTGCTATACTAAATGAAAACAAGTATAATATAGTAGAATAACAATAGACTTCTGTCATATACTTGCAATAATAATTGTGTTACTAGGACTCTTTTCTTAATTTGTTTACACACTATAACTTTCATCAATGAATCAAAGCAAACAGAGTCCAAAGGGAAAGTAAAGCAGGTGTTTTATAATAAAGGCAATCACTGACACAACCAGAGAGAAGTCACCCTGGCAGGATGATAATTTTAAAGAAAAACAATGACAATAATAATGTGGAAGTTCTGTCAAATCTATTGGGAGTACTTTCAGTGAAACAAACAGGGAGTCACTAAGAGTAAAAATGAGCAGCAGAAAGCTGTTTTGTTAACAGCCCATCAAACAGAAGGTATGGTGCTACTGTAAAAATGAGCCAGAATGCCCATGTTAGGCAAATACTGTTACCAGAACTTAAACAAGCCTATTAAGTTATGATTAACTTCAGATGTCACTGATATGGCTGAAGTCTAAATTTTTTAAAGCAAAATTAAACTAGTAAAGAGGAAAAGGGGAATAATTTTGACCACTTCATAATCAGCAACTGAGTCCATGTATAAAGATAATAAACATTCACTTAACTCTTGATCAAGTATTAAAATAAGGCAAAGGTGACATATATGGAAGTATCCAGCTCAGTGTTTTATACATAGTAGAATCTCAACAAATTATCCTTCCTTCCTTTCTTTCTATTCCTTTCAATCATTGACTCATTCTATCATAGTCCTATTTACATTTTCAGGTATATAGCTTTGTCTTCTCTCTGCAACTGGACTGAAAAATATTAACTGCTTCATTCATAGATAGATACAAATACTTTTAATTTTGCCATATATCTCACTTGTGCTATCTACAAACAATGTGTTGGGATTGTCTGAAAGTTCAAGAAAGATATGACATGATATAATAGGATGTCTTAAACTGCATGGGAGAATACTCAACCAAAAATTGCTATAATGTTGTTGTCATGTTGTCTGAGAGTAGGACCCTGGATCCTTCCATACTTTCTTCTGCTACCCTAAATTTGTTATCTTCTTTCTCTGAGTTACAAAATAATTACAGTAGGGCCAAGCATCATGTTTTCATGCAACAACATTGATCTCTTTTTAATAAGGGAATAACATCTTTCCCAGAAGTCTCCCAGCTGACTTTCCATCATAACTCATTGGCTAGTGCTGTGCCCCTCCTATCTGCAAAGTTGGGGAAACAAGTAAGGTGGAAAAGTATCTGAAAAAAGTGAGTAGAATGACTACTGAACAGAAAATTCATAATATCTGCAATACTGTCATATAAAATAATGAGCCAGAGTCATTTATAATGGCTGTAAATGATGACGTTACACCTATAAGATATACCTAGTGTTATGGACTGAGTTGTGTCCCCTACAACACCTCACCAAATTCATATGCTGAAATCCTAATTGCCAATGTGATTGTACTTGGAGACTGTGCCTTTAGGGGGTAATTAAGAACCCAGGTAGTGCTAGTGGTAAAGAACCTACCTCCAATGCAGGAGGCATTAGAGGTTCGATCCTTGGGTGGGGAAGATCCCCTTGAGAAGGGCGTGGCAACCCACTCTACTATTCTTGCCTGGAGAATCCCATGGACAGAGGAGCTTGGCAGCTATAGTCCATAGGGTTGAAAGAGTAGGACATGACTAAAGTGACTTAGCAGGAGGTCAGAAGAGTGGGACCCTAATCCGATTGGCCTCCTGCCCATAGGAGAAGAGGATGAGACACCAGAGCACTCTCTATTATGTGAGGTCACAGGGAGAAGGTAGGCATCTGCAAGCCAAGAAGAGAGCTCTCCCCAGGAAACAAATGGACCAGCACTTTGATCTTTGGCCTTCACACCATAAGAGAAATAAATTTCTGTTGTTTAAGTCACTTGATCTGTAGTATTTTGTTATGGTGCTACAAGCAGACTAGGAAAGAAAATCCATCTAGGAAATAAAAATATTGCTAACCTCCTTTCTTCTGTGGGGCTCTACATGGTTGGATAAAGACCAATAAAAATTGGAAGCATCCCAAGAGCTATGGCACAGGAGTGCTATCCTCTTTTCCTCATGCTCTGCATGGATGTTTCATGAGCATGCTCTTATTTCAGCTCCTCTCCTTCAAGAGCAATCTTTTAGAGACTTTTTATTTATGTAAACAGTCATTTGGTTTAAGTTCCAATCTTCTTGGATCCAAAGCAGCAGTATCTCTGGAGTGCAACAAACATTCCACTGCCAAAATATCAGTGCAATACATGTTAACATAAACCTTTAAAATGGAAACAAAAATAAAAGACCCCATGCTTGTCCAGTTCTTACACTTTTTTTTTTTTAAACCAGTGGAAAATGTTAAGAAGAAAATGGCTTGCAAAAGTTCAGTGTTTATCTCTCAGCAAATTAGGGGGTGAGAAAAAAAAAAGGCACATTCTGCTATATTATCACTTTCCAATTTCAGGCCAAACCCCTGTAGTTTTCATCACGCATCATTTTTGTGATTAATGATGTGCACCCAGTTAATGGAAAACAGCAGATTAGGTTTCCACTAATAGTTTTGGAAGTTATGTCTGCCTGCCTCATTTGGTAACAACCTCACTGTTCAGTAAGAAACTAATGGGTTTAATCTCAAAGCAGAATTTAGTTTTACATATTCAAGACAGGTCAGATTTCCAGAGTAGAGAAAATTATATTCTTAGAGGTGTGCTATTCTTCAGTTCAGATTCAACACTAAGATAATACCTCATGATATTTGGGTTGTTTATTGTTTTCTTTCTTTTTGCTTCTGTTTAGTGAGCAATTTAAAAATTTACAGTACTTAAGGTCGATAAAAATAGGAGGAAATAGCAACTTGTAACCATGGCAAATAAAATGCTTATAATATGATACTTCTGTAATGAGTACACTAAGTTAAAAAGACATCTATTGTTCTGAAGACACAGGTGAGAAATAATTCCTTATGTATTATTGTATCACTGCAACACTTATGTCAGAAATTAAATTTACATTTGCTCGTCCTGTTTCACTGTAGACAGTGCTGGTTAACCAAAACAGATACACTAGAAAGCAAACTAATCAAGGAACAGAGAAGTCAGAGGCAAGAATTCTAGTTCCATTTCTGTCTCAAATTACTTTAGAAACAATTCTTTTGTTTTCATTTTTCCCACCTCATTTTATATCTATCCCTCTTAAGTCATTTAATAATTGCTATTAAATATATATTGTTTCAAAGTTTTACCTAAGCATATATCACATGACCATCTGGACGAGGCTCCTTAAAGGCAAACCCCACCTCTGATTAATATTTTTATCTTTACATTTATTTATCTTTACATTTTTAAAGGGCCAAGCTAGACTGTAAGCATCAGGAAAAGAGGGACTTTACGTATGTATCTCCAGAAGTTAGCATGATGTGTTAATAATGTGTAAAAAAATTAGACATTTTAATAAATTAAAAAACAGAAAAAAAGAGTGGGGTGGAGAGAGGAGGTGTAACACAAAGGACTTTTCGGGCAGTGAAAATACTCTGATTCTATAATGATGAATACATGTTATTATATATTTGTCTAAAGTCTTAGAATGTATAACACCAAGAGTGAACCCTAAAGTTAACTACAGACTTTGAGTGATTGTGCTGTGCTGTGCTACGTCGTTTCAGTCATGTCTGACCCTTTGAGACCCTATGGACTGTAGCTCCTCTGTCCATGGGATTCTCCAGGAAAGAATACTGGAATGGATTGCCGTGCCCTCCTCCAGGGGATCTTCCGAACCCAGGGAATCTTCCGAACCCAGGGATTGAACCTGAGTCTCTTATGTTTCCTGCATTGGCAGACAGGTTCTTCACCTCTAGCGTCACTGGGGAAGGCCCTTGAGTGACTATGATATGTCAATACAGGTTCATCTATCATAACAAACACAGGTTCATCAATCACACCTCTCTGGTAGGAGTTGATAATGGGGGAGGCTATGCATGTGCGGGTGGAGAAGGCAATGGCACCCCACTCCAGTACTCTTGCCTGGAAAATCCCATGGATGGAGGAGCCTGCTAGGCTGCAGTCCATGGGGTCGCCAAGAGTCGGATACGACTGAGCGACTTCACTTTCACTTTTCACTTTCATGCACTGGAGAAGGAAATGGCAACCCACTCCAGTGTTGTTGCCTGGAGAATCCCAGGGACGGGGGAGCCTGGTGGGCTGCCGTCTATGGGGTCGCACAGAGTCCGACACAACTGAAGTGACTTAGCAGCAGCATGCATGTGTGGGAACCAGGGATACATAAGGATGTCTCTATACCTTCCTCTCAAATTGGCTATGAACCTAAATCTGCTATTTAAAAAAATATATACTATGTTTCACAAGTAAAGAAGAATGCTGAGCAGTTATTAAATCCAATAGAGTTCACGTTATTTTTTATTCAACATGTTAACCTAATTTATGATAAAAACCCACTATATGAGTAGTTTACTACTATAAACACCTTCCATAGAGTGTTTTCTAAACACTGTATGTATTAACTCATTTAATACTTAGAAAACCCAGTGAGACAGGTACTGTTATGATCCTCATTTTTCGGATAAGGAAACTACAGTAAAAGAGATTAAAGAACAGCCCCGAGGCTGTACATCCGCTAAATAGGAGAGTCAAGATTCACCTAGGAAGTGCTGGCCCCAGAGTCCATGGGCCCTTATCCTAATCTTCCAGGTAACCAAAATTCATTATTCAAAGAATCACCTTTGCCTTTATTTCACAATTTCATGTACTTTTTTTCAAATCTGAGGTTTCTTAAGGTTGAAAACTAGTAATTAAATTACCACATCAATCTTCTCTTTAGGCATCTGATAAGGTGGAGTCTGTGGGAAGGGAAAACCATACCAAAGATATATTGTATCTTTTTCAGATATTTAGTTCAACAGAAAAATGGAAAAGAAAAGGACTGGCTTGTAAGGACCATTTGTTTTCACTTCCAGGATTGTGATTTTTATACAAAGGTTATCCCATACTATTAATAATTAAAAGTAGTAGTATTCTCAGCCTATTTTTGATTGCTTCTGTTGTTATTATTAAAGTTGGGTGAAAAGGGGTTGTACAAGATGGGTGGTCAGATACAGAATGGTTCAAGCAAAGAAAGCTAGGCGTCTTCACCAGACAAACAAAAGAAAAGGCAGTTAGAAAAATGAGAAAGTTAAAACAAACAAATAAAAAAGGTTAAAGAAGTCCAGAGAGTATAAGATCCTGGAGAAGAGAAGTTGAGAAAATTGTGGAACCAAGGAGACCAATTTCTCAGAATATCACAATTCTACTTAACCTAGAGTCTGGAGAAATTAAAAATAAATGGTATTTCTTTAAGAATAAGGAGTAGACTTGTAAAATGGCACACTGCAATGGCTATATTTTAATTTTAAAAATACATAAAGTTTCTGCATTAAGCAACAGTCAAAAGTTTTTCATGTTATTTCCTAATAGCAAAAATCCTACATAAATACAGTTGTTTCTAATAACTGATATACAGATACTACCAGTATCTAAATGACAAAAAGTGACGAAAACATCAATCAAGTAATTTATTAAGCACTAAGCACATGAATAAAAAATATTCTACTCTGTTATTTTCTCTCATTGATTGTTAAGTTTTGCAGGTTAAGGAAAAGGATGTGGAAGTAATCACGTAAGAAATGATATATTGCTCAAATTTTAGTCTGCAACAAAGAGACATTTATCCACAGGTTCTATGTATTTAGCAATCATTTTCTCAAAGAGATCTCCAAAAAGATCTCACTAGCCAGGTTGAAACTTGCACAGTTTCCTTTCGCACAGTTTTATTGAAAGTACCGCAGGTACAAGTAACCTAGGCAGCTTTGTCATGAAAAATGAGACTAAACAAAGAAACATTCATCCAGTTCTTGGTATTATAAATCAACATTAAAAGTAACATTATAGAAATCTGCCCCATAAAGAAATGTTATGAGGGGAGGGGCTGGGGGAAGGAGGGATAGACTGGGAGTTTCGAGTTAGCAAATGCAAACTATTACAAATAGAATGGATAAACAACAAGGTCCTACTGTGGAACTATATTCAGTAAAGTGTGACAAATCATAATGGAAATGAATATTAAAAAGATAAATATATATGTATAACTGAATCATTTGGCTGTACAGCAGAAATTAACATTGTAAATCAACTATATTTCAATTAAAAATAACAAAATAAAATAGAAATTACAAGTTGGTTAAAATAAAAAGAGAGAGAAAGAAAATGTTGTATCAATGATTCAAAGACAGATCTTATCAAAAAATAGGAGAAAGCATAATGTTTGCTATTTCTAAGTTATAAAGGTCAGCAGTATGATACCACAGATACATTATTTGTTGAATTTACCAAAATCTACCTCTATTGGTGTTTATTTCCAAAGATATAACTAACAATTTCATTCTTTTGAACTGTCTATGCAGGTAGCAAACAAAAATCAGGGTTGAATATAAGCAACTGGACTCTAGAATCCAAATTTTTAATATTTCTGCTAGATCTGTTATCTGAGCTTTAACTTATTTTAAGGAGGCTGAATTCATTGACAGCTTTATTTTGCTGAATCAGAGCCTTTTCTTTTCAGTGTTGTGTTAAGCTCCAGTAACAGATTATAAAGAAATTAGTATATAGACAATGTGCTGTGAGGTTGACCCAGCAATGACAGCCATCAGCCCTCTGTTGTCAGACATGAGCCCATTAACCTTGCTTCAGTGCTTTTAACATTAGTTTTACACAGCTCCATCCACTCACCTACCACATACGCAGCCCTCCCAGAGCTGTGCGCCCTGAAGAAGCAGATGGCTCTCCAGGATTGCTGAGAAACATCCTTCTGCTCAGGAATAATGGAATCAACTAGCACCTAATAAGAATCCACTGCAATCTTCATAGACACATAACCCTAAACGGAGACCTTACCTTTAGAACTGTAACTATGAAGTAAGAGACTTTTAATAAAACAAACAAAATTTAAAAATCAATTCAAAAACAAAACAATTAAAACAATGGATTGATTCCCTTGCCCCTCTTCCCAGGAATAGAGAAAAATTTAACATGCTTTTTTTAAAAGCAGAAATAAAACTGTTAGTGTCTTATAAATTATTCACCGATGATAATAAAAATATACTTTTATATAACCCATCTCTGTTAAGCTCTATAATAAGCTACAAATAGGCAAATCTTTTAAAGGTTTAAATTCCAAGATCTAGCACAGAAGTAAATTTTCAGGAGAGGTAACTTTCTATTACCAGGTACTGAACCTCACATGAAGATTACTTAACAACTTTCCAAACTGGTAAATGGACTTTTTTTGTTAAACCATATAAACTCAGTCACACAACTCACAATGTAGGTACTGACACTATTCATTGTCCAGTTTACTCATAATTAAATCAAGCATTTGTGGGAAGTGGAACCCAAAGACTACATTTCGTTGGTCTAACATATGCACCACGTTTTTTGTTGGTTGTTTTTTTTTAATGGTTGGGCTGGAAAAGCCCTGATAGGTCATGTACAGAGAGACTTCCGAGTCATAATGAGTAATTAGACAGTCAAGTGGCAATGGGATAGAATTAAGCAGTCACTTAGTCACTAGAATTAAGACTCTAAACTCAATCTTCCAGAACAGAGATGCAGAAATATGTCTGTCAGTAAGCAGCTCTTCGCCAAACAACCAACAAATTTTGTACCTACACTACCTTTTTCCATATGTTGAAATATCTTTTGTACTTTGAAGATTTTGTGCCAATGTATTTAAATATTTTCTCAAGAACAGTGGTGGAAGAGGACTAAAGAAATCACCTCTCATCCCTATGGGGCTACTATTTACCTCTAAGTATTATATACACAGTGAGATCCAAAGACATTAAATCATGAACTAGAAAAGAACAGATGATTACCTGATATTCATTGGGCCAAAAGGTGCTCACGGCTAGCTCAGCCCGAAGCCAATCTCTACCCGTGAATCCAGTCACATTCCAAATTGGATTGGCAAGGGGTCCTTTATTCACCCTAACCAATATGTTCAAAGTGCCAGGATTCAGCCCTTTCTGGCTGTATAACAGGTAACTGAAGTCAATACAATGAGTGTCATTCTCCTTCATTGTAGGCAGCTGGAGTCTGGCTTTTTCTCCAGGGTCATGATCTGAAGAATCCACTATCATATAGGAACCTGAAATGATATCACATAAAATAAGACCAAATAGATATATAAACAAAAGGGAAAATATAATAACAGAAATAAAGCTAAAAATGATAGCAATCTATTCTGAGTATTTAATTTAAAAAGACTATATCTTCCAGAACAGAGATATAGAAAGATACCAAACAAGTGAATAGACAAACTGAATTCATAGAGGGTAACAGATATTATTCAAAGTAATATAACATGTACAAATTAATTTACTCTCCACAACAATCTGTTATTCTTCCTATTTTACAGATTAGGAAACTGAGGCATAATTAGTAACTTAAAGTCAAACAGATCATGCAGAGCCAGGTTCAATCCAGATTCCCACCCTAAATTATCTCTACTCTTGCTAAACAAAGGTCTTTTAGCAAACAACCAAAGAAATGTATTATTGGCCTGATTTACAGATGGAGTGTATTATTTTCTTTCCCCATTCATAATTTTAACACAGAGAGAGGCTACGAGTACATATCAAAATCAATTTCTGATCTCAGATTCCAAGATCATCATGTAAGCAAGCTGTGTGACCTTTTGCAATGTACTAAGAATTCTGGACTTGCTCAAGGAATAAGGATACTTTGCAGTGTAAGTGTGAGGACTGAAGTGTAAAATACCAAAATTTCTAGAACTGAGAATCTGACACAAAGCAGATTCACCTACTTGGAGCCTCTTCCACTAAGTTGACAGCTAATCACCACTTATATTGTCCTTGAATCTGCAATAGTCTCTATGGTCTTATAGAGCTGCCAGATACCTGGTTTGAAATCACTAATCTACTCCACTACTTTTGGCTTAATAAATATTCATTTAGAAATCTAACAGGAGGAGGAAAAGAACATAAAGAATCTCAACCTCCCAGTTCCTCATACTTCCACCCTCAAACACACACTCTTTGTGTGGCAAGCAAAGTCATACAGAGCTAAGTGTAAAAATGGGATTTGAACATTAACTGCTGATATTAGTTCCAAGGAGCTTTAAAAAAAAAACAAAACAGTTTTTCTCATGTCCCTGTGGATGTTAACAAAGTCATATATTACAAAAATGTAAATATTTACATTTCAAGTAATGATACCCATTTATCACACTTAAGGTAGACCACAAATTTTATTGTAAAATATTTTTCCCTCAGGTGTAATTTTAACACTCCCCTCCCCAAATGTATTACATGTAGTGTTACAGAACCCAGTATTACAAGGCTTACACTTTGACCTCTCCTCTTGACAAACCTGAGGAATTAATCAATCCTCTGTGTCTCCTCCTTAAAACACAGTAACTGTTTCCATGGCACACTAACCATTCATTAACTACCCGTCAACCCAGTTCAATTAACCCTCAATTTACAAGTTCAAATCATAGCACATAGGAGGGCTTCAACTATTTAAGAAATCAGAATTTCAAGATTTCAAGTCTGACCAATTCCTGGTCAATGAGTATTATATGGTTCAGAACTTTTGTGAAGATTTCAAGTGATAACACTGTTAGTTATTTAAGCCAAGGACAGAATAAGCTTACTATAGTGATCATCACTGACATTACTTTCCCTTAATTTTTCCTCAGTTCTCCTCTTCTCTTGTAACCTGAAATTCTTATCTTTTCTCTTCTTCCCCCGCTCCCAATTTTCACAGATTGCACATTCATAGAATAAACTATCCTTGTATATTTTGAAGAAATTACGTCCTTTTACTTGAACTAAGATATTCTGGATCCCAAACCAATTGATAAAAGCAGGATGCTTCTGTTCTTGGTTATACTCACATTCTACAGTTCATGGCTGAACTACAAAGATTTCTTTCAGATTCACCACAGCAGAACAGATCAATTATGGCTTTTAAGAAGGACTAGATCTGAGATCTTAGATAAGTGACTTAGTGTTATTGGGCCTCAGCTTCTTCACAAACGTAGTAACCTATTTCTTCATGGCTATCAGTATTTTTCAGTGACACATTATGGCATTAGTGGATTTAATTTTTACAACTCTGCATCAATTATGACTTCTGTCAATTTTCAAATAGTGCTCTCTAAATGACTTATAGGCTTTCAAATAATTATCTTCTTCCATTATGAAATAAACTTTGAAATAAAAGGTTTTGTCTCACATTTTATTTATATAATATGATATTTACCATTAAGACCATTTAGCCATTTTCAGCCAGTTGCACTTTTAAGCTACAATAATTTTCTTATTAAGAAAATGGGATAAGCAAGTGTATTAATTTGTAGGAATTCCAATTTGATCATTAGAAGTCACAAAATAAAACCTTGCCAAATTTTTTCAGCATTTCAAGGACATTCAATGCAAGCTAAATAAAGTTTTAGAAGTGTTGATATTTCATTTTTATAAAATGTTTCTGCTAAATGAACTTCTTTCAACATAGCCTGACTATTGCTACATTTTCAGAGTGCTATGGAATATCATACATTTATTTCACAGTTCCAAAAAGGAGGAAATAAGCAGTAGCATCAAAAAGCCATCTAAATCCTTCTGCTCTCTGACTTCATATAGTGGCAATTTACCCTGTAGGCACCACTGAGGTAGCTGCCTGTTTGACACAAGATTCCCTTCCATCATCCCAAACACAGAGAACACTATGCTATTCTTATCAACTTCTAAAAAGTACTCCACAGTTTCCCAGAATAACAGGCTACCAAGACATAGAATCAACAAAGTCTGTACTATGCACTTCCTCATTCTTCACGTTATAATTTAAGCGTATTTACTATTGTTTAGTTACCAGCTAACTAATCCCTCAGATTTCTAATGAGTTTAGTTCTATTCAGCTGTAATTTAGCTATCTCAAGGCTTAATAATGAAACATCTGTGTGCATATAGACATAATGTACTAATTTTAATAAACGTGACTTCTTTAGTGTGGCCTTACAAATATTCCTTACAGTCTCTTAAGCAACAGAGTTCTCAAATATATCATTTAAGAAAGAGGAAGAAAATATAAATGCTTAATATTAAAACTTCTAAAAAGTATAACCTTTCTGGAAAGCAAGTTGCCAATGAGAATCAAAAATCTTTCCAAAGTTATATGCTTTCTGCTCTGGCAATTCCAAATCTAAGAAGGTACACTAGATAATCACGTGTATGTACAAAGATAAAGGCTTAAAAAAAAAATTCTCATTTTCCTCATTAAAATAAGGGGGAAAAAGTATTTAAAATTCCAATAATAGGCAATTTGTAAAATTATGATAAAAGTTTGATGAACAATTATGCAGTCATTAAAAATGATATTATTAAAAACATTTAATGGAAATACAGTATGTTAGGTAAAATACACAGGTTATAAAATATTATACTTACTTATGAAAATATATATTTATATTAAATAAAAGCATTGGTATACGTGAGTGGGTGTATTTATATATGAACACATAAACATGTAGATACAATTGAAAGAAAACAAAAATGCATAGAAAATGTCACCTGTATTATCGGGGCAGCGGGTGCTGTACTTTGTCTTCTGTTTTATTTTCCTTCACACATATTCACTGAATGTTCTACAGTAGGCATGCAAGAGATTTTTACTTTAAAGAAAGAAAGACTACATGAATGCCATCTTACATGAGGACCATCAAATGGATAATGATAAATACTTAGGAAATAAACACAGCATTTGTTTTGTTTTGCCTTTTAAAAATTAATCCTATTTGTATCCCACAGATTAACAGCTTCTTGGCTTTCAAAAAAAACAATACAAAAACTAGGACCTTCTTATTTACTTCAATTCATTAAAAAGGAAAGGCTGCAAATACTTAGCAGCTTTTACTTAGAAAGCCAAAGAAAACAAATTCCATATTCATAAACACCACAGTCCAAAATCTAGATAAACAAACAATGTCCTACAAATTTTCTGTATTAATGAAAATTTTATCTTTATGCTATATGTCTAGGAAAAAAACATAGTAACAGAGAAAATAGGATTAACTGCTAAGAAAATAATGAATGATAAATAGGTTTCTACACTTCATCCTAAACTTCCTTCATTTATATATATATATATCTTTCTGAACACTAACAATATTTTCATTGTCAGCTCTTATTCAAAATCCATTGTATTTTCCCTGTAAAGTACGCAGAGAGAAATTTCAACTTCTCTGCTTAGTTCCATGATCTTGCCCAAAGTACTACGTCTACATTACCTTTCACTACTTCTCTTCACAAACCGGCTTCACCAACCTGACAGAGCACTCACTGTTCCCACATATCACGCCCGTTTCCTCATCCAGAATGGGTTCAATCTCTTATAAGAAAGCCTCCCCTCATCTTAGCCCCTAGTCAATTATTACACTATTCTTCTTCAGCCCCAGCCCACCCTGACCTTTCCCTGCCTTTGATATACACTTTCAGCTTTTCTTATTCTATCCCTTAATTATACAGTGCCTTTACACAAATCTTAAATAATTTACACAGGAACATGTATATCCTGCAAAAGAGTAATAATATTCTCTTAGAAAGTACATGATTCATTCAAGAGTACAATCAAAAGAGAAAAGGCATGCAAAAAAATGTAACAGCAAAAGTACAATATAAAGAATTATTAACTATAAGAGGGTGATGTTGTTGATCAGTTGCTCAGTTATATCCGACTCTGCGACCCCATGAATTGCAGTATACCAGTTTTTCTTGTCCTTTACTAGCTTCTGGAGTTTGCTCAAACGCACATCCATTGAGTCGACGATGCCATCCAATCACTTCATAGAGTATAGAGATTTTAAAGGTATAAAGAGAACCCTAAAGGATAACCACAATACCCAAGGAACAAAAAATGTGGAACAGGGAGAGAGGGCTGAAAATCAGACTCGCTTAGAAGATGTGGTTGCAGCCTACTGGGTGGTGAAGACTTGGCTGAGTCACTCAGGCTAAAGCTGTTCCACACCTACCGGCAAGCAGGGAACACTTGCAGGTTTGGGGTGAGCTGTGTGAATGCAGGCAGAGCCACAGAAAGGTAGTCACCAGGCCAGCACTGGGGCTGCAAGATCTCTGAGACACTGCAAGCACTGGGAAACTTTTAGCCCTGTGGGACCATCAAGAAAAAACTAAAATAGAAACGCAGCTCAATCAAGAGTAAAAAGCTCCTTTCCACTGAAATGCCCCCTTGGGGCCCTCTACTGACAAAGCTAACACCGTGCTAGTTTCAAAGGAGAAACGCTTAAAGAGTCAAGCTGCACTCTTACAGAGCAGATAATAAAGGATAGTTTAGCACTGCTCAGCAATGAACTGACACAACATCTGACAAGGACCTAGTGTATAGAAATTCAATGAATACTAGTTAGTCGGTTAGTTGAATGACTGAATGAATGAGGAGACAGAGACTAGCTCTTAAACTATAACTGTTGAGAGTGTACAAACTTTACTTATATGTGAGATAAATTATCAGAAAACCTCAGAACAACAACAAAAATAAAGTAAACAATTGAAACTGATTTATATTGCTTCCAAACAGAATCATTTGATGAAAAGAGTATATAATGTTTGGAAGTACATACTTAACATTTTGATCAGAGTCATTTTTGACTATATATATAAAACCTTCTATTAGAGCAATGGTTCTCAAACATGTTAGTCTTAGGATCCCTTTTCCAGTCTTAAAAATATTGAGAATATCAAAGAGCCTTTCTTCCTGTGAATTCTATCAATATTGACCATACTAGAAATTCAAACTAAGAAATTCCAAAAAAATTGTTAATTCAGTTAATATTAACAATAATAAATCCATTAAATATTAACCCAAATAAAATATTTTTATGAAAAATTACATTTTGCCCAAAAAAATGGTATAAAAGGAGGCATACTTTTGCATAGCTCTTTAATGTATGACTTAACAGAAGATATCTTCTTCATTCAATCTGTTGTAATATCAAATATGTAGCCTCTGAGAAATTATACCATACACTCATGAGAAAATGAGAAGAAAAAGAGTGTCATTATGACAGTAGTTTTGACCTCATACATACTCTGACATGGTCTTGGGGACCCACAGCAGTCCCTGGAGTACATGTGAAGAATCACTGTATTTTAACATGCATAATTCTTTCCAACTCCATGCTATAATGAGAACCTTATCAGTGTACATATTTATACTGAATCTACTAATTTAGTTGCTGCATGGTATATAGATGTTCTCTACGAAACAAAAGTCTTTACTGAGATGTTGGATGTCTGGAGAATAAAAATTGAAAAAGTTGAATATTTTTACACCAGTATAAATATAAAGGGTGTATTAATCAAGGTTCATGAGAGAAACAAACAGATACACACACACGCACACACACAAAAATGTTTATTGGAAAGAACTGTCTCACATGATTACAGAGGCCGAAAAGAACAGACCCAGGAAGAGCCAACTGTATAGTTCTAGTCCAAGTCCAAAGTCTAAGTAATGTTCTATCTTAATAAGAAAGCATTTTTGTGTGTTCTGAAGACCATTTTAAATAGTTATCAAAAGCTACCAAAGCACCAACACACTGTGCAAAACAGTTAGTTCTTGGCATTGATTGAGGTTTTCCCAGTAGAAACAAAAAACATGCCAGAAACTGTTGATGTGAAAAAACTAAAAACGCTGAACACTAATACAGTTTCATGCCCAGCCAGCTTCAGAAGCCATAATCAGGACCACAAGAAAGAGAACAGTGACAACTGAAATCACAATTTGGCTCCCAATCCATCTGGGATGATTTTTTTTCCTTTGTTGTTTAAGATTAATATCCCTAAGCATTTATGTTGCCATTACTAAACTGAAGGCAATGTCTTACTTTTCACAATATTTTTCAGCTTCTCATTTCCTTTTATCAAGCTGCTTCTCCTCATCCCATTTTGCTTCATCTGATCAGGTGGCAACATAATATAGCAAGTTACTAAAACTAAGGATCTAGAAAGCAGGTCGATCTTTCCCTCACTTTCCTCTTGTACGTCACTAACAATCTGTATTGCCTCCAAACTGTCTCGTCAATCCATCCAACATTTCTTCGCCTTAGCTGGTTCATCCAGCTCCCATCATTTCTCAGGAGCACAACTAGAATAGACTCCTAACAGGCTTCGTGAATTCTACATTAGCAGTCCTACAACAGTTTTCTATAGGCAGCCAGATTTTCCCAAAACAATTCATCTTTTCTCATCTCCACACTGTAGTGAGAATTAAACCCAAACTCTTCACTCTAACCTATCAGCTTCAAAACAACCTGGCCGCTGCCTTCCTCTCTCACATTATCTCCTACCTTCTCATCCTCAGCATCCTCCAGCTACAGTGGACTTCTGCCTTTTAAAAATCCAAGTTTACGGCTGTTATCAGTGTTTTTACACTTGGTTTTCCTCTGCCTGGAATACTCTCTCCTCAGCTGGCTTATTTTTATCGTTCAGGTCTCAACTCAAATACCACCTATCAGTGAAGCATTCCCTGGTCTGTTAATAAAGTAGTTCCTTCCAAGATTCCTTCTATCATGCCATTCTTTGTTATTGCCTTCATAACCCTTGCCATTTACCGAATCCACTTTGTTTATCTGATTGAAAAACTCCACACACACATTAAAATCATACTTTATCTTGTTCATTCAAAACTCTAGACAATGTCAGGAGCCTTCAGCACAGAGTGGAAAATTTATGACATCTGGCAGCCGCCTATTTGTGCTTTCTGCTCACATGTCTGCAGCACTTCCATAATGCTCTCTTACGTACCAAATGTACCATATCGATCAGAGCAAACCGTCCCCCCCACCCCCCGCCCCACCTCACCCCCGCCAGCTCTCATGCAGTCTTTTCAAGATCAGAAACCTCTTTTTCCTCCTAGCACCTAACAGAGGAATTCTGCACAGGTGAAAGTCTTAGTGAACTCAACTAAAGCAAAAAAAAAAAAAAAGAAGAAGAAGAAGAAGGGGAAAAAAGGCAAGCAAAAAGATGAAGAATTTCAAAAGTTATAGCAGTACTGTTTTTCCAAAGACAACAAGAAGGGAGAAAAACAGTAAATCTGAAATAACAATGTTCTTAAAAACAAAACAATGTTTTCAATACTGACATTTCCCTCCAGAGATCCCATGATTTTGGTAAGGTTGACAGATGTGCCCTCACTTTTGTTGCAGTCTGTTATTATTTTCTTCAAACATCTATCTAACTTTTATTATTTCTTTTTTAAAAACTTTTTATTTTGTATTGATACACAGTCAATTAACAATGTTGTGATAGTTTCAGGTGAACAGTGGAGAGACTCAGCAATACATATACATGTATCCATTCTCTCCAAAATCCCCTTCCTTTCATGGTGCCATATAACATTCAGCAGAGTTCCATGAGCTATACAGTAGAACCTTGCTAGTTATCCATTTTAAATACAGTAGAGTGTGCATGTCGATCCCAATATCCCTAACTATTCCTTCCCCCCATTCTATTACTTAAGATAATGCCTTCCACTAAGTTTGTTTCTAAAAGGCAGAATGAGGCACACATTTTTAAAAATTACATTTGTCCCCCAAGCTCCAACACAAAAGAACTGAACTTGCAACTTCACAGGATTCTAGTCCAACAATTTTGTGTGTGTGTGTATGTGTGTGTGCTTAGTTGCTCTGTCATGTCCAAATCTTTGTGAACCCATAGACTGTGCCCATCAGGTTCCTCTGTCCATGGGGATTCTCCAGGAAAGAATACTGGTGTGGGTTGCCATGCCCTCCTCCAGGGGATCTTCCCAGCCCAGTGATCAAACCCAGGTCTCCCATACTGCAAGCAGATTCTTTACTGTCGGAGGCACCAGGGAAGCTCTGTCTGTTTCATTGTCTGAACTTTTTTATCCGCATTCTGCAGGAATAAAATTTTTCTTAATTCCTGAGTAAGGGCTTTGTGTTTGTTCTAGGTAGCTATCTTACATTTGAAAATAAAATGCATTTTATCTTCAAGAACAGCATCTAACATGTTCATAAAACATAGAACTGTATGAAGATTTCAGATGAAATGAGCACAACATTTTTCCTTCTTGGGAGACTAATCACCTCAGAAAGTTTACCTGCTACACATTAAGATCTAGAAACTGGGCCAAACACTGTACTACAGTTTTATTTCCTTCCCCTACAACATCTTAGAAAGCAAAAGCATGAACCCAACTAGCACCTTTGACCACCTGAATTTTAATTTTCACCTTTATTATACAGAAAATCTGTGCAACTTCCTATTAAAAGTGTGAATTAATTATCACTACCCCCTCTCAAAGGCAGGCAAATTTTACAACCTGCTGCACTTTTCTCATCAGGATTTTTTAGGATGCCAGTTTCCCTACCCACTATCACCCATCTCTTCAACTCTCTAGCTTGGGCAAATAATTAACCTTTCTCTGTCTTGGTTTCTTTGTCTTGAAATGCCTAAAGCCCTTAGGGTATGCTGTCAGGACCAAATGAGACTATGTCTATGATGTACTAAACCACACTTTAGGCAGATCCTTAATATGTGTTCCTTCAGTCATATTCATTCTTTTCTCTGTTAAATTGTTCAGAGAATCATACTGGAAAATGTATGAAAGAACATTTTCAAAGGGTAAAAATTAGATAATGTTAATGAGTAGTAAATTTAAAAATTTCCAATACAGAGACAGCCAAACCTTTCTCTACCCTTCCCTTCACAACTCTACCTAACCCTTTTTATCCCCTGTGAATCAACCCTCCTTCCCAGGTCTCATCTTCCTATTTCTTTCTAATCCTCCCCTTTCACTCTTATTATCTTTAAAATCTGGTAAATACACACTGGAAACACATATACACACCTAACCTTAGCAACAGTTATAAAAGGATAAATAAGTTCAAGATTTCTTGTAACAAGATTGGGCTTCCCAGGTGGCACAATGGTAGAGAATCTGCCCACCAATGCAGGAGACTCAGGAGACAGGTTCAAATCCTAGGTCAGAAAGATTCCCCTGGAGAAGGGAATGGCAAGCCACTCCAATATTCTTGCCTGGAGAATTCCAAGGACAGAGCAGCCTGGCAGGCTGCAGGTCCTGGGGTAGCAAACTGTTGAACACAACTGAGCACGCACACACACACATGTTGGAAGATTTCTCCAATTTCTGAAATTCTGGCACTCCTGCCATGGCTCTCCAAGCTGTGGAGCTTCTGTATTATGTGGTACTGAAATATTTTGAGAAGCAGCTGCTAAAATGAAAAGCAACTTCACAGAGAATAATCAGAGTTGCACTTACCCTAAAAGGCAAGAGAGTCTTTATTCTAGAGCCAATTTTGTCATCATCACTTTCCTTCTCAAAGGAACTGAGACTAAAAAGAACAGTGAAAGGTATGAGAAGGTAGAAGTCTCTGGAAACTGCCTAAATATCATATTATCAATTTCAGCCTGTTGTCTGAATATACCTTAATTCTGTTAATAAGGAAAGACCAGAACTTATGGTCAGTCCAGAATAAGTGTGCAGTATTTATTTATTTCCATATAAATGGATATTCCCAAAGACAAAGTACTCTTCTCAGTACTCACTATGTGCCTAAGGATACCAAAAATCTATTTAAAATTTTATATGCCATATATCAGGAGAGCAAGGCTTTATTTTGACTCAAAATTAGTAAAAAAAGTCAACAACTACTCCTGAATAAGCAAATGGCAAGTGATGATCAATTAGAGAAGAACTCAGGTTGAGTGAGATTTCTCAGCTGAGTTCTCAGGTTCAAGGATAATCAGCCTACAAGAGTTCCAAGTTGCTTCCTTTATTAAATTCTAAGGTTCTAAATTTCCCTGGTAGCTCAGTTGGTAAAGAATCCACCTGCAATGCATGATTTTGAGTTCAATTCTGGGTTAGGAAAATCCGCTGGAGAAGGGATAGGCTACTACTCCGGTGTTCTTGGGCTTCCATGGTGACTCGGGTGGTAAAGAATCTGCCTGCAATGCAGGAGACTTGGGTTCAATCCCTGGGTTGGGAAGATCCCCTGGCGAAGGGACTAGCTATCCACTCCAGTATTCTAGTCTGAGAATTCCATGGCCTGAATAGTCGTAGGGTCACAAAGAGTCGGACACGACTAAGCGACTTTCACTTTCAAAGTGAAATCACAATAGGAGACACTTTATAAAAGATTTGAAAAAAGGAATAAGACTTATTCTACTCTCATTCCAAGGAAATCATGTTCCTATCTATGAAATGGCCAAAAAAGAAAAAAAAAGTCATACTCTGAAGTTAAAGACCTGATTCTGCAGCCTGGCGCTGATACCACCCACTTCATCCACCTCTCCTCTACCACTTAACTGATGAAAATCAGTCCCACAAAAAGTAAATGTCATAGATATAAAAAATTACTATTTGAGAGGATTGTTATAGGGATTACAGAAATGGGAACTAAGTAAAAATGTATTTTAACTTTTTTACTTACAAAATATTATTTAAATCAAAAATCTATCTGCTTGTTTTTGAAAACAGTGCCTGCCTGATAATACAAACAAAGTGATGAGGGGAGAGGGTGGGGCAAAAGAGAATGAGAACACAAAATATGAGAGAAAAGTGCAAAATTGAGTATGGAGAAATAGAGGGTCCAAGCAAGATGAAAAAAAGAGAGGAAAGAAGTGCCTCCACTTTAAATGCAAAGTTTGGGAAGACAAAAGAAAAGAGGGGAACACATGGTGGAAAATAAAATGGGGTTATGTTTATTTTCTGTCTTCCCAGGTATCTTCATAAACCATCCAAATATGACAAAAGAAATCAAAGTCCTAGGAAACATAAAAGCAAAAGAGAATGATATCTTCACTTCAAATGTTAAGACTGTTGCTTTTGGCCACAAGATGATTAATCTTCTATAATTCAAGGACATGATATAATTTTTTTTTTTTTAAATCCAAGACCCCTTGGAAGTCTTCTGGGCCTACATTAATTTTGATAGCTCTAGTGGAATTAGTGGTTCCCAATACTAGAATAAAGCATAATAATGCTTTCTAAGATAAGCTAATCCATCTCTCCAATGCTGCCAATCCAGCTATTATTTAAAAACAATCAAACACAAAAACAGTAAAAAAAAAAAAAAAACATACCTGGTCAGTTGTGAACTACCATATCGACCACTGGTGAGGAAAGAAAGAGTGTGCAAATACTCCCCTGACTGTGGACAATTTATTCAACTTCCTCTTAGCAAATACAATCACCCAAGGATATTCCTTCAAGACAACATTCCTTTTAAATATATCCAGAAAAACTGCATGATGCAAGTGCACAAATGGCCTCCATTCCAACAGGGCTCTTGCTGTCCAGAGAGCAGCTAAGGATTGAACTTTGTTTTCATGAATGCTAACTTAAGGTTCAATGTGTGAACACAAACTTTGAGAAACTGTTGCATTTCTGTTCCCACACTAACTGTTTAAAGCTTCCCTCTGGGATGAACTGTAGAAGCTAAAATAGAAAATAGTTTCAGCCAAAAAACAAGTAGCAGTGGGAACTCTGACCAACAATCAAGTCCAGGGGTATCCCAATCCATAACCCCCTCCCCCAAAAGGGAGAATATGGAGAAGGGAAGAGGGAACTTTGAGTAACTTCAAATTTTTGACTCTCTCTACTATTGAGATGTACTTTAGGATTTCAGTAACATTCGTAAGATAAGTGTAAATACCTTAAGCACCCATTATAGGATCAAGTTTTTCTCCCTTGGGAATAACCAGAAGCAGGGTTATGTCGCCAACATTTTTTTTTCCCTTCTAACTATAATATTATCAAATATCTCCCTAAGAACTGTTTACCTAACTTTTTTTAAAAAGAAATTGCTTTTTAAATAGTCCTACACTAAGTAGTGACTAAACTCTACAAGTACCATGAACTGGAGTGACCACTCTAATCATGGTGATACATACACATCCACTAAATGCAACCAAGTGTATGCACAGACACAGATAATACCACGAATTTTACCTGGTACCCAGAATCCTCAAGAGTATAGTTCATATAAACATTGCAATGTGTTATTTGCAAGGAATCATCAGCATGAACTCATAATTCACAATTCATAATGATAGACATGTATTTTTTGCCTTGTTTTACCCCTCCTTTTTGCTTGAAAGACTTGTGGTCTCCTTTTCTCCCCGAAAGCCTAATTTCTACCTTCTCTAGGAAATTCCTATGATTGATCATATACGTTTTTAGGTGAGTTACAAATTTTACATTTCTTACCTTCGAGTTTGTAAGGCATAGAATCTTCCAAGCTCAAAAAAGTAAATGTCTTAGGGGCTACTGTTATGATTAGGCATAGTGATCTACACAGAGCAAATAGCACATTTAATGGAATTGATGGTGAAGGCTACGTGAAAAGTTACTAATGGAACTATGTAAAACAGTTAAAATATCTTATTTAATTCATCCAACATTCTAGTGAGAAAGATATCAAATATGTAAGTGTTTAATATGATACGGAAGAATGTAGGGTTTAAAAAAAGTAGCTTGCTCAGAAGTCAATCCAAATCTAATACTAAATCCATCTTCTTCAGTCTATATATTATACAGCCATCAAAGTGGATAAGAAATTCAGTTTACAAAGGTAACACATAACTTAAATTTTTTAACTGCTTGGAGAAAATGGGGGAGATGAAACAGAGATGAAGGACATGAACAGACCAAGATGGCCTTGTAAACAAAATAAGGACCTTTGCCTTTATCTTCACCGTTTATAGAAAGACACAGAAAAGCATTAAGCTGGGGGAAGCAGAAACTGCTATCCTAAATCAGATTTAAATTTTGGAAAATCACTTTGCCTGCCGTGTGTAGACCAATTAGGAAATAGTAACAGCATTCTCATAGACAATTCTGTATTTAATTATGATGGCAGATGACAAAGAAAATATGAAGCAATCATCTAAAACCTACACAACAGGTAAAAAAATCAACAAGAACTGATGTGAATGAAACAGAAGTGAAGAATAGACAGGGGTCCAGAATGTACCACTATGTTTCTTGCTCATATACCCAAATAGACAGTGGCACAATTTCCTGAGTCTTGGCACAATGGACAGAGATCAGTTTGGGAGGAAAGTTCAGTTCAAGTTTTTTATTGTAAACAACAGAAGCTACTACATCATTTTTAACAAAAAAGAAACATATTTAAAAAGAAAACTAGAAAGCCCAAACAATAACCAAAATATTAGTGGAGACCTATCATTGAGTACAAACACTCCTCCCAGAACCCAGGCTGAGTCCTATATGTTGCTGACCACGGATGTCTATGCTTCAACTCTGCAGAAGGAAATCCTCATGATGTCTTTTTTCTGCAGCCAATGGCTTCCTAATCAAATTTCGTTTAAATGGTCTGAGGTGGAGATTTGTTCACCTATTAATATCCTGGCTACAAGGATGGCTTAAAGGTGTTGAACTTCTTTCTGAAGTCATGAGAACTTGTAAGGTAAGAAATTCACCAAATATAGGAAAGACTGCCAAAAAGAATAATAAATATCACCTAAGGAAGAAGGGGCATTAATTTTATTGAAACATACCAGAGAACACGTCAAGTAGGCTATTGGATATATGGTTCTGTATCTTAGAGAAAAGAGCTTAGCTTATTATAAACACTTTTGTGAATCATCTTCACATATATTTTACAGATGGTGATTGCAGCCATGAAATTAAAAGACGCTTACTCCTTGGAAGGAAAGTTTTGACCAACCTAGATAGCATATTAAAAAGCAGAGACATTACTTTGCCAACAAAGGTCCGTCTAGTCAAGGCTGTTTTTTCCAGTGGTCATGTATGGATGTGAGAGCTGGACTGTGAAGAAAGCAGAGCGCCTAAGAATTGATGCTTTTGAACTGTGGTGTTGGAGAAGACTCTTGAGAGTCCCTTGGACTGCAAGGAGATCCAACCAGTCCATTCTGAAGGAGATCAGCCCTGGGATTTCTTTGGAGGGAATGATGCTAAAGCTGAAACTCCAGTACTTTGGCCACCTCATGCGAAGAGCTGACTCATTGGAAAAGACTCTGATGCTGGGAGGGATTGGGGGCAGGAGGAGAAGGGGACGACAGAGGATGAGATGGCTGGATGGCATCGCCGACTCGATGGACGTGAATTTGAGTGAACTCCGGAAGCTAGTGATGGACAGGGAGGCCTGGAATGCTGCAATTCATGGAGTCGCAAAGAGTTGGACATTACTGAGCTACTGAAATGAACTGAACCGAAGCAAATTCCATAACTTTACTGTGTTTTTTGCTTTTCATAAACTTTTCAACAAAATCTTAAATATTTTATAAATATGGTACGACAGATTAAATTTAATCAAGTTAATGTCGTGCCATATATTATTATGGAACATGGAACACAACAATCTGACTGCAAACCATTCTATCCCGTATAATACTGACAGAAATACTTCTGAAGAAATTCACTCTAAACTTTTAACTTACATGGCTATCTCTGATAACTTCAAATGTTTTACTATCTTTTACTGAAGTATTATTTCAATAGCAATTAATAATTTGGGTGATTTCCAAGACCTCACAACAGACTCTGTCTACAAACGGATGAAAGCTACTTAACCTTGCACTCACAAGCACACATGACTAGTTTGGGTATCTCGAGTATATTCACCTCTTGACGTTCACTAAGCACATCTCCGAATCCGAACAGTTGTCTCCTGATTTATTTTTTTCAAATACAAAACCAAAATTCCCAGTTGAGTGTGCTGTATATTTATCCTGAGCAGCATTCAATTTAAAAGACAATGTGTTCTGGGGAAGAAAAAATTGACAAGATACTGAAAACAGACAAATGTATCAGAGAGGAAAAATTGGAACTAATGGTGATTGAAACACTAGTGTGACTATCTTCTCAACAGTTAGTTTTGGCCTAAAATTTCTTCCTGGAACACAGAAAAGCATGTAAATGTCCTTCTAAGCCTGAAAACATGAAAATAAATAAATGAAACTCAAACAACTTCATGGATAAACTAGCTGCACTGACATTTGCTGAATGAAGAAATTCACTCTGATATCAATCTTGGCCTTGGGTTGGATTGGGGGAGGAGGTTCAGGACTTCCCTCTACAGGGGGCACGAAGTCTGACCACAGGGTCTCTGATTCTCCTTTTACAGATAGAAATGACTTCATGATCAAGTTCTTTAAGGTAGTAATGGAAAGAGTGGTTCCACCCACCTTTGCACTTGCCCAGCATCATATGTAGGATGAAATCCCCAAATCAAAATTACTACCCCAACAATCCAAAATCCAAAATCTTGCCATCTAATACAAAACGAGATAAAAAGGGTGATGGTGAGAGATGTCGACTGTTCAGGAGGTGAGCAAAGGAGAGATGCAGATGCCTAAGGAATCTAATTCTCAGACCAACTAAATAGATTTGTTTGGATGACCTACAAGAAGGGTATAAAGTCTCCAGTGGCTAGAATTTCCTCCTAAAATAAGGCATTTCAACTAAGCATAAACTATTTCTTGGTTCTCTATCAAACCAGTAAAAATAGCTAAGAGTTCACTGGTCTGAACTGTCAGAGTAAACCCATATGGCTCATAACGTAAACATGGCAACCAGATAGGGTTTCAAGACTTACTCTGTTGATAAACATTTGTTTCAAGCACCAGTCTCAGTATGTCAGTCACATAAGGAATCCCCTCATTCTAGCAGACCCAGCAACTGAGTAAGCATTATGACTTTTACTTTAACCAACTTAAATGTGCAAGAAAGCATGGTTTGCTAAGTCCCTATGGGCAGCAAACAGTTTAGAAATAACCTAATTCAGTGTTTCTCAAACCCAAGAAAATACTAATCTTTAAAAAGGAAAACTTTCTCATGGACCTCAGTGTTAATTCACATTAGGTACAGATAATCTGAGTATTAACTTATTGTAACAAGAGTTTTATCCACACAAATGTAAAAATCAATAAAATTTAAATTAATACTAATTTAATGTCATAAATTATGTTTTGTAGAATCAATACTGCAAATATTATATAGTGAACACTATGTGAAAACATATATACTGTATTGTACAATTATATTTACTTTGGATTTGATTCTTCTTTTGATTTTGATCAAAATGAAACATCATTTGAGTCAGTATTAATATATTATTGTTATTTTTCTTTGATAGTGATTTTTAGCCACTGATTCATGCTTTTGTTGGACCAATAATTTAATAGTGTGTACCAAAATACAATAATAGGAAAAACTTAAAGTTGTTTATAAACATTTCTTTTCTGATTATTTACTATATTTACTGTTAATGAACTTTTTTCAAGCTAATAAAATGTCCAGTTTACTATAATTTCTCAATCTTATACATTTATTTTCTGCCACACAGTAGCTAAAGGTTTCCATCTCTTTTCCCTATGTGAACTGCTGTTAAAACCTTCATTTGTGCCCTAAACCAAGATGCAATTTGTACTTTCCTTTAACAAAGCTACAACATGAACACAAATGCAAATAATGCCTTTGAATTATTTCTTAATCACCCACATTATCTTAAATGTGTATAGTATTAATTTTAGACTCAAAAAACATAGAAATTTTTAAACTTTCATAGGACTCAGAGAAAGTACCTATAGACTATAGGTTGAGAAGCAATGCCTAGCTCATTTAATAATACTCACCCTCAAATAAGACTTATCATTTATAATACAGACAGCTACACAGTGAGAAAACAAGTAGAAGAAGCACACTGGAGCAAAATTGTGTACAAACCTAAATTCATTTTCTTGGAGTAAAATACTTTATTTTTCCAAAGAAAAACATTTTACTCAGAGTCACGTCCATAAAATGAGAACCATCACTTTATGTCATACGGCTTCCTCTTTGCCTTCAGCTTTAGAATCTAATACTAGGGAGGGCTTTGCTTTCTGTGAAAGCAGTTAAAACTAAACAACTAATTATGTATTTCCTTTTCAAGTTGGTGCCAGGAAGCTTGCATATAATTTGAAGTTCAACTAGAATGGTAATATAGGTCTCAGTGACTAGGAAATCTAGGTTTATTGGTTGTGAACTTGATTTTATAATCATATTTGCATTCCTAGGTAGCAGGAGTCTTTTCTCCTTAGTTATCTTCACCAATTGAGTATCTTAGAGGTGAAAAAGGTAAAAGTGTTAGTTTCTCAGTCCTGTCCAACTCATTGCGATGTTCTAGACTGTAGCCCACGAGGCCCCTCTGTCCATGGAGTTCTCCAAGCAAGAATACTGGAGTGAGTACCAATATTCATCTCCAGGGAATCTTTCCAAGCCAGGGATCTTAGAGGTAAGTCTAATTATCTACATAACAGTGAAAGTTATATGAACGTATAAATTAAATAATGAATGATGAATAAATGAAGATAGTTCTGACTTGTTACTAAGGTAAAGTTTTCCATTCATGCCTATAGCACTTTGCCAGAAGCCCCAAAACCATAAAATTGTGAATGGAAAGGATAGTCAATTCTGATTGCCTACAAAACTAATCTAAGAAGTATAACCACTGACTGGCCACTTATCTCAATATTAAAACTTAGTGCAGTTACATCAAGAAAAAAAAAAAGCCATCATGTAGTTATATCTCTTTCCCAACATCACCTCTGCACCCTTGAGTAGCAACGTGCTGACTGTAGAAGAGAGTATTATAAATTGTATTAAAATGTATTATAAACTATAAATGTATTCCCACTTAAAGCAGAAAATTCAAATTGAGAACAAAATTTAAATGGGAAAACCACAGGAAAAAGTTGTTATAATTTCAAAGAAAACTTTAAAAAAATCATCTTTTTAACAAGTTCATTCTAGCAAATTTTCAAACAAGAAGTCTCTTAATTAGAAGAAATCTTTCCTATCCTCAAAAGCACAGCTAACAAAACATATTTTTTGATTGGTAAAAATTCAAAAACACTCCTTTTAAATTCAGAAATGCAGGAAAATGTTCCCTATCTTTCTAAAGAACATTGTTTTGGATATCTGAACAATACAGCAAGACAGATGACATATGTCTAGATAAAACATTTTTTTAAATCAATAGATACTATCATTAATGAAAAGAATACAAAGTTTTCTAACATTTAAATAATACAATACAATAAAGAAATAGAAGATGACCTAATTTACACAAAAAGGTATTTCATATAGGCTACTTCTATAGTATGATAAAACTTTTATTAACAAATCCTTTGAAATAAAAATTTTAAATAGAAATTCAGCTGTTACGAGCTTTATCCAAAAACATTCCATAAATTATGTGAAAGAGTTGTTTGCATTTTTAGCTGCTTAACAAAATACATAAGGACAAAGTTATTATTTCTCCCAAGTTTAGTTGAAATAAACAGGACAGATTAAGCAACATCTGCAATGTTGTCTATATTTTTAAGCATACAGTTAAAAGAATGAACTCTGAAGTGAGATCAAACCTGGTTCAAATCCTGGCTCTATGGTTTGAAAGTTAAGTGATTTTCACAACTCATTTCCCCTTATAGAGAACTGAGCTTATTATCTGCAAAACAGGGATAACACCACCTGAAATATAGCAATTTTGGGACTCATACATGGAACAGATTTATCCCTTTAAATGTTTCAGATATTGCATAGAAATATCTGAAAAACCAACAAATTTCTATGCTTTGGCTTCTTATATCAAAAATACTTCATCATTCTTCTTACCACTCCTCCCCAAAAAGCTCAAATCCCTCACACTGATTCTTTGTTGTAAACAAGTCAACAATTATATTCAGATCAACAGTACCAGGGGGAATATTTCTCTTATGTCATCATCCTTTTTGCATCCACTGATGTTTCTCCCTCTCTCAGAAACCCTCACATCACCACTCAGCCAAAGAAATCACACACATCTCTAAAAATTAAACTCAACCTACATCAGGTTCCTTACCCTGAATTTTCTACCAATTGGAGATTTGTGTTTACCAAAATATTGTAAAACACAAGGTGATACCACAGTGCAGAAGATATGCAGTCAGCCTCAGCAAAATAAAACTATTATTGTCAGTCTTTCTTCCACTCTCTTCAACCATCTCTCATTTCTAAGGAGGACTTTTGTTTATATTCCTCAGTTTTTGTCATACCCCTGTGGACAAGGAGAATAGAGGAGAAATTTTTTAAATTAATCTAGAGAAACTATCAGAGAAGGCAATGGCACCCCACTCCAGTACTCTTGCCTGGAAAATCCCATGGACAGAGGAGCCTGGTAGGCTGCAGTCCATGGGGTCGCTGAGGGTCAGACATGACTGAGTGACTTCACTTTCACTTTTCCCTTTCATGCATTGGAGAAGGAAATGGCAACCCACTCCAGTGTTCTTGCCTGGAGAATCCCAGGAATGGGGAAGCTTGGTGGGCTGCCGTCTATGGAGTTGCACAGAGTCGGACACGACTGAAGTAACTCAGCAGCAGCAGCAGAGAAACTATATTTTTTATTTAATAAAGGACAGAAAGTTATCTGGGCAACAGAAAACAATGACCCTGAATGTAGAAGAATGGGGGTTAAAAGGTAGGTTTCTAAATATAAAGCCAATATAAAGAATATATTTTTCAGAGATAAACAAAATTAGAGCCAAAATTAGTGATGGGGACCTTTTAGGAGCCATATAAAGAGATAGTTTTAAAAGCAATTTTTCCACTTATCATGATATACATCATACACACAAACATTGAAACATACACACACACATACACTCACACATAAATCTGCGGGAGTCTTCAGTGAATGCATGCATACTATTTTAAATGTTTTTTGATATTGAATATATGCTTCTCTTTGATGTGAAACCAAAGGGAATTGAGCCTTCAGGTATGGACAAGAAGATGCATTTTAGTTCCCATTATATACATGAAACACTGAACTTTGAGACAAGCACAAAGGAAATATCGAGTGAACGGTAGCTGCTTTCATCCTGTTGTCTATTCTTTAATTATTCTGTGTGTGTCCGCCATCTCCTCAAGAAGACAAGCCATCTTGCTGATGACAATACTGTATACTGCTTCAAGCCACAGCATCCAGCATTGTACTAAAGAAGGGGTCAGGAATCAATAAGTATCGGCTAATTGAATCACTGACATTTGAGAAAATCCCAACATCTGAGACACAAATAATTAAGTTATGATGTGAAGCTCAGCTTCAGGAGAAACAAGAATGTTTTCCAATTTATTTCTCCTCCAACACTATCTAGGATTTCTCTTCAGTACATAACTCAGACTGGAGAGATAATATATGTGCTAATCACCACGCAGGGGAAGAATACACTATCTGCATTTGTATCCCTTCTCACTGATACGTCTTATTACCATGAAGGTGTTTAATACAACCTTGTCTGCTATACCAAATGCTTTGAGATAATGAATCTCAATGTATAAGCTTTATTTCCATTAGAATTATATATATCAAATCCTCAAAATAGAAGCACTCAATTTTAACTACAAAGGAAAGTGGTTGGTGTTCTTTTTTTAATCTTACTTTACCTATTTTTTTAAAGTTACATTTTAAAAGGATATACAAATCAGGCAATAAATGTTCTATTTATCTACCTTTGTCTTTCTAGTGAATAGCAGTAAAAATGTACTTTCACCTTAGTATACACCTGCTGTCTCAAAAATATCCCAATGAATAACAACCTGAAGCAGAAAAGAAAAGGGAGAGAGAAGGGTATTATAGTGCTGATACTGCCCTGTCAGGCTGTTGAGTGGCCACAGCCTCACAAAGTTCTGAGGTTTTAGGAACTTTAGAGATCATTTCATTTCGTCATGTGTTTTATACATTAAAAATCTGAAAAACACTGAATTTGAAAGATGTACCTAAATGACAAATATTTTAAATAATCAAGGAAGCAAAGGAAAACAAAAAGATGAACACTGAGGAGCAGTCTTTTATTTTTACCTGACAGTGAGTAATCCTGTTATTAAAAAAAATGTTGAAGGTTTTAGCCAATTTTCTGATACATCCTATAGTATAATAAAAATGTCAATTAATTTCCTGAGTATAATGATTTTATTAACAGATAGTCTGCTATAAAGTCCCAATCTAAAACATTTCATAAATTACATAAATAGAATTTTTTTTTAGCTGCCTGACAAATTAATATAGGCCAGATTCTAGTTTTCAATAAGCAGACAGACCTTAGGGAAAGATAAAACACTTATAAAGCTTAAAGTGATTCCCAACAATTCAGATGGGGTCAGTCCAACTCACTTCAATACATGTCAGTATGTGATCTTCAGTACATTATTTTCTTTTCTAAAACACAGGTCCTTCACCTATCCAACAGGGATAACATACCCTGCCTCACAGGTCTGGCATGCAGAATATGGGGAAGTATCAACAAAGCACTCCGTATGAGGCTTGGCACATAGCAGATCTACGACAAATGAGAACCCCATACTTGCTACCCTATTAATAATAGTAAAAGAATGAAAAAAATATTAATTTGCATGCATCAAAAGTCTAACCTTAAGTAATAATACTTTTATTCTCAAGCACATTAAACAGTAAATGAGGCTTCCTAATAAATGACAATTACAATGTCACTATTACAATCTCACTAGAAACAATAATATAAATTACTCTTTTAATCTCCGATCTGTGACTGTGAAAAAAAGTCTTAGTCACACTTATCAGCAAGCTTGGTGGGACAGCAGGAATAAGGGGGAGGAGAGGTGAGAAGAGGGATCATTTATATCACAGTGGCTTTGTTTGGCGACTCAGGGGAATTCTGACATTTTCTCCTTGAGATAATGAGAATATCATCAATACATTGTTTATACCTTCTACCTTGTCAAAATGGTACCTTAAAAATTTTGCTAATCCAGGCAACTAAAAGATGGACTAAATTCATTGCACAGCCAATATTTACCATTCTGAGGTATCTCTAAACTTATAGAACTGGAATTAAATCTATAGTCAAGAAAAGTCAATGTAAAACATTGAGATTATTTTTCATTCGTCTGGCTATATGTTTTTAAGAAGCACAAGCGCAGAGTGCATGCATGCTCCATTGTATTCGACTCTTTGTGACCCCAAAGACTGTAGCCCACCAGGCTCCTCTTTCCATGGGATTTTCCAGGCAATAATACTGGAGTGGGTTGCCATTTTCTCCTCCAGGGGATCTTCCCAACCTAGGGATTAAAGCAGTGTCTCTTACATCTCCTGCATTTGCAGATGGATTCTTTACCACTGGTGTCACCTGGAAAGTCCATGAAGTCCACCCTATATCACAGAACTTTAGGTTTTTCATTAAATCCATAAGTCTCTATATGAATATGCATGTGAGATGTAAGGGGCAGCAGAGGCATATAAAGGTAAAGCAATCTCACACCTCATACATGTTTTAATTACTGTTCTTGCACAAAATACGGTAAGTATATGTACACTAATATTTAACCAGGACAAATTCAGATAGTAAATTCCATTTTCTGAAAACAAACACTTTAAGAAATCTAAAAGTTTCCTACATTTATGTATTAAAAACACTTCAATATCTACATTTTAATTGAAATTTAAAAGTGCAGCCGAGCATTGAAACATAATATTCTATGACTTAGGAACATGGTGGCTTTCCTGGTGGCTCGAAGTGTAAAGCGTCTGCCTGCGATGCGGGAGGCCTGGGTTCGATCCCTGGATTGGGAAGATCCCCTGGAGAAAGAAATGGCAACCCACTCCAGTACTCTTGCCTGGAAAATCCCATGGAGAGAGGTGCCTGATAGTACAGTCCATGGGGTTGCAAAGAGTTGGACATGACTGAGCAACTCACACACACACAGACACACACACACACACACATTAAGACAAGGCTCATGACTGAGCAAGTTCATTTTATTTTTTAGAAACATGAAGTAGCTGTTATCATTTTTGCTCAAAAAATTTATTCAAAATTCTTGAAACCTTCCTTTGTCAGAAATACAGTACTCATAGAAATTTGATTATGTCAATAACCCAAACATGACAAAAAATATTAGTCTGACCAAAAAAGTTCATTCGGATTTTTCCATAAGACAGTATGGAAAAATCTGAATGAATTTTTGCCCTACCCATAGACATGGGCTTTCCAGGTGGCTCAGATGGTAAAGAATCTGCCTACAGTTCGAGAGACCCAGGTTCAATACCTGGGTAAGATCCCCTGGAAAAGAAAATGACAACCCACTCCAGTATTCTTGCCTGGAGAATTCCATGGGCAGAGGAGCCTGGCAGGCTACAGTCCATGGGGTTGCAAAGAGTTGGACATGACTGAGCAACTCACACACACACACATTAAGAAAAAGCTCTCAACAGAGGTGATCTATTATAGATTTCACACAAACACAAATGCTTTGGTTTAAAAAAAAAAAAAAGGCTGTAATGAACAGTAATAATCAAAAGTCACTATAGCAGTATTAGGATAAAAATATCAAATTAAGCTATATTATTTCTAAATATATGTCCAATTAACTCTTGGAATTCTCCAGGCCAGAATACTGGAGTGGGTAGCCTTTCCCTTCTCCAGGGGATCTTCCCAATCCAGGGATAGAACCCAGGTCTCCCACACTGCAGGCAGATTCTTTAACAGCTGAGCCACAAGGGAAGCCCATATAAAATAGAGTGCACTATTAACTAATACATCTGATTAAAGAAAACCCTAAGTATAAACTATGCCAAAAATGAGTTAATTAGTCAAATGTTGATGAAGACTTCTAGAGTTTTTAATTCCAAATCTACCATCTGTACGCCAGTAAAAAGTACCCTACACTTTCAAATAAAATGGTTGTTCAATATATTGAAATGTTTCTTAACATATCAAAGTGTTACTCACTCAGTCGTGTCTGACTCTTTGCAATCCCTACGGACTGTAGACCGCCAGGCTCCTCTGTCCATGGGATTTCCCAGGCAAGAATAATGGAATGGTTTGTCATTTCCTTCTCCAGGAGGAAAAACATATCAAAACCCCTCCCTTAAATCTTTAAATATGTTTGCAGTTAAGACTTATTTATTGTATTTTATTCATAGTATTACAGCCATAACAATTTACAAAAATTTTCTATCAGAATTACAATCCAAATATATATTTTTGAATTGCAATACTTCAGCCTATTTTTTAAAAATATACAATCAGTTCTTATTTTTTTCCTTCTTGCATTATATGAGAAGTTTTACAGAAATATAATCCTAGCAGTCAAATTGAAGAGAATTAGTTTTCAGCTAGTTATTAAGTATTTTTAGCTATGCCTTTAATAAGTCATGTATGAAAACTTGGAAGGTCTGTAATTTGTTTAACTTCAAAAATTGGAGGTGGAGCAAATCAAACATCCTGTTGAGCACTGATAAGAAAAATAATCACTAATTTGGCTACCAATGAATAAAAATATGTGGCACCACAGCATAGGAATGACTGTGTCCTTATTAAATAAAAAAGTAAATGAAAACCCAACTATCTAAGAATGCTAGTAATTGCTGTGGGCTTTTGCAAACAAAGATTTCCATACCATACCCACCCTCCCTTATACTACACAAGAAGGCAATTACAGGTAAAAAAAGAAATGAAGGTAAATGAGAAATCATGAAAAGAAATATGAATATGGTATAATAGAAAATTCTTATGAGGGTCCCAAAGAACTCAAGAGCAAAATCCAGAGAAAGGACCAAAAAAAAAAAAAAAAAAAAAACATTTCACAGTCTACCAAGGGCAATGGGAAGTACCACAGCAAAACTTAAAACATATGATGTTACTATTCTTCATACCTCTTAGGCTCTTTCACTTAGGCAAATGTAAGCAGGAAACAAAATTAGAAATAAATTTGCTCGTGAGTATTCCCCAGTGGAATTGTTTCCCAAGAATTAAATCCCTGGGATAATGGTTTATAATTGAATGAACAACTGAAGACGAATGAGAGATTTTATCAACAGGAAAAAACAGAAATTCATTCTAGCTTTATCCTTTCATGATCTCTGCCTTCTTATCTTTCTTTTATTGTATCAAATATAAATAAATGAATAAATGAAACACGGTGAGAGGCCCACTGAGACAATTTAGGTAAAAAGCTTCTGCTGTTTTACTGCCTTAGTAAACAACAAATAAGTATATCTTCAGAAGCTGATTCTGCTAAGAGGGAAAGGTAACTATAGTTTCACACTACTCAACAAAAATCAGTGCACATCATAGGCTTTCATTGTAAAATACGTGCAGAATTTTGATGAAAAGACATAGGTGTTATAGTCTGCTTTGTTTTATTTGAGCAACAATAAAATTTTATACATTGGAAACCTACTTGAGGTTTGGGCTAGGTTTCCAACAATGGAAACTCCAGTAACGACCGACCCGAGGTGACCATTTAAGTCTTCCTCCAAATGAAAACACAGGGTGAAAGGGGTACTATAAATAATTGTGCCCAGGTAACTAGTATAAACCAGGACCATCCCAGGAAAATCAGGACAAGTGGGCAATCTACCCACCAGTTCCAGAACAAGAAGCAGAATTTTCTTTGTGGCCAGTACTGAGAGAAAACCAGGTACCAAGTCCATGTAACTGACTTACATGCATGCAATTGATAGCGATATCAGAAAGTAAGAGCTAAGAACTCCAGGCAGCAGAAGAAGAGCCAGAAATAACAGGCCAGAATGAACAGCTAGATGATCAAAGACACGAAATTTTTACTGGATTCTAAGGGGCTAGCTCACAGTCAAGTAAGAAGGTACTGAAGGTACCAATAGGGGTCAGATATAAAAATGTTCTTAAACTTCAAAAGCTTCAGTCTGTTGTAAAAAAAAGAGTCAGCAGATACAGGTGTTGGGACTGCAAACGGGGACAGTGGGCAGGATAAGAACTTAAATAAAATTTAAGGGCAGGTAGATTTATCCACAGTATCAAAATGCTCTTAAAGTAAAAGAGGACACACGGTAAGGATGAGCACCCAGAAGGATTCATCCATTAAACTAACATTGATAAAATCTAGAAATGTATATTCTAGATCAAAGTTTTCAAAGGATACACAGTATCCAGAGAAATGTTTTCTGCAGTCGGTAGAGTATTTTATGAACATTTAAGTCAACTTTTTTAAAAGAAGAAACTAACATAAAAATTGAGATTTCTACCTTCTCTGGAATAACTGAAAGAAATGAAAACACTGTGCCTATATTTCAGCATGGCAAAAAAAAAAAAAAAATCCTGTGGGATTGAAATTTTCTTTAATATTTAAACTTAAAATAGAAAAAAAATTATCACCAAGCTCTTATTACCTATTGGCCTAGCATATCTTTGAATTTCCAAACCACACTAACTCCTTAGGAGCCAGAAAGATAGTTTTTATCTCCGGTTACTGCAGTATTCTTTTGTTCCTATTTTCTAAACTAAAATTTTTAAAAAAGAAAGAAAGATAGTTTCACCTCTATTTTTTTTCAATTTTAGAGACCAAAAGCCTCTTGATGAAGGTGAAAGAAGAGAGTGAAAAAGTTGCCTTTTAACTTAACATTCAGAAAACGAAGATCATGGCATCTGGTTCCATCACTACATGGGAAATAGATGGGGAAACAGTGGAAACACTGTCAGACTTTATTTTGGGGGCTCCAAAATCCTTGCAGATGGTGATTGAAGCCATGAAATTATAAGACGCTTATAGTTTGGAAGAAAAGTTATGACCAACTTAGATAGCATATTGAAAAGCAGAGACATTACTTTGCCAACAAAGGTCCATGTAGTCAAGGTTATGGTTTTTCCAGTGGTCATGTATGTATGTTAGAGTTGGACTGTGAAGAAAGCTGAGCACCAAAGAATTGATGCTTTTGAACTGTAGTGTTGGAGAAAACTCTTGAGAGTCCCTTGGACTGCAAGGAGATCCAACCAGTCCATTCTGAAGGAGATCAGCCCTAGGATTTCTTTGGAAGGAATGATGCTAAAGCTGAAACTCTAGTACTTTGGCCACCTCATGCGAAGAGTTGACTCATTGGAAAAGACTCTGATGCTGGGAGGGATTGGGGGCAGGAGGAGAAGGGGACGACAGAGGATGAGATGGCTGGATGGCATCACTGACTCGATGGACGTGAGTCTGAGTGAACTCTGGGAGTTGGTGATGGACAGGCAAGGCTGGGGTTGCAGAGTCGGACACGACTGAGCCACTGAACTGAACTGATGTAAACACAAGAATGTGTGATGCTTTGTTGGGTATTGAATTACACCACCGAGGCAAATCCTAAAATCAGCAAGTATTCTCAAAATGTTTGAAAAATGACATATTCAATTTCAAAATAGTAACTTCTACTACATTCTACTAGAAGAAGTCCAGTGGCCTGGAGAATGAGGAATCTGATCACGAGTAAGGCTCTCAGAACATGAAGGAAATAAAATATAACACCACTATGTCAAAATGAGTGGTGACTTGATATAAAACGAAAACATCTGCAAATCCAAACACAACAGCATTCCTATTTTATGTAAGGGGATTGGTGAGTTTTATACCACAGAAAATGAAATGCAAATTTAAACACAACATGTTCAGACATATAGGATAGAGAAAACTCAGTATAATCCCTTAAAGATCTGAAATTTTGAAAGATAACTGTTAAGTATGTTGGAAATAAACCTCAAAAATAAAAAATATCTCTAAGGACAGATCATCAGCTTTTCACATAATTTTCACAAGTCAAATTGAATAAATAAAATTTCTCAAATTTTGCTATCTCATCTAGTTCTTACTAAAAATATATCCCAGGGTTTAAAATTTTCCTTCTCTAAATCAGAATTTACCAATCTAAATTTCCAGAGCCCTTACAGTAAGGATTTTTGAATATGTTCTCAGGGAGATTTTTTATAAAAATGAAATCATGCAGTGAAACTTACACAAAACAAGTAAAAGCTAAAATGTCATGATTGAAATGATAAGAGGCCTCTCTGCCATGCACACTGGCCTATAAGGGACACTACTTGAGATTTGAAAAACGCAGTCAAGATATGATGAGATAGGAAAGGAGAATCAGATGATGCTCTAGAGTCCTGATCATCCATCTCAATTTTAAACAGAGTAGCTCAACTTATGTGCACTTATACATTTTGATATTGGGGCTTTAAATTAGTATATAATTATTTAAATTATTCTGCAAATAAAAGTCACCCACTAAACACACACACATCAAAACATTTACATTTGAATGTAAAACGCTTCTTTAAAGTATTAAATATTCTAGCTGTATTGTCCTAGAATTAATTTTCCATACTGTGGTCAAAGGGATCTCTGTGAATCTGTTTTAACTAGGTCTCTCCCATGACCACAGTACAAAGACCATGTGTTTTAACACATATTACGATATTTTTCTGACCCTGTCTCCTCCTGTCTTTGCAGCTGCTCTCCATCCCTCCTTGCATCATGTTTCAGTCATACTGAACGTTTTATTTCCTCTAAACTGCCATGTCTCATAACTATAACTGTTTGCATACAAATTTCTCTCTGCCTGAAAGGTAGCCTTTCCACCTATCTCTGCCTGGCTACCTTCCATTCATATACAGATCCTGAAAATATTCTCAAAGGCTATGAACTTCTACAGAATCCTGCATATCCCTCCTAACAAAGCACATATCAGTCATAATTCTACAGATAGTCCTCACTTTGCTTAGCAGTGTGGGGCTATAAAACTGAGCAAAAAGACAAGACGCGGAAACACGAACTCCCCAGGTCAGTAGGTATGCAATATGCTACTGGAGATCAGTGGAAAAATAACTCCAGAAAGAATGAAGGGATGAAGCCAAAGCCAAACAACACCCAGTTGCAGATGGGACTGGTGATAGAAGCAAGGTTCAACGGTGTAAACAGCAATACTGCACAGGAACCTGAAATGTTAAGTCCACAAATCAAGGCAAATTGGAAGTGGTCAAACAGGAGATGATAAGAATGAACACTGACATTCTAGGAATCAGCAAACTAAGATGGACTGGAATGGGTAAATTTAACTGAGATGGCCATTATATCTACTACTGTGGGCAGGAATCCCTTAGAAGAAATGGAGTAGACATCACAGTCAACAAGAGAGTCCGAAATGCAGGACTTGGATACAATCTCAAAAAAGACAGAATGATCTCTATTCATTTCCAAGGCAAACCATTCAATAGCACAATAATCCAAGTCTATGCCCTGACCAGTAACACTGAAGAAGCTGAAGTTCAACAGTCCTATGTAGACGTATAAAATCTTCTAGAAATAACACCCAAAAAAGATGTCCTTTTCATTATAGGGGACTGGAATGCAAAAATAGGAAGTCATAAAACACCCAGAGTAACAGGCAAATTTGGTCTTGGAATACAGAATGAAGCAGGGCAAAGGCTAATAGAGTTCTGCCAAGAGAACGCACTGGTCATTGCAAACACCCTCTTCCAACAATACAAGAGAGGACTCTACACATAAACATCATCAGATGGTCGACACCTAAATCAGACTGAATATATTCTTTGCAGCTAAAGATGGAGAAGCTCTATACAGTCAGCAAAAAAAAGGCCGGGAGCTGACTGTGGCACATATCATGAAATCTTTATTGCCAAATTAAGACTGAAATTGAAGAAAGTAGAGAAAACCACTAGACCATTCATGTATGACCTAAATCCCTTATGACTATACATTGGAAGTGAGAAATAGATTTAAGGGCCTAGATCTGAGAGACAGAGTGCCTGATGAACTATGGATGGAGGTTCATGACATTGTAAAGAAGACAGGAATCAAGTCCATCCCCAAGGAAAAGAAATGCAAAAAAGCAAAACGGCTGTCTGAGGAGGCCTTATAAATAGCTGTGAAAAGAAGGGAAGTGAAAAGCAAAGGGGAAAAGAAAGATATACCCATTTGAATGCAGAGTTCCACTGTACAGCAAGGAGAGATAAGAAAGCCTTCCTCAGCGATCAGTGAAAAGAAATAGGGGAAAACAATAGAATGGGAAAGACTACAGATCTCTTCAAGAAAATTAGAGATACCAAAGGAACATTTTATGCAAAGATGGGCTCAATAAAGGACAGAAATGGTATGGACCTAATAGAAACAGAAGATATTAAAAAGAGGTGGCAAGAATACACAGAAGAACTGTGCAAAAAATTCTTCATGACCCAGATAACCACGATGGTGTGATCACTGACCTAGAGCCAGACATCCTGGAATGTGAAGTCAAGTGCGCCTTAAGAAGCATCACTACGAACAAAGCTAGTGGACGTGATAAAATTCCAGTTGAGCTATTTCAAATCCTGGAAGATGATGCTGTGAAAGTGCTGCACTCAATATGCCAGCAAATTTGGAAAACTCAGCAGTGGCTACAGGACTAGAAAAGGTCAGTGTTCATTTCAATCCCTAAGAAAGACAATACAAAAGAATGCTCAAACTACCACACAATTGCACTCATCTCACATGCTAGTAAAGTAATGCTCAAAATTCTCCAAGCCAGGCTTCAGCAATACGTGAAACATGAACTTCCAGATGTTCAAGCTGGTTTTAGAAAAGGCAGAGGAACCAGAGATCAAATTGCCAACATCCACTGAATCATCAAGAAAACAAGAGAGTTCCAGAAAAACATCTATTTCTTCTTTATTGACTATATCAAAGCCTTTGACTGTGTGGATCACAATAAACTGTGGAAAATTCTGAAAGAGATGGGAACACTAGACCACCTGACCTGCCTCCTGAGAAATATGATGCAGGTCAGGAAGCAGCAGTTAGAACTGGACATGGAACAACAGACTGGTTCCAAATAGGAAAAGGAGTACGTTAAGGCTGTATATTATCACCCTGTTTAACTTCTATGCAGAGTACATCATGAGAAACGCTGGACTGGAAGAAACACAAGCTGGAATCAAGATTGCTAGGAGAAATATCAATAACCTCAGATATGCAGATGACACCACCCTTATAGCAGAAAATGAAGAACTAAGAGCCATTTGATGAAAGTGAAAGAGGAGAGGGGAAAAGTTGGCTTAAAGCTCAACATTCACAAAACTAAGCTCATGGCATCCAGTCCCATCACTTTATGGCAAATAGATGAGGAAACAGTGGAAACAGTGGCTGACTTTATTTTTTCGGGCTCCAAAATCACTTCAGATGGTGACTGCAGCCATGAAATTAAAAAACACTCCTTCAAAGGAATATTATGACCAACCTAGATAACATATTAAAAAGCAGAGATATTACTTTGCCAACAAAGGTCCGTCTAGTCAAGGCTATGGTTTTTCTAGTGGTCATGTATTGATGTGAGAGTTGGACTATAAACAAAGCTGAGTGCTGAAGATTTGATGCTTTTGAATTACGGTGTTGGAGAAGACTCTTGAGAGTCCCTTGGACTGCAAGGAGATCCAACCAGTCGATTCTAAAGGAGATTAGTCCTAGTATTCATTGGTAGGACTGATGTTGCAGCTGAAACTCCAATACTTTGGCCACCTGATGGGAAGAGCTGACTCACTGGAAAAGACCCTGATGCTGGGAAAAAATGAGGGCAGGAGGAGAAGGGGACAACAAAAGATGAGATGGTTGGAAGGCATCCCCTACTCAATGGACATGGATTTGAGTGGACTCTGGGAGTTGGTGATGGACAGGGAGGCCTGGCATGCTGCAGTTCATGGGTTGCAAAGAGTCGGACATGACTGAGCAACTGAAATGAACTGAACTAAACCTAAATATGTCCAAATAGATCCTTATCATCAACAAGGAAATTTACGTTTGTTCAGAGGTTCTTCAAAAATTTTGTCAAAACTCTGTTCTTATTTTCAGTCATAAATTTACAGCCAAATTTAAAAAGTAAAACTAATAATTACTTAGTCACTCAAATATAAAATAGTAAATTTTGTTGAGAAAATTTGTAAAAGACATCAAAAACTCAACACTTAAAAAAGAATCCAATTTAAAAAGGGGAAAGAGACACCCCCACTGAAGACATTTTAGAGACAGCAAATAAACACATGAAAAATAGTATTATCAACCATCAGAGAAATGCAAATTATAACCACAATGAGATCAGTAAATAACAATCAGAATGACTAAAATTAAAAAATAGTGCTAACACCCAGTGCTGGAGAGGATGCTAAGAAAAATCATCTCTCATGTACTACTGGTGGGAATATAAAATTTCTCAAATACTTTGTAAAACAGATCGACCATTTTTTACAAAACTAAACATGCATCCACCATGCTATCCAGCAACTGCACTCAAGTATTTATATTAAAAAAAAAGAAATTTACACTTATACAAAATCATGTAGAGCATTGTTTTTAGTGGCTTTTTCATAACAGCCAAATAGCAAACAACAACAATGTCCTGCAGTGAGAGAATAGTTAAAGAAACACTGGTACATAAACACTATGGAATTCTACTCAGCAATAAAAAGAAACTACAGACACACTCAGTAATGTGCATAGATCTCAAGGAAATTAGGCAAAGTGAAATAAAGTTTACCTCAAAAATACATACTACACACACACACACACACACACACACTATAACTACACACATACATACACAATAACATTCTAGAAATGACAAAATTAGTGAAGCCAAATGATTAGCAGTTTCCAGTGGGTACTGATGAAGGGTCAGGGAGAAGTAGATACAACTATAAAAGGGTGGCCTGTAGGATCCTTGTTATGACAAAACTGTTCAATATCTCTTGATCATGGTGATGGTTATACGAATATACACGTGATAAAACTGCACAGAAGTTCATACAGACACACACATGAACAAACATACACACACACACACATATATATATAAGTTCATATAAGTTCATTTCACACTGGTGAAATCTGAATAAGGTCAGACTGTGTCAATGTAATTTTTCAGGTTGTGCTCCTATACCATCAGATCAGATCAGATCAGTCGCTCAGTCGTGTCCGACTCTTTGCGACCCCATGAATTGCAGCACGCCAGGCCTCCCTGTCCATCACCAACTCCCGGAGCTCACTCAGACTCACGTCCATCGAGTCAGTGATGCCATCCAGCCATCTCATCCTCTGTCGTCCCCTTCTCCTCCTGCCCCCAATCCTGACCAGCATCAGAGTCTTTTCCAATGAGTCAACTCTTCACATGAGGTGGCCAAAGTACTGGAGTTTCAGCTTTAGCATCATTCCTTCCAAAGAAATCCCAGGGCTGATCTCCTTCAGAATGGACTGGTTGGATCTCCTTGCAGTCCAAGGGACTCTCAAGAGTCTTCTCCAACACCACAGTTCAAAAGCATCAATTCTTCAGAGCTCAGCCTTTTTCACAGTCCAACTCTCACATCCATACATGACCACAGGAAAATCCATAGCCTTGACTACAAACAATGTAAGAGGGTATCATCAAGATGAAATGAATGAAAGACACAAAAAGAGCTCTATTATTTCTTGAAATTTCATGAGATCTACAATTATTTCAAAATTAAAACTGAACTGTAAAACTATTAAAGGACTTTAAACAGTGCTTGTTTTTCTTCATAAATCTTACAGATGGAGCCAAAAAGTATTTATGCCTCCTAAAGCATCATGTCGGGGAAGGCAATGGCACCCCACCCCAGTACTTTTGCCTGGAAAATCCCATGGACGGAGGAGCCTGGTAGGCTCCAGACCATGGGGTCGCTAAGAGTCGGACACGACTGAGTGACTTCACTTTCACTTTTCACTTTCATGCATTGGAGAAGGAAATGGCAACCCACTCCAGTGTTCTTGCCTGGAGAATCCCAGGGACGGGGGAGCCTGGTGGGCTTCCATCTATGGGGTCACACAGAGTCAGACACGACTGAAGCGACTTAGCAGCAGCAGCAGCAGCAAAGCGTTATGTGTTGCGTGTTAGTTGCTCAGTTGTGGCTGACTCTTTGCAACCCCATGGACTGTAGCCCACCAGGATCCTCTGTCCATGGAATTCTCCAGGCAAGAACACTGGAGTGGGTTACCATTTCCTTTTCCAGGCGATCTTCCTGACCCAGGGATAGAACCCAGGTCTCCTTCACTGCAGGCGGATGCTGTATCCTCTGAGCTACTAGAGAAGCCCAAGAATACTGGAGTGGGTGGCCTGTCCCTTCTCCAGCAGAGCTTTCCAACCCAGGAATCGAACCAAGGTCTCCGGCATTGCAGGCAGATTCTTTACCAGCTGAGCTACCAAGAGAAGCCCTAAAATGATTATATTTGCATATTAATAACTTTGCATTTTTTGTTTGTTTTCACAATGTATGATTGACATCATCATAATTTGTTGGTGTCAGAAACGGGTAGCTCAGCTGGTAAAGAATCCACCTGTAATGTCAGTGAAATAACTGCAAGAATTCCTTTAATCTGAGTATTTTGCTGGTATCCCATCTGGGACATCTTTTCCTTTATTGTCACAATCTCTTTTCTCATTTACAACAAAATATTCTCCTTCAGCCACATATCTGGTCTCTGAAAGAGCTGGAAGGTCAACATTTCCATGGTCAGCAATTTTTTCTATTAACTCCATTTAGTTTCGATTCAAACTTTACTTTCAGCACTATCAATTTTCTATTTCTTCACTGCGCTTTCATCTTTGCCAGACACTTTACTCTTAAATAAACCATTTATATAAAATGTCATTTAGGTTGGCCAGAAGGAGACAAGGAGACAACATAACTTACCTACTTGCCGTGTGCTTGAACTGAAAACAAATGAGCAGCAATGGCTCACCAACAGATTTTGAAAGAAGGGCAATGATTGTCACTGATCATGATATACATATGTTACTTACACAGTGATTTGTGGGCTGACCACTTAAGTAAAGTTTGTGTTTTATGCAATTACAATTAATAAACCAGAGTAACAAATTTGACCATGTGGCCAGTGGACTGCTGAACAGTAAGTAGTACAAGAAAAGACTGCCTAAACTTATTCCAACTAGTAGGTGATTCTCTAGGCATTCTCACCAAAAAAATTCTTCATCCTTTTTCCTTCCTTAACTAATTATTGAGAGAGACTGTGACACATGTTCCCAATAAATGTGAATTCTCAAGATAAAAAACATAAGCCTGAAAAGGAACCACAAAACACAGTCATAATGATATTAATAACCATGTTTATACTGAACGCTAGTGAAAGAACACTACCCACATGCTGGGGCTTAAAATCATCTCATGATGATCTACTGTTAATAAAGTAAGAGACAAAAAACCTTCCAGAAATAATTTGTACATGGTTTGGTGAAGTCTGGTTTGGTTTTTGTCTTATTTTAATTTTACCCTTCTTTACCCAGCAATTTCCATGCTAAAATGCTGGTTTTCATGTCTTGAATAAACACTCACTGACTAACAATGAGCCATCTCAAAAGTGTGCTGCAGGGTGGCAAAAGAATCTTATCCCAGAATGTAAAATCTGCTAAAAATGCCCACTTAATTACCATGTTCATTGATTAAATCCAGAAACTTCATTTTTTTAGAAGGGAATTGCATCCCAAATATAAAAAGATTCATCTTACACTCTTGTAAACTTTGCATTTAATCTCCAAATATTTCATATTTAGAATGATCTATATTATAACCATTTGCTGCATACATCTTAGAAAAGTAATACACACTACTTGTAGAAAATATGAAAAAATGCAAAAAAATTTTTTAAATTAAAAGCACTCATAACCATACCACCCAGAGATAATCACTGTTTACTTACATTTTAACATATTTGTTTTTTCTATATACGGAAATGGTTTTCCTCTGAACAAAATGAGATTCCTAGGATACTCATTCTTATAGAGTGCACTTCTTTACATAATATATTTTGGATGTGTTATGGTTTTTATTCAGTTTTCTTTTACTACCTAACACAGGAATCAATATAAACAGCAACCAGAATGACTACCATCATTAGAAAGAGTAGGGCAATGTGCTAAGTGGTTCATAAATTTTAACTCATTCCATGTGAAGGTACTATTATTGTTCCTGTTTCATATGAAACATGAATCCTAGACAATTAAACTAACAAAAGATTACATAGCTGATGTATACGATGGAGCTCAGATTCAAGTCCAAACTATTTTCATCTGAACTGCCCTTTAATCACATGCTTTCAGTCTCTAATGGTGAGCCCTTACCCAGTCAAGGTCAGTCTGAATTAATTAAGTCCAAATTATAGTGTGTTTTAAAACAAGTATAGCTATTTCACTGGCAAATATTTAATAGAAATTAAGCATAGCAGACATTTTAATGAGTTTAACACTTTACTGGAGAGTTAAAACTACTTTTACAGGAACAAAAAAATACTTTTTCCTTATGGTAACAGCTAACTCTGAAATTCTTAAAGGTATATTGACTTCATTATTGTATACTGCTTAAACATTCTCTCTTTAGCAGCGTTTACCCTGGAAATGTTCTGTTGTGAAATGAAAGAGTTTTCCTACACCTACACTCAGAACAACTGAGTTCAGTAAATTATGTTGTGTACAAAAGTGAAACTGTACAGGCTGAAGCTGCTAAGCAAACCATTTTACCAAAGACTATAGAAAAGTACATTTATATCCATGATGTCCAAATTATTTGAAATTTAAAATAGCAGAATTGAAATACTTAAATGGGACACTGTCAGTCTTGTCTTTTCTCATTCCAATTTTATCCAAGAAAGGTTTTCTAATGCCTTTCATAAGGCACAATCCACACATATTTACAGAGGGCCTAGGGGGCAGGAAGAGAAGGAGACGACAGAGGATGAGCTGGCTGGATGGCATCACTGACTTGATGTACATGAATCTGAGTGAACTCCGGGAGTTGCTGGTAGAAAGAGAGGCCTGGCGTGCTGCGATTCATGGGGTCACAAAGAGTTGAACACGACTGAGCGACTGAACTGAACTGAACTGAGTGTGTGCAGAGCAGCCTCTCTCTATCAGTAATAAGGTGTGACTGTGTATGTGTTTGTGTATTTTTGTACACAACAAAATTATAACAACTGGAAAAGAAAGAAAAAGAATGTAAGGAAATTTTTAAAACATATTTTCACTTAAGTTCCCAATTTTTCTACACATAAACATTTTTTTTTCTGCTGTAATTTCATAATGTGGGTGAGACTATTGCTGATTTTTCCCTGCTGCTGCTGCTGCTGCTAAGTCGCTTCAGTCGTGCCCGACTCTGTGCGATCCCATAGACGGAAGCCCACCAGGCTCCTCTGTCCCTGGGATTCTCCAGGCAAGAACACTGGAGTGGGTTGCCATTTCCTTCTCCAATGCATGAAAGTGAAAAGTGAAAGTGAAGTCGCTCAGTCGTGTCCGACTTAGCGACCCCATGGACTGGAGCCTACCAGGCTCCTCCGTCCATGGGATTTTCCAGGCAAGAGTACTGGGGTGGGGTGCCATTAAGCACCTGCTCTGCTCGCAAGATGATAAAAATCGGTGAGTCAACTAAAAGGCACATAGCTTGAGGCAAAGTCAATACAGGAGACTCGGTCCGCACAATGTGTATAACTGAGCCAAAGGGAGAAACACCTAACCCACAGGTGTTACTCATACTGCTCAAGGCTAAGCCTTCTCTCCTCCAACAGTTCTACCCATTCTGTCTTCTACCTTTAGCCTATCCTTCTCCACCGATTAACCCCTGCATACAACGTCCTCCATTTTCAAAACAGCCCCTCATTTCAGTCCAGATTTCTATCTCCTGTTTTCCTCCCAGTTTCCACCTAAGCTTATTGAAGACACACATTTACTTTGCACAATGAGCACACTTCACCACACTTGCTTTTTTGTCCGCTTCTCTGGGTGAAACTAGTTCCACCATGGTCTGCTGCTGCTGCTGCTGCTAAGTGGCTTCAGTCATGTCCGACTCTGTGCGACCACAGAGACGGCAGCGCAGCAGGCTCCCCCGTCCCTGGGATTCTCCAGGCAAGAACACTGGAGAATCCAAGTACTGGAGTGGGCTGCCATTTCCTTCTCCAATGCATGAAAGTAAAAAGTGAAAGTGAAGTTGCTCAGTTGTGTCCGACTCCTAGCGACGCCATGGACTGCAGCCTACCAGGCTCCTCCGTCCATGAGATTTTCCAGGCAAGAGTACTGAAGTGGGTTGCCATTGCCTTCTCAGTCCACCATGGTCACTGAGTCCTTAATAATGAATCAATTGGAGCTCCCCAGGTGGTGCTCTTGGTACAGAACCAACCTGCCAATGCAGGAGACATAAGAGATGAAGGTTCAGTCCCTGGGTGGGGAAGATATTCTGGAGGAGAGCAAAGCAACCCATGGCAGTATTCTTGCCAAGAGAATCTCATGGACAGAGGAGCCTGGCGGGCTGCAGTCTATAGGACTGCACAGAGACAGACACGACTGAAGCGATTTAGCATGCATATAGGGTGTTTCTCATTTTTGTACATCTTTTCATAGAAACAGGAGGAATTTACCTTCTTCTGTGTTATTGAAATTCTTGTACTTCTGACACAACTATTGTTATTTTTCCTGTTACCTCTCTGATGATCCTCCTCAATTTCCTTAAGGCCACTCCTTTCTCTGCTAATCCCTCAATTAAAGATTTTCATCTGAGTGTCTTTTTTCACCATAGAAATTGCAGTGTTTCATGGTCAATCTTCCACACCAACATGGCTTCAGCCATGTGCTGATGATACCTGAATCCATATTTCTACTTCAGATCGCTTTACAAAGTTATATGCACAATGTAAGTCTAGAAATATTTCAGTTGGTTCTGTGTCACAAAGATAATAACCAAGATCAGAGTTGAAACTATAAACTATGACTTCTGACTTCACTTTAGCCTCATGCATTTTCTAACATGGTGCATAGTTTTTCTGAATCTAAAAGGGAAGAAATGCTAAATTTCAAAGAAAGAGTAAAAGAAATGTGAACTTCAGTACTTCACATAAGAGTAGTACTTCATGGTGAAGCTGGGACTTGGAAATTAAGAATGTTTAAAATTTCTAGACACAATTTACAAATGAGATGGAGCCCAGAAGTGTTGAGAGTGAGGTAAGGTACAAGGATACATCCCTCATAAACTAAGAACTGAGACATTTTTCATCTTCCATATTTTCTTTTCCTGTATCTGCAATGATAGAATAAAACAATGCAAAGCAGCATCTCTCATGCTATTAAATCTGGACTCTAAAGGTGTTCATTCTGTAGTTGTTACTTAGAAACTATTTAACCAGCCATGGATCAGAGTTCATATTTTAATATTCTCATTTGATATCACAATATTAAGCAGCAGAAAAAAGGCAAAATAGAGATCATGGACCTCTGATTTCTAACTGCCCTTTACGAAGAGTATAACATGATCTAAGGAGTCACTTCCCCTAGAAGACAAGGAAGGTAGGAATAGGAAAGGAGCAAGGAGAGACGGAAATCTCTTACAGCCTATGTGGGGAGCCTCAGCAGGCAGATACCTAGTGATAAGAATTCAGCATCTCTGGACATTGTCAGTACACACTGTTCCCAGCCTGAGCCTACTTATATTTATAGAATAGCTTTCTGTAACCAGAAAAAGAGAGCAACACAACCCAAATGATAATAAATATGCATCCTTAGATAATTATAAATATTCATAATTATCATTCATAATTATAATTACAAATTATAAATATTCAAGAGCAACTGTCTTTATTTTTCAAAATGAGAGAAAAATGATACAATATTTCCATTCAAATACTTTACTATAATTAACTTATTATTGATCATATTATACTGGTAATACATCTTCTTAAATTAAAAGACGCTTACTCCTTGGAAGGAAAGTTATGACCAACCTAGATAGCATATTCAAAAGCAGAGACATTACTTTACCAACAAAGGTTCGCCTAGTCAAGGCTATGGTCTTTCCTGTGGTCATGTATGGATGTGAGAGCTGGACTGTGAGGAAGGCTGAACGCCGAAGAATTGATGCTTTTGAACTGTGGTGTTGGAGAAGACTCTTGAGAGTCCCTTGGACTGCAAGAAGATCCAACCAGTCCATTCTGAAGGAGATCAATCCTGGAATTTCTTTGGGGGGAATGATGCTAGGGCTGAAACTCCAGTATTTTGGCCACCTCATGCGAAGAGTTGACTCATTGGAGAAGACTCTGATGCTGGGAGGGATTGAGGGCAGGAGGAGAAGGGGACGACAGAGGATGAGATGGCTGGATGGCATCACTGACTCGATGGATGCGAGTCTGAGTGACCTCCGGGAGCTGGTGATGGACAGGGAGGCCTGGCGTGCTGCGGTTCATGGGGTCGCAAAGAGTCGGACACGACTGAGCGACTGATCTGATCTGATCTGATCTGATACTGAAATTATACTTTATGTCTGTCTGCCTAACTTGATTATAAATCTCTATTATCAGTGCATTTTTTTTTTTAGAAATCTAAGATGCAGCATCACATTTAGGAATATATAAAGTACTTATGCTGAAGCTGAAACTCTAATACTTTGTCCCCCTCATGCGAAGAGTTAACTCATTGGAAAAGATCCTGATCCTGGGAGGGATTGGAGGTAGGAGGAGAAGGGGACGACAGAGGATAAGATGGCTGGATGGCATCATTGACTTGATGGACATGAGTTTGAGTGAACTGTGGGAGTTGGTGATGGACAGGGAGGCCTGGCATGCTGTGATTCATGGGGTCACAAAGAGTCGGACACGACTGAGCGACTGAACTGAACTGAAAGTACTTATAAGTTTTAATAATAACTAATAGTGATGTTATATAGCCATACAATCATCTTTCTTTGTCATGCCTACACTCATGAAATTTCTGTGAAATACATGAATGATAATAGAAAATGTCACTTATGTGTGTGTGTTTGGTCGCATCCAACTCTTTACGAGCCCATGGACTGTAGCCTGCCAGGCTCCTCTGTCCATGGAATTTTCCAGGCAAGGATACTGGAGTGGGTTGCCATTTCCTTCTCCAGGGATCTTCCCGACCCACGGATCAAACCTTGAGTCTCTTGCATTGGCAGAGACTCACTTTACCACTTGTGCCACCTGGAAGCCCCTCATAGAGAACTGGCCCACTCAAAGAGCCTGCATCCATTAAGAATCTACTTCAGATTTGTAAACTTTTCTAAAAGTTAAGTTCAGCGTGTTTTTATAACCTTAAATATTCAAATACATCAAAAGAGGTTTACTTATTCAGAAGTTGAGTGGTAAGAGCTGCCAGTGATAATCTAAGTAGCTGTAACAAAGCAGAGACTGAATTTCACTTGATCCATGATAATCTTGGTTTACTATAACAGTCCTTAGCCCTGAAAGAAAGGGCAGATTCAGGCCAGAGCCTAGAATCCTATTCAGACACCATCAGTGGAGAGGGCTTCTCTCATACATCTCTATGCAACTTGTTCCTTCCTCTTCCTGCACCATACCTCGAGGCTTCTGTGGCACCTGAAGAGTTCAATACCTGCTGTCTATTCAGAATAATCCAAGTGTGAGCAGTTGAATGAAAACACTGCTCCGATCACAAAGAAATGTTAGTAGAAGGGGTTGTATATCCCTTAGTTTCAGCCACAGCAGAAGAATAAGAAAAAGATGAAAGAAGTAACCTCGAGAATAGCTCTGGAGCATTTTCCAAAGACTGGGAAGTTTACTCTACCAGAGATTCTCACTGGACAGTGGACTAACTCAAAGGCACTAAACTGTCCTTAGTAGCAGATTATCTGGAAGTGAGATTCAGTCTGCTGTTTCAAAGCAAACAATAATCTTGATAAATCATGCAAATAGAACTCTTGTTCATCTGAATGACAAAAATATCCAGCACATCATCTCAGCACATGGGTAGGCAGAAAGATAATACGAAGTGAGTTGCTTGTTTCAATTTTTAAGTATCTGCAGGCAGAAGCTAGAAAGCAGTAATAAATCTCAAATGGGAAGAACAGTTCCTGAAAATATAATAGACTGCTCAGATCTGAAGGCAGGAGAAAAGTGGGAAGAGTGATACATGTATGGATAAAAGTCTTTGTGTGTTGGTCGCTCAGTCATTTCTGACTCTTTGCAAACCCCATGGACTGTAGCCCACCAGGGCTACCAGATTTCCACCAGGAATCTCAGTCCATTGAATTCTCTAGGCAAGAATACTGGAGTGGGTAGCCATTTCCTTTTCCAGGCGATCTTCCTGACCCAGGGAGTGAACCCAGATCTCCTGCATTGCAGGCAGATTCTTTACCATCTGAGTCCCCATGATTTCTATCATGTGAGCCAGTTAGAAAGGATGTGTGATGCACACAATACACTATCTACCTTTGCCTCACTAATGCACAGACTTCCCATGGTATTGGCACTCAAATGTGGCTTAGGATTCTAATTGGAGGGCAACCACCAACACAATGGTTGTGCTCATCAATAAGCACAATTTCTGAAGTTTGGGCCCAGAAGTCTCCCTTTTAAAATAATCACCCAAAAAAATTCTGATGTAGGGGACCCTTGGGTCACACTTTGAAAAAGAACAACATGATATCCTAGTACTCTGTACCTGCTCCATGCCTGGCAAACCAAGAAAACAAATGGTGAATAACTTAAAGGAAGCTTTATATAACACTAGAAAAATCACTCCCTTGCTGAACGTCAGAGAGCTTTGTCAAGTAGGAAACAGTTAATTTTAAGAAATTGCTTCCATTTTCCAGTTTGATAGCCACATGATATTATTTCATTTATTTTATGCTTGCATTTTGTGCCTCATGGATTACTATATTGTATTTTGTGCAAGAGATTAAATATTTAAGAATCATGCATTTCAACAGACTGCAAAAATTCTTGTTTTAAATTTGTAATAGTACTTATAATCTATAAATTTGTTAACATTTTCATTTTATTTGATTTAAAAAGCATATTTTCTATCTTTGAGTAAATCTAATATTATTCTCTATATAATGGTGTAATGCAATTTTCCCTAAAGAATACAATTTTTATAACATTTATTAGCCATCAAAAGTGAAAATGTGTGTGTTGGAAGTCAACAAAAATATCTGAAGCAGATCTGTGACTGTCTGCCTACTACCCAACTAATGAGTGAGGAATTAGCCATAGGCTACACAGTAATACTTCAATAGATTGCTCAACTAGAATTATCCTTTAGTCTAGACTCAAGAGAAGGCTGGTGTTTTTCACAGACATTTTCTGTTGTTGTGGTTAAATTTACTGCTTCCTGAGTGCTTCAAAGTAAGGGAAAGCCTTCTTCATTAACATACATTTATCCAAAGTAAACAGAAATGTCTCATTTCCCTTAAATATAAGCATGTTTATAGTCATGCGTATATTCCTGCTTATAACCATGCTTATCACCTTGTTGCTCAAGGTTAGATCCTACAAAGTTTTTATAATAGAAAAGTTGTTTGAGATATGCATGATCTTTTAAGAATAAAAATGTTTAAAAGAACATCTCTTAAAATTCCCATGATTTTAACATAAATCTAACAAAGTTTTAAAAAAATAAACTCCTCTTATTTCACAGGGCTTGTTTACCTTACTATCAGAAAAACAAGCAACAGTAATTGATCTCCTAATATGTATAAGACCAGACTGTTAAGCCCAGTTCAGTTCAGTTCAGTCACTCAGTTGTGTCTGACTCTTTGTGACCCCATGGACTGCAGCATGCCAGGCCTCCCTGTCCATCACCAACTCCCGGAGTCTACTCAAACCCATGTCCATTGAGTCGGTGATGCCATCCAACCATCTCATCCTCTGCCATCCCCTTCTCCTCCCGCCTTCAATCTTTCCCAGCATCAGGGTCTTTTCCAATGAGTCACCTCTTCACATCATATGACCAAAGTATTAGTGTTTCAGCTTCAACATCAGTCCTACCAATGAACACTCAGGACTAGTCTCTTTTAGGATGGACAAGTTGGCTCTCCTTACTGTCCAAGGAACTCTCAAGAGTCTTCTCCAATACCACAGTTCAAAAGTATCAATTCTTAGGTGCTCAGCTTTCTTTATAGTCCAACTCTCACATCCATACATGACAACTGGAAAACCACAGCCTTGACTAGACGGACCTTTGTTGGCAAAGTAATGTCCCTGCTTCTTAATATGGTGTCTAGGTTGGTCATAATTTTCCTGCAAAGGAGTAAGTGTCTTTTAATTTCATGGCTGCAATCACCATCTGCAGTGATTTTGGAGCCCGAAAAAATAAAGTCAGCCACTGTTTCCACTGTTTCCCCATCCATTTGCCATGAAGTGACACGACTGGATGACGTGATCTTAGTTTTCTGAATGTTGAGATTTAAGCCAACATTTTTCACTCTCCTCTTTCACTTTCATCAAGAGGCTCTTTAGTTCTTCTTTACTTTCTGCCATAAGGGTAGTGTCATCTGCATAGCCCTGACATATATTATTTCATTTAATCCTCACTTAATCTTTGTATTCAAGATGAGGAAACAATGCCTTAAAATCAAGAGCCAGTAAGCAGTATAGAAAAGACTCCAAAATTTTGACCTATTCAACACCATCTTCTTGAAATTTCATCAATCAGAGAACATTAAAACATGATGACAGCTCCTATTACATAATGTCACTGTGAAGCACTAATTAGCATTTGAGAAACACATCGAATATTAACCTAATATGGATGTTAAGTATGAATCCAGTTACTCACCTTCTAATTTATTATATCTTCTATTTTCCTTGGCAGACCTCCTAGACTACTTCTCCAAAATGTTCATAATCTCTTGGATCCCATGTGATTCTCTTAATGTTGACTTAAGCATCAATAAAACTTCAGTGTGCTTGTCTATGTTTTTAGATAAACATTGATGAAACTAACATCTTAGAAACCAAGCTGGGTTGTATAGCAATGTTATTCCACACCCTGTATGACCAAAATTAGCCTGAGCTTGTTTTTAATATAACACTTCTGTACTCAATTTTTTTTAGTCTCAGATATATCAGTTCAGTTCAGTCGCTCAGTCATGTCTGACTCTTTATGACCCCATGAATCGCAGCACGCCAGGCCTCCCTGTCCATCACCAGCTCCCAGAGGTCACTCAGACTCACGTCCATCGAGTCGGTGATGCCATCTAGCCATCTCATCCTCTGTTGTCCCCTTCTCCTCCTGCCTCCAATCCCTCCCAGCATCAGAGTCTTTTCCAATTGAGTCAACTCTTCACATGAGGTGGCCAAAGTACTGGAGTTTCAGCTTCAGCATCATTCCTTCCAAAGAAATCCCAGGACCGATCTCCTTTAGGATGGACTGTTTATATCTCCTTGCAGTCCAAGGGACTCTCAAGAGTCTTCTCCAACACCACAGTTCAAAAGAATCAATTCTTTAGCACTCAGCTTTCTTCACAAGCCAACTCTCATTCCATCCATACATGACCACTGAAATAACCATAGCCTTGACTAGATGGACCTTTGTTGGCAAAGTAATGTCTCTGCTTTTGAATATGCTATCTAGGTTGGTCATAACTTTCCTTCCAAGGAGTAAGCATATTTTAATTTCATGGCTGCAGTCACCATCTGCAGTGATTTTGGAGCCCAGAAAAATAAAGTCTGACACTGTTTCCACTGTTTCCCCATCTATTTCCCATGAGGTTATGGGACTGGATGCAATGATCTTCATTTTCTGAATGTTGAGATTTAAGCCAACTTTTTCACTCTCCACTTTCAGTTTCATCAAGAGGCTTTTTAGTTCCTCTTCACTTTCTGCCATAAGGGTGGTGTCATCTGCATATCTGAGGTTATTGATATTTCCCCCAGCAGTCTTGATTCCAGCTTGTGCTTCTTCCAGTCCAGCGTTTCTCATGATGTACTCTGCATATAAGTTAAATAAGCAGGGTGACAATATACAGCCTTGAAGTACTCCTTTTCCTATTTGGAACCAGTCTGTTGTTCCATGTCCAGTTCTAACTGTTGCTTCCTGACCTACATATAGGTTCCTCAAGAGGCAGGTCAGGTGGCCTGGTATTCCCATCTCTTGAAGAATTTTCCACAGTTTATTGTGATCCACACAGTCAAAGGCTTTGGCATAGTCAATAAAGCAGAAATAGATGTTTTTCTGGAACTCTCTCAGATATGTAAATACTGACAATTCAAAATTCTAAATAACATATGTCTTTCGGGGAAGGCAATGGCACCCGACCCCAGTACCTTTGCCTGGAAAATCCCATGGATGGAGGATCCTGGTAGGCTCCAGTCCATGGGGTCACTAAGAGTCGGATACGACTGAGCGACTTCCCTTTCACTTTTCACTTTCATGCATTGGAGAAGGAAATGGCAACCCACTCCAGTATTCTTGCCTGGAGAATCCCAGGGACGGGGGAGCCTGGTGAGCTTCTGTCTATGGGGTCGCACAGAGTCAGACACGACTGAAGCGACTTAGCAGCAGCATGGGGATACAACCCTGAACACACTCAATCTCAGAGCTCTGAGTAACATGAAATAATTTATTTCACAATTCTTAAATTATACAATTTTAATAAATATCCAAGGCTTTCAATATTTTGCTAGAATGAACAAATTTGCAAGATAAATATACAAAAGCCTTTAAACTTTTTTAGAAATATTGAAAATGGGACTAGGACATACACTGTCCCTATTATTTCTTTCCTACACTTAAGAATTCAGAGCATATTAAGTACCATTAACTACTTGAAATGAACATAGCCAAATGTCAAGTATATAAATCTATAAGGACTAGCTCTCCAGTTACTTAGAATGTTTTATAACTAACACAGTTTATAAGGATTCCAGAATTTATTTCAACAATACAATTTTTAACTCTACATATAGGTAGTTGTGGACAAAACATACACATAAAATTACTGTCTCAAGAGAGAAAAATATTTACCTATGAGAAAGTCTGTTCTCCCATTCTGTGCCTAGGAATGGTTATCAGTCTTCCTCCATGAAACTAAACTTCTATTTCTCCATTTAAAAACAAAACAAACAACAACAACACACAAAAAAAACAAAACAGGATCTAGCTACTATCCACTATTTTGTTTTAATTTTTCATAACACAGAGTTTATTCTACAAGAGCCATTAAGCAGAGCAAATTATGCTTTAAGTATAATTTTCAATAAATATGAAACTTTTTTCATATTTAAACAACGTTAAATTGTTTATCTAAATAAAGAAAATTTTGCCAAATAAATGCCCTGCAAATAACAAATTTTATAGTTTTCAGCTCATTCCCACCCACTCATATATTATCTCAACATTTTAATACAGTAAGATATAAACCAGATTTGATTAAAATAAATCCATCTCTCATATTTTAGAGCACAGAACAGAACCTTATGTGCACATAATTTGTAAACTTGAGAATATAGATATAATCAGGTCCTTTTAAGTATATACTATTCTGAAAAGAATTTATAAACACCATTGAAATTATACTCAGTCACTTATTAAACGTAACTCCGATTCCTCATTAACCTCTGAGAAGAATTAAGGAAAAGAATGTGCAATTTCTGCTAAAGAATAATGGCAGTCTTGTTTTCTACATATAAAAGACAGATTAAGAACCCCTGAATTACCAAGCTTTCTGAAATGAATTTTAAATATTGAATTAAAAATTTAAAACAGCCAGTATCAAACAAAATTGCATTTATAAATAGAGGTAGAAACCATACTTAATGCCAGAATTGCAAAGAGAAAAATTACAGAGTATAAATATATAAACATATATGTGTGTATAAATATACATAAACATATATGTGTGCGCAAATTTTTATTCAAAGAATAACAGAGGTAAAGACTATAATTTTAATGTACACAGTAAGTGTACATATACTTTCCCCTCAAACAGAGATGACAGTGTTCTAATGACAGTGTAAACTGGAAAATGAACTATCATGAAATAGGCATCATAAATCAAAGAGAATTGGTACCAAAAAGAGAAGCCAAGATAGAAAGGAGAAGAATCACTGCATCCAATATTAAAAGGATGTGTTTTAGTTAATACACAAATACACAATAAACAAATAATTTAGTTTATTTGTTAATGCACATCCAATATTAAAAGGATGTGTTTTAGTTAATACACAAATACACAATAAACAAATAATTTAGTTTATTTGTTAATACACAAATAAACTATATTTGTTTTAGTTAATACAACTATATTAACTTAAAAGGTAGAAAGATGCAGGCAACCTGCTGATGTGGATCTTTGTGTCACAGCAGTGATGAGCATCAAGCATGCCATCTGCTATCCACATTTTCCCATTCTACCTGCAGCTAGAAGATGTAATGTGACTTTTCTGATCAATGAAAAAATCAGCTGATTGGAGATTTTTCTAGTCATTGTCTTCTCTTATCACTGAGATACTGAAAGTTCAGTGATCCAAATGGTGTAACTACAGAAATGTAGAGCCTCAGTCAGAATGGGTGTCTTGGGTATCAGTACAAAGTTCCCAACGAACTGTTATAGACATGTAATTTGTAAGAAATAAACTACAATCCAATCTAGCTCAACAAAAGGACCCTCCAAAATCAATAAGATAGTCACAACAATGGATTGTTCTAAACTGCTTGGTATAATAGTAACTACGTCCATTCCTATCTGCACATCTGGAGGCCTCCAGCAGGTCCCTCCCTATACTGGGATTCATAAATTCCAGTCTCACTAGAAATAGGCATAAACAATGCATCTTCTTTATATGGGGATCAGTTTCCTGACCACTCATTTCTATTACTTTTACCACTGATGCTTGGTCAATCATGGTGAAGTAAAAATATTCACAATACAATTCAAAATGGAAGTGAAAGTCACTCAGTTGTGTCTGACTCTTTGCAACCCCATGAACTATACAGTCCATGGAATTCTCCTGGCCAGAATACTGGAGTGGGCAGCCTTTCCCTTCTCCAGGGGATATAATTCAAACAGTTCCAGAAAACTTAACAAGGAGGATGTTCCCCTTTGGTAAATCTGGAGAATTTCTTAAGTGTTTCCTTTAGGCCCAGAATTTAAGTTTGTAAATGCTACTTTTCAAAAACTAACACTCTTCCAACTATATCCCCATACTCACACTCATGGTTCATTACCTTATCAAATTTGCAGCATTTCAGAAATAGAAGGAAATTATTTACACATTCCCCCTTCCATTACAAAAATAAGGAAACCAAAGCCCTAAGTAATTAACAGAACAAAAACGTAAACATTTTGGTGTTTCTGTAATCTCCAAATTAGATATCTAGCAATTTATGCAATAAACAAATCATATTCAAATTTTATCATTGCATTATTACATAGTTATAGTAACTCAAATGTGGAAGCTTATATAATAAAAGTCTAACAGATTGTGATATGGAGTTCAAGGCTTAATTTTCTTAAACATTCTCAATGCTAAGTTTCATATTTTTATATATTTCTTAGAAGCAATGGCATTCAAACAATTACATTTTACTTCTTGTCCTGTTATAGGGGGAAAATGATCCATACATAAACTTGCCAGACAGTTACAGAAGTCTGAGTTACTTTTACTGAATTCAACAAATATTGTGCCGTATAATACTGAATGACTATAAAAACATATCATTAGAAACACATAACAGATTGTCACCTGCATGAAAACAGGTTCAATTTATTCTCACAAACATCTCACAAATCTTGATAAGCTATTGAAAACATTTGAAAAAGAAAAGTGGAAGCATTATTAGGCTGTTCGATAGTCAATAATGATCACTGACTTCTTCAAAACAAATTAAACAAACAACACTTCCTGAGCAACAATGCCTAGATCATTTACTGTAAAGTATATGGGTAAGAATTAGTTATCTCACTTATTCAATTCACCTATGTAAATACAATTTACACATCCACATTTTCATTTAAATGCAGTAATGAATAGTCACATCATTTCTACCGCATGCTGGCTTTCCTTTTAGGGTGACCCATAGACTTTTTAATGTCTTTAATATTCTGAATCCATTTTTTTAAAAACTTTCATTTTCCTGTTGTCTCATATATCCAAGTCCGAGTTTATTAAACGGTACTGCTGTGATGGAATCAATGACTTCATCTTTTCCTAGTCATCGTGTGGTTATAATGAACTACATTTCTGTATTGCTAGTGGCCAATTTGGGAACAGGTTATTATAAACACACTGTATCTGCATATATCTGCATTAAATATATTTCAAAAATGACAAACAATGTCTAATAAATAATGTGGTTTAAACCTATCTCCAATGTCCTGGAAGTCTTATAGTATCTAGCAAAACAGGCCCCAGGAAGTAAACACAGACATGAACAAAATCTTGTAGGCATCATAGGCATAATTCAAGCTCTAATCTGGGTATAATCCACAAGCTCAATTTTATTTTTTCTAACAATTGTATCCAGAGCCTGAAACAATCAAAGATACTCAGTTTAAAAGTCATTTCTGAGTTAAAAGTTTAAGGGTCTAATGTGTTATTTGAGGCTTTATTTCACTTGAATAGAAGTAGAGGTGAAAGGAAAATTTAGGTATTATTTATCTAAGAACAAATTTATTGGCAAAATGAAAATATTTTCAGAGGATTAAAATTTAGGTAATGAAAGTTCTTCCAAAGTCTTAAACTGACCTGAAGTGGAAATGGCTTTTATTCTGGTCAGTGACCATTGACACTCATGTGTACAAGCCCTTCAATGGTACATAACCACTACTGTGGTGGGCCTACTTCATCTACAAAGAGTGTTTTGGCACTCTGGGACTGTGATAATGTGTTTGTTACATAACCTGTCAATATCAGTCTTTTAGAACAGAGAGAACGGACCCCTTTCCTAGCTCCAAGGTTGGGTATTCTCCAAGACAATAGTTCTGTATGTTTAAGTTAAACCAAGAACAAGGAAAACCTGATAAGATTGGTTTAAACCCTAATCAGGTTTTGGTATCCAAATTCCAAGCTAACCATAAGTACGCTAAAAGAAACTATCACAGTTTTACAGCTGTGATACCTGTCACCATATCTCAAGCCACAGAAAGTAGTGCTTTCCAAGTTTCTGAATCTTTTTGCCAAACATTATGGAAGAACTAAGCCAGGAGATTTCCTCTATGATCAAATCAGTCAGAAGATTGGAGTTATTTGAATAGTAGACAGATAAGCCCTTCCACAGAATGCACCTGATGAACTGGCTCTTTAGCATTAGAAAAACTTGTCAGTATAGAGGTGAAAGACCCACTTCCCTGCTGGCTCCGATGGAAAGAGTCTGCCTGCAATGCAGGAGACCCAGGTTCGATCCCTGGGTCAGGAAGAACCCCTGGAGAAGGAAATGTCAACCCAGTCCAGTTTTCTTGCCTGGAAAATCCCATGGACAGAGGAGCCTGGCGGGCTGCAGTCCATGGGATAACAAAGAGTTTTGACATGACTGAGCAACTAACACACAAAGAGGTCAAACAAAGAAGCCTAAGATAAGCACAGAAAGGAAATGAATCCTAGATGCTTCTGTGTAGTTTACGACTGACCAGTTCTTTGTGTGTGTGACTGAAGTTGCTTCAGTCATGTCTGACTCTTTGTGACCCCGTGGATCATAGCCCGCTAGGCTCCTCTCTCCATGGGATTCTCTAGGCATGAATACTGGAGTGGGTTTCCATGCCCCTCTTCAGGATATCTTCCCCACCCAGGAACCAAACATGTGTCTCCTACATTTCCTGCATTGGCAGGCAGGTTATTTACCACTAGCACCACCTCTCTAGCTGGTAAATTACAGATGTTGGGGCACTTTTTTGGAAAAGTCTGTAAAAAAAGAAAGCTTGAATCACTTGGGCAAAAACACTGTAGCTATCCAAAGCAGTTCTAAGTAATCCAACAGATTTAGTTAAAACACACAAACCTTAAACCAAAGAATTTACACAAATTATGTCACACACCTCTTCTGCTGTGGTATACTGAAGTTCTTATAATGGCTCTATTTCTTGATTTCAAGTATTAAATAAAAACTGCTGCTCCTTTCCATAATAATGCAAATATTTCTGTTCACTAAGCATCTATATGGGCTTCCCTGGTGGCTCGGTAGTAAAGAATCCACCTGCCAATGCAGGAGACATGAGTTCGATCCTTGCATCAGGAAGATCCCCTAGAGAAGGAAATGGCAACCCATTCCCATCTTGTCTGGAGAATTCCATCGTCAGAGGAGCCTTGTGGGTCGCAATAGAGTCAGACATGACTTAGCAACTAAAACAACAACACCAAGCATCTGTATATGTACACCAAGTACCAGACTAAGGGGTTTGCATATATCAAACCTGGACAATGTCCCTACAAAGTGGATATCATTTTATCAACCTGATGACTGAGTAAATAAAGGCCAAAAGAAACATAAGGTAACTTAATAACAATAGTAGATAAAGTTGAGAAATCAAGCAAGTCTTTCCAACCCCAGAGCTTCTGTGTCCACAGTGTCTTGCACCTTTACAGCAATAATAATATACCATGACAATATGGAGGCAGCTCATGTGCGTGCTTAAATTATATCAAATCAATTTCAAGAACCAAGAAAGAGAGTGAACTAGAATCACCACAATCTAAAAGCAGTTTGCCTGCTTTTAGACTCAACGAACATGCATGAGAGACAACAAACATGGACCTGCTATTCCTTTCATCTGGTCATTTCTTTCCTCCAGCTCACAGTATCAGCTTCTTTAGATGCCGAGCATGACTCCACTGTCAGATGATACCTGTCTTCACAGAAGCAGACTTCTAACTCCAAGGCAACTATTCATCTGATGCTCAACTATTCAACACTAGTCACGTTGGGGATGGGTGCATGGAAGACAGGAGCTGTGTGGTACCTACTAAGTGGGATTTCCAGGACTTCTCTGGGTGTCCAGCTGTGGAACAAGTGTGGAAGACTCCACACTTTCAGTGCAGGGGTAAGGGTTCAATCCCTGGTTAGTGAACTAAGATCCTACATGTCCTGGTGTGGCCAAAAAAAGAGAGAGTACCTTGGTCGTTGTTATGTGGCATCTTCCTCAGGATCTAAACTCCATAGGAGCAAAATAGTTTGCTTTCTTGTCCACTTTTCTAATCCCATGTCTGATACACAGCAGGCCCTAAATAAATATTTGTTGATGTGATGTATGGTTAAATTAAATGCAATTCTACTGTATGTGGTAGTCTTGCTGTTTTTCCAGCATTGCCAATAAGCAATCCCGAATTATCCAGGGCCCTTCTATCATTGATTCTATCCAGTTTGACAACATTAACTTAAAGAAAGATTACCAAGATATCACAGGATTCTAGAAATTTTACAGCTCTGTCACACACTCATGAGAATATCCACTTGGGCTCAAAACAGTGAACTTCTCAAAGCCAAATCCTGGTGAATTCAGAGATCCTCTTAGTGTATCCAACATTCTCCACCCTGAGATATATTGCAATGCTTCTAAAAAAACCAACACTCTTGCCATATCCCTGAAGTTAAATTTAATTCTTCTCAGGTGGAACAAGCACAGGTATTTTTCTAAGCTTCCTCAGAGTCTAAGTAGGCAAGTTTGATTACCACTGCCCTTTGCTGAATCTCTGAGTCATATTGAGAGAGGCCCATATTAAAACAAATGATAATAGTAAGTATGGCAATAAAGAGTGTCTCTCCTTTGAGTTTGTTTCATATATTAAATCAGACCTGTAACTTGGGCCTCATTAATACTAGAGCTCTACATCAAATACAGGTCTCTTAGAACATAATAACAGCACTAAAATGGAAATCATTAACTACTATAAAAAATACAAGGTAATGTCCTATTTGAGAATTTGAGAGAACCTTTGAGAAAAAAAGATTCTTAATGAGTTACAATGTGAGTTCAATTTTATAAAGCAATTAAAATAAAGTGAATCCAGCAACTAATTTTTATGATTTTACTCTCTAATGCGCATCTATAGCCTTCCCCACTTCCACAATCAAAAATGTCATCTCATTCTAGAATTGTTGAGTTTATTTTATAAGTCATTGGTATTAAATCTACAAATGTCAGGAAATTGTAAAATCAATTTCACTGAAATTCAGACATGGAAAAGGAAGGGTGTTGGGGATAAGCAGTTAAATAGGAAGCAGAGACTGAAGGAGAGAATTACTGAATTTAGAGTGACAGCAAAGAAAATAAATTGAAGTGGGATCTGGAATGAAAAGAAAGAGGCAGGGCCATGATCCACACTTACTCTAATTAAACAAACAAAACAAAATCAATTAGTGTTAGAGCAATTCCAATAGAGGGAGAGAGGGACCTTAATAATTAACTCCTGCTAAAAAAATTAAAACAAAAACACAGGCAAATCTGTGACAAGGCCAATGAGCAAGATCCTGTCTGTACCAGTTGCTTCCTCTGACTAGTTGTAGCTTCCTTTGAGTATTCCTAATTTTCCCCCATGAAGCTTTATTTTCAAGTTACTTCCAATTTATTTTTAACACAAAGTGCGTGCTACTGATCCAAGATTCCTGGTAACTGGAATGAGGAGCACTGAGTCAGAAGTCCTTTTCTTTAACTCTTTAGAGTCACAGGAACAAAGTGAGGCACCAGCCATCCCTATTATAACCTAACTTTAAGTAGCTCTACGCTCTACACCAAGCAAGTATGGCAAACTCTCTGGGACTAAAATTATCGTATCTGTAAAGTAAGGAAGTTGAGCTAGGTTTCTAAAGCACTCCCGAGTCCCAAGTACTATAAGATTACAGACTACAATAATGCTATTTAAAATTCAGATACCAGAAAATCTTTCCATTATTCAGAGGATATATAAAAATAAAACTCTTCACTTCTTTACAAAAGAACAAAAATCACCAAAGAGCTAAACTGCACAGTTGGCTTAATTCACTTTCTTTAAAAGAGCCTTGACTTTGCATGCAATTTAAATTCCACCACCACTTCACAAGTCAAGCTTTCAGCCTTTAAGATATAGCAGGCATTTCACCAAGGGAAAAAAAGTTGTCATGAAACTACATTTATATACTGATTTTTGCCTCCTCACTGTCCCACCACTCTTAACTGAAGTTTCACTGAATCATTTCCTACTTATATATCCCTGAAGAGATGCAGTTTTCAGAAGTGCAATAATAATGATTTTATAAAGTAGGATCTTTCCAAAGTACAGTTTAACTTCAAAGAGCTCTGAAGAGAAAATGAAAGATTCTGTATGTAAATAAAGTTCAAAGACTGAGCATTCTAAGTAAAACCTCAGTAGAAAGCACAGTATGGATAAACATCTATAAGATATTCAAAATACATCAGGCCCTGATCTGATAAGTCTAGATTTAATTTTGCCTTTCACCTTGTAAAATAAAATGCTATAGGTGAAAACTATTCTTTATCCTTAAATTCTTGACATAGAGGTAGATATTTAAATTTAGTTGTACTGCATGTCCAAATAATTACATTTAGTAGATTAAATTTAATAAAAATTACCTTCTTCCAAGCTCAACATATATTTTTTGAGAACTGTACAGATTATGAAAATTTATTAAATTTTATTAAAAAGCTTTAGAAATTCTTAAAAATATTTTTAAGTTATAGCTCTTCTCTTGCAATTCAGTGCACAACTAGTGTGGCCTATGACATAGAGATATGGGTGTCATGTTTCTGAAATCTCCAGAATTGTGCACTTTGTTCCACTGAGGGAAGATAAATACTAAACAAAAAGTAGGGAACATGAGTCCCTTTCCTCTAAAGCCAACAGTTTGGTAAACAGACAAACCATTCAAAATCAGAAACAAAAGAGACCGAGAGTAAAACAAAAGCACGTAAGAGACTGAAAAACTGAAGATAAAGCACACTTTAATCATGAAGGAAATTAACAGTAAAGGCAAATAAAGTTTAGAGCTCTTGTTCAAATAAAAAAATCCCTCCTAATTCACTTTGTCTCCCCCCTCACACACACACATACACACACTGTATGTCTTAAGGTATGTTTATAAAATTATATCATTCATATTTATGGCCTAAATAAATATTTGCTGATTATTTCCATGTATATACCATTAGACAAGTTATAATAATAAGTAAAAAATGGAAACAACATCAGGGGCTTAGAATCTATCAGGAAGGACATGCAGTTTAGCCTCTTGCAAGTAGCAGATGCAAAATAAATATCTTCCTAAATAAACATTAAAAAAAAAAAAAAAAAAGAAAGCATCAATGGTAACAGTTTGAGCTCATATTGCAGTACTTGCCCTCCCACTTACAGAGCTTAATGTACTAAATAAACATCATCATCCAACAGGGCATCCCTGTTATTGATGTGGCTGGAAAGTATTATTCATTCTTTACCCAAATGAGGAAACGGTTTTGGAAAGTTAAATTAGTTGCTCACAGCTACAGAATTAACAGTTAAGTGGGGAATGGAATTCACGGTTTCCAAAGCTATTGCTCCAGATATTTTTTTTTCCTTTTCTAAATAAAATATTTGTCCTTTACAGGTCTTAGGGGTCTTCTGTAGTTTTTTCATAGTAATATTATTCATGAAGCAGTGCCTTTTTAACATCAAGATAATTAATCATATCAAGTTTTCATTTTTCTACTTTAAAACCTATTTAAATGGACATTATTTTTTTTCTGATGAAATTTCCCACTCAAGAAAACTCAAGTTTTAAATTCATGATTATCACCTAAAAATAAGTCAAGTGAAAAAAAGACAAATGCGGTACAATTTCACTCATGTAATATATATATTAAAAAAAAAAAACTAATAAAGAACAAAATAAATGAACAAACCAAACACATAGATACAAAGGATTGAGTAGTGGTTACCAGAGGGGAAGGTGTGAAGAAGAAGGTGGTGTGATGTCGGCAAAGGGGATCAACTGATTGGTGACAAATGAAAACTAAATTTTTGGTAGTGAGCACAGCGTAGGGTACACAGAAGTAGAAATACTATGTACACATGAAGTTTACATAATCTTACAACTCAATGTTATCTCTATTTTAAAAATAAAAATAAATTGACAATAGAAAAAAGGTTGGGTGCCTTCCCAGGTGTTGCTAGTAGTAAAGAATTCTGACTGTCGATGCAGGAGACATAAGAGATACAGGTTCCATCCTTGGGTCAGGAAGATCCCCTGGAGGAGAGGATGTCAACCCACCCCAATATTCTTGCCTGAAGAATCTCACGGACAAGGGTGTCTAGCAGGCTACAGTCTATAGGGCTGCAAAGAGTCAGACAGGACTGAAGCAACTAAGTATGCAGTAGAAAAATAAATAAAAAATGCAATCAGTAGATGGTTTATTAATTTGCCTATCACATTTCCAAAGCATAAACAATGATCTGCATTAAAAAAAATCTGGTAAAAAAATAAAATATCACCTAAACATTTCAAATTTCTATTAAAAAAAGTACCACCCAGCAAATCATCATTGTGTAAACCAGTTTCAGACGTGTGTTACTATATTTCAAAAATAAAAGAATCCACTGACATATAAAAGTGAACTTTTAACTTACTACTTTAAGGATAAAAAGATTATCTTCATGATTTATTACCAAAACATCACTATTAAAGTCTATATACCTTGAAAATAATTTTAAGTATTTGGTTCAAGGCAATCACAGCAACACTACTAAATACACATGATGTTTTCCCATTCTGCCCTTTGTTAGCATGGGCAATAACTTTATAATGTCTCATGGCTATTGTTTCAATATAATTGAATTCTTAGATTTCATTTGCCTCAAAACATTTCAAGAGCACAATATGAACAACTCAATTATAATCAGACAACTCAGTGAATTGAAACTAAATAAACATAAATACTGGGATTTGTCTATGAATTATACCATGTTCTTCCACACTCTGCCACTCCCACTGCCCCCACCAACAACAGACTTAAGAAACACTTGAATTCTCTTTGATTTTTCCCCCGCTCCATTATTATCCTGCCAGTTCATTCTATTAGTTACCCCTGTTTAATCAGTTTGGACTCTCTCTGTACTGTAATGTGGAGTTGGTAAAATAAATGGCTACTTCTATATCAATTACATGAAATAGCACTCTTATTGCAAAGCATTTCTAAACCACATTGCATAGCTTCTTAGCACATGTTAATTTTATATAGTTTCATAAAAATATTTTAATGCAATCTATTTACATTTTGACTACTGTTGTAATTTTGTTATTACTCTTATAGATCTGAATGGTAGTTACTGTAACATCTTCAAATCCTCCAAAATCTGCCACTGTCCTTCTCACATCCCATTAGCATACCTCCACCCTAGCTCATCTCTTTGCTTAGCTAGCCTCCTCCTACCCAAAAGGTCAAAATGGGATACCTGGAACACCGTAACCACTAACTCAAATTTTTGCTTCCCTGAATAACAAGTAAATGTGTATTTAATCCCAAGAAGACAGGCCATTTCAGATTTCACTCTTTATCCCAAATTCTCAGCTCTTTGATAAAACTGTTTAAGCTATGAGTTAATGGCATTTTATTGTGAGGAAAGATGCTTACAGATTACACACAACTGTATAGAATGAACACTGTCCCAGTTATCTTAGGTTTATCCCTTTTATTTTGGGACTATCCAATTAGCACGCCTTTTTCTAGGATAAATTAACTGATCTACATAGTCTTAAGCCCCATTTCTCTTATTCTCTATGTACAAGGTATGATCACAGAACTTTTAAACTGCCAAATACGTTTTTCTAGGAATATCCCTGCTACCAGGTGCTTACATCATAATAAAGGCATGGATTTCAGAGGCAAGATACAAGAATACTAGGTAATGAATGGTGATAAACACAAATTAGAGATAAAGAAGTAAATCAGAAGAGGAAAAGTCTATAGAGAAGATTTTTCAATGCTTTGGATGCGGTTCATACACACATCCACAGCATCATGCAAAAACAAGAGAATTAAGCAATATTAGGTTTCAATCCATTCCCACATTAAATATATCCAGGAAACCCAAGAGGAAAATGGCAGAGGTACAGTAAGTACACTGCATACATTGTTTATTTAATCCTCGAAATGAATTTCCAAAGAGTTAAAGAGTAAGTCAGAGACCTAAAGACAAATAAAGACTATCTGGAGTTGGTCCTTTTTAGTTGACTTTAAGTTACTGAAGATAGATAATGATAATTAGGACAGACCATTTTAGTTAGGCTGTATTTTAAGTGCTCACACATGATGGATACAAATAACTACTCCATGGGACATAGATACACCCCTACCCTGCTCTCAAAGGAGTGTATCTAACTTCTTGGTATTTCACAAAGACACTTCTAATAAGTCAATGTCATAAATTGTTTCAATTCACCCCTTGCAAAATTCTGAATAGTATATGGAATGGGAAAATGAACAGAAAAGACTGGTACATATGTATATATGACTTTGGGTATGCAGCATAGTCCCATGTGAATGCACCATACACAGTAAATACTGGAAAGTAAAAGAAGCAATTTCAAGACAGGAAATGGTAATCTAAGATTGGAAATATCCCAATATGTATATTTTTAACTGTTTTTTCATTGTTGTTGGTTTGTAATTTTTCTAAATTTTATTTATTAATTTATTTTTGTCTCTGCTGGGTCTTTGTTGCTGCACAGACTTTGCTCTGCTGCTGCTGCTGCTAAGTCGCTTCAGTCGCGTCCAACTCTGTGCGACCCCATAGATGGCAGCCCACCAGGCTCCCCATCCCTGGGATTCTCCAGGCAAGAACACTGGAGTGGGTTGCCATTTCCTTCTCCAATGCATGAAAGTGAAAAGTGAAAGTGAAGTCGCTCAGTCATGTCCGACTCTTAGCGACCCCATGGACTGCAGCCTACCAGGCTCCTCTGTCCATGGTATTTTCCAGGCAAGAGTACTGGAGTGGGTTGCCATTGCCTTCTCCGACTTTGCTCTAGTTGTGGAGAATGGAGGCTACCTCTAGTTGCACTGCACAGGCTTCTCATTGCCATGGCTTCTCTTGTTGGGGAGCACAGGCTCTTAGGGCACACAAGCCTCACAGTTGAGGTGCGTGGGCTCAGCATTTGCGGCTCCCTGACCCCAGAGCACAGGCTCAATAGTTGTGGCACACGGGTTTAGTTGCTCCGTGGCCCCTGGAATCTTCCTAGGTCAGGGGTCAAACCCGTGTCTCCTGCATTGGCAGGCAGATTCTTTACCACTGAGCCACCAAGGAAGCCTTCCAATATATTTTTAGTTAGTATTTTGAAGTAAAAGAAAAGTACACAATAGCACACCAAAAGTTCTGGTTAAAAATTGTGTACTAAAACTGCTAGTCAACCAACTCAGCTTGTTCCTAGTGTTCATATGTTATTTTCAGAATATTCCGTCCAATGACGTTACGCTTAAATACAATTTTAAGGCTTAGGCCTTAAACTTCATTCCCTGACTTTATGCCATACACCTCTACGTCAATTGACATTTTGCTGTGCAGCACATATATATCAGTCAGGTACTGATTCCATATTTAATACATCTATAAACAAAACAGGATAAAGCACTGTAACACAAAATGCTGGAAATGGTTTACATAAAACATATACAGATAAACATGTTCTTTTCTTCCATTACTTAAAGTTTACTGCTTGATGTTATACATTAGAACCTCCTGGGAGACTTGAAATAAGTATCTATGCCCTGGCCTGAACTCAAACCAATTATAACAAGAGCTTCTGAGAATGTGGCAATGGTCCTTTATGAAGAATCCCCATTTATTCTAAAATGAAGACAGTTTTAAAAACATGAATTCAATAATTGTTTTAAAGCATTCCCTAAGTGTTACTTGAAATTATCTTCTCTTCTAGACCTAGTACCCTAATATTCCATTATGCTAATAATAATACAACATTGTGGCTTCCCAGGTGCCTCAGTGGTAAAGAGCCATTGAGTGATAAAGAGGTAAAGTGGTAAAGAGTGGTGGTAAAGTGTTTGCCAACAGAAGAGACACGGTTGTTCCTTGGGTTGGGAAAATCCCCTGGAGGACGAAATGGCAACCCATTTTAGTATTCTTGCCTGGGAAATCCCATGGACAGAGGAACATGGAAGGCTACATACAGTCCACAGGGTTGCGAAGAGTTGGACATGATTAAGCAACTGAGCACAGTACAACAGTACAAATTATTAAAGCAATTATATAATAAATACCTGTTCAAGAACAATGATCAAGAATGCGGGGTTTTCATCATTCAGTTCTTCCTGTGTTAGTGGTCACTCCAAGTTCATTTATGAGACAATGCTTGTGCAGACTTATGGGTATCCCTTGGTCTCAGCACAAAAACTATCTCTTCAGTAGCAAAAATATTTCTACTGCATGTATGATTATCTTTTATCATATTTCAATTATTTGTATTTCATTATTTTACCTGCTACATAAAAAAAGACAGAAACAGCCACAGAAACAAAAATGTCCCTATCTTCCAATTTTCCAGGACCTCTTCAGTGTACATTTTAATATTAATTTCACACCTTGCTTCATATCATTTTTCTTCTTTTATTGATAAAGATAGGAAAGCAGACATATTTTTATAATTCTCTTCCACTCCAAATTCACTTGCATCAATCTCAGTAACTGTTGCTGTATTTGTCGATAAGGGGCATATTCCTCTGATGGCACAGGCTACTGCTGCTTAGTTCCCTTTGCATATTTCTCCTCATCTTTGATGTGTACTCACTGGAGTAATTCTTGCTGCAGTCCTTGGAGCCCTTCTGTTCGCTAATCATACCTACTATTGTGAGCTCATCTGGTTTTCATGGTTTCAAGTTATCATCTATATTCTGTAGATTCTAGTATGTATTCTTCTCCCCTAAATAACAAGAGTTGGAAAACATGTAGGTATTTCAAATTCAACATCTCTTAAACCTAACTTGTGTACTTCTCCAAGTATCTGCCCTGCCCACATTCATCATCATCTCAGTTCATCCTTCCAAGTACTCAGGACAAAACACTTTTTATTCACACTTGACACCACAAATCCAATCCGTCACCCAGTTCCACTAACCCTAATGTTTTAACACCTCCTTTGACCATACCCTGGTCCCAAGTCACAATCTTCTCTCACTTAGATTATCACAACAGGCTCCTAACTGGTCTCTCTGTTTCTACTCTTGCTCCATCCCAGTGTCCACTCTTCACATCATTTAGTCAGTTTGACTCCATCAAGACACAAGTTACATCACATCATTCCACTTAAAACTTTGCAAAGTCCTCTTGATGGCTTATAAAATCACCATTTCTATTGTGACCTCATCTTCTGCTACACTCCTTCACACTCACTCTTCTTAACACTAAATGTGGACATGCTCCTCCTTCAAACTTCGTACTGGCTGATCCCTCTGCCTGGAATGCTTTTCCCTGGATATCTGCATTTGCTCTGTCACAGTCTTTCAAGTCTTCTCCATAGCACTCAGAGCACTGTATATTTTACTTCTAACTTTTTACTATCATTCTTCTCATCAAAACATAAGCTCCTTGATGGTAAAGAAACTTCACATCTATTTTGTTCATGAATTTAACCCAAGTGCCAGGAAGAATATCTGGCACACATTAAATGAGTATTTCTAAAGTGAATGAATGAACAAGCTGGTAAGTAATAAGCTGGTCACTAGAACTGACTGCATTATCTTCATCATAGTACTTTAGTGTTACCTAAAACCTTGAGGAAAGTCAAAGGGGATCTGAAAGTGATGAACTTCATAAAGCAAGAGGAAGCCAAAAAAATAGAATCAAAGGGATTTACTAGACAAAAAAAAATATATTTAGCTGCAAAATAAATGGGGAAAATGTCCTAATTAACATGGAAGGTCAAGTAAAATGAGAACTACACAAAATTTTCATTCACTCTACCGACTTTTATCAACTTCAGAACCGTTATAAGAATATAAATCAAGTTGCATTTTAAATACATTAAAAGTCTTCCTTTTTTAATGTGAAAAAGAAGACTTGTTCTTTGCTCTGTTTAACTCCAATACAGTCAAGAAATATGATTTAGATTTAATCCTGTGGATATAGTATGTTTTGAGGATCTGTGGCTTCACAAATATTTACAGAAATACAACAAATTAACTACATATATTGAAGTGAAAGTTAAATTTTCAATAAGTATGAACTATAAGTTACATTCACTTATATATAGAGAAATTAATACATTCACACAGTAGAGAATAAATATAGTACAGTAAGGTAAACAAAACACAAGTTGTACTGCACTTCTGGACAAGACTGAGTAATTCCCACTGAACCAACCTTCTCAAAGATAACAGTTATAAACTACAAAATTTGGGGTATTTATTGCAGCATTAAGTATAATAAAAAAAGAAGGAAAAATATATATGCCTAGTATTGTGGAAATATTTTAAAATGTATATCACTTTCACATGATAAAGAATCTTCATATGTTACCCATCCCCAAAATATCTTGCAAGATGAGGATATACAGATAATATATTAGGTAACCAAAAAAGGGCAGCTTCCCTTGTAGCTCAGTTGGCAAAGAATCTACCTGCAGTGCAGGAAACCCAGGGGTTCTGAGTGGGTTGGGAAGATCCCCTGGATAAGGAAATGGCAACCCACTCCAGTATCCTTGCCTGGAAAATCCCATGGACTGAGGACGGAGGAGCCTGCCGTCCATGGGGTCAAAAAGAGTCGGGCATGACCGAGTGACTAAGACTTAAGCAAAAAAAAGAAACTTTTATCTTATGCAGTCATTACTTTATCATGTAAACATACATATACATACACAGAGATGAACACATAAAAGACTATACTAACACAACGTTGTTTAACCGCTAAGTCATGTCCAATTTTTTTCAACCCCATCCAGGGTTTATTATTATTAACCTGGTATTATTTTAATACCAGGTGCTAGTGGTAAAGAACCTGCCTGCCAATGCAGGACAAGAGATCTAAGATACAAGGATTAGATCCCTAGGTTAGGAAGATTTCCTAGAGAAGGAAATGGCAACTCACTCCAGTATTCTTGCCTGGAGAATCCCATGGTGAGGGGAGCCTGGCAGGCTACAGTCCATGAGGTCACAAAGAAACAGATATGACTGAAGTGAATTAGCACAGACTGTAGCCTTCCACGCTCCTCTCTCCATGGGATTGCAGAGGCAAGAATACTGTAGTGGGCTGCCATTTCCTTCACCAATGCTAATATAATGTACATATAAATTCTCCCTGGGAGCAAAATAAAAATAACATCAAATAATGATAGTGATTTTCTTTTGTTTATGAGACGTATTTGTGATTTTAAACCATCTTCTGGGTGATTTAACTTTTTGTACGCTATGCATACATTAGTTATAAAATCAAAGAACAAAAATAAGCGTGACAAATCTCCATTGAAAATATAAATAAAGAAGAAATGTTGAGAAAAACACCTTTCAGTAAACTGAAAACAAAGAATATTCTCCAAAATAATTATTAGTTTATTTTTATTTTCATTCTTTGTCCACATACCACAGCACATGTAACCTTAGTACCCCAACCAGAGATGGAACCCATGCCCCCTTAGGAGAGTGAAGTCTCAACCACTAATTAAATAATTAAAGTAATTAATTTTTTATTATTAAAATAATCAACAATTGTTGGCTTACTAAGTAAAATAATTACTTGTAATACATACATAGAATCTCTTTTTTAAAGAAGTCCAAATAATCTCCTGAAATGTGCTATACAACAAAAAATTATATGTATTTCACTCTGGGGGAAATTTTACAGGGCAGAATACTGTCACTTCCTGGTATGTTCTATTTTCTTTTTTTAAATGCTAGTGCTACCTACATGGAGAAGGCAATGGCACCCCACTCCAGTACCTTTGCCTAGAAAATCCCATGGACAGAGGAGCCTGGTAGGCTGCAGTCCATGGGGTCGCTAAGAGTCGGACACGACTGAGCGACTTCACTTTCACTTTTCACTTTCATGCATTGGAGAAGGAAATGGCAACCCACTCCAGTGTTCTTGCCCGGAGAATCCCAGAGATGGGAAGCCTGGTGGGCCATAATCTATGGGGTCACACAGAGTCGGACACAACTAAAGCGATGCAGCAGCAGCAGCAGCAGCTACCTACATATAACTATCTTCTACCTTTACCTCCATTCCAGTACTGTCATTACATTATGTAAAGTTCAAATAAGATTGAAAATAACAAAATAAAACAATGAGCCTTTTGTTATAACTAAAATGACCTTGGAAACTAAACTGCAAGAATCTATTTTAATTACTGAATATTTATCAGAGTAAAGTACAACTGTAGGCACTATTAGGAAAAGAAAGGAAAATATAGTACCTAATTATTTGCCACTTGCCTCAGTTCCATGAAATTCTTCTTATAGATTCTATAGGTTCTGACTAAAGCTCTACCCTGTTCTTCTTGGAACTCAGTCAACTCTTATTTCAGCCAGTTTATTTTCCACACACTCCAGGGTACCGGGTTCTTGCTTCCCACTCTCTCTTTATACTCTGCCATTGCTACTTACAGTCATAGGTTAAAATACCATGAATCAATTACATGATGTGTGATGCACTTCTATGAACCATACATATAATTCACTCTCTCTTTTGAAGTACTTGCTAGTGAAATGACATGGAATAACAAGACACAAGGCCAATCCATGTCATTACCAACATGATACCCTAGGTACTTGTAGGGATTACTAAAATCGACATTCACTGTTTCCAAAGTATGTTCACAACCATGTATTATATTGTTTCTTACAATTAGCATTTAAGAAATACAGGGCAACTATTAATGTCCTGAAAGGCAATGCCAAGGAATGCTCAAACTACCGAACAATTGCACTCATCTCACACGCTAGTAAAGTAATGCTCAAAATTCTCCAAGCCAGGCTTCAGCAATATGTGAACCGTGAACTTCCTGATGTTCAAGCTGGTTTTAGAAAAGGCAGAGGAACCAGAGATCAAATTGCCAACATCCGCTGGATCATGGAAAAAGCAAGTGAGTTCCAGAAAAACATCTATTTCTGCTTTATTGACTATGCCAAAGCCTTTGACTGTGTAGATCACAATAAACTATGGAAAATTCTGAAAGAGATGGGAATACCAGACCACCTGATCTGCCTCCTGAGAAATCTGTATGCAGGTCAGGAAGCAACAGTTAGAACTGGTCATGGAACAACAGACTGGTTCCAAATAGGAAAAGGAGTACGTCAAGGCTGTATATTGTCACCATGTTTATTTAACTTATATGCAGAGTACATCATGAGAAATGCTGGACTGGAAGAAACACAAGTTGGAATCAAGATTGCTGGGAGAAATATCAATAACCTCAGATATGCAGATGACACCACTCTTATGGCAGAAAGTGAAGAGGAGCTAAAAAGCCTCTTGATGAAAGTGAAAGTGGAGAGTGAAAAGGTTGGCTTAAAGCTCAACATTCAGAAAACGAAGATCATGGCATCTGGTCCCATCACTACATGGGAAATAGATGGGGAAACAGTGGAAACAGTGTCAGATTTTGTTTTTCTGGGCTCCAAAATCAGTGCAGATGGTGACTGCAGCCATGAAATTAAAAGATGCTTACTCCTTGGAAGGAAAGTTATGACCAACCTAGATAGCATATTCAAAAGCAGAGACATTACTTTACCAACAAAGGTTCGCCTAGTCAAGGCTATGGTCTTTCCTGTGGTCATGTACGGATGTGAGAGCTGGACTGTGAAGAAGGCTGAGCACCGAAGAATTGATGCTTTTGAACTGTGGTGTTGGAGAAGACTCTTGAGAGTCCCTTGGACTGCAAGAAGATCCAACCAGTCCATTCTGAAGGAGATCAATCCTGGAATTTCTTTAGAAGGAATGATGCTAAAGCTGAAACTCCAGTATTTTGGCCACCTCATGCGAAGAGTTGACTCATTGGAGAAGACTCTGATGCTGGGAGGGATTGGGGGCAGGAGGAGAAGGGGACGACAGAGGATGAGATGGCTGGATGGCATCACTGACTTGATGGGTGTGAGTCTGGGTGACCTCCGGGAGCTGGTGATGGACAGGGAGGCCTGGCGTGCTGCAGTTCATGGGATCGCAAAGAGTCGGACACGACTGAGCGACTGATCTGATCTGATAGGACCTTTTGTCCAAATCAAGTGGATTTATTTTCAAGACATAAGTATTAGAATCTAGAGCCTCCATCTTCCAAAATAACAAGCTCATAGTAAAGAAATGTTCGGATCATTTACTGTCTCTCATAAGGCATTGGTTGTATTTCCTCACACCATTAAATCTTTTACAGTTTGAAGATATTTGCAGACTCCTAAAGGTCCGTCTAGTCAAGGCTATGGTTTCTCCAGTGGTCATGTATGGATGTGAGAGTTGGACTGTGAGAAAACTGAGCGCCGAAGAACTGTGGTGTTGGAGTCCCTTGGACTGCAAGGCGATCCAACCAGTCCATTCTGAAGGAGATCGGTCCTGGGTGTTCTTTGGAATGAATGATGCTAAAGCTGAAACTCCAGTACTTTGGCCACTTCATGCGAAGAGTTGACTCATTGGAGAAGACTCTGATGCTGGGAGGGATTGGGGGCAGGAGGAGAAGGGGACGACAGAGGATGAGATGGCTGGATGGCATCGCCGACTCAATGGACATGAGTCTGAGTGAACCCCGGGAGTTGGTGATGAACAGGGAGGACTGGCGTGCTGCAATTCATTGGGTCACAAAGAGTCAGACACGACTGAGCGACAGAACTGAACTAAACTGAAGCTCATTTGGTTCTCTCTAAACATCTATTTCTGCTTTATTGACTATGCCAAAGCCTTTGACTGTGTGGATCACAATAAACTGTGGAAAATTCTGGAAGAGATGGGAATTCCAGACCACCTGACCTGCCTCTTGAGAAACCTATATGCAGGTCAGGAAGCAACAGTTAGAACTGGACATGGAACAACAGACTGGTTCCAAATAGGAAAAGGAGTACGTCAAGGCTGTATATTGTCATCCTGCTGATTAACTCATATGCAGAGTACATCATGAGAATCGCTGGGCTGGAAGAAGCACAAGCTGGAATCAAGATTGCCGGGAGAAATATCAATAACCTCAGATACGCAGATGATACCACCCTTATGGCAGAAAGTGAAGAGGAACTAAAAACCCTCTTGATGAAAGTGAAAGAGGAGAGTGAAAAAGTTGGCTTAACTCTCAACATTCAGAAAACGAAGATCATGGCATCTGGTCCCATCACTTCATGGGAAATAGATGGGGAAATAGTGGAAACAGTGGCAGACTTTATTTTGGGGAGCTCCAAAATCACTGCAGATGGTGACTGCAGCCATGAAATTAAAAGACACTTACTCCTTTGGAGGAAAGTTATGTCCAACCTAGATATCATATTCGGGGAAGGCAATGGCACCCCACCCCAGTACTTTTGCCTGGAAAATCCCATGGATGGAAGATCCTGGTAGGCTCCAGTCCATGGGGTCGCTAAGAGTCGGACATGACTGAGCGACTTCACTTTCACTTTTCACTTTCATGCGTTGGAGAAGGAAATGGCAACCCACTCCAGTGTTCTTGCCTGGAGAGTCCCAGGGACAGAGGAGCCTGGTGAGCTTCCATCTGTGGGGTCGCACAGAGTCGGACACGACTGAAGCGATTTAGCAGCAGCAGCAGCAGCAATCATATTCAAAACCAGAGATATTACTTGGCCAACAAAGGTCCATCTAGTCAAGGCTATAGTTTTTCCAGTGGTCATATATGGATGTAAGAGTTGGACTGTGAAGAAAGCTGAGCACCGAAGAATTGATGCTTTTGAACTGTGGTACTGGAGAAGACTCTTGAGAGTCCCTTGGACTGCAAGGAGATCCAAACAGTCCATCCTAAAGGAGATCAGTCCTGGGTGTTCTTTGGAAGGACTGATGCTGAGGCTAAAGCGCCAATACTTTGGCCACCTCATGTGAAGAGCTGACTCTTTGGAAAAGACCCTGATGCTGGGAGGGATTGGGACCAGGAGGAGAAGGGGACGACAGAGGATGAGATGGCTGGATGGCATCACCGACTCCAACGCACACGAGTTTGGGTGAACTCTGGGAGTTGGTCATGAACAGGGAGGCTTGGTGTGCTGTGATTCATGGGGTTGGAAAGAGTAGGACATGACTGAGCGACTGAACTGAACTGAACTGAACATTAGTTAGCTAACTCAAGGAGAAAAAGTTTGAGTCTGAGGTAATTGAATCCATGGTGTTCACTTCATAAAGTGGAGAGTAAATCCCCTCAGTCTATATTTTTCTGTTTAATAATGTTTTGTTCTTATTTATTCTGCTTATTGTTACTTATAGTTTTACCTGGAACAATCAACAGTGAGTTGCAGAAAGTGGAGAACACACTGAAGCAATTTATCTAAGCAGTCCCACGGACACGTACTTGGAAGACAAAGTAAGGAAGGGACTTTCTAACTCATGTTCATCCTGGTTATAAAGTCCTGAAAATAAGGCTTCAGTCTCAATACTGTGTGGCAAGAAGAACATCAAAAAATGGGTTCATCTAGCAACAAAATTAACATTACATTCCTAACAGTAAGAAAGTTTCACAGAAAAATCCTTTGAAAATAAAGAATTTTTAAATCATTTAAATTCTAGATATGACTCCCTTTGAAGCAATTGAGATAAAATTAAAAGGATATAGGGGAGACTTTGTAGAAAGACATCATCTTTGACTGAGTAAGTACAAAATAACAGACCAGGAGATGAGCCAAGTGCGAGTTCTGTTCCTCATTAAAAACTCAAATTTCCCCTTATAGAACTGTCGAATTTTGGACTCTAAAGAATTCTGTGCTTTTCTGTGTGACTTTGTCTGATATTCAGCATCTAATATTTCCCTGGAAACTTTACATGCATCCCTACACAGAGACACAAACACAACATATACAATATGACATTTTGAAAGGTTCTTATCTCCCATGAAAATTCATTATTAACACAATATCTAGATGTGATGTATAAACAGCAGAGGAATTGAACTTACCTTTCTCTCATTTTTCAAAAAAGTAAACCAAGACATCAAAAGAGCCAACAAAATCTATTTACTCATTAGAACAAGAATTTACAACAAACAACCTGGGCATATCTCTAGTCTCCGATAAAAAATTAAAATTTGTCCTAAATATGTAGATGCTAAATAAGTATGTACACAAGATTTATTTTAAGCTATAAAACCAAAAATCAGTTTGCATGATAGAAAATTCAGATTTCAAAAATAGTAACAATAAACCATATCAGTTTCAGAGGCAATTTTTCAATTTTAGATATTTATGAGTGTTTGCTTGATGATATCTGTATACTAACAGACACAGCTTTGGTAGAATAAGCCATTTTTAAAAAATGTTTCCAATTTCTCAATGTTTCAAATGCTGTTACATATCTTCTTTCTATGTCTTTATGATGTCAGAGGCTGCAGCTGCTTTCAACATTAAATAAAATTCCAAGTTACATGATGTATTTCATTTTTAAAGTGTTAAAATAAGAATAATCACAGAGCACTTCAGTAAGCCAAATAGAAAAATAATTATGTAGAAAGTCTTAAAAAACTGAGAAAAAAATAAACCTTTCCCCAAATTCTTCCATATCTTAAATAACCTATCCTAGTTAAGAATAATATTTGAGAAGTTCAAGTTGACCCACAATACTGTTCTATGGAAATCATTTTCAGATACCATCATGTGTCATAGTGCAAAGCACCTACATTCAGTGAACAATTATGTAGGAAAGGTAATTTTCTGAATAGGACATAAAATAATTCCTAATGAGCCCTGCTGAAAAAGTATAATGGAGAAAGGCAATTTATTCCTTCCTAAAAAAAGGTAAGTGAAAGAAATTCAAATTAATTTCTTACAGATTAATGAGATTACTAACCAGCCATGTCACCTTGGGCCAGAGGGAAGAGGAGAGATAATATTTAATAAGTATCAACTACATGCTGGATACTATCAAATGCTGCAGAAACATTTCCTTTCATTGGAACAGAAAAACTGAGGGAGGGAAGTAGAGATGGAGAGAGAGTTTTATTATTCCAAATGAGAAAATGGAAGCTCAAAAAGGTTCTGTATCATGACAAAATAGCAAGCAATAGAAGCTGTATCTGAATTCACGTTACTCTTAATTTCTGTGTCAGTTCACCTATTCCTATAGTATTCTATTTGTAAAATAAAAAGTTGGTCTAGAGATAATCTATAACGTCTCTTTTGGACTAAATGGAAACTCATTTTGATGAACTAAGGGTACTAGCCTGGTGCTACTATCCAAACAGTTTTTACAATAACTGAATTTGGGGGTTCCAAGTGTCAAAATACAAGAAAAATTAAGCACAAAGGGAAAATGTCTTCTATGGTACACTAGTATTATTATATTATTACAGTATAGTGTTATAGTAGAAGCACTTATAGTCAAGTGTACAAAAAAAGGTTAGTGAATATTTAAAAGCAGCATATAAAAATTATAAATCATTTTTGTTGACAACTCACTTCTCTTTATTTATTCCATTCAAACAATTTCTTGGGGCCTGTAGGTATCCACTTTCTAAACTCAGATATCGAGCATTTTAAATTGCAAACAACATCTAGATAACTGCCATTGGTTCAGTAAAAAAAATTGCTCAGCCTGCAACAAGTAAAAGTGAAACATGAAAGCTGTCCTATTTTTTAAAATGGATTTCAGTACAAATGGTTTATATAAGCACTGTGACTAGAAGAAACCTGGACTTTATGATGAGGAATGTGACATCCAAGAGCAATAGTCCTCTCTTCCCACTGGCTTATTGTCTTCATTGATTTTAGTTTTCAGTAAAAGAGAACAGAAGAAATAGTCACCTCTACCAAGCTAAGGAGTCCATGTTTTGATTTCACTAGCAATGAATTTACCTGAGTAATTTAAAAATTAAAATTAAAAAGCAGTGCCTATGACATCAAGCAAGATTTTGTTGTCACAATTATACTCTCAGTAGCCAAATTAAACAATAAAACATAATATGAAACATCATCTTCAAAAACTGAGTCCCTTGGACTGCAAGGAGATCAAATCAGTCAGTCCTAAAGGAAATCGTTAACCATGAATATTCATTACATGGACTGAGGCTAAAGATGAAGTTCCAATACTTTGATAACCTGAAGAGAAGTGCCAAATCACTGGAAAAGACACTGATGCTGGGAAAGACTGAAGGCAGGGGGAGAAGGGGAAGACAGAGGATGAGATGGTTGGATGGCATCACCAACTCAATACACATGAGTTTGAACAAGCTCCAGGAGATGGTGAAGGACAGGGAAGCCTGGCATACTGTAGTCCATAGGGTCACAAGGAGTCTAACATGACTGAGCAACTGACTGAGCCAAGTTAAAAAATAAAACAGGGGAGGAGCTAAGATGGCGGAGGAATAGGACGGGGAGAACACTTTCTCCTCCACAAATTCATCAAAAGAACATTTAAACGCCGAGTAAATTCCACAAAACAACTTCTGAAAGCCAGCAGAGGACATCAGACACCCAGAAAAGCAACTCATTGCCTTCTAAAGGAGGTAGGAAAAAATATAAAAAGCAAAAAAGAGATAAAGAGGGAGGGGACGGACCCCTGTCGGGGGAAGGGAGTCTTAAAAAGAGAGATAACCATATGATTATCTCAATGCTGCTGCTGGTGCTCCTGCTGAGTCGCTTCAGTCGTGTCTGACTCTGTGCGACCCCGTAGACGGAAGCTCACCAGGCTCCCCCGTCCCTGGGACTCTCCAGGCAAGAACACTGGAGTGGGTTGCCATTTCCTTCTCCAATGCACAAAAGTGAAAAGTGAAAGTGAAGTCGCTTAGTCGTGTCCGACTCTTAGTGACCCCATGGACTGGAGCCTACCAGGATCCTCCGTCCATGGGATTTTCCAGGCAAAAGTACTGGGGTGGGGTGCCATTGCCTTCCCCGGCTTATCGCAATAGATGCAGAGAAAGCCTTTGACAAAGTTCAACATCCATTTATGATAAAAACTCTCCAGAAAGCAGGAATAGAAGGAACATACCTCAACAAAAGCTAGTGGAGGTGATGGAATTCCAGTGGAGCTATTCCAAATCCTGAAAGATGATGCTGTGAAAGTGCTGCACTGAATATGCCAGCAAATTTGGAAAACTCAGCAGTGGCCACAGGACTAGAAAAGGTCAGTTTTCATCCCAATCCCAAAGAAAGGCAATGCCAAAGAATGCTCAAACTACCGCACAATTGCAGTCATCTCACACGCTAGTAAAGTAATGCTCAAAATTCTCCAAGCCAGGCTTCAGCAATATGTGAACCGTGAACTTCCTGATGTTCAAGCTGGTTTTAGAAAAGGCAGAGGAACCAGAGATCAAATTGCCAACATCCGCTGGATCATGGAAAAAGCAAGAGAGTTCCAGAAAAACATCTATTTCTGCTTTATTGACTATGCCAAAGCCTTTGACTGTGTAGATCACAATAAACTGTGGAAAACGCCTCTTTAGAAATCTGTATGCAGGTCAGAAAGCAACAGTTAGAACTGGACATGGAACAACAGACTGGTTCCAAGTAGGAAAAGGAGTACGTCAAGGCTCTATATTGTCACCATGTTTATTTAACTTATATGCAGAGTACATCATGAGAAATGCTGGACTGGAAGAAACACAAGTTGGAATCAAGATTGCTGGGAGAAATATCAATAACCTCAGATATGCAGATGACACCACCCTTATGGCAGAAAGTGAAGAGGGGCTAAAAAGCCTCTTGATGAGAGTGAAAGTAGAGAGTGAAAAGGTTGGCTTAAAGCTCAACATTCAGAAAACGAAGATCACGGCATCTGGTCCCATCATTACATGGGAAATAGATGGAGAAACAGTGGAAACAGTGTCAGAATTTATTTTTCTGGGCTCCAAAATCAGTGCAGATGGTGACTGCAGCCATGAAATTAAAAGACGCTTACTCCTTGGAAGGAAAGTTATGACCAACCTAGATAGCATATACAAAAGCAGAGACGTTACTTTGCCAACAAAGGTTCGCCTAGTCAAGGCTATGGTCTTTCCTGTGGTCATGTATGAATGTGAGAGCTGGACTGTGAAGAAGGCTGAGCACCGAAGAATTGATGCTTTTGAACTGTGGTGTTGGAGAAGACTCTTGAGAGTCCCTTGGACTGCAAGACGATCCAACCGGTCCATTCTGAAGGAGATCAGCCCTGGAATTTCTTTGGAAGGAATGATGCTAAAGCTGAAACTCCAGTATTTTGGCCACCTCATGTGAAGAGTTGACTCATTGGAGAAGACTCTGATGCTGGGAGGGATTGAGGGCAGGAGGAGAAGGGGACGACAGAGGATGAGATGGCTGGATGGCATCACTGACTTGATGGATGCGAGTCTGAGTGACCTCCGGGAGCTGGTGATGGACAGGGAGGCCTGACGTGCTGCAGTTCACAGGGTCGCAGAGAGTTGGACACGACTGAGCGACTGATCTGATCTCTGATGACAAACCCACAGCAAACATTATCCTCAATGGTGAAAAATTGAAAGCATTTCCTCTAAAGTCAGGAATAAGACAAGGATGCCCACTTTCACCATTACTATTCAACATAGTTTTGGAAGTTTTGCCTACAGCAATCAGAGCAGAAAAAGAAATAAAAGGAATACAAATTGGAAAAGAAAAAGTAAAACTCTCAATGTTTGCAAATGACATGATCCACTATGTAGAAAACCGCAAAGATTCCACCAGAAAATTACTAAAACTAATCAATGAATAATAGTAAAGTTGCAGGATAGAAAATCAACACACAGAAATCCCTTGCATTCCTGTACACTAATAATGAGAAAATAGAAAGAGAAATTAAGGAAACAATTCCATTCACCATTGTAATAAAAAGAATAAAATACTTAGGAATATATCTTCCTAAAGAAACTAAAGACCTATATATAGAAAACTATAAAACACTGGTAAAAGAAATCAAAGAGGACACTAATAGATGGAGAAATATACCATGTTCATGGATTGGTAGAATCAATATAGTGAAAATGAGTATACTACCCAAAGCAATTTATAGATTCAATGCAATCTCCATCAAGCTACCAACACTATTCTTCACAGAGCTAGAACAAATAATTTCTCAATTTGTATGGAAATACAAAAAACCTCGAATAGCCAAAGCTATCTTGAGAAAGAAGAATGGAACTGGAGGATTCAACCTGCCTGACTTCAGGCTCTACTACAAAGCCACAGTCATCAAGACAGTATGGTACTTGGCACAAAGACAGAAATATAGATCAATGGAACAAAATAGAAAGCCCAGAGACAAATCCACACACCTATGGACACCTTATCTTTGACAAAGGAAGCAAGAATATACAATGGATTAAAGACAATCTCTTTAACAAGTGGCGCTGGGAAAACTGGTCAACCACTTGTAAAAGACTGAAACTAGAACACTTTCTAACACCATACACAAAAATAAACTCAAAATGGATTAAAGATCTAAATGTAAGACCAGAAACCATAAAACTCCTAGAGGAAAACATAGGCAAAACACTCTCTGACATACATCACAGCAGGATCCTCTATGACCCACCTCCCAGAATATTGGAAATAAAAGCAAAAATAAACAAATGGGACCTAATTAAACTTAAAAGCTTCTGCACAACAAAGGAAACTATAAGCAAGGTGAAAAGACAGCCTTTAGAATGGGAGAAAATAATAGCAAATGAAGCAACAGACAAACAACTAATCTCAAAAATATACAAGCAACTCCTACAACTCAATTCCAGAAAAATAAATGACCCAATCAAAAAATGGGCCAAAGAACTAAATAGACATTTCTCCAAAGAAGACATACAGATGGCTAACAAACACATGAAAAGATGCTCAACATCACTCATTATTAGAGAAATGCAAATCAAAACCACTATGAGGTACCATTACACACCAGTCAGAATGGCTGCGATCCAAAAGTCCACAAGCAATAAATGCTGGAGAGGGTGTGGAGAAAAGGGAACCTTCTTACACTGTTGGTGGGAATGCAAACTAGTACAGCCAGTATGGAGAACAATATGGAGATTCCTCAAAAAACTGGGAATAGAACTGCCTTATGATCCAGCAATCCCACTGCTGGGCATACACACTGAGAAAACCAGAATTGAAAGAGACACGTGTACCCCAATGTTCATAGCAGCACTGTTTACAATAGCCAGGACTTGAAAGCAACCTAGCTGTCCATCTGCAGATGAATGGATAAGAAAGCTGTGATACCTATACACAATGGAGTATTACTCAGCCATTAAAAAGAATACATTTGAATCAGTTCTAATGAGGTGGAAGGAACTGGAGCCTATTATACAGAGTGAAGTAAGCCAGAAAGAAAAACACCAATACAGTATACTAATGCATATATATGGAATTTAGAAAGATGGTAACAATAACCCTGTTTACGAGACAGCAAAAGAGACACTGATGTATAGAACAGTCTTATGGACTCTGGGAGAGGGAGAGGGTGGGATGATTTGGGAGAATGGCATTGAAATATGTATAATATCATTTCTGAAGCGAGTCGCCAGTCCAGGTACGATGCCTGATAACGGATGCCTGGGGCTGGAGCACTGGGATGACCCAGAGGGATGGTATGGGGAGGGAGGAGGGAGGAGGGTTCAGGATGGGGAACACATGTATACTTGTGGCGGATTCATTTTGATGAATGGCAAAAGCAATACAATATTGTAAAGTTAAGCAAAATAAAATTTAAATAAATAAATAAATAAATAAAAAACCAATATTAAATATCATCTTACAAAACTGCTACAAAGATCTAAAATTCCAAAACTTTCACATAGCATACACATAACACAATAAAATATTATTATAGTGTTAACCATGAGAAAACAGTACAAAAATGATTAGATAAGTACCAAAGATCATTTCTCTATATAGAAAAAGGACACAACAGGGGGTCGCAAAGAGTCGGACACGACTGAGCAATTGATCTGATCTGATCTGATCTGATTCAACAACTACTTATTGCAAGTCTATGTACCAAAACGGTGCATGAACATTAATGGTAGTATTTTTTTCACTTATTCTTAACTTTAAGCATCAGTCTCTTTATTTTCAAGAACTATACCACTTTATGAATACTACCATATCCTTTAGCATCATTTTAGATATCAGTGTTTTAAGCTACAAAACTGAAAATCAAAATCAGCAATAGGGTTACATTCACAAGTTTTTTATAATTTAAACACGTTTTTACTTTCTACAAAATTCTGTTACTTCTTAGCCCTTTATGAAACAGAGTAAAACACTAGAATCAGGAGACAAATTGGATACCAAATGTTATTTGTAGTTAATGCTGAATTTATTTCTTAAACATTTCAGAGAAGAATCATATATTTGTTGAAGCAGCTAGTAATTTAGGAAGTATATTCATACCCTAACAAGCTTACTCTTTACCAACAACTGAATCAAGAATTTCAAATTAACATTTTTGCTTTTTAAAAAATTATACCTTTGTCTTAACAAAGAAGCAGATACAGAGAACAGGATAGTGGTCACCAGATGGGAAGAGTCTGGGGGTCAGGGTTTATGAAATGGATAAAGGGGATCAACTGTACAGAGATGGATAGAAAATAAATGTTTGGTGGTGAGCACACGCTAGTGTAAATAGAAGTATAAATATAATGGTGTACACACAAAACATATAATGTTATCAATCAATTTTATCTCAATAAAAAATAAATTAAAAAAAAATCCTTTGTCCTGACAACTAGCTTTAGGTGAACTTCTGACCCATTCCATCCACAGGTGTTCCCACAAAAGGTTTCCCTTGTTAACGTTTTTATCAGTAGCATAGTTTTTGTTTTAATATCCAACTTAATAAAGATATCTCTCAAAACAAAGGTTTTTTGCCATTATTTTTTCCTTAAAAAATATTTTACTTACGTCACACACACAAAAAAAATCAATAAAAAATAAAACTAACAGAAAAGCAGAGACATTACTTTGCCAAAAAAGGTCCATCTAGTCAAAGCTATGGTTTTTCCAGTAGTCATGTATGGATGTGAGAGTTGGACTATAGAGAAAGCTGAGTACTAAAGAATTGATGCTTTTCAACTGTGGTGTTGGAGAAGACTCTTGAGAGTCCCTTGGACTGTAAGGAGATCAAACCAGTCAATCCTAAAGGAAATCAGTCCTGAATATTCACTGGAAGGACTGATGCTGAAGCTGAAGTTCAAATACTTTGGCCACCTAATGAGAAGAACCGATGCATTGGAAAATCCCGTGATGCTGAGGAAGATTGAAGACAGGAAGAGAAGGGGACGAGAGACTATGAGATGGTTGGATGGCATCATGGCATCACCAACATTGGTGATGGACAGGGAATGCTGTCATGCTGCAGTCCATGGGGTCGCAAAGGGTCAGACATGACTAAGAGGCTGAACTGACTGAAACATCAGAACTGTGTGACTATTTTGAAAAGTTCAGTGTGACTACAGGTGGTATGTGTGCAGATATAATGAATAAAAGCAATCTATTTCATACAAAGAAACTCTAATATATTTAATTATTTGAATCATATTAATTGTTTGGATGAGGAAAAAAAATTTCAAGCATTGTCAGTTCAGTTCAGTTCAGTCGATCGGTTGTGTCTGACTCTTTACAACCCCACAGACTGCAGCATGCCAGGCCTCCCTCTCCATCACCAACTCCGGTAGCTTGCTTGAACTCATGTTCGTAGAGTCAGTAATGCCATCCAAACGTCTCCATCAAGCATTATACCACCTACTTTGATAACTTCTTACATTTGCTGTCTTTTCATTATGTTTTAATTAACAGATCAGGCATTTTGGTTAGCAATGTGACAGATTAAAATTTTTCACATTTAAAATAATAGGAAATTGACTTCTTGTTATATAGCAGTCTCACATAGAATATCTGCTTTTCTGAAACAGACTTTTGACATTAAGTGGACTTGCCCATGAACCAAGGGATGACCAATTATGTACCAGGGAAAAGACAGTAATTTTGTCTTCAAGGAAAACATAAGTACGATTATTTCAGAACTTTGAAACAAAGTAGTCCAGGTAAAACTTCAGTGGACATAAGAAACTGTAACAAGCTTGCAAAGAAAAATTTATTTTGGATATTTTTAAAGTATAAAACCTGCAAAGGAGTACATCAGGCTGTATATTGTCACCCTGCTAATTTAATTTATATACAGAGTACATCATGAGAAACTCTGGGCTGGAAGAAGCACAAGCTGGAATCAAGATTGCCGGGAGAAATATCAATAACCTCAGATATGCAGGTGACACCACCCTTATGGCAGAAAGTGAAGAGGAACTAAAAAGCCTCTTGATGAAAGTGAAAGAGGAGAGTGAAAAAGTTGGCTTAAAGCTCAACATTCAGAAAAATTAGATCACGGCATCTGGTCCCATCACTTCATGGAAAATAGATGGGGAAACAGTGGAAACAGTGTCAGACTTTATTTTGGGGGCTCCAAAATCACTGCAGATGGTGACTGCAGCCATGAAATTAAAAGACGCTTACTCCTTGGAAGGAAAGTTATGACCAACCTAGATAGCATATTCAAAAGCAGAGACATTACTTTGCCAACAAAGGTCCGTCTAGTCAAGGCTATGGTTTTTCCAGTGGTCAGTACAGATGTGAGAGTTGGACTGTGAAGAAAGCTGAGCACCGAAGAATTGATGTTTTTGAACTGTGGTATTGGAGAAGACTCCTGAGAGTCCCTTGGACTGCAAGGAGATCCAACTAGTCCATCCTAAAGGAGATCAGTCCTGGTGTTCTTTGGAAGGACTGATTTTGAGGCTGAAACTCCAATACTTTGGCCACCTCATGCGAAGAGATGACTCATTGGAAAAGACTCTGATGCTGGGAGGGATTGTGGGCAGGAGGAAAAGGAGACGATGGAGGATGAGATGGCTGGATGGCATCACCGACTTGATGCACATGAGTTTGGATGAACTCCAGGAGTTCATGATGGACAGAGAGGCCTGGCGTGCTGCGATTCATGGGGTCACAAAGAGCATGACATGACTGAGTGACTGAACTGAACTGAACTGAATACCTGCAAATAATGAGTCCCAAAAAGAAGCAATAAACTGTGTTGAAAACTTTGGCTCAATTTTGATAGGCTTCTTTGTGATTTTTTTCCTTAGCTTTTACTGCCAAATATCACATGAATGCCAGACTGAAGTACATTTTCCTTCTATTAAAAAACAAATTGATCTTAGCAGTTTCAATCTCCTCTTAACAACAGGTTGTAAAATTATTCCTAACTTTCTGTGTAATTTAGAGATTTTGTATCTCTCCAGTGTTCTTGCCTGGAGAATCTCAGGGACGGGGGAGCCTGGTGGGCTGCCGTCTATGGGGTCGCACAGAGTTGGACATGACTGAAACGACTTAGCAGCAGCAGCAGCACAGGTAATTTCTTTGGTGCATTAAACTGATTTTATTATGGTTTTTATATTAAAAACAAACACAACTTCATAGAATCTATTTTTATTTTTAAATACTAAATATTAATAGAAATCAATATAAATATGATGGTGATAAATATTAATATAAATAATATTAAAATATTGATATTATCCCCTGTTCTCAGTCACTTATGCTGCTATCTTAGTCAAGTGCTGTGCTTAGTCAGTCGGTCGTGTCCAACTCTTTGCAATCCCATGGATTGCAGCCTCTGTCCATGCAGATTCTCCAGGTAAGAATACTGGAGTGGGTTGCCATGCCCTCCTCCAAGGGATCATTCCAACCCAAGGATCAAACCCAGGTCTCCTGCATTCCAGGAAGATTTTTTACCTTCTGAGCCATCAGGGAAGCCCTAGTTAAGTGACTAATCTGCGGTAATTCTTTACATTCTGCCTGCATGCTAAGACTCTGAATTCAGAAAAATAAAACTTCAAAAAACCTTTGCTCATAAACTGTGAAGTTTCCTGAAGGGCTTTGTGCTATGCCAAGTGGCTTCAGCTGTGTCCATCTCTTTGCAAATCTATGAACCATAGCCCTCTAGGCTGCTCTGTCCCAGGGATTCTGCTGGCAAGACTACTGGAGTGGGTTGCCATGCCCTCCTCCAGAGGATCTTCCCAATCCAGGGATCGAACCTGCATCTCCAAAATCTCCCATGCTGGTAGGCAGGCTCTTTACTGCTGCTGCCAAAAGGACTTTGCACAAACACAAAGATTTGTTCCCTTAATTTGTGAGACCATAGAAACTAAAAATAATTGTTTGGCATGCTCCATACATTTTAGTTATTTTTTTCTGTTGTTCTTTTTAACAAGAATTACCTTTGGAGAGTATGTTCATAAAGGGGAATTGGTAAAAAAAAAAAAAAAGTTAAAAAAACTAGGCAAAAGAATGACTACATATCCTTCACTCAAGTAGCAGCTAATTTTTAAACTGTGTGTACTTTTGTCCAATTCAGTATTCATTATTGATTAAGACATTTTATAAATCTGAGAGAGAAGATGTTAACTTGCAGAAAGCTCATGGCAGTACAAATGAGATTTAAAAGAGCAAATAAATTTTGTCTAGTAGAGTGGCATATGATTTCTGTTTGGTAGTAAAGATAACCTCAAAGGTTTCAGATGTATTACCCTGTTAGACATTAACTTATTTAGTATAAAATTAGGAATCTTACCACAGCACTCTTTTCATGCCTATAAATGCTTCCCTTTTTCCTGTAATCTTTTGAACAAGCCTTACCATCCTCCTGGCTTCTACATTAATCAATTAAATATATCTTTAGCATGTGTTCATCTACATCATAAAACACTTGACTTTTGAGTTTTTATAAAGTATATTAACTTATTTCTTCTATGTCATAAGAAAACGAGAGAATATAAAATCCCTCAATAGTAATAATTGCAGGTCCAACTCTTTGTGACCCCATAGACTAGTCCACAAAATTCTTCAGGCCAGACTACTGGAGTGGGTAGCCTTTCCCTTCTCCAGGGGATCTTCCCAACCCAGGGATCCAACCCAGGTCTCCCGCATTGCAGGTGGATTCTTTACCAGCTGAGCCACAAGCGAAGCCCAGATAACGGAAATAGGGCAGGAAGATTTCCCACTTCTTAAGTTACAGATACAGTAAATGCTTTGAAATCAAGGAAAAACTGACACTAGGCTCGCAATGCGAATATCATGTTGCTATAATAATTGCTTTATTTGTCCACTCTTCAATTGAAATCTCACAGCTTCTGAATTCTACTACCTATATTCCTTTCCTACTATATCTGCATCAAATAGTTCTGTAATGGACATTGTTGTTACCTACCCAGTATCCTCCCCATCTTTATTCCATTACAACCTGTCTAGCAACAAGATCAGAAGAAGCTGGCACTAACTTCAACCTCTTCTCCAATTAGGGGAGGAGTACAGGCTTGAAAGTATCACCCAATCATGTTTTACTCTGCTCACCACTGATTGGTTTAGACATAGGTATGGGACATGATTTTGGCCAATTAGACAAGAAGATATATCTGTTGATGGGCATCTCTGAAAAGTTCTTTAATGCTGATTAAAACACAAAGAAACAGACATAATGAAGAGACAACCTCTTTTTTCAGTGTCTGAAATTAATACCTAGAATAGCTACAGATCTTATACCCATGAGGGGAGCAAGCCTGAGGTTAAAAGATAACCTTAAGAGTAGAGGAACAGAGAGACAAAAGAACCTGGAACCTCAAGGACATCACTTAATTAGCAATCCTGGTCTTCCTCTTGTGTGAAAGCAGCTTTCTTTATTTATGATTCAAAGACATTTTGACTTGGGCTCTTTACCATCTGGAGCTGGAGAAAACATGAGAGAGAAGTTTTGCCATACTTTCAAGTCAGCCCTGAAGCTTTTTTTTCTTCTGTAGTCTCTAAAGGAAGGATCTGTACTACAGTTTGTTTACAGAGAGGTCAAAAGTGAGATCTTTATGCTATATCTGTTTATACTTGAATTCCCAATCTTGAGTTTCCCAAGACATGAAACCTCTGAAAATTTACTTAGCCTCTCTGAACCTCAGTTCCCTCATCTAAAAGATGTGTTAATACATACCTAGAAAGGCTTTTATGAAATTTAAGTGAAATGACATGTAAAAATGCCTAAGTGGTCAGAAGAGCACTTTTTAAAAATTATCCATTACGTCTACCCTAGCTTGGATAAAAACCATGCACTCAAAATATAATTTTTAAATAGCCATATTTGCCATTCCACTTTTCTATTTAATCCACCAACTATTTCAGAACTAGAGGAGGAAGAGAGGAATAGAAATATATAATTGACTTGATAAAATGTGTAGAATTGTCCTACTTTATTCGATAAACTACAAGAAGCAAGTCAGTGTATCTTTTTAATCTACATCCCCAGGTGAAGATTTCATGATGCTGCTGGCATTTATAAGTTGTCACGTGCTCTTAATGTATAAAACATCTCACTTCTATCATAACAAGAGAATAATAATTTAATAATCAATAATTTCCTCTTTCAAGGAGGGGGAAAAGGTCTGTCAACATACTCTCGACATGTACAAGGTTGAAAACTGACAATCTTCCAAGATATTCAAAACATCTTTTTAATGTAATGATAAATATATACGCATAGCTCTGTATTTTTTACAACATTAACTATATGAGAAAATTAACATCACATATCTTTAAATAATCTCTAATTTAATCACTTAGATTTCATTGCTTTTTTGTGTGTAATTTGTTTCCCCTGGCATTCTAATGTTTGAAGACAAAGCTTTGAAGCTGAGAATGTCTAAAAGAGTTCTTTAGCCATCATGAGGCAAGTTTATTTTTGGAGAGGGACGTATAAGGTCATAACTGCACTTTCAGTCTTTCTCCCCTCCAAGGAAAAGTAATTTTGCTTCCTTAGACCATGTATTGATTTTAAGGCACATGTTAAAGATGACTGGATAGTCTTTGAAACTACTCTGTATTCGTACCCCTAATTCATTTAGGAGATTGGAAGTTCTCTAACACTGACAGCAATATTAATTTCTTTTCTTTTCTTTTTTTTTAAATACTGACCTGTTTTCACCCCGAGATATATAGACACATATCTAACTTAGATACATTACATACCTGAAATAACAGGAAAATATTCCTGTCTCAGCATGTCACTTCTGTTCACTGTAATTTAGACATTCTTCACAGTGCATTTATGTTCACAAGGGTAACAGTACTTACATTAAAAACCTGCCCTCATGAAGTAGCTCACCCTTCAAGGGTCCATTACAGCCTTTCACTCTCTGACCCTGCACTGCCTCCGATTCCTACTGTTTTTAATAAGCAACTCAAATGTGGTAAACTATCTTCTCTGTGCTGAGGGCAAAAGTACCAACAGACGCATGATAACATGGTTTGGAAGAGCATGTTGAAATAAGCCCATAATTCAGGTCCGAAAATATCCTATTGCAAACAGTGTCTTAAAACTATTTTCAAACCCTAATTTTTAGTCTGAGTTCTTTAGTCCAAAATTTTTCCTTCTACCATAAATGCTGTAATGAGACAGCAGATAATATATATGTTTCCAAGGTTTTGCTTAGACAGCCATGCAGCAAGTGTTCATCAAATAACTAAAAATAACATACAGGTAAGTCAAAGAAAGGTCAGCTCCTCTTACTAGTGGGTGAGAATACCATGAGGAAACCCCAAAGCTCGACTGCAATTCCAAACAATAGCAAGTCTCAGACCCCACTTCATGTGAAGATTAAGAGACAATCATTTTAAGCTTTTAAATTTTGGAAAAAAACAAGACCTAGATGAAGTAGTAGGAAAACATTGTGGAATAAACCTAATATATAGCTCCTTTTATAAGGGATTTAAAGATGCAAGACCAAGTGAAGAAAATACATCAGCTACACCACAGTTTATCAAGAAGGATAGCACTGTAGCAAGAGTAATTGTGATATTAGACAGATAGACCCAACTTCAAATTTGATCCCTAAGCACCTTTAAGCAAGTTATTCACTCCAGTTATCTCTACACTGTCACTAATTTTGCAGGGTCCACATGAGGATTAAAAATATATACCAAGTCCCTGGTATAGTAGGAACCCAGTAAACTACCAATAAGTCATAGCCAATGGGAGCAAGTACTCATTTCAGAGGGGCTTACCTGATGTGTTGAATGTGCATTTAACTATTGTTTTAAAGCTGTCCTTTGGAATGTTACTTCCCTAAGTATTTCTTGGAGAAGTCACTTTGATGGAACTGGGTGGTGGAGAAAGGGGTTGGGTAGGGATGTTAGGGAGTACAAAGCAAGCAAGTTCTGGGACCAGTGGCTCTTAGTTATCAATTTTACATATTTGAGTGCTGAGAAGTACTGCTTTCAAAAAGAGAACTACTATTTTTTTTTAAGTCTAAAAATAAAATGATTTTGATGCATAGCCTTCCAGTTTTAAACTGAGGGTTTTAGGCTCTGTCACCTTCTTAGACTCTATTGCCTGTATTCAATACTAACAGCACTTCCATTTGTTTTAATAAACTAACGTTAAGTTATTCTCTTATCCTTCCCTTCTCTCTCCTTGCCACCCTTCCTTTCTTCTCTCCACTATAACCCATCTCTCAAGTGGTGCTTAAGACAACTGCAAGGGCCACAATACAGCATCTTTGCTAGTATTAACAGACAATAATAACTATATGACAAACAGAACAAACCAACATTTTGGCCTGATTTGCTTTATCCTCTAACATAAACAAAACTAGCTGTAACACTTAACCAACATTACATGCACATAACTTTATTCTGCCACTCTCTGACATATTTTGACTCTGACAGATTTGCTATCAAATAATTCTGTTAACTCAGACATGTGAGAATTTAGCAATTATGATCTTGTAGAAACACATGCCTTATCATCAACTGTCTGTAAGAGGGTGATTGCAAGGCTACCCACTCATTTTAATGAGTGATTAAGGTTCCCAATGAGACAGACTATGACCAGAAACAATAAGATAACACAAAAACTCCCTTTAAATTTCTTAAATATATTAAAATGTGATATACAATACTAATATTATTTAGTAAGTTGTGAGTAAGTCTTTACCTAGAAAACTAAGGGACTATTGCTACATAGAAAAATCTAGCTGAAATTGTGTTACTTAACAAATGCTATTATTTAAATATAATATTCCATTTGTTTTTCACTATATGACACAATATCAGAAGAAACCCAGGCACAAAATCATGAGACCTATGTATCCTCACTACTGAATACAAAAAACATTTAGTGTCTTCAAATAAATATGTGAAGAAGACAAAACTTATTTTAACAACCTGGCTAATTATTTGTATTTATAAACTCTTGGATAAAAGAAATTTAAAAAAAAGGATACACTGTTCCAAAAATAATAAATTAATTTTCAGGCACATTTATTAGTATTGTTCAGTATTCATTCTTCTCTGTGTAATGCCATTTGCTCTCTAAATTTCAGTCTGAGGATTTGCCAAGGGGGCAGAATTGGTACCTAGTTGGGCTTTTAAACTATTGAATCACAACCTCACTAAGCTTTACAACCTAGGAGAAATGGTTTCTTTCTTCAACCTTCAGATTAATTTAATAACAAAGGGCTTTTATTTTTGTGATAGATAGACATAAACAGATACTTAGATAGACAGAATGTGTGCATTTTACAGAAGGGACTCTGCATAGTGATTTATACTATTATCAGGGAAAAGTACTGAAAGACTGAAGGTAGAACACAGCAGAGCATAATTTTAAACTGTCAGATGAGTACTCTAGAGACTCTAAACTAAAATTCAATTAGTCATTTTACAAAACCTGTTAAAAGGAAAAAGCAGTCATAATTACAGATGAAGATAAATTTATTGAGATGTCAGTCATAATGTCTATGCTCAGATCTAGGTCAGAACATGTAGCAAAATGGTCCAGTGAATTTGTTTCATGATGTCATAAGTAGAAAGAAACATCTGACAAGGTCAAGAATACAGATGTATTTGAGATCGAAGAACAATTTCTACTTCCCTGCAACACCTCTCATTCTTTATGGATTTAATTTTTATAGCCTAGATTTTTAAGGAGTAAGAAGGTTGAAATTAATCTGACTACTAAAAGACAAAAGAAAAAGAGAGAGATCCTTAAAACGAGCTCTTTCTTGGTAGTATTAATAATATTTAAAATTAAAATCAAACTAAATAGATGAAATCATTTACGAAGGCAAAAGCTAAATATTGTTAAGTATATGAAGATCTTCTAATTACATTAAAATCTGAACTGAATGTAATGATTGAGAAGTAAGGTATTTTTAATTCAATTAATTTTAAAGCAAGGAGACCTTTTTTGTTTAATGCTTGACCAAAATATTTTAAACCACATTATATAAGTTGACATTTTCCCTAAGTAAAATGAAATAGTGTCTTGGAAAACCAAAGATGAAAAATATGATTTATGTTCATGAGGACATTATAGTTTGGTGGAGAAAAGGAGATATTTTAAAGTATTATAACAGCCTGCAATTGAAGCATGTACCAGGTACAGTGGACAGCATATCTGAAAGTGAGGACAGAAGAAATATTATATAAAAATTCCATGCCAGCCAGGAGAATCTTCCCAAAGCAGACAGAACTTGAGCAGACATAGTAAGAATGGGTAGGAGTTTGATGAATGGATAAATAGAGAATTGCCTAAACAGAGGAAAGGAAACATATTAATACAAAGGCTCAGAGATGTCAAAGAGCATATTATCTTTGAATGTGGGAGAAGGGATAAAGGTTGGTGAGGGGACAAAAAAATGTTTGAACCCATTTGAGGTATCCTATTATATATTTTCTTTCTAATCTGTAACATCTTTTAATTCCTATTCTAGTTTCCCCAAAGTATCCTTGTGAGCTGTGATTTTATTTATTCTATTTCTTGGCATTTTCTATTAACATATAAGACATATAGAGAAAAGAACACAACTCATAATTATACACTTCAGTGATCTTTCAATTTGAGCTTATCTGTGAATAAACCATCTAGATCAAGAAAGATTGTGTTACTAGTATCCGGAAATCCCCTTCCTGTCACCTTCCAAGCACTAACCACTCCCCACCCCTTTAGGTCCTTCTGTAGGTAAATAATATCCTGACTTCTAATATCATCAATTTGTTTTGTCTGTTTTTGAAATTTACATAAATGAAAGTACATACCCTTTTGTGTTTAGTTTCTTTCCCTCAAGAATATGTGTGTAAAATTCATTCATATCATATATAGCAACAGTTTGTTCATTTACATTGCAACATTATGTAGATTTATCACGATTTTATTCATTGCACTGTTGACAGATATTTGGATTGTTTTCAGTTTCAGACTATTTTGGATACTAATGCTGTAAGTACTCTTATACACGTTATTTAGAAAATATGTACTCAGTCCTGCTGGGCTGATACTCCATAATGGGTCTTCTGGGAAATTAGGCTATACAAAATGGTTATACAGATTGATACCTGACCAAAGTTCAGTAAATGAAGATTTTCACTTGCTCCATACTCTCACCAACACTTGAAATTTTAATTTTTATCTTCTTGCTCCATGTGTTGTAGCTTCTTCCTGTTGTGGCTTTAATTTGTATTCCTTTGACGTAAGAAATCACATTTTCATATGATTTTTGGCCATTAGGATATACTCATTCTTTTGCATGCTATTTTAAATGTCCTATGCTGGCCTTTCAATCACCATCATTATCAGCTGACAAAGGCAGCTTTGCTGAAGAACACTTTAAGCAATCATTAATAGCATTATGTCTTCAAACAAAAAGAAGTAATTTTCTTTTCTACTCATCTTCATTCTTTTAGTATCTAATCTATTTATTCTCTCTTATCTCTTCCCTGCTACCTTTTTAAGACAAAAAGATCAACAAACAGATGCCAATTAACAATGTCCAGGTATTATAAAGAGAGTCCAATAACAAGATTGTTGACAAGGGATTAATTTCCAAAATATGCAAACAACTCATGCAGCTCAATATTTAAAAAACATGATCCAATCAAAAAAAAAAAAAAAAGGCCAGAAGATCTAAATAGACATTTCTCCAAAGAAGACATACAGATGACTAAAAAGCACATCAAAAGATCCTCAACATCAATAATTAGTGGAGAAATTAAAATCAAAACTGCAAAAAGGCATTACCTCACACCAGTCAGAATGGCCATCATCAATAAATCGACACACAATAAATGATGTAGAGAGTGTGAAAAGAAGGGAACCCTCCTACACTGTTGGTGGGAATGTAAACTGGTATAGTCACTATGGAGAACGATATGGAGGTTCATTAAAAAAAAAAAAACAAACAGAAAATAAAGCTACTATATGATCCAGCAATCCCACTCTTCGGCATATACCTTGAGAAAATTATAATTTAGAAAGATACACGCACCACAATGTTCACTGCAGTACTACTTACAATAGCCAGGACATGGAAATAGCCTAAATGCCCATCAGTCAACAGAGGAATGGATAAAGAAGATGTGGTTCATATTCAGTGGAATATTTTTCGGTGAATAAAAACAAAATAGTGTCATTTGCAGCACAATGGATGGACCTAGATAGGGATTATCATACAGAGTGAAGAATTCAGACAAAGACAAATGCAATATTGCTCATATCTGAAACCTAAAAAAGGGTACAAATAAACTTATGTATTAAAACAGAAACAGAGTTACAGATGTAGAAAACAAAGAGGGTAAGAGAGGGAGGGATAAACTGGGAGACTGGGGTTGATATACACACATTATATTTATAAAATAGTTGTATAGCGCAAGGAACTCTAATCAATACTCTGTAATGGTCTATGTGGGAAAAGAATCTTAAAAAGACTGAATATATGTATATGTATGCGTGTGTCCATGCTAAATTCCATTGTTTCAGTGGTATACAACTCTTTGGGACCCTACTGACTGTAGTCCACCAGGCTTCTCTGTCCATGGGATTCTCCAGACAAGAATACTAGAGTGGGTTACCATGTCCTCCTCCAGGGGATCTTCTTGACCTAGGAATCGAACTCACATCTCTTTTTACATCTTCTGCAGTGACAGGCAAGTTCTTTACCACTAGCACCACCTGGGAAGCCATATGTACATGTATATGTATATGTGAATATAAATGTATATACACTGAGTTGGACAAAAAGTTCATTTGGGTTTTTCTGTAGCACGCACACTCAGTTGCTAAGACATGTCTGACTCTTTGCAACCCCATGGACTGCAGCACTCCAGGCTCCCCTGTCCATGGAATTTTCCAAACAAGAATACTGGAGTGGGTTGCCATTTCCTCCTCCAGGGAATCTTGCCGACTCAGGGATGTCTCCTGCACTGGCAAGTGGACTCTTCACCACTGCACCAACTAGGCATCTTACAGAAACACCCAAAATCTAACTTTTTGGCCAATCCATAATATGTATAACTGATTCACTTTGCTATATACCTGAAACTAACTCAACATTGGAAAACAACTGTACTCTTACTCTATTTTGTTTTTAACGTTTTAAATATTTCCAAAGGGGAAAAAAATGTTTGCATCAGAGACTCAGCCTTACTTTTGGGCTGCTATATGTTTGAGTTTTCTCATTTTTAATAAGTGAGAAAAATAAACATGTCTATTTTAAAATAAATGGATCATTTATAAAATTTTAATAGGCTAAATCTAAGTATCTCCTTTTTCCAAATTATGAATAATGTTCAGTGAGTATTTTAAAGGAATATCAGATGGAAAATGAAAAAAAAAAGTAGTGTAGATGATAAAAAGAGAACAGAAAAAGAAGAACCGATACATAGATACTTTCTTTCAACATCTACAAAAACCAAATACAAATTGCATTTGCAAAAATAAAATGGCCATGACCTTTTTCCCTCCTCTGCATGATTAATTACTTAATGTCCTATTAATTGAAAGATGTGGCTGAATTTCAAACACTTTCATTTTCTGTGCACATCATCCTGTACTGTAACCACCGATTAAGCTGCTCATCAAAGGTGAACCAACAAGGTCATCTGAGCAGTAACTCTTCAGCTATTCATTACCCATCTTCAATGGTAATTAACAATGGTAACATTTCCATAAATCAACATCTTTCTGATTGTTCTCTGATGATAAACAGTCAAAATATGTGCATCCCAGCCCACCCCTTCTACTTTTATATAAAAATTCAGTCTAAATATATCTCAGAAAAAGCACAGATAAAATATTACAGAAGTTTCTTTAACTAAAATGTACCAGGAAAATAAGGTTATGTACCTTTGAGGGAAAATACAAACCTACAACATACAACTAAATGAGTCTAGAACAAATAACCCAATCAAAAAATGGGCAGAAGATCTAAATAGACATTTCTCCAACAAAGACAAACTGTCAAAAAGCACCTGAAAAAATGCTCAACATCGCTAATTATAGAAATGCAAATCAAAACTACTGTGAGGTATCACCTCACACCAGTCAGAATGGCTGTCATCAAAAAGTCCACAGACAACAAATACTAGAGAGAGTTTAGAGAAAAGGGAGCCCTCATACACTAATGCAAACTGGTACAGCCACTGTGGAGAACAGTACGGAGGTTCTTTAAAAAACTAAAAATACAACTACCATTGCAGGAGTGGGATCCAGCAATCCCACTCCTGGAAATACATCCAGGTAAAACCATAATTTGAAAAGATACACGCACCCCCAATGTTGACTGCGGCATTATTTACAATAGCCAAGCTAAATTTTCATCAAGAGATGAATAGGTAAAGAAGATGTGGTATATATGTCAATGGACTAGTACTCAACCACAAAAATGAAATAATGCCCTTTGCAACAACATAAGTGGACCTAGAGGTTATTATACTAAGTGAGGTGAGACAGGGAAAGACAAATAACCTATGATGTCACTTATATGTGAAATATAAAGAACGATATTGCAAATGAACTTATTTACAAAACAAAAACAGACTCACAGCCTCAGAAAACAAACTTGCTGTTACCAAAGGGTAAAGCGTGTGTGTGTGTGTGTGTGTGTGTGTGTGTGTGTGTGTGTGTTTGCGGGGACGGGGGAGGCAGTAAATTAGGAGCTTGGGATTAACATAGTTGACTCATTGGAGAAGACTCTGATGCTGGGAGGGATTGGGGGCAGGAGGAGAAGGGGACGACAGAGGATGAGATGGCTGGATGGCATCACTGACTCGATGGATGTGAGTCTGAGTGATCTCTGGGAGCTGGTGATGGACAGGGAGGCCTGGTGTGCTGCAGTTCATGGGGTCGCAAAGAGTCGGACACGACTGAACGACTGATCTGATCTGATCTGATATATAACTAAATATAAAATAGATAATTAACAAAGACCTACTCTTCAGTACAGGGAACTCTACTCAGTATTCTGTTCTGTTATAACTTATATGGAAAAAGGATCTAAATAAGAATAGATATTTGTGTATGTACAACTAAATCACTTTGTTGTATACCTGAAATTAACTCAATATTGTGTATCAACTATATTTCAATGTAAAATTAAAATTTTAAAAAATGAAAAGTAAATTTTAAGCATAGCTTGGATGGATTTTCATGAAGTGAACATGTTTGGTAAAATACTACCCAGGTCATACATAGAATATTAGCGGCAACCTAAGAAGACTCTTTTAAACCTCCTATAGTCATTAACTACACCAAATAAAACATTATCATGGCTTCTATTTTATTGTTTTACCTGTTTTTTAATATTTAAATAAAGGAAATCATAAAGAATGCAAAAATAAATATATAAATAAGTCTGCTGACAACATAAGGGTCAAATATGAGAAGCAAAGGGTACTAGTCGCCTAGTACCAATTTATTCCTCTGGAAATTATGGCTCAGCTCAGCTACAGAAGTATCCATTTGTCTACCCACCTGTGAAAAGTGACAATTTAGAGTAGAAAACAGATTTAATTCACACTACTCAAAGAGTACACCATGGGGTAAAACAGTAAGAAAAATTGAAGTCTATAAGATTATGATTAAAACACTGAAACTATATTTTAAAATTTAAATTACTACTAAGAGGCAAACATCTCATCAAACACATATGATAATATACTATAATAAAATGATGATGTATTATTGCAATATTACATTATTAAATATCAATATATTGTATATTATATATGTGATCATACATAATTATATTCCATATTTTATTTCTAAGTAATAGGAAAGTAATTTACTCTCTTTAGTAAAGTATTTTAAAATTTCTATTTGCAGTTTCAATTTTCCAATTTAATAATATACACACACAAAGGTTAACTCCAAACTAGTCTGGAACTGTAGGCACAAATATTAGCCTGCTAGTATATAAAATCGGAGAAGGCAATGGCACCCCACTCCAGTACTCTTGCCTGGAAAATCCAGCGGACGGAGGAGCCTGGTAGGCTGCAGTCCATGGGGTCGCTAAGAGTCGGACACGACTGAGCGACTTCACTTTCACTTTTCACTTTCATGCATCAGAGAAGGAAATGGCAACCCACTCCAGTGTTCTTGCCTAGAGAATCCCAGGGACGGGGGAGCCTGGTGGGCTGCTGTCTATGGGGTCCCACAGTCGGACACGACTGAAGCAACTTAGCAGCAGCAGCAGCAGTATATAAAATGGTATGTATATGCTAAGATCCTATGTTATTAATAATTAAGGGAAAACACAATTTGAACTGGCTTAAACAATAAGAAGATGTACTACTTCACAAAACCAAAATGCAAAGGATATAACAAGATCAAGGTAAAGAAAGCAGGGTTCCGCCTTATTTTTCTATAGTCAACTCACAAAAGTCCTCTCCATCTCCATCTCTGTCTAGCCTGTTTCTCCTGAGAGTCAATGGCATGGTCATGGCCAACGGCATGAGATAAGCTCTCTCCCTACCATGAAACAAGTTTCTCTTCAGTCTGGTTGTTGCTGTTGTTTAGTCACCAAGTTGCGTCCAACTCTTGGTGACCCCATGGACTACAGCACACTAGCCCTCTCTGTCTCTTACGATCTCTCGGAGTTTGCCCACATTCATGGCCATTGCCTCGGTGATGCCATCCCGCCACCTCATCCTCTGACACCCTCTTCTCCTTCTGCTCTCAATCTTTCCCAGCATCAGGGACTTTTCCAATGAGTTAGCTGTTCTCATCAGGTGACCAAAACATTGGAGTTTCAGCTTCAGCATTATTTCCAATGAATATTTAGGACTGATTTCCTTTAGGATGGACTGGTTGACCTCCTTAGTGTCCAAGGGAGTCTCAGGAGTCCTCTCCAGCATCACAGTTCAAAGGCAACAATTCTTTGGTACTCTGCCTACTCTATGGTCCAGCTCTCACAACCAACCACTGGGAAAGCCTTGACTATATGAACCTTTGTTGGTAGAGTGATGTCTCTGCTTCTCAACACGCTGTCTAGGTTTGTCATAGCTTTCCTGCCAAGAAGCAGCTGTCTTCTGATTTCATGGTTTCCAGTCACCATCTGCAGTGATTTTAGAGCCCGGGAAGAGGAAATCTGTCACTACTTCCACCTTTTCCCCTTCTATTTGCCATGAAGTAATGGGGCCAGATGCCATGATCTTAGTTGTTTATCATTTAGTTTTTAGGCCAGCTTTTTCACTCTCTTCCATCACCCTCATCAAGAGGTTCTTTAGTTCTTCTTTGCTTTCTGCCATTAAAGTGGTCTGATTATATCAAATCTTATGATTTAATAGAAGAGGTAGTAAGTGAGCTGATCTCACAATGTAGACAGTTTTGAAAGGATTTTGGATGTTCTTTTTATTTTTTTATGTTTGGTTTTATTTCCATTTTGCTTTTTTATTAAACGGCAAAACAAGCACTAATACTTACCTTTTTTCAGGGTCACAGATAATAAAGATTACAGTGAATTTTCTTGAGGAACAAAGGATTAGATAAAGTTATTCAAGAAAAGGCAAAGAATCCATTGAGGGTCTTTGATGGAGTCAAGTAGTTTGACCACAGTAGTTTGTTATAACAAATTATTATATTATAACCTAATATAAGAAAAAGCTACATATTCCAAAGGACTTTTCCAACCTCAGTAATCAGAATGACTCTTACCGTGAGGCATCTCTGGTGGCAGATAATGAGGTTCTTGAGCACTAACATGTACCCATTCAAAGTCATCATATAAATCCTGGTGGTAATCACAAGCTCCAGGACCATCATCAAAAGTACAGCCACCTGAAAGGGGAAAAGAAGAATTACTGTTATATTCTAAACAGTAGATGTGCTGGAAAACACATTAGATGGAATGTACATTGTAGTACTCATAAATTTAATAGTAAACAGTATTTCTATCTATCACTACTTTCATTAAATGTTCACATCATTGAAACTTCTATCAGTATCTTGTTTGAATAAGAGATTGATTTGAGCCTCAGAAATAAGGCTGAGGCACAGATTTTTAAATATGAATAATAGAAGATACATTTAACTATATAAACCCCCAGGAATCTAAATAATTTTTAACAGCTTTATCGAGGGGAAGGGAAGGAAGGAAAAGAGTGAAAATTGTCTTTATAAGGCAAGTTCCCCAGGGACTGTAGCCTGACAGACTCCTCTGTCTATGGAATTTCTGAGGCAAGAATACTGGAGTGAGTTGCCTCCAGTATTCATTTCCTTCTTCAGGGGATCTTCTCCACCCAGGGATCGAATCCAGGTCTCCCGTGGCTCCTGCACTGGCAGGCGGATTCTTTATCACCTGAGCTACCTGGGAAGTCCCACAATATCTAAGTTTTACCAAATTTCTTGCTTTAAAAGAACACTTTGAAATCTAGTCATGATAGCAAAGGAAATACTTAAACTTTTATAAGGTCTAAAGTGCTTGTGGTCAGTGAAACACGCTTCCATACTTTATTTAGATTACTTTCATACACAATTATGACACAAAAGTGGGGAAAAACTGAATGAAGCATAAACCTAATCAGATTAGCCTACCATCCCTCTCAGTACCTTCACTGTATTTAATAACCTCTTTTTTAAAAAATGGAGGTGGCCTTTTCCCTTTACATCAGTCATTTTTCCTGCTTTTATTTTCTGGGGTAATTTTATGGAAGAAGAAGAATAATTACTTTTGCATCTCAGACTTCATATACAGGCACACACAACTCAACATATTTCGCTTATTCAATTCATGAAAATCAAAACTGGCCTATGTATCTAATATTGAAGGAAAATGGATTAGAACTAATGAAAATCCAGCAGTGGATTTAATGAGAAAAACCAATAACCTGTCTCCTTTCAAGTAGCTTTTTTGTTTAGTTTCCATGGGGATCCTTGTGAAGAAACTCAGTGAATTCTCTGACTAAAAGCAGGCTGGGGGGCTGTTAAACTTCAGGCCTATAAATTCTCAGTAAATGAAGAATTCATTTCCCTCATCAAAAGTTTATCAATTTGAGAATAAAAGTTATATTTCTCACCAATGACAGAGACAAGCCAGTGTTATAGGCAAAAAACGCAAAATCAGAAATGTTCAGATCACACTATGGGCTAAGCAACCTTTATCAAAAGTGGAATATGACTTGGGTATCCCCAAATCACTCTTATGACCACATCAATCCTTTACAATAACAAAATTTCAGCAGGTTGAAGTCTTAATGCTGTCATTTAAATAGGCCTAAAATAGCCTTTACATAAATGCTGTCATGAAAAATGATGTACTTTTTAATTTAAAATTAATCAGTGAAAAGAGGTTGTTAGGAAATGAATCTTTCCATAGCAATGAGAAAGTTTGTCTCAAAATATAATTTGCTATCATGACCCTAAAATGACTTATTGCTTTGCAACACATACCTTCAGGGCCTTCACTGCCCATTACAATAGTATGAGTGACTTCCATATACAAATTTAAACTACCAGTGGAACCTACATTGGCACATTTAGAAGACAAATGGCCTTAATTGCTGTCCTTCATGGCCATTGTTAATTTTAGCCTCCAGGATTCTTATTAGCAATAACAACTAAGTGTAGCTATACAAAATAAGTGGGTCAACCTCTGTTATTTGTTGCACATCTCTGCCATATTAGTCAAAAATCTTAGGAAAAGTTCCTGGTCCATCTGACTTAGGTGATAAAATAATTTTTTTAAGACAATTTTTTATTTTGTAATTTACAATAAGTTCTAATCTAAGAAGTACAATATATCTATGCATCACGTATGTAGCATAGGAATTAATCTTTGGTAAAAGACATGTTTATTGGAGAAGGAAATGGCAACCCACTCCAGTATTCTTGCCTGGAGAATCCTAGGGACGGGGGAGCCTGGTGGGCTGCCGTCTCTGGGGTTGCACAGAGTTGGACACCGCTGAAGCTACTTAGCAGCAACTTAGCAGCAGCAAAAGATGTTTATGAATCTTTTTTTAAAGAATTTTGAAGTTCAAGGTTAAGAACTAATACAGTATACTGGACTAGATGATAAGAAATACCAAAAATACTATTCCTGGCCTGATGAATGGAATGAGTGGGAAAGTCTATATATATAAAATACAGTGTGTTACAAGGGATCATGGGTTTCCCTGGTGGCCCGGTGGTAAAGAATCCACCGTCAATACAGGAGATGCAGGTTCAGTTCCTGGGTGGGGAAGATCCCCTGGAGAACTCAATGGCAACCCACTCCAGAATTCTTGACTGGGAATTCCCATGGACAGAGGAGACTAGCAGGCTAAAGTCCATGGGGTTGCACAAGAGTTGGCCATGACTGCGACTAAAGAACAACAACAAGGGATCATAATAGCATGACCAAAGCCGCGAAGAACACAAACGACAAATGAACTGGCTGCCTATACCTGAGTTGGTTTCAGAAGGCTTCATGAGTTAGGCCTATAAAAATGAGTAAGGATGTGCCAGGCCAGAATGAAATTAGAGAAAAAGCAAGGGCCTAACAAATCTAAAGGAACAGGAGATGCTGAAGAATCTCCATTCTGCGTAATGAGAATGAAAGGTATTCAGGGACAAAAAACTAAATATGAGATTTTCAGACAGCATAAAACATTTAGGGTTTAGTCTATCATTGTATGAAGTCATTAAAGGGTTTCATCCAGGAGTATGATTCAGTTCAAGGCACATTAATAATAATGATAACAACAATAACACTCCAGAAGCTATGTGAAGTTTAAAGGGTAATGGGGGGAAATGTCTGTAGATAACTTGGAGAAGGCAATGGCACCCCACCCCAGTACTCTTGCCTGGAAAATCCCATGGATGGAGGAGCCTGCTAGGCTGCAGTCCATGGGGTCGCTAGGAGTTGGACACAACTGAGCGACTTCACTTTATTTTTTCACTTTCATGCATTGGAGAAGGAAATGGCAACCCACTCCAGTGTTCTTGCCTGGAGAATCCCAGGGACTGGGGAGCCTGGTGGGCTGCCGTCTATGGGGTCTCACAGAGTCGGACACGACTGAAGCGACTTGGTGGCAGCAGCAGCAGCAGCAGACTAAAAACAAAGTCTTCTTTAATACATAGTCCTCTACACACATGTCCCTCTAAGACATTTTTATATATAGTATTATGACCTATTTAAAAGAGAAATCTTAGCAAGGTTCTAATTCATAAAAACTTAACGTACAAATTCAAAGCTTCACTGAGCTAGACAAAAGGAGGCAACACTGAAATGATGTTCAAGAAATTTACTTAGACAGAGAGGATGAAAAATGAACAAGGAAACACCTTACATTTTCAGTTTTTGTGTTTGCTGCTGGTGACAGGACTATGAGTAGAAGCAAAACCATTTCAGTGAAATGACAACCGCAAGTTCCTAGACCCTCGGAGGAAAATTACTTCTGAAGAGCCATTTCACAGATTGCTAATTCCTCTATGCCAGTCAGCTAGCTAAGGTACAAATCTGTCACACAACGGCCTGCTTCCATTGGCACAACCCATTTGTGGGGCATTGCAAGCTGTTCATCTGAAAATAAAAATCAAGCTAATCTAGACTTGCCTAAATTTCTTTCCATTCCCACTGAAAGGATGTGTACTAAGAAACATTAAATACAAAAATATAAAAAATTAAAATATTCCTCTCTCGAAAATTATATTGCCTAAACACCTAGAATTTAGAGAGATTCTTGAGTGTTTATTTAAACAGATGGTGATGGCTCTATGAGGCAGTATGGAAACAGAGACCCTTTCTGTGAAATCATAAAAGAATCAAAGTGTGTGTGCTAAGTCACTTCAGTCGTGTCCGACTCTGTGTGACCCTAGGGACTGTAGCCTGCCAAGCTTCTCTGTCCATGGGATTCTCCAAGCAAGAACAGTGGAGTGGGTTGCCATGTCCTCCTCCAGGGGATCTTCCTGACTCCAGGATTGAACCCACACCTCCTACATTTCCTGCATTGGCAGCAGGCAGGTTATTTACCACTAGTGCCACCCAGGAAGCCTGAAAGTATGAATATTAAAGTCAAATACTTTCTGATATCAAAACTTTCCATAAAACTCAGGGTCAGATTAATTTAGAACCAAGTTGAGTCGGAGAAAAATAAAAAGTCAGTAGTCCCCCAGACAACTCTGAACATTTTATGGAGGATGTTTTTTCAAAAGCCATTGTACTATGACCTTCCACATTCACCCCTTCAAAGCATCTATGAAGTCTTAATTTTCTGACTGAAGTAAATAGCAAGAAACATATAGAATTATATTTCATGGTTCTTTACTATTTGTAAAGAAAAAGCCTCATTTAGCTAAAGATAGAGGCCATTTTAGTTTTTATTTTCTTAAACTGGAATACACAGGGTTCTGAAAAGAGAAAAAATTCTAGACAAAATATGTTGGCAAAATGCAATATTCTAAATACTGTTGTTTATGACCCTCAAAAAGGGACAAATTAATATTTTCCAATTGTGAATTAAACTGTGATGCACAAATTTGCTCATGTAAGTGACCACCAACTTTGAAATAATCAACCCTCCATTAAGAAATAATCTTTCCTCCATTAAGAAACAATCTATCCTCCAAAGAAAGGGTAATATGTGTCACATTAGGTCACATGCAATACTAAATCAAACTAAATTTGAAGAGATGATCTGTCTCTATGCTAATCAGAACCATAATATATTTTTACTGGTATAAGCCCCAAAATGCATTACAAAGAAGCCAATATGTTTCACAGAAAAAAAAAAATTCAGAAGAACAGAAAAGTAACTTGTTACTGAATATCTTAAATGTAATTTCACTTATAATCTGAGGCAATGTTGTCTATTTCCAGAAAAACAGATTATTGGAAAAGTATAAAAATTGATGCTTTTAAATAAAGTTCATATTTCCTCTGAAACCTACTGGGATATCTTAATAGATTGTTTTTCCCATTCAACTTCTTGGAATATTGAAGGTACAAAATAAGAATCAACACATCATAATTAGTGTTTAGGAAGTTTATCTCCAATCTAAGGGTAAGCAATGCTTGTTCTCAATTTAAGTACAGAAATTTAAATAGAAAAAAAAATCCAAAAAGATGAAAAAATGAATATCTTTGAGCTCATAAGTATGAGTCACTTATACTTAACACATTGCTCTGGTTCAATAACAAAGAGGATCTAAAGACAATTTATGAAAAAAGGTTAAAGGTATTAACTTCAGATCCAGAAAAAAATATATATTTGCCCTGCTAGTAGTTAATTAGTATAAGAAAATATTATTTCAACCTAGCTCGTCCATAAAGGAAAAGGAACTTGAAATACATTTACAGAAATTCAAACCCATCACTTATTGATAGATATAAATGACTCTTAATGATGAGTCTAGAGCTCATTTCAAACACACCCATAAATTATCTACTACCACTTCAAGCCAAGAATATATGTATAATATATATAATCCAAGATTATTTAGCTAGTAAGACTTTTATTCAAATTGTCTATGTTTTGAAGCAAATGCTATACTACTAGCCAAATAATCTTCCTTTAATAAGACTAAATTAACCAGAATAGAAAAATAAGTCCAATTTTACTTCCCTCCATCTTTGCAGAGAAGCAATACTAAAATCTCCTCAACTTCAAGGCTTCCCAGGTGGCACAGTGGTAAAGAATCTACCTGCCAAGGCAGGAGACGCAAGAGACACAGGTTCCACTCCTGGGTCAGGAAGATCCCCTGGAGAAGGAAACGGTGACCCACTGCAATAGTCTTGCCTGAAAAAGTCCCAAGGTCGGAGGACCCTGGCGGGCTTCACTCTATGATGTCGCAAAAAGCTGAACATGACTGAGTAACTGAACACACAAACACACACACACACAAGGAATTTAACAAATTGGCATATACTGTCACTGATCCAGTAGAAGAAAGAGACAGCATTTCTAGATGAAGCATGCAGAGATGGCTGAGCACATACACAGCTTTGCTATTTGATTTCTTTGAATTTCAATTTCCTTCCCAATAAAAATCAAGATAATAATAGTTACAGTACAATTATATGAGGATTAGTGATAATAAATATAAACCCCCTAACATTCAACAAGTTTTTTTAACAGCACCCTTATTTTTTTATGTTCCATTCTTAACAATGTATTCTGTATACACACTATACAGAGGCAAACTCATGCACATATTAAACAGCAGAAGAAAGAAACTTACAGTTTCTATACAGTTTACCCAGAAAGACTAAAGAGAGTCCCCATAAAGAAAATATTAAATTATCATAACCAGTTTTCTCTGAATATTCATCAGATATGTTTTCAGTAAGGAAATAACCTTCCTTTAGATTAAGGCAGCAAACTTCATCTATCAAAAGCCAATTAATAAATATTTTAAGTTATGCAGGCCATATCATTTCTGTCACAACTATATAACTGTTGTCACTGCAGAAAAAGTAGCCACAGAGACTACCTAACAAATGGGTACAGCTGTATTCAAATAAAACTTTTATTACAAAAGCAGGCGGCAGGGACTTCCCTGACGGTCCAGTAAAGACTCTGTGCTTCCACTGCAGGGGCATAGGTTCAACCCGTGGCAGGGGAACTAAGAATATACATGCCACAAGAAGCAGCCAAAAAAAAATTTTTTTTCTCAATTAAAAAAAAAAAACGTTATAAAAACAGTTGGCACGCTGGATTTGGGCTGCAGGCCATAGTTCATCAACACCTGGATTAGATCACTCTGATCTTAAGTATTCTTGAAAATTACAGGTAGTACACAGTCTGGTTTAAAGCTTTCAACCAAGGATCTTTGATTTCTCCTCCAAAGACCTGCTCACTTCCATATGACCTGATTTTCTTTCCCTTATACCAAGTAGGCAGCAGCCAAGAAACTGAAGCTGGAAATGGGATCTGAATGACAGTACTATGTCTAAAAGCAAATCAGACTGTCTGGCTGGACAGTGGTTTAAATCAGAAAGTGAGAATATGCAAGAGCTGAAAACACTTTCAAGGTCCTTTCTGGGCTTCAAGGTTTTAAGATGACAAAGGAAATATATTTTACATTATGACCCATCATATACATGCATACCTGCATGCAAATATTTAAACACATAATGTGTGTGAACCCAAATACATCTATTCACTCAATCATTTGTTATCTCCTCCTATGGATCACTGGTGCTTTTTCTATAAAGGAAATAAAATTAAAAGTAATTGTGTGAATCAAGGAAGTAGATAAAAGAAAACAGGATTGCAATCCTCTGTCTCAAACATGCCCAAGCACATGTCCATTGTGGAAGGGTACCCAGAAGTCAGACGTGCATAATCCAAGTCTTCATTCCTAATTTTCAGGTCTCAGGTACAAGCTGAAGTTCCAAAAATAAGCCTCGGAGACCTGGACAGCCCTGACAGTACATATGTGACTTGATCCAACCTCATTATGGAGCTAATGGATGATTACATGCCAAACAGCCATAGAAATGATTTCACAGATGAAAGAGCTTTATTAAAATGTAAAAGGAACATATTAATGAAAAGTCTGGGGAGGCCTTACAAATAGCTGTGAGAAGAAGAGAAGCGAAAAGCAAAGGAGAAAAGGAAAGATAAACATCTGAATGCAGAGTTCCAAAGAATAGCAAGAAGAGATAAGAGAGCTTTCTTCAGCAATCAATGCAAAGAAATAGAGGAAAACAACAAAATGGGAAAGACTAGAGATCTCTTCAAGAAAATCAGAGATACCAAAGGAATATTTCATGCAAAGATGGGCTCGATAAAGGACAGAAATGGTATGGACCTAACAGAAGCAGAAGATATTAAGAAGAGATGGCAAGAATACACAGAACTGTACAAAAAAGATCCTCACGACCCAGATAATCACAATGGTGTGATCACTGACCTAGAGCCAGATATCCTGGAATGTGAAGTCAAGTGGGCCTTAGAAAGCATCACTATGAACAAAGCTAGTGGAGGTGATGGAATTCCAGTGGAGCTATTCCAAAGCCTGAAAGATGATGCTGTGAAAGTGTTGCACTCAATATGCCTGCAAATTTGGAAAACTCAGCAGTGGCCACAGGACTGGAAAAGGTCAGTTTTCATTCCTATCCCAAAGAAAGGCAATGCCAAAGAATGCTCAAACTACCCCACAATTGCACTCATCTCACATGCTAGTAAAATAATGCTCAAAATTCTCCAAGCCAGGCTTCAGCAATATGTGAACCATGAACTTCCTGATGCTCAAGCTGGTTTTAGAAAAGGCAGAGGAACCAGAGATCAAATTGCCAACATCCTCTGGATCATGGAAAAAGCAAGAGAGTTCCAGAAAAACATCTATTTCTGCTTTATTGACTATGCCAAAGCCTTTGACTGTGTGGATCACAATAAACTGTGGGAAATTCTGAATGAGATGGGAATACCAGACCACCTGATCTGCCTCTTGAGAAATTTGTATGCAGGTCAGGAAGCAACAGTTAGAACCGAACATGGAACAACAGACTGGTTCCAAATAGGAAAAGGAGTATGTCAAGGATGTATACTGTCACCTTGCTTATTTAACTTCTATGCAGAGTACATCATGAGAAACGCTGGGCTGGAAGAAGCACAAGCTGGAATCAAGATTGCTGCGAGAAATATCAATAACCTCAGATATGCAAATGACACCACCCTTACGGCAGAAAATGAAGAGGAACTAAAAAGCCTCTTGTTGAAGATGAAAGTGGAGAGTGAAAAAGTTGGCTTAAAGCTCAACATACAGAAAATGAAGATCATTGCATCCAGTCCCATCAATTCATGGGAAATAGATGGGGAAAGAGTGGAAACAGTGTCAGACTTTCTTTTTCTGGGCTCCAAAATCACGGCAGATGGTGACTGCAGCCATGAAATTAAAAGATGCCTACTCCTTGGAAGGAAAGTTATGACCAACCTAGATAGCATATTCAAAAGCAGAGACATCACTTTGCCAACAAAGGTTCGTCTAGTCAAGGCTATTGTTTTTCCTGAGGTCATATATGGATGTGAGAGTTGGACTGTGAAGAAGGCTGAGTGCCGAAGAATTGATGCTTTTGAACTCTGGTGTTGGAGAAGACTCTTGAGAGTCCCTTGGACTGCAAGGAGATCCAACCAGTCCATTCTGAAGGAGATCAGCCCTGCGATTTCTTTGGAAGGAATGATGCTAAAGCTGAAACTCCAGTACTTTGGCCACCTCATGCGAAGAGTTGACTCATTGGAAAAGACTCTGATGCTGGGAGGGATTGAGGGCAGGAGGAGAAGGGGACAACAGAGGATGAGATGGATGGATGGCATCACTGACTTGATGGATGTGAGTCTGGGTGAACTCCAGGAGTTGGTGATGGACAGGGAGGCCTGGCGTGCTGCGATTCTTGGGGTCGCAAAGAGTCGGACATAACTGAGCAACTGATCTGATCTGATCTGATCTAATGAAAAGTACTTCTTAGTAGAGAAAAATAAAATTGCCCAGGGTTACAAAGCAAGTAAATATCAGAGTCAGGATTTGAACCCAGGTACTATACAGGGTCTTTACTCTCAACCATGAAAATAAATGGCTTCTCAAAATGAAGAGTCGTTAGATATTTTCAGCACAACCTCAAGCCATTACTCAACAAAGAGAGCAGCACCTACCCCTCCTACCCATGTAATGGTGTGGCAGTGCTGCAACCTTTATGGATAAAATGTAGTAAACTTTGAACCACATTACATATCAAAGTCTCTTAGGCTTGATGCTAGCAATAGGAACGATTCCTTACTAGTGTTAGTTGCTCAGTGGTGTCCTCTGTCCATGGAATTCTCCAGGCAAGAATACTGGAGTGGGTAGCCTTTCCCTTCTCCAGGGGATCTTCCCAGCCCAGGGATTGAACCCAGGTCTCCCACATTGCAGATGGATTCATTACCAGCTGAGTCACAAGGGAAGCCCAACAATACTGGAGTGAGTAGCCTATCCCTTCCCCAGTGGATCTTTCTGACCCAGGAATTGAACCAAGGTCTTCTGCATTGCAGGCAGATTCTTTACCAACTGAGCTATCAGAGAAGTCTGATTAAGTAGTAACTTCAGCAAGGAATTTTATTTCAATACGGCGACTGACGCCTGAGAAAGTATATGATACTATCCTATCACTCTCCTTCACTTTCACCTTGTCTTCCCTAAAACATGTATAAACAAGTGACTTTTCTTCTGTAAAAACATTAAAATAAATCAAAAGCAATTTGTTCTGGCAATTTTTGCAGTAGCCCTTACAGGAATTCTAGGGTAAGAAACCAGGTGTTTTTGCAAAGCATATTAATGTATTTACCCAAGTTTCTTCTCCTATTTTTTATCCAGTAGAAATTTTTCTATCCCAGTAAAATCTCATCTTTTTTGTTTAGTGTTAGATACACAATCTAGACAAACTCAGTGAACAAAGTAATAGAGAGTAAATGTACTGAAAAATACAATTCACAACTGAAGCCACAGTTACACTATGGTAAAATTGGAAACCATCCAAGCTCACATTTAAACATTTCTTTGTTTTGTTTCTCATGGAGGGATTCCTGGTAGGCTACACTTCACCCATATCAGACACATTCTGGCTTATTTCAGCAGTGGCTCCTGACTCAGCTCAAGCATGATGGGTGATGGATCATTTTTCATTTATGAAGGGAGTTCTGCAAAATGCTGAAGCCATGTAAAACAGAATTCCATAACCCAACCTTCTAGAGGACGAGCAAAGATCTGCCTTATGGCCTTGAATTAATTTTTTTTATCATATTGGCAAAGGAATCTTAAATATTCTCAGTTGAAGAAGTTTAACAATTCAGTTGTGTAAGGCAGAAATCAACTTTGAAGAAAAGATAACCAACTAATTCGGTAATTAAAATGCATCCTGAAAGTAAAAAGAAAAATTTCTCTTTTTCATTAATATGAAGCCCTTTAACTACTGAAATGTTTCTAGACTTGGTGTACTAGAAAAGTTATACAAGTGAATGTTAGATTTTCCATCATTCTTAAAACACTCTAAGGAGTAAAGACTTAGGGTTCTTTCTGCCATTTCCTTTATTTAGAATTTTTAAAAGCTGGATATCATCATTTAAGTCAGTATGTTAATTACCGATTTCAGATGTATTAACCAGTTCCTCATTCTAAGCATCATATAAACAGTCAGTCTGGCCTTTTACCAGGTTCCCAGCAAACAAGCCACTCACCCAAACACAAACAATCTTTATATTAATACTGAGTGATGTTAAGAGACCTTGTGTCAGAGATCTCTGCCCCTTTCCCATAAAGGAAGCAATCTGGGCTTTAACCAATGTTTTGCTGAGACTTTTACTAGCCTATAAATATATCAACTTCTGACCAAGTCAGTGTTGAGGCCTGTATTACAATGAATTTCTCTGCTCAAATTTTCTTTCTCAGGACAGTGCATATGGTAACCATTTAGAGGAATCACCACATAAAGTAAAGATCTCTCAACCAGCAAAAACCAATGCTCAACACAGACATTTAAGCAACGTGTAAGTCAATAGTCACTCCAACCTAATGAAGAGAGTCATAATTGGGAGAACGATGAATAAGGTTTTTACACAGGGCTTTACCAAGTGAAATTCAGGCCTGCCTGTATCCTTATTCTCTCATTTCAATTAAAAAAAAAAAGCCAATTTGGCTTCTACTTCCACCTACTACATAGGAATACTGTGCCAATTAACTCTGAAAATCTCTCCACAATATCCTGTGACTAGTAAATCCACATGATATACACATTTAAGGCATCATTAATTTAGGCTTTCAGTAAGGAAAACATCTGAGATTGCTGTTATTATTTTATATTTACAGGATACTTTTAAAGTAACATGACCAAAATTTGAAGGATTAGAAAACAGACAAGCTTACAACAATATCCTATCATTCCTGGGCCTTTGTAAAAAAGATAAAGCAGCTTATATGATAAAAAAAAAAATTCCGTTATATGTCAAAAATTCATACCACCACAGATTCTACTCCCTAGTAGAACTTCTAAAATGTAAACTACCACAATTCAACTATTCTTATATAATAAAAATATTTTAAAGATGTTGACTCTGCCTATATTAGAACTTCAGATGAAATTCAAAAATATAAAAAAATGCTTCAGTACAGACAACACCTGGAAGAATAATTTCACACAGGGAAGTTAACTTTTGTTGCAGACTCCATTTGTATTAGGGGCTCTTGGCTTCTAAGAATAGTAGGTATAAAAATACCTGCAGACCTGAAAATATCCTTGTCTCATCAAATTCACATGATTGACTGAAGCATTATATCTCATTTACTTAACATATTAAATTTTCCCTCCAGTTTTTGCTCTAAAATGTAATGACCAACTTTTAAACTGTAAATGACCATTGAACTACACAGTGTACAGATAAAAGGCAAACACACTTCTTCAGAATGCACCATAAAAAATCTGGAAAATTTTTATTTTCAAATATGAGTAGGTGAAGAGCTGGCATACAGATCTGAATAATAGATTAAAAGCAGTGACAGTATGGAGAATGCATCTGAAGTCTGGTATCTGCTGTGCAGGAGGACAGCTTTACTGTCTCACTTCTCACCTCAAGCCGTAGCTTGTATTTTGAAATTGTCAAAGCTCTAAAAATAGATAACATAAAAGACATTATTACAATATAAAGCTGACAAGGACATGGTTATCCTAGCAAATAATTCATAAAAACAAATTTACCCCAATCAATGTCTCAGTAAACTTAAGAAAAGTTTGCCATTCTCACTATTTGAGTAAAGGCAAATTTCAACAAAACTGAGAATTTTTTCTCCATATCATTTGCAAAATCTTAAAGGATTAATAATACTTGGTGGTGGTGGTTTAGTTGCTAAGTCATGTCCAACTCTTGCTACCCCATGGATTGTAGCCCCACCAGGCTCCTCTGTTGTTAACATTACATGGGTTAAAAATAGGAGGGCAAATGGCACTGTTTTGGTGGGGGAAGGTGGGTGCAATTTGGTTTTTAATCACTTGCCTTTCAATTCAGCAATAAAACTTCTTGAAATCTACCCTACAAAAATATTCATATATGTACAGTCCTCCTGAGTTCTATAATATCAAAACAAGCTAGGGCAACCAACTTCAAAAGAGTGAAACAAATTATGTATGGGTCTTTTCAATAACATCCAAAGACAATAAAGATTACCTTCAAATTTGGAGGGCATTTACAGAAAAATTATTCACAACTAAAACCAGAAACTTTGCACTAATGAGCACTAGTAAGGTATTTTATTACTTAATTCACATGAAAATCATAAATGTTCAACACTAAACTTATGAAGATAAAGACAAAGTACATTTTAAGAGGCAATACAGAATCTAGCAATTATTTGGCAAATGTTAAGACAATAAAAAGATGCAAACATAGAGGTTAAAAAAAATGTTGAATCAGTGGACAAATGGAAAGAAGAACTGGGGTAATAGGCAATGAAGGATATAAAAGTATCCTGCCATAGCCACCAGTTCTTTCAACTGGCTATTTATCCAGATTGGAAAAACAAAGAAAAACTGCTTATAAGAAGCAACAGTTTATGATAAACCATTCAGGATAAGATTGATTGCAGCAATAGCATTGTAAGTCAGTCCAAAATAAAATTAGCTAAAAGAATAGCTTTGAGTATAACTTCCTAGTATTCCCCTGACATCTAATAATAAAACATAGTTCCTTTCCACTTATCACTTTAGTAAGTTCAGGCCTCACCTGAAGGTACAACCAGTTTGCAAAACAGATTACAACATAATAGAGAGCTAAACATGTCAAAAGCATTTTTGATGCTACTTTATCTTCAAAGGATGGGTTGATAACTTTGTCAGAGAATGCAGACATATAGGTATTTCCATATGAAATGCTTAGATTATGATTATAAATATCTGGCTACTACTTTTTAATATTATATTCTTCTAATAATATGATATTAGTAAAATAAAATCTATTTCAAGAAACAGCATTTTTAACTAGTGGAATTTAATTCAATCAACTAATGAAATCACATGATAACCTTATTAGAAGAAATAGGAAAATATCTTCCAACTTCAAGTACCTTTCAAACCTGTGCTCTTATCTCTCAATTTGTGTTTAATTTTAGTCTACAAGTTAGATGTTAACATGTATTCTAGTTAAACCAAGATGATGCATGGAGGAAGTAAAGCTGGAGCAACTGAGGCATGACAATCGTGGTTTAGAGCAAGCAATCGGCTGATACTCCAAGTAGGTGTATTTGACTACAATTCTTTCAGGAAATGCTCCATAGAGTGAGTTGTAACAGGGAAAAGGGCTGTTGGGCTACAGAAACTGTGTGACAGAGACTCAGAGGAATGAAAGCATCTCTTGGGGAAGAAACAGAAGCAACTTGGGGGAGGAGCAGAAGTGGGGGAGCTGTACTAAAGACTAAGAGCTTGCAAGTCCAAAGGAAGAGCTGAGGGGTGCAGGGGGCAGAGACCACTAAGGTGAGGCCTAGATGGATATAATAGTGGAATCTGTACCCTACTCAATCTAAGTGGCAAAGTCATATCAAGTGGCCAACCATTCATGATACCATGTATCATATGCGGTTGTATCACTATAAGAACTGCCCAGATATATACACAGGAGGTTTTAACACAAGTAAGAAGCATGCAGATTCTTGATCAACAAGTTTTAACTTCTAACCTATTAACTGCCACATCTAAAGGGAAATGCATGAGACTAGGAACCTTCTCCTTGCTGTGATCATATCTACAACCAAGTAACCCCCACAAGATAAGCATAATCCATTTATAAGATTCTTCATCCCATCCTTACCCTCCCTTCAGGAGTCCATAAAAGGGATTGGCTAGGTTGCATACTGCAATGTGCTTTTCATGTATTTGAAGCATCTTGTAAACACAGAACAAAACACTTGTTTTTGCTGTGGAGATATTGGCTATAACACAGCCATGTTTTCAAGAAAAATTATTTCTACCAAAACATTTAAAGTCATTAAAAGCTAGTGACTTGGCATGTGGCCTTGCCCCAGGCTGCAGCAATGTCTACAAAATGCAGTCTTGAACTGGATATCTTTGATTTCTTTAAAGACCACAAAAGCTCAATGAGTGAAAGACTATTGAATCTGACCCAATGGCATTAATTACACCTCCAAGGGTGAAGTGAGAATTGTGTGAGTCAAAGAATAAAATTTTATAGTACTATAAAACACTGATGTAGAAGTCGCAGGGGAAGGGAACTGCAGAGTAAGTTATTGAAGGCAGGAGAGCTGACTTCCTGCCCAATCACTAACTTGGCTGAGACTTCAGTGGTAAAACTTTCTTCCCAGACTTAAATTTATAATCACAATAACAACCACAGCCTCCAAAGAAAACCAATGAACACACTCCTCTTCTCAAACATTTAAGACACAAAGTAAATCTCTCTAAGGACCCAGGATGTCAGGCATATCTTTTTTCCCCTCAAAGCTTAATGTTACCATGGAGAAAAGTCAGACATAAACCAGTCAACATGATTGTATACATTATACACCAGAATATATAAACATGTATTTTCTTACAGAGAAAGGAGGAGACTGTTCAAGTTTCCACTCCAAAATTGAGAGCAGCTTTATTTCAATCCTATGATCAAAACTATTCTCTACATATTGATAGCTTCAAGCAGATGTAAGTAACAGGAAATTACAATATGCACAATTTGATATGCATTTTTGCAATTGCAATCTTTAGATGCATTAGAATTCACAAACTCAGAAAGGCTTTATGGATCTCAGAAGGGATTAATGAAAATATTTGATAAGAATACAAAGTATAAAGCCAACAGTTATTGTCAACATGAACTAAAATATTTAACACAGTTCACAACACATGCGTGCATGCATGTTAAGTCACTACAGTTATTTTTGACTTTTTGTGACCCAGGGGACTGTAGCCCGCCAGGCTCCTTTGTCCATGGGACTCTCCAGACAAGAATACTGGAGTGGGTTGCCATGCCCTCCTCTAGGGGTTCTTCCCAACCAGGGATAGAACCTGTGTCTCCTGCGTTGCAGGTAGATTCTTTGTGGCTGAGCCACCAGGGAAGCCTTCACAACACATGGTAAGCACTAATACACATCAGTTTTTTGTTTTTTTTGTGTTTTTTTTTAATTAAAAATTCATACATATTCCTACCAACCAGAAAGAATCAGTGCAAACATTTTGGTGTATATTTCTTTCTAGGCTTTCCCACATTATATTTTCTTATTACATATTGCTAAGATTTGGGGCTCCAAAATCACTGCAGATGGTGACTGCAGCCATGAAGTTAAAAGACGCTTACTCCTTGGAAAGAAAGTTATGTCCAACCTAGATAGCACGTTCAAAAGCAGAGACATTACTTTGCCAACAAAGGTCCATCTAGTCAAGGCTATGGTTTTTCCTGTGGTCATGTATGGATGTGAGAGTTGGACTGTGAAGAAAGCTGAGTGCCGAAGAATTGATGCTTTTGAACTGTGGTGTTGGAGAAGACTCTTGAGAGGCCCTTGGACTGCAAGGAGATCCAACCAGTCCATTCTAAAGGAGATCAGCTCTGGGTGTTCTTTGGAAGGAATGATGCTAAAGCTGAAACTCCAGTACTTTGGCCACCTCATGCAAAGAGTTGATTCATTGGAAAAGACTCTGATGCTGGGAGAGACTGGGGGCAGGAGGAGAAGGGGACGACAGAGGATGAGATGGCTGGATGGCATCACCGACTCGATGGACATGAGTTTGAGTGACCTCTAGGAGTTGGTGATGGACAGGGAGGGCTGGCGTGCTGCAATTCATGGGGTCGCAAAGAGTTGGACATGACTGAGCAACTGAACTGAAGATTTAGGATAGCTACTAGTTTCCTAAAATTTACAGTACCCGGCCATTTTGTTAATTCTGTAAATGAAATAACATTACAATTCATGGTACCAGGGCTTCAAAGTATCGTTGTTGATCAGTCGCTCAGTTATGTCTGACTCTTTTTGACCCCATGGACTACACCACGCCAGGCTTCCCTGTTCTTCGCTATCTCCCAGAGTTTACTCAAATTCATGTCCGTTGTTTTGGTGATGCTATCTAAGTTGCATCCAACTCTTTCACCCCATGGACTATGGTCTGTAGCCCTCCAGGCTCCTTTGTCTGTGAGATTTCCCAGACAAGAATACTGGAGTGGGTTGCCATTTCCTTCTCCAGTGGATCGAATCAGGGTCTCTTGCACTACAGGCAGATTCTATACCAACTGAGCCACCAAGGAAGCCAAAGCCTACATTCATAATGTCTATATAATGCTACATTTGTTCTCCTTTGTGTGTAAGTGTATGTATAATTATTTAAACTCACAGGAATTTCTAAAACAATATTTATAATGGCGATGGTGAACAAATGCTGATTTGTTACTGCTCTTCCTCTAGCTAGAGTGTTAACTTTTTTGGTAGATTAGTATCTCCCTGTATTCATCTTCAATGCTATTTTCAAAAGGGGATATTCTTTAGGTAGAGGGTAAAAGTAGCAGCAACAGAAGTATAAAAGTGTCAGGAGTAGTAAAAGAAAGAGATGTGACTATAGTAGAGATGAAAACTGCAGCAACAGCAATACAGTAATTACAGCTAACAATGGCTGAGTGGTTACTGTGGGTGAGGTACTGTTCTCAACACTTTACATGAAGTAATTCATTTAATCCTCACAGTAACCTAAAAACAGTGGATACTAACATTACTTTCATTTTATTCTTGTCTAGAGAATTCCATGGACAGACCATGGGGTTGCAAAGAGTTGGACACAACTGAGCAACTAAAAAAAAAATTACTTCCATTTTAAAGATGAAGAAATTAATATAAGCTTAGTTTATCTGAGCTTAAGCAATTTGTTCAAGGTCACATTGCTAGCAAGGCACCAATCCAGGATCCAAATTCAAGCAAAGTTGGCATTTCTGAGCTTTCCTCAAAGGGATGGGAATAAGCTTTTCAAAGGAAAGAGTGGCATTCAACTTGAGAAAAGCCAACAAGCAAGCAAGGTATTACCAAGTGAACATGCAACCTAAACAAGCAGCCATAAACCATGAGCCAGCTACCACAGGCATTCATTCCTACAAACACAGGAAAGATCTCTGGAGAAATGAGATACATTTTTGCACAAACTATGACCAGTTACAAGAGGTCCCTTAGGAAAAACAGATTTCATGTTTCAAACACTCCTATTTATTCAAGTAATGGCTTCCTCTCAGCCTAAGAATCACATAGACTTCTCAAACCAGTGAATTTTAAGTAAGATATCAATGCAAGTTCTCTTTCATCTCTTTCTTGATTTCTTCCCTTGGAGATGGGGACAGAGGCATTGCATTGTCTGATTTTAGCAGCTGTGACTCAGCTGTCTACTCTGCATGCCCACACCAGGAATTTGGAAGTCCCTTCAGAGATGCCATTTACAAGTGAGAAATTGTTGGCAGAGCAAGGATATGTGCCTCTTTCCGTTAGCATCTCTTTTGTGTAATAAATATTTTTAACCCAGTTTATTTCGGCATCTACAACCCATGTATTTCCTCAGTAGTAGAGGGCATTTAATTTACTAGAACCAACTATTTGAGGATGGTGACTGTATTTAAGCCCGCCTACATACCACTGAAGCAGGACAAGGCAGTGACATTCTAACCTGACTCCTAATAGAGCTCAAAGCAATCCCATAAAGACAGACAAACTAAATATCAGGGTTATCTGCCAAGTGTCTATCAGCATGGAGTGCTGCTCAGACCAGTGTATTAAAAAAAAATATTAATTCGCCCCTTTGCTCAGTGAAGTCCACCCTAGTTTTCTAGGAAAATGCAGGGATCCACTTTAAATGTTCATTTATTTAAAATGAAACAATTTGAGCATCTATGGAGTTGCAATAGACCCTCAAGCCCATTGAGCACAATTCTCCACCCAGTACAGGAATGTCCTCTAGAGTCTCAGGACAGTTGGCCTCAGCATATGCTTGGATATTTTCACACCCTTCATCTCAAGACAAGACCTCTGTAGTATCAACAGTATTGCATTAAGATGGCTTTGAACTCACTTGACAATTCAGATGGAATGATATGACACATTTGAGGAATTTCATCTTCCCAAAGACTACACCCTATTGTGTGTAACAGAACCATTAGACTTCAGAATTGGAAAAGGCTTTAAGGATCATTTAAGCATAGGTTACTTTTTGTTTAACCTAGACTACAATTTAGTGAGGGTAGGACGTCTATAGGTGGATACAAGTGAAGCTGAGCCTTTAATGGTCACTGTATGAGGACTGCCCTACTGATCCAACTTGCCAAAACAAAGCTTCATTTCTGTTGACTTTTTCATATTCAAACTGATGTTCATTTCCTAATTTTTCTCTTTCTATCCTATTGAATTGACCTTAAAACCCTGATCCAAAAAAAAAAAAAATAAAAAGACTAATAAATGTCAATAGGTCCTTAAAGGAAGCAGAAACTAGAGTACTGAGATTCTGGTGACCCGTGGGTCTTAACTTGGGAAAAAAAAAAAAAGAAACTAGATCCATTCAGCCTTTAAAAGAAACTGCACGTGGAGAAAAACCTTCTATTTGATATTTCCCAAATTCTAAGGAACAAGCCTATCTGTACCAAATATATTTGTAATATTATATGAAAAGAAAGCTCACAGAAAAACACTCCGTCTTCTCCAAGTATATAAATATAAGAAAGAAAAGGAGTATCAATATTTTAATTGAATCGGACCCCTATCTCTAGGTAGGGAAGGTCACTCAGCTTCCTTTTACACTGGGGACTCTCTAAGGTTAATTGACTTTCCCAGACTCAGTAAATGATGAAAGAGAGTCTCTATCCTAGGTCCCCTTTCTCCTTGTGAAGCAGTTCTTTTTTCTCTATCACATACCATTCTGCAATGTTTATTACTCAGCTTACCTTCATCAGCCAATTTAACTTTCTAATTTTTTTTTCTTAGCTAGTGTGCACAAATGAAATTTCCTCAGAGTAAAAGATTTTTTACATAGCAATATTGTGTATAATTCACCTAATTTAAAAAAATGAATCAAAAAAGAAGTTGGATTGCTTTGCTTTGCTACAACTTATTTTCAAAACTTCCTCTTCTAGAGGAGAGTAGTTCTTCATTGCTCTGTCCAGCCGACCTAATGTAATAAAGTCATCTGCATGTATTTCTAAACGTGGTTTAGAAAATGAAAAGCAAAACTGCTCTAAAAAGGATCATATTTTGCCAAAAGAAAGAAACCTAAGTATTTTTTGTAAATTCACATATTATGTGTCAAATCCTGTAAGTAGCACTACTCTAAAATTTACAGGGTTAGGGTTAGAGTTCTTTATGTTATCCTACTGATCTGTGTATTTAAACCTCTGTCAATACATTATCATGAATACTGTAGCTATCATTAAATCTTAAAATTGGATAAAGTAAAAAAATAAATAAATAAAATTTACAGGGTTTTAATTTTATATTATTTAATTTAATATTTATAAATTAACTTCCATTTTTGTCATTTAATATGAATATTTAATGTCATTTAATATTTAAAAATAGAGTCAATGAAAATGTTCTCTTTTTTAGAAGAGAAAACTGAATGGAACCAGTTTTTTTTTTCCCAAGTAGTGACCCAAGGGCATTAGAATCTCAGTTACTGTGGTTTCTGCTTCCTTTAGGGACCTACTAACTTTTAGCTATTTTTCTTCTTTTTTTTTTTTTTTCAGTTTTCTTAGTTCAGAAAACTTAGATACAGAACAATTCAATTTGGCCAAGGTATTATAACTACTAATTGGTAAATTAAAACCTGTTTCTCTTTCATTCAAAAGCTTGTACATCCTTCAATCCCTGTGAAAAACAAAAGCAACTGGAGTCCTGACGACACACAGCAGAATGAGGAGACTGTAAGAACTGTTTATAAGCACACAGTCGGGCTTAGGTGTTACTAAAGCAGGTAATCTTGCTTTTTCTTTGATAACATTTCTTTAACTTCTGCTCACTTGCTCACACGATTCAAGGGTCAGCATAACCTGGAAGAGCTATTCTCTGCATGTCATCTTCCAAATCTCCTCAACAACCTTAGAATTCTCCAATGCCAAGGCTGCTATGTGAAAAATAAAAGGAAAGGAGATTTTTCTCTAAGAATTTTTCTTTTCAATCTTGACAAAAACCTGGATGAGGCATCATATAAAAAAAATTGTGCTTAATGCCCAAGGGCATAAGACAATTACAATTTTAAAAAGTTTTTCCTTTTAATAAATAATGGTTTACTATTTTAATAAACACAAAAAAACTGCATTCATATTTCAGTAGTAAAAAAAAAAAAAAGGCTCCATTTGATATGTACAATAGTGAAGGGGGGAAAAAAACACACTCTTTTCACAAATCACTCTCACAAACCACTTTGGCAGCAATGACTCTTGAGGATAATTTCCAGTTGTCAAGTCCCCTTCTCTTCTGAGAGAACAGACTTGAGCTAAGGAGTTGCACCTGAGCCAAGGAGAGCCTTGTAGAAAATAACATTATGAAAAAATGAAGCAAAATCCAACAATTGTTACAATTGCTGCTGCTGCTGCTAAGTCGCTTCAGTCGTGTCCGACCCTGTGCGACCCCATAGACAGAAGCTCACCAGGCTCCCCCGTCCCTGGGATTCTCCAGGCAAGAATACTGGAATTACAATAACATTAAGTCTCCACCTATAAGAAACTTGACTTTATTCCCTCAATCACAGTAGACCGTGTGAATATAGCTAGGTATAAGAAACATAGAAAGGCTTTAATAAAAAAACCATTGAAAATAATTAAAAATATAAAATGAAAAACTTTATTATTATATGTACGATTTTTAAAAAGCTTGGCTATGTTAAGTCTGTGATGACTGGAATTAAATATTTGGAGCTGATAATGTCTTAGGTGATATCAGGGGTCAATGAACCAGTCACCAGTAAATAATTAAAATCAATAAACACTGATTTCAGTACTAGTAATCCCAGTACTGCACTAGATAATGGACATACAGAGGCAAAAACGTGGTTGCCATAAAGGGAGCTGGAGAAATAAGTAAGCAATTACAGTATGAGAAACACACCGTTTGTGTACAGCAAGTGGAGAAGTGATTAATAAACACTATACTCTAGTACTTTTGCCTGGAAAATCCCATGGACGGAGGATCCTGGTAGGCTCTAGTCTATGGGGTCGCTAGGAGTCAGACACGACTGAGCGACTTCACTTTCACTTTTCACTTTCATGCATTGGAGAAGGAAATGGCAACCCACTCCGGTGTTCTTGCCTGGAGAATCCCAGGGACGGGGGAGCCTGGTGAGCTTCTGTCTATGGGGTCGCACAGAGTCGGACACGACTGAAGCGACTTAGCATAGCATAGCATAGCATACTCTGGAAGGTAGTTAACAAAGACTTCCCAGAAAATCTGACATATGAACTAAGTTTTGAAGATAGAATGAAGACCACCACACAAAGAAAACAACACGTACACAAACAAGGATGACTAAAATTGGATTAACTTCGTTTTCGGGGAGTATCGGGTTTAAAGAAGGATTCTAAGAGAATAGCTGGCGAGGTCAACAGTGCTCAGTAACGACTGGCATTGTATGTCATGCCAAGTATACCAACCTACCTTATAGGTGAGGGATACCAATGAAATTTGTTTTAGAAAGACCAGGTTAGCAGAACTGCAATGGACAGATTGTAGAGGGTCACCCACAAAGGAGAAAGACAGGATGTGAGGAAGTGATTGCAATAGCCTGGGTGACAGTGGTGAAGGTCTGAACCAAACGAGGTTTAAAACCAGATCTACCACTACTACAGATGTTTACTACCACATACAGATGTTTCTTTTTTGCAAGTGATTGGGGAAAATAAAACTATAAATTGATAGGCATTATTTTTCAATTAACAAGTTTACAGATTCAATATAGCTTGGCTTTCCTTTAGAATTAAAAGGCAAGGAGGATGCATGGATACACAAAAAAAATACCTACTATGCATGCATAAAGGCACACATGTAAAAAAAGATGGAAAGCATAGGTTCCCCCAAAATTGTAATATTTCTTTCAGATTAGTGGGGTTATAAGCTTTTTATTTTACAAATTCCTTAGTATGAACTCCTATATCTTAAAGATTTTATATATTTATTCTTTTCACTCTCTAAGCTAATTTAAAAAAATTTAAAACAAATGAGAATGCTCTCGTCATTCAATAGATATTTACTAAGGACAAATCACATATTTACTTATGTCATATATGGATATAAATCCTGTGAAGCAAAAAACTTTATTTACATTTTATATTTTCCTCATATTTTTGTATATACTCTGATATGCAATGAAAAAGTAAGTCCATTTTTTTCCCCCTGGGTTAATGTTTATATTTCCAGAAAACAAACTAGTTAGGTTTAAGAAGTGGTCCAAGATTAAAGATGTGGCGGGTAAGAGAGCCTGCTGCTGCTAAATCACTTCAGTGGTGTCCGACTCTCCATGACCCCACAGATGGCAGCCCACCAGGCTCCTCCGTCCCTGGGATTCTCCAGGCAAGAACACTGGAGTGGGTTGCCATTGGCTTCTCCAATGTATGAAAGTGAAAAGTGAAAGTGAAGTCGCTCAGTCATGTCCAACTCTTCACAACCCCATGGACTACAGCCTAGAAGGCTCCTCCATCCATGGGATTTTCCAGGCAAGAGTACTGGAGTGGGGTGCCATTGCCTTCTCCGAAGAGAGCCTAGGAGTTAACATTTCAAGATAATATGAGCCATTGCGAAGGTCTTATATAGGAGGATAATAAAGGGTTAACTCTAATTTCTAAATTGCTCTATGGATAACAGTTCTCCCTGAACCTCACACAAGGATAGGCTATTAGATATCCAAAGCATCTCCAAAGAGAAGTATATATACTGTTTATACATAGAAAACACATAATGGTGAATAATGCAAACTCAAAAAACAATAATATTATAATGGAAAGCATGGGAGTCATTTAATAATGCTAACAGGCACAGATCACTGTAATACAAGAAAACTAATTTGTGGGTATACCATTAGATGTTGTTTCTGGACTTATCACTATTATAAATCACTCCAACTTCATTTCTTCACTTAACAAATATTTAATAATAGGCAACAACACTGAATATTTCTTTTATCATAGAAATATTTTTGTCACCCAGTCCCTCTTTCTTAATTTTCTCATTCCTATTAATAGTGTCATTAAGTCAGAGTTCACCTTTCCTCCCTGAGGAACAAACTGTGTTCCACAGTAAATCTCATTGATCTGAGGTGTGAAAAAGCCAAGAAGAACATGGCCTTTTCATTTCTAATTCCCAGAGACACGCGAGCAACTCATCTCCCACTCTTCTCAGTCTGAGGTAATGTACTGCATTACTTTCTACCCATATCCAGGGGATGAAAACGGAAGTCAAAGGAGACCAGGTGCAAGTGAGTATGCTTTTTAATTAAGGTTTTTATTGAAAAACACACACACAAGATAGATGCTGACATTCCAGAAGACACTGTATCTTGTCAGAAAAAAATAATTAAAATGCATTTTACCAATACTACATTTAATGAATTCTATTTATTATAAAGTAATGACCATTTAAAACTGATTAGGTGCCACTTTCTGAACATAGTCATAGTTCCTTCAAACTCTCCCTCCTCAAAATTCCAAACATTCCAAACAAAGTCTTTTCCATTTGGAACAAATGTGGCTTGAACCAAAGACCACAGTCCTTACTAGACGTTTTCTGCAAGTCCTAAAGGATGCACTACAGGCACATGTCTGCAGCTCCCATGCCTTGGCAAACCTGTCACTTCGGAACCAGCCTGTCTCCTCCTCGTCACCAGAACCCTACTAAAGACCAGCAGCAGGTAACTAACCTGATGCGTCACAGCTTGTGCCAAATTTTAATTGTTACACAGCGTCTGTGACCTTTTCATCCAACCACCCTTTTGCCTACACTATTCACTTTTCATATCCTTATTTTTTTTTAACTGAAGTATAGTTGATTTACAATGCTGTGTTAGTTTCTGGTATACAACAGTGATTCAGTTATGCATATACATATATGTATATGTATATATTCTTTTCCAAATTCTTTTTCTTTTGGCTGCACCACACGGTTTGCTGGATCTCAATTCCCCCACAAACAACTGAACAGCACTGAGAGCCCAGAATCCTAATCACTAGCCCACTAGAGAATGGCCCCCTTCCTCTTGTGGTAACCCAGGAGGTTGGCTTCAGTAGATGCTTAGTAAAGAAGCCCAATGAATACAGCAAAGGAATGATCATATATTGAACATGTAGTATAAGATCTATTTTGTCATGAGTTTATGCCAATACATTTCCAAATACTGTTCATGCATACTCAGTCTACTTTGCCTATTATTTAAAATATCCCTGTTCATTCTCCCTGAAAAAGGAAAGGGCTTTATTTGGCTATAAAGTCTACAGAGAAAAATAGTCATCCTAAATGATGAAATCAAATTGAAAGATAAAAATATAAACTGTCTCAATCAATGGGGCTGGAATTCTGAGGATGGTCTTTTTCCCTACACAGAGTGAAAGTAATCATTAACATAAATACAAAGCTTAAATCTGCACAGATTTGCCTGAAAGTCTTCCTAGTAAAAAGCTAAAATGTATTATTTTTTTTTCCTTCTTTGATCTGTGAATCAATTGTCGTTTTAAATCAATAGCTGTTTAACTACCACCTAAGAAATCCAAGACCCTGGGGCTTCCGAGGTGGCTCAGTCGTAAAGAATCTGCCTTCTAATGCAAGAGAAGCTGAAGACTCAGGTTCAATCCCTGGGTTGAGAAGATCCACTGGAGGAGGAAATGGCAACCCACTCCAGTATTCTTACCTGGAGAATTCATTGAACAGAGGAGCCTGGAGGGCTACAGTCCACAGGGTCACAAAAAATAGTCGGACACAACTGAGGGCCTAAGCAAGCACGCAAATGAAGACCCTACACTATGTAAGTCTTGATTTGGTGAGTGAGATCTTGCACATACCTACAGAGAGAGTTGCATGGAGAAGGCTAGTCAAGAATATAAAACAACACAGAGTGATCTGTGGTGATTACAATAGAAAGTACAAGCAGAATTATGTAGTGCTTAGAAGAAAGCAGAGACACTTTCATATTTGCCACTTACAGTCAGGATTTTATGGAAATGGCAGCACCAAGACTAAGCCATGAAAAGATCAGCCAACTAGCACTGAAGTAGCACATTCAGACTGTGAACAGCATAGGACAGAAAGCCACAGTGTATGTGTATCTGAACCAGATGAAGACAGAGATGAGATGGCTGTTCTTAGTACAAATCATCTTCAACTCTAGGGAAACTGATAGAATCTAATGTTGGTATTTGGAAGAGATTGTCTGTGCCCAGGTGAGATAACCTACCTTCCTGCCTCAATGGCCCCTCTGCCTCTCAGACGTCCACACTGCCCTTCCCACATCAGCTTCCAGTTGCTCATATACACACATTCATTCACTCTCAGATCATTTTAAACCAATATTCAGGTAATCGAGTAAGTTTATTTTTCCCCACTTGTCATTGTTAAACAAAGAAAATTTACTGTACTTTTAGTACATTAACTGGTAAGGAAAACTATTAAAATACTTTGTATTGAAACTTATAAAAGCAAGAAAGTCTTCTTTGGAGGGGATCTCACCACATAAAATAAAATTGGAAAATACAATTTTTGAGTTTATTAGTTTGTAAAGGTGGGAACAAATGAGGGTACAGAAACAGAAGAGGGGGCTGGTTGTCAGAAATCATCCCATTAGTATTGAAAAAGAACACTGGTGTTTATGGTAGAAGATATTAGTCTTTTATCCCATCTGGATGAAAGGATTAAAAAACAAAAAAAAGATTCTCTCTTTTTTAGTGGAAATAGAGTCGGGGGAAAAGAAGTGCTTATTGTTTGATTGAGTTTTTTCATCTTTTTTTTTTAATCAAACAGAACACTCTTCTGAGAGATTCAAAACTTGTTGAATAGGATGAATGAGATTTTTTACAAAGCATTCAAGACTGTCTTCTCGAATACTCACACTTCCAGATTTACAATCCATTTCAGGAAGGAAGGACTCAGTAACTAAACCAGGGAATACCTCTTTGCTTCCCACTTCACACAATAAACCCCAAATGAGTTGCTAAATAGTAGAATTAATCAGCACTGTTGTTTGCTTTCAACTGGAATCACAAAGATCTTCGTTAAAAAAAAAAAAAGGCACAGTGAGGGGATGATTATAATAATAACAGAATGATCAGTAGATAATATTTCAAGTTCCACAAAAAAACTGAGAAGCTAAAATTCTGTTCTTAAAATCCTTCTGATACAAAAACGGGCCTGGGTTTGGTTACTGTTTTGGCAGGCTTGCAAGAACACCTTACTGTTGTAAACTAACAATTCATGATTCATGAGACGAGATCCATTTAAAGAAAAAACACACATTGCTAAGCAACATACAAAGTCTCACCCACTTCAGAGCCCAGGCCAGAAACTAGGAGCCAACAGAGCTGCTTTGTAACTCTATTCCAAGAACCCCCTGCCTGCAACCCCTTTTTCATGTTGTAGGCTAAGTGTATTGATAAAAGATAAAGTTTAATTTTTCATGATGCATTCTTTTTCCTCATTCATACATTTTTAATGCTATTTAAGGTATGACTTTAATGTTGTAGTTCTTGTGTCCATGCATGTGTGTGTGTATAAATTGATGTCGATACCTTATAATCATTCTAAAATAAAAATCTATTCCTCTCCACTTTCTAGATCTGAAGTATCACAAAACTGTCTTACACTCTGAAAAACAAAACATGTGCCACTAGGATAATTCATACAGATACAATTACTGGTAATTTTTTAAGGAAACTTCAAATCAAGTAACACATGCAAATCATTATTTTTAGCACTGCCACACATGGGATTTTTGCACAGCATCTATCTGGAGGTTCTACAGTAACCTTACTCCTAATCAACACGGTTATTCAGGGAACTGCAATGTCAGTTCCTCTAACCATTCCCTTACCATAGTGAATTGGCACCAGGGTGGAAACAAACACAACACATCAGAATTTTCTGCCTAGAATTTTGGACCTGGTTCCCTGGTGGGTCAGTCAGTAAAGAATTCATCTGCAAGGCAGGAGACTGCAATGCATGAGAATGTAGGTTCAATCCCTGGGTCAGGAAGATCCCCTGGAGAAGGAAATGGCAACCCACTCCAGTATTCTTGCCTAGAGAATTCCACGAACAGGGAAGCCTGGCAGGCGGCAGTCCAGGGAGTCACTAGAGTCATACACGACTTAGTGACTTAAACTACCACCAAGACTCACTCCACAGATGGAAATTAGGATATAAAATTTGAGAATTCTCAACAGTCGTACTATTGTATGGGCCGGGGGGGGGGGGGGGGGGGGGGGGGGGGGGGGGGGGGGGGGGGGGGGGGGGGAGTGTTCCTCAAAGAAACAAAAATGAAGCCAAAACACAGTGACATAGAGAAGTGAAATGAAGATAACACCCTAAGGGTTTCTGTGTCCCTGTTCTACTTGTTCCAGAGGTCAGACTGCATTCTTGACCACCCCATGACTTGTTTATTATTCAATTTATCCTTGGACATCATTAAATTCCCATGCAAGTTTCTAACACATTCCTTTCCTTCTCAGTCAGACCTTTGCCTAAAAGCGAAAGATTATTAACTAACAAATTATTGGTCCCATTCATAATAGCATGAGTGAATGCTTTTTTCCCAAAGATCTCAAAATAGTTTATAACATATCACAGATGTTTTTAGAAAAAATAAACTTGAGCATTTCTGATCTGTAGTAATGTTAGAAAACAGAGGCTAAAAGCTTTTAAGTGACTAACATAATAACCTGGGAAATCAGTGGTAAAATAAATACTATGTGGCAAAATAAAATACTGTGCTAAAATAAAAATCTTCAAAATTACTCTTATGTGTTCCCTAATCTATGTGGCCAAACTCAGGACAGTCATCTTAAAACAAGTTCAGCTTTCTCTGGCAGTTAAAAACCCTTTGATGAGTAAAGCTGGGTGTGTTCTTTTCTGAGCACCTAAGATCAAATTAAAATGTCTTGCTGAAAAACTTTGGGAAGTCCAGCTCTTCTGATTTAAAAAAAGAAAACTGAGTTTTTTTCTCTTTTTTGTTTTTTTAAATGAGGATGTGATCACTGGTTAGTAATAACAGCTGTGTGGCTAACGATAAATAAAAACTATTTTCAGTTCTTCTCCTGACCTAGGAATACAATCAACCTAAAAACTTTAAAAGGCAAAAGAAAAGTTTAACATTTTATAAAGTGACTAAACTCTAAAGAATCATTATGCACAACTTCTGGGACTTTAATAGTTTCTGTTGTAAGTTTCATTGAGATGTCAGGGACAGCAGAGAAGGAGAAATAAAAAATATAACCATAAGTTTCATAATATTAACATTTATGCCAGTATATAGAGTCAAACGATATATTTCAGAGCAATTTAAGTATTATATATTGAACAAATCTTATGTCTTTTCATAATAATTTACTGGATAAATATTTCTATTTAAGAAGGGATGGTCAGTGTTTTCAATAAACATTTCTTGAGTTCTTCAGACTAGAATGTAGAGCCGTGAACATAGATTTTAATTTATTTAAATCTTAAGGAAAAATAAGAAATTAAATTACTCTTAAGAGAACTACAGAAAATAAAATGTGGAACAAAATTTTCATTTTTATAGCAAGAATGTAAAGATCTTCAGAAGCGAAAGAATGACTAATGAAAAATCATTTTGGGACAGGAAGTTTAAGCCTGCTTATCTTGTCAAGTTAATATCCATAAGAATTAAGATAAGGTCTATAGCTCTCAGAAATGCAGCATTTGACCACAAGGTACACTTCTCACAGTGCCAGAATAAAATAGGGCTTGTTGTTGTTCAGTTGCTAAGTCTTCTCCAACTCTTTGTGAATCAAAGGACTGCAGCACACTTGCTTCCCTGCCCTTCACAATCTCCTGGAGTTTGCTCAAACTCAAGTCCATCAAGTTGCTGATGCCATCCAACCATCTCATCCTCTTTCCGCCCCTTCTCCTCCTGCCCTCAATCTTTTCTAGCACAAGGGTCTTTTCCAATGAGTAAGCTGTTCATATCAGGTGGCCAAAGTGTTGGAGCTTCGGCTTCAGTGTCATCCTTCCAATGAATATTCGGGGTTGATGGGGCTTAGAAAGTAAATAAGTAACTGATACCTGAGGCAGTTCAGAAGGATTCCTTCTTTTACAAGTCCTGAAAGAATCCTGGTTATGAGGCTCTGTCACTTCTCTCTCAATCAAATCTGCATTTCTTTAGGCCTAACCCACTGGAGTACTCTTCTGGTGTCCTCTCTCTTCCAAAAAGGAATAGAGAACACTGAAACCGAGCAGGACCCTGTGGGGTTCCTAAGTACAAATCCTTTCTGTGTTCCTTATTTCTTGTCTGTAGGAAATAGGCTTCATTTAGCCTACCAGACCTTCCCTGAGTTCCACAGGGCAGATTCAAACAGCTAATGAGAGAAAGCAGGGAAAACAAAAATAAGGGAGGAGTAATCAAAATTCTCCAAGCCAGGCTTCAGCAATATGTGAACCGTGAACTTCCTGATGTTCAAGCTGGTTTTAGAAAAGGCAGAGGAACCAGAGATCAAATTGCCAACATCCGCTGGATCATGGAAAAAGCAAGAGAGTTCCAGAAAAACATCTATTTCTGCTTTATTGACTATGCCAAAGCCTTTGACTGTGTGGATCACAATAAACTATGGAAAATTCTGAAAGAGATGGGAATACCAGACCACCTGATCTGCCTCTTAAGAAATCTGTATGCAGGTCAGGAAGCAACAGTTAGAACTGGTCATGGAACAACAGACTGGTTCCAAATAGGAAAAGGAGTACGTCAAGGCTGTATATTGTCACCATGTTTATTTAACTTACATGCAGAGTACATCATGAGAAATGCTGGACTGGAAGAAACACAAGTTGGAATCAAGATTGCCGGGAGAAATATCAATAACCTCAGATATGCAGATGACACCACTCTTATGGCAGAAAGTGAAGAGGGGCTAAAAAGCCTCTTGATGAAGGTGAAAGTGGAAAGTGAAAAGGTTGGCTTAAAGCTCAACATGCAGAAAACGAAGATCATGGCATCTGGTCCCATCACTACATGGGAAATAGATGGGGAAACAGTGGAAACAGTGTCAGACTTTGTTTTTCTGGGCTCCAAAATCACTGCAGATGGTGACTGCAGCCATGAAATTAAAAGACACTTACTCCTTGGAAGGAAAGTTATGACCAACTTAGATAGCATATTCAAAAGCACAGACATTACTTTGCCAACAAAGGTTCACCTAGTCAAGGCTATGGTCTTTCCTGTGGTCATGTATGGATGTGAGAGTTGGACTGTGAAGAAGGCTGAGCGCCGAAGAATTGATGCTTTTGAACTGTGGTGTTGGAGAAGACTCTTGAGAGTCCCTTGGACTGCAAGAAGATCCAACCGGTCCATTCTGAAGGAGATCAATCCTGGAATTTCTTTGGAAGGAATGATGCTAAAGCTGAAACTCCAGTATTTTGGCCACCTCATGTGAAGAGCTGACTCATTGGAGAAGACTCTGATGCTGGGAGGGATTGAGGGCAGGAGGAGAAGGGGACGACAGAGGATGAGATGGCTGGATGGCATCACTGACTCGATGGATGCGAGTCTGGGTGACCTCCGGGAGCTGGTGATGGACAGGGAGGCCTGGCGTGCTGCAGTTCATGGGGTCGCAAAGAGTCGGACACGACTGAGCGACTGATCTGATCTGAATCAAGAAACAAGGGAGGAGTAATCAAGGCAAGTTTGTCCTTGGAGGACAAAACGAATGGAGGGAAAAGGCTAACAGAGTTTTGCCAAGAGAATGCATTCATAGGAGACATCCTCTTCCAACAACATAAGAGATAATGTTACACATGGACATCACCAGATGGTCAACACTGAAATCAGATTGATTATATTCTTTCCAGTCAAAGATGGAGAAGCCATATAGAGTCAGCAAAAACAAGACCAGGAACTGACTGTGGGTCAGATCATGAACGACTTATTGTCAAATTCAGGCTTACATTGAACAAAGTAGGGAAAACCACCAGACCATTCACCTATGACCTAAATCAAATCCCTTATGATTATGCAGTGGAAATGAAAAATAGGAATTAGATCTGATAGACAGAGTGCCTAAAGAACTATGGACAGAGATTCATGACATTGTACAGAAGGCAGTGATCAAGACCATTCCCAAGAAAAAGAAATGCAAAAAGGCAAAATGGTTGTCTGAGGAGGCCTTACAAATAGCTGAGAAAAGAAGAGAAGCTAAAAGCAAAGGAGAAAATGAAAGATATACCTATCTGAATACAGAGTTTCAAAGAAGAGCAAGGAGAGATGAAACCTTCCTCAGTGATCAATACAAAGAAATAGAGGAAAACAACAGAATGGGAAAGACTAGTGATCTCTTTAAGAAAATGAGAGATACCAAGGGAACAGTTCATGCAAACATGGGCACAATAAAGGACAGAAATGGTATGGACCTAGTAAAAGCAGAAGATACTAAGAAGAGGTGGCAAGAATACACAGAAGAACTATACAAAAAAGATCTTCATGACCCAGATAACCACGATGGTATGATCACACAACTAGAGCCAGACATCCTGAAATGCAAAGTCAAGTGGGCCTCCACTACAAACAAAGCTAGTGGAGGTGATGGAATTCCAGTTGAGATATTTCAAATCCTATAAGATGATGCTGTGAAAGTGTTGTACTCAATATGCCAGGAAATTTGGAAAACTCAGCAGTGGCCACAGGACTGGAAAATGTCAGTTTTCATTCCAATCCCAAAGAAAGACAATGCCAAAGAATGTTCAAACTACCTCACAATTGCACTCATCTCTAAAATACTTTACTTCTACATGCTAGCAAAATAATGCTCAAAATTCTCCAAGCCAGGCTTCAACAGTACATGAACCATGAATTCCAGATGTTCAAGCTGGGTTTAGAAAAGGCAGAGGAACCAAAGATCAAATTGCCAACATCTGTTGGATCATCAAAAAAGCAAGAGAGTTCCAGAAAAACATCTATTTCTGCTTCATTGACTATGCCAAAGCCTTTGACTGGGTGGGTCATAACAAACTGTGGAAAATTCTTAAAGAGATGGGAATACCAGACCATCTGACCTGCCTCCTGAGAAATCTGCATGCAGGTCAAGAAGTATCAGTTAGAACCAGACATGAAAAATGGACTAGTTTCAAATTGGGAAAGGAGTATGATAGGCTGTATATTGTCACCTTGCTTATGTAATTTATATGCAGAGTACATCAAAGTTAATGCCAGGTGGAATAAAGCACAAGCTGGAATCAAGATTGCCAGGGGAAATATCAACAACCTCAGATATGCAAATGACACCACCCTTAAGGCAGAAAGCAAAGAGGAACTAAAGAACCCTTTGATGAAAGTGAAAGAGGAGAGTGAAAAAGTTCAAAAAATCAAGATCATGACATCTGGTCCCATCACTTCATGGCAAATAGATGGGGAAACAATGGAAACAGTGAGAGACTTTATTTTGGGGGCTCTAATATCACTGCAGATAGTGACTGCAGCCATGAAAATTAAAAGACACTTGCTCCTTGGAAGAAAAGCTATGACCAACCTAAAAAGTAAAGTTGAAAGTTTAGTCGCTCAGTCGTGTCCAAGTCTTTGCAACCCCATAGACTACAGCCTACAAGGCTCCTCTGTCCACGGGATTTTCCAGGCAAGAGTACTGGAATGGGTTGCCATTTCCTTCTCCAGAGGATCTTCTGGACCCAGGGATCAAACCCAGGTCTCCCACATTATAGGCAGATGCTTTACTGTCTGAGCCATTACCAACCTAGACAGTATGTTAAAAAGCAGAGACGTTACTTTGCCAACAAAGGTCCATCTAGTAAAAGCTATGGTTTTTCCAGTAGTCATGTATGGATGTAAGAGTTAGACTATAAAGAAAGCTGAGCGCTGAAGAATTGATGCTTTTAACTGTGGTGTTGGAGAAGACTCTTGAGAGTCCCTTGGACAGTAAGGAGATCAAACCAGTCAATCCTAAAAGAAATCAGTCCTGAATATGCATTGGAAGAGCTGATGCTGAAGCTGAAGCTCTGATTCTTTGGCTACCTGATGCAAAGAACTGGTTCATTGGAAAAGACCTTGATGTTGGGAAAGACTGAAGGCAGGAGAAGAAGGGGATGACAAAGGATGAGATGGTTGGATGGCATCACCAACTCGATGGACGTGAGTTTGAGCAAGCTCCGGGAGTTGGTAATGGACAGGAAGCCTGGCATGCTACAGTCCATGGGGTCACAAAGAGTCAGACAGGACTGAGTGACTAAACTGAACTGACTGAACTAAGAAACAATAGTGCAGCCTTGGGGCAGGGCCCTGATTCACCCTGAAGTAATATAAATGCAACATTTTTTAGCTCTTCTGCAGAACTAAAAGCTCCCACCCAGGTTGTTCATTGTAGTTCAGTTGCTAAGTTGTGTCTGACTCCATGAACTACAGAACACCAGGCTTCCCTGTCCTTCACTATCTCCCAGTTTCCTCAAACTCATGTCCACTGTGGCTCAAATGGTAAAGAATCTGCAATGTGGGAGACCAGGCTTTGATTCCTGGGTCAGGAAGATCCCCTGAAGAAGGAAATGGCAACCCACTCTGGTATGCTTGCCAGAGAATTCCACGGACAGAGGAGCCTGGAGGGCTACAGTCCATGAGGTCTCAAAGGGTAGGACATGACTGAGCGACTAACACACATATGTCTACTGAGTTGGTAATGGCATCTAATCATCTCATCCTCTGTTGCCCCTTTCCCTTCTTGCCCTCAATCTTTCCCAGCATCAGGGTCTTTAGATGATGGCAACTTCAGGTTGAGGGCAAGATTCCAGGAGCATCCCCTGCTACCTCACCACCAACCAACCAGAAGAAAGCCACACACCGTACAGCCTTCACCTCAAATTTTGGCTATAAAAATTTTTCTTCTCAAAAAAAAAAAGTTTGGGAAAAATTCGGGAAGTTCAGAATTTTTGAACATGAGTTACTTGTTCTCCTTGCTTGGCCCCACAATAAACCTTTCCCTGCTCCACACTCTGACATTTTGCTTTATTTGGTTTCACTGTGCATTGGGTACGTGAAATCAGTTCAATAACAATTTCACCATAGAAACCTCTTTGTGCATGTTATCTCTTCTGACTAGTATTCTTGGAGAAATAAACTATAACGCACTACTTCCCATATATAATCCTCTGATTTCAGTCTCTAGTCCTTGCACATTCCAGGCTCTTTATCAAGGATGCGCTTCCCCTTCATGGCTTCCAAAGTATACTGGTATTTATCAGTTCCAAATTCAGTTCAAACACCAGCTTATTTTAAAGCTCTTCTTGAGGTCTCTACCTGGAAGAAATACATCCCAAAACACTGATTCTACTCTTCTTTCATGATACCACCTTATACTTTCTATTAAAGCTATTTTTCTAGTATTTTATTAAATCATTATAATCCCTTTGAAAGCAGCATCTGTGCCTTATTCACCTTCTTATTCTTTTCAGCACCCAACAGTGGGTTTTAATTATTTCTTAAGTGAAAAATTCAAATGTAGCCTAATCCTTATAACTTCTTATAACTCTCTATGACCCCTATCACACACCATGCTCCTTCAAGTGCTTTCTACTTTGAGAAAATGAATAGAGTCAGCACGTTCAATATTCACTTTTTCTTTAAAATTAGAAATGAAATCTAACACTTTCAAAAGAAACAGCTATAGTTTTAAAGTTTTACTGAACATTTTGTCACTACATCTTGTCATTTGTAACTAAAAGGCCTTCCCCCACGGGGGAAGGAGGTGAAAACAAAAGAAAACTTTTGTTCCTGCATAAGATAACCTTCTAAAGCCATTTTTTCTTGATTTACCTGAAATTAAATACAGTGTTCCTATTTCAAATTAGAACTGTCAAGGAAATTTTTTTCTTTTTTTAATAAACTGAAAACACTCTGAAGACTTCAGAGCTTTGAGATTTTTAGGTATTCATTAATTTCAACCTTCCATAGGGTGTCTTCCACTTAGCGAGCATTGTAACTGTTGCAGTACAAGTTCTCTTTTGAAAACATAAAACATAAATAAATTGAAGGACTATGACCATCCTCTTCTGCATTTTCCCATGATGTATTCAATCTTAAAGGAAATCAGTCCTGAATATTCACTGGTAGTGATTTAGTCATTAAGTCGTGTACAACTCTTGCGATCCTATAGACTACAGCCTGCCAGGATCCTCTGTCCATTGGATTCTCCAGGCAAGAACACTGGAGTGGTTTGCCATTTACTTCTCCGGGGATCTTCCCAACCCAGGAGTCGAACCTGGGTCTCCTGCATTGCAGGTAGATTCTTTACAGACTGAGCTACCAGGGAGGCCCTTGGAAGGACTCTGCTGCAGCTGAAGCTCCAATTCTTTGGCTACCTGATGGGAAGAACTGACTCATTGGAAAAGACCCTGATGCTGGGAAAGATTGAAGGCAGGAGGAGAAGGGGATGACAGAGGATGAGATGGTTGGATGGCATCACCAACTCAATGGACATGAGTTTGAGCAAGCTCTGCGAGTTGATGATGGACAGGGAAGCCTGGCATGCTGCAGTCATGGGGTCACAAAGAGTCAGACACGACTGAGTGACTGAACTGCACTGATGATGTGTTGTAATGTGCATCGGTACTGAACAGGCACACATTAAAGATATAGAACTAGCAGTGATTGTATTAATAATAACAGTTACTGCCACTCACAATGTGCCAGAGAATGCTTATGTGTTTCACACGCATTGTCTCGTTTAACCCTTGCCACAGCTCTATGAAGAAAGCACTATCATTATCTTCACAAATAACAAAATCTAGGAAGGTTTTACATAATTCAATCAAGTTCAAACAGCTTGGATACTAAGGACAGTTCCAGGACTTTAATCCAGGTAATCTGACTCCAGAACCCAAACTCTTAGCCACCATCCTCTCCCACCTGCTTTCTATAAAGCACACAAGAAACGCTCTGCAATTACATTCATGGTCGCAGAGCCGCTCCTCTCAGCCAGCACAATTCCTGCCATTACTGACAGGGGAAGGTACATCAAGATCCTGGAAAATAATCGTTGTACTCAATCCTAGACAAGTGAAACATGTTCGCTAGGAAGAAGACAGTGTAAAAATACTAAGGCGCTTTTCAAAACTTTCATGATTTAATTAATTTACTTAGAGATTACTTAAATTGATTTAATTAATTTATTAATTACCTATGTGTTCCTCAAAGTAAAATTTTAAAACTTCTGACAGTTCCCAGATGACTGCTGCTGCTGCTAAGTCACTTCAGTCGTGTCCGACTCTGTGCAACCCCATAGACGGCAGCCCACCAGGCTTCCCCGTTCCTGGGATTCTCCAGGCAAGAACACTGGAGTGGGTTGCCATTTCCTTCTCTAATGCCCAAAATTGAAAAGTGAAAGTGAAGTCGCTCAGTTGTGTCCGACTCTTAGCGACACCATGGACTGCAGCCCACCAGGCTCCTCTGCCCATGGGATTTTCCAGGCAAGAGTACTGGAGCGGGGGTGCCATTGCCTTCTCTGTCCTAGATGACTGTCACACCAGAATTAGTCCTTTCTCCTTAACCTCTCCTTTCACCAGCCTCCCCACTTCCAGAACCAACCACCACTATCAGCTAACAAGAGACAATCATTTAGCGCTGTCCTATCCATATACAGTGAAATAAGAAATATGTAAGAATCCATAGACAATGTGAACTGATGAATCTTCTTTCTAAGGATTCCCTTGCTCAGGGCTCATACTGAGTCTATTCATCCACTGAAACTGCTCAGAATTCTACAGCAGGACTACCCTATCACTGAGCATCATACCCCTAAGCTAAGGGGAAGCCATTCTAGCACTCAAAAGATGCAGATCATTAGCAGACTACTGGAAAGATCATGGGCCCAATTATAAATACAAACTTCCAGCTTGTTCTGTAAATATTTATTAAATGCCAGACACTGTTTTGAGCATTTGTAATGCAACAATACAATGAAATATTCAGAATCTACACTCTACAAGCAATGGCAGATAAATTTGAGAATGTAAGGCAGAACAGTGTGTATGCATGCTCCCATCAGAGGAACTGGAGTGACCGGATGAAGGATTCCAGTGTGAAGAACTGTAGAGCAAATGCAAATATCAAGTTCAAAATGCCTGAGGTAGAAGCAACCTTTTGTGAACCACCAGGCAGTCCACGAGGCATCAAACCCATGACTTCAAATAGACTACTATTTTATTCCAAGCACCTGAGCCAATCACCAATGTAGTTCAGCTGGTAAAGAATCCACCTGTAATGCCGGAGACCCCAGTTCGATTCCTGGCTGGGGAAGATCCCCTGGAGAAGGGATAGGCTACCCACTCCAGTATTCTTGGGCTTACCTGGTGGCTCAGATGGTAAAGAATCCACCTGCAATGTGGGAGACCTGGGTTCAATACTGGGGTTAGGAAGATCCCTTGGAGAATCCCACTCCAGGATTCTGGCCTAGAGAACTTCATGGACAGAAGAGCCAGGCAGGCTACAGTCCATGGGGTGGCAAAGAGCTGTACAAAATTGAGCGACTTTCACTTTCTTCAAAACTTCCTAGGGTTCCTGATAAAAATATTCATATTCCCTGATACTGTCCTATTAATTAAAAAATAGTAATATGGAAATAGGGCACTAAAACTTCCCTTTTTAACAGCAAGAATTAGACTATAAAGAAAGAAAGGTAACCGTACCACTTCCAAAGTGATATCAGACTAATGCTTGATAACTAAAAGTAAATCTCCACCCAATTCATCTATAGAATATACTCCTTACAATGCATTTCAATGCAATCTAGTGGTGAGAAACAGGAGCAGAAGAGTGTTTTAAAGAAATAGGCATCACTGTAAATAAATCAATATAAGTACACATATGTAAATGTTTATATAGAGTATAGGCTCTTCTAGAGGTTTGCCTTAGTGATTGAGAATATAAATTTACTCTATACAATGCATTGTGAATTAGTATGAATGAATTGTTTTGAAAGACTTAAAGTAATAGAGATCGAATACAAGTGAGAATATCCAATATCATGAGATACATCTACATTACTTTCAATGCTATATAAATTTCATTTTAAATTATGGGTGTTGTTTTCATTTTTTAATTCACTTCCAAGGTATTTTAGTCATAAAGGATCAGAATTCAAATCACAGTAGTTTGTAAGAGATTTTGCATATGATTGTGATGGTGAAAATGTTACTTGTAGGAAGAATGGAGTCTCCATGATAAATGAGTGTGAAATTGGGTATGTTTTTATAATATGAGCAACTTAAGTGAAGAAACCTAGATTTGAAAATAGTAGACTCTACCATTCAAGTTTAACAATGATTTAAAGAAGGGGAAAAAAAAGGCCTGCCAAAAAAAAAAAAAAAATCTCAGGAGACAGCTTAATACAGCTTTGATATGAGATGAAAGAAGAGAAAGTCTAGTTCTGTACTTGTCAGCCATGCAGTTCCCTCACTGAAGGTAAAAGATATAAAATAAAGATAGTACCTCCTCTCTTCCAAGATTATCTGAAATATTACATGGCATTGAATTTTCAAGTAACTAATGAAGAGCTTACCATACACTAGGCAATCAATGCATGTGAGTTCCTTCCCAAATCACCCTCCTTCAGACCCTGTTAGATTTTATTATAATCAACAAGCATGTATTGAGTGCCTAGTTTATCAAGGAGTATTTTAAAACCTGGTGATGTAATGCTAACTAAAACATGTTACACGCCTTTAATGATAGTAAAAAAGACAGAAAGAACACAATAGCCAATGTAGCATATTAGATACTATTATGAGAGTGTAACAAAACAGGCACAAAATTAATTCTGTTGAAAAAAGGATGGGAAACCACAAAGAGGCAACTTTTAGATTTGACCTTGAAATATACGCAGAAATTTGCCATGGGAAAAAGACAAGAAAGGCCACAGTGGGAAAAAGCAGATATTAATTCAGTAAATATTGATTAAACAGCCTAGAGTGCACCAGGCCCTGGACTGGCACCAAGGATGCTTAAGCAGAGGTCTGGATATGTGAACATACATGGCATCTTCCAGAAACAGCAAGTACATACTGGGCACTCCCTCTCCAACGTCTATCACACACTCCCAGACAAAAATAAATATTAATCAACATGGTAATTTTTTAAACATTATTCACTATTATGCAAATATTCAAATTTTGTATTATGCTAGGGATGCTCTTTTACAGAGGTTCTTTATAAATTTTAAATAAAGACGTTGTGTTGTGTTAAATAAGTATGTTTATTTAAATATGTGTTGTCTTAAAACACAAATGTCTATCATATCTTAAACATATTTTGAAAAAAATACAAACTATCAGTATCTTATGAGCAGTCTTATAAGCAGTCTGAAAAATGTTTCATTTAATAAATAACTAAGATTCTAATCTCTCTACTCAACTAGTGGTCAGGTCTGATGATATCAGAATAAAATCATTTTTTAAAATATGCTTTCAAATTTATCAGATGCTACAAATAACGTCAATAGCATATCAACTAAAACACAGTCCTCACTGTGAACTGGAAAAGTTTAAGACATGCTCTTGTTAAACCATCAAATAGTCTAGCATCCTACTGGACATAATTGCTTATTTTTCTTTCTTTCTTTTTTAATGAAGCAAGCATCTCTTATAAAACCTCATATAAGTGCACAGTAAAACTTAACATGAGCTCTCCTTTTTAAATCGCAGATACTCAACAGTAAAACTGCTTCCTTGTAAAGCCAAGGGACATACTCAAACGAATAAGACTTGGCCTAAGGACAGGGTAGGGGCTTCCAAGGAGGCTCAACACTAAAGAATCCGTCTGCAATGCAGGAGCCACAGGAGACATGGGTTCAATCCCTGGAGGAGGGCAGGGCAACCCACTCTAGTATTCTTGCCTGGGATAGAGGAGTCTGTTGGGTTACTGTCCTTGGGGTTGCAAAGAGTCAGACATGACTGAAGCAACTGAGCACAAGCAAGGACAGGGTACCCATGGTAGCCTGGCATTTTCAAGAGAAAAATTATTGTTTTACACCACCAATCTTTGTAGAAATAGTAGGGAAATGTACTATGCATTTTCTTACCTTTGATACAAGGAAGGACGAGAAACACTGCTCCCTCATTTACAAAGCAGGTAAACTGTGATAACATTATTGTATGCATACCCTGGTATATCTTAAATAGGATTCAGTCTTACAGGGAAAAACAGGCTGCTGACATAAACTCAACCTTTTAGAAATTACTACTGTAATATCCAGGATATATAGGATATTACTACTGCAACAACCAGGAGATGGTGAAGGACAGGGGAGCCTGGAGTGCTGCAGTCCATGGAGTCGCAAAGAGTTAGACATGCCTGAGCAACTGAACAACAACATAATATGTAAAATCAAAATACATTTGCAAATACAATAAGGTAATTGAGAGCAGTTCTCAGAGACAAAGGGCTAAACTAATGCTAGTTATTATTATTGTGGAACTATAGTTATAAAGCAAAAAGCCATAATTTAACATGGTCTATATAAAACTGTCAGAGAAGGCAATGGCACCCCACTCCAGTACTCTTGCCTGGAAAATCCCATGGACGGAGGAGCCTGGTGGGCGGCCGTCCATGGGGTCGCTAGGAGTCAGACACGACTGAGAGACTTCACTTTCACTTTTCACTTCATGCACTGGAGAAGGAAATGGCAACCCACTCCAGTGCTCTTGCCTGGAGAATCCCAGGGACGGGGGAGCCTGGTGGGCTGCTGTCTATGGGGTCGCACAGAGTTGGACACGACTGAAGCGACTTAGCAGCAGCATATAAAACTGTAGGACCATTTTGAGGGAGGGAACCTACGGCTGATTCATGTTGATGTTTGACAGAAAACAACAAAATTTGGTAGAGCAATTATCCTTCAGTTAAAAAAAAAAAACAGATTTTTTTTAAAAATAGTAACTAGAGAAAAACTATAGAACCATTTAGATCTATTACAAACCACAATTATTAGCTCTCACCTGAACCATACAAAAACATGCTTACATCCCTATTTCCCACCCAAGATGAAGCTATTTAAGGTGGGTCATCAAGATTCCCAAAGTCTAATATTCTCTCAAAGGGCTTGGTTAAGTCATGTAACCAAAAGCATGAAACATGAGATTAGTCTCAACCGATGTTAATTCTAGCATACAGGTATGTTGTGTTCAGAAATCACACACACACACACACACACACACACACACACACACACATATTTAAAGCAATGTGCTTTACTCAACTTAACTTTTATATTTTTACTATAAATTTTTACTTAGCATTTGTCTTGTTACTTTAAATTTTCTTTCCTTAATAAATGTATTCATTTAACTGATTTTATAGTTTTATTTATTCTGAGTTTACTATTTTAACTATTTTATCTTTCATTCTTTAATTATTCAATTTCTATAGCATTTTCTAACCTTTCCTTTTTTTTTTTTTTTTTAAGAAATTCATAAAGAAACTTCCACCCTCTTTTGAACAGATAGGAGGAAGGCACTAGAGCAGAGCAGATAAAGTCACAGGAACACAATTCAGAAAGTCCTAACAGAGAACACAGAAGGACAGCTTTCTTTTGAGTTCTGTACAGAGCCACCCAGGTCCCAAGGAAGAGATCTCCCAGACGGTCCTGGAGAATGTGATCCCAACCATCATTAGCCAGTAGTGCCTGACACGTGTATTTTTTAATCCAGTTAAACAACAGTTTAGGAATCACACAAGTAAAATCACTCCTTCAGGAGGATGACAAACTAGCCTACAAAACAACCCAGATGAATTGAAGCGACAGTACTGTTTTGTCTCCGGGACAGTTCACAACATCTCTGAGAAGGCAGGTAGATGTACTAAAACCCAGTCCCTGAGCACAATTACAAGATGTGGCTTTTTCTCCTGAGTAAAGCAGCCAGGACAGACAAGAAAGCATACAGGTTAAGAAGGGTGTTTGGCTTAGTTCAAAACTACTCATACTAGCGTGTAAGGAGATACTTCTGAACCTGGAAAGATGTATAATATAGTAGAACAAATTTGTAAGCAGGAGTAGGGTAGATTTACCACTTAATAGCTATGTGACCCTGAGCAAACCGCTTCACTTGCTGAAATCTCAATTTATTTACTTGCTATATGAATCAGGTATAGAACTTGCCGTGTATATATATACACACATACATATACACATATGTGTGTGTGTGTATATATATATATATGAAAGCATTGTGTTAAGTGAGATTGTGCACATGCAGTATGATTGACACTTCAAAAACTCAGGAAATGTTATCTAGTTTATTTTTAAAAAAAATCAACGTACCAGAATTCCTCTTATGCTGTGCCATTCCATGCATAGGCACTCAGTCCTGTGACTCTGTGACCCATGGACTATAGCCTGCCAGGCTCCTCTGTCCAAGGAGATTGTCCAGGCAAGAATACTGGACTGGGTTGCCATGTCCTCCTCCAAGGGATCGTCCCAACTCAGGGATCGAACCCAGGGCTCCCACATTCCAGGCAGATTCTTCACCATCTGAGCCATCAGGAAAGCCCCCTCTTATGCAAGCTCATTCCAAAAAAAAAAAAAAAAAAACTTGAATAAACAGAATTACTTCACTTCAAGAAAGGAATTTAAATATTCCTCATGTGTAAACCTCATGTGTCTTTTTTATAATTTTTTAAATGCCTATGGCTGAAATTCTCTCAAATAGGTTCCTCAGTTGTTTAAAACAATTCCAAAGTTTAAAACCTCCAAAAATTGAGCATGCAATAGCCATCATGACAGGGGTCTAATCATTTTGAGTCCCACAAAATGTTTAAATAGCTTCTCTTAAAAATCAACAGGACTAAAAATCACCTGAAGGTATAATGATAACTAAATTAATTTTCCTGGTGTGGGAATGATCTCAACATAACTAGCCAACAGTTTAGGTCTGATTTTTTTTACAGCACCCAGGAAGAAGCTGGGCAAAGACCAAGAATCACACAGAACAGCCTAGGTCAGCTGATGAAAGTAGAGGAAAATGATAGTTTTCTCTCTTGCTAGTAGGTGATTTTAAAGCACTTCCTTGTCTGTTACTTGAAAGAGAGATGCTGACCCAAACAATCATTAGAGATTATTCTCAAGGTACAAATCACACAGAGTTGATGGACCAAGGGCAGGAGAGCAATCATGATTTTTTGTGAAGAAGTAGTAAACCCCTTTTGTACTGGAATATCGCTTGGCCATTTTGTGAAGCTGGACCAAATATTGTCAGAAGAGTCTGTACTGAGAGACTAGTGAAAACAACCTGTGTTTCCAGTCATCCGATTGAGCTCTCACATAAGCCAAACCAGAAATAAAATATTTTGGCATTAGGACTGAATGTAGTTTAAGAAGAGAAGCCAACTAATTGGCTTGCCAGAAAAAAAAAAAGATAATATACTGACACTAATTTTATCAACTGAAATTATGTATGGTACATAAATTAAAGGGCACATGGCAGCTAAATAATAAAAGCAACCAATCAATAATTTTTTTGCATAAAATGATATGCTGAGAACTTCACATACATTTTTTTTTTAGCCTCAAAACAAGCCTGTAAGATAGGTATTATTTTTCCCCATTTTATATAATGCAAGGGCACAGAGTACAAGCTAACTTGTCCAAGACCACCAGATAGGAAGAGGAATCAAAAATCCAGGCATGGCACACTCCACAGCCTTAACCGTTATGCTATATTGCTTTTGTGAATGATTTTCCTAAAATTTAGTTGGCAAAAAAGTGATGAGAGAGAAAAGAATGGAAATAAACCCTTGCTAGAAAGAAACTGAATGAGGTAAAATTAAATGAGAGGCAGGTGGGGAAATAACGAAGGTACACCCAAAGCAACAGTAGAGGCAGTGCTCTTCCCAACTGGGTGGTGCTGCATCCTTGTAGAACAAGCGCCCCATGGAGAGCCAATGAGTGGAACTTTAAAAAAATATATCCCACCATTGGCCAGGAGGTGTCGCTATGCCTAGAAGTGCGGGGTTCAAAGGAATGTATTAATAATATGTTGGGGCTGATTTACTGTATAAACCATGTCACCTCACGGGACTTGAAAGACAGGCTTGTCTCTGGGTGACCCCCACTGACACTCCAACCTCTGCTTAGGAGTGAAAGAATATACGAAGATTTAGCACGCCACTTTTAATTGGCTGCCAATCCCTGGCTCTTCACTACCTACTCTTACACACACATTAACAGTCTAAATAAAAATGATTCTTCTCCTCTTAAGTTTCTTCTTTGAAATGCCATTGCCAGAAGGGATTTCTCTAAGAAGAATGTGCTGTATCACTGCCAGTGCACAGAGAAGTTGGAATTAAGGAAACAGCTGGCTGCCTGCCACAGGCAGGAACAGAGAACACAGACCAGTCAGCATTTGTCTCTCTACCTCTATCCAGCTAACAACTACTAGCTCTCTCCATCTGCCTTTATCTTACCTCCTTTGATTTGCGGATCAAGTCAGAGAGCTGTTGCTCCACCTCAGATGCAATGCATTATCAATTTACAAAGATATATAAACAGTGAATGAAGGCTGCCCCAGGTACCAAATTAGCCTGAGAAAAGTCTGAAGAAAAAAGGACATATTGAAACAGGAAGGGAGCAGGGCAAAACCTTTAAAAGAATGACATAGCCCAAAGACATGACATAAACTAATTAAACCAAACAGGTCCAAGATAGCAGAGGAGGGAACTTCCACTAGACCTTGAGCCCAAGTAAAAGATCACTGCTACACATCAGAGAGCTAAATGACACCCCCCACAGGCCCCGTTACAGCTCCAAAGCCAACCATAAAGGTCAAAAAGTGGACAGTGGCCAAATTCCTGAAAATGTCAACCCCCTCCCCAAAATAGCTGGAATACCCTTCCCACTCATTACCCTATGAAATTCAGTTAAGTTCAGTCTCTCAGTAATGTCTGACTCTGCAACCCCCTGGACTGCAGAACACCAGGCTTCCCCGTCCATCACCAAATCTGGAGCTTTCTCAAACTCATGTCCGTCAAGTTGGTGATGCCATCCAAACAACTCATCCTCTGTTGTCCCCTTCCCCTCCTGCCTTCAAATCTTTCCCAGCAACAGGGTCTTTTCAAATAAGTTAGTTCTTCGTATCAGGTGGCCAAAGTATTGGAGTTTCAGCTTCTGCATCAGTCCTTCCAATGAATATTCACAACTGATTTCCTTTAGGATTGACTGGTTCTATCTTGTTGCAGTCCAAGAGACTCTCAAGAGTCTTCTCCAACACTACAGTTCAAAAGCATCAATTCTTCAGCACTCAGCTTTCCTTATAGTCCATCTCTCGCATCCACAAATGACTACTTGAAAAACCATAGCTTTGACTAAATAAACGGACCTTTGTTGGTCGAGTAATGTCTCTGATTTTTAATATGCTGTCTAGGTTGGTCATAACTTTTCTTCCAAGGAGTAAGCGTCTTTTAATTTCATGGCTGCAGTCACCATCTGCAGTGATTTGGAAGCCCCCAAAAATAAAGTCTCTCACAGCTTCCATTGTTTCCCCATCTATTTCCCATGAAGTGATGGGACCGGATGCCATGATCTTAGTTTTCTAAATGTTGAGTTTTAAGCCAAATTTTTCCCTCTCCTCTTTCACTTTCATCAAGAGGCTCTTTAGTTCTTCTTCCCTTTCTGCCATAAGGGTGGTGTCATCTGCATATCTGAGGCTATTGATATTTCTCCCAGCAATCTTGATTCCAGCCTGTGTTTCATCCAGCCCAGTATTTCTTGTAATGTACTCTGCATATACGGGGAAGGCAATGGCACCCCACCCCAGTATTTTGCCTGGAAAATCCCATGGATGGAGGAGCCTGGTAGGCTCCAGTCCATGGGGCGCTAAGAGTCGGACACGACTGAGCGACTCACTTTCACTTTTCACTTTCATGCATTGGAGAAGGAAATGGCAACCCACTCCAGTGTTCTTGCCTGGAGAATCCCAGGGACGGGGGAGCCTGGTGAGCCCGTCTATGGGGTCGCACAGAGTCGGACACGACTGAAGCGACTTAACAACAACAACAACAACAACTCTGCATATAAGTTAAATAAGCAGGGTGACAATATACAGCCTTGATGTACTGCTTTCCCAATTTGGAACCAGTCTGTTGTTCCACCTCCAGTTCTAACTCTTGTTCCTGACCTGCATACAGATATCTCAAGAGGCAGGTCAGGTGGTCTGGTATTCCCATCTCTTTCAGAATTTTCCACAGTTTGTGGTGATCCACAAAGTCTTTGGCATAGTCAATACAGCAGAAATAGATGTTTTTCTGGAACTCTCTTGCTTTTTCCATGAACCAATAGATGTTGGCAATTTGATCTCTGGTCCCTCTGCCTTTTCTAAATCCAGCTTGAACATCAGGAAGTTCACGGTTCATGTACTGTTGAAGGCTGGCTTGTAGAATTTTGAGCATTATTTTGCTAGCATGTGAGATGAGTGTAATCGTGTGGCAGTTTGAGTATTCTTTGGCATTGTATTTCTTTGGGATTGGAATGAAAACTGATCTTTTCCAGTCCTGTGGCCACTGCTGAGTTTTCCAAACTTGCTGGCATACTGAGTGCAGCACTTTAACAGTATCATCTTTAGGATTTGAAATAGCTCAACTGGAATTCCATCACTTCCGTTAGCTTTGTTTGTAGTGATGCTTCCTAAGGCCCACTTAACTTCGAATTCCAGGATGTCTGGCTCTACGTAAGTGATTACACCATCATGGTTATCTGGGTCATGAAGATCTTTTTTGTATAGTTCTTCTATGTATTGTTGAAATTACTCATCCTTATAAAATTTACTGAGAACGCCATATCCTGCTGCCTCTTGCCTTCCAAGATGGTCCACACTCTGTCTATGGAGTATGTTTCTCTCTGAATAAAACTTTCACTTTACTGTGGCTTGCTCCTGAACTTTTCCCCCCAAGAAACCAAGAACCCACTCTTGGTTGCCAACCCAGAGACTTACCTGATACGTGGGATATGAACATCCTCTCGCACCCTGCTCTCTTTCCTGCAACTTACGGCTCTAAAACTGAAATGTGAGCAAATTACCAAATACAAGTACCATCTCAAGCTCTTAGTGATCAACCAGCTGCTTTTGAATTAATAATTAAATAATGGCTAGCATTTACAGAGCTCCTACCTTATGCTGGGTATACAATAAACACCTCCAAAAGAAAAATAACTTAAATATGGCTGTATAATTAGGAAACTATGGGTCACTATTCCAATCAGATCTCCAAATCTTAGGTTCTTTCCAGTATACAATTGATGCCATGCAGAGCCCTGTGGGGCTCCTGGGTACATGGCCTTCCTGTGTCCTGCATTTCTTTCCTTATAGGAAACTGCCTTCATTCACCTCAATGACCTTCCCTAAATTCCAAAGGGCAGATTCAAGCAATTGTTAATTACGAAAGGGAGAGGATGTGAGACTAGGAAGAAACAGTCAACAGCAGCCTTGGGGCAAGTTTCTGTTTCCCCACCAATGGATGAACACAACAATATCTTTGATTTGTTTTGCAGATACTGTAAGCCCCTCCAGGTGGAAGAAGTTAGGGTATGCTGCCCACAAGCTAGTAGATCCCAGACTAGTTAAACCTGAAGGTTGATAATACTGACTCCAGTTACCTCACCACCAACCCAAGAAGAATTACCAGGAGCTGATCGTGCCCTCTTTTACTATAAAACTTGTCACTATCTTCCCCAAGTTGGGACACTTGGTTCGAGGGCATCAGCCCACTGTGTCCCCCTTTGCTTGACAAAGCAATAAAAATATCCTTTTCTACTTCATCCAAAACTCTGTTTCCAAGTTTTGATTCAGCACCAGTGTACAGAGAAGCTGAACTTTCAGCATCACAATGACATGTTTATACTACATGGGGCACACTGAGATTTGCTTACAAAATTCTTAGCAGCAATCAAGGAATTATTTTTAATTTTAATTCTTATTTTATAAATAAGAAGTATTTCTTAAGAGATCAAGACTCCAATAAATGGTGGTAAAGTTCTTGACTAAACATGAATTGACTAGTAGAGAAACAACAGTTGAGCAATTATGTATCTTTCCACTATCCTCCTACTTCACAATATTTTACAATTAAATTGCCAAAGGGCATGGGGAGGCGGTTATGAAGGAACAAAGTAGATAAACATCTTTTTCTATAAAACTACAAATTAAACAGCACGAAAACTCTGATTAACCAGTGAATTCCCAGAGCCATGATAAATTCTGCCCATGGCAAGTGGTCAGTATATTTTTTAATAAGAAATTAATTAAGAAAAATGAAAAACTGTTCACAGTGATATAATTTAAAGCCATCAGCCTTAGTACATAGGGCTAATTCATCCTTGAAAGAATTATAATAGGTTTACAATAATAGATTCTCCTTTAACATCTTTTGATTTCTAGTATGATTTCAGTATTTTAAAATCTATGCTTTAGGGTAAAGAGAAAGTATGAAAAAAAAAAGCCAAAGAGCAAAGAGTACACACTGAATGACAGGGTCTAGGAGCGTGCAAATGATTACATGCTGTTCCTAATTAGTCTTACAAATGTTTGAGCATTAGTCTGTTGAAAGTAAAAACCCATTGCAACCAGACTCTAAACATTAAGGTTCCCAGAGTAGATAATTAAATATATTTGGCCTGTAATACACCTCAACCATGTGCTAATTCAAAGCTTTGCCTTAAACTGTGGTTCTGAATCTGATTTAAATTCTGATTCACATGAGAAGCAGAAGAAAGAATAAGAAAAATGTCCCCATTCTATCTTTTGCTTTGCTTGGAGTTAGTTGGCTGTAGGCAAAATTTCAAAGTAATTTAAACTAGCCTTTGGCTGCGGTTCATGGGGTCGCAAAGAGTCGGACACGACTGAGGCGACTGATCTGATCTGATTGGCATCCTTTTACCTCCATTTCCTTGCAAAGCTCCTACTACCTAATTTTCAGATCTCCCAAGGGCTCCAAGACATCCCCACTGTAAGGAATGGGTAATGTCCTGCTTCCTCTGAGGACTGAATGGTAGGCAACTGCTATATTCCTTCTTCCTTCTGATTCAAAACTTCTCCCTCACCGTAGGGCAACTCTCAGCTAAGTGTTAAGAAGGAAACACTGTAATCGAATTAACTCATCCCAAAGTATTGGAGCTTCAGCATCAGTCCTTCCAATGAATATTCAGGGTTGATATCCTTTAGGATTGGTTTGATCTCCTTGCAGTCCAAGGGACTCTCAAGATATTCTCTTAAAACAGAGGACACTACCAATACTTCGGCCACCTGATGTGAAGATCTGCCTCATTGGAAAAGATGCTGATGCTGGGAAAGACTGAAGGTAAAAAGGAGAAAAGGGCAGCAGAGGATGAGATGGTTAGATAGCATCACAGACTCAGTGGACATGAACTTGAGCAAACTCCAGAAGACAATGGAGGTCAAGGAAGCCTGGCATTCTGCAGTCCATGGGGTTGCAAACAGTCCAACATGACTTAACAGCTGAACAAAAAACAACAAAATAGAGGATACATATCCATGCTCCAAAATTCTTTTTAAATTTTGAATATAGTGAAAATTTCCTCTTCCACAAGTAACTGCAATCATTTACTTATGGATTCTTCCTAAAAAAAACAATTTTTATATGTATGTGTGTGTGTATGAAAGCAAATGGAAATACACTTTGTTTTCTCTCTTATTTAATAGAAAAGCCAACAAACTATACATGGCGTCAGGCACCTTTTAAAAAAAATTATCTTTAATGAAATGTCTTGAACACCTTTCCATATTAGTATATAATGGACTGCCTCATTATTTCATTTTTTTAACAACTGGGAAATATTCCTACTGTATGAATGGACTATAATTGAATCGAGCAGCTCACCATTGTTAGACATTTAGCTGCTTTTCAGTCTGTCCATATTAAAACATACTGCAATGAACACCTTGTACATAGATAATTTTAATAAATTCTCCAGGGAGCTGTTGTTGGCTATACCCATCAGTATCGGGGGCTTCCCAGATGGCACAGTGGTAAAGAATCCACCTGCCAATGCAGGAGACACAAGAGACTCAGGTTCAATCTCTGGGTCAGGAAGATCCTCACGAGTAGGAAACGCTAACTCACTTCAATATTTTTGCCTGGAAAATTCCATGGACAGAGGAGCCTGGCAGGCTATAGTCCATGGGGTCACAAAGAGTTGGACAGGACTGGGCGACTGAAAACACACACACACAACACATCTGTATTGGATGGGCACTGTGAAATTATCCTCCATGGTATATGTTCCAACTCACAACCCAAACAACCACCTGTAAGGAAACGTCTGCTTCCAAAACTTTTGCTAACAAAGCAAAGGACATCTGCCAATCTGATGGGTGAAAAAAATAGCATCTCTCTATACTTTTAATTTGTATTTCTTTATTATAAGGGTAACTGAGCATCTTTTCATCTATTTAAAATTTGTATTTCTTTTTCAAAAAAGAGTTTATTCACATCCTACCCACAATAGGAATTTTGGGTAGCCACTTAAACCCCTGAAAGCATTTGATGTTTTTTAAAGGAAAGAATCACCCACATTAGTCCTTAAGTGCTGCATTTCAAAAAACATGGAAGAATGAAACAAAACTTCAGCAGTGCAGGGAGAACATGTCACTGGGCAGAAGTATCAACAAAGAACTAAGTCAGGCTGGCCTAGGTGTTCTGAAGTGCTCTTTCATGAATAAGAAAACCAAAGATTAGAAAATTAATTCAACTGATAAAAAGTACTTATTTTTGTACTGTTCATACTGTTCTATACTGTTCATCCAACTCTATGCCCCAACCAGTAATGCTGAAGCTGAATGGCTCTACGAAAACCTACAAGACCTCTTAGAACTAACACCAAAAAAAGATGATGTCCTTTTCATTATAGGGGACTGGAATGCAAAAATAGGAAGCCAAGAAACACCTGGAGTAACAGGCAAATTTGGCCTTGGAGTACAGAATGAAGCAGGGCAAAAGCTAGTAGAGTTTTGTCAAGAGAATGCACTGGTCATAGCAAACACCTTCTTCCAACAACACAAGAGAAGACTCTACACATGGACATCACCAGATGGTCAACACCGAAATCGGATCGATTATATTCTTTGCAGCCAAAGATGGAAAAGCTCTACACAGTCAGCAAAAACTAATAGAGTTTTGCCAAGAGAATGCACTGGTCATAGCAAACACCTTCTTCCAACAACACAAGAGAAGACTCTACACATGGACATCACCAGATGGTCAACACCGAAATCAGATCGATTATATTCTTTGCAGCCAAAGATGGAAAAGCTCTACACAGTCAGCAAAAACTAATAGAGTTTTGCCAAGAGAATGCACTGGTCATAGCAAACACCTTCTTCCAACAACACAAGAGAAGACTCTACACATGGACATCACCAGATTGTCAACACCGAAATCAGATCGATTATATTCTTTGCAGCCAAAGATGGAGAAGCTCTACACAGTCAGCAAAAACAAGACCGGGAGCGGACTGTGGCTCAGTACACGATCTCCTTATTGCCCAATTCAGACTTAAAGTGAAGAAAGTAGGGAAAATCACTGGACCATTCAGGTATGACCTAAATCAAATCCCTTATGATTATACAGTGGAAGTGAGAAATAGATTTAAGAGACTAGATCTGATAGACAGAGTGCCTGATGAACTATGAATGGAGGTTCGAGACATAGTACAAGAGACAGGGATCAAGACCATCCCCATGGAAAAGAAATGCAAAAAAGCAAAAGGCTGTCTGAGAAAGCCTTGAAAATAGCTGTGAAAAGAAGAGAAGCGAAAAGCAAAGGAGAAAAGGAAAGATATACCTACCTATTTGAATGCAGAGTTCCAAAGAATAGCAAGGAAAGATAAGAAAGCCTTCCTCAGTGATCAGTGCAAAGAAATAGAGGAAGGGAAAGACTAGAGATCTCTTCAAGAAAATTAGAGGTATCAAGAGAACATTTCATGCAAAGATGGGCTCGATAAAGGACAGAAATGGTAGGGACCTAACAGAAGAAGAAGATATTAAGAAGAGATGGCAAGAATACACAAAAGAACTGTACATAAAAGATCTTCATGACCCAGATTATTACAATGGTGTGATCACTCACCTAGAGCCAGACATCCTGGAATGAAGGATGTGAAGTTAAGTGGGCCTTAGGGAGCATCACTACGAACAAAGCTAGTGGAGGTGATGGAATTCCAGTTGAGCTATTTCAAATCCTAAAAGATGATGCTGTGAAAGTGCTGCACTAAATATGCCAGCAAATTTAGAAAACTCAGCAGTGGCAACAAGACTGGAAAAGGTCAGTTTTCATTCCAATCCCAAAGAAAGGCAATGCCAAAGAACGCTCAAATTTCCACACAATTGCACTTATCTCACACGCTAGCAAAGTAATGTGCAAAATTCTCCAAGCCAGGCTTCAGCAATACATGAACCATGAACTTCCAGATGTTCAAGCTGGATTTAGAAAAGGCAGAGGAACAAGAGATCAAATTGCCAACATCCGCTGGATCATCCCAAAAGCAAGTAAGTTCCAGTAAAACATCTATTTCTGCTTTATTGACTATGCCAAAGCTTTTGACTGTGTGGATCACAATAAACTGTGGAAAATTCTGAAAGAGATGGGAATACCAGACCACCTAAGCTGCCTCTTGAGAAACCTGTATGCAGGTCAGGAAGCAACAGAACTAGACATGGAACAAGAGACTGGTTCCAAATAGGAAAAAGAGTACGTCAAGGCTGTATATTGTCACCCTGCTTATTTAACTTATATGCAGAGTACATCATGAGAAACGCTGGACTGGAAGGAAGAAGCACAAGCTGGAATCAAGATTGCCGGGAGAAATATCAATAACCTCAGAAATGCAGATGACATCACCCTTAATGGCAGAAAGGGAAGAAGAACTAAAGAGCTTCTTGATGAAAGTGAAAGAGGAGAGGGAAAAAGTTGGCTTAAAACTCAACATTCAGAAAACTAAGATCATGGCATCCAGTCCCATCTCTTCATGGGAAATAGATGGGGAAACAGTGGCTGACTTTATTTGGAGGGGCTCCAAAATCACTGCAGACGGTATTTGCAGCCATGAAATTAAAAGATGCTTACTCCTTGGAAGGAAAGTTATGACCAACCTAGACAGCACATTAAAAAGCAGAGACATTACTTTGCCAACAAAGGTCTGTCTAGTCAAGGCTATGGTTTTTCCAGTGGTCATATATGGATATGAGAGTTGGACTATAAAGAAAGCTGAGCACCAAAGAATTGATGCTTCTGAACTGTGGTGTTGGAGAAGACTCTTGAGAGTCCCTTGGACTGCAAGGAGATCCAACCAGTCCATCCTAAAGGAGATCAGTCCTGGGTGTTCACTGGAAGGACTAATGTTGAAGCTGAAACTCCAATACTTTGGCCACCTGATGCTAAGAGCTGACTCATTGGAAAAGACCCTGATGCTGGGAAAGATTGAGGGCAGGAGGGGAATGGGATGACAGAGGATGTGATATCTGGATGACATCACTGACTCAATGGACATGAGTTTGGATAAACTCCCGGAGTTGGTGATGGACAGGGAGGCCTGGCATGCTGGAGGTCATGGAGTCACAAAGAGTCGGATATGACTGAGCAACTGAACTGAACTGAACTTGTTTTCATCCCAGGAAGGAACAGAGTTCACACTCAAGGGTCCTTCCAAGGACCAGTGTTGGCTTCCCTACGTTAAGACCTTACCTATCTCCTCCAGACAACCCAGAAAAGCATTAATCTATGTTAGCTTAGGAGTCGGAACTACGTTCCATGAAAAAAGACAAAATAATTAATGTATAACATAATCTGTTTCTCCCCAGAAAAGGTTAACAAGATAGATTCACTAATATTGACCTCCTAAAAGGTAATCACAGATTAGCAATTTAAGTAGACATGTATAGGGTGGTTACACATGAAAACTAGGCAGCTAGTGCTATTCACTATTACAGTAATAAGAAAAGGTTAAGAAAGCCCAAATGATCTGCATCAGCATCCTAAAGAGAAACCAGCAGAAAAGAATATCTAGTAACTCAGTTCAAAAGATACTACAGCCACCACTAACACTCAGTAGCTACTCACATCTAAATAACAAGCATAACCAACCCTTCATTCCTCAGATTTCCATATCCAGATCAACCAAAGAATAATTAAAAGTCAAATCTCAGGTACTGAAAAGTTATTTGAACAAATAGCAAAAAAGACAAAGATGAATACTAATAGACATGTCCTCAAAATACTTTATGATTCTACTATGCTATTTACAAGCTTCCCTGGTGGCTCAGATGGTGAAGAATCCACCTGCAGTGCAGGAGACCTGGGTTCAATCCCTGGGTCAGGAAGATCCCTTGGAGAAGGAAATGGCAAAACACTCCAGTATTCTTGCCTGGAGAATCCCACAGACGGAGAAGCCTGGCAAACTACAGTCCATGGAGTCACAAACAGTCAGACACAACTGAGCGACTAACATGCTATTTACAATTCTGAATAGAGATGCAGACTTGTAAAAGGCAAAAGTTAGTTCTGGAACCATAAATAAATTAAGCAGGTGGATTTCCCTCACTAAATCCTCTTTCCTGCTGGATAAAATCCTTCTACCCTTACTGCCACAGTCACCTCATTTTTCTATACACTGTCTACCCTCTTTTGTACTATATGACTTTTGTAACTCTCTCTTCCATTATTTTATCTCAGTTGTTTATCTCTTTCTTTCCTTCAACATTGGTGGGACCACAGTGTGCAAGGAATATAAAGTTTAACAACCTACCTCCCTTCTTTTCTAAGGCCTCCCAAATCACCTCAATTCCAACATTCCAACAACATTCCAAGTAAATAAACATTTGCTTGTTATCAAATGCAGCTTCATAACAAGCCCTTTGGCCTCCTGCCCACAGCCACATGGACACCCATAAGTCTCTTCCTTGTAGAAAACAGGGCCAACGGTGCCCATAAACACACCTAGCTGTTTCTAACCCCAGATACTTGCACCCTACCAATCACCTATATCATTTCTCCCTTGCAATGATGAGATTCCAAGCAATAAAAGTGTGTCTTCATACATAGCAAAAAAATGCATTTGAACAAAAACTATGCCAAAATGGTAGGGTCATCTCTTACTATGTACAAAACAGAATAACTGAAGATAGTCACAGGCACATAAAGGGTTACCAGAGAGCGCTAATTTATTCATTGATTGACTTTTGCATTCTCATGGCTCTAATTAATAAAGCCAGTACATTAACACAGTTCTAAGAAGTAACGATCAGGAACTTAATGACTAATTGAGAAGAAAACTCAAGGTTTATTGTAAAAGCAATTCAAATTCTGATAGTATTGGTAAATAACACACAAATGTATATTTTTAGCAGAATTCCAAAGCTCAAAACTTCAGAAGTCGGTTACAATTTTAAAATAAAGATGGCAAATCGAATTATAATAACATCATAACATAGCAAGAAAAGCTACATCTCACAAAGGAAAAATATAAGAAACAAATGGACTTCTCTGGTGATCCAGTGGCTAAGACTCAGTCCCTGATCAGGGAATTAGCGCCACAACTAAGAGTCTGCACACTACAACTGAAGATACTGCATGCCACAACTAAAGAGCCTGAGTGCCACAACTAAGACCTGCGCAGCAAAATAAGTAAACAGTTTTAAAAAGAGGCAAATAAATTAATTTCTTTAAAATGGTGGCAGAGCAAAACATTTTGGTCATTCTAAAAAAAAAAAAAAAAAACAGATAATTTATATTTTGTACTTTGTATTTTCATAAGCTCAGTCTAAGTCATGGATAAGCACCACAGTTGAGTTAAACATGGCCAGTATGAATCCCCAAGGACGTGAAACTAAATTTGAAGAGATAATGGCCTTCCCAGTTTGAATTAAGTAGATGTGGCCAGGAAAGCAGGAGAACAAAAAGAGAATGAGATAATGAAAAACTCAGAAAATAGCTTTCAAAAGAGCTTGTTGAGAAAAAGAGTATTACCCAAGTACTGTCTACTCAAAGAACAACAGAATTTCCTCCAAAGCCAGGACTTTCACATACCACTTAAATGGGCATTTAACTATTAACAGAAAAAACAAGAACTTGAACTTCAATTTTACATGTGTAAAGAATATTCTGCTGGACTGCTAAGAAAATTTATATATATATATATATATATATATATATATATGTATGTATGTGTCGGACACGACTTAGTGACTTCACTTTCACTTTTCACTTTCATGCATTGGAGAAGGAAATGGCAACCCACTCCAGTGTTCTTGCCTGGAGAATCCCAGGGACAGGGGAGCCTGGTGGGCTGCCGTCTCTGGGGTCGCACAGAGTCGGACACGACTGAAGCGACTTGGCAGCAGCATATATATATATATAAATGTGTGTGTATGTATGTGTGTATATGTGTATATATTATATATATAAAATATGTATACACACGAGAGTTGGACATGACAGTGACTAAACCATCACCACCATATATATATATATATATGACTTATGTGTGTGTATATATATGTATATACAATGTATATATAATTTATGACACATACTGATGCTCAAAAATGAAAGCTCTTTTCTAATAAAAATTGAAAGGCTAAGAATAAAAATGCATTAAATGAATATAGTTATATTTACATTATACATTTTTTTTCCTAACGTGGCCAACTTGTAGAAACCAAACACAAGAGGTATATAACATTTACATATCCTGATTTTTAAAAATGTTTTGAAATTTTTGGCTTTCCCTTAGGAATATATACTGATGCTTATATTATCATGCAATTCCCTAGTGAGAAAATCATATTAATAATAAGATTGTCTAATTTGAGAGAGTTCCCCAAATAATAATTGTTAGAAGGTAATACACTGTCCACAAATGCAGAATGCTTTGCCTCTCCTCCTCTGTGTTTGAACAGCAATTGACCTTGGAATAGCTGCCAGAAACCACGTGAAGATTGGCCTAACACATCTCATCTTGTCTAGGTTAAGACTGGGCACATTTCCCTTACTTAGAATCCTAAGCTGGCCTCTCACCAAAAAGACATGTTAACTGAAGGATCAGAACAGAATACAAAACAAAAAAGCCCCACAGGTCTAAGTAATGCTGATGAACTCATGTATGACTTTGCAACCTGTAACTTCTCAATAACGTCCTGAGTTATCTGGCTGGATAAGAGATTTTCAAATAAACAAGAGAAAATGGGTAAAAACCTCTTAAAGAAAACTCCCTCAATTAGCAATCACCTTCATTTAGCAGCAGCACCTCCACTATGCCAGCTGCAGGGGAAATTAATTAAATTTAATAGAAGCCACGGGGGAAGTAATTAAATTTAATAGAAGTCATGGATTCCAAATGAAGATAAACTGTATTTGTAATCAGACCTACTGTGTCACTTATTCATTTCCCGGTTTAAAAACGCTTGAGCCAAACCACCTTCCACAGGAACACTAAGTTACCTGGAATCACTCCCTCATTTTCACTTCAAAATGTAAAATGATTGATGCAGTATGCTATAGAAAGCATCCCTAATTTTTTTGAAGCTTTTTTTTTTTTTTTTTAAATAAAAAAATCTGCACCACCATAACATGTCAATTATGTGTAAATGAGCAGATCGGAATTACACAGAAGCCATAGCACAGACAAGAAGTAATGAAAGGTTGGCATGTTTGCTTTGGGAAGGAAAACTAGCGGCCCATTCATCTAAATGCAGTTATGTTTCAATTTAACTAAATTACAAGGTTTGAAATTAGCAATGCTTCAAGCGCTCCGGGCTACCGCTCCCACCAGAACACTTCATCTTTAATACCTGCTCTGGCTTGCAAATAAAACTAAGGAAAACAGTAGGGGGAAATAGTCAAAACATCTTTTTAACAAAGGTCTTTTCTAACAACTACAATCTTATGGTTTTTTACCCCTCAGAAAATCTAAAGCTTAAATGAGACAAAGCTAAGTAATAATCAATCCTCTTTTTTTTTTAAACGTGTGTTCTATGCCTAGTTATTTAAATATTTATCTTTCTTATGATGATAATGTGTAAGCTCCTTAAGGACAAATATAATTTCAGCTTCGAGTTTCTTACCTCTAAAACACAGCACAGCATTGTGTTTTAGAGGTATTAGAAAATATTTATTATCCCACTTTAAAAGAAAAGAGTTGGACAGCATTACTTTCTACGAAATCAGTATCAACACTAGCTTGAGCAGGCAAGCTTCTCCTGGTTAGGAGAACAGGGCTAGGCAAGAAAGCCAAGATTTCCACCTAACTGGGGAAACAAGAAAATTTATTTTTTGAGTGATTTTGAGCTCTAACTCCCATGAGATTTATTAAAGCAGTTTAAGACAAAGTAACAATGGCTGACATAGAACAAGCATCTACCATATGCCAGGCACCACGCTAAGCACCGTATACAGAGTATTTCATTCAATGCTCACCAAAACCCAAATAGATGCCTCATAAATTTTTGTGGACTAAACTAAGAACTATTCATTTTTTAATAACTTTGGTTCCAGAGACCTAGAGAATCAATATATGATTGCTATTTATCAGGATTACATCATTTGAGTACATATAATTGCAGTTGGTCACTTGTTCTACACAGACTTTTCTGGTCTTTTCATTTCACATACTGTCTTCTCCATAAGGCTTTCCTGGTGGCTCAGCGGTAAAGAATCCAACAGCCAATGCAGAAGCCCCAGCTTCGACCCCTGGGTTGACACAATCCCCTGGAAAAAGAAACGGCAACCCATTCCAGTATTCTTGCCTGGAGAATTCCATGGACAGAGGGGCCTGGTGTTAGGCACAATTGAGTGACTAAACAACAAGAACTTCTCCATAAAACTAAGCTTTTACTGAACCCCCTGTATCTACTCCTATTACAGAGTTCATAACACTTTTTCTCACTTACATCCCCTACTGTCTCCCTCCATTAGACTATAAAGACCTTATCCTGTTACTCTTTTATCTTTAGCCCCAGCGCAGAGCATGGCATATTTGAGGCACTAAATAATGATTGGAAATAAATTATTCATGTGTGCCGCTCTTTAAGGTCCTAGCTCTTTGCCATCAGGAATCAAAGGTGTTTCACTCTGTATGTTTGGAGTGGGGTGGGGGCAAGAAATTACAAATATCATTTACAATCTAAACTGTAATCATTAACCTAGCCCACAAAAATATTAACCGAGACAACATTTAAAAGTGGTCCTCTAACAAAATATTTAGCCATGTGTTAAGTGGCAAAGATCACATCAACTTCTCGTGCATTCCTTTTTGACAGCCTTCCAGTTTTAAAAATTGTGTTTAAATGTACTGAGTAACTTTTAAAAATAAGCATGCACATGAATCAAGAGAGGGTTCACAATATCTCATACAGCACATAGTTGAAAACAGGTTCCTATAAAACACTTAATAAACGATTCCTTTATCTACATAACTTTGTATTATGAAAACACAGACTTATACCTATATTTCATTAGAATTTACTATTTTGGTCATTCCTGGTGTTTGATTATCAACCTATGGAAACTGTTTTAAGTTCTCATAAAACTTGAAAAGAAAATGCATTTTAAGCATTATTACTGTTAGAAGGACACTTCTCTCATTGTTTGAGCTAATACTTTAGTGTTGCTTTTATTCCCCACAGGGGAAACATGAAAGAAAAGGAGGGGGAAAAAAACCCAGAAAATACTAGAAAGATTTATATACTCTGGTCTCTGCTCCTAGGTTAAAATATATAGGTTTTTCCCTCATGGTACAATTTTTTAAATCGACTGTTAACCAAAATTAGGAATAAATATTTAATACTTTTGTGTAGATTAGACCCTATGTGAATGCAATAAATGAAGAAAAACACACATTTACCCTTAACTTATTTTTGTCCATATACTTACTGTGTGAAATCTATCTGTAGGAGAATAAAACTCAAATCAAAAACTCTATAAGCAGAGAAACAATTAATACGTTGACAGTAAAGAAGTATGTCACACGTTCAAACAGTATTTGGTTCTCAGGATACATATACAGTTGTAATGATAAGCGAGATCACTATTAAGAAATGTACTGTGAGGCATTATTGTACTTGATTTATTTGAAAATTAAAAACAAATTATCCTCTTCTCAGTAATAGCAATTTAATTTTTTCAAGCTGTTATTGAACCAATTAAACAAAACCATTTATTCTAATACATGAAAGAAATTCTACTTGTGACAGTATCAAGATAATTTTTTTTTACATAAAGAACAATTACTTTACATCTACATGACAACCACTCCCCTAAACCAATGCTACACAAAGTATGAGTTCCCTAGGACCCTTCTAGGAATCATGACGTCAAAACTGTTTTCATAATGATACTAAGACACTATTATCTTTCTCACTGATGGTGCAAAAGCAATGTTAAGTCAAGCTGTGAATGTCATTAGCATAAATCAAAACAGAGACACCAAATTTTACTAGCAGACATTCCGAAACATGCAATCGCAATAAAGTGCAGTTTCACTTAAGAAGGTCTTTAATAAACCAGTAAAATTAGTTAATTTTTAAAATCACGATCCTTGAGTACATGCCATTTTAATATCCTATACAATAAAGGAAGGAAAAATGCATAAAGCATTTCCACTGCATATCAAAATACAATGGGATAACTGTCTCAAACAAAAAGCACTTATGAGACTGAGATACGCGGTGAACTAGCCACTCTTTTCACAAAACACTATGTTTTCCTTGAATGAATGATTGAAGACAACCTATTCAGAACTGGGTAGGACTGACATTTGGGGGGAGGAAAGAGCAAGTGAACCTGTCACTTGAAGGAAAATAACTGACAGTGTCTGTTGCCAATGATAAAAATTGAAATTTTAAGTGAAAATTAGTATCTTGAAATGGAGAGGGCACTGGCGACCCACTCCAGTACTCTTGCCTGGAAACTTCCATGGACGGAGGGGCCTGGTAGGCTGCAGTCCATGGGGTCGCTAAGAGTTGGACACGACTGAGCATCTTCACTTTCACTTTTCACTTTCATGCATTGGAGAAGGAAATGGCAGCCCACTCCACTGTTCTTGCCTAAAGAATCCCAGGGACGGGGGAACCTGGTGGGCTGCCATCAGTGGGGTCGCACAGAGTCGGACACGACTGATATGACTTAGCAGTAGCAGTAGCAGTATCTTGAAAATTTAATCCACCAGCCTGAGCCTGAGAGCTTTCCAACACTTAAAACATCTTCTGACATTGAGAAATGTTATTGCTTGACTAGTCACATAATAAAATATGTCCATATTCAGATCTGCTTAACTTAGAGAACTGATATTTCCCAATTGATCAATCAGATCAGTCGCTCAGTCGGTCGACCTGCGACCCCATGAACAGCAGCACGCCAGGCCTCCCTGTCCATCACCGCTCCCGGAGGTCCCGACCCCCACGAGGTATCCATCCAGCCTCCATCCTCTGTCGTCCCCTTCCCTCCTGCCCCTCCCCCCAGCTCGAGTTGAGTCTCATGAGGCATACTGAGTTCGCACTCCCACCAGATCCCCAGTGGACTGTTGATCTTCTAGTCGGGACCCAGTCTCTCCCCCGTCAGCATCTGCCCGCCCTCACAGTCAGCCCCTCACATGACCACAGGAGCAGCTACAGGACCTTTCTCGTTGTTGCTATCTTTCCTCGGGTCGCCATCACTCTGAGTATTTGAGCCAGAACATTACTTTCACTTTTCCCTCTTTCCCATAGTGATGACGATGTCTCCTCCCCCGGGCCCCCTCCCTCGCGCTCCGTTTTCTGCCATCTGAGGTGACAGCCGCGACCGAGGCGTGTCCGTAGGAGTCCCTTCAAGATTTGCCGTTCCTCGCCTTACAGGGCGGAGCAGAGGAGCGCTTGAGGCGGCCGTGCCGGGCCCTCTCCCTGTTTTCAGTATGTAAGGCGTTGCATTTTTGCCTTCCCCCTGATCCCCCTGTGCCTCCGTTCTCTGTTCTTGCCGGTTTTCTTCCCTTGCTTTCCTCACAGTTGGCCCCCGGGGTGGGTATCCTTCTCTCTCCGTCAGGCCAGGCTCGGTGGTGGGTGTTGGGGTGAGTAGTGGGCCGTTGTGGTAGGAGGGGGGCGGGTGAGAGCATCCAAGTACTGCAATTGATCAATACATGATGTTATAAAATCATGCATAGGTAAAAATCTATACAAAGAGCAAAACATATTTTACTGTAACAAGGTACAAAATGTTCAATGTAGATGTTTCAATTCTTCATTGAAACTAACTTTTAAGAAATTACAATCTGTAGCATTTTAGTGCAGTATCAAAGAACATTCTCTATTAAAATACACCTCCCTTTTATCTCATATATTACACCAAAAGAACATATTACAAAAGACAATCCAGAAGCAGATATAAAAACCTAGCTGTCTTCTAATGAACTAGAAGATCAAAGCGAATCATAAAAGATGTACATAAATGCCAGTCTTCTCATTAAATTTTTTGTTCTGCAAATGCAGGGATTTTTTCCCACAAAAGTATGTTTTATGTTAACAAGTAATGAACTTTTTAATTATTATTTTTTAAACTTCTCAGTTTTCTTACATGGTAGATGGTATATATCAGTAAATACAACCCACATAAAGTTCTTTTGTGTTCTCAATAATTTTTAAAAATCATAAAGGGATCCTTATGGGTCCAAATAGTTTAAGAACCACTGACCTGAATTAAAGGCTCATCATCTACTATAACATGATTCTCAATAGGATTTTTACCAAACTCTTAATAAAATTAAGATATATTCTGAATTATGTGTACTAATTGCAGCCATGAAATTAAAAGACGCTTACTCCTTGGAAGGAAAGTTATGACCAACCTAGATAGCATATTAAAAAGCAGAGACATTACTTCGCCAACAAAGGTCCATCTAGTCAAGGCTATGGTTTTTCCAGTGGTCATGTATGGATGTGAGAGTTGGACTGTGACGAAAGCTGAGTGCCAAAGAATTGATGCGAACTCTGGTGTTGGAGAAGACTCTTGAGAGTCTCTTGGACTGCAAAGAGATCCAACCAGTCCATTCTAAAGGAGATCAGTCCTGGGTGTTCTTTGGAAAACTGATGCTAAAACTGAAACTCCAATACTTTGGCCACCTCATGCAAAGAGTTGATTCATTGGAAAAGACCCTGATGCTGGGAGGGATTGGGGGCAGGAGGAGAAGGGGATGACAGAGGATGAGATGGCTGGATGACTCGATGGACATGAGTTTGAGTGAACTCTGGGAGTTGGTGATGTACAGGGAAGCCTGGCATGCTGTGATTCATGGGGTCACAAAGAGTCGGACATGACTGAGCAACTGAACTGACTGAACTGATGCACACTTAACAGAGTCTACAAATGCCAAGCACTATGTTAATTCCTCAGGATACAAGAAAGTGCTTAGTTCTTGTTCTCAAGTTGCTTACAGTCTAACAAGGAGATGTCCTAGTCATCCCAGGACTATTTGAGGACAGGACGCGTGGCAGAGTGAACCCACTCTCAAAGCCAGCATCAGTGTTCAGTCAGTTCAGAATGCTCGTTACCAGTTCACGCTGCCACTATCAAGTCTGGGCTTATCATATTTCCTGTGTTTGTTTGGGTCTCCCATCACTTTTTCTGGATTTTCTAACTCTCATATAAAAGTCCCTCTGCCTTTTAAATAAGAAAGGCCATCCATCTGAGTTTTCCATTTTTTCACTTAAAGTATATTCAAGTGTGTTTGATATAACCTTAAAATCACATTTTCCCCCAAGTTAATGTGTTGCTGGTTATTCATTGTGTCTTTCCTACCAAAGTATTGTAGGGATTCACCGTATTCTCTTTATGAGCTTCCATATTTTAAAAATTTTAGATAAGGTAAAATTATGTACCTCTGAAACCTAAGCTTTAATCACTGGAGAATATAATAATACGAGCATGTTTTCTTAAGTTTAAATTCTACATCTATAATGAAGCAAGCCACAAAAGGATAAAATACAACAAGATTTCTTTTGAAGGCCCATTTCCAATCTTGAGTTCGATCCCCGGGTTGGAAAGATCCCCTGAAGAAGGGAAAGACTACCCACTCTAGTATTCTGGCCTGTAGAATTCCATGGACTGTATAGTCTATGGAGTCGCAGAGTCGGACATGACTGAGCAACTTTCACTTTTCAATAATGAGCAAAACATACTGAAAAACCACAAAATTCTGAACTGGTCATGATTAGTGAACATCTTATTCCTTCACTGTTTAACACTAGGAAGTAAGTAAAAAAATGAAAACAGATTAAAGAGATATGACCAAGTTCTGACATTGAGAAAGTTAATTCATGGTGTTCGTTGCTAGCTAAGTCTCTTGTATTGACTGAGATACAACTTTAAAAAGCTTCTGGAGAAGGTTATATGCTATTCTCCAAAGCACTCTTTAATTTCTATTAACTTTTCTGCTACCTCATAGGCAAAAGGTGGTTAAGAATAAACACTGCAAGGAGCCTTGGTTCAAAGTTCACTGTGTGACACTTAAATTCCTTAAGCCTATTTCCTCAGGCATACAGAACAGCTAAAAACAACTAACCTGTAGACTTAATGATTGAATGATATCATAAAGTTAAGTAACCACATTTTAACCATTCAAAAAATGCTAGTCATTATATAATGGTCTAATAAAAATTCTAACCAACACAAATTAACAATAGATATAACCATTTTATTTACAGATTCTACGGCAGAATCTGAAGATTAAAAACCCAGAGTCATTTCACTTCTTTGCCGTACAATAAAAGTAGAAAAACAATCCACACAAAGGATGGGACGGGATTAAACACGTCTCAGTCTGAGAGAAGCAGAGAACTGGGATTTACCGCACAGTCTCTGGGTCTCCCAACTGTTTGCACCCATCAGCCCCTGCCCCACCCTTTACTTATTCCATGACTTTAGACAAGCAGATAAAATTTCAGCTTCTGGTTCCTCTTCCACTGCATGAAGAATTAGATTTTCTATAAGGTGTTATGAGGATTTAAATGGACTAATGACTATAATAGGGCTAAGCACAAAACTGAGCATAGAATAAGCCTTGAAGAAATGGTAGTGTATTATTTTCAGGTTGCCTTTAGAGTGCTTCCTGTATGATACGTTTACTTTAGTTTTTAATTTAACAAAGATAAACAAGTACCTCCCAAAACACGCCTAAATAAATTGCTTTGAATGAAATCCATATGTTGCAATAAAGTTTGGCAAAAGAATATATCAGTAGTAAAAACAATAGTTACCTTGTAAATTTGCTTTAATAATAAGCAATAAAACTTTGGTATTTGAGCTATGTCCAAGCTCTAGATTAGTGCTTCTCAACCCTGGTTGCACATAAGAATCATCAGGAGAAAATTTTTTAAAATACAATGCACACTGAGAATCCAACATAGTATGTTGCAAACTGACGCATAAGGAAGAGAACTGTGCCACGTTCCCATTATGAACTGTATTTCAAGGAAACCAAATAGCCCTACCAGGTTAAAAAACATTTTTTCTACAGAAAATAATTCTAGATTAGACATTGACAAGGAACAATATAGTAAGGAAGTCTCCATTTTATGTCTATCTTCATTAGAATGAAGATGGATATAAGCTCCTGAATCTAGATGATTACTGCTGCTACTGCTAAGTCCCTTCAGTCGTGTCCGACTCTGTGCAACCCCATAGACGGCAGCCCACCAGGCTCCACCGTCCCTAGGATTCTCCAGGCAAGAACACTGGAGTGGGTTGCCATTTCCTTCTCCAATGCATGAAAGAGAAAAGTGAAAGTGAAGTCGCTCAGTTGTGTCCGACTCTTAGCAACCCCATGGATTGCAGCCTTCCAGGCTCCTCTGTCCATGGGATTTTCCAGGCAAGAGTACTGGAGTGGGGTGCCTGCCTTCTCCAAGTTGATTACTAAGGGACATGATTTCGTCCCATACCAACTAGGCACATCACTGTCATTGTCATGACAATGATTCTGGTTTCTTTGTTCAAAATAAACAGTGCCAATTCTATTACTTAAAATCTTCAGAGCTCTGAATACAAATAGAATATAGAGGACAGAAGAGGGATCTACCTTATTCTTATCCTGAAACACTACAATAGTCAATTACAGAGACTATTTCAAATTAATTCCAGATAGATATTCCAAATAACAAAACACTAGAAAACAAATTCAATCAATAATTTAACTGCATTCTAAAATGATCTGATCTAATGAGAATACATTTGAATTGTAATAAGAATTTAACGAAAATTTTAAATGACCAAAAAAATTAAAAAGCTGAAAAATCTGCTTAACACAAACACATTCTTTGCATATTTCGTAGATATAAATCAGGATTGACGGATAGATGCAAAGGAGAAAAGTGAGGAACGAAGGAAGGGCAGGTAAGGAAAGGGGGCGGAAAACACAAATTCAGATGCTGTTAAACTTTGATGATAATTGAAAAATGATTGTCTAAACAGGATATATTTGTGTATTGGTAATATTAATAAGATGCCTCAAATGACACAGGTTCCAACCAGGCACTGGCTAACCAGCCATGTTGTCCTGAAGAAACCATTTCTGTTCTCCTTTCGCATCAAACTGACTAGTCTAAAGAATAAGGGTTCTTGTGAATATTAAACATAATGCTACATATGAAAGCCTTTGACAAAGAGCTGATCTCTCTGTAGAAAATATTAGAGTAATTTAAAAGGCAATTAATAGCATAAAGAAGATTGAAGATAAGAGTACTAATGTAAAATGAACTATTCTAGTAACTCAGAAGCTTAGTTTTCTCAGCTCCTAATTGACAAGCTAATTATAGGTATCAGAAAAATAATAAAACTTAATTTCTACAAAATTATTTTACAATTTAGACTTTGTTAATTCAGACAGGTGTTGCCCACAATTCTTAAATTAGTAAGTTTTTACTGCAATGCTATTAAGCTGCGTGGAAAAAAATTAAATGATCCCAAAATGGGTATATTTGCTCATTTGAAATCTCATTAAAATTTTTATCATTAAGTACACTCATTTTCTTTTCAGCGTCATGCCAATTCTCTGCTTCTGTGACCTTGAAAGCAGGGATACTGCAGACAGGAAACTACCATTCCCACTTAGGCTGTGACTATAGTGAGACTTGCCAACAAAGGTTCGCCTAGCCAAGGCTATGGTCTTTCCTGTGGTCATGTACGGATGTGAGAGCTGGACTGTGAAGAAGGCTGAGCGCTGAAGAATTGATGCTTTTCAACTGTGGTGTTGGAGAAGACTCTTGAGAGTCCCTTGGACTGCAAGGAGATCCAACCGGTCCATTCTGAAGGAGATCAGCCCTGGGATTTCTTTGGAAGGAATGATGCTAAAGCTGAAACTCCAGTATTTTGGCCACCTCATGCGAAGAGTTGACTCATTGGAGAAGACTCTGATGCTGGGAGGGATTGAGGGCAGGAGGAGAAGGGGACGACAGAGGATGAGATGGCTGGATGGCATCACTGACTTGATGAATGTGGGTCTGAGTGACCTCCGAGAGCTGGTGATGGATAGGGAGGCCTGGCGTGCTGCAGTTCATGGGGTATCAAAGAGTCGGACACGACTGAGCGACTGATCTGATCTGATAGTGAGACTTTCTCAGAATTTGGAAACAAGTTCACCTTCCAATACTGAAAACAATAAAAATTAGAAGGCAGCACTGTGCTTTGCTTGTGTACTCAGTCATGTCTTACTGTTTGTGACCCCATGGACTGCAGCCCGCCAGGCTCCTCTGTGGAGTAGACTGCCATTTCCTGCTCCAGGGGATCTTCCCGACCCAGGAATTGAACCTGCAACTCCTGTGGCTCCTGCATTAGCAGACAGATTCTTTACCACTTGAGTGACCCGGAAAGCCCCATAACCACATTTTTTAAAAAATCTATTCATCTGGATATGAGCCCAATTGCAAGTGTCCTGATTCCAGAATCAGATTCAAATCCCAGCTTGTCCACTTATTCCAGGATGTAGTTTGAGGCAAGTTACTGCACATTTCTCTACCTCTTTTTCCCACTCTGTCACATAGGAAAGCAAGAGTAGTTATAGCCCAGGTTATTAAAATAATTTGAACATGATCGTGTAATAAAGAACTCAGTGTAACAATGGGTACAAAGTAAACCTTTGACATACAAGGGCCGTCATCATCACAGAGCCCCAGAGTGTATTCTCCGGGAAATTAGAACATGATACATAAGTGAAGTATTCCAAGTTTACTCATACTCTATTGTCTGAAGTAATAATTAGACAAAGGGCAAAAATGTGCAAGTCATTCTAGGGGAAGAGAAGAACATAATTGCTGGTTGTCCTATGAGTCAGGATTCTCCACAGAAACAGAACCAAGAGGGATACATACTGTAATTTATATATTACATACATGTAACTAATAACATATATATACATATATGTGTGTGTGTATATACATATACACACACACTTATTACAGGAATTGGCTCACAAGATTATGGAGGCCAAGAAGTCCCATGATGTGCTGTCTGCAAGCTGGAAAAGCAGGAAAGCCAGTGGTACAATTCAGCTTGAGTTTAAAGGCCTGAGAATCAGGAGGCCAAGGGTGTAAGTACTGAGGCCAGGCAAGCACATAACCGTTGGCTCAGTTGGCATAGGCCCCACCCACAGTGAGCCTTGAGGTGGTCCTCGAGGCCTAGAGAGCAATGAGAGGCAGATCTCAGTTTCTCCCCAAGGCCCTCCAAGCCTTCTAGCCTGGGGCCGGCAGGTGAGCTGGGGGCCCAGGGACAAGTGTGTTTCCAGAGCACCAGAGTCCTCGTTATGGCCGCCGCCCACTGTAGGGTCCAGGCCGCAAAGCAGCAGTGAACTTCTCCCCATCCCCACCTCGATCTACCAGCAGCAGCAGCAGTCTCCATGGGTCACCGTCCACAGATGCTTCAGCATCTGGAGTACATGGACACTGCCATCAAGGTAAGAGCCTCAGCCAGCTTCAGCCTCCCCATTCCCATCTCAAAACCTGTACAGTTTAGATCAGTCATCTACCCCTAGGAGCCTAGGTGGCCAGAGGTCAGGGATAAGTGCCAAGGACACTGCATATCATTTTTTCAGGTCCACCTCTGTGGTTGGGCTGTTCTCAAAGAGGGATAATTATTGTGAGCTGAGAATTCACCTGGTTGGTACTTGTGAGAACATGCATTCCTATTGATCCTATACAATTATTCTCTCTAGGTTAAATGAAGGGCCTGAGGGCCAGCTGGGTCCTGGGCACCTGGCTCCCTCAGCCATCATCAAGTTGCAGGACTAGTTCACCTAGAAACCATCTAATCTATAATGTTATCTCTTTCACTGACTTTTATTAAAAGAAATTAATAGATAGAATCAGGAAATTATCTCTAAGCATACATTATGAGTCAGTTTCTTTTCAGTTTACTTATAATGAATCAGTCTCCTAACTGATTAAACCCAAATTTTAAACCTGCAAAACACAAGATGTGGCATGGAGTGGCACTGCCAAGGTTCGGAGAATCTGTAATACCCTGACAATCCATGAGATCACATGTATTTTTCGACAAAGTACCCACTATGTGCCAGACACTGAGAGTATAAAGACATGGTGTCTGCCTTCACTATTTAGTCAGAGAGGGCAGAAGCCGTCATGAGCTTGAATACGAACTTAAAAATTATACACCAAGAGCTATGGAACAGGATCAGAAATAACTTAGATTCAATACAGAAGTTTGTTCATAGGAATCAAATCTAATTGTTTCCCCTGAGCATTAGCAATAAAGAATGGACAGAACTCATAACTGGAATAAATAGTAAAATATTAAATATTCGTCACTGAAGCACAAAATGACACAGGAAGGAAGGCAAAGTACCACAAAATATTTAAAAGCTATGCCATCCATACAGTGTGCAGGATCATCTACCATTATGATATCCTCAACCAAAAACAGAGTATATCATTTAAGCCAGAGCTACCATATACTGATAGTTTATATACACTACTTAACTAAAAGCAAGATGGTTCTGGACCTTTACTATTCTGGGTGCTACAGACAACTGCCTAAGTTTCTATTTTTCTAAGTTTTTGAGTAAACAATAAATCAGATGCAAAGTCTTACTTGCAAATGTCAGACAGTAAACGCCTTTCATCATGGCTTTGAATACACAGAAAGATAGAAGAATTTTCATATACTTTGGGTATACCTTTATACCTTTCTCTTTAAAAGTACACTTACATTTTTTAAAGGCTTAAAATTATTTCCCAAAGATATTTAATCTTCTTTTTAAAGACCTGTGCTTCAATAAGAACTCCCAATCCATCCCTGTAATCCAAATTATATTTGGTCCTGCAGTGAAGTCAAATGTGAGATCCTGACATCAATTTGTTGCCATGGAAATAATTGAGATGTCAATGTTTCTGCATTATGATTGTACCATAGGAGCAGATGGGCTGACAAGGGAAAAAATATCTTTCCAAATATCTCTCTAATAATTAACCAAAGTATCTGATATTATCTTAAATTTACATTATTAAAAAATTTGAGTAAAATCAATTGGAACAAAATACAACCAATGTCAACTTCTAAATTTCTATTGAGGAAAACATGTTCAAATTATACAAACAGAAGGGCTTGCCATAGCCCTTTTATCCATTTGAGTGTATTTTCTTGCTTATTGTATCATTTTTATATTGAATAAAAATATATAGAGTTCGGAATAGATGACATTTGACAAAAGCAAACTATTTCACACAGAAAAGCAATGACACTATTAGACGATGAAGAGACACACAGTCCTTGAACTACTTTCCACTATCTTATTGAAAATATTTTCCTTCTGAGGAATATTGAACTTGGATAAGTAACTCATAGAACTAATCATTTACAATATACTTTTGCTATCAAAATATCTGTCAGGTCCTCTATTTGCCACTAACCTATGAACACGTTCCAGAAAATTGGCTATTTGAGTACAAAGACCAAATTTTTTTCTGAATCCTCCACAGTACTTAGCCATATCTCCCAGACTAAGCTGAATTCACTTACAGAGAATTGTTCCTAAATGTAACAAGAGTTAGTATACTTAAATAAAACGGGCTGAGAGTTTATATATATGTACACGAACGCCTAAACCATGAAGTATGAAAGCGTCACTGGCCTTATCTTTATAAGATATTGTCATTTGGAGCCTCCTAACTCTACCACCCACAGTGAGCCCTTTTTATCCAAACATGAAAACACTGCTCTTCCCATTGTAGGCTAATTACACCATCTGTTTAGCCACAGGACTATTAATGTTAGCTCCTTAACATTTCCACATGTACTGCCCTCAAATACCTTGTACTGTCAAATGTACAAGCGGTCGATAAGGCCAAAAAACCTGATTCCTATTCTCAACTTTCTCTACTGGGGTAACACTATACTTTCCATACGGGCAGATTTCCAGCTATCTTACCTGAATCTGATGGAGTGAGTTGTAAAGGTACACGACAACAACAAAATCAGTCCCTTTCCCTCACCAAAACTAAAAATTGGAAAAGATGTAAATGTTTTGGAGAACAGATGGAAACAAAGCCAGGAAAGGGAGATGAAAAGTAACTCATCTGACAGGAACGGCTTATCCTTGAAATTAAGCCAACCAGTTTTTCATCTTCATTATAAAATAAAGACAAAATAAAGTTAATAAAAAGCTATAAATCTTCTCACTGATTAGGGATATATAGCAAAACACCTGCAGATAGATAAACTCTATACTAAGAAATGTAAAATACAACCTCAGAAAAGATCATACACTAGATATCTCAAGGTTGACTAGAAATAAATGGTTATCTCATTTAAACTGTTCACAATAAAAAAATACTACTTGAAAGAACAAGACCATTTTTAAATGTAATTCTTTGTTAAAACATATGAAAAAGATCCATTATATTCTTCTTCTTCTTCCTGTTCCCTAGACCCATCTTTATTAGCAATAAAAAGGCAAACAAATTGATCAATAACTTTTTTCATGGTCTTTAAATAATAAAAAAAAACATTCCTTTGGTTACTAAAACCAACTGAATTTTGAAAATACATGTGTTTGTCTTAAAAGTATATGCAGATAAAAATTTATCCTCATAGTTTGAAAACTGGAACTTTTAAAGATGGGTGTATGTGTGTGTGTGTGTGTGTGTGTATCTATGTGTGTCTGTGTTTATCAGTGAGACATGTGCAACTTTTTGCCACCCCATGGACTGAAACCTGTAAGGCTTCTCTGTTCATGTAATTCTCCAGGCAAGAATACTGGAATGGGTAGCCATTTCCTTCTCCAAAGGATCTTCCCAACTCAGGGATCAAACCCAGGTCTCCCAAATTGCAGGCTGATTCTTTACAGTCTGAGCCCCAGGGAAGCCATTAAAGATGGGTGTTGCTCTTCAGTCACAGAGTCATCCAACTCTTTGCAAACCCATGGACTGCAGCAACACCAGGCCTCCCTGTCCCTCACCATCTCTCAGAGTTTGCCCAAATTCATGTCCATTGCCTCAGTGATGCCACCCAGCCATCTCATCCTCTGAGGCCCTCTTCTCCTTCTGCCCACAATCTTCCCAGCATCAGGGAATTTTCCAATGAGTCAGCTGTTCACATCAGATGACCAAAATACAGGAGCTTCAGCTTAGGCATCAGTCCTTCCAGTGAGTATTCAAGGTCAATTTCCTTTAAAATTGACTGGTTTGATCTCCTCACAGTACAAGGGACTTTCAAAAGTCTTCTCCAGCACCACAGTTCACAGGCATCAATTCTTTGGTGCTCTGCCTTCTTTACGGTCCAGCTCTCACAATCGTCTGTGACCACTGGGAAGACCATGCTAAGTCACTTCAGTCGTGTCTGACTCTGTGCGACCCCATAGACGGCAGCCCACCAGGCTCCACTGTCCCTGGGATTCTCCAGGCAAGAATAGTGGAGTGGGTTGCCATTTACTTCTTCAATGCATGAAAGTGAAAAGTGAAAGTGAAGCTGCTCAGTCGTATCTGACTCTTAGCGACCCCATGGACTGCAGCCTACCAGGCTCCTCCATCCATGGGATTCTCCAGGCAAGAGTACTGGAGTGGGGTGCCATCGCCTTCTCCGGGAAGACCATAACCTTCACTATACAGACGTTTGTTGGCAGAGTGATGTCTCTGCTTTTCAACATGACGTCTAGGTTTGTCATAGCTTTCCTGCCAAGAAGTAATCGTCTTCTGATTTCATGGCTCCAGTCACCATCCACAGTGATTTGAGAGCCCAAGAAGAGGAAATCTGTCACTGCTTCCACCTTTCCCCTTATGTTTGCAATAAAGTAATAGGGCTGGGGCCATGATCTTACTTTTCTGAATGTTGAGTTTTAAGCCAGCTTTTTCATTCTCCTTGGATCTCATCAAGAGGTTCTTTAGTTCCTCTTCACTTTCTGCCATTATAGTGGTATCATCTGTATACCTGAGGTTGTTGATGTTTCTCCCACCTATCTTGATTCCAGCTTCTAACTCATCCAACTCAGCATTTCCCATGATGCGTTCGGCGTATTAGTTAAATAAATAAGGTGACCACTCACAGCCCTGTTGTACTCCTTTCTCAGTCCTGAGAACCAATCTGTTGTTCCATACAGGGTTCTAACTGTTGCTTGTTGACTCACACACAGGTTTCTCAGGAGACAGTTAAGATAGTCTGATATTCCCATCTCTTTAAGAGCTTTCTAAAGTTTGTTATGATCCACACAGTCAAAGGCTTTAGCATATTGGATAAAACAGAGGTAGATGTTTTTCTGGAATTCCCTTGCAAATTTCAAGGGAATTCTATGATCCAGAGAATGCTGGCAATTTGATCTCCGGTTCTTCTGCCTTTTCTAAACCCAGCTTGAATGTCTGGAAGTTCTTGGTTTGCATAATTGAAGCCTAGCATGCAAGATTTTAACCATGACCTTACTAGCATGGAAGATGACTGCAACTGTTTGATGGTTTAGTACCGCCCTTCTTGGGAACTGGAATAGACTGATCTTTTCCAATTCTGTGGCCACCACTGGGTCTTCCAGATTTGCTGACATATTGAGTGTAACACTTTGATGGCATCATCTCTTAGGGTTTTGAATGGGAATTTTTAGGATTTTAAAGATGGGTGAAAGTGTTAGTAACTCAATCGTGTGACCCCAAGAACTGCGGCCCACCAGGCCCCTCTGTCTAAGGGATTTTCCAGGCAAGGATACTAGAGTGATTTGCCATTTCCTTCTCCAGGGAATCTTCCTGACCCAAGGATTGAACCCAGGTCTCCTGCACTGCAGGCAGATTCTTTACTGACTGAGCTACCAGAGAAACCCCTTTAAAGATGGGTACTATGCATTAAATTTACCTAGAGTATATTAGAAAGGAAGAAAGGGGATACTAGGTGTGGTGGGATCTTTGGTAGACTTCTCATCTGGAAAATCATTAATTGTATGTTCCTTAAAGTTTTAATTTCCAATAAATCAAAACCTCCTTGTCAGTAGATTCGCACACTAAGTAATATTCACAGTTTCTACAAAAGTCAGGTACCAAGATGTGGCAGAGTGTCCTATCTTATAGTTCAGTGGATAAGATAGAAGATCAGATCAGTCAATCAGCGCGCGCGACCCCATGAACCGAGCATGCCAGGCCTCCCTGTCCATCACCAGCTCCCGGAGGTCTGATTCCTGGGAGTGTGCCACAGATCTATCCACTGGAGATCAGGCTACCCACTCCAGTATTCTGACCTGGAGTCCAAGACTCCCAAGGTGGGTATAGTCCATAGGGTCGTAAACAGTCAGACACCACCTGCCTTTTTTCTGATTTGACTTTCACTTTCACTTTTCATGAGGTGGCAAAGTTTACCATCCACTGTTACAATGGGAAAAAAGAACAAAGGAAAAGAAGCTCACAACCCTCAGGGCTCTTCTTCTTGCACCTCACCATGTTCCACCTCAGAGCCAAATGATACAAGCCATTCCCCATGTGAGTTCTCTGAAAAGATGACTTTGAAACCTTTGTACCCAGAGCTGCTATTAAAAGACTACCTGAAACTCACAGGAACAACAAAGTCATGTGAACCAGTGAGGAAGCAATGGCCCCCAAAGCAAAGTCCACCCTCTATGGACTAAAAGAAGCTGCTAGCACAGGCATACCTCAAAGAGATACCACGAGTTCCGTCCCAGAACACTGCGATAAAGTAAACACTGCAGTAAAGCAAGTCACACAACTTTTTTGGTTTCCCAGTACATATAAATGTTATGTTACACCAAACTGTAGTCAATTATTAAGAGTGCAATATGCATTATGTCTAAAATATATATATATATATCTTAATTTAAAATACTTTTCTGCTAAAAAATCCTAACCAATATCTAAGTCCCCAGCATGCATAATAATATCAGAGATTAATGATTATGGAGCACATAACAGATACAATACCAATGAAAAACTTTGAAATATTGTAAAAATTACCAAAATCAACACAGAGACTCAAAGTAGCATCTGTCAAAATGTATATTAGTTTTATAAATGTTTATTTACATATTTCCAGAGTAGGAAATGAGAGCCCACTCCAGTATTCTTGCCTGGAGACTTGCATGGACAGAGGAGCCTGGCAGGTCATGGTCCATGGGGTCACAAAGAGTTTGACATGGCTGAGCACACACGCATACTTAGGTATTTACTTTGAAGGTTAGAAAAACAAGCACCTCGAAATGGAGGACAGATTAAAATAGTGAACATTTATAGATATAAATATAAAAATAATATTTTCATAAGCTTTTACAATTTGCAGCCATCTACAAATGAAAATGGTGAAAGAAAAATTAAGCTGGAAAAAAATAAAATGAAGCCTGAAAGAAATTGTTTAAAAATACATTTTGACACTAATCCTTTTTCTTTTTATTTTTAATAATGGACCGATTTAATCAAAATGTTTCTCTTCAGTACAAAGATGTATGTATTGTCCAGAATTTTTAGAAAAAAATACATATTTATGCACTTGTAATATAAATAGATATGTATAACCATCTTGGAAGAAAAGATCTTTTTCTCTTTTGTTATTTTGTTTTTATACATAAGAAATCCAGAAGTCCTAATGAAAAGACACAATTCATCAGATGTTGGAACATCATGGAGGTATAAGGGAATAAATAAAAGCTATAAAAAAGCATTAAAATGATACTTAAATACATTTGCCTAACAAGTCCCCTTAGGGGAAATGGCATTAAAATATGTTCTGAACACACATCAGTCTGAAAAAGGGACTGTAACTGCTTACAAAAGTTCCAACACATATTGACCTATGTTTTCCTTTGTTTAAACAGAAGTACCTGTCCACTACTACTAACATTAACAAAGACACTTAATTTCTGGGAAGGCTAAACTGATTTGTAAATAAGACAAACTTGCTCTAAGAGGCAGAAAAAGGAAAGCAGAGCACCAAAAAGACTGACTGAGTGACACTTGGATGTGATGAGCATGATCTACATTTTAACAGCTTTGAAATGAAAGTGTTAGTCGCTCAGTTGTGTCCAACTCTTTGCAATCCCATGAACAGTAGCCCACCAGACTCCTCTGTCCGTGGGATTTTCCAGGCAAGAATACTGGAGTGGGTTGCTATTTCCTTCTCCAGAGGATCGTCCCAACCCAGGTATTGAATCCAGGTTTCCTGTATTGCAAGCAGATTCTTTATCTTCTGAGCCACCAGGGAAGCCCTTAACAGCTTTACCGATATATAATTCACATACCACAAAATTCACTCTGTTAAAGTGGTTTTTGGTATATTCAGAGTTGCTTGAATATCACCGTTATTTTACATCTCTTCTCTATTAAAAACCTACTACCTAACAGCAGTCATTCCTCACAACCCCTTCCCTTCTACCATATATTTTAGGTAAACACTCATATATTTTGTCTCTAGAGAGATTTTACACACTGCATATAAGGGAACTCATTTAGCGCATGTTCTATTGTGATTGGCTTCTTTCACTTAGCATAATATTTTTGAGGTCTATCCATGTGATAGCATGTGTTAATACTCCATGGCTTGTGGTTGTTAAATATGTAATCTAATGTTTATTTTAAAGACAGTTGCAGGAGATTAAACATTTTTTCTAATTTCTGACTTCTAGAAATAATGGGAATGGGCAATGAGGATAAAACAGGAAGGAAGTTGTTCAAAGAGGACAAGTAAAAAAAGCAATAAAAGGATCTAGAGAAGCACAGTCCAAAAGAAATATAATTAAACCCATAAACATAACTCTAAATTCCCTAGTTAGCTGCATTTAATAAAGTAAAAATCAGATGGCATTAATTTTGATAATACTTAATGCAATAAATCCAAAATATTATCACTTCAATATGTGATCAACATAAAAAATGGGCATATTTTACATTCTTTTCTTCACAACATATCCATTATGCAACTTACATTTATCTCAGATCTCAATTTAGACTAGCCACATTTTAAGGGCTACACGTAACATTTAGCTAGTTGGATACCATTTGGACAGGACAGATTTAGAGAGTAACAGGAGAGGGGCATTAGAGACAAAAGAAAATAGTCAGAATCAGAAATGAAGAGTGCAAAATGAAAACAGGAAGAATGGAAGACTATCAAAGGAAAACACAGTATATTTTAATTCTAAATGAAACATTTTTTGAGTCCCACATCTATGGTACTTACCACCGTGTATGACACATGGGAGGATTAACTCAGTAATTGGCTTACTAGGAAGAAAGTACAATACACGGCTGTCCTCAATAAAATATCACCACAAAAAAGGAGAAACATTTTTAAAACTCTAAAAAGTGATGCCCCTATGTGGCAAATAGAGTAATTGGAAATGGTTGCTAACAAGTCACTTCAGCCGTGTTCGACTTTTTGTGACCCTATGGACTGTAGTCCACCAGGCTCCTCTGTCCGTGATTCTCCAGGCAAGAATAGTGGAGTGGGCTGTCATTTCCTTCTCCTGGATCTTCTCCAGGTTTTCTTCCCAACCCAAGGATTGAATCCCCATCTCGTAATGTCTCCTGCATTGGCAGGTGGGTTCTTTATCACAAGCACCACCCGGAAAGCCCCAGGAAATGGTTTAGAGGTGATGGAACTTATTCACAGCCGGGAGGACCAAGCAGTGCTCTTCCATGTTTGTCCTATCCTCACTCTGTGCTCTTTCACACTTGAATTGACGGTATCAAAAGAGTTAAAATGAATAGTTAGTACTCACCACCCAGTAACCTGTGTTTCCGAGGGTTGATAACCGGTTTAAGATTTGGAGCTCTGCTTACTTACATACATTTCATGTCCGTGATACACATTCACTTCTTCAAATCACAAAAGCCTCAATTTACCTGTAAACTATACCTTCACACCATACCTAGCCAACATCCACCAGCCACTCTAAGAATTCTTATTGGTATATAGTTCTATATCACTGGGCTTCCCTGGTGGCTCAGATGGTAAAGAATCCACCTGCAGTGCAGGAGACCTGGGTTGGATCCCTGGGTTCGGAAGATTCCCTGGAGAAGGAAATGAAGAATACTATTCTTGCCTGAAGAATTCCATGAACAGAGGAGCTTGGCGGGCTATAGTCCAAGGGGTCACAAAGAGTCGGACACAACTGAGCAACTAACACACATTTTTTAATTAGTTTTATATAAAACAAATTTTTACATTAATGTTAAATAATGTCCCTTTTTAGATAACTACAACATAAAATTAAGGTAGCTAATAAAAGCAAAATTTGAAGCATTTTAATTCAAATTTTATTATAATTTCCATAAGACAATTCAGCCTTCTCTGTAAAAAAGTAAAACTTTACTTTTAAATAAAAGATTTCACCTTTAAATTCCATGACAAACTTACAGGAAAAACTACATAGCTGGCTAGTATGCAATCACCTATTTATTATTGCATAATATTTTAGGCAAAAAGCCAAATTACAATCAACACAAAAGTTTTTTGCATCTTTATTTAGATAAACAATTGTTTCAATGGTGAAATCATTTGAAAAATCACATATTAAGTCAAAGGGTAAATTTTACCTCTAGAGAGGAAATGACAACTCCAGTACTCTTGCCTTGAAAATCCCATGGACAGAGGAGCTTGGTGCAGGCTACTATCCATGGGGTCGCAGAGAGTCGGGCACGACTGAGCAACTTCACTTAGATAAGAAAATGCTAAGTCATAAAATAGATAAATATTGGCATGGCGTGTCTGCTAAGTCACTTCAGTCATGTTTGACTTTTTGAGAACCTATGGAATATAGCCCATCAGGCTCCTTTGTCCATGGCATTCTCCAGGCAAGAATACTGTAGTGGGTTGCCATGCCCAGCTTTTAAGACAGGCGTGCATCAATAGCCCAAAATGTCCATTTGTGTGATCTGCCTTAGCAGACATTAAAGAAAGCTAAAAGTGGATTTGTATAAAGCATATCTCTGAAAGCAAAAAAAAAAAGAGAAAGCTATACTGAAAATTTACAATAAACATCAATTTTTTAAATTCAGAAATAAAGTCACTGAGGTTTTTTGTTTTTAATAAATATAAAACAACAAACACATTACTGTTCTACAGGAGTGGGAATAACAGAGGTCACACATGTTATAGATGGAAAATTAAATCAAATTTATTCTTTCTCTTGGGTTTCATTTTAATGTTGAAAAGAGGTTTGAAAATTTGCCATGGGAAGCCCTTCACTACTCTTATGTATCAAAAGGCCTTGTCCAAAGCAAACATGACCGTCAGTAAAGCAAATAAAACTTATATTGTCCAACAAAAGCAGTATGGTAACTTAAGTGAACTGAGGGTAAAAGAATGGTTGAAATGCACAGTGGGAGCCAGAGAGAGGTAATGAATGATTGTACTCAACTTAAAAATAAGTCACCCAACACTGTCATGAAATGCAATCATGATTTTAAAAAAGATCTTGAAGAAAACTTATTATTAAACAATTACTAACAAGCAGCTTAATTTTCAAAAAAGAATAAACATAATTCTACAATATTTGAGATTAAATTTGAAAATCCATATTTTAAATTCAAATTCCTTTTGTTACTATTGTGAGAGTACAGATAACTCAATTTCAAGTCTCTTTTTAATGAAACATAAATTGAAAGACTAGCAGCATGCCCTGTGGAAAGACAACTACTATCATAAAATATTTGGGTTCTAAGAACAATGAAATCATTCCCATACCATGTTTCAAAAAAACCTAAACATTTTGAAAATGTTTCATCTCATTTCTAATCTTGTAACACTATCAGTAAATTGCAAAGGTGAAGTTTGTTTCTGGGCTTTAGTTCACTATTAACAGTTATCAGGGCCAACTATATAATTTGATCAAAGGAAAATGAAAATGCAGGATCCTTGCTCAAAAATCAGGAAACATTGCTTTTATCTTTCTTTCACTTCAGTTCAGTTGCTCAGTTGTGTCCGACTCTTTGCAACCCCAAGAACCACAGCACGCCAGGCCTCCTGTCCATCACCAAGTCCCGGAGTCCACCCAAACCCATCTCCAGTGAGTAGGTGATGCCATCCAACAATCTCATCCTCTGTCGACCCCTTCTCCTCCTGCCCTCAATCTTTCCCAGCATCAGGGTCTTTTCAAGTGAGTCATCTCTTCACATCACATGGCCAAAGTGTTGGAGTTTCAGCTTCAAAATCAGTCCTACCAATGAACACCCAGGACTGATCTCCTTTAGGATGGACTGGTTGGATCTCCTTGCAGTCCAAGGGATTCTCAAGAGTCTTCTCCAACACCACAGTTCAAAAGCATCAATTCTTCATCACTCAGCTTTCTTCATAGTCCAACTCTCACATCCATACATGACAACTGGAAAAACTATAGCCTTGACTAGACAGATCTTTGTTAGCAAAGTAATGTCTCTGCTTTTTAATATGCATTTTAGGTTGGTCATAACTTTTCTTCCAAAGAGTAAGTGTCTTTTAATTTCATGGCTGCAATCACTATCTGCAGTGATTTTGGAGCCCAGAAAAATAAAATCAGCCACTGTTTCCCCATCTATTTCCCATGAAGTGATGGGACTGGATGCCATGATCTTCGTTTTCTGAATGTTGAGCTTTAAGTCAACTTTTTCCCTCTCCTCTTTCCTTTAATCATGAGGCTCTTTAGTTCCTCTTCACTTTCTGCCATAAGGGTGGTGTCATCTGCATATCTGAGGTTATTGATATTTCTCCTGGCAATCTTGATTCCAGCTTGTGCTTCTTCCAGGCCCAGCATTTCTCATGATGTACTCTGCATATAAGTTGAATAAGCAGGGTGACAATATACAGCCTTGACATACTCCTTTTCCTATTTGGAACCAGTCTGTTGTTCCATGTCCAGTTCTAACTGTTGCTTCCTGACCTGCATACAGGTTTCTCAAGAGGCAGGTCAGGTGGTCTGGTATTCCCATCTCTTTCAGATTTTCCAGTTTATTGTGATCCACACAGTCAAAGGCTTTGGCATAGTCAATAAAGCAGAATAGATGTTTTTCTGGCACTCTCTTGCTTTTTCGATAATCCAGCAGACATTGGCAATTTGATCTCTGGTTCCTCTGCCTTTTCTAAAACCAGCTAGAACATCTGGAAGTTCATGGTTCACGTATTGCTGAACCCTGGCTTGGAGAATTTTGAGCATTACTTTACTAGCATGTGCTGCTGCTGCTGCTGTTGCCAAGTCACTTCAGTCGTGTCCGACTCTGTGCGACCCTGTAAATGGCAGCCCACCAGGCTCCCCCATCCCTGGGATTCTCCAGGCAAGAACACTGCAGTGGGTTGCCATTTCCTTCTCCAATGTATGAAAGTGAAAAGTGAAAGTGAAGTCAGTCGTGTCCGACTCTTAGCGACCCAATGGACTGCAGCCTACCAGGCTCCTCCGTCCATGGGATTTTCCAGGCAAGAGTACTGGAGTGGGGTGCCATTGCCTTCAACATACTAGCATGTGAGATGAGTGCAATTGTGCGGTAGTTTGAGCATTCTTTGGCATTGCTTTTCTTTGAGATGGAATGAAAACTGACCTTTTCCAGTCCTGTGGCCAATTCTGAGTTTTCCAAATTTGCTGGCATATTGACTGCAGCACTTTCACAGCATCATCTTTCAGGCTTTGAAATAGCTCAACTGGAATTCCATCACCTCCACTAGCTTTGTTCATAGTGATGCTCCCTAAGGCCCACTTGACTTCACATTCCAGGATGTCTGGCTGTAGGTGAGTGATCACCATCGTGATTATCTGGGTTGTGAAGATCTTTTTTGTACAGTTCTTCTGTGTATTCTTGCCACCTCTTCTTAATATCTTCTGCTTCTGTTAGGTCCCTACCATTTCTGTCCTTTATTGAGCCCATCTTTAAATGAAATGTTCACTTGGTATCTCTAATTATCTTAAAGAGATCTCTAGTCTTTCCCATTCTATTGTTTTCCTCTATTTCTTTGCATTGATAATTGAGGAAGGCTTTCTTATCTCTCCTTGCTATTCTTTGGAACTCTGCATTCAAATGGGTATATCTTTCCTTTACTCCTTTGCTTTTGGCTTCTCTTCTTTTCACAGCTATTTGTAAGGCCTCCTCAGACAGCCATTTTGCTTTTTTGCATTTCTTTTTCTTGGGGATGGCCTTGCCTCCTGTCTCCTGTACAGTGTCACGAACCTCCGTCCATAGATCATCAGGTACTCTGTCTATCAGATCTAGTCCCGTAAATCTATTTCTCACTTCCACTGTATAGTTATAAGGAATATGATTTAGGTCATACTTGAATGGTATAGTGGTTTTCTTCACTTTCTTAAATTTCAGTCTGAATTTTGCAATAAGGAGTTCATGATCTGAACCACGGAGAAGGCAATGGCACCCCACTGCAGTACTCTTGCCTGGAAAATCCATGGACGGAGGAGCCTGGTAGGCTGCAGTCCATGGGGTCGCTAAGAGTCAGACACGACTGAGCAACTTCACTTTCAGTTTTAACTTTCATGCATTGGAGAAGGAAACGGCAACCCACTCCAGTGTTCTTTCCTGGAGAATCCCAGGGATGGGGAAGCCTTGTGGACTGCCGTTTATGGGGTCACACAGAGTCGGACACGACTGAGGCAACTTAGCAGCAGCAGATCTGAACCACAGTCAACTGCTGGTCTTGTTTTTGCTGACTGTATAGAGCTTCTCCATCTTTGGCTCATCTTTGATCATTTGACAGAATGATCTCTGTTCGTTTCCAAGGCAAACCATTCCATATCATGGTAATCCAAGTCTATGCCCCAACCAGTAATGCTGAAGAAGCTGAACAGTTCTATGAAGACCTACAAGGCCTCTAGGAGGCCTTCTAGAACTAACACCCAAAAAAGATGTCCTTTTCATTATGAGGGACTGGAATGCAAAAGTAGGAAATCAAGAAACACCTGGAGTAACAGGCAAATTTGGCCTTGGAGTACAGAATGAAGCAGGGCAAAGGCTAATAGAGTTCTGCCAAGAGAATGCACTGGTCATAGCAAACACCCTCTTCCAACAACACAAGAGAAGACTCTACATGGACATCGCCAGATAGTCAACACCTTTCTTTCACAGTGTCTAAATTCATCATAATATATTTTATTTGCTATTTAATGTTAAGCTCTCTTAGACATATGAATACTCATGGGGTGATTACAACCCCTCAAAAGTGTCTGGGCCCCTTTACTGCAACTCAATAAGCAGGAAGCACACACTGAGATTTAACTCTCCCCACACCAGCACCCAAGCTCCCTTCCAGGGACAGATGGTGAAGCCCACTGGACCAGGTGGCGGTGGAACAGGTGGCCAAGAACCCATCTCAAAGTGGCAAGACGCCAATGGGAGGTGGAGCACATCTGAGTTGAGGGCCCAAGTCTTAATTTCCTGCTCCATTTTCCCATGGGGTTCCATTTACAAAACTCAAATCAAAGATAAAATTAATACAAATCTCAAGACAGCAATCACAGGGCATTAAACCCCAAGTGTGTATTCCTTTCTGAATTTGAGGCCCCATGTGACTGTACAACTTGCCTGCCCATGCAGTAAGCCCTGACAACTGTGATTCAGAGTAAGTGAAAAAATTACTGAGCTCGTCTTTGTAGTAGGTTACTGCCACTTTACTTGATTCAATCTGTCTTCATAATAACTACTTCCAAGTCTTTATCAATGCTACAATTACAAACAGGAGAAACCTCACAAGAAGAAAAATACACTGGATATTCAATACCGTACCTACTAATTCATGTGTCAGACAATTCATACAAATTGCAGTGCAAGTTAGTCTTGACATTAAAGAAGATAATAGTATGAGCAAGAGTGGCAAGTATACCAACAGGTTTTTTTTTTAATCTAAAGAATAAAACAATAACAGTTGAAAAGTTTCCTATGCATAATGTACAAGACTCCTATTGGCCCTAGGGTAACAACTGGCAGTAGCTCCATTTCAAGCCTTTGAAATGCATAAAATGACTAGAAATTTTTAAATTTTTGAAAATCTTTGAAATGCAAAGTGACTAAAAACATGGGAGAGAATTAGGTTCCTTCCTAATAACCAGGAAGGGGAACAATAGTTACATAGTCATGTATATAGACATTTTAAAAATAAATTATTTTTCACTGGGGATAGGAAAACACTATTAATGATTTTGCAAGGACAGAGTAAAGGAAATATGGATCATTCTAACAAACAAACAATTGAATATGAGATAGAAAAGGAAGGGTATACTTAAAGCAATACAAACAGTACTTTCTTTGAGCCAAAGTATTTAATATACAAAAAATTTAAGTAAGACTAAGAGAATAAAACTACACAAATGAAACATGCTCTCAATCTTGGCAGACTAAAGTTGAGAATGAATTAAGATTTCTGAGAGGTACTAAAAATAACAAAAGAAGCTTTTACTATTTTATTTTGGATTTTAGATAAGAGGAACAAAGAAAAGCTGTGTTCATAGCAGGGCAAACAGTGTATTGTTAACAATGGCAAATCCTATTCTGGTTCTGAGAGGGTAAAGTAAATGAAGAAGGAAGAGAAAGAAGAAGAAAGAAAGCCCTGCATATAGATGAGAACTCTATAAAACAGCAAATGACCACTTCTGGAAAGTTTAAGTATCCATTCCAAGAAGAATTATGACCCACCATAAGAAACCTTGCCAGTTCATACCACTGATTCCACTTTGACTAAAAGTCACAGGTAACTTTCACATCACCATGCCATGCACATTTTTCAGCCTTCACTCTTCTTGATGTTTCAGCAGAATTTAATACTGATAACCTCTCCATTCTCTTCACATTTTTGCTTTCCATGATGTGTAGCTAATATTTCTTCCAACTTTTCTGGCCACTCCTAAGTTTCCTTTGCAGATTCACTGTCCTCTCATTGGCTATTAAATGTTGGAATCTCTTACCAGTAACAGCTTTAATTACAAGCTAAACAGATGTCTCATAAAGTTCTCTAATCCAAACATTCCCTTTGCACTCTAGACCTATATATCCAACGGCCTAATTGATCTCTCAACTTGTTTATCACAAAGGCATTTGTAACATATCTGTATCTAAGCTTATGATCTACATCCCCCTCACCATCAAATGTGGTCCACTTCCAGGCTCCCTCTCTCAGCAAATAATATTCCTATCACTTAGATTTACCCAGGAAAAAAAAAAAAGGATACAATCATAACTTCACTTTCTCTCTCATCTCCCATCCAATCCATCACCAAATCTTGAGATTTCTACCTTAACTTTCTCTCAAATCCATCCACTTCTTTACATATTCTAAGAAAACCAAGTTATCAACTTCTCTCACCTAACTACAAAGGTCTCAACTCTTTTTATGATGCCATTGCTACTTGTTTCCATTCTAGTTTCTACACTGCAGCCAAAATGATCTTCTGAAACAGAAATGCCATTTTATCACCACCATTACCACCCATTCTTACATCCCTTGAATGACTTCCTGTTGTCTTTCCGTAACCTCAGCATCACGTTCCTCTCCATCTTCATCTCACTCCACACACTCTTCCACTCTGTACTCTTATGGTTTCCAACATCTTTAGTCACACAGTCTTTATAGAGCAGAGAATGAAAGTCGCTCAGTTGTGTCCAACTCTTTGTGACTCCATGGACAGTAGCCCACCAGGCTCCTCTGTCCATTGAATTCTCCAGGCCAGAATATCGGAGTAGGTGGCCATTCCCTTCTCCAGGGGATCTTCCCAACCCAGGGATCGAACCCAGGTCTCCTGCATTACAGGTGAATTCTTTATTGTCTAAGCCACCAAGGAAGCCCTGGTGGCTTGGCAAATGTAGTTCCCTCAAATTGAACTCCTTGCCCTCCTCTAATTCATTGCTTTATTAATTGCTATTTGTCCCTCAAATCAAAATTCACTTTTTGGGAGAAGCTTTCCAAGATACTCACAGCAGCGTGTATCTTAATTAATATTTATCTTCCTCATGAGACTATAATCTCCATGAGGTCAAGGGCTAAATCTGCTTATATTCAGTATCCTCTATTGACCACCTAGCATGCTATGTGTGCATGCTCAGTTGCTTCGGTCATGTTCAACTCTTTGTGACTCTATGGGCTGTAGTCTGTCAGGCTCCTCTGTCCATGGGATAGAATACTGGAGGGGATTGCCATGTCCTCCTCCAGGGGATCTTCCTGACCCAGGAATCAAATCCAAGTTTCCTGCATCGCAGGTGGATTCTTTACCACCGAGCCATCAGGGAACGCCAGCACCTCGCACTGCTGTTGTTCAGTTGCTCAGTCATGTCCGACTCTTTGTGACCCCATGGACTGCAACGTGCCAGGCTTCCCTGTCCTCCACCATCTTCCAGAGCGTGTTCAAACTCATTTCCATTGAGTCAGTGATGCCATCTAGCATACCAGGCAATTAGTAGACATTCAAGTTCTCATCAAACACTGTTCTAATCTGAGAAATCTTACCTGACAAAAAAGAAGACAAGTCTTTTTTATTGGTGACTGAGTCATCGGGACTAACTAATTTAGAATTCACTGTCTCTCCAAATATTAAGAAGCTGATATTTCTCTGTTTACAAACATATACATAAAGCACACACAATCTTGGACAAATTTCATTCTGGCAACATCACATATATTTTGAATTCCAAGCCTTTAGTTAACTACACTCTTCGGCAGGAGTTTATTAGGACCCTCATTTAACTGCCTGTCAATAGCACCACTGGATACTTCTTATTATATAAAGTTTATTTTCATATAATGTAATTTGTCTCTATTTAGATTGATATTCTTTTCAGTGCTCAAGTTTATAATACTGTTGAATCTATATCTCTGACCATAAAATTTTATGACTACAAAATTATCATGGAGATAGATTTAAAGAAAAGGGTTTCCTAACAAACCCACCAGTAATTTCATGATTTCCATGGACAGTATCTAAGCTTCTGCCTTGGCCATTCATTTATAATTATGTCCACTCCTACCCCCCCATATAGACACAGACTGTTACTAGTACTATTTTCTCCTGTCTCCCACCTAATTAGTGTTTTTTCACTTTCTTTTAATCATAGATTTGCAATTCTTCTATCTCAATCAGAAATAATTTTCTAAAATCTGTACCAAACAGAAACACTGGCTCAAGCTAGAGAAATTCAATATACACAACTTTTCCCCCCAAAAAGAGTAATGTATCTGATTTCATCAACACAACACAAGTTCCTTTCTCATGGAAACTCCCTATGATAAATAAATCTCACAAGCTTGAAACAAGGTAGTTTGTTGATAGCAATGATAAATGCACTTTTCAGAGTTGTAGAAAAATAAGATCACAATATCCATGGCAAGATTAACAAAACCAGACCAGTATCTAACCTTGAAAAAATAGAACTGACCACTATAAATGAGTGCTTTCCTCCATTTATTTTATCTAGCTAGAAAGCATATATTAAGCCATCTATCAAGAAACAAAAGGTTATCTTTGAGGTTAGCTGTATATATATATGCTGAGGGAAGTTGTTGTTATAAATTATTAAGGTAAGAATGTGCACAAGGAAAGCATGCCTGAGTTGCTCAACTTCCAATAACTTGAAAATACCTCCAAAATAATTTATATCCTCACCCAGAAAGCCACTTCAAATCCAATAAAACAAAACACTGGCCATTTCTTATACTGTTGTTATTTATTAACATCCTATAGTACCTTTAAGGAAATGCCCTAACATAAGGGTTCAGGATAGTTCTTCCATATGATGGAAGAAATCAGAACATTAAACAATCAAATAAGTCTATATCTGTGCCTCCAAACAAATGTGTTTCTAGTCTCATTTTCATTTTAACATAAATACTTAGACTAGCACTTGTGATGGAATAATCACAACCCAGCCCAGAAGTGTTGATATCCTAATATAGCAGCCAGACAATCTAATCTCTGGAAACTGTGAATATGTTAGTTTATATGACAAAGTGGGCTTAAGGTTGCAGATGGAATTAAGGCTGTTATCAACTGGCTTTAAGTGGAGGAGATTATCTTGAATTACCTGGTAAACCCAATGTAATCATAAGTATTCTTAAAGGTGGAAGAGGAAGCAGAAGAGAACCTGAGAGATAGCACTGTGACAAGGGTGTGGCCTGACCATGCTGACTTTAAAAACAGAGAAAGGGAACCAGGAGCCACAGAAGATAGGTGCCCTCCAGAAGCAGGAAAAGGTAAGGAAATGGATCCACTCTAAAAAGTCCACAAGCAATAGATGCTGGAGAGGGTGTGGAGAAAAGGGAACCCTCTTACACTGTTGGTGGGAATGCAAACTAGTACAGCCACTTTGGAGAACAGTAGGGAGATTCCTCAAAAAACTGGGAATAGAACTGCCTTATGATCCAGCAATCCCACTGCTGGGCATACACACTGAGAAAACCAGAACTGAAAGAGACACGTGTACCCTAATGTTCACAGCAGCACTGTTTACAATAGCCAGGACTTGGAGGCAACCTAGATGTCCATCTGCAGATGAATGGATAAGAAAGCTGTGGTACATATACACAATGGAGTATTACTCAGCCATTAAAAAGAATAAACTTGAATCAGTTCTAATGAGGTGGATGGAACTGGAGCCTATTATACAGAGTGAAGTAAGCCAGAAAGAAAAACACAAATAAAGTGTACTAACGCATATATATGGAATTTAGAAAGATGGTAACAATAACCCTGTTTACAAGACAGCAAAAGAGACACTGATGTATAGAACAGACTTTTGGACTCTGGGAACAGGAGAGGGTGGGATGATTTGGGAGAATAGCATTGAAATATGTATAATATCATATCTGAAACGAGTCGCCAGTCCAGGTATAATGCCTGATAACGGATGCCTGGGGCTGGTGCACTGGGACGACCCAGAGGGATGGTATGGGGAGGGAGGAGGGAGGAGGGTTCAGGATGGGGAACACATGTATACTTGTGGCAGATCCATCCTGATGTATGGCAAAAGCAATACAATATGGTAAAGTTAAGCAAAATAAAATTTAATTTAAAAAAATAAATAAATAAGGATTCCGGAAGAAATCAGGACCTGCCTTGATTTTAGCCCAGTGAGATTCCTCTGCCCTCTAACTTCTAAAAATATAAAGTAATAAATTTTGTCATCTTTAAGCTACTGACTTTGTTGCAATTTGTTGCAACAGCCATAAAAAACTAATACAATAAAAACTTTGCAGCTAACAAAATATTTGATAAAATCTCTTATTCCTAAGCGTAATAGTAAACTAACCATCCCATACGGTTAAGAAAAAAAAGCAAAACTCATGATCTACTTCAGTTCAGTTCAATTCAGTTCAGTCGCTCAGTTGTGTCTGACTCTTTGTGACCCCATGAATCGCAGCACACCAGGCCTCCCTGTCCATCACCAACTCCCAGAGTTCACCCAGACTCATGTCCATCGAGTCAGTGATGCCATCCAGCCATTTCATCCTCTGCAGTCCCCTTCTCCTCCTGCCCCCAACCCCTCTCAGCAACAGACTCTTTTCCAATCAGTCAGCTCTTCGCATGAGGTGGCCAAAATACTGGAATTTCAGCTTTAGCATCATTCCTTCCAAAGAAATCCCAGGGCTGTTCTCCTTCAGAATGGACTGGTTGGATCTTCTTGCAGTCCAAGGGACTCTTAAGAGTCTTCTCCAACACCACAGTTCAAAAGCATCAATTCTTCGGTGCTCAGCCTTCTTCACAGTCCAACTCACACATCCATACATGACCACAGGAAAAACCATAGCCTTGACTAGACAGACCTTTGTTGGCAAAGTAACGTCTCTGCTTTTGAATATGCTATCTAGGTTGGTCATAACTTTCCTTCCAAGGAGTAAGCGTCTTTTAATTTCATGGCTGCAGTCACCATCTGCAGTGATTTTGGAGCCCCCAAAATAAAGTCTGACACAGTTTCGACTGTTTCTCCATGTATTTCCCATGAAGTGATGGGACCGGATGCCATGATCTTCATTTTCTGAATGTTGAGTTTTAAGCCAACTTTTTCACTCTCCTCTTTCACCTTCATCAAGAGGCTTTTGAGTTCCTCTTCACTTTCTGCCATAAGGGTGGTGTCATCTGCATATCTGAGGTTATTGATATTTCTCCCGGCAATCTACTTCAGTGATCTACTTCAGACCTCACTAAAACAGTTAAGTTACTTCTCCTTAGGCCTCAGTTTCCTTATTTTTGTATAATGGAGTTTATTGGACTGTTCTAATATTCCTTTGGGGCTACACTGGTGGTTCAGATGGCAAAGAACCTGCCTGCAAAGCAAGAGACATGGGTTTGATCCCTGGGTCAGGAAGATCCCCTGGAGAAGGAAAGGCAACCCACTCCAGTATTCTTGCCTGGAGAATTCCATGGACAAAGGAGCCTGTCAGGCTGCAGTCCATGGGGTTGCAAAGAGTAGGACCCAACTAAACAACTAAGATTCCTCTGAGCTCTAAAGTTGTTTCTCTGTTTCATGAATGCTAATTATGAATTGCTGTTTGAGCTTTGCTTTCTTTTCTATGAAATCATTTTGTTAATCTATAATGAACTTCTTTTTAGGGCTTCCCTTGTGGCTCAATGGTAAAAACTCCACCTGCCAGTGTAGGAGATAACAGGTTCAATCCCTGGGTCAGAAAGATCTCCTGGAGAAGGAAATGGCAACCCACTCCAGTGTTGTTGACTGAGAAATCTCATGGACAGAGGAACCTGGTGGGCTACTGTCTAAGGGGTCGCAAAGAGTCAGACAAGACTGAGCGACTAACACTATGTCTCTTTTAAATTGGAAAGTCAAAATATCCTATTGTTAGAATACATGATAGTGCCTTCAACAAATACCACTGAAGCACATTTAAAAATAAATTTTATGCAACAGTGTTTCTCGGCTTGAATGAGTTTAGTATGCCTGAGAGTAACTGACAATTGAAACCAGTAAATAAAAACATTCAGAGCACATATATGCAACATTTTCCCAAACACTATCACACTGCTGCTGTTACTGCTATTTAGTCATGTTTGACTCTTTTGCGACCCCATGGACTATAGCCCACCAGGCTCCTCTTTCCACGGGATTCTCTAGGCAAGAATAGTGGAGTGGGTTGCCATTTCCTTCTCCAAGGGATCCTCCCAACACAGGGATCAAACCTGTGGTCTCCTGCTTGGAAGACAAGAGCCACCTGGGAAGCCCAACCACTATCATACATATGCCTAAAAGGCATCTGCAGAATATTCAGTTTTCTAGTTAACTATGTGATTTTATGTGTGTGTAAAATTTTACTGAACAAATTAAAGTGTTTGATTTTCAATACGTTTGGAAGCAAAAACTGGAGCAGGAAATGAATAGATAAAAATGAGTTGGGCAGAGAAGTTTAGATGTTATGAAATATAAGTAGAAAAGGATGGGACAATCTTGTTCCAGAAGAAAAACAATGATGATTGGGGTGGGGCGGGGGGGAGTCAAACTCATGGAACCAGAGAATAGGAGTGGTCTCCAGGAACTGGTGGGGTGGTGGGAGGGTGGAAATGGGGAGGTGCTGGTCAAAGCGTACACACTCTCAGTTATAAGATGAATACGTTTTGTGGATTTAATGTACAACACGGTGATGATGTAGAGTTGCTGTACAATACTGAACTGTACACTTGAAATTTGCCAAGGGAGAAGATCTTAAGTGTTATCACCACACCCACACTAAACATGGTAACTTATGTGAGATGGTGAATGTATTAGTTGATTATGGTTCTCATTTTACAATGTGTACATATATTAAATCATCACATCACATATCTTTAACATATAAAATACTTTTTTATATGCAACAAAAAGGAAAAACAGCTATCAAGAAGAGTTTGGGGCAAGGTGCAAATGGGACAAGAGGCGTGATAGGGGGTATGCTGCTGCTGCTGTTGCTGCAAGTCGCTTAAGTAGATAAGTTGATAGGGAGTATCAGTGGGGAAAAGAGAGGTCTTAAAGGGAAACAAAAGGATTAAAGGATTCCCTGGTGGCTCACATGGTAGAGTCTGCCTGCAATGCAGGAGACCTGGGTTCAATCCCTGGGTGGGGAAGATTCCCTGGAGAAAGAAATGGCAACCCACTCCAGTATTCTTGCCTGGAAAAGCCCATGGGAGGAGCCTGGCAGGCTACCGTCCATGGGGTTGTAAAGAGTCGGACACGACTGAGCGACTTCACTTTCAAAGGGAAACAATCACAAGTGGAAAATGGAAATCAGAAATGCACATAATAGATACAAAACAACTTCCAAAATACAAACACACACACCAAAAGCAGGCCAATCAATAGAGACAGTGGCCTGACTGTGAAATGGACCAAGCTAATGGACTCAAGGTTGAGTCACATTCCTTCCTATTTTTATTCACAAGCTAGAGGTCCAGCGGATATCTGCAAATGCGTGTGAGATTAATATTGGATATTTTCACTGCAGTTTGGGGGCTGGGTTTCAAAGCCTCTGAACATAGTTGTATTGATGATGTTTCTCTACAACGATTTTAACAGAGTTAATGTATAAGAACATATCAGAAGCAAACTATGAGAGGGGAGGTGAAAAGTAGAAGAATACAACTAAAAAAGAGACCAATAACTGAAACACAAGGGCTGAAGAGGGATGTAGAGAGCAGGAAAGAGACACAGAAACTGGGAGGAGGAGAAGGAAAGCAGACAAAAGCAGAAGCTACCCTTCCACATCTTGCTTTCTCCACAAGGCTTGGTCCCTCAAGAGAACATAAAAGCCCTGTGAAATCAGGAGGTTCTGCTGAGCCTTTGTTCTTAATTCCATTCTTTCCCACCCCCACCCCCTTCATGAATTCTGCCTTTGATTTGAATAGTCCCCTAGAAGCCTGGTTTTGTAGCTTCTGTTTATTCACATGGCTCTGCATGTCACAGATGGTGCAACATAGCCAAACACACTGGAAGTGGGTGTACGTGCACGTGTGTGTTGACTGTTACTTTTGTTTGTTTCTTTACCTCCTTTCAGTATCTGGAACTTTGTTAATTTGCTTTTATATTTTTATTGTGAAATAATTTCAAACTTATATAAATGTTCCAAATATAATACAAAGAACTCCTGCACATCCTTTATTAATCAAATTCACCAACTTTCAATGTTTTTTGTCACATTTGTTTTTTTCCCTTTCCACAATATTTATTCTACGTAACTGTATACAATTTAGTTACATTTCCTAAACAATAGCAATTGGTTGCACATAGCATGCACTTTACCCGTCAGTATTTCCATGGTGTGTATTTCCAAACCACAAAAATACTCTTATAACCACAATACTATTACCACATTCAGAAACTTTAAAATTGATACAATATGATTACATAATATAGAGTTCAGCAAATTCTTGGGCTGAACCTGACCCACAAGTGATTTTGTAAATAAAATTTTACTAGAACTGAGCCATGCCCATTTTCTGTTTTGTCCATGGCAACAAAGCGAACAGCAGCAGGGTTAGGTAGCTGTTTCAAAAGAGATACTATGGCCCAGAAAGCCTAAAAATTTTACTATTTGGTCCCTTAAATGAAAGTGGAGAGTGAAAAAATTGGCTTAAAGCTCAACATTCAGAAAACAAAGATCATGGCATCCGGTCCCATCACTTCATGGGAAATAGATGGGGAAACAGTGGAAACAGTGTCAGATTTTATTTTGGGGGGCTCCAAAATCACTACAGATGGTGACTGCAGCCATGAAATTAAAAGACGCTTACTCCTTGGAAGGAAAGTTATGACCAACCTAGATAGCATATTCAAAAGCAGAGACATTACTTTGCCAACAAAGGTCCGTCTAGTCAAGGCTATGGTTTTTCCTGTGGTCATGAATGGATGTGAGAGTTGGACTGTGAAGAAAGCTGAGTGCCGAAGAATTGGTGCTTTTGAACTGTGGTGTTGGAGGAGACTCTTGAGAGTCCCTTGGACTGTGAGGAGATCCAACCAGTCCATTCTGAAGGAGATCAGCCCTGGGATTTCTTTGGAAGGAATGATGCTAAAGCTGAAACTCCAGTACTTTGGCCACTTCATGCGAAGAGTTGACTCATTGGAAAAGACTCTAATGCTGGGAGGGATTGGGGGCAGGAGGAGAAGGGGACCACAGAGGATGAGATGGCTGGATGGCATCACTGACTCGATGGACGTGAGTCTGGGTGATCTCCAGGAGTTGGTGATGGACAGGAAGGCCTGGCGTGCTGCGATTCATGGGTCTCAAAGAGTTGGACACGACTGAGCGACTGAACTGAACTGAACTGAACTGAACTGAACTACAGGATAAAAGGTTTTTCTGATCCCTGATATAATTCATGGTTCATGTTCCATTGTCAGTTGTCTCAATAACATCTTTTCACCTATATTTCCCAGTCTTGGAGTCAACCCAGGATCATGCATTTAATTTTCACATCTCTCAGACTTCTTCAATCCAAAACAATTTCTCAGTTTTTCTTTGTATTTCATGACATTTTCATTTTGAAGAAGTCAAGCCAGGTGTTTTTTTTGTTGTTCTTTGTTTTTTTTTTAAAGAATATTCCTCTATTTGGGTTTATCTGATGTTTCCTCATGATCAGATTCAGGTAACATACTCATAATCAGAACATAACAAAAATAATTTTGTTTTTCTTATCATATTATACCCAGATGCACATGATATCTTTGTGTTCCACCTTAATGATGTTTAAGTCTGTTTCTCCATTATACAAGTATTCTTTTTTGCCCTTACAGTTAGTAAAAATCTGTAGAGTGATGCTTTAAGACCAGGTAAATATTCTACTCTCCATCAAAATGGTTCTGCCCCCAATTTAACATCTACTAATGATTCTTTCCCAAGTCACTGTTTACTATGATGGATACAAATGGTAATTTCATAATCTGTTTTTATATCACAGAATCCAAGATGGTATCAGTGTATGATCAGAAATCAAGATGTTCAGAAATATTAAATTACTCATCTGTTGCTAGTTATTTTTCAAGGAGCTCTTGGAGAATTTTAGAACTTCTAAAACTCTTAATCTTTGATGGTCCTAAAATCTCTCAAGCTCCAGAACACCAGCTCAGGCAAATGTTCTCAAGATTCAAATAATTAGAATCCCTTGCTCATCAGCCCACAAAACCTATCTTGTGAAGCTCCCATTTATGCTATACAAAACCCATCCTACGAAGTTACCAGTTACGTTTAAAAGCTGTATTTTTTAACTTCCACTGTTTTCACTAAAAAATAAACACTCATTTCTACAGTGTGTATGTGTGTTATTCACTCAGTTGTGTCTGACTCTTTGAGACCTCATGGACTGTAGCTCACCAAGCTCCTCTGTCCATGGGATTCTCCAGGCAAGAATACTGGAGTGGGTTGCCATTCCCTTCTCTAGAGGATCTTCTTGACCCAAGGATCAAACCCACGTCTCTTGCTTGGCAGGCAGGTTCTTCACTGTCTCTCACTATGCAGTTCAAAGTAGAAAACAGATATGCAAGACAAAATAACACAAAAACCAAGCCTCACATTTTGTACAATCTCAATTGTGACTGTGCATAAATCAATCCTTTTCACTTAACCTACCAGGGCCACATGGTTCAATAATCATCTTGGGCTTGAGGAATTAGGGTATAAAGTTTAGGAACTATACTAGTTTATGAAGCCTGCCCTAACAAAATACCACAGACTAGGTGACTGAAAAAAAAAAAAATATATATATATATATTTTTTTTTTTTTTCCTTACAATTCTGGGGTTAGAAGTCCAAGATCCAGGTGTTGGCAGATCTGGTTTCTTAAAAGGCCTCTCTCTCTGCCTTACACACGGGCAGATTCTCACCGTGTCCTTGCATGGACTTCCCTCTATACTTGACTGTGCCCTAATTTCTTCATTTTCTTTTTCCTTTCCTAACCTCTTCTTATGAGGACACCAGTTGCACTGGATTAGGGCCCTCATAATCTCATTTTACATTAGTGTCTCTTTAAAGGCAGTATCTCCAAATACAGTCATGTTCTGAGATACTAAGAGTTAGGACTTCAATGCATAAATTTTGAGGGGACACAATTTAGCCATAACAGGGACCAACAATGAGGTTCTATTTAAGATAGCTGTATTCTAGGTGACACTAAACCGTATCTATTTATAATATACTTGGGTCTTCAAATTCAAAGTGGGACCATGATGGCAAAAAAAAAAAAAAAAACACCTGAAAGTCGTATTGTGGGAGGAAGCTGAATAGTTATTTAAAGGAGAGGTGACACAGGAAGAAATGCTGGCCCTCATCAAATAGACGAAGGATTCGCATATGGAAGACAGACTAGACATGGACCTGTTTGAAGTCATTCACAGAAGTTTAAACTATGACCAAGACATAATACATTTTTCAATGGAAAAAATAGTCTTTCTAACTTATCTGACACTAGAAGGAAAAATCAATGACCTGAGAAGACTGAATAAATGCTTAGAATAAACTGCCAATTGAAAGAATGAGAAGGAGTTGGTAAAATGAGGCTATTGGTATTTGTATATTCCTTTTCTCAAATCAAACTTTAAGACAAAAAGTTTTCAATGGCTCTGTCTATCAAAATGTAAGTTTTCTGAACTTCTGCAACAACTGAAAACTCATGATTGCCTCAGGCTGGAGCAAGAAGTAAAGAATCTTTATACCAAGGCTCAGTGTCATTATATTTCTCTCTGGAGCAAAATGTACACCCCGAACTGTGAACTACACAAAAACACAAAGAGATACCACCCCCACCCCCACCCCACCCCACCGCAAAAGAAAGCATGTATGAGTATTGTAAGTACACTTAAAAATGCCTATGAGCTCAACTAAAATTTAAGCCATACAATGAATGTGATATTTTAAGAACTATTAAGATTTGTGATACACCAGTTCTCAGACCAAGAACTATTACCTTTTCACGTTAATTTTATATGGTAAAATTTTAAATAAATTTAAAATTTATTAAATCCCAGGCTCCACCGTCCCTGGGATTCTCCAGGCAAGAACACTGGAGTGGGTTGCCGTCTCCTTCTCCAATGCATGAAGTGAAAAGTGAAAGTGAAGTCGCTCAGTCGTGTCCGACTCTTAGCGACCCCATGGACTGCAGCCTACTAGGCTCCTCTGTCCATGGGATTTTCCAGGCAAGAGTACTGGAGTGGGGTGCCATCGCCTTCTCCAACACACAGTATAGAAGATACAAAATGAGTACGATCTCTCTCCATCCACTCTGGATTTCAAACCCTGCCTTTATGAGAAGTTAAGAAGTTAGAAGCATCATAGCGTAGTTTTTACAAACAGGCTCCCTGGGCCAGATTCAGGCCCTGTCATTATCAGCTATGTGACCTTGGGCCAGACACTTTAACTCTGTGTGTCTGTTTCCTTATTTGTAAAATGGAGATAATAAGGGTTAGCAAAGTACCTCATTTACTTGCTGTGAGGATTATACAAGATAATATATTTAAAGAGTGCCTCATACATTGAAATCATTTAAGGTGTAAAGCTATATTCCTTTGGCCACAGGGAAGCAGTGAACATTTAAGAAAGAACCCACATGATCAGATTTTTGTGTCAGACAAATCACTTTCAGAGTGCAGTGAAAGATGGATTGGTTAGAGCAGGTCATTTATACAGCCAAGGCAGGAGAGCAGATAAGGAGCCTATTGCAATAGTCCAAAAAAGATATTCTGAGGGCTTTAGCTAAAGCAACTGGAATAGCCAGGAGGTACAGGTATGGGAAATTTTAAAGAGACAGTAGAGATTTGGGTGTCAGGAAGGAAAGAGAATCATATGGGTAACTGGAACTCTGAGAAGCATGTGTGAGCAAATGACACAGCTGCTTATAAAAATGTTGAGATTAAGATACACTCCTGGGCACCCGTGTGGTTACTGCCTTAAATAGATCTAAAGCACAGAGGTAAGGACTGAGCTGGAACACCATTTTGAGTAAAGAGTCAACCATATTTCACTGATGGGAAAAACAGCTTAAATTTCTTTTGGAGGAAACAGATGGCACTTCCAAATAAAAGAGAAGGTTTAGAGCCACACGCTAGTGCCATGTTCAGTGTCTCTGTAGGATATCTCATACTTACACTAATGCCATTTCATCAACATTGCATCAGTTATTCAAAAATAGCACTGGTTGTGACAGACAGGTAAAAAGATTAGAAAGGATGTTTTCCCAACATAGGTTTTTCTGTTACATTTTATTCATTATTTTATTCTGCAATTCCCCAAAGAGGGCAATTAGCAGATCTAATTCTGCTGCCCATGATCTACTTCTTTCCAAAACAATCCTTGTGTTCACCAGCACCATTTCCTCTCATAGTAAGAAGAAATTTTATTTGTATTGGGGTCATGGAAACAGACCCTCAAAAACATCTCACATAGTACCTGACTGTGAATATGTCCAATACATCCTGTGCATTGGAGAGCATCCGTTCTGTCTGAGGTCAACTCATTCAAACTATGTAAGCAGCATTGTCATGTAGGTGTTAATCTTTAGATAAATAACACACTAGAAAATCATAAAGCTATTTTAATAAAGCAGGTTTCATTTCACAAGTATATAAAATATGTAGATTTAGTTTTATTTCAACACTCTCTTTACTATAACTTGGTAGATCTCTGAAAATAATTGTTTTCACTTGTGGCTAAAAAAACATAACTTCATTTTGATTCGATTCAACAAATTACTGAGTATTTTTGAGGTTTATGTTTTATTTCTTATTTAAGTCCTAGAAACCTGCAATTAATTACTGAGGAATTTAGACCATGTGATATTAAGGTCCGGAGAAGGCAATGGCACCCTATTCCAGTACTCTTGCCTGGAAAATCCCATGGATGGAGGAGCCTGGTGGGCTGCAGCCCATGGGGTCGCTGAGTCGAACACGAATGAACGACTTCACTTTCATTTTTCACTTTCATGCATTGGAGAAGGAAATGGCAACCCACTCCAGTATTCTTGCCTGGAGAATGTCAGGGACAGGGGAGCCAGGTGGGCTGTCGTCTATGGGGTCGCACAGAGTCGGACATGACTGAAGCGACTTAGCAGCAGCAGCAGCAGCAGATATTAAGGTCTAGATAATGATAAATGTAAATAAATATAGGTTCTTTCTGAACTGCTTTTCAAAAAAAATCAATCTTGAAATTTTAAAAACAATCAAATTTTACTATCAATAAGTTGTTAGTTACCACTCTTACATAAAAAGGAATGCCTCCATATGTTTGATTTTCCAAATATTTAACAAAGAGGCAATAAAAAGTTAAAACGTGGTTTTAAGAAGCAGAACAGTTAAGAATGTGCCACACAGAATAAAAATATTTAACCACTTTGATGTGAAATTACCTTGAATTAAATATTTGAAAAAGTCACACACTTATTGCCAAATAAAGCAAGCCAAGTTTAATTCAGGAAGCTAACACATTCTGTTAAAAAAAAAAAAAAATACACACAGTTACACTTAGGAATCTCTTGCAGATATATTGTACCAGAGAGGGAAAAAAAGGTAGCACCATTACTCTCACAGTTATAGTCAACATTTACCATAAACTGCCATCTCTTTTTAGTAACCTATACATTAAAGTCTAAAAGCTAAACTTCAAGAGAAGTAACTACCATAAATCAACTAATATTATTTAAAAGCACTAAAGAAAAGAACACACTTACCTAGTGCTTTCTAAAACACCCAGAAAAGAACAACTCTTTTGTGTAAAAAAGCAGCTGATATTTGTGATGCAAACTTGGCACATACAGAACATATTCAAATATACCAGTTAAACAGTGGCATTTTTTTTTCCACGAAGAATAGAGCAAAGCTGATGATAATAAAGTTCCCATTCAAAAACCACCTTCATTTCACAGGTCTGGGAAGGGGCGGAGCTCAAGTCTGAGGCATTAACAGCTTCACGCCCCACCATCATTCTCCATAAGCCATTGTCACTACCATTAAATCAGAGAAAGAATGAGGCACTACATGTAGAGGGATGTGTTGATGCTAGTTAAATAAAGTAATTGAAAGAAGAGGCAAGGCATTCTTCTCGACTTGAATTAACGAACATAGGAAATCTCTGGAGAGACTGTTTTGATATTAATCCTCAATGAAAAAAAGAACAAAACAAAGACCAAAGAGTTTAAGAACTGGCACAATTCTGCTGTGGTTCATGGATTCCTTCCCACCTTCCCCACATCTCTCCTCCCCACACTTTTATTCTCTGATAGCGATACCAGCATATACATAAGAACCTCACTTTTTCCCTCCTCGCTGGATCCAGTCCAGAGCCATTATTACGTCTGAGCCTTGGTGGCTGCGATGGGATGCATCCACACGTCAGAGGCAGATGCTTGCAGTGGTTTATTCTCCCTCCCTGTGAACTGCCCCCTACCTGAAGTACTGCTCGGTACTTTTACTTACTAATGCTGGACCAGCTCTCACGTGCCGTTGGTCACCTATCTCCTCTGGAAAGTGGAATACACGTTTTCAGGGAAACCTAACATGACCTTTATCCTGACAAAGGCAAACAGAATAATACTGCAAAATAAGAATGTGGATATAGGCCATTTTGTGTTTTTATGATGCTTTTGCCACTTCTAGAAGAGACATGACCTCAAATACATGTGGGGCACTGCTTTGTTTTTCAACAAAAGGAAAGATAATCATGCCTTCAGTTTATGTTACTTAGCAGAACATTTTCATAGTTCTGCCACATCAAAGAAAAGAAGTATAGTTAGGGGAAAAAAGTAGTAAAAAAATATTTAAAAGTTTTGCTAATTTGCAAGCAAATTAAGAAGTGCATTCAGTTGTAGAATGAGATATACTGTTCAGAATAAAATTCCTAGTATACAAAAGTCAGCAGACATTCCTCTCCCTGAACTAAGCGAGTTGTGTGTTCAGCTCCCCATCACCCCCACTTTCAGCATCCTGCCAGATTTATCTTCCTCACCCAAGATAGAAGGATTCCCATTCCTTTCAAAAGAGCTACAGAGAAAGCCACAAGTTCTCAATTAGTAGAAGGGAAGAGGCTGAGGCAGGGGTACAGCCTCCTCAGCAAACACTGACTATACCAGATTGGACGTGGTATTGTTCTAACTGAAAAAGAAAAAACCGTTCAAGGACTAGCCCATCTGAGATCTAGGGGACCTCTGGTCCTGCCACAATGTTAGTGGTGTACTCAACAGTCCAGATGTTCACCAGTGCTTTACCTCTTCAGCCTCAATAAAATGTACAGTTCCAGTGCCAAGTTACTGAAACTAACTAGATGTCTCTGATTAAAAAAAAAAAAAAAAAAATTCCGCACTTGACTTCTGATATGATCACAACAATGAAAATTAGCCAGGGAGCGGGAGTAAGAGAGTAATCTTTGCCATCCTTGGGCAGATGTTACCGAAAGTTCTACTTAAAGTTCTTATTTACAAACTAAACAGCATCATAAAGTCCTGTACTGACTCAATCCCACTGTCCAAATTCCACTGTAACAAAATCCATTTGAACTCACACACAGTGTTTACAGATGAGGAGTGATCAAACAATGCTAGTCCGCGGCCTCTTTGTAGAAAACAGATTGGGAAGGGGTATATTTTTAAACTCAGTAGTTAAGGAAGTAGAGATGTCACACAGAGGTTTTCTATCTTGCTGCAAGGGATATGTTTGTTTGGGTAAAGGGTAGTACAGCTTAGGTAGGATTTGAAAAAAGCATTAAAAGGGATTGTTAATTGCTCACTGAAGACAGACTTCAGGGTGGGGGAGGATATTTTTCTTCTCTCTTGGCACACTAAATTGAGTGTCTTGAATTTTACTTCATACTGTTTATTTTCCTGCTTAGAATTTCTATATTCTGTCCTGTAGTTAAAATAGGGGATGTATTATAGTTTCTACTTCTTCCAAAAAAATTCTTTCTTATACTTTGCTGTTGTTGTTCAGTTGCTAAGTCATGTCCAACTCTGCGACCCCATGGACTGCAGCACGACCAGCTACCTTGTCCTCCACTATCTCCCACCGTTTGCTCAAATTGTGTGTCCATTGAGTTAGTGATGCTGTCTAACCATGTCATCCTCTGCCACCCCCATAGCCTGGAAATAGTAGAAGGAGACTACTTCAGGTCACCTATTATCACTGGCTTTCTCAATCTCTTGGGTCTCCTTGGCCCCCATTTCTTTAATTTGTTATCTGCCTTAACTTTCACACACTGGCTGTAAATTACACAAAGAATTTTCCCTCACTCTCCCTTCAACCTTAAGTCCCTGCTCTTTTCTCCTTCCCATTCCTTCCTCAATGAGCTCGCTCACTTTAAGTTCTGAAGAGTCTGTGGCTGACACCCAGGAGCCACCACCACAACCTGACTGCCCCCATTCCTCTTTCACTGTGGTACTTCCAAATGCCTGCAGGACATCTCACTCAGACGTCAACTACAGTTTGACATGTGAAAACCTGAGCTCCTCTTCTTCCCCCAACAATAAGCAAGTGTTTGCATAACTATCAGCAGGGTTCATTCAGTGTTCATAGTCCTCCCAATCCCCTAGGCTCCAAAATGTAGTTATTTTTGTCTCTTTCCCTCTTCTTCATCCTCAAATTTCAAGCTGTCTGCAAACTCTGTCATTTCTACCACAACCATATCTCCCTGATCTCTCCTTTCTTCATCCTGAAATGTCATTCTAGCCCAAGCCCCTACTCCTCACACGTGAATTAATGATTATGTCTCTAGTTCCTCCATACACCTTCAGTTCCTTCTTATAACTGAATTGTCAGAATGACCTTTACCAAGTACCAAGGACACCTGACATAGATCAGGCTAACACCCTTATTTTCCTGATGAAAAACAAAGGCTCAAATTGGTGAAGTAACTTCCTGTGTTTACATATCTAGTTGGGAGATGGAGCAGAGGCTACAGAACACAAGGTTCACAACTTCTAGTCCAATGTTCTGCCCTCTGTACCAGGACGCTTCCCCAAATCACATCAATCACCAAGGCCAAGGTCAACTCTGAGTCTTAATGCATCACACTATACAAGCCCTAAAACCTTACAGTGGTCCATGTAAGCCCTTAATAATATTTCCACTGCTTCTCCAAACTCACTTCTCATTACTCACCATTATATCCCTCTTCTCTAAGTCACTCTTTTAGTCATGTTCATCAACGAAACATGAAACCTCCATTGCTGGGTCAGTACATACAATACACTGGAAAGACAATTTTCTATTTTTACTTATTGTTGAGTCCTGACGACAGTTTGAATACAGACATGGGACTCAAACAGGCTTGCATTTCCAATTCCAATTTCAAAGAGCAAAATTATTTAAAACTCTTAATTACACTTTATCTTTTGAAGTAATTTTGAAAATGCATTTTCATCACCTCATATGTAACGTATTCTTCAACTTTGTTCTACCATAAAAACTAAATATATAACCAATTACTAAAATTCAATTAACTGGTCACTTACCTCACCTCCTATACTAATGATTTTGCCAAGATTTAGAACATGAGATCCTTTATCTTTTTAACGTTTTGCAATTTTGCATACCAAATACTTTGTATTTATACTGCTTGATAGTGTTGGAGCTTCCCTGGTGGCTCAGATGGTAAAAGCGGCTGCTTGCAATGCGGGAGATCCGGGTTCAATCCCTGGGTGGTAAAGATCGCCTGGAGGAGGATATGGCAACCCACTTCCAGGACTCTTGCCTGGAAAATTCCATGGATGGAGGAGCCTTGTAGGCTAGAGCCCATGGGGTTGCAAAGAATCAGACACGACTGAGCGACTTCACTTTCACTTTCATAGTGTTGGATGCTTACAAGCTGATGCTGGGAAAGCTTGAGGACAGAAGGAGAAGAAGACGTCAGAGGATGAGATGGCAATGGACTTGAACTTGAGCAAACTTTGGGAGATGGTGAAGGAAGAGAGGCCAGGCGTGCTACAGTCCATGGGATCACAAAAGTCAGACATGACTAGGCGACTGAACAACAACATACTTAGAAGCTGCTGCTGCTGCTAAGTCGCTTCAGTCGTGTCCGACTCTGTGCGATCCCATAGACAGCTGTCCCTGGGATTCTCCAGGCAAGAATACTGGAGTGGGTTGCCATTTCCTTCTCCAATGCATGAAAGTGAAAAGGGAAAGTGAAGTCGCTCAGTCGTGTCCGACTCTTAGCGACCCCATGGACTGGAGCTTACCATGCTCCGCCGTCCATGGGATTTTCCAGGCAAGAGTACTGAGGTGGGGTGCCATTGCCTTCCCCATACTTAGAAGCTACAACAATGTAAAGTCTTTTCTGCCAAGAGACTAACTAATCCAGATCTTGACAGAGTGTGCTGAGATAAGATGAACGAACAGTGATTCACTTTTTGAGTTATTTTCCTATTTCCTCATGCAACATCTGCAACATTGTACTGCAAAAATTGTGGTATCAAGGCTCCCTTTATTAAGAAACACTTTCATACCTTTTCCTCTTCCAGTTCTAAATCTATTTCCTTTTTTCTTGATCAGATTCACATATCATTCCTCAGTTTCCTCATATTTTGATCACATTACATCCCTTCAACTCATTTGTTTTAAACTGCTAATGTTGTTAACTTCGTGTGAGCTTGTCTTCAGTTTCTACCAAGAATTTTTTGAATAGAATTTCAAGAGTCTCCAACAAGATTTACAAAACTAAAAGGTCTTATAGGTCTTTTACCTCTTCCAGAACTATACAGCATACTATTTCCCAGAACACAAATACTCATTAAAGGCTTGTTAACTAACTCAAGAGTGGTTCTAAAATGGACCATCTGGCTGCTGTGCATTTTCTTCTCAGAATATAATTTTGTTCTAATCGAATCAAAACATAAAATATATAAATAAATGAACAAATATATAAATCCTGCTGCACGGATCCCATGCATTTAATACAAATTAGCAGTTTGCAGGGTTTCTTCTGTGCTGTTGTTTGCTTGTTTTTAACCCTCACTCCTAGTGACAGAAAGCATGTTCTTGCTGTATTCAAGCAAGCAAGAGTGACTCAAGAGTCCAAATAAGACCTAGACAACATTGAACAATATTCTCCATCCCTCCAAAGAGGTGAAGTACCAAGTGAAATGGCTATAATGCCTATCCTCACCAAAACGTGAAGTCAGAAACATCCTTTGTGGTCTGGCTGTATCTATCTTTTCTCCTCATTTACATTATACTTCACTGTGTTTGTTTTCAGCCTCAATGTATGGCTTAAACTACTCTAATGGGAACAGAACAAAAGAAAATCTTGACTGTGAATGATGCATGATCATACAGTAAGAAACAGGAGGAGGTGGAAAAAGAAAAAGGACTATAAATAGAGACCTGTTTAAAACAAGATGTATATAGCAGAAGAGACAAATAGAAACACACACCAGAAGATAAGCTCCACAGAAACCCCAAACAGGTACTGGCAATGTGGACATTTTCAGATACTGAGTGGTTACATTATGGTGATAAAGAACAGCCAAGTCACGAAAAAGCCACAGATGTGCCCCTTCATTTAGTCAGTCAGTGAACAGTTTCTGCTTCCAATGGACAAACACAAATAGAAAAAGCAAGGTACGAGAAAATACAGAGAATTCCCTACTGTTTGCAATCAACAAGACACCGATTGTTCTTGGTTGAATGGCTTATTCTGGGAATCCTTCTGACAGAAGGGATCTGATAGCATCTGTCTCTTACAAGTCAGGGCATTAAGCCAATGAACAGTTCTCATTATCCCAGACAACAACAAATGAAGTCAGAGCAAGGAGGAACCAGGTGGTATCCTGCTCATAAAAGTACTTGATGCGCCGACACTACCCGTTTTTCCTAACTGAGCCAAGTTAGGACTAACTTCCTTAGATGCAGGATTCTTGATAAAACAAAACTTTATGAATCTGAGTATCTAATGACTTAGTATTTAGACATGGGCTCTGAACAGTGCAGTAATACCACCATTAGGCCCAGTAATTTTTCTATTTATTCATTTTTAAATGCTTGAATAATACATTACATTATCAAGGTCTCGAAGAGAGGGATTTTTTTCTGCCAACACATTTTATCCTATTGACTCATTTACATCCATTTTCCTCTACTCTGACTGTTTAAAAGCAAAAAAAAAAAAAAAAAAAAAAGCCTTTCATGAAAGAAATATAATTCAAAAATAACAATTCTGATTTTTTATTTCCTTTTCTTCTCATCTTCTTTTCCTCATATATTATGAATAAGGATAGTTTAAGTGTGGTAATATCGAGCCTTACTCTCTTTTTGAGTAACTATTTACTTATAAAGATGAACAAGGAGAGAAAAAACAACACAGAAATGTAAATCTAATGTGGAAAAGGAAACCACACATTTCCCTATTGTACAATGCTGTGCATTCAATGTTACTTTGCATGCAATTGTGACTATCACTTGATGTGTGTGTGCTAAGTCACTTCAGTCGTGTCCAAATCTGTGCGACCCTATGGACTGCAGCCTGCCAGGCTCCTCTGTCCATGGGATTCTCCAGGCAAGAATACTGGAGTGGGTTGCCGTGCTATGAAGTCTTAAATAAAACTTCTATACTCTTATCATCAGATAGTGCCTACAAATAGTTGAGAATTATACTCTAATTAAACTGAAACTCTAATTAAAAGTACTAGTCTAATGCAATATGAAACATCCTTGATCATCACAGGCCAATTATGTCTCAGTGTGCTATTGTCCTCTGGTGTGTATAGATTTTATCTTTTTATGACAATAATAGAACAGTTTTGGTAATGACATCCTGGGCAGGATGTCCTGGTAATTTCCAGAGTCAGTCATTTCCTTTTCAATGTATTTTCTCCTCTTCATGGTTTTGTTATATATCCCCAATGTCCCTTGATTCCTCAGAAACATCCCCTGACTACTGATCAAAGTGTTCTTCAAATATCGGAATTAATGATACATGTTACAACGATCATGTTTATCAAACAAATACAAAAAAGAAAAGTGTTGTTTTTATTTTTTCATGTGGCATTCATGGGCTTATCCATAACTCTTGGTCTTAAATTATTTCCAAGACAGTATAAAACAGTTTAAATAAGCAGTAATCTTTTATCAAAGCTAAATTTTCCCAAGAATAGTGGGTTTCAGTTCCACTAATTCTTCTTTCTACAACTTTTTATAGAAGCTTTAATAGTAAATGCTTCTTCAGCCATGTCCGATTCTTTGCAACCCCCATGAAATATAGCCCGCCAGGCTACTCTGTCCATGAGATTCTCCAGGCAAGAGTGGGTTGCCATACCCTCCTCCAGGGGATCTTCCCCACCCAGAGATTGAACCCAAGTCTCCTGCATGTCCTGCACTGCAGGTAGATTCTTCACCCACTGAGCCACCTAAGAAGCCCTAAGAGTAAATGCTTAGAAACATTTTGACACTCCTAAGAGTAAAACTGAAGTCTAAATCTTCTCAAAAAGTACTGTTTTACAGGTTATCTTAAATTCTGTTTATATTGTTAACTATATCTTCAAGTGAATTATTAACCATCAATCAACATCTGTCTCCAAGTTTTAACAAGTTATACTATCTAATAACAGCTTCAACAAATTTGAGTAAAACTGAATCTGTGATGCTATTTTCATTGTTGTGGAGCCAACTATCAAACGATAATACTAACACTATTTGTTCCCAGAGTCAAAAGTAAACTAGGGAAGAAAATGTTTCCTGACTAATGCTTTGTAAATTTTTAAAATGCAAATAAGGCATTTGTTAATGACTTTTTTGTTAAAGCTCTATTGAAAAATCAAAATGTTAAGAAAATATTGTTATACTTCAGAAATGTAGAGGGGCAATAGGAAATCATCCCCATCTATATTTTGTCTTTGAATACTGTCCTCAAAAATAAATTTATTTAGTAGAGTTTGTTCAAATAAAATCACATTTTAAAAGTCAATTGTTCCTTTCTTTCAGAAGATGTAAATCAAATTCACAACCCTAACTGCCATAATTTCAAAACACATACAAACCTCATAAAATTAAATTTCCATTTTAACTAGCAGGCAATCTCAACAGGATGCTCAGAGGATTCAAAGCATTAGAGTGAAGTCTCTGAACCTACAATAAAAATGGTCTACATACAATAATGATCTACACATAACAATCTTAATCATGTGAAGTTTTAATGCTACCCACAAATACATACAAGCTATATAATTACAGCTCAACTATATCATTAAGAAAATTATCAGAAGTACCCAGTATTTTTTTTTATTGCTTTGTTGCAATCAACCCATGATCACATTTTAAAAAACAACTTAAGGAATAACATTCTAAATACAGAACAACTGTTTATAATACCACATACTACTATTTGTTGTCAGGTTCTATGCAAGTAACTAGTGCTTGTGCTACTAAATCTTCACTCAGTTAGGCTGCCATCAAATTTCTAACAATTCCCTTTACTGAGGGGAAAAATAGAGAGGGGAAAGCTTGCTTAACAGCCAATACTAACATAATCGTATAAGATCTGTATCATTAAAATGCTTTATCTAACAAATTATTCATTGAAAATGACACAGATACTTAACAATACTGTCTTGAACACTGGAAATATGCTGAGAGTAGATCTCAGGTGCACTCATCTCACACACACACACAGACAAATGTAATTAGTGAGGAAATGACATGTTAAAATTAGTTGAACTGTAGTAATCATTTCACTATGTATATGCTTATCAAATCATGTTGTACACCTTAAATACAAAGTCCCATTTATGGGAGAAGAGAGACACAGAGATAACTTGTGTTGCTATAATAAAAAGAAGTGAAACAAAGAAGCAAAAGGCAAGAAAAGGAAAGAGAATCATTTGAGCTACAATTGCTTTCACAGTGAAGGATGCTAGTGAACAAAGGGAGATCCCAGGTAGCAGTTGGGGAGCAATCTTCCACCAGGACCAAAATTAGAAGCATTCACCACAGAGAGGATGTAGAAGCAGAGGAGCAAAGTTGACAGGGTCCAAGAAGAAACAGAATGGTGCTCCTGCTGGAAACATATTATTCATAAGTTAACAATAATCAGAAAAGCAGTAATGGAAAATACCTTCTAAGAATGAAGACTAATACCAGTTTTCCTCCAGGGTTGAACATACTTTAAAGAAAATCTAGGTAAGTTTTTCATTTAATCTTTATAACAGAGGCATAAATGGGTATTTTTAATCTTCATATTGAACCAAGAACTCAAACAATGGTTTGACCAATGTAACTTAGCAACTGGCAGAGGATCTGTATTCAGTTTTATTTAAGTACCAAAAAGGTTCCCTTGTTGCTCAGTTGGAAAAGAATCTATCTGCCTGCAGTGCAGGAGGTGACCCGGGTCCGATTCCTGAGTTGGGAAGATATCCTGGAGAAGGAAATGGTGATCCACTCCAGTATTCTTGCCTGGAGAATCCGATGGACAGCGGAGCCTGGCAGGCTACAGTCCATGGGGTCCCAAGAGTTGGACACGACTTAGTGACTACACCACCACCATCAAATTCCATGTTCTTTCATTATTCTGATTTCTGTGGGGAAAAAAAAAAAGCAAGTACCAGACTTCCCAGGTGGAGACTCTGTGCTTCCAGTGCAGGGCACTGGTTCAGTCCCTGGTTTGGACGTTCCACATATGGTGCAGTATGATTAAAAAATATACATCATCAGTGTCTCTTTTGCTGCCTCGTTTACAAGGTTATTGTTACCATCTTTCTAAATTCCATATATATGCGTTAGTGTACTGTATTGGTGTATACTGATGTATAGAACAGTCTTTTGGACTCTGGGAGAGGGTGGGATGATTTGGGAGAATGGTATTGAAATATGTATAATATCATATATGAAACGTGTCGCCAGTCCAAGTTCGATGCACGATACGGGATGCTTGGGGCTGGTGCACTGGGACAACCCAGAGGGACGGTATGGGGAGGGAGGAGGGAGGAGGGTTCAGGATGGGGAACACATGTATACCTGTGGCAGATTCATTTTGATATATGGCAAAACCAATACAATATTGTAAAGTTAAATAAAATAAAATTAAAAATATATATATACATCATTAAGTGCCTGCATCCCAACTCTGACACTGCTGTACCACACATTTGATTTTTCTCTCTAAAGTCAACATTTCTTTGGGGACAATGCACACCTAATGTGAGTTAACTGGACTCTGTCAGACTATGAGAATTCTAAGCAATCTAAAAATTTAATGTTTGCCTCATAATCTATATTCTCTTTGTCAATAAACTTTATCCTCCAAGTAACTGTGAACCAGGTACCCAAAAAAGGGAAAGGAGCTATGTAAGGATAGCTCGGAAACAGAAAAGATATTCCCAGGAATAATGAAACCAGTTACAAGCCCACAAAGACAAATTCCCTAGAGTAGGCAAATTCTACTGATTTCAAGGGAAGCATAAATTTTTTATAATTATCTTACATCTTAAGTGCCAGAAACCATGCTAAGTACTCCACATGTATTACGCCATTCCAAGATAGGTAACAATGTTAGCCCCATCTAGATTAATGAATTGATAATTTAATATTTGCTCAAGGTGATTCACATAATAAATGAAAGAGATGAAATATGAGTGGCAATGGGAAGACTGAATACACTAAATGTCAGCTAGGAATGTATTCCAATAATAATGAGTAAATTAATAAAGGACTGAAGTAGGGTAAAAGTATTAAAAATTACGAGAGAGATCATAGAGGCTAAACAAAAACTACTTAGGATTCAATAAGCAATTAAATACAGAATATATTATTAAAATGTGTTAATTTTTAAAAATTATAATAAATCTGGTGCAGTTGTAAGTAAATAATGTAAACATCTACTGCTGTCAATACAAATGTAGAATATTCATTCAGGAATCCAAAATGAAGCTAAGCATTAAAATAGTTTCATCTTTTTTTCAAGAAACAAGCTTTTAGAAGTTAACCCAGAGAACACTAGTAAAAATGCACAAAGTTCCTTGTAATTTTTAATTGCAAAGAAAAAAATATTTAAGGTGTGAAAAAAATAAATATTTAACCTGGGTTAAATGACAAGGTATAGTACGAATTCATGTAGCATACATGTTTTTCTGACAAAAACAAAGAAAATATTTAAGAAAAATGTGTTATTATACATATTAATTGAAAAAAAAGCTTGAATCAAAACTATGTGTGCTATGCTTATAACTACTGAAAACAACCTATGAATTAAAAAAGAGATAAAATATGAACACAGAAGAAAACTATTTGATTATCAGTTTGGTTATAATAGAAATTGAACCAAAATTAGCTTAGGCAAAAGGAGAAATGTATTGACTTGTGGAAGCAAAGGAAATGTTGAATGATATACCATAGGATATGCAAGGGAAGAACAAGTTCTTATAAACAGTTGAGTTAAAAAAAACAAAATTCAGCTGAGTAAATTTTGGAGATCTTATCGACTTTATTCAACAGTTCACCAATCAAGCAGCACCCAATCTAGCAGACAGATAACAGTTCTAAGGAACTGTGCAAAATGAAAGACATTTATAGTTCCTAGCAGAAACAAGGAGCACTAGGCCAAAAAAAAGAATGGTTATTGCATGGTTACTTTCCTTAGGGTCTATCAGACAGACTACCTAATTAGAGCTGATCAGGTGATTCCTGATAGACTAGTTCAATTCCACTTTGGGGAGATAAAACTGTAATTAAATCTTGGTTTGGTGACCTGAGGCTTAGAATAAGCAACTCCATTCTGGGCCTTTTGGGCCTTAGTTTTAATAATTGGAACCAGGGATTTTCAACTTGGTGGGAAATGTTCAGTTGCTCTCTCAGTTCAGTTCTGTTTTCTCCACAATGCAGGAAAGATGGGTGCCATGGGTTTTCACCCTTTAAATCTTACAAATTTCAGCAGCTGTTAGCTTTATTGTCTCACTTCAAGAAATTCTAGGGTAGGACTCTTATTTCCCTAGAGTGTCTTAGTTACCCACCTTTGCATAAAGGACACCTTAACTAAAAGTTCTTCCAAGACTACATATTAACATAATAAGGAGGTATACTTTCACAATCCAAAGTCTGGATGCTGCTGTCAGAATGGGGAATGGTCTACATCTATATCATCCTGAACCCACCTAATCGTGTCTGATTTCAGAAGCTAAGCAGGGTCAGGCCTGCTTAATATTATAATTGGAAGTGAGAATGGGAAATAGATAGATGCAGGACATCCACAAACCACAGTTGCCTACTCTAGGATTCCAAAGAACATTTTGGAACCTAAACAATAGCAGATAATTATCCTTGAAACAAGGGTTTCATCTCACCTTGAAAGTTGAACACTGTGACATTGTGATTTATAACACGAAATATATATTGGTCTTCATCCTTCTTTCTAGCACAAGCTCCTAAAACCCTTGGCATTTTCTAAGTGAATAGAGCAACAAAGGTCTTGATATTCATAACAAATACCTTTCAACCATACCTGAGTTTATGCTAAGAAGATGACCTTTGAAAAGCAGGAGAGGGACACAGAAGGAGGGGGGCTGGTTGCCACAGGAACCAATCACCTGACAGGCGGGTTGGAACTTTCGGTCCTACCCCTCAAAACACACACAACTCTGGGGAGAGAAGAGAGGCTGGAGGCTGACTTGATTGCCAAGGGCCAATGATTTAATCAATCTTGTCCCTGTGGTGATGTAGTTCAGTGGTAAAGAATCTGACTGCCAATGCAGGAAACGCAGGTTCGATCCCAGGATAGGAAGATCCCCTGGAGGAGGAAATGGAAACCCACTCCAGTATTCTAGCCAGGACAATCCCATGAACAGAGGAGCCTGGTGGGCTACAGTCCATGTGGTCGCAAAGAGTCAGACACGATTGAGCATGCACGCTCCTTTAATGACACTTTCATAATACCCAAAAAGAACGGGTTTCACAGATCTTCTGGTTTGGTGAACACATGAAGACTGGGGGAGAGTGGGGTGCCTGGAAATGGCATTGAAGCCCTGAGCCCTTTCCCTACACCTTCCCATATTCATCTATTCCACTTGGCTATTTCTGAATTATATCCTTTTATAATAAACCAGTGATTTACTAAGTAAAATGTTTCTCTGAGTTCCGTGAGCCACTCTAGCATATTAACTGAAACCAAGGAGGATGTGGAAACCAGCAACCTACAGTCTATCAGAAACAAAGGTGACAGCCTAGACTTGCAATTGGCATCTGAAGGAAGAGGGACAGCCTAGCAGCACTGAGCCTTTAAAATGTGGTATTTAGTTGCTCAGTTGCATCCAAAACTTTGTGACCCACTGGACTGCAGCCCACCAGACTTTTCTGTCTGGGATTTTTCAAGCAAGAATACTGGAGTGGGTTGCCATTTCCTTCTCCTGGGGATCTTCCCAACCCACGGGCCAAACCTTCGTCTTCTGTGTCTGCAGAATTGCAGGTGGATTCTTTACACACTGAGCCAGAGTCTGATGTCCTCTCCCAGGCAAACAGTGTAAGAACTGAATAAACTGCTTGGTGGTGTTGAAAAAAAAAAAGTGCATTGGAATTGGTGTTAATATCAGAGCCATGTTAGATAATTCCATGTTAAAACTGCTTGAATGCAGAGAAAAAAAAAAAAATCCTATTTACAGAGTTAGTTTTGCCAGTAGGTAGCCCAGATTTAGCATTTCTGGGAGTGAGTATTGAGGGAATATGGTTCATGAAGAAAACCATTATACTTATATTATTATAGTGGTATTGAAGTTTTTCAATTAAATAAACTTAAATGTCAATTAATTCTTTAAAATCTGATTAAAATTCTTAAAAGTGAGTTTCATCTATAATGAAAAATGCTAGTAATTACTTTCTTTTATCTGTCACAGGCAAATAAAATCCCCAAGTTTACAGATATAAACAAAATTTACATAAGACATAAAATCATTGACCTCTAATGGGAAGGGAAAAAAAAACTCTGCTGTTTCTTTTTCTCATAAATTACATCCTTTTATTTTTATTGTGAGTAGGCTTGAGAAAAGACTGCACTTTAAAAAAAAAAAAAAACAATTCTCTAATATACTTTCCACAAATCATAAGCACAATGTTTTGAAAATATTTCCACAGCAACCAATTTCAGTGCCATAAAACTGAGGGCACATCCAGGTATTAAATAAGGTAACTATATAATAAAGTCAAATGTCTTATTTTTAAAATAAAATATATTTTCTATTGAAATTATAAATAGAAATACAGAGATAACAAAGTGATTCTATGATAGAAAAAAATACATCATATATCATTCTAAGGCAATTTATGTTTAAAATTTCACACTTAGAGTAAAGCACAATACCTCTTCTTGTTTCTTCTAATCTATCATAACAAAAAGTGAAGTGATATGAAGATAGTTTCAGAAATTAAACTCCGCTTATCATGTAATAGTCAATCATATAAAAGTAAGTAAAATATAAAATCTAAACATTAATCACTATGGTGTAATTTTATTATTTTCATCTATGTCTAAATTATATGGATATGAAAGGCCCTTGACAAAGTACACAAAGTAGTCTTCCTTTGCTGCTGCTACTAAGTCGCTGAGTGTCTGATTCTGTGCGACCCCAGAGACGGCAGCCCACCAGGCTTCCGCGTCCCTGGGATTCTCCAGGCAAGAACACTGGAGTGGGTTGCCATTTCCTTCTCCTAGTCTTCCTTTAATTACATCTTAAAAGGAGAATCAGGACAAGAATTCAAGTATTCATTTATTAATTTTGCTTTCCTATATAACCTACACATTTGCAAATTCATAGGAAATGGTTAATAATCTCAGAAATAAACTGATTATTTCCCAGACCAATCCCAAGGTAGCTTTGTATATGGTCCATTCTATATATATTTTCAGACAAGATCCCACAACATACCCTCAGTGGTCACTGCATTTTTATAACTGTACCATTTATTTATGTTTAATGAGACATTAGCATCTAACAAAAACACTATCGTATTTTAAAGACCATTTTAAAACATGCAACATATTAACATATGTTTACTTTTGTTTACTTTAAACAAAAGTACTTTAAATACTTCAAAATATTTTTATTTTAAACATACTTTAAAATAATTAAAAAGTGCTCAATTCATCAGTTAGACCAGTCTTGGGTATTAACACGGACACTTTAATTCAAACAAATTCTCCTCTAATTTCTCCCTTTCCCTCTTGTCCTTGGAAAGAAATTCCTTTCCAAAAGATGGCAAGGATATAGTACGAAGGCATCCTATAATAGAAACAATGAGACTAATGCCGGGGGCGGGTGGGAATGAAGGTGAGCTTTGCTATCATTTCAAAAGTTAATGCATGACAAGAAAAATTTCAACTGTGTTGCTGACCCTGCTCATTCTGAACCATGAAATTGCTTGAGCCACACAAATTACTAATCATGATAAAAGTAAGGGATTCTGCAGATCTATCATTCCTGTACAGTACGGCCCAAAGCAAACATGCCATGGATACTGTGCACGGGAAAGCAAAGAGCTAGGGAGAGGAAAGGAGGCAAGGGAAAATGTCAGAGGCAGGATGGAGTCACACAAGCCAGGCCCAGGCAGTGGAAGGCTCTGTCTGCTTGAGAACCAGTACAGCACAGTGATTAACCACACTGATTAAATCATCACACTTTCCATGAACCCTGACTAGGTAATTTTCCAGCTGTATGACCTTGAGTCAGTTGTTTAATTTCTCTGTGCCTCTATTTTTTCATATGCAAAAATCTGTGTGTTAATATATAAGGGCTACCATTACAATACACCACACACTAGATGACCTAAACAATGTATTTATTTTCTTGATGTTCTGGAAGCTGGAAGTCCAAGATCAGAGTGATAGCAAGGTTCTCCTGAGGCGTCACTCCTTGGTTGGTGGATGGCTGCCTTCTCCTGTGTCCTCAAGTGGCTTTTTCTGTGTGCACCTGCATCCCTGGTGTCTTTCTCTTCTTGTAAGGACACCAGTCCTATTGGATTAGGGCCCTATCCTTATGACCTCTTTTATCTTTAATCAGCTCATTACAGCTTCTACCTTCAGATAGGGTCAAATGAAGGGTTAGGACTTTAACATGAATGGGGGAGGGGGACCAGGATTCACTTCTTAAGAGTGTATAACAATAATACCTTCCTCATATGATGCGGAGAAGGAAATGGCAACCCACTCCAGTACTCTTGCCTAGGAAATCCAATGAATGGAGAGCCTGGTGGGCTGCATTCCACGGGGTCGCTAGGAGTCGGTCACTACTGAGCAACTTCACTTTCACTTTTCACTTTCACACAATGGAAAAGCAAATGGCAACCCACTCCAGTGTTCTTGCCTGGAGAATCCCAGGGACGGCAGAACCTGGTGGGCTGCCGTCTATGGGGTCCCACAGAGTCGGACACGACTGAAGCAACTTAGCAGCAGCAGCAGCAGCATATGATGCAAAGAAGGAAATGGCAACCCACTCCAGTACTCTTGCTTGGAAAATCCCATGGACAGAGGAGCCTGGTAGGCTAAAGTCCATGGGGTAGCAAAGAGTTGGACATGACTGAGTGACTTTGCTTTCACTTTTCACTTTCATGCATTGGAGAAGGAAATGGCAACCCACTCCAGTGTTCTTGCCTGGAGAATCCCAGGGACGGGGGAGCCTGGTGGGCTGCCATCTGTGGGGTCGCACAGAGTCGGACACGACCGAAGTGATTTAGCAGCATATGATGCAGTGAAGATAAAATGTGTTAGCTTATATAAAATATCTGGCAAATGGGGAAGTGCTATGTACATACTTAGATATTAGGCTAATATCTATCAAATTAACATTTCTAACAAGTACCCACAAAGCATAGCATCAGGTGCATGAAAACAGACATCTATTTGTAATCTGTATTTAAAATAATCTTGTATGTAGGACGCATTTTGCTGAAAAACATTTATCTCAATTCAAAACCAGGGTGATTAATATAGAAATGTTAGTAGGTCCTAACCAGGAGCAAAATGAGAGCAAAGTCAACATACAGGTTTGATTTTCTCACATTCTCAGTGGGACACAATGGATTTTTGTGTCTCAGGACTACGTGCTGATAAAGAATATGGAAAGAATGTCTATGAGGAAGCACACAAAAGCAGCCTGGCTCCCATGTAACCACACTTGACAACTGTAATGTAGCTTGGATTATACCCATAATTTCCAATTATTTTACCTCCATTTGATTCTCGAGCTGGAAAACAGTGATGAGAACATCAGATTAATTTAGACAGACTCAAGTACTCATGTGAACACCAAAAGGTACCACCAACTTATACATTAGGCTTATATATAATCCATTATCTTATCACTTTCTTAATTGCCCTTCATCCTGGCCAGGGCTCTGTGTACCAAATGGCTGATAGCAGAAAGGACAAGGGTAGCCAAAATTATCACACACAAAGGATGACAAAAGCTAACCAAAGCCTAAGCATAACTGACTAAGAGCCTAAGCATTGAGCATCAAGACAGGAAGAGTTCTAGGTGATAAAGCATCCCCTGTGAATTGATTCACAATGTTCCCAATTTTTAAAATGAATTTAACATAGTCATTTTATTGCAGGAGTCTGATCCTATCGCTCCCCTGCCTAAAATCCTTCAATGCATGAGGTTGTCTCCAACACCCCTTGGAACAAGACCCAAGAGTTTCCTGACTCATTCTAGCCCCTCCAACACCCCTTGGAACAAGACCCAAGAGTTTCTTGACTCATTCTAGCCCCCACAAACTGCCACATTCATCTCTGTCTTCAAAACACCAGATGCAGTTCTTACTGCTTTATCTCTGGCCTCTTCACAGGCTACTCCCTGTGCCTAGAAAATCCTACTTGGCTCTCTCTTATTCTAATTCCTGTACATCTTTAGATCTCAAAACTGCTATCACTTACTAGGTAAACTCCATCCATCCACCCACCCCTCAACAGAGTAATTTGTCTCTTCAGTATGTTCTCACAATGCCAAGACCTAACACGATAATCAAATTTATCAAACTGGTACACTGTAAATATTTAAGCCACTCCCCTGCTCTTCATCTGGAAATTCCAAGAGTAAGACTTAACACAACTGTTCCCTCATCTGTGACACATTTCTCGACTTTTCCAGGGAAAGTCAGTTTCTCCCCAATCTGTCCTCTCTCAGCATTTCATTCCTAAAAGGGTTAGAATATTTCTCTACATGTCTATTTCCTTCAACAGACTGAAGTTCCTGGAGGACAGAGTCTAAATAGACCCCAAAACAGTGCCTAGCATATACTCATGGTTTAACATGTTTCCTGTTAATGGTGAGGACTGCTGCTGCTAAGTCGCTTCAGTCGTGTCCAACTCTGTGCGACCCCATAGACGGAAGCTCACCAGGCTCCCCTGTCCCTGGGATTCTCCAGGCAAGAATACTGGAGTGGGTTGCCATTTCCTTCTCCAATGCATGAAAGCGAAAAGTGAAAGTGAAGCCGCTCAGTCGTGTCCGACTCTTAGCGACCCCATGGACTGGAGCCTACCAGGCTCCTCCGTCCATGGGATTTTCCAGGCAAAAGTACTGGGGTGGGGTGCCACTGCCTTCCCCGATGGTGAGGACTAGAACAGTCTATTCATTAATTTGCTTGAGTTTTTGTAGACTAGGTTTTATGTTGAATTTCATCATGACCAGTTTTTTAAAAGCATACAATAATCTAATTATGTGCCCTCCCTGGTGTCTCTGTGGCAAAGAATCTGCCTACCAATGCAGGAGACCCGGTTTCTGGATCAGGAGATCCCCTAGAGAAGGAAAGGGCAACCCACTCCAGTATTCTTGTCTGGGAAATCCCATGGACAAAGGAGTCTGGCGAGCTATAGTCCATGGGGTCGCAAAGAGTTGGACACAACTTAGCGACTAAACAACAACAACAAAATAATTTAATTATATGAGATTTTGTGTTAAATAATAAAACAAGCTGCATTCTAGTAAGTTTTGACAGAGATTTCCCCTTCAAAACACATCCTTTACTGTTCATATTATTACTTTGCAGACAAGACTTGGGAAGTTTTCTGACAAGCCAAAATTACAGTGTGTAAATAAGGAACAGCTTTGAAACCACTGCCCAACAGCTGGAGGACTCAGCAGGCACCCAGAGTAAGAAAACACTTTTGTTTCCTGGGGGTAAAAGGTTAGGGCCAAACACAATGGTACAACAGAAACAACAAAACAAGAAAAAGCATTTACAGGATTTATCCTGACTCTTTGGGAAAGAAAATAAAATATTACAAGCCTTCAATCGAAGCGGCACCATGCCGTCATGCAATCCAAAAGCATTTTAAAGTCTGCCCATGATGTTTTCTAGTAAACATTTCCGAAAGAACCTGAAACTTGATTTATGTGTGTGAAAGGGAATTAGAGTCTACCTCCCACACTTTACAATTCACATTAAAACTGTTATAATGCCCTGAAAGTATGTGAGGAAAAATAAGAGTTGAACTCCTATTTTTCTGACTTTAGTAAGCAGCCAAATGGTACTATATATTTGTTTATATAACAAAATCTTTGCTATTGCCTCCCCTCAAAAAAAAAAAAACACAAAAAACCAATTCTCAGTTCTCAGCCTTCTAGTATGTGTGCATTTTCTAAGACAAGTCATTAGAGGAAACAATTTTTTTTAAGTTTTCTTCCTTTTCCATATCTTATTATATATCAACTCCATGCAATCTAAAAGAAATTGTGTATGTGTGGATGGGTTGGGCATACATAGACATCTATATGTATTTGCATATGCTCTAAAAAAGAGAAAGGTAACAAAGGAAGAATTTCAGAAAGAGTCAAGGTTATCTCTCAAGGAAGCTAAAGTATAAAGAAGAGAGAATCAACATCTCCCCATGCAGGGGTAAGGAACACAGCTGTTTGGAACTGAAAGGGGTAATTTTTAATGACTAAGTTTTCAACATACACACATGCACATATACTAACACATATACCTTAAACCATAGTAGAAAGAAAAACAATATTGAAAAGAATATGCAGTCATGATGCATAAAACAGAATTATGCAGGGGGAAAGTAACATGCAAATTTGTTTTTAAATTTTCTGGGAGGCAAAGATCCAAAATACCCAGCTTTAAAGTTTCCTATCTTGGTAAATGTTACAGTTCAAATCAGGTGCTTGGGCACCATCTCCCATCCTTCCCTCTCACCAAGTCCCCACAAATCTATCAGTAAATGTTAACTGTTCCTACCTATCTATTCTCCCACCCTACCTGCAACTAGACCACTATCATTCCTGAGATTACAAGAATTTCCTCCTAACTTGTCTCCCCCAAATCCATTTGTCCTTATCCAAACCATTTTTCACACCTGTGCTCAGAATGATCCTTACAAAATGAAAATCTGATCATGTCTTTCTCCCACTTTGGTTTCCCTTTTTCCTTACAAGAAAATCCTCACAACTTCTTAGAGCCAAACTCCTCTTTACAGTCTCTCCTCCAACCACAGTGGGCTTCTGTCAGCTGCTGCAAAATGCCATCTTCTCTCCAGTCTCCATGACTTCATGCACATTGTGCTCTGTACTTGGTATCTTTCATCCATCTTTCTTCAAGTCAAGAATTCCTGTTCACTCTTGGGTTCTCAATGACTCCAAGGCAAGTGCAGTATTCCTGAGAGAACTTCTCCTTATATTTCACCCTACAATTCTTTACAGCAGTGGTCCCAAATGTTTTTTTGGTACCAGGGACCAGTTTCATCGAGGACTATTTTTCCACAGACTGGGGGGCGTGGTGTAGTGCAGGCGTGGGGGAGAAGAGGGATGGTTGAGATGGTCTCAGGATGATTCATCAGCTCCACCTCAGATCATCAGGCATTAGATTCAGGAAGCTGGGAACCCCTGCTTTATAGAACTTAACAACCTTATGGTTACTTAATGATTTATAAGTCTGTTTAACATCAGTCTATCCTAGACTGTAAGGACCATGATGAAAGGTCCATGATGTAAAGGACCATGTCCTCAGTCCCTAAAACATGCCACAGTGAAAATGTTCAATGTCTATTTAAAGATTCATTGAGAGTCCTCCAAAACCTTGGGAGAAACAGGCCTAATAAGGAAGTCTCATCTTAGATTCCAGTAATGTTGATGGCTGGAAAAAAAAACATTTTTTTAAGTCCTCAGGTTGAAAAGTAGGTCAGAGAGGAAGCTAGTCATAAAATCCTATCCAGTAGTGAAGTAGAAAACAAAGAATATTGTAAGTCTTCCTATGATTGTTATATACTTCATCTAGTAAGGAATTTATCATATACTTTGTTTGACAGTTTCTAACTAAATGCTATACATATAATTAGTACTTAATAAATTACTATTCTTAATATAAAATATCAAGTCAAAATGAAATATATTTGGGATTTTGAGACCAGGTCCAGATTTAATCCTTACTTAGCCTTGTCCTAGAAGATCCTGCTGCTGTGGCTGCTGCTGCTGCTGCTAAGTCGCTTCAGTCATGTCCGACTCTGTGCGACCCCATAGACGGCAGCACACCAGACTCCCCCATCCCTGGGATTCTCCAAGCAAGAACACTGGAGTGGGTTGCCATTTCCTTCTCCAATACATGAAAGTGAAAAGTGAAAGTGAAGTCGCTCAGTCATGTCCGACTCTTAGTAACCCCATGGACTGCAGCCTACCAGGCTCCTCTGTCCATGGGATTTTCCAGGCAAGTGTACTGGAATGGGGTGCCCTTGCCTTCTCCAGAAGATCCTAAAGCAGCAATATTTTAAATAATGTCATTTTCTTTAGCTTGACCACTAGTAAAACTTACACAGCCTTTAAAATTATTATTATCCTATGAAATTCAAAATCTTCTAAACAAATAAACACTGTATAAACTAACTGTTTTTAAATAAATGTTTCGCAAGGTATGATAATGAGCTAATGATGATGTAACATGACATTTTCAGCTGTGGCTTGTGGAACTGCTCTCATATTATTAATAAAAAAATTCTTTATAAATGGAGAAGATAGTTTCCCTCAGAAATTTTTACTCAGAATATGTTTATAATCCTTGGCATCACAGTAAACTAAAGAAGGCCCGCAAGACTCTTGAATCAGTAAAACATTAAAGGTAATAAATATTAGATTACTTATAAACTAAAAAGGATAATATCCCAAAAGGGTAACAAAATAACCCTATGCTATATCCCTCACACACACACAACAGCATGGGACTAATCACTTATAAAATTGCCTTATAGTAATTGTCAAAATTGGAGATGACTATTCTATGCTATCAGCAGTCAAGTAAATTTTCACCTCAGAGGTACCAAATAAACATGTAAGTGCTAATCAATAACAGAACATTAATCTTAATAGCTTTCAGCTGCCAGGGAAGGCGTTAAAGTGAATGCCTTTTTAAAATATTTTTTAACTTAATAATCCCTGGCTATATATTGAAAAAATAAAACTTTTACCACAAAGTAGACGGAAATACAATTGCTCTAAATACTTTCAATTTTTATCTTGCTTTGAAACAAGTAAATGTAAAATTTCACACTTAACCAAGTAACATAAAAAATGAGAGTCAAAGGCTTACATACTATGGCTTTCTTGTTTTAACTGAATCCTTCAATTTCCTGTCCTTTATTTCTCATTATCCCATCACTGTTATTACACATTCTCTCACAGGATGAATTTATGCATATTTTGATGAGCCCTCTTCCATTAGTTTAGACCCAAAGTTTAAGGAATGGTCACTTATCATAAGACTTTTTTCCCCTCCCTTTCTATCAGATCTAACTAACTCAATCCTCTCTTTCTATGTCCTCTATTTCTATTATTATCCTATGAAATTCAAAATCAAGTTCAGTTCAGTTTAGACACGTCCGACGTTTTGCAACCCCATGGACTGCATGCAGCACGCGAGGCTTTCCTGTCTATCACCAACTCCCGGAGCTTGCTCAAACTCATATCCATCGAGTCAGTGATGCCATCCAATCATCTCATCCTCTGTCATCCCTGTCTCCTCCTGCCTTCGATCTTTCCCAGCATCAGGGTCTTTTCCAATGAGTCAGTTCTTAGAATCAGGTGGCCAAAGTATTGGAGCTTCAGCTTGTGTCAGATCTAACTAACTCAAGAGTAAAATCTCAGCAACTGGATGTAGTGTGAGGGGACTTTGTGAATAATCATTTTAAAATATGAATTGCTGAATACTTCAAAAAAAAATTGGTGACTTCTCTGGCGTTCCACTGGTTAAGCTCTGCACTCTCAATGCAGGGGGTGTGGGTTCAATCCCTGGTTGGGGAACTAAGATCCCACATGACCTATGGCACAGCCAAAAGAAAAAAAAAAAAGAAAATTTTCTTTAGACTTTGAAGTATTTTTTCTAACAGTGTTTTTTAACATGTTGACTAGCCTAAGTTCTCTAGAGGATTTTTCTCATGAATAGGTATGGGTACTTTGCTATTAGCATACTGTTTATAGCTGAAGTGTGAGAAAGTAAAACAATTAGTTCTCCTAGGAACTGTAAATAAATCCCCTGCAACTGCAGTTATCCTATTTCCTAAAAATTTTCTTTTTCTCAATTTGTAAAAAGATAGATCATAGCCGCACGTACATTCAAAGGATCCCGATTTCCAATTTAAGGACAGTTTCAGAAGGCCTGCCCCTCCCTTCAGGAGCCCAGGAATGTACATTTAGGATATTTCTTTGAGAAAGCTCAGCACTTGGAGTATGGGGGCTCCTCCTGCCCACTTAAACTAACATCTCCCTCCAACCCACTCAGGGGATGTTTACTCAGCTCAATAAACAACACTTGGCAAAGAGCCATCCTCTGGCTAATTTGCATCCCAATATCCTCCTATTCTTTTAGTTAATACTAGACTAAGGGACTGCAGAGAAGTGGAGCATGAATGCTCCTCTGTCCAGATATCTGCCAGTTCCTCCAAATGCTGAGAAATCTGTTCAAGGATGATAACGTTCATAACTCTAAGGCTCCGAATGTATACTGTTATGAGGTTATTCCATACTGATGTGTAAAATGTAAAATATGTATGTTTGTATCATTATATCCTAAAATTAGGCCACAAGGTAAATACAGAGTAAAGAAGAACCCTCCTGCTAATGCAGGCGACTCAGGTTCAATCCCTGGGAGGGGGAGGTCCCCTAGAGAAGGAAATGGCAACCCCCTCCAATATTCTTGCCTGGAGAATCCCATGGACAGAGGAGCCTGGCGGGCTATGGTCGTTGGGGTCACAAGAGTCAGACACGACTTAGCAACAAAACAACAAAAACATACATTTTAATAAGAAGTTTGATCAGAGGGCCACATAGATAGAAAGACAGAAGACTTGGAGGAGAGAGTGAGAGAGAGAAAAAGAGTGAAAAAGAAAAGAAAGAGATGGAGACAGAAGGACGGGGAGACAGGCAGGAGACAACTAGCTACTTTACTGGCTACTTTTATTTATTAAAACACCTCCACTCAAAAGTTTTACTATCAATTAGAGGTTTTACATTTGCTTTCTGTTCCATTGCTGTTGTATTTCTATAGGTCGTAGACATCTTTCTTTTAGAACTTTTTACATCTTCCACTGACTATCACCATTGGTATTTAAAACTTTTGTTGAAAATCAAGTTTTATTTGCACAGTGTTATTTTTCCTTTAAAACCAAGATGCAGGCTTATTTGAAGACAAATGTGGATAATGAGCTTGTATAGGTATGTCCAAAGTTTATTTGCCTTCTGTTGTTTTATATAGAGTAATGCCAAAATAGGAAAAGAAACCGTAAATAAACATCATAGCTACTTTATTCATAACATCTTGTCAAAAAACTATAAAAAGTACTCAATAGGAATGATCTCAACTCACGAAACAATGAATTGTAGACTACTTTAAAAGGCACTTAAATCCGATCATCTCCAGTCAAACCTGGCAGTCAAATAAGCATTTGAAGATCCACAGAGCAAGTTACCGTAGTAATAATAATACCTTATTTTGTAGCTCCTTTAAGGTTAAAAAAGCATATGTATATAAATTACCTTATTTGACACTTTCAACCCTTAAAGAGTTACGGTGGCAGTGGTGGTATTATTCCCAAAGGGAGGACAAGGAAAGAGGCCCAGGTAAGTTAAATCAGTAATTTACAAAATTAAGCAAAATCTGTACTCTAGCAAACTACTAGAAGTGCCAGCTAAAGAATGACCCTGGAGTTTATAAACCCTTAACTTTGGAAGCATCACAGACTTTGCATTACTTCATAGGATTGTAGTGAGCATTATATGAAAAAAATGTAGAAAGGGAAGTCGCTCACTCGTGTCCGACTCTTAGCAACCCCATAGACTGCAGCCCACCAGGCTCCTCCATCCATGGGATTTTCCAGGCAAGAGTACTGGAGTGGGGTGCCATCGCCTTCTCCGTTTACCCTGACTAGCAACTTTCATTTATTAGCATCAAATGGCAGGAGGGGTATGACCAAACAAAACCATCAAGATGAGACTACTGATCAAACAGAATTACAAAGGGCAAAATTATGTTTGAAAATCTTTTCCTTAATAAACCTTTACTGGTAACTTAAAAAAAGCCAAATGAAAAAAATGTAGAGGCTTTCCCAATTTTTTTTGGTCTCTCGTATTATACACAGAAACATAAAGATAAATAAATCTATTTAATTAAAACCAAAGTTTCATGAAACAATACTTCCTCTATGAGATGCATGCTTGTTTTTACTATAGTTGTTATATTCGCTTCTACTTTATTTTGTAAAACACTGGTTTTTACCAGCTACATTGAATTTGGTACTCACAAAACGAGTGGTTACGTGCATCTTGAAACTACTGAGCTGAGGCTTATAATAAAGTTCTTAGCTCAGAGCTACAATAAGTAAACACTAAAATATTAGTTACTGAAAATAATACTTTCTATAAATGTCATCCTAGGTTAATGGACCTAAAACATTTAACGGCTCTTTTTTTGCCCTCAAAATCAAAATCTAGACTGGACACATAAACAGCCCAGAGAAATATACAGCAAAGGCTTCAGTTACTGACACAGAGTCAGGTGAATCCCTGCTGCTCAGATAAAAATTGTTGTGTCATGTCATCAGGCTTCATTGAAAAAGTGGCTAAATACAGGAAGAAATGAATTACAGATCTTTATCAGGCCCTGCTGCATAAACAGTGTTGAGATATAAAATAACAAAATGGAAGTTGTCTCTCAAAAACAGATGCTGTAAAATGAGTTGTCCCAAGTTATACAATCATGTGGTTAACTCAGAATTAGGAGGGGAGGGAGTCTTTAATTTTAATCACCATGAATCACCGTGACCACTAGTGGTAAGCTTTCCAACCTTCTGAATTGCAATATATCTAGCATAATTAAATCTTTGATTATACAGCTAAGTCAGTCATCTTTGTGAATAACAATTAATTGCTAGAGTATTCTAGGCATAAAGATAAGAGATTGAGTTTAAAGTCTACTGATCCCAGGTCATACAGCATAAATTGATTTTATAAAGTAAATCCCTGAGAGTTTATATTAACATATGCCTCTTTTCTATGACCCTGTAAGTGCAAAAAACAAAGTTTCAATTATGTACAATAGGCATAACTTATTTTACTGCACTTTACTGTACTTGTTGGATATTGAGATTTTTTTTTACAACCTAAAGGTTTGTGACAATGCTGTATTGAGCAAATCTTTCAGCACCATTTTCCAACATTATTTACTTACTTCATGCCATTGTGTCACATTTTGGTAATTCTCATAATATTTCCAATTTTTTTTCATTATTATTATATGTATGATGATCTGGGATCAGTGATCTTTGATGTTACTACTACAGCTCACTGAAGGTTCAGAAGATGATCAGAATTTTTTAGCAATCAAATATTTGTTATTTAAGGCATGTACACTTTTTTTAGACATGCTGCTACTACACACTTAATAGACTCCAGTACAGTATAAACATAACTTTCATATGCATTGAGCAACAAAAAATTCATGTGATTCTCTATTTTACTGTTCAGTTTATTGCAGAGGTTTGGAAGCAAACGGATAGTATCTGAAGTATACCTGTACACATTTATAATACTGAATAATATTTGTCTCTTTTCTCACTTTGTTTATTCAAGAATGAGAGACTACTAATTGAGAAGAGTTAAAATCTGTATTTTCTTCTGAACAGACTGGAAGAATTTTGTTATTAGTTTCAAATTGTTAAGTTTGGAATGCTTCCAAGTTCTTGAAATTGTCCTATAGGAGAGAAGATAGATTTTCCCCAGATATGAGATGAAAGATTTTATATAAGATGTACAGAGAGAAATCAATTCTGCCAAAATAAGTCACTTGGGCACTGTTGGTACTTTGCTATATATTACAAAACTCAATCAAAACTCACACACATACAAACATACACAATGTCCCACCAAAAAAAAAAAAAATATTTATATATATACACAATATATTCACGATCTGCCAATGTCATAAAAAATATCTTGCAATGTACTCTAAAGTATGCATATCTTACTTTTAAACACTAAATTCATTGTGGGTAGAGCCTAACAAAAGCAGACAGGAATGCGCAGGAATTTTCATTTAGCAGGATTAACCTAGGGGACATTTTTTAGAACATGGAATATTCTTGCTTATAGAAATAAATATAAAAGAGCATGTATTACAACATTTCATTTGTGTGACACTGGTAGAGATTAATTTAATGAAAAAATGTTTAAATCAAAGAACCAGAAAAGTAACTTAAGCTAAACTATATAATTCAATAAAAAATAATAATAATAATAAAAGATCATTAAACCAAGACCTCAAATAAATTAAAAGATATATATTTTATATAAAAAGGTAGATTTTGTAGATGTTAATTTCATATACATTTAAAAAAATACCAAAGCAACAATGTACAGCAAAATGTGATACAAATCCATTGACTGTCCCTGATATTTATTCTCCAAATATTTCTGAGTAACACAAATGCTGGAGAGGCCTCAAGCAGTGTGTTATTACCAGGATTATATAATAATTTGCAAGCCATGGTGGCTGGAAACCCACTACCTACTGTGTAATATTTTGGAAAAGATTGTGCTTAGCATGAAAATGTACATAATTCAAAGGCATTGAAAAGCTCATTCTTTAAGTAGATTAGCAGGGCTCTAACAGTCTCTTAAGGAGAATCTGAACTGACATCAACACCTACCACTAAAGATGTATACCCTGGACAGTAAGGAATCTTGAGTTAAGCAGAAACAAAGTCTTCTCAAGACTCTTCCTAAAATTAGGCTCCACAGTGGACATTCCAAAGCCTCTGACATCAGCATTTTATATTGAGGAACCTAAACCTTGTTGATAACCAAATCCTCACTAAAAGGGTTTCAAGATGGACTAGTCTTTCTCACACTAAATTCTAGTTTGGGAAAGAGAAAAACAAATATCACATATTAACGCATATATATGGAATACAGACAAATGATACTGATGAACCTGTGTGCAGGGCAGGAATAGAGATGCATGTAGAGAATGGACTTGTGGGCACAGCAGGGGAAGAAGGGTGTGAGATGAACTGGGAGTGTAGCACTGACATATATACATTGCCATGTGTTAAATAGCCAGCTAGTGGGAAGCTGCTATGTAACACTGGGAACTCAGCCCGGTGCTCTGTGATGACCTAGAAGGGTGGGATTGGGGGTGGGAGGGAGGCTCAAGAAGGAGGGGATACATGTATTCTTGCCTGGAAAATTCCATGGCCAGAGGAGCCTGGCTGGTTACAGTCCATGGGGTCACAAAGAGTCAGACATGACTGTGTCTAACACTTTCACATGGCTGATTCATGACATTGTACAACAGAAACCAATACATCATTAAGTAATTATCCACCAATTAAAAAATTTTTTTAAATAAAATGAAAAACTGAATTATGTTGTTTGGAAAGAGTGTTCTATAAAGGCCCCATAATTAAAGAGGATTCACTCACTGTGTCCCTCACACCCATATCCAAGCTTATAATGCACTGAGTAGTATGCTGGAGCAAGCCCATACCAGGAGCAAGCCCATACCAGTACTTAACAGTTAAATTTTTCAGCATGTGTGCAAACCAGTTGTTCTTTACAGCCATTTAAAATGAAAGCATAAAAACTTACATTTGAATAAATTATATTTAAAACAAAAGTATTAAAACTTTTCATCTCCCAATTATTTTACTATACTTTACTATTAATACCATCTTTATCTTTTAAGGGTATTTCTTTCTCCTGTATCTGTATGGTGTAAATACTGTTCACTGCTATGCTACCATGCACTTCTTTCCAACTCTGCGTCTATAATATCATATTAGTATTTGAAATCAGCCATAGTGGGGACTATATACAAGGTGGAAACCAGCAAATGCTAAAATTGTAACTTTGGTCGGTTCTTATCTTTTTTTTTGGGGTGGGGGAGGGAAGTTCATGGTTAAACATTTACAATCAACACCACTACTTCCTCATTTTTCCATGAGCACTGTGTGCTCATTTTAGGGAATTTTGCCATGGTTGTCATTCTGATCCAGAAAGATCTAACTAATTACCCCAAGAGTAAGTGACTGTCCTTTCCCCTTGTCCATCTCTCACTGTATCCCCTACTCTGAATCATACCTTAAGGGCTTCCCTGGTAACTCAGCTGGTTAAGAATCCACCTGCAATGCAGGAGACCCTAGTTCAATTCCTGGATCAGGAAGATCCTTTGGAGAAGGGACAGGCTACCCACTCCAGTATTCTTGGGCTTCCCTGGTGGCTCAACTAGTAAATAATCTGCCTGCAATGTGGGAGACCTGGGTTCAATCACTGGGTTGGGAAGATCTCCTGAAGAAGGGAAAGGCTCCCACTCCAGTATTCTGACCTGGAGAATTCCATGGACTGCATAGTCCATGGGGTTGAAAAGAGTCGGACACAACTGAGTATCTTTCACTTTCACTTCTCTAGATCCTTGAGTAGTCAACTTTTTCATCTTTTTGCTCTCTGGGTTAAAAACACTGACACAAAATGGACAGGTACTAAATGCTTGGTGAACTTAACCAAATTAACAGGAAAGAAATGATACAAGTTCTGCCCATAGATATCTTGGTGAATGAAGAGGCCACTAGTTCACCAGCTCTAACAGGCATCTTAATCAAGCATATGAATGCACACAGAAATGCTGCCTGCCCCACCAAGGTATTGCTGAAAGTAAAGGGCTAATAATTTAGACTGGTATCTCCTATTTTAACAACCTCAAAAGGATATTATCTTTGACATGCTGTCATTAAAGTTTAAGTCTCTTGCCATAATGTACAGAATAGATATATCCTTTTTGACACTGCTCACATAAAAGACAACGCTTGGTAGGGCTGTAATCCCAACAACAATAGATGAGGATGTCAACAACTATAAGTCTCCACCTCAAAGGAAACTTCTCACTGCTTTCAAGGAATTAGCACCTGAAAAAATAAACACTGATATGACATCCTGCCACTCGCTTCTCTCCTCCTCTTTACTTGACTATATTTGAAAGCAACATGAGACACTCAATAAAATTACGTGCTTTTCTAAAACGTGCTGGCAACCACAGAAGCTTGTGGTGTAATTATGAATGAGTGATGAGGTTGGATAGAGTGCTTCTATCTACTGCTGTCCAGACTCCAAGCTGTGAGTAAACTGCCCAGAGAAGAGGGAAGATCTTAAATAGATACTTCAGTGAACAGCATGTACTTGTGGGAAATCCAAAGCACTGACCTATGTACTTTTCTTCACTAAGAAGTGAACAGCCCTCCAAACAATTCTCAGGCCTCTACTCAGTTCAGTTCAGTCTCTCAGTCCTGTCCGACACTTTGCGACCCCATGGACTGCAGCACGCCAGACTTCGCTGTCCATCATCAACTCCCAGAGCTTCCTCAAACTCATGTCCATTGAGTCAGTGATGCCATCCAACCATCTCAACCTCTGTCGTCCCCTTCTCCTCCTGACTTCAATCTTTCCCAGTATCAGGGTCTTTTCCAGTGAGTGAGTTCTTTGCATCAGGTGGCCAAAGTTTCAGCTTTAGCATCAGTCCTTCCAATGAATATTCAGAACTGAATTCCTTTAGGATTGACTGGTTGGATCTCCTTGCAGTCAAAGGGACTCTAAAGAGTCTTCTCAAACACCACAGTTCAAAAGCGTCAATTTTTCAGCATCAGCTTTCTTTATAGTCCAACTCTCATCATCAATTCTTTAGTACTCAGCTTTCTTTAAAGGCCAACTCTCACATCGATACATGATTACTGGAAAAATCAAAGCTTTGACTAGACAGACCTTGGTCAGCAAACAGACTAGCTCCAAATCGGGAAAGGAGTGTGTCAAGGCTGTATATTGTCACCCTGCTTATTTAACTTCTATGCAGAGTACATCATGAGAAATGCTGGGCTGAATGAAGCACAAGCTGGAATCAAGACTGCCGGGAGAAATATCAATAACCTCAGATATACCAATGATACCACCCTTATGGCAGAAAATGAAGAAGAATTAAAGAGCCTCTTGATGAAAGTGAAAGAGGAGAGTGAAAAAACTAGCTTAAAACTCAAGATCATGACTTCAGATCATGTCATCTGGTCCCATCACTTCATGGCAAATAAATGGGGAAACAATGAGAGACTTTATTTTGGGGGGCTCCAAGTCACTGCAGATGGTGACTGCAGCCATGAAATTAAAAGACGTTTGCTCCTTGGAAGAAAAGCTATGACCAACCTAGACAGCATATTTAAAAGCAGGCCTACCCTAGGATCTGCATTCCTGATAAGAGTTGACTAGGAAAGGACGCAATCTACACTCAGAATCCAAGAGACTTTGCCTTAAGAGCAAGGAGTCAGAGCACCTGGTTCTTCAAGAAATATCTGCATCTGGTTATGGGTTTGTCCAATTCCCTCATGCAAGAAGACTGGAAGCCACAGTTGGAACCATAGCTAGCTAAAACTTATAGCTCCTGTATACTTTTAAGTATATGGTCTATTATACATAGTTCTGCCATTTTCAATTATTAATCTTTTTCTGATTGAATATCCCTTATATGTTTGTTGTGAAATATATAAGGATCAATCTGCTTTCCAAATAACCCAGTCATGATTTTGGAGCAGAGGACAGTCAAGGTACACATCCCCTTTTTTGAATGGATCTTTATTTAAGATTGCATGTGCTATAAAAGCTTGTTTTCTAAAGTTCCCTTTTATTAAGACATGAACCCGGTCAAACAGTGCAGCAAAATGACAACATCTCAAAAAAACTTATTTTTTAAATGGAGAGGAGCTTATGAAGACACCTGCTGTCACCAGAATCACAAAGACCAATGTCAGCAGAAGCATCCAGTCAGGACAAAAAAACTGTATTATTATTATAGTTATATGAACACTTATTTCTGCTAGATTCAACCCTGCAATACAAACAGCTTCTCTGAGAGTTTAGAAGAATGTTTAATTATATCTGTAGAACAAGTATTTTACAGGTATAACCCATGGAAAAGGGAAGTTTATTTCAATTAAAGCTAGAATAAGGTGAAAGAGAACAAGATCCAAACCTTAAACTGGACGTGAAATCCCTGCTCAAGTTTAGAAGGCTTTCCTTTGCACTCACTAGCCAAAGGGCAATTCTGCAAGTGAGCTAACAGTCGAGAAAATTTCAAGGAGCCCCATGCTCTGTACATCAGGACTCTAAAAGGCCTTAACCCTGTTGACAAGGGCTTGAAAAAGCCTAGGGGTTTAAATAGATTTGAAACTACCTAGGCAGAGGAGAACTAAACATCAACAAGAAGAAAATAAAAAATGTTATCTAAAATTCATAGGTAAATCAGTATTCTAAGTGGCAGTAATGCATTTACTTAACATGCCTCAAATGCAGATGAAGCAGTACAGATTTCCTTTTCTATATCCTTTAGGCAGAAAACATTCTTTAGGAGTCAACCAGCCTCCCTAGCTCTCTTTAGTTCTAATGATCTCATGTCCATATCTGAGTGCTACTCCAAGACTAGACATTACCAAATCTCACTGGATTGGACACTTATCAAGGGTATAGATTACACTCTCCAAATTTCTGGTCAAGTCTCACTTTAATCTCATTCTCAAATTAGAATTTTCATATTTCAACTGAGATTAAATCTCTCTAGGCGTTAAGCTGTTTCACCAATGCCCCCAAATTCCCCAACTCCTCCAAGTTCCCTCAGTCAGTTCAGTTGCTCAGTCAGGTCTGACTCATTGCGACCCCACGGACTACAGCACGCCAGGCTTCCCTGTCCTTCACCAACTCCCGGACCTTGCTCAAATTCATGTCCATTCAGTCCATGATGCCATCTAACCATCTTGTCCTCTGTCGTCCCCTTCTCCTCCTGCCTTCAATCTTCCCCAGCATCAGGGTCTTTTCCAGTGAGTCAGTTCTTTGCATCAGGTGGTCAAAGAATAGAAACTTCAGCTTTAGCATCAGTCCTTTCAATGAATATACAGGTCTGAATTCCTTTAGGATTGACTGGTTGGATCTCCTTGCAGTCCAAGAGACTCTCAAGAGTCTTCTCCAACACCACAGTTCAAAACCATCAATTCGAGGAGCTAAGATGGTGGACGACTAGGACGGGGAGAATACTTTCTCGTCCACAAATCCATTAAAAGAACTTTTGAATGCTGAATAAATTCTACAAAACAACTTCTGAATGCCGGCAGAGGACATCGGGCACTTAGAAAGACAACTCATTGTCTTCAAAAGGAGAAAACGAGCCCTGCAGTAACTCCTTTTGCGGAGAAGCGGCGCGGACACCAGAATTTACTATTGGCAAGTGGGGGCTGGGCTAGGAGGAGCAGCGCGGCCTGCATTGCTTTGAGAAAGGATTTGGCCTGGCTATCTCGAGCTCTATCTGAGCGAAATTACTAGACTGTCGGTTATCTACAACATCAAAAGCCAGCCCTAACTTAAGACACCACCAGGACTACATACGGAACAAAGGAATGTACAGAGATGGCCGGCTGCAGGCCGTCCCACTCCGGTGACAGGCAGCCAGGGCCGGAGGCGGGCAATCACAGCCCTAGAGAGACACTGTCTACAGAACTGTGAGTAGGTTTCTGTGCTGACTCACGCTTCTTGGGGCTCTGGATGGTCAACATCTGCCTGAGAAAGTGTGCCGGTTGTATACCCAGAAAACTGAGTGGCGGGGAGGCAATAAGTCACAGCAGCTGTGCTCGCTGAACAATTCATCACCTGCGCTACTCGGATCTGGGAAGGGCATAAAATGCAGACTCAACCGAGTCTGTGCTTCTGAGGATTATCTGAGTGCCTGAACCTGGCCGGCTTAAATTTGGGTGTTCATCTCCGCCCCCTCTGTAACAGGGTAGAGATCAGATATTGAAAAGAACAGTAAACCGCCTCAAGAAAGAGAATTCAACAAACTACCAGAATATAGTAAGGACACTCTAAACTTGGCAATTTTAACAAAATGAAGAGACAAAAGAATCAGATCAGATCAGTCGCTCAGTCGTGTCCGACTCTTTGCGACCCCATGAACCGCAGCACGCCAGGCCTCCCTGTCCATCACCAGCTCCCGGAGGTCACTCAGACTCGCATCCATCGAGTCAGTGATGCCATCCAGCCATCTCATCCTCTGTCATCCCCTTCTCCTCCTGCCCTCAATCCCTCCCAGCATCAGAGTCTTCTCCAGTGAGCCAACTCTTCGCATGAGGTGGCCAAAATACTGGAGTTTCAGCTTTAGCATCATTCCTTCTAAAGAAATTCCAGGATTGATCTCCTTCAGAATGGACTGGTTGGATCTTCTTGCAGTCCAAGGGACTCTCAAGAGTCTTCTCCAACACCACAGTTCAAAAGCATCAATTCTTCGGCGCTCAGCCTTCTTCACAGTCCAGCTCTCACATCCATACATGACCACAGGAAAGACCATAGCCTTGACTAGGCGAACCTTTGTTGGCAAAGTGATGTCTCTGCTTTTGAATATGCTATCTAGGTTGGTCATAACTTTCCTTCCAAGGAGTAAGCGTCTTTTAATTTCATGGCTGCAGTCACCATCTGCAGTGATTTTGGAGCCCAGAAAAACAAAGTCTGACACTGTTTCCACTGTTTCCCCATCTATTTCCCATGCAGTGATGGGACCAGATGCCATGATCTTCGTTTTCTGAATGTTGAGCTTTAAGCCAACCTTTTCACTCTCCACTTTCACTTTCATCAAGAGGCTTTTTAGCCCCTCTTCACTTTCTGCCATAAGGGTGGTGTCATCTGCATATCTGAGGTTATTGATATTTCTCCCAGCAATCTTGATTCCAACTTCTGTTTCTTCCAGTCCAGCATTTCTTATGCTGTACTCTGCATATAAGTTAAATAAACATGGTGACAATATGCAGCCTTGACGTACTCCTTTTCCTATTTGGAACCAGTCTGTTGTTCCATGACCAGTTCTAACTGTTGCTTCCTGACCTGCATACAGATTTCTTAAGAGGCAGATCAGGTGGTCTGGTATTCCCATCTCTTTCAGAATTTTCCATAGTTTATTGTGATCCACACAGTCAAAGGCTTTGGCATAGTCAATAAAGCAGAAATAGATGTTTTTCTGGAACTCTCTTGCTTTTTCGATGATCCAGCGGATGTTGGCAATTTGATCTCTGGTTCCTCTGCCTTTTCTAAAACCAGCTTGAACATCAGGAAGTTCACGGTTCACATATTGCTGAAGCCTGGCTTGGAGAATTTTGAGCATTACTTTACTAGCGTGTGAGATGAGTGCAATTGTTCGGTAGTTTGAGCACTCCTTGGCATTGCCTTTCTTTGGGATTGGGATGAAAACTGACCTTTTCCAATCTTGTGGCCACTGCTGAGTTTTCCAGATTTGCTGGCATATTGAGTGTAGCACTTTCACAGCATCATCATTCAGGATTTGGAATAGCTCCACTGGAATTCCATCACCTCCACTAGCTTTGTTCGTAGTGATGCTTTCTAAGGCCCATTTGACTTCACATTCCAAGATGTCTGGCTCTAGGTCAGTGATCACACCATCATGATTATCTGGGTCTTGAAGCTCTTTTTTGTACAGTTCTTCTGTGTATTCTTGCCACCTCTTCTTAATATCTTCTGCTTCTGTTAGATCCACACCATCTCTGTCCTTTATTGTGCCCATCTTTGCATGAAATGTTCCTTTGGTATCTCTGATTTTCTTGAAGAGATCCTTAGTCTTAGCGACCTCGCCTGCCCGCGACCGGCGCGCCATTTAAGAGCGACCTCGCCTGCCCGCGACCGGCGCGCCATTTAAGAGCGACCTCGCCTGCCCGCGACCGGCGGGCCATTTAAGAGCGCCCCGCCGGCTGCGTCGCGCACTAAGAGCGCCCCGCCGGCTGCGTCGCGCACTAAGAGCGCCCCGCCGGCTGCGTCGCGCACTAAGAGCGCCCCGCCGGCTGCGTCGCGCACTAAGAGCGCCCCGCCGGCTGCGTCGCGCACTAAGAGCGCCCCGCCGGCTGCGTCGCGCACTAAGAGCGCCCCGCCGGCTGCGTCGCGCACTAAGAGCGCCCCGCCGGCTGCGTCGCGCACTAAGAGCGCGGCCGAGAGGAGCTACCCCACGACCGAGGAAGGACGGCGGTGAGGGCCAGCGCACTAAGCACGGCCGAGAAGAGCTACCCCACGACCGAGGTCAGGAAGGGCGGCAGTGAGGAGAGACCCCCTCGTCCAAGGTAAGGTGCGATGGCTGTGCTTTGCTGGCCGGGAGCAGCCAGGAGCAGCCGGGATGAGATACCCCACGCCCAAGGTAAGAGAAACCCGAGTAAGACAGTAGGTCTTGAAAGAGGGCATCAGAGGGCAAATACACTAAAACCATTCTCACAGATAACTAGTCAGTCTAATCACACAAGGACCACACCCTTGTCTAACTCAATGAGATTAAGCCATGCCCGAGGGGCAACTTGGGACGGGCGGGTCATGGTGGAGAGATATGACAGGGTGTGGTCCGCTGGAGAAGGGAATGGCAAACCACTTCAGTATTCTTGCCTTGAGAACCCCATGAACAGTATGAAAAGACAAAATGATAGGATACTGAAAGAGAAACTCCCCAGGTCAGTAGGGGCCCAATATGCTACTGGAGATCAGTGGAGAAATAACTCCAGAAAGAATGAAAGGATGGAGCCAAAACAAAAAGAATACCCAGCTGTAGATGTGTCTGGTGATAGAAGCAAAGTCCGATGCTGTAAAGAGCAATATTGCATAGGAACCTGGAATGTCAGGTCCATGAATCAAGGCAAATTGGAAGTGGTCAAACAAGAGATGGCAAGAGTGAATGTTGACATTCTAGGAATTAGCGAACTAAAATGGAGAGGAATGGGTGAATTTAACTCGGATGACCATTATATCTACTACTGTGGGCAGGAATCCCTCAGAAGAAATGGAGTGGCCATCATGGTCAACAAAAGAGTCCGAAATGCAGTACTTGGATGCAATCTCAAAAACGATAGAATGATCTCTGTTCGTTTCCAAGGCAAACCATTCAATGTCACAGTAATCCAAGTCTATGCCCCAACCAGTAACGCCGAAGAAGCTGAAGTTGAAAGGTTCTATGAAGACCTACAAGACCTTTTAGAACTAACACCCAAAAAAGATGTCCTTTTCATTATAGGGGACTGGAATGCAAAAGTAGGAAGTCAAGAAACACCTGGAGTAACAGGCAAATTTGGCCTTGGAATACGGAATGAAGCAGGGCAAAGACTAATAGAGTTTTGCCAAGAAAATGCACTGGTCATAGCAAATACCCTCTTCCAACAACACAAGAGAAGACTCTATACATGGACATCACCAGATGGTCAACACCGAAATCAGATCGATTATATTCTTTGCAGCCAAAGATGGAGAAGCTCTATACAATCAGCAAAAACAAGACCAGGAGCTGACTGTGGCTCGGACCATGAACTCCTTATTGCCAAATTCAGACTGAAATTGAAGAGAGTAGAGAAAACTACTGGACCATTCAGGTATGACCTAAATCAAATCCCTTATGATTATACAGTGGAAGTGAGAAATAGATTTAAGGGCCTAGATCTGATAGATAGAGTGCCTGATGAACTATGGAATGAGGTTCGTGACATTGTACAGGAGACAGGGATCAAGACCATCCCCATGGAAAAGAAATGCAAAAAAGCAAAATGGCTGTCTGGGGAGGCCTTACAAATAGCTGTGAAAAGAAGAGAAGCGAAAAGCAAAGGAGAAAAGGAAAGATATAAACATCTAAATGCGGAGTTCCAAAGAATAGCAAGAAGAGATAAGAAAGCCTTCTTCAGTGATCAATGCAAAGAAATAGAGGAAAACAACAGAATGGGAAAGACAAAAGAATACCCAGCAGCTAAAGGAACAGGATAGATGCCCACCAAACCAAACCAAACCAAAGAGGAAGAGATAGGGAATCTACCTGATAAAGAATTCCGAATAATGAGAGTGAAATTAATCCAAAATCTCGAAATCAAAATGGAATCACAGTTAAAGAGTCTGGAGACAAGGATTGAGAAGACGCAAGAAAGGTTTAACAAGGACCTAGAAGAAATAAAAAAGAGTCAACACATAATGAATAATGCAATAAATGAGATCCAAAACACCCTGGAGGCAACAAATAGTAGAATAACAGAGGCAGAAGACAGGATTAGTGAATTAGAAGATAGAATCCTAGAAATAAATGAATCAGAGGAGAAAAAAAAAAACGAATCAAAAGAAATGAGGACAATCTCAGAGATCTCCAGGATAACATTAAACACTACAACATTCAAATCATAGGAGTTCCAGAAGAAGATAAAAAGAAAGACCATGAGGAAATACTTGAGGAGATAATAGTTGAAAATTTCCCTAAAATGGAGAAGGAAATTACCACTCAAGTTCAAGAAATCCAGAGAGTCCCTAACAGGATAAACCCAAGGCGAAACACCCCAAGACATATATTAATCACCTTAACAAAGATTAAATATAAAGAACAAATATTAAAAGCAGCTAGGGAAAAACATCAAATAACTCACGAGGGAATTCCCATAAGGATAACAGCTGATCTTTCAATAGAAACTCTCCAAGCCAGGAGGGAATGGCAAGACATAATTAAAGTGATGAAAGAAAATAACTTACAGCCTAGATTGTTGTATCCAGCAAGGATCTCATTCAAATATGAAAGAGAAATCAAAAGCTTCACAGATAAGCAAAAGTTGAGAGAATTTAGCACCACTAAACCATTTCTCCAACAAAAACTAAAGGACATTCTCTAGATAGGAATCACTAAAAGGGTGTATAAATTCGAACCCAAAACAATAAAGTAAATCCTATTTATCAATAATTGCTTTAAACGTTAATGGGCTGAATGCCCTAATCAACAGACAAAGACTGACCTAATCGATACAAAAACAAGACCCCTACATACCTTGTCTACAAGAGACAACCAAAAGACTAAAATGGGTCAAATGGATAAAAAAACTAGACCCCTATATATGTTGTCTACAAGAGAACAACCTTAAAATAGGGGATATATACTGACTGAAAATGAAGGGCTAGAAAAAGATTTTCTATGCAAATATACACAGAAGAACTGTACAAAAAAGAGTTTCAAGACCCAGATAATCATGATGATGTGATCACTGACCTAGAGCCAGACATCTTGGAATGTGAAGTCAAATGGGCCTTAGAAAGCATCACTACGAACAAAGCTAGTGGAGGTGATGGGATTCCAGTGGAGCTATTCCAGGTCCTGAAAGATGATGCTGTGAAAGTGCTGCACTCAATATGCCAGTAAATTTGGAAAACTCAGCAGTGGCCACAAGATTGGAAAAGGTCAGTTTTCATCCCAATCCCAAAGAAAGGCAATGCCAAAGAATGCTCAAACTACCGAACAATTGCACTCATCTCACACGCTAGTAAAGTAATGCTCAAAATTCTCCAAGCCAGGCTTCAGCAATATGTGAACCGTGAACTTCCTGATGTTCAAGCTGGTTTTAGAAAAGGCAGAGGAACCAGAGATCAAATTGCCAACATCCGCTGGATCATCGAAAAAGCAAGAGAGTTCCAGAAAAACATCTATTTCTGCTTTATTGACTATGCCAAAGCCTTTGACTGTGTAGATCACAATAAACTGTGGAAAATTCTGAAAGAGATGGGAATACCAGACCACCTGATCTGCCTCTTGAGAAATCTGTATGCAGGTCAGGAAGCAACAGTTAGAACTGGTCATGGAACAACACACTGGTTCCAAATAGGAAAAGGAGTACGTCAAGGCTGCATATTGTCACCATGTTTATTTAACTTATATGCAGAGTACATCATGAGAAATGCTGGACTGGAAGAAACAGAAGTTGGAATCAAGATTGCTGGGAGAAATATCAATAACCTCAGATATGCAGATGACACGACTCTTATGGCAGAAAGTGAAGAGGGGCTAAAAAGCCTCTTGATGAAAGTGAAAGTGGAGAGTGAAAAGGTTGGCTTAAAGCTCAACATTCAGAAAACGAAGATCATGGCATCTGGTCCCATCACTACATGGGAAACAGATGGGGAAACAGTGGAAACAGTGTCAGACTTTGTTTTTCTGGGCTCCAAAATCACTGCAGATGGTGACTGCAGTCATGAAATTAAAAAACGCTTACTCCTTGGAAGGAAAGTTATGACCAACCTAGATAGCATATTCAAAAGCAGAGACATCACTTTGCCAACAAAGGTTCGCCTAGTCAAGGCTATGGTCTTTCCTGTGGTCATGTATGGATGTGAGAGCTGGACTGTGAAGAAGGCTGAGCGCCGAAGAATTGATGCTTTTGAACTGTGGTGTTGGAGAAGACTCTTGAGAGTCCCTTGGACTGCAAGAAGATCCAACCAGTCCATTCTGAAGGAGATCAATCCTGGAATTTCTTTAGAAGGAATGATGCTAAAGCTGAAACTCCAGTATTTTGGCCACCTCATGCGAAGAGTTGACTCATTGGAGAAGACTCTGATGCTGGGAGGGATTGAGGGCAGGAGGAGAAGGGGATGACAGAGGATGAGATGGCTGGATGGCATCACTGACTCGATGGGTATGAGTCTGGGTGATCTCCGGGAGCTGGTGATGGACAGGGAGTCCTGGCGTGCTGCGGTTCATGGGGTCGCAAAGAGTCAGACACGACTGAGCGACTGATCTGATCTGATCTGATGGACCAAAAGAAAACAGGAGTAGCAATATTCATATCAGATAAAATTGACTTTAAAGATCCTGAAAAGGAGACAATCAAGGTTATACATAACGACTTAAAGGAACAATCCAAAAAGAAGTTATAACAATTATAAATATATATGCACCCAACATTGGAGCATTGATATATCTAAGACAAACATTAATTAATATGATAGAAGAAATATGCAACAATACAATAATAGTGGGAGACTTTAATACCCCACTCATACAATCTGGCTGTAATAGACAAAGTAAAGAGGAAAACATATTCACTTATGAGCCTCAAAAAATTCAGTTCACTCAGGAGAGTTAAAAAAAAAATAGACTTATTTGTTCACTCTGTAAATGTTTATTGACTATTTTATGGGTCCAGTACCACTTTGGGTAGTAGGGAGGAAGAAGTGACAAATGTGATCCTGTCCTAATTAATATATTGTGGTAAAGATAGACCTACCAATACAAAATACCAAGATGTGCCTAAGATGAGGACACCCAAACTGGACTTTTAGTTTCCTGAACTTTTCATTTCCAGATCAAACCTCCTAATACAGGATGAATTCAACATGATTTTTTTTAAGTGTTCTTTGTGATTAAAAACAGAAAGCCATTAGTTAAGAAATTACATATACTCCTCCCCACCATAACTCCCTTTTTTTCTTCCCATTTCCCTCCCACCCTCATTGATCCTTTCCTTTGTCCATTTTTCCCTGAAAAAAAAAAAAAGTGAAAAAAAAAAAAACATCAATTCTTCAGCGCTCAGCTTTTTTTATAATCCAACTCTCTCATCCATACATGACCACTGGAAAACCATAGCTTTGACTAGATGGACCTTTTAAGGTAAATTAATGTCTCTGCTTTTTAATATGCTGTCTAGATTGGTCATAGCTTTTCTTCCAAGGAGCAAGCGCCTTTTAATTTCATGGATGCAGTCACCATCTGCAGTGATATTAGAGCCCAGGAAAACAAAGTCTGTTACTGTTTTCATTGTTTCGCCATCTATTTGCCATGAAGTAATGAGACCAGATGCCATATTCTTCATTTTTTGAATGTTGAGTTTTAAGCCAGCCTTTTCACTCTCCTCTCTCACTTTCATCAAGAGGCTCTTTAGTTCCTCCTTGCTTTCTGCCATAAGGGTGGTATCATCTGCATATTGAGGTTATTGATATTTCTCCTGGCAATCTTGATTCCAGCTTGTGCTTCATCCAGATCAGCATTTCGCATGATGTACTTTGCACGTAAGTTAAATAAACAGGCTGATAATACACAGCCTTGATGTACTCCTTTCCCAATTTGGAACCAGTCTGTTGTTCCAAGTCCAGTTATAACTGTTGCCTCTTGACCTGCATAGAGATTTCTCAGGAGGCAGGTAAGGTGATCTGGTATTCCCACCTCTTTAGGAACTACTCCACAGTTTGTTTCCAAGCTCCCTAAAAAATGTTAAATGCATTTTCCACAGATTGTTTTAGGTATTTTATACCAAAAACTGAATCCTTTTCACACATTCACTCTAGCTCCCACCTCCCCCCTCACTTTCATAGTGTTTTGGTTTTTGTTTTTGTCATTCATCCTAAGATTCTGATTCTTAGGAATCAAAGTATCTTTCCTCTTATTTTCATAAACACTGAATTATATTCTTTATAGTGGTCTTTGTTAATCAGCAGACATGCTGATCTATTTTAGGCATCTTATTATCTTATTTTATTTTGAAGTAAAAGATAATGCAGTTAGAAATTTTAAAAGATAACAGCACAGGTCAGGATATTCTTCAAACATTGCTTAATTCAGTTCAGTAATAATGCTGATGATGGCTTCTTGCCTTCTGAGTTGGCCCACACACTCTCTCTGTGGAGTGTGCTTCCCTCCCCAGGCCCTTTGCCTTCTGAGACAGACCACATTCTATCTATGGAGTGTCTATCTCTCTAAATAAGACCACTTCTTACCTATCACTTTGTCTCTGACTGAATTCTTTCTGTGACAAGACATCAAGAACTTGTGCTTCATTAAGTCCTGAGAGCTGAAACTAAAGCCCAAACCAAGATGGAGGATGGTAACTTAAGGCTGAGCACAAGATTCCCAGAACACCGCCCTCTGACCTCATCACAAGCCAATCAAAGGAAAGTCACACACCCAAATTACACCTACAAAAACTTCTCCCTGAAAAGCATCAGGGAGTTTGGGGTTTGGGGGTATAAGCCACCCGTTCCTCTTGCTTGGCCCTGCAATAACATTTCTCTGCTCCAAAAAATACTGATGATGATGACGACAATAATAAAAGCTAAGGTGAATTTTTTTTTTTTTTTTTAGTATGCCAGGCACTCTTTTAAGCTCTTTAACTTAATATTCCTCAAAAGAAACATCCAAGATAAGTATTTGAATCATCCCACCAGATGGGGAAACTGAAGGAATGTGGTTGGGCCATCAACAAAGTGTTAGAACCAGTACTGACACTCAGGCAATCAGGTTCCAAAGTGGGTAATCTTAAATATTATGCTATATAGTCAATGAATATCCTTTGCTTAAATATGAAATGGGCATAAAATGTTAGTGACTTGACTAAAACAGTTTCCTAAATTTCTATTTTTGAAGCTTGGGTCTTTGTAACTTGGCAATTTTTACTTTGCTTCAAAAGTTTACACACGTCTAAAACTACTTTTCTGCTTAATTCTCTCACTACAAGTGCTGTGTACCCCATTTAACAGATATTTTTGGACTCTCCATTTTCTAGTAGGGCAATAGGTATATTGAAACGACAAAATTGTTGCTTCCCTTCAAAATGATTGACCCAAGAGCCAGGAATAGAATTTGCTCTGCTTCCAGGATGCAGGTGTGGGGCAGTTTGAGTGATGGTCAAGGTCCACTCCGATTCCTGGCTCCCTCTCCAGATCCCCGACCTAGTGGCTGCCCACTACTCAGGACCAAGAGCTGCACTGGAGCAGCAGAGAGGAGGCAGATTAGACTCAGCACCAAGAGCCGTTGATAAGCAGCTGCAGGTCGCGGCCAATACAAATCTGTGGCCAAAAACTAGAGCCTCTGCACACGATGCTGAGGTTGTGCAGGCATATTTCCATACACTGTCCTCTGTGAGGACATCTTCCAACCCTCTGCTTCCAAAAGAAAAAAAGTGAGCTTCTAAAAAATAAATATGCTCCCTCCTCTACGCAACTTGTTTACACTTCCAATTACTCAACTTCTGGGAATTTCCACTTGGTGGGATATTACTATCATTGTGGAATATCTCTGCATAGTTCTTCTTTGGTAGGCTTCTTTCTAGTCTTTTGTGTGTACACTCAAGGATATGGAAAGACTGCTGACACACTGCATTGTGGACCCACAAATTGTAAGAGGCAGGCTTCAGCTTTGAGACTTGCCAAGCCACAGGGGTAAGGTCAGTTACAAAACAGACGCGGCTTCACCCGTAAGTTGCTAAATGTGGAGCTATGCAAAGACTGCTGCCCCTTAATTGTCATAATAGTCATATCTGTGCCCACCAGGGTACCCAGCCTCTGCCATGGCACGAACACATAGTAAACGCTCAAAAACTATGGAGTGGTTAAGTAAACACATCAATGCAAACCTTAAAATCATGCTCTCACCAATTAGGCCAGCCAGCTCAGACAGCAAGAATATTTTTTCTCTCTTCATAAAAAATGTTCAAAAAGAAAAACTATACACAAAACTTGCTATATAAGAGAACAGTCCTTAAAACATACGTTCAAAAATTATCAGTAAAAATATTTTATAATCACATAATCTGTATTAGGGTAATGATAGTGCGGGGTGAAAAATCTGCCCGCATTGCAGGAGACCCAGGAGACGCAAGACATGAAGGTCTGATCCATGGGCTGGGAAGATTCCTTGGAGGAGGAAATGGCAACCCACTCCAGTATTCTTGCCTGGAAAATTCCATGGACAGAGCAGCCTGGCAGACTACAGCCCATGGGGTCACAAAGAGTAGTATGCAGCTGAGTGACTGAGCACACACACATACACACAATCTTTATTAACATATCTAGTGGGGAAAAAATGTCTTTTGCAGCATTAGTGAGTAAAATTTGTATATATATATATGAAATACATATATGTGAAAATAAATTTGGTGGCTAAGTTTCATGATATATAACAAAATTTCTCATTGTTCACAAGAACCTTACAGACTCTTGTTTTCCATACCACTTTCTCCCAAAACTTAGATATGCAAACAACTTAGATGGCAACCCATAACTTAGATATACAAAGTTTTCATCTCATTATTGTTTTCATTTCCATTTTCACCATGTATTCTACATCTTCAACAACAATAATGTATTCATAACCCAAGTTTATATTCCCCCCCAAAAAAATTTATGGTACTTTCTAATCAGAAAAGTATTTTCACATATATTATTCATTTTACCTTTAAAAGTATCCTACTGAGTAACTAGAGAAGCTAATAAAATCACTTTATTGTAATATTCCAATTTTAGTGATAAGGAAGTTAAGGTCAAACTGAAAGGAATTACTCCAAACCTCAAAGCCAGAAAGTGACAGAGCTAAGAGTGGAATACAGTCTTACAGAAATCAGTTCTCTGTGTGCTAAAATTTTCTGTACAGAAAGAACCCAAAGCATCCTGTTCTTTCTGAAGCAGATCACTGCTAAATCTTTCACCTCATATACCTCCTAAGTACTTAAATGTGAGTTTAGATAAAGGGGCAAAATTGGGTCAAGACTATACAGAACTCTGCTTCAAAACAACCAGGCTGTCAGGCAAAGTGTTACTTCACCATACAAGAGTCACAGTTATCCCATCTGATGAAGATATACTCAGGGGTAAAAACGAGTCATGAAGAAAGCAGCCAACGGACAGGGAAGAAAATAACAACACATTAAGTTCTTTACGATAAGACAAAGGAGTGTGAAGTTAGACCTCCAGTGACAGAAGGAAGCATGCTGAACACACAGCAGTCAATACGCTTCCTCCACAAGCATCGCCTTCACCACTAAGTGCCAGGCCAGCTGCCCTGGCCAGAGAAGGGAGGGCACACTGCTCTAAACTGGCACAGTCACATTTGGGCCCCTGATCCTCACTCAGGGCTCGCTTTACTTGACTCAAAACTTAACTCAAAATTCTGTCAAATTTTAATGTTGGACCTATTCAATACTAACGCAAAGAGAATACAATTGTGAAAATAATAATATGCATGCTTTAAAGTAGGGCTTAAAGACCAAAAAGAAACACTCCCTAAATGATGAACAGCTATTTGATTTGCAACACACAAATCTGCTAGAAACAGACTGCCTCTATCTTCTCTTCCTGCCCTATTCCCTTCCCCTTAGAGGCTAAGGCTTAGGCCACCATGTTACTACCTAGGAGTCCAGATCAGGGAGCTCCAACTGTCTTTTCCCCAGCACCTCCTTTCAGCCTCTCCCAGAGGGATTACAAATACACACACAGGCGCACCCCTCTCAACTTTCACTGCTCACAGCTTACTTAATTCCATCTCAAGCAACCACTCTGCAGTTTGGCTGCATTTCCAGAACCTATTCCTCAATTTGTTGACAACTCATGGTTCGATCCACACTCCCATGACCTGGTTGGGGGATCTAGGGCTGAGTCCAGAATCCTAGTAAACTAAGCCATTCCACATACTTCCTCTCAGGAGCTGGACATAAGATTGGCTGACGCCCATTCCAGTGACCCTCAGAGCCCCTTCAGAGGCCCAGCACATAGTTCACAGAATCCTAATAGACCAGAATCTGGGAGCTGCTGAAGCCACCTCACCTCTACAGGAAGCCTAAGATCAAAGCTCTAGAACACCCCAAAACTACATTGAGTAGACAGAGAAGGATCATATCCCAAAACAATTATATGAGCTCCTAAATAAAGCTCCACCTGAACTGTCAGGAGAGACAATAAACTCCCCTTTTGTTGCAAGCAGTCTAGGTTGCATTTTCTACCACTTACTGTTGCTGCTGCTGCTGCTAAGTCGCTTCAGTCGTGTCCGACTCTGTGCGACCCCACTTACTGTTCCATCTGTGTATATATTCAATAATGAATCTTGGCTCTCCTAGTCCTCACACTGTCACCCAAGGCAAGTTAATACTTAATCTCTCTAGGCTGAAGTTTGCAAAACAGAGATGACTCCAATCTTAAAGGATTACGGCGAGGATTTTAAATTATGTAAAATACTGACCATAAGGCCTAGCAGGCTGCAGGCACTCAGTAGATGGAAGTTCCTATTGTTGGTTTTTTTTTTTCTATTTTTTTTTTTTTTTTGGCAACTGCTTTTTGCTCTCTCCTCTCCAGTGAATGAGGGAATAAATGGACCTAATTTTTGCTGACAAGAATAAAAGTAGAACGAGTATGAACAGCAAGCTCTAGACTTTGGTGTACAACTAGAAAAGGTTAACAAATCAGAGACTTCAGACTAAAATTCTTCAAGATGCATGCGAGTACTTGTCACAGTTTCTCTCCATCATTAAGCTGTCCTCTAACCTTGATCTGTCCACAATTAAGCCTTTTCCATAGAACACTAGTGTCTAGGTCCAATAAATGTGGCAATCACTGATTTGTAGTTTATTCATTAATCTAGAAACTATATTTTGTATATTTAAAACAATAAAAGTTAAGCAAACTTTCACTTACAGTATCAAACACGTAGAGAATTCTGCTGTATACTGAGCCAAACTCCACCTCCTGATATCACAATACAACCAACTATCATGGGTTAGCATTAATTTATATCTTTTGTTTTCCATTAGTTTCTGCCATAATCACGTCATTATGCCAGTATTTTCTGAGTCACTTGTGAATGGCAAAAACAAATAGAGCAGTTGTGATTTAATCAGAGACTTCACTGTTCAAACAGTCTGCAAAAGTAGACACATTTAGACTAGTAACTGGATAACAAAACACATTTACAGGCTTATTAATAAGAAGGCAATTAGGTCTTCTGGGAAAATTCATTTTCTCAAAGAATGCTAAAGCAAGCTATAAAATGCAAGTAAAATTGTGTTTTGACAAGAATAGCATACACTGTCTATTATATCATAATTTTTCTCTGGAGAAAACTGACAAGAATCTCTGTTTTTAAATATGAGCACAAAAGATAGTAAAAAGAATATCAGTGATAGTTAATGCATTCTACCTAACTCCTATTCATTAAATTTGACTATCCTATAAATGAGCTCCTTATTACAGAGATCCTTAAGTTACACTTAGAAGAAAAAAGAGAAATATAAAGCAAGAAACTGCAGCCACTGGTAAAAAAAAAAAAAAAAAAAAGAGGGAATATTGTCTTCTATATCAATATGTCAATGCGCAATGTAAAAATGATTGGCATATATCATGCTTGGTTCCTCAGATAATATGTTTACCCTCAAATATTATATAATACATTGATAATCAAACCTATTTAGTCTTATTTTTATTCTCTTATGGAATATTTCTTTCAAAATTGTCTGAATATTCTTTTTTAAAAAAAAAAACCTGAATAGTTTTGTTGTTTTGATGTGTCTGGGTGATAAATTATAATTAAGTAAGACTGATCAGAAATATAATTCCAGGGAAATTTATTTCATGTTGTAATTAATCCTTTCACAGTACTCTTACAGTTCTACAGTGAGGTGCATGTGGTACATCTTTTCAAGCTGAGCTTTCTTTGTCTTAGAGCAGGGTTTCTCAAAAATTAACTGTTCAAGCAAATCACCTGGGGATTTTGTTAAAATGTAGATTCTCAATTAGTAGGTCTGGCGTGGACTCTGTTATGTGATCAGAAGATTATTGCAAATTCCCAGGTGATGCTGATGCTGCCAGTTCATGGACCATAATTCAGGTAGCTATATTCTAGGGCACCTTGCCACTGACAAATCCAATGACCATGAAGCAATCAGCCATCATTCCTTAAATGGGCAGTGAGGACGTTAGAAAGTCTTCCTATCTCCACTCTTGAATTTGTCAAATGACCTAAGTCGAGTCATATCAAGAAGCTGTGGCCAGTCTGCCACTTAAGCAGCTGCTACGTCACCCTACCACCCGAGAAGGATTAGGGGAATTTTTGCAGCTCATCAGCTGCTGCCCTGGACTGGGTTTGGAGAATCAGCCTGCAAGCAGCTGGTTAAGGAGCAGGCTGCATCCCCAACAGTTTATATAAAGAGACACCAATCTGGAGTTAGGTTTCTTAGTTTCTCCTTTAAAGTATGGTATAGGGCAGTCTTGGAGAGGGCAATGGCCACCCACTCCAGTACTCTTGCCTGGCAAATCCCATGGACAGAGGAGCCTAGTAGGCTGCAGTCCATGGGGTCACTAGGAGTAGGACACGACTGAGCGACTTCACTTTCACTTTTCACTTTCATGCATTGGAGAAGGAAATGGCAACCCACTCCAGTGTTCTTGCCTAGAGAATCTCAGGGATGGGGGAGCCTGGTGGGCTGCCGTCTCTGGGGCTGCACAGAGTCAGACACGACTGAAGTGACTTAGCAGCAGCAGCATAAGGTAGTCTATTCTATATTACATAGTTCCTATATTTTCCATTTCAGTTTCTTCATCTATGCAGTAGACAAAATAGTTCTCTACACTCAATAATCTAGGGCTCCCCAGGTGGTTCAGTGGTAAAGAATCCACCTACCAATGCAGGAGACATCGGTTTGATCTCTGGTCCAGAAAGAACCGGGCTTCCCTCATAAGCTTTACCCTTAGCTGATAAAGAATCCACCTGCAATGCAGGGAGACCCTGGTTCGATTCCTGGGTCAGGAGGATCCGCTGGAGGAGGGATAGGCTACCCACTCCAGTATTCTTGGCCTTCCCTTGTGGTTCAGTTGGTAAAGAATCTGCCTGCAATATGGGAGACCTGGGTTCGATCTCTGGGTTGGGAACATCCCCTGGAGAAGGGAAAGGCTACCCACTCCAGTATTCTGGCCTAGAGAATTTCATGGACTCTCGCAAAAAGTCTGACACGACTGAGCAACTTTCACTTTCACTTCACTTTCCAAAAGGATCCCACATGCCGCAGAGCAATTAAGCCCAGGCACCACAACTATTGAGCCTTTGCTGTAGCGTCCAAGAGCCAGCAACTACTGAGCCCACATGCCACTTCTGAGTCAGGGCACCCGTGCCCCACAAAAAGAGAAGCCATTGCCATGAGAAGCCCATGAACCCCAACTAGAGAGTAGCCTCCATTCTCCACAACTAGAAAAAAGCCCTTGCCCAGCAACAAAGACCGAGCACAGCCATAAATGCAATAAATAAAATCAAATAACTCTTTTTAAAAATACTCTATCTAGAATATAAGTATAGGAATTTGATCCCATCTGTAGATATCTTCAGTTGCCTTCTCACTTGAACCTTTGGACAATGATGTTCTATCATTGTTAAGATATGTGTGTGTGTGTATGAACATATATACATAAGAACATATTTACATCTTTTAACTTTCTCAACAAAATAAATGCACATGGTAATTCTAAACACTATTTTATTTGGATTTATTTCTATCTGGGTTCTTTTGAAAATAACTCCTAGAGTGACACCTGTAAAAGGATTCAGTCAGCACTGCTCTGTTCATCATTTTTATTAACAGAGCTCTGTCTACCATCATATAAAGTAGAAACATGGATTATTTCATTCAAGACCACTTAATTTGCTCCTAAACAACTGCAAGTGACACGATAAGCCACGTGTAATTTTGATGGATTAGCAATATACAGAAGAGAATGCCAGAAAATTCAACCAGAGTTAAGTAGGGAAATGGCAATGTTCCACAATAGGATCAATGTGATTCTTACATCCCAAGCCCAGTGTTTCCCTGAAGCTCAACAATCTGCAAAACCTCACAAAACTTTTTTAATTATGTAAGGTCAAGTTTTTTATTACTAAAATACTAACAACAAATCAAAAGAATCTCCCCAAGAATATTTACAGAAAAATAAACATACCCCTCCCAACAGAATTTCATGGAACTAATAAAACTTTTCATGTTAAACTATGTTTGTTTAAGAGCATTTTTCATAAAAACACATTTCCACTAAGATGAAATTTGAACCTTGTAAACTATCTACCTCTACAGTTCTCATTGATATCACACGTTCAAACATAACTTTTAAAGTTTTCCAAAGCCTAGATACATGTCACTTATCTCAAAATAATAGGCAGTATGGTACTCAAATGTTTTCTATCCCCATTTACAAAAAGGAACTCAAAGTCTCTCTTTCTTCTAGAGGCATACAAGCACAAATACTCTGCAACATTAAAAGATTATTTCATGGATTTACAAGCTTATTTCTACCTTCAACTGAAATAAAAATTAGCCTGATTGATGTACTTACTTTGATATCAAATACTCATTTAAGATATCATGAATTGATAAAATACCATTATTCAGAACTATGACAAACAACATGAGTTTTGATGGGAAAAAAAAAAAAAAAACACGTTCACAAGCAATTACAACTTTTTAGGCAAAAAGAAATACCATTTGATAAAGGGACATAAAACAGACACATGATCAAAGGGTAAAGTCTGAGAGGAATACACAGGGGGAAATTTTCATATCCACAGAATAAGAAATGAATGTTTGGACAAAGGCAAAGCCTGATTCCAATAAACACATTAAAAAATAGGGCTTTTTTTTCCTTTAGAAAATTAAATGAAAGATTAACACGTGCACATAAGATCCCAGTGTTCTTTGCTTTGTCTTTAAGAACAATCTGTAAACTCCCTTGATGATTTCCAGCTCTCAGCCTTCCAGTATTGCTCTTCCTGCCCTCGGTGAAGAACAAGGAAGGGAAATAAGACGCGCACAGTTAGAGGACAGCATTTTCCATGCCTCAGAGAAGCAGATCCATACTTAGCATGACTTACACTATCTGTATCACCACCTTGAGCAGACCTAGAACACAGCACTTCAGAAGCATTAGAAGGCAACAACCTAGTATCTTTATATAAGGCCATACCACATAAATCAAATGTTTGTTAAAGGCCGTAAAAACATGTAGTAAACCATCACTGCCTGAAATATAAGATCAGGTAGGAGGACTGGTGTTTGCTCCGGGTAATGGTTGAGTCATAGTTCCAGTTTTTAAGAACACGATCAGCACCAAAAGATATGCGGTGAAAACAAAAAGGCTGTGATTTTGTAGATGTGCATGTGGGCTTTGTTGTTGCTAGAAGGAAGGGGGAAGAAGCGTGGGAGAGGGGTAGAGTGGCAGAGGGGTTGATTTATTTTTCAAATTCATATTTATGAATATAAAGAGAAGAGCTGTCAGGAGCACATATGCCAAAGCCCAAACAGCAGCCAGACCTGCCTCTTCCCGTCTGGATTGGCCAGACACAAAACGACATCTTGCAATCTAGGCAAAATCAACAGAATCAGATATATGGAGACTAGTGAAAGAAAAACCAGTCCCAGATGTATGGTTACGTATTATTAATAGTTTAGAACTTGGAGTTTTAATAATTGAGAGATCGTGAGATTCTGGCCAATCAAAACCAGAAAACTGACAGGCAACCCTTTAAAAAGCTGTCTCTAATGGATCTTGCCAATACAGATATTAAGTATAAGAGAAATTTAACTCACATATGAAACAGCAAGGAATGAGACACTGAGAAAGTGGCTCTGCTTAGATGAGTTGCAAGGTTCTAAGGGATCAAGTGAGTAAACACTTACAGTGTGACATGCCAGAAACTATATCCAAGGCAGGCTCTGGACTTGCATTTCCAGGCTCACATCACACTAGAGAGACAACAGTCCCTCTCTAGGTCACTGATAAGACTGCATCTAAAAAGCTGCATTTCTCTCCCACTGAGATAATAGCCAATAGGTAAACAGACAGTTAAAGAAACTGACTAAAAATAAATTTCTTCTATAGTTGGAATACTATGAATGTTAATAGTGACTCTTCTACAGGTTCAACTCAAGTAAGGATTTACAGGAGGTAAGTTCAAAATAAATAAATAAAAGATAATTTCTCTCACTGTGCTGATAAAATTATGGTCTGGCCAATCTGGGATGTTTATGTTCAACAACAATTAAAATGAATGACTGGCCGAGTGAAACACACAAATGCACACACACACACACACCATCCTGAATTTACAGGAGAGAATGTGGGAGCAAGAAAAGATTGAAGTTAAGGCAGTTAGCTACTTTAATATATGATGATTACACCCCAGATAGCTACATGAAGCTTGACAATGTACAGGGCCAGCTCACATAAATTATTTCATCCCATCCTCGTAAAAACCAAGTGGAAAGGCCAGAACAGGTTATCATTATCCCCGTTTTGCAGATGAGAAAGCTGAGTCTCCAGTTACCTCATCTGTGACTGGTTTTGTCAGCCATCTGAGTCCTAATACAGAAAATGTTCTTACATTGTGATATCAAGAGATAACAACTATACACCCAATGAATAAACTTCAGTACATTTTTGTGCTTCCATGCCTCAATTTCCCCAGATATAACACAGATATGACACATTTTTAAGTGCTGTTTTAAGTGAGTGATCAAATTGAGAGAACACAAGTTGAGATTTACAGGAAGCTCTAGAAGTTTCGATTTTCAAGAGGGTCACCACGTAGCATTTTTACACCTTAACTCCAAAAGCTAAGGGAAAAGTCACAAATGATGAAAACATTCCTAAAACTGTGGCCTAAACAAAGCTGGCCAGATTGAGCACACGATATATCAAAGATCTAAGGGTCTGTAGTCTTTCAAATTTTGCTTTTGAAGCTTATCACTACATTAGGAACCACATGATAATATCTAAAAGTGGAAACTGGCCTAAAATAGTGTGATTTTAAAAATATATTTAACAGGATAGTTTACAATTCTGAACATGTATTTGTTTTACACTTTCAAAGCATTTTTATTTAAATTTATGGAATGAAATAAAAGTTCATCATTTAAAGTAGAAAGTAAGAAAAAAATGCAACAAAGAATACACTTCCAATCTCTGACTCTATGTTTTTGCAACAAATCTGATTGCCATAAAATCTGATGAAAGTGGAATAACAAATGATGTAGGAGAGGTAGAAAATAGAAAATTTTTTTAAAAAACAAATTTTTAATTTATAGAGAAAGGCAGATCCACAATCTGAACTCTGGGAATAAAAGGCATTCTTTTCTGGGCATATAGACAAATCCTGAATGGCAAAATTTTGAGATATAGTCCTACCAGAATTGCATTTGCTAGGCTTGCACATTCTTTTACTTAAATATAAAGTCAAATGTTTTGCTTTGTCAATAAAGAAAAGCCAGGCTTACTTAAATTACTTAGAACTGGACGTCTAAGAACACAACTGTTCATTAGAGATACCTGAACTCCAAGGATCAGAAAAGTTCATCTATACATTCTGCTGGAGGAAATCTAATATTTATTTGGTCAGTAAAGAGTAAATAACATAGGAAAGGAGAAAAAGGGAAAGTTTCTTCACTGATAAAAACATATCCATCAGCTGTTCAAACATTAATAGTTGCAATTTTGGAATACTTAGTTTCATCATGCAACTGGTAGAATTCCAACTTTCAATTAACAAACTACATGCCTTTTCAAGGGTAAGCTCTGCGTGCACTGACAAACACTGTGCAGAAATCAATATCCACTTCCAACTTGCCTACATACAACGTCTTACATCAAGCACGCTTCCAATACTAACCAGCACTACCTGTCAGAGACGCTTGCACTAATGCTTACTCCAGAAAGAATTAAAATTAAGCTATGGGTTCACTCACTGCACAGAGCTGTAGTCCTCTGCAAACATCACCTGTATACATAACTTTCCCTGTACTCGCTGCATTTCATAATCTGCCTGAGTACACATCACATGCTGCCATCTGAATCTGTTGTCCAACTCCTTTTATAGAGTTCTAAAAGGGGGCGGGAAGGGGGAAAGAGGACGCAAGGGAAATAAACATTACTCCGGAAACCAACAATCTGAGTTTATTTCCAGGAAACCAGGCAGCCACAACAACGAGAGAAACCGACAGTGCAAAGTTCGTCCGTTCTCCGCGTCCCGTGGTCTCAGCCAGGAGCGCGGCTGCCGCTTCCCGCGTCTTCTGCAGCTCCCCTCGGCCACCTCTGCGTCTCCATCTGCACTGAGAACCAAGGCAGCAGACGCGCTCGCCAGCCAAGCTGAGCAGGGTGGACTGGCCAGAAAAGTTGTCTGGACCGGCGGGAGGCAGATGATCGCCCGGGAGCCTGCTCCCCAGCGTCCACCTGGTGAAACCTCAGAGCCCCCAAAGGAGAGAACGAAAGAAACCACCGACAGGAAGGATGACAAAACTGGCAGGGAACGGAGGACGAGACTGGGCGAAACGGGGTTTCACGGACTTGTCGAAGTGGTTTTACTAGACCCCACTAGAACCCAAAAGGGCTAACTGGCGAGACCTCACTGCATGCCTCCTTTGGGGTTCTCTTGGCGGCGGGCGGCAGACGTTCACAGCCCCCAGCAGGCAGGCCGGCTCCGGGAGGAGCTACGCCAGCTTCGCGGTGGCTCTGCGGGAGGAACGGGCTCCCGACCCGGCGCCCAAACCTCGCTGTCCAGAACCGCTCAGTGTGGCTCCTCAGAATCGTGTTTCAAAACATCCTACAGGCTCTGCCAAGACACACAGGGAACCTGCTCCGCGCGGTGCCCTAACCCACGGGGCGAGCCCAACGAGCAGCCCCTCGCTAGAGAACGAGAAAAGGACTGGGGGAGGGACGGGGAAGTAGTTACACAATAGTCAGGGGAGGTTATTCCCGGGACAAAAAGCACCTGGCAAAGCGCGCCGAGGTCGGTCCCTTCGAGTCTCCACCTTTCTGACAATGGCTTCCCGAGGGGGGAAAAAAATTTTTTTTTAATGTTCTAACGGCGGAGAGCTACAAGCCGGCACCAAGAGCAACAGAGTAGCCGTCCCCAGAGTCGTTTACTACTTTTTCTTTCTTTCTTCCCCGGCGCGGTGCAATCAGCGCGGCACACCGAGGCTCCGCGTTTCCCAAGAAAAGCACTGCCGCCCGCACTCCCGCACCGCCCGGCCCGCCTGCGCCCGGGGCGAGCCTCCGCCGGGAACAATGGGGCGCAACGAGGAAAGTTACCTGCGCCACGGCGCCCACTCGGGCGCCCCGCGTCCCACCTGGCACAAAGTCGGGGGAACCTCTCTCCGTCCGCCCGTTCCCCCCGCCCCCAAACCTCTGCCCACCGGTCCTGGAGAGGAGCCCGATCCCTCCCCGGGCAAGCTTCAGGTCCGGGGCACTCATCGGGGCTCCGGACGCCCCCCTCGGCCACTCACCTGCGGAGAACTGGCCTTGGGCCGACCCCAGGAGCGGCCAGGGGGAGAGAAGCAAGAGCGCCACAAAAGCGGGCAGCGCCGCCGCCGCCGTATCCATGTCGACTTTGGGAGAAGTTTCAAGCCGCTCTGCAAAGAGCTGCCGGGAGGCTCGCAGCGAAACCCACCGCTGAGGGGCCCGCCGGGCCTGGCGGGGTGAGCAACGGGAGTGGACAGCCGCGCGCCCGCACTTTTTCCTGCTCGGCGGGAGCCAAACTACCTCTGGGGCGCCAGCGTCGCCCGCGTCGCCGGCCGGCCGCGGCGGCTGCTCTCCATGCTCGGCAGAGGCTGCTCCTGTTAGTCAAGAGTTACTTTGCTCGGGGAGGGACGGGGGCGGAGCCGGGGGTGACGTCGCCCCGCGGGCTCCGGGCGCTTCTGAGGAATGCAGGCTCGGGCGCGGCGCCGCCGCCGCCTCCTGCCGAAGAGACACGCGCCAACCCCGGCCGCGCGCCCCGCGCTCCGCGCCGCCTTTGTTCGCCGCCCGAACCCGGCCGTTCGCCGCCGCTCGCGGGTAGCTGGCGGGAAAGGGGACCCGCGCCGTTGGCTGCCCTGTTACAGAAATTGCAGTTTGAAAACCGGGAGTTGGGTAAGCAGTGTGGCCGAGCCCCAGGGGGCGATCGCAGCGACACCCCGTCGACCACGCAGTAGGCGTCTCGGGGTTCTGTCCCCAAGACAGAGGTCCCAGCGGAGCGGTGGCCGGCGAGAAGGACGAGTGTAGAAGCGCCCAGAGGAAACACCCACCTGCATAGCAAACCCTGTTCCCTATTGATGTCATAAGGAATAAGCCACCCCACCCCCGTAGAAAACTTATTGTTCCTTCCTCATATAAAAATAAAACTTGAACCAAAATAAACGTTCAGTAACTTTCCAGTGTGAACAGCTGGCATGTCTTTTTTTTCTGGTTTATCATTTGCCGAATATTTGGATTTATTCTCAGCTTCACTGACTTTGCTTGTACTTCTGAAACCTTCGGCCTCTTTCCACTTCTTCCCTCTGGAAGAACCTAAGAACTGCAAGGCTTATTATCCTTGCCTTTCAGAGGGTCTGCTGGAGTCGGAAATGGTTTCTGTTTTGTTTTTAGTATCTAAGAACTATTTAAGACGTTAATTATTTCGCGAAAGAACTTAATGCGGACAATGAAAACAGCAACGAAAGATTTCGTATGCAGGAAAATAATGTATATTATGACAGTAAAGTATCTTACAGTTTGCTGCTTCTTCAGCAGCTTGAAGTGGTTTCACCATATGCCACACTTACTTGCTTCTATGAAAAGACTGTATAGAGTATACTTTATTCATTTTTGTAAAATAGCAAATAAAATAGATCTGGTCACAATTGAAGAAACAATTTTTATTCAGAATTTTGATGTCATATATACAATTCCTAGAACAATGGAATCTGTTGATTGACATCTGTCAGTTACTTAGACATCTTTAGCTTTTATAAATCAAGACAGTGTGACGTTCAATTTAATATAACATCACACAATTTGCCAGGACACATATTCCTTTATTCAGATTAAGTGTATGCAATTAAAGACCCCATTTTTCCCAGGTGGTGCAGTGGTAAAGAATCCTCCTTCCAATGTGAGAGACTCAAGAGATACAGCTTCCAACCCTGTGTTGGAAAGAGTCCCAGAAGGAGGAAATGGCAACCTGTTCCAGTATTCTTACCTGGAAAATTCCATGGACAAAGAAGCCTGGCGGGCTACAGGGATTGCAGAGTCAGACAGGACTGAGCACGCCCGCTTCTCTCTTCTCTTCTACTAAAGACCAAACTTATGATAGAGCTCATTTTATATACATATAAAGCAAGGAAAATATATCAGCAAGAAAAATAACTTCTTTAAAAATTTGGTAAGGATAGATGCTTGATTAAACATAATTGGGCATTTTATGGCTAGCTTCTTGGCACGTTGACCCTTGTCAATTCAATTCAGCATTAAGTTCATTCTTCTTTAGGGTGCAGTATATAATCTTTTTGCCATGACCAGTGCATTTTCTTGGCAAAACTCTATTAGTCTTTGCCCTGCTTCATTCCGTATTCCAAGGCCAAATTTGCCTGTTACTCCAGGTGTTTCTTGACTTCCTACTTTTGCATTCCAGTCTCCTGTAATGAAAAGGACATCTTTTTTGGGTGTTAATTCTAAAAGGTCTTGTAGGTCTTCATAGAACCCTTCAACTTCAGCTTCTTCAGCGCTACTGGTTGGGGCATAGACTTGGATTACTGTGACATTGAATGGTTTGCCTTGGAAACAAACGGAGATCATTCTGTCATTTTTGAGATTGCATCCAAGTACTGCATTTCGGACTCTTTTGTTGACCATGATGGCCACTCCATTTCTTCTGAGGGATTCCTGCCCGCAGAGGTAGATATAATGGTCCTCTGAGTTAAATAAACTGTGGAAAATTCTGAAAGAGATGGGAATACCAGACCACCTGATCTGCCTCTTGAGAAATCTGTATGCAGGTCAGGAAGCAACAGTTAGAACTGGTCATGGAACAACAGACTGGTTCCAAATAGGAAAAGGAGTATGTCAAGGCTGTATATTGTCACCATGTTTATTTAACTTATATGCAGAGTACATCATGAGAAACGCTGGACTGGAAGAAACACAAGTTCGAATCAAGATTGCTGGGAGAAATATCAACAACCTCAGATATGCAGATGACACCACCCTTATGGCAGAAAGTGAAGAGGAACTCAAAAGCCTCTTGATGAAAGTGAAAGTGGAGAGTGAAAAGGTTGGCTTAAAGCTCAACACTCAGAAAACGAAGATCATGGCATCTGGTCCCATCACTTCATGGGAAATAGATGGGGAAACAGTAGAAACAGTGTCAGACTTTCTTTTTCTGGGCTCCAAAATCACTGCAGATGGTGACTGCAGCCATGAAATTAAAAGACGCTTACTCCTTGGAAGGAAAGTTATGACCAACCTAGATAGCATATTCAAAAGCAGAGACATTACTTTGCCAACAAAGGTTCGCCTAGTCAAGGCTATGGTCTTTCCTGTGGTCATGTATGGATGTGAGAGCTGGACTGTGAAGAAGGCTGAGCACCGAAGAATTGATGCTTTTGAACTGTGGTGTTGGAGAAGACTCTTGAGAGTCCCTTGGACTGCAAGGAGATCCAACCGGTCCATTCTGAAGGAGATCAATCCTGGAATTTCTTTGGAAGGAATGATGCTAAAGCTGAAACTCCAGTATTTTGGCCACCTCATGCGAAGAATTGACTCATTGGAAAAGACTCTGATGCTGGGAGGGATTGGGGGCAGGAGGAGAAGGGGACGACAGAGGATGAGATGGTTGGATGGCATCACTGACTTGATGGATGTGAGTCTGGGTGACCCCCTGGGAGTTGGTGCACGACAGGGAGGCCTGGCGTGCTGCGATTCGTGGGGTCGCAAAGAGTCAGACACGACTGAGCGACTGATCTGATCTGATCTGATATAATCTTTTAAGTCATCAACCTATAACTCCTAGCGCATCAATATTCCAGTTACTTTGATTGAAGAATATTCCTGAATATTAGATAACAAAAATCTGAAGGACATATATTTTTCTTTTAAAGGACTTAGCAGAACTTTGTAAAACTTAGCAGCAATGTGTCTCAGGAAAAACAAATGTCCCAGCACCACCATCATCCATATACTAATTAATCTCTTCTTCTATTCCTGAAAGAAAGATGAAGGAAGTTCATGACTCAATAGGTTTGTTTAAACACAGAGAAAACTTGTTTAAAAATTGACATACAGTGCCAGGGCAAAGTGCACATAGTTCCAGCTTGCCCACTCCTTGAGTCAACTAATAGAGCATTCATCTCACTTTCTCCGTCTTAGAAGTAATAACAGTAACAGGTCATGTTTACAGAGCGTTTGTAATGTACTAGGCACTGGTTTAAGACATATAATATCTCATGGAGACATTAAGATATACAAAGTCTACTTGAGTTCAGACAATAATCCTATGCATGCATGCATGCTCAGTGCTCATTCATGTCCAACTCTTTTTGCCCCTTGGACTGTATCCTGCTAGGCTCCTCTGCTCATGGAATTTTTAAACCAAGAATACTGCAGTGGGTTGCCATTTCCCACTCCAGGGGATCTTCTCGACCCAGGTCTTACACCCATGTCTTCTGTGTCTCCTGCGTTGACAGGTGAATTCTTTACCACTAGCACCACTGAAACGAAACAAAGTTAGAGATTAAGTCATTTGTCCAACAGTACATACATGAGTAGGAAGTGGGCAAGGGGAAACAAAGACAGAGAAGGAAATCCTCAAATAGAATCGGCAAACTAGCAAAGATGCCTCTCACTAAAAATCAAAGAAATTCAATAAGACTTGTGGGCAAAAAATCAGTACTTTTGTCCTTAGTTGTCACTAATGCTGGCCACAATACCTAATGCTGTCTACAGTATATTGAAATGATTTGAGTAAAAGTTATGTGTATCTTTCACACATTACTCAGCAAATATTAGGAATTTACTAGAAATTTACAAATTTTCAATTTGTTCACTTGAAAGAATGGGTGAATATGGCCATCAAACAATAAAAGTGTAAACTTGGTATAACAGAAAAAAAAAAGAAGATGGTCAATATGTCCAAAAACTAAAATGTTCATATTCTTTAATCTACTAGCTATTCTAAATAATTCAAAATATGGTAAATGTTATAGACACAGTTATTTATCATTTACAAAAGAGAAAACTGGAAATAATACAAAAGTGGTGGGCTTCCGTCATAGCTCAGTTGGTAAAGAATCTGCCCTAAAAATAAAAATAAAGAATCTGCCTGAATGCAGGAGACCACAGTTCGATTCCTGGGTTGGGAAGGTCTGATGGAGAAGGGATAGGCTACCCACTCCAGTATCCTTGAGCTTCCCTGTGACTCAGCTAGTAAAGAATCCCCCTGGCAACGAGGGAGACCTGGGTTTGATCCCTGGGTTGGGAACATTCCCTAGAAAAGGGAAAGGCTACCCACTCCAGTATTCTGGCCTGGAGAATTCCATCCATGGGTCTCAAAGAGTCAGCCATGACTGAGCGACCTTCACCTTCACTTTTCCCAACCATAGGCAGATAAGTATAATCTAGATTGAATATTTCACGGCCTTTAGAAATGAAGCTTTTTTTTTTTTTTTTAAGAGTAAGTTGCAAAGTGGAAAAATGTTTCTGATAAAGTATTAAGTAAAAAGATCAGAAGACAATACAGATATATCTTCCGTTTGGGGAGATGAAGATGTTCTGGAGATGAATGGGGCAATTGGTGCACAACAGTGTAAAAAGTACAGAATGCCATGGAACTGTGCACTTAACAATGGCTAAAATGATCATTTTTATGTTATATATGTTTTACTGTATGTAAATAATCAGAAGACAAAGTCAACATATTCAGATTACAACTAAGGGGAGGGGGGAGGCTGAAAAAACCCAAAAACTATAATGCTGATATAATTAGAAGTAAATGTAGGATAATGAAATTTTATGACTGTCCTTCCCTATTTTCCAACCCTTTTTGATATATGGTTTTAGTGTGTCCTTTTAAAGAAGACAGGTTTGCATTCTGATTGCAGATTTGCCACAGAGTAACAGTATGCTGAAGCTGAAACTCCAGTACTTTGGCCACCTCATGCGAAGAGTTGACTCATTGAAAAAGACTCTGATGCTGGGAGGGATTGGGGGCAGGAGGAGAAGGGGACAACAGAGGATGAGATGGCTGGATGGCATCACTGACTCGATGGACGTGAGTCTGAGTGAACTCTGGGACTTGGTGATGGACAGGGAGGCCTGGCGTGCTGTGATTCATGGGGTCGCATAGAGTCAGACACGACTGAGCAACTGAACTGAACTGAACTGAACAGTAATTATGAATTTAGATCTATACTTGCCAAAATGTTTTCTGTAGAATCTCAGTTCTATCAAAATTTAGCAAGTATAATTGGAAAATAAGGGTCTCCAGATCAAATAAGCTTGGAGAACTCTGGATTGAGCAAAGTTAAACAGATTCCTTTACTAGAGCTAGATTTTCTCTTGTAGAACTTCTCCACAGTTACCAGGATGGTATTGGACAAAATGCATCTGTTAGAGGGAGGAAGAGAATACATTGTTTCTCAAAGTTTTGGGCTATATAACTCTAAAAGAGAAGTGTTTCTCAGGACTAGGCTTCCAAGGAACAAAATTTGGGAAGCACTGCTTTAAGTATCTTTTAACGGCTGAGGCTATGGCAACCCACTCGAGTAGTCTTGCCTGGAAACTCCCATGGGCAGAGGAGCCTGGTAGGCTGTAGTCCATGGGGTCGCGAAAAGTCGAACACAACTGAGCAACTTCATTTTCGCTTTTCACTTTCATGCATTGGAGAAGGAAATGGCAACCCACTCCAGTGTTCTTGCCTGGAGAATCCCAGGGACAGGGACGGGGGAGACTGGTAGGCTGCCGTCTATGGGGTCGCACAGAGTCGGACACAACTGAAGTGACTTAGCAGCAGCAGCAGCAGCTAATCAATCAGATTTTTCAGAGGACTGAATAAAATATAATATATTTTAATATATATAAACTGTTTAGGTATAAATTTATTTATAGGAATGGATATGAAGGGTCCAGATGATATTAAATGCTGAGTAAATGTTCTTTTCTTTCTCTTGTTTCACTTAAGGATTATGGACAAACCTATACCCAGAAGAAGCAAGGTTTTATTTACCCAATGACAGATCACAAGTATACCCACAGCATGCATTGATAAGCAATTAGATAATATTCTGTTTGTTAATAATAATTGATTGCTTATATGATTCTTTCTGTTTGTAATGCCTATTGACATGATCTCAACCTATTCTTAATCCAACCCTGTGAAGCAGATAGAGCAGGTAGCATTATTAATTTCACTTAACTAATAAAACCAAAGTTTACACGGGGAAGGCAATGGCACCCTACCCCAGTACTTTTGCCTGGAGAATCCCATGGACGGAGGATCCTGGTAGGCTCCAGTCCATGGGGTCGCTAAGAGTCGGACACGACTGAGCGACTTCACTTTCACTTTTCACTTTCATGCATTGGAGAAGGAAATGGCAACCCACTCCAGTATTCTTGCCTGGAGAATCCCAGGGACGGGGGAGCCTGGTGGGCTTCCGTCTGTGGGGTCGCACAGAGTCGGGCACGACTGCAGCGACTTAGCAGCAGCAGCAGCTTACAGGGGTTAAAATACTTGGCCAGTTTGATGCTGGTCAGTAACAGAGCTGTCACACTGACCTGTGTATTCTAATTCTGAATCTTATTTTCCCTCCACCTTCCTCCATGCCTATGTACCTAATTCTCATCTCTAAAAATGTTCATTTGAATCAGGTGCCAAAATTCTCAATACCAATTCATCAGATAGAGCTTCTTAGGCTGCTGGATGAAAATATGCTTCTATTTCCTCTTTGAATGGTGGTGGTGGTGGAGGGGGGATGGGTGGGTACTAGAAACACTTCCTTACAGTCGCAGCCTTGCATGGGTATGTATGCTATCAGTAGAGTCCTCCAGGAAGGGAGGGGAAGGGAATTTCTGACAATAAAGCCCTTCAAGAGAACAGAGACATCCAGGGGGAAAAAAAAGTGTCTGTTATGCCTTTGAAAGATATTGTTCTGGGTGAGTGTTGGAGACTATAGAGCAAAGCCCTGTGATCCCAGGATTAGGGCTGGGACGTAGCCAGTTACTACTGAGATCTTGACACCAGAGGATCCAGAAACAAATGGAATTATGATTGCTATGTGCCTGTCTCTAGGGAAATTCTCCTCTCTGTATGTTCTTAGGTAATTTGGGATCAAATGGAAAGAAATGCACTGTACTCAAACTCAGAGTTTTTTTGGAAGTCCCTTGAACCTTTTGAAATACCCATAACTGAGGATTAGTTCAGGAAACACTAGTCAAAATTGTGCATGTTCCAAAGGTTTTCAGAGAAGGCAATGGCAACCCACTCCAGTGTTCCTGCCTGGAAAATCCCATGGATGGAGGAGCCTGGTAGGCTGCAGTTCATGAGGTCACGAAGAGTTAGACACGACTGGGCGACTTCACTTTCACTTTCACTTTCCTGCTTTGGAGAAGGCAATGGCAATCCACTCCAGTGTTCTTGTCTGGAAAATCCCGTGGATGGAGGAGCCTGGTAGGCTGCAATCCATGAGGTCACCAAGAGTTAGACACGACTGGTTGACTTCACTTTCACTTTTCACTTTCCTGCATTGGAGATGGCAATGGCAACCCACTCCAGTGTTCTTGCCTGGAGAATCCCAGGGACAGGGGAGTCTGGTGGGCTGCCGTCTATGGGGTCACACAGAATCAGACACGAAGCGACTTAGCAGCAGCAGCAGCAGCAGAGAGCTCAGTGTTGCCAATTTGGAAGAACAATTTGCCTACAGCTGGATATAATTAACAAGCATGGGTCAAAAAGGAAGCCAATCATACAAGTGTGAATTGGATTGAGGTGGAGGGATGGGGGGTATTTCCTGGTTCCATCCCTGGGTCGGGAAGATCCCTGGAGAAGGGCACAGCTATCCACTCTGGTATGCTTGCATAGAGAAACTTATGGTCAGAAAAGCCAGGTTGGGTTCAGTCCATGGGGTTACAAACTTGGCACGCATGTAGAGGGATGGTACGGTGACAGTCACTTCCAGAGCTGGTGTATTCTGACTTCAGTGTCTCTTCCCATTTTCAAGAAGCCTAGACTAAATGACGGAGAAGGCAATAGCAATCCACTCTAATCCTCTTGCCTGGAAAATCCCAGGGACGGGAGAGCCTGGTGGGCTGCCGCCTATGGGATCTCACAAAGTTGGACACAACTGAAGCAACTTAGCAACAGCAGCAGCAGCAGACAACTAAACAATATTAATAAAAGATTGAACTCTGAAGGGAAAAAATGTTTGGTCTTCTTGATACCCTATGTGTTTGATAAATAACCTTTTCTGGTGACACCTATATGATGTCTTATTTACCCTTTATCTAGTAAGTAATTTCCATGCCAAAAAAAGTATTTTTTTTTCCCTATGACTAACTATAAGAAAAAAAAAAGACATACAGGGCACTAGCTGTAAAGAATCTCTTTGAATCTTGTTTGAATGATTATGGTGTGAATGGACAAATTATCCTGGGATATTTGTTTGTTTGCTTGTTTTTTATTTTAGTAAAATCCAGGAAAGATGACAACTCTTCAAACTAATCAAATACATCCTGTATTCCATAATACATTTTGCAGGGTTAAAAGCTTATATGCAAAGTTGCAGCCTGGGGAGAATTAATACAGATGAATGAGAAATTCTCTAATGATCATGTTCTTTCCTTCCTCCCACTCACTTTGGAGGGGCTGGCTTCACATATGGAACCCTGCGGATCTTGCCATCTTTTGTCTCTGCTTATTCTGGTCTTGAGACAGAATGCAATAGAAATCTGAACACAAAATGTGGTGCTTCCAAAGCTCTGGAGATTTTTCTAATCCTCCAAATGTTCTCCAATAAAATCCTCCCTTTACGCTGTTGGCACTGCCACTAAATTCATAATCAGGGGAAGCCTGACAAGAAAATGAACCACTGAAACCTACACACAAACATAGGGGCTCATTTTAGTGCTGAAGTCCTCTTTAACCAAAGCAAAGAATTCATTTTGTCATTTGCAAGCATTTATTAAGTGTGCAATGCAAAGAAATACAGGAAAACAATAGAATGGAAAAGACTAGAGATCTCTTCAAGAAAATTAGAGATACCAAGGGAACATTTCATGCAAAGATGGGCTCAATAAAGGACGGAAATGGTAGGGACCTATAAGAAGCAGAAGATATTAAGAAGAGGTGGCAAGAATACACAGAAGAACTGCACAAAAAAGATCTTCTTGACCCAGATAACCACAATGGTGTGATCACTCACCTAGAGCCAGACATCCTGGAATATGAAGTCAAGTGGGCCTTAGGAAGCATCACTAGGAACAAAGCTAATGGAGGTGATGGAATTCCAGCTGAGCTATTTCAAATCCTGAAAGATGATGCTCTGAAAGTGCTGCACCCAATATGCCAGCAAATTTGGAAAACTCAGCAGTGGCCATAGGACTGGAGAAGGTCAGTCTTCATTCCAATCCCAATGAAAGGCAATGCCAAAGAATGTTCAAACTACTGCACAATTGCACTCATCTCACACGCTAGTAAAGTGTCAAAATCCCCCTAGCAAGGCTTCAATAGAACATGAACCATGAACATCCAGATGTTCAAGCTGGATTTAGAAAAGGCAGAGGAACCAGAGATCAAATTTCCAACATCCACTGGATCACTGAAAACGCATGAGAGTTCCAGCAAAACGTCTACTTCTGCCTTATTGACTACAAAGCCCTTGACTGTGTGGATCACAACAATTTGTAGGAAATTCTGAAAAAGATGGGAATACCAGACCACCTGACCTGCCTCCTGAGAAATCTGTATCCAGGTCAAGAAACAACAGTTAGAACTGGACATGGAACAACAGACTGGTTCCAAATCGGGAAAGGAGTACATCAAGGCTGTATATTGCCACCCTGCTTATTTAACTTATATGCATAGTACATCATGTGAAATGCTGGGCTGGATGAAGCACAAGCTAGAATCAAGATTGCCAAGAGAAATATCAATAACCTCAGATATGCAGATGACACCACCCTTATGACAGAAAATGAAGAAGAACCAAAGAGCCTCCTGATGAAAGTGAAAGAGGGGAGTGCAAAAGCTGGCTTAAAACTCAACGTTCAGAAAACTAAGATCATAGCATCCAGTCGCATCACTTCATGGCAAATAGATGGAGAAATAATGGAAACAGTGAGAGACTTTATGTTTTGGGGCTCCAAAATCACTGCAGATAGTGACTGCAGCCATGAAATTAAAAGATGCTTGCTCCTTGGAAGAAAAGTTATGACTAACCTAGACAGCATATTAAAAAGCAGAGACGTTACTTTCCCAACAAAAGTCTGTCTAGTCAAAGCTATGGTTTTCCAGGAGTCATATGTAGATGTGAGAGTTGGACTGTAAAGAAAGCTGATGCTGAAGAATTGATGCTTTTGAACTGTGGTGTTGGAGAAGACTCTTGAGAGTCCCTTGGACTGCAAGGAGATTCAACCAGTCAATCCTAAAGGAAATCAGTTCTGAGTGTTCATTGGAAAGACTGATGCTGAACCTGAAACTCCAATACTTTGGCCACCTGATGTGAAGAACTGACTCAGCGGAAAAGATCCTGATGTTGGGACAGACTGAAGGCAGGAGAAGGAGACAACAGAGGATAAGATGGTTGGATGGCATCACCGACTTGATGGACATGAGTTTGAGCTAGCTTTGTAAGTTGATGATGGACAGGGAAGCCTGGCGTGCTGCAGTCATGCGGTTGCAAAAATTCAGACACAATGGAGAGACTGAATTGAACTGATTAAGTGTACATGTACAACACAGTGCTAGTTACTCTACAGGGATACAGAGGAATTAGCCATTTACATTTGAGATTAACAAACCAAAAAAAAAGAGAGAGAGAGGTGGAAAAAAAGCCATATGCGTGTGGATGTGTGTGTGTGTGATACATAATATATTCAAAATGTGAAGAAACAGAAAGCCAAATATTAGGTCCTAATGAAGTGCAGTTGGAGAGAAAAGCTTTCAGGGATGACCAGTTTTAACCTATATTTGAAGAAAATGATAGTTGTGACTGGCATGGGGAAAAAAGGCATGAGATATAAACTGCTATTTTGTGCTTGAACTTCCTTGAACAGGCTTTCTGTGAAGTAGTTTGCTAAGATATTCCTCTCACTAACTGAAATACCTGTTTTATCCTGGAAATAAGTTCTCATTTCATTGTTGAATGTTTTTAAATCACCTGAGAAGACTTGTTGGAGGACATATAAAATAACTTTATGTCGTAACATTTATATGCTTCTAAATCTTCAAAACTGCCTAAATTAAATAAATGCAAGGAAGAGTTCATTAAGAAACAGGCATGCGAACACAGTGGAGTATTAAAATCACATGTAATTTCTTTGGGGCCATGATAAAATAGTCAATTAGCTCTTTACTTGTTGACAAATACTGTTTGTATAAAGCAATGGTCCACTCATCTCAGCAGAAAGTCAAAAGACGACAAAATACAATTGTTTGGGAAAAGAATCAGAGGTGGAGTTGATCAAAGCCTAGTTTTATTTCAGTTTCTGCATAATGGAAAATTGTCACCTAACTAATTTCTACAAACTTTAGAGAAAGCTGGTTGCCAGTGGAAATGTGCATAAAACGAAACCCAAGTCTTCTGCACTACAGGCAGATTCTTTACCATCTGAGCTACCAGAGAAGCCCCAGAAATAATTAAAGTGAAAGTGAAAATCACTCAGTCGTGTCCGACTCTTTGTAACCCCATGGACTACACAATTCTCCAGGCCAGAATACTGGAGTGGGTAGCCATTCCTTCTCTAGGGTATCTTCCCAACCCAGAGACGGAACCCAGGTCTCCTGCATTGCAGGTGGATTCTTTACTAACTGAGCTACTAGGGAAGCCCCCAGAAATAATAATATTAGCTAACTAAAGAAACACTTTGTGTGAGTTCATAAGTGCAATAATGACAAGCTCACTCCCCTCCCAAAAAATCCCTGGACCCTGTGAATATGTGAAGACACTCCCTTACATAGCCAAAAGTGAAGTCGCTCAGTCGTGTCCAAATCTTTGCAGCCCCATGGACTGTAATCCACCAGGCTCCTCCATCCATGGGATTTTCCAGGCAAGAGTACTCGAGTAGGTTGCCATTTCCTTCTCCGGGGGATCTTCCTGACCCAGGGATTGAACCCAGGTCTCGTGCATTGTAGGCAGATACTTCACCGTCTGAGCCACTAGGAAATCCTACATAGCCAAAGAGATGTTATAGATGTGATTAAGTTAAGGGTCTTGAGATGGCAATATTATCCTGGAATATTTTTGTGTGTGCGTTAGTCATTCAGTCGTGCCAACCTCTTTGTGATCCTATGGACTGTAGCCTGCCAGGCTCCTCTGTTCAAGGGATTCTCTATGCAAGAATACTGGAGTGGGTTGCCATTTCCTACTCCAGGGGATCTTCTCTATCCAGGGATTGAACCAGGGTCTCCTGCATTGCGGGTAGATTCTGAGCCACCAGGGAAGCCCAGAATATCTGGATAGTCTCAAAGTAATTCACAGGATCCTTATAAAACAGAAATGGTAAAGTAAGAGAGAAAAGATGGAGAAATGGAAGCAGAGATAAGAAAGGAGAGAAAATGCTACACTACTATATTTGAAGACAGAGGAGGCCAGGAATCAAGGAATGAAAGTAGTTTCCAGAAACTGGGAAAGTCAAATGAATGGATTCTCCTATAGAGCCTCCACATGTGATGCAGCCCTACTGATACCTTCATTTTTGTCTACTCAAGTCCACTTCTCTGACCTCCAGAACTGTAAGATAACAAATTTGTATAATTTTTAGCTACTAAGTTTGTAATAATTTGTTATAGCATGGCTCAGTTCAGTTCAATTCAGTAGCTCTGTTGTGTCTGACTCCTTACTCTTTGTGACCCCATGGACTGCAGCACACCAGGCCTTCCTGTCCATCACCAACCAACTCCCAGAGTTTACTCAAACTCATGTCCATCGAGTCGGTGATGCCATCCAACCGTCTCATCCTCTGTTGTCCCCTTCTCTCCTGCCCTCAATCTTTCCCAGCATCAGGGTCTTTTCCAATGAATCAGTTCTTCACATCAGGTGGCCAAAGTATTGGAGTTTCAGGTTCAGCATCAGTCCTTCCAATGAATATTCAGGACTGATTTTCTTTAGGATCGACTGGTTGGATCTCCTTGCAGTCCAAGGGACTCTCAAGAGTCTTCTCCAAAACCACAGTTCAAAAGCATCAATTCTCTGGCACTCAGCTTTATTTATGGTCAAACTTTCACATCCATACATGACCACGGGAAAAACCGTTGCTTTGACTAGACAGACCTTTGTCAGTAAAGTAATGTCTCTGCTTTTGAATATGCTGTCTAGGTTAGTCATAGCTTTTCTTCCAAGGAGTAAGCGCCTTTTAATTTTATGGCTGCAGTCACCATCTGCAGTGATTTTGGAGCCCAAGAAAATAAAATCTCTCACTATTTCCATTATTTCCCATCTAGTTGTCGTGAAGTGATGGGACCAGAGGCTATGATCTTCATTTTTTGAATACTGAGTTTTCAGCCAGTTTCTTCATTCTCCTCTTTCATTTTCATCAAGAGGCTCTTTATTTCCTCTTCACTTTCTGCCATAAGGGTGGTATCATCTACATATCTGAGGTTATTTCTCTCAGCAATCTTGATTCCAGCTTGTGCTTCATCCAGCCCAGCTTTTCACATGATGTACCCCGCATAAAATAAGCAAGGTGATAATATACAGCCTTGATATAGTCTTTTTCCAATTTGAAACCAATCTGTTGTTCCATATCCAGTTCTAACTATTACTTCTTGATCTGCATACAGATTTCTCAACGTAGATGGAAACCTTAATACACATGGGTTATCCCAATTGACCCTTTAAGTTATTATGCCCACGGTACAAACTCAAATAAAAAATAAGAAAACTGATGCTCAAGTATATCAAGTATTTGTTTAAGTAAGTGGTGAGTTAAAGCACAAATCCAGGCACTCTGGCCCCAGTCTCCAGAGTTAAAGAAATAAGCCATTTCAAAGCATTTGTTTTGACTGCAGTGAGTTCTCCTCACACCTGTCAGAATGACTTTTATCAAAAAGACAAGAAATAGGGCCTCCCTTGTGGCTCAGCGGTAAAGAGTCCACCTGCCAATGGATGAAATATAGATTCAATCCCCAATCTGGGAAAATCCATATGCCACAGAGCCACTAAGCCCATGCACCACAACCACTGAATCTCGTGAACGCTAGAGCCTGCGCTCCCCACAAAGAGAAAGCACTGCAACGAGAAGCCTGCACACCACAACTAGAGAGGAAGAACTAGAGAAAAGTCCAAGCAGCCGCGAAGGCCCAGTACAGCCAAAAATGAATAAATAATACAAATAAAATGTAAAAGATGACAGGAAATAACAAATGTCAGTGAGGATGTTAAGAAAAGGGAACCCTCATATACTGTCTGTGGGAATGTAAATGGTGCAGCCACTATAGAGGATAATGGCAGTTCCTCCAAAAAATCAGAAATAGAACTACCATACAATCCAGCAAATCCACTCCTGGATATTTTTCTAAAGAAATCAAAAACTTTAATTCAAAAAGATATTGCACTCTGTGCTCACTGTAGCATTATTTACAGTAACCAAGATATGGAAGCACCTCAGTGGGCATTGACAGTTGAATTCAATAAAGAAGTTGCAATATCTATCTATCTATATCTATATCTATATATATATACACACACACACACACAGTGGAATATTAAATACAATGGAATATTACTCAGTCATAAAAAGAACAAAATCCTGCCTTCTGTGATGACATGGATAGACATAGATGATGTTATGTTAAGTGAGATAAGTCAGACAAAGAAAGACAAATACTATATGATTTGACTTTTATATGTAGAGTCTAAGAAAACAAATGAACAAACAAAACAGAAGCAATCTCATAGCTGTAAAGAACAAACAGGTAGTTGCCAGAAGAGGCAGGAGTGTAGGATGAGAGACATAAACGAGAGAAATTAAGAGGTACAAACTTCTAGTTACAAAATAAATGAACCATGGGATGAAATATATAGCATGGGGAATATAGTCAATAACAATGTAATATCTTTGTATGGTGACAGATGGTAACTAGAATTGTCATGGTGATCATTTTGAAAAGTATAGAAACATTCAATCACACTCCATTGTGCACTAGGAACTAACATAGTGTTGTAGATCAATTACACTTCAAAACAAACAAACTCATAGAAAAAGAGATCATACTTGTGATTACAAGAGAAGGATCACAGGGAGTTGGATGAAGGTGGTCAAAAGGTACAAACTTTTAGATATAAGATAAATAAATACTAGGGATGTAATAGGCAACATGATTAATATAATTAACACTGCTGTAAGTTACATATGAAAGTAATTAAGAGAGTAACTCCTGACTTCTCATCACAAGGAAAAAATATTTTTCTTTTTTTTATTCGTATCTATATGAGATGATGTTCAGTTCAATTCAGTCACTCAGTCATGTCTCACTCTTTGCGACCCCATGAACTGCAGCACGCCAGGTCTTCCTGTCCATCACCAACTCCTAGAGTCCACCCAAACCCATGCCCATTGAGTTGGTGATGCCATCCAGCCATCTCATCCTCTGTCATCCCCTTCTCCTGCTGCCCTCAATCTTTCCCAGCATCAGGGTCTTTTCCAATGAGTCAGCTCTTCGCATCAAGTGGCCAAAGTATTGGAGTTTCAGCTTCAACATCAGTCCTTCTAATGAACACCCAGGACTGATCCCCTTTAGGATGGACTGGTTGGATCTCCTTGCAGTCCAAGGGACACTCAAGAGTCTTCTCCAACACCATGGATGTTCACTAAACTTATTGTGGTAATGCTACTACATATATAACTCAAATCATTATACTGTGCACCTTAAATTTATACAGTGATATATATTATGACCGGGGGAAGGCAATGGCACCCCACCCCAGTACTTTTGCCTGGAAAATCCCATGGACGGAGGAGCCTGGTAGGCTCTAGTCCATGGGGTCGCTAAGAGTTGGACACGACTGAGTGACTTCACTTTCACTTTTCACTTTCATGCATTGGAGAAGGAAATGGCAACCCACTCCAGTGTTCTTGCCTGGAGAATCCCAGGGACAGGGGAGCCTGGTGGGCTGCCGTCTATGGGGTCGCACAGAGTCGGGACACGACTGAAGTGACTTAGCAGCATATATTATGACCAACCTAAAGAGCATATTCAAAAGCAGAGACATTACTTTGCCAACATAGGTCGGTCTAGTCAAGGCTACGGTTTTTCCAGTGGTCATGTATGGATGTGAGAGTTGGACTATGAAATAGGCTGAGCACTGAAGAACTGATGCTTTTGAACTGTAGTGTTGGAGAAGACTCTTGAGAGTCCCTTGGACTGCAAGGAGATCCAACAAGTCCATTCTAAAGGAGATCAGGCCTGGGTGTTCTTTGTTGTTTTTTTTTTTTTAATTTTTATTTTATTATTATTTTTTTAATTTTATTTTGCTTAACTTTACAATATTGTATTGTTTTGCCATTCATCAAAATGAATCCACCACAAGTATACATGTGTTCCCCATCCTGAACCCTCCTCCCTCCTCCCTCCCCATACCATCCCTCTGGGTCATCCAGTGCACCAGCCCCAGGTATCCGTTATCAGGCATCATACCTGGACTGGCAACTCGTTTCAGATATGATATTATACATATTTCTATGCTATTCTCACAAATCATCCCACCCTCTCTCTCTCCCAGAGTCCAAAAGACTGTTCTATACATCAGTGTCTCTTTTGCTGTCTCGTAAACAGGGTTATTGTTATCATCTTTCTAAATTCCATATATGTGTTAGTATACTGTATTTGTGTTTTTCTTTCTGGCTTACTTCACTCTGTATAATAGGCTCCAGTTCCATCCACCTCATTAGAAATGATTCAAATGTATTCTTTTTAATGGCTGAATAATATTCCATTGTGTATACGTACCACAGCTTTCTTATCCATTCATCTGCGGATGGACATCTAGGTTGCTTCCAAGTCCTGGCTATTGTAAACAGTGCTGCGATGAACATTGGGGTACACGTGTCTCTTTCAATTCTGGTTTCCTTGGTGTGTATGCCCAGCAGTGGGATTGCTGGATCATAAGGCAGTTCTATTCCCAGTTTTTTGAGGAATCTCCATACTGTTCTCCAAAGTGGCTGTACTAGTTTGCATTCCCACCAACAGTGTAAGAGGGCTCCCTTTTCTCCACACCCTCTCCAGCATTTATTGCTTGTAGACTTTTGGATGGCAGCCATTCTGACTGGCGTGAAATGGTACCTCATAGTGGTTTTGATTTGCATTTCTCTGATAATGAGTGATGTTGAGCATCTTGTCATGTGTTTGTTAGCCATCAGTATGGCTAACATTTCTTTGGAGAAATGTCTATTTAGTTCTTTGGCCCATTTTTTGATTGGGTCGTTTATTTTTCTGGAATTGAGCTGCCGGAGTTGCTTGTATATTTTTGAGATTAGTTGTTTGTCTGTTGCTTAATTTGCTATTATTTTCTCCCATTCTGAAGGCTGTCTTTTCACCTTGCTTATAGTTTCCTTTGTTGTGCAGAAGCTTTTAAGTTTAATTAGACTCTCTCATCGCACAGCAAGCCTTCAAGATGGCGCCGAAGAAAGACAAGAAGCCTAAGAAGTCAACCTGGAAGTTTAATTTGGATCTTACTCATCCAGTAGAAGATGGAATTTTTGATTCTGGAAATTTTGAACCGTTTCTGCGGGAGAAGGTTAAAGTGAATGGAAAAACTGGAAATCTTGGGAATGTCGTTCACATTGAACACTTCAAGAATAAAATCATAGTCGTTTCTGAGAAACAGTTCTCTAAAAGGTATTTGAAGTACCTTACCAAGAAGTACCTTAAAAAGAACAATCTTCGTGATTGGCTTCGTGTGGTTGCATCTGACAAGGAGACTTATGAGCTTCGTTACTTCCAGATTAGTCAAGATGAAGATGAATCTGAGTCTGAGGACTAGATGATGCCATCCTTCACAGGGCTTTGCTTGCTAATAAAACTAATTAAGCATACAAAAGAAAGAAACATCTTGAAATGGACCTTTAGCTTATCAGTGAATAAAAAACATTACTCTGTATGTTAAACATTCATCTTTTATTTAAGTGTATGCTGTTAATATAGTGCTGGCTTTCCTTTAATACTTTTTTATATTTTTATTGGAGTGTAGTTGATTTACAATGTTGTGTTAGTTTCAGGTATATAGCAAAGTGAATGAGTTATACATAGATATCCACTCGTTCTTTTGTCATATAGACCATTACAGAGTATTGAGTAGAGTTCCCTGTGCTCTACAGTTTTTTAGTTACATGCTAAGTTGCGTCAGTTGTGTCCAACTATCTGCAAACCCATGGACTGTAGCCCGCCAGTCTCCTCTGTCCATGGGATTCTCCAGGCAAGAATACTGGAGTGGGGTGCCGTTTCCTACTGTCATCTGTTTTATGAATAGTAGTGTGTATATGCCAGTGTCAATTTCCCAATGTATCCTTCTCCACTGTATCCCCTGGTAATCATAAGTTTGCTGCATCTGACTTTCATTTTGTAAATAAGCCTTTGTCCACCTCCGCCCGGCCCATATACTTTGTATAGGCAATATTTATATAGCTTATCATATCAGATCAGATCGGATCAGTCGCTCAGTCGTGTCCAACTCTTTGCGACCCCATGACCTGCAGCACGCCAGGCCTCCCTATCCATCACCAGCTCTCGGAGTTCACTCAGACTCACATTCATCGAGACAGTGATGCCATCCAGCCATTTCATCCTCTGTCGTCCCCTTCTCCTCCTGCCCTCAATCCCATAGCTTGTGGAATTTCAGGATTTATCTTATGTACTGGTTTTATAGATGTCCTCAAGTTAAAAGTATATAGCAAAAACACAATTGGGTGTGACTAATAAAATATTTAGATTTGATCAACAACAACAACAAAAAAGTTTAATTAGGTCCCATTTGTTTATTTTTTATTTTATTTCCAATATTCTGGGAGGTGGGTCATAGAGGATCCTGCTGTGATGTATGTCGGAGAGTGTTTTGCCTATGTTTTCCTCTAGGAGTTTTATGGTTTCTCGTCTTACATTTAGCTCTTTAATCCATTTTGAGTTTATTTTTGTGTATGGTGTTAGAAAGTGTTCTAGTTTCATTCTTTTACAAGTGTTTGACCAGTTTTCCCAGCACCACTTGTTAAAGAGACTGTCTTTAATCCATTGTATATTCTTGCCTCCTTTGTCAAAGATAAGGTGTTCATATGTGCATGGATTTATCTCTGGGCTTTCTATTTTGTTCCATTGATCTATATTTCTGTCTTTGTGCCAGTACCATACTGTCTTGATGACTGTGGCTTTGTAGTAGAGCCTGAAGTCAGGCAGGTTGGTTCCTCCAGTTCCGTTCTTCTTTCTCAAGATAGCTTTGGCTATTTGAGGTTTTTTGTATTTCCATACAAATTGAGAAATTATTTGTTCTAGCTCTGTGAAAAATACCATTGGTAGCTTGATGGGGATTGCATTGAATCTATAAATTGCTTTGGGTAGTATACTCATTTTCACTATATTGATTCTACCAATCCATGAACGTGGTATATTTCTCCATCTATTAGTGTCCTCTTTGATTTCTTTCACCAGTGTTTTATAGTTTTCTATATATAGGTCTTTAGTTTCTTTAGGAAGATATATTCCTAAATATTTTATTCTTTTCATTGCAATGGTGAATGGAATTGTTTCCTTAATTTCTCTTTCTATTTTCTCATTATTAGTGTATAGGAATGCAAGGGATTTCTGTGTGTTGATTTTATATCTTGTAACTTTACTATATTCCTTGATTAGTTCTAGTAATTTTCTGGTGGAGTCTTTAGGGTTTTCTACGTAGAAGATCATGTCATCTGCAAACAGTGAGAGTTTTACTTCTTTTCCAATTTGGATTCCTTTTATTTCTTTTTCTGCTCTGATTGCTGTGGCCAAAACTTCCAAAACTATATTGAATAGTAATGGTGAAAGTGGGCATGCTTGTCTTGTTCCTGACTTTAGAGGAAATGCTTTCAATTTTTCACCATTGAGGATAATGTTTGCTGTGGGTTTGTCATATATAGCTTTTATTATGTTGAGGTATGTTCCTTCTATTCCTGCTTTCTGGAGAGTTTTTATCATAAATGGATGTTGAACTTTGTCAAAGGCTTTCTCTGCATCTATTGAGATAATCATATGGTTTTTATTTTTCAATTTGTTAATGTGGTGTATTACGTAGATTGATTTGCAGATATTGAAGAATCCTTGCATTCCTGGGATAAAGCCCACTTGGTCATGGTGTATGATCTTTTTAATGTGTTTTTGGATTCTGATTGCTAGAATTTTGTTAAGGATTTTTGCATCTATGTTCATCAGTGATATTGGCCTGTAGTTTTCTTTTTTTGTGGCATCTTTGTCAGGTTTTGGGATTAGGGTGATGGTGGCCTCATAGAATGAGTTTGGAAGTTTGCCTTCCTCTGCAATTTTCTGGAACAGTTTGAGTAGGATTGGGGTTAGCTCTTCTCTATATTTTTGGTAGAATTCAGCTGTGAAGCCGTCTGGACCTGGGCTTTTGTTTGCTGGAAGATTCTGATTACAGTTTCAATTTCCATGCTTGTGATGGGTCTGTTAAGATTTTCTATTTCTTCCTGGTCCAGTTTTGGAAAGTTGTACTTTTCTAAGAATTTGTCCATTTCTTCCACGTTGTCCATTTTATTGCCATATAATTGCTAATAGTAGTCTCTTATGATCCTTTGTATTTCTGTGTTGTCTGTTGTGATCTCTCCATTTTCATTTCTAATTTTATTGATTTGATTTTTCTCCCTTTGTTTCTTGATGAGTCTGGCTAATGGTTTGTCAATTTTATTTACCCTTTCAAAGAACCAGCTTTTGGCTTTGTTGATTTTTGCTATGGTCTCTTTTGTTTCTTTTGCATTTATTTCTGCCCTAATTTTTAAGATTTCTTTCCTTCTACTAACCTTGGGGTTCTTCATTTCTTCCTTTTCTAGTTGCTTTAGGTGAAGAGTTAGGTTATTTATTTGACTTTTTTCTTGTTTCTTGAGGTATGCCTGTATTGCTATGAACTTTCCCCTTAGGACTGCTTTTACAGTGTCCCACAGGTTTTGGGTTGTTGTGTTTTCATTTTCATTCATTTCTATGCAGATTTTGATTTTCTTTTTATTTCTTCTGTGATTTGTTGGTTATTCAGCAGTGTGTTGTTCAGCCTCCATTTGTTGGAATTTTTAATAGTTTTTCTCCTGTTATTGAGATCTAATCTTACTGCATTGTGGTCAGAAAAGATGCTTGGAATGATTTCAATTTTTCTGAACTTACCAAGGCTGGATTTATGGCCCAGGATGTGGTCTGTCCTGGAGAAGGTTCCGTGTGCACTTGAGCAAAAGGTGAAATTCATTGTTTTGGGATGAAATGTTCTATAGATATCAATTAGGTCTAACTGGTCTATTGTATCATTTAAAGTTTGTTTTTCCTTGTTAATTTTCTGTTTAGTTGATCTATCCATTGGTGTGACTGGGGTATTAAAGTCTCCCACTATTATTGTGTTATTGTTGATTTCTCCTTTCATACTTGTTAGTATTTCTCTTACATATTGCAGTGCTCCTATGTTGGATGCATATATATTTATAATTGTTATATCTTCTTCTTGGATTGATCCTTTGATCGTTATGTAGTGACCTTCTTTGTCTCTTTTCACAGCCTTTGTTTTAAAGTCTATTTTATCTGATATGAGTATTGCTACTCCTGCTTTCTTTTGGTCCCTATTTGCATGGATAATCTTTTTCAAGCCCTTCACTTTCAGTCTGTATGTGTCCCCTGTTTTGAGGTGGGTCTCTTGTAGACAACATATGTAGGAGTCTTGTTTTTGTAACCATTCAGCCAGTCTCTGTCTTTTGGTTGGGGCATTCAACCCATTTACATTTAAGGTAATTATTGATAAGTATGATCCCGTTGCCATTTACTTTATTGTTTTGGGTTCAAATTTATATACCCTTTTTGTGTTTCCTGTTTAGAGAATGTCCTTTAGTATTTGTTGGAGAGCTGGTTTGGTGGTGCTGAATTCTCTCAGCTTTTGCTTGTCTGTAAAGCTTTTGACTTCTCCTTCATATTTGAATGAGATCCTTGCTGGGTACAATAATCTGGGCTGTAGGTTATTTTCTTCTATCACTTTAAGTATGTCTTGCCATTCCCTCCTGGTTTGGAGAGTTTCTATTGAAAGATCAGCTGTTATCCTTATGGGAATTCCCTTGTGTGTTATTTGTTGTTTTTCCCTTGCTGCTTTTAATATTCGGAGAAGGCAATGGCACCCCACTCCAGTACTCTTGCCTGGAAAATCCCATGGATGGAGGAGCCTGGTGGGTTGCAGTCCATGGGGTCGCTAAGAGTCGGACACGACTGAGCAACTTCACTTTCACTTTTTCGCTTTCATGCATTGGAGAAGGAAATGGCAACCCACTCCAGTTTTCTTGCCTGGAGAATCCCAGGGGCAGGAGAGCCTGGTGGGCTGACGTCTATGGGGTCACGCAGAGTCGGACACGACTGAAGTGACTTAGCAGCAGCAGCAGCTTTTAATATTTGTTCTTTGTGTTTGATCTTTGTTAATTTGATTAATATGTGTCTTGGAGTGTTTCACCTTGGGTTTATCCTGTTTGGGACTCTCTGGGTTTCTTGGACTTGAGTGATTATTTCCTTCCCCATTTTAGGGAAGTTTTCAACTATTATCTCCTCTAGTAATTTCTCATGGTCTTTCTTTTTGTCTTCTTCTTCTGGGACTCCTATGATTCGAATGTTGTAACGTTTAATATTGTCCTGGAGGTCTCTGAGATTGTCCTCATTTCTTTTAATTTGTTTTTCTTTTTTCTCCTCTGATTTATTTATTTCTGCCATTCTATCTTCTAATTCATTAATCCTATCTTCTGCCTCTGTTATTTTACTATTTGTTGCCTCCAGAGTGTTTTGGATCTCATTTATTGCATTATTCATTATATATTGACTCTTTTTAATTTCTTCTAGGTCCTTGTTAAACCTTTCTTGCATCGTCTCAATGCTTTTCTCCAGGCTATTTATCTGTGATTCCATTTTGATTTCCAGATTTTGGATTAATTTCACTATCATTATTTGGAATTCTTTATCAGGTAGATTCGCTATTTCTTTCTCTTTTGTTTGGTTTGGTGGGCATTTATCCTGTTCCTTTACCTGCTGGGTATTCTTCTGTCTCTTCATCTTGTTTAAATTGCTGAGTTTGGGGTGTCCTTACTGTATTCTGGCAGTCCGCAAAGTTCTCTTTATTTTGGCGTTTCCTCACTGTGTGTGGGTTTGTACAGGTGGCTTGTCAAGGTTTCTTGGTTATGGAGGCTTTTGTCGGTGTTCTGGTGGATGGAGCTGGATTTCTTTTCTCTGGAGTGCAATGGAGTGTCTAGTAATGAGTTATGAGATGTCTATGATTTTGGGGTGACTTTGGGTAGCCTGTATATTGGAGCTCAGGGCTGTGTTCCTGTGTTTCTGGAGAATTTGCTTGGTATGTCTTGCCATGGAACTTGTTGGCCCTTGTGTGATGCTTGGTTTCAGTGTTAGGTATGGAGGCATTTGATGAGCTCCTGTTAATTAATGTTCCGTGGTATCAGGGTTTGGACTTAAGCCTCCTGCTTCCAGTTATAGGTCTTATTTTTACAGTAGTCTCAAAACTTCTCCTTCTATACTGCACTCCACAACTAGACCGCTCAGAGATGTTCACGGAGTTATACAGAGAAGAGAAGAGGGAGGAAGGAGATAGAGGTGGTCAGGAGAATAAAAGGAGGGAATGAAAAGGAGAGATACAAATCCAGTCAGTAATCAGTTGCCTAAGTGTTTTCCTTTATTTGGAACACTCAGAAATTCACAGAGTTGGATAGAGTAGAGAGGGGTTAGGGAGGAGACACAGGGGAACTGGTGGACAAAAAGGAGAGTCCGGAGGTGGAGAGAACAGTCAAGCCAGTAATCTCACTCCCTAGTAAAAAGTGGGTACTGAAGATTAGGTTCTTAAAGGTGCAGAATTGGTAACATTTACCTAAAAGCAAAAATTACAAATCTAGAGTAGAGTTGGAACCCCACTCCAATACTCTTGCCTGGAAAATCCCACGGACGGAGGAGCCTGGTAGGCTGCAGTCCACGGGGTTGCTAGGAGTCGGACATGACTGATCGACTTCACTTTCTCTTTTCACTATCGTACATTGGAGAAGGAAATGGCAACCCACTCCAGTCTTCTTGCCTAGAGAATCCCAGGGACGGGGGAGCCTGGTGGGCTGCCATCTATGGGATCACACAGAGTCAGACACAACTGACGTGACTTAGTATAGCATAGAGTAGAGTTCGGAGTTTCAAAAATACAGTGTTAAAGAAAAGAAGAAGGAAAAGACAGAGAGAAAAAGAAAAAAAGAAAAAAATTCACAAAAGTTTTAAAGAAAATATAGGTACAAAATGATAACCAATATTAAAAAGCAAAAGTTAAAAATCTAGAGTAGATTTTGGAGTTTCAAAAATACAATGTTAAAGAAAAGAAGAAGAAAAAGAAAGAAAGAAAAGAAAAAAAAAGAAAGAAAGAAAATAAAAACAAAACCAAAAACAAAGTCACAAAAATTATAAAGAAGATATAGGCACAAAATGATTACATATACCAGAAAGCATAAATTAAAGATCTAGATTAGAGTTTTGAATTGCAGGAATACAATGTCAAAGAAAAGATGAAGAGATAGAAAGAGGGAGGAAAAAAAAGTCACAAAAGTTATTCAAAAAAAAAATAGGTACAAAATTGATAACAATTACCAATAAGCTAAACTTATGAGTCTAGAGCAGAGTTTGGAATTTCAAAAATACAATGTTAAAGAAAAGAAAAACAAAGGGGGGATCGCAAAAGTTATAAAAAATATATATATGAAGTTTTGTTTTTTTTTTTTTTAAAGAAGGGTCTTTTATTTGTTTATTTTTATTTATTTATTTTTTTACAAAGTAATCAGATCAGATCAGATCAGTCGCTTAGTCGTGTCCGACTCTTTGCGACCCCATGAACTGCAGCATGCCAGGCCTCCCTGTCCATCACCAACTCCCGGAGGTCACTCAGACTCACATTCATCGAGTCAGAGATGCCATCCAGCCATCTCATCCTCTGTCGCCCCCTTCTCATCTTGCCCCCAATCCTCCCAGCATCAGAGTCTTCTCCAGTGAGTCAACTCTTCGCATGAGGTGGCCAAAATACTGGAGTTTCAGCTTGAGCATCATTCCTTCCAAAGAAATCCCAGGGTTGATCTCCTTCAGAATGGACCGGTTGGATCTTCTTGCAGTCCAAGGGACTCTCAAGAGTCTTCTCCAACACCACAGTTCAAAAGCATCGATTCTTCGGTGCTCAGCCTTCTTCACAGTCCAGCTCTCACATCCATACATGACCACAGGAAAGACCATAGCCTTGATTAGGCGAACCTTTGTTGGCAAAGTAATGTCTCTGCTTTTGAATATGCTATCTAGGTTGGTCATAACTTTCCTTCCAAGGAGTAAGCGTCTTTTAATTTCATGGCTGCAGTCACCATCTGCAGTGATTTTGGAGCCCAGAAAAAGAAAGTCTGACACTGTTTCCACTGTTTCTCCATCTATTTCCCATGTAGTGATGGGACCAGATGCCATGATCTTCATTTTCTGAGTGTTGAGCTTTAAGCCAACCTTTTCACTCTCCACTTTCACTTTCATCAAGAGGCTTTTAGTTCCTCTTCACTTTCTGCCATAAGGGTGGTATCATCTGCATATCTGAGGTTATTGATATTTCTCCCGACAATCTTGATTCCAACTTGTGTTTCTTCCAGTCCAGCATTTCTCATGATGTACTCTGCATATAAGTTAAATAAACATGGTGACAATATACAGCCTTGACATACTCCTTTTCCTATTTGGAACCAGTCTGTTGTTCCATGACCAGTTCTAACTGTTGCTTCCTGACCTGCATACAGATTTCTCAAGAGGCAGATCAGGTGGTCTGGTATTCCCATCTCTTTCAGAATTTTCCACCGTTTATTGTGATCTACACAGTCAAAGGCTTTGGCATAGTCAATAAAGCAGAAATAGATGTTTTTCTGGAACTCTCTTGCTTTTTCCATGATCCAGCAGATGTTGGCAATTTGATCTCTGGTTCCTCTGCCTTTTCTAAAACCAGCTAGTAGGTTCTAAAAGTGAAAATTAAAGGAGTACTAGAGGATAAAAAGTTTTTAAAAATTAAAAAAATTTTTTTTTAAATAAAAAAAGAAAGAAAGAAAAAATGATGGTAAAAATAGTAAAAATATATATAAGACTTTCTCTGTTATTGTTGTGGGTATCGTGGGTTTAGTTCATTTTCGGCTAGTTCCTTGTTCCGGCTTAAATTTCTCAAGATCTATAGGCCCCTTTCTCTGTAGTTGGTACTAACCACAGGGTTTTAGTTTATTGCCTGTCGCTTCCACTGTGGTTCCCTTTGTTATAGCTTCTTCTGTTTGCTCGTCTCTTCAGTGTCTGATTTCCGCCTTGATACAAAGGGGGTGGTGGTGGAGACCCCTTGTTTTTTTTAGGCTCACTTGTTCAGATGCGCTGTGGGAAGGGAGGGACGATGCAAATAAATACCACTGGTGTGTGCTCGCAGTGGCTCAGCCACACTGGGCCTGTCCCCGCTCACGGCGCATGTAGCCTCCCTGCCTAATCTGCTCAGGCTCTCTGTTTCCCCTCCGGAACCATCAGCGACCGGCCCTGGGCTGCTTGCCCCTCCCAGGTCTAAGCCGCTCAAGTTCAGGCACTAGGGTAGTCTTCAGAGGCCCAGGCTCGGTTGGGCCTGCGTTTTGTGCCTTTCGCAAATTCCAGCAGAGCAGGTAATGAGGTGTTTAGCAAGCGCGGCTTCTGTGACTTATCGCCTCCCCGCCACTCAGTTTTCTAGGTGTACAACTGGCGCAATTTCTTAGGCGGATGTTGGCCGACCAGAGCCCCAAGAAGTCTTAGTTAGCAAAGAAGCCTGCTTACAGTTTTGTGGATAATGTCTCTCTGGAGCTGCGATTGCCTCCCTCCGGCTCTGGCTGCCTGTCACCAGAGGGGAACCGTCTGTAGCCGGCTATCTCTGTAAGTCCTTTGTTCTGTGTGCGGGCCTGGCGGTGTCTTAGGTTAGGGCTGGCTTTTCGTGTGGTAGGTATCCCACAGTCTGGTTTGCTAGCCCAAATTATTTCTCTCAGGTAGCGCTCAGGATATTCAGGTCAGTCCTTACTCTATCGATGCAGCCCGTGATGCAGCCTGCTCTGCGCCTCCCTGCCCAGCCCCCGCTTGCTAATGGTGGATGCAGGCGTTTGCGCTGCTTCTCCGCTGGGGAAGTTATCGTACGTAGGGCTTATAGTCTGTGGGTTTTAATTGTTTATTTATTTTCCTCCCTGTTATGTTGCCCTCCGTGCCTCCCAGGCTCAGCACAGACTCGGCAGTGAGAATGTTTCCTGGTGTTTGGAAACGTCTCTCTTTTTAAGACTCCCTTCCCCAGACAGAGGTCCGTCCCTCCCTCTTTGTCTCTTTTTTGTCTTTTATATTTTTTCCTACCTCCTTTAGAAGGCAATGAGTTGCTTTTCTTGGTGTCTGATGTCCTCTGCCGGCTTTCAGAAGTTGTTTTGTGGAATTTACTCGGTGTTTAAATGTTCTTTTGATGAATTTGTGGAGGAGAAAGTGTTCTCCCCGTCCTATTCCTCTGCCATTTTAGCTCCTCCTCCTGGGTGTTCTTTGGAAGGAGTGATGCTAAAGCTGAACTCTAATACTTTGGCCACCTCATGAGAAGAGTTGACTCAGTGGAAAAGACTCTGATGCTGGGAGGGATTGGGGGCAGGAAGACAAGGGGACAACAGAGGATGAGATGGCTGGATGGCATCACCGACTCGATGGACATGAATTTGAGTGAACTCCAGGATTTGGTGGTGGACAGTGAGGCCTGGTGTGCTGCACTTCATGGGGTTACAAAGAGTTGGACACGACTGAGCAACTGAACTGAACTGAACTGATACGTCAATTATATTCAATAAAACTGGAAAAAATAAACTTCCTCTAAATTAAAAAAACCTTCTGATTTGAAATGACAAAAATATATTGAATTGCCTCACAAAGGTTCACTTGTGATAGAAAATTTATAAAATTTTAAAAATATACTTGTTATTTTCTGTATTTACAATGAATACACTTGTTAACCTGTTACAAATCATTTACTGTAAATGCTAGCAATCACATTCTTTTTTGGTATAACTATATACTTCAGTCAGAGAAACACATAAACTAGGAAACAACCTTTATCATAGTTATCTTGAAGATTAACCATCATTTCCATTTGGTATATTTTCTGTGGTAACTTTCACTGTCCTGTCTTCTATGGATTATAAACTATTGAAAGGGTTGAGAATATATTTCCTCTATTTTCTACAAGGTTCAGAGACCATGACATCATATCCATTTGTTTGAATCTTTTTTTATGTGAATCAATTGGTCATTAACTCTGGGGATCATCGCCTTCTTAGAAATCAAATTTTTGCTTCTTTGGTGCATAGGCTGTCACTCTAATTAAGCAGAAGTGAAACCATACACACATCAACAATGACTGTGTGTTGTTTATCATTTTATTTCCACTCATGAAATAATTAATCTCATAAATGTTTAATTAATGATAGTTGAGGAAAAAATGAATGGATGGATGGAGTTAAGGAATGAATGAATGGATGAATGAAAAGACATTTCAAGGTCAAATAGCTTTATAGTCTGGCAGGAAAAGATGTAGAATTCTGAGATAATGAGAGAACAAACCCCTGGAGAGAAGGTTTAAGAACAACAAAACACAGTAAGAAAATCTTAACTCCAGAGACATTGGAGTTTAAAAGTATTACTCTCATGCAAAACATTGAAGCCCATTTTTTCCCTTTATTTCATGTCTAATGCATTTTTTATAATTACAATACTGATCAAGAATGCAACTTAATTAGTTTACTTCTTTTTATGTTCTTCCTACTAATGAAATATTTTCTTTTGTGCATAATAAACAGGTTATCAATATCACTTACTTACACCCAGAGATATTGATGTTTTAGGTTTACAACTCATCAAATGATACTCAAAGCTCAATTACTATTGTAGCAATGAGAGCTGTTATTCTAAATCCAAGGTGTCCTGGGTAAAGTGAGATTGCCCTTTAAAATAGTTGGTTGCACTAAGTCGTGTCTGACTCTGTGTGACCCTATGGACTGTAGCCCACCAAGCTCCTTTGTCCATGGAATTGTCCTGGCAAGAATACTGGAGAGGGGTGTCATGCCCTCCTCCAGAGGATCTTCCCTATGGAGGGATTGAATTCATGTCTCTTATGTCTCCTGCATTGTCAGGTGGATTCTTTACCACTAATGCCACATGGGAAGCTTCAGATCAGATCAGATCAGTCGCTCAGTCGTGTCCGACTCTTTGCGACCCTATGAACTGCAGCACGCCAGGCCTCCCTATCCATCACCAGCTCTCGGAGGTCACTCAGACTCACATTCATTGAGTCAGTGATGCCATCCAGCCATCTCATCCTGTGTCGTCCCCTTCTCCTCCTGCCCTCAATCCCTCCCAGCATCAGAGTCTTCTCCAATGAGTCAACTCTTCGCATGAGGTGGCCAAAATACTGGAGTTTCAGCCTTAGCACCATTCCTTCCAAAGAATTCCCAGGGCTGATCTCCTTCAGAATGGACCGGTTGGATCTCCTTGCAGTCCAAGGGACTCTCAAGAGTCTTCTCCAACACCACAGTTCAAAAGCATCAATTCTTCGGTGCTCAGCCTTCTTCACAGTCCAGCTCTCACATCCATACATGACCACAGGAAAGACCATAGCCTTGACTAGGTGAACCTTTGTTGGCAAAGTAATGTCTCTGCTTTTGAATATGCTATCTAGGTTGGTCATAACTTTCCTTCCAAGGAGTAAGCGTCTTTTAATTTCATGGCTGCAGTCACCATCTGCAGTGATTTTGGAGCCCAGAAAAATAAAGTCTGACACTGTTTTCGCTGTTTCTCCATCTATTTCCCATGTAGTGATGGGAGCAGATGCCATGATCTTCGGTTTCTGAATGTTGAGCTTTAAGCCAACCTTTTCACTCTCCACTTTCACTTTCATCAAGAGGCTTTTTAGTTCCTCTTCACTTTCTGCCATAAGGGTGGTGTCATCGGCATATCTGAGGTTATTGATATTTCTCCCAGCAATCTTGATTCCAACTTGTGTTTCTTCCAGTCCAGCATTTCTCATGATGTACTCTGCATATAAGTTAAATAAACATGGTGACAATATACAGCCTTGACGTACTCCTTTTCCTACTTGGAACCAGTCTGTTGTTCCATGACCAGTTCTAACTGTTGCTTCCTGGCCTGCCTCAGATTTCTCAAGAGGCAGATCAGGTGGTCTGGTATTCCCATCTCTTCAGAATTTTCCACCGTTTATTGTGATCTACACAGTCAAAGGCTTTGGCATAGTCAATAAAGCAGAAATAGATGTTTTTCTGGACCTCTCTTGCTTTTTCCATGATCCAGCGGATGTTGGCAATTTGATCTCTGGTTCCTCTGCCTTTTCTAAAACCAGCTTGAACATTAGGAAGTTCACGGTTCACATATTGCTGAAGCCTGGCTTGGAGAATTTTGAGTATTACTTTACTAGCGTGTGAGATGAGTGCAATTGTGCGGTAGTTTGAGCATTCTTTGGCATTGCCTTTCTAACGCATATATATGGAATTTAGAAAGATGGTAACGATAACCCTGTATGCGAGACAGCAAAAGCGACACAGAGGTATAAAACAGTCTTTTGGAGTCTCTGGGGGGGGGGGGGGGATGATTTGGAAGAATGGCATTGAAACATGTATAATATCATATAAGAAACGAATTGCCAGTCCAGGTTCGATGCAGGATACAGGAAGCTTGAGGCTGGTGCACTGGGATGACCCAGAGGAATGGTATGGGGAGGGAGGTGGTAGGGGGGTTCAGGCTTGGAAACTTGTGTACACCCGTGGCGGATTCATGTTGATGTATGGAAAAACCAATACAGTATTGTAAAGTAATTAGCCTCTAATTAAAATAAATAAATTTAAATTAAAAAAAAAAAAAGAAAAAAAAATACCTCAGTAAATAAATTGCAGTCAGGTGTCAACATAGGACCTGGTTACTGGCTTACACCCTTCAATAGGATGGTGTGACTCTGACACCTCTCCTGCAAGTCTGTCCCACATAACTTGATTATTTTCTTCATTTGTTTAATAAATATTCACTGTGTGCGTCATGGTGCTGGGTACAATTCTTCTTAAGCAAATGGGGCAAAGTAGGTAGGCAAAAATCTCTGTGTTTATATTCTAGCAGAGGGAGATGGATGATAAACAAGCAAAACATATAAATGGCCAAGAAATAACTGCCATTGTTACAATTTATATTGTAATCTCTCAAAAATATCACAAAATAAATAATTTTACTGTGTCTTGCATTTGAAACCAAGATTGTGTTCAATTCATTTTGGTAATAGTGCTACCGAAATTAAAATTTTGACTCATTACAATAATTGTAATATAATATAATATAATATAATAATTGTCTGATAGATAAAAAATGTTTATTTGAAACTTGTCTACTTATAGTTTATAAATAATTGTGTAACTCTCTGGGTTTCCTTTTTATTTTGGATGCTGAGAAACTCTGCTAAATTTGTTTTCTTTATTTAACTGTTATGTACATTTTACTGGTCTTAGTTGTTATATATCAATTTCCAGTGGTATCATTGTATTATTCTACCCTGGTTTTCCTTTTTTCTTGATTCATTTACTTTTTTATATTTTAATGTATTGGTTTCATTTTTGTAAACCAAAAGTTAAGTCTCTCAATAAATACACAAAACTGTCCCAGGAGAATGGGTACTCAAGCTTTGTAGATTCATAAAATAGGTCAAAAATTTCTATTCTCTGCTTCCTGAAACTTTTTAGATGAAAAATGCAAAGTTGCAGAAAGCTAAAATGCCTTAAGATTTAATAGTACATACTCAAGCATGTGCTAATTAACCATTTGTCAGGGTGAATGTTTCCAGGGATTACCACTGAAAAGTTCCATGCTGCTGCTGCTAAGTCATTTCAGTCATGTCTGACTCTGTGCAACCTCATAGACGGCAGCTCACTGGACTCCACCGTCCCTGGGATTCTTCAGGCAAGAACACTGGAGTGGGTTGCCATTTCCATCTCCAATGCATCAAAGTGAAAAGTGAAAGTGAAATCGCTCAGTTGTGTCTGACTCTGCATCCCCATGGACTGCAGCCTACCAGGCTGCTCTGTCCATGGGACTTTCCAGGCAAGAGTATTGGAGTGGGTTGCCATTGTCTTCTCTGGAATAGTACCATGCATTACCATAAAAGCTATTGGTTAAAATGTGGTCTAAGCTTATTCATCTCTAAATCACAGAATTCTAGTAGCTTTTAAGTTTCTATCTCCTCTATGTGACATTCTGCCAGTTATCTTTGGATAATGGTGAGAGAAAGCGATAAGGATGACCCAACCAGGTCTTCCAAATTTTTGATAAAACAATCAAGAAAATAAATCTTGGTACAGAATCTATAAATCTTAGAAAATAGATATGTTTGAGGAGACAAGGTAAGACATTAGAAATGCCTTTAAATTATTGCAACCTACTACATGGGAAATAGATGGAGAAACAGTGGAAACAGTGTCAGACTTTATTTTTCTGGGCTCCAAAATCACTGCAGATGGTGACTGCAGCCATGAAATTAAAAGACGCTTACTCCTTGGAAGGAAAGTTATGACCAACCTAGATGCCATATTCAAAAGCAGGGACATCACTTTGCCAACAAAGGTTCTTCTAGTCAAGGCTATGGTCTTTCCTGTGGTCATGTATGGATGTGAGAGCTGGACTGTGAAGAAGGCTGAGCACCAAAGAATTGATGCTTTTGAACTGTGGTGTTGGAGAAGACTCTTGAGAGTCCCTTGGACTGCAAGGAGATCCAACCGGCCCATTCTGAAGGAGATCAGCCCTGGGATTTCTTTGGAAGGAATGATGCTAAAGCTGAAACTCCAGTATTTTGGCCACCTCATACGAAGAGTTGACTCATTGGAGAAGACTCTGATGCTGGGAGGGATTGAGGACCGGAGGAGAAGAGGACGACAGAGGATGAAATGGCTGGATGGCATCACTGACTCAATGAATGTGAGTCTGAGTGACCTCCAAGAGCTGGTGATGGATAGGGAGGCCTGGCGTGCTGCAGTTCATGGGGTCGCAAAGAGTCGGACACGACTGAGCGACTGATCTGATCTGATCTTGCCTTAGAAAGTACATGATTCATATTCAAAGGTATGATTTCTCAGTGAAGAAAAATTACACCTGAGTTGGCAAGTGAAATAGATGGAAACAGTGGAAACAGTGTCAGACTTTATTTTTCTGGGCTCCAAAATTACTGCAGATGGTGACTGCAGCCATGAAATTAAAAGACACTTACTCTTTGGAAGGAAAGTTATGACCAACCTAGATAGCATATTCAAAAGCAGGGACATCACTTTGCCAACAAAGGTCTGTCTAGTCAAGGCTATGGTTTTTCCAGTAGTCATGTATGGATGTGAGAGTTGGACTATGAAGAAAGCTGAGCGCTGAAGAACGATGCTTTTGAACTGTGGTGTTGGAGAAGACTCTTGAGAGTCCCTTGGACTGCAAGGAGATGCAACCAGTCCATTCTGAAGGAGATCAGCCCTGGGATTTCTTTGGAAGGAATGATGCTAAAGCTGAAACTCCAGTACTTTGGCCACCTCATGCGAAGAGTTGACTCATTGGAGAAGACTCTGATGCTGGGAGGGATTGGGGGCAAGAGGAGAAGGGGATGACAGAGGATGAAATCGCTGGATGGCATCACCGACTCAATGGACGTGAGTTTGAGTGAACTCTGGAAGTTGGTGATGGACAGGGAGGCCTCGGCGTGTTGCAATTTATGGGGTCACAAAGATTCGGACATGACTGAGCCACTGAACTGAACTGAACTGACAGCTATCATGGAGCTATTTTGTCCAGTAGTAATATGACTGCTGATCAGTTTTCTAAGTAGCCCAGGGGAAGATTAATTATTTAGCAATAGAATAAATTGAAAATTTGGCCCTAACTATTTCAGTACAGGGGCTTCTCAGGTGTTGCTAGTGTTAAAGAACCCACCTGCCAATGAATGAGACTTTAAGAGACTTGGGTTTGTTCTCTGGGTCAGGAAGATCCCCTGGAGGAGGGCATGACAATCCACTTGCCTGGAGGATCCCATGGACAGAGAAGCTTGGCAGGCTACAGTCCATGGAGTCGCAAAGAGTCGGACACAACTGGAGTGACTTAGCATGTACACACGCATTTCAATACAAATTGAGACACCAGCCTACAAAACTCTTAGTAGTAATCACAGAAAGTACAATTGAATTTGAAACTAATTTTGCAATTGGTCCATCAACTGCACCTCCTTTTTTCTTCCTTTTGATCTTCAACTTCCATTTTGCCACCTCCAGCTCATCCAGTTACCTCCACTCCCCAACAGCTACCTGTTCACCCCATATACCCACAATCAGTACTTTTCTAACAGCAATTCCTCTCTGCAGCTTTCCCTCCTTCCTTCCTTCTCCCTTTCTTCCTGTATCTAATGCTCTATACTGGACATTGAGGGGAAAGGAGATAAACCACAGGGTCCCATACCTCCAAGACCTTGTTATCATCTAATGGTAAGTGTGGGCACGTGGAGGATGATATGCGAGAAAGAATGAGGAGTAAAGGCAAAAATGAGAGGCACAATTGAGGTTTAAAAAAAGCCTGCTGTGGAAACATAGATAGAGAAGCAATTAATTTCTGTCATTTTCTAGACAAAATATCTTCTCTCAGCTTATTCCCCTCCCATATGGTTCTCTCACTTTTAATGGGGACAATTTGGGATCTGGGTTCTCAGTTTCTGCTACTGAAATGTTTAACTGGAGGATGAAATTCATTCCGATGTCAACATAAAAGAGGGTCTATTTAATTTTATTTAGTGAAAGAGCAGTTTGGTGACCAAATCTCTATGAGGAACATGGGTTTCTGTGGTCCCTTTCTGCTCTAAGACCTGCAATACCAGTTATTTGAGTAGTGTGTTCTCATTTCTTCCTCTCCTTCCAACTTTTCAATGCCTTCCTAGGATTTCCCAGTGTTTTGCTCCAGTAGTTTCTTGTACCAGACTATTCTAGTCACTGCGTACTTCAAGTACAATCTATGTAACAGGCAACCTGGTTGCTGATATCTTACGAATTTACAGGAACTCTCCAGAGTCACTTTGTCTAAAATGCCATCATTTTATGGTATCTTATCAAGCATTCAGATGTTTCTGTGAGGGTGGAGTGGAAGATCTATCAGTCATTCACACTTCATTTTGAATTATTTTTATAATATCCTTGTCCGCTAAACATGTAGCAGTCACGCGCTACCTCAGCGAGACTAATTCACTTATTCAGGCACTATTTATTTAGCAACCTATTTCAGGTTAGCTTGTTACAAAAATGGAGAAGACTTGTCTGACTCATATGCCAGTTGGGGAAAGAAATGCACCACAATTTTAATAAACGAAAACTGTATGGAAAAACACAATGCTCCTTTAGGAACTGGGTGTAGGCTTGAGAGACAGGAACACAGATTTGAGGTAAATCTTGAAGTTTAAGTTGGAGTTAACCAGTTAACCAGAGGTAGGGAAGGTGGGAAAGAACTGGAATCCTTTTAAATATTTTGAAATGGGAAGGTTTTGAGTGAAGGCCAGGATAGGGACTTCTAGCAACCAGGAATAGTGTAAGACAGTGGAGAGGGGAGAAGAGGTAGATTCACAACTAGGGAGAAAATGCTAAAAGGGAGATGGGGATTGGGGTAGATCATAATACGGTCTGTGACTATTTTAGACTTTTGCTGTTAAGTGTTAGTTTTAAGAGGCAAAGAAACAAGGCAGTTAGGATTCTACTAGTAGGGCAATTTGAATTAAAATATGAATTATGGAACTGACAGTCATGAATCATCAACATTCCTTTTAATCAACACTTCTCCCTGTCACCTTGGATCTGCATTATTTTCTTACACAGAAATGTGTTGAAAAGCACACGAGTCCGGGTTCTGTCATTAACTAACTGCCTGCAAGTACTCTAAACTTCCAGAAATCCATTTTTTCATATTTCACAGGAAAGTACAGGGAAAGATGATCCTAAAGATCAATTTTAGTTTTAAAGGCTATGATTATTTTTAGGTCTTGGAAGAACTGTATTTTCTATTTGTTGTTGCTGTTAGCACTACCTAAATAGATATATCCTCTTTCTACTAGGATCATAAGCATTATCAGAACATTAGCACCAAAAAACTCAGGAGGTTACTATTTTAAGTTTTAAAAATAACTTATCTCCTCATTATAAAAATAATACACATTGATTACAGAAAAATTAGAAAGAAGAAAACTGTAAAACATTACAATCCCTACATACTTAGACACAACCACGCTTGATACTTGATGTATAATCATTCTCTACTAGAAAAAGCTGTTTGGTTCATCTAGAGCTGAGGGTTTTACACAAATAACTATTGAACATTTCATGGGGTTCAACAAATCCACGCAGATTTCATTCTCCCTAGAAAGTGAATCAATCTACATTCAGTAAAAACTAATAGAATTACAACTCCATACAAATGTCTTCCCTATGATTTCAGATTAATGCTTCTTTAAAGTGCTTTGAAGGAGCACATTCAAACATTAATAGGAGGTGTAATTTATGGGGCATGTACCATGTGTCTGGCAGTGTACAATGTACTTTCTATGGGCTATCTTTAAATCTCACAAAATGCAGTAGGGCAGGTCTTTTGATTCCAGTTTTGCTGATAAGATTTCAGAGACGTGGGGAGGTTAATTGTCTTTGTAATGATCATATTGCAGTAAAGAGCTGAGCCAAGATTTGAACCCCGAACTCTCTCGTGCCAAATCCCATCTTCTAACCCTTCTTACCACAACACCATCATTTATCAAACTCTTTTCCAAATGATAACAAGTGTCTGGTGAGATAATGAGTGTTCCATGAAAACAGGCTTTGTTGCCAACTATGCTTGAAAAACATCACACTGCAGGCAAGAATCTTATTTAACTTAATGCTCAGTTCCTTATTATTTGAACACTACACATGTTTTTCACTAACAGACCTTCAGCCACATCACCCTAGAGAGCCAGGCAAGTAATAATGAATGAGGAAACCCAGCCTTTTCCCTATTCAGTACAATTTAAACAACCACTGCCTCTTAGGAACATTTTATCTAAGTTCAGGGAAACTTTGAATAATAAAATATAAAAGTATCAAAAGGTATTTTCTTTCCAGTCTCAAGTACAAATAGAAACTGATTCAGTAAAGTGAATGACCCCTGATTTATAATGCCCCTTGCGTTGACCACCCTTCCAAAACCATGAGAAGCCCCTAATAAGGTATTCATATAAGCATAAGATTTTTGTAAAATTTGTGGGGAAAAAGATATTATATGTGCAATTGGTTATGATTTTGTGTCTTTCCTCTTCATCTTTCCTGTGCCATGTTTGGTTCTACTGAGAGATGCTGCTGCTGCTGCTAAGTCGCTTCAGTCGTGTCCGACTCTGTGAGACCCCATAGACAGCAGCTCACTAGGTTCCTCTGTCCCTGGGATTCTTCAGGCAAGAACACTGGAGTGGGTTGCCATTTCCTTCTCCAATGCATGAAAGTAAAAAGTGAAAGGGAAGTCGCTCAGTCATCTCTGACTCTTAGCAACCCCATGGACTGCAGCCTACCAGGCTCCTCCGTCCATGGGATTTTAGAGGCAAGAGTACTGGAGTGGGTTGCCATTGCCTTCTCCAGAGAGACATACTTGGTAGTGGTTAAGTTTTTTGATATTCAGTTAAGTAGATGCATTGGAAACACAATGGATTGTCTTATGCATTGTTTATCAGCTGGGGATAATTTTGCCCATCAAGAGATATTCAGCAATGTCTGGAAACATTTTTGGGTGTTACAACTGGGGTGGAAGATGGAACTGTTACTGGCATAGAGAGGCCAGGGAGGCTGCCAAACACTGGAATTCAAAGAATGCCCCTCCCTCCCACCAACAAAGATTTATTGGGCCCAAAATGTCAGTAGCGCCAGGCTGAGAAATCCTGGTTTAGTGAAATACATTTTTGTGGTTTGCAATCACATTCATGGTAAGTTATTCCTGGTTGTCCAGGTGTAGAAATGATGTCCATGGATGTACTGTGCTGACTCCCCAGGGTCATGACATGAAGATGGAAGAGTAAAAATCGTATATGACCTGCTCTACAGTAATCGACACTAAAGTATATAGGTAGGTTGTGGAGGAGATGAAAGTTCTGAAATTTGTGAAACCAGAAGCTAGTGAGATAATTTTTCCAAATGTAAAACACTTGAAAGTAATGGGAGGCTGCCTACAAAAACCAGAAATCCTCTTCTGGAGGAAACATAACTAAGTAACACAGCATATACAATTGTAAATACACCATATATTTTTCTCTCCTTGATGAGAATTACGAAAAAGGGAATTTATAGAACTCTTCACACTGAATGTAGGGCAGACACCTAAAGTAGTTCTACAAATATCATGTATGTCTGCTTTTTTAAAGTCACCTATTTTGTGCATCCCAACATAGGGGCGTCTTGGCATGACAATACCAACCATAAGTTGTGAGACTGAAGTAAAGCTTTCTAAACCAACGTGAATTTAAAACTCATTTGTTCTACAATACTAGAAGATAGAGTAAATTATCTTTTTATTTCATTTAATTAAAACATAGAAATTATCACATAAAGAAAAAAATATTATACAGGTATGATGGGCAGTTAATTATATAATTAATTAGCAACGTTAATAATTCTTGAATTTTGTCATCTTTGTCAGTTTTTTAAAAATACACTATTATTGTGCTTTTTTTATCATCTTAAATCTAATTAAATTTTACTTGTAATTTTTTTTTAAAGCAGGGTCCACAAAATTGTATTAAACTTCAGGTCTCACAGAATCTGCACATTTTACGGTATATACATTTTATTTTGATATAAAATACTAAATTGGTATTTCTTTTATTCCTTTAAAGACAATGTTTGCTTCTGATTCATGGCTCATTGCAAAAAGCAGTCCTTCTGAGTTCATTTTTTTCCTTCTCCTGCTCTGTCTTACTAGGACTGAAATATTCTCTTCCATTTCCCTTACTTAATGGAAAATGAAGATGCAAGGAAAAAATCCCATTTCCTCTGTGAAACCTGCTGCCCTAAAGTCACAAACATAATTTATGGATTCTAACCATGCTTGCATTCCTTGCCATGCCAATAAAGTTTATTGAAATTGGAAATGGAATTATAAGCTTAAACCAAAAGAACCAGTCCAGAGGTCAGAAAAATATATATATGTACAATATACCCAAATAAGAATGTTGTTTTAACTTGGCCAAACTGTAATGCAAGTTATCAAAAGCCGGACTCTTATTTTTTTTAATCCAATCTAATCATGTTAACATTGAGGAAATTTTTCATTTTTATTTAATATTTTATGACCTAAAACTTGTCATTCCATATGAGAAAGGAGTTCCAAGGAAAAAAAAAAAAAAAAACACCTTTTTGCTTCATGGTTCAGTGTTCTAGGGCCTTAAGATTTAGAGAGAATGTGACCAAAAATATCTATGATAAAGCTAAAATTACTAGTCAAGGTGAACATTATAAAAATGTAAGTAAAAATGAATTTAAAAGTGATATGAGTACATTGAATTGGTTGAAACATAAAGTCCCACAGAGAAGTATTTGTGGATTGCTGCAGGAAATCTACATTAAAGCACATTATTTCATGCAGAGAGAATCTTACTGAAATTATAAAGTACTCCTATGGCAAAAAGGAAAGAACAACCCACTGCTTTATAGCAGCAGTCAGAGTAACAGCACACATCTCAAAATAAATCCCTCACACTTTCAGAGAAATAACTCCTGCTAATCAAATGTCTCAAAACATCTGGGCACTACTTGAAGTTTCCTGAACATTCTGGACAAAGAGACAGAAATGTAGGTTGCAAGAGGGCATAATAATATTTCAGAGATGCTGTTTTTGAAGCATGTCTAATTTCCTTCTATCTAAAATGCCCCAGTCTAATATAGAGATGCAAGGATGACAGGCATTGAGAGCCCCAGAGTGCAGATTAGGGAATATTGGAAGCTAAAAACAAGTAGTAGCCTGGATGTGTGGGGATAATAGCACAAATTAAGCACTTGAGCTCCTGATTCAATTTCTTACACTCTGTGTAGCTCCGAAGTGATTCAATAGGCTTGTTGCCAGAAACTTTGGGGGAGAACCTGTATGGTTTGATGTTTTAGCAGGAGAATTTAACTGAGAATTCTACTAAGCTCCTAGCATCAGGAAAATATTTACATGACTCTGTAGGTCAAACCTTTTTCAGATTGAGGACAAAAGGAAGTACTAGTCTGATATTAAGAAAAGGCTACCAATCCTGAGACAGAAAAACTGGTAACACTTGTGACTTGGATAAATCTCTTTATCTCTAAAATATACAATAATATACATATGAGGGTGTTATGATGAAGGTTAAATAATACTAACATTTGTGACATGACTTCTCATGGGGCCTGCAACAGAATGGTTTTCTTGTTGTTTAAATAGTTATCCTTTTCTTCTTTCATCTAGTCTCAACTAGGCTTAAATGACCATGCCTAATACAAAGCTATTTCTACTATATTTTGAAATTAATTATAATAATTTTTTATATGGCTTAACATTCTGGAATTTAAGGGAAAAGGTGTTAATGAAATGAAAAGACTTACTCATTAGATGATTTACAGAGTAACAGTAGAGTTTATATTTGCTTAGGAGTAGGAATGGGCACATGGCATTTAATAGTATCAACTTCATAAGTACTCAGGCTACTTTGTGCACCCAATTTCTTTTCAACTTATCAAAGTCCAATCTAATTTGACTAAATATCAAGTTTCTAAAAAGCAATATTGCATAGAAAACATACAAAAACCATGCTGAAATTAACTGCATATTTTAAGCAGAAAACTTGAGCTAACAATTTCTACCATCATACATGAAATATCTAATACATTATTCACCAGAATGAAATATACCTTCTCCCTCCTTCCCTTCTTTCCTTTCTTCTCTTATTCCTTTCCTGCTTTCTTGTTTTCTCTCATTAAAAAGAAAGCAGAAGTCAGTTGGCTCTCAGTCTCAATGTACAACATTTTATATGTGAAAGATGTCACTGTGATAGTCTTATCTATAAGGTTGTTCTACACAGACTTAATGATAGTATCATAATGATGTCCCAATGTAATAGGAACATAAATTGCTATCTTTAATATAAGTATATAAGAGTATATCTTAAGTATGCTATCTTAAATATGCATATTGTAATTTCTATGGTTCTGCCTACCACACCATCATTCATAATCCTTGAGTTTTTTCCTCTAAAAACAACATTGACTGCACGATCCATAGCTACATTTCACAGAAAATGCACAGCTATTTTGTTAAAATTCCAGAAAAGTGGATTGAAATACAGTAATTCAAATCTACCAGCCATATATCTATGTTATCAGTGCTTTGAAGTTTAATGGGAATCTGTTAAAATGTATGCATATGTTTTATTTTTCATATTGAAGGCTTTCTTCTGTTTAATGCCACCGTTTTCTTTTCTTCTTCTCAACATATTGGAATTACAGGTCCATCATACTTTTCCTGCAAATCTGAAATCCAAAATAATCTGAATACCAAAAGATGCTTTGAAACTCACATGATGGCAGAACCTAGCTGAACACAAAGTAATTTATGATCTCTATTTTACACACTTATCCATGTTAACACATTTCCCTGCAACAATAGCATTTATTACAGTTCTTGTACAGATGACCTATAGAAGTATGTGATATATGGTGTGTGTATGACATCACTGTTTTAAAATTCTGAAACTTCTTAACTTTGATACATAGCTTGCTCCATGAATTTCAGTAAAGACATTGTAGATGTGAATATCCTTTAGAATTGCTCTTGTTATATTGACTCTCAACTTTTCTCCTTTATTTTTATTTTGTAAAAATTCAATAAACTTGGATTAAACTAAAGGTCAGCTGTGTTTAAAAATTGATCAGGGGTTAATAATTCAGAGCCTCTTTTGTGAGCTATTAAAAGTAGAATTGAAATGATTTCTATTAGAAAACAGGGGAGGACACTAGATGTTATCGGGGTATCCATTTGAAAACCAACAAACGAAAAGATATGATTCCTTATCATGATGGGAGATAGAATGCTAAATTCTAGGTAAAATTATTTAAATGTAGAAACTTCATTTTATCAACACATCTCAAAAAGTGATGCCTGACACTGTATACTAACTGTTAAGAGTCCCATGATTATCTGCTATAATCCAACTATTTTCAAAGTTTTTGATAGATGGCCCTTGGTGCTCTGCCACCTTGCTCTGTGAATCATGTAACTGTTTACTGTACTGGTCCATTTCACTTCCACTTAGTACCATATCTCATATATATCCAGAATGTTTATATTTCCTTTTTTGATGATGAAAGAAAACATTTTATGTTTTCTGTATATGGGAATTCTGAACTCAAGTTATTAATGCAAAAAGATAGGTATTTTTGCCTATGTTAGGTCTTTCTCTTCCTTTCTTCCTTCTTCCCTTCTCTCTGTCCCTTATTCCTTTCCTCCTTTCTTCCCTGCTTCCCTCTTATTTGCCCTTTCTTCCCCCAAATGAATATCATCTTTGAGAAATCTGATGCAGCACAAAGCCTTGCTCTTGAAATACAGAACTATCTAGAATGGTGAATCCTTTCCAGATAATTTTCAATTTATTTTGCCCAAATCCATCAGGGGAATCACTATCTATGACAGTTATAACCTTGAGAAATGTATTTCTTAAATAATAAGACTTGGAAGTTGAAATTACTCCTTGATTCCTGGGCTGCAGAATAGATGTGTTAGCAAGCATGACTACAACATGAATCTCCTTGTACACCTCCATCAGAGATCTTGGGTGACCAGGTGCAATGCCAATGAACAGTAATATTTTGAAAGAAATCTTTATTTCTGAGCAGTAGGGTTTTAACAGTGAGCTTAAGATATTCAGTAAATCATGTTATCAACAGAAGTACTGTCATCTAGTCTTTGCTGTTCCATTTATAGAGCACAGGCAGATTAGATTGAACATAATCCTTAAGGAGTCCAGGATTTTTGAAACTGTAAATGAGCATTGAAATCAACTTAAAAGTTAACAACTACGTCACCCCCTCCAACAAGAGAATCAACCTGTCTTTTGAAGCTTTGAAGCCAGACACTGACTTCTCTTCTCTAGCTATAGAAGTCCTAGCTGGCATCTTTTTTTCTAATAGAAGGCTATTTAATATACACTGAAAATCTGTTCTTTAGTATAGCCACCTTTATTATCTTAGGTACATTCTCTGAATAACTTGCTGTAGTTTCTGCATTAGTACCTGCTGCTTGACCTGGCACTTTTTTGGAGATGTCTCCTTTCCTTAAACCTCATGAGTCAGTCTATGCTAGTTTCAAACTTTTCGTCCACAGCTTCCTCCCTCTCCTAGTCTTCACAGCATTGAAAAGAGTCAGGAACTTGCTCTGGATGATGTTTTGGTTTAAGGTAATGTTGTGGCTGGTGAGATAAGGCTGTTTCACTTTCTGATCACTTGTGTGTTCACTGGAGTAGCACTTCTCATTTACGTCAAGACCTTTTTTTTTGGGTTCACAACTTGGCTAATTACTTGGCACAAAATGCCTACCTTGTTCAGCCTACCTTGGCTTTAACATGCCTTCCTCACTAAGCTTAATCATTTTTAGCTTGAGGCTTAAAATGAGAGACATATGACTCTTACTTTTACTTGAACATTTAAGAGGCCATTTTAGGGTTATGAAAGATTTAATTTCACTATTGTTTGTCTTAGGCAATAGGGAGACCCAAGGAGAGAGAGTGATGAGGGGACAGCTGGTTCTGGAAGCAGTCAGGACAGATACATTTATCAGTTGATGGCTGTTCACTAGTGGCAAAGAACCCTCTTGTTAAGGCAGAAACATATAAGACATGGGTTCAATCCCTGGATTGAAAAGATCCCCTGGAGAAGGAAATGGCAACCCATTCCAGTATTCTTGCCTGGAAAATCCCATGGACAGAGGAGCCTGGCAGGCTATAGTCCATGGGGTTGCTAAGAGTCGGACATGACTTAAGTGACTTAGCACAAGCACACACGGGTGCAGTTGGTGGTACCCCAGAAACAATTACAATAATAACATCAAAGATCCCTGTTACCATTACAAATATAATAATAATGAAAAAGTCTGAAATATTGTGAGAATTACGCACTGAGAAGTGAGTAAATAAGTGCTGGGAAAATGATGCCTATGAACTTGCTTTGACACTGGATTGCCACAAACATGCAATTTGTTAAAAAACAAAAAAGAAAAAAATACCTCAGTATCTATGAAGCACAAGAATGCAGAGAGCAATGAAATGAGCTATGCCTATATTCAGCATTTAGTCTTTCATTTAATCTATTTCTTTTGTGAGTACAATGCCTCCGTATCCCTGATTAAACCTCAGGCCCTCTGCTGGAGTGGGAAGCTGATATGATGGTCCATGGATCCAGGGCATGCCTCTGCCTGAACCAGTCCTGAGAGCTTCTGTCCTAAGATTTTCTGGGATTCTGAGGGAGTGAATCTGCTAGCTAATCTTCAAAATTCTCCTTTGCAGGCCTAGATTTCATCTTCATTTAGCTCTGCCAATTTGATTATTCTCACCTGCTTTTTATTTTCAAAAATGTGTCCCCATCTTGACTTGCTATTGTTTTCTTTCTAATTCTCTTTGTCCTTGCAGGTTAATTCATTTATTAGCATTACAATTCCATGATTCCATTCCTTTCATTTCTAGAGGGAGTGGAAATAAACACAAGAGTTCAGTCTATGGTGCTTTAATGAAGTCTGTTTCCTAAAATTAATGCAAGAAATACGATTCAATTTTAAAGTTAAAAATGTTACTTTAAAATGAATGTTGAATTTGACGGATGAAGCCACTTCCATATTTCTATATGGTTCTTTCATTAAGTATGAATCAAACGGAGTCAGTTTCATAATGTTTGCGGTCGCATCCCATATATTAAACACAGCCCTATCAAGTATATTTTTACAGTTCTATTTTCATTTTTAGATTGAGATTTGAGACTCAATTTGCTGAACAATTTTTAATTGATATAGTACCACAGGACATAGGATGGGGTTTACACACTGAAGAATTGTCAGCACACTATAAAGGAAATCTTCAAGGCTAGATTCAGGGAATTTTGTCTAACGAGAATTTTTTTTTAATTTTATTTTCATTATTTATTGGTTGCACTAGGTCTTTGTTGCTGTGTGCGGGCTTTCTCTAGTTGCGGGAAGTGGGAGCTTCTCTCTAGTTGCAGTGCACAGGCTTCTCATTGTGGTGGCTTCTGTTTGTTGTGGACCACAGGTTCTAGGCACACCAACTTCAGTAGTTGTGGCTAATGGGCTTTAGTTGTCTGTTGAGTTGCACATGGAATCTTCCCTGACCACGGATCGAAGCAGTGTCCCCTGCACTGGCAGGTGGATTCTTATGCACTGTGCCACCAAGGAAGCCCAATATCATTTTGAAAGTCCAAATTGTGGTAAATTTATGAAAGAAACAATTTAATAACAACGTTTGAAATATCAGAATGCCAGATAATTGATAGCAGTTTCAGAAAGCATGTGAATTGAAATAAAAAAATAGTAATAAAACCTTCCTTGACTTATATAGACTATTATTGATTTGTTGGCTTGGGTTGATTTTCACAGCTGTTTCCTACAAAATTTGAAAATAGCAATTAAGTTTAACTAGTGTCATCTGATGTGTAAATACCTACCTTATACGTGTATTTGTCAGTTTATACCTCTTTATGGACCATAATACAGTACTATCAGAGGAGAGCTTTATCTTTTCTGCTCTATAATTGTTTTCATTTCCATTAAAAGAGAAAGGCGCAAATAACAGAGAGAATGAAAGCACGCAATCTATGTTATGTCAGTAAATCCTTTATGTCTATTACAACCTCACCTAACCTTGCAGTTTCCCTGACAGAATACGTAGGAAGGCCTTTCTCCAGCTGCTGTTTTTGCTGATGAGAAGCCAGTGTCTTTACAGATACATCTTAGAAAGAAAGAGAGATGGGAATGCAAAAGAACTCTTCTCTTAAAAGAAGTTGTTCAAAAAGGTAACTGATTTTATATTTACTAAATCACTATACAAGGATGATTTCAAATAATATTCATTAATAATAAAAGAGAATTTGATCCGATTTTTAAGTATTGGATCATATCTAGTAAATAATGTCTGAACTGGCCATCAGCTGCCACTCAGGACCTTGGAGCTTCGCCTTGTTCTGATTTTTTTTCATTAAAAAAATTTCAAATTTTAAACTTCGGATATTTAAAAAATTTGTTCAGAATCCAATTTTATTTTCATACATCAATACTCATCAGTTACACTCTGAAGATTTGTTACACCACAATGAATAGAGAAGCAATCAATATGTAAATATTACTTATTTTCAGGCATAACTTTATTGTAGGTAAGTAATATGACAAAGGAGTAGCAGCAATGTTGTAAATATAAATTCTGTAGTCTAAAATTTCAGTAATTCCCTTTCCTGTTTTAAGCTATCACAAAATAGCGAAATATTCAAATAATTTCCATAATTTCTGTATCTTACACTATCCTCCTTTCAAAGAGTTTGTTCATTATATATAGAGGTTGTAAGTCTGGATGACTATTCATGTTTGTGAACATACTATTGGCATTAATGGCCTTAATAATGATCAGTCTGATATTAAAATTTTCTAATTTCAAGCTTGGGATTTCAGAAATACTGATTGTTTGCCTATTATTATATTTTCTAGAAGTTTACAGCCATGATATAACCTGTTATTAATACTATTATCCAGTAAATAGAAATTTCAGAAGGTCAACAAAGAAGGAAAACAAAATAACAAACTCTTCTTTCTCTCTCTTATCCCTGTCTTTCCTCCCCCTCCCTTCCATCATCCTTCCTTTTTTTTTTTTTTTCTTTTATAATAGTAAACATAGCAAATTGAGTTCACAGTTTTTGAGATTGGACAATGTTTCTTATTCATCACTTTTTAAGCTAAATTATACATCTGTTCTTTAAAGCACCAAATTGTTACAAAAATGTGTAGGAAAAATAAAACTGCCTTTGAGGTGGGTGATACATTTTTTGTGTGTTCTTGAATATAGGTGTAAATTGAAATGGAATAAAACAAGCAAGAGCAAACAGGGTAAGAATTAAAAACACTTTATCTTTGTTATTTCATTTCCTTTAATACACAGTGCAGGCAATACTTTACAACAGGGTTAATACACTCTCTTCAAACATGCTATTATTCTTTCACAAGAACACAATAACTTTATTAGTTATGCTGTCTGCAATCTTTCCAAAGTGACAAGAATGTGTGGGGATGTTAATCACAGACAATTCCTGGTGCCCTCTGTTGGAATATTTTCAGTGTACACCAACAATAGCAGCAAGAACCATACAACTGTGGGTAATTTTAATGGTGGAAGTTCTAATTTTAATTAGTATAATTAACTGTAACAAACAAAAAATAGAGGTTCACTCTTTCTTCTCAGTAGTTATTGAATATTCAGATCTTACATCTGCTCTCCATTCAAGTGAACCCTGAGTCACCTCACTTTGTTTTAAAGTAGTCCTAGTTTATTTTGTCGGAGAAGGGGATGGCACCCCAGTCCAGTACTCTTGCCTGGAAAATTCTGTGGACAGAGGAGCCTGGAGGCTGCAGCCCATGGGGTTGCGAAGAGTTGGACACGACTGAGTGACTTCCCTTTCACTTTTCACTTTCATGCATTGGAGAAGCAAATGGCAACCCACTCCAGTGTTCTTGCCTGGAGAATCCCAGGGACGGGGGGAGCCTGGTTGGCTGCCGACTATGAGGTCGCACAGAGTCAAACACGACTGAAGGGACTTACCAGCAGCAGCAGCAGCAGTTTATTTTGTATAAAGACAGTTTCTCAGTTTACTCCTGGATATTTTAGCACAGTTTGATTTATTTTTAAAAGGATTTTGTGTTTCTAAAGAATGTATTAAAAATGAAAGCAAAAATATCACTTGACCAACTATAAAATATCCAATAACATGTCATTACCAAAGCTTTCATTTCAACCTGTTTTCACAGATGAGAACAGAAAATCCTTTCTCATTGGCAATTTTCTTCTTAAGACCCATACCACCAATTTAACTAATGGTAAACAGCATTTTATGTGTAGAAATTAAAATCAAATCAAGTGAATTAAACATCTTCAGTATATATAGCATCATATTAGATAATTCATCAATGTGATTTCACATGGGGAAGCATAAGGAAAGGCATCTGGTATGCAGTGCATTGTGTCAACAAAGAACATGTGTGGAAGTCTTAACCCTTACTTGGAAATAGGATCTTTGCATAAGTAATCAAGCTAAGATGAGGTGATACTGGATTTAAGTGGACCGTAATCCAATGCCTGGGTTCTTTATAAGAAGAGAAAAAGAGACACAGAAGCACACACAGAAAGAACGCCATGTGAACACAGGCAGAGATTAGAGCTATTCTGCCACAAGCCAAGGAACCCAAGGATTGTCAGCCACTGCCAGGCAAGGAAGGATCTTCTACTAAAGCATTCAGACAGAGTATGGCTTTGCTGACATCTTGATTTCAGACTTTATGGCTTCAGAACTGTGAGACAACACATTTTTACTGTCTTGAGTCACAGAGTTTATGGCACTTTCTTACAGCAGCACTGGGAAACTAACACAATATCCTCCAGATAAGTGAGATAACTCCTAATCAAGGAGATTCTACTATTTATTAGGGCCCTTCAAACCTTAATCATACCACATGATTTGGCTGGAAGTGCAGGCATTGCCAAAGGACAGTTTGCAGGAAAGATGACAAATCATAAACTTCTTTTGTAAACAATTACAAGAGGATAATTCCTACATCTAACTGATGAAGTCAACAAGCTATACTATACTAACAGAACACATTCGATGTTCTTCAAATACTGACATTCTAAAAAGGAAAAAATAGTGTGTGCACCATCACTTTATCAACTACTTAACATAGTTTATTTTCTCTTTTAAACATATTTTTGAGTGACTATCAAAGAGAAAAATTTTCAAATAAAAACAGACCAGTAAGTGAAAATTTAAAATAATTTTAAAACTGGAAGTCTTTGCACTGACCCAGTCAACGTACTATTCTGTTGGCCTCTTTCCCTAGTCCTTTTCTTTCTGTATTTTGGGCCTGGCTTATTATGATCTACTATCAACTTTCAATATTACTTGCAAATACTGCTGCTGCTAAGTCGCTTCAGTCATGTCCGACTCTGTGTGACCCCATAGACAGCAGCCCATCAGGCTCCCCTGTCCCTGGTATTCTCCAGGCAAGAACACTGGAGTGGGTTGCCATTTCCTCCTCCATTGCATCAAAGTGAAATGTGAAAGTGAAGTCGCTCAGTCCTGTCCAACTCATAGCGACCCCATGAACTGCAGCCCACCAGGCTCCTCCAACCATGGGATTTTCCAAGCAAGAGTACTGGAGTGGGGTGCCATTGCCTTCTCCGAATTGCAAATAAGAGGAATCCCCTAATACTGAGAAAACAAAACAGATGATCCAGAGAAGATAATTACTAGATTAAGAGAATAGACGAAAAATATAGAAACAGAACTTTAACAGATGGACTGAACACAAAAATCACGAAAAGATGGCACATTATATCGAGAGGAAATAAATACTGAAAAGGAAGTAGGAGAAAGCAAGAATCAGAAACAGTGCACTGTAAAAACAAAAAAGGTTGAAACAATATTAGAGATAGAAAAAAATAACCTAAACGCATTTGAGGGCAACATTTTAGAATAGTATATAAGATTACCTCTTCATAAATAACCAGAGATCAAATTGCCAACATTCGCTGGATCATTGAAAAAGCAAGAGAGTTCCAGAAAAACATCTATTTCTGCTTTATGGACTATGCTAAAGCCTTTGACTGTGTGGGTCACAATAAACTGTGGAAAATTCTGAAAGAGATGGGAATACCAGACCACCTGACCTGCCTCTTGAGAAACTTGTATTCGGGTCAGGAACCAACAGTTAGAACTATACATGGAACAAGAGACTGGTTCCAAATAGGAAAAGGAGTACATCAAGGCTGTATATTGTCACCCTGCTTATTTAACTTCTATGCAGAGTACATCATGAGAAACACTGGGCTGGATGAAGCACAAGCTAGAATCAAGATTGCTGGAAGAAATATCAATAACCTCAGATATGCAGATGACACTACTCTTACGGCAGAAAGTGAAGAACAGCTAAAGAGCCTCTTAATGAAAGTGAAAGAGGAGAGTGAAAAAGTTGGCTTAAAACTCAACATTCAGAAAACGAAGATCATGGCATCCAGTCCCATCACTTTATGGCAAATAGATGGGGAAACAGTGGAAACAGTGGCTGACTTTATTTTTTTGGGCTCCAAAATCACTGCAGATGGTGATTACAGCCATGAAAGTAAAAGACCCTTACTCCTTGGAAGGAAAGTTATGACTAACCTCAGTTCAGTTCAGTCACTCAGTCGTGTCCGATTCTTTGTGACCCCATGAATTGCATCACACCAGGCCTCCCTGTCCATCACCAACTCCCGGAGTTCACTCAAACTCATGTCCAGTAAGTTGGTGATGCCATCCAGCCATCTCATCCTCTGTCGTCCCCTTCTCTTCCTGCCCCCAATCCCTCCCAGCATCAGAGTCCTTTCCAATGAGTCAACTCTTCGCATGAGGTGGCCAAAGTATTGGAGTTTCAGCTTTAGCATCACTCCTTCCAAAGAACACCCAGGGCTGATCTCCTTTAGAATGGACTGGTTGGATCTCCTTGCAGTCCAAGGGACTCTCAGGAGTCTTCTCCAACACCACAGTTCAAAAGCATCAATTCTTCGAAGCTCAGCTTTCTTCACAGTCCAACTCTCACATCCATACACGACTACTGGAAAAGCCATAGCCTTGACTAGACAGACCTTTGTTGGCAAAGTAATGTCTCTGCTTTTGAATATGCTATCTAGGTTGGTCATAACTTTCCTTCCAAGGAGTAAGCTTCTTTTAATTTCATGGCTGCAGTCACCATCTGCAGTGATTTTGGAGCCCCCAAAATAAAGTCTGACACTGTTTCCACTGTTTCCCCATCTATTTGCCATGAAGTGATGGGACTAGATGCCATGACCGACCTAGACAGCATATTAAAACACAGAGACATTACTTTGCCTTCAAAAGTCCATCTAGTCAAGGCTGTGGTTTTTCCAGTAGTCATGTATGGATGTAAGAGTTGGACTCTAAAGAAATCTGAGAGCCAAAGAATTGATGCTTTTGAACTGTGGTGTTGGAGAAGACTCTTGAGAGTCCCTTGGACTGCAAGGAGATCCAACCAGTCCATCCTAAAGGAAATCAGTCCTGGGTGTTCATTGGAAGGACTGATGTTGAAGCTGAAACTCCAATATTTTGGCCACCAGATGCAAAGAGCTGACACATTGGAAAAGACCCCGTGGAGAAGGGAATGGTAATCCACTCCAGTATTCTTGCTTGGAGAATCCCATAGACAGAGAAGCCTGGAGGGCTACAGTTTGTGGGGTCACAAAGAGTTGGACATGACTGAGCGACTAACACTTAACACTTAGTCTGAATTAAAATGTGATGTGAATGTAAAATACACACTTAAGATGAGAAAACATGTAAATATCTCATTAATTTTTTGCTATTCATTACATATTAAAGTAAGTGAGGGTAAAACGTGCACTTAAGATGAGAAAACAAATGTAAAATATCACATTTAATTTTGCTATTGATTATATATTAAAATAATGATATTTTGTATGTACTAGGTTAAATAAAAATATATTATTAAAATTAAAAAAAAAAAAAAGAAAGGAAAAGACCCTGAATTTGGGAACGATTGAAGTCTGGAGGAGAAGGGAACAACAGAGGATGAGATGGTTGGATGGCATCACTAACTCAATGGACATGAGTTTGGGTAAACTCCGGGAGTTGGTGATGGACAGGGAGGCCTGGCATGCTGCGGTTCATGGGGTCGCAAAGAGTTGGATATGACTGAACAACTGAACTGATCTCAACTTGATAAATATCTTTACAAAATGTTAGTTTGATTCAAAACAACTACTAAATAATCATGTAAATACAGCTTATTTTTGATTGGATATGTGCTAAGAGAGGTTTGTAATAGATTTCCCAGAACCATGAAGAGAATAGATATCTGGAGGTCACAACACTCTTCTTGAATTAGTGTTCTGCATGCTTGTCCAATAATTGCAGGACTGGTTTAGTTCAGTTCAGTTCAGTTGCTCAGTTCTGTCTGACTCTTTGCAATCACATGGACTGCAGGACACCAGGCCTCCCTGTCCATCACCAACTCTCGGAGCCTGCTGAAACTCACGTACATTGAGTTGGTGATGCCATGCAACCACCTCATCCTTTGGTGTCCCCTTTTTCTCCTGCTGTCATTTTTGAGATTGCATCCAAGTACTGCATTTCGGACTCTTTTGTTGACCATGATGGCTACTCCATTTCTTCTAAGGGATTCTTGCCCACAGTAGTAGATATAATGGTCATCTGAATTAAATTCCCCCATTCTGGTCCATTTTAGCTCACTGATTCCTAAAATGTTGACGTTCAGTCTTGCCATCTCTTTTGACCACTTTTAATTTACCCTGATTCATGGACCTAACATTCCAGGTTCCTATGCAATATTGTTCTTACAGCATTGGAGTTTCATCACCAGTCACATCCACAACTGGGCATTGTTTTTGCTTTGGCTCAGCCTCTTTATCCTTTCTGGAGCTATTTCTCTACTGTTCTATAGTAGCATAGTGGGCACCTAGCGACCTGGGGATTTCATCTTTCAGTATCTTATCTTTTTGCTTTTTTGTACTGTTCATGGGTTTCTCTGTTCTCTGTTGCCGTGGTGTTCAAGGCAAGAATACTGAGGTGGTTTGCTGTTCCTCCTTCAGTGGACCAAGTTTTGTCAGAACTCTCCACCATGACCCATCTGTCTTGGGTGGCCCTACATGGTATGGCTCATAGTCGCACTGAGCTAGACAAAGCTGTGATCCATGTAATCAGTTTGATTAAATTTCTGTAATTGTGGTTTTCATTCTGTGGAACTGGTAGTTTCACTGTATTCTTTTCTTTTAGATGTTGTTAATAGGAGCTTCTATGATATTTAATTAGTGTTTATAAAATACTTTATTTTCACAAAATGGGACGTAAAATATTATCAGAGATCTGTGTATGCACTGTGTGTGTGAGACACTATCTGCCAATAAAGAATACAACAGCTTTCTTCAGAAAGACTTCTCTGTTCAGATTGTATTCACATTCAGTTAATCTTATGATGAGAACAAGCTCATCTGCTGCTGTGAATAGATAAGAGGCACAAAGTATGTAAAAAGACAATGGAGTGGAAGAAATATTTTACAATTTATCAAGATTTGCCATAAGTTATTAAGAAATATATATCATTGTAAGGTTATACTATCCTATATGCCTTTCTGCTACCTATGCTTTTTCTCCTTTATTCCAATTATATTCCATTTTACCCACTTTGACTGCTATCTTAGCCTTCAAGTCGTTTAATTTTTAAAGCACTATTAACTTTGAAAATGTAGATTTTCACCACCCACATTAATCTGTACTACCACATTTCTCTTTCTAAGTCATTTTTTCCTTCTGTTGCCTAATATCCTGCCCATTTTGTTAAAATTTTCCCCACTACTTATAATTCCATCAAGGCAAATATGGGCATGAAGGATGATGAATATTAAGTTTAATTCAAATTTCTTTAATTTCCTTTAGACTTTGGGGATATAAAATATTTCTTTGGGAAGGCATGGCAAATGTATATTTCTTTATAGAATACATGCCAAAAAAATGTGTATCTAAGGGCCTAGGGGAGACCCGAAGTCTTGACATCTCAGACTTCTCAGGTTGTTTTTTAAACAACCAGCACTACCTGTCTTCTACTTGTCTGAAAGGATTTGTACAAGTGTTTTCTGTTTAAATGCAAAACACCTTAATCTATTATCAACGAACATTTTAGTGGCAATTATCCATGCTTATCCAATGGCAGACCCTGGGGAAGAGAGATAAGGCCTTCAGAAGGCAAAGAACATGGGAGGTTAATTAGATGGACTGAAAAGGAAGATTAACACATGAGGAACTGGGAACAAACCACCTTGTCATTTTGATGGTCTTGCTAACCACAGGTGCTCTGATTGTCTCAGTGTCCAAGACTTTGTAATAATTATTGAATATTCAAGTTAGTTCTCATCTGTTTCTGTAATTTAGTTTCTCTATGTTAGATTTGCAGAGAAGGCAATGGCACCCCACTCCAGTACTCTTGCCTGGAAAATCCCATGGACGGAGGACCCTGGTTGGCTGCAGTCCATGGGGTCGCTAAGAGTCAGGTTGCTAAGAGTCGGACACGACTGAGCGACTTCACTTTCACTTTTCACTTTTATGCATTGGAGAAGGAAATGGCAACCCACTCCAGTGTTCTTGCCTGGAGAATCCCAGGGACGGGGTAGCCTGGTGGGCCACTGTCTATGGGGTCGCACAGAGTCAGACATGACTGAAGCCATTTAGCAGCAGCAGCAGCAGCAGCAGCATGTTAGATTTAAGAGAACAGGTAGGTTGCCCTCTTCAATATACTCCCAGGAATACTTTTTCTCTGACACCCTTGAAAGCTTTTTCTTTGTTCTGCAGTCAGATATAATAAACAAATTTGCTAACTGGAAACATGATATGAAACACTTATAAACACTTGTGTTTTCCTTTTGTGTTTTATTGTAGTTTGACTTCTCTTATCTAAAAGATTTTTCTCCGAGTTCAGTTATTATCTCTGCAGCACAACCTCAGTTCTGTTGTTTCACTTAATAACTTTAACATGGTGACTTTAATTTTACTAAAGTGTCTTTGGTACTTGTTTTCTTCTTACTGTATTTTATAGCTTTTTTTTTTTTTTTCCTGCTTTTACACCAACATCTCCCCAATGCTGCTCCTACCCCAACCCAATCCCTGATCAGTTCAGTTCAGTTCAGTCGCTCAGTCATGTCTGACTCTTTGCGACCCCATGAATCTCAGCACGCCAGGCCTCCCTGTCCATCACCAACTCCCGGAGTTCACTCAGACTCATGTCCATTGAGTCAGTGATGCCATCCAGTCATCTCATCCTCTGTCGTCCCCGTCTCCTCCTGCCCCCAATCCCTCCCAGCATCAGAGTCTTTTCCAGTGAGTCAACTCTTTGCATGAGTGGCCAAATTACTGGAGTTTCAGCTTTAGCATCATTCCTTCCAAAGAAATCCCAGGGCTGATGTCCTTCAGAATGGACTGGTTGGATCTCCTTGCAGTCCCTGATAACCTTGCAATCCCTGATAACCACCATTAAATTCTCTGTTTTTATGAGTTCAGCTTTACATGTAACTGATCGTACAATATTTTTCTCTAACTTATTTAGCATAATGCCTTCAAGATCCAAATGGTAGCATTTCTTCTTTCTCATGGCTGAATAATATTTCATTGTATGTATTTACCACTTCTTTATCCATTCATCTGTTGATTGACACAAGTTGTTTCCATATCTTACAAATAATACCTTGTGAGTAATGCTGCAAAATTTTTTGTATTTAATTTTTTTTCTTCTCCTCACTAACCTCCTCCTCTTTATATCTTTCTGTAAGGTGTTCAAAGCTATCTCAATCAATCAACTACCAAGCCATTCCTCATTCATGTTCTCTCTCTTTTTAAGCTCTCTATAATCTACTCTACTCTGCTTTTCTCTATTCTGCACTTAGTCTTAACCCTTTGCCCTCTATTTGTCAGAGGCTTCCTCTTCTTTGCACTGACATCCATGACCTCCTCTCTTTAACTTTTCTTGCCTTTGGCTTTTTTTTGGTCTAATTTACCTCCCACATTCCCATTGATTTTATTCTCTCATAAACTGCCACATTTATTGAATTCACTTCTACATTAGCAAGGTATATCTTTTACACGTGAACCAGTGAAGTTGCTCAGTTTTGTCCGACTCTTTGTAACCCCATGGATGTAGCCCATCAGGCTCCTCCATCCATGGAGCTTTCCAGGCAAGAATACTGGAGTGGGCTGCCATTTCCTTCTCCGGGGGATCTTCCCGACCCAGGGATTGAACCCAGGTCTCTCACATTGCAGGCAGACACTTTACCTTCTGAGCCAGCAGGGAAGCAACATCCTTCAAATTCCTCTGCCACACCCTAATCTTTCCTTTAAATATGCATATTACTGGTTTTGATAATTAATGCTATGTGAATAGGTATTTTTAAAATATGATCACTCCCAAAAGAACTGGCATAAGTCCACAACTATAAAGTATAAAATTAGAAGAACAATTGAAAAATGGTTGTACATGTGCACCAAACCCTGCTCATTTGATCACAGCTAACATCAGAGAGACCCATGGTTGAAGCTGCAAGTGACGGAAATTTGAGCAGCTTGATTACATGAATAAAACAAAGTCTTGCTTATTTATATAAATCCAACAAGTATTTATTGAAGTTTTACTGTATACCTGCATATGCAGTGACATGATATGAAAAAATATAGATGAGTTTGAGAATCTATGCATATTTTACAGAAATGAACAATTTAGTAGCTCTGTCTTTGGACCTCTCATATTACTGAGCTTTCTCTGTGCTTAAAAAAAATTACTGGGAGTTCCCTGGTGGCCGAAGGGTTAGGATTTGGGCTTTCACTGCCGTAGCCTGGGGTTCAATTCCTGATCCGGGAACTGAGATTCTGCAAGTCGCACAGCATGGCCAAAAAAAAAAACAAAACAAGAAGGAACCACATAGAGAAAAAATAATAATTAAAAAAAGGAATTATTACCTAAATCAGGGATTATGTATGGGCTACAGAACTCTTGTTCTGGCTATATCGCACTATTCCACAGGACCTATAGACTATTTCTTCAAAATCTTCTCATCTATTTGGCTATTATTCCCTCATTATTACTTTAATTTGCTACTTTAATAAATAACTAATTATATTACCCCCTCTAACTGGTCTTCCTGCTTCTTTTGTTCTTCTGTCTGTCTCTGTCCCTGTCTATTTCTCTTTATTTCCAAACATCCATCTGTCCACCTATCTATTTATTATCTACTGTTTGCCATACTCTTGACTAAACCCTGGTGTAGTCAGGGCACAAAGTGATGCCTCCTTTAAGGAACTGATAGCCTGGTCTACTTCACTACTGTTCAGTTAAATTTTGTATTTTCCTTTCTTAAACAAAACAAAACAAAACAAACCCCTAACATATTCCAGTGACTTTTAGGATAAGGTTCAGATTTTTCAGGGCTTGTAGGACTCTTCACATTTGGGCACAATATATTATTATGACAAACCTAGACAGTGTATTAAAAAGTAGAGACATCAGTTTGCTGACAAAGATCCATAACAGTCAAAAATGTGGTTTTTCCAGTAGTTGTGCACAGATAGATTTGGACCATAAAGAAAGCTGACTGCTAAAGAATTGATGCTTTCGAACTGTGGTGTTGGATAAGACTCTTTAGAGTCCCTTGGACTGCAAGATCAAACCAGTCAGTCCTAAAGGAAATCAACCCTCAATATTCTTTGGAAGGACTGATGCTGAAGCTGAAGTGCCAGTCCTGTGGCCACTGGTGCAAAGAGCTGACTCACTGGAAAAGACGTTGATGCGAGGAAAGACTAAAGGCAAAAGAAGAAGGGGGTGGCAGAGGGTGAGATGATTAGATAGCATCCCTGACTTGGTGGACATGAATTTGAGCAAACTCTAGGAGATGCTGAAGGACAGAGGAGCCTGTTGTGCTATAGTCCATGTGTTTGCAAAGAGTCAAACACAATGTAGTGACTGAACAACAACATATGATTATTATTTGGAGGGAAAAACAGGAGCCAGAGATGATTGATGTCCTGCAATGTGCAGGGCAGGTCTATATAACAAGGAATTATATAACAAGAAATCTGGCATGATGTTCACATGCCCACAAGATGTTCAAAACTTCATCTGAACCCAGAGTCTAACTCTGTGTTTTCATTATGTACCAAGCTTTTATTTTATTTAATTTTTTGAAGTGGTTTTAATATATACTGATTTTGATGCTAATTTCAGCCAAGATACTAAATTAGCCCAACTGCTAGAATCCTCTTTTACTTTCAACCTTCAGCAACCAGAACAGGAAAATGAAGAGCACTGTGAGAGAAATCTGGGTTATCACCTCTCTGTTGTTCTTTCAGCAATTGGTATGTATGCATACTCGTGTTGGGATAGCATACAGTTTTGTTTTGCTCCTTTGTCCCCCATTATCTTGGTGCAATTAACACCTGCTCCAAATCCCTGCTCAGAACTCTTGTCTGAATATCTCAAGGGTCAAATTTGAGCTATAAAACAAAACAGCTAATTCTTTGTAAGAATCTAAGAAAAATAGGTGGAGACAATCTGTCTTTAGGCAATTGTGTCTCCACTCCATTCTCCAAGTTCTTGGGAGAGTGGTACTCAGTTTTTATCTGCACAGTGGAATTAACTATGGAACTTTAAGAAATACTAATGCCTAGGTCCCACCCCCAACAGCTTCAGATATTATTGGTGTAGGGTGTGGCCCGATGATTAAGTGGTTCTCTATACAGTTCAGTATACACTCCACAACCCACTCCAGTGTTCTTGCCTGGAGAATCCCAGGGACGGGGAAGCCTGGTGGGCTGCCGTCTATGGGGTCACACAGAGTCGGAGACGACTGAAGCGACTTAGCAGCAGTAGCAGCATACAGTTCAGTACTAAAGATATTCGTATAATACATGGGAATATCTCCTTCTAATGCTGATACTGCCAAGGGTGGTGAAAGGTGAAGCATGGATCTGAGATTTTTTTGGAATAGGAGAGATTTTTCTGGTATTTGGAGCTCTTCAGCTTAGGAGTCATCAACCCCACCTCACATGTACTACCTGACTCATTGAGCTGGCACATTGGGCAGTACACTACTTGATAGCAAGGATGATAGTTCTAGAACAGTGGTTCACAAATTTGTTGCATGTTGAAATCACCTGGAGATGTTAAAGAATACTAACATGTGGTTCGCTTTCCTAGAATGCTGATCTAATTGCTATGAAGTGGGACTCGACTTTGGAAGTTTTAAAAATCCACAGGTGATTTTCAGTCAGTTCAGTTCAGTTCAGTCACTCAGTTGTGTCCAACTCTTTGCGACCCCATGAATCGCAGCATGCCAGGCCTCCCTGTCCATCACCAACTCCCAGAGTTCACTCAGACTGGCATCAGTGATGCCATCCAGCCATCTCATCCTCTGTCGTCCCCTTCTGCTCCTGCCCTAATCCCTCCCAACATCAGAGTCTTTTCCAATGAGTCAACTCTTCACATGAGGTGGCCAAAGTACTGGAGTTTCAGCTTTAGCATTAGTCCTTCCAATGAATACCCAGGACTGATTTCCTTTAGAATGGACTGGATGGATCTCCTTGCAGTCCAAGGGACTCTTAAGAGTCTTCTCTAACACCACAGTTCAAAAGCATCAATTCTTTGGTGCTCAGCTTTCTTCACAGTCCAACTCTCACATCCATATATGACCACTGAAAAAACCATAGCCATGACTAGATGGACCTTTGTTGGCAACATAATGTCTCCGCTTTTAATATGCTATCTAGGTTGGACCTTGACAGATGATTTTAATGGGCGGCAAATCTTAGGACCTAGCTCTGGTGAAAAAGAGCTCACAGAACAATATAGCAGGACACTTGAGGAGCACAGCCATTACAAAAGGAATTTCTGGATTACAGATAGCCATAGAAACAGATTGTGAATTTAAAATTATGGAAGCTATATTAAAAAAAAAGCCAAAATAGATAGATAAGAATGTGGCTAGCCAAATTCACACACATATGTATATAAAGATTTCCAGGGCAGAACACTAACAAAGACTCTAAAACTAGATTGATATCAGATTGGTCAATAAACATATATAAGAAGATAATAAATGGGTATTTTACAAGTACTATAGAAAAATAATTTAAAGGGTTTTCAAATATGCCAGCATAATAATAAAAAAAAAATCAAAGACACAGAAAACCTCAAGAGAATTGCTATGCAATGACTCACAGAGACTACAGTTTTAAATAAAATAAAATTAGAGAAAAATCCAACAATTGCTACAGAAGATACATAAATTAAAGGTGACTAACTTGGTGAAGTTTGCTCTTATTGTAGCCATTTAAGACCAAATAAAAAGAAGAAATACATCCACAATAATCCAGAATAAAAAAATCTTGAAAAAAATTATATGATGTGAACTGTTGTGAGGAAAGAGTACATCAAAGCTACATATTGTCACCCTGTTTATTTAACTTATATGCAGAGTACATCATGAGAAACACTGGACTGGAAGAAACACAAGCTGGAATCAAGATTGCTGGGAGAAATCTCAATAACCTGAGATATGCAGATGACACCACCCTTATGACAGAAAGTGAAGGGGAACTAAAAAGCCTCTTGATGAAAGTGAAAGTGGAGAGTGAAAAAGTTAGCTTAAAGCTCAACATTCAGAAAACGAAGATCATGGCATCTGGTCCCATCACTTCATGGGAAATAGATGGGGAAACAGTGGAAACAGTGTCGGACTTTATTTTTCTGGGCTCCAAAATCACTGCAGATGGTGATTGCAGCCATGAAATTAAAAGACGCTTACTCCTTGGAAAAAAAGTTATGACCAACCTAGACAGCATATTCAAAAGCAGAGACATTACTTTGTCAACAAAAGTCCGTCTAGTCAAAGCTATGGTTTTTCCAGTAGTCATGTGTGGATGTGATAGTTGGACTATAAAGAAAGCTGAGCACTGAAGAATTGATGCTTTTGAACTGTGGTGTTGAAGACTCTTGAGAGTCCCTTGGACTGCAAGGAAATCAAACCAATCATCCTGAAGGAAATCACTCCTGGGTGTTCATTGGAAGGACTGATGCTGAAGCTGAAACTCCAATACTTTGGCCACCTGATGTGAAGAACTGACTCATTTGAGAAGACTATGATGCTGGGAAAGATTGAAGGCAGGAGGAGAAGGGGACGACAGAGGCTGAGATGGTTGTATGGCATCACTGACTCAATGAACATGAGTTTGAGTAAGCTCCAGGAGTTGCTGATGGACAGGGTGGCCTGGCATGCTGCCATCCAGGAGGTCACAAAGAGTTGGACATGACTGAGCAACCAAACTGAACTGAATTCCTGTGAAGCAGAATTAAAGAATTTTAAGAATTTGTAATTTCTTGTCTTCTTTAGGAAAACTTTTGTTAAAGAGAGAAAACATTAAGAAGAAACTAACCCAAAATAAATTAAGGTTGGTGAAACATTCATACATATGAGCAATAACGATGAATGTAAATAGATTAGACCTGTGAATTTAAACTCCAATTTTAAAACTGAATATGTGAAAAATCCATATAGATAGATATAGATGTAGTTTAAAAGATACATTGACTTTACTTGTGGCCAAGTTAGAAAAAGAAAAATAAAATCTACCCTTCAATCTGAAACAACTAAAACTTGGACACATTAGGAAAGGACAGTTTTCAAGACATTGACCTCAGATACAAAGAACAGTGATCTCTGGCAGACAGGAAAGTAATAATGTGAGCCCTCTGATTGTGCCAACCTTGAGACAATGTCCATACCATATGGAGGGTAAACTCAGGTGGAGATCAGTGGACTTCCTAATTTGAAGAAGCTGAGCTAAGAATCCTAGAAAAGAAAGTGAAAGTCACTCAGTCATGTCTATTTGCGACCCCATGGAATTCTCCAGGCCAGAATACCGGAATGGGTAACCTTTCCCTACTCCAGGGGATCTTCCCAACTCAGGGATAGAACCCAGGTTTTCAGCATTATAGGCGGATTCTTTACCAACTGGGCTCTCAGGGAAGCCCCAACATTCCGACAAGAAAGTAATTTAAGTTCACATGGCAGGTAGAAGTACCAAAAAAGAGGTAGCTACATGAAAATAAAATTCTGGACAATGACTGAGAATCACCCACTTACAGTCAGCAAAATACTGATCTGCACATGCATTTGAGAAAACAATCTTAATAGTAGCTGAGGGGAAAAGAATACCAAAAATAATAAAAGAGAACACTTAGAATGGGAAATAATGATTGTACATATCAGCCAAGCTAGAAAACTACACAATTAACAGGGCCCTGGGTAGTAGGGTCTAGTCACGGCACTGGGAATATTTAACTAAAATACACACCACTATAGTCTTGCATAAACAAATCTTAAAAGCTAGACTCGAAAGGATCAGATTACATTATCTCAGAAAAAGCTCAAAATATTTTTATAATACAAAATATCCAGCACTGTACAAGGTAAAATATTTATTGCCTGATGTCAAATAAAATTTTTATAGACACAACAAGAGTGGAAGAAACACAACCCATCATAAGGGGAACATCAGCCAATCAAAATGAGTCAGTGAGAAAAGATAAATATGTTATAATTAGCAGACAAGGATACTTAAATCCTTTAATATAACTCTATACAAACACTTGTAACTCTATATGTTAAAGTAGCTAGGAGAAAGATTGAACATATGTGTGTGTGCTCAGTGGGTCAGTCATGTCCAACTCTTTGTGACCTCATGGAAACTGTAGCCCACCAGGCTCCTCTGTCCATGGAATTTTTCAGGCAAGACTATTGTAGCTGGTTGCCATTTCCTACTCCAGGGAGTCTTCCTGACCCAAGGATTGAACCTGCATCTTTTGTGTCTCCTGTGTTGGTGGGCAGATTCTTTACCACTGAGCCACCTGGGAAGCCCAAGGTTGAAGGTAATAGTAAGAACATTGGAAGATAAAACAGAAAACCAAATAGAATTTCTAAGAGTGAAAACTACAAAGTCAGAGATTTAATAATATATATTTTACTAAATGGTATTAACAGGAGACTAAGCACTGCAGAGCAAAAGATTATTAAATCTATAGATACAAGAATATAACATCAACAATGAAAAAAGTAGTGAAAAGACTTAAAAAGAAAACACATGGAGCATCATCTAGCTCTGGGACAATTTCAAGTGGCCTAATGTACACATATTTGAAGTTTCCAGAGGGGGAGAGGCAGAAAAAATATTTAAAGAAATAATGGCTAAAATTTTTTCCAAATTTGATGAAAATTATAACCATACCGGTCAAAAAAATTGTGTTTGAGGGAACACAGTTTAGCCCATAACACTTACAATCTACATATTTTAAATTATTCTATCATCTAATAGTAAAGACATTTTTGTAGAAAAGCACAAGAAAATTATTTATATAATTTTGGGTTGTTATCCAGACTTTGATACTGTCCCTGGAGGACAGATGGACAGCTTCTCTATAGACTCTTGTTTTATAAAGTTTTCTTGTTTACTTCTTCCCAATTCATCCTTTATTTCCCCAAACCATTAGAGGGATACACTTCAAATTTTAAGTACCAGAGCCTAGTATATGCCTTGACAGGTAGTAGGCTACCAGGAAGTGAGGTGTACTTTCTGATAACTGTGTATCATCACATGCTATAAAATAAAAAAATATATTTTGACTCTGTAAAGCATAGTTTCTTTATGAGAGTATCATGAAAGTGAAAGTGAAGTTGCTCAGTCATGTCCAACTCTTTGCGACCCCATGGACTGTAGCCCACCAGGCTTCTCCATCTATGGGATTCTCCAGGCAAGAGTACTGGAGTGGTTGCCATTTCCTTCTCCAGGGGATCTTCCTGACCCAGGGATCAAACCCGGGTCTCCCGCATTGTAGGCAGACGCTTTACCGTCTGAGCCACCAAGGAAGTCCCAGAGTATCATATATCCCCCTATTACTTCTCCCTTATAAAAGTTTGTAATTTGTCATTGTTTATCACCCTGATTTCAATTAAGGTTATGTCCCCCTTTCTCATGTAAGATTGGCATGTATACTTGTTGTATTATATAATTTTCTATTACTGTTGTAACAAATTACCACAAACTTGGTGGCTTGAAACAAGAAAAGATTGCTTATCTTGTGGTTCTATAAGTTAGACATCTGACACAGTTCTCTCTGGGCTAAATTCAGGTTTTTGACAGGATGGTGGTGTTTTCTGGAGGCTGCAGTGGTGAATCATTTCCTTGCTTTTTCCAGCTTTTGAAGGTTGCCAGCACTCCTTTACTCCTCCGTCTTCACAGCTAGTGAAGGTGAGCCCTGTCCGTCTTAAATCACTCTGACCTTGATTTTGTCTCCACATCTCTTCTGACTTTGACTCTGTTGTAAGGGCCCTCATGTTGCCCAAACAATCCAGGATAATCTGCCTATTAGAAATCTGTAGTCCACCTTCATTTGTCTTTGCCATATGCCTTAATGTATATATAGTTACATGTTCCAGGGAAGACGTGGAATCTTAGGGTAGGATGGGGGCATTATTCCACTTAACATTGCTGCTGCTGCTGCTGCTGCTAAGTCGCTTCAGTCGTGTCCGACTCTGTGCGACCCTATAGACGGCAGCCCACCAGGACCCACTGTCCCTGGCATTCTCCAGGCAAGAACACTGGAGTGGGTTGCCATTTCCTCCTCCAATGCATGAAAGTGAAAAGTGAAAGTGAAGTCGCTCAGTCATGTCCGACTCTTAGAGACCCCATGGACTGTGGCCTACCAGGCTTCTCCATCCATGGGATTTTCCAGGCAAGAGTACTGGAGTGGGGTGCCATTGCCTTGTAAAACCGGTTTTGTTTTTTTCTAGCATTCATGCATATTTGTCCTCTTTCATTTTCTTATAGTTACACAAAATGAGTTCATATCACTCTGCTTATCAAAATTATATCTAATTCATTTCACATGCTGCTACTGTTGCTAAGTCGCTTCAGTCGTGTCCAACTCTTTTTGACCCCATAGACGGCAGCCCACCAGGCTCCGCTGTCCCTGGGATTCTCCAGGCAAGAACACTGGAGTGGGTTGCTATTTCATAGGTGCAAGCATCTAACAATTTCAATATGTCTTTTGGTGTGCTAGTTCCTAAGTCCCTACCTGTTGAAATACAGTCTTTTTTTCTTTCTTTTTTTGCTGCGCCATGCAGTTTGTTGGAGTTTAGTTCCCTGTCCAAGGATCAAAGTCAGCTGTTGGTAGTGAAAGCTTAGCCACTGGACTTCCAAGGAATTCCTGAAATACAGATTCTTTTCTTTAGATGAGTTTATAATCTAATGTTTAAGTATTCTTTCCTTCCTTTTTGAATTATGTGTGTTAGTAGGTTACAAAATCTATAACTTTATTTCAGGATCATAAAAAGATTATAAGAAAATAATTATAATAAAAAGGGAGGGCTGTATAACACAAGACTGAGAGTCACTGTGTTAAAAGTAGGAAGTTGACTCCTTGAACAATAAACTGAAACCTTTTTTTGGAAGTGCTCTATCCAAAAAAACCATACTAACACCACCTACTCCCAACAACATACCTTCAAATACTTTGGATATTTAGGCAGATCTAGAGCCACTGTCAATGGAAATATTGACTTTGGTATGTCATCTATTTTAGTTTTATAAAGAGCTTCTTGTAGACCTGTCACTACAGTATGAAATAGAGTTTGTATAATACACTTTCCTAAAGGTTTTACAAAGCAATAGAAGATTAAAAAATTAAACAATTCAAACTAAAAAAGGTCTGGTTTAAAAAAAATTTTAGGTAAAAATTAAAATGTATAGATTTTATGTTGGCTACCAAATGTAAATGTGCACACATTTTCAAAGTTAGAATAAATATTGTATTGTTCTTTGTGACATTTTAAATTCACTTGTATGATTTATAAAGTTGAAATCACTTTTATGATTTATAAATGAATTTATAATTCATTACCAGAAGATTCCTTACTTCTATGGGGATAGTTTACATACAAATATATACCAAAGTAGAACATTTTAGGTTTTTAAAAAAATTGTCCATATTTTTCAATTGAGTAAATCTCATCTTGGGTGTTTCAAGTCAAACATGAGCCTCCAACAAATTTCTTTGTCTTCCTTCACAAAGACAATAGAATGACTCAGTAGTCTGCTTTAGATTTTTTTCTCCTGCCCTTTCCTTTTCTCTAGCTGTGTAGTGATGGGCAGTGATAACCTTATCCATCTCACAGCCGTTTCACAGTTGATTCCTTCCAGGGCCGAGCTAGAGAAAGAAGACATCACTGTATCCAGAAGAATTTGAATAAAATAAGTTGTGGAAATCCTATCCCTTGACTGTCTTAAGGGAGAAGTATCCTTAATGATTTCCTCCTAGAGGCATGTGTGCACCTCCTAACCAAACTGTGGTCAGTAGATAGTGGTCTTATGCCCCCATGAAACTGCCAATCAACAACTCAAAATTGCCTCCACTTGTCATGGGTGAATATATGATTGCCGATAAATACCTGATAGGGTACACCCATTCACCTATCTGCCTGCCCCTTTTCTAACTTAGGCAATAACAACAGATTACTCTTCTGAATTCTTTTTTGTTAGATATGGTACTATTTAGTCATAATATTTCATTTAATGCTCACAAATCCATGTGGTTATAACTAAAAAATAAAGAAAAAGAAAGATATTTAGGGGAGGTTATTAACTCTTAAGGGTTTTTTCCTGGTGGCTCAGTGGTAAAGAATCTACCTGTCAATGCAGAAAATGCATGAGATATGGGTTTGATCCCTGGGTTGGGAAGATCCCCCACCTAGAGAAGGAAATGGCAACCCACTCCAGTATTCTTGCCAGGGAAATCCCATCGATAGAGTCTGGAGGGCTACATGGGGTCGCAAATAGTCGGACATGACTTAGCAACTAAACAACAACAACAAATTAACTCTTAAGATTATGCATTAAATAAATATCAAGGCCAATAAACTAAATATGGTTAACATCGGGTTGCAAAATTCATTAATTCATTCAGCAAAGTATCTGAGTATTTAATATCTGTCAAGCAGAGACCTTGCTTTTGATAATGCAATGATCTATAAGACAGAGAAAGTACTTGTCATTTGGGAACATAAATTCCCCTGAAGGAAATAGATATAAGTAAGGAAATAGATTAAATATTAATAATTTGTAAGAATTCTGATAGAGAAAGCCCATAAGGAACCCAGTAGGGAAGAAAAGCGTCTCTGAGTAGGGACCAGTTAAACTAAATCTTTAGAAAGACAAAGGATGGGACAGGGAGAAAAGTACAGCCTCCCAAGCCTGCACACAAGCCAACGTGAAGGATGAACTGCTTGGGATTTGGGTAAGATTGGAAAGGTCATACAAGTAAAGCATTTTTTGGTGTGTAATTTGGCAATGTCTGTCCACATTTTTAATACATTTTTAACTTGCTTGAATGTAGCACTTTCTTTTCTCATAGCCTTATAAAAATATCCAAGCGTGTATGAACTAAGCTATACAAAATCAGGTAAATCTTTCCCTTTCGTAAAGGAAAGGAGGATATGGAATCTCAGGTTGTTGTTGCTCTTTTTTCTTTTCTCTTTATATCCTCTGGGCTATAAGTTACAACACTCCATTTTGGATTTTTTCCCTACTCCACGGGCAGTCACCGATAGAGATCTTTCCTGGAATATAATAGTAACAGGAAAATAATGTACAACAAAGCTGACATGCCACATGCTGGGCTGTATTGCAGGTGCAATCATAACTTTTAATAATAAAAAAAAAAAGTTTATTTTGGTAAAATACTATCTTTCCAGGTGTCCTAACAGATACCAGTGAGAAATGTCCTTTGAGGACAGGATGGTGGTGGGAAGCCATCCCAGATTCCTGGGGCATGCCCTTAGGGCGGAAGCACGGAGCATTCCATTGTGTAGTCCTGAGATTGCCACTCTACCAGTCAAACCTGCTCTGTAGGACTGCACCAGACTGGATTTTTATCTGTGCTTTTGTTTCCCTGCAAATCACTTTTGAGTTTGTTTCTCAAGTGTGGAAGCAGCAGGCATGTAATTTTGGTAGAACTTTTCTCAGTGAGTTTCTAGTTGTTTCATTGTTTACTTAAGAGTGCGGGGGTGAGTAATAATGAAGAAATTGGTACCAAGGGTTAAGACTGGGCAAATTTCCTCTGGCAGCTCTCCACATTCTAGGCTGCATGGAGAGGTAAGCCAATTATCGAGGTAGTTTAGGCAAAAAGGTAAAAATAAAGAGAGGATGATTAAGTGCTTCCTCTACTTCCTGCTGTGTCATTGAGGTAACAACCGCAGTGCTCTGCTTTAGTCTGGCTACTGAAACCTGAACCTCTGGTGGCTCAAGGTGACTTGTGTTGCAAGAGTAGACCCCATCCAGCTGAGGAGGCTGTGACTTCTCTCTGTGTGGCATAAAGAATACATGGGGCTTCCCTGGTGGCTCAGACAGTAAAGAAGGGGACCTGGCCTTGATCCCTGGTTTAAGCAAACTGTGGGAGATAGTGAAGAACAGGGAAGCCTGGAGTGCTGCACTTCATGAGGTCTCAAGGATTTGGACATGACTTAGCAACTGAACAACAACAAAGAATGTATAAGGTTAACTAGGACATGTAGAGGGAGAAGGCAATGGCACCCCACTCCAGTTACTCTTGCCTGGAAAATCCCATGGATGGAGGAGCCTGGTGGGCTGTAGTCCATGGGGTCGCTGAGAGTGGGACACGACTGAGCGACTTCCCTTTCACTTTCATGCATTGGAGAAGGAAATGGCAGCCCACTCCAGTGTTCTTGCCTGGAGAATCCCAGGGATGGGGGAGCCTGGGGGGCTTCCATCTATGGGGTCGCACAGAGTTGGACACGACTGAAGCGACTTAGCAGCAGCAGCAGCAGCAGCAGGACGTGTAGATAGACATGTTCTCATTCTTGATTCTAAACTTACCACCTATGACTTTGTTTCTTTTGCTTTTGTGTGCTCTTAAATCTCTAGCGTAATTTGGCATCAATATTCACTTGTTAATTCTTCTTCATGTTTATTTAGATCATGTGATCACTTAGAATAAATCATGACATGTATTTATCTCCTTCTTCCTTCCCTTCCTTTCTTTTTTTCTTTCATCCTTCTACATTTAAAAAAAAAATTACTGTCTTTTTTTTTTAATTACTTTTTTGGGGGTTGTGCTCAGTTTTCCTTTGCTGTGCACAGGTTTTGTCTAGTTGCAGTGAGTGGGGGTTACTCTTCCTTGTGGTGCATAGACTTCTCATTGTGGTGCTTTCTCTTGTTGTGGAACATTGGTTCTAGGCACACAGGCTTCAGTTGTGGTTCACGGTCTCTAGAGCTGGGCTCAGTGGTTGTGGTACAAGGACTTTAGCTGGTCCACAGCACGTAGAATCTTCCTGGATTGGGGATCAAACCCATGTCTCCTGCATTGGCAAATGAGTTCTTATCCACTGTACCACCAGGGAAGTCCCATCCTTCTGTTTTTAATCAATGTATATAATATCCTGGGTACTGTGCTATGTGGGCTTCCTGGATGGTGCAGTAGTAAAGAATCTGCCTGCCGTTCAGGAGATGATGGTTAGATCCTTGGGTGGGGAAGATCCCCTGGAAAAGGAAGTGGCAACCCACTCCCATATTCTTTCTGGGAAATCCCAAGGACAGAGGAGCCTGGCAGGCTACAGTCCATGGGGTCGCAGAAGAGTCATACGCGACTTAGTGACTAAACAATAATAACAATAGCTGTTGGTGAGACAGACAAGTAAATTAATAATTATAATATACTGCAGATGAATATTTGGATAGAAACATACATTGGAAGCTGCCAGAAAGTAATGCAGGAAAACAATATTGTACCTTGACTAGTACACTTAAACACACATAAAAATACACAAAAGCAAACAAAAAACTAATAGTAAACAGCAAAGCTATCTGGAAAGGAAAATGCAGATTATCAACCCGGATGTATATTAATATGAATTACTTGTTTTAAATTTTACAGAAAATAAGCCTGATATATATTTATCAATGGTCTAGGAAAATAGATTGAATGAATAAAATAATTTAAGCAAAAAAAGAGGTTAAATTTTTCTTTCACTGAGTTACAAAGTTTATTATAATATGGGTCATATTTATTCTTTCTTTGAACTATCTACAATTCACAACACATGGTAGATGCTTAATTAAAATGTTTAGAGGAAAAAAAGTAAATACCATAACTTTAAAAAGTAGTGATTCTTTGTTATTGTGGGATTCATTTATGAAACATACATTTCCCTGTACTGGAAAGGACAACACTAAATGTGATATCATTCCTTTGAGAATTTAGTCACTATTATGAGCAGTAATTACTTAATTTAGCTTCAGGTGTACATGCAGATAGTTATATAGGGTGTAGGGAGAAAAGCATATCAATTTGAAGAGGTACATCACATTTTCTTTCTTGAAAAGATGCCTAGATTGCCAAATGTTTGCTTCTAGTTTATTTTCATTGATCTGTTTTCTTCCTCACAAATGTGGAAGAAAACCAATATATTTATTGGCCCCCAGGAGAATGTAATATGACTATTCTTTCCCAATGTAAATCATGGAATAAAAGTACACAGTCCTCTCTTAAATAATTTCCTTACCCTCCAGAAAAAATTCTTTCTCATTGTTAGTTGGTGTCTTGTGTTGTGGTGGTGGTTTAATTGCAAGTTGTGTCCAACATTTTGAGATCCCAAGGACTATAGACTGCCAGGCCTATCTATCTATGAGATTTTCCAGGCAAGAATACTGGAGTGGGTTGCTGTTTCCTCCTCCAGTGGATCTCCCCAACCCAGGAATGGAACCCAAATTTCCTGCTTTGGCATGTGGATTCTTTAGAGTCATCAGGGAAGCTTGCAGTTCATTTCTTAGTAGCACAAAAATCATAATCTCCTTTTTCCAACCTGTCCCTATCAACATAGAGACTTCACCATATATTTTTCTATATATTTATGTTAATATTTATTGAATAAGTATTTACTGAGCACCTGTATCAGGCAGTGTTTTAGGAGTTCAAGATACATCAAGGAACAAAACAGAATCACTAACTTCATGGAGTTTATAATCTAATATTTTAAACTAAACTGTCTCTCTGTTTTAAGAAATCACATTAGTGTAACTGGGACAAGAATAGCTATCCATTTAAAATTTTATAATATTTTACAGTTAACAATGCTCTTTTTAGAGAGTACAATTTCATTTGAATTCTGCAGATATGATGGGAAGATAGGTGTTGTTACTGTTTTTCTGCAATGTATAGATGCAAAACTTGGGCTCTTAGGCAGAATAAATTACTTCTCAAGGTCACACAGGTATAAGTAGCTGAGGTGCTTGAATACAGACAATTAATATTCCAAAACTGCTTCAGTACTCTGAAATTTAGAAAATATTTTTATATTTATTATTTAATTTGTTCTTCACGATGATCTTTGTGGTACTTACTGATCCTTCTCTAATTTTACTTCCTGATTGTGTGGGATTGTCAGGTTATCTGTTCAAGGTCATCTAGCTGGTAATGGCAGAACTGGGAATCCAACCATGTTCATTGAAGAAAATCATCTCTGTATGCTAGACACCAGACAAATATTTTCTTTAATCTCTCTATATTCTTTTAGGCAAAGAGCGTCCTACAAATTCATCATAAATATGATAGAAATTTTTGAATGCTTTATAAATTAATATCCCATGAAATTAAATTTTCTTATAACACTACATCTTCTGAATAACACCCAGGTATACCTTTTGAATAATGAGGTGACTGTGGCAGGCAGCAAAATCACAAAACTATTACACTAAACATTCTGTTTTTCAGAGTATATTGTACAATCTTCTCAGGTGAACCTATCATTCAGACAAGGTTTTTAAAAAAGTACATTGCAGGTGACAAAAATAATGTTAAAACAACCAGAAAAAAACAAAGCAAAACTCTGGCCACCCATCCATTAATACATACCTTGTAAATATAGACCTAGAAATGTACATTACATCTGATGGATAGAACTTCCAATAGTGTAGGTTTTAGTACATAAAAATCAGCAGGATTGGTATATGTAAAAGCTGGTAAGGTATCCTTTTTCTTCTTAAACTCAGCAGTTTGAGATTATTACTGTTTGGTGAGCAGGAGTAAAATGGACCACAATTTCACCAGCTTTGTGGAAGTGTTCCAGGAGACTGTGTTTATAAATGAATCCTAAAAGGCTACACAATTTTCCTGCAGCTTCATTGTTTGATGACTTACTTTCCATGGATAAACTCAGTCCTTAGGTCTCATGTCACACTGCGTGTGTATGTACTCAGTCACGTCAAATGCTAACGTTGCTGGTCAAGTAGAACATAAAGAACTTCTGCCTTTTTGCTAATAGGAAACTTTGTATTTCTATGGTTTCTATGGAACTAATTGTTATCTTTTTTGTGTATGCCTGAATGTTGCCCTGGATATTATTATGATTTCCTTTGCCAGTAGGCACCCCTTGCCCAATACTGTTTAGAGGAGTCTCAAAATGAAAACTCCTCCAGTACAGCCATGCCCTCAAGGCACCTATGGTCAACAGAGCTGAGATTGCCCTCCTCCATGAAGAGCTTAAAGAATTTGGTGAAATATAATGGTTTTATATTTTGTTTTAAGAGGCTATTGAGGTATTTAGGGTAAGGGAAAAATAGGAAACCATCATATATTAGGCACCTAATATCTAGAAGGCATTTGGGCTTCCCAGGTGGCACAGTGGTAAAGAATCTGCCTGCCAATGCAGAAGATGCCTGAGACTCAAGAGACTCAGGTTTGATCCTCGGGCTGGGAAGATCCTCTGGAGGAGGAAATGGCAACCCACTCCAGTATTCTTGCCTGGAAAATCTCATGGACAGAGGAGCCCGGTGGGCTACAGTCCATGGGGTCGCAAAGAATCGGACATGACTGAGTGACTGAGCACATACGCACACACATCTATCAGGCACTGTGAGATGCTTTTCACATGCTTTCCTATTTGATTTTTCACACCAGAAAAGTCCCTGTATGAATTGCATGTTATCCCTATTTTACAGATGATAAATCTAGTACTCAAGAACGTTAAATAGCTTGTCCAGAGTTGAATAGCAGAGGTAGGATTTCAACAGATGTTCCCACCCCTAAAGTTTCTTTGTAATTACTATTGGGTTTACTGGGCTTCATCTGTCCTTAGGCCAAGTAAAAGTGGTCTCTCTTCTGATAGGCAAACTGGCAAATTAAATTTATTTTTCTTGACTCCTTGGATCGTTCACTTTTTGTGGCTCTGCTTTTGTTTTCTGTTGGTAAAAATGGAACATATTTAGGCAGAAGTAAATTTGGGTTAAGGTGAAATTTTGTAAGTTGAGTGAAAGTAAGACAATTTGAATTGGCTCACTCTGCTCAAAACACTATAATCAGTAGTCTACTCAGTCCAGATATCTATATGTGACAATAGCTTGGTATATTGTCAATAGTCTCTACTTCAGACTTTGTAAAGTTGGCAAAAATAATTATTAAGAATGACTAACTGCACTCATGAATGGAAACTACATTCCTTTTCTGGATAGATAACCTAAGTTTAGTTAGGGTGGCCATGGAAATAGCTTATACATTTAACTCTTCTAGATGATGCTTTCTTTCTTTTGATCCTTTTGGGGAATTCTCCAGGCTCTACTACCTGTAATTGAAATTTTTTTCCCTCAGAATTCTTACTAATAAGATCTTGATCCTTGAATGTATAAATAGCCAAAGTTCATTTTAAGTAGAATGTTTATCAGTATATTTTTATGGAGAATTTGCATCCTTCCAATATGCTAACTGCTTGGTTTACTCAGTATGTCTGGTCTTTTCTTACTATTGTCTGTACCTCTTTAGATAGGAGTCTTTTTTTATTTGTTTGTTTTATTTTTGGTTGAAGTACAGAACGCCTAACCTAAACTATCTTAAAAAGTATTTACTTCACTTTATTATGAAAGTGAAGAGTTTATTATGAGAGTTTTAGCAGTAGTCTGGGCTTCAGGTTTTGTTCAGTGAGGAGTCTAGCCCTATTTTTCTGTAATTCTCCTGGCTCTGGTCCCCCACAGTTTCAGCTTCGCCCTCAGTCTGTCCTGCCTTATGGTTATAAAGTGGCTGCCAGTAGCTTCTGGAGTGACCTGTTTCTTAATTCAGGTTTGAAGAAAAGCAAACATTGCTTCCCAAACTGCTGAATTGAAGTTCTAAATTTTTCTCTGAGTCAATCGTGGATGCCCAGGAGGAATGAGTTTAGCCTAAATGACTTATTCTAAACAAGGCTAATTGGTGGAGGGGGCCAGCTGCATGGATTCTATACAATGGAGAATGACAAATACTTGTAGGTTGTAATCAAAATGCCCATCATAACATACGAACTTAAACATTAAATTTATCTTTATTCTTCTGTTTGTTTTTTTTTTTCCACGAACAGTGGAACAAGGAAAGTTGTTGTTCTCTAATCGCTAAGTTGTGTCTGACTCTTTGGGACACCATGGACTGTAACCTGCCACGTTCCCCTGTCCATGGGATTTCCCAGGCAAGAATATTGGAATGGGTTGTGATTCCCTTCTCCAGGGGACCTTCCTGACCCAGGGATCAAACCTGTGTCTTCTGCTTGGCAGGTGGATTCTTTACCACTGATCTATGTGGGAAGCCAAGGAAAGTTAGAGGAAGGTTATTGGGATCTTATTGATGAAAAAGTCACATTTTTAACGGTAACCATGATGTAAAGAGATTTTTCTCCTTTAGGTAAGTACTGAGACACAATACTGTCAACCGCTTTCAGTGATAGGATGCTTTAATCAAGTGTTTCCAAAGCAAGGCCTAGAGGAGGCCAGTAACATCAGCATCTCCTGGGACTTTTTAGAAATGCAAATACTGAAACAAAACCTCTGGGGGTGGGCAAATCTGAGTTTTAGCAAACACTGCAGTTGATTCCCAGGTGTCACCAGTGGTAAAGAACCCACCTTCTTATGCAGGAGACAGACATAAGACGTGGGTTTGATCCCTGGGTGGGAAGATTACATGGAGGAGGAAATGGCAGCCCACTTCAGTATTCTTGCCTGGAGAATCCCATGGACAGAAGAGCCTGGTAGGCTACAGTCCAGAAGGTTGCAAAGAGTCGGACACTACTGAAGCAGCTTAGCATTCCTGTGCTTGCATAAAATAGAAAACACAGTTGATTCAGATTATTTTAGAGTTTGAGAACCACTGTCCTGGTCTAGACCTTCTAGAACTAACACCCCAAAAGATGTCCTTTTCATTATAGGGGACTGGAATTCAAATGTAGGAAATCAAGAAACACCTGGAATAACAGGCACATTTGGCCTTGGAGTACAGAATGAAGCAGGGCAAAGGCAAAACAGAGCTTGGTCAAGAGAATGCACTGGTCATAGCAAACACTCTTGTCCAACAATACAAGAGAAGACACTACACATGGACATTACCAGATGGTCAATGCCAAAATCAGATTGATTCTTTTCCAAAGATGGAAAAGCTCTATACAGTCAGCAAAAATAAGACCGGGAGCTGACTGTGGCTCAGATCGTGAACTCCTTATTGCCAAATTCAGACTTAAATTGAAGAAAGCAGGGAAAACCACTAGACCATTCAGGTATGACCTAAATCAAATCCCTTATGATTTTACAGTGGAAGTGAGAAATAGATTCAAGGGATTAGATCTGATAGACAGAGTACGTGACAAACTATGGATGGAGGTTCATGACATTATACAGGAGAGGAATCAAGACCATCCCCAAGAAAAAGAAATGCAAAAAAGCAAAATGGTTGTCTGAGGAGGCCTTATGAATAGCTGTGAAAAGAAGAGAAGTGAAAGCAAAGGAGAAAAGGAAAGATATACCCATTTGAATGCAGAGTTTCAAAGAATAGCACGGAGAGATAAGAAAGCCTTCCTCAGTGATCAGTGCAAAGAAATAGAGAAAACAATAAAATGGGAAAGACTAGAGATCTCTTCAAGAAAATTAGAGATACCAAGGGAACATTTCATGCAAAGATGAGCATGATAAAGGACAGAAATGGTATGGATCTAACAGAAGCAGAAGAGGTGGCAAGAATACACAGAACTATATAAAAAAGATGTTCATGACCCAGATATCATGATGGTATGATCACTCACCTAGAGCCAGATATCTTGGAATGCGAGTCAAGCGGGCCTTAGGAAGCATCACTATGAACAAAGCTAGTAGAGGTGATGGAATTCCAGTTGAGCTATTTCAAATCCTGAAAGATGATGCTGTGAAAGTGCTGCACTCAATATGCCAGCAAATTGGGAAAACTCAGCAGTGGCCACGGGACTGGAAAAGGTCAGTTTTCATTCCAATCCCAAAGAAAGGCAATGCCAAAGAATGCTCAAACTACCACACAATTGCACTCATCTCACACGCTAGTAAAGTAATGCTCAAAATTCTCCAAGCCAGGCTTCAACAGTATGTGAACCATGAACTTCCAGTTGTTCAAGTTGGTTTTAGAAAAGGCAGAGGAACCAGAGATCAAATTGCCAACATCTGTTGGATTATGAAAAAAGCAAGACACTTACAGAAAAACATCTATGTCTGCTTTATTGACTATGCCAAAGCCTTTGACTGTGTGGATCACCACAAACTGTGGAAAATTCTTCAAGAGATGGTAATAGCAGACCACCTCTTGAGAAACCTGTATGCAGGTCAGGAAGCAACAGTTAGAACTGGATGGAACAACAGACTGGTTCCAAATAGGAAAAGGAGTACATCAAGGCTGTATATTGTCACCCTCCTTATTTAACTTCTATGCAGAGTACATCATGAGAAACGCTGGGCTGGAAGAAGCCAAAGCTGGAATCAAGATTGCTGGGAGAAATATCAACAACCTCAGATATGCAGATGACACCACTCTTATGGCAAAAAATGAAGAGGAACTAAAAAGCTTCTTGATGAAAGTGAAAGTGGAGAGTGAAAAAGGTGGCTTAAAGCTCAACATTCAGAAAACTAAGATCATGGCATCTGGTCCCATCACTTCATGGCAAATAGATGGGGAAACAGTGGAAACAGTGTCAGACTTTATTTTGGGGGCTCCAAAATCACTGCATATGGTGATTGCAGCCATGAAATTAAAAGACGCTTACTCCTTGGAAGGAAAGTTATGATCAACCTAGATAGCATATTCAAAAGCAGAGACATTACTTTGTCCACAAAGGTTCGTCAAGTCAAGGCTATGGTTTTTCCAGTGGTCATATATGGTTGTGAGAGTTGGCTTGTGAAGAAAGCTGAGCGCTGAAGAATTGATTCTTTTGAACTGTTGGTGTTGGAGAAGACTCTTGAGAGTCCCTTGGACTGCAAGGAGTTCCAACCAGTCCATCCTAAAGGAGATCAGTCCTGGGTGTTCATTGGAAGGACTGATGCTAAAGCTGAAGCTCCAATACTTTGGCCACCTGATGCAAAGAACTGACTCACTTGAAAATACCCTGATGCTGAGGAAGACTGAAGGCAGGAGGAGAAGGGGACGACAGAGGATGAGATGATTAGATGGCATCACCGACTCAATGAACATGAGTTTGAGTAATCTCCTGGAGTTGGTGATGGAGAGGGAGGGTTGACATGCTGCAGTCCATGGGGTCACAAAGAGTCAGACATGACTGAGCGACTAACCTGAACTGAACTGAGACCTGGTCTAACAATTCCTTCAACTGACACTATCCTCTGGTTCTCCTGTGTACTTGATAGGATCATTTCCTTTCATTTAATTGCAATTTGAGATTTGAGTATACCAGGCAATTGAGCCCCAGATACATTTTCTTCTTGTGTTTTTAATCAATTTAAAAATTGTTTTTAATCAAGGAATACAAAAAAGTGCTTGATAATTATAGTCATCCCTTGTATGAAGGAGGATGATCTTTAGTAATTAGCTATGTATATGGTATATGGGGTGAAAACAATTGGCTCAAATGATGTTCCACAGAAATGACTCTTTGAACTTAATTATTTTTTTACTATATTCTTCATCCCATCCCTTATCCCCTTATCCAGTGATAAAGTGCTCTGAAAGTTTGATTTCTGGAGTAGTGAAAGCTCAGTGAGAAAATAATAGCTGCTGAAATCCCTTTAAAGAATTTAGCAATGAAAGGTGAGTTGTCCGAAGTGCATTTATCCTGAACAAAAGTACAGTGAAGCTGCTAATTTTTATCTTTGTAATTACTCATAGCTTATTATTTTGCTGTCTGCCTACCCTGAACATTTTATACATCAGTGTTATCTGCCTTAGATTACGATCTGTCTTGACCCAGAGTCTTTCCTAAATTGCTCCATGCAATTAAGTGCTTTGTGGTTATGATAAAAAGCATCATTTTAACTGTTAGACTAGAGATCTACATACAAAGCTATATCCCATAGAGAGAGTAACTTCTGTCACAGAGCAACAGCTGGGTACAAACTGTATAAGGGTAGGACAGACAATTACTCACTTTAGAACTCAGGCATATCTTTTGACAAGGAGCACCAGGCATGTGTGTGTGTGTGTGTGTGTGTGTGTATGTATGTGTATTAGAGCAAGGGCTCAGTAGTTGTGGCACAGGGGCTTAGTTGCCTCATGGCATGTGGAATACTCCTAGACCAGGGATCAAACCCATGTCCCCTACATTGGCAGGCAGTTTCTTATCTACTGTACTATCAGGGCAGTCTCAAATCACTTCTTAATCTATAACAAACAGAACAGAAATTAAATCATTTATAAAAGTATATATATATATATATACACACACACACACACAGCAGTTATAAAAATACCAATTAATAAATTTGTTAACTGGGAACCTTTAAAGGCTTCGTTGATCTCCTATGGTCTGACTTCTTAAATCTGTAGTCTATTTCTTTCACTAGTGACTAAGTAAGTGGTAAGGCACTAACATGTATAAATATAATTTTAAAATATCAGACTATACTTTGTACAATGAAAAAGTCCCAGGCCATAGTCTCAAATAAATTTCAGTAACATTTGCTTAATGTCTGCTACTTCATTAGATACAAGGTCCTACAAAATGAGCAATATACTCTTCTCCAAAATTAAAGGGTTTAAAAAAAAAAAGGTAGCCAGGACATGGAAGCAACCTAGATGTCCATCAGCAGATGAATGGATAAGAAAGCTGTGGTACATATACACAATGGAGTATTACTCAGCCATTAAAAACAGTACATTTGAATCAGTTCTAATGAGGTGATGAAACCTGAGCCTATTATACAGAGTGAAGTAAGCCAGAAAGAAAAACACCAATACAGTATGCTAACACATATATATGAAATTTAGAAAGATGGTAACAACAACCCTGTATGCGAGACAGCAAAAGAGACACAGATGTATAGAACAGTCTTTTGGACTCTGTCAGAGGAGAATGGCATTAAAACATGTATAATATCATATAAGAAACGAATCGCCAGTCCAGGTTTGATGCAGGATATAGGAAACTAGGGGCTGGTGCCCTGGGATGACCCAGAGGGATGGTATGGGGAGGGAGGTGGGAGGGGGGTTCAGGATGGGGAACATGTGTACACCCGTGGGGGATGCATGTTGATGTATGGCAAAACCAATACAATATTGTAAAGTATATATATATGAAAAAAGTTGTTTATAGCAACTTAAAAAAAAAAAAAAGGTAAAGGATTTGCAAAGATGTTCACATTAGAAAAAAAGAATATAATTAGTTCGGTGGGTCAGTTTCCAGAAATACAAATTTGTGACTCCTTTAAACAGCCTATAAATCTCCCTGAAGAAATATGAAAGTTATTCAACTTGTCTATTTGTAAAATTTTTTTCTTAACTTAGTTTTCAGTCTTATATTTGCCACCAAATACCAGCTGGGTTTAAAGTAAGAAATGCGAAAAAAGTCAGAAACAGCTATCAATCATGCATGTAAATAATGAAGTACCCCACTAAATTCTTGATGAATAAACATCTTGAATACCAAATAGATTTTAATGGGACATATAAAGTGACAAGCATTTCTGAAGTTCTAAAGTCCATTTTCAAATTCCAAGTTATTTTTTCAAAATCCTTAAGTCTTCAATAGAAAGTACATTTTTAAATTTAAAAAACCCTAAAGTTTGAAAATAAAAGGTTATATTTTAGGGGCTTGGTAAGGAAATAACCCATTAAAAACAGCTTTTAAACATATAAACAGCTGAAAGAAAAAAGATAATGGAAATGTTCTGACATCTTATCATTATTTAGTGCTGATGAATGTATCTCACACTTGACAAGTCTTTGTTTCCTAGTTCTGACTTGTTCATTAACTCAAAGTTTGACCTTGATCAGATCATTTCCTCTCTCAGGGCTTTGTATCTCTTATGTCAAAGGAAGATGCTTGTCTGTGAAATTTTTTTTGTTTTTTTTGGTAAAACCTTTAAAGCCTTTAGAGTTCTAAAATATTATTGAATTATTTCGCTACCATGGTATGATTTTGAAAAGTTATTTAATTGTTTACAGAAAAATATTTTGAAGGCCCACTAAAGTAGTATGTTGAGAGAGTCTAAAAAAATCACTTAAATGTAATATTATTCCTCTGACAATTGACCACTACTGGAGAGGGGTACAAGTTCTTGCTGACAATTTATCAAATACTGATGGAGAAAAGAGCATAAGAATGTCTATTGCAAAAGTACAGACAATTAGATATAATTTGTCTTAATAGATCTGTAGATAACATGGACCATTACCTACATATTACTTGTTAAAATTTAATGTCCTCTAGGGCTTAAGTAATTGTACTGAACTCCTCATTTGTGTATGTGTGTTTATCTTGATCAAAGCTTACTTCAAAGATCAGGGAGTTTGAGGTTATTAGATGCAAACATAAATAGAACAGATCAACAGCAAGGTCCTACTGTATAGCACAGGGAACTATACTTAATATTCAGGATAAGTAATAATGGAAATGAACATTAAAAAAGAATATATATGTGTGTAACTGAATCACTGCTATACAGCAGAAATTAACATAGCATCAACTATATTTCAATTTAAAAAAAAGATGGATGATATTAACAAAAAATAAAAAATGAAATTTAAAAAAAAGGAAAGCAAAGATCAGTGGCCCTGAGTTAATCAGGGAAAGGTCAAAGCTCATAAATCAGTCTTACACATGTTAACTAGAACCTCAGAATTAGGGGGATCTCTCATTAGACCTTCAATTGCAAAAGGGAGAGAGAGTGAAACCACAGGGCAGGCATTTTTCTACAGTTGTTTGCTTTAGTGAATGTTGGACTAGAAAACCACCAACTGAACATAAAAATATTGAAAATAGATATTTTTCATGTTTGTTTTTGTGTTGCCTGCCATCCTGACAACTAAGGGGAAAATAATGCATTTGTAGGAGTAGGTAATCTTTGTGTCTCTGAGTTTCTTATCCCTGAAATAATTGGCAGCGTGAATCTGAAAAGGAGACACAGAAAGTCATCCTTGGTTTGATGACATTTTTGGGTTTTTCGTGTTTTCATTTCGTTGCATTTTTTGTGATATCAAATATTAGCTTGGTGCTAAAAATCAAGAGGGGAAAATGCAAGCAGAAAAATGAGAAAAGTCAGCTCATTACTTCTCTTCTTTGTATGATGGGGCTCATGTGATTGGTACATTAGACTTTGTAGTGTCATTTCATTCCTTTCTCTGTAGACATCAATACTAGGAAATAAAAAGCAAAGTTCTAAAGTGAGAGGAAAAGGACCAATTATATGTATGCACATGGTTTATGAGGCTTTTCAAGCTATTGATCTTCAGGTAAATGTCTAGGCTGAAGTAGATTTAAATGTGTAGGTGTCCGGGCTGTATTTTTACATTTATCATAATTAATATCTAAAAAAGGAAGGAAAAGACAAATTGTCACTCTTATTATTTCCTCCAATTGCCTCTGCAAAACTAGGAAAGACAGGGGATTGCTTTCTATCTACTTGAAATAGACATTTAAAGTACAGTGAATTAAAAAAAAACTTTGGACCCTTTTCTTAAAGTTTCCTTCAGTGAAATTGATAGGAATCAAAAATTTATATTAAAAAAAATGGCAGGGCCATTGCTCCTAGTAGAGTTATCTGAATGATTTGCTAGGTCAAGCAATCTGTCAACTATATTCCTCTAGATCAGAGGATTAGTATATCAGGCCAGATTCTTATCCTGTATAACACTGAGCAAAGTTATTTTTGGAATCTGACACAGTATACGATTTGACACTCTTAATGGGAATATCTAAGACTTGACTTCCAAAAACTGAATGGATTTTAGAGTAGAACCTAATTCCTATGGTAAAGTACAGCTGTAAAGACTAAAATGCAGTTTGAATACATCCAGACTGAATCTTCAATGCTTTCTCCATTAAATAAACAGATTGCAAATTAAAAGTACTCAAAAATTGCAGTTGACATTCAGAAACTCATTAGCTTCATTCTTTTCCAAAATCACCATAGCAATTACTCCAAACTTTAATTGGCCAAAATTGTTCATCATTGAAACACTGATTTTTAAAAGACAATTTTTTTTTCTGCCTTGGACTTAACTTTTTAGAATTTTAAATCCATTCCTCTACCAGTTCCTAAAATGATTGAGCACATTTGTATTTTGTCTTTCCAGGGAAGGCATTCTTTTTCTTGAACTCTCTTATGCTGGCTTCTTATGCTTGGTCAGATGCTGTGAGCATCTTGTGCCAATCAGCTATAGATTCCATGCCAATCTACATTTCACAAGGAAAAAAGTGGAAAAACTTGTACACAGGGATCCAAGTTATATTTAGAGATCTCAACTAGGATTTGGTCAATTCTTAACTATTTCTTTGTAACATCTTTATATTTTCTTCTCAATTTAACTTCAGTTTATGATACTGCTTTATTGTTTAAATATTTATTACCTTAAAATTACCTATTACAACATAATACATTCAAACTTATATTCCTTTCTTCATGCTGCTGCTGCTGCTGCTAAGTCACTTCAGTTGCGTCCGACTCTGTGCGACCCTATACATGGCAGCCCACCAGGCTCCTCTGTCCCTGGGATTCTCCAGGCAGGAATACTGGAGTCGGTTGCCATTTCCTTCTCCAATGCATGCATGGATGCTAAGTCACTTCAGTCATGTTCAACTCTGTGTGACCCCATGGCAGCAGCCCACCAGGCTCCACTTTCCATAGGATTCTCCAGGCAAGAATACTGGAGTGCCATTTTCTTCCTTCATATTTTCAGTTAATTAGTTATTTTTTCATTCAGCCATTCCCAGTGCTGTCACAGTGCTAGAAACAAAAAGGAAAGAGGTGTGTTCTAGGATCTAAAACTACTGGTAAAGGCCAGATAAACAAATGCATTTAAATGTTAAAGAGAACAAAGGCAGGAGGATATGCAAGGCACCCTGGAGGCCCAAAGGAAGGTATGGTTTTTACCATCTGGGAGAGAGGAGATGAAACAGAAGCCTTGTGGGTGCAGATGATGCATGACCTGAATGTTCAAAGGTGTTTTTCCAGATGGTCAATGGATGAAGGTACTGTCTCTCCAAAGGAGAACCACAGACAAAACAGGCTGGGAAAACAGCAGGGTGAATTCTGGAAACAAGAAGCTCAGCCTGGCTAAAGCAGAATGAGACACAAGGCCCAAGTCAAACCCCATTTAATGGATGATACCAGTATGGCCTTCAAACAACAAAAGAGGGTCAGGGGAAGAGTTAGCAAAATTAGCAAGAAAAAGACAAAAGAATATGACACTTTTTTTTTTTTTTTTTTCCTTTTACAGTGAACACACCAGATACTGGAAGAAATAGAGATGAAACATTTCAGAGTCTGGCTTTTGCTTCTGGTTAACAAAATCTTTACTACAGTGAAATAAAAACAGAAGTATGGAAGAGATGGGGAGAAGTTGCTTTCCTTTATGGAATGACAAGAAGCATAGACTACAGAATTCTCAGAATATGAGGACCCAAGTATATTCTTAACTTCATCTCTTTCACCAGTGTTCAGTAAATACACAGCTAAATATACAATTATATTCTGTTAGTTTCTGTAAAAGTCATATGACAAAAGCAAAACTATAAACCTATGATTGAGAAAAAAATTATATGATTGAAACTACAAACTCTATATTTGTAGAAATAATATATACAACAGCAATAACTAAAAGGACAGGAGTAGATAAAAGGAATTCATTTTGCAAAGTTCTTAGATTTCATTTAAAATGCTATAAAATTAACTCTAAGTGGATCATGGTATAATGCATGTTGTAATCCTATAAACATTCATTAAAAATAATGTAAAAATGTACATTTGAAAAGCCAACAGACACATTCAAAAGAAAAAAGTCAGGTTAATTTCAAAAAAGGAAAGCAAGAAAGAAGACAGGAACAAATATGTAGATGAGAGAAATAGAAAACAAATAGAAAGTTATAGTTTCATTTTGGCTAAAAAAAAATTTTTTTTTTAAATCCAGGTGAAGAATATCTGTCTTTTAATAGGAAGAAAACATGTATTTACATAATAAGGTAATTTGTGAGTTGAGATGGCAAATTCTGTTTTATCCATGAGGGAGAAACTGGTATAGGATGTGACCTTCCTAACAATTAGAAAACTGGACCAAATACATGAAACAATTATTTTCAGACATTGGCCAACAGATAGCAGAGCACTGTAGCTCCCTAACAAATGAGTTAAGTCCTACCTGCCACAGGCAAAATAAGCACATAATAAGATGACTGCTTTTCAGATACATGCAAGTCAGAAAGTAATGAAACAGTATTCTTAAAATGCTAAAAGAATTTTTACATCCCAACAAAATATTTTCCCCAAAAGCAGGCAAATAAAGGCTTTAAATTTAAAGATTTTTGAAATATAATTGGCATATAACAGTATATTAGTTTCTTGTGTGCAATATAATTCAATATTTGCATATATTGCAGAATGATAAGGACAATAAGTCTAGTTAACATCTGTCACCATACATAGTTATAATTTTTTTGTTGTGATGAGAACTTCTAAGATTTACTCTCAGTTCAGTTGCTCAGTCGTGTCCCACTCTTTGTGACCCCCGGGACTGCAGCAAGCCAGGCTTCCCTGTCCATCACCAACTCCTGGAGCTTGCTCAAATTCATGTCCATCAAGTCAGTGATGCCATCCAACCATCTCACCCTCTGTCATCCCCTTCTTCTGCCTTCAATCTTTCCCAGCATCAGGGTCTTTTCTAATGAGTCAGTTCTTCACATTATGTGGCTGAAATATTGGAGCTTCAGCTTCAGCAGCAGTGCTTCCAATGAATAGTGAGTGAAGTTGCTCAGTTGTGTCTGACTCTTTGCGACCCCCTGGACTGTAACCCACCAGGCTCCTCTGTCCATGGGATTCTCCAGGCAAGGATACTGGAGTGGGTTGCCATTTCCTTCTCCAGTGAATATTCAGAACTAATTTCCTTTAGGATTGACTGGTTTACTCTCTTAGTAACTTTCAAATATGCAATATAGTATTATTAATTTATAGTCACCATGCTGTACATTATAGTTGCTGCTGCTGCTAAGTCGCTTCAGTCATGTCTGACTCTTTGCAACCCCATAGACGGCAGCCCACCAGGCTCCTCCGTCCCTGGGATTCTCCAGGCGAGAACATGCGAGTGGGTTGCCATTTCCTTCTCCAATGAATATTCAGGAGTAATTTCTTTTAGGATTGACTGGTTTACTCTCTTAGTAACTTTCAAATATGCAATATGGTATTAATTATAGTCACCATGATGTACATTATAGCCACAGGACTCATTTATTTTATAACTGAAAGTCTGTAACTTTTGATCCTCTTCATCCATTTTACCCACCTCCCCACTTGCCCACTTCCAGTTTCTGGCATCTACCAGTCAGTTCTCTGTATTTATGATCTCTGTTTTGTCTTTTATTTTTTAATTCCGCATATAAGTGAGACCATGTAGCATTTTCCTTCCTCCGTCTGACATTTTACTTAGCCTAATGCCCTTAAGGTCCATACATGCTGTGGCAGATGGCAAGATTTCATTCTTTTTTAAGGCTGACTAATATTTCATGGTATGTATATATCACATTTTCTTTATCTGTTCATCCATTGATGGACAATTAGATTTGCTTCCATGTCTTGGCTGCATTTAATATAGAAGTGCACATTTTTTTTTCAGATTTTTGTTTTCTTTGGATAAATACCCAAGTATGAAATTGCGGGATGATATGGTAGTTCTTTTTTTACATTTTTGAGGAACACCCATACTGTTTTCCATACTGACCGCACCAATTATTATTTCCACCAGTAGTGTACAAGGCTTCCCTTTTCTCCACAACCTTGGCAACACTTGTTATTTTTTTTTTAATTCTAACAGGTGTGAGAAGATATCTCACTGTGGTTTTGATTTTTATTTCCCTGATGATTAGTGATTTTAAGCATGTTTTTCATGCACCTGTTGGCTATCTGTACATGTTCTTTGGAAAAAAATGTATGTTCCGATAGTCTGCCCATTTTTAATCTAATTAATGGTATTTTGATACTGATTTGAATGAGTTCTTTATATATTTTGGATATTACCTCCTTATCAGATATATGATTTGTAATTATTTTCTCCCATTAAGTAGTCTGCCTTTTTGTTTTGTGGCAGAGGCTTTTTAGTTAGTTGTAGTCCTACTTGTTTACTTTTGCTTTTGTTGCAAGATTTCTTTAGAGAAACAAAAGCTGGAAGAATTGTGAGCAGATATTAACTACAAAAAATATTAAAGTTCTTAGGTTGAAGGTATATGTTCCCTGAGGGAAAACTATATGTATAAAAAGGACTCAAAAGTGCCAGAAGTGGTATATTAGTAGTAAATATAAAATATTTTCTTCTTTTTAAATAATAAAATATACATAACAGAAAATTTACCATTTTAATATTTAAGTGTACAGATCAATAGTATTAAGTACATTCACACTATGTACTCACACTAAGTACATTCACATGACCACCATCCATCTCCAGAACTTTTTCAACTTCCATAAAATTCTTTATTTGTTTTGTTTTGTTTACTTTTTACATGTTTAAATTATATTTATTATACTATTTAAAGCAAAAATAATAACAATGTATTTTGTGACTGATGACATATATAGAAGTAAAGTATATGATAAGAGTACCAAGTGCAGGAGATATAAGTTTATACTGTAATGTACTCACATTATACATAAAGAGGTATATCAAGAATAAATAGCTTAAATAATTTAATAATTTTAAAAGCAAATTGTGAAAAGTTGACAGGCTTATTGTAACTTGTAGAGAAGTCACTAAAAATATAAAACAGGGGCTTTTCTGGTGGTCCAGTGGTTAAAAATCCATATGCCAATGCAGGGGATATGGGTTTGATCCCTGGTCCAGGAAGAGCCCATATGCCATGGCCGTGGAGCAAGTAAGCCTGTGCACCACAACCACTCAGCCAGCACTTTGGAGCCTATGAGCCACAACTACTGAGGCCAAGTACTGCAACTACAGAAGCCCATGTGTCTAGAAGCCTGTGCTCCTCAACAAGAGAAGACATGGCAATGAGAAACCTGAACTCCTCAACTAGAGAGTAGTTTCACCTCTCCACAACTAAAGTAAGCCCTCAAGCAGCAACAAAGGCTCAGTCAGGCCAAAAATAAATAAATAAATAGTAATTATATCAGATCAGATCAGATTAGTTGCTCAGTCTTGTCTGACTCTTCGCGACCCCATGAATCACAGCACGCCAGGCCTCCCTGTCCATCACCAACTCCCAGAGTTCACTCAGACTCAAGTCCATTGAGTCAGTGATGCCATCCAGCCATCTCATCCTCTGTCGTCCCCTTCTCCTCTTGCCCACAATCCCTCCCAGCACCAGTCTTTTCCAATGAGTCAACTCTTCTCATGAGGTGGCCAAAGTACTGGAGTTTCAGCTTTAGCATCATTTCTTCCTGGGGAGGCCTTGCAAATAGCTGCGAAAAGAAGAGAAGCGAAAAGCAAAGGAGAAAAGGAAAGATATAAACATCTGAATGCAGAGTTCCAAAGAATAGCAAGAAGAGATAAGAAAGCCTTCTTCAGTGATCAATGCAAAGAAATAGAGGAAAACAACAGAATGGGAAAGACTAAGGATCTATTCAAGAAAATCAGAGATACCAAAGGAACATTTCATGCAAAAATGGGCTCGATAAAGGACAGAAACGGTATGGACCTAACGGAAGCAGAAGATATTAAGAAGAGGTGGCAAGAATACACAGAAGAACTGTACAAAAAAGAGCTTCACGACCCAGATAATCATGATGGTGTGATCACTGACCTAGAGCCAGACATCCTGGAATGTGAAGTCAAGTGGGCCTTAGAAAGCATCACTAGGAACAAAGCTAGTGGAGGTGATGGAATTCCAGTGGAGCTATTCCAAATCCTGGAAGATGATGCTATGAAAGTGCTGCACTCAATATGCCAGCAAATTTGGAAAACTCAGCAGTGGCCACAAGATTGGAAAAGGTCAGTTTTCATCCCAATCCCAAAGAAAGGCAATACCAAAGAGTGCTCAAACTACCGCACAATCGCACTCATCTCACACGCTAGTAAAGTAATGCTCAAAATTCTCCAAGCCAGGCTTTAGCAATATGTGAACCATGAACTTCCTGATGTTCAAGCTGGATTTAGAAAAGGCAGAGGAACCAGAGATCAAATTGCCAACATCCGCTGGATCATGGAAAAAGCAAGAGAGTTCCAGAAAAACATCTATTTCTGCTTTATTGACTATGCCAAAGCCTTTGGCTGTGTAGATCACAATAAACTGTGGAAAATTCTGAGAGAGATGGGAATACCAGACCACTTGATCTGCCTCTTGAGAAATCTGTATGCAGGTCACGAAGCAACAGTTAGAACTGGTCATGGAACAACAGACTGGTTCCAAATAGGAAAAGGAGTACGTCAAGGCTGTATATTGTCACCATGTTTATTCAACTTATATGCAGAGTACATCATGAGAAATGCTGGACTGGAGGAAACACAAGTTGGAATCAAGATTGCCGGGAGAAATATCAATAACCTCAGATATGCAGACGATACCACCCTTATGGCAGAAAGTGAAGAGGAACTAAAAAGCCTCTTGATGAAAGTGAAAGTGGAGAGTGAAAAGGTTGGCTTAAAGCTCAGCATTCAGAAAACGAAGATCATGGCATCTGGTCCCATCCCTTCATGGGAAATAGATGGAGAAACAATGGAAACAGTGTCAGACTTTATTTTTCTGGGCTCCAAAATCACTGTAGATGGTGACTGCAGCCATGAAATTAAAAGACGCTTACTCCTTGGAAGGAAAGTTATGACCGGCCTAGATAGCATATTCAAAAGCAGAGACATCACTTTGCCAACAAAGGTTCGCCTAGTCAAGGCTATGGTCTTTCCTATGGTCATGTATGGATGTGAGAGCTGGACTGTGAAGAAGGCTGAGCGCCAAAGAATTGATGCTTTTGAACTGTGGTGTTGGAGAAGACGCTTGAGAGTGCCTTGGACTGCAAGGAGATCCAACCAGTCCATTCTGAAGGAGATCAGCCCTGGGATTTCTTTGGAAGGAATGATGCTAAAGCTGAAACTCCAGTATTTTGGCCACCTCATGCGAAGAGTTGACTCATTGGAGAAGACTCTGATGCTGGGAGGGACTGGGGGCAGGAGGAGAAGGGGACGACAGAGGATGAGATGGCTGGATGGCATCACTGACTCGATGAATATGAGTCTGAGTGACCTCCAGGAGTTGGTGATGGACAGGGAGGCCTGGCGTGCTGCAGTTCATGGGGTCGCAAAGAGTTGGACACGACTGAGTGACTGATCTGATCTGATCTGATCTAGGTTGGTCATAACTTTCCTTCCAAGGAGTAAGTGTCTTTTAATTTCATGGCTGCAGTCACCATCTGTAGTGATTTCGGAGCCCCCGAAAATAAAGTCTGACACTGTTTCCATTATTACCCCATCTATTTGCCATGAAGTGATGGGACCGGATGCCATGATCTTCGTTTTCTGAATGTTGAGCTTTAAGCCAACTTTTTCACTCTCCACTTTCACTTTCATTAAGAGGTTTTTTAGTTTTTCTTCACTTTCTGCCATAAGGGTGGTGTCATCTGCATATCTGAGGTTATTGATATTTCTCCTGGCAATCTTGATTCCAGCTTGTGTTTCTATTAGCCCAGCACTTCTCATGATGTACTCTGCATATAAGTTAAATAAACAGGGTGACAATATATACATATACATATATATAAAACAAGTAGATATTGCTAACTGTGGAGAAAAAAGTTGAATGCTACAAGATAATTATATGGTTCAAAAGAAGCAAATGAGGGAAAAAGTCAAGAAAGAAATGGGACAAACAGAAACCAACAGTAAGTTTGTAGGTTTAAATGCAACCCTATCAATAATTATATCAATTCAAATGATTTAAATATACTAATTAAGAGGAAAAGACTGTCAGAACAGATAAAGAAGTCCTCAATTACATGTCTACGTGAGATATATATTTAATATAATGACATGGGCTTAAAGGTTTAAAAGTTAAAGAATGGATAGAATGTATCATGCATTATAAAGCTGTTATGATTCACTGAGAGAGATATAGCACCACTTATGTTATAGTCTTACAAAGAATGCATCCCCTGAATTTAATCACAAGACAAACCCAATCAGAGGGTCATTTGTCCCACAAAATAGCTGACCCATCCTCTTCAAAAGTGTCAAAGTTATAAAAGCCTAGCAAAAACTGAAGAATTGGCCCAGACTAAGAGAAAGTAGCACTGGGCTGTAAGAAGCAACAAGATGGAATCAAGATTGCTGGGAGAAATATCAATAACCTCAGATATGCAGATGACACCACCCTTATGGCAGAAAGTGAAGAGGAACTAAAAAGCCTCTTGATGAAGGTGAAAGAGGAGAGTGAAAAAGTTGGCTTAAAGCTCAACATTCAGAAAACAAAGATCATGGCATCTGGTCCCATCACTTCATGGGAAATAGATAGGGAAACAGTGGAAACAGTGTCAGACTTTATTTTTCTGGGCTCCAAAATCACTGCAGATGGTGACTGCAGCCATGAAATTAAAAGACACTTACTCCTTGGAAGGAAAGTTATGACCAACCTAGATAGCATATTCAAAAGCTGAGACATTACTTTGCTGACAAAGGTTCGTCTAGTCAAGGCTATGGTTTTTCCAGTGGTCATGTATGGATGTGAGAGTTGGACTGTGAAGAAAGCTGAGTGCTGAAGAATTGATGCTTTCAAACTGTGGTGTTGGAGAAGACTCTTGAGAGTCCCTTGGACTTCAAGGAGATCCAACCAGTCCATCCTAAAGGAGATCAGTCCTGGGTGTTCATTGGAAGGACTGATGCTAAAGTTGAAACTCCAGTACCTTGGCCACCTCATGAGAAGTGTTGACTCATTGGAAAAGACCCTGATGCTGGGAGGGATTGGGGGCAGGAGGAGAAAGGGACGACAGAGGATGAGATGGATGGATGGCATCACCAACTCTATGGACATGAGTTTGAGTAGACTCCGGGAGTTGTTGATATACAGGGAGGCCTGGCGTGCTGCTATTCATGGGGTTGCAAAGAGTCGGACATGACTGAGCGACTGAACTGAACTGAACTGAACTGAAGGGAGAGTAAAGATCCCTATAAGAGGTGATTCTGAACTGGATTCTTTAAACATTAATAAACATTATTGGGACAATTGGCAAACTTGAACAGGGTCCAAAGAGGTGGCCTAAAGAGTCAACCAGTTAGCTGATAATGTTGCATCAATGTTTACTTTCTGATCTTGATGACTGCATTTTTTTTTTTTTTTTTAATGTAGGAGCATGTTGAGTGTCTTTGTAGGTGATATATGATTAAGTATTCAGGGCATTTAGGTTTCAGATTGGCAATATATTTTCACACGGAACAGGAAAGAAATTCTTTGTGCTACTTATTCACCTCTCCTTATGTTTCAGAATTTTTTTGAAGTTTAAAATTGACTATAAAAAATGAACAATAATTGCATTGAACTTCTCAATAGATGCTAGAGATAGAGGGGTAGTAGTTTCAAAATTATGAGGGAAATTATTTTTCAACAAAGAATTCAACACCCAAACCACATATTAATCAATCATGAGGGTAGAAGAGCAACATTTTCGGATACACAAGAACTTAGAAAGGTCTGTCAGAACTGAAGAACCTACTCTATTAAAATAAGGGAAGAAAAAAATACATCCGTTGGTGAAGAGATGTATTAAAATGGTGGCATTCAGGTAGCCTAAAATGTTAAATGAGGGAGCCAAGAATAGTCAAATCAGCAGGTAGACAGTAGGAGGTATGGAAATTACTATTCTTCATTTAAAAATGGGTACATACATTATTTTAATGATAATGCAAAAGAATTATATTCATTAAAATAAGTGAAGTGTGAGAAAGTGAGTGAATGAGTAAAGACAGTAGGTAAAGGCTATCCTTAACAATAAAAGGATGGAGAATGCAGGAAACAGCTAGAGAAGGAACACAGGTTTGAGACATTTTTTTTCCTTCTAAATTAAGAGAAATAAGCATGATTTTATAATCTGAAGGAAAACCAGAAAAGTGGGTGATCAAATAAAAAGTTCTAGAAGAAGTGCTTTTTCAATTATGCTAGTAGAAAGTACATGATATGCCATGTAGATAGGAATAATTTGTAGTCCTGTGTGCTATAGAGAGCCCCACTTTTCCCCATACAAATCATCTGTTAAGAAAAAATGGGACATATAGAATAAAGAGGATTTCGAAGCTTGGTTTAGATCTGAAGTCATAGTTGTGGCTCATAGTTGAGGGAGCTGAAAGAGTAACACATTGGATTGCAGAGCAGCACTGGATGGTCCAGTTGAAGAGACAAACACACATTTTCAGTAGCGCTAGCTGCATAATTGTATACTTCTTTTTCCTCAAGTGTTATCACAGTTGTGGGTATAGGGATTTGAGACTTCACTAATGGATACCAAGTGATAACCAAGGGGGTGGTCTAAACTTTTCCAGGAGAAAAGGAAGTGAAACTATATGGGGATCATAGGCAGAATTAAGAGGGAGGGATTGAAAAACTGGAGGTCAAATGCACTGAAAATAGCAGTCAGAGTGAGCTTATAGGAGCCCCAAACTAGGATATTGTGAAATCATATGCCAGGCATGAATGGGTTTAGTGAGAGGGAGACTTGGGATTGATTCCGATGATTTTAAAAATTTGTCATGCCAAGGAAGCTCATTGGTGGAAAAGAAATCAATAAAATAACCAGGGTTCATTGTGTAGAAGGAAGAAAAGCAGCAAGTGGTACCCTGGGAATGTGAAATTTCTCCAGTTGTTTTCAGGAAGTCAGGCTGACTTAGAGTCTCTTCGCTGTGTCCTTTCCATCTTGGGGCTGACATTTCTTGGATGAATCAAACTTCCACTGCATTAAACTATCTGTGAGTGATAAACCACCTACTATGAAGTTGGCCTTTTCTAGTTTTCTATCTTGGCACCAATTTAACAACTTAGTCCTTTCTAGCAAGGTTGTTTTTTTATTTATGCTTTCAATTTCTTATGTGTTTCAGTGATAGTTGTCTTGGCACATAGTCCCAGCTGCAGACAGGTTTAATTTTTAGGTTTCTTTATTCAGAAAGAGTAGTCCCTGTTTAGGGATTTCACTGTCATTCTAAGCTTGCCACTGAACTACGACCCTGCAGCTTTCTTCAAATTCAAGTCACTGGGGAAACCTTTTGAAATGCTGAGAAGACAAGACAACATTTTGTACAAGGGAGAAAAGGCAACCAAAAAGAGATTCCAGAATTGAGCAGATACCGCGAAAAGGACAGGAAAGTGAAGACAGGGACAGGAGCCAAAGGACAAAAGACAATACATAAAATCCTTAATAAGCCAGTCAGCCAATAGCATCAAGATCAAGGGCATAATTTGTAGCTAGAGGTTTGCAAACAGGGAAGGAACTTCTTGCTTCATATATCCCTAAAGTACCACCCAAGGTACTATAGGTCATAAAAATACTTCCTGTTGTTGAAATAAGGAAGTCACTTCCTGGTTCACAACGTTAGTGAACTGGTTAGGTTTTGAGGACTTTCCTTGAAACTCATTCAGGTATAGATTTTCAAAGAATTTATTATTTGAGTTCAATAACCTGATGTGGAACCTGTGTTTTAAAAAAGGAATAACAGAGTTAAGTACTATGTGCCTAGATAGTGAAAATACATTTATCTAAGCATTGGCATTTTATAAAGGATATGTTCAAATCACTTTTCCCAATATTTAGCAGTCCTAGATATGATGCATGAAAGATGAACAAATATCCTGTAAAGTATTGAGTTGACCAAAAAGTTCATTGGGATTTTCCATAAGATCATGATAAACCTGAATGAACATTTTGGTTAAGCCCATGCTACTGCTAAGTCACTTCAGTTGTGTCTGACTCTGTGTGTGACCCCATAGAGGGCAGCCCACCAGCCTCCGTCGTCCCTCGGATTCTCCAGGCAAGAACACTGGAGTGGGTTGCCATTTCCTTCTCCAATGCATGAAGGTGAAAAGTGAAAGTGAAGTCGCTCAGTTGTATCCGACTCTTAGCGACCCCATGGACTGCAGCCTACCAGGCTCCTCCATCCATGGGATTTTCCAGGCAAGAGTACTGGAGTGGGGTGCCATTGCCTTCTCCATGGCTAACCCCATAATTATAATTAAATTTAAAGGTACAATTAAGGGCATGAAAGACGTGCCTTTAAACATGGGTGTCAGGAGCAATACATTCTTCAAATGATGTCCCACATTTGCCACATTTTGGTCTGTTTGAAGAGCCTAGAAGTGATGGTGGTTGGAAGAGGATGCAGAAGGAAAGTACAGGGCAATTGCCAAGTTGCAGAAGGAAAGTACTGGAAAGCATTAAAATTCTGTGGCTCCCAAATAAGGCCCTTCGTATCTCAGAAGGTTTTAAGAATGATTTTTCAGTCATTTATTTCTTAAAAATGAATATTTTAGTCTAAACACTTAGTCACTTGAGGTATACCTAGGAAACACTGGAAGACCATTAACCATTTAAACTAACTCTGATGTAGTAGCTCCTGCCCCCACTTACAGATTCCCTTATGGTTATTGCTTCTGCTCTCCCCATGTGTGGGTCTTCACATAGGCTCATTCATTCTCAGCAGGATGGGAGGGAACCCAACAAGCAGGGGCAGGAAAGCAGGCAGCCTGGGCTCAGGGGTCCTGGCTTCATGTCCTGTGAGTCTGGCTTCGTCTCTACATTGCTCTGGCTTGCCTGGCAATTTCAGATAGCCTGCATCTTTGGTCACACATTTTACTTTTACCCCTTCTTTTTCTGCTGATCATCTAGAAGCTGTTTGATGGGGCCTCTAAAACTCCTGACTTGCTCTGAGTGCTAATACTTATGTTTGTCCTCTTGACTCTTTTTATTTTGTTTCCCTAATGTTTTAAAATATACTTTTCCCCAGTTTTAGCCTTTCTTCTGACCTCCACTGTGCCCTGTCCCACATAATCTGCTGTAATTAGTATTGTCTGAAAGAAGCTAATCAACTAATACTTGAAATTCATAAAAACTTTGAAGTGAGCAAAAAAACTGTCATTTTTTTTTTTTCAATATATTCCCTTAGATTTGACTATCAACTTTCAGAGTCAAAAAGGTGGCAATCAGCAGCCATAAGTGACAAATAACTTCTGGGGGTTGAGCGATGATCATGGGTCAGGCCCTCAGCTCTCCTGTGTCATAACTTTGATCAGGATAACAACAACAATGATGATGACGACAAGAACAACAGTAGTAATAATAATTGTTTCCCCTTAGTCTTAGCATAAAGTCTGGGAAACAGAAACTGCTCAATATGTACTCTTACGGTGATGGATATAAATGTGTAATGATCGCCAAGATTTAGATTGACTTTTAGAGGGACCTTCTCTAGCAGGTGCCTGGCTCCCCAAAATCTGTCACATCTATGGCATTCTCTCTTACCTTAGCAGAGCGTCTCAGTGTTATTACTGCACTGTTTTCTAGAATGTCCACATCTACACTTCTAGCTTTGTGGAAATATTTTCCCTCCCAACAGTCTCTCTGCCAACTCCTTCCCAGGAGTCAACCAGGCGGACACGTTTCGCCTGGTGTGCTGGTCCCTGTCTAGTCAGATGCTTTCTGTCCTGTGACACACTTACCAGAGGTGTGTCTCTCATCAGTTGACCTTAGGAGTTACTTGGAAAGATTCCCTCCTGAATATGACTCAAGCCCTCTGGCTCAGCCATTCATACCTCATCACCAACAACAATCAGGAAACAAAGTCGGTATGGAAATGGCACCTCATTTACTCTCTGGACTTTTTCCTCATTGTGAGAAGCCTCATAGTCTGTAGGTTAGGATGATCTATGTTGCTCTGTCCCTATAGTTCTTCCTTAGCTATCATATAGCACTTGCTGCTTGTGACTGTAACTGGCTGTTTTCAGCATGTCTCTCTTTCAAAACTCTAAGCTTTATGAAAACAAAGAAAAAGGACATACCTCCTGATTATGGCTTTATTCCGACTTCCCAGCCTAAGAATTGGCAGCATCACAGAGGGGTTAAGAGCTTATGATCTGGAGCCTGGCTGCTTGGCTCAATTTATGACTCCACCTCTACTATCTGTGTCGATTTTGATGAGTTACTTAAATTACTTGTATTTTAGTTTACTTGCTTGAAAGACAGGTATTTTAATAATAATGTTTATCTCTTAGAGAAGATTAAATACGTTACTAAGGCTAAAGGACTTAAAATGGTGCTTGGCACAGAGCAAACAGCTATTAAAGTAGGATCTCAATAAATATTTGATGGATTAATAAATGTCATGGTAGGTCCAGCATCAGCATTCTGTAGATGTTATTTAAACAATCTGAATAGTCCAGCTGCCTTGAGAGTGTCTTGATTTTTTTCACACATGTTTTTCATTTACTGCCTCTCAGGCTTTACTGTATTTGTGTCAAATCTGCTTGTCTAAACATTTCAAAAAGCAAAACAGTGCTACACAGTTGAAAAAACTGTCATAATTTAGCTCTGTGGATTTCTAAAACTTCATATACAAACTGCTTAACTGCCTCACCGGAGGTTTTATGGGCTAATCAAATCCACTCATGAATATATATGTAGTAATGTGGTGTGTGGTACATAAAGAAGGATGCTAGATTAACGTTTGTGTGTGCACAAGTATTTGTGTCTATTTGCATGTGTGCATGTGCATTGGGAGTGGGGCTTACGATGCCAAAGATGAGTAAGATGAAGTTTTTGCTCTATGGAATCTTAAAATTTCATAAAGGAGATAACCATGCAACTGAATGAGTCAATCACAAGGCTGGGTCCTCTAGGAGGCTGTGAAAATCTACATCCTGCTCTGAAAAACTTATGTATAATTTTACTCAGGCTGGCATCTGAGGTAGAGGGTAGACTCCCAGTGTTTCACATTCTTTGTGTGTACAATGCCCCACGTCTCTGCACACAGAAATAAAGTGCTGCTATTAGCACAATGTGAAAAGCACTTTTTCCCTGAAAGGAACAAAAGTTTTGCAAAGCTATAGAAAAAGGTAAGTTTTTCAGGAGAAAGATTTTTTTTTCCCTAAAAGGACCTCCTAAAGAACATTTTAAAGTATTTAAACAAGCAAACAAACAAACAAACTGGGATGACTGAGTAGAGTTGAAGTCTGTGCCCCTTCTATATTCTCTTATCCTGTTTCTTTTGACCTTCAGTGAATCACTTCTTTGGGTTATTTATTTCCACCCCCACTTGGTTGTAGTACTAAAAGAATTCTCAGAGGGGAGACTATAGAAGCCTGTCAGCAGCAGGGTCCATTCTGGCAGGAAAACTATTCTATAAAAGAAAAAGAAATGGATTTCCTTTCGCTGTAGTTCAATATTTTATTCCTCTACACACTGGCTAAATTCCTCTATCTTAATTCCTCACTAATGTCAGGGTTGGGTTGCCCCACTGTCAGACAGCTCTCTTCATTATGATTATCAGTGTTAATGCCATGTCATTAATTCTCATGGGTGTGAGGAGGCCTCATACTGAATGAATGGGGAAGGTCGCCATGGAAACATTTGTCTCCATAGCTGACTCACTGTAACCCCCATAACTGCTCAACCACATCCTGTCTGCCATCTGAATTACACTGGATGAAGCCACAAATTTGGCATCTACTATAGAATCATATTCTTTCTAAAAGCTCTTAAAAATCTATGCCAAGGAAACATTCCTCAGACTCAGGGTGAAAACACCATTGCAGATGTGTCTAAGTGGGTGATGCCATGCAATTACTTGTTAACACCTTTTAATAAACAGACACAGTAAACATTGCCTGCAGTTTTCCAGCTCCCAGTTAGAGCATGGTGTTGTAGCCTCCAAAAGTGCCAAGGTAGGAAATGAACAAAACACTAGCATTTTCATCGTTCAGAAAGGATTCTCCTCTGGGCTGGTGTACTCTATCAACCTGTATCACAGTGAACTGGAGGGGAATAAAAAGGCCTTTGCTGAGTTGTTGTTTTGTTGTTTCAATGTGAAAAAAAAAAAAAAAAAAACTTAGCAAGATAACCCATGTCGAAAAAATTACATTTGAGAACTGCAGATTTCTCATTTAGCTTTATCATAGAAAGGTAGGATATCAGCACTTCCTAGATGGGAAATCAGATTTATGCTGGGAAAGATCAGACGTAAATAAAATCACATGAGAACTATAGTGTACATTCCAGCCACCTCAGCACAGTTCAGTGGAGCAATCTGTCTAGTTCTATGTTCAGAGCTGGCTGTGATTATTCAAACCTCGGCCCAAGCATGGGAGTGAAAAAGGGAATGGTCTATTTCCCAAGCTGTGCACCATCCTTGGGTCTTCATAGAGGGAGGTAGGTCCTCATTTATAGTTTATACATTGGATCCCAGATGGAAGTCTTAAACTTGACTGATAATAGTCGATGTTTATACAGCACTTGCTTAAACATATGCCAAGCTGCACATGGATCACTTCTTTTAATTCTGTATATTATCACATGAGGTAGGTATATTCTTTACTTCATGGAATGAATTAGTGATTTCCCCATGGTCACATAGTTCTTCAGTGACTGTATTGAGACATAAGCCCAGGCAATCAGCTTCTAGAGTTCATTTATTTAACCATCAAGCCATATATTTGACTCTCATAGAGTCATATTTATTCATTCTTTTCCTCTCTTTCTCTCTCTCCTTTTCCTCTCCTTCCTCTTTCCTCCCCCTTTCCATTGTTCCCTTTCTCTCCCCCTTCTCTTCCCTTTCCACATCTGTTTATCTCTTACCTCCTTCCTGTTACCCACCCCCATCTGCCTCCCATCTCTCCCTTCACACCTGCTTCCATTATAAAAATTTTTTCCTGGAAAGTTTGAGATGTCTTAAATTCACACAGTGAATTCTGCCTCTTTGTTTACATTGAAGTGTTCCCTTTTTATGGAATTTGCTTCAGATTTTCTTTTTAACTTTCTTATTGAAGTATACCAGATATAGGGTGCTATGGTTTGAATGGTGCCCCCCCCCCTCACAATCATACCTTAATCCCCAAGGTGACTGAATTTGGAGACAGTGCTTTTAAAAAAGGCAATTAAAGTTAAATGAAGTCCTAAGGGTGGAGTCCTTTTCCAGTATGACTGCCGTCTTTATATAAGAAGATAAAGAGACACCAGCATGGGTATGCATAGAAAAAAGGAAAACATATAAGGAAACAGGAGGAAGATGGCCATCTGCAAGCTAAAAAGAGAGGCCTTAGGAGAACATTGCTGGCACCTTGATTTTGGACTTCTGGCCTCCAAAACTGAAAAAAAAAAAAAAAAAAGATTCAGTTGTTGAAGCCACCCAGTCTGTGGTGTTCTGAGGTGTCAGTCCTAATAGACTAACATATATGGAGAACTGCTTAAATCTTAATAGATTTGATAGCTTGATAGATGTTCTCATTTTTAAATATTTATAAAATCAGTACAGATCAAGAAATAGAACATTTCACGTACTCAAGGAAGCTCTCTCATGCTCCTTCTACTCATTTCAGCCACTTGTTCCTATATTCTCACATCTTCCTGCCTGCAGAGAAGATACACTTGAGTCCAGTGCTGTCACGAGGGAGGGCTCTGCTTCTGCAGGTGTCCACCATGCCAAGGCTTGGGTGAGTCCCTCAGTTTGGAGGTCAGGGTCAGCAAGGCACTTGACTCAAGACCTAAAGCAACATTCCCCAACCTGCTTCACAAATGATACAGATGATGTTATAATTATTATCTGATTTCTGTATCTATTTCTCAGTTTCCAAATTAGGGAGGGAAAGGGGAACGAGAGCTTTTCAAAATGAAACACCTTGGTACTTGGTTGGGTCCAAGGTTGGCATGTTTAAAAATGCTTTACTATAGTTCATCATGAAGTATTTCAGACATTCAAAAAACATAGATACTAATATAACACACCTACCACTTGATTGCAATCAGTCAGTAAGTTTACTCAACTGTTTGGCTTCCTAGGCGGTGCTAGTGGTAAAGAACTCCCCACCAATACAGGAGACATAAGCGATGTGGGTTCCAATCCTGGGTCAGGAAGATCCCCTGGAGGAGGGCATAGCAACCCACTTCAGTATTCTTGTCTGGAGAATCCCATGAACAGAGAAGCCTGGTGGGCCACAGTCCATGGGGTCACAAAGAGTCCATAGGGGACTCTTTGTAAAAGGTTGTAAAAGGTGGCAACATACCTACCACCTGATTTCAATCAATCAGCAAGCTTACTATACTTATACATTTGTATAAGTTTACTTATACTGTTTACATTTGAAAAAATTTTAAACTATTCTAGTAAATTCCAGAATTTTTTCTATTATTTTAAAGTCTAAAGGTTCTGGATCTTGTAGACAAAGAGTTCCTCTAAAACAAAACACAAAACTTCCATAATAGCCAATCCCCTTCACCATTTTTTCTAATTTACTAGATCACTGGTTTATCAGTGATTATCACTGCTCTACATGTGCAAGAAAATTCTTTAGTAACAAACTATTATCAGTGCTCTACATGTGCAAGAAAAGTTCTTTAGTAACAAACTGTAGAAATGATCGCTGTGAGTGTAGTCTTGCCAATCCCATTTTTAGCTCCAGTATTGCCCAATATGTAACATACCATCTGTTAATCTAATGAAATGCCTCAAGGCTCCAATTGTAAATTTTGAAACTTTTAACTTCTTTTGATATGTGATTGAAGATCCCATTCTAATTTGGATTAGATGCTGGATGGAGTTTAAGCAGATTTGGGACTGGGCTGCATGACTAACATCATTCATCTCAATTCCCAGCTTCTAGGCAAGAATGGTTTTGGAATCCATTTACTTACCTTTCACTCCGATCATACTTATGGGAGGGACACCAAACAGTTACAGAAAGTCTGAGCAGATATGAGAAAGGAGGAGCAGTGTAAACTCTTCAAAGAATTGCTAGATGGGTTTAGAGATGCCAAAGCTATTACTGGTGGATAGTTAGTATGAAGAGTTCTATGTCCTTAGAGAACATGTTTAAAAAATGAGTAGATGGAGACTTGAAGGAGAGAGAGACAAATTGAACCATGTTAAATATAAGCCAGGCAGAAGATTAAATTCAGGCCAGGGTTTGTTATTGTTTTGTGATATTATCCACTCTAGAGTGATGAAGGTACCTTTGGAACATAAAGAACTCACTGACTTCATGTAGTTACCCCAGAGATATAAAGAGTATAGTTTGAAAAACAATTGAAACAAATGGCTGGACTTGAGGAGGGAGGCATGGGTGAGAAGCTGAAAGGTCAAGAATATGAAAAGGAAATCAGTCACCAAAAGCCTATACATGGTGAGAGACCTACATAAAATAAAGAGACTAATTTATGAAACAAATTAAATGGTTAAAAGGCGCATGTTTTGATTATCTTGTGTGATCATCTAACTTTTTGAACTGATCAACATGAATGTGAGACCATAAGCATTTCAGTAATAAAAAAAATCCCAGGCCACAGCTGCTGAAGAAACTTGAAACCCATCCAGGTGTCTGAGTGAGATGCTTCTGCCAGGACTCAGGAGTCATTGTGGAGGAGCACTCACTGTTAGGGCCTCCCAGGTGGCGCTAGTGGTAAAGATCCCACCTGCTGATGCTAGGAGTCACAAGAGATGGGGTTTGAGCCCTGGGTCAGGAAGATTCTTGCCTGGAAAATACCATGGATAGAGAAGCCTGGAGGGCTACAGCCCATAGGGTTGCAAAAAGTTGGAAACAACCAAGGCGACTTAGCATGCACGTACACACAGTGACTGTTAACAATCTATGATTGATTCATATTTGCAGCAGTATAAACCATCAGTCTACCTAACTTATGTTACCAAATGATTCTATTTCTCCATGGTTAGTTAGACTTTTTCAATTGAAAATGAAGTGAAAATGACACTTCAATTGAAAGTGTCAAATCCAAGCTAAGTAGTAAAAGAAAAACATATGGCCTTATAAATATTACAGAAGCTCCCTAGTTTAGACATGCTGGATATATGTGCATATTATAATATCAGAAAGGGATAGTTTTCTTCCTCCCCATCTCTCTCTTATGTCTGTTTTCCTCATGTTGATGCTTAACAGGTTTCTCTACCTAGCAAAAAAAAAAAAGAATCTTTGTAACCTTAAAGGTAAACCCCAAATCTGTATCATTCTTGGAATTCCGGATCTGAGAAAGTAGAATATGATCTTTTTTCCACATTCTTACCAATCTTCAAAAAGACACTGCTTAATCTTGCTTGAAAAGATCTTCGAATGGGGCCAACCTCCCTATTTAGGCATATGGGATATACTGATTGGTCAACTTTGGTTCATCCAGTTATGGGCCAAGTTGTGTTTTCCCCAGATTCACATACTGAAGTGCTAACCCCCAGTAACTCAGAATGTGACTGTATTCTTGGAATTGTTCTTCAAGGATGTATTTAAATCACTGCAAATCGTGACTGCAGTCATGAAATTAAAAGACACTTGCTCCTTGGAAAGAAAGCTATGACAAACCTAGACAGCATATTAAAAAGCAGAGACACCACTTTGCTAACAAAGGTGCATATATTTAAAGCTACAGTTTTTTCAGTAGTCAGAGAGTTGGACCATAAAGAAGGCTAAGCACTGAAGGACTGATGCTTTTGAATTGCAGTGCTGGAGAAGACTCTGGAGAATTCCTTGGACTGCAAGGAGATCAAACCCTAAAGGAAATCGACCCTGAATGATCACTGGAGGGACTGATACTGAAATTGAAGCTCCAGTTCTTTTGCCATCTGATGCGAATTAGATGAGCTAATCTGAGCTAATTCATTGGAAACGACCCTGATGCTGGAAAACACTGAAGGCTAAAGGAAAAGGATCCGATGGTTAGATAGCATCACTGACTCCATGGATATGCATCTGAATAAACTCCAGGACATAGTGCAGGACAGAGGAGACTGGCATGCTGCAGTCCATGGGGTCACAAAGAGTCAGGCATGACTTAGTTACTGAACAACAACAAAATTAAAATGAGGTCATTAGGGTGGGCCTTAATCCAAAATGACCATGTTTCTTTATAAGAGAAATTTAGATGTAGATGTGTACAGAGAGGAAGACCATATAAAGGTACAGGGAGAAGATGGCCACCTACAAGCCAGAGAATAAGATCTCAGAAGAAATCAACCTTACTGACACTTTGATCCTGGACTTCTAGCCTTTGAAACTGTGATAAAATAAATTTCTACTGTTTAAGCCATCTAGTCTTTGGTACTTTGTCTTGGCCGCCATAGCAAACTAAAACACATTTCTAGTCTTATAGTGTTATGGGGCAAGTGTGGCCCTTTGATTGCCACCCAACCACTAACTCTAGAATGGGAGACAGGCAAGCCACAGGGGGAAAGGAGAGTTTTCATGACTTGAAGGAGAAAGTGGTGCTGCACATATCACAATTGTTAAAGTTTCCACAGACAGAGAGTAAACGACCTGTCTTGGTCAAAGGGTCATGATTTCATAGAACCATTGTGAAAGGAGAGTTTATTATAACTGATTTCTTATCTAAACTTTTCAAAACATTCTGAACCTTAGCTTCAATCATCACAATTTTGCATATGTTGGAATGGCAGCAGAGGTTAGTATTTACAAGGCAAGAGAGTGCCACACAAAGTGGCAGATAGTGTTAATTGGAGGGGTGTAGTGAGAAAAAGCCACATTCTTAAATATTCCTGGTAGGCTGGGTATAAAGAATCTACCAGTTTTCTCAGTTAGAATATCACTCAAGCCATACATTAAAGAAAGCAGTTTAATTCTTGTAGATTGCATGGGAATCTACAGTGGACATAGAAAATGAGGAATGCCTTTTCCTTTGTTTTCTTTTCTTTTTTTTTTTAAAGTCTGTTGTCTGACAGTGATAGCTAGATGATGTATTTTCTAGGAGGGCTGCTTTTCTATTATCAGAATTAAAGTGTTATTGACTAACTTGAAAGAAGTTTGAGTAGGAGATACCACAAACAGAATGGACAGAAACAATGGATGGAGCCTGATTCTAGTCCGCTAAAATTGAGAAGAAAGAAAATGTACTCAGTAAACCTCTTAATGCATTAATTTAAAATATTTGGGGCATTTGAGTTTCCCTCTGAAAAAAATGAAAAAGTGTTGGGTCTCACTGCTAAAGCCATTTCCACCAGGCAGATAAATAAGTACCTGCTGCGAGGGCATTTGTGTTGCTCTGAAATCTTGAAACAGATATGGAAAGAAAAGGCATCGAGTGAAAAAGCATCACTCACATGGATGGTAGGAGTGGGCCCTGAAATCTGTCAGGTGGGACAACATGGGTCTGGACAGTCTGGCAAGGTGTGGCGAGGAAGACCCGAGAGCTCCTGGCTGCGGTCGGTTGCTCGCTGGACTAGGGGGCCAGGGAAGAGGAACTGGAAGGCCGTTTATAACCAGTTTTGGAAGTTATCTGAGGCTGGGACGCCTTCCTTCAGGTCTCTGTGCTTGCGTGTTTCCGCCGGGATTTGCCTGCGGCAGCTGTCTGCCTGCAGGGTCGCCCCGGGTCACACACCCACGCGCGGCCCGGCCGCAGGTGTGGACCTCAGGTGGGCAATGAAGTGGAAGGACTCACCCACAGGGTCTTCACGACAAACATGGGCGTGTTGGCCACCGCGCCTCTTCTACGACGTGGCCCTGCTTCCTGTTTGGGACCCTTCAGGTGCCACCTGGCGGTTGGGGCAGACACGGACTTCCACAGGAGCTGGGCTCCGCAGGTGGGGCAGGAGATCAGCGTGCTGTAGAGGGCGTGGGGCGTGCGGACGCTCTGGCTGGATCCGCGCAGTGCCCCACCCTGTGGGTCGAGGCGCAGAGCCCTGCATGTGCTCTTTGTCCAGTGGTCCTGCTCCGTGGCTCCTGGAGACCAACCGCCATGCTGCTCTGTTCCCCTTGAGGTACTGCACGTCCTTGGTGATGTCGGGGAGGGTGATGGGGCTGGTGCAGGTGGACCCAAACCCTGCATCCTTCCAGCCTCGGTCAGGTCTCATTCATGTTTCTTGGTTGGGTTTAGAGCCTCAGTACTTGAGCTCTTGGCGGGTGGACACCTCGCCCTTGTCAGTGTCCTCAACCAAGTATTTAAGAAAGGGCCGTGCCTTCATGTACAGACTGTTGTGCTTGTTTGGGGACTCCACTGATGGTCTCCTGGGTACTCGCTGACTGGTGGGATTTTTGTTGGTACTGGCTTCCCAGGTGGCACTAGTGGTAAAGAACCCTGCCTGCCATTGTGGGAGACCTAAGACATGCAGGTTCCATCCCTGGGTTGGGAAGATCCCCTGGAGGGGAGCATACCACTCCAGTGTTCTTGCCTGGAGAATCTCACGGAGAGAGGAGCCTGGCAGGCTACAGTCTATGGAGTTGCAAAGAGTTGGACAGGACTGAAGTGACTTAGAAGCACACTGCATAATTGATACTAACAATATCTTGTTAATTTCTGTTATACAGCAAAGTGTTTCAGTTATACATATATATTCTTTTTCATTATGGTTTATCACAGTATATTGCATATAGTTCCCTGTGCTTTATAGTAGGACCTTGTTGTTTATCCAATCTGTGTATAACAGTTTGCAGCTGCTAATCCCAAACTCCCAATCCTTCCATTTCCCTAGGCCCCCTCCCCCTTGAAAACCACAAGTCTATTCTCTGTGAGTCTGTTTCTATTTGGTAGATAAGTTCATTTGTATTATGTTTGAGATTCCACATGTAAGTGATAGCATATGACGTTTATCTTTCTCTTTCTGATTTATTTCGCTTAGTATGATAATCTCTAGGTCCATCTGTGTTGCTGCAAATGGCATTATATTATTCTTCTTATGATTGAGTAATATTCCATCGTGTATATGTACCACATCGCCTTTATCCATTCATCTGTCAATGGACGCTTATGTTGTTTCCGGGTCTTGGCTATTATAAATAGTGCTGCTGTGAACATAGGGGTGCATGTATCGTATCTTTTTGGATTATAGTTTTGTCTGGATACATCCCAAGAGTGGGACTGCTGGATCACATGTCCACTCTATTTTTAGTTTTTTTGAGGAACTTCTTTACTTTTTGAGGAATTTCATAGCGATTGAACCAATCTGCATTTTGAGTGGGATTTTTTGATAGGAAGGCAGGTATGGTTCTCCTCTCGGTCCTTCAGGCAGATTTCCAAGTGCAACTCACTGGCCACTTTCAATGATATGCTATCCATGCTCCTCCATGGTGTGTTTCACCATGACTGAGCAAATTGTAATTACACAGAATGTGAATTTTTTTAAATTTTTATTTTATTACAAAAATTTTGTTTAATGTAGACCATTTTTAAAGTCTTTATTGAATTTGTTACAGTATTTTCATCTGTCTTATGTTTTGGTTTTTTGGCAGCAAGATGTGTGGGATCTTAGCTTCCTGACCAGGAATCAAATCCACTTCATTGGAAGGCAGTCTTAACCACTGGACCACCCCACCAGGAAAGTCCCCAGAATGTGAATTATAAGACTTGCTAGTGTTGAGGTGAATGTCCTATATCCAAGAGCTCAAAGAGTTTAAAATTAATTTCCTTAATTCATCCTACCCATTCTCAAATAATTTCTGTTCTTGCCTTCCTCCTCCTAGTTACCCAGTCTCCCAAATGAGAAGACTGAAAATCATTTTATACTTCTCTTTTCATCCTAGCCTATTCCTTTCATCTTTCCTGCCACGTCCCATTCATCAGACACAAAGTCCTTTTGATTCTTCCCCTAAATATGTCTTGAGTCTGTCTTTTTTCTTAATCAAGTTTCTTGTTATCTCCATTGAACTGGAAGCCATTTTTTTTATGTGCATGAGGCTTTTCCTCTATGCTTTTCCTTATTGCAAATCCTAAAAGCATATGAAGTAATTGAACTGGAAGCCATTTTTGTGTGTGTGTGCATGAGGCTTTTCCTTATTTCAAATCCTAAAAGCATATGAAGTATAATATGCAGGATGTTTTGTGGAGATGAACTAAGTAATTTGGCCCCTGATTTTCCACTTTCATGTCCTGGTACCTTTTCCTCCTACACGGCACCCACTCGGTACAGCCTACTCTTCCATCAATTATCCAGATGATTCCATGTTTTTTTGCCTTTACATAAGCTGTTACCTCTGCCTCACATGTTCTTAGCAATTCATTGTTTACCTGGAAAGTGGATAGCAGAACAGTTAGTAGCAGAATTAACATCCCTGTGAAATTTCCTTTTACTCCCCTGCTTGTGTGCAGACTTTGTTGGAGAATAACAACCACATTTCTTTTTCTTTCTGGCATGCGAGGAAACTGCTCAGCCTCACTTGTTTGAAATGGAAACTGAATTCACTATAGAAAATGAATGGAAACAGTGTGTACTCTTAAGCTTCATTCTAAATTCCTCCCAGTTGACATCTTCCACACTGTTTTTCATTTTCAGATGGGGCTGGTTTAAAGAAGCCCTCAAAGATATCTTGGCTTCCCAGGTGGCTCAGTGGTAAAGAATCCACCTGCCAATGTAGGAGATACAGGAGATGCAAGTTCCATCCCTGGCTTGAGAAGATCCCCTGGAGAAGGGTATGGCAACCCACTCCAGTATTCTTGCCTGGAAAATACCATGGACAGAGGAGCCTGGCAAACTACAATGCATGGGGTCACAGAGAGTTAGACGTGACTGAGCACACATGAACGCAAAGGAGAAATGTGGAGAATGGCTCACAAAAAACACCCTCATAATTATAACTAACTGGGTTTTGTGTGTTTTTTGCACATGAAATCCTCTAATTGGAAGACATATTGGATGTAAGCAGTCATATTTTTACTCAGTTACCACAGCCAATTCCTTTTGTTTGGGATAACAAGTGATATTGGTCATATTTTCAAATTCAAATGTAGTTTTCAAAAGTGTAATTTGTTATTTGTATTCCCATGAGTAGCAAGTACAGTGGTGGTTTGTGCAAATTAACGCTCACAGTAGGAGTGTTTTAATACTACTCCATAATAACAGTATGCAATTTGAAAGGTAATTCTATTATGGCAAGTTTCCTGGGAAAAACAAATGGCCTGATTGTTATAAAATTTGGCTTCATTGTTAGAAATTACAAGTTTATTGAATAATAAATACTGCAGTCACTAGGCCTCTAAAACTGAAGTTTTGAAATGGTGGTAAGAAGAGGTAGTTTCATATAATTCTTTTCATTACCTGTCTCTTCTTTTTTTTCAAATTACCAAATCCTGGATTGAAAGTAAGAAAGAGTCGTGATGGGAGCAAAAGGGTAATTGTTGTTCAAGTCAAAATAATAGCTCTTTTAGTTCTAAGTTTTTTTCTTCATTCCAGGGCAAATAAGATATTTTCAAGCCATTTTAATTATAATGAGTGATTGTTAAAATCATAGAGAATAGAAAATGCCTTTATTATTCATGATTATTCTAGAAAATAATAAGTACAAATAGATCTAGGAAGTACTGATTACTAAAATCCAATACAAGGACACATGAATATTATTGTTATATAGAACCTTATTTTATATTTTATCTTCAGAATAAAATCTTATTAATTTGAATTGACAAACTTTTAAAATTTGTGATAAATTAAGCATTTTATTCTAAACTTTGTTTTGTCTATTTTAAAATGTTGATGGTAAAAAATGAAAGTTTAGAAGATTTTGTTACTTAAAAAAAAAAAAGGAATAATTCTGTTTATAGAGTTAATGATAATTACATTGGAATCATGGCTGTTTACCAAGGTGCATATAATAGGATCTTGATTCATCAGTAATTGAATTTATGTTACTATATATCTTTGGGGTGGATGCAACTATATTTCTGTAACATATCATAGAATCTTTGTGTTTTGCATTTTGTTCATATATTTCTTCATTAAATAACACAGGAATAAGCAGGTAGAGTTTAAAATATTGGCACTGCATTTTTGCTGTTGGGTAAAAAAAGTTAATGTGCAAAGATTGAAAACATGAGATTCTGGGAAGATGGTAAATTAAATTGGGTATTCTTCCTTTTCACTACTTACCTACTCCATCCAAACTGTCTTTCTTGACTCAAATGGCTGCTAGAACCCATGGAACGGCTAGGTGGAAATGAAGCCTTCATTTCTCCCACTCTGATGGGTTTTGTGGCCCAACACCACTAAAAGGAGCCTTGGGCTACACTGTTAATCACCATAATCTGTAGAGATCTTGGCCCTTTAGAATTAGTGGAAACCCAGTGGAAGATCACCATATTTGTAGGTGTTGTTTCCATTAGTTTCCAAAGGGGAAATAACATTTTCCAGAGAGAAATAATAAAGCAAAAGAGAATTGGACTATCCTCAGATGTCTTTCATGTACCCAAGTCTGGGAGAGAATGACAGGTGCAAGACTTTCTATACTGCTGTTGGGCCTCCAATATATGTATCACTTTCACCACTTTGGTACTATGCAACCAGCTTTAAGTGCCACTGAGCAGGAAAAATGAAACAAAGCCAAAAACATCTAAAGGAGTCCAGCAACTAGAGAGGAAGATGGGTCGGAACAAACGAAACACAAGTCAGGCAGAATTGAACTTCTGGATGAGGTAGCTAATAATTTGAACTGAAATCTAGGGTTCTAAGGAGATTCAGATACTTTTCAACAAGTCTTTTGAAGCTAAAACAAAGAAACAAACAAAAATAAAATCTATTGTTTCCCTTCAAAAAAGAAAAAAGATTTTCTAATTGAAGAATTTACCAGAAGAATTGAAGGTAACAGAGACTGTGATGTGTTCCACACAACCCGGCCCTTCTTTTTCCTGGCCACGTAGGTGGATTACATTCCCCAGCCCTTTTCACCCTAATGAATAGCTTCACTAATAGAGCTCTTGCTCATGGAGTGTGACTAGAAGTGATGTGCACCAGCTCCAGAACTGACAGACTTCTAGTGGTGATGTCTATTCTCTCCCCATTTGCTGGCTGAATGGAGATGTCTAAGGTGACTTGGGAAACCTTATGTTGAAGATAACAAGTTTCTGCCAAACAAGCTTGATTGGCAGAACAGACTCCCTTAACTTTTACCACTTACACTTTATGGGATCAAGAAATACACTACAGTGCTTCTGTCACAGCTCAGTGGTAAAGAATCTGCCTGCCAATGCAGGAGACACAGGTTCGACCCCTGATCTGGAAAGATCCCATATGCCGCGGAGCAGCTAAGCCTGGGTGCCACATCTACTGAACCTGTGCTCTGGAACCTGAGACCTGCAGTTACTGAAGCCCAAGCACCCTAGAGCCTGTCCTCACAAGAGAAGCCAGTGCGATGAGAAGCCCGAACACCGCCACTAGGGAGTAGCTCCAGCCTGCTGCAACTAGAGAAAAGCCCGCCAGCAACGAAGAGCCAGCATAGCCATAAATAAATAAATAAATAAAATAAAAAAGAAATACACTGCAATTGTGGTAAGCAACTGAGTTTATACTTATGCCTTAAGTATAACCTTAATGAATACGTTGACCTGAAAATTAGTGGCTTGAAAGATCAAAGGAGAGAAATATCTCAATGCCTACATTATAAAAATAGATTTATGGAAATTTTAGGACTTTGGAAGATGACTAATATGTGATGAAATGGAGTTCTGGAAGGAGAAAAATGAACAGATAAATGATTAAACCAACAATAAAAAACTTCCTAGAGATGAAGAGAGACTTAAGAGAATTTAATGATGTTCAAGTAGAATTGAGGAGAAAATGCATACACCTAACGATTTCATGGTAGAATATTTTTTAAAAGATCCTCATAAACTTTTATCCAAAAAATATTCTTACAAAGGAAAGAGAAATCTGTCAATGGATTTCTCATCTATAAAAGGTAATATAGAAGAGAGTGGAATAACATCTTGAAAGGAGAAAGTCTTCAAGCCAGGAATCTTAACGTGCTCACAAAAGATACTCATATTTCAGAATGTAGGAAAGATATTTATGATTATGCAAATGGTGGAGTATATGCTGCATTAGAAGAAAATAACTGAGAAAGCAACATATTCAAACCACAAGTAAAATAGAAGAGACACCCGGACACAGAGAGGAGTAGAGGATTTGGAGCTAAATCTCTGTGGATGATAATATCCTACTGCTTGGACTGTTAATATAATGTTAATTATGGAGTCTTGAAAATAAAGGAATATATCAAAACTGACTATTAGCCTACAACCTAAAGTACACCGTTTGAGCAAAACCTGAGAGTTTATAGTGGATAAGAGGAAGAAAAGTAAAAGCATTTAAATAGTTTTATCTGGGGGCATATAAAAGAGAGAAAATTGTCCTCCCATTTTTATTAGGTTACAATCTTTTTATTAATGTGTCACTGACAAAGTTTTTCAGTGTCATACGTCCAACTCCAGTTTTTCTACAAGCCTTTCAATGATTTTGCGAAAGTCATTTTTAGAAATTAATATGTTGAGTTAAAGAATTGACTGCATTTTACATTTTCTTTCCTTCTTTTCTCTTTTTCTTGTTTCTACTGGCTAGAGGCTTATGATTCATTTCATTATTTATTCACATTAATTGGTATATTCTATATTTTCCCACTTTTAATAGTTACATTAATGAAGCTCTTAATCAGATACATATCTTTCTTATCTCTCTACTATTAAAAATTAGATGGCAAGTCTTCTCTTGACAGATATGCTCTTATTCAATCTTCCTTTCTCATCTTTACTTCCTTTCTTTAAAAAAATTATTTATTTATTTTCGGTTACGGTGGGTCTTCATTGCTGCTTGGGCTTTTCTCGAGTTGTGGAGAGTTGGGGCTACTCTCTAGTTTCAGTGTGTGGGCTTCTTGTTGCAGTGGCTTGTCTTGTTGTGGACACAGGCTTGAGGAGCATAGGCTTCAGGAGTTGTGGCACATGGGCTTAGTTGCTCTGCAGTGTGTAGGATCTTCCCAGACCAGGGATCGAACCTGTGTCCCTTGCATTGGCGGGCAGATTCTTATCCACTGTACCAGCAGGGAAGTCCTTAGTTTTACTTTCTTTAATTTACCACCACCCCCCACCCCAACCGCCCCACCACAATAGGTACAAACCACCACGAGCTGCAGTGTTTAGTGAATGAAGTCTTAGTATATAAATTGTACTTTCTGTTTGTGAGAAAGGTTGTTCTCAATTGTTATGCTATTTGATCTTTAATTCATATACTCAACAATCTTTCAGTTTTTTCTATTTCTTTAGACTTTGTTTATATTTTACTTTCACAGCATTTGAAGCCATTCCCAGCATAGACTTTATTTTTGCTAAATTGTCTCTGATGATCCACAATGTGGATTCCCTTATGCTTCTTGCTTGGGAGACACATGTTTTCCCTTATTTCCTTCATAAAACTTGATTTTGAGATTTTCTACAACATTTAAACCTTTTCTTTTATAGACTCTACTTACAGGTTTTTGAACGTGGATGCTTAGCCATCTCTGGAATGTTAAAAGAGTATTTTTTAATGTGGAAACGTTCTTAATTCAAAAGAATAGAAAGTCAGAACCATGTAGGATAACACATACTGTGGACTGAGGTAGCCAACTATGTCCCAGTTGTTAGCATGGTGTGTTTGTGTGTTAGTTATATGGCTCTTTCAGCCAGTACAGTAGTCTGCCTTTACTTAGGGTTTTTGAAAATATTTATGAATAATTCATAAGCAGACAAAATTTATTTATTTATTTAGCTCTTCATTGCGGCACGTGGTCTTCTCTATTTGCCGTGTGTGGGCTCTAGAGCATACAGGCTCAGTAATTGCGACATGAGGGCTTCAGTTCAGTTCAGTTCAGTCACTCAGTCGTGTCCGATTCTTTGCGACCCCATGAATCGCAGCACGCCAGGCCTCCCTGTTCATCACCAACTCCTGGAGTTCACTCAGACTCACGTCCATCGAGTCAGTGATGCCATCCAGCCATCTCATCCTCTGTCGTCCCCTTCTCCTCCTGCCCTCAATCCCTCCCAGCATCAGAGTCTTTTCCAATGAGTCAACTCTTCACATGAGGTGGCCAAAGTACTGGAGTTTCAGCTTTAGCATCATTCCTTCCAAAGAAATCCCAGGGCTGATCTCCTTCAGAATGGACTGGTTGGATCTCCTTGCAGTCCAAGGGACTCTCAAGAGTCTTCTCCAACACCACAGTTCAAAAGTATCAATTCTTCGGCACTCAGCTTTCTTCACAGTCCAACTCTCACATCCACACATGACAACTAGAAAAGCCATAGCCTTGACTAGATGGACCTTTGTTGGCAAAGTAATGTCTCTGCTTTCAATATGCTATCTAGGTTGCTTAGTAGCATAAAATCTATTTTATGTCCAAATTTTTCCCTAATATATCAGTCATGTTGGAACAAATTTCTGTTTTAAAATAAGCACTGTCGCAGAACTGATGTAACATAAGGAATGAAATGTTATATCTGTCATTACATTAAATGTTAATTGAAATCTCCCTTTACAAAAAAAGAGATCATCAAATTGAAGTAAAAAAAAGCACAGCCATATACTAACATTATAGGAAACACATTATAGCAGAGAGAAACAAGGTAAATCTAAATAAAATATAGCAGGAATAACATTAATTATATTAGAGAAGTTGAAATTCAAAGATAATGACTAATCAGGATAAAGAATGATTATATAATAACAAAATTTCTATTATGAAGGAGATATGCTGATTACAAACTTTTGTGCACCAAACATACAACTCAATATATAAGCTAAAATCTATTAGAAAATAAAATCTATTAGAATTTACATTTACAATGAAACTTTAGTGTGCCATTTTCAATTTTGAATAGATTTGGTAGGGGAAAAAGTTGTTTTGAAAAAAACAGTGTATGTATATGTTCATATACACACAGAAATATACATGTAAATGATCATAAGTGTTACATTTTTATATCCCTTAGATAGAGAAAATATTCTAGATCAATTTGAAATTTTAACATATATGTTGAAAAATGAATTCAATATTAGAAAAAGAATCTTACAATTGATCAAATAATTAATATACTATGATAAAGATTTTATTTTAGGGATGGATGATGGTTCAATATCAGGAAATCTGCCATCAGAATTTGATACATGATTTATTATAAAACAAACGTAGAGTAAATTTATGGATTTCTAACAAAACTTTTTAGATAAGCCAGAAAAGACTGCATTAAGCTATAAAAGTTCCTTTACCAAAAACACAGATGGATTCTATTTCTTTTCTAAATAATGAAATACTAAATATCTCTAAAAAAAAATCATTGAGGGTATGTTTCTAATTGAAAAACTGGACAAAGGACATGAATAGGCAATTCATAGGACAGCAAATCTTAAAGGTCAATAAAGAAAAATGAAATGATGAGACTCACTAAAAGTCAGGGAAATGCAAACTAAATTAACAATAAGATGTCATTATAGCCTAATTATATCAGCCAAAATAAAAGAGACTGAAATCTTCCTATTGCTTACAGTGATATAAAGAAAACTGTATTTTCAAAAATTGCTAGTAGATATATGAATTACTGGTTTTTGGGGGTTAGGACAGTTATTATAATGAAAAAAGGAAAAATACTTCACATACCCTTTGATCTATCAATCCCATTCTGGTTATTTAAACCAGAGAGTTAAAGTATGCATATATAAAGATGTTTAATTAAGCAAAAAAAAATTGGGAGGAAAATGAATATCCATTATAATGGTTGAACTATGCTAGCTGCATATAATACAGTTATAAAAATGTATTAGAGCTATACAAGATACTTTGCAGAATTTTCATGAGGTAATTTTGGATGAAAAGGAAAAATGTATATAATACACTTTTTTGTTTTCCTTTCTCTTGTTTGGTTTTAACAGAGTGGGAAGCATGGATGCTAGGCGAGAAACTGGGAAATTTTATTGAGTACCTTCTCTTTTAGACAAGAGTTAACATTTCACTGTTGGAAGCTCGCAAATCTGTCAAGGAGGTATTATTAGCTCCATCCTACAGATGGAGGTATGGAGATTCAAAAAGTTTAAATAATTTGTTCAAGGTAAAAAAAAAGACCCACTTAGTTGCAAAGCTAAGATATACACTGCAAAGTTCTGTTCCCAAAACTTTTGATTACAGTTTCAATAAAGTCAGAGGAGAGTTAAATTATGTGCCCTTTGAAAGTTGTATGCATAGGCATGTACTTGGGGTGTGTCTGGAAAGATAATTCTCTTGAAGTTTCTTCTTATATCTTAATAATTTGTATGAATTTTTATTTCATTCTTTACATGTTAATTAGAATATAAGAACTGGAGGTTTAAAATTTACAAAAATTTAAATACAAAGAAGAATATTAAAAGCAACAAATAACATACAAAGGAATACCCTTAAAGTTATCAGCTGATTATTCAGTAGAGACTCTGCAGGCTGTAAGGGAGTGGCATGATTAAAGTGACAAAAGCAAAAAGCTTACAACCAAGAATACTCTACTCAGCAAGGCTCTCATTCAGATTTGATAGAGAAATCAAAAGCTTTATAGACAAGCAAGTGCTAAGAGAATTTGGCACCACCAAGGCAGCTTTATAGTAAATGCAATGGCACCCCACTCCAGTACTCTTGCTTGGAAAATCCCATGGGCAGAGGAGCCTATTAGGCTGCAATCCATGGGGTCGCTAAGAGTCGGACACGACTGAGCGACTTCACTTTCACTTTTCACTTTAATGCATTGGAGAAGGAAATGGCAACCCACTCCCCCACTCAACTGTTCTTGCCTGGAGAATCCCAGGGACTGCAGAGCCTGGTGGGCTGCCATCTATGGGGTCGCACAGAGTCGGACACAACTGAAGCAACTTAGCAGCAGCAGGAACTCTCTTAGGCATAATTAGGAAGCTCATTATATCAGGAGATGGAGTGGTGGCAAACTTGTGCTGTGCATATCTAGTAACCACATATATGCATCCAGTGTATTTCTTTTATGACATTATTTCAAATGAATTTTTTATATATCACATGTCAAATTATGTAGTTTTATCACATATATACTTCATTTTTAGTGACACATGACAGTTTTATAATATCCTCACATTAATAGAGAAGGTATTTCTTCCTTAAAAAATAAAAATAAAAGCAACCGAGAATTTTGAGATTCAGTCTTGTCCAAGGTCACACGTGTGTGTGCATGCTAAGTTGCTTCAGCTGTGTCAGACTCTTTGCGACCCTATGTACTGTAACCTGCCAGGTTCCTCTGTCCATGGGATTCTCAAGGCAAGAGTACTGGAGTGAATTGCCATGCCTTCCTCCAGGGGATCTTCCTGACCTGGGGATTGAACCTGCATCTCTTGCATCTCCTGCATTGGCAGGAGGGTTCTTTCCCACTCGCGCCACCTGAGAAGACCTGTCCAAGGTCACGTAAGTCCATCCAGAGTTTGAACCAGTCACAGATGTGCTCTTTGGTACGCTCCACTCTGATTTCAAAGTAGAGGCCCCTTTTCACTTCCCCTATTTTAATTTTAGAGTTCTGGCAGAATGGAAGAAGCATAAAGAAAATGGTTCATTGCTTCCTCTGGTATACAGTTTATCTTGTGAGAATTTATGGTAGGTAGTACTTGAGAACAGCAGTATAGTGCCTGCAAGGCAATTCTTGCAGCATCTCTACTGTCATATGTCATCCCATTTTCTTGTTTGCCACATTGTAAATCAGCTATATTTGCAAATAGCCACTCATGCAGGGAAGTAACACTTTACACTGGTTAGTATAGTACTCTCCAATTTTGAATGTGGTTTAGTAAGCTGTATCTGCTAAATATATTGCATTTTCATCATTGTCATCTCCAAACCACAATATTAACTCTCATATGGTGATCAAAATAACAGTCTCAAAACTCTTTGAGTGAACAAGTGATGCTATTGTGGTACCTACCAGTGTGTTAAACAGGATGTGCATAGGTAATTAATAATTTTTAGGATATCTGCTGCTGCTAAGTCACTTCAGTCGTGTCCGACTTTGTGTGACCCCATGGACGGCAGCCCACCAGGCTCCCTTGTCCCTGGGATTCTCCAGGCAAGAACACTGGAGTGGGGTGCCATTTCCTTCTCCAATGCATGAAAGTGAAAAGTGAAAGTGAAGTCGCTTAGTTGTGTCCGACTCTTAGCGACCCCATGGACTGCAGCCTACCAGGATCCTCCGTCCATGGGATTTTCCAGGCAAAAGTACTGGGTGTAGAAAAGCTTCACCCCGAGTTGGGAAATATAAATAAATAAAAATGATGTAATGTGGTGAGATGCAGCACAAAAGTATCCTTGGCAGAAAGAAAAAGTACAAAACACCAAGTGGGAGCTCTTTCAGGATAAGTTTTGAGCTGATCCAAAAGAGTATAAAGTATGAATGCCCAGGGTAAGGCTCTGCAAAAAAGCAGTGACTGTGTATGTGTTTATGGTTTTCAAAGCTAGAAGTAGCTTATGCCCATGGCTATGACATCTTCTGGTAGGTGAGAAGCCGCACAAGTCAGGAGGGAGTGTTGGATCAGCCCACAGCGTCCCAGTTCTGGCTAACGAGCTGGTCAGGCCTGTTGCCGGCTACTGGGAAGCTGCAGTCAGCCTAGTCAAGGTCCTGGGGAGGCACTAAGTAGGTGGTTTGATCTGAAAGACTTGAACTGGCTAAAGTCAAGTAGGTCAGACAGAGTTGGGCAGAGGCAGGCATGACAAGAGCTCCAAAAACTTGTGCCACTTGAGAGGGGATGCCTGACCTCTAAGATCTTTTTGACTAAGGGCTGATCTGCTTTTCTTTGCCTTTCCTACTTTCCTATGAAACAGTATTCTCATGTCTGAACTTTTCAAAAAATTGGAAAAAGCCCTGTTACCTGGAAGTAATATCATAATTTTTGGTCCCCCAGAAAAATTCTTTGTGTCCCGAATTAGAACATGTTATTGATCTTTGCCCTCAGTGGTAAAATCATTCCTTGATGCTAGCAAAGGTGGAGTGGAATTTGTGTTAGTAAAAGGGGGATCTTAAAGCCAAGGATGCATCTGCACTTAAGCAGTAAAACCCTAACCTGAGAGATTCGTAAACTCTGCAGCTTTCCTTACTTTGTCCTTGACTTTGTCAGCTCCTTTCTTTAGAACAGATGATGCAGGGCAGACTGATAAGATACGTTCCCCTGAGTATATCCATCCTCTCTTCAACCTGACTATGGTTGACAGTTTATGTAACACTAACTCTGAATAGGTGGAACTGAAAGTTGTCAAATTAATAGTTTTTACAGAATTGGTTGCATATGCAAAACCAGTCAGGCTTAGGTTTTTAAACAGTGGACATTGATTTACAGTTTCTGATGCTTTAAATACCATCCTGGTATGGCTGAATCTTACCTTGGCATAGAAGTGTGATAGTGTGAGTGCTGGGCCATTTTTAATGCATAGTAATGAAGTGTCTCTCACAAGATAACTTTATTATTATCCTACAGGATAGCCATGAGATTTTTTAAAAACTATTTTTCTTTTCTCTCCTGTCAACTCTAATGAAAAGGAGTCTTAGCTAACTTTTCACATTTACCTTAATTTCTGGACAACTCCATCAAAACTCTGGCATTTAGACTAGGCCCAAAAGCTCCTATAAGGCCAGTCACTGACCAAAAGATCTCTTTCTTACGTTTACAAAATAGATAATAAGCTTATGATGATTATTACTCCAAGAAATTGCACAACCTGTAAATATGTATGAAATTTAAAGGCATGTACTTAAAATATTAAAAAAATTTAGATACATCTGAGGAATATCCCTGGCACTTGAAAATATTTCTCAAACGTCTTAGTGTTTCAGGTGTGAAAGCTTTGGTCAGTGGACAGCTACTTGACAATTTCTGAGCAGAGAAGTAAGAAAGACTAAGAGGAATTAAGAGAGATCCTTCTGTCACTTCTTCATATCTTCATTGTCCTATATATTTTTTCCTTATGATGCTTGTTAAGAATTATATGTATTTAAGTGAGTAATGCTTGTCTCCTCAGATAGAATATAAAATCTTACATAAGGGCAGGAATCTCATCTTGAATCCTCCATGTACTATGCATGATACACACAGCCTGTGCAGGGTGAGAACTTAATAGATTTTTTTGTGAAAGAATAAGTGAATGGAAGAATGAATAATTCAAGTGGATAACTAGAGGGTTAGACAATGAAGGAAATAAGTCAGGGATACCACAGAAGGTTAGCAGAGTTGATCTTGAATGATACACTAAAGGTGCTATGCTCTGTGCCCTGATTTGCAGCCTATTGGGTACCAGTGGCCTGAATGTCCAGGTGTTGGCCATGGCCAGGGAGCATTGTGAGACCTTGGAGATGACTCTTTTCTCTGATTGTGTTGGTGGCAGTAAAGCTGTTGTCTTAACCCGGATTCTGATTACACACTTTGTGTACAGTAATTGTGTAACAGGCCAGGTGAGCTGTAAACAAAAGCTGTTTTCATTTCTTCAACTCCCTGTGCAATTCTTTAGCTTAAGATGATAAACAACTTTGGCAGGCAGTGAGATGTTTTAAACATATTTTCACAGTGGTCATGCATACATCATTATTGTGATTCCTCAAATTTAACTGTTAATTTTCTGTTCAATTTATGTTCAACTGTTAATTGTATGTTCAATTGGAACAAATCAGAGCTGACCTGTCTAACTAGTTGGTTGCATAATAATTAATACACATAATAATAAAGACATTAATGGATCATTTTAGCTAATAATAGCAAGTTTATCTTCCTTAATTGGGCTACTTTTCTCCAAAAATGATTTGCAATACAATTTATTCAGGCTAGTTTGCAGTCACCGAATTTCCTTATGTTCTGTCTACTAGAAGCAATTTGTCTTCTTTTGCTAATAGGCTTATAAATTTGAGTTTTAAAGCCAATTAAAGAGAAAATCACCAGATGAACTAAACCTAATTTATTTGACTAACTGGCTAGCTTTTATTTTTTCAGAATTAAAAAATATGGAATTTTATGTCTTATTTTATCTTTAATGACTTTCATTGAGTACTTTAGACTTCAGTTTCTCTGTTACATAATATGTAGAATGCAATTAGTCATATAGTGATTATTCTCTTAATATTAAGTATCACATTATAAGCTCAAGGATTGCAAATATAAATTATTCAAAACAAATCTGTTAAGGTATTTGTTTACTGTTTCTTGTTTACCAGAATACTAAAAAAGTCTCAGCGGTTTCAGAAAACACTTATTAAATAGTAGCTTAGATATTGGGGATATAGGGATGAAAAATGTAATCTTTGTCCTCAAGAAGCTCACTGTGTAGAAGGCAATATAGATGAAAAAGCAAGCATTTTATTCTAGTGTGATGAGTAATATAACAGAGGAATTCACACAATATTTAAAGATAAGAGCAGAGAGAGGCATTTTTTTTTAATACTGGAAATAATTTATTTTGTTGTCAAAGATGTTCTAAAGGCACTTTTACTTGATGGATTTCTTGAAGAAAAGAAGATACTAGCCAGAAGGAAATATGTGTGTATGTGTGTGCATGCCTATAGGATGAGTATTTTAAATAGAGAAAATATCATGTGCAAAGATATGAAGACATAAAATAGTTTTTTATCACCTGTAGCTCTGTGCAGTATTATGTTTAGTGATCTCTGATGAGAAGCTGGGGGAGATCAACAGGAGCCAGATCGTCGAGATCTGTGCAGTATTATGTTTAGTGATCTCTGATGAGAAGCTGGGGGAGATCAACAGGAGCCAGATCGTCGAGAGCCTTATAAACATGCTAAACAAATGGCTCTTTATTCTAAAGATAATATGGACCCGCTAAAGAATCTTATGCAATATAGTTTTTTCCCTTCTTTCTTTTTAAAAGATGCACCCTTTTTCAATATACATAGAAATAATGTGGTTTTCTTTAAAAGGTCTTAAGTTCAACATAAAATTTATTACTCTCCAGTAAAATTTTCAAAGTTACTTTATCAGTAATATGATTTGTTTAATTAAAGAAGAGTCTCTTCTTTCACCCTACTCCTTCCCTAACATTTATATAGGCTTTTAGTTGCTCAGTTAAGAATAACAACTTTGGATCAGTATGAAATGGGGATAGAAAAGTTTCAGAATAAACTTGGGAGACTTGTTAAGAGGCTGTTGGGGGTTGATTGCAAGGAAGAGGTGATGAGTCTCTGAGCTAAAGTAGTGGTAGGACCCGAGAGAAAGGGGTTGGTGAAAGAGCTATAAAGGAGGTTAGATCATTAGGACAGGATGAAAAATTAAATACTGGATGGAAATGATAGAATGGTTAAAGTTGATTGCTCAGTTTCTGGCTCATCCTAATAGTTAGGTAATGATCCACATCAGAGGGTTTTGACAGAATGGGTATATAAGGGGAAAATGCTAAGTTCAGTTGGGGATCTATTGCTTTAGAGATGAATGATGTATAATAAACATATGGATATATGGGTTGGAGCTTAGGATAGAGATCTGAGAGACAAATATAGATCTGAAACTCATTGCTGAACAGATGGTAGTTGAAATCACAAGACTGGTTAAGATGTTTCATGACAAAGGGTTAATAGGAATCAGAAGTGTATAAATGAAGAAAATTTGAGTAAAAACTGTATTTACAGGGAAGAGGAAGATGATAAAGCTTAAGGGAAGCTAAGAAAGAGTACCATAGAAGAATAAATCAAATATAGAAGAATCTTGGAAGATGATGGAGGAAATAATTTCAAGGTAGAGGAAATAGTCACCATGTCAAAAGTGGCTGAGAGGTCAAGTAAGACCTACAAGTGTTCATTCAGTTTAAAAGTTGAAAAGTCAGGGGTGGCTGCTGTCTTGTTTGTGAAAATTCAGGTGACATTTTAAGGATTTTTGTTAAGCAAAAGGATTTCTCTTGGAAAGATAAAAACAAATCAAATCAATCAAAACCCACTCTAATACCATGAAAGTAATTACTTAGTTTTTTAAATGTTACAGACTCTTTGGTCATTTGGTTTAAGAAAAAAAGGAGATGAGTTGTATTTGCTGCTTCGACATCCTTAATAATTCAGAGAATTGTTGATTTTAGTAAATCCATATAATCAAAATGACAAAATTGGCCTCTCAGATTCTGTTTGTTTTCATGGTATTAGTTTGTCTTTCTTTTATTAATTTAAATAGTAATTCTGAATGTTATTTTTTAGGCCAGCATTAATGGTTCTAAATTCATAACGTATGTATAATATGAAATTTTTTTTCTAGCTGTACTGAGAAAAAATTGATGTATAACATTGTGTAAATTTAAGGTGTACAGCGTGATAATTCATCTCACATAGTTACCTTTTATTGTGTGTGTGATGAGAAGTTTTAAGATACTCTCTGAGTAACTTTCGAGTGTATGATATGGCATTATTAACTATAGTCACCATGCCATACATTAGATCACCAGAATTTATTCACTGATAACTGGAAATTTTTATCCTTTTTCTACCTTCACTTTCACCTTCATTTTCAACTCTTGCAGCCACCAATTTTTTTTTTTTTTTTTTTTAGGATTCCACGTGTAAGTGAGCTTATACAATATTTATCTTTCTCTGACTTCTAGAACAAAGCATAATGCTCATAGGTTCCATCTATGTTGTTGCAAATGGTTGGATTTTTTTTTTCTTTGGCTGATTAATATTCATTTTATATAAAGTTGAGCCTTGAACAAGCTAGGGGTTAAGGATGCTGATTCTCCAGGCACTTGGCACCGCGTGTCCCTAGTGCTGCATCTTTGAATTCAACCAGTTGTGGATTCTGTAGTACTGTAGTATGTATTTACTGAAAAAATTTGCATATACATGGACCTGCACAATTGGAACCTATGTTGTTCAAGGGTCAGCTGTAATTACTGCATTTTCTTTATCCACTCATCCATCCATAGTTACTTAGGTTGTTTCCTTGACTATTGTAAACAATATTTCAGTGAACATAGGAACGCATATATCTCTTGGAGATAGTTATTTCACTGTGTTTGGGTATACCCAGAAGTGAAATTGCTGGATCATATGGTAGTTCTATTTTTAATTTTTTGAGGCAACTCTATACCATTTTCCACAGTGGCTATACCAATTTACATTCCCATCAAAGGTGACAAGGATTTCCTTTTCTCTATGTCCTCACCAGTATTTATCTTCTATCTTTTTAAGAATAGCCATTCTAACAGATCATTATATATATATATATATATATATATAGTGTAAAATTTAACATTGACATTGGAAGAATTTAAGACAGTATTTATTTATTTATTTTTTTAATCCATAGAATCTCTCAAGAAGAGAGACTTTCCCAGGTTAATAAATAAACTAAAAGCATCAAGGAAAATTTTGCCCCGAGATGGATTACTTTCTAGCTGATTCAAGTTTTCCAGTTTAACCCTTAAATATGGGAAACACTGTGTATGAAGTTTTATTTGGTGACAATGAAGACTGGAGAGAGGAGAAAATACAAATACTTAATTGTATTACTTAACAGTACTGTTGTAAACAGCAGGTCAATTTCTATTTCAAAGAGAGTGATAAAAGCTCAATATAGCCTTGGGCAGTACAGGAGAGCAGAGAAAGTACTGAACTGGATGCAAAGATGAAATGTCATGAGAAAGAACTGGTGAAAAATGGCAGTAGGAATAGCATTTTGGGCCTAGGGAAGGCTGGAATATTTCTTTTATTTTTTCATTTTGCCTCTTCTAATTATGTTTCATTTAAGTATCTCTCATGACATTTGAAATCAATGTCAAAAAGAACATTAGTATACAGTTTATAATACAAATCTCAGTAAATGGTAAAGAACATGGTCAATAATTTTTCCAAGTAGATAATTGATAAGAAATATTTTCTAGGAGGCTAGTTAAACTTCAGGTACTCAGGTGCTGGGGAAAGAGCCTCAGGCCTGCTCAGGAGATGGTCATACTGCAGTCCACGTGCATTTTATACTTGGTGACACGCATGGACACTCACAGGATAAAGCACTGCTACCAAGGCTGAGATACTTCCAAAAGACTATTCACTTCCTGAAACAGGAGTGTGTGAATCGTGTTTTCCTAAATACACAGGACCTGAAATATAGGTAGTTAAGAATTTCAGAGACATTAAATTGATTATTTCATTCAAAGTCAATGCACATGTTTTTCAATAAATATAAAATCTCTGCAATTAAAAGTTCCATAAAATATAATACTTCCTAAGTCAAGGTCCGGGGAAGGCAATGGCACCCCACCCTAGTACTCTTGCCTGGAAAATCCCATGGACGGAGGAGCGTGGTAAGCTCCAGTCCATGGGATCGCTAAGAGTCAGACACGACTGAGCGACCTCACTTTCACTTTTCACTTTCATGCATTGGAGAAGGAAATGGCAACCCACTCCAGTATTCTTGCCTGGAGAATCCCAGGGACAGCCGTCTATGGGATCGCACAGAGTCGGACACGACCGAAGCGACTTAGCAGCAGCAAGTCAAGGTCTCCTTAGTAAATATGTGATTGGGTTCTTACTTCCACAGTTGTTCACAGCAAGGGACAAAGACAAGACTGATGAAGAGAATTTCTATTCTCTCAATAAATTTAGCAGAGCTGGTTGGAACTCTTGGCCTTCAGAATATCCACAGAGCTGTGATGTCCTCTAATCCAATTTGTGAGAAGAGGTCCTGATCATAGTGTGATTCCTTTTTCATTCTTGCATTCCCTTCAGTGCTAACTCTGAGTCATTATTTTGACTTTTTAAAATATGTCTTCATTTCTTAAGAATTAGAAAATAAAGAAAAGCTTGAAGAATAAAATATAAATTGGTCTTGTGACTTTCCTGGTGAAGGATCCACCTGCAATGCAGGAGACCCAGGTTTGATCCCTGGGTGGGGAAGATCCTCTGGAAAAGGAAATGGCAACCCACTCCAGTATTCCTGTCTGGAAAATCCATGGATAGAGGAGCCTGGTGGGCCACTGTTCATGGTGTCTCAAAGAGTCGGACCCAACTTAGGGACTAAATTGCTACCCCTACTCAGGGCTTCCCAGACAGCACTAGTGGTAAAGAACCCACTGCCAATACAGGAGACATAAGAGATGTGGGTTGGATCCCTGGACTGGGAAAATACCCTGGAGAAGGGCATGGCAACCCACTCCAGTATTCTTGCCTGGAGAATCCCATGGACAGAGGAACCTGGTGGGCAGCAGTTTATAGGGCTGCACAGAGTCAGACACCACTGAAGCAATTTAGCATGCACACAATTGACTACACATCTCAGTTGGTCTCCTTGCTTCATTGCTTCCTTTGCTCTTTTGTAATCTATCTGGCAGAATAAAGCTCCCTTTTTTTGAGCCATGTCACTTTTCCAAAATCTTAAATTTGCTCTGAAATCAAATATACTGAAGGTGGAATCATATATTGTTTAGTTACTAAGTTGTGTCAGACTCTGTGACCTGATGGACTACAGCACTCCAGGCTCCCCTGTCCTTCACTATCTCCCGGAGTTGGCTCAAATTAATGTCCATTAAGCCAGTGATGCTGTCTAACCATTTCATCCTCTGCCACCCTCTTCTCTTGCCTTCAATCTTTCCCAGCCTCAGGGTCTTTTCCAGTGAGTTGGCTCTTCACATCACGTGGCCAAAGTATCAGAGCTTCAGCTTCAGCATCTGTCCTTCCAATGAATATTCAGGGTTGATTTCCTCTAGGATTGACTGATTTGATCTCCTTGCTGTCCAAAGAAGTCTCAAGCGCCTTCTCCAGCACAAGAATTCAAAAGCATCAGTTCTTCTGTACTCAGCCTTTATTATGGCCCATCTCTCATATCTGTATATGACTACTGCAAAAGCCACAGCTTTGACTACACGGACCTTTGTCGGCAAAATGATACCTTTGCTTTTTAATACGCTGTCTAGGTTTGTCTTAGCTTTCTTCCCAAGAAGGAAGCATCTTTATTTCTGCAATGCCTGCGGTCACCATCCGAAGTGATTTTGGAGCCCAAGAAAATAAAATGTCTCTGTTTTCACTTTTTTCCCATCTATTTGAGATGAAGTGATGGGACTGGATGTCATCATCTTAATGTTTCTTGAATGTTGTGTTTTAAGCCAGCTTTTTCACTCTCCTCTTTCACCCTGATGAAGAAGCTCTTTAGTTCCTCTTCACTTTCTGCCATTAGAGTAGTATCATCTGCATATCTGAGATTATTGATATTTCTTCTGGCAGTTTCAATTCCAGCTTGTGATACATCAAGTCTGACATTTCGCATCATGTTAACAAGCATAGTGACAATATACAGTCTGCATAGAAGTGAAATAAGCAAAGTGAAAATATACAGCCTGATGTACTCCTTTCCCAATTTGGAACTAGTTGATTGTTCCAAGTCTGCTTCTAACTGTTGTTTCTTAACTTGTTTACAGGTTTCTCAGGAGATAGGTAAGGTGGTCTGGCATTCTCATCTCTTTAAGAATTTTTCACAATTTGTTGTAATCCACACAGTCAAAGTCTTTAGCGTAGTCAGTGAAGCAGAAGTAGATGTTTTTCTGGAATTCCTTTGAAGTATTTTGACCCTCAAATTCCCTGGTTTTATGTACTCTTAAAGATATGGAGAAACTTGGGGTTTGTGTCATAGCTCTTTGGAAATAAAAAATATGAATGAAAAAGTTTCAAAATAAATTAGAGGGTAAACTAGATAGTTAAAAAACTGTTAAATATGTAATAGGGAGACAGAAAGAGAGAATCCAGAAAGTTTGAATTTGTGCATTTGGTTGTCCTTCATGTTAGATTATCTTCATGCTAATTATTCTTTGTGCATATCTAAAGTTCTTCTTAAATTGTACATAAGAATACTTTTTGAGTTCTATTGGTTGCTTACCATATAATTATAAAGATATTTCTAATTACTTTCAGGACTGCTGAAAATGGAGTTCTGAGTATATTCTCTTGTGATAGCTGGACCAGTCAGAATTTTTGTGAGATTAATATTCAGCATAAGAAGATTTGGCTCTTCTTGCTTGAATAGCAAATTTAACCAAGGTCCAGTTTAGAAAATTCCAAACCAAACCACTGATGCACAGTGAAGATCCTGGAACAACAAAATAAAGCCATCCATTTGAACAGCAGACTAGTGTAGTGATTGTGCCTGGAGTTCACAGTCCAACAAACAACTAGTAAGGTTGTATCACAAAGTCAAAATCAGCAATAAAAGAAAACAAATCCAGATGACTATGCCAAGGTCAAGTATGATAGTGGTCATAAGCAGCATAAATGATGGCACCGAAGTTTGAGGGCCGATTGGCCAGAAACACGTGAGTAGGGGACTTAAGTACAATAAGTAGTTGCATGTGGTATATTACTTCAATCCCCCTTCCTTCTTCCCTCCCTCCCCTCCTTCCCTCCTTTTCCCTTAACTTCTTCTATCCCTTTCTTTTACAAAAACCATCTCTACTATGTGTCCTATGATAAGCACTTATAGTGATGAATAGGATGTGGGTTTTTTTTTTTTTTTTTTTTTTGCCTAAAGAAAGTTCTCAGACCATGTGTGTTGGGATCATAGGTTAATATTTGTCTTTACTTAATTTATCTTGGGGCTCCCTTGGTGGCTCAGTGGTAGAGAATCCACCTGCCAATGCAGGAGACATGGATTCAATCCCTAGTCTGGGAAGATCCCCTGGAGAAGGAAATGATAACCCACTCCAGGACTCTTGCCTGGAGAACCCCATGGAGCCTGGCGTGATACAATCCATGGTATCTCAAAGAGTTGGACACAACCTAGCAACTGAACAACAACAACAGCAACTCTATCTTGAGTACTCACCATTTGCAGTATTTCAGTTGTCACAAACTAAAATATGAATCTGACGCTGAACACACGGCTCAAGCTGTATAGAATTATGTCCTAATGGGAAGAAACCCCACTCTTGACCTCAGAAGTGAATTGACTATTCTAATCGATGTTATGTGTGTAGCTCATGATGTTATACAGTAAAATTCACTTGGAATAGTGGGGCTAAGAGACTTGGATAATAGCCATATATAGACTTAGTAATAAAGCAAGAGAAATTCATGATGAACCTTTAAGGGAGCGGACATGATTTTTCTTGTAGTACAGCTGAATCGTTGCTATTATTAAGAAACATTAGGGTGGAATTTTATAGAATTACACAAAGCATATTGAACTATTATCATAGTATGAAGTATGATACTATACTCATACTTTGAGAGAATATATGTTTAGGCTTAAAATATGTTGTATTTTAAGTTGAACTTCATGACAGCTGACTAAGGATATGATATTGCCTTTTAATGAGCTAATTCCTTCCCAATTTTAAGAGTGACAAAAGGTCAGCCCTTTCAGATTGCACAGCACACTTGTAAGAAACCTTTATAAATCATCCCTATGTTCAAGTGCAAGGCAACTATAATACAACTCTATGCATTAAACCAAAAGTGCCTTTTAAAATAGGGGGAGAAAGAAGCAAATACTCACAGTAACAGTATGCTGAGTGCCTTATGGAATAGAAAAATAACATTGGTAATTTCTTATTGGCAAGGTTTGGATAAAGTAGAAATTTATTCATTGAAGGATACCAACCATGTAGAACGTTTCTCATTTGGATGTGAATATTTGTGCCATCTGTTCAGTTCTGGGTATCAGGTCAGTTTACCTTATCCCCAAATTTCAGAAAATGTAAACTACACACAGCGTGGTACTCTGTGTGCCATGGGCTTCCCAGGTGGCTCAGATGGTAAAATATCTGCCTGCAATGTGGGAGAACCTGGTTCTATCCCTGAATTGGGAGGATCCCCTGGAGATGGGAACAGCAACACACTCTGGTATTCTTGCCTGGAGAATCCCATGGACAGAGGAGCTTGGCGGGCTACAGTCCATGGGGTCCCTAAGAGTTGGACATGACGGAGCGACTAAGATTTCTACTTTCACACACAGCATGACACTAAAGGATGTGGTTTAGAGAGGGGTTGCCTGGACTTTGGAACATTTCTGAATGTTCAGTGCAGAGAAATGAGAAATCACACGTGCCGCACCTGAAACTAATACAGAACCTGGGTAGGTAGGTAGTTGGTGGTGTTGGGTGATCAGAACTTGGGATCTACCCTCAAGTGTCAAAGGAGATTCAGAGATATTTTTTTCAAACTTTAAACTTTTTATTTCATATTGGAGTGTAGCTGATTAACAATGTTATGATAGTTTCTGGTGAACAGTGAAGGGCCTCAGCCAGACATATGCATGTATCCATTCTCCCCTCAACCCTTCTCCCATCCAGGCTGGCATATAACATTAAGTAGAGTTTCTTGTAAGGATATTTTTCTAACAAAATTCTAGTTAAAGGGGGATGACAATAAGAATATAAATAAAATATGATATTTTTTGAATGGCAAATTATTAAAAATTAACATTAATTAGTACTTTATGTCAGGGACTATACTAAGTCATTGATATATATGGTTTTATTTACTGTGTGTCAGGAGTCTTAAAAGTGTTAATTTTCTTGATCTAGTATTTCTACATCTAGGTTCTTATACAATAGTAATAATCAATGATCTGTGTAAAGAATTATGCACTAAGATGTTTTCTGAAACATTTTTTAAAAGATAGCATAGAAGCTAAACCAAATGTCCAACAATGAGGAATACTTGAGGTGAAGTTATGTGATAAGGTATTATGTACTCATTGGAATAATGTTTTCAAAGAATACTCATAAAATTGGAAAATGATCTTCATGCAATATTAAGGGAAAAACCAAAATAAGAGGACATTTGGTTTATCTCAAAGAGTTGGGAAAAACCAAAATAAGAGGCAAAATAATATATATAATAACTTTACTATTACAATAAATATGTATTTTTATAAAAAGGGATTACAGCAAATATATGGAATTTAGAAAGATGGTAACAATAACCCTGTGTGCGAGACAGCAAAGGAGACACTGATGTATAGAACAGTCTTTTGGACTCTGTGGGAGAGGGAGAGGGGGGTATGATTTGGGAGAATGGCATTGAAACATGTATAATATCATATAAGAAACGAATCGCCAGTCCAGGTTCGATGCAGGATATAGGATGGTTAGGGCTGGTGCACTGGGGTGACCCAGAGGGATGGTATGGGGAGGGATGTGGGAGAGGGGTTCAGGGATGGGGAACATGTGTACACCCGTGGCAGATTCATGTTGATGTATGGCAAAACCAATACAATATTATAAAGTAATTAGCCTCCAATTAAAATAAATTTAAATTTAAAATAAATAAATAAAAGTTAAAAAAAGAAAAATAGCTCTACAAATATATAGACAATGGCAATATTAGTTGTTTATTGTCTCCCTATGAATTTTCTAATTCATCAATCTAAATAAAATCTGCTGTATTTAAAAAATTAATTATGATTTTATCTGGGTGATGGGAATTATGAATAATTTTTATGTCTTTTAAAATGCATATCTGCAATTTTCAAATTTTCCACGTGCTTTCATTAAGTTTATAATTAGAAAAACAAGCTTAGAAAAGTTTCTGACAATATAATTCCTGTCTTCTTTACAGGAAGATTCCTTTCATCTCATTCCCTCCCCAGCTACCTTGTCAGTGGGATCTCCTACTCAGATTACAGTTCCTTGGACTAACTTTTGGATCTCCAGGTATTTTCTTCTGACCTTTGAGTGCTTATCTTTTCTCTGTTTTAAGAAACCACTCCCCATAGCAGGCTGTTGATTATGGCACCTCCCTTAAATGAAAGGATCTCCAGCTTGAAATGTTAAACTATACCATTCTACCTTTAGTTATTCACTGACATGCTGGCAGGCTTCATGCCTTATTGAAGGTACTCTGTTAGAACTTCTAGGGCATATATTTAATGTCTCAAAAAGTACTTGAAATTTTGGTATGTTAATGGGGAATATTTTACAGTCCTCAGAGACTTGGCCATCCTTTCCTACACACCTGCCTGCCTAGTTTGAAGATTACTGGTAAGACAAGAATGTTTTCATGAAAGTCTTTGTGATTCCTGGGTAAAACTAAGGAACTTTGGGATTAAAAGTCAGTGGCTGTCATAGACCTTGGAACATTATAGGGAATAAAGAAATAAGTGACAAAAAGGAATACAGAGAGAGTTAAAGATAACCTTTAATATAATAACTATTTTATTAATCAAAGTAATAAACATTATTTTTCAGAGACTAGATAAAGATAGAGACAACATTTGAAGGAGGTAAAGAAATCATTCTGACATAGTTTAGGGACATGTGCCCCATCTTGGAACAAATATTAAAGGTTGATAAGGAAAATTAAAAGAATAATACAGGTTGATATTATATAAATGAAGATTGAGATACTTGATATTAACTCTTTAACAAGATAAATTGTGAACATTTCTTCCTAGGATCCAAAGAAGTAAATTACTTATGGCCCAGGCCCTCTGGCAGATATCATTGAAATGTATGAAATCCTAATCTCTCAGACTTATAAATGTTACTTTGGAAAGAAAAGTCTTTACAGATGTGACTAAATTAAGGATAATGAGAGAAGGAGATTACTGTGGCTTGTCCCCTGGGCTCTAAATACTATCATAGGTGTTCTTATAAGACACAGAGGGAGACTCTACCTTGACTTGAAGTGAAAGAGAAGGTAAGGTAACTGTGGAGGCAAAGATTGGAGTGATGTGTACACAAGCCAAGAAAATGCTTGGAGCCACAGTAGGTGGAAAAAACAAGGAAAGATACTCTCCTAGAACTTTCCAAGGGAATAAAGTTCTGCTGACACTTTGAGTTTGAACTTCTGGCCTTCAGAACTGGATGAGAGTAAATTCCTATTGTTTTAGTCCACTAAATTTGTGGTAATTTCTTATTGCACAAGGGATTCCCTTGTGGCTCAATTGGTAAAGAATCTGCCTGCAATGTGGAAGACCTGGGTTCAATCCCTGGGTTGGGAAGATCCCCTGGAGAAGGGAAAGGCTACCCACTCCAGTATTCTGGCCTGGAGAATTTCCATGGGCTATACAGTCCATAGATCGCAAAGGGTCAGACATGACTGAGCAACTTTCACTTCACTTCACTTCATTTTACTTACTGCAACCCAACGAATGGTGGTGTAGGTTTAGTCACTAAGTCATGTCCAACTCTTGCCACCCTGTGGACTGTAACCCACCAGGCTCCTCTGTCCATGGGATTTTCCTGGCAAGAAAATACTGGAGTGGGTTGCCATTTCCATCTCCAGGAGATCTTCTCAACTCAGGGATTGAACTCTGTCTTCTGCGTTGCAGGTGGATTCTTTACCACTGAGCCATCAGGGAAGCCCAAGAAATGAATACATTAACTAAAATAACTCATACCTTGGAGAACATCCTCTTTGCAATTGGTTGGGGAGAAATGAGATTCTCAATGTGCTTTTAATATGGTGAAAGGTAAAATTGGAAAAGCAGGTGGACAGTGTGGGAGGTGTGTAGCAGTACAGTGGTAGCAATCACATTTGTTGTAAGAGAATTGGAGTGTGAAACAAGGGGGAGAGTAAGAGGGAAAAGGTCTCTTTTCTGAGTGCAAGAAGTATTAAATCTAACCACTTAGGTGGGATGAAGTTGTTTTAGTTACAATACTGGATGAGTATTCTCATCCAGTACTAGATGGTGACAGATACTCTGCATTTAAAAAACTCCAACTCCTGGATTATCCTTCACAAATTGCATGATGTAACTAGGATTTTTGCTCTAGTTTTTCAGTAAGGAAAGCAATAGAAGGAATATTGCCCAAGTCATTTTTTTCTGGACCTGAAGAACAGTTCCTTTTGAAGAAATGGCTTAAATTACTGGTCAAAAAAAAAAAAAAAAAAAAAAGGCAAAAACAACTGCTGCTTCAAAACTCAAATAGATCCAATCCAAAGCATTCTTTCCTCAGAATGACCTTGTGGATGCCAGACCTAGTAAATTTACATTTGACAGACAAAGGTTTTTCATGTCACACAAAGGCAACATTATAATCTAGCTGTCAAGCTTTAGCTCCACTGATGCACAGAGATGTGGGACAGATGAAGATAATTCAGGGAATCCAGCTGTAGCCCCAATCTCAGGGAACCTTTCTTCAGTTAGTTGAAATCCCAAACGCTTATCACAAAAACAAGAGAAATTTGATAACGACCTGGCAGTGGCAGCCAGACTTATTCTTGCTAGAACAAGAGAGTGATAGTTAGAGATTGACATACCCTTAGAACGATCAAAAGGGAAATGCAAAGGTTTTCTTTTCAGAGTTCAAGTCACACTGAGTTTGGTCAGATAGTGTGAGAGGCCCAGTCAAGTCACTTGTTGGAGTATGTAAAATAAAGTTGGGAAAGAAAGGAAAAAATGGAAAAGAATGGGTATTTAGTTACTGGGAGGATCAATGAAATCAGTCTCCCCTGAGTGTAAAAAGAGGAAGGGAGGAGGATACTCTGCTAGGTATTTAAAACGTGTGTATGGAGGATTATCTCTGCTGCTGCTGCTGCTAAGTCACTTCAGTCGTGTCCGACTCTGTGCGACCCCATAGACGGAAGCTCACCAGGCTCCCCCGTCCCTGGGATTCTCCAGGCAAGAACACTGGAGTGGGTTGCCATTTCCTTCTCCAATGTATGAAAGTGAAAAGTGAAAGTGAAGTCGCTCAGTCGTGTCCGACTCTTAGCGACCCCATGGACTGGAGCCTACCAGGATCCTCCGTCCATGGGATTTTCCAGACAAAAGTACTGGGGTGGGGTGCCATTGCCTTCCCCGAGGATTATCTCTAGAAGACACTTAGTGGATATTTGCCAAAGATAATAGAGCTAATTCTGTTATGTCAATTATCACAAAATATTGGATTAAAAAAATCTGTAGTAAGTTTTACAAAAGTACTACATGTTATTTAAGAAGGAAAGCAAACAAGAGCTGTCATAAAGGCAGACATTCCATGGATGTCCTTTCCTCAGCCACAGTTAAAAGTTAACTTGTACAAAAATGTGGAATATAGATCTGATAAATTTGTTAGATGTCATTCAGTTCAGTTGCCTTACTTTAGAGTGGAGGGAAATGAGGCACAAACAAAGCCATTGAGTTGACGTTTGCACAGCTGTTAATAATTAGAAAAAGGTCTTAGTTAGCTCTTACATCACCTATAGATGATTTTATTAATCTGATTTTTCTGTTAAACTACTAGGGGAACACATCCTAGATCTTCTTAGTTTGCTATTAGGTTGATTCAAACAAAGTAAGGAAGGAAATTTAAAAATAGCTGAAGACCGCGAAAGAGAGGAAATTATATGGAGAAGGTAGCATATGACTAAATTATCAGTCTCAATAAATTGAAGAGGGCTGCATTCTTGTTTTTAAACTTGAGGAAAAAACATGATAACAATATAGTATTTATAATCTCTGGAACTTTGTTTAATACAGGAGTATATTTTTTAGCTCTTTCTCTTCGAAATCAACCTCCAGTTTCTGAATCATTTTAGCCAATTTCTACATCCTCCTAATCTATCCTTTGTAGCACACCCAAATCTGCTTATTTTATGGCAAATAATATAAAAGAATTTTTGAATTTTCTCTGAGATATCTGAAATTTCACTGAATGCTAAGGTTTTTCCTCTAAAAGAATCATTATGAAAGCCTCTTTATTTCTATATCTTATAAAAAACATATTTAATATTTAACCTTCTTTAAGAAGTTTCTTTTCAAAAATCCCAGTAAATTGACCAGAATAATTTAATGTATTCTTAACCAGTACTACCTACCATTTCTTCCTTAAAGATCTCCATTTCCCCCCATGATTTTATGCTATTTTAGTCTTTCAGATAGTGAGTAGGATGAACAGAGAAATAGTCAACATACATCTTTTCCTCCCTTTTCACACCTAGTACATTTATCAAAGTGTCCTAAGATACATGTATGATATACGTGTATACAAGAATATGTATATTCTTGCATAAGAATTCTTGATAATATGTATATCAATATACAAGAATATGTATATTCAGATTCTCTACATGTGTTTATATATGTACATCGCATTGATAAATATAGGATTCACAATTTTTTGAATAGGAAAAGAGCTTGGATTTTGAGCCCCATAAATTTGGTATCAAATTTTGGCTTTTTTAGTTGCTGGCTGTGTGATCTTGGGCAAGTTGTTTAACTTTTGAACCTTGCTTTCCTTATATATATAAAAGGGAGATAATACTGACTATCTTAAAGTGTTATCACCAGGATTAAATAAGATAAAGAAATATAGGGCCTGGTACAATGCCTGGCATCTAGTAAGTATCAACAAATGGAAACTATTTTCATTTTCTCATAAATAACATTACATTGTCAGAGGATTAAACAGTATTGCCTAAAAATAATCATCTCTTGTCTTTTCTGTACCAATTTCTGTCCTTTAGAAAATGCTGCTTATTTGGAGATCATTTATAGATTGTAGCTTTATTCAGTCTTTCCTAAATTTACATTTTCTCCGCTGCTGCATCTCTGACAGCTGTAGCTGCTCTGCTGTTATCACTTTCTGGCTCTTGTCCTGTTCACGCATTGTTTCAGATTGGATTGTAACATGTTCTAGAACCATTTCAGGTATCCTGCCCTGTGAGCAATTGCCTTAGAATCAACTTCTTTCACAATTGGTTGTCACTTGTTACATTTTTATCAGTTTACCATTTGGTAAGCATTTTGCTTAGTTGACTGTAGATTTGGTTGTCATGCTTCCAGAGTCTCTGAAGTTCAGAACTTTTTACTGGACACTTTCTCTTGTCACTTAATGCTAAGAGGAACATGTCAACAGTGAAACTTATCTAGGTAATATGATATGATATTACTGATAGATTTAGGTGTCACATTATATAGTAGACAGTAGTGTTGCTTGATAGAATGTTGTTTGACTTTGTGCCAAAAGCTCATTGGGTTCACTGTAGCTGTCTAGCTCTTTGAATGTCAGTATGTCATTTGCTAGCATGCTAAAAATGTAGCAAGAGGCAAGGATTATTTTTAGTTGGAAAAGTTTTATTTAGTTCTTATAGGCTAAATATATAGTTAATGAATAACTTCTTTAATTTAGCCTTGTTCTTAACACATGAAAAAGGAATAAATATTCAGTGATTTGAATGATGAGTTCTCTGTAACAATGAAATATTTAAACGTTCTTTATCAGCAGCATTAATTGACCATTATGTTTCTTTTGACAACCACAAGTATTTTCTATTAAGTGAGAATAATCTTTTTTAAGCTAAATGTAACAATCACAAACAGGGAGAGCTTTCTACTTGAACTTTTAATACTTAGAAGTGAGCCTTTGTTCAGATTAACTGCTGCATGCAAAAGAATCTCCTCTGAATCATCATTAGTTTTATGATTAATTTTGAAACAAAGCCCCCAGTTTTAGTCACTGACATGAAATGTTTCTTGGAGCAGGAAACTGGAATTTGTTTTCCTTGAGCACTTACTCATTCATCATTTGATGCCCTCTGGTATTAAATGCCATATTTTCAGTGATCTAAAATGTTGTATAATTTACGAAATATTTCAATTCTATTGTTACATTAAATGTGATATATTATATTGTATATGTATAGTAATATGAGCTCACCTCTAATACATTTACTGAGATTAACTTAAATCTGGGTGACAGATTTGCCTTGAAGGGTTATCCTGCCTAGAGAGTAAGAGTCAAAAAAATGCTTCATTCTTTTGACTAAAGCTTTGTGTTCATAGTTATGCAGTGAACTACGTTTCCTCCTTTTCCTATCAAAAAATGCATAACTACAAAAAAATTTACTATAAAAAATTTCTTATAGTAAATGAAGATAACAATAGCCCTTCTAGTTCCCATACAAGTAGCCCTTAAGCTAGATTATTGTGTAGCAAAATCCTCTGATCTATGACTTCATCAGAACTGATATCATAATTAAAAAAAAAACAACTTCTCAATTACTTTTTGGCCATCTCAAACTTGTGGTATTTTCCTGGATTCAAAGGTTTAAAAAGCAGAAACCTCTCTGATTGTTCAATAGGAAGGGGTTTGACACAACAGTTACTGATGGAACCATAGTTATGGCTGGTAAGTGAGGGTAGTGAAGCCAAGTCTGTGGCCAGTAGACCTAGAGAGGATTTTCAAGAGTTCTTCTGACCACTGTGAATCTTAAGAACCTCTAAGCAGTGGCTACTAATGTTCCTGTTGCTTGAGGAACCCCAAGTGGATGATTTTGAAGCCCTCATCATAGAATCCCGTGCCTACCTACGCATATTTCTATAAGGGCTGCCAGGAAATAACGCTTTTTTTCTTTACTATCTTCTGCATGTAATGCTTGTTTGCCCTTTGCAGACTAACTTGGAACCATCCAGTTAAAGGAGGTCTGGGAAATGGAGTTTCAAGTTCTTCTTCTTTAAGCAGTTAAAAGTTAAAATGATGTCTTAGTTGGGCTGCTATTGCAAAAATACTTTAGACTTGGTGACTTAAAATATTTATTTCTCACAGTTTTGGAGGCTGGGAAGTCCAGGATTAAGGTGCTGGCAGATCCAGTGTCTGTTGAGGGAGCTCTTCCTGGTTTTCAGATGGCCATCTGCATGCACTGTCCCCACATGGCAATGAGAGAGATCTCATGTCTCTTACTCTTTTTTATAAGGACTATAGTCCTATGACAGAGAGGGCGGTGGCACCCCACTCCAGTACTCTTGCCTGGAAAATCCCATGGATGGAGGAGCCTGGTAGGCTGCAGTCCATGGGGTAGCTAAGAGTCGGACATGACTGAGCGACTTCACTTTCTCTTTTCACTTTCATGCATTGGAGAAGGAAATGGCAACCCACTCCAGTGTTCTTGCCTGGAGAATCCCAGGGACGGGAAAGCCTGGTGGGCTGCTGTCTATGGGGTCACACAGAGTCGGACACGACTGAAGTGACTTAGCATAGCATAGTCCTATGAGGGCAGGGCCCTCATGACCTAATCTGACCGTGATTATTTCCCAAAGGACCCATCTCCAAACACCATCACATTGTTGATTAGGGCTTCAACACACAAATTTCAGGTGCACGTACTCAGTCCAGAGCAGGTGAGAACCAGAGTGGTGCCAAGTTGACATAATTTGCACTTTGTCAACTCAAAGTCTACATATGCCTTTCTACTCATATTTTAATTTCAAAAACAACAGCCATTCAACTTGATGCTTCTACACAATAATATAACTCTGCTTTATATAGCCACATATACACCTGGCCTTATATAGCTCACCCTTTCCCCCGAAAGGTAATTCCTTTTGGGGGACATAATTCCATGAATCGCTATCTATCTGTCGGTGATATACATTCCTTTTCTAATTGAATTTATTTCTCTTTTGATAGCTTATAACTTATAGACCAAGCTGTAAGGTTAATCTCTACTAATACACTTTATATTAAATAGAAGAAAAGGAAGGTTGGTAAACAAAGTGACTGATATATACAAATATGTATACCATAAATCAGAAAAGGAAATGGGCTTAGCTTCTTCTAACTGCCTCATTTTAACAAGTAAATAAGAGGGCATAGTCAGTGTTTATAATTTCCTTCACTTACTATTTCATTTGCCTTCAGTTAGCACCTTAGCTGGTTATGGTTCTTTACCTGATGGAGTGATGTAAAACTTCATTTTTATGGGTACATATGAAAGTGAAAGTGGAGAGTGAAAAGGTTGGCTTAAAGCTCAACATTCAGAAAACGAAGATCATGGCATCGGTCCCATCACTACATGGGAAATAGATGGGGAAACAGTGGAAACAGTGTCAGACTTTCTTTTTCTGGGCTCCAAAATCACTACAGATGGTGACTGCAGCCATGAAATTAAAAGACGCTTACTCCTTGGAAGGAAAGTTATGACCAACCTAGATAGCATATTCAAAAGCAGAGACATCACTTTGCCAACAAAGGTTCGCCTAGTCAAGGCTATAGTGGTCATGTATGGATGACCATACATATATGGTCATGTATGGTCTTTCCTGTGGTCATGTATGGATGTGAAAGCTGGACTGTGAAGAAGGCAGAGTGCCGAAGAATTGATGCTTTTGAACTGTGGTGTTGGAGAAGACTCTTGAGAGTCCCTTGGACTGCAAGGAGATCCAACCAGTCCATTCTGAAGGAGGTCAGCCCTGGGATTTCTTTGGAAGGAATGATGCTAAAGCTGAAACTCCAGTATTTTGGCCACCTCATGCGAAGAGTTGACTCATTGGAGAAGACTCTGATGCTGGGAGGGATTGAGGGCAGGAGGAGAAGGGGACGACAGAGGATGAGATGGCTGGATGGCATCACTGACTCGATGAATGTGAGTCTGAGTGACCTCTGGGAGCTGGTGATGGATAGGGAGGCCTGGCGTGATGCAATTCATGGGGTCGCAAAGAGTCGGACACGACTGAGTGACTGATCTGATCTGATCTGATGTGTGCTAACTAAGATACAATCCGGAAAATCCTCTGAATCTTCTCTGCCTTAATTATATAGCAGTAACTATCAGCATGCATTACTCCGGTGAGTGTAGTAAACCCTTCTGTGCCCGTTGGCTTTGTCACATGAGTTCAGGTTTAAACTTTAAGCTCAGTGGAATCATGGTTAGGTCTACTAGGGCAGGCATTTATTCTTCAGGAATTAAGTCCTCTAAACCTGTAAAGCTAAAAGTTGGGCCATGGGAAGGCAAGCGTTCAGGATTGGGTCCCTAAGAATAACAGTGAGAGGAAACACTCCCACTCCCAATTTTTAGTTCCTTGATCAGTGTCTTCTGGTTCTAGCACATTGTTGTTTGCTGATTAAAAACATACACAACATATTGTAGGATAGCATCTAGCTGAACAAGGTATTATTACTTGTTCTTACTAGGGTATTCCACTTGTATCAGGCAAGGAAATGTAATGTGGCATATCATAAGACCAATAAATTCCGTGGGTGTGAAGCTTTTCCTCATTTTTTGCTGGCAAATGTTTAACTTTGACCAAAAGCAGTTTTGTGGCTATCATGGTTGAAAGTCAGGAATTTCATTAATCTGTGAGTCCTGGTGCTTACCAAATAGTGCAGACAGGGAAGATAAACACATATCTATTGTGTTTATCTCATGACATGTTGCTTCCTCCTCTATGACGGGGTGGTCATCCTGGCTAGTTAATCTCCTTGGGTACAGTGCCACAGAAGAGGATTAACATCAGATTCAGCTGATGGCATGTTAGGTATTTAGCAATAATAACAGTCAGAATTACTCTTGTTGAAGGGAAGACTATGTTTTTTAACCCATGCATAACCTCTCTCACTGATGCCTTGAATACTTTGTTCACGAGCCCATTGGTCTAGCCGGGAGTGGCTGGGGAGAGCGGGTGGCTCATATCCACAGAAAGTGTTCTTTTCTCCACTTTATTATTGGGGACATTCTTTGCAGTTGATGCCTGTTTATGAGCATTTATTTGGGGACAAATAATTTAAAACTCTTACTCATTCCCTTACCAGTTCTTATTCAGATCTTATGACAAATGCTTTATTTTTTTCAAAATCCTAGCAACAGGTAACCTGTTATTCATTTTTCTTGGTGTAAGCCAACCATTTCTTTTAAGAAGAAGTAAACAATTGGATACATTAACTTACTTACACAAATGTATTCATTTCTGGATAATTTGATGCATAATTTGATGAATTTTGGAAACTATGTATGCTGTAACCTCTATAAAACCACAAATATAGAATATTTCCTTCATCCCAAAAGTGTTCTTGTGACTCTTTGCCGTCTAAACTTCCACTTAACCTCCCTTCCAGACAAACACTATAATTTGCATTAGTTTGGGCTCTTCTAGAATTTCATATAAGTAGAATCAAGCAGTATATAGTCTTTTATGTCTAACTTCATTTAACAGTCTAATATATTTTTCTTTTTTTAATTGAAATATATTTGACATGAAATATTATATTAGTTTCAGGTATAAAATGCAGTGATCTGACATTTATATATATCACTCTCTAATTTTTCTGAGATTTGTTAATGTTGCTGCATGTTTCAATGGTTCATTCTGTTTCACAGTATTCATTATGTGACTATACCAGAATTTGTTTCAATTCAGTTCAGTTCAATTGCTCAGTCGTGTCTGACTCTCTGCAACCCCATGAATCACAGCACGCCAGGCCTCCCTGTCCATCACCAACTCCCAGAGTTCACCCAAACTCGCATACATCGAGTCGGTGATGCCATCCAGCCATCTCATCCTCTGTCATCCCCTTCTCCTCCTGCCCCTAATCCCTCCCAGCATCAGGGTCTTTTCAAATGAGTCAACTCTTCTCATGAGGTAGCCAAAGTATTGGAGTTTCAGCCTCAGCATCAGTCCTGCCAATGAATACCCAGGACTGGTCTCCTTTAGGATGGACTGGTTGGATCTCCTTGCAGTCCAGGGGACTCTCAAGAGTCTTCTCCAGCACCAGTTCAAAAGCATCAGTTCTTTGGCGCTCAGCTTTCTTCACAGTTGAACTCTCACATCCATACATGACCACTGGAAAAACCATAGCCTTGACTAGACAGACCTTTGTTGGCAAAGTGATCTCTCTGCTTTTTAATATGCTATCTAGGTTGGTCATAACTTTCCTTCCAAGGAGTAAGCGTTTTTTAATTTCATGGCTGCAATCACTACTTGCAGTGATTTTGGAGCCCCCCAAAATAAAGTCAGACACGGTTTCCACTGTTTCCCCATCTATTTTGAATTTGTTTACCCATCACCTGGATCAAGATGGATATTCATGGGATTTTAGATTTGGCCCAAAGTTAAAATTGAAAAGTAGGGGAGCCACTTGAATAGATAAGATGCAATCAGGATGCTGTAGAATGGACATCTTGCTTCACTGTATCTCTGTAACCTTCAGAGAGAGATGAACAGATGAAGTTAGTACTCAGCAGGAAGCAGTGGGGAGAAGAAAGGTTCCAGGTTTTTGATGTCTTCCCCTTTTCTTGTCCCAGTGTTTCTCTAAAATCAGCCTACATTCCTGTCCATAGGCACCAATGAAATATATCTATATCCTTATAATAAATTCCTTCTTTTTCTTGTTTAATCAGGCTAAATTTAGTTTATAATGCATATAAGGCTACAGTTTCAACTTATAAAATATTCAACTTTTTTTTTTGTAATGTTTTGGTACAAACTATCAGATATGTTATCCAACATCTACCCTAAACTGAATAAACTGTATACCATCTTCTGGGCAGCAGATGAAAGGTAGTTTGCAGAAGAAAGATGCGAAGGTCAAGTCAGAGGCTGGCAATGCAGATTTATATCAAATTCTATTTCTAAGATGATTAGACTTCATCTGGATTTAAAAAATTCTTTGTGGGAAGTTTAAGTACCAGTATCCAGAGATGGAGCTGAGACACATTCAGGATAGCAGGTGATAGGAGAAGACCGGCAGAAACATTATGACAGTGAGGTAATCCATGCAGAATTAATCTAAGATGAATCTTAAGGAAAAGGAGTTATTCATTAATTTTTTCACAGGACAGCTATGGCAGCAGAAGGTACTGGACACCTAGCAGAAACCAAGGCAGACACCACCCTTTCCATATGGAACTTATTTTCTTTGGGGAGGGAAGAAAAAAACATTAAATAGTTATACATTTACTTCATTGTTACTATGAGTGCTATTCAAGAGAACCATTAAGAGAAGGGACTTGACCAAGTCTGGATACATGAACTGATTCTTTAAGGAGCTGAAATAAACTGTTTCTGCATATATTTTCTAAGCCAGATATTAAACTGGCAGACTTGTTCCAATAGGCCCATGGAATGAAGAAAAATCAGTTTATAATTACTTGTAATAAAAAAGTGGATAAATGTAAAAGTGCATGGGTTTAAATTTCCGAGTTCATTTTTTTATGCCTTTGACATTAATTTTCTTTCTGAAATAAGTGTTAGTCTTGTGACTTAAAATGCAGAGCATAATACACATTGTCTAGCTTTGTCAGCAGGATGCAGTGAATACAAAGAATTATCCTGCCTAAGAAATCTACTACTGTAAGTGGAAAGGCTTTAACTATCAAGTCAACTTTATGTTGGTTATATATATATTCCCTTATTCTGTGTCAGTGAGACTTATTTTCTTTCTTCTACCCAACTGACCTTACTCAGACCTTTCTCCAAACCTTTAGTCACTGGAAGGAGAAAGAAGGTAGGAAAATTTACCAGATTTTAGCATGAATTTCGTGCCAGATTGTGTTGGAGGTGCTTGGCCATTTCTGGCTGTTTCCTTTGCCCTTGAAAACCTATTCTTTTGCTGATCAGTCTAATCATATGTAATTCTCTAATAGAACAGACCTTTTTCACCAAGCCTATGGACACATTTTGGGTTTGTATATAGGCTTGAGAGGGCCAATGAAAGCTTAGAATTGTATTTGGAGTCAGGGTTGGGCAAGAGACGTGAGTCCATAATATTTACCAGCTTTAAGGGAAAACAATGAGTCAAAATTGTTAAGTAGCTGATCAAAAATCCTGCTTTGTCCCTGATACCTAGTCCACATTGATCTCACTCTGGAAGTAGTTTTGAAAGACTTAACGTACTTAAATATAAACTGATTTCACAAGCTACTTACTGGTTTGAGAAACGATGGCTTATCTTACAGATCAGATAGACAATTCCAGGATGCATTATTCTTTTTTTTTTGCTGGATCTTCGTCCCAGCATGCAGACTCTTCGTGGTGGTGCCCAGGCTTCTCTAGTTGCAGCATGTGGGCTTCTCTTGTTTTGGACCGTGGCCTCATTAGTTGCCCTGTGGCATATGTGATCTTAGTTCCCTGACCAGGAATCAAACCTGCGTCCCCTGCATTGCAAGCATATTTACTGGATCACCAGAGAAGTCCTGGGATAGTTCTTTTATGCCTCTTGTATCTCCTTTTCATTTCAAGCTCAAGGGTTTAATCTTAAAGGTTAATTAAAAAATTTGTTCATGAATAACATATATTGTTGCCTCTTTAAATTATAAAAAAATTAAATTTCCTAGTGAGAATTCATTTATCATCACATACTTCTACATTTCTACAGTTTAAAAGTGGATATGATTATTACTCACAGAAAATTTTAATTTATAAAAATAATCATAAAATATGTTTAGCTTAATGAACAATACATTTACAGTGTATTGACTTTGTTGTTATCTAATGTCCCTGTGTTATTCTGAAAAGGGATCTTGTAAATATCAGTCTTTTCCTATTATGCCTAAGTTTAAAACATGCTATGGCTAATAAATAACATTGAAATACCACTCAGTATGCAGTAAGCAGAAAAATTACCTCCCCACACATGACAGTTACTTGCTGATCCTAAAATCTATGAATAAATTGTTGGCATAATTATTTCATGGCAAGGGGGAAAGAGGTTGCAAATAGAATCAAGGCTGCAAATCAGCTGAGTTTAGAATAAGGAAATTATCCTGTATTTTCAGGATAGGTACAAAGTAACCATAAAGACCCTTAAATATGGAAGAGGAAAGCAGAAGGATTAGAGTCAGAGTGATTTGATATGAGAAACTCGCCAGACTATTCCTGGCTCTGAATGTGAAAGAGGGCCATGGGCCAAGGAATGCAGGCAGCTTCCAGAAGCTGGCAAAGCTAGAAAACAGATTCTCCCCTAGAGCCTCAGATGTAGTGCAGCCTTGCTGACACCTAGATTTCAGGCTACTGAGGTCCATTTCAAACTCCTGACCTCCAGAACTCTAAGATAATAAATCAGCATGACTTAAGTCACTAAATTTATGGTAATTTGTTGCAGTGATTGTTAACAGTAAGCTTAATATACACTATCAGGTAGAAATAATAACATTGGGTTACATTATTTTTCACATACTGTGCACAAACTAGCTGGTTAAATACTCTATATTCTTTTTTTTTTTTAATTCTCACACAACGTTATGAATTAGACTTTTATAGCAGAAGGCTAAGGGCAGTTTTGAATCAAGCTCTGTCTTACTCCAGAGCCTATAGCCATAACCACTGTGCTATAGTCTCCTCTTTTATAAATCATTGAATGAATAATTGAGATAGGCAACACTAAGCTAGGTACACGTGGAACATAAATGAAGTGCTCAGGAAATGCTTATGAACAATTCATATTACAATTATAAATTGCATTTTCTATTAGAACCGAATTCTTAATTTTCTAAAGGGCAGCATTTTGGTCATTAGAAATATTCAGGAGGCTGGAGTTATTCTACTTCCCTAAATAGAGGTATCAGTGGCTGGAGCAACTTAGAGCTTGGCTTTTTATATTTTAGCTGTTTATTACATTTGTCTTTTGAGAGCTACTCAAGCCTTTGAGAGTTCATTTCTTAGACTTACGAGAATGAGAAGATATATGAACCTCCTTGCATACCCTGGTGAATCATCTTAATCTGATGTTTCCCTCAAGGTGTTCCAAACAGACATTTTTTTATAGGATGAGAAAATGAAAACATACTGAATCTAAGGCCAAGTTATAGATCCCCTAAAGAAAGGTAAGCATCATATAAAACAAGTGATCCATTTTTTCTTCAACTTTCCACACTTGCTTTTATCCATTTGCTTGAAATGTTTTCTTTCTTGCTCTATAAGTACATTAAGTATAGTGCCTGATTCTCCCTACCGTATTTGCTTTCCATTAACTTTCTATTGATTTTTGGTTATGTGTATACAGTACTTCACCATCATAAACTGCACATAGCAGACTTAAAGAAGTTCTGAACCATGTTTTATCTTGGCTACAGAGTACCATAACATGAATATTATCTGTGATCTCTTAAAAATTGTGACAAACAGGGTCAAGTCTAACCAAGTGGTAATGTATATAAATTATAGTGGGTAGAAATTTGGCTTCTGGGGACGAAGGATGTTCAAGTAGAAAGGACAGATTAGAATGGATAAAGATAAGTTTTTGAAAATATAGCATTACAGAAAGTGAAGAATTGTATAAATCATTATGAAAAGAAAGGGAGGAGTGTTAAGGAAGAAATATAGCAGCTGAGATGATGCCCACAAGGGGACGAGGTTTTGAGACAAGTGAAATTTTAACAGTTATGTTAACAATATTATTAGAATAGCCTCTCACACTTTGAAAGCATTCAAACTTTTTATTGTTTTGCTTTAGAATCTCAAACACAGTAGCAATACTTTGAAATCATAGAGGCTTGGATATATATTGCGCAAAATAATTTATTAGTCTCCATTATGTCATTTGTAAAATGGAGGTAATAAATATTAATGCACACAGTCATTGGATGGTTTTTCCACTGGTAAAGAAACAAGTAAAGTACCTGTGTAGCTTTTATATTTTTTGCATAATATAAATAACCCAATTTGTTATTGTTCAGTTGCTAAGTTGTGTCCAAATCTTTGCGAGACCGCATGAGCTACACAGCACACCAGGCTTTCCTGTGCTTTACCATCTCCTGGAGTTTGCTCAGACTCATGTCCATTGAGTCAGTGAATAACCCAATACTGTATCCGTATTTGTATTGAATCAGATTGAAATGAAAAAGTAAATGTTACAGAAAAGATTAGCCACAAATAAAATGGGTTGAAATAATCAAGTAAAAAGCACATATGCTTTAACTTCTTTCCATTATTTTAAAAGTTTTGATTGACATCCCCAGGGCTGATTACACATTTATCTCCATTAATAGGCATTAATAGGACAGAAGAAATAAAGCTAAGGCGATTGGTGGCAAAGACAGGACTTTTTTTTTTTTTTTAAAGCAGTTGTGTTGGGGAAATGATCTCAAAAGATTGTAGTGAGATTCGTTTATAATATTATCTTAGCTGAAACTGAAATTGAGGGTTTTTTTCCTTCCTGTATCAAACTAGTAACAATTTATTCTCTTGAATTTTGAGATTGTATTCCACTTTCAAATGGTATTTTTAGAACTGGAACTAAGTTAAATTTCTTATACGAAAAATTTTATCACATTTCCAAAAAACGTTTACATAAAATACCTGTATTGCATGAGCAACATTTAAACAATATTCATCTAGATGAACACAATGTTTCCCCTAAAACTTCTTTCTTGTGAGAAGAAGGGAATAAAAAAAGGTGTATTTTGGAGGAAAGATAAACTGCCTGTTATGTTTTAGCTTTATGCCTTCTTTTTATGTATCACTGTACAAATAAGAATTTTCTAATTATTTTTCACTAGTTCATTACTGGAAACATTGTTTTGTTATTTTTCTTTTTACCATATTTTGTAAAGTGTTAAAGATTCTAAAGCAAGGAGTTTACTTACAGAATATTGTATATTGATTTGGGCTTTTGTTTTTTCTTTCCATCAGAAAGTTCATACAAATATATCAAGTGTAGGGAATAACATTCTGACATTTTTCTCCATTGCTCTTGCTAAGCTGAGGTGAATGGGTTACTGGAATATAGTGACAAATGACTTTTTCTTGCAGAATGACTTCTTTGACCATTAACTAACTTGTAATTTGTAAATTTTCGTAGCCCAACTAGAAACTTCAACCAAATTAAGCATTCCTTCCACAATATAAAAAGAAAGGAAAAGGAGTGCCTATTTCTATGTTCTTACCCTATCCCAGAAGTACTATCCTGGTTGGGTGTCTAGATAAATTAAATAGCTGTAGTGTTAGGCTCCTTCTGGACCATGATTCAGTCTTGGAGTTGCCATCTTGGAAGAGAATGGATTTACCAGCACCTGTGGTAGTCCGAAAGTGGAGAGTGAAAGGTTGGCTTAAAGCTCAACATTCAGAAAACGAAGATCATGGCATCTGGTCCCATCACTACATGGGAAATAGATGGAGAAACAGTGGAAACAGTGTCAGACTTTATTTTTCTGGGCTCCAAAATCACTGCAGATGGTGACTGCAGCCATGAAATTAAAAGATGCTTACTCCTTGGAAGGAAAGTTATGACCAACCTAGATAGCATATTCAAAAGCAGAGACATCACTTTGCCAACAAAGGTTCGCCTAGTCAAGGCTATGGTCTTTCCTGTGGTCATGTATGGATGTGAGAGCTGGACTGTGAAGAAGGCTGAGCGCCCAAGAATTGATGCTTTTGAACTGTGGTGTTGGAGAAGACTCTTGAGAGTCCCTTGGACTGCAAGGAGATCCAACCGGTCCATTCTGAAGGAGATCAGCCCTGGGATTTCTTTGGAAGGAATGATGCTAAAGCTGAAACTCCAGTACTTTGGCCACCTCATGCGAAGAGTTGACTCATTGGAGAAGACTCTGATGCTGGGAGGGACTGGGGGCAGGAGGAGAAGGGGATGACAGAGGATGAGATGGCTGGATGGCATCACTGACTCGATGGATGTGAGTATGAGTGACCTCCGGGAGTTGGTGATGGACAGGGAGGCCTGGCGTGCTGTGATTCATGGGGTCGCAAAGAGTCGGACACAACTGAGCAACTGAACTGAACTGAACTGAACTGAACTGAACTGAATATCTTTACATCAGAGAAGGCCATGGAGATATTGGGGTGAATTTTGTGTCACTGAGAAATTTTAAGTTGGAAGATTCAGAAAGAATAGGGAGAAAGTTAATTGCAGCACCAATGTTCAGTAAATACTTGAAGTGTTAACAAGTGTTTACTGAAAAAGTTGCAAAAGTTAGACTCCATTTTCCTTTATGTTAAAAAGGAAATGACACAGAGACTTGGTGTCAGAGAAGGATGTTCTGGCTATTGACCCAGAGGGCAGTACCGTATCATGCAGTCATTACCATAGCAGGTCTGTTCATTTCAGGCAAGGATGTCTGATTCAGTGTCAAGAACAGATCAGTGTGAAGCAGTGAGCCCCTATTGAAACACACTGAAAACACACATCAAACACACATCTTCAAGTACACAGGACATGTGTATAAAATTAGACTTCTCAAGGCCACATCTGATCAGAGTATTCACTGTTGAAGCCTCTGGAAAGCATAGAATGGCAAACCCTTAATTATTTTTCCTCTTCTCTCTGATACTGCAGACATCATTTAAAAAGTGGCTACACTTTTGAGCTAAGGATGTTCGTCCAGATATTCCGTTTTCAACTTTTCACCTGAATTTCTTTTTCAAACTGTTTTCTTTCCTTATTTCTACTCTTTCCATTATATGCCTTTTTTCTTTTTTGTGCTAGATTTTTTTTTTTTTTTTTTTTTGCTACGTTGCTTTTTAACTGAAGAATAATTGCTTTACAGAATTTTGTGGTTTTCTGTCATACATCCACAAGAATCAGCCTTAGGTACACCCATGTTCCCTCCTTCCTGAACCTCTCTCTCATCTCCCTCCCCACCCCACCCTTCTAAATTGTCACAGAGCTCCTGTTTCAATTCCCTGAGTCATACAGCAAATTCCCATTGGCTATCTATTTTACATATGGTGTTGTAAATTTCCATGTTACTCTCTCCATACATCTCACCCACTCCCTCCTCTCCTTTCCCCATTTCTGTAGGTCTGTTCTCTATGTCTGTTTCTCCATTGCTACTCTGAAAGTAGATTAATCAGAGCCATCTTTCTAGATTCCATATATATATATATATTAGTATATAATATTTACATTTCTGTTTCTGACTTACCTCACTCTGTATAATAGGCTCTAGGTTCGTCCACCTCATTAGAACTGACTCAGATGTGTTCCTTTTTATGTCTGAGTGGTATTCCATTGTATATATCTACCACAGCTTCTTTATCCATTCATCTGTTGATGGACATCTAGGTTGCTTCTATGTTATAGGTCTTATAAATAGTGCTGCAATGAACATTGGGGTACATGTGTCTTTATCAGTTTTGGTTTTCTTAGGGTATATGCCTAGTCGTGAGATTGCTGAGTCATATGGTGGTGTTATTCCTTGTTTTTTAAGGTATCGTCATACTGTCTTCCATAGTGGCTGTATCAATTTACATTCCCACCAGCAATGCTAGAGGGTTTCCTTCTCTCCAAACCCTCTCCAGCATTTATTGTTTGTAGACTCTGATGATATCCATTCTGACTGGTGTGAAGTAGTATCTCATTGTAGTTTTGCTTTGCATTTCTCTAATAATGAGCAATGTTGAGCATCTTTTCATGTGTTTGTTGGCCATCTGTATGTCTTCTTTGGAGAAATGTTTGTTTAGGTCTTTCCCCCACTTTTTAGATTGAGTTATTTGCTTTTCTGGTATTGAGTGGTATGAGCTGCTTGTATATTTTGGGAATTAATTCTTTGTCAGTTGTTTCCTTTGCTATTGTTTTCTCCAATTCTGAGGGTTATCTTTTCACCTTGTTTGTAGTGTCCTTTGCTGTGCAAAAGCTTTTAAGTTTAATTAGGTCCCACTTGTTTATTTTTGTTTTTATTTCCATTGTTCTAGGAGGTGGGTCCGGGGAAGGCAATGGCACCTCACCCCAGTACTTTTGCCTGGAAAATCCCATGGACGGAGGAGCCTGATAGGCTCCAATCCATGGGGTCGCTGAGTCGAACACGACTGAGCGACTTCATTTTCCCTTTTCACTTTCATGCATTGGAGAAGGAAATGGCAACCCACTCCAGTGTTCTTGCCTGGAGAATCCCAGGGACGGGGGAGCCTGGTGAGCTTCCGTCTATGGGGTCACACAGAGTCGGACACAACTGAAGCGACTTAGCAGGAGGTGGGTCATAGAGGTTCTTGCTTTGATTTATGTCATCAAGTGTTCTGCCTGTTTTCTTCTAAGAGTTTTATAGTTTCTGGTCTAACATTTAGGTCTTTAATCCATTTTGAGTTTATCTTTGTGTATGGTGTTAAAGTGAAAGTGAAGTCACTCAGTCGTGTCTGACTCTTTGCGACTCCATAGACTGTAGCCTACCAGTCTCCTCTGTCCATGGGATTTTCCAGGCAATAGTACTGGAGTGGATTGCCATTTCCTTCTCCAGGGGGTGTTAGGAAGTGCTCTAATTTTATTCTTTTGCACATAGCTGTCCAGTTTTCCCAGCACCACTTACTGAAGAGGCTGTCTTTGCCCCATTGTATATTCTTGCCTCCTTTGTCAAAAATAAGGTACTCATAGGTGCATGGGTTTATTTCTGGGGTTTCTATCTTGTTCCATAGGTCTATATTTATGTTTTTGTGCCAGTACCATACTGTCTTGATAACTGTAGCTTTGTAGTATTGTCTGAAGTCAGGAAGATTGATTCTTCCAGCTTTATTCTTCTTTCTCAAGACTGCTTTTATACCTCTTTTCTAATTCTTCCTTTTTGCTTGTGCTAAGTCACTTCAGTCATGTCCAACTCTTTGTGGGACCCCATGGACTGTAGCCCATCAGGCCTCTCTGTCCATGGGAATTCTCCAGTCCAGAATACTGGAGTGGGTTGCCTTGCCCTTCTCCAGTGGATCTTCCTGATCCAGGGATCAAACCCGTTTCCTTAATCCCTTTAATTGACAGTTTACTCAGATGTCTGACTTGACATTCTTTTTACCTTTTCCCTGAAGTTTTTCCTCTCACCTGACTTATTTTATTTTCAAAAACTGCAGCTCAATCCCCATACCCATCTTGGACTCTCTGGATACCATATCCTGGTGTGGTATGGGAAATTTAAGAACTTACTTGACTTGGACAAGAGAGTGAGTTATGTAGTATGATATTTAATGGCATCTGAAAAGGAGAATCTGATGCACCCATTTGCACAATAGGGATATTTCTACTTGAATTGGCAGGTCACGTCTTTGAGCCATCATTTTCTTCCTGAACAATACCTAGATGAACACTGCCAGTGTTTGTCTCTGAGACACTTCATTTTCTAGGATTACATTCCTAATTATCCTCACTTATGATGGCCCATCTTTTGATATATTAACACTTTCAATAAGAGAAGAAGAAGAAGAAGAGTTAGTAGTTCAGTCATGTCCAATGCTTTGAGACCCCATGTACTGTAGCCAGCCAGGCTCCTCTGTCCATGAAATTCTCCAGGCAAGAATACTGGAGTGGGTTGCCATTTCCTTCTCCAGGGGACCTTTTCAACCCAGGTGTCAAACCCGAGTCTCTTATGTCTCCTGCATTGCAGGCGGATTCTTTACCATCTGAGTCACCAGGGGAGTGGTACTTTCAACAAGATGCCTATCAAAACTGGCCAACTTTGGAGTTACTCTCCTTTTGGTTTCCTTTGTCACTTGTATTAGTTATGTATTGCTTATAGTTATTCTAAGGTGGCATGTTTTTTTCTCTTATTTTTAATATCTTGATGAGACACCTCACTATATCATTGCCCATATATGGGCCCATCATTTGCCCATATATCACCCATGATATTTATATTACATACTGGTAATTGAATTGTTTTCCATATATAGAAAACACTTTCATTTGCAAAACAAATGATTGAGATTCTACAGTATGACAAACACTGAAATCATACATTAGTGCATTCATTTATTTATTAATTTCTTTAAGGAAAATTATATTCATTGAGCATATATACTACTAAATATATTGGGAACTATGTCCAAAGCTCAGTATTCCACAGTGAACAAATTGAACACGGTATCTACCCTTAAAGTATTTACATAACAGTTGGGAAGTCAAATGAATAGTAATCACAATATTGCTCATTAGAAATAATGTAGAGGAAGTAATACGGTCTTATGGGAGCACTGATGCATATAGTAGCTTTTATATTATAAAATTAAGGGGCAATATAATTTGAACAAAGCTTACAAAGTGGCCCAAGCAGATGAAGTAGGAAATTAAAATGTTAGCTTATAGTAAATAAAATAAATAATTTAAATCATTTGATGACAGTTGCTGGGCTGGGAATTTTTTACCAAGTTCTTTTGAATAAAAGGAGAGGAAAAACCCTTAATCTCGGTTTGTTTTCTAGGAAAATCAAAATCCAACAGCAATCTGAGAAATAGAAAATTAGTCAAGGATGAGGCTAAAAATTATTTTTTAATATTGATAAGTAAAAGTTAAAATTAACAGAAATTTGGCAAAAAGATGAATATAAAAATTATAGGGGAAAAAGGATGGAGAAGGCAATGGCACCCCACTCCAGAATTCTTGCCTGGAAAATCCCATGGATGGAGGAGCCTGGAAGGCTGCAGTCCATGGCGTCGCTGAGGGCCAGACACAACTGAGTGACTTCCCTTTCACTCTTCACTTTCATGCATTGGAGAAGGAAATGGCAACCCACTCCAGTATTCTTGCCTGGAGAATCCCAGGGACGGGGGAGCCTGGTGGGCTGCCGTATGGGGTTGCACAGAGTCGGACACGACTGAAGTGACTTAGCAGCAGTAGCAGCAGGGGAAAAAGGAAGTCTAGATCTTAATGAAACAGTTTTAAAGGGTTAGAAAGCCATTTATGTTAGAAAACCATACAAAAGTTTAAAAGCTTATAATGTCTAGATCCCTAAAGAAATAAAGATACCAGCACACAGATTTTATGGAGCATTTTATTTTTACAATACTTGATAGTGAACATTATTTTTTTTTCCCTCAAAGAGAGTCTACCATATAACAACTAGTAAAATAATAAGAACAACAGGTGAAATTGGATAAAACACTCCATCTTCCAGCAGTCCAGGATTTTACCCTGTGATTTGTCTTTAAGTTTTTAACTTAGCCTGTTCCTGAATGTCTTATATAACAATTGGTTTGTAGGTGTTCCCATCATTGAGTAGTTTGACTGTCAGTGAATTATAGCCTGGGAAGCCATATAGAGAGTCTATTTTCCCGACTCCAGGCCCAGTAGCATTCAAACTAACCTAAAACATTTCTCTTTTGGTTCTTAAAAATCTGCTGTGAAGGAGAGGCGATAACCTTTCCTTTGTAAGCTCTGTAGAAAGCATCTGATTGGCAGGCTATTTTTAGATACGTTTTTAAAGATTATGCCTTTTCTAAGTCTCTCAATATATTGCTAGCATAGGATGTCAACAGCCCATGTTATTATCATGTCATTCTAGGATTTTAACTAATAGACCCCGGGAGGAAGAGAATGTGTTTATTCTTTTGAAATGTTGTATCTATTTACTTTCTTAATTTTATCTAACGTATACGCTTGTATACCCAGATCTATATATTCTACATAGCACTCCTTTTGGCTTTAGACAAAGCTTAGAAGAAATAATGAAGGAGAATATTTTGAATGATAGTAGAATGAAGGTTGGATGAAAACTGTGGGCTGATTGAGAAAGGGTTTAAGTGGGAGTTTAATAAGAGAAAAATGGGACTTTGTCTTCAGAGGAGGCTTCTTACAGAGGCAGACTAGTGTCTTCATTAAAGACAGTGTGAACTGGGAACCCTAGTTCAAACCGGGATAAGACACTGAACAAAGCTGTAATTATTTTATTTTTTAAATTGACACATTGTGTTTTCTACTGTCCTTAGGATATTGACATTTTATTTTAAAATACTATTACTGAATGTACCTACTACTGAATATCTATTTCTCTTGCTTACCTGGAACCCATTACCTTTCTCTCTTTTTTTTTTTTTTTTTTCACCCTTTGGACAACTATCCTGCTTCCTGTTTTAGGGCTTATATTTTGAAAGAGATAAGCACCTACCTGGATCCTTACATGGTTGTGATCCAGGCCTAAACAATGACTTTAGTTCCTCTGCCTATGGAGCTTAAACTCTGAGGAGTGAGGTGAGAACCATACTTGGCAGAGCAATCCTAGAGTTGAACTACAGAAAAGAAGGAGCTCTTTCCACTGTGGTTTCTGAAAGTAGAAAGTGTAGCCTGGAGCTTCTAGAAGCTGCTCTGTTACTCCCTGGGATAAGCTTGATTAAATGAAGTCCATGCCAAGAAAACCAGACCCGAGAGAACAGAGCAGCTACTTATTCATATAGTTTGAGCCTCTGGATCTAACACCTATTGAGTGTTCAGTTTCTTAAGCCTATAGATTACTTATCCCCTTTCTTTCCCACAAGCCACCATGACTTGCCTTTTTCTGTTACTCGTAACTAAAGCAGTCCTAGGTAATGTGTTTTACTTCCATACCAATAGAGGAGCTTGGGTGCTTCTGTATTTCAAATGGTGAGTATCCTACCCAGAATCCACTTCCTTTTGTCTTTACCACCTGAGAAGAGGGCAGTGAAGGCAGGCATGAGTGCCAGCCAGTCAGCCTGGCACACTGCACAAATGGCTACCATGGGTCATTTCTCCTTTTCTGGTAGCATAATAATAAATATTTCCCTCCTGTGTTAGGGAACAAGGTGGACTTACCTTAAACTAGAATTTCTTCTGTGGTGAACAGCAGTGAAAACTGATACTATTAAAGAGAGATCACTAACAACATCCTTTAGTAGAGCCCAGAAGGTTGCAAAAAAGAAAGGAACAAAATGACACTTCGACTTTCTAGGCTGCCCAGTTGGAATGCTAGTGTAGAAATTGCTGCCTTTTTACCTTCTTTCCATGTAGCAGGGCTAATGTTACAGGGCTAATGGATGTTAATCACTCGTTCTTGCTAAACTAAGAAGTGAATAAGAGAAAGATAGCCCCACTGAAAAGTCATGGTCTGTGATATCCAAAGTTGATCCTGGGATATTATAATACTATTCTGGCAGTTTAAAGAAAAAGAAATAAATTCATAACTCTAGACATTAATTATATTAGATGATACATACTATTTTTAACATACATACTATTTGTAACAAATGTACATACTATTTGTAACATTTGGACAGACAGTATCTTATTTTCCTTATTAATTTTCAAGTTGTTGCATCATGTTTCTCTTCTCAGGATTTAGTGTGAAGGTCTTTTCTATATTGGCAAATAAAATGTCAAGGTGAGAAGGCTGTAAGTCATTTGACAATAGGGAAATTGTTGAGTTTGAACTTGGTAGCAGATTTAATTTTATTAATTTTAGAAAGCTTAAAAAATATGTATCACATAAACTGCACAAATCACAAGTGAAAAGCTTGATGAATTCCTATGACTGTGAACATATTGGTGTAACAACCACCCAAATCAAGAAACACAACATGCCTGGTACCCCAAACTCCTCTGTTCAGTCACTATGTACCTTCTTTCTCACCAGAGCTGACTGCCATCCTGACTTTTACACATCCTGATTATAGATTGCTGGCAGAGATTTAAAACAACAGCATGGCCTACTGAAATGTGAGAGAAGTTCCATAGGTGGATTTAAACTAAAACTGCATGGATATATATTTTTTACAACAGGACCTGTTTTTCCTGTCACCCACACAGGAACTCACCCATCCCTACTCTACATTCCCTCTGGAGAATTTTTATATTAAATTTTCAGTCTTGCAGTTGGATGGTGTAAGACACTTTGTCATGAAAGCTATACAACATTGTATAAGGTTGCCATTGGGGAGTCTGGGTTAAGTAAGCATAAGCAGCAGCCATTGAGAGAAACCGGCGCACCAAGAACCCCTCGCTAGCTGCGTGGTGCACCGAGAGCGCCTCGCTGCTGCGCAGCTCACCAAGAGTGCTGCCGAGAGGAGCTACCCCACGACCGAGGTCAGGAAGGGCGGCGGTGAGGAGCTACCCCTCCTCCAAGGTCAGGAAGGGCGGCGGTGAGGAGAGACCCCTCGTGCAAGGTAAGGTGCGCCACGCCCAAGGTAAGAGAAACCCAAGTAAGACGGTAGGTCTTGCAAGAGGGCATCAGAGGGCAAATACACTGAAACCATACTCACAGAAAACTAGTCAATCTAATCACACCAGGACCACAGCCTTGTCTACCTCAATGAAATTAAGCCATGCCCATGGGGCAACCCAGGATGGGCGGGTCATGGTGGAGAGATCTGACAGGGTGTGGTCTGCTGGAGAAGGGAATGGCAAACCACTTCAGTATTCTTGCCTTGAGAACCCCATGAACAGTATGAAAAGCCAAATGATAGGATACCGAAAGAGAAACTCCCCAGGTCAGTAGGGGCCCAACATGATACTGGAGATCAGTGGAGAAATAACTCCAGAAAGAATGAAGGGATGGAGCCAAAGCAAAAAGAATACCCAGCTGTGGATGTGTCTGGTGATAGAAGCAAAGTCCGATGCTGTAAAGAGCAATATTGCATAGGAACCTGGAATGTCAGGTCCATGAATCAAGGCAAATTGGAAGTGGTCAAACAAGAGATGACAAGAGTGAATGTCGACATTCTAGGAATTAGCGAACTAAACTAGAATGGGTAAATTTAACTCAGAGGACCATTGTATCTACTACTGCGGGCAGGAATCCCTCAGAAGAAATGGAGTGGCCATCATGGTCAACAAAAGAGTCCGAAATGCAGTACTTGGATTCAATCTCAAAAACGACAGAATGATTTCTGTTCGTTTCCAAGGAAAACCATTCAATGTCACAGTAATCCAAGTCTATGCCCCAACCAGTAACGCTGAAGAAGCTGAAGTTGAACGGTTCTATGAAGACCTACAAGACCTTTTAGAACTAACACCCCAAAAAGATGTCCTTTTCATTATAGGGGACTGGAATGCAAAAGTAGGAAGTCAAGAAACACCTGGAGTAACAGGCAAATTTGGCCTTGGAATATGGAATGAAGCAGGGCAAAGACTAACAGAGTTTTGCCAAGAAAATGCACTCGTCATAGCAAATACCCTCTCCCAACAACACAAGAAAAGGCTCTATACATGGACATCACCAGATGGTCAACACCGAAATCAGATTGATTATATTCTTTGCAGCCAAAGATGGAGAAGCTCTATATAATCAGCAAAAACAAGACCAGGAGCTGATTGTGGCTCGGACCATGAACTCCTTACTGCCAAATTCAGACTGAAATTGAAGAAAGTAGGGAAAACCACTAGACCATTCAGGTATGACCTAAATCAAATTCCTTATGATTATACAGTGGAAGTGAGAAATAGATTTAAGGGCCTAGATCTGATAGATAGAGTGCCTGATGAACTATGGAATGAGGTTCGTGACATTGTACAGGAGACAGGGATCAAGACCATCCCCATGGAAAAGAAAAGCAAAAAAGCAAAATGGCTGTCTGGGGAGGCTTTACAAATAGCTATGAAAAGAAGAGAAGCGAAAAGCAAAGGAGAAAAGGAAAGATATAAACATCTAAATGCAGAGTTCCAAAGAATAGCAAGAAGAGATAAGAAAGCCTTCTTCAGCGATCAATGCAAAGAAAGAGGAAAACAACAGAATGGGAAAAACTAGGGATCTCTTCAAGAAAATCAGAGAAACCAAAGGAACATTTCATGCAAAGATGGGCTCGATAAAGGACAGAAATGGTATAGACCTAACAGAAGCAGAAGATATTAAGAAGAGGTGGCAAGAATACACAGAAGAACTGTACAAAAAAGAGCTTCATGACCCAGATAATCATGATGGTGTGATCACTGACGTAGAGCCAGACATCCTGGATTGTGAAGTCAAGTGGGCCTTAGAAAGCATCACTATGAACAAAGCTAGTGGAGGTGATGGAATTCCAGTGGAACTATTCCAAATCCTGAAAGATGATGCTGTGAAAGTGCTGCACTCAATATGCCAGCAAATTTGGAAAACTCAGCAGTGGCCACAAGATTGGAAAAGGTCAGTTTTCATCCCAATCCCAAAGAAAGACAATGCCAAAGAATGCTCAAACTACCGCACAATTGCACTCATCTCACACGCTAGTAAAGTAATGCTCAAAATTCTCCAAGCCAGGCTTCAGCAATATGTGAACCGTGAACTTCCTGATGTTCAAGCTGGTTTAGAAAAGGCAGAGGAATCAGAGATCAAATTGCCAACATCCGCTGGATCATGGAAAAAGCAAGAGAGGTCCAGAAAAACATCTATTTCTGCTTTATTGACTATGCCAAAGCTTTTGAGTGTGTAGATCACAATAAACTGTGGAAATATCTGAGAGAGATGGGAATACCAGACCACCTGACCTGCCTCTTGAGAAATCTGTATGCAGGTCAGGAAGCAACAGTTAGAACTGGTCATAGAACAGACTGGTTCCAAATAGGAAAAGGAGTACGTCAAGGCTGTATATTGTCACCATGTTTATTTAACTTATATGCAGAGTACATCATGAGAAATGCTGGACTGGAAGAAACACAAGTTGGAATCAAGATTGCTGGGAGAAATATCAATAACCTCAGATATGCAGATGACACCACCCTTATGGCAGAAAGTGAAGAGGAACTCAAAAGCCTCTTGATGAAAGTGAAAGTGGAGAGTGAAAAGGTTGGCTTAAAGCTCAACATTCAGAAAACGAAGATCATGGCATCTGGTCCCATCACTACATGGGAAATAGATGGGGAAACAGTGGAAGCAGTGTCAGACTTTATTTTTCTGGGCTCCAAAATCACAGCAGATGGTGACTGCAGCCATGAAATTAAAAGATGCTTACTCCTTGGAAGGAAAGTTATGACCAACCTAGATAGCATATTCAAAAGCAGAGACATCACTTTGCCAACAAAGGTTCGCCTAGTCAAGGCTATGGTCTTTCCTGTGGTCATGTATGGATGTGAGAGCTGGACTGTGAAGAAGGCTGAGCACCGAAGAATTGATGCTTTTGAACTGTGGTGTTGGAGAAGACTCTTCAGAGTCCCTTGGACTGCAAGGAGATGCAACCAGTCCATTCTGAAGGAGATCAGCCCTGGGATTTCTTTGGAAGGAATGATGCTAAAGCTGAAACTTTAAGGGATACAGATCTCTGTTGATACTCTCTCCTTGTCTTCTGAGGCTCAGAAATGGGCACCAGTAAGCAGATTAAGGGAGAAGGCAATGGCACGCTACTCCAGTACTCTTGCCTGGAAAATCCCATGGACGGAGGAACCTGGTGGGCTGCAGTCCATGGGGTCGCTAAGAGTCGGGCATGACTGGGCAACTTCACTTTCACTTTTCACTTTCATGCATTGGAGAAGGAAATGGCAACCCACTCCATTGTTCTTTCCTGGAGAATCCCAGGGAAGGTGGAGCCTGGTAGGCTGCCATCCATGGGGTCGCACAGAGTTGGACACGACTGAAGAGACTTAGCAGCAGCAGCAGCAGCAGCAAGCAGATTAAGATATGGTTCAGGAGCACTGGCCAGTGGGTGCTCCATGCTAAGAGAAGAAAAGTGACTTGCTTTGGAAAAATAATGGCCATTCCAATGTACTGCTGGATTTCAGAATCTGATATTCTGTATCCAGATAAACTGATCTCTTGGTTATTTGCCAAAGGGAATACTGAATGTTTAACAGAGACTACTATTATATATACTGTGGAAAATTCTGAAAAAGATGGGAATACCAGACCACCTGACCTGCCTCTTGAGAAACCTGTATGCAGGTCAGGAAGCAAGGGTTAGAACTGGACATGGAACAACAGGCTGGTTCCAAATAGGAAAAGGAGTACATCAAGGCTGTATATTGCAACCCTGTTTATTTAACTTATATGCAGAGTACATCATGAGAAATGCTGGACTGGAAGAAACACAAGCTGGAATCAAGATTGCCGGGAGAAATATCAATAACCTCAGATATGCAGATGACACCACCCTTATGGCAGAAAGTGAAGAGGAACTAAAAAGCCTCTTCATGACAGTGAAAGAGGAGAGTGAAAAAGTTGGCTTAAAGCTCAACATTCAGAAAATGAAGATCATGGCATCTGGTCCCATCAGTTCATGGGAAATAGATGGGGAAACAGTGGAAACAGTGTCAGACTTTATTTTTTGGGGCTCCAAAATCACTGCAGATGGTGATTGCAGCCATGAAATTAAAAGACGCTTACTCCTTGGAAGGAAAGTTATGACCAACCTAGATAGCATATTCAAAAGCAGAGACATTACTTTGCCAACAAAGGTCTGTCTAGTCAAGGGTATTGTTTTTCCTGTGGTCATGTATGGTTGTGAGAGTTGGACTGTGAAGAAGGCTGAGTGCTGAAGAATGGGTGCTTTTGAACTGTGGTGCTGGAGAAGACTCTTGAGAGTCCCTTGGACTGCAAGGAGATGCAACCAGTCCATTCTGAAGGAGATCAGCCCTGGGATTTCTTTGGAAGGAATGATGCTAAAGCTGAAACTCCAGTACTTTGGCCACCTCATGTGAAGAGTTGACTCATTGGAAAAGACTCTGATGCTGGAAGGGATTGGGGGCAGGAGGAGAAGGGGACGACTGAGGATGAGATGGCTGGATGGCATCACTGACTCGATGGATGTGAGTCTGAGTGAACTCCGGGAGTTAGTGATGGACAGGGAGGCCTGGCATGCTGCGATTCATGGGGTTACAAAGAGTCGGACATGACTGAGCAACTGAACTGAACTGAACTGAACTATGATATATGCAGTTTTGCCCTTTCCAAACTAATAGATGTTACTCATCATGCTGGGATAGCAGAGAGATTTGACTTTTAGAAGCACAGAGAAATTATTTGGCCTAAAACTAGAGATGCTGGATTATACAGTTACTGATGGCATTAAGCAAATTTAGAATTTTAAAAATGCGTGTTGGAGACTATTTTACTCTTTTGAATGAAAAGTAATCTCATGAACATGGACAGTGAAAATCTATGGATTTTGCTATTTTCAGAACAGTTACTTCAACTGCTATTTAGGTGACATTTATTGCTTTTTTGTCTTTTCCTAAAATCAAGTATAGTATGTTTTCTTATCAGTTTAACAAAAGGGGTATTATGCTGTATAAACCTCAAAATATTTTTATGTAGTAGTGCCATGGTCTATTATGTAGAGGAGCTCATTTAAAAATATCCATGCATCATATTAAATTAGCTTCTTATCATCTTATATATTGTAAGTATTTCTTCTTCCAATCAGTAATAATTGAGAAATTATGAGAACTATGGAGAGAGTGATTTTAAGAGTTTAACAAAGAAAGTCTCTACTCTTAGAAACTTGTGGTTTTCTTGAAGATAGGAATTCTGAGTCCGTGTGTTTTAGCTTAGTGTCATCCTTGCCTGTTCGCCTAGTCAAGGCTATGGTCTTTCCTGTGGTCATGTATGGATGTGAGAGGTGGACTGTGAAGAAGGCTGAGCGCCGAAGAATTGGTACTTTTGAACTGTGGTGTTGGAGAAGACTCTTGAGAGTCCCTTGGACTGCAAGGAGATCCAACCGGTCCATTCTGAAGGAGATCAGCCCTGGGATTTCTTTGGAAGGAATGATGCTAAAGCTGAAACTCCAGTACTTTGGCCACCTCATGCGAGGAGCTGACTCATTGGAGAAGACTCTGATGCTGGGAGGAATTGGGGGCAGGAGGAGAAGGGGGCGACAGAGGATGAGATGGCTGGATGGCATCACTGACTCGATGGATGTGAGTCTGAGTGACCTCCGAGAGCTGGTGATGGATAGGGAGGCCTGGCGTGCTGCAGTTCATGGGGTCGCAAAGAGTCGGACACGACTGAGCGACTGATCTGATATGATCTGATCTGCCTGAAATGGTATGTGGGAAACAACAAACAATGGGAAGGAGCAGAGTGTATTTGAGGGAGTAGACAAGTCAGTCCAGTTGAGTGCTGTGTGTGTGTGTGTGTTTATGAATCTGGTGTAAAATAAAGTAGGAGTCATTAAAATTGGATATATTGTAGTCTTGCATAGTAACAGACACTATTTTGTGCAATGAATGTTGAAAGAATGAATGAAAAAGAATCTTGAATTCCTAATAGAAGATTTGAATCTTCATGCTGAAAGTCCCAAGAAGATATCATGAGTGTAAATTGTTTCCCACTCTGTGATCAGAAATGCTAGAGTTCTTTTGATATAGCAAAGTTGCAAGTTCTTGGATGAGAGCTAAAACAACTTTTTAGCCTTAAAGAGAAAATCCTACTCAATATTGTACATATTTAAGTTTATGTGAAGTTGCCCACAGGCAGTGGAAAAGTGAAAGTGAGAGTTGCTCAGTCATGTGAGACTCTTTGCAACCCCATGAACTATATACTCCATGGAATTCCCCAGGCCAGAATATTGGAGTGGGTAGCCTTTCCGTTCTCCAGGGTATCTTCCCAACCCAGGGATCCAAACCAGGTCTCCCACACTGCAGGCAGATTCTTTACCAGCTGAGCCACATGGGAAGCCCAAGAATATTGGAGTGGGTAGCCTATCCCTTCTCCAGCGGATCTTCCTGACCCAGGAATTGAATACGGGTCTCCTGCATTGCAGGTGGATTCTTTACCAACTGAGCTATCAGGGAAGCCCAGGCAGTGGAAGGAGTTAGTTAAATAAATGTTAAAGAAACTGCAAAACATCTTGTATTTGGAAATAAACTTGGTAGTTCGGTATCCTATGAACTGTAACCAATCCATCTTTCCCAAGCCTAACAGCAATTTTTTTTTTCTGTAACATTAAAGACTTCAAATTATACCAGCAAATGTTATGACAATATTAACTTTTGCTAGAGTGATAAACCCAAAATTCCATCTAAAAATATACATGCAAATGTATACACCAAAATAATATATATAGCTATATATATAAATGCTATGCATACACGTGTATTAACTAGATTTTTAAAAATTCCATGAGGTGAAATTTTGAAAACTTAAAAATTACATCATTAGAGTTTTTTCTTTTTTAAAAATTCAATTTATTTAAACTAAAAATAATTTCAAAAATGGTCACCCATTTATTCTATCCCCAACAATCCGAGTTTCTGATAGGAATCCAGATTTTTTAAATATTTCCTTGAAGTCAGATCTATGATTCTTAAAATATAAACTGATTTATTTTATCTAGTTTCTTTTGATTTATTTTTATTTTATCTTTAGTAATGAATTCTAACAAAATGATCCATTGGTTGTGCTCGTGGCACAGCTGACGTCAGCATATTACTAACCACCTGTAGATGACATACCTTGCTATCCAGTCCTGCCACTACATTTTTCTCATCAACACTGTTACCAAACATGAGATGGTCAACGTGAGTGATTTGTTTTCCAGTCATTATCATCTGCATAATTTAGTTATCTCCTAGATATGATCTTTGTAAATACTGTAGGGTTCTATAGAGTAGGCAGATGCTGTATTGGGAAACATTCACCTGTCTTACTCAAGAACCTAATACAAGAGAATTTAGATATTTCTGTGGCCAGCATGACATTTTGCTCACAAGTTTCCAACGTAATATAAAACTTAACATAAAATAAGTCAGAAAAATAGAGCTTTCAGAATATTTTCAGTCATCACATGAGAAAGTCTAGTCATCATTTCATTTGGCGTCTTTGGATTATTTTAATGGATTATGTCCCAGATGGGTATTAGCATATTGGTAGGGCATGGTCAATTTTTTTTTTTTTTTCAAAAAAAGCAACAGCTACTGGATTGGCTTGAACTGTTTCCTTAAAATGGCAGATTAGTTTTATGAGCGGTGTTTTTAATACAGCTTCACAGCAAAGCAGATTTGTGTAATTTGACCACCTGCTATAAACATCAATTTTAATCATTCACATATATCTTTGCCAATATAGTATATCAGTGGTAAAATGTTTGAATATTTTGAAATAAATTTCATGATAAAATTAAGCAGCCATCTGGAATTATAATATAGTTTTTCTCTAAATGATTTGCAAGGAATAAATTTGCAATGTTGTATGTAGAGAATATATACATATAAGTGCACATCTATTTTGTCCTTGTTTATAATGCTGTTAGTGAGGACATTTTATTGTGAATAATATAGAAAATTTGCCTATTTAACAAGGCCTGTAAAGCTCCATGGACCGAAAGATGCTTGAGCTCTGCTGTTCCAGCCTGTGTGCTTAGATAATGATCCATCTGCTCTACCCAAGGTCTCAGTGATTATGATCCAATCTTCATAGCTTTTCAGTCACTGTAAAATTATTGCAAAACACAGAATCTGCTTTCTGCTATTTATTTCAAGTGATGTTGCTTTAATTATGTAACCCCATCCAAATATAATTTATGGGAAAAGTATGTATTTATCCTGCATATACAAGTTAGATTTGCCCACTCCCAGTTCTCTACAGTAGAAACTTCCTAAATTGTTCAGGAAAGACATATTAAAAGAATTTGTGTAAAGGTTATATTACCATCTGGATCTGTGAAACCAAAAATATTGAATATTTAAATTAGTAGTAGTTTTTCTGGAACACTTCAGTCCACTATTTTCAGGGACATGGCTTATTTTGCATTTGCTTACCCTAGTCTTTTCTTATCTTAGTACTCCTTTTATTACTCAATTTAAAGTGCCACTTGTGGAATTTTTCCCTGGAATAACAAGTATTTCTTACACTAATAACATATTTTATTAGTTTTATAGCTTTTCTTGCCTTTTATTCAAAATCATAAATTTTGAAAAGACTGAATTCAAAATTCAAAATGTAAAATTTAAGCAAAAGTATTTTTAAAAAGAGACTTCAGATTGTCAATGAAAGACTCGTTGCTGCTACTGCTGCTAAGTCGCTTCAGTCGTGTCCGACTCTGTGCGACCCCATAGACGGCAGCCCACCAGGCTCCCCCGTCCCTGGGATTCTCCAGGCAAGAATACTGGAGTGGGTTGCCTTTTCCTTCTCCAATGCATGAAAGTGAAAAGTGAAAGTGAAGTCGCTTAGTTGTGTGGACTCTTAGCGACCCCATGGACTGCAGCCCATCAGGCTCCTCCGTCCATGGGATTTTCCAGGCAAGAGTACTGGGGTGGGGTGCCATTAACTTTTAAAAAGTCATTAGAGATGACATGTTATACTTTTAAATTCTGTGACATTACTGTCAATATGTGGAATTTGAAAGCCCTTCTTTACAGATATTAACATTGAACATGTAAAAAAAACCAAGGCATATAATTACTCTTGTGCTTTTTTTCATTTCATTTAAAAATAAATTATTTTATATATTTGAAGGATATCCATAGGTTATCACTTCATATAAAGAGAAGTGAGAGTTTTTTATTACTTGTTCATTTAACAAATCACATGTAAAGGACTGAATACTTAACTATATGCTGCTGCTGCTGCTGCTAAGTTGCTTCAGTCGTGTCCGACTCTGTGCAACCACATAGACGGCAGCCCACCAGGCTCCCCCGTCCCTGGGATTCTCCAGGCAAGAACACTGGAGTGGGTTGCCATTGCCTCCTCCAAAGCACGAAAGTGAAAAGTGAAAGTGAAGTCGCTCAGTCGTGTCTGACCCTCAGAGACCCCATGGACTATAGCCTTCCAGGCTTCTCCGTCCATGGGATTTTCCAGGCAAGAGTATTGGAGTGGGGTGCCATTGCCTTTTCCGACTTAACTCTATAATCTAATATAAAAGCCCAGTAAGATAACAGGCTGACTCTAGATGCCAAATTGTTGTCAGTATACCATAATACCTCTCATGTAAGCAAATATTCATGGCCTAACTTCATACATGATATAATAATTATGAATAAATATCTGTTTGGAAAATAGAGGAGAAAGCAACCTCCTCTTCCTTCAATAGTAGGTAATGATTTCACAGAGGAGATAACCTTTATAGTGGGCATTGACAAATGCATAAGACATTGTGAGATATGAAAACGGTATGAAAGAGTATAGTGAATTAAAAGAAGGCTGAGTGATTGAGGCTCGTAGAGTTGGGTAACAGAACAAGATGGTGGAGAAGCAGGATAAAGGACTAGAACCTCTCTGCTGCTACTGCTAAGTCACTTAAGTCGTGTCTGACTCTGTGCAACCCATAGACGGCAGCCCACCAGGCTCCCCCATCCCTGGGATTCTCCAGGCAAGAAGACTGGAGTGGGTTGCCATTTCCTTCTCCAATGCATGAAAGGGAAAAATGAAAGGGAAGTCACTCAGTCGCGTCCGACTCTTAGCGACCCCATGGACTGCAGCCTACTAGGATCCTCCATCCATGGGATTTTCCAGGCAAGAGTACTGGAGTGGGGTGCCATCGCCTTCTCCGAGAACCTCTCTAAGGTCAAATTATTAAGAATATTGTTGGATTGATAAAGAGTTATTCTGTAGGCATGGAGAGTGCTATTTTAAAGCACAGGGTTGACATTAATGGGTAGATTTTGGTAAAAAAATATTAAGAAGTGACACTTGTGGGGGTAGTATTATACCAAACAGGAACAGATGCAGTGGAGCCAATTATGCAAAAATGATAGTGATATATGTTGCTAGAGAGGTCCATCAGGCTGACAAATTAACTCATTGTAATCCTCAAAACTATTTTTTTAAACAATAGTATCTGTTTCCTTTATTAATATTTTGTAGTTATCCAAGAGTACAAGGTACTCATCTGTCTTTTGTCTCCTTTACTTGACTCTTCTTCAAATGCAGATATAATGTAAATTGTTAGGTAAATGTCCAGTAGGGTTCTGGCTAATGAGAGAAGTAGAAAGTATGTGAATAAGGAACATAACAAAAGATAATTCTTGTATAGTTGAAAGTTGATAAGATGTCATGGGCTTTAAAAAGTAGGAACTCTTGCTGTGAAAATGATTATTGTTATTGCTATATATATTAAAAAATTCTACTCTCTTTTCTATGCTGTTCAAAATCTCTACTGTAATGGGTTATGAAATGGGATTCATGTGCCTGTGATTATTTGTCCATATCAAGTATTATTTCATGGCTTTGACTTGATTTGACAAGTCAAGTCAATCAAAACAAGCCTCTACATTTTATCTAGTCTAATTATACTATCAACAATTAGATGTTTTATAATAGTAAAGCATACTAACTGTTTGCTTGAAGTTTAGTGTCCTTAGCTGCCCTTCTAGCATATAAAGTGTTGTTCACTTTAGCAAATATGTAAAGAAATAGATTAAATTTTGAGCAAAGCAATTTATTTCCTTACTTAGTGCAAGACTAGTACTAATGATTCTTCTAACAATTGTCATAAATATGATTCATATTTTTCTTTGTGGCTTTATAAATGTACCATCTAGCATAAGATAGAAGATTCTACTTTAATTGCTAACATTTATCTTTTTGCGTCTCATTTTCCCCCTAGAATAACATTTTTAGAAATGATAAAAAATAAATCCTTACTTAAAAGATTGGGCTTTAAAAATGAAATCCAAGGTTATTAGATAAAATCTTACGGGTGGGGCTGCTGGTACATATATTATCCTAGTTTATATTATTTTGGTCTGCTATGCCCTAGATATAATTAAAGAGTTAATTGTTATAATTGTCTTTTGGAAGCTAAAGTTTAGATTAAAAAATGTAAAGGCACAAGAAATTTGCTTTAAAATTATGAGAACTGGACCATAAATAAGGCTGAGTACCGAAAAAATGATGCTTTTGAATTGTGGTGTTGGAGAAGACTATTGAGAATCCTTTGGACTGCAAGGAGATCAGACTAGTCAATCCTGAAGGAAATCAATCCTGAATACTTATTGGAAGGACTGATGCTGAAGCTGAAGCTCCAGTACTTTGGCTACCTGATGTGAAGAGCTGGCTGATTCATTAGAAAAGACCCTGATGCTGGGAAAGATCGAAGGCTGGAGGAGAAGAGGACCACAGAGGATAAGATGGTTGGATGGCATCACCGACTCAATGGACATGAGTTTGAGCAAGCTCTGGGAGATGGTGATGGACAGGGAAGCCTGATGTGCTGCAGTCCATGAGGTTGCAAAGAACTGGACATGACTGAGTGACTGAATAACCACCTTAGGGCTTCCCAGGTGGTGCCAGTGGTAAAGAGCCCACCTGCCAATGAAAGAGACATGAGAGATGTGGGTTCAGTCCTTGGCTTGGGAAAATCCTCTAGAGGAGGGCATGGCAACCCACTCCAGTATTCTTGTCTGAAGATTCCCACGGACACAGGAGCCTGGTGGGCTACAGCCCATGTGGTTTCAGAGAGTCAGACGCTACTGAAGCAACTTAGTGAAACAATACCTTAAATAAGTAATTCATGTTATTTGCCATTTCTTGCCCTCAGCCTACTCCCACTTCCATTATTACTTCTTCCTCCTAACTTCTTTTCCTTCCACAAATGTATATGGAGATCTCACTAAGTGAGTATAGAATGTGTTAGTGTAATGACAAAAATGTTGCCATACAAACAAATGCAGATATTTCTTAGATTAAAAGTTCAATTCAGTTCAGTTGTTCAGTTGTGTCCAACTATCTTCAACCCCATGGACTGCAGCACACCAGGCCTTCCTGTCCATTACCAACTCCCGGAGTTTACTCAAACTCATGTCCATTGAGTCGGTGATGCCATCCAACCATCTCATCCTCAGCCATCCCCTCTCCTCCCACCTTCAATCTTTCCCAGCATCAGGGTCTTTTCCAATGAGTCAGTTCTTCACATCAGGTGGCCAAAGTTTTGGAGCTTCAGCTTTAGCATCAGTTCTTCCAATGAATATTCAGGACTGATTTCCTTTAGAATGGACTGGTTGGATCTCCTCGTTGTCCAAGGGACTCTCAAGAGTCTTCTCCAACACCACAGTTCAAAAGCATCAAGTCTTCAGTGCTTAGCTTCCTTTATAGTCCAATTCTCACATCCATACATGACTACTGGACTACATAGCTTTGACTAGATGGACCTTTGTTGGCAAAATAATTAATATCTCTGCTTTTTAATATGCTGTCTAGGTTAAAAGTACTGTTATGATTAGTCTCAAGCAATATTTGAAGGAGAAGAGAGCCATACTTTTTGAAGGGATGATATCATGAGTGAACAGTGACTATATCAGGGAAAAATTGGCTCTTTAGGATCAAGTCCAAAGTCCAATTATGTAGAAGACACTATGCTCTAGTAGCCACGAGGTCTTGTTCTGCCTAGCAGGGGAGGTTCTGTTAGATGAAGAATCAGGTAAGGAAACTGCAAACAAATTACAGCTCCACATGATCTTTTAGCAGAACCTGATGAGGGAAAGGTGCATGGTCTAGAAAAAGCAAGGACTGAAGGAGGAAGATGGCAGAAGTAAATGGCTTGTGCTGTCAAGGAAAACAAATTCACTATAAGAGAAAGCAAATCCTTTGTTTTCTTTGGTTAGCATACCATGGTGGAGATGGCTGAAAAGAGTGAGCCCTTGTCAAGAGTATTCATTTAAATTGATTGACTAGCTTTTTTTTTTTTTTTTCTCCTTTTTTCTTGAGGAAGGAATATGGCAAGTGTAGAATAAAAATGTTTGTATAAGGAGAATATTTCAGAGAACATAATGATTAAGAGCATGCACTTTGAAGTCAGGCTGCCTGGATTCAGATTTTAGCTTCATTACTCACAAATTATGTGGCTATGGGCAAATTATTTAGCCTCTTTGTGCCTTATCTTTAAAATGACAAAAACAATAGTGCACACCTCATAGAACTGTAGTGAGGATTAATTGAAATGATACTTGTAAAGTATTGAGATGATAACTGGCAAAGTAAGTAGTTGTTAAAATATATTTTATTATGTTATTTTATGAAATTAAAATAAATATATTAAATCTGATAAACGCTGTGTGCGTGAGTAGCTCATAACAAGTTATAAGTACTACCATTATAGGGGAAAAAAGGAAAATATGAAGTAATTAGGGTTTGAACCAGAAGTGTGATCTATGGTATGTAAAGGAAGAAGTAGATCTAGAATTTGTTTCCTCTGTTTACAAGAACAATCCATTTGGATTGTTTAAAAGATGGAACAATCTTGTTTTGGATTATTTATAAAAACAATCCATTTCTTGCCCAGACATGCCAAGTTAGCCTGGATGTATTGTGAGCTTAGTCATGTAAGTATTAAAGACAATCTAAGATTTCAAATTCTTACTTGAAGAGACAAAAGCTGTTGAGACTCCCAAATCCACTCCTGAGTTAGCAAAATTTGGATCAAAATTCTCTCTCTGTGGGACTTAATTTTGTCTTCCGGTTTAGAAACTTCAGAGCTTCTGATAAAAATATCATACCACACAGTCTACATGGGTCTGCAGACTGAACAAACAGGCCAAACACAAAGGCTGAAAGGATTTTAGAGCTGGTTAAGAGGCTGTTTATTATACCAGTCTTGTGTATTAATGAATAGCTGGTTTTTGTGATTTGCATGCTTTTTGTTTTTGTTTTTGTGGGTAGCACCTGGGACTTTCTGACATTTGAAAGTCTCGTTCCATCTTTGAATTCATGTGATATGCATTTAGAGAGTCCTAAAAATGTGAAGATATTTTGCAGAAGCTGGAGAACAATGAGAATTAAGGCGTGATTACCTGTACTATTGAAAGGTTGACTCATATTTTCACTTATTCTAGAGGGAGAGTTTTATCGGATGAAAAAAACGTGAATTTCTATCTGTGTCACTTTGTTCAGCCTGTGGAGAGCAAAGGATTATTCTTTACAGTATGTTTTCTAATAATTTGTCCAAGCTAATTTTGCATTCCAGACTCATATATTGCTCTTGGGTGTTTTCCCTCCACATTTCCCCCTGGTGGATTATTTATACTTTTAACAAAATGATGAATGGTACTTTGTATATTCGAAATGTGTTTATTTCCTCTGGAGAATCTGAGTGAAACAAGTACATTCTTGCAGAAGAATCCTAATACGGTTACCTATTCCTTTGAAATTGGCTTTATCTTTGATTGTAAAAATTCTCTGTAAATTGAATGCTGTATATTAAAAAGCTACAGTATTTCATATTTTTAATAGAGATAAGATTGTACAAACAAGTTATAATAGAGAAGGGATTTTAGTTTCTTCTAGAGAAGAGTATTTCCCAACATAAAATAACTCCATTTAAAGATTTGAAAATATATTTTCTCTGTATGTTTCTATGAAACTTTTAAAGGCATGTAATTATTTTTCTCCTTCCTGGAGACACTTTCTCTCCCTCTGATTCTCTTCTCTGGCCTCTATCACATTTTTGCCTTTGGCACTTAAACATTTGAATACAATTTTGACTTAAGGGAGGTATCCAATTGTTTTCACAGTATATTATAATTATAAAATACATTATGAAATATATATATATGATGGTTGATTTTGGAGTAGAAAGTATAGGGCAAAGTGAATGTATGGGGCAACAAAGGCACAAAATTCTCTGGAAAATTGTTTTTTTTTTCTTCCTGTATAATCAAAGTGTGATAAAATTATATTTAGATTTTTGGAATTTATCAAATCGGAATGTTATTAAATAATTTTGGAGATTTTTAAAAAAACTGTAGTTATAAGTACATGCATAAACAATTTTGCAATAGGCAGCATGAGTAGAAAATTTATACAATCTTAGTTGTCATTAATTTTTATTACAATTGTTTATAAAATGGACTTCAATAAAACAGAGATTTTTAAATTAAAAAAAAAATTTAGCTCTAATTAAGACACTGTGAATGGAGAAGGCAATGGCACCCCACTCCAGTACTCTTGCCTGGAAAATCCCATGGACGGAGGAGCCTGGAAGGCTGTGGTCCATGGGGTGGCTGAGGGTTGGGCGCGACTGAGCGGCTTCACTTTCACTTTCCACTTTCATGCATTGGAGAAGGAAGTGGCAACCCACTCCAGTGTTCTTGCCTGGAGAATCCCAGGGACGGGGGAGCCTGGTGGGCTGCCATCTGTGGGGTCGCACAGAGTCAGACATGACTGAAACGACTTAGCAGCAGCAGCAGCAAGACACTGTGGAACTTATATAAGAAATATATGCATTTACCCCTTCATGGATCACAGCCTTGTCATGGTGAAGGGGCTCACATAACTCAATGAAGCTATGAGCCATGCCATACAGGACTACCTAAGACAGACGGGTCATAGTGAAGAGTTCTGACCAAAGTACGGTCTGCTGGAGGAGGGAATGGCAAACCAATCCAGTATTCTTGCCTCAAGAACCCCATGAACAGTATGAAAAGGCAAAAAGATATGACACCGGGAAGATGGGCGTACAGGTCAGAAGGTGTCCAATATGCTACTGGGGAGGGGCAGAGGGCAGTTATTCAATAGCTCCAGAAAGAATGAAGCCACTGGGCCAAAGTGGAAATGCTGCTCAGTTGTAGATATGTCTGGTGATGAAAGTCAAGTCAGATGCTATAGAAAACAATATTGCATTGTTGTTCAGACATTCAGTCATGTCTGACTCTTTGCAACCCCATGAATGGCAGTATACCAGGCTTCTTGGTCCTTCACTATCTCCCAGAGTTTACTGAAACACGTCTGTTGAGTTGGTGACACTGCCCAACCATCTTGCCCCCTTCTCCTTCTGCCCTCAGTGTTTCCCAGCATCAAGGTCTTTTCCAGTGAGTTGGCTCTTCGCATCAGGGAGCCAAAGTATTGGAGCTTCAGTTTCAGCATCAGTCCTTCCAGTGAATATTCAGGGTTGATTTCCTTTAGAATTGACTGGTTTTATCTCCTTGCTCTCCAAGGGAGTTTCAAGAGTCTTCTCCAGTACCACAGTTCGAAAGCATCAGTTTTTCAGCTCTCAGCCTTCTTTATGTTGCAGTTTTCACATCTATACATGATTACTGGAAAAGCCCATAACTTTGATTATTTGGACTTTTGTTGGCAAAGTGATGTCTCTGCTTTTTAATATGCTGTCTAGGTTTGTCATAGCTTTCCTTCCAAGGAGCAATTGTCTTTTAATTTCATGTCTGCAGTCACAGTCGTGATTTTGTAGCCCAAGCAAATAGTCTGTCACTGTTTCCATTTTACCCCCATCTATTTGCCATGACGTGATGGGATCAGAAGGGCCGGCAGTGAGGAGATACCCCTCGTCCAAGGTAAGGAGCAGTGGCTGTACTTCGCTGGAGCAGCCGTGAAGAGATATCCCACGTCCAAGGTAAGAGAAACCGAAGTAAGACGGTAGGTGTTGAAGAGGACATCAGAGGGCAGACACACTGAAACCATAATCACAGAAAACTAGTCAATCTAATCACACTAGGACCACAACCTTGTCAAACTCAATGAAACTAAGCCATGCCCGTGGGGCCACCCAAGACAGGCGGGTCATGGTGGAGAGGTCTGACAGAATGTGATCCACTGGAGAAAGGAATGTCAAACCACTTCAGTATTCTTGCCTTGAGAACCCCATGAACAGTATGAAAAGGCAAAATGATAGGATACTGAAAGAGAAACTCCCCAGGTCAGTAGGTGCCCAATATGCTACTTGAGATCAGTGGAGAAATAACTCCAGAAACAATGAAAGGATGGAGCCAAAGCAAAAAGAATACCCAGTTGTGGATGTGACTGTTGATAGAAGCAAGGTCTGATGCTGTAAAGAGCAATATTGCATAGGAACCTGGAATGTCAGGTCCATGAGTCAAGGCAAATTGGAAGTGATCAAACAAGAGATGGCAAGAGTGAACGTCAACATTCTAGGAATCAGAGAACTAAAATGGACTAGAATGGGTGAATTTAACTCAGAGGACCATTATATATCCTACTTCGGGCAGGATATATAATGGTCCTCTGAGTTAAATTCACCCATTCTAGTCCATTTTAGTTCGGGCAGGATTCTGGAGAAGGCAATGGCAACCCACTCCAGTACTCTTGCCTGGAAAATCCCATGGATGGAGGAGCCTGGTGGGCTGCAGTCCATGGGGTCGCTAAGAGTCGGACACGACTGGGTGACTTCACTTTCACTTTCGGGCAGGAATCCCTCAGAAGAAATGGAGTAGCCATCATGGTCGACAAAAGAGTTCAAAATGCAGTACTTGGATGCAATCTCAAAAACGGCAGAATGATCTCTGTTTATTTCCAAGGCAAACCATTCAATATCACAGTAATCCAAGTCTATGCCCCAACCAGTAATGCTGAAGAAGCTGAAGTTGAAAGGTTCTATGAAGACCTACAAGACCTTTTAGAACTAACACCCAAAAAAGATGTCCTTTTCATTATAGGGGACTGGACTGCAAAAGTAGGAAGTCAAGAAACACCTGGAGTAGTAACAGGCAAATTTGGCCTCGGAATATGGAATGAAGCAGGGCAAAGACTAATAGAGTTTTGCCAAGAAAATGCACTGGTCATAGCAAACACCCTCTTCCAACAACACAAGAGAAGACTATATACATGGACATCACCAGATGGTCAACACCGAAATCAGATCGATTATATTCTTTGCAGCCAAAGATGGAGAAGCTGTATACAGTCAGCAAAAACAAGACCAGGAGCTGACTGTGGCTCAGACCATGAACTCCTTATTGCCAAATTCAGACTCAAATTGAAGAAAGTAGGGAAAACCACTAGACCATTCAGGTATGACCTAAATAAAATCCCTTATGATTATACAGTGGAAGTGAGAAATAGATTTAAGGGCCTAGATCTGACAGATAGAGTGCCTGATGAACTATGGAATGAGGTTCGTGACATTGTACAGGAGACAGGGATCAAGACCCTCCCCATGGAAAAGAAATGCAAAAAAGCAATATGGCTATCTGGGGAAGCCTTACAAATAGCTATGAAAAGAAGAGAAGCGAAAAGCAAAGGACAAAAAGAAAGATATAATATCTGAATGCAGAGATCCAAAGAATAACAAGAAGAGATAAGAAAGCCTTCCTCGGCAATCAATGCAAAGAAATAGAGGAAAACAACAGAATGGGAAAGACTAGAGATCTCTTCAAGAAAATTAGAGGTACCAAGAGAACATTTCATGCAAAGATGGGCTCGATAAAGGACAGAAATGGTATAGACCTAACAGAAGCAGAAGATATTAAGAAGAGGTGGCAAAATACACAGAACTGTACAAAAGAGATCTTCATGATCCAGGTAATCACGATGGTATGATCACTGACCTAGAGCCAGACATCCTGGAATGTAAGTCAAGTGGGCCTTAGAAAGCATCACTACGAAAAAAGCTAGTGGAGGGGATGGAATTCCAGTTGAGCTCTTTCAAATCCTGAAAGATGATGCTATGAGAGTGCAGCACTCAATATGCCAGCAAATTTGGAAAACTCAGCAGTGGCCACAGGACTGGAAAAAGTCAGTTTTCATTCCAATCCCAAAGAAAGGCAATGCCAAAGAATGCTCAAACTACTGCACAATTGCACTCATCTCACATGCTAGTAAGGTAATGCTCAAAATTCTCCAAGCGAGGCTTCAGCAATATGTGAACCATGAACTTCCAGATGTTCAAGCTGGTTTTAGAAAAAGCAGAGGAACCAGAGACCAAATTGCCAACATCCGCTGGATCATGGAAAAAGCAAGACAGTTCCAGAAAAACATCTATTTCTGCTTTATTGACTATGCCAAAGCCTTTGACTGTGTAGATCACAATAAACTGTGGAAAATTCTAAAAGAGATGCGAATACCAGACCACCTGACCTGCCTCTTGAGAAATCTGTATGTAGGTCAGGAAGCAACAGTTAGAACTGGACATGGAACAACAGACTGGTTACAAATAGAAAAAGGAGTACGTCAAGGCTGTATATTGTCACCCTGCTTATTTAACTTGTATGCAGAGTCCATCATGAGAAACGCTGGTCTGGAAGAAGCACAAGCTGGAATCAAGATTGCTGGGAGAAATATCAATAACCTCAGATATGCAAATGACACCACCTTTATGGCAGAAAGTGAAGAACTAAAAAGCCTCCTGATGAAGGTGAAAGAGGAGAGTGAAAAAGTTGGCTTAAAGGTCAACATTCAGAAAACGAAGATCATGGCATCTGGTCCCATCACTTCATGGGAAATAGGTGGGGAAACAGTGAAAACAGTGTCAGACTTTATTTTTTGGGCCTCCAAAATCACTGCAGATGGTGATTGAAACCATGAAATTAAAAGATGCTTACTCCTTGGAAGAAAAGTTATGAACAACCTAGATAGCATATTGAAAAGCAGAGACATTACTTTGCTAACAAAGGTCCATCTAGTCAAGGCTATGGTTTTTCTAGTGGTCATGTATGGATGTGAGAGTTGGACTGTGAAGAAAGCTGAGTGCCATAGAATTGATGCTTTTGAACTGTGGTGTTGGAGAAGACTCTTGAGAGTCCCTTGGACTGCAAGGAGATCTAACCAGTCCACTTTGAAGGAGATCAGCACTGGGATTTCTTTGGAAGGAATGATGCTAAAGCTGAAACTCCAGTACTTTGGCCACCTCATGCGAAGATTGACTCATTGGAAAAGACTCTGATGCTGGGAGGGATTGGGGGCAGGAGGAGAAGGGGATGACAGGATGAGATGGCTGGATGGCATCACTGATTCTATGCACATGAGTCTGAGTGACCTCCGGGAGTTGGTGATGGACAGGGAGGCCTGGCGTGCTTCGATTCATGGGGTCGCAAAGAGTCGGACATGACTGAGCGACTGAACTGAACTGAACCGAACTGATGGATTAGATGCCATGATCTTAGTCTTTTGAAAGTGGTAAAAGTATTGTATAGGGAATTGGAGTGTTAGATTTGTGAGTCAAGGTAAATGCTGCATATTCAAGCAAGAGATGGCAAGAATGATCATCGATATCTTAGAAATCAGTGGACTAAAGTGGACAGGAATGGGAGCATTTAATTGATGACCATTTTATCTACTACAGTGATCAAAAATCCATTAGAAGAGTTGGAGTAGCCCTTACAGTCAACAAGAGTCTCAAATGCAGTACTTGAGTGCAGTCTCAAAAATGACAGAATGATCTTGGTTTGTTTCCAAGGCAAACCATTCAATATCTCAATAATCCAAGTCTGTGTCCCAACCATGGATGCTGAAGAGGCTGAAGTTGACCAGTTCTGTGAGGACCTACAAGACTTCCTTGAACTAACACCAAAAAAAAAAAAAAAAATGTCCTTTTCATCACAAGGGATTGGAATGTAAAAGTAGTAAGTCAAGAGATACCTGGAGTAACAGGCAAATTTAGCCTTGGAGTAGAAAATGAAGCAGGACAAAGGAAACCGAGTTCTGTCAAGAGAACACACTGGTCATAGCAAACACCTTCTTCCAGCAATACAAGAGACGACTGTACACATGGACATGACCAGATGGTCATTGCTGAAATCAGATTGATTTTATTCTTTGTAGCCAAAGATGGAGAAGCTCTATACAGTTAGCAAAAACAAGACCTAGAGCTGACTGTGGCTCAGATCATGAGCTCCTTAGTGCAAAATTCAGGCTTAAATTGAAGAAACTAGGGAAAACCACTAGGTTATTCAGGTATGACCTAAATCAAATCCCTTATGATTATACAGTGGTGGTGATAAATAGATTCAGGAGATTGCATCTGGCAGATAGGGTGCCTAAAGAACAATGGATGAAGATTTATAACGTTGTATAGGAGGCAGTGACCAGAACTATCCTAAAGAAAAATAAATGCAAGAAGGCAAATTGGTTGTCTGAGGAGGCTTTACAAATAGTTAAGCAAAAGGCAAAGGAGAAAGGGAAAGACATACCCAACTGAAAGCTGAGTTCCAGAGAAGAGCAAGGAGAGATAAGAAGGCTTTCTTCAATGAATGGTGCGATGAAACAGAGGGGAAAAATAGAATGGGGAAGACTAGAGATCTCTACAAGAAAACTGGAGATATAAAGAGAATATTTCATGCAAAGATGGGCATGGTAAAGGACAAAAACGATAAGGACCTAACAGAAGCAGATTTAGATTAAGTGGCAAGAATACACAGAACTGTACAAAAATGATCTCAATGACCCAAATAACCACGATGGTGTGATCACTCATCTAGAGCCAGACATCTTGGAGTGTGAAGTCAAACCGGCCTTAGGGAAGCATTACTACAAACAAAGTTAGTGGAGGTGATGGAATTCCACCTGAGCTATTTCAAATTCTGAAAGATGATGTGGTTAAAGTGCTGCACTCAATATGTTAGCAAATTTGGAAAATTCAGCAGTGGCCACAGGACTGGAGAAGGTCAGTTTTTATTCCAGTCCCAAAGTAGGGCTATGCTGAAGAATGTTCAAACTAGTATACAATTGTGCTCATTTCACATCCTAGCAAGGTTATGGAGAAGGCAACAGCACCCCACTCCAGTACTCTTGCCTAGAAAATCCCATGGATGGAGGAGCCTGGTAGGTGGCAGTCCATGGGGTCCAACAGGGTCGGACATGACTGAGCGACTTCTCTTTCACTTTTCACTTTCATGCATTGGAGAAGGAAATGGCAACCCACTCCAGTGTTCTTGCCTGGAGAATCCCAGGGATGGGGAAGCCTGGTGGGCTGCTGTCTTTGGGGTTGCACAGAGTCGGACACAACTGAAGTGACTTAGCAGCAGCAGCAGCAGCAAGGTTATCCTCAATATCCTTCAAGCTAGGCTTCAACAGTACATGAACTGAGAACTTGCAGATGTAGAAGCTGGGTTTTGAAAAGGCAGAGATCAAATTGCCAACATTCGTGGATCACAGGGAAAGCAATGGGATTCCAGAAAAACATCCACTGTTTCATTGACTACGTTAAAGCCTTTGACTGTGTGGATTATAGCAAACTGTGGAAAAGTTTTAGAGGGATGGGAATGCCATACCATCTCACCTGGCTCCTGAGAAACCTGTGTGTGGGTTGAGAAGCAACAGTTAGAAACGAACATGGAACAATGGACTGGTTCAGAATTGAGAAAGGAGTACGTCAAGACTGTATATGTCACTCTACTTATTTATCTTCTGCAGAGTAAATCATGCAAAATTCCAGGCTGCATGAATTACCAGTTGGAATTAAGATTTCCAGGAGAAATATCAATAACCTCAGATGTTCAGATGACAGCACTCTAGAGGCAGAAACTAAAGAGAAACTAAAGAGTCTTTTGATGAGGGAGAAAGAGAGTGAAAAAGCTGGCTTAAACTCAACATTCAAAAAGCTAAGATCATCACATCTGGTCCCATCATTTCATGGCAAATAGAAGGAGAAAAAGTGGAAGCAGTGGCATATTTTCTTTTCTTGGGCTCTAAAATCACCATGGTGACTGCAGTCAGGAAATTAAAAGACGTGTGCTCCTTGGAGGAAAAGCTGTGGTGAACCTAGACAGAGGCTTAAAAAGCAGAGACATCACTTTGCTGACAAAGACCCATCCGGTCAAAACTATGGTTTTTCTAGTCATCATGTATGGATGTGAGAGTTGGACCATAAAGAAGACTCAGCACCAAAAAATTGATGCTTTTGAATTGTGGTATTGGAGTAGACTCTTGAGAGTCCCTTGGACAACAAGATCAAACCAGTCAACCCTAAAGGAATTCGATCCTGAATAATCATTGGAAGGATTGATGCTGATGTTGGAGCTCCAATACTTTGTCTACCTGATATGAAGGTCTGACTCATCAGAAAAGATCCTGATGCTGGGATGACTGAAGGTAAAAGGAGGAGTGGTAGAGGATGAGATGGTTAGATAGCATTACCAACTCAATGGACATGAATCTGAGCAATCTCTGGGAGATAGTGAAGGACAGGGTACCCTGGCTTACTGTAGTCCATGAGATCACAGAGATCACATGACTTATTGATTGAACAACAACAGCAAATACACATTTATAACATGGTTTATAGTCTTCAAGGAACTTCCCATGTAGCTTAGTGAAGAATAAAGTGGTAAAGAATCTGCCTGCCGATTCAGGACACACTGGACATATGGGTTTGATCCCTGGGTTGGGAAGATCCCCTAGAGTAAAAGAAATGGCAACCAGCTCCAGTAATTTTTGCCTATAAAATTCCACGAACAGAAGAGCCTATTGGTTTGTAGTGCATTGGGTCATGGAGAGTTGGACATGACTGAGTGACTGAACACACACACACATTCTCTTCAGGTTTTTAATAACTTGGTTGGAGAGAAAAATATTGATACCTAAAGATATAAGCTAACTTGTGAATGGCACAGAACCACCAAAAGCATTTTTGATTCCTTAGGAGAGTATTGTGTGGATGTATATATTCAGAGTTCTCTGAAGAAAGTATTTGTACATTCTATTAGTTTCTCCTCAAACTTCTAAAGCCATAATTACTTTCATTGTTGGGGACTTGTTGGAATAATCAGGGGTGATGTTTTGGAAGAAGTAAGATAAACTTAGCACCTAAAAGTTGTGTAAGATGTCTGTGGGTGGGGACACATATGTATAAAAGGAGAGCATTCTATGAGAGATCAAGAGTACAAGTGATGATACAAGGCAGGAAAATGTAAAGTAAATTTATTCAGAAATGATGAGTAGGCAGCCACATTGAATTAGAACTGAATTAAGTTAAGCCAAATTATAGAAGTCTTTCGATTTCAACCAAGATATTATTGGTAGAATAGGATCTTCAAATACTTTTGTAAGTTAAAGTTGATTGTGGTGTATAAAACAGACTGGGAAGTGAAAACAGATGAAGTTGGTTTTAGTTTTCTTGCATATATTAGTTGGTGCAAAATTTAATAGGAATAAGAACAAGAAGAAATTAGGATGAGAAAAAATAAAAACAGACCTGGAAAGATCTTTTAAGCCGTATGTGCATGCATATAGGAGCTATAAATACATTCATTCACCCCCACAGAAATGACTGAGTGCCTGTAGTATGAACCAGCACTGTTCCAGAAATTTGAAACACATTGGTGAAAAAAGCATCATTATTGCTGCTGAGATGTTTACATTTTAGGGGATGATACAGAAATCCTAAGTGAATGGGACAGTTATGGCACCAAAAAGTGCTAGTTGTGAAAGGGTAAAAAGTTACAAATCAGTGGAGGTATTTCTAAGTTTTTGTGCTAAAATAGTAAAGAAGAAATTTGCTCCTTGGAATTTGAAAGAGACAATATTACATGTCATTACTATTCTATTTGAACTAAAGAATAAAGTAACTGAAGAATATTTAAACATTTCAGAACCATCTTATACTTCAGCTGAAAGTTCTACAATGAGTTGACAGAAATGGAAAAAGAAAAGAAAAAAAAAGAAAGAAGGAAAAGAACTGGAAAAAATCTGAAGTACTTTGGATAGCTGGAGAGAAGCATTGAATTGACTGGGTATTAAACATACTATAAAACAAAAAACTTCAAGATATGGCAGTTTACATTCCTGTTTGTAATAGTGAGATTTAAGTCTGAGAATGCATTTCCTTTGAGAGTATTTCTGTCAGTGAGGCTGACTACTTATAGTCTAAGAAAGGATTGACAGTAAGTTAAACAATTCACACAGGACCTTGGCATTATAATGATAGTAAAAAATTTCTTTGGTTGTTTTAGATTTATGTGAAATTCAAAATTTTAAATTAGTGAGTACTTAATAAGTACTTTCTATGCGCAAGGTACTGCAAAAGGTAATGGGAATTTTTAAAAAATGAATAAAATAGAGAATTTGTCTTCAGTAAATTTGCCACCTAAATAGGAAACAAGCATGTTAAAAGTTCAAACAAACCATAACAAAATTATAGCAAAACATGATTAAAGGAGCTTAGAAAAAAGATGTCTAATTCTACTTGAAGTTATCTGGCAAGCTATGCCCGAAGAGTGAATCTCAAGATATCTCAAAGTTTGACCAATTGAGAAAGGATATTTTTCTGTCATAGGAAACTTTACAGGCAATTGCACTGAAGAGGTATAAAGATGAGCATGCTCAAGAAATTGAAAACTGAATGGTAGAATATTGGAGTTGTCAGAAGGCATGACATGACCCTGGACTGTGCCAAACGCTAGCTGCTGAAAGGCCTTGACCACCAGCATATATTTGAGCGTTCTGAAGTTGAGTCCTCTGAACCCTATAATGTGAGAAGAAATAATGCTATCATCATAATTCCTAAATATACATTTATGTCAAGTAATAACCCAAATATGTGAAGTGAAGTAGGATGGCATAGTCTAATGTATAGCAAGTGGTCATTTTTGCAGGGTGAACCTGAATTCTCTGGGGTGAAGGAGAATCAGACCATAAATAGATAGGATAAGTTTAATGAACTTCTAAAAGGCAACCTTCATCTAGTCAGACTGTAGAAGAGAGTTTAAAAAAGAATAATTCTAGTTTATTAATTTAGCTAATAAATATTAACTGCCAATAATATAACACTGTGGGATATGACAGTCTTGGTCTTGATGAGTTTGTGTTTCCACAAACATCATGATCTTTGAGTCTGAAGAACTAAAGTAATAGAACCTGCTGAATGATGTGGTTACTTCCTGCCTCCTAGGTATCTTTAGTGAATTATATTGGTGATCTTCAAAGATTAGGAAGGTTAATGGACAATTGAATTTCTTAATGTGTCTGTAAGTGCTGCTTTTGTGAACTGAATGTTAGCCTATTTATAAGACATGCCACAAAGTGGTCTAGTGGAAACTCTTTAAATTGGTGCTACAAACTTGAGGTTGAGAAAAATAAAACAAGTAAGGCATCTTAAGCATACAGTAAAAGTAAAAGAAAAAGGAGTGCATGAGCAGAACAAAGAGATAGCATTAGAAACCATGACAGATAGTGTCAGTTGGGGGCCTACATGCAAACATTCACTGATTTTGTTCATGTTCTGCCCAGGGATGTTGAGTATCAAGAGAATTTGGCTTCCTCCCCAACTCCAAGGGTGAAGCTTGATTAGTCCAAGCCAATTATGGTAATTCCATACCCTGCCAAGTGATTCATTCTGGCCAGGGCATGTGACAGAATTTTGGCAAGTGATATGTAAGGGGAAATCAGTTGGACAGCTTTAGGGACACTTTTAGCCATTCCTATTTAGGGATGTGAAGAAGAAAATATGTCCTCTGTTCATTCTGGCTTTGGGATATTGTGTAGGGATGCAATGTTTGAAGCTACTGCAACCATCTCATTATCAGGAGGAGACAAGCGTAAGGACATATGTCTACATTCAGATGATGGCAGTAGGGAAGACATGGAAAGAACCTGAGTTGTTCATGATATAATGGACTGACAAGATTAACCAACTAACCATTCCTACCCTGCTATATCTATGAACTCTCTATATGATATAACAAATGTCTTTATTGAAGCTAGTTTTGTTTTAGTGACTTTTCTCTTTCTTGCAGCCAAAAGCATTGCTGGGACAGAAAAACTTCTCCTCTTCCCTCTTAGAATCAAAGTTTGAGAGTCTGCAAATTAAATTGACAAAAAACAGATCAATGGGAGAAAGAAATATATTTCTTTATTGATATTAATATTTTATGTGTATGCAGCCCACATAGATAAAAAAAAAGAAAGCATAAAGAGAAAGTTAGGTTCAGGGCATATATATCATTTTAACAAAGCAAAAGGGAGTTTGGACTACGGGGGGTATTAAATTATGGGAAGATGACTAGAAAATGTGTAGTAGATAAGGGTTACTGAGTGTGATTTGTTCTGCAAATAATTGTTTTCCTCTTTGTGGAGAGGGGAACACAGTTACAAATGGAAATTTATGCTTTGTTTTAGGAAAAAGGGGGAAGTGCAGAGAGTTCTACTTATATCTGCTGCTTCTCTATTGGCTTCAGCTCAAAATAGTTCTTATGCCAAATGACATATGTTGAAGTGGCATATTCTATTCCCCTTTGACATTCTACATGATATAGCAATATTTTATGTTATGACTGAATGTTGTGTTCCCCCAACATTCATTTGTTGAAACACTACCCCCTAAATGATGTTTTAGGAGGTAGGGATTTGGGGAGGTATTTAGGAGCTGATGAGGTCGTGAGGGTGGAGCTATCATGAGTGGGATTAGTTCCCTTATAAGAGTCAAAGGAGAGCTTGCTTTCCCTCTCTGTTCTCTGCTATGTGATGATACAAGAAGTTGACAGTGTGCAACCCAGGAGGGGCCTCTCTGCAGAACTCAGTCATGCTGGCACCCTTATCTTGGACTTCCCATCTCCATAATTGTAAGAAATACAGTTTTGTTGTTTATAAGACACTTAACTTATGGTCTCTTGTTGTAGTGGCCAGAGCTAACTAAGACATCCATTCTTACGTTCCCAGAGTCTTTTGTTCAAGCTGATGTGTTCTCTAGAGGCTAAAGCAGATAGGAAAGGGTTTGTTTTTATGTTAGATGTATTTATAAATTATAATTTTTATGTTATATTAAAACCAAATCTTAAGCATCATTAAGGCAAAACTGGAGATAATAAATGTGTTGAGAAATAAAAAAACAAAATTAAAATGATTTACAAAGATTCTGCAGGCAGGTTTTCAACTGAGGCTTTCATAGTTTAAAATTAAGACACTTTTCTTATTTTGGGGATTACTAAAAGCAAAAACAGAAAGACCAAAAGCAAGTGATTAAGAATTAGAAATAGATCAGGCAGATAGCTATTTTTTAGGTATGAAAATAAATGCAGTTCTGTAGGAAACGTAAGGAAATGGTTGACCTCTCTCCCATTCTCTCTTGTGCTCACACACGTCTGACTCTTTGCAACCCCCATAGGCAGTAGCCTGCCAGGCTCCTTCTGTCCATGGAATTTTCCAGGCAAGAATACTGAAGTAGGTTGCCATTTCCTACTCCAGGGGATCTTTCTGACCTAGGGATCATCCACACCCGTGTCCCCTGCATCTCCTGCATTGGCAGGCCATTTCTTTACTACTGTGCCACCTGGGATGACCTTTAGCTGTCCCTTACAAAGGCATATAATTGCAACAAAAATTAATCCTTAAATAAAGGTTAGGAGTAAGGAGATTCAGAGATTTGAATCATTATGATCAATAAATTGTCTCTGTGTCACTGTGGATATCATTTGTGTAGGGATCTGAATGACATTTATTAATAAGAACCTCTTGGTTATATGAAGTTGAATTTCATTGAAACTAGGCTCTTATTTTGTGAAATATCTGACTTAGCATTTTTTCTTTACAAAGGTATCATTTTAATTAGTGTTTCTGAAGGTTGAGTGGATAGTTTCATCGTTTAAAAGTACTGACTTTTTTTCCCACAGACTTCAGCTCTATGTCATATATTACTGACCTTTAAAATGTCTCTGAATTATGGCTGGTTTCCTTTCTTAAATTGGGAGAACTTTATTCCGGATTGAGACACAAGAACTGAAAATGTCACTTCTCCTTTAGGTGTGAGATGTGCAGGAAATCTTTTAGAAATGTTTAGTTTTCTAGTTTGGTGAAGTGCAGCTTCTAATTATACAGAATGTTAGGTCAGTATTATTATTATTTTTTTAACCATTGGCATTCTTCACATTCAAGGGTAAGGGCTTGATGCTCATGTAAAAACAAGAAACAGAACCCACAAAAAATCACCACCTGTTTTAGGGAATTTAGTCCCCAACTGAGAGCAATTACTGGCAATATTAACATATTAGCAAGAAATGTCAGAATTCAAATGGCCAGTCTGAGTGTTCAGTTTTTACCTGTTCTCTGATACTGGCTTAAGAAGGTTGTCTTTTAAAAGAAAAAGGTGATATTACATGGATTGTCAGGCAGCCATTCATGGTTCCTATAATATGTGTCATGGCTCTGGACCAAGAAAGAATTATTTACTCACTTGGAAAATGTTGTATGTCCTGAAATTCATCAAGGGCTTACTGCATGGGTGGCTTGTCTCTAATAAATGATCATGGCACTTAAAAAATCATACTAGCAAACTTCTTAGACTGCATGGAGAAAAATTAAATTTTCTCAACAACTTATTGGATACCACAGCAGGTCAGAGATCTGTCCTAGGTCTTGGTGGTCATAGATAATTAAGAATCCACAGTCTAGCAGAAGGAAATGCAGAGATAACCAAGTGTAACAGAGAGCTGCAGGTGATATGGTTGAAGTACAATTAAATGAAGGCACAAAGATTAGGTACCATTTAATGAAAAGAAAATCATCCATCCATTCCTGCAATAAGAATCTATTGAATATCTCGAATGTGCCGGGGACCATGATTTGTGTGAGAGTTATGATGAACAAAAAGAGACTTATGGAGCTTATTCTTGGAATAAGATATTAATTAAAATATCTCACTAATATTTAATGACAAACTAGGTTAGGTTAAATATGTGTTGAAATGTACACCTCAATATGAGGTAGGGTAAATATAGGACAGAGAATTTAACTTCTTTTCTCAATGAGCTGGGATTTGTGAAGTATGTTTTGCACTTAGATTTAGCTGCATGACCTTTTGATACTTTGTTTTCTTCATCTTCAAAACCAGGAGAAGTTATGTCTTTTCTCACAGAACAGATCCCCACTTTGCCAACAAAGGTCTGTCTAGTCAAAGCTATGGTTTTTCCAATAGTCATGTATCGATGTGAGAGTTGGACTATAGAGAAAGCTGAGCACTGAAGAATTTATGCTTTTGAACTGTGGTGTTGGGGAAGACTCTTGAGAGCCCCTTGGACAGCTGGGGGATCAAACCAGTCAGTCCTAAAGGAAATCAGTCCTGATTATTCATTGGAAGAACTGATGCTGAAGCTGAAGCTCCAATACTTTGGCAACCTGATATGAAGAACTGACTCATTGGAAAAGACTCTCATGCTGGGAAAGATTGAAGGTGGGAGGAGAAGGGGACAACAGAGGATAAGATGGTTGGATGGCATCACCAACTCGATGGACATGAGTTTGATTCAAGCTCCAAGAGTTGGTGATTAGACAGGGAAGCCTGGCGTGCTGCAGTCCATGGGGTTGCAAAGAGTTGGGCACGACTGAGTGACTGAACTGAACCTAACAGAAGAAATCAATATAAATGAAAAAGCCTTGAAAAATAAAAAAGTGTTATATAGATTTAAGTTGCACAGTGTTATAGGATAATAGTTAAAAGTACTAGGTCCAGGAGCATCCTTTGCAGAACAAAATTGTTATACAGATTTAATTATGGTAAGGTCAATACTTGCTTTGGTTATTATTGCAAGTATGTCACAAAAGCATTCTATAGTAGATATTTTTTGATTTTTAGTACAGGTCAGTAGAATAATAGATATAGAAACAGACTGAAGAATTTCATAAAAAGTCATAGGCAAGAAGACACAATGTAGGACCAGAAGTGGAAGTCCTGATTCAGTTCCTTTCATAGAAGCACAAGTCAGTGGAAATAGTCCCCTTTTTAAGTTCTAATCTGTTTTTTCAGAGAAATTATTTCCCCTATCTCCCTTCCTCAGGTTTCCCCTGCCCTTTTGGACAGCAAGATCATCTCTCCAGTGGGTAATGATGACTTCTCTAAGAGTCAGATAGGTTGAAGACCCCTAAGGCCTATGTCTGGGATCCTTGTTGATTTATTCCTTCTTACTTTTTAAAATAGGTGATTGTATATTGTTATCTACTCCTTCATGCTTTTCCTCATATTTTCCTAGTTTATATTCTGCATGCATTGTTCTTCTAAATTTAAAGATTAAATTCCATAGCTCTTACATTTCCTTTGTATAAACCCAGATGGTGCAGTGCAGGAGACACAAGAGATGCAGGTTCAATACTGAGGTCAGGAATATCCTCTGGAGAAGGGAATGGCAACCCACTCCAGTATTCTTGCCTGGAGAATCCCATGGACAAGGGATCTTGGTGGATTACAGTCCATGGGGTTGCAAAGAGTTGGACATGACTGAACAAACACACAAACACATTTCATTTAGCCTAGCTCCATGGCACACTAAAACATGACTGGATATTGCATATTTCCGCTTTTTTCCAAGTAGTCAAAAGAGGTACCTGACAACAGAAGCCTAACAAATCAAGAGAAGAGGTAGCTCATGACTTTTTATCATTTCTCAGGCCTCTCAAAATTATCATCTATTCAGGAAGAAAAAAAATTTTTTACAGCTCCCTATTATCTGCCTCCATGTCTGATCAGCAAGTGCTCTGATATTCTAGGTTTTTAAGAAACATATCATATTAGAATTGGTAGGTTCTTTTGCTGCAATTGCCAACCATGGTATTTATTCCCTACCTACAGATCACTCACTTCAGGTCAAAAGTCATTGTATTATAAACATCTAAATTGGTTCCTTAATATTTGTATATATTTTTTGTTAGCAGTAGCACATCTCCTGAGAAGCAACACTTAGAGTATATGGATATAAGGATAATTTGGCAATGACATCTGTCAGTCCACTTATCACTAAGGAAGATCTGGTGAATTAATTTGTTTTCTAGTTATCTGCTTTCTCCTCTGCTGCTCCTTTTGTATAAGAATACCCAACTGCAGTCTTGGATAGTTTAAAGATAACCTTCCAAGACAGAGAAGGGTTTCCATCAAAGGTGTGAAAATTAACTACATAAATGTAACATTAAGTTCTGTGCAGTTTCCAACATATAAAACATCATTGGGCATAAAGAACACTTTTGTACCCTTCTGTAGAACAGCACTTTGAATTCATGAACATTTCATTAGACATTTAATGACAGTTCATTCTGTGCCAGGCGCTCTTTGTAAGGTGGGAGCTCAGGCTGGGGACTAGGGATTGAGGACATGAAAATGAATACAAATGCAAACATTCACCAAAAAAAGCACTTTGAGTCCTTTTCAATTCTTTATAATCTGAATCTATTTCTATTTAAGTATGAAAAAATTTTTTTAATCTTTTTGGGAGGTGGGGACAAGTTTTCTGTTATCAAATAAGTCAGATTATTTTCTCCTTTGTACTTGCAATAATCTTCTTCCATAGTTGATGTCATTGTACTCCACATGGTTTCCTGATGGTTTCCCATCTGAGATAACCCTGTCTCTTTTCTGTTGTCATGACCATTTTTTTCTTTTCAGAGAAAATTGAAAGAAAGTAGCATAGGATCAGATCAGATCAGATCAGATCAGTCGCTCAGTCGTATCTGACTCTTGTGCGACCCCATGAACTGCAGCACGCCAGGCCTCCCTATCCATCGCCAGCTCTCGGAGGTCACCCAGACTCACATAGGATAAACCTGTGTTATTTTGTGCTCTTTGTTGCATCTCATAATATTTTTCTTTCTCTTTTCTGCACTACTTAAAAAAAAACCAAAACTTTAGTCCTTAATTTTCTTTTTCTTTTAAATACCTTCTCCCCCTTTCTTCTCTTTTGTCTTGTCATCATTAACAGTACCAGTTTTTACTGAAGTTTTTCTAAAACTACTTTTGAAGGGGTCCTATTATATTTATAAGTTTCTCTTGATTCCTCTCATCATACATCTTCCATATGACTTTAATGTGACCTCTGCTCAAACAACTAGAATTAATATCATCATTATTTCTACACAGACTACACAGCATGAGAAAGACTCTGTCCTTGTACTTTGTCATCTAAAACATTTACATAGATTGCAATTTGTGTTTTAAGTGTTCAAAAGCAGAGACATTGCTTTGCCAACAAAGGTTCATCTAGTCAAGGCTATGCTTTTCCCTGTGGTCATGTATAGATGTGAGAGTTGGACTGTGAAGAAGGCTGAGCACTGAAGAATTGATGCTTTTGAACTGTGGTGTTGGAGAAGACTCTTGAGAGTCCCTGGGACTGCAAGGAGATCCAACCAGTCCATTCTGAAGGAGATCAGCCCTGGGATTTCTTTGGAAGGAATGATGCCAAAGCTGAAACTCCAGTACTTTGGCCACCTCATGCGAAGAGTTGACTCACTGGAAAAGACTCTGATGCTGGGAGGGATTGGGGGCAGGAGGAGAAGGGAACAACAGAGGATGAGATGGCTGGATGGCATCACTGACTCGATGGACATGAGTCTGAGTGACCTCCGGGAGTTGGTGATGGACAGGGAGACCTGGTGTGCTGCGATTCATGGGGTCGCAAAGAGTTGGACACGACTGAGCGACTGAACTGAACTGTAGATGGAGCCTTACCTCAGCCATGTTGTTTATTTACTCAAATTCTGTCTTATTTGGGTAGAGAGTCTTTCTTGTGACTTCTTTCAGGTGTGGAGGCATTGGAAAGCTAAATATTCACTTGTCAGCAGAGAACAAAATGAGTGTTGACTTTTGGATTTCAGAGGAGGACACTTTATTTTTAGTGAAAAGTGAGGGTGCCAATTAGGATTTAAATGTGTTGATTCATTTTCACAAATACATATGTAGAAGAAAGCTCAAAAATGAAAACTTCTGTGACAGTGACCATATGATAAATCTTGGCACCTATTACAAGATGTAAGGCAACCAGATATTAAAGGGAAAAAATAAAAAAAAAGAAAGCTGAATTTAGCACTATTGGAAATTCTGCACTGGGAATGGGAAATATTAAATGAAGAGAGAATAACTTTACTCTATCTCCAAACTCACTACTTGAAAGCATTTCTATGCTAGTAAGTATTATATATATTGCTAGTTTTGATAAAATGACACCAATGTACAGTTTTTACTTCAACTTTATCAATACTATCATCACTATCAGCTTCATTAACATTGGTGATAGTGGAAAATCGCTCAGTTGTGTCTGACTCTTTGCACCCCATGGACTCCACAGTCCATGGAATTCTCCAGGCCAGACTACTGGAGAGGGTAGCCTTTCCCTTCTCTAGGGGATCTTCCCAACCCAGGGATCCAACCCAGGTCTCCCACACTACAGACAGCTAAGCCACAAGGGAAGCCCAAGAATACTGGAGTGGGTAGCATATCCCTTCTCCAGGAGATCATCCCCACTTAGGAATCAAACCAGGGTCTCCTGCATTGCAGGTGGATTCTTTACCAACTGAGCTATCATGGAAGCCCAATATACTGAAGTTTTCTAAAACTACTTTGGAAGGGGTCCTATTATATTTGTAAAAGTTTCTCTTCATTTCTCTCATCGTACATCTTCCATGTGACTTTAATCATTAACATTATCATCATTATAATGGAACACTTATTCTGTACAAAGTAAGATGCTCTGTGTTTGTGCTAAAACAGAGATTAAACAACAGCTGTGATCATACAGACAATGGGTAGACATAGCATTGAAAGAATGCTAATCAAAATCATTAGACTTATTTGAAGAGTTTCCAGAATTTGCCCTAATTGATTGTAATTTTTTTCCTTCATGCTATTATATATAATTCCTTTGATTCACGTTGGATTTTAATCTGTCTGGTTGATATCAAGAAAACCTATCATTTTAAACACAATTTGTCCACTTAACAGAGCTAATCTGATATGAACTGTATTTGGTTCACTAGAAAATATAATGAACCCTTAAAATTATTGATACCTGTTTGTGTTTATCAGTATAATTAATGCTTTATGGAAGAAATAATGGCAAATCTCATAATTTTAACAGGAAGTCTGATAGGGGTTTGTGTAGTAATTTTTCCTGGATTGTTCATCTCTAAAATATGATTGACACCTGTAGACATCTTCAGATCTTTAGCTCTGCCATCTTGGATTCCATCACACATGTCTCAGATATAGGAGAAAGAGTAAAGTATCAGAGGGGATCTTTTAAGAATATATCACTTCTTTCAGTATTCCATTGGCTTTAATTTAGTCGTATGGTTTTACTTTATAGTAAAGGAGACTGGTAAATATAGTCTTCTTCTGTGCACCCCTTGCATCCCCCTGCAAAAAAATAGAATAGAGGTTTGGTGAGATGAGTGCAGAGCAGTGTGTCTCTCACACTGTAGAAAGGTCAAGTAGAAACAACAGTTATTGTTTAGTCTCTAAGTCATGTCCACCTCTTGAGCAACCCCATGGATTTCTGTCCCTGTGGTTTCCCAGGCAAGAATACTGGAGTGGGTTGCCATTTCCTTCTCCAGGGTATCTTCCCAACCCAGGAATCAAACCCTTGTCTCCTGCATTTGCAGATGGATCCTTTGCTACTGAGCCACCAGGGAAGTCCCCCAGAAAAGACAGTAGTCATTTGGAAATTAAGAACTTTAGAGACAGAACTGAATAATAAATAGAACTTTGAAAACAATGACAATTACATAGAGTTGATAAGTTAGGTATTAGATAATGAAAGCCATTACTCAAAGAAAAGAATATAGCCAATGATTTTAAAAGTCTTTTAAAAATGAGGGACAAAGAGGGAACACTGTTGTGTCATGGATTTTTAATTGCCTCCTAATGTCCATTTCTTCTTCTTTTATGACAAAATTCTGATTTTCTCACCAGCTAAAAGAGTGTTTCCTATCTTATTGTTGGGTTTGATCATATGACTGACTTCTTTTCATTCATATAAGTGGAAATTTGTGTGGGATTTATGCAGTCTTCTTTAAAAAGAGGAAATATACTCTTTGTCTTCTTCTCCTGTTTTTTCAAACCATGATTGACCTTTAGAATGGGAAGCACGAGTCTCTGAAATCTCTTGACTGCCTTATCCCAAAATTATTTTACACGACATTAGTAATTTTTGTTCAAGACGTTAGTAATTTTTGTTTTCTGTCTTATGCAGCTTTTCAAATCCTAAATAGTATATGAAGGGATACCCACATTGAGCACAAATAACTCCAGAGCCCAATGAACCTAGATTTTATACTTTACATTTCTCATTCTTTCCAGATAAACATCAGAGTTTCATGATAGCAAAAGCACAAAAAAAAAAAAAAAAAAATCAATAAAATTTGTAACCTCTGACTTTTTGTCATTCTCAAAATTATAATCTATTTTAGCAAGAAAGAAAGGCTAGAGCTCTTGGTTATTTTCCTTTCTGTAAAGCAAGTAACCTCTTTGACTTTCTAAATGTTTAAGGAAACAATATTTTAGAAAATAACCATGCAAAGAAACAGAAAGTACTTCACTTTTAGATCTTTATATCTATATGCAATATATAGATACTGTGGAAGGTGAAGTAGAAAGAGTATGTAATCATAAAGAAATTTTAATTGATTTTGGTAAACCAGTTTTTCCTATAAGCTGATATATATATATAGCATCTGGGAATTTTAGAGAGCACTGGAATCAGTGAACAAGTAACATGGTTTTACAAAGGACAAATTATGTTAAGATTGATAGTTTCCTGTCGAATTACAAACTTTGAGAATAAAAGACAGTAGATGTAATATGTAGCTTCTGGAATTTAATAAACCATTAAAAATATCTGAAGAAATATATGAAAAATTAATTTTAATTGGCACTGTGTCATTATGGCTGAGATATGTGTGACATTGAATGAATTGAAAACTGTCTGATGATAAATACATGGTAAGATTAATGGCATTGCATTAATTTTTGGCAAAGCTATCCAGAAATAAGTCTGTGCTATGATGTTCTCCTTTCTTCTCTTTCTCTCTCTTTTCTGTCTATCTCAAATCTTTCTCACTATATTTTTGTTAGTCTTCTGAAAGGATCATATTATATAGTATTCTAACCAGTGAATAATAAATATATGTTATATGTTAGACTGTTGTACTCCCTAAGAATTTTAAAAAATGTTATTTATTTATTCTCACTGGAGGATAATTACTTTACAATATTATGATGGCCTCTGGTGTATATAAACATGAATTGGCCATAGACATACATGTGTTCCCTCCTGAACCGCCCTCTCACCCTTCTCCCCACCCCATCACTCCAGGTGGGCTAAGAGCACCAGCTTTGGGTTCCCTGTGTCATACATCAGGCTCCCACTGGCTGTCTATTTTATATGCGGTCATGTATATGTTTCAGTGCTATTCTCTCACATCATCTCACCCTCTCCTTCTCCCAATGTGTCCACAAGTCTGTTCTTTATGTCTGCATATTCTTTGCTGCCCTGCATGTAGGATTGTTGGTATTATCTTTCTAGATTCCATATATATGCATTAATATATGATACTTGTCTTTCTCTTTCTGACTTACTTCACTCTGTATAAAAGGCTTTAGGTTCATCCACCTCACTTAATGGACTAAAATGTGTTCCTTTTTATAGTTGAGTAATATTCCATTGTGTATATATACCACAACTTGCTTATCCATTCATCTGCTGGTGGACATCTAGGTTTCTTCCATGTCCTAGCTATTGTTAATAGTGCTGCAATGAACATTGGGATACATGTATCTTTTTCAATTATGGTTTCCTCAGGGTACATGCCCAGTGGTGCAATTGCTGGGTTGTATGGTAGTTTTATTCCTAGTTTTCTAAGGAATCTCCATACTCTTCTCTATAGTGGTTGTATCAGTTTGCATTTCTACCAACAGTGTAAGAGGGTACCATTTTTTCACCCTCTGAGCATTTATTGTTTGTAGACTTTTTGATGATGGTCATTCTGACCCATGTGATATGAGGTGATACTTCATTGTAGTTTTGATTTGTGTTGTTCTAATAATGAGGAATGGTGATCATCTTTTCATGTACTTATTAGCCATCTGTATGTATTCTTGGGATAAATATCTGTTTAAGTATTTTCCCATTTTTTAATTGGATTATTTGTTTTTCTGATATTGAGCTGCATAAATTGCGTATGTATTTTGGAGATTAATTCTTTGTTTCATTTGCGATTATTTTCCCCCATTCTGAAGGTTGTCTTTTCACCTTGCTTATAGTTTCCTTCATTTTGCTAAAACATTTAAGTTTAAATAGTTCCCATTTATTTATTTTTGTTTTTATTTGCACTACTCTAAGAGGTGGATCATAGAAAATCTTGTTGTGATTTATGTCAGAAAGTGTTCTGCCTATGTTTTTTTTTTTTTTTTAAGTTTATAGTTTCTGACCTACATAGTTTCTTTAAAGACCTATGTTTAGATCTTTAATCCATTTTGAGTTTATTTTTGTGTATGGTGTTAAGAAATGTTCTAATTTCATCCTTTTACATGTAGTTGACCGGTTTTCCCAACCAATACTACTTGTTGAAGAGACTGTCTTTTCTGCATTGTACATTTTTGTCTTCTTTGTCAAAGATAAAGTGTCCATGCTTCTGCTGCTACTAAGTGGCTTCAGTCATGTTTGACTCTGTGCAACCCCATAGATGGCAGCCCACCAGGCTCCCCCTGTCCCTGGGATTCTCCAGGCAAGAATACTGGAGTGTCTATAGTTGTGTGGATTTATCTCTGGGCTTTCTGTCTTGTTCCATTGGTCTATATTTCTGTTTTTGTACCAGTGCCATACTGTCTTGATGACTGTAGCTTTGTAATATAGTCTGAAGTCAGGAAGGATGATTCTTCCAATTACATATTTCTTTCTCAAGATTGTTTTGGCTCTTTGGGGTCTTTTGTGTTTCCATACAAATTGTAAAATTATTTGTTTTAGTTCTGTGAAAAATACCATTGGTTGTTAATAGGGATTTCATTGAATCTATAGATTAATTTAGGTAATATAACCATTTTCACCACATTGATTCTTCCAGTCCAAGAACATGGTATATCTCTCCATCTGTTTGTGTTGTCTTTGATTTCTTTCATTGGTATCTTAGTTTTCTGCATACAAGTCTTTTGTCTCTTTAGGTAAATTTATTCTTAAGTATTTTATTCATTTTGTTGCAATGGTGAATGGGATTGATTCCTTAATTTCTCTCTCTGATTTTTCATTATTGGCATATATAGTAATGCAAGATATCCTTGTGTATCAGTTTTATATCCTACAAGTTTGTTGTATTCATTGATTAGCTTTAGTAATTTTCTGGTGGCATCTTTAGGGTTTTCTACGTAGAGAATCATGTCATCTGCAAACAGTGAGCATTTTACTTCTTTTCCAATTTGGATTCATTTGATTTCTATATCTGCTCTGATTGGTGTGGCTAGGACTTCCAAAACTATGTTGAATAATAGCGGTGAAAGTGGGCACCCTTTCTTGTTCCTGATTTTAGAGGAAATGCTTTCAGTTTTTCACCATTGAGGATAATGTTTTCTGTGGGTTTGTTATATATGGCCTTTATTATGCTGAAGCATGTTCCTTCTATGCCTACTTTCTGGAAAGTTTTTATTGTAAATGAATGTTGACTTTTCCCAAAGGCTTTCTTTGCATCTATTAAAATGATCATATGGTTTTTATCTTTCAATTTGTTAATATGCTGTATCACATCAATTGATTTGTGTATATTGAAGAATCCTTGCATCACTGGGATAAAACTGGCATGAGCATAATGTATAACCTTTTTAATATGTTGTTGGATTCTGTTTGCTAGAATTTCGTTGAGGATTTTTGCATTTATATTCATCAGTGATATTGGCCTATAATTTTCTTTTGTGGTGGCATTTTAATCTGGCTTCAGTATCAGGGTGATGCTGGCCACATAGAATGGGTTTGGGAATTTTCCTTCCTCTGCAATTTTCTGGAAGAGTTTGAACAGGGTAGGTGTTAGCTCTTAAAGCTTTTGGTGGAATTCACCTCTGAAACTATCTGCCCCTGGGCTCTTGTTGTTGGAAATTTTTTTTTTAATTTTAATTTTTTTAAACCAAAAACATTCTGAATTGGAGTGTAGCAGATTAGCAATGTTGTGGTAGTTTCAGGTGAGCCGTGAAGGGACTCAGCCATACATATGCACGTATTCATTTTTCCACAAACCCCCTTCCCATCCAGGCTGGCACATAAAATTGAGCAGAGTTCCATGTGCTATACCAGAGGTCTTTGTTGTTTATCCACTTTAAATATAGCAGTATAGCAGTGTGACATGACCTTCCCAAAATCCCTAACTATCCCTTCCCTCTGGCAACCATAAGTTTGTTTTCTAAGTCTGTGAGTTTATTTTTTATTTCTCTTTTGTAGGTAAGTTCATTTGTATCATTTCTTTTTAGATTCCACATATAAGGGATATGATATTTTCCTCCTTCTCTGTCTGACTTAATTCACTCAGCATGACACTCTCTAGGCCCATCCATGTTGCTGCAAATGACATTATTTCATTATTTTTAATGGCCGAGTATTATTCCATTGTGTATATGTACCAATCTTTTCTATTCATTCCTTGGGATAAAGGAATGGATAAAGAAAATGGATAAAAACAATAGAATTTTTTATTTATAAAAATTAGTATATAAATCCATATGTTATAGGCGTACTGTGAGAATTAAATATGATGCATGTAAAATGATTAACAGGTGCATCTTACAGAGTAGTATGTAGTCAGTGAAGACATTCTTTCTGTCCTTTTTCTTATGTTCATCCATCCTTCCATGGCTCCCTTTTTGCCTTCATCTCTTCAAAATAATGTTTGTACTTTAATAAAGACAACCATAACCTAATCTAAGGTTTAACCTTAATATATCTCTTAAGTCATATTTTGCCAAATTTTTATTCAATCACTGGAGACTCAGATAACTTCTGCAAGAAAACAAAGGAGCAAATGAAATATTTATGACTGTATTTTTTAGAATTTATTTATTTTAATTGGAGGCTAATTACTTTACAGTATTGTGGTGGTTTTTGCCATACATGCACATAAATCAGCCATGGGTGTACTTGTGTTCCCCATCCTGAACCTCCCTCCCACCTCCCTCCCCATCCCATCCCTCAGAGTCATCCAGTGCACCAGCCCTGAGCACTCTGTCTCATGCATTGAACCTGGACTGGCGATCTATTTCACATATGATAATATACATGCTTCAATGCTATTCTCTCAAATCATCCCTCCCTCGCCTTCTCCCACAGAGTCCAAAAGTCTGTTCTTTACATCTGTGTCTCTTTTGCTGTCTGACTGTATTTTTATACTCACATATTCCATTTGAATTTAGGAGGAATGTTAGCATTGACTGCTTTCTGTTTCCTCTCAGGGGCATTTTCTTATTCTTTTGATTTCTCTCACCCACACATTTTGATCAATGTCATGGTGACAAGCATGTAGATACCAAAAAATATGTACACAGTAAGAAAAATGCTGTTTCAGCGCAACATTTTCGGTGGCTGTTTTTTCAGGGGTTAACCATATTTCTGTCCTGCTGGAGTTCCAGACTTCCATGATATGAATTGAGTCATTCTACTAGTGATGGCATAATAGCACTGACAGTGATTGCTCCTAAAATCTCTCCTTTCTGCTGCTATAGAAACTCCTAATACTTCTCTATCATGTTCCTTCTTCTCCCTCACTTCCTTTACACTTAGCAGAAAACCTTTATTTGAAATGTTAAGCACTGACACATTTCCTCTCACCATCCGCTCTCTTGGCTTCCTTCCTTTCTTAAATCCTTCCTGCATTGCAATCCTAAACTATTAAGCAGCTAATGGTTGCAACTGTAAAATTGGTAAATGTTTGTATTTTCTTAAGAAGTGAAGTTATAGGTTGACCTCTTGTGTAGAAATTAATACTGCTTAGCAGAAGACAAGGTATGATTGTAGAAAGTGGGTATTTAGTGAGAAGTTGCTACTTAAGTGACCACTTTGGAAAAGAAGCACAGAAATGGTCAACAGTGTCAAGGAAAGATAAATTTATATTGGGCGGATATAGATGTCATTTTGAATACCTGTATTATGAGTAAATGGTGCACATACAAAGACACATCCATACTCTACGGAATGAAGAGGACAAGCAGTTTGTTTCTCTAAATCTGTGAACATATCCTATAATTCATGTGAAACTGCAAATGCACAAACACAAAATTGACAGAAATATGCAAAACTTTCCAACAGTTTATTTCCAAGTACATTATAAAATATGACAACATAGTAAATTTCACGTCATTTATTTCCCAAGAGACGTGCTAGGTTTGTAAATCCTGGAATATGATCAGACTATGTTTTGAACCGTATTATCTGTTTGAGCTAGAATTTTTAAAAGACTACATATTTTCTTGAAGAAAATGTTCATCCAATTACTAATAGTGATGCTGAAGGCATGGAAATGTTATTTCTGGAAATCACTTACCACTTTTTAAAGTTTTATAGTTCAAACTGGAACACTGAAAATTGAAGTTTGATTTAATATTTAGTGGAAGAGGAGAATTTATTATTTATATCTCTGATATTAAAAATTATTTGAGATTTCTGTTACCAAACTTCATAAAACATATTTTGTAAAAATCATTCTTAAATCACATTTTTAAAGTAAAAAAAGATGTGCTGAAAAGAGTTACATATTTAACATTGTACCTGACCTAAATAAGTTGGAGAAAGTTCTTAAGCAATTTTGTTTCATTTTCCCATCAATAAAGAGAGAGATAATAATACGTAATTATTCATTGCATAGGAGTCTTACAGTAATTAATGTCTTAAAGCACTTTGAAGATGAAAACAACTTTATAGGCCTCATTATTAAAGGTAAATTTTTGTGGTAAATATCAGCCATTGAAAACCACACATTTGGTCTCCTCAATTTCTTTTTAAATGCTTAATTTGTACCTCTATGTTAATTAGGAATTTTAAAAAAGAAACAACACTTATAAAAAGCATCTGAAATCCTGCACTGAATTTTGAAATCATGGATAGTTTTTCTAAATTTTGTTTTTCTCATGGTCATAAGCCTCTTTCATACCCTAGGAAGTGAGTAAATACTGCTCCTAACTCCTTATTATGAAAAGAAATTTGCCATGTAAGAGCCTCAAAGATTCACCTTTCTCTAAAGCCCTTTACTTAATTGCAAAGAGAAACTGACTATCTGATGGTAACTCTGCATATAGAAAAAACAAAACCATTCATTTAAAAATATTTATTGAATTTATACTACAAAAGATAAATTGTATTGAAAAATATAGAAATGTTCTCATTCTCATAGCAATTATATTTAATAGAAGAATTCAGGCAAACCAATTCAAGGTGGAAAGTGATAGGGTCTCTGGATAAGATTAAAAGTCATTATTACAATGGCTGAGGAAAGGGAGATAACATTGTTTCAGGAAATATAAAATTTCTGTAAAGGTGACGTCTTAGAAGTGGCTTTATTGGGGAAAAAAAGGGAGAAATGGTATTGTAAAACAGTGGTTCTCAATGAGGCACAATCCCGCTTCCCTACCTCCTCCTCCCACCCCAGGGTTACATTTAGTAATATCTGGAGGCATTTTTCATTTTTGGTTGTCACAACTTGGGAAGTGCTACTGACACGTAGTGGGATGCTGCTAACATCCTACAATGTACAGGACAGTCCCCTCCAAAATAATAATAACAATCAGATCTTATTGTCAAGAATCGGGTTTGAGAAATTCTGTTCTTGAAGAGAACACAAGGCTATCAAAGTTACCAGATGGAAATATAGGATACTTGGAATTAGTTTGACAAGAGTAGAGAAATAGAGGTAGGTATTAATGAAATTATTGGGCTTCTCCAGTGGCTCAGTTGGTAAAGAATCTGCCAGCAATGCTGGAGACCTGGGTTCGATCCCTGGGTAGGGAAGATGCCCTGGAGAAGGAAATGGCAACCCATTCCAGTACTCTTGCCTGGAGAATTCCATAGACAGAGGAGTCGGGCAGGATACAGTCCCTGGGATCGTAAAAAGTTGGACACGACTGAGCGATTAACTTTCATTTTAGTTTCAATATTGAAATAGTTATTAATATACTAATAATTTTGTATGGTGATGGTTAGTAGACTTATTGTGATGATCATTTCATAATGTATTTGATTATCAAATTGCTATGTTGTACACCTGAAACTAACATAATATTGTATATCAACTGTACTTGAGTTAAATAAATTTAAAAAGAAAGTGTTATTAGGCAAGCCTTGAGTATTAGGTTAGACTATAGAGTTGATTCATTCTTTTCATTCATTTACTCATTCAATAAATATATCTCAGGCAGTGGGGACAGAAAGATAATTAAGTTTCTGCTCTCAAGTTTATAGGATAGCTGGAGAGAGTCAGGTATACTAATCATTGTATGAATGACTGTATGAAGATTCTACTGAATCTTTGATTTTGATTTCTGCAAGATACCAATTCTATTGTCTTTAAAATTTGTTCAGTTAAAAATAAAGCTTTGAAAAGAGTACACACTATATTCTTCCCATGCTTAGGATCTGACTTAATTTTAGCAAGCAGTTGTTTTGCCAACATACCTTTTCTTTGCTTTTGTATAATTATTAGCAACCTGTGATATGTTGGAGAACATGCATTGTTGACCCTTCCAAATTCACTCTCCACTCTTCTTCACACTGCTCCATAGGTCCAGGATGCTCATGTTTATGGGTACCATGCTTGAGAGCCCCTGTGTTTGCTTTCAGTTACATTTAGCCCATCTGGGACACATGTACTTTCAGAAGGTGAGAGTGAGAGGAGAAAGTATGTAGGATGTTTATTCCTTTTCCAGGTAACCCGGTCACCACGGAGTAGCTGCTCCCTCAACTGAAGCCCCCAACTCCTTTCAGATGGGCTTTCTCATAAAGCTACTTTCTCTGAGTTCCTATAACTGCTCCCTTTCATAACCCCTTCAGACCTGAGCCTGTTGCAAGCCTTTTGATTCTGCACTATCTCTCTTTATAAGCCTATCTACACTTAATAAAAGTCCTTTTTAAGCTTTGCTCATATTACCCATCTAGGACCTCATTTTTATTTATGAAACACATGACTTGGGTAATGGTCATTTGGTAGCTGCTGACAAAAAGACTTCTGCAAAGGAAAGAGTCCAGAAAAGTTTGGGAGTCCAAACTTTTGAGTCCAAAAGAGTCTATTGAAGAATATACCTATTAACTTATTTACTAGTTTGTTTATTTTTAAGTGTGTCATATCTCAAAGTTTCAGTTGTTTCACAGAACCATTTTGATATTCTTTATGTGAACTAAAGAGCCTTTTGATGAGAGTGAAAGAGGAGAGTGAAAAAGCTGATTGAAGCTCAACAATAAAAAAAACTAAGAGCATGATATCTGATCCCATCATTTCATGGCAAATAGAAGGGGTAAAAGTGGAAGCAGAGACAGATTTTATTTTCTTGGGCTCCAAAATGACCCTGGATGGTAAGTGCAGCCATGAAATTAAAACATGCTTGCTCCTTAGAAGGAAAGCTATGACCAACCTAGATAGTGTACTAAAAAGCGGAGACATTACTTTGCCAACAGAGGTCTGTGTAGTCAAAGCTATAGAATTTCCAGCAGTCATGTACAGATGTGAGAGTTGGACCATAAAGGAGACTGAATGCCAAAGAATTGATGCTTTTGAACCATGGTATTGGAGAAGACTCTTGAGAGTTCCTTGGGCTACAAGGAGATCAAACTAGTCAATCCTAAAGGAATTAATTGCTGAATATTCATTAGAAGGATTGGTGCTGAAGCTGAAGTTCCAATACTTTGGTCACTTGATGGGAAGAGCTGACTCATTAGAAAAGACCCTGATGCTGGGACAGGAGGAGAAGGGACAACAGAGGATGAGATGGTTGGATGGCATCACTGACTCAATGGACATGAGTTTGAGCAAACTCTGGGAGATGATGAAGGACAGGGAAGGAAGCCTGGCGTGCTGCAGTCCATGGGATCACAAAGAGTTGGACACCACTGAGTAAATGACAACAACAACCTCAAGTTTTTGTTTATTTTCTAATTCTGAAGAAATGAAGATGTACTTTAAGAGGTCAAAATAATAACTCAGAGTTAGCATTGACTAACTCTGAGAATGCAAGAATGAAAAAGGTATTCTGCTAGTATAAATGATAATGCTTGGATGCTTATGGATATGACAGTGTAGAAGGCCAGTGTGAGTTATGCAGAGAAAGACGATAGTGAAAATGTAGAACATGATGCAAAGAAACAAAACTCCACACCCCAATTCCTTTATAGCTCTCATGTCTATCTCATGAATGTTTTTTATTAGAGGTTTTTTTTTTTTTTGAGATGAAGATGAGCAGAGACAGTTTAACTGGAAAAGTAACTGCTTGTGTCAGTTAACTGGAGAAAAAGTGATTCTTTTTACAGGGAATTTGAACTTCAAAGTCAGACCCTGAATAGAATGAAGCAGGGAGTCTATCTCCTTCATTTGGTCTTTAAAATATCTCTACATTAAGAAGGATCTGTGATGGATTTTGTGTACCACATGGAGAGGAAGCAGAGACTACAAGGAGACTTTGGAAAAATCTCAGCTTTGTCCTAGGTCCTACTTGGTTGAAACAAGTCTACACTGCAGAGGAGGGGGGAAATGTATCTGATGCAAACCAGTTTAACTTGTATAAAGATACTCTTTATATTTTCTTTTTTTGTTTAGTTAATTTGTACTTACTGGGCAGCATACTTGCCAGCAGTTCTAAAAATATACAAATGATAAGATATGGCCCTTTCCTTCAAGGATTTTTTAAATAATCTTCTGTGAACTTTCTAACTATGTCTGAACTGTGCTGTGGGGAACCAAGAAATGTTCATTTATCCAACCTGATATTAAAAAAAAAAAAAAAAAAGGGCCTCCTTGGCTAGCATGGTGATTACAGCAACAATCTATATGCAAAACAAAAAACCAGTGTGAATCTCAGAACAAAATATGGTTAATGTGATCCAGTGATTCCCTCCCATCAGGAGATACTCTCTTCTATGGGCCAAACTAGGAAGGTGTTTATTATTTCTTCCATTCACATTTCCTTTAAATTAATGTTGAGATTGTCCCTCTGAGGGATTATAATGGGTTGTATAACAAAGTTATGGTCAGGCTGCTGCTGCTGCTAAGTCGAGTCAGTTGTGTCTGACTCTGTGCGACCCCATAGACGGAAGCCCACCAGGCTCCTCTGTCCCTGGGATTCTCCAGGCAAGAACACTGGAGTGGGTTGCCATTTCCTTCTCCAATGCAAGAAAGTGAAAGCTAGTGTCTATTTAAGTTACAGACTTGAAAAAAATAACATTTTTAGCCCAAAATATACATTTCTGATTCTTGAAATGTCTGTAATTCACTTTGTTTTATGTTGAAAATTGAACGTATCAGAAAATTCTCATATTGCCTAATATCTGATGCACTCAGATAAGTATTTGAAAAATTGATATTATATAACATCTTTTTTGAAGATGTGAATTTTATCATCAATCTCTTTCTTTTTCAATTGCTGTCCCAACTGTTCTTTCGGTCAATTCAATAGCATAACCAAACACATTCCCTTTCCCCAGTAACTTACATATCTAATATTTTAATGGCTTTATTGAAGGATGGGAAAAGGCAATGGCACCCCACTCCAGTACTCTTGCCTGGAGAATCCCATGGACGGAGGAGCCTGGTGGGCTGCAGTCCATGGGGTTGCTAAGAGTCGGACCCAACTGAGCAACTTCACTTTCACTTTTCATTTTCATGCATTGCAGGAAATGGCACCCCACTCCAGTACTCTTGCCTGGAGAATCCCAGGGGCGGGGGAGCCTGGTGAGCTGCCGTCTATAGGGTCGCACAGAGTTGGACGTGACTGAAGCGACTTAGCAGTAGCAGCAGCATTGAAGGATAATTTACATATAAAAATTCACTCATTTAAAGTATGCAGTTCAATGAAGGTTAGTAAATTTATATAATTATGCAAATCATCACCACAGTCTGGTTTTATAAGATTTAGTCACTAAAAAAATTTCCTTGTACTTCTTTGCAGTTAACCTCTGCTCCTACTCTAGTCCTGAAAAATCGATATTCTTTTCTATCTCTATAATGTTGCCCTTTGTTCCTTTAATTGCTGAGCAATATTTCATGTTTGAGTATATCATATTTTATTTTTCCATTCACCAGTTTATGAACATATAGATTGTTTCTAGTTTTTAGTTATTGTGAATTATTGTAAGCAAAGGAATATAAATAATATTTATCTGCCTACAAGTATCTATGTAAATATGCTTTCATTTCTCTTGGGTAGATACATAAGATACACATTTCTGGGTTATATGGTAAGCATACATTTTACTTTTTAACAAACTAAAAAACTACCAGTTTTCCAAAGTAGCTGTATCATTATGTATTGCTACCGGAAACGTAAGAAGATGTCAGTTTCACCGCATTTTACCAATACCTGAGATTGTCAGCTGTTTTACTTATAGCAACTGTAGTAGATATATAGTGGTATTACATTGTGGTTAAGTATCTATTTACTAATGGCTACTTACATTGAAGATCTTTTTGGGGAGGTTAATTAGATATTTGCATATCCTTTTATATAAAGACTTGTTATTGGATTTTAAGAGTTCTTTTTATGTTCTGGACACAGTACTTTTATCAGGTATAACTTGCATATATTTTCTCTCAGCCTGTGTCTTGTCTTTTTCTTTTCTTAAAGCCACGGATATATAACCATATGTATCCCTTACACATGTGCATATGTAGAGATTTTATTTGGTCTTTTGTTTTTATTAAATGAATCTAACTCTGCATAACTTTTAGTACTTTGATTTTCTCACTCAACATTACCTCATGGAATTTCTTCCATTCACTCTAATTCATTACTTTTAATGACTGCTTACTATTCCATGGCATTTATTTCCCCATTGATGAGTGTTCAGTTTGTTTCCAGGTTTATTTTTTTCCCTTCATGCTGCTGCTGCTAAGTCGCTTCAGTCGTGTCCGACTCTGTGTGACCCCAGAGACGGCAGCCCATCAGGCTCCCCCGTCCCTGGGATTCTCCAGGCAAGAACACTGGAGTGGGTTGCCATTTCCTTCTCCAATGCATGAAAGTGAAAAATGAAAGTGAAGTTGCTCAGTCGTGTCCGACTCTTTGCGACCCCATGGACTGCAGCCCACCAGGCTCCTCAGTCCATGGGATTTTCTAGGCAAGAGTACTGGAGTGGGGTGCCATCGCCTTCTCCGTTTCCCTTCATAACAACAAGTAAAACAACAACCACACCTATGTCCATAACTATGTATTCTAAGTACTGGTGCCTTACTTTCTTTTTTAAAATTAATTGATTTCTTTTATATTTGGTTGCACTGTGTATTTTTTGCTGCACCTGGGCTGTCTCTGGCTGTGGCCAGCAGGGGCTGCTCTTTGTTGTAGTATATGCGCTTATTGTGGTGGTTTCTTTTGTTGCGGAGCACGGATTCTAGGCACACTTCACGGGCTTCAATAGTTGGAGTACACAGGTTCAGTAGTGGCATTGTTGCTTCATGGCATGTGGAATCTTCCGTGCAGGGATCAAACCTATGTCCTCTGCATTGGCAGGCAGATTCTTATCCACTGTACCACCCAGGAAGTCCACGGTGCCTTTTTATCTATAGCTTGAAGCATAGTAATATGATTTTTGGCTCAAAGACTTTGTTTATGTTTTACTTTGATGATTGTTGCTGGATTGCTTTCTGAAATAGATGTGATAATTCACTTTTTTAACAAAGGTCCGAGCATCTTTTCTTCCATATCCGTAAGAGTCAGAGAGATATCCCTTTTAACATGTGTGACAGTGAGGAAGGTAAATTGTAATTGAGCATGTGTATATCTATGCTGCTGCTACTGCTAAGTCGCTTCAGTCGTGTCCGACTCTGTGCGATCCCATAGATGGCAGCCCACCAGGCTCCCCCGCCCCTGGGATTCTCCAGGCAAGAACACTGGAGTGGGGTGCCATTTCCTTCTCCAATGCATGAAAGTGAAAAGTGAAAGTGAAGTCGCTCAGTCATGTCTGACTCTTAGCGACCCCATGGACTGCAGCCCACCAGGCTCCTCTGTCCATGGGACTCTCCAGGCAAGAGTACTGGAGTGGGGTGCCATTGCCTTCTCATGTATTTCTATGATGACTAACAAATGTTGGCATTTTCCCTAGGGCTTCCCTGGTGGCTTAGCAGTAAAGAATCCACCTGCAGTGTGGAAGACTGTCTACAGTGCAGGAGATGCAGGTTCAGTCCCCGAGTTGGGAAAAAAACCCTGGAGAAGGCAATGGCAACCCTCTCCAGTATTCCTGCCTAGGGAATTCCATGGACAAAGGAGCCTGGCAAGCTACAGTCCATGGGGTTGCAAAGAGTCAGACACTACTGAGCAACTAAGTATACATACTTAGTATACATACTATAATTATAGTTGTTTGGACTTGTTCATTTATTAATTCCCATATAAACTTTCATACATTTTTTCCACAATGATAAATCATCACTGTGGAAAAAGATAAGGCTTCCCAGGTAGCACAGTGCTAAAGAATCTGCCTGCCAATGCAGGAAGATGCAAGAGATGCGAGTTTGATCCCTGGTTCGGGAAGATATATGGAGGAGGGCATGACAACCTACTCCAGTATTCTTGCCTGGGAAATTCCATGGACAAAGAAACCTGGTGGACTACAGTCTATGGGTGCAGAGTTGGAAACAACTGAAGCCAGTGTGCACACACAAGTCATCACTTCATAGGTTGCTTGCTAATTGCAAAAGGGAAATATACCTCTAGTATGAAAAGATCTGTCAGTTACCCCTCCAACCAAGTAGACAGTCTTAGTATTTGGTAAAATGGGATGATCTGACAATTTTTTTTCTCTGCTATGTAATATAACATATATAAATCATTGCCAATAAAGTGATTTTGCCGAGAAAATGTCACGTAGCCAGCATCCCCATCTGGATCTTGCCTTTCATGATGGAAGCTTTGTTTATGTAGAGACTACATCAGATCTGATCAGATCAGATCAGTTGCTCAGTCATGTCCGACTCTTTGCAACCCCATGAATCGCAGCACGCCAGGCCTCCCTGACCATCACCAACTCCCGGAGGTCAGTCAGACTCACATCCATCGAGTCAGTGTTGCCATCCAGCCATCTCATCCTCTGTCGTCCCCTTCTCCTCCTGCCCCCAATCCCTCCCAGCATCAGAGTCTTCTCCAGTGAGTCAACTCTTCTCATGAGGTGGCCAAAGTACTGGAGTTTCAGCTTTAGCATCATTCCTTCCAAAGAAATCACAGGGCTGATCTCCTTCAGATGGACTGATTGGATCTCCTTGCAGTCCAAGGGATTCTCAAGAGTCTTCTCCAACACCACAGTTCAAAAGCATCCATTCTATGGCACTCAGCTTTCTTCACAATCCAGCTCTCACATCCATACATGACCACAGGAAAAACCATAGCCTTGACTAGGTGAATCTTTGTTGGCAAAGTAGTGTCTCTGCTTTTGAATATGTGATCTAGGTTGGTCATAACTTTCCTCCCAGAAGTAAGCGTCTTTTAATTTCATGGCTGCAGTCACCATCTGCAGTGATTTTGGAGCCCAGAAAAATAAAGTCTGACACTGTTTCCACTGTTTCCCTATCTATTTCCCATGAAGTGATGGGACCAGATGCCATGATCTTTGTTTTCTGAATGTTGAGCTTTAAGCCAACTTTTTCACTCTCCTCTTTCACCTTCATCAAGAGGCTTTTTAGTTCCTCTTCACTTTCTGCCATAAGGGTGGTGTCATCTGCATATCTGAGGTGATTGATATTTCTCCCAGCAATCTTGATTCCAGCTTGTGTTTCTTCCAGTCCAGTGTTTCTCATGATGTACTCTGCATATAAGTTAAATTAACAGGGTGACAATATACAGCCTTGATGTACTCCTTTTCCTATTTGGAACCAGTCTGTTGTTCCATGTTCAGTTCTAACTGTTGCTTCCTGACCTGCATACAAATTTCTCAAGAGGCAGATCAGGTGGTCTGGTAGTCCCATCTCTTTCAGAATTTTCCAGTTTATTGTGATCCACACAGTCAAAGGCTTTGGCATAGTCAATAAAGCAGAAATAGATGTTTTTCTGGAACTCTCTTGCTTTTTCCATGATCCAGCGGATGTTGGCAATTTGATGTCTGGTTCCTCTGCCTTTTCTAAAACCAGCTTGAACATCAGGAAGTTCATGGTTCATATATTGCTGAAGCCTCGCTTGGAGAATTTTGAGCATTACTTTGCTAGCATGTGAGATGAGTGCAATTGTGCAGTAGTTTGAGCATTCTTTGGCATTGCCTTTCTTTGGGATTGGAATGAAAACTGACCTTCTCCAGTCCTGTGGCAGTGTTGAGTTTTCCAAATTTGCTGGCATATTGAGTGTAGCACTTTCACAGCATCATCTTTCAGGATTTGGAATAGCTCAACTGGAATTCCATCACCTCCACTAGCTTTGTTCGTAGTGATGCTTTCTAAGGCCCGCTTGACTTCACATTCCAGGATGTCTGGCTCTAGGTCAGTGATCACACCATCGTGATTATCTGGGTCTTGAAGCTCTTTTTTGTACAGTTCTTCTGTGTATTCTTGCCCCCTCTTCTTAGTATCTTCTGTTTCTGTTAGGTCCATACCATTTCTGTCCTTTATCGAGCCCATCTTTGCATGAAATGTTCCTTTGGTATCTCTGATTTTCTTGAAGAGATCCCTAGCCTTTCCCATTCTGTTGTTTTCCTCTATTTCTTTGCATTGATTGCTGAAGAAGACTTTCTTATCTCTTCTTGCTGTTCTTTGGAACTCTGCATTCAGATGCTTATATCTTTCCTTTTCTCCTTTGCTTTTCGCTTCTCTTCTTTTCACAGCTATTTGTAAGGCCTCCTCAGACAGCCATTTTGCTTTTTTGCATTTCTTTTCCATGGGGATGGTCTTGATCCCTGTCTCCTGTACAGTGTCATGAAACTCATTCCAAGTTCATCAGGCACTCTATCTATCAGATCTAGGCCCTTAAATCTATTTCTCACTTCCACTGTATAATCATAAGGAATTTGATTTAGGTCATACCTGAATGGTCTAGTGGTTTGCCCTACTGTCTTCAATTTAAGTCTGAGTTTGGCAATAAGGAGTTCATGGTCTGAGCCACAGTCAGCTTCTGGTCTTGTTTTTGCTGACTGTACAGAGTTTCTCCTTCTTTGGCTGCAAAGAATATAATCAATCTGATTTCGGTGTTGGCCATCTGGTGATGTCCATGTATACAGTCTTCTATTGTGTTGTTGGAAGAGGGTGTTTGCTATGACCAGTGCATTTTCTTGGCAAAACTCTATTAGTCTTTGCCCTGCTTCATTCCGTATTCCAAGGCCAAATTTGCCTGTTACTACTCCAGGTGTTTCTTGACTTCCTACTTCTGCATTCCAGTCCCCTATAATGAAAAGGACATCTTTTTTGGGTGTTAGTTCTAAAAGGTCTTGTAGGTCTTCATAGAACCGTTCAACTTCAGCTTCTTCAGTGTTACTGGTTGGGGCATAGACTTGGATTACTGTGATATTGAATGGTTTGCCTTGGAAATGAATAGAGGTCATTCTGTCGTTTTTGATACTGAATCCAAGTACTGCATTTCGGACTCTTTTGTTGACCATGATGGCCACCGCATTTCTTCTGAGGGATTCCTGCCCACAGTAGTAGATATAATGGTCATCTGAGTTAAATTCACCCATTCCAGTCCATTTGAGTTCGCTGATTCCTAGAATGTAGACATTCACTCTGGCCATCTCTTGTTTGACAACTTCCAATTTGCCTCGATTCATGGACCTGACATTCCAGGTTCCTATGCAATATTGCTCTTTACAGCATTGGACTTTGCTTCTATCACCAGACACATCCACAGCTGGGTATTGTTTTTGCTTTGGCTCCATCCCTTCATTCTTTCTGGAGTTATTTCTCCACTGATCTCTTGTAGCATATTGGGCCCCTACTGACCTGGGGAGTTTCTCTTTCAGTATCCTATCATTTTGCCTTATTTTATCCCATATACCTGACTGACAATAGAGGTAAAACAGGCCATGTGTTTTGGAGTATCTAATTTCCCTCTGGTTTTTTCCTTTGTTAATATTATTTAGATTTGGAGAGAAAAGTTTGATGAGAGAAACAGTAGTGTTAGCATATGTTACACTCCAGCTGCATTCTTTTTTTCTGCAAAGATAATCCTGCTTTTGAAATGTATTGCTTTAGGTGTGATCTGTTATATGTATATGTCATTAATAGTATTCAAAAGTTTCTACACCTGACCGTTTACTTGGACAAATGCAAAGAACAATGAGCACTGATTTCTAAGGAGCTAATAAGTTGTCATTTAAATAATAGATTAGCTTAATCTTAGTTTACAGTAATTAAATTTTGGAAAAATTTATTTGCGTATCTTAAATATCCTCATTTTCAGAAGCTTTATAAGGATGCAATAGATATGATTCTGTTTAATATACATAACTGTGAATAGACTTAACATTGAAAACTTTAAACACTTTCTTTTACAATTGGGATTTTTGTTTTCACTACTCCTTATGATAACTTTGAGATAGATATGTGTGAAAATTGTAGAGTGGATGGCAAAATAGAATGCTAGAATGGGAAGGAAAGTTGATAAAAGTATAATTGATTCCAAGATTTTTCTTGAACAAATGAAACCAAAGATTTTTTCCCCAGCAACACAAACTAATTGCTTTTCTTTTTTATTTCCTTGGAGACACATGTAGACTAAAATGTAATAAATACTGTACTTGTGTGTTTACTTACCAAAATGTTCTCCTCAGAAATAGTAATGATACCCTTTCATTGACATCATCCAAGTGATAATATACTTTTGTTTCTGTCATTGGAGTAATAATAACCTTTCAACCACATCACTGTACAGTACTTCTTTCTTATATTGTACATAATGCATAAAAATAAAAAGCCTATATTATTCCTTAAGGGAAAAGGTTGTTATTTAAATAAATTCACAGACATCTGAAAACTACAGTTCCTTGTTAATGTGTACTTAAAATTTCTATAGATCCTTGTGACTTCTTACAAAAATTTAATTTTCATATTCTTTCAATTGTCACATTATACTTAACTCTACAGATCTCTGCTAGTTCACAGCTCAACAATAAAACTTCAAGTCAGTTTCAGTTGCTTATATCACAATAATTAAAAATTAGATTTTTTTTTGCCAAATACTTCTCAGACTGTTTCAAAGCCTAGTTTGCATAAAATATTACTGGTAGATAAACTGTATGTTATTAAAGAGCAGATATATCCAAGATAATGTTGATAAGTGATTTTTAATATAACTTAAGAAGAGTTGACACTACTCAGAGTGAAAATTTTAACTTTTTCTTGCAAATTACTTTAGTCACTTAAATTAACTCACAGTTTTAATATCAAACATTGATATGTATTTAATAGAGTCTTCTATGAATTGCTTCCTATCAAAATAATTGTGTACAGTGTGAAAAAAATTTGTGACATTAGTCTCCTTAGTATTTCTTAAGAACAAAGAGAATAAAAGTCCATTGTGTTTTGTTTAAGTTTCCTTTACTTCATCATAAATTGTAAAATTGTGATTTTTGCTGGATGAAGGAAATCCAAACAGCATCACTCTATTTAGTAAGAAAAGTGAATGATATATTGAATATTTAAAATAAAGAACTAATCGTAATAGGAGTAAACTAATCGTGCAGACATAAATTCTGGAAAGTAGGCTAGAGGAATTTTATAACAATTATAAAATTTTATATCCTTTTAATATGTGTTTATTAAATAAATGTTTGTTTCTGGTCTAGTTCCATGTCCCAAATTACTTTATCAGAGACAACATTGGATAGTGTTGGTTTGAAGTCATATTTATCAATGTAGGGCAGAAATGTTATTTATTTCTACTACTACAAATAATCTCTAAGTTAAAGACTAAATTGTCTGTTGGACTTTAATGAAACAAGAGATGCCTAGTTAAAGCTTTTGTTAAAAAAAAAAATTCTTGTTTATCTAGCTGAGGCAGTAAACAACTTTAGGACTCAATTTAAGTTGCTCTAAACATTATCTTTTGGTTTTTTTATTGGAAGTGGAGGGATTGTTCACCAAACTGGTAATAATAAGAGTGCTGGATGACACTGTTATTTAGTGTGTTGTAACTAGCCAGATCCTTTTCTGTGAATATTAAGTGATGTGCTATTCTCAATCACTATTGTTCTAATAATTTTTTTGTTACCAGTCTTACTGATATATAATTCACATACCTTATAATTCACCCACTTGTATACAATTCAGTGGCTTTTAATCTACTCACAGAGTTATGCAACCATCAGCAGAATTAACTTTAGTACACTTTCATGATCCCCCAAAGAAACCCCAGAGCTGCTTGCAATGACTGCGTTTCCTCCCATAGCTGTTTACAATTACAATCACAAACCCCATAGCTGTTTGCAATCACTCTGCACTTCCTCCCAACCATCATCCTGCCACCCTAAACCTAGTTGTTGTTGCTTGGTCACCAAAGTCATGTCCAACTCTTTGTGACCCTGCGGACTGTAGCAGCCTGCCAGTCTCCTCTGTACATGGAATTTCCCAGGCAATAATACTGTAGTGGGTTGCCATTTCCTTCTCCAGGGATTTTCTTGGCCCAGGGCTTGAACCACGGCCTCTGAGTTGGCAGTCAAATTCTTTACCCATGAGCCACCAGGAAAGCCCCTCTAACCCTTGACAACAGCTAATTTAACTTCTGTCTTTATATAGATTAGTTTCTGGACATTTCATGTAATTAGAATTATCAAATATGCCTTTTTTCATGACTAGTGTCTTTCACTCAGCATAATGTTTTCAAGGTTTATCCATGGTGTGTAACATGTATCAGTATGTCATAGCATTCTAAGGCCAAATAATACTCTATTATATGGAATCTCTCATTTTATTTATCTATTCATTGATTGAAGTTCACTTGGGTTGTTTCTATTCTTTGGCTATTACAATGTTGCTATGAACATTCCTGTACAAACTTTGAAGTGGGTATATATTCCACTTCTCTAGTGTATGTGCTTAGCAGTGGAATTGTTGGATCATATTGGAATTCTATGGATAGTCATTTGAGGAATTGCTATGTTGTGCCATTCTACATTCCTACCAATGGCATATGAAGTTCTGATTTGTATACATCCTTGCCAGCATCTGTCTTATTTGTCTTTTTTATTATAGTCATCCTACTGAGAATAAAGTGATATCTCATTGTGATTTTGATTTGCATTTTCCTGACAATTTTGTATGTTTTTTCACGGACTTGTTAGCCATTTGTATATCTTCTAGAAAACTTGTGTATTCAGATCCCTGTTCATTTTAACAATTGTTATTTGTCTTTTATTACTGTTATGAGTTGTTTATATATTATTAATTTTGTTTTATGTGGTTTACTAAAGATAAAAACATTAATGTATATGTGTATAATAAATTTGGCTATTAACCAAACATGAAATCAATCAAATATAATTTTTGGTCAGTCTAACATAGGGATGGGACTGGTGATAGAAGCAAGGTTCAATGCTGTAAAGAGCAATATTGCATAGGAACCTGGAATGTCAGGTCCATGAGTCAAGGCAAATTGGAAGGGGTCAAACGGGAGATGACAAGAATGAACATCAACATTCTAGGAATCAGAGAACTAAGATGGACTGGAATGGGTGAATTTAATTCAGAAGACCATTATATCTACTACTGTGGGCAGAAATCCCTTACAAGAAATAGAGTAGCCATCATGGTCAACAGAAGAGTCTGAAATGCAGTACTTGGATGCAGTCTCAAAAATGACAGAATGATCTCTCTTTGTTTCCAAGGCAAACCATTCAATATCACAGTAACCCAAGTCTATGCCCCAACCAGTAACACTGAAGAAGCTGAAGTTGAACAGTTCTATGAAGACCTACAAGACCTTCTAGAACTAACACCCAAAAAAGATGTCCTTTTCATTATAGGGAACTGGAATGAGAAAGAAGGAAGTCAAGAAACACTTGGAGTAACAGGCAAATTTGGCCTTGGAATATGAAATGAAGCAAGGCAAAGGCTAATAGAGTTCTACCAAGAGAACACACTGGTCATAGCAAACACCGTCTTCCAACAACACGAGAGTAGACTCTACACATGGACATCACCAGATGGTCAACACTGAAATCAGATTGATTATATTCTTTGCAGCCAAAGATGGATGAGCTCTATACAGTCAGCAAAAACAAGACTGGGAGCTAACTGTGGCTCAGATCATGAACTCCTTATTGGCAAATTGAGACTGAAATTGAAGAAAGTGGAGAAAACCACTAGACCATTCAGATGTGACCTAAATCAAATCCCTTATGATTATACAGTGGAAGTGAGAAATAGATTTAAGGAACTAGATCTGACAGACAGAGTGCCTGATGAACTACGGACAGAGGTTCGTGACATTGTACAGGAGACAGGAATCAAGACCATCCCCATCTCTCAGTCATGTCCGACTCTCAGCGACCCCATGGACTGCAGCCTACCAGCCTCCTCTATCCGTGGAATTTTCCAGGCAAGAGTACTGGAGTGGGGTGCCATTGCCTTCTCCAATCCCCAAGAAAAAGAAATGCAAAAAAGCAAAATGGCTGTCCGAGTAGGCTTACAAATAGCTGTGAAAAGAAGAGAAGTGAAAAGCAAAGTTGAAAAGGAAAAATAAACCCATTTGAATGCAGAGTTCCAAAGAATAGCAAGGAGAGATAAGAAAGCCTTTCTCAGGGATCAATGCAAAGAAATAGAGGAAAACAATAGAATGGGAAAGACTAGAGATCTCTTCAAGAAAATTAGAGATACCAAGAGAACATTTCATGCAAAGATAGGCTCAATAACAGACAGAAATGGTAGGGACATAACAGAAGCAGGAGATATTAATAAGAGGTGGCAAGAATACACAGAAGAACTGTACAAAAAAGAGCTTCACAACCCAGATAATCACGATGGTGTGATCACTGACCTAGAGCCAGACATCCTGGAATGTGAAGTCAAGTGGGTCTTAGGAAGCATCACTACGAACAAAGGTAGTGGAGGTGATGAAATTCCAGTTGAGCTATTCCACATCCTGAAAGATGATGCTGTGAAAGGGCTGCACTCAATATGCCAGCAAATCTGGAAAACTCGGCAGTGGCCACAGGACTGGAAAAGGTCAGTTTTCATTTCAATACCAAAGAAAGGCAATGCCAAAGAATGCTCAAACTACTGCACAATTGCACTCATCTCACACGCTAGTAAAGTAATGCTTAAAATTCTCCAAGTGAGAAAATTCTCCAAGCGAGGCTTCAGCAATACGTGAACCGTGAACTTCCAGATGTTCAAGTTGGTTTTAGAAAAGGCAGAGGAACCAGACATCAAATTGCCAACATCCGCTGGATCATGGAAAAAGCAAGAGAGTTCCAGAAAAACATCTATTTCTGCTTTACTGACTATGCTTTGACTGTGTGGTCACAATAAACTATGGAAAATTCTGAAGGAGATGGGCATACCAGAACACCTGACCTGCCTCTTGAGAAACCTGTATATAGGTCAGGAAGCAACAGTTAGAACAGGACATGGAACAACAGACTGGTTCCAAATAGGAAAAGGAGTCTGTCAAGGCTGTATATTGTCACCCTGTTTATTTAACTTATATGCAGAGTACATCATGAGAAACGCTGAGTTGGAGGGAGCACAAGCTGGAATCAAGATTGCCAGGAGAAATATCAATAACCTCATATATGCAGATGACACCACCTTTACGGCAGAAAGGGAAGAAGAACAAAAGAGCCTCTTGATGAAAGTGAAAGAGGACAGTTAAAAAGTTGGCTTAAAGCTCAACATTCAGAAAACAAAGATCATGGCATCTGGTCCCATCACTTCACGGAAAATGGATGGGGAAACAGTGGAGACAGTGACAGACTTTATTTTTGTGGGCTCCAAAATCACTGCAGATGGTGATTGCAGCCGTGAAATTAAAAGATGCTTACTCCTTGGAAGGAAAGTTATGACCAACCTAGATAGCATATTGAAAAGCAGAGACATTACTTTGTCCACAAAGGTCCGTCAAGTCAAGGCTATGGTTTTTCCTGTGATCATGTATGGATGTGAGAGTTAGACTGTGAAGAAAGCTGAGTGCTGAAGAATTGATGCTTTTGAACTGTGGTGTTAAAGAAGACTCTTGAGAGTCCCTTGGACGTCAAGGAGATCCAATCAGTCCATCCTAAAGGAGATCAGTCCTGGCTGTTCATTGGAAGGAATGCTGTTGAAGCAGGAAGTCCAATACTTTGCCCACCTGATGCAAAGACCATTTGAAAAGACCCTGATGCTGGGAAAGATGAGGGCAGGAGGAGAAGGGGATGACAGAGGATGAGATGGTTGGGTGGCATCACCAACTCAATGGCCATGGGTTTGGGTAAAGTCCGAGAGTTGGTGATGCACAGGGAGGCCTGGCGTGCTGCAGTTCATGAGGTCACAAAGAGTCAGACATGACTGAGTGACTGAACTGAACTTACTGAACATATGGCAATTAATTTGATTTAATTTTTCTTTTAATTGTTCTGAAGTCTATTTGACTACCAAACTGTGGATTGTAACAAATCACTCAGGATATATTTAATAGGATATATTTTTAGGATATATTTAATTGTATAATTTAATAGGATATATTGATTGGAAGTTAAGTTTTGAGAAATTACTTATTGTGAGATTTCAGTAAGAGTCCTCTTATTATAAAGAAGTAATTTGAAGAAAAAAATTTTCATTATAACCAATATTTTCATTATAATGCATTTGTTTTTTTAAGTGTTTAAAAGTTTGGCATTTGAACAGTCATTTTTTCTTGTTTCAAATTTTTTCATAATCCTTCATACATATTATTACTTTTAGATTATAAATTAAACCTTAAAGAACATAAATGTTTTTATATTTCAGTAAAGGCAATCATCTCCACTTTCTACTTTCTTATCTTCAATTGAACAAATGAGGGACAGAGTAAAAACTCATTTTTGGTCCCTTGATGTTGGTGGTCTGGCCCATTTTCCAAGTATAGTGGGCTAGAGATATAAGCCTAGGTTACATGAAAGAACATTTAAGAACAATCAAGGTTTAAGAGGAGAACAGCTGCTACTAAAATGTCAAAGTATTAAGTATTTCTGTATATGTAATTGAAGGAAATGGAGAAGACAGCAGAGTGTTCAGGATGAGGCCCAGGTTCACTGTCATTTGAAAGAAGGTGTTAATGATCCTTCCTTTAGGTCTTTTTCTTTGGGTCAGGGATGTATTATGAAAGTCTCCTTATGTACACTGCATAGAAAAAATGTGTAGCTCAACACATACATGACTTCTTTTTAATGACAGAAAGAAATGATGGGAATATAACTGAAAATTATCTTTCCAGTTTGCAAACTCATTGGGCAATATGAATTTTTCTTAAGGTTCCTGGGATTCCTTGGTGGCTCAAAGGTTAAAGGATCTGCCTGCAATGTGGGAGACCTGGGTTCGATCCCTGGGTCAGGAAGATCTTTTGGAGAAGGAAATGGCAACCTGCACCAATATTCTTGCCTGGAAAATTCCATGGACAGAGGAGCCTGGTGGGCCCCAGTCCATGGGGTCACAAAGATCAGACATGGCTGAGCGACTAACACTTTCACTTTAATACATTTTGGTCAGACAGTGAGCCTTCACCATAAAATAAAAGTGAATGGCTAGAAAACTGAACAGACTAAACTTTGTTATAAATTTGAGTGTTTAAATATGTACAGGGAGTTCAGCCTCAACAACAGGGGAGCGGAGTGAACCGGACGCGTGTACAGCCTGCACAGTGATCACACTGCTGAGGGCTCCTCCACTGTGCCCCGCCTATCTGGGGAAGCCCAGCACGGGCCGTGCAGGGGCTGGGGGCACCCCAGGGTCCAGCCTGCTGCTGCTCCTGGCCTCAAGAGAGTGGGGACCCCCACGGCCCGGGGCTGTCCCTTCCTGGGCCCTGACTCTCCTGGTCCCTTTGTTAATGTTGCACAATTTTGAACCCCCCTTCCCTCCCTCCCCTTTATAGTGGGTTGGGTTTTAAATTATAAATGTTAATTGCCTCTGGATGAAAAAGTTTTTAATAAACACCTTATTAAGGCAATGGCACCCCACTCCAGTACTCTTGCCTGGAAAATCCCATGGGCAGAGGAGCCTGGTAGGCTGCAGTCCATGGGGTTGCTAAGAGTCGGACACGACTGAGGGACTTCACTATCACTTTATTACCTCTTCTTCAAAAAATATATATATATATATATATAAATATAAAAATATATATATTCTTCAAATATAATGCTTATTTTAAGTGATCTTTGAAATAAAGCAGTGTATGAATGATGGTATAACTTTAAGATAAAATAAGCTTACATATATATAAATTTATAAATATATATAAATGTTTTAAAGCATATATAGTTCTCTCAAATAGATGAAAGTTTAAATATCAGCTTATTACTACTAGCAAGAATGTGCAGAATGTAAGTCACAATTCAAGACCTGGGCACAGTGATAAGACTGCTGCCTCATTTGAGTAACAGCTCCTCATATCAGGTGTAAGCAACATCATCTTCTGAGATTCTCATTCTTACATCTAGCCTTTATTTTAGCTCATAGATGTGCCACTGGAATTTTTCACAGCCAAGCCCTGTGACAGGATAAGTGGACAGTCCAATAATGTGATTGTAGAGAAGAGCTTGTTTTCGTCCAGGAGAGATGGAAATTGTCCATACAAAATAAAAAGAAAGTAAAAGTCAAAGAAACACTAAGAGAAATAAAACTTTAAGGGTGAGAATTTTGTGTTTACAGATATGCTTTCCTTCAGTGCTAATTTTTGCAAGTAAGTGCTTTATTTTGTGGTCTTGGTAAATCATGGCTGCTTAACTATGAGTTTAAAGCTGTTAAATTACCCACAATCCATCCCCTAAAACATATGCATGAAAAGATGTAAAATAAAATAAAGCAATAAAGAAAATTTCCTGTTTAAAATTTAATGCTGATATGATTAAAAACATATATCAATAGCTTAAAGGCAATCAGACTTCATAATCTAGGAGTAAGCTTGTTATAATAAAAACAAGCTTCATTGTCATTTCTGGATGCCAGATTAATTTATTATCATTTTCCAAAAAAGCTGAAAATGGTGAGAGTGATTCCTTTATTTCAATTGAGAACTACATCTGGGTCAGAGTTAACAGCCATCTGAAAGGAAAGTATCATTTGAGAAGGCTTGGGGGTATGCCTGAAGCTTTTTACTTTTATGTCATTTGCTAATAAGCTAGCTATCTGAAAGCTATTAAATTAGAATATTTGATTTTTCTGAGATTAAAAAGAAGTATTGGACTCATAGTTAATAGTTTGTACATAAGGCTTCCATTACATTCTGCAACCTTTAAAAATCCAAGGTTTGGGCATGTTTTTCCTTTCTCCTTCTTCCTGCCTTCATTCTTTCCTCCCTCTCTCCATCCTTCTCTTCCCGTGCCTCCTTCCCTCCCTTCCTTTCTTTCACCTTAGGAAATGTTTCTCTATTTGTTGTGTGTTACATAAGTATTATAAGAATTGAATTAAGAAAATGTTCTGAGCTTATGTTTTACAAACCTTCAAACTTTAGAACTATGCCTGGTTTAAAGAACTTTATACTTAATATTTGAACTGCATAAGCTTGCTGGTTTATACTAGTATATATGCTAAATTTTCAAAAGCCTATATTCATAGACTAACTAGTTATACTCAAGTATCCCCCCTCAACACGTCCTCCCCACCCCCCGCCTTTACTGGGAAAATAAGTATGGGGCAGGAAAATGTGGGAATGTTAGTGAACCACTTAGGAACAAACTAAGCGAGGAAAAAATAAAAATGAAATAAATGTTATGACCAATACTGAACTTAGTGTGTGTTTGACAAGTGTTACACATTTTTTAAACTATAATTTTTTATATTTGGTTTCCCTTTATTCATTTTCTTTCTCTTTTACTCTTTTCTCCTCTCCTTTATCATTACTTTATGTCTTTCCTCTCCTTTCTTTTACCACCAATTTTTTTTTCTTCCACTAACAAGAAACGTTTCCACTCTGAGCAGATCTTTAGAATGCCAGTGTCCTTACATTTAGTTTTACAAGTGTAAAGTGTGTGTGTTGGTGTGTGTGTTGGTGTGTGTGGTGTGTCTGTGTCTTTTAGTAGTTTTTATTGTAAGGAAATTTAAAAAAGAAATTTGAATATATTATCTTTCTCTTTTGCCTAACATTTTATACAAATTCTACATAGTTTCAGAAATAAACTAAACAGTTCAGAATTTCTGTGGCATAGTCTTTCTTTAAAATTTCTTGCTTACTAGAAATGTCTATATTGACTTATTTTAATTTGAAATATAGCTACAAGTAGATCTTCCTATGGTGCTTTCCTCAATGTTCCAGCTATGGAACTGCAAGTATGAAAACATTATGAAAACTAGTTTCTTCAACTGCTTATTCAACACAGGCTATGTCAAAAATTAACTTCTTTAGCACAGGCAATCAATGACTAATGAATAAGATTTAAAAATTTTCATGTATAATATCATTGTTTACAAATTTTGGAGGTAATTTTCCCACCGCAGCAACAGTAAGGGAGTAGGATTTGGTCCAAGAACAATCTCCAAACTTGGTTTATTTATCTCAAAATGAAGCTGAAGTGTAGAAATCTATAGTACAACTTCAATACGTTGTTGTTTTGTTTGCAGGGAAAAAAATGGGTTGAAGCACTCTTGATTTTTTTTATTTACCAGGGCTTTGCTTTCCCTGTGTAATCTGATTCTTATCCCTAATTGCACAACTCTATAATGTTCAAGCTGGTTTTAGAAAAGGCAGAGGAACCAGAAATCAAATTGCCAACATCCACTGGATCTTGGAAAAAGCAAGAGAGTTCCAGAAAAGCATCTATTTCTGCTTTATTGACTATGCCAAAGCCTTTGACTGTGTGGATCACAATAAACTGGAAAATTCTGAAAGAGATGGGACTACCAGACCACCTGATCTGCCTCTTGAGAAATTTGTATGCAGGTCAGGAAGCAACAGTTAGAATAGGACATGGAATAACAGACTGATTCCAAATAGGAAAAGGAGTACATCAAGGCTGTATATTGTCACCCTGTTTATTTAACTTATATGCAGAGTACATCATGAGAAACACTGAGCTGGAGGGAGCACAAGCTGGAATCAAGATTGCCAGGAGAAATATCAATCACCTCAGATATGCAGATGACACCACCCTTATGGCAGAAAGTGAAGAGGAACTAAAAAGCCTCTTGATGAAAGTGAAAGTGGAGAGTGAAAAAGTTGGCTTAAAGCTCAACATTCAGAAAACGAAGATTATGGCATCTGGTCCCATCACTTCATGGGAAAGAGATGGGGAAACAGTGGAAACAGTGTCAGACTTTATTTTTCTGGGCTCCAAAATCACTGCAGATGGTGACTGCAGCCATGAAATTAAAAGACGCTTACTCCTTGGAAGGAAAGTTATGACCAACCTAGATAGCATATTCAAAAGCAGAGACATTACTTTGCCAACAAAGGTTCGTCTAGTCAAGGCTATGGTTTTTCCTGTGGTCATGTATGGATGTGAGAGTTGGACTGTGAAGAAGGCTGAGCACCGAAGAATTGATGCTTTTGAACTGTGGTTTTGGAGAAGACTCTTGAGAGTCCCTTGGACTGCAAGGAGATCCAACCAGTCCATTCTGAAGGAGATCGGCCCTGGGTGTTCTTTGGAAGGAATGATGCTAAAGCTGAAACTCCAGTACTTTGGCCACCTCATGCGAAGATTGACTCATTGGAAAAGACTCTGATGCTGGGAGGGACTGGGGGCAAGAGGAGAAGGGGATGGCAGAGGATGAGATGGCTGGATGGCATTACTGAGTCGATGGACGTGAGTCTGTGTGAACTCCTGGAATTGGTGATAGACAGGGAGACCTGGCATGCTGTGATTCATGGGGTTGCAAAGAGTCGGACACGACTGAGTGACTGATCTGATCTGATATGATAAGAGAGAAAGGGGAAGGCAATGGCACCCCACTCCAGTACTCTTGCCTGGAAAATCCCATGGATGGAGGAGCCTGCTACGCTGCAGTCCATGGGGTCGCTAAGAGTCAGATACGACTGAGCGACTTCACTTTCACTTTTCACTTTCATGCACTGGAGAAGGAAATGGCAACCCACTCTAGTGTTCTTGCCTGGAGAATTCCAGGGACGGGGGAGCCTGGTAGGCTGCTGTCTCTGGGGTCGCACAGAGTCGGACACGACTGAAGTGACTTAGCAGCAGTATAGAAGAGAAAAACACATGGAATTTTTCAGCTCTTGCTTACTGCAATTTCATGCCAATTTTAACTGTGCCCATACTACTGCCTTTTTAAAAAAAATTTACCTGTTAATGGTTCTCTAACAAAATATTCAAAAGAATAACTGCTGTGGGTTTTTTGTTCTTTCCCTTTATCTTTCCAGTTTCATAGTCTCTTCTTCCTCAAGTTCCATTCTTAGTCTTCATCAAATTATTATTCTTCCTATTTATTTGGAAAGATTCAGGGCACTTTCCTTCTTTCTCTGTTTGTCAGTTTGTGATTCCTTTCAGTTTAAGAGAAAGAGATGGTTATACTATAAACCCAAACCGTCTCTTTGTCCTTGACCCAGTTCTTTCAATTTCGTAAGCCGTGTTATTCTTACAGATACTCTTTTCCAGACTAGAATCACACAGCCTTTCTAACATTCACAGCTGTTCCCACATCCCTCTCTGGCTACAGTCCTCTTTTCTTCTTTTCCTTTACTGCTGAATATCTTACAGGAACATCTTCAGTGTCCCTTTCAGGTCTATTCACATGACTTAAATTCATGTAATTGTTTTTTTCTTCTCTCTCATTCTGTTGGGATCACCATCTCAAGATCGACTCATTGTCAACTTTAATAGCCATGTATTCACTCTCAATCTACTTAAATCTTTAATGCATTTCACTCTTTAAAACCGTGCTTCCTTGACTTCTGGGAAAGTGTATTACATTGCTCTGCAATTCTCAAGTTCTTCTCTTCTTCCATTTTTAAGGGCTTTTTGTTAATATGGTTATATTTAATTTTCAATATGAACTTGTGAGGTAGATATTATTATACTCATTTAATAGACTCCTGAATTAATATTTTTCAGTTTCCAACTATCTGGCCACTTTACAAAAGTCAACTGAACATGCATTGTACTTAGGCATTCAATATAGTGCAGTAACATATTTAAGATTAAGTTTATAATCTTTTTCCTATACCATCCAGTGTCTTCTCCCAAACTTCCTATTGGGGTTTTAATACAACTGCTATCCAAGTCATTTAGTTCAAAATCTTGAGTTAAGTTCAATTTTAAACAATAGAGACTTTTAGCCAGATTAACCTGAATTATCCTCTCTTGGTAGCTACAATGATTTATGTCTTCCCATAGCACTTCTGATATCAAATGTGTGGGTTTTGCACACTAAGAAATTTTTCAGTTCTCTGTGGACACCAACTGGCTTGCCTACAATTTAGTTCAATTCTGACACAAAGTACCTGGAGCCACAGGTAAAGGACTCAGTCCTACAACACTGCCCACATTTCAGATATCAGTCACATGTAGAGGACCCCCACGTTATCTGCGCTCTTGTCCAATTTGGCTGCAAATCCAAGGTTACCATGATCTCCTTCTTACGTTGCTACAGTGACCCATAGAACTCAGGGAAACATTTCACTTACTAGTACCAATTTGTTATAAAGAATATTAATATAAAGGATACAAATGAACAGCCAGATGAAGAGGCATATGCAGAAAGGTCTGGAAGGGTACTGAGCATAGGAGCATCTATCTCCGCGGAGTTTGGTGAGTCCCACCCTTCCAACACAAGGATGCATTCACCAACCTGGAAGCTCTCCAAATACTTTCCTTTTAGGTTTTCATGAAGATTCCATTATGTGTGTAGGAGTGATTGATAAATCATTGACCACTGGTGGTTATTATCTTGACCTCCAGTCCCCCAACCCTCCTTAGTGGGAGATCTGGGTGTGAGATTGAAAGCCCCAACCCTCTAATCAGATGGTTTATTCCTCTGGCAACCATCACCAATCCTAAAGCTATCTAAGGGCCTATAAAGAATTGCTTTCTCAACTTAAACTCAGATATGGTCTAAAGGGACTTCCTTTGAATAATAAAGGATACCCCTCATCCCTATCACTAAGGAAGCTTCACGATTTTTGCAACTCTGTGCCAGGAATTGGGGATGAAGACCAAATTTATGTTTCTTATTGTACCATGATATCACAGTTGTCTTCTTAATTAGTTGTCATTACTTTTGCATTACATGTCAACTCATTCTTCAAAAGTCCACAGAAACGCCCTCTCACTTGATTCCAAAGTTATTGGGAACCTTCTCACAACTCTGTTCCTGTGGCACTCTTTTATTGCCATCCTGATACTGATGGATACTGTGCTTTTCAGAGCTCAGAGTCTTGGGTTAGACAAGCCTGTACTTGGATCCTCATGCTGAGGATCACCTAGCTTTGTCACCTAGGCTGAACTCATACTGCTTGCTTCACGACAGGCCAGTTATTGAGAGACGAGTTGTTAAGGGCAAGGAATAATGTGTACATTTCGAAAGCCAGCTAACCAAGAAGATGATGGGCTCATGCCCCAAAGAACCATCTTGTCTGAGTTAGAATTCAGACTCATTTTATACTAGAAGTGGAGAAAGTAAAATCAAACACCCTGTGGTTCCCATCAGCCTCCCAAGAGGGTGTTTGAATTTCTTTCTCCCTGCAGCCATTCATACGTGGACCTAGTCAGGATGCTTCCTATGAGCTAAACAAAGGTATTTGAACTTAATGCTCATTACTTGGGGAGCGGGATTCCCAGAGATGGGGTGTTATGTATAATTTAAGCTTATAGGAAGCATCCATTTAGTTATTAATTTGTAATAAAATACAAAGCTTCTTCCCTATTACAACTTACAAGCTGGATGACTTGTTGTAAGCTACTTAACATTTCTGAAGCTTCATTTTTCCATAGTGGTAAACAATGTTAATAGTGCCTAGTTTGTGGGATACTTAAAAAGATGAAATGAGATAATAATGCACATAGCTGGAACATAAAAAATACTCAAAAGATTACTAGTTTACTCACCTCCTAAAGCATAACATTGTGAAAATATGCAGAACCTGGGATTTGAAAAATTTGGTTCCCAGTTTTGTGTCCCTTTGGCTTGGCAGTGCTGTTTCCTAGTCATAACATTTAAACTCATAATACTTTTATTATCTTCCCTGTACAATGGGATGGATTATAATTCAAATAAGTATTTGATGGGAAATTTTTCTGTGAAGATGTTCATAAAACTATTAAGATTTGGTATCAAATGTAAATAATGATTAAAATCAAGCACTCGAACAAAGGAGTCATATTTTGTGCATCTTTGCATGAACAAGCATGAATTGTATGAACAAACATGAATAACAGTTTCTTATATATGAAAAGCCTGTGGTGTGGATTGAATTTACTTTGATATTTCTTCTGTAAGTCAAAGCCATTCTCCTAATTAGGTCACAATCTCCTTTGCGACTAACTATAAGGGTCATCTTCTTGGACACCTTGCCTCCAGGTTTTAGCCCTTTCCTTACAATGATGTACAATAATCCTGTTTGAACACTCATATGACCATACTATTCCCTTTTTCAAGAACATTCAATGGCTTGCTTTTTCCTAGCACAACAAAGCTAACCTTCTCCCTTGAATTTTAAAATTCTCCATCTGTTCCCACTCTTCCTAGGCAATATTATTTTCCATTATTCCTTAACAAGCTTCCACTGCTTTACCGAGACAGGTATATTTTTTGTCTCTAGTAAACTAGGCCCTGAAGATACAAATTTGCATAAAATATTCAGTAGCATGTTCCTTATTTTCTTCTCACCTTCTATGCTTTTACACATGCTGTTTAAGTCTTCTGGAATGCCTTCTTGTCTCCCATCTCCTTACATAAATCTACAGAAATTCTATGATCTAACAAATGTTTTTTATTCCCCTATCAGTTTTTCCTTTTATTCTCATTAATCCTCCCTTCTCTTAATGTCATCACATAGTCTTTTAAAATAGATGATTGGGTCACATAGTATAAGATTCAGAAGGTACGTGGGGCATACAGAGTCTTTGTCCCTCAGCAACTTCCCTTTTCCCTCCTCCCACAGATGTTCCATATATAAACATATATATATATGTCCTCCTATCATCCATTACCCCTGCCTTTTACTACAAGTAATGAAGGCAGTGATGAAGCTGTTCCTAAGGAGGTCATGTTCAAGAGGAAGCCTTAATGAAGTGAGCATAACTAGTGAAGATCCAGGGAAAGAAAATTCCAGACAAAGTAAATACCAATTGAAAGGTCACATGAAGCATGTGGCAACAAGCTTGTTGTGCTCCAGGAAAAGCAAGCTGGCCAGTGTAGACATATTGGGAGAGTGAGGATGCAATTACAGCAGGTGAGGGTGGTGTGGGATAGGGCCAAATAAAGTGATCTAAAACACAATAAGAAGTTTGAAATTTATTCAAAACTTGATGGACATCTATTATAGGATTTTGAGCAGAGCATGCCATAAACTGCTTATATTTAAAGATGAGCATCATAGATATTACATTGAAATCTGACAGTAGGCAAGTACAGAACAGCAGGGAAGATATTATTATTTGGAGGTCTCAGGAAAAATGGAAGCTATAAAAACACTTTCTTAAATGTGTCTTAATATTGCAAATCAACTGAAATTATAGATTACTTACAAATTAATGACATTGCTACATATTAATACCTAAAGGATATAGGTAGAACAAAATGGGAGAAATTCATAACAGTAAAAGCATCTGTTTAAATTGTTGAATGTAAACAAACTAAAAATTTAGCTTAACAAAAGTAGAATTAAGAAATTAACATAAAATAATTTAAGGATGAAGAAAACTGTAAGTGGGAATTTACTTAATATTGAGTAGAAATCAATAAGGACCTACTGTATGGCACAGTGATCAGTTCTTAGTGGCTCTATCTATAGTATGTGATCCTCTTCCAGTAGCTATCATTCATTAAGTTGAAGAATTCACCCAAGATGGACCAATTATGATTTTCTCCCTAAAATTTTGACTTTAAAAATTGTGAGAAACTGAGCCCCAGAGTAGTTAGAGCATAGAAAAGTGGTCTGAATCTGGGGTCCTCTGTTCTTCTGCACATATGTGCAGACTCTCCAAAGTTACCTGGACTCATGGATAGATTAAAGGAAGCAATTTCCACAACTTTATCATCCATACAGCCTCTGCTGCTGCCGCTGCTGCTGCGTCACTTCAGTCATGTCCGACTCTGTGCAACCCCACAGATGGCAGCCCACCAGGCTCCCCCGTCCCTGAGATTCTCCAGGCAAGAACACTGGAGTGGGTTGCCATTTCCTTCTCCAATGCATAAAAGTGAAAAGTGAAAGTGAAGTCACTCAGTCGTATCCAACTCTTCATAACCCCATGGACTGTAGCCCACCAGGCTCCTCCATCTATGGGATTTTCCAGGCAAGAGTACTGGAGTGGGGTGCCATTGCCTTCTCCAATACAGACTCTAATTATGCTTTTCTCATTTTAATTTTCTCCTTTACAAAAAAAAGGCATACACCTCACTTATACTTCTTGAATATTGCAAGGGTAAATTGCACCAGTATGTAAAAAACACCAGGATGTCAAAGAAGGAACATTTGGAAAGACTGATGTCACTATTGAAGAAGTGAAGGCATAATGAAAGGTAACAAATCCTCTTACAAGTCAGGAGACTTCTTATCATAGAATTGAATAAATTTAAGAACTTATAAAGATTTTCACTGATTAATCATTAAAAACAATTTTAAAAGAAATACCACTAAGTAATTTTTGTCCTGTGACTGATAATGTGTTAAAAGAATTTAAAACATTGTTATATCAAAACTCCTTTTAGAACCAGTTATTAATCTAGATGGACAAATGTCCTTAGCGCTTAAATCTATGAAAATGAAAACAGGAATAATATGAATTTTGAGCTCTCTTTCATTTAAACAGTGTTAACATTTGCCAGTAAATATATGAATTAATAAGAAAAAATAAAACCAGGAATCTTTAGTCCCATCCATTTCACTAAGAAATGCATTTTTAAGGTTTACACTTTATTAACTTTAATAACTGTTAAAATTTGTGAACTTGCTAAATCAACAGAGGACAACTAGTAATTATAATAATAATTTGATTCAAAAGGAAAAAAATAACACTCGGAAACTTATATTCAAAGAAAATTAAACATTACATGCATAGTTTTCTTGAAAAATCTTAAAATATAATAAATAGAAGATGCTCAGGATAAAAATATAAATCACCTTGGTATAAAATGTTATGGGATCAAGTGAAACATAAAAAGGAAACAAGGAATGATGGAAAATTTTTACTTATTTTTAGTTTTTTGAAAATGTTTTGTGGTGAATGTCAAATCATTATGGTATTTAGAGTCCACTGAATATATTTTAATGAGTTTAAATGAATATATTAAAATGTTTAATTTTTAGTCATTTATTTATAACATACAGAAAGTTATCTTTTTGTATGTACTTAAATTTATAATATAAAATTTTAATTTTTGTATTATAAATGTTGAATATAAAATTTAATTTTATAATACAAAAATGATTTTTATGGAGATACATAAGCAAAATGTTTTATGACTTGTTTTAAAGAGAAGACCCACTCCTGAAACTTGTGCTGCAGGGATCTGGTGAGAATTTCTTCATTTCACAAACCTAAGTTCAATTTGCAACTGAAAGACCCTAACAATTGCCGGGTTTTTATGGTATATACATTAAGAACAGAGGTTTTGAGTTTGAATCCTTGATTGGCCACTTGCTCTCTGTATGATGTTGGAGAAGTAACATTGACTTATTTTTCAATTACTTCATCTGAGAAGTGAGGAAAAAATATAGTACCTATCTCAAGAGTTGTAAGAATTATGTTAACACAGTGATTGGCATTTATTAAGAATCAGAAATATTATTGTTGATATAATGAATATGTGGGTTCTGATTAAAGATATAGGAGGGAATATGAGAATATTTTAAACAAATATTTGACAAAATAACTGTGAAAAATGGATTAATTTAATTTATCTCTAAGAACACCCCACCCCAGTACTCTTGCCTGGAAAATCCCATGGACAGAGGTCCCTGGTGGGCTGCTGTCCATGGAGTCGCTAAAAGTCACCCGACTGAGCGACTTCACTTTCACTTTTCACTGTCATGCATTGGAGAAGGAAATGGCAACCCACTCCAGTGTTCTTGCCTGGAGAATCCCAGGGACGGAGGAGCCTGGTGGGCTGCCGTCTATGGGGTCGCACAGAGTCGGACACGACTGAAGCGACTTAGCAGCAGCAGCAGCAAGAACATATAAATGGCTGAATTCTAATCATGTAAAGTTCATGGGGTTCTCGAGGCAAGGATACTGAAGTTGTTTGCCATTCCCTTCTCCAGTGGACCACATTCTGTCAGACCTCTCCACCATGACCTATCCATCTCGGGTGGCCCCACAAGGCATGACATACAATCACTTCATGGCAAATAGATGGGGAAACAGTGGAAACCGTAGCTAACTTTATTTTTCTGGGCTCCAAAATCACTGCAGATGGTGACTGCAGCCATGAAATTAAAAGACGCTTACTTCTTGGAAGGAAAGTTATGACCAACCTAGACAGCATATTGACAAAGCAGAGACATTACTTTGTCAACAAAGGTCCATCTAGTCAAGGCTATGTTTTTTCCAGTAGTCATATATGGATATGAGAGTTGGATTATAAAAAAGCTGAGCGCAGAAGAATTGATGCTTTTGAGCTGTGGTGTTGAAGAAGACTCTTGAGAGTCCCTTGGACTGCAAGGAGATCCAACCAGTACATCTTAAAGGAGATTAGTCCTGGGTGTTCATTGGAGGGACTGATGTTGAAGCTGAAACTCCAGTACTTTGGCCACCTGATGCAGAGAGCTGACTCATTTGAAAAAACCCTGATGCTGGGAAAGATTGAGAGCAGGAGGAGAAGGGGACGACAGAGGATGTGATGGTTGGATGGCATCACCGACACAATGGACATGGGTTTGGGTGGACTCTGGAAGTTGGTGATGGACAGGGAGGCCTGGCGTGCTGAGATTCATGGGGTTGCAAAGAGTCGGACACAACTGAGTGACTGAACTGAACTGAATCATGTAAAGTAGGAAACCTGAACAGAGCAACAGTTAATAGAAAAATCTGGCACCTAAAAAGGTAGTAGGATTAGATGATTTTATTGACAAATTTTTCTAACTTATGAAAGATTTTTAGGTAGTTTAAAACTGCTTCCAATAACAAGACAAAGTGAAAATCCTGATGTTTATAACAGCATTATACTGTTGGTATATATAAATATGCCACATACCAATAACAAGACAAAGTGAAAATCCTGATGTTTATAACAGCATTATACTGTTGGTATATATAAATATGCCACATACTTATACTGAGAATTGCTGACCTGAGAAATACCAACCAACCTATAGGATGTTCTTAGATAGGAAAACTCAGCATGGAATAATACCAATTGTCCTTGAATTAACCTATAAATAGAGTGTAATTCAAATGAAAGTTTCAATAAAATCATGATTCAAATTTTATCTGAATTAAATTAATCAGTGTGTGAAAAGAAATGGGCATATTCATATATGCTTTGGAGATGGCAATGGCAACCCACTCCAGTACTCTTGCCTGGAAAATTCCATGGACGGAGGAACCTGGTGGGCTACAGTCCATGGGGCCACAAAGAGTCAGACACGACTGAGCAACTTCCCTTTCACTTTTCACTTTCATGCATTGGAGAAGGAAATGGCAACCCACTCCAGTATTCTTGCCTGGAGAACCCCAGGGACGGGGGAGCCTGGTGGGCTGCCGTCTATGGGGTTGCACAGAGTCGAACACGACTGAAGCGACTTAGCAGCAGCAGCAGCATATATGCTTGGTGGGAGTGTTATTTGTTACAATATTTTGGGTGCTTATCTGACATTACATATCTAGATGAGGAATGTGCATATTTTTTGATCTAGCAGTGAGGTGGATATTGATTGATGAAGATGTTAGTAAGGGAAGAAAAAAAAGTTGACAAATTATTTTTAATATGATTTCATTTCACTGAAAATCCATATTTATACATTTAAATATATTTGAATATATAGAGGAAAACTCAAATATATTTAAATGTATAAATATGTATTTTACCTGTCTCCTTAAAAACTTGTATGCAGGTCAAGAAGAAACAGAACTGGACATGGAACAACTGTCTGGTTCCAAACTGGGAAAGGAATGTGACAAGGCTGTTTGTTGCTCTGCTTATCTAACTTACATGCATGAGAAATGCCCGCTGAATGAATCACAAGCTGGAATCAAAATTTCCAGGAGAAACATCAACAAACTCAGAGATGATACCACTCTAATGACAAAAGTGAAGAGGAACTAAAGAGCCTCTTGATGAAGGAGAAAGAGGAGACAATGTTACTACTTAGCTTTCATATGCATTTGGGTTTGAAAGTGTGTATGTGTGCTTGAATAAGACATTATTTTGTACTTTTATTTGGCAAGAAAAGATTGTCTTCTCAACCTTTCTTTGGACCTGCTATGCTTCCTTGTAGGATTTATATATAAAAGAAAGCAAAATGTGTGCATAAGCTCTTTTCTGAGATTCTGTGAATTTTTGAAAGCTGAATTTCACAGAAACCATTTCAGTGTCTTATTAAATTAGTCACTGGAAGAAATTGATGCAGCTTTTACAAGAAATGAAAGTTCCCAGACAGTGCCGAGGCTCTACAAGAATGAGCATCAGTAGGCAGGTAAATCAGTCATACAAAATGAAATTATGTATGCACTTATTAAGGGTTACCCTCTTACTAAGTAAATGAGAAATTTTTATGAGAAATATTGCTTATAACTGAAAGTCCTTGGTTGTGGGAATATAATGACAACATTGTACCATAAAGAATGCTGAGTGCGGAAGAATTAATGCTTTTAAATTGTGGTACTGGAGAAGACTCTTGAGAGTCCTTTGCCCTGCAAAGAAATCAAAAAAGTCAATCCTAAAGGACATCAACCCTGAATATTCATTGGAAGAACTAATGCTGAAGCTGAAGATACTTTGGCCACCAGAAGTGGTGGCCAAAGCTAACTCATTGGAAAAGACCCTGATGCTGGGAAAGATCGAAGGCTGGAGGAGAAGAGGACCACAGAGGACAAGATGGTTTGATGGCATCACCGTCTCAGTGGACATGAGTTTGAGCAAACTCTGGGAGACAGTGAAGGTCAGGAAAGCCTGGCATGCTGCAGTCCATCAGATCATAAAGAGGCATGACTTAGTGAGTGAACAACAGCAATGGAGAGCTCAAGACTATTTTCTGGCACAGTTTTCAATGTTGTTTATTGAGGGTAGACTCTGCTCTGAAAAGCCAGGTGAAAAGCTGTTGCATCTCTTTCCATCTCCCCTGCCCCACCTCCTAATTTTTTTTTTTCTTTATATGCTGTAAGCATAATTCCCTCGGGGCCCCTTGTTTGCTTTTTGTTACTCTTCCCTTTAAACTGGCATTCATATCAGTTAGAGCAAACTCCAGGAGATAATCAAGGACAGGGAAGCCTGGCGTGCTGCAGTCCATAGGGTCTCAAAGAGTTGGACATGACTTAGCAACTGAATAACAACATAAACTTGAGACCACCTGTTTGCCTGAATTCTTTTTACAAAATATGGAAAATGAAGATTTAAAAAAATTTATTTTACTTTCTTCCAAAGGTTTGAAGTCAGAAACATTAAAGGAATAAAACAAATCTTTTAGTACTGAATCATCTTAGGGAGTAAAATCTTGTTTTTTTTTGTTAATACAAATATATTCTTTCAAAGCATTCTTTTAATTTAGCACATGTTATTTAAATAACTTATAGTTACAAGTTAGATAATAAATGTTTATTAGGAACCATTTTTTTTTTCTTGATAAAGGCAAAGGGGATCTCCAAGTAAAATCAGAGGATACAGGAGAAAAATAAAAAGGAAAATCTACTTTGAACAAAATTTGGACAAAATTTGAACAAAGTAGGACTCCAGGAGAATTTGGATTTTAAATGACTAGTAGAAACTGTTTGCTGATGGAACTTGTGTTTGGAAAGCTCAAGGTCCCAGCTGTGAGGCTCTCCCCAAGCCAAAGATTTTCTTTTAGGGGACTCATCAGAGCAAAGCAAGAAAGTGAGTCCATATCTAAGAACCAAATGTATTGCAAAGGTTATGGGTGATGAGTCAGCAATCATTGTTAAGAGCCGAAGTTCTACTATCCTTTTAAGTTCTACCTCCCATATTAAATCAGTTACTTCATCACCACTTTCAGTTTCCTTCTTATTCCTCGTTTCCCACATCAGTCTGTACTGTTCCTTGTGGAGATCATACGAGTGAAAGGAGGTAGCAGTGCTGTTCTCAGCACAAACTCTGCCTAGTCAACTCATGTCTTTTTGGCACCTGAAACTAAAAAAAAAAAATAAAAAGCTTTAAATGTCTAATTTTGTTTAGCTCTGTGCTGGTGTCAAGCTAGCTCCAGTCAAGAATCTTTGTAAATAATGGCAATAAAACTTTATGGGAAAGAACTGCAGGGGTTTCCTACATACTGTATTTTTTTCTTCAGGAAGAACTCCCCTCTATATGTAAAGTTTTCCTGTCCCAGCATGTCTGCATTTTCCCAGAGCCTCTCTTGTTGAAGTGACATTGAGTTCAAAGGACACAGTAAGTCACTTTTGTCCTCTCATTTCATGACAAGTGACAGATGTTTAAGCTGAACTGTTTTCTTTTCCTGAAGAATTGGTAACTTTGAGTTTGTTGAGGGTGAGTCTTTCTATGCAAAAACTAGTGAGAAAGTAAGTCTCTCAAGACTTCTTTACTAAGTACTTCACACAAGTCTCATGTTGTGGCTTATATATAATTTGTCATCCACAGTCCAATGTGGAGTTAATGTTTAGGGTTTATTTTTTCCCTTGGCTTATTTTCTCTTTGTTTATTCAGGCAAATTTTGTGCCTTTTTATTTTATTCTTTTTTAATTTGTACATTTGCTGTGAATGAAAGGAAGTTTATGTAGGAGACATTGTGTTGTGGTTTGAAAGATTTTCTTTAAGCGTTTTAGTAATATCTTAAATAATAATTATTTTTGTGTCAACAGCCAAAAAAGGCACGTAAATTGGGTATTTTGACTATTTTTATAATGCATGCTACTGATTCTTCCCATGTTTTGGGAACTATGTAGTTTTACATGAGTTTGGTTTCTGAAGGCCAACACTAGGGGTCACCCTTCCTTATTTTAAAGTTTTAATCATTGCCCAGATCCCACTGACTGAACATTAATCTCAGAAGGAAGTAGGCAATTTTGTAAAGAAAAGCAAAAGACTTTTGGCACAAAGTGCTAGTAATTTCGTTTCTCGTCCTTACCCTGTTGTAAAGATCAAATTTGTAACAGTTTTATGAATGAGGGAATGTTGTTGAGCTTTTTTGTGCAAAAACCATTTTGAGAATAAAAATCAACTCAGGTGGTTAGAGGAAGGGCTTTTAAGATAATAAGCATTTTAGGGTATAATATATAGGGTATTACTTAAAACCATTAAATTTTAAAAGGAGGTTTTCACTTAATAATTTACTTATAGATATGCTAATAATGTTGCTTAATAAAATAGTACAAATATCTTCCTAAAATGAAATGAGAGAGGTTAGGTAATTAATGACTATGAATATCATAACTATGGGTTTATAAAAATTATCTAAGAATGAAATTGTAGATAACATATATGCTGAACTGTATCATGTTTTTCACTCTCTACTGTGTTCTGTGTGTGTATCTGTTTGAAATAATATTTCTATTTATCCTAATGCAAAGAAGTTGCAGAGTAGCAATCATTAACTCAAGATTTATTCCACAGTTCAACTTTGAAGATAGGGTTTACAGATTTATTAGGAAGCATGTTTTTCTCTGGAATATTTCAAAGATGATGTGGCACTAAAAGAGATACTTATAATGCCAAAGAGTGTTCTTCTTCCAAAAATTCTGTTCAACAGTCTTTTTTTTTTTCATTGCCTTTAGAAACTCTTACTTTTGGCCTCATCTTCATTTTTGCTTGTTTTGTATGGTTTTCTGGATAATTTAGGATACACATTTTAGTTAAAAATGCTTATTATGTGCGAGACATTAAGTCTTCATAACATCCTCATTTTGTAGATGAAGAAACCGAGGCATAGCGGTTTATACAGAGTACTAGAGGCCTGCTCTGAACAGAGGCTGCCTGACTATAGAAATCCTGCTCCTAAGCTCTAGGCTATGCTGAGTTTACCAGCTGACTACACAATTGTGTACCAGTTACACAGTATACATGGAGAAACACCCAAAGAGACAATTATACATTAGGTAACAAATGTATGATTATCTGTAGCCATCTGAAGAGAGTGTTGCAGTTTCAATGGAGCAATTCTAATAGTGGTATTTTTGGACAATAGTAGGATTAATCAGAGAAGGCAATGGCACCCCACTCCAGTACTCTTGCCTGGAAAATCCCATGGAGGGAGGAGCCTGGTAGGCTGCAGTCCATGGGGTCGCTAAGAGTCGGACATGACTGAACGACTTCACTTTCACTTTTCACTTTCATGCATTGGAGAAGGAAATGGCAACCCACTCCAGTGTTCTTGCCTGGAGAATCCCAGGGACGGGGGAGCCTGATGGGCTGCCGTCTATGGGGTCGCACAGAGTCGGACATGACTGAAGTGACTTAGCCACAGCAGCAGCAGGATTAATAGGGCAGCTAGTTGGGAACACTGAAGATCACACAAGACCCTAAATTTTCCATACAAAGAGAGCCATCTTAACTTGGAAGGAAGAGTCTCATTCAGGTGATTAGCAGGGCCAGCAGTTTCCATGGCAATAACTAGGTGATGCACTCCTGTTGTTTGTTCATAGTGATGTTCCCATGTGCTGAACAGGAAGATAGGGAATGGTTAAATGGCTATTCAGTTACACTTAATTTGTTCTTTAGCTATTTTTTCCTGCATGTAGGTATTCCTAAGTCCAGAGGAAGAACAAATTTCTCCTTTCTCTGTGCTCCTACAGCAATTTGTATATATATTTTACTACAATTTTCTCATTTCCTCATAATTAGGTCTTTAGTTTCCTCTTTCTACACCTAATCTACAAATTCACAGAAGCTGAGACAATGTCTTATTCTTTGTAGCATGCCCAACATGTAGCACATTGTCAGACATATTAGAAACTAAAAAAAAAAAGGTTGTGAAGAAATGAACTCTCAATTTTGAAAGGATTCTGTCATGTTTTTCAAACTGAGGCTTCATATTGCTCAACACTAATAAGATAGAGGTTGGGGCTGGGCTATATGAGGAAGCTTCACTAGGCTGACATAGGTGTACACCTATATAGAAATACAGGTGATTAGAGGGGAGAAGGGGAGAGAGAGCACAAGACCAAATTGTATTTCCAGAAAGGGAAGGAAAGTGTGAGACTTGTTCCATAGCCAGACCAAGGTAGCTGTTCTGAGTCAATTTCTAGGTGGCAGTCTGCATAGTATACTTGAAAGGCTAAAATTTGCAGAATTGAGTTTGATATAGGAAATTAAATTTTCCTTACTTTATTTTCAGAGATGACTAAAAACTCAATTTGAGGGGCTAAGCAAACTTTCTCTTGCACTCTAGAAGCCCACTGAGGCATCTCTGTCACTGCATCCCCACCTGCTATTAAAGTTTGCTCTGTGCCAGTCAGGTCATGAAATCTGCCAGTCTCCCATGTTTGCCACGGCAGTTCCGCTCACACTCAGTATTTTTTTAATATAGAAACTCTAAGACTGATGAGACCAAAGGGAACATTCACATGCCCACCGTTATGTTGACTTCTGTGTGTACTTTCTCTGCCTCTTGAGAAATTTGTATGCAGGTCAGGAAGCAACAGTTAGAACTGGACATGGAACAACAGACTGGTTCCAAATAGGAAAAGGAGTACATCAAGGCTGTATATTGTCACTCTGCTTATTTAACTTATATGCAGAGTACATTATGAGAAATTCTGGGCTGGAAGAAGCACAAGCTGGAATCAAGATTGCCGGGAGAAATATTAATGACCTCAGATATGCAGATGACACCACCCTTATGGCAGAAAATGAAGAGGAACTAAAGGGCCTCCTGATGAAAGTGAAAGAGGAGAGTGAGAAAGGTGGCTTAAAACTCAACATTCAGAAAACAAAGATCATGGCATCCGGTCCTATCACTTCATGGGAAAGAGATGGGGAAACTGGAAACAGCGTCAGACTTTATTTTTTTGGGCTCCAAAATCACTACAGATGGTGACTGCAGCCATGAAATTAAAAGACGCTTACTCCTTGGAAGGAAAGTTATGAACAACCTAGATAGCATATTCAAAAGCAGAGACATTACTTTGCCAACAAAGGTTCGTCTAGTCAAGGCTATGGTCTTTCCTGTGGTCGTGTATGGATGTGAGAGTTGGACTGTGAAGAAGGCTGAGCGCCGAAGAATTGATGCTTTTGAACTGTGGTGTTGGAGAAGACTCTTGAGAGTCCCTTGGACTGCAAGGAGATCCAACCAGTCCATTCCGAAGGAGATCAGCCCTGGGATTTCTTTGGAAGGAATGATGCTAAAGCTGAAACTCCAGTACTTTGGCCACCTCATGCGAAGAGTTGACTCACTGGAAAAGAGTCTGATGCTGGGAGGGATTGGGGGCAAGGGGAGAAGGGGACGACAGAGGATGAGATGGCTGGATGGCATCACTGACTCAATGGACGTGAGTCTCAGTGAACTCTTGGAGTTGGTGATGGGCAGGGAGGCCTGGCGTGCTGCGATTCATGGGGTTGCAAAGAGTCGGACACGAATGAGCGACTGATCTGATCTGATCTGATCTGTGTGTCCTTAGACTTCCTCTTTCCTGTTTTCTCTGAGTAACTCCTTCTTCCTCCCTCCTGGGGTCTTGGAGCTAGCCAGTGGAGAGAAAAGGAGAAGTAGACAGGAAAGTTCTTTCTTGACTGATGTTTTCATGAGCACATTGAGCTCTGTAAGACTTGATGTTGTTTAAAACTACTTGTTTCTCTTCAGGCTTTTCTGTAGTTTCCTCACACACTCCTCTCTTTTCAGCTCACACTGCAGAGAGTCTCACACCAGTAGTTTCCTGGAGGAAGAGTTTCCTATCTCACCTTCATATTTAGACATGCATCACTCTCTCTAAATTGTTTCTTCAAAGGCCTTTTCTTTGGTTCTGACATGAAGACAAATGAACCCCTGATTCCTTTTCCTTGGGGAGAAGCTAAACACATCAACCGTGCAAAAATTCTCTACCAAATTTCCCCAGCCCTTTTATGTACTCAATGTGAGTGGGAGGTAAAGACCCACAAAATCTGTTCCTCTCATCATTTCCTGCAAATCTCATTGGTGATCTTGTACCTGACTTTGATATGTGGTCTAAGGGCTTTGGACTTCCCAGGTGGCACTAGTAGTAAGAACCTGCCTGCCAGTGAAGGAGACCTAAGAGATAGGAGTTCAATCCCTGGGTCAGGAAGATCCCCTGGAGGAGGGCATGGCAATCCACTCCAGTATTCTTGCCTGGAAAATCCCATGGACAGAGGAGCCTGGCGAGCTACAGTCCATGGGGTCACAAAGAGCATGTACACATACTATATTTACATAGGAGAATTTCTTGTAACATATATATATATATATATATAAAATTTGTTTTCTCTGGAGGTGAAATTATGACAGACTGTTCTTGCTTAGTGAATTTTTAAGTGTGAATGTGTATTCTAAAGCTGCATTTGTTTGTAAAAATTGAAACTTTAAAAATATGTAATCTTCAGTTCAGTTCAGTAGCTCAGTCATGTCCAACTCTTTGTGAACCCATGGACTGCAGCATGCCAGGCTTCCCTGTCCATCACCAACTCCCAGAGCTTACTCAAACTCATGTCCATCAAGTCAGTGATGCCATCCAACCATCTCATCCTTTGTCGTCCCCTTCTCTTCCCACCTTCAATCTTTCCTAGCACCAGGGTCTTTTCCGATGAGTCAGTTCTTTGTATCACGTGGCCAAAGTATTGGGAGTTTCAGCTTCAGCATCAGTCCTTCCAATGAATATTCAGGACTGATTTCCTTTAGGATGAACTGGTTGGATCTCCTTGCAGTCCAAGAGATTCTCAAGAGTCTTCTCCAACAGCACAGTTCAAAAGCTTCAATTCTTCCATGCACAGTTTCTTTATAATTTGACTCTCACATCCATACATGACCACTGGAAAAATCATAGCTTTGACTAGATGGACGTTTGTTGGCAAAGTAATGTGTATGCTTTTAATATGTTGTCTAGGTTAGTCATACCTTTTCTTCCAAGGAGCAAGTGTTTTTTAATTTCATGGCTACTGTCACCATCTACAGTGAGTTTGGAGCGCAAAGTTAAAGTTTCTCAGTTTCCATTGTTTCCACATCTATTTGCCGTGAAGTGGTGGGACCGGATGCCATGATCTTAGTTTTCTGAATGTTGAGTTTTAAGCCTCCTTTTTCACTCTTCTCTTTCACTTTCATCAGAGGCTCTTGAGTTCTTCACTTTCTGCCTTAGGGTGGTGTCATCTGCATATCTGAGGTTATTGATATTTCTCCCGGCAATCTTGATTCCAGCTTGTGCTTCCTCCAGCCTGGCATTTCGCATTATGTACTCTGTATTTAAGTTAAATGAGCAAGGTGGCACTATACAGCCTTGACGTATTTATTTTCCTGATTTGAAACGATTCTGTTGTTCCATGTCCAGTTCCAACTGTTGCTTCTTGACTTGCATACAGATTTCTCAAGAGGCAGGTAAGATGGTCTGGTAGTCCCATCTCTTGAAGAATTTTCCATGGTTTGTTGTGATCTACACATTCAAAGGGTTTGATATAGTCAATAAGGCAGAACTAGATGTTTTTCTGGAACTCTCTTGCTTTTCTGTGACCCAAGGGGTGTTGGCAATTTGATCTCTGGTTCTTATGCCTAATCTAAATCCAGCTTGAACATCTGGAATTTGATGGTTCACATACTATTGAAACCTGGCATGGAGAATTTTGAGCATTACTTTGCTAGTGTGTGAGATGAGTGCAATTGTGGGGTAGTTTGAACATTCTTTGGCATTGCCTTTCTTTGGGATTGGAATGAAAACTGACCTTTTCCAGTCCTGTGGCCACTGCTGAGTTTTCCAAATTTGCTGGCATATTGAGTGCAGCACTTTCACAGCATCATCTTTTAGGATTTGAAATAGCTCAACTGGAATTCCATCACCTCCATTAGCTTTCTTTATTTTGATGTTTCCTAAGGCCCACTTCACTTCACATTCCAGGATGTCTGGCTCTAGGTGAAACCTTACTTGTAATCAAAGAAGTCCTAATTAAATGAACATGATACCATTGTTGCCTTTCAAATCAGTTTAAGAAAAAAAGAAAATGACAATGTTGGCAAACTTGTGGAGAAATAGACACTGTAATATGCAAATATTCTAGCAACACCACGTTTTCCAGAGGGCAGTATTTTGTCTAGGTCAGCTGTGATAGGCAGGCAACCTTGTGATTTTAAGCAATACTGTCCCCTTGAGATTGTCATTATTCAGTCATACAAATTTTCCTGCCTCCATGGAACTGAGAAGTAGAAGCTTAGCTGCAGATCTATGCCTAGGGTCCATGCATGGGGCCTGCTTGACTATCCACTAAAGCAGAAATATATCCATCCCCAATCCTGCCCTTGTTATCTGGGAAAATGGCCAGGGATGTGAAAGGAAAGAACTGTGTCATCAGGGTCCCATTGCTTATGAACGATCAAGGTCTTGAATAGGGGAGAGCTTTTTCATTGGCTGATAAGTAAAAGAAGCATCAGAATTCTGAATTCCAGAAAAATGAAGGACTACTGAACCCTGGCTATGGAAAAGAGCAAGAAGACTGCAGGATTAGAAGGCAGCCATCAGGGGTGCCTTGACTGTGCGGATCACAACAAACTGTGGAAAATTCTTAGAGAGATGGAAATACTATATCACCTTACCTGGCTCCTGAGGGTCAAGAAGCAACAGTTAGAACTAGGCATGAAACAATGGACTGGTTTAAAATTGGGAAAGGAGTGTGACAGGGCTGTATATTGTCACCCTGCTTGTTTAATTTTGATGAAGAGTACATCATATAAAATACTGGGCTGTATGTATGAATTACAAGCTGGAATCAAGATTGCCAGGAGAAATATCAACAACCTTAGATATGTAGATGATAGCCACTCTAATGGCAGAAAGTGAAGAGGAACTAAAGAGCCTCTTAATCAGGGTGAAAGAGGAAAGTGCAAAAGCTGGCTTAAAACTCAACATTCAAAAAACTAAGATCATGGTATCTGGTCCCATCATTTCATGGATAATAGATGGGGAAAAAGTAAAAACAGTGCAGATTTTATTTTCTTGGGTTCCAAAATCATTATGGATAGTGACTGCAGTCACGAAATTAAAATACACTTGTGTTTTGGAAGCAAAGTTATGACAACCTAGACAGTGTGTTAAAAGCCAGAGACATCACTTTGTTGATATAGGTCTCTATGGTCAAAGCTATGGTTTTTACATTATGAGAGTTGGACCATAAAGAAAGCTGAGTGCTCACAAATTGATGCTTTTGAACTGTGGTGCTGGAGAAGCCTCTTGAGAGTCCCTTGGACAGCAAGGAGACCAAATCAGTCAATCCTAAAGGAAATCAGTCCTGAATATTCACTGGAAGGACTGATGCTGAAGCTGCAGCCCCAATACTTTGGCCACCTGATGCAAAGAGCTGACTCATTGGAAAAGACTCATGCTGGGAAACATTGAAAGCAAAATAATGGAGCAACAGAAGATGAGATTGTTAAATGGCATCACTGACTCAATGGATATGAGTTTGAGCAAGCTCCAGAAGATGGTGAAGGACAGGGAAGCCTGACATGCTGCAGTCCTTGGGGTTACAAAGAGTCAGACACGACTGAACAACAGCAGCCAGGGGCACTACAGAGCTGTGATACCTCCCTCTACTCCTCTACCCCATCAGTTAAAGGAGGAATAATTTTGAGGGTAAAGTGGAAAAACACCAAATGCCCTCATAATTTGTTTTAAGTAAATAAGTAAGTAAGTGTTAGTTGCTCAGTCATGTCCAACTCTTTGCAACCCCATGGACTGCAGCCCACCAGGCTCCTCTGTCCGTGAGATTTTCCAGGCAAGGATACTGGAGTGGGTTGCCATTTCCTCCTCCAGGGGATCTTCCCAACTAGGGAGGGAACCTGGGTCTCCTGCACTACAGGCAGATTCTTTACTGACTGATCTACAAGGGAAGCCTATAATTTGTTTTATTACACTGCAATAGCCATATTTGTATTTACTTTTAGGGAGCCAATAAAAATGATCCAGATATCAAAGACCAAAATGTGTATCTGTTCAGCTAAAAATTTCATTTCTAGGGATTTATCCTAACGAAAATTACATGGCATCTCCACAGATTTTATGTCCAAGAGTGGTTACTACAAATAGTTGAAATAATCTCTGTTCAATAATAAGGCATTCCTGAATTATGTTTGTCATATGATTGGATAATGAATAGCCTTAAGAATTGTTTTGAGGAATACTTCCTGACTGTGTGGATCACACTAAACTGTGGAAAATTCTGAAAGAGATGGGAATACCAGACCACCTGATCTGCCTCTTGAGAAATCTGTATGCAGGTCAGGAAGCAACAGTTAGAACTGGACATGGAACAACAGACTGGTTCCAAATAGGAAAAGGAGTACGTCAAGGCTGTATATTGTCACCCTGCTTATTTAACTTATATGCAGAGTACATCATGAGAAACGCTGAACTGAAAGAAACACAAGTTGGGATCAAGATTGCCGGGAGAAATATCAATAACCTCAGATATGCAGATGACACCACTCTTATGGCAGAAAGTGAAGAAGAACTAAAAAGCCTCTTGATGAAAGTGAAAGTGGAGAGTGAACAGGTTGGCTTAAAGCTCAACATTCAGAAAACGAATATCATGGCATCTGGTCCCATCACTTTATGGGAAATAGATGGGGAAACAGTGAAAACAGTGTCAGACTTTATTTTTCTGAGCTCCAAAATCACTACAGATGGTGACTGCAGCCATGAAATTAAAAGACGCTTGCTCCTTGGAAGGAAGGTTATGTCCAACCTAGATAGCATATTGAAAGGCAGAGACATTACTTTGCCAACAAAGGTCTGTCTAGTCAAGGCTATGGTTTTTCCTGTGGTCATGTATGGATGTGAGAGCTGGACTGTGAAGAAGGCTCAGCGCCGAAGAATTGATGCTTTTGAACTGTGGTGTTGGAGAAGACTCTTGAGAGTCCCTTGGACTGCAAGGAGATCCAACCAGTCCATTCTGAAGGAGATCAATCCTGGGATTTCTTTGGAAGGAATGATGCTAAAGCTGAAACTCCAGTACTTTGGCCACCTCATGCGAAGAGTTGACTCATTGGAGAAGACTCTGATGCTGGGAGGGATTGAGGGCAAGAGGAGAAGGGGACAACCAAGGATGAGATGGCTGGTTGGCATCATTGACTCAATGGATGTGAGTGTCAGTGAGCTCTGGGAGTTGGTGATGGATAGGGAGGCCTGGCGTGCTTCGATTCATGGGGTTGCAAAGAGTCGGACACGACTGAGTGACTGATCTCTGATCTCTCTCTCCTGTCAAGGGAAATATTGTAATATTTTCATTAAGTTAAAAGTACAAAACAACACATATCCAATTTTCTAAAAACCTAAAAAGCAAGTATATATTCATGTGATTGAAAGGATATATATACCAAAATATTAGCAGTTGTTAATCCTGGATAGGTGAGATTTTTTTTATGATTGATATTTTCCTTTTTATACTTCTGTACATTTCTAATTAAAAATAATATTATTTTTATAACTATAAAATATTTAATTCAAGAATGTATTTCCTTTTTAATTATAGGTACCAAATTCTTTCTTTTATGCCACTGTTCTCATAATAATTTTTTATTGGCTTAATTCGAAGAGTCAGAAATTTTAGATAGCCTAATATTTGTCTTTAAAATTGTCCTCTTAAAATGACTGGTATTGGATTAAGTGGGTGACACTTGAATTGGGTGGCTTTCTTTCTCTTTTTTTTTTTTTTTGCTCTAGATGAAGGGGCCAGAAGGTTAAGAAAAATGAGTAAAGTGATCTGATTTACATTATTTTCAAAAAAGATTGTTCTCAAAATTTAGTCACAAAGAATGTAAAAATTAATTTTTTTAAACTATAGAAACTGATATGGTGTAGTTTGGGAAATATCTTTCTCTGTAAATAGAGCTACTGTCACTAATTATCCCATTGACTCTGAGAAATAAGTGAAATTGATTCATGGAAAACACCTGGCTCATAGTAAATACTCTGTTACCTATCATCTTATTCAACAGCAAGAAACAATAATATAATAGACATGATATTTTATATTCTGTATGATATTATAATATGTGTACTATATACAGTCTCTTCCCTTGATTTCAGCATTGAGCACTGGTCGCATATGCAGAGAGTTTTATTTATGTACTTAGCATTCCTCCATGTGGTTGGTTAGATACCCTTGAATAACATGTCCACTATTCAATTATTATTATTTCCCATCTTTCTGAGGAAAAACTCTTAAATCTTCAACAATCAAATAAAATCTGTTACCAAAATGTATATGGATATGATGCTATTGAATTCTATTTGGCTCTTCATATGACTTCATTTTAATCAAGAGTCAAAGGATAGTGCTATTATTGGGCAAAAATTCTAAGGTCTGTTGTTTTTATTATTTTATAAGCTTACTTCTTGACCTATCAAACTTTGCTCAAATTTATCAACTGAATGAACAAAGTAGAAAGCAATTATGAATGGCTCTACATGGTACTCAAATGCACACAGTGAACAGCAATGGTGAACAGATGATTCATTATTATTAATATTAAGGAAGAGATGAACTAATACAAAAGACATAGATAGCTATTTCACATTCACAATAAAAGTTTTTCTTTTTTTAATATAAATTTATTTTAATTTGAGGTTAATTACTTTACAATATTATATTGGTTTTGCATACATAAACATGAATCCACCACAGATATACACATGTTCGCCATCCTGAACCCCCCTCCCTCCTCCCTCCCCGTACCATCCCTCTGGGTTGTCCCAGTGCACGTGCCCCAAGCATCTAGTATCATGCATCGAACCTGGACTGGTGATTCATTTCATATATGATATTATACATGTTTCAATGCTATCCTCTCAAATCATCCCACCCTCTCCCTCTTCCACAGAGTCCAAAAGGCTGTTCTGTACATCTGTGTCTCTTTTGCTATCTCACATACAGGGTTATCATTACCATCTTTCTAAATTCCATATATATGCATTATTTTACTATATTTGGTGTTTTTCTTTCTGGCTTACTTCACTCTGTATAATAGGCTCCAGTTTCATCCACCTCATTAGAACTGATTCAACTGTATTCTTTTTAATGGCTGAGTAATACTCCATTGTGTGTATGTACCACAGCTTTCTTATCCATTCATTTGCTGATGGACATCTAGGTTGCTTCCATGTCCTGGTATTATAGTCAGTGCTGTGATGAACATTGGGGTCCATGTGTCTCTTTCAATTCTGGTTTCCTCGGTGTGTATGCTCAGGAGTGGGATTGCTGGGTCATAAGGCAGTTCTATTTCCAGATTTTTAAGGAATCTCTACACTGTTCTCCATAGTGGCTGTACTAGTTTGCATTCCCACCAACAGTGTAAGAGGGTTCCCTTTTCTCCACACCCTCTCCAGCATTTATTGCTTGTAGACTTTTGGATTGCAGCCATTCTGACTGGTATAAAATGGTACCTCATTGTGGTTTTGATTTGCATTTCTCTGATAATGAGTGACGTTGAGCATCTTTTCATGTGTTTGTTAGCCATCTGTATGTCTTCTTTGGAGAAATGTCTATTTAGTTATTTGGCCCAGTTTTTGATTGAGTTGTTCATTTTTCTGGAATTAAGCTGCAGGAATTGCTTGTGTATTTTTGAGATTAGTTGTTTGTCAGTTGCTTCATTTGCTATTATTTTCTCCCATTCTGAAGGCTGTCTTTTCACCTTGCTTATAGTTTCCTTTGTTGTGCAGAAGCTTTTAAATTTAATTAGGCCCCATTTGTTTATTTTTGTTTTTATTTCCAATATTCTGGGAGGTGGGTCATAGAGGATCCTGCTGTGATTTATGTTGGAGAGTGTTTTGCCTATGTTCTCCTCTAGGAGTTTTATAGTTTCTGGTCTTATGTTTAGACCTTTAATTCATTTTGAGTTTATTTTTGTGTATGGTGTTAGAAAGTGTTCTAGTTTCATTCTTTTACAAATGGTTGACCAGTTTTTGGAGCACCACTTGTTAAAGAGATTGTCTTTATTCCATTGTATATTCTTGCCTCCTTTGTCAAAGATAAGGTGTCCATAGGTGCGTGGATTTATCTCTGGGCTTTCTATTTTGTTCCATTGATCTATATTTCTGTCTTTGTGCCAGTACCATACTGTCTTGATGAGTGTGGCTTTGTAGTAGAGCTTGAAGTCAGGCAGGTTGATTCCTCCAGTTCCATTCTTCTTTCTCAAGATAGCTTTGGCTATTCGAGGTTTTTTTGTATTTCCATACAAATTGTGAAATTATTTGTTCTAGCTCTGTGAAAAATACCGTTGGTAGCTTGATAGGGATTGCATTGAATCTATAGATTTCTTTGGGTAGTATACTCATTTTCACTATGTTGCTTCTTCCAATCCATGAACACAGTATATTTTCCATCTATTAGTGTCCTCTTTTATTTCTTTCACCAGTGTTTTATAGTTTTCTATATATAGGTCTTTAGTTTCTTTAGGTAGATATATTCCTAAGTATTTTATTCTTTTTGTTGCAATGGTGAATGGAATTGTTTTCTTAATTTCTCTTTCTATTTTCTCATTATTAGTGTACAGGAATGGAAGGGATTTCTGTGTGTTGATTTTATATCCTGCAACTTTACTATATTCATTGATTAGCTCTAGTAATTTTCTGGTGGAGTCTTTAGGGTTTTCTATGTAGAGGATCATGTCATCTGCAAACAGTGAGAGTTTTACTTCTTTTCCAATTTGGATTCCTTTTATTTCTTTTTCTGCTCTGATTGCTGTGGCCAAAACTTCCAAAACTATGTTGAATAGTAGTGGTGAAAGTGGGTACCCTTGTCTTGTTCCTGACTTTAGAGGAAATGCTTTAAATTTTTCACCATTGAGGATAATGTTTGCTGTGGGTTTGTCATATATAGCTTTTATTATGTTGAGGTATGTTCCTTCTATTCCTGCTTTCTGGAGAGTTTTTATCATAAATGGATGTTGAATTTTGTCAAAGGCTTTCTCTGCATCTATTGAGATAATCACATGGCTTTTATTTTACAATTTGTTAATGTGGTGTATTACATTGATTTGCAGATATTGAAGAATCCTTGCATTCCTGGGATAAAGCCCACTTGGTCATGGTGTATGATCTTTTTAATGTGTTGTTGAATTCTGATTGCTAGAATTTTGTTAAAGATTTTTGCATCTATGTTCATCAGTGATATTGGCCTGTAGTTCTTTTTTTGTGGCATCTTTGTCAGCTTTTGGTATTAGGGTGATGGTGGCCTCATAGAATGAGTTTGGAAGTTTACCTTCCTCTGAAATTTTCTGGAAGAGTTTGAGTAGGATAGGTGTTAGCTCTTCTCTAAATTTTTGGTATACTTCAGTTGTGAAGCTGTCTGGACTTGGGCTTTTGTTTGCTGGAAGACTTCTGATAACAGTTTTAATTTCCGTGCTTGACATTCACAATAAAAGTTTTTCATACCCACACTGATACTAAGGAAATTCAGAGAAAGATTGAACTTTAACTGTTAATAATTTTTCATGATTTCAACATTGCAGTATTTCTAAATAAATGCCATGGTAAGATTCCTAGAAACTCCTTTATAATATTTTACTTCATAGAAATTAATGGAATATAAAAAAGATCTTTAAATGTATTGAGTTTTCTTTTTGTCTTTTTGGATAAGTTCCTGTGGTCATGTATGGATGTGAGAGCTGGACTGTGAAGAAGGCTGAGTGCCGAAAAATTGATGCTTTTGAACTGTGGTGTTGGAGAAGACTCTTGAGAGTCCCTTGGACTGCAAGAAGATCAAAACAGTCCATTCTGAAGGAGATCAATCCTGGAATTTCTTTAGAAGGAATGATGCTAAAGCTGAAACTCCAGTACTTTGGCCACCTCATGTGAAGAGTTGACTCATTGGAGAAGACTCTGATGCTGGGAGGGATTGAGGGCAGGAGGAGAAGGGGACGACAGAGGATGAGATGGCTGGATGGCATCACTGACTTGATGGGTGTGAGTCTGGGTGACCTCCGGGAGCTGGTGATGGACAGGGAGGCCTGGCGTGCTTCGGTTCATGGGGTCGCAAAGAGTTGGACACGACTGAGCGACTGATCTGATCTGATCTGATCTGATCTTAGTTTGAAGGATGATTTTTTACATTTATTTTTTGCAACTCCTCTTCATAAGTGAAAACTATTGATTGGGCAAGTCAGACATTGCACTAGTACAAATGTGCAAAGTTAAGTGGATTTATTAAAATGTGAACCACATACTCCTATATAATTACTAATCTAGTAAACCACAGGTCAAAACACCTAATTTTAATGAAATAAATGACTAATTCTGAACATTTTGTTATGGTAATTATAATAACCAAATTTTCAGTGTATGAATTATTAACAATAATTATTAAGTGGTCTTTTGCTATTGTTATGTTTGTAGGGCCAGAATATAAAACATAAGCATTATTGAAGGTGTAAAAAAATAGCAAGCTTGATTTAAATATGTTTTCACTCATGACTTCTGATCTTGCAATTTTTAAACATCAGATCAGATCAGATCAGATCAGTCGCTCAGTCGTGTCCGACTCTTTGCGATCCCATGAACCGAAGCACGCCAGGCCTCCCTGTCCATCACCAGCTCCCGGAGGTCACCCAGACTCACACCCATCAAGTCAGTGATGCCATCCAGCCATCTCATCCTCTGTCGTCCCCTTCTCCTCCTGCCCTCAATCCCTCCCAGCATCAGAGTCTTCTCCAATGAGTCAACTCTTCGCATGAGGTGGCCAAAATACTGGAGTTTCAGCTTTAGCATCATTCCTTCTAAAGAAATTCTAGGATTGATCTCCTTCAGAATGGACTGGTTGGATCTTCTTGCAGTCCAAGGGACTCTCAAGAGTCTTCTCCAACACCACAGTTCAAAAGCATCCATTTTTCGGCGCTCAGCCTTCTTCACAGTCCAGCTCTCACATCCATACATGACCACAGGAAAGACCATAGCCTTGACTAGGCAAACCTTTGTTGGTAAAGTAATGTCTCTGCTTTTGAATATGCTATCTAGGTTGGTCATAACTTTCCTTCCAAGGAGTAAGCGTCTTTTAATTTCATGGCTGCAGTCACCATCTGCAGTGATTTTGGAGCCCAGAAAAATAAAGTCTGACACTGTTTCCACTGTTTCCCCATCTATTTCCCATGCAGTGATGGGACCAGATGCCATGATCTTGGTTTTCTGAATGTTGAGCTTTAAGCCAACCTTTTCACTCTCCACTTTCACTTTCATCAAGAGGCTTTTTAGCCCCTCTTCACTTTCTGCCATAAGAGTGGTGTCATCTGCATATCTGAGGTTATTGATATTTCTCCCAGCAGTCTTGATTCCAACTTGTGTTTCTTCCAGTCCAGCATTTCTCATGATGTACTCTGCATATAAGTTAAATAAACATGGTGACAATATGCAGCCATGATGTACTCCTTTTCCTATTTGGAACCAGTCTGTTGTTCCATGTCCAGTTCTAACTGTTGCTTCCTGACCTGCATACAGATTTCTTAAGAGGCAGATAAGGTGGTCTGGTATTCCCATCTCTTTCAGAATTTTCCATAGTTTATTGTGATCTACACAGTCAAAGGCTTTGGCATAGTCAATAAAGCAGAAACAGATGTTTTTCTGGAACTCTCTTGCTTTTTCCATGATCCAGCGGATGTTGGCAATTTGATCTCTGGTTCCTCTGCCTTTTCTAAAACCAGCTTGAACATCAGGAAGTTCACGGTTCACATATTGCTGAAGCCTGGCTTGGAGAATTTTGAGCATTATTTTACTAGCGTGTGAGATGAGTGCAATTGTGCGGTAGTTTGAGCACTCTTTGGCATTGCCTTTCTTTGGGATTGGGATGAAAACTGACCTTTTCCAGTCTTGTGGCCACTGCTGTCTGGTCCTCGCTTGTGAACTTCAAGCTTACTGAATTCAAGCGGGGTTAGTCCCTATACTGAAGCCATGTATTAAAACTTGCTTACTGGTTTTTTAATGCACATTTAGGCTGCTAACTGGCATTGATATAATTATTTCTAGAAATTTCACTTATTAAATTTCTAATTTATTCCAGAGTTTGTTTTTTTAAAAGTTAATGTGAACTTTTACTGAAAACTTAAAAAAGTAAAAAGTAACAAATAGATCTCAGTTGTAGACCTATTTGCTTGACTTACATATTTAAAACAGTAGATAGTATGATTGAGGCCTTGGATTATATATTCTCTTGTGGCTCAGCTAGTAAAGAATCCACCTGCAATGTGGAAGACCTAGGTTCGATCCCTGGGTTGGGAAGATCCCCTGGAGAAGGGAAAGGCTACCCACTCCAGTATTCTGGTTTGGAGAATTCCATGGACTCTATAGTCCTTGGGATTGCAAAGAGTTGGACACACCTGAGTGGCTTTCACTTTCAGACCTTGGATTATAGAGATCAGAGGTACTTGTGTCTTATAGCACTACTGCTTCTCTTTCTCCTCCTCTTTTTGCACAGTGATAAAAGGACTTCCCTGATGGCTCAGATGGTAAAGAATCCACCTGCAGTGTAGGAGAGGCAAATTCGATCCCTAATTTTGGAAGATCCCCTGGAGAAGGAAATGGCAACCCACTCCAGTATTCTTGCCTGGGAAATCCCATGGACAGCGGAGCCTGGCAGGCTACAATCCATTGGGTCTCAAAAAAGTTAGACACAACTTAGCTACTAAACAACAAGATAATTATTTAATGGGTCAAATGATAAATCTTTGTAAATGTATTCTGGATGCACAACTAACTTATAATGTTACACGTACCAGGATCTTTCTTATTTCCTCTATTTTTTAATAGTCTCTGTTGTTTCCATTCTCCATCAGGGAAGTCATATTGATTTCAGCTATAGAAAGAATGCTAAAAACTGCCACCAACTGCCTTACAAGGCAATTTAATCTCAACAACTAGCTAGCTGAATGGATATCATTCAGGGGCAAAGACAGCATCACACAAATTCAAGAGCATTCAAACCCAATTTATTTTTAAACTCTCCCCTGTTGACAATAGGCAAATCTTGGTACTGGGTACTAAAATCTGTAAAGCAAAAGAGAATGATTTTCATGGCTTTTGAACAAAGTCACTGGAGTCACTTTGCCAGTTGTTTCTTTTTATCTTGAACTGGCTTATTGTTTCAGGCAATGTACCTCACTCAGAGGTTTTCTTTTGCATATTCTGTTGAAGAATTTGAAGCCTGTTTCCTTGGAAACTTGGCCTGTCTGGAACAGTTTTTTACATAAACAATGTTTTCATCAAAGATAATGTTTCCAAAGAAGAGGAATATTAATAGTTTTTCCCAGATAAAGCATGAATTAAAACTACAATATTTTTATGCTCTTTCATGATGATTGTCGAAAATTGATTACTTTCATCAACATGAAAAAATTAAAAAAACTTTTCAAAGAATGTATCAGGTTACATGTTCTATATGTTGTATAATAGTGTCCCTCAATTCAAGGCTGGTAGTAGAAAGCTGACTGAAATAGTTGTTTTAAGTTGAATATAATAGAAAAAATAAATAGATATGTATTTCAACATTCCACTTTAATTGTAAAAGCCAGTTTGTATTTATTTGCCAACCAGCTGATGGAGATCCAATACTTTTACTTTGATGGATTGGCTGAGAGGCGTTTTACTTCTCCCTTCTTATATGAACAGATCTATAATGCACTCTAATTTCTGATTTTGGTTTCCTTACACTTAGAATGAGAACCCATGCCCTTGCAAAAAAAAAAAAAAAACTGAGTGCAAATTCCTTCTAGATTTGTCTCCTGTCAACTTTTAACAGTTTTCTCATCTATACTTCATACAACAGAGAATATGTTAGTGACTCACAATTATGAAATCTTTCACAGCATTTAACTTAGTTTACATAGCAAGCCCATCATCAGACACATTTCATCACTTTGCATAAAATTTAATTTAATTACATAATTGTAGTAACAAGTTCAACTGGCATAAACAGTTAGGGAATTCAACTGAATCTTGGTAAGCATACAGTTCTACTAGTGGAAGCATATCCACTTAAAAAAATATTCAGACTTGGAGAGGAAAACTTGTTTTTATCCTCTTAAGTTCTGTAGCTGGGCCTGAGAATTAAACAGACATAGGTTAGCAGGATAAAAAAAAACACCATATATTTCATTTAATACATGTACATGAGACTTTTTAAAAGAAAAATGAAGATTCAAACAAGCCATTAGGTCTAAAATGTATCTTTTAAAATCTTTTAAAATAAAGAATAATAAATTGTGGAGATAGGACAAGACAGAGGGTTTAGGACTAGGGGCAAGTAGGACAGTGGTGCAGTGATTAAAATGGAAGAAAAGGTTATTTTAGCAGATTTGTTTGTGTAGATCGATTTTGCTGTTGATTCCTAGTCTCTGATGTGATAAGAATGTTCTTCTCTCCCTGGTACAGGAAACACATCTTTCTCATGGGTAATTTTATGACCTGCTTTTGTAGAAAGGTGGAGGTTAGAGATCCCTTCCTCGTATCTGCTGTTTCCCAAGTGCTTTCAGCTCAAAATAATCAGTGTGTTAAGGTGGTATGAACTCCTTCAGTATTTTAGCGTACCAGGCTCTGTGCTTTGTTCTGGTGGTATGAGAGTGAATGAAACAGATGAGAATTCCTGCCAGTGTAAAAAGGTAGATTAGAAAATTAGTAAATGAATACTTATTAGTAAATAACTATAGCTTCTCTACAAATCAGGGATGTTCTCTACCTGAACTCTTCCCCACATTCACAGCACATTCCTCTCTCTGTCCCTGACATTCAAGTTAGAAGCTGTTACTGCAGACCTTCCCACATTCAGTGTATTCAGAGGATTTTTCACTAGTGTTAATTCTCAGAGGTTGGAAAAGATATGTGATCTTGCTATCTGTGTGACCAGCATTTTCACCCACCTGGCCTTTTCATCCACCCACCATGCAGCAAGGTATGCATTCTGGCTGAAGATTTTCTCTAGCATGAGCTCTTTGAGCTGAAGTGTAAGGGCACTTGGATAATAGTTAGCAGCATTCAGGATGCAGTATCTTTAGAGAAGTGGAGCTTAGTCTGTTGAGTCAGTCAAGTAGACTGAATATTCATATATATTACATCATGATTTGGGGCCATAACAATACAGTTAGGTATGTTATTATTTTTTTTTTTTCTGATTAGCATGCTAAAAATGTTTTCTTCTGAAAAGTACAAATGCTCCTGTTTTTATCATATTTTGATAAATGTTGGTTCAATTTAGTTCAGTTGTGTCTGACTCTTTGGGACCCCATGGACGACAGCACACCAGGCACCAGGCTTCCCTGTCCATCACCACCTCCCGGAGCTTGCTCAAACTCGTGTCCATTAAGTTGGTGAGGCCATCCAACCATCTCATTCTCTGTCATCCCCTTTTACTCCTGCCTTCAATCTTTTCCGGCATCAGGGTCTTTTCCAATGAGTTAGTTCTTCGTATCAGGTGGCCAAAGTATTGGAGTTTCACCTTCAGCATCAGTCCTTCCAATGAATGTTCAGGACTGATTTCCTTTAGGATAGATTGGTTAGATCTCCTTGCAGTCCAAGGGACTCTCTAGAGTTCTCTAGCACCACAGTTCAAAAGCATCAATTCTTGAGCACTCAGCTTTCTTTATAGTTTAACTCTCACATCCATACATCACTACTGGAAAAACCATCACTTTGATTAGATGGACCTTTGTTAGCAAAGTAATGTCTCTGCTTTTTAATATGCTGTCTAAGTTGGTCATAGGTCATAGGTTGAGCTATTTCAAATCCTGGAAGATGATGCTGTAAAAGTGCTGCACTCAATATGCCAGCAAATTTGGAAAACTCGGTAGTGGCCACAGGACTGGAAAAGGTCAGTTTTCATTCCAATCCCAAAGAAAGGCAATGCCAAAGAATGCTCAAACTACCACATAATTGCACTCATCTCACACACTAGTAAAGTAATGCTCAAAATTCTCCAAGCCAGGCTTCAGCAATACGTTAACCATGAACTTCCAGATGTTCAAGCTGGTTTTAGAAAAGGCAGAGGAACCAGAGATCAAATTGCCAACATCTGCTGGATCATGGAAAAAGCAAGAGAGTTCCGGAAAAATATCTATTTCTACTTTATTGACTATGCCAAAGCCTTTGACTGTGTGGATCATAATAAACTGTGGAAAATTCTGAAAGAGATGGGAATACCAGACCACCTGACTAGCCTCTTGAGAAATCTGTATGCAGGTCAGGAAGCAACAGTTAGAACTGGACATGGAACAACAGACTGGTTCCAAATAGGAAAAGGAGTACGTCAAGGCTGTATATTGTCACCCTGCTTATTTAACTTCTATGCAGAGTACATCATGAGAAACGCTGGGCTGGAAGAAGCACAAGCTGGAATCAAGATTGCTGGGAGAAATATCAATAACCTCAGGTAGGCAGATGACACCACCTTTATGGCAGAAAATGAAGTGAAAGTGAAGTCGCTCAGTCGTGTCCAACTCTGTGACCCCATGGACTATAGCCCACCAGGCTCCTCCATCCATGGGATTCTCCAGGCAAGAACACTGGCGTGGGTTGCCATTTCCTTCTCCAGGGCAGAAAGTGAAGAGGAACTAAAAAGGCTCTTGATGAAAGAGGAGAGTGAAAAGTTGGCTTAAAGCTCAACATTCAGAAAACTAAGATCATGGCATCTGGTCCCATCACTTCATGGGAATTAGATGGGGAAACAGTGGAAACAGTGGCTGACTTTATTTTGGGGTGCTCCAAAATCACTGCAGATGGTGACTGCAGCCATGAAATTAAAAGACGCTTACTCCTTGAAATGAAAGTTATGACCAACCTAGATAGCATATTAAAAAGCAGAGACATTATTTGGCTAACCAAGGTCTGTCTAGTCAAGGCTATGGTTTTTCCAGTGGTCATGTATGGATGTGAGAGTTGGACTGTGAAGAAAGCTGACTGCCAAAAAATTGATGCTTTTGAACTGTGGTATTGGAGAAGACTCTTGAGAGTCCCTTGGAGTTCAAGGAGATCCAACCAGTCCATTCTAAAGGAGATCAGTCCTGGGTGTTCATTGGAAGGACTGATGTTAAAGCTGAAACTCCAGTACTTTGGCCACCTGATGGGAAGAGTTGACTCATTGGAAAAGACTCTGATGCTGGGAGGGATTGTGGGCAGGAGGAGAAGGGGACGACAGAGGATGAAATGGCTGGATGGCATCACTGACTCAATGGACATGAGTTTGAGTGAACTCCGGGAGTTGGTGATGGACAGGGAGGCCTGGCGTGCTGTGATTCATGGGGTCGCAAAGAGTCAGACACGACTGAGTGACTAAACTGAACTGAACTGTGTTAATAAACAAAAGCACTATGTTTTTCAACTTTGCCTCCTTCTTATTTCTTTACCAAAACAAACTCAATTGTAATTCTCTTTTTGTTGCTATTGTGATTTCTCATGTAACAGTTCTACACAAAGCAGAATCACTTTTATGTACGGGAATTAAATGGTGAAATAAGTTTGGAATCCAAAAGAAACAGCTATCCACCTCCTGTGTGATGTCTTTTGATGTTTTGGGTGGGGGACGATAGATAATATAGAACTGTTTTAAATTTTCTTCTTTTTTGGAAATTAGTTTTGATAATGTTTCCCAGTTGAAGCTGAAAGTTTTATTCATTCATTAATGAAGTGTTTACTATAAACACTATGTGGCAAGAATGGTTCTAAGCATTTGAAATGTATCAGTGAATAAAACAGCCAAGGTTACTACCCTTTCAGAGCTCACACTCTGCTGCTGCTGCTTCTGCTAAGTCGCGTCAGTCGTGTCCGACTCTGTGCGACCCCAGAGATGGCAGCCCATCAGGCTCCCCCGTCCCTGGGATTCTCCAGGCAAGAACACTGGAGTGGGTTGCCATTTCCTTCTCCAATGCATGAAAGTGAGAGGTGAAAGTGAAGTCGCTCAGTCGTGTCCAACTCTTAGCGACCCCATGGACTACAGCCTACCAGGTTCCTCCATCCGTGGAATTTTCCAGGTGAGAGTACTGGAGTGGGGTGCCATTGCCTTCACACTCTAGCAAGGAAGAAAAATGCCCGCTGGAAAAGGAAGCAGAGGAGGGTAGACAGATTGGGAGTGTTAAATGCATGGAATCAGGGTAAGCCCCATTGGGAAGGTGCTTTTGGCAAAAATCTGAAAGAGAAAGAGAGTAAGTTTTGTTGATATGGTGAAGAGAGGAACTACAAGAATCTCTGAAAAGACTGTGCCTGTGGTGATGGAGATAGTGGGGGAGGGGTGGATGTGGGGGTGGGGGGTGGGGTGGGGGAAGGGAAGGAGACAGGAGTGGCTGAATGACTGAAGTAAAAATTAGAAAGAGAAGTGAGAGCAGTAGAGTCGTATGATCTCAAGGCTCACTCTTGTTGTTGTGCTGAGAGGAAAGTATATTTGACCAAAGAACAAAGTGGAAAAGCTAGTTAGGAGACTGTTAAAACAGACAAGAAATGATGATGATCCAGACTCTGGAATTTGCATGGTAGGATTCTGGATATATTTTGAAGAGAGAGCTTTAAACACACTGTGTTTTTTTAAAAAGTACTCTATTTTCATGGGCTGGAAATACATATTGGAAAGATTCTATTATTGCTTTTTAACATTTCTAGACATATTTTATTATTTTCTTTACCATGAAAAAATTTTGAAAGCTTTTCTTCCTGTACTCACACACAAAACCATTATGTTTTTAGTGGGAGTGATAGATGATTGCAGATATATTTCACAGATGGTACATCAATTACTTTTTAAAGTGAGCTTGCCTATGTCGCGTCATTTCTCAGTGCCCTGAACATAAATATACCTACTAATTATAGAAATACTGCAATTCATTCTAAATTTTAAATTTAAAATTTATTTTCAAATAGGCACCATAATTTAGAAAAATGTTATATGTCACACATATATATTGTCTTTTTAAATTGGCCTTCTTCAATTGATAATTACTTTATTTTCTTTTATAGCCAACTTATTTGAAATGAAGAGACTGACAGTCTGAAATGTTTGCAGATGTATCTCACATTTTATTCCTCTTCTCTAAATGCCAGTTCTGGTCAGAAATTGAAAAACAAATCAAGTATCACCAACCTATTTAACATTGTTGTCAAAATCATTCAACTTCACATATAGCTGCTCTCTAGATCTTTGACTCCCAATTATAAGAAGGTATCTAGTATTTTCTTTTTCAGTCTTTTACCCTAATCTCTATTACAACGGCTTATTTTCTTTCCAAACAATTTAAAATTATGTCATAAGTAGTTTATTGCCTTCTACTGACATGAAGATATATTGAAAATTTTTAGATTGTAAGAAGTGATATGTAATGAAAAAGACAGATGGAAATGATTAAAATGAATACAGAATAGAGGGTGAATGCACCGTGGCGGTAAAATCCAGTAATCTTCCTGGATAGAAATTTGAATGTTCTGAATATCTTTTACATTAGCTTGAGCCTGGGCCTTACTGATGGTTGAAAAATATGTGTTGAAAGTTTCAAATTTTCTTCCCTTTGAGTACTGATAAAGTCATTTCTTCTGGCAAAACCATTATTTTTATTGGAATTGAGGCAGTTATCTCAGCTCTATGGACAACATGGCCTTAAAATAATGAAAACGAAAAAAAAAAAAAAAACTCACAAAAATATTCTACATTTTCAATTTAATTCCATGCATTTAGGGGTTCTTATGGGGTCGCACAGAGCCAGACACAACTGAAGCGACTTAGCAGCAGCATGTTTTATTTATATCAATTTCAGTGGTGAAATACCACTCACAAATTTCTCTCTCCAACTAGATCATTCCCTTGAATATCAGACTCTATATCTACCTGCTTAAAATTAAAAAAATAAAATTAATGAATCCCAAACTGAATTCCAAACTGGCTCCCTCTCCATTACCTTGTTCTTTCCAAATTTCATAAAAGACATCCTCATCTTGATTGGTATCACTAAATCATCTCAATTGTTCTGGCTCCCAAATTTGAATTCATTCTTGACTACTCTCTTTTTTCCTTATCCCACAATCTATCATCCAGAAATCTTGTCTGCAGTAAATTCAAAGTATACATAGCATCTAACTGCTACTCTGTTTGTCACCACAAGGAGACAATTTCACTAGACTTCTTCCTACCTTTTGTCTTGCTTCTTTAAAATTTATTCCCATTATAGGAACTGCGTGATCCATTAAAACACAATTGTCATGTCACTTCTTTGCTGAAAAGCTGCATTGATTCCCCATTTTAATGAATGGAAAACCCAAAGTTCATACAATGACATGTAAGTTCCTACATGATATGGCCTACTGTTAGCTCTCTTACACAAGAATAGTGTTCAAGATCCACCAGGGAAGGAGACACTAGTAAATATACCTGTATCTTAGCTGAAAGAATTGAGGGACTCACCTTAGGAATGAATAAAAATCAGAGGAGTCTTAATAAAACTGTAATCAGACTCTACTCATCTTAGTCACTGATTTGATTAAGATGATAGCTACTCCATTCAACTCTATTTTCTAGGCTGAGAGAATTTAAAAAAAAAACTCTTTAGAGGACATCAATATTATCTGGAGTTACAATTTTTTTTTAACACAAAATTTTTGCCATTTCATTAACACTGGGCACATTATGAGATAGAATCATAAGATCAGAATTAAAGAGAAAAAAATTTAAAAAAAGAAGCAGATTCACAGGCAATCTAGTAACCAGAGTTAGCAGATAGGAATATTAACATAACTGTAATTAATATGTTCAAGGAAAATATGTAAAAAGATGAAAAGTTAGAGAATGTTACTAAAGAACCAGAAATTGAAAAAAAAAATCCTTTATTTTAGGCCAAAAGTAGGAATTATTTGAAAGATTAGAAACAACAGAAGACTGGATTCAATGGAAAATATCTAGTTTGAATCTGTGAAAGTGAAAGAACATCGAGATACATGGAAACATGAATATTATCCAGAGTTCTAGAAGAAGAAAGAAAATGTGGCAGAGGCAATATTTGAATAAATAATGGTCAAATATTACTAAAATTGATGAAAGATGCAGTAGAATAACTAGAAGTGTGTGTGCTACTGTGCTGGAAAACTTCTAGCAGACTATATACAAAAAAAATCATACCTGGGTTTATCATAGCAAAACTTTGAGAAAATCAAATAGAAAACTTTAACAAAAGTAAAAAAAGACACTTCATCTTCATTGCTGCTGCTGCTGCTGCTGAGTCGCTTCAGTCGTGTCCAACTCTGTGCGATCCCATAGACGGCAGCCCACCAGGCTCCTCTGTCCCTGGGATTCTCCAGGCAAGAATACTGGAGTGGGTTACCATTTCCTTCTCCAATGCATGAAAGTGAAAAGTGAAAGCGAAGTCGCCCAGTCATGTCCAACTCTTAGCGACCCCATGGACTGGAGCCCACCAGGCTCCTCCATCCATGGGATTTTCCAGGCAAGAGTACTGGGGTGGGGTGCCATTGCCTTCCCCCTCATTACCTGACAGCTAATTACTCAGTGGAAAGATAGAAGTCAGAAATCAATAAAATGATATCTTAAAAAATATTAGAGGAAAAATATGCCTACATTACTTTTATATCAAACAAAATATCCTCCAAAAATGACAAAATAATTATATTTTCAGACAAAAAAAGTGAGTAGTCAGCACCAGCAGATCTCAATGAACAGAAATATTTATGGTATTCTTCGGGCAGTATGACTTCCCTGGTGGCTCAGACAGTAAAAGCATCTGCCTACAATGCAGGAGACCCGGGTTTGATCCCTGGGTTGGGAAGATCCCCTCGAGAAGGAAATGGCAACCCACTCCAATACTCTTGCCTGGAAAATCCCATGGACAGAGGAGTCTGGTAGGCTACAGTGCATGGAGTCACAAAGAGTCAGACATGACTGAGCGACTTCACTTTCTTTTTTTTCAGGCAGAAGTGTAGTAATTTCATATAGAAATATGGAAATTCAGGAGGTCAAATGAATATGTAAATAAGTCCAAACTTAGATTGTTCATAACCACAACACTAATAAGTAATGATTTATGGTGCTTTAAGATATGTGAAGATTTAAAGTACATGAAAATACAAAATATGAGGGGGTAATAACTAGTTTTAAGGGCTGATAACCAATCTTAGGGGAGATCAACCCTGAATATTCACTGAGGGACTGATGCTGAAGTTGAAACTCCAGTATTTTGGTCATCTGATGCCAACAGATGACTCATTGGAAAAGTCCCTGATGCTGGGAAAGATTGAGGGCAGAAGAAGAAGAGGGCATCAGAGGATGAGATGGCTGAATGGCATCACTGATGCAATGAACATGAACTTGGACAAACTCTGGGAGATGATAAGGGCCAGGGAGGCCAACATGCTGCAGTCCATGGGGTTGCAAAGAGTCAGACATGACTGGGTGACTGAATAACAGCAATAATAACCAATTATTAACATTCCGACTTTTCTAAGCTTTTTTCCTAGAGCTAAAAGCTGGGTAAATTTCAACCCATTGATGTTTATAGATATTTTACCATGGATAATATAGTTATCCATGTTTTCCATTTCTAGTATCAGTTTCCTTACTGTCTATTGCCTAATCACTAAGCCGATGCTACATTGCAAGATATTTGGTAAAGGTAGTGTCCCATGTCAAATTACTTATGTCTTTATTAATTAAAATAATACCAAATGTTATAAAATTAATGAACAGCACAAAACAAAATTTTGGTTTAGGTGACTGAAGATTGTATTTTGCCAAGTAACACCCAATACAACTATTTTTTGATAATTTGCCTCATTTTAAGTAGTTCAGGATCTTGGATTCCTTCTGTCTTCTGTTTCCACCATCCTTAGGACCCCACAGTCCTCTGCATTTAGTTGGTAAATTAAAAAAAAAAAAGAGAGTGTAAACAAAGTGGGGCTGTTTCTCAGTCTGAGGTGACATCACTTTGACTCATATTACATCGATGTTTTTGCCTAATGGTGGCAGTTAGAGGTTGGATAGGTAGGCTTCCCACAGAAACTCTCATATCAGTGAAGAGAGGTCAGATTTTTTTTTTTTTTTTGATACTGTTAATCAGTACTGTCACAGAAGCCTTTCTGAATGAATAAACTCAGTTCAGTTCAGTTCAGTCACTCAGTTGTGTCCGACTCTTTGCAACCCCATGGACTACAGCACATCAGGCTTCCATATCCATCACCAACTCCCAGAGCTTGCTCAAACTCATGTCCATTGAATGGGTGATGCCATCCAGCCATTTCATCCTCTGTTGTCCCCTTCTCCTCCTGCCTTCAATCTTTCCCAACATCAAGGTTTTTTCCAAGAAGTCAGTTCTTCGCATCAGGTGGTCGAAGTATTGGAGTTTCAGTCCTTCCAATGAATATTCAGGACTGATTTTGTTTAGGATGGATTGGTTGGGTCTCCTTGCCGTCCAAGGGACTCTCAAAGATCTTGTCTCCTCCAACACCACAGTTCAAAAGCATCAGTTCTTCAGCACTCAGCTTTCTTTATAGTTCAACTCTCACATCAATACATGACTACTGGAAAAGCCATAGCTTTGACTAGATCTTTGTTGGCAAAGTTATGTCTCTGCTTGTTAATATGCTGTATAGATTGGTCATAGCTTTTCTTCCAAGGAACAAGCATCTTTTAATTTCATGAATAGGTGAATTAATTCATTTAATTTAATTAATGAAATTTAGTTTAATAAATAAACTGAATAGTTTTAAATGTGTAAATAAAACTTATGTCTCACCAGAATAACTTTATCAGTTCAGTTCAGTCTCTCAGTTGTTTCTGACACTTTGTGACCCCATGAACCCGCAGCATGCTAGGCCTCACTGTCCATCACCAACTGCTGGAGTCTACCCAAACGCATGTCCATTGAGTTGGTGATGTCATCCAACCATCTCATCCTCTGTTGTCCCCTTCTGCTCCTACCCTCAATCTTTCCCAGCATCAGGGTCTTTTCAAATGAGTCAGCTCTTTGAATCACGTAGCCAAAGCATTGGAGTTTCAGCTTCAACATCAGTCCTTCCAAAGAATGTTCAGAGCTGATTTCCTTTAGGATGGACTGGTTATATCTCCTTGCAGTCCAAGGGACTCTCAAGAGCCTTCTCCAACATCATAGTTCAAAAGCATCAATTCTTCAGCGCTAAGCTTTCTTTATAGTCCATCTCTCATATCAATACATGACTTCTGGAAAAACCACAGCTTGACTAGATGGACCTTTGTTGACAAAAATGTCTCTGCTTTTTAATATGCTGTCTAGGTTGGTCATAGCTTTCCTTCCAAGGAGTAAGCGTCTTTTAATTTCATGGCTGCAATCACCATCTGTTAGTCTTTGCCCTGCTTCATTCCGTGTTCCAAGGCCAAATTTGCCTGTTACTCCAGGTGTTTCTTGACTTCCTACTTTTGCATTCCAGTCCCCTATAATGAAAAGGACATCTTTTTTGGGTGTTAGTTCTAAAAGGTCTTGTAGGTCTTCATAGAACCGTTCAACTTTAGCTTCTTCGGCATTACTGGTTGGGGCATAGATTTGGATTACTGTGACATTGAATGGTTTGCCTTGGAAACGAACAGAGATCATTCTGTCATTTTTGAGATTGCATCCAAGTACTGCATTTCGGACTCTTTTGTTGACCATGATGGCCACTCCGTTTCTTCTGAGGGATTCCTGCCCGCAGTAGTAGATATAATGGTCATCTGAGTTAAATTCACCCATTCCAGTCCATTTTAGTTCGCTAATTCCTAGAATGTCAACATTCACTCTTGCCATCTCTTGTTTGACCACTTCCAATTTGCCTTGATTCATGGACCTGACATTCCAGGTTCCTATGCAGTATTGCTCTTTACAGCATCGGACTTTGCTTCTATCACCAGACACATCTACAGCTGGGTATTCTTTTTGTTTTGGCTCCGTCCCTTCATTCTTTCTGGAGCTATTTCTCCACTGATCTCCAGTAGCATATTGGGCCTCTACTGACCTGGGGAGTTTCTCTTTCAGTATCCTATCACTTTGTCTTTTCATACTGTTCATGGGGTTCTCAAGGCAAGAATACTGAAGTGGTTTGCCATTCCCTTCTCCAGCGGAATGAAGCAGGGAAAAGACTAACAGAGTTTTGCCAAGAAAATGCACTGGTCATAGCAAATACCCTCTTCCAACAACACAAGAGAAGACTCTATACATGGACATCACCAGATGGTCAACACCGAAATCAGATCGATTATATTCTTTGCAGCCAAAGATGGAGAAGCTCTATACAATCAGCAAGGACAAGACCAGGAGCTGACTGTGGCTCAGACCATGAACTCCTTATTGCCAAATTCAGACTGAAATTGAAGAAAGTAGGGAAAACTACTAGACCATTCAGGTATGACCTAAATCAAATCCCTTATGATTATACAGTGGAAGTGAGAAATAGATTTAAGGGCCTAGATCTGATAGATAGAGTGCCTGATGAACTATGGAATGAGGTTCGTGACATTGTACAGGAGACAGGGATCAAGACAATCCCCATGGAAAAGAAATGCAAAAAAGCAAAATGGCTGTCTGGGGAGGCCTTACAAGTAGCTGTGAAAAGAAGAGAAGCGAAAAGCAAAGGAGAAAAGGAAAGATATAAACATCTAAATGCAGAGTTCCAAAGAATAGCAAGAAGAGATAAGAAAGCCTTCTTCAGTGATCAATGCAAAGAAATAGAGGAAAACAACAGAATGGGAAAGACTAGGGATCTCTTCAAGAAAATCAGAGATACCAAAGGAACATTTCATGCAAAGATGGGCACGATAAAGGACAGAGATGGTGTGGACCTAACAGAAGCAGAAGATATTAAGAAGAGGTGGCAGGAATACACAGAAGAACTGTACAAAAAAGAGTTTCAAGACTCAGATAATCACGATGGTGTGATCACTGACCTAGAGCCAGACATCTTGGAATGTGAAGTCAAATGGGCCTTAGAAAGCATCACTACGAACAAAGCTAGTGGAGGTGATGGAATTCCAGTGGAGCTATTCCAAGTCCTGAAAGATGATGCTGTGAAAGTGCTGCACTCAATATGCCAGCAAATTTGGAAAACTCAGCAGTGGCCACAGGACTGGAAAAGGTCAGTTTTCATCCCAATCCCAAAGAAAGGCAATGCCAAAGAATGCTCAAACTACCGCACAATTGCACTCATCTCACACGCTAGTAAAGTAATGCTCAAAATTCTCCAAGCCAGGCTTCAGCAATATGTGAACCATGAATTTCCAGATGTTCAAGCTGGTTTTAGAAAAGGCAGAGGAACCAGAGATCAAATTGCCAACATCCGCTGGATCATGGAAAAAGCAAGAGAGTTTCAAAAAACGTCTACTTCTGCTTTATTGACTATGCCAAAGCCTTTGACTGTGTGGATCACAATAAACTGTGGAAAACTCTGAAAGAGATGGGAATACCAGACCACCTGACCCGCCCCTTGAGAAACCTGTATGCAGGTCAGGAAGCAACAGTTAGAACTGGACATGGAACAACAGACTGGTTCCAAATAGGAAAAGGAGTATGTCAAGGCTGTATATTTTCACCCTGCTTATTTAACTTATATGCAGATTTCATCATGAGAAATGCTGGGCTGGAGGAAGCACAAGCTGGAATCAAGATTCCTGGGAGAATAACTTTATACCCACTTTCAAATTTAAATAGACTTGATGAGGTATCCATTGTGGAAAAACTTTCAATTAAATCACTTATCTAGGAGTATGTATCATTAAGCGATATGCAAAAGTTGAAAACAATTCATACAAGCACTCTATTATATGATACTTATGTTGAAAAAATACATTTTACTTGAGAGTAATATTTGTTAATTGTAACCTGTTTACAGTAACTTTAGTTACATTAGTTAAAGACACTAAAAATAAAAAGAAGGTGTTGATGAGAGTATTTTATATGTGTGTCTTGTATAAATCTTCATTTAATTCTTCCTGCAATAGCTATAAAGTCCTAAAGTCATACAAGCTTTCAAGATTTAGATTAGCCTTTTAAAACTAGCTCCTCTTAAACATGGGAGAGTATAAAACAAATAGAAATGTGCATAATTCAAGATATTGTGCTGGTGTGCTTGATTTCTCAAAATTACTCATACTTTAATAATGGAAAAAATGAACGATAGTTATGGTCTTCTCATTTGTGATCTCAGCCCGTACCTCCAGAGAAGAGAGATGACTTACTTTGACAGTATAAATTCAAACTCACAGGCTCTTTGCATATATTTGATACACACTGCAGTATTAAGTCCAATGAACTGAAGAACATATTTTGTGAGATGCAGTAACAACATAATACGTAAAAATGTGTCTTATAATATTAAATCTAAATTAAATTTCTGCTCTTTGTTTACCAATCATTTACTATGGAAGCACTACTTTTTAGATTTTAATTTACAAATAACCACGTTTAAAACAATTACATTCATACATGGATATATTTATTTGCATCTCCGAATCAAATGAGATGGCTATTTAGAAACTGCTCTGTCTTATATACTGAGCTTATACCTCCTGTTAGTTCTCATAACTTGTTTAGGTTTAATGAAAACCTCTCACTGGTTATTCACTTTCAATAGCCTTTATAAATTAGTCCTGAAATATTGTGTCTATAAAGCACTGAGTTCTTTCACTATAGTTGAGTTCCTGTCCAAAAGGCACCTTCCAGTATGACACAATAAAGACACTATTAAAAAGTTTTAAACATCATGTTAAATGCTAATTAGATCCATATTGCATTTTTATTGTGGTTCATTTTGCCCTTGATTTATTATTGAATAAGGTAGTTGCATATTTTTTAAACTTGGTAGCATTCATTTGGTAGCAAATGAATTGATTTCAACTTTATGATAATCATTGCAACCAACTTGTTTATTTTTTTCTTGTATGATATAGTTTTTTGTTGTTTCACACTAGGTTTTTTTTTTTTTACAGTTTTTTTTTTTTTTGGAAGTATGTTTGATTTACAATGTTGTAATATATATTCTTTTTCATATTCTTTTCCACTATGGTGTATTTCAAGATGTTGAATATAATCCCTTGAGCTACATAGTAGGACCTTGTTGTTTATCTGTTTTATATACAGTAGTTTCTATCTGCTGATCCCAAACTCGTAATTTACCCTTTGCCCACTCCCCTTTTCCTGTTCGGTAAGTGTAAGTTTGTTTTCTTTGTCTGTGAGTCTGTTTATGTTTCATATATAAGTTCATTTGTGTAAGTGACAACATATGGTATTTGTTTTTTCTTTCTGACTTACGTTACTTAATATGATCATCTCTAGGTCCACAATGGAGCTTTTTAAATAAACAAAGTAGATAAAGACCTACCTGTAGGAGAATTTATTTTGCCTTTGGGGCCAATATTGGAAAAATTAATATGTATGTTTCATTGCTAAAATCAGGGAAATTTTGGTTTTCTGTGAATATTATAAGTTACTTGAGGGCAACAACTATGTTTTAGAGATGTAGCTAAGTAGTTTTATGAATTCTCTGGTGGGTCAGACAGTAAAGCGTCTATCTACGATGCGGGAGACCTGGGTTCGATCCCTTGGAGAAGGAAATAGCAATCCACTCCAGTACAAATTCCTCTGTCCATGGGATTTGCCTGGAAAATCCCATGGACAGAGGAGCCTGGTAGGCTACAGTCCATGGGGTCGCAAAGAGTCGGACAAGACTGAGCGACTTCACCTTCACGTCAGTGGTTTTATAGCCTGCAGCCGGGAAGGACATGAGGGAGGGAGCAGGGAGAGGGAAACAGAATCTCATTCCTCATCAGGACTGGAGAGAAGAATGAGAAAGGCCTTGTGGCAGGCAGCCTCTCACAAAATCAGTCTCCTCCATGAACAGAGAATATCCCTCTGTTTTAATTTCTCTCAAATGACTTTTGTAGTTTCCAGTGTTTGGGACAGGTATGTCTTATACTGTAAACTTCTTTCCAAATATTTTGTGTTCTTTTAATGCTTAAACTGTATTTTTCTTTTCTTTTTTTCTTTTGAATTTTTTATTTTGAAGTATAGCCGATTAACAACGTTGTGATAGTTTCAGGTGAACAGCGGGAGGGACTCAGTCATAGGTATGCTGCTGCTGCCAAGTCGCTTCAGTCGTGTCCGACTCTGTGCGACCCCACAGACAGAAGCCCACCAGGCTCCCCTGTCCCTGGGATTCTCCAGGCAAGAACACTGGAGCGGGTTGCCATTTCCTTCTCCAATGTATGAAAGTGAAAAGCGAAAGTGAAGTCGCTCAGTCGTGTTCGACTCTTGGCGACCCCATGGACTGGAGCCTACCAGGCTCCTCCGTCCATGGGATTTTCCAGGCAAGTACTGGGGTGGGGTGCCACTGCCTTCCCCGAGTCATAGTCATACGTATACATGTATGCATTCTCCCCCAAACACCTCTCTGCTCTAGGCTTCCACATAACATTAAGGAGAGTTCCATGTGCTATACTATAGGTCCTTGTTGGTTATCCATGCTAAACATAGCAGTTTAAAAGGTATTTTTTAAAGATTCCTTTCACAGTAGTTTCTTGCTAATACAGAGAAAACTAATTTTTTAAAAAATACTGACTTCGTATTCTATGACCTTGCTGAACTCATTTATTCATTCTAGTCATTTGTTTTTACAGATTATTTAAGTCTACATACAATGATGCAATCTGTGAATAAACACAGGTTTACCTCTAGCTTTCATATTGTTATTATATTTTTTTTCAAAATAAATGTCTTTTTCTTGCCTTATCGTCCCTCTGAAGACTGCAGTGAAATTTTGGGTAAAAGTGTTGAGAGTGGGCATCTTTGTCTTTTTTTATATATATATGAAGTGAAAGCATTTGATGTTTTACTTAAGTACTTATAGATTTATTGTAGGTATCCTTAATTTGACTGATGATATCTTCTATTTCTAGTAGGTATGGATTTCTATCATGAGTGTTAAGTTTTGTCAAATATTTTTTTCTGCGTCTACTGAAATGATTATGTAATTTATTTTGTTAATATGGTGGATTAGCCTGACAGATGTTCTGATATTAAACCGACCTTGCATTTCTGTATTAAACTCCATTCAGTCAAGATATATTGTTTTTATATATTCCTGGATTAGGTTTACTTATATTCATGATAGATATTGTTCTGTAACTTTTTTTCTTTCAATGCCTTTGTTAGGTATGACTCCAAGGATTTATTTCCAGAGGGACTTTGGAAACCTTGCCCCTCAGAAGGCATAACATTGCACTCTGTTTCAAACTCTTCTTCTGTTGCCACTGTTCACCAAAATTCAGGGAGTTTGGGGAAAAATTGTCAGGCACATTGATTTGTTTTTTACATCTGTGGCTTTTCCAGATTTTAATCCTCTCTGCCAGGGTGAAAGTTTAAAAAGCTAGGCTGGTTTCTCCTCATTTCTGCAAGCCCTTTCCATGCCAAGCCCATTTACTGCCCACTTGTACCCAGAAAAGAAAAGTGCCCCAGGCATGGAAGCCGTCTTGACTCACTACTTTTCTGTGCATGGTTTATTTCTTGCTGGATTTAGCTTCTAAAGTTTCCATGAATCCATCAACCTTTGATATTCCCATAGAATTTGTTATTTGTCATTGTTTCTTGTGGCTACCATGAAAAATATTTATTTTTGCATTTTTCCACATTCTACTCAGAAGCAGAAGCTCTTTCCACTGTCTTATATTGTTCCTTCTGTTCTTAGATACACAGAATTATCCCTATTGTCTGTGTTTGCTGTCAGACCAGTTTTTTCCCTTACTGAACCTTTTTACCTGCATGGGTACAAAGTATAGTTCTGTCCAAGATCTTGTCTCTTACTTCTATCTGGACCTTAAAATACAAGCCTTTAGTCTGTGAAAATCAATAAATGTTTCATGAAGAATCGTCCTGAAGTTTTAGCATACTATGCAAGTTGTCATTCCTTTCTCCTTTCTTTCTTCTTTCATTCTTTCAGCAATGATTGGGAATTTCCTCATCCTCAAATGAGGTAAAATATGCTTATAAAAGCTTGTTTTCTATATTTTACTTAGCATTTCTAGGTGCTCTGTGGTTGGACAATAACTAGTGTGTCATATGACAGGAAACGTAAGCCACTCCTAGGCCTCAAACAACCTGGAAATACTTTTTTCTTGCCCTGAAATCTTCCAGTACTTTTCAGTTCTTTGTTTATGTATCTATAACATGTTCTCTGCTGTTACTAATTCACATGCTTGTTCTTGCTGTACTACAAGAGTATAAGTTCACTAAAGAAAGGAATTTTTTTACATTCTTTATATCATGGTACATGCTTGGTGCAATTCATTGTACAATCTATACATTCAATGGAGGAGTTGATGTTTGAAGAGTGTAATAATGTGGATGAATTTTGAAAAAGAAAAAGCAAAAACATTTCTGTGAGCAACCTAAATTTTGCAGATTTCCCCCCTTTATTTGTGGCTGCAAATAAGAATAAATCCAATGGTGAGAGGACAATGGACAGTGATCCTTTACTCAAACTACTTAGCCAAAGTTGTGTCGCCTTCATACTGTGGGTTCTCAACTTACTAAACAATAGCAACAATGACAATAATGATGGTGATAATGATAATCATCCAGTTAAATTTCAATTTTAAATAAACAAGGAATTATTTTAAAACAAGAGTATATTCCAAATTGTAATATTTGCTCAAATTTACCTAGAGGTTTTGTATTGTATCTGGTAACCCTATTCACATTACAACTATAATGAATGCCCAGATCCCCACTGTTGAAGATTTTCCAAGTTTAGCTTCATTGCACTATATCCTATACCCAAGACCTTCCTCTGAATTTCACTTCTCTCATGAGGATAATTTCCTCAGCACTCTTCTTCCTGTTTTTCAAGATGACAGTTAGCAAATTGACAAAACTTAGCTGTGTTGTGTGTGAATAATAATGGGTTAATTCTCTAGTTTTAATTCACATAATGTGCCCAAGGTAGTAGTGGTCTTTTAAGATAGGTGTCAGTTATCCAAGATAACTGATTCTATTAATGGAAATTTCAAACCAGATACAAACATATTTCTAAGAAACAAGAAAGGAGTTTGTTGTCTTCAAAACAGCCCATTAATTTGACTACTGATGCCACCCGTGTTACAAGGAACACCTCCAGGTTGTTAAGATCATCAGCTTATAGATTTCATGATTATTTAACTATAATTGGTAGTCTTAACTATGACTGAATCTTTTTTTTAGTATTGTTACTTAAAGAGCCTGTTGATGAGGGTGAAAGAGGAGATTGAAAACGCTGGCTTAAATTCAACATTCAAAAAACAAAAATCATGGCATCTAGTCCCATCACTTCATGGCAAATAGATGGGGAAAAAGTGGAAACAGTGACAGATTTTATTTTCTTGGGCTCCAAAATCACTGCGGACAGTGACTGCAGCCATGAAATTAAAAGACACTTGCCTCTTGGAAGAATAGCTATGGTAGACCTAGACAGTGTGTTAAGCAGAGATACCACTTTGCTGACAAAAGTCCATATAGTCAAAGCTATGGTTTTTCCAGTAGTCTTGTATGGACGTGAGACTTGGACCATAAAGAAGGCTGAGCGCCAAAGAATTGATGCTTTTGAATTGTAGTGCTGGAAAAGACTCTTGAGAGTCCCTGGGAGAGCAAGGAGATCAAACCAATCAATCCTAAAGATCAACCCTGAATATTCATTGGAAGGAGTGATGCTGAAGCTCCTATACTTTGCCGCCTAAAGCGAAGAGCTGACTCACTGGAAAACACCCTGATGCTGGGAAAGATTGAGGGCAAGGGGTAAAGGAGGTGACAGAGGATGAGATGGTTGTTGGCATCACTGACTCAATCGATGTGAGTTAAGCAAACTCAGGGAGAGAGTGACAGACAGAGAAGCCTTGCATGCTGCAGGCCATGAGATTTCAGTCAGACACAACCTAGTGACTGAACAACAACAACAACTTAAAAATACTTTAAAGACTGATTTTTGAATTTGAAAAATTTTAAATGATCACTTATAGACTTGGTTTCTAAAAAAATTGGTGAAAAGTCATAAAAATATAAAAAACAGATATTAGTGCTCGCTTTGGCAGCACATATACTAAAATTGGAACAATACAGAGAAGATTAGCATGGCCCCTGCACAAGGATGACACGCAAATTCGTGAAGCGTTCCATATTTTTAGGTGGACCAGCGCCACAGACCCTTCTGCCCGCACTCTGATCCATTACAAGGCCGCTGCCAAAGCTTAGGCACTCGCTGAGCCCTGGAGTCAAAGTAATCATTTCTTCTCCTTGTGAAGGATAGGGGTCTTGAGGCCAGGAAAGGCCAACCGCCCAGGCTTGCCTGGGTGTGAAAAAATAAAAGTCTTAAATCCGAAAAAAAAACCCAAACAAACAGATATTAAATGCACAAAATTACTCACATCACATTTTTCCTCTCCAGATCATATATACTTATTGAATATCACAACTTTCCCATTATTATATTGAAGCAGAAAATCAGGAAATAAAATACAATGTAATTGGAATTAAAACGGAGTTAACTGGCTACCTAAGGTATTCATTTAATCAGAAAAATTTTTAAATGGAAACTTGTAAATTTATAAATTTAGATTTAAGGTTGATTCTTTCAGAGAATATTATTATGAGAAGAGAAGATGGAAAACGGAACTATGAAATGATTTCAAATAAAATAAGAGGAATCTTTTTAGTATTTTAAGTACGTATTTTGTTTCTATGGAATAATGCTGCTGCTGCTGCTGCTAAGTCACGCCAGTCATGTCCGACTCTGTGCGATCCCATAGATGGCAGCCCACCAGGCTCCCCTGTCCCTGACATTCTCCGGACAAGAACACTGGAGTGGTTTGCCATTTCTTTCTCCAATGCATGAAAGTGAAAAGTGAAAGTGAAGTTGCTCAGTCGTGTCCAACTCTTCGCGACCCCATAGACTGCAGCCTACCAAGCTCCTCCGTCCATGAGATTTTCCAGGCAAGAGTACTGGAGTCGGGTGCCATTGTCTTCTCCGCTATGGAATAATAGAGATTTTAAATTATAGCAGAACAATGGTTACATGGAATATAAGGAAATACTTGTACTTGGAGTGTGTAAACCAGGAAGATAGCTATCAACTTTGGACAAATTTTTAAAGGAACCCTTATAATCATCCCTTTAGGATAAGTATCTTGATAATTTTGTACATTCTAAAGACTTACCTGTGGTTTATTTCTGTATAACAAATGAGATTTTAGAGTTGAAAAGAATTATTTCCCTGTGATCCTCAACCATTTTTCTCCCTACTCAACACGCATGATGGAATCAGCCAGCTCCTACACATAACAACTGGAAAGGGTGAAAGTTCAGCATCTTGATGAGGAACTGAGAAGCTACAGAAGGACATGGATAGTTTGATAATATCCCACAAATAATTCTGATATCCTTTCCCTTCCTTTAAAAACTTGTATCTAGGACATTATTTAACAGGGTAACTGAGAGTCAGTTTTGTCCAACACCATCCAGAAGAGTATGTGAGGACTTGGAACCCATATCTCCCATTCTTTTTAATACTTTGTGTTTTACTGCATTCCTTTTAAACTCATCTTAATATCAGTAATGATTTATCAATTTAATTCACAAATGCACATGGATTCTTTGACACAATTTTTTAAAACTGATTTCCCCTAAATATTGTAAAGCAGAGGTTTTGTCAGAGAAATATTCATATATGAATTGCTCAAGTTAGTCTTAGTTTGATGCTTCCTGATGAACTAAAAGCTATCAACACAATTTTACCAGTATTTAAGCAGATTTTGTCTTATTATTTTAAGCTTTAGAACATACTGTTAGAATCTTTAATCCAGGATAAAAAATGTCAGAGCTCTTGCCGTAGTGACTAATTTTGATTAATTCATCCAAACCAATCTGGTTTGCATTTCCATACTGTGGTTTCACTAATTTCATAAGTTCAGACAGTACTACAACTAGGAGAATAAAATTAGAGGACAGCAGACAGTGATGGTGACTATTGCTTTTCTGGTGCTAGGGAGAAGTGGATGAAAAGAGGCATCATTACACAGCTGGGATCTGTTAGCCCCTGCTTAAGTTACCTGCTTCTTGGGTGACTCTTCAGGAGCATAAATTCAGAAACAGACCAGTCAGATCAAAATAATTCCTTATGTTTTATTCATATACTCACTGTATACATTCATTCATGTCCTTTAACTTAATGTTTGAACTTTGAAAGATACTCTTATTTTCTGTTGCATCTTGGGCTTTCTTTTTCTCTTAAATACATAGGTGTATAAACTCTTATCTGGATTATATTCTTTTAGTAAAGACTCATTCATTTATTTAAAAAGTTCATTAAATGCCTACTATGTTTCAGACCTTATTCTAGGTCTGATAAGTGCCTTATTATGAGCACAGAGTAATCAATAAAATAAAGTCTTTGCTCTCATGGAATTTATAATCTTGGATCTTACAGTTTTATAGTTTGCTTGGTTAAATTTTGTATATATATATGTACATGTCTCTACATACATACTTATGCACATCTACATACATATGCATGTGTATATATGTGTGCATGTATGTGTGTTTGGTGATGCATGCTAATATGAGAAATAAAGAAAGGGACAGAGAAATTCACAGGGGTGCTGTTTTAGCTAGTCAGAAAATGTCTCTCTGATGTAGTAACACTTCATTTACAGACACAGATTAAGTGGAAGAGTAAGACAGGGCAATATCTGAGGAAAGAACAATTCAAGGGAGGAGCCTGCTTTGCATGTTTGTGGAATTGCATAGAATGATGCAGCTCTAACACTGTCAGGAGACAGGTCATGAAGGGCTTTGTGGGCCTTAATAAGGACTTTGGAATTTTTTTCTCTATAAAATGGACATACGCTGGAGGGTTTGAATTGAGGAAGGGGATAATCTGGTGTGTGTTTTTTTAAAAGCATGCCTGTGTGTGGTGTAAAAATAGACTATAGTGGGACTAATGTAGAAATAGGCAGATACAGTGGGAGCTATTAGAATAAAACAGGTGAGAAATGGTGATGTTTGGACTGATGTGGGATCTGTAGAGGGGTGAGATTCTCACTTCATTTCAAAAGCAGAACGAACCATCAGACTTTGCTGATGTTTGGGTGTGGTATGTGAGAAGAAGAGAAGCTAAGATGACTCCATGGTTTGGGGAAAATAACCATTACTATTTTTATTGAGAGGGAAGAATAATATTAGATATATAGTGATTTCCAAAGTCTTTCCTAAGACTCTAACAGTTCTCACAAGATATAAGTAAAAATTTCTCAGAAAGACTGAATTGGTCCACTACCTCTTCACGTTACTTTGTGAGCATTTTTCACACTTGCTAATGAAATCTCAGGTTGGCAGTAGAGCTAAAAATGATTGGTGGAGCTATTAGGGAAATATTCACAGAGGCTAACAACTGTCTTGCTTGACAGGCAGAAACAATGACTACTTAAGTGGCTTTAGGGACTGGGAGTGGCCTACAAAATCCACTAGAGTAAAGAAACGTCAATCTTACCATGGAGTCCCTGACTTCACCATCTGTTTGCTGGTATGAAAGAAATAGAGAACTTTCCCTGCCATGGTTGGATTTTTAAATCAGTACTAAATGTTTAAATGCTAAAAATGAAATAGATTTCATTCTCCTACATAATTAACAGAAAAAGATTTGTCTTTTTTTTCGATCATGAGAGTAGAAAGAAGGACTCTAGGATTATTTAGTATATTGATACTTTGAAAGTATGATTAGAAAAAAGATAGTTGGTAGAAAATTTTTAAGCAGTATATAAAAATAATCCTTCAAATTTGTATAATGGACCGATTTTTTCTTGATATATGCTTTTTTATATTTATGTCTACATTTCACAAAATCCAGTATAACTTATTGCTAGAGGAAACTATTTTTAAGAAAAAGATGACAATTTAGAAGTACAATAAAAATATGTATCAGAATGCAAACATTCTCTGATAATGACACATATTTTATATATTACTTTTAATATACTGCATTCTGAGATTCTATAAGAAAGTAAGAACAAAAACAAAACTTGCTAGGTTACAAAAAGTAGAAATGTTTCCCTTTTTAAAAAATCTTTATTTTATTTTTTATTTACTTTTTTGGCTGTATCATGTGGCTTGGGGCATCTTACTTCTCCAGAGCTATAGTCTCTTCTGGAGACTTTAGGTGACATTCCATTTCTTGGCCTTTTCTACCTACTTGCAATTCATGAACCCCATCTTCCATCTTCAAAACTAACAATGATGGCTGAGTCCTTCTCATATCCCATCAGGCTGACCTCTCCTTCCCTTTCTCTCTTCCATTTTTAAGGAACCTTGGGATTACATTGGACTCACTGGAATAATTCAGGGTAATCATCTCAATATCCTTAACTTAATCATATTTGAAAAATCTTTTGCCATCTTAGGTATCATGTGCATAGGTTCTGGGAATTATAATGTAGAAAACACTGGTGGGCCGTTACCTGCCTACCCCACCCCTCAAGTACCCTTATTGCCAGTGGACTCATAACTAGTTATTACTTAGCATCCTTCAGAGTGCCAGTTGCAAAGTCTGCGTAGGGAAGAGATGGATCATTTACCAAAAAGTTGCAAAAATTTTCCCATGTATGTTGCAGATGCCCAAGAAACAGATGTGGGAGTGTCTTTTAAGAGTATTAGATCAAGGAGGACTGAATGTAGCACTCAGTTCAGTTCAGTTCAGTCACTCATTCGTGTCCAACTCTTTGTGACCCCCATGAACTGCAGCATATCAGGCCTCCCTATCCATTACCAACTCCCGGAGTTTACCCAAACTCATGTCCATTGAGTCGGTGATGCCAACCAACTATTGACTGAATCAATTTTTGAAATGAGTAAATTTATTAGATATTCTAGATTTTATATATTAACTTGAACAGCTAGAAGTAGCTTTGATAATTTGTTTTGTTGTTTATTGAAACTTAGACTGAAAGAGGTTGATATCTGGAACTTCCCTGGCATATTGTAAAGGAAGGAATCTAAAAGTCTGAGGAAGTATGAGTGTTGAAATATTTATCATGTATGCTCTGTGCATTACCTCATCATATATTCTAAACAGACCCAAAAGATCCTGATTTAAATAAGGCATCAACCACCAGTGTCCTTAGAAAGCCTAGTAGTGACTGTCTTCTAGTCACTCATTACTGATGACCACAGCAGATGCTGCCAGTGAGATATATTAGGGGTGATGGGATCCAGAATGGCAGGAGCCAAGTGTCAGTGCTTAAATAGGTTCAGAGACGGTATAAGTACATTTACAGTAATCGGCAGCAGGAATGAGGTGGTAATTTAAATGTTTTAACCAATAGGAATCTTTGGAGAAGGCTGTTTTTAAAGAATGATATATATGGAAAATGTGTTTAACTCACTGTTAATGGAATCAACAAAATGGTAGAGCTGATTTAAAAAAACCTATAAGGTAGATAGAATTATTTATAGCCATGGGGGGAAAAATGCTAGATTAAGATTTTTAAATTACATATAAAAATTTCAGTGTCTTATAGGACATGTAAGGTTTTCTATGGCATGAAAGTAATTTGCCTCTCTACAGGACAAAATTTATCTGCATTGCTATAGAAACAGAATCATCTGCTTCACTGTCTGTCAGTTTTATACTCACCAACACCTACCCTTACAGAATTGCAAAATACTATAATCAAATGTACATGCCCCTAGGGGTTAGATAATCCTTATTAGACAAACCTATTACAAAAGGATCTACCAGGACATTGAAAGGATAGGCAATCATATATTTGCCTGTTTCCAAGTTTTGGTTTTTTTTTTTTTTTCTTATCAATCCCTCCCTTTAAACACAAATTGTCTTCTCCCTTGGCCAGAGGCAATCACTGATACTTTCTGTCATTATAAATAAGATTTGTCCTGCATAGAATCATATACAATGTACTCTTTGTGTCTGAAACTTTTGTTAGTATGAAATTATCTAGCTAAATATTTTTTAGTATCTATCAGTGGTTCATTGTTTTGTTGAGATGTATTTGCAGTATATGGATATACCAAAATTTGTTTACATGTTTATCTACTGGTGGACTTTTTGTATTCTTCCTGTTTTTAACTCTTTTGAATGAAGTTGCTAAGAATCTTCACATACAAGTTTTTATGTGAACATATGATATTTCAATTTCAACTGGGTAAATAGCTATGAATGGAGTTAATAAGTTGAATGTAATGTGTATAGGGAGGCCTGGCGTGCTGCAGTCCATGGGGTTGCAAAGAGTTGGACATGACTGAGTGACTGAACTGAACTGAATATGTACACCTTTATAAAAAAAGTTGCCACAAAGCTTTGCAAAGTGGTGAAATTATTTTACATTACCAGTAATGTATCAGGGTTCCAGGGGCTCACCATTTTTACAGCACTTTGTATTGCCAGTCTTTTTATTTTACCCATAATAATGGGACCATAGTGTGCCTTAGTTCAAGCTACTGTAACAAAAATACTATAGACTGAGTAAACAACAAACATGTACTTCTCATAGGTCTAGAGGGCAGGAAGTCCAGGATGGAAATGCTGGAAGATTTAGTGTCTGGTTAGAGCCTGCTTCCTGGTTCACAGATGACCATGTTCTTGCTGAATGCAACAGAAAGAGAAAAAGAGAACCCTCCTGGGTCTCATTAATAAGGGCACAAATCTAACTCATGAAGACTTTACTTTCATGACCAATCATTTCCCAAATTCCTCATCTGCAAATAGCATCTCATTCAGAATTATGTTTCAACATAAGAATTTTCAGTTCAGTTCAATTTAGTCGCTTAGTCATGTCCAACTCTATGCTACCCCATGGACAGCAGCACGCCAGGCTTCCCTGTCCATCACCAACTCCCGGAGCTTGCTCAAACTCATGTCCATCAAATTGGTGATGCCATCCAATGATGTCATCCTCTGTCGTCCCCTACTCCGCCCACCTTCATTATTTCCTAGCACCAGGGACTTTCCCAAGAGTCAGTTCTTCGCATCAGGTGGCCAAAGTATTGGAGTTTCAGCTTCAGCATCAGTCTTTCCAATGAATATTCAGGACTGATTTGATCTCCTTGCAGTCCAAGGGACTCTCAAGAGTCTCATCCAAAACCACAGTTCAAAAGCATCATTCTTCAGCACTCAGCTTTCTTTATAGTCCAACTCTCATATCCATACGTGACTACTGGAAAAACCATAGCTTTGACTAGATGGTCTTTTGTTGACAAAGTAATGTCTCTGCTTTTTAATATGCTATCTGGGTTGGTCATAGCTTTTCTTCCAAGGAGCAAGTGTCTTTTAGTTTCATGGCTGCAGTCACCATCTGCAGTAATTTGGGAGCCCCCAAAAATAGTCTGTCACTGTTTCCATTGTTTCCCTATCTATTTGCCATGAAGTAATGGGACTAGATGACATGATCTTAGTTTTCTGAATGTTGAGTTTTAAGCCAGCTTTTTCACTCTCCTCTTTCATTTTCATCAAGAGACTCTTTTGTTTCTCTTTACTTTCTGCCATAAGGGTGGTGTCATCTGCATATCTGTGGTTATTGATATTTCTCCCAGCAATCTTGATTCCAGCTTGTGCTTCATCCAGCCCAGCATTTCACATGATGTACTCTGTATATAAGTTAAATAAACAGGATGACAGTATACAGCCTTGACATATTCATTTCCCAATTTGGAACCAGTCCATTGTTCCAAGTCTGGTTCTAACTGTTGCTTCTTGACCTGAATGCAGATTTCTCAGGAGGCAGGTAAGGTGGTCTTGAAGAATTTTCCACAGTTTGTTGTGATTCACACAGTCAAAGGCTTTGGCATAGTGAATAAAAGACAAGTAGATGTTTTTCTACTTGATAGAATATGATGCACTGGAAAAGGGAATGGCAAACCACTTCAGTTTTCTTGCCATGAGAACCCCATGAACAGTATGAAGAGACAAAATGACATGACACTGAAAGATAAACTCCCCAGGTCAGTAGATGCCCATTATGCTACTGAAGAAGAGTTGAGAAATAACTTGAGGAAGAATGAAGAGATGGAGCCAAAGCAAAAAACAATGCCCAGTTGTGGATGTGATTGGTGATGGAGGTAAAGTCCAATGCTATAAAGAACAATATTGCCTAGGAACCTGGAATGTTAGGTCCATGAATCAAGGTAAATAGGAAATGGTCAAACAGGAGATGGCAAGAGAGACCATCAACATTTTAGGAGTCAGTGAACTAAAATTGACCAGAATGGGTGTATTTAATTCAAATGACCATTATATCTACTACTGTGGGCAAGAACTCCTTAGAAGAAATGGAGTAGCCCTCATAGTCAACAGAGGAGCCTGAAATGCAGTACTTGGGTGCAATCTCAAAAATGTCAGAATGATTTTTGTTCATTTTCAAGCAAGCCATTCAATATCTCAGTAATCTAAGTCTATGCACCAATCACTAATGCCGAAGAAGATGAAGTTGAACTTTCTATGAGGACCTACAAGGCCTTCTAGAACTAGCACACACATAAAAAGACGTCCTTTTCATCATAGGGGACTGGAGTGCAAAAGTAGGAAGTCAAGAGATACATGGAGTAACAGGCAAGTTTGGCCTTGGAGTACAAAATGAAGCAGGGCAAAGGCTAACAGAATTTTGCCAAGAGAATGCACTGGTCATAGCAAATACCATCTTCCAACAATACAAGAGACAAGTCTACACATGGACATCATCAGATGGTCAGTACCCAAATCAGATTGATTATATTCTTTGCAGCCAAAGATAAAGAAGCTCTATGGATTCAGCAAAAACAAGATTGGGAGCTGACTGTGGCTCAGAACATGAACTCCTTATTGCCAAATTCAGACTTAAATTGAAGAAAGATGGAAAAACTACTAGACCATTCAGGTATGACCTAAATCAAATACCCTACAATTATACAGTAGAAGTGACAAATAAATTCAAGGGATTAGATCTGATAGACAGAGTACCTGAAGAACTATGGACAGAGGTGTATAACACTGTACAGGAGGCAGTGATCAAGACCATCCCCTAGAAAAAAAGATACAAAAAGGCAAAATGCTTCTCTGAGGAGGCCTTACAAATAACTGAGAAAAGAAGACAAGTGAAAAACAAAGGAAAAAAGGAAAGACACACCCATCTGAATGCAGAGATCCAAATAGCAATGAGAGATAAGAAAGGCTTCCTCAGTGATCAATGCAAAGAAATAGAGGAAAACAATAGAATGGGAAAGACTAGAGATCTCTTCAAGAAAATTAGAGATACCAAGGGAACATTTCATGCAAAGATGGGCTCAACAAAGGACAGAAATGGTATGGACCTAACAGAAGCAGAAGATATTAAGAGGTGGCAAGAACCATACAGAAAAGATCTTCACAATACAGATAATCACAATGGTGTGATCACTTACCTAGAGCCAGATATCCTGGAATGTGAAGTTAAGTGGCCTTAGGAAGCATCACTATGAAGAAAACTAGTGGAGGTGGTAGAATTCGAGTTGAGCTATTTCAAATCCTGAAAGATGATGCAGTGAAAGTGCTTCACTCAATATGCTAGCAAATTGGGAAAACTCAACAGTGGCCACAGGACTGGAAAACGTCAGTTTTCACTCCAATCCCAAAGAAAGGCAATGCCAAAGAATGCTCAAACTACTGCAAAATGGCACTCATCTCACACGATAGCAAAGTAATGCTCAAAATTCTCCAAGCCAGGCTTCGACAGTATGTGAACCAAGAACTTCCAAATGTTCAAGCTGGATTTAGAAAAGGCAGAACCAGAGGTCAAATTGACGACATCCATTGGATCATTGAAAAAGCAAGAGAGTTCCAGAAAAACATCTATTTCTGCTTTATTGACTATGCCAAAGCTTTTGACTCTGTGGATCACAACACATCATGGAAAATTCTTCAAGAGATGGGAATGCCAGACCACCTAACCTGCCTCCTGAGAAATCTGTATGCAGGTCAAGAAGCAGCATTAGAACTGAATATGGAACAATGGACTAGGTCCAAATGGGGAAAGGGATACATCCAGGCTCTATATTGTCATCCTGTTTATTTAACTTATATGCAGAGTATGTCATGCATAATGCTGGGCTGGATGAAGCACAAGCTGGAATCAAGATTGCTGGGTAAGCTGGAATCAAGATTGCAGATAGCAATATCAATAACCTCAGATATGCAGATGACACAATATTATGGCAGAAAGCATAGAGGAACTAAAGAGCTTCTTAATGAAAGTGAAAGAGGAGAGTGAAAAACCTAGCTTAAAACTTGGCATTCAGAAAACAAAGGTCATGGCATCCATTCCCATCCCTTCATGCAAATAGATGGGGAAACAATGGAAACAGTGAGAGACTTTATAATCTTGGGCCAAAATCACTGTGGATGGTGACTGAAGCCATGAAATTAAAAGACACTTGCTCTTTGGAAGAAAAGCTAAACAGCCTAGAGAGCATATTAAAAAGCAGAGACATTACTTTGCTGACAAAGGTCCATCTAGTCAGTTTGTGTAATGATGTATGAATGTGATAATTGGACCATAAAAGAATTGATGCTTTTGAACTATGATTTTGGAGAATACTCCTGAGAGTCCATTGGACTGCAAGGAGATTAAACCAATGAATCCCCGCCTTAAAAAAAAAAAAATTTATTTGTTATTTTCAGTTCAGCTCAGTTCAGTCACTCAGTCATGTCCAACTCTTTGCAACCCCATGAATCGCAGCATGCCAGGCCTTCCTGTCCATCACCAACTCCCAGAGTTCACTCAGACTCACGTCCATCAAGTCAGTGATGCCATCCAGACATCTCATCCTGTCGTCCCCTTCTCCTCCTGCCCCCAACCCCTCCCAGCATCAGACTCTTTTCCAATGAGTCAACTCTTTGCATGAGGTGGCCAAAGTACTGGAGTTTCAGCTTTAGCATCATTCCTTCCAAAGAAATCCCAGGGTTGATCTCCTTCAGAATGGACTGGTTGGATCTCCTTGCAGTCCAAGGGACTCTCAAGAGTCTTCTCCAACACCACAGTTCAAAAGCATCAATTCTTCGGTGCTCAGCCTTCTTTGCAGTCCAACTCTCACATCCATACATGACCACAGGAAAAACCATAGCCTTGACTAGACGGACCTTTGTCGTCAAAGTAATGTCTCTGCTTTTGAATATGCTATCCAGGTTGGTCATAACTTTCCTTCCAAGGAGTAGACGTCTTTTAATTTCATGGCTGCAATCACCATCTGCAGTGATATTGGAGCCCCCAAAAATAAAGTCTGACACTGTTTCCACTGTTTCCCCATCTATTTCCCATATTTATTTTAATTGAAAGCTAATTACTTTACAATATTGTAGTGGTTTTTGCCATCATCAACATAAATCAGCCACGGGTGCACATATGTTCCCTATCCAGAACCCCCTCCCACCTCCCACCCAATTCCATATCCCAGGGTCATCCCAGTTCACCAGCCCTGAGCACCATGTTTCATGCATGAACCTGGACCAGCAATCCACTTCACATATGATAATATACATGTTTCAATGCCATCCTCTCAAATCGTCCCATCGTCACCTTCTCCCACAGAGTCCAAAAGACTTTTCTGTACATCTGTGTCTCTTTTGCCATCTTGCATACAGGGTCATTACCGTCTTTCTAAATTCCATATATATGCATTAATATACTGTCCTGGGGTTCCTCTTTCTGACTTACTTCACTCTGTATAATAGGCTCCAGTTTCACCCACCTCATTAGAACTGATTCAAATGCATTCTTTCTAATGGCTGAGTAATATTCCATTGTGTATATGTGCCACAGTTTTCTTATCCATTCATCTGCAAGCAATGCAAGGTTGCTTGCATGTCCTGGCTATTGTAAACAGTGCTGAAATGAACATTGGAGTACACATGTCTCTTTCAATTCTGGTTTCCTTGGTGTGTATGCCCAGCAGTGGGATTGTTGGGTCATACACCACCCTTATGGCAGAAAGTGAAGAGGAACTAAAAATCCTCTTGATGAAGGTGAAAGAGGAGAGTGAAAAAGTTGGCTTAAAACTCAACATTCAGAAAATGAAGATCATGGCATCTGGTCCCATCACTTCCTGGGAAATAGATGGGGAAACAGTGGAAACTGTGTCAGACTTTATTTTTCTGGGTTTCAGAATCACTGCAGATGGTAACTGCAGCCATGAAATTAAAAGACGCTTACTCCTTGGAAGGAAAGTTATGACCAACCTAGATAGCATATTCAAAAGCAGAGATATTACTTTGCCAACAAAAGTTTGTCTAGTCAAGGCTATGGTTTTTCCAGTGGTCATGTATGGATGTGAGAGTTGGACTGTGAAGAAGGCTGAGCACCAAAGAATTGATGCTTTTGAACTGTGGTGTTGGAGAAGACTCTTGAGAGTCCCTTGGACTGCAAGGAGATCCAACCAGTCCATTCTGAAGGAGATCAGCCCTAGGATTTCTTTGGAAGGAATGATGCTAAAGCTGAAACTCCAGTATTTTGGCCACCTCATGCGAAGAGTTGACTCATTGGAGAAGACTCTGATGCTGGGAGGGATTGAGGGCAGGAGGAGAAGGGGATGACAGAGGATGAGATGTCTGGATGGCATCACTGACTTGATGGACATGAGTCTGAGTGAACTCTGGGAGTTGGTGATGGACAGGGAGACCTGGTTTGCTGTGATTCATGGGGTCATAAAGAGTTGGACAGGACTGAGCAACTGAACTGAACTGATGGCAGTTCTATTTCCAGTTTTTTAAGGAATCTCCACACTGTTCTCCATACTGGCTGTACTAGTTTGCATTCCCACCAACAGTGTAAGAAGGTTCCTTTTTCTCTGCACCCTCTTCAGCATTTATTTTTTGTATATTTTTTGACAGCAGCCATTCTGACCAGTATGAAATGGTACCTCATAGTGCTTTTGATTTGCATTTCTCTGATAATGAGTGATGTTGAGCATCTTTTCATGTGTTTGTTAGCCATCTTTATGTCTTCTTTGGAGAAATGTCTGTTTAGTTCTTTGGCCCATTTTTTGATTGGGTTGTTTATTTTTCTGGAATTGAGCTGCAGGAGTTGCTTGCTTGTGTATTTTTAAGATTAATTCTTTGTCTGTTGCTTTGTTTGCTATTATTTTCTCCCATTCTGAAGGCTGTCTTTTCACTTTGCTTATAGTTTCCTTTGTTGTACAAAGCTTTTTAAGTTTAATTAGATCCCATTTGTGTATTTTTGCTTTTGTTTCCATTACTCTGGGAGGTGAGTCATAGACGATCCTACTGTGATTTATGTCAGAGAGTCTTTTGCCTATGTTTTCCTCTAGGAGTTTTATAGTTTCTGGTCTTACATTTAGATTTTTAATCCATTTTGAGTTTATTTTTGTTTATGGTGCTAGAAAAGTGTTTCATTCTTTTATGAATGAATGACCACCTGGTTGACCAGTTTTCCCAGCACCACTTGTTAAAGAGATTGTCTTTTCTCCATTGTATATTCTTGCCTCCTTTGTCAAAATAAGGTGTCCATAGATGTGTGGATTTATCTCTGGGCTTTATATTTTGTTCCATTGATCTATTTTCTGTCTTTGTTCCAGTACCATACTGTATTGATGACTGTAGCTTTGCAGTATAGTCTGAAGTCAGGCAGGTTGATTCCTCCAGTTCCATTCTTCTTTCTCAAGATTGCTTTGGCTATTTGAGGTTTTTTTGTATTTCCATACAAATTGTGAAATTATTTGTTCTAGTTTTCTGAAAAATACCATTGGTAGCTTGATAGGGATTGCATTGAATCTATGGATTGCTCTGGGTAGTATACTCATTTTCACTATATTGATCCTTCTGATCCATGAACATGGTATATTTCTCCTGTTTTTGTGTGATCTTTGATTTATTTCATCAATGTTTTATAGTTTTCTATATATAGGTCTTTAGTTTCTTTAGGTAGATATATTCCTAAGTATTTTATTTTTTTCTCTGCAGTAGTGAATGGAATTGTTTCCTTAATTTTTCTTTCTGTTTTCTCATTGCTAGTATATAGTAATGCAAGGGATTTCTGTGTTAATTTTATATCCTGCAACTTTACTATATTCATTGATTAGCTCTAATACTTTTCTGGTAGAGTCTTTAGGGTTTTCTATGTAGAGGATCATGTCATCGCAAACTGAGAGTTTTACTTCTTTTCCAATCTGGATTCCTTTTATTTGTTTTTCTTCTCTGATTGCTGTGGCTAAAACTTCTAAAACTATGTTGAATAGTAGTGTTGAGAGTGGGCACCCTTGTCTTGTTCCTGACTTTAGGGGAAATGCTTTCAATTTTTCACCATTGAAGATAATGTTTGCTGTGGGTTTATCATAGATGGCTTTTATTATGTTGAGATATGTTCCTTCTATTCCTGCTTTCTGGAGGGTTTTTGTCATAAATGGATTTGAATTTTTTCAAAGGCTTTCTTTGCATCTATTGAGATGATCATATGTGTTTTATCTTTCAATTTGTTAATGTGGGGTATTACACTGATTGATCTGTGGATATTAAAGAATCCTTGCATCCCTGGGATAAAGCCCACTTGGTCATGGTGTATGATCTTTTTAATATGTTGTTGGATTCTGTTTGCTACAATTTTGTTAAGGAATTTTGCATCTCTGTTCATCAGTGATATTGGCCTGTAGTTTTCTTTTTATGTGGCATCTTTGTCTGGTTGTGGTATTAGGGTGATGGTGGCCTTATAGAATGAATTTGGAAGTTTACCTTCCTCTTCAATTTTCTGGAAGAGTTTGAGTAGGATAGGTGTTAACTCTTCTCTAAATTTTCAGTAGAATTCAGCTGTGAACCTGTCTGGTCTTGGGCTTTTATTTGCTGGAAGACTTCTGATTATAGTTTTGATTTCTGTGCTTGTGATGGGTCTGTTAAGATTTTCTATTTCTTTCTGGTTCAGTTTTAGAAAGTTATACTTTTCTAAGAATTTGTCCATTTCTTCCAAGTTGTCCATTTTATTGGCATATAGTTGATTATAGTAGTCTCTTATAATCCTTTGTATTTCTGTGTTGTCTGTTGTGATTTCTCCATTTTCATTTCCAATTTTGTTGATTTGATTCTTCTCCCTTTTTTTTCTTGATGAGTCCGGCTAATGGTTTGTCAATTTTATTTATCTTTTCAAAGAACCAGCTTTTAGCTTTGTTGATTTTTGCTATGGTCTCCTTTGTTTCCTTTTCATTTATTTCTGCCCTAATTTTTATGATTTCTTTCCCTCTACTAACCCTGGGATTTTTCATTTCTTCCTTTTCTTGTTGGTTTATATGTAGAGTTAGGTTATTTATTTGATTTTTCTCTTGTTTCTTGAGGAAAGCTTATATTGCTATGAAACTTCCCCTTAGCACTGCTTTTATTGAGTCTCATAGGTTTTTGGTTGTTGTTTTTTCATTTTCAGTCGTGTCTATGCATATTTTGATTTAGCTTTTGATTTCTTCTGTGATTTGTTGGTTATTCAGAAGTGTGTTATTTAGCCTACATATGTTGGAATTTTTAATAGTTTTTCTTCTGTAGTTGACATATAATCTTACTGCAATGATTTCAATATTTCTTAATTTACCAAGGCTAGATTTATGGCCCCAGAATGTGATCTATCCTGGAGAAGATCCCATGTGCACTTGAGAAAAAGGTGAAATTCATTTTATTGTGTGAAATGTCCTATAGATATCAGTTAGGTCTAACTGGTTCGTTGTATCATTTAAAGTGTGTGTTTCCTTGCTAATTTTCTGTTTACTTGATCTATCCATAGGTGTGAGTGGGATATTAAAGTCTCCCACTATTATTATGTTATTGTTAATTTCCCCTTTCATACTTGTTAGCATTTGCCTTACATATTGTGGTGCTCCTATGCTGGGTGCATATATATTTATAATTGTTATATCTTCTTGGACTGACCCTTTGATCATTATGTAGTGTCCTTCTTTGTCTCTTTTCATGGCCTTTATTTCAAAGTCTATTTTATCTGATATGATTATTGCTACTCCTGCTTTCTTTTGGTCTCCATTTGCATGAACTATCTTTTTCCATCCCTTCACTTTCAGTCTGTATGTGTCTCTTGTTTTGAGGTGGGTCTCTTGTAGGCAGCATATATAGGAGTCTTGTTTTGTCCATTCAGCCAATCTTTGTCTTTTGGTTGGGGCATTCAACCCATTTACATTTAAGGTAATTATTGATAAGAATGATCCCATTACCTTTTACTTTGTTGTTTGTGGTTTGAGTTTATAGACCTTTTCTGTGTTTCCTGTCTAGAGAAGATCCTTTAGGATTTGTTGAAGAGCTGGTTTGGTGGTCCTGAATTCTCTCAGCTTGTGCTTGTCTCTAAAGGTTTTGATTTCTCCTTCATATTTGAATGAGATCCTTGCTGCGTACAATAATCTGGGCTGTAGGTTATTCTCTTTCATCACTTTAAGTATGCTCAGTCATTCCCTCCTGGCCTGAAGAGTTTCTATTGAAAGATCAGCAATTATCCTTATGGGAATCCCCTTGTGTGTTATTTGTTGTTTTTCCCTTGCTGCTTTTAATATTTGTTCTTTGTGTTTGATCTTTGTTGATTAATATGTGTCTTGGGGTGTTTTGCCTTAGGTTTATGCTGTTTGGGACTCTCTGGGTTTCTTGGGCTTGGGTGGCTATTTCCTTCCGCATTTTAGGCACGTTTTCAACTATTATCTCCTCAAATATTTTCTTATGGTCTTTCTTTTTATCTTCTTCTACTGGGACTCCTATGATTCAAATGTTGGGGCATTTGAGATTATCCCAGAGATCTCTGAGGTTGTCCTCATTTCTTTTAATTTTTTTTTTCTTTTTTCCTCTCTGATTCATTTATTTCCACCATTCTATCTTCCACCTCACTTATCCTGTCTTCTGTCTGCCTCTGTATTCTACTGTTGGTTCCCTCCAAAGTGGTTTTGATCTCAGTTATTGCATTATTCATTATTGATTGACTTTTATTTCTTCTAGGTCCTTGTTAAACATTTCTTGCATCTTCTCAATCCTTGTCTCCAGACTATTTATCTGTAGCTCCATTTGTTTTCAAGATTTTTGATCATTTTTACTATCATTATTCTGAATTCTTCTTCAGGTAGACTCCCTATCTCCTCTTTTGTTTGGTTTGTTGGGCATTTATCTTGTTCCTTACCTGCTGAATATTTCTCTGCCTTTTCACCTTGTTTATATTGCTGTATTTGGGGTGGCCTTTCTGTATGCTGGAAGTTTGTGGTTCATCTTTATTGTGGAGGCTCCTCCCTGTGGGTGGGGTTGGACAAGTTCCTTGTCAAGGTTTCCTGGTTAGGGAAGCTTGCATCAGTGTTCTGGTGGGTGGAGCTGGATCCTTTCTCTTTGGAGTGCAATGAAATGTCCAGTAGTGAGTTTTGAGGTGTCTGTGGGTTTGGTATAACTTTGGGCATCCTGTATATTAATGCTCAGTGCTATGTTCTTGTGTTGCTGGAGAATTAGTATGGTATGTTTTGCTCTGGAACTTGTTGGCTCTTGGGTGGAGCTTGGTTTCAGTGTAGGTATGGAGGCTTTTGGATGAGCTCTTGTCAATTAATGTTCCTTGGAGTCAGGAGTTTTCTGATGTTCTCAAGTTTTAGATTTAAGCCTCCTGCCTCTCATTTTTAGTCTTATTCTTCCAGTAGCCTCAAGACTTCTCCATCCATACTGCACCAATGATAAAACATCTAGGTTAATGGAGAAAAGATTCTCCACAGTGAGGGACACCCAGAGAGGTTCATGGAGTTACATGGAGAAGAGAAGAGGGAGGAGGTAGATAGAAGTGACCAGAAGGAGAAGAGAGGGAATCAAAAGGAGTGAGAGCGATCTAGCCAGTAATCAATTCCCTATGTGCTCTCCACAGGCTGAAACACCCAAACAGGTTCACAGAGTTACGTAGAAAAGAGAAGAGCGAGGAAGGAGATAGAGGTGATCAGGAGGAGAAGATGTGGAGTTAAAAGGAGAGAGACAAGATATAACCAGTAATCAGTTCCCTAAGTGTTCTCCATAGCCCAGAATACCCAAAGAGATTCACAGCATTGGGTAGAGAAGAGAAGGGGGAGGGAGGAGATAGAGGTGACCTGGGAGAGAAAAAGGAGAGTCAAAAGGGGGAGTGTGCAATCAAGCCAGTAATCACACTCCTAAGTAAAAATGGGTACTGAAGATTGGATCCTTAAAGGTACAAAGTTGATAACAAATACCAAAAAGCGAAGATTAAAAATCTAGTGTAGAGGTTAGACTCTGAAAGATAAAATATTGAAAAAAAATGACAAAAATTATAAAAAATATATATGAAATTTGCTTTAAAAATAGAGTCTTTTTTTCAAGGTAATAGTAGGTTATAAAAATGAGAATTACAAGAGTAATAAAGGGCTTAACATTTTAAAAAATAAAAAATTGATAGTAGAAAAATATATCTAGGAATTTCTCTGGAGCTATTGCAGGCAGTGTGTGGTCAGTTCAGTTTCAGATAGTTCCTTGTTCCAGCTTATACTTCTTCTCGAGGTCTATAGGCCCTTTCCAATGTAGTCGATGCCAACTACAGGGTTTTAATCTGTTGCACCTGTCACTTCCCAAGCGGTTCCCCCTGTTTATTTTGGCTTCTTCTGTTTGCAAGTCTCTTCAGTGTCTAATTTCTGCCCTGACACAAGAGGGCTGAGGTGGTCACTTATTTAGGCTCACTTGTTCAGTTGTGCTGTGGGGAGGGAGGAACACTGCAAACAAATATCACTGGCATGTGTGGGGAGTGTTCGCAGTGTCTGGGCCACACGGGGTTTGCCCCCACTCACGGCGTGTGTGCTTTCCTGGTCTACACTGCTCAGGCTCCAGGTTGCTCTGCAGGGGAACTCTCTAAAGTGTGCTCTGGGTTGCATACACTTCCCAGGTCTAAGCCTCTCAGGTTCAGGTTCTCAGGTACTCCACAAAGGCAGAGACTCAGTTGGGCCTGTGTTTTGTGCCCATCCCAGGTCTGAGCAGCTCAGGCGACCAGGTGCTTGGTGAGTGCACTCTCCCCAGGTGAAGCAGTGTGACTTATCACCTCCCTGGTCCCAGCCGCTCGGTTTCCTGGGTATGCAGCGAGAGCACTGTCTCAGATGTGCCATGTGTCTCCTCTGGGGAGCTCATCTCTGACTGTGACCCTCCTGGTGGATGTCAACTGTCCACGATCCCAGGAAGACTTGGTTAGCAACTGGGAGCCTGCTCGCAGTTTGGTAGAGGATGCCATCTCTGGGGCCAAGATTGCCCCTTGCTGGTTCTGGCTGCCACCTGCATGCCTCTCTGCCTCTGGTGGAGGATGGGCCAGTCCACAGCCGGCTAGCTCTCCTCTGGTATTCGCTCGGTCCTTTGTTCTGTGAGCGGCCTAGCAGTGCCTTAGGTTAGAGGTTTTTGCAGGAAAGTTCTATCTTTTTTGTTTTTCTCTCTTGCTCTCCCACGGTTTGGGTTGCTATCTCACGTTGGCTCCTTCAGATTGTCCTCAGGGCATTCAGGCCCAGTTCTTACCCTGAGCAATGCAGCCCGTGTCTCCCTGTTCAGCCCCTGTTTGCTGGTGGTGGACGTGAGCGTCTGGGCTACTTCTCCGCTGGGAGTTGTGGTTAGGCACTGTAATCTGTGGGTTTTATTTATTTATTTTTTCCTCCAGGGTTTGTTGCCCTCCGAGATTCCAAAACTCCCCATGGACCCGATGGTGAGAGGGTCTTCTAGTGTTTGGAAACTTCTCCTTCACGACTCCCTTCCTGGACAGGTCTCCATCCCTAACTCTTTTGTCTCTCTTTTTATCTTTTATCTTTTGTCCTACCTCTTTTCGAAGACAATGGGCTGCCTTTTTGGTGCTTGTCCTCTGCCAGCTTTCAGAAGTTGTTTTGTGGCATTTGCTCAGTATTCAAATGATCTTTTGATGAACTTTTTTGGGAGAAAGTGGTCTCCCCATCCTATTCCTCCACCATCTTAGAAACCAGTGAATCCTAAAGGAAATCAGACGTGAATATTCATTGGAAGGACTAATGCTGAAGTTCCAATACTTGGGTCACCTGATGTGAACTGACTCATTGGAAAAGACCCTGATACTGGGAAAGATTGAAGGCTGGAAGAGGATGACAGAGGATGAGATGATTGGATGGCTCATCGACTTGATGGACATGAGTTTGAACAAGCTTCAGGAGTTGATGATGGACAGGGAAGTCTGGCATGCTGCAGTCCACGGGATTGCAAACAGTCAGATATGACTGAGCAACTGAACTGAACCGAGATATTTTTCTGGAAATCTCTTGCTTTTTCTGTGATCCAACGATGTTTGCAATTTTTTCTCTGGTTCCTCTGCCTTTTCTAAATCTACCTTGAACCTCTGGAAGTTCTTGGTTCATGTACTGTTGAAGCTTCACTTGGAGAATATTGAACATGATTTTGCTAGTGTGTGAGATAAGTGCAATTGTGTGGTAGTTTGAACATTCTTTGAAGGAAATGGCAACCCACTCCAGTATTCTTGCCTGGAAAATCCCATGGACAGAGGAGCCTGGTGGGCTACAGTCCATGGGGTTGCAAAGAGTCAGACACAACTGAGCAACTAACACACTCTTTGGGACTGAAATAAAAACTGACCTTTTCCAGGCTGTGGCCGCTGCTGAGTTTTCTAATTTTTCTGGCATATTTGTGCAGTGCTTCCCTTGTGGCTCAACTGGTGAAGAATCCACCTGCGATGTGGGAGACCTAGGTTTGATCCCTAGGTTGGGAAGATCCCCAGGAGAAGGGAAAGATAGGGCATGACTGAGCAACTTTCACTTTCACTTCACTTTCAATTTCACAGTATCATCTTTTAGGATTTGAAATCACTCAGCTGGAATTCTATCACCTCCACTAGCTTTCTTCGTAGTGATGCTACCTAAGCCCCACTTGACTTTGCACTCCAGGATGTCTGATCAGTAATAACATTGAACATTTTTCATGTAGTAGTTGGTCATGAGTATGTCTTTTAAGATAGTTAATTAAGTCCTTTGCCTATTTTGGTGGGGAGGTGCTTTTGTCTTCTAAATATTTAGCTGTAAAAGTTCTTTATATGTTGATGATAGAATTGAGTTAGAATATAGAATATATTCTATAGAATATAGAATATATATATAGAATAGAATATATATAGAGAGAGGACATTTTTTCTCAGTCTCTGGATTGTTTTTTCTATATTCTTAAATGTGTCATTTACAAAGCGGAAGTTTTGAATTTTAATGAAATCCAAAATACTGATTTTCTAAAATGAATGATGCTTCCCCCCCTTATCTTTGCCTAATCCAGAATCACAAACATTTTGTCCTATGCTTTACACATGTATGGTTAATTGATTTTTGACAAATTGTCTTGATTTCTTCAGCTTTATTATATGTCTTGAAGTCAAGTAATGCATGTTCTTTAACTTTGTTCTTTTTAGAAACTATTCATGGTCATTTGTATTTCTATATAATTTTAGAATTAACTTACTAATTATTGCAAAAAGCCTGCTTGTTTGTTGGAATTGTATTAAAACTTTATTTCATTTATGTAGAATTATCTCAACAATTTGAAATCTTCAGAAACATCATCTTATCTTTCCATTTCTTTAGATGTTTTAAAATTTTGTTCAACAGTGTTTAAAAGTCCTTATTATATAAAATAGTCACATACTCAGCCAAAGAATTTAATGTATCACTGTGTATACTTCTGGAGCTCTTTTTCTGTAGAGCACCCTCATCTATAGACTATTACTTTGTAATTTTCAGCCACCTAAACTTCTCTCAATCCAGCTTTTCACTTTTTAACTCAGTGAAATCATGTGTTTTCTTTGGAATCTTCTCCATGAACCTAGATGTGGACTGTGCTTCCAGACAGAAATCCAGGGCAATGTAGGTCTCACTGATTTGTTTCCTATCTCTCAATTGTTTAATGTATTTTTGTCGAGTTTTCTCACTGTTAATGGTGAAAGAGCTAGTTGTTTGTTACTCTACCTTGGTCTGAAGCAGAACTCTTAAAAATCATTGTATGTTATGAAAATGATTTAATTTCTTTAATCCTGATTAGTAAGTGAGTTCTCAATGCATTGTTTAGAATCTTTTACACATTGATTTGAAGTATCAACTTTATCATAAATTACTTCTTATACTTCTATCTCTATCTGGCTGTGCTATTATCTGTCATTCATATGTTTGTTTATACTTAAAAATGTATCTAATAGTTTAATAATATGAAGTTTAAAATATACTTTAGTATAGTACAGTACCTTCTAATGATCTTTCATTTCCTGTAATTGATTATGTGTGACATGCTATGATGAAAATAGGAATATAAGGTTTTGTATATTTGTCATTAATCCATAGAATTTTTTTCTTTTATTAAAAATATAATTTAACCTTATTTTCTGGAGAAGGAAATGGCAACTCACTCCAGTATTCTTGCCTGAGGAATCCCATGGACAGAGGAATGTGGTGGGCTAGAGTCCCTGGGATTGCAAAGTCAGACACGACTGAGTGACTAAGCATGAACACATGAACCTTACTTTGGTAAATTATATGTTATTCTGAATTTAGTTGTTTAGTATATTTTATGAAAGACAAGAAAAGATTGGTCTAAAGAAACTATTCCTTGCTAAAACAGTTTTATTTACTATATGCTATGTTGTAGATGGATGGATGAACTATATCTGAGCTATTAGTTAAAAAAAACTTATACAAATTCAAAGTAATGTTAATAATTTAAACTTATGAGTGTTAAATGTAATCTAAGGATTTAAGATGAGCAGTCTACATAAGGAGTTGAGAACTTGATTTGTTCAGTCTTATAGCAATAAAAGTGTACTTTTGAAGACTGAAAGATACTGAACTGAACTAAGTAAACAAAATTCCAATAGAGTATGAACTTTTAAAAATAAATATATAGAGATATGAGAAATTCACATATGAAAGCTACAATTGAAATTAACTTTTCAGAAAGAAACATAAATATTAAAAACCTTATATCAATGTAGAAGATGTGAAAGAAAAAAATTGTTCATTTGACTCAAGAAAGATTTAACTTTGATCATTCATTAATTTATTCAACCTACAAATATTTATTAAGCTTAGTTAGCATCTGCAGTATAATGTATTGCTATTTGAGAGAATAAAGTGATGTAAGAATTTCTCTGACTTCAGTAAAGTCGCATGTTCATAAAGATCAATTTAATTTTTATACAGATGTTAAAAGTGATAATGTATATATTCTCTTAATGAATATATATATGATTTATTTTATAACATTAATGAAAACCATGCTAATATTAGCAATTATATTAGCCTCATATTGGTATTTTCTAGCTTTAAAAATATTGCTTAATTTTAGTTGCATATTTTATACCAACAAACAACCTAGCAATCTTAACAACTGAAAAAAATTGGCACAAATGTTGCCACAATTTTGATCAATGAGAAAGAAGATCTATAGTTTGTCACTCTGAATTTGCTGTATTCCCTTGGGTTTCCCTTCAACCTGAGAAAACACTTTACTGAGTTCAGTGATTGAGAGAAAGCATTTCCTAGGGGAGCAAGAGATCATGAAAGGAGACTAAAGATAGTTAAACACAAGATTGTATTCTGAAACTATGCCTCTTGTGTGTATACCTCAAGAGTTCAAAATAGCATTATTATTTTATTGCAGTATGGTTGACATATAGTATTATAGGTTTCAGGTGTACAATATAGTGATTCACAGATTATATTCCATTTTTAGTTATAAAATATTGGCTGCATTCCTGTGCTATACAATATATCCTTGTGGCTTATTTATTTTATACACAGTAGTTTACAAGTATATTTTATTACATCAAAATTAGTTATCTGGGTATTCACGACTACAATGCAGTCTGGGAGGTGTACACTTTAGCTTACCATTTAGTGCTTAATAATAGACAATAAAAGATGTCATTGACAAAATTTAGGAATAAGTGATATTTCATGGGAAGATCTATAGAATATCTAGGACTAAGAATTAATCTTATCTTTGAATTCCCTGGTGGCTCAGATGGTAAAGCATCTGCCTATAAAGCAGGATACACAGGTTCGATCCCTAGGTTGGGAAGATTCTCTGGGGAAGGCAATGGCACCCCACTCCAGCATTCTTGCCTGGAAAATCCCATGGATGGAGGAACATGGTAGGCTACAGTCCATGGTGTCGCAAAGAGTCAGACACAACTGAGCAACTTCTTTCACTTTTTCTTTTGTTAATAATAGGATACATTCCCATAAGGAAACAAGAAAAAGAAACAAAAGAAAAATGACAAGGATTATGGCTAAGAGATATGGTAATACTTAAAAATATCCGGAGATGAAATATTAACCTCACAACAATCAATAAAATATAAATTAAAAGTCTGAGATACTGTCAAACTGGTACTGTTGCTCACATGACCGCTTTATGGTCTCTTTACCTTTATCTTGTCCTAATCACTCACTTCCCTCTTTATGTTCATATTATCTTATTTCCTCCTCAGTTGAAGTGAGACTTAAGTGTGCCATTCCACAACCCTTGAGAATACAGAAGCACTGTGCCCTGGTTCTCCATTGCACTCCTTAAAGGTAACTATGAGAAATTCTGACTAATTCTCTGTGACAAATTCTAATTGAGGGTTGCATGCAACAGAGATCACATTTACAAATTTACACATCCATTCAAGTCTTCACTACAGTGCATATTATGCTTTTCATGAACTCATAAGCACTGGCAGAAAAAACCAAGTAGGTATCTGTCCTTCTGTCCTAAATTAGGTAGTCACTAATAGCTTGGTACACTGGTTATAAAAATTTAACTTAATCTCATATTTAAATGTGTCACTCTGAAGGAATTTTACTCTCTCCTCTCTCCCAAAGCCCAGCATTATTACCTTGTCTTCTGGGATATGGATATTGTGACCCTTCCCTATGTTCTTTCTGGTGCTGAGAGGATTCATTCTAGTTCCATTGATCTTGGAACACTCTCTTTGATCAAATCACAGAATCTTTGTCTCTGAAACAAACAAGTGAATAAACAATTAGACCTCTAATGCTAGCTTCCTAGAACTTTACCTCTTAATAGTTTTCTATGTCAACTGACATATGTATTCTTTATGTGTAAGACATTGTAGAGGCACAGTACTGGTGCCAAGTATAAAATTTCTCCACTTTTAAATTTTAGCAATTTAATAAATGGGAATTGACTCTAAAGGGATAATAAGACTGATTTTTATGGAATGAATTTTTATACTTTGAGCAGCATGTCCTACAGCAAAACCATAGAATATCCTGTGAAATGATTTATGAAAACACAAAGGTTTTATGGTCTAATACATGCAGAATAATAAATATAAACTATTTCTCATCTTATAGATTCAGTAAATTTAAACACAATAGTTTCTTTCATATGTTCTATTGAAGAAATCTACTTGGCAGTCATACCCAAATTTATTTGAAAGATGGCTTAGTGCATTGGTTATGAGCTCAAAGTCTGCAGTTAGGCAACTCAAGAGCATATTCTGACTCTGCCATTTGCCAGCTGTGTGGACCAATAATTGGACCAATTATTTGATCTCTTTATCAGTTTTATCATCCACAAAGTGGTATTAATAATAATAATAATAACTGCTTCATAAGTTTCTTGTGAAGATTGAATCAGTTAGTATATGTCAAGTGCTTTGAATCGTGTTGATATAAGTGGTCCCAAAAGATCTATTTTTATGATTTAACTTTGATATCCTTTTTTTAAAAAGTAGCACATACTAGTAGCTCGTTATTAGCAACTTACTTATCATTCACTGACTAATTCACAAATACTGGTCATGTGTGAGCTGTTGTCTTAATTTGGGATGCTCCTGATGAACTATGGAATAAGGTTCATGACATTGTACAGGAGACAGGGATCAAGACCAACCCCATGGAAAAGAAATGCAAAAAAGCAAAATGGCTGTCTGGGGAGGCCTTACAAATAGTTGTGAAAAGAAGAGAAGTGAAAAGCAAAGGAGAAAAAGGAAAGATGTAAGCATCTGAATGCAGAGTTCCAAAGAATAGCAAGAAGAGATAAGAAAGCCTTCTTCAGCAATCAATGCAAAGAAATAGAGGAAAACAATAGAATGGGAAAGACTAGAGATCTCTTCAAGAAAATTAGAGATACCAAGGGAACATTTCATGCAAAGATGGGCTTGATAAAGGACAGAAATGGTATGGACCTAACAGAAGCAGAAGATATTAAGAAGAGGTGGCAAGAACACACAGAAAAACTGTACAAAAAAGATCTTCATGACCCAGATAATCACCATGATGTGATCACTCACCTAGAGCCAGACATCCTGGAATGTGAAGTCAAGTGAGCCTTAGAAAGCATCACTACGAACAAAGCTAGTGGAGGTGATGGAATTCCAGTTGAGCTATTCCAAATCCTGAAAGATGATGCTGTGAAAGTGCTGCACTCAATATGCCAGCAAATTTGGAAAACTCAGCAGTGGCCACAGGACTGGAAAAGATCAGTTTTCATCCCAATCTCAAAGAAAGGCAATGCCAAAGAGTGCTCAAACTACCGCACAATTGCACTCATCTCACACGCTAGTAGAGTAAACCTCAAAATTCTCCAAGCCAGGCTTCAGCAATACGTGAATCATGAACTTCCTGATGTTCAAGCTGGATTTAGAAAAGGCAGAGGAACAAGAGATCAAATTGCCAACATCCACTGGATCATGGAAAAAGCAAGAGAGTTCCAGAAAAACATCTATTTCTTCTTTATTGACTATGCCAAAGCATTTGACTGTGTGGCTCACAATAAACTGTGAAAAATTCTGAAAGAGATGGGAATACCAGACCACCTGATCTGCCTCTTGAGAAATCTGTATGTAGGTCAGGAAGCAGCAGTTAGAACTGGACGTGGAACAACAGACTGGTTCCAAATAGGAAAAGGACTACGTCAAGGCTGTATATTGTCACCCTGCTATTTAACTTATATGCAGAGTACATCATGAGAAACGCTGGGCTGGAAGAAGCACAAGCTGGAATCAAGATTGCCGGGAGAAATATCAATAACCTCAGATATGCAGATAATACCTCCCTTATGGCAGAAAGTGAAGAGGAACTCAAAAGCCTCTTGATGAAAGTGAAAGTGGAGAGTGAAAAAGTTGGCTTAAAGCTCAACATTCAGAAAACAACGATCATGGCATCTGGTCCCATCACTTCGTGGGAAATAGATGGGGAAACAGTGGAAACAGAGTCAGACTTTCTTTTTCTGGGCTCCAAAATCACTGCAGATGGTGACTGCAGCCATGACATTAAAAGATGCTTACTCCTTGGAAGGAAAGTTATGACCAACCTAGATAGCATATTCAAAAGCAGAGACATTACTTTGCCAACAAAGGTCCGTCTAGTCAAGGCTATGGTTTTTCCTGTGGTCATGTATGAATGTGAGAGTTGGACTGCAAAGAAGGCTGAGCTCCAAATAATTGATGCTTTTGAACTGTGGTGTTGGAGAAGACTCTTGAGAGTCACTTGGACTGCAAGGAGATCCAACCAGTCCATTCTGAAGGAGATCAACCCTGGGATTTCTTTGGAAAGAATGATGCTAAAGCTGAAACTCCAGTACTTTGGCCACCTCATGCAAAGAGTTGACTCATTGGAAAAGACTCTGATGCTGGGAGGGGTTGGGGACAGGAGGAGAAGGGGATGACAGAGGATGAGATGGCTGGATGGCATCACTGACTCGATGGATGTGAGTCTGAGTGAACTCCAGGGGTTGGTGATGCACAGGGAGGCCTGGCGTGCTGCGATTCATGGGATTGCAAAGAGTTGGACACGACTGAGCGACTGAACTGAACTGAACAAAATACTGCAGACTGAAATGGCTTAAACAAAGACATTTATTTCTCACAGTTATAAATCATGGGACTGGCAGATCCCATGTCGGTGAGGGCCCACTTACTAGCTTGTAGATGGCTATATTCTTGTATTTTTACATGGTGCTGAGCAAAGAGTGAGGAAGCAAGATTCCAGTTCTCTTTTTATAAGGGCACTAACTGCATTCTTGAGGACTCGACTCTCATGAACTAAATACTCCTCAAAGGTGCGTCTCTTAACATCATCACATTGGGGATTAGAATTTCAACATAGAACTTTAGGGGAGACACAAACATATACTCACATGGCAAAATATATCAGGCCTATATTTTTAGTTAAGAGGCACCTGTAGGGTAAACTTTGGATTGTTGGACTCCAAAGCCTATGCCAGCAATGGATGGGCTTAACAGTCTTATTCTATTTATTGAAAATACTTGAGACATTGAACATGACCATCTACTACCAACAATTCAATTGCAGAGGAGTGCTGTCTAAAAGGTTTTTCTGTGGCTGATTGCATCAGGGGTAAGTTTCTGACCAAAGGATGAATGATCAGTTGCCTGATGAGTTCTGCCAAACAGGGATAATAGGTCATTAAATTAACAATTCCAGACTTTCTCTTATGGCATTTGAATATTAGGCATACTGAAAGAGTCTTTAATCTCATGAATACTGGATGCAGAGCCAGAATGCTGCTGACTCATCATAATGGTTAAGTCTTGGGCTCAAAATACTCACTTCTGATAAAACCATATAAGCCAAGTTTGCTGATAATTTTCCATCAGATCTATTACTACTGTATTTAATGTCTGGGAGATCTGGCTTGTTGATGTTCACATTTTCCCTTTTTCCCATGTATCCTTTTGATACAGGAAGCTTTTTACTAGCTAAGATGGTACAAAATGATGCTAACACTTTTATCTAATGCTACTTACCACAAATATCAGTCTATATCTGTGAAGTCTCTTCCTTTACTAATTAGAAAAAGAGGGAAGAGTTTTAGTTAGAGTACAGACAGATTTTTGAAGAGCAAGAGGCTAGAGAAACTGGTTATTTAACTTTTGAGCCCATTACCCTTTAAAAGAGAATTAAACTCAACAACAGGTTTTGTAAAGAGATTTAATTTCCTTCATGTATTGAAGAACCTGTGGTATTCAGACAAGAGATGATAACTGAATTTGATGGAACTATTTGTGTAGATACTGTGCCCCCGGGGCCCCTGGAGAGCAGGGTTTATTCTCACAGGCATTTCTACATCGTCATTGCATACAGCATCTTTCTAGTCCTTTAAAGTCCAACAGCATGGGGAATTAGAGTTTTTGTGACTAGAAGCAGGGAGTCTTTTCCAAGAACTTTTGCAATCAGGGAGTGTGAACTTACATAAACCCAAAAGGAGAGCTAAAGATGAGTATAAATGTGACGTGGTGACTGCAGTGACAGACTGGTTTTTAAGCACAATCAAAACATTTCTTTGAGCACCTCCAAAAAAAAATCTTGGAGAAGAAGTTGAGGGGAACTTATTTCCTGCTTAAGCAGGTAGGAGAGAGGTTGATGACTCATAATTAAATATCTCTCCATTAAAAAATTCACAGTCTGTTAAGTCTCAGTAATATCGGTTATAATGAAAATAAATCCCTATCAACTGAAATATCAGTATATCCTAAAATCCTTCTTCCAATTTGAAAAAGCTTACCTATCAAAATTGTATGGTATACTACCTACGAGAAGTGAGGACAGACACCAGCTTTTAGAGGTTTTTTTTTTCCTACTAAATTAAGGTTGGAGAGGACTGATTTATTTTGCTACTTTTATTTTTTTGCCATTTTAACCACAAAGGAACGCTATCAAAGAAATAAGCAACAAACTTATGGTAGAATTTCTTAGTAATAAATAGTTGAATTAATTTGTACAATTTAACAAATTGTTAACAATTCTTCTTAAAAGTACATGTATTTCTTTTTATCCAAGTTTTCATTTATTTCACTAGAAGTTGTGAAAATAATACAGTGGGGGTCCATGTAATCATCCTCCAGCTTCTGTCAGTAGTGACATCTTACAAAGTACATTCCCCAAACCAGGATATAGGTATTGGCAAATGAGAGTTAACTAGACCAAGTCATCAAATACTGCCAGTCACCAAAACTCAAGATGAATTCTTTGGTAAATATTGGAAAAATCAATCTTTTATTTGAAAGCTTCTACAAAACACGCTCCCTGGTGGCTTCTCTGGAGAATTCCACCAAGTATTTAAAGAATAATTACGATCAATTTTACATAATTTCTTCCAGAAAACAAAAGAGAAGGAAACACTTACCAATACTTTGTTTTTGAGGCTGGCATGACCCTACTACCAAAGCCAGATGAAGACTATGTGAAAAAGTGAACTACTTCCTCATGAACATAGGCACAAAAATCATCAACAAAATAATAGCAAATACAGCAGTGTATTTAAAAAGCTGTGTCTAATGACCAAGTGGATTTTATTCCAGCTATGCAAGGCTAGTTCAGCACTTGAAAATCCATTAACGTGTCTGTCCTGGGTGTTCATTGGAAGGACTGATGCTAAAGCTGAAACTCCAATACTTTCGCCACCTCATGTGAAGAGTTGACTCATTGGAAAAGACTCTGAAGCTGGGAGGGATTGGGGGCAGGAGGAGAAGGGGACGACAGAGGATGAGATGGCTGGATGGCATCACCGACTTCATGGATATGAGTCTGAGTGAACTCTGGGAGATGGTGATGGACAGGGAGGCCTGGTGTGCTGTGATTCATGGGGTTGCAAAGAGTCGGACATGACTGAGCGACTGAATTTAACTGAACTGAACTGATGTTAAAAACTATAGAACTATGACAAAAGAAATATAGATTTAAATAACTCTAGAGGGAAGCAATGTTCATGGATTAGAAAGCTCGGCATTATAAAGATGTCAATTCTCCACAAACTGATATATAAATTAAATACAATTCTTATTAAATTCTCAAGATCTTTTTTGTAGACTTAGACAAATATATATATATATATATACACACACACACATACATATATATTATTTAAAGAATAATTAAGATCAGTTTTACATAATTTCTTCCAGAAAATAAAAGAGAAGGAAACACTTACCAATACTTTGTTTTTGAGGCTGGCATGACTCTATATATAGATAGATAGATAGATGGCTGGCTGTTGGTGCAAACGGGACATAAATATGAGGATATTTACCTTAAAGGCCACTAACTTTTGGAGGGGAAGACTTTTATATACCAAGGGATATCCGTTTTCAACATCAAAGGACTTAAAAACCTGCCTAGTGGTGGTGGTGGTTTAATTGCTAAGCCATGTCCGACTCTTGCGACCCCATGGACTGGAGCCCACCAGGTTCCTTTTTTCCTTGGGATTCTCTAGGAAAGAATACTGGAGGAGGTTGCCATTTGCTTCTACAGGGGATCTTCCAGATCCAGGGATGGAAATTGCATTTCTTGCATCTCCTGCATTGGCAGGCAGGTTCTTTACCAGGTGAGCCACCAGGGAAGCCTACAAACAGGCCTGTTCCTCCCCAAAGGACAGCAGAAATGTTATAAGCAGAGTCCTGGCACGACTCATCTGTTAGTATTTGCTGTCTGTAGCACAAAATGTTAGACAAATATATTTTAAAGTAGATATGGAAAGGGAAAGGAATAGAATAGTCCAAGCAGTTTTGAATAAAGAATAAAACTAGAGGAATCACACTGCCTAATTTTAATACTCTGCAATATATATATTTTTATATGTCTCTACTTTTTAATTGGGTTTCCCAGGTGGCTTAGTGGTAAAGAATCCTCCTGCCAATGCAGGAGGTGTGGGTTCAATCCCTGGATTGGGAAGATACCCTGGAGTAGAAAATGGCAACCTGCTCCAGTATCCTTGCCTGGAAAATTCCATGGACAGAGGAGCCTGGCAGTCTGCAGTCCATGGGGTCTCAAAGAGTAGCACATGACTGAAGACAGCACAGCAACTTTTTAATTAATTTTTTCCAGTTTTATTGAGATATAATGGACATACAATATTGTATAAATTTAAGGTATACAACATAATGATTTAACTTACATATGTCATGAAATGACTGTCAAAATAAGCTTAGTGAATATCTATTATCTCATATAGAAACAATATAAAGACAAAAGAAACTGTGTGATAAGAACTCAGGATTTATTATCTTGACAACTTTCATATACAACTTACAGAAATGTTAATTATATTTTTCATATTGTACATTACATCCTTAGTATTTATTCATCTTGTAACTGGTAGTTTGTAGTACTTTTTGACTGTCTTCATCCATTCCCCCTTATCGCATCCCTGGCCTCTGGTAACCACAAATCTGACCTTTTCCCTAGTTTTCAAGTTTGTTTGAATGTTGGAAGTATAATTGACCTACAACACTTTGTTAGTTCTATTTTGAAAAACATAGAGAAGGAAATGGCTACCTACTCCAGTATTCTTGCCTGAAGAGTCCCATGAACAGAGTAGCCTGATGGGCTATACTCCGTGGGGTTGCAAGGAGTTGGATATGACTGAATGATCAATATTAACACTTTGAACAGCATAGTGATTTTTCCCATACATGTCAAAATGATGACCATGATAAGTCTAGTTATGATATGTGACAAAAATATTATTTAGTTACCATGTTCGAAGGAAATGGCAATCCACTCCAGTACTATTGCCTGGAAAATCCCATGGACAGAGGAGCCTGGTAGGCTACAGTCCGTGGGGTCGCAAAGAGTCGGACACGACTGAGCGACATCACGTTCACGTTCTCCACACTGCACATTTCATACCTGTGACTTATCTATTTTCCAACTGGAAGTTTGTATCTCTTAATCTCCGTCTCCTATTTTTTTTTCTTCCCCCAATCCCTCTTTGTAACCACCTGTTTGTTCTCTGTATCTATAACTCTGTTTCTGTTTTATTGGGTTTGTTCATTTGGTTTTTCTAAGATTCCACATGTAGGTGAAAACATACAGTATTTGTCTTTCTCTAACTTATGTTTCTTAGCATAATGCCTTCTGCTGCTACTGCTAAGTCATGTCAGTCGTGTCCGACTCTGTGCGACCCCATAGAAGGCAGCCCAACAGGCTCCTCTGTCCCTGGGATTCTTCAGGCAAGAACACTGGAATGGGTTGCCATTTCTTTCTCCAATGCATGAGAGTGAAAAGTGAAAGTGAAGTCGCTCAGTCATTCCCGACTCTTAGTGACCCCATGGACTGTAGCCAGCCAGGCTCCTCCATCCATGGGATTCTCCAGGCAAGAGTACTGGAGTGGGGTGCCATTGCCTTCTCTGATAATGCCCTCTAGGTCATCCATTTGCTGCACATGGCAACATTTCACTCCTTTTTGTGGCTGAGTAATAATCCAATGTGTGTGTGTATATGTGTGTGTGTATAACCACATCTTGTTTATTCATTCATCAATTGATGAGTACTTGGGTTGGTCCTATACTTTGGTTATTGTAAATAATGCTGCTATGAACATAGGGGTGCATACATCTTTCATTTTTTAAAATTAATTATTTATTTAAATTTATTTATTTTAATTGGAGGCTTATTACTTTATAATATTGTATTGGTTTTGCCATACATCTTTCTAATAAGTGTTTTTGTTTACTTTGGATAAATACCGAGGAATGTAATGGTTGCATCATACGGTAGTTGAATCTTTTTAATTTTTTGAGTAATCTCCATATTGCTTTCCATAGTGCCTGCAACAACTTGCATTCCCACCAACAGTGCATGTTAGTTCTCTTTTTGCCACATCCTGGCTGCTGCTGCTGCTACTAAGTCGCTTCAGTCGTGTCCGACTCTGTGCAACCCCAAGAACGGCAGCCCACCAGGCTCCACCGTCCCTGGGATTCTCCAGGCAAGAACACTGGAGTGGGTTGCCATTTCCTTCTCCAATGCGTGAAAGTGAAAAGTGAAAGTGAAGTCACTCAGTCATGTCTGACTCTTAGTGACCTCATGGACTGCAACCTATCAGGCTCCTCCATCCATGGGATTCTCCAGGCAAGAGTACTGGAGTGGGGTGCCATTTCTTTCTCCAAAATCCTGACTAACACGTATTATTTGTGGTCTTTTGGATAATAGCCATTCTGACAGGTGTGAGATGATATCTCATGGTGGTTTTGATTTGCATTTCCCAGATGATTAATGACTTTTAGCATCTTTCTACATGCCTGTTGGTTATCTGTATGTGTTCAGAAAAATTTCTATTCAGATCCTCTGCCCATTTTTAAATCAGTTTGTTTGCTTTTTTCACATTGAATTGTATGAGTTCTTTGTATATTTTGGATATTAACTTTTTGTTAGTTATATTTTTTGCAAATATCTTTTCCCGTTCAGTACGTGGTAATTTTGTTTTGGTGATAGTTTCCTTCACTATGCAAAAAGAAGCTTTTCTGTTTAGTGTAGTCCTGTTTATTTTTGCTTTTATTTCTCTTGCCTGAGGAGACTTATCCAAAAAAATATTATTATGACCAATGTCAAAGAGAGTATGGCCGATGTTTGCTTCTAGAAGTTTTATGCTTTCACGTCTTTCCTATGTCTGTAATCCATTTTGAACTTATTTTTGTGTATGGTGTGAGAGAGTAGTTCAGTTGCAGTCTTTTGTATATGGCTGTTCAGTTTTCCCCACACTATTGTAAAGGTTGTCTTTCCCCCATTGTATTTTCTTGCCTCCTTTATTAATTGCCCGTGTAAATGTAGGTTCATTTCTGTGCTCTGTTCTGTTCCACTGATCTGTGTTTTTGTGCGAGTACTATACTGCTTTTATTAATGTAGCCTGGTTTGATCAGGTAACATGATACCTCAAGATGTATTCTTCTTTCTCAAATTTGTTTTGATTATATCAAGGGTCTTTTGTGTTTTCAAACAAATTTTAGAATTATTTTTTTCTAGTTCTGTGAAAAATGCCCTTGGTATTTTAATAGGGATTGCATTGAATACATAGGTTGCCTTGGGATGTAGGGTCATATTAACAATATTTAATTCTTCTAGTATGTGAACATTGTGACAATATACAGCCTTGACATACTCCTTTTCCTATTTGGAACCAGTCTGTTGTTCCATGACCAGTTCTAACTGTTGCTTCCTGACCTGCATACAAATTTCTCAAGAGGCAGATCAGGTGGTCTGGTATTCCCATCTCTTTCAGAATTTTCCACAGTTGATTGTGATCCACACAGTCAAAGGCTTTGGCATAGTCAAAAAAGCAGAAATAGATGTTTTTCTGGAACTCTCTTGCTTTTTCCATGATCCAGTGGATGTTGGCAATTTGATCTCTGGTTCCTCTGCCTTTTCTAAAACCAGCTTGAACATCAGGAAGTTCACGGTTCACATATTGCTGAAGCCTGGCTTGGAGAATTTTGAGCATTACTTTACTAGTGTGTGAGATGAGTACAATTGTGCGGTAGTTTGAGCATTCTTTGGCATTGCCTTTCTTTGGGATCAGAATGAAAACTGACCTTTTCCAGTCCTGTAGCCACTGCTGAGTTTTCCAAATTTGCTGGCATATTGAGTGCAGCACTTTCACAGCATCATCTTTCAGGATTTGGAATAGCTCAACTGGAATTCTATATGTCAAGGCTGTATATTGTCACCATGTTTATTTAACTTATTTGCAGAGTACATCATGAGAAATGTTGGACTGGAAGAAACACAAGCTGGAATCAAGATTTCTGGGAGAAATATCAATAACCTCAGATATGCAGATGATACCACCTTTATGGCAGAAAGTGAAGAGGAACTAAAAACCCTCTTGATGAAAGTGTAAGTGGAGAGTGAAAAAGTTGGCTTAAAGCTCAACATCCAGAAAACGAAGATCATGGCATCTGGTCCCATCACTTCGTGGGAAATAGATGGGGAAACAGTGGAAACAGTGTCAGACTTTATTTTTCTGGGCTCCAAAATCACTGCAGATGGTGACTGCAGCCATGAAATTAAAAGACGCTTACTCCTTGGAAGGAAAGTTATGACCAACCTAGATAGCATATTCAAAAGCAGAGACATTACTTTGACAACAAAGGTCCATCTAGTCAAGGCTATGGTCTTTCCTGTGGTCATGTATGGATGTGAGAGTTGGACTGTGAAGAAAGCTAAGCACCGAAGAATTGATGCTTTTGAACTGTGGTGTTGGAGAAGACTCTTGAGAGTCCTTTGGACTGCAAGGAGATCCAACCAGTCCATTCTGAAGGAGATCAGCTCTGGGATTTCTTTGGAAGGAATGATGCTAAAGCTGAAACTCCAGTACTTTGGCCACCTGATGCGAAGAGTTGACTCATTGGAGAAGACTCTGATGCTGGGAGGGATTGAGGGCAGAAGGAGGAGGGAATGACCGAGGATGAGATGGCTGGATGGCATCACTGACTCGATGGATGTGAGTCTGAGTGAACTCTGGGAGTTGGTGATGCACAGGGAGGCCTGGCATGCTGTGATTCATGGAGTTGCAAAGAGTCGGACACGACTGAGCAACTGATATGATCTGATCTGATCTGAACATGGTATGTCTTTCCATTTGTATTATCTTTAATTTCCTTCATCAGTGTCTTAAATTTTTCTGACTATAGGTCTTTTACTTCCTTAAACAGATTTATTTGTATTTTTTTTTTTGATGTGATGGTGAATGCGATGTTTCCTTAATTTCTTTTTCTGATAGTTCATTTTTATTATACAGAAATGCAATAGATTTCTGCATATTTATTTGTATCCTTCAGTTTTACAAAGTTCATTGATAAGCTCTAGTAGGTTTTTGAAAGTGTCTCTTTCTTCTGTGTATAGTATCATGTCATCTGCAAATTAACCATTGTACTTCTTTCTTTCCAATTAAGATTCCTTTTATTCATTTTTCTAGTCTGATTGCTCTGGCTTGGACTTCCAATACTATGTTCAAAAAAATGGTAAGTGTGTGGGCATCCTTGCCTTGTTTCTGATCTTAGAGGAAATGCTTTCAGCTTTTCACTATTGAGTATGTTAGCTGTGGGCTTATCAGATATAGCCTTTATTGTGTTGAAGTACATCCCCTCTATACCCACTTTGTTGAGAGTTTTTTGTTTGTTTTTTTTTTTTTTTTAAACCAAAATTGGATGCTGAAGTGTGTCAAAAGCTTTTTCTTTATCTGTTAAGATGGTCATAGGATTTTTATTCTTCAGTGTATAAATGTGGTATATAACACTGATTGATTTCCAGATATTAAACCATCTTTGCATCTCTGGGATAAATTCCACTTGATCATGATGTATGATCTCTCAGTATCTTTTTATATGCCTCTACTTAACATGTTCAATTTTTCTAGCTTTTGAATATATAAAAATAATTATAATGATGAACATGTTTCATGTTCTGTTTGCTCATCCTAACATCTGTTCCACTTGTGGGTCTCTAGGTAAGTTACAGTTGATTGATTGATTTTTCTCTTAACATAATTGCCTGCTTCTTTAGGGGTGCTTATTGATATTTTTGTAATCAAATGGCAAGAAATAGAAATTTTACTTCTTTGATGCTATACACTTTTGTATTTCTAGAAATATTCTTAATCTTTCTTCTCAATGCAAATAAGTTGTTAATACTTGGAAATAGTTTGATTCGTTCTGGTCCTGTTTTTAAAATTTGATTTTCAGGACAAGTGCTCCATTTAATTTAAGCCTAATTTTACTCCATTACTGACCCTTCTGAATACACAGTGCACCTTGAAATATGAAGTTTTTCTAGCCATAATCTGGCTAGTGAGAGCAAGCACTGTTTCTGGTTTGGGTGAACACTAGATAACTTCTCCCTTTATTTACTCACATTGATGCACCAGTGAGTACTTGTCTACATCCTAGAGGGGAACCCTCCATACTTCTCTGGAGTTCAGTCTCTGTGGAGCTCTATTTTAAGTGATACGCTTTCCTTTGACTCCTGTTTTCTTGCTTTTTCTGGATTTGCAGCTCTGTTTTCTCTGCCCAGAGACTCTAGCTTCCTCCATTGTAACTATGCCCCTACAGTACAATGCAGGAAATTGTTTCAAGGCGGTAAGCTTGGAGAGTTCAGTTCAGTCACTCAGTCATGTCTGATAGTAGTAGATCTAACTCACCTCTTTGAACTTCATATCTCAGGAATTACTGTCCTTTGTGTAATATGTTGGAAATGCTGTTTCATATATTTCCTTTCCATTCTTTAGTTGCTTCAGGTAGGAAGGTAAATTCAGTCCCTGCTCCACCTTCTTGGCCAGAAGGAGTAGTGCCATTCTACCTAGACATTTACCTAGACATCTTTAATGTTTTCTAGATCTTTCCCTTCCTTTACTTTCACTCTCTTCTAATAAATTCCTTTTGCTGTGACCAAAGTAATTCCTCTAAAACACTTAGTTGATTAATAACTTGGCTAAAACACTTCATGACTTCTCATCGCATTTAGCATGAAAAATAAAATCTAGTAAAGTAATGCTCAAAATTCCCCAACCCAGGCTTCAGCAATATGTGAACCGTGAACTTCCAGATGTTCAAGCTGGTTTTAGAAAAGGCAGAGGAACCAGAGATCAAATTGCCAACAGCTACTGGATCATGGAAAAAGCAAGAGAGTTCCAGAAAAACATCTATTTCTGCTTTATTGACTATGCCAAACCCTTTGACTGTGTGGATCACAATATACTGTGAAAAATTCTGAAAGAGATGGGAATACCAGACCACCTGACCTGCCTCTTGAGAAAGTGTATGCAGGTCAGGAAGCAACAGTTAGAACTGGACATGGAACAACAGACTGGTTCCAAATAGGAAAAGGAGTACGTCAAGGCTGTATATTGTCACCCTGCTTATTTAACTTATATGCAGAGTACATCATGAGAAACGCTGGGCTGGAAGAAGCACAAGTTGGAATCAAGATTGCCGGGAGACATAACAATAACCTCAGAAATGCAGATGACACCACCCTTATGGCAGAAAGTGAAGAGGAACCAAAAAGCCTCTTGATGAAAGTGAAAGTGGAGAGTGAAAAGGTTGGCTTAAAGCTCAACATTCAGAAAACGAAGATCATGGCATCTGGTTCCATCACTACATGGGAAATAGATGGGGAAACAGTGGAAACAGTGTCAGACTTTATTTTTCTGGGCTCCAAAATCACTGCAGATGGTGACTGCAGCCATGAAATTAAAAGACGCTTACTCCTTGGAAGAAAAGTTATGACCAACCTAGATAGCATATTCAAAAGCAGAGACATTACTTTGCCAACAAAGGTCCGTCTAGTCAAGGCTATGGTTTTTCCTGTGGTCATGTATGGATGTGAGAGCTGGACTGTGAAGAAGGCTGAGCGCCGAAGAATTGATGCTTTTGAACTGTGGTGTTGGAGAAGACTCTTGAGAGTCCTTTGGACTGCAAGGAGATCCAACCAGTCCATTCTGAAGGAGATCAGCCCTGGGATTTCTTTAGAAGGAATGATGCTAAAGCTGAAACTCCAGTACTTTGGCCACCTCATGCGAAGAGTTGACTCATTGGAGAAGACTCTGATGCTGGGAGGGATTGGGGGCAGGAGAAGGAGGGAATGACCAAGGATGAGATGGCTGGATGGCATCACTGACTCGATGGACGTGAGTCTGAGTGAACTCTGGGAGTTGGTGATGGACAGGGAGGCCTGGCATGCTGTGATTCATGGGTTCACAAAGAGTCGGACACGACTGAGCGACTGAACTGAACTGAACCTAAAAGCTAAATATTATTTAGAGGCCTTTTGTCTAAATCTGACCCAAATAATTTCAATCCAATATCTTCCATTTCTTGTTTTTATACTCTATACTGCAGCCACACTTTACCCAGAATTCTTCACATGTATGAGATAGTCTTGCATCTTCAGATGTTCACACCTCCTTATACCCTTCTCCTAGCTATACTCTAGTCATCCTCTATTTCTTCATTTGAAGTACACTTTCTCCAGATTTAACTCAAGTACCTAGCACCTAACAGGAACATAATAAATATTTCCTTGAGCATGTTGTTTTTTGAATTTGCTGTAAGGAGGATATGTTGAAAATAGAGATTAATCCTGTATGTCTGTGACATTTTGGTTTTCAAATTAGATTAATTCTAAAAAAATTAAGTTACTAATATTTATATTCTCAAGATTTTTCCATTTCTACTGAATAGTTATGAGTTTGGCTGTTTTCAACACGAGTTTGCAAAGGAGTTTATCCGCTTGCTCCCTTTCTTATCTTTTCTACTAAGTTGTCTGGCCTTTAACCAGGACTTTCTGCTTAGTGCCCTATTTCACCCAACTCTAAGTTGGCATAATCATTGATTTTTATTCCAGGAAAGGCTCTTCTACTTCTCCTCCAAGCCAGCTGGCATCTTCTTAAATCGTTTGCAATTTTCGTGGCCTATCTCATGTTCCAGTTTCTTCTTGCCTTGGCTTTTTCTCATAACACACCAGATTCTCTAATGAGGCAAAGGCTATTTGTCTTGACTGCTGGTGGGCAGGATTCCTAGTTTTATTACAAACCATCAAGCAGAAATTATTTGACTAGAAATAAAAGATGGGATTTAAAATTTTAAAATAATAAAGAATGAAAATAAAGGGAAAATTTTTATTTCTCTGCTTTAGATAAAGATCTTCCAGATAATATTCTCATAAAAATATATTGTCAATTATTATCATATACTTTGGAATGTATTTCAAGGTCTTTTTTCATGTAAGTGATTTTAAAGTGTGTCTACAATGATATTTTTTGGAAAATATTTTTCCTTTTTCATTTTGAGTCCTGCTTGAATATAGACTGGGTTAATGTTTGAATCACATTCCACTTGTTATAAAATATTTATTAAATAGAGCTATGTGCGAGCACTATGCTTGATTTTGGGGGCATGTAAGGATCAACAACAAACATGTGATCTCTGCCCTTATGTACCTAAATGTGAATAGGTCACTGGAAGGCTAATTATTGATTTGGAGATGAACTACAAAATTTTAGAACATCTGTAATGCTCAACTATACTACATACCTATGATGTTTTCGTACTTTGTAGAATTTATATATTAATTAATATTTGTCCTCCTTTGTATCCTAGTGTTTCTAAGTCTGTATTCCAGGAGCATAGACTTGCATAGACTAATATTTGTCTTTATTTTACCATTCTTTCTCTTCAGTAGCTCTTGCATATCTTATTTGTTAGTTTTTTTTTTTAGTTTAGTTTAGTTTAAGAGAAGCAGTGTTACTGATACTAATTAACCTAACACTCAGTTCAGGAAATAAAACATCTAATGATGTGGTTTTTTACTATTTCTGCCCCAACCTGAGTCTAACTACCTACCCGTTGCTGTTATCTTGGATCATATATGGATATTATGTTGCTTTTAAAGCTATGTCTTAGTCATTGCTAAGATATAAAGAAAGCTGAGCCTTGAAGAATTGATGCTTTTGAACTGTGGTGTCAGAGAAGACTCTTGAGAGTCCCTTGGACTGCAAGGAGATCCAACCAGTCCATCCTAAAGGAAATCAGTCCTGAATATTCATTGGAAGGACTGATGCTGAAGCTCCAATACTTTGGCCACCTGATGCAAAGAAGTGACTCATTTGTAAAGACCCTGATACTGGGAAAGATTGAAGGCAGGAGGAAAAGGGGATGACAGAGGATGAGATGGTTAGATGGCATCACCGACTCGATGGACATGAGTTTGAGCAAGCTCTGGGGGTTGGTGATGGACAGCGAAGCCTGGTGTGCTGCAGTCCATGGGGTTACAAAGATTCAGACAGGACTGAGCAACTGAACTGAATTGGAGACATATTCAACGGGTAGATTGTTTTGTTTTCATTTTTTAATTTTATAAAAATAAGTTATGCCACATTTTAACTTCTTGAACTTATTTTTCCTACTTATATTTAAATTGTTGATGTTCATTTGTGTTCTTGCATCTAACATTTATACATTATTTGACATCATTGCGTTTTGTGAGTATACAATAATTTAGTCATCTATTTGATTGTTTACAAATTTGCTATTACAAACACTGTATGCTAAGTCACTTCAGTCTTGTCCAGCTCTTTGTGACTCTATGGACTGTAGCCCTCCAGGCTTTTCTGTCTGTGACATTCTCCAGGCAAGAATACTGACGTGAATTGCCATGCTCTTGTCCAGAGGATTTTCCTGACCCAGAGATCAAACCCTTGTCTCAGGCATATCCTGTATTGGCAGGTGGGTTCTTTACCACTAAGACACCTGGGAAGCCCCTCTTACAAACAAGGACATGCAACCCACTCCAATAGTCTTGCCTGGAGAATCCCACAGACAGAGGAGCCTGGTGGGCGATGGTTCATAGGGTTGCAGAGTGTTGGACACAACTGAAATGATTTAGCATGCATGCACACACTGATATAAATATTCTGTATATTGCTTAGTTTACATTTGCATGAGATTTTTTTTAATATATAGTTATCTGAGTTAACCACAAGTCTCTTAGAAATTATCAGGAGAAATAGAAATGCTTTAGGCTATATTTTCCTATTATATAAATTTACATATCCCAGACAAATTCTTTTCATTCTGATGTCCATATATGTAGAAATGCAATATAATACTTTTGTAGAAAGTTAATTTTTCAGAAATCTCAAACTTGCTGTCCAACCTGCAAATGTTTTTCTTTGTTGTCTTATTTTCAAAAGTAAATACAGTGTTCTTTTGCTTGTTTTTTTTTTTTTTCCCCTTAAGGTAAAAACTCTGTTATATCTCACCTGGTATATCAGTTGATGTGAACAAAACATCCATTTCTGTCTAGGACAAGACATTCTTGTGTTCAGCTGAAAAAAAAAAGTAGGTAAGACTTGTGACTAGATTTGACAAATTGAAAAACCTAGAAAGCATTGTCCAAACACTATTTCTCATATGACAGAACACAGAAGCTTGAACAAGCAGACTGTAGTAAATGAATCCACTGATACTGTTCAGTGTCGATATTATTCAACATTATTTTCAATGGCCTTCTTACAAACTTAATTTGAGATAATCTTTTTGTCCTAAGCTTTCTTATTCAAATCATTTATCTTGTGATTCTTTTTCAAAGAACAAAACTGGCACTAAACCTTCATTGCCCACACCCTGGTTGCCAGATAAGACAATGGCTGATGCTTCTGAAAGTACAAAACAGACGACTCACAGTTGCTTCTTTTACATCTGGCTTTATACTCTGGAATTTTTAAGACTGCATTTGTAACTCATTACTTGACCACAAGGGTGCACTAAGAAGCCCTCATAAACACAAGAATCAGCTACTTAATTTGCTGTAACTCATTTATCCAGAGCAGTAAAATGTTTCTATTGGAGTCAAGTGAAAGTGTTCCTATTCAAAGAACCTTCCTACAGTATTAGAGATTCTGTGCATAGAAGCAAAAAATGAATTCCCCTTACAAATAAAATACAACAGACAAGACATATTTATAAGAAATAATTATTAAGTTTTAAAAATTGTTTTGTAGATTGTTTCAGGCATGAAAGTGAATTTATTCAGTTTTTTAAAATTTTTTTGACACTTAAAAAATAGTTTTACTCTCTAAAATGAATTTTAAATTATTTTGGAGAAATAGCGATGGGGTTTTAGCATATATTCTAATTATGAACTATAAAACTTTAATACATTATGTTAGATTATATCAATTTTTTTTCATTACTTAGATTAAATAAAACTGTATATTGGGTTTTTATGATTCTTACATAAATCAAGAAACACTTTATATGCCACTTATACCAACTTGAATTGTTGGAAATGAGCTTTGTTTCATTTCACAAAACAAAGAAAAGATTCACACTGACTATAGTGCTTCAAACCTATTTGTGTCTGTATCTCCCCTGGTGGCTCAGAGGTAAGGAATCTGTCTGCTATGTGGGAGACCTGGGTTCAATCCCTGGGTTGGGAAGACCCTGTGAAATAGGAAATGGCTATCCACTTCAATATTCTTGCCTGGAGAATTCCATGGATAGAGGCATCTGAAGGGCCATAGTCTGTGGGATTGCAAAGAGTCAGACACGACTGAGTACACATGCATGCCTTAGAAATATATCACATCACCTCTGTCATCTTATTGACAAAATGTGACAATCATTTTGCTTTCAGATGAAGCTTTGCAGTTGTTGACATGTAGATCTGCCACATCCTTTATTCTCCAGTGAGCATTTATTAACTACCTGTTATAGTAATATAGCAGGTACTGTGATAGATCTGGGGTAATTAAGGTCAATTGATTCCCAAGCTTAATCAAGGTTGACAATATCAGATACAAAGGCTCCTTTAAAACATTCGTTGTCTATTAGGGTAACAGAGGAGATGTGGTTATTAAAAAGGTGCGTGAGAAAGCTTTCTTCAGTATTCATTGGAAAGTTTATATTAGCTGCAAGCAGGATGAATTTTTTTGAAAGGGACATTATCTTATTATGTTTTAGAGTTTGTAGTGGAAGTACTGGGTTGGGAGGCAAAAGTTCTGGGTTTTAGTCTCAGCTCAGTCTATTATATTTTGGGAACTTCAAAAGATCCTGTTTCCTTATTTGTAAAATACAAGAGTTAGAGTAAATGATCTTTTGATTAACCTTAAGTTTTAAAATGCTATAATTCTACTTATGTGGCTGTATAATTAAGAGATTTATTAAATGAAGATGCAAAAGAAACTGGGTTGCAAACTGAACATTTTGTAAATAGCACAATAAATATATTGTGGGCTCTTGATTTTGAATATAAAGACATTATTCTTTTTCTACTTTGGTTCAGCATTCGGCATCTTGCCAATGTGATAGGCACAAAATGGCCCCTTACATACAAAATAATACTTTGAATACCATAACATTCCAATCCACTGCTATTTGTCATTGTAAATTTCTTGGTAGGCTAATTGGCTTGGTGATGGAAAAATATGGAATATCATTCCAAGAAATCATATTTTGTAATGAAGATTCAATACTGTGGTGGTTACCGAGGACTTCCTTATTTTCTTGTCTTTGAAAATAAGAGAAAGTGTTAGTTGCTCAGTCATGTCTGGCTCTTTGCTACCCTATGGACTGCAGCCCACCAAGCTCCTCTGTCCATGGAATTCTCCAGGCAAGAATACTGGAGTGTGAATCCATTCCCTCCTCTAGGGGATCTTCCTGACCCAGAGATCCAACCCAGACAGATTCTTTACCATCTGAGCCATCAGGGAAGCCCAATTTACTTCAAAAATGTTTATTATGGAAAATGCCAAACATAAATAATGAGAGTGATATAATAAATTTCCACATATTCATCAGACAATTTTAACAATTATCAATCTACGACCAGTCTTCATTACTCTCTGCTGTCTACTCCTGATTAGTTTCAAGGAAATTCTAGTATTGCATTATGTCATCCATAAATACAGTGGCAAAGTAATCTCAATCATTTAAACCAAGCTCAGGCTGTTTCCCATTCTTTCATTTGTTTGTATTGGATCTTCCTCCTCTCATATGACCATCAGTGTGAGTTGAGGGAGCAGCGCTAGTCCAAGTATGGCGGGATACAGGATTATGGGACGCCTGCTCTAGCGTCTTATTAATGTGCTTTAGGTTTGTTTGAGTTAGAGCCCAGGTGTACCACTTCCATGCTACTATGATGCCTGCTGGGTCTGTCTGAGTTCTTGATGAAGTGGACCTAGTACCAATAGAATACAGCTCATGATAGGAGGTTCCTTAGGTGTGCCCACTTGGTGTTCTATTGTCAAGTGTTTCATCTTTACCAGGGCTCAATAGTCCACCAGAAACTGTTTTTCAAAAAGTATATAATTCTTCACTGTAGATGGCCTGACTTTGTTCCATCGTCCCAGCTGCCTGCATTGTGATTCACCTGCTGGGACTTTCCATAAATCTGTCACTATCTTTAGCTACCACCGAGACTTCTACTTTAATGTAAGGTCTACTAATGTGTTAAGCCTAAGCAGTAGGCTCCTTACACCATGCCGGAACCCATCTCATATCCCCCATCTGCTCCAGCTCCAGTTAAGGTTAGCAACATGTCATGGTATCCAGTATATGAACCATATCAGTATTCCTCAGTGAGAAATGTGTTGCCTCAATTTGTTTTCTATCCTGCTGCTGCTGATGCTAAGTCACTTCAGTCGTGTCCGACTCTGTGTGACCCCATAGATGTCAGCCCACCAGGCTCTCCTGCCCCTGGGATTCTCCAGGCAAGAACACTGGAGTGGGTTGCCATTTCCTTCTCCAATGCATGACAGTAAAAAAATGAAAGTGAAGTCGCTTAATCGTGTCCAACTCTGTGCGACCCCGTGGACTGCAGCCCACCAGGCTCCTCCATCCATGGGATTTTCTAGGCAAGAGTACTGGAGTAGGGTGCCATTGTCTACGGGAAGCAGAAAAGTCCCTCTACTCTTCTAGGTTCCTCTGGCTGGTCTAAGAATTAAGTTGGCATAATATAAATTAATAGGAAAAAAACAAACAAAATTTTAATAACATGTATACATAGTAGAGACCAGGAAAACTGAGTAACTCACCAAAATGGACAAAATCCTCATCCCAAATGCCATTCTCAATTGAAGACAAAAGATGTTGGAGGTAGTGGTTTGGGGCTACAGAGGAGAGAAGACACTCCTATGGAGATGGAAAAGCAAATATTGCTGGGCCATTCAGAGACAAGTGGACTCTAGGCTCTGCTGAGTTTTCCCCTTGACACCAAGAGTATTAATGAATTTAGTGTATTTGTTTCATGGTAACAAATTACCACAAATTTGTTTCTACTGTAACAAATTACCACAAATTTAGTGGTTTAAAACAGTAAAATTTTTATGATCTCACCGTTCTGGAGGCCAGAAGTCCAAACTCAAATTGTGAGCAAGGCCAAATCCCCTTCAGAGACTTCTAGGGACGATTTCATTCTTTGCCTTTTCAAGCTTCTGGTGGTGGCTAGCATTCCTTGGCATCACATCAATGCTGCATCACAAATTGCTGTATCACACCAATGTCTGCATCTATGGCCACATTACTTCCTTGCTCTTTCTCTATATATTCTCCTCTCCTCTTTCTCTATATATTCTCCTCTCCAGAGGAGAGGAGAATCTTATCTCAAGAGCCTCAATTACATCTGCAAAGATTCTTTTTCTCAGTAGGATAACACTTATGGGTTCCAGGGATTTGACATGGAAATCTTTTGAATGCCATTTTTTCATTAAAAAAATTTTTATTATGAAATGTGATGTATCACCCAATCATCAATATTTTGCTCAACTTGCTCCATCTATCCTCCAATTATTTATACTAAAGTATTTCAATCCAAATCCCAGAATTCATGTCATTTTAACCTCTAAATACGTCAGTGTGCATCTCCAAAAAGGGGAGGCATTTTCTTACATAACCACAGTGCCATTATCACATCTTACATAATTATAATCTTTATTATGATCTAATTCCCTTGTGAATCAGAATCTGCTTGCAATGCAGGAGACCTGGTTTGATCTCTGGGTTGGGAAGATCCCCTGGAGGAGGGCATGGCAACCCTCTCCTTCCCTGGAGAAGGGACAGGCTACCCCACTCCAGTATTCTTTTGCTTGCCTGGTTGCTCAGATGGTAAAGAATCTGCCTGCAGTGTGCGAGACCTGGGTTTGATCCCTGGGTGGGAACATCTCCTGGAGAAGGGCATGGCAACAAACTCCAGTATCCTTGCCTGGAGAATTCCCACAGCGGAGCCTGGCAGGCTACAATCCATGGGGTCGCAAAGAATCGGACACGACTGAGCAATGAAGCACACACATGCATCCTTTTCATATTCAAATGTTCCCAAATTCAAAAAAAATCTCTTTGCAGTTGAGTTTGAGTTAGGATCCAAGCAAGGAACACTCACTATGTTTGGTTATTATGTTTTTTAGATTATTTCTAATGGGGAAATCCCATGGACAGAGGAGCCTGGTGGGCTACAGTCCATGAGGTCACAAAAGAGTTGGACACAACTTTGTGACTAAACAGCAGTGTTGAATGGTCCTTCTATAGTTTTTCATGCTGCTGACTTGTTACAAAACCTGAGTCAAGTGTCCTGAGGAATTCTGAATTTGTTATGTTTCTTCCTGTGGTATTATGTAATTTGCTTCTCTATCTGCAGTACTACCTTTAGACTGGAATTTATATGCAGAAGCTTAGAATTAGTTTCAAATTATTTTGAGCTGCCATCTGTTGGACTACCTCATTTAGTGTCAGTTTTTACTCCCTAATTCAGTATAAAATAATTATAATGTGTCTATACTTTTAGAGGATATAGTTATTGTGACTATACTATTTTCTTTATAACCATCATTTAGTTTTAGTTCTTCAGATAAATATATCCTTACAACTTCTTCCAGAACATCTTGCTGATGGCTCCCAATTTACTTAGGTTGCCTGAAACTTTTATTTGAATGGATTCCTTCAGAATGCTCATGGAAGTAATTCTCTGGATTCTTGATGCTCCTAATAGTTGGATGCTTTTCAGCTTGTGTATATAGTATACTTGTATGTATGTATGGCAATTTGCCTGAATATAAAAATTACTGGCTTACATTGCCTTTCATCGTGTTTTTCAAATCGGTTTCTTCAGTTATCTTCTGGCATAAAGTACTGTTGTCAGAAAGTCTAACAGCAATCTAATTTTCTTTGCCTTTTAGATATCTTGATGTTTTTGCCTAAATGTTCAAACTACCGCCACCCCCCACCTCAGTTTTTCCATTTTCTTGAAAATTCCTTTGTTTTCCCAATTGTGACTGAATATATCCTATTCTGGGTCATTTATCCAAATATACAATATGCCTTGCAATATGTACTTTCAGCCTTTCTTCTTTTTCAAATAGTGTTTTTGAATTGTGATTTTAGTATTTTGTCCTATTGCCATAGTTTTCATATGTTGGATCTTGCCTACCTTCCAGTGATCTTTATCATTTTCTTTTGAATTCCATTTTTTTTCTATTTTATTTTACTGTTTAAACATTAACTCCTCTGTATGTTTTCTTTCTCTTATGCCATTATTCATGCTTGTGTGTGTGTGTGTGTGTGTGTGTGTGTGTGTGTGTGTCCCCTCTAGTTTAGTCATCATTTTGGGAGTGATTTTTTTCTTTTATTTAGAATTCTTTTTAAGTTTTTTCAGCAATCTATCAAATCATAATTTTTTTCTATTCACCACATTTATGAGTTTGTGTAATTCTTAATTAAGCTATTAATATATAATTTTTAACAATTTCTTAACTTCTTTGAACTAATTATTATTGATTAGGTAATTTTTGTGGGACTCTTTTGTCTTGTCTCTTGTCTGTGGAGACATAAACTTTCTCCTTAATTTAAGTTTTGCTACAATAATTTTATCTATGATTTGACTGCAGTTCTTTTCATTGTGAATACTTAAGGTTAGTTTTCTTAGGAGAGAAAAGTGGGTAAGATTGTACTTCCTAGCTTCATGGTTCTAGACCTCCTTATTCTGTTAGTGTAGTGGAGTGTTGAAAAATGTCTTACTATTCTCTTGAGCCAGTATTTTTGCCTGGGAAATCCCATGGATGGAGGAGCCTGGTGGGCTGCAGTCCATGGGGTTGCTGAGGGTCGGACACAACTGAGCGACTTCACTTCCACTTTTCACTTTCATGCATTGAAGAAGGAAATGGCAACCCACTCCAGTGTTCTTGCCTGGAGAATTTCAGGGATGGGGGAGCCTGGTGGGCTGCTGTCTATGAGGTCACACAGAGTCGGACACGACTGAAGTGACTTAGCAGCAGCATTCTCTTGAGATTTTATGTCATTTTTCCCCTCTCCAAGGTGAGATGACCTTTTTTTTTCTTTGCCTCTGCCCTATTTTCTATTCTACCCTCTAGCAGATTTTGGTGGGGAAGGCAATGGCACCCGACTCCAGTACTCTCGCCTGGAAAATCCCATGGGTGGAGGAGCCTGGTAGGCTGCAGTCCATGAGGTCGCACAGAGTTGGACACGACTGAGTGACTTCACTTTCACTTTTCACTTTCATGCATTGGAGAAGGAAATGGCAACCCACTCCAGTGTTCTTGCCTGGAGAATCCCAGGGATGGGGGAGCCTGGTGGGCTGCCATTCTTGGGATTGCACAGAATTGGACACGACTGAAGCGATTTAGCAGCAGCAGCAGCAGATTTTGGAAGGAGCTTTGATTGTTTTGTTTGTTTTTTAGAGTTCAGAGGATTCGAGCTACTCCAATACCATGATGATCTTACCATGTTTTCCTACATTGTACACCCAAATTGGAACCTGTCAAATCCTTTCCCAAATCAGTTAACGTCCCCATATTTCCTTCCCAAGCTTTCCAGAACTTGACAATTTGTGGGTTCTCTAGGTCTTATGACTCTGAAAAATCCCTGTGCCTTTCCTCTACTTCCTCTTGCACAATCACCAGACAAGATTATCTGGGTCTTGTTCTGAGGGTATCATCACTTAGTAGCATTTTAAGCTTTGTGGGGATAACTTGTTACTTAGTATTGATGTAGAGATTTTCCTCAGTGTTTGATTTTGCAACTCTGAGTATTTTATCTGCTTTTATTGCAACATTAACAAGGATTCAAAAATGACATACATAAGTTTGCTAAAATGTCCTAACAAAGTGCTACAGACTGGGTGGCTTAAAGAATGGAATGTATTGTCTTACAGTTGTAGAGGCTAACGTGAATGTGAAGTCACTCAGTTGTGTCCAACTCTTTGTGACCCTATGGACTGTAGCCCACCAGTCTCCTCCTCCATGGGATTTTCCAGGCAATAATACTGGAGTAGATTGCCATTTCCTTCTCCAAGGGATCTTCCTAACCCAGGAATCGAACCTAGGTCTCCTGCATTGTAGACAGACGCTTTACCGTCTGAGCCACCAGTGAAGTCCTGTATCTAGAAATGAACCCCAAGGCCTAGAAAGGAGAGAATGTTCATGGCTATCCAAATTGTCCTGAGAAGATTTAGGAATTACAGTAGACCTCAAGAAGTACTTGGGAAATTATTGGGTTAGGACAATGTGAACAACTTTTGGTGACCTTGAAATTCAGGTGGGGGATCTAGACTACCTTAGAAAAAATAATGGAAACTTGGTCAAAGTTTTGAGGCATATTGTATATTAAAACAAATTTAAAGAGATTAGTCTATCTGTAATATGCTTGATGGATTCAAAACAAAATTAAAATTACTAGATTAATTTACAGTTTATAAAATATGTTTATATCATTTTCTCAGTGCCAGTGGAGGATAGGATATAAAGGCTTATTTAGACTTGATAATTTCCCAGAAGACTTGTGCAACTGTTACCTCATTTACTCCCTGCAAAAACACTTTGATACAGGTGTTAATGTTCATATATTACAAATGATAAACTTAAGACCAGAGAGTTGAAGTAACGTCTTCAAAAACACGTATTTCAATGGGTTGTTAATGTTAATATTTGAGTCTAAGTCTTCTGCTTTCAAAGATCATGTTCTTAATACCATAATGCTCAGCCTCACAGAAACTTGCTCCTAATATTTTAGAGGTATTATAAAATGTGTACTAGAGATTCCACATTGAGAATAGAGAGGCAGGGATAGGCATGAGATTTGGGGAAGGGGGATGAGTTAGTGAATGAACATGTATTTTATGAGGTAAATGATTATACATAGCTCATTTTTACATCTCTTGTACTCAACATAATGTGGCAACATATTAATCTCATGAAAAATTTTTATGGGAATACAATGCTGAACCTCATTGTTAGTATTATGGCAGTCAAAATAGCATTCTGTAATTTTGTGTTTCCCCCAAATGGTGAAAATTTAATAGTGTGAACTAATCATTTACAGATTTAATTGTCCTATACATTAAAGGGAAACATTTCTTTGGTCATTTTTCTTGAGTTTGTGGTCAGTTTTTGGTCCTGGGTATTGTGGGTCTGAGAAAAGTCTGTTTAATAGTTGAAAGTACCAATAGAAAATTGAGGAAGGAAAAGCGATCCAGTAGTCCAGTTAAGTCTCTCTTTGAGGGTAATAGAATTTAGCTTAATAGCAGCTCTTTTCACATTTACCTTCTCCCAAGGCTGATTTCTAATCTTTTATGTCTCTACATGCAGAATGATTTTTGGATCTTTCTTAACTACACCAAATTATGGCTAATGTAAGGATGTTACTGTGTTGTCTGTACAAAACAGGGAAAGAAAACTGGCGATGCTAATGAAAATAAAAACATGGACAGACTGAGTAGTTTCTTGCATATAATATTTTAAGTTATGCTTTATATGATGTTAAATTAACCTGTTATGTTAAAATTATGTTGAATTATGTTGAAAAATGTATATATATTTGAATCTCACTAATAGTTTTGAATCTTGTTATTAGAAATGCTTTTTGCTTATATTATAAAATTTAAAACTTCAAAACTTTAAACATTAAATATGAATGAATTTATTATTATAAGAAATAAAAATTAATATATAAAAATCATGAAAGGGCTTGCACTATGGAAATTTTTTTAACCAATAGAACGCTGATTAGAGTTTGCATTGCCATGAGTAATGTTTATCAGACTTTTCCTCCTATTGATAACTGTTGTAACTCTGGATTTTAAAACAAGTGTTAATGCTATTAAGACCAAGATAACTTTGGACCTAGAGAGCATGCTCAAAAAAAGCATTTATGAGTATCACAATGACTCTGCGTGTAGTTCTCTTCCAGAAGAATTCCATGCCATTTCTCTTGGTTAGTCTAGCTTCTAATTTGAGACACAGCTACAGTTCTATGACTTTAACATTTCAAAAAATAAAAAAGTCAAGAAATCATATTACAAAAAAATTCTATAAAAATTTGTGAAATCAACCTTTCTTTTGCCTTAGCATTTATAGAATTCTGTCTAGGTGATGGCTGAAACTAGTCTCTTCTAGTCTTATGATTTATCTTAAATGAAAATAAAAATTAGTCTATTTACCGATTTGCTAACATAGAAGACAAATTCCCTGGGCTCATTTCCCAGACCAAAAACTGACTTACTTGTATAAAAAGTGCACAATTTTATTGGCAGCCCAGCTTGTCCCCACTTAAAGTAGCAAACAACTATTTTCTTCATGATTCTTTAATACGTTTTTTTGACAGGATTGACATCCCTGAAATATTTTAAAATAAAAAATTAGGAAACTGTTCAGGTTACATTGCAGAAATAAAAGTACCAGCATCGCTTCTCGGCCTTTTGGCTAAGATCATGTGTAGTAAAAGTACCAGCAGTACTTGGCTGGGTAAATGAGAGGATATGAAATTATATTTATGTCATGTAAAGGAATACTGTATTTGATATTCAAAGTAAATAAATGAAGTGAAGTTGCTTCAAAGTTAAAATGAAATTTAAAACTAGTGTGCAATGAAGACAACCATATGATAGTGACAAGTCAGATTAATTTGCCCAAGTTTTACTGGTGAAAATTACAAATGGATCTGAAATGCAAATTAGTACTTCAAATTGTTACCTAGTCTAATAATTGGAGAATTTAACCAGGACAGCTGCATTTTGACTGGCACGAGATGGTTCTAATACTAAATGTTTGATAGTTTGGATTAAATACTGTAAGAGCAATTGTAAGAAACTAGAGGGTATAGTGCGGAGAAGGCAATGGCACCCCCCTCCAGTACTCTTGTCTGGAAAATCCCATGGATGGAGGAGCCTGGAAAGCTGCAGTCCATGGGGTCACTGAGGGTCGGACACGACTGAGCGACTTCACTCACTTTTCACTTTCCTGCTTTGGAGAAGAAAGTGGCAACCCACTTCAGTGTTCTTGCCTGGAGAATCCCAGGGATGGGGGAGCCTGGTGGGCTGCCGTCTATGGGGTCACACAGAGTCGGACACTACTGAAGTGACTTAGCAGCAGCAGCAGCAGAAAGTATAGTGAGATGTCTAAGCAATGAGAGGATGCTTTTTGAGAAGGAGATATAGACTCATTTGAGACCTTGGAAAGTAAAAAGGGTATGAAGTTTCAATATGAATTTTTTGAATTTATGTTCATTAATTTTCTGGATATATATTTCTTCTCATATTATTTTCATGTAGCTTCATAAAAGTTTTAATATTTGATAGAACTGATTTTTATCAACCTGTACCCATTTTTCTTTTAAAAAATTCCATGGATATTGGGACAATGTACAATAATGGAAATAATTTAATACTAGAGAGAAAATTATATCCAGACAAATCAATGGATATAAAGTCCATGAAAAGGATTTTCTTTTCATGATAAGTGTGGTTGGTGAAATTAATGATGGGAAAAGGGTGTCAATAAAGTTAAACATCTTGATAATTATTTGAAAAAAAAATTGGAATTTCTATTTTACTCCTTGCCCAAAATTGTTTAAATTAGCAAAAAATTTAAAGATTAAACTGTAAAGGTTTACAAGATAGATGAAATAAGTGTGTGGTTGAAAAGGGCTTGCAGATAAGACCACAAAACTCAAAAGCCATAAATTAAAAATATTAAAAAATTTGAAAATACTGCATTAATATTTAAACATCTCTGTGTCATAATTCAAAGTTAAAAGGCAAATAAAATTGTGGGAAAAGTTGCAAAAAAAGAAAGTAAAAGAGATATTACACAGAAAGTGCTTATTTTTAGTTAAGGAATTATGTCATAACCATTAACCGGAATATACAAAATAGTAAACATATATTGCAATATAAATTTAGTAAATTGATGAGAAAGAATACAAAATGACATCAGTTGTGTTGCTTCAGAAAAATAATGTCTTGCAATGTATGTATTTTGCATACTACATTTGGCCCTGACCTGTGTGAGAGAAAAGATGATGAGCAGAAGCTACTTTAATCTTCTCCACAGAACATTTTTGACTCGGGAGCTGAAGTGACAGCTTAAGTTACAGAAAACTGATGGAGACGGAACTCGTTAAATGCAAGTTACTTTTTTCTTTCAAAAGTTAAGAGTGTATAAGAAACAGAGGTTTCCAAAGCTTAGAAGAGAGGTAAACAGAAACTGTTGACTTACAGTGAAAAGTAAAAAAGGTACAGAATGAACATGTTTTGGGATTAGTGAGGTTCTTAGTTCTCTCTCAGCCATTTCCCAGTTTCCAGAGAAAGAGGACAGATGTGTTAGATAGTGGGCAAAACAATGCAAAAGCAAAACCAAACACCAACTACTCCCCTCCAGACAAAAACTCAATGTATTTATGAAGAACACTTGAGGAGGAGGGTAGAATTGAAGTTAATCAATCAATAAAAATTAAGAAATCATTTATCAAATGGTGTATGATATATGCAATTCTTGAAGCATTTCCAGAGGAAATGTATCCTTTCCACATATCTTTGATATGTGAAAAGTTTGACTTATTAAATGTGATTCCACCAACATTGACTGATGGCCATGCTTGCTTGGATGTTGAATAGCAAAACTGCATTCTGGGTGCTTTGCTAGGCACCAGAGACCCTTAGGTAACAGTCCTGGTACTTGCTATTAAACTGCTTATAATATAATGAGAAAGAGACATGGAAACAAAAAAGTACATTGCCATGTAGTTTGGAGAGGTGTGCGTGGTATATACATGAAGTATTGATGAAAAAGCTCTAATGTCTCAAATTCTCAGAAGGGATGCTCAATTTGTAAGAGCAGAGAAACCTTACCTGTTTTGTTTGACACTATATTTCCAGTTCCTGGAATAAAATCGGCATAAACTAGTACTCAGAACTTTTCTTAAAAATTAAAAAAATTAAATCTGCCTTGGGGAGTTAGGTTAAATTTTGCGATAGAGGTAATGATTCTTTAGAGAATACAGGCAAAAAATGTACCAATATCCCCAATGGTACAGAAGCACCTTGATTGTCTTAATGGTCAACAGTCATTAGTGGCTTCCAATCTTATAGGAGGAGATGAAGTCTCTACAGTTTGAAGAGCCTGGAATGGTAGACAGCAGTCATCACATTAGATAGATCAGAGTGTGGAGGGTTTGGTACAGATATTTACTGAGATAATGAAAGCAAAAGGAAGATGGAGAAAAATGGAGATAATAGATGAAAAACAAATTTCTTTCCTGAAGGAAATAAGTTTCAACACTTTGTTAAGTCTGCTTTAGACAGGGTCTGAATGGTACCTCAATCATGGCAGAGAGATTTCTGAAGCTTGGAGGTGCCAGGAGAGTTTTGAGAGAACATGCAGAGGCAGGCCAGGGCAAACTACTCCTAGGGCTTGGACTACTCTGTATTGCAGTATGTAAGTTATTTATTGTTCAGGAATTCTCTTCTATTATCACTTAGTCTTTAAGAAGAGTCATCCAAAATTACAACCTGATCTTGGTTGACTGTGCAATATTAAAACAATGTTTAGGGATGCCATCAGGGATGTCTGGAGGATAATATAATAAAACCATTGATACCCAATTTGGTTGTAGTTTAATAAGACAATTAGCACATTGTTTGGGCATAGAAGTCATGCATAAATATTGGTTGTCTTTGTCTCCTCTGCCCTATATCACAGACTACCTCCATCTCAAGTATTTATTTGCCTCTCACTGCTCTGTACCAGTGAACCTCTCATTTAGTGTTTGATCTTTTTCTTTTGTATAGACAATTTTTATTTCTCTTTTCCCTGTGTCCTAAAATGTTTACCCACATTCTCTCCCATAACCATGTTAATCAACTCCATTAGAAATTTGAGTATTATCTCTATTAGGATACCCAACATTAACCTAACCCTCGATCAGAGCAGATATATGTTTATTTCCAGTGCCTGGAATTGTTTTCCCTTTAGTTTTGCAACATCGTGGCTAACACTTAAGCCCCATCACAGACCTTACCTAGTCCATTAAGATAACACCAGCCCTACTGAGTTTGTTTGGATTCAGTCTACTATTTCCTTTAGACGAGTACCACTGATTAGTCCTTAATGATTTTTTGTATCTTAGCTACAGCATCATAAATAGATTGTAAGCTCCTTGCTGGTCAAGCCTTGTTGTGTATTTGTGTCCCACATAGTACAAACTCTAAGGTAAGAATATAGCCGATGTTCATTAAGTACTTGTGCTTACTGACTTAAAAAGAGGCTTCATATGGGTGGATTAAGGAGTCTTGAGTCTCTGGACAATACAAACTTGAATCTTTCCTAATAGGGAATGGTTAGTAGATTATCCAGTGTTAGGAAGCACCTCTTCCACTCCTCTGCCCTGTCAGACATCTTTATGAACTTCCTTTTGTCATTCCACTATTTTCCTTCTGCCATCAAGGATTTGCTCAGCTCTGCATCTCTGGGATCTTTATGATTATAAAATGACATGAGGTAAGCATGGAAAAAATGTGTTGCATATCACTGAATAAGAGATATTGCACATCATGAGGTAAGGTGATATGGCAGTCCCCTAATCACTGGAATGTTCTGGGTATATTATTAAACACAACAAAAATGGAAGAGTTACACCATGCACACATGACTTTATAAATTTATTCTCAGAATTGGTGAAGCAATAACCATAAATAGCTGTTGTATTTTGCTCTGTTATATATAAATGAAAACTAAGTATAGACATCTCCAGTGTCTCTGGGTTTGTCAATCGGTTATCAGATACCCATGGATTTTGCTGTTAAATAAATACAAGATAGAATAGTGTTTGGTTGAACATTTCTTCTATGCTCTACAAAGATAAAAAAATAAACAAGAACATGGGGACACATGAAAAATATCAATATTGCACAAAAAATCAGTATAATAAATTTAGACTATATAAAATTGTTAACCTTCTCAATATTCCTATTACAGAGCTTTCTGAACAGTAAATTTCTAGGGTATTCTAAATAGCAAATGAGAATCATATATACAGTTAATTGGCAATTTGATTAACTGAATTATGGTAGTGTTTTCCTAATGAGTAACTGAGAAAATTAGGAAAGGCAAGATGATGTATTTTCTGCATTTCTTGTTCAGACAGTTGTGTTTTTACTTCTACTGATCATAAGGGAAGTTTTCTCCCTGAGTTGTTACAGAGAAGGAAAGACAGTCCTTTTTTTTTTTTTTTTTTTCCCTCTAAGAATATCTGTGATTGTTATTCCCAAGAGAAGTTGCCTAAGGGTCCTCTTCTCCAGTTATAAGTTTTCTCAAAGACGAAAAAACAGTCTCTCAAAAACCATGGAGAGCTGTGAGCAAATAAAACCTTTCCCATGGGCATTGCCACTGCGCTTCAGGTCTAATGTCTCAGCTCTGCTACCTCAATACCTTTCAACTGATTCTTATCTTGAAATTGAAGAGGGTTAGAAATTAATACTAGAAAGACAGCTTGGAAATACTTGGTGAGATCAATTTAAGAGTGACCAATGTGCTGTTACATGCTTCTTAAGTGCTATTTAAAGTTGATTAAATATGATAAAGTGAAGCAGAACTCTAAAAGGAAAAAGATTGAATATGATCGACAGATATTTTTTTTTTCATTTTAAAAATATTTATTTATTTATTTGGCTGCATTGAGTCTTTAAGGGCTTCCTCAGATGGTAAAGTCTGCCTGCAATGTGGGAGACCTGGGTTCAATCCCTGGGTTGGGAAGATTCCCTGGAGGATGGAATGGCAACCCACTCCAGTATTCCTGCCTGGAGAATCCCTGTGGACAGAGGAGCCTGGCAGGCTACATAGTCCATGGGGTTTGCAAAGAGTCAGACATGACTGAGCAACTAAGCACATCAAGTCTTAGTTGTGGCATGTGGAAACTTTGTTGTGTCATGTGGAATCTTTTGTTGAGGCAGCGGGGACTCTTTAATTGTGCTGCTCAGACTTAGTTGCTCAGGGACATGTGGTTCCCCAACCAGGGATCTAACCAGCATCCCCTGCATTGCAAGGTGGATTCAAAACCACTGGACCACCAGGGAAGTCCCTATAGTACTAGTTTTGATTGCTGTTTTTTTGCAATGACAAACATGATGCTGTGAAGTTTTGCTATTGTTTTAGTTGCTAAGTCATGTCCAACTCTTTTGCAACCCCATGACCTGTAACCCTTCAGGATTCTCTATCCATGGAACTTCCTAGGCAAGAATATTGGAGAAGGCTGCCATTTTCTTTCTTCAAGGAATCATCCAGACCCAGGGATTGAACCCACATTTCCTGCATTGGCAGATGTGTTCTTTACCATTGGGTCACCAGAGAAGCACAAATGTGAAGTTTACGTCTAGATTTTTTTGTGTAGCACCTGAATATGCTACACTTAACACTTCAATAGTTTGGATTGATCCCTCTTGTTAATGTACAATCACATCATCTTTCCAATAGCTGCTCAATTCACTTTAGTCACTCAGTCGTGTCCAACTCTTCACAACCCATGGACCACAGCACTCCAGGCCTCCCTGTCCATCACCAACTCCTGGAGTACATTCAAACTCATCTCCATTGAGTCGGTGATGCCATCCAACCATCTCATCCTCTCTCGTCCCCTCTATTCTTGCCTTCAATCTTTCCCAGCATCAGGGTCTTTTCTAATGAGTCAGCTCTTCACATCAGGTGGCCAAAGTTTGGAGTTTCAGCTTCAACATCAATCCTTCCAATGAATATTCAAGACTGATTTCCTTTAGGATGGACTGGTTGGATCTCCTTGCAGTCCAAGGGACTCTCAAGAATCTTCTCCAACACCACAGTTTAAAAGCATCAGTTCTTTGGTGCTCAGCTTTCTTCACAGTCCAACTCTTACATCCATACATGACTACTGGAAAAACCATAGCTTTGACAAGGTGAACCTTTGTTGGCAAAATAATGTCTCTGCTTTTTAATATGTTGTCTAGGTTGGTCATAACTTTCCTTCCAAGAAATAAGTGTCTTTTAATTTCATGGCTGCAGTCACCATCTGCAGTGATTTTGGAGCCCCCCAAAATAAAGTCAGCCACTGTTTCCACTGTTTCCCCATCTATTTCCCATGAAGTGATGGGACTGGATGCCATGATCTTAATGTTTTTAATGTTGAGCTTTAAGCCAATTTTTTCACTCTCCTCTTTCACTTTCATCAAGAGGCTTTTTAGTTCTTATTCACCTTCTGCCATAAGGGTGGTGTTATCTGCATATCTGAGGTTATTGATATTTCTCCCAGCAATAGCTGACTTCCTGCTTATGGATTCAAAGAGGTCAGTAAAGAGACTTTTTGAAAGAAAGATCGCAGCCTGAAATACATTGGTGCTGAGAATTTGTTGTTACTTTCTTTGCGTTTCTTCATCTGTCCTCAGAAATTGTATACCAGCCTCCAGGACAAGCTAAGTCTAGAGCAAGAGTAACAGAGACATCAGTCTGTAAGTCCTCCCCTAACATTGTCAGAGAGGCCCTGGCACTCTGCTGGTTCATTTACCTATGTTTTCAGTTTCCCATTCTCTGAAAGCCCTTGTAATCTTTTACTGTGGTGATTTTTTCCACCACCATTGAAAAGCTCCTACAGGACTATTACAAGGAGTCACCATTAGATCTCCTTGCCCAGTCTTTATCTTATAGCTTCCTCTTCTGTTCATAAATGTCAGATTTTCATTATTGTGATCTCAAGTCTTTCTCTGCAAGATTCTACCTCATCCAGCTATTATAGTTCAGCAAAGCCCTTTATTTCAGAGATGACTTCTCAGGGCTCTCAATTGACAGAACATTTTAACTGGTTTGTTTAATGCTTAGAAAATTCACCATGACTTATAATCTAATTTCCCTTTTACTCTCTTAAGTTCACCATGAAGCAGAGCTTAAGGCAAGAACTTATGTCCAAGTAGCTTGTTTTGCTAAATCATTCTAGGAAACAAGGATGGGGCAATGAACAGAGTGAAACAGATAATCCAAGGATAGTTAAGATGATCACTGTAAACTACTAGGTCTAAGTCCCTTTAAAGGAGGAGGCTGTAGAATTGTCTCCTGAAGGAATGGAAAAGGGGGTAACTTTCAACAGCTCCAGGCTCTCACTAGTCAAGGAGTGCCCTGGGGGTCTTAACTCTTTTACACTGTCAGGTTTGCCTGCATCTCAAAATGGCTAAATGGATTCTTACTGACAACCCAGCTGAGGGACAGCAGAATATCATCCTCTTAACAGTACGTGAGAGAGACGAGGACCAGCTGAAGTAAGATGCAAGAGTGAACCTCTGCACAACTGGTGGCTGCAACAACAGCTACAGTAAAAGGTGGGTCTAGTGGATGTGAGGTGTGGAAGGAGGTACCCTATGTAACCCTCTAAGAACTTAATTTCCTATCAAGTTAGATTCAGTTTCTTAAGGGCTTTTGACACATTTTCAATTTTAGGCATCAATTTATTAAAAAATACTAAAATCCACAAAATTATAATTGGTGATGCTATAGAACCCCATGGATCCAGCTTTAAAAACCACCAATATACTGCTGCTCCTATTTCATCAATACCTTCTTTTTTTTCTTTGTGTCTTTTAAAGCAATGCCAAGGTAACATATAATTTTCATCCACTGTAGTTTCAGTATATATATATATATATATATAAAAGAATTTTTAAACCTGATCACAATATCATTGTTACAGTTAGCAAAATAAGCTCAATCTAATACCCTCTCCATGTTCATTTTTACTTGACAGTTTCCAAATGCATTTTATAATTGGTTTATTTGAATTGCAGTCTTAACTTTACATTTGTTTGAATGTCCCTTAAGCTTAAAAAAATCTGTTATATTTGTTTTTTTAAATTAAAAACAGAAGTAACTGAATCATATACCCTGTGGAATTCCCCACACTTTGCCTTTGACTGATGATAACTTCATGGTATTATATACTATTCCTCCACACCAGAGTTTTTGACCTATGGGTCCCACCCAGATCCATAGAATTCAAGGATTCTGTGACATAGGTTAAGAAAAAAGATGTCTTTATATTCCCTAATGTTTAACAGAATTTAGCATTTCATTCACATTGAATACAAGTATCAAGTCACAAAAGTATTAGCTCTACTGTATAGATTTTTATTTCTGCTTGTCATAAATAGAAATTTTAATGTTCATATTACATTGCAGTTGTTAAAGGGATCTTGGAATATTATTTTCCTTCATCATTACTTTAAAATTTTACTGTAGTTACCAAATACTCCACTAGACTCCAAGTAATTACAGTCTTCTTGTTCACAATCCTGGCTGCTTAACTAAGGGTCAAACCTGGGGCTAGTAGTTACTCAGTGATAACAATGACCTTAACAAGCCACATGAAAATTCTCAATTTTCACTCTGTTGCAAAAATATAGTACCCGTAACATAAATGAGTAAAAATGCTATAATTTAAGAGCAAACAAGTTTAAAACATTTTACCATTGAGGTAAACATGATATTTGCTACTTAGGAAATGGCAACCCACTCCAGTATTCTTGCTTGGAGAATCCCATGGACAGAGGAGCCTGGCGGGCTACAGTCCACTGGGTCGCAGAGAGTCGGACACAACTTCACTTTCACTTTCACAAGCAGATTATGTAGTGGATTTTTCACTGGCTCTGTGAGTAAGAGAATTTTCTTCTTCAGCTCCTTTTAAACACTAGATTATGAAATGAAAACATTCTTAGTCTGGAAAATTAATAGTGAAACTTGATTACAGGGAGGCTGTTTACATATATGAAAGATTCTTAGAAGTGTTCATGTGGAAGTTGACAAATCTAAGTTAGTTAAAAATCATTGCTCCTAATTTCTGTCATTTGGACGTGAAGAAAATAAAGAATAGTGAAAAAAACAAAACCTTTGTTACAGGTAATTCCTTTATACTATTACATTTGAGGATTTATAAAAGTTCTTAATTTGTTGAAAACCATCCATCAAATTATAGGTGACATGAAAACATTAGGGACTCATTTTTAAATTAATTAATTTAATTGGAGGATAATTGCTTTATAATATTGTGATAGTTGTTTAAGTCTCTCCTTTCATGTAATTGTTAAGTGAGTAGTATTGGATGAACTAGGAGTAATACTAATGTTGACAAATGCTACTAATGGTCCACTGTATAAGTGCGATGTATTACCTTGTGTATTTTTTGAAAGATCATCATAAATATTTTAAATGTTACTTCAAATTTAGATGTTTAATAACTTGTAATTGATTAATATACCATCAATATTTACTATTAATGAGTAGTTATTTACAAGATTTGGCATTCAAATAATTAATAAAACACTTTCCATTTTAATAAGCATCAATTGTTATTAAAATAATATGTAGAAGAAATAATTCAATTTGTTTATAAGATAAGGAATGCTTTCTCCCCCAACACATTTTCAAAATCCATTTATTGTTGAGACACTTGGATTTACGTGGTGACAAGCAGTGGTTCTCAAACTTTAGTCTGCATCAGAATCACTTGAAGGCTTTTAAAACTCAGATGGGAGGGTCCCAGGAGTTTCTGATTCAGTAAATCTAGTTACAGTCAGGATTATGCCTTTTCTAAGAAGTTCTTAGGTGACATTGAAGCTGATGGCCCAGGGGCCACACTTTAAGAACGACTTCTGTGAGATATGAGTTTATTCAGTTATCAATTCAACCATTCTATAAAAATTTGAGTACCTGCTATATGGTAAAATCTGGGAATAAAAAGTAGAGAAGCTACATTTTCTTTACTGGAAGGAATTGTCCTGAGTGTCTATGGCTTACTTTATGTTGCAAAGTAATTGTCAGTGCTTAAATTCTACTTGCAGTTTCATGTATCCACATGGTTTTTGCTTCACTTAAATTTTTTTCATAGGGAATGAAACAGTATTTTCTTTAACAACTTAAGATAATTGATTTAAGATAAAATTTGATGGATCCTACCTAAAGCCACCTCAGTGAATCTGAAAAGCCAGGTAGCCTTGAAAATCTTATTGTAGTGGACTAAGACACTAATTTCCTGAGGACTGCCATAACAAAATATCAGAGCTTTAACACCAGAAAATTGTTTCTCACAGTTCTGGAGGCTAGAAGTCCAAGATTAAGGTGTTGCCGAGGTTGGTGGTTTTGTGGGACCTCTCCTCTTGGCCTGCAGATGGCCTTCCTGTCTCTGTGTCTTCACATGGCCTTTTCTCAGTACCTGAGCATTCCTGCTATTTTTCTCTTCCTATAAAGACATCGATCATGTTGGATAAGGGTACCACCCTGTCAACCTCATTTCAGTGAAACCACTTTTTTGAATGCCTGTCACTTAATATGGTTACATTCTGAGGTACTAGGGATTGGGAATTCAAAATATGAATTTTAAGTGGACATATTTCATTTCATAAAAGATGCTTACAGTTGTTACAAGAAAACATACCTTTGATGATACAACTTTAAAATTGTATCTAAGACATCATCTTTTGTTTTCTTCACAATCAGTCCCTCTATAATGAAATATTAAGAGGCTGTATTTCCAGGACTATGGAGAAGCAAAAGGAATAAAGAAAGCTTATTTGTCTTCAATTTCAAAGGTTGTTTCTACTTGTTTAGTTGTAAATTTGTCTCTTTGCAAATTGTTATGCATAGTCTTTAAGAAACAATTATTTTGGCTGAGTATAAAGTTCCTAGAAGAACTCAAAAAGTCTATTCAATCTATAATGAAGTTAAACTACTGTATAATTCAAACATAAACTATCTAATTCTAATTTGCACTAAATGTTATTCAGATTTTCTTCATGCAAGTGGTAAAATAATGATAGTTTTAATCACAGAAGCAAATGTTTTATTTCTTGATCTTTTAGTTGAAACTTCCATGCATTCTTCAACAAACATTTACCGGACTTTGTCCTCAGGTATTTTCTGAGAGCTTAAAATATAGTAGTGAATAAGGACATATACGCATCTCAATGGATCTGTGGTCTAGAAGGCCACTGGAAAGTTAAAGTCCAACAGCAGAAGGAAATCAAGCTATCCATAGCAATATTTGAGGAGAACTGTTTTGGTAATTAAAATGATTGTATCAGGAAACAATTTCAGCCCAAATGACTAAAAATGAGGTTCACCTGAACAGTTTTACTTAGCCAGGTGTGGTCAAGGTTGAAGAAGCAAACAAGTTATATTAAGATTATCAGAGCCTAACCATTACCATCCCTAGATCTGAAGGGTGCAAGTAAGGAATTCCTGGTACTGGACCCCAGCTGAAAGAGAAATCATGAAGGAAGGGACAGGGAGGTATTGATGTGGGGACAAGGGGGAGAGAAAGCTACTGACAGAAACAGGGCCCAAAGTAAAGAGGTAAAGAAGTGGTTAGAATGCTGCTGTTGCTGCTGAGTTGCTTCAGTCATGTCTGACTCTGTGCAACCCCATAGACGGGAGCCCACCAGGCTCCCCCATCCCTGACATTCTCCAGGCAATAACACTGGAGTGGGTTGCCATTTCCTTCTTCAATGCATGAACATGAAAAGTGAAAGTGAAGTCGCTCAGTTGTGTCCGACTCTTAGCAACTCCATGGACTGCAGCCCACGAGGCTACTTCATCCATGGGATTTTCCAGGCAAGAGTACTGGAGAGGGTTGCCATTGCCTTCTCCAAAGAAGTGGTTAGGATAAAATGTCTTAATTTCTCTTCTGCAGTCTATTTTGATGGTGCTTTGAAAGTGGAGACTGAAAAAGTTGGCTTGAAGCTCAACATTCAGAAAACGAAGATCATGGCATCCGGTCCCATCACTTCATGGGAAATAGATGGGGAAACAGTGGAAACTGTTTCTTTTTCTGGACTCCAAAATCAGTACAGATGGTAACTGCAGCCATGAAATTAAAAGACGCTTACTCCTTGGAAGGAAAGTTATGAACAACTTAGATAGCATATTCAAAAAAAGAGACATCACTTTACCAACAAAGGTTTGCCTAGTCAAGGCTATGGTTTTTCCTGTGGTCATGTATGGACGTGAGAGTTGGACTGTGAAGAAGGCTTAGCACTGAAGAATTGATGCTTTTGAACTGTGGTGTTGGAGAAGACTCTTGAGAGTCCCTTGGACTGCAAGGAGATCCAACCAGTCCATTCTGAAGGAGATCAGCCCTGGGATTTCTTTGGAAGGAATGATGCTAAAGCGGAAACTCCAGTACTTTGGCCACCTCATGCAAAGAGTTGACTCATTAGAGAAGACTGATGCTGGGAGGGATTGGGGGCAAGAGGAGAAAGGGACGACAGAGGATGAGATGGCTGGATGGCATCACTGACTCGATGGACGTGAGTCTCAGTGAACTCCGGGAGTTGGTGATGGACAGGGAGGCCTGGCGTGCTGCGATTCATGGGGTTGCAAAGAGTTGGACACGACTGAGTGACTGATCTGATCTGATCTGATCTTCCTTTGTCCAAATGCACAAGAACTCAAACAGTGAGGGAACTTGGGTGATACAGTCTACTGTGATTAGCAGAGAAAGAGAAGAAAAGATAGGAAGAGAAGAGGTCCAAGGAAAAGAGCAAATCACCATCACAGAGGCTTCAGAAGGCCTAAGATTATGGTTAGTAGAGTCATTTTAACACATTATCTACAAGCAAGAATATTTGTATGTCAAGCACTGTTGTTATGAAATAGAGTTTATATTTTGCATTTAAAATAAAATTATGGAGAAGACTAAGTAACATATACAAAAAATCAGAGAGCTATAAAAAATAGTGAACAATCATGAGCTAAGTAATTTATCGAAAGTGGAGGCTCAGACAGAGAGAAAGATCACTGGGTGTCACAAACTTAGATTTTGTAAAAAAAACAATTTTTATCAATCGGCCAGTTCATTTAATTGGGGCTTAGTTATTTTTTCTAAGCTTGTATTCAGTCATGTTAACTCCATAGCTGATGTATGATATTTACTCAATCCATGCAGCAGATATGACCTATTGAAATATATTTCTTTGAGAAGGCTTTGAAGGTTAGGTCTTGGCAGTATCCCTAGGATGACAAAGTCTTTCTATCTTTGGAAATAGTTGTACAATTTCAGAAACTGCTAAGGTGACTGGGTGGTACTTGGACTCAACATAATTAGAAAGTATTTTTAGGACACTATGTGAGTATGAAATGTATTAAGTGATAAGGTAAATGAATCTGAGAATCTTGATAGAATGATAGGAAATCACCAAGTGTTTATGAACACAAAACAGCAAAAACTATAAAAAGTTTAAAAAATATTAATCATTTATCAAATCACATCATTTATCAAAATAATTGGAATACTTATACATAATAAATCTTTTATCTGATCACTTTATTCCCATCTCTGCATAGATTTTTGGCTTTCTATTATGCAGTATATTATGATTAACAAGAAAATTTATCCCTTAAATAGTTTCTAAAATCTCATCCCCTCAGACAAATATTTCTAACTTCTATGTGAACATACAAACCTTGTAATTCTTTATTTCCTTGAGTGTCATTTGCACAAAATGCATCACTACTGAAAATAATTATTTTTTAAAATTTTTAGATTAATTCTGTTCTTTAATCACCTATCATGTGTCTCATATATTTGTAGTAATTTAAAAATTATTTTACTTTATTTTTTTTTCTTTATATATATAATTGAAGTATAGTTGACATAATTTTTCAGGTACAAGGAAAGATGATTCAATTATACACATACACATATGTTTTTTTGAGATTATCTTCCATTATAGGTCATTACAAGATATTGACTATAGTTCACTGTGCTATACAGTACATCTTTGTTGCTTGTTGAATATCTATTTTTTTTAAATTAGAAATCAAGCATTCTATTCATACTAAGTCAAACAAGTGGAATAAAAATGTCATAAATTTTTTAGTTAGGCAGAAATTCATGTTTCTAAAATATATATATATATTATATATGGTGTTAATATTATTGTTGTTGTTCAGTCACTTAGTGGTGTTCGACTCTTTGCAACCCTATGGACCGCAGCACACTGGGCTTCCTGTCCTTTACCATCTCCCAGAGTTTGCTCAAACTCATGTCCGTTAGGTCAGCGGTGCCATCCAACTATCTCATCCTCTGTTGTTCCCCTCACCTCCTGCCTTCAATCTTTCCCTGCATCAGGGTCTTTTCTAATTAGTTGGCTCTTTGAATAAGGTGGCTAAAATATTGGAGCTTCAGGGTCAGCACAGTCCTTCCAATGAATATTTGGGATTGATTTCCTTTTTGACTAGTTTGATCTCCTTGCAATCCAAGGGACTCTCAAGAGTCTTCTCCAACACCACAGTTCAAAAGCAACAATACTTCTGTGCTCAGCCTTCTTCACAGTCCAACTCTCACATCCATACATGACCACTGGAAAAACCGTAGCCTTGACTAGATGGACCTTTGTCAGCAAAGTAATGTCTCTGCTTTTCAATATGCTATCTAGGTTGGTCATAACTTTTCTTCCAAGGAGCAAGCGTCTTTTAATTTCATGGCTGCAGTCACCATCTGCAGTGATTTTGGAGCTCCCAAAAATAAAGTCTGACACTGTTTCCACTGTTTCCCCATCTATTTCCCATGAAGTGATGGGACCAGATGCCATGATCATCGTTTTCTGAATGTTGAGCTTTAAGCCAACTTTTTCACTCTCCACTTTCACTTTCATCAAGAGGCTTTTTAGTTCCTCTTCACTTTCTGCCATAAGGGTGTTGTCATCTGCATATCTGAGGTTATTGATATGTCTCCCGGCAATCTTGATTCCAGCTTGTGCTTCTTCCAGCCCAGAGTTTCTCATGATGTACTCTGCATATAAATTAAATAAACAGGATGACAATATACAGCCTTGACGTACTCCTTTTCCTATTTGGAACCAGCCTGTTGTTCAATGTCCAGTTCTAACTGTTGCTTCCTGACCTGCATACAGGTTTCTCAAGGGGCAGGTCAGGTGGTCTGGTATTCCCATCTTTCAGAATTTCCCACAGTATATTGTGATCCACACAGTCAAAGGCTTTGGCATAGTCAATAAGGCAGAAATAGATGTTTTTCTGGAACTCTCTTGCTTTTTCCATGATCCAGCAGATGTTGGCAATTTGATCTCTGGTTCCTCTGCCTTTTCTAAAACCAGCTTGAACATCTGGAAGTTCACGGTTCACATATTGCTGAACCCTGGCTTGGATAATTTTGAGCATTACTTTACTAGCGTGTGAGATGAGCGCAATTGTGTGGTAGTTTGAGCATTCTTTGGAATTGCCTTTCTTTGGGATTGGAATGAAAACTGACCTTTTCCAGTCCTGTGGCCACTGCTGAGTTTTCCCAATTTGCTGGCATATTGAGTGCAGCACTTTCACAGCATCATCTTCCAGGATTTGGAATAGCTCAACTGGAATTCCATCACCTCCACTAGCTTTGTTTATAGTGATGCTTTCTAAGGCCCACTTGACTTGACATTCCAGGATGTCTGGCTCTAGGTCAGTGATCACACCATTGTGATTATCTGGGTTGTGCTCACATTTTTTGTCCAATTCTGTGTATTCTTGCCATCTCTTCTTAATATCTTCTGCTTCTGTTAGCTCCATACCATTTAAGTTCTTTATCGAGCACATCTTTGCATGAAATGTTCCCTTGGTAGCTCTAATTTTCTTGAAGAGATCTCTAGTCTTTCCCATTCTGTTGTTTTCTTCTATTTCTTTGCATTGATCGCTGAAGAAGGCTTTCTTATCTCTTCTTGCTATTCTTTGGAACTCTGCACAGACTGGTTCCAAATAGGAAAAGGAGTACATCAAGGCTGTATGTTGTCACTCTGCTTATTTAACTTATATGCACAGTACATCATGAGAAACGCTGGGCTGGAAGAAGCACAAGCTGGAATAAAGACTGCCGGGAGAAATCTCAATAACCTCAGATATGCAACACCCTTAGGGCAGAAAGTGAAGAGGAACTAAAAAGCCTCTTGTTGAAGGTGAAAGAGGAGAGTGAAAAAGTTGTCTTAAAACTCAACATTCAGAAAATGAAGATCTAGCATCTGGTTCCATCACTTCATGGGAAATAGATGGGGAAACAGTGGAAACAGTGTCAGACTTTATTTTTTTGGGCTCCAAAATCACTGCAGATGGTGACTGCAGCCATGAAATTAAAAGACGCTTACTCCTTGCAAGGAAAGTTATGACCAACCTAGATAGCATATTCAAAAGCAGAGACATTACTTTGCCAGCAGAGACATTACTTTGCCAACAAAGGTCTATCTAGTCAAGGCTATGGTTTTTCCAGTGGTCATGTATGGATGTGAGAGTTGAACTGTGAAGAAAGCTGAGCGCCGAAGAATTGATGCTTTTGAACTGTGGTGTTGGAGAAGACCCTTGAGAGTCCCTTGGACTGCAAGGAGATCCAACCAGTCCATTCTGAAGGAGATCAGCCCTGGGATTTCTTTGGAAGGAATGATGCTAAAGCTGAAACTCCAGTACTTTGGCCACCTCATGCGAAGAGTTGACTCATTGGAAAAGACTCTGATGCTGGGAGGGATTGGGGGGCAGGAGGAGAAGGGGATGACAGAGGATGAGATGGCTGGATGGCATCACTGACTCGATGGATGTGAGTCTGAGTGACCTCCGGGAGTTGTTGATGGACAGGTCTTGGTAAACACTTCTTGGATCTTCTCCACTGTTTTCCCAAGAATCTGGATCATCTTCAGTATCATTATTCTGAATTCTTTTTCTGGATGGTTGCCTATCTCCACTTCATTTAGTTGTTTTACTGGTGTTTTATCTTGTCCATTCATCTGAGATATAACTTTCTGGTTTTTCATCCTGATTAACTTTCTGGAATATAGTTTTTGCTCTAGCCACTGTGGGATTGTGGTTCTTCTTGCTTCTTCTGTCTGCCTGCTGATGGAGAAGCCTGAGAGGCTTGTGTAAGCTTCCTGATAGGAAGGACTGGTGGTGGGAAAAACTGGGTCTTGCTCTTGTGGGCAGGGCCTTGCTCAGTAAAGCTCTAATCCATCTATCTGCTGATGAGTGGGGTTATGCTCCCTTCCTGCTCACTGTTTGAGAGCATCCAGCCCTGGGGTTTACCATGCTCTATGATAGGGTTAATGGCAAACTCCAAGAGTGCTTTTGTCAAGGGGGGACCTTCTGGGACTGCTGCTGCCAGTGCCTCCATCCCTCTGGTGAGCCCCTGCCAACCCACGCCTCCACAGGTGACTTTGCAAAACTAGCAGGTAGTACTGGTTCAGTCTGCTGTGAGGTCACTGCTCCTTTCCTCTGGTCTTGGTGCATGCAAGATTTTGTTTGTGCCTTCAAGACTGGAGTCTCCATTTCCCCCAGTCCTGTGAAAGTCCTATAATCAAATCCTGCTGGCCTCCAAGGTCATATTCCTACTGTATTGCTGCAGCTTATTCTTTGTCTTTGGGGTATCTTATTTGGTGGATTCCATCATTCTCCTGTCAGTGGTTGTTCAACAGCTAGTTGTGATTTTGGTGCTCTTGCAGGAGATGAGCACATGTCCTTCTACTCCAGTTTTGAAGTGGAAGCCTCTTATTTTGCTAAATTTTAAATTGAAAAAGTTCTGATATACTGGGCAGAAACATGTGGTGGTTAATCCCATAGTCTTGAAGTTGGAATCCATGGATTTGAGCTGTGGTTCTCTATTTGCTAGCCATTTACCTTAACCAAATTATTTAACTTCTATAGCCCTTAGCTTCTTAATTTGTAAATAAGGAATAATAACCTCCAAGAATTATTATAAGGAATACATGAGAATGTGTTCCTGATTAATCACCTATTTAAAAATTTAAGTTATTATTGTTTTTATTTATTTATTTAAAGTTTTATTTATGTTTTTATTACTTATGGTTTAGTGTTAATGAAACTATTTTATTATTATTGTTTTTAGTCCAGACAGTTCAAATTATAAACATTTAAAAATATCTAAATGTTATGAGATTTAACTGTATATAAGTCTCAAACCTCTTGATGTTTATATAATTTAATATTATCAATCATGATACAATATACAATATTCTCATACTTTAAAATATGACATGTTTACCTAATTTAATGTATGATATTCCTAAGGATCAAAGTAAATTAAATATTTTAAAAATTTGATGTTTATCTCTTGTAATTACTGATCTCTTAAAATAATTCATTATTGATGAGTTTTGAGAAATAATGTTTTAGTATTAAGAAGTTCATCTTTTTATCAAAGGACACAGTAAGTTAGTAATTTGGGTGAGATTTTCGAGAAAAAAAATTCTTAGGAGTTGCCTCTAATCAAATTCTGAAAGTTTTTAACATATTAACATCTCCATCTGCTCTCTTCATCATTAATCAAACAGGTGGTACGTGTAATCTCCAAGGTAAAGGAAAACTCGTGTGAGTTTTCAACAGCTCTAATGTAAATTTAAAAGAAATTATTACTATTTCCATTTGCAGAAATATTTAAAAAGTGGAAATAAGTAGATAAGGTAATTGATATTTTATCTTTTTATCTATAAAAATGGCAGAGAAGTAAAGCTGTTTGTGCCTAATGCCATATTTTAAAAGTATAACCTCCAGGGAAAGAAATCTCTAGAGCTTAGCAATTCATTTTCATAGCTAATATATCTTGAATGTCTGTACTATGCGTATGTATGTGTGTGTGTGTGTGTGTGTGTGTGTGTGTGTGTGTGTGTGTGTGTGTGTGTGTGTGTGTGTTAGCCACTCAGTCATGTCCGACTCTATATGATCCGCCGCCCCCGCCATGGACTGTAGTTCACCAGGCTTCTGTCCATGGAATTCTCCAGGCAAGAATACTAGAGTGGGTAGCCATTCCCTTCTCCAGGAGATCTTCTTGACCCAGGAATCAAACCCAGGTTTCCTGCATATACAATAATGTATTTTTATCTTTCATATAACCAAAAAAAAAAAAAAAAACCAAACAACCCAGTGAATGTGACATAAGTATTAAAGAGGATATGTTGGCTTTCATAAATATATAAATCTGAAAACATGCTGAGTTTATTTTGATTCAGCAACTTAAAGATATGTTTAAAGACCTCAATTTTTTTTCCATTTTTCCCTGCATTGTCAAGTTTGTGTTCGAGGTTTCCTCATATTAATAACATAGCTCCAATGCTTTCAATCTTTGTAAACATCTGTTCTCTAGAAATAGAAATGTTTCTTTGATAGGGTTCTAAGCCAGAGTCCTAAAATTTACTTTTAAAAATTTAGTTTCTAGTTGGTTTGACTAAGGTCACATAGAGCTGAACCAGTCATTGTGCAAGAGAACAGAAATCTGCTGATTGGCTTAGATAAATCAAATGCTACCCTGTGAAATTTAACTTTCCCCAGAACACACGAGCTGCATGGTGAAATGATAGATACCCAAACCAAAATTAATAACACTTTTAGAAAGGATAAAGGAGCCAATAGAAGCTGACTAGGTAACCAGCAAGAGGCTTTCTGGGCAGCTCAGACATTAAAGAATCAGCCTGCAATGCAGAACACAAGTGTTCAGTCCCTGGGTCAGGAAGTATCCCTGGAGAAGGGAATAGCAACCCACTCCAGTATTCTTGCCTGGAGAATTCCGTGGACAGAGGAGCCTGGCAGGCTATAGTCCACAGGGCCTCAAAGAGTCAGACACACCTGAGAGACTAACACATTTAACAGTTCAGTTCAGTTCAGTCACTCAGTCATGTCTTGCTCTTTGCAACTCCATTGACTGGACCACACCAGCCCTCCCTGTCCATCACCAACTCCCAGAGTTTACTCAAACTCATGTCCATTGAGTTGGTGATACCATCGAACCATCTCATTCTCTGTCATCCCCTTCTGCTCCTGCCTTCAATCTTTCCCAGCATTAGGGTCTTTTCAAATGAGTCAGCTCTTCCCAACAGGTGGCCAAAGTATTGCAGTTTCACCTTCAATATCAGTCCTTCCAATAAATATTCAGGACTGATTTCCTTTTGGGTGGACTGATTGGATCTTCTTTCAATCCAAGGGATTCTCAAGAGTTTTCTCCAACACCCACGTCCAAAAGCATCGATTGTTTGGGACTCAGCTTTCTTCACAGTTCAACTCTCACATCCATACATGACAACTGGAAAAACCATAGCCTTGACTAGACGGACCTTTGTTGGCCAAGTAATGTCTCTGCTTTTCAATATGCTGTCTAGGTTGGTCATAACTTTCGTTCCAAGGTGTAAGCGTCTTTTAATTTCATGGCTGCAGTCACCATGTGCAGTGATTTTGGAGCCCAGAAAAAGAAAGTCTGACACTGTTTCCAGTGTTTCCCCATCTATTTCCCATGCAGTGATGGGACCAGATGCCATGATCTTCGTTTTCTGAATGTTGAGCTTTAAGCCAACTTTTTCACTCTCCACTTTCACTTTCATCAAGAGGCTTTTTAGTTCCTCTTCACTTTCGCCATAAGGGTGGTGTCATCTGCATATCTGAGATTATTGATATTTCTCCCGGCAATCTTGATTCCAGCTTGTGCTTCTTCCATTCCAGCATTTCTCTTGATGTACTCTGCATATAAGTTAAATAAGCAGGGTGACAATATACAGCCTTGATGTACTCCTTTTCCTATTTGGAACCAGTCTGTTGTTCCATGTCCAATTCTAACTGTTGCTTCCTGACCTGCATACAGATCAGGTGGTCTGGTATTGCCATCTCTTCCAGAATTTTCCGGTTTATTGTCATCCACACAGTCAAAGATTTTGGCATAGTCAATAAGGCATAAATAGATGTTTTTCTGGAACTCTCTTGCTTTTTCCATGATCCAGTGGATGTTGGAAATTTGATTTCTGTTTCCTCTGCCTTTTCTAAAACCAGCTTGAACATCAGGAAGTTCACGGTTCACGTATTGCTGAAGCCTGGCTTGGAGAATTTTGAGCATTACTTCACTAGCGTGTGAGATGAGTGCAATTGTGTGGTAGTTTGAGCATTCTTTGGCATTGCCTTTCTTTGGGATTAGAATGAAAACTGACCTTTTCTAGTCCTGTGGCCACTGCTGAGTTTTCCAAATTTGCTGGCATATTGAGTGCAGCACTTTCACAGCATCATCTTTCAGGATTTGAAATAGCTCAACTGGAATTCCATCACCTCCACTAGCTTTGTTCATAGTGATGCTTTCTAAGGCCCACTTGACTTCACATTCCAGGATGTCTGGCTCTAGGTGAGTGATCATACCATAGTGATTATCTGGGTCATGAAGATCATTTTTGTATAGTTCTTCTGTGCAGGCACTTTTGTCAAAGTTAGCAAATAATGACAAAAATCGTAAAAGCTATCTTGGAGATTTTGTAAATATAGCTACACATTTTAAGTTACATGTAGAAATAAAAAAGCACATATAAAGAAACTAGTCTACAGATATTACAGTTCCTTCATTTTTTTCTTAAATAGAACCTCTATTCCCCCAAATTTTATTTATTCTTCTATGTGGATTTTGTTGAAGTTTATGGATCTGGAGATTCCCAGAGCCTCATCTGGGCCTTTGAGTACTGGATAATGTGTCCCTGCCAAGAGCATTGTCAGTTATGAGAATTGAACTCTTGTTTTGAAAATACACCTCCTGGTAACTTGGTGGAATCTGGAAAATACTTGTTATGTGGTTTCATCATGTGCAGCTCAGACACTTTTTCATGTGCAAGCATGAGAAATATTGGATTTATTTGTTGTTGTTCAGTCTTAGTCATTCAGTTGTATCCTACTCTGCAACTGACGTGGACTGCAGCACATCAGGCGTCCCTTCACTATGTCCTCGAGTTTGCTCAAACTCATGTCCATTGAGTCAATGATGCCATCCAGCCATCTTATCCTTTGTCCCCCATTTCTCCTCCATAAATCTGGTTAAATAATGAATGATTTTAAAATGCTAGAGCATAGTACACACCAAAGTTGCAAATGATTTTCTCTCTGCCATTTCTCTGATGCCAACAATAACCACATTTCCTTATTTCAAATTGACTTCCAGAACTGACAACTGTGTCTGAAAATGGAAGAAAGAGTTAACATTCTTTTTCATCTTTTTGGTTTTAGCAAATTACTCTGGGTGAGCTGAGGCAAAGCTATAGAAAAAACTTGAGAACACTAGGTAAATATTGCAGTACAAGTTCAGTGTGGTTTCTGTTAAAAGTTGACAGATATTTTAAGTTCTCTAGGGACTGAAAAAACAATTCTGTTTATAGTTAAAATGAAAAAGATATAAGGATTTTCTCCAGACCTTTTAAGGTTTTAGAGTCAAAATTCATCATTTTTAAAAAATACATTCTAAACCACATATAACAACTACACAGAACAAATAAACATAGGTTTGTATATGAGTGTCTTGGAGGAAAGAATTAGAAGGATTAGGGATATATGAAACACTGCTTAGCAGGGAAAAGATTTCCAGGAAGGACAGCTCCATAGTGTACTTATCTTCAGGCCAAAGCATGCTTAACATTTTCCAGAAAATTATAGTTCTAATATTTCTTAAAATCCTTCACAAAGGCAGGCTCAACCAACAATAACCCAGTAGTCAAGATACTGTGTACTATATATTAAAAGAGACACTGCTCAGTCAGGACATTCACGAGTTTATTTACATGAAGGAAAAAGGACTTGGTGGTGATTTGTACTTGGTTGAGGTGGAAGTGTGAAGCAGTGCAGAGATAGACCTATGGACTCTTTATTAAACTTTCCCTGAACCAAGGGAGGCTCTGGCAAAGCAATTCAGTACTTTGGTTTAAAATATGTCAAAAGAGGCACAATCCACTCATTCATTTTTTACCCCCCAGAGCAACACAGTATGAAGCAGACACAGTTAAGATGAAAGTTAATGAAGTATCATTTTGTTCTCTAGTGGCTTTGTAGCTTTGTAAGCAACAAGATAAGCTACACTTATCCTGAAATAAATTTTTATGAAGGGCAGACAACAGAAGCAAAGTGAAGGGGACCACTCAGAGAGCCTTGGTAGATAACAAACTTCAAAGCAATGCTGGACTACCCTGAAAATTATTTGTGAGTATATATGTCAGATGACATAGGAGGTTGGCAACTAGTGAGGATGTTGAGTGCTATTCATAGATAGAAGGAATCATAATCCAGTGATATTTAAAAGTATTGCTACTGCTGTCAAGATTATTTCATACTAGTAAGGGGTGAATAGTAATTGTAGCCCATTTCTTAGCTCTCTGATCTTAGGAACTAAACAATCAAATGAACAAAGAAAGATGATTAATAAATCTCAAGGCAAAGAATGGCATATTGTATTTACAGTGTGTATTTCAAGAGTTGTTTCCATCCTACTTTGTTTTTGTTGTAGCTACTTCCAACTTTAGTTGTAATGATGATAGTCTGTTACTTTAAGTTTAGAGATTAGTTTGGTCACTTGAAGTATGAAGAATTCAGCCCATAAAAGAATACTCAGAGGTCTTTTCTATAATGTGGGAAGATAACCTTGAGAAAATAATTCCTCAGATTGCTTAAAGTCAATAGATTTCAGAAGTGTTTATTTATGAGAAAGACATGGAATGTCTTTGATGGCTTGGCAGAAATGACTTTTCTACCATTGTCACTGTTCTGATGTTTTTGGATGATTTTAAGTAGAATATTTATGTTATATTTTAAATTTGATTTTTATTGGTCTATATGTTGTAGTAATTTCTTCTGTACAGCAAAGTGAATCAGTTATGGCATATAAATATATTCACTCTTTTTTAGATTCTATTCTCATATAGGCCATTATAGAGTACTGACTAGAGTTCTTTGTGAAATACAGTAGGTTCTTATTAAATGTTATCTATTTTATATATAGTGTGTATATGTCAATCACAGTCTCTCAATTTATGCCTCCCTTGCTTTCCCCCTTGGAAACCATGTTTACATTTACTCCTTATTGCAAAATTCAGACTTAAATTGAATAAAGTAGGGAAAACCATTAGACCATTCAGATATGACCTAAATCAAATCCCTAATGATTATATATGGAAGTGACAAATACATTCAAGGGATTAGATCTGATACACAGAGTGCCTGAAGAACTATGGATGGAGGTTTGTGACATTGTACAGAAGGCAGGGATCAAGACCGTCCTCTAGAAAAAGAAATGTAAAAAGGCAAAATGGTCGTCTGAGGAGGCCTTACAAAGAACTGTGCATAGAAGAGAAGCCAAAAGCAGAGGAGAAAAGGAAAGATATACCCATTTGAATGCAGAGTTCCAAAGAATAGCAAAGAGAGATAAGAAAGCCTTCCTCAGTGATCAATGCAAAGAAATAGAGGAAAACAAAAGGATGGGAAAGACTAGAGATCTCTTCATGAAAATTAGCGATACCACGGAAACATTTCATGAAAAGATGGGCACAATAAAGGACTGAAATGGTATGGACCTAACAGAAGCAGAAGATAATGAGAACAGGTGGCAAGAATAAACAGAAGAGCTATACTAAAAAGATCTTCATAATGCAGATAACCATGATGATGTGATCACTCACCTAAAGCCAGACATCATGGAATGCAAAGTCAAGTGGGCCTTAGGAAGCATCACTATGAACAAAGCTAGTGGAGGTGATGGAATCCCAGTTGATCTATTTCAAATTCTAAAAGATGATGCTTTAAAAGTGTTACACTCAATATGTCAGCAAATTTGGAAAACTCGGCAGTGGCCACGGGATTGGAAAAGGTCAATTTTCATTCCAATCCCAAAGAAAGGCAATGCCAAAGAATGCTCAAACTACCACACAATTGCACTCATCTCACTTGCTAGTAAAGTACTGCTCAAAATTTTCCAAGCCAGGCTTCAACAGTACATGAACCGAGAATTTCCAGGTGTTCAAGCTTGTTTTAGAAAAGGCAAGGGAACCAGAGATCAAATTGCCAACATCCACTGGATCATAGAAAAAGCAAGAGAGTTCCAGAAAAACATCTATTTCTGCTTTATTAACTATGCCAAAGCCTTTGACTGTGTGGATCACAACAAATTGTGGAAGATTCTCAAAGAGATGGGAATACCAGACCACCTGACCTATCTCTTGAGAAATCTGTATGCAGATTAAGAAGCAACAGTTAGAACCAGACATGGAACAACAAACTGGTTCCAAATAGGAAAAGGAATACGTTGAGGCTGTATATTGTCACCCTGCTTATTTAACTTATATGCAATGTACATCATGTGAAATGCCAGGCTGGATGAAGCACAATCTGAAATCAAGATTTCTGGGAGAAATACCAATAACCTCAGATAGGCAGATAACACCACCTTTATGGCATAAAGTGAAGAATTAAAGAGCCTCTTGATGAAAGTGAAAGAAGAGAGTGAAAATGTTGGCTTAAAATTCAACATTCAGAAAACTAAGATCATGCCCTCAAGACCCATCACTTCATGGAAAATAGATGGGGAAACAATGGAAAAAGTGACAGATTTTTTTCCCTTCGCTCCAAAATCACTGCAGTTGGTGACTCCAGCCATGAAATTAAAAGGTGCTTGCTCTTTGGAAGAAAAGCTATGACCAACCTAGACAGCATATTAAAAAGAGACATTACTTTGCCGACAAAGGTCCATCTAGTCAAGGCTATGGTTTTTCCAGTAGTCATGTATGGATGTGAGAGTTGTTCTATAAAGAAACCTGAGCTCTGAAGAATTGATGCTTTTGAACTGTGGTGTTGGAGAAGACTCTTGAGAGTCCCTTGGACTGAAAGAAGATCCAAACAGTCCATCCTTAAGGAAATCAGTCCTCAATATTAATTGGAAGGACTGATGCTGAAGCTGAAGCTCCCATACTCTGGCCACTCATTAGAAAAGACCCTAATGCTAAGAAAGTTTGAAGGCAGGAGAAGAAGTGGACGACAGAGGATGAGATGGCTGGATGGCATCACCGACTCAATGGACATGAGTTTGAGCAAGCTCCGGGAATTGGTGTTGGACCGAGAAGCCAGGCGTGCTGCAGCAGTCCATGGGGTTGCAAAGAGTCAGACGTGACTCAGCGACTGAACTGAACTGAGCTGAGCCATGTTTGTTTTCTACATCTGTAACTCATTTCTGTTTTGTAAATATGTTCATTTGTACCATTTTTTTAAGACTCAACATGTAAGCAATATCATATATTTGTCTTTGTCTGACTTAACTTGATTCAGTATGACAGTCTCTCTGGCCATCCATGTCACTGCTGATGGCATATTTCATGCCTTTTATTTCTATTGTGGGGCTCCCTATGTGCTCAGAGATGTGCTTGACAATGCAAGAGACCTTGGGTTGGGAAGATCCCCTGGAGAAGAAAACGGCAACCCAATCCAGTATTCTTTCTGGAGAATCCCATGGACAGAGGAGCCTGGTGGGCTACAAACCATGGGGTTGGATAAGAGTTGAAGATGGTTTAGTGACTACAACAACAACAGCAAATATTCCATTGTATATATGTACTGCATCTTCTTAGGAGAAAAAATTTCGTAGTATAAATTTCAAGTATATAAAAGGCTATGCAATAGCCTCCAATATATTCTTTGTTTTTCTTATAATGTTAATTTCAGGCATTGAACCAAGAACTTGTCTGGAACAACAGACATTGAAGTAAAATGGATCCTGTTTTCTATCTAACTGCTAAAAGGCACATGTATCTTTAATGATATTATTAGAGTATTAAACTAGCTGTCAGGATTGGACTGATGATCTACAGGCTCTGCTGTTTTTCTTCTCTCACAGTAAGTACCTCCTGGAACTTAGTTCTAGAACTGGTTTAAGTATAAGGGGAGTAAAAGTAATTATCACTCATTCAGTAGATTGAAACTCAGCATCATCACCATGACCACCAATCTCTCTCTCACCTTTTCATTTCTGAATGCTGGGATTCTGATTGCCACTGTTAGTAGGAGGCATGGATTAATTAAAATAACTCACTGTTTTTTATATGGGTGCAAGCAAAGTTTTTCAAATTCAGTATCTCAGTAACACCTTTGGCATGGCTATCCATGTAGGAAAATTTGGAATTGTTCTTAACTCTACCCTCTACTTCATATCTTTAGTTGTTCCTGAGGTTTATATCCTTTTTACCTCAAAAGTTTGTCTCAGCTATTTATCCAAACTCTTTTTCTTCTAGTCAAAGAATTGCATCATCTTTTGTCTGATCCTTTCATATTGCCTCTTTAGAGATCCATTGCTCTTGGGCTTCCACTTACAATTTATCTTTCAAACCATTCCCAGAAAAATTGGAGTTAATATGTGAAGTGGAAAAGATTCTTGACCCAGCTGTCAGACCACTTGAGATAAAATTCTAGTTCTACCTTGGCAGCCTGACCTTGGATACGTTACTTATCCACTCTGTGCCTGTTTCTTATTCTATCAATTGGGGGAGGAGAAAGGAGGGAGGGGAAGGCAGAATAATAATAAGAAAAAAGTGAAAATTGAAATGGAGTTAAATGTTGAGAGTTCATGTTAGATGCTCTTTCTTATTTTAATAAACTATAAGAGGAAATTAACTGTTGAGATAAAGGGACAAGAAAACTTCAAGCTTGAGTGGATTGGAAAAGAGGCTTGGAAAACCAGGTAAGCCTAGTTGTGGATAGATAACCAGTGATAAGTCAAAGTATTAGCATTCTTCAATTAATAACAATTAAACCTATAATTTTTCATTTCCTATATTGAGCAGGATTGAGACCATTATATATGACAAATAACACAAATCAATAACCTTATATCAGTCTTTTTATTCTAACCTTTCGATTAAGCTACCTCAAAATATGTATAAGTACTATCAACCTAAAATATAAAAATACTCATAAACAAAGAAAATATTACATTGAAAAACTGTTGTGAAAGTGTTGCTTTATACCATATAGCTATTATCAATGTCAGAATCTATTGTTTTTGCTATTTAGTCGTCCAGTAAAGAGAAAAGTACCTCTGGCAATATCACTTTCTTTATTATCTCTGCTGATGTTTTCCAGAAAGCAGAATATTGAGTCATTGTCCTAAAGTAGAAAAAAATGCCTGCTGAGGTCTGCTCAGAGGTTTACAATATATTCTAAAGTAAAGTCTAATTTTGTAACTAGGGACTTCTGACCCAATTTCACAATCCTAAGAAATTTTAGGCCCATGGCAAAAGTCTTAATCTAATGAGTTGGGTTTTAAATTCAATCACAATCTTATATTCTTCTTTCATATGACATTTCTTTATCTCTTTATCAATTTTCTCCAAAAACTAAGCAATATCATATGTCAAAATTACTATATATTTTTGGACCTTGTGAGAAGTTAATCATGCAGTTTTAAACAGTGTCCATAACAGGTAAGAGGGTGAATTTAGCATTAGATAGACCTGAATGGAAATTTTTTTTCCTGTTACTTATTAGCTGTGACTTCAGAGAAGCTGTTTAAACTCATTGTACTTTAATTTCCTCTCCAAAATGGAGTAACGTAAGAACAAAATAAACATGTAGAATGTTCATAACAGCATATGGCGATGGTAATAACTTGTTAAATGTTAACAATTTATATTGAATGTTTGTCTATCATACAATCTTCCTATGCATAGTGAATTACCCATATAAAAACCCTTGGGAAGAGAGACAGTCTACTGTCTTATATGGCAAGTATTTATGATGCTTGCATGTCTAGCCCCCTTTGTACTTAGGCTTGGAAACCAAATGCATGTAGCCAGTATTTTAAATTATGAGATAATGATGCAAAGAAATATACACAGAAGTGAATCATTCTGTAGAAGACCAAGACAACTGTAGCAGCAACAACCATTGTCCAGGGCAGTGGCAGGGGTCCTGACAGTGACTTCAAGAATTGTCAGTGGTGTGTTTTCTGTGCCTTTGGATGTTCAGCCATGATAATAGCACCACAAGAAGTGGTCAGTTTCTAGGGTACGATTTGGCTGCTTCTCTGGATTTGTGGCCTCTGAATCTGGCTCTCCAGCCCCCTCGGCATTTCTTTCAAAACATTTTTTATCTTGAATCAGCCAGTGTCAATGTTTGCTGCTCTAAGTGAAGATCCCTGACTAATACAAAATTAGGACCAGAAATGCTTGCAATCAACAAGCTTAAGGGAAATAGCGGATGGGGTGGGAAAAGAGCTCCTGAAAACATGCATGTTGACAAGTTTGAGATTTGTTAACTGGCCTAAAGGCAGAAAAATTTTAGCAAATATTAAAGGGTAGAACTCTGATAGCCAATGGCATATGATACCTGAGCCACTAATTAAATTATCCCCTGGGGTCATCTGCTATAACTCAAAGCAAAGCTGTGAGGGACCAGTGGCTATTATAGTCAAGTATGAAGGGCAATTCAGTGAGTATGAGAAATTTTTTTTCCTAAATGTGTGAACATCTCAAAAAAAAAAAAAAAAAAAAAAAAGAGAGAGAGAGAGAGTTTCAAAATTCTTGACTTAAGGCACAGACTGTAAATAAGAGAATCTTTAGGTCTGTGTTAAAAGAAAACAGAAACTCTATCATCTTTTGTTATTGTTCATTGTTTAGTCACCAAGTCCTGTCTGACTCTTTGTGACCCAATGAACTGCACCACACCATGCTTCCCTGTCCTTCACTATCTCCCAAAATTTGCTCACACTCGTGCCCTTGAGTTGGTGATGCCAGCCAACCATCTCAAGCTCTGTTGTCCCCTTCTCCTTCTGCCCTAAATGTTTCCCAGCATCAGGGTCTTTTCCAGTGAGTCAATTCTTCACATCAGGTGGCCAAACTATTGCAGCTTCAGCATCAGTCTTCTAATGAATATTCAGGGTTGATTTCCTTTAGGACTGATTGGTTTGATCTCCTTGCTGTCCAAGGGACTCTCAAGAGTTTTCTACGGCACCACAGTTCATAAGCATCAATTCTTTGGCACTCAGCTTTCTCTGTGGTCTAATTCTCACATCTTTGCAGAGGCAAACAGGGCTGGTTACCATAAAAGGCAGTGGAACTAAGAAATGGACTGGTCATAAACACAGGTGTTGTGGTGGTGCTTTTGTTGTTGTTTTGAGGTGGCCAACTGACCATGGAATTTCTAGCACTGAAAAAGATGAACAGTTCTTTAAAGCCCTACATAATTTATATATACCAACAACTCTGGGTCTGAGGAACAGAGGCCTGATTTGAACTCATAAGACCTGAGTCTATTTACAGGTTCTCAGTCCGTGGATTAAGGGAGGTGAGATCTGCAGAAGGAAGACCTGTTAGTAATAGCACAATACACAGGATACCATTAACCAGGATAACCGTGCCCTGTGGAAAGAGAAATTCCCACAGGAATCAGGATTAGGTATGCTGGTGAGCCACTGGGATGAGTTAAGACTTAAGGAAGTTAATTGCTTAAATAGAGTTCTGATCCATGCATACCTCCCATTAGGCTGACATAAATCCGTCTCTATTCATTAAGATTATGTATGCCTGCAGATAATAGAAAATCCAACTAGTGTGGTTTAAATAATCAAGCATTCATGTTGCAGTTATCCTAGGAGGTGTGGAAGTGACAGATGTCAGTGAGTGGGACAGTTCCGTGATACCAGAGGCTATAGCTCTGTTTCCCTTTGACATTCCCTCATGTCAAAGGACAACCCCTGCAATTCCTGCCTCTGCATTCATGTTCAAGGCAAGGTCAAAGTAAGGAAAAAAGGCTGATCTTATGCCTATTGCCCTTTTAGGAAACAATTTTCTAAGAAATAACATCAATCTAACACACTCTGTTAAGAGATCATTTCTAGGGTTGTGTTATATGTGTCCACCCTGACAATAAAAAAGTATAGGAAAAACAGGGAAGGTTTGTCATGCTGCATTCAGCTGGGCTGAGCACTTTGCTCCCCTGAGTTAGAGTTAGAGTGAGGCTGTTAGCTAGGATGATGTGGGGAATGGATGTTACCAACCAGTAAACTCTGCCTCAGCACCCCATGTTTATTTTACCACATCTTAAGTGTATGATTGGAAAACATATATTTCATAACTAGTAACACCTTCTATTTACCCATCTGAACCATGAAATATAAGTTACTGTGGTAGGGAGGAGAGCCAAATGAAATGCCCTGGAGCTTTCCTTTCCTAGCAAGATATTAACTTGAAACCAATATCTTCTCCCTGGTGGGTATCAGTACCATTATCAAAGACTTGAAAGAACCACAGAAATCCCAGCAGGTACCATGCTTCATTTTTAATGTTGGGAGGTCTAAGATACAATGATTTGTCCTGTCCCTTCAAAAGGATCTACCTTCATGTACCCCAAATTTCACTAATATAGTAGAACCCTGAATTTTTATAGTTCCTTCTCCCTTTTGGGAGCTCATTTGTGTTATCACAGCTTCTGATGTAGCTGCTTCCTATTGTTTATGTGGCCCTTTTAGGATGATGTCATTGATATATAGGAAAATAATATGCTGTTCTGTGGTTAGTCTAGATGTTCCAATTCCCCTCTAGCTATATTGTGATAGAATGTGTGTGAGAGAATGAACACGGACTGGGGACAAGATTGCAAATGTTTATGCCAAGAATAAGATCCATGTCCTTTTCTTTAGCTTTGAAAGCTTGACCAATCACAGTTACCATGTGTGTGAGTGTGAGTGTGTGTGTGTGTGTGTGTGTGTGTGTGTGTGTGCGTGTGCTGTGCTTAGTTGCTCAGTCATGGTCTACTCTTTGCAACTGCATGGACTCTAGCTCACCAGGCTTCTCTGTCCTTGGGGATTCTCTAAGCAAGAATACTGGAGTGGGTTTCCATGCCCTCCTCCAGGGGATCTTCCCAATCCATGGATCGAACCCAGGTCTCCCACATTGCAGGCCGATTCTTTACCGTCTGAGCCACCAAGGAAGCCCATGGGGTGTGTGTGTGTGAGAGAGAGAGAGAGAGAGATACACAAAGACAACCCCAGTATATAAATTGGTTATTTGGACCTTGGATTATTCCTAAATAAAAGCATATTTTATTCTTAATCAGGTTGGTTACTAGGTCAGCCCACAAAAGCTAATTTAGTCCTATTAGACTTTAGAGTAGATATAGAATGATAGTTCGATGTAGATTTTAGGTCCTGTGAAAAGATAGCCATGAAATTCAGTAGAAGAAAGAAGAGATTTCTCCTTTCTTTAGGTCTAAAAACAAAACCAAGACAAAGCAAAATTTCCCATTTTGATTATTGATCCTTTTGTACTTCTACTTCCTTGCCTGAACTTAGGTTGTTAACCTAGTTATTAAAGTGTAGCACTGACCCAACCTTGGAAGGAAAGTTATGACCAACCTAGATAGCATATTCAAAAGCAGAGACATTACTTTGCCAACAAAGGTTCGCCTAGTCAAGGCTATGGTCTTTCCTGTGGTCATGTATGGATGTGAGAGCTGGACTGTGAAGAAGGCTGAGCGCCGAAGAATTGATGCTTTTGAACTGTGGTGTTGGAGAAGACTCTTGAGAGTCCCTTGGACTGCAAGGAGGTCCAACCAGTCCATTCTGAAGGAGATCAGCCCTGGGATTTCTTTGGAAGGAATGATGCTAAAGCTGAAACTCCAGTACTTTGGCCACCTCATGCGAAGAGTTGACTCATTGGAGAAGACTCTGATGCTGGGAGGGATTGGGGGCAGGAGGAGAAGGGGACGACAGAGGATGATATGGCTGGATGGCATCACTGACTCGATGGATATGAGTCTGAGTGACCTCAGGGAGTTGGTGATGGACAGGGAGGCCTGGCGTGCTGCATTTCATGGGGTCGCAAAGAGTCGGACACGACTGAGCGACTGATCTGATCTGATCTGATCTGACCCAACCTTAATAGATGATCTAAAGGTATCCATATTTCAAAACTGTCAATTTTTAAAAATTAATTTATATTAATATTGTATTGGCACACAAAAGTGGGAAAGCATTCAATTCAGGTTTATGAAACACCGTGTTGGTAGGCTGCTCTATCCATATGTCTGCTCCCAAGGTTGGTTCCCCAAAGCTGTTCTGCTTTCTATCAGATCAGATCAGATCAGTCACTCAGTCGTGTCCTCTCTTTGCGACCCCATGAATCGCAGCACACCAGGCCTCCGTGTCCATCACCAACTCCCGGAGGTCACTCAGACTCACGTCCATCGAGTCAGTGAAGCCATCCAGCCATCTCATCCTCTGTCGTCCCTTTCTCCTCTTGCCCCCAATCCCTCCCAGCATCAGTCTTCTCCAATGAGTCAACTCTTCGCATGAGGTGGCCAAAGTACTGGAGTTTCAGCTTCAGCATCATTCCTTCCAAAGAAATCCCAGGGCTGATCTCCTTCAGAATGGACTGGTTGGATCTCCTTGCAGTCCAAGGGACTCTCAAGAGTCTTCTCCAACACCACAGTTCAAAAGCATCAATTCTTTGGCTCTGCTTTCTATAGGTCCTTCTTTTCTCCATTTCTAAATACATAGATCCCTTTAAAAAATTATTTTCTGGAGATTCCTTTTGTGGCACAAGATTGGCTCCTGAGTCTGGAGACAGTGAGTAAAGGTAGGTGGTTACATTTTGAGGTGATTTGTAAATTGAGTTCTAGTAAAACCAAGACTTATAAAATAAACATTATCTTCTCATTAGGCAGATATCATCATTAGAGAGTTGTTAGTTTTATTCGGGAATAGATGATGCCCTAGATGTCCAAAAGAGGGGAAAAGAGGGACAAAGATAGAGAACTATTAAAGGGGCAGGGCTCCAAATCTCTTCCCTCCTCCCTTCAATAGTAACTCCTTCTGCCCCACTCCCAATTGTATTCAGGTACTTTGATCTGGTTTTACACATTAGATTAACTTTACTGGTTCTCACTGTTTAATTTTCATTTCATACTTTATTTAAAGAAAGGATTCCATTGCACAAAGATTTTTGGGAAGCACTAGATAAAATGATGTTTCATGTCCGTTCCAAATCTGAAATTCAGTGGTTTGATACTTAAAATCTCATAACTTAAAACATCCTACAATATTTGAAATATATGAAGTATTTTTTTGTATTTTCTGATGGATTTGAGAGAAATTAAATGAAATGTTTTTTAAGTTTGTTTATAAAAACAAAATTTAAATGTTAATAATAGTACATTAAATTTTAGAGCAAAAAAGTTTTTTATTTCTTGCAAGGTTTGATATTTTAAAACAGCCTTGAAATTCTATTCTATCATTTCCTAGCACTGTGAACTGGATAATTGTCTTGAACTTCTTATTCTTCAATTTCCTTATCTGTAAAATCTCCTTAGTAGTTAAGACAATATGGTAAGACATTTAAAAACTTTAGGAGGCTTACTGGACTATAGTATGACCACAATATAAATTAGTAATTATTATTATTGCTAATGTTGAAAATCAACTCTGTGTTACTTGTTTGATCACTGAAAATTTGAGTAAGTAATTTATTAAACTATTAAAAAAGAAAGAAGGAGTGAAAGGAAAATTAGGACGTCTAGAATAGTTTGAAGTAGAAACGCAAAAAAGGAGAACAGATGGGCAATATCCAGAAAGAAAATTTTGCCCTGTACTGCCCATCTGCTGCTCTTTGCCTGCATGCTTTGCAAGTAATATAAATTTTCAAACAGCCAAGCAATATAATCCTCAATCTAGTTTAATTTGTGTTTGCACCTCATTGGCTGCTGGCAGAGGAATGGTTAGATTCAGATTTGATGATAAAGCCACATAGTCCTCATGTTTATCCCATGAGAGGCAAAGCTGTAAAAAGATTAAAATTAGTAGGAAGCAATTATTCTCCTTATTAATCAATTCTAGACACATTTGGCAGCTTTTCTCTGGCAGCAGAGATATCATTCAAATAAAGGTGGTAGAAACCATTTTAACAGTGTTATTTTAATTGAAAGTTTCAAGCTCTCTTTAGTAGCATAACCTTCTTTGCTCAAGAAAATGTTAAGATTAGTGTTTCTCATTTGAAAATTACCTAATTTTCCAAAAGCACCATTATCATTCGTTCTCTTATTAATTTAAACTATGCTTATTCACAGTAAGAATAAATAGATGTTTGTTTGATTCAGAAATTATAGAATAATGCCATTTCCTCCTAATGGGAAAAAGTTGGTATTATTTTGTCTTCTTTTCACTCAAGGTCAGTTATCAGATGACAATTTTTTTTAAAGGTAGTACTAAAATAAATTTCTGTATTTAGTAGGAAATTATAAGTTTTTATAGAAATAAAGATGGTAAGGGATTAAGTCTATAGTCTAGACCAAATGACCATTTTCAGTTCAGTTCCGTCACTCAGTCATGTTCAACTCTTTGTGACCCCATGAATCGCAGCACACCAGGCCTCCCTGTCCATTACCAACTCCCGGAGTTCACTCAAACTCACGTCCATCTAGTCATTGATGCCATCCAGCCATCTCATCCTCTGTCGTCCCCTTTTCCTCCTGCCCCCAATCCCTCCCAGCATCAGAGTCTTCTCCAATGAGTCAACTCTTCACATGAGGTGGCCAAAGTACTGGAGTTTCAGCTTTAGCATCATTCCTTCCAAAGAACACCCAGGGCTGATCTCCTTTAGAATGGACTGTTTGGATCTCCTTGGAGTCCAAGGGACTCTCAAGAGTCTTCTCCAACACCACAGTTCAAAAGCATCAGTTCTTCAATGCTCAGCTTTCTTCACAGTCCAACTCTCACATCCATACATGACCACTGGAAAAACCATAGCCTTGACTAGATGGACCTTTGTTGGCAAAGTAATGTCTCTGCTTTTGAATATGCTATCTAGGTTGGTCATAACTTTCCTTCCAAGGAGTAAGCGTCTTTTAATTTCATGGCTGCAGTCACCATCTGTAGTGATTTTGGAGCCCAGAAAAATAAAGTCTGACAGAGTTTCCACTGTTTCCCCATCTATTTTCCATGAAGTGATGGGACTGGATGCCATGATCTTTGTTTTCTGAATGTTGAGCTTTAAGCCAAACCTTTTACTTTCCTCTTTCACTTTCATCAAGAGGCTTTTTAGTCCCTCTTCACTTTCTGCTATAAGAGTGGTGTCATCTGCATTTCTGAGGTTATTGATATTTCTCCTGGCAATCTTGATTCCAGCTTGTGCTTCTTCCAGCCCAGCATTTCTCATGATGCACTCTGCATAGAAGTTAAATAAGCAGAGTGACAATATACAGCCTTGACGTACTCCTTTTCCTATTTGGAACCAATCTGTTGTTCCATGTCCAGTTCTGTTTCTTCCTGACCTGCGTATAGGTTTCTCAAGAAGCAAGTCAGGTGGTCTGGTATTCCCATCTCTTTCAGAATTTTCCATAGTTTATTGTCTAGACCAAATGATCATTTTCTCATATAATCAGCCAAGCACTTAAAGATGAATTTTAAAGAGTGACTTTTATTTACTTTTAATACAGCAGAGGAAAGTATACCAAAGGCCTTTTTCCTCCCTTCTCTTGGATGATTCTTGGTACCTATAGGGATAGGTATAGTCTAATGCAGTCAACAACAATTCCAAACTTTCAGGGTCTTACAACAGTAAATATTTATGTCTTACTTGCACTGCATGTCACTCTAAAGCCCAGGCTGATTCCTGGCTTACTTGGAGCATTGCTAGTCCTCATGACAGAGTGGAGGAGAAGGATAATGAAGCACAGAATGACAAATATCACATTTTCCCACTTCACAGGCCAAAACAAGTCACACGGCAAGCCTGAGTTCAACATAGTGGGGAGGTGTAATCTCCTCACTGATAGGGTTGATATCTTTTTCAGTACTTGTCACAAATACAGCAAAAAGAGGTCTTGACAAATTTCTTGTAGACCTGCATTGAACATGTGTAAGAAGAGAAGAATTTTAATTGTAAGTTGGAAGGGGTAGAAAAGATCAAATGAGAAGTGAGAATGTTAAAATTGATCTTTTATCGTGAATATCTCTTCTAGCCTTTCCCAGATTACTCTGAGTGTTTTGAGACTATGTGCCCTGACAAGAACAGAGGGTTAGAATTTTGTAAGGACATTTTGCTCAGTGATTTAAAATTAAGAGAGTCTGTCAAATCCTTTTCTTTCTGAATACCTCTTTTGATGTGCTCTTTTAGTAGAAAATTTCCATAGTATTACACTAGTTATAATGAACTATGAGTACTTTGTTATTCTTCATATGTTCCTTTTTTATAATTTTTGCCTTCATGTAGATCATGGAAATATTTTGTTCTCAGTTAAACTATGATACAATGTCGGGCAAATAGGTTGGTAAAACATTGATACTGAAGAACATTATTAGACATTAACATATAAATTTAAACCCTATTTTTTCTCCTCAGAGGAGTGCTGATTCAAGGATCATTCTGTATTCTTAAAACTCTGTAAGTCAAGGTTAATGATGCATTTTATATTTCATATAAGATTTTCAAGTTTATCTGCTAGAGAAGTTACATTATAAAATCTGAAAGGAACAAATTTCCTCTAAAATAGTAGAAACTGTTTTATAGTATGCTTTATAATTTATATTCATAACTGTGAGTTAATTATTCTTTGAAATATTTCATCTCTTCTCTTAAGAAGAGAGATGGTAATTACACATTTAAATCTCCACTTTTTCTCCTAGTCTCTGTGAGAAGGCGGGGGCCTTCCTTTTACTTGCCTTATTCTTCTCCAGGGAGAGATATGGTTTGACATTGCTGTTCTCTGCCTCCTCATTCTCTCTTCTCCATGGGAGGTGGAGTGAACTATCTGGTTGATAAATTGGTGAGTGGGATTCAAGCATGTGAAGCTTAGGCCTTTTGCTCTTGGTGTTTGTCTGCCTGCTCAGGTTCTCAGCCCCATAACAAAGGTTTATTTGGGTGGGCTCCATGGGGGTGCTTGTAGTTCCCCAGAGTTGGCTGTCAGTAGGTGCATAAGTATCTAACTACCTCCGAGTTGGGGCTTGAGAATTTGCAGCTACACAATTCAGCTACATTCTCCAACAGTACCGTCATGTTATATGTTACACTGATTTCCCACTACTCCTCTGCCTGACTTCCTTGTATAACTTTGAATTGATTCTGAGTTTAGGCAAGCAAAAGCTTGCTGTTCTTCAAACCCTAACCATCTATGCCTCTTTTAACCACTCCCACACCTTGCTCACTTCTGTGGATTAGTGGCTCTACAATACCATGTTATTCTATCCAACTTTTCTGTTCCTCTTTGCGGATTGAACTGGAAGATCTGAGGATGGAGATGGCATCTATACTTTCAGAAAAACACATGTTTTTTATGTGCTCCTAAGTTAAGGAGATATTGACTTATATCAGCTGTATCTGTTGTATATATTTTAAAGTTTGTGCTTGTATTGTCATTTTATGATATTTGAGATAAACATGAAATTTACTTTTTCATTTTTTGTTCATTTCTATCCTTTTCTCTCCTAAGAGCTAAAAATTTTCTTGTAGACTTTTAGTATTTGAATTTAAAGTAGGTTATTTAAGATCACTACAAAATTATCCATGAATATATGCATATTGTTTTAAACAAGCTTTAAATCATATAGAAACATATTTACTAAAACTTGAAAATTCTCCACTAATAAAATTTGCACCCTTATATATAACCATTGAGAATAATCTGGTACTTGTAGATAGAGTTTTATATTCCTGATTTTAATGTAAAAAATACATATTGCTTAGAGACATTCCAAACAATATATCTTGGTTAAGTTTCCATGCCTCATTTTGATAATGATATGGGATTCTATAGAAAAGACAGATCAGAATTTATCTAACCATTCCCAAAGGGATAGACTAGGTTTCTGATTATGTACCATTGCAATCACTCCTGCTTACTTGTGCAAGAATATGCTTTCTTTTTAATGTTATGTATGAGAACCTAAAAAACCACATGTTCTTCAATGTTTTGCAATTAAAATACCAGAACATAACATAGAGTTGTGGCAGACTATTCAGTACCTCTGCACATTTGAAACTAGAGCACCACAAAACCAAATTGATACTTAGCAAGATCATGTGGATGGTCTGGGCAAGGGAGATTTTTGTGCCTGGTGGCTGCACAGTGGAGATTAAAAATGTGCAAAATCACTAGATAACAATATCGGTAAGTGTAGGGCTGATGGTGCTGAAAGTATACAGATTAAGTGGAGCTGTAAACTGGGTGTTTGCCATGAAGGCAGCAATACAAATTGACAAAGATGAGAGCGACATGAGGCGGAGGGTGAACCATCATGGGGGAGGCCTGGGCTCAGGCACTTACTTTATTTTCTAAAATAAAGCTGATTGGAGTCCTGATACTACTGCATCAGCCCAGCTAAGGGCTTTTCCCTTTTCTCCTTAAGGTTGTATTTTTCTCTTGCTTTCTCTGCTTCCTTTGCCTGGAAAAATAATGTACAAATCTACACAGCTTCTGTGTTTTGCATCTTCTTCCTTATGAATCAAATATGAGTAATTCACATTAGAGAAACAAGGGCAGAGGTAAAACAGACTGTGTTTGTGAAACATACATTTCTGTAAGTGGAATAATTGGGCCAAAGGCAATGTATGTTTCACATGTGTGGATCCTGTCAAACTATTCCTCAAAAGAATAAGATTCATGAACACAGAATATAAGAAAGTCTGTTTTGCTATTATTATTTTTACCAGCACTAAATTGAATTAACCTTTAAATTTTGTGATCAATTTATTTGACTTAGAGTGGAAAAATATTTTACTGTTTTCATTTAGATTTCTGAGATAACTGGCTGAACAATTTTTACATCTTTAAAAAACTAAATCTTCTTATGAGTTATTTGTTAATTTTTTTGCCTACTTTTATATTAGATTGTTTACTTTCTTGTCAGTGGTTCACAGAAACTTAAAAAAAATGTACATAAATCATGTACCCATGAATGGTTTGAAAACAATTTCTCACAGTCTTTGACCTATAGTTTAACTTTGCATGTGGCTTCTTACATTTTTATGAGTTCAAGTTAATTTTTCTCTTGTGGTTCTGAGCTTTGTGATTTGTTTAGAAAGAACTTTCAAGCCCCATATTATCTACATAATCTCTGATATTTCGTTTATACTTTTTAAGTGATTTTTTTTGTTGTAATTTGAATTCCTGTGGTATTTATTTTTATGTAAGCTATGCGGTCATAACCTAATTTAATTTTTTTTCTCAACTGATAATCAGTTCTGGGTGCTATCCTTTCTTTGTCTGTTCATGGATATTTATAAATCTGAAAATAAACTTAAATTGATCTGTTTCTCTATTGCTAAAATGTTCCGTGGTTCTCTTTTTTTCCTCCAGTTTCCAAAGGTTTTATTGGTAAACTAGCTTTAGAGAAGAATAATCAATCTTACTGTATCTAAGTAAGAAGAGCTGTATCCAGGGACACAGCAAGTGGTGCCCAAGGAGGCTGCTGCTTTGTCCACCCCTTTTTCATGGATCAAGTCATAAGCACAAGACATGTCATCAACCAATCCTTCCAGCTGAAACCATAGGCTGGTTTCTTTTTCAGGACTTTCTACTGAATTACTACCACAATGATGTTCCTGCCAACTTGAGTGCAGAGGTCCCGAGAATGGTGCCCAACTTAGAGTCTGCCAGGTTGTCTCCCCAAACATCAGCCTTCCCTGACTTAACCATATCCAGGCCCTTCCAGACCATGGCCACAGCTGATCTTGAGTCCATGCACTTCTCTAGCCCTGGGAAGAATGAGCGGTCTTTCAAAGCAACATTTTGCTGCTCAAAATGTTCATCAGAGACCTGAAGGAACATCATGGCCACAATATAGAATCCTTCTTGCTCAAAGACCTTGATGATCTTGCCCATAAGGCCTCAGTGCACATCATCTGATGGCAATGAAGGTGCTCTGGATGTCAGCTAAATTCCAAGAATCTAGAGGGATGTGGATGACTCCTGTTCTGCTGTGCCAGAGCTGAACCTGGAGACTATTTATCTGTAAATTAAAATTTTGTTTTGACTAATTGTAAACATTTCTTTTTTCCCCTAAAAGAAATTCAGAGTGACAAAGACACTTTGACCAAACTGTAGTCAGGTGTTTCTGAGGTCTTTTCTGGACTGTGCCTCAACCTTGGGCTTTAGTCACCATCCTTGTGGAGTCAAGTTTTAGCAATAATCTTCCTGAGTCAGTTTAGAAACATTTCCCCTACCCATGCTATCTGATCACCCATAATATATGATAAAAATTCTCATCCCCCATCACTCCTCACCCTCCATATCTCATCACTCTGACTTGCCTTCTGCAAAATTAAATGCATATATAGGAAATGTAAATAAATAAACTTTCAAATGAGTTTTTTGGGATAAGTTTGTAAAGTTTATGCATCTGAAGTTATCAAAGTTTAAAGCAGCACCAAGATATTTGGGACATGTTATCTATTGATTGAATACAATTTGTACAAGATGTCATTCAATACAAATTCTTTAAAGAAAAAGGACATTTCATTGTAAATGGAGGGGAAAAGTTTTATTGGCATTTTATCTTGAAAATAAGATAAAAATTAAAGAATAAATATTTTTATTAATTAAAATAAGGAATATAATTTTTTTGATCATTAATTTTATTTTTTAATTAATTTATTTTTTAATTGAAGGATAATCACTTTACAGAATTTTGTTGTTTTCTGTCAAACCTCAAAATGAATAAGCCATAGGTATACAAATATCCCCTCCCTTTTGAAGCTCCCTCCCAACTCTTTCCCCATTCCACCCCTCTATATTGATACAGAACCCCTTTTTGAGTTTCCTAAGCCATACAGAAAATTTCCATGGGCTATCTATTTTACATATAGTAATGTAAGTTTCCATGTTGCTCTTTCCATACATCTCACCCTCTCCTCCCCTCTCCCCATGTCTGTAAGTCTATTCTCTTATGTCTTTTCCACCATTGCTGCCCTATAAATAAATTCTTCAGTACCATTTTTCTAGATTCTGTATATATGTGTTAGAATACGATATTTATCTTTCTCTTTCTGACTTACTTCACTCTTTATAGGCTCTAGATTCATCCACTTCATTAGAGCTGACTCACATGTGTCCCTTTTTATGGTTGAGTAATATTCCATTGTGTATATGTACCACAACTTCTTTATCCATTCATCTGTCAGTGGACATCTAGGTTGCTTCCTTGTTCTAGCTATTGTAAATAGTGCTGCAGTGAACAATGGGATACATGTGTCTTTTTCAATTTGGTTTCCTCAGGGTATATGCCTAGGAGTGGGATTGCTGGGTCATAAGGTGGTTTTATTCCTAGTTTTTTAACGACTCTCCATACCATCTTCTATAGTGGCTGTATGAATTTTCATTCCCATCAACGGTAAAAGAGTATTGCCTTTTCTCCACACCCCTCTCCAGCATTTATTGTTTGTAGATTTTTTGATGATGACCATTCTGACTGGTGTAAGGAGATATTTCATTGTAGTTTTGAGTTGCATTTCTCTAATAATGAGCGATGTTGAGCATCTTTTCATGTGTTTGTTAGTCATCTGTATATCTTCTTTGGAGAAATGTCTGTTTAGGCCTTTTTTCCCACTTTTTGATTGGGTTGTTTGTTTTTCTCGTATGTTGTGTGAGTTTCTAGTGAATTGTATGAGCTGCTTGTGTATTTTGGAAATGAATCCTTTGTCACTTGTTTCACTTGCTATTATTTTCTCCTATTCTGAGGATTGTCTTTTCACCTTGCTTATAGTTTCCTTTCCTGTTCAAAAGCTTTTAAGTTTAATCAGGTCCCACTTATTTACTTGTTTTTATTTCCATTACTCTAGGAGGTGGGTCATTGAGGATCCTGCTTTGATTTATGTCATCGAGGATTCTGCCTATGTTTTCCTCTAAGAATTTTATACTTCCTGGTCTTACGTTTAGGTCTTTAATCCATTTTGAGTTTCCCTTTGTGTATGGTGTTAGGAAGTATTCTAATTTCATTCTTTAACATGTAGCTGTCCAGTTTCCCAGAACCATTTATTGAAGAAGCTGTCTTTGCCCCATTGTATATTCTTGCCTCCTTTGTCAAAATTAAGGTATCCACAAGTGCATGGGTTTATTTTTGGGCTCTCTATATTGTTTCATTGGTCTATATTTCTATTTTTGTGCCAGTACCATACTTTTTTGGTGACTGTAGCTTTGTAGTATAATCTGAAGTCAGAAAGGTTGATTCCTCCAGCTTGATTCTTCTTTCTCAAGACTGCTTTGGCTATTCAGGATCTTTTGTCTTTCCATATGAACTGTGAAACTTTTTGTTCTAGTTCTGTGAAAAATGTCACTGATAATTTGATAGGGATCACATTGAATCTGTAGATCGCATTTGTTAGTATAGTCATTTTCACGATATTGATTCTTGCTACCCAGGAACATGGAAATCTCTCCATCTGTTTATGTCATCTTTGATTTCTTTCATCAATGTCTTGTAATTTTCTGTACAGTTCTATACAGTTCTTTTGTCTCCTTCCGTTCAGTTCAATTCAGTTCAGTTCCTCAGTCGTGTCCGACTCTTTGCGACCCCATGAATTACAGCACTCCAGGCCTCCCTGTTCATCACCAACTCCCGGAGTTCACTCAAACTCATGTCCATCAAGACGGTGATGCCATCCAGGCATCTCATCCTCTGTCGTCCCCTTCTCCTCCTGCCCCCAATCGCTCCCAGCATCAGGGTCTTTTCAATGAGTCAACTCTTCCCATGAGGTGGCCAAAGTATTGGAGCTTCAGCTTCAGCATCAGTCTTTCCAGTGAACACCCAGGGCTGATCTCCTTCAGAATGGACTGGTTGGATCTCCTTGGAGTCCAAAGGACTCTCAAGAGTCTTCTCCAATACCACAGTTCAAAAGCATCAATTCTTCGGCTCTCAGTTTTCTTCACAGTCCAACTCTCACATCTATACATGACCACTAGAAAAGCCATAGCCTTGACTAGACGGATCTTTGTTGGCAAAGTAATGTCTCTGCTTTTGAATATGCTCTCTAGGTTGGTCATAACTTTCCTTCCGAAGAGTAGTGAAGTGAAGTCACTCAGTCGTTTCGGACTCTTTACGACCCTGTGGACTGTAGACCACCAGTTTCCTCCATCCATGGGATTCTCCAGACAAGAATACTGGAGTGGGTTGCCATTTCCTTCTCCAGGGGATCTTCCCAACCCAGGGATCGAACCCAGGTCTCCTGCATTGCAGACAGAGGCTTTAACATCTGAGCCACCAGAGAAGCCACAAGGAGTAAGAATCTTTTAATTTCATGGCTGCAATCACCATCTGCAGTGATTTTGGAGCCCCCCAAAGTAAAGTCTGACACTGTTTCCACTGTTTCCCCATCTATTTCCCATGAAGTGATGGGGCCAAATGCCATGATCTTAGTTTTCTGAATGTTGAGCTTTAAACCAAACTCTTTCACTCTCCTCTTTCACTTTCCTCAAGAGGCTTTTAGTTCCTCTTCACTTTCTGCCATAAGGGTGGTGTCATCTGCATATCTGAGGTTATTGATATTTCTCCCAGCAATCTTGATTCCAACTTGTGTTTATTCTAGCCCAGCATTTCTCATGATGTACTCTGCATAGAAGTTAAATAAGCAGGGTGACAGTATACAGCCTTGATGTACTCCTTTTCCTATTTGGAACCAGTCTGTTGTTCCATGTCCAGTTCTAAGTGTTGCTTCCTGACCTGCATATAGGTTTCTCAAGAGGCAGGTCAGGTGGTCTGGTATTCCCATCTCTTTCAGAATTTTCCACAGTTTATTGTGATCTACACAGTCAAAGGCTTTGGCATAGTCAATAAAGCAGAAATAGATGTTTTTCTGGAACTCTCTTGCTTTTACGATGATCCAGCGGATGTTGGCAATTTGATCTCTGGTTCCTCTTCCTTTTCTAAAACCACCTTGAACATCTGGAAGTTCACGGTTCATGCACTGCTGAAGCCTGGCTTGGAGAATTTTGAGAATTACTTTACTAGCGTGTGAGATGAATGCAATTGTGCAGTAGCTTAAGCATACTTTGGCATTGCCTTTCTTTGGGATTGGAATGAAAACTGACCTTTTCTAGTCCTTACATAAGTTTATTCTGAGATACTGAATTCTTTTTGTTGCAATGGTGAATGGGATTGATGGCTTCATTTCTCTTTCTGATTTTTCATTGTTAGTATATAGAAATGCAAGTGATTTCTGTGTATTGATATTATATCTTGCAACTTTGCTAAATTCACTGATTAGCTGTAGTAATTTTCTGATACTATCTTTGGGGTTTTCTATGTACAGTATAATGTCCTCTGCAAACGGTGAGAGTTTTACTTCTTCTATTCCAATCTGGATTCCTTTTATTTCTTTTTCTTCTCTGACTGCTGTAGCTAGGACTTCCAGAACTGTTTTGAATAATAGTCAGGAAAGTGGACACCTTTGTCTTATTCCTGATCTTAGGGGAAATGCTTTCAGTTTTTCACCATTGCAAATAATGTTTGCTGTAGATTTATCCTATACGGTCTTTACTGTGTTGAAGTAAGTTCCTTCTATGCCCATTTTTTGAAGAGTTTTATTCATAAATGGGTGATGAATTTTGTCAAAGGCTTTTTCTGCATCTATTGAGATTGTCATATGGTTTTTATCTTTCAACTTATTAATATGGTATATCACATTGATTGATTTGTATATATTGAAGAATCCTTGCATCCCTGGAATAAACCCAACTTGATCATGGTGTATGAGCTTTTTGATGAGTTGCTGAATTCTGTTTCCTAAAATTTTGTTTAGGATTTTTGCATCTATGTTCATCAGCAATAACTGGCCTGTAGTTTTCTTTTTTGGGTTGTCTTTGTCTGATTTGGGTACCAGGGTGATGGTGGGCTCATAGAATGAATTTGGAAGTGTTCCTTCCTCTGCAAATTTTTGAAAAAGTTTTAGAAGGATACGTATTAGCTCTTCTCTAAATGCTTGATGAGTGAATGAGTGAGTGAAGTCGCTCAGTTGTGTCCGACTCTTTGCGACCCCATGGACTGTAGCCTACCAGGCTCCACCCTCCATGGTATTCTCCAGGCAAGAGTACTGGAGTGGGTTGCTATTTCCTTCTTCAGGGGATCTTCCCAACCCAGGGATCGAACCCGGGTCTCCCGCATTGCAGGCAGACACTTTAACCTCTGAGCCACCAGAATCCACCTGGTCCTGGGCTTTTGTTTTTTGAGAGATATTTGATCACGGCTTCAATTTCAGTGCTTGTAATTGAGTTATTCATAATTGCTATTTCTTCCTGATTCAGTCTTGGAAGATTGAACTTTTCTAAGAATCTGTCCATTTATTTCATGTTATCCATGTTATTGCCATATAGTTGTTCATAATAGACTCTTTTAATCCTTTGTATTTCTGCATTGTCTGTTGTAACCTCTCCTTTTTCATTTCTAATTTTGTTGATTTGATTCTTCTTTTTTTCTTGGTGAGTCTGGCTAAAGGCTTGTCAATTTTGTTCATCTTCTCAAAGAACCAGCTTTTAGTTTTATTAATCTTTACTACTGTTTATTTCATTTATTTCTGTTCTGATCTTTATGATTTATTTCCTTCTACTAATTTTGGGGTGTTTTTGTTCTTCTTTTTCCAGTTGTTTTAGCTGTGAAGTTAGGTTGTCTATTCAATGTTTTTCTTATTTCTTGAGGTAGGGTTGTTTTCCTATAAACTTCCCTCTTAGAACTGCTTTTGCCACATCCCATAGATTTTGAATTGTTGTGTTTTCATTGTCATTTGTTTCTAGAAAATTTTTAATTTCCCTTTTGATTTCTTCAGTAACCTGTTGTTTATTTAGAAACGTATTGTTTAATGTCCATGTGTTTGTGTTTTTTACAGTTTTTTTCTTGTAATTGATATCTAGTCTCATAGCGTTGTGGTTGGAGAAGATGCTTTATACAATTTCAATTTTCTTTAATTTACTGAGGTTTGATTTGTGACCCAAGATGTGGTCTATCCTGGAGAACATTCCATGTGCACTTGAGAAGAATATGTATTCACCTGCATTTGGATGGAATGTCCTAAAGATATCAACGAGATCCATCTCATCTAATGTATCATTTAAGACTTGTGTTTCCTTATTAATTTTCTCTTTTGATGATCTGTTCTTTGGTATGAGTGGGGTGTTAAAGTCTTCTACTATTACTGTGTTACCGTCAATTTCTCCTTTTATGTCTATAGTGTTTGTCTTATGTATTGAGGTGCTCCTATGTTGGGTGCCAAGATATTTACAATTGTTATGTCTTCCTCTTGGATTGATCCCTTGATAATTATGTAGTGTCCTTTCTTATCTCTTGTAATATTCTTTAAGGTCTATTTTGTCTGATATGAGGACTGCTACTCCAGCTTTCTTTTCCTTCCCATTTGCATGGAATATATTTTTCCATCCTCTCACTTTCAGTTTATATTTGTCTTTAGGTCTGAAGTGGGTTTCTTATAGACAGCATATATATGGGTCTTGTTTTTGTATCCATTCAGTCAGTCTGTCTTTCAGTTGGAGCATTTAATCCATTTACAGTTAAAGTATTTATTGATATATAAGTTCCTATTGCCATTTTCTTGATTGGAGTTTATTTTGTAGATCTTTTTTTCTTCTCTTGTATTTCTTGACTATATAAGTCCCTTTAACATTTGTTGTATAGCTGGTTTGATGGTACTGAATTCGCTTAACTTTTACTTGTCTGAAAAGCTTTTTATTTCTCCATCAATTTTGAATGAGATCCTTTCTAAGTACAATAATTTTGGTTGTAGATTTTTCCCTTTCAGTACTTTAAGTATATCTTGCCTTTCCCTTCTGACCTTTAGAGTTTCTGCTGAAAGATCAGCTGTTAAACGAAAGGTGTTTTCCCTTGTATGTTACTTGTTGCTTTTCCCTTGCTGCTTTTACTATTTTTTCTTTGTGTTTAGTCCATGTCATTTTGATTAGTATGTGTCTTGGCGTGTTTCTCCTTAGGTTTATCCTGTATGGGACTCTTTGTGCCTCTTGGACCTGACTGACTATTTCCTTTTCCATGTTGGGGAAATTTTCAAATATAATCTCTTCTAAAATTATCTCATATCCTTTCTTTTTCTCTTCTTCTTCTGCTGCTGCTGCTAAGTCGCTTCAGTCGTGTCCAACTCTGTGCGACCCCATAGATGGCAGCCCACTAGGCTCCTCTGTCCCTGGGATTCTCCAGGCAAGAACACTGGAGTGGGTTGCCATTTCCTTCTCCAATGCATGAAAGTGAAAAGTGAAAGTGAAGTCGCTCAGTCGTGTCTGACTCTTAGCGACCCCACGGACTGGAGCCCACCAGGCTCCTCCATCCATGGGACTTTCCAGGCAAGAGTACTGGGGTGAGGTGCCATTGCCTTTCTTCTTCTGGGATCCCTATAATTTGAACGTTGGTACATTTGATATGGTCCCAGAGGTCTCTGAGACTGTCCTCAGTTCTTTTCATTCTTTTTACTTTATTCTGCTCTTCAGAGGTTATTTCCACCATTTTATCTTTCAGCTCACTGATTCATTCTTCTGTTTCAGATATCCTACTATTGGTTCCTTCTAGAGTATTTTAATTTCAGTAATGGTGTTGTTTATCTCTGTATGTTTATTCTTTAATTCTTCTAGGTCTTTGTTAATTGATTATTGTATTTTCTCCATTTTGTTTTCATGGTTTTTGATCATCTTTACTATCATTATTCTGAATTATTTTCCAGGTACTTTGCCTATTTCCTCTTCATTTATTTGGACTTCTGTGTTTCTAGTTTGTCCTTTCATTTGTTTAGTATTTCTCTGCTGTCTCATGTAAAAACAAAACAAAACAAAAAAAACTTATTGTGTTTGAGGTCTTTTCCCAGGCTTCAAAGTTGTATTCTCTCTTTCTTTTGGTTTCTGCTCTTGTAAGGTTGGTCCAGTGGTTTGTGTGAGCTTCATATAGGGTGAGATTTGAGCTGAGTTGTTTTTTTCCCCCTCTGATGGGCAAGGCTGAGTGAGGTGGTAATCCTGCTGATGATTGGGTTTGTATTTTCATTTTGTTTGTTGTTTAAATGAGGCATCCTGCACAGGGTGCTACTGGTGCTCGGTGATGCCAGGTCTTATATTCAAGTGGTTTCCTTTGTGTGAGTTCTAGATGGAGAAACAGTGGAAACAGTGTCAGACTTTCTTTTTCTGGGCTCCAAAATCACTGTAGATGGTGACTGCGGCCATGAAATTAAAAGACACTTACTCCTTGGAAGGAAAGTTATGACCAACCTAGATAGCATATTCAAAAGCAGAGACATCACTTTGCCAACAAAGGTTCGCCTAGTCAAGGCTATGGTCTTTCCTGTGGTCATGTATGAATGTGAGAGCTGGACTGTGAAGAAGGCTGAGCGCAGAAGAATTGATGCTTTTGAACTGTGGTGTTGGAGAAGACTCTTGAGAGTCCCTTGGACTGCAAGGAGGTCCAACCAGTCCATTCTGAAGGAGATCAGCCCTGGGATTTCTTTGGAAGGAATGATGCTAAAGCGGAAACTCCAGTATTTTGGCCACCTCATGCGAAGAGTTGACTCATTGGAGAAGACTCTGATGCTGGGAGGGATTGGGGGCAGGAGGAGAAGGGGATGACAGAGGATGAGATGGCTGGATGGCATCACTGACTCGATGGATGTGAGTCTGAGTGACCTCCGGGAGTTGGTGATGGACAGGGAGGCCTGGCGTGCTGCAGTTCATGGGGTCGCAAAGAGTCGGACACAACTGAGCCACTGATCTGATCTGATCTGATGGTTAGTTCTCTGGTAGTCTACGGTCTTGGAGTCAGCGCTCCCACTCCAAAGGCTCAGGGCTTGATCTCTTCATGTAGCGTTGATGAGATGAAAATGACCTTTTTGTTTTACAGACCTCCTGTTGTAGTAATTTCCAAAATCTGGTTGACTCCATCTTCAGTGTCTCTGCATCCGGCATGCCTCAGGAGCCACAATTCCTCTATATTGGCAGGGATATCATTTTAATTTCTTTATTTCTTGGCATTCCCAAAGTATGAATCTAGAGTGTTTTGCTGTAATTTTTTTCTGACAAAATTATATAAAAGCACAATATGAAGTAATTTGCTTCATGTCTGACTTTGCAACAGGGTTCTAAAGCAGGTAGTTTTTGCTAAAATATGCAAGATCTGTTTGCTAAACATTTTGATTTTAAAACAATGTTGTTTAAAGCATTTTTCTTGTTCCCATGCCCTACTTTCTTTTCTTTAATTGCTAACTGGACTGATCAAATGGTCTGCTCTGTGACTTGTGTAGTTCCCAAAGTCATTTTTATTGATTTTATGGCTTTCTACATTTTTTGTATGATTTTCATTTTTACATTATAATTGACTTGCATTGTATTTTATTGTATTATTTAAAGTAATATCTGATAATAAGAGACTGACAAATAATGCAATATGACATGTAGGAATATATAATTCACTTAGGCTTAGGAACTAATAATTAAGCTATTCAAATAGGCTATTTTAATACTATAATTAATAATTACTTTATTTTTCCCTATCTAACCTCACAACTGTGTTGACTCAGAAAATTTCTACTCAGATAGTCATCATATCCTTTTATCATGCAAATGTTATGTGTTTTTTGGAAATTTCCTTTTTTGGGTAAGTTATATATTGAATATTTTTCCACGTCAGAACCTACGGATATACATTATTCTTTTACCTGGTATGTATGCCTCAGAGATTTATCTAGTCTTCTGTTGGTGGAAATTTGTGAAACTTATTTTTCAATCATATAATGAGTATTTTGCATACCCTTTTTTAGTGACATGAGAATATTTCTCTAGAATAACTATTCAGTAGACTTGCTGGGTTGAGATGATAGGTATTTTACATTTTAATGTATTTTATCAGTATATGCTTTTCAATGCATTGGACAATTATATACTTCCCTGAACAGTATATGAACACCCCATTATCATGTTTGTCCAATCCATGAATGTTTCAACGTTTCTTTTTTTTTCAACCTGATAGATAAACACTGACATTTCATGTTTTAATTTGTTTTTTTCCCTGCTAACCAACAAGGTTGAGTGCTTTTTTGTATATATATTGCTATTGTTTTTATTTTTTGTGAATATTCTTCATGTATATTTTGCCCACTTTTCTGTTGAATTGTTTGCCTTTTTCCTGTTGAATTTATAAGGCTATTTAATATATTCTAAGTACTAAACTCTCAGATCAGATCAGATCAGTCGCTCAGTCGTGTCCGACTCTTTGCGACCCCATGAACCGCAGCACGCCAGGCCTCCCTGTCCATCACCAGCTCCCGGAGGTCACTCAAACTCACATCCATCAAGTCAGTGATGCCATCCAGCCATCTCATCCTCTGTCATCCCCTTCTCCTCCTGCCCTCAATCCCTCCCAGCATCAGAGTCTTCTCCAATGAGTCAACTCTTCGCATGAGGTGGCCAAAATACTGGAGTTTCCGCTTTAGCATCATTCCTTCCAAAGAAATTCCAGGATTGATCTCCTTCAGAATGGACTGGTTGGATCTCCTTGCAGTCCAAGGGACTCTCAAGAGTCTTCTCCAACACCACAGTTCAAAAGCATCAATTCTTCTGCGCTCAGCCTTCTTCACAGTCCAGCTCTCACATCCATACATGACCACAGGAAAGACCATAGCCTTGACTAGGCGAACCTTTGTTGGCAAAGTGATGTCTCTGCTTTTGAATATGCTATCTAGGTTGGTCATAACTTTCCTTCCAAGGAGTAAGCGTCTTTTAATTTCATGGCTGCAGTCACCATCTTCAGTGATTTTGGAGCCCAGAAAAAGAAAGTCTGACACTGTTTCCACTGTTTCTCCATCTATTTCCCATGTAGTGATGGGACCAGATGCCATGATCTTCGTTTTCTGAATGTTGAGCTTTAAGCCAACCTTTTCACTCTCCACTTTCACTCTCATCAAGAGGCTTTTGAGTTCCTCTTCACTTTCTGCCATAAGAGAGGTGTCATCTGCATATCTGAGGTTATTGATATTTCTCCCAGCAATCTTGATTCCAACTTGTGTTTCTTCCAGTCCAGCATTTCTCATGATGTACTCTGCATATAAGTTAAATAAACATGGTGACAATATACAGCCTTGACGTACTCCTTTTCCTATGTGGAACCAGTCTGTTGTTCCATGACCAGTTCTAACTGTTGCTTCCTGACCTGCATACACATTTCTCAAGAGGCAGATCAGGTGGTCTGGTATTCCCATCTCTTTCAGAATTTTCCATAGTTTATTGTGATCTACACAGTCAAAGGCTTTGGCATAGTCAATAAAGCAGAAATAGATGTTTTTCTGGAACTCTCTTGCTTTTTCCATGATCCAGCGGATGTTGGCAATTTGATCTCTGGTTCCTCTGCCTGTTCTAAAACCAGCTTGAACATCAGGAAGTTCACGGTTCACATATTGCTGAAGCCTGGCTTGGAGAATTTTGAGCATTACTTTACTAGCGTGTGAGATGAGTGCAATTGTGCGGTAGTTTGAGCATTCTTTGGCATTGCCTTTCTTTGGGATTGGAATGAAAACTGACCTTTTCCAATCTTGTGGCCACTGCTGAGTTTTCCAGATTTGCTGGCATATTGAGTGCAGCACTTTCACAGCATCATCTTTCAGGATTTGAAATAGCTCCACTGGAATTCCATCACCTCCACTAGCTTTGTTTGTAGTGATGCTTTCTAAGGCCCATTTGACTTCACATTCCAGGATGTCTGGCTCTAGGTCAGTGATCACACCATCATGATTATCTGGGTCGTGAAGCTCTTTTTTGTAGAGTTCTTCTGTGTATTCTTGCCATCTCTTCTTAATATCTTCTGCTTCTGTTAGGTCCATACCATTTCTGTCCTTTATCGAGCCCATCTTTGCATGAAATGTTCCTTTGGTATCTCTGATTTTCTTGAAGAGATCCCTAGTCTTTCCCATTCTATTGTTTTCCTCTATTTCTTTTCATTGATCACTGAAGAAGGCTTTCTTATCTCTTCTTGCTATTCTTTGGAACTCTACATTTAGATGTTTATATCTTTCCTTTTCTCCTTTGCTTTTCGCTTCTCTTCTTTTCACAGCTATTTGTAAGGCCTCCCCAGACAGCCATTTTGCTTTTTTGCATTTCTTTTCCGTGGGGATGGTCTTGATCCCTGTCTCCTGTACAATGTCATGAACCTCATTCCATAGTTCATCAGGCACTCTATCTATCAGATCTAATATCTTATATATTACACATATCTTCTACCTGACTATTGGTTGTCTGTTAATTTTATTTATTTTAATGTTGATTTGTTTATGAATTTTGAATTTTAAAAAGTTATCTTCCCTATTTTTGACTGTATTTCCTTCTAATGCTTTTTTTAATTTTAGTTTTAACAGTTTTAAAAGCTAGCTTCTTAATCTACTGGAAATTTGAGTTTTGTAGAAGTGTGAAGCAAGGAAATCCTGTGGGCTCTACATTTAAAATATATCCAAACCTGTCACTGCTCTCTACCAAGCTACTCTTCTGGTTCAAAACACCATCACACGTTCTGGATTTCTGCTTCCCTGATTGTCTTATGTATACATTTGCTTCTGAGAGGCTATTTTCAACACAACTAGCAGAGACATCTTTTCAAAAAGCAGTATAACAATAGCTGCCCTTTTTACTAAGAGTGAAACCAGTGTTCTTAAGGTTAAAATTATCTGGCCTTATCTCCTCATATGTGTCAAAGAGGGTAGACCTCTTTGTCTACCCCTGCTCTGCCCCTCCCCATCTTTCAGTGTGCCTTGGCTTCAGTTTATACACCACCCCAGGCCTGCTCACCTGCCCTGCTTTCTACTTACAGTAGTGACTTGCTTATCTCACTGGCCTAGAGCCAGGTTGCTGCTGTGGCAGCTGCTTCTGCTTTAGACTGACATGCCTACTGTGCCTACTGCTCCTGATCTCCCTTTAATACCTGGATACAACTTCCTCTTACTTCCTGTTTCTATGTTTCACATTGCCACTGATTGTCAAGATATAGGTTGCAGCTCTCCATTTCACTAAGCACTACACATGTGCAGCTTGGAAGTGTAAGGGGCTAATCGTAAAAAATGGAACTTTGACTGAAGGGGGATGGGAGTGAGTAGATAAATTCTTCTCTCTTCTCCCTCCTTTTAAAGGCAGAGTAGCTTTATGTGATCTTTCTAAAGATGTCGTACATGACCCAGGTGTCAGTTTACATAAAGTTGTATCCCTTTGTCCTGTCTTGTCCCCTACTGGAGCTTCACTGGTGGTTTAGATGGTAAAGAATCTGCCTCCAGTGTGGGAGAGTTGGGTTTGATCCCTGAGTTAGGAAGATCCCCTGGAGAAGAGCATCTTCTGGAAAAGGGCAACCTGCTCCAGTATTCTTGCCTAGATAACCCCCATGGACAGAGGTGCCTGGTGGGTTATAGTCCTTGGGATTGCAAAGGGTCAGAGACAACTGAGTGACTAAACACACACACACACACACACACACACACACACACACCTATCTCTACTCTATTCCATTTTCCCAGTGTTCATGCTTCCCTGGGATTGTATTTCCCAGTAAAATGTTTGCAAAAATATATTTCCTTCAGAGAATGTTTTCTAGTGAAACACTTAGTGCAAATATTTATTCCTAATTATTTTGTATGCTTATATTTGTTTCTAGGCTAGCTGTGTCTTCTAGTTATTCCCTTCATACCCATTCATCAACGTCATAGAGAAATCTGTTCCCTTGAATATGTGAACTGTTCATGGGAGGACTGTGAAATATGATAAAAGAACTAAAAATAACTGGGCATCTCCAATAGCAGTTACCTCAACAGTTCTAACTCACATCTGACAGTCTTTCTGTATTTCCTATCTCAGTATTAACACTGCCAGATAGCCAGTTGCTTCAACCTGAAACTTTAGAATAATCCTTAAATCCCCATATCCGGTTGGTTAACAAGTCTTTTTAATGCACTTGCTCAAACATCTCCAAAATATTTTCTCTTCCCTCTAATGACCTTGCATTCATCGGAGTTCTGTGCTCTGTCAGATGTCAGCTTAAGTGTCACCTACTCAGAGCAGCTCTCCTGACACCCTATTTAAAGAGCCTTCACTTTATAGTTGTTGTACTCTGTTTATTTCCTTCACAGCGTTATAACAAATCATTAATGACTCGTTTAAACCTTTTTAACTAATTTATCATTTGTTTCTTCATTGGAATGTAAGTGCTATGTTTTCTGTAGTAGCCACAGTGTCTATTCTAGTCATAGCAGGGTCTCTAATAAAGAATGGATGACTGAGGAATACAATACTTTCTTATTAGGGTCATTTGCTTCCACTTTCCTTACTCAGCTGTTCTAATCAACCCTCTACACTAATCAGATCAGATCAGATCAGTCATGCAGTTGTGTCCAACTCTTTGCGACCCCATGAATTACAGCACGTCAGGCCTCCCTGTCCATCACCAACTCCCGGAGGTCACTCAGACTCACGTCCATCGAGTCAGTGATGCCATCCAGCCATCTCATCCTCTGTCATCCCCTTCTCCTCCTCCCCCCAATCCCTCCCAGCATCAAAGTCTTCTCCAATGAGTCAACTCTTCGCATGAGGTGGCCAAAATACTGGAGTTTCAGCTTTAGCATCATTCCTTCCAAAGAAATCCCAGGGCTGATCTCCTTCAGAACGGACTGGTTGGACCTCCTTGCAGTCCAAGGGACTCTCAAGAGTCTTCTCCAACACCACAGTTCAAAAGCATCAATTCTTCGGCGCTCAGCCTTCTTCACAGATAGAATTGTTTATCTAAAACAGAGATCTGATCATGTTATTTTCCAATTTAAAATCTTTATTTTCATAAGTACAAGATAGACATCAATCTCTTCAGCCTATAAAAAGAAGCAAAAATGGATTAAAGACCTAAATGCAAGATTGGATACTATAAAACAGAGGAAAACATACACAGAATACTCTTTGACATATATCACAGCAGTTTTTTTTTTTGGATCCATCTCCTAGAATAATGGAAATAAAACCAAAAAATAATCAAATGGGATTTAATTAAGTTTAAAAGTTTTGTACAGCAAAGGAAACCATCAGCAATACAAAAAGACGACATACTGAATGGGAGAAAATATTTGCAAATGCCATGACCAATCAAGTATTAATATCTAACATATATAAACAGCTTGTAAAGCTCAATATCAAGAAAAAAAAATCCTGATTAAAAAATAGAAGAACTGACTTTTTTTCCAAAGAGGAAATGCAGGGACCAATAGGCATGGGAAATAAAAAAGATGCTCAACAGCACTAATCATTAGGGAGATGCAAATGAAAACCAAAATGAGATATCACCACACACCTGTAAGAATAGCTATCATCAAAAAGACCACAAATTACAAATATTTATAAGTATGTGAAGAGAAGGGAACCCTTGTACCTTGTTGCAGGGAATGTAAGTTGGTACAGCCATTGTGGAAAACAGTATGGAGGCGTCTGTGTAAAACACAATAAATACATTTTTTAAAAATCTAGTTTTAGTTTTTTGAGACACCTCCATACTGTTTTCCACAATGGCTGTACCAACTTACATTCCCTGCAACAAGACCAGAAACCATAAAACTCCTAGAGGAAAACATAGGCAAAACACTCTCTGACATACATCACAGCAGGATCCTCTATGACCCACCTCCCAGAATATTGGAAATAAAAGCAAAAATAAACAAATGGGACCTAATTAAACTTAAAGGCTTCTGCACAACAAAGGAAACTATAAGCAAGGTGAAAAGACAGCCTTCAGAATGGGAGAAAATAATGAAGCAACAGACACACAACTAATCTTAAAAATATACAAGCAACTCCTACAGCTCAATTCCAGAAAAATAAATGACCCGATCAAAAAATGGGCCAAAGAACTAAATAGACATTTCTCCAAAGAAGACATACAGATGGCTAACAAACACATGAAAAGATGCTAAACATCACTCATTATCAGAGAAATGCAAATCAAAACCACTATGAGGTACCATTTCACGCCAATCAGAATGGCTGCAATCCAAAAGTCCATAAGCAATAAATGCTGGAGAGGGTGTGGAGAAAAGGGAACCCTCTTACACTGTTGATGGGAATGCAAACTAGTACAGCCACTATGGAGAACAATATGGAGATTCCTCAAAAAACTGCCTTATGACCCAGCAATCCCACTGCTGGGCATACACACTGAGAAAACCAGAATTGAAAGAGACACGTGTACCCCAATGTTCATAGCAGCACTGTTTACAATAGCCAGGACTTGGAAGCAACCTAGATGTCCATCCGCAGATGAATGGATAAGAAAGCTGTGGTACATATACACAATGGAGTATTACTCAGCCATTAAAAAGAATACATTTGAATCAGTTCTAATAAGGTGGATGTAACTGGAGCCTATTATACAGAGTGAAGTAAGCCAGAAAGAAAAACACAAATACAGTATACTAATGCATATATATGGAATTTAGAAAGATGGTAACAATAACCCTGTTTACGAGACAGCAAAAGAGACACTGGTGTATAGAACAGTCTTATGGACTCTGGGAGAGGGAGAGGGTGGGATGATTTGGGAGAATAGCATTGAAATATGTATAATATCATTTCTGAAACGAGTCGCCAGTCCAAGTACGATGCCTGATAATGGATGCCTGGGGCTGGCACACTGGGACGACCCAGAGGGATGGTATGGGGAGGGAGGAGGGAGGAGGGTTCAGGATGGGGAACACATGTATACTTGTGGCGGATTCATTGTGATGAATGGCAAAAGCAATACAATATTGTAAAGTTAAGCAAAATAAAATTAAAAAAAAAAGAAAAAAGTACAAAAAAAGATCCTTTTCCAATAAATAATAAGTTATTTACAAAAAAATGTATTTATTTATTTTGGCTGAGAAGGGTCTTCACGGCTACACGGGCTTTTCTCTAGTTGCAGCGAGCTGGCGCTGCTCTTCATTGCAGTGGGGTTCTCATGGAGGCGGCTTCTCTTGTTGTGGTGCACAGATTCTAGAGTGTGGGCTTCAGTAGTTGCATCCTGTGGGCTCAGTAGTTGCAGTTCCTCGGCTCTAGGGCACAGGCTCAGTAGTTGTGGTGCTTGGGCTTTTGCTCCAAAGCATATGTGATCTTCCTGGACCAAGGATCGAAGCCATGTCTCTTGCATTGGCAGGCAGATTCTTTACCACTGAACCACAAAGGAAACCCTAGAACTACTTTCAATCTACTTTAAATGAGGTTTTAAGTAGAATTGAATGTACAGTACTAGATCAAAATATTATAATTCATATTTGGTCTCAAATTATTCATTGAAAAAACCTGATCCTCCATAGTTTTGGAATTTAAAAAGCCCACGAATTTGTCTAGATTATATTTATCCTTTCTCCATAGATGTTTTTGACAAGTTTTTCGTGGGTGTTTAAATTTTTTTCTATTTTTAATGTTTCTTTTATTTGCTATTTTTAAATTTCATTTTTTTCATACTTTAGAATCTTAACAATTAAATAGTATCATTTTCTAGATAGAGCTATAGAAATTACACAAAAAATAATTGTACTTTGTGATTAGCCTGTGGGGTTAATTTCTCTTATGCCATTCTTTCTTCTGCAGATTACATGTTTATGTGTGGCAATTACTAAAAATTTATATTTTGCTTCAAAAATAATTTAAAAAGTATACATAATTGACATTAAGCTTTTGTATTGGCCATATAACTGACTTAGTTTTCTGTATTGTACTGGTCCTATAATATTTTGGAAACTTTTTTATTACTACATTTATTTCCATGCAGGTTTAGAAAATGAATTTTATTTATTTATTCTTGGCTGTGTGGGGTCCTTGCTGCTGCACAGGCTTTTCTCCAGTTGCAGAGAGTGGTGGCCACTCTCTAGTTGTGGGGCATAGGCTTCTAATTACAGTGGCCTTCTCATTGCTGAGCACGGGCTCCAGGGCACCTGGGCTTCAGCAGTTGTTGCATGTGGTCTCAGTACTTGTGGCTCCCAGGCATAATTGTGCCACATGGGCCCAGTTGCCCCAAGGTAAGTGGGATCTCTAGAATCAGGGATTGAACCCGGTGTCTCCTGTGTTGGCAGGTAGACTCATTACCACTGAGTGACCAGGGAAGCCCCTGTTTCCATCCAGTTTAGTGGCATGATTTAATTAATTCCTCCTAAGTAAAATATAAAATAGTATTTCTAAGTTTTTCTGTTTTCAGAGGGTTTTAACAATTTTATTGTGAATTATACTTTTTTTCCTTTCAGATCTATGCTGTTCTAACGTATACACTTTTCTTTTTAAGTTCGTTTTTTAAATTACATTGACGTTTGAACAATGTGGGAGTGAGGATTTCAACTCTCTCTATTAAGTTTAAAAAATCCATGTATACCTATAACTAACCCTCCATGTTGATGTTTTCTTTACGTACATGGTTCCTCCATATCAGCAGTCTGCATTCTCAGATTCAACCAGCCATGGGTCGTGCAGCACCAGAATATTTAGTATTTTTAAAAATCCATGTACAGTCGGACCCACACCTGGGTCAGACTTATATTGTTCAAGGATCAACTGTATATAGATAAAACATACTTTAAAAAAAAAAAAAAAAGATTCCTACCTTGTAAATCAACTCTTTAATTTTCTGACTTTTAATACTCCTTTGTAGAATAAAATGTTCCCACATTCATTGCCAATAAAATATTTAGTGATTAATGATTTAGAAAATACATTTTGAAAGTCCTTAGCTTATTAATAAGTAGTGCTATGACTTCTCCATTATTTATAAAATGGATAAATTCAGTAAACAATCTGACATAATTTTATAGATTTGTAAGAAATGTTAACTTAGCTGAAATTATTTTCCCCATTATTTTCTTGATCTTCTCCTGTTTTCTTAAAGTAGAGTTTGTGAGAAGCTATTAAGTATAGTTTTGAAAAACTTTTAAAACTTGTGAGCCAATTCAAAGATCATATTATCAAATATGAAGAAGTAATAGACTAACCTGAGGCTGTGATCCTCAAAATTGTTCTGCTCATTGCATTTCTTAAATCATTAGGATGGATTATCATTATTTGTATTGAAAATCTAGTCTTTTTTAAAAAAATTATTTAAAAACTGTAACTTTGTAACTTTGAGACATTTACTCCTAGACATGAGGAACTAATAGGTACTGAATTTCCTGTATATAAACAACTAGGGGAAAATATGAACAACTGGGGAAAATGGAAACATGCTATTTTAAGACACTAGATAATAGTACCTTGAGAAAAAAGAATGTCTTGAGAAAGAAGAAACACACTAGTTGGTGCCAGTGATTGAACCAGTTTCTGCTGGAAACAGTTTATGAACTGTAGGTCAGGCAGAGAAAACCCTAGCAAAGCACAGCAGTCCACTGAGTTGCAAGATAAATATCAGAGTCTGAGGAAGCAACTTAAATTTGCAAAGCAGAGTACTGGCAAAGAATGATTTTGAGGTATAAACCTCCAGGAATCTATTTGTGGGTCCATTTTTATTTTTGACTGAATATCAAGTTTCTCCAGGAAATTTGAAATTCTATGAAACCACATGAAGAATTCCAGATACGGAAGAACCGTGTATGTAAATCTGAAGTTGAACGTACAAGATTGGAAGACTGTCAATCTACTGGCTGTAACTGTCATTTCCAGCCAGTTACAGTGAAGAGGTATTACAGTTCTATAATACTACACCTACCTTAGAGGAGTCAAGCATTAATAGAAGAGCTAAACTAGACCTAAAGTGAAGGCTACTGTTTTTATACCCTTAAAAAAAATCTAAACAACTAACATTGAAAGGATTATGGTGATCCACAAAACACCTAATCTTAACCAAAAGGCCAAGAAGTGATTAATATACAAAACAAAAAACATAATATTTGAAATGAAGAAATCAAAGTCCAGACACTCAACAACATAAAATTTATAATATTTCATCATTTTAGCAATCAGTCAGTAATTAATGAACACACAAAGAAGTAGAAATATATGATTCATGGTAGTATAAAAAAAAGTACAGTAATAGAAACAGAACCAGAAACAGCAGTGATGTTTGAATAAGCAGACAAGAACTTCAAAATCTCCACAGTAAACATTTTCAAAGCATTAGAAATTAAATATGAATACAAGAACAATAGAAAAGGAAATCATAAAATTAAAACTTAGAGAATCTAACTTAAAAAAAATCCCAGGGCTGATCTCCTTCAGAATGGACTGGTTGGATCTCCTTGCAGTCCAAGGGACTCTCAAGAGTCTTCTCCAACACCACAGTTCAAATGCATCAATTCTTCGGCGCTCAGCCTTCTTCACAGTCCGACTCTCACATCCATACATGACCACAGGAAAAACCATAGCCTTGACTAGACCAACCTTTGTTGGCAAAGTAATGTCTCTGCTTTTCAATATGCTATCTAGGTTGGTCATAACTTTCCTTCCAAGGAGTAAGCATCTTTTAATTTCATGGCTGCAGTCACCATCTGTAGTGATTTTGGAGCCCAGAAAAATAAAGTCTGACACAGTTTCCACTCTTTCCCCATCTCTTTCCCATAAAGTGATGGGACTGGATGCCATGATCTTCGTTTTCTGAATGTTGAACAGCTTTAAGCCAACCTTTTCACTCTCCACTTTCACTTTCATCAAGAGGCTTTTTAGTTCCTCTTCACTTTCTGCCACAGCAAATAGATGGAGAAACAGTGGAAACAATGACAGACTTTATTTTTCTGGGCTCTAAAATCACTGCAGATGGTGACTGCAGCCATGAAATTAAAAGATGTTTGCTTCTTGGAAGAAAAGTTATGACCAACCTAGACAGCATATTAAATGGCAGAGACATTACTTTGCCAACAAAGGTCTGTCTAGTCAAAGCTATGGTTTTTCCAGTAGTCATGTACAGATGTGGAACTTGGACTATAGAGAAAGCTGAGCGCCAAAGAAGTGATGCTTTTGAACTGTAGTGTTGAAGACTCATCTTGAGAGTCCCTTGGACTGCAAGGGGAGGTAACCAGTCCATCATAAAGGAAATCAGTCCTGAATACTCATTGGAAGGATTGATGCTGAAGCTGAAACTCCAATACTTTGCGAAGTACTGACTCATTAGAAAAGACCTTGATGCTGGGAAAGATTGAAGGCAGAAGAATGGGACTCCAGAGGATGAGATGGCTCACCTCATTGACTCACCTCATTGAGTCGATGGCATCACTGACTCAACAGACATGAGTTTGAGTAAACTTCAGGAGTTGGCCTTGGACAGGGGGGCCTGGCATGCTTCAGTCCATGTGGTTGCAAAGACACGACTGAGTGACTGAACTGAACTGATATGAACAATAGGAAAATGGATTGTAGATGAAAAATATCACTAGAGATAGAGGAATTTCATAGTAATAAAATATTAGATTTTGAAGAAGACAGTAATACTAATATGTATACACTGATAATAGTGCTTCATATACAAAGTTTAAAACATACCCACAATTTTTTAATATTCTTCCTTCAACAGGTAGAGGTTAATTCTTTATTCCTTGAGTGTGATCTTATCCTGCTTCTAATGATTAAAATTCCACAAAAGAGATGGTATGTAACTTCTGGAACTAGATAATAAATAGTACTGTAGATTCCTCCTTCCTTTCTCCCTTTCAGATCACATGCTTGAGGGGAGGTAGTTTACATCACATGAGGCAAGAGCTAAAGCCTCTTGCCAAAAACCACTTTAGAAGAGGATCCTTCAGTCCCATTATAGCCTGCTGGTGACTATGCATGTATGCATGCTCAGTTGCTCAGTAGCAATTCCCTGGACTATAGCCCTCCAGGTTCCTTTTGTCCATGGAATTTTCCCAACAAGGATACGGGAGCAATTTGCCATTTCCTCCTCCAGGGGATCTTCCCAACCCAGGGATCGATCCATGTCTCCTGCATTGGGAGGAGGATTCTTTACCATAGGCTATATGGTAGGTACCATAGGCTATAGGCTATAGTCAGCCTATAGCCCTGACTAATGTCTTGACTGCAGTTCCATAAGAGACCTACCCAAGGGGAGAAAACACCCAAATAATGGGTTCTGAATTCCTGATCCACAAAAACTTTGAGATAATAAATGTTTATTTTTTATGCTTCTAAATGTGGGGGTAATTTGTTATGAAACAATAGATAACTAATTTTAGACTGGAAAGGTTAAATAGAAATACCATTAATTACCATGGAGATTTAAATATTTATCTCTTAATAATTGATAGAGCAAATAAACAACAAATGAATATGCATAAAAAACCACTCTATCAACCAATTTGATTTAATTAACCTTTATAGAACTCTCCAACTCGAAACAGCAGAACATCGTTTTCTTCAACTGAATATGGAACAGTCACTTAGACTTTATAAAGAACAAGTCCTAATAAATTTTATAGTATTTAAATGTATTCCCTGGCCATAAGAAACTGAAGCTAGAAATTAATGACACTAAAATATATAAAAAGACCTCAAAAAATTGGATATTAACAACTGTCTTAATCCATTTCTAGCTGCTATAGCAAAATATCAGACTGGGTAGCTTATAAAGAATAGACATTTATCTCTCAGTTTTGGAGACTGAAAAGCACAAGATTAAGTAATATGTCAGAAAATTTGGTATCTAGTGAGGACCTGTGTCCAAGTCTATTTGTTGTGTCCTTGTATGGTGGAAGGGAACAAGGAAACTTTCAAGTCTATTTTATGAGTACTAACCCTATTCATGAATCACCATCCTCATGACCACATCATGTCCCAAGGGCCTCACCACCTAATACCATCATTGTAGGCTTTAGAATGCCAATGTATAACACATATGTCTGTATCTTAGGGAGATACAGACATTGAGACTACAGCAAAAACACACTTCAAAATAACACATATGTCAAAGAAGAAATCAGAAGAAATTTTTAATAAGATTTTGAATTGAACTTTTCAATCAAAAAAAGATTTGAAGTTAAAATTTTTTAATTCCAAATTTGTTAGTTATAGCTCAGGCTCTGTTTAGAAAATATGCTGAACTTTAAAGTCTTTTAATAAATATTAACATAAGGTTATAATAGTGATTCATTATATAAGAAGAAGAGGAGGGCATGGCAACCCACTCCAGTATTCTTGCCTGGAGAATCCCATGGACAGAGGAGCCTGGTTGGCTACAGTTCATAGGGTCGTAAAGAGTTGGACACACTGAAGTGACTTAGGACACATGTACACATTTAAGAGGGCTTCCCAGGTGGTGCCAGTGGTAAAGAATCCACCTGCCAATGCAGGAGGTGCAAGAGATGCAGGTTCAATCCCTGGGTCAGGAAGATCCCTTGGAGTAGGAAGTAACAACCTACTCCAGTATTCTTGCCTGGAAAATTGCATGGACAGAAGATCTTAGTGGGCTACAGTCCCTGGGATTGGAAAGTCAGACATGATTGAGCATGCACACACGCATGTAAAAAGAAATGTCTGTAATCAGTGATCTAAGCTTCTACCAGAAGATGCTAAGAAGAACAGTGAAATAAACTAAAATAAGTAGAAGGAAGGAAAAGTTAAAGATACAAGGGGAAAACAATGAAACAGAAAATTGAAAATAAATAAATAAATGAAACCAAAAGTTGATTCTTTGAAAAAATGAATGAAATTAACAATGCTCCAAAAAAGGTTGATTTTTTTTTTAAAAAATAGAGGATACCCAAATTACCAATATTGGCGAAAAATATAATTTACTACAGATGCCATAGACATTAAAAGAATAATAAAAATATGGAGAATATTGAGAACTTTATGTCAATAATCTTGACAACTCAGCCAAAAAGATACTTTCCTTGAAAGATACAAATTATCAAAACTGATACAAGAAAGAAATTTGAGTCACACAAGAAAATGTGAATCATTATGATTATACAGTGTAAGTGAGAAATAGATTTAAGGGCCTAGATCTGATAGATAGAGGGCCTGATGAACTATGGAATGAGGTTCGTGACATTGTACAGGAGACAGGGATCAAGACCATCCCCCTGGAAAAGAAATGCAAAAAAGCAAAATGGCTGTCTGGGGAGGCCTTGCAAATAGCTGGGAAAGAAGAGAAGCAAAAGCAAAGGAGAAAAGGAAGGATATAAACATCTGAATGCAGAGTTCCAAAGAATGGCAAGATGAGATAGGAAAGCCTTCCTCAGTGATCAATGCAAAGAAATAGAGGAAAAGAACAGAATGGGAAAGACTAGAGATCTCTTCAAGAAAATCAGAGATACCAAAGGAACACTTAATGCAAAGATGGGTTCGATAAAGGACAGAAATGGTATGGCGCTAACAGAAGCAGAAGATATTAAGAAGAGATGGCAAGAATACACAGAAGAACTCTACAAAAAAGGTCTTCACAATCCAGATAATCACGATGGTGTGATCACTGACCTAGAGCCAGACATCCTGGAATGTGAAGTCAAGTGGGCCTTAGAAAGCATCACTACGAACAAAGCTAGTGGAGGTGATGAAATTCCAGGTGAGCTATTTCAAATCCTGAAAGATGATGCTGTGAAAAGTGCTGCACTCAATATGCCAGCAAATTTGGAAAACTCAGCAGAGGCCACATGATTGGAAAAGATCAGTTTTAATTCCAATCCCAAAGAAAGGTAATGCCAAATAATGCTCAAATTACCACACAATTGCACTCATCTCACACTCTAGGAAAGTAATGCTCAAAATTCTCCAAGCCAGGCTTCAGCAATATGTGAACCATGAACTTCCTGATGTTTAAGCTGGTTTTAGAACAGGCAGAGGAACCAGAGATCAAATTGCCAACATCCGCTGGATCATGGAAAAAAGCAAGAGAGTTCCAGAGAAACATCTATTTCTGCTTTATTGACTATGCCAAAGCCTTTGACTGTGTGGATCACAATAAACTGTGGAAAATTCTGAGAGAGATGGGAATACCAGACCACCTGATCTGCCTCTTGAGAAATCTGTATGCAGGTCAGGAAGCAACAGTTAGAACAAGACATGGAACAACAGGCTGGTTCCAAATAGGAAAAGGAGTACATCAAGGCTGTATATTTTCACCCTGCTTATTTAACTTCTATGCAGAGTACATCATGAGAAACTCTGGGCTGGAAGAAGCACAAGCTGGAATCAAGATTGCTGGGAGAAATATCAATAACCTCAGATATGCAGATGACACCACCCTTATGGCAGAAAGTGAAGAGGAACTAAAAAGCCTCTTGATGAAAGTGAAAGAGGAGAGTGAAAAAATTGGCTTAAAATTCAACATTCAGAAAATAAAGATCATGGCATCTGGTCCCATCACTTGATGGGAAATAGATGGGGAAACAGTGGAAACAATGTCAGACTTTATTTTTCTAGGCTCCAAAGTCACCGAAGATGGTGACTGCAGCCATGAAATTAAAAGACGCTTACTCCTTGGAAGGAAAGTTATGAACAACCTAGATAGCATATTCAAAAGCAGAGACATTACTTTGCCAACAAAGGTTCATCTAGTCAAGGCTATGGTTTTTCCTGTGGTCATATATGGATGTGAGAGTTGGACACTGAAGAAGGCTGAGCACTAAAGAATTGATGCTTTTGAACTGTGGTGTTGGAGAAGACTCTTGAGAGTCCCTTGGACTGCAAGGAGATCCAACCAGTCCATTCTGAAGGAGATCAGCCCTGGGATTTCTTTGGAAGGAATGATGCTAAAGCTGAAACTCCAGTACTTTGGCCACCTCATGCAAAGAGTTGATTCATTGGAAAAGACTCTGATGCTGGGAGGGATTGGGGGCAAGAGGAGAACGGGACGCCAGAGGATGAGATGGCTGGATGGCATCACTGACTCAATGGACATAGTCTGAGTGACCTCCGGGAGTTGGTGATGGACAGGGAGGCCTGGCGTGCTGTGATTCATGGGGTCGCAAAGAGTCAGACACGACTGAGTGACTGACCTCATCTGATATCTTCTTAAAACATAAAATATGTAACAAAAAAATTCCAAAAAAAATCCCCAAACTGTGGGCCCAGATGATTTCACTAGTATGCTCAATAGAATACTAAGGGAAGAAATTGTATCAATTCTATACAAGCATATTCAGGAAGGACCATAATCCAACTAATTATATAAGGCCAGCATTACTCTGATACCAAAACTAGACATAAATTCTACAAGAAAATTACAATAATCTAATAGCCCTCATGAACATAGACATAAAAATACTTATTGAAATATTTAGTAAATAAAAATTGGCAACATATAATAGGGATAATCTATAATTAGGGATAAGAGAGATAATCTACCATGGCAAATTGAGATTTAATGCCAGGACTGTGAGTTTGATTAACACTGAAAACTCAGTTACTGTAATTCACCAAATAGAGAGATAATAACCAAATAGAGAAAATGTATATTTATTAAATAGATGAAGAAAAAGCATTGCCCCACTTGGATACACTTTTTTCACAAAAACTTCCAGCAGGAGTGGAACTTCATCAACTTCAGAACAAGCACCTGTTGAAAACCAATAGAAAGTGAAAGTTGCTCAGTCTTGTCCAACTCTTTGCGACTCCATGGACTACTCAGTCCATGGAATTCTCCAGGCCAGAATACTAGAGTCGGTAGCCTATCCCTTCTCTAAGGGATCTTCCCAACCCAGGGATCGAACTTGGGTCTCTTTTATTGCCAACAAATTCTTTACCAGCTGAGCCACAAGGGAAAGCCTAAAAACCAATAACCATCACTATAATGGTGAATAAGTGACTTCCCTTCTGATCAAAAATAAGGTGAAAATGTCTACTCTCACTACTTTATTCAACTTTTTCATTGGAGGTCACATATTTCCTGGAATATGGCAAGGGAAAAATATGAAAGTCATATAAATTGAAAAGGAAGAAGTCAAATACTTTTATTTGTAAATGGCATGATCTTGTACATGAGGTATACTAACACATCCTACATATAAGCTACTTGAAGACATTTTAATAATTTTGCTAGATCCATTGTATACATGACCAAAATCATTTGTATTACTGTTCGTATGAAAATTAAATTTTAAAATACTGTTTATGATACTATCCAATATCATGAAACATTAAGAGGTAAAGTTTAAAAGAATGTTAAAACATATAAATTAAAAACTACAAATTGCTTTGGGTAGTATAAATCCATGCACCTATGGACACCTTGTCTTTGACAAAGGAGGCAAGAATATACAATGGATTAATGACAATCTCTTTAACAAGTGGTGCTGGGAAAACTGGTCAACAACTTGTAAAAGAATGAAACTAGAACACTTTCTAACACCATACACAAAAATAAACTCAAAATGGATTAAAGATCTAAACATAAGACCAGAAACTGTAAAATTCCTAGAGGAGAACATAGGCAAAACATTCTCCGACATACATCACAGCAGCATCCTCTATGACCCACCTCCAAGAATATTGCAAATAAAAGCAAAAATAAGCAAATGGGACCTAATTAAACTTAAGAGCTTCTGCACAGCAAAGGAAACTATCAGATCAGATCAGATCAGTCGCTGAGTCGTGTCCGACTCTTTGCGACCCCATGAATCACAGCACGCCAGGCCTCCCTGTCCATCACCAACTCCCGGAGTTCGCTGAGACTCACGTTCATCGAGTCAGTGATGCCATCCAGCCATCTCATCCTCTGTCGTCCCCTTCTCTTCCTGCCCCCAATCCCTCCCAGCATCAGAGTCTTCTCCAATGAGTCAACTCTTCGCATGAATGAGGTGGCCAAAGTACTGGAGTTTCAGCTTTAGCATCATTCCTTCCAAAGAAATCCCAGGGCTGATCTCCTTCAGAATGGACTGGTTGGATCTCCTTGCAGTCCAAGGGACTCTCAAGAGTCTTCTCCAACACCACAGTTCAAAAGCATCAATTCTTCAGTGCTCAGCCTTCTTCACAGTCCAGCTCTCACATCCATACATGACCACAGGAAAAACCATAGCCTTGACTAGGCGAAGGAAACTATAAGCAAGGTGAAAAGACAGCCTTCAGAATGGGGGAAAATAATAGCAAATGGAGCAACTGACAAACAACTAATCTCAAAAATATACAAGCAACTCCTACAGCTCAATTCCAGAAAAATAAATGACCCAATCAAAAAATGGGCCAAAGAACTACATAGACATTTCTCCAAAGAAGACATACAGATGGCTAACAAACACATGAAAAGATGCTCAACATCCCTCATTATCAGAGAAATGCAAATCAAAACCACTATGAGGTACCATTTCACGCCAGTCAGAATGCCTGCGATCCAAAAGTCTACAAGCAATAAATGCTGGAGAGAGTGTGGAGAAAAGGGAACCCTCTTACACTGTTGGTGGGAATGAAAACCAGTACAGCCACTATGGAGAACAGTGTGGAGATTCCTTAAAAATCTGGAAATAGAACTGCCTTATGACCCAGCAATCCCACTGCTGGGCATACACACCGAGGAAACCAGAATTGAAAGAGACACATGTACCCCAGTGTTCATCGCAGCACTGTTTATAACAGCCCGGACATGGAAGCAACCTAGATGTCCATTAGCAGATGAATGGATAAGAAAGCTGTGGTACATATACACAATGGAATAGTACTCAGCCACTAAAAAGAATATATTTGAATCAGTTCTAATGAGGTGGATGAAACTGGAGCCTATTATACAGAGTGAGTAAGCCAGAAAGAAAAACACCAATACAGTATACTAATGCATATGTATGGAATTTAGAAAGATGGTAACAATAACCCTGTATATGAGACAGCAAAAGAGACACTGATGTATAAAACAGTCTTTTGGACTCTGTGGGAGAGCGAGAGGGTGGGATGATTTGGGAGAATGGCATTGAAACATGTATAATATCATATATGAAACGAGTCACCAGTCCAGGTTCGATGCACGATATTGGATGCTTGGGGCTGGTGCACTGGGACGACCCAGAGGGATGGTATGGGGAGGGAAGTGGAAGGAGGGTTCAAGATGGGGAACATGTGTATACCTGTGGTGGATTCATGTTGATATATGGCAAAACCAATACAATATTATAAAGTTAAAAAAAAAACTAAAAAAAAAAAACTACAAATGACTCCTTATCAGATCAGATCAGTCGCTCAGTCGTGTCCGACTCTTTGCGACCCCATGAACTGCAGCCCGCCAGGCCTCTCTGTCCATCACCAACTCCCAGAGGTCACTCAGACTCACATCCATCAAGTCAGTGATGCCATCCAGCCATCTCATCCTTTGTCGTCCCCTTCTCCTCCTGTCCCCAATCCCTCCCAGCATCAGAGTCTTCTCCAATGAGTCAACTCTTCGCATGAGGTGGCCAAAGTACTGGAGTTTCAGCTTTAGCATCATTCCTTCCAAAGAAATCCCAGGGCTGATCTCCTTCAGAATGGACTGGTTGGATCTCCTTGCAGTCCAAGGGACTCTCAAGAGTCTTCTCCAACACCACAGTTCAAAAGCCTCAATTCTTCAGCGCTCAGCCTTCTTCACAGTCCAGCTCTCACATCCATACATGACCACAGGAAAGACCATAGCCTTGACTAGGCGAACCTTTGTTGGCAAAGTAATGTCTCTGCTTTTCAATATGCTATCTAGGTTGTTCATAACTTTCCTTCTAAGGAGTAAGCGCTTTTAATTTCATGGCTGCAGTCACCATCTGCAGTGATTTTGGAGCCCAGAAAAAGAAAGTCTGACACTGTTTCCCCATCTATTTGCCATGAAGTGATGGGACTGGATGCCATGATCTTAGTTTTCTGAATGTTGAGTTTTAAGCCAATTTTTTCATTCTTTTCTTTCACTTTCATCATGAGGCTTCTTCTTCACTTTCCGCCATAAGGGTGGTGTCATCTGCATATGTGAGGTTATTGATATTTCTTCCAGCAATCTTGATTCCAACTTGTGTTTCTTCCAGTCCAGCATTTCTCATGATGTACTCTGCATATAAGTTAAATAAACATGGTGACAATATACAGCCTTGATGTACTCCTTTTCCTATTTTGAACCAGTCTGTTGCTCCATGACCAGTTCTAACTGTTGCTTCCTGACCTGCATACAGATTTCTCAAGAGGCAGATCAGGTGGTCTGGTATTCCCATCTCTTTCAGAATTTTCCACAGTTTATTGTGATCTACACAGTCAAAGGCTTTGGCATAGTCAATAAAGCAGAAATAGATGTTTTTCTGGAACTCTCTTGCTTTTTCCATGATCCAGCGGATGTTGGCAATTTGATCTCTGGTTCCTCTGCCTTTCCTAAAGCCAGCTTGAACATCAGGAAGTTCGGGGTTCACATATGCACTCATCTCACACGCTAGTAAAGTAATGCTCAAAATTCTCCAAGCCAGGCTTCAGCAATATGTGAACCGTGAACTTCCTGATGACTCCTTATAATACTCACTGTATTATATACTTATAATGAAGATGTGAATAAATGGAAACATATTTTTGTGGATTAGAAGGCATGGTACTGCTAAAATATAAATTTCCTCACATATTTATCTGTATATTCAATCCAATTGCAATCAAACTCCCTATTACACTATTTTTTGGGGTAGAAATTGAAAAGTGGATGTTAATATTAGGTTGGTGCAAAAGTAATTGTGGTTTTGCATTGTTGAACTTTGCCATTTGGTATTGAAATAAATTAAATGGGCTTCCCTGGTAGCAACTGGTAAAGAATCCTCCTACAATGCCTGAGACCCCAGTTCTATTCCTGGGTCAGCAAATTCCCTTTCAGAAGGTTTAGGGTACCTACTCCAGTATTTTTGGGCTTCCCTGGTGGCTCAGACGATAAAGAATCCACCTGCAAAGTGGGAGACCTGGGTTTGATTCCTGGTTGGAAAGATCCCCTGGAGGAGGACATGGCAACCTACTCCAGTATTCTTGCTTGGAGAATCCCCATGGACAGAGGAGTCTGGTGGGCTGCAGTCCACGGGGTTTCAAATGATGTTGCAAAGAATCAGACATGACTGAGTGACTGAGAACAGTGCAAACACAAAGTGCATTTCTTGCTTAATGATTTTTTGCTAATGACTTATTACTTGATGTGTATTTTATATTTATTTTATACTATGGAAATGATGTTAGACAAAAAGAAAATTCAAATGATTTTCTTATTAGAGCTCAAAATGGGTTGTAAAGCAGTGGAGACAACTTGCAACATCAACAAAAGATTTGGCTCAGGAACTGCTAACAAATGTACAGTGCAGTGGTGGTTGAAGAAGTTTTGCAAAGGAGACAAGACCCCTGAAAATGATTAACGTAGTGGCCAGCCATCAGAAGGGAACAACCAATTGAGAGCAATCATCGAAGCTGATCCTCTTATGACTGCATTAGAAGAAGTTGCCAAAGAACTGAACACCGACCATTCTGTGGGGGTTAGGTATTTGGAGAAAATTGGAAAAGTGAAAAAGCTCAGTAAGTGAGTGCCTCGTGACCTGACCAAAAAAAAAAAAAAAAAACCACATCATTTTGAAGTATTCTCTTATTCTACACAACAACAATGAACCAGTTCTTGATTGGACTCTGACATACGATGAAAAGTGGATTTTATGCAATTACTGGCAATGACCAGTTCAGTGGTTGGACTGAGAAGAAGCTCCAAAGCACTTCCCAAACTTGTACCAAAAAAGGTCATGATCTGGTGGTCTGCTGCTGGTCTGATCCACTACAGCTTTGTGAATCCCGGCAAAATCATTGCATCTGAGAAGTATGCTCAGCAAATTGATGCTGCTGCTGCTAAGTCGCTTCAGTCGTGTCCGACTCTGTGCGACCCCATAGACGGATGCTCACCAGGCTCCCCTGTCCCTGGGATTCTCCAGGCAAGAACACTGGAGTGGGTTGCCATTTCCTTCTCCAATGCATGAAAGTGAAAAGTGAAAGTGAAGTCGCTCAGTCATGTCCGACTCTTAGCGACACCAAGGACTGGAGCCTACCAGACTCCTCCGTCCATGGGATTTTCCAGGCAAAAGTACTGGGGTGGGGTGCCGAGCAGCACCAAAAACTAACACCTCCAGCAAGCACTGGTCAACAGAAAGGACCCAATTTTTCTCCACAAGGACTGACTGCACGCTGTTGTACAACCAGTGTTTCGGAAGTTGATTGAATTGGGCTACAAAGTTTTGCCTCATCCACCATATTCACCTGACCTCTCGCCAACCAGCTGTCACTTCTTCAAGCACCTCAACAACTTTTTGCAGGGAAAATGCTTCCACAACTAGCAGCAGGCAGAAAATGCTTTCCATGAGTTCACTGAATCTCAAGGCATGGATTTTTATGCTACAGAAATAAACTTATTTCTCATTGACAAAAATGTGTTGATTGTAATGGTTCCTACTCTGATTAATAAAGATGTGTTTCAGCCTAGTGATAGTGATTTAAAATTCAGAGTCCAAAGCCACAGTTACTTTTGTACCAACTCAATAATTGTATGGAAATGCAAAGGACCTAGAATAGAAAAAAAGAGTTTCGTCTGTAGAACAAAATTGTGGGATTCACATTACTTAACTTTGAGTTTACTATAAGTCTACAGACTTGTAGTAATACGGACTATGATATTGGCAAACTATCAAATTTATTTATATATATATGTATGTATATATATATTTGGATATATGAAAAGAGAATCCAAAAGTAGACCCACATATTTTCAACTGACTTCTGGAAAAAGGGCCAAGGTAATCAGATGAGAATATAATAATTGTCTCAACAAATGGTACTAAAATGAATGGATATCTGCATTAAAGAAAAAAGAAAAAAAGCCCTTACCTAAGGCCTTTACAGCGAACACCAGTAAATGATATAAAGGTTATAAAATTTCTAGGGATAAACAGAAGAATATTCACAAATTTGGGGTTAAAAAAAACAATTAAGCATAAAAAAAAGGCTTAATACATGGAATTTAGAATTGGTCCTAAGCAGTTATAGCATCACAAACTTGTCTCAGTACATGGGTTAACACCCACTCAATCAAATGGGTGCTTACATTTTTAAACATACCAAGTGGATGTATTTATTTTGTGTAAATTTTATCTCAATGAAGTTTATCTGAAAAAATATATAGCTCTGATAATACTTTTTAATCTTAATTTTGGTTAAATCATTTCGTATTTCTTTTATCCCTGTGTTGACAAACAAGTTGAGAGATGAGATCAGTCTTATTCTCAAGGTTTGGGCCATTTTCCATTTTGCTTCTACAATAAAGAAAAAATGATTTAAAATTTTCCTAGTACTAATATTAATAATTAATAAAACTTGGAAACATGGGTAACATTGAAGGATATCCATTCACTTCGGTACCATTTGGCCAATGCATGTGTAGTAGTAAGCATGTCCGATTTTGTGCAGCATGATGGACTGTATCCTTCCAGGTTCCTCTTCCATGGGATTCTCCAGGCAGGAATACTAGAGTGGGCCATCATGCCCTCCTTCAGGGGATCTTCCCAGCCCAGGGATCAAACCTGTGTCTTTTATGTCTCCTGCATTGGCAGGCTGGTTCTTTACCACTAGCGCCACCTATCCTATTAGGAACAATATCTCCTTTATTTTATTGACAGGAAATCCATAGATATTATCACTTCATAATATTTTAAAAAACATAAAATCAAGTATAAAATAAAGAGGTAAAAGTTATCTGTATAAAACAACATGTAGTTCAATGTGTAAATGCTTGGGTAAAACTAGCAGGCAAACTGAAACAGAAGCCTGAACCTACTCGGAGTCAATGTCAACGTGACAGACAGGGTGTAGATATTGTACTGGTGTCAATACCACCAGCAGAGATGTTTTCAGTTATGAGATTTTTCTGGAATAAACAAATCTTGATAAGGTTAAAAAACACAGATATATTCTTTCCTCGATTTATATAGTAGATTCATCCAGGGGGAAAAAATTGATGTAAAAACTTTTGCTTGTGTGCAAAATAGACTTAAATTAGGCTTCAAATATAATGTGAGGGTTTTTATCTAAATGAATGTCCAGTGGCCCTTACAGAGCTGTGTGGGGTCAGGGGTGGGGGGCAGTTTACCGTGTGGGACTGACCCACCCATAGTGCCCTAACCTCACTGTGTACGGATGCCAGTAGTCCCCCTCCTCACTAGCTTCACCAAAAAACACCCTGGATGTCTCATAAAACTCCAGTAAAGAGCTGTTCCAAATCTTATGTATGAGAGCCACAGACCATAAAACACACACACACACACACAACACACACACACACAAACAAAAAACTAGTAAGGAACTGTCATCTGAACACAGGGTGGCAGAAAACCTTGCAGAAATTCTGCTGAGTTACAGGGAAGAAATGGGGACTGGAAGCAAGACATTTTGAATCTGAAGAGAAACGAAAAGACCTTGTATCCTCTTTGAATGCATGTTACCTGACTGAATGGAAAACCTTAGTTTTTACCTTCACATTCTTCATAAACATCGCACTGGATGAAGGGGGCTTGTTTTATTTTGCGATCCCCTCCCCCCGCCCCCCTTTTGCTGCCTAGCCAGCGTAAGTCTCCTGGCCTGGCCTGACTGCCTCATCCGGTTCACACTCTGCCTCCTAGTACCCTGGCAGTCATCTGGACCTTTGGGACAGTCTTGTGCCCAGCGTGGATCACCTGGATACGCAGTGCTCTCGCACAGCTTTGCCAGGCCTTTCTCAGGAGGTCCATCTTCTGAGCTTCGCTAAACATCCTAGCTGTGCTGATTTCCCACAAAATTGAATGCTTTCCACATGGAGGGATTTTACAGGTCACAAAGTGGTCTCTTATCAATGACTTTCTTTAACTTGAAGTTCAGCTAACAGATGAAGCCAATCTTTTCTCGCAGTGAAGGACCTAAGCTGTAGGAAAAGGCCTCTTTCACCGAGGACCCTTTAAGGGCCTGGGCCGGGACGTCTGTGGGGCGAGGGCCAGGGAAAGGGGCGGGTGGGGGAGTGTCTTCTTTCTCCCCCCACCCTCCGGCTGCGACCGAGCCGGGGTGGGTGGGGGCTGGTTCCTTCCTTTAGCCAGCAGCTGCTGCACATTCAGCTTACTAGCTCAGGCCAGGGAGACCGGGCGGCAGCGACTCCAGCTCCCGAAAAGTGAATCCGCTCTGGGGGCTACCGCAATGCCCCGAGCCTTCGGGGTGTTCCTGGTCCTGCTGCTCAGCGGAGGCCTCGGGGGCGGCCAGGCGCAGCGCCCGGAGCAGCAGCAGCAGCAGCAGCAGCATCGGTGGCAGCCACCCGCGCATCAGCAAAGAGGTACAGTCGAGGCACGGGCTCCAGGTCGCAGGCTCTGCTGGGGCCCGCGGACCTTCTCTGGTCCCTTCATCCTACGCTTGCTGGAGAGGGACCGCTTTCTTGTTTTGCCTTTGGGGAGCGCGCTTTGGGGCGAGAGGGTCTAAGTTTGATGCAAGTTCACTTTTAGCTCCCTGAGTTCACCCACCGTCTGCCTACCTCCCCCCAGAGAAAAAGGAGCGTTTTCATCTTCCATGCGTTTCTGGGTCTACTTCTATCACTGAACATCCTGCAAATTAATTTCCTAAGTTTTTCTAAGAGGCAAACTTTCAACCAATTAAAAAACTTTAAAAAGTTTCCCCAAATCCGTTTCCATCCCCGCAGATAAAGAGTTCCCAAGCTGTGGCTCGTCTTGGAGCTTTTATGGAGGGCAGCTGATACATCTTTATTTTTAGAGACTTTGTTTCTAACTCTTTGAACAGGGCGTGTAAAGGCGTTTTTTGTTGTTCAGTCGGTAAGTCGTTAAGTATGTGGATTTTCTTTCTTGGCAGTGGTGCCCCCAGACTCATCTTTTATTTACCGATATCCTATTTTGGGTATGCTATTTTATTATAGTGAAATGCCTCCCCTTGCTTAAACACGGATGAAACCTCTATGTCATTTGTGTTTTAATTAAGACCACAGTGCCCAGATAACACTCTTCGCCTGACTTTGAAGACAGTTATACTTAATGTAACACAAATTACTTTCCTCAGAGCGCCTTAATGTTTATATGCATATGATTTCTGAAACTCTGGGGAGACTTTGCAGGGTTAGTTTATGGTCATGAATTTTAAAAGTGCACGTGCAGCATTTAACACAATAATTTATAATACAACATTTGAGCAGACTTTTCTGTAAGTTGGAAAACATGTATCAAAGTAAAAAAAAAGTTTAAGAAATATTTAAGGTTTGGTTTCAGAGATCAAAATGTTTACCCTAAGAGTACAAAATCTGGAGATTAGTAGCTTTTGAAAGTTTTGATGAGACTGAATCTGCCAGAATTTTAAAGAATACTTATCCCTCTTTTAGTTAACTGGAATAAGCTATCTCAACAGTTCTGATAGTTTTTCTGCTTGCAATCTAGCATTTCTAGCATTGCTACTTTATTTTAAAGGGAGGAAAAAAATGTACTCTAAGCTCCTAGCTATAATAATAACCCCCTGATTAAATTCCTAGAATAAAAATGACCTTACATTCACTATATAACTTTTTTTTCCCTTCTATTTTGGCTTTTGATTTTCTGAGAAGTCAAATGGGGTCAGTGTGGCTTAATTAATAGAATTTATGAGAATGATTTTGAGAATATCTTTGGCAGCTGATTTAAAAAAATACTAATTTTAAATATTAACTTTACTCAGTTATGTGATGTTTTAACAAAACATAATACTTTAATACTCTTAGGCAGCTGGGAGTAAAGATACCAAGATCACCAACCCTCTTGAAGCTCAAAGCATGCAGAGTAGGGATCAAGTGGGTTCCTGACAGTTTTCCATGGCATGCCCCCCCCCCTTTTTTCTCTTATTCTCTCTCCTGTCTCCTCCCTCTCTCCAGTTTTGTTTGAGGTAAAATTAACTCTGATTTCTATGGTCCAGGCACAAGATGAAATGAATTCAGAATGAAGAAATTATACTGCCATTCTGTTGAGACATCATTTGAACATTATGCACAATAAGGAATTCTGTACAAAATAACTATAACATAGAGTCCACTATACACTGCTATATTTTGCATTCTAGCATCAATTATTGTGTATTTTATAGATTATTTGCAATATATTTAGAGACTGGCTCATGGATAAATGGTTACAGCTTGTTAATATTAAAGTTTACATAAAATATATTTCATAATGCCTTAAATTTGTATAGTGCTTTATATTTTTAAAATACCTTATATATGTGAGATTATTTTACCTCCAGTCATTATTTATTGTTAGACAAATTTAAAACTTGAGGCTTGGAGTAGCTGTGACTTAAGTTCATGCAACCAATAATAACTTAATTCTTAACAACTAAGAGTACTTCTAGTATTGTTTTATGCTCAAGTTCTCATTTTATAGTACAAAAGTTGTTTTTTTTTTTTTTTCATTTAATTTTTTGAGGCCATGTTTCCTTTTTAATACTGCTGTGTTAAAGCAAGGTCTCAGTGAAGATTATTGGATATGAGTTTGATTGAAGAGGTGTTCTCTTGGCTATCATCAATTTTCTCTTTTCAATTATACTAGCACTGACCTTTCTGGCCAAGAACTAATTTAGAATGAGTTCTGTGTTCCCTTATAGTATGGTACCAGTTTACTAAGAATATTGACATGAGGAAACAGTTTTAGATATTGTAACTAAGTTAGAAACTTAATCAGATTTTTGTTTGTTTGTTTTTTTCTTTGAAATCTTGTATAGTTTCTAGAACACAGTGAATTGTGGTATCAATAGTATTGACTCAGCAGGAAAGATATTCTAAGGAAATTCCTTAACTAAATTTAAGATTGACAGAATAGGAAAATGATACAAAGTGGGTCTGTATTTCAGCAAGGCAGTAGATAAGATCTTATCCTGATATTGGTGTAAATAATGTGTGGAAATGGAAATGTAATAGTAGGTAAATTGCAACTGAGTGAAAATAATTTCCAAAGACTATATTGCATAGTAGATCAAGATCAATCCAGGAAGAAGTCTTTACGGCTGTGACAGAGGTTTCCTTATGCTCATTTGTCTTGTTAATGGCTTGATGGAAAATATAACATCCAAGTTTATGACAACTACCGGTGTTCCAAAACTGATTCAGATGGCTAAGCTGGTATCTAACAGATTCAGGAATCTATAAAGGTCTCTATAGGCTGATCCATGAACAGAACCTACATGAACTTGGTTTTGTTATTTGTATCCAGATGTTAAGTAGTTTCATGTTGCCCTCTTTAGACATTTGTTGTGTACTTTATATGTACAGGAATGAGTACAAAGACAGGATGAGAAAAGCAGTCTGAACTGCGGCCCATTCAATATGAACATACAGTGCGATATGGTGACAGAATAGTTAACTCATAAAAAACTTAAAAACAGGTTGGTTGGTTGGTTTAGAACACATTTGAGTGCAGTATTGACACATGGATGCAAATCGAGAGGAGGAAGAGCAGAAAGGTTAGAAGTCTGAAAAGATTTTTAAAGGAGGATTTTTCCAAGTAAAGACTGTTAATTTGGAGAAAGAAAGACTTAGGAAATCATAAGAGATATCCTTGAATTTTTGGAAGGGTTGTTATTTGGAAGAGAGACTAAAATATTCTTTCTAAAGCCTGAATTTAAATGCATAGAAGAGTGTGACAAAGAGGAAGCTTTAAGTTAAATAAAATGGGAGGAAACCTCTCCTCCCTCCTCTCCCTTCCCTGTTCTGAGCTGTTCAGAAATAACTGGGTTGTGCTGGAACACCCAGCTTCTGGAAATGTCCATGCAGTGATCAAATGTGCAACATGTCAGAGATGATTTAGGATGGAATGCCTCTGCAGAAAGGAAGTTAAGACTCAAGTCTCCAGTCCTTAACCAAGTGCAAGATTCTAGTATTACATTCTATTGTTTTGAGAATGCATACTTGTATTTGAACTTCTGAATTCTTAAAAAATGTCAAGAAAATATTCAATGAATATAAATGTGTTTTTAGATGTCTTCTGAGATTTTAAAATAAAAACATCTTTGAGATGATTGTCACTCATGTTTGGCAAGAATACTTAAAAATTTAATATGTAATTTCCACATCACCATAAATTGCACAGTTCTAAAACATCCTGTGCTATAAAATGTGAGAACACTTTATAAATTACCTGAGAACTTTTCAGGGGATTTATTGTGGCTGTAAAGCTGTAATAGATTTTTTTTTTTATGGTATTTCCTTTTGTTACATTTGTAACTTGTTGGCTTGTTCACTACATATTGGCCTACTAGTTTGGTAAAAATGATTTATAACATATAAAGTGTATGAGAAAGAATATGAACATATTCACCATTGACTGTTATGGATGTGTTAGAATTTATTTAAATAACATACTTTATATATTCTTAAAATCTCACTTATCGGTGTATGCAAATTGCTGATATATCTTATTCCTAAATTTTTTTGTTCTAAGATTTCCTGCAAAGTAATGAACTGAATCTGTATCAAGAGTTTCTTGGGATTAGGAAAACTATGCACATGCTTTGCCAATTCTCTCTTTAAATTTTTTATATTTAACATTTTATTGTGTAAACAAATAGGATCTTATTCTAGGTACACTGTAATATGCACATGAGAAAGATATGGGACCTTTCTTGCAAAAGCTTGAATAAGTTTTGGTTATAATTCTAGTTAATATTTATTAATACACATCATACTCTTTTTATATTAGCTGGGTCTCTTATTTTTTTATTTTAATTTTTTATTTGGAGTATTATTGCTTTACAGTGTTGTGTCAGTTTTTGCTGTACAGTGAAGTGAATCAGCTATATGTATACATACATCCCCCCTTCCTTGAGCATCCCTCTCACCCTCCACGTCCCACCTCTCTAGGTTATCTCAGAGCACCGAGCCAAGCTCCCTGTGCTATAGCAGCTTCCTACTAGCTATCTGTTGAAAATCCCATGGATGGAGGAGCCTGATGCGCTGCAGTCCATGGGGTCGCTGAGTCGGACACGACTGAGCGACTTCACTTTCACTTTTCGCTTTCATGCATTGGAGAAGGAAATGGCAACCCACTCCAGTTTTCTTGCCTGGAGAATCCCAGGGGCAGGAGAGCCTGGTGGGCTGACGTCTATGGGGTCACGCAGAGTCGGACACTGAAGTGACTTAGCAGCAGCAGCAGCAGTGCATATATCTCAGTCATACTCTCCTTGTTCATCTCACCTTCTTCCCCTTCCCACCTGTGTCCACATATTTTCTCTATGTCTGCGTGTTTATTCCTGGCTTGCAAACAGGCCCATCTATACCATCTTTCTATATTCCATGCATACGAGTTAATATATAATGTTTTTCTCTTTTTGACTTATTTAACTCAGTTTGACAGACTCTAGGTCCATCCACATCACTAAAGATGACCCAGTTTCTTTTCTTTTCATGTTTAAATAATATTTCATTGTATATATGTTTCACATCTTCTTTATCTGTTCATCTGTTGATGGACATTCAGGTTGCTTTTATGTCCTGGCTTTTGTAAATAGTGCTGCAGTGAACATTGGGGTATGTGTGTCTTTTTGAATTGTGGTTTTCAATTCATGCTGGCTCATATGGTAGTTTTATTTTTAGTGATTTAAGGAACCTGCATACTGTTATTATTAGTATTTGTATCAAATATATGGAGAAACAGCAGAAACAGTGTTAGACTTTATTTTGGGGGCTCTGAAATCACTGCAGATGGTGATTGCAGCCATGAAATTAAAAGACGCTTACTCCTTGGACGGAAAGTTATGACCAACCTAGACAGCATATTAAAAAGCAGAGACATTACTTTGCCAACCAAGGTCCGTCTAGTCAAGGCTGTGGTTTTTCCAGTGGTCATGAATGGATGTGAGAGTTGGACTGTGAAGAAAGCTGAGTGCCGAAGAATTGATGCTTTTGAACTGTGGTGTTGGAGAAGACTCTTGAGAGTCCCTTGGACTGCAAGGAGATCCAACCAGTCCATTCTGAAAGAGATCAGCCCTGGTTGTTCATTGGAAGGACTGATGCTGAAGCTGAAACTCCAATACTTTGGCCACCTCGTGCGAATAGTTGACTCATTGGAAAAGACCCTGATGTTGAGAGGGATTGGGGGCAGGAGGAGAAGGGGACGACAGAGGATGAGATGGCTGGATGGCATCACCGACTTGATGGACATGAGTTTGAGTAAACTCCAGGAGTTGGTGATGTACAGGGAGGCCTGGTGTGCTGCAGTTCATGGGGTCACAAAGAGTCAGATGCTACTGAGCAACTGAACTGACTGACATTCCCACTAACAGTGCAGGAGGGTTTCCCTTTTCCCACATCCTTTTCGGTATCTATACTTTGTAGATGTTTTGATGATGACCAATCTGGCTGATATGAGGTGATACCTCATTGTAGTTTTGATATGCTTTTCTCTAACAATTAGTGATGTTGAACATTTTTTCATGGATTTGTTGGCCATCTATATGTCTTCTTTGGAGAAATGTCTATTTAGGTCTTCCACTCATTTTTGGATTGGGTTTTTTTTTGGATATTTAGCTGCTTGTATATTTGGAGATTAATCCTTTGTCAGATGCTTGGTTTGCAAATATTTTCTCCCATTCTGAGGGTTGTCTTTTTGTCTTATTTATGGTTTCCCTTTGCTGTGCAAAAGCTTTTAAGTTTAATTAGGTTGCATTTATTTATTTTGTCCAATTGTTTCTTAATTCACTTCAGTTACTCTAGCTCCTGAAAGATGAGATTTCACCTCACTGTCATGACCACACTTTCACCTTCTTTAGATGTAATTATTTAACAACTCAAATAGATACCCCAAGAGTTCTACCCAGATATGATTGCTGTAAGAAAAACATGGATTTTTTCCCCCATAGGTGGGTTTTAGTTAAATAAGAAGGATTTCTGAAGTAGTAGAATTTGGATTTTTTACACCTTTCAGTTATACTGTAATAGCTGCTACTCAAAAAAGTTTCCTTTTTTGGTAGATTTCCCAGTATTTTCTCCATTATCTAAAGTAGATCATTGCCATTCTTTTTCTATTCATATATTTAATAAATACTGATTATTCATGGAAATGACTAATGTGCTAGACTTTTCAATGTGGACCTCTGAGAATGAATCATTGTTCTTTCTTCTAGTCCAAATAGATTTAGCAGTGACCTATAAAAAGAAATTCATTTAAGCTTTATATGGGGTCTGACATCTCCTTTCATAATCTACTTTAGAATTTTGGAACTACAATGGTGGGCCACAATGGAAGAGAAGTAATCAAGGCCTCGTGGGTGCAGAACAGGGAATACTAATTTCAGTTTAGCCTGTGCATAACAAGATTAGTGGAGTGGTTATCTGTCCTTATAGAGTCCAAAGGATTTATCAAATGCACACCTGAGTCCAGCCAGCATTAGCTGTCCAGTAGGATTTTATCCTGTGGGTAGAGCATGTCTGGAAGAGTTTCTAAGAGAGGACTTAAATAAAATAGGTGACTCCAGGTCATCTGTCCAATTTGCTTTATGTCCTTATTTAGCACCTGGAGACCCTGTGGAAAAGATGAGGAAGAAAACATTGTCAGTGGCCAAATTGTCTAGTTTCTAATCTGGAAGACCGGAGTTTAGGAGTCTTAGTCACAACTTTGAAATGGGTAGCTAAGCAGGAACTAAGGCAGAAGCCAACTGAGGTGAATGGGAAAAGAAGGTGGGGGTTAGAGAAGGACAGCGTTAGATAGGCACATGATTCTCTAAGACTCATGCCAGGCTCAGTGTATACCAGGCAGCCAGAAAGAAGATGGATTCTGGGCTGAACCCATGGGTAAAACTGAATTCCAAGGCCAGAATTTCTGCAAGAAATTGGTGGGTTGGGCCTATGTGTATTGGAATGTGGTTAAAGAATGATTGTATTCAGTGAGCAAAAGAGAGCTCCCCCTGCCAACAACAACAACAGCAACAAACTCAACATATCCCTGCTCTTATGGAATTTATATTCTAGTTGAGACAAATATAATGAATATATAATGAATAAGTAATATCATGAATACCTATATTGTGTAGAATGTAGCCAGTGATGGTTTTCTGGACAAATACAGCAAAGAGGAGTCAGGAGTTCTAAGAATGAAGGATGGTTTCTATTTTTAAATAGTGATAAAGGGATAAAGGTTGACCTCACTGAGAAGATCACCCTTGAGTGAACACTTGCTGGGTTGTGGGAAAGATTAATACAGATATCAGCTGGAAGAGTACTCTGAGCACAGGGAACAGGTCTAAAGCACAATTTGAAGGGCTAGAGAAGTAATGCGGGCTTGATCACTGTAAAGATTTTGCTTGTTAGTCTAACTCAGGTGGATGATACTGAAGAGTTTTGAGCAGAATAAAATGAATGAATTGAATAAATTAATATTTTTCATATCAAGCAAGCTCTAATCCATTGGGCTAGACACATAGGATAAACGTAGGATGATTTTAAATTCATCTCCTGCCCCTAACCTTTCATTTGTAGGGCATGTTTAAGAGAATCCATTCCAGGGTATGACACTTCAACAATCTTAACATCGAGAGGCTCAGAGGCATCTTTGTAAAACTTTTTTTTTTTGCTTTTGGCATCTCACTTCCATTTTACTATTAAAGAATATGAATAGCTCAAAACTACTCAAGTTCAAGGAACTTCTACATATCCTTTTATTTTGTCCCAGTGTTCCTAGAAATATGCCTTAGGTTTCTTGGAGCATTTTTAGCTAATGTACTTGTTACAAAAATTATATATAATCCCACATGGATATGTATGTACCTTAGAGTTCTCTTTTTTTATCATTCATTTCAGTATCAGAGCTAAAGTTTAGGTACTATTATTAAAAATGACACAGTGATGTATTGATCTGATGACTTCTTTTATTAAAGGAACTTTGAAATGTTATCAACCTTTTTACAGTTAGAAGCACTCGATGTTCTGCTTCGATTTTTATAACTTCTTTAAGGATCTCTGTAAGTCTTGCAGTAATCTTTGGAATAAAGTAACTCAATTTTGGGCTGACCTAATTTTATCATTTAAAACAAACCATCTCTGTCTTCCTTCTTCCCTCCTCCCTCCCTTCCCTTTTCCCTACCTCTGCTTCTTTCCTTCCCTCATCCCCTTCCTCCCTCCCTTCCTTTTTCCTTTAATATCCTGATTCTGAATACAATATGGTTTTCAAAGAGATGATTCTAACAAATTTAAATTTTTAGAAAGTATGAAAGGATAAACTTCAACTACATATTTCATCTTATTAAAAGTCATGGATAATTATGTTTATTTAACTTGTATGCAGAGTACATCATGAGAAATGCTGGACTGGAAGAAACACAAGTTGGAATCAAGATTGCTGGGAGAAATATCAATAACCTCAGATATGCAGATGACACCACCCTTATGGCAGAAAGTGAAGAGGGGCTAAAAAGCCTCTTGATGAAAGTGAAAGTGGAGAGTGAAAAGGTTGGCTTAAAGCTCAACATTCAGAAAACGAAGATCATGGCATCTGGTCCCATCACTGCATGGGAAATAGATGGGGAAACAGTGGAAACAGTGTCAGACTTTGTTTTTCTGGGCTCCAAAATCACTGCAGATGGTGACTGCAGCCATGAAATTAAAAGACGCTTACTCCTTGGAAGGAAAGTTATGACCAACCTAGATAGCATATTCAAAAGCAGAGACATTACTTTACCAACAAAGGTTCGCCTAGTCAAGGCTATGGTCTTTCCTGTGGTCATGTATGGATGTGAGAGCTGGACTGTGAAGAAGGCTGAGCGCCGAAGAATTGATGCTTTTGAACTGTGGTGTTGGAGAAGACTCTTGAGAGTCCCTTGGACTGCAAGAAGATCCAACCAGTCCATTCTGAAGGAGATCAATCCTGGAATTTCTTTAGAAGGAATGATGCTAAAGCTGAAACTCCAGTATTTTGGCCACCTCATGCGAAGAGTTGACTCATTGGAGAAGACTCTGATGCTGGGAGGGATTGAGGGCAGGAGGAGAAGGGGACGACAGAGGATGAGATGGCTGGATGGCATCACTGACTCGATGGATGCGAGTCTGAGTGACCTCCGGGAGCTGGTGATGGACAGGGAGGCCTGGCGTGCTGCGGTTCATGGGGTCGCAAAGAGTCGGACACGACTGAGCGACTGATCTGATCTGAAAGATAGTTTTGAGACATAATCTAAAATTACATTGAGAGTTAAAGCTAGGGGATTGCCTGCCAAAGATGTTTAATATGAATAAAAATATAGTATTTTTCCAGTCATCTTGAATGTGGATTTTAATATGGGAGCTTTATCCTGTTTGGCACATGACATTTAGAAGAAGATTGTAGAGGCTAGTCTATTAGTGGTTTATTACTCATAATGCTGGCTTTCTGTAGCAAGCCTAATCTAGTACAAATAGCAAGTTAATCTGTGTAAATTCTGAATGATGAACACCTGAGCAGCTATTTCGTGTCTGGCTCTTGGGAGAGGCACCTTGTAGGAAGTTAACGACATCTCTCCTCTTACCGTCTTCTCAATTGACTACTGGGCTGTGCGCTTTCCCAAGGCTCTTTGTTCAACTAGGTCTCAGTGCCAGATACTTTAGATTGGTTTAATAGTATCTAGTGCATTGTGAGTGTTAACGCATTCATTTACACAGCACAAGTTTCCAACAGGTTAATATAATTATCTTCATTTTAGAGAAGGAGAAATTTGTCAAGGACAAACACATGTTCCACTGTTAGTTTTAGAAATAAGAATATGTTCCTTTTCTTGGTTTTATGGACCCTAAGTTGTCATCTCTTTTGGAGCTTTAGATCCTTTCAGACCTTTTATAAAATACCTTAAAAATCATATTATCATTTCTGAATTATGTTAGTAGTCTAGTTTTAAACTGAAGATTCACTAGGTCTTATGGAAGAACAAAATAAAGCATATAATCTTCAAAACTCATTTTCTTTTAAATACACACACTACTTAAAAGTATGCAGAAATACACATGCATAATACTCAAAGCTATGCATAAATTTCAAAGTATCCATCAAATTTTAGGCTTTAAATTTTTAGGATTTGGACTATTGGGTGCTAGACTATAACCCACTCCAGTATTCTTGCCTGGAGAATCCCAGGGACAGAGGAGCCTAATGGGCTGCCGTCTTTGGGGTCGCACAGAGTCGGACATGACTGAAGCGACTTAGCAGCAGCAGCAGCAGACTATAACAAAGAATTAATTGATTATTTCTATAAGTCACCTTACAGAAATTACTTCAGTAGGCTAGAAGCAATTGTCTTTATAACAGATTCTTTAAAAAATGGTTACTGTATATGTCTGTGAATGAAAAGAGCAAGAATCAAGTGATATACATAAGAATAAGAGCAGAGTTAATCTGAAAATTCCTTCTGAAAAGTGCAGAACCCTGGCATCTTCATAAAAAGATTTAAAGAGTTCTGTTTGAAGTCAAACCTCTCAGTTAAGACAGAAAATTGTGCAAACATCCTAGAGTTTGAGAGGATTTGTATGTGTATCTATGTACCCTTTACAGTTTAATGCTCTCACAGTACTTAATATAGTTAATATATTATTTGATTGTTTAATCATTAGATTTTCAGTTTTATAAGCAAAAATATAGAATAAAGGAATCTAAAAATCTCCGGGATTCTGAATTTTCAAAAAAACCTAGTTGCCTTGATAAATGCTTGTAGACCACAGAATAAGCTGTAAATGGGATCATTTATAGTCTTCAGTCTGGTAGCTATACTGTTAAAATTCTAAAGTGTAATTCTTTTTAAGTTGCTTGTAACATATAAGGTCCTAAAGAGGAAATAAGGTTAGTCAAATTTGTCACATCAAATATATTTTTTCAAAAGCCTGTAGTAGCTGCCCCAATTTTCTGGCTTATTGCCTGCTATGCCTTTTTCAATTACCGAATGAGGCTGAAAGTGTGAAGGAGAACACAAAGTATGCAATTGTCATTTCAGGTAGCTACTTCATCTCATTGGTTTATTGTGAGGAGTATATAAAACAATGAATATAAAGCATGGTGCATCTATTAGGGACTCAATAAATATGAATTTTCAAAGTGCCTCAAGAAAAATGAATTAAGCCTAAAAGTTGTCTTGGTGTCTCTGGCTTGAAGCAACTTTTTTTTCCTCCAGCTCTGTGGTGTACCAAATTCAGCTGAGGCTGTTGATGAAAGTATTTGCTCATATACTTGAAAACACAAATGTATGAATTCAATTTTAACTGGAATTTATGTTGTAGTATTTCACTATTGTGAACTTCATAGCTTAAGTTATAAAAAAGACTCTTATTAACATATACTTTTTTTTTAAGGTATAGTTGATTTACAATGTTGGGTTAATTTCTGCTGTACAGCAAAGCGGTTCAATTATATACACGTGTATACCTTCTTTTTATATTCTTTTCCATTACGGTTTATCACAGGCTATTGAATATAGCTCCCTGTGTTACACACTAGGACCTTGTTGTTTATCCATTCTGTATATACTAGTTTGCATCTGCTAATCCCAAACTGCCACTCCATCCCTCTCAAACACTTCTGCCCCTTGGCACCCACAAGTCTGTTCTTTACAACATATATTTCTTTATGTCTTAAATTTCCATATATATTTCTCTGCGTTGGAGATAACTTGAATTAGCAGAAAAAGTATAGACTTGGGAGATTGAAAGAATTGGATTTATAGCCACGTTGCCATTTTTCTTACGGAGACCAAAAACCTGAGTCAACAGAGTTTAAATTTTCCATTCGTAAAATAGAATTACGCTAGATAATATTTGTGAAAATTGTTGTTATTGTTCAGTCAATAATTCATGTCCAACTGTTTGTGACCTCATGGACTGCAGCATACCAGTCCTCCATGTTCCTTACCATCTCCTGGCATTCACCCAAGTTTATGTCCATTGAATCGGTGATGCCATCCTCATCCTCATTTGTGAAAATACTTGGCAGCTAACCAGTAAATGTTAGCCAGTTTCTTCTTTCTTTTGTTACCTGATCACAAAGCTCAAAATAATATTTTCAGTGCATATAACACCCCTTTTGCTTTGTGAAAGTCACTCAGTCGTGTCCAACTCTTTGCAACCCTATTGACTATAGCCTGCCAGGCTCCTCTGTCCATGGAATTCTCCAGGTGAGAATACTGGAGTGGATAGCCATTCCCTTCTCTAGGGGATCTTCCCAACCCAAGGATCCAACCCAGTTCTCCCACAATGCAGACGATTCTTTACCATCTGCATTCTTCACCATCTGAGCCACCAGGGAAGCCCCAAGAAACACCTCCGCTGACCGGTGACTCGTGTTGGGGCCACAGTGGTGAAAGGACCAAATCATAGACACTAGACCACCAGGACCTTTTGCTATAGAAGAGCAAAATATTCTACAAATAGACCCTAAGAGATTATAGATGACAAACTATTTATGTCACTGCAGAGCAATTGAAGAATTCTATCAAGGTCACCCAAGTCAATAATAGAGATAGGAAGGAACACGAAGTCCTATAATTAGCTAATAATTATGCTAGTAGCCCAATATGGGAACTTATTTAAGCAGGCAACAGAATAGAAATTTTAGCAGTACTTTGTGGCTATTTATATTTCAATTATGATATAATAAACTTTTAAAAGGAATTTCTTTTGACTTGAATTAATTAGGAATTGATAAACTACTTTTTAAAGAACTCAATGTATGGCATGCGACAAGTGCTTCATAAATACTAGTTATTATTTTCAACCTATGAAGCATCTGTCTTCATTAACATCTTCTTGGGTAGAAGTAACAATTCAGCACGTTTGACACACAATGGGAATTAATTTTAGGATGGTCTTCAATGAAAAGTCTAATTGGATTGTTAAAAAGCTCTCAATATAGACTCTGTTTAGACTCTCTCTATTCACTAAAGTGAAAAAACAGTCTGAATAGGGAGAAGTTTTAGTTTGTCTACCTGTGCAGCAAGTCTAATGGTAAATTTCTGAAACAAACGAACAAAAACTACCTCAGGAAATCATGTACCCCAAACAGATCTCTAGGGAAACTTGCTTTTTTTAACTTGGGGATATCAGATTTTGAAGAAAGAAAAAAAAAAAATCAGACAAAACACTTCCTAGGACTCGGCCATAATGAGCTGGCCTGTAATGTAAGAGACCCGGGTTGTATTCCTGGGTCAGGAAGATCCCTTGGAGAAAGAAATGGTAACCCATTCTGGTATTTTTGCCTGGGAAATCCCACGTACAGAGGAGCTGGCTGTCTATGATTCAGGGGGGCTGTAAAGAGTCGGATACAACTTAGCGACTAAGTAACAGACTTGCTATAGTCTCTTTCCCTATTTAAAAAGTTTCAATCATGTTTAACATGTAATGTACAACTAGTTAATTTTTCACTGTGGTAAATTGGAAAAAAATCATTGGATTTGTAATTGGAATTCCAGGATACAAGTTTTGCCTCTAGTCCTTGCTAAAACTGTGACCTTAAACAATAGTTTAGATTCATTTAACTATTCTGAAATTCAATTGCCATCTATTAATAAAGAAAATTGAGAACATAACGTTCAACTCTACTTCATGGGGTTGTTGTAAGGGTTAAATAAAATATGCCATACAAATAGTATTGTTAATAATACTACTCTGTATTACGCTAACTGATAGGTTTGGTCAAAGGCATCATTGACATATAAAGTTTTTCTTCACCCCTTTCCTTGATTTTTTTCCCCTAGTGATTTTTAATACACTTAGTTCTTCTGTATTGAAAATCTTGGCATATCCTCCTTTTATTTTTATTTACTTATTTATTTTTTGCCACGTACCTCCCAGTAACATAGAAAAAGTAAATTGGTATGGTAAGGAAATATTTAAAATGCATATCCTATCTTCACTGGTTTTGCAAATAATTACAGATACATTCTTCATGTAGACATAATATGTTGAAAAATTCTTCAAAATACTTTTTATTTCCCTTTATGATCTTTCTCAAGTTTATACAAAATATTTTCCAGTCAACTTTCAAGGATAGATTTTATCCACAGGCTTCCTAGTATGTGCTATCTAAGATGTTCTGAGAAAGCAAAACTGTCCTAAAAGTTTCCATATTCATCCATGAGTCCATAGATTAAGGTCAAAGTTGGCTCATGTATATAATGAGTCTAACCTGTTTATGATTTTCATTTATGTAATAAGTTGAATGACGAATCCAATCTTGTACAAACTTCAAGACCTACTGTTATTTCAGAAAGCTAGAAGGGCACATATATAACTAGTTACTCTTTCAAGATCTTCAGCTGTGTAATGGTTAGAAATTAATATTGTAAGTTTGATAATAATAGGACCTTTAAAATTTACTGCTCTATTTCTTGTCTTTAGACTGACATACGGTAGGCACACAATAAAAATTGTAAAATGAAGCTACTCTTTTTGGGCAGACTAAAAGAATTGCCTTTAAAAATTGCTGTACATGTACTATATTTCCTAATCTTTTTATCATTAGAATGAGTATTTTTATGATACACCTTTCAAAAAATACTGAAACACAGTGTGTTCAGTTATTAAGTGTTGTTATTGATGCCACTAATGTGATAAATAAAATAATTTAGAATGTTTTTTATGCTTTTGAGACATACTTTCTTTCTTAGGATATTCCAGTAAGAACTGAGCAATTTTTAAGCTTCGGATGAGAAATACATATTTCTTTATTCAGTCAGAACTTTTCTGTGTGTGAGGTCTTTTTTGGATGAGGGTTATAATACATAAGATTAAAATGTTTACCAGCTATCATTTAAAATATATATTGAAAGTGAAAGTGAAGTTGCTCAGTCGTGTCCGACTCTTTGCAACCCCATAGACTGTAGGGTACCAGGCTCCTCTGTCCGTGGGATTTTCTGGGCAGTAGTACTGGAGCGGATTGCCATTTCCTTCTCCAGGGGATCTTCCCAACCCAGGGCTTGAACCTGGGTCTCCCGCATTGTAGGCAGACACTTTACCGTCTGAGCCACCAGGGAAGTCCAAAATATATATTAGACACTAATATTTCAGGTTCTCCACCAGTTTTGTCCATAACCCGTCAACATTTTCTAAGCTCATCATTTGGAAAGGATGTTCTTTTTTACCTTTCCCAAATTAATCTGTTTTCACCCATTTTTTTTTCCCAAAAAAGTAATCCTCACCCTCTATGTCTTTACTGAGCTCTTCGAGCCATCAAGAAATCTTTCCTTTTCTTCAGCACACTCTACTTTTGAACATGCTTCTTTCTCTTGTATTTTTAAGATGGAGTTAAAAGCTCATTTCCTCCAGGTCCTCAGGTGTGAATACACCTCTATCACTTCTGTAACTTTAGCCCCACTTATCATTATGTATAGTGTAAAAATATTCATCCTATTATATATGTAAATCTTTCTTAGGTTTCTTGATTGATTTCTGTGTTTATGAGCTGAGAGGGTGGGAGGAAGGAATAGGAACTTCTGTTGCAATTAGCTATGTTTTCTTCCTTTTAATACCAGATGAAGCCCTAGTCTACAAGAACTCATCAGGCCATGGCAATATTTTCAATTGAGAATTTACTGAAAGGAAATAGAAAACTGACATGATACTCCAATCTTTATTCTCTTGGTGTGTATTATTCATAGATGAAGAAACAGTAAAGTGATTGAAATGACAATATAAATCAGATAATAAAAATACTCTGCCCTCAACTATTTTTTCCCCCAAATTATAGATTTATTAGCATACTGGCAAATTTCTTTCAAGTTAAATATTGCACCATAACTGGGAATGAATATTAAACACTTTTAAAATTTCTGTTCAGCAATTAGTATAAATTTAACAGAGCAGATCCTAAAAACTAAATTTAAGTAAGCACATAACATGGTTATCATGATTTCTATAGAGAGGTATGGGTGAGTGGTGGACTGCCACACGGGCATGGGCTCCGGGTGCAGCAGACTTGGATATGGCACAAACCCTCTTGGAGGAGGTTGCCATTAACCCCACCATAGAGTTGCCAGAACTTACACAGGACTGGGAAACAAACTCTTGGTGGGCACAAACAGAACCTTGTGTGTACCAGGACCCAGGAGAAAGGAGCAGTGTTCCCACAAGAGACTGACCCAGACTTGCCCGTGAGTGTCCAGAAGCCTCTGACAGAGGCATGGGTCAGTGGTGGCCTGCTGCAGGGTTGGGGGCACTGAGTGCAGCAGCGCATGCTTGGGGCTTTTTGATCTTTTAAAAGGTTTTGGAAGATCTTTGAAAGGCCTTTGATCTTTCAAGGTTGCCATTATCTTCATTACCTCTACCATAGTTTGATTTTGCCAAGAGAAAGCACTGGTCTTAGCAAACACCCTCTTCCAACAACACAAGAGAAGACTCTACACATGGACATCACCAGATGGTCAACACTGAAATCAGATTGATTATATTCTTTGCAGCCAAAGATGGAGAAGCTCTATACAGTCAACAAAAACAAGACCGGGAACTGACTGTGTCACAGATCATGAACTCCTTATTGCCAAATTCAGACTGAAATTGAAGAAAGTAGGGAAAACCACTAGACCATTCAGGTATGATCTAAATCAAATCCCTTATGACTATACAGTGGAAGTGAGAAATAGATTTAAGGGCCTAGATCTGGTAGATAGAGTGCCTGAGGAACTATGGATGGAGGTTTGTGACATTGTACAGGTGACAGGGATCAACGCCATCCCCATGGAAAAGAAATGCAAAAAAAGCAAAATGGCTGTCTGGGGAGGCCTTACAAATAGTTGTGAAAAGAAGAGAAGTGAAAAGTAAAGGAGAAAAGGAAAGATATATGCATCTGAATGCAGAGTTGCAAAGAATAACAAGGAGAGATAAGAAAGCCTCCCTCAGTGATCAGTGCAAAGAGATAGAGGAAAACAATAGAATGGGAAAGACTAGAGATCTCTTCAAGAAAATTAGAGATACCAAGGGAACATTTCGTGCAAAGATGGGCACAGTCAAGCACAGAAATGGTATAGACATAACAGAAGCAGAAGATATTAAGAAGAGGTGGCAAGAATACAGAGAACTATACAAAAAAAGCTCTTTGTGACACAGATATCCACGATGATGTGATCACCAACCTAGAGCAAGACATCCTGGAATGCAAAGTCAAGTGGGTCTTAGGAAGCATCACTATGAAGAAAGCTAGTGGAGGTGATGGAACTCCAGTTGAGCTATTTCAAATCCTAAAAGATGATGCTGTAAAAGTGCTGCACTCAATATGTTGGCAAATTTGCAAAACTCAGCAGTGGCCACAGGACTGAAAAAGGTCTGTTTTCATTCCAATTCCAAAGAAAGGCAATGCCAAAGAATGCTCAAACTGCTGCCCAATTGCATTCATCTCACACGCTAGCAAAGTAATGCTCAAAATTTTCCAAGCCAGGCTTCAACAGTATGTGAGCTATGAAATTCCAGATGCTCAAGCTGGTTTTAGAAAAGGCAGAGGAACAAGAGACCAAATTGCCAACATCTGTTGGATTATCAAAAAAGCAAGAGAGTTCCAGAAAACATCTACTTCTGCTTTATTTACTATGTCAAAGCCTTTGATTGTGTGGACCACAACAAACTCTGGAAAATTCTGAAAGAGATGGGAATATTGGACCACCTGACCTGCCTCCTGATAAATCTGTATGCAGGTCAAGAAGCAACAATTAGACCTGGACATGGAAAAACAGACTGGCTCCAAATAGGAAAAGGAGTATGTCAAGGCTCTATATTGTCATCCTGCTTATTTAACTGGTATGCAGAGTATATCATTAGAAATGCTGGGCTGGATGAAGCACAAGCTGGAATCAAGATTGCCAGGTGAAATATCAATAACCTCAGATATGCAGATGACACCACCATTATGGCAGAAAGTAAAGAAAAACTAAGAAGCCTCTTGATGAAAGTGAAAGAGGGGAGTGAAAAAGGTGGCTTAAAACTCAACATTCAGAAAACTGAGATCATGGCATCTGGTCCCATCACTTCATGGGAAGTAGATGGGGAAACAGAGGAAACTCTGACAGACTTTATTTTGGGGGGCTCCAAAATCACTGCAAATGGTGACTGCAGCCATGAAATAAAAAGACGCTTACTCCTTGGAAGAAAAGTTATGACCAACCTAGACAGCATATTATAAAGCAGAGACATTACTCTGCCAACAAAGGTCAGTCTAGTCAAGGCTATTGTTTTTCCAGTAATCATGTATGGATATGAAAGTTGGAATATGAAGAAATCTGAGTGCCAAAGAATTGATGGTTGTGAACTGTGGTGTTGGAGAGACTCTTGAGAGTGCAATAGATTACAAAGAGATCCAGCCAGTCCATCCTAAAGGAGATCAGTCCTGAATATTCATTGGAAGGACTGATGCTGAAGCTATAACTACCATCCTTTGGCCAACTAATGCAAAGAACTAACTCATTTGAAAAAACCCTGATGCTGGGTAAGATTGAAGGCATGAGGAAAAGGGGATGGCAGAGGATGATGACATGGTTGGATGGCATCACCGACTCAATGGACATGAGTTTGGGTAAACTTCGGAAATTGGCAATGGACAGGGAGGCCTGGCATGCTGCAGTACGTGGGGTCGCAAAGTATCAGACACAACTGAGGAACTGAACTGACTAATAGAGAAAATCAAATTCTTTCTGATGGACTTAATTACAGCCTCCTGTTCCACTGTGCTGCTCTCATATGCTTTACATTTGTGTAGCATCTGGTATCTAGGATGTTTTATTTTTTCATCACCATGTCTCTGCCTCCACACAACTTTTGAGTCTTGTTTGTAGCAGTGTATTCCTAGATTTGGAGTAACATGGGTGTTAGTATTTAAAATGAATGATTTAACTTGATAAAAGTAAGAATGAAGAAAAATAGAATCCCAGACTTTCTAAATCCCAGACATGTATTTCAGTTTTATATAAATCTTCTCTCTGATATGGAAAGTAGCAATTTTTAAATGGAGAAAGCTAATATAAAAACTGAAGCTTTATAACAGTTTAGGGAGGGTAGGGTTAAACACTGACTCTATAGGTAATCTATAAAAAGTTTTTTTGATTCAGTCAAAATAATGATGGTTTATCATCTTTCCAGAGAGAAACATTCATCATTTTTTTCTGTGTGTTTAAGATAATTTTTACTTCTTCTGTCACTTAATTGTATTGTTTAATTGATTTTTGAACATTCTATTCATAAATATGATCAGATACAGCTTAGAATATATATGTCACATTGTTTCATATTAATATACATGCCTTTTTATCTTTCCAATAGACTTGTGTATAGTTTCATATTATTAAGGAGTTATAAACTGAATTTATCATAATTCGCTGAGTAAAATATTGATTTTAAAATCTAATGTTATTTTGAATATCCCCTTTGAGAGACATTGGAGACTTATAGTGAAGTCATCATTTCACTAAGATTTCTTTCTAATAAGACATTCACATTACTAGAATTATATTTTATGCATTACATTCCATTGACATAATTTTAAATTTCCATTCTACTTCACTATAAATAAATGGAATTTCATTATGTGTGACTCTACAATAAGTGGGTTACAGTATCGTTGACATTTAGCAGGATTACAGATCTTAGTGTCTTTGTACACTCTGCATTAAAATGCATTATGTGTGTTTTCAATTCTGTTTCAAAGAAACTACTCTCGATTTACATAGTTGTTGTATAGAAGAATTCTGTTAAACTCCATTGCTTAATTTCATGTTTTTTTCCCCCTTTGTAAAACCAATTGAAATATTTCTTAGTGTATTTTGCAACTATTGGGTAAAAATGAGATAAAACTTATGGATTATAAATATATTTGTGGGAGTTTTCTCTAACAGTAGGTCTTTATAAAGTCTTTGTGGATCTTAAGCTGTAATTGTAGCTTTCTCTTGTTAACTGTCTTTTATTCTATATTTTATTATGAAAGTTCTTGTAGAAAATGAAGTATTTTACATAGTGCTGAGAAAGCCTTTCTCTTCTAAAGAGTGAAATTAAAATATTTCTTTTGTTTCAAGCTCAGGGGAGAGATCTTGGTAAGAATAGACTCTTTTATCTGGAGATCTGTTTCAGGGATTTGAAAGCAGAGCTACTGCTGTGGAGGCAGAAGAATGGGTGCGTTAAGGTAACAAAGACGATGGACTTTGGTTTTAAGAGGCCTGGTGTTGAGACCTCCTTATCTGTTACAATAGATAATAATCTCAGATGGAGGTCTCCAGTTGCAGATAACCCTTTTTTTTTTTTTTTTTTTTTTTTTTGGTAAGGAGTGTTAGACTCAAAGGGGAAATTGCCCTTAGAACAGTCTAAAAGCCATTAATTCTAGAACCATTTCCTCAAGGATGTGGGACCCAGGGATGACTAAGGCCTGGGACACATCAACTCAGTCCAGTTTGAGGGGAGGAATATTTCAAATTCAACAAGGTCAAGAACATTTTAAATTCAACTAGGACATCCCTGGTAACTCAGCTGGTAAAGAATCCGCCTGCAATGCAGGAGAGACTAGTTTGATTCCTGGATTGGGATGATCTCCTGGAGAAGGGATAGGCTACCCGCTCTGGTATTCTTGGGTTTCCCTGGTGGCTCAGACAGTAAAGAATCTGCCTGCAATGCAGGAGACCTGGGTTCAATCTCTGGGTTGGGAAGATCCTCTGGAGGAGGGCATGGAAACCCACACTAGTACTCTTGCCTGGAGAATCCCCATGGAAGAGGAGCCTGGCAGGCTACACTCCATGGGGTCATGGAGTTGGACACAACTGAACTAAGCACATAGGTCAAGATCACCTGCTACAGCTGTTTTTAAACTTTCCCACACCTCTTCTTTATACTCTTTCTGTGGGGAGTGTTAGTAACCACTTTGAGAGAGAGATTTATATTTAATCATTATGCCACCTATAGTCTTAGTTTTCCAGCTTGGTTTGGATGTATCTGATTGTAACTTATGTAAACAGATTTGGAATAGAGATGCCCTTGCTGTTGTTCAGTCAGTAAGTCGTGTTTGACTCTTTGCTACCCCATGGACTGCAACACACCAGGCTTCCCTGCCCTTTATTACCTTCCAGAGTTTGCTCAAACTCATGTCCATCGAGTCAGAGATGCCATCCAACCATCTCATCCTCTGCACCGACACCTCCTCGTTCCCTTAATCTTTCCCAGAATCAGAGTTTTTTCCAGTGGGTAGACTCTTCACATCAGGTGGCCAGATTATTGGCGCTTCAGCACCCATCCTTCAAAAGAATATTCAAGGTTGATTTCCCTTAGGATTGACTGGTTTGATCTCCTTGCAGTCCAAGGGACTCTCAAGTGTCTTCTCCAGCACCACAGTTCAAAAGCATCAATTCTTTGGTGCTCAAAACCAATTCTTTATGGTTCAACTCTCACATCTGTACATGACTCCTGGAAAAACCACATCTCTGACTACGCACACCTTTGTCAGCAAAGTGATGTTTCTTCTTTGAATGCACTATCTATGTTTGTCATATATTTCTTTCCAAGGAGCAAATGTCTTTTAATTTCATGGCTGCAGTTGCTGTCTGCAGTAATTTTGGAGCTCAGGAAAATAAAATCTGTTCACATTTCCCCGTTTTTCCCCACTGTTTCCACTTTTTCCCCTTCTATTTGCCATGAAGTCATGGGACCAGATGCCAATATCTTATTGTTTTGAATGTTGAGTTTGAAGCTAGCTTTTTCACTCTCCTCTTTCACCCTCATCAGGAGGCAAGATAATTCCTCTTCACTTTCTCCCATTAGAGTGGTATCATCTATATATCTTAGGTTGTTGATATTTCTCCTGGAAAACTTGATTCCAGCTTGTGATTCATCTAGCCTGGCATTTCACATGATGTACTCTGCATGGTGGTGGTCGTGGTTTAGTCACTGAGTTGTGTCCAACTCTTGCGACCCCATGGACTATAACCTGCCAGGTTCCTCTGTCCATAGGATTCTCCAGGCAAGGAATGGAGTGGGTTGCCATTTCCTTCTCCAGGGGATCTTCCCAACCCAGGAATTGAACCTGTGTTTCCTGCATTGCAAGCAGATTCTTTACCACCTGAACTAGGAGGGAAGCCCCATATAAGTTAAATAAGCAGAGTGACAGCATACAAGCCTTGTCATACTCCTTTCCCAATTTTGATCCAGTCTGTTGTTCATGTCTGGTTCTAACTGTTGTCTCTTGATCTGCATACAGGTCTTAAGAGACAGGAAAGGTAGTCTGGTATTCCCATCTCTACAAGAATTTTACACAGTTTGTGGTGATCCACACATTCAAAGCTTTAGCATTGTCAATGAAAGAGAAGTAGATGTTTTCCGTAATCCCTTTCCTTTCTCTGTGATCCAGCAAATGTTGACAATTTGATCTCTGGTTCCTCTGCTTTATCTAAACCCAGCTTGTACAACTGGAATTTCTTAGTTCATGTACTGCTGAAACCTGCTGCTGCTGCTAAGTTGCTTCAGTCGTGTCCGACTCTGTGGGACCCCATAGACGGAAACCCACCAGGCTCCCTTGTCCCTGGGATTGTCCAGGCAATAACACTGGAGTGGGTTGCCATTTCCTTCTCCAATGCATGAAAGTGAAAAGTGAAAGGGAAGTCACTCAGTCGTGTCCAACTCTTAGCGACCCCATGGGCTACAGCCTACCAGGCTCCTCCATCCATGGGATTTTCCAGGCAAGAGTACTGGAGTGGGGTGCCATTGCCTTCTCCGGCTGAAACCTGACTTGAAGGACTTTGGACATGTCCTTGCCAGCATGTGAAATGAGTGCAACTGCACAGTATTTTGAACATTCTTTGGCATTGTCCGTCTTTAGGCTTGGAATGAAAACTGTTTTCCAATCCTATAGTCACTGCTGAGTTTTCCAAATTTGCTAACGTATTGAGTGCAGCACTTTTAACACCATCATCTTTTAGGATTTTAATAGCTCAGCTGGAATTCTACCACCTCCACTAGCTTTGACCATATTAATGCTTCCTAATGCCCACTTGACTTTGCACTCCAGGATGTCTGGTTCTAGGTGAGTGACCACACCATCATGGTTATCTTGTTCATTAAGGCCTTTTTGTACCGTTATTCTGTGTATTCTTGACACCTCTTCTTAATTTGTTCTGCTTTTGTTAGGTCCTTCTTATTTCTGTCCCTTGTCATGCTCATCCTTGCATGAAATGTTCCCTTGATGTCTCCAACTTTCTTGAAGCAATTTCTAATTTTTCTTGTACCATTGTTTTCCTCTATTTCTTTGCACAGAAAGAGATGCCCTTGACAACATTTTAATGAGCACTTAAAATTTCACATAAAGTAATTCAGAGAATTGTATTCCTTTGTCTTTATCTCCCAAGATAAGAGTGTCTGGAGGCCAGAATTCTAGCTGAGTTCATTAGCATTATTGCCAGGTCAGTAAGGAGGCCTGTTAACATGAAATATGTTGTTCTGCATCTGGAAGCCAGAATATAATAAGCATTGTTAATTTAGTTAGAAAAAAACAGCTGTGTATGTTTAGCCTTTTGTGTGTGTGTGTGTGTGTGTGTGAGTTAACAGATAACATCTCTCTCCCAAGATATGCATGTTTTTCTTTTGTTTGTATGCAGATTTAATTGATGATTGAATTAATCAATTAATTTTCTTTTGCTTGTATGCAGATTTAATTGATGATTGAATTAAATAATTAATTGAATTGAATTAATGAAATAATCAACTACTTTATAATGTTAATTGGAAATTGATCAACAGGTACTCATCTGAATGATGTTATATAGTTTTAGAAACCATATTGCTTTCAGTGGTCATGTATTCTGGTCATGGCTTCCTACAATACAACTATTAAGCCAGATAAAGAGACTCTATTTCTAAAACCAACCTTCATCATAACCATTATTTAGAACCCTGGCCTAAATGACATCTGTCAGTTAAAACACTGCTGTTTTCTAGTGATGTATTTTGATAATTATCTACATTAAACACATTTATGTAGATATGTGTAATGAGATTTCTTTGGAAAATATAGTTTGTATGTTGAGTTTAAACTTGTTTCCATTTAACTTTCATAAGCCTTAACTATTTTCCTGTTCTACAGAAGGGATAGTACCAATTATATATCAAACTTTTTATTCTCTTTGTTTCTACTATTTCTGAGATCCCTGAGGACTGGTATTATGGTTACCATTCTAGAGAATGAGGCTGAGAAAATGAAATTCATATGACCATAAAATATTTACAGTATGATATAAAGCCACAACCTCTTTTTTTAACAACTTTTTTTTTTTGCAGTATAATTTACATAGAAAATAAAATTCACACAAAACTATACCTTTTGGGTGACAATTGACAAATGTACACACCTGTGTAACACCATCCTAGTCAAGAAATAGAACATTCCACTTTCTCAGAAAGGTCCTGCTTGTTCTTTTGCATCTCCTCCCACTCCCCCAACCTCTTATCTACTTAGTTTCATCTGTTCTAGAATTTCCTTTATGTCAGTCACCAACTATGTTCTTTTTTTGTGTCTGCCTTCCTTTGTTCAGCTCCATGTCTATAAAAGTCATCCATATTTTTGTGTTCATCAGTATTTGATCCTTTTAATTCCTGAGCATTTACAGTGTATCAGTATATATCAGTTTCAGATTTAAAACCTGCCAACAACTTTTAGATTTCAGTTTTTAGCTATTATGAATAAATTTGCTATATACACACGCATGTGTGCTCAGATGCTTCAGGCATGTCCGACTCTTCGTGACTCTTTGGACTGTAGCCCACCACGCTCCTCTGTCCCTGGGATTCTCCAGGCAAAAATACTAGATTGGGTTGCCATGCTCTCCTCCAGGGGCATCTTCCCAAACCAGGGATCCAACCCGCATCTCTTATGTCTCCTACATTGGCAGGCGAATTCTTTACCACCAATACCACCTGGGAAGGCCCTACTATATATGAGTCATGTACAAGTCTTTCTACAGACATATGTTTTCATATCTCATATTTATCTAGGAGTAGAATTCCTGGGTTGCATAGTCAGTATACATTTCATCTTATAAGAAGTGGGAAAATTGTTTTCCAGAGTGATTGTATTGCTTTACTTTTCCAAAACAAAGACATGGTCTTATTCTAGTGATGTTTACTTACATAAAGTGACATAAATGTTTGTTAAGCTAAATTTTGAGATAAGGAATGACATGACAATTGATAATTTTTCTCTTTTTTAAAGAAAATTAAAAAAAAAAAAACAACAAGGATTAAAATCTTGCCTTACTTGGGGAGATCTTATTCTTTAAGTCTTTGTGATAAATTTAAGACTTAAAATTTTATAGGCAGATAAAGTAGAATAAATATTCTTTGTTTGACTTTTAAAGTAGTTTATTGTTCATCTTAACTACTTTGCATGTACTATGATCATGGGTAAAGCCATAATAATATTAATGGGAGAAGAAGAATCCCAATTTATTCATTGAACAAGAGTGTATTGAACATGTACTATAAGTTTCCTATACTGTAAGATGAGAGAGACATAATCTTTTCCTCTAAGAATTGTCTAAGTAGAGAAAAAAAGTAAATGTATATACAATAATATTAATACAGGCAGTATGTATGTCGAAAGGGATTTACTAAAACTATTTAAAATGCTTAAAAATTCTTAGTGAAACAAAGATTTTCAGCTCATAGGAGTAGAGACAGCTTCACAGAGAAGATGGAATTTGGCTGAGCCTAACAGAAGAGAATTTTTCCACAGTTTATTGTGATCCACACATTCAAAGGCTTTGGCATTGTCAATAAAGCAGAAATAGATGCTTTTCTGGAACTCTCTTGCTTTTTCCATGATCCAGTGGATGTTGGCAATTTGATCTCTGGATCCTCTGCCTTTTCTAAAACCAGCTTGAACCTCAGGAAGTTCACGGTTCACAAATTGCTGAAGCCTGGCTTGGAGAATTTTGAGCATTACTTTACTAGCGTGTGAGATGAGTGCAATTGTGCAGTAGTTTGAGCATTCTTGGCATTGCCTTTCTTTGGGATTGGAATGAAAACTGACCTTTTCTAGTCCTGTGGAAAATTCTGAAAGAGATGGGAATACCAGACCACCTGATCTGCCTCTTGAGAAATTTGTATGCAGGTCAGGGAGCTACAGTTAGAACTGGACATGGAACAACAGACTGGTTCCAAATAGAAAAAGAAGTACGTCAAGGCTGTATATTGTCACCCTGTTTATTTAACCTATATGCAGAGTACATCATGAGAAACACTGGACTGGAAGAAACATAAGTTAGAATCAAGGTTGCTGGGAGAAATATCAATAACCTCAGATATGCAGATGACACCACCCTTATGGCAGAAAGTGAAGAGGAACTCAAAAGCCTCTTGATAAAAGTGAAAGTGAAGAGTGAAAAAGTTGGCTTAAAGCTCAACATTCAGAAAACGAAGATCATGGCATCTGGTCCCATCACTTCATGGGAAATAGATGGGGAAACAGTGGAAACAGTGTCAGACTTTCTTTTTCTGGGCTCCAAAATCACTGCAGATGGTGACTGCAGCCATGAAATTAAAAGACGCTTACTCCTTGGAAGGAAAGTTATGACCAACCTAGATAGCATATTCAAAAGCAGAGACATCACTTTGCCAACAAAGGTTCGCCTAGTCAAGGCTATGGTCTTTCCTGTGGTCATGTATGGATGTGAGAGTTGGACTGTGAAGAAGGCTGAGCGCCAAAGAATTGATGCTTTTGAACTGTGGTGTTGGAGAAGACTCTTGAGAGTCCCTTGGACTGCAAGAAGATCCAACCAGTCCATTCTGAAGGAGATCAGCCCTGGGATTTCTTTGGAAGGAATGATGCTAAAGCTGAAACTCCAGTACTTTGGCCACCTCATGCGAAGAGTTGACTCATTGGAGAAGACTCTGATGCTGGGAGGGATAAGGGGCAGGAGGAGAAGGGGATGACAGAGGATGAGATGGCTGGATGGCATCACTGACTCAATGGATGTGAGTCTGAGTGACCTCCGGGAGTTGGTGATGGACAGGGAGGCCTGGCGTGCTGGGATTCATGGGGTCACAAAGAGTCACACACGACTGAGTGACTGATCTGATCTGAACAGAAGAGAAGCCAATGGCAACCCACTCCAGTACTCTTGCCTGGAAAATCCCATGGACGGAGGAGCCTGCTAGGCTGCAGTCCATGGGGCCGCTAAAGTCGGACACGACTGAGCAACTTCACTTTCACTTTTCACTTTCATGCATTGGAGAAGGAAATGGCAACCCACTCCAGTGTTCTTGCCTGGAGAATCCCAGGGATGGGGGAGCCTGATGGGCTGCCATCTATGGGGTCGCACAGAGTCGGACACAACTGAAGCGACTTAGCGGCAGCAGCAGCAGCAGAAGAGAAGAATTTTAATGGGCAGATCAGGAAAAGAGCAGTTCAGGAGAGTGAAGGGTAGGTCATGGGTGTGACTGAGCAGAGAGGCAAGTTACAGCATTGTGAAGCAGAGAGAACAAAGGATGAAGTTTAGGCATCATCTTCTAAGGAAAGAGGTTAGTTTGTGATGAGAGAAAGAAGCTCAAAGTGAAATTGTGAAAATGTACTCACTTGGAGGGATTATAAAAACGAACAGTGAGGTCTCCTTCTGTGTTTTTGAAATGAAATGCAGAGATATCAGTTGTTGGCTTTGATAATATCTGGGAGGTGTGAGAAAGGTCATCACTATGTCAGCATTTCTAAGTGGCTGGAGACTTAAACTTTCAAATTTCACATTTTGAGTACCTTTTCAAATTTGATTACTCTAGCCAAAGAAAAAGGCATGCCATCATTGATTTAACCACTTGTTACAGTGGTTTATTTTACTGGTGTACTTTTTCTTTAAATGACACATTCTTATGAAGGAAAAAAAAAAGATCAGTTTTACTCTACTCAGGCTTCTTTTTACACTGAATAAACAACCACAGGAACCTAAGCTGTTTCTTTATCCCAGTTGTTTAGATGCCTTTAATAATATGGTTTTTCACTTACTGCTATTAACTAGAGGTATTTTAATAGAAAATTCCTTTAAAAAATCGTGTACTTATAGTTTATTGCAGCATACAGTGTATTTTAAAGCTGCAGTAATAAAGCAATCAGAATTAAGCTCTAATAGAAGATTAGACATGCTTATTAACAATAAAATATAGTCAGAATATACCAGGCATAAGCATATTTTTGTGTGGTGAAATTACCTCAGCACATAGTTAATCTAGATTAAATGAGTTTATAATTGAGATCTGTGTGCAGGAAAAGGGAAAATTTATCTGTTCTGTAGACTATATATGTTTTTAATATCACAGCCAAAGTTTTAGGTATCCTTTGAGAGTAAGTGTGGATGCTGTTAAATGCAGCTGTGCTCTTCAGCTGTCGGTATGGATATATGGCAAACCTGGAACAAAACTACAAAAATTAAAAAGGTATCGTGGGAAAATGGGAAACGAAATTAGAAGAGGAAGACTAGCTTCCTCATCCTTTCTTTTCTCAAGGTTGCTAGCCCAAGTAATTTCCAACCTTAATAGTTATGGAAAAAATAGAAAAAAATCAACCTATTTTTATTTAGAAAATGGGTCTACATAGCTCGTTTTTTTTCAGTTGTTTAACTGTCACAGTTCCCAAAAGCCACATGTTTGGGGCACGTTATGTTAGATACTTCAGACCAATGGTTTATGCTCATTGCCTTCTTGGTTTAAATAGGAAGATAAATGCTGTTTAAGGAGCCTTTAGGTGCTTTTGATTTTACACTTTAGAAACTATGTGTGTGTTTATTAGAAAGGTAAATGTTGAACTTATCAAACATGGAGTGAGTGACAAAGAAGTACTACTGATGATAAGAGCTGACCTTTTAAATTTAGCTGTGTAATCCTGCATAACATAAGTATGTAATGCTTGCTTCAATTCACCATAGCTTCTGGGCCCTGTACATCCTAGTTTGGTCTCAAGCGTGTCTAATTTTGAAATAGCTATGCTCACTTCAAAAAGAAGAACTTGCTTTATTTTTATTTTATTTGTTTTAGCTTTAAAGATGTACCACCTAGCTAGATAACAAAGTCAGCTTTCATGGACACCTCTTTTTAGAAGCATCTAGTTGTTGTAAGTCATGTCCAACTCTTCATGACTCCTTGGAGTCATGATTGCAACCCCAAGCACACCAGGCTTCTCTGTTCTTCACTATCTTCCCGAGTTTGCTCAAATTTGTGTCCATTGAATCGGTGATGCCATCCAACCATTTCATCCTCTGTTGCACACTTCTCATCTTGCCCTCAGCCTTTCCCAGCATCAGGGTTTTTTTTCCAACAAATTGGCTTTTTGCATCAGATGGCCAAATATTGGAGCTTCAGCTTCAGCATCAGTCCTTCCAGTGACTAATCAGGACTGATTTTGTTAAGGATGGACTGGTTGGGTCTCCTTGAAGTTCAAGGGACTCTCAAGAGTCTTCTCCAACACCACAGTTCAAAAACATCAATTCTTCTGCACTAAGCCTTCTTTATGGTCCAACTCTCGCATCCATACATGGCTACTGGAAAAAACTATAGCTTTGACTATATGGGCATTTGTCAGCAAAGTGATTTCTCTGCTTTTTAATATGCTGTCTAAGTTAGTTATAGCTTTCCTTCCAAGGAGCAAGCATCTTTTAATTCCATCATTATAGTCACTGTCTGCAGTGATTTTGGAGCCCAAGAAAATCAAATCTGTCACTGTTTATACTTTTTTTTCCTTCTATTAGCCATTAAGTGGTGAGATTGGATGCCATAATCTTGGTATTTTGAATGTTGAGTTTTAAGCCAGCTTTTTCTCTCTACTCTTTCACCTTCATCAAGAGGCTGTTTAGTTCCTCTTCATTTTCTGCCATTAAAGTGGTATTATCTGCATAATTGAGGTTGTTGTTATTTCTCCCAGCAATCTGGATTCCAGCTTGTGATTCATCCAGGATGGCATTTTGCATGATGTACTCTGCATATAAGTTAAATAAGCAGGGTGACAATATACAGCCTTCACGAAGTCCTTTCCCAATTTGGAACCAGTCTGTTGTTCCATGTCTGGTTCTGACTGTTGCTTCTTGACCTGTTTTGCATCTGACTTTTTGGAACCCCATGGGCAGTAGCCCACCAGGATCCTCTGTCCATGAGAATTCTCCAGGCAAGAATACTGGAATGGATAGCCATTCCCTTCTCCAGGGGGTCTTCCTGACCCAGGGGTTGAACCTGGGTCTCCTGCAATACAGGCAGATTCTTTACCATCTGAGCCACCAGGGAAGACACAAAAGAGGCTTAAGAGAATTCCCTTACCTGAGCCTTAGGGTTGAGATAGCATATTCTTTCAAACAGACTGATAATTGATCATGAGTTAGTCATTCTTGAGTCCATTACTATTGAATCTAAGTATGTTTTAATTTTTAGTATCTAAAATCTGTTCTTAAATTTGGTAGGATATTTTCATAGTTTAGTAGTTTACAAATTTCCAAATTCAACAGTATATTAATAATATATGGTACTTTTGAATTTGTTTTGCTTCTACTAACAGTAATAAAAACATTTCCCCCCAAATGTTTTTATACTTCATATGCGTTATTGATTTTGTGTAATAGTAAAAATACTTAAGGGCTTCAAAGAGAGATGTGAGTTTGATCCCTGGGTTGTGAAGATCCCCCAAAGAAGGAATTGGCAACACACTCCAGTATTCTTGCCTGGGAAATCCCATGGACAGAGGAGCCTGGTAGGCTACGGTCCACAGAGTCACAGAGTTGGACATGACTTAGCAGCCGGCATGCATATAAGAACACTTAAATGGCTAGATTGGTCTGTGAATAGTTCTACTTGGAGTGGTTTGTTACTTGACCCTATTAGGTGACAGAGATAAGGTTGAGATGGGAAAAAGTTGATCTAATTCAAAATACTTTGCTTCACATGGAACTTTGCCTGAGTGCCATTGATATATATTCAATATTTGGCCAACAGCTGAAAATCAATATATATTTTCCTCTGTCAAAACATAAGCATTCTACTTAGACACTCACATGAAAAATGAAAGTCAAAACATAAGCATTCTATTTAGACACATGAAAAATGAAAGAAAGGATAATGGAAAAGTGTAGTTATTTTCTTAGGAAAATGATTACACATGCATACATACTCACATAAATATTTTCCCCTTTTAATTGCTAATCTGTTTCTCAGAGTAGTCTGTGGTTGACTTTGAAGAGTTATGGGAGCACAAGGTAAGGAGCTAAGGAAGACATTTTACCAAAACCCTTTCTGTTCCCCTTACTACTTTGTGGAACAGCATGAGAGAAACTTTCCAATTGTGTAGGATAAGTACAACCCACTGAATACTTCTTAACAGCAGTTTACCACAAGCCAGTTTTAATGTCAAAAACATCAGAACCTTTTCTTTTCTTCTGTATTTAAATAACGATAAATGCCTTCATGCTGTGTGAGAACTATTGAAGTGTGTTTCTCAGCAGGTAAACTTGGCAGTGTCTTATATAACTCCACTCAATGGGAGTATTACTTAAGCAGTGTGAAATAGCATTGTCTGACAAGAATTGTCTCTCAATATGGAGTGATGTTTATGCAAGTGGATAGTATGCCAGTTATTTCTAGTTTTAAAAACGGACCTCCGAGGCCACAGTATAAAACACAAGTTTTTATTTGTAGTGAACACTATAATTGTTCCTGTGGGTAAATATTGTAAACTCAATCATTTAGCCATAGTCCATCAAGTACGTGTGATGAGAGAGAACTTCCCTGTTCTTTACTTCTAAAATAAGGTGTATAATATAATTAATAAGTCACTGTTTTTTTCAAGTGTCTAAATATAATTTTGATGAAATTGAAGCATTTAATTGCATGTGTACCTAATACCTGATTATCTACCTTTTGCTTGCTGTTGTTTGTGATCTAACTGCTGTGCCATTTTTTGCTGCTGGATTGTCACCATCCATCTCCCTGGGTAATGATAGTCCTGCTGCTTCTGGCAAATTTGAATAGTAATTTCATCGCCCCTTGCTGGGCAGAATAATAGCCAGGTAACTAAAAAGTGTGTTTGGCTAGTTGAGATATGAGAACGGAGGCCAAAATTCTCAAAGTCCTTGGAAAATTTTTTGAAAGACTTCAATTCTGTTAATTCATGGTCTATTCACTGAGTCTGTAGGCACTCCAGAATAAATGCAATGATCAGAAAGAGTGCTAAGTGTTGATATCAATTTTAGCAACTGAAATAGTTGGTATCTGAATCACTGAGTTTCTGATATACGAATAACTCAGTAGTTACATGACTACTTGTGAAATGGTGTATGCAATGCTCTTATAATTGGCATGGCAGTCGAGCAATATAATCTGAAAGTCTCATCACTATGATCATGCTTCAGTAAAATAACCAGTACTTTAATTCTTCTTTCCTTGTGATTACTTTGTCTTTATTCAATGACTGCTTTTTATGTTAGAATCTGGTTGCATACAGCTCCAAGATCCATCCCTTATAGGGTGGGGTTACTCCAATAGTGTGAACATTGAGAATTTTAGGGGGCATCACACAACTCTGAGAAGCTGTTGTATCCTGTCAACACAGGCTGTGAGGCCAGCCCATGACTTAGGGCTGGAGGTGATGCAAAGTCTTTCCACCCAACTTCTTTCCCATCTGATTAATCAAGTAAAATTGGAAATGCTTTGGTTCTCAAGCTGCATCTTTTCTCTGTTTTAAAAGAAATGATTTGAGTAAGTCACTGTGTCAGTGATAAGTGGATCTGAAGGGGTGGAGATTTGGGAAGTAGAAAGTTTTAAGCATTAGGTTTAAGACAGGTGAGGAGTGTTGACCACTCCTCCCCTTATCCCATTATCTTTACATTTATGTCTATTTCTCCCCCTTCTCTAGCTCAACGCACTTCATTCTTGTTCTCTTTCATTCCTGTGTTGGATTTCTTTCCATTTCCTCTATATCTTGATATTTCATTGCCTCTCCTTGTCCTCCCCCTTCCACAATAGAACATGAAACTGAATCTCCCTCTTAAAAATAAAAAACCTGATAATAAAAGTAATGTATGCTTATTACTTACTCACTACAGGTAGAAACTATAAGCAAAAAGGAGGAAAATTTTCATCTTTCCAAACTAGAAATTAATCAAAGCTTTGAAGCATTGTAATTTTATATAGAGAAGTATAATTTACCTTGTTTTCTTAGCTATTTAAGGTTTTATTCTATGTTCACAATTTAAAACTTCATTTTGTCTTTTATTTTGCTTTCATCTTCCTCCTTTTCCATGCTGCAAAAGCTAAATTAAATTTTATTTGCTTTATATAAGGCCTGTTAACCTCAGTGGTAAAAACAAGCTCCTCTTGCTTGCTTCAGGATTTATGATTTTGTATTTAGTTTTGGAGATGAGGAAAATAAATGGTTGACATTAGCACTAGTTCTTACCCCTGGAATTTTAATTTCACTACAACCCATTTACTGAATGTGTACAATCGTGAATTTATTTCATTTTCTTACATCTATTTTTCTCTCTGTTTTAGACATCCTTAGATCTGTCTTCCTTTCATCTTAATATCCCTTATCTGTCCTCTTTATTCCCTTTCATTTAACCTCATTGTTATAGAGTGGTATGAGTCAACCTAGTGTGACAGAAAGGTGAGTTTTGTTATTTTCTTATGAATGAAAGATTGGGAACAAAAGTAATTTCCCAAGATTGATGATGTTTACCAACTAGCATCATTACTGTATATTTTCTAAACTTATAATTCAGTTTAGTGAAGTAGAAATCCTGTACTTGGTTTTAGAAATATTGGAAACATACACTTTAGGATCTGAAGCAGCTTACTAGAATGAAGGTACATACATTTGCATTCCAATCTGATTGTGTTTGAAACTATAAAAATCTACATAAGGCTGAGTTATCTGAAGAGAGGTAGGAGTTAATGAAAAGAAACAGAGGAATGTTGGAAGTTGAATTCGCACATTGATCATCTTCTACTCCTCTTCCAGCTGTCCTCCACCAAGCACTAGAAAAGCACTGTCAACCAAACTGTTGTCCAGCTGGAAACCTTGTAGTCTTCCTAGTGTTCACTTTCTTCATCCTCTCCATTATACCCAGCTTTGCCTTGTAACAGGATTAATCTTCATAGTGTTGTGCAAAAAAATGTATGAATACATTTCATGTTTCTAGTATAGAATTTATTTGTAACTCTGAGCTTTCAGGGTGCTTAGGCTAAGCAATTTAATTTAGGTGTTTTCAGGTAATTTCAATCCAAGCTAGTACTTTTGGGGGAGGGGTCACTTTTTAGTTTAAAACTGAGTCTTTACAAGAGTCAGCCTTCTGATAGTTCTCCTGATATAAGATCTGGGTCACCATATATAGCATCCAGTGTGTCAGAACAGACATCTATGCATTTTGGATCCTGATTAAATCTATCAACATAGAGAGTATATTGTGATTGCTTCAACTTGTGGAGCTTGGGAATGCCTTCTCTCTCTTTTTTTTTTTTTTTCAAATTTATTTGTTTTTTAATTGAAGGATAATTGCTTTGAGGAATTTTGTTGTTTTATGTCAAACCTCAGCATGAACCAGGCATAGGTATACATATGTCCCCTCCCTCTGGAACCTCCCTCCGTCTCCTTCCCCATCACACCCTCTGCTGCTGCTGCTGCTGCATCACTTCAGTCGTGTCCAACTCTGTGCGACCCCATAGACGGCAGTCCACCAGGCTCCCCTGTCCCTGGGATTCTCCAGCCAAGAACACTGGAGTGGGTTGCCACTTCCTTCTCCAGTGCATAAGAGTGAAAACTGAAAGTGAAGTCCCTCAGTCGTGCCCACTAGGTTGATGCAAAGCCCCTGTTTGAGTTCCCTGAGACATACATCAAATTCTCATTGGGTATCTATTTTACATATGGTAATGTAAGTTTCCATGTTACTCTCCCCATGTCCGTAAGTCTGTTCTCTATGCCTGTTTCTCCATTGCTGCTCTGCAAATTCTTCGGTACCATCTTTCTAGATTCCGTACATATGTATTAGTGTATGATATAGATCTTTCACTTCTGACTTACTTCACTCTGTATAATAGGCTCTAGGTTCATCCACCTCATTAGAACTCATTCAAAGGTGTTCCTTTTTACGGCTGAGGAATAAAGAATGCCTTCTCTTAAAGTAACTTCACTATTTGTTTCAACCACACATCTCATCTGGAACATGGTTTTCTCCTAAGCTGGTTGCTTTGCACTGCACTCCAGTCATCTCTAGCAAATGAACTAACTCCCCTCTGCTTCTTCAGTAATTGGCCCATGAGAGTGTTGAGAGTTTTCTTCTCCTTCCTGCTTTGAGAACCGTGGATCACTCGGGGATTGTTGTTTAGATTGGTTCCCTAAATCAATGCAAAGAAATAGAGGAAAACAACAGAATGGGAAAGACTAGGGATCTCTTCAAGAAAATCAGAGATACCAAAGGAACATTTCATGCAAAGATGGGCTCGATAAAGGACAGAAATGGTATGGACCCAACAGAAGCAGAAGATATTAAGAAGAGGTGGCAAGAATACACAGAAGAACTGTACAAAAAAGAGCTTCACGACCCAGATAATCATGATGGTGTGATCACTGACCTAGAGCCAGACATCCTGGAATGTGAAGTCAAGTGGGCCTTAGAAAGCATCACTACGAACAAAGCTAGTGGAGGTGATGGAATTCCAGTGGAGCTATTCCAAATCCTGAAAGATGATGCTGTGAAAGTGCTGCACTCAATATGCCAGCAAATTTGGAAAACTCAGCAGTGGCCACAGAACTGGAAAAGGTCAATTTTCATCCCAACCCCAAAGAAAGGCAATGCCAAAGAATTCTCAAACTACCGCACAATTGCACTCATCTCACACACTAGTAAAGTAATGCTCAAAATTCTCCAAGCCAGGCTTCAGCAATATGTGAACCATGAACTTCCTGATGTTCAAGCTGGTTTTAGAAAAGGCAGAGGAACCAGAGATCAAATTGCCAACATCCGCTGGATCATGGAAAAAGCAAGAGAGTTCCAGAAAAACATCTATTTCTGCTTTATTGACTATGCCAAAGCCTTTGACTGTGTAGATCACAATAAACTATGGAAAATTCTGAAAGAGATGGGAATACCAGACCACCTGATCTGCCTCTTGAGAAATTTGTATGCAGGTCAGGAAGCAACAGTTAGAACTGGACATGGAACAACAGACTGGTTCCAAATAGGAAAAGGAGTATGTCAAGGCTGTATATTGTCACCCTGTTTATTTAAATTCTATGCAGAGTACATCATGAGAAACGCTGGACTGGAAGAAACACAAGCTGGAATCAAGATTGCCGGGAGAAATATCAATAACCTCAGATATGCAGATGACACGACTCTTATGGCAGAAAGTGAAGAGGGGCTAAAAAGCCTCTTGATGAAAGTGAAAGTGGAGAGTGAAAAGGTTGGCTTAAAGCTCAACATTCAGAAAACGAAGATCATGGCATCTGGTCCCATCACTGCATGGGAAATAGATGGGGAAACAGTGGAAAGAGTGTCAGACTTTGTTTTTCTGGGCTCCAAAATCACTGCAGATGGTGACTGCAGCCATGAAATTAAAAGACGCTTACTCCTTGGAAGGAAAGTTATGACCAACCTAGATAGCATATTCAAAAGCAGAGACATTACGTTGCCAATAAAGGTTTGCCTAGTCAAGGCTGTGGTCTTTCCTGTGGTCATGTATGGATGTGAGAGCTGGACTGTGAAGAAGGCTGAGTGCTGAAGAATTGATGCTTTTGAACTGTGGTGTTGGAGAAGACTCTTGAGAGTCCCTTGGACTGCAAGAAGATCCAACCAGTCCATTCTGAAGGAGATCAGCCCTGGGATTTCTTTGGAAGGAATGATGCTAAAGCTGAAACTCCAGTATTTTGGCCACCTCATGCGAAGAGTTGACTCATTGGAGAAGACTCTGATGCTGGGAGGGATTGGGGGCAGGAGGAGAAGGGGACGACAGAGGATGAGATGGCATCACTGACTCGATGGATGTGAGTCTGAGTGACCTCTGGGAGTTGGTGATGGACAGGGAGGCCTGGCGTGCTGCGATTCATGGGGTCGCAAAAAGTCGGACAGGACTGAGCGACTGATCTGATCTGATCTGATCTGATTGGTTCCCTGCTTGTGCCTGCGTATGCAATCAACTGTTCTCCTGGTTGTTGTCGGTATCATTGATCCTAATAATACTACTCATGCTGCTACTATTACTATTGCAATCATCTAACAATTGTACAGTGATTAAAATTTGCCATATACTATTGAAAGTGATGAAAGCCTATTAACTCATTTAATTCTCAAAACAGTGTAATGATGTAGATAGTATTCTTTTAATTTTGTAGAAGAGAAATTTGGGGCATAAGGTTAAATAACTTATTAAGTGACAGAAGGTAATCTGACACTAGGGTCTGCACTTTTAATTCCTAAATTTGATGTGGAACACCCATATGTTTGACTTTTTTTTTCTCACCTCTGCCAATTATTTTATCCTCAGTCGTTTAACGGCTGATCTAGCCCGAGGGATGGTGGTGATGGGTTGCAGAGGAACTTGTTTAGGGAAGAGAAAATGTCATTTGCTTTCAACACTACTCCACTAATTCTCACCTGAATTCTGACCGTTTCCATGCAGAAACCAGATCTGAGCTCTTTATTTGTTCTTTTCCTCCTCTTACCGCTAGACTCTGACTCCTACCAGTAAAAGGATGCCCTTATAGTCTAAGATTCAGCCAGTATTGGACACATGGGAGAAACACCAGAAGATATTAATGTTTCAAATTGTTAATTCGTCTAGCTCACACTCACTGAAGAAGTCCAATCTATCTGACTTCCTGCAAATCTATTAGTTGAAACTTATGAAACTGCCACTTTTGTACATTAAAAATGGTGAGTGGCAGCAATTTCATGTGCTTCAGCCTAATATCACTTCATCAATTTCTTTACAGGACTCCGTTATTCCCATGATTCAGGGCACCATCACCTCATAACTAGATGTATCACAGCAATGTTTTAATGCATCTTCCTGCTTCTCATTTTACTCTCTCCCATTTGTTTGTTATACTTCAGCTGGAGTAAGATTTATCAAATATATTGAATATTGAGCCACTTCTCTGTATAAAATTCTGTAATGGCATCTGATTGACCTTAGTATAAATCCAAGCTCAGTTAATGTGGCTTCTAAGTCATGTAGCCACACATCCCAGTTAGTCTCTGACAGCCCTGGTTCATCCTCCTGCCCCAGCTTAATTATTAAAGGTGCCCCTTTCAGTCTCACACATGGTCTGGTTTGGATGATGAATTATATGATCACCTTATTTATAAGGTATCTTATGGCCTCTGCATCTCTTTCCAGTCTCATCTCTCACTACTTCTTAGATTATAATTTGAGCTGTGGCCATCCTGTACTCCACTGGATTTATAGAACAAGTCATGCCCTCTCTCAGTTCTGAATGTGGGCCCATGATGGTATTGCTGCCTATAATACCCCTCTGTTAGACTAATTCGTGGCAATTTGTCACAACTGCATTTATATACTTAGCACTAGAAGCACGTCCTGATCTCTGCTGCTGCTGCTAAGTCACTCCAGTCATGTCCGACTCTGCGGAACCCCATAGATAGCAGGCAGAACACTGCAGTGGGTTGCCATTTTCTTCTCCAATGCATGAAAGTGAAAAGTGAAAGTGAAGTCCCTCAGTCATGTCTGACTCTGCGACCCCGTGGACTGCAGCCTACTAGGCTCCTCCTCCCATGGTCTAGACCTGCTTGAATTCCCTGGTTTTCTGTACTCATACTTGCCCTGTACTCCCAAGTCAAATCTTCTTCCCATTAAACCAGGTTCGTATCTGATTTCTGTGCTTCCTTTCAGAGTGTTAGTTCTGGCATGACAAAGCTCTCAGTTTATTCACTACTGTATCTCCCAGGTTTCAGTTCAGTTCAGTCGCTCAGTCCTGTCTGACTCTTTGCGACCCCGTGAACTGCAGCACGCCAGGCCTCCCTGTCCATCACCAACTCCCGGAATCCACCCAAACCCATGTCCATCAAGTCGGTGATGCCATCCAACCATCTCATCCTCTGTCATCCCCGTCTCCTCTTGTCCTTAATCTTTCCCAGCATCAGGGTCTTTTCCAGTGAGTCAGCTTTTCGCATCAGGTGGCCAAAGTATTGGAGTTTCAGCTTCAGCATCAGTCCTTCCCACGTTTGCTGCTGCTGCAAAGTCACTTCAGTCGTGTCCGACTCTGTGCAACCCCATAGGTTTAATAAGTGCTTATTATATCATGCGAAGAAGGCAATGGCACCCCATTCCAGTACTCTTGCCTGGAAAATCCCATGGACAGAGGAACCTGGTAGGCTGCGGTCCATGGGGTCTCTAAGGGTTGGATACGACTGAGCAACTTCACTTTCACTTTTCACTATCACGCATTGGAGAAAGAAATGGCAACCCACTCCAGTGTTCTTGCCTGGAGAATCCCAGGGATGGGGGAGCCTGGTGGGCCTCCATCTATGGGGTCGCACAGAGTCAGACACAACTGTAGTTACTTAGCAGCATTATATCATGGTTGTGGTTTGGTGGTGGGTGATATATGCTACTAAAAAAATATTTATATATGCTTAATGAATTTATGAGACAAAAACAATTTTAGGGAGCCTTTGTACTTTGACATTTGCTCCTGACTCTCTGCGTTATGAGAGAGATTTGATAGACCATATGCTATAACAAGGCAGAATAAGAGAAAGGGAGGCCAGGAGAGGGACCAAGTTTTGAATATCAAGAGAAAAACAAATGAAAAAAACTGAGAGGCTTTGAACTGACCATTTGGAGGGACAACTATATTCCATTTCTGATCATCTGATAGTGTCTTTGCCCTGCTGCTCCCACTTATCTTAGCAGGGGCACTTAAAAAGCCTGAAACCCATGATATTTTGCCTGCAGCGTGCAGACTTATTAGAGCATCATATATAGTAACATAATTTTCAGTAAGTGCAGAGAAGTAATTATGTTTGAATTTGAGGAAGTATGGAACTCTGATAATTTCTCCTTTTAAAAGTTGGTAACAGTTATGTCAAACAAAAACAAAACAATTTCTGAAATGGTGACTACAAGTAAGAGCTGTTTAAATCCAATTTATAGCATTCACTTCCAGAAAATGAAAGTGGGAAGCTGTTTGTAAGCTATTGTTGAAAGCTATGGTTTGCAAGCTATTCTTGTGGGTTCAATTGTATCTTCCAAAAAGAAATGTTGAAGCTTTAACCCCCAGTCCCTGGGAATGTGACTGTATTTGGAATTAGGGGCTTTGCAGATGTAATAAACTGAGCTGAGAATCATACTGGGTTAGGGTGAGCCGTAATCCTGTATGATTGGTGCCATTATCAGAGGAGGATGAGAGGCACCGAGATACCTGGAGAAGACCATGTGAAGATGGAGATAGAGATTGGAGTTAGGCACCTACAAGTCAACCAATGCCAAAGATTGTTAGCCACCACCCATAGCTAGGAATGAGGCATGGAATAGATTCCTCTACCTTGATTTCAGATTTCTAGCCTCAAGAACCACAAGAGACATAATTTTTATTGTTTTAAGCCACGTAGTTTGTGGTAATTTGTTATGATAACACCAGGAAACTAATACAGCTATTTTAAAAAGAAAAGTATATCCAATATATTTGACATGGAAAAGATGGAGAGAAATGGTAGAATGATCAGAAGCATACTTACTTAGGACTTAAATTATGTTCTGTGCTTTCTTATTGCTCTCAATCCCACTGCTAATTCTTTAACCAGTTTCAGCATAGTAGTCTGCTTAAGGTCAGGCCATGCTATAGGAACAACCTCCAAATTGTAATAGTTGAACATGACAGAGGTTTAGTTCTCAGTCATGCAATACCCAAGACAGGTCCATCCGATGACTCAGTGTCCCTGTGCTCCTCCTCTTGTGAGGTGTCTAACCCCGGAAATGGTTCAGAGGAGAGGATGGGAGATGGGGGAACCAGAATTCTAATTCTACAATATTTCAGCTAAGAAGTCATACATATTTCTCTGGTCCATATTTTATTATCAAGAAATAGTCATATGCTTTCATAACTGCAAGAGGCTGGAAGGTGTAGGGGTCACAAGGAATATTTGGTGAGAAAAACTATCTCTGTTTAATCATAATGGCAAAGGAAAATAGTTGTCAACATCTATGAATATCACACTATCTTCTCAAAGATTCCGGTTACTCCTTAACTTTGGTTTCTTTTTATCCTAGTAAGAATCTTTTAAAAGCTTCTTTTCACATACATACAACTATTATATATCCTTCCATTGCCATCAGTTTTATATTTGTCTATGCTAGGACTACTGACAACATCAATAAAAATTCTTTTCCATCTAAAAGCAGTCCTCATTTAATATTCATTAATGTTCAATTTTAATATATTTGAAATGTTTATGATGGAGGAAGAGGAGGAAGGGAGGAGGAGGAGGAGATGAGAAGTGAAAATAAAGAAGAAAAAGGAAAGGAAGTGAGAGGGAAGAGGAGGCATCCACTAAAAATTTTTAGGGTGAAAGAAACATCCTGATGTTTTACTTGTATTATTTTGTCTATCAATTGAATGATCAGTTATCGGAATTTCAGGAAAAAATTCCCTTATATAACAAACTGAAACTTTACCCAGCACTCTTCTTAGACTCATACAAATTTTACCCTCCACTGTTAGATTACTCTAAGAGTTCAATGCACACCTTAACTCCCCCCTAGATTTGTAGGTGCAGTGTATTCCAATGGGTTATTATCCAGCATGTAGATGCTTTATCTGACTCCACCACAAGCCAAACCACTCTTTCATATCAAGGTGGTTGCAATTACTCTTTACAGGATGACATCTATTTTAGGGAAGAAACTCATTTAATGAGTTAACATTAAAAAGCCTTTTACAGAATATATATGCTTATGTCTCTCAGCTAAATTAAGATATGTGCTTGCAAAAGTCAAATAGGAATATATTTTGCCTGTAAAATATTCAAATGTAACCTCACACACATTAGAATGGCTATCTTAAAAAAGTATTGGTGAGGATTGGAGAAATTAGGACCTTTGTACACTGTTGATGTGAAGTGAAGTCCCTCAGTCATGTCCGACTCTTTGAAACCCCATGGACTGTAGCCCACCAGGCTCCTCCATCCATGGAATTTTCTAGGCAAGAGTACTGGAGTGGGTTGCTATTTCCTTCTTCAGGGGATCTTCCTGACCCAGGGATCGAACCCGGGTCTCCCACGTTGCGGGCAGACACTTTACCATTTGAGCCACTAGAGAATCCCAGGACTATAAAATGGTGCAGCCAATTTGGGAAAAAAGTATGGCAGTTTCTCAAAAAACTAAAAATAGAACAGTGAGATATTCCATATCTAATCCTTTTTTTATTCTAATATTGTCTTGATATATAAAATATATTACAGATAATATTTCAAATATTTATGCTTCTTTTAAAAATTGATAATCTTTTTCTAAGTTTGGGAAATTTGACCTTTCTTCTGAACCTCTCCTTTTGAAGTAAATAGAGGCTACTTTGGCAATTAGAAATATTTAGTATAGTAGTAAATTTCAGGATCAATAAGGTGCTTTAGTATTCAACAGAAATAATGTAGTATTATTGGTAAGATTGTGAAACAAATCCCAGTACACTTAAGCTCTGCTAACAAAGATGAAATGGAGAATGAAGTATGTATATGCTGAATCTGATTAAGGTTGACATCCAGTTTGAATACATTCATTCTCTAAGGTATAGTTTGGGTATAAATCATCAACCAAGCAGAAAATGGTGAAGTTGAAAGCTGCAGAACACAAAGACCTGGTGGATTTTAAAAGACTGAGAATATTCTATGGCTGTTGAAGTGTTAGCCATAGGTGATATTTTCCTGTAACTAATAAGGTGACCAAAGCATTTCCTGATTAACATAGCAGTCTTTCTCCTTTGTCCTCACTCCAGTAGAGCAGTGGTTTTCAAACTCTTTTCTGGCAAAAAAAAAAAAGAAAAACAAAAACACATTTAAATTATGACCAGTTCTCTCTAACAGATGCACACATACACACACATACATAATGAAAAGGTCATAAAGTGTCTTCAAGCAATACTTAGATTTATTAAAGTCAGTGCACTCTAGTATTTTAACTCTATATTCTTTATTTTAATACTAGCTTTGGCCTACTAACTTGATTTAAATATCCACTAACAGATCGTAAAGTCAATTTGAGAAATCTTCCCCAGAGTGTTTCATTGTATATATTTGACTTCACTATGAGAGTAATTGAATGTGTATTGACTGAGTAATGGATTGCTTCATATTTACCTGCACAGACAGGTAAAATACTGAGCTAGAAGCTGTGTTCAGGAAGTTTCCTTGAAATTCTTTGTAAAGGATTTACCTTGTTACTTCTCTACTAAAAGCTTATGCCTGCACATGCTAAGGAAAAAGGAAAGGGAAGCCTAATTTTAAAAAGTGCAAAACTGTTACAGTGCCATCCAGAGGATTATCTTAAGTGTGTGCTTATTAATTATCCCAGTGGGGATTAGCAGCCTTCATTTTTATTTGCATGATGACCTTCAAGGAATGAGATACAAAAGCTGTAAGATTATATTAAAGAAAGACTCCTGAAGGATTTGAAATTCATAACTCTTACCAATTTTATTACTTAAAATAGAAGTGTATTTTCCTCCAGAACACCTACAAATTTTTCCTGTCTGCATTATTTTTTTTTATCATTGGTACTTTATTCTCTCTGGGACTATGAAGCCAGTAAAATAAGATCAACATTCTCTATTGGCTCAAGAAATGTGGTAAGGTCAGTCTAACAAAGCAAAATTTATAGCCTCATCTGAGCCCATAGATTTAAACATTACACATTACTTCTATGTCATTGAATATAAAATCCTTATTTCCACATTTGAACTCTTCTTTCAACTTCAGTTCCTAATTTTCAACTGTCCTTTGGATATCCTTATTTACATATCCCTGGCAGGGCTTATAACTTCATGGCGTCTAAACTTAACAAGCATTCTCTGTTCGAAGTTCTCCATCCTCTACACCACTCCCCAACCCTCAGATCAACTCTTCTTACTTCCTAATTTCTGCTAAAGACACCATTAGTCTTCTAGGTTTAAGCCCTTAGAGTCATTCTGGATCCCTTTCTTTCCTCCTGTAAGGCCTTGATTCTGGTTCTAATTTTACTCTTCTTCTTCTTTTGATTCCCACTGCCTACATCCTTATTACCTTTTATGTGAATTGTTACAGTCACCTCTTGATACAGTCACTGGTACTGTTCATGGATATTTCCCATTCTCCTGGATTCATAGTAGGATTGTGTTTGTCCATCCCCTGAAGGTAGGCATAGCCATATGTAATGTGAACTGAAGGGGCATATGTTACTCCTAGACTGAGTCCTTTAAAATCCAGTGCTCAGTTCACCATACTATAGAGACAAATTATCTTACAAATGGATATGTGAGTCGAGAAGATATGGATGAATGCTGCTGCTGCTGCTGCTAAGTCACATCAGTGGTATCCAACTCTGTGCGAACCCATAGATGGCGGCCCACCAGGCTCCCGTCCCTGGGATTCTCTAGGCAAGAGTACTAGAGTGGGTTGCCATTTCCTTCTCCAGTGCATGAAAGTGAAAAGTGAAAGTGCTACCCACCCCCAACTCCATGGGCCCCCACATCACATGGAGCAGGAGCAAGGAATAAGTCTCTGTTAATTTAATCCACTGAAATTTGGGAATCTCTGGTTATACAATATCCTAACCTGCTCTGAGAGAGAGGATACCTTAACTGATTTTGCAGTCTCTCTTCCCCTTCCACTTATTCTCTATTGCTGACAAATTATCTTTCTAAAATATGTCTAATTATGTAAATTCTTGCTAAAATTTTTCAGTATTTATTGTTGTCTTCACATCACATATGTGTCTTAACTTCCTTTTAAACAACCCTGCTGCTTTTCTACATGCCACACACACTGAACACTTTCTACATCATTTGCTTTTCTGTTCCTCTGATCCAGGATGCCATTCCCATCTAGTACTGTCCAAGCGCTACCGCTTCTTAAGTAACAATGCAAATGCCATCACTGCTGTGAGGGCTTTTCTGGACTCTTGTACAAAAAGAACAAGAGATAACTCCCTCCTTTCCCAAAGGACTTTGAATCTCCATTATAGCTATGGCACTTTGTACTTAGTAGGTTTCTAGTTATTTTCAGGCTGGAAATGGTCTTCTCTCACTTCCATATTATTGCAGATTCTCTTGCATGATACCAGTAAATATCTTAAAATTGAATATATGAATAAATAGATTACAGTTACATTTTAAGAATTCTACTTTGCTTTAAAGAAACTTTGTGGTATTGGCAAAAATGAGACAAGTATTACAATGACTATTTCTTAAGTTAGAAAAATATAAATCCCATGCTAGTCATTGCCTTTCAAATGATCTTCTTAAAATTTATTTTTTTCCTAAGATCTGCTTTGACATTTACTCTTTTACCTGACTTATTTGACTTTTAAGCATTTTTTTTATGACTCTGGTTTTTAAACAATTTGAGCATACCAATTATTTCAGAGGACTATTATTTTCAAGCTGTTACTTTCTAAATAGTGCACTTGGATGGTTACTGTAAAATCTGTTATTATTCATTTTAGATCTATTACTTTGTTTTAAAAAACAGCGGTTGCTCATTATTTATTTTTTTCCCTCAACCTGCTTTAAATACATCAACATTTTTTTCTGAGTACTATAATGACCTATGCCAATGAACAGTCTTCTATTGATACATTGCCCTAATTGTAATTATTAAAAGATAAAAATTTAAAAATTTTTATTCCATAAAGTCATCCTTAAGTATGCCTCTGTATTAGACTGTAAAGTAGTCTTCACAGTAATAGACACAAGAACAAGATTAAGTCATTCTTCATCACAGATTACAAGAGCTTTTCCTCTTCTCTATGAATGCTTTGGTGATATTTTCACAAGTGGAGCTCTATGTCATTAAATGCATATTTTTTAATGTGAAATCTTTAGTATGAATGACCAGGCCTTATGCAAATCTCTCTAGTTGTTTCTTCCAGAAGTGATGCCTTGGAGCCTGACAATCAATCACTCAACAAGTATTCACTGAGAGCTTACTGGTACTCAGACCTTAAGCTATCAATAGAGAGAATACCAAGTATGGGATACAGTCCCTGCCTTAAGGGCTTATGTTCAAGACAAGATTCACATATATTACAGAGAAATGTAGAAGTAAATGATTAAATTCTTAATTGTACTGTACAGCCTATAAGTGGAAAGAACTGAGAAAAATGAGAAATCAGTATGGAGCATGAATCATATAGGAGAGAAATCCTTCATAGGGGCCAGGTGTCTGTAGGTGAGCACTTGAGGAAAGCATACAGGAACAATAAGAATCTCCTTGGAGCCATGTGGGAACTTTAGGATCTCTTGGAGTTAATATTTCTAACTCCAAAGTATGTTCAAATGATGGCTTCAGCATCTGCAAACTGTGTAAGATTAATCCAGTCACTAGAACTCTGTGCCTCAATTCCTTTACCTGTTAAAATGGGGATGATTGTAATGATAATATTAATAGTAATATGAGTACCTAGCTCATTGAGTTGTTATGGGAATCAAATGAACTAGTAGGAAGAAAGTAGTTGGAACAGCACACAATATATAGTTTCCATTCTTATTCCTTACAACTAATGCTTTGTTAGCCCCTTACAGTGCTGGGCACTGTGCATGGATCATTTCACATGATCTCCACCACATTTATATGAAGAAAGTTTTTGTTTTTTTTTTCTGTTCTAAATTGCTGCTAATCAGCGTCTTTATTTTTTTAATATAAATTTATTTATTTTAATTGGAGGTTAATTACTTTACAATATTGTGTTGGTTTGCCATACATCAACATGAATCTGCCACAGGTATACACGTGTTCCCCATCCTGAATCCCCCTCCCACCTCCCTCCCCGTACCATCCCTCTAGGCCGTCCCAGTGCACCAGCCCCAAGCATCCAGTATCATGCATTGAACCTGGACTGGTGATTTGTTTCATATACGATATTATACAAGTTTCAATGCCATTCTCCCAAATCATCCCACCCTCTCCCTCTCCCACAGAGTCCAAAAGACCATTCTATGCATCTGTGTCTCTTTTGCTGTCTTGCATACAGGGTTATCGTTATGTCCATCAGCAGATGAATGGATAATAAAGCTGTGGTACATATACACAATGGAGTATTACACAGCCATTAAAAAGAATACATTTGAATCAGTTCTAATGAGGTAGAACTGGAACCTATTATACAGAGTGAAGTAAGCCAGAAAAACACCAATACAGTATACTAACGCATATATATGGAATTTAGAAAGATGGTAACGATAACCCTGTATGTAAAGGAAGTTTTGTTGTCCAATGTTTGTGTTGCAGAAACACTTGGAAAGATTAAGTCAGTTAGCATATGGGTATGCAAACCTCAGGGTTTTTTGTCTAGCACAGGAATCCGAGCACTTCACCACCTTATCTGCCTCCCCAGAGAAGTATGAGTTTAGTTCCTGAATTCCATGGAAATAAGAAAGGACTAAGGCACTGCGTGTTAAAATTTACAATTCAAACTTGGCAGAATATGTCATTTTCAGAAGTATTCCTTCTCCTATTTATTTGTTTTGTTTGCTTTTGTTTGTTTCTTTATTTGTAAACATCTGTTGGTGCTTTATAAGATACCACAAGGAAGTCCCTGGGAGTACCAACATTTGAGAGTGAGCAAGAGAAGAGCCAGCACAAAGACTAGAATTCTGTCAGCTTGGTGGCCAAAGCTTTCCATGTCTGGTGGTCTTACTCTAAGTTAATGACCCTTGGTGCCTGATTCAGAAACCTCAGAATGACCCTAGTCTCTTCTCTCTATCTGCACAGCTTGTTACATCTCTACAGTCCAGACTTCAATATTTTCTCCTTGTACTTTCACTACAGATTTGAACTCATCTTGCTGCTGTTAGCCTTTTTTTTTTTTTTTTTTGAGCAATCCTCTACCCTACCCTAAATTCACAGTTATTTATTTATTTTTTCTAAAAACCAAAGTTGCTGCAACTTTTAACTTCTCATTTCCCACTCAGATCTTTCACATGTTCATTACCTATTCTAGAAAGTCCTTCCGCCACAGTTATCTTTGGGAAACTCTTTCCTCTTTTATGACTCAACAAAAGTTGTTGCTTTTTTCATGAAAACGGACACTCCTCTATCCTTTTGATATTTAACAGTTCTCTTTTTTGTTCCTGTCTCTATAACAGCCCTTATCACAATGTGTTACAATATATCTTCCTTATGGCAGGAAACAAGCCCAAATCAGGTACTGTGTTATTTTACTTCTGTATCCATATGCTTCAGGGAAGGCAATGGCACCCCACCCCAGTACTTTTGCCTGGAAAATCCCATGGACGGAGGAGCCTGGTAGGCTCCAGTCCATGGGGTCGCTAAGAGTCGGACACGACTGAGCGACTTCACTTTCGCTTTTCACTTTCATACGTTGGAGAAGGAAATTGCAACCCACTCCAGTATTCTTGCCTGGAGAATCCCAGGGACAGGGGAGCCTGGTGGGCTTCTGTCTGTGGGGTCGCACAGAGTCGGACACGACTGAAGCGACTTAGCAGCAGCAGCAGCAGCAGCACCCATATGCTTGGTACATGGTAGCTATTTAATAAATAGGTGTTGGGTGAAAGCATGAATCTAATTATAATACCTTCTTCACTTGACTTTGAGTTTTATAAGATTTGCAACTGCTTCTAATTAGAAGAGTATCTGAGACAGTACAAAACTTAAACATATTGAATAAACAAAGGTTTAATCCCCAATTATTCTGGAGGGAGGCAGAAAAGAAGATTTCAGTATCCAGGAAGTCTACTCAGAGATGAAAGAGAGATGGTTATCATGGTTACCAGTAGGAAAGCAGAGTCCAAAGTGTAGTGTCATAATCCAAAGGAGAGAGGAGCAGGAAGGTCAAAAGAAAGAAGTGATCTGGTTGAGTAGAGACTAAAATGGAGAAGGCAATGGCAACCCACTCCAGTACTCTTGCCTGACAAATCCCATGGATGGAGGAGCCTGGTAGGCTGCAGTCCATGGGGTCGCTAGGAGTTGGACACAACTGAACGACTTTACTTTCACTTTTCACTTTCATGCATTGGAGAAGGAAATGGCAAACTATTCCAGTGTTCTTGCTTGGAGAATCCCAGGGACGGACGGGGCAGCCTGGTGGGCTGTCATCTCTGGGGTTACACAGAGTCAGACATGACTGAAGCGACTTATCAGCAGCAGAGACTAAAATATGCACCCCTCTCTTATCTTAGTGACCAACTCCTACTTCTCCTAAGATAATTAACTTAAGCACACCTCATCTGAGAAACAAGTGTCTCTCCTATGCAGTTGCAGCTGCCCTTCCTGGTTTTCTCTAAAGGCTCTGAGCAAGCCCCCATCATTGCCTTCTATAAAAAGACCCCCATTCTTGCCCACTTCAATCTGTTCTCTTCACAGTAGCCAGAGTTGTTTATCACTCCTCTGTTTTAAACTTATAGTGATCTACCTTTACTGCTATAAGACACACCAAAAAAATCTCCACCATTCTTGCCGTAGTGTGTTTTGACATTATTTTTCAAGTTATGCTTGTTCATACTAGACTCTTTTGATCTCTTAAATATGTTCGGTTCTCTCTGAGTTAAAAAGTCCTTATCTATGAGCCTTCTTACTGCTTCAGAAGATCACTCTCACTTAACTTACTTATTTTTCAGACTTCCTTGGAAAGGTCTCTTTAGATTGCCTCCTTCCTCCCAACTAGATTATATTCCCTTATTAGGGGTACTGTTTTTTCCTATGATTTTCCTTCTTTGCACTTTTCATAGATTTTAATTGTTGACTTTTTTCTTTTAAAGTTTATTTATTTTTAATTGGAGGATAATTGCTTTACAACGTTGTGTTGGTTTATGCCATATATCAACATGAATCAGCCATGGGTATACACATGTCATTGTTCATCTTTTTGAATGAATTTATCACTGTCCCTTCTTTCTCTATTATAAATTACAAGAGAGAAAGAACTATTTCTGTTTTTCTTACCATCTCTCTCTCTAGTGTTTAGCACATTGTTTGGCACTGGTATTCACCCAACAAATATTTGTTGGAATGAATCAACATTGAATGAGGTAATAAGCAGATAAAGCATTCATGAATGCATAAAGAATGTATCACAATTTTGTGCTAAATATTTTACCTCCATGGCTAAACCTAACGTGTGCCATATCCTGAAATATGACCTAGAAGCCATGGAAAACATAAGGAGTATGTTAGATATGCAGAATGTTATTTTAAATCTTAATGAGAGCTGTATAATATTTACCTGGAGAAGGCAATGGCACCCCACTCCAGTACTCTTGCCTGGAAAATCCCATAGACAGAGGAGCCTGGTAGGCTGCAGTCCATGGGGTCGCAAAGAGTCAGACATGACTGAGCGACTTCACTTTCACTTTTCACTTTCATGCGTTGTAGAAGGAAATGGCAACCCACTCCACTGTTCTTGCCTGGAGAATCCCAGGGCAGCGGAGCCTGGTGGGCTGCCGTCTATGGCGTTGCACAGAGTCGGACACGACTGAAGTAACTTAGCAGCAGCAGCATAATATTTACCAAGATGCAGAACAATATATTCCATAGATGAAGACGTCAAGAGCGATGGCATGGAATTAAGACTGTGGCTTTTAAGATAAGTTGCCTGAAAGAAGGTTTTCTTTGTGGATGGTGGAAAATAAGTCTTGAAGTAAAATACGTAAGTGGAAAAATTTCAGTCAGGAAGAGAAATTTAGATGGAATGAATTTATCTTAAATTTTCCACAAATACTGACTTAATGTCTACTCATTTCCAGCCATTTAATATTAGGTGCTAGGGAAATTGAGAAAAATAGAATGAGGTGGGAGAGATTTATTATAAGCTCTTGAAAAGTAAAGTACACAATCAAAATTTGTGTTAGGAGATTAATCTGAAAGCTTTTGAAAGACAGATCAGGAAGAGGGAAGAGGTTTGTTGAATGAATGAATCAGCAAATCAAATTAAGTAAATGAGTCATTCTTTTCATGAGAATTGTCTGCATCCTCATTAATTTTAGTTCTTTTTACTGTAAAATTAGGCTTTGTATTGGCACCCCACCCCAGTACTTTTGCCTGGAAAATCCCATGGACGGAGGAGCCAGGTAGGCTCCAGTCCATGGGGTCGCTAAGAGTTGGACACGACTGAGCGACTTCACTTTCACTTTTCACTTTCATGCATTGGAGAAGGAAATGGCAACCCACTCCAGTGTTCTTGCCTGGAGAATCCCAGGGACAGGGGAGCCTGGTGAGCTTCCGTCTATGGGGTCGCACAGAGTCGGACACGACTGAAGCGACTTAGCAGCAGCAGCAGCAGGCTTTGTATTTCACTAATTCTTTGGGTCTCTTTGTTTTAAGCAATTTTCAAAATATGGTTTATAAGATATAAAACAACTAGAAATAAATGACACTATGAACAAACAAATCAGCTCAGAACTAAAAGAAAGGTAATCAAATGATAAATATATAAGTGAGAAACACGATAATGAGTTTCATTATCAAGATATACCATGAAATGCAAACATATTCTCATGTGGATAGTAGTCTTGTGCTCTGTGCTCAGTATGCTGTAATCTACTGATGGTGATTTTTCAAATACACCGTGTAGCTAGGGGTCATCACACAACCTATATATACCTCTGTCACCAAGCAATTCAGAGGTAGAAGATAAAGGGGGACATTCTTGGCCTCTGTTAATCTTAGCTTGAAAAGAGCATCCCTGGAGAACACTGTCCAAACTTAGCTGTGTTTAAAGTTCTCCACCGCAAAAGACCAGAAAAAAACAATCTCATTAAAACAAGCTCGGAAAACAACTCCAAGATATATGGTTAAGAGCAAGCCAAACAACTGAAACGCAAATACTATGACCTTCCCTTGACTTCTACTTTCATAGCTCCACTTATTCAAGTTCCATTTTGGACATTAAGCTTTGTTCATAGCCATAACTTTTATAGTTATTCACCCATCCCATATATTATGTTTCCCCTTTGATTTTTACAGAGTTCTTTGAGGAGAAACTTGAAAAAAAAAATTATCAACAAAGGTTTTCACTCAAGTGCTTTTAAAATAACATGTGTCTACAGCATCATTTAAAAATGTCTAGTCTATTGTCATTTAAGCTACTGCTTATTGAAACTTCTCTGAAGACTAAAGAAATCCTTTACTTTCAGCTCAGTTTAAAAGAAAAAAGTAATAAAAGATGAACAATAGCCAGAAACATTGAATAAATTATTCTCCTTTTTATTTAATTTTTAAAGCTATGCATTAACTTATTTAAATGGGTTCTAAAAGTTTTTTTTTTTTTTTTAATGTGTGTGTCTGAATACTGTTGTCATGGAGATTAAAATATTTATTTTTCAATTGTATATACTGAGAATGGCAGACTTCTTCTATTTTTTCACCCAGTGATGGCAGTTCTCTTCTAGTTGATGCTTCTGTGGAATTCAAAAAAAAAAATGGCGTCTGTAGAATTCTGTAGATTAAACCATCTAGTTGATCATTTATAAAATTTTTAAAAAGCTTGGGCTTCCCAGGTGGTACAGTGGTAAAGACTCCACCTGCCAATGTAGGAGACATGGATTAGATCCTGGGTTGGAAAGATCACCTGTAGTAGGAAATGGCTGCTGCTGCTGCTGCTAAGTCACTTCAGTTGTGTCCAACTCTGTGCAACCCCGTCACTAGGCTCCCCCGTCCCTGGGATTCTCCAGGCAAGAACACTGGAGTGGGTTGCCATTTCCTTCTCCAATGCATGAAAGTGAAAAGTGAAGGTGAAGTCGCTCAGTCGTGTCCGACTCTTAGCGACCCCATGGACTGGAGCCTACCAGGATCCTCCGTCCATGGGATTTTCCAGGCAAAAGTACTGGGGTGGGGTGCCATTGCCTTCCCCGAGGAGATGGCTACACACTCCTATATTCTTGCCTGAGGAATCCCATAGACAGAGGAGCCTGGCAGGCTACAGTCCATGGGGTCATCTTAGTTAATGGAGATATGTCAATGGAATTGTTAACATGTAGTATTATTTGGTGGAAAAGGCAATGGCAACCCACTCCAGTACTCTGGCCTGGAAAACCCCATGGACGGAGCAGCCTGGTAGGCAGCAATCAATGGGGTCACAGAGTCAGACACGACTGAAGTAACTTAGCAGCAGCAGTATTATTTGGATAACATTTTTCAAAGAATGATAACCCTGTATGCGAGACAGCAAAAGAGACACAGATGTATAGAATAGTCTTTTGGACTCTGTGGGGGAGGGAGACGGTGGGATGATTTGGGAGAATGGCATTGAAACATGTATAATATCATATATGAAACGAATCGCCAGTCCAGGTTTGATGCACGTTACAGGATACTTGGGGCTGGTGCACTGGCATGACCCAGAGGGATAGTACGGGGAGGGAGGTGGGAGGGGGGTTCAGGATGGGGAACACATGTACACCCATGGTGGATTCATGTTGACGTATGGCAAAACCAATACAATATTGTAAAATAATTAGCCTCCAATTAAAATAAATAAATTTATATTAAAAAAAATTAAAAAATCACATTTTTATACTGTGTATTATGGAGCATATTGAACAAATACCAGTTCCATTGGTAACTGCCTTGGTTGCAATTAAGCCCAAATATTTTTCATAGGGGACCCACTTGAGATGGCAGGACTGACTGCAAGGTTGTCTGAAAGACTTATAGAGACCTGTGGGCAATGTCCTTACTGGCTGGATTCTACACTTGATTAGAAAGAGTGCCATACATGCAAGCTCCTTGGTTGGGCTCTCATTGTCCTGAATTTCTACATACTCTAGCATTTTTTTAAAACACAAACTATTTTTGAGACATCTAGTTTTCATTTCAGGATAATCAGAGAATGTGTCTTGAGCCATTTCTATGTCCTGGAAGTAACTATGGTTTTCAATGTGGGCTTGTACAAATTACATTTTTCCTAGGACTAGGAAACAATGAGAGTTTCATTAAGTTTTTGTTTACTCACTTGCTTATCAGAGAAAATTAGTGGAAATAACATTAAAAAGAAATCACCCAATACTTCTCATGAATAATGTAGACGAAAACAGTTCTATGATATAGATAAAGAAGAGGAGGAGAAACATAGCTACCTTGTGAGAGTACCATATGTCAAATGAGAGGCTCTTTGGGTAGGAGGCCCTTGTGAAGAAAAGAACTACAATTTAATAAAGATTTAGAGGGGCCACTTACAAAATATATTTATGTGACAAGTTTATTAGGTATATATGTAATATGATAAAATCAAGATCTCAGAAGATCATCAAAGGTTAGAGTGAGACCTTTTTTATGAGGCACTTCTGTAATACTATGTGAAAGCCCTTGTGATTTGTCCCTCAAACTGATAGTTTCATATTGCCTGGTATCTCATATTTATAATCTTAGAGGATTTAGTCAACAGGAAGTTCATTATGTGTCTAGAGGACTATTATCAGTCCTCTAATAGAATTATACAGTAGCTAATGGAATCTTACATGATTTCAAGAGAGAAATTTTCTCAAATAGTGGCTTATGGCTCACCTGAGTGGTTTGAAGATGCACTTTCAAGGGACCCTACCCAGATTAAATAATCATCATCTCCAGTAATTTGCATGGTTACGAAAATCATTACAGGTACCCCCGAGTTTGTTTTAAAATAAGGAACATGATAGCTCTGATCTATCTTTTGTTTCCTGAGTTAAATCTGAAGGACATAAACTTCAGATACCATACCTCTTAGGAGGCATGTAGATGTGAAAATGAAGGGTTGTTTGAGTAATGCCAGGGAAGATGGCCAACAATTATCATATATCAGACGAGGCTCAGGAAAGACATACTAGTTGTCTTCAAACATTCAGGAGAAAGTAGGGGTTTCCCCAGTGGATCCAATTATAAAGAATCCACCTGCAGTGGTAAAGGACCCCCGGGAGGAGGATGTGACAACCCACTCAAGTGTTCTTGCCTGGAGAGTCCTATGGATAGAGGAGCCCGGTGGGATACTGTCCACAGAGTCTGAAAGAATCAGACAGGACTTGAGCACACACGCAGTAAGAAGAGTGTATTCATAGTTCAGTTCAGTTGCTCAGTTGTGTCCGACTTTTTGTGACTCCATGAATTGCAGCATGCCAGGCCTCCCTGTTCATCACCAACTCCCAGAATTTACCCAAACTCATGTCCATTGAGTCCGTGATGCCATCCAACCATCTCATCCTCTGTCATCCCCTTCTCCTCCTGCCCTCAATCTTTCCCATCATCAGGGTCTTTTATAATGAGTCAGCTCTTCGCATGTGGTGGCCAAACTATTGGAGTTTCAGCTTCAACATCAGTCCTTCCAATGAATACCCAGGACTGATCTCCTTTAGGATGGACTGGTTGGATCTCCTTGCTGTCCAAGGGACAATCAAGAGTCTTCTCCAACACCACAGTTCAAAAGCATCAGTTCTTTGGTGCTCAGCCTCCTTCACAGTCCAACTCTCACATCCATACATGACTAATGGAAAAACCATAGCCTTGACTAGACGGACCTTTGTTGGCAAAGTAATGTCTCTGCTTTATAATATGCTGTCTAGATTGGTCATAACTTCCCTTCCAAGGAGTAAGCATCTTTTTATTTCATGGCTGCAGTCACCATCTGCAGTGATTTTGGAGACCCAAAAAATAGTCAGCCACTGTTTCCCCATCTATTTGCCATGAAGTGACAGGACCAGATACCATGATCTGAGTTTTCTGTATGTTGAGTTTTAAGCCAACTTTCCACTCTCCTCTTTCACTTTCATCAAGAGTCTCTTTAGTTCTTCTTCACTTTCTGCCATAAGTGTGGCGTCATCTGCATATCTGAGGTTATTGATATTTCTCCTGGCAATCTTGATTCCAGCTTGTGCTTCTTCCAGCCCAGCATTTCTCATGATGTACTCCGCATCTAAGTTAAATAAGCATGGTGACAACATACAGCCTTGATGTACTCCTTTTCCTATTTGGAACCAGTCTGTTGTTTCATATCCAGTTCTAATTGTTGCTTCCTGACCTACATACAGGTTTCTCAAGAGGCAGGTCGGGTGGTCTGGTATTCCCATCTCTCAGAATTTTCCACAGTTTTTTTGTGATCCATACAGTCAAAGGCTTTGGCATAGTCATTAAAGCAGAAATTGATGTTTTTCTGGAACTCACTTGCTTTTTCGATGATCCAGCGGATGTTAGTATTTGATTTCTGCTTTTTCTAAAACCAGCTTGAACATCTGGAAGTTCATGGTTAACGTATTGCTGAAGCCTGGCTTGAGAATTTTGAGCATGACTTTACTAGCATGTGAGATGAGTACAATTATGTGGTAGTTGAGCATTCTTTGGTATTGCCTTTCTTTGAGATTGGAATGAAAACTGACCTTCTCCAGTCCTGTGTCCATTGCTGAATTTTCCAAACTTGCTGGCATATTGAGTGCAGCACTTTCACAGCATCTATCATGTTTCAGGATTTGAAATAGATCAAGTGGAATTCCATCCCCTCCACTAGCTTTGTTTGTAGTGATGCTTCCTAAGGCCCACTTGTCTTCACATTCCAGGATGTCTGGCTCTAGGTCAGTGATCACACCATCGTGATTATCTGGGTCATGAAGGTCTTTTTTGTACAGTTCTTCTGTGTATTCTTGCCACCTCTTCTTAATATCTTCTGCTTCTGTTAGGTCCATACCATTTCTGTCCTTTATCGAGCCCATCTTTGCATGAAATGTTCCCTTGGCATCTCTAATTTTCTTGAAGAGATCTCTAGTCTTTCGCATTCTATTGTTTTCCTCTATTTCTTTGCATTGATTGCTGAGGAAGGCTATCTTATCTCTCCTTGCTATTCTTTGGAACTCTGCATTCAAATGGGTATATCTTTCCTTTTCTCCTTTGCTTTTCACTTTTCTTTTCACAGCTATTTGTAAGGCCTCCTCAGAGAGCCATTTTGCTTTTTTGCATTTCTTTTCCATGGGGATGGTCTTGATCCCTGTCTCCTGTGCAGTGTCATGAAGCTCTGTCTATAGTTCATCAGGCACTCTTTCTATCAGATCTAGTCCCTTAAATCTATTTCTCACTTCCACTGTATAATCATAAGGGATTTGATTTAGGTCATATCTGAATGGTCTAGTGGTTTTCCCCACTTTCTTCAGTTGGAGTCTGAATTTGGCAATAAGGAGTTCATGGTCTGAGCCACAGTCAGCTACTGGTCTTGTTTTTGCTGATTGTATAGAGTTTGTCCATCTTTGGCTGCAAAGAATATAATCAATCTGATTTCTGTGTTGGCCATCTGGTGATGTCCATGTGTAGAATCTTCTGTTGTGTTGTTGGGAAAGGGTGTTTGCTATGACCAGTGCATTCTCTTGGCAAAACTCTATTAGCCTTTGGCCTGCTTCATTCTGTACTCCAAGGCCAAATTTGCCTGTTCTCCAGGTGTTTCTTGACTTCCTACTTCCACATTCCAGTCCCCTATAATGAAAAGGACATCTTTTTTGGGGGTTAGTTCTAGAAGGTCTACGTGTAGGTCTTCATAGAACCATTCAACTTCCACTTCTTCTGTGTTACTGGTCGGGTCATGGACTTGGATTAACGTGATATTGAATGATTTGCCTTGGAAACGAACAGAGATCATTCTGTCATTTTTGAGATTGCATCCAGTGGACCACATTCTGTCAGACCTCTCCACCATGACCTGGCCATCTTGGGTGGACCCACATAGCATGGCTTAGTTTCATTGAGTGGCTGTGATCCATGTGATCAAATTGGCTAGTTTTCTGTGATTGTGATTTCAGTCTGTCTGCCCTCTGAAGCCCTCTCTCAGCACCTAACATCTGACTTGGGTTTCTCGTACCTTGGACATGGGGTATCTCTTCACGCCTGCTCCAGCAAAGCGCAGCTGCTGCTCCTGACCTTGAATGTGAGATATCTCCTCACTGCCGCTGTTCCTGACCTTGGATGTGAGGTGTGCCTCATTTACTTACAAATTTTTATTAACTGCAAGATGACTCAGTGCCTTAAAAAATTATTTGCAACCTGTATCTTTTCATTGAAAACTTTAGGGAGGAGGTATGACTTTATAATGTTTACTTTATTTGTGGTGAAGCTAGGAATGCTCTCAGCAAACACTCATGGGATAAAAAAATTATTAAAAGTGCTTTTTGGTAGATGAAATTATGGCTTTTCCCTCTAATGACCACCTGTTTGAATTTTAAATGCCTCAACCTATGAAAAACTTGATGTCAGTAAGATGCATTTGTTACAGCAAGCTTTTCATTTCTGAAATTTTTAATCAGCATCACTGTGATCAGACTGACTAACCAGCTTGCCTGCTAATCCATTTGATCCAGGTCGCATTAATTCAGCAGCAGGTGGAGCAGAGCTGCTGTTCTAATTTCATTTCTCCTTCTATCTGTCATAGCACCCATGTGCTAATAACCAGTGATAGGCATGTCAAAAAACAAAAAGAATTTTTACAATATCTGGAACTCAAATCCCAACTCATTTCCCATAGGAGAAAGGTAAGGTAAAATGAAAGTGAAAGTTGCTCAGTTGTTTCTTTGTGACCTCATGGACTATATTGTCAATAGAATTCTCTAGACTGTAATACTGGAGTGGGTAGCCTTTCCCTTCTCCAGGGGATCTTCTCAACCCAGGGATCGAACCCAGGTCTCCCACATTGCAGGTAGATTCTTTACCAGCTGAGCCACAAGGGAAGCCCAAGAATACTGGAGTGGGTAACCTATCCCTTTTCCAGCAGATCTTCTCAACCCAGGAATTGAACCAGAGTCTCCTGCATTGCAGGTGGATTCTTTCTTTACCAACTGATCTATGAGGAAAGCCCCAAAACTTGAGTGTCAATTTCAGTAGTGAAAAACAGATTTAATATTTGGAGTTGAAATTTAAATCTTTTAAATGATTGGTCTGGATGTCTGAGGATTCTGTTTGTACACAATCATATTTTGGGGCAATTAGGTTATTTGTTATGATGAGTACCCGGGGGTTACATGTGCTATATAATTACTTCCTTTTGAGTGTGAGTGGCACTTGTGAATATGATGGGATATCAGTTTTATGATCAAGACCCATCTTATGACAAAGAAGAAAAGGCAATTTCAGACATAATTCAGATCTCTAATTAAGTTACTTTGAATTAATCAAAGGAGGGATTATCCTTAAAGGGCTTGACTTGATCAAATGAATGCTTAAAAGAGTACCTACAGGTCAGAAAGATTCCTGTGCTGGCCTTGAAGAAGCAAATAGCCAGGTTGTAAGAGGGTCACATAATGGGGAACTTTGGATAGGCCTCAGGGAGGTAATTTTGCCTGGAGAATCCCATGGACGGAGGAGCCTGGTAGGCTCCAGTCCATGGGGTTGCTAAGAGTCCAACACGACTGAGCGACTTCACTTTCACTTTCACTTTCATGCATTGGAGAAGGAAATGACAACCCACTCCAGTGTTCTTGCCTGGAGAATCCCAGGGACAGGGGAGCCTGATGAGCTTCCGTCTATGGGGTCGCACAGAGTCGGACACGACTGAAGCGACTTAGCAGCAGCAGCAGGGAGGTAAGAACAGCCCCTGATTGCTGAGCAGTAAGAAACCCCAGCTGGGTCAAGACCTAAACTGCAGATTTGTGAGACACTGAGCAGAGGACCAAGCTAAGCAATGTCACTTTCTGTCTCACAGAAATCGTGTGATACTAGATGCGTGTTGTTTTAAGTCATGAGGCTTTTGGTAATTACTGTATAGTAATAGAAACCAAATATATCAAGATTAAAAAAACAATACTACAAATCAACATTCCAGTACTCAAACACTGAATATTTTCTTTATGATATTGAATATATATAGGTTCTATTTATTTATTCTATTATTGTGGATTTGAGAGAATTCGGTGACAATGAATGGAAAAGTTTGAATAATTTGTGTGTGTGTGTGTGTGTGTGTATTTTTTTCTTTGCTTTACAAGTTACCAAATTTTGACATTGCCTAGTTTTAATTCTCAGGTTATAAACTGCTGAAAGTTGAGATTTTCCTATTGGTAATTCTGTTAACATTTGAAAAATATGTCTCATTGGGTACAAAAATTAAACTATTTAAGAATGAGAGATTTGCTGTTTAACCAAGGAAAAGCAAAGTAGCTTAGTCATGTCCAACTCTTTGTGACCCCATGGACGGTAGCCCGCCAGGCTCCTCCGTCCAGGGGATTTTCCAGGCAAGAATACTGGAGTGGGTTGCCATTTCCTTCTTCAGCCAAGGAAAATAAAATTGTAGTTTGTATGACCCCTCTACTTCAAGAACATTATATACTAATTTAGTGCTTCACCTTCTATGGCTTATTAAAATTATTTGCTATTATATTGAGCTGGAAAATAAAACATTATACCACAGATAGCTTTTCCAAATGCAAACCCATCAACTTTGTTTATACATTTGCTCATCAGCCTTTGGTTAGGTATCTATCCTGTGTTAGGGAGATGTTTATAGGTGTTGAATTTTATAATGCAAAGCCAGGGCACATCCTTTGTGAAAAAATTACTTTATATTAATAGTAATAATAGTATTTAACATACTCAGATACCTTCAGTTTACTGTCTTAGATTATTCATTGCTAGACTTATATAAGATTTATAATATAGGTAGTTTCTCTGATTAGTCTTCAGTTCCAGGAGACAGAAATCACAATTTGGTCTTTATTGACAACTCTTGGTATTTTGTCCAGAGAGAGCAAAGGAGACCTGATTTAACTACGTGTTGACTAGGGTTTACAGTCACTTCACTGGGACTCTCCTCTCTCTCTTCTCAGCTTTCCTTTTTGTTGTTTTTAATTTCATTCAGGCTCTCTTCACAGGGTGCCTAAATTACAGGGTTAGGTGATCTTCAGCACTTTAAATCTTAGAAAGAGAAAGTCTTTCTGCTTTCGGGCTCTGATGGGCTTACATAGATCCTGTGTCCATCATCTGTTCACAAGGGTTGAGATACTTGGCCATCTCAGGTCATATTTCCCAGAGTATCAGATAGGTGAAAGTGCCTGATATGTATTCCATAACTGGTCAATATCAACTGGGATTGGAATCAGTACTCCTTCCAAAAGATCACCCTGTTTCTTTAATTTTGTGTGAAAACCTATTATTCTGAATTTTATGTAAAAGCAATAAAAAAGGCCCTGTAATATTTTCTTCTGACAAAGAAACTAGCTTTTACATAGGGTGAATTCACAAGTAAAGCTTATATTTAAGGAAGAAAAACATAGTTTTTATAAAATATGAGAACAGCCTTTAATATTTAATGCCTCCTGAATTCTAACATAATTGACAGCCTACATGATCCATTTCCCAACCTCTAAATATGCCTCTTGTTAGGAGAAACACAACAGTTTGTCTGTAGTATATATGCTCGTGTGTATGAATGTGTATGCATATGGATGTGTGTGTGAGGGTCAGGGAGAAGAGGGAAAGAGAGCATGATATTAGCTTATTGAGCTACTATAATTATTTTGTTGAATATTTCTTTGTTCTCTTCCAAACTGATAAAAATACGATTTGGAGTGTGCTGTTTAAAGGAGATATATTTGTTCCCACCCTTTTCTGAAGGCAATTTTAAAAGAAATTCATTTCTTAGATGTTTCTAGTCAAAATGACAAACCTACATTTTCATTATTTTGGGTATATTTTTTTGGCAATATCCTTTAAATGTTGAATCCCAGATGATTATTCTTGATCTTTAAAAAGTTCAGGGACCAAACTATATCCTGCAGATTTTTTGTTATTGTTGTGCTAAATTCCATGTTTCATCTCTTCTGCTTTAGTTCTATGGAATGTTAGATCAAGATACTTTGAAGGTAGACTTAACCCCTGAAGTTTGTCTCCTAGACAAGTGGATTATTTCCTAATTTCTGAAAATGTAGTCTGCATGTTAAAAAAGATGCTTATTTTGAGTGTAAATGTGTTGTCATTTTTAGGAGCAGAACACATTTTTCAAAGAGGAAAATATGAACCTCATAATGATGACATAATATTACTCTTGAAGGTGGCTCTTATTTTAGCTGTTACAAACAGGAAGTAACATCATGGAACATTAAAATATAATATCTGTAGCCACAGTAGCATACCATTAAATAAAGTGAAGACATGAATATTTAAATTAGGCTGTGTTTTTTTATACTATATTATTTCAGGGAGAAATTGCAAGCTCTGGAAATTCTTTGTGTCTGAGTGAAAGAATATTCTGGTTTTTATAGCTCTTTTAAAGGACTATCTGTATCAGCAAAAGATTACTAACAGTCATCATATTTGATTTTAATATTTCTTAAACACATATAGTTGTTTTTATGAAAGGGGGTTTGTTTTCATTTTACATTACCAATTCCTTGATTTAATTTTTACTCTCAGTGCCGACCTGTCATATGAGATAAATCTACACAGCAAAGCTCTGTTGTTCTTAAGTACATTGCCAGATATAACACATTTGAATAAAGAAAATTATAAAATCATATAAGGGGATCTGTTTAAGACCTTTTTCAAACAATCCTTTGGTTTAAAGCAGAGAAGTATTCTACCGTCAAACACTAGACTGAATGAGATGAGTCTGTGCATGTTCCAGCTTAATTTTCTTTATTGTTCTAAGTACTCTCCACATTAATTTAAATTTCAGCAGTATTAATAAGCATCCTTCAGTGTGTCAGAAGAAGATTATGATTTATGAGCTAGATAAACCTGTAAGAGACAGATGGAAGCAAGGAAAGTACTAAAAGTAAGAATTTCTCTTCACAGGGAAATAATAAATGATAAAGTTATTTAGTAAAACATAAATGAGGCATAATGCTAGTGGAAGGAAAACCCTAGTGAAAGTAAAGTTAATGGCAAACCCTGACAGCATATTAAAAAGTAAAGACATCACTTTGCCAACAAAGGTCCCTATAGTCAAAGCTATGGTTTATCCAGTAGTCATGTGCGTGTGTGAGAGTTGGGCCATATAAAAAGACTGAGTGCCAAAGAATTGATGCTTTCAAATTGTGCTGGAGAAGATTCTTGAGAGTCCCTTGGACAGCAGGGAAATCAAACAAGTCAGTCCTAAAGAAAATCAACTCTGTATTCGTTGGAAGAACTGATGCTGGTGCTGAAGCTCCAATACTTTGGCCACCTAATATGAAGAGCCAACTCATTGGAAAAGATCCTGATGCTGGGAAAGATTGAAGGCAGAAGGAGAAAAGGGCGAAAGAGGAATGGGATGGTTAGATAGCATCACCAACTCAATGGACATGAACCTGAGCAAACTTCGGGAAATAGTGAACAGGGAAGCCTGGTGTGCTGCAGTCCATGGGGTCCCAAAGAGTCAGACACAGCGTAGTGACTGAACCCAATCCTAGTGGGCAAGATTGGTAAAAGAGAACACTGAATTGGAAACAGGATCCTAAATGCTGCTAGAGCTAAGCACAGATTGCTGGGAAAATGAGGTGGTAGGAAGACTAAGTGGGCATGGGGTTCAGAGAAAAGTCATGGTGAGGACCTTGCATGAGGTCACAGATCTCATCATTGATGGAGTCTGTATTCTAACTCAAGTTGTGCTAGCTACAAGGCATCAGCTTTCAGTCACTAGCTGTGAATTTTAGATGGAAAAATCTTCATTCATATTATAAGATCAGAGGAGGAGCTTAATTTGGATGTGTTTATACTTCAGTAATATGTGACTGTTTCATAAAAGACCTTATTGAATCCAAATGCCTAAACTGCGTTGTGTTTCTAATATATATCTCAGTTTCTTTCCTGATAACAGTGCAGGAATATAGTGAGACTGTCTAAGTATATATTTCTTTCAATTTTTTAATAGAAAATTTTACTTGGACAATTGTGGATTCACATGTGATTCCTGGATCAGGAAGGTCCCCTGGAGAAGGGATAGGCTACCCACAGTAGTATTCATGGGCTTCCTTGGTGGTTCAGATGGTAAAGAATCTGCCTGCAGTGTGGGAGACCTGGGTTCAGTCCCTGGGTTGGGAGATCCCCTGGAGGAGGGCATGGCAACCTATTCCAGTATTCTTGCCTGGAGAATTCCCATGGACAGAAGAGCCTGGAGGGCTACAGACCATGAGGTCACAAAGAGCAGACACGAATGAGTGACTAAGCACAGCTCAGATTCACATGCAGTTGTAAGTAATAACATGTAGAGAGTCTACCTTAACCTGGTGTTCCACAAAGACAATTTTATAATACAGAGAATGGCACCCAACTCCAGTATTCCTGCCTGGAGAATTCTGTGGACAGAGGATCCTGGCTGGCTACAGTTCATGGGGTCACAAAGAGTTGTACACAACTGAGCGATTAATACACTCAAGCACATATTATAAAAAAAAAAAATCAAATTGTATGTTTTAAATATATGCCATTTTTATTTGTTGATTATACCTAATAGAGCTAAAATAATTCCAACTTGATAAAGTTGTTTGAGTGTATTTTGATGTTTTATTTATTCCAAGGTTGCATTATAAAAGCAATATAGAAATAAAAATTATTGAAAAGCTTCACACAATATGTTTTCCACACTTATAGGAACTACTGTCTTTAGAAAGATAAAACGTTCCATCTGATTATTAATGCAATTATTCTAAGGTAGTGATAAATCTTGTGTTTACAGATGATTTATTAATTTTCTCACTAACTGTGATAAGAAATGTTGTTATTCCTGTTTCAGATGAAGTCATAGAGATAGAGGTTAAATAACTGGAGTGAGGCCACACAGCTATTAAGTAGCAGATCCAGAATTTGGTCACATATAAAAAGGTGGTGTAATCTCGGTTAGTTAACCACTAGACTATTTGACCACAGTAATTGAATTAGAGAAATGACAAGTTTTAGCTTTATCAGAACTCAAAAAAAAAAAAAAAAAAAGAAGTATGTGAAAGCACTCAAAATTGGAAATACATTAACAATAGAGTAAAATGCAGAGAAAAAGCCACATTTAATAGTTTCATTCTTACTTTTGTTGTTCAGTCACTAAGGTGAGTTCAACTTTTTGTTCCCCCATGCACCGTAGCATGCCAGGCTTCTATGTCCTCCATCATCTCCCAGAGTTTGCTCAAATTCATGTCCATTAAATGCTACCTAACCATCTCATCCTCTGTTGCCCTCTTTTACCTTCAGTCTTTCCCAGCATCAGGGTCTTTTCCAATGAGTTAGCTCTTTGCATCAGGTGGCCAAAATATTTGAGCTTCAGCTTCAGCATCAGTCCTTCCAATGAATATTCAGGGTTGATTTCCTTTAAGATTGACTAGTTCCGTCTCCTTGCTGTCCAAGGGACTCTCAAGAGTCTTCTCTAGCACCACAACAAAGCATTAATTCTTCGCCGCTCAGCCTTCTTTACGGTCCAACTCTCTCATCAGTACATGACTCCTGGAGAAAGCATAGCTTTGATTAGACGGAACTTTGTTAGCAAAGCGATGTTTCCACTTTTTAATATGCTGTCTAGGTTTGTCATAGTTTTCCTTCCAAAGAGCAAGTGTCTTAATTTCATGGCTGCAGTCACTGTTCACAGTGATTTTGGAATATAAGAAAATAAAACATCACTACTTCCACTATTTCTCCTTCTGTTTGCTATGAAGTGATGGGACTAGATGCCATGATCATAGTTTTTTGAATGGTGAGTTTTTTTTTTTAATTTTTTTATTTCACTTTATGAATGTTGAGTTTTAAGCGAGCTTTTTTCACTGTCCTTTTTCACTTTCATCAGGAGGCTCTTTAGTCCCTCTTCACTTTCTGCCATTAGCATGGTATATTCTGCATATTTGAGGTTGTTGATATTTCTCCCCACAATCTTGATTCCAGTATATGATTTATCCATCTGGCATTTATGATTTTTACCATTCCAGTTATGAGCATTTGTATCCAATTTGGATTTCTATTTTTGGTTTTTGTTAAATAAATCTGTCATCTACCGATTTATCTCCTTTGGCAAGTTTTGTCTAAGGAGGGGCAAAAATAGAGCTACCCATACAAAGTTTTAACATTAAATTGAGCCATTGATTAATCATTTCAGAAACATTTAAAATGCTTCTATTTCTCATATGAGAGTAGGTGGTGTGGTTGATTAGTATATCTAAATAAACTCTAGTGTGTAAAAAATTCAATAAAAAATATTTGGGGCAAAAAGGAAAAAATAAAAGCTCATCTGAATAAAATATATGAATTCATTTGAGCTAATAATTCTTATATTATCACAGATTTCACTATCACTTTTAGAGAAAAAAATTCACATAATTTGCAATGTGGAGAAGAATGAAAGATACCAATGACTCAGTGATATGCCTTGAGTTCATAAAGCCACAACAGTAATGTGGCACATCTTTTTGGGCCATCAATTTTTTTCAAGGGCAATTTTAAATAATACTTTTATTTAAAGAAAACACATTATATAAGAGTAGACCAGAGTTTATTTGAATTTTTGCAAGATCCAGTCTGACTCTTCCAAAAAAATTTCAGAGTTGTTAGTGTTAAATTGGGGCTAAGCCACCAGACCCCAGGGTATATCCAATTTATTTTTTACCTTGAGGGAAATTTTGAAAAAAAAAAGTTTGAGAAGCGCTCAGATAATGCAGCTTTCCATAGTTATTCTGTTTATGGATTGCTAATAAATTTTTGATACTTATTATGAAGCTGAGAATGAAGGTGAAACACAGTGTTGAAAATTTTTATATACCTTAGTATATAGAAGTATGTACTGATATATATCAGTATGTACTGATCTATGTTATTCGAATAGGATGGATAGATGAAAAATTTATTTAGTGAAAGAAAATAAAGAGAAATTCATATATAGTAAACACAGATTAAAGTTATATGATATTTTTATTATATAGAATTGAATGTATGTATGTCTGGTCATTTTTTTTAACCTTATAATTATTACTTTTTAAAATATCAATGCATTTTTACTGTTTTTCTCTGTCTGTAAAGATATCATGGCCCATTCTGATATTATCATCTACTGCTTTCATTTTATTTGCCATGTCATACAAATTCATGTTCGCTTCTCAAATACTACTGTTTTGGAAGACCACAGAACTTTTTTGAAAAGTAAGGGACACTGAAATTGAATGATGGTGTGAATGAATTTTATATATGACTGAGTGTATGTGGAGTGAAGAGAAATTCAAACTAAAGTGCTCTATAGGACACACTGCATGGAAAGAGCAAAACAGTGCAATTCTTCCATAAATGAAAGGTTATACTTTAATTCAGAAGATAACATTTTGATGGAGGCCTTTCTTCTGTTTTTGATTGTGATGCCAAAAGACTTTGCAGGAAGAGAAATGATTTGCCTTCATAGTGTCTATCTCATCAAATTAGGAATGTTTTCCCAAACATTCATTCAAGTTATTGAGTAATTATCATTTTTTAATTTTATTTTTGGCCGCACCGGTTCTTCACTGGTGCATGGGCTTTCGCCAGTTGTGAAGATCAGGAGGCTAGTCTGTAGTTGCGGTGTGTAGGCTTCTCACTGTGGTGGTTTCTCTTGTTGTGGAGCATGGGCACCAGGTGTGGGGCTTTAATATTTATTGCACTTGGCCCAGTAGTTGTTGTGCATGGGCTTAGATTTAGAATCTTCCTGGACGAGGGATAGAACCTGTGTCCCCTAAATTGGCAGGTGGATTCTTATCCACTGGACAACTGGGGAAATCCAGAAAGTGTCTATTATGGACAATGCACCAGGCTAATTCCTGGTTAGATATGAAGGTATTTGGATTCCAGTACTATTCTTGAGCACATATTTTTTCTTTGTTAAGTCATAATTTTTTTTAATTGAGGTATAATTGACAAGTAAAATTATGTCAGTTTCAGGTTTATGATTTGATATTTAGGATTTGATATTTGTATACATTGTGAAATGATCACCACAAATTAGATCTAGTTAACATCCTTCACATTATATAATTATAATTTTTTTTCTTATAATAAAATCCTTAGATCTAGTCTCTTAGCAACTTTAAAATACTCCATACAGTATTGTCAACTGTAGTCATCATGCTGTACATTACATCTCTAAGACTTATTTATTTTATAACTGGAAGCTTGTACTTTTTGACCTCTTTACCCATTTTTTGGCTTCCCAGGTGGTGGTAAAGAACCTGCCTGCCAATGAAGGAGACATAATAGACATGGGTTCGATCCCTGGATCAGGAAGATCCCCTGGAGAAGGAAATGGCAACCCACTCCAGTGTTCTTGCCTGGAAAAATCCCATGGACAGAGGAGCCTGGTGGGCTACAGTCCATGGGGTTGCAAGAGTTGGACAAGACGGAAGCGATTTAGCCCTTAGCCCATCCATTGTTGTTACCCACTCCCCCCACTGGCAACCATTTGAGGCGATTTTTTAGTTAGTGTCAATTTATAAACCACCAAATCCTAGAGATTTTAGAATTCCTTTTTTTCTTTAGTTTACTTGCCCCACAGTTTAAGGGGTTTTTCAAGTACACCTTGGAGATATGGTGGGTTCAGTTCCAGACCACTTCAGTAAAGCAAACATCACAATAAAGCAAGTCACACGGTTTTCTGTTTCTCGGTGCATATAAAAGTTATGTTTATACTGTAGTCTACTAAGTGTGCAATAGCATTATGCCTAAAAAAATTATCCGCATAATTTAAAATGCTTTACTGCTAAAAAACCTTAGCCATCAACTGAGCCTTAAGTGAGTTGTTTTTTACACTAGCAGCATCAAGGACGGGGAAGGCAATGGCACCCCACCCCAGTACTTTTGCCTGAAAAATCCCATGGACGGAGGAGCCTGGTAGGCTCCAGTCTGTGGGGTCGCTAAGAGTCAGACACGACTGAGCGACTTCACTTTCACTTTTCACTTTCATGCATTGGAGAAGGAAATGGCAACCCACTCCAGTGTTCTTGCCTGGAGAATCCCAGGGACAGGGGAGCCTGGTGAGCTTCCTTCTATGGGGTCGCACAGAGTCGGACACGACTGAAGCGACTTAGCAGCAGTAGCAGCAGCAGCATCAAGGATCCCTGATCACAATCACCATAACACATAAAGTAAGTAATAATGAAAAAGTTTGAAATATTATGAGAGTTATGAAAATGTGGCACAAAAATCAAGTGAGTAAATGCTGTTGGAAAAGTGGTGCCAATAGACTTACTCGAAGCAGAGTTGCTACAAACCTTCAATTTGTTATAAAAAAAAAAAAAGCAAAACAACAAAAAAACAGTATCTACAAAGTGAAAAAAATTGAAGCATGCCTGTGTGCAGCTGGAGTTTGATACACTGTTTGTGTCTTTTGTATTTACATCATTAATTGTCTTCTAAAATCTGTTCTGTAGCAACCCCTGGATTGTAATAATTGCTTTTGTCTTTTTTTCTGGGTCTTCCATTAGGTCAGTGTCCTCTCAAATTTGTGGTTACTTACAGATGTGTGCAGAGAAGGCAATGGCACCCCACTCCAGTACTCTTGCCTGGAAAATCCCATGGATGGAGGAGCCTGGTGGGCTGCAGTACATGGGGTCGCTAAGAGTCGGACACGACTGAGCGACTTCACTTTCACTTTTTCGCTTTCATGCATTGGAGAAGGAAATGGCAACCCACTCCAGTTTTCTTGCCTGGAGAATCCCAGGGGCAGGAGAGCCTGGTGGGCTGACGTCTATGGGGTCACGCAGAGTCGGACACGACTGAAGTGACTTAGCAGCAGCACAGATGTGTGAGGGGCACTTTTTGGGGCAACAAAGGTAGAATAATAGTTTCCCTTTGGTTTGTATTATCCTTTTTGAGGATGCCTGGTGTTTCATTGATCTTATTGGCTGACTCAGTGGCTTAGATATGTTATCTTTGAGTGGCAGTTGACACTGTGTGCATGAGGTCCCTGAGAGCTCAGAGCTCAGTTTTTACTAAGTAGAGTTTGAAGTATTTTTCCTAGGGTTACTATTTCATACCAATTTTCTGCCTATTTTATTGAGAGTGTTCCCTGAAATGTGTTTTTCTCTTTGTATTTGGCTATCAAGAAAAGCTGTGTCATCTGCAAATATAAGGTTTCACTTGAAAATCCTCTTGGCTCATATAGATGATAATTCAGTTCATCTTCATTTGGTTCTCTTTTTCCCTTTTCTGTTTCCTATTGCTAATCTATTTATTGCTTTTAAAAATTACCATGTTTTCCTTTTCCTGATGACAAAATATTACATATTTACATTAAAATTTGGAAAATTCATAAAAGCAGGAATAAGTAATCCCACCAGTTAAAAATAATGTCTGCTAGCCTTTAGCATCAGAGAAGGCAATGGCACCCCACTCCAGTACTCTTGCCTGGAAAATTCCATGGGCAGGGGAGCCTGGTAGGCTGCAGTCTATGGGGTCACGGAGAGTCCGACAGGACTGAGTGACTTCACTTTCACTTTTCACTTTCATGCATTGGAGAAGGAAATGGCAAGCTGCTCCAGTGTTCTTGTCTGGAGAATCCCAGGGACGGGGGAGCCTGGTGGGCTGCCGTCTATGGGGTCACACAGAGTTGGACATGACTGAAGCGACATAGCAGCAGCAGCAGCAGTCTTTAGCATATGTTGTCATATTTCTATTTACAAATATACATTTTGCACATTTGTTCCCTGGTATTTCAGCTGGTAAATAATCCACTTGCAATGCAGGAGATCCCAGTTTGATTCCTGGGTCAGGAAGATCCTCTGGAGAAGTGATAGGTTGCCCATTCTAGTATTCATAGGCTTCCCTGGGTGGCTCAGACGGTAAAGAATCCTCATTCAATGCAGACCTGGGTTCGATCCCTGGGTTGGGAAGATCCCCTGGGGGAGGGCATGCCAACCCACTCCAGTACTCTTGCCTGGAGAATCCCCATGGACAGGGTAGACTGGAGGGCTACAGTCCATGGGGTCACAAAGACTGGACATGACTGAGTGACTAAGATGTATTCCTGAATACCTGGCAACATGTCTGGTGCATGTAGGAATGAAAAGGATATTTGTTGAATGAATCATTTTTTGGTTTTCTGCATTGAAGCTGAGGACTTGACAGTTTTCCCCATTCCATATTTGTGATCATATTTTTCCTTCTGTAAGTCTTAAGATTATTTATGGATCCCATTATTCTTCACTTTGATGGTGATAGGTATGAATGTTTTGACACTGGAAACTCATACCTTTTATTCTTGGATTTTAATTTTTATTATTTATTATTTAATGATGTATTATCTATTTTATGGATCTCATAGTTGGATATTGGATTGGTCCTCTAAATTTCTATCTTTTCTCTAATATTTTTGTTTCTTTTTACTTTTTTTTTTTTTTTAACTACTTGAGCGACTTCCTCATCTTTCTCTTACAAGATTATTTTTTATAACTTTTTAAAAATAAATCTATTGTACTTTGCCCTTTTAAAAGTTAATATATCATCCTGTTCTTGTTTCATGCACAAAATGTATTTTCCTAGAGTTCTGATGGTACTGAAGAGTTTTTACAGTTTTTTTTTTCTATTGCTTTGTTTTCTGAGTTCCTTTTCTCTGTTTTGTTTCTTGTCTTTGGTAGATGTAAAATGTCTGGGGAACTGTGACTGTCCAAAAATATTTGAGACGCAAAATTGTTAGACCTGTGGGCCTCAGAAAATCTTGTTAACTCACTAGAGTATGATCAAGATGTAATTTAATTGGGAGGCTCCAAAATTCCTTGGGCTTCATAGGTGGCCAGGTGGGTAAGGAATCTGCCTGCAATGCAAGAAACACAGTTTTGATCCCTGGGTTGGGAGGGTCCCCTGGAGGAAGGCATGGAAACTCACTCCAGTATTTTTGCCTGGAGAGTCCCATGGACAGAGGAGCCTGGTGGGCTACAGTCCATAGGGTCTCAAGGAGTCAGACACCACTAAAGTGACTGAAGTGACTGAACACGCATAAAATTCCTCATCTGAAGGCTCTTTTGTTTTGTACATTTTTTTTTTTCCACTTTTGTCTGCTAGCATTCCTGTTGGGAATAGAGTAAGGACTAAGTGTTAGGACGATCACAATCATACTATTCAGTGTGTTGATTCTTTTTTTTTTTTTTTTTTTTTAACATACAGTCTACCTTCATCCCTATCCTCCACTATATGGGGAATTGAGACTTTCCTGTTTTAATTTCTCTGGGGACTAAATCCCCTATATCCTATTGGGTCAGCAATGGGATGGTAGCTAGACTTTATGGGGTTGGTGAGAGCACCTGGTGGCCTGGCTAGTTTTTAAAGACCCATTTGAAACATAATTTATTACTGTTGTCTTATAAATTCTTTGATGCTTCACATTTCAGAGACTTTCTAGGGATCAAGCTATCCATCTTTCTGTCTCCCTGTCCTGGCAGACACCTCCTCACCCTAGCTGTCTCTGCTCTGAGTTAGGACCATTCACTCAATCCACTCTATTTCATTCTCTATGAATTTCTCCTCTGCTGTTTTCTTCTGTCTAGTTATCTTAAAGTGGATGTATATCTTTTTTTTGTTGTTATTATTACTTTACCTCTTACTTTAGAAGGTCTTGTAGGGTGTGTGTGTGTGTGTGTGTGTGTGTTGCTCAGCTGTGTCTGACTCTTTGTGACCCCATGGACTGTAAAACACCAGGCTCCTCTGTCCATGGGATTTCCCAGGCAGGAATACTGGAGTGGATTGCCATCCCCCTTTCCAGGGGATCTTCCTTACCCTGGGATCAAACCTGGGTCTCCTGCATTGCAGGCAGATTCCTTACTGCAGATTCCTACTGAGCCACCAAGGAAGCCTCTTACTTTAGAAGGTTTTGTAGGTTATGTAGGGTTTGAATGTGTTTGTGTTTGTGACCATCTTTAACCAAACTCCCACGTATGGGTTTTTAATGTGAAGCACAGATAGAATACATTTTTGTTTTTTTTTTCCTATCCTGTTACTTGTGAGAGTCTGTGATTCTGAATCCTATGTTTTCAATCAAGTTATGTACAGACAGTGTTACACTGCTTAATTCTGTGTGCATTTCATTAATACAGAGAAGTATATGATGACTTCACAGGAGAAGGCAATGGCCCCCACTCCAGTACTCTTGCCTGGAAAATCCGATGGATGGAGGAGCCTGGTAGGCTGCAGTCCATGGGATCACTAAGAGTCAGAGACGACTGAGCGACTTCCATTTCACTTTTCACTTTCACACATTGGAGAAGGAAATGGCAACCCACTCCAGTGTTCTTGCCTGGAGAATCCCAGGGACGGGGGAGCCTGGTGGGCTGCCGTCCATGGGGTCACACAGAGTCAGACACGACTGTAGTGACTTAGCATGATGACTTCACAGATTTTTCAGTTGTGTGACTGTGGTGAGGAAGATGTCAAGTTTTTCTTCATCTACGTGGAGACAAGGGCAATGAAAATTTAGTATAACTACATTAAAGTTTTCGTTAGAAGTTAGGTAGTTAAAAAAAAGAAGTTAGGTAGTGGTTTTAAGTTATTAAACAACAAAGTAAAATTTCTTTTTAGTCCATGATCGTAAAGACAAAGAACCCTGAGTGACTTAGTCCATGGATGACTTCATCATCCATGTGATGTGGACTTCTTGGTCCTCAAGAGGTCTATAAATACAAATTATATCTAAATTTAACTTAAAGAGTTCTGTATGTATGTATGTATTTAGCCAATGGCAGAGAGAATCAGTTAACACTATGTCAAGTTTAATGGCTCCCTTTCTTTGACAACTGAATCTTCTGGAATGGCAAAAAGAAAGTTTGTCGTCTACCTTCCTTATTAATGAAAGAGCAACAAATACCCATAGTTTTCTTCCTATCAAATAAAGCAAACTAATGATGAGAGATTATGCTAATTATTTTAGTGTCTTTATATATTTTTTTAAGAAACATCGTTCTGTTAGGGGAAAAATATTGGCCTGAGAAATAGCTGGCCATTTCAGGGATAGTTCTTTCACCAGCTGATGTTTTTAGTCCCTAATGTGTGACCACAGATAACTGTAGGACTAGATGATCTATAAGGTCCCTTTCTTTCCATTTTCCCTCCCTTTCTGTGTTTTTGCCTCTCTTCTCTTTTTGATATTATGATATGACTCTTGCTGTCAACTGGCTTGCATCCTAGGGATAAAATTGTTGGTACACATTATTGAAAGCATACAAATAAATAATATCATATGGCCACATTATTACTATAAAAATATGTGTAGAAAATTCTGGGGTGATAAGTACTTTTTTTTTTTTTTTTTTTACAAAATCTTGTTTCTAACCCTAGAAGGCAGTTATTACTTCCAGTTATGGAAATGTAATTAAAACAGTGTCTCATATAACTGAGATCTTTCACATATGGCTATCTTTAGATCCTATGTTATGTAAAATTAACTGAGTATTTTTCACCAAGTCCTTTGTTTACTTTTAAAAGACCTTAAAATGTTACATCAAAGGAAAACATTCATCAAAAGAACCTCAGTGAAACCTGAAAACAACCAAGCACTCTATTCATCTGTTTAATGCTTTAGCAAAGACAGCCCTGTTATCCCAGCTTATAAGCTAACTAGACTCATCACTTTAGTCCTTTCATGTATGCTTTTCCCATGGCCAAAATTCTACAAATTACTAATAAACACTGGCAAGGAAAAAGGTTAAAACAGACAAACCATTTCATTTTAGCTGAGAAAATATTTATTGAAATGTTATCTATGTGAAGTACTGGGAAATTCATCATCTGAATAGTCTAAATCAAAATCCATGAAGAATGTAACCTACTTGATGAGAAATTTGCCTTCAACGTTCTCCTTCTAGGTTAATTTAAACCAACATGTAGATGTTTTATATGCTGCATGTGTTGTATCCCAGAAGGCTATGGTTTTTCCCTTTGAGTTTTGAATATGCTGATCACCTCTTACTAACAGTGCCATTCAATGCACTTAAAAACACAGTCTATCTTTTGATGTAAGCAGTGGGAAAGAACAATTATTAAAGACTGGAGTGTAGAATTGTTGTTGACTGAAAGTGTATGAAGTGAGTTGAATGTCCTGTGTTTCTAAAATGGGAACGATCTCTCCTGTTATTCAGAGAATCTGCATTTATGTGATACCCAACATGGAAAAGGAATGCTTGATGAGTAGCCAATGATGTTGAACTTGCTGTATTTTCCAACTGACTTGTTTTTCCTACGAAGGCGGCATTTTGTGAAATTGTGTTTGTTTTTCTTTCTGATAGGTTCTAATTGAAGTTTGAAGGTTCATTACACAGTGCCTGGGAATATGTTGTCAAATACAATTCACCTCTTCCATAGTGAATGTTGGCATAATTTTATAGGACAAGGGACTGCAGAGTACTCTGCTGTCATCGTATTTAGCTCCAATTTTCTTCATCATGGACAGAATTTCTACAGTGTTTAGAATATCTACTTTCAAATATCAGTTCACTAAAGCAAATATTAAAGAACAGATTTGAATCTGAGTAGATGAACATTGGCATTCAAACAGCACTTTGTAGGATAAATCTTATGTCTCTTTCAATTATGTTGAAAAAATACAACCTTGAGTCACAGGTATATCACCTGAAATTCAAAAAACATGCTACTTCATCAAAGTCATCTTCATTTAAGTTTAATAAGAAAAGTAAAAATTAAAAAAATGTTTACTCTTATTAAACACACTTCTCATGTAGCAGAACATTGCTAATTTTATTTGGGAAATTGAATATTTGTTGAGTAGGTTTGGGTTGCTCGGTAAATGAGTCTGCTTTAGTGTGAGCACTATTTTTATCAACAGATTTTATAACCTGGCTTGGTAGTTTCCAGTTCTGTGGCAAGAACAATCTATCATAATAAACCCGTAACATAAATGTACAAGATACATTCTTGTTTCAAGAGTCTATAAGAGGAAGTCCCCTCATGAACAATTTATATGAGAGGATCATAAAGTGAGGTTCAGCAACAGCACAAGTAACTGCATTGACTAGTGCATTGTTAAGGTCCCTTAAATCATGAAAAAATATATATATACTTTCAAGGATTTATTAATCTTACTCCAAGTATATACATATATATATTTTATAAATAACAGTTGGAAAGAAGAGTTTATATACTTTTTTAGAAGTACTGAGTGGACCATGTTTTAGAAAAATAAAGCAGGCAGGGCAGGGATCTCTTGTTTTGAGTGAGATACTTTGCTGTGTTTGACATTTGGATGTCATATGGCTGTGCCAGTATTTTATCTTGTGCAAGTTTGATAAAATTAGTTTATATTTTGGAAAACACAAACCCTGTTATATTTTGAGGAAAATTTGCCTCAAGATATGAATCAGATTTAATAATGTGGTCATCAACCAAACTATTCTATTTATTTAATTATTTGAAATATTAATTAATTAAATAGATAATGCTGTGAAAGAAAGTTGGGATATGTCAAATTTTATTTTACTCCTATCTTCATTCTTATTTATTTGAATCATTCATTTATTCTTTCAGCTCAGAGGGGCTGAGTTCTCTAAAGGAAATGAGGAGTAATTTAAAGTATATAGGTTTCTGAGTGTACATATTTGCATACAAACAAACATTAGCAATGGCATTATTACTTATAGCGAGGACTTCACATTGGGTTCAACCTGGTGTCTGAAATACAAATGTTTTGATTTGCTTTCTTGCTAAATAATGATCAGAAATTGTTCATAGATTTTAGAATGTGACTGTCATATTCTCTATTAGTACAGTTGACCCTTGAACAACATGGACTTGAACTGTATGGATTCACTTGTACATGGATTTTGTTTTCAATAACTATAGTACCTATATTTTCATTTTAAGTATCTTTAAGTGTGGTAAAATGTTTTCAGTTAGAGATCACAATATGTAGAATCCAAACAACTAGAGTTTGAGTCATGATTCTATTCAAATTGTTTCAACTTCCTGCCTCTGGGAGTCATTATCAATTCTTTTGTTTCTGAGTCAGAGGCAGCAGTAGGCAGATATTTTACTGTGTGGAGGTCAGTGCCCCTTTGCTCTTTACCCCAGAATTATTCAAGGGCCAGTTGTATAAGTTTAGACATTAGACACTTGTTTAAGAGCAACTGAATATCTGAGTTAAATTCTTTTAGAAAATACAGGTCTCCTCTGTAATTTTTGCCTTCCATGGACAACTTCTGGAGGTCTCTCCTGTTGTTCCTGGTTAGCACACAGGCCATTCAATTCAGATACATAAACTAAAACAATGCATGAGAACAAAGACTGAAAATAAAAGAAAACTAATTTGAACTCAAGGGATTTTCTTGGGCAAGGCCTCAGAGAATGTGCCAACTCTTTTTAAGAAAGGCATTGTATTTAAAGGCTGCAGTTAGCTGAATAGATTGAAAAATCCTTATTATTTTGATTAATGGTTCAATTGTTGTCTCAATGCTAAATATTCATAAAAAGTATCTATTCACTCACATTTTAAAAAGGAGATAAATTAAGGAAAAAGTAGGTCAATGTGCTGAGAAATGAGCTTTTCTTTATCAAATGGTTTATTCTGTATTCTTTTGAAAGAGCAAATATCAGTTCGGCAAAGAAGGTACTTGGAATAATGAAAGTACGGTACACAGGGAAACTGTCTTTTTGTTTTGAATCTAGAACTGATTAATTAAATTTCATTGTAGAAGCATTGCATGAAACACATTTCACGGGCAAAATTCTTCCTCATTACACAAGCTAGTGAAGATCCAAATTTCAATGACTAACTCAAGTATAGGTGGGAAAATGTGCTCCCAAACTTTACACGGATTATTAGAGAAACCTACGTAAGATCACTGGAAATAGGGACCAGGGATGTAGCTAGGAGTCAACAGCCTCCATTCACTCTTGATGCTGCAGAGCTTTGAGGGTTAGGCTCGTTGCACTGAGACAGACAGCAGCAAGAGGAAAGCTTTCCTTACCATGTGTGCCCAGTGGGATTTTTTTTGACTGTTAATGAGCATAGATTGAAGCTCTCTACCATTCCCTGGAACATACATGATCAAACAGTAATAAAAAGAGAAATATTAATGAAATCAATCTTGAAAAGAATTGTTTTTAAAGTTATTAAAGAACAACATAAACAACAGTCAATATCTATTTTTTTATTCATTGATTGAGCCAGATATCTGTGTGGCCACTATTAGATTGACCTTCGGTGCTTTGCATAAATACCCATTTGCTGTAAGTCAAACTTGGAGACATACTGCTGACTAGTTTTCATGGTACATGTGACTCCTGTCTGATACTGTGCTGAAGAGACCAGAAGAATCTATACTGAGCAATGCCTGATGAAAGTATTTGCCAGGCATTTAAAAAACTCTCCCTCCTGCTCAAGAATGTAGGGGAATCCCTGCCAGTCAAGAGCACAAGGTTTGCAGAAGTTTCTAGGAAGAAGACTCGATTCTCTACCCAGGAAAGCAAACGTATTACTGCTCAGTGGATGATGCAAATTTGAGTCTGAACTTTGCATCTCAGGTTGTTTCTAAGTTACTCAGTCTCCAAAGAGCATTAAGAGTCTCAGCCTCTTATGATATTATACATGTTTCAGTGCCATTCTCCCAAATCATCCCTCCCCTCCCTCTCCCACAGAGTCCAAAAGACTGTTCTATACATCTGTGTCTCTTTGGGATGGTATGGGGAGGGAGGTGGGAGGGGGGTTCAGGATTGGGAACACATGTACACCCGTGGCAGGTTCATGTTGATGTATGGCAAAACCAATACAATATTGTAAAGTAATTAGCCTCTAATTAAAATAAATTTAAATTAAAAAAAAAAAAGTCTCAGCCTCGGGTCTAGTGTTGCTCAAGGATAAGACTGCAGACCTTGTTCCTGCATTGTTTTCCTCCAGCCCAAATTGTGAAGATGAGTTTTGCTACTTAAGGATTTACATTAAAGAAATCATTCATTTTCTTTCTCCAGATGAAATGGGTTTATTTAATCCAAAAAAAGAGAACTATTAAGGAAGGGCTTTTCCTTCAGTCTGGTGAGCAGCTTACTTGCTGACTACCCTGGGAAGTCTTTACAATAATTGAAATGAAGTTATAGTTGCCCTGATATCCCAGGCTTACCTATCTACTTTGGGTGAATATGTATGAATAAGCATATTGGGATATAAAGCATATTCATTCATTCACTAGCTCATTCATTAATTGTTCAGTAAATACTTTTGAGCTTATATGCCAGCCACTGTTCTAAGCAGTGGGAAAAGAGGAATGAACAAGTCTTTGGTTTTGTGATGTTTTCATTTTTGAATGGATAGGGACCAGGGAACAAGTCAAAGAGCAAGGACACAATCAATTCACAAAATAATTTTGTAGTGATAAGGAATGGGAAGAAAATAACACAGTTGTTGTGATAGTTCATGGGGTGGGAGTCAGTTTGGGTGGTCAAGAAAGGCTTTGCTAAAAGAGGCAATAGATTAGCTGAAGCTCAATTAAAGGACTTTCCAGCTATGAGAAATCTAAGGTGCAGGTGGTTTTGCATGAACAGAAGATTCTGAGATCCTAAGATGTGAAAGAATGTCTTATGTGGGATGAACAGAAACAAAGCCATAAAAACTATAATACTAAGAGTCAGGGCAAGGGTGGTTAAGAGGTAGAATCATAAGACTTACAGGGGTCAGATCGATATTGTAGGGTTTTTTAAATGGTGGGGCTTTGAGTCTTGTTATAAGTACATGGGAAACCAATAGAAGGTTTTGAAACTGTCCTTGTTTAATACTGTGTTACTTTGCCTGCTCTCTGGAAATCATGTTATAGGGAGACAAAAGAGTTAGAAGCAGGTGATGCTGCTGCTGCTGCTGCTGGTAAGTCACGTCAGTCGTGTCCGACTCTGTGTGACCCCACAGACGGCAGCCCACCAGGCTTCACCGTCCCTGGGATTCTCCAGGCAAGAACACTGGAGTGAGTTGCCATTTCCTTCTTCAGTGCATGAAAGTGAAAAGTGAAAGTGAACTCGATCAGTCGTGTCTGGCTCTTCACGACCCCATGAACCAGGCTCCTCTGTCCATGGGATTTCCTAGGCAAGAGTACTGGAATGGGTTGCCATTGCCTTCTCCAAGAAGCAGGCAATACTTGTAGTCAAAGACTCCATGGGAGACTTTGCCAAGTTCAGGCTCTGTTATTCCCATTCTGAAGGAGACCACTAGGGCTTCTTCCTTCATTGTTGTCATTTGTTACAGGCCAAGATAACTGAGCAGACAAAATTTGGGATCAACTACAACTGTTAGTTCTGGCTCACACCTTGGACAGCTGAACAGTGCTGTGTGTGCTTAGTCGCTCAGTGTCCAACTCTTGCAACCCCATAGACTGTAGCCTGCTAGGCTCCTCTGTCCATGGGATTCTCCAGGCAAGAATGCTGGAGTGGGTTGCCATTTCTTTCTTTAGGGATCTTCCCAACCCAGGGATCGATCCCAGGTCTCCTGCATTGACTCCTTTACTGACTGAGCTACAAGGGAAACCCGGTTGAACAGGGTTAATGCAACTATAGGGAAGATGACAAAGGGAGATTATTTATTTATTTAAAAAAAAAAAGAACTTCGTCTTTGGTCTCTACAATATGCAATAACTTTTAAAAATAATCACATTTGTGCAATTTAACAGAACTTTTGAAATCTTAGTTTATCACTGGTATTCTAATTTCTAAAACCAGTTCTTTGAGAATATATTTTAGTTATTACAGCTTACTGTGTAGTTTTGAATACTTGGGTTACTATTTTTTATTTTAATGAAAATTAACATTCTGCTTACAGAAGCCATTGCAATAATGTTATTATTTGTATAGACAAGGAAAATCACAAGTGCTCTGTATCACATTGGTGTTGCCACAGATGTGGGCTCGGGTCTAAAGCTGGATGAAGATCAACACCAAATACAATTACAACTGGTATGCAGTTATTTTGAGGTCCAGAAAGAGATAATAAATGTTGAGAATCTGGATAGAGAATTACTAGAAATAATTTTTATTTCAGAATTAAATATCTTGAGTGAAATAAAGAATCTGGTTTATTTTGGGGAAAGTATGATGCCATTTTCTTTAAAATGTATAAGTTATAAGCTGCAAATCACTGGTATTATTATGATTGCAAATTACCAAGTTTAATTCTTAGGAAAATTGAAATAATCTAGTCCCACATCATATTTTAGTCACAAGTCTTTTTGTTTTGTTTAATAATCAGTACTTGAAAGAATGCAAACTTTCAGTGACTTTCATTATGCTACAAGGCATTTTAAAAAATTTCCTTCTGGATAGAATATCACAGAGTTTGAATTCAGGAAGTAAAAGTAGAAATTAAAGTGTGAAGAGCCTTCAAATATACTGTCACTTTAAATAGTTCTCTTCTATATTGCATGACCTACCAGTGTTAAGAGTCTGTATGAGTTTTTGCAGCTGCATTTGATTTTACCAACTGCCTGCGGGTACAGTTAAGAAGATGGCTTGTTTAGGGCTTATAACTGAAATTGGATAAGGTTCAAAGGTTCAACTGATATAAACACAGTCTAATTAAGAAAAATAGTATATTAAAAATTACTCAAAGAGCTTTTCTCTAAAATTCATTCCTGAACATTAACAAATAAACTTGCATTCATGATAGAAAATTCAGAAATCATATTCTGTCTTATTCTGATAATTTATTTCTCTTTACTTGTTAGGATACTTGTTCTTAAAATAAGATGGATGATTAATGATAATTGTCATCACTAAGTTGATCATTCCATGTGATGTTATCTATACTAGCTAGCTATCTTTTGGTGAAATGAATTAAGTTTTAATTTAGAATGACTATAGCCAGGTGGCTCAGTGGTAAAGAATTCACCTGCCAAAGCAGGAGACACAGGAGATTTGGGTCCGATTCCTTGGTCAGAAAGATCCCCTGGGGGAGGAAATGGCAATCCACTCATGTATTCTTTCCTGGGAAGTTCATGGACAGAGGAACCTGGTACATTACAGTCAGTGGGGTCATAAAGAGTCGAACATAATTGAGCAACTGATCACACACAAGCTTACAACTATGAAAACAGGTAGCTAAAGTGTCTCTTGTGAGAGGTGCTAGCTTTCTTTTGCATGTCACTTGAAGCAGGATTCATTTGCCGAAGGGCTGGTTTTATTAATGACTGTGTGGGAAGGTCTGAATAGGAGTCCAGATTACTCCTGCATTTCCTAGCAGTAGTATCCTGTCTTCTAGTCTTCCCATTGACTTAGGACAGTTTGGGTAACCAAGGCTTTTGTAATCAGGAGGAGCCCATCTCCTTTGCCCTCCTTTACCTGGTACTGGAAAAGCATGCTGCTGCTGCTGCTAAGTCGCTTTAGTCGTGTCCGACTCTGTGCGACCCCATAGACAGCAGCCCACCAGGCTCCACCGTCCCTGGGATTCTCCAGGCAAGAACACTGGAGTGGGTTGCCATTTCCTTCTCCAACTGGAAAAGCATAATGAAGACTAAATGAAAAAAATATTTAACTTTCTTGTATGGAGAAAGCATTTTACAGCATTTTGTTTCCTGCATATAAGATTTAACATGATACTTCTATTGTTAACCTAAAATTCAACACATTATATTTTAGCAGGTACTTATTAACATATTTTATGTACTTAGAGTTGTAGGTCAGAGAAGGCAATGGCACCCCACTCTTGCCTGGAAAATCCCATGGATGGAGGAGCCTGGTAGGCTGTAGTCCATGGGGTCGCTAAGAGTCCGACATGACTGAGCGACTTCCCTTTCACTTTTCACTTTCATGCATTGGAGAAGGAAATGGCAACCCATTCCAGTGTTCTTGCCTGGAGAATCCCAGGGACGGCGGAGCCTGGTGGGCTGCCATCTATGGGGTCACACAGAGTCGGACAAAACTGAAGCGACTTAGCAGCAGTAGCAGCAGCAGAGTTGTAGGTATAAATGAAGTAGATTACCTATCCTTAAGAAAGTTTACAGTTGACTCTTGAACGACATGGATTTGAGCTGTGCTGGTCCACTTATGGCCACCTCATGCGAAGAGTTGACTCATCGGAAAAGACTTTGATGCTGGGAGGGATTGGGGGCAGGAGGAGAAAGGGACGACAAAGGATGAGATGGCTGGATGGCATCACTGACTCGACGGACGTGAGTCTGAGTGAACTCCGGGAGTTGGTGATGGACAGAGAGGCCTGACGTCCTGCAATTCATGAGGTCACAAAGAGTGGGACATGACTGAGCGACTGAACTGAGCTGGTCCACTTATACTCCCATTTTTTTCAATAAGTACATGCAATACTTTGGCCACCTCATGCGAAGAGTTGACTTATTGGAAAAGACTTTGATGCTAGGAGGGATTGGAGGCAGGAGGAGGAGGAGACGACAGAGAATGAGATGGCTGGGTGGTATCCCTGACTCGACGGACGTGAGTTTGAGTGAACTCCAGGAGTTGGTGATGGACAGGGAGGCCTGGTGTGCTGCAATTCATGGAGTAACAAAGAGTCGGACGTGACTGAGCAACTGAACTAACTGACATGCTACTGTTGATCTTTGAACAATGAGTTGGTGGGGTTAGGGGTACAGATCTCCAAAACAGTTGAAAATCCACATATAACTTATAGTTAGCTCTCCTTATCTGAGGGCCCTCTGCATCATTGGATTCAGTCAACCCATGGACTGTGTGTACTGTAGTATTTACTGCTGAAAAAGAAACTCTTCCTGTAAGTAGACCCTCACTGCTCACACCCCTGTTTTCAAGGATCAGTCATATCATAGTGCATGATCCTTGGCTGGTTGAATCCACAGGTGCAGCACTGAAGAAAACTAGGAACTGTGGCTATGGAGGGACAGCTGTAAAGTTAAACATGGATTTTTGGTGCCCCTAACTGTGGTGGTGTTCAAAGGTCAGCTGCATAATTATATTATGGATAGGAAAATAAATGAGTGTTCACAGGACACTCAGCCTCAGCCTGTCCCACGGTGTGATCTGGAGAGAGAATTGCTTCACAGAAAGGGTTTCCTTATTAAGGAATGGGGTGTCAGGGCGCTATACTCCATGTCAGTCAGCCACTGGGTGCAAGCTAGGGGATGGGGTTAATGCAAGTGATGTACCTCTCTGGGTGTCACAGGCCAGGTGGCTCTCACCCACAGAGGGCAGGTCTCTGGAATGGGCGCAGCCTCATGCCACTAGCAGCCAACCCTGGCTGCAGCTAGGAGAGGAGTCCTCAGGCCTGGCTAAGTGTTCTGGGTATGGCATCAACAGAATTTCCCATGCTGGAGAAATTCGTATTGGGAACATAGAGTATTGGGTATAAGAGATGAGTCCAGCCTGCTGGGCGGTATCCATTAATACAGGTTTGTCAAGGCTTCTAAGTCAATAATACTGTATTAAGCATTAGTTGCTGTTCCTTTATGCATTTTGAAGAAATGAGAGTTTAAAAAAATTTACTTTGTAAAAGATCCATATCATTCCCTTCCTTATAGATCGAATGGCTTATTGATTAAGAGCATTTTACTTAGACCCTGGCTTATCTCTTGCTGTACAAATAACTTTAGGTGAGTTACTGAACTATGCTGAACCTCAGATTCCGTCTGTAATGTGTGGGTTATTATGTCTGCCTCCAGTTTGTTGTATTAAAGCAGTAATCCATGTGAAGCATTCAAGAGAATGCCTGCTGCTGCTGCTGCTGCTGCTAAGTCACTTCAGTCATGTCCAACTCTGTGCGACTCCATAGATGGCAGCCCACCAGGCTCCCCTGTCCCTGGGATTCTCCAGGCAAGAGTACTGGAGTGGGTTGCCAGTGCCTTCTCCGAGAGAATGCCTGGTACATAGTAAATGTTCAATGAATGCCATTTATTACTTTAAGTGAACAAAAACTTTATTCTTTCAATAAAGTGAATAAAAATTTTATTCTTTCAATACTGGGTATTTGGAGCCACTGTTGATTCTTTCTGGGGCTTTATTGGCAAAGACTGTGACCAAGGTGAGGTGGATGAGATGCCTCGGCATCTGCCTTCTTAAATTTTGTGTCTTAGGGTACTTCCCTCACTTCATCATTGAAAAGTAAATCTTTATGCTGAATTAGAAAAAATTACATTGACAAGGATGGTTTATTGATGTGCTAGAGCATCCATAAAATTCATTGCAAAGGTAAAAATATTAATAATGAGATGATTTTAGTGATACTTCAAGAATAGCTCTGATCCCAAATGACCTCTGTGCCTCTTGTCTATGTCTCTGTGTCTTTTTTAATGATCTCTTTAGTATTAATATATTTTCATTGTTGAGATACAAAATTTCAACTGAGTACAAGAGTTGAGAATACCTGGAAAAATAATGGGTACAATGTAATCAACTAGCTTATTAATTTAAAGGTGGTTACTAGTAAGTTACTATATTGCAGTAGAAAAAAAAAATTAAGACTGGTGATTCAACAATTGCTGCCCTAATAGCTGAAGTCATTTTTATGTGGGGCAATCCTAAATCAAAGTCCTTGTAAGACATTACAGATCTCTTAATAGCTTGGCTCGTGTGCTAATGAGCCCAGGACATTAGAGCTCATTTGAGAGCAGGATTCATGATTTCTTTATTGTGCAGTGCTCTTACCTCTCATAGCCGTACAGAGAAGGACACGGATAATAATAGAGCTTGACATTTTTACAATTTTTCTTCTCTCAGCAGCACTTTATAATTCTTGAGTCAAAAACAACAATGAAGTTATTTTAAAAAAAATAGAAGCCTAATCTGGAATACAGTATTTTGTGCCTTTTTCTTTCTTTCAGAACACCGTTAAAAACTATTCTGGTGACTACAAATACTGAAAGCACAACAGTGTTTATGGCATGATTTTAAAATCCTCCAAATCACCATATGCTTCTCTAGCTAAATGGTTTAATATTTGCTTAATTGTCTCTAGATAGTATTAATTATAAGAGTTTGCTGGGTTGCTTCTTGGGAATTAGAAGCTGAAGGAGGGAGAAAGGAGGTTTGGATGGAGGAAGAATGCAAACGGCCTTTTTGACCCTTGAAAGAAGCTTCAGATGGCAGGAGCTGAAAGGGTCTCTGAGACAAAGGACCCTTTAAATATAGGGTTGGGGCTTCCCAGGTGGCACTGGTGGGAAGGAACCCTGCCAATGCAGGAGATGTAAGAACTGTGAATTCTGTCCCTGAGTGGGGAAGATCCCCTGGAGGAGGGCATGGCAACCCACTCCAGTATTCTTGCCTGTAGGGTCCCATGGGCAGAGGATCCTGGAGGTCTACCATCCATAAGGTCGCAAAGAGACATGACTGAAGCGAGTTAGCATGCATGCATGGGGTAAGAAAAGTATAAAAATTTTTATATTAAGCTGTGCTCAAACATATTATGGTATATAATTCTACCCTCATATGCAATTTTCAGATAACCCTCCAACTTAATAAATTTTCTGAGGTACTGATTCAGAATCTTCTGCCAATAGTATCAATGCAGATATGTTTGAGAAGCATTGTGCTGGACATCAGTGATTTTCAGAGAAATATTTGCAGAATAAGTCAATTAGACCTACCAGAAATGAAGCTATGGATTCACTGATTCATTTATTCATCCATTGATCCATTCCATCCATCCATCCATCTATCTGTTCATTCACACAGTATATATTTATCAAGTCACTCTATGGGCTAAATCTTTTTCTTATTAACTTAGACTATAAAAATTAATCAAATAGGAATTCTGTCTGTTCCATGATGCAGTCTATTGAGAAACAATTTTTAAAGTAAACAGCATATGGTGAGCAAAGTACAGCCATAAATGAAACAAGATGTTGTAGAGACATATGACAGGAGAATAATATGTTTTTAGAAGAGTTAGAGAAGATTTCCCAGAGGAAGTGCAACTAATCTGAGATTTTTAAGGATGAACAGAATTTCAAGTAAGCAGAATTTGCAGTGAGGTTGGGGAAGGGAGGATGGGGCAGAATGTTTCAGGCAGATCATTTAGCACTTTATCTTGTGAGGAGAGCCCTTGGTGAGAAAGTGTCTAACTTTTCCCAGAACAGAGAGTAGTTTGAAATGGTTGAAATTTAAGTGTGGGGACAGTGATGGAGATGGAGGAGGAGCAAGGATCAGAGGAAAGAAGTGGAATTATATGGAACAATCTGATGATGAACTACTTTATAAAACTCTTGATAAAGAGATTCAGGAAATCCCTCTGATGGTGGTGAGGAAAATGAGTCAGAGGGGTCAGGATGGGACAATCCATTAAGAGGTTATTGGGGTAATTGAAGGAATTGGTGATAGTGACCCAAACTATGAAGGTGACGAAGGAGATAGGCAGGCATGGATGGACTGGCAGATTGTTTTTTAGTAGTATGACTCAAAGAAACTTTGGTAACTGATTAGATGTAGAATATGAGGAAGAAGGGGTTAGGCATGACACTCAGATGTCTAAGTTGGTTAAAAAAAAAAAACACAGAAAGATTTCAAGAGGAAACAAGAGTTTCCACTTGGGATTTTTTTCCTTTTTATTTCTAGTGCCTGATAGATACTCACAGGCAAGTATTTAAGTGTTAGTTGAACAAAGTCAAAGCGAGGGGAGAACGCCAACTGGTGATAATGATTTGGGAAATTTCAACGTATAGTCATTGGAGCCCAGGGGAATGGGAGATGTTGCCCAGGACATATTCGTAGGGTGAAAGAAGTCATGTTAGGAGCACTGTGAAAGACATCCACATGGAAGATGCTTTGCTTGAGGATATAGTCTGCATCTTGATTTTTCCTTTGAGAGAAGCATCATAACAAAGGAAATTATTTTACTCCCATATTTCAGACTATTTTACAGCAGTATCTTACTGATGAAGAATGTATACCATGAATGCTATTAGCATTCATGAGAAATGTGTTGTGGGGCCTTCACATCTGTAAATGTCATTTTGGTACACATGAATCCAAAGAAATTCTAAGTTTTAGGTTCATGGTTGTATTGCAAGATATTCTTCCAATATATAACTTATGATACTAATCCATACAGTAGCCTGTGATCCAGTGCCAATATATCGACATAAGTTATTATTTCTATAACCCCAAACTGGGATTCCCAGTATAATAGATCAAAACGACTATGTGCTACAAAATAGAAGACATAAATTAGTTATTTCTCCTCTTTGGATATGTTCAGAGATGTATTTTATTCTGGTGATATCTATGATGAATGACTTTTTTTGGCCTATAACCCTTTCCTGATCAGTTTTTGTGAAAAAACTTCACAAGTCTACATGATCACGTTTCAGCCTCTCTTCTTCATTTTTTCTTTTTTTGAGAGAGAAAGATCCTCAAACTATGTGAACTAAATTTCATTAATACTTATAATAGTCAATGATTCATTGGCTTCAATATTACTTTCAGCTTCTGTTGCTTCAGAGGAGTGATTACGTATACTTTACATTTCACCTGATTTAGGTTTCCGTTGAGACAATCATTTTCTGACTGTGTCCTCACTTCTCACAATTAATTTATTTTCAACCTCTCTATAGTTTTACCATTATTTAGATAAATAGTCTTATAGCAGAGACAAACATATTGAAACAATTTCAAGACTTTAAAAAATTTTTCTTGTTTACCTCAGAAAATATGTTTTATTTACTCCCCCTCCAGACTGGAAATACTGTAAAATCAATGTTTTACTTTTGCATAAATCCCACATGTATCTATTCTAGTTAAGAAGCTTTACCACTATCAGTTGACTTTCTTCTAAGGGGGACTTCTCTTTTAAAAAGAACCCATTAAAAATTATTTCCTATTTTACTCTGTGAGGGAAGATGAGTATGGAGTAGCAAGCCTGCAATAGAAAAAGTGTCCTGGGTACCAGCAGCTTCACTGACTAGCTAATGAACTCACACATTAACCAAATAATTTTGAGATTCAGAGTAGGGCCTGAGAGGAACTGCCAGTGAATATTTGTAATAGATTATTGGAATTGCTTGTAGACAGTTGAAACTTCAAATAAGTCTGTGTATCCCAAGAATGCAAGTATTCTTTCAGCAGTTACTTTTCGGAGCACCTACTCTGTGTCTTAAGCACAGACGTTGAACTAAAAGCAGACCTCTTCTTTCTTTAAAGACCTTTGCGGCCTATGGGAGAAACAGGCTATACCCAAGTACTCAAGCTAACAGTGGAGAAGGCAATGGCACCCCACTCCAGTGCTCCTGCCTGGAGAATCCCATGGGCGGAGGAGCCTGGTAGGCTGCAGTCAGTGGAATCACTGAGGGTCAGACACTACTGAGCAACTTCACTTTCACTTTTCACTTTCATGCATTGGAGAAGGAAATGGCAACCCACTCCAGTGTTCTTGCCTGGAGAATCCCAGGGACAGGGAAGCCTGGTGGGCTGCCATCTATGGGGTCACACAGAGTTGGACACAACTGAAGTGACTTAGCAGCAGCAGCAGCAAGCTAACAGAAGTATAATTCAACATGAGGTATGATGAGAATTGGGGTTCTCCAGAGTGTGTCACCAAAGAATATGATCTTCAAGACAGGCAACAGTCATGAGTCACTTCTCTGAGAAAGTGACTCTTGAGTGTGAGTAGAAACTAGGGAAGCAAGTTGGGGCAGTGGGTTGGGGAAGGGAGAGTGTTTAGAGAGAGACTAAAGATTATGTTAAGGATTTCTTTCATTATCCTAATTAAATAATGTTGACCATTGAGGTCGGGTAGACAAGCTTATTTTGTGTAGAGTCAGATAATAAACATTGTTGCAGTTATTCAACTTTGTTCTTGTAAGGGAGAAGTAGCCATAGACAACAGGTGTGTGAGTTGGTGTGGCTGTGTTTCAATAAAACTTCAAGGGTGGTATCTTGCATACTCCCCAACTGGGTAAAGTTCCTGCCTTATTTCCAAGTTTCTCCACTGGAGGTGGCCCAGGGATATTTGGGGGGACATTAATAGTGCATAGTCAGCAAGCATAAACGCACTTTATATGTGGAAAATTGGGTTAACAAAAAAAAGTTCGACTCCTTTGATTTTCCTTTGAAGTCATCTCACAAGAAGAAAGTGGCAACCTGATTCATCTGTCAAGAGAAAGAGCATAAGAGACAAAGTGAAACGCTAGAATCTGAATTACTAGAGGGAATGAATACTAAGAAAATGTTAAAAAGTTTTCTTGAAAAGCAAAAATCAGTTGGGAGGTGAACTTGTTCAAAGCATGCATAAACTTGCCTCTCACAAGAACAAACTATGTTACCAGGCTGTGTTCCAGCTTGTCTGTTATACAGCACCCGTGGTCTCCATAGATAGCAGACTCTGTACTTGAAAAATATTGAGTTTAGTGCTCATGCTGTAGAGAATGATGCAGTGTTCAGATGAAGTCTGGTAAAACTAAAAAGACTTTTAAAAAGTGAGTTTGAGTTGCCCTTATAGTACTAACTTTTTAGAGTAATTTCACAAAACTTTTTATGCTCAAGTGTCCATTTCATAAAATGCTTGACAAAATCAAATAGTATAATAAAGATATTTTGGAGTTATAACACTGGGCACAATGTAGAGAAGACATTTATTACTCAGGATGGCCTAGGTTATGCTGCAGAAACAAACAACTGTAAAATCTCAGTGGCTGTAAGCAACCAACTTTTTTTTTTTTTTTTTTTTTGTCCCTCACAATATATGTTCACTGTAGTCAGCGCGAGGCTACCTTAATCTTAGTCACTAGTGGAGTTGTTATCATCTCAGGGTTGCAGGTGGCCACGGTGAAAGACAGAGCTGTCTCTAGAGCAATTAAATGCTTAGCCAGGAAATGACTCATATTGCTTCTCACAATGCATTGGCCAGAACTAGTTAAATGGCCCCTACATACCCATAGTGAACCAGGATATACAGCCTTACTATCCGTATGCCCAGAAAGTTTAAAGCTGGGAATATTTGGCAAACAAGACTCTAGGCCATGACACAGTTTTATAGTTGCCTGTACAACTGTTTTATTAATGCTTATCTCTTTAGCTTGATAGGGAATAACATAAGAGCAGGGGCTGTAGTTGATTTTGCTCAGTTTCCTCTATGTGGTGTATTAAAACAGTGCCTGGCACAATAAGGGGCTCAAAAAATAGCCGTTAAGTGGATGAAACTATTTATCTAGTTTAGCCCTTTGATACTAGATCATGCAAGATAATGTGCCCTTTCTTGTCATCAAAGTCTTCAGAAATAGGAGTTCTGTGTAATATTATCCTCAAAGTAGATGTAAAGTCACTATTGAAAATTATAACCCTATAGTTTCTCTTCAAAACAGACGTTTTTTAGAAGGAATTGAGGTTAATTTTTTAAAATATCCACCTTTTCCCCATGATAACAGGGGAAACAGCTGAGATGGTGGCACATTTGACCTTAGGGGGTTTGCTCTATTTGTTTGTGCTAATCAAGATTATTCTACTACCGTAAGCGATCCCTCAATTTTAGTCACTGAATACAGCAAGGGTTTTATCTCTGTCTCTCTCTCTCATTACTGGTCCAACTTGGATTACTAGGGAGGTAGAAAGAGGAGCTCTGCTCAGTGTGGCCACATTAGGACTGAAACTAATGGGTGCTCCACTGAATGGACAATTGCTGGACACCTTGACTGATGTGGGGACACTTGGAGGGTCCCATGCATGTCCTCCTTCCTTGGCCAGGATGACAAGTATCACTTATACCTGTAGGTCACTGGCCAAAATCGCATCACATGACCTCACCTAATTCAAGGTATCTGAGTGACATGGAAGAGCAGGTGGGATATTTTGGAGAGCACCACTTTTTCTACCACACAGGTAATCCCTACAGAGATAGTTGAAAGGTCTAAATATTAACATGTAGATATGTGGAGGATTCCCTTTGTAACTGTGGGGGTTTTATTTTAGATACGGAATGCCCTAGAAAACAAGCACATTTTCAGATTATAAGGGGTAGAGTAGCTCAGTCATGGCTTGCAAAAACTATCAGTGTAACTGATATGACAATAAAATGATAGGAAGAGTTTCAAAGAGGAAATGAATTGGACTTTTAGAGTCATGGCTAGTCCTAATAAATACAGGCTGTTGCTGCTGTTATGGAACAAAACAGTGAAAGGTCTGTCTGCAATTAGGGGAGATATTTTATGAATTGATATCAAATAGTCATTTTTGATGTCATATATTAGAATAGTGCAAGGGAAAATGGTTAGTTTTCTTTCCTAGATTGGTGTCATACACAGTAACATTTGTCGTACGTTTTAAAATGTTTTGTTGTTTGACCTGTAGATCCACAGACTTCCTACACTGTAGCTTACTTGAAATGACAATACTTCAAGTACATGAATAACATGCCAGGTTCTAGACTTTCATATTGATTAAAGAGGTTCTCTTTGGTATTGCATTTTCTTTGTAACCAAAAAGTCCATTCACTTTTTTTTTTTTGAGGGACATTTCTCATGGAATAATGGGTCAAATTAGGTTAAGTTTAGGAAATTTGTGTTTATCAAGCTGTCCACATATCTGTTAAAAGAATTTCACATCTATAAATAAGTAAGCTTATTTTTCCATGGTGCCAGAGAGATAATGAAACTTTTATATAAAAATATTTCTACCAGCTGAAATATCATGATTGTTATTCTGATATTTCCTCTGCAAATAGTGAATTGTGTGTCTGTTTTAGAAAGTTGGAGTAGATACTTTTTTTTTCTTGCTACTTGAGGACTTTTAACAACAACAAAAGCAGATTTAATTTTAATGTGTATATCTTAAGATTTCTTTGGACCAGGACTGATAATGTGAAAATAAATCTGGGATACCAATCATTGAACAAATGTAGGATTGGATAAAAGATAGTATTCAGATAGTCTTAGTTCTTATTCTTCCAGTTTACAGATCAGATCAGATCAGTCGCTCAGTCGTGTCCGACTCTTTGCGACCCCATGATCTGCAGCACGCCAGGCCTCCCTGTCCATCACCAGCTCCCGGAGGTCACCCAGACTCACACCCATCAAGTCAGTGATGCCATCCAGCCATCTCATCCTCTGTCGTCCCCTTCTCCTCCTGCCCTCAATCCCTCCCAGCATCAGAGTCTTCTCCAATGAGTCAACTCTTCGCATGAGGTGGCCAAAATACTGGAGTTTCAGCTTTAGCATCATTCCTTCTAAAGAAATCCCAGGGCTGATCTCCTTCAGAATGGACTGGTTGGATCTTCTTGCAGTCCAAGGGACTCTCAAGAGTCTTCTCCAACACCACAGTTCAAAAGCATCAATTCTTTGGCGCTCAGCCTTCTTCACAGTCCAGTCATGATCAAAACTTTCCCCAAACTTCAAGCTACATACCCTTTCCCATATTCCACGTTTGGTGAAGGAAATCTCATTCATTCAGATGCCTAAGCCAGAGTCTGGCATCTCTTTTCTTTCTTTCTGCCCCATCCAGTCGCATGTAACTTAGTTCTGTAGTTTTAGTTCCTAAATACATCTTGATTCCCCTCCCTTTGCCCTATTGTTTCTCTGCCCGTGCAAGTCATGTTCGGTCTCCCTGCAGTGAATTTCTATCATCTACACCCAGTGTTATCTTTCCTCTGATTAAATGGCTTTGGCTGCTCTTCATTTGTCAGGATACAGTTCAGATTCCTGAGAGTTGGATATATTTCCTTTCAGGATCTCATCCTTGTTTGCTCTTCTAGCCTCAACTCTCTTTACCTGTCTACACACTATCTGAACCTAAGACCTTAAAAATGACTTCTGGTTCTTCTGAAATATCCTGTTCTTTCTTTCAGCCTTTCCTTTGTAAATGCTATTTGTACGGCCTTCAGTGCAGAAACACAACCCCCAGCTCCCAGTTCTTTAACTTCTATTCATCTTATATTTAAATTTGTAGTGACTCGTCTGGAAACTGTCCTGTAATTCTTGGTCAGTTAGATAGCTACCTTCTCTGTTATCACAGCTCTGTCTAGCCCTCTAGCCTAGCATTAGTCACACATTTTCAGAATTGTGCTTTTCCTTGATTGTGTTCTTCACTGCCTTGCTCTTTGAGGATATTAACTGTGTTTTCTTTGTTTATTCATTTTTATACTGAGAAAATTTAATAATACAGAAAAAAGAAATACATTCTTCTTAGAAATAAGAAGTCTTGACATGTCATGTTTCTTTTTTTCTTACAAAAGAATCAAAACACAACTAATCTCTATCTCTATCCTAAATCCGACTCCTTTTCTGCCTCCCTTACACAAAAGCCCCATCATGAGTTTGTGGAGATTTTCCATTGCACTAAAAATACCTTTACATATATATTATGTAAACATAGTAAATATTGTACATTTATATTTTTACAGTTTTTAAAATGATTTTGTACATTGCACAAGCTACCATTTATAATTTTATTTCAATATTATGCACATATGTTGTTGTTGTTCAGTCGCTCAGTGGTGTCCCACTCTTTGCGACCCCATGGACTGTAGCACTCCAGGCTTCCGACCTTCACTGTCTCCTGGAGCTTGCTCAGACTCTTGGCCATTGAGTCAGTGATGTCATTTAACCATCTCAACCTCTGTCACCCCCTTCTCCTCCTGCCCTCAGTCTTTCCCAACATCAGAGTCGTTTCCAGTGAGTCAGTTCTTTGCATCAGGTGGACAAAGTACTGAAGCTTCAGCTTCAGCATGAGTCCTTCCAATGAATATTCAGGGTTGATTTCCTTTTGGATTGATTGGATTGATCTTGCTGTCCACAGCACTCTCAAGAGTCTTCTCCAGCACTACAGTTTGAAAGCATCAGTTCTTTGGCGCTCAGCTTTGTTTATGGTCCAACTCTCAGATCTGTACATGACTACTGGAAAAACAGACCTTTGACTATACAGACCTTTGTCGGCAAAGTAATGTCTGCTTTTTAATATGCTGTCTAGGTTTGTTATAACTTTTCTGCCAAAGAGCAAGAGGCTTCATTCATGCCCGTAGTCACCATCCACAGTGATTTTGGAGACCAAGAAAATAAAGTCTGTCACTGTTCCCATTGTCTCCCCATCTATTTGCCATGAAATGATTGGATTGGATACTGTGATCTTAGTTTTTTAAATGTTGAGTTTTAAGCCAGCTTTTTCATTCTCCTCTTTCACTTTAATCAAGAGGCTCTTTACTTCCTCTTTGCTTTCTGCTATGAGGGTGGTGTCAACTGTGTATCTGAGGTTATTGATATTTCTCCTGGCAATCTTGATTCCAGCTTGTGCTTCATCCAGTCTGACATTTACATGATATATTCTGCATATAAGTTAAATAAACAGGGTGACAGTATACAGCCTTAATGTGCTTCTTTCTCAGTTTTAAACTAGTCCGTTGTTCCATGCCTGGTTCTAACTGTTGCTTCTTGACCTGCATATAGATTTCTCAGGAGACAGATAAAGTGGTTTGGTATTCCCGTCTCTTTAAGAATTTTCCACAGTTTGTTGTGATCCACATGGTCAAAGGCTTTGGAGTAGTCAATGAAGCAGAAGTAGATATTTTCCTGGAATTTCCTTGCTTTTCCTATGATCCAGTGGATGTTGGCAATTTGATCTCTGGTTCCTCTACCTTTTCTAAATCCAGCTTGTGCCTCTAGAAGTTCTTGGTTTGCGTACTGCTGAAGCCTAACTTGAAGGATTTTGAGCATGACATGATCTTGCTAGCTTGTGAAATGAGTGCAGCTATTCAGTAGCTTGATCATGCTTTAACATTGTCCTTCTTTGGGACTGAAATGAATACTGGCCTTTTCCAGTCCTGTGGCCACTGCTGAGTTTTCCAAATGTGCTGGCATATTGAGTGTAGCACTTTTTAGTATTTTGAATAGCTCACCTGGAATCCATCACCCCACTAGCTTCGTCCATATTAATGCTTCCTGAGGCCCACCTGACTTCACATTTAGGATGTCTGGCTCTAGTTGAGTGATTACACCATCATGGTTATCTGGGTCCTGAAGACCTCTTTTGTACATTCTGTGTATTTTTGCCACCTCTTCTTAATATCTCCTGCTTCTGTTATGATACATTTTCAAAAATATAATATTGAGTGAATATGTCAAGAACTAGAACGTTGCATACAGTTTAATTTTTGTCAGTTTTATCAGTGAAAATGTTATATCATTGTGGTCTTCATTTACTTTTTGGATTAGTAATGGATTGAGCATTTTCCCATTGGTCTGTCAGATGCTGCTGACTCTGAGTTTCCTGCAAATTCATGTGCTTTTCCTAGAGAATGAAAAAGTGAATGTTTGCAGGTTTGAGGAAGTGGGAGTATTCTAATATGCATAGGCAGGCAGTGTGGTCAGTAATCACATTATTATGAAAGAATGATAGCAGGAGAGGATGGTGAGGAAGATGGAAGAGCATGATGCTAAGAAGCTTGGATTTGATTATCTGGTGATGGAAATTTATTGATGGACTCTAACTTGGGGAGCAACAGATTCAGAGCTGAGTTTTTAAAAATGAGTTTTGAAGGATACTTTGAAACTAGAGCCTATTATACAGAAAGAAGTAAGCCAGAAAGAAAAACACCAATACAGTATACTAACGCATATATATGGAATTTAGAAAAATGGTAACAATAACCCTGTATACAAGACAGCAAAAGAGACACTGATGTATAGAACAGTCTTTTGGACTTTGGGAGAGGGAGAAGGTGGGATGATTTGGGAGAATGGCATTGAAATATGTATAATATCATATATGAAACGAGTCGCCAGTCCAGGTTCGATGCACAATACTGGATGCTTGGGGCTGGTGCACTGGGACGACCCAGAGGGATGGTATGGGGAGGGAGGAGGGAGGAGGGTTCAGGATAGGGAACACATGTATACCTGTGGCAGATTCATTTTGATATATGGCAAAACCAATACAATATTGTAAAGTTAAATAAAATAAGATTAAAAAAAAATGAGTTTTGAAGGATACTTTGAAGGTCAAGGCAATGGGGAGGCAAGAAAAGGGCTTAGGAAAATATTGCAGTGGACCAGGCAAGAAATGATAGTGGTCTGCAATGAGCAGAGGGAGTGGAGACATATGGTTGCACTTGCCAATTATATAAGAAACTGAATTTCAGAGATTTGGGTTGGGTCAAGTACACAGGTAAGTATTTTGTGCACATAATACAAATATTAATTGTGACATTTATTTAATATGTACCACTGACAGTTATTTTTCCTTCATTAAATTGAAAATTAGGGTAATCAGGCCCTATTAAACATTGTCCTCTGTTAATCATTTTATATCCAGCACTAATATAGAAAAAGTATACAATGAATTAATATAATAGACACATGCTGCAACTACTTGCATTTTGTGAATTGTGGTTATCCTTGCAAGTTCCACCTTTTCCTTTCTTCTCTGTCCTTCTCATTTCCCCATGCTCCAGATATGGTTCAACAAACACATGGTTCTGTTTTGTTTTCTTTCTTTCCTGCTGTGATGCTGGGACAATTCAGAACTACTAGCAAATTCTCATATTTAGTCTGACATGATCTTTTTCTGTTCATCAGCTGCTCAGGCTCTTGCTGTGCTATAGTTATTATGTATCAGTATAAGCTGTTTGACTAATGCTTCCTCATTCCTGCCAGATGTTTAAAAACTTACCTCTCTCCTTGAGGACATATTCATATGTGTTTAAACATGAAGATCATTATAAACAGGTGTCTAGATGTGAACTCTCCTGCTTTCCTTTTCTCCAGGCTTCTCATTTTCTCTATTCAAAACATGGCCATCTTTCAACTTTCTGGATACCTCTAAAGGAAAAATGCTGTGCCTTACAAAATCTGCAGGATCAAATTACAAATTTCTCATGGTGAAAAGCATTTTTCTATGGAAGAAACAAAGTACCTTTGTAGAGATGAAAAAGTTAATGAAGTTTTCGGAATGAGAAAGACATTTCTCATGAAACTTACTGGTTTCCCTCTGAATTTCTTGGTAATTTAATCTTCATAGTCACTTTAGATGACGACAGACATGGCTTAGTTACATTTTATTCGATTCCTTAGTTTTCTTGGGGGAGTGCCTGGGCTGTGTTTGTATTACAAAACAACATAAGTTGCCTATATACACCTTGGGCATCACTTGACTGCATTGAATCAGGATGGAAAATAAAGATTCATGAATATTTCAAAACTTTACTAGAAACCATCATTTTCTTGCTCTTCCGTGTAGATCTACAAATTAATTAGCAGGTCTGAAATTCATGATTTTTATTATGCATTCAAAGACTGTATCACTTTTTATTCATTTGATATAAATCATAATGTAGTGTCTTGTAAGGACAGCTTTGAAAAAACTCTTGTTCATATAGCCTGCTTCATTCCTTTTAGATTTATATCCATGACGTGCATGGTCCTGAATGTGGAATGGTTCTCTCTGAAGAAAAGTGGGTCAGACAGTTGCTTGTGCAGATTGAGGAGAAACTGATAGCTTCCCGGGCTCTTTTGAAGGGCACTGTTTTATAATATGGATTAGTCAAGGCTTATAGTGCAGTTACCAGCCTGAACACTTCAAACCACTGAGCAATTTCAAACTATTCTGTGCTTATGGCAAAATTCTGGCCTTTTGATGTTGGAGAAGGGGTAGATGTTGTATTGGAAAATGAGGCAAAAATAAAGACAAAAACACTGGGTGGTTTTGGGGAAGGGGATTGACTTTAATAAGAAATTTTGCCTCTTAAGATATTGAATTATCAACAAATGGCACATGAAAGCAAAGCAAAATTTCACTTTTTGCTTTTTGTATCCCCCTTTTTGTAGCCCACTGGATAAGCTGAATTTAATCCTCCAATATTTAAAAAAATGTTTTATCATGGAAATTTTCAAACATTAAAAATAATGAATATATATACAGAGCTCCTCAAGTATACATTGTGTTAGTCACTTAGTCATGCCCGACTCTTAGTGACCCCATGGACTGTATCCCACCAGGCTCCTCCATCCATGGAATTCTCCAGGCAAGAATACTGGAGTGGGTAGCCATTCCCTTCTCCAGGGAATCTTTCTGACCCAGGGACTGAACCCCGAGTCTCCTGCATTGTAGGTTGATTCATATAAGTAAACATTAGTCACTTAAATAAGTACTACTCATCACCTAGTTCTTTTTCAGTCTGAAACCTTACTGACTATCCTTTTTCCTTACTGGATTCTCTTGAAAGAAATCCCGAATAACATATCATATATAATCTATAATCTGAAAATATGTAAGAATATCTGTAATCTGTAAATATGTAAGAATCCTAAGAAGCAAGGGTTATTTTAAAAAATACAATCACAATATCATTACACACTAAAAAGTAAACAATAATATCATAAGTAGTCAGTGATAATCTAATGTTCCTTTTTAATGTATTTTGCTGGAATACTTATTAAAAAATTTTTTTTTCATCAGTAACTATTTTTTGAAACCCAGGTGGAGTTCACACAGGAAAACTGATTAAATACTTGATACTTTTTCTTTATTTTCCAAGTTTCTGGAAAAATCAGTTAGTTGGTTCATTAATAACCTTAAATGGTGGGCAGTTTGTTTTATGTATTTTTTGAAAATTTTTATTGTATCATAGTTGATTTATAGTGTGTTATTTGTAGTTTTAGATGTACAGCAAAGTGAGTCAGTTATATATATATACACACACATATATTCTCTTTTTCTCATATAGACCATTACAGAGTATTGAGTAGAGTTCCCTGTGCTATATATAGGTCCTTGCATGCATGTGTGCTAAGTCGCTTCAATTGTGTCTGACTTTTTGCCACCCTATGGATGGTAACCCAGTAGGCTCCTCTGTCCATGGGATTCTCTAGGCAAGTATACTGGAGTAGGTTGCCATGCCCTCCTCCAGGGGATCTTCTTGACCCAGGGATTGAACCCGTGTCTCTGATATCTACCTGAATTGGCATATGGGTCCTTTACTACTAAGGCCACCCTTACTGGCTCTCTATTTTATATTCCGTGCTGTATATATGTCAATCGCCTGGGAACCATAAGTTTGTTTTCTGCATCTGTTTTCTGCATTTGTTTTCTGTCTTGTAAATATGTTCATCTGTACCCGTGTTTTTAGATTCCACAAATCTTTTTGAACTCATGGATTTTGAACATATTTGATGTCTTTCAGTTCATTGTAATTATCCTTTTCAATGTTTAAATTGCCCCTCCCCTGTCTAGTGGGACTTCCCTGGTGGTTCAGACAGTGGTTCTGCCTACAATGCAGGAGACCTGGGTTCAATCCCTTGGTTGGGAAGATCTCCTGGAGAAGGAAATGGCAACCCACTCCAGTATTCTTGCCTGAAAAATCCCATGGATGGAAGAGCCTGGTAGGCTACAGTCCAGGGAGTTGCAGAGAGTCGAACGTTACTGACCGCCTTCACTTCCTGTCTAGTGGGAATGTCTTTGACTTAGCTTTTTAGTCTTTTAAGCTCAATTTCCTTTGCTGTTTTCCGTGCTTTCTGGCATCTGAAAATGCTGCAGAATTGTCTTACTGATTTCCTGCCCTACTCTTGGAAACAGTCATTTCACTGAAGAACTTTGGTCCTTAGGGAATGATGTTTAGAGGCCACATCTAGGCCTATGGACCTCCCCATGTGGTGCAGTGGTAAAGAATCCACCTGCCAGTGCAGGAGACACAAAAGATGGGGATTTGATCCCTGGGTCAGGAAGATCCCTTGGAGTAGGAGATGGCATCCACAACAGTGTATTCTTGCCTAGAGAATTCCACAGACAGAAGAGCCTTGTGGGCTATAGTCCAAGGTGTTGCAAAGAGTTGGATACAACTGAGTGACTGGGCATGTGCACGCACACACTTTAGGCCTGGAGGGCAATTCACTGTTAATATGTTGGTAGATTTTAGGTCTTGTAGTTGACCATGTGGGAAATATGTGTTTTTGATAGAGAAAATATATCATTAGTTCATGCTGGTATGTCCATTTAGGATTATGAGGCTGTGTTTAACCTTTTATATTTATTATTGTATTTATTTTCTCATCTACTGAAAGTTTTCATTCCTAATGACTTATTTGCTCTGTCATGCTCTCTGTATATGTGGTTTCAGAATAATACTAATATTAATATTATCTAATATTATCTAATTAGATAATATTTATTATCTAATAAAAGTACTGAAATTACTTTTTTTAATTCCTAGTCATTATTTTATATTTTTTAAACATCTAACTAGGCATTTACAGTCAAAGTAAATTTTTTAAAAAAAGATTAAAAAAAGATTCACTTGAAAAAATTCTTTTATACTTAAGCTACCAACTCAATAATCACAGCTTCATTTATTTTGTGATTTTTTTTCTTTAAGGCATTACAATTTTTAAAGTTTTATTTCATAAACATTTTAATAGTTCCAAAGTCAGATAAATCTAGACTCCATCTCTCTCCATCCATCTTATTTGTTCCCTCCCTGATATGTAACCATTTTCTTTAGTTTTAGATTATCTTTCCAGTTTGGGGGGTTATCTCAAAATAGTTATACAAAGAGTCCACTTAAGGATATGTTTTCCAGTCTTTTGCTCCTACAGGTAGACTCCAAGCAATTGTTTGGTGTATGTCTCTCTTATCTGTTTTTCAGTGTCTATTTAGATAGATTCCTTAAAATGTGACTAGTCCAAGGATAAATGTGGATATAAATTAGATACTGTCAAATTCCTTTCTATGTGTATAGGACCATTTCCAAAGTCAAGATCAGTATGTGATAGTGTACTTTCTCCTATAGATTAGCTAACAAACTGTGTGTCTAAAGTCTGTGTTCCAAAGATTCTCAGAGTATGTCTGATGGTGAGGAAAGAGGAAAAAGGGAAAACTCAATTTGAAAGGAATAACTTCAAGTTAGAAGACCCAGGTTCAATCCTGGCCAGTCAATGATGTTTTCGACCTTAGGTTAGTTATCTTTTTTCATTTGTCCGATAGATATGTGGTGAAGATTGTGCTGACTGAAGGAAAAAAAAAAAAGCACAGTGTGAGAGTTGTGAGTTAAGTTTTATTTGGGACAAATGAGGACTGTAGCCCAGGGGATAGCATTTCAGATAACTCTGAGAAACTGCTCCAGAGAGGCAAGTGGGAAGGTCAGTATATACGTGCTTTTGGTGAATGGGAAGTACACACATTTTTGCAGAAGGTTGCTGTTAGTCTCATGAAGATTACTGCTAGTCATAAGAAACAGATGTCACCATGAAGAATTTTAGTGCTTTTCGAGATATGAGGAGATACAAGCAAGAATTGGGCTTATAAAATCTTCTCCTGAAAATATCTTCACTATCTGAAAACTTGTTCTACCACTTTTCCTTAGAGCACAGAAGGCCTCCCTCCTAATCTCCACCCTGAACTCCTTTCAGGGGGTGTTGAAGGTCAGCAGTTGCAGCAGCTCGTAATTTAATTCTTATAGAGGTAAATGGCAAGTGCCAATTTGTATGTGACAATTGAATGGGGTGATATTATCAAATATATGATAGAATACCTTATCATAGTAGATACTCAGCATGCAGTTTTTAAAATGTAAAGCAATTGAGACTTTTTTTTTTAACTATCTGGAATTTTCCAAAAGTCTTTTGATGAGAACAGATAAGGTAATGTCTATAACTGACCAGTGATTTTAGGATCACCACTGTCCTGGATGTTATGATAATCTCTAGTGCTGCCTCAAAAGGCCAAAGTCCATATTGAACAATAATTAAATAAATAAAGTTTAATTATTACTTGTGCATTTTAAAAGTAATACATGTTTGATTAAAATAAATATGTGTTACTTGTAAATCTTACATGCCAAACACTTTTCCTGAATTAAAAAGTATATAATTATCACAGAACTCTGTCATATAGAGAGTGTTATTAACCCCATTTGACAAATAGGTAAACTGGGATAGGAAAGGCTTAGTAATTTCACAGATTCATATAAATACCATGGGTAAATCAGTTTTTGAAATTGACAGTCTGCAAATGTATGTACAAGAGTGTGTGTGTGTGTGTTTGGGTTCAGGGGAAGAAAAAAGTTTATTTCAACAAATCAAAACCAATTTAGTGCCTGATAAGTAGTATGACTGTTATGTCCTTGTTTGCCCGGGACCATGCTTGTATAAGCTTTGTAACCTAATACACCTGTCAGTAGCACCAGCTCTCATTCTTAGAAATAACCCTACTTATGAGTGAAAAGAGACTATAACCCTATAGACAGTTTGTGACATGGTTTAATGTTATAGTTGTTCAAAGTGTTCAGTGGAAGAATCTTCTCTCCTAAATTAAAGGAAGATCTTTGGATACATCACCCTCCTGGTGGGTGGTCTGTTAACTGCTTTATAGTAGCTGGGGGTTAATTCAGCCTGCAACTGTGATAAACATCCCCTTAGAGTTTGGGTCCCTGGTGGGGCTCAGTCTAAAGGAGAAAAGAAACAAAGCAGGCTGCTCTGCATGCTGGTCAATGGACTGATCACTTAATGTTTTTGAATGAAGAATGAGACTCTTAAATTGGTCTCTTGCTGCTTTGATGGACATGGGTTTGGGTGGACTCTGGGAGTTGGTGATGGACAGGGAGGCCTGGCATGATGCGGTTCTTGGGGTCCCAAAGAGTCGGACACAACTGAGCTATTGAACTGAACTACTGCTTTGATGAAGCAGAGTACTTAACCAGAGTACACACTTAAGTTGAATACTCACCTAAATAGTTACATTCACATCAATTCACCCTCTTCTTTCGGAGAAAAATGTCACCATTTTTTATCAGTTCAGTTCAGTCACTCAGTCGTGTCCAAGTCTTTGTGACCCCATGGACTGCAGCACACCAAGCCTCCCTGTCCATCAACAACTTCCAGAGTTTACTCAAACTCATGTCCATTGAGGCAGTGATGCCATCCAACCATCTCATCCTCTGTCATCCCCTTCTCCTCTTGCCTTCAATCTTTCCCAGCATCAGGGTCTTTTCAAATGAGTCAGTTCTTTGCATCAGGTGGCCAAAGTATTGGAGTTTCAGCTTCAACATCAGTCCTTCCAATAAATATTCAGGACTGATTTCCTTTAGGATGGACTGCTTGGATCTCCTTGCTGTCCAAGGGACTTTCAAGAGTCTTCTTCAACACCACAGTTCAAAAGGATCAATTCTTCAGTGCTTGCTGCTGCTGCTAAGTCGCTTCAGTCGTGTCCGACTCTGTGCAATCCCATAGATGGCAGCCTACCAGGCTCCTCCATCCCTGGGATTCTCCAGGCAAGAACACTGGAGTGGGTTGCCATTTCCTTCTCCAATGCATGAAAGTGAAAAGTGAAAGTGAAGTCGCTCAGTCATGCCCGACTCTTAGCGACCCCATGGACTGCAGCCTACCAGGCTCCTCCAACCATGGGATTTTTCAGGCAAGAGTACTGGAGTGGGGTGCCATAGCCTTCTCCATCTTCAATGCTTAGATTTCTTTATAGTCCAACTCTCAAAATTATACATGATTCTCTATAGTCCAACTCTCACATCTATACATGATCACTGGAAAAACCATAGCCTTGATTAGACAGAGCTTTGTTGGCAAAGTAATGTCTCTGCTTTTTAATATGGCTTATATATATAACTGTAAAGAAGGCTGAGCGCCGAAGAATTGATGCTTTTGAACTGTGGTGTTGGAGAAGACTCTTGAGAGTCCCTTGGACTGCAAGGAGATCCAACCAGTCCATTCTGAAGGAGATCAATCCTGGAATTTCTTTGGAAGGAATGATGCTAAAGCTGAAACTCCAGTACTTTGGCCACCTCATGCGAAGAGTTGACTCATTGGAGAAGACTCTGATGCTGGGAGGGATTGGGGGCAGGAGGAGAAGGGGACGACAGAGGATGAGATGGCTGGATGGCATCACTGACTCGATGGATGTGAGTCTGAGTGACCTCCAGGAGTTGGTGATGGACAGGGAGGCCTGGCGTGCTGTGGTTCATGGGGTCGCAAAGATTCGGACACGACTGAGCGACTGACCTGATCTGATCTGATATATATAACTGTATATGCACACACACACATACTCTTTTTCTTATTCTTTTCATTATGGTTTTTCATGGTCTACTGAAAACCGTTCCCTGTGTTGTGACAGTAGGGCCTTGTTGTTTAGTCATAGCTTCATTTTCTTTGTTACTTTTAATTTGTGCAGGTTCTGCTGAACATTTGATCTGGTAATTAACACTTGAAATGTTAGTCAATTTAGAGAGTGCACCATGAAAGGACATGTGCAGGGATTTTAAGAGGGGGCATGCCCAGTGCAGATTTAGTGCAGAAAAAATAAAATGTTCACTTGTGTAACACAACAGGCTTGCTAATGCCAAACCCATGCATAGGCTATGAAACTGTGATCCTGGTCAAGTAACATTTATTTCCCCCATCAGATGCATTTTTCAATAAAAAATAAAACACATAAAGATTACTCATGGACAAATGTTTTACTAAAGAAGCTTTAGTTATTAAACGGAACCTGCTAGGCCAGCCTAAGACTAAGGCGCTAGAATAACACACGTGACATCTGCTGCCGTGGGCACAAGAAGGGCTCGAGAAGCCTGAATACCTAAGCATTGAATACTAATCCTAAGCCTGAATACTGCCTAAGCATTGCCTGGACAATTAAGTAGGATTGGTATTGTCACAAGTTATCAGAATTTAAACTCAATTAGAAATTTTTCTTTAAATTTCTGAAGTCACAAGACTAAGAGAAATTTGCTTCTCCACATTTATTTTTTATATTAATGGAGAATAAATTTCATCTGAGATGAGCCAAATAAATGAAAACTGAAACATTTGATTTAGAAAACTCAGAAATTCCTTTAGGCTAGATTTGTCTAAATAATGGCTAAAAGTGTCTAAATATTTGGCTAAATAATGTCTATTAGTTTCGATTAAAATTAATAGGATATATAATTAAAATTAATTTTAATTTTTTATAGAATTAATTTTTATAATTATCCTTTCCTAGACAATTAAATCACTACAGATGGTGACTGCAGCCATGAAATTAAAAGACGTTTACTCCTCGGAAGGAAAGTTATGACCAACCTAGATAGCATATTATAAAACAGAGACATTACTTTGCCAACAAAGGTCTGTCTAGTCAAGGCTGTGGTTTTTCCAGTAGTCATGTATGGATGTGAGAGTTGGACTGTGAAGAAGGCTGAGCACTGAAGAATTGATGCTTTTGAACTGTGGTATTGGAGAAGACTCTTGAGAGTCCTTTGGACTGCAAAGAGATCCCACCAGTCCATTCTGAAGGAGATCAGCCCTGGGATTTCTTTGGAAGGAATGATGCTAAAGCTGAAACTCCAGTACTTTGGCTACCTCATGCGAAGAGTTGACTCATTGGAGAAGACCCTGATGCTGGGAGGGATTGGGGGCAAGAGGAGGAGGGGACGACAGAGGATGAGATGGCTGGATGGCATCACTGACTCGATGGATGTGTCTCAGTGACCTCCGGGAGTTGGTGATGGACAGGGAGGCCTGGCGTGCTGTGATTCATGGGGTCGCAAAGAGTCGGACATGACTGAGCAACTGATCTGATCTGAGACAATTAAATGAAAAAAATAAGATAAAATTATTTTATAAAGTAATACATATTTAGTTTCTAGAGCAGAAAGTATTGTCTTCACACACACAAAAGCATTTTATAAAGAATGACAGTGGTAGTGATGTATGGATGAAGACTGCTGAAGAATAATGATTATATAGAAGACATTGTGACTATGTTTGAGTCTGGCTTCTTGAATTCTGTAGTATTTAGTTAAACAGGTTTGTTGATACTTTACATGTGTTTTTATTTATTTTAATGGCTGAAATAGGTTCCATCAAAATTCTCACAATTGAATTGTTCAGTTCAGTTGCTCAGTCATGTCCGACTCTTTGCGAACACATGGACTGCAGTATGCAAGGCTTCCCTGTCCATCAACAACTCCTGGAGCTTGCTCAAACTCATGTCCATTGAGTCAGTGATGCCATCCAACCATCTCATCCTCTGTTGTCCCCCTTTTTCTCCTGCTGGGGTCCAGCCCCGGTGGATCCAGGGAATTCAAAGCAGGGACGGCGTTGGCGAGGATCAGGAAACAACTGCTTAAATAAACGTTAATTAAGGATATAAAGAGTGGTGAAATAAGGATAGCTCAGTGAGGAAATTCAGTGAAGAAAAGAGGCTGAATAAAACTCCAAAGCAAGGGATTTACGTCACCTACGTAGGCTGCAGGCGTCCTCCCGTTCTCCCGAGGGAGAGGAGACACTAAGGCCTCCCCGGTCAGATCTTAGAAGCCCAGGCAAAATTAGTAGGCTTGATGAGCTTCCCCACCCAGAGGAAAATTTAGCCAGAAGGTGAGAGAAAGAATGACATGGAGAGACCAAATTTCGGTGATCTAAAAAGGAAATACTTTATTTTCCAAAGTAGTTTTATACCTTAAGTTTTGCGTAGAGGATAATGGGGGAAGGGGTAGAGTCATGCAAGGACAGCAGTCCCTGAGCCAGGCTTTCAAACTTATCATATGCAAAAGTGTAGGTGATTTACATCATCTTCTGGCCAGGAGGCCTGTTAACATTTTAAGAAACTTATTTTTCTCTAAAGGTGATTATTCTAAAGTCAGGTGCCAGCCTCCAAAAAGCATTAGATAAAGTTGCATTCCTATAGGGCAAAGGTGAGGTGGGCTCAATCAAGAAAAGAATTAACTCAAGGGTCCAAGGTTACAAACATTGAGGCTACTACTTACATTTCTATACACCAATTATATCAATCAATACACTGCCAAGGACACAGTAGGTAAGGGATATGGAGACTTAGCAGCAAACATTGGCCCAACATGTGAAAAACCCTTTACCAATACAATTTGTAATCAATCTTTTAACTGCTCAAAGTAATCTGTATTTAGACAGTTTAGAACATCTCATGCCTCTCACAGTTGGGAGGCTCTGAACAATCACATGTGGCCAGAAAAACCTATTCAGGCAGGCTAGAGGATTTCCAAAAGAGTTTGTAGGTTGAAACACTGTCACACCCAGGAATTATTAACTGGAGCTGTAAGTTAACTCTTTTTTCAGAGAGAGGTAGTGGGGGACAGCCCCCCATAAAGTCAGAGGTGTAGGTGAGAGCACAAAGCAGAAAGTAGGCAGACTCTGGTTTTGGGGGTAGATGCTCGAGAATTTCTAGAGGGGCTCCTGAGGCTCGATCCCGCATTTGTGTATGCCAAGCCTCCTTCTTCATGACCTTTGCCATGGGCGGAGCTTGCTCCCCGCACCCTCAATCTTTCCCAGCATCAGGGTCTTTTCCAATGAGACAGTTCTTCATATCAGGTGACCAAAGTATTGGAGTTTCAGCTTCAACATCAGTCCTTCCAATGAATATTCAGGACTGATTTCCTTTAGGATGGACTGGTTGGATCTCCTTGCTATCCAGGGGACTTTCAAGAGTCTTCTCCAACACCACAGTTCAAAAGCATAAGTTCTTTGGTGGTCAGCTTTCTTTATAGTCCAACTCTCACATTCATACATGACTACTGGAAAAACTGAAGTTTTGATTAGACAGATGTTTGTTGGCAAAATAATATCTCTGCTTTTTAATATGCTCTCTAGGTTGGTCATAACTTTTCTTCCAAGGAGCAAGCATCTTTTAATTTCATGGCTGCAGTCACCATCTGTAGTGATTTTTTAGCCTCCAAAAATAAAGTCTGTCACTTTGAAGTCTGTCTGTTTCTACTGTTTCCCCATTTATTTGCCATGAAGTGATGGGACTGGATGATCTTAGTTTTCTGAATGTTGAGTTTTAAGCCTACTTTTTCACTCCTCTTTCACTTTCATCAAGAGACTCTTTAGTTCTTCTTCACTTTCTGCCATAAGGGTGGTGTCATCTGCATATCTTAGGTTATTGATATTTCTCCTGGCAATCTTGATTCCACCTTGTGCTTCATCCAGCCCAGCGTTTCTCATGATATATTCTGCATATAACTTAAATAAGCAGGGTGACAATATACAGCCTTGACATACTCCTTTCCTGATTTGGAACCAGTCTGTTGTTCCATGTCCAGTTCTAACTGCTGCTTCCTGACCTGCATACAGATTTCTCAAGAGGCAGGTCAGGTGGTCTGGTATTCCCATCTCTTTTAGAATTTTCCACAGTTTGTTATCATCCACATAGTTAAAGTCTTTGGCATAGGCAATAAAGCAGAAGTAGATGTTTTTTTGTAACTCTCTTGCTTTTTTGATGATCCAATGGGTACTGGCAATTGATCTCTGGTTCCTGTGCCTTTGCTAAATCCAGCTTGAACATCTGAAAGTTCACTGTTCGCTTGGAGAATTTTGAGCATTACTTTGTCATCTGGGTTAAATTCACCCAGTCCAGTCCATTTTAGTTTAGTCCAATTGAATTATAGTTAAGAATATACATGTGAAACATTTGTTCTTAATTTAAGAATTATAAAAATTAAATATAATTTATGAGAATGGAGTAAGGCAGAGAAAGATCATGTGAATTTTAGTTTTTGTTTTTTTTTTTTTTTTTGAGTGAATGAAAATCATTATGATGCTCTTATATGCTCAGGTTATAAAATGTCAGTTTACAAAATAGCATTCAGTTTGCCTGAGTAGGTTATGTAGGCATAGACCTTTGAAATTGTGTTAAAATTTGTTATGTATCTTTCTTAGCTGGGCTACTAGAAAGCAATGCACTTTCCTCTCATGCCTCAGGTTCTCTTTCTATGAAATCTCTGCCTCACAGTTCTGTCCTAAGGATTACAGATAATACATACAAGGACCTGGCACATAGTAAGGGCTTATACAGTATAACTTAACTATATTTCATTTGTTTCCCTTGTGGCTCAGCTGGTAAAGAATCTGCCTGCAATGTGGGAGACCTTGGTTTGATCCCTGGGTTGCGACAATCACCTGGAGAAGGGAAAGGCTACCCACTCCAGTGTTCTGGCCTGGAGAGTTCCATGGATTGTATAGTCCATGGGGTCACAAAGAGTCAGACATGACTGAGTGACTTTTATCATATATATATGTATTTCATATATATAATATAATATAATATATTATAATATATATTTACGGAGAAGGCGATGGCACCCCACTCCAGTACTCTTGCCTGGAAAATCCCACGGATGGAGGAGCCTGGTGTGCAGTCCATGGGGTCGCTAAGAGTCAGATACGACTGAGCGACTTCCTTTTCACCTTTCACTTTCATGCATTGGAGAAGGAAATGGCAACCTACTCCAGTGTTCTTGCCTGGAGAATCCCATAGACGGGGGAGCCTGGTGGGCTGCCGTCTATGGGGTCACACAGAGTCGAACACGACTGAAGTGACTTAGCAATATATATTTATACTATAAATATATTATATTATATATAAATATATATATTATATATTTATATATATATATGTTTCACCTCACCTCAACTTCATTGATATGTATAAAGCCAGCTTTCTTGATAGTTTGCTGAATAGAACTCAAAGTTCTTATAAATATTTATTATCTTAAAATGCTTTCTATTTATTATGGTCCCTGATAAAATATTACCAAGGTCAAAGTTGTAGCACCAGCCAGGATATCTTATATAACCATGTTTCTGAGGAGTTTTTATCAGGCTTCCACAGTATAAAATATGTAGGTAGCTTTTTTTTAGTTTTCAGCTCCTCCTCAGCCTGTGCTGTTTTGGAAAAAAAAATTCTCTTTTGTATTTCCTATTGGTTCCCTGAAGGGTGCAATTATTGATTATTTATGGTTTAATGGGGGAACATTTTATTGTAACTCATAGGAATGAAACAACAACAAATGAGATGCATGTGAAACATCTCAGAAATGTGTATCCAACAATGAAAACATACATCTTCAAATATGAATATGCATTTAGAGCCTGGCTGGCTGCCCAAGCTCCTAAGTTGTTCTGTGCTTCAACTTCCTATTATAATAGATTCTGCTAATGGAAGCTTTGGGTCTACAGATAGAGGTAATAACACCCGCTAGAGCTTTGTGTTTGGGAATAAGTGGGCTTCTTTGTGGTGAGGTATTAAATATTTATCAGTTTGCCTTAAGCCAAGTACATGGAAAAAGACTAGTTTGTATTTGTGTTTTGTTTTCAAGCAGGCCACTTTCACTCTTATTTATCTTGCTTAATCAGAGAGTTCATTGTTGAATGCTTTAGTCTAAAATACTTTCATTGTGTTGTATGTTTGCTACCTAAAACAAATAGCTAAAAATAGTTTTTAATTGAGCTGTAAGTGAAGGCCGGTCAGTGCATAAATCACACAATATTGTATACTCCTGTATAAGCATAAAGAGAATATTATAATTAGCATGTGTTCCAATATTTAAAGATGAAAAAAATTACTGTACAGAGCTAAGAATATAGGTGTTAAAAATGCTTTGTAATCATTATAAAAATAACAGTTTCAATGTTGTTTCTTTATTATTGGGTAGAAGGTTGTGACTCAATCAGTTTAAACAAATATAAATACAGAGATGATCATTTAGGTTGAATTTTGATTCACAGAGTAAAGTCTTGACATCTGGGCTGTTGTACAATCTGTCCCATACAAGGGAAAATCTTTTTTTTTTTTTTTTTTTAATGAGAGCAGCATCCTGCTGGGAAGCTTATTTTATTCTCCTAGGTTTGCTTCCTTCTACTTCCCCCCCCTAATAATGATTACTGGTTTGCAAATAGAAATTTGTATTAATTGACACAGTCCTTTTTCCTTCTGCTGTCCTGAAATGTGAAACAGTATTGCCATAGTACTCCCCAAAATGTAAATGGATGAAAATGCTACAGTCTTTTATGGAAGCAAAAACATCTTCATATTTGCTGTACAATTTTTTTCAAAGTCAAATACAGTCATGTTTGTGTCATTACATAAATTCATTTTAGAATTGTTCACAAAAATTGAAGAAGATAAAGCAATCTGGTTCTTAAACTAGTGAAGCAAAAGGCATGATTTTAAAAAACTCTTCTTGTGTGGTTAGGTACAAAAGTCTGTGACAGTTGCTGACTTCTTTAAGAGGCCTTTCAGGAGAATCTTATGGTTGGCAATGAAATTTATTTTAGGACAAAATAAAATGATATTGGAATTACATTTCTAATTAAGTAGCAAAATATTTGAGCAAATTGACCATTTAAGTCTTAATTTTCATAAGTATTTCCTATGTACTATTGATATCTGTACATGTGTTTAATTTCCAATGAATGCAAAATCCTGGAATTAGGCTTATTTGAGTATTAACTTGAGAAATTCATTCATAGTCTGTAATATTCTTTTATGTCCATATTATTTTAATCACAGCATAAATTTGCCACTGTGTTTTATGTCCAGAGCACATTTATTTGTGAATTATTTAACCATGTTTATGTTATAGCTTATAGTAGAGAACAATCAACATAATCAACTTAAAAAGTTTTAATGCAGTGATAGAGCCTTGGCATTTATAGATTTATCCTTTACAGTTGTAAATCTTTTAGTTTCAGCTATTTGTGAGAAATCGCCATGGTATATAAAACAGTTTGAAATTTTCTAGGACAGTAATTTGTGCTCTGACTTTAGTTACTAAGAACCTTTAATTGAGACCAGCTAACTACCCAATATTAATATCGCAGTGTGGTTGTGAAGTAATTGGCACCTTATATTAACTTTTAAACAGTAATAAAAACTTTGTTTTATAGCAGGAAGTGATACTAAAGAAGTTCAACTATTAATTATTTAATGTTTTATGTGTTATGAGATTTGTGATCTCAAGATATACCCCTCAAGAATGTTACAGTTTTACTAAAGTTAGTGGTGGTGATTTAGTCGCTAAGTTGTGTCTGAATCTGTCCATGGAATTCTCCAGGCAAGAATACTGGAGTGGGTTGCCATTTCCTTCTCCAGGGTACCTTTCCCACCCAGGAATTGAACCCCAGTCTCCTGAATTGCAGGCAGATTCTTTACCCACTGAGCTACTGGAGTTAGAGACATTTCTTATTCTGTGATCAGATTATTATAGTAGTTGGAATGTAACTCTCCATTAAATTAGAAAACTTGCAAATTAGAAATAGTTTGCAACTACAAACCATTCAAGTACTTATCATTTTTGATAAAAATCTTAGGGTATCTGTATATGAGACCCAGGAAATGGCATTTAAGGAGAACCACACACATGCATGGGGTTTCCCCGGTGGCTCAGTAGTAAAGAATCCACCTGCAATGCAGGAGATGGCAGGTTTGTGCCCTGGGTTGGGAAGATCCCCGGGAGAATCAAATGGCAACCTAATCCAGTATTCTTGCCTTGGAAATCCCACAGACAGAGGAGCCTGGCAGGCTAGAGCCCAGGGAGTCACAAGGAGTCAGACATGGCTGAGCAGCTACATGACAACAACAATATATGCATATACACACACATCATGCTTTCACATTTAAATGTAAATAAAATGGCTATATTCTACAGTACCCAATTACATTTGTGTTTAGTGAAGAGAATGATGAATATAATTCTTGCCTGGCTAGGTTAGGGTAGGAAGGAACCAACTGTATATTTTGTACAGTAACATTTCAGTGTTTCCTCATGGCCTTTGTCCTTTTTGTCTTCACTTTTTATTGACGGTTTTGTTGTAGGTACTTCATGTACATTACCTCATTGAATCTACTGCTGTGAAGAAAAACTATAACTAAAGTTGAGACAATGTCATAGTAAGGTCCAACTCTCAGTTATATATCAGATCAGATCCGATCAGTCGCTCAGTCGTGTCCGACTCTTTGTGACCCCATGAATCACAGCACGCCAGGCCTCCCTGTCCATCACCAACTCCCGGAGGTCACTCAGACTCACATCCATCGAGTCAGTGATGCCATCCAGCCATCTCATCCTCTGTCGTCCCCTTCTCCTCCTGCCCCCAATCCCTCCCAGCATCAGAGTCTTCTCCAGTGAGTCAACTCTTCGCATGAGGTGGCCAAAGTACTGGAGTTTCAGCTTTAGGGCTATCCAAAAAGAGAATGGATATTTCATTTAGGATAGCATAATGTTTTGTCTTAAGTAAAGATAGTTTGGGTTTCATACACCAGATACATCACTGGTATTATTTGATTTCTCTACCTGTCAAAGAGAACCATCCCTGAGATACATTACAAAATCTTTCTGTGGATGAAATCACTTAACCCCAGCAGTGAGTGCCATGGATTATTTATTTTAAATGACAACAGCAACATCTTTATGCACATATATCGATCATGCCAAAAACATCTTGACTGGGAAGCTGAAAAGAAAATGAAAAAGCACTCTCTTTTCCATATGAAAACATTACTAGCAGCAGAAACAGAAAGACTATCCACCAAGAATTTAGATTTAATGTAGATAGTTCCTGACTTAACAATGAATGGTTACTTCTCACAAATTTCAGTAACATTGTCTTGACATTGGTTCTGGGTGCCTTCATGTTACTAGGCAACTCAAAAGAGGATGGGAAATTTGCATTCAAATTTACTTATATATGTTAGATTTTATATGTTGATATATTATATTGAGAATATATTACCTCATCACAGGCTAGCTGTACATTTCTATTCTCTTTCCTGTGAGTTTCTCAGGACTTGTATCCTGAGATGCACTCTTACTTGCATCCTTGCTCCCCTCTGTTTTTGAAAATTAACTTAGTCCTAATATACACATTGTTATGGTTGAGTCTCCTGGCTACATGAAAGAAAATATGTGGACTTTTTTGATGCAGAATAATAATAATAATAAAACCCATAAACTTTACAATGTGTCTTTGTGTGTGTGTAATGTGTCTCTGTCTGTGCATACATGGGAGAGAGATTCTTAAACAAGAAATTTATGAAAGAAAGGAGCTGTCTCTTTATTCTACATGCTCTTTTTGCTTAATTAATGTGATTTATAGATTCAGAAGAAAAATTAATAGAATGTTTAAATCCAGTGAGATATTAAAGGTCCAAATTGTGGATATTTGACTTAAATCCAAAACTAATCAACTTGGATTTTTTGAACAATATTCTTTGGCATTTAATAAACTGAGCATAATTTCTAGCAGGAATATTATGCTTGAGAAATACAGCAGTTTTATGAGTCAGATTTTAAGGGTTAATGCTATGTCAATGCTATGAACCAGAAAATTAGATATTTATGACAGTACAGCTTTAAGGAATGATGCATAATGGATTGTGATAGCTGAAATTGCTGAAAATTGATGGTCCCAATCAAAAAGATAGATTAGGAATCTTTGTGGTATGACTACATATCTATAACTCTGTGAGAAATACAAGTGAGAAAAGCAAGGAATATGAAAGATTTTTCTTTGAAGAACCCCCAGGATTTGGGATACTCATTATTTTAGTAGTTTAGTAAGTTTCCCACTGGTTGAATGGTCCAGATTTGTGAATGAAGATGTTTTTATTTGTCACACCAAGGTTATGGAACCATACCAGCACTGTAGGCCAGAGTTTCTAATATGAGTGCTAAAGGAATACTAAAGGGTTGAATCTGAGCTATTTAGAGTCTGCTACACTTTGAGTTCCTTACGGTAGTTTGAATCAGTGTTTAATTGAGTACTTTTTGTTTATTGATTTGTATTATTCCCATTTGATTGAACCTATGTAGTTCTATCTTTGAAACTGAAGATTAAATTGAATGTAGGTTCTACTGTATATTTTGCCAAGGTTACTTTTATCGATAATTTATACAAATCCTGATAATGTATATAGTATAATCTTCTACCCTGTAGAAATTTAAAGATACTTAAAAATTATCATTATAGGAATAGTTTTTTGGCAGAGGAAATGAGCATGTAAATGTTTATCATATTGAATTATATAGAGAGCAAATATAAATCATTTTGTTAGTAAAAATTCTCATAGATATCATATGTCAGATGACATATGTATTTAACATACTTTTATTATACTTAGTGTAATATTGTATTTACCTGAGTAGTTGAAGACTTTTGTAGGATAAGTTTGAGAGGTGTTGGTAAGAACCTAGTATTTAATAAAGAAATCCCATGTTTCTTTATATTTGTGACTCATAAATGATATATTCAGTTACTTAATATTTGTGAGTCTCAGCATTTTATGGAAATATGATTTAGCATATCTTTGTTATTTAATAATTTAAATCTTATTCTCTTATAGATGAATTTCTGATTTCTATCTCTATATTTTTCATACTACTTTGATTTTAGTTTTCAAAAATTAAATTTAGATATCACTTCCTTATTATATGCTATGAAACAACCCCCATTTGACTGATGTTTCTCTTTTTTATTAGTGAAATCTTATGTCCGTTATAACCAGTTTTTGTGTAAAAGTACATTTCCATGGACTGTATAGCCCATGGGGTGACAGGAGTCTGACACGACTGAGTGAACATGGATGAACTTAGAGAGTATTATGCTAAATAAGTCAGACAGAAAGACAAATACTTATATGTGGAATCTAAAAAATATAACAAACAAGGGAATATAACGAAAGAGAAACAGACTCAAATACAGATAACAAACTAGTCCAAATATCATGAGCACTTTAAGAGCTTTTTTAAAAAATCCTTACAGCCTTCTGATGGCATCACCGACTCGATGGACATGAATTTGAGTGAACTCCAGGAGTTGGTGATGGACAGGGAGGCCTGGCGTGCTGTGATTCATGAGGTCGCAAAGAGTCAGACACAACTGAGCAACTAAACTGAACATTTATATGGCTTAATTTCTTCTTTATAGCAACCAAAATAAAAGCATAATTAGTAGACTTGGTGTGTATACTAATTTTGGGGGGTATTGATGGGTAAATAAATATTGAACTCTTTTTAATCTATTTTTAGTTTTTCTTTCTAAATCAGTTTTTACTTGTTCACTTATTTTTCTTTCGGTTATATTGAGATTTAGTTGATATAAAGCACTGTATAAGTTTAAGGTGTACAGCATAATAATTTGACTCACATACATCATGAAATGATTATAATAATAAGTTTAGTGACTATCCATGAGATAAAAAGTTAAATAAAAAAATTTGTATGTGAAGAGAACTAACAACTTTTATGTTTAATATGCTGCCTCGTTAATTATATTTTTCATGTTGCTTACATTCCTAGTACTTAGCTTATAACTGGAAGTTTTCATTACGTTTTGATTGCCTTTATCCAATTTTCTCCCCCCTCCCTTTCTTTTTTTTTTTTTTTTACTAGTTTTAGATTTTTGAGAGGTATGTAATAAAACCTTGCCCTCATCTTACTTCTCTTTTATTCATTCTGTTAACTGTATATGAATTTAATATCTGTTAATATGTAGAATTAAAGTGAACAAAATAAGGCCCTTGTCTTTATGGAATTTTTAAGTCAAGTGCAGGAGATAGCCAGTAAGTAATTAAACAATATAGCTTTATATTCAGTATGTGCTATGAAGGAAATAAAGCAGTGTAATAGAAAGTCATTGTGTCAAGTTATTTTAGATGAAATGGTTGGAGAAGACTATGTGTAGAGGTGACATTGCAACCGACACAAAAAAGAGTGAGAAAGAGGCTAGCAGTTCAAGAGTTAGGGAGATAAGCTCGTAAGACAGAATGATGAAAAAGTGGACAGGCATAATATTAAGAAAGGGTTTGATGGGTTCCAGAAATGGCCAGTGTGGCCAGAGTAAAGTATTAATAAGTGAAGGGAAGAAGAATATGGGTCAAGATTGGAACTGTAGACACAAGCTGGCTATTTGAGAGTCCATACCTATAAAAAGATGTTCAGAATTTTCCATGAGTTTTAAGTAAATGAATAAAGTAGATTTCTTAGAAGAGAAGTAGAAGCGGGGAGGTTTGTAGTGCAGTGATTTTAATGATGGATCTTGGAAACATTAAGCCACAGGAGGGATGATGGCAGGAAGGAGGAGATGGAGAATAGAAAGGGAAGGATTTGTTGTAATGGGGTACAAGAGTGAGTGAGCTGAAAGGATGAGGTGGTGTGAATGCCAGGTCTAGGGAGGAGCCTTGAGAAATGGGTACTGGATATGGATAATAGTTTGAGGAAGTCAGGGACCTAAATACTGGGTGAGTCACATGTGTAGATTTTGCAGCAGAGGCGGGAAGGAAGGTGAACTGAAAGCGATATCTTTGAAAGGCCTGAAAGAGTGGTTTTTTGAAAGCAAATGGGGGACATACTAGGTGGGATAGCTTGATAATAGAAGATTCAAATAAAGTGAGATTTGTGGAGGGAAAGAGAACATTGATTTGGTAGTAGCAGTAAAGAGGAACAAGATGGACTTGTAAACTCCTGCTAGGTCTTGAAATATCTTTTAGAAAAGTCAGTTTCCAAACCAGGGGTATGATGATGATGGTCATTTTCAGTCAAATAAACTCATGTCTCAGTACTCACTGATTTACACCCATATGTATTTCTGAACAATTTAGCATGAGGCATTCTGTGAGAGCAGGAATCATGTTTGTTCTGTGGACTGTTGAATTCTTAGAACCTGACATACTGTCTTTTTAGTAAATACAGTTTGACCTAAATTAATTGACTAAATTATAGACTGAGTTTCTTGTTTTTCTTATTTTGATTTTAATTTGAAAATTAAGAACAATGTACTTTTCCTATTTTCTAGCTTTATTTCTAAATTTTTTATATACTGTTACAGTATATGCTCATGTTTTGACACATTCTAATTATTGTCAAATTATAAATACTATTAATATCTTTGACAGTTCATAATCTATTATTTGAAATTTAACACATTTCCCACTAAATACATTTTGGGACATACTCATAATTAATGCTTATTGACATAATTTCATCTTGATTTCAATTTATGTGATCCAAATTTTCAAGTAAAACTTTAAGGGATTATCAAATTCCTCAATAACATTAGAAACTTCTATAACATATCTGCTGAATTTTCAGAAATTTATTTTGGAAAGACAAAATATAATGGAAATAAAATTCTATTTAATGTGTCTTATTTTGGATAAAAACTTCTGTAAGTTATGTATTTATTATTCTTTTTGTGTAAAAATACTAGAGTTTCTTTCCCAGAGTTTATTCACAGTGTTAATGTTGGCCACTGTGTTTATGTTGATTAGATTTGTATAATGCAGTGAGTTTAAATTCTCCTTCATTTTCCTCTGTCCATCCTTCTTTCTTTGTTTTCTTCCTTCTTCATTAATTTTTAAAGATATGCATCTCACACATTTTTCTTAGAGGAGTGAATAGTGACTGCCTCATTCTTACCCCACTCAAATAGCTCAGCCTTGAAATTTAAAAAAAAAATGATGTACTAAAGTTATCTATTGTTTTTTACGTAATAACAATATAAAGAAAACTTGCTTTTTTCACATTTGAATACTGGTATTTTACCACATTTTGGGGTAATCGATACCTTGCTGATTTCTCATTACTTTAAAATATTTCCAGTAATAGTAACTATACAATTTTAATTCCGGCTCCTATGCTAAATACACAGAGACTGATAAATTGTTCTTGAAGGAATAGCTGCAATAGTTTCATTCTGGATAAGATTTCCAGTCATTCTAAAGTTTTATAGATTGACCCAAAGATGCCTCAATGAAGGGAAAGAGTATATATAAACATTATGTGTGCTCAGTTGTGTTCTGACTCTTTGCAACCCCATGGACTATATAGCCCACCAGGCTCCTCTGTCCATGGAATTTTCCAGGCAAGAATACTTGAGCTTGTTGCCATTTCCTACTCTACAGGATCTTCCCAACTCAGGAATCGAACTCATGTTTCTTGTCTCCTGCATTGGCAGGCAGATTCTTTACTACTGTGCCACCTGGGTATTGTGATCTCTCATTTCTTCTTCTGTATTCCTGATCTAGGTGAATGGCCCCATTTACCCATTATCCACACCACAAGCCACACCAGGGAGCTGTTATACAGCCGCCACCCACTCAGCCACCAAATGCTGTGGGTATTGCCTCTAATGTCTTTCTAAAATCCATCTGCTGCTTTCCAATCCTACAGTCAATACCTTCATTCAGAATCTAAATATATTTCTTCCTTTGATTTCTGTACAGTCTCTTAAGTTAGTTACCTGCCACCCTTTCTTCCTTCTACCATTAAAATATCTCTCTTGCTTAGTATTCTGTGGGTATCATGATCTTCAATATAAAATTTATATTTGGACTTTTAATAAGACATGCATGCCCTTTATAATCTGGTCCTTTGTTCATCAGCCCAAGCTAATCCTTGACACACCTCCCATTGACACATTGAGCTCTTGTCATGCTGAGCCCTTTGTAGATATTGTATAGTCAACTTGCGTATACTTTCTCAAAGGCGGCCCCTTCTGCCTCCCTTCTCCTAAATTTCCTCTTATTTACATGGGTAATGTGTCCTCATCCTTTAAGAATTTCCTGAAATTATCCCCTGACATCCTAATCCCTTACCAGTCATCACTCTGGGCTACAGTGGTCTTTGTAGTTATGTCATTTATCCCATGGTACTGCCACTGAAAGTTTATGTCTGTTTCCCATCATGGGCTTAAGTGGCTCTGCAGAGGGCTTAGGGGAAGTAATCTGGTAGAAGGGGGCCAAGGAGACTTGTCTCTAAGATACATTGGCAGAGCAGTGTTTTATTTAGATCATATTTATTTGAGATGGTTTTAGGGAAGCTCAGAGAGAATACTGAGGAAAGGCGAAGTATGAGTATCCTAAGCAACTCTTGGTACCACTGATGTTTCCTCTATTGTAGATGATCTCCTGGAAAACAGAGACTGTGCCTGTCATCTCTGTGTCCTCTGATCATCGCATCAGTTAAGTTCAGCTCAGTTCAGTCCAGTTCAGTCGCTCAGTTGTATCGTACTCTTTGCAACCCCATGAATTGCAGCACAAGGCAATGGCACCCCACTCCAGTACTCTTGCCTGGAAAATCCCATGGATGGAGGAGCCTGGTGGGCTGCAGTCCATGGGGTCGCTAAGAGTCGGACACGGCTGAGTGACTTCACTTTCACTTTTCGCTTTCATGCATTGGAGAAGGAAATGGCAACCCACTCCAGTTTTCTTGCCTGGAGAATCCCAGGGGCAGGAGAGCCTGGTGGGCTGACGTCTATGGGGTCACGCAGAGTCGGACACGACTGAAGTGACTTAGCAGCAGCAGCAGCAGGCCTCCCTGTCCATTACCAACTCCCGGAGGTCACTCAAACTCAGATCCATCGAGTCGATGATGCCATCCAGCCATCTCATCCTCTGTCATCCCCTTCTCCTGCCCCCAATCCCTCCCAGCATCAGAGTCTTTTCCAATGAGTCAACTCTTCGCATGAGGTGGCCAAAGTACTAGAGTTTCAGCTTTAGCATCATTCCTTCCAAAGAACACCCAGGACTGATCTCCCTTAGAATGCATCGAGTCGATGATGCCATCCAGCCATCTCATCCTCTGTCATCCCCTTCTCCTGCCCCCAATCCCTCCCAGCATCAGAGTCTTTTCCAATGAGTCAACTCGTCGCATGAGGTGGCCAAAGTACTAGAGTTTCAGCTTTAGCATCATTCCTTCCAAAGAACACCCAGGACTGATCTCCCTTAGAATGGACTTGTTGGATCTCCTTGCAGTCCAAGGGACTCTCAAGAATCTTCTCCAACACCACAATTCAAAAGCATCAATTCTTCGGTGCTCAGCCTTCTTCAAATAGATTGCATGCCTGTTATGTAGTAGGTTCCTAACTTAAGTGAACTGGGGATTCTAGATGCTATACATGAAACTTACTCAATTGCTTTCAAAACATAATTTCCCTGTAACATTGGAATCTATTGAAAATACAGCCATTTTTCCTAATTAAATATCTGATCACCACTATTTGATTAAGATATGTGAACTCAAACAGGATTATCAAAGTGTTGCCATATATATGTAAATCACACATGAAAACTAGTCTAACATTCTGTCCACTAATGGAGATTTAGTGAAAGGAATCTCTTTGGCCAGTGCTTTTCTGGTGGAGGAATACATTAAAAACATTAACAACTAGCTTTCTCCATTTTAGGCTGCCATTTTTTTTCCTACAAGCTGCTACACATCAAGTATACCTAAATTGCCTTTCTGAAATACGGGAACACGAGAGTATTGTCTGTAAAATAGTCTGTGTTGATTAGTTTGTCTTTGGGGTGCAGTTGATTCATCAGATGATGGAGATGCTGCTGGCGTTTCATACATCCTGCCATGGTGCGCTGGGTTTATTGGCTTCCCAGCAGCGTCGCTGACACAAATTGTCAGATTTTATGGGCAGTTTTAAACCTAATGAAATAGATCCTCTAGAAACTTCCCTTACTGTTTTAGTAGCTGTTCTGTTTGAAAAAAAGGAACCAATGTATACAACGGACTGAAATCATGGAAGATGGTGACAACATGCTTATTTTGTTCATGCACATACTGTCATTAACTGCGCGATGGGATGCTGATGTTGCCTTAGAGGCTGGTATTAATCTTTGTGGCAGAGCTTGCAGAAACCCTGCATGCCTTCACTGACGTAAGTGTTGCTGTCCATCTTTTTGATCGTAAGATTACTCCTTTAGGATATAAGGTAATATAAGGCTGCCAACCTTTAAAAAAACATTCCAAGTTAGTAAAGGTAAAAGATGTTCTTTTTCTTCCAGTACTGAAAATTGAGTACAAAGTCACATAAGCATTGACATCTATCATCCAATTTCATCCTAACTTTGGGAGAATGGAAATAGTCCTATTGTATCCATGAGAACTATAAGTTTTGCTTGTATTTGATCCTAGGTCCATTAGAATCCTAAGATGTTGCTTTAATTCATACTGTATGGAGTCTCCTCACAAGGCAGTTGTTTACTAAATTCTTGCTTTTTGTTAAACCTAGATACAAAAAAAAAAAATTCTATTTCCACGAGTAAAGGAATGCTGACAAAGCATTCAAAGATAGCTAATCTTTTCATTTTTTTGTCCTACCTTTAAAATGTTCCCTAAATAGTGATAGAGTCAAGGTCTGTATATTGCCAGGATCTTTGTCAGGGAATGATTACATTTGGATAGAATCACTTGTAGGAATTTTCCAAATGATTCACACAGAATCAACTTAATCTTCTGGAAAATATTGTAGGGACTACAAATACACATTGTACCCAGGATGTAGAGTGCTTACTGCACTGTGGTCTGTGAGTTTTCTTTGGGCATGCGTAACCCAAAGACCTAAACAGAAATGGCTGATTTTATCACTTCTACTGTGAAACAACTTCCTATAGAAGAATAACTTCATTCTTACTAAACATACCAGTATCTACCAACTATAATTAATTAAGAAAGACATGCCATTGAAATATCACCTGGTGGTGTATCTTCTCCCTTTGATGTCTTTGGAGAGTGTAGATGTTAACTCTTTAGTAAAATAAAGACTGATTTAGTATAAAAATTGCTTATAAAATACTTAAGTCAATGTAGAAATAAGTTAATTATCTTCCTACTCAGACCAAAATCTCTGAAGTATTAGGAATTCTCTCTTTTTGCTTCCAAGCACTTTGGAGATAGTGAAAGTTTTAAGCACTAAAAATGGAATTTATTTTTAAAATTAAGGTATAAAAGGATTCTTCACTTGTCAGAAGGATTCATCTTGAGGTTTTTTAATATTGACTTTTTCCCCTTACTGTATTCAGAGCTTGTAATTTTATTTTTCAAATTTCAGTTCACACAAATTTTTAAGGGGGCCACAATTGCAGAAGATAAAACATGCTGGTATTGCTTCTGTGTCACAGATAGTAAAAACTGAGTCACCAAGTCTTGCTGAGAATCACAAAAACTCAATAATAGAGTCCCCCAAATTTTGACTAACATTCCACCATTTCCTCTAATTGGGATAATTATTTTTAAAAGTCACAATGTACTTACTCCAGAAACCCAGGCTGGAGATAGACATTAAAATGAGTCTTCAGAAAAATGAAGAAATTTGTTGAAAAGCAGAGTCATTAATTAAATATTTGACCTTTAGTGGCTTCTCAAATGTCCATTTTCAAAAAGGTAGAAGCAGTTAGAAGGAAAAGATATGAATGTAGATTCGGGGCCAGAGGGCAAAAATAGTTTAAACTGCTTTAATATATGTTCACAGACTGCAAATGAGCACTTCTTAAAATTTAAACCCTTGAATATGATATCTCAGGCACTGAGTTTTTCACATATACAATGTGATTCTTAGTGCCTTCCAGCTGTGTTCTGATTTCAGAAAATGACCTTCCCTCTAAGTTTTATATGTAACTCATAAAATGCATGGCTCTGGAGAACAATTATCAATGACAGGGAGTATGCTTTCTTGATTATATGGTGGGGTCCTATTCCCCACCTCTGTTTTTAAAGGATATTAAGGTAAGATTAAAAATGCTCCAGTTGTTCTGCTTACTTGATTGTAACAGTGAAGAAGACAAAATTGATTCTAGATTATGGCTCAGTGTTTCAATGTTATTCGGCTGCACCTGTTGGCCAGCAGCTGTTCAGGATTATTGCAAGTTTCTTTGTAAGGAACAATGTGGCAACAATAATAAATCAGATTTAAACTGGTTACTGAATTGGTTTGTTTAAAAGCTTTAAACATTTTATAATCAAAGATGTTAATTCTAAATGGTGAATGCTAATGAACCTGCATATATCTTGGGGCCAGATTATATTTTCTAAATCTGGGTAATGACCAACCATACATGTACTAAAGCCAGGACAATTTTCTCCCAGAAATATAGCAACATTGAAAGTATCCCTATCAAACACTCCTGAAAAGATGGGAAAGGTACAATATTCTTTTAATTTCTTTTTTTTTTTTCTTTTTGATTCAGGTGAAATGGAGGATACAGCTCTGATAATTAGAATTTTTATATGGCAAATGCTCACATACATAGTGGATTTGAGGAAATCAATTTTCACTAATCTAGAAAATTCTCTCAAGAGAGAAGGGATTTAAAAACTTTCATGATCTATTTAAATTCAACATACCTTTCTCCTATTTCAAATAGGGAAAAATGACTCTAAGGTCATAATGGGGAATTGACTTCTCCCTTCCTAGTATATTATGACATTTCACATTAAGGCAACATAGGAAAAAACATTCACAGGTGAAGTTGGAGGAGACAAATGTAGTTTCTTTATTATTTTTCATGATGATACATATTTTATGCAGTCCATCATTCCTGGTTCTCTAAATATGTGTTTTCCCTAAGGCAGAGTCTCAAAACTTTGGAAAGATGTTTTAGTAGTTCTGCTGGGAAGGTGAATGGTCTAGAGCTAAAGCAAGTGTCATATGACTTTTTATTTAATGTATTTGTTTCCTAGTCCAAGACTTTATCTCTGCAAACATGTATATCCATATGCCAAAAATTCATGTTTGTTTTTTCATATTCAAATTTTATTCATGAGAAAAGCAGATTTATTCCTAATTCCATTTATCTGTGTGGACAATAGCCCACCTCATCCATTTTACTTTGCAAACCCACTCCCTTTTCTTCTTGCCCCTCTTTCGCTTTCTTTTCATCCTTCACTAATAGACCCTTCACCTTCTAAGGTCAGACATCCAGGACTACTTTCCTAGGAGTAACAAATTAAACACATACATCATTTTGGTGGCAAACTTGGCAGTCACCAGTCGTTTATAAAATCAGGTCCCTGCTCTTTTGGTAACTGGTGTTAAGAAATGCTCCACTAGCTCCTCCTGTGGAGAAAAGAGATCTGATTATTCTGTTTGGAAAGCCTTAGCCCACCCCTACATCTTTGCACATTTATGAAATTACTGTGAGTTGTCTTTTATGTCTTTTCAAGTATTTATGTAATTAGGTTAGGCTCCACTTAACAGAGAGAAGGAAATGGCAACCCACTCCAGTGTTCTTGCCTGGAGAATCCCAGGGACAGAGGAGCCTGGTGGGCTTCTGTCTATGGGGTCGCACAGAGTGGGACATGACTGATGTGACTTAGCAGCAGCAGCAGCAACAGAAAGAAGTTGCTCTTATTCTCTGCCCAAGTGCTTCATCCATCTCTGTGTCTTTCTGAGCATCAGAGGTGGCAGTAATGTGCCCGATATCAAGACTGAGCAAAGAAAAGACCTTCATGAAGATATATTCTTGAAATCTGTTCTGAGACCACCTGTTTTTCCTACCGTTTACTTCAGGACTTTCAGGGTTAGGAGGAAAGCTTTTCAACAAATCTGGTTCATTTACAAAACTATTTTTGGTAGTTTTGTTTTTTTTTTTTTTTTTTTTTTTTTAAACACGTGCCTGGTAATTCATTTTAAATGGTAAACGGAAGGGGATAATGAGTAGATAGAATTCTAAATGTACTGAGGCTCTTTTATCATTCTGTGTTTTTTTTTTTTCCTGTAAATTTTATCTAACATGCAAAAGTTGTAAAAGTGAGTAGGTTTAATGTTGTTGAATACAGAAAATTTATTGAACAAGGGCAAGGCAATACTAAGCTCCTAGACTATGGCTTATGTTCTCCTTTTACTTCCTCCAACCCAGGACCCAACTATAGACTTTCAAGGTTAGTTTTTGTCATTTCATGCAATACCATACTGTACCTTGTCTTTCTGCAAAGCAAAGGTAATACTGTAGTTCAAAACTCAGCCATCCACAATCCTTAGGTAATGTGGTTTTTTCATTGCTTGGTAGGCGACATTTAAAATTTCTTTACCTACATTTTGCTCTTATTTGAAATTCTCAAACACAGAATGTAGGTGATAAATTTACTGATTTTTGTAACTCATTTACTATTAGTATAGTTATAGGTCTGATTTAAATACAATAACATTGCTGCTGCTGCTGCGTTGCTTCAGTCGTGTCCGACTCTGTGCAACCCCATAGACAGCAGGCCACCAGGCTCCCCCGTCCCTGGGATTCTCCAGGCAAGAACACTGGAGTCGGTTACTATTAATTTATTTAAAACTATCTCTCTCAGCAAATAATTCCAGTTTCCAGTACTATTGTCCACCTTAAATTGTTTCCTTAACACTGCTATAATTTGGAATTAAAATGATTAAAATTGTTTTAATTATTTATGAAGAAAAGAATTTATCCATTTTCTTATAGATAAAATGCATACTTATTTTGGATACTAATAATATTTTGTTCATTTTTGGAATACTTCCTTCTTCTTAGATATTCACTGGAAATAGCTATCATTTTTACATGTCTCTCAAAATTATTTCAATTTCATTAATGATAATGGGTTTTTGTCTTAGTGAAAAGATACTGTGAAAATGATGCGTGCTCACTGAAGGACAAAAATAATACTGTATTTTTTTTTCCTGGTTCATCAAGGTGATGGTTCATAAAGAATAAATAATGTTCCATTGACAATGCTAGTTATGTATTTTAGTTTATTAAATAAATTAAAGCACAATGGAAAGAAGATCATTTTCAAACCTGCTGTGCTTGGCTCAAAAACTAATTATGTTTTTGTCTTTGGGATATAGATTTTAAAGGCTTTATTTAGAGTCAGTGACAAATGCACCACTCATATGTAATAAAATATAAAATGTTTACCTTAAGTAGCTAGGTGCTGTAATGTCCCCTTCTCCTTCAACATAATCAGATTACAAATTTCCATCTCTTCTTGAAGTATTATCTACAGCTATCAGACTATGAAACTCACTTTTAAAAAAGAAGCCAAGTATGTCCAGATATCACTAGTCTTTCAACCTGTATGTATGTTCTTAGTTTTATTAAGTTTTTAAATATGTAGACTGATAGGATAACAAATGACCAAATAGTTTTTAAGGCGATCAGGGAAGACCTAGTAAATTAATCCACAGTGGCAAATTATAGGAGCCAGTAGAAAGCTGTTATGACTGGAGCATTGAAGGTATGGGTTAGAGAAATAGAATGTTCCTATTCTAGAAAGAAATGTCCAGAGAAGTGAAGAAGCTAGAGTACATAGGTCTTTGTAAGACAGGAGAGACATTTGCATTTTATTCTAAACAGATTATAAGTAGAGATGTGTATTATTTCTGACATATTTTAGAAATATTTCTATTGCTACCATATGGAGAACTTATTATTAGGATGTAGAAGCTGAAGTAAGGAGACCAGCTAGGACACTGAAGGAACCCAGATGTGAGGGTGGCTTATATAGGGTGGATTTCATGGCAATGAGAAAAAACAGATGTGTATAGGCTACTTTAGCAGGCAGAATAAACAGTACTTACTGCTGAATTGGATGTAGGTGATAAGAGGAAGGCTGTATATTGTCACCCTGCTTATTTAACTTATATGCAGAGTACATCATGAGAAACGCTGGGCTGGAAGAAGCACAAGCTGGAATCAAGATTGCTGGGAGAAATATCAATAACCTCAGATATGCAGATGACACCACCCTTATGGCAGAACAAGAAGAACTAAAAAGCCTCTTGATGAAAGTGAGAGAGGAGAGTGAAACAGTTGGCTTAAAGCTCAACATTCAGAAAACTAATATCATGGCATCTGATCCCATCACTTCATGGGAAATAGATAGGGAAACAGTAGAAACAGTGAAACAGTGTCAGACTTTATTTTGGGGGGCTCCAAAATCACTGCAGATGGTGACTGCAGCCATGAAATAAAAAGACGCTTATTCCTTAGAAGGAAAGTTATGACCAACCTAGATAGCATTTTCAAAAGCAGAGACATTACTTTGCCAACAAAGGTCCGTCTAGTCAAGGCTATGGTTTTTCCAGTGGTCATGTATGGATGTGAGAGTTGGACTGTGAAGAAAGCTGAGTGCCGAAGAATTGATGCTTTTGAACTGTGATGCTGGAGAAGACTGTTGAGAGTCCCTTGGGCTGCAAGGAGATCCAACCTGTCCGTCCTAAAGGAGACCGGTCCTGGGTGTTCACTGGAACGACTGATGCTGAAGCTGAAACTCCAATACTTTGGACACCTTATGCAAAGAGTTGACTCATTGGAAAAGACCCTGATGCTGGAAGGTATTGGGGGCAAGAGGAGAAGGGGACAACAGAGGATGAGATGGCTGAAGAACATCACTGACTCGATGGACATGAGTTTGGGTGAACTCCTGGAGTTGGTGATGGACAGGGAGGCGTGGCGTGCTGCGATTTATGGGGTCGCAAAGAGTCGGACACGAGTGAGCAACTGAACTGAACTGAACTGATAAGAGGAAAAGGATAAAGTTTAATTAAGGTAGTTAGGGAAGGAAAATCAAGGATAGATCCTGACTTTGATCTTGAGCTATTACACAGATAAGGATGCCATTGAAAGTGCTGGGATAGATTGGGAGGAGAGTAAGATTTTAGGGAGGAAAGGCTGGGAAATAAAGAGTTGAATTTGAGGCATCTTTTAGACATCAAAATAGAGCAAGATTTCCTTGAGAGAGTGGGAGAGGCTGTAATACAGACTTTACAGACCACATGTGGAGAGGTTGGTATTTGATAAAAGAGTATTGTTTCCTCTGTAGCAACAGTGGTATGAACATGGGAGAACTGTCTCATTGCTTCTTATTTCTTGAAGGGATATGAGGCAAGACCAATATTGGAAACTAAGTCAGAGGAAAATGGAGTCTAGCGTGCTTGAGGAGATGGATCGCTCAGCTATGTCTTTTCTGGTCCTCTTACTTTGTAACCAGGGCTCCCCTTGTGGGTCAGCTGGTGAAGAATCAACCTGGAATGTGGGAGACTTGGGTTTGATCCCTGGGTTGGGAAGATCCCCTGGAGAAGGGAAAGGCTATCCACTCCAGTATTCTGGCCTGGAGAATTCCATGGACTATATAGTCCTTGGGGTCGCAAAGAGTCAGACACGACTGAACGGTTTTCAGTTTCGCTTCACTTTGTATCCTGTGTACTTTGCAAGTTTGTCTGCACTACCTAGCGAATTCAGGAGCGAGGTGTTCCCTCTGCACTTTTACTACTTCAATGACCAGGTTTGGTTAGATTCTACATCTTTTGGTTCATTATTCATTCACACACAAACGTTTATTGTTTCAACTTATTGAGTACCAGAAACCACATTTAATCATTCCAACTTCACGTTTTTCATCATTACATCATCTAGATTTCAGCTGCATCAGAAGTCATATAAAATCTGCCTTCAGATGGCTCATTAGTGTTACTAAGATTCCCTGAAGTTATGTTTTCTGAGTACAAAGCAGAAGAAATACACCATTTATCCTGTGCACACTCTCTAGATACTTGGCTATGGCAGAATTATTTAACTTCCCATATTTAAAACAAGGAATATAAAATCTAGCTAATAAACAGATAACATAAATATGAATGAATAAGAACATAAGGATACTGTGTGTGTGTGTGTGTGTGTGCTAAGTCGTGTCTGACTCTTTGTGACTTCTTGGACTGTAGCCCACCAGGCTTTTTCTCCATGGGATTCTCCAGGCAAAGATACTGGAGTGGGTTTGCCATTTCTTTCTCCAGTATGAAATAATAAGCATTCAACATCGTCATTAGAGTCTAAACAATAATGAATATATCAGGTATTATGTTCTGTCAGGAAGAATTATCAAGCCTTAATGCTTTGAAATAATAACTAAGGGAACTCTTCAAATGATAAATTAAATAGCATTTACTCCAAGGTAACTGATTAATGCTTTTTAAAATAGCTGAGAACACTCTTGTCTGAGATTGAACTCAGTATAGATCATTTATCATTAAAAATGTAAACATAGTAACTAAGTGATACCAATTCAGAGGTTAAAAATTGCATATAATCTTATTTGGAGGACACAGGTCAAGTACAAATATTAAGGAGAAGTTATCTTAATTAAGCATATCAAATCTTCAGAGTTTCCCCCCTTTCCCTTAAAAACATGTATGTAAGTTTAGGCTGATCAGGATTGTCATTGTCTTTACTACGAGATCATGAATGTCATGTGCAAATGTATGAAGCATTGGTGACAAATGAGAGGCAGAAAGTGGGAGGAGGCTTGTGAACCCCTAAAGAAAAGGAAACACGCAGCGTCTCAGCCACTTTTGCTTCTCCCTACAGTTTATCTATATGATGGATTGTAAAGATACTTTTAAAAATGTATTTTGTTTAGTATAATATTGTTCACAAATATTTCACCATCAGATCAGATCAGTCGCTCAGTCGTGTCTGACTCTTTGCGACCCATGAACCGCAGCACGCCAGGCCTCCCTGTCCATCACCAGCTCCCGGAGGTCACCCAGACTCGCATCCATCGAGTCAGTGATGCCATCCAGCCATCTCATCCTCTGTCGTCCCCTTCTCCTCCTGCCCTCAATCCCTCCCAGCATCAGAGTCTTCTCCAATGAGTCAACTCTTCGCATGAGGTGGCCAAAATACTGGAGATTCAGCTTTAGCATCATTCCTTCCAAAGAAATTCCAGGATTGATCTCCTTCAGAATGGACTGGTTGGATCTTCTTGCAGTCCAAGGGACTCTCAAGAGTCTTCTCCAACACCACAGTTCAAAAGCATCAATTCTTCGGCGTTCAGCCTTCTTCACAGTCCAGCTCTCACATCCATACATGACCACAGGAAAGACCATAGCCTTGACTAGGCGAACCTTTGTTGGTAAAGTAATGTCTCTGCTTTTCAATATGCTGTCTAGGTTGGTCATAACTTTCCTTCCAAGGAGTAAGCGTCTTTTAATTTCATGGCTGCAGTCACCATCTGCAGTGATATTGGAGCCCAGAAAAACAAAGTCTGACACTGTTTCCACTGTTTCCCCATCTATTTCCCATGCAGTGATGGGACCAGATGCCATGATCTTCGTTTTCTGAATGTTGAGCTTTAAGCCAACCTTTTCACTCTCCACTTTCAATTTCATCAAGAGGCTTTTTAGCCCCTCTTCACTTTCTGCCATAAGAGTCGTGTCATCTGCATATCTGAGGCTATTGATATTTCTCCCGGCAATCTTGATTCCAACTTGTGTTTCTTCCAGTCCAGCATTTCTCATGATGTACTCTGCATATAAGTTAAATAAACATGGTGACAATATGCAGCCTTGACGTACTCCTTTTCCTATTTGGAACCAGTCTGTTGTTCCATGACCAGTTCTAACTGTTGCTTCCTGACCTGCATACAGATTTCTTAAGAGGCAGATCAGGTGGTCTGGTATTCCCATCTCTTTCAGAATTTTCCATAGTTTATTGTGATCCACACAGTCAAAGGCTTTGGCATAGTCAATAAAGCAGAAATAGATGTTTTTCTGGAACTCTCTTGCTTTTTTGATGATCCAGCAGATGTTGGCAATTTGATCTCTGGTTCCTCTGCCTTTTCTAAAACCAGCTTGAACATCAGGAAGTTCACGGTTCACATATTGCTGAAGCCTGGCTTGGAGAATTTTGAGCATTACTTTACTAGCGTGTGAGATGAGTGCAATTGTTCGGTAGTTTGAGCACTCCTTGGCATTGCCTTTCTTTGGGATTGGGATGAAAACTGACCTTTTCCAGTCCTGTGGCCACTGCTGAGTTTTCCAAATTTGCTGGCATATTGAGTGCAGCACTTTCACAGCATCATCTTTCAGGACTTGGAATAGTTCCACTGGAATTCCATCACCTCCACTAGCTTTGTTCGTAGTGATGCTTTAATGTACCAAACATTTTAAATGTATAATATGAAACACACTATTTTTGATAATTATTTTTATTGACCATATTCTTGTCAACTCTAACTTTATTAAGAAATTTAATACCCTAACACTCAGAATTTTAAACTTGTTCTAGTTTTTAAAATTTTCATATGATTATGAAAGGAAGGAAGGTATTTCTTTAAATAAATATGCTTTTCCCCATTGTTCCTAATCAAAAGATATTTTATATGTAGTCTGCACAAAAAAATGGAAATGATGCACAAAAATACGGCTTTTTATCTTGCAAGTTATTTACGCATCTTGGGTTTGCTTATTTTTGCAATAGTATGCATTTTAAAAATCACCATTTGTATTTTGTATTCTAGCTTTTGACTGTAGTGGAAATTTGGACTGAAGACAATGGGAACTAGATGTACAATATATAAGCTTGCTTCCAACTGAGAAAAACCACCACTCTTGTCTGTACTTCAATCAGCAGGAGATTTTCTTTGTTTAGAAGAACCAGGTCCTGTCATCTGCATAGAATACAATATTTGACAGAAAAAGTTTTTTTTTTAACCCTCTGTGGCTTAAATGCTGAATTCCACAGAATCTTCTATCTAAAGAAGAACAGTTTAAACTGTCATCTACGATGATGGGTAACAATAAAACCAAGTAAAATTTTAAATTACTATGTATAATAGACCAAGAACCATTATCTGAATACCACACAGAGCCAAAATTTCTCTAAGATTCAGATTAGAGATAAAAAGATTTTAAAAACATGTAAGCATGTATGTAGTATAAACCATTTTAGAAAACTCACTGGCATTATTTGTTGAAGGTAATAAATAATACTCTGTGAAGCTATAATTCAACTTGTAGGCAAGTAATCAAGAGGAATGTGTACTCTAAACATGCATTCCAAGATGCTTATAACAGCGCTATTAATAATGTCTAACGCTAGAACTAACCAATTATGTTAATATTAGTGTGGATAAATATTTTTGGCATAATTATGTAAGGAGTGCTTCCCTTGTGGCTCAGCTGGTAAAGAATCTGCCTGCAATGTGGCAGACCTAGGTTTGACTCCTGGGTTTGGAAGGTCCCCTGGAGAAGAAAGGCTACTCAATCCAGTTATTCTAGCCGGGAGTATTCCATGGACTATATAGTCCATGGGGTGGCAAAAAGTCAGATATAATTGAGCGACTTTCACTCACACACATGTAAGGAACCTATTCAGTTCAGTTCAGTTGCTCAGGTATGTCTGACTCTTTGCAACCCTATGGACTTCAGCATGCCAGGTCTCCCTGTCCATCACCAACTCCCGGAGATTACTCAAATTCATGTCCATTGAGTCAGTGATACCATCCAACCATCTGGTCCTCTGTCATCCCCTTCTCCTCACACCTTCAATCTTTCCCAGCATCAGGGTCTTTTCAAATGAGTCTGTTCTTCATATCAGGTGGCTAAAGTATTGGAATTTCAACTTCAGTATCAGTCCTTCCAATGAATATGCAGGACTGATTTCCTTTAGGATGGACTGGTTGCATCTCGTTGCTGTCCAAGGACTCTCAAGAGTCTTCTGCAACACCACAGTTCAAAAGCATCAATTCTTCAGTGCTCAGCTTTCTTTATAGTCTAACTCTCACATCCATACATGACAACTGGAAAAACCATAGCTTTGAATAGACAGGTTAGGTGGTCTGGTATTCCCATATCTTTCAGTATTTTCCACAGTTTATTGTGACCCACACAGTCAAAGGCTTTGGCATAGTCAATAAAGCAGAAATAGATGTTTTTCTGGAACTCTCTTGCTTTTCTGATGATCCAGCAAATGTTGGCAATTTGATATTTGGTTGCTCTGCCTTGTCTAAAACCAGCTTGAATATCTGGAAGTTCATGGATCACATATTGCTAAAGCCTGGCTTGGAGAATTTTGAGCATTACTTTACTAGCTTGTGAGATGAGTGCAATTGTGCGATAGTTTAAACATTCTTTGGCATTGCCTTTCTTTGGGATTGGAATGAAAACTGAACTTTTCCAGTCCTGTGGCCATTTGCTGACATATTGAGTGCAGCACTTTCACAGCATCATCTTTCAGGATTTGAAATAGCTCAACAGAAATTCCATCACCTCCACTAGCTTTGCTCATAGTGATGCTTTCTAAGGTCCACTTGGCTTCACATTCCAGGATGTCTGGCTCTAAGTGAGTGATCACATCATCATGATTATCTGGATCATGAAGATCTTTTTTGTACAGTTCTTCTGTGTATTCTTGCCACGTCTTCTTTATATCTTCTGCTTCTGTTAGGTCCATACCATTTCTGACCTTTATCGAGCCCATCTTTGCATGAAATGTTCCCTTGGTATCTCTAATTTTCTTGAAGAGATCTCTAGTCTTTCCCATTCTGTTGTTTTCCTCTATTTCTTTGCATTGATTGCTGAGGAAGGGTTTCTTATCTCTCCTTGCTATTCTTTGGAACTCTGCATTCAAATGGATATATCTTTCTTTTTCTCCTTTGCTTTTCATTTCTCTTCTTTTCACAGATATTTGTAAGACCTCCTCAGACAGCCATTTTGCTTTTTTGCATTTCTTTTTCTTGGGCGTGGTCTTGCTCCCTGTCTCCTGTACAATGTCACAAACCTCTGTCCATGGTTCATCAGGTTTCTCTTGAGAAACCTGTATTCAGATCAGGAAGCAACAGTTAGAACTGGACATGGAACAACAGACTGGTTCCAAATAGGAAAAGGAGTACGTCAAGGCTGTATATTGTCACCCTGCTTATTTAACTTATATGCAGAGTACGTCATGAGAAACACAGGGCTGGATGAAGCACAAGCTGGAATCAAGATTGCCAGAGAAATATCAATAACCTCAGATATGCAGATGACACCACCTTATGGCAGCAAGTGAAGAAGAATTAAAGAGCCTCTTGATGAAATTGAAAGAGGAGAGTGAAAAAGTTGGCTTAAAGCTCAACATTCAGAATACTAAGATCATGGCATCTGGTCCCATCACTTCATGGCAAATAGATGGAGAAACAGTGGAAATGGTGGCTGACTTTATTTTTTGGGCCTCCAAAACCACTGCAGATGGTGACTGCAGTGATTGCAATTTCATGGATTGATCCATGAAATTAAAAGACGCTTACTCCTTGGAAGGAAAGTTATGACCAACCTAGACAGCATATTAAAAAGAAGAGACATTAGTTTGCCCACAAAGGTCTGTCTAGTCAAGGCTATGGTTTTTACAGTAGTCATGTATTGATGTGAGAGTTGGACTATAAAGTAAGCTGAGCGCCAAAGAATTGATGCTTTTGAACTGTGGTGTTGGAGAAGACTCTTGAGAGTCCCTTGGACTAAAAGGAGATCCAACCAGTCCATTCTGAAGGAGATTCAGTCCTGAGTGTTTATTGGAAGGATTTATGTTGAAGCTGAAACTCCAATATTTTGGCCACCTGATGCAAAGAGCTAACTCATTTGAAAAGACCCTGCTGTTGGGAAAGATTGAAGGCAGGAGGAGAAGGGGACAACTGAGGATGAGATGGTTAGATGGCATCACTGACTCAATACATGAGTTTGTGTAAAGTCCAGGAATTGGTAGATGGACAGGGAGGCCTGGCGTGCTGTTGTTCATGGGTTCGCAAAGAGTCAGACACAACTGAGCGACTGAACTGAACTGACTAGACCTTTGTTAGCAAAGTAATGTCTCTGGTTTTTAATATGCTATCTAGGTTGGTCATAACTTTCCTTGGAAGGTATACTATAAAGCAGTAGAAATGAAACTATACTTGACAGCAGGGGTGAATCCTTGAACATAATGTTGAGCAAAATAAATTAGACATAAAAGGGTATATACTGCATGATTCTACTTATGCAACATTTGAAAAAACAACTGAGCTATCATGTTAGAAATCAGAAGAGTAGTTACATTTAACGAGGGTGAATACAGGAATTGAGAGGGTAGACTCGTGGGAAACAGTCTGTCTTGGTCTGAATAATGGTTATTTAGGTTTTTACTGATGATAGTATACTGATAATATTAGTATGATAACACATTAAGATTTTGCATTTAGATTATGCAAAGATAACACATCTGCACATGTATAATGTTTATACATGTAAAATGGGCTTCTCTGGTGGCTCAGACAGTAAGAATCTTCCTGCAATGCAAGGGATCCAGGTTCAGTTCCTGGGTTGGAAAGTTGCCCTGGAGAAGGAGACGGCTACCCACTCCAGTATTCTTGTCTGGAGAATTACATGGACAGGTGAGCCTGGTAGGCTCTAGTCCATGGTGTTGCAAAGATTCAGACATGACTGAGAATATATATAAATATATAAAATGCATAGTATTTTTAATATATAATATGTTGGTATGTTGTTGTTGTTGTTCAGTCATTAAATCATGTCTGACTCTTTATGACCCCAAGGATTGCAGCACACCAAAGTTCCCCGTCCTTCGCTATCTCTGGAGATTGTTCAAACTCAAGTCTATTGAATTGGTGATGCCATCCAATCATCTCATGCTCTATTGTTCCCTTTTCTTCCTATCCTTGATCTTTCTCAGCATCAGGGTCTTTTCCAGTGAGTTGAGTCTTATTGGAATGTAGCATGTACCAATTTTAACAATGCTTTAAAAAGAAAAAACATTCAGGATTAAAAAAAATATTTCATTTTTCTTTTCATTAGATATAATTCAATTATGTACAAGTTTTGTATACAGTAGGTATATATAGTAGGTATATATGTGTAAATAAGCAATTCAACAACCCGATTTAGATTTTCTGATGGATCACAAAATAGGACTTAGTTACATTTTTAAATCACTGAAAATTAAAGTAAAAACTGTTTTTTTTTATTGTTGTCAAGTACTTTAAACAAATTTAACATGATTTAATATTAGTTTAAAAGTTTATAACTCAGAATCTGTTAAATTTATCTCAATTTTTATTAAGTTCAACAATTCACTAAATTTTAACTAAAATATTTTATTTTGTTCCTACTCTATGTGAGGCACTATGGTTTTTATATAATAAATATTCCTATTGTGGCATTCCAGTTAGAAAATTTTGTACATAAGAGTACTGTTGATTTCAGCAAGTGAGTATATATGTGAACCTATAGATTTATCACCTACTGTTCAGAAAGTTTACTATGAAAAGTAGAAGATCTGTGTAAACGTGCCTGGCATCTGACAACTGAACTTGGTAACATAAAGTCTGAGAAAATTTTATTATTCAAATGTATAATGTATTATTAAAAATACATTCATAATCCCTTGGGGTACATTATGTAAGAGGATGATAAAGGTGGTCAGTTCAGTTCAGTTCAGTCGTTCAGTCATGTCCTACTTTTTGTGACCCCATGAACTGCAGCACACCAGGCCTCCCTGTCCATCACCAACTCCCAGAGTTCACCCAAACCCATGTCCATCGAGTTGGTGATGCCATCCAACCATCTCATCCTCTATCATCCCCTTCTCCTCCTGCCCTCAATCTTTCCCAGCATCATGGTCTTTTCAAGTGAGTCAGCTCTTCCCATCAGGTGGCCAAAGTATTGGAGTTTCAGCTTCAACATCAGTCCTTCCAGGACTGATCTCCTTTAGGATGGAGTGGTTAGATCTCCTTGCAGTCCAAGGGACTCTCAAGAGTCTTATCCAACACCACAGTTCAAAAGCATCAATTCTTCTGCCCTCAGCTTTCTTTATAGTCCAACTGTCACATCCATATATGACTACTGGAAAAACCATAGCCTTGACTATATGCACCTTTGTTGACAAAGTAATGTCTCTGCTTTTTAACATGCCGTCTAGGTTGGTCAGAAGTTTCCTTCCAAGGAGTAAGCGTCTTTTAATTTCATGGCTGCAATCACCATCTGCAGTGATTTTGGAGCCCAGAAAAATAAAGTCTGACACTGTTTCCACTGTTTCCCCATCTATTTCCCATGAAGTGATGGGACCGGATGCCATGATCTTCGTTTTCTGAATGTTGAGCTTTAAGCCAACTTTTTCACTCTCCTCTTTCACTTTCATCAAGAGGCTCTTTAGTTCTTATTCACTTTCTGCCATAAGGGTGGTATCATCTGTATATCTGAGGTTATTGATATTTCTCCTGGCAATCTTGTTTCCAGCTTGTGCTTCATCCAGCCCTGTGTTTCTCATGATCTACTCTGCATATAAGATAAAGGTGGTCCTAAGCTGCTATTTTTTAGGCAGTCATGTGCCAGGAAGTTAGTGCTGTGGTTAATAATATACAAGATACCTATATTTCCAGAGAGAGTTAATTTAAGCAAGGATTTTTTTTTTCTGTTTTCCAAATTTGTCAAGTGATTTTCCTAAAACCATTATTTCCTTTATCGTTGAAAGAGAAAATTGACCATTTTTAAAGAAAAATGCCATCCTTGGATAATTATCATCTTGGATCTTTAAAAATTCGTTTAAAAAGTTAGCATTAAGCGAGGATAAAAGCAAATGAGGTTATCTTACCTTAGATCTTATAGATCTAATACATGCACAGAAATACCTAATATCCTGAAACTAGCAGTTTTATTAACTGATAACATCTTTTTCCATTGCATGATTTGAAAATTTAGTGGGATGTTCCTGTCTACTTTGCATGGAAATAGATTGAGAATATTTCTTTGCCAAATCTATTTGCCTTCGAGCAAGAATGAATGAGTGTGTTGGATACTGTAAAGTATTTTTGTTATTTCAAGTTAGAGTTGATTGTGAAATAATAGTGTCACACTGAATAACACATTTTCTTTTAAGAACCAATAATTATTTTAGAAAAGGACCTACTCAAAGAAAGCACATAATGATCTTTTATGTAGCTTTAAGAAGCATAATTGTTGTTGTTATTGTTCAGTAGCTAAATCATGTCCTAATCTTAAAAAATTTTCTATTATTTTGTCCTATATTTTTTTATAAACTTCTATTCCTATTTTTCAATTTGTCAACTTTATATCTTATCAATTGATATTCCGTTTTTATAAGTCACAACTTAGCTTTCTTACACATCGTCTTTCTGACCCATTTGTTGTTTAGTCGCTAAGTTGTTGCTGACTCTGTGATCCCATGGACTGTAGCTAGCCAGGCTTCCTTGTCCTTCACTATCTCCCGGTGGTGGTTTCGTCGATAAGTCATGACCAACTCTTGCAACCCCGTGGCTGTAGCCCTCCAGGGTCCTCTGTCCATGGAATTCTGCAGGCAAGAATACTGGAGTAGGTTGTCATGTCCTTCTCTAGGGAATCTTTCTGACCCAGGGATCAAACTCGGGTCTCCTGCATTGCAGACAAATTCTTTACCCACTGAGCTACAAGGGAAGCTACTCTCTCCCAGAGTTGGCTCCAATTCATGTCCATTGAGTCAGTAATACTGTCTAACCATCTCATCCTCTGCTGCCCCCTTCCTTTGCCTTCAGTCTTTCCCCACCTTAGGGTCTTTTCTCATAAGTCTTCTCTTTGCATCAGGTGGCCAAAGTATTGGAGCTTCAGCTTCAGTCTTTCCAATGAGTAGTCAGAGTTGATTTCCTTTAAGACTGACTGGTTTGATCTCCTTGCTCTCCGAGGGACTGTCAAGAGTCTTCCCCAGCACCACAATTCAAAAGCATCGATTCTTCGGCACTCAGCCTTCTTTATGGTCCAACTCTCCCATCCATACATAGTTTTGACTTGGTTGGCAAAGTGATGACTCTCTTTTTAATACACCATGTTTGTCATAGCTTTTCTCCCAAGGAGCAAGCATCTTTTAATTTCATGGCTGCATTTACCATCCACAGTTACCTCATTATTTTATTTAATATCTTTTTATGACGTATCTTAAATACCTTTTATGATGTAAATATGGTTCGGTTTAAAAATATCTATAATTCTATTTACATACCTGATCTTGAGAGTTATTTTTTATTTGTTTGTGTTTCCTGGGTTTCTAATTCTTCTACTTCTTATACTATTTTCAGTTATATTGTTCCATCTATCAAAAATATGTAATATATTAGTTTGTTTCTAAATATTCCTACTTTTCTTCAGATCTGCTTTCCCAGAGTCCTCTGTATTTTGCCTGAACTGGAATTCATTACTCCCTAGTGTACTGTAATGTTTTCCTATATTGAATCCACTTTATCTAGGAATTCACACCTTCCTCTTTCTTGGTTTATTTTCTCATTTTGCTGGAGTACATCTTCAAATAGTTTCTGAAGAAATGTTACATGGACACTAAACTTTCTGAGTCCTTCTAATAAAGTTTAAATCATTGTATTATATAAAATTTCAAGTTTGGGTAATTTATCTGCTTTTTCTTAATAGAATTTCTTCCATCTAGTTTCTTCATTGTATCTTTTTGATGTTTCTTTTCTTCAAACTTTACCTTTTTGTATTGATTTTCTATTTCATCTTTCTCCTGTTTTTAATCTATTTTTCTTTTGCTTTTCTTTTATAGGCAGTGCATTCATACCTGTCTTCAAAAGTTGTATTGAAACTTTATTTTACAAATAATTGTAATATTCCTTTTTCACCTTATTCTTTTTATCCTCTCAAATCTCTCCAAGAATATTAATTAGATGTTTCTTTTTTTAAAACAAATAGTATTATCAGTCCTTTGTATAATCCATCTGTCTTTTCAATTTTTTTCCTTCTTAATCTTGGTTCTTCTTTTCTATGAAGTACTCTTTACTAAAAATCTGCATATCTTTATTCCTTATTAATATTTTGCTGTAAGATGATCTGCTTGAGGAACTGATTGAGAGGGCTGAGGCCCTGGGCTATGAGGGCAGGACATCACGGTGATTAAACAGGGTATCAGTTCTTCTGCGGGGGGCCGTGTCAAATGCAAGAATATGATTGTTTTCTTCTGCGATTGCATCATTTCCCCAGGAGATAACCTTCATTCTTTTTCCTGGGGGAAAAGTAGCTACAGTTATTTGGAGCCACAGCTGTTCCTTGGCTGCAAGAAGTGTTCACCTATAGAGAAATGTTTTCATTATTTCTGTCCAGTTACACTTCTTAATAGAATCAGATCTTATGAATAACTTTTATTTCACATAACTGATTCATCGAAGAACATTTCATAACTTGAATCCCCCAGTAACTCTTTGAAGTTTCTCCTTTTGGATTCAAACTTCAGTGTGTAGTAGGCTTAAATCTTAGTGTTTGCAAAATATCCCAGTTTTTGAACCATAATCCACTTAATGATGTGGAGCCTTGGTTGCTAAATTATAGTATCTCATGCACTGAAAAAAATATTGAGTTGTTTTGCACATTATATCACTTATTCCAAAATATTTTATCTATAAGTTGACTGCTCTTTTATGTTGACTTTTCTTCATACAAAAATTAACAAAGGCAAATTATTCTGAAATTGCATTTTCATTGATTTCAAGTAAATTATAAACTGAGAATTAGATTCATGCTATATGTAACATATCTTATTTCTTAAAATTATACAGTAAATGCACATAATTCCGGAAACAAAAATGTTCAAGTGCTACTTGGTATAAAGGGGTGAAATGGGAGTCCCACTGGAATACCAGCAGCTTCTAACATGGGACCTGTGTGTGGTTCCCAGCCTTCCTGTCACTGTCAGTGCTTATCTTTTGGCTAGCTTTCTGTGGTGTTTTCTCTTTCTTTCTTGAGTTTATAAACTGGTTATTAAAGTTATTATAATATACTTTCAGAAAAGCACACGTGTTATAAGTATATCTTTTGCAAACTGAGCACACCCATGGAGCTTGTACTTGGACAAAGAAATAGAATATACATCAGGGCAGCATGTCCCTTGCATCCCCTTGAAATCAACGTTCAGGTGCTAAGATCCTCTCTCCTGTTGTTCTGTCACTTTTCTTCCATTTGCTACACACACAGACACACACATACATATAGTATATTTAGTTCTGTAGCCATAGAATTAGCAGCAGTTTGGGAGAGAAAAGGTGAGAGAAAGAATGCCCTGAGCATCCTTTTGAATAGCTCAGGCAAGAACAGGTGTTATTATCCCAGGAGGAAGCTGGAAGTGACTTTTTTGTAATTGGAAGTGTGTCCTGCCCTGATAAGAACTTGTGGATCAGGAAACAAGAGGCTGGTAAATAGCCAAAGGGAAGAAAGCCAGAAGAGCTTGCTGTGTTCCTGCACTTAAATATATGTCATTTCTTTAGAGACTGCAGGTTTTACAAAAAGATAGGGACTAATTTGGGATGCTACTTACCTCTGTTTCCAAAAGAAAAATACTCCTCTAAAATATGATTTTAAGTAGGCCATGGACCAAAAGTAGGCCATAAGGCTTGTCAGGCAACTTTATGAACTTCAAGGTTCTGGGAAATTTCCTCCATTGGCGAGTTCCCTCAGTGTTTTAAATAATATTAGAAAGAAAGGCAGCAGTGGAAACTCAGCCACTCTAGTAAAAACCTCTCCCACAGGGAATTATGGGTGGTAGAATCAAAGCAGTCTCACTGCTGCTTTATTGTTGTTTAGTTGGTTAGATGGTTTGTTCTGGATATTTGCTTAATTCTTGGCTTGTTGATTTTCCATATTTAAATAAAACTTTGCAAAGCCACCTCTTTTTAATATCTTCTGCTTCTGTTAGGTGCCTACCGTTTCTGTCCTTTATTGAGCTGACTTTATTTTTCTGGACTCCAAGATTGCTGCAGATGGTGACTGCAGCCATGAAATTAAAAGAGACTTACTCCTTGGAAGGAAAGTTATGACCAACCTAGATAGCATATTAAAAAGCAGAGACATTACTTTGCCAACAAAGGTCCATCTAGTCAAGGCTATGGTTTGACTTGAAATTTCTGAGAAAAGTGCAGATATTCATATACATTTTCTTTACATTTAAAAGAATATGTAGTCATTTAAAAACTTAAATGCTTAAATCATGAATTTTGTTTTTTTTAAGTTTTTTTTTTCAATATTGATCTGACAATAGTTATTGCTCTTTTATAAAGGTAGAAATATCATATTTAGCTTTAATATAGCCACAGTTACTCTTTTCATCAGTAGCTTTGTTAGCAGGTCAAGGAGAAATCATACTTAAGAAGAAGGGTCCATGGAGTAAAGAGATGAACCATATCAGAATTAAAATTAAATTGAAAAAATTTAAATCAAGGAAACCGTTTTTGCTTCTTTCAATATGATGTGCAAATTCATGCATTTTAAATGGGAAATGGGAAATTTCATAGCCGCTGAGCAGCAGTGATGTTAGAATGTGAGCTCTGTGGTCAGGGTGGAGAGAGGGTGCTGAGTACAGCTTTTGCTCATTTAACAAAATTACATTTGAAACCTTCTGACTACTTTATGGAGTCACAAGAAAATTTGCAGTGATTTCTTTTTAGTGGAACAAAGTACTTGCTCTTTTTCATCTCAGAATCATTTTCCAATTTTGCTACTCTTAAAGGGGAGTGCATATTCAGTCATAGATATATTTACTATACACATACCTGTACACACAGTCACATGTCCAAGTCTACCAACTGTCTATATATTATTTGTGTGTGTCAAATTTGGCTATCAATTCAAACTTACATTTTAGTTTGAATGTTAATATCATCAGCAAAATGCTCTTCACTTTCTTTCTTTCTAGGCTGTCTCATCTAAGATGTATTTGTGATTTTTATTTAATAAAATTTGGAATAGAATGGAAGGTTGTGGGAAATTATAATCATGGTATCGATTATCTTTCTATCATGCAGAAGGAAATAAGTATTTTGACTAGATATAAAATGTACCTATGACAATTAAATACATTCACACTATAGCAACTGAGTTTGTAGAATATTGATTTCTCTGCTAAGTTATATAACTTTTAACTGGGCTATTTGCAACTTGATAGTGCAGGTATCTCCAGTGGCAAAATTTGCATTAAGACAGTTACATGCTGCTGCTGCTGCTAAGTCGCTTCCGTCGTGTCTGACTCTGTGCGACGCCCCCATAGACGGCAGCCCAGACAGTTGCATAAATGTGCACTAAAATTGAATTTAACAGCAAAGATGAGTACAGTGTTGACAAATTTAAAAAGAAATCCCAAAATAAAGCTGTTTAGAAGCAATTAGTATATATGTGTTTTGTGAATAGGTATGTAGTAATTCTTTCAGATGTAAAAATTCTGTTTCCCAAGTAACTCCATTCATGTAAGCGATACGCTTCATGTGAGACAGGTTTCAGCGTCCAGCTGTTTTCTGATATTGGAAAGTAAAGCACTAGGACTTGAAATGGTTCTGGGGACACAGCCTTTCCTGTCAGGGATTCTGGCAGATGCTGATATAATTTAATATTCGTGGAAGACAGAGCAAATATAGAATAGCATCAAATTGATTTTGCAGTTTTCAAGCCAGATGTCCCTTGGCATTTACATGGAAAAAGTCTACAGTGTACCAAGTTGCATATTTTTGTGTGCAAGTTCTCAGCCATGGTATGTAGTCACTGGTGTTTTGACAGCCATCTGCTCAGGCCCTACTTTCTCTATTCAGCCATAGCTAAAATTGAACATTTTCAAAGTGGAAAATTCCAGGTAGTTTTCATTATAAGGCAACATAAAACTAGTATTCAATATTAAAAAATAAAAGCAATATATATATTTTGCCTGGCACTAACCCTTATATTAAGAAGAATGTCATAAATAGCTGTGAAAAATAAACAAGCTCTTTAACAGAGCACTTATCCTCTTATTGATTGAGTTTATTTTAATTGTGAGTAAGACAATATATATCTTTTGTCTGGCACTAACCCTTATGGAGAATGTCATAAATAGCTGTGAAAAATAAACAAGCTCTTTAACAGAGCACTTATCTTCTTATTGAGTTTGTTTTAATTGTGAGTAAGGCTCTAGAGAGACACTAAGTTATAGAAATGAATAATTCCACAATGCTTTAGGCCAAGGCCAACCTTGTCTTTTATACAAGACCTCCATAAATATTTGCCGAGTGAATGAATGAATGAATATGTTAGAACCATATGTAGTAACCAGTTTATTTGTAGAAACTTTTACCCAGTAACTTACAGGTTTTAATATGTGGAGATATATACCTGCACACTCATACACATGTGTGTGTGTGATAAGTATGTTTGTATACTGTAAGTGAATAAAAGAGAATTTAATAAGAACTTTTGAGCACTGTACCTATATGCTAGGCATTCTGGTGATTTAAAACAAGTAATGTAAAATTTTTTGTATAATTTTGTAAGTATATTTTCATAAAAAGTATAAAATAAAGAACATTTATTAAAATGATAAACTGTATGGTAAAGATTAATTGTTTCTTTTTTAATTCCAAAAGATTGAGAAAGAATTTATATATTTTTTTAATCAAGATTTTGAAGGAAATGTTAAATTTAGACCCATGGAGAATAAGTCAGGTAGGGAAATTAATACAACCTAGGCAAGTGAGTAATGAGATAGTGTTTTCAGGGTAAGATACAGAAATTACTTGAGCATGAAATTTTCATTGAGAATAATAGAAAATTTTAGAAAAATTTAGGTAGAAAAAGTGGATTAGAGCAAGATTATGGAATACTTGAAATACCTAGATGAAACAATTATATTTAATTTTAGAGTCAAGTGAGAGTTATTAGAGGACTTGAAGTTGAGCAAGAAATTGAATAAAGTGGAATTCTGTGAAGGTTATTTTAACAATAATGCACAGGAATCTAACACATTATTATAGTCTCTGCTTTTAACAAAAATTGGATTTAGGTTGCATCAGCGCAGATGGAGGATAATGTAAATTTTGCTTATATTTTGAAAAATAAGTATAAGACCTGATGATTTAAAGATGAAGAGAAGGCTTTGTCTTAGATCACTCTAAAACAATGTGAATACAGACACACAGTTAAAATTAAATTGTAAGCTTAATGTCTCAGATGTAAGTTTATCTAATTCACATTGGAAACCAGCCTTTTAAGTTGAATTTATACATTACTTGATTTATTTATTGACTGTTTTTTTTGAATAATTTCTTGGAGTCCTGCATTACATTAAGCACTTATGTTATTAAACAAGTTTTCAGTTTAGTTCAGAAGGAAGGAGGCAGTAAGCAACTATTTTATAAATGTCTAGAAATCTTAAATCCCTAAATCCATCTATCAGTTTCATGAACATGATTTACAAGCCTACTTCATTCCTCACAATATTGACAAAGTATACATCTCTAAAGAATAACATTTTACCGGGCATGTTTGTTATAGCCAAGCAAATATATAGTATTCTGAAAGTGTTGTTTAAATCTCTTGTTTCTACATGTTTGGGACCATTAATGCTTACAGTTTTGTGAGTGAATAAATATATATAATGAAAACATTTCATTTAATACGTTAACCTTGAGTTTTTAATAAATCTTGAAGCCTTAAGTTTAATCTTTTATATGTGTCTGCATATAATCTCTTTGTATTGCTAATCCTTTATCATTAATATTTTAAGTAAAATAATTACCTTTTGGAATATTTTACTCTGACCAGTAACTTCTGGCTATAAGCCAGTCTGGTGGCAATGATGAGATTCAGTATGAACAAGAAAAAATCACCAAAAATGACCAACCCTTGGCTGTCTTGACATGACTGAATCCAGTGATACATATACATCAGATCAGATCAGTCGCTCAGTCGTGGCCGACTCTTTGTGAGCCCATGAATCGCAGCACGCCAGGCCTCCCTGTTCATCACCAACTCCCGGAGGTCACTCAGACTCATGTCCATCGAGTAAGTGATGCCATCAAGCCATCTCATCCTGTCATCCCCTTCTCCTCTTGCCCCCAATCCCTCCCAGCATCAGAGTCTTCTCCAATGAGTCAACTCTTCGCATGAGGTGGCCAAAATACTGGAGTTTCAGCTTTAGCATCATTCCTTCCAAAGAAGTCCCAGGGCTGATCTCCTTTAGAATGGACTGGTTGGCTCTCCTTGCAGTCCAAGGGACTCTCAAGAGTCTTCTCCAACACCACAGTTCAAAAGCATCAATTTTTCGGCGCTCAGCCTTCTTCACAGACCAGCTCATACGTCCATATATGACCACAGGAAAAACCATAGCCTTGACTAGATGAACCTTTGTTGGCAAAGTGATGTCTCTGCTTTTGAAAATGCTATCTAGGTTGGTCATAACTTTCCTTCCAAGGAGTAAGCGTCTTTTAATTTCATAGCTGCAATCACCATCTGCAGTGATTTTGGAGCCCTTCAAAATAAAGTCTGACACTGTTTCCACTGTTTCCCCATCTATTTCGCATGAAGTGATGGGACCAGATGCCATGATCTTCATTTTCTGAATGTTAAGCTTTAAGCCAACTTTTTCACTCTACACTTTCACCTTCATCAAGAGGCTTTTTAGTTCCTCTTCACTTTCTGCCATAAGGGTGGTGTCATCTGCATATCTGAGGTTATTGATATTTCCCCTGGCAATCTTGATTCCAGCTTGTGTTTCTTCCAGTCCGGCGTTTTTCATGATATACTCTGCATGTAAGTTAAATAAGCAGGGTGACAATATACAGCCTTGATGTACTCCTTTTCCTACTTGGAACCCACCTGTTGTTCCATGACCAGTTCTAACTGTTGCTTCCTGACCTGCATACAAATTTCTCAAGAGGCAGATCAGGTGGTCTGGTATTCCCATCTCTTTCAGAATTTTCCAGTTTATTGTCATCCACACAGTCAAAGGCTTTGGCATAGTCAATAAAGCAGAAATAGATGTTTTTCTGGAACTCTCTTGCTTTTTCCATGATCCAGCGGATGTTGGCAATTTGATCTCTGGTTCCTCTGCCTTTTCTAAAACCAGCTTGAACATCAGGAAGTTCATGGTTCACATATTGCTGAAGCCTGGCTTGGAGAATTTTGAGCATTACTTTACTAGCGTGTGAGATGAGTGCAATTGTGTGGTAGTTTGAGCATTCTTTGACATTGCCTTTCTTTAGGATTGGAATGAAAACTGACCTTTTCCAGTCCTGTGGCCACTGCTGAGTTTTCCAAATTTGCTGGCATATTGAGTGCAGCACTTTCACAGCATCATCTTTCAGGATTTGGAATAGCTCCACTGAAATTCCATGACCTCCACTAGCTTTGTTCCTAGTGATGCTTTCTAAGGCCCACTTGACTTCACATTCCAGGATGTCTGGCTCTAGGTGAGTGATCACACCATCGTGATTATCTGGGTCGTGAGGATCTTTTTTGTACAGTTCTTCTGTGTATTCTTGCCATCTCTTCTTAATATCTTCTGCTTGTGTTAGGTCCATACCATTTCTGTCCTTTATCTAGCCCATCTTTGGATGAAATGTTCCTTTGGTATCTCTGATTTTCTTGAAGAGATCCCTAGTCTTTCCCATTCTGTTGTTTTCCTCTATTTCTTTGCATTAATCACTGAAGAAGTCTTTCTTATCTCTCCTTGCTATTCTTTGAAACTCTGCATTCAGATGTTTGTATCTTTCCTTTTCTCCTTTGCTTTGTATATATACGTATATGTATATATGTATGTATCACTTCTAAAATGATTCAAGACCTATTATCTAGATAGGGTTTTAGATGATGTGTATTATTAACCAATAGTGCAAAAATAGATTAAAAATATTAAAGATACAAGGAGAGAAGTTAGAGAAATGGGCGGACAGAAATCATAAATTTCTTATATAAAACTGAAGAGCAATTTACTTTGGAAGCAAAAATCTCATGACACTAAAACAAGATGAAGGAGAAATTACTGTGTATGCAAGTGTGGAGAAAAAAATAGCTTGTGATACCATAGTGATGTGAGAGCTCATTATACATCAGCAAGAAGAGCTCTAACTACCATGCAATTAAAATACTAGAGAGTATAAATAAGAGTGCATCATGTGTGGTGGCATATAAAAATTCACAAGTGGATGGAACTTTAGGAGAATGATACTCTTGAAAAGCAAGACTGATTAGGAATATTTAATTAGATAACAGTTACACAGACAACTTCTGTAATATCTTTCAAGCAAGAATGTCTCATTTGGGATATCATGCTTATAGTAAGAATGATAAGCCAAAGATGCTTCATCCCTGGATGCTGATAGCGAAGTTCTTGTTCATGGCCTGTAGTGTATATCCTAGACTCCATTAACATCTCTCGGTCACTTGACTGCCAAACAAGATTGAGAACTGAGTAAGTTTCAATGTGGATAGCCAGTAACTGCGGCAAATTATACAGAATCCTATCCCTCTCTTCTCGGTGACCCAAACTCATGGATTCTAGTGACAATAAAACACTTTTTAAAGATCTTTGAAATACATATAATGGTATTTATTTGGGAGCAGGGGCAAACTCTAAAGAAAATTAAAACACTTAAAGGTGACTGAAGTGAAGTTATTAAAGAACATAAAGTTGGTGAGGATGATGTCTTAATGTTTACTAATAATTGAAGAAAAAAGACATGCTTCCACATAATTGTGAGAAAAACTGAGGAAAAGCCCCTGCAAGATCAAAGGCAAGTTTTGAAAATGTTTATAACCTGCAAGACTAGGCTATTTTGGATCATATTTTGATAGTAGCTTTTCAGAAATTTTCAAATTTTGAAAAAGGTAAGTGGATTTTTAGGAATGGGATGGTTACCTTTTCCTCAGATTTCTAGAGCAACTCATTGTAGAGCTTTTTTGCCTTTACCCATTGGAAAGGCTCCCTCTAGAGCAAAAAATACAGTTTTTCCCTTTGAAAGTAGCTGGCTCAGAATCAGATGGGCTTCTCTAAGAGCCATACCTTTAATAGCTTCATCGCCAAACTCAGATTTCAAGTCCTTGCCCACTTGTCTGAGGTGAAGGTTAACTGACTCTGGTTTCTCTGGGCTTGTATCCACATTTACCTTGGGACACCCTCTACACTTGACCTCCTGACCTCTGGCCAGACTTATTTTGAATATCTCTGAAATTCTCTCCTTACTACCTGCTGTCAGCCCCTTCTCCAGTCCTTCATTTATAGTTTCCAAGATGAAAATGTTTCTAATGTAACTTATACAAAAATTCTATTATATAATTCTCTTGTACTAGTCTGAAGCTCTGTGAAGGTGAGAGGGCTGCCTTGTAGTTCATTCTTAAATTAGCTGCCTCGTTGAGTGCCTGGACAGTTGGAGAAATTCAGTGAATATGTCACATGTAGTCAAAGAGAAATCAGGATTGGATTTGAAAAATACAAGTTCTATATTTAGGAAATGGTCTATCATTACTGATGTTCTATTATTTTATCTACATATTCAAGCAAATAATACCTATGCTATCTATTTTATAGTTTTGTTGTGAGAGTTAAAATATTTTATAAAATTAAGTGCTACACTTTTAAAAAATTTATTTATTTTTGTAGTTTGTGGGAATGTAAATTGATACAGCCACTATGGAGAACAGTATGGAGTTTCCTTTGAAACCTAGGAATCAGATCAGATCAGATCAGATCAGTCGCTCAGTCGTGTCCGAATCTTTGCGACCCCATGAACCGCAGCACGCCAGGCCTCCCTGTCCATCACCAGCTCCCGGAGGTCACTCAGACTCGCATCCATCGAGTCAGTGATGCCATCCAGCCATCTCATCCTCTGTCGTCCCCTTCTCCTCCTGCCCTCAATCCCTCCCAGCATCAGAGTCTTCTCCAATGAGTCAACTCTTCGCATGAGGTGGCCAAAATACTGGAGTTTCAGCTTTAGCATCATTCCTTCTAAAGAAATTCCAGGATTGATCTCCTTCAGAATGGACTGGTTGGATCTTCTTGCAGTCCAAGGGACTCTCAAGAGTCTTCTCCAACACCACAGTTCAAAAGCATCAATTCTTCGGCGCTCAGCCTTCTTCACAGTCCAGCTCTCACATCCATACATGACCACAGGAAAGACCATAGCCTTGACTAGGCGAACCTTTGTTGGTAAAGTAATGTCTCTGCTTTTGAATATGCTATCTAGGTTGGTCATAACTTTCTAGGAATAGAACTACCATATTACTCAACAATCCACTACTGGGCACATACCCTGAGAAAACCATAATTGAAAGAGACCCATTTACCCCGATGTCCATTGCAGTGCTACACTTTTATTATGATCAATGAATTGCTTTACTGAAACAAACATTAACAATGCAATGCAACAGTACTATGCAATAAAGGAAAGTTCATGGTTCTTCGTTTTGTTTTTGTTTTGGATCAAAGTAGAACAAATATACTTCAAAATTTTAAAAAGAAATTAGAACTGATATGATGAAATCAATTCACAAATGTCATTCATTAATGAGATTCATTAATATTTGAACCTTAACTGAGCATTTGTCTGATGTCACTTTCACCAGTTGTCTCTAAGAATAAAAAGTTTTGTGAATTATGGCCTTGGCCCGCAAGGAACTTAGAGTTTAGTGGTCAAAGAATGCTGGTATAAAGGCAAAAGCAAAATTGAAAAAACCTCATTATATCTGAGTTTATATATGCTTGGTAAATGAAAAGTATTATTAGCAACTCTATGCTAAATGACTGTAAAATGCTGATTTTTTTCACTTCAAGTATTTACAAGAGCAAACAGAATATTTGTGAGTTTTCTTGCATATTTATGTGTGTGTTCAAACAGCTGCTGGAGAACAAAGTGTTTTGCTATAAACACTGTCAAATCTCACTTTGAAAAAAAAATTGTCTATAAAACAAGTATTTCCATAGATATACTGAAACTGCATAGAATTTGCTTTTAAAGCATAAAACTGAATTAGATGCTTGAGTCAGCTGTGAAGTATTTTTTCATACAACTTTCATTCTAAATCTTCACCCTATGGATCAGGCTAAGAGCCTGTATAACTTGGAAGGGAGGAGACAGCATAAAGTTCCAGCAAAGAGCATAACTTTGTACTTATTAGAACATTTATATTCTTCTAAAGGGTTTATTTTTGTAGGGAGACTTTTGGAGGAGGATGGACATGGACTGGGATATTGGGAAATACATCATTCAATAAATCTAACTTCTGATTTGTCAACCAAACCAACTGAATCCCAGAGAGAATTCACAGTGGCTCACACAAAAGACAGTTTGTTTATTTTCCAAGACAGAAAATAAAAACCTACCCAGAGCTTAGGGACATGGATTTAAGAAGACAGTTAACTCAACGAACTTTATGAAAATAATGGTTTTAGCCCTGGATGCTAACACTATGTATCTTGTGAAGTCACTAAAACATTAAAAGAGAGGTTGGCACCCCACCCCAGTACTTTTGCCTGGAAAATCCCATGGACGGAGGATCCTGGTAGGCTGCAGTCCTTGGGGTCGCTAAGAGTCGGACAAGACTGAGCGACTTCACTTTCACTTTTCACTTTCATGCATTGGAGAAGGAGATGGCAACCCACTCCTGTATTCTTGCCTGGAGAATCCCAGGGACGGGGGAGCCTGGTGAGCTTCCGTCTATGGGGTCGCACAGAGTCGGACACGACTGAAGCGACTTAGCAGCAGCATCCATTTTTTGTATGTTGTTTTTGTTGTGTTTTGCTTTTTCCATGTTTTATTCTTTTGTATTTTGACAAAAGGAAGTTCTCTACTTCTTCAGAATGTGTGACTATACCCTAAGTTCTAAGATGAGTCTCCTTCTAGAATATTTTGAGCACCTTTGTGTGTCCAGCCATGGCTGGGCTCAGAGAATACAGTGGCACAAAGTAAACAAAGGAACACGTTTCTTCCATCCTGGAGCTTCAGTTCTAGCAAGGGAGATACTGCTGCTGCTAAGTCACTTCAGTCGTGTCCGACTCTGTGCGACCCCATAGACGGAAGCCCATCAGGCTCCCCCATCCCTGGGATTCTCCAGGCAAGAACACCAGAGTGGGTTGCCATTTCCTTCTCCAATGCATGAAAGTGAAAGTTAAGTCGCTCATTCGTGTCCGACTCCCAGTGACCCCATGGACTGCAGCCTACCAGGCTCCTCCGTCCGTGGGATTTTCCAGGCAAGAGTACTGGAGTGGGTGCCATTGCCTTCTCCACAAGGGAGATAGACCTTGGGTATGCTATGCTATGCTATGCTAAGTCGCTTCAGTTGTGTCCGACTCTGTGCGACCCCATAGACGGCAGCCCAGCAGGCTCTGCCATCCCTGGGATTCTCCAGGCAAGAATACTGGAGTGGGTTGCCATCTCCTTTTCCAATGCATGAAAGAGAAAAGTGAAAGTGAAGTCGCTTAGTCGTGTCCGACTCTTAGCGACCCCATGGACTGCAGCCCACCAGGCTCCTCTGTCCATGGATTTTCCAGGCAAGAGTACTGGAGTGGGGTGCCATTGCCTTCTCCAGACCTTGGGTAAATAATCAGTATGTAAAATTACACATGGGAAAAACACATCATAATTAGGAATTAGAATGCGGAGTTGTTTAGAAACTGTTAGGAAAGATATCAGAAACTCTAAGGTATAAGGAAGAAAGATTTATGAAAGGTAGGAAGGTATGAAGAGTGGAAGAAAATTAAGGCACAGGGATTTCTAGGCAAAATCCTGAGGAAAGAAAAAGCAGAGCCTTGTTTTAGAAGCCAACTGAAGGCAATATTCTTTGAATATGATGAAAGAATATTACACAAAATAGGATAATTTAAAATTTTAACCTAAATGCAATGGTATTCCTATGAAAGATTTTAAGAGGAGTGACTTGATCAGATTTGCATTGTAGGAAAATCCATCTCATTGAAATGGATTGAAGAAAGGCAAAGGGTAACCAAGAGCTATTTAAGAAGCCATTTAAGAAGCTATTGCAAAAGTCCAGATGTTAAAAATGCTTGTGGCTTGGTATTGACACGAGGGAGAAATATATGGGTCTGAGATTAATTTTGGAGTTAGAATGGTGTTTGGTGATGGAATGCATCAACAATGACTCCTAGCTTTCTGTATGAGACACTGAATGAGTAAAATAAAATGTGTTGAGCTAGTGAGAACTCAGGAATAGCTAACTCAGGATGGCTATTAGGGGGATGGTGGTGGTGCTTGGACCCTGGAAATCACATGCTCTTCCTTGGGTGAATTAAGTTTAAGATGCTAGTGAGAGACATCTAAGTGGAGGTGTCAGTGTGATATTTGGAAAATTAAACCTGGAACTTTAAAATGTATCTGGCCTGGTGATATAACTTGGGTATTATTGACTATGCAGATAGTATGTAAATATCTTAGAAGTAGATGAGATTACTGGGGATTATTTGGAGATTATTTGAGGATGAGAATGAAGTAAGAACAGGATTTAAGATCAAGCCCTGAGGAATTCTAATACTTACTGATAAAAACAAATGAAAAAAGAGCAAAGAAAATGAATATGATTTTTTCTTTTGGCTAGATCTTCTAAGCCAAAGGAAGCACAGTGTAGAACAATTTTTTTTTAAACTATCTGTTTCATTATTAGAAATAAGAAATTGTGTAGCAGTTCTTAAAGAGCTGGACCCGTGGGGAACAGCATCTTTCCTACTGTCGTTATGTGCATCAAAACTTACATGAGTCCCTTCCGATATTTTTGTTTGAGGGACATAAATACAAGCTCATGCTCTTTGCATAGCAATTAATTTAGAGATTTGTTACACTTTTATATAGCAGACACAGAGGTTTTTAAATTTGTTTTCTATTTGGGAGTAATTGCCAATTTAAGGCTCTAAATTTAATTTTCAGTGACTTGAAAGTGTTTTTTGCATTTCCTCTCCTTTACATTTTTTACTTCTCATTTTGAATTTGCAGACAAGCCTGCCAAAGAGACATCCAGTTTATAGGCTTGGTTTTGGAAGCCAGGCAGGAGAGAAGAGAGGAGATAATGAACATATGCTCTGCTGATATTGGTGAAGTGAGGTTGGAGGAAGCAGAGAAACAGTCTATTTCTCCCCAGCTGCCACCCCCTCAGTGAATATTTTGGGTACCCTTATGTTAGTATATACTAAATAAATGCCCTAGCTATAATAATTATTTTTATCATGTGATTTTGAAAACATCTAGGATGATTCCAGATTTTTCTACAAGTGGAGTATAAAAAAAAATTAAAGCAGTTTGTGGATACTAATTTTAAATGGATAATGGGTGAGATTTCTATGCAGATTGAAAGGACTAGAAATTCTGTGGCCAGGGCAGTGTCCACCAGGTCCTCAAAAAATAATTGAAATGCCAATAGTGGGGACCTGTATTTTGGGGATATAAATTTAAAGTTAGATAAAGAATCTATTCAGTCTAGCCCTACAGATGATATTTTGCTCAACAAAGATCATCTAGTCAAAGCTATGGTTTTACCAGTAGTCATGTATGGACATGAGAGTTGGACTATAAAGAAAGCTGAGCATCAAAGAATTGATGCTTTTGAGCTGTGGTGTTGGAGAAGACTCTTGAGAGTCCCTTGGATAGCAAGGAGATCCAACCAGTCCCTCCTAAAGGAAATCAGTCCTGAATATTCATTGGAAGGACTGACACTGAAGCTGGAAATCCAATATTTGGCCACCTGATGTGAAGAATGGACTCAATGGAAAAGACCCTGATGCTGGGAAAGAATAAAGGCAGGAGAAGAAGGGGACAACAGAGAATGAGATGGGATGACATCACTGACTCAATGGACATGAGTTTGGGTAAACTCCAGGAGTTGGTGATGGACAGGGAGGCCTGGCGTACTGCAGTACATGGGGTTGTAAAGAGTCAGACATGATTGCGCAACTGAACTGACTGAATGAATTTATCCATTTCAAGAAGTCTTTATTGATCAGATGCAATGTGGTCAACTTCAATTTACTGTGCATACAGTAGTTAGAGATTTGGTTTCAAAAATATATTTGGAGGCGTTTGAGAAACTTTGAGTACAAATGCCATTGTGGTAGAGCCATTGTGGTAGAAATGTCATGTCCTCCCTGATGTATCTGTTAGTATTCTTAACAGAAATCCATGTCATAGTGGCAGTTATTTTCTTATGTGTATTGTTTTAGATTATTGAAAATTGATGATGTATTCCTACCTTAATAAGGTCAATGATTATCCTCTGTCTGAAATTTAATAAAAATCCTACAGCGCTTGGTTAAGAGGCTAAGATGGCACTTGAGTTCACTATGGCTTGTGGAGTCCTTATTTTAGCCAGAATATCTGTACACAGAGTTGATACTCTAAAAGCCAAACTTGCTAAAGACCCATTGGAGTATGTGCATTTGCATCTGGTTTATTTTGTTTCCTGTGATATTCAAAATACTTAAATGTTCATCTTAATCTGCTTAGAATGAACAAAGTAAACAACTTTTAACATGAGCTAGGTAGAAAATGTACTTTTTCTGATTAAAAAAGTAGAAAGGAGACTAAACCAACCCTTAAGCCTCCAAGAATATCCATTTATTTTTGGAGAACCAAGCTGAAAATTGGAGAACTAAGCAATAGTATAAGACACATTTGAAAGGCTGGGTAGGACTAGAATAAGTGCCCTTCTTTTCTTTTTTCTTTTTTTCTGAACAACTGGATTTAGCATTCTTTTTTCCTCCAGCTTACAAACATTGTTTTGTCTAGATAGCTATTAATTCAAATTGGACTGATTTTCTAGTTCTATAAAACTCTTCATCTGTATCGTGGCTCAAGAGCATTAAGTTGCTTCCTGCAGTGCACAGCTGGAAATCATTCTCTTCAGCAACATTTTGTTTTGTCCCATTTTTGTTTTATACCAATCTGATCCTACACACCCACATAGCTCAGGATTTCTGTCAAGTATCTTCGTTTTTCCTTGACAAGTCTTAGAACATTTTAAATTGGCAAGTTCTCTTTTGTCTTTCAAATGCTGAATTACTTGCAAACATCTCTGTTTGCCTGCATGAAATTTTTAAAAAATGCTCCACAGACCTAGAGACTGAAATGGAAAGTTTGAAACATTCAAACAGACAGTTTTCTCTTATTCTTTTGAGAGGAGAGAGATGCTTAGCATAAGCAAGAAAGAGAAATATTGTGAACCAAGACTAGGATGACAGAGGAGGAGAGAGAAGGAGAAATGTGTATTGTGTTGTTGTAAAAAATATGTGATGATTTTTAAAAAGTTATTTATAAATTGAATATATTGGAGAGAATTCATTGATTGGATGACTTTCCGATAGCAAACCTTAGGTACTGTCTGTAATCAATTACATTAATGATGGCTGTTGTGAGCTGGACTGTAGATGTTAACCAGAAACATTTGAAATTAAAATACATATATCAATATATAAATATGTTTATCAATATCTCTGGATGTTAATTAAAAAATATTGTAATATGCTAGGCACAGGGAGTGAAGACAGCTACTCGACAATATTCATTTAGTTTAAACTGATGAAAACTAGAAAATGTGTTTAGGATTTCTTTTAGCCAAACTACATTAGGAAGATTTTAAGATATGAATTAGATCACTGTCATTTTATTTTATTTTATTTTTTTGCTTTTATAATCTAAGTTTTTTATTTTATTTTTTAACTTTACAATATTGTATTGGTTTTGCCATATATCAAAATGAATCCGCCACAGGTATACATGTGTTCCCCATCCTGAACCCTCCTCCCACCTCCCTCCCCATACCATCCCTCTGGGTTGTCCCAGTGCACAAGCCCCAAGCATCCAGCATCGTGCATCGAACCTGGACTGGCGACTCGTTTCATATATGATATTATACATGTTTCAATGCCATTCTCCCAAATCATTCCGCCCTCTCCCTCTCCCACAGAGTCCAAAAGACTGTTCTATACATCAGTGTCTCTTTTGCTGTCTCGTATACAGGCATTTGAGTCAGTTCTAATGAGGTGGATGAAACTGGAGCCTATTATACAGAGTGAAGTAAGCCAGAAAGAAAAACACCAATACAGTATACTAATGCATATATATGGAATTTAGAAAGATGGTAAAAATAACCCTGTCATTTTAAAATGCTGGTTTACCAAACTTCACACAAAGATAATCAAAATAAAGAGCATGTTGGAAACAAAACAATTGGAAGGAAACTTTCACCAGGAAACACTTAAAGTGACATTGTGGCCACTTTTGGCGATGATAATTAATCAGCCTTGGGTCTTTGTGTAGAAGTTGATTGTTTTCACTACTATTGTTTCATACTTTATCCTAATGTTTAGATGAAGTAACTATATATATATGTATATATATTTATCCATACTGTTACTTTTAATAAAGTTGTTTTCTTAATCTTCCTATCTTCACTGTATGTGTGTGTGTGTGTGTGTGTGTGTGTGTGTGTGTGTATGTGGAGACATAATATATGAAATTTATATCCCTCTGACTTCATGATTACAAGCAACAGAAATCACCAAAACTGTTTAACTTAATCAGAAATGTATTTGAAATCTATCACAGAACTGGCACAATTGCTGGAAGAATTTGAAAACCAGGCTTAGGAGATGATGAACCTCAAGGTGATTCCTATGTTTCACTGCTGGAAAAGTCTAGTCAGTAGAGACTTTTTAGAGATTCCTGTCATCACTTCCTTTCCTACTTGTACTGGCTCTATTTTCTCTTGCACTATTATGATCTTATTTTCCTTTTCTCCCCAACTCTATGCATCAGGTGCTCCAGAGTTGGAGCCCAAGGCCAAAATCACGTGCACAAATTGCCCAAACTGCTAGAGGGAGGGGAAAAGAAAGATCTCCTTGACTTCCATATCCTTGGCAAATGGTAGGGTACTTCATACCTTTTGTGCTGAATACAATGCCAGTTATCTAAGAACAGAAATGGAGGCTGGGTGTTGGACAAATAAGCAGTGATAGAGATTTACTGCATTTTTAAAATAGCTTGGGTTTCTTGAATTATTTAAAACAGAATTCTGTATTTTTACTAAATCAAGGAACTGATTAGTTTATTACTTTTATTTGCCAGATTTCTCTCCAGAAAGATTGTACAAGTGTACAAGTGCATGAATTTATTCTCAATAAATTTAAATTTGAGTGCTATTATATGCTATCCCTGTACTCAATAATGTTATAGACTAGAGATCCACTGTAAAAGATATTAAAAGTTTCAGTGTGATAAGGGTTATAATAAAATACAAACTAAGTACTATGTAGATACCAGGAAGGAAATAACAAATTCTGTGTTGAAAAGTCAGGAAACACTTTCACAGAAAAGTGGATATTTGAGCAGGGTCATGCAAAATGAGCAGATGACCATGTATGCAAAAAAGGAAAACATTCTGTGTAGGATGGACAACATAATGTCATGACAAAGAATTTTCAAAACATCTGATATATCTGTAAACAGTAAGATGTCAGTACTCTGGACATATAGGAAGATATTAAAGAGGATGGAAACAGTTGAGTTTCCTAGAGCGGTAGATAGTGGCCTGATTACAAACATTCAGATTATCAAAAAATTTGGCTGCTTATCTTATTAGGTAACTAGCAACTCACAGAGGTTTAAACAAGAAAATGATGTGAGCAGACTTAATTTTAGGAACATAAATTCCCCAGCAGTTTGGTAGATGAGTGGAAGTGGAGCATGAAGGAAGACTAGTGTGAGTGATGTTGCCTTGGATGTATGGCGAGGTAGCATTAATATATGCTTATCTAAGAGTAAGGATAGATAGATAACACTAAGCTGGAGACAAAATAATTCATTGGAAGCAGAAATCTTAGAATTAAGATTAGCAGTACGGTATATTTATCCTTAAACTACCATATTAATATTTTCTGGTTTCTATGCAAAAACATTTCATTATTTTATGTTCACTTATTTAGTAAGAATGACAGATTTGGAGGATAAAGATTATTGTGAATCAGTTATCAGTGTTTTTGTTGATGGTCTTCATGAAGTCAGTTAACAGGGATGAGTACTTGGAAGAGTTGGATGATTTGACTTTTTAAAAAGTTATGAGTGACAGGGAGAGGAACCAATTTATAAGTAGCGTTTAGAAGCCAGGAGGAGGCTGTTTTTCCTCTCCCAGTGATTCTAGGGGTCCGCTAGGGAGATCTACGGAAGTATGATTGTCAGAGGAAATCAAGACTTCAATTACAATAAGAAGGTTGAAGGAGTGCTTTCTTAAAATGGAAAATTTGAAATAGATTATGGACTTGTAAAACTGTGATGGAAGTTGGCTTGTGGTGTGCATATAGAAAAGAAAAGGAGAACTAGATGATGCAAATCTCAGGAATGACATAGGAGAAAAGGATTTTCATTTAGATCAGGAAGGGGAATGAGACAGGGTAGATCTTTAATGCTGAAATTAGTTCTAACTTATTTGGGTTTGCAATAATTGTGTTTGAAAACCAGCTGTGCGACTTAGTTTCTGGGAATTATTTTCCTCATTTGTAAAATTCATATTTGAAAAAGACTTCTTTTTCCTACTGGATAACAGCATTCTAGGTCATCACCTAAAGGGACACTGCCTAAATCCTAAGGAATCAATCTGAGTCGTGCCACACAATAGGTCACTTACTGATATGTTAAATGCATTTCTCTCTGACTCACTTGTAGTTCTTCAAAAGATAACACATATTAAATATGATGCTAAGTCAAAGTTCTTCATTTTTATGTAATAAAAACTGGAAGGACTGGAAAGCTGTATAAGGAAAATAAATTAACCTGCTAATTGCCAGCCAGTAAGCGTCTTGGAGAGACATTCTACTGTTTGGCTCATCCAGTACTTTCTTGCGCTCAGTTTTTCTGATTCTGAGCAAAACTGAAAAGACTATTTCCCTTTATACTGTCTAACCAGATTTTCCACATTTAATTTGAATAGTGTCAAATTGAAATTTTATTGTTACTGGTATTGATAACTTATAAAACCCAAATAATGACATAAATCATATATACAGAAATGTATATATATATGTATGTGTATATATATATGTATGTATATATATGGTTATTCACAGATACATACATATATGTGTGTATATTTAGTATTTTTATATATTTCCAAATTTTAAGAAAAATTTTCCCCATGTAGAAAAGTTGTAAGAATTATATAATAAATATCCATATACCTAGCTTCTAGATTCTAAAATTAGTATCTCTCTGTATATGCTTTATCATACTTTTGTCCATTCATATGTAAGTATCCATCTTTATACTTTGATCTGTTGCACACTTTGTACCAAGCACTTCATCATGAATATCATAAATTAAGTTTAATATTGGTTTACTTTTTTATGATAGAACTTACATACAGTAAGTTTCCCTGGTGGCTCAGATGGTAAAGCGTCTGCCTGCAATGCAGGAGACCCGGGTTCGATTCTTGGGTCGGAAAGATCCCCTGGAGAAAGAAATGTCAATCCACTCCAGCACTCTTGCCTGGAAAATCCCATGGAGAGAGGAGCCTGATAGAGTACAGTCCATGGGGTCGCAAAGAGTCGGACACGACTGAGCGACTTCACTTCACTTCACTTACATACAGTAAAATGCACAAGTGAGTGCAACATTCATTCATCAGTTTTAACACTGAGTTTTAAAATATATATATATATATGTATATATCTGTATGATACAAACTTAAGAATTTTACCACAAGCCCGGAGATTTCTTTTACGCCTTTTCCCAGCCTTTCCCCTTAAAGTCAGCCATTTTTAAAAATTCTGTTTTATTTTCAAATATGTTTGCCTGTTCTAAAAGATCACATAAATGAATAACAACATATGAACTGTTTTGTAAACTGTTTTGTCTTTTACTTGGCGTAATGCTTTTGGGATTCATCTTGTAGCATATATCAATAGTTTGATCCTTTTTAATGCTGAATAATATTCCATTGTATACCACAGTTTCTGTATGAATTCTCCCATGGATGGAAACCTGAGCTGTTTCCATATTTGGCTATTATGATGAAAGCTTTTATGGACATTCTTGTATAGGGCTTTTCATGGTCATATACCATTATTTCTCCTGAGTATTTTCTTAGGAGTGGGATTTGGGGGTCATGAGGAAGATCTAGGTTTAGATTTACTTAAAAAGGCCTGTTTTCTAAAGTGGTTGTACTAATTTACACTCCTAACAGTGGAGTGGAATTCCAGTTGAACCCCAAAACATTTAAACATTTGGTACTGTCAGTCATTTAAATAATGTACACTGCTTAATGTAAAGCATAAGAGCCTTACTGATTTGTGTGTCTATTTATTGTGATCCCTCCACCCACCATTGCTTTGCTCTAATTGTCACATCTTACATTGTACCTCCTATAGGGTTGCAAAGAGTGTGATACAACTGCACAACTGAGCATGCACATATGCAACACTACATACAATTTTTCTTAACATTAATATATATATTTAAACAAGTTGTGAAAAATCTGTTAAATTATATTCAAGTTTAGTTATTTGATTCTGACATATTTTGCTGATCTCATGTAATGATTTTTTATTCTAGATGTTGCATTTTTCAGTTTTAGAATGTATATTTGGTATTTTTTTAGTTTCTAGTGAATTTATTTTTTATTATAAGCATTTGTGTGTGTATGTCTGTGATCATAGTTATGAAAGCTGATTAAAATTGTTTGTATACTAATTTCAACATCTGGTTTATATCAGTGTTGTTTTCCATTCACTGCTTTTCTTCTAAGTATGGGTGGCATTTTGTTGCATTTTATGTCCATCTAATATCTCTTTTACACAATTGAATTCTGAATGTTGTAAACAGTCTTTGATAGAAAACTCCAGATTCTATTATGTTCTTTTGAAGAACAGTCATCAGTCTTTTAGTTTTGTGTTATATTAGTTACTTATCTAGGAGAAGGCAATGGCACCCTACTCCAGTACTATTGCCTGGAGAATCCCAGGGATGGGGGAGCCTGGTGGGCTGCTGTCTATGGGGTCGCACAGAGTCGGACATGACTGATGCGACTTAGCAGCAGCAGTTACTTATCTGGACTCCAACTCCAAACTTTTGGCACGCCTTTGGAACGCAGCAACTATGATCACTTGTTCTAATCATTTGTTCATTTATTCCCAACCAGTGAACTTGGAGCCTGCCTAAGGCATCTATGTATATCTGGTATTAATAAGAGACTTGGGAAGAATTTATATGCATATTTTGAGGTTCTTGTGGCTTTCTTTTTTCTAGTATTTCTTACTCACTTTATAGCAGCTATAATTGTTCTTAGTTCTGTTTCTGGTTCTTCAAGACAGTAAAGCTAAAAAAAGACAGTGAAATGTGGGTTTGAGTTTTAGTCACCTTGCATGCGCAGTCTGAGACATCCATTATCTTCCTTCTAAGCATATACATCCCTCCTGGTTTACTTATCTACTTTTCGTTGCTCTTCAGTGTCTTCAAGTATGAAATTTTAGAACATGTATTTTGTTTAGAATTCATAGCTGTTGCCTGTGAACAGTTTAATAGTAACCACTCCACAATTGGGCTCCCCTGGTAGCTTAGCAGTAAAGAATCCACCTGTAATGCAGGAGATGCAGGTTTCATCCCTGGGTCTGGAAGATCCCCTAGAGAAGGATATGGCAACCCATTCCAGAATTCTTGCCTGGAAAATCCCATGGACAGAGGAGCCTGGCAGGCTACTGTCTGAGGGGTTACCAAAGAGTCAGACAGTGAGTGACACAACAACAGCAACTCCACATTAATACAGTAGAATCTCCATATGCAGGTTTTAAAGATGTCTCTGCCATTTGAAACCAAAATGTGAGATTTAAAGTCAGATCATCAAGATCGTACAAAATTCCATGAATATAGCACAGTGTTTGAGCAAGCAAATATAGTCTAAAAACATTCAAATAAAAACAGTGAAAATTTGGCACATTTCTGTTTAACATATGATAGCAGAATTTCTATTTTGCATATTACATAAACTTAGCCTTTTTCTAGATTATTTGCTAAATGTATATATTACAGAACAGAGTATGTTTTTTATTCTCTAGTGAACATATTCTAATCTCTAATGAAATATATAGTATAGTGAAAATAAATATTATTTGTTTTCTGTTTAGACTTGGTTTTTAAAGCTACAAATCCATCTAAATTTACTTAGTCTAGATATTATTCAGAAGAAAAATGTCAGTCATAATTGTGTGGGTAATGATGACTGGCTTTTATGTCATTAACATTAGTTCAGTTCAGTTCAGTTGCTCAGTCGTGTCGGACTCTTTGCGACCCCATGAACCGCAGCACACCAGGCCTCCCTATCCATCACCAACTCCCAGAGTTCACTCAGACTCATGTCCATCGAGTCTGTAATGCCATCCAGCCATCTCATCCTCTGTCGTCCCCTTCTCCTCCTGCCCCCAATCCCTCCCAGCATCAGAGTCTTTTCCAATGAGTCAACTCTTCTCATGAGGTGGCCAAAGTACTGGAGTTTCAGCTTTAGCATCATTCCTTCCAAAGAAATCCCAGGGCTGATCTCCTTCAGAATGGACTGGTTGGATCTCCTTGCAGTCCAAGGGACTCTCAAGAGTCTTCTCCGCACCACAGTTCAAAAGTTTCAATTCTTCGGCACTCAGCCTTCTTCACAGTCCAACTCTCACATCCATACATGACCACAGGAAAAATCATAGCCTTGACTAGAAGGACCTTTGTTGGCAGAGTAATGTCTCTGCTTTTGAATATGCTATCTAGGTTGGTCATAACTTTCCTTCCAAGGAGTAAGCGTCTTTTAATTTCACGGCTGCAGTCACCATCTGCAGTGATTTTGGAGCCCAAACACATTAAAAAACAAAAAAAGTTTGTCACTGTTTCCACTGTTTCCCCATCTATTTCCCATGAAGTGATGGGTCTGGATGCCATGATCTTCATTTTCTGAATGTTGAGCTTTAAGCCAACTTTTTCACTCTCCTCTTTCACTTTCATCAAGAGGCTTTTTAGTTCCTCTTCACTTTCTGCCATAAGGGTGGTGTCATCTGCATATCTGAGGTTATTGATATTTCTTCCGGCAATCTTGATTCCAACTTGTGCTTCTTCCAGTCCAGCGTTTCTCATGATGTACTCTGCATATAAGTTAAATAAGCAGGGTGACAATATACAGCCTTGACGTACTCCTTTTCCTATTTGGAACCAATCTGTTGTTCCATGTCCAGTTCTAACTGTTGCTTCCTGATCTGCGTAACATTACATGACCTCAATTTGAATTGAGTTAAGTTGATACTCTCTAAAGGTTCACCATCTACTTGTAGTTCATTTACACTTGAAATGTTTATATACTCTTTGCTGCTGCTGCTGCTGCTGCTAAGTCGCTTCAGTCGTGTCTGACTGTGTGCGACCCCATAGACGGCAGCCCACCAGGCTCCCTCGTCCCTGGGATTCTCCAGGCAAGAACACTGGAGTGGGTTGTCATTTCCTTCTCCAATGCATGGAAGTAAAAAGTGAAAGTGAAGTCGCTCAGTCATGTCTGACTCTTAGCGACCCCATGGACTGCAGCCCACCAGGCTCCTCTGTCCATGGGATATTCCAGGCAAGAGTACTGGAGTGGGGTGCCATCACAATATTACTCTGCTGCTTTTGAGTGGAAATAAATAGGTACCGTCTAACAGATTTAGCTTGTAATAAAGTGGGCTGCATTCTATAATACAACCTGCTGAAGATTCAATAAAAGCTCAGATATCGACTGACTCTTCAAATTGGTCATTAGCAACTAATTGGGGTCTTTCCTTGACCAGTGCACTTTACTGATTTTTAAAACTAAACAAGTAGCTAATAAAATTTCAAAAGGCCACTGTTCCTTGACCACAAAGCAAGGCAAGTAAATTATGAAGAGGTTAATTTCAAGCACATGATCAATAAGTGTAACAGAAACAAATCAATGGAAAGAACTGAAAGATAGTAAATGTAAATTTTATCGAAGTCTTTAGTTTATGATTGGAAAACTCTATGAAACAACAAGGGGGTGGAGGCTGGATAATTATTTCTTTTAATAAGTATGTAAATTGATAAGCTCTGCTGAGAACCAGGTTTTGGCTCTTCTTTAAGCCCCAATGAGAATTAGCCTTCTGAGTTAAAGAGCTAAGTTCAAATCTTAGTTATTGGTCTTGCTAATTCATAACTTTATGCATATTGTTTGTCTTCTTTAAAGTGGGACTAATAAAAAGTACACATGAGGTTAGTGGGAATTAAATCATATTATTTAATGAATATGAAATAGCTTCTTAATCAATGTTACCTCTGTACCCATAATCCTTTCATAACCATGTAATTTTGCTCACATTTATATATTTAATATGTGAGAAATTTAGGATATAATGCAGTTCTATATTTTGGAACATACAATATATAGAAAAATAATTTTTACCAGTCATCTTCTCCTTTTGGCTTCATCCCATGATTCCTCATATCTGAAAAACTCCAGGCCTAACCAACTCCAATTAAGCCCCATGGTTCAGTTCAGTCACTCAGTCATGTCTGACTCTTTGTGACCCCATGGACTGCAGCACACCAGGCCTCCCTGTCCATCACCAACTCCCAGAGTTTACTCAAAGTTATGTCCATTGAGTCAGTGATGCCATTCAGCCATCTCATCGTCTGTCTTCCCCTTCTCCTCCTGCCTTCAGTCTTTCCCAGCATTAGGGTCTTTTCAGATGAGTCAGTTCTTCGCATCAGGTGGCCAAAGTATTGGAGTTTCAGCTTCAGCATTAGTCCCACAGGGCTGCACCAGAGCAGGGCATGGAGAGTCTCACCCATACCTTCAAAGTGGAATCCAAAGTCAGGGTCAAGGTCAGGACTAGTCAGAAGTGAGGGAGACAGATATCAAAAAGTAAAGCTGACAGTATCCTGGGGGAATCTTAGAGGTATTGGCTCCTGCCTGAGGAGAATTGTATGTAAATAAAGTTGTTTTGTTTGTAGAAGCTTGCTGTTCAGTTGCTCAGTCGTGTCCAACTCTTTGTGACCCCATGGACTGCAACACACCAGGCTTCTCTGTTCTTCAGTATCTCCTGGGGTTTGCTCAAACTCATGTGCATTGAGTTGGTGATGCCATCCAACCATCTTGTCGTCTGTCCTCCCCTTCTCTTCCTGCTTTCAATCTTTTCCAGCATCAGGGTCTTTTCCAATGACTCAGTTCTTTGCATCAGGTGGCCAAAGTATTGGAGCTTCAGTCTTAGCTTTAAGTCCCTCCAGTGAATATTCAGGATTGATTTCCTTTAGGCTTGACTGGTTTGATCTCCTTACTGTCCACATTACTTTCAAGAGTCTCCTCCAGCACCACAGTTTGAAACCATCAGTTCTTTGGTGCTCAGCCTTCTTTATGGTCCAGCTCTCACATCCATACACATGACTACTGGAAGAACCATAGCTTTGGCTATACAGATCTCTGTTGGCAAAGTAATGTCTCTGCTTTTTAGTATGCTATGCTATGCTATACTATGCTAAGTCACTTCAGTCGTGTCCGACTCTGTGTGACCCCATAGACGGCAGCCTACCAGGCTCCACCGTCCCTGGGATTCTCCAGGCAAGAACACTGGAGTGGGTTGCCATTTCTTTCTCCAATGCATGAAAGTGAAGAGAAAGTGAAGTCGCTCAGTCATGTCTGACTCTTAGTGACCCCATGGACTGCAGCCTACCAGGCTCCTCCATCCATGGGATTTTCCAGGCAAGAGTACTGGAGTGGGGTGCCATTGCCTTCTCCTTAATATGCTGTCTAGGTTTGTCATAACTTATATGTGTATCTATGTCTGTATATGATCACATAATCTAATAGATTAGAACAATTACAAACTCAGTCCTCTGTCAATCACTCAGCATCCACATAAGCTTTCAGAATAAAGATTATACTCATATAATATTCCCTCTGCCTGGCATGTTTGGTTTTTTCCCTTCATTTTCTATACCATATACATTTCTATTTTTTCTCCAAGATACAGTTCAGGATCACTTCCCACAGTAAGCCCATCTTAATGGTATTTTCATTTTCAAATCTTTTATGGTATCTGGTGTAGTGTGTGCTCAACATATATTTTATAAAATAATAATTGTACAGCTAGATGCAAAACTGGAGCAGGAAATGGCAACCCTCTCCAGTATTCTTGCTTAGGGAATCCCATGGACAGAGGAGCCTGGCTACAGTCCATGCAATCACAAATAAGTCAAACATGACTGAGTGACTAAAGCGAGATAAACAGACACAAAATAGTGATGAAAGACAGAAGAGAAACTTTGTTTATTTAATCACATATTATTTACTAGCATAGAGAATTTAGTGTATAAAGGTAGATAATGTTCTGGGATGAGCTAATTATTTTAAAAATTGTAACCTGACAAATTTCACAAAACAGCTGAAATGCAGGATGGAAATTTCAGTAAGACTTGTGCCAATAACATGAGCAGACTTTTTAAAAGTGTGTTTTAGAGTCAGGACTTTCTAATTAAGTAGTAGAGGTTAAAAATTAAGAAGATACTTTTAGAATTCATATTTAAGACCCAGAAAAAAAAAATGCTAGTTTGATAACACATGCTATTTATGTAGTATACTTAATTAATCAGATATTTAATTATCACTGATTATTCTATTTTCATTTAATGTTTTGGAAAGCATCCTAACTTAATTTTTTAAAATGCAATAAAATCATCCCACACATCTTCATTTGTTCGTCTTTTTCAGGTTTATTCCCTGCTGTCCTGAATCTTGCTTCCAATGCCCTCATCACCACAAATGCAACATGTGGAGAGAAAGGACCCGAAATGTATTGCAAATTGGTAGAGCATGTACCTGGGCAGCCGGTGAGGAACCCTCAATGTCGGATCTGCAATCAAAACAGCAGCAATCCATACCGTATGTGTTTAGGATTAACTTGTATGGAATTGGGTGGAAGATATCACTGAGAATGTTGAGGCCAAAGTGCATTAAAGTCAAAGGGCTTGTCTTCTCAATTTCTAGATCCTTTCTTCTACTGTGAGCTTTACAGCCCTTTTCTGTCTCTTGACAAACATTAGAATTCCCTATGTGTAGCAGGTATGGTGCTTGCAGAGAGTTTTCTAGCTGAAGACCTGTGGCAGTCATTGACTTTACTGCCTGCAGAAAAGTATATGAGGGTGTGGTTATTAATAAGGGCTTTAGTAGGTCAGTAGTCACTATATCCAGGTACTGTACTAGGAATACAGCAGGAATAAGATGTGGTCTCTGGCTCAGTTGAAGAAGTAGCAAGAAGCAGATTATTGCTGTAGAGTGTGGTAGGTATCAAGGAAAGAATGAGCATAGGGGCTTCAGGGAGGAGAAGAGTCACGGATTCGGTCCCGGTATAGCTGGAGGCTTGCCAGAAGGGCATCTGAACTGAGATCCAAGGGCAAATATGAGCTGAGAATGAAAAGGCGAGACAGAGGGAAGAGGAGGAACGCCCGGAGGAGGGGCTCAGAATAAAATAGAAAACATACTTGCTGTAGTTAGAAATGGCTGCAAATGAAAGTGTCAGAGGCCTGGAACCAGTCTGTATGCTTAAATACCACAGGAATAGTGTTTTAAGGAGAAGTGTCATACAAAGGCCTCTTGGTTGGCCTCTAGAAACCACACTAATATCTCAGACTCATTCATGCATTTATTCAGCAAGCATTTGAAGACAGGCTCCTGGTAATGCATTGTTCTGAAGCAGAGTGTTGAATCATACATAGCCCTTGACTTAAAGACTTAGGAAGGGAAATAGGGGAGACAGAAAAGTAAATTGAATGCTAAGGGAATACCTAGGGACTCCTGGGAGGAGGGGAAATGACCCATATGCTTAGAAAATAAGGGTTAGTAAGATGAAAAGGGGAAAATTAATATATATATATAAAGCATACAGAAATTTGAAGACAGGAAACAACATGATATATTCAGAGAACTATAAGAAATTAGGTTCACTTAAGTAAAGAATTTATATGGATAAGGGGAAAATGGTGTGAGATAATTCTAGACATGGGAGTTGATTTGTAGACATATATTGAGAAATCATCAAATATTGGAGATATTAATGCAGTGAATACTTACTATCAGTGAGGCGAATTACAATAGAGATACCGTTTCACAATTATTTTAAAAATTAGTTTTTCCTCTCTTTTGGTTTAAAGTTGAGATGCTTATAAAGTGAAAAAGCTTTTTCTCAGAATTTATATTTGTTAACTTGATAGAAAGCTGGGAAGTACCCTGCATTCTTTCTTGGAGCTGGTTAAAGGGAAGATTGCATAATCCTGTTTCTATTATACAGTTTAGAGATGCTGAAAACTTTAATATTGCTATGTTTGAAGAACTGGGACTTTTGTGAATACAATTTCTGGTCTTATATATCACAGAATGTTTTTAAGAAACAGTTAAGAAACCAAAGATGCCAAGCTTCAGAAACCTTTCTTATGTTTTAAATGACTCTCATTATTTTCTAAGATGTAAATTGTTATCAGTGTAGGAGGGGGAATATTAGAACACATCCTATCTATTTGCTATTCATGTATGGAATAGTATAGGCCAAAGCTGAGGTTAGAGTAAGGGGAAACATCAGGACAAGAAAATTGAGGTAAAGCCTAGAAAATAAATGAATTGATGGACTATGAACTGTAGGTTCATTAGGGAAGAAGATGAAGCTTCATGGGAAGAAAATGCCTTTGGTGCAAGAATTGGTGGCCTTGATTTCATTGAATGTGGGAAAGCCTGGAGACATGAAATGATTGGGAGGGGATAATTGGGGTGGTTGAGGGTGTTTTGAGAATGGGTCGGGCAGAGAGAGAGTTAACGTTTGTAAAATCATATATATGTGTATTTGTGTGTGTGCATATATACATGTATGTGTATGTATGTAGGACTATCTATACATGTATGTATATAAATATAAGTATAGTTCCTGTCTACAAGTACAATGTCAAGATAAACAGCATTTGGGTATAAAAGGCAATTTAACAAATATTCAAGGGAGTAAACTCAGGTCTATACCTTAGGGTCTAAACCTTAGGGTACATGTCATCAATGATATAGAATTTTGAAGAAAGAAAACATCAGTGGGACCTGAGGTAGCAAAAGAGTTCCAAGAAGGTTGTCAGACTCAGAAAGGGTTTAAAAACCTGAATTACCTGTGATTAGAGGGAAAGGCATTCCAGAAAAGGAGAAACTGAAAGAAATGTGTATACAGATACAGGTGGAAGGAAGGTACAAAGATTTGGGTAGACCATAATTGAGTAGATGTTTTGTTAGGAAAATGAGTGAGATGTATTCACCAAGTTAGGTCCTTGAGTGAATGTCACTCTGCTCTTCAGAGTTCCATATTCAGGGTCTCTTGTTTCTCAATGGAAGACATCTATATTTTGGCAAGACTAAAAGTTAATAAGTGTTTTAGCAAAGCAAGACAAATATAAGTTACATTTCCTATTTCCCATTTTATTTACTTGTGGTAAGTTTTTAAAACTTATCACAGCCTAAATTTATTTCATGTGATGAATTTTGAATGAAATGTAATGCTTCATTACATTTCAAAATAATGTTTTTGGAATCAGAAATTTAGAAAGAATAATAGCCCACAAGAATAAAAAAAAATAGCAGTAATCCATATGGATATAGTTTAGTAAAAGTTGGAGCAACAGATGATAAAATTCCACAAATTGACTGAACAGCTAGAATGAATCTGGAAGGTCTGTACTTAATTACCACACAAAGAAAGGGAAATTTGAACCTCCTGGCTATTAATGGATTGTGCTTTCCAATTAAAATAGCAGTTTGAAAGTTTTACTTCATCAACGATTCCCTTGCCAATTTTCAGTTGCAGTTAGCCTTTGGATTGACTTGAGTAACTATGAGAATGTTATAAGTTTCTATCTCTTTTTAAATAAGGGAAATATGCCAATAATTAATCAGTACTTGCAAATTAATTATGATTAAACTTTCATAATAGGGATTATGGTTAATTGTTGATTCATCTCCCAGTCTTCCTTTTCATGACTAATTTTCATATCAATTTAACCTGAGGTGGTAGATTTCAAAATTTCCAATTAAATAGCTCCTCTCACAATTACATACAAGCCACAAGTATGATTTCAAAATGTGATTGTGTGCGTATTTTTCTATCACATGTTAAACCCACAATCTGGAAAGAAGGTTCTGGAGGATGTTTAAGGAACATATGCTGTGATATTTATTTTTCTTCAGAAGCAATGCGAGTAATATTTCATTTATGGTTCTGATTTCTAATGTGCCAATTTCAGCACCCACTCATACCACCAAGGGCATTTATTTGATATTTGGTTATCTTCAGGTATTTGTTGTTATTAGAAAGACCTAACACTTTCCCTGTCTTCAGCAGAATAAATTAACTAGTGCTAAATTATTAAACTTATTCAGTAATTTTGCTTTTCATTAATGAGATAAGGTCTCTCATCTCAGTGGACTGCTATTATAATAAGATGTGGTAGAAAACAAAGTCCATCAAGCTGTTCATTTGAATTAAATAATTTACCAATATAAATAGATTATTTTTGTCTTGTCCTGTAAACTCATATTACCATAAGTAAATCAAAGATAAAAACCATTTATTTTCAGTTAAAGAAGTTATAGCAGACTATGTTAATAAAATTAATGTGTAATAAAAATGTTCACAGTCTGAAAATGGCAAATTTAATAAATATTTTGTCTTTATACATTTTTTGAAAGATGATTTTATTTTACCCTCAGATTTCTTTTGCATTGAGGCCTGATTGGTTTTCATTAAAAACATTTTTATTAAATATAATTTATCCCCAGTAAAGATTCAGAATCCTGCATATTTTGAACATATATATAATTCATTCTATGTATATGCTCCAGTATTTCCTGGAGAATTTAATGGACAAAGGAGCCTGGTGGGCTACAGTCCTTGGGGTTGCAAAGAGTCAGATACAACTAAGTGACTTTCACTTTTCGCATATACATAATTATGGTTAGAATATTAATGACTATAATGTTCTTCTGGTAGCTCTGTGAGTTGAGAGTTCCCATCCAAAATATTTTTACTGGTCCATGGCAAAATTGTTGTTTTTAAACATCCTCCATTTTATGAAACAAGTGATGATATCTTACATAGCAGTAGTAGCAACACTAGTCTGGATGCTACTATTACTTGGAGAAATAAAGAGCTGTAACTCCGATTTGAGTTATACCACAAATTGTGATATAACTCCACAATTGGTATATATTTTGGAGTCATATCAATTCCACAAATCTTTTTCTGAAAGTTAAGATTTTGGGAACTTGTACCATGAATAGAGTTTTATTATCCTCACTTCAATAATGACACAGAGTTTAAGTGACTTGTCCATGGGCAGTTAAATGCTAAATGGTGGATCCAGGTGGACTATCCAGTTTCTCATTCTCCAGAGCTTCATAGTTCAAATCTTACGTGCTTTCATCACCAATATCTTTAAAACACCTGGCTATATTACTGCATTATGTCCACACATTGAGTCCATGATTGTTCCTCATAGTGATACGGTTTGTTCATTATTTGAAATATTCCTTCAAATTGCAAAAAAAGATTATGTTCTAATAAAAGAATATTCGTAAGCCATTCATTTGAGACAGGCTTCAAAAGGATTAGTGTTATAAAAGTTCTCAGGACTGACGCTCCAAATAATTAATCCACATTTACCAGAGAGCAGCAGGGAAGCTAACCTCTTCCCTGTTTACATTTCTGCACGCAAATAGGCTGACTTCCAAGTGGGATGTTAGGGAGTTAAGAACTCTTACTGCAGCCCTAGGAATAGAAATAGGAACATCCTCAACAGCCTTTCACTCCTGCCATCCTCACCCATTCCTGAGCTGGGTCGGATTAGGAGCAGAACTTGTATTACTTGGGAAATAAGTAGCATAGATACAGACAAGAATGAATGACTGTAAACCAAAAAGGAACAAGAATTTTGGCATTCCAGAGGCAGGGGTGCTGTTGCAAGATACATGGGAACTAAGTGGAAGGAGACAAGGAATCCGTGAGTTCTGAGGATTATAAGAAGGAAGGAACTGTAAGAAAGGACTGTCAAGGGAGGTGGCAACAGTTATCCACAACTCCTCTTTTCTGTCTCCAGTCTTGCTTTAATAGGTCCCATTCTCATCTATTTGGAGTAAAGGCAAGGGAAGACCCATGATTTATTGGTAGGATGGAGGTTCATGCGCCGTCCTATCCTTGTCTTTATTGTCCAGAACCCCACTGTTAGTGATTATGGGGATGAATGAGTATCATCCTGAATGGGAGATTTGGAGTATCTTTCATTTTATTTTTAAATAATGGTTTAAATACAAAGTTGGCAGATTGAGGACTAACTGCAACAAGCCTCATAGGATGGATTTGACAGCATTTTATATTAAAACCAGATACGTATTGAATTGCCCAAGTCTTGGTAATAATGTATGTGTCAGAAGGGCAAATCTTCAAGTACCTTTCAACCACAATTCATGATTTTATGTTTCTGTTCACAAAGTTGATGGCATACTAAAGCCAGCTCAAACAGTAGAGTTTTTGCTTCTGTGAATGATTGACACATCAATTAGATTTCAATATTATTTTTTCACACTCAATTTCTGTAGTTATCTTTAAAGTTGCCCATTTTAGTTGATAGCCAGAGTGGTGAACAGCATCTTCTCATATAGTTTAAGTATTTAACCGTTTCATACTACCTTGCAGAGTGCTGTGAAAAAGTCTACATTAAGCCAGTTCTTTTAGAGATACAAATTGCTCTCTGTTTCTATTATTTTAATGTTTGACATTCACATGGTGATGGTTTTAACTTAGTTTTGCTTTTTGCTTGTAAAAACAGCTATAAATTCTTTATATGATCTTTTCTTCTTTTATATGTTGCTGCTGATTCAATAGAGAGGCACCCGATTACAAATGCTATTGATGGCAAGAACACTTGGTGGCAGAGTCCCAGTATTAAGAATGGAATTGAATACCATTATGTTACAATTACGCTGGATTTACAGCAGGTATAGTACCTCTTTTTATTTATTGATTTTATCATTTTCTTCTTTGAAATTGTATTTGCGTTTACTATTTTGTAGTAGTTCTTGGGTGAAAGGATACTCTTTTATTGCCCTCCATTATTTTCTTGACACAGTGGCAAAAGGACTTATTCATTTAGTATTTTGTTATTTAAAAATATTTGGCATTTATTTCTAAAGCACAATTAAAATGAATTCACATGAGGAATTTAAAACTGAATTAGGAGCTGACTAATTAATCCTCTAACTAATGAGGATTAATGGTAAGAATATTGATCAACAAAATTTCACAAAAAATATAATAGTACCATTTAAATTTTATTTTTGTTGATCACACCACATGTCTTGTAGAATCTTAGTTCCCCAACCAGGGATGAAACCTGCACCCTCAGCAATGAAAGTGTGGAATCCTAACCACTGGACCACCAGGGAATTCTCATGTTTTAACTTTTAAAATAATAGAGTGCTACTACTTTGCCAACAAAAGTTCGTCTAGTCAAAGGCTATGGTTTTTCCTGTGGTCATTTATGGATGTGAGAATTGGACTGTGAAGAAGGCTGAGCGCCGAAGAATTGATGCTTTTGAACTGTAGTGTTGGAGAAGACTCTTGAGAGTCCCTTGGACTGCAAGGAGATCCAACCAGTCCATTCTAAAGGAGATCAGCCCTGGGATTTCTTTGGAAGGAATGATGCTAAAGCTGAAACTCCAATACTTTGGCCATCTCATGTGAAGAGTTGACTCATTGGAAAAGAGTCTGATGCTGGGAGGGATTGGGGGCAGGAGGAGAAGGGGACGACAGAGGATGAGATGGCTGGATGGCATCACTGACTCGATGGACGTGAGTCTGAGTGAACTCCGGGAGTTGTTGATGGACAGGGAGGCCTGGCGTGCTGTGATTCATGGGGTCGCAAAGAGTTGGACACGACTGAGTGACTGATCTGATCTGATCTGACTCTGTTCATGGTGTGTATACTAAAAGGTTCTTGGATAACAAGGCTCTTGAGTAAATTGCCTCTCATTACTGAGAGTTAAACAAGCTGTGGCAGTTGATTCTTAAACTTGGGCCAGTGAATGAGGTAACAAGCATTGTAGATGTATAAAAGTTGATGTTAGAGTTTGTATGTTTGTGGCACACAGGTCTAGGTGCCTTCTATGCTTAATTTCTTTCTCCTTTCTGTTCACCATATTCAACTCAGGTAGAAATGTTTAGTCAAGAATAACCATCAGCCCAAATTATCTAGGGTTGCAAATAGGGTGGAATCTAGAAGAATAGTCCTATATTTTACTGTTATTCCAAATACAAATTTTCTTTGATTGACTGAAGGCTGAGACTGGAAATATTGAGCCTAGATAACTTCTTTAAGTCAGCCTATTCCTCCCTCACTCTGTACAGTCAGCACAGGAAAGACTCTCAGCCAGTCCTCCCTGACACTGTGGACACAGAGCAGCAGAGGAGTTTGGGGTTAGTGGAGAAGATGTAGTTAAAATAGCTGATGACAGGCACTGTACACTGTAGAGGCTGTATTTTCACGTGTGGTCACAGTGGAGGAATGCACCAGCCAATGGGAGTTAGTTACGTTCTCAGGAGGCCAGATGGGCACCAGGCATCTCCCTAATGGATGCTATTTGTCATCAACAGGAGTACAAACTCTCCCCCTTAGGTTCAGGGCCCATTATGGCCAAGGTCCCCAGATTCAAGAATTGCAAAGAGCTATTTGGTGGGCCTCAAGGCAGACACTCTTTCCACCTATCTGGAACTCCTTTTGACCTGAGCAGCAGGGTAGTGGCAGGGATTGAGTACGGTAGCAATTGCCCACAGGTGTGGATTTATTTCTACTCATCATGCTAAGTCGCTTCAGTTGTATCAGATGCTGCAACCCCATGGACTGTAGCCTGCCAGTCCTGGATTCTCCAGGCAAGAATAAGGGAGTAGGTTGCCATGCCCTCCTCAAGGGGATCTTCTTGCATTTCAGGTGGGTTCTTTGCCTCTAGCACCATCTGGGAAGCCCTTACTCATTTTCTACTCATATGGACAACTGAATAGCAGCTTCGAGTTAATAGTATTTGTCAGGAAGTCTCAGAGTACAATCAGGGAGGGCAGGCAAACTATTACACTGATAAATTATGCTTTAGTGAAATCTTGTACATGAATTCCCTTAAAATCCTAGCCTCAAAATGGACTTCATCCCTTTCTGAATAAAGACAGCTCCATCCTTTGCCAGTCACAGCAATCGTCCCCTGTCATATGGTCACTAAAAGTTGCAGTCTAACTTTCCAGTCAGGAATGAGTCTGCTGTCTATTGTCTTGGATCATTTTCTGGGATAGAGAATCAATAAATAGTGATGTTTCATTACTCTTAACCTATGCTTTTAGATCACACATGGAGCAAGACACTCAACTATTAATATAATTTGCTCAAATCATGTATACTATTCTTTGAGCTCAACCACAGTAATGTTAACAGGCAGAGCTCATTTGACTGTGATTCATTTTATTGTGTTTCACAGGTATTTCTTTTTTTTTTTTTTTCTTTTTTAAAAATTGGAGGATTTTGACAATTCTGTGGCCAACAAGTCTCTTGGCACCATTTTCCCAACTGTCTCTGCTCACTTCATATCTCTTTGTCATATTTTGGTAATTCTTACAGTATTTCAAACTTTTCTATTATTATTATATTTGATATGTAATGTGTGATCGGTGAGCTTTGATATTGCTATTACAACTTTTTTTTTGATGAGTAGAAAATGAGTAAGGGTTTCCCAGATGGCCCTAGTGGTAAGGGAACCACCTGCAGTGAGCTTATTTAGATGAGGCGTCCTGCACAGGGTGGTTAGGTGGTGCTAGGTCTTGTATTCAAGTGGTTTCCTTTGTGTGAGTTCTCACTGTTTGATACTCCTTAGGGTTAGTTCTCTGGTAGCCTAGGGTCTTGGAGTCAGCGCTCCTACTCCAAAGGCTCAGAGCTTGATCTCACGAAGGATTTTTTCTCACTCTTGCAACATGATTGTAAGAGTCAGCTGTAGCTTTCCTCTGCATCATCTTCATTCTGTGACCCAGGTGGAGGAAGAAATACCCTTGCACCCCTGGCTTGTGCCAACTTAAGACTGCAGCCCAGATGATGAGACTTCTCATTCAGTATCCTTTCCTCCATTCCATTTCCCCAAATGTGGCTGCTTGTAAAGGTGCTTACAAGGTGGCTGGCACTCTGCCCGAGCCAGACGTGGAAGCCTGGGCTCTGGTACCCTAGGGCAGGGGATATGAAGATGAAGGAAGCCAGCAGCCTTCCTTCCATGGGACTCACCCTAGGAAAGGCGACAACAGCAGGGATGCTCACTACCCCAGAGGCAGAGGGTACGACAGAGCACATGACACAGTGGCAAGGTGTCTTGTGTTCCAGGTGCCAAAGCCACAGCTCCCCAAAGATGCCAACCTGGTGCTGCAAGTAGTGGGGAGAAACCTCTTCACCCAGACCTCGTGAGATGAGCCACGTCAGGTGGGATGGGGCGGACCAGCAAGGTCTATTACAACTTTTTGGGGTCCATGAACCATGGACCTATATAAGAAGATGAACTTAGTAACTGTTGCATGTGTTCTGACTGCTCACTAATCAGTCATTTCCTCATCTCTCTTCCTCTCTTTGGGCCTTTCTATTGCCTGAGACATGCAACATTGAAATTACTAACCCTGCAGTTAATAACCTTGCAATAGCTTCTGAGTGTTCAAATGAAAGGAATGGTTGCATATCTCTCACTTTATAATCAAAAGCTAGAATTAAATAGCTTAGAGAGAAAGGCATGTCAAAAGCCAAGATAGGCAGAAGGCTAGTCCTCTTGCAATAGTTAGTCAAGTTTTGAATGCAAAGGAAACTAAAAGTGCCACTGCAATGAATACACAAATGATTAGGAAGCAAGGTAGTATTATTGCTGACCTGTGAACATTTTATTGATCTTGATGAAAGATCAAACTAGCTATAGCCTTCCCTTAAGCCAAAGCCTAATCCAGAGCTAGGCCCTCAGTTCAGTTCAGTTCAGTCACTCAGTCATGTCTGACTCTTTGCAACCCCATGAATTGCAGCACGCCAGGCCTCCCTGTCCATCACCAACTCCCGGAGTTTACCCAAACTCATGTCCATCGAGTCAGTGATGCCATCCAGCCATCATTCATCCTCTGTCGTCCCCTTCTCCTCGTGCCCCCAATCCCTCCCAGCATCAGGGTCTTTTCCAGTGAGTCAACTCTTTGCATGAGGTGGCCAAAGTATTGGAGTTTCAGCTTCAGCATCAGTCCTTCCAATGAAATCCCAGGACTGATCTCGTATAGGATGGACTGGTTGTATCTCCTTGCAGTCCAAGGGACTCTCAAGAGTCTTCTCCGACACCATCCTAGCTCTGTTCAATTGTTCAGAGGCTGAGAGAAGTGAGGAAGCTGCAGAACAAAACTGTGAAGCCAGTAGAGAATGATTTATGAGGTTTAAAGAAAGAAGGCATCTCCATAACATATAAGTGTCAGGTAAAGCAGCAAATGCTGATATAGATGAGATGCAAGCTGCAGCAAGTTATGGAGAGGATAATCATGAAAATGGGGACAACAGATTTGCAATAGTCTTCTATTGGAAGAAGATGACATCTAGGACTTTTATAGCTAGAGACAAGAAGTCAATACATGGCTTTAACATCTTTAAAGGACAGGCTGGCTTTCTCTTAGCCTGTAAGGGCTAATGTAGCTGGTGACTTAAAGGTAAGGCCAATGCCCATTTACCATTCCAGAAATCCCAGGACCCATGTGAATCATGCTTAATCTATTAATACTATGCCTGTGCTCTATAAATAGAACAACAAAGCCTAGATGCTTGCAAGCTGTTTTCAAGGTGGTTTACTGAATATTTTAAGCCTACTGTTGAGAACTATTGCTAAAAAACAAAAAAATTCTTTCATAATATTACTGCTCATTGATAACACATCTAGTCACCCAAGAGCTCTGATAGAGATGTACAGTAAGATTTATGTGGTTTTCATGCTTGCTAACACAAGATCCATTATGCAGTCCATGGATCAAGGAATCATTTCAACTTCTATGTATTATTATTTAAGAAATATATTTTGTAAGACTACAACTGTCATAGATAGTGATTCTTCTGATGTATCAGGGCAAAATACATTGAAAATTTTGGAAAGGATTCAACATGCTAGATGGCATGAAGAAATTAGTGATGCATAGGAAGAGCTCAAAATATCAACATTGATAGGAGTTTGGAAGTTGATTTTAACCCTAATGGATGACTTGGAGCAGTTCAAGACTTTACTAGAGAAAGTAACTACAGATGAGGTGGAAATAGCAAGAGAACTGGAATTAGAAATGGAGCTTCAGATATGACTGAATTCCTGCAACCTCATGATTGACAGATGGGGAGCTGCTTTCTATGGATGACCAAGGAAACTGGTTCCCTGACATGGAATCTACTCCTGGTGACAATGTTGTAAGGAGTGTTGACATGACAAAAGAAGGAATTAGAATATTACATATCTTAGTTGACAAAGTAGCAGCAGTGTTTGAAAGGACTGACTTCAGTTTTGAAAGCATTTGGGTGACATGCTATCAAATGGCATTGCATGCTACAGAGAAATTGTTCATGAAAGGAAGAGTAAATCAATGCAGCAGTGTTGTCTTATTTTAAGAAATTGACACAACCATCCCAACCTTTAGCAACTACTACCTTGATATTCAGCAGCCATTAACTTCCAATTGAGACTCAATACCAGCAAAAAGATGATGACTCGCTGAAGGATCAGATATATTTAACAATTTTTTAGCATAAAGTATTTTAAAATTGAGATATGGTATTTTTTTTAAGACACAGTATTGTTGCTCACTTAATAGGCTTCAGTATAGTGTAAACTTTTATGTGCACTGGGAAACCAAAAAATTCATATGACTCACTTTATTGAAATATTCACTTTATTGCAGTGGTATGGAATTGAACCTGTAGCATCTTCAAAGTATGCCTGTATTTGTTATTAAAAAGAGCAGCATTTTTTCCTTCTAATTCATAACTGAATGGTGCAGTCACAAGTTTTTACTAAATCATTTTTATTCAACATACTCATCATTATTAATTCCAATGGTCAAAGTGTGCATCTGAAAATCCATTTTTTTCAATAAACTTATTTCAATTTTCCCATTTTCTTTGCATCTCCCCTCATACATTCCCACATGGTATCTCAAGAGGTATTGTGGACTTGTTTTCCTGATCTCTCATTTACCTCTTTCATTTAATGGCCTTAAGACATCTTTTATGCTTCAGACTTCATAACAAGTGGCAGAAATATGTTTATAAGATCGATTTAGCTGTCTGAAATACACCTGGTGGAAGTGGTATAGATTTGTGTCCTCATATGGTTTCATAACCCAAGATGGCGCCCACCCATGTCCTTATTCACTTCAGCCCTTCTTACTGCCTGTAAATCAACTCATCATGTGTTCAAGAGAAGGGGAAAGCAATCTACAAAATAAAATAAATCCTTATTTCTGCTTGTCTCAAGGTTTTAATTTAGTCAATGATTTAATGATATAAAAAGCTAAACAGGTTTTGTTACCAGATTTTATAGGGGAATTCCACAGACAGGAAAGGGCTTTAGACCTCTTGTTTGGCTTCAGGCTTTGGAGTAACAAACTGAATAGGTTCTTAGAACCTATTCAATTAAGGAGCAAAGCTGTAGGAAGGCATATTATAATGCATTGGCAACATAGAAAATGTGGACCTCTTTATTACTTCATTTATTTCTAAAATTAGGCTATAAGGTAGCTAGTATTATTATCCCTTTTAATAGTTGAAGAATGCTGAGACTTTAAAAAGTTAAGTGACTTGGCCTTTTAATAAAGCCTGTTACCAGTAGGATTGGAATTTCATCCTGAGTTCAGAATTCAGACTGAATTCTGAATTCATCTGAATTCAGACTCCAAACTATGCTAGTATTTACTAAATTGGTATCTGAAGACCTAATTTAGGGAAAATTTTTGGTATATAGTTTCAAGGGGTCCATACATTGTTTGGGTTCAAGAAATATCAGATTATCCTCTCACTTATATGGGAGAGTATAGCCAACATCTCTTTTGTCATAAAACAGATTTCATTTTCTGCTACACTTCAGCATGTCTTCAAAATAGCATAACTTCAGTCTTTTTCACCTACAGCATGAAGGATTAAGAGGTTATTCATCATTATATGGCTATTATTCAGCTGGGAGACAAGGGCATCTGTTTTATAATGAATAGGTAAATATCAGTAAACGTTTATTTGCCATTGATTCGGCAAGAGGCTTGACCATTTATTAGTTCTCCTTTTTATTTTGAAATGCATGAATTTTAACAAGTGCCAGTTTTATTTTTTTTTTGTCGTTGATATATAGTTGGCTTCTTTATGAACTACTTTTAATAAATTGCTATTTTAAATAGCAGTCACCATTATATTTCCTTGATTACATCATTACAGATTACACTGGGGAATTTCTCTGGTATTTTAACATTCAAGGTAAGTACTAGAGAAATATAATACTTACTGAGAAGAAAGTAGGTACTTATTTTACAAATTTAGGTTTTTATTACTATGGAATTATTGATTTTTCCTAATTCTACTATTTACTCACATCATATATTGAGCAAATGATTTAATCATGCTGGTACCCCAAGTTCTAGATAGCAAAATAAATATTATAACATCATGGCAAGAAATTGAAATAAGGATAATAGCAATGTAACAACTAAATTCCATCTGACAATTAGAGTTATTGTAAACAACCTTGTATCAGCATAAACTTGAAAAAAAAAAATCCCCAGTATAATGGCAAAGAAAAACATACATCAATTTAAATGATAATAATAGGGAAGTGAAGATTAATAATATGTCTACCTAACCAGATTTTCACTATAATATGTATTATAATATCTGATCTCATTTTGTGACTTTTTAAAATCTGGCCAGTTTCTTAGACCTGCCCTTTGGTTTGTTTAGGAAGAGAGTTGATTGGCAAGTAGGTTAAAACACAGAGGGGCAGCTTTATAAAAGACCTTTAAAAACCAGATTCATATTCATTCCTATATAATCCAGGTACACCACAGAATTAGTTATGTGGGAATCTCCATTATTTCAATAAGTAATTCCCTTCTCTTCCTGGTTTGTCCCCTGAAACTAAAATACATTTGTCAAGAAAGATTGTCTTCCAACTGCAGAGGTCAACTCTATATCTTATTGACCTGAATATTTTATTCATTGACCTTCTAGAACCATATCTAGTGAGACTGGTTAACAGTGTAAAAAGACAGCTATGTTTTAGAGGAGATTGAATTAATATTTCTATATAAATATTACTATAGTTTTGAAATCTGTGTGAATAGTATATTGTTGTTGTTTAGTCACTCAGTCATGTCTGACTCTTTTGCAACCCCATGGACTGTGGCCTACCAGGCTTCACTGTCCATGGGATTTCCCAGACAATAATACTGGGGTGGGCTGCCATTTCCTTCTCCAGAGGATCTTCCTGACTCAGGGATTGAACCCATGTCTCCTGCGTTGGCATTCAGATTCTTTACCACAGAACCATCAGGGACTCTTGTGAATGACATAGAACCATTTTTTTCTTGAACCGTTAATGTAATTAATCCTTTATGTAATAATAAAGCATGAAAAGCATAGGATAGGTACAGTTAACAGGTAGAAAGGGGTTGTAAATGATATTCCTGCATTTAATATCCTATTATATAAAAGGGCTTCTTAGATGGCTCAGTGGTAAAGAATCTTCCTACCAATGCAGGAGATGGAAGAGAAGTGTGTTCAATCCCTGGGCTGAGATCTCCTGAATTAGGAAATGGCAACCCACTCCAGTATTCTGGCCTGGAAAATTCCACGCAGAGGAACCTGGCAGGCCACAGTCCATGGGATCTCAAAGAGGCAGGCGTGACTGAGCGCACACATCTATAAATAAGCAAGACACACATGTGATATATTAAAAAGTCAGGAAAGATTTACATAGTCCCGTTTGAATATGATTCTCTTCAACAAAGTCTATTTGATCTGTCTCTTGGAGACCTGCTAGATTGCACATTCTTGAAGACAGCATTCACAGACTGTTTCTATCCCTCACGGCACTCAGCATCTGTCAGGAATTCAGCAGATGTGATGAAAGTATGGTTCATGATTACTCTTCAAATCACTAAATTTTTTTCTTGGTATTATTTGTGTCACTGCTAAATTGATGAATATATAACTATAGTGGAGATTATAATCTACACATACAAAATTTCCTATATGACATGTCTTATTTAGTACAGCAGAATATAATTAAATTCACAGTTTCTTACTTTAGTGTTTTTTTAAGACCATTGATTCATGTCACAAGTAGGATATGTGGTTAATTAGAAAGCCTATTCTCTTTCTGAATGAATTTGTGCTGACCTGTTAATCACTGCTTTCCTGTGCAGCTCAGTTGGTAAAACATCTCCCTGCAATGTGGGAGACCTGGGTTCAATTCCTAGGTTGGGAAGTTCCCCTGGAGAGGAAATGGCAACCCACTCCAGTATTCTTCCTAGAGAATCCCATGGACAGAGGTGCCTGGCAGGCTACAGTTCATGGGATCGCAGGAGTCAGACACGACTTAGTGCTATATTTCTTTTCTTTTAATCACTAATAAAGGTGACTACCAGCTTTAGTGTCTATATTGTGCAGAACATTAGTTCCGGTTGTCTCCCCTTCACTCTACTTTCAACACTGCACTCACATTGATCTTAGCACAAAATCAGATCAGATCTTACAAAATCAGATCAGATCACTTCTTCCACAAAAGCTTTAATGGCACTTGATGGAAAAAGCACAATTACCCACATGGATTTATAGGCTCTATACCTTACCTGCTTTCATCTCTGGTCTCAATCTTCCCTTTTCAGTTACTCCACTGGCTACTTTACTGGCTCTTGAAATCCTTTGCACTTGCTGTTTCTTCTGTCTGGAATCGTTTTCCTCTATTTTCATATAGTCTGTTTCCCTATTTCCTTAGGATTTTTACTCAAATATCCTGTTCTTTGCAGGAATTTCCTTGATAATCTTGTTTAAACTTGCAAACCCCTCCCTACTTCCTAACCCATTTCCATGCTTTATTTTTCTGCATAAAATTCATGGCTATCTTGTTCATTTGCTCAGTCATGTCCAACTCTTTGTGGCCCCAAGGACTGCAGCACATCAGGCTTCCCTCTCCTTCACTATCTCCCAGAGTTTGCTCAAACTCATGCGCATTGAGTCAGTGATGCCATCCAACCATCTCATCCTCTGTTGTCCCCTTCTCCTCTTGCCCTCAATCTTTCCCAGCATTAGGATCTTTTCCAGTTGGTCAGTTCTTCACATCATGTGGCCAAAGTATTGGAGCCTCAGCTTTCAATGAATATCCAGAATTGATTTCCTTTAGGATTGACTGGTTTGATCTCCTTGCTGTCCAAGGAACTCTCAGGAGTCTTCTCCAGCACCACAGTTTGTAAGCATCAATTCTTTGGTGCTCAGTCTTCTTTATGGTCTAACACTTAATGTGTACATGACTACTAGAAAAACCATATCTTTGACTATATGTACCTTTGTTGGCAAGGTGCTGTCTCAGCTTTTTAATACACACTCTTATTTTGTCATAGCTTTTCTTCCAAGGAGCAAACATCTTTTAGCTTAGTGGCTGCAGTCACCATCCACAGTGATTTTGGATACCAGTAAAATAAAATATGCCACTGTTTCTACTTTTTCCCCATGTATGCTATGGAATAATGGTTGTCTAACTTACTAATGTGGCTGCCTAACTTACTGCATATTTTTTTAATAGCTTTTTGTCAACTTATGATGAGATCACATTCCAATAAACCAATAAGGAATTGAAAATATTATAGGCTGAAAATGCGTTTAACACACCTTACTTACCAAACATCATAGCTCAGCTGAGCCTGCCTTAAACATGCTCAGAACACACACTGGAAAAATCACCTAACACAGGCATATTCCTTATATTAATGTGTTAAATATTTCACCAGTAATTTATTGAATGCTGTACTGAAAATGAAGAACAGATGGTTGTGTGAGTACAGAGTGTGGTTATAAGTGTATCAGTTTCTTACTCTCCTGATCCCGTGACTGACTTGTGACTTGCTGTTCATGGCCCTGGTCAGCATCATTCCACTTATTTCAAGGCTGGAAAAGATCCAAATTCAAAGTCTGAAGTGAAGCATAGTAAGTCTAGGACCATCTATATTTATGTTGAATGTTGTTTATCTCACCTTTTAAAATTTTCATGAGAATGGGGATACTTTTTTCTTTTTTGTTTTTGAATTGCCACATTCTAAACCCTTGGAGTAGTACTCAACACATAAGAGATATTCTATAGATTTATATTATATTTTATAGATTTATATTAAATGACTAAATGATTGAATGAATAAACAGTTAAAACATCAATTCATGTGTAAGAATTTTATTAAAGCTGATACTTGAAGAAATAACATGCTATGCATTTTTAAATGTATGCTTTTTCCTTTAAGTCTCAGGTTAAACAGCATGAAGTAAGTTTTCTTACTAATCCTTTTACTAAACATGTTCTAAATTTCAGTCATATTTGTCATAATCGGTGTGACTTTAACCACATTTATAGCTTTATTGGGGTAAAGCAGATTTTAATTTTTAATAAATTTTAAGTCTTCCTTTGTAACACAGAAGTCTAGAACTGTAACTTTTTAATTGATATTTTAAAATTTTCTAGTGGAAAAATGTATATAAGGGGGAAAATGCCATCAGAGCACAGTTTAAACAAGATTCTAGACAAAGGATATTTTGTGTTTTGATGTAAATAGCTAATAAATAAATTCTTGCAACATCATGAAAATGTAAATTTTTTGGAAATGCAGGTCCTCTTTCAAATAGTGTCAAGATGATTGCCCTGGGAAATGATTCTTGAAGCAAGGGAGTAACTTAGAGAATTGTTTATTTAAAAATAGAGATAATAATACATGATGAAAAGATCTGTTCAATATCTGTGGGAAACTATCTGTTAAAAATTTTAAATCATACTGATTCTGTTATGGAAAGTCTGAACAGGATTGCCTAAAATAGACTGAACGTGGGCAATATTTCACAACTGTCTGATGACTTCCACACATGAAATACAACTATTTCCTCATGTTGGTGGATTGTTGTGTATTCTCCTGCTATATTCTTGGAGTCTAGTTTTCACTTACTATAATAATTATATATAGTTATACATTATATGCTGTGCTTAGTCATTCAGTCATGTCCGATTCTGAGATCCCACGGACTGTAGCCCAGCAAACTCCTCTGTCCATGGAATTCTCCAGGCAAGAATACTGGAGTGGGTTGCCATGCCCTTCTACAGGGAATCTTCCTAAGCAAGAGATAAAACCCAGGTCTCTGTTGCAGGTGGATTCTTTACTATCTGAGCCACCAGTGAAGCCCAGTTATACAACATCAGTCAGCCAGTTCAGTCACTCAGTTGTGTCCGACTCTCTGTGACCCCATGAACCGCAGCACGCCAGGCCTCCCTGTCCATCAGCAACTCTCGGAGTCCACTCAAACCCATGTCCATTGAGTCAGTGATGCCATCCAACCATCTCATCCTCTGTCGTCCCCTCCTCCTCCTGCCCTCAATTTTCCCAGCATCAGGGTCTTTTCCAATGAGTTAGCTCTTCGCATCAGGTGGCCACAGTATTAGAGTTTCAGCTTCAACATCAGTCCTTCCAATGAACACCCAGGACTGGTCTCCTTTAAGATGGATGGGTTGGATCTCCTTGCAGTCCAAGGGACTCTCAAGAGTCTTCTCCAACACCACAGTACAAAAGCATCAATTCTTCGGTGCTCAGCTTTCTTCACAGTCCAACTCTCACATCCATACATGACCACTGGAAAAACCATAGCCTTGACTAGACAGACCTTTGTTGGCAAAGTAATGTCTCTGCTTTTTAATATGCTGTCTAGGTTGGTCATAACTTTCCTTCCAAGGAGTAAGTGTCTTTTAATTTCATGGCTGCAGTCACCATCTGCAGTGATTTTGGAGCCCAGAAAAACAAAATCAGCCACTGTTTCCACTGTTTCTCCATCTATTTGCCATGAAGTGATGGGACTAGATGCCATGATCTTAGTTTTCTGAATGTTGAGCTTTAAGCCAACTTTTTTACTCTCCTCTTTCATTCTCATCAAGAGTGAAATATACACCATTCAGTTCAGTTCAATTCAGTCTCTCAGTCATGTCCGACTCTTTGTGACCCCATGAATCGCAGCACGCCAGGCCTCCCTGTCCATCACCAACTCCTGGAGTTCACTCAGACTCACGTCCATCGAGTCAGTGATGCCATCCAGCCATCTCATCCTCTGTCGTCCCCTTCTCCTCCTGCCCCCAATCCCTCCCAGCATCAGAGTCTTTTCCAATGAGTCAACTCTTCGCATGAGGGGGCCGAAGTACTGGAGTTTCAACTTTAGCATCATTCCTTCCAAAGAACACCCAGGGCTGATCTCCTTCAGAATGGACTGGTTGGATCTTCTTGTACTATATGCACATATAAATTAGAGGTTTTTTCCTAAAAGTTGACTATATATTTAACTATATATTAAGTTATGTGAGAGCATGTATGTTTTAATTTGTAGATAATACTTGTTTGCAGTATGATCCTGAGTCTTAAAAATACAAAAATGGCAAGAAGGATGAGTATGAGGCTAAGAAGGAGTAGATATAATTTTGCCCACTTCCATTTCCTGATCTATCACTTGTCAGTTCATCTACATTTGGTAAATTGTCCTACTTTTATGCTCCTCAATTTGATCATATGGAAAATAGAATTAATAGCATGACTTCTTTCTGAAGAAGACTGTTACAAGAATGAAGTGACGTAATATAGGCAAGTAGCCAGTACGTTGCCACATGGTAGTTGATATTAAGTAACGCTTCCTGGCCTTCTATACTGGTAATAATGCTGAGCAGAGAAAAAATGGGCTTCCCTGGTAACTTAGCTGGTAAAGAATGCACATATAATGCAGGAGACCCTAGTTCAGTTCCTGGGTCTAGAAGATCCTGTGGGAAAGGGATAGGCTACCCACTTTAGTAAACATGGGCTTCCCTGGTGGCTCAGATGGTAAAGACTTCTCCTGCAATGGGGGAAACCTGGGTTCTATCCCTGGGTTGGGAAGATCCCCTGGAGGAGGGAATGGCACACACTCCAGTATTCTAGCCTGGAGAATCCCCATGGACAGAGGAGCCTGGCGGATTAAAGTCCATGGGGTCACAAAGAGCTGGACACAACTAAGTGACTAAGAACAACACAGAGAACAAATGGGCTAGAATTGTAATGACCGTGACTTAAAAAAGCAAAAGGAAAGCTGGTTTAACAGTTCAAAAACAGCTTGATTGTTGGGGTATTTGAAGGCTACCTATAAAGTTCACTTGGCATGCAACTTGAAGAAATTATGTCCCCTCCTTCTTGAACCTCCCTTTACCCTCACCCATTCCCATTCCTCTAGGTTGTCACAGTGCACTGGGTTGACCTCCCTGTATTATACAGCAGCCTCCCTGGATAAATAAACAATTCAACTACATACTACTCACAACATATACTCCTTCAATATAAAGACCACAGAATAAACCAAAAAAACTATATTATGTAAACACTAACAAAAAGGAAGCTAGTGAAGCTACAAAAGTAAATCTTCCCTATGAGAGCGTAGGATTGAAACATATACATTACCATATGCCAGGTTTACTTCTGGAGCTTCACTAGCTTCCTTTGTTAGTGTTTGCACAATATAGATTTTTTGGTTTACTCTGGGGTCTCTATATTTAAGAAGTGTTTGTTGTAAGCAGTATGCAGCTGAATTGTTTATTTAACTAGTCTAGTGGTCACTGCCTTCAAATTGGATATTTAATTGTTTGCATTTAATATCAATCACTATTAATATTTGGGTTCAAAATGCCATATTCCCATTTGTTTTCTGTCTTATTTTTGTCATATTTTTCCATCTGACTTTAGTTTTTTTGGATATTGAAGATTTTTTCCCATTTACTCTATTTCTCCTTTCATTAAATTATTATTAAAATTATTATAAATTATTAGTAAAAGGTCCAATGTAATCTTTTATTTCTTGCATTAATTACCATAAATATTACAGCATACATTTTTGATTTCAGAGCTTGCTATAAATTGGTACTTTTACCACTTCCCAGACAATGCAAAAGACCTTATGACATTTTAACTCTATACTCTCCACTCACCCCCCATTTTCCCTCACTCCAGTTAGATTGTGACCTATGGTTCTGGTGTGTTTAATCCTATGTATATATTAAGCTCCAGAAGTAGTAATTATTACTATCATAAACAGGCCATATTCATTTAATTTTAAACACATGTTTAACTTTTTCTGTTGTTCTTTGTTAATTCTTTTGTTAGTATACTTTTGTATAAGGTCATTTTCCTCTTTTTACTTTTTAATGATGTGCTGGTGACAGATACAATTTTTTTCCTAAAAGTGTTTATTTTCCCTTTAATTTTGATTTATATATTTCATTAGGAATAAAATTATAATTTAGAAGTTTTTGCCAACACTTTTACAATTTTATATCATCGTTGCCTGACTCTGATAATTTATATAGTGAAGTCACTAAGTGTCTCATTGCTTCTTCTTTGAAAGGAAGGTGTCTTTTTTTTTTTACTTTGGAGGTTTTATTTGTCTTTGGTTTTCCAAGTTTTACTACAGTGTGTTTAAGAGTGATTTCATTTGTATAAATAAACTGGTTGGGATTTCAAACCTTCTAGATTCTATGGTTGATGTATTTCTCTGGTTTGTTAATCTCCCAGCCAGTATTTCCTCAAATGGTGTTCCTGTCCACTTTTTCTGTTCTATTTCTGGGACTTCAGATACACATATGTTAAATTTTTCCTAATGTGCAATATATATTTTATACTTGTCTTGATTTTCTTCTTTTCTGTCTCTCAGGCTTTATACATTTTCTGGTGTCCTATTTTTTTAGTATATTAATGCTTTCTTTTGTTTGATCTCATCTTCTAGTAAATGCATTTACTGAATTCTTAATTTCAATAAATCTATTTTCCAGTTCTAGAGTTTCCATTTGACACTTTAAAAATAGATTCCAGACTACTTTTTAATTTAGTCATCTGGAACACATTAATTATAGTTATTTTTAATTACATTTCTGATTACTAACATTTGAAACATGTGTGAGTGTGTTTCTATTTTCTTTTTATCCCTTTTTGGTTTACTGGTTCATAAAAAGCTTGGTAGTTGTTTGTTTTTTTTTTTTTAATTTTAAGTAATATATATTGTGTCTGAAAATTTCTAAAAATTCTCTTAAATGACTTTATTTTCATTCTGGCAAGAGTTAGAGTAGGATCAGATTGCCTTGATTAAATCAGCTATTTAGATTTTTGTGGCTTGATCAGGAATTCTGATGGTTATTTCTGATTTTCCCTTATTTCTATGGGTAGAACTTCCAGGGTTCATAATTGAAAGGTTTTTCTTTTTTTATTGGCAGACTCTGAGCTTTAACTTTTGTCTTCTCAGCTCTGTAAAACTTCCCAAAGATCTGCTTAGCTTTTTACTTCTTGTGAGTTAGTTTTTGCATGGTGTTTGTCTTCTGGCTCCTTTACCACTTAACTTGTCAAATCTCTTAAAGACAAAAGCTGAGCAGAATGTTCGGTTTGTTTCTCTATGGCTCATGGCTCTTCACATGCTAGCTGACTTAATAACCTTGATCTTCAGTGTTCATCTTTTCATCCTGTGAGACTGAGGAAAGCTCTAGGATGTAACTTTGTAGAGCTTTGAAGATGTAGAGGAAAATGCCAAGCTCATCTTGATTTGTGTCTTTTTAATCAAGTCTAGCTGTTCTGTTTACTCTGTGATGCCTTAAAACAGCTGTTTTTAGTATTTTATTCAGCTCTTACAGTTTTTCTATTAGAAAGAATATGTATTTGTTTTGTTTATAGTTAAAAACCAGAGAATATTATCTGATAATAATTTTTCAGGGTTTTTGGGTCAATTTAAGGGGCAGTTTCAATTATCACTTCAATATTTAAACATACTAATTATTGGAATATTGTGGTGGATTATGAAGAAAGCATATTTAAAACAGAGATCATCCTGAAAAATCTTAGAGGCATAAAATTATCATCTGAAGCAATCCTAATCAAAGTAGGGGTGTGATCCTAGATAGGAAGCACCATGCCCCCATGGTATTTGCCCTAAATAATTTGTAAAGGAAATAATTTAACAGTAATACACTTGAAAAATATTTATTGAGTACTACATGATGGACACTTTCTAAGCCTGAAAGTCTGATTATGAAGGAGACAGAGATTCTTGTTTTCCAAGATTTTATATTCCAATTGTAGAGGTTGTTAGGAAGAGGGAAGGGAAATGGAAAATTAAGTAAATAGTTTACAGTAGTGAAAATGGCATGGAAAAAACAAAACAGGGCAATGTGATAGTAATACAAGTGGCTGATTTGTTTGTATGGTCTATCTATGCATTATTTTAAAAAGTGATATTTGAGGTAAGAATTACATAACAGAAAGTGTCAATCATGAAAAAATGCCAAGTAAAGTTTATACCATGGAGGGATAAACTTGATAGGCTGAGGAATGAAAAGAAAATCAGTGTGGCTAGAGCATGGTGATAAATAGCAGAAGTTATGAAATGATATCTGGGAAGTATCCAGGTCTACTTACAGTAGGAGAGAGTTGTCCATCACGATAAGGGGGTAGATTTAATTCTAAGTGTAATGAGAGAAGCACAGTGGGATTTAAGAAAGAGGTACTATGATTTCATTGATTTTGTTAAAAAATATTATTATGCCTACTAAATGAAGAATGTTTATAGTGAAATAGCAGGGAAAAGTCAGTGACAGGTAGGAAACCATTGAAATGTTCTAGCCAAGAGGTGATGGTGACTTGGACTGTAGTGGTAGGATCACAAATGGACCGAAGTGGTGGGTTGGGATTTACTGTGGAGGATGATGTGACTAGATCTAATGGTGGAGTGGAGAAAGGAGTGGGGCAAAGATGTTGACTCCTAGGACATTAGCCTGAAGAAATATAACTTACTGAGACAGTTGTAGACTCAAAGAGTAATAGGATAGGGATGGTAGGTAGTAAATAAGGGCTCTGTTTTAATGTGTTATGTTTGAAAAGCATATTAACCATCCAAGTGGAAACATTAAAGGCATGATTGAAATTATGAACACTGTACTTAACAGTAAGGCCCTATTTAAGATCACCTAAAAAGAAAGTACAGAGTTAAAATGAGGAACTGGAAATGAATCCTAGGCACTTCAAATTCAGTGGTGAGTGGAGTAGGGAGGAGAGAAAGTCAGAGAAGCCAAGACAGAAGTCAGAGAAGCCAGGATAAAGTCTATCAAGAAAGAGGCAATGGTCAACTGTGGCAATGTAGCTGCTAAGAGGGATGAGTTCAACCACTCAGGTATTGGAAATATCAGAATATAGGGGGGAAAGTCCCATATTAAATTTCAGTGAGTGACAGCATTTTTTTTATTAGATTTTATAAGTTGAATGGCTCCAAACACCAAGATTTAATTTGAAAACTTTCACCACAGCAACACCTATCAATGTTCAGTTTATTTAAACACACATGTGTTGATTGTCTAATTTTCAAATTAAGATGATAGCTAATAAGACACTACAGAAAAAATAGATTACAGCATCCTTTACTTATTAGCCAGCTTGTGTCTAAATATTAAAAGTAATACGTGTCCTGTCAAAATATTTCAGTTTTCTTTGTTTTTACAAATATTTTAATGCGATATTTCAGGCAAGTTTGCTGTTGGAAGGTCATGGTAGATTAATTTCAAATTAGCTGAAACAATGAACTCAACTAAAAGAAAAATCAGCACCGTAATGTAGTATAACCAAGGAAATCAGTCCCAAACCTTAATGAGCAGTTGCCTCTCTGCATTGGGTCATTATGATTATATTAATTTAACAAGCCAGGTGGGGAAGCACAGTTGAATAATCTTCCAAATGCACAGTAAATACTTAATTTATAGCAATCTGCCCTCATAGTATTGACTGTTTCTATAATAAAATCTTGCATTTGAGAGATGAGATATGTCATCTTCTCAGTAATAATACATAAATACAGTTTCCATGTTTGCTTCATCATTGTCACTGCCACTTTCCTCAGTTAATTCATTTCAGATGATAAGCTTTTCCATCCATCAGTGTTAAGAATGATTTATTTAATGATTCTAGAAGTATAGCACTGTTTATAAAATAAATTAGGAAATGGAGTAAGACGTTAAAAAAGATATTTTTTACTGCTTTTAGAATATACTCAGGAAACTTAGTACCCATTAAATAGTAACACTGCCAGTTCCAGCCCTGGCAACCACTCTTCTGCTTTCTGTCTTGATGAATTTAACTATTCATTTTCAGCATATTGAAAAGCAGAGACATTACTTTGTCAACAAAGGTCCGTCTAGTCAAGGGTATAGTTTTTCCAGTGGTCATGTATGGATGTGAAAGTTGGACTATAAAGAAAGCTGATCGCCAAAGAATTAATGCTTTTGAACTGTGGTGATGGAGAAGACTCTTGAGAGTCCCTTGGACTGCAAGGAGATCCAACCAGTCCATCCTAAAGATCAGTTCTGGGTGTTCAATGGAAGGACTGATATTGAAGTTGAAACTCCAAAACTTCGGCCACCTAATGTGAAGAGCTGACTCATTGGAAAAGACCCTGATGCTGGGAAAGATTGAGAGCAGGAAGAGAAGGGGACGACAGAGGATGAGATGGTTGGATGGCATCATTGACTCAATGGACATGGGTTTGGGTGAACTCCGGGAGTTGGTGATGGATAGGGAGGCCTGGTGTGCTGTGGTTCATGTGGTCGCAAAGAGTCGGACACAACTGAACAGCTAAATTGAACTGATTCATTTATGTGGAATTATACAGTATTTGTCTTTTGGGCTAGTTTATTTCCTGGCAACCACTGTTCTACTTTCTGTTCCATAAATGTGACTATTCTAGGTACATCATATAAGTGGAAATATACAATGTTTGCCTTTTGGACTGGTTTATTTTCATATAGCATAATGTCCTCGAGGGCCATCCATGTCAGAATGTTGTAGCATGTCAGAATTTTCATCCTTTTAAGGCTGGAAAAATCCATTGTATGTATAGACCACAATTTGCTTGTCTGTCCATTCATCTGTTCATAAAGACTTTGGTTGCTTCCTTCTTTTGGCTATTGCTAATAAGGCTGATATAATATAGATGTACAAAAATCTTTTTGAATCCATGCTTTTGTTTCTTTTTTGAGTATATACCCAGAAGTGGGATTACTAGATCATGTGCTAATTCTGTTTTTAACTTTTTGAGGAGCCATCCTAGTTTTCCATAGCAGCTACACCAATTTATATTCCCAACAGTACATGAAGTTTCTCATTTTGCATACCCTTGCCAACCCTTGTTATTTTCTGCATTTTTCTTGAGAGTTGCTATCCCAATGATGTGAAGTGATAATGGTTCAGATTTTCTTTCACAGTTTTTAATCTTTCTTGTGATAATTCAGAGAGAGAGATAAATTTTAGACCATATGCTGTTGGAAAGAATAGCTATAAAGAGTGCCCATGTAAAATTTGAGACTCTTGAAAAATGACAGATAAGAGAGTTTTGTTCATGTTGCTGAAATGTGTCATCAATAAGAGGCCTATGATAAATCTCAGTCAGTTAGGAAATCAACTGTTTTACTTATCATAATTTATTTGTATAAATTATGCTTTTTATAATATAATATGTAGAGTACCTGTGTTTAGAAATATACAGCAGAGGCATTTTTATCTAGGGAGTTACTACTGGTACTTTTTGCAAACCTGTTTTGTCCAAGACGTGGGGCAAAATGTTTTACATGAGTCATCTTCAACTTTATAAAACACTATTACAGATGAGAGATTTAGTAGCTTGATCAAAATTTCACAATTGGCAAGACTAGAGCCAGAGTCCAAACCCAGAGCCTGCCCTCTTTACTCCCAATAAGACATTCATGTAACTTAATTCCTTACCTAAATCTTAGAGTAATTAAGAGCATAGAACTTCTCTGTATACCATATACATTTGCATGTATAATGGCATGTGTATGGCAGTTATTGCATTATTAAATGCTATTCTGTGCTCAATTTAAATATGTTTTATTTAAGGAATCATGCAAAATTCATGGACCTCTATATGTTCTTTGGGCAGTTAAAACTGTAATAGACTAAACACTGTGCTAGAAGATTTGAAAAAGATTATCATTGATTCAGTTTGGTTAAAATGACTTCTAGAAGTTTAAATCCTTATTTCTTCATTTTTAGTGTTATTCATTGATTTTCCTAAGGAAGGTCTTTTAAACTTCTCTCCTGTAATCACAATGAAAGCCTGCCTGAATATTTGCATATCAGCAGAGCTTTTAAAGTTCTTAGTGCTTATTTACACCAGGGCTTCCCTGGTGGCTCAGGCAGTAAAATAATCTGCCTGCAATGCCTGGAGACCTGGGTGCAATCCCTAGGTTGGGAAGATCCCCCAGAGGAGGGCATGGCAACCCATTCCAGTATTCTTGCCTGGAAAATCCCCATGGACAGAGGTGCCTGTTGGGCTTCAGTCCATGGGGTCACAAAGAGTTGGACTCGACTAAGCGACTAAGCACGTAGGCCAGTACTTACATTAAATAGAATCCCATACTCTGAATTTTATATAAGAAGTATCTCTGAAGGTACATACTACTACAAAGTCACTTCAGTCGTGTTCGACTCTGTGCGACCCCATAGACGGCAGCCCACCAGGCTCCCCTGTCCCTGGGATTCTCCAGGCAAGAACACTGGAGTGGGCTGCCATTTCCTTCTCCAATGCATGAGAGTGAAAAGTGAAAGTGAAGTCGTTCAGTTGTGTCAGACTCTTAGCGACCCCATGGACTGCAGCCTACCGGGCTCCTCCGTCCATGGGATTTTCCAGGCAAGAGTACTGGAGTGGGGTGCCATTGCCTTCTCCCTGAAGGTACATAAAGTAAGTATAATTTTTTAAACAGAAAAAAATGACATGCTTTGTTGTATCATTGTTGAAAATGAAGGTTAATGTGTTAAAACAACTTGCTGGTAAACAATGATCTATTATAAACTTTTTTGACCTGTATATAGGGTTTTGAAAAGTCATGCATATCAATCAAAATATTTCTAAAAACATGGTGATACCTTTGACAAATCCCAACAATCTGTGGAAAATGCTTATAGAGATGGTGTTTAATATCAGACTACCTTACCTGCCTCCTGTTGCACCTGTGTGCAGGTCAAGAAGCAACACTTAGAACCAGACATGGAACGACAGACCGGTTCCAAATTGGGAAAGGAGTACCTCAAGGTTGTATATTATCACCCTGCTTATTTACTTATATGCAGAGTACATCATGAGAAGCGCTGGGCTGGATGAAGCATAAGCTGGAATGAAGATTGCTAGGAGAAATATCATTAACTTCAGATATGCAGATGACACCACCCTTATGGCAGAAGGTGAAGAGAAACTAAAGAGCCTCTTGATGAAGGTGAAAGAGGAGAGTAAAAAAAGCTGGCTTAAAACTCAACATTCAAAAAACAAAGATCATGGCATCTGTTTCCTGTCACTTCTTGGCAAATAGATGGGGAAACAATGGAAACAGTGTCAGACTTTATTTTCTTGGGCTCCAAAATCACTGCAGGTGGTAACTGCACCCATGAAATTAAAGGATGCTTCCTCCTTGGTAGAAAAGCTATGACAAACATAGAGAGTGTATTAAAAAGCAAAGACATTACTTTGCCAACAGAGGTCCGTCTAGTCAAAGCTATGGTTATTGCAGTAGTCATGTGTGGATGTGGGAGTTGGAGCATAGAGAAGGTTGAGTGCTGAAGAATTGATGCTTTTGAACTATGGTGTTGGAGAAGACTCTTGAGAGTCCCATGGACTGCAAGGAAATCCAGCCAGTCCATCCTAAAGGAGATCAGTCCTGAATATTCATTGGAAGGACTGATGCTGAGGCTCCCATACTTTGGCCACCTGATGCAAAGAGCTGATTCATTGAAAAAGACTCTCATGCTGGGAAAAGATTGAGGGCAGAAGGAGAAGGGAGCAAGAGAGGATGAGATGGTTGGATGGCATTACGGATTCAATGGACATGAGTTTGAGCAATCCTCGGGAATGGATGAAGGGCAAAGAAGCCTGGTGTGCTGCAATCCATGGGGTTGCAAAGAATTGGATATGACTGAGTGAACAACAACAACCTTTGACAAGATAATATTTTATACTTGAAATAAAATGTATACTGAATGATTGGGTTAAAAGTCATAATTGCATATGATACTATTTAAATATAGAAATATGTTAAGACTTTTTGGTAATTCCTTTACAAATTTTCATTACTCTCTAGGATCTGTGGATATTGGTGACTGACAATAATAGTTGCCTAGTAAATAGCTGATGAGTAAACTGATGGCTTTGCTGACTCCTTCTGTTTCTCTGATAACTCAGTTGCTAAAGAATCTGCCTGCAATGCAGGAGACCCCAGTTTGGTTCCTGGGTTGAGAAGCTCTGCTGGAGAAGGGATAGGCTATCCATTCCAGTATTCTCAGGCTTCCCTCGTGGCTCAGCTGGTAAAGAATCTGCCTGCAATGCAGGAAACCTGGATTCGATTTCTGGGTTGGGAAGATCCCCTGAAGAAGGGAAAGGCTACCTACTCCAGTATGCTGGCCTGGAGAATGTCCACAGTTGAAAAGAGTTGGACACGACTGAGTGACTTTCACTTTCTGTCTCTGAGCTTTCCTCTTTGTGTTACTATGTCATTACCTTCTATCACTCCTTCATAATAAGATTACGTAAATTATTCGTTGCTTGGGAATAACATACATTGCTAATCCAGCTTCTTAGACTTAACATTGGTTTTCAGTAATCTAAGTCTCTTAAATGCCCAATAAAGTTAGGATATCATGTGTGACTTCTGTAGTAGGTACCTACTCTCAAGTTTCCAAAAAAAGTTTGATTTCAACAAGAAATAGCTAAACATTCATATCTATTGATTATATAATGTCAGAATTCTGTTTTGGGAACACAAAGTAGATGATATTTTAAATTGTAAAAAATAAGACTCATATACAATCCTTTCTAAATGAGTCTGCTTTTAGTTTCCTAGAAATAGCTAGCTTTTTTATCTGAATACTGACTGTATTGACTGTCTTTAATTCTTTTGATTTTCATTAAAACTCTGCACTCCAGATTAATTTGTAAACTACATGACAACATAAAAATATACTTCCTCAAACATCTTTTTCTTCTCTCTTCAAAAATAATTTCATTTTACTATTTCCAGTATGGTTTAAATGAGCAATTTAAAATTTTATTCTTGAAACATTTTCTTTCTTCCATCTCTACTTTCCTGTTGATTGTTTCTCTCTTGTACATATTAGAATTTTTTACCTAGGTTTCATAGCAAGCTTGGCTATACTTACAGATTTTTTCCTCATGAACTAACTTCTTGATGTATATATTCTACTTTATTAATAAGAAAAATTAATAGCAATAACATTCAGTTTTATTTTCTTTCAGTTCTCTTCTACACACATGTACATACTCACATATATACCAACACATGTGAACATACAGGTACATATACATTTTAAATTGGTAGCCTACTGTAGATAAGTTTTATCTTCTTTTCAACTATGTTTTTTTTTTTAACTGGATATTACATCATGGGCATCATCCTCAATTATATATTCTTGAAAATCTAGTTATTTAAAAATTAAATAGCAAATATATAGTCTCATAGACTACCTTTTTCCAGACTTGCTAGAAGTTGTGGACTCAGTGAAGTACAGGGGTAATATTAGTGTGACAGAACACCTAGCCAGATCATAGGAAAACCATAGACTTTACGGTACCTGCAGTATCATGGGAGCAAAGAATATGACCTTTCAAAACAGGTAATAAATCTCAATAGTAAATCAGTTTAAAAGTGTTTTCTACCTTTGCATTATTTACAATCTCTTCTTCATTTTTTATTTCTTATAATAGTAAAACAAAAAGTGAAAATGTTAATCACTCAGTTGTGTCTGACTCTTTGTGATCACATGGACTGTAGCCTGCCAGGCTTCTCTGTCCAGGTAAGAATAACTAGAGTGTGTAGCCATTTCCTTCTCCAGGGGATCTTCCTGAACCAAGGATCAAACCTAGGTCTCCTGCATTGCAGGCAGACTCTTTACCATCTGAGCCACCAGGGAAGCCCCTGAATACATGCGTAGAATACATACATCTTCTATGTTTTGGCTAGGAAATGGGTGGAAGTATGGCTACCTAATATTTAATGAGTATGTACTATGGGCTGGACACTGCTGTAAAACTTTGTGTGTATTGGACTTTGTAATTTTCACAATTTTGTGATGGAAATGTACTATTATTTCCATTGTCCATATGAAAAAAATGAGGCACAAGAAGGATATGAAATTTTCCAGGTGGCAGTAACCCATTTAACACTACTCTGTCTTGGTCTCTCAACCAGTGACTCCACTTGAATCTCTAGTGGAACACCACATATTTTATAGTTCGAAACAGAGATCTTGGTAGTTTACTTTCTCCAAGCATATACCTTCTCAGGAATAGCACCCATTTTAATCCTGTTTTTTCAGGCAAATAAATAAATACAAACAAAACCTTTGGAATTATTTTTGATTATCCCTTTTCCTTCATCCCCCTTATCCATGTTCTGAAAACTCAACCAGTATTATTCACAATAATCAATATATGTAAAATATTGTAAAATGTATCCTGAGTTTGGCCACTTCTCATCTGTACCACTACCACTCTAACCTAAGACACCATAATCTCTCACTTGGACTACTAGACCAGTCCTGTAACTAGTCTACCTGCTTTCCCATTCTCTATTTATAACCTCCTCACCAAGCAGCAGTCATAGTAATCTTTTAAAAACATATGTTGGATGTTATCGTCTCATTGCTCAAAATTCTACAATGATTTTCTGACATACAGAAAACAGAATCCACACTTCTTGCCGCATCCTGTAGAACCTGCAAGACCAGGCTCTTGTGTGCTTCTCCAACATCATAGCTGACAAGAATCTTTTGCTGCTATTTTAGTCTAGCCGCATTGGCCTTCTTGAGATAAATCAAGTTCATTTCTGCATCAGGCTCTTTATATGTCCTATTTCCTTTGCCTTATATGCTCTTTCCTCAGATCTTGATGTGGCTTCATCTGTCATGTCCCTGGTTTCTGCTCAATTCAAACTTTTTCTCTGATCATCATCTATTTATAGAAATCCCTACCTAAAATTGCATTATTGATTCATTTATCTTGTCTGTTGCAGTGGAGTCCTGGCAGATGTTGAACAGTTGATTCTCTGGGGGTACAAAAAAGCCTTGATTTGTAGTGTTGGCCAATGTTCATGGTATAAATATTCACATCAGGACTGATTTCAAGCTACCAACATGATTTCACTAAACAAGGAATTAGGAAGAGATAAACGCAAATGGTTTTTTAAAAATTGAAGTATATTTGACAGACAACATTGTGTAAATTTGATATGTACATGGTAATTTCATACATGTATATTTAATGATATGAGTGCCATTATGGCAATAATTAATATCTCTATCATACTATCATTTATTTTGAGTGGTTGTAATAATTATGGTTTCTTTGTAAATTTGTTGATTATAATGCTGTATTGTCTGTGTTCACCATATTGTACGTTCGATCTGTAGGACTTAATTTGCCACATGATGGAAGTTTGTACCTTAAACCGCATCTGTCCTTTACTCCCCATCCCCTAGTAACCACCATTTAACTTTCTGTTTTTACTAGTTTGGCTCTTTTAGATTCTATATATAAGTGATATCATATAGTACTTGTCTTTCTCTGTATGACTTTTCTAACAGCATAATATAGTACTCAAGGTCATCCATGTTGTTGCAAATGGCAGGACGTCCTTCCTTCTCATGGAGAAATAACAGTCCATTGTGTGTTATGTGTATGTACATATATATATATATATATATATATATAAAATCTCTTCTTTATGTATTTATCCATCAATGGGCACTTAAGTTGTTTCCATATTTTGATTATTGTGAATAATTCTGCAGTAAAGACAGGAGTGCATATATCTCTTTGTTACTCTGTTTTCAGTTCCTTTGGGTATATACTCAGGCATGGAATTGCTAGATCATATGCTAGATGTGTTTTTAATTTTTGAGGAATCTCCATGTTGTTATCCGATTTATATTTCCACTAACAGAGTACAAGAGTTCCCTCTTCTCCACATCTTTACCAAAATTGACTTTTGAGAGTCGGTGCAGGCTGGCTCCAGCACACACTCCTGGTGTGTTGTCTGTTTTTCTGAGCCACCAGAGAAGCCCCATGTAATCCCCATGAGACAGCAATTTTGCTATCCTCATTGCTGTATTTCAACTCTTAGGCTAAGGGCTGGCACAACAAATAATGTTTGTCTTCATGATATTTGTAGAAGAAATGAATCAGTGAACTACTTTATATATCATTATGTGAGCCTTTAAAATATGTGTGGAAGTACAGAATTTTAGAATCCATAATAGGAATCTTGGAACAAAAAGGTGGGAGTAACACTAGCGCAAGTGAATTTGACTCCAGGTATAACTGCCTTTCCCATCCTTCATAATCAAGTCATCCCCGTTCTCATCTGAATATATTCTTTTAAGCCTCTAAATAGATTACTGAGAATGTGGACATTGAAATGTATTCTGTTTATATTTAAATAATTTCATTTATGTTTAGTCCGCAAAAATTTACCTGAAGTTATTCCAGCATGTTGTGTTCTTTAAGCACTTGATGTATTTTTAAAGGGCTGTCCATGTCAATAATATATACAATTCAAATCATGACCTTCGTTTGGTTTGTACTATTATATTAAAGTGACCTAGACACAAAAAGGATTAGACTAAAACTTGTTAGTGCTCATACAGCTATTCTTCATTTCTTTCACTTCTTGATACTTGATAGTGTGCTATGCTGAAAAGGCAAACAATGGGAAAAGGTCTCCTTCACACACACAGTATGGTAAAGTCTGCATTCATCAAGAAACTGTATTTACTTCCTGCTGTTCATGGTCACTATTTGTAATACCATATTTATACTCACTGTAGACATGAAGCCTGGAAAATAAAAAAGTTCCTCAGTCTTCATACCTCTTATAATGCCTTGCTAATAGCTGCAGTTATTTTGCAGTAATCCATAGTAGAGTATGGAGAAGGCGATGGCACCCCACTCCAGTACTTTTGCCTGGAAAATCCCATGGACGGAGGAGCCTGGTAGGCTCCAGTCCATGGGGTCGCTAAGAGTCGGACACGACTGAGCAACTTCACTTTCACTTTTCACTTTCATGCATTAGAGAAGGAAGTGGCAACCCACTCCAGTGTTCTTGCCTGGAGAATCCCAGGGACAGGGGAGCCTGGTGGGCTGCCGTCCATGGGGTCGCACAGAGTCGGACACGACTGAAGCGACTTAGCATAGTAGAGTGTAATAGTTGCTCAGTTGTGTCTGACTCTGAGACCCCATGGACTGTAGCCTGCCAGTCTCCTCTGTCCATGGAATTCTCCAGGAAGGAATACTGGAGTGGGTTGCCATTTCCTTCTCCAAGTCCACAGTATGTTTAGGTTTAATGGAATCTTGGCTTAGTAATGAAGCACTTCATTAAAGTGCTGTTTATAGTGTTTCTATTCACAGTGTTTCTATCCCATATATGCTTATGGTAGAATTGTATGGATGTTCTGCTCTCATCCATTCTCTGCTGTTTAGACAGATTCAGTTTATAGTGTCAGATTTTACTCTTGATGATTTTGTAGCTTTATCATTCGACGTTGAATAATTGTAGTCAGTCAAACTGTATAAGAAGCTGTATGGATTCTGTTTTATGCCTTGGGTATCATAAATGAGATAGAGTTTGATTCCATATTGATGAAATACTACTTCTGTTTCCCCAAGATATATTGTTCTTTACAATTTGTTTCTAGACATTGTGATTAAATGTTCTATTGGATAGCAATTCCAGTATCAGAGTACAATGACATTTTGTCGTGCTTTAAATGGAAATGTGTGTAGGCTTTTTCTAGTGAAGGCTTTTATATAAATTAATCATGTTCAGGGCTGATAGAATGTTCACAGCAGGACATGTAGTATTACAGAAAATGTCCAAAGCCATTTGCTCTTTTTCAGGACAACTATAACCATGACGTTTTGTGACATTCATAATCTGCTTAATTGGATGAATTTCAGTGTCAGAAAATTGTTCTATGTCACTTTTTAAACTTTTTTTACCTCCCTCCTGTGCTGAGTCGTAATTTGATTAGACTTGATTTTCCTCTAGGGGGTGAGAGTTTAAAAAAAAAAAAAAAACTTTCTACTTTGGTGCAACCAATTAATTAGTCCTGCATGGAGAGGTTTGGAAAAATCAATGAGCAGTCAAACTTGATGACAAAGTAAAACACAGGTTTCTGAAGGCAGCATAGAGAAGACAGTGGAATTCCCGAAGTGTTAACTGGGCCCTATGGATTCTTTTGGAACTTTGGAAATCCAGCTCAGCACTTCATAAATCATTTTTGCCTTGACACACCAAAGTTCTATGATGACTTAGTACATATCTAACCCACTAAAAATCAAGAGCTATCTAACCAAGATTGCCAGGAGAAATATCAGTAACCTCAGATATGCAGATGACACTACCCTAATGGCAGAAAGTGATGAACTAAAAAGCCTCTTGATGAAAGTGAAAGAGGAGAGTGAAAAGGTTGGCTTAAAGCTCAACATTCAGAAAACGAAGATCATGGCATCTGGTCCCATCACTTCATAGGAAATAGATGGGGAAACAGTGGAAACAGTGTCAGACTTTATTTTTGGGAGCTCCAAAATCATTGCAGATGGTGACTGCAGGCATGAAAGTAAAAGACGCTTACTCCTTGGAAGGAAAGTTATGACCAACCTAGATAGCATATTCAAAAGCAGAGACATTACTTAGCCAACAAAGGTCCATCTAGTCAAGGCTATGGTTTTTCCTGTGGTCATGTATGGATGTGAGAGTTGGGCCAGGAAGAAAGCTGAGCGCCGAAGAATTGATGCTTTTGAACTGTGGTGTTAGATAAGACTCTTGAGAGTCCCTTGGACTGCAAGGAGGTTCAACCAGTCCATCCTAAAGGATATCAGTCCTGGGTGTTCATTGGAAGGACTGATGCTGAAGCTGAAACTCCAAAACCTCATGTGAAAAGTTGACTCACTGGAAAAGACCCTGATGCTGGGAGGTGTTGGGGGTACGAGGAGAAGGGGACAACAGAGGATGAGATGGCTGGATGACATGACTGACTCGATGGACATGAGTTTGGGTAAACTCTAGGAGTTGGTGATGGGCAGGGAGGCCTGATGTGCTCTGATTCATGGGGTCGCAAAGAGTAGGACATGACTGAGTGACTGAATTGAACTGAACTGAAGCAGGATAAAAAGAGCAAAGAATTTGCAGGGTGGGTTTTGTAAGAACTTTGTCTGTGTCCTCTTGGAATAGTACCCTTTCATACATATTTGTCATAACCGTTGGCATTCAGTCTATAGAAAATGTCCATACAGTTAAATGAGTGGCATCTATCCTTATTTTAAAATCATAGGCAAAAGGATACCAGGCTCTGCAGATCTCTCATTTTTCATTTCATTTACACTTCATGCTTCACTGGCAAGTTAAGTCACCTATTTAAAATCTGGGGTAAAGGCCGCTTGACAAACCTCAACAGAATTCTCTTTTTTGCAGATTTTCATTTCAGAAGGAAAATATGTGAGTTAGACATATATAAGACTGTTATCTTGGTAGCAGGTCCCAAGGAAATTGGGAATGTTGAAGGATATGTCATCTGCACTTATTAATATTGAATGGTGCTAGATAAGTTCACTCTTCAGGTGCTTGTAGAAATCAGTCTTGTGGTTCCTTAAATTATTTCAGAGGTGGCATTCCATTTTTGATCACCTATTCTGTTGAATTTTAAAAATAATTTGTAATCTATTATGTGTAAGGCATTAAAAGACATCTGTAAAATATTCTACAGTTTCTACTGTTAGTAGCCTATATCTTAGTTTTAATGTTAAAAAAAGGGCAAAATTAATTTTTTACAAAGCAAAATTAAGTTGTTATCAAAGATGTTAAATTTTTAGAAATATAAAATGGGACTTGAGAATGTGGTTAGATTAGAAATTGATATATGGGAGGGGGCTTCAGGATGGGGAACACATGCATACCCATGGCGATTCATGTTGATGTATGGCAAAACCAATACAATATTGTAAAGTAATTAGCCTCCAATTAAAATAAATAAATTTATATTAAAAATTGATATATGGGAAATATCTGTGTGAAGGAATTACTTGAAATAGTCATAGACATGGAATGTATTATTGTACAAAGGCAAAATTTATTATTGTACAAAAACTAGATCTCTAAAATTCATCCATGATTTACTAGTCATGTGAAATGGAACAAGTTACCTAATGTACTGGTTTTCCATTGCTGTCATAACAGGTTGCCACAGATTTAGTGGCTTAACACAAATTTATTATCTTACATATTTATAATAGGTTAGAAGTCTGACATGAGTCTCACTGTCCTAAGGTCAGGTGTGAGCAAGGCCATATTCCCTTTTGAAGGTTCTAGAAGGAAATTCATGTCCTTGATTTTTCCAGCTTCTGAAGATTGCCTGTATTCCTTGGCTTGTGTCCCCTTCCTTCGTCTTCAAAACCAGAAATGGGATGGAGCCATTTTCCATCACTCTGCCCACCTCTTTCACTTCCCTCATTTATTTTTAAGGATCCTTGTGATAATTTTAGACTCACTCATACAATTCCGAATTATCATCTCAAGGTCTTTAACTAAATCATATCTACAAAAGTCCCTTTGACATATAAGATAATGTATACAAAGGTTCCAAGGATTAAGATATAGACATTGTTGAGGGGTCATTATTCTTTGTACCACACAAATTAGCATTAATTCTCTCATTTCAATTTCTAATCAGTTCCTACCTGTCTGATAGAAATCTTGTTAGCAGAGACAAACTTCTGCAGGCTGAAGTGCTTGGCAAAAACGAGGCACTAAATAAAATGCTACTTTTCCCAAGAAAAGATTATTAGGATATAGAATACTGGGATACAACTTAATGAAATAAATTCAAATGAAAATAACCCACAGCAGGCACACCCCCCACAGTGTTCTCTTCTGAATATTCATTTGTCTTCTCGCTCTCCTCTCCTATTGTTTACTTTCCATTTTGGGAAAAATGTCATCTTAGGAAAACATGTTTTTCTTTTTTAAAAAAAATCCCTGAATTACAAATAAATATTTTTCCAAAGATAAAGGGAATTTCAGATGGGGGAGAGCAGTATTGTCAAAGGGTATAGAGATTTCAAAGAAGATGAGGTTGGAGAAACAAAACATGTATTTTCTCACCAGGTAACTCTTGAAAATAATTCAAGTAGGATGTTGAGTGGTACATGCGCTGTAGAGGGTTAAATAGAGAAGAGGTGCTAAGGTGATAAACAGTGGAGGTTACAGACTACTCTTGAAAGTCCCTAGAGAAGGACAAGGAAGCTGGGCAGTATATAAGCATGAAAATAGCTGATGCTATTTCATTTGTAATAGCTAAAATTGAATAAGTGTTAAGTGACTCTGATCTGTTGAAAGAATTCATGAGCCAAGATCAGAAAGTTTCATCTGTCTTTGATTTGTTATTCTCTGCTGTTAACATTATATGTCCGACTCCTCTCATTACTACAAATCTTTGCTATTATTCCCCAAATGCTTTGAACTAGAGTGATTCATTCATGTCTGCACTGTCATAAATTGAAGAAGGCTAGGTTCTTCTTACCCTGGTAACTATAGAAGCACAAAAACAAAGGCAATGCTGGGTATTTCTCCAGGGTGAATAATTTTTAGAAGGGAGGCTTTAAACTGTCACATTTCCGATTGTCTGTGATTCACACCAATATTGTGTTCTGTGATGGCTTCATTGAAAGAACTGTCATGTTCCATGGGGGGACTCGGCCTACCTGCTCTTTTACCAGTGGCTGGTGTGAAAGCCATGCTGTGCCAATGACTTGTTCACAGGAGGCAGGTCAGTCTTTTGAAACCATGGATTGTTTCAGATGAGAGAGAAATATGTGAAGAGAGAATAGATGTCAAGGGCAGTGCTGAAAAGAAGGAAAATGCTTGTCTGAGTTTTACCTGCAGCTAACATTGTTAAAAATGATAGCAACTTAATGAAGAATGGAGCACCAAATGCATTAATAAGCTGAGGGAGGACCTTGCTCATTGCAATTTGGATTCTATTTATTCGTGTTCCTGGTTTTCTAAAACAGGACTAAAATTTGGGGCCAGCAATGCCCTTTGGAGTTGATAATTAATTTGAAAGAATTAAGATACATTTCTTAAGCTCTGAATGCAATGTAGCTTCAGTATGAATCAGAATTAATCATTTATCAAGACAGTAAACACATTTTACTGTTACAAACAAATATTTGCTTTTTAAGATCAAGCAATGAATTACCAATAATGTAAAATCAATTATGTAAGAGAGTCATTTGTTTATCAAAATGAAATATATTAGTAATCTTTTTAAAAGCTCTGATTATGATAATTTCCCAACATACACAGAAGTATAGAGTAGAATGCTCTAGACCCGCATGACTGATATCCACCTGTAAAAATTAACTCATGGCCCTTCCTGTTTCAATTGTACATTTATCCATACCCTATCCCACTCACCAGATTAAGTGAATGAAGTGAAGTCGCTCAGTCATGTCCGACTCTTTGCGACCCCATGGACTGCAGCCTACCAGGCTCCTCCCTCCATGGGATTTTTCCAGGCAAGAGTACTGGAGTGGGTTGCCATTTCCTTCTCCAGGGGATCTTCCCGACCCATAGATCAAACCTGGGTCTCCCGCATTGTAGGCAGTCTCTTTACCATCTGAGCCACCTTCTTTGGAAGCAAATCCCATGCATATTACATCCTCTACATCCTCTATAATTCAGTATATATCACTGAACTTTACAGCTCTTTTGTAAACAAAATCATTGTCATACCTAAAAATATTATTATTCTTCTTTAATATTCAGTCAGTATTAAAATACATCACATTTGCCTCCAAGTTTTAAACAGTTGATTGAATCAGAATGTACCTGAAGTCACATACTGCATTTATTTGATATCTCTCTTAAGGTCTCTTAATCTATAACCTCATTATTTTTTACTGTCTTGCAATTTATTTTTTGAAGAAGCCATACTGTTTGGGTAGTAAAGGTTCTCACATCCTGAATTTTGTTAATTGTATCCCTGTGGTGCTGTTTTCATGGTCCTTAGATACCTTATTTCCTGTAAACTGATAGTTAAATGTAGAGACTCACTCGGATTTGGGTTCACATTTTTGGCAAATTACTTTATAGTCAGTGCTGTATCCTTCCATTACATTGCAGAAAATATCCAGGTGTCTCTCTTTTGGGAATGTTAGTGGCCATTTTGACTGTTAGTGGTCACCACAGATTCATCATTTCAAAAAAGGTCCTCTTAGTAAACCGCAGCATCCTATACATGTATAATTGAGTTTTCTCCAGGTTGATTTTTTTTTTTTTCATTTAATAATATATTCCAGCATCCATTGCTCTTTCTTCTCAGGTTCTTTTGGCTATTCTTGCTTGTTAATTTTTTCAAATCAGTTTTAAAATAAACTTATCCAGTTCTAGGGACTAATAATAAAAATTGTATTGATTTAGATTTGTATATTAACTTAGAGCTGAAAACTAACTCATGTTATTTTTCAGAACGAGAGGTTGAGATTTTCTTTATTACATAATGAAGTGGAACTGTCCTTCAAATACTTTCCCATGGATAGTTAGGCATTGATGAAAACTCTTCTCAAAAAACAAATTCAGCAAATGAACATTTTATCTTCAGAAGATTATCTTTAGTCATGCAGTTAGATTATTATTTCTTAGAAATTAGATAATGATAGAGTGATTCATTTTCATATGTATAAACTTTATATGAGCTTAATGTGAATATAAAAAAATCTGTTTTAATTGAGGGCAAAGTATTTCTGTTTCTCTGAAAACAGAGGAGCCACTTACCCTCAGGTGAAATGGCACATTTGCTTACCTGCAACTCATTAAATTCACACTCAGCAACTGTAGTGTACACTGAGGAGAGGGGAAATGTAAATGCCTATACATTATAACTGAGTGACAATTACAGATCATTTCAGTCTTTGAAATTATTGTCAGTAAATTTGTCTGAAGGGACAGGCAGACAAGGGGGTTATCCATATGGACTCCTCACCAATCCTAGGTTTATTGAAGTAAGTGTAAATTTGCAAGGGACATAAAACTCACCCAAAAAGTAATAATTGAAGTCATTTGTAGGTTAATTGCTTTAAGTTTTAACTTAAAGCATCATTTAAAAGCTTCTATTGTTTAGTTCAGTTCATTCGTTCAGTCATGTCCAACTCTTTGCGACCCCATGGACTGCAGTACGCAAGCCTTCCCTGTCCATTACCAACTCCCAGAGTTTACTCAAACTCATGTCCATCAAGTAGGTGATGCCATCCAACCATCTCATCCTCTGTTGTCCCCTTCTCCTCCTGCTTTCAATCTTTCCCAGCATCAGGGTCTTTTCAAATGAGTCAGTTCTTTACATCAGGTGGCTAAAGTTTCAACTTCAGCATTCCAATGAATATTCAGGACTGATTTCCTTTAGGATGGAATGGTTGGATCCCCTTGCAGTCTAAGGGACTCTCAAGATTCTTCTCCAACACCACAGTTCAAAAGCATCAATTCGGTGCTCAAGTTTCTTTATAGTCCAACTCTCACATCTATTGTTTAACCTTGATCCAATAGGTCCAAGAATAGTATTTTCAAAATCTGTATAGTGATTTCTTCAGGTAATTTTTAAGATTGTAGTGAGTCACTTGTTTCCTGTGATTGCTTAGAAATTTTTCCTGGGAAGTAAAAATTTGGTTAAGCTTCCCAGCTGGCACAATGGTAAAGAATGTGCCTGCCAATGCAAAATACATAGGAGACAGGGGTTCAATCCCTGGTTGGGAAGATCCCTTGGAGTAGGAAATAGCAACTCATTCCAATTTTCTTGCCTGGAAAATTTCATAGAAATAGGAGCCCAGTGGGGTCACAGAGAGTCAAACATGATTGAGCATGCCACACACACACACACACACACACACAAGAATTTGGTTAGGGCTTCCCTGGTTGATCTGCCAATGCAGGAGACACAGGTTTGATCCCTGGAAAAGGAAATGGCACCCCATTCCAGTATTCTTGCCTGGGAAACCCCATGGACAGAGGAGTCTGGCAGTCTACAGTCCATGAGGTTGCAAAGAGTTGGACAGGACTTAACTTAGTGGCTAAACAACAACAAAAGAATTTGGTTACACGTGTTTTGGTAGGGTGGGTCTTTGAGTGAAGCCTCTATTAAACTCAGACTTTAGATGAATTTGCTGCATTCAGCCCCACTTCTCACCCCTGCTTCTGCTCAGACGTGCTTTCGTGAGTTTCTGCTGGTCTTGACCCAGGGCAACAGCCACTCTCAGTACTTTAGGCCATGACCTCTGCTCTCCCTCTACAGCTGACTCCCATGGACCTTCCAGAAAAAGTAATGAACCCGCCTCATCCTCTTTGTTGTTGTTATTATTTTTTTAATTTATTTATCTTTCTTTTAGGTCTCAGGTGAAAGGTCAGCTAATTATATGAATTATCAACTCAAATACAGAGACGTATGTGTGTTTCTGTAAAGCTTTCCAGATTATTCTAGTGGGTACAAAGCTTGAAACTCTTGATTCCAAGGATCCTTTTTGGTTCAATATTGTATAGTTCTCATTGCTTTCTGAACACCAACATACCTGTATAAATGAATGAGTATCTGACATACATAATGCTAGAACTAATAATACACAGAAGTGTCCAAAACATTTTAGAGATGGCATCGAAGTTTGTGGAAATGTTTAAATTCATAACATTGGCAAGAGCAGGCATTAGAATATTGCAGAGCTTCTTTCACAATTAAGCAGTTTTGTTATGTGGACAGCTATGTGCTATAGGGAGTTCACAGAGAGACAGCATTAGAGGGATAAAGGTGGAACTTATCAGTGGCAGAAGTTAGACGGTCGAATATTTTTCTCTTGACAAATTAGGAAACAGAAATGGAAGAGAGTAATTCAGGTTAAGTTCTGTGAGGAGGATGAAGTACCATCTTCCACAGAGAGTGAAAGTGAAAAAGTTGCTTAGTCGTGTCCGACTCTGTGTGACCCCATAGATGGCAGCCCGCCAGGCTTCCCCGTCCCTGGGATTCTCCAGGCAAGAACACTGGAGTGGGTTGCCATTTCTTTCTCCAATGCATAACAGTAAAAAGTGAAAGTGAAGTCACTCAGTCGTGTCCAACTCTTAGCGACCTCATGGACTGCAGCCTACCAGACTCCTCCATCCATGGGATTTTCCAGGCAAGAGTACTCCAGTGGGGTGCCATTGCCTTCACCGCTTAAACACTCTAGGAACATCTAATTTAATGCTACATTAGTGACATATGATTGTGATTTCATGATATTTTATTATGTGATGCACAATTGGAATGTGAAATGAAAGTTCTCTATGTTACTGTAAACTGTAAAACATTTGGCCTTATTTCAAAAATTATTTGGAATTTTTTAGCCACCAATATGTAAAAAGTACCTTCCTACAACAAAAAAAATTGGATACAGTGTATTGAGATCTGTGATTCATAGAAGCCTAGCCATCTTAGTATTTTTATGCTTATCATAAGGTATTTGCTTGCCTTGCTGCATCTCATACAGATTTTTTTTTTCCACCTGGAAATAAGATTTCATAACTAGTGATTTTGAAGAGTCTTTATGCTGAAAACACAAGGCGAAATTAATTAAAGTAACATAGGTACACTAGAGAATTATTCTGTTGGAATCATTAAAAATTTTGCACAGTTAGAAATTCAGTTAGAAGTTTTACAATCTTTTCTGACATCTTCAAAGAATACTTCTATTCATTGTGTTTTTCAGTAATGCTGTCTACCACATTTTAAAAAGTTTATTCAGAATACTACATGCCAACTAATTTAATTAATTTTGCATGAAATGTGAAAGAATCCATAGAAAATAAATGAAAGAAGGATATTATTTTGAAATGAGGTGACTTTAATATTCTTGAAGGCAATGACTGCTTTTCCATGTCACTTAATGCCGGCTGTTATATTGAATTATAGAAAGAGTCTGTGTGGTTTCTAGTACAACTTCTTTTTTAGAGCCAACACAGAAGCTCTGAAGTCATAAATCCATGTTGTAGCTCCAAGACAATTTGGCCTTTTCCTATATTTGCTTGCGGAGTTGTTTCTAAACAAAGTTCTTTATCCATACATCAGTGTATCTTTATTTTTCTTATTTGTACCTGCGATCTGTAATTACACTTTGATATTTTGGGTTTTCCACTAAAAAAAAAAAAATCTCTGTGCACTTTTTTTTTTCTGGATGGAAATTTGCTAATTTAAAACATTTATAGAGATTCTTTTTTCCAAAGAGCACATAGTACTTTATTATCTCTTCCATGGTTCTTATTTTGAAAAAGACACACTATGAAACAGAGGGTAAAAGAGTTTAAGAAATTTTCTCAACTCATAGAGATATTAATTGAATGAACATGCAAGAAATATATGTCTTAGTTTCTGAAAGTGACAAAATATGCTGGTTGACTGGAAGTCAAGTTCTAACAAACAGGAAGAATAGTATTAATCTAGTAAGAAGTCATATGGAAGCATGTACACTGGTTTTGATTATTCAATTAAAACTAATAAATGTTAAATATACATTATTTCAAAAGAATTTTACTAAAGATTATAGCACCTTTGCCCTTTAGGAGCTCACAATTTAGTTATTTATATTCTTTACCAGTTTACAGATTTTTGTCATGAATAATTTAGAATTACCAGAAATTAGGAGCAAAGTGTATCAGATTTTCATAGAAATAACTACCTTTCTGTGTTCTATCAGATTACTAAGTAGGGTTTGTCTTTTAGTGAATTCATTTTTAAAGAGGTTCCATGTGTATGTATTGAATACAGAGTAACTAAGAGAAATAATCGGAGAAGTCAATGGCACCCCACTCCAGTACTCTTGCCTGGAAAATCCCATGGATGGAGGAGCCTGGTAGGCTGCAGTCCATGGGGTCGCTAAAAGTCAGAGATGACTGAGCGACTTCACTTTCACTTTTCACTTTCTTGCATTGGAGAAGGAAATGGCAACCCACTCCAGTGTTCTTGCCTGGAGAATCCCAGGGACGGGGAAGCCTGGTGGGCTGCCGTCTATGGGGTCACACAGAGTCGGACACGACTGAAGTGACTTAGCAGCAGTAGCAGCAAGAGAAATAATCCCTAATGAATAGCACCTAAAAATGCAGAAATAGCAAATACTCTAGATTATGTTTGGGTGGCTTCTGTACATCTTTTTTCTGCCCACATAACCTGTATTGGGGGCTTCCCAGGTGGTACAGTGGCAAAGAATCCGCCTGCAATGCAGGAGATAGGAGTTCCATTCCTGGGTCTGGGTTGGGAAGATTCCCTGGATGAGGAAATGACAACCTGCTTCAGTATTCTTGCCTGGGAAATCCCATGGACAGAGGAGCCTGGTGGGTTACAGTCCATGGGCTTGCAAAGAGTCAGACATGGCTGAGTGTCTGAGCATATGATTGACATATGTCTGAGCATATCATGTATGCGGGCACATGATTGATAGAGTATGTTCCATCTTACTCCCACTCTTGTCCTTTTTTGATGTTTATTTTTAAAAATATTTCCTTACTTCAAAAATAATTTTATTAAAAACTGAGACATTTATGTTAATGCAATTAGTATAGCAGGATAGTAGAAGAATTTTAAAGCTCTTTTTCTCTCCTTGACTCCTTATCCCCAAACCCCATAGCTCATATCTTAAATAAGTCCATGTCTGCCCCTCCCCCAAAATGTCTAAGTGTATTCCAGTAATTACAAATTCATACATATATATACACGTCTGTCTATAGTTATCTGTATCAGATCAGATCAGATCAAATCAGTCACTCAGTCATGTCCGACTCTTTGCGACTCCATGAATCACAGCACACCAGGCCTCCCTGTCCATCATCAACTTCCAGTGTTCACCAAGACTCACGTCCATCGAGTCAGTGATGCCATCCAGCCATCTCATCCTCTGTCGTCCCCTCCTCCTCTTGCCCCCAATCCCTCCCAGCATCAGAGTCTTTTCTAATGAGTCAACTCTTCGCATGAGGTGGCCAAAGTACTGGAGTTTCAGCTTTAGCATCATTCCTTCCAAAGAAATCCCAGGGCTGATCTCCTTCAGAATGGACTGGTGGGATCTCCTTGCAGTCCAAGGGACTCTCAAGAGTCTTCTCCAACACCACAGTTCAAAAGCATCAATTCTTCGGTGCTCAGCCTTCTTCACAGTCCAACTCTCACATCTATACATGACCACAGGAAAAACCATAGCCTTGACTAGATGAACCTTTCTTGGCAAAGTAATGTCTCTGCTTTTGAATATGCTATATAGGTTGGTCATAACCTTCCTTCCAGGGAGCAAGCATCTTTTAATTTCATGGCTGCAGTCACCCTCTGTAGTGATTATGGAGCCCAGAAAAATAAAGTCTGGCACTGTTTCCACTGTTTCCCCATCTATTTCCCATGAAGTGATGGGACCGGATGCCATGATCTCTGTATACCTTTGTAAATAAAAATTCATAATATTTCCCATAAGGAGTGATAATATATAAAAGAAAATGGTCAAAGCCCAGACTAAGAGTAGGTATCTTGGCTGTTTTTTGCAATCCCTAGGTTACCCAGATGTTCTTTAAAAAGAGAAGGCATTTGGGAGGCTTGAGCAGCAGTTATTTACCAAGTACAGAAGTATTTCAGTATTTTAACTACCAGTATTTCCTTAACTGTGCCTGGAGGCAAAGGGTATCCCTACTTTTGCTCATTAAATGGCTCATGATTTTCCCCTCAGTGCACATAGATAAAAATGCTCACATTCTAGTAAGGGTCTCAAAAGACCAGCATCTGAGTCACCTCTTTCATCTTAAATACCAACTTTTCATATTTTTAAATTCAGTCCCTTAGAGTTTGTCATAGTGTGCATGTATTCCTGAAATTCTCATGTCAAAACTATGAAGCAGATAAGGTATATTTTCAGAACATTACTCTAAAGCTCCCCTCTAAACAGACGCATTAATCATCTTTTAACAGGTTTGTCCTCCATTGTATCTTTTCAGTTACCTCAATCACCCAGAATTTAGGGTTGGCAAACTCCCCGTCTCACTGAATGTACTAAAAAGATAATATACTATTGCTTTCTTACTAGCATACTTTTAATGTATCTCATTATTGCAATTTATTATCAATTCATAGATGGTGGGACTATACCTTGAAAGAAAGTTGCTCAGTTGTGTCTGACTCTTTGCGATCCCATGGAATGTAGCCTGCCAGGCTCCTCTGTCCATGGAATTCTCCAGGCAATACTAGAGTGGGTTGCCATTTCCTTCTCCAGGAAATCTTCCCGACACAAGAAAGACATATACTATTGCTTTTTTACTAGTGTACCTTTCATATATCTCATTATTGCAATATATTATTAACTCATAGATGGTGGGACTATATAAACTACCTTATATTTATCTTTCTACACAGGACATCGCAAAAAATGTCACTCAGTAATGTTTATGCATTGTTCTTTTGGACTTTTGGATTGGATTGGTAAAGATGCACATATGTACCATCACAAAACATCTAGAATATTTATTTTGTATATGTTCAGATATTAGGTAGATTTGAAAGCAGAGTATTGCCATATTACCCTCAGTGGTCACTCAACTTGTAGTAACCTGATGCCTTTATTTTCCTTTTCTTTAACACATATTTACCTCTTATATAGAAGGCACAGAAACCCTTCATTTACTATATTCCAGTTTCAAACAGCTGCTGAGTGTACTAGAATTTCATCTCTATTATTTTCTATTAGGGAATGTGGAGGAATTGTCACTTACTGAGTATTTACAGCCAAGTTTTACTAGGTACTTTGCACACATTATTTCATTTAGTCTAAACTGTCTCTCAGTTGTATACTTAGTGTTCTTATTATTGACCCTAATTAACAGAAATGGGAGTGAGAGTTGACGAAGTAAGTCACACGAACGTTGGGATCACAATTTAAATACAGGACTGTGCCTTCAAAGTGCTAGTTTTGTTTTTTCCTGTACCACAGTAACGCTATCTAAATGGTACTTGTCTGAGGATTAGGTGGTACAAGTAACTGTTTTCTAAACTATCAAGCACTATTCACACATGGAATTTCTAACTCATAATCTCCAACAGAGTAATGTGAGTAAATTGGTACGTATCAAATACTGTAAGTGATTGTGATTACAATGGAACATCAAAAATTAGATGAAATGCTGTTAATGAGTTGTTGGAGAACTAAAATCCAATTTTAACCATTTCTTTGAAAGTCATGGGTGTCAAAATGAAACATATCATTTTAGTAAAAAGGTATTAAATATGGACATGTAACTATAAAAATATATTTAGAGAATACAATTTTGTTGTTGTTTAGTTTCTAAGTAGTTTCCGACTTTTTACAACCTATGGACTGCAGCATGCCAGGCTCCTCTATCTATGGGACGTCCCAGGTAAGAATACTGGAGGGGTGCCATTTCCTTCTCCAGGGAATCTTCCTGACCCAGGGATCAAACTATGTCTTCTGCATTGGCAGGTGGATTTGTTACCACTGAGCCACCTGGGAAGTCCAGAGAATATAATAGGGTTATGGAATAATATCTGAAGTAAAATTATTGTAGCCTTAGGCCTTATATTTGATAAGCAGTCCATGGGGTCGCAAAGAGTCGGACACGACTGAGCGACTTCACTTTTCATTTTCATGCCCTGGAGAAGGAAGTGGCAACCCACTCCAGTGTTCTTGCCTGGAGAATCCCAGGGATGGGGGAGCCTGGTGGGCTGCCGTCTGTGGGGTCGCACAGAGTCGGACACGACTGAAGCGACTTAGCAGCAGCAGCAGCAGCAGTGAGAAACGTTGGAATTCAGAGTTACATGTTGTTGTTGTCACACTTCCCCAGGTGTTCCAGATTGCGTATGTGATTGTGAAAGCAGCTAACTCCCCTCGGCCTGGAAACTGGATTTTGGAACGCTCACTGGATGATGTTGTTTACAAGCCCTGGCAGTATCATGCTGTGACGGACGCAGAGTGCCTAACCCTCTACAATATTTATCCCCGTACTGGACCACCGTCATATGCCAAAGATGATGAGGTCATCTGCACTTCTTTTTATTCCAAGATACACCCCTTAGAAAATGGAGAGGTAAGTTGAGAAAATTCACCCTCAATACATTTAAGATGGCAAAATAAGCCTGTCAGAAAGACTTGAATATATCAGTCACTGATGTCAAGGAGATTTTAAAATAGGATTTAGCAGAAGTACATTTAAAATAACTTATTAAATAAAAAGGAAAAACTGAAGGGTATGAGAATTTTAACTGCCTTCATCTAGTATGTATCTTGTGTGTCCAATAAAGATCAGAGAAGAGGAAATGAGCTTAAGTTGGAAAGTCAGTGATTAATTTTAAAGAAACTTTTCCGACAGTGAGGCTTGCTAATTATTGAAGGATTGAGACCTTAGAAGAAACGTTAAATCTGTGTGTGCTCTAGGCTGAAGATAGGGACCAAAGAGATAAATTCTGGAAGACACAATTCACATGAGAGACCTAAAGAGAATGAAATTTTGTTAGTTTTTATGTGTTTTTCTACTGTTGCCGCATAGGGCTGCAGTGGGCTTTCTTTCCTTTGTTCAAGTTTTGCTTATTATATGCTTAATTCAAATCTGTTCAACTTCTCCATAGCATCTTTTTTTCCTGTGGTTAAGATTTTAAATTGATTCATTGTTTTTCAGCCACAGATTCAAACCATGACTTCACCTTTACCAACTGTGTGATCTTGAATCAGTGCCTTAAGTTTTCTGTGCCTCTGTTTCATCTCCCATAAACTAGAAGAATAACAGTAGTTCTTATTTCTTATGGTTGTCAAAATTAAATGAAAATGTTTAAAACATTATAATAGTACTGACAAACATATGTACGGTTGCTTTGTAAGCATTAACTATTTTTGTTGCTATTATAATAACGATAACCATTGAGATTGGTGGTGCTGGTGCTGGTGGTGGTGGTAGCCCCCTCTCAGATACCCAAACCTACCCCTAGTGACTCTTGGATCTCTAGTTTTATTTCCCTAATCAGTCTCCCTTCAGTATATAAGGCCTAGCTCTTTTTGTTCTACTTTCTTATGTCCATTTCTGTTTATCCTCATAGCTAATATTCTCTCCTCACCAGTTCACATGCTTGAAGCTAGTATCATTTTTTACATTTATATTTTCAGAAAATCCATATTCATACACTATCATGCCCACCTCAACCAATCTGAGATTATTTCTTTAAACATTTCTGGGAGTAAGTTAGATTTTTGACATATATTGACTGCACTCTCTTTTGGCACTATTATTCTATGAATGTCTCCCAGTGTCTCACTATATTTCAATTTCATGTTCAAAAATATCCGTTTTGGGTGAGGAAAATTCCAAATGGTGCTCTCAGCAGAGATCTCAATCTGCCAAACAATGAGTCAAAAGCAGTGAGTCAAACAGCTATTCAACCTGCTTTGTGCCCAGAGGCATCCAAGTCCTGGCCGGACTGGCCTGAGGATATGGGAGTAGGGAGGGAGGGCAAGGAGAATATATTTGAGTTGAATTTGTATAATTTTTTTCTTGGATCCAATATTTACCCAGGACTAATAATTAATTATGTAATATTTATAAAGCTATTCTTTATCTTTAAAAAATGAGCCAATTCAGAAATTTGTTTAACAATATAAAATGTAGCCAGATATGTAACACACAAGTTGCATGCATACCCCAAAGCATGCTAACACTACGTAGATGGTGGTTCTCCATTCTTTAGACTTTGTCAACTTACCAGTGTGGAACAGATATTCTATTTGTTTGTGTTTAACTGGCTACACTGTTTTAGACACTCACTATAACCTAATCATTACTGTTGACTTTTAAGAACAACTTATTCAACTGTCTCTGTGACATGCTTTTTAGAGTCTATTTCTCTCTCATTGGAAAGTGAATGAGGTGAGGAATGGAAAATAAGTCAAAGTATTTGAAGTAGATTGATAGTATTTAAAAATATGAATGAAATCCAGACCTCTCCTGGAATATCTGTTTTATTTTATATCTTAGTCTGTAAAACATGGTACTTTTTGGAATGGACAGGTTCGGGGAAGGTAGGGGATGGTCTCCCAAGACTGCCAGATCAACTGGTGACAAAGTTGAGATAAGAATCCAGATCCTTTTTAATGGCTGAGTAATACTCCATTGTGTATATGTACCACAGGTTTCTTATCCATTCAAAACCAATACAATATTGTAAAGTTAAATAAAATAAAATTTAAAAAAATCCAGATTCTCTGAGTCCTACATTAGTATTTCTTTCATACTCTAATAAAGACTGAAAGTTGATTTTTAAAAAATCTTGTAATTGCTAAACTCAGAAATGATTTAGAAGAGATATTGACATGCTGTATCCATTAAAGTAGAAAGATTTCTAATCCTAAAATATGGTGATATAGAAGAATGGGATTAGGAGACTGGGTTCTGCTTTTGCTACTAGTTCTTATGGGACATTGAACAGGTCAGTTAATCTGTGAGTTTGAATTTCCTTAATATATGAATTAGTTTGATATATAAATTATCCTAAGGTATCTTTCAGTTCTAAAGTAGTACAGTTTCGGATATCACCTACAATATAACACTGGGAATATTTTATATTTTTTGGATGCTTGTCTCCAATATTTCCCAGACAAGTGATTGTGAAATAAATCTTAGTATCATTAATTTTTAGTTTTAAAAGCGTTCACATTTAAGTACCATCTGAAATCTAATTATTAGGTGCTTATATTGGAAACTTCCCAGAGAAGTGACATTCAAGGAAGAAAACAAACATATGAATGAGTAAATGCAAAATGATAGTATAAATGCCACAACAGAATTGTTTACAGAAAGTGGTAAAGTTCTTCTGGGTGAGTCAAAGCAACCATTGCTGAGAAGATGAATTCTCAGAGTACAGAGAAACATACAAAATTTCTTAGTATCTCCACAGTTTTGAAGACAATTGGAAATTTATTGCCAATATGCTTTAGACATATAACAGAATTCACTCCATTATTGAAGGGTATTTTTATTTGGTTTGAATTGTAGGCTTGTTATTATTTTAAATGTGTATAAATATAAGAAGAGAACAGAGAATCCCTGTGTCCCTTTTACCTAGCTCCCACTAAGGATAATATCTTTCATAATCTACATTCATTTGTCAAACTAAGAAATTATTATTTATAAAGTATAAATTACAATTATTATTGATACTCTATTACCTAAACCACAGATTTGTTCAGATTTCATTCAGATTATCATTAATGATTTTTTTTTCCTCTCCTGGGATCCAGTTTGGACTAGGACGTTGCATTTATTGCATCATTGTGTCTCAGTCTCCTCTAATCCATGACAGTCTTAATCTTCTTTTGTTTGCCTTGACCTTGATCACTTTTTAAAATTGCTCTTTGTTGAAATGTTTTTATTTATTTGACTGCACTGTGTCTTCTCTGTAGCCTGTGGAATCTTTAGGTATGGCAGGTGAACTCTAAATTGTAGACTGTGGGGTCTAGTTCCCTGACTAGGGATTAAAACCAGGTCCTCTGCATTGGGACCATGGAGTTGTAGACACTGGACCACCAGAGAGTCCCAAGCCTGATCAGTTTTAAGAGTACTGGTCAGATTTTTTGGTAGCATATTACTCATTTTTAGTTTGCCTGCTGTATTTTAATGATTAGACTGGGCTTCTGGGTTTCAGGGAAAAATACCACAGAGGTGAAAAAACTTCCTCATTTTATCATTCCTATTTATTTTTATATCCACATCTCCTATTTCCTTTTTATTGGTTTATTAGTCTTACTGTTTTCTAGATAGGATTTTATTTTAGACAACAAAGATCATGGCATCTGGTCCCATAACTACATGGGAAATAGATGGAGAAACAGTGGAAACAGTGTCAGACTTTATTTTTCTGGGCTCCAAAATCACTGCAGATGGTGACTGCAGCCATGAAATTAAAAGACCCTTACTCCTTGGAAGGAAAGTTATGACCAACCTAGATAGCATATTCAAAAGCAGAGACATCACTTTGCCAACAAAGGTTCGCCTAGTCAAGGCTATGGTCTTTCCTGTGGTCACGTATGGATGTGAGAGCTGGACTGTGAAGAAGGCTGAGCGCCGAAGAATTGATGCTTTTGAACTGTGGTGTTGGAGAAGACTCTTGAGAGTCCCTTGGACTGCAAGGAGATCCAACCAGTCCATTGTGAAGGAGATCAGCCCTGGGATTTCTTTGGAAGGAATGATGCTGAAGATGAAACTCCAGTATTTTGGCCACCTCATGCGAAGAGTTGACTCATTGGAGAAGACTCTGATGCTGGGAGGGATTGAGGGCAGGAGGAGAAGGGGACGACAGAGGATGAGATGGCTGGATGGCATCACTGACTCGATGAATGTGAGTCTGAGTGACCTCCGGGAGTTGGTGATAGACAGGGAGGCCTGGCGTGCTGCAGTTCATGGGGTCGCAAAGAGTCGGACACGACTGAGCGACTGATCTGATCTGATCTAGATATTTACCATGATTTGAAATGTATGTTCTTGACTAAGCATCAAATGATCATTTGCTTCCAGATCTTGAAAATACTCTTGAAATATGAAGTTAAGTCAGAGAACAAGAGAAATAACAGCAGAGTATTTTTAAGACTTTGGAGACCTGGGTTGGGAAGATCTCCTGAAGAAAGGAAAGGCTACCCACTCCAGTACTCTGGCCTGGATAATTCCATGAACTGTATAGTCCTTGGGGTCGCAAAGAGTCAAACATGACGAGAGACTTTCACTTGACTTCACCGCACTGTGAATAAGGCATTAAGAAATAAACATACATCAATTATAGCACACTAAGCAATAATGTTTTTGTTATAGGTACAGAAAATTAATAGAAAATAGTCTTCTGTGACTAACATCAGATCTGTTGAGTCTAATGTTTATTACATTGTCATTTGTCTGCAGAATTTTGGAGACATGTGCCAGAACATTTAGAACATTCCAGTATATCGTGTTTCAGGTGAAAAGGGCATCATTTTAGAGCCGAACAGTACTTTGGGTGAATTCCTCGTCAATATACTAAAGGATATCATAGCTTTGACTTCAGCATGTATATCCAAACTTCAATAGTATCCTCTGTCCATATTATCACTGAAGGCTATTTAGTCTTTCCTTATGGCCTCTTGAGTCTTAGCAGCAGCATCTCTGCTTATTTCTTCAGTACTGTTTGTTGCCCCAGCCACCCCCACCCTTCTGCCCCCACCCTCTAACTTGGTCCATTCTCTGCCCTCTACCTCACATTGCCTGCAAGAGATCAACTAATGTTGATCATGTGGATTCACTGGAACGGTAGTACAGCGCACAGAGCCTTCTGGATGACTGGGTCCACCTGCATCCAAGAAGAGCCTAGCCCTTCAGGTACCATCCTGGGCTTGCACTCAAAGGGAGAAAAGGAATTCACTGAGCTGTAAGATCATCACATCTCAGGGCTGGCAGAAAAAAAAAAAATAATACAAGGCAATGAAGACAATGGTAGACCCATTATGTTGTTATCCGGGCTGTAAACTGAAAGAGACTTTGAGCAAAAGCCTTCAGAGAGCTTCATTTGAGAGGGGCAGTTTGGTCCAAGAGAGGGCTCAGCAGGAACCCTGCTTGCCTTGCTTTGTGAGAATGGTCCTGAGCTCCAGAGTAGGAGTTGTGTGGTGTAAAGTAACAGATGGCAGCAGGCCTCCATCACTTTGAGGCCAGCCAAAGAGAAAAACTCTGGTGGGTACCGCTGCATGGACAGACATCACCAGCAGTGCCATAGGGTGTCAGCTCCGTCCAGAGCTGCTATCTGCCTAAGTGCTGCCTCTGCTGAAAGCAGTTGCCCCTGGGTGCTATTAAGAACTGCTAACAAGAACTGCCGCTTGAAGGTGCCACTGTGTGAAATATGATTGCACCCCTTCGTGTGTGCTAAGTTGCTTCAGTCATGTCTGTCTGTTTGCTACACTATGGACTGTAGCCCACTTGGCTCCTCTGTCCATGGAATTTTCCAGGCAAGAATGCTGCTGCTGTGGCAGCTGCTTAGTTGTTTAAGTCATGTCTGACGCAGTGCGACCCTCATAGACGGCAGCCCACCAGGCACCTCCGTCCCTGGGATTCTCCACGCAAGAATACTGCTGTGGGTTGCCATTTCCTTCTCCAATTCATTCATGAATGCTAAGTCGGTTCAGTCTTGTCTGACTCTATGCAACCCAGTGGACAGCAGCTCACGAGGCTCCTCTGTCCACAGGATTCTCTAGGCAAGAATACTGGAGTGGGTTGCCATTTCCTTCTCCAATTCATTCATGAATGCTAAGTCGGTTCAATCGTGTCCGACTCTGTGAGACCCAGTGGACAGCAGCTCACGAGGCTCCTCTGTCCACAGGATTCTCTAGACAAGAATACTGGAGTGGGTTGCCATTTCCTTCTCCACCAGGCAAGAGTACTGGAGTGGATTGCTATGCACTCCTCTAGGGGATCTCCCCAACCCAAGGATAGAACCTGTGTCTCTGACGCATCCTGAATCATTGGGACCATTTGAAAGAGCTATTTCTGGGACCAGGGTTTTTTTTTTTTTTTTTTTTTCTTTTTTTCGGTGAACAATGCCTGCACTTTATTTTCCAAAGTAGTCTTTATACCTTAAGTTGTGCATAGAGGATAGTGGGGGAAGGGGTAGAGTCATGCAGTAAGCCAGGCTTTCTTCCTGCAAACTTATCATATGCAAAGGTTTAGGTGATTTGCATCATCTTCTGTCCCAGAGGCCTGTGAACATTTTAAGACCCTTTCTTCAGAAAACTTATTTTTCTCTAAAGGTGATTAGTCAGGCGCCACCCTCCAAAACCTTCGACCCTTGAGTTAATTCTTTTTCTTGTTATAGCCCACCACACCTTTGCCCTGTAGGAATGCAACCTTATCTAATGCTTTTGGACCAGAGTTTTTAATTCAGTAATTTGGGAAAGGCTTAGGAAGCTCTATGTATGTTAAATAAGTACTCCTGGAGACTTTGATGCTCCTTGCCTTAGCTCATTGTTCAGATATTTCTAGCTTTCCCAAATCCTGGAGATAATAGATCATTAATTACTTAGAGAAAGAGTATCAGACATGCTGCTGCTGCTGCTGCTAAGTCGCCTGAGTCATGTCCGACTCTGTGCGACCTCATAGGCGGCTGCCCACCAGGCTCCCCCGTCCCTGGGATTCTCAAGGCAAGAACACTGGAGTGGGTTGCCATTTCCTTCTCCAATGCATCAAAGTGAAAAGTGAAAGTGAAGTCGCTCAGTTGTGTCCAGCTCTTTGCGACCCCATGGACTGTAGCCCCCCAGGCTCCTCCATCCATGGGATGTTCCAGACAAGAGTACTGGAGTGGGGTGCCATTGCCTTCTCAGACATGCTAACTCCTCCTAACTGAGGAAAGAGACTGATATTTTCCAACAGGAAACATCATTGGCTTTGGTAGACTGACTCTGTGGTTGGGTTTGAGTTGAATAAATCAGCATTCATCTGTCCCTCAGTTATAGATGATTGAAGGAGCATCTGGGAGAGGATAATCACATTGATAATACTGATAAGAATGGGGCCGAAGAAATGACACTACTTTAGGGTTCCTAGAATTAAAATTGTAGTGAATGTGTTTCTGTTATGTGATGCTCCTTTTTCTGTGACTGGGATTATTACTTTTAATTTATTTGGATTGTCACTAGACTGATAACTAAATATTCATGGTTACCATAGTAATTTATGCTTCAGCTTCCTCATACAGACACCTTTAAGTTATTTACATATGATTTCCTCTCATTTTTACCACAATCCTTCCCAGATCTTAGGACTGCAACTCAATTGGAACTTAGATTCACTTTGATTCTGCTTTTGAAAGATGGCAGGCTTGTATAGAAATTCCCTAGAGAAACCATCATTAATTCTTGAAGATACCTTTTTTCCCTGTAAACTGTGTGTAGAGCTTTGATATTATTTTGATTTCATATGTGACAGAGTTTTATATATACAGACAGAATATTTTTTCCCCTGTTTTCATCACCTGACATTATGGTGATCCTGCAAATTGCAAATACTGGAGAATGAAGAAACAAACCCAACACTGTGTAAAAAAACTTTTTGTGAGATTCTTTGATGTGATATTGTTCAGGGTATGGGATGGTTGCATGGATGAGTTTTTGTGAAACTGCAGGAAAGGAAATGAAAAATCAACCTTTCTCAATTACCCTTGGAGTTGTTTCCTTATGGAGAAGCAGCAGGGTGTCACTAATTTATGTTGGTTATGAATAGAGATTTGGGGAAATAATGATTAGGGGTTTCAGACTTCCTTCCTCTAAAAATAGTTCTTGCATTAACCAACATGGTGTCAATTAGTACTTGGAGCAGCAATGTGAAAGTGCCTCATTACAATGGGTTTACATGGCTTCCTTCAAAACCTCACTGCATATTTCAACTATATATAGAGCACTTGAAATGTTTTGGGATTACAAACACAACTCATTTTAGGTAACTGTACTATATTTCAAAAACATGCCTTTGACATTATGATGAAATTAAAAGATTGTATTCCTCCTTTCTATTAGTCAGTTTATAGACTCCTGCCAACAATTCAGTGCCTAGAAAATATCAGTAAATCCTTGTTAAATTAATACAATGTTGTTGAAAAATCAAAGCGCAGAGAAATCAAACAAGACTGGAATCTTGATGAGATAACACCAATTAAAAAAAAAAAACTCTTTATTTTGTATTGGGATATATAGCCTACTAGCAATGTTGTTAGTTTCAGGTGAACAAAGGGACTCAACCATGCATATACATTTATCCATTTATCCCCCAAATCTTGAGGAGATAACACCAATTTTTAAGACCTGATTATCTCAGTGTTGTAAAATAGGATCTTCCACGATTCACTAAAATGGAACAGAATAGGCTCATGTTAGGCTGGGTAGGAAAATTCAGGGTTATGGTAGAAGACACAAAGATACTCTCAGATATAGCTCTGCCACTGATTAACCAGGGGGCTTGGACAGATGAGTCAACAATCCAGTGTGTGCCCCAGCTAGTTCACATGAGTATAAAGTGTTAGTTGCTCAGTTGTGTCTGACTCTTTGTGACTCCATGGACTGTAGCCTGCTAGGCTCCCCTGTCCATGGAATTCTCCAGGCAAAAGAATGCTGGAGTAGGTAGCCATTCCCTTCTTTAGGGGATCTTCCTGATCCAGGGATTATATCTGAGTCTCCTTCATTGCAGGCAGATACTGGAGTAGGTAGCCATTCCCTTCACCAGGGGATCTTCCTGACTCAAGGATCTAACCTAGATCTCCTACATTGCAGGCAGATTCTTTACTATGTGAGCCACCAGGGAAGCCTTCTTTATGACTATAGTGAAGATGGTAACGCCTCCTTGTAATCTATAAAATAGGATAGTAAATATTCCTGCTCAGTAGCTAACATTGGCTTAAGGCCACCCTCCCCCAATGGTGAGATGTCTGGTCAGTCAGTGCTAATATCACCGTTATATAAGGAAATCTGCAAAGGGCAAAATAAAATTTAATTCCCTGATGGGTCAGGGCTTCCCTGATGGCTCAGCGGGTAAAGAATCTGCCTGCAGTGCAGGAGACAAAAGTTTGATCCCTGAAGAAGATCCTGTGGAGGAGGAAATGGCAACATGCTCCAGTATTCTTGCCTGGAAAACCTCAGGGACAGAGAAGCCTGGTGGGCTACAGTCCAAAGGGTTGCTAAGAGTTGGACACGACCAAGCACACTGGCCAGAGAAGGCAATGGCACCCCACTCCACTACTCTTGCCTGGAAAATCCCATGGACGGAGGAGCCGGGTAGGCTGCAGTCCATGGGGTCACTAAGAGTCAGGCACGACTGAGCAACTTCACTTTCACTTTTCACTTTCATGCGTTGGAGAGGGAAATGGCAACCCTCTCCAGTATTCTTGCCTGGAGAATCCCAGGGACAGAGGAGCCTAGTGGGCTGCCATCTATGGGGTCGCACATAGTTGGACACGACTGAAGCGACTTAGCAGCAGCAGCAAGCACACTGACACGTTGATGCAGCTTATACATTTAATAATTTTTCCCCACATAAATATTGTAGACACATGTGCAAAAGTTTTGTGAGCACCTTGTAGAGGAATTTCAAGGAAGCTGGATAATTCAAATTCCACTTGTTGTACTCAGTGCAACTTGTAATAGTGAAACCTATGTTAAAGTTCTCTATACTGGAAATTATATTGTTAGTATTTTGAATTCTAATTCTAAAGCACATTGAAATTATAAAATTATGAAATAGGAATTTGTTTTGTTGTGTACATATAGAGGAAAAATAGCTATTAAATGTACAGGACATTATGAGAAGCATCTGAAACCATTGAAACTTATCTTGGGGCTTTTAAAATCAAGTCTGAAGTCCTGAGCAAACATTCTATAATAGAATGGCAGGTCATACTAGACTTAATGTTGTCATTATTCTTTTTTTCACATTACCAAGGTAGGGAGTCTTTCAGTTAAAATGTAAATCCCATGGAAAGGAAGAGGATTTGTTGTTATTGTTATCAATAATGTTGGCAATGACCATTTTGGGTATGGTGCTTCATCAGTTACAAAGTGCTTGTCATACACTCTTCCATCTGAACTTTACCAAAGCCTTGAAGACACTTGAAGTCAAAATATTTATCATTCTCATTTTATTGATGGAAGTTAAATAACTTGCATGGTCACATGATGATAAAAGTTCAACATTAATCTCTAATCTAGGTCTGGTTCAAATTTTCTGATGGCAAATCTCATAATCTTTCTATATCATAAACTGAACCCTTTGGTCCCAATCACCATCTTCTAAATGTGTGTTTATTTACCATTTGTCACCAGGGCTGTGTGACATTGTGTGGCATTTAAGTGCCATGCACCATCTCTACTGGGAAAAATCTGGGTCAGTTAATTGGTTTCACATAGTAAAGATAATATACTGTTATCCTTATTGCAGAAGTATACTTGAAAATACAACAAAGGGTCTTGAAACTATTAAAATAAACTTCTGATCCTTAGGGAGACTATTTCAATACTAGAGTTATCATCAAAAGTCCTTGAGACAAGTAACCCAGGAGTGGAATAGTTATGATAATACTTTACAAGCAAACTTAAAAAGATATCAGGAACTGCTTTACCAGGTTCCCTGCTATGAAATGAAACTAGAGAAAAATCTACTGCAAAGCATTTTAGCCTGAGGATGTGTACTGTTTTGCACTGTGGTGGACTGATGGCAGTCAAATATTTTCATTGGAAATACCTAAATGAGTAACTGCTGAATTTTGCTACCTGTGAATCACATTAGACATACAATTTAAATTCTAATCATGGGTAGCAAAAATCTTATGATATTCATTTTGCAACGGAGAATGGCAACCCTGGCAAGATTACAAGTTAGAAAATTATATTCCTCTTGTATAAATTTGTTCTTCAGGTTCATTCAATAATAATTATTTATTTTCTTATTCAGCAGATAAGTGCCTTATAAAAACAAGCTTACTATTAGATTGAGCCATATGAAATTGCCCATATTTGACTGATTTTAGACAATAAATATGCAGTTTCATATGGTTTTAACTAATGTACACTAAAGCATGAATTGAAATATTTGCAGATATTTAAATTGTCCTCAACATAACCTCAGTTGAACACATTATTTTAGCAAAAGCATTAAAAGGAAATCAAGTCCCTTTGGTGAAACAAAAATTTATAGTAACATATTAGTTATTTTGTGAAGGTTTTTATTTTAAGTGTGTTAGTTATTTGATAAATAGTAAGCTAAAATGAACCATACTGCATTTGTTTCTTGATTTTGAGTGAGGAAGAGAACAGTAATAGCACTTTGATATGAATAATGAAGTGTTACATCAGGTACCACGGGGAGCTATGTGGGAGTTGAAGATATATTGGTTACTAGGAATAAGTTTCGGAGAAGGCAATGGCAAGCCACTCCAGTACTCTTGCCTAGAAAATCCCATGGATGGAGGAGCCTGGTAGGCTGCAGTCCATGTGGTCGCTGTGAGTAGGACGCAACTGAGCGGCTTCACTTTGCACTTTCACACAATGGAGAAGGCACTGGCAACCCACTCCAGTGTTCTTGCCTGGAGAATCCCAGGGACAGCAGAGCCTGGTGGGCTGCCGTCTATGGGGTCGCACAAAGTCGGACACAACTGAAGTGACTTAGCAGCAGCAGCAGCAGCAGGAATAGATTTGGGAGCTGAGTAGCTTTGGCTCGTAGAATGTAAAACATGATTGTGTGTATCTGTGTTTCTACACAAACACATTCCAGTGCCCATATATGTGCAGCATAATCATGCAAGTCAATGTTAGTTGTGTCAGAAGTGAGAGCTACCACCTTCTCAGAGGCATTTCAGATATTTTTAAACCTGGCATCTGTCTTATAGCAGTTATCCACTATTCTCTTCAGAGCTTCCATGATGGCTCAGTTAGTAAAGAATCTGCCTGCAGTGTAGGAGATAAGAGTTCAATCCCTGGGTCAGAAAGATACCGAAAGAAGGACATGGCAACCCACTCCAGAATTCCTGCCTGGGAAATCCCATGGACAGAGGAGCCAGGTGGGATAACAGTCCATGGGGTCACAGGAGTTGGACATTACTTTGCCCCTAAACCACCGCTGTTCCCTTCAGTATGAACTACCCTTACCGTAAGATTATTGGTGACAATTCTTAAAGATTATGTTGTGGGGGGGAGTCATAGCAATGATTCCATTTTACTTTCTTATCTCTACATTTGTTCTTTTTGTCAGTGGATGAAAAAACATTTTGTTCTTCCTCCTTATGATTTGTTATATTGCATCCATTTATCTCATAAAGATAAAATTTGGTATTGAATCAGCTGCAGTAGAGCAGGTTACACATCAGATTAGATCAGTCGCTCAGTCGTGTCCTACTCTTTGCGACCCCATGAACCGCAGCACGCCAGGCCTCCCTGTCCATCACCAGCTCCCGGAGGTCACTCAGACTCATACCCATCGAGTCAGTGATGCCATCCAGCCATCTCATCCTCTGTCGTCCCCTTCTCCTCCTGCCCTCAATCCCTCCCAGCATCAGAGTCTTCTCCAATGAGTCAACTCTTCGCATGAGGTGGCCAAAATACTGGAGTTTCAGCTTTAGCATCATTCCTTCCAAAGAAATTCCAGAATTGATCTCCTTCAGAATGGACTGGTTGGATCTTCTTGCAGTCCAAGGGACTCTCAAGAGTCTTCTCCAACACCACAGTTCAAAAGCATCAATTCTTCGGCGCTCAGCCTTCTTCACAGTCCAGCTCTCACATCCATACATGACCACAGGAAAGACCATAGCCTTGACTAGGCGAACCTTTGTTGGTAAAGTAATGTCTCTGCTTTTGAATATGCTATCTAGGTTGGTCATAACTTTCCTTCCAAGGAGTAAGCGTCTTTTAATTTCATGACTGCAGTCACCATCTGCAGTGATTTTGGAGCCCAGCAAAACGAAGTCTGACACTGTTTCCACTGTTTCCCCATCTATTTCCCATGTAGTGATGGGACCAGATGCCATGATCTTCGTTTTCTGAATGTTGAGCTTTAAGCCAACCTTTTCACTCTCCACTTTCACTTTCATCAAGAGGCTTTTTAGCCCCTCTTCACTTTCTGCCATAAGAGTCGTGTCATCTGCATATCTGAGGTTATTGATATTTCTCCCAGCAATCTTGATTCCAACTTGTGTTTCTTCCAGTCCAGCATTTCTCATGATGTACTCTGCATATAAGTTAAATAAACATGGTGACAATATGCAGCCTTGACGTACTCCTTTTCCTATTTGGAGCTAGTCTGTTGTTCCATGACCAGTTCTAACTGTTGCTTCCTGACCTGCATACAGATTTCTTAAGAGGCAGATCAGGTGGTCTGGTATTCCCATCTCTTTCAGAATTTTCCATAGTTTATTGTGATCTACACAGTCAAAGGCCTTTGGCATAGTCAATAAAGCAGAAATCACTACAAACCCAATGCATTACCAAAAATGATAGGACATGAAAAATATGGCCAGGTTACCGTTTCAACCACCAAATGATTTGATATTATGAATAAATGTTGCAGGTATATATAGCTTGTGACTAGTCCTTAACATTTAGCTGTTTGTTTTTTTTCCAATTAACAAATACTGATCACCAAATATGTTGCATAAAGTCTCTTAGGTTCAGGGGATAAAAGACATATTTGAGGGGGTAAGATAAGAGATTCAGTAAAAATCAGGGTGGTAAAGGCATATGTAGCACAGAAAAAATCTTGGTTACAGAGAGGGTGGGGGAAGAAGAATGTGAATGAATGGCAGTGACCTGTCACTCTAGGGAATGAATGGTGCCACGTAGAAAGTGTGGGAGGGGGTGATGCTCAGGGTTATGCTCATAGCAATTGCTTTGACTCACCATGATTACTTCAGCTATGGAATACCTGAATAAATTGAGTAGAGAGACTGTATATATTGAACTGTAAAATAGTTTCAGAATGAGAAAATTCAATTTTAAAGTTATACCCAGAAAAAAACCCAAGCACCTGCCTTGCAGAAACGTATCACAGAAACAGATTTTAGGGCAGCAGAATTCTTTCCTGTACAATAATTATGGCTAAGTGCTTGTTAAAAATAAAAAGAAAAGAATGTTTATCAGCCTAAGGAATGAAAGCATTTTACTTTTATAAAATGTATACTGTTTCGTAATTCTTTTCCAATAAGACTCATGTACTGTGGGGTTTACCCTTTAGCATGAGGGACCTTTTACTCCAGTTGTGATATCTGAGTCCATTTTTTCTGTGTTCTGATCAGCCTTTACATCAGGAGGTAACATTTGTATAATTTCTTGAAACAAGTACAGAGTAATTAATCTCCAGGTTACTGCCAGAAATGAAGCAGTGCACTTGGTAAAATATCCATGTACCCCTTAATAGCCCAGCTCTACACTAAGGAAAGCATCTCCATTTTTCTTGAGAGAACTGAGAAAGATAGAACTAATACAACTGTAGGAAGAAAAGCCAAAATCAAAATATTATCCTTAGTGTTTCATATACACGGGCTCCAACTATGCTGTGTCATTTTATAAGGGACTTGAGTATCTGCTAAGATGATAAGATCATGGCATCCTGTCCCCCCATCACTCTATGGCAAATAGATGGAGAAACAATGGAAACAGTGACAGACTTTATTTTCCTGGGCTCCAAAATCACTGAAGATGGTGATTCGCAGCCATGAAATTAAAAGACGCTTGCTCTTTGGAAGAAAAGCTGTGACCAATCTAGACAACATATTAAAAAGCAGAGATGTTACTTTGCTGACAAAGGTCCGTCTAGTCAAGGTAATCATGTATGTTTTTCCAGTAATCATGTATGGATGTGAGAGCTGGACTCTCACATAAAGAATGCTGAACGCCAAAGAATTGATGCTTTTGAATTGTGGTGTGGGAGAAGACTCTTGAGAGTCCTTTGGACTGCAAGGAGATCCAACCAGTCCATCTTAAAGGAAATCAGTCCTGAGTATTCAGTGGAAGGACTAACGCTGAAGCTAAAGTTCTAATACGTTGGCCCCCTGATGCGAAGAACTGACTCATTGGAAAAAATTCTGATACTGGGAAGGATTGAAGGCGGGAGGAGAAGGGAATGACAGAGGATGAGATGGTTGGATGGCATCACTGACTCGATGGACATGAGGTTGAGCAAGCTCCAGGAGTTGCTGATGGACAGGGAGGCCTGGCATGCTGCAGTCCATGGGGTCACAAAGAGTTGGACACGACTGAGCGACTGAACTGAACTGACAGAGCATCTGCAGATTTTGGTAGGTAGTCCTGGAACCAGTGCCCCTCGTAGATTTCAGAGACCATTGTAACTCATTTGTCAGCACTTATATTGTGCTGTCTAGGTGCTGTGACAAAGTCTCTTCTAGTTAGTCCCAGGCATCTGATGTGTACTGAAGTACTAACACGGATGATGTTAAATACAGGCAGACAAATAAAAGCACCTCTCTGTGACCACCTAACGAATATCTAAACTTGGACTGAGGATCATGAACAGTGTTCTCAAGAGGCCAGATCATTAGGGCAGTAGCAAAATGAGGGGAAATGGTATCCAGGGAATGCAATGCTTTATACCCATCTTCTTACCACAGAGCCATTCTGCTGAAATTGGCCAAGGCTCACTAGTGTCTTCATGGTCCTGAGGGGAGGGGAGCCCAGGATATCAGGCACCCTCAGCCTGGCCCTGATTAAGGCTCTGCATTAAGACTGCGAGGAGAGATGGTTCAGGGCATTTTATCTCTATCAGTGGAAAAACAGCACAGTTGGTGGCTCACTTTCAGTTCTGAAAATAGCACAGGTGATTTTTCAGCCAAATGAATTTTTATCAAAAGAGGAAACAAAGGCAGAATGTGGAGAGATGCTGATATAAGCTTACAATATACTAAGAGTTGTTTTAAAATAATAAGAGAAACAGTATCCCCAGGCACTTTAGAGTCTAAAATTGGAGGTAGATCAAATAATGACAAATAGGATATTTATCCTTTAAAAAAAGGAAATGCATAAAGCATAAGGTAAATGCAAATCAGTCGAAAGATATAAATAATTAGGTCAAGAGCAATCAGTAAAATGTATGCCAAACCAGACAATACTTTGATATTCTGGTCTGCAATGAGGATTTGGGGTTATTTTGAAAAATAACGTCACTATGACTCTGTCCAGAACTCAACAGCTGCAGAAACAGAAGTAAACAAGTCATCCTACTAGAAGATGGGAAGGTTAAAGGACAACTCAAAACTCAATGAAATTCTTCTTGGTGCTCAGTGATATGGTTACCACGTATACAATTCCCTATAGGAAAACTACAAAAGGATGTTTCTAGAGATAGGATTGCAAATACCATTTGTTCATCTTTTGCTTTTAAATCAGATAACAAGAATGAAGATGAGGTAAAAGATGTTTTCTGTATTTGCTTTTAAAAAAGTACCTCCATATTTTATATTCCATCATTTAACATAAAATCTTTTCCCACTGCCATAGGTCATTAAGTAAATGACGGATACTGCTGTTGTCCAAGCATTGCTAAAAGGTATTGAATTCCACAAGGGAGGGAAATATGACTTATTCCTTTTTGCATTTTTCCATTTACATGTTTACATGTGTACATCATGTAGACATATGTATAAAGTCTTCCATGCAAACAGCCAAATTGATTTATTTGTGCCTGGGAGTAGAATGTGGAACTTGACTTATCTAGTTTGACTATCTCGACCAATAAACCCCATAACTTTCAAATGTGTAACAGGAAAGTAAGACTTTAGAATTTTTTAGTATTTACATGTGTCATTCATTTATGTGCTAAAGTGACACTCAACTCCCAGGGAAATCAAGAACAAATTCTTAATTTGAATTTAAACATTCACATAGGAATATTAATGTTGGTCACTCAGTCATGTCCAACTCTTTGTGATCTCATGGACTATAGCCTGCCAGGCTCCTCTGTCCATGGAATTCTTCAGGCAAGAATTCTGGATTGGGTAGCCATTCCCTTCTCCAGGGATCTTCCCAACCCAGGGATCAAACCAAGGTCTCCCACTTTACTGTATAAGCCACCAGAATAGATAAAATATATTTGTATGACAGTTTTTACTTTGTGTCTCATATCTCCTACAGGTACCTAAGAGACCTATACTTTTTCTGTCTGAAAGTAACACCTAAGCAAAATGGTACAGAGACCCCACAATATTATCTTGAAGACTGCGCATTAATTACTCATTAGGAAACTTAATTTTGCAGCCTGATTCTATCATTTAAGAGAATAATTTCTAAAAAGCAGAGAAATACCCAGTCTGCTGTAACTTAGCAAAAAATAAAATTGGTATCTTCACTTTGATTTCTCTTTTGAAATTAATTTCCACTTTGGTTTTCTTTTGCTTCTAATGCTCTGGATGATAATTTTGTAGCATCTGGATAATTTTATGTTAACATCTGGAATTGAGAGGTTTTGTTTTTTTTTTTTTCTCACTTATCTGCTGCATATAGAACACTTCTGTAAGAAATGTTATTTTCCCAGCTGCTGTTTATTCATTTCAAAAAGACATGGTTAAGTGAGTGTAACAGCCTCTAAAATTCCTGAGGAAACACAAAGCATGTTTAATACAAAGTCCTGCCAGTTGACTGTCTCTCCTACCAGCTTTTCCCATGGCAGAAACGGTTGAGAACTGTAGAGGAGGAGAGTTTTGAAAGGTAACAGGTGGTGTCCTTGAACACTTGGGCTTTGAAATCAGGCTTGGTTTGGGAATTTTGGTTTGGTGGCCAAGAGCTCTGTAACCTTGGGCAACTCTTTCAACTTCAGTTTCCTTATCTCAAAATGGAGAAGTATAAATACATGTCTTCTAATGTTGATCATATTAAATTAGACAATTTATATAAATTATCTGGATCAAGGTGGGGACTTAATAGGTGGCAACTGTTATTAATATTACCATTTAGTTGTGTGTATTATGGAGTGCAACTTAAGAATTTCTTCTTTTTCTGACCTCCTAGGGCTTTTATGTGTTTAATCAGCAGTTTGGCAATTTGTACAGGTTTTTGAGAACTGTGATGGAATCTTTTCTTTTTAAAAAAAATTGCTCTTTGAATGGAAAGAAAAGGAAGGAATCAAGCTAGGTAAAGGCATTATTGAGGAAATCAGAGAACACTTCTTTCTGAGCTTCTGTAGCACAGGCTATGATGTGTGTTTGCAAAGGAAATTGAATTTGTAAGCAGTCTTTAGGATTCACACACCAAAATAAAATCTATTAATTTACTATCTATTGTACTGTGAAGTATAAAAGAGTTTTACATTCATAATCATGAGTTAAATGTTTAAAATGTTTTAGAACTCTTATTGGAGTCTATTATTTTTATATTAACGACTTCATTATCCACTCTTCACTCTAAATGACATTTCTTCATTTCCCTACCCCTAAACATTCACTTGAAAAGATGAAATTTTGTAATCTTGACTTAGTTAAAAGAATGTACTGATGGTTCTGAACATAGATAGCCCTGAGGAGTTAAAAAGTCTCATCAGTGCTGTTGGGATATGTGTAGAACCAAGGCAATTAATGTAAAATCTTTTTCATTCATTTCGTTGTAGAATTTTTTGATCTCTTTGTTAAAAAATTAGCAGCTTCATTTTACATTCACAGAAGGCAGTTTTCAAAGGAGCATGAGTTAACAGAGGTTCAGAGAAATGATTTTAAGAACATGGGTTTCACACATTGATCTGAAAAACCAATGCTTTTCTTATATTTCCTTCCTTATGCTCCTATGCTATGGGTTTACAGACTTAATTTTTCATTCTTTCCCGGATACTTAGCAGGGTTGGTACTCAATAATACTAGGTAATAAAGATGAGTGAATGAAAGAAGAGATGATGAAATAAATGAATATATTACCATTATCTTTAAAGCCATGTCCCTTCTAATACCTCCGCTTATTTCCAAGAAAAGTTTGTTGTGTTATGGCCTACATAACACAACACCAATTTAAACTGACAAAAAGAGAGAAAATTTAATTAGACAACAAAAATTTCAAGGGCATGTTTACTATTCATCTGGAATCAGTTATTGCAGTTGAACTCTTAATTCAGAATTTTCAGATAATTGGGGCAAAAAAAGAGAAAAATGTTAAATTGTAGAGTTTCCTTGTCTGACAAAGGACAGCTTCCAAATTTTCAAGAAGAACATTTTCTTGGCAATGAATTCTCAGAGAACATTTTAATGCAATCCTTATGTAAAGACTTCAGATAGCAGAAAGTGCAAGATCTTCAAGCATAACTGGTACTATTACTTTTTTATTTATTCCACATAAGAAAGGTAAGAAGATAGTCTTACATTTTTCACTCAATTATCATATATGTGTCTCTGAAGAATTAAATTAATATGATTCAATTTCATAGCTTTCTGACATGTGTGCTTGTGCTCAGCTGTGTCCTACTATTTGTGACCCCATGGACTCTAACCCACCAGGCTCCTCTGACATTTCCCTGGAGTGGGTTGATATTTCCTTCTCCAGGGGATCTTCCCAACCCAGGAATCAAGCCCACATCTCCTGTGTCTCCTCCACTGCAGACAGATTCTTTACCCACTGAGCCATTTGTGAAGCCCTTATAACTTTCTGACAGTCTAACTTAACCCAGGAAGGAATTCTGGGGATTGATGGGTGCTGTGTTCATCTGGATGTCACTCTCAAATGTCAAATGCACAAGCAAAGCTTCAGGGTTGAATTACTTGACAGAGACGTAAGCATCCATGTTCTTAATGAATGTTGTTCTGGGTAGTCTTCTCGATGGTTAACATAAAGAAGGAACTCCTAGCCAAATGGAAAGCCAACCTCCTACTACCCAGAAGTGCATTGTCAGGTGGCCTGTGGTTAGAACCAATATATTTCCCCAAGGATTACATTTTGAGTGAGAGTTGTTAATGTTTATTGATTACTTGGCACATGCCAGATACCATTCTAAGTGCTTTGCATCTCTTGACTCATAAAGGTTCCTTAGTAACCTCATGCCAATGTCATGGACTTTGTCGTCATTCCCACTTTATGAATGAGGAAACTTATGGACAGCATCACCTTGTCCAAGCTTATACTGCTAATAAAGGACAAAGCCAGGATTTGAACCCAGGATGATGTGGCAGCCTGGGTGCTTAACCATAGTCATGAACTTAACCTAACTATCTGTGAATCTGTATTAGCATGTAGACTGGACAAAAGAGAGACTTTAGAGTCTTATAGAGTATGGATGTGATCAGTGACTGATAAAGGGAGAAATAGCTAAATTTTTCTTGCCTTAACCATGAAAGAACATCACTGTAACTCCCTGGCTAGTATCTGTTTATGAAGAGAATTGTATTATCAGCAGGTTGAGATGAAGAAAGCAAGAAATGTATCCTGAAATAGCCAAATGAATGAATCAACTTATTGCATGGCCTCAGGCTCAAAGAGTGCTCGTCTTGTGAAAAATGGTTGTCATCTAATTGACAGTGCATTGGATTTGAAGTAGAAGCTAAATATAAACACTGTTTAATTTCCAGTTCTACCACTCATGGTCTCTTTAATCTCCTAGTCTTTACTTTCTCTGGGGCCTTTGATGTGCCTTCTTAAAAGCTCAATTTTCTTATCCATAAATTGGATAAAGATTCCTGCTCTTTCTACTCTCAAACTTTGTTGTGACAAAATAGTGTATATGCATACCGTTGTGGATTCTAAAGCAATCTACAAGTGCACAACATTCAAACATTCTTACAGGAGGTGAAAGACATGCCTCCAAGTAATCTACAAGCTGTACTAGAATGGCAACCCATTCCAGAATTCTTGCTTGGAGAATTCATTGCCATGGACAGAGCAGCCTGACAAAGCTACATGGGGTCACAAAGACACCACTGAGCAACTAACACACACAAAGCAATCTGAAGTGTACAACATTCAAAATACTTACCATAGGTGAAAGTCATGCATCCAAGTAATGTACAAGCTGTACCAAGTTATTTTAGTTCAGTTAAAAAGACAAGCAGCTTATCTATAGGCCAATTTCATGGTATTTAAAGTTGGAATTTCATCATTGTAAATTTGTTCTTAACTACTCTGAGTCTTTGAGGAAGCTTTAATAGACTGGAATATATGCTGAGACAGTATAGAGTCAGAATCTCTCTAAGAATAGAAAGCTGATGAGAAACTTTGCAAAACTGTGGAAAGCCTGTTATCATTTTGAACTACTTCCCCCAAGAATGGAAGAAGAGAAGCAGGACTAGTAGAGCCGCTGACATGCTCCTTATCGTACGTAATGCTTAGGCGTGAGAGATCCAGTCTAAAAATTTCTTTAAAGAGGCAAGACGTTTTATAGCATGCATCAGGTTTTGTTTTAGTGCTTTTTAAATGCCAATTTTAAAATAAACAGTACAAAATTATAGGACGTAATTATGTGAGGAGAACTGCACTATGATCAATAGACACAGACGAGGGGGAGAGTCCTCCCCTCTCCCCCTGCTCTGTCCACTACTCACAACTGTTAACAGTTTGGTGTGTATCCTCCTAGATATCACGTGTAATGCATATACGGAAATGTGTAGAAAATGTATTGCTGTGTTTAGTCGCTCGGTCGTGTCCGACTCTTTGCAGCCCCATGGATTGTAGCCCACCAGGCTCCTCTGTCTATGGGATTCTCCAGGCAAGAATACTGGAGTCGGTTGCCATGCCCTCCTCCAGGGGTCCTTCCCGACCCACGGACTGAACCCAGGTCTCCAACATTGAAGGAGGATTCTTTACTGTCTGAACCACATGTATTCTTTTTTTTTTTTCAACAAATGAAATTATCCTCTACATGTTATTTATGATTTACTTTTTCACTCACAATGCTATAGACAGTTGTTGTTTGTTTTTTTTTTCCATTTCAGCATTGGTAAATTTACATTGTTTATTTTAACTGTGATGCAGTACTTCACTGGAAAATAGGAGCCCTACAATTTAATTATATCCTCATTAATGGTTCTTTATTTCCAACTTTTAATGATTATAAACAATGTGGTAATGGACATCTTGTACAAGTATGGTTATATTTGTCCATAAATATATCTGTAAGTAAATCTGATAAAATGAATTACTAGACAAAGGATATACATTTTAGTTTTTTTATGCACTTGCTCAGAATTGAGTGAATAAACAATAAAAAGATATTTCTAGGGGAAAAAGAAGTTATAAATTATTATAAGTTATCACTTATATTAGTTCTAATTATATCTATGATGCGATCAACTTAAAAAAACTTTATGACATTGCTATACGAGTACTGGAAATTGTATTTTAAAGGTGTTCTATTTATAACCAGAAACTTCCAGATCCACAGGAAAATCAAATATGTCAGAAGTCTGTTTAAAGTTGTCAGACCAGATTTCAGGATGTATTAGCCTGAGTCCTTCAGATACATATTTTTATACATTCAAAATAATCAAAAGAATTTATTTAAATATGCAAAATTTCATTCTCTCCCTTTTCTCCTTTTTTCTCAAGAGTCTCTTTATAAGTGAGACATTATTGACATGGTAATGTAAAGCTCAAAATTAAGTTCTAATATTTGGGGATTTCTGAACCCAATTAGCAAAAATCTGTAAATGGGCTAGCATTTTTTAAGTTTTAAAAGTTTATTTTCCAAAAAATGAAAAAAAAATCAAACTCGAATAAAACAATAGGCTTTGTTCTGTTAAACAGTATCACACATAAAAATTGATATTAGACTAATACAATTTTGAACTGACAAGATTTTATGAGAATCATACTGACTAAAAATGTGTAATTATTTTGTAAATAATAATGTTAATGATATTTCAGATTAAATCAAGAAAAGTAAAAGTTTATTAAAAGATAACGATTACTATCCATGGATTTTAGATATGAGTTATATGGCATTACAAGTCAGACCTTTCTCCACAGATTACTTTTGTCTCCTAGTGTTGTTTTGTTTAAGGACTTATTTATTCTCCATCAAGTGGTCTAAGGCTTTTCAGCATGTCTTTTCCAATTGATTGAGAAATCTTCTTCAAGTAAATTAGTATCCTCAGCAGTCTCCATTATCTTTGGCTATTGTATTTGCTGTGACTTAGAACAAAGGCAGAATACAGGGAAATGTGCAAGTGAACACTCTAGAAGAATCCAGATGTACCTAATGTCTTCTCATGCTGCTGCCTTATTGCCTTTAATAAAAAAAATAGCTTTTGAACTGCAAGGATATTTTTAAGCCACATGAATCAGTATGCTCCGTTAGATGGACTTTTCAAGGAGACTTTTTGAATGCTGAAATGATTAACAGTATCTGAAGTGAAATTGCGCAAACTGTGGTGTAGTAATAGTGGATGGGAATACATATGAGCCTAGAGGCCCCTGCTGAGCGCAAGACGAAAACTTCCTTCCCCGTTGTCCCTCACCGATGGTGGGCCTGGGATTTCAGAAATAATTACTTACAGAGCACTTATAAAAACAAATGACTCAAGCCTCTTCACGGTGCTTGCTCTGTTTGGGGAAGTTTGTCAACTAGGCTGTTAAATTGGGAGATTTACCAATTTAATAAAAATATTTGGTATCTTTTTGAAGACCTCAGAGTCTCCTGCAAATACAATTTTGGTTTTTTATTACAAACCTCCTTGGTACTATTGTTTTCCATATATTTTTACTTACTCTGGATATTTTAATTTAGCATGAGTCATTCCTGTAATGACTTTTCATCCTAGCTCTGTCTAGCATTATCTTCTATGTGTTTTCAGCAGTGTGTCTGCTATTCCAAAGTTCTTCCTAAACTTTTCACATTAGACCTGCAGAGCCTCATGACATCTGAAGTAAAAGCTGAAAACTCTGGGAGGAGGTGCTAGTAAATAACCTCAATTCTGGAAATAGTATGCTTTAGAAAAATGAAATCATCTTGTTAGTGAAGTTCCTGATTGAAGTGAAGTGAAGTCGCTCAGTCGTGTCCAACTCTTTGCGACCCCATGGACTGTAGCCTACCAGACTCCTTTCTCCATGGGATTTTCCAGGCAATAGTACTGGAGTGGATTGCCATGATTAAACCCTCTAAAAACCAGTGTAAGTCAATTTTAAGAAAATTGTATCTGGAGCCCCTAAAAACTATAGAAAAGGCTGTGGAGCAAAGAAATTAGAAGGCCGTAGCAAATTGTAAATAATATATTTTGAAATTATAATTAAAATTTACCAGGGTTAATTTTCTGAGGCATTGAGCTATTAAAGATTTATGTTACCTAAATCTCAAATCTTTCTGAGATAATCGCTTCAGTTGAGATAAAGGGAAGTTATCGTATTTGCTGCTTCACTGCTTAAAGCAGTATGAAAAAAATCAAATTTATGATTATTACCAATTACTATGTTTATTTGAAAATTATGGTTAACTGTTAGCATGAAAAAAAAAAGATTACTAAATGTTGTTTTAGTCTTTCGTTAAAACTTAGAAATAGAACTTAATAAGTTTCCTATACCAATTAATCTCTACTTGAATATCCTGCTCAATGTCCTATGAAAACTTTAGGTTTAACTCTGTGTAATACTTTCATCATATCAGATGAAAATTTTAAATGGTTAACAGAATATTAAAGGAAATGTATATTTTCTTTTCATCACATTTATACAGTCACCATTTGTAATGTGATATGGAAAAAAATCTTGTATCAGAATTGCTTCCCTATTTGTCAAATCTTCCTTCCTGAGATTGCACTGATACAGACAACAGAATTTGATTCTGGGGCACTTCACTAGGAAAATGTGCTCATTATTGGAAACACAGCCTTATTGATACTTGTGGCCCAAAGTGATAATTCAAAGAAATGGGACTCAGAATGCCTTCATGCTGTTTTTTGCTTCGTGCCTTTGGAAATCTTTGGGAGGCCTAATAGCACTAGACAGAACATTGGAAAGCAGGATGATGTATGAAGTTTACAACCTGATTTTTGTAAATGGTGCTTGTGTGAACATTTTGCAACTTGTGTTTTTGTGGGGACTGAACAATGTATGGGTTTGTGGGACAGGAGTTGTGCAGAGGAGTCGTCTGTGGCAGGTACGTTCCACTTGGGTTGCCTGCCCCAGCTTACCTGCACAGCTCCACAACACACACTCACAGTTGGACTGTCCTCATTCAGTCACTTCCAGCTTGTTTACTCTTGGGCAGGTTATTTAACCACTCTGAGCCTGTTTCCTCATCAGCAAAGATGAGGAACATAGTGAAAGTGAAAACGTCAGTTGATCCGTCATGTCCAACTCTTTGTGACCCCATGGACTGTAGGCTCCCAGGCTCCTCAGTCCATAGAATTCTCCAGGCAAGAATACTGGAGTGGATTGCCATTTCCTTCTCTGGGGGATCTTCCTGACCCAAGGATCGAACCTGGGTCTCGTTCCTTGCAGGCAGATTCTTTACTGTCTGAGCCACAAGGGAAGCCCTCTGAGGTAAAATTAAATGATAAAATTAGTATATCAATACCCATTTAAAAATTATTACAACGTAAAACCTCCTAATTCTTGTGATGTTTTCTTGAAATAATAGTTATGTTTTGGTTAATAGTGGAGATTTGAAGCTTACACCTAAATTCAGATGACACACCTTGATAAATTGGTTATAAATTTTGATACCAGGAGCATTGATATTTGTTTGGGACTGTCTTTTCAAGACTATATATAGAGTGAACATTCCTAGAAAATAGTGATAGCGTCCCCCTGTGACATCAAGGGCAGGTTTGCTTACAGCTGTGGAAGATGTAAGTGGTATCTCCCTCCACAGTAAAAGATTTGGGTTCTTTCTGCTCAGAATTCTTCATCTGTAATAGAACCTGCTGGAGATCCAGTATCAGCTGGTTCTCATTATATCTCTCTGTGTGGCAAAGTGAGGCTCAGGAACTGGCCTCAAATATGCTGATGCTCATGATACCTCCTGTACTCAGAGTGATAAAGACCCTTTTCCCGTTGTTGGAGTCTGGTAGGTTCTGCCAGCATCCAGGAAGCTGTGTCCGTCTAACTTGTTATCTTACAGGTAAGGTAAAATTGGAAAATCTTACCTTAACAGTTTATTTAGATATAATTCATATACCACAAAATTCAGAAAGTGTACATGTCAGTTATATTTAGTATCTTCACCAAATTGTGCTACCATCATCACAATCTATTTGTAGAACATTCTCAACACCTCAAAAAAGAAACCCAATACACTTCAACAATCCATCCCCTTTCCTGTGCTTCTCCCCCTCTCCCTGGCTGTCTTGGGTTGGTTAGCACATCGGTGGGGAGGATAGAAGCAGGAGAGCAGTTAAGAGACATTTGCAGTACTTCAGGGGTTAATGATAGTGATTTAGAGCATGGTGGCAGGAGCAAAAGGTGCTAAGAATTGTCTGAATAGAAGATGTATTTTTAAAGTAGTGCCAATAGGATTTCCTGACCAAGTGCATCTGCCAGGAGGATTTGCAGATGAGTTTTCCATTAGGTGTCTGAGAATGAGATGAGTAAAGAATGAGTCTACAGTTTTTGGCTGGATTGACTGGAAGGATTGAGTTGCATTAAACTTGTTGGGGAGGACTGTGAGTATAGCAATTTTTGATGGGCAAGAACAGGAGTTCAGTTTTGGATATGTTAAACTTGAAATGTCTGTTAGACATTATGGTGAGGTTGAATAGGTGGCATATAGTATTCTAGGGTTCAGTTGATAAATACTGCTGAAATATATGAATTTGAGAATTTAAAACTGGAAGACTGCATGCGATCACCCAGGAAGTACATGAAAACCAAGAAGAGAAATAGCCCTAGGACTGAGCCCTGAGGCATTTCCACCTTTAGAGGTCAAAGAGATGAGGTAGAACTAGCAAAATCAAAGAGCAAACACACAGTTTTGGACAGAGAAATTTCTCACAGGAACATTGCAAGCATTACATATTCTCTTTGTTGCAGGATGTGAAAATAATCTTTTGGGAAATGTGCACTCAGACCTTGGTGTGATTTATATAATAAGCAATGGACTATTTGATAATTTCATTTGATTCCTAAGAAAACTAAAATGTTATTTGTTATTTAAAAAAATATCAGGGGAAGGGGCTCCAGGCTCATAAAGGAGAACTTGATTAGGGTTTTCCAGAAAGGTGTAGAAAGCCCAAATGTTATTATATATTAAACAAAAGCAAACTAGCATATACTGATTTTATGTCCTTCAATCTCCACATTCCAAATTGTTATATCAAAACTTATATATCATATATTCAAAGCTGTATCACAATGGTACATTCTTGAAATAAGATATAAAGGGTGAACTCTGAATTTGGAGACTTGCTTTGAAAAACTGTTATGATATAAATAATTTAAGTAATTTTGATCTAGCTCTTGGCTGTATTGGTAAAGCTTTGAAAGACATTTATTTTTAAATGTAGTTTCATTTCTCTATCTTCAAAGCCTTGCCAGTCAAATTTTACACATTAAGAAAAAAATAAAGCACCTGTCACATCATTCATATTAGTTTGTCCTCCACCATAAAGTGCCAGAATTTAAAATAAAAAATTGGTAAAACTAAGTTGGTATGTTCTATGATGCCAAACATCTGGGTGAAACAGAAAAATATAGTTAGTCATCAATGTTTATTACCATCTTGATATTTCGTGTCATGGAAATGATAAATCATAATTAGCATTTCAGTTTGTCAAACAGATGTTCATTGAAATACAAACACAACCTATTCCAGAATCTGGAAGGACATTTCAGATGACCCATAATTGTTCTTCTGCTTCTCAAAGTTAAAGAGAAAAATAATATTAACATCATTCATCCAATGATGTGTAAAGATAGGGGAAATTATTTTATAAAATGAGACTATACACTAAAATGATAATGTGTTGAAATTAATTTAACTCATTGTGTTTTAATAACATTAATGACTGAAAACAGCAGACAGAATTATATATTACATTTAAGATTCAAGCATAGTGTATATTTTTGTCAGGTTTTCTTCTTTTAACTCTTGTTTTTAAATGAGTGATATTGACATAGTAAACCCCTTTCCATCATAAATGATTATTTGTTTTCAATGGGCTAACAAGTATTTGATTTGACAAGTGAAAAGATTTCTCAAGTAAATTATCTTTGCTTGCCAGTTTCTTTCTTAAATGTTTAATATTTCCCAAAGGCTTTCTGTTGTTGATTCTTAAAGAATACTAAAACTGTAAGGAGTTCTGTAATTCTGGGTAGTGGAGGGAAAATGCAGGCAGGCTTTGCTAGCTGTATCTCTCTATTTCCAATTTGAATTTTTTATTTCTATCCTGACCTTTAATTTTTGTGATTCAGTTTTCTTTTCCCCAATAACCTTTGTTTTTGAAGTAGTTGTCCTCCTACCACTTAAAGAAAAATTTCAGGAATAGAGAAAAATGCAAGGAGTATTAAAATGATTAAGGAAAAGACACTATTGTTATAAGTAGAATGCTGAAAATAATTATTTTGAAAGAGCAACATTCATTTGGGTGTATAAACTCTGTAATGCTTTTTTTTAAAAAAAGTTTTCACTAGTTTGTTGACCTACATACATACTGTATTTTTATTTAAAGGAGGAATGGCATTGCTGGTAGTATATGCGCACTTCTGTAGAGATTATAAACTGATGATTTATGTAATTCATGATGGTGTTTATAAGAGAAAGTTTTCTCTTTGTCAATGCCATTTTTCCTAAGTGGATTATAGGAAGGATATAAAACACACACACAGAGAAGTCGCTCAGTCATGTCCGACTCTTTGCGACCCCATGGATTGTAGCCCACCAGGCTCCTCGGTCCATGGGATTTTCCAGGCATGAATACTGGAGTGGGTTGCCGTTTCCTTCTCCAACAGGAAGGAAATAGGGATTTACAATTGTGAAGAAAAAGATTCTGGTAAATACAAGGTGGTAATTTAAAATTGAGGGTAATTTTTATTTAAAATATGACATACTTTTGAGTCCCAGTTAAAGGGACTTTAAAGAAGCTGAGGTATAGATGTGGCAGTTGAGAGGAAAAGCTACTTCTGCTATAGTGAATTACTGGAAGATGGAAAGGTCATGAGATAAACCAGTGAAGAGCTCAATTATGATAGAGAAGAAAAAAAAAGGGGAGAGAAGGTGAATTGTTAGGAAAGAAGGAATGAATATTGATCAGATTTTCAGAAAAAATCTATAAATAAACAACAGCCCATACAGGCCAGTCATAGGCCTGAGTTTTTTGAAAACTAGTTCTATTTCATTGTGAATAAAGCTGTTCTTTGAAGCATGGCCTTTGTGGTCTCTGGGCCTGGGCTATGAAGTGTGATAACTGGATAAGAGAAGTCTATATGTCATCTTTCCACATTAGGTAATCAGCCTAATGGGGATGCTTATAGATAAGATTTCAGAAAATTTTCTTTGTGTCTCTCAAAAGGCTGCCATAACCAGTCATGTAATAAGGAATGACATCTCCTATTAATGAGTCTATGTTTTAATAAGCACCTCATCAGACTTAGAGATACTGAAGATGGCAGGGACGCTGATAGTGGTGGGACACGGAAAACCTAGAGAAAAGATAGAGAGACGTCTGTGATGAGAGAGGAAAGGTAATTTTGGAGTGGAGAGATTGGAAACATTGCATTCTGGTCTTGTGAATGTTCACCAGACTTACAGTGTTCTTTTATTTCAAGGAACCAAGTTCACAAAAGCAACATAACATAATCATGTTAGATATCATTAGGTATCTTAGGTATCATTATTATATCATTGGGTATCATTATTATAAACTATCTCAAAAAAGAGATTTAATGTTAACTTTTTATTTTGGAAATATACATAATAAGAGGAAAGAAGAAATGAAATAGTCTGGTTGCCATTTCTCATTGGAGCCAGTTTAGAAAGAAAACAAACCAAAAAATTTCTTAAGCCCAAAAGTGACATTTATAACAATTTTCCTAATTTAACTCCTTTTCTCTTTTGCTAAGGAGGAACAGTTGTATTTTTGTCATTAATAGAAAAGGGAACAGTGCCTAAACAGCCTATTATAAATTCTTCTGGGAAAGCATATTACAAATAATTGAAAACAAACCTGATTCTGTGAACTTGGCAGCAAATGTGTAACAGAAAGCAATTCAGCCCTGGCCCCTAGATGATTGATTAAATGTTTTATTCCCTTTACCTTTCATTCACGCTGTGTTTGTCAGAGGAAAGAGAAAAGGGAGTGTTGCAAACAAAATCCACTTTAAGGAAATAACTTAGGATAATGATCAATGACCTCCAATCAGCCGTTTATTTTTCTCAAGTTTTAATGTCTCTGAATATTCGTCATCATGTGTGGGTTCCTGCAGAAACTGAGTCCCTGAATTTTAGCACCCTTCCCTCCACCACAGCACTCCCCCCACCCCCAGCGAACCAACAGCACAAGCTGTATTTGAGCTTCTTTGAGGGCAAGGCCCTGCAGCTTCTTGTGGTCAGTTATTAGTGTGAGTCCAGCAAAGGAACAAGAACACTGTGTACTCGGTAAATCTGCAGAAAACCTCCTCTTCCGGTTGTGTGGGAGGAGAGGTCCCTTGGTACATTCTGTTTCTTTGAAGGGACTAGAGATCTGTTGGTGCTATGCAGATGTCAGGGGTGTGCAGAGCCAACATCTTACAAACCTAGTAAATAAATGATTATGATCCAGTTCTGTACAGAATAATGGTAAGAACCTAAACTTAAGCAACTGTTCACATGGATCATATTTGTTGTTCAATAAAGAGTGTAAAATTAATACCAAACCTCTTCAATGAAACATTTCCTTAACACCTTGATATTTTCAAATGATATCTAGTCATCTATGTACATCACAGTACTGTGTTGCAAACCTGGTGATTCCAACAAAATTTTAAGTATGATGGCACATTTATAGAGTCTCTTCCTATATCAGATCCTCTTCCTTTTCGTCCTGCTCTTCTCAAAAACTACTGCTCAGATGTTGGTAATTCTGCAGCCTCCTCTTCCCATAGCCATTGTGTTGGCACTTGGTTACCTGCTCTGTCCTCAGCCCCCAGAGCGGTCACATCAGGGGATGGGAAGATATACCATCCCCAAAGTGGCAGTCTCAGCACTGAGCTGGAGGAGGTAGAAACGACAAAGTCCTGTGATCATTCTTTCTCTTAATTGCTTATCTGAAATTGGTGATGAACTAGGAGGCAAAACACAGGCAGAGGTCCTGCTATTTCTTCTTGATGCATAGTTTCCCACTGAAGTTCAATATTCTCAGCACTTCCAGAATCACCTCTTCATTGTGAGTGGGAACTTTGTCACTACTACCTCCTTTGTCTGAGACTATTCACAGGTGACGCTACTGGTAAAGAAACAGCTTGCCAATGCAGGAGACATAAGACATGCTGGTTCGATCCCTGAGTGGGGAAGATCCCCTGGAGGAGGGCATGGCAACCCACTCCAGTATTCTTGCTTGAAGAATCCATAGGCAGAGGAGCCTTGTGGGCTGCATACAGTCCATGGGTTTGCAAAGAGTTAGACATGATTGAAGTGACTTAGCCCACATGGAGATTGCGGATAAGTAACCACTGCAAAGGGGGCAGCACATCCTGCTTAGCAGAGACACAACCATTTATGTTATTTTGCATACTCTTTTGAAAGTAACAACAACTAACAATAATTTTTTCTGTGTGCCAGGCATTTTCCATTCAGGTTGCATGAATTATCTTCTTTAATCTAGTAAACAACATAATAAGTAGATATTATTATTATTACGTGCCTTTTACAGGGGAAACTGAGGCAGAGAACAATTAAGTCAATTGCCTAAATTCATATAAGTAGTAAGTTACAAAGCCAGACTTTGAACCCGGCAGTCTGGCTAACATATATGATCTTCAACTGTGATTAACTGAACACACACAACACATGTCCACACATTCATTCATACAAAGCACCAGAAATGTTATTACCCCCAAATTAAAAAAGCATATATATATACACACAACATCTTTGTAGTCTTATAGGCAAACTCAATGATACTCAGACTTATACTCCCACTGAAATAAAAATCCTTCTGTAATCTAAGTATAAAATTTTGCTCTGTAAGAAAAAACAACTTATTTTGTTAATTATTTTACTCTTTGTGTAATGAAAAATCAGGATCGGAGACATGAAATCTGTAGTTTCTTCTCACAAAGCTAAGGCTACAGGCCATATTTAAAATAATAGAACATGTGACTTCACTTGAAAGCATAGAAACATGCTCAACTGTAGATGGACAATTTCTCTGTAAAGATGAAATAAAATGAAGCAGAGCAAGAATAAGAAGCATGGAATATGAGTGGAGAATAAGCAAAGCTATTAAGAAGACATCAAAAAATTAATGATGTGAAGGCGAAAAAAGAGAGAGAGAGAAAGGTGGCAAAAGGAAAGAACATTCAGACAATGAACCTGTCTTTGCACTGGTGAGAGGGTGGTGTGTGTAGGCAGTCACTCTATACTAGGAGACTAATTTGCATACATTAAATGTTAGACATAGGGCTAACCTAGGAGGCGCGGTCGATCTTGAAGACCTTGTGCTATGTTCAGTCCCATCCCTAAGTATTAGTATGTTTCTATCCTTTAAAGTCTCTGACATCTTGTGGCTTGACATCGAAACTTTCTGAACATTAAAAATTGAAATTGCCAATGACCATCTCCACGTGCTCTTCTATGTAAGCGAAAAAAAAAAAAAATGAAGTAATGTATCTTTACATACTTCATTTATATACTTGCAACATACACACACACACTTCTTTGAGGAACCCTTCAGCCAGAGGAAGAATGAAAGGCTGCATTTCTTTTTCAAGTACACATCTAGGTTTTGTTCCAATCTGATGACGCAGGATCTGGCTTTGTATCTAGACCTCTTGCTCCAAGATTTTATTTTAATTTTAAGCAAGTGTTCCCACACAGGGACTGAAAACAAAACAGGAAAATGTTGCTTAAGTTTCCTTTGTGCTGTTATTATATGTCTTTCAAGTGTACTGATTGTTCTGTCCCACTAATGTAGGTCATTGTACTCTCAGTTGCTTTTTTTTAATATTTGGAACTGTCTCTAACAGTCCTCCACAGTAAGGAATAGCATGTTAGTTTCACAGATATTTAGTTTTGATATTAACATATTATTTTCCCCTTCTCTCTATGACTTGAGATTTTAGTACTCCCTATATAGTAGAAATTGCCATGAAGTATAAATTAATTTCTTTTGAATACCAGTAGGTGGTTTTTATTTACAAAGATGCTTATACTAAACCTGTCATAATCAATTTCATTTATTATGATGTTAACAAGACCTTAGATGTTGGTTCTTTGAAGAACAATTAATACTTTAGCCTTCAATTCTTGACAGGCTTTGATTCTGGTTTTATTAATGTAGAGCTTTGCTTCCATTTACCAGAAAGTTCTCTACTGCTGTGGATCAATGCTAGGAGACCTGATCTGGACCCCAGGTCTGGGACTGTCCCTCTGTTTAGTGATCCTCTGTGCTTTATTATACTTCATTCTTGCCCCTTTGCAGGAGCCTGGACATCATCTGACCTGGGGATGGGTCCTGAGTGGTGACCGGGGGTAAACCACTTACCCAAAGAACTGTAGAATGGATAAAACTAGTAGGATAAACTTGGTGCAACTTCATGAAACAAAATCAAGAGCTAGGGAAAGTGAACAAGCTAGATAATTCCAGAGGAGGAGGAGCAGGATAATAGAGAGAAAATGAAGTTAAAATACCAGTTTCAGTCACAGACAGGTTTGGAATGGAAGTGAGACAAATAAATAATGGAAGGAGTGCATGGAGAAGATTGTGTCACCAGTGGTAAGCTTAATGTTGCGGCAAGTCTTTAAATAGTGCCTGGATAACCAGCTGTTATTCATTCAACAAATGCTTATTAAACCCCTAGTCTGTGAGATAGTGAAATGGTGAGCTGAGAAACTCAGCTAATGAGGTTGGACTAGAATCAGAACACATCTTGGCTATATGAGCTTAGCCGTGCTTGTTAACATTTCAATGTCAGTTTTCTCTTAAAAAAAGAGATCATAATAACACCAATCTCATGAGATTGTTGTAAGCATTAAGTGAGCTGATACTCTATGAGTTAGTACGCACAGATCACCTGCAAAACACTGCGTGTTTAAATCACTTCAGTTGTATTCGACTCTTTGCAACCCCATGGACCATAGCCCACCCGGCTCCTCTGTCCATGGGATTTTCAAGGCAAGAATACTGAAGTGGGTGGCCATGCCCACCTCCAGGGGATCTTCTGACCCAGGGATTGAACCCATGTCCCTTGTATCTCCTCCATTGGCAGGTGGGTTCTTTACAGCTAGCACCATCTGGGAAACTCACTAGAGTGTCTGGCATCCAGTAAATACACAATATAACCACTGTTGTTTTCATATGTAAGCTCCTGGATATTCCAGAGCAATTTCTTAAATAGCTATGAGGTGGGAATAGATGCCTAATGATTTATTCTCTCAGTCTATCTTTGGTTGAGGCACACCCAGAACAAAATTTGGAGCAATGCAAATGTTTGAGGAGAGTCAAAGAATTTTTCTTCTTGTGGTTTTCCCCTCATGCTCTTCTCTGAAGCTACGCCTCTTAGATTCTTTCCTTGCTGTGAATTTCAGATGATGTCTCTATCCCTGTATAGTCTTAGTTTGACAGCACAAAGATTTAGTAATGACATCTGCACTTGATACAATTTAAATGAGATATTCCCAAAACAGACTGAGGAAACTCATTTTGACAATTTTTCTTTTGTCCATGCAAATATTGTATACTTTAACTGGAGGAAGAAAAACACAAATGATAAATGAAAAGTTTGCAATTTGGAGTCCATATACAAGTTATTATTTGAAAATACTTATTAATTTTAAATGTAAAATGAGCTCATGTGAGTCAAGGTTCTTTTAGAGGGGAAAAAAAGGTGATATTTACATTTAGTAATTATTTCCTTTTTTTGAAAGCTTAAGGATTTTTTTTTTTTTTATACATCATGACCAATGGGGTATTTTATTCAATTATGACAGATTACATGTCACCCATCTGGACATGTTCAAGATGTAACTAATCTAAGATCAAAGTACTTAGAATTAAATGCTTTACTGGGTTGTTTTGACTTGAACAAAACAAGAGGACCATCAGAAGCTTTTTGAAGGAAGGACCATACCAATTTTGAAACTTTGAGAAAATTGGAACTCCTAAACTAAGAATTTGCTTCTATTTTTGATCTTTCCAAACCACTTAGCCCTTCTATATGTTAATTCCATAGGAGTTAGAAACTACTACCACATGAAATCTGGTGTTGGTATAAAAACAAATAACTTTAAATAACTCTTGATACAAAGAGAGATATAGAGATATATAGAGAGGCTGAGAGACAGAGAGAGAGGTGCTTTTCTTTGACCAAAAGAGAAGCTATACAACCTTTAGAGCACAATGTTTTAACTAGTTTCACTAGGATGGGAGAAAAATAAAAACAAGATGACCAATACATTGAAGAAAACTAATTTTCTTAATCTACTGCAGTTTGTTAACAACCATTGCTTTGGCAGTGATGAATCTGAATAAATATTTCTTGGATGGTAAGGAAAAGCTTTCATCCAGAAATAACAATTTCAAGAATTGTAATTCCAAAGAAGAGAAGGAAAGCAATTTAAGTTTCAGGGGCAACTGGAACCAGTTCAATTCAGTTCAGTCACTCAGTTGTGTCCAACTTTTTGCAACCTCATGGACTGCAGCACAGCAGACTTACTGTGTCCATCACCAACTCCCAGAGTTTACTCAAACTCATGTCCAATGAGTTGGTGATGCCATCCAACCATCTCATCCTCTGTTGTCCCCTTCTCCTCCCACCTTCAGTTTTGCCCAGCATTAGGGTCTTTTCAAAGGAGTCAGTTCTTCAAATCAGATGGCCAAAGTATTGGAGTTTCAGCTTTAGCATCAGTCCTACCAATGAATACTCACAACCGATCTCCCTGAGGATGGACTGGTTGGATCTCATGCAGTCCAAGGGACTCTCAAGAATCTTCTCCAACACCACAGTTCAAAAGCATCAATTCTTCCATGCACAGCTTTCTTTGTAGTCTAACTCTCACATCCATACATGACTACTGGAAAACCATAGCTTTGACTGGATGGAACTTTGTTGGCAAAGTAATGTCTCTGCTTTTTAATATGCTATCTATGTTGGTCATAGCTTTCCTTCCAAGGAGTGAGCGCCTTTTAATTTCATGGCTGCAGTCACCATCTGTAGTGATTTCGGAGCCCCCCAAAATAAAGCCAACCACTGTTTCTCCATCTGTTTGCCATGAAGTGATGGGACCGGATTTCATGATCTTAGTTTTCTGAATGTTGAGCTTTAAGCCAACCTTTTCATTCTTCTCTTTCACCTTCATCAAGAGGCTCTTTTTATTTCTTTGCTTTCTGTCATAAAGGTGGTGTCTTCTGCATATCTGAGGTTATTGATATTTCTCCTGGCTTCCATCACAAGCTAGAATTGGAACCAAGTAGGTGTCAAAAAGCAAATATTTTATGGGTGAGTGAAAGACTGTTAAGACTTAGCTCAGGGTACATTCGTCAGTGTTACAGTCATATTTCTTAAATAGCTAATTAAGCTGACATTTCCTTGTATTTTTGGAATAAGTTAGTTAAGGGAGTTAATATCATGCACAGTCTCCAATATTTTATATATTAAACTATTACTTTTCCAACATGATAGTAGTCATCAACCTTGGAAGTGTAGTTGTTTTTGTTGGGCTTATAAACTTCTAATGATAGTGTGATGTTTATTAAGGACTTTTCAAAATCATTGAGTACCTTGTGCATGAAAAGAAAATCTTTCCAATTCTGATAAGCAGGAATATTGAGGCACCTAAGGATATACAGGTATATTACATTATTATCTGATATAGATATATTATATAAAAAAGTCTCTATTAGTGACTTAAATAATATTTTTGATGACTCATCCAAATGTTGGGACTACAGGAATCCCTATATAATGTTTTTTAGGTACTTGAATTATTATACCCATAGTGAGATTTATTGAAGTATGGCAAATAAAATATGTACTAAAATTCTTGATGTAAATCCAATAAATCCAATTTAAAAAAATCAGTGGAATATATACAAAGTCAAAATTTAAATAATATACACAATGCAACAGTTGTGAATGTTTGAAGAGTTAATTCGTTGGAAATTCTATCACAATATGTAATATTTACACACTGATTATTACTCATTCAAATTATTGAATCTATTACACACTATTCATTAGTTTAATCAGTAAAACTGTACTGTAAATAAGACAAAGTTCCTATTCTTGGCAGACAGAATAAAGTAAATGGGCAGTGATAATAGCAGAGCTTGGAAAATTCACAGGAAAAATCCTAGACAGCCATGGAACTATGCCTGGAAGAAAGAGAATTGACATCTTAGCTGAGACCAGAAGGATGTGTAAAGTACATCTGTGCTAACGAGAGCAGTAGGAAGACATAAAACATGTTTGACAAAGGCTCAGAAATGAGAGAGATTTATGACACAGAAGAGAAAGTGAAAATAATTCAGTGACCTGGAATGTATTAATAGTAAGCATCTAATAAATATTTCTGAATGAATGGGAGACTGACTGACTAAATGAATGAGTTAGAAATATTGCAGTATGAAGAGGTAGACCAGAGATAAAGTTTTGTAAGCATGTTGTGTTCAGCCTTCAGAGAATTTCATTTTCTGGACATACAATGAATAGTATTTGAGTGAATAAAAATAACCATAAAACAACAACCATTAGTTGGAGGAAATAAAATATGGGGAAAAGAAAATTGAAAAAGGGCTTCAATAAACTGTGCCTGATAGAACTGGAAATAATGGCCAGAAAAATGGTTATAATACCCCATTTTCTCACTAAGATCCTAAAGATTCTTTCAAAATATTCTTTATTTATTTTTGGCTGTCCTGGGCCTTTGTTGCTGCACGGGCTTTTTCTCCAGTTTTAGTGAACAGAGGCTAATCTCCAGCTGCAACGTGCAGACTTCTCATTGGGGTGGCTTCTCTGGTTGCAGAGCGTAGGCTTTAAGGCTCGTGGGCTTCAGTAGTTGCAGCCTGTGGGTTCAGTAATTGTGGTTTCCAGGCTCTAGAGTACAGGCTCAATAGTTGTGGTCCACAGGCTTGGTTGCTCCATAGCATGTAGGATCTTCCTGGATGAGGAATCTAACCCATGTCACCGGTATTGGCAGGTTGATTCTTTACCACTGAGCCACGAGGGAAGCCCCCAAAACTTAATGATTCTTGATAGAGAAATCTCTAGTCTGAAATGTTTAAATATTTTATTAACTGGTTTTATGCATGATATTTTGTAAATTGTATTATTTATCCAGTGTATTTTTATTACCCATGCATTAATTTTCATACATTCATATATTTTTAAGACTTTAAAAGTATTTCATTGATTTGGAAGAGTTTTAAAAACAAACCACACTGCAATTTTTCTGATGAGATAAGAAAGGTTATTTTTCAATAACTATTTAGTTGTATATAGTAAACATAATGACAACCCATAAAGATAATACATTTAGTAATAAAATTTCCTTCTAAAGACAAGGTAGTATGTAACTTTTAATTAACTTTATTGATAGCTATTGCATATTCATAGGGTTTAAAGAATCTATAGTTTAAATATACTGTTGTGTTTTCATGGACTCTAATGTAACTAACAGCATATCAATTTATAGTTTGGACTATGAAATAGAATATCAATGGATAGATTTACTTTTCTTGTGCTAAAATTAAGTTGAATAGTCCTTAAGTTGAAATACAATATCTTATGACATGTGTGTCTTTCTCACCTGAAAATAGCCTGTTGAAATAAAACTTAAAGTTAACTAATGTTTAACTAATATTAGCAAATATAGTAGACCTTGATGTAAGTAAATTGTAGATCAAAGCTGTTAATTCCTAATTATCTCTAAATCAACTTAAAATGCTTTGACATAAAATGATATAAAGAATTACTGATTTTAATTTCATACTATGGAAATACCGTACTCAAAGATTTACTCATATAAAAACAGAAAAATTGATTAATTATTCTATGAAATTGATCTTCAAGTAGGAGGCTAGTTAAATATTTAGAATTTATGTTTTTATCCAAATATTTTTACTTAGCACTTATTTTTTTGAGGTGCTGTACTGTTTTCTGGGGATATATCAGTTAACAAAGTAGATTAAAAATCTTGAAATGCTTGGGACTTGTGCCCTAGAGAGTGGAGAGAAATAATCAACAAAGAGGTAAATCATATTCATGGTATGTTGAGAGGAAACGTACTGTGGAGAAAAATGAAGCAGGTAGAGGAGAATAGTGAGTGCCAGGATGAAGATTGCATTGTAATTAGGTAGTCTTGGAAGGACTCACTGAAAAGGCCTAATCAAGATCAGCCCTGGGATTTCTTTGAAAGGAATGATGCTAAAGATGAAACTCCAGTACTTTGACTACCTCATGTGAAAAGTTGACTCATTGGAAGAGACTCTGAAGCTGGGAAGGATTGGGGGCAGGAGGAGAAGGGGACGACAGAGGATGAGATGGCTGGATGGCATCACCGACTCGATGGACGTAAGTCTGAGTGAACTCCAGGAGTTGGTGATGGACAGGGAGACCTGGCGTGCTGCGATTCATGGGGTTGCAAAGAGTCGGACATGACTGAGCAACTGAACTGAACTGAAGCAAGATTTGAAATGAGAAAGTGAGCATTGTAATATCTGGGAGAATAACATTCCAGGCAAGGGACCCAAGTTTAAAAGCCCTGAGGTAAGATCCTATCTGGCATGCCCAAACAAAATTGGCAGCCTGGTGGGACCAGTGTGGATGAGGGAGAAAGTAGGAAAAGAGCTCTAGAAAATCATTGTTTCTTCTTTGGCAGTTTTAATGGGTAGGGATGGGGCGCTGACATTGCAGATAGTATAGGATCTCTCAGGTCATTGTAAAAATTTGGCTTTTATTGACAGTTAAATAGAGAAGCACTGGAAAGTCTTACGGAAAAGCATGACATGACCAGGGTTATAGATTATAAGGAATATTTAGAGAGCTCCCTGAAACAGATGCTGACCTCAACACAATTTGAAAGTCCCTTTTTGAGGCACCAAATGATGAGGAGAGAATAAAAGCTTTCGTTCTCATTCAGGAAATAATGACTTTTGGGCAGTTTGATGGTGATGAATGTGGTTATGGCATGAGGCTTGAGATGAGAATAGATCTCTTTTGCTATGGTTTACACCATTTTCATAAAGTTGATGACCAGCTTTTAGCTCTTGCATGAACCTATTGAAGAGGAATTTCTTTGCAGAAGTTATTGAAGATCATCTGGCAAACAGAAGGAAAGAAATCATAGACCAACTTGCAGTGTGAGTAAGAGCTGGCTTTGTTTGGTCTACAGTATTTTAAATTATTAAAGTTAAACTTGTGGTTTTTAAGAAATACAGAGAATAAATTGATGGAAACATTTACCAAAAACTTAGGAAAAAAAAAAAAGCAAACTAAAAAATGTCTGCTATGTTGCCAAAAACTCCTAAGGAGCTAAGAGCAGTAGCAGGGTGACCTGTTCAGATCGTTAATGTAGTACACAAGTTCAAGATGATAAAAGCCTGGACCAAGGTGGCTTTAGGGGAGGTGGTGAGAAGTGTTCGAATGCTGGATATGTTTTGAAGGTAAAGTCAACAAGATTTGCAGAAAAACTGGTTGTGGGAAGAAGGAAAACAAAAGCAGGCAAGCATGACTCCAAGTTGTGAGTCCTGGATAGTTGAAAGGATAAACTTATTTAATGAGCTTGGAAACACTGGGAGATGAGGAATAGAACTCAATTTGAGATACAAGTTTGAGGTACCTATTAGACAGTCACATAAAGGAATTAAGAAGGTAGTTGGATTCTGCATCTGGACCTCAAGAGGAGAGATCAAGCCTGGAGATGTTACATGTAGGAGGCATCAGTATAGGTGACATTTAAATCTGCAAGCTTTGGTGAGGTCACTATGTGGCTAAGTGTGGATCGAACAGAAGACAAGGCCAAGGACTGGGCACTGTGGTATTCCAATTTTAGAAAGTTAGGGAGGAAAAAATGTAGTAAGTCTTGAGGGGGATTGAGAAGAGGTAGCTGAAGACGTTAGAGGAAAAAAGACAGTGTGGTGTCCTGGAAATCAGTGGAACAGTCAATTATTTCAAATGCTGCTATTAGATCAAGTATGATGGAGGCTGAAAGTTGATCATTTGGGGGTTTCTGTTGACCACCTAGAGCCTGAGTCAGAACCTTTGTTTGCTTTGTGCTGGAAACACAGTGACACACTGTCACATTTTCTTAACCTTCATATAGCTCACTCCCTGTCGCCAAAGATATGCTTACTTTCTTTTTCCCCTCCCACTGGATAAAATACAAGTGATTGGGTTCATTTTTCAGAGTTTTTATTGTGATCTTATTCTCCTTCTCTGAACTAATATATTAATTATGATTAGATCTAAGAGGTTCCTCAAGTCTTAGCCACTCATTTACATACACATTCTTTGACCATATCTATAGATAGTTGAGCTCATCTTACACATATGAAAATTATTGTTGTATCTCCTGATGTCACCTTACTCTCAAACTTTGTACCAGTTTCTTTGGCACACTTAGAAACTGATGAATCAAAGGGGATTTCAAAATGTTCACCAAGTTGTCAGTTTCATCTTTCATTTCTCATTTCAAAGATTCTTATCATTATTAATGATCCTTAAGTAGCCTTCATTCTTTCACCTATCCATTTACTCAACAAACTTGTATCATTAGGAGGGGTATTAGGAGTGTAGCTCTTCCAGTAATCTAAAGCAGATGTAGTAATATAATAGAAAAACATAATATGAATGTAATTACCTAGACTAAAAATAGGATTACCTGCTTCATAAATCATTTTTAGTTAAATTCTAATCATTAAGGTAAAAATACCCATCAGTTCAGTTCAGTTCAGTTCAGTTGCTCAATCGTGTCTGACTCTTTGCAACCCCATGAATCTCAGCACTAGGGCTTCCCTGTCCATCACCATCTCCCGGAGTTCACCCAAACCCATGTCTATCAAGTCGGTGATGCCATCCAGCCATCTCATCCTCTGTCGTCCCCTTCTCCTCCTGCCTCCAATACCTCCCAGCATCAGGGTCTTCTCCAATGAGTCAACGCTCCACATTAGGTGGCCAAAGTACTGGAGTTTCAGCTTTAGCATCATTCCTTCCAAAGAAATCCCAGGGCTGATCTCCTTCAGAATGGACTGGTTGGATCTCCTTGCAGTCCAAGGGACTCTCAAGAGTCCTCCAACACCACAGTTCAAAAGCATCAATTCTTTAGCGCTCAGCTTTCTTCACAGACCAACTCTCATTCCATCCATACATGACCACTGGAAAAACCATAGCCTTGACTAGATGGACCTTTGTTGGCAAAGTAATGTCTCTGCTTTTCAATATGCTATCTAGGTTGGTCATAGCTTTCCTTCCAAGGAGTAAGCGTCTTTTAATTTCATGGCTGCAGTCACCATCTGCAGTGATTTTGGGGCCCCCAAAAATAAAGTCTGACACTGTTTCCCCATCTATTTGCCATGAAGTGATGGGACCAGATGCCATGATCTTCATTTTCTGAATGTTGAGCTTTAAGCCAACTTTTTCATTCTCCTCTTTCACTTTCATCAAGATGCTTTTTAGTTCCTCTTCACTTTCTGCCATAAGGGTGGTATCATCTGCATATCTGAGGTTATTGATATTTCTCCCGGCAATCTTGATTCCAGCTTGTGCTTCTTCCAGCCCAGCATTTCTCATGATGTACTCTGCATAGAAGTTAAATAAGCAGGGTGACGATATACATAGAGGCCCCCAAATCTTAGCCATCTACAAGTAAATGTGATTTATATGGTATCCTTATACTAAAAAAAGATAATGGTTTTGATAGGTAGAGCATAATATTAATTTGGTCATTTGGTCATAAAAAGAGATAAGTTTTTTTTTATTTTTATCTACAAAAATTAATTTTAGAGAAGAGTAACTTTTAAATCTAAAAGCCAATTGTTTAATCAGGCTGATATTTTCAGTTGGAATGAATTCCTTTGACAGCTTGAACATATATCCACTGACATGTCTGTAATGGAAATAATTTCAGAAGACACTAGACTGATACAGACTTTCCATGGCCTCACAGCAAGGCAGTGGTAGTCTTGAGGAATGATACTTTTCATCTTTTTGAAGATAGACACTCTCCAGTTGTCACCCCACAGGAAATCAGGAAGCATGCTAAACTCCAGTGGACTTGGAATTATACAGCCAAGTGCCAGTGGAACTAGCCTATCCAATATTATGATTCCTTTTGAAGGAGAGTTTAAAAAAAAATGGAAAAGGAAAAAAATGGAAGTAAGCTGCACACAACATGGCCAAACAGCTGTCTGGTTTTCTGTCTCAGAAACAGCTTGGAACTAACTATTCTCACAAGATCTCTTGGCAGAGTAGCTTGATGAAAATACCAAAGCTGTGAGGAGAAGTGTTCTTTTGCTGAATCCTTTCTGTAGCTATCATATGGTGTATGATATGATTTAGGTGTTCAAATTTAGGTGTTCAAACCTAAATTTGAACATGTGCACTGTTTTTTTTAAGTTCCTTTATGTTTAAATGAGGCACTTATTAATTCTATGTACAGAACAAGTGCAGTTCCCTGTAGCATTAACACCAAATAAGCCTTAATAGTTTTTAGAAACATTAATCCTAGACATGTTCTGATTTCCTTTTTTCAAATGGCTTTTTTAGAAGCAGTCAAGGAAGAGCTTGATAAGACAAATTTAAATGTGAATTCAAGGACACTGGTGATTTTTTGGGTGTCAAAATTAATCTCTAAGGGCAACTCATTTTAGCTGCTGTATACATCTATTTATTCATTCTTTAACATTTAATGGATACCGTCTTAAGTAATAGAGACAACTTGACTTTAAACACATCTCTGGCTCACCTGCTAGATGCCAGAACTGTGAAATATACAAGATCTATGTTACTCTTCAAATGTTCGGTGTCAGAGGGAGGACATTCAGCATTTCGAGATTCATTATTTTAGGAGACCTTGAATGTTATCATCCTCAAATGTTGATTAAGTGAATTTATTTTTTATTAAGTATTCAAAGTAGAGTCAATTAGCTGGGACATTTCATATTTTTATCACGAGGCATTTTGAGTCTATCCTTTGTGACATCAGAATTAGTTTCTCATCTCAGAGTTTGCTGTGTTTATTCCTCTAGTGACTCAGTAGTTTATTGGCAGTCAGTTTGTAAAATGCTCTCGGGGATTATCTAAATGCAGAATGTTAGGAATGGAAACACATATTGCTTCTCCTGTCAAAAAAATGTAATTAACACACATGATACATCATCTTGCAAAAGTGGATGAAAATTCCAGTGGGTGACCTCAAGTCACAGTTTCCAGTGCACTTACGGACTGTCATGTTTCTGAATAGCTCCCAGCCCAGCACAGGGCTCCTTTCTTCTTGTAATCCTGTCTCTTTAGCCTCCTGTATGTGCATACACACAGTATGTGCATGTGTTCAGCCCAAAACCCACCACTCAATTTCAATTTCTTAACAGTTTTAATTTGATTTGGTTTATTGCATAGGTAAGAATGCATTTACAAAGTACAAAAAATTGAATGTACTTTTCCCTATCTGTATTTTGAGAGTTTCCTCATTCTTTTGTGTGGTACACATAATTCACTGTATAGGTGTATGTTTTATTTAACCCATCCTTTGTTGATGGATATTAGGTTCTTTCCAGTCTTTTGCTATTATCAAAAAATATTATAGAAATTCAGTGCATTTTTACATATCATTAATTACATGTTAATTGTATACACACGCACACACATATATTAATAAAACATCTGTGTAGTGTAATTTCCCAGAAGTAGAATTTCTAAGTAAAAAATTCTGTGCATTTGTAATTTTGACAGTTATTGCTAAATTCACCTTTATAAGGATTTATACCATTTTACATTCAACCTGTAAATGTGTAACAATTGCTATACCCTCTTTAGTCTTGTCATCAGGGAGTATTATTAATATTTTAGGATTCGACAACTTGGAAAAAATGGAGAAAGCTTTTAGAGTGGATTTAATTAAGAGTTCTGTTATAAATGAGGTTCACTATCTTATCAGAAGTTTAATAGCCATTTCTATTTCTGTTTATTTAAATAGTTATATCTTTTGTCTATTTTTCTGTTATGTCATCAGTATTTTTTCTTGTTGATTTATAGAAGTTCTTTAGGTATTAGAAAAATAATTCCTTTATCTGTGATAGAAGTACTTCTTATTTTATATAACGGTTTACCTTCCTGCAACCCCCATTAGAATTTTCTGCTCTCGAAATCCCTGTGAGAGCATGTGGGCCTCAATTCACCTTTGAAGGATAATCATTTCTCTGATTTTTCATGGAAAATGGTATGGTTAGATTTGATTTCTTCTGGTGTCAATTTTGCAAAATTATTTTCCTAAAGTATATTCCATTCTGCTGCTGCTGCTGCTAAGTACTTCAGTCGTGTCCAACTCTGTGCGACCCCATAGACGGCAGCCCACTAGGCTCCTCTGTCCCTGGGATTCTCCAGGCAAACCTTTATAAGGATTCATACCATTGTACATTCTCCAGGCAAGAACACTGGAGTGGGTTGCCATTTCCATCTCCAATGCATGAAAGTGAAAAGTGAAAGGGAAGTCGTTCAGTCGCGCCCGATTCTTAGCGACCCCATGGACTGCAGCCTACCAGGCTCCTCTGTCCATGGGATTTTCCAGGCAAGAGTATTCCATTCTACTCAAGTTTTAATATATTTTCAAAGAGCATATTTTTCATAGAATGTGTTATAGCCTTGGTAAATTTTGCCTTCTTAAGCTATCATTTTCTAAAAAAAGAAATAACAAAAGCCACCTTATGGAAATGTCTCACTGTGATTGAAGATTTGTGTAATTTTTCTGGTATTGTGTCAATTTTTACTCTCTTTATATATTTTAAGACAATATAATTAGATACTTTCACTCTCAGAATAAAAAGAAATTTGAGTTCCTGATGATTTATTGTTTTTGTCTGATATTTTGTTTTCTGGTTTCCCACCAGAAGACATATGCAAATATATGCCAGAATCTTAAATAATTTTTGGCTGCAATAATTTTCAGAAAAAGAATGACTAATTTAAGAATTTTTGGAAATCCTAGAGAGTTCAAGCAGATGCACTGACTTGGAACATAGAAATATAGTTAATTGCAGTATATAGAAAATGCCTGAAATAGAAACAAATAAATTGCAGGTATATGTACATTCATAATTTTCCTCAATTATTTCACTGCATTCGAGTAAATATGAACCTGTATCTGCCTAACTGAGAGAAGGGGAGCTTAACTATCTGTCTAAGAAAAGTTAAATAAAACCAGATATGTAAGTCTTGGTAACCTTAATTGTTAAATTATTTCCCAAATTGTGTAGATTCATATTTCTCTGATCAATGGGAGACCGAGTGCTGATGATCCTTCTCCTGAACTGCTAGAATTTACCTCTGCTCGTTATATTCGCCTGAGGTTCCAGAGGATCCGCACATTGAATGCCGATTTGATGATGTTCGCTCACAAAGACCCAAGAGAAATTGACCCCATTGTCACACGAAGAGTAAGTTATGAGCAATCATATTGGAATTTGTGAATAATATTGGGCCTATTGTTTTAATTGTCTGTTAAATAGTTTTATTTTTAAAAATTTTTAAATGATTTGATTCATTTATGGTTGTGCAGGGTCTTCATGCTGCGTGGGCTTTTCTCTAGTTGCCGGGAGTAGGGGCTACTCTCTAGTAGCGGGGTGTAGTCTTCTCATCATGGTGGCTCCTCTTGTTCCAGAGCATGGGCTCTGGTGCCCACATACCTCAGTAGTTGCGGCTTCCAGGCTCTAGAGCACTGGCCCAGTGGCTGTGATGAACAGGCTCAGCTGCTCTGCCACGTGGGGTCTTCCCAGACTGGGGATTCTTTACCACTGAGCCGCCAGGAAAGCTATCAGGCGTAATTTAGATTCTAGTTTTCCATGCTCGTATCTGGTAAGAGAGGCCTGGGAGCTGGGAGTCCTCAGCCACTGTCCTTGGCTCTGCCATCAAAAGCTCTGGGGCCTCTGGGGAGCGCCTGCTCCTCCCTCAGTCGTGTCTGACTCTTTGCGACCCCACGGACTGTAGCCCGCCAGACTCCTCTGTCCATGGGATTTTCCAGGCAAGAATACTGGAGGTGGGTAGCATTTCCTTCTCCATAATTGTCTGTTAAACAGTTTTTACAAAACAGTTTTCAGTGGAGGAATGAAAGATTTTAAAATTTCATGGACCTTCCTTTGTTTAAATCCAACCTCTGGGCCACTTATTAGATATGTAACAAATATCAAACTTTTTAACATTTCTAAACTTTTCCTCTTGGTACAGTGGAGCTCATAATGCCTAGTTTATTCTCTTGATTTTGAGGACAAAGTTAGTTTTTCCACACTTTGGGTTATCTGTACAACTATTATAATTGGCCTTGTGGGCTTGTAACCCACACTGAGAAATACATTTTATATCATGACTTAGTACATATACACACACAGGCAGACATTCACACCAGATCACATCCTGATAAACTTTAATATGCATGGAATCAACTGGTGATGTTGTGGAAATGCAGATTTGAATTCAGTAGATCTAGGACAGAACTGAGAAACAGCAATTCTAACAATTTTGCAGGTGATATGGATGCCACTGGTCCATGGACCATTTTATTTAAATAAATAATTTAGCTTCATGCTTCTTTAATGAATCACAGTGCATTTCTAGTTCAAAAGAATACACATATTAGGGAAAAAACTGATTGTATACACTTTTATTTTCCTTTATGAATTGAATATCAGGAAAAATAATGGTTATAGCATCCTTTCAACAAATCAGTGGAAACAGAAGCCTAGTAGAGGTGTTGTTTTCAAACAGAAATTTGAGAGATTATGACATAGATGATCTGCCCAGGTTCAGGCAGTTCAGTTCAGTCGCTCAGTCATGTCCGACTCTTTGCGACCCCATGAACCATAGCACACCAAGCCTCCCTGTCCATCACCAACTCCCAGAGTCCACCCAAACTCATGTCCATTGAGTCAGTGATGCCATCCAACCATCTCATCCTCTGTCGTCCCCTTCTCCTCCTGCCCTCAATCTTTCCCAGCATCAGGATCTTTTCAAATGAGTTAGCTCTTTGCATCAGGTGGCCAAAGTATTGGAGTTTCAGCTTCAGCATCAGTCCTTCCAATGAATATTCAGGACTGATCTCCTTTAGGATGGACTGGTTGGATCTCCTTGCAGTCCAAGGGACTCTCAAGAGTCTTCTCCAATACCACAGTTCAAAAGCATCAATTCTTCGGCGCTCAGCTTTCTTTATAGTTCAGGTTGCTATGAGTCATAACTATGCTTCCTCCTATCCATGTCCTGCCAGGTTCCCTGGTTTATGTCATCTCCCTTTTATGTATGTATACAACCAAGACAGTATTAGCTAGAGACTCAGTTCAGTAGTAAATCTATAAATCAAATACATGCAAACAGAGTATCTACTGTGTGACTAGAAGCAAAGGAGAAAAGAGGATTGAAGGGAGAAACTGAGATTGTGAGATAAAACATTGTCCACAATGACCCTATGGAGTTCAACTGTTGCCACCAGGTGACGAAGTGCTGAGCCTACAAACTGAATATTGAAGGGCAGTGCTTTTTGCAAATATGTGAGGACTCCTCATACATTTTCTCATTGCTTAACTTCCTCACACCTAACTTCTCCATCATTACAAAATAACTTTTAAAGTCTTATGTCCTCGTACAGTACATGTTGGATGTTTTAGTGCCTTTTCCAAACCTGAAATAATTTTGCTTTGTATTATATTTCAGTCTATTGTAAATTGTCTTCTGCAAAAGTAATCATTATTTTACAGCAAAGTTTAGATTCTTCACTTATTAAAAAATCAATTTGAATTCTAATTTTGGCATGACTTAAAAATACACACCAAGGAAGACTGAATAATTTTGAAGTGAAATTTAATCTTTCCTGACAGTATATCTATCAAAGAAAAAAAATCAATGGAAATAAATGTGTTCCTTTTATCATCTTTTGCTGAAGGCAGAGAGGGTGTTGGGGTGCACATCTATTATTTATAACTTCATTGTATATAAACCTTTAAAATAGTGCAGTAAAGTTCAACATTAATTATGTTTTTTGAAAGTACTCAAGTTCTGTAAACCCTACATATTAATTTAAATATATAAAAACAGGATATTGAATTTTAACTCTTCTTCATGACTTAGAAATGAAGCATTACACATTTATATTTAAAGGAAATGTTGCAGTTTTAAAAACATCTACAAAACTTGGTGTCAGCTTTCTGAGCAACTATGCCTATTTGTATCTATATTATTAGGTGATGAAGTTAGTGAAAAGCAGAGTTTAACATCTAAATTAAATCTAAACTTCCTTGCAAGTTACAGTAGTGTGAGGTGTAAGTATATCAAGTAAGATAAAGTAACACAAAATATTATAAAAGATATTATATATAAACAGCAAAAACAAAAAGAAAAAAAAATTTCAAGTAAATTAGAAAAGAGAATTTGTAGTCAAGGAACTCAGATTGTATCCATCTATTTTTTCTCACTAAATATGTGTGTGTGTTTCTTGTAAATAATTGGAATAATAGAACTATCTACCACCGTGATGGCTATTTGGATTCCACAAGATAATATGAAGTACTTTCACAACTAACTATAACTTGTGATATACAAATTAGTTAATTTTTTTTAATTGTCCAGTTGTATAAATTGTGAGTAACCTTTCAAAAATAGCTAGGTAGATGGAAATAATTTGAGGCAGTCCTATGTTAACCTAAATAGGAAGGTAATTGCATGAACATTTAACATAATAATGAAGAAATAGTGTTCTGCACGTCTAGTTTACGTCTTGCATTATATTAAGCCAATCTTGTAGTTAATTACTTTTCATGTGCTTCTTGATATGCTTAAGAAATGTGTCATCATGAGCACCATTTCCCTTAACATTTGTTGATTCTTTTCAAATTCATTAAGTAGAATAGTCTGCATATGATTCGTGAACATTGGCATTACTAAAATGATAATAAAAGAGGTTTTCTGTCTTTCAACCTTTATGAAGAATTGTCCTTGCTTTCCCCCACCCCGTAACAATTTACTTTCGATAATAAATGCTCCAGCATAGAGTTTGTGTACTGTGCAGCACTCTGTATTGTTGTGGGAAATAAAGTTCTAAAATGCCCACCTAACATAAACTATAGAGGCATTCTGCCCCTGGGCCATGGTTTCAATGTGAGGAGTTACTGGATACTCTTGTGAGCCTTAGTTGTTCTCTAGAGCTTCCAACTAAGCGTAGAAGCATAAAGCCAAGTTTTTAACTGAATGCTCCTTCCACCTTGCAGTAGTCTTAACAGGATTTCTCTCTGGATTGCTTTTTGCAGTATTACTACTCGATCAAGGATATTTCGGTTGGAGGGATGTGCATCTGCTACGGTCATGCCAGGGCTTGTCCACTTGATCCAGTGACAAATGTATGTATATTTTTAGGTTGCTTAGGTAAAATGAAGTTCTGAACTGTAAAATGCTTCATGGGAAGCTTTGCTGACAGGGACGCTGTAAATGGGTGTCAGGTCCCCACTTAGATGGTGTAACAGAAAGCCGTGCCAGGGTGAAATAGAGCTGGCAGTTAGGATGATAGACTTTGAAGGGAGCCTTTACAATATCAGAAAACAGATTAGTTTTTTCCCAAAAAGGCTCCAAACCAGTCTATCTATTTTGAAACCTCTCTAGCTATGACAGCCTGCTGTATGATTTAGCTTTAGAGAATGCCTGTCATCAATCAACCTGTTTCTTTTATGAATTTTCATCAAAAAATATTAATGTAAACAAATGAAAAATGTACCTGGAAGTAAATATAAATGACCATGGAACCAGAGACCAAGGTAAGATGGGGCAGTAAGGAGTAGAGAGAAAGAGAGTATTCAAGAGAGCTTGAAATCGCCAGGTCAGAAAATGCTGGAATGGTTTTAGGTTGCATTTTTCATTAATGACAATGTATTAAGTGAACATAACCTAAGCAAAGAAGATGAATGAGCATCTGTTTTTCTCAGGCATAAACAATCTCGTGAAATACAGAATCATCTACTTTATGTATGGAAGAAATATTTTGGATAGTGAGATCAGTGAATGTAGCTACCTAGGTAAACACTTTTTCCTACTACAGCTGTAATACAAGTGATATTTCTTTCAAAGCCAGTTTTCTGAGTAATGCATCATAGTATTACTTCCTATGGAAGATTCAAATACCTGGCATAGTTTTCATCACAAGGTTGTGGTCCTGCTTTCTGCAGGGTGTGGGCACTGTCTATCAGATGTACTGATGAGCAGTATTTCCCAAGATTTGAGAACCTGCACAGCAGCTTTGGAAGGATGGTTCCATGCAGTGAAATAAGACTGTATTCAAAACACTTGCAGACAAGAGATTCAGGCCTGGAGTATTAGATTCCTCCTCTATCCCTGCCTCTCCATGCCTAGCCATCTACTCTCTCCCCTCTTCCTATGCTAAATGCTAATAGTCAGTTCACTTCAGTCGTTCAGTTGTTCCCGACTCTTTGCAACACCATGCACTACAGCACACTAGGCTTCTCTGTCCATCAACAACTCCCAGAGCTTGCTCAAACTCATGTCCATTGAGTCAGTGATGCCATCCAACCATCTTGTACTCTGTCATCCCCTTCTCCTCCTGCCCTCAATCTTTCCCAGCATTAGGGTCTTTTCAAATGAGTCAGCTCTTCGGATAAGGTGGCCAAAGTATTGGAGCTTCCACTTCAGCATCAGTCCTTCCAATGTTAATAGTACTTTGATGGAAAACTTAGAATGGATACATCCAACCCAGAAAACCTGTGGATCTCAGGAATTAGAGAAGTGATTCTAGTCTTCAAGACCACTCCTGATTGGGCCTTCATTCTCTGCTCATCTGAGCCCAGTGATTCCAATACCAGCCTGAACCTCCCTCCCAAAGCTGGTGTTGATCAAATATATTCATCACTCCCGCCGCTGGAACCTCTTCCTTCCCAGACTGACAGGAGTTTTAGATTTTGGTACAGAGGCTCCATGTCTTCTCTTGTCTTCATTCTACCTTTCAGGAGAAACCCCTCATTTATGGTTCCAAAGAATGCTGAAAATATGCTTCCCCACTCTGCCCCCCACTTTTTTTTACTAGAAATCCCGCTGTGAATGTGAGCATAACACGTGTGGTGATAGCTGTGACCAGTGCTGTCCTGGATTCCATCAGAAACCTTGGAGAGCAGGCACTTTTCTGACCAAAAGTGAATGTGAAGGTATGTTCCAGACTGTCCAACATCATGTGTAAGTCTTCCTTTCCTGTGGCACAAGTGGTGTAAACACATGCTGATTTCAGGTGAATTCATATGTCAAATTCATATGCATTTTATCCAAGACAGTAGCTGTAAGCTCTTTTACTCTCCTGTTTTAGAGTTTTCAAGATTTTATTTTTTTGACAAATATTTACAAAACACTTATGAATTTACCACTATGTGAGAATTATGAGATGTAGATAAAAGCATAATATATACTTACTGTTATCAGGGGTGAATCTGAAGTTTATAGCATAACATATATGAATTCCTGAAAGTGTTAGTCACTCAGTTATGTCCAACTCTTTTGTGGCTGCATGAACTGTAGCCCACCAGACTCCTCTGTCCATGGGATTTCCCAGGCAAGGATACTGGAATAGGTTGCCATTTTCCTTTCCTGGTGATCTTTCTAACCCAGGGATTGAACCCAGGTCTCCTGAATTGCAGGCAGATTCTTTACTATCTAAGCCACCAGGTAAGCCCCTATATGAACTTCTGCTGAACTATAAATCCAAACTAGCCAGAAAGCCCAATTTAACTGAATTCAAATATTACCATTTTAGTGAATCACATTTAATGAATCACCCAATCACATTTTTTTTTCAGTTCAAGAGGTGTATATGGCCTCCAACACAGGCTTGGAAGACATTTTAATAGTAATAAACTATTACTATTTTAGTAATAGTACACACACACACACACACAAATAGAGAGGGAGAGAGAAATGTAAATAAACATACAGTAAAACCTACTTGGTATAGAAGGGTAATCTCTTCTAAACAGATTGAGATTACCCTTCTAAACAGGTATGTTTATAAAATGCTTATCAAACCAGTATAGCTGCAGATTCTCTGCCTGTTGCCCTTTTATATAGTTCCTCCCCTAGTAAATAGCTTTTGAATAGCTGTCATCTAATAAATGGAGAAAACCAGAGAGGAGAGAGATCATACCCTAAAGCTTAGACTCATTTTATTATCTAGGAAGAAGAAGGCCCCTGATTCATTAGTTATACTTATTAAAGGGTAGGGTTTGGGAACAGGAGTTGGGAAGAATAGGAGACAAGGTAACTGGGAGAGGACAAGAAATCAAATGAGGGGAGAAAGAATATCTATTTTAGTAATCCATTAATATTTTCAATGTGTTGTTTCACATTAATAATAATATAAAATGCTAATATTAGAAATGGTATCAGTGACAATCACAGAGTGCCTGATGAACTATGGACGGAGGTTCGTGACATTGTACAGGAGACAGGGATCAAGACCATCCCCAAGAAAAGAAATGCAAAAAAGCAAATGGCTGTCTGGGGAGGCCTTACAAATAGCTGTGAAAAGAAGAGAAGCGAAAAGCAAAGGAGAAAAGGAAAGATATAAGCATCTGAATGCAGAGTTCCAAAGAAGAGCAAGGAGAGATAAGAAGGCCTTCCTCAGCAATCAATGCAAAGAAATAGAGGAAAACAACAGAATGGGAAAGACTAGAGATCTCTTGAAGAAAATTAGAGATACCAAGGGAATATTTCATGCAAAGATGGCTTGATAAAGGACAGAAGTGGTATAGACCTAACAGAAGCAGAAGATATTAAGAAGAGGTGGCAAGAATACACAGAAAAACTGTACAAAAAAAGATCTTCATGACCCAGATAATCATGGTGGTATGATCACTGACCTAGAGCCAGACATCCTGGAATGTGAAGTCAAGTGGACCTTAGAAAGCATCACTATGAACAAAGCTAGTGGAGGTGATGGAATCCCACTTGAGCTATTTCAAATCCTAAAAGATGATGCTGTGAAAGTGCTGCACTCAATATGGCAGCAAATCTGGAAAACTCAGCAGTGGCCACAAGATTGGAAAAGGTCAGTTTTCATTCCAATCCCAAAGAAAGGCAATGCCAAAGAGTGCTCAAACTACCGCACAATTGCAGTCATCTCACATGCTAGTAAAGTAATGCTCAAAATTCTCCAAGCCAGGCTTCAGCAATATGTGAACTGTGTAAAGTAATGCTCAAAATTCTCCAAGCCAGGCTTCAGCAATATGTGAACTGTGAACTTCCAGATGTTCAAGCTGGTTTTAGAAAAGGCAGAAGAACCAGAGACCAAATTGCCAACATCCACTTGATCATGGAAAAAGCAAGAGTTCCAGAAAAACTCTTAAGAGTTTTTAAGAGCGACCTCTTAAAGTTTTTAAGAGCGACCATTTAAGAGCGACCTCGCCTGCCCGCGACCGGCGCGCCATTTAAGAGCGACCTCGCCTGCCCGCAACCGGCTGCGTCGCGCACTAAGAGCGCCCCCGCCGGCTGCGTCGCGCACCAAGAGCGCCCCGCCGGCTGCGTCGCGCACCAAGAGCGCCCCGCCGGCTGCGTCGCGCACTAAGAGCGCCCCGCCGGCTGCGTCGCGCACTAAGAGCGCCCCGCCGGCTGCGTCGCGCACCAAGAGCGCCCCGCCGGCTGCGTCGCGCACCAAGAGCGCCCCGCCGGCTGCGTCGCGCACTAAGAGCGCCCCGCCGGCTGCGTCGCGCACTAAGAGCGCGGCCGAGAGGAGCTACCCCACGACTGAGGTCAGGAAGGGCGGCGGTGAGGAGAGACCCCTCGTCCAAGGTAAGGTGCGATGGCTGTGCTTCGCTGGCCGGGAACAGCCGGGAGCAGCCGGGATGAGATACCCCACGCCCAAGGTAAGAGAAACCCAAGTAAGACAGTAGGTCTTGAAAGAGGGCATCAGAGGGCAAATACACTAAAACCATTCTCACAGATAACTAGTCAATCTAACCACACAAGGACCACACCCTTGTCTAACTCAATGAGATTCAGCCATGCCCGAGGGGCAACCTGGGATAGGCGGGTTATGGTGGAGAGATATGACAGGGTGTGGTCCGCTGGAGAAGGGAATGGCAAACCACTTCAGTATTCTTGCCTTGAGAACCCCATGAACAGTATGAAAAGACAAAATGATAGGATACTGAAAGAGAAACTCCCCAGGTCAGTAGGGGCCCAATATGCTACTGGAGATCAGTGGAGAAATAACTCCAGAAAGAATGAAAGGATGGAGCCAAAACAAAAAGAATACCCAGCTGTGGATGTGTCTGGTGATAGAAGCAAAGTCCGATGCTGTAAAGAGCAATATTGCATAGGAACCTGGAATGTCAGGTCCATGAATCAAGGCAAATTGGAAGTGGTCAAACAAGAGATGGCAAGAGTGAATGTTGACATTCTAGGAATTAGCGAACTAAAATGGACTGGAATGGGTGAATTTAACTCGGATGACCATTATATATACTACTGTGGGCAGGAATCCCTCAGAAGAAATGGAGTGGCCATCATGGTCAACAAAAGAGTCCGAAATGCAGTACTTGGATGCAATCTCAAAAATGATAGAATGATCTCTGTTCGTTTCCAAGGCAAACCATTCAATGTCACAGTAATCCAAGTCTATGCCCCAACCAGTAACGCCGAAGAAGCTGAAGTTGAACAGTTCTATGAAGACCTACAAGACCTTTTAGAACTAACACCCAAAAAAGATGTCCTTTTCATTATAGGGGACTGGAATGCAAAAGTAGGAAGTCAAGAAACACCTGGAGTAACAGGCAAATTTGGCCTTGGAATACGGAATGAAGCAGGGCAAAGACTAATAGAGTTTTGCCAAGAAAATGCACTGGTCATAGCAAATACCCTCTTCCAACAACACAAGAGAAGACTCTATACATGGACATCACCAGATGGTCAACACCGAAATCAGATCGATTATATTCTTTGCAGCCAAAGATGGAGAAGCTCTATACAATCAGCAAAAACAAGACCAGGAGCTGACTGTGGCTCGGACCATCAACTCCTTATTGCCAAATTCAGACTGAAATTGAGAAGGTAGAGAAAACTACTAGACCATTCAGGTATGACCTAAATCAAATCCCTTATGAGTATACAGTGGAAGTGAGAAATAGATTTAAGGGCCTAGATCTGATAGATAGAGTGCCTGATGAACTATGGAATGAGGTTCGTGACATTGTACAGGAGACAGGGATCAAGACCATCCCCATGGAAAAGAAATGCAAAAAAGCAAAATGGCTGTCTGGGGAGGCCTTACAAATAGCTGTGAAAAGAAGAGAAGCGAAAAGCAAAGGAGAAAAGGAAAGATATAAACATTTAAATGCACAGTTCCAAAGAATAGCAAGAAGAGATAAGAAAGCCTTCTTCAGTGATCAATGCAAAGAAATAGAGGAAAACAACAGAATGGGAAAGACTAGGGATCTCTTCAAGAAAATCAGAGATACCAAAGGAACATTTCATGCAAAGATGGGCACAATAAAGGACAGAGATGGTGTGGACCTAACAGAAGCAGAAGATATTAAGAAGAGGTGGCAAGAATACACAGAAGAACTGTACAAAAAAGAGCTTCAAGACCCAGATAATCATGATGATGTGATCACTGACCTAGAGCCAGACATCTTGGAATGTGAAGTCAAATGGGCCTTAGAAAGCATCACTACGAACAAAGCTAGTGGAGGTGATGGAATTCCAGTGGAGCTATTCCAAGTCCTGAATGATGATGCTGTGAAAGTGCTACACTCAATATGCCAGCAAATTTGGAAAACTCAGCAGTGGCCACAAGATTGGAAAAGGTCAGTTTTCATCCCAATCCGAAAGAAAGGCAATGCCAAGGAGTGCTCAAACTACCGCACAATTGCACTCATCTCACACGCTAGTAAAGTAATGCTCAAAATTCTCCAAGCCAGGCTTCAGCAATATGTGAACCGTGAACTTCCTGATGTTCAAGCTGGTTTTAGAAAAGGCAGAGGAACCAGAGATCAAATTGCCAACATCCGCTGGATCATGGAAAAAGCAAGAGAGTTCCAGAAAAACATCTATTTCTTCTTTATTGACTATGCCAAAGCCTTTGACTGTGTGGATCACAATAAACTATGGAAAATTCTGAAAGAGATGGGAATACCAGACCACCTGATCTGCCTCTTAAGAAATCTGTATGCAGGTCAGGAAGCAACAGTTAGAACTGGTCATGGAACAACAGACTGGTTCCAAATAGGAAAAGGAGTACGTCAAGGCTGCATATTGTCACCATGTTTATTTAACTTATATGCAGAGTACATCATGAGAAATGCTGGACTGGAAGAAACACAAGTTGGAATCAAGATTGCCGGGAGAAATATCAATAACCTCAGATATGCAGATGACACCACTCTTATGGCAGAAAGTGAAGAGGGGCTAAAAAGCCTCTTGATGAAAGTGAAAGTGGAGAGTGAAAAGGTTGGCTTAAAGCTCAACATTCAGAAAACGAAGATCATGGCATCTGGTCCCATCACTGCATGGGAAATAGATGGGGAAACAGTGGAAACAGTGTCAGACTTTGTTTTTCTGGGCTCCAAAATCACTGCAGATGGTGACTGCAGCCATGAAATTAAAAGACGCTTGCTCCTTGGAAGGAAAGTTATGACCAACCTAGATAGCATATTCAAAAGCAGAGACATTACTTTACCAACAAAGGTTCGCCTAGTCAAGGCTATGGTCTTTCCTGTGGTCATGTATGGATGTGAGAGCTGGACTGTGAAGAAGGCTGAGCGCCGAAGAATTGATGCTTTTGAACTGTGGTGTTGGAGAAGACTCTTGAGAGTCCCTTGGACTGCAAGAAGATCCAACCAGTCCATTCTGAAGGAGATCAATCCTGGAATTTCTTTGGAAGGAATGATGCTAAAGCTGAAACTCCAGTATTTTGGCCACCTCATGCGAAGAGTTGACTCATTGGAGAAGACTCTGATGCTGGGAGGGATTGAGGGCAGGAGGAGAAGGGGACGACAGAGGATGAGATGGCTGGATGGCATCACTGACTCGATGGATGCGAGTCTGAGTGACCTCCGGGAGCTGGTGATGGACAGGGAGGCCTGGCGTGCTGCGGTTCATGGGGTCGCAAAGAGTCGGACACGACTGAGCGACTGATCTGATCTGATCTGATCTCCAGAAAAACATCTATTTCTGCTTTATTGACTATGCCAAAGCCTTTGACTGTGTGGATCACAATAAACTGTGGGAAATCCTGAAAGAGATGGAAATACCAGACCACCTGACCTGCCCCTTGAGAAACCTATATGCAGGTCAGGAAGCAACAGTTAGAACTGCACATGGAACAGACTGGTTCCAAATAAGAAAAGGAGTACGTCAAGGCTGTATGTATTGTCACCCTGCTTTTTTAACATCGTGAGAAATGCTGGGCTGGAAGAAGCACAAGCTGGAATCAAGATTGCCAGGAGAAATATCAATAAGCTCAGATATGCAGATGACACCACCCTTATGGCAGAAAGTGAAGAGGAACTAGAAAGCCTCTTGTTGAAAATGAAAGAGGAGAGTGAAAAAGTTGACTTAAAGCCTAACATTCAGAAAATGAGGATCATGGCATTAGGTGCCATCACTTCATGGGAAATAGATGGGAAAACAGTGTCAGACTTTATTTTTCTGGGCTCCAGAATCACTGCAGATGAGTATTTCAGCCATGAAATTAAAAGACACTTACCTCTTGGAAGGAAAGTTATGACCAACCTAGATAGCATATTCAAAAGAAGAGCCATTACTTTGCCAACGAAGGTTCATCTATTCAAGGCTATGGTTTTTCCAGTGGTCATATATGGATGTGAGAGTTGGACTGTGAAGAAAGCCTAGTGCCGAAGAATTGATGCTTTTGAACTGTGGTGTTGGAGAAGACTCTTGAGAGTCCCTGGGACTGCAAGGAGATGCAACCAGTCCATTCTGAAGGAGATCAGTCCTGGGATTTCTTTGGAAGGAATGATGCTAAAGCTGAAACTCTAGTACCTTGGCCACCTCATGTGAAGAGTTGACTCATTTGAAAAGACTCTGATGCTGGAGAGATTGGGGGCACGAGGAGAAGGGGACAACAAAGGATGAGATGGCTGGATGGCATCACCGACTTGATAGACATGGGTTTGAATAAACTCCGGAAGTTGGTGATGGACAGGGAGGCCTGGCATGCTGCAATTCATGGGGTCGCAAAGAGTCAGACATGACTGAGTGACTGAACTGAACTAAACTGATGCCTTAGTAATTATTGGACAGTGACAACCAAAAAAGAGCCAGAAGTGAGAAATCATAAAAGCAACTGGCTATGTAAACATGTGCCAGTAAGCACTCTTTTATACTTTAATATTGAATGTTGTCATTTTTGAAAGCAACCCATATGTCCAGTTTCTCCTGAAGGGAAATACCCAAGAAACATGCAGATGACTGATATTGTCATTTGTAGCCTAGTGTTGCCAACTGTCCCATAATGGTGACAGGGATTCTAAAGAAACCTGTGTTTCTGGAGATCTATTAAGGCCAAGATGAGACCTAAAAACAAAAACTTCTGTGGAACTGTAAATACCAACTAGTCAGAAAGCCCGATTCAATTGAATTCAAATATTAGTATTTTAGCAAATCAGTCCAAGTCACATTTTTTCAGTTCAAGAGCTGTCTATGGCCTCCAATACAGGCTTGGCAGACATTTTAAACTAATGCCAACTTTATATATGAATTGAATAAAATGTATTTGTCGTGTATCATGTATCAGACATGATAGGTCCTTAAGATTATTGAATTATAAAAGAATTTAATCATAAAATATTTCCTAACTATACGTGTCTTTTCAGCCTAAGATTCTGCTCATACTAACAATGTCTTGAGTCTCTTTGTTTTCTGCCCTTACCTCTTTTGCTTTTTATTTGTGTCTGTGTGCTTGCAAAAAAGTAAAATGACTTTCTTGGGAGGCCATACAAATAGCTGTGAAAAGAAGAGAAGCGAAAAGCAAAGGAGAAAAGGAAAGATATAAGCATCTGAATGCAGTTCCAAAGAAGAGCAAGGAGAGATAAGAAGGTCTTCCTCAGCGATCAATGCAAAGAAATAGAGGAGAACAACAGAATGGGAAAGACTTGAGATCTCTTCAAGAAAATTAGAGATACCAAGGGAACATTTCATGCAAAGATGGGCTTGATAAAGGACAGAAGTGGTATAGACCTAACAGAAGCAGAAGATATTAAGAAGAGGTGGCAAGAATACACAGAAGAACTGTACAAAAAAGATCTTCATGACCCAGATAATCATGATGGTGTGATCACTGACCTAGAGCCAGACATCCTGGAATGTGAAGTCAAGTGGGCCTTAGAAAGCATCACTATGAACAAAGCTAGTGGAGGTGATGGAATCCCACTTGAGCTATTTCAAATCCTAAAAGATGATGCTGTGAAAGTGCTGCACTCAATATGGCAGCAAATCTGGAAAACTCAGCAGTGGCCACAGGACTGGAAAAGGTCAGTTTTCCTTCAAATCCCAAAGAAAGGCAATGCCAAAGAGTGCTCAAACTATGGCACAATTGTAGTCATCTCACACGCTAGTAAAGTAATGCTCAAAATTCTCCAAGCCAGGCTTCAGCAATATGTGAACTGTGAACTTCCAGATGTTCAAGCTGGTTTTAGAAAAGGCAGAGGAACCAGAGATCAAATTTCCAACATCCACTTGATCATAGAAAAAGCAAGAGAGTTCCAGAAAAACATCTATTTCTGCTTTATTGACTATGCTAAAGCCTTTGACTGTGTGGATCACAATAAACTGTGGGAAATCCTGAAAGAGATGGAAATACCAGACCACCTGACCTGCCTCTTGAGAAACCTGTATGCAGGTCAGGAAGCAACAGTTAGAACTGGACATGGAACAGCAGACTGGTTCCAAATAGGAAAAGGAGTACGTCAAGGCTGTATATTGTCACCCTGCTTATTTAACTTCTATGCAGAGTACATCTTGAGAAATGCTTGGCTGGAAGAAACACAAGCTGGAATCAAGATTGCCAGGAGAAATATCAATAAGCTCAGATATGCAGATGACACCACCCTTATGGCAGAAAGTGAAGAGGAACTAAAAAGCCTCTTAATGAAAGTGAAAGTGGAGAGTGGAAAAGTTGGCTTAAAGCTCAACATTCAGAAAACGAAGATAATGGCATCTGGTCCCATCACTACGTGGGAAATAGATGGGGAAACAGTGGAAACAGTGTCAGAATTTATTTTGGGGGGCTCCAAAATCACTGCAGATGGTGACTGCAGCCATGAAATTAAAAGGCACTTACTCCTTGGAAGGAAAGTTATGACCAACGTAGATAGCATATTGAAAAGCAGAGACATTATTTTGCCAACAAAGGTCCGTCTAGTCAAGGCTATGGTTTTTCCTGTGGTCATGTATGGATGTGAGAGTTGGACTGTGAAGAAGGCTGAGCGCAGAAGAATTGATGCTTTTGAACTGCCGTGTTGAAGAAGACTTGAGAGTCCCTTGGACTACAAGGAGATCCACCCAGTCCATTCTGAGAGAGACCAGCCCTGGGATTTCTTTGGAAGGAATGATGCTAAAGCTGAAACTCCAGTACTTTGGCCACTCATGCGAAGAGTTGACTCTTTGGAAAAGAGTCTGATGCTGGGAGGGATTGAGGGCAGGAGGAGAAGGGGAATGCCAGAGGATGAGATGGCTGGATGGCATCACTGACTCGATGGACATTAGTCTGGGTGAACTCCGGGAGTTGGTGATGGACAGGGAGGCCTGGTGTGCTGCAATTCATGGGGTCGCAAAGAGTTGGACACGACTGAGCAACTGAACTGAACTGAACTGTGTGCTTGTGAGGATATTTTGGTTTAGAAATCAGTCATTTTCTGAAAGGTATCTGGAGGAATGGGGCCCCACTACACAGTGGTGTAAAGGGGTAAACCTTAATAGCATCAGATGCCCAACCTTTCGTTTTTTTTTTCTCTTCTCCCAACTCCATTCCTGATGATCCCTCAGGATCTTCACAACTTCTCCCAATTGAGAGCAGACTTTCATTCCTAACGCTGAGTTTAAGTTGAATTACACCATGAATATCTCTTTTCAAATTTCCTTAAATTTAATAAATTTCTCTTCTGCTTGTGGAATATCAGCAGTTACAGGTGGGAGTATCATTTGAGGGTAGGGATTCCTCCTGTTGTCTTTGACTTTCTATCACACAGTTACCATAATGCAGTGTTAAGTGGATCTGCAAAACCCTTTACCACTCTCCACTAATATGTATCTGTTTAAACAAAGAAATGGAGAGGATGGATCAAACTTATTAGCCGTAGGGATAGACAGAGCAACACAGAAGGAAATTTCTACTTGCCGCTCTATACATTTTTTAAAATACTGTTATTATAAAACAATTTTATCTTTCTTTGTGGGAGAGATGGGAGGTTGGATTTCCAAACTGAAAAAAAAAAAATCTACAAAATAAAAATAGGGCTTTTAACCATAAAACCTTGTATACATAGTGCTTTTGGTGATATATATATTCATAAGAGTTTATATGAAAATTTTAGTTTCCAAGCTGAGTGGTATTCCAATCACCTCTGAAGATTTAGAAACATCTTTTTGCAACATGACAAATCCCTCTATAAAATGAATTGTTGTTTAGTCACAGCCTACAATTGTATTAAGTTGTATTGTATTAAGTTGTGTATAACTCTATGTGACCCCATGGTCTGTAGCCTGCTAGGTTCTTCTAACCATGGGATTTTCCAGGCAAGAGTACTGGAGTGGGTTGCCATTTCCTTCTCCAGGGGCTCTTCCCAATCCAAGGATTGACCCCGTGTCTTCTGCATTGGGCATATTCTTTACCACTGAGCCACCAGGGAAGCCCAACCTCCCATCTCTCTCACAAAGAAAGATAAAATGATTAATTTCCTTCTAATTCACTTGAATTTAATTTGGATTTTATCAGTCTAGCTTATTTGAGGCAGGATGTATCTATAAAGTGCAAAGGGTATGTATTCCATTGCTAAGCCTGTACTAACAGTTTTTATCATGTGTCATGAACATTCAATGAAATAACAAACTGCTGATGGCAGAGAGTAAAATGGTTGGTTGTGAGTAGGTACTTTCTGTGTCCTCTGAGGCTTTAGATGGAAGATGTGCAGGTCCAGGACCCTTAAACAGCAGCCAGAGCTGTAGGCAGAGGGCCCTCATATGTGGAGTGTATGCTTCTCAAGCATCAGTCTTTACCTGCCTTAGCTCATGGTTATAAGTACAGTCAGCAATACAAGTTCTAAATAATGTGAGAATAAATTTGTATTCCTCTGTGTTTCTCTCTAGTTACACTGGTAGCAGAAATCTTAACGGTTTCTTGCAATATATTTTTACAGTAAGATTTTTAAGAATTCTTGTACATTGTCCTAAAGATATAAAACTGCATATCATGCCTAGTGATTTATATTTGTGATTATATACTTCCCTAGAATAAATTTTGAAAACTCTCCATTAATACAGCAATAGTGCTGTATCCTAAATCAAAAGCCAACAAACTGAAGAAGCTATTTGCAACAAACTGGACAAGGGGGAATATATCTTTACTGTATTACGAGGCCACAGCAATAAGAAAATTAAAAAAAAAAAAAACTGTTAAAAATGAGCAAAGATTGAAACAGGCATTTCTCAGGAAAAAACTATGACATAACCATATAAAGAAATTGTCACACTTATTTAGGATTAAAGAAGTATCCATTAAAACAATAAAAGTACTTTTAAAAACTTACCAAGATGTTCTTTCATTCACTCAACATATGTTTGAACATTTACTATGTCTAGGAGCTGAATTAAAAGTGTTGATAATACACAGTGTAGGCGAGGCTGTGGGGGATCAGTTTTAATATGTCTGTTGGAGGGAAAGTAATCTGATATAGCATTTTTAGAGAGAAAATTTTCAAGTTAATTAAAATTAAAATTCTAGCCCCTGACTAGAAATTGTACTTGCAGGAATTTAATCTATAGGTGTACTCGATTTCTCTGTAGGACCTCTTATAATCCTTGTCCTTAGTTGTTTAATCACTAAGTGGTGACCTGCTACTGATATTTATGGGCTTTCCAGGCGACACTAGGGGTAAAGAATCCATCTGCCAATGAAGGGGACGTTAAGAGACCCAGGTTCACTCTCTGGGTTGGGGAGATCCTGGAGGAGGACATGGCAACCCACTCCAGTATTCTTGCCTGAAGAATCCCATGGACAGAGGAGCCTGGCAGGCTACGGTCCATAGCGTCACAAAGAGTTGGACATGAACGAAAAGAGGATGCCCAAATCCATGACTGGTACAAAATACCATGATCTCGTCACTGAACAAAACAGCTCTCCTCTTGTCCTGATTACTTTGCACTAATTGTACATCTTTTCTCTCTTATTAGATAACTTGAAGGGATTGTGATAGAGATTGACCCTAAGACTCTGGAGCCTAACTTCAGAGTCTGACTTACAATTCTGACTTGGTGACTTTTTACAAGTTCTGGTTTAGTTGGTAAGTCGTGTCTGACTCTTGAGACCCCGTGGACTGTAGCCTGCCAGGCCTCTCTGTCCATTGGATTTTCCAGGCAAGAATACTGGAGAGGGTTGCTGTTTCCTTCTCCAGGGGATTTGCCTGACATAGGGATTGAACCCAGGTCTCCTGCATTGAAGGTAGATTCTTTACTGACTGTACTACATCTAAGCCTGCTTTACAAGTTATAGGTGGGTTTTTTTCCCCTAAATGCAGACAACAGAGCTGCAGTACTACACAATCTTCAGTTGGTCGAACTGGGAGATAAGAAACCAAGGACGGGAAGGGCTGACTGCAAAGTTATACTCCAGTTTTAAACTGTGCAAAGGGTTGACACCCTTAATCCCTGTGATATTCAAAGATCAAATGTATATACACTAAACATCCTTCTTTACCCATAGGATCTAATACAGAGATTCACATATAGTAATTATTCATCACAGATTACACAAATGTTAATTATTCATTGTCATACTTCAATAATAATCTGTTGTAATAGGAAGCTATAGGTTGAATTATATGAAATATCAGTTTTGTAAGATAAAATCAGTCAAATATTGGCAATTTCATACTATTCAGTTTAATTTATATGTTTTAAGTTCCATTAATATATATTTATTAATTTATCTAATAGATTCATGTACTTTCTAGGCATATTTGTATTGGCTTTGTATGTATATACATATAATGTAATATAATTTGCTGTATGGTATAGAAATCTCTAATGTAACAAAAATTATTTTTATATATATCTGAAAGTTTATGAATTTATTTTTCCCTAATGCAGCCTGCAATTGTCATGGGAAAGCTGAAGAATGCTATTATGATGAAAATGTTGCCAGAAGAAATAGGAGTTTAAATATACATGGAAAGTACATTGGAGGGGGTGTGTGTATTAATTGTACTCGAAACACTGCTGGTATAAACTGTGAGACATGCATTGATGGTTTCTTCAGACCCAAAGGGGTAAAGTATGCTTTTTCTTTGATGAATTATTTTGGATTTTCCAGACTGAGATGTATTACAGGGAAAAATAATTGTGACTGCTTCTTTAAATAGTTGGACTTCAAATCTCAAAGGTGACTAGAAATATTTCATAATAGAAGCTGATATAAATCATTGAGGATGTGATATAAAATATTTCCATCTCTCCAGATAGTCCCATGGTGACTCATTCCAGTCAATCCTTACCCCCAGGCAAACTTTGTTGTGATTTTTAAGCATAAATTAGTTTTGCCTCTTAGTGAATTTTCTAAAAATGAAATCGTAAGTTCACAAAATTTTTGGTCTTCCTTTCACTCAGTGTAACAGGTTTAAATTTACCCAAGTTGTACACACCAGTTGTATTTCTTTTTTAAAAAATGCTAAGGAGTAGCCCTCTGCATGAATGTATCTTAATTTTAAATCCATTCGCCTATATATTTGGGTCATTTCCAGTTTTTGGTTAGTTCCTGCAAATCAACTTTATATGAGTCTTTTTGTGGTCATGTGTTATTAACCTTGTGTAAATGTCTAGGAGTATAATAGTTGTTTCATAGAATAGATGTATATTTGACTTTATAAGATACTGCCAATGTTTCATCAAGTTAATGATACTGTTTTACATGTTCACCAGAAATATGTGTGAGTTATACTTCTTCCACCTCTCTCTAACATTGGTCTGGACTATCTTTTTGAAGTAGTCATACTAGTGGAAGTGGGTGTAGTGGGTCTGGCGAGTCAGTACTAGGCGATCACTAAGTCAGTCCTGTCAATGCTGAGTGCTACAGCACATCTTTTATGAATTTACAGCAGTTTTTTTTGGACTAAATTTCTAAGTGCCTGCTGGCTATTCTGTGTCCTCTCTTGTGAAGTGTTTCTTCAAAATTTTTCTTTTTAATTCTAGAAAACTCATAATTTTGTTTTAGGGCTGTAGCCCATCTCAAGTAAATCTTTGTGTGGAGTGTGAAGTAATGATCGAGATCTACATGTTTCACCTGTTGTTCCAGCACCATTTTTTGAAAAACACTTTTTTTCTCTTTCAAATTGTTTTGAGCCATTTTTTGAAAGTAAGTTGATCATTTAGGTTAACATCTGGAGCCCCAGTTCTGTTCCATGGGTTTATTTTTCTATCTTGTGCTTACAGCACACTGTCTACATGACTAGCTGGTTCCCACAACTTCAGAAATACTCTATGTACATCATTATAATTTATTTAAAATAATTTTTTACTCACATTGTGATTTGTTCTCTATTGTTTAGTTTCTAAGTATTTGGGCTTTATTAAGTAATCCAGTGGTTAGTGTTAGTCACTCAGTTATGTCCAACTCTTTGCGAGCCCATGGACTATATCCCTCCAGGCTCCTCTGTCCGTGGAATTCTCCAGGCAAGCATACTGGAGTAGGTTGCCATTCCCTTCTCCAGGGATCTTCCGGACACAGGGATCAAAGCCAGGTCTCCCACATTGCAGGCAGATTCTTTACCATCTGAGCCACCAGGAAAATCCCATGTATGAATACTACTTATTATTAAAATGGAAAATTTATATTTTGTTTTCATTTTTATAGATATAATCACTAAGAAACACAGTGCAGCTAAATAAGTAGACAGAATTGGGAGGGAATTTGTTATAGCCCTGTACTCAATGTATTATGGTCTTTTCTGGATTTCATTTATTCTTTTGAGAAGGCAGCCATCATTTGTATTTTTGTTCTTCTGTATGTAAGGTGTCTATCTTCTCTAACTGATTTCAAGATATACTATATTTATCTTTTAGCAAACAAACCATGTATTGGTAAACTATGGCCCCTAGATAAAATTTGACCCATGCCCTATACTTGTATGGCCTGCAAACAAAAAAATTTTTTTTTTCTTTATATTTGTAAAAACTTATTTTAAAAAGAGAGGGAGGAGAGGAGGAGGAAATGAAGGGAAAGGGACAGGAGATGGAGCAAGAAGAAAAAGAACAACCCAATTAAGAAAAAGAGCAAGAATAAGATGGAACAAAAGCTAGGAGGAAGAGGTGAGGAAGGGGAGAAAAAGAAGAAACAGACCTTAGGTGACTTACAAAACCTACAATGTTACTATCTAATTTTACAGAGAAAGTTTTCCAATCTTGGTTAGACCATGTTTGTCTAAATGTGGCTTTCTTTGTGCTTATATTCTTGGTTACTAAACTTGTAGTTATAAATTGAGATTGCTGCATTTTGTAAAATTTTAGGCCATTATTTCCTTACATATTTTTTTTGAACTGTGCTCTCATCCTTTTGTGACTCCAGCTACATACAGTCCAGTTTGCTGCACTGTGCCTATAGGTTACTAAGGCTGTGATAATTTTTTCTTTCTTTCTTTGTGCTTCAGATTGGATAATTTCTATTTATCTGTAGTTAGCTATACTACTTTTCTGCATGCCATCAGTTGTTGCTAAGCATATCCAGTTAATTTTTCAACTTTATAGAGTGCTTATTTTTTTTTATAGTTTCCTCCTACTTTTGACTGGAAAGTCCCACGGACGGAGGAGCCTGGTAGGCTCCAGTCCATGGGGTCGCTAAGAGTCGGACACGACTGAGCGACTTCACTTTTGCTTTTCACTTTCATACGTTGGAGAAGGAAATGGCAACCCACTCCAGTATTCTTGCCTGGAGAATCCCAGGGACAGGGGAGCCTGGTGGGCTTCTGTCTGTGGGGTCGCACAGTCGGACACGACTGAAGCGACTTAGCAGCAGCAGCAGCCACTCTGCTGAAAAAAATTCATGTATTCACTCATTATAAACCTTTATGCTCTTCAGCACATCTAGAGACCTATACAAGTCCTTGTCTGTTAATACTTGGGGCACCTCACTGTTTTTGTTGACCTATTTTTTTCTTGAATAAGGACCATGCCTTAGTTTTTATCCTCATGTCTAGTTCAGTTCAGTTCAGTCACTCAGTCATGTCCGACTCTTTGGCAACCCCATGAATCGCAGCACGCCAGGCCTCCCTGTCCATCACCAGCTCCCAGAGTTCACCCAGACTCACGTCCATCGAGTCAGTGATGCCATCCAGCCATCTCATCCTCTGCATTCCCCTTCTCCTCCTGCCTCCAATCCCTCCCAGCATCAGAGTCTTTTCCAATGAGTCAACTCTCCGCATTAGGTGGCCAAAGTACTGGAGTTTCAGCCTTAGCATCATTCCTTCCAAAGAACACCCAGGGCTGATCTCTTTCAGAATGGACTGGTTGGACCTCTTTGCAGTCCCAGGCACTCTCAAGAGTCTTCTCCAACACCACAGTTCAGAAGCATCAGTTCTTAAGCACTCAGCCTTCTTCACAGTCCAATTCTCACACCCATACATGACCATAGGAAAAACCATAGCCTTGACTAGACCGACCTTTGTTGGCAAAGTAATGTCTCTGCTTTTCAATATGTATCTAGGTTGGACATAACTTTTCTTCCAAGGAGTAAGCGTCTTTTAATCTCATGGCTGCAGTCACCATCTGCAGTGATTTTAGAGCCCAAAAAGATAACGTCTGACACTGTTTCCACTGTTTCCCCATCTATTTCACATGAAGTGATGGAACCGGATGCCATGATCTACGTTTTCTGAATGTTGAGCTTTAAGCCAACCTTTTGACTCTCCACTTTCACTTTCATCAAGAGGCTTTTTAGTTCCTTTTCACTTTGTGCCATAAGGGTGATGTCATCTGAATATCTGAGGTTATTGATATTTCTCCCTGCAATCTTGATTCCAACTTGTGTTTCTTCCAGTCCAGCGTTTCTCATGATGTACTCTGCATATAAGTTAAATAAGCAGAGTGACAATATACAGCCTTGACGAACTCCTTTTCCTATTTGGAACCAGTCTGTTCCATGTCCAGTTCTAACTGTTGCTTCCTGACCTGCATACAAATTTCTCAACAGGCAGGTCAGGTGCTCTGGTATTCCCATCTCTTTCATTATTTTCCACAGTTTATTGTGATCCACACAGTCAAAGGCTTTGGCATAGTCAATAAAGCAGAAATAGATGTTTTTCTGGAACTCTCTTACTTTTTCCATGATCCAGCAGATGTTGGCAATTTGACCTCTGGTTCCTCTGCCTTTTCTAAAACCAGCTTGAACATCAGGAAGTTCACGGTTCACATATTGCTGAAGCCTGGCTTGGAGAATTTTGAGCATTACTTTACTAGCATGTGAGATGAGTGCAATTGTGCAGTAGTTTGAACACTTTTGGCATTGCCTTTCTTTGGGATTTGAATGAAAACTGACCTTTTCCAGTCCTGTGGCCACTGCTGAGTTTTCCAAGTTTGCTTGCATATTGAGTACAGCACTTTCACAGCATCATCTTTCAGGATTTGGAATAGCTCAACTGAAATTCCATCACCTCCACTAGCTTTGTTCCTAGTGATGCTTTCTAAGGCCCACTTGACTTCACATTCCAGGATGTCTGGCTCTAGGTCAGTGATCACACCATCATGATTATCTGGGTCGAGAAGATTTTTTTGTACAGTTCTTCTGTGTATTCTTGCCACCTCTTCTTAATATCTTCTGCTTCCGTTAGGTCCATACAATTTCTGTCCTTTATTGAGCCCATCTTTGCATGAAATGTTCCTTTAGTATCTCTCATTTTCTTGAAGAGATCCTTAGTATTTCCCATTCTATTGTTTTCCTCTATTTCTTTGCATTGGTCACTGAAGAAGGCTTTCTTATCTCTTCTTGCTATTCTTTGGAACTCTGCATTCAGATGTTTATATCTTTCCTTTTCTCCTTTGCTTTTTTGTTTCTCTTCTTTTCACAGCTATTTGTAAGGCCTCCCCAGATAGCCATTTTGCTTTTTTGCATTTCTTTTCCATGGGGATGGTTATGCCCATGTTTACTTTGAGAATTAATTAGTAATCTTATTATTTTAGTAATATTAAAAATAAAGTATAGATATATTTATAGAATATCTTATGTTAGAAGGTTTCCTTTGTATCATTTCTTTATAGATTCCACATATAAGGGATGTCATACAACGTTTCTTATTCTTCTGTCAGACTTACTTCATTCAGTATGACATTCTCTAGGTCCATCCATGATGCTGCAAAGGCATTATTTCAGTCTTTTTAATAACTGAGTAATATTCCATTGTATATATGTACCAAATTTTCTTTATCCTTTCCTCTGTTGATGGAAATTTAAGTTGCTTCCATGTCTGGGCTCTTGTTAATGATCCTGCAATAAGGGGTGCAATTTATCCTTTCAGATCATGTTTTTCTCTGGATGTATGCTGCTCTGATCTGATGCCCAGGAGTGGGATTTCAGGGTCATCTGGTAGCTCTAATTTCAGTTTTTTAAGGAACCTCCATACTATTCTCCATAGTGGCTGTACCAATTTACATTCCCACCAACAGTGTAGGAGGGTTTGCTGGAAGTTCTCCTGATCAGCAATCTGATTCAAGCAGATTTTCCCAATTACTGTAAGGAAGGATAATAAATTAAAAGGTTTTGGCTTACTCAGGCTCATCATTGGAATCATAAATCATATTCATAAAAGCTAAGAATTTATCCTAAACAAATGTATTGCTATATATTCCCAAAGAGATGTTTTTGTGTTTTGGGGTTTTGTTTTTTTTTTTGGTGTTACGATTTTCTCTTGGTTAGAAAGTCCTTCTCCCAATCCTACCCTCAAATTGCTACTCACGTCAAGCTCTAGTCTAAAAGTCACTTTTTCTGTGAAACATTGCTTGTCTTCATTGTGTTCTTACTACTTAATCTTTTGCTCCAGAACTCTCTTCTCTGTATCTATTTTATCACTTGGCACATTCTATTTAATCAATATCTTTCAAGTCTGCTTTTCCGGTAAGCTTCTTTAACGCAGAAAGCAGGCCTTACCTTTCTGGGCTTTGCACAATCCTTTCTTCACAACAGAAAGTAAATGAATGGGTATTAAATAATGATTTTGAAACTGATCTATGGACTTAGAAGATTGAATTCTATCAGACATGTAAATATTTTTCTGCTTATGATACTTTGACTTATTAACAATCAAGTTTTCATTATAAATTAAATCTAGACATATATATATAAACTATATTTGGGGACTTCCCTGGTTGTTCAGTGGTTAAGACTTTGCCGCCTGGCCCTGCAGGGGTTGCAAGTTCAATCCCTGATCAGGGAGCTAGGATTCCACATGGCTTCTGGCCAAAAAACCAAAACATGATACAGCAGTAATACTATAACAAATTTTAAAGATGGTCCACATCAAAAAAAGCACAATATTTTATAGGAAATAGCTTACATACATATTATATGTATATTCAGCAGTATTTTAGTATTTCCTAGGCAAAGAATTTAGTTGCTTTTTTATTCTTATCCTATTGCATCTAGAAAATAAATGTTTTATGTATGGTACATTGGCACAGTCTAGGTTTATTTAATTAAAATATTCTAATGTTAAAAGCTACTAGTTGTATTGAGTATTTGATATATGTGAGAAATCTTATGAGATGGTTTCTGTTATTCCTCTTATTTTAATTTAATAACATGACTATGATTGCTATTATTAATCTCATATTACCAGAAAGTAAGGGGCAGGAGACTACATAGCCAGTAAGTGGCCACAATGGAATATGAGCTCAAGGCTTCCTAATTATAGAGCCTACATACCTCACCCCAGATTATGCCCACTCCTGAGAAAATCAAAATTTTAACGTAAATATTTAAGATTACCTTTTCTCAAGCACCAAATTTAATTATATTGTGATCAATGTGAAAAAGGTTTTGAAAATTAAAAATTTGGGGGGAAATTACTAGTTTTGAACTATATTGTAATAAAACAAAACAGTAAGGAAGATTTTATCATGGAATGTGTATTTTTCTTACATTTTCTATATAAGCAAACATTGATACTTTGTTTCTATGATTATAATTGTGATTATAGAAGAAAGAGGTACATTTTAAAATATGTAGAGATTAAAAAACTATTTGGGATTTTCTTTAAAAACTCTAGCAAAGAATAAAGCATGATGAAAGTTATATGGTAAAATCCTGGTAATCATTGAATCTAGGCAACAGTTACATAGGAGTTTATTATATTATTCTATTTACTTCTGTATATCCACTTAGAAGAAATGGATTCTAGCAATTTTGAAAATATAGTAAAGACTTTTTCTTATGTTATTATTTTCTCAATATAATTTCTTATTGCATATCATTAAGTTGTGAAAATAAAGAATTTTCTTATATTATCATTTTATCAATATAATGTCTTCCTATATATCATTAAAATGATCTCTAAGGCTTACTGGGTCAAAAAGTATTAGTGTTTTTATTATAGTTGACTTAAAGCAATTTAATATTTTTGTTAGGTATCTCCAAATTATCCAAGACCATGCCAGCCATGCCATTGTGATCCAGTTGGTTCCTTAAATGAAGTCTGTGTCAAGGATGAAAAACATGCCCGACGAGGTGAGAATTTGGTTGAGGGCCATTGTTCTGATTAAAAGTGAAAAACTGTTAGTTGCTCAGTCATATCCAACTCTTACATCTCAATAATTATGTTTATGTTTAATTATACTTTAAAAGCAAGAAGAGTTGAATTGTTTTACATTAGTTGTACATGTATATGCATATATGTTTACATATCTATGTGTATATATATATACATATATACATACACCTTCTAGTCAATTATAGATCTGTGGTGTATGCACCTTTCGATGTTTTGTTATTTATTAGATTACTTTGTAGCTGGTATGGTTTCTGGGGTGAAATGACAGTGATCCTTGAGGGATGTGTGTACTACAAAGGAAGAGCAAATAGATGAGATCACAGACTGAGATGTAGTTAATAATATAGAAAACACGAAGTGTGCATAAAGAACTATAAAAGGCAGTAGGAATGAGTTCATGAAGGAAAAGGGGCTGACATTAATTTAAGCTAATACCTGCTTTAACGATTGAAATTCATGGTGAACTCCAAACATTAAGGAATCAAATCCCAAAATAACTCCTGAATGTAAAAATGTTTACAAGCTACTTCCAGGAAAGTTGCTTGCCAAGGTTAAGTAGAAAATTCATAGAATATATCTGGAACTGTTTCTTTATATTTAGAAGACTGGATTCTTCTCTCCTGTGCGAAGACTAAAATAAATCATGGATATTGTATAGGCTTTTCCCCCAAAGTCTTTTGAGTTAAAAGGCTGGCAACATTTCTTTGGCAGTTTAACTTACCTGCTTTCTTTACAAAGCTATATGATTATGTATTTAGGCCTTAGAGTCTTAAATCTTAAAAGATTAAAAAATGATTATTTAAAAACTCTAATGGTGAATTATTGGTATCATTTTTTATTTTATGGTTTCTTATCTCTTTATGATAATAACTAAATCACATTATTTTTAAGGTAATTTAATTTTATTCCCTGAGTTTAAACAGTAAGTATTCTGCTGTTGAAAAAATGATTTAAAAAATATAGAGAAGTAGAAAAATGGGCATTCAATGCAGTGGTAACTCAAATACTATTATTAACATTTGTGTGTTAACTTTAGATGGTGACTTTTTCCCCGTATCTGTTCATATTTCTCTGAAATTTGGTTTTAGCTCCTAAATAACAGTCCTCAACTCTGAAAGATATTGTTTCCAAATTTTGTATATTTTAACCAATCTATAATGAAGATCTTTGTATATAGAATATTTTTCAATTATATTTCCCCTCTGAGATCTAAATTCTTTTTTTTTTCAAATTGAGGTATAGTTGATGTACAATATTATATATGTTACAGTTGTACAATACAGTGTTTTTTCAGTTACTAGGAAAACAACACATGGTCAACTAAAATTTTAACAGTATGAATGGAATAAAATAGATAGTAAATACTCTCCTCTTTAGCCTATTCAACCCTAGTCTCATTTCCAAATGTAATCATAATTCAAAATTTTTTATATAGTAATGTACCAAAATTCAGAATACTCACTTTAGCTATAATAATGACATTATGTTAAAATCACTATACATATTAATTTTTTATTGAATTTCTAATGTGCCTTTATAATATCCCCTGGAGAAGGGAAAAGGCAGTCCACTCCAGTACTCTTGCCTGGAAAATCCTGTGGACAGAAAAGCCTGGTAGACTACAGTCCGTGGGATCGCAAAGAGTCGGACACAACTGAGTGACTTCACTTCACTTCAGTTTATAATCTTCAAATTCTTATCTGCTCCAAGATAAGCAAATTATTTATTTCTTCAGCTCTTATTTCTTTCGATTCTTCCAGTTTTATTGCAATATAATTGACATACAGTACTGTGTAAGCTTGGGCTTCCCTTGCGGCTCAGCTGGTAAAGAATCCACCTGTGCAACAGGAGACCTGGGTTTGATCTCTGGGTTGGGAAGTTCCCCTGGAGAAGGGAAAGACTACCCACTCCAGTATTCTGGCCTGAAGAATTCCATGGACTGTATAGTCCATGGGATCACAAAGAATTGGACACAACTGAGTGACTTTCACTTTCACTGTGTAAAGTTTAAAATATTCAACATGATGATTTGACTTTCATGCTTCATGAAATTATTACCACAATAAGTTTAGTGAACATCCATCATCTCAAGGATCACTTGAACACAAGCACGGCAATACCTTGACCATCAGTCTGAGAAACAAGATGGCTTTCTAAGTGATCAGTGGGATGGGATCTACTGGAAAAAGTGATGGCTCATATCCTGGGCAGGACAGAGTGGGATGATGCAACATTTCATCACTTACTCAGGATGCAAAAGTAATGAATTGTTTATTTCTGGAATTTTCCATTTGCTATTTTTCAAATGGGGTTGATCACAGATTAACTGAAACCATGAAAAGTGAAACCACAGATAAGAGAGGAAATATGTATGTTTATTTTATAATTTGTATATGTTAGTAGTACTCTCTGCTATATATTTGATTCTGCAGTTTGATTTTTTTGGTAAGTGTTTATCTGGGCCTTGTTTTCTGTGTTTTTCCTAACGTGTGTGTGTGTGTGTGTGTGTGTGTGTGTATGCACACGTGTGTATTTCCTAGTTCACCCTTTCAGGAGTCTTGAGTTTATATGTAAAGTTCTCTGATATGTCATCCTACCTTGAGTAGTACCTAGAATTTGTCTTTTCTTCAATAAAACCATGCTCCACACTCTAGACTACTTAATCAGAATTAATCAACTTTAGGAAAGATACACAGAGAAGGCAATGGCAACCCAACCAGTACTCTTGTCTGGAAAATCCCATGGGCAGAGGAGCCTGGCAGGCTGCAGTCCATGGGGTCGCAAAGAGTTGGACCCGACTGAGCGACTTCACTTTGACTTTTCACTCTCATGCATTGGAGAAGGAAATGGCAACCCATTCCAGTGTTCTTGCCTGGAGAATCCCAGGGACGGCGGAGCCTGGTGGGCTGCCATCTTTGGGGTCGCACAGAGTTGGACACGACAGAAGCGACTTAGCAGCAGCAGCAGCAGCAGCAGGAAAGGCACTGGTTTAAGAAATGGCTTACTACTCTAGAAAATAATTATAGTTTCTTCTTCCAAGGGATTTCTCTGCTTCATAACAGCACAATCATTTTATGTGTATATATATATATATATATATAAAATCTGTCTGCCAATTTCAACCTGCACAGTCAAGTGTTCTGAACAAGACATTTAGTTTGTAGTAGTACTTTCAGAAACAAACATTGAAATAGACATTTTTTATCACATAGTTATTTCTCTGTTTAGTCTTGAGGTCTGGAGATTTTTTTTTTTAATTTATTTATTTTTTTTATTTTGCTTAACTTTACAATATTGTATTGCTTTTACCATACATCGAGATGGATCTGCCACCAGTATACACGTGTTCCCCATCCTGAACCCTCCTCCCTCCCCCCTCCCCACACCATCCCTCCAGGTCGTCCCAGTGCTCCAGCCCCAGGCATCTGTTATCAGGCATCGTACCTGGACTGACGACTCATTTCAGATATGATATTATACATATTTCAATGCTATTCGCCCCAATCATCCCACCCTCTCCCGGTCCCAGAGTCCAGAAGTCTGTTCTATACATCAGTGTCTCTTTTGCTGTCTCGTAAATAGGGTTATTTTTACCATCTTTCTAAATTCTATATATATGCGTTAGTATACTATATTTGTGTTTTTCTTTCTGGCTTACTTCACTCTGTATAATAGGCTCCAGTTCCATCCACCTCCTTAGAACTGATTCAAATGTATTCTTTTTAATGGCTGAGTAAAACTGAACAGATATCTTTTTCATTTGACTTCTACATATGATTAAGAAAATAAATTTATTAATGATCAACAATGCAGACATAACTCAGAGATATTACAAGTTCAGTTCCAGACCACTGTAATAAAGCAAGTTCCAATAATTTTTGGTTATCTAGTGCATATTAAAGTTATGTTTACATTATGTGTTAATCTATTAAGTGTGTAATAGCATTATGTCTAAAAATACAATACCTTAATTCAAAAATACTTTCTTGCTAAAAAATGATAGCCATTATCTGATCCTGTAGAGTTGCAATTTTTTGCTGATGGAGGATCTTGCCTTTAGGTCAATGGCTACAGTGTGGTGGTTGCTGAAAGTTGGGATGGCTGTGGCAATTTCTTACTATAACTAAATAATGATGTTTGCTACGTTGACTGACTTCCTTTCAAAAACAATTTCTCTGTAGCATGTAATGCTGTTTGATAGCATTTTATCTACAATAAGACATCTTTCAATATGGAGTCAGTCTTCTCAAACCATGTGGCTGCTTTATCAGCTCAATTCAGTCAGTTCAGTCACTCATTCGTATCCAACTCTTCATGACTCCATGGACTGCAGTACGCAAGGCCTCCCCGTCCATCACCAACTCCCGGAGTTTACTCAAAACTCATGTCCATTGAGTCAGTGATGCCATCCAACCATCTCATCCTCTGTCGTCCCCTTCTCTTCCTGCCCTCAATCTTTCCCATCATCAGGGTCTTTTCAGGTGGCCAAAATAGTGGAGTTTCAGCTTTAGCATCAGTCCTTCCAATAAACATTCAGGACTGATTTCCTTTAGGATGGACTGGTTGGATCTCCTTGCAGTCCAAGGGACTCTCAAGAGTCTTTTCCAACACCCCAGTTCAAAAGCATCGATTCTTCGGCACTCAGCTTTCTTTATAGTCCAACTCTCACATCCATACATGACTACTGGAAACACCATACCCTTGACTAGATGGATCTTTGTTGGCAAAGTATGTCTCTGCTTTTTAATATGCTATCTAGATTGGTCATAAATTTTCTTCCAAAGAGTAAGCATCTTTTTATTTCATGGCTGCAGTCACCATCTGCAGTGATTTTGGAGCCCCCCACAAATAAAGTCTGGCACTATTTCCACTGTTTCCCCATCTATTTCCCATGAAGTGATGGGACCGGATGCCATGATCTTTGTTTTCTGAATGTTGAGCTTTAAGCCAACTTTTTAACTCTCCTTTTTCACTTTCATTAAGAGGATCTTTAGTTCTTCTTCTCTTTCTGCCATAAGGGTGGTGTCATCTGCATGTCTGAGGTTATTGATATTTCTCCCGGCAATCTTGATTCCAACTTGTGTTTCTTCCAGCCCAGGGTTTCTCATGATGTACTCTGCATATAAGTTAAATAAACATGGTGACAATATACAGCCTTGACGTGCTCCTTTTCCTATTTGGAACCAGTCTGTTGTTCCATGACCAGTTCTAACTGTTGCTTCCTGACCTGCATACAGATTTCTCAACAGGCAGGTCAGGTGGTCTGGTATTCCCATCTCTTTCAGATTTTCCACAGTTTATTGTGATCCACACAGTCAAAGGTTTGGCGTAGTCAGTCAAGCAGAAATAGATGTTTTTCTGGAACTCTCTTGCTTTTTCCATGATCCAGCGGATGTTGGCAATTTGATCTCTGGTTCCTCTGCCTTTTCTAAAACTAGCTTGAACATGTGGAAGTTCACAGTTCATGTACTGCTGAAGCCTGGCTTGGAGAATTTTGAGCATTACTTTGCTAGTGTGTGAGATGAGTGCAATTGTGTATTAGTTTGAGCATTCTTTGGCATTGCCTTTCTTTGGGATTGGGATGAAAACTGACCTTTTCCAGTCCTGTGGCCACTACTGAGTTTTCCAAATGTGCTGGCATATTGAGTTCAGCACTTTCACAGCATCATCTTTCAGGATTTAGAATAGCTCAACTGGAATTCCATCACCTCCACTAGCCTTGTTTGTAGTGATGCTTTCTAAGGCCCACTTGACTTCACATTCCAGGATGTCTGGCTGTAGGTCAGTGATCACATCTTTGTAGTTATCTTGGTCGTGAAGATCTTTTTCGTACAGTTCTTCTGTGCATTCTTGCCACCTTTTCTTAATATCATCATATTGTGGCAATTAAGTCCTATTTTCAGGCCCTACTTCTTTTGCTGTTTCCACCACATCTGTAGTGACTTTCTGCAACAGAAGCTGAATCCTCCATAGTTATCCATAAAGGCTAGAATCAACTTCTTCTCAACTTCTGTTAATGTTGATACTTTGACCTCTTCCATTGTCAGGGGAGTTTGTAGTTTCCTCAGTTCTGTCTCCTTGCAATAAAAATTTGAAGCAATGGACAGCCCTCAGATGGATCAGTGTACAGCTCTTGGATTGAGCACTGTTATAGCTCCAAGTTATAGCTCAGTTTTATTTAGAAAGTAAAGGAAAATACATCCTTGAGGTGTGAGGGCATGCTGACCCAAAAGACAGGAAGAGAAGTGAGGCCTCCCAGCCCAATTTTGGCTCCTCTTTTTCTGTTTTTTCTCTTCCCCCTGCCCTATGTAAATTGGGCTATCCAGCAGTGCTGTTTGTTTTCCTAGGCCTGCCCTATGTAAATTGGGCTAGCCAGGAGTGCTATTTGTTTTACCTGAGTTCCTCACTCTGGTGCTTAGACCCTCCTTTGTGCTAATTTTTTGGCTTTTTCCTTAGTTGTCTTTTAACCACTGCCACTCTGGACTCCATTTTCCTATTCTAACCACCTAACATTACCCCCTCAAGAGATGGGAGGCCTAATTCTTTGGGAACAGAGGCGTCGAGGTCTCTCTGGCTACTTCCTGCTGAACTGGGATGGCAAGGGTCATTGGGCCTCCCCCTCTTGGGAGTCTCAAGTCTCAGAGTCCTTGTAGTGGTGTCCATCTAAGGGTGAGTAATGTTTTCCATGGTTGGCTATTGTTTTATAATCCTTGTTGAACTGGCACTGCATGTTGTAGCTTGTTGACCTGGGCAGAGACAAAATGGGTCAGACAATTGATAATACATGGGGCAATCATAAGCAGCATCAATATGGTGATAACAAGGACCAGTAGGGGCATTAGCCAACTCCAAATCCCCCCTCACCAGAAGAATCCCCCAAAGAAAGATTGTAACCACCCCAAGAACTCTCCAGTTCATTTTTTGAGATCATTTAGGAAGGCAATGGCACCCCACCCCAGTACTTTTGCCTGGAAAATCCCATGGATGGAGGATCCTGTTAGGCTCCAGTCCATGGGGTCGCTAAGAGTCGGACACGACTGAGCGACTTCATTTTCACTTTTCACTTTTATGCATTGGAGAAGGAGACGGCAACCCACTCCAGTATTCTTGCCTGGAGAATCCCAGGGACGGGGGAGCCTGGTGAGCTTCCGTCTATGGGGTCGCACAGAGTCGGACACGACTGAAGCGACTTAGCAGCAGCAGCAGGGTCTGAATGTTTCTCTTAAGGACTGTAAGACTTTCTTTAACTTAACTGGATATATTTACCCAGAAACAACACGTCTCATTCAAGATGGCTCAAGTCCCTCCTTGTTCAGGGATCAGGAGATCTATCTCCTGTCTGTTTTGCAGTATAACACCTGCCAAGCTGTGTTGGCTCTTTAGAGCTATCCTGAGAAATCTTAACCCCAGAAAGTTAATTTTAGGAGTGTTCATTAGAATGGCACTCATTTGTAGTTCTGAATAGGTACGTGAGATCTCCCAGGGGCTCACAGGTATATTGAGTGTCCTCTTGCGTTTTGTTCCCTGGCTTTACTCATGAATAGTGAATATAGTAGTCATGTTCTGGTAACTTAACTGCTATTGGGGTAGAAAATATTACAAGGTAGGGGCCCTTCCATGTCGCCTGGGGTTAAGCCTTTGGGAACCCATCTTTCCAGACTTTAATTAGGTCTTGAGTCCCTGGAGCATATAATAGTGACTCGAATCTTTGGGGTTCTGGTTGACACCCCATAAGCATATATCCCGTTGGAATTGCCCGATGGCCATGGTATAAGACCGGAGGATCTGAGCCTCTGGATCTAGAAGGAGGTCATTGACATAAACAAAAGGTCTCCCATATAGCATCTCATAAGGACTAAGACCAACCTGTTCTTTAGGGGCAATACAGGTGTGGAGGAGAGCTATTGGGAAAGCATCCTTCCATTCCAAGGAGGTCTCTTGGGTTATCTTTTTTATTGCTTATTTTAAGAATTGGTTGGCTCTTTCTACTTTTTCTGAAGACTGAGGCCTCCAGGCACAATGGAGATAATGAGTAATGCCCAATGCTTTAGAGACCCCTTGGGTGACCTTAGAAGTAAATGATGTCCCATTGTCATTTTGTAATGTCCTAGACAGACCAAATCTTGGAATGAATTCATGGAGCAGTTTTTTGTTTTTAACCACCCCCTCAGCCTTTTCAGTCCAGGTAGGAGAGCTTTCAATCCATCCTGTGAATGTATCTATCATGACTTAGAGGTATTTATACCCGTGAGAAACTGGAATCTGGGTGAAGTCCATCTGCCAGTTCTCTCCTGGGTAGGTCCCACGTTGTTGGACAGGCTGGGCCAGCTGGGGTCTTTGAGCTCCTTGGGTGTTAATTGGCAAGTGTACAAGAGGAAACCACTTACCTTATAGTCGTTTGGAGGTCTGTTCCTTTGAAGGACTTTTCTAGTAATCTTTGGAGGGTCTTTTCCCCTGAGTTGTGGCATGTAAGGAGTTAACCAACTTCCATTGGAGGTTTCCAGGCAGAAAAAGGAGTCCCTCCTTTTGGAACCACCCCATGCGATCTTGAAAGCCCCCACTCTTAGCTTTAAGAGTCTCACCTTCAGTACATGAAGGAGTTTCTGGAAAATTAGTTCATGGAACTAAGCTGGCAACCCCTATATTAGATCATTATTCTGTAATGCTGTTTGCTTAGCTTCCTGCTTGGCTGCTTGGTTACCTTGTGCCACTTCCATGCTCCCTTTTTGGTGTCCTTTACAGTGGGAGACTGAAACTTCAGCTGGCAGATGAACTGCCTCCAAGAGACTAAGGATTTGATCACCATATTTGACTGGGGACCCTCGGGTGGTCAAGTGGCCTCTTTCCAAATAGCAGCATGTGCATGAAGCACCAGAAAGGCATATTTGGAGTCAATGTAAATGGCTACTCTTTTTCCTTTTCCCAGCTCTAAAGCTTGAGTCAGGGCTATGAGCTCGGCTAATTGGGCTGAAGTACATGGTGGCAAAGGTTTAGCCTCTATGGTCTCAAAATTGGAGACTACTGCATATCCAGTTCTTCTTTTTCCTTCTAAGATAAAGCTGCTTCCATCAGTATACCAGATTTTCTCTGGATTGGTAAGAGGATCTTCTGACAATCCCTCTAGGCATTTTGTCCTGCAGTCTGAGGTTTCTAGGCAAGACTGAAAGAGGAGAGACCCCTCAGGGGTAGGCAGGAGGGTGGCTGAGTTAAGGATCTCACAAGGGGATATAGTGAGGCCTAGATTTTCCATTAGCACTACTTGGTATCTGAGGATTCTTTGATCAGACATCTATAAATGGCCTCTCCCGTTTAGGAGTTGTTTCACTTAGTGGCGGGTAAAAATAGTGAATTTGCCCCCAAAAGAGAGTTATAAAGTATCTTCTATCAGGATTACAATAATTGCAAGATTTTGAAGGCAGGGAGGCCAGCCTTGGGCAGTTGGGTCTAGCCTCTTGGAAAATAAGCTACAGTGTGGGGGTCAGGTCCCATCAGATCAGATCAGATCAGTCACTCAGTCGTGTCTGACTCTTTGCTACTCTATGAATCACAGCACAACAGGCCTCCCTGTCCATCACCAACTCCCGGAGTTCACTGAGACTCACATCCATAGAGTCAGTGATACCATCCAGCCATCTCATCCTCTGTCATCCCCTTCTCCTCTTGCCCTCAATCCCTCTCAGCATCAGAGTCTTCTCCAATGAGTCAACTCTTCGCATGAGGTGGCCAAAGTACTGGAGTTTCAGCTTTAGCATCATTCCTTCCAAAGAAATCCCAGGGCTGATCTCCTTCAGAATGGACTGGTTGGATCTCCTTGCAATCAAGGAACTCTCAAGAGTCTTCTCCAACACCACAATTCAAAAGCATCAATTCTTCAGCACTCAGCCTTCTTCACAGTCCAGCTCTCACATCCATACATGACCACAGGAAAAACCATAGCCTCGACTAGACGAACCTTGGTTGGCAAAGTAATGTCTCTGCTTTTGAATATGCTATCTAGGTTGGTCATAACCTTCCTTCCAAGAAGCAAGCGTCTTTTAATTTCATGGTTGCAGTCACCATCTGCAGTGATTTTGGAGCCCAGAAAAATAAAGTCTGATGCTGTTTCCACTGTTTCCCCATCTATTTCCCATGAAGTGATGGGACCAGATGCCATGATCTTCGTTTTCTAAATGTTGAGCTTTAAGCCAACGTTTTCACTCTCCTCTTTCACTTTCATCAAGAGGCTTTTTAGTTCCTCTTCACTTTCTGCCATAAGGGTGGTGTCATCTGCATATCTGAGGTTATTGATATTTCTCCCAGCAATCTTGATCCCAACTTGTTTTTCTTCCAGTCCAGCGTTTCTCATGATGTACTCTGCATATAAGTTAAATAAACAGAGTGACAATATACAGCCCTGATGTACTCCTTTTCCTATTTGGAACCAGTCTGTTGTTCCATGTCCAGTTCTAACTGTTGCTTCCTGACCTGCATACAAATTTCTCAAGAGGCAGTTCATCAGTCCAGGTATGATGCCCGATAACAAATGCCTGGGGCTGGAGCACTGGGATGACCTGGAGGGATGGTGTGGGGAGGGGAGAGGGAGGAGGGTTCAGGATGGGGAACACGTGTATACTGGCAGCGGAACCATCTTGATGTATTGTAAAAGCAATACAATATTGTAAAGTTAAGCAAAATTTAAAAAAATAAAAATAATAAAATAAAATAATTCAAATACTTAAAAAAAAAAAAAAAGAGGCAGGTCAGGTGGTCTGGTATTCCATCTCTTTCAGAATTTTCCACAGTTTATTGTGATCCACACAGTCAAAGGCTTCGGCATAGTCAATAAAGCAGAAATAGATGTTTTTCTGGAACTCTCTTGCTTTTCAATGATCCAGAGGATGTTGGCAATTTGATCTCTGGTTCCTCTGCCTTTTCTAAAACCAGCTTGAACATCAGGAAGTTCACAGTTCACATGTTGCTGAAGCCTGGCTTGGAGAATTTTGAGCATTACTTTACTAGCGTGTGAGATGACTGCAACTGTGCGGTAGTTTGAGCATTCTTTGGCATTGCCTTTCTTCGGGATTGGAATGAAAACTGACCTTTTCCAGTCCTGTGGCCACTGCTGAGTTTTCCAAATTTGCTGGCATATTGAGTGCAGCACTTTCACAGCATCATCTTTCAGGATTTGGAATAACTTAACTGGAATTCCATCACCTCCACTAGCTTTGTTCATAGTGATGCTTTCTAAGGCCCACTTGACTTCACATTCCAGGATGTCTGGCTCTAGGTCAGTAATCACACCATCATGATTATCTGGGTCGTGAAGATTATTTTTGTACAGTTCTTCTGTGTATTCTTGCCACCTCTTCTTGATATCTTCTGCTTCCGTTAGGTCCATACAATTTCTGTCCTTTATCGAGCCCATCTTTGCGTGAAATGTTCCTTTGGTATCTGCGATTTTCTTGAAGAGATCCCTAGTCTTTCCCATTCTGTTATTTTCCTCTATTTCTTTGCATTGATCGCTGAAGAAGGCTTTCTTATCTCTTCTTGCTATTCTTTGGAACTCTGCATTCAGATGTTTATATCTTTCCTTTTCTCCTTTGCTTTTCGCTTCTCTTCTTTTCACAGCTATTTGTAAGGCCTCCCCAGACAGCCCTTTTGCTTTTTTGCATTTCTTTTCCATGGGGATGGTCTTGGTCCCTGTCTCCTGTACAATGTCACGAACCTCATTCCATAGTTCATCAGGCACTCTATCTATCAGATCTAGGCCCTTAAATCTATTTCTCACTTCCACTGTATAATCATAAGGGATCATAAGACCCACTTTAGGTAATAACAAAAGTAATGACAAAGGAATGGGTTATCTGGTTCTGTTAGAGGCATTCAGTTCAGTTCAGTTGCTCAGTGGTGTCCGACTCTGAGACCCCATGAATCGCAGCACGCCAGGCCTCCCTGTCCATCACCAACTCCCGGAGTTCACTCAAACTCGGTGATGATGAGTCGGTGATGCCATCCAGCTATCTCATCCTCTGTCGTCCCCTTCTCCTCCTTCCCCCAATCCCTCCCAGCATCAAAGTCTTTTCCAATGATTCAACTCTTTGCATGAGGTAGCCAAAGTACTAGAGTTTCAGCTTTAGCATCATTCCTTCCAAAGAAATCCCAGGGCTAATCTCCTTCAGAATGAACTGGTTGGATCTCCTTGCAGTCCAAGGGACTCTCAAGAGTCTTCTCCAACACCACAGTTCAAAAGCATCAATTCTTCGGTGCTCAGCCTTCTTCACAGTCCAACTCTCACATCCATACATGACCACTGGAAAAACCATAGCCTTGACTAGATGAACCTTTGTTGGCAAAGTAATGTCTCTGCTTTTGAATATGCTATCTAGGTTGGTCATAACTTTCCTTCCAAGGAGTAAGCGTCTTTTAATTTCATGGCTGCAGTCACCATCTGCAGTGATTTAGGAGACCCCCAAAATAAAGTCTGATACTGTTCCCACTGTTTCCCCATCTAATTCCCATGAAGTGATGGGACCGGATGCCATGATCTTCGTTTTCTGAATGTTGAGCTTTAAGCCAACTTTATGACTCTCTCTTTCACTTTCATCAAGATGCTTTTTAGTTCCTCTTCACTTTCTACCATAAGGGTGGTATCATCTGCATATTTGAGGTTATTGACATTTCTCCTGGCAATCTTGATTCCAGCCCAGCATTTCTCATGATGTACTCTGCATATAAGTTAAATAAGCAGGGTGACAGTATACAGCCTTCACAAACTCCTTTTCCTATTTGGAACCAGTCTGTTGTTCCATGTCCAGTTCTAACAACTGTTACTTCCTTACATTAAAGTATTTTAATAATAAGTGAGATTGAGTAATGTTGCCTACAAAGGGGCAGGGTCCTGGTAATTAGTAAGTGCCTTAGGAACAAATTGATCAGACCAGATGTTCCATAAAAGTGGAGTGGAGATTTGATGAAGGCCTGAATATCTAGAGGGATTGGATATTATACAATATTTCCCTCCCAAGGCCAGCTATTTTCTCGTTGTCCCTCCAAAAGATTTTAGAGGCAACATTGTGGGTCCAGACGGGGCTCGGGAAAAGAGCATGAAACAGGAGGGAAGGGAGCAGGGCACAACTTTTGAAAGAAATGACATAGCCCAAGGGCATATATAAACTGATGCAAATCAAAACCACTATGAGATACCATTTCACGCCAATCAGAATGGCTGCTATCCAAAAGTCCACAAGCAATAAATGCTGGAGAGGGTGCGGAGATAAGGGAACCCTCTTGCACTGTTGGTGGGAATGCAAACTGGTACAGCCACTATGGAGAACAGTATGGAGATTCCTCAAAAAACTGGGAATAGAACTGCCATATGATCCAGCAATCCCACTGCTGGGCATATACACTGAGAAATCCAGAATTGAAAGAGACACGTGTACCCCAATGTTCATAGCAGCACTGTTTGCAATAGCCAGAATGTGGAAGCAACCTAGATGTCCATCCACAGATGAATGGATAAGCAAGCTGTGGTACATATACACAATGGAGTATTACTCAGCCATTAAAAAGAATACATTTGAATCAGTTCTAAGGAGGTGGATGGAACTGGAGCCTATTATACAGAGTGAAGTAAGCCAGAAACAAAAACACAAATACAGTATACTAACGCATATATATGGAATTTAGAAAGATGGTAAAAATAACCCTATTTACGAGACAGCAAAAGAGACACTGATGTATTGACCAGACTTTTGGACTCTGGGACCGGGAGAGGGTGATCCCCTCTCCCGGATTGGGGAGAATAGCATTGAAATATGTATAATATTATATCTGAAATGTATTAATTGTTCAAACTAATCACTGTCATGTTACAATTTGTTCATATTAGATGTTTGTAATGTTTATGATAATCAATAAAAGAGATTCTTGATTAAAAAAAAATAAACCCAAAAAAAATAAAATAAAATAAAATACAGGAATTGTAAAAAAAAAAAACAAACTGATTAAAATCAAAGGAGTACAACATGACAAGTCAAATTCAACTAAACCCTGATCCCCTTGTCATTCTGCAAGCTGAATGATACACCCAGAGGTGGCAGGACAGTTCCAAGGCACTGTCAAAAGACAGAGGAGTGAGGGGTTCCCTAATTGTTGCAATGATCCTCCCATTTGTTAGCATGTGAATTCACCAAGCTTTAGCCATACCACATTCTATGGCCACTGCACTCTCCTCTGTGATGGCCCACACCCTTTGTCAAGTGTGCTTCTCTCTCAATCCTAACAAATCCACTTCTTTCCTATCCCTGTGTCTCTAACTGAATTTTTTGCAATGAGACATCAAAGCCTGAGCTTCATTAGGTCCTTAAGCCAGGCACCATGGGATTTTGCTGGGCTCAAGTCCTGGGAGAGAGGAGCTGAGGATGGGAGGAAAAGGCATTGGGAAAAACATGCCAAGGAATCCCCTTCATAGCCTGCCAGAAAACCTGCTAAAAACTTGATGTGTGCTCACAGTTTTCATTGGCCTGATCCTTGGTACAAATAAAATTAAGGACAGAAGAACCTCCCCACCTGCTTGAGTAACAGCTACTAAAGCGCAGAGGTTAGTGAAGCCTTCAGGACACACTGGGAGTAGCCTCTCCAGAGTCCCTCAGTTGCACCCACTGCTGCTTGCCTGTTCTTGTGGGGTTCAAGGAAACAAGAGTTTATAAAGGAATTAAGATATTGTTAGGCATATGTCCTTCCAGCCATAGGAGCAAAGACCTCCTTCCTTAACCAGAGGTCTTCTGGAATCAGACTGAGCTGTGTGAGCTTTCTGCTGAGTTTGTTTTTCACTGTCCTGGTTTCCAGCATGCAAGGCTTCTTGTCACTTCCCCTGTGCTGGGTTTTCTTCTCATTCAGCTTCCACCACAGGAGCTTTCCCTGAGTTGGGCCCCTGCTGTGCTTGGTCGCCTCCTTGCAGGTTTGGGGGTGGGGATGGCAAGCCGAGGTTGTTTCAGCCAGGTTAAATCCAAGAAACGGCACCATAGATGTCAAGGGAGTTTGTAATTTCCTCGGTTCTGTCTCGTTGAAACAAAAATTTGAAGTGACGGACAGACCAGCATTACAGCTCTTGGATGGACCGCTGTTACAGCTCCATGTTACAGCTCAGTTTTATTTAGAAAGTAAAGGAAAATACATCCTCGTGGTGTGAGACCATGCCGACCCAAAGGAGAAGAGAAGAGAGGCCCCACCAGCCGAATTTTGGCTCCTCTTTTTATGTTTTTTCTCCTCTCCGTGGGCCTGCCCTATGTAAATTGGGCTAGCCAGGAGTGCTGTTTGTTTTACCTGAGGTCCTCACTCCAGTCCTCCCACCTTCCTTTGTTCTAATTTTGCAGGCTTTTCCCTTGCTTTTTAGCCACCATCATTCTGGACTCCTTTTACCTAACACCATTAACCTCTAATGTTCTTATTTGTATTTAGAATGATGAGTCCTTTCTAGAAGGTTTTCAATTAACTTTGCCCAGATCCATCAGTGGAATCACTATCTAAGGCAGCTGTAGCCTTAGAATATATATATATATATCGGAGAAGGCAATGGCAAACCACTCTTGCCTAGAAAATCCCATGGATGGAGGAGCCTGGTAGGCTGCAGTCCATGGGGTCGGCTAGGAGTCGGACGGGGCTGAGTGTCTTCACTTTCACTTTTCACTTTCACGCAATGGAGAAGACAATGGCAACCCACTCCAGTGTTCTTGCCTGGAGAAACCCAGGGATGGCGGAGCCTGGTTGGCTGCCGTCTATGGGGTCGCACAGAGTCAGACATGACTGAAGCACCTTAGCAGCAGCATATATATATATATATGTATATATAATAGGACTTGCAAATAAGAATTACTTCTTTATCCACGGACTACAGAATAGATGTGTTAATAGGCTTGGAAACAATGTGAATCTCACTGTACATCTCCATCAGAACTCTTGGATGACCAAGTTCATCATCAAAATGTTCAGTAATATTTTGAAACTTTTTTTTTTCTGAGCAGTAGATGTCAACACTGGGCTTATAATATTCAGTAAACTGTGTTTTAAAGAGAGGTACTATCATCCAGGCAGAATTGATTTAGTAGAGGGCCCTGGGATTTCTGGAATGGTAAATGAGCATCGGCTTCAAATTCAAGTCATCAGTTGCCTTAACTCCTGGGAAATTCCATGGATAGAGGAGCTATAGTTCATGAGGTTGCAAAAGAGTCGGCCATGTTTATTTTGGGTTATCTCTGTATATTTTAATGTCATGTATTCATGAGCTTCATAAACTGAATTACATTCCTGTTTGTTTTTTTATATGTTAACATATGAGTTTCAAACATTGAGAATACTGTAAAAATTAACCAGTACTGAAATATTTTGTGGGAATTCTTTTGTCTTCTGTTTTCCTTTGATATCCTTAATCAGCCTTGTCTAAGGTTCCTTTTTATTTGCTTCCTTTTCATTTCTTTTTGTTTATGTTTCAAATATCCCTTGCTTCCTATGGTATTCATTTTGTTTTACATTTTTTATAATTACATGAATTAAGTTTTAATTTGTTTACATTTTTTCATAATGGAAGTATTTAAGCCTAAAAGTTTGGCTTCAGTTTTTCTACATCCCATTGAATATAGCTCTCTGTGCTGTACAATAGGACCTTCTTGTTTATTCGTTCTCTTTATAAATAGTTTGCCTCTGCTAATTCCTAACTCCCAATTCATCCTTCCCACAATCATCTTGTCTTTGGCGATCACAGATCCCTTCTCCGTCTGTGAGTCTGTTTCTGAGCTAAGTTCATTTGTGTCATATTTTAGAAGCTACATGTAAGTGATACCATATGGTACCTGTCTCCTTCTGACTTATCACTTTACTTAGTATGATAGTCTCTAGATCCATCCATGTTGCTGCAAATGGCATTATTTCATTCTTTGTTATGGCTGAGTATTATTCCATTGTATATATATGCCATATCTTCTTTATCCATTCATTTGTTGATGGACATTTGGTTTGAATACCCTTAGTCTTTTTCTTTGTTTTACTTAGATGATTGTTATTAGGTTTTTATTTTAAAGTAGTATATTTTTACCCCCAAACCATTTTTCCATCTTGTGATAGTCTCAGAAGGTTTATGAGTTAATTTGAAGATACTGATATGTGTTTCATCTTTTATTAGGTCTGGCACCTGGATCCTGTCATTGTAAGCCTGGCTTCAGAGGGGTGAGCTGTGATCGTTGTGCCAGAGGTTACACTGGCTACCCAGACTGCAAACCCTGTAACTGCAGTGGTGCAGGGAGCTCAAATGAGGACCCTTGTTTTGGACCCTGTAACTGCAAGGTACCTTGTTTACTCAAATAATGTCCCATTGTTTAGAGCAAAGGTTATTTTCCTTAGTTTCTCTCTTATGTTTGTACACATCAAGCGATTGGAGCTTCTGTAAATATCCAGTCTTTATTCTATGGTAGCACTCCTGTAAGTGTCTTTAGAATCAGGTTTGGTTCAGCAAGACACATGCCTTTTGTCTAAAAACTTACAAATACAGAAGTCATCTTAAGAATGTGTTATTTTATAACAGAAGCACATTTGCCCCCTTACCTATCTAGTCTGTTAATTTTAAAATATACAACTCTAAAGCTAGCAACTCTTTAAAACTATTATACAGTCATATCTACTTTAGCTTCATATCTTATCTAATTCTGAAAAGAATTCTCTCAAAGGTTTCATTCTAGATTTTTCAATAATCTTCTGAAGTTTGAACCCAGATAGGCCTGAAAATACCATGTTCAAAATCTTCTATTTAATTACCAAAAAATGTGAGACACCCTAGTGGAATTGATTACACACTCAGTAATTCCTCCCAAGAGTACTTTCAGAAATGCAACTTTATTTATTGTACACACTGAGATAATAGGACATCATGCTATCACCAAGGGACACACTGTACCTGCAGCTTACACATAGAGGAAACATAGAAGCAAGTACAAATTTGAAATTATAAAACTGATTTGCATGCATACATGCATTGCTTCAGTTGTATCTGACTCTGTGTGACCCCATGGACAGCAGCCCACCAGGCTTCCCTCTCCACGGGATTCTTCAGGCAAGAATACTGGAGTGGGTTGCCATTTCCTTCTCCATAAAACTGGTTTACTTTACAGTAATCAGTTCCAAAATATTCAGATCAGACAACCTTAGCTATATTAGCTGAGAGAATAAACACTCAATTGAAAAACTTAGAATCCCATACAAATATAAAAATAAATGTTACTTTTTTAAGGAAAAGGCATAGATGACATTTTATTAAGAATATTTCCTTTATTAACTTGTTAGTCTTATCTGCTGCTGCTGCTTTTTCACTTGTGTCTGACTCTTTGTGACCCCATAGACTCTAGCCCTCCAGGCTCCTCTGTCCATGGGGATTCTCCAGACAAGAATACTGGAGTGGGTTGCCATGCCCTCCTCCAGGCTCCATGGGAATCTCCCCAACCCAAGGATCGAACCCAGGTCTCTTGCATTGCAGGCAGATTCTTTACCATCTGAGCTTCTAGTGAAGCAGTCCTATCTAGACAACTATAAATTATATACTGATAGTTGTTAAATGTGCATATGTATACAAACATTAAACCATAAAATAAACATTAGTATCCATGTTGAGAACATTTGTTGGGAAAAGAAGCTAAATATTGTAATAGTTACAGAATTAAATATATGTTATATCCAGGGCTATTTATATACCTATCTTGGAACACTGAAACAATAAAACTCCTGTCTACATAAACATGCAGAAAGTCTACAGTCCATGGTAAAGGGTTTTCATGTGTTGAAAAATAGTAAATTAACTACATCTAGTACCTTTTAGTCTAATACTATCTGAGATGAAGACTTACTTGTAGATCAATACCAGAGTGGTCTGTGAGTGATCACTTGCTAATGGACACCACCTCTCTTGTGGTGTATATCTTTTGGAGTAATCCTAGAAGCATCTCTAATATTTACAAAATATATTTCCTGTATGTGCTTTATTCCTTTCCCAAAATTCCACAGAAATCTCTTAGCTTTATCACTTGCTCAAATAAAGGACAGGCACAGCTGAACTTAAAATGAAAGAGAAACCTTCTGAGTGTCTGGAGTATAGGAAATAAAACTGGAAAAAAGGGAAAGTTGTTATACCACATACTATTCATAGAGGGAAGATGCCTGGTATTTGCAAAGAAAGAGTAACAAATGAATGAAGGAGGCAGGCCCCATTCTTTGATAAATATATCAGAAAGGCTAGAACAGGAGAGTTGTTATTAGCAGAGCTCCAAGGGAGAATTGCTCAAGCCACTGGCTGGTCTTTGCCTGCCTCAGAGAGTGATTCCAATCCTAATAAGAAAAATGCCTCTTACAAAGTCACTTGAAGCTCTACGTAGACAATTAGAATACAACAATAAACAGTCATTAAGAAATCATAAAAGACAATGAAAAATTAAGTAAGTAGCATTATTAAAAGAGTTCCCTTCAATTATGTGATATTTTAAATAGATGACTATAAGCTCTTATAAACTAGAATGCTTTATAGGATAAAAACATGCAGAAAGCAAATTTCATTAGATATCTAAATAATTTTAGAAGTGTTGAATTTTATGCATGTTTCACAAAAACATCATTTGACATAGGATTGTCAGCTGATTACTCAAAACAACATGGATCAGAATGCTGTTTAACGCATGAAATGTTATTTAGAAGCTACTGCTGCTGCTAAGTCATGTCCGTCATGTCCGACTCTGTGTGACCCCATAGACAGCAGCTCACCAGGCTTCCCCATCCCTGGGATTCTCCAGGCAAGAACACTGGAATGGGTTGCCATTTCCTTCTCCAATGCATGAAAGTGAAAAGTGAAAGTGAAGTCACTCAGTTGTGTCCAACTCTTAGTGACCCTATGGACTGCAGCCCACCAGGCTCCTCCATCCATGGGATTTTCTAGGCAAGAGTACTGGAGTGGGGTGCCATTGCCTTCTCCGAGCCAGCAGAGAAGCCCATAATCTCAAACAAAACTATGCAACTAAGGTCATGGCATTGGAGATAGGAGGCTGGTCTTAATGCTGAGATAGGGGTTCAAGTTTAGAGTTTTAATGGCTTCTCTAAACCTTGACACTAAGATTTGGAGCCACTGAGGAAACAGGAACTGAATTCATTTAAACTTGGACTCTAGAAATGCTCCCTAGCAGTCAACAAGCAGGCACTAGAAAATTATACCCAGAGGCTAGGCAAGTCAACCAGAAAACATTCTCTTTCTTTTGGGGCTCTAGGTAGGTAAAAATTAGTGTGCCGTCAAAACCCCAAATCTGTGTGCCACGTGGGAATGGGGTCAGTTTTAATCTCCCTTTATGTGCTAGAATTCTTCAACATGTCAAGCAAATGGTATTTCCACAGGAATAAAGAACAGCCTTAACTGACAGTGAACTCACCATAAAGTAGTATGGTGCACAATAGGAGAGTAACTGCAAGAGGAAATTGGAAGTCAGAAAAGTCAGAATATTCATAAACTGAAAACAAGAAAGAATCAGATAACCTGAAAATGTATACACATAAAAATATTTTTAAAATTTAATAACGTAAATCACAGAAATAAAATATGTAGAAAATGAATAGTCATAAAAATATGAGTAGAAGATAAAAGCACAAAGAAAGAAAAATAGGGGAATAAAAAAACCAAAAAATACGATACTATAGTAAAAGAATAAGCAGGTTTGGAGAGAAGTTAATATAATTTATTTCTAGAAATGAACAAAAAAATCAGATGTAGTCATTGAAATTTAAAATTCAGTGAATAGGATGAACAAGAGGTTAGAAACTGTTGGATAGAGGATCAAAAGTACAGAATGGAGTAAAATACTTGTACATTGTCATAGGGAGGTAAAGAAATAAAAACACGAGATGCCAAGTGGCATGGTTGGTAGAATGATAAAATTCAGCATAAGTTTAGCAGAAGTGGCCAAAGAAGATATTAGATGAAACTGGGGAGAAACAGTATTCAGGAAATAATGGAGTAAATGATTATAAAGAATTAAAGAAGATTATATATGCTCAGTTTGAAGAAGATAAAAAAAAAAGTCCACCACCAGGGTTTATAGTAGAATCCCTGCCCACCAGTCAAGGAAAAATATTAAAACCAGAGACAAATATCAGTTTATTGTGAATGTTCACCACCAGCAGTTCAACTTCACTGAAAAAGCTTCTCAGTGGCATATGTACTTTAGTCAACGAATATTGAACCCAGAAGAGTTTCAGTGGGTTGAAGACTGTAAGAATCAGTCTATGGAAAGCAGTAGCATTTCTGTACACCAGCGATAGCCAATTAGGAAATGTAATAATATTTAGAATGGCAACAAAACGATGTGGTACTTAGGAATAAATGTTCTCAAGTAGAGGTATTTTAAAAAGATTATTTCTCTGATAATGAGTGATGTTGAGCATCTTTTCATGTGTTTGTTAGCCATCTGTATGTCTTCTTTGGAGAAATGTCTATTTAGTTCTTTGGCCCATTTTTTGATTGGGTCATTTATTTTTCTGGAATTGAGCTGTAGAAGTTGCTTGTATATTTTTGAGATTAGTTGTTTGTCAGTTGCTTCATTTGCTATTATTTTCTCCCATTCTGAAGGCTGTCTTTTCACCTTGCTTATAGTTTCCTTTGTTGTGCAGAAGCTTTTAAGTTTGATTAGGTCCCATTTGTTCATTTTTTATTTTATTTCCGATATTCTGGGAGGTGGGTCATGGAGGATCCTGCTGTGATGTAAGTCAGAGAGTGTTTTGCCTATGTTTTCCTCTAGGAGTTTTATGTATAATATTATATCTGAAACGAGTCGTCAGTCCAGGTACGATGCCCAATAACAAATGCCTGGGGCTGGAGCACTGGGACTACCTGGAGGGATGGTGTGGGGAGGGGAGAGGGAGGAGGGTTCAGGATGGGGAACACGTGTATACTGGCGGCAGACCCATCTTGATGTAATGTAAAAGCAATACAATATTGTAAAGTTAAGCAAAATAAAATAAATAAAAAGATTATTGAAGATCATAAAGTAATATTTAAAATGGGGAGATAGCTGCTAATTTTAAGTGCTGGTAAAAATCTGGGGGAAATAAAAGTGTTCACCATTGCTCTTATTAGAATGAATTAGGGACTTCCCTGGTGGCCCAGTGGCTAAGACTCCACACTCCCAATGCAGGGGGCCCAGATTTATTCTGTGAGGAGGGCATGGCAACCCACTTCAGTATTCTTGCCTGGAAAATCCGTATGGGCAGAGGAGCCTTGCAGCCAGGAGTCCATGGGGTCACAAGGAGTCGGACACCACTGAGCAACTAAGCATAGCACAGCAAGGAACTAGGTCCCACATGCTGCAGTGAAGATGAAGAAGATCCCACATGGCACAACTTAGACCCAGTACAGCCAAATAAATAATATTTTAAAAAATTAGGATGGAGTAGTATCAAAACTTAGGCCAATATAGCATTATCTGCTGCTGCTGCTGCTGCTGCTAAGTCGCTTCAGTCATGTCTGACTCTGTGCGACCCCATAGATAGCAGCCCACCAGGTTCCCCCATCCCTGGGATTCTCCAAGCAAGAATACTGGAGTGAGTTGCCATTTCCTTCTCCAGTACATGAAAGTGAAAAGTGAAAGTGAAGTCGCTCAGTTGTGTCCGACTCATAGCGACGCTATGGACTGCAGCCTACTGATGTTTCCAGGCAAGAGTACTGGAGTGGGGGTGCCATTGCTTTCTCCGATAGCATTATCTAGTATTATTAAATGTATTTAAAACCTGTCAGCCAGCAACTCAGTATCTAGACATTTACCCAAAAGAATCTTATGCTACATGTACAAAGAAGCATATGAAAGATGTTCAGCACCCTCCTGCTTGTTATTATGTAAATTAGGAAAAATCTAAATATCCATAGATAAGAAAAATGTGATATATTCATATAATCTGATATAAGAAACAAGTGAGAGAAATAGGTCTTACATGTAAAAACACTGATAAATTTCAGGTGAAGTGAACAAAACAAATGCCGTTATCATTTATGTAAAGATGTGAAAAATAAAAAAAACTATGAATACACAAAAAGAAATTTTAGAAATTTAAATACACTAAGATGACATGTACTAATTTCAGCAAGACAAGGCTCAAAGCTTTCCCTTCTGGCCTCTTACTGTATCCTCCTCCTCTCCTAGTGTCTTCCCCTCCCAAAATCTGCTTCATCTCTCATATCCTAGCCTGCCTCTTATTCTTTCAGAAGTATATTACTTACCTTGGGCTCTTGTTGGATTTTATTTGATGTTTTGTTGACTATATTTGCATCCACATTCCTCAGAGAAAGTGGTCTACAATTTTCTTTTTTTGTAGTATCTTTGGTTTTGGAGTCAGAGTGATGGTGGCTTCATAGAATAAATTTGGAAGTGTTTTCTCCTCTTCAACTTTTTGGAACAGTTTGAGAAGGATAAATTCTTTATTATACATTTGGTAGGATTTCTCAATGAGCCTGTCCAATTCTGAACGCTTGTTTGGAGAGAGGTTTTTTGGTTTGTTTGTTTGTCTGTTTTTACAGATTCTATTCTACTTCTAGTGATGATCTGTTCAAGTTCACTGTTTCTTCTTGACTCAGTTTTGACAAGCTATATGTTTCAAAAACTTGCCCATTTCTGCAATTTGTTAGCATAAAACTGTTCAAACTGGAGAAGGAAATGAAAACCCACTTCAATATTCTTGCCTGGAGAATTCCATAGACAGGGGAACTTGGTGGGCTACAGTCCATGCAGCTGCAAACAGTCAGACATGACTGAGTGACTTAACACTTTCACAACTGTTCATAGTATTCTCTTATGATTTTTTGTTGAGCATTTTTTGGGTCTATGTTCATCAGTGATATTTGCCTGTAACTTTCTTTTTGTGATATCTTTACCTGGTTTTGGTATTGGGGTGATTGTGGGGCTGGGGTTGGGGAATTGTAACTGCAGGAAATGAGGTAGCTGTGCTGCTGCCTAGGATCTGGGCTGCCTCTGTGGTATACTTCTTCTGGGATCTGTCTACTCCAGATCTAGTGCTAAGCTGTGGTGTGGAATGAGCAGAACTCATGTGTTCTTGCTGGAAAACCAGTCACTGAATACTCCTGCCCAGAGCCTCTCTGCCCAGATTTAGCAATTGGCCAGTGTGTGTGTCACTAGCTGGTGCATGCATTGACAGTGGTCATCTCAGCTCTGCCCAGATCACACCCCAGGTGCCCTGGTCTGTCTAGACTGAATCGTTGCCTTGTTCTTGCACCAGGCTATAGTGTGGAGTTGAGTGGAGCTGGGGCATTCACCCCTTCAGATTGGGAAGTGCAGCAAAGTGGCAGCCACCATTGCAAACCTCTCTCTGCTCTAACAGTTAGCAAGTCAGTGCTCCTCACCAGTAGAGTCGAGGTTTCCACAGCCTATCTGTCTTAGCAAATTTTCCAGCAGGCAAGGGAGCTTGTATCCTCCATGCAGGACCCCAGGACTGAGATGCACAGAGTGAATCAATCTGCTTTCTCCCCAAGGTGAGAACCACAAGTGTGGCCCTTCTCTTTCTTCCAGATCTCTCCAAGGGGAGCGGGTTCTGACCTGATGCCTTTTCTTCCCCACTCTATCTCAATATATGGAGGTCTTTTTTACAGTTTTGGTTGTATAAGAGATCTTCTCCTGGTTTCCCATTACTTTTCTTGATAGAATTGTTCTGCATGTAGATATATTTTTGATGAGTTTGTAGTGAGCTCCAAGTCTACCTGCTCCACCACTTTGATCCCATTTCAGATATTTATCAGTTTTGGGGGTGGGGTTGGTGGGGCATTCATCTATACGTTTGTTTTTTTTTTTTCTATTGTCTCATTTTCTAGTTTTCAACTATTCTAGAGTTCCTAGAATAAATAGTAGCTGATCTTATGCTTGAAAAAAAAAAAAAAAAAACTTGCTCTCTTTAACTACCAACAATAGTCATTAGCTTATAGAGGTACATGCAGTCTTGCCTGGAAAATCTCATGGACAGAGGAGCCTAGGAGGCTGTAGTCCATGTGGTCACAAAGAGTTGGACACAACTGAGTGACTGAACATAGCTGAAACACACAAGGGAAAATATTCATAGTTTTAACTTCTAGGTTGTGGGTAATGGATAGTTATATGTACTTTTCTAATGCTTTGAAGTAATTCTAGATTTAAAGCTTCTCAAATTGAAGGGGAAAAAAAGGATTTCCTAATTTAAAAAGATATAAAAAGCAATTTTTAGCTTAATACGATATCAACTACTGTAATGTCCACACATAAGATTTTCTGTTATATTCTTGTTTAGATAATGATATTACTGAACACCATCCTAATTATATTTCCAAATATGAAAGCAATGCAACTCAAGACACAAAAATATTTACTAATTTTATGTATTATTAAAATGTTTAAAATGTCTCTTCTGGTAAATTAAAAGAGACAAGCTAATTTCAGATATATGACAAGTCAATTAAATTTAAATGCTCTTCTGACTCTTGGCATTTATTTTAAGTACTACATGCTAAAATTTGGCTCTTTTGAAGTTTAGTATCATATTCTCTATTCAAAGTGAATTGAATTGCAGGCTCTGATAAATAATATAAATGGACCTTGATCTAGGTAGAAATGTGCTTTTGTTTTTATCGAAGTCATAATAGACAAATAGTGAAGTAAAAGACTGGAAATCAAAGTCTATATTTTTATCTTGTTTTGCTTTTTTTTAACTTCACTTTTCATTAACTTCTTACTGGCACACAAAATGATGTGATCTGACCATGATTTACCTCTCCAGAATATTCTTGAGTTTCAGCCTCTGTCTTCTAGCCTTGCTTAAATTTCTTGAGTCACCAAGCTCTTTTTAACTCTGGAATTTTACAGATTCTATTCAGATTGCTTGGAAAACCTCACTCTGACCTTTTCCCTTTGCTTACCTAGGTAGTTTTCAAGGCTCAGTTCCATTTCTCATTAAACTATCCTTTATCCCCCAGTGAAAATTATTCTTCTGCCGTAGTCACTTGTCATCTTTTTCCTTGATTATCTTTTCACAATTTGCAATCCATTTAACATCTACTACACCTCTGTGATGACATCAATTCTATATATTTTCTTCATCATTAAAAAATAAGATAACACAGTGGCTCATACATAAAAAAGAAGGAAAGGACAAAACTAAAAAGAAGTGTGAAGCTTTAACAGTTGTTTAAACTGATTCATATTTCTTAATCCATAAAATGATATTGAATCTTTCTTGCCTAATTCTCTATAGTTGTAATATTGAAACCCTGTACAAAATATAAAGTATAATCATAAATGCCTGCTGGTTTATCTCTTGTTTATATATTTTTATAAGTCGAGATAAGTTGCCATTCTTTTCCCCAATGGGATTTTTAAAGTGTATGCTAGTATTTTTATTGGCTTGGATTTCCCACCTCTTTTCCATTTATGTACAGGAATGTTTATCTTACTTTCTTGTTAGGTTCAAACCCAGGGCATTTTTACAAAAGGCATTCAATTTATATATTTGATCCCAAATCTAAATTACAAATGTAAAATTTTTAACATAAAAAGTCTATGCCATAATTTGTCTTCTGTGACAGTTACAGTTCAAAACTATTGTTAATTGTTTTTTGTATTGAAAGTTAAGGTTGTAAAAAATTGAGAACTAATTTTCATTGATTTTTGTCTTTTTTTCTAACCCATCAAGTATTAGTCTTAGAACAGTGTATTTAAAGAGTAAACACTCAACAAATACTGCTAATTATCTAATTATCGTTCTTTTGTTAACTTCTTTTAATACTAGGATGCATTAGAATGAAGGCCATAACAGAGGGAAAGCTTTAATTGATTACAAACACCTCAACCAACAGACGTGGCTGCAAATTTTTCTGAAGAAATTATCACACACAAAAAAATAAATGTCACTGGAGATATTCCTGGTAACTTCATCAGTAGAATTCCCAGTTGGCTAACAATCACAGATAAACATGTACTGTTGAAGTTGTCCCTAATTTGTAAGAAGGTAATTTCATGAGAAAGAATACAGGGAAACTATTATGACTCCATTTCTCTAGAGAGAAACTGTGCTGAGGAAACTATAGCAAAAACAAAACTGATGTCAACCCAACAGTCTCTAACTTCAAGAAAAAAGAATCTAGTCATATTTTTCTAATTCAACTTTATTTTTAGGAAAAAAAGAGTACTAAATAAAAAGGGACAGTTATTACATACTTTTTGTAGGGTAGGTCACAAAATACCTAATTAGATACTCAGCTAAATATGTTCAACAGAAATATGTATGTAAAACACATATTTCTCCCTAAGGAGATGAAAATTTGTTCTTGAGGGGCAAAAATATATCCATTTTATGTATAAGGCAAACATATTCACACATTGCGTTAACACATACATTGTATCTGTAGAATTAAAATTTCATTGTGGTGATGATTAGAACAAAATGACTAAGAGGTTCCTTAGGGACAAGATAATGAAAACTAGGTTGAGAACCACGGGTCTGAAGTGACACTTTTTATTATCAAAATATGTAAGAGAATAAAAATACATGCTATGTGGATTAATTTTTTGACAGTGAAAAAATAATTAACTATTATTAATTCCTGTTTAATTTTTGTTAATATAACCAACTGGAATAATCCTTTAGAAATGAAAAAGCTAGAATATTTGCTTTTAGGAAAATAAGATGATATGAGGAAATGTTAGTCTCTAGAGTGAAAGTCTGGAGCACTCTGAAAATTAAATGTGGAGCATTTCGGAAATGACCTAGTTCATAGGCCTATGTGTAAAAAAATCACCATTAAATTTGGAAATTAGAATACTATTGAACTCTAAATAAATAAAACATTAAAATTACTGGATTGATGTGAGCTGCACATTTGAAATGCCAGGAGACTAGATTTGACCCCATTTTGTTTAGATAAACAGTTAAAAAGACTTTTAACATTTTTATTAAATTATATGCTAATAACACTTTTTAAAGTTGAATAGTATAGAGACCTAAAAGAGAGAAATCTCATAATGACTAAATTAGTATTTGGGCTAAAAGTCATAGACTCTTACCATCATTATCAGGTATTTAGGATCAGTTATTTTCATATCCATGCTTTAGAGACTGAGTTGGATGGTGACACATAAGAAGATAAGGTATTTGTCCTTGAATATCTCAATAATATTAGTGGCAAAAAAAAAGAACATAAATGATGGTTTTATTGTTTGGATTGATTGATTGACTTAAAAAAAAAAAAAAACCTACATAGACATTCTTACATCTGTAAACATTCTAATTAAAGAGAACAGTGCTGCAGTGGCCTGTTTTAATCTGATGATGCAAATCTTAGGCTATATTACATTTTTTTTCTTTCAACCTTGTGGCTTTTCTGTCTTATTTTTCCTTCAGTAGGTTGGAAAACTTTGGTCATAAATCTAGTGTCAGATCCAGAGCATGTACTCAATACCCCTCTTAAGACAGTAATTCCCTTGTGCTTTGTATTATACTTACTGGTCCATGTTCTTACTTCCTTTGCTGTAATTCTCTTGAGGACATTTTTTATATTCTCTTTGGCATTTCATATAATGCCTTGTATGTAGTTTGTCAGCTATGATTTGATGAATGAGTGAATAATAACAGAGAATAAAGGAACAGTGAGAAGTGATATACAGATCATTTTTTAATAATTTAATCATGATAGCAAAGAAAATTAAAATGCTCAAAGAACCTACCCTAAAGCAGATAGTTCATTCCCAAGTTGAAAATGAATTAGGAATACAATCAGGGGTTCCTTCATGGATGATAGTTGTTAATTACTCCTAGAGAAATTTTGAAAAATAAATTATGTACCTGGGAACACATAAAAAAAATTGAGACCCAAGTTTCCAAGATCATGTGTTTTAGAAAACTACTAAGAAATGGAGAACCTCTGTCTCTGTGAGGTGTACTAAAAGTCCTGGAGCACCATGCTTCTATGTCTGAATTGTGCCACTCTAACTGGGAGAAATATCAATAACCTCAGATATGCAGATGACATGACTCTTATGGCAGAAAGTGAAGAGGGGCTAAAAAGCCTCTTGATGAAAGTGAAAGTGGAGAGTGAAAAGGTTGGCTTAAAGCTCAACATTCAGAAAACGAAGATCATGGCATCTGGTCCCATCACTACATGGGAAATAGATGGGGAAACAGTGGAAACAGTGTCAGACTTTGTTTTTCTGGGCTCCAAAATCACTGCAGATGGTGACTGCAGTCATGAAATTAAAAGACGCTTACTCCTTGGAAGGAAAGTTATGACCAACCTAGATAGCATACTCAAAAGCAGAGACATTACTTTGCCAACAAAGGTTCGCCTAGTCTTTCCTGTGGTCATGTATGGATGTGAGAGTTGGACTGTGAAGAAGGCTGAGCGCCGAAGAATTGATGCTTTTGAACTGTGGTGTTGGAGAATACTCTTGAGAGTCCCTTGGACTGCAAGGAGATCCAACCAGTCCATTCTGAAGGAGATCAGCCCTGGGATTTCTTTGGAAGAAATGATGCTAAAGCTGAAACTCCAGTATATTGGCCACCTCATGCGAAGAGTTGACTCATTGGAGAAGACTCTGATGCTGGGAGGGATTGAGGGCAGGAGGAGAAGGGGACGACAGAGGATGAGATGGCTGGATGGCATCACTGACTCGATGGGTGTGAGTCTGGGTGACCTCCAGGAGCTGGTGATCGACAGGGAGGCCTGGTGTGCTGCGGTTCATGGGGTCGCAAAGAGTCGGACACGACTGAGCGACTGATCTGATCTGATCTGATCTGAAAGTATATTAAATATCAAACTGTAGTGTTCTCTAGTAAGCACTGTTTTAAAACTAGTATCTTTTTAAAGAAAATTCTGGAGTCCTTAAGTAAGAAATTACTTAGATATGCACTCTGTTAAGGGAGATTAGAAAGCTAAAAAGCAAGTAGAATCTGATATAATAATTAAGTCTATACATAGCAGAAAGCAGAGCATTAGTGAGGAGCTAAAAAGAAGTTCTTCCTGATTCATTATTTTCTTAGCAGCATCAAGAGGCTCTTTAACCAGTCTATAAGAATGCACATACAAGAATTATTATATTCATCAATGGATCGAAGTGCCAACATCCATTGGATCATAGAAAAAGTAAGAGATTTCCAGAAAAGCATTTACTTCTGCTTATTGACTACACCAAAACCTTGACTGTGTGGATCACAACAAACTGTGAAAAATTCTTAAAGAGATGGGAATACCAGACCACCTGACCTCCTCCTGAGAAATCTGTATGCAGGTCAAGAAGCAACAGTTAGAACCAGACATGGAACCATGGACTGATTCCAAACTGGGAAAGGAGTATGTACATTGTCACCCTGTTTATTTGACTTATATGTATAGTACATCATGGGATATGCCAGACTGGATAAAGCACAAGCTGAAATCAAGATTTCTGGGAGAAATATCAATAACATCAGATATGCAGATGACACCACTCTTATGGCAGAAAATGAAGAGGAACTAAAGAGCCTCTTGATGAAAGTGAAAAAGGAGAGTGAAAAAGCCGACTTAAAACTCAACATTCAGAAAACTAAGATCATGGCATTTGGTCCCATCACTTCATGGCAAATAGATGGGGAAACAATGGCAACAGTGAAAGATTTTATTTTCTTGGGCTCCAAAAATCACTGCAGATGGTGACTGCAGCCATGAAATTAAAAGATGCTTGCTCCTTGGAAGAAAAGCTGTGATGAGCCTAGACAGCAATATTAAAAAGCAGAGAAATTACTTTGCTGACAAAAGTCCTTCTAGTCAAAGCTATGGTTTTTTCCAGTAGTCATGTATGGATGTGCAAGTTGGGCCATAAAGAAAGCTGAATGCCGAAGAATTGATGCTTTTGAACTGTGATGTTGGAGAAGACTCTTGAGGTCCCTTGGAATGCAAGAAGATCCAACCAGTCCATCCTAAAGGAAATCAGTCCTGAGTATTCATTGGAAGGACTGATACTGAAGCTGAAACTCTAGTACTTTGGCCATGTGATATGGAGAACTAACTCACTGGAAAAGATCCTGATGCTGGGAAAGACTGAAGGCAGGAGGAGAAGGGGACAACAGAGAATGAGATGTTTGGATGGCATCACAGAGTCAATGGACATGATTTTGAACAAGCTCTGGGAGTTGGTAAAGGACAAGGAAACCTGGCATGCTGCTGCCCATGGGGTCACAAAGAGTCTGACATGACTGAGCGACTCAAATGAAGCGATATTTACCAAATTTAGTACTGACTTAATATTGAACCGTAGTAGAGGTTGAGAAATATCAGAACCAAGAACTTTTCTGTTGAGTGATTCTAACTCAATCGATTAGGAACTATACTCAATAAAGAAAAAGTATGGTATAGACTCAGGACTAAAAATGAAGAAGTCCAGAAACTTAAAGTTGTGGTTTCAAGCTGCGGTACTATGCAATATTATATAAGGTACATGCAGACTTAGAGCTGATAATTGTTTTCAAGTGAGTTGACGTGAATTGAGTGTAGGATTCACTGAAGTGAATTAGTATCCAGATTTAGAAACTGTAGCAGGATCTAAAGTATTTTGCCTCAAGATTTGTCACAATAAACAAAGTAAAACTAATAGTTGGTTAACCTGTTTTTATAGGTATAAATATCCTACAAAGACCACACTCATTTTGAATGATTCACTAGAAAGATTCATAACTTTGAAAAGCTGTTATGGTTTATTAAAGTAAAAAAAGGGAATTAGTGATCCAGTGGTTAAGAGTCCGCACTTTCAATTCAGGGGCACAAGTTCAATCCCTGTTTGGGAAACTAAGATCCCAGCTGTGCACAGTGCAGACAAAAAAATAAAAAAAGATAAAGTGAGAAGGATACAGATCAAAATCCTATATCCTTTTGTATACAACAACAGGTGCATAGGAGAGAATCAAGGAGAGACCAAGCACAAACTTCCAGTTATCCTCTCCCAGTAGAATCATACAGAGAGTGGTTAATTCTCCTAACAACACTGTTTTACAACACATATGAGTTATTATCAACCAGGAAAACTCATTGAAGTCTTAGTGTTCAAGGTTTGTATTGGAGGTTAAATTAAGTAGATATGGAGTACTCATATAACTGATTTTGTCTGCTGCTGCTACTGCTGCTAAGTTGCTTCAGTCGTGTCCGACTCTGTGCAATCCCAGAGACAACAGCCCGCCAGGCTCCTCCGTCCCTGGGATTCTCCATGCAAGAACACTGGAGTGGGTTGCCATTTCCTTCTCCAGTGCATGAAAGTGAAAAGTGAAAGTGAAGTCACTCAGTGTCTGACTCCTAGTGACCCCATGGACTGCAGCCTACCAGGCTCCTCTGTCCATGGGATTTGCCAGGCAAGAGCACAGGAGTGGGCTGCCATCACCTTCTCCGTGACTTTGTCTACTCAACTACCCCTAGGTCAAACTGATACATAATGGCAAGGACCCCGCATAAACAAAACTAGGCATTTACCATAAATCATATCATTAGCATAAAATATCTCATATGACTCCTGGTTTTGGTTATACAAAGACATTCTTATTAGGCAAGATAGTCTAAGGGTTTAGTAGTTATGTCCCAAGAGCTGGTCAAAGGACAGTTTTCTCAGTTTAGAATGTGGGTTTGAATACTCTGAGATCATTGAATTAATCCTTTACTGCACCTTATGATATTGAAAAGTTTCTTTGTTCTAGTGTCTCATGTTATGAATACTTTACTTACTATTGCCAAGTTAAACACCCCAAGTATAGTTGTGTTGATTTATCTCTTACTGAATACCTTTTAATGACTTTTCATCAATTCCTGTGTGATAAGATCTGATCTCTTAAAGGTTTATTACATGAAGTTAGGGGCCCTGGAAACCAAGCACCAAATTAAGAACCTAGCATAAGGGAAATATTCATATAGTTTTTTAAAGATTAAATACTGAATGAAACTTCTAAGCTTTTAATTATTTATTCCTATTATTTTTGCTAATGAGATCTCTCTTCTATCCCCTCCATCAGGATGAATTTTTAAACCATGTTCGAAAGCTTAGGTCAAATTCCACTCTTGTCATAAAGCCTTCTCAAGGCTTCGTAGCAGAAACCAGCCCTTTATCCTCTGTGTTCTTATAATTTATTTCTGGTTTCTTCTTTTCATGTTCTACCTTGCATTATGTTGATTGTAAATGTATCTTTTTACTCAACTCTGGATGTTGGCTTTTAAAGACAGAGATCTTGACTCACTCATCTTTATAGTACCTAGAATTTCTACCATAATGTGATACTTTGGTTTATTAAACTGAATATTGTAATTATTTAATCATTACTTTTCAAGGTCATATTGCTAGGCTAAAATAACCAACAAAAATGTAACTAATGTCTGAAAGTTTCTAATTGTTAGGCTCAGTATGAATCTCAGAAAAGTGATATTACAAGCTTTCAAATTAGAGTAAATGAAAGAAAATTAGACCAAGCACATAAGAACACAGTGTACAGAACAGCTGTACTGTATCCTTAATGGGATAAGCTAAATTATCATTATTGATATGTTTCATCTTTCTTGCCTGTGTCGTCTTCTGAAGATGCTCTCAGGTTCAGGATTTTGGGGATATATTTGCCATCTTAGGTCTGAAATTAGTTTGATTAGTTTTGTTGATGTCTATCATCTGAAAATATCTGAAATTTACCTTAAAAATAGCAAGAATACTAGCAGGAACATCAGTGCAATAATTAAATTTATGTGCATATTGAGAGGCTGAAGTTTGACATGTGAAACATGTCTAGAGACTCTCTTTTGTTTAGGCTCTTGGCAGTGTAGAAATGGTTGAGGTGGTAAGTAACACATAGAAATCAAGCCCCAAACTTAATTTCAAATATATTATTCTCTTGGATATCAGGAGAATATCTTTGTTGGCTTATTTTTGTAAATTCCTCTATTTTTCAAGCTATTGTTCTTTTATCTTTCCCCCTATATGCTCACATTTTTATTGCCCTATCTTCTGCCCAATCTTTATTCAAACATGTTTTTATGAAACATCTACTAGGTGCACAGCACTTCACTGTGCATGAAAAATATGACCACCAAGAGATTTATTTAAACTTAATACAGTTTTATTAAGCTAGTATTCAATGTTGTACCAGATACACTACCACTTTTGTGGTATAACAAAGGCACAGGTAAGACAGGGTTCTACATCTACATAGATTATGGTATGGCTAGAGTGAATGATCTTAGAAGACACAGTGGTACTTTTCTGTGGTTATAATAGAAGAATGACAGAAGGCTCTGGGAACACATTTGAGAAAGAAGCTAGTTTTCTAAGGAAAAGGAAAATTTCAGAATTGAAGTAATAAGAGAATTCAAGGAAGAGGGAAAATACGGGGCAAATTCATACGTCGGGACTACTATGAATCTATCTCCTGAAAAGCAAGGAACTTTCATATGGAAGACATTAGTCAAGATTAACCATTCTTTAACTGAGAAATTATAGCCTTCCCAGTTTTTCATCATATAGTCAACTTTCTCCGGCTTGAGTTCCATGTATAAACAAATAATTTTTCAGTATACTGGGTCTAGGATTAATGAAGCCAATCTAGAGAGCAGTCACCAAATGAGAATAATTTTTTCCCCATAATGTTACTCTATGATTAACTGACTATGCCAGTGTGTTAAGGGAAACACTGTGAAAATTAACTAGGGAAAACTTTCTTTCTTTCCTACTGTATCTCATCAGGGAAAAAGTGTGACTATTTGCCCAGTTTATCTACCTGTCTCATTCTTAGACTTGCTTCAAGGATTTGTACTTTTCGTATGTGATGTGAAAAATATTTTACCATCCGTATAATATCAATGTTCTATTCTACATCTATGTATCAGCTTAATATCTTTTATTTTATCATGTATCATGTGTTCTAGAGGAAGCAGTTCAACAACATAGATGGTTAAACACTGAACCAAATGTTTAAGTTATTGTTGGATTTATCATGACAGTTACTCCACTCTGGACAAAGATGAAGATCAAATTGTAACTTGGTGCAGTAGATTAGACTACTGTTGGATAATAATCAAGCATTATTTCCTATTAGTGTGGTTAGGACAGCATGTAGTTAATAAGAAGTTTTTGAGATTTTTAAAAATATGATTATACATTAAATAAAGTTGAGAGGTAACATGAAGAATATATAGCTTATATTTTTCTTAAGCAGAAATAGGGACATTGTTCTATTTTGAAGGGCACCTGTGTTAATAACCTGCTTCTCTGTTTATAGGAAAATGTTGAAGGAGGAGACTGTAGCCGTTGCAAATTTGGGTTCTTCAATTTGCAAGAGGATAATTATAAAGGTTGTGATGAGTGCTTCTGTTCAGGAGTTTCAAACAGATGTCAAAGCTCCTACTGGACCTATGGCAACGTAAGCAATAAATAGCCTTTGAATTCTGTGTGCTGCTCCACGGGGCTTCTTGCTATTGTCTTTCTATAAGAAATTAACTTTTTTTTTTCTTGTAGTGAGTTTTTACTTAAACTTATCTTGGAGAAGTGATGGAATTTTCTTTCAAATACTAGCTGTCTCTTTGACCAAAGCCTTTAAGGTTTTGTACCAGTGTGTAAACTGGAACCTCTTATAATAAGTCAACACTAGCCTTTTCAAGTGTCCATGATTAGTATGTGAAGCAATGATGGAATTAATGCTGCTTTTACCTCAGGGCAGACACTACAACAGAGAATACATCTGATTGCCATAGGAAGGATTATGAATTGCATTCACCAGTATTTTTGGTATACCGATTAAGAGAAATTCCTTTAACAGCTATGTACATAATACCTATTACCCACCAGTCTTTAGTTGTGATTTGTTGTTACCATAGCTCTTTCTTTGTTAAAAGGAGAAACTAAATTTGAATAATATCTTCATTCTTAATTGATTTGAAAAAGTTCAAATTATTACATGTTTAGTGGTGATGATGGTGGTTTAGTCCAACTTTTGTTACTCCATGGACTGTTGCCTACTGGAGTCCTCTGTCCATGGGAAGAACAGTGGAGTGGGCTGCCATTTCATTCTCCAGAGGATCTTCCCAACCAGGATTAAGCCTAGGTCTCCTGCATTGCAGGCAGATTCTTTACCACTGAACCACCAGGGAAGCCCTGGGATATTCTTCCTCTACCATAAACATAAACATGTTTCCCTCCTACCTCCTTTGCCTATCATACACTCACTGATTTTTCATCCCTTCACAGACAGCAGTTTGCCTTCTTATGAAAGAGGACCTTCAGGGAATTTCAAATAGTTTATGTGGCAGCACTTAGTAATATAAAATACAAGGAAACGGGCTGGAGAAATGAAGAGAAGCCTACAGAGGGAATGAGAAACTAGACATACATGGTTGAGTTTACTAAGAAGTTGAGCTCTTATCCTTGGAGAGTAAGAAACTGAAGGATTGTAGCAGGGGGTGTTGTGATTAGAGCTGGACTTCACAAAGATCACTCTTTTAATAAAATTGAATTCCAAACACTGCTGCCTTTCAGCTTTAATCAGCTAACTAATCTAACTAATCCTTAATACAGCTATGAAAATTTTCTCTACTTGTGTTGCTTTTAAGTCTGAAATATTATGAGTAGTTTCTGATTGGACTCTTCGTACCTAAATGAACCTGTGTGTACTTTATCAAGTATTGCTTGTGGAACAGATTTTGTAGAACCAATGGCAAATGAACATCTAGTCTAACTTCACCCTCTAGACTGTTCCATTAATGTACAAAAGTTTTATGGTTAGCAGAGGAGCAGAAGTAGCATTCAGCCTTGTACTTCAGAAACTAGGTTCACTGATATTTGCATTTCAGGAGTTTTTCTGGAAAGAGCTTTCTCTGAATTTCACTGGGCTGTCCTTGGAGGTCTGATGAATGTTGGAAAGGGAAGAGAAGGAGTATGTATCTTGCTGCTTTTCTGTCCGATAAACTTTCACTGACTCTCTCTTGACAAAGGCAGTCCCAGCAGTTCCACAGCTTTAGAAGATACAGAATCAAACGACCTCTACATGAAGAAATTTTAAAAATATTTCATCCATATGTGATCACCATTACCATTCTGCTACCCATAACCCACAATGCCAAGCAGCTCACACATGACTAGTGGGTCCCTGGTAGCTACAAACCTCTGTATCCAGAGTTATGTCCTGACTAAGTCAGTTCAGTTCAGTTGCTCAGTCGTGTCCGACTCTGCGACACCATGAATTGCAGCACGCTAGGCCTCCCTGTCCATCACCAACTCCCTGAGTTCACTCAAACTCACGTCCATCGAGTTGGTGATGCCATCCAGCCATGTCATCCTCTGTCGTCCCCTTCTCCTCCTGCCCCCAATCCCTCCCAGCATCAGAGTCTTTTTCAATGAGTCAGCTCTTCACATGAGGTGGCCAAAGTACTGGAGTTTCAGCTTTAGCATCATTCCTTCCAAAGAAATCCCAGGGCTGATCTCCTTCAGAATGGACTGGTTGGATCTCCTTGCAGTCCAAGGGACTCTCAAGAGTCTTCTCCAACACCACAGTTCAAAAGCATCAATTCTTCGGCGTTCGGCTTTCTTCTCAGTCCAACTCTCACATCCATACATGATCACCGGAAAAACCATAGCCTTGACTAGACGGACCTTTGTTGGCAAAATAACGTCTCTGCTTTTGAATATGGCATCTAGGTTGGTCATAACTTTCCTTCCAAGGAGTAAGCGTCTTTTAATTTCATGGCTGTAGTCACCATCTGCAGTGATTTTGGAGCCCAGAAAAATAAAGTCTGACACTGTTTCCACTGTTTCCCCATCTATTTCCCATGAAGTGATGGGACTAGATGCCATGATCTTAGTTTTCTGAATGTTGAGCTTTAAGCCAACTTTTTCACTCTGCTCTAAGTAGGATGGTTTAAATTTAGAATTGTAGCTGTGTGCCACACATAGCTGGAGAATAAACATGTCAAAGCAAGTCATCTTTCCCTAATTCCTTCTTAAATGGTCTTTCCTTTTCTGGGCAAAGGATCAAGACTAGGAGTTCTTATAGCACTTCTGACCCCATGGGAAGGAATAGGAACAGTATTGGGAGCTGGTGTTTTCAACTATCCTGGAGCTTCAAGTTGAAATTTAAATATATGAAAAGGAAGGAACTAGTAAATGAAAATCTACCTTTCATATCTTATCTCTTTTCTTCCTCTTCTTTTCAAATGTATATATAATACCTTTTGAAATAATTGTTTCCATAAGAAACAGGAAAGCACTAGTGAAGTGAAAAATGCGAAATTCAAACTTCAACTATTTGATAATTTATACAAAATTATGTGTGATTTTAAATGACTTTTTAAGAAAGTAGTATTTGAAATCATAATTTTTAAAAATCACACTGGATGTGTTTTTAATTTTCAAAATATGAACACTACAGAAATAGGAAAGAGAAGTGTCTGGGTTCTTTTCCTAAATGACAATGATTGTGTGTTTTCTTTAAGATAAAAGACATGAGTGGCTGGTATCTGACTGACATTTCTGGCCATATTCGAGTGGCCCCCCAACTGGATGACTTAGACCCACCTCAGCAGATCAGCATCAGCAGCGTGGAGGCCCGCCAGGCCCTGCCCCAGAGCTACTACTGGAGTGCACCAGCGCCTTACCTGGGAAACAAGGTGAGTCCACACAGTGCTTGCTTCTTGCTACATTGCTTCAATTGATCAATAAGGGAATGGGCTTTATATAGTCTTTCTTTAAAGGAAGATGAGATCAAATATAGACTGATCAGATTGCTGCTACTGCTGCTGCTAAGTTGTGTCAGTCATGTCCGACTCTGTGCGACCCCAGAGACAGCAGCCCTCCAGGCTCCTCCATCCCTGGGATTCTCCAGGCAAGAACACTGGAGTGGGTTGCCATTTCCGTCTCCAATGCACAAAAGTGAAAAGTAAAAGTGAAGTCGCTCAGTCGTGTCTGACTCTTTGCGACCCCATGGCCTGCAGCCTTCCAGGCTCCTCTGTCCATGGGATTTTCCAGGCAAGAGTTCTGGAGTGGGTTGTCATTTCCTTCTCCAGGGGATCTTCCCTACTCAGGGATTGAACCCAGGTCTCTGGCATTGCAGGTGGACACTTTACCCTCTAAGCCACAAGGGAAACCCCAAGGAAGATGAGATCAAATATATACTGATTGGATTGCTGGAACCAACTAAATCAGATTAAGTTGGACTTTTCCACCCTTGCCCCATGGGTGGTTGCATCCCCATGTCACACTTCTATATAGTTGCTATCCTGTGTTAACATTCTGGAAGAAAAAATAAACCAATGAAACCTTTAGATTTTTTTTTTTTTTTGCAAAAGAGATTGTAGATATTGGAAGAAACGGTGTCATGTTTACTTGAAATAGCTGTTTTTCTAGAATTGTCTGTGGTGGAATACTTACTGAAGTCTTTCTCATCTGTTTCTATTTCATTTCAAAACTGGTATTCAGGAGAGCTACTTTCTCTACCTTGTCGGAATGTTAATTGGAAATAAAATTTATTATATAACTAATTTAATACTTGCCATGAAGCTTATAATAAACACCATATTTCCTGGAGCTCAGGAAGAGAACTACCATAAAAGAAGAGCCAGATTGAAAGCACATGTTTTCCAGCCCACTGACACACATATAAAAACATACACACAGATAAACAAATGTAGCACTTTCAGAGATGAAGGTGCTTCTTTCTTCCCCTCTGTTGTGAATTAACTCTAATTGGATAGGTTACTTGGCTTTTATCATTTTATTTTATTTTGCTTAACAATTCATTGGAAACAAAATTTGATATTGAAATTCTAAATGAGAATACTTGCTTGATCTGTGGAACTTAATAACTTGTCAGCTCATAATTAAATGACCTGATCACTCCAGAAATTGTGACAGTCCCAGAAAAATCCTCTAGCAAGTTGATGCTATTTAAGACTAGTTTTCAACTATAAGAATATAGGTTACTTTGGAAAAAAATCTTCATGATTAAATAAAAATATTTTAATAATTAGTGGTGTGTGAGCATTAAGACAGAAAATCTTGCTAGTTCTTATGAATGGAAACTAGTGGTTTTATCTGATTGAAAACATTATAACTTTTGGCCTGTTTCTTATTTTTACAGGCCTCTAAATACCATTATGAAAAATGTGTAAATGAGTAAAACACATTTTTCAATGAATATGTATTTTTAAAGAGACTGTTGCATAAAATTTTCCAGCTGTAATAAAAATCTAATTAAACTGTTACTTCAAAGCCCTTTCCAACAAGAGGTCATTCTATCCCATTCTATTTAGGAATTCCTGAATACCTGACAAGAATAAAATAGCACATAGGACTCGAATGTCTGTAGCTTAAAATTGCCAAAAAAACAAAACAAACAAAAAAACCAGAAGCTGTCTTTTTTTCCAACTGCTCTGAAGAATTTAGAGAAGAACCATGGGTCAAAATTGGATGAGTTTCAGAGGTCTTTCTTTTCTTACCACAGTGAAGTTTCCTTATAGGTAGTTTTTTTAAATAGAATATTTGTCATATTTTCCATCATTTCTTCTTTGCCCATATGCTTTTTCTTTCTGTTGGCTGAAAATCAAACTGACGGAAGGCAAGCAAATGGGACATGAAATAGCATCAGAGCAAAGCATTTGGACATCCTGTTCGTAGTGTTGGTTCCCAAAGATAACTTTCCTTATCCTGTCTGGACTGCTCCTTGTAACCACCCACAGTGAAGTACTTCATATCCTGCACATGTTCACATCAAAAAGCTGTGTTTGCCTGTGCTTCAGTTTCCATTCAGTGAACAAAATACTGGTAACAGGGTGTGCAAATTGTTTGAATATGAAAGATATTTTTTTAATGTAATGTGGAAGCCCTCGGTGGTTTACTGTCAGACATCTCAGTATGAATGAAACAATTTGCTTTAATAACTGAACCATATAAATTTTTGATACTACAATAATACTGCAAGCTCTCACAAATTACCGCAGTACATCTTAACTGTCATGTCACATCACGTAAATTACAGTCATGATGACATGCTTAGCTTGGTTGATATAATATCTTGCTAAGGAAATGGAAAATTGTAGGGCCTTATTTGTAAATCTAGTAAAGTCACTTTTCTAAATAGTTGAGGCTAAATTCTTTCCCAGTAATTGCTGTTGGAATCAGAGCCATTGCCAAAATCTGACAGAAACAGTATGTCAAGAAACTAGTGTATCTGCTTAGATACTGAATTTGATTTTCATCCATGACCAGGAAGCTCTGGATATATAATCCTTCCTTTGCCTTTTTAGTATTAATTTCTAAGTTGAAAAAAGTATTTATAAGATGCTATTAGCTTTTCCTAAATATTTGTATAACCAATTTTCAAACATTTTCTAAGTTCCTTGATGATAAATTCACTTATAACAGATGGGAGATGTGTTGTACATATTTTATTTTAATGAAGATGCCACGTGCCAATCCTCCTGTGTTTTGGTAACCTAATCCCAAATAATAAAACTGCCCTCACTTGAGATACACTTTGCTAACATAGAAGCCTGCCTGGTCATAATTAAATTCAAGAGCACTAGCCAGTTTAGCAAAGGAATACTTTTCATATTAAGAAACATTTTTATTGACTACAGTCCCTCTTTGGAATTATGAGGAATACATAGGTGGATATATTTGTGTATGTAGATAGTAGATGAGGCCTGGAAAAGTTAACATATTTTTATGCTACTCATTTAAAAAATTTCCATAATCTTATTGTCTATAGCAAGTTTGTGTGCTGAACCCACAATGAGGCCAAATGAACTGAAACATCAGAGTTTCGAGCTGAAAAGGGCCAAAGAGAGTGGGGCAGCCTATGATGTTCAAAAGATCCAAACTCCTCAAAGCACTTTTAGAGGCAAAGTGATGGGGGGATATGTCACATGGTATGTGATCAGCTTGTGCACAGTTCTCTGATTGGTTGATGGTGAGATAACAGGGCAGTGTTACAGGGGTTAACATTATCAGTCCTCAGGTTTCAGTAGGAGGCTATGTGCTCATGGTCTTCAAGTAGTTAGCTTCTTGGATTTGATGGAGGTTTTAGCATCTGTAAAACAAGTCAGGGAATGTGCATTAGTTTACTGTTGTCTAGGTGCTTTAGGGAGGAACTAAATATTCTATGGCTGTCATATTTAAGGTTTATTGTTTAAATTCTTACCAGTTCTCCTGGACCAACTGCTATTTTTGTCACTACATGTTCAATTCCTTCAAGCATTAATTTCTTTTGTTGCTGTTGTTGTTGTTGTTCTGGACTTTATTATTTATTCTTGAGCCAGGCTTTTATGACTCAGGAGGCCTGGGAGACTACAAGTTTTCTAGGAACAAAAGACCAGCAGATGACATGGGGAAGGACTCTGTCCTGAGAAGATCCCGTGGAACCCCACTGGGTTACAATCTCAACTAAGAATTAATCCCTCAACAATAACCTGGAAAATTATTTTTTCCCATATATGTGTGAGCATTCAGCACAGTGTTCACAGTCGAGTGTTAATTCCCTGCCCCTTCCACTGTAGACATTCAAAGAAAATTAAGTCAGGCACCCACAGGGCTCTACTTGGCAGCATCTTATTTTCTCCAAATACTTGACAGAGGTTAATGCTTGGTTTTAGGGCATTCATGTAAGCATGGAACCAGGCGTGAATGTAAAGGGCTAGAGCACAGAGTCCTGCTGATTTGCTACAGGCCACAGCTTTGAGAAACAGTTTGGGTATTTCAGAGTTGGAATAATTTACTGCTTTAGTAAACTAAGTGCTATTGGAACATTGAAATAGTTATTTCTTTTCGGTTACCCTTGTGATCTGAAATAGATAGTGCAGGCTCCAAAACCAGTTCTCTTCCTGTTTGTAAAGAGCCCTGAGAATCTGACTTGGCCTATCAACTGTTCCCCCATTACCAGTAAGGTTTGCAAATCTGTCTCTGGGTGCCATTAAATTAATCTTGTGTGATTTGGTCTTTATAAAACAATGCTTATTTTCTACAACATGCATACCATCTTTTTCTGTTTCCAGCTTAGAGGAGCTTTTAAATTGTTTCATTGTAGTTGCCAAGAATACCTATAGTTTAGCATAAGCTGCATATTATGAACAGCTGACAAAATAGCATCTGGTTTTAAAAGTAATCTCTGATATTTCTTTGCTGTGCTTGCTTGACTTACAGTTCTACCTCTAATATCCCTAGTTAAAGCTGTGGATTTGAAGGAGATTGATATTTGAGATTTATATGACAGGATAGTTCTTGTCAAATGAAAGGAACTTCACAAATATTTTGTGATCAGTGCTACATTTTTAACAACAACAACAGAATAGTTTTGATTAGATTTCTCATAAATGACTGGAGTTTAGATTTAAGTTACAATTGAAAGGTGATTTCCATCTTAGTTAAAAAATTAAAACCTCACTAGTAAGCACGAGTTGCTCTCCTTTTAGTAACATAATTTATATTTCTGACTTCTTTGCTCTATATTCCTCAGAATTATTCAAAGTAAAGGTCAGACTCTCTCCCTCATCCTTAATGTCCTCCAAATTAAGTCTCAGATTAAATGGATTAATTAAGAATGTATTATATATGTGAAGAATGGCATGGCTATAACGGTAAATAAGATAAACAGTGATTCAATTTTTATTCCATAAATCAGATCATATAAAAATGATTTGGCAATAGAATAATACCAGAAGAATATCTGTTGTCAAGAATAAACCATATATTGTTAGGGGCAAATGTTTATGAAAAAACAAACAAAACTCATAAGAACTCATTTCTTACATGTAGTTCTGATAATGTCTACTCTGTAAAGTTAGCCTGACTATGAAGACTCACAGTCAAATTTCTAGAATAATAAAAATTAATAAAACTGACTGAGGGGGAAAATGTTAAAAATCATATGAACATTAAAGCAATTGAATCAGTAGCCAAAAAATTATTCCCATAAGGAAAACAATGGTTTTATTTATTTCTGTTTAATTTGTTAAATCAAATTTCGAACCTTAAAAACTTTTTTCAATCTTACACAGCTTTACAGAGAACAAAATAATAAGGACTACTCCTCAAATAATTTTGTGTGGCTTAATATCAGGGAGGCATGAAAAAGGAAATTTCTGCCCAAACTCACATGAAAATCGATGCAAGTATCCTAACCAAAGCATGAATAATCAGAATCCATAATCTATAAATATGGTAAAATTAGCTTTTATCATAGGAGTTCAATGTTGATTTAATAGAAAAAGACAGTGTAATTGACAGTATTGATTAAATAAAGGAGGAAAACTGTTTCAATAGATGCAGAAAAATAGATAAAATTTGATGATGATTCATGATGTTTTAAAAAATGTGTAAACTAAGATTGGAAAGGTGCTTCTTCATTTGATGAAGAATAGCTATACAAAAATGAATAACATATCTACTTTATTATAAAATATGGAAAGAATGCTTTAAGATCACAAACAATTTTCACTCTGACCACTTTTATTTAACATGGTACTAGCAGATTTGGACAGTGCATTAGATTTTTAAAAAAAAAAAGAGGTTAAAAGATATAAAAGTTAAAAGGGAAGAAATAAAATTGCATTTATAGATGATATGATTATCTGCTTGATATGATTATGAACTCAGAAGATACATTATTAATAGTCGAATCAAGAAGGGAACTATATACAAAGTTAATATGTAAAAGCCTGTTGACTAAAAAGTTAGTCACAACCAGAAAGTAGAGAGTTATTTTATTTGGTGGGAATGTTAACGACTCTGAGCCCCGGAGGCAGCATCTCAGTTGTTGTTCGGCTGATAAGTCATGTTCTGCTCTTTGCAACACTGTGAACTGCAGCATGCCAGGTTTCCCTGTTCACCATCTCTCTGAGTTAGCTCAAACTCATGTCCACTGAGTTGGTGATGCCATCCAATCATCTCATCCTCTGTTGCCCAGTTTTCCTCCTACCCTCAATCCTTCCCAGCATCAGAGTCTTTTCCAATGAATTGGCTCTTTGTATCAGGTGGCAAAAGTATTGGAGCTTCAGCTTTAGCATCAGTCCTTCCAATGAATATTCAGGGTTGATTTCCTTTAGAGTTGACTGGTTTGATGTCCTTGCAGTCCAAGGGACTCTTGAGTCTTCTCCAGCACCACAGTTCAAAACTATCAATTCTTTGGCACTCAGCCTGATTTGTGGTCCAACTCTCACATCCATGCATGACTACTGGAAAAACCATAGTTTTGACTCTACAGACATTTGTTGGCAAAGTGATGTCTCTGCTTTTCAACACACTGTCTAGGTTTGTCATAGCTTTTCTTCCAAGAAGTAAGCATCTTTTAATTTCATAGCTGCAGTCATCATCCACAGTGATTTTGGAGCCTGAGAAAATAAAATCTGACACTGTTTCCACTTTTTCCACCAACTATTTGGCATGAAGTGATAGGACTGGATGCCATAATCTTCGTTTTTTGAATGTTGAATTTTAAGCCAGCTTTTTCACTCTCCTTTTTCACCTTCATCAAGAGGCTCCCTAACCTCTCTTTACTTTCTGTCATTAGAGTGAAATCATCTGGATATCTGAGGTTGTTGACAAATCTTCCTGCAATCTTGATTCCAGCTTGTGATTCATCCAGCCTGGTATTTCACATGATGTAATCTGCACATAAATTAAGTAAGCAGATGACAATATACAGCCTTGTCTTACTCCTTTCACAATTTTGAACCAGTCCATTGTCCCATGTCCAATTCAAACTGTTGCTTCTTGACCTGAATACAGGTTTCTCAGGAGACAGGTAAGGTGGTTTGGTACTCCTATCTCTTGAAGAATTTTACACAGTTTGTTGTGATCCACACAGTCAAAGGCTTTAGCATTGTCAGTGAAGCAGAAGTTGATATTTTTCTGGACTTCTCTTGCTTTTTCGATGATCCAATGGGTGCTTGCAATTTGATCTCTGGTTCCTCTGCCTTTTCTAAATCCAGCTTGAACATCTGGAAGTTCTCAGTTCACATACTGTTGAAGCCTAGAACATTACCTTGCTAACATGTGAAATGAGCACAGTTGTGCAGTAGTTTGAACATTCTTTGCCATTTTTCTTCTTTGGGATTGGAAAGAAAATTGATCTTTTCCAGTTCTTTGGTCACTGCTGAGTTTTCCAAATTTGCTGGCATATTGAATGCTGCACTTTAACAGTGTCATATCTTTTAGGATTTGAAATAGTTCAGCTGGAATTCCATGACCTCCACTAGGTTTGTTCATAGTAATGTTTCCTATGGCCCACTTGACTTCACTGGAGGCCAGACTTCCAGGATGTCAGGCTCTTGGTGAGTGACCACACCTTTGTGGTTATCCAGGTCATTAAGATCTTTTTGTATAGTTCTTCTGTGTATTCCTGCCACCTCTTCTTAAACTGCTGTAGAAGGCCAGAGAGAGGGAGTCAGGCTATATACAACTTTGCAACAAAGAGGACAGGCAGTCTGAACACCAAAGATTATTGTTCAGATCAGATCAGATCAGTCGCTCAGTCGTGTCCGACTCTTTGCGACCCCATGAACCGCAGCACGCCAGGCCTCCCTGTCCATCACCAGCTCCCGGAGGTCACTCAGACTCGCATCCATCGAGTCAGTGATGCCATCCAGCCATCTCATCCTCTGTCGTCCCCTTCTCCTCCTGCCCTCAATCCCTCCCAGCATCAGAGTCTTCTCCAATGAGTCAACTCTTCGCATGAGGTGGCCAAAATACTGGAGTTTCAGCTTTAGCATCATTCCTTCTAAAGAAATTTCAGGATTGATCTCCTTTAGAATGGACTGGTTGGATCTTCTTGCAGTCCAAGGGACTCTCAAGAGTCTTCTCCAACACCACAGTTCAAAAGCATCAATTCTTCGGCGCTCAGCCTTCTTCACAGTCCAGCTCTCACATCCACACATGACCACAGGAAAGACCATAGCCTTCACTAGGTGAACATTTGTTGGCAAAGTAATGTCTCTGCTTTTGAATATGCTATCTAGGTTGGTCATAACTTTCCTTCCAAGGAGTAAGCGTCTTTTAATTTCATGGCTGCAGTCACCATCTGCAGTGATTTTGGAGCCCAGAAAAACAAAGTCTGACACTGTTTCCACTGTTTCCCCATCTATTTCCCATGTAGTGATGGGACCAGATGCCATGATCTTCGTTTTCTGAATGTTGAGCTTTAAGCCAACCTTTTCACTCTCCACTTTCACTTTCATCAAGAGGCTTTTTAGCCCCTCTTCACTTTCTGCCATAAGAGTGGTGTCATCTGCATATCTGAGGTTATTGATATTTCTCCCAGCAATCTTGATTCCAACTTGTGTTTCTTCCAGTCCAGCATTTCTCATGATGTACTCTGCATATAAGTTAAATAAACATGGTGACAATATGCAGCCTTGACGTACTCCTTTTCCTATTTGGAACCAGTCTGTTGTTCCATGACCAGTTCTAACTGTTGCTTCCTGACCTGCATACAGATTTCTTAAGAGACAGATCAGGTGGTCTGATATTCCCATCTCTTTCAGAATTTTCCATAGTTTATTGTGATCCACACAGTCAAAGGCTTTGGCATAGTCAATAAAGCAGAAATAGATGTTTTTCTGGAACTCTCTTGCTTTTTCCATGATCCAGCAGATGTTGGCAATTTGATCTCTGGTTCCTCTGCCTTTTCTAAAACCAGCTTGAACATCAGGAAGTTCACGGTTCACATATTGCTGAAGCCTGGCTTGGAGAATTTTGAGCATTACTTTACTAGCGTGTGAGATGAGTGCAATTGTTCGGTAGTTTGAGCACTCCTTGGCATTGCCTTTCTTTGGGATTGGGATGAAAACTGACCTTTTCCAATCTTGTGGCCACTGCTGAGTTTTCCAAATTTGCTGGCATATTGAGTGTAGCACTTTCACAGCATCATCATTCAGGACTTGGAATAGCTCCACTGGAATTCCATCACCTCCACTAGCTTTGTTCGTAGTGATGCTTTCTAAGGCCCATTTGACTTCACATTCCAAGATGTCTGGCTCTAGGTCAGTGATCACATCATCATGATTATCTGGGTCTTGAAGCTCTTTTTTGTACAGTTCTTCTGTGTATTCTTGCCACCTCTTCTTAAAATCTTCTGCTTCTGTTAGGTCCACACCATTTCTATCCTTTATCGAGCCCATTTTTGCATGAAATGTTCCTTTGGTATCTCTGATTTTCTTGAAGAGATCCCTAGTCTTTCCCATTCTGTTGTTTTCCTCTATTTCTTTGCATTGATCACTGAAGAAGGCTTTCTTATCTCTTCTTGCTATTCTTTGGAACTCTGCATTTAGATGTTTATATCTTTCCTTTTCTCCTTTGCTTTTCGCTTCTCTTCTTTTCACAGCTATTTGTAAGGCCTCCCCAGACAACCATTTTGCTTTTTTGCATTTCTTTTCCATGGGGATGTTCTTGATCCCTGTCTCCTGTACAATGTCACGAACCTCATTCCATAGTTCATCAGGCACTCTATCTATCAGATCTAGGCCCTTAAATCTATTTCTCACTTCCACTGTATAATCATAAGGGATTTGATTTAGGTCATACCTGAATGGTCTAGTAGTTTTCTCTACTTTCTTCAATTTCAGTCTGAATTTGGCAATAAGGAGTTGATGGTCCGAGCCACAGTCAGCTCCTGGTCTTGTTTTTGCTGATTGTATAGAGCTTCTCCATCTTTGGCTGCAAAGAATATAATCGATCTGATTTCGGTGTTGACCATCTGGTGATGTCCATGTATAGAGTCTTCTCTTGTGTTGTTGGAAGAGGGTATTTGCTATGACCAGTGCATTTTCTTGGCAAAACTCTATTAGTCTTTGCCCTGCTTCATTCCGTATTCCAAGGCCAAATTTGCCTGTTACTCCAGGTGTTTCTTGACTTCCTACTTTTGCATTCCAGTCCCCTATAATGAAAAGGACATCTTTTTTGGGTGTTAGTTCTAAAAGGTCTTGTAGGTCTTCATAGAACCTTTCAACTTCAGCTTCTTCGGCGTTACTGGTTGGGGCATAGATTTGGATTACTGTGACATTGAATGGTTTGCCTTGGAAACGAACAGAGATCATTCTATCGTTTTTGAGATTGCATCCAAGTACTGCATTTCGGACTCTTTTGTTGACCATGATGGCCACTCCATTTCTTCTGAGGGATTCCTGCCCACAGTAGTAGATATAATGGTCATCCGAGTTAAATTCACCCATTCCAGTCCATTGTAGTTCGCTAATTCCTAGAATGTCAACATTCACTCTTGCCATCTCTTGTTTGACCACTTCCAATTTGCCTTGATTCATGGACCTGACATTCCAGGTTCCTATGCAATATTGCTCTTTACAGCTTGGGACTTTGCTTCTATCACCAGACACATCCACAGCTGGGTATTCTTTTTGTTTTGGCTCCATCCTTTCATTCAAGAAAACCAGATATTAAGCTAAGGAACGTAACATTCTTCTATGGGAATTTGCAAGCCTCTGGGCTCACTGAATTCTTTCCTTTCATGTGTAATGCAGCAATCTGGGACCACTTCCTGTTTCTTGATTGTTTACATCCTTAATTCCTTGTTCACCATGAGGCATGGCAGAGGATAGTTGCTTCTTGCATTCCTCTGAGCTCCTTTGCCATCATTGCAGGGGTGGCAGCATTTGCTGGGTCAAAGCATTGTGTTCCCTTTGGGGAGCCCTCATTCACATTTGGAGGCCCAAAATCACTGATGGCTGTGACATTTCTTGCCCACTGGTATGTCAGGAAATATTTCATTTTACAAGTCAATTGTGTTTCTTTACGTCAGCAAAAACCAATTAAAACAGCACTTTAAAAATAAGTCCTGGGCTTTCCTGATAGTCCAGTGGTTAAGGATCCATCTCACAATGTAGGGGACACTGGTTTCATCCCTGGTCCAGGAAGATCACACATTCCACAGGGCAACTAAGCCCCTGAATCACAACCATTGAGTCCACATGCAGCAACTACTAAAGCTGATTACCCTAGAGCCCAGTGCTACACAGCAAGACAGGCCACAACAGTGAGAAGCCTGAGCACCACAACCAGAAAGAAGCCCCTGCTTTCTGCAAGTGGAGAAGGCCCACTCACAGTAAGGAAGACCCAGTGCAGCTAAAAATAAATAAATATTAAAAAATAAGTCCTTTACAATAGCAATAAGTAACAAAATACTAAGGATAGAATCTATATAGAAAAGCAAAGAGCTTTTCAAATACTAAAAGGAAATCCTAAAGAAAGAAAGAGATGGGGTTTTAATCAAAACTTACCTGATAAAAAGACTTAGGACTCATTTTTAAAAAAAGAAATAATGATTGAGACAAAGTGCTATTGGTGTGAAAAAAGATTAGAAATGATCCATGGAGTTGAAAAAAATAGCCCAGAAATATCCCATGCATATATGGATACTTGATTATTAAGAAAATAGAAATTGCAGATCAAAGACAACAGAATAGACCATATAGTAAATGCTATTGGTACCATTGAGTATCTAAAAAGAAAAAAAAATGACCATACCTGCATCCCTACCTCATATTAGACATAAAAATAAGCTCTAGTTGAAACAAAGGCTACAGGTTTCAAAAATCATACTATAAAGCATGGAATTTTTACTTCTGGCCATGATTGAACAAATCTTTCTTAGACAACAAGATAATTTGAGAAAAAATGTGAAACAAGTTTTTAGACACTTTACAGCAGATGTTGTAGAACTTTGATCCCTGAGAGAAAAAAAAGAACCAGATGAATTGAGGCTTAATAGCTGTCAAGGTTGTTGCCTGGGTGTTGTTTCCAAGGTAAAGTGCATTGAGAAAGTGAAAAGTGAAAGTGAAGTAGCTCAGTCCTGTCTGACTCTTTGCAACCCCGTGGACTGTAGCCTACCAGACTCCTCCCTCCACGGGATTCTCCAGGCAAGAATACTGGAGTGGGTTGCCATTTCCTTCTCCAGGGGATCTTCCCGACCTAGGGATCAAACCTGGTTCTCCCTCATTGTAGGCAGACACTTTAAACTCTGAGCCTATCATGGCCAGAGAGTGTTTTCTGTACTGGGTTTTTGTATTTAATCCAGTGTATATATAGTGTTTAATTGTTGATGGTAGTGGGAGAAGCACAAGATGGTGGGAATGGATGGGACACAGATATGTATGAAGGAAGAGGGCCATCTGTAAGCCAAGGAGAGAGGCCTGGAGCAGCTCCTTCTCGCATAGTCCTCTGAGAAGACCAGTCCTACTGACATCTTGATTATGGACTAGCAAAGAAATAGATTGGGCGTCCCAGGTGGTGCTAGTGGTAAAGAACCTGCCTGCCAATGCAAGAAACATGAGACTTGGGTTCAATCCCAGAGTTGGGAAGATCAGCTGGAGGAGGGCATGGCAACCCACTCCAGTATTCTTGCCTGGAGAATTCCATGGACAGAGGAGCCTGGTGGGTTACAGTCCATAAAGTCACAAAGAGTTGGACGTGACTGAAGCAACTTAGCATGCATACGAAGGAAGACTTTATTTCTTCCTTTATTTTTCTATGCATATCTGTGTCCCATCTTTCCCCACCATTCTACTCTTGACTCAAAGCTATTATTTATGCAAGGAAAACTCTGGTCAGTTATTTCAGTGTTTTGATCCTTATGCTTTTCACAGATCTGATTCAAATGCTGCATCTCTTCCTTATTATTTCTGTAATCTTGAACACATATTTAGTTGACACTTACTTTCAATATCTGCAAATTGAGAGTTCTAGCACCTTCTCAGAGTTGTGCAAAGCCCTCAAAAATGCCTTTAGCACACAGAAGCTGTTCAATAAATGCCAATTGCTTTGAGAACTTCTGTAGTTGTATGGTGCAGCAGTTTATATGAGAGGTAAATCTTTGTATCAGTAAAGCACATTTGTTAGAGAACACTTTGTCCCTTGCTTATTATTTCTATCTGATTGAGCATCTGGTGGTGGTAAAGGTAAGATAGCATTAAAAATAAAAACGGACAATCACAGAGAGTTAACTTTAGAAAGTAAGTCAATTATGTGACTCTTAAACAGCAGTTTGTGAAAATGTGAAAAAATTAAGTCAGTCATCTAGCTTTTGGAGAAACCTGCAGAGTGTTTTATACTTTATCTTGAAGATACCAAAATAAAGCAAATGAGCATCGTGTCACATCTTTCTAAGCAAATGATGTGATAGTAACTATTTCTGCCTTACAGAAGTGCTTTAAGGGATTTAAGATTTCTGCCCATCAATAACTGATTAAGGAAGTAAATTTTATCGGCATTATAAGAAGCATCAATACCTTGCAGCTATCGTGTAGCAAGTTAAAATAAGAGCATTAAAGTAGACCCAAACTCAACATGACTGTTGCTTAGGTACTAAGTCGTGTCCTACTCTTTTGTGACCCCACGGACTGCAGCCCCCCAGGCTCCTCTGTCCATGGGATTTCCCACTGGAATGGGTTGTCATTTCCTTCTCCAGGGGATCTTCCTGACCCAGGGATCAAACCCGTGTCCCCTGTATTGGCAAGCAGATTCTTTACCACTCAGTCACCAGGGAAGCCCCAATATAATTTATATCCTTATAAAAAAGGAAAACTTGGAGACAGATACTCATACAAGGAGAATGCCATGTGAACATGAAGACAGCCATCTGCAAGCCAGAGAGAGAGATCTGAAGGCTTTTCCCACAGCCTTCAGGAGGAGCCAACTCTGCTCCTTTGGTTTTGGACTTGTATCCTTTAGAGCTGTGAGACAATGAATTTCTGTTTTTTGAGACATGTAGGTTATGGTTTTGTTGTGGCAGGCTTAGTAAACAAATCAAGTAAAATATCAATTATTTTAAAAATTCAAAGATTTTCACTTTGTTTTAATTTGTTGCAAACAAAAGCCTAATTTCATAGCTAAAGAAATTACAGAAATTGATAACAAAGACCAACAGTTGAACAAAGAAATGGGCAACACATATGAATAACAGTTCGTAGAAATGGAATACAAATGGCTCTTAGGTATAAGAAAAAATGTACAACCTGACTCATAATACAACTATACTGAGAAACTGTCATTTACCTTAGAAGAGACAGCAAGATGGTAAAATGGATAGCATGCTATTTTTAAATTTATTTATTTATTTTTGGCTGTGCTGGGTGCTCATTGCTGCGCCGGCTTCCTCTAGTTGTGGCAAGCACCAGCTACTCTCTAGTTGAGTGTGCGGGCTTCTCATTGCCTTGGCTTCTCTTGTTGCAGTGAATAGACTCTACGGCATGGGGGTTTGGTAGTTGAAATTCCCAGGCTCTAGAGCACAGGCTTAACAATTGAGGTGTGTGGGTTAGCCGCTCTGTGGCATCTTTCCCAACCAGGGAATGAACCTGTGTGTCTCCTGCACTGGCAGGCAGATTCTTGACTGTTGAGCCACCAGGAAAGCCTGGATAGTATGCTATTACTGAGATTTTAAAAGAACAAAGATCCTTTATAATATTGGTAGTGGGGATATGTATTAATGCAATCTAAGAAAACTAAGAAATTTTTACCAAAGTTACAAATGCACACGTGTTCATATATTTCTCTTTTGGAAATTTTTCCTATAGGGAAATATAAAGTGTGAAATGCAAAGTTATTCATTCACAAATGTTTGTGATAAACACAAAATTGTTACTGATATACTGATTAAATGCATTTTGGTACATACACACAAATACTATAATAATGTGGAATGATCTGAGGTATATGGTTAAGTAGTTAAACCTAGAAATAGAACAGTGTGTATGACCACCATTTGTGTAAAAAAAATAGTGGAAAAAAAGAATCTGCATGTAATTATAAGGTAGCCTACCTGTTTAAAGTCATAGCCAGCATTTGATAGGAGGTGAACTTGTCTCAGAGACTGTCTGCTGCCCCACTCAAGAACATAATATTGTTAAAGTCGTAAAATAAGGTATTTTAAGTATATGGCAAATCCAATCCAACATTGTGAAGCAGTTATCCTCCACTTGAAAATAAGTTTTAAAAAGATATTTTATGTAGAATAATATTTCTGTTTTGCTCTATTATAGACTATTAATTTTCTAGTCTAGACTTCACTGTGAAGATTATTGTTTTGATGAGGATCACTTAAGATATGCCTCAATTCTCTAAACTAAAATTTGGTTGTCATGCTTAATTAATCACAAGGATTCCAATAACACTCTTATCTTTCCAGATAGTTTCAGCTAATATCAGCAGGGCCTGTTGGGGAAGCATAAAGCTTACATTTCTAGGACTGTGGTCTTCCCATGACTTCCAACAGTAGTAGTATAGTGGACACCCTCTCACCTTATTTTTTCTCAAGTTCTCCCTCTATTACTCGGATCTGGGATTCCAAGTAGTTAAAATTCAACATTTGCCACATGGAAAAAGGAGCTATGTGATAAGACCCCGATCTGAAATGTGATGAATTATTAAACAGGTAGTTTGTTGGGTGATTGAAAATTACCTGTGAAAGAGTGCTTATCTCCTTGAGGCACGTCGAATACTGATGGAATTGAGCCAATTAGACTGACTGTCTCTTCAATGAGTTGTGACCTCTTGATGGTAATAGCTTATTATGATGATAAATGAACCCATCTCTTCAACTGAAGCCTGAGTACACACTTCAGCAGTTTCCCTGAATCATGAGGCCATTACCTCTCAACTTCAGATCGACAGCAGTGACAGCCGCGGGAGCAGACGGCATGCACGACTAGGCACAGATGATTGTTTTACGACTATGAATATATTTACAGCTATTTCCAAAGAAACGGGACCTCCTTGCGCATTGTGTGTTCACACCTGAAATAGTTACCATGTGACGTCTCCTTTAACAGGAAGAAGGCTGCATCACTTTGAGATAACTAGATGTTTTTTTGTTTTTAGTTTTTGTTTGTTGTTTGCAGTGTTTAAATTGCCAGTCTTGGTCTCCTGATGGAGTAAAATTTCAGCATAAAAAATATATTTTTTTTACAATAAATGTTTGTAGTATACAGACTACAAATTTAAAAGTTAAATTTTAAAATTAATTAATTTAGTCTTATTAAATCTCACAATTTGTGTTTGATGTGAATTAGGGAGACTACTCAGAGACTTCTTTTATTTGTAGAGAACTTTTGTAAAGATTTCTGTTTTTAAGAATCACACAAGCATAAATACTTTAGTTTTTGTATTCCCACATTAAGGAAATGTCAGAAGTTATTTTTTTTAAGTGTTTACTGAAGCTTCATAATCAGTTTCCTTATTCTGCTATAGTAATATCTCTGCATTGAGAAGAATTAGAGGACAACAGGTTATTTGTTATGTTTATAACAAAATACAGTCTTCCTGTTAATTATTAGACAGATGTAAGTTGCCAACTTCTCAAATATAGGCCTGAAAAAACCCTATTAATCAAGCAAAACTAAGTTTATGAAGTTACTGCAATAAGGGAAAATATCAACCACCTTGACAAAGTCCTAGTAGTGTCTCAGAAGAAGAGGAAAGATCAGAAGAGGATTGTCATTGTGGTTCAGTCGCCAAGTCATGGCCAACTCTTTGTGACCTCATAAACTGTAGCATGCCAGGCTCCTCTGTCCTCTACTATCTCCCAGAGTTTGCTCAAACTCATGTCCATTGACTCAGTAATGCTATCCAACCATGTCATCCTCTGTCACCCCCTTCTCCTCCTGGTCTCAATCTTTCCCAGCATCAGGGTCTTATCCAATAAGTTGGCTCTTTGCATCAGGTGGCCAAAGTACTGGAGCTTCAGCTTCAGCATCAGTCTTTCCAGGGAATATTCAAGGTTGGTTTCCTTTGGGACTGACTGGTTAGATCTACTCACAATTCAAGGGAGGAGGATACTCATGGGTTTTAGGGGAAAGGTTGGATGATTTCAAAGCATATTTTACATTGCAGGTAATTGAGCAGAATTTGTACCATAGCTTTGGATTTGTCACCAGAGTCTTGAAGTGTTGAAGAGCAAGTTGATAGTATATAAATAAGCTAGCTGAGATAGGTAAGGTTTTCTCAGAGCTTGTTTGCAGAATTTTTTAAAATAAGAATAGGAAATTATACTCCTTCCAAACCTTACCATAGGAATAGGGAATTATGTTGACTTTAGTTCTTACAGACAATAGCTGTGGGATCACAGTAAAGTTACTTAGTTTTCCTGTACCACTGTTTCCTCATGTTTAAAATGGAGATTATACTAGTGCCCATTTCAACAGAATCATTTTGAGGATTTAATACATATACAGCACTTAAGATACTGCTTGATAAAAAATAAGCGCTCAGTGTTAGCTATTATTTTTTAAATTTTCTTTTAATTGAAGGATGATTGCCTTACAATATTGTGTTGGTTTCTGCCATACATCAGCATGAATCAGCCATACCTATTATTTGTAATTCCATCTGGGCCTATTTTGAGGTCAGCCATAATTCCATTGAAATTTTAGAAAGGCTACCCATGAAGAAAGGGAAGGAAGGAAGGAAAGAAAGAAGAAAGGGAAGAAGGAAGGAACAGGGCAGGAAAGAAGAGTCTGTTCATATGTATTTCATTTCTAGGGTATTTCATTGGTTAGAAAATAACTATCTATGGGGACCTACTTCTTTTAGCCCAGCTCTATTAAGAAGTGGTTTGGTCTTTGAGTAAAATACTTTTTTGTTTTCCAGTTTTCTTCTGGGGCTGAGTTTGACATGATTATCAGCCTCAGTGTTCCTGAAATAAGTCCTTTATAATGAAATGGAACTGGAACTAAAAGAAGCTTTGGCAAGCCATTGAAGGTCTCCAAGACTGTTTATTGCATTAAGTTTATTTTTACTTATCATCACAGGAAAAAAAAATGAGTAGAGACGTTGTTCTTATAGCAAAGTTTTAAATTAAGATGTGATTTTTAAAATAAGAGTCAAATGCTTTATTTTGCTTTTTCTTTCAAAACAAGTATAGAGATAAAATTTGATTATATTAATGTCTAATCTTAATTCTGCTCTTGAGAAATTTGAAACTTTACACAGGAAACAACACAGCAATTTAATGGATCTCACTGTCTAACAAATTTTTGGAGGATGAAGGATAGAATAAGTGTTTGGAAAAAGAAATAACTTTCTGTTGTGCCAAACACATGAACTTTGTGTTTGGTGAAAGATATTTAGACTAAAGAAAATATAAACTATGCTGGGAATGAACCCCATGACCACTTGATCCTGTAAGATTTAGCAGGGATTGGGTTTGTTTGCATGCCCCTGACTTATGTGGTGCAATAATTTTACTTAAAAGAGACAAGCCAGGTTAAGCAGTTCAGCAAAACCATTTAGACCAGCCCTTTCGTTTAAAATCTAGTTAGATAGAGTTACAGCAGTCTCTCAAGTGTGGCACTCAGACCCACATCAGAGTCATCTGGAGTCTTTATTGAAAATGGATATTTTTGGCCTCTATCTTGGATTCAGTCAGTCAGGAGATCTGGGGGGAATATGTGGAAATCTACATTTTTAAGCAGCCTCCCCCAAGTGATTACTCATAAAATTTTGAGTCACTCTTGTGTGATTATTTTTTTAAATTACCAATGATCAAATAGGTATCCTTAGATGGTTCCTGACTAAAACTTCCCAAAGCTTAAAAAACTTTTTTAAATTAAAAAGTCCCACAGCATGTTTTTCTGAATTTCAAAGTTGACTTTTTTACCCCATAATAATAATTTTGCTTTTGCCAGGGAACCCTCAAATAATATGTTGTTAGCTACCACAAACTGTGTAAATCCAAATCTATATATCTATCTCATTACAAATAGATACACATACACAACATATACAAAAACACATATGGGAAGAAAATGAATCTTGGAAAGAAGCTGTTTTTTTAATGGAAAGTCTAAAATGCACTGCCATTGCTATCTGGAATGAGGAAATTCAGCAAGACGAGAATATAACTTGGGGATTAGGGACAGTTTCAGATTCTAGCAAAGTTTCCAACTCTTCCTGAATGTATATGAACAGTTTTTCTATTTGAGCTCACTGACTCAATGGACATGAGTTTGAGTAAACTCCAGGAGTTGGCGATGGACAGGGAGGCCTAGAGCGCTGCAGTCCATGGGGTTGCAGAGTCAGACATGACTGAGCGACTGAGCTGAACTGAACTGAAACACAAGCAAGATCCTCAACTTCATTGTGTTTAAAATTTATATTGGTGAAGTTAGGAGGAGATTATAGTTTTAGTAACAGAACCTGTTTACAAGCAAAATTTTTTTATTAGAACACACAAAATCAAGAAAAAACATTCAAGTGGGTGACAGGGCTGGTGCTGGTTGCCAGGGGAGACGGGAATGGTGCTGGTTACAATAACTGGCAGGGTAGATTCTGGTTATACTGGGTGATAAGGACAGGAGCTCTGTGTGCACTGATTTCCATAGCCTTTGTAGTTTCCCCAAGAAACACCAAGGTTTTGGAAAAAACCTAGCATGAATACAAACAGACCAAATGAATGAGGAAAGTCTCTTACAGATTTAAAAATTTTATGATTTAACACCAAACAGAATCATACAATCAGCTGACTACTAATGAAATAATAACTGTGCAAAGTATGATAAAGAGGCTATTTGATACCAATTGAAAAAATAAATGTTTCTCACTGAGCTATTGTCCATATCCAGATACCTTGATGATACGTACACCCAGTCATAGAAAACGTAGGACGTTATCACAGCAAAGCAACTAAAATGATTTAAGGCACTGAATAGTCAGTGTTGAGCCCACATCATTTCTTACTTAAATTACAGAAAAAGTCATTTAACGTTCGGCCTCCAGCCTCTGCATTCTAATGCTTTATTCACATACCTGATGAAAGAAGATCTTTATAAAACTCAAATTTTATTGCCTTGGCACCCCATTGAAAAACCCTCTGTCTTAAGAATATGAGAGGTCTCTGAGACCATTCTGGACTTGTACTCAGGACTGAACTCTGTGGACATTCAACTGTCCGTATGTATTCCATGTTCCCTCAGACTTTTGCATCTCAGTTTACTTTTGTCTGATATTCTCTTGAACCAGTTTCCTGAGTGACTAACTTATGTTCGTCCTTCAAAATGCAGTTCAAGGAAACTTTTCTGACCCCATCTCCCAGAACAGGTTGAGTTAGGCCTTCCTCTGTGCGCTTCCCCTGAGACTTCCCACCACCCAGCATTCAGAAATCTTCCCCCTTAAACTGTGAGTTCCTGGATGCAACTAGATTCTGTTCACCTTTGTACTTCTAGGACATTGCTTAAAGCTGTTTAGGAGCTTAATAATCCCCTGTCAAATAAATAAATAGATGCTCTGTGTGAATTGTTATTATTTCTGTTTCTGTAGAAGATGAACGAGAGGAAATATATGTGGAATTGTCCTAAATAAAAAAAAAAATTTTTTTTTTTTGAAACTATAGAAAAAAAGAACTTGGTTGGAGCTTCTTTGGAAGTTCCTGCTGGATTTTATAAATATTTAAAAAAATAATTCTGGGATCATTTAAGGCCACATCCATTCAGAGCCAGACAGATGACCTAAATCATCTGCCAAATTCTTTTCTAGCCCTCAGATTTTATGAGTCTGAGCAGCATTGTTTGAGTAAAAGTCTTATTCTCTGCAGATCAGGAGGAAGTTATGATGTTGTGAATATTTACAGAGAAAGAATTTCAGAACTGGAAATCATTTGAGCCATATTCTATCAAATGGCTTTTGCACTGTGTTCTGTGTGGTCTTCCTCTGCTGGACAGGAGGCAGGATGGAGCCCCTTTCCCTCTTTGACCAGGGTGTCTTTATCTGTTTTGCATGCTGAGAATACATGGAATGGGATGGGGAAGACAAGACTGTGAGAGTTTAAGTCACTTGAACAAAGCTATACAGCTTCTCCAGAGACCAGGCTGACATTAGAGTTATGATTCCCTGACTTTCCCTGAAGATCTCTTTCCATTTTTCTATGCAGCACATGGTTAAATAAGAGCAGGTTATTTATTTTATGGTCAAGGTGAGTTAAAATCATGACATTGTTTTAAAACGTCAGAGTTCATGCCATCAAATTAAGTTTGTTAATGAAGTTTAATTTGCTTTTACTTACAAAGCAGCTGTCTTTCAAGATAAAAAAATTAATAGATACAATAATATTTGGTCAGCTGCAGCTTTTAATGTAAATGTTTGACTCGGTTCTATTTAATCTGCTGGATTCCAGAACTCTTGGAGAGAGGTGTATACATTTAAAAGCATTTTAAATGTTTCTTGTGATGTTCTAGGTCTGTTGTCTGTCTTTCTGTTTACTTAAGTAGACTTGGTGCTGCTTTGGAAGCACATATTTTACAATTTACATGTTATTTTCATAATCTATATATTTTTAGGAGATGTAGCAAATATGAAATAGACCATCTTCTTCCTTACTGTCTCCATAGTTTTCTCTTTCAAAGTGTTATGTAGTTGGAATCATAAGTATATAGTCTTTCCTGGTGGGTTTATTTCAATTAATAGAATGCATTTCAGATTTATCCATGTCTTTTGATAAATTGGTGGTTCACTGCTTTTTAGCACTGAGAAATATCCTATTTGGGGTGTATACTGCAGTTTAGTTATCCATTCATCTGTATCTTTGTTGTTTCTCTGCATGTTCAGTTGCTCAGTTATGTCCAACTCTTTGTAACCCCATAGACTGTAGCCCACCAGCCTTCCCTGTCCATAGAGTTTTCCAGGCAAGAGTACTGGAGTGGGTTGCTATTTCCTACTCCATGGTTGTTTCCGAGTTTAGGCAAAAATGAATAAAGCTGCTACAGACATTCATAGGTAGGTGTTCCTGTGGGCATAGAATGTTTTATAGGCTTAAGTTTTCAACCTCTTTAGGTTATGGTAAGAGAATGTTTAGTTTCATTTTGCATTCTCACCAAAAATAAATGAGTGTTCCTGTTACTCAACATAGTTGCCAGTATTTGGTTGTCAGGTTGTGAATATTAGGTGTCCTAACAGATGTGTTGTTATTTAGTTGCTAAGTTGTGTCCAGCTCTTTTGAAACCCCATGGACTGTGGCCCACCAGGCTCCTCTGTCCATGAGATTCCTCAGGCAAGAACACTGGAATGGTAATAGGTGTATAGTGGTGTCTCATTTTTTAAACTCATGATTCTCTAAAGATGTATGATACTGAGCATCATTTTATGTTTCTTTGCTATCAGTATAAAATCTCTGGTGAGTAGTCTGTTTATTTTTGACCATTTTTTAAGCTGGATTGTTGATTTTTTTATTGTTAAGGTTTAAATATTCTTTGTGTGTTTTGTAGAAAAGTTCTCTATTGGATTCATCTTTGGAAAATATTTTGTCTCAAACTGTGACTCTCCTCTCATTCTCTTGCTCTTTTGCAGAGCAGATGACTTTTCATTTTAATAAGTCCAACTTATTAGTTTTTCTTCCATGCTTTTGATACTATATCTAAAAACTCATTACCAAACTTCAGATTATCTAGAGTTTCTCATATGTTATCATCCAGGAATTAAAGACTGAATAGAGCCCCAAGTGATTATTCAAATTAGAGATTTTTATTCCCAATCGAGTCATAAAGAATTGTGTATAGTATGCAAGCTGCAAGTATAACCCAATATCAAAGCTTCTGATTTAGACCACTCCTCCATAACCATAAGTCTTTTTCTTTTCGTCAGTAAGAAGTAACTGGAAATACTGCTTTGCCGTTCCATGCCACAATGCTGTATTTCTGGAGAATGCCAGTATACCCAGCTCGTATATACTTCTCAAGGCTATGTAGCATTGGATTGGCTAAAGAAGTTTGCTTGGGGTTTTTTCTGTAAGATGGTATGGGAAGACCTGAACAAACTTTTTGGCCAACCCAATATAAAATCAAAAAGTATGGAGGCAAACAGACATGATTTTGTTTTTTAAACATAGCATTTACTGCTACTGCTACTGCTAAGTCGTTTCAGTCGTGTCCGACTCTGTGCGACCCCATAGACGGCAGCCCATCAGGCTCCCCCATCCCTGGGATTCTCCAGGCAAGAACAATGGAGTGGGTTGCCATTTCCTTCTCCAATGCATGAAAGTGACAAGTGAAAGTGAAGTCGCTCAGTGATGTCCTACTCTTAGCGACCCCATGGACTGGAGCCTACGAGGCTCCTCTGTCCATGGAATTTTCCAGGCAAAAGTACTGGGGTGGGGTGCCATTGCCTTCCCCGAGCATTTACTAGCTGTGAGATTTTAGAAAAAATTCTTTCACTTCATGTGCTTCATTACTTTAGTTATAAAATGGAGATTGCAAATGCTGCCTCATAGAATTAAGATGATTTCATTTAATAATACATAAAACATCTGGTATGTAATACGAACTGGATTATTATTTACCCCTTTGGTTTTCCTTGGTAGTCCCATAAAAAATGACTTGATTCAATATGCAAACTTATAGATTCTGGTTGAGTAACTGAATCTGGGGGAAGAAGTTTACCACTTATTTTTCTCTTTGGGTTTTAAAAAGTATCTGTAGAAGAAATAGGATCAGTGACTACTAAAAAATTGCTTCCTACTGATTCAGTATGAACAGGGACAGTACTGGTTGTTGGTACCCTACTGTGCAGGTAAAAATGAGCTCACTAAATGGCAGAAATCATGAGTTAGAAAGCAAATTCTGTTTTACAAATGATGTTAGCTACAAATCACCTAGGAAATGCAGTCTCTGGTTATACAACTATGGTAACCTACAGCTACAGTCTAGGAATAAACACCATTGTAGAGATGGAAACTTTATTGTTTATATTTTATGAAAATGGTTCTTATTTGTGAATTTGAGGATAGGAAAATATCCTTTAGGGCAATACATGCCTTTCATATTTTAGGGCTGCCTAGAGCACATTCTGGTGCATTATATAAATATTAAGTAATTCCTATAATTAAAATGATGTTCCTTGAAATGAGGAGGGAGACACATGATTACCTAAATAGCCTTGAGGTAGCTTTGCAATAAGTAGTCTTTTGCTTTTCTAGTATGTGTAATGAATAATGCTATGTTACAAGTAGGTATTAATTGATGGCTGAAATACAAAAGACATTTTTTGGGGATTATATAATTATATTACCACCACAAGTATTTATCATGATAAATGCCAGTTAGTATTGAATCATGGAGGGATATAGGAGATCCATTTTCCTTCTTAATGGAAATTATTATTGTATTTTATTAATATAATATTAAGCCTTATTGACTTAATAAATAATAAAATAACAATATAAAGTACCATTCTTAATATTATATTTATTATGCATGATTTTTGTTGCAAAATTATAAAAAACTTTAAAGTTATTGAGAATATTTGAGATAAATTGTAATTATTGGAAACACATACTGTATCCTAAACATGGGTTAAGGCCTATGTTTTGAAATTAGATTTTGGATCAGGAAAATCAGCTGTATAATTATGCTTAAAAAGCAGATAGATGCAAAGAGTGTGTTTTGAATACAAAATACATGTTTTTAGAATCTTAAATCAATGTTACTTCTTTTCATATATAAATCCCAATATCTGGCTTTTGTACTCAGTTTATGTCTATTAGGCTTGTAATAATGTTAGTTATGTGAATGCATGTGAATATCAAATCATTGGATCAGTTTTAGAAATCTTTTCAGCAATCTAATCTTGGAGTTGATTTCAGCCTTCCCTTTAAACTATAGTAAAAAATGTTAACAGACTACCTTCAAGAAGACCACCATAGTAATATGGAGAACTACACCTTAGTTTACCTCAACAATTTTTCTCCTATAAATGTTTCCATTGGATTTTCCATGAAGTTCATCAGTTACTAACTTGTAAATAAATTCAAGTCTTTCCTCTTTTAAAATACTTTGTTCATATTAAAACATGAAATGTTTCTTACTTTGAAATAAGATTGTTAAAAGATTTGGTTGATACCCTTTGGAATATTTTTCATAGAGAAAAAAGTGAAGACAAGTCTAAACAAATCTAAGAGTTTCTGAAAACTCCAGCATGTAATCTATTTTAGACTGCCATTCACAAACAAAGACAGCTTCTTATTTATGGACTTTGGGCAGTTCAGCCTGTATAACTTGAAGAATTAGTTCCAAGCTCAGATATAAAGAAATCTTGTCACATTTTGCAAAATGTTTCTAAAAGTCCCTTAAGAAAAATAAACTTGTAACCAGTAGTTTGTGTTCCAGAAAATTCTGTGTAAACCTAATAAAGTCAAGAAGTGTCTTTCTCTCTTCTTAGAAATGTACAGAGCAAAAGATAATTGTCAATTGTATGCCAACCACAATTCTAGTGCCAAAAGCTCTTGGGTCATATCACCAAAATTCACCAAAATTCGTAGTTTCCCTCCCCCAATATTAGAAAGATCAAATTTTTTTTTGCATAGAGTTCACAACATAGTTTCATCTAAGTGCAAAAACTATGAGTGATGAATCAAGGCTTAAACCACTGAAGTGTATAGTGTAAACTACATTAAGACAGATAATATCCCCAAATTCATTACTGCAGATGACATTAAAACAGTCTTGCTATTACCACAGATGGCATGGCAATGAATCCTTAATATATCAAAAATACAAGTGCACTCATATAATCGATAGTATGATTATGACATTCCAATTGAAATGTCTGACTGTATCATGAAAACGTATCATTTATATGATGTTTTCCCCTCCTCTCAACTTTAAACTTCTTCAAGGGAGAAGCAGTATTTTATTCATCTTAAAGTGACTTTCTTCAGGCTGCCTTAAAGCTAAAGCCATGTGTGTGCGTGTGTGTTCAGTCATGTCCAACTCTTTCTGACCCCATTGACTGTAGCCTGCCAGGCTCCTCTTTCCATGGGATTCTCCAGGCAAGAATACTGGAGTGGGTTGCCATTTCCTACTCCAATTCAACACTGTTAACTGTATTCAATTGAACTGAATAAATCTGAGTTAAAGTTGTTTCATATACATTCAACATTCTAGTGCAAATGTTAAGGCATTTCTTAGAAACTGGCTAAAGGATATTTAGTTGTTAAAATTCTAGGGAAAGAAAAACTGATTAGATGTGAACTACCTTCACATTATAAAATAGCTATAGGCTGCAAGTTAAAATAATGATTTTTCAATCTTTCAGTAACATTTATTAAATGCCTATTACAATTCTGTACTTTTTGAAAATTTATCGTGATGAAGAGATCCTTGCCATTATAAAATTGTCATCTAGCCACAGAAAAAATAAATGAGAGGATTACAGTGATTCAACTGCAGAACCATTTAAATTGAAGAAAAGATGAAATTATACTTTTAAATATCTTAGTGTTAATTTTTGAATTTTATGTTGAATAAAATAATATGGAAATATAATGTTTGCATTTATAGATGCTTAAATTTAGATACATATTTATAATTAATCATTTTAATTAAACAGCAGTGTCATTTATTATTAAATATTTATGTATAAGGCCTTAAACTGATATATACTTTAATAGTGGCATAGTCATTAAAGTACTTGTGTATAGTAGAGATTTGCCAATTATTCCTTCAAGCATTTTTGACAGTTTGCTAGTTTTCATGAGTTAGGTTAAAAAGAATGCCCTAAAAAATGGCTTAAAGCTTGTCAAAATATATGGGTGAAAAAGTCACTCTAAATCAGTAGCCTTCAAGAACTTAGGAGGTGTTCAATCTATAGATGTTTATGTAGGAGGAACATTAGGACTTATATATTCATATTTTATTTAATAATTAAGAAAAAATAAAGGTTTTTCTAACGTTCAGTGTATGAATTGACACTAGCCCATACACTTGGCTAGGTACCATGCTCAAGATGTTCTGAGAGAAAATTAGCATTTAAGGTCAGAGGATTTATAGTGGTAAAGCAACTTGTTCATTAACTGACATATTTTTGTGCTGTGCTTAGTCGCTCAGTTGTGTTGACTCTGCATCCCCATGGACTGTAGCCCACCAGGCTCCCCTGTTGGGGATTCTCCAGGCAAGAATACTGGAGTGAATTGTGATGCCCTCCTCTACGGGGTCCTCCTAGCCCAGGGATCAAACCCAGGTATCACACAGTGCAAGCAGATTCTTTATCTAAGCCAGAAGGGAAGCTCAAGAATACTGGAGTGGGTAACCTATTTCTTCTCCAGGGAATATTCCTGATCCAGGAATTGAACCGGGATCTCTTGCATTGCAGGCGGATTATTTACCAGCTGAGCTACCAGGGAAGCCCAACTGACATGAAGTATTATACTTTTATTTTGCTCAGCTAAGCTGTTTTATGAGTTATATTACCTAGCTTTTTAACTAATACAAACTCACCAAAAATGCATGAGTGTACTATATCCCTTAAAAGGGCTATAGTGAAGATAGTATTGACAGTGCACACAGAAGAGAATAAGAAAATATTAATGTTTACTATTACTTTATGTAAGAGCTTTTCACAATCATTAAATAAAGAGGAAGTAAAGACAACATCAAACATGAAAAAAATTGATAAATGAGTAAGAAATTGTTTTTTCAAAATCAGCTGTTATTATAGAGAAACAATTTTGAAAACAGTTGTCCAGAAATTTTGTCTTTTTCTGGCTCAAATTCATGATTCCCTACAATGATAGCCTAAATATTTTAAAGTAGTATTTTTTTCTCATACTTTTAAATCCTTATCTTTGTTCTTATATAAATACACAACATGCCATAGCATATTATTTAAAATAAATATATGGAACGAGTATATAGGTACATGTGAGCATGTATGTACACGTCTCTCTGTGTATTTGTTGTTGTTCAGTCACTAAGTCACGTCTGACTATTTGCGATCCCATGGGTTGCAGCATGCCAGGCTTCCATGTCCTTCACTGTCTCCCAGAGTTTGCTCAAATTCATGTCCATTGAGTCAGAGATGACATCCAACCACCTCATCCACTGTCATCCTGTTCTCCTTTGCCTCAATCTTTCCCAGCGTCAGGGTCTTTTCCAGTGAGTGAGCTCTTCAAGTCAGGTGGCCAAAGTATTGGAGCTTCACCTTCAGCATCAGTCCTTCCAAAGAATATTCAGGGTTAATTTCCTTTAGGATTGACTGATTCAGCAAACTGAACTCTTCTTTTTAATATGCTGTCTAGATTTGTCATAACTTTTCTTCCTAGGAGCAAGTGTCTTTTAATTTCATGATTGCAGTCACTGTCAGCAGTGATTTTGGAGCCCATGAAAGTAAAATCTGTCACTGTTGACACTTTCCCCCCAGCTATTTGCCATGAAGTGATGGGACTATAACACTTCTTGGTGATGATCACTTCTTGCCATGATCTTGGTTTAAGCCAACTTTTTCACTTTCCTCTTTCACCTTCATCAAGTGGCTCTTTAGTTCCTCTTTGCTTTCTGCCATAAGGGTGGTGTAATCTGCATATCTGAAGTTATTGATATTTCTCTGGCAATCTTGATTCCAACTTGTGCTTCATCCAGCCCAGCATTCTGCATGATGTACTCTGCATGTAAGTTAAATAAGCAGGGTGACATTATACAGCCTTGACGTACTCCTTTCCCATTTTGGAACCAGTGCATTGTCCTATCTCCAGTTTTAACTGTTGCTTCTTGACCTGCATACAGATTTCTCAGGTCAGGTCAGGTCAGGTGGTCTGGTATTCCCATCTCTTGAAGAATTTTCCACAGTTTGTTGTGATCCACACAAAGGCTTTAGTGTAGTCAGTGAAGCAGAAGTAGATGTTTTTCTGAAATTCCTTGCTTTTTCTATGATCCAACGGATATTGGCAGTTTGATCTCTATTCCAATCGTACAGTAGTTTGAATATTCTTTGGCATTGTCTTCCTTTGGGACTGGAATGAAAACTAACTTTTTCTAGTCCCATAGCCATTGCTGAGTTTTCCAAATTTGCTGGTGTTTTGAGTGCACCACTTTAACAGCATTATCTTTTAGGATTTGAAATAGCTCAGCTGGGATTCCATCACCTCCACTAACTTTGTATTAATGCTTCCTAAGGAGGGCCCACTTGACTTCACACCTGAGAATGTCTGGTTCTAGGATAGTGACAACACCATTATCTGGGTCATTAACACCTTTTTTGTATAGTTCTTCTATGTATACTTGCCACCTCTTCTTAATTTCTTCTGCTTCTGTTAAGTCCTTGCCCTTTTTGTCCTTTATTATGCCCATCTTTGCATGAAAATTTCCCTACTTATCTCCAGTTTTCTTGAAGAGGTCTCTAGTCTTTCCCATTCTGTTGTTTTCCTCTATTTCCTTGCATTGTTCACTTCAGAAGGTTTTCTTATCTCTCCTTGCTATTCTCTGGAACTCTGATTTCAGTTGGGTATATCGTTCCCTTTCTCCTTTGCTTTTCATGTCTCTTATTTTCTCAACTATTTGTAAGGCCTCCTCAGACAACCATTTTGCCTTCTTGCATTTCTTTTTCTTAGTGAATGTGGTTTTTGTTTTGGAGGCTATGGACAAAAACCACAACCACAGAATGCTAACCAAAATGATCACATGGATCATAGCCTTGAGTAACTCAGTGAAGCTATGGACCATGTTTTGTCAGAACTCTCCACCATGACCTGTCCATCTTGGGTGTCCCTGATCATCAGAGCTGTATGTATATGTATACTCTCATATATATGTGTATGTGCCATGTGCTCAGTTGTGTCCAACTCTTTGAGACCCTATGGACTGTAGCCCACCAGGCTCCTCTGTCCATGGAATTTTCCAGGCAAGAATATTGGAGTGAGTTGCCATTTCCTCTTCCAGGGAACTTTCCCGTTCAAGTCCGTGTGTGTCTCTTGAGTCTCCTGCATTGGCATGCAGATTCTTTACCACTATGCCTGGGAAGCCTGTATATGTGTATATTAATGCTAAAAAAGCATATTTGTTGATAAAATTGTAAAACCAGTTCTGGCAACCCCCTACTGTAGGTAACTGCGTAGTGCAGCAAATCCAGCCCTAATAAAAATCTATGGAATAGATCAAGCATATCTTCCATGTACAATTAATACCCTTCCATCTGTGGCCTTCATTCTTCAGATGATTATCTTGGATTCTTCTATTCATCTTTCTGTTGATGGGTGGGGCTGTGTTCCCTCCCTTTTATTTGACCTGAGTCCAAACTATGGTGGAGGTAATGAAGATAATGATGACCTGCTTCAAAAGGTCCCAGGCACAAACTTCTGCACTCAGTGCCCCCAACCCTGCAGCAGGCCACTGCCATATCACGAACAAGACCCAGTTTCCCCCTCAGTCTCTCCCATCAGGAAGCTTCCATAAGCCTCTTATCCTTCTCCATCAGAACGCAGACAGAATGAAAACCACAATCACAAAAAACTAACCAGTCTGATCACATGGACCACAGCCTTGTCTAACTCCATGAAACTATGAGCCATGCCGTGTAGGGCCACCCAAGACGAACAGGTCATGGTGGAGAGTTCTGACTAAACATGGTCCACTTGAGAAGGGAATGGCAGATGACTTCAGTATTCTTGCCTTGAGAACCCATGAACAGTATGAAAAGGCAAAAAGATTAGGACACTGAAAGGTGAACTCCTTAGATCAGTAGGTGCCCAGTATGCTACTAGAGATCAGTGGAGAAATAACTCCAGAAAGAATGAAGATACGGAGCCAAGGCAATAATAATACCCAGTTGTGGATGTGATGTGATGGAAGTAAACTCTGATGCTATAAAGAGCAGTATTGCCTAGGAACCTGGAATGTTAGGTCCATGAATCAAGGCAAACTGGAAATGGTCAAACAGGAGATGGTAAGAGATTTTAGGAATCAGCAAACTAAAATAGACTGGAATGGGTGAATTTAACTCACATGACCATTATATCTACAATTGTGGGCAAGAATCCCTTAGAAGAAATGGAGTAGCCATCATGGTCAACAAAAGACTCTGAAATGCAATACTCGGCTGCAATCTCAAAAACAACACAATGATCTCTGTTCATTTCCAAGGCAAACCATTCACTATCACCATAATTTAAGTCTATGCCCCGACCAGTAATGCTGAAGAAGCTGAAGCTAAACAGCTCTATGAAGACCTACAAGACCTTCCAGAACTAACACCCAAAAAAGATGTCCTTTTCATTATAGGGGACTGGAATGCAAGATAGGAAGTCAAGAAATACCTGGAGTAACAGACAAATCTGGCCTTGGAGTACAGAATGAAGCAGAGCAAAGGCTAATAGAGTTTTGCCAAGACAACATATGGGTCATAGAAAACACCCACTTCCAACAACACAAGAGAAGACTCTACACATGGACATCACCAGATGATCAATACCAAAAACAGATTGATTATATTCTTTGCAGCCAAAGATGGAGAAGCTCTATATAGTCAGCAAAAACAAGACCAGGAGCTGACTATAGCTCAGATCATGAACTCCTTATTGCCAAATTCAGACTTAAATTGAAGGAAGTAGGGAAACCACTAGATCATTAAGGTATGACCTAAATCAAATCCCTTATAATTACATAGTAGAAGTGACAAATAGATTCAGGGAATTAGGTATGATAAAGTGCCTGAAGAACTATGAACAGAGATTCCTGACATTGTACAGGAGGCAGTGATCAAGACATTTCCCCCAAAAAGAAATGCAAAAAGGCAAAATGATTGCCTGAGGAGGCCTTACAAATAGCTGTGAAAAGAAGAGAAGTGAAAGGCTAAAAAGAAAGGAAAGATATACCCATTTGAATGCAGAGTTCCAAAAAATAGCAAGGAGAGATAAGAAAGCCTTCCTCAGTGATCAATGCAAAGTAATAGAGGAAAACAGTAGAATGGGAAGACTGGAGATCTCTTCAAGAAAATTAGAGATACCAAGGGAACATTTCATGCAAACACGGGCACAATAAAGGACAGAAATGGTGTGGATCTAACAGGCAGAAGATATTATGAAGAGTTAGCTAGAATACACAGAAAAACTGTACAAAAAAGATCTTCATGACCCAGATAATCATGATGGTGTGAACACTCACCTAGAGTCAGACATCCTGGAATGTAAAGTCAGGTGGGCCTTACAAAGTATCACTATGAACAAAGCTAGTGGAGGTGATGGAGTTCCAGTTGAGCTATTTCAAATCCTAAAAAATGATGCTGTGCAAGTGCTGCACTCAATATATTAGCAAATTTGGAAAACTCAGCAGTGGCCACAGGACTGGAAAAGGTCAGTTTTCATTCCAATACCAAAGAAAGGCAATGCCAAAAAATGCTTAAGTTACTGCACAATTGCACTCATTTCACATGCTAATAAAGTAATGCTCAAAATTCTCTAAGCCAGACTTCAACAGTACATGAACCGTGAACTTCTAGATGTTCAAGCTGGATTTAGAAAAGGTAGAGGAGCCAGAGATCAAAATTGCCAACACCCATTGGATCATCAAAAAAATGAAGGAGTTCCAGGAAAACATCTACTTCTGCTTTATTGACTATGCTGAAGCCTTTGACTGTGTGGATCACAACAAACTGTGAAAAATTCTTCAAGAGAATAGAATACAAGACCACCTGACCTGCCTCCTGAGAAATCTGTTTACAGGTCGAGAAGCAACAGTTAGAACTGGATGTGGAAAAACAGACTGGTTCCAAATCGAGAAAGGAGAACATCATGCCTGTATATTGTCACCCTGCTTATTTAACTTATATGCAGGGTACATCATGAGAAATACTGGACTGGATGGAGCACAAGCTGGAATCAAGCTTTCCAGGAGAAATATCAATAACCTCAAATATGCAGATGATACCACTCTTATGGCAGAAAGTGAAGAACTAAAGAGCCTCTTGATGAAAGTGAAAGAAAGAGAAGAGTGAAAAAGTTGGCTTAAAACTCGGCATTCAGAAAACTAAGATCATGGCATCCGGTCCCATCTCTTCATTGCAAATAGATGGGGAAACAGTGAAAACAGTAATAGACTATTTTGGGGAGAAGAGGATGACAGTGGATGAGATGATTGATTGGCATCACAGACTAAATGCATGAGTTTGGTAAACTCTAGGACTTGGTGATGGACAGGGAAACCTGGTGAGCTATAGTCCATGGGGTCACAAAGAGTAGGACAGGACTGAGCAACTGAACTGCACTGAACTGATTCATCTTAATTATACTATTAAGTGTCAAGATCTAGGTGTTCAAAATAGACACTTAAGAGAATTGTCGTTGCAAATTACCATCTGATGACCAATGTATATATTCATTTATCAGGAACTTTCTAATCTCTCAGCAGTGAATACAACAGATAAAACTCTGCCATCCTGTAGCTTGAAAGTGAAAATTGCTCAGTTGTTTCCAACTCTTTGCAACCGCATGCACCATACAGTCCATGGAATTCTCCAGGCCAGAATACTGGAGTGGGTAGCCTTTCTCTTCTCCAGGGGATCTTCCAAACCCAGGGATGGAACCCAGGTCTCCCACATTGCAGGCAGATTCTTTACTAGAAAGTCACTCCCCCCGCCCAAAAAGACAAAATTGATTAATTACATAAACAATATGTTAGGAAATTATAAATGCTGAAGAGAAAACTAGAGCGAGGAAGGGGTATGAAGAGCAATGGTAGGTATGCTGCTGCTGCTGCTAAGTCACTTCAGTTGTGTCCGACTCTGTGCAACCCCATAGATGGCAGCCCACCAGGCTCCACCGTCCCTGGGATTCTCCAGGCAAGAACACTGGAGTGGGTTGCCATTTCCTTCTCCAATGCATGAAAGTGAAAAGTGAAAGTGAAGTTGCTCAGTCTTGTCTGACTCTAGTGACCCCGTGGACTACAGCCTACCAGGCTCCTCTGTCCATGGGATTCTCCAGGCAAAAGTACTGGAGTGGGGTGCCATTGCCTTCTTCAATGGTAGGTATAGATGGTGGTATAATTTTAGATAGAATATTTAGTCAAAGAACTGAAGATGATACAGGAGCAAGCTATGTGGATATCTTGGGAAAGAGGATCTTAGGAAAAGAGAAAAGCATTTGCAAATGCCCTAAAACATGACTAAATCTGGAATGTTAAAACATATTCAGAATGGGGTGAGTAAGAGTGAATATAAAAATAGATGGGGATAAGGATACTATTGCAGGACTTTAGGTCATTATGTCTTTGAATTTTTCTCACAATGAAGTGGCAAGCCATTGGAGTGCTTTGAACACTAAAGTGTAATTATCTGATGTATCTTTCAGTGTGATTGTTGAAGGATCAATGTGATTGTTACATTGAAAACAGAATGAAAAGGACAAGGACAGAAATAGGGAGACCAGAGGCTTTGCAATCAGTGTGTCAGTAGATATGATGGCCTGGACCAGAATGGTAGCAATGGAGTAATGAAGAGTAATTTGATTCATTTGATTATGGATACTTTTTGAAGGTAAAGACAAAAAGATATGCTGGCAGTTTATTTGTGGAACACTTTAGAAAAAGGGAATCAAGAATGACTTCAAAGTTATGAGTCTGAACAGCTGAAAGAATAAAGTTACCATTTACTTCAGTGAGGAAGATTAGTAGCTCAGTCTAGCTGGTCCTTTTAAGTTAGAAAAGCCTTTTGAGATATCCAAGGAGAAATGTTAAGGTTATAATTGTCATGCATGTTAGAAGTTCAGTGTGCTGAACTTCTGTTTGTATGTCTATAGGGAAGGGAGGGCATGTGGACTTAATTTTTTTAATGTTTTAATCTTCTGTATGGATGTTATTTAAGCCCAGAAACTAGATATGATAACCAAGAAGATGAGAAAAGAGAGGTAAGAGAAAAGGGCCGAGGATTGAGCCTTGGGCACCCCAAAACTTAAATGTTAGTAAAGTGAAGTGAAGTGTTGTTCAGTCATGTCTGACCCTTTGTGACCCCATGGACTGGGGCTTGCCAGACTCTTCTGTCCACAGGATTCTCCAAGAAATCACACTGGAGCGGGTTGTCATTTCATTCTCCAGGAGATCTTCCCAACCCAGGGATCGAACCCAGGTCTCCTGCATTGCAGGCAGACTCTTTACCATCTGAGCCACCAGAGAAGCTCTAGCAAAGTGAGGAGAAACCAAAAAATAATAATAATAATAACTAACAAGGACTGGCCTTAAAGATAGAAAATTAGGAGGGAGGAGTATTGAAAGCCGATTGAGTTAATTATGAGTGTACAACTCTATCAAAACTACTGATGGGTCAAATAAGATATAGAATGAAAATTAACCATTGGATTTAGTAATGGGTGCTACTGGTGACCTTGGAAATGAACTTTATATACAGTGATACATATGAAAAATTGACTGGGATGTATGTATGAGAGAATGAGGAGAAAGGATTTGGAGACAGCAAGCATAGACTTCTCATTCTAGGAAGAAAATGAAGACATACGTATATGCTTGGATATGAATTGAAGTGATTCTGGAAGGACTGAAGTTTTCGTCTGTTGGCCTTCATATTCTTAGAAAAATGAGCATGAAGATATGGGAGGAGTTTGGATTTTTGAGAAGAAAGGAGAAAATATGAAATAGCAACCAAGGAAAATGGACCAGGAAGTACCAAAGAGTCAGATGAGTTTCGTGATCATAAATTTGAGGCATGTTCAGTCAGAGAAGGCAGTGGCACTCCACTCCAGTACTTTTGCCTAGAAAATCCCATGGAGGGAGGAGCCTGGTAGGCTGCAGTCCATGGGGTTGCGAAGAGTCAGACACAACTGAGTGACTTCACTTTCACTTTTCACTTTCATGCATTGGAGAAGGAAATGGCAACCCACTCCAGTGTTCTTGTCTGGAGAATCCCAGGGACGGGGAAGCCTGGTGGGCTGCCGTCTATGGGGTCTCACAGAGTCAGACACGACTGAAGCGACTTAGCAGCAGTAGCAGCAGTCAACAAGGCGGTATGTGTTTCTTCAGATAAGTCCTGCTCAACAGTTGCAGATACAAAGATGGAGAGTTGGGTTTACCTAAGGTGGAATTAGCCAAGAGAATACAGTGAAACTAAAGAAGGGCGAGGGAGTTGAGATTGTATGCAATGGAGAGATTAAAATTTTTGACCATGGAGTTCAAGATGATGATAGAAAAGTCTCGGGCCATACACTTTCTCATTTTCCCCTCCTTCTAAAATATTATTGGTGTTTTAGGTAAGATAAAACCTAAAATAAATAAATCTTAGTTTTACAGGACTATATAAGGCAATATAAAATATTTAGTATCCTTGATCCCCCCAGACACTAAATATCAGTATCTTTTCACCAAAATCAAAGGAACAGCAAGTAATTGTAAACAGTTTTCTAACCTCATTCACTTTTGTTCTTTTAAAAAAATTTTTTTTTTTTTCTCCTTCATGCCACCTCAAAACAAAGCTACTTTGGAGTAAGTGAAAAGAAAGTGTCAGTCACTCAGTTGTGTCTGACTCTTTGTGACCCCATGAACTGTAGCCTACCCAGGTTCCTCTATCCATGGAATTCTCCAGGCAAGAATACTGGAGTGGGTAGCCATACAGAAACCAAGCCCATCATCTATTTGTTATATTCAGTACAAAATATGGCATCAAGGAAAATGCAGGTAAATGTTTGGAAATCATATATGCAAGAATGTTTACCAAATATTTAAGCAATTGTCTTATTCAATGTATATACTAATAATAGTAATAACTGGAATTTATTAAATAGTCATATCTGAAATTCATTGTGTTCACATGTGTATATTGCACAGTGCCAATTGTTTTACCTACATTATCTTATTTATCTTCACATAATCCTCTGAAGTATGTATTATCATTATTCTTATTATATAGCAAATGATTTAAAAATGTGCTTATTACTTGGAGAATGGAGGAATGGTTTGCAAAGTTATGTGCAGTTGCTCACTTTTCATTCATATATGTTGACACTGAATAATTTCAGGCTGATATAGTGGCATTGGAGAGTACACTCTTTTTTCCAGGAATAAACACACTTTATCCTTTGTCTTTTTTTCCCTCAGACTGCTCATGTACTTCCTTCCTCTTTCTTTTTTTCCATTGATGATTAAAATGGAGAGCTTAAACTTTTTTAACAAAAAGCCAGCCAATGGAAGCCTATGCCCTCCAGAGTGTTTAGAGCATCTTAAACATAAAATGATTCAACTAAAAATGTTCAGCTGCTGGAGTATCATTCCATTAGATATTAGTGACATTTCCTTGTAAATGAATACATGTGTTCTGCCTCACTGTAATTGCCATCACTATATCAACAATATGTACATATATATAGACTTCCAAATGCATTGCAGAAAAATGATATAAAAATAATAGTGGTCACTAAGGTGCCCTTGATTGAAACTGCATTCTACAATGTTCTTTCTTTTTAAGCTGAATAATGTGAAAAATATAGCTGTCTATTTAAAAAAGATATTTCCTTGTTTGGCAGAATATTGTCATCACACAGTTTATGTATAGTATGGTCCTAATTTGTGTCTATGTGTGCTAAGCTTAGAAAAGTCACTTTAAGTTTTACTAAATTTATTTTGGAGTTTAAGTCTTACTTTTGACATGATTTATATTCGAAGGAGATCTCAGCTTATTCCTGCTTGAAACTCAGCAAAATGTCATTAGATACATAGGGAAAGTATATGTATCTTATTATAGCTGTGTCTGCTAGGGCTGCTGTCCTATGTTAGAAACCTGTCAGAATTTTCAGTGTAAGCCTTCCTTTTCTGGGTGTTATGATTTAATCTGTTAGTGCCTATTGCTCCCTGAAAATTGTGCAGCCATTCTGTATCTTAGAATGAAATCTATAATTGCAAGTTCCTTTTTCTTTCTCCGTATCTCTCCTCCCCTATGTTTTATTTTTATTATTTCAGTATTACAGGGCTTGATTCCAAATTAGAATTCTCAGTCTGTTTGCAGAGCTGGTGACCACTGACCCCTCAGGAATTTCTTTATATTGACTGATACATATAATAGGCCCAAAATGACCTCATCAAATATGTCCTCATTCTAATCCCCAGAACCCATGAAATGTACTTCACATGGCAAAAGTTCTTTGCAAATGTGATTAAATTTAAGGACTTCAAGACGGGGAGATTATCCTGAATTATCTAGGTGGGCCCAGTCTAATCACATGAGGTCTTAGAAGTAGAAGGAGAAGGCAAAAAAAGGAGGTCAGATTGATGTGACAATAGAGGAGGAGGAAGGAGATATTCTAAGCATGAGTGAGATCCTGTCCCTTATTGCTGGCTTTGAAGAAGGATGGGTGCGTGGGCCAAGGAATGTAGATAACGTCTAGAAACTGAGAATGGGTTTTGTTAACTTCTAGTAAAGAAATGGAGACCTTAGTTCTATACCCACCAGAACTGAATTCTGCCAGTACTGATGAGCAAGGATGTAGATTCTCCCCTAGAACCTCCAGAAATGAATACAGTCTGGCTGACACGATGATTTAGCCATTTCAGCTCAGGGAGGCCCATATTGGAATTCTCACGTAGAGAGCTGTAAGATGATAATTTTGCGTTGCTTCCAGCTGCTAAGTTTGTTATGACAGCAATTGGAAACTAACATAATATATAAGGTTGCTTGTATTTTTAGACAGGAGGGGGTGGAAATAATTTTGTGCAAAAAAACAGGAAGAAATAATGGGATGAAAAAAATCAGTAGCAAAGATGTCACAGTTTTTGTTCCTTTTTTTCCTCTCACCTTCTTGGAGGGCCATGAGAAAATGGTGTTTGAATCCTCACTACAATCACGTTCACAATAGAGAAAAAGGTGGAGGACTGAAAATAAGGAAGATACTTTCTTGTGAAAAATGTTGTGAGACAAATTGTGAAACAGAGCAGAGGAAAAGCCTATTTTATCCAAATCTGACCAAGAGCAGGTTTGATATCCAGAGAGTTAACATCAGCTTTGCATGAATCTGGGTTTCTGCTATGGGCACCAGCAGCCACATAAAGAAGAGATGTCATAATAAGGGTCAAGAACAGATTTCCTTTGAAAAGAAAAGAGGCCTAAGATTATCTTTATTGAACACCAATGTCAGTGAGACCTCATTTCTATCCATAGGTTTGTGAGGCCTGGAAATATGAAGCTTATGTAAAAAAAGGCCGTCTTTATCATTAGACAAGCCTGAAGTAATTAAGGTCCAAATATTCAGCCATTTTAGATGATGTATACACACATATAGGTGAAAACTCAAAAGATGAATCATTCATCATCATAATTCTACCAAATGTGTTTATTTTTATGTAAAAGCTTCTCAGAGGGCACTGCTTACTGACTTTTGTGTTTTCACTTATACCACAGAGTAAGGATATTCAAAGTGTAGCAAAAATGGGAGATAAATTGAAAAAATAATGCAGTAATGGTATTTCTGCTCTGTACACATGTTGTATTGGAGCTATTTTTGTGATTAGAAATCCATTAACATGAATATAGTTTGAATTGAATAAGTATGTTTTATTAAAGCAGCAAAATGTTTATTTGAGAGGGTATGTTTATGAACAATTGAGAAATCAACACTGCATTTTTAAAAATTAAACCGTATTGATGTGAAGAAGTCAGTTAATCTGCTCATTATTAACTATGTATATACTTTCATGCTATATAGAAAATCAGTTACATGGAATGTGTTTTAAGCATTCAAATGTAAAGTCACCTAGGCATTTACTAGGAGGCATAAAACTGATCATTGACTCTGTGTCTTTATGAAATTATATAAATAAAAGAAAAACTGGTCAATGTACTCAGTGAATCCATCTCTAAAGTCACCTACAGCAAATTGTGTCCTGTGTGTTTGAGTGAATGAAATGCAGTAAATTAAATTAATCTTAACTTGAAAAGTGAAAGTGAAAGTGAAGTCGCTCAGTCATGTCCTGCTCTTTGCAACCCCGTGGAAGGTGGCCTACCAGGCTCCTCTGTCCATGGGATTTTCCAGGCAAGAATTCTAGAGTGGGCTGCCATTTCCTTCTCCAGTGGATCTTCCCAACCCAGGGATCGAACCCGGGTCTCCTGCATTGCAAACAGATGCTTTACTGTCTGAGCCACCAGGGAAGCCCATCTTAACTTATTCTAGTTTATTTTAGCTAAAATATATGATTTAAAAGCTAGAAGTAAAATTTTAAACACATCTCTGAAATGTTAAAAAAAAATAATTTCATAATTCCAGGCTTTACAAGAACATACTGACTCAGCTGAGTGTATTTTATATTCACAATTGAATGCTCACATTGACTTGATTGACAAGCAAGAAAATTCCATTGTCTGGGAAACTTAGAACCAATTGAACTGGAAGAATGTAAGCATTAGGTATTTCAGTATACCTAATATAATGAACAGAGTTTGTGGACCAAAAAAAAAAAGATAATGGATTCTTCTGAATTATTATGCTCCTAGAGTATCCAGAGTTTGGGATTGTCTTGTTTTACTCTATTCAAGTCATGGTGAGGAGCCAATAAGCTTTAAGAGGATGACTCAAAGACCCTGGGTGCTCTTCTGTTTTCCTTCATGTGTTGTGCATAATGAGCACCCCTCCAAATGAGCAAGCTTTGCTTCACTCTACTTTTTTCATCCTTGACAAAGCTATCAGGCTTTACTACCCTCCTACCTTGATATTAAAAAGGATTCTCATTTTATAAATTGTACCAAAATACATGATTCTTTTTTGCTATATCCTTAGAGTTTCACATACTTTTGCATAGGGCCAAGCCATATGTAAAAATAGATTTATTGAATTACCCAATAATAACTAAAATTGTAATGTAATTTTATTTATTTCAGAAAAATGATCAAATTTTCTTGAATGTCGGATGTATAAAATAAGATAGAAAAAGTTAATGAAATGATGAATGTGCTGTTCTCATGATTATGATACACATTAACATTTCTTCAATTCTCATTAACTAAATGTAATATAATTCTAAAAATGTCTATTATGGCATTAATTTGTTAAAAAAGTATTATGTAAATTACCTTGCATAAGAAATGCTTTGCCTGAATGTTCTTTTTCCTCTCATTTTTGAACTTAATTTGTTTAAAATATACTGTCAGACTTGATAACATTTTTAGAAATAGTGAAATTTCTTATTTTATGTTAATTATTTGATTTTTAAATTTACAATTTTAAATAAATGGTTAGTATATTTTCTTATAATTACTTGATAGTTAGAAATGCTCTAAATGTTGTCTTACAAATATGAAACCATACATACTATTAGTTTACCCCCAGGCTTGCTTTGTTATAATTAAAACTATGCCAATAGTTTTAGGAATTTCTTCTTGTGTTTGAGAAAGACTCACTGTGTGCTCCTTGATACTTTTTAATTGATATGTAAGCAAACAATTGTAGTAATAATAGACTTTAATACATGACAGTTTTTGAAAGATAAGGAGAGAAATGTAAACATTTAGCAAATAAGTCTTATTAAAGATTTAAAAATAAGTGATTGTATCTCTGAACACCTGTGGAGACACAGAACTGAAATTAAAAGCCAGCATCGCTGCCATTTACACTTTGGTCTTGGGCAGATCACAGGTCTTCTCTGGCCCATTTTTATGATAAAATAAGTGTCTGAGGACTAAAGACATATCAAGCTTTTTTGTTGGTGAGGAATAAATAAGGTCAGTAAGATTTTCCATCAACTTCTTCATATGTGATTCCTTTCAGAAATACTGCTGCAGACTTAAGTGATGGGAGGTTCTTCGTATTATCAAACTTCTGCCTACTCATAATTGGATAAATGAGTGCTGAAGATCAGATAGTGATGAATATAGCTTTTCTTTTTACCTACTTTTAGTCAATTTCTAAGAAACATATAATATTTTAGAATTAAATCTGTCCCTTTCAAGGATTACATGAGTGGCCTAAATGATCTGATTTAGGAGAGAAAGGTCCACATTTTTATGTCTCAGCAGTTCAGGGATAGATTAATTCAAAGAGGTGTTTTTCTTCTTCTCCCTCAGGGGGAATAGAAGTTGCTGTTAAATGGACCAGAAAGCTTATGGAGTTTTGCTGTTGCCATTTACAAAGTATATGGGGTACTATACGTTTAATTGGACATGTTTCATATTAGTCATCAGCAGCTGGAGATAGCCTTCTGTTTTAACTGATAATACAAGTCTCATGCTTTTCTGCATACCATGATATAAATGATGGTTCACTGAGAAAAACTGATGAGGAGCCTAAAAATTAATGAGACATAAAAGCTTTTGACTCTGACCTTGAGATGCAATTTGGTATTTATGATGTTAAATCACTTGCCTTCTTCAAAGTAGAGAAACAGCTGGTCTGTGTGGGAGGGATGTTCAGTTATGATTGAGAAGAAAGAACAGAGATGTTGAAACCTTTAGAAACAGTATATATATATATATATATATATATATATATAAAGTAAGTATTACAAAATTCAATGCAGTGTGCTAAAGTTCAAAGACTGTGTAAATGTCGCCCCTCACCCAAAAAAGTATACAGTTGCTGAGCTGATGTGAATTTGTGTGAGGAAAATGAGTGTCCAAAGCTGCATAAATATTTGCACCCCTGTGAGAGTGTGAGAAAGTGTATGTTTCATGTTGTGATTGATGGGACTGCTTTTATGCCCCTCTTTGAACTCTGAGCAGAAATTTTGGAGTGTCCTGAGGGTCTGTCTGCCTTTGTATGGCAGGAACTCTGTTTTCTTAGAAAATAATAAGGAACACTGTTTGTACTCCCTTTGTTATAAAAGGGTACCTACAGTTTATGGGAATTGGGGAACTTGTAGAAAAATCACAAACTTTCTTCTGTATCTTACAAGGAATACTAAGCTTTATTTTGAAATTTTGGCTATTGTGTTTCCTTGTCTTCTGGAGTTTTTTTGGTTTTGTTTTGAGTTAAGGAGTCCATAGTTTGACATACTTTCGATTTATGTGTGATGAAATTCGTGGATTCAGGTGGGGGTAGTTTAATGATTTATCTATTAAAAACAAAAAGAAATGAGGGCAAGGCAGATCTACAATATTGTGTGATTATATTTACTTGAATGCAATCATTTCTGCATATGAGAGGCTTTCACTACTGAAGCAAGAAGTCTGATATATCAGATTTCCCTGGTCATTTAAGTCAGAATTTTAGAACTAAAAGGATCAAATAATAAAAGTGTTACATATATGTAGTCTCCAAAATATACTAATAACTATTACTTCATAGACATCTCAAAATAATATGATAAAATAGGAAAACCATTAAAATTTGCACAGGAAAAATTATTCTAAAGCTCTTTCAGATAAATATTTGTGAAGTCATACTTCTGTGAAATACTCATGAGCTGACACATTATGTCAGCTCCTCTTGCTTCCATATTCAGAATGTGGTTCTGTTCCTCAGAAACAAATGTTTTTAAATTGTACATCTGGCTGGAGCTGGGCTAGCTAACACTCAACACTCCTGACTTCTTTCCTTTGTATTTTTTCAGTGTTAAACTTTCAGAAACCCCTCTAAATACATTTTCAAAGCAGTCTTAATAAAACACACTTCCTACTGGGTTACCACAGCCATCTTGCAGGTACTTAAATCACAAATATTTGACCTCTGTCAGGTACTCCAGCTAGTCATGATGATACTATTAGTTATGTCATCCAGTAAATTAAGAATAAATAGTGTCAAAATAGTAACTACCATGTATTTTGGGGTAACACTTACCTTCCCTATTTCTATATTTCTTTTTATGTATATATGTTATAAATGCATAGATACATAATTTTTCTCATTTTATACAAGTGGTAATATGACATACCTATTACAAAAGCACATTATAGTTTTATTTAATATAATAAAGATAATTATATATTAATAAATATTTCTCCTCCATGTATAGAAATATATATGTACATACTTATATATATATAATTTTTAGTTAGTTTTATTTTGTTGAACAGATGCATGCAAATTTTTTATGCAATCATAAGAAGTTAAATTTTGACTCTAGTGCCAGATCGTGAGATTCAAATCCTGGTTTTACCACCTACCAACTTTATAACCTTGAGGAATTTATGTAATCACTCAGTGCTTTGGTTTTCTCATCTTTAAAATAAATGTACCAATGGTCACAATATGCCTATCTCATATGGCAGTATAAATATTATTTTGAGAATTAAATTAGTTAATATATGTAAAGCCACATTGCAGAGTATTTGCCATCTCCATTATTATCACTATTACTATGTCTATTAATGATCACTATTGATGGACATGAGTCCATTTTCAATATTTTTTCTAGTACAAACATTGTTGCAATGAATAATCATATGCTTAGCTATATCTTACATGTGCAAGTATAACTGTTGGATTAATTTCCAGAGGTAAAATTGCATATCAAGTTGTATATGTATTTGTACTTTTGCTGTAACAAATTGATCCCATAGATTGTAGACATACACCACCAACACATGAAAGTGCTTATTTCCCTAAGCTCTTTACTAATAGAATATGTTATTAAACATTTGGATATTCAATGAGTGAAAAATGCTATTTTAGAAAAAGTTTTGCTTTATTTTCTTCTCATTATTAATGAAAATAATATATTTTCATCTTTAAGAAAAATAATCTTTTCTCTCCTACACAAGCATTTAGACTCCAATGGACACAGGAGCCTGGCGGGCTGCCGTCTATGGGGTCGCAGAGTTGGACATGACTGAGCAACTAACACTAACAAACTTACTTTAAACTTGCTTAACTTCCAGAATAATTATTAGAGAAAATGAGACTCTGTTTGAATAAATTCAACATGTCTGATGTAGAATACTAAGACTAGGATTTACATAGTTTCTTGCAAGAATTCTTTATAAAAACCCTTCAAAGTAGGTAGTTTCATTCTCTTTGAGACATAACACTATGTATACCACAGAATTAATCTGTCCAGAGTCACACAGTACGGACTACGATCGGAGAGTGGGTCAGTCTTATTCTGGAGCAAAAGATCTTTGTATTATATATTCCATGCACACTGAGTGTGTGTGTGTGTAAGAGAGGGAGAGAGAGAGAGAGAGAGAGGTGGGAGAGGTAGTCTCAAATTGAAAAAGGTAAGCATAAATCAAGGCTGCATCTCAGTATCACTAAAGTATGACTTTGAATAGGTTAACCTCTTGGAGCCTTTATTTCCCACTGTATATCATATAATAACAACAATATACAGTATTTGTATTTGTTTTTCTCTTTCTGACTTCACTCTGTGACGGGGGTGTGGTAGAGAGAGTAGGATGAATGGAGAAATAAACACTACCATATGTAAAATAAATAGCTGGTGAGTAGTTGCTATATAACACAGGGAGCCCAGGCTGCTGCTCTGTGATGATGTGAAGGAAGGGGAGAGGGAGGAGGGAGGTTCAAGCAGGAGGTTATATACGTATAATTATGGTCGTATTGTTGTACAGTAGAAACCAAGGCAAATTGTAAAGCAACTTTCCTCCAATTAAAAAGTTATTTTTTAAATGAGATATAACAGTCTTTTGGACTCTGTGGGAGAGGGAGAGGGTGGGATGAGTTGGGAGAATGGCATTGAAACATGTATAATATCATATATGAAACAAGTCACCAGTCCAGGTTCGACGCACGATACTGGATGCTTGGGGCTGGTGAACTGGGACGACCCAGAAGGATGATGGTACGGGGAGGGAGGAGGGAGGAGGGTTCAGGATGGGGAACACATGTATACCTGTGGTGGATTCATTTTGATATATGGCAAAATCAATACAGTATTGTAAAGTTAAAAAATAAAATTAAATTAAAAAATTTAAAAAAAGATGAGATATGTAGCAACAACAATAATACAAGATTTTTCAAGAGTAAACAGAATGGTGCCAGAAGTGTTACTGAAATTCTAAAGTTTCATATAAATATTTGCTTGATTATATAAGGCTTAGTAATTGAGTCCCTTAATTTTTGAGATCTACCATAATTTTATGTTCTGTATGTCTTGCACAGGGCTTCCGAGGTAGTTGAGTGGTAAAGAATTTGCCAGCCAATACAGGAGATGTGGGTTTAGTCCCTGGGTTGGGAAGATCCTCTGGTGAAGGAAATGGCAATCCATTCCTGTATTGTTGCCTGGGAAATCTCATGGACAGAGGAACCTAGCAAGCTACAGTCCATGGGGTCACAAAAGACTAGTATATGACTTAGCGTCTAAATGGCAACGTGGGATCTTGCTTAAAAATGTGGCAAATGTTTGTTTTCAAACTTAAAAATATCCAGATCATACTGATTTGTTGCAGTGATATGGTAGTCAGAGAATGTTGCTGTCAATTCAGTTCAGTTGAGTTGCTCAGTCGTATCCAACTTTGCCACCCATGGAGCACAGCATGCCAGGCCTCTCTGTCCATCACTAACTCCTGGAATCTACTCAAATTCATCTCCATTGAGTTGGTGATGCCATCCAACCATCTCATTCTCTGTTGGCCACTTCTCTCTGCCTTCAATCTTTCCCAGAATCAGGGTCTCTTCAAATGAGTCCTTTCTTCACATCAGGTGGCCAAAATATTGGAGTTTCAGCTTCAACATCAGTCCTTCCAATGAACACCCCAGAATTACCGCCTTTAGGATGGACTGGTTGGATCTCCTTGCAGTCCAAGGGACTCTAAAGAGTCTTATCCAACACCACAGTTCAAAAGCATCAATTCTTCGGCACTCAGCTTTCTTTATAGTCCAGCTTTCACATCCATACATAACTACTGGAAAAACCATAGCCTTGCCTAGATGGACCTTTGTTGGCAAAGTAATGTCTCTGCTTTTTAATATGCTGTCTAGGTTGGTCATAACTTTCCTTCCAAGGAGTAAGCATCTTTTAATTTCATAACTGCAATGTCCATCTGCAGTGATTTTGGAGCCCAAAAAACTAAAGTCAGCCACTGTTTCCACTATTTCCCCATCTATTTGCAATGAAGTGAAGGGACCAGATGCCATGATGTTAGTTTTCTGAATGTTGAGCTTTAAGCCACCTTCTTCACTCTCCTCTTTCACTTTCATCAAAAGGCTCTTTAGTTCTTCACTTTCTGCCATAAGGGTGATGTCATCTGTGTATCTGAGGTTCTTGATATTTCTCCCGGCAATTTTGATTCCAGCTTGTGCTTCATCCAGCCCAGCATTTCTCATGTTGTACTCTGCATACAAGTTAAATAAGCATGGTGACAATATAGAGCCTTGACTTACTCCTTTTCCCATTTGGAACCAGTCTGTTGTTCCATGTCCAGTTCTAACTGTTTCTTCCTGACCTGCATAAAGGTTTCTCAAGAGGCAGGTCAGGTGGTCAGTTATTCTTGTCTTCCAGAATTTTCCACAGTTCATTGTGATCCACACAGTCAAAGGCTTTGGCATAGTCCATAAAGCAGAAATAGATGTTTTTCTGGAACTCTCTTGCTTTTTCCATGATCCAGCAGATGTTGGCAATTTGATCTCTGCTTCCTCTGCCTTTTCTAAAACCAGCTTGAACATCAGGAAGTTCACAGTTCACATATTGCTGAAGCCTGGCTTGGAGAATTTTGAGCATTACTTTACTAACATGTGAGATGAGTGCAATTGTGCGGTAGTTTGAGCGTTCTTGGCATTCCCTTTCTTTGGGATTGGAATGAAAACTGACCTTGTCCAGTCCTGTGGCCACTGCTGAGTTTTCCAAATTTGCTGGCATATTAAGTGCAGCACTTTCACAGCATCATCTTTCAGGATTTGGAATAGCTCAACTGTAATTCCATCACCTCCACTAGCCTTACTCATAGTGATGCTTCCTAAGGCCCACTTCACTTTACATTCCAGGATGTCTGACTCTAGGTGAGTTATCACACCATTGTGATTATCTGGGATGTGAAGACCTTTTTTGTACAGTTCTTCTGTGTATTCTTGTCACCTCCTCTTAGTATCTTCTGCTTCTGTTAGGTCCATACCATCTCTGTCCTTTATTGATCCCATCTTTGCATGAAATATTCCCATGATATCTCTAATGTTCTTGAAGAGATCTCAAATCTTTCCCATTCTATTGTTTTCCTCTATTTCTTTGCATTGATCACTGAAGAATGCTTTCTTATCTCTCCTTGCTATTCTTTGAAACTCTGCATTCAAATGGGTACATCTTTCATTTTCCCTTTTGTGCTTTTCACTTCTCTTCTTTCCACAGCTATTTGTAAGGCCTCCTCAGACAGCCATTTTGCTTTTTTGCATTTCTTTTTCTTGGGGAGTGTCTTGATCACTGCCTCCTATACAATGTCTCGAACCTCCATCCATAGTACATCATGCACTGTATCAGATCTAGTCCCTTAATTCTCAATTCCATTGTATAATTGCAAGGGATTTGATTTAGGTCATACCTGAATGGTCTATTGGTTTTCCCTACTTTCTTCAATTTAAGTCTGAATTTGGTTCATGATCCAAGCCACAGTCAGCTCTTGGTCTTGTTTTTGCTGACTGTATAGAGCTTCTCCATCTTTGGCTGCAAAGAATATAATCAATCTGATTTCAGTATTGGCTGTCTGGTAGTGTCCATGTGTTGCTCTGGATGGTTACAAACTTTTGGGTATTATTTACATAATAGCAGCAAGAACAAGAATATCAGCTAATCTTTATTCAACAGTTGTGAAATGTCATGTACTGTCCTGGACTATTCAGTGGAATTCTTACACAACTCTGTGAGGCATTTACTATTTTATCATGTCCATGTTTCAGATGAAGATTTGAGACAGAGAGATTAAGTAGTTAACTCTTGTCATACTCAGTTAACTGGAGAAAGAAATGGCAACTCACTCCAGTATCTTGCCTGGAGAATCCAATGGACAGAGGAGCCTGGTGGAATATAGTCCATGGGGTCACAAGAGTCGGATATGATTTAGCGACCAAACCACCATCACCACCATACTCAGTTAATAAGTGGCAGGGCTATTTCTCCCTCAGAAGTCTAGCTCCAGATCTTTTCCCCTACTATTTCTTTCTGTCTCTCCGATACTGTGTATACAAGCAGTTCTCTCTTAACAAAATATGCTACTCTCCTATTAATTCTGTATCTCTAAAGTCACAGTGCACAAAGCAGATGCACATAAAACTAGTAATAGTCTGGTGTTCTACAATAGAAATTGCAAAGGCTTGCTTACCCTGGTATTTAATCAACCCAACTATTATTAATAATAAAGTAGCTTAAAAACAGCATGGTAGAACTGCAAGTTGCCTAGTGATTTCAGATCTAAGCTAAACTTTCAGAAGTGGAGGCATTTCTCCATCTTCCCCAACGGATGGACCTCTATTCATATATCTTCAGGGTTATGAATACCCTGCAAGGCAGTTCATCCCATTTCACTAAGGTAGTTCATTTCATTTTCTAGATATTATAAGTTAATTTGTACACATAACCAAGCAGTATTCCTTCCCCTCACTTCCTTAAGTAGGCTCAAGTTCCATGGTACAAACAGCAAGTTTTCTACCTATTGTACACACTAGACCTTCAACCATTTGTGAAAATAATCATGTTCGCCCTAGTATTTTCTTATAAGGTCAAACATTCCCATTACCTTTCTAAACCTTTTGCTCAGCTTTTAGAGCCATCAACATCCCAGTCATTCCTCTTTGAATGAACTCTAATTTGTCAACTACTCTCTTAAACGGTGATGTTAAGAATGTGCTCTGACTGGCTATGATCACAGCTGGATCATTGCTTCCTTTAATCTGTATGCTAGATATCTTCTTAATACAGAGAGTACAGTGTTTGCCAATATAACAGAGCATATTGCAAATGTGTTTGTGGCTTATAAAATATGTGTTTGTGGGCACTGGAAACTGCACTATTATCCTAGCATATAGAAGCTAATGAGAAGTAATGGCATATAGTTGGCTTCATGTGTGTAAATGTCTAAATGACTTAAATATTGATTTTTCCCTTCAACTGCAGATCAAACTTCCCAATGCTAAAGGTTCCTTATTTTAAAACAAATGCACATATAATTTGCCAGTCAGTAGTACAGTAAGTTCCTGTGGTAAGCTCAAATCATTAAAAAGCTCAAATAGGCATATCTAGTTTGGTTTGTTTTTTAGGACTGATTGAGATAATAGACCACTAAAGACCTACTTTAATAACAACTGAAAGTTATTTCATGGAGTAGTACAAATTTTCCAAGTTTTTTTTTTTTTTATAACTTCTCCATCTATAAAACATTGAAATGATATATGACATAGAATTTGATTAAAATTCACAGGTATTTGTGTACCATCTACTGTCTGTGAGATACTTATGCAGAATACCAGAGGGAAACATTAAAACGTGAATAAGACTTGAATCCTGCCATCACTGTGACTCTTCCAAAAATCCTCAGATTTTAAAGTGCATGTAAAATAGTGAAATAAATATTATTAGGAAAATCCTCAAATTTTAAAGTGCATGTAAAATCATGAAATAAATATTATTAGGTTTTTTAGTGTGAAGTATGTATATATTTAATTTTGAAAAGATATTAAAACAGTATAACATGTAACATTTATTAAAATATATTATGTGCTAAGTACTAGATGAGGAATTTAATGTGAATTTTCTCATTTCATCCTCAGAACAAAATTCTGAGGTAGGTGTAATTCAGCTCATTTAAGTGAAAATTAACTGAGACTCTGAAGGCATAAATAACTTTCCCAAAGGCCATAGAGCAATGTATTAATAGACATGTCAGATAACTAACACAGCCCTTTATCTAGTCTTTCTGGAAGAAGATACTTAAAAGTATTTTATTAGCCTGTTGATTCTTCTCTGGGGTGTGACTTAGTTTCCACTGCACATTTGGGAACCTTTTCTTCTAAAATTTATAATCAGCTTCTGCTGGTAATAAAGAATCACCTGCAGAGATCATGAATGAAAGAAGAAAGAAAAGGAGATAGTGGTAGATCTATTTAGCCTCAAATCAAAGTAGTATTCCAAGATGTGTTCTGGCTTCTGCTTTTGGGGAAGTAAATTGACGACTATCTCAAAATAATCTCTTTTTACATAATATAACCTAAAATTAATTGAACTTATTTAAACACACAGCACTTACAACAATAGTGTTGCTAACTATACAAGCTGTTAAAATTGTCTATGAGCAAAAGGAACGCTCTGTTTATTACAATTGTTGCTATTTTTGCAATAAGAAGGGAAAAGATTATACAATAGTCATATACTATCCAAAGTAATGAATATACTTATAAGGCAAAATACTTAAGCAGTAAGAGAAAGATTAACTAAAATTCTCATTCACATAGGAAATAACAATGTTGATAACTCCTTTTTACAGTGTTTTCATAAATTTTCCACAACGATTGTATGTTTTGTTTTCATTCATTTGTCATTTATGTGAAAAGAGTAAGTATGTTTCTCTTTAACTTAATGGAACTTGGATTAAAATGGGTTCTGTTATTTTAATCACATCAATGTTGCATATCGTGAGAAAACAGTTTTCTATTTCCTTGGCAGAGAACTTTAAAGGAAAAAATTAAGCTCTAGTCAATAAGAAACTTATGTTTATAAAAAACCACAATTTATGGTTTATTTGATTAGATCAATGTTTAATTATGTATTACATGTATTTTTTGTACTGAATATTTACTCATAAATTAATCCAACCCACAGCAGGAGTACTAATAGAAGCTTCCATCCAAACATAATAAGTAAACAGAAGACAAACAGCTGTTGCAAACATCCTATTTTTGAGTCTGGGCCTGATAACAAAAAATAGTTTGGAGAATTGGCTGCTACCATACACTCACATCTGTTGAGACTGTACTATTTCAACACAATACTTGATCACTGCATGTCACAAGGTGGCAAGTAGTTCTCTTAAGTCAGAGAACTTAGAGAAAACACTAAATGCTAATTTATGTTTGGGATGTTGTACTTCTAAGCTCTTCATCTTCTGTGTAATGTGTAGTGAATTTATTCATGAGATGTTTATATTTTTAAGTGTACTCAATGGATTTAGGTGTTTGTCAAAATATATTAAATAGAAAAAATTTAACCCATTTAATTGTAGTATTTAGAAATTTGACCTGGGGGACTTCCCTGGTGATGCAGTAGTTAAGACTCTGCATTTCCACTGCAGGCAGCACCGATTCTATCCCTGGTCAGAGAATTAAGATCCTGCATGCCACACAGTGCAGCCAAAAATAAATTTTTTTTGATCCTTCAACTTTTGGTGTTCTTGTTATAGGAAAACCACTAAGCGTCTGCTTTTCAATTGCAACCAGAAATATTCTTACTGATCAAACTCTTATAATTCCTTTTGCTTTGAATCATAACAGAATATAGGGAAAATATAATTGAGCCTTGTTTTGTTACACAGGAGACAGAAAACTTATGCTAAAAATAGGTAGGCATTATTCAAGTGAATAAATAATTAAACAAAAGTTCTTATGAGAATCTCATATTGACTTCTAAATTCCTCAGGATGTATCTTTCACAATTACTTTGTCTTTCCTCTGCCAATGAGAACACTGTAAAGATTATCTCTTGGCAGTATTAATGGGAAACATTGTATATGAATATTGGCTAGGAGGTAGGTTGTGAGAATTTGGAAAGCATGGTGAAAGTTAGGAAGAATAAATGAGTTTAGGTAGTTCCATACAGAGTTGAAGGACTGTGCTGCAGGGACACTGACTGGTCAATTAGTGAGTGTTACACTGAGGGATGGGCTTCCTTGGTGGCTCAGAGGGTAAAGAATCTACCTGCAATGTGGGAGACCTGGGTTGGATCCCTGAGTCAAGAAAATCCCCTGGAGAAGGGCTAGGCTACCCACTCCTGTATTCTTGCCTGTGAATCCTATGGGCAGAGGAGCCTAGCAGGCTGCAGTCCATGGGGTCATAAAGAGTTAGACATGACTGAGCGAATAAGCATGCACGCACACCAAGGGAGCGTCTCTTGTGGCTGCCACAAGACTCTGTCCTTGGCCCTGTCACATTCATGATTTTTGTCACTGCTTTGGATACATATGAACTTCATTTTTTAATTTATTTTATTTTTGAATTAATTTTTAGTGGCATATAGTTGGTTTATAATGCTGTGCTAGTTTCTGCTGTACAGCAAAGTGAATCTATTATACATATATATATATGTATACTCTTTTTTAGATTCTAGTCCCATATAGGTCATTACAGAGTATTCAATAGAGCTCTCTGTGCTATATAGTAGGTTCTTTTTATCTATTTTATATGTAGTAGCATGTATATGCAGAGAAGGCAATGGCACCCCACTCCAGTACTCTTGCCTGGAAAATCCCATGGACGGAGGAGCCTGGTAGGCTGCAGTCCATGGGGTTGCTAAGAGTCGGACACGACTGAGCAACTTCACTTTCACTTTTCACTTTCAGGCACTGGAGAAGGAAATGGCAACCCGCTCCAGTGTTCTTGCCTGGAGAATCCCAGGGATGGCAGAGCCTGGTGGGCTGCCTGCCGTCCTGGGGTTGCACAGAGATGGACACGACTGAAGTGACTTAGCAGCAGCAGCAGCAGCATGTATATGTCAATCCCAATCTCACAATTTACACCTCCCTTACTCCCAGATAACCATAAGTTTGTTTTCTACATCTGTGACCCTATTTCTGTTTTATATATAGGTCATTTGTACCATTTTTTCTTAGATTCCACATATAAGCAATATCACATGATGTTAATCTTTCTCTGTCTTACTTCATGTATGAACTTTAGATGATACCAAGTACAAAGGAATGCAGCATTATCTTATCAGGTTGAAAGTGACCAAGTCTAAAAGAAAAAAAAAAATCAGAAGAAAGATGAGAGGAAGATGGGTAGGGGGAGATTATAAAATGAGGAAAGAGGGCAGGAAAAGCAAGCAGAGATGGGAAAAAAGAAAGAAAGGGAGAAATAAGGCAGGCAGAAAGTAAAATTCCTCAAGAATTTTTTTTTCCTATGTGTCTCCTGGAATACATAAAGAAGGTTCTTCCCTTCCAAAGCAACATTTCTAGATTGCATTATTTCCATCTGACACCCACCACTCCAAGTCCACTTTCTATGCATTAAAGATGATATAACTTTATGATCTCGCATGTAAATTCTGTCTGTTTTCTAATTTACCATCCTCTTGCATCTGTTCTATTCTAATAATTATTGTACTTTGAAAGGAGAGAATGTGCTCTTATTGCAATGTTCTAAATGTATGCAAGAACAGAACAAGTCCTGAAGTGGGACACTTCTGTTTTGAAAGAAATCTCCGTGAATGAATGAAGTAGTAACACTTAAACAGGAGGTCCCTTTTCCAAGTTTAAAGCTCTGGGGATTGGAAACTATAAAGATAAATCACCTGCCCACTTTGTGATACTAAACTGAAATTGACAGGTGTGTTTCATTTATCTTGATCAATATTACAAAGCCTTTCCCTCCTTTGATTTTAGTATATCCCTCCTGAAATATTTGCTGTGGTAAGAAAAGCAAATATTGGGTTTTACGCCCCACTTCATGAAGTAAGAATGATGATGTTCTAATATCAGAGAACCAAATATTCCGGGTTTATTTTTCTGAGAAAAAATGTCCTTGCAGATAGATTGTCCTCCATAGATCATCCATTCTTTACCTCTCAATTCATTCATATTTCCTGGATTGGGGGAAAAAGAAAACACACAAAACTTAATACAAAATACTTTCATAAAGCTTAGCTTTATGAATTAACTTCAGCCTTTTCCACTCATGAGGGAAAACTTTCCTGCCTCATTAAATCTTTAATGCAATATGCTGCCTGCACACTACATTATTATGTGTGACATGAGGTTATATATTGCATAGTAACTATAATGTAACTTGCAATCAAGCTGTTTCTTTCCCCTGTAGGTAAAATTAAGACAGGTACTCGTGGGAAACAGCTACTTGTGTTGCTCTATTCTTAATGGGGTGAAATTGAGGATCAGGAGAGTGAAGGGCTTAACACTGAACCATCTCCAGGAAGGGATGGGTGCTGCTCCTTTGTCTTGCAGTGCCTTTGCAACTTGATATCTAAATCTCCCCAAAGAGAATTTTACTTAATAGATAAGTGAAAAAGTGAAAATGTTAGTTGCTCAGTCGTGTCCAACACTCAGCGACCCCATGGACTGTGGTCCACCAGACTCCTCTGTCCGCAGAATTTTCCAGGTAAGTATACTGAAGTGGGTAGCCGTTCCCTTCTCCAGGGGATCTTCCCCACCTAGGGAGGGATTGAACTAGGGTCTCCTGCATTGCAAACATATTCTTTACCCTCTAACCCACCGAGAAGCATAATTAAGGGGAAAAGTAAAAAGCTAGGTCTTTGGGGACTCCTATGGAATGAAATATCTTCATTAAATTCACTTTCTCTTTGTATTGAAAAGAGATAAAGTTTTCATCTCTGGTAAATATAGTCTAATCCATCTGGTAAAGATAACAATTGCCCTAAAGCAAACTGGAATTGCACTTATTTCTACCTGTGGGAAAGCAAATATTTCTAGCCGATAGATGATGACAACTTGGTTTTTAATAGCCAGAGAAAATGAAATCTTCTATTCTCTGTACATGGAGTGCTTCATAAAATTAGAGAAATCAACGTTGTCTCCAAGATGAACTAATATGAAAATGTCAAATATAAAACTGATAATTAAGTCTACAAAGTCCAAAATTGTGGAAAGCTGAAGTTATGCACAGTAAGCATAACTTAACAATGTTGTGTGATATATTGTTAGAATTCTTCATTGCTATGGAATGAGTTGGTTTATACAGAGTTCTGTTTTTTATTTATTTATTTTTCCAGTTTTTTTTTAATTAAATTTTATTTTGCTTAACTTTACAATATTGTATTGCTTTTGCCATACATCAAGATGGATCTGCCACAAGTATACATGTGTTCCCCATCCTGAACCCCCTCTTCCCTCCCTCCCCATACCATCCCCCTGGGTCGTCCCAGTGCACCAGCCCCAGGCATCCGTTATCAGGCATCGTACCTGGACTGGCGACTCATTTCAGATATGATATTATACATATTTCAATGCTATTCTCCCAAATCATCTCACCCTCTCCCGTTCCCAGAGTCCAAAAGTCTGTTCTATACATCAGTGTCTCTTTTGCTGTCTCGTAAACAGGGTTATTGTTACCATCTTTCTAAATTCCATATATATGCATTAGTATACTGTATTTGTGTTTTTATTTCTGGCTTACTTCACTCTGTATAATAGGCTCCAGTTCCATCCACCTGATTAGAACTGATTCAAATGCATTCTTTTTAATGGCTGAGTAATACTCCATTGTGTATATGTACCACAGCTTGCTTATCCATTCATCTGTGGATGGAAATCTAGGTTGCTTCCAAGTCCTGGCTATTGTAAACAGTGCTGCTATGAACATTGGGGTACACGTGTCTCTTTCAATTCTGGTTTTCTCAGTGTGTATGCCCAGCAGTGGGATTGCTGGATCATAAGGCAGTTCTATTCCCAGTTTTTTGAGGAATCTCCATACTGTTCCCCAAAGTGGCTGTACTACTTTGCATTCCCACCAACAGTGTAAGAGGGTTCCCTTTTGTCCACACACTCTCCAGCATTTATTGCTTTTGGACTTTTGGATCCTTTAGCTCTTTTACCAGTTGTGGTTGCTGCTGACTTCTCAGTAGATTTTAAGAACATCACTAAAAGAGCTTCTTTTTCCTAGTATTTTGTCCAGTGGGGCATCATCCAGGCAAAGAAAGAAAAGCAGCATTTCAATGGTCAGAGAGCTGTAAGAATGAGAGTTACAGCAGAAAAATTACCTTAAGCAAATATAACTAGCAGAATGGATACAAGAAAAGGCTAGATTGGGAATTCCAAAACTTTTTCAACATGTGCTTCTCTTCAGTACAGTAGCTCGGTTGTGTCCAACTCTTGCAACCCCATGGCTGCAGCACTCCAGGCCTCCCTGTCCATCACCAACTCCGAGAGCCTACTCAAACTCATGCCCATTGAGTCGGTGATGCCATCCAACCATCTCATCCTCTGTTGTCCCCTTCTCCTCTTGCCTTCAATCTTTCCCAGCATCAGGGTCTTTTCCAGTGAGTCGGTTCTCTTAGCATCTCCATATTTTTTTCACATTGCCTTCTCAGTTCAGCTCAGTTGTGTCTGACTCTTTATGACCCCACGAATTGCAGCATGCCAGGCCTCCCTGTCCATCACCAACTCCCGGAGTTCACTCAAACTCATGCCCATTGAGTGGGTGATGCCATCCAGCCATCTCATCCTCTCTTGTCCCCTTCTTCTCCTGCCCCCAATCCCTCCCAGGTCTTTTCCAATGAGTCAACTCTTCTCATGAGGTGGCCAAAGTATTGGAGTTTCAGCTTTAGCATCAGTCCTTCCAATGAACACCTAGGACTGATCTCCTTTAGAATGGACTGGTTGGATCTCCTTGCAGTCCAAGGGACTCTAAAGAATCTTCTTCAACACCACAGTTCAAAAGCATCAATTCTTTGGCTCTCAACTTTCTTCACAGTCCAACTCTTGCATCCATACATGACCACTGGAAAAACCATAGCCTTGACTAGACGGACCTTTGTTGGCAAAGTAATGTCTCTGCTTTTCAATATGCTATCTAGGTTGGTCATGACTTTCCTTGTCAGACTTTATTTTTTGGGGCTCCAAAATCACTGTAGATGGTGATTGCAGCCATGAAATTAAAAGACAGTTACTCCTTGGAAGGAAAGTCATGACCAACCTAGATAGATCAGCTGAAATGTGCCACAGTAGTTAGGGCTGAACAACAAAAAAATATTTGTAATTTGGCAACTTAGCAATCATTAAAAAATAATTCACTTAAATTTAAACAATATAATAATTTCTTTTCTTCATAAATTACTACAGTTACTTATTAATGGGATCTTGCATGATGAGTAATATTCAAATTCTCAAAACTTAGAATCAGATCTAAGACCCTGCTGTCCTTATTTTCTGTTACACATTAATTTTTGTACAACACTTGGTTTTTAATCACAACATTCACTGAAAACATTCCTTAACAAAGATACGACATGACTGAAAATGCAAATAAATAAAAAGATAGCTCAAAATTTTGAGAATATCCTCTAGAGGAATATGGAATATTGTCTGATAAAATTGTGAACTACCCAAAGCTAGTTGTTTGTATGGGGTCCTATAGATACACAGTGTTTCTTTGTTTCCATCAAACATTTACAGCATCCCACTGTGCCTTTGTGAGTTTACTGCAGTGCTCTGGGGCATCTGTGCACAGAGCTAGTGAACAGGGAGCTATATAGATCCTACAGAGTATTGAAACTGCTGATACTATAGATCTCAGGGCCACTGCAGGTTCTTCATTAAGGAAGTGCAACAGCAGAAGTAATTGTGGATAAAACTTTCCCCAACAAGAAAACTAAAGTCAGAGAATTGAATTCCAATGCTTGATGAGGACCTAGTGAGTATGATACAGCAATGGGAACAGAAAGTTAGACAAGAAGCATCTCAAGGAATAGGATGGAGGCACTAATCTGATTCAAATAGCCAAGTGAAAGCAATATTATGTAGTATCTATAGTTTCCACTTTACAACAGAGAAACGAAGCAATAGCTTGACTCATGGAAGTTGGCAAAATAGTTGTTTGTTTCCTGGGAAGAGCCAGATAATAAACTTTGGGTATTCTGAGTGTTTGTTATTAAACAGTCCTTCAGTACAGAAATGTTACAGGCTGAACTGTCCCCTTCAGATTCACATGTTGAAGTCCTAACTCCCAGAACCTCAAAATGAGACTGAATTTGAAGGAAGAATCCTTTATTCTGATGAAGCTAAAACGGGGCACTTAATGTGGTCCCTAATACACCATGACTTTTCCTTATAAGCAGAGGAAATTAGGAGACAAACACACACAGAAGGAAGACCATGGGAGAATACAGGGAAAAGATGACCATCTACAAGCCAAGGTGAGGGGCCTAAGAAGAAACCAGCCTTGCTGACATCTTTTCTTTTTTTGGATGGGCAAGAAGTAGATTTATTAATATAGAATGCTAGTGATAGACGCAAGTGGGCAGGTGAGGGGGGTTCTCCCAGCTGACACCTTGATCTCAGGTTTCTGTTGTTTACCCAGTTTCTGGACCTTTGTTATGGCACCATGACCAAATTCATACAGTAACATGGGACAGGATAGAAGATACAGATTGAGAAACCAGGGCTGAACACAGTTCAATCCATGAGAGAGCAATGAAAAGTCAGTAATAAAGGATAACCAAAAAAGAGTAAGAATCTTAGAAACATCCATATACTGAGTATAGAATAAAAGAAAATGTATTTATAATGGAAACAGAAGTACTTCTGTCATACTCCAGTGAAAGAAGTATCAGAAAAGTTTAATGCAGTAGAAAACCAAGGAGTCAAGAATCTCAAGAATTATTATACATCACATGGAACTGAACAAAAGCTCATTTGTGGTTGCTAGATAGAGCTGATAAGTGACCTTTCAAGACATACTGTTAGTGAAGTTCTAAGTGTGGAAAGCAGGCTGAAGTAGATCAAATAAGTAAGGTTGGATGAGTAGCACTACAGAAAATGAGGTGGTAATACCCCATACCTCAGAGTTTGATAGCAAAACTAACAAATGTCCAGAGATAATATCTAGTGGAGACAAAAAAGTCAATTGATGACTTGCAGCTCTGTGCACATTCGATTTGAAGGAGATAGTGAAGACTGAGACATTGAAGGAATTATTGGAGAGTGGAGAAGCAAGCAGGTGAAGGAGCCAAGTCAATATAGCATTTGGACTATGGAGCACAGGATAGATGGAGAAGCGACAGAGAAGCCTTCATCCAAAGCTATCTATGAAAGGACAACTTATATTCCAAGTATTTCCACAGCTTGTTCCCCAGAAAACAAATATTCCATAGAAAGGAAATTTTTATAGCTTTATTTTATTGGGGTCCAAAATCACTGCAGATGGTGACTGCACCCATGACATTAAAAGACACTTGCTCCTTGGAAGAAAAACTATGACAAGCATAGACAGCCTATTAAAAAGCAGAGACATTACTTTGCCAACAAAGATCCATCTAATCAAAGCTATGGGTTTTTTTAGTAGTTATGTATAAATGTGAGAGTTGGACCATAAAGAAAGCTGAGCACCAAAGAATTGATGCTTTTGAACTGTGGTATTGGAGAAGACTCCTGAGAGTCCCAGGACTGCAAGGAGATCAAACCAGTCAATCCTAAGGGAAATCAGGCCTGAATATTTGTTGGAGGAACTGATGCTAAGCCTGAAGCTCCAATACTTTGACCACCGGATGCGAAGAGCTGACTCATTGGAAAAGACCCTGATTTTGTGAAAGATTGAAAGCAGGAAGCAAAGGGAACGACAAAGGATGAGATGGTTGGATGCCAGCACAGACTTGATGGACATGAACTTGAGCAATACTCCAGGATATGGTGAAGGACAGGGAAGCCTTGTGTGCTGCAGTCCATGGGGTGGCAAAGAGTCAGACACCACTGAGTGACTGAACAACAAATAACCGACTTGTTACAAAGACTCTCTCCAGTGATATGTACCCTTTGGGGAAGACACATTAGCTGGAAACAATACCAAGAAATGCTTGGTTTCATTTCTTATAAAGAGATTATTTGATGCAGTTGATAGGTAAATAGAAGCAAAGGAGTTTTGTTGTTGTTCACTTTCTCAGTTATGGCCAACTGTTTGCAACCCATGGACTGCAGCATGTCAGCCTTCCCTGTCCTTCATCATCTCCCAGAGCTTGCTCAAACTCTTGTCCATTGAGTCAGTGCTGCCGTTCAACCGTCTCATCCTCTGTCATCCTTTTCTCCTCCTGCCCTCAATCTTTCCCAGCATCAGGGTCTTTTCTAATGAGTCGGCTCTTTGCATCAGGTGGCCAAAGTATTGGAGCTTCAGCTTCAGCACAGAATAATTAACCTTAGGAGGTGTGCTCAGTCATTCAATATGTCAGACTCTTTGCCACCTCCATGGACTGTAGCCCACCAGGCTTCTCTGTCCATGGGATTTTCCCAGCAAGAATACTTAAGTGGGTTGCCATTTCCTCCAGCAAGGTATCTTCCTGACTCAGGGATCGACACAGGTCTCCTGTATTGCAGGAAGGTTCTTTGCCACTAAGCTTCCCAGGAAGCCCCATTCCTAGGAGATGTAGTTTCTCAATTAAAGGATGATATTAAAACAACCTTTTTAAAAAATTACTTAAATAAGCACTTGACTAAGTAATTATGTAGAGATATATCATCAGTATATACCTTAGGGTGAATGAAATAGGCAATGATTTTAATATTATGGAAATGAACACTTTTAGCTTGAGGGAAAAACATCTGGTAACAGTATCATGCATCTATTTAAAATTGCCTGTTATTTCACAACCTAGATGGAAGCAAAAAGGATTCACTCATGAAAATTGTTCAGTTCAGTTCAGTTTAGTCACTCAGTCATGTCCGACTCTTTGTGACCCCATGAATCACAGCACGCCAAGCCTCCCTGTCCATCACCAACTCCTGGGGTTCACTCAAACTCAGGTCCATCGAGTCAGTCATGCCATCCAGCCATCTCATCCTCTGGCGTCCCCTTCTCCTCCTGCCCCCAATCCCTCCTAGCATTAGTGTCTTTTCCAATGAGTCAACTCTTTGCATGAGGTGGCCAAAGTATTGTAGTTTCAGCTTCAGCATCAGTCCTTCCAAAGAACACTCAGGACTGATCTCCTTTGCTGCTGCTGCTGCTGAGTCACTTCAGTCATGTCCGACTCTGTGTGACCCCATAGACAGCTGCCCACCAGGATGCCCCATCCCTGGGATTCTCCAGGCAAGAACACTGGAGTGGGTTGCCGTTTCCTTCTCCAATGCATGAAAATGAAAAGTGAAAGTGAAGTCGCTCAGTCGTGTCTGACCCTCAGCGACCCCATGGATGATTCAAAAACCAGTTCTAATGATGCCTACACATGAATATCAGAGGTGCATGAAAGAGTATAGAAAAAAGTTGTTTTATGAAATGTGAATGAGAAAGCAATTTTTCATTAGTATTACTACTACTATAAGCCCTCAGATGAACAGGTTCAAATCTGCTCCATTGTTTGTGTTGTATATACCTATAAAAGTCCCCTCTCTTTTTCTATGTAGTTATTTGTTGTTTTTCCCCCATTTCCACCCTCATTACTCTCTCATATTACTTCATATATTATATGACTTTATTATAAGTAGGTATGGAAAATACTTTGACAAATCAAATATTGTAACAAATCAAACATTTTTCTTTTCATCTTGAGTCTCAATATCTGCGATGTTCAAATTACATCTTGGCTCTTTTCTTTGGCAAAATGGGAGTTACCTTTAGTTCTAAGTTTCTTAAATTGATTTAAGGAAATTAAGAATTAATTTACCTTAATCTTTTTCTTTTTTTAAGGAAACCTGTTCTAGAAGGATAATGGCATGTAATCTAAATTTTAATAATCAAAATACATTTAGAAGCTCAAAAGTTTGCGACATTATAGATCTATGTCTCAATGTCCTTTCCAAACTCAGTCCCTACCTCCTATTAAATATTTTTATTAATTTAGGAAATTCTGAATAAATAAGTTCTCTGAAATATATGAAACATCCTTTGCTGCTGCCTTTCTGGACTCCCATCATTAAGAAAATGTCTGGTTGATTTTTGAACAAGCATGTTTTGTGTAATTTTGGAAGCTTATCTTAATAGAACCAAAAACCTTTTACATAGATTCACCCTTCATTACTCACAGTAATGCCAAGTGCTATAGTCCAGGCAGATATTTATTATTTTAGATATGAAAAGACATTATAACAGGGCTATTTTTCAATGGAGCAGAGGAATAAAAGTCTTCTGAATTTTAGTTCCTTATAAAGCTCCCTATAATGAGCTCTTAGAAGACATTGAGAAGCTGTGATTTAAAAACTTTGTTTAATCAGCCATGGCGAGCTGTGTTCCATTCCCAATGGAACAACTCTGAAAGGAATCTGGGTTCCTCCTCCTCCACCCAGAGCATCACCAGGAGTTGCTTTGTGGTCAGGGTCTGCCATGAGAGGCCACAGAGGGCTCAGGGCTGCGAAGCTAGGTCTCTGCTTGTCATTTTGGAGGAAACGGCAGAATACAAATGATCAGCTTTGTTCTATGAGTGTCTATTTACAATGCTGGGGTGAAACTTTTTAGAAAAGCACTGCAGCATTTGCATCGTCTGTCATTCAAGTTCCAATGTTGATTCCTGTCCTGTAAATGATCTTGCTTTCCTTTTTTTTTTTTAATCCTTTGTACAAGGTTACTGTCAATGTCAGCAAATGTAAACCTCAAGCATACATTGTATGGGGTTCAGCATGCATGTTGGAAGGAAAGAATTTTGTTTAATGAAAAAGGATAACAGCACTCATTCACACTAAGCATATTTGATTGCCCAAGGGAAAGTGTATTTTCTTTGGGAATTTTGATTAAATTTTCATGATATAAAATTTGCTGCTTTATTTCTTTTTCTTTGATCAACAGCATTCTCCAGCATAGCTTATAGTCTAGGTAAAGTGCCTGTGAAATGGAGTGATGTCTTTGCTGAAAGCATTCAGACCCATAGACAGTGAGTGACCCTCAGTGATGAGTAGAAATCTCTCAATTTTAACAAAGATCCTTCTCTGTTTGGGAATTGTAAAGCTCAAGCTACACACTAGGAAAAATGACAGGAGGGGCTGTGTTTGGTTCCCTGGAAATTAACCTATTTCAGCAAGCCTGCAACACCAGGAAAAAGAATACATGAATTTATATGATGTGTACCAGGCTTGCCATTGATAGGTAAGGTTCGTATAAAGGTTACTCCTAAAGAAATGTCTATCATTCTCAATCTGCATGCTCATGATTTCTGTTTCTTCCAAATCCTGCCCTCTAGAACAATAAAATAATTTAAAAATAATAAGCAAAGCACAGTTTAATAGCCCATCTCCTGCCCTGTAATGATGATGCATCTTCTCTCTTGTAGCTCACAGCAGCTGGAGGACAGTTGATGTTTACTGTATCATATGACCTTGAAGAAGCAAACGAAGATGCAGAACACACACTCCAGCTTATGGTTATCTTAGAGGTAGAGTATGGGAAGTGTCATTTATGTTTAACTGCTTTACGCTCATGTAATCTGAGGTTATTCCTTACCTAACTAGTTTAACATTCATTTATATACTACTAGAGAAAAATATTGTAATTTGGGAATTTTTTCCTGCCATTCACTCTGACACATATCTAGAAGACTGAACATAGGTCTTGGGTTCCAATAGTAAAGGGAATTTTTAGAGCAGACTTGAAATTTAAATTTAAAACCTAATGACCATATCCCCTGGAATATAAGGATACTAAAAGTGTTTGAGCAAATGGCTGACTTATATAGTTGTAGTTTTGCCATCTCTCCTTGCTTCTAAGTAGATTTTATTGTTTATACCTTTGTTTATATTAGGTAAAAGTCAATGGAAAAAAAGGAATCTTATCTACTTAGGTACAGTTGAATCTTGACGTAAAAACTCTCTTAATTTAACTAAGAAAAATATAGAAAAAACTGCTTTGAGCATTTGGAGGGACACAGGCGGTTCCCAAAGGCTAGAAGCCTAAAGTTATAACATAAAAGCTGCCTTCCTTTCTCATATTCTTCCTTTCTTCGCTGCTCACACAAAGGCACACATTTCATGCATATTTATGGGTCCAAAGGGATCTATGTTGATTTAGCATGGGGCTCTGTTGTTGTTTTGGTCTTGAAATGTTCATGCATGAGAATCAACTTAAAAAGTCTTCCCCCAAAATGAATGTTTCCAGTATTAGGTGAAGTGATCTGAGTGATATATATCATTACATGTGTGTGTGTGTGTATGAAAATAGAAGTATGTCATAGAATTCCTTTGAGATAAAAGGGATTCTCTAAATGTAAAGTGTTGAGAAGCTATATATTATTAATATGAATGAACTAAGATAAAAGGTTAACCCAAATGATAATAATGCCGTTGCTGCTGCTGCTAAGTCACTTCAGTCGTGTCCGACTCTGTGCGGCCCCAGAGACGGCAGCCTATCAGGCTCCCCTGTCCCTGGGATTCTCCAGGCAAGAACACTGGAGTGGGTTGCCATTTCCTTGTCCAATGCATGAAAGTGAAAAGTGAAAGTGAAGTCGCTCAGGTTGTATACTTGAAAGTTATACAGTTGTGTCCGACTCCTAGCGACACCATGGACTGCAGTCTACCAGGCTCCTCCGTCCATGGGATTTTCCAGGCAAGAGTACTGGAGTGGGGTGCCATTGCCTTCTCCGAATAATGCCATTACCCGATTATAATCATAAAACTGTAGGATTTTTTTCAAATTTCTTTTTTTCTCCAGATTGAAGAGTCCTTTAAAATGAAAGCTTCATACACTATTTTAACTTTTCTTCCCTATTTTCCTATATAATCCACATTCACCATAAAATAGTATATCTGAAATATTCAGTTTTGCACACTTCTATAAAACTGACATATTTGTAATCATATATATCTAGACTTACCAAGTATTAATTATTTTAGTAAATAGGGGAAGCAGAGTCACGCATAACCAAGGAACTTATACTTTGTGGTACATCGAGTTAAGGCTAATATTTAAATTGTTTTCTCTCTGCCTTTTATACATACTAGAAATATCCTGACAGGGAAAGCTAACCTGAAATAAAAAACCTACTGAGGATAACCTACAAAGAGGAGAATCACTTTTTTCAGTTTTATCCTTTTATACTCTCTTTTCCCCTTTAGGGAAATGACTTGAGAATCAGCTCACCCCAAGAGGAGGTGTATCTGCAACCATCTGAAGAACATATTAATGTGTTATCACTTAAAGAAGAATCATTTACCACACATGGCACAAATTTCCCAGTCAGTAGAAAGGAGTTTATGACAGTGCTTGTGAATTTGCAGAGAATCCTCATACAGATCACATACAGCCTTGGGATGGATGCCATCTTCAGGTAAACTCAGGAATTGCATCTCCCTGCTCTTACACATTTGCCTTGGGGCGGACATGCAAGTGCTAAGTGACTGAAGATCCCTGCTGCAGCTAAGTGGCTTCAGTCGTGTCCGGCTCTGTGCGACCCCATAGACGCCAGCCCACCAGGCTCCCCCGTCCCTGAGATCCTCCAGGCAAGAACACTGGAGTGGGTTGCCATTTCCTTCTCCAATGCATCAAAGTGAAAAAGTGAAAGTGAAGTCACTCAGTCATGTCCTACTCCTAGTGATCCCATGGACTGCAGCCCACCAGGCTCCTCTGTCCATGGGATTTTCCAGGCAAGAGTACTGGAGTGGGTTGCCATTGCCTTCTCCTAAGGTTTACCGTCTTCAAATAATAGTTAATGATGGAGCACTGGTTTTCTGAAAAGTGTTTCTATTGATCTTTAAAATTTTACCTACTCAGGATGAATCTTAGTCCTTTTTCAGTATTGATGATTCTCAGTTCTGCCAGAACATGCAATAAAAATGATCCTTATACTGAGAAATGCTATACTGGAAAGCAGTCTCCTTTATGATGACTGAAATAGTAGAAAAGTAAAGTGATATAAATCCAGGATACCCATATTCAGAAAGTGGTTTGTAAAATATTTTCTTCCATTAATTCATTCAGTAGATTCTGACTTAATAGTATATGGTTGATAATGAGAGATCTAAGCACCTTCATTTGAATAACCACAAGTTTTTTTTGTGCAACACTGTAATACTATAATGGCTGCATGATATCAAGGAAAGTAAGACTAAGAATTCAGTTAGCTCTATTGCTTATTATATGTGTGACCTTTGGCAAGTGGTTGGTCCTTATGGAAACTGGATTTCTTCAAATGTGAAGTGGAGATAATAGTGTCTACCTTTCAGGGTCATTGTGAAAATTATATGTGATAATTATGTAAAGTGCTCATTACCTCGAACACTTTCAAGGGATTATTCCTTTCTACTCTCTGTTTTGTCTCCTTAAAGAGAGAACTCCCCAACTTGAGCTAAACATGTCCATAAGAGGCACCCTAAAGGCTTCTTTCTATTAAAAAAAAATTACAAATTTCATGGCAGTTTTTTCCTGCGTGTGTGCATTCTAAGTCGCTTCAGTTGTGTCTGACTCTGTGCAACCCTGTGGACTATAGCCCTCCAGGCTCCTGTGTCCATGGGATTCTCAAGCAAGGATACTAGAGTGGGTTGCCATGCCCTCCCCCAGGGGATCTTCCAGACCCAGGGATCAAACCCAGCATCTCTTATGTTTCCTGCATTAGCAGGCAAGTTTTTTAACACTAGTGCCACCTGACAAGCCCAAATTTGTCTTAAAACAGCTTAAATTAGATGATCAAATGTGACCCCAAACCAACAGCTTGGCATACCATCAGCACAGCAATGTCTCCAGTGCTGGTTTATCTACAAGAGGGTCTTTTAATTGCCGAAGCTCCACCACCCCCCTTCATCTGCTTGTGCTGTCTAGTTTGTCTTTCACTTGTAGTATTTCAACTAAGCGTAATCATCATTACCATCTCCCTAAGGAGAGAATCGCAGATTCAGAAACAGAACCACTGCCAAACAATGTACCTCTTTTGCATAGTCAATGCTGCTAGAAGCTGGGTTAAAATGCCGTGAAGATGAGAAGCAGCACTTCGGAATTAATTATGTTTTTTCACATTTAGTAAATAGAGACTGTCATGATGTTTAAAGAGTACAAAGAGATGACTCCTCTGGATTTCAAAATAAATGACAAGCAAATTGACAAAAAGTGGCTGAGGGGTTTATTTTTGCCAGCCTTGCTTCTCAGACTAGTTAATCCAAAGCATTTCTCCCTGATTCATGGGAGATAATTTTAGTGTCTGCTTATCTTAAAATCACTAGTTTCATTTGAGCCTTCTGAGCTTTTCCCATAAATGAGCAATGTGTTCACAGAGCATGGCTATGGCATCCGACACAGGAACTAATCCATGTAGGTGATGCTCTCTGCAGCCTATGTTACACAAGGCACTGTAGTTCGAGAAGTTAAAGCCATGTTGTATGTGAAACTCCTACCCACTTCAGGTGAGCCACAAGCCAGCATGAATCTTGAGTCAGTAAGCTTGTTATATTTTATTTATCTCTGATCTATGAGTGGATTGAGTCCTATTTGTAAAACATCACTTGAATTGATTTCAACTTGTCTTGCACAGTAGGCTTCCAACTTGGTATACGGCTTGTGTGTAAGCACAAGTAAATTGAAGCTATCACAACAGAAATTCATGTTTAGAATTATTTAAGGAGGATTTACTTCCATGGTAGTTCTCTCAGCAAATGGGCTTATGTTCCTCCTGATACGGAGGAACTGGAATTGGATAGTGGAAGGAAAACGGGGCAGCAGGTTAGAATTTTGACTTCTGTTTTCAAGTTAGCTGTTTAATAGTTGTGAACATAAGTATTCTTTTAGATCTCTTTGGATTTAAGTCACCTCATCTGTAAAATGAGGAGGACAATTGCTTGTCAATGTCAAAAAGTCACTATGAGAATGGAATTAAAGCAAAAATGCTTTGCTCATGGCCAGTCAACACACAAATCTGAAGCATTTCCATCTGACCTGCATACTCTAGGAAGTACCATTTTCTCCATTAAGTACCATTAAGACTTGAAGATATCTAGAATAAAGAATGGACTGGTGTTTCAAAATTGAGACCATTTTTGCTGTCATTCTTTTCTACAGTGCTGCACTGCCCATGTGATAAAATTAATTGATTTTTCTTCTCATTGTACTCATTAATAAATGAAGATAAAAATGGAAAACTTTTCATTCTTCCTTTAAGAATGTAAGAGAAATCAACTTAACTGTGAATCTTTTTCCTTTAAATTCTCCAAACCTTAGTTTCAAAAGCAATCCTTGATATTTAACTTGATATTTTTCTTATCACCTGTGAAAGTGTTAGTTGCTCAGTCATGTCAGACTCTTTGCGACTCCATGGATTGTAAACCACCTGCTTTCTCTGTCCACTAAATTCTCCAATCAAGAATACTGGAGTGGGTAGCCATTTCCTTCTCCAGAGGATCTTCCCGACCCAGGGATTGAACCAGATCTCTTGCATTGCAGGCAGATTCTTTATCATCTGAGCCACCAGGGAAGACCTTATAGTAGACATTAGTATAGTTCATCAAATTTTAATCTCCTTATTTTGAAATATTGCATTTCCTTTGAGGGTAGATGTTATCATAGGTCTTGGTTTGGCCAATGAAATGTGAGCTGAAGTGATGTATTATTCCTATTCTACTATCCCTACTCCCAACACTAGAAAAGCATTGAATTACCTGTAGGAGACTCTATGGAGCTTACACAGTTACCAGAACATAAAAACAGTCTGAAATATTGACAGCACGTGGAGGTCAGCTGCCCTGAAAGGTTACCCAGAACCGTAGAGGATTTTCTATGAGTAAACTTTTGTTTTCCGATAAGCCACTGAGAATTCAGTTGTTTGTTAGCCCAGAGTAACTGAGCCCATTGTGACTTTATTGTGATACAACCCATATATCTTTATTGTTTGAAAATAAATTTCTCCTAGGCTAGACATTTTCACATGACTTTTAAGAGTGTTTTTTTTTTTTTCTGGTATCAAAAACATTACAAGAATTTATCTAATAAATTATCCAATAAATAATCTAGAAAAATCCATATAAACAAAGGAGTGTTTTGATGATTATAGAAATAGTGCTTATAGTAAACTTCTACCTTATGAAAATAATAATCCAGGTAATCACATTTGAAGAAATTATTACAATGAGGGCTCTTAACGATCTTAAAAAGATTTCTATAATTTGCTCTTGGGAAGAGGTTCAGCCAGGTTTTATACCAACATGTGTTTTTTCCCCCATTGCCTTTCTCTACCTCCCAAATCTAGTCTGTAATATTGGATTTAATCAGTCTGCCCGCATTTACTGAGTGCCTTCCCTGTGTATTTGAATCTCAGCTTCCTCTTTTGTAAAATGGCAGAAACATACCTAACTTTCAAGATTGAATGTTCAATGAGAAAATGATATATCTGAGACATCTGACCTTCTGTCTAGCGTACAGTGGGAGACAATGTCGGGCAACAATCTAACCATTGGTTTTGGATTTCAGTCTGTGCTGCACAATATTTGCAGACAGTATTATATAGACAAGGCACTTTACTTCTCTGAGCTTCAGGTTCCTCCTTTGTGAATGTGGGCAGAAACATGATTACTGCATTGGTTTCATTGATTTTTTTAAATATAATTTTATTTATTTATTTTGGCTGTGCTGGGCCTTCGTTGCTGCGCTGGCTTTTGTCTAGTTGCAGAGAGCAGTTGCAGTGCATGGGCTTCTCATTGCGGGGGCTTCTCTCGTGGAGCACAGGCTCTAGGGACCACTGATTTCAGTAGTTGCGGCATGTGAGCTCTGTAGTAGTGGTTCTTGGACTTTAGAGCACAGGCTCAATAGTTGTATCACACGCCTAGATGCTCCACAGAATGTGGATACCCAGACCAAGAGATCACATCTGTGTCTCCTATATTGACAGGCATATTCCTCACCACTAAGCTGTCAGGGAAGCCCAGTTTCATTGATACTTAAGAGAGATATGTCTCAAGTTCCCATTACAATGCACAGAAGTTTTAATTATTATAATGCACACAGTACACAGTAATTATTATGATGTGGTAGTTCTAGTCTAGGGAAAGAGGATACAAAAATGGATAAATGATCAGTGAATTCAAACAATGTATAGTCCATTATCCAAGTCAGACATACGTTTGTGGTACATAATAAAGACTGCAGTGGAAGTGAGTGCAATGCATATTGGTAGGACTAAAGAGAAAGAAATATGAATTCTCATATTAGCATTTAGTATATTTTTGATGAATGGTTTGCAACAGTAGTAGATTCTGTTCGTTATTTCCCTTAATTGGCATAGGACTGACAGTGTTTGGGGGAAATGTCTAGCTCATGCCAAGATAGCTCACTCAGACACTCACTGAGTTTGTAAATGATTCTGTTGCCTTTTTCAGTTCAGTTAGTCATTCAGTCATGTTCGACTCTTTGCAACCCCATAAATCACAGCACACCAGGCCTCCCTGTTCATCACCAACTCCCGGAGTTCACTTAGACTCACGTCCATCGAGTCAGTGATGCCATCCAGCCATCTCATCCTCTGGCGTCCCCTTCTCCTCCTGCCCCCAATCCCTCCCAGCATCAGAGTCTTTTCCAATGAGTCAACTCTTCGCAAGAGGTGGCCAAAGTACTGGAGTTTCAGCTTCAGCATCATTCCTTCCAAAGAAATCCCAGGGCTGATCTCCTTCAGAATGGACTGGTTGGATCTCCTTGCAGTCCAAGGGACTCTCAAGAGTCTTCTCCAACACCACAGTTCAAAAGCATCAATTCTTCAGCGCTCAGCCTTCTTCACAGTCCAACTCTCACATCCATACATGACCACAGGAAAGACCATAGCCTTGACTAGATGAACCTGTGTTGGCAAAGTAATGTCTCTGCTTTTCAATATACTATCCAGGTTGGCCATAACTTTTCTTCCAAGGAGTAAATGTCTTTTAATTTCATGGCTGCAATCACCATCTGCAGTGATTTTGGAGCTCAAAAAGATGAAGTCTGACACTGTTTCCACTGTTTCCCCATCTATTTGCCATGAAATGATGGGACCAGATGCCATGATCTTCGTTTTCTGAATGTTGAGCTTTAAGCCAAAATTTTCACTCTCCACTTTCACTTTCATCAAGAGGCTTTTTAGTTCCTCTTCACTTTCTGCCATAAGGGTGGTGTCATCTGCATATCTGAGGTTATTGATATTTCTCCCTGCAATCTTGATTCCAGCTTGTGCTTCTTCCAGCCCAGCATTTTTCATGATGTACTCTGCATATAAGTTAAATAAGCAAAGTGACAATATACAGCCTTGACATACTCCTTTTCCTATTTGGAACCAGTCTGTTGTTCCATGTCCAGTTCTAACTGTTGCTTCCTGACCTGCATACAGGTTTCTCAGGAGGCAGGTCAGGTGGTCTGGTATTCCTATGTCTTTCAGAATTTTCCACAGTTTCAAAGGCTTTTTAGGTATGAGATAAAAAATTATTAGACTTCCTTAATTGAGTAGTACTTTGTGGAACTTTCACAAGACAGAGGCTAAAGGAAATTCTAAGTCATCGTCTTGTGTTGCATCAAAAATGAAATAGAACAAAGCCCCTGAACAGCAATAAAATCTTTATCCATGGTAACAAACCCAAAGTAACATTTATTTAGTAGAATTAAATGGAGGTCTTCTATATTTAAAAAAAAAGTGAATTAAAAAAATTATTTAAAAGAGTTAAGATCAAATGTCCTGTTGTCTAAAGAATAATTTGGATTATTTTCCTTTTTTTGTGAAGCATGATATATCTAACTCTGGTTGAAAATATAGTAAAAAATATACAGAGCACTCTTTAAGTCAGTACCAGGGCAATGTTTCTTATATAATTCCAATATTTTCAATAATAGCTTATATAATTATGCCTTTGCTCTTCATCCGTCATCTTATCTGTATTTCCTTTTCATAATAATTAGAAAGAACCAGCTAGAGCATTTGACAAATCTTTGACAGTTTGTGCACCTCCAACAATACTTTATTACTACCAGCATTATGTATTTTAATGAATACAGCCTGTATAAAGAAAAGAAAATGACCATACTGAAAGGGGAAAAAGAATAAACTGTAGACTTCTTCAAGAGTAACACTAAAAACTGTTAAACACATTAAAATCCCATTTAACAAATATCAGAACCTAATGAACATTGGGACTGCTCAGTGAATACTAATGTGGAATATTGCTGGGAAAGATGTTTGAGTGCTGAAATTTCTCATAGCTCAAAATGGTTACATAGATTAAGGAGAGGAACATCTGTTGTTTCAAAGACAAATGAAAGTTGGCAGTTCATTGAAAATATTTTTGTTTTGTTCCATTTTAAATTGTTTCTTAATGTAGTCATTTACTTTCTTTCTATTTTAAAATGTTGCCATACTACAGTCCACGCTTAGTTGCTTTGACTGAAGTGTCCAACTCTGTGACTCCATTTACTGTAGTCCTCAATGCTTCTCTGTCCATGAGATTTCCCAGGCAAGAATACTGACATGGGTTGCCTTTTCCTTCTCCTTGGATACTACAGTCCATAGGATTGCAAAGAGTCAGACATGACTGAGCAACTGAACTGAACTGAGTGCAGCGCTTTCACAGCATCATCTTTTAGGATTCAGAATAGTTCAATTTAGCATGCATGAATACTCTTTCTTAATTTTTTGTTTATTAATCTTATATTGATTGTCCTGGGACTATATCTATATACAGTTGACCAGGCTCCTGGTTAGTAAGCTGTAATAGTCTTTTATATGATAATCAACTAGTATGTATGCATGCTAAGTCTCTTCCATTGTGTCTTCTTTGAGATCCCATGGACTGTAGCCAACCAGGCTCCTCTGTCCGTGGGATTATCCAGACAAGAATACTGGAGTGCTTTGGCAGGCCCTCCTCCAGGGGATCTTCTATTTGTCTCTGGCATTGGGAGGCGGGTTCTTTGCATCACCTTGAAAGCCCAATCAACTAGTATTCTTGTTTAGCCACGAAGTCGTGTCTGACTCTGTGACTCCATGAACTGCAGCATGCCAGGCTTCCCTGTCCTTTCACTATCAACTAGTATCAGTTCAGATCAGATCAGTCGCTCAGTCGTGTCCAACTCTTTGTGACCCCATGAATCACAGCATGCCAGGCCTCCCTGTCCATCATCAACTCCCAGAGTCCACTCAAACTCACGTCTATCGAGTCGGTGATGCCATCCAGCCATCTCATCCTCTGTTGTCCCCTTCTCCTCTTGCCCCTAATCCCTCCCAGCATCAGAGTCTTTTCCAGTGAGTCAACTCTTCGCATGAGGTGGCCAAAGTACTGGAGTTTCAGCTTTAGCATCATTCCTTCCAAGCAATACCCAGGACTGACCTACTTTAGGATGGACTGCTTGGATCTCCTTGCAGTCCAAGGGACTCTAAAGAGTCTTCTCCAACACCACAGTTCAAAAGCATCAACTCTTCTGTGCTCAGCTTTCTTCACAGTCCAACTCTCACATCCATACATGACCACTGGAAAAACCATAGCCTTGACTACACGAACCTTTGTTGGCAAAGTAATGTCTCTGCTTTTCAATATGCTATCTAGGTTGGTCATAACTTTCCTTCCAAGGAGTAAGCGTCTTTTAATTTCATGGCTGCAATCACCATCTGCAGTGATTTTGGAGCCCCAAAAAATAAAGTCTGACACTGTTTCCACTGTTTCCCCATCTATTTCCCATGAAGTGTTGGGACCAGATGCCATGATCTTTGTTTTCTGAATGTTGAGCTTTAAGCCAACTTTTTCACTCTCCTCTTTCACTTTCATCAAGAGGCTTTTTAGCTCCTCTTCACTTTCTGTCATAAGGGTGGTGTCATCTGCATATCTGAGGTTATTGATATTTCTCCCGGCAATCTTGATTCCAGCTTGTGCTTCTTCCAGCCCAGTGTTTCTCATGATGTACTCCGCATATAAGTTAAATAAACAGGGTGACAATATACAGCCTTGATGTACTCCTTTTCCTATTTGGAACCAGTCTGTTGTTCCATGTTCAGTTCTAACTGTTGCTTCCTGACCTGCATGTAGGTTTATAAAGAGGTAGGTCAGGTGGTCTGGTATTCAACTAGTATAATAATCATGAAATCATCTAATTCTGAAATTAAAGTGATCAGAAATACAAGTTTGTCATGTGACAGTCCATTAGTTGCAGGCAATTAGATGTCACAATAAATTCAGATTAGTTTTGGCCTTTGATCTCAAGTCCTAATACTAACAGTTTTCATTTTATCTTTTTTATTAGATCAAATAAGTGATTTTTCTTTCATTTCTCTTATTTTATTCATCTAAATATAGATGTTAAACTTCAGTGTATTGGTTTGGAGTATGTTACTCACTACTCATAATATAATTTAATTTCATTCCTCTATCCATTTATTTTTTCATTTATCATGTGTTTTTAGTCTTGTATCCATCCATTTACCCATCTGTCTTTTTGTCTACCCACTCGTTGTCTATCCTTCTATCCATCCATAGATTCATCCATCCAATAAAAATGTGTTGAGTGTGTACTGAGGTGATCAGGCTAGGTTTAGTGATGACACAGAATCTCTTTTCTTAAGAACTAGCTTATAAACTCATGTTAACATAAACAAGTAGTATCTTTATTTTAGTAACTCTTGCAAACCTTATGTTGTATTAAGAATTGCCACATTTATAAGTTCCACTCCTATGTATATACCCCAAAGAATTAAAAATGGGTACTCAAAAAGACTTATACACAAATGTTTATAGCAGTATATTTACAATAGTCAAAGAGTAATAACAGCCAAACATCCATAAACAGATGAATGGATAAAGAAAATGTGGTATATTCATACCACAGTAATAGAATATTGGGCTTCCCTGGTGGCTCAGACAATAAAGTGTCTGCCTGCAATGCAGGAGACACAGGTTCGACCCCTGGGTTCAGAAGATCCCCTGGAGAAGGAAATGGAAACCCACTCCAGTATTCTTGCCTGGAAAATCTCATGGACAGAGGAGCCTGGTAGGCTACAGTCCATGGCATTACAATGAGTCAGACTATATCTATACATATAGATATAGTCTCAGGACAATCAAAAAGATTAATAAACAAAAAATTGAAAAAGTATTTATGCATGCTAAAGACTGAGCAACTTTAGAATATCACTACCATAAAAATAAATGAAATATTGATATGTGCTACAACATAGATGAACCTCAAAAACACTATGCTAACAGAGAGAAGTCAAACTCCAAAAGTCGTATATTATATATGTCCATTTGTATGAAATATCCAGAATAGGTAAATCCATGGAAACAGAAGCAGATTCAGGTTGATAGGAGTTGAGGAAATGGTGGAATAGAATAGAGTGTGACTGCATGATAGACACAGGGTTTTATTGTAGAGGGGAAAGGGAGAGCTAATGAAAATGTCTGGAACCAGAGATGGTGGTTGTACAACACTACAAATGTATTAAATTACACCTTAAAGATGGTGACTGCAGCCATGAAATTAAAAGACGCTTACTCCTTGGAAGGAAAGTTATGACCAACCTAGATAGCATATTGAAAAGCAGAGACATTACTACGCCAACAAAGGTCCATCTAGTCAAGGCTATGATTTTTCCAGTGGTCATGAATGGGTGTGAGACTTGGACTGTGAAGAAGGTTGAGCGCCGAAGAATTGATGCTTTTGAACTGTGGTGTTGGAGAAGACTCTTGAGAGTCCGTTGGACTGCAAGGAGATCCAACCAGTCCATTCTGAAGGAGATCAGCCCTGGGATTTCTTTGGAAGGAATGATGCTGAAGCTGAAACTCCAGTACTTTGGCCACCTCTTGCGAAGAGTTGACTCATTGGAAAAGACTCTGATGCTGGGAGGGATTGGGGGCAGGAGGAGGAGAAGGGGACGCCAGAGGATGAGATGGCTGGATGGCATCACTGACTCGATGGACGTGGGTCTGAGTGAACTCCGGGAGTTAGTTATGGACAGGGAGGCCTGTCGTGCTGTGATTCATGGGGTCGCAAAGAGTCGGACTCGACTGAGTGACTGAACTGAACTGAAAGTGATTATGTTATGTGAAATTCATCTCAATTAAAAAATAGTGCCAGTGACACTTTATATACAAGTTTATTTGGTGGGAGAAAAATGACTGAAAATTTATTTAAATCTCTATGTAGCCCAAATGCTGTAAAACAGTGATTTTTAATGCTTGCCAGTTTAGAACCTTCTGCCAAGCTTTCTAAACTGTGCCCCCAGAGAAGAAAGCATCCAAAAAATGGTGTCGAATGAGTAAATCTGTAGGTAAATATAATTTGCTTGTCTTTAGAGAGTGCCAGCTAGCACCCAGCACCTACAGCATTCCCATCCCAATGTCTGTTTTCTATGATTTCAAGATGATTTTCCTTTTCTACTTCTCAATTATGTATGAATTAAACACGTTCCAGGGTATTATCAAGTCTTGTTTTTGTTGTTACTGGCTCAGTCGTGTCAAACTTTTTATGACTCCATGGACTGTAGCCCACCAGGCTCCTCTGTCCATGGAATTCTCCAGGCAAGAATACTTGAAGTGGGACGTCATTTCCTTTTCCAGGGGATCTTCCAGTAGATTATTCATGTAGTCATTTTGATTCAATTTCAGCAGTCAATGTAAGTTTATAAAATGCCTAGTATTTTATGACCACATACATGAGTTAGGTACTACATCAAGAATTTTGCATTCATTATTTTATTTAATCCTTTAATCAATTCATTATATATGGACTCTTATATTATCTCTGTTACACGGATAACAGTATTGAGGCCTAGAGATATTGTCATTTCTTCCACACTACGGGACTGGTAAGATCTCCAGAGGATCCCTTCCAGGAATCAAACCTGGGTCTCCCTCATTGCAGGCACATTCTTTACCCCCTGAACCACCAGGGAAGCCCCTATCAAGCTTCTAGGGTTAGGAAAATCAGGATGAAAGCAAAGATTTTAGAAACTTGTTGCCAGAAAACTTATAGCTTAAAGATGATCACTTTTGAAGATTCATTTAATGAGCCTATTAACTTTGTTCTCTGGTCTGATTACAACATACATAGATCCTCAGACTGGCAAGGTCTTCGGTAATTGTGAATCAGCACTCAGTAAAAATCTACCACCACTCTTAAGGAAGCAACTAAAAATTCATGTCCTAGCAATATTCACTGTCTCTTTTTTATAGTTAAATAATGGAATATTAGATGTTATGGAGATCTATCAATTATTTTATAAAGCAATAATTATCTATGAATCAAGAGCAGTTATTTAATTTTGTGCCCTTAGAGTTGATTTAAAATTTATTTTAATACATTAAAATGACAAAAATCTAGTTTAGGTCATAGAAATTTTATTTTTTTGTATTTTGGTCCTATTTCAATAGTCAATGTATATTAATAAAATACCTAGCATTTTATAACCACATACATGAGTTAGGTACTACATCAACAACTTTGCATTCATTCTTTCATTTAATCCTTTAATCAATTCATTATGTATGCACTCTTGTATTATCTCTGATACATAGATGACAGTTGAGACCTAGAGATGTTAAGTCATTTCTCCTAGGCTATGGGACTGGTAAATGTCAGAGACAGCATGTGGATCTTGATCTCTCTGGCTCTTGAGCTTGTGTTCTTAATAATGAAGATTTTGTATTTTCTTTAAAAAAAAAAAAAAAAGTGAAAAGCCAATAGGACATTGATGACAGTTATTTAAATTGTGAATGTATATTGGTTGCATATTTTGGAAGAAATACATACACACATAATGTGCATATATACCATTTTATGTAAAGGCAGTTTCAATTTGGCCAAATCAGCTTTTTCTCAAAATAACAAGTGATACCAAATCTCTCGGCTAAAATCACCGAATCTGTACAGAAGTACCAATAAAATGAAACTCATAAATACAGAAAGTAGTGAATTTAATTTAGGCCTAAAACAATTTAGGAAAATAGATCTAACTAATATAACAACATTTTATAAAGTTTCACTTTTACCTATTAAAATGCAGATTTATTTCTGAGAAAAGGCAAAAAAAATAATTTGCTTCTTTCTTTTCTTTTGCTTCCATTTTTGTTTGAATTTAAAATACTGGACTGAATATTGTGTCCCTCTGCTTTTCTATTTTAATTATTAAAAATAAACCAGTAATATGAATATTTCCTATTTTAAAAATTCCTTCAACTATGATTTTAAACTAACTCAAAAAAATAAAGAATACGGAAAACATATAGCCAAAAACCAAGAAATGAGTAAGAATGGTCTTATATCTTTTCAGCATTTGATTGTGGTACTGGTTATGAGCACTTTTTTTTTGCTTTTTATTTATTTATTTTTTTATTTTGCTTAACTTTACAATATTGTATTGCTTTTACTATACATCGAGATGGATCTGCCACCAGTATACACGTGTTCCCCATCCTGAACCCTCCTCCCTCCAGGATCCTCTATAACCCACCTCCCAGAATATCGGAAATAAAATCAAAAATGAACAAATGGGACCTAATCAAACTTAAAAGCTTCTGCACAACAAAGGAAACTATAAGCAAGGTGAAAAGACAGCCTTCAGAATGGGAGAAAATAATAGCAAATGCAGCAACAGACAAACAACTAATCTCAAAAATATACAAGCAACTTCTACAGCTCAATTCCAGAAAAATAAACGACCCAATCAAAAAATGGGCCAAAGAACTAAATAGACATTTCTCCAAAGAAGACATACAGATGGCTAACAAACACATGAAAAGATGCTCAACATCACTCATTATCAGAGAAATACAAATCAAAACCACTATGAGGTACCATTTCACGCCAGTCAGAATGGCTGCGATCCAAAAGTCCACAAGCAATAAATGCTGGAGAGGGTGCAGAGAGAAGGGAACCCTCTTACACTGTTGGTGGGGATGCAAACTAGTACAGCCACTTTGGAGAACAGTATGGAGATTCCTCAAAAAACTGGAAATAGAACTGCCTTATGATCCAGCAATCCCACTGCTGGGCATACACACTGGTTATGAGCACTTTTAACTGGGCTGACTTTGCCTAATATGATAAATGACCAGAACTTCAAGTTATATTCATTTGCCTTCTTTCTCATCATAAACATGTGCTTATATTTACATCATTATTCCTATACTGTTCCTCAAGAGATTGAACACCCGGATCTTGTTTACTTATTTACCATCTCTTTTTCCTTCTGCTTAGGCTGAGCTCTGTTAACCTTGAATCTGCAGTCCCCATTCCTCCTGATGGAAGCTTTGCAACAGCTGTGGAAGTTTGTCAGTGTCCGCCAGGGTATACTGGCTCCTCCTGTGAAGTAAGTTTGCAAGAACATAGCTTCAGTGCATTCTAAGTTCTTTCAGTGTTAACTATTAAACTATTCTAAAATGAATTTAGTTTTTTCATCAAGGATTGTACAAATGATGGTGTGTTATTACTTGAAGAGCTTCAATGTCTGCCAAAAGTCATGACTGTCAAATAGAGTGTTACTCATATGATATCATCTTGAAATCATATTTTTCCTTATGACATAATAGCTAAAAATCTGATTCTTTTGGAAGTTTTTGTTTTCTCTTTAATCTGTTGATAAAATGGGATGAATGATGGTGGAATACTATTTCAATATATTTCTCCTTCATTTCCACCTGAGCACTTGAGAGGAATTTAGCACTGTTTCTTTTCTTTTTCACTTTCTCCATTTTTTAATCCTATGTACCACATCCTTTCTCTACTTTATTCCGAAGAATACAACCAATTCACAAGCATCTGAAGGATTCAATCTTTAAAATGTCAAGAACATAATATATGGAAGAAGCACCTTGATTCTGAAAGTTTTCTACAGGTCTTTGATTTGTTTAGCACCTAAAGTTTGAGATATTTATTGTTGTCTCAGTATTCTAGATTAATGTTCCTTACTTAATATTGCAATGTGTCCTTCTAAGGTAATAATTTTTATTTACTTTTATGTATGTTTTAGGTAGTTTGAAAATTGATTTTACTTGAAATCTGCTCAAAAAATATAAGTGCCATTTCCCTGATAGAGGGCATGGCTTGCGTATAAATAGGAGCTTAAATTCTTTAAAAACGGTGCCTTTAAGAATCATCTGAGTGTACCAAGATGTTCCACTTCAGCACACTACCCCATTAAACCATTTACAGAAATATCCTAGGCCTTGCTTTTCAGTTAAAATAATGCATGCTTCCAGAGGATACACAGAGCTTAGAGTCATATTCATATCAGATGTGTTTTCTTTAACTGAGCTTGGATTCACCTATCTAAAAATAAAACTAAATGTAATTCGCCATCACTTTTTAAAAATTCATACAGAGAATACAGAAATAATGGAAATGAATTAGCTCTGTCAACCCAAATTTGATTTCACATATAAAATATATGTTGTATTTGATGAAACATATTCTTTGATTAAGAACCTAGCAGTTTTTATTTCAAACCAGAAAGCTCTCTTTGAACCTCTAAGTTCTTATTTCAACTGAAATAAACTACTCTAATTATATTCTTGTGTTCACACTTATTGACACATTGGTGATTCTCAGTACTCTTCATCATCTTCTGTACAAATTTCAAATGCCCATTGAATCTAAAATTGTCTGTATTAGAATTATTTCATTGGCTATGCATTTTGTTTCTTCTTTTCTTTCACCAAAATAGTCATTGAGAATCTTTGGTAAATTCTGCCCTAGATGCTGAGGGGGATTATCAAGATTACATCACAATCCTTGTTCTTAAGGAGCTAACAGTCTGTTTAGTAAGACAGAACACATACTTATGATAAATGGGATCACAGCCCTATAGAATTAAGGCACCAATAAGTGGTACAGAACATGAGTGCAAAAATCTTTCAAAGATGTGATCAGTTCCAGTGGAGAGAGATGTCACAGAAAATGTTCTGAGGTGGAAAAATCTCAACTTAGAAACTAAATGCTGCTGCTGCTGCTGCTGCTAAGTCGCTTCAGTCGTGTCCGACTCTGTGCGACCTCATAGACGGCAGCCCACCAGGCTCTCCCATCCCTGGGATTCTGCAGGCAAGAACACTGGAGTGGGTTGCCATTTCCTTCTCCAATGCATGAAAGTGAAAAGTGAAAGTGAAGTCGCTCAGTCGTGTCCAGCGATCCCATGGACTGCAGCCAACCAGGCTCCTCCATCCATGGAATTTTCCAGGCAAGAGTACTGGAGTGGGTCGCCAGTGCCTTCTCCGAGACTAAATAATGGTAACAATTAGGTAGGAAGAGAGAAGCAAGTGGGTGTGGAAGAGTCAGAACAAAGAAACAGAAGAAGGATAAGAAAAGCTTCCTGTGCTTCTCACACAATAATGGATAAATACATTTACCTTGGAATCCATAAAAGAAATTAATCAAATCAGAAGACAAGGAACTCTGAAACTGGAGTTTCTCTCAGGTGTCTTCATTTCTTCTACTCTCTAATAATCCTTTCTTTTCTTTATTGAAGCTTCCTGTCCCTTAGCTCACTATTATCTATCCATATCTTTTCCTGATTTCATTTGCTTTTTTACTGAGTTTGAAAGGGCAGGCATTCTAGTTTTGTTACCACTGATATTCCCAAATCCTTTAAAAGCTGAGTAAACTCCAAACAGCATTGTTGCTGTTGTTCAGTCCCTCAGTTATGTCTGTCTCTTTGCAACCCCATGGACTGCTGCACACCAGGTTTCCCCTTACTGTCTCATGGAGTTTGCTAAGATTCATGTCTACTGAGTCTGTGATTCCATCCAACCATCTCAGCCTCTGTCACCCCCTTCTCCTCTTGCCCTCAATTTTTCCCAGCATCAGGGTCTTTTCCAGTGAGTTGGCTCTTCACATCAGGTGGCCTAAGTATTAACATGTTAATTCTAGCTTGCTTAAAACAGATTATATGATTCCATGATAAATCATTCTTTTCTGTTTTCTTTGGGGCCATAAATGTTGATCAAGAATTTTTTAATCATTTCTACTTTTTATAAATCCCTACACATTTTATTTTTTAAATATTTTCATACTTTCCTAGAATTGTCATAGTTCATTTCACTTAACAAGTGGGACAGATGAGGAAGTGAAAGCAAAGTTAGGTACTAAAAAAGTGTTTTAATTAAAATCTCAGTTTCCTCTTATACATGATGGAAATATTAACTACTTCATGGAAGCATTCATACTTTCATTTTAGCTAACAGGTATTGATGACCATGTATTTTGAGATGTTCAAAACTCTTGATATGGATGGTAATGTGATGAACAATACACATACAGTCTATGACCTCAAGGATATTACATTTGATGGTAGACTAGACTATATGCCAGAAAGAAAATTTAAATAAATGAAATATGTATAATATCATATCTGAAACGAGTCAGTCCAGGTACGATGCCCTATAACAGATGCCTGGGACTGGAGCACCGGGAGGACCTGGAGGGATGGTGTGGGAAGGGGGGAGAGAGGAGGGTTCAGGATGGGGAACACGTGTATTCTGGTGGCGGATCCATCTCGATGTATAGTAAAAGTAATACAATATTGTAAAGTTAAGAAAAATTAAAATAATAATAATAATAATAAAATTTTTAAAATAAATAAATAAATAAATATGATAAATTCCATGAAGACAACAAGCAGGGGGCCCTGATAAAGGTTCTGAGAACAGGTGTAGGAAAATGAGATGGAAGGGACTATATTATGAGAGGTTGTTGGGAAGACTGTCTAAGGTGGTAGCATCTAAATTGAGCTCTAGGGTCTTCTTAGGTAAAGGGAACCAATGAGGAAGTGAAACACAGTTTGGGATCTGCAAGGACCTGAAAGAAGGCACGTGTGGCTGGAGCTTAATAAGCAAGGGGAGCATAGCACAAAACATGCCTGGAGGAGCCAAACCACTCAGAGCTTTGCATGCATGATTAAAAATTTGTAATATTATTCTAAATGCAATGGAAAGAAAACTTTTCTGCTTCTGCTGCCCAATCATGTCTGACTCTCTGCAACCCCATGAACTAGGCCAATAGGCTCCTCTGTCCATGAAGTTTTCCAGGCAAGAAGACTGGAGTGGGTTGCCATTTGATATGATACCATGATCTGAATTAAATTTTTTTTAAAAAAGTCACTATAACTACAGTGTGTAGAACATAATGTACATGGCAGGGATGACAGGAAGTAAAATGGTTAATATGCTATTTTGTTAGAATGTAATGATGATAGAGGTTTTGTTAGGATAATGGCAGAGGATGTGAAAAGACATATTGTTTATTTTAAATAGATTTTGGTAGTAGAACCAATCAGTCTTACTAATAGATATGCCACAGGAACATTGAAAGTAATAATGATTTTGAGAATGAGTCAGATATCGAGTTTGAGCAGTTGAACGTGGTGCCGTTTACTTAGCTGAGGAAAACTGAGGGAAGGAACAGCTGTGGTGGGGATGATAAAATCAACCATCCATCTTAGAAATATTAGGTTTGAAAGAGCTATGAAGTATATTGTCAATGTCCAGTTAGAATATGTAGGTCTTGACCTCAGAATATCTGTCTGGTCTAGAGATATGTATTGGGAAGAAATCATCTGAATAAAATTACCTGGGAGCAAGTGTGGAGGAAAAAAGAGAAAATGACTAGGCCTCCAAGAGCTCCTGACCATGAGAAGTGAGTTGAAGCAGAGGAGACAGCAAAGAGATGGGCAGCATCCTGGGACTGTGGTATCATGAAAACTGTGAGAAGAGGGCTTTTGAGGGAGATAGGAATCAACTAAACCATAGCTTGATAAGATATCAAATAAAATGTTAACTGTAGAATTGTTCATTTGATTTGATTCCCTGGAATTCGGTGGCATGGACGAGAGCAGTTTTAACCCAGTGATTATGGCACGAGACAGATTAGGATGGAGTGAACCATTGAAGGGAAGTGAGAAAGAAAAGATATTTTAGAGCAGACTTACCTAAAAGAAAAAATAGGTAGGTAACTGAGAGCTATGGGATATTAAGAGAGTATTTTTGTCTTTTTTCCTGTTAGCTAATTTTTTACAGAGATACAAGTCATATTTTTGAGCTGATGGTAATAATCTAACGGAAAGGAAAGCTATTATTGATGCAGCACTGAGTGGGTATATTGGGAAAACAATTACAAGTGGGTGATAATCCTTTGAGAGTATGAGGAATTCTGCATGCCTCATCCCCATTGTTCCAGAGGGAAATATGACTAATGGAAATATGGGCTTATGCTTGTGTACTTGGTAGTGGAAAGATAGTTTTCACTGCCTTCAGTATTCTCTGTGACTAATGAGATGAAATCACTGGCTAAGAAAGAGGTGTAAGAGTTGGGAAATTTACAGAGGATGTAGGATAAGTAATATATTTGCAGATATATATGTGTGTGTATATATATATGCCTTGTTTTATATATATATATATACATGTATACATATATACACACACCTTATATATATATACACACACCTCATATATTGTATATAATATATATCTTATTAATGACAATTCTATGAATATTTTTCCTCAAAACAGTAGGTCAATTCTCTCCCTATTATCAACACCCTTAATTTCTACTCCCTTCTGAATATATAGCTTCACCAGTTTTTAGAAATATATATTACATTACAAAATCTATTCTATAATGAGTCTAGGGTGACAACATTTTTAACGAGGAAAAATTATTAGAAAGGGTTAGAAAATTGATGCTTTCTTTTCTATACTGCCCAAATTGAGAAGAAAGTTGCTTTTGTTTTCCTTTAGGATATGAAGTATCAGATTATCCTTTTTTTATGTCTTTGCTATTGATGTTCAGATTTAAGAATCCTCATATCCTGAGGCAGAAGGAACATTTCCAACAATACACAGCACAATTCTATATTCTTTATTACCTCAGTGGTTTCTCTCTTGTTTCCACTCTCAGCTAGGAAGAAAAAGGCCTTCCATGATATACTGTGTTGTAGTTAACCATCCAGAAATATAGTAAATAACCCACAAAATGCAGTTTTAGCTTGAGGGAGATCATACGCTCCTACAGGGTAGCAGTGTTTGCCCCCTTTATTTTGTACCCTGTCAAGCTGATAGTGACCCCCAGAGAAGGGATACTTAAACATGACAGTGAACTGAAAGCCAGCACTGACACACAGATGCTCTGTGACCCAAATATCCTTTTTCTAATCAGAATTCTATTTTTGTATGAGAAAGTGTTTTACACTTTAAAAAGGAATGATGGATATAACTAGAATTCTAGTAATATAAAACCATAAAATAAAATATCTAAGGAATGTATGGTAAATAAATTATAAACTATTTTGTGTAAATTTGAGAAAGTAAAATAGAGTGGAGGAAGTTGAGAATGAGAACTATAAATTATATATGTGCACAAGTCAGCCATGTAGGTGATCAAATGTAAGATGAGTGCTACCTTTTTTCCAGACAATTGCAAAGATTTTCTAGAAGTGACAGAGTTAAGGGTAGTTTGCAAGTGAGAAAGGGAAGACATTCCAGAGAATCTACAATCCCTGGACAGGACATTAAATGCTCTAGTAGGCTAAGGTTCTCAAGAGTCCGTTTATGTTGGCTGCTTTTTTTCAATACTTTTTCCTCCGTTTTCTTGTCTGTGCTTTTTACTTTGAGACTGTCGTGATTCAGTTCTTTATATCTCTGCTTTATTTTGCTATTTCAGAAGAGTCATCAAGTTAATGCTTCCTCTAATTTCATACCTGCCAATAACACTAAGGTCAGTACGAAGCCCCCATGTCAGGAGGAATAGCTCTGGTAGCCATATTTCCATAATGGCAATGCTTTGACATGCACATTTGCTGGGTTTGCTACCTAAATATGTTTATCTGCTAAAGACAAAAGTAAGCTTTAAAAAAAAATCCCTGAGACTAACTTGAGACCATATTTTCCTTTCAGTCTTGTTGGCCTAGGCACAGACGAGTTAACGGCACTATTTTTGGTGGCCTCTGTGAACCCTGTCAGTGCTTTGGTCACGCGGAATCCTGTGATGATATCACCGGAGAATGCCTGGTAAGTGCTTTCTCCATTGGGGTTGCTGATTGACAGGGCTGAAACCAGCTCAATAAGCCCTGCAACTCAATTACTACCTTTGGGACCTTAAACACTTGAGTCAAGAAGGGATTTGACAGCGATCTTTGTATTGAACTGAGTTGGAAGCTGAGAAGGTTCTTTCATATGTGGTCTTCCTGACTGACAAGCATTAGAAAGTGTTTACTCACATAAGTCTAAGGATTGAATTAAGATCAGATATATCATAATAAAACATAACTAATGACTGGGATACATATCTGCCACAAATATATATGGTTTCAATCTCTTATGTAATTCTACCCAAAAATTGACTGCATTTCTGTAACAGGAAATGAGTCGTAACCCCATAATATGAAAAGTATAAAATATAACCTTTGTAATAGGCATAATTACACTTTTTTTTTCACTTTGAAAATGAGGGCATACTACGTTCTTTTTTATTGGAAAATTTCAGCATTGAACTAAATTCAAAACATTGTGTGTAAATTAAAAATAATAAATATGTGCAATACATAGTCACCAGAGCTGCTTACTCCTTCTACTATTAAGTCAATACTGTAACCAGAAAAAAAGCTCTACAGAGGGTGAAGCACTTTCCATCCTGCTAAGAAGCTTTTGGATTGGAGATTACGCTGAATAGACCATTCTGATTAACTCAAGGGCATGTTAGTTTTATATTGTCTGACATGACATGAAGCTTGAAACAACACTTCTCATTTCATTAATCTTGCAGAAACACAATTTGAAATGGTGCCAATTTAGGAGGATATCATATTCTCATTTCCCTCTAGAATTTAAGGCAGCCTCTGTTATCTGTATTTCTTAATGTTCTCTCTCTCTTGCTCATTATTCCCCCTCCCCTACCCTTTTTCTTCCATTTAAAAGCTTCTGGGAAAAATCCAAAATGAAAATTCAGGGCTTTTGTTTCAATGTGATTTGACATTTAGTTTTATTGATGCATTTTCTGTTTTCTCTATAGAAGATTTTGTTTAATTGCATTGCGGGATAAAGCATGATAGCCTTAATTTGTGGATCAGTAGACTTTTCAAATGGCATTGTTATGAACATAAAGACCAAGTGATTTTCATTTTAATTATACAATAAGTCTTTTAAAATTCACCTTGGGAAAAATATTGAGTTACCTTTAAACAAATATTCAGCCCAAAACAGATATAGATTTGTTTTCAGTTCAGTTCAGTTCAGTCACTCAGTCATGTCCGACTCTTTGTGACCCCATGAATCGCAGCACGCCAGGCCTCCCTGTCCATCACCAACTCCCGGAGTTCACTCAGACTCATGTCCATCGAGTCAGTGATGCCATCTAGCCATCTCATCCTCTGTCGTCCCCTTCTCTTCCTGCCCCCAATCCCTCCCAGCATCAGAGTCTTTTCCAATGAGTCAACTCTTTGCATGAGGTGGCCAAAGTATTGGAGTTTCAGCTTTAGCATCAGTCCTTCCAAAGAACACCCAGGACTGATCTCCTTTAGAATGGACTAGTTGGATCTCCTTGCAGTCCAAGGGACTCTCAAGAGTCTTCTCCAACACCACAGTTTAAAAAGCATCAACTCTTCTGTGCTCAGCTTTCTTCACAGTCCAGCTCTCACATCCATACATGACCACTGGAAAAACCATAGCCTTGACTAGATGGACCTTTGTTGGTAAATTAATGTCTCTGCTTTTTAATATGCTATCTAGGTTGGTCATAACTGTTTTACTTAAACCTAAAAAGATAAAAATTAATATTTAATGATAACAGACTCATAATGCTTCCAATAGCAATATTTCATGCTGCATTCATTAAGTCTAAAATCATGCTGTTAGTCCATTTGGTTATAGGATATTTCCAAGAATGAAAGCCCATTGTTTTAGAGTAGGATAGTTTCATCCAGCATAATTTTGGGGGGAAGAAGTGAGGGGAATCAGTGATTATCTGAAGCCTTCTACTAATGGACTCTAGTTTATTGAATTTGTTTCATGGACAAGGAGATAGGAGAATACTTCAAATAAGCAAGAGATCTTAGGGAAGCAACAGAGAACTTAATGATTGACCTTAATGACATTAATCTGGCATGTTTTCTGAATTTTCCATTGTAGCTGATAAATAGATAATAATGTAAGATATTTTCTGGAGACTTCCAAATGCTCTATTTGAAATGATACTGATAACTAAATGCTGCTGTCCCATTTTGAGCATATTAATTCTAACATGATCAACAAAGATAAAAATATTTAAGTGCTGCACATCAAAAGCAATCTTACCTTCAGTTGTTCTGCATTTTAGCTTCTTTTTAAAAAATTATTTATGCTTTCCCTCCTAGCATTAAACAGAAAATTTTTGAAACTTTTCCAGATAAGCTACATTTTAGTTAGTTTGGCTTTGAAATCTAATTAGAAATAAATTGAAATATTTTTTGATATCAGACCAAAATCCAGACCTCTTTTATAGTGTGGACCTATATTGAATGATCAGTTTGACTTACAGTACTTCTGAAGTGACCTAAGCCTGGTGGGCTGATGTCTATGGGGTCACACAGAGTCAGACATGACTGAAGTGACTTAGCAGTAAGAAACAGTCAAGTCACATAGGAAGATTGCATGCTTGCTCCTTGTCATTGTTCTTGTGATAAGTGATGTGAACAGACATTTGGAGAGCACTTTGGAGCAGGATACCTATAAAAATCACCAGTCCATCAGAGTGAACCTTTCATCTTTTTTTCAGTTTGAGTTTCCACTGTATTGTTGCCTATTACTGTTTTATGATTTCAATTACAAAAACAGTTGAGTTTTAAGATTAATTTTATTATTTCCATTCAGTGACATATGACATTAGGAAATGCAAGAAATATGTTATTTTTCTTCCAAATTAGTAAAGCAAGTCAGGGTCTCTGGGTTGTATAAGATTTTCAGTTGAGTTTTAGAAAAACCATTTTCAACATGGTTAAAACATAATCAGTTTTATTATCTTGTTTTTTAAAGCCCCTAAATCTTTGAAGATATAATTTTGATTGTATTAGTATAACAATATACAAAGAACATTGCAACAAACATTCTATTTTTTTTTAGTAAGAGCCAACTTTAGTTAAACTTGAAAACTGAAAGGAACCAATATGAAGATGAAATCAAGGAGGAAGGCGTTTCATCAGACTGATCCATGTCTGGCAACTTCCTACTAGATGTGCTGTTATTTAAATAAGTGTTGATAATAAAGTTAACATCTTTGCTACTTTGATAGAAGGTTGATAAATAAATTTGAGAATTTTAAATACTTTAAGAAAAAAACCTATTTTCACGTATTAACAGATACTAAAGTATCACCTATTCACTTGTAGTTCAAACTGTCATATGATTTCAGAACTTGAAAGCTGCATATATTAAGGGCTTCAGCTCTCACATTTTACAGAATGTAAGCAATTGATTCAGAGTTAAATTCCTGGATTTTCATTTAATATCTTCTATTCAGTAATCTGTCCCTCTCCCCAAGGAATTTGACTGTTTTCTGAAATGTTATTTATGTGATTTTAAATTAAATATATTTATTAAATATAATTTAAAAAGAATTTAAAATATACTAGAATAACTCAGAACTTTCATTTAATCAAACTGGCTCTCCCATTGGTCATCAAGTTTAGGAAATTTTTACTTTATGCTTAAAATGAATTTATATTTTGGCTGTTAGCTATTTCCTCTAATATTTGGTTATTAATGATAAAATTAAAGGTTTTATACTCCAAACTCTGATGAACTCTTTTGAAATGAGAAAAAATAGAATTTTATATGCTTGTAAGATTAAAAATATATTTCAGTCACAATAAATCTATGTTGTATGATATTTAATATGCATTATATACATTTTATTGTATTATAGGAGTTTGAAGAAGTTATGTCTACACAATGCCAAAACATCATATAAATTGATCAAATTGTGCTATTGAAAACTTTATAGACAATTTCATTCATTAATTGATTGTTCATCTTTACCAGTCTTGATGAATTTTGTGAGCACTAAGTTGATAAATCTACTTTAATTTATATGAAGACATCAAGATATAAATTATTTGATTTTGATTTTCTTTATTTTTAAAAAGTACATGGTTCCAGAGAATGCTAGTTGATGGAAAATGCTGTTTTATTTTAAAAACCAATGTCTGAGGGAAACTGTTATATGCCTTGTGGTTTTAGCATTTATTAGTATACATTTAAAAATTTCTCAGTCTTCCCATCTTTTAATCATGAGTCAAGCAAGGCCCTCACAACTGTAATACGTTAGTGCATTGTGCACATCATCAGAGCATCCTGAGGTCCAGATTAGTCTCAGATGTAGGAAGGCTATAGTCTCAGAGGATTTGTGTAATTAGCCACAGTTCTCATTAAATCAGCAGTTTTAAGTTGGACAATTAATTTTTACCTAAATCAGGTACAATTTACATTAAATATATGTCATTTAGTCTCTGTAGAGTCTAAATGTATGTTACTCCACATACTCACACATATTTCTTTAAGAAAAAAAGAAAATATGATTTACATAATGAAAAAACTTTATAGTGAATTTCAGTCATCTTTTTGTTAAGTATGCATATGCTGAACGTAGCATGTAGTTTATAAGCTAGATATTAAATTAACTTTCAATGCTATTTCACAGTTGTAAAATTGACCATTTTATGTGGGAAATTACTCTTCCTGGCGGGGAACAGACTAATGATTCTGTAGACCTATTTTTGGTAATGCATTGATGCTAGAGACTGGAATAATAAACTCTGATGTGCACCTCTTCCTCAGAATTGTAAGGATCACACTGATGGCCCATATTGTGATAAATGTCTTCCTGGTTTCTATGGTGATCCTACTAAAGGAACCTCTGACGACTGTCAGCCCTGTGCCTGTCCACTCAATAGCCCATCCAATAAGTGAGTAACAAACTTACCTCTTTCCAGAGTTGGGAATCTGGTTCTGCAAGTGTATTTTTGATATAGAATTTACCCTTTCTCTTGTCACACATAAATAAATAATAAAGATGTGCATAAATTTATCAGGAAGATAATATGAGTTTTTCTAAATATAAAATATTTAAAGCTATGGCTGTTTATTCCATGAAAATTTTAATATTTTTAGCTTTAGTTTTGGGAAGTTAGTATCTAAGAGATAGAACTCAAATAGAATTTCTAAACCAACTCCAAAGAACAGACATATATTTTACAAACTTAGCCCAGCCTTTCACAAGTCAAAAGCGGCTTCTTGAAGGGGAAGCAGAGAATGCCGACCCCACGAAGAGCCTGGCTGTGTGTGCGGCTGTCTCGTGAACACTGGTGGACCACAAAAGAAGTGTACCTTCTTGAACCACTCTACTGCCATTTTCTTTAAATATGTTTTGTATAGTTTGTATTTCATTATGGGAACAGCTACTTTTCCACAACCACTGATACACAATTCAAAATGTGATGGAACCTGGGCTTTGTGCTTCTGCGTGTTGATCAGCTCTTAGCTACGTGCCTTGAGTGTGTATGTATTTGATACATGTACTTCTGGTGCTTCTACTTTGGCTGTAACTAGGCTGAGTCGGGCACGACTGAACGACTTCACTTTCACTTTTCATTTTCATGCATTGGAGAAGGAAATGGCAAGCCAATCCAGTATTCTTGCCTGGAGAATCCCAAGGACAGAGGAGCCTAGTGGGCTGCCGTCTACAGGGTCGCACAGAGTCGGACACGACTGAAGCACCTTAGCAGCAGCAACAGCAGCAGACACATACCCACAGATACACACACACACACCCCTTTATACTGTATTAAAAAATACTACTAATAAAATGCTGCTTATTTGGGTCCCAGTCACACACTGTTTGTAAATCTTAGGCAAGTCATAAATCCCTCAAAAAGGTAAAATAAGAAATAAATCTAGTTGACCTTTAAGCAACAGTTTTATCCCTTAGTTATTGCATCATTTATCATATTATCATATAATATCATATTGTATACATATTTTTATCTTATTGAAATGGTTTAATGGTATTATAAATTATAAAATATTGAAATATGGATGATAACACTTTAGTTTGTATAAAACACATCATGAAAAGTTTAAGGCAAACTTCATACAATTTTTCTATTCATCTGGCTATCTTTGTTTTTTAAAAAATTTTCTACTTGTTCATCTGAAACAATAACTTTGTATAGAAAACTTTTTAAAGTATATATTTTGTCTGATCTTCCCTTTACCTTTTAGGGGAACACATTATTTCAGATGCTGTAATTCACTTTCCCCTCAGGGGTAACCATCCCATAAGCAAATATGTAAGCAAGACCCTAAAACCAAAAATCTCTTTTTATTTTAATTAAGCATATTAATTATAATAATAATCAATACTTTTTATTAGTAAACATTGTAAGTAACTGTAGTTTTAAATCAAATTTTTAAAAATTTTCTTAAAGGTTAGCTTAGTACTTAATAAAATTCATATTTTTGTATCTAATTTTCATCTATTTCTGAATGCTGTAGTAATCCTTGAAGAGCAAAAATTTTTCATGATGATTACATGTTACAGGTTAAAAAGTTACAACTTTTTAATGTGAAGGTGTTACCAAGTTGGTCATATTTTGTAGTCTTATCTAAGATATTCCTAATAAAAATGGTCTTTTATTGCTAGGGTCCATGAATACCAGAAGTTAAAGATTTTGAGATTAATTCTGTTATTGAATTTAAAAGTTATCTTAGGAATTACGCTTCCTGCACTTCAGCCCACATGAAATCTTTTTACTCTTCCCTGACAACATCCCTCCATCAGAATTTCCTTCTTAGTCATTGGAGAGGAAAAGAAGAACTAAGATTTAATGAAAGCAGACCACTTACTACATTCTAGGCATAGGGTCAGGCATTATATTTGGTATTATTTTATATCCACTTATTAAACTGTTTCTGAAGGTTCAGATCAGTCGCTCAGTCGTGTCCGACTCTTTGCGATGACTCTTTGCGACCCCATGAAGGTTAAATAATGCTAAATATAATACCTGACCCTATACCTAGAATGTAGTAGTCTGCTTTCATTAAATATTAAGAAAGGAGTTTTCAAGTGGGAAAAGAGCATAATAGTGCCAATTTTGGGAACTGGAACTCCTTGATTTAAATGCTGAATTTCATTCTTTCTAGCTGTATGACTCTGGGAAAGTAACTTACATTCTCTGTGTCTCAATTCTCTTGTCATAATTAGGACCTTCTCAGGGGGTTGTTATGAGAATTACATAAATTGAAATGCACCAAGCACCTAAAACCATGACTGAACATGGTGAGCCTAATACTGAGACTGATCATTTATTAAGTAATTTACTCAGTCATAAATTAAAGTGTCAGAGTTGAAATTTTAAGTTTAAAGTCCATGTGCTTTCCATTCCCCTATAGTCTTACATTAAGGGCTTCTTTAAAAAACACTGCATTTTAAGCAATAACATTAAGAGACTTAAGTGGGGAATGGGGTAATATATATTAGTGATCAGAATATTTTCAGAATTTAGGGCATGTGCCTGGATGGTTACCAAACTGAAGATCTTTTGGCAACCAGGGATGTCAGAGACGAGGAAGAAGGCTAAAAGGAAATCTGGAAAATAATGAGTATGTTGGACATCCATGACACAAATCTTCCTCTCTGGTATACTTGTGAAGGGTTAGATCAAGCGATGGAGAACCGACTCACTCACTTCAGTGGAATTCTCCAGAACCATCCAATTTACACCAAACTTTGAGGAAAACAAAGGGATGGCATCTGGTTACTCACCTGCATTGCACGCCACTCACCTGCATTGCACGCCACTCACCTGCATTGCACGCCACTCATCTGCATTGCACACCACTCATCTGCACTGCACGCCACTCATCTGCATTGCACGCCACTCACCTGAATTGCACGCCACTCATCTGCATTGCACGCCTTCTCAACCAAAGTATCAATGGCCTTAGCACAGCTGCCAGTCCAGCAGAGCTGGCCATTCATAGTACCACATGAATCCTAGCCTAAAACATTTGCAGAATTATATAATCGAGTGAATATATAGACCTTATGAATTTATCCTCAAATTGTACTGGTATTATTATAAATATGGATGAGCCATTAGGGAGAGAACTTTGCTTGGGTAATTATAGGCATTCATGACCCATCCTTCTCTGTTCACTGTGCTTCTGCTTTAAAATGGATTCTAATTGTGCTCCTGAAATAAAAAAGTCAGCAAGTATTAAACACCATCCATCATCTGTCAGTGATAAAAAGAATTGAGGTTCTAGTATCCAGTGATAAAATATTCCTAAGTATGGTATTCCAGTTTGATATATTGTGCAGATCTTGACTCTTTAAGGAAAGCTCAATAGTAACAGTAACAAAATATTTAAAGATCCTTTCATTTAAGGTTTTTTCATTTACATTAAATAATTGTTAAATTATTAGGTTATAATTTTATCTTTACAAGTAGAATTGGTAGTAGAGTGCAAAAACCTATTTTAAATGCCACCTTTAAAAGTAGCATTTTTAGAGGGAATTATACCCAATACTTATAATAACCTAGAGTGGAATATAATCTGCAAAAAACCCGAATCACTTTTCTGTACACCTGAAACTAACAATAAATACTGAAAATCAACTACAATAGATAGGTGGCATTTTTATTTAAGTACAAAGAAGGAACAGAGACAATTCACTTCATTTAAAAATTTATGTTTAGAGGTATTAGGTTTTTTAAGTTTATCACAATTTGAAAATTAACATAATTCAGCTGCACAACTGTGATGAGACAAAATATAATTTTGATCTAATAACCTGAATTTGTATTCACTAAATAATGGGATATTTAATGACTTAGAGAAACTCTCCTTTTAAAAATGTTTTTGAAAAGTCATTATTCTTATAATCTGAGTTAGAAACTCTGAGGAATAAATTGACTAGTCACATATTATCCAGGAGATGTGATTTGAATGTTCACAGACTATTTAGGGAAAAAAAATTCAACTAAAGGTTGCTGCAACCTTCATCTAGAAGTGTAAGGCTTAGTGATAGTTTTGCCTTGTGATTTATCTATTTAATCCCTGGTCATAAATCTTATAGATCACAAGCATTTTGGCTCCAAATTTCTTAGATAATATTGCAAAATAAATCAAATGTGTAGGGAGATAGAGATAGATTGGTATAATTATTATGATGTATGAGTACAGACAAGCATATAATATTTAAATTATACATATATATCACTTTATCAACTATTTACAGTATCCACTGTTTGCTTAGCCATCTCATCTTGATGATGTATATATTCCAGCTATAGATTGTAACTAGGTACTGAAATTTATCTCTAGAGAAGCAAATAAAATTGTAAACATTTCAAATGTTTATATTCTTTTAATTCTGGCATCACAGAACTTATAGATTAAATATGATAAGAAAGAGACACATGATAGTCCTTGAACTCTTAGGATATGTGTGTTATATAATAAAATTAGAGATATTCTTGGCACAAAGCTGAACAGAGAGTAGGCGCTTAATAAGTTCTATATACTTATCATTGTGAATACTACTTTTTGTGTGCATCAGAAGTACTAAACTTTAAATTTTTGAAAGAATTAATCACTTTTAGAGTGGACTTTGGGGCTCAACCTAGAGGCCACATTCACTTATAGTTGTTAAGTTCAGTTCACTTCAGTTGTTTAGTCATGTCCGACTCTTTGTGACCCCATGAACCACAGCACACCAGGCCTCCCTGTCCATCACCAACTCCCAGAGTTCACCCAAACCCATGTCCAGTGAGTCGGTGACACCATCCAACCATCTCATCCAACCTTATCTTCCTGCCCTCAATCTTTCCTAGCATCACGGTCTTTTCGAATGAGTCAGCTCTTCGCATCAGGTGGTCAAAGTATTGGAGTTTCAGCTTCAACATCAGTCCTTCCAATGAACACCCAGAACTGATCTCCTTTAGGATGGACTGGTTGGATCTCCTTGCATACACGGGAATCTCAAGAGTCTTCTCCAATACCACAGTTCAAAAGCATCAATTCTTCAGTGCTCAGATTTCTTTATAGTCCAACTCTCACATCCATACATGACTACTGGAAAAACTGTAGCCTTGACTAGATGAACCTTTGTTGGCAAAGTAATGTCTCTACTTTTGAATATGTTGTCTAGGTTGGTCATAACTTTCCTTCCAAGGAGTAAGCATCTTTTAATTTCATGGCTGCAATCACCATCTGCAGTGATTTTGGAGCCCCCAAAAATAAAGTCTGGCACTGTTTCCACTGTTTCTCCATCTATTTCCCATGAAGTGATGGGACCACATACTATGATCTTAGTTTTCTGAATGGTGAGCTTTTAGCCAACTTTTTCACTCTCCTCTTTCACTTTCATCAAGAGGCTCCTTCACTTTCTGCCATAAGGGTGGTATCATCTGCATATCTGAGGATATTGATATTTTTCCTGGCAATCTTGATTCCAGCTTGTGCTTCTTCCAGCCCAGCGTTTCTCAAGATGTACTCTGCATAGAAGTTAAATAAGCAGGGTGACAATATAGAGCCTTGACATACTCCTTTTCCTATTTGGAACCTGTCTATTGTTTCATATCCAGTTCTAACTGTTGCTTCCTGACTTGCATACAAATTTCTCAAGAGGCAGGTCAAGCGGTCTGGTATTCCCATCTCTTTCAGAATTTGCCACAGTTTATTGTGATCCACACAGTCAAAGGCTTTGGCATAGTCAATAAAGCAGAAATAGATGTTTTTCTGGAACTCTCTTGCTTTTTCCATGATCCAGCAGATGTTGGCAATTTGATCTCTGGTTCCTCTGCCTTTTCTAACACCAGCTTGAATGTCTGGAAGTTCACTTGGAGAATTTTAAGCATTACTTTACTAGGGTGTGAGATGGGTGCAATTGTTCAATAGTTTGAGCATTCTTTGGCAATGCCTTTCTTTGGGATTGGGATGAAAACTGACCTTTTCCAGTCCTGTGGCCACTGCTGAGTTTTCCAAATTTGCTGGCATATTGAATGCAGCACTTTCACAGCATCATCTTTCAGGATTTGAAATAGCTCAACTGGAATTCCATCACCTCCACCAGCTTTGTTCATACTGATGCTTCGTAAGGCCCACTTAACTTCACATTCCAGGATGTCTGGCTCTAGATGAGTGATTGCACCGTCGTGATTATCTGGGTCGTGAAGCTCTTTTTTGTACAGTTCTTCTGTGTATTCTTGCCACCTCTTCTTAATATCTTCTGCTTCTGTTAGGTCCATACCATTTCTGTCCTTTATTGAGCCCATCTTTGCATGAAATGTTCCCTTGGTATCTCTGATTTTCTTGAAGAGATCCCTAGTCTTTCCCATTCTGTTGTTTTCCTCTATTTCTTTGCATTGATTGCTGAGGAAGACTTTCTTATCTCTCCTTGCTATTCTTTGGAACTCTGCATTCAGATCCTTATATCTTTCCTTTTCTCCTTTGCTTTTCGCATCTCTGATTTTCACAGCTATTTTTAAGGCCTCCTCAGACAGCCATTTTGCTTTTTTGCATTCCTTTTCTTGGGGATGGTCTTGATCCCTGTCTCCTGTACAATGTCACGAACCATAGTTCATCCATGGTTCCATCCATAGTTCCATCCATAGTTCCATCCATGGAACCATAGTTCCATCCATAGTTCATCTAGTTCCTTAAATCTGTTTCTCACTTCCACTGTATAATCAGAAGGGATTTGTTTTAGGTCATACCTCAGTGGTCTAGTGGTTCTCCCCAATATTTGTTAAAGTTAGTACTTATTCCAAGATGAAATTAAAGTTAAGGAAATGTCTAATTCAGCAACATTATTCAGAAATTTTAGAACGTTAGGCATTTTAGACAATTTGCCACATCTTGTTTTGTGTCCACATACGAGATTATCAGGTATCTTACTGGCCCCATCTATCAGAAGGAAAACAGTAAACTCCAGAGAAATTAAATGCCTTGATTGTGATCATAGCTTGCTTATGGCAGAACAAATATTAGAATCCATATATTCTGATTCACCTGTCTGTGCTTCTTCCAGTAGGGCTATAGAAATAGAAACAATTATAGAGACATTGAAAAGAGGAAAAAAATTTAATAGAACTTAATGTCAGAAAAACTGTGAATGTCCATTGTAAAAAATGACTGCTGTTTGGTGATAGCTATGCTAACTCAAACTTAAGAGACTGAAGCAGGATGAAAAGCTGCAGGTTTAATTATTAATACCTAATCGCTAAGAGTCGAACACAACTGAGCGACTTCACTTTCGCTTTTCACTTCATACGTTGGAGAAGGAAATGGCAACCCACTCCAGTGTTCTTGCCTGGAGAGTCCCAGGAACAGGGGAGCCTGGTAGGCTTCTGTCTGTGGGGTTGCACAGAGTCGGACATGACTGAAGCGACTTAGCAGCAGCAGCAGCAGCAGCAGCAATAAATAACTCGGGCTTCCTTTTTGGCTCAGACAGTAAAGTATCTGCCTACAATGCAGAAAACCTGGATTCTATCCCTCACTCAGAAAGATCCCCTGGGGAAGGGAATGGCAACCCACTCCAGTATTCTTATCTGGAAAATGCCATGGACAGAGGAGCCTGGTGGTGTCCATGGTGTCGCAAAGAGCTGGACATGACTGAGCAGCTAACACTTCCCACTAAAATGAGTAACTAAATGCCTTCAGCATTATACAAACCAACATATGTTGGCAAAAGTTTTAAACTGTTCTTAAATTATAACTATAACTTTGTGGCACTATGCTAAGTGTTTGCTTTCATACTTTATCAGCATGCAGACTTTACTCAGATCATGTTCCGCTTTTGCTGAATGGGAAGCTCATGTTTAGAGAGACACAGAAAATATGCAATTCTAATTACAAAATCCAATTATGGATATTCCATCAGATTTCACACTATTTGAAGACAATTAAAGAAATATGTTTGCTTAATGAGTCTCATGAGAATAAGTAGAACAGAAGTCATTAAACTGAAATAAGGAAAAGGCTATGGACAAATTTCAAAAATTCATGTGGCCCAAACCATAGTCATGAAATAAGATGAGTTTTCCCTTCATTCCTCTCCTCCTCTTCTCAGTCTTCCACTCCTTCAGCAGTTATGCAGTCACAGTCTCACCATCTTACCCTGGTTTCCTCATTCACTGACACATTGCAGCATCTTATCCCATTTTGTCTTTCTTCCCCTGTGCAAGAGTTCCAGACAACAATTAGTGAGGAGTACTGCTCCACTGTTGTACATGCAAACATAGAACATGTCCTGATTGTCTAGCCCTCAATGTTGAAAACTTTGTGCTAGTAATGAAAGAATTCATTATTTCCTATCACATCACAGGAACCGGGAGGTTTCTGGGTTCCCTCTTGCATTGGCTGTGAGAAAGTTCAAAGCCACATGTTGATCTGCCACTATGCAATGAACATATTGTACAATATATACATATACCCATCCATATAAATGCATTTTTATAATATGAATTCTGCACTCTAAATATACCCTTAATTTTTATGTTAATTTTTAGTTTTGTTCGCTTTTATTGTATCATTTTTTCTTAATGTACATATTTTCATCGTTAGAATTAAATGCTTTCTGGAACAAAGCAGATTATATCTGTGTTTGTACCTTGACATATGTAAATACACACATAAGCTCACATACATATTAATTAATATGAACATATATACACTTACAAATTGATCAACATAAATATAAAAATCTTCATTCAGTCATTTAAAAAGACTGTTTCTTTGTGTAGATCCTTACTATTTATTCTGGCAATAGCTTCTCTTGCTCCCTGTTTGTGAAAAATGCCTGCTATTCTTGATCGCTCGTGTCTTCTGTGGAGTGACTAAGCCAGGAAGCAGAACAGTGCCTCTGCTGGTGTAAAGCTGGCCAATTACAGTTAGATGACATAATCTTGGAATCTCTTGAAGTTAGCAAAGATCTTCCAGTTCCCTCTTTCTTTTATAGAATGGTTAGCTTCACATATTTGCCAAAATCAGTGTCGAGTTGCTGCATTTGCCAATCCAAATTCTATAGACATTTCTTGATGTACATGTTTATTTCTTATTCTAATTTTATGCTTGTGGCTGAATACCATCTTCTCCATAGTTATAACTACAGTTGTAGCAGCAAGGGAATGAACCCTGTTTACATTGTTTAAAGGATATTGAAGCACAAATACAAACATTTTATGAGGAGCTTTTATTTAGACTTATTGTGTCAAGTAGTTACACCACTAGAAGTTTGTGTGCTAAGTCACTTCAGTAAAAGTTTAAATTTACTTAATTCTGAATTAAGAAGGTGTGAAGGACAGGGAAGCCTGGCATGCTGCTGTCCATGGGGTCACAAAGAGTCGGACGGACACGGCCCTGTCACTAAACAGCAACAAATAGGGAAAAGAGAACATCAGGTTAGAAACAGAGTTTTGGATTCCATGCTAAATTCTCCTGGAAATTAGCATATGACTTTGGACAAGAAAAATTATGCCCACCTAACCAACTCATAGGATTTTGTGAAAATTTGATAGAACTATTCGTAAAAGCTCACTAAAAATGTAAAGAGCTAGTCAAGTTGATATATTGTTATTCTTTAATTTTTTATGAAAAAGCATTGTTTTTTGTCAATGAGTGCATTTTACATTACTTCTGTCATTCTAACCAGTCTGTTGTTCCATGTCCAGTTCTAACTGTTGCTTCCTGACCTGCATACAGGTTTCACAAGAGGCAGGTCAGGTGGTCTGGTATTCCCATCTCTTTCAGAATTTTCCACAGTTTATTGTGATTCACACAGTCAAAGGCTTTGGCATACTCAGCAAAGCAGAAATAGATGCTTTTCTGGAACTCTCTTGCTTTTTCCATGATCCAGCAGATGTTGGCAATTTGGTCTCTGGTTCCTCTGCCTTTTCTAAAACCAGCTTGAACATCTGGAAGTTTATCATTCACGTGTTGCTAAAGCCTGGCTTGGAGAGTTTTGAGCATTACTTTACTAGCGTGTGAGATGAGTGCAATTGTACAGTAGTTTGAGCATTCTTTGGCATTGCCCTTCTTTGGGATTGGAATGAAAACTGACCTTTTCCAGTCCTGTGGCCATTGCTGAGTTTTCCCAATTTGCTGGCATAGTGAGTGCAGCACTTTCACAGTGTCATCTTTCAGGATTTGAAATAGCTCAACTGGAATTCCATATATATATGCCTTAATGTACTGTATTGGTGTTTTTCTTTCTGACTTACTTCACTGCGTATAATAGGCTCCAGTTTCATCTACCTTGTTAGAACTGATTCAAATGAATTATTTTTAATAGCTGAGTAATATTTCATTGTGTGTATATACCACAATTTTTTTACCTATTCATATGTCAATGGATAGTTAGATTGCTTCCATGTTCTAGCTATTGTAAACAGTGCTGCAATGAACATTGGGATGCACATGTCTGTTTCATTTCTGGTTTCCTCAGTTTGTATGCCCAGCAGTTGTATGGCAGTTCTGTTTCCAGTTTTTTAAGGAATATCTACACTGTTCACCGTACTGGCTATACTAGTTTGCATTCCCACCAACAGTGTGAAAGGGTTCCCTTTTCTCCACACACTCTCCAGTATTTATTGTTTTTAGACTTTTTGATAGCAGCCATTCTGACCCATGTGAGATGGTACCTCATTGTGGTTTTGATTTGCATTACTCTGATAATGAGTGCAATTGTTCGGTAGTTTGAGCATTCTTTGGCATTGCCTTTCTTTGGGATTGAGATAAAAACTGACCTTTTCCAATCTTGTGGCCACTGCTGAGTTTTCCAAATTTGCTGGCATATTGAGTGCAGCACTTTCACAGCATCATCTTTCAGGACTTGGAATAGCTCCACTGGAATTCCATCACCTCCAACACAATAAACTATGGAAAATTCTGAAAGAGATGGGAATACCAGACCACCTGATCTGCCTCTTAAGAAATCTGTATGCAGGTCAGGAAGCAACCGTTAGAACTGGTCATGGATCAACAGACTGGTTCCAAATAGGAAAAGGAGTACGTCAAGGCTGCATATTGTCACCATGTTTATTTAACTTATATGCAGAGTACATCATGAGAAATGCTGGACTGGAAGAAACACAAGTTGGAATCAAGATTGCTGGGAGAAATATCAATAACCTCAGATATACAGATGACACCACTCTTATGGCAGAAAGTGAAAAGGGGCTAAAAAGCCTCTTGATGAAAGTGAAAGTGGAGAGTGAAAAGGTTGGCTTAAAGCTCAACATTCAGAAAACGAAGATCATGGCATCTGGTCCCATCACTACACGGGAAATAGATGGGGAAACAGTGGAAACAGTGTCAGACTTTGTTTTTCTGGGATCCAAAATCACTGCAGATGGTGACTGCAGCCATGAAATTAAAAGACGCTTACTCCTTGGAAGGAAAGTTATGACCAACCTAGATAGCATATTCAAAAGCAGAGACATCACTTTACCAACAAAGGTTCGACTAGTCAAGGCTGTGGTCTTTCCTGTGGTCATGTATGGATGTGAGAGCTGGACTGTGAAGAAGGCTGAGCGCCGAAGAATTGATGCTTTTGAACTGTGGTGTTGGAGAAGACTCTTGAGAGTCCCTTGGACTGCAAGAAGATCCAACCAGTCCATTCTGAAGGAGATCAATCCTGGAATTTCTTTAGAAGGAATGATGCTAAAGCTAAAACTCCAGTATTTTGGCCACCTCATGCGAAGAGTTGACTCATTGGAGAAGACTCTGATGCTGGGAGGGATTGAGGGCAGGAGGAGAAGGGGACGACAGAGGATGAGATGGCTGGATGGCATCACTGACTTGATGGGTGTGAGTCTGGGTGACCTCCGGGAGCTGGTGATGGACAGGGAGGCCTGGCGTGCTGCGGTTCATGGGGTCGCAAAGAGTCGGACACGACTGAGTGACTGATCTGATCTGATCTGATAATGAGTGATGCTGAACATCTTTTCATGTGTTTGTTAGCCAGCTATATGTCTTCTTTGGAGAAATGTCTATTTAGTTCTTTGGCCCATTTTTTTGATTTGGTCATTTATTTTTCTGGTATTGAGCTGCAGGAGCTGCTTGTATATTTTTTAGATTAATTCTTTTAATTAAGCCCATTTGTTTATTTTAGCTTCTATTTGTTTACAGTTTCTATTTCCATGCTTGTGATGGTTCTTTTAAATTTTTAAATTCTTCCTGTTTCCATTTTGGAAGACTATACTTTTCTAAGAATTTGTCCATTTCTTCCAAGTTGTCCATTTTATTGGCATATAGTTGCTGATAGTAGTCTCTTATGATCCTTTGTATTTCTGTGTTCTTTTGTGATTTCTCCATTTTCATTTCTAATTTTGTTGATTTGATTCTTCTCCCTTTATTTTGTGATGAGTCTGGCTAATGGTTTGTCTGTTTTATTTATCTTCTTAAAGAACCAGCTTTTAGTTTTCTTGATTCTTGCTATAGTCTCCTTTGTTTCCTTTTCATTTATCTCTGCTCTAATTTTCATTATTTCTTTCTTTGTACTAACCCTGGATTTCTTTATTTCTTCTTTTTCTAGTTGCTTTAGGTGTAAAGTTAGGTCATTTATTTTATTTTTCTCCTGTTTTCTTGAGGTAAGCTTGTATTGCTATGAACCTTCCTCTTAGCACTGCTTTTACTGAATCCCATAGGTTTTGGGTTGTGTTTTCATTTTCATTTATTTCTATGCATATTTTTATTTACTTTTTGATTTCTTCCATGATTTGTTGGTTATTCAGAAGCATGTTGCTTAGCCTGCATCTGTTTGTATTTTTAATAGTTTGTTTTATTTTCCTGTAGTTGACATCTAATCTTACTGCATTGTGATCAAAAAATACTTGAAATTATTTCAACCTTTTTTAATTTACCAAGGCTAGATTTATGGTCCAGGATGTGATCTATCCTGGAGAATGTTCCGTGTGTACTTGAGAAAAAGGTAAAATTTGTTGTTTGGGGATGAAATGTCCTATAGCTATCAATTAGGTCTAACTGGTCCATTGTTTCATTTAAAGCTTGTGTATCCTTGCTAATTTTCTGTTTCATTGATCTATTCATAGGTATGAGTGGGGTATTAAAGTCTGCCACTATTATTGTGTTGCTGTTAATTTCCCCTTTCATACTTTTTATCATTTGCCTTACATATTGAGGTGCTCCTATGTTGGGTGCATATATATGTATAATTGTTATATCTTCTTCTTGGATTAATCCTTTGAAAATTATGTAATGTCCTTCTTTGTCTCTTTTCATGGTCTTTATTTCAAAGTCTATTTTATCTGATATGAGTATTGCTACTCCTGCTTTCTTTTGGTCTCCATGTGCATGAAATATCTTTTTCCAGCCCTTCACTTTCACTCTGTATGCGTCCCTAGGTTTGAGGTGGGTCTCCTGTAGACAGCATATATAGGGGTCTTATTTTTGTATCCATTCAGCCAGTCTTTGTCTTTTGGTTGGGGCATTCAACCCATTTACATTTAAGGTAATTATTGGTAAGTATGATCGCATTGCCATATGCTTTGTTGTTTTGGTTTCAAGTTTATAAACCTTTTCTGTGTTTCCTGTCTAGAGAAGATCTGTGCTGAAGAGCTGGTTTGGTGGTGCTGAATTCTCTCAACTTTTGCTTGTCTATGAAGCTTTTGATTTCTCCTTCATATCTGAATGAGATCCTTAAGTACAGTAATCTGGGTTGTAGGTTTTTCTCTTTTATCACTTCAAGTATGTCCTGCCATTGCCTTCTGACCTGAAGAGTTTCTATTGAAAGATCATTGTTATCCTTATGGGGATCCCCTTGTGTATAATTTGTTGCTTTTCCCCTGGTGCTTTTCATATTTGCTCTTTGTGTTTGATATTTGTTATTTTGATTAATATGTGTCTTGGGGTGTTTCGACTTGGGTTTACCCTGTTTGGGACTCTCTGGGTTTCTTGGATTTGGGTGGCTATTTCCTTCCTCACTTTAGGGAAGAATTCAATTATTATCTCCTCAAGTATTTTCTCCGGCCCTTTCTTTTTGTCTTCTTCTTCTGGGACTCCTATTATTTGAACGTTGGAGTGTTTAACATTGTCCCAGAGGTCTCTGAGGTTGTTTTCATTTCTTTTAATTCTTTTTTCTTTTTCCCCCTCTGCTTCATTTGTTTCTAACAGTCTATCTTCCACCTCATTTATCCTCTCTTCTGCCTCAGTTATTCTACTGTTTATTCCCTCCAGGGTGCTTTTGATCTCCATTATTACATTATTCATTATTGATTGACTCTTCTTTATTTCTTCAAGGTCCTTGTTAAACATTTCTTGCATCTTCTCAATCTCTGTCTCTAGTCTATTTATCTGTAACTCCATTTTGTTTTCAAGATTTTGGATCATCTGTACTATCATTATTTTGAATTCTTTTTCAGGAAGACTCCTTGTCTCTTCCTCTTTGGTCCTTCACCTGCTAAATATTTCTCTGCCTTTTCCTTTTGTTTAGATTGCTGTGTTTGGAGTGCCCTCTCTGTAGGCTGAAAGTTCTTCAGTTCAGTTCAGTCATTCAGTCATGTCCGACTCTTTGCGACCCCATGAATCACAGCACGCCAGGCCTCCCTGTCTATCACCAACTCCCAGAGTTCACTCAGACTCACGTCCATCAAGTCAGTGATGCCATCTAGCCATCTCATCTTCTGTTGTCCCCTTCTCCTCTTGCCCCCAATCCCTCCCAGCATCAGAGTCTTTTCCAATGAGTCAACTCTTTGCATGAGGTAGCCAAAGTACTGGAGTTTCAGCTTTAGCATCATTCCTTCCAAAGAAATCCCAGGGCTGATCTCCTTCAGAATGGATTGGTTGAATCTCCTCGCAGTCCAAGGGACTCTCAAGAGTCTTCTCCAACACCACAGTTCAAAAGCATCAATTCTTTGGTGCTCTGAAAATTCTTGGTTCCTCTTTATTCTGGAGCTTGCTCCCTGTGTGTGGGGTTGGACTAGTGGTTGTCAAGGTTTCTTGGTTAGGGGAGCTTACGTTTGTATTCTGGTAGGTGGAGCTGGATCTCTTCTTTTAGAAGTGCAATGAAGTGTCCAGTAGTGAGTTTGGGGGTGTCTATGGGTTTGGCATGGCTTTGGAAAGCCTGTCTTGTAATGCTCAGGGCTGTGTTCCTGCTTTGCTGGAGAACTAGCATGGTGGTCTTGCTCTGGATTTTGTTGGTTCTTGGGTGGAGCTTGGTTTCAGTGTAGGTATGGAGGCCTTTGGTTGAGCTCATGTCTATTAATGCTACCGAGAACCAAGAGTTCTCTGATCTCAAGTTCTGGAGTTAAGCCTCCTGCCTCTGGCTTTCGGTCTTATTCTTACAGTAGCCTCAAGACTTCTCCATCCATACAGCACAGATCATAAAACATCTAGGTTAATGGTGAAACAATTCTCCACAGTGAGGGACACCCAGAGATGTTCACAGAATTACATGGAGAATAGAAGAGTGAGGAGGGAGACAGAGGTGACCAGGAGAAGAGGGGGAGTCAAAAGGGGAGAGAGCGATCTAGCCAGTAATCAATTTCCTAAGGGCTTTCCACAGTCTGGAACATCCAGAGAGATTCACAGAGTTACATAGAAAGAGAAGAGGGAGGAGGGAGACAGAGGTGACCAGGAGGAACAGAGGGTGAGTCAAAACAGGAGAGACTAATCTAGCCAGTAATCAGTTTCCTAAGTGTTCCCCACAGCCCAGAACACCCAGAGAGATTCACAAAGTAGAGAAGAGAAGGGGGAGGGAGGAGATAGAGGTGACCTGGTAGAGAAAAGGGAGAGTCAAAAGGGGAGAGAGCAATCAAGCCAGTAATCACACCCCTAAGTGAAAATGGATACTGAATATTAGATTCTTAAAGGTACAAAATTGATAACAAATACCAAAAACAAAGATTAAAAATCTAGAAAGGAAGTTAGACTCTCAAAAAAAAATATAAAACAAAATCAATCACAAAAATTATGAAAAAATATATATACAAAATTTGCTTTAAAATAGGGTCTTTTTTTGCAAGGTAATAGGTTATAAAAATAAAAATTAAGGAGTGATAAAGAACTTAAATTATAAGAAAAATTTTAAAGTGATAATAGTAAAAATATATCTAGGAATTTCTCTGGAGCTTTTGTGGGCAGTGTGGGGTCAGTTCAGTTTCAGAGAGTTCCTTGTTCCAGCTTTTACTTGTTCTCAAGGTCTGTGGGCCCCCTCCAATGCTTAGTCAATGTTAACTACAGGGTGTTAATCTGTTGCACCCGTCACTTCCAGAGTGGTTCCCTCTTTGTTTATTTTGGCTTCCTCTGTTTGCAAGTCTCTTCAGTGTCTAATATCCACCCTGACACAAGGGGGTGAATGTGGTCACTTATTTAGGCTCATTTGTTCAGTTGTGTGGTGGCGAGGGAGGGACCCTGCAAATAAATATCGCTGGTGTGTGGGGAGTGCTCGCAGTATATAGACCACACTGGGTTTGCCCCAGCTCAAGATGGTGTGTCCTTCCTGGGTCTACACTGCTCAGGCTCCAGGATGCTCTGCAGGGGCACTGTCCAAAGTGAACCCTGCGTTTCGTACATTACCCAGGTCTAAGCTGCTCAGGTTCTCAGGTATTCCGCAAGGGCACAGACTCAGCTGGGTGTGTGTTTTGTGCCCTTCCCAGGTCCGAGCAGCTCAGGTGACCAGGTGCTTGGTGAGTGCACTGTCCCAGGTGGGCCGTGCATCTTAATCACCTCCGGGTCCCAGCTGCTCAGTTTCCCAGGTGTGGCCTGAGAGCACCGTCTCAGGTGTGCTGTGTGTCTCCTCTGGGGAGCTGATCTCAGGCTGTGACCTTCCTGGGAAATGGCAACTGTCCAGGATCCCAGGAAGACATGGTTAGCAACTGGGAGCCTGCTCACAGTTTGGTGGAGGATGCCGGTCTCTGGCGCCAAGATTGCCCCTTGCCTTCTGGCTCTGGCTGTAGGCACCTGAAAAGATATTCATTGCTAAGTATTAGAGAAATGAAAAGCAAAACCACAGTGATTTATTGCTTCACACTGGTTGGAATGACTATCATCAAAAAGTCTACAAATGATAAATGCTGGAGAAGGTATAGAGAAAAGGGGGAATCTTCTTACACTGCTGGTGGGAATCTAAATTGGTGCATCCACTACAGAAAATAGTATGGAGGTTCCTTAAAAAACTGAAAATAGAGCTACCAGGTGATCCAGCAATTCCACTCTTGGACATATATCCAGAAAAAAACAAAAACTCTTAATTTGAAAAGATACATGTACCCATGTACCCCAGTGTTATAGCAGCACTATTTGCAAGAGCCAAGACATAGAAACGACCCAAGTGCACATCAACAGACAATTGGTTTAAGAAGATGGGCTTCCCAGGTGGCTCAGTGGTAAAGAATCCGCCTTCCAATGCAGGAGACATGGGTTCAATCTCTGGGTTGGGAAGATCCCCTGGAGTGGGAAACAGCAACCCTTTCCAGTATTCTTGCCTGGAAAATTCCGTAAACAGAGAGAAGCCTGACAGACTACATTCCTTAGGGTTGCAAAGAGTCAAACACCAACTGAGCAGGCATACTCACACACACGGTGCGTGTGTGTATATATATATATATTTCTCAGCTACAAAAAGAATGGAATACTGCCATTTTCAGCTCCATAGATAGACCTAGAGAATATCATACTAAATGAAGTAAGTCAGGCAGAGAAAGACAAGTATTATATCACTTATATATGGAATCCAAAAAAATAATACAAGTGAATGTATATATAGAATAAAAATAGACTCACAAATGTAAAAAACAAATTTATGGTTACCAAAAGGGAAAGTGAGTAGGGGAGGGATAAGTTAGTAATATGGAATTAACAGACACAAACTACTATACATAAAATAGATAGGCAACAAGGACTTACTGTGTAACACAGGGAACTCTTCAATATCTTCTTATAACCTATAATAGAGAATAATCTGAAAGATATATACATATAACTGAGTCATTTTTCTGTATACCGAAAATTAAAACAATATTTTAAATCAAGTATAGTTCAACTAAAAATAAAGAAATTATTAAATCTTTATAGGACTACCATGAGTTAAACCACAGAGATATTAAAAAAATAGTACCCGTGATCTGATCTGCACAAAAGTTAAGAAAGTATTTCAAAGTCATGAAACTGTCAAGAGTAAAATGAATTCAAGACTTGCAGTTAAATTTGTTGTTCTTTCTTTAATTCATTTAACCATCAAGCAAGATTCTACTGAATTGTCCTGTCATATATAATAGAAAATAAATCTACTTAGGGAAAGCATGATGGGAGAAAGATTAATTGGGGGCATATCCTTTTAAAATGGTTAAGTAGCAGAACTCACAGAATTCAAAACAGTTGATGGCTCTTCAGAGAGCCATTGTGTCACTCTTGGGGTAAGGGTCTATGCACGAAAGGTATCACAAGACAAAGAAGTGTGGCCAGAGTTGAGCAGGTTGGTGAAGGCTAAAGCTAGCACATAATCACACTGCTGATTCCTGACTTGGTATTCAACTCTGTTATTTCAGACCCTGAATAGAAATACATGCAGGGAGGCAAACTTTGGAACATAGCAGAAATATGAAATGGCAACATGGTTTTGGTTTGTTTGGATTTGTTAGCAATTTAGGCAGAATATGCTTGATCTTATCTGAAAGCTTTTCCAAGAGTTCCATCTGTGTAAACAGCTGACCCATGAGTACACATGGCAGTGGCCTGAACACACACACACGCACACACCCAGCCACCCATGACAGCAGTACTGGGCACAGGAACCCCATCACCACCACCACCACTATCACTGCTTCCATGACCACATTCTGAGTTTCCCAAAATCTATAACAGGTTTCTTTGGGTTGCTTCAAATTCATCAGGATTTGGCTGGAGAAAAAACATATAAGACTATGTTTTGCCAGGCCTGAGGAATCCCTCAAGAGCAGCTGTCGGATCCCATTTGTTCCTGATGTTTGGGGACACAGAACAGTCAAATATCAATTACTAACATGTTACAGGGACACTTTTCCACTGGACTGTATTCACATCTGCAGAAACAGGCATATCATTTCATCTTTGACTTCCCAGACCCTAATCTCCATCTGTGAGATGAGAATGACTACCCTGTACCCTTTTGTCACAGCAATATTGAAAGAAAAGAAATGAAAATATTCTACTAATGACTTTGTGTATGTGTTTCTTCCTTGTCCCTGTTGTTCTCCAATGGCATCAACATAGCTTTAGCCCGACATGCCATTTGGACCGAAGTCTTGGCTTGATCTGTGATGAATGCCCTGTTGGGTACTCAGGACAACGCTGTGAGAGGTAAGCACGTACTCAACTGTCTTTCACTGTGATTTCCACCTTGGGAGTTATAAAACCACAGGCATCATCATCTTTTGCACTGCCCCAGAAAAGCCACCACCCTTGGTGAGCTGAAATAAAGTTTCTTACCACACTTGTCAAACAGATGCATTATATTCTTATAGTTTATTTATTCTCTAGAAATTGCTCCATAAATCTCCATTCACTCAGAGAATGTTTGATTAATGTTTTAATCTTAAAGGTTAAGCATTAACCTGTAATCTTTCTAGAAAGTATTGCTCAAGTGGAAAGTCATGCACTTTAAGATTTATCTTGCTGTCTACATTGGCAACATTTATTTTTCATAATTAGCTTTTTGTCCTTAAAATGTAGCTTAAGTGTGTAGTTCATAGTTCAGCAAGTGATCCATAATTCACCTTAAATATATTTGAGAATTGAAACCAAATATAATTATTATCATGATTTATATGCTCATCTAATTGTTTCTAAGTCAATATTTTAATTCCTGTTGATTTTACTAGGTTGTTTTGCATTGGATCCAGGATATTATTTTATGTAACTTGAGTGATTATTTTTTCTCCTAAAATCTTTCCAAGGAAAAGGTTCTTCCCTATTTCAGGTTCACTGAAAATGGAACAAATTTCTCCCATGATGTTGTTAACCAACACAACTCCCTGGTTGTAGCATTGAAAACAGTCCCTTTTGCTGCCGTTACCAGAGATGAGGCAGGGGTGGAAGTAGAGGGAGGGGTAGAGGAAATGGCCTGCTTTCACCCAGAAGCACCCAGATGAACACCACAGAAGGCTGTTTCTGCCTATCCTTTCCTGTCCTCCTGGCAGCCATCAGGTCTATTTCACCCAGACTGCATAAAGTTAATGAAGCAAGGGCCAATCACCCAGCGAGAATTCAGCCAGCAGCTAGCAGTCTGTGGACAAAGTGCCAATGACAGCTCTGAGCAGCAATAAGTACTGTTTGTGAGTACGGCAGCATTTGTAAATTCGTAATGGAGGAACAGAGCTGAAATAAAGAGGATTCAATTTTAATCGAGAAACTGGAAGTCTTTGATTGTGCTTATTTTTTTTTTTTTTTTTAAAGGAGGACACATGCATATTATTTACTGTAATAGCAGAGCATACCATTGCCTGGGCAGATTTACATCAAATGCCTAACCACTCTAGCTCACTATAGGCTACTTTTTTTTTTTTAGCAACTGGAAAATGACAGCTGTGCTGTCATACAAGGCCATTTAATCCACTAATCTAGGTGAGCTTAGTCTCTGATGTACTTGTACTGCTCTGCTCCATAATATGTATTTTTTACATGTTAGACAGTGGTTTCTGAGCCACCTACAATTTAAACTCCTACACTTTATTTAATAAACATTTGTTTATCAGCTCTTATGTGCTGAACACAGGGCTAAAGGTGCTATCAGCAGATGTATCCTACCATCCTTGCCCTCAAGCAGCTCACATTTTTAATGTGAGTGAGAACAGTTGAATGTACTCTGGAGAACATTCTAGCCTGAATAATAAAATTCACCTAGGAAAGAGATGCTTGGAAGAAAGGATGATTTCCTTTCTAAAGTCTATTAATTTGATTCAAAAGAAGGTAGTAACATGCATAGGCACCTTATCATATGGCATATCTTGCCTCTAACTCAAGTTTTTCAAATATAATCTTAAACTATTATTATACGAAATATGTGATATTATATTTTTCTAGCCAAAATTTGGATTAGGGCTTTCCAGGAATGTTTAGTCTATCATTCCTCTGTATGAGCCAAAAGTACATTTGTGTGCATTGCATGCTCAGTCATGTCTGACTCTTTCTGACCCATGGACTGTAGCACACCAGGCTCCTCTGTCCATGGGATTTTTCTGGCAAGGATACTAGAGTGGGTGGCCAATTCCTACTCCAGAGGATCTTCCTGACCCAGGGGACTTAGGGTTCAAACCTGTGTCTCCTGCTTCTCCTGTATTGACAGGTGGATTCTTTAGCTCTGAGCCATCTGGGGGATCCAAACAATTAGAAACATTTTGGCAGATGTGCCAGCTGAAGTAGATGTGAGAGAGAATAAGGGTCAGGGAAGGAAAGAGATGTGGGTTGCACTGAAAATTTTGTAATCAAAACTATTCTGGGAGTGATTAGAGTAATCAGTTATGCACATCATTTACACAAAATCAGCGCTGAAAAACTGAAGCTGTGTTTCACAAGCTATAGATGTTCTTGGAATAAAGTTCTATGATCATGGAAGTCTGGGAAGCATCTATTAGCTTGTCAAAAGTTCTGACCAGTCCTGGAGTGAAAAACATCTCTTCAGTTTGTTTAACTCAGCATTTTCTAATCTTAGGTGACCATAAATCCCCTAGTTTTATTATATAGCTAGAATGCATCTCAGACTATAGCTTAGAGAGATGGGAATTATAACTTTATATTTTTATCTCAGTTTAATTTCTACTTTGAGATAAAATTCTTTATATGTAAGAGCTGTGAGAGCTTGGACATATAATCTTAGTCAAGTATCCTTTAAACTTAAACCCAATGTTATATATCAGATCAGATCAGATCAGATCAGTCGCTCAGTGGTGTCCGACTCTTTGCGACCCCATGAACCGCAGCACGCCAGGCCTCCCTGTCCATCACCAGCTCCCGGAGTTCACTCAGACTCGCATCCATCGAGTCAGTGATGCCATCCAGCCATCTCATCCTCTGTCGTCCCCTTCTCCTCCTGCCCTCAATCCCTCCTAGCATCAGAGTCTTCTCCAGTGAGTCAACTCTTCGCATGAGGTGGCCAAAATACTGGAGTTTCAGCTTTAGCATCATTCCTTCTAAAGAAATTCCAGGATTGATCTCCTTATCACTGCAGATGGTGACTGCAGCCAAGAAATTAAAAGATGCTTGCTCCTTGGAAGGAAAGTTATGACCAACCTAGATGTTATATATCACTTATATTCAAATTTTAAAAATTTGTTTTAACGTTTTTTTTCTCTTCTCTCCTACTTTCCACCTCTAGCTTTGGTTAGAACCAAAGTCTAACAAGCTTACTTATTACCAAGAGGCTTGAATGCTTGAGTGTGTGTGTGTGTGTGTGTGTGTGTGTGTGTGTGTGGAGAGAGAGAGAGAGAGAGAGAGAGAGAGACTGGATTTGGGGCAGTGGACATATAGTGGGGCAGTCTGTCCTGAGTAATTCATCTAAGTGCATTTCTGCTCACCTCTTTCTGTTTACTGTCCACCTGATTACCTCTCCCCCCAGGTCCAGTAACTCTGTCCACTACTTTCCTATCACTTGTGGGAGCACAGGGCGCATACTGCTGTTTACTTTCTACACTGGGACCCACCAACATTTCTGCTCTCACCATTTCTCCTCCATTTGCCTTTCTAACTCCATCCCTTTCCCATTTGGGCATGCATTGCAGAGAGTTGCCACATTTATAGAAATGGTGATTTTTAAAGCCCAAGTCCAAAAGATTCCAATATTTCTGCTTTCCTTCCCGTCAGATCCCTGTACTCAGTCATGTAGCCCAGGTGGCCTTGCTGCTTGAATTGAGGGAATGGAGAAAAATCGTGGCCAAGAGGATGGCAAAGCAAAATAAGACACAATGTGAACTGATTGTCACATGTAAGGCACTAGTTCCAGTTTTTAGAAACTTTTGCTTGGGGCCAGAGCACTCATACCTTGAGATATTACTGCCTTCCTCTGACTAGGGAATGTTTTAAACAAAAGTAAAAGAAGAGAACCAGGGGTGAAGGAACTGGGTATTCATCATGGCACTTTGCTGAGATTCTAGGCTTTTATTGTCTGGACAAGAGGAGAAAATACAGAAAATCAAGGAGACAGTGTTTTGATGGTCAAAAAAGGATGACTGTCAGAGCATCAAGAGGAATTAAAAAGATCATAGAGGGAAAAAAAGTGAGCTAAATGCTGATGACACTGGCTCTACATTTTAATTTCTGTTGAAACATTTCTGTAAATCTCTTAAGAATACTATTCTATGGATAAACATGCACACACACACATATGCATAATAGAATCTGAATGCTCTTTCAGTGAACTGGCATATGAAATGATGTATCATGTATATTCAATAAGTCTCCTTACATGTCCTACAACAAAAAGACAGATGTTTCTTCACTGATTCTATTTAATTGTAGTTATTTTCTTGTGTATTGAGTTGGTTTTTAAAATTATTGTTGTGGGAGAATTTCAGACTGATTAATTGGTGTCTGTTTAAAAAAATTTCTAGATCTTGTTATATAATGCCATCTCTCCTGAGGGCAGCAAGTCAGAAAAGTGAGCTGAAAATAATAGGGTTTTGTTGTCTGTGATAATGATCATTGTATATTGCTGTTCTAGTGGAGCAAAGTCACTCTCTTAATGGTAAACAAAATGAGATGTGAATATATGTGGATGTGATCATGAGCTCTGAATATCAAGTAAGGCAAGAAGAATTGGGTTAAAATTTTAAAGGATTTTCTTGTTATCTTTACTGAATACCACTCCTTAAGGGATTGAGGGGACAGATTTTATGCCCTTAAATATTAGTTCATATTTTATAATAGAGAATTAATAAGCAATTGTATTTGGAGGTGGCAGTATTCTTCCAAGCAATATTTATATCATGACTTTCACAATTCATAAAATATTTTGTTAAAATAGTAATCTTATTAAAAATTATAAATGTTTACTTCTACAAGCTTATTATGGCACCTATAAATTTTCTAGGGAGAAGGCAATGGCACCCCACTCCAGTACTCTTGCCTGGAGAATCCCATGGACAGAGGGGCCTGTTAGGCTGCAGTCCATGGGGTCGCTAAGAGTCAGACACGACTGAGTGACTTCACTTTACTTTTCACTTTCATGCATTGGAGAAGGAAATGGCAACCCACTCCAGTGTTCTTGCCTGGAGAATCCCAGGGACGGGGGAGCCTGGTAGGCTACCGTCTATGGGGTCACACACAGTCGGACACGACTGAAGTGACTTAGCATAGCATAGCATAGCATAAATTTTCTAGAAAACTTTGAATTATCAATGTATCTTACTTACAAAATTAATAACTTTCTCCCACAATCATATTATTAAAGTGTCCTTATATGATGTACTGAATTTAAACCATTTCTGTTTCTATAGTAGAGAGGAATTTTCTCTACACAGTGACTTTTATACCTGTAAGTAAGTGAGCATAAACACAGTGTATTATTGAAATATATTCTCCCACGTTGGTTTTATTCCCCTTCAATTTTGACCCTTGCTGTAAAGGATTTTCACAGCACAGATAACAAAGATGGCACAGATAACAAAGCTAGTGGCTTGACCGTAAAAGTTCAGATGCACTGTTTCATGTCTCCTTTGGCAAGTAAAGCTTAATATGCAGCATGAGCAAATGTAACTGAAAGAGAAGACAGAGTAGATTACAAATAAGTGCTTCCTATAAAGGTGTATCTGTGCATCTGTAACATTAAGTAACATTTTAAAACAGAACACATGGTTAAAGGGAAATCTGATACAAAATTTAAAACAATCTCTCCCATGCCTCCTAAATAAATGAATTTTTATTTTTCCAATAAATATGTAAAGTAGTATTTAGTCCTTAAAAAAAAAAAAAGAACTAGAGTTTGCTAATGAGAGATGTGGGGACAATTAAGCCTCACATTATGGCATTTTACCATAATATGCAGCATGCCTACTTCTCCTTGGTAAAGACTCTTCAATGGAAATCTGTTTCTGTATGGATATGCAAATATATAAATTTTTTTATATATGCAGAGATATAGCCCCCACACAAATAATGAGACTCTTTTGATTTTCTACTTAATACATTCTGAATTCTTACTACTGTACTTCCTTGTGAGCCTGTTTCCTCATAACAAGCTCTTGCTGCAACAACAACAAAAAATGTGAACCTTACATATTTGTACAGAAAACAACCAATTGGAATAGATACATATGATGTGTTGTACTACAAAGGCTTTCCAGCGTGGACCTGGATCCCTCCGGAGTGCCAGCTGCAGATTTCTTATTATGCTTTGGTCTCATCTTCAGTGCCAGTGACAAGGTGTTTTTTTTTTTCCCCCTCTGGCTGAAATCTAATTACTAGTGAAGCTGGCAGGATTTCATCTTGTATCTACACTGCAGTAACAGAGAAAACATTCTTTTAATCACCTTGCATTTGAAAAAAGGAGCACTTAAAGAGAAAACATATCCTGGGAGAGAAATAGAATAAAATAAATACATAAACATTGCCCCCAGTGGGTTTCATAGGTTCCTCCCAAATACTCACTGATGAAATTTTTCACCTTAGGTGTGCGGAAGGCTATTTTGGACAACCTTCTGTACCTGGAGGATCGTGTCAGCCATGCCAGTGCAATGACAACCTTGACTTCTCCATTCCTGGCAGCTGTGACAGCTTGTCTGGCTCCTGTCTGATATGTAAGCCAGGTACAACAGGCCGGTACTGTGAGCTCTGTGCTGATGGATATTTTGGAGACGCGGTTGATGCAAAGAACTGTCAGCGTAAGTTGTGAACTATTGATGCCCCTGACAGAATTGATGCATTGCTCCTCAAAGTAGCTGATGAGTTCTTGAGTGGGGATTGGAGAGTAGGAAATTACCTGTAATACATGTAAGATTGATATCCAGCCTATACACAGAGTCTGAATATTCTAATACATTTCCTTTGTACTAATAGATTAAATCCTCTCAAAATTGCTGCGTTGTTGAAGTATCATTGTTTTTCAAATGATACCCATATTTCTGTTTACACATGGGATAAAGACTTTTAAGTAAATGTTTGTCTATGACAGGAAAGAAGAATTTGAAAATTAGGCCCTATTTATCCTTATTGTTAATCTCCATTCTAATCATTTTCTTGAAATACATTGATCTGCCCATATTATTTCATTAGTATCTGTCAGTAGGTTTTAATCTGTTACGCTTTCATATGTAAACTTTACATTCTTGTGTTTCATAATAGGTGAAATATACTGCCAGTATTCCTACACACCAGCATTTGTAATTGTTGAGTGATTAACCATCAGCTTAAGACTACTCATAGAATGCCATTTCTGTATTTTACTTCCACAGAATTAGCTATTGTAGGACCTTATTCATATTAGTCAGTATATTCCTATCCTTGTCTTGAATTTCTCAACTATATTATTTGGTGTTGCATAGAATATTAGTGGTAACATGCAAGAGAGATCTCATTGTGGAGAGTCAAATGGACGGAGCATCCTTGTTAGACCAGCTCAGAGCTGGACACTGCCTTAATCGACTTCACCTACTGTGATAACCCTCAGAAAGAGCAGGTTATGACACCAGCTTAACAATCCACTTCTGCTGACTTCTTTATATAAGAAGGGATTCTTCTAGCCATTGAGTTGGGTCCCAGGACCTGTAACTTTACAGAAACCACTGGCAATGTTGTGCCTGTTAGCATCTCTGCTCTAAATACCAATGACCTGCTAGGGTCCCCCTCTTCAAGAAGAAATGTGTCTTTCTCCTCACAGGTTTGGAAGATGAGGGCCAACGTTTTGCCATTTAAACACAACAATTTGTTGAATCAGAAACAAACCACTCTCTGGAATAGTCAACAGCTATTAATATCACCTGTAAATTGTCAAGTTTTTTCAGCAAAATTTCCAACAGGCTCAGAAGCACCTTTAAACACTGGGTTTATGACATCTGTATAAAATCATAAGGCACTCAAGAAACTCTCCAGTTCAAGCATATCATCTAGGATCTATATTTTCTACCAGTATGACTCTGGGCAAGACATTTGAGCTCACTGAGATTCAGTTTCCTCATTTACATAAAGCATTCTAATTTTCTATGGGAATTAAAGGATCTAACACATGAAACTGTCTAGTGAGCTGCCTAGGGTATTCTTACCTGTTGGCTCCTTTGTAGATATGCTGACAGTAGTTGTGAATATTTATGGCTCACCAATTCTAGAGCTGTGTTATTCACTGAATGACCTCATTTTCTATCTTCCAATAACCCCTTCTATAAAGTTGAAGAGACAGTTCCACTCTTTACTGTGGTGAATTCAGAATCTGCAGCATGAAGTCTTAAGAACACAGAGAAGAATATAGTATAAAAGCATTTTTGAATCATCACCAATTTTTTTAGCACTTGCCATGAAGTATAGACATGATTATGTTTTTAATGCTCTTTAGACTGAGCGACTTCACTTTCACTTTTCACTTTCATACATTGGAGAAGGAAATAGCAACCCACTCCAGTGTTCTTGCCTGGAGAATCCCAGGGATGGTGGAGCCTGGTGGGCTGCCGTCTATGGGATAGCACAGAGTTGGACATGACTGAAGCAATTTACCAGCAGCAGCAGCTTATAAACATATCAGAAACTTATTTATTATCTATTTTATAACTTTTCATAGGAATAATAGCTCCTCTATGCATAATTAGTAAACTTTTACAAAAAGAAAATTCATAATAAACTATTATTTTAGTTTCCCCTGAATCTGTTCATAAAAAGTACACCTCTTCCAATTTGCCCTTTAAATTTACATATATTGTTTGTGTCATACATTTTATTTTAAAATTGCACTAAAATTCATCATTTCTTTATTTTTTAAATTATTTTAATTGGAGGATAATTACTTTATTGTGCTGGTTTTTGCCATTCATCAGCATGAATTGGCCATAGGTATACATGTGTCCCCCCATCCTGAACCCCCCTCCCCATCCTATCCCTCTATGTTGTCCCAGAGCACCGGCTTTCTTGCTTTATTTTTTAAATGACTTTATAGTAAATTTAATCATTAAGTGTTCCCCATTCTAATAAAAAATGACTTTTAAATTATAAGGTATTTCATTATTAAGTTGATATATATTACATATATATATATATGAAACATGTAGAAGTATATATAATAATTCTCGAGATTACCCTGGTAGCTCAGTCTGTAAAGAATCTGCCTCCAATTCAGGAGACCCAAGTTTGATCCCTGGGTCAGGAAGATCCCCTGGAGGAGGGTATGGCAACCCACTCCAGTATTCTTGCCTGGAGAATCCCCATGGACAGAGGAGCCTGGGGGCTACAGTCCATGGAGTCATAGAGTTGAACACAACTGAGCAACTTCATCTTTCTTTCTTTCTATAATAATTCTAGTAGTCAAGTGAAATGGATATTTAAAGAAAATATATCCTTCAGGCTCTTCTTACATGCCAGCTATACACCATGCTGTGCTTAGTTACCCAGTCATGTCCAACTCTTTATGATCCCATGGACTGTAGCCCACCTGGCTCCTCTGTCCATGGGGATTCTCCAGGCATGAATACTGGAATGGGTTGCCATGCCCTCTCCCAGAGGATCTTCCAAGCCCAGGGATTGAACCGAGGTCTCCTGCATTTCAGGCCAATTCTGTACCATCTGAACCACCAGGGAAGCCCATGGACTAGCCTTAGGCTACTACCTGAGGAAGATAACTGGCTGGGGACAGTTTTTTAATGACCACCCAACTAGAATCAGGTTAGCAGACACTGAAGGCCAAGCTACTGGAAGAATAATCAAGCAATTTTTAAGAAAGCAGTAAAACTAAGTAGCACCTCCAGTCAGAGGAAGAGAAAAATAGCATAGGCTGATGGAGTAGCTATTTATAATGTATTTATAAGTTGTACTCAAATTGAAGTATTCAGAGATAAGAAATATTGTACAAAATTTACTATCTATGAATAATCTATATGCCTGTGTCATCTCCCACTCACATTTTTATTCTGGTATCAGTGCAATTATATGTACTGTTAAAAATACACTTGCAGAGTACAGAGTGAACCATTAATTGCCATTCTATTTGTGAAAAAGTCTCTTAATTTTTAGACTGATTTATTATATGTTTCAGAATAACATCAGACAGCTTCATAACAGAAAATGATAAAAGATTACTGAAATCAAATACATTTTCTATTGTTGGAGATAGTATATAAGTTGTAAAACAAATGTGATTTTTAAAAATTATAATGCTATATTGCTAATACTTTTGAAAAAATTTGTCTTATATACATTTTATTCAATATGTTTTTGTAAATTTAAGGTGTACAACTTTTTTGATAAATTTATACATTGTAATGTGGTTGCCATTGTAGCAATATTTACCCCATTACATAATTATAGTACAATATTTTTGTCTATGTTCATTATTGCTGTGCATTAGATCACTATATCTTCTTTACTATTTGTTGCAAATTTGTACCCTTAACATCAATTTTACCCCTCCAGCCCCCCATCCAATGGTAACCATCATTTCACGCTGTTTTTTATGAGTTTGACTTATTTAGATTCCACATATAAATGATATCACATAATACTTATCTTTCTCTTTCTGATTTATCTTACTTAGACTAATATGCTCAAGGCTTATCCAAATAGCAGGATAGCCTCCTTTTTCATGGCTGAATACTATTCCTGTGTGTGTGTGTGTGTGTGTGTGTGTGTGTGTGTGTGTATACATGCACACATGGGTGTGCGTGCACATGCTTTGTCATTCAGTCACATCTGACTCTTGTGACTCTTTTGAACTATAGTCCGCCAGGTTCCCGTGTCCATGAGATTTTTTCCTAGGCTAGACTACTAAAGTGGATTGGCATTTCCTTCTCCAGGGGATGCTCCTGACTCAGGGATTGTACCTATGTCTCCTGTCTGTCCTGAATTGGCTGGTGTGTTCTTTACCACTGAGCCACCTGGGAATCCCTCCATTGTGTATATACCACATCTTTTTATCCACTTATCTATTGATGAGCATTTGGGTTGTTTCCATATCTTGGCTATTGTGAATAATGTTGCAATAAACATGAAAGGGCGTATGTCCCCTCAAAATACTGCTTACATTTCCTTTTTGTATATATCCTGAAATGAGATCACTGGAATGTGTATAGCAGTTCTATTTTTAGTTTTTTGGGGAGCATCTATATTGTTTTCCATAGTGGTTGGACCCATTTACGTTCCCACCAGTGGTGTATAAGGGCTCCCTTTTTCACCACATTCTCACCAACGCTTACTGTCTCTTGTCTTCTTGATGGCAGCCATTTTAACAGGTGTAAGGTAGCTCACTGTGGTTTTGACTTACAATTCCCTAATGATTAGTGATGGTGAACATCTTTTCATGGCCTGTTTGTCACTTTGATCTCCTCTTTGGAAACATGTCTACTTTAGTTCTTCTGCCTTATATACTTTCCTAATCTTAAATATTTTTCAGGTTTATATATTTATTTCATGTTTCATCTTAAGCCCATTTTTTTTGAAATTAACACAAAAACTGGCATATAGTAAATAATCATTTGGAAATGATAATGTTGTTTCTTTAATGGTAGCATTAATATTATCCCATGGATGCTATTAATTTTGATTATTTCTCAAAATTATTTCAGAGTCAGTATTCTCTAGAGTCAGGTTTACTTATATGGAGATTATGGTATTTTCTGTGTTACCCCAATGCATCTATAAAGAGGCAAAACAGCTGGAGGAGTGATGGAAAGAGCATTTTACCTGAAATCTGCTAAATCACCTACTAATCATGTGGCCTTGTCTAACTTTGAATTTCAGTGTCTTCATTCTTACAACTGGAATAATAATGGTGACAATAATATTTTTACAACATATGGTGTGCCAGGAACTGTGCTCTTGCTTTACATAATTCATCTCTACAGCTTAAAGAGTTGTTGTAAAGATCAGATGATATAATGCCTAACAGAGGAAGAACACTTAGCAATCAGAAAGCATTCTATTCTAAAACTTTATGACCAGTGTTCCATTATTTAATAAACCTCTGAAGACTATTAGAATACATTTCCCAACCACAGATCTCTCCTCTCTTTGCAGCTTGTCACTGTAATGCCAACGGCTCCTTCTCTGAGGTTTGCCATGCTCAGACAGGACAGTGTGAATGCAAACCTAACGTGCAGGGGCGTCGGTGTGATGAATGTAAGGTAAGAAGTTGGAGCTGACCAGTGAATTACTTCTTCCTTCAAACTTTTCATTGGCTTTCAGAAATGAACTATACCCGAGTATATTAAAAAACAAGTTCAAGAATATCACATTCTACATGTAAAATTACTGTGATCATTGAAATTAAAAAGAAAATAGAACAACATTTGCCATACACTAGCATTTGACCCTCAACCTATTGATACATTTTCTTGGTAGTAAATTTATGTAGTATTTAATTTAGATGTTTCTGAAACCGCATACAAATGTAATCCCTGCCTATGGTAAGTCACATACTCTTTCCTTTGCCTTTATGTTTTTGGCAGGGGAAAAAAATGTCATACCCTTAGCTTTTATCAAGCACTTTGTTCTAGTTCCATCATTTAAAGTTCCAGTGAGCATTCTGCTCAACAAAATTTTTCAGTATAGGAGCAAATCAAAGGATTTCTTGGATACCATTTTGCTAAAATGAAACAAAAATCAAAATATGTTGCTCTCTTTTCCTGGATACGTTACCCTGCCTTCAGTATGCCGAGCACATTGAGATTCCTCCATGAGAGTACATGGATTTGCACTATTTCTTTCACATAAATAGGTAATTTCTCATGATAAACACTGTTAAGCAGAACCAAGCATTTCTCAGATGCCAAATTGGCCATTCTGTAGGAGGTTTAAAAATATTATTTGCCTCTATCTTTTGAATAACATGTATGCTCTCTTTTTTGTTTTTATTTTTCCATTGGCTTTTAAAGCCCACTATGTGGTGGGACCCAAAGAAGCGATTCTGTGTGTCCTGTGGATGCAGTCCCATGGGCTCTGTGACACCGTGGTGTGATATTACAGGAAGATGTGTCTGTAAATCAGGCTTCATAGGGAAACGATGCAACCTCAGCAGGCAGGTGCACCGACAGGAGGAACAGCCACAGAGAGCGCAGTGGGTGCTGGGGTCTCCCCAGAGGTGGGGTGCCATCGGCTCCAGTGGATGCCCTCGGGGAGCCTATCGGCCTGCAGCTCCGGTAATTTGAGAGGTGCTGCATGGCTCTTGACTCAGCATGCTGTGTTCCATGTGCTGCTGCTGACCTGTCCTGGTGCCATTTTACCAAATAATGGTTGCTAAGTGTGTGAATTGCAAATGCGAAAACTTGGCAATTCCTGATTGAAGTCTTGCCTTTAAAAAATAGCTACTGATAAGTTTTTTTAAAGCTCGTTCAAGTTCATAGGGTCATAAAAGTTTCAAGTGATATGTAGAAAACAAAGAAAAACTTATCTGTAGCAAACTAACATCTTAAAAGGGAAAAGAACCCCAGGCATCATTTTAGAGCAAATGAAGGGAGCAAACTAATGAATGAAGGGAAATCTGACAAAGAAAGTGACTTGCCTAAGGAAATCCAGCCCACTGACCTGACCTTTGACTGACCTTTCATCATAACTAGTGACTGTTACATTACCACATTATAATTTTGTCCATGTATACAACAAACACAAGACACACATTTTCACACACTGGAAATCTACAACATGCACAAAAGAAAGTAGCATGTCTTCTACTATATAAGTTTGATCCTCCTTCTCACAGGGTAAGAAAAAACAAATGGTGGAAGGAAGGAATTGGGAAGGGAGAGAGAGGAAGAGAGGATCAGGGAGAGAGGAATAGGACTGAGGCCAAGATGCTGAGTACCAGGACACAGGACTTGTCAGTGGAGAATCAGAGCGTATGTGAGAACTAAGGGTAGGGAATAGAAGAAGGAGATGGAGAAGGAGTAGGAAAGGAAGAGGTAAAAGAAGGAGGAGGGGGGATGGGAAAGGGAGGAAGATCAGGGAGGAAGGCAGAACAAATTTATAATTTTAAATTTATAGTTTAAATTTATATTTAAATTTAAATTTATAGTTTTCTTGCCTCTTTATTGACATTTTAAAAGAACTAGTTTTGATATCAGACTGCTGCTGCTGCTAAGTCGCTTCAGTCGTGTCCGACTCTGTGCGACCCCAGGGATGGCAGCCCACCAGGCTTCCCCATCCCTGGGATTCTCCAGGCAAGAACACTGGAGTGGGTTGCCATTTCCTTGTCCAATGCATGAAAGTGAAAAGTGAAAGTGAAGTCGCTCAGCCGTGTCCGACTCTAGCGACCCCATGGACTGCAGCCCACCAGGCTCCTCTGTCCACGCCTGAGGTCAAATCCCAGCTGCAACACTTCTGGTCCACCGTAAAACTGTTTCTTAGATCTTTTGGTAATTCAGCTTCTTCATCCATAGTAGGACCTACATCATAGAGTTTGTGTGTTGGCTCAGATCCTCTAAGGAGCAAATGCCAAGAGATTTACTGAAAAAGACTCCAGTGAAGGGGGATGGGGATGGAGCATCATGTGCAGGAAGACTTCTGCTAAAATGTGGGTCTGTCCATGTGGGAGGAGAGAGGGAAAACAATATGGATAGAAAAGACTCACTGAATGCATTCTGGCCAAATCTCAAATTCTTGGCCAGGCCAGTTGGGAGTGCCCAAGCAAAATTTACCCATTGGAGGAGTCTTGGATGGAGCAGGAAGATTTGAGTACTTCAGTGTACCAGTAATTGACTAGCAGAAGCGTGACTTGGTATGATTCACTAGATTCAAGAGAATGGAAGCTGGGGCTTGTCAATTAGTGACACTCCCACCACAGGCTCTCTTGCAGGGATGTCTGCCCAGGCACCTCTATGGCTGTCTCCAGGTTGTTGTGAGAGGAGTGTATAGAACACACATCTGAAGAGTTTTTGGTAATGATAGGTAGTGTTACTGTTATTATTATTATTGTTATTAAGTGGAGAAATCTTTAAAAAGAGATTATGTTTTTCAGAAATAAATACATATATTTAGAGTAAAAGAAAGGGACCATAATTGATCACTATGTCTCCAAAATGGGTTTTCCCACGTGGCTCAAGTGTTAAAGAATCCTCCTGCCAATGCAGGAGACTCAGGAGATGTGGGTTGAATCCCTGGGTCAGGAAGATTCCCTGGTGGAGGAACTCGCAATCGACTCTAATATTCTTGCCTGAAAAGTTCCATGGACAGAGGAGCCTAGTGGGCTGCAGTCCATGGGGTTGCAAACAGACATGACTGAGCATGAGCATGCAAAAATATCTCCAAAACATAAATTCAGCAGAATTATTAACCCTTATTCATACCCTCTTCCTACATATCCTACAGAACTGATGTATCGAGTGGTGTTTTGTCCTGAAACCACTTTTCCTCTGAGACAGTATATGTGACAGCTAAGAGCACAGACTCTGAAGCCAGCCTGGCTGATTTGGAATCCTGACTCCACAACTGGCTAGTTGCTGACCAAATTATGTGACCCTTCTGTGCCTCAGTTTCACCACTCTAAAGTTGATGATAATAACTATCTTTTGGGATTGTCTTAAGAATTTAAATGAGTTCATATTTGTAAAGGGCTTTAGAAATGTTGCTTGGCACATGGCAAGAACAATATGTCATGCTAGTTTTTATTATTATCCCAAATGAAAATAAATTATGTGAGCTCATCAAACATCCCACTGAGACTAGGCAGGCACTTGCTTCTCTATATGTTTTACCTCATTAATCTCAATTACTGACTAAGAATGTTCTTTAAAATTTGTTTACTGCAGCGTTTTCCCTGGACTGTGAAATAAATTTTTGAACAATTTATTAAAATTTTATTACTGAAATTTGGTAATATTTGTTTTGGTATACTGTAGCTCAGTTGGGAAAGAATCTGCCTGCAATGCAGGAGAACCTGGTTCAATTTCTGGTTTGGGAAGATCCACTGGAGAAGGGATAGGCCACCTACTCCAGTATTCTTGGGCTTCCCTGGTGGCTCAGCTGTTAAAGAATCCACCTGCAATGTGGGGGGCCTGGGTTCGATCCCTGGGTTGGGAAGATCCCCTGGAGAAGGGAACAGCTACCCACTCCAGTATGCTGGCCTGGAGAATTCCATGGGCTGTATAGTCCATGGGGTCACAAAGAGTCGGACACAACTGAGCCACTTTGACTTTCAGGTTTTAAAACTGCAATAGGTAAATATTAGAAAAGTATGACACAGACATTACTTCTCATATATTTTGTTACATAATCAACTTTGGAATTTTTAAAATAAGTAATAATTTGAAAATTTACTATTTTTATTGGTCTATCCATTAAAGTTATTTGTATAGCTATAGATAGGTATGCTAAGTAAAGCAAACTCAGGAGGTAAAGATAAAGGTAAAGTACTATCTCTACAAGGCACATTCTAAGTCTAGAAAATTTAGGAAATAAAAACAAATGCAAAATATTACTTTTAAAAAAAAAGTTTTACTATGTAATGCTCTAGTCTTTTTTCCTATGTATATAAGCTTCTATTTGTTTGTGTCTGAGTGGTATGTGTGCCTCTGTGGGTATGTAATTAGAATCATAGTGTATATGTAATTTTGTATTCTTGTTTTTGAAATTTTACTTAATGCTATATTCTACCCATATTCATATCATTAAAACTGCTTCAAAACAGGATTTTAATCATTTTATATATTTTATAACATGAATGCCTCATAATTTACTTTATTCAGCTTTTTCTCTAACATTGAACATTTAAGTACTTCTACAGTTGCTCATTATTATAATAAATAATACTGTAATAAGCATGCATGCATTTTCTCAATTTCTGACTATTTCTCTAGGCCTGGTATTTAGAATTGTACACTGAATTGCTTTTTATGAATAAAAATATTACATGTTTTCTTTTTTTCCTATAATTTCAAAATCAAGTAAGGTCATTTGTTACAAGTGTCACACAATTTCTTTAATTATACAGTGAATCTGAATTAGAACTAAAAATAAAGTCAAGAACTAAGATAAAATAAAGAGCTATTTATTTTATTTATTTATTTTATAAAAACAAATGAACTAAAAATAAAAAGAAGAACAAATGTAAAGATTAAAATGATTATCAACCATAATCAACCCATTTTAGATTTAAAAAGAAAGCTATTCTTAGCAACAGTCATTTTAAGAGACTAATTTTCAGTATGATTTTGTTTTATAGGACTTATTTTTAATATTGTTAACAATAATGACAAAAATACATAATGAGGCTTAATCATTTCTCTTTGGGTGGCTCACATTAAATAGCAAGATTTATTTTTACCAAGAAGTAATTATTAAGTCTAATTTTCCAAAATAAGAATTAGTTTTACAAAGAAGTAATTACTGAGACTAATTTTCCAGATTAAAATATCATAATAATGTGACAAACTTCTGCTTGAAAGACAGCCCTGACATACTTTAAGTAGGATATGTGCTTTTCACTTGTCTGCTAGGAATGATTTTTAATCCATCAGCATTTTCTAATGTAGTCATTCTAGGTCTGTTAACACGCATTTCCAGAAAGTCAGCCAAAGCTAGTAATGCTGGAGCATGGAAGGTCATTTGTTACAAATAGATAAGAGATATGCATATGAATAACTCATCAGAGAGGAAACTTTCCCTTCATCTACCTAATTTGGTGCTTTGATATGTGTTCTCACAAATCAACTTTGATTGTTAGGATGAAACCCAAGAAACTAAATGTTAGTTACACCAATTATTTTGTCAGTATAGGCATAACCGAAGAGTTACATTTATCATGTGAGCCCCATAATGATGATTAGAAGTATTCATGGATATATGACAAAAATTAGACCCAATATAAGAGAAAAAAGATTTATTTTAACTTTAGGCTGCTGCCCAATAATTTTGAAAGCATTTTTACCAAGTAAAAGGACTTTAAAATGTCTGAAAATAATCAATTCTGATTATTAGAAATGGAACCAAAATTTTCTTTCAATAGAATTGCCATCCTCACTTATTTCCACATTGCCATTAGAATCTTGAGACATATAGTGAAAAGCTGGTGAAAATATCACAGACTGAATGATAGCACCCTAATTCCACCAATAATCTCGATGAAATTTCAGAGTAATTGCACTTTTCTCTTGAACATCATAGAAAAAGTCCACTAGATTAAATGACAGTCCAATTGTCATAACATCACTGAAGAACCATTATAACCCACAGGCTCCTCTGTTCCCACCTAATCTTACAGTGCATCTAGTGCCATTGTGAATTAATTGATTTAAATTGAATTTTTCTCATTCTGCTTCTATGCCAGCCTGAAACCTTTGGCCTCCAATCGGCAAGGGGGTGTATCCCCTGCAACTGCAATTCCTTTGGGTCCAAATCATTTGACTGTGAAGAGAGTGGTCAATGTTGGTGTCAGCCAGGAGTAACAGGAAAGAAATGTGATCGCTGTGCCCACGGCTATTTCAACTTCCAAGAAGGTGGATGCACAGGTCTGTAAATGAGACTAAGCTCAATGCATTCATTACCTGGTTTTGGTATTTAGGCTTCTGTAGCAGTTTGTTCTACAAGGTTCCCAGAGATTAAATGAAATACACCAGGACAACAGGCAAACATATAATACAAAAATATGCTTAACCTAATGCTTGACATATGTTTTTAGTAAGTTAAAGGAAATACATTGTAATCTGAAACACTGCCCTATAAATAGCTGTGCCTGCAATAAAAATCCATCAACAGATCCCAGTTCTGCTGTCTCCCTCCATCTGTGACCTCTGTCCAGCCAGTCACTCAAAGGCTACTGCAGCTTGAAAGAGATGTTCAATTTTTCTGGTGCCAATGTTACCTTAGTTTAAACTTTACTCCCAAGCTAATATAGTTCAACTTTCCCTTTACCCGTTGCAAAATTGGTACAACAATCAGGGAAGTTAATATCTTTTTCTGGTACGGTAAAAAAAAAAAAAAAAAAAGTTTTCATCCACTTTCAGGTGCCTTGAAAATTGTGATGTTCTGAGAGCAAAATAGATTGGCTGTAGATGTTTGTTAGTTCCAGAGAAAATGTAAGCTGGGGTTGCTAACCCTGGCTCCCTCGAGCAGAGATCTCATGTGTCTAGCCACAGCCTTCCTACAGATTCTGAATTAAGAAATTAGGAATTAACAGTACAGATGAAAGTAAAGTTTGAGCATTTGCCTTGATTTTATACTACTAAGTTGGAATCGACCTCTATCCAACAATCACTTGGTTGAGTATTATTCTCATTTACTAAACTCAGTAGTACAACATTGATGATACTCATACACTTTCAGAACATGATAAATACATGGCAAGATTTTAAGACATGATTATGGACTACTAAAGAAAATTATGTTAGGGGGTGTAAAAATAATATTAAAAGTCAATACCCTAAAGATATTCTCAACTACTTCTGATGAACAGTTTTTATCATAAATTAAGCCATTATAAATTATTTTGAATATTGTTATTGTAGATCTTCTAAGAATCTATGTATAATCTATAAGGCAATATCTGTATTTACTAAAAGGTATGTAAGGCTGCATTTTAAAATGTACTCTATTCTTTATAAAAACAATTCTCACTAGCATTTTTACTTAATATTAATTGAAGAAAAAGTGCTACAAATTCAAATATATCCACTACCAGAAATTATAAATATCAAAAACATTATTTTAAAATGATGAAATGATGATAACATTTTAGAAATGCAAACTTAGTAGCATTCTAAGCCAGAGAAGGAGAACAGGAAAAAAAAAAAATTTTAAGCATAAAACAGCAGGGTAGCATTATGGTTGAAAACATGACTCTCACTAAAGAGCCTGGATTTGTTTAGTGGCTCTTCCACTTTAGAGATGTGGGTTCAATCCCTGGGTCAGGAAGATCCCCTGAAAGAGGGCACGGCAACCCACTCCAGTATGCTTGCCAGGAAAATCCCATGGACAGAAGAGTCTGGTGGGCTATGGTCAGTCCATAGGGTCTCAAAGAGTCAGACATGACTGAAGCAATTTATCACTGCACACCACCAACAATTAGTTATATGACCTTGACTGAGTGACCTCACCTCACTGTACCCTGCAAATTTAATCTATTAAATTAGGAAAATAATAGTATCTGCCTCACTTAGGTTTTGTAAGAATTAGGTGAGTTAATGGCCATCTACTACAGTGGACAAGAGGCCCTTTAGAAGAAATGGAGTAGCCCTCATAGTCAACAAAAGAGTTTGAAATGCAGTACTTGGATACAATCTCAAAAAAGACAAAATGATCTCTGTTCATTTCCAAGGCAAACCATTCAGTATTACAGTAATCCAAGTCTATGCCCCAACCAGTAGTACTGAAAAAGCTGAAGCTGAACAGTTCTATGAATACCTGTAAGACCTCCTAGCACTAACACCCAAAAAAGATGTCCTTTTCATTATAGGGGACTGGAATGAAAAAGTATGAAGTCAAGAGGTACCTGGAGTAACAGGCAAATTTGGCCTTGGAATACAAAATGAAGCAGGCAAAGGCTAACGGAGTTTTGCCAAGAGAACTCATTGATCATAACAAACACCCTCTTCCAACAACACAAGAGAAGACTCTACACATGGACATCACTTGATGGTCAATACTGAAATCAGATAGATTATATACTTTGCAGCCAAAGATGGAGAAGCTCTATACAGTCAGCAAAAACAAGACTGGGAGCTGACTGTGGCTCAGATCATGAGCACCTTATTGCCAAATTCAGACTTAAATTGAAGAAAGTAGGGAAAACCACTAGACCATTCATGTATGACTAAAATCAAATCCCTTACAATTATACAGTGGAAGTGAGAAATAGATTCAAGGAATTAGATGTGAGAGTGGCTGAAGAACTATGAATGGAGGTTCATGACATTGTACATGAGGCAGGGATCAAGACCATCCCCAAGAAAAAGAAATGAAAAAAGGCAAAATGGTTGTCTGAGGAGGCCTTACAAATAGCTGAGATAAGAAGAGAAGCTAAAGGCAAAGGAGAAAAGGAAAGATATACCCATTTGAATGCAGGGCTCCAAACAATAGCAAGGAGAGATAAGAAAGCCTTCCTCAGAGATCAATGCAAAGAAATAGAGGAAAACAATATAATGGGAAAGACTAGAGATCTCTTCAAGAAAATGAGAGATACCAAGGGAACATTTTATGCAAAGAGCACAATAAAGGACATAAATGGTATGGACCTAACAGAAACAGAAGATATTAAGAGGTGGCAAGAATATACAGAAAAACAATACAAAAAAGATCATGACCGAGATAACCACGATGATGTGATCACTCACCTGGAGCCAGACATCTTGGAATGTGAAGTCAAGCGGGCCTTAGGAAGCATCACTATGAACAAAACTAGTGGAGGTGATGGAATTCCAGTCGAGCTATTTTAAATCCTAAAAGATGATCCTGTGAAAGTGCTGCACTCAATATGTCAGCAAATTTGGAAAACTCAGCAGTGGCCACAGGACTGGAAAAAGTCAGTTTTCATTCCAACCTCAAAGAAAGGCAATACCAAGGAATGCTCAAACTACCACACAATTGTACTCATCTCACACGCTAGCAAAGTAATGCCTAAAATTGTCCAAGTCAGGCTTCAACAGTGCTTGAACCATAAATATCCAGATGTTCAAGCTGGATTTAGAAAAGACAGAGGAACCAGAGATCAAACTGCCAACATCCGCTGGGTCATCGAAAAATCAAGAGAGTTATAGAAAAGCATCTGCATCTGCTTTATGACTATGTCAAAGCCTTTGACTATGTGGATCACAACAAACTATAGAAAATTCTTAAAGAGATGGTAATGCCAGACCACCTGACCCGCTTCCCAAGAAATCTATATGCAGGTCAGGAAGCAACAGTTAGAACTGGACATGGAACAACAAACTGATTCCAAATTGGGCAAGGAGTATGTCAAGGCTGTATATTGTCACCCTGCTTATTTAACTTTTATAGAGTGAATGCTGGGCTGGACGAAGTACAAGCTGAAATCAAGCTTGCCAGGAGAAATATCAATAACCTTAGATATGCAGATGACACCACCCGTATGGCAGAAAGCAAAGAAGAACTAAAGAGCCTCTTGATGAAAGTGAAAGAGGAGAGTGAAAAAGTTGGCTGAAAACTCAGCATTCAGAAAACTGAGATCATGGCATCTGGTCCCATCACTTCATGGCAAATAGATGGGGAGAGAATGGAAACAGACAGACTTTATTTTTTGGGCTACAAAATCATGGCAGATGGTGACTGCAGCCATGAAATTTAAGACGCTTGCTCTTTGGAAGAAAAGCTATGTCCAACCTAGAGAGCATATTAAAAAGCAGAGACATTATATTGCCAAAAAGGTCTATCTAGTCAAAGCTATGAATTTTTCAGTAGTCACATATGGATATGTGCCGGGGTCCAGCCCCCGTGGATCCAGGGATTTCGACGGGGAGATGGCTTTGGCAAACTGGATACAATAGCTTTAATTAAATATTAATTAGAGATATAAAGAGTAATATAATAAGGATAGCTCAGCAGGAAAATTCAGTGGCGAAAAGAGGCTGAATAACTTGGTTTACGTGGAAAGCTAATAAAATTCCAAAGCAAGGAATTTACATCACCTTCGTAGGCCGCAGGTGTCCTCCCATTCTCCCGAAGATGGGGAGACACTAAGGCCTCCCTGGTCAGATCTTAGAAGCCCAGGCATAATTAGTAGGCTTGATGAGCCTCCACGTTTCATATGGGAATTCAGCCAGAGGTGAGAGAAAGAACGACATGGGGAGACCAGTCTTTCGAGGAACTGATCCCATTTTTTATTTTTCCAGGGTCTGTTTTTGTACACTGAGATGTTATACAAAAGTCACGCGGGGTCAGCAGTCCTGACTTTTATTAAAGTCAGGTGCTTCATACAAATGTATACAGAGGTCTTAGGGATGTTACATCATCTTCTGGCCAGGGGGCCTGCTGACAATTTATGACCCTCTCCTTGTGACAGTGGTCAGTCAACCAGGACACTTATTTCTCCAGGGGTGATTATTCTTAAAACAGACGCCACCTTCCGAAGGTGCCAGATAAAGTTACATTCCTATAGGGTGAGGGTGTAGTGGGTTTTAATTAAGGAAAAAATTTGCTTAGCCTAAGGTCTAACGTGATTAATATAAAAGGTTAGTACTTATTTCTTCTATATATTCATTAATGTGTATAAGGGCAGGGGATGTGGAGACTTAGCGGCAAACACGGGCTCAACAAATGAAAAACCTTCACCAATACAATTTCTAATCAGCCCACTATACTACACTAATAATTTCCTAACTTCTTAAAAGAATCTGTTTTTAGAAAGTTTAGAGCATCTTGTGCCTCTCACGGCTGGGAGGCTGTGAACAATCACTTGTGGCCGGACAAGCCTGTCAGGCAGGCTAGAGAACCTTCAGAGGAGTTTGTAGGTTGAAACACTCCTGTCACGCCCAGGAATTATTATTAACTGGAGCTGTAAGTTAACTCTTTTTCGGAGAGAGGTGATGAGGGACAGCCCCCCATAAAGTCAGAGGTGTAGGTGAGAGCACAAAGCAGTAAAGTAGGCAGACTCTGGTTTTGGGGGTAGATGCTCAAGAATTTCCAGCGGGACTCCTGAGGCTCAATCCCGCATTTGCGTATGCCAAGCCTCCTTCCTCATGACCTTTGCCACGGACGGAGTTCCTCATGCTAGCTCCCGGCAGATATGAGAGTTGGACTATAAAGAAAGCTGAACACAGAAGAATTGATGCTTTTGAACTGTGGTGTTGGAGGAAAGTCTTGAGAGTCTCTTGGACTGTAAGAAGACCCAACCAATCCATCCTAAAGGAAATCAGTCCTGAGTATTCACTGAAGGACTGATGCTGAAGCTGAAACTCCAATACTTTTGCCACTTGATGGGAAAAACTGACTCATTTGAAAAGACCCTGATGCTGGGGAAGATTGAAGGCAGGAGGAGAAGGGGACGACAAAGGATGAGATGGTTGGATGCATCACTAACTCAATGGACATGAGTCTGAGTAAGCTCTGCGAGTTGGTGATGGACAAGAAAGCTTGGCATGCTGCAGTCATGGGGTCACAAAGAGTCAAACGTGACTGAGAAACTGAACTTAACTGAATGGCCATAGGGTATCATTTTAAATATAGTGGTGTATACATGTCCATCTCAAACTCCCTAACTGAATGGTTAATTTCTATTTGCAAGTAATGATTCAAACTGTCCCAAGACATTGTTTAACCCATAAACTTAAGCATATTGTGAAACATTTTTTTCTCAGTAAGTGGTACATATAAAGTAAGTCCTTTGGCTTAAAATCAGCAACAACAATAATAATAATAATAAACAGTGGCTAACATTTATGTCAAGTGTTGTGCTAAACATTTTCCACAGCTGGGGTAGGATCCTGTGAGCAATGATAAGTGTGATCCCTTGAAAGGTGAACTTAACTATCCTAAATGTATTTTAAAAGGATTTAATCGTCATGTAACTAAAAGATTTCTTATAACATTAGTCTTCTATTTGAACTTGAGTATCTGATGGCATTTTTATTTCTTTCACTTCTTTGATTTGAAATGATGCAGTAAAAAGTACTCAGCAACTGAGTCAACTGTAGCTAATAAGTGGCCTTGGATGCCTTCCTTGTCTTGGATGGCTTTGAAGATCTTCTCAAATCTTTTTGTTTTTCTTCAGATCTTATGTTTGCATTCTTTGAGAACGTGTAATGGACAAGGATGTTTGCACTCTTCACAGGAAGGAAATATTAATCTATAGATCATGGAAAAATTAGTTATGAACTTGGTAGTGGTTTAGTCGCTAAGTTGTATCTGACTCTTGCGACTCCATAGACTCCTCTGTCCATGGAATTCTCCAGGCCAAAATACTAGAGTGAGTTGCCATTTTCTTCTCCAGGGGATCTTCCTGACTCAGGAATTGAACCCTGATCTCCTGCATTGCAGGCAGATTCTTTACCAACTGAGCTATGAGGGAAGCCCATAGTTATGTTTAGTTATGAACTTAAATATAAAAAAAATTAACCTTATATTATTTATATATAAGGGAATACAGTTAACAGGAAATCTGATAACATCAGTTCTTTTTATTCTTAATCAAAAAGCTAAATATGTTGGACATTTTTAAGCTATTAATGAAACTCAGTATATATTTACTGAATAACCACTCTGGTGTATACTATGCTTGTGTGCATGTGTGCTCAGTCGCTTCAGTCATGTCTGACTCCTTGCAACCCTGTAGACCATAGCCCAGGCTCTTCTGTCCATGGGATTCTCCAGGCCAAAATACTGGACTGGGTTGCCATGCCCTCCTCCTGGGGAATTATACAGTACTATGATATGAAAAATGAATGAGGTGAGTTGCCATTTTCAAGGATCTTTAACTATAGTATGGAAAATAAAACAGCATAAATCACAGAGAAACCCACAAACATAAAACTCAACACTTTATATCATTTTTTTTCTTTTTTTAATCCTTTCACCTGTGAAGCATGTGACTGTTCCCATCTGGGTAATAACTGTGACCCAAAGACTGGTCGATGCATTTGCCCACCCAATACCATTGGAGAGAAATGTTCTAAATGTGCACCTCGTAGCTGGGGCCACAGCATCATCACTGGTTGTAAGGTGAGTGAATTGCTTTATTTCGTCTCATAATGTCATTTAAGGATTTCTATTTTGGTAGACCTCTGTAGTCGGGCATTTCAAAAGTCAGTATTACAAAACAATACAGATCTATTGCTATAGCATGATTGTAGAATCGATCACTATCTTACATTTTACTTATAAGAAAGATGATTAAAGTAAGTACACATTTATATAGCTTCATCCATGATACTTTCAAAAAAGGAAGACAAAGGATCCATCTCGATGTATGGTAAAAGCAATACAATATTGTAAAGTTAAGCAAAATAAAAAAATAAATAAAATAAAATAAAATAAGAAAACAGTGAAAAAAAAAAAGAACCAAAAATTCTAAAATAAAACTAGAAACATCTCTAACTTCATACCTACACACAATGAAATGTTAATATATCTCCAAAGTACAAGGAAATTAAGAATGAATTTTTTTTAAAAATCCATAAGAATTCCCCCAAAATTTTACCTAGATATCAGTTTTTGGGAGCTAGTTGAGAGGATTCTGAAGTCATTTAAACAACCTTTAGCTCACAAAATTCCCCATTTTTTCCATGAGTGAACCATAGTAAGTGATATGACCAGACTCACATTTAGAGAAATCTATACAGCTTCAGGGCAGAAGGTTGCTTATAAGGCTGTTGCAAAAATGTTGGTGAGAGTTGATAGAAGCTTGTGTGTGTGTGCTGTCATTTCAGTTGTGTCCTACTCTCTGGGACCCCATGAACTGCAGCCTGCGAGGCCCCTCTATCCATGGGATTCTCTAGGCAAGAACATTAGAGTGGGTTGCCATGCCCTCCTCCAGGAGATCTTTCCAACCCAGGGATCAAACCTGTGTATCCTGTGGCTCCTGCACGGCAGGCAGATTCTTTACCACTGAGCTACCAGGGAAGCCCCATAGCAGCGTGGCCTCAATTATCCACTAGTGTTTAGAGGGCAGGTTAAGTTACAACTCTTACGACTGAATAAGATATGGCTGAATTCATTTATTTAAGGAATAAGAAAGCAAAGGCTAAGGGATGACTGCCAGGTTTGCTTTGCAACAGAGATGGATGAACGCAGACCAAGCAAGGTTTTTTCAATAATTTTATTCATTTACGTTATTTTAGCTATTTTTGGCTGTGCTGGGTCTTCGTTGCTGTGGGCGGCTTTTCTCTAGTTGCAGCAAGGGAGGGCTGCTCACTCGCTGCGGAATGCAGGTTTCTCATCGCCGTGGCTTCTCTTGTGGAACTCGGGCTCTAGAGTGCACAGGCTTTAGCAGTTGCTGTACCTGAGCTCAGTAGTTGCCACTCAAGGGCTGTAGAATGCAGGCTCAGTAGTTTTGGTGCATAGGCTTAGTCACTCCATGGCATGTGGGGATCTTCCTGGACCAGGGAATCTAATCTGCGTCCCAGGCATTGCAAAGCGGACTCTTAACCACTGAACTACCAGGGAGGACCCTAGGCCAAGTTTTTTTTTTTTTTTTAATATTTATATGTTTTATATCATTACATTTACTGATCATTGAGTAAATACTATGTTGACTGAAGTTTATTGAAATTTTTTAATTACTTTGAACCACTGTTACAAATCTAAATTTCTGAATAGCTACACACTTCATCATTATGAACAATTATAAACAATTTATAGAGCCCTCACAATTATTTATGAGGATGTATTCTACTATTTAAAATCTTGTTTGACTATAATCTAAATGAACAGTGATTTTTGAGATTTATAGCTTTCCTTGTGTCATGGATAATTTCTCTGTGCTGAGGTGTGAGCACACACATCATTTGAGCCTTTATTTAAGTAGAATATAAAGCCTGCCATCTTTCACTAGCAGGGGAACAGTGCATAAATCCTCTATTGCTAAACAAACATTACAGCTAATTATGATTTAAGTTTCATGTTGGCTGTAGTGTCATCTAAACATATGGTTAATAGTCTCATTTATTCTCTACTATAACTTCCTGAATAAACTTCCTATTTTGAAAAGGTCCCAATTTTTTGACTGGTTTTTAAGAATTAATGCTTTCATTTTATATGATAAATTGAGAAATAGACATTTCATATTTTTTTAAGTCTCAAAGTTATTTTAGTTAATAAAATCTAATATATTTATTTTAGTTAAATATATCATAAGACAGTTTTAAAATTTATTATGTGATTATAGTTTCCATAACATATCATAGATTTATATTTCTGATTATGGCCAATTTTGTTTAAATAAGTAAGGAAAAATTACTTAAGTGAATAAGTCAGTCATCCTTATTTTGAATTCTCATTCTACATCTGATGTTCTATAAGAACAAGTTACTTGGCGTGATGACGGTGCTTTGTTCTATGCTTTAGAAACTATGGCAATGTTTGTAGTGTAATAAATAATCACTTTTAGTCCTTTGAGTTTAATATAACTTTTAGCAGCATCCCATACTGCAGGCCTTTTTACTGGAGAACATTGAAGACAGAAAAATACTGAATCATAAAGATACCAAAAATAAAGCCAGGTGATATTTTAACATCAGAATCTGAGAAGATATTTTACCAAACATTTGGACAGGAAAGAGATAATAGATGGGACTCTGGTGATTGCACATCACAACCTGGAAAGAGGTGTCCCATAACTCAGTTGTTGGCAGGAGGAGAAGCAGGGATTGCTTTTGTAGCAGTGGATGTAAGAATTGAGCTGAGCAATGAAAGTGTGAGAAATGCCAAGTGAGATCCAGCCAGACTTGGATCTGGAAATCTGGCAAGTCACTATGTGTGTGAGTCTTCCATAGAGCTGTAGTTCTGAGGAGGAAGATTAATAGGAAAGCACCAAAAAGTCAGGTCATAGACTAAGTACAAACCCTGATGGCGGTAAACTCAGACACAGAGAGAGGTGATACCCTCTAGGGAGACAGAAACCACACCAGGGAAACTTGAACAGGGAAAGAAAGAAAGAAAATGAAGTCATTCAGTCATATCCGACTGTTTGCAACCCTATGGACCGTAGCTTACCAGGCTTCTCTGTCCATGGGATTTTCCAGGCAAGAGTACTGGAGTGGGTTGCCATTGCCTTCTCCAGGGCATCTTCCCAACCCAGGGATCAAACCCGGGTCTCCTGCATTGCAGACAGATGCTTTACCATCTGAGCTACCAGGGAAGTCCAATATAAACAGGGAAAGTAGAATATAAAGAATTGTTAGTTACAAAAAGGGTAAAAAATGGATATAAAAGATCCTGAAATGGTAGGTCCAAAAGAGTAGCTACTACTTCCAGAGTGAGGGGAAAATGAAAGTGTTAGTCACTCAGTTGTGTCCTACCCTTTGTGACCCCTTGGATCCCCCAGGATCATCTGTCCCTGGGATTCTCTGTCCCTGGGATTCTCCAGGCAAGAATACTGGAGTGAGTAGCCATTCCCTTCAGGGGAATCTTCCTGACCCGAGGATCAAACCTGAGTCTCCTGCATTGCAAGCAGGTTGTTTACTTGAGCTATCAGGGAAGCCCCAAGAGTAAGGGGGATGGACTGTAAAGGAAGCAAGGTCTTTCCCCATTCTCCACTCCCAACAATACTTGGGTTCAGACATCTTTGAAGAGAGTGTGGCAACCACAGGGATACACAGCCTGCTGGTGGTATGACAGCAACAACAACGATAATAAATAACTTGCCAGAGTTTATGGGCAAGTGCTGGCCTGTAGACACTGCCCATCATTACTGGAGGATGCAGACTTGCTGGAGCTACTGAGAAGCAGCCTGTCATGGTCAGTGCTTGAGTGCAGACCTAAACAGCAGGGGAGAGAGTGGCCTGATGGCACAGCTTGAAATTCTTTATGGGCCTCTGGGCTCCCATGCTAAATAAGTAAACAATAGTGATGATGATAGTAATGAAGAACCACAACCCAGAAGAGAAATGTCTTTCCATGACCATGGCCTTATCTGGGTCTCTCCTGGACCCTCTAAAGACTAATTTTAACATTCTATTACTGGCCAGGGGGAAATGTCCATAGAGGTCTAACTATAATGTCATAGAACAAGGCAAAGAGGAGTGAGTTTAGAGCTCAGAGACAGCAGAGAGATCCTTGGCATAGCTGACTTCTGAAAATGATGTATTCCAAGATCTTAAATAGCATTTTAGTAATTCACTTAAATTTTCATTTAAATTCAAGGAGCCTTGAGCTCTAAATCAGAAGCAGAAAGCCTTAAGGAATAGAAGACAAGACACATGGATGAGCAGCAAATTGAAAATTGCTGCTGAGATGAACCAAAAAAATATTGAAAAGAAGCTAAAAATGCAATACTGTAATTAAAATAAGCATTGATGTTATATACATACAACAGAATTTTCACTGTGTAGGATAGCAAGGACAAAATGAAGAACAAATTTGAGAGGCAAAATAGAGCGATGACTCCAGAAGACATTAGTGTATTATAGATTTGACAGATAGACAGAAATTATGTACTTTAAGAATTATAGATGATCCTGAAGAAGAAAATTGATAAATTAGAACAGAAGTAAAAATCAAGAACAAAGTTGAAGAAATAGTACTGAATTAAAAAACAATTGTATTCTCAAACTGAAAGAGCTCACCATATTCTAGTAAATTAATTTTTTAAAAGACTCAAACTTGTATAAATTCTAGCAAGATATCATATTATATAAATTAAGAAAAAATCTTGTGTATATCTAGGAAGAAGAAAAAAAGGTTACTGGCAAGACACCTCAAATTGGGCTTGTCTGCAAAACTCAACTCTAAAAAAAAACCCTAGTATCATTTTTCCTCTGAATTCTCCCTGGCTTCCCCACATCTGGTTTGGTACTTTTTGTATACTCTCATAGGATTTTTCACTTCGTCTATTATATCATGCTTATTCCATTGTGTTATATTTATATATTCTCTCCCTTGATTAAACGGTAATATATGTCTCTAAACACTAAATGCTGTAAAAATGAAATGATAAGGTAAAATGGCTTTGTCAGAAGTTCACTCTTTGAAACAAGAGGTGTTTGAGGAAAATCCATACCTAACTCCTCCTTACCACAAAGAGAGAAAATGCAGTTTCTTTCTTATTCAATAGCTTTATGGTTTCTGGACACTCATATATTTTAGTAAGTGCAGGAAGCAATTTTAGCATTATGTTCACCAATGTTTCCCAAGCGACTCAGCTAGAACAGTACAAAGCATATAACAGACACATGATTAATATGTACTTAATGGAAGCATAGAAGCATTAGAATTAAAATTTAAAGATATTGCCTGTGAAATGGTATTAATTGTTGCTATTTTTATCTCCTCTGTAGGCTTGTAACTGTAGCTCAGTAGGCTCCTTGGATTTCCAGTGCAATCTAAACACAGGCCAGTGCAAGTGTCATCCAAAATTCTCTGGTGCAAAATGTACAGAGTGCACTCGAGGTCACTGGAACTACCCTCACTGCAATCCCTGTGACTGCTTCCTGTCAGGGACTGATGACTCAACCTGTGATTTAGAGACGAAAAAATGCTCCTGCATCGATCACACTGGGCAGTGTACTTGTAAGGTATGTGCTGCTGAAATTTAGGAAGGAAAAAAAAAAAAAAAACCTTACCCAGTTCTATGTCCATTGCTGTTTTAACTTCAGTTATTTATTCCTGCATCATTAAGCAGAAAAGAATGACATATGGAAATTCATTGCCAGACGCAGAGACTTTTCCTGATATACAGATAAGCACTGCTTTTTAAGAACTTATTTTCAACCAGAACCCAATTTCTTTTTCCCTAGCTCAAATGAATGATATATTTTCAAAAGTAAAGTTTAGTTTCTCTTTACATATTCACTTTTCTTAAACAAGAATAATCTGGAAGGGAAAAGAAGTCAGTTCTCTTAAGCATCACTGGAGAAAACCACAGCTAAATGATAAAGTTTATTTTTAAAAAAAATTACTCTTCAAATTAATCCGCAATCACTGTACACTGAAAAATATATTTACTGCTGTGGAAGTTCGGTAAAATTTCATCAAGTATAAACACTGACATTACAAACAGTTGCTATATGCAAATTTCAGCCCTTATTAATACTGTTAAATGATGTAGAAAAACAGTTAATTAAAAATGATAAGAAGGATTCTTCCCCCTAAGATAGTTCTGGAAAATCAATCCCAGGATAAATGCAGTAAAGACTGGGTCAGAAGCATTAGTATATTTTCAAGAAAAGTCTATGCAAAGAGGGTCCAAGGAAACAGGAAGGTGAAATCTGGAGGGGTTGTGAAGAGTCTTGAGAATTTAGGAAAATGGAAGCTTCTGCCATTAAAAGTCCTAGACAAAACAAAAAGTATGATGGTGTGTTATTACATATTATGGTTATATATTATATTTAATACATGCTACATGTGTGTATATTCATCATTCCAAAATAACTATATGAATCTATATTTTAACATCTTTCTTGCTTTTCACAACTTTGCATCACATCACTGTCTGGGAATCAGTGTAATTTCATTTCACTTTCAAAACTCTAATGACTCTTTCATAATCCTTACAGTGAAATAGTAGGAAATGTGCTGCTTAAATGTAAAAGAAAATAATATACAATATTCTTAATAATATGTATGTATTTATAAATGAAGTTATATGTATGTGTGTATGGAGTTATAAATGTATGTAGTTATAAATGAAGTGTTTTCTTAGACCAATGACATGCTAACAAAGAGATTACCTACTCTGCTATTTGAGATGTGAATTTAATAATCAGTGTTCTTTTATTTATTTTTTGTTTCATTTTCTTTAAAACATTCTCCTGTTATTTCTTCTTGAGTTTATTTCTCTCACAACTTCCCCATGCGGACTCTGAAGAACTCTCCTCTTTCTTCAGGTGAATGTGGAAGGGATCCACTGTGACAGGTGCCAGCCTGGCAAATTCGGACTTGAGGCCAAGAACCCACTTGGCTGCAGCAGCTGCTATTGCTTTGGCGCCACTACTCAGTGCTCTGAAGCAAAAGGACTGATCCGTACGTGGGTGAGTAAGGACCTGCTGAGCCACGTAATGGTATAACGTTAGTTCCTGCTGGTGTCTTTTAGCCAGGCACCAAGGGGTGGGAGGAAATGGCAAAACATTTAAGTAACCTTTTCCCCTGTGCACATTTAGAACTGGGAGAGGGGCCATGTGCCATTAGATGATTGGAGTAGATATCTTTTTTATTCTTTCTTTAAAAGTATTCATTTACTGTTTATAAGGAAATAGATGCCAAGTGAGCAAGGAAAACATTATAAGGGAAATGTTATGTCTGGGGATGGGAAGAAGCTGCCTTCTGCAGAGTGAGAGCATTAGAGCAAGAAAGTAGATGTGTGCTCATGTAGTAATGAAAATCTGAATTGGTTGCTCATTTATTCCAACCAGCCTTAGAGAATTGTCGCTCTTTAGGGTGGAAAAATGTTCATTTTTAACCTTAAATTTCCTTTAACCCTTCCTACTTTTCAACTCTACTTTTTGTTAGTGTGAAAGACCAGTTTCACAGATGTTGTAGATTTCACTAGGCAAACAAGTCCAAAGGGTTTATCGCCTCTCCTGTCCTCATTGCCCATGAGTTATGTTTCTCATGAGAACACTTCATCATAAGGGGACAGGGCCACAGATAGACACACAGTCCTTTTAGAGGAGGCCTCCAAAGACTTACAAACACCCTGCTGTGTTTTGATCTCACACAGGTGACGCTGAAGCCTGAGCAGACCATCCTGCCACTGGTGGATGAGGCCCTACAGCACACAACTACAAAAGGCATCATTTTTCAACATCCGGAGATCGTTGCACACATGGATCTGGTGAGACAAGAGCTCCATTTGGAACCTTTTTATTGGAAACTTCCAGAACAATTTGAAGGAAAGAAGGTAAGGACAAGAATGTTGAAGTCACATGAGAGCAAAATAAAACATGTTTTTAGAATAATGCTATTCGGAGATTTATCTAACTCATCATTTCTCATTTTATTTTGTCAGTTGATGGCCTATGGCGGTAAACTCAGGTACGCCATCTATTTTGAGGCTAGGGAAGAGACAGGTTTCTCTACATACAACCCACAAGTTATCATTCGAGGTGGAACTCCTGCTCATGCAAGGATTATCATCAGGCATATGGCTGCTCCTCTGATTGGCCAATTGACTAGGCATGAAATTGAAATGACAGAGGTAAGGTGGTTAGGTGTTGGTACCATGTTGCCAATGGATTTGCACTGAGTTTCTTCACAGTGGTTTCTTTTCTCATTAACAGAAAGAATGGAAATATTATGGTGATGATCCTCGAATCAGCAGAACTGTTACCCGTAAAGACTTCCTGGATGTACTATATGATATCCATTATATTCTTATCAAGGCTACATATGGAAATATCATGAGACAAAGCAGGTAAACTATAATAAATATCCAAGTTAGTTTCTTCTTCTCGAGTCTATAAGAAAGATCAGTGAGATATCAGACAAGAAAAATTTAGAAGTTGGGTTATAGTGTGATAATAGAAGACTAGTCAAGAATGACATCCAGGTCACCTGGTATGAATTATCACCACCATTTCTCCAACAAGAGAAACAGAACCAGAAGCAAGATTAAGGGGACAGATATTGAACTGATCCTCAAAATGGTGAATTTCAGATGCTAAGCAGAAATTCAGGAGAAGATGTCCTGCAAGGTAGAGAGAGTTTGCTGCTGGGCTGTAAATACATTGTGAGATTGCTGAGAAAGTGTCCTTCTTCAACCCTCAAGGGAACTGGGCAGGGCCAAGTTGGTCCTGTCTCTTCCAACCATATGCATTCACACCTGTTGACTCCAGTGTGTAATACGATATAGCTATCTTCCCTCTGCCATTTGCACCTGTTCACTCCAATATGTAATATGATATAGCCATCGTCCCTCTGCCTTATGATGTGAAAAGATTGGGGATCACATTGAATAAGAAAGTGCACAGAAGAAGAGCAAAAACAACTGTCATGAAAACCAAAGGATGAGAATACTATAAAGGTATGGGTATGGTCTTTTAACGACCCAAAGAGGACAATTAAAATGAGGCTCTTTGAAAGTTAGAATCACCAGTAACAATTACAATACCCGTTTTAGTGAAGTTCTAGGGCAGAAAGAGCCTCAAAGTTTTGAGGAATGAATGGGACACAATGAATCTAATATTATGAGTGGAGACTATTGTTTTCTGTGAATAAAATTGTAAAAGGGAAGAAAGAGGTCATGTCAAAGGTCAAAGGATGATTGTTTAATCTGAGAGACAAGTAAGCATGTTTATATGCCGTGGGACCAGGGAGGGGGAAGAATTAGCAGCAAGATATACATAAAAATGTTAGAATAAAGAGAAAATAAATAATGGATAAGTTGTGGTACTTCAACATCGTGAGTACACGTTTACTTGAGGTCATGTACCTCAAGTATAACGAAAACTTATCTAATGAGCTACAATGAGGAACTGTAAAGATGTAGCTAAATGTTTACTGTGGAGGCAGGAAATTGAGTTTATACACATAGTCTCAGTTTCTCTGGCGTGTTAGTGTCTCTATTATATCTGTAAGAATATGAAATCAATAGATGTTTAAAAATAATCTTATGTAACAAAATAGTAAATCAGTGCAGGAAAGCAAAAGAAAATTATGAACCCTCTCATTGACAAATCAATGAATCTAAAAATACCATGTTTCAAATGTTTCCATTATTAAGCATGTGGCAGAAAATCCTTTCTTTATTGCAGAAGATCCATATTGCTCTTCCGATTATACCAGAAGTAGAGACCAAATCAAGGACCAAAATTCACTTTCAAGTCTGTATTGCTTTGATTTCTTTTTCATATTTCTTATTTCTGACAGGAAATTCTTTTTTTTTTAATCGTAAGTCTTTGTTGGTTATCTATTGATATTTTAAATATAAAAATGTGTATATGTCAATCTCAAGCAGGAGATTCTTTCCATGAAATAATTTTAAAAAGCATGAACCAAAACATCTTATCAATTATATTGTTAATTATTTTAGAATATCAAATATAAATTAGGTGACAGAAGCCAAACAGATTCACATGTTGTAGAAGAAAGCAAGTAACCTTGTGAGTGTGCAAATATGTTATTTTGAAAATTGTTCCCTGCTTTAGTAAAAAAAAGTTTTCTAGCACACAGAACATTTTGTTAATAGATCTCATAGAAATGATATTGTCCTGCATTTTTCATCATGCTTTCTTTACCTCTCACACTGATCCCACCTTTCTGCTCCTTAAGGCTGCTTTTTCCCATAAGTCCCTTTCTCTTATCACTTTATTTCATATACCTCACTAAATAATATCCTTTGGCTTAGGATTTCCTTTTTAAAAAACACTAAAATAAGTAAATACTTCACTTTTTCTAGAGTCAATAAAAACTAGAGTGAACACCTAGTAATGATAAAAACAAAGAAACCAGTGGATCAGCACTTGATTTTGTAAGACAAGGAATTTTGACAAAGATCAGAAATGCGTTTGAGTCTTCCTCTCAACATAGTTAAGACAGAACCCCACTTCTTTATTCAGTTACAAATTTAGACAGTCTCAGAAGCGAAGAGTTTTTTATACATGTGGTTTGAGATTCCAACTTCGTACATGTTAACACTGAAATTTCCTTTTTTCTTTGCTTTTGTACTCTCCTACAAAAATTTATTTGAAGATCTTAACAACTTTGTTTTTTAGTATTCATTTACATAGAAGTCTGAATTTGGCTAAATCCCTGATTCAGGCAAAACAGTCAGTCTCTCATTCCCCAGGGGAAAAAAAAGATAATGTGTTGCAAAAATGTCTATTGCTAACACCATTCAGGTTCCATTTGATTTTTAAATACTCACTAGTCTGTTGTGCGTGTGTATGTGCCAGAGAAGGGAAGATGATGCTAGTAACTCCTCAGGTTATAGAATACCGTGTGATAACAGCAGAGATGATTTCTCAACAAACACCAGGTTATCTTCTTACTCCAGAGAATACAGAGTCCTCCTTAAAGGAGGGGAGTGGTTTATTTACATATCACAAATGCTGTGCATCTACAAGAAGAGGAGAATGAAATCTGAATTTTAACTGAACATGTGTTTCATAAAGGCTGGCTGGTCTTCAGATCGCAGATTACAATAGGAGCCAAATCAGAATGTGCATTCATAATTCAGTACCAATAAAACCTACCTATGCTTGTTATAAAGTTTATGATTCAAGCTCCTTAAGCTTTTAGAGGTGCCTTTTATTGAAGCAAAACTATTCATTGTCTCATTTAAAAGTTTATTTGCAGAACATTTCATGTTACCAGTTAGTCAGTCATGAAATAGTCTGAGTTTATGGACTGCATATATTTTTAATGTATAATTTCAAATCACTGCAAAAGGTATCAGTATTTTCACTGTGAATAATTTCTTTTCAATTATAAGGACCTTTCCACCAATAGGAAAGGTGGATTAAGTTAGTTGAAGGAAAGACTAATTTGAGAGGTTCTTTATCTTCAGAAAGAGATCAATATTACTATATTATGCTCAATCATTGTTTTCTAGGTGGTTTTCTAAAGTTCTTGAAAGAATGTTCAGAGATTCAAGAGCAAGAAATTGGGACCAGTTGCAAAGTAAAAGCAATTTCACTAGTAATGACAGGAGATTTGCCAATAGAGAATGACCTTGGGTTGTCTCTTTGAAAAATGAGAATATCTAATTAATTGGCCATGTCTACTTGAAGCCACTCACAATTTTAGAAGCGGAGGGAACACTCTTTATAATAACTTCTCAACAGGACATCAGACATCTAATTTCCCAAACACTTTATAATTTATATGAATATTTTGCTAATGTGGAATCTCACCCTTTGAGGAAGCAAAAATGCAGGAGTAAGATGTGGAACATGGAGCTCCTAAAATTTAGCAGCTCCAAAACAATAGAATGAGTTTGTGGTTGTTAACAAAACCTTGGGAAGACCCCTCTTGCAGGATTGAGTATTTGCTAGGTGAGCTTAATTTACTGGTACTGCCATCTAAGTATTTACTCGCTGTTTCCAGGATTTCTGAAATCTCAATGGAAGTAGCTGAACAAGGACGCATCACAGCAGTGACTCCTCCAGCTCGCTTGATAGAAAAATGTGATTGTCCCCCAGGCTATTCTGGCTTGTCCTGTGAGGTAAGCTGGCTCCAACTAACCTGCTTAAACCCAACTTACTTAACCAGCTGAATGGAAATACTCCCAGGACCACCTTCAGTGCTATCGGTTTTACTTTCAGGCATACCCTCAACCTACTTTATTTGACCTTCCACTCACAGTATGTGATTGCAGTAAGAAGAAGATGATGTTATTGTTTGCTAGAAGTAGGAATCATGACTCAAGGGAGATATTTAATAAAAATTAAAAGATTTGTAAAAATATGAAACAGGAAATAGTTTTCTTAAGGCCCATTTACTGCATCTGATCTGTTTGCTTGGCACTTTTTTATGAACAATTAGAGACATTGAAACTTCAGTGATTATGAGATAAGATTATATTGGGATTTGAGAGAATTTGAGAAATTGTTTTTAAATACAGTATGCCAGAACTTAGGCAATAAATATCAGACTGTTCCCTTTAATATGGGCTTCTCAGAAGGACATATATTGTTCCAGCAGTGCCACTCTTCTTTAGTCATTATATTTTTAAAACTGCATTTGTTACTTTCTGAGATATTCCTTTGACTATCTTCAGAACTGGTGAATTTTCTAGATCTTTAGTTTGTGGTGGTGGTTTAGCTGCTAAGTCGTGTTCAACTCTGGCAATGGACTATAGCCCACCAGGCTCCTCTGTCCATGGGATTTCCCAGGCAAGAATACTGGAGTGGGCTGCCAAGTCCTCTCCAGAGGGTCTTCCTGACTCAGAGATGGAACCTGGGTCTCCTGCATTGCAGGCCAATTCTTTACCAACTGAACCAATTTAACTGTTAGAAATATTAAATCTTAATAGTGCTGTAGTAAGTCGCTTCCATGAAATTAAAAGACTCTTGCTCCTTGGAAGAAAAGCTATGACCAACCTAGACAGCATTTTAAAAAGCAGAGACATTACTTTTCCAACAAAGGTCTGTCTAGTCAAAGCTACAGTTTTTCCAGTAGTCATGTATGGATAAGAGAGTTGGACTACAAAGAAAGCTGAGTGCTGAAGAACTGATACTTTTGAACTGTGGTGCTGGAGAAGACTCTTGAGAGTCCCTTGGACTGCAAGGAGATCCAACCAGTCAATCCTAAAGGAAATCAGTTCTGAATATTCATTGGAAGGACTGATGCTGAAGCTGAAACTCCAATACTTGGGCCACCTGATGCGAAGAACTGACTCATTTGAAAAGACCCTGATGCTGGGAAAGATTGAAGGCAGGAGGAGAAGAGGATGACAGAGGATGAGATGGTTGGATCACGTCACCAACTCGATGGACATGAATTTGAGGAAGCTCTTGGAGTTGGTGAAGGACAGGAAAGCCTGGCACACTGTGACTGAACTGAAGTCACTTCACTCATGTCCAACTCTTTGCAACCCTATAAACTGTAGCCTGCCAGGCTCCTCTGTTCATGGAATTCTCCAGGCAAGAACACTGTAGTGGGTTGCCATCTCCTTCTCCAGGGGGATCTTCCCGACCCTGGAATCAAACCCAGGTCTCCTGGGTACTCCTGCATTGCAGGCAGATTCAGGGTATGATCTAGGGAAAGATGGAATTGCTGACAACCTGGCCTGGGTTGAATCTCTGCTTCATTATGTACTAAGGGTGAGACCTTGTGTAGCTTATAAACCTGTTTTGGCTTCAGCTGGTAAATCTCCAAGACCCTGAGTAACTGCCACCACACCTGGTCCCTCTCCTTCAGCCCCTTCAGTACAGCAACTGGCTGGCCTGGAGGGGCCTCCACGGCTTACTCCAGCTCTATAGCACGAATTCTTTCCTCTTAGATTGGTTGGTGGCCCCCACATACACCAGTTAGGTATTTTTAACATCTCTCCCATCTACTGCCCAAGAATCACATAAAGACTAAATAAACTAGAACTTAAGCACTTATCACATTGCCTGGTGGAGTCATTATTAGTTAATGTGGTTAATAGTAATATTACTGGAATAAATAATTATACATCTGTGTATTTATTTATAAATATAGTGGAACCTTGAACAACTTAGAACTGCCTAGATCCACTTATATATGAATATGTTTCAGTAAATATACAATGGGCCCTCGACCAGTATCCATTCCATGGATCCAACCAACTGCAGTCAAAAATTCCATCCGTGGTTGCTTGAATCCACTATTGCTGAATCCATGGATATGAGAGAGCTGAGTCAGATTTCAGGATCAGTGGAGACTCCTGGAACTAATCTCCTGGCAAATAATGAGGGAGGACTATAATTTTGTATACTGCTACTGCTGCTGCTAAGTCGCTTCAGTCGTGTCCGACTCTGCGCGATCCCACAGACGGCAGCCCACCAGGCTCCCCCCTCCCCGGGATTCTCCAGGCAAGAACACTGGAGTGGGTTGCCATTTCCTTCTCCAATGCATGAAAGTGAAAAGTGAAAGTGAAGTCGCTCAGTCGTGTCCGACTCTTAGCGACCCCATGGACCGGAGCCTACCAGTCGCCTCTGTCCATGGGATTTTCCAGGCAAGAGTACTGGGGTGGGCTGCCATTGCCTTCCCCGATAATTTTGTATAGCTTTTGTAAATAGGATTTGAGAAGTTCTATTAAGTATGGTTTGCAAGGCAGGTGAAATACAACTTTAAAACAATGAACATGACTCTCCTGAGAGGTGGCATGGTATAATGAAAATAGAAAGGCATTTGGTTTGGGTGAATCCTCCCTAACTCCTCCAGTGGAACAGGGCATTTGCTTTTTGTTACTGGATTTTGGGGGTTTTTTAACTTGTACAATCATCATGTGGATTAATGTAAATTAAAATATAAATATAAAATCTCCATTGTAAATTGAAATGCCATTCAACTTAGCAATCATCATATGAATTTCACATAGTCATAAAACCATTTCATAAGAATAACTGTAAATATCTGTGAAATATTTTTAGAATAAATTTTTAGCTCTGTGACTGCTCTGAATGGCAATATTTATTTGAATGAACAAATAATCCATCTCCTTATTGTCATAACTCCTTAATACACATGTATACTTTTGCACATACACCAGTAACTATATCCCTGGAATAGGAAATGGCAACCTGCTCCAGTATTCTTTCCTTGAAAATTCCATAGACAGAGGAGCCTGCTGGGCTACAGACCATAGGGTCACAAATAGTTAGACACAACTGAGTGACTTAGCACAATAAGTATGTATATTGTACTTAAAATCACAACCCAATATGTGTGAAATATACATATGTATACACAGTGGAGATGTGAAAAAAAGAGAGAGTGAAAAAGGCACATACAGAATATGCTACCTTTACAATGAGCATGAAAAAAGATAAAAGATAGAAAGAATTTGAGACTTTTCTAGACAAATGGTGGAATTTTATTTATCCCAAGGAATGTTGGCCTGCACTGCTGTCTCGCTGTGTGACCTTGGTCAATCCCTTAATTGCTATCGGCCCTACTTATTACATAGTTATCCAATCTATAAAATTACAGGTTGAGTTTTGTAGTTCCAACATTCTCTGGTTCTATGATATTATTTTTCTATACAAGATATTGAGTAAGTAATCAAGATTGACCTTTAGATATCTCGAAAAGAAACTCACTACAGCTATATTTTCTGCATTTATTTAAAAGGATACTCTTCCCTTATAAAGAAAAATATTAGCAAAGAAGCAAATAATTTTAATGCAATCTACTTCACACACACACACACACACACACACCTTCCATTCCAGATTTTAAATGTTATAAATCATCTTATTATAATCATCAAGCTTTTAAATAGTATATTCTAAAATGTACTTTCCTATTAATTGTAGTAAATTTCCATCATTATATGAAAATATAAATTAGCACAAATAAAGCAAATATTATATGAAAAAATCAAGAAAAAATAGACATACATACAAACTATGATCTGCATTGGTGGCTTCACCTATGTCCTGTGAATTTCACTTAAACTCCTATGGACAGACAATAATTACAGTAATATCTTTAGTGGCAAGATTATAGAATAAAGACCAATCTCTTATAATAAGGTACCTGAGGTTTTCTCCACAACCCATTGCCTCTAATCCATTATGCATCTTGTTTATAATTTATTTTGATTCTAAAGTGTAATTACTCAGGCATAAAATCTCATCATCAAAGCAAGAACTAAGGACAGGTTTAAAATAATACATCCCATTCTAGTAACATATGCTTTGGGTCATGAATACACAAAGCAATGCCTTTACAATATTTTCACCAAATGTAAGGTATTCTAGAGACATATGCATTTACAAGCTACTCATTTCAGGTTTTTATACAGAAATGTGGCTGCAAATAAACAAAATTAAGTGTTAGTTACCATACAGCCAGTTGTAAGGACCTAGCATTGTCTGTTGGAGAAGATGATGGCTCCCCACTCCAGTGTTCTTGCCTGGAAAACCCCATGGATGGAGGAGCCTGGTAGGCTGCAGTCCATGGGGTCGCTAAGAGTCGGACACGACTGAGCAACTTCCCTTTCACTTTTCACTTTCATGCATTGGAGAAGGAAATGGCAACCCACTCCAGTGTTCTTGCCTGGAGAATCCCAGGGACGGGGGAGCCTGGTGGGCTGCCGTCTCTGGGGTTGCACAGAATCAGACACAACTGAAGCGACTTAGCAGCAGCAGCAGCATTGTCTATTACCTGTAGGATTATAATACTATAGCCCTGTTCATTGAAAATGTCAGTTCTAGAAATGATTACTTTTTATAATTTATCGTTAGAAGTAGAGACTGGGTTACCTTTAGATAGACATCAAATAAAAACACAATTTCCTTATCACATTTGCTGTTGTGGGAGCCATTTAGATTACCATACTTTACCTAAGCTGCTCCTCACTATTACCTCAGTTAACATTGTTTTCTTAACTGACCTAATCTCAGGTTAGGGTGTATGCAGAAACTGAAACTATTCATCATTGAATATGTGGTTCTCTGCAATAAGATCATGGAAATCAGATATTCACAGATAATCTCTTGATGATGTTTTGTTCATTTAATCATCTTTCCCCTTCCATCATGTTTTAATAGTGCTTCTGACTCATGGCTAAATGGTTAGTACATACTGGATCACCTCTCACAAACTGTCAGGTGACTGCCAAAAATAAGTTTTTTAAATACTTAATGTATACCTATTACCAGCTCATAAAACTCAAAAGACAAAATAGTAAGACTAGACTTTTTTTTCTTATACATGCATACTTCTGGGGATGTCCTGTACCACTTTCATTGTACATGGAAGACCCAAAGACTCTTCATATTCATTAAATATTAAGGAACATGGTAGGGGTAAGTGGCATACGTTGTAAGTGTGTTTCTCAATGCAGTTAAGAACAATAACCGTTGGCCTTTTTTTTTTTTTTTTTTTTTTAGTATATTCTCAGTGACCAAAAAGTTATCTGGAATAGAAACAACTCATATGATTTATTAAATTTCAAGCACTGCACACACACATCATCTCATTTAATCCTCACAGCAACCCTATTAAAAAACACACACACACAACTGACCATTTATTGAGTCCTTACTGTATCCTTCACAATGTTACATGCATTCCCTAATATACTTACACCAACATTGAGTGTATTGTGATTCTCATTTTATGGGTGAGGAAATGAAAGCCCAGGCAGGTTAGGAAACCTGCCCTTTATCACACAGTTAGAAGACAGTGAACAGCTATTTGAACCTGGCTCAAAAAACCTAGATACATGAATGTGTGCATGCATGCTAAGTCACTTCAGTCATGTCCAGCTTTTTGTGACTGTATGGAACTATAGCCTGCTAGGCTTCTCTGTCCATTGGATTCTCCAGACAAGAATACTAGAGTAGGTTTGTCAGGTCCTTCTCCAGGGGATCTTCCCAACCCAAGGATCGAACCAACATCTCTTATGTCTGCTGCATTGGCGGGCAGGTTCTTCACCACTAGTGCCACCTGGGAAGCCCCAGATACATTAATAGTCAGCCACTAAGTTCTGCAACATCCTTACATTCCAGGTGAGGAAACTTCAGTCCATAGTATTTAAAATCTGTGCAAGTCATCTGTAGTAAGTGGTAGAACAGGAAATAAACCAGGATTGTCTGATTGTAAAACCCATGTAAAGATACAAGAGAGTGTTTTTTTACTAGCAACAGCACAAGTGTCTATTTTTATTAAACTCTGAGGAGGATAGAGGGGTGTTGTGTAACCTCACACCTGGAGCATGTTGGCTTTCTACTCCCTTTGTCTCACATTCCCTTTTGTCCTCCCTCCCACATTTTCGTGCAGTTCAGTTCTAGCATTTTGATGGGTTACCATATTATGAAGACAAACATGGAAGAAGAGCAGAAGAAAATTGAGCTCTGAATAATTTCTGCACAAGAGAAGAAGAGAACTTGGGAAAAGTTTGAGTTAAGAAAAGAAGGGATAAGATTAGGACCATGTTTATTTACTTGCCTTTCAATAATTTTTTATTTTATTCCAGAATGGATTTTTAAACAAGACTTTAAAAAGTAGCTATTATCTTTCCTCTTTTGTTCCCAACTCAAACATAATGATTCTCATGAATTTTGCCCTAGTTGACTGAGAAGAAAAACATCTGATTTTAAAAAGCATCCTCAGCAATGTGAAAAACAGAAAAAATAAGTACAAATAAGATCCACAAGAGTAGGAGATTAAAGAGGAATAAATGCATTTACATTCCTTTACAAAGTGTTTTAAATTTCTCTTGCATTGTGGAGTGGTCTTTTTTTTTTTTTTTTTTTTTTTGTCTAACTCTTAGAAATTTGATCTATAAAGGCACACAATTAATCTGGAGTGTTAGAACTGTAGAAACTTCAGAAAACAACTGAGTTAATACATATGCTCATTTGTGGGATGAGGAAACCACATCTCAATGACACCAAGTGATTTGCCTGTATCCCTCAGGCAAAACAAACTTGGAAAATCAAGGTTTCTATATTCATTGATGTCACAGTGCCAGAGTCTGTATGCCCTTCAAAGACACACATTTCCAGCAGAGAGCGAGGAGTGTGCCAGTAATTCTCAATCCTGGCTGCTTATTAGACCCTCCTGTGAGTTTTACAACCAACACTGGCCCCGCTTTCCACCAATTATATGAGAATCTCTGGGGGCAGAGCCAGGTATCAGTATTTAAAGCTCCTCAGACGATTCTGTATGCAACCAGGGTTGAGAATCACAGAGACAGGCCTAGAAGCTTCCACATAGAGCTTGAGTTGAAGCCCAGACTTGTACTCCCCCTGGAGTGCTTTTCTACTTTGTCCTGCTCTTTCCAGAGAAGAGCCATAGCAATAAGAGAAACTGGGTATATTACAGTAAATTTCACCTGTAAATCTAAAGGGCTCCTTTAGATTTTAGTCCATAACATTGAATTGCATATGACTCCTCAATGAAAATGACCATCTCTTAATGTTATTCTTCTTGTAAGACTTGTTTTAAACTTCTGTTTGATTTAAAAAATAGAGCTAGGAACTCTCAGTTTGTGTGATCTTTAAAGACAGCCCCCCTCAAGAAAATATACCCGTAAAATAACAATAAGTATATGGGTATCCAAGGATGAAATCCATACAAAAAAATCCAATTTTATTCTACAGTCAGCATGCACCAGAGTTAGAACAACCTACACTGTGTAACATTTTTAAATACACCTTAGATTGTTGCCTCAATTATGCTTAAATGAATTCCTGAGCCATAATTTCCAGACCTTACTTGGTAACAATAGCAAAAATGAACCTTGATTTTGAATAATATGAATAAACTTATTCAAGTATCTGATTCTTCCACTATAAGATAAATAGGACTCCAAATATTTTGAATACTGTTCCTGGTTCTATCAGCTTGCTCAAATCCAGGACATTATTATATCTCATTAGAATTTCCTACAGGCCAAGATAAAAGCAGAGAGAATCTTAAGTGCTTAATTGAAGTACTCGCACATTATCCAAATCAAAACAAACAAGAGAGTGCAGATTATTGATCGTTTTCTTTTTCTAAGGAACCTCTACCTACTCCACCCTGGTTTGGTTCTTTTGGTCCAGAACCAAAAGAATGCAAAGGCATAAAGAAGTTCTCAATTTAATATTTTCCTCTGCTTATTCAGCAGTCACTTCTCTCATCAGTGGGAGCAAGATATCCTATGGAAAAAAGTTGACATAGATAACATCCCTTCATAATCTTTAGTGGAATCTGAAAAACTAGCTCCTACCTCTTACTCATAAATCAACAATGGCTGATAAATGCAGCAGCTTTGCATACTAAGAGATCTGAGCCCAGAACACAGGACTGTTCTCATTTCCTCTTCAGAGCGACGGGCTTTCTTCCAAAGAGCCAGTGATGTTTCTTGATAAATTTACATAATACACCCGAATGAAGATGGAAGCCTTGATTTTGCGTATGTCAGCTTTGTTAGCAGTTTCCTGTTTGCCCTCAGATTTTTATTGCAAGATGAAAAACACTATATCAAGAAAAGATACGTTTTATTGGTGGCCTGATATTCCCAAGACATGTAAAGCTCTTATTATTTTGAATTTCTTACTTTTATAGTCCTTAAATTATACCTATATAAATAATGCAACCCCAATACTTTTTATTATTTAATTTTTTGCTGAATCTCATTGCACATTTGCTAGCTACCCGTCAAGCGCAGTGGAGACAGCTTTTAGGTTGTCAAGGACACTGGGATTCTCTCTTTAGTCCATATGACAATTTTATTTAAAAACAAACTTCTTCCTCAAGAAAAAAGACTATGTGAAGTTTGTTCAGGCTGAGTGGTATTTGCAAATGACAACTTTCCTTTGCTAACATCTGATAACACAGATGCTGCCTGTATACTTGATGGACCAGGCAGAAATACACATTAGAAATCAAAAGTGACATTCACTGTTTGTAAGTGGTGTTGCCTTTCCCACTGATGAGACGAAAAATGTCTTTCTTTTTAACTACTGAAGAACCCAAGTTTTGCTAAAGAAAGCTTTCCAAGTTGGCTCTCCTAATTGGCTCCGTTTTCTTTCAGACATGCATGCCAGGATTTTATCGACTGCATTCTGAGCCAGGTGGCCGTACCCCTGGACCAACCCTGGGAACCTGTGTTCCTTGTCAGTGTCATGGACATAGCAACCTGTGTGACCCTGAAACCTCCATATGCCAGGTATTCACCTGAGCCTTTCTTGAATAAAGCCCATGTTCTCATTTCTCCTTACACATATTCATAAACTGAGTGCAGAGATCAGCTAACCTGCAGGGAACTTAATTGTATATATATGTGTGTGTGAGTGTGTGTGTGTAAGAAACATTTGAAGAAAAGACATCATACTATGCATTTTTAAAAATAATTTAAAAATTATAACTGGAAAAATCACTGCTCATATCAAGAAACAGTATATTAATACCAACAGCATCTTAGACAAGTACCAGAATCACAAGGGTTTTTTTTTTCTGATTATAATTAAAAATAAACTCTTTGTAAGAAATTCATAAATTATAGAAAAGTATTAAGGAAAAAAAGTCATCAAAAATTCAAGATAGACATTTAATATTTTATGTGTTTCCCACCAATTTTATGTATTTGCTTATAACGAAGATTTATATGATACCATAGGTGTAGTTTTATGTCCTGCATTTTAAAAAAATATACATATCATGAGCATATTATGTTGCTAGTCTTTACAATCTTTACACTCTTTGATTTGATATCCCATAACTTAACTTTTTAAAGAATTTTTAATTGCTCTTTTTTTTTATATTGTTGTGATATTCCTGCTAAAACTCCATTTTCTCATCCCTGGAACAATCAGGACTGTGGAGAAATTCAAGTTTCCGTGTCACCACTTCAGATCAGATCAGATCAGATCAGTCGCTCAGTCATGTCCGACTCTTTGCGACCCCATGAACTGCAGCACGCCAGGCCTCCCTATCCATCACCAACTCCCGGAGGTCACTCAGACTCACATCCATCGAGTCAGTGATGCCATCCAGCCATCTCATCCTCTGTCGTCCCCTTCTCCTCCTGCCCCCAATCCCTCCCAGCATCAGAGTCTTCTCCAATGAGTCAACTCTTCGCATGAGGTGGCCAAAATATTGGAGTTTCAGCTTTAGCATCATTCCCTCCAAAGAAATCCCAAGGCTGATCTCACCACTTGAGGCCCCCAAAATCTAATCCCCACACAGCTATGGGTGTCTCTGCTGAACTCCTTCACCACCTCTTCTAGTCTTCTGAAACCCCCATGGAGCCTTGTGGAACTCATGACCAGAAGTCAGCAAAATCCCTACATAATCTCCCTTTTCCTTTGATTTCCTCTTCATTTGTTCAAAGTGAAACACGATTTCCCAACACGTTGCTCCCCCAGCCGTGCTCTCAAGTGAAAACCACTGTTTTTTCTCACACTCTTCATTCCCCTGACCCTGAAGGTGGGGCCACTTTCATATCACCCTTTTCTCCGAATCTAACATCTCCATTCATTTGCCCACTATACCTGCTTGTTGAAACCATCTTCTAACACTCAGGTCGCCTACCACATTCCTGGAAGATTTTTCATTTGCATCATTGCCATTCACTGTAGCACCACTTCTGTCATAATTCCTACTGATTCTGATGCCCATAAAATGAACTCCTCCACACCCTTAACTTTAGTGTCTTGTCCTCACTCCACAAGCCTTTCCGAGAACTTGTCATTATCAGGAACTGAAAGCTTCTATAGTCTCAAGGTAAACCATCCTCTCCTTTGACTGGGAATGGCTACCCACTCCATTATTCTTGCCTGGAAAATAACTATATAGTCCATGGAGTCACAAAGGGTTGAACATGATTGAGCGACTTCACTTTTCATTTCTTAATACTTCAGTGTCAACATATTTAGTCTCATCATTTACATTCACATCTTTTATCATTCCTTGTGTCTCCCATGCCCTCACTTTCTGACCAGCTTAATATCCATGAGCCTTCTTTATTTTCTTTGTAATGTTCATTTCTCTTATTACTACTCATTTACCAGCATTTATGCAGTGAATTCTAACTCTGGCTAAATCCTACTCCTTGAATGCCTGTGCCTTCTAAGCTAAATGTGGCTGTTGGAAAACACATGATTATGCTGACTAGTCTCACCATACATTCACTATCACGTACTTCAAATGGAACCTCTCTGCTGCAAGTCCATCATACCACATCTCTCCAGTACAGCATCTTGATCACTTTCCTGGATGATAATTTCATACCTTGCCTTCCCTCTTCAAGCTTCAAACCCTTCCCAGACCCATTTCCATCTTTATTTTCAGTTGATGGCCTTGCTTCTTATTATTTCACTGGAAATTAGAAGCAATCAGAAGAGAACTAACCCAAGCTCCCACTAACACATGCACCGATCTTTCTGCATCTGTATGCAATTGCTCTCATTTTTCCATGAGTTTGGATGAACTGTCTTGTTTATAGAAAAAACCAAGTGTGCCACTTATGCCCTCGCCCCGACTCAGGAGCATCACTCTGCCCACCATTATTCTCCTCTCCCTTCTAAGTCACATTTTGACTCTTCTCTCTAGAAAATAAATAAATAAATACATCTCTCTTGACTCCACATTCCCTCTTGACTTCTACTACTTCATCTCCTTTAATATAGAAAAGAGTTTATACTCCATCTACAATTTCTCTCCTACATTCTCCCTTGAACTACTAAAATCAGGCTTTCTCTCTACCACTATACACATACCAACAATTAGTGTTCAGGTCTTCATTGTATTTGATTTATCAGCAGCATTTGCTACTCTGAGTCACCCATTCCTCTTGAAGCTTTTGTTCAGTTTAATTTTCTGGACATGGTATTCTCAGGATTTTCTTGGTAAAGTCTGCTCTTTGATAGTTTTCTTTTCTGTTTTCTCCTCATTACGTGGAATCAATATATTGATATTCCTAGGACTGAATCCTTGGAGCAATTTGCATCTCTAACATTATTCATTCTCATGGTGATCTCCCCCAGGCAATGACTTTCAATATCTATACTGAGATTGCATAGTATTTACCATTATTTCTATGATTACATTTTAGATCCAACTTTTTAATCTTTCCAGAACTTATTATAACGTGGGGAGATAATTTTTCTTCAAATATGTTATTTTAAAGAACTATTTACTTAATAATATTTCCTTTTCTCCTTGACACATCATGGTGTCTGAGTATATACTTATTTATTTTACTTGTGTTAAGATATGTTTTAAAGAGCATCTATTCTTTTCTCCTTACATTTTAGTTCCTATTATAATGCCCTGATTACCTTCATTTTATGGTAAATTATAAATTCTAGTAAAGCAAGGCCCTTTGCTATGCTTCTTTTTCTAATTTTCTTAGCTTATTGTACTTATATATTCTTTCAAATGACATTTTGATTCACTATTTCCTCTCTTCCCCAAAAAATAGCACTAGAATTTTTATTTGAATTGTATTAAGCTATTCATAAACAATCATCGTCTTTACACTATTGAATTATCCTCCCTAAACCTTAATAATATGATACTCTTCACTTTCAAACATTTTATTCTCATAGTTTTTTTAGTATTACCTATATGGGCTATGCATTTATTGCCACATATCTTACATTTTCTTCTTAATGGTAAGCATTATATTTTTTTGTTTCAATGTATTAACTGGTCATTACTGGTAAATATTGACAAAATAGATTTTTTACATGTTTTTTAATATCCAACCACTTTCTTTCTAGCTCTAGACATTTCTTAGTTGATTCAGTTATTTTTATATTTATAATATTTTCAAAAAACTATATATATGTCTTCCTTGCCAGAGCTATCTCTCATATAATACTTTCATAGTTTTGCTTTAAGTCTCAAAAAATGTTATATAGGAGGGTGGTCAGCTTCCTATCTTATTAATGATTTTAATAAGAATGACTCATCTTTTATCACAAAGTACAATTTTGGTGATTAGTTTAATGTAAATATTTTTCATCCTATTAAGACAACTTTTTATTCCTGACTTCTTAAAGATTATCTTCTTTCAATCAAGACAGAATATGGAAATTCATAATATGCTTATTTGTGAGGACTGGAGTGGAGGTAAAGATACTAACCATCCTTGAATTCTTGAAATAATTGTCATTTGGTTTAAGGGTAATGTTTTTTTCCAACCTTCTGGGTAGTAAAATTCAATAGATAATTTCAGAGGTGGTTAACATACATTCTTAAGTGATAATTAAATGCATTTTTCTTTCTTATGCTATCTTCACTGGACATTATAATAATAATGTCACTCCATATGATGCTGGGAAAGATTGAGGGCAGGAGGAGAAGGTGGGCAACAGAGGATAAGATAGTTAGCTAGCTTCACTGACTCAATGGACATGAGTTTGAGCAAACTCCAGAAGATGGTCAAGGACAAGGAAGCCTGATGTCCTGCAGTTCACAGGGTCGCAAAGAATCAGACACAACTTAGCAACTGAACAACAATGAATAATTTAGAAGTCCTCATAAAAGATACAGTTTAATTTCATTTTTATTTCAGGTAAAAGTTGTTGCATTTATACTGTCTGTACTCTTTTGTCCAACTGATTATTATAACTATTTTTGGGCCAACAATTCTTACTGTAAGCTCTATTTTCTGAGATATCCCTATGTGAAATAAAAATAAATACATAGATGCATCAGACATACACAACTAGTATAAATTATTGTGGTCTGAATTTTTATATCTTCCTTCAGAGAGTTTACAACTTTTGAGTTTAGGCAACTTTGTTCATCTTTGAAACGCTTCATGAGGCAAATAGGAAATAACTATGATTACTCCAATGCTATATCTGAAGCAAGTGAAGCATACTGATTTCTTTACTATTTTTACTGTGTTTCCCAGTTAAATATCATATCCACTACACAGTGCAATTCCCTCTATGTTGGCATGGTGGTTATAAACATGACTCTGTGGTCAGACTGCCTTGATTCAAATTCTGGCTTCATCCATTATGGGCTGTGTAAGCTTAGTCAACTTATTTAACCTCAATGGTGTCTTAATTTCCCCATTTATAAAATGAAAATAATAATAGTACTTAATCATACAGTTTTTCTATGGATTCAATGAAATGCTAGATAAAAGGCTTAGAACATTACTTGGCACATGATAAGCTCTATAGTAGAAGTGATAGCTATGATGATTAATGATAATAAAGATGATAATTACCATACATATTATCCACCATTTATAGTCTAAGAACCAGATGATAATTAATCAAAAATTATTGTAAAAAGCATTGGTATATCTAATGCTATGCCAGATTTTCTCTTATCTTGTTTTTTCTTTTCCTTTATTCCTTTCTTCAAAAATAGAGTAGAAAAACACTGTAGAAAATTTCACAAGCTAAACATTTCACCTGTAAAATACAACTCACATCACTTTGTAACTACCCTCTTAATAATTCCTAATGACACTAACAAGAGAGCTCTTGCTTCTTCGTAGATGCTAATAAATCCTACACATAGGCATGTTATTACCAATATCTAAGTTACCATTGCCTCTTAAGGAAAATTTTCTTCAAAATGAAATAGTAAAACCTACAAAATATTGAACCTCATGCCAGAAGGGGGAGAAGAGGTAGGTGAATTAATACTGATCCATACACACACACGCAATCATAAAAATAGATAAGATAGAGTTTTAAGAGTTTATATAACACATCTATAGCTTTGTCTTTTTATACACATATATATTCTCATTTAATTTTCACTAAACCTATAGTCAGTATTGGGCTTCCCAGGTGCCACTAGTGGTAAAGAACCCACCTACCGGTGCAGAAAACATAAGAAACACTGGTTCGATCCCTGGGTTGGAAAGATCCCCTGGAGGAGGAAATGGCAACCCACTCCAGTATTCTTGCTTGGAAAATCCCACAGAGAGCCTGGCAGGCTATAGTCCATAGGGTCACAAAGAGTAGGACATGACTGAGTGACTTACATAGTCAATATTATTTCTCCAATATTTTACATGGGAATATTGAAATCTGAGGTGACACAAATAACTTTCTCAAGACTAAACAAGTTGTGAAAATATTATTTTTACTCTATCACAATTCTTATTTTAAAATGAAAGGATAAAATAAATCTCTATCATTGATTTGCTCTGTTTTCTGTAACACTCTCAGTCTCTATGGTTAAGCAATTAGTTCCATCTTCAGTAAACTTATAACTAGAATCTACTATGTTTAAGGTCTTTTTTAAATAAACCTTATCTTATTTAATCTATCTGACCAAGGTATAAATTATCAGTATTTTATTACAACTCTGAAAATTAATTCTAAAAAATATTAAGTAACTTACAGAGCCTTCAGTAAAAAGAATTAGAATCAGGTTTCAAATATAGTACAAAATAATACTTGCTGATTATGGGTGAGAGTAATCATACTTTTAGCTGATGGAATGAGTGTGATTTTGAAGGTCCAGGTGAATTTTACCCCAGTGTATTAATAGAATCTGCAGTGTGATTAAGAGCTATATATGAAAAAAATTTGCAAAATCATGAAAATATGAAATTTGTCACAGGATGGAAAACAATAAAATGTCATACCAGGTTTTAAAAAGGAAAGTAGAATGTAAGAGATGGCTTGAGTTTGATCTCCAGTGAAACATAATGTTTATTAGCAATCAGAATAGGTTCCCTTAAAATAAGACGTATCAGGCTAATTGCTTGAGTTATGATGTATATAACATCTGAGACCATAGTTCATGATTCTCAGGATAATTTCAAATTCATCAGAGAATGTAATAAATGATGTGTCAAATTTAGTAAAAAAGATTAACAGCTACTATGTGTCCAACTTTATGTATGTACCAGAACCAGGGCTTGCCACTGTAGATAATCTTTTCTCATTTATTCTTACAATAAATTGATGAGAAAGGATTATTCCTTCTAATACAGCTGATAAAATGATGCTGAGAGAAATTAAATAATTTGCTTAAGTCATAAGCCTAAGAATCAGATCTATGGTTCAATCTCTGGTTTGTTCAAATAGGCATTTGATAGAACATTTCATTATATGCTCACAAACAGGGCTGAAAATATAGGCCAAATAGTGATCAGTTAACAGGTTCAGTGGGTGTAGAAGCTGCTAAACAGCATAACCTAGAATAAGCTCTAAAGATGTCTCCATCGATGAGGCATAGGATTTGTGTTTGACCCCGTCATGTTCAAAATCTTTATCAGTGATTTGAATGAAATTTATCAAATATTTAGATGATGTAAAGTGTTGGATGCTGTCAATAATCAAAAAGAGCCTGGCAGGTAGAATTATGAGCCACAATTAACAAGGTTAAATTAATAGAGTAGGTTTTGAACTTAAGCTCACTTGTTTATTCATTCTTGAGGCATTTTTTAATAAGTATTACCATGTTCAGGCATAGTGGTGGGTTCTGGGAATATAAAGATAAGGAATGTGTGGGTATTGCCCTCTAGAAATTTATATACTAGTGTTTAAGGTAAAAAACAGAGGGAATGACACATAATAGTAATTTCTATGAAATAGGAGTTCTTACTTTACTATACAGATTCACTTGTATAAGATCAAGATCAAGGATGGAAGTATGTTAAATATATTTATGAGATTTAGAATCTCTGTTTTAAGAGAAATTCTGACTAAACAGTGTTGTTAACTGTTTAGCTTGAAAAAAAGATTTAGGAAGTAATAATGTTCTTAAGATATTTGAAGACTTTCCCTGGGAAATGGAAATTAGACTTAATCTGCATAGCTTCAGGAGGCAGAGCTTGGGTCACTAATTGAAATTAGAGTGAAACATTTTCAATCAGCATAAGGAAAAGCTTTGTGAAAGTAAAAGTGTTAGTCACTCAGTCCTATCCAACTCTGTGACCCCATGGACTGTAGCCCATCAGGCTCCTCTGTCCATGGAATTCTTCAGGCAAGAGTACTGGAATGGGTAGCCATTCCCTTCTCCAGGGAATCTTCCCAACCCAGGGATCAAACCCAGGTCTCTTGCACCGCAGGCGGTCTTTACCTTCTGAGTCACCAGGGAGGATTTAATCTGCATAGCTTCAGAAGGCAGAACTTGGGTTACTAACTGAAAATTAGAGTGGAACAAGTTTTCATTCAGCATAAGGAAAAACTATGTAGCTTATGGTTATACAAGATGAAAAGGGCTGCCTTTTGAGAATCCATGCATTTAATAATATGTCAAGGAGTGTGAAGAGGCATCCCTATAAAAAAAATGAGTAACTTCTTACCTTGTTCAAAGATACCAAATATTAATACAATATTCATTTGATTTAGTGGAAGGAATGAATACCCCATTTTCCCATGTACAAGAAACAAAAACGAATGCTATATATTGTAATCTACTATTGAAATGATACTGGCATATATTAATCTCTAGATTATAAAACTTCTCTTTAGGCATCTAACACATAAAATTTTTTTCTAAAGATTAATTTCTGTACAAGAGAAATATTATGTCCTCTATTTCAAAGGAAACAGGAAAATCATATGAAAGATGGATGTCAAAAGTTTCAAAAATAGCATCATGATTTGTGTGCTTTGTTTGTGGGACTAAGTGGGACATTTAATTCAGTTAACCAAGTTTAGTATGTCAGCAACCCTGTGAACGGAGAAGGCAATGGCAACCCACTCCAGTACTCTTGCCTAGAAAATCCCATGGACGGGAGGAACCTGGTAGGCTGCAGTCCATGAGGTCGCTAAGAGTCGGACACGACTGAGCGACTTCACTTTCACTTTTCACTTTCATGCATTGGAGAAGGAAATGGCAACCCACTCCAGTGTTCATGCCTGGAGAATCCCAGGGACGGGGGAGCCTGATGGGCTGCCGTCTATGAGGTAGCACAGGGTCGGACACGACTGAAGCGACTTAGCAGCAACAGCAGCAGCAACCCTGTGAAAGATTGACTGTCCAGAGAAAATTCAAATATTTGCTTTCTCTGTGTAGAAATTATACAGAGTTGTAGGTATAAAAGAAGCAAACCATATTTTTTAATATCTGTACTTTTAGTAATGATCAGCATTATTTTTTGTATTGACTCACTTATCAGTGTTACAGTAGGTTACATAAATAATTTATTATGCAGGTTTGTTTTTTTTTTTTCTTACAAAGGCAAATGTTTATGATTATTGTTTAAGATATCATGTATTTTGGGGCATCTGCTCATTTCTATAACTATAAAGTATGTTCTTATAGCACTCCCAGTAAACACTCTTTCATCATTTGGCAACTTGCTGAATGATTTGAGACTGGAATTCACAGATAATTATTTTATCTTGGAACCATTATCTCTCACTATGCTACTGTTAAATATGAAATGGCTATTTTCTTGCTAAAATACAGTGATTTCTTTGGATGATTGAAAAAGAGAGGATTACAGTACTTAAATCAGTATCCAAATATGACAAATCCTCTGTCCCTGCTAGCCACCTTACTGTAAATTCTTTAGACTTGAAACTTGACTTTTTCATCTTAAGAAGCCTAACCAGGTTTCATCTATAATACCTAGAAAGTACATTCATTTATGCAGTCATTCAAAATAGTCATTGAATGTCAACATATTTCAGTCACTGTGTTGAGCAAGGAGAATTTAGCCCAGACTTCAGGCATCAGGGAATGTTTATCAGAGAAAGTGACAGTGAAAATGAGAGCTGAATGCATATGTGTTAGCCAAGTCAGAGGAGGAAACACTTCCCAGAACAAGACATTTGCATATGGAAACTCCCAGAGGTAAGAGGAAGCACTGCAAAATTTGAGAATTTCAGATAGCCCCATATAGCGTTAGCATACAGTGTGAAGGTTACAGTGGCTAGACGGAAGACTGGAGGAGTAAGCAGAGGCTGAATTATAAAGGTCTTTCTTGCTATGCCAGAGAGATGATAGTCACCCCAAATTAAATGGGAAATACAGGAGTACTAGCAGATTTTGAAAGAGATGAGCTTAATTTTTGAGGTTTCTCATTCAAATACTTTTGTATTATACAAGAAGATCTATCTAAGAGGCAATTAGAAACTTAAGTATGGAACTCATTAGAGATAGATATTAGGCAGAATATATAAAACTTAGACTTTGGAACAGATAGATGATAGCTGCTATGCTCTGCTACGTGCTGTCACATCAGTCATGTCTGGCTCTTTGTGACCCCGTGGACTGTAGCCCAACAGGCTCCTCTGTCCATGAGATTCTCCAGCAAGAGTACTGGAGCGGGTTGCCATTTCCTCTTCCAGGGGATCTTCCCAACTCAGGGACCAAACTTGCTTCTCTTATGTCTCTTTTTCTAAATGAGAGTTTAGGAGGAGAGCAGCTTTAGACAAAGAACAATGCACCATTTATTGTGGACAGAACTAAACATTGAGAGGAAGGAAAGTGAGGCAGAAAAAATGGTCTGTTGTTGGGCAGGAAGATGAGGGAACACCAAATAAGGACTTCCTTTTCCCTGAAAATAAGAAGCTAACATCTGCTGAGAGAGAGGTGGAGAATTAGAAGATTTGATGTTTGTATCCTGTTAGAAAAGTAGATCAATTTAACAGTGAATTATAAAATCTTATTTGTAATACAATGTATTTTCAACATAACACCAAAAAATGAAACAATAGACAGGGTTCCAAAATTCATTGTGATAATGCCATGGTTTCACCCCAGAGAATAGCATAAGTCTATTCCCCAGATTAGAATAAAAGGAAAACTAATTCAGAGAGACTGATGTAAGGAAAAGAGAATAGAAACTCTTGCCATTATCACTACAACAGCCCAGTATTAACTTCTCAAATGAAAGAGCTTCTTTAAAAAATATGTACATATACACAATGAAATATTACTCGGCCATAAAAAGGAATGCATTTGAGTCAGTCTAATGAGGTGGATGAATGTAGAGCCTATTATACAGAGTGAAGTAAGTCAGAGAGAGAAAGATAAATATCGTATACTAACGCATATATGTGAAATCTAAAAAAATGCTTCTGATGAATTTGTTTGCAAGGCTAGCAGTGGACGAACAGACATACAGAACAGACTTATGGACATAGGGAGAGGGGAAGGGAGGGTGAGATGTATAGACAGAGTAACATGGAAACTTACATTATCATATGTAAAAATAGATAGCCAATGGGAATTTGCTATATGTCTCAGGGAATGCAAACAGGGGCTCTGTAACAATCTAGAGGGGAAAGAGATGGAGGTTTGATGGAAAGCAACAGAATTCTGTAAAGGAATTATCCTTCAATTAAAAAATAAATAAAATTTAAAATATATGTAGGGTTAATAACTGAGTTCTGTCAATGGGGGGTGTGTGTGTGTGTGTGTGTGTGTGTGTGTGTATGTATGTGTGTTCACAGGAGCACACAAACTCATAGGTGGGTAACTCTATGATAAATTACATTCTGTCATTACTTTCAAAACAAACTCCTCTTCCTTTACAGAATTGTCAACATCACACTGCTGGTGACTTCTGTGAACGATGTGCTCTTGGTTATTATGGCATTGTCAAGGGATTGCCAAATGACTGTCAGCAATGTGCTTGTCCTCTAATTTCTTCTAGCAACAAGTAAGACTGAGAAATATTACCATATTTCCCAATCAGTAACACCATCTGTGTAGCACATGGACTTTTCTGTGATTTAGCTATTTTTTCCATGTAGACAAAAATCTCAATTTAAGATAGATTTTTTTAAATAATATAAAAACATGACAAAAGTGAGCACTTAATACTCTATGGTTCCTTTTTCCTTTAAAACTGTGTCCCAAGTAAGTAATGCTTATTAATTAAAAGGTAAATACCAATTTAACATATATTTATGAAATAAATGATTTATGTACAAATGTGTATAATCTTATAAGTTTTTAGAAAGACCTAGTGTTTTCATATAATTCTGAAATAACTTCAGCTATGAGGGATTGTTTGATGCATAGTATATAACTTTTATAGCTGTTTCCATTCATTTTCTGTGTTTAGTTCATGACTGATCAGAATTATCAGGCAGATAATTGAAAAATAATGTGGTTACAGCAAGATGACTTATTGTTATGCTCCAACAGAAGTCAGTATCTCCCAGAATCACAGCCCCCTTTCTGTTAAGATAATCCAAGCTTGGTGCCATGGAAACACAGCCATAAGGGGAAACAAATGCAGGAATATTTTATTTCAGTGCCGTCAGAACATTCTGCATCGGTTTATGTATTGATGAAAACCCCTAGGTGTTTGCACAAACCTTTTTGCTAAGACAATCTGCACTTTCTTTTAAATGATTTATAGAATTCAATCTCTACACAGTGGGGTAATTTTTTCTCTAAGAATTTGCTTTTGAAGGAATGTAGGGCACTTTGTTCAGAATTAGAATCCTAGACACCTTATCTTTAGTATATAAGAACCATAAAGTAACTCAGATGAAGAGATAGTTCTACCTATTCCATTTTTTTTTTTTTTTTTTTTTTTTTTTTCCATCTTTGACTTTGTTTACATTTTGAAAACATTTTCATGTTATTATCTCCCTTTCCTCTGCAAGCATCCCTTTTGGGTTGAACAGAACATAAGTCTTACATAGGATATCAAACGTGAATTTTTAGATAAATGGGATATTGATGAGGATAAAATACATGATCTTATAATTCATTGAGCAAAAGTGGTTGGTATGTGAAATATATTATTTTCATCCTCCTTTCCCTAATCTACCTCTGATGAACTGATCTTAACAAGAGAAATGTACTTATTTTATGGTTTATTAAAATGGGAATTAATAATTAATTGATAATTTACTGTAGGGTGAACTATAACAAAAGCTACAGGATATATAAAAAAGAAGCAGAACATCTCTTGGAGAGGCTCACAGTTAAATGGGTGTCTTCAGAGAGGTCAACTTAGATTTAAAGGAAATTTGACGGCACAAAGTACCATACTTGATTTTGGAAACTTAAAGAATATATTAAAAATTAATAATATTAATAATAAAGTTTTGGCTTCCTAGGTGGCTCAGTGATAAAGAATCCACCTGCCAATGAAGGAGCCTCAGGAGGTACAGGTTTAGGGAAGATTCCCTGGAGGAGGAAATGGCAACCCACTGCAGTATTCTTGCTTGGAGAATCCCATGGACAGAGGAGCCTGGCAGGCTACAGTTCATGAGGTCACAAAAAGACACAACTGAGCACGCATAATAAATTTTAAGTTTATTTAAATTATTAAATTTACAACAGATTGAAGAGCTTTTACTGGCAGAGATAGTAGAAAATTTACAAAGTAAAAGCTTAGAAGCAGGAAACACAAATCACGTTTAAGAACCAGTAAGTTTGGAGCATGGGTTCAAATGAATTTTATAATTACAGATGAATGAATCAGAGAATGGAGGCCATACTGTAGAAATCCTTGAATACCAGTCTAAGAAACTGCTATTTAATTTTCTATGTAATGAGGAAACACTACAAATTTTTATTTGAAATAAAAGATTAATGTGATCAGAGCCACAATTTAGGAAGACTGTTATGATGGAATTGAGTATAATGAACTGAAACAGGAAAATAAGAAAAGCAAAGAGACTAATTAAAAAGCTATTGCGCTAGCTTAGGCAAAAGATAATTAGAACCTGAAAAAAGGTAATAGCAACAAAAATAGAGACAAAGGGATGGATGTGAGGAAAACACAGGAAGATAGATTGTTGAATGTGAGTCTATAGCACTGATAACTAATTAGATATGACAGGTTTAGGCAAAGCAGGAGTTGAAGCCAGGGCTTTGTAGCCAAGTTGAGCTCCAATGGTAGTCATTAACAGAAATAGGGAAACTGGAAATTGTTAGAAATTGTTAGAAAATCTTACTAATTTTCATGCAGAAAGATTTCCTGTCGTATTTCCTTACACTAGATCACATTATTTTGTATTTAAAGTAAAATGTAGTTTGAAATCCGTATATAAATTACAAAAGACAGTCTTTATTTTAAGTGAAATATCTATTCACACTTAATGCATTGAAATACCAATGGCAGTTGGGGATAAGTTATAAAAGAATTAAATTGCTTTTGTGTCCCCATTTTTTTTTTTAACCTGAAAGATATTCGATAATACTTATTCTACTGTCTGACAAATATGCAGGAATTCTCATCATGTTTTTATTTTAATTCGTGAAAAATACCACCCTTTTTCTGGATGTTTGATATTTTCATGACTGTCATATAATTATTAAAACTTCACAGTTTTAACATGGTCAGTGTCATGCGTTGTTAATTCATCAAGAAACAACCTTCTTTATTTGTTAACTATTATTAGTAATATTTAGCTGTGATATCCTACCCTCGAATGTTGTTGTTCAATCATTAAGTCATGTCTGACTCATTGCAACTCCATGGACTATAGCCTGCCAAGCCCCTCTGTTCAAGGGATTTTTCCAGACAAGAATACTGGAATGAGTTGCCATTTCCTTCTCTAGAGGATCTTCCTGACCCAGGGATCAAACTCACATCTTTTTGCAGGCAGAATCTTTACCACAGAGGCACCAGGGAAGTCCATTACCCTTGAATAGGAACTTATAGTTACAAATATGACATTTTTAACCATCAAAAAACAGTTCCAATCATCTAGATATTAGATTAGAATTGCTTAAATTTATAAAAATAAATAAGTCAAATGGTTTTTCAATCTTTATTTTTTTCCTGATTCAGTTTCAGCCCATCTTGTATCATGGAAGGCCTGGATGATTACCGTTGCACAGCTTGCCCACGGGGATATGAAGGAAAGTACTGTGAAAGGTACGAACAGTTATGAGACATAGAGAGCAATGATGCATAGAGATCATATAACAAAGGATCATAGTAGGAAAGTATTGATTATTTTTACAATGTCATTTTCATGTTCTCTTATAGTTTATAAGCTTTCAAAAGTATTTTTCTATCTTTAGAGTTTACCCAAAGAAAGTTTATATTTTAGCACACATATATATATACATACACACCCTAATATAAATTGGAATGGAGAAAAAGAGCATTTTACAAGAACAAATAAATCAATTTCAAAATGTTATGTATGGTTAACAATAACAAAAGCCTGGTGATACATAATTCTAATTTTAGTTCATTGGGAAATATTGGTGGGCACTTCCTGCATGCACGTTACTATTCTGAGAACTCTGGCACTACCTCACCAATTATATACATAATTCAGAATATAAATTGTATCAAGCATTCTTAATTAGCACAGTCCAAATATTAAAGTGTTAATTGGTTCTCCTTTTCAACATACATACAAAAAGTATTATTTAAAGGCTTCTTCTCACCATATTTTTTACAAATTCTAATAATGCGTGTACATAGTTATCAGTTGAACTATTTCAAATCCTAAAGATTGATGCTGTGAAAGTGCTACACTCAATATGCCAGAAAATTTGGAAAACTCAGCAGTGGCAACAAGACTGGAAAAAGTCAGTTTTCATTCCAATCCCAAAGAAAGGCAATGCCAAAGAATGCTCAAACTACGTCACTGTTGCACTCATCTCACACACTAGTAAAGTAATGCTCAAAATTATCCAAGCTAGGCTTCAACAATACATAAACTGTGAACTTCCAGATGTTCAAGCTGATTTTAGAAAAGGCAGAGGAACAAGAGATCAAATGGCCAATATCCACTGAATCATTGAAAATACAAGAGAGTTCCTGAAAAACATCTATCTCTGCTTTATTGACTATGCCAAAGCCTTTGACTGTGGATCACAATAAACTGTGGAAAATTCTGAAAGAGATGGAAGTACCAGACCACCTGACCTGCCTCTTGAGAAACCTGTATGCAGGTCAGGAAGCAACAGTTAGAAGTGGACATGGAACAACAGACTGGTTCCAAATAGGAAAAGGCGTACATCAAGGCTGTATATTGTCACCCTGCTTATTTAACTTCTATGCAGAGTACATCATGAGAAACACTGGGCTGGAGGAAGCACAGCTGGAATCAAGATTGCTGGGAAAAATATCAATAACCTCAGATATGCAGATGACACCACCCTTATGGCAGAAAGTGAAGAAGAACTAAAGAGCCTCTTGATGAAAGTGAAAGAGGAGAGTGAAAAAGTTGGCTTAAAGCTCAACATTCAGAAAACGAAGATCATGGCCTCTGATCCCATCGCTTCATGTAAAATAGATGGGGAAACAGTGGAAACAGTGGCAAACTTTATATTTTTTGGCTCCAAATCACTCCAGATGATGATTGCAGCCATGAAATTAAAAGATGCTTACTCCTTGGAAGAAAAGTTATGATCAACCTAGACAGCATATTAAAAAGCAGAGACATTATTTTTCCAACACAGGTCCATCTAGTCAAAGCTGTGGTTTTTCTAGTAGTCATGTATGGATGTGAGAGTTGGACTATTAACAAAACTGAACACTGAAGAATTGATTCTTTTGAACTATGTTGTTGGAGTAGACCTTTGGGAGTCCCTTGGACTGCAAGGAGATCCAATCAGTCCATCCTAAAGGAGATCAGTCCTGAGTGTTCATTGGAAAGACTGATGTTGAAGCTGAAACTCCAATACTTTGGCCACCTGATGCAAAGAGTTGACTCATTGGAAAAGACCCCAATGCTGGGAAAGATTGAAGGTAGGAGGAGTAGGGGATGACAGAGGATGAGATGGCTGGATGGCATCACCAACTCAATGGGCATGAGTTTGAGTAAATTCCAGGAGTTGGTGATGGACAGGGAGGCCTGGCATGCTGCAATCCATGGGAAAGAGTTGGCTATGACTGAGAGACTGAACTGAACTGAACTGTAATTATTAAATGGAATGTTAACTATAATATAAATGTCAAGTTAAGAAACACAGTTCTACATCAAAGAACTCCTGATTCCAGGGAAAATTAATAGAAAAGAGCTCACCCAAAAATCTCGATACCTACACTGAAACCAAGCTCCACCCAAGAGCCAACAAGTTCCAGTGCAAGACATAACAACAATAATTCTCCAGCAAAGCAGGAACACAGCCCTGAGCATTAAAAGACAGGCTTTCAAAGCCATGCCAAACCCATAGACACCCAACTCACTACTGGACACTTCATTGCACTCCAGAGAGAAGGGCTCCACCCACCAGAACCAAGACTTAAGATCCCCTGACCAGAAAACCTTGACAAGCCCCTAGTCCAATCCCACCCACAGGGAACAGGCTCCACAATAAAGAGGAACCACAAACTTCCAGGCTACAAAAGGGCACCCCAAACACAGCAATCTAAACAAAATGAAAAGGCAGAGAAATATTTAGCAGGTAAAGGAATATGATAAATGCCCACCAAACCAAACTAAAGAAGAGGATATAGGGAGTCTTCCTGAAAAAGAATTCAGAATAATGATAGTACAGATGATCCAAAATATTGAAAACAAAATGGAGTTACAGATAAATAGACTACAGACAAAGATTGAGAAGATGCAGGAAATGTTTAGTAAGGAACTAGAAGAAATAAAGAAGAGTCAAACAATAATGAATAATGTAATAATTGATATCAAAAGCACTCTGGAGGGAACCAACAGTAGAATAAATGAGGCAGAAAAAAGGATAAGTGAGGTGAAAGATAGAATGGTGGAAATAAATGAAGCAGAGACAAAAAAAGAAAAAAAAAAAAACATTAAATGAAAACAACCTCAGAGACCTCTGTGTTAACACCCAGAGGTTAAACACCCCAACAAATGAATCATAGGTGTTCCAGAAGAAGATGAAAAGAAAGAGCATGAGAAAATAGTTGAGGAGATAATAGTTGAAATCTTCCCTAAAATGGGATAGGAAATAGCCACTAAAGTCCAAGAAACTAGAGAGTCCAAAACAGGATAAACCCAAGGCAAAACACTCTAAGACACATCTTAATCAAACTAACAAATATCAAACACAAAGAGCAAATATTAAAAGCAGCATAGAAAAAGCAACAAATTATACACAAGGGGATCCCCTGAGGATAACAGCTGATCTTTCAATAGAAACTCTTCAGGCCATAAGGGAATGGCTGGACATACTTTAAGTGATAAAAGAGAAAAACCTACAACCCAGATTACTATACTTAGTAAGGATCTCATTCAGATATGAAGGAGAAATCAAAAGCTTTATAGACAAGCAAAAGCTGAGGGAATTCAGCACCACCAAACCAGCTCTTCAATACATGCTATAAGATCTTCTCTAGACAGGAAGCACAGAAAAGATTTATAAACTCGAACCCAAAACAACAAAGTAAATGGCAATGGAATCATACTTGCCAATAATTACCTTAATTGTAAATGAGTTGAATGCCCCAACCAAAAGACAAACACTGGCTGAATGGATACAAAAACTAGACCCCTATACAATAGACCACCTCAAACCAAGGGACACATACAGACTGAAAGTGAAGGGCTGGAAATTGATATTTCATGCAAATAGAGACCAAAAGAAAGCAGGAGTAGAAATACTCATTTCAGATAAAATAGACTTTGAAATAAAGGCCATGAAAAGAGACAAAGAAGGACACTACATAATGATCAAAGGATCAGTCCAAGAAGAAGATATAAAAATGATAAATATATATGCACCCAACATAGGAGTATCTCAATACGTAAGGCAAATGTTAACAAATGTGAAAGGGGAAATTAACAGTAACACAATTATAGTGGCAAACTTTAATACCGCACTCACACCTATGGATAGATCAACCAAACAGAAAATTAGCAAGGAAACACAAGCTTTAAATGATACCAGTTAGACCTAATTGATATCTATAGGACATTTCACCCTAAAACAAAGAATTTCACCTTTTTCTCAGGGGCACACAGAACACTCTCCAGGATAAATCACATCCTGGGACATAAATCTAGCCTTGGTAAATTCAAAAAAATTTAAATCATTTCAAGTATCATTTCTGATAACAATGCAGTAAGATTAGATGTCAACTACAGGAAAAAATACTATTAAAATACAAACAGATGGAGGCTAAACAACATGCTTTGAATAACTCACAAATCACAAAAAGAAATCAAAATATGCATAGAAACAAATGAAAATGAAAACATGACAACCCAAAACCTATGGGATTCAGTAAAAGCCGTGCTAAGAGGAAGGTTCATAGCAATACAAGCTTACCTCAGTAAGCAAGGGAAAAATCAAGTAAATAACCTAACTTTACACCTAAAGCAACTAGTGAAAGGAGAAATGAAGAAACCCAGGGTTAGTAGAAGGAAAGAAATCTTAAAAATCACAACAGAAATATGTGAAAAAGAAACAAAGGAGGCTATAGCAAGAATCAAGAAAACTAAAAGCTGATTCTTTCAGAAGATATATAAAATAGACAAACCATTAGCCAGATTCATCAAGAAAAGAAGAAGAATCAAATCAACAAAATTAGAAATGAAAATGGAGAAATCACAGAAGACAACACAGAAATGCAAAGGATCTTGAGACTACTATCAGCAATGATGTGCCAATAAAATTGACAACTTGGAAGAAATGGATGAATTCTTAGAAAAGTATAACCTTCCAAAACAGAACCAGGAAGAAATAATAAATCTTAACAGACTCATCATAAGCATGGAAATTTAAACTGTAATCAAAACCTTCCAACAATTTGTTGGACCAGATGACTTCAAAGTTAAATTCTACCAAAAATTTAGAGAAGAGCTAACAGCAATCCTATTCAAACTCTTCCAGAAAATTGCAGAGGAGGGTAAACTCCCAAACTAATTTTATGAGGCCATCATCACCCCAATACCAAAATCAGACAAAGGTGCCACAGAAAAAGAAAGCTATAGGCCAATATCACTGATGAACATAGATGTAAAAATCGCCAATATCACTGATGAACATAGATGTAAAAATCCTCAACAAAATCCTAGCAAACAGAATCCAACAACGTATTAAAAAGATCATACATCATGACCAAGTGGGCTTAATCCCAGAGATGCAAGGATTCTTTACAAATCAATCAATGTATACACCACATTGACAAATTGAAAGATAAAAACTATATGATTATCTCAATAGATGCAGAGAAAGCCTTTGACAAAATTCAACACCCATTTATGATAAAAACTCTCCAGAAAGCAAGCATAGAAAGAACATACCTCAACATATTAAAAGCCATACATGATAAACACACAGCAAACATTATCCTTAATGGCAAAAAATTGAAAACATTTCCCCTAAAGTCAGGAACAAGAAAAGGATGCCCACTTTTACCACTACTATTCAACCTAACTTTGGAAGTTTTAGCCACAGCAATCAGAGCAAAAGAAGAAATAAAAGGAATCCAGATTGGAAAAGAAGTAAAACTCTCACTGTTTGCAGATGACATGATCCTCTACATAGAAAACCCTAAATACACCACCAGAAAATTACTAGAGCTAATCAATGAATATAGTAAACTTGCAGGATATAAAATGAATACACAGAAGTCCCACACATTCCTATACACTAACAATGAGAAAGCAGAAAGAGAATTTAAGGAAACAATCTCATTCACTATTGCAATGAAAAGAATAAAATACTTAGGAATAAATTTACCTAAAGAAACAAAAGACCTATATATAGAAAACTATAAAACACTCATGAAAGAAATCAAAGATGACACAAATAGATGGAGAAATATACCATGTTCATGATCAGAGGAATTGATATAGTGAAAATGAGTATACTACCCAAAGCAATCTGTAGATTCAGTGGAATCCCTATCAAGCTACCAATGGTATTTTTCATAGAACTAGAACAAATAATTTCACAATTTGTATGGAAATACAAAAAAAAACTCAAATCACCAAAGCAATCTTGAGAAAGAATGGAACTAGAGGAATCAACCTGCCTGACTTCAGACTATACTGCAAAGCTGCAGTCCTCCAAACAGTATGGTACTGGCACAAAGACAGAAATATAGGCCAACGGAACAAACTAGAAAGCCCAGAGATAAATTCACACACCTATGGACACCTTGTCTTTGACAAAGGAGGCAAAAATACACAATGGAGAAAAGACAATCGGTTTAACAAGTAGTGCTGGGAAAACTGGTCAACCACCTATAAACAAATGAATCTAGAATATTTTCTGACACTGCACACAAAAATAAACTCAAAATGGATTAAAAATATAAATGTAAGACTAGAAACTATAAAATTCCTAGGGGAAAACATAGGCAGAACACTCTGACATAAATTATAGCAAGATCCTCTATGACCCACCTCCCAGAGTAATGGAATTAAAAGCAAAAATAAACAAATGGCACCTTATTAAACTTAAAAACTTTTGCACAGTGAAGGAAACTATAAGCAAGGTGAAAAGACAGCTTCCAGAATGGGAGAAAATAATACCAAATGAAGCAACTGATACAGAATTAATCTCAAAAATATACAAGCAGCTCATGTAGCTAAATACCAGAAAAATAAATAACCCAATCAAAAACTGGGCCAAAGGACTAAAGAGACATTTCTCCAAAGAAGACATACAGTTGGCTAACAAACACATGACAAGATGCTTAACATCACTCATTATCAGAGAAATGCAAATCAAAACCACAGTGAGGTACCATCCCACACCAGTCAGACTGGCTGCTATCCAAAAGTCTACAAACAATAAATGCTGGAGTGGGTGTGGAGAAAAGGGAACACTCTTACACTGTTGGTGGGAATATAAACTAAGACAGCCAATATGGAGAACAGTGTGGAGATTCCTTAAAAAACCGGAAATAGAACTGCCATACAACCCAGCAGTCCCACTGCTGGGCATACACACTGAGGAGACCAGAATTGAAAGAGACACGTGTACCCCAATGTTCATTGCAGCACTGTTTACAATAGCTAGGACATGGACGCAACCTAGATGTCCATCTGCAAACAATTGATAAGAAAGTTGTGGTACATATACACAATGTAATATTACTCAGCTATTAAGGAGAAGTCATTTGAGTCAGTTCTAATGAGGTGGATGAAACTAGAGCCTATTATACACAGTGAAGTAAATCATAAAGAAAAACACCAATACAGGATATTAACGCATTTATATGGAATTTAAAGAGATGGTAACGATGACCCTCTATACGAGACAGCAGAAAAGACACAGATATAAAGAACAGACTTTTGGACTCTGTGGGAAAAGGCGAGGGTGGGATGATTTGAGAGAATTGCTTTGAAACATGTATATTACCATATGTAAAACAGATCACCAGTCCAAGTTTGATGCATGAAACAGGACACTCAAAGCCTGTGCACTGGGACAACTCAGAGGGATGGGCTGGGGAGGGAGGTGGGAGGGAGGTTCGGGACGGAGGAGGATGCATGTATACCTGTGGCTGATTCATGTCAATGTATGGTAAAAACCACCACAATATTATAAAGTAATTAGCCTCCATTTAAAATAAATTAATTTTTAAAAAAGAAAAGAAATAAAGGTTAAGTGGGGAAAAAAAAAGAAACAGTTCTAGACTGACTGTCTAGGAAGAGTGTAATTTATATTTTCTGACTTCATTATTTTCTATAAGGTCAGCACTATCTTGGATACTCAAATTTATCACCACCATTTTAGTAGGCTTTATTATTCATAAAGTAACAGAGAGCAACTAATATTAGCTATTAACTTTAAACACATGACAATTGTAGCATAATTGATAGCAATATGAAGTTTTATAAAGAATCTTGGACATAACTGAGCTCCACAGACTTTTCTGGGTCCCACTTTTGTCATGTAAAATATCAGAATAGTTCTTTTTTTTTTTTCATGTTGTACCTACTTTACAATGACATTGTGAAAATCAGGTATGTAGAGGATACCCTATCTGAGAACCTACATAGTCTCCTCTCCCATGCTATGCTATGCTATGCTAAGTCACTTCAGTCGTGTCCGACTCTGTGCGACCCCATAGACGGCAGCCCACCAGGCTTCCCCATCCCTGGGATTCTCCAGGCAAGAACACTGGAGTGGGTTGCCATTTCCTTCTCCAATGCATGAAAGTGAAAAGAGAAAGTGAAATCGCTCAGTCATGTCCGACTCTCAGCGACCCCATGGACTGCAGCCTACCAGGCTCCTCCATCTGTGGGATTTTCCAGGCAAGAGTACTGGAGTGGGGTGCCATTGCCTTCTCCGCTCCTCTCCCATAGGAGAGGTAAAAAGGCCCAAGATTTACCCCAACCCCTTTCTCTAGTGGTCCAGTAACTCATTAGTGTGTGAGTACAAAAGTCCAGCTCCTTTCCCCCAAAGCTGAACAAATCTTGAGATGTTATTTATACTCCAGACCTTTCCCTGGATCAGGCTAAGACTGGAACTTATCTGGAATCACACCATTGCTTGAATCCTTTCTTCTCTATTTCTTGCTTTACCCACTCCTTGGCTGAATTCTTCTATGAGCTTTCTTAAATTATGAATCTCTTTGCAAATATAAACCAATATTAATTTTATCATCACCCATTTAAGAATCTTCTTTTACTATAACCAGCAATGATATGTTAATAGTTGAAATAAATGTGCTTAGTAGCTCAGTTGTGTCTGACTCTTTACCACCCCGTGAACTGTAGCCCGCCAGCCTCCTCTGTCCATGGGAATTCTCCAGGCAAGAATACTGGAGAGGGTTGCTGTGCCCTCCTTCAAGGAGTCTTCCCAACCCAGGGATCGAATCCAGGTCGCCCACATTGCAGGTGGTTTCTTTACCATCTGAGCCACCAGGGAAGCCCAAGAATACTGGAGTGTGTAGCCTATCCCTTCTCTAGGGGAACTTCCCAACCCAGGAATCAAAGCGGGGTCTCCTGCATTGCAGGAGAATTCTTTACCAGCTGAGCTACTTGGAAAGCCCATGGAAATAAATAGATAACTAAATAATTAAACATATGTTTATAAAATCCAGTGCAGTTTCTATAGGTTTGCAAAATATATTTCTCAATAATTCTGTAACTCTAAACACACAAAATATTCACTACTTGCATATATATATAGTAGATATATAAAACATTCACAATTTTCATGCCAACAGAAATTAGTAACAATGAAATAACTAAAAGCAGGCAAAATCCAAAATATTGCTATTTGTTGTGCAGATATATACATCATTTGAATATATATATATTTTTTTCATGTCTACCAATGTGCTGTAGTATTCATGCTTAGCCTATAATCCATTTCATGCCCCAGTAAACACCAGTAGGAGGACAACTAAAAGCATTCTTGGACACCAAGAGGGATTATCTGGCATAATTTATGAAAAAAGTTTGATACTATAGCTACATTTATAAACTGGAGTTCCCACTATCTATAAAAGCAAGTATATAGAAGAGATTGGAAGGATATGCTGAAGTGACAATTATTGTCCTTAGCTAGAGTGATTATAGAAAATTTATATGTTTATTATCCATAAATGTTTAATCAATAAGAGTTAACAGTTGGTATAGCATAGAGATGAGCAGGGTTATATGCTATCAAATGGGAATGGCTTGAATAGTTTTTGCAGTTCTCAAATGTTATTATAGCTCTATATTCATCATTTCTAACATATAAATGATCAGGCTATATTTCCCTGAAAAATTACTTTTATTCAGCTAAATTAAACTAAAGGTCTTGCTTAAATTTTTATTGTAACCTTCCAAATAAATTTGTTTCACTTCTGAGAGCATCTTAAATGATTTAAATCACCTTATGACCTGCCCAAACTCATCAGGTCTAAAGCTGCTTAAATGTCTTGAGTGTCCCTGTATCATAGAAACCGCTACCCATGCTTTATCTCTGTTACTCTTATAATAAACTCTTTGAATATTTAATCAACCTGAACCTGTTTGGAATTGAATTCTTTCACCAACAAATGTTAAGAAACAATTTAAGTGGACTTATTTAATGATACTTTATTGAGCCTTTGTAATAGTACATTGGAAATATTATATTAAAACGATAAATGCATAAAAACCTAACGTTACAGATAATTTTCTTCTCACTTTGCTTTTTTTAACCAGCACAGGAAGAATTAACATTCACAGTCAGCTGTGCAAATTTCTACAGTCCTAGGCCACTAAAGATGGTCCAGGATTATTTGGCTAGTGTTTACAACTTTTGGATTAAATCTCCTACGGTCTCTCATCTTCCTTCTCTGTTTGTCTCTTGAACAAACATCTTTAAGTTCAGTTCAGTCACTCAGTTGTGTCCAACTCTTTGTAACCCCATGGACTGCAGCAAGCTAGGCCTCCCTGTCCAACACCAACTCCCGGAGTTTACACAAACTCATACCCATTTAGTTGGTGATGCCATCCAGCCATCTCATCCTCTGTTGTCCCCTTCTCCTCCTGCCTTCAATCTTTCCCAGCATCAGGGTCTTTTCCAATGAGTCCTTGCATCAGGTGGCCAAAGTATTGGAGTTTCAGCTGCAGCATCAGTCCTTCCAGTGAATATTCAGGACCGATTTCCTTTAGGATGAACTAGTTGGATCTCCTTGCAGTCCAAGGGACTCTCAAGAGTCTTCTCTGACACCACAGTTCAAAAGCATCAATTCTTCGGCACTCAGCTTTGTTTATAGGCCAACTCTCACATCCATACATGACCACTGGAAAAACCATAGCTTTGACTAGACAGACCTTTGTTGATAAAGTAATGTCTCTACTTTTTAATATGCTGTCTAGGTTGGTCATAACTTTTCTTCCAAGGACCAAGCATCTTTTAATTTCATGGCTACAGTCACCATCTGCAGTGATTTGGGAGCCAAAAAATTTAAGTCTGTCACTGTTTCTACTATTTCTTCATTTATTTTCCACGAAGTGATGGGACCAGATGCCATGATCTAAACTTTCTGAATGTTCAGTTTTCAGCCAACTGTTTCATTCTCCTCTTTCACTTTCATCAAGAAGCTCTTTAGTTCTTCTTCACTTTCTGCCATAAAGGAGGTGTCATCTTCATATCTGAGGTTATTGACATTTCTCCCAGCAATCCTGATTCCAGCTTGTGATTCATCCAGTTCAGCATTTCCCATGATTTACTCTTCATATAAGTTAAATAAGCAGGGTAACAATATACAGCCTTGACATACTCCCTTCCCGATTTGGAACCAGTCTGTTGCTCCATGGCCAGTTCTAACTGTTGCTTCTTGACCTGCATACAGATTTCTCAGGAGGCAGGTCAGGTGGTCTGGTATTCCCATCTCTTGAAGAATTTTTCACAGTTTGTTGTGACCCACACAGTCAAAGGCCTTGGCATAGTCAATAAAGCAGAAGTAGATGCTTTTCTGGAACTCTCTTGCTTTTTCAATGATCCAACAGATGACAATTTGATCTCTGGTTCCTCTGCCTTTTCTAAATCCAGCTTGAACATCTGCAAGTTCACAGTTCGTGTACTGTTGAAGCCTGGCTTGGAGAATTTTGAGCATTACTTTGCTAGCTGTTGATTATATTTAGGCTGAACTACATATATATAATTTATCGTGTTATCCAGGAAACTGAGAGACTCTGTTTTTAACACTGAAGCCAGGACAACAGGAATCTGGGACCATCCTTGGTAAATCAGAGCATATAGACTTGTTAGCATCTCTTAAAAGTTACCCACCTTACTTGGGCTTCCCAGGTGGTGCTAGTGGTAAAGACCCTGCCTGCCAGTGCAGGAGCCTTAAGAGATGTGGGTTTGATCGCTGGGTCCAGAAGATCCCCTGGAGAAAGGCATGGCAACCCACTCCAGTATTCTTGCCTGGAGAATCCCATGGACAGAGGAATCTGGTGGGCTACAGTTCATGGGGTCTCTAATAGTCGGACACAACTGAAGCAACTTAGCACACAAACTTACAGTAACATAACCAACATATACTTAAGTGAATTATTTCACTGAAGGGTAGAAGATTGATGAACAGTTGGTATTTGGGGTTCATTCAGTTGAACTTCCTGTAGAATTTCTGAAGTTGGTGTTACATATTTTATTTATATCAAATAGCCCACTTCCAGAGAGACCCAATAAAAAATCTATCTTGAGAAAGATGTGATTGAAAGGAAAGAATTAAATAGAAAGCAAAGCCATTTATTGCCACTTGCTTCCTTTTCCTCACTAGTAAAATTAATAAGTTGAATTATTTGGTCATTTTGATCCCTAAAATGAATGCATCTAGGTAAGCCCAGAAGTCAATGTAAATTTTTATTCATTTCTAATTTAAAAATGAAGACTTCAAAAAGTTTTTTTGTAATCTAGAGTAGTAGTGGGCCCATTGTCTATTTCTGTATGTCACCCTAGCTGCCAATGCTTGTTACAGGCAGACTAATACTAATACTATTTAGTATTCTAATAGAGAATACTAAATATTTAACCCCAGTTATGTAAATTTGTGGAGAAGGAAACAACAACCCACTCCTGTATTCTTGCCTGAAGAATTCCATGGACAGAGGAGCCTGGTGGTCTACAGTCCATTGGGTCACACAGAGTTGGACATGACTGAAGTGACTTTGTACCCATGCATGTAAATTTGATACCTCGACAAGAATCCCATTCTTCTCATTATTATATCAGTTTTCCATTAGTAGATTATTATAAAACAATTTATACTTGATTAATATTCTGATTTGAATTCCTTTAGCCAAAAATGTTTGAAAATTTCTTTCTCTTTCACTGCATGAGTTTGATTTTGCCTCTTGACCTACAAAGCCTGCAGTGTTTACAATCTAGCTCTTTGCAGAAAAAAATTTTTAACCCCTGATCCATTGACTCTTGCTATCAATTTTGTTTCATTCACAACAACACACACACAACAACAACAATTTCGAGACATGACTTACTGTTAATCTCCTTTGCATTGTCATTGTTTAAATTCAGGTGTGCCCCTGGCTATACCGGCAGCCCAAGCAGCCCTGGAGGCTCCTGCCAAGAATGTGAGTGTGACCCCCATGGCTCACTGCCTGTCCCCTGTGACCCTGTCACAGGGATCTGCACGTGCCGACCTGGAGCCACGGGGCTGAAGTGTGACGGCTGTGAACAGGGGCATGCGCGCGAGGGCATGGAGTGTGTTTGTACGTATACTAACTTGATTATTGGTTCTGGGGACTTGGTTCCATTTCTGTCTCATTTCCAGTGAGAAAGACTGATTTTTTTTTTCTTATTTTTCAATAGCTAGTGTTTCCCTTGTTTTTCAATAGCTACTGCTACTCTTCACTCTCCCTGACACTGTCTGTCCACCTTCTGCTGTTTGCCCGCTGTTTTGTCTCCATCCTGCTGAGCCAAGAACAGCTGAGAAAATCCTCAGCATGCTTTAGTCAGTTCATTGAAGACCTACAGCAAAGTTCCCGGAGGCAGATTCTATTTTATTTTGCCCATCTAAGACTTTGCAGTTTTACCTAAAGCTGACATTGCCTTTGTGACAGATTAAAGGTCTGGGTTTGTTAAATTTTTTTTAGAATCCTCTTGAATTTGTAATCAAATGGACAGGCACTGTAACCCTTGAAGTACAACTGGCTTTCTGAGTTTACAGAAATCCATGGGCATCCTTCTTCTTAGCTTTCTCTGGCACTAGAGAACCTGGAGGCAGTGACAGTGAACTCAAGGGTTTCTACTCACATGCTTCTCTTTGTTTCAATAACTGCTTCTGGATTCAGTAATGCCATCCTGAGTGTACATTGACTGTCAGTATTAAATATAGTTCTTAGATCGTATATAATCTAAAAAGGTTATTTATAAATATAGGGAGGACCATTATACTGTGGTATATTCTTTTCCTTGAGGAAATTTACAATATTGGTCTTAATTCTTTCTAACAAATATAAGTAGAAATTATTTAAGTGCTTTTTATTTCAATATTTACATATTTTAATATATTTACATATGCTTGTATTTCTGGTTTTAGTGTTTTGTGTGTGTCTGAAGCTTAATAACATTTTCACTAGAATTTTTGTTTGTGCTCTAATTTTATGAGTTGCTTCAAAACTAAGCCTGGCTTTTTAGGTCTGCCAAAAGGTAAAGACTGGGTATATTTGGGAATATAATTTTTAAACTTCTTCTTTTCTGTGTATTTCATATTGTATTTAAAATAAAAATAAATGTCAAGTTTGATGGGAAGAGATAAAGTGTAATATGTAATGTACATTTACATTATCATATTCAGTTATTGGTATACACATATTCACTCTTCTTAAGTAAAATGGCACATTTTAATGATAATTGCATGGACTTCCAGTATAATACAACTAGTTTTAATATTGTTATTAATTGTTATTAAAATTAATTGTTATTTAATTGTTATTAAAGTTAACTATTAACATGGAAATATTCAACTAAATAATATGTATTCATAACATAAATGCTAATCTAACAGACCTTGAATTTTAAATTAATTAATTTTCTACGGGTGAGATCAGAAAAATCTGATCTCTTTTTCTATGAGTTCATGGTTTGTTTGCATTCTGTCTTGTTGCATTGACTTATATGTATGTTTTTGTACCAGTATCATATTTTTTTTGATAAATGTAGGCTCTGTAGTATAGTCTAAAGTCAGGGAGCATGATCCTTCCAGCTCTGTTCTTTCACAAAATTGTATTGGCCTTTTGGAGTCTTTTGTTTTTCCATACAAATTTTATAATTATTTGTTCTAATTCTATGGAAAATACCATTGTATTTTGATAGGGATTGCATTGAATCTGTAGATTGCCTTGCCTAATATGGTCATTTCAGTTCAGTTCAGTTCAGTTGCTCAGTCGTGTCCGACTCTTTGCGACCCAATGAATCACAGCACGCCAGGCCTCCCTGTCCATCACCAACTCCCAGAGTTCACTCAGATCCACATCCATCGAGTCAGTGATGCCATCCAGCCATCTCATCCTCTGTCATCCCCTTGTCCTCCTGCCCCCAATCCCTCCTAGCATCAGAGACTTTTCCAATGAGTCAACTCTTTGCATGAGATGGCCAAAGTACTGGAGTTTCAGCTTTAGCATCATTCCTTCCAAAGAAATCCCAGGGCTGATCTCCTTCAGAATGGACTGGTTGGATCTCCTTGCAGTCCAAGGGACTCTCAAGAGTCTTCTCCAAAACCACAGTTCAAAAGCATCAATTCTTTGGCACTCAGCCTTCTTCACAGTCCAACTCTTACATCCATACGTGACCACAGGAAAAACCATAGCCTTGACTAGACGGACCTTTGTTGGCAAAGTAATGTCTCTGCTTTTGAATATGCTATCTAGGTTAGTCATAACTTTCCTTCCAAGGAGTAAGCATCTTTTAATTTCATGGCTGCAGTCACCATCCGCAGTGATTTTGGAGCCCCCAAAAATAAAGTCTGACACTGTTTCCACTGTTTCTCCATCTATTTCCCATGAAGTGATGGGACCAGATGCCATGATCTTCATTTTCTGAAGGTTGAGCTTTAAGCCAACTTTTTGACTTTCACTTTCATCAAGAGGCTTTTTAGTTCCTCTTCAAGCAATATTTATCCTTCCAATCCATAAGCACAGTATATCTTTCCATTTTTTTGTGCTGTTTTCAATTTTTTTAATCAGTGTCATATAGTTTTATAAGTAGAAGGCTTTTATCTCTTTAGATTTATTATTTTTGATGCATTTGTAAGTGGGATTGTTTTCTTAATTTCTCTTCTCATAGTTTGTCTTTAGAGTACAGAAACACAACATATTTCTGGATATTTTGTATCTTGCCACTTTACTGAATTCATTAATGAGTTCAAATAGTTTTTTGCCAGTGCCTTTAGGATTTTCTATATAAAGCATCATGTCATCCACAAATAGTGATAGTTTTACTTCTTCCTTTCCTTCTTTCTAAGTTCTTAAGCTAACTTAGAGCAAGAAACCAAAAAATGGATTCACCTAGTACATTGATCTGCTGGTCGTGTTTTGTCACATATGACTATAGTAGAATTTTCTAATGCCCATGAGTGAGACTAGATGAAGTAGCTTGATTCTGGCAAGAGAATATTTATGTAGTAAGAAAAGTGTCCTCTGATACAAATAAAACCTTCTTCAGAGCCTGAAGACCATGTTACTTCAATGAAGAAAAGAGATAAAATAGTGCTGTTAATCTGTGCTGACTATAAAAATAAGATGTTTGTCACATTTGATAGAAATAAGTTAAAACTCAAATCATTAGTAGCATGTATCATACAGTTAGTTCTTCTCTCTTTGGCTGATTCTTTAGCAAATACAGTTTAATTTGGCCCACATCTGGTCCCATCACTACATGGGAAATAGATGGAGAAACAGTGGAAACAGTGTCAGACTTTATTTTTCTGGGCTCCAAAATCACTGCAGATGGTGACTGCAGCCATGAAATTAAAAGACGCTTACTCCTTGGAAGGAAAGTTATGACCAACCTAGATAGCATATTCAAAAGCAGAGACATCACTTTGCCAACAAAGGTTCGCCTAGTCAAGGCTATGGTCTTTCCTGTGGTCATGTATGGATGTGAGAGCTGGACTGTGAAGAAGGCTGAGCGCCGAAGAATTGATGCTTTTGAACTGTGGTGTTGGAGAAGACTCTTGAGAGTCCCTTGGACTGCAAGGAGATCCAACTGGTCCATTCTGAAGGAGATCAGCCCTGGGATTTCTTTGGAAGGAATGATGCTAAAGCTGAAACTCCAGTATTTTGGCCACCTCATGCGAAGAGTTGACTCATTGGAGAAGACTCTGATGCTGGGAGGGATTGAGGGCAGGAGGAGAAGGGGACGACAGAGGATGAGATGGCTGGATGGCATCACTGACTCGATGAATGTGAGTCTGAGTGACTTCGAGAGCTGGTGATGGATAGGGAGGCCTGGCGTGCTGCAGTTCATGGGGTCGCAAAGAGTCGGACACGACTGAGCGACTGATCTGATCTGATCTGATCTGATGGATGTGTATATTTTTTTTTTTAAATGCACCAGGAAATGTTCATTGCAGTATCTCAGGTGAGCCACATATTGGTAGAAAGAATTTATGTACTCCCTGTAGAGTTTATGCTCTTCGGTCAGTCAATGAGTTCAGTCTCTCAGTCATGTCTGACTCTGTGTCCCCATGGACTGCAGAATGCCAGGATTCCCTGTCCTTCACCAACTCCAAGAGCTTCCTGAAATTCATGTCCATTGAGTCAGTGATGCCATCAAGCCATCTCATCCTGTTTCATCCCCTTCTCCTCCCACCTTCAGTCTTTCCCAGCATCAGAATCTTTTCCAGTGAGTCAGATCTTCGCATCACATGGGCAAAGTATTGGAGTTTCAGCTTCAGCATCAGTCCTTCCAATGAATATTCAGGACTGATTTCCCTTAGGATTGACTGGTTGGATCTCCTTGCAGTCCAGGGGACTCTCAGGAGTCTTCTCCAACACTGTATTTGAGAAGCATCAATTCTTTGGTGCTCAGCTTTCTTTATGATCCAATTCCCACTTCCATACACGACTACTGGAAAAACCATAGCTTTGACTAGACAGACCTTTGTCAGCATAATAATGTCTCTGCTTTTGAATATGCTGTCTAGGTTTGTCATCGCTTTGCTTCCAAGGAGTAAGCATCTCCTAATTTCATGGCTGCAGTCACCATCTGCAGTGATTTTGGAGCCCAAGTAAAGAAAGTCTGTCACTATTTCCATTGTTTCCTCATCTATTTGCCAAGAAGTGATGGAACCATATGTCATAATCTTAGTTTTTTGATGTTGAGTTTTAAACCAACTTTTTCACTGTCCTCTTTCACTTTCAAGATGCTCTTCAGTTCTTCTTTACTTTCTGCCATAAGTGTGGTGTCATATGCATATCTGAGGTTATTGACATTTCTCCCAGCAATCTTGATCCAAGCTTGTGCTTCATCCAGCCTGGCATTTCACCTGATGTACTCTACATATAAGTTAAATTTAAGCAGAGTGACAACATACAGCCTTGATACACTCCTTTCCCCATTTGGAATCAGTCTGTTGTTCCATGTCTGGTTCTAACTATTGCTTATGCTCTTAATTTACTTAACAAATAAATTACCTAGGCATGACCTACGCATGATCATTGTAGTATCTCAGGTGAACTGCATATTGTTGGAAAGAATTTATATATTCCTTGTATAGTTTATGCTCTTAATTTATTTAGCGAATAATTTTAAATTATGTTGTAAAGAAGACAAGAGAAAATGCAGAAATCATGAAAGAGCCTTCCTTGACCACCTACTTTTCCAAAAAAACACAAAACTAGTAGCTGGCACAGATAATTGCCAGAGAGCAAGCTAGGGTTTCAGAATTTTCTGATGACTCAGTGGTAAAGAATCCACCTGCCAATATAGAAGCCATAGGTTTGATTCCTGGGTCAGAAAGAGTCCCTGGAGAAAGAAATGGCAATCCACTCCAGTATTTCTGCCTGGGAAATGCAACAGAGGAGCCTGGCAGGCTACAGTCCATGGGGTCACAAAAGAGTCAGACATGACTTACCAACTAAACAACTACAAAAAAGGTAGAGTTTTATTGGATCCAAAATATAGTAGTGAATTTCTTGCAGGACACAGGTATTTTATATAGGGACATTCCATTACTACCATGAAGAATTTACACAAATAATCTGTGCCCTTATCAGGAGATACCAGAGTTTCTCATAATTATCCAGATTCAACCTACCAACATTATCAGTCCCACCAAGCCAACTAATACTCAGGTATACCTAACCATTGTGTCTGTCTTCAATCTCAGGCATCCTCTAAAGCCCATTTCACCCCCACATGGTTCAATTTTTTAGCAATTCACCCATAGTGACAGACTACCATTTGTCAGAAATGATGGTAAGCACTTAATTCTTGCAACATCCCCACATGTTATTATGTCCACAGTGTGATTTTTTAAAACCTTAATTTAGATGATTTAAGTCACCTTTCCAAGGTTCACCCTGACTTTTCAACAGAGTTGTGGTTTGAACGTAGATCTGTCTTGCAAATATTACTTTCTTAACCTCTCCGCTGACTGTTAATCCGAGACACAAAGAGCAAACATGGTTTTCCCAATATAGTCAACATTAGTTAATTCACTTCATTATTCATTTACTTCTTCTGGGCTTAAAGCCCATATTCCCTCAAGAAAGAATAAAGATCAGATCAGATCAGATCAGTCGCTCAGTCGTGTCCGACTCTTCGCGACCCCATGAACCGCAGCATGCCAGGCCTCCCTATCCATCACCAGCTCCCGGAGGTCACCCAGACTCACACCCATCAAGTCAGTGATGCCATCCAGCCATCTCATCCTCTGTCGTCCCCTTCTCCTCCTGCCCTCAATCCCTCCCAGCATCAGAGTCTTCTCCAATGAGTCAACTCTTCGCATGAGGTGGCCAAAATACTGGAGTTTCAGCTTTAGCATCATTCCTTCCAAAGAAATTCCAGAATAAAGATAAGATGGGCTAAAAAATAAAATGAAAAAAATTTACTATATGTAAAGTCAATAGGTACATTGGAGAAGGCAATGGCACCCCACTCCAGTACTCTTGCCTGGAAAATACCATGGACGGAGGAGCCTGGTGGGCTGCAGTCCATGGGGTCGCTAGGAGTCATACACAACTGAGCGACTTCACTTTCACTTTTCACTTTCATGCATTGAAGAAGGAAATGGCAACCCACTCCAGTGTTCTTGCCTGGAGAATCCCAGAGATGGCAAAGCCTGGTGGGCTGCCTTCTATGGGGTCGCACAGAATCAGACAGGACTGAAGTGACTTAGCAGCAGCAATAGGTACATACAGTTTTTTTTTTTCCCCTCTGCTAATCATTAAGACTCTCTAAGATTGAAAACATTGTGGTAGTTATGGTAGATTCTTATTCATCAGAGATTGCCAAGTGAAGTCCTTACAGTCCCTCCAAGCAGGTGAAAAGACACATTAACTGGCTCTCAGATTTCTTCAAGGCCTTTGTATTTCTTTCCTAATGAGACTAATTGGAGACAGCTCTGCAATGTGTTTTTCCTTTTAGATGCTGATGAGTCCTGAATAGGTCTTATTGGATTCCCAAACGAGAGCCTCTCCTTAGTGAGTTGCTGCTGCTGCTGCTGCTAAGTCGCTTCAGTCCTATCCAACTCTGTGCAACTCCATAGATGGCAACCCACAAAGCTCCCCATCCCTGGGATTCTCCAGGCAAGAACACTGGAGTGGGTTGCCATTTCCTTCTCCAATGCGTGAAAGTGAAAAGTCAAAGTGAAGTCGCTCAGTTGTGTATGACTCCTAGCGACCCCATGGACTGCAGCCCACCAGGCTCCTCTGTCCATGGGATTTTCCAGGCAAGAGTACTGGAGTGGGGTGCCATTGCCTTCTCCGCCTTAGTGAGTTAGGTTAATACAAATCCAACCTCTTTTTTCAGCCCTCATTCGTAATTTACATGTCATTTTATAAAATGAGACCAACCACCTGCCTTTCTGAAACTTGAGACTGAGCAAGAAAACCACTATTTATTTAATAGTAAAGTTTTATATTGGGAAACACGAAATTTGGATCTGTTTATGTCCTATTTGGGGCTGCCCTGGTGACTCAAGTGGTAAAGAATCTGCAGTGCAGGAGACCCAGGTTTGATCCCTGGGATGGGAAGATCCCCTGGAGAAGGGAATGGCAACCCACTCCAGCATTCTTGCCTAGGGAATTCAATGGACAGAGAAGCCTGGTGGACTATAGTCCATGCGGGTCACAAGAGTCTAGACTAGTAGTTAACACTTAGCGACTCATGTGATATTGAAAATAGATTATTAGTGATGTAGTAAAATATATTACTCTCTTGAAGAACAGAAATTAAAATTAGTAGCTGTTGGCAAGATGTCATTCCATAAAGAGTGCCTGAAATATTTTATAAATATCAAATTGATGCTTTCAACTTATTCAATATGTATGAAATATTAGGAATATATCAGCACTTATCTATAGTTATAAATTATCTAAAATATAAAATTTAAGATGATGCTTAAGCAGAGCACTGTGACTGTAGCTATTTTTCTCATCTTTAAAATTAGGGCATTAAGAGTACTCACTTCATAGAATTTCTGTGAACATTGGATGAGATAATGAAGTCAAGACACAACATATTGTCTGCCATATAATGGATGTTGTGTAGATAAAAACTATTGTCACATTATTACATGTAGTAGTTTCAAAGCTTCCCTTTGTTTTTTGAAGAGATACACCATACTTGAACCATATTGAAAGTGAAAATTAAGCAAAGCTAACATTGCAAAAGCAATCATGAACTGTTTTTACCTCATAAGGTAAGCCTAGCTAAATATTATAACTCACTAACTCTGTAAAATAAGCACTTTCCAGACACTTGGTAAAACCCAAGGTTTGAAGTCTTTTCCTACCTTAGTCTTGTTATTGTTGTTCAGTCATTCAGTTGAGTCAGACTCTTTGCGACCCCATGGACAGCAGCACATCAGACTTCCCTGTCCTTCACCAACTCTCAGAGCTTGCTCAAATCCTGTCTGTTGAGTCGGTGATACCATCCAACCGTCTGGTCACCTGTCTTCCCCCTCTCCTCCTGCCTTCAATCTTGACCGACATCAGGGTCTTTTCCAATGAATCAGCTCTTTGCATCAGGTGGCCAAAGTATTGGAACTTCAGCTTCAACATCAGTACTTCAAAAGAATATTCAGGTTTGATCTCCTTTAGGACTGACTGGTTTGATCTCCCTGCAGTCCAAGGGACTCTCAAGGGTCTTCTCCAACATCACAGTTTGAAAACATCAGTTCTTTGGCACTCAGTCTTCTTTATGGTCCAGCTCTCACATCCATACATGACTACTGGAAAAACCATAGCTTTGACTAGACAGACCTTTGTTGGCAAAGTGATGTCTTTATATAGATTATTGTCTTTATCTATTTTATTGAAGTGTTGTTGATTTACAATGTCAAGTTGGTTTCAGATGTACAGCACAGTGCTTCAGTTTATTGTTGTTGTTTAGACACTAAGTCATATCCAGCTCTTTTGAGACCCCACAGACTGTAGTCCACTAGGCTCCTCTGTCCATGGGATTTCCCAGGCAAGAATACTAGAGTGGGTTGCCATTTCCTCTTCCAGGGGATCTTCCCAACCCAGGGATTAAACCTGCATCTTCTGCTTTGCAGGCAGATTCTTTACTATTGAGCCACCATGGAAGTCCATGATTCAGTTTATATATATATATATATATATATATATATATATATATATATATATGTATAAAATATGAATCTTTTTTATTCTTTTCCCTTACAGGTTATTGTTGAGTATAATTCCCTGTGCTATACAGTAGGTCTTTGTGTTAGTTATTTTATTTAGACTGTTACTTTTAATAGCCAGTTGTTAGCAAGAATCTATCACAATAATGCAGAGGCCTTCATATATTATCACTAGAGCACTGCAGTACTCTTATACTCAAAGATGATTAGTAATACCAGTTAGTATATATGTTCCCTATATATGAGAGCAGGGACAAAATAGTGGAAGTGGTTGATCACTGCAAAGAAAATGAGACTTTCTATAATGAAAGATGATGAAAAACCATCAGTTGACCTTCATTTGCTATTTAATGAATGAGGTTTTATTTGTTAGACTTGTGATCACCCTCCGTCCTAGCCTTTTAAATACCATCCTCCATCTGTCTCTATTTAATCCCCAAGTCCTAATTCCTATTCAAAGGCCAGTATGGCACAGTGGCAAAGAATCTGCCTGCCAATGCAGGAAACACAAGAGACATGGGTTTGATCCCTGAGTTGGGAAGGTCCCCTAGAGTAGGAAGTGGCAACCCACTCTATTATACTTGTCTGGGAAATTCCATGGACAGAGGAGCCTGGTGGGCTACCGTCCATGGGGTTGCAAAGAGTGGAACATGACTGATCACACACATACATGTCTACTATAGTTTTCTGTAATTCTAAACCAGGGCATGTTATTCAAATCCAGGCATCAGAGTAGCTATAAAAGTAATTTCTGTTCACCCTCCTTTCACCTTTTTCACACCTATCTTGTTTGAGAAACATGTTTTGAGTTTCTTGTTCCAGTGTCCTTGACCTACGTTCAGGCTAAAAATGTAGAACAGCAACTATCACTGATTCCAGATGATTTTCTTACTGGCTGTCAAGTCTCAGTAGTTCATGTATCATGTTGCAAAAGCCATTCCATTAATAGATTAAGGAGTTGTGTTGTTGATCTGTCATACAGAAGAGGTGGATCACTATTTAATTTTCAGTCAGGCTTTGTGAGTAAATGCTATTTGATTACAATTTTCACTCTGCAAGATCCAGGAAGTTGATTAACCTTGAAGAAAAATTGATCACATTACCTTAAAGTTAGAAGTCTTATAAATGAGATAGTCTAGTCACCTTCTCCTATTTTATGGTATCTCTGAAACACACCATCTCCTAACGCAAGGAAGCATGCTATTATGAAGTGTTTATAGAGGCGCTGAATTCTGGCTGGCCACATGAAAGTTGTGTGACATTTGATTTGTTAACTTTTCTAAGTCTCATTTCACTATCCATAAAATCCTTGTGCATTAGGTGACAAGTCTAAGCATAATAGATGTTCAGTAAATTCTAGCCATTCTTATCATCATGGTTATCATTTGACCATTTTTTTCAAAAGCATGATGTTTTGTGCAGCTCCTCCATTTCTGATGAGATGTGCTAAATTGTGAGTTTTTTAATAATTAACTCTAGGCTCTTCAAATCACAGAAAACCCATTTTATAATCACCTTATATTTTCTCTTTAAGTCCTTCAAATACATTTTTTTATGGATTTGTAAACACTGTGGCCGTAGCTATTTTTCTCATCTGTAAAATTAGGGCATTAAGAGTACTCACTTCATAGAATTTCTATGAACATTGGAGGAGATAATGAAGTCAAGACACAACATATTGTCTGCCATATAATGGATGTTGTGTGGATAAAAGCTATTGTCCCATTATTACGTGTAGTAGTTTCAAAGCTTCCCTTTGTTTTTTGAAGAGATGCACCATACTTGAACCATATTGAAAGTGAAAGTCACTCAGTCATGTCTGACTCTTTGCAACCCCATGAACTATACAGACCATGAAATTCTCCAAGCCAGAGTACTGGAGTGTGTATCTGTTCCCTTCTCCAGAGGATCTTCCCAACCCAGGGATCGAACCCAGGTCTCCTGCATTGCAGGTGGATTCTTTACCAGCTGAGCCATAAGGGAAGCCCAAGAATACTGGAGTGGGCAGCCTATCCCTTCTCCAGCGGATCTTACCAACCCAGGAATTGAACTGGGGTCTCCTGCATTGCAGGCGGATTCTTTGCCAACTGAACTATCAGGGGAGCCCAAGAACCATATTGAACTTATTTTAAATATATATTTATGTACATAATTTTATTTAATATTTATATACCTTACAACTTGTCACATGCATAAATTATCAGCCTCATCCAAAATCTACAGAAAATCTTTCCCTCTATTCAAAGAACTAACAGGCAAAAGAAAAAGCCTTTTTAATGGATTTGAAGCCACATTTTTATTTCAGAAGATATTTATCTGTAAATAATATAGAATAACTGAATTAATTTAATGTCTTAAATAAATGCTAATATAAAACTTTCTTCTTGAAGAGGAAAGAGAGAAACATAAAATCCATACCCAGAAACTTTCCTGGTGATCCACTGTCTAAGACTCCTTGCTCCCAAGTCAGGGGGCCTGAGTTCAGTCCCTGGTCAGGGAACTAGCCCCCATATGCACAAAGCTACATGCTGCAACTGAAAGATCCCATGTGCTGCAACTAAGACCCAGCGTAGCCAAATAAATAAATTTTAAAAAAATTTTAATCCATATACAAGAGACAAGCAATGGCCTTAATGTAGAAGAATTAAATTAAAACACACTTTAACATACAGCTTTTTTCTTTTGTTAGAAATGTGTATTTACTCATTTTATCCCTATTTGCTTAGAGTGGACAGTTTGTGTATCTTTACCTAAAATTGGTTAATAGGTTTGGCCTTTTTAAAAATATGCAGTGCTCTCATTTCAGTTTCAGATTATTTGGTTTGGATGTGGTGGATGAATTTTTTGTGACAGTAAGCCAGTGCTTATTATGCATGGGGGACTCTAGTAGAAATGCAATATTTTGTACTAATTGCTAACGGAACGATCTGTAATTTCAGCTGCATGATTTGCCCCTTACATGTGCCCAGCTATAACAATCTGAATTTAGTACTGCATTTGTTAATATTAGACACAAATTTATCCTGACACTTTCATAGGCAAAGCCTCAGAAACATTTAGTCATGTAAAATATAATCATAGTCTTAAAATATTTGCTTTTTGCTCCCATGCATTGCAGGCAGAATCTCATTTTATAACTTATCTCTATTGCTTAACAGGAGAATGGTTTGGAGAGGTTCCTTGGGGATCTTGATTATATGATAAGTGTTATGAGTAGTTACTGCACCCTTATCAAAGAACAATGTTTATGTAATGTGAATATTCCTTGTCTCCATACACACTTCAGATCTTCCCTATAGTACTGAATTAAATGCGGTTTTAATTTGCATCCCATTTCCAGTGTTTGTTGCCAGACATTTCAGACTTTTTGAGGACAAATGAAAGTAGCTTGTGGTGTAAGTTAAATATTTTGTGTCAGGATAAAATTAGCAAACCATTATGTAAAGGGCACGTTTCCCCATGTGTTTGTCTTATAACTGCATGAACTAGACTTGTACAGAAGCTTTGAAAAAACCCCATAGCTGTCATATTCATAAGTCTTTCTGACCCATTTGGATATGTGTTAGTATATTACTTGGAGCATACTATAAAACTTAGCCTTCACTTATGGAAATGTGCTTGTACTTTATTCCCCCAAAAGCAAATACAGAGAGCATAAGACATAGTATAATAATAGACCTTTGGACACAGAGACATAAAATGGAATTATGAGTCCTTGAAAGAGCAATTAAATACATTTTCATTTCAACAACGGAAGATGAGGAACCAAAACAGATGGACAGGGGGTAGAATAAATGAGAGAAAAATCCGTATTCATCATGCCTCTTGGCATTCTAGCTCACCAATTTACTCTGCAGTGTTTTACAGTAAATCAGATCTAGTTCTGCATTCCAGCCCTTGATTTATGCTTGTATGAAGTAAAAACTGAAATTACTGAGAAAACTTTTCCCTGGAAGTTTCTGGAACCATCAGTGAGGAGCCTCAAGCCATACCATTATCAATGAGCTGACTCAATTCCTCTTAGCAATGGGTAGGTTATAAATTCTAAATAAGTTAGAGAAAGAACTAGCAATGTATTCTGAAGAATACCCTACCCTAAAAAGCATAGTAAAATGTCATATTATCAAGTATCTTTCAAGATCTTGAAAGTGAAAAAGGGACGCTGCTTGCTTCTATCCTGAGAACATCTGCCCAAAATACATGTTCACTAGAGATTGAATGGAACTTTTAAAATGGTGATAACTCTGTGATCTTCTCATTACTCTCCTTTCACAAAGATAGTAGTAAACAAATATTTGTTGATCAGTAAAGCATCTGCCTACAATGCAGGAGACCCGGGTTCAATCCCTGGGTTGGGAATACTCCTGGAGAAGGAAATGGCAACCCACTCCAGTATTCTTGCCTGGAAAATCCCATGGATAGAGGAGCCTGGTAGACAACTGTCCATGGGGTCGCAGAGTCAGACACGACTGAGCGACTTCACTTTACTATGTGCAAGACACTGTCTTAGGCACTGTAACCAAAGCTGATTAAGGTCCCTTCTCGGTGATAGAGGAACAATATAAAAATGCCTAAAATGAAAAGATAGCTTATACATGCGTGAGTGTTAGATGACAAGACAAAGGGAATACAATAGTAATGTGTGGGGACAGTAATTTCAGAGTCATCAGGGCTGACTCCTCCAAGGAAGTAACAGTGATTCTCCAGTAGTCACACAGGTGACGATGAAGAAAGAAGTGTTCTCAACAGGAGACAGCAAGTAAAAGGACCTCTTTCTTCCAAACCCTATCTCCCTTTAGGATAGAGAATCTGTAAAGTTTGTCATCTGGCCCAATGGTTCTAAACTCTGCTATATGACAGAATCATCTGGTATCTTTTAAGCGTATTAATGCCTGGGCCTTATCACAAACCCATCAAATCAGAGTCTCTGGAGGTGGCTAGGGGAAACACTAGACATTTGTATTTTTATAAATGGCCACGATTTGAATATGCAGCAAGATGGAGAGCTGCTGACCACAGCAGTACATCTCAAACATTAACAGGCAGAGATCACATGGGAATCTTTCTGAAATGCAGATTCTGATTCACTGGATCTGGAATGGGGCCCAAGATCCTAATAAGCTCCCAGGTGATGTGATTGCTGCTGATACAGTAGTTATCAAACGTGTGGTGCCCAGGACCAAAGAATTAATATTTACCTGGAAGCTTGTTAGAAAAACACATGCTTAGTCAGAGAATCAGAAACCAGACCATTCAATCACCTCTCAAATCAGAAATGCTAAGGGAATGGCCCAGCCTTCTATGATTTAAGAAAGCCCTTCAGATGCCTCTGAAACCCATTCAAGTTTGAGGACTAAACTGGGTCTTGGTGTTCAGACAGAGTCAATTTGGTACCTAGCTGTGTTCCGGGTTGTGTGTTCCCTGATTGTTTCACGTTTACAGGTCTGTTGAAACTTCTCAAGCGCTTATCAGTGGGCTGAGGGTTTGGGGCCACAGCCTTCTCTTCCTTTTACTTAGTTGCCATTTAAAGCAAATCCTCTCTCATTCTGGATAGAAGAGAAAGAGATCCAGCTCTAGCTTGTCAGACTTCACTTCTTGCTTCCAAAGCCTCTCTGTTTACTCAGCTTGCAAGGCACCAGGAGCTTAGAGCATGCCTGCAGGTGGCGCTCCATACATACCGGTGTCACCTGCAAAGAGCTGATACACTATAGCCCTGCTAGCAGAAGGCAATGGCACCCCACTCCAGTACTTTTGCCTGGAAAATCCCGTGGATGGAGAAGCCTGGTGGGCTGCAGTCCATGGGGTCGCTAGAGTCGGATACGACTGAGCGACTTCACTTTCACTTTTCACTTTCATGCATTGGAGAAGGAAATGGCAACCCACTCCAGTGTTCTTGCCTGGAGAATCCCAGGGACAGGGAAGCCTGGTGGGCTGCCGTCTCTGTGGTCGCACAGAGTCGGACACAACTGAAGCGACTTAGCAGCAGCAGCAGCAGGGCAGTTTAGTCCCTGTGAAGGGATATTGTGACTCATGTCTAACTGCCATCCTATCAAAAAATCACTCTCTGTACTACTTCTTTGTTTATAAGCAACAGTTAATGGTTTTCTCTCCATTGGGCAGCTCAAGGGAGTTTAGTCTAGAGAACAAATTGAATCCTTGCCAGTCTGGGGCATGAGGCAAAGCAGCTCCAGACAGATCTCAGTATTTTTCATGGTATGTATTTTCCTCTCTTTTAACATGTGTGTAATTTTGATACCTCCATATGCAGAATGTAAGCTAGAAATTGTATCTATATGCTGATCGCTTATGGTGAACAATGTCAGATTCGTGATCTCCAAAGAATATTTAGCTTCAGGATCAGGGACCAGGCTCGATCCCTCAAGATCCTTTGTGTAGACAGTGTTTTATTAAAGTATAAAAAGGGACAGAGAAAGCTTCTAACATAGACATCAGAAGGGGTACGGAGAGTGCCCCACTTGCTAGTCTTAGCAAGAGAGCTATATACTCTTTCAGTTGGTTATTACAGTAAATCAAAAGAATGTCTCAGGATTGTAAGGATCTTACCAGACCCACTCCAACAATATACATTTTAAGATAACAGGATTAGAACTAACAATAGAAAGATCTTCCCAGACCCATTCCCACAATTTACATTTTAAGATGACAGGATTAGTCAGAAGGTTCTCAAGAAGGAAAAACATGTCCTCAAGCAGGCTACATTGTTGTTATATAATCACTGGTACAAAGTTTAAGGAAAAACCTCCTTGAGCAAGATGAGTTGTTTTGTTGTATAATCATCAGCTCTGGGCTTAAAGAAAAAAACATTTGTCATTTTCTCCTCCTCAAGATCCCCAGACCCCTTTCTGACCCTCAGGGACCCTGGACTTCTTATCAACCTACCTAAGAACTGACTCTCTCAATACGTGGATACATATCATAAATATGGTAGCACATGCTTCTTGGCATGGAGAAGCTACACCTCATTTCTCCGATGGGCAAAGAGTGAAAAAAAAAATTGAACTAAAAATCCAAATTGAATAGGTATATTTTATAGTCTCCAAAAGAATCAACATATTTTAATTTTAGAAATTGTACTATTTATGAGTTAGTGTGATAGTGGTGAAGAAACCTTTTTTTCTTCTCTACTACCATCCAGACCCCTTCCACCCCTACCAACTTTTAATAGTCCCTCTTTCTAATCATTGAAAAATATATAGGTAGAACACTAGCACTCTTTGCTACTTCAAGAATAAAGTTTTCCTGACTTTTGGCAGTTATTTATCCACAAGACAGGGTTAGGTTAATCATCAAAGTAGAAATCTGTGGGACAGCATCTAATCATGAGTGATGATAATGCACTGACTACAGAGGAATAGTTGGCAAATACGTAAGTAAGTAAGTGAATAAGTAAGTAAATAAATAGATTTCATCAGGAGGGGGAAAAAAAAACCCCACAAATTGTAAAGAGAAGAGTTCTTTTGATTTGTCAAAAAAAAAAAAAAAAACTCCTTATCAATAGAAGTTAAGCTAAAGAGTCGTACAGTTTTTCCATATTTAATACATGAAGCATGTGGAGACCCAATTGCTACAGATTCTCCACAGCTCTATCTAAGGGGCCAATGTATACATTTTTAGATTCCAAAGCATATTTTATTCCCAGTTATGGATTTTCTGTACACTGATCAGGTGGCATTTCTGGAGTATTTATAAATGCTGTATTCCAGGTCTTACATCTTCTTTAATACTTAGGCAATGCACTCATTTCCTCTCAAAATCCATTGGCTCCTCTTCTCTGGTTCCTCAATTTATATCATCATCCACATCTCAGGTTCTGGGTGACACGCACGTCTGCTCTTTTGTTGTTGTTTTCATCTTTTAAAAGTGTTAATTATTTGAGATGAGAAACATCATCTTTCTCAGAAGGATACTTAGCCCATAAAATATTTCATAGCTGAAATCTTTGCACATCTGTCTGGGATGCTTAGCAGAAGTCAATATTCTTTGCCATTTCCCTTTCACAGTTTGTGGAGATGAATGCACCGGCCTTCTTCTTGGTGACTTGGCTCGCCTGGAGCAGATGGCCACAAGCATCAACCTCACTGGCCCGCTGCCCGCTCCATATAAAATTCTGTATGGTCTTGAAAATAAGACTCAGGAACTCAAGGTAGGTTGGAACTGTCACAGCAAAAGTTGGGATAAAAGATGACAGAAGCTTCCCCATGGGGAATTGCTCTAATTGGTAAATGCACTTCCCATTGTCCCAAATTAAGGCGGGCTGCTGTTAGGGAAATTCAGAGGCTTTCTAAACCAATGTTTTTCAAACTTAACAATTACAATTTACTGATTGCTCTTAAGGGAAAAGAGGCTTATGTACCCCCAGTGTTTGGCCTAAATCAATTTTATTACGTTTGTTAAATATGTGCAAACATAAAGTCAGATATGAACTCCTTATACTTAATAGCTCTATAAAATCAAAACAAATTAATTTTTTCAAAAGTCTTAAAAACCAATAAAATTCAAATTAAAAACATTAATATAAAGTAACATGATTTTTGCTGAATGCAAATTGCTACTTACAACAAAAGTATGATACTGACTACTTCCACGCAGGTTCTTTCATCAGCATGTGACATGTGGTAACTCAATTCTACCTTTCCACAATTTGAACTAGAGAATTCCTTGTGAGAGGACCTGAAATGACATTTGGCATCATTTGACAAGTTTGCATGATTTATATGCTCAGTCTGCCCTGTGATCAAACAGGCATGCAAATGTAGGTGCTGAGATCTGGTGCTTGTGTGAATCTCTCAGGTTCCCAGCCGAGGTTCCAGAAATGCTTGCATTAACATTTAAGTTTACTATCAAAATGAAAACACAAGGTGAAAATTTTGTACTGGAGAATGAGGAGACATTTGGAAGTACTTCAACAGGAACTATTTTTGTTGCAGGGGAAACCCCATTCTAAGACATTGTTACAGCTTTCAGTAGTTAATGAGATAAGGCAGAAATGTTAAGGAAATTGAGGTTGTTTCATCTGATTAAAAAAAAAAAAGATGAAAGGTGACAACTTATATACTATCAGTCAATTACCAAATATTTATTGAGAAAGTCTGGAATGCCTAGTATTGTACTTGGCTCTCTGAGGGTTTCATGCAGTCACTACCTTTAGGAAGGTTAGGGTCTATATGGTTTTAAAAAATAATTAAACAATTAGCAAAACTATTACCATGAGCTTTATAGGCATTTGACATACAGTAGTGTTCAAGATCGGAGAAATAGATAAGATCCAGAGTAAGCAGGGAAAATATATCATTAATGAAAGTGTAATTTGTTTTAGAACTTGAAAGATAGACACAATTTCAACAGGCAGAGAATTATTGGTAAGACTGGAGGAGAAAGTCTAAGATTTATTCATTAGGCACTGGCAGACACTCTTCTAGGAAATACATTCTTTAATTCAGATCACAGCTTTAAAGTAAGTATTATTATCCCTAGGGGAAGGCAATGGCACCCCACCCCAGTACTTTTGCCTGGAAAATCCCATGGACGGAGGAGCCTGGTAGCTCCAGTCCATGGGGTCGCTAAGAGTCGGACACGACTGAGCGACTTCACTTTCACTTTTCACTTTCCTGCATTGGAGAAGGAAATGGCAACCCACTCCAGTGTTCTTGCCTGGAGAATCCCAGGGGCAGGGGAGCCTGGTGAGCTTTCGTCTATGGGGTCGCACAGAGTCGGACATGACTGAAGCGACTTAGCAGCAGCATTATTATCCCTATTTACTAGAAGAAGAAACTGATCATAATGATAGCAAGAATAGGTAGCATGTATTGATGAGTATATCTGTGCTAGGCAATTGACTAAAGTCTTACATGAATTATCACACATAGACTGCCAAAAATCCAAGAAGTAGGAAAGGAGCAATGTATTATCTACATTTTTCTCACACAGTCGAACAGGGACAGTGAGTCATAGAGCCAGTTTCAAGTGCAACAAAAGGTCACATGGTTACTAGGTACAGAGCTGAGATTTGAAAAGAGTCAGTGTAACTGTAGGGCCTGAGACAATGATACCAGCTTCACACAGCTCAGAGGGGAAACAGCTCAGTCCACCACTGGCAAGATCTCTTTGATCCCCCGCCCATCCATACATACTCTTGCCACTGAATCTGCGAGAGCCATGTGCACAGAGGCAGTAGTGTGAAGGAGCAAGACCCTCTTGGAGACATTAGAAGTCAGGTCTGCTAGTGAAAGATAAGACTGGAGGCTTTAGTGAGGCTGGGTGGTATGAAGGACAATCTTGAAAGCCAGGCAGAGGATCTGAGTTTACTTTAGAGGCCTAGCATTCAGGAATGCAAAGAGTTCTAATAAAGAAACTGCTGACCAGTTATTATATATGGAAAGAACACAAAGACAGAAAATTGAGCTAGAGAAGCAAATGCTTCAGTGGGACATAAAAAAATTTAAAGTAATAACTTATGCAATGAATGAATTTCTGAAGGGCCCTCTGAAAGACATTCCAATCTGTAGACCTCAGCCAAGCCAGAGGGTTCAATTACCTGTTTCCTTATGGCTGGGTGTTGGTTAGAATGATTTGATTTTCCTTAAATTCCAATCTTTCTGATTCTGTCTGTGTTCCTCTTCTATTGTTTAATATCTGGAATCCCATTTTAATATTATAAATCATTAAGCAAGTTAGATATACCCTTTGTTTGGTTCCTTTAACTGTGTCAGTGCTCCCTGGGTTCCAGTTACAGATGACCTGGAACACACATGTGATAGAACAAAGCTGGATTCACTAACTTGATGCCACAAAGGACACTGCACAGCCTGTGGGGTTTGGGTGTGTCTCCGTAACAAGGCATTAAGAATCACTCAGAGTATTGGGGATTATGCTAAGGAATTGGGGAGCAGTTTCAAGGAAATAGAGGTTTGTATTGGATTGGGTGCTCATAGGACGTGGAAATAATTCTGTAATTAAGTATTCTAATGAATCTTATCTAGAAGGAAGGAAGAAAAAGAGAAGTTAAAGCTACAGTTAGTGAGGAAGCAGTGGTCACTCATATTAGTCAGAAAATGGGATTCAGGGTATTTTTGTGATCTGCACAGAGACTGCCTGCAATGTTATCTGCGTTTAGACAAGATTATGTAGTGGTCTCATTTTTTGTTTCATTCATCACTGTCACAGAGTGATCCCATCTACTGTTAGTGTTGTGAGATTGATAATGTTCAGTAGGAGGGGGAAATGTACCAGCTGTGAGTACTAGGCCAGCTCCTACAACACTGACACCATGCAGTTAGTTAGCGCCCAGCCAGGTCCCTCTGTCGGGGCTCCTGTCCTCAAAGAAAGAAGTGATAAGTCTATAAACTGTATCTCGGTGACTAATGTAGGGGCCTTAAAGATTCAGACATGGTTCATCTTGACTCTGCTTCTTACTGGCTATGCGATCTTGTATATGCTTTTAGGTCTCTTCAAGCCACAGTTTTCTGCCTACAAAATGAAGTAACATTTTTATCTCATAGAACTGTTCTAAGAACTAAATGAAACAACGCAAAACAAAAAGACCTGGCACGTAGTAATATCTTAATAAACTGCAGCAGTTTGTGTTATTTGCCAGGTTATTCTGCACAGTGCTTTGTGTGTAAGTGCCCAGTTGAAATAGTTCCTCTCTTCTTTGAAGGTGAGAAGGCTAAGTTCTTTGTATATAAAGGAAAAATGTGTTCTGTTAAATATTCAACCTATGATCGCTGCAAGACCATTTACTCAAAATCATATGGAATGAAATCTTTTTCAGCATTTGCTCTCACCTCAGCAAGCCCCAGAGAGGCTCATTCAGTTGGCAGAAGGCAATCTGAGCATGCTGGTGACAGAAATGAATGAACTTCTGACCAGGGTAAGTTGGCAAAATCATGCTTCTTCTTAAAGCAGACAGATTACATATAATTAAGGAAAATTACTTCAAATTTCTGAAATGCAAATCTTGTTCTTCCTAAATCCAAATTTGGTGCATGAAATCGATGTATTTTTGACTTGCTACTTCTGCCTCAGATAAAATCTGAGAACCCAGTACCACAAGAAAAGACTGGGATACAGACTTGGGAAGTATCAAGGCCAATGTTTAGGATACCAGAATGACAGTATATTTTGAGAACTCTATCCACTACCTTCCATAGATTCTGGATTCCCAAATCCCTGTCTCTGACTACATAAGGGAAAAGATAAGCAAATGAAAATACTTGTAGTCTCTGATTTTATCATGGGATGTTTGCATTTGTATATTAATAGAAATACAGTCTAAATCTGTATTGCCCCACAAAAGAGGAAATCTTTATCAAGAAAATCCAAAGCACTTAAGACACTTTTTAGAGTCAGAATGCAAATCCATGTTGTGTTTATCAGACTTTTTAAGATATTGGGAGTTTTAAATTTTCAAAACTGCAAAGAGGGTTAAGGTTCTTTTCCCTTGTAGAGAATGAAGAAAACAGCATAAAGTTCGCCATCTTGTGGCCAGAAAAATGCATGAACTGGAAAACTGGCCTGGAATTTAGGGGTCCAATTTGATTCTCAAAGAACTTTAAATGATAAAAAATATTGGAGCTAGAAGGTTTTTGCAGATTATCTAGTACGTTTTTTAAAGAAGAAATCCCTCGGGCCATAATACCGAAATGACAGGAATGGCTGAATTCAAGGACCTCAGGAGGACCTAGTTTATGGATTCCCACAGTTGCAATACCATTTCCACCTAACCTGCTGCTGGCTTATTAGAATTTCTACAGGGAAATCAAATGGAATTCTCAGCACATGATGCCGAATAATGGCCCTCAGGTTACAAATAGCCTACTAAACACTTTTTCAGGATTTCTTCCCAGTGATGTGGAATGTACAAATACAAAATTTCTTGCCAAATGTAGTTAGATATTAGATTAGTGAGTCCATTTATCTCATATCAATTTAATATTTTGCAATTTTATGTTTGTTCTACGAATACATTAATAAGAACTTTTAAGCGGATCATGCAAAAGTAACTCAGTCAACAGGCACACACGAATGTTCCCCACATACAAAGCCCAAGCTAAGTGTTGGCAGGTGACAGATAAAAACAAGGCCCAGTCTGTCTTCAAGAAACTTGTAGTCTCGTGTGTGTGTGTATATATACATAAGCATTTAAGTGTGGAGACAAGTGCAAGTAAATATATAATACAGCATGAAATAAAAGAATGTAACTGAGAAGTACACATAGGATTAATTTAATCTTGTTAAGGGTTATTAGGGGAAAATTCCATGGAACGGTGGCATTTTCTTCACTGATTCATTTAATTAATCCTTCCTAAGGATTGAATATATTCTAGATACTATAGCAGAATGACAGACACTGGGAAAAGAGGGATAAGCAAAACCGACAGTGCTGTTGCTGTCATTGAGCTGGTTACAGCCAAATGATCTGAGCCTTTATTGTTACTATTACTTTGTTATTTCTTAACCTACATCCTTTCATCTTCCCAGAAGCCTCTCCCATACTAAATTTCTTAAAATGGACATAGTATTTTTGAGTAGTGTAAAGCAAAATTGACTGGAAAATACTGAGATTTCCCATATGCTCCCCTGCCCTAAGACACAAATAGCCTCCCACGTTATCAACTTCCCCCCACAGAGTGATACATTTGTTACAACAGATAAATCTATACTGACAAATCATTATCACTCAAAATCATAGCTTACTTTAGGGTTCACTCGTGGTATTGTACAATCTATCAGATCAGATCAGATCAGTCACTCAGTTGTGTCCAACTCTTTGCGACCCCATGAATCGCAGCATGCCAGGCCTCCCTGTCCATCACCAACTCCTGGAGGTCACTCAGACTCACATCCATCGAGTCAGTGATGCCATCCAACCATCTCATCCTCTGTCATCCCCTTCTCCTCCTGACCCCAATCCCTCCCAGCATCAGAGTCTTTTACAATGAGTCAACTCTTTGCATGAGGTGGCCAAAATACTGTACAATCTATAGATTTGGACAAATGTTTAATGACATGTCTCCACCTTTATAGTTTCATGTACTTTGGACTTCACTGGTGGTTCAGAGGGTAAACTGTCTGCCTACAGTGTGGGAGACCTGGGTTCAATCCTTGGATCAGGAAGATCCTCTGGAGAAGGAAATGGCAACCTACTCCAGTACTCTTGCCTGGAAAATCCCATGGACAGAGGAGCGTAGTAGGCTACAGTCCATGGGGTCGCAAAGAGTCAGACACGACCAAGCGACTTCACTTTCACTTAGAGTACTTTTACTGCTCCAAAAGTCCTCCATGCTCTGCCTTTCCACCTCTCCCTCCTCCTTAACCCCTAGAAACCACTGATCTTTTTACTGTCTCTGTATATCATATATCATATGGTTAGAATTATACAGTATGTAACCTTTCCAGATTGTCTTCTTTCACTTAGTAATATACATTGAAGTTTCATTCATGACTTTTGGTGTCTTGATAGCTCATTTCTTTTTAGTGGTGAGTAGTGTTCCATTTTCTGGATGTACCAAATTTATTCATTCACCTACTGAAGGACACCTTGGTTTCTTCTAAGCTTTGGCAATATTTGAGTAAAGCTGCTATTAGCATCCAAATATATGTTTTCAATTTATTTGTGTAAAAACCAAAGAATGCAATTGCTCTATCATATGGTAAGAGTATGTTTAGTTTTGCAAGAAATCACCAAACTGTATTCCAGAGTGGCTGTACCATTTTGCATTTCCCAGCAGCAATGAGTAAGAGTTCCTATTGCTCCACATCCTCACCAACATTTGGTGTTGTCAGTGTTTTGAATTTTGGCCATTCTAATAGATGTATGCTGGGAAAGTCCGAGGGCAGGAGAGAAGAGGTTGACAAAGGATGGCTGGATAGCATCACCAATGCAATGGACATGAGTTAGAACATATTCCCAGAAACAGTGAAAGACAGGGAAGCCTGGCGAGCCACAGTCCGCCAAAGAGTCGGACACTATTTCACAACTAAACAACAGCAACAGTAGGTGTATAGTAGTATTTCAGTCTTATATTAATTTACAATTCCCTAAGGATAGACAATGTTGAGCACTTTTATATGCTTACTTGCCATCTGTATAGCTTCTTTGGTGTCATATAGCTTCTTTGGTGTCCTGTCTCTTCAGATCTTGCTGTGGATTGAATGCGTATATCCTCTCCAAAATTCCTATGTTGAAATCCTAAACCTCCCCCTCCCAAAGGTAGTGATATTAGGAAGTGAGGCTGTCAGAAAGTAATTAGGTCATTAAGGCAGAGCCCTCATGAAGGGAATTCAGTTCAGTCGCTCAGTCGTGTCCGACTCTTTGCAACCCCATGAATCGCAGCACACCAGGCCTCCCTGTCCATCACCAGCTCCCGGAGGTCACTCAGACTCACACCCATCAAGTCAGTGATGCCATCCAGCCATCTCATCCTCTGTCGTCCCCTTCTCCTCCTGCCCTCAATCCCTCCCAGTATCAGAGTCTTCTCCAATGAGTCAATTCTTTGCATGAGGTGGCCAAAATACTGGAGTTTCAGCTTTAGCATCATTCCTTCCAAAGAAATCCCAGGATTGATCTCCTTCAGAATGGACTGGTTGGATCTTCTTGCAGTCCAAGGGACTCTCAAGAGTCTTCTCCAATACCACAGTTCAAAAGCATCAATTCTTCAGCGCTCAGCCTTCTTCACAGTCCAGCTCTCACATCCATACATGACCACAGGAAAGACCATAGCCTTGACTAGGCGAACCTTTGTTGGTAAAGTAATGTCTCTGCTTTTGAATATGCTATCTAGGTTGGTCATAACTTTCCTTCCAAGGAGTAAGCGTCTTTTAATTTCATGGCTGCAGTCACCATCTGCAGTGATTTTGGAGCCCAGAAAAATAAAGTCTGACACTGTTTCCACTGTTTCTCCATCTATTTCCCATGTAGTGATGGGACCAGATGCCATGATCTTTGTTTTCTGAATGTTGAGCTTTAAGCCAACCTTTTCACTCTCCACTTTCACTTTCATCAAGAGGCTTTTTAGCCCCTTTTCACTTTCTGCCATAAGGGTGGTGTCATCTGCATATCTGAGGTTATTGATATTTCTCCCAGCAATCTTGATTCCAGCTTGTGTTTCTTCCAGTCCAGCATTTCTCATGATGTACTCTGCATATAAGTTAAGTAAACATGGTGACAATATGCAGCCTTGACGTACTCCTTTTCCTATTTGGAACCAGTCTGTTGTTCCATGACCAGTTCTAACTGTTGCTTCCTGACCTGCATACAGATTTCTCAAGAGGCAGATCAGGTGGTCTGGTATTCCCATCTCTTTCAGAATTTTCCATAGTTTATTGTGATCTACACAGTCAAAGGCCCCCAAAAATAAAGTCTGACACTGTTTCCACTGTTTCCCCATCTATTTCCCATGAAGCGATGGGACCAGATGCCATGATCTTAGTTTTATGAATGTTGAGCTTTAGGCAACTTTCTCACTCTCCTTTTCACTCTCATTATGAGGCTTTTTAGTTTCTGCCATAAGGGTGGTGTCATCTGCATATTTGAGGTTATTGATATTTCTCCCAGAAATCTTGACTTCAGCTTGTGCTTCTTCCAGCCCACCGTTTCTCATGATGTACTCTGCATATAAGTTAAATAAGCAGGATGACAATATCTTGATGTACGCCTTTTCCTATTTGGAAACAGTCTGTTGTTCCATGTCCAGTTCTAACTGTTGCTTCCTCACCTGCATATAGGTTTCTCAAGAGGTAGGTCAGGTGGTCTGGTAGTCCCATCTCTTTCAGAATTTTCCACAGTTCATTGTGATCCACACAGTCAAAGGCTTTGGCATAGTCAATAAAGCAGAAATTGATGTTTTTCTGGAACTCTCTTGCTTTTTCCATGATCCAGCGGATGTTGGCAATTTGATCTCTGGTTCCTCTGCCTTTTCTAAAACCAGCTTGAATGTCTCGAAGTTCACGGTTCACATATTGCTGAAGCCTGGCTTGGAGAATTTTGTGTACTACTTTACTAGCGTGTGAAATGAGTGCAATTGTGCGGTAGTTTGAGCATTCTTTGGCATTGCCTTTCTTTGGGATTGGAATGAAAACTGACCTTTTCCAGTGCTGTGGCCACTGCTGAGTTTCCCAAATTTGCTGGCATATTAAGTGCAGTACTTTCACAGCATCATCTTTCAGGATTTGAAAGAGCTCAACTGGAATTCCATCACCTCCACTAGCCTTGTTCATAGTGATGCTTTCTAAGACACACTTGACTTCACATGTCTGGGTTTAGGTGAGTGATCACACCATCATGATTATCGGGGTCATGAAGATCTTTTTTGTATAGTTCTTCTGTGTATTCTTGCCACCTCTTCTTAATATCTTCTGTTAGGTCCATATCATTTCTGTCCTTTATCGAGCCCATCTTTGCATGAAATGTTCCTTTGGTATCTCTGATTTTCTTGAAGAGATCCCTAGTCTTTCCCATTCTGTTGTTTTCCTCTATTTCTTTGCATTGATTGCTGAGGAAGGCTTTCTCTCTCTCCTTGCTATTCTTTGGAACTCTGCATTCAAATGGGAATATCTTTCGTTTTCTCCTTTGCTTTTCTCTTCTCTTCTTTTCACAGCTATTTGTAAGGCCTCCTCAGACAGCCATTTTGCTTTTTTGCATTTCTTTTCCATGGGGATGATCTTGATCCCTGTCTCCTGTACAATGTCATGAACCTCCATCCATAGTTCTTCAGGCACTCTATCAGATCTAGTCCCTTAAATCTATTTCTCTCTTCCACTGCGTTATCATAAGGGATTTGATTTAGATCATACCTGAATGGTTTAGTGGTTTTACCTACTTTCTTCAATTTCATTCTGAATTTGACAATAAGGAGTTCATGATCTGAGTCACAGTCAGCTCCCGGTCTTGTTTTTGCTGACTGTATAGAGCTTCTCCATATCTCTGGCTGCAATTAGTCCCATACAAAAGGGGCCCCAAAGAGATCCTTTGCCCTTTCCTGGCCATGTAAGCACAAAGTGAAAAGACACTACTTATGAGATGTTATTTTGTACTTCTTGATCTCTAGAACTGTGAGAAAAAACTTCTGTCATTTACAAGCCACCTAATGTGAGGTATTTTGTTATAGCAGCAGACTCTACCATCTGGACTTCCCTGGTGGTTCAGTTGGTAAACAGTCTGCTTGCAATGTGGGAAACCCAGGTTCAATCCCTGGGTTGGGAAAATTCCCTAGAGAAGGGACTAGATAACCCGCCAGTATTCCTGCCCGGAGATATCCATGGACAGAGCAGCCTGGTGGGCTACAGTCCATGGAGTCGCAAAGAGTTGGACACAACTAAGCGACTAACTGGAGAAGGCAATGACACCCCACTCCAGTACTCTTGCCTGGAGAATCCCATGGACGGAGAAGCCTAGTAGGCTGCAGTCCATGGGGTCGCATAGAGTCGGACACGACTGAAGTGAATTAGCAGCAAGTGACTAACACTTCACTTAAATGTCTAAGACAAGATTTTCCTAATTTTTTTAATCAAGGTTTGTTATCATTGTTAAGTGTTCTTTGTGTATTTTGGACAACAGTCTTTTATAAGATAGCAGTCTGTGACTTGCCTTCTCATTCTCCGGACAATATTCATCACAGTGAAAAGTTTTTAATTTTAATGAACCCCAGGTTATCAGTTATTTCTTTGACTGATTTTTTGGTAATATGTAAAATGTCATCACCATACCTAAAGTTATCTAAATTTTATACTATGTTATCTGGGAGTTTTATAATTTGCATTTCATATTTAAATCTATTATCCAATTTGAGTTAATTCTAATACTATTTTAAAACAAACTTGTTACTTTAAAATAGTTTTAGATTTACAGAAAAGTCATTGCAAAGATAGTACAGAGATTTCCCATGTACTCCATGCCCACTTTCCTCTACTGTTATCTTAGTATGATGTATCTTTCACAACCAATGAACTAATATTGATTGATTATTATTATTAACTAAAGACTCTACTTTATTCAGATTTCTTCACTTTTACTTAATGTCTTTGTATATTTCAGAATCCTGTCCAGGACACTACATTACATTTAGTCATCATGTCATCTTAGACTGTGTCCTCTAGACTGTGACAGCTTCTTAGACTTTTCTTGTTTGTTGATAATTTTGACAGTTTTGACAAGTTCATGTATTTTGTATGATGTCCCTCCACTGGGGTTTGCCTTACGTTTTTCTCATGATTAGAATAGAGATATGGGTCTGTGTGGGAAAGACCACAGAGATAATGTATCATTTTATCATGTCATATTAAGAACCCATGTAATCAGTATGTCTTATTACTATTGGTGTTTATCTTGGTCACCTGGCTGAGGTCGTGTTTGCCAGATTTATCCACTGGAAAGTATTCTTTTTCCCCATTTCCATACTTCAATACCATTTTTATCCACCCATTCTGCACATTTTGTAACTTGAAAAGCCTAGAAATAAGACTTCTGTAAGTAAATATCTCCGTGATGAATTGAGGATGGCGAAGAAATAAAAAGGAAATCCTCACTTATTAATTAACCTTGTCCCCACCAGAAAATCATGGAGACCTTGAATATTCAAGTCAAAATTGTGGCTAAGCTGCACAATAATTAAAAGTTGTATTGATACCCATGGAATCATAACTAGAAGACTAAATGATGTAAATGTCCAGTGTGTATGCCTGTGTTGTGCTTAACTGCTTAGTTGTGTCCAACTCTTTGTGACCCTATGGACTGTAGCCCACCAGGCTCTTCTATCCATGGGGATTCTCCAGGCAAGAATACTAGAGGGGGTTGCCATGCCCTCCTGCAGGGGATCTTCCCAACAGCTGAATCCACCAATACCTTTATCTCACAGCCATGAATGGTTCAGCAGTTGAGATCTGAATATGAGAAGTACAGGGGCCATGACTTCCTAGTATCTGCGGCTGTGTTAGAGGAGACAGTGCCTTAAACTAGAACTGCATCTTGGAATTACCTGATGCCAGTCTCACCCCCAAATGTGATGTAATCAGTCTGATGCACAATATAAAGGGGCTCAGCAGTAAAAGGATCCACCTGCAATGCAGGAGATGCATGTTCGATACCTAGTTTGGAAAGATCCCCTGGACAAGGAAAGGGCAGCCCACTCTAGTATTCTTGCCTGGGAAATCCCATAGACAGAGGAGCCTGGTGGGTTACTGTCTTTGTGATTTCAAAGAGTCAGATACGACTTAGTGACTAAACAACAATAGTATGAATACCGGGACTTTCATGAACTTCCAGATGATTCTGATGCCAGTCAAGATTAAAAACTATTGTCAGCCTAGAGTCACGTGGTGCTTACAGCTCCCTGTCCTATGGAAAGTGCTCTCACTGGTATAGTCAATCTTTTTGACAGTCCTTCTCTCTGCTGTTGTCTGACCAGTCGCTTTATGAATAATACACTTTAATTGTGAAAATATCTGGCGAGTCTGATCCTGCATAGCTGGTATAAGCTGCCCTCTCTCCCTCAGGTGCTTATATATTTTGTGCTTATCTTTTTCATAATGCAATTAAGTTCTCTAATGGCTGGTGGGGGGTTTAGTCACTAAGACCTGTCCGACTCTTGTGACCTCCCATAGACTATATCCTGCCCAGTTCCTCTGTCCATGGGATTCTTCAGGCAAGAATACTGGAGTGGGTTGCAATTTCCTTCTCTAGGGGATCTTCCTGACCCAGGAATTGAACCCAGGTCTCCTGCCTTTGAGGCAGATTCTTTACCCACTGAGCTACAAGGGAAGCCATTGCTAAAGAAAATAGTGTTCCTCCCCAAAATTAATATGTTAAACACTTATTGTATATAATGTGTAAATATTATATAAGCAAATATTGTATAATTATATATCTTTTAAATGTATTTTAATTTATTATCATTTTATTTCCCACTGGGAATGTAAGTTGCTTGAATATGGGAATCATATGTAACATATTCATAACATCAGACACTATGATCAGTATGGAATATTGAGATGCTTTTTGATGATAACTCTGTATGTACCTCTATTGCTACTGTCCTGACCTCCATCTTTCATTTCACAGCCAATTTTTTTGAAAGACTTGGAGACAGCTCTGCTTTATCTCCTCACTTCCTATAGTCTAGAGTTCCACTCCCAGCTTGCTCCCAAAACTGTTTTGACAAGGTAATCAATGGCAAGCTGGTCACTAAATCCAGTCGAAGCTTTATTTTACTTGAACTTCCTACTGCAATAGCCACTTTTGACCCTATACTCCTTCTTAACACACTCTCCTCTCTCTGCCTTTATCTTGATTTTCAGACATTTCATTCTACCACAGAGCTTTTCTGCATGGGTTTTCTTTTGTTTAGTCTTTAAGTCATGTCCAACTCTGAGACCCCATGGACTGTAGCCTGCCAGGCTCCTCTGTCCATGCGATTTCCCAGGCAAGAATATTTGGAGTGGGTTGCCATTTCCTTTTCCAGAGGATGTACCCAACCCAAGAATCAAACCTGCTTCTCCTGCTTTGGCAGGCAGGTTCTTTACCTCTAAGCCACCAGGGAAGCTATGTTTTCTTTAACCTTGAACTAAACCTCAGCTCATCAAAGTCTACAGTGAGCCTTCTGTGATATGGATTCCTCTTATAATTGTGTTATACCACTGTGCTTTTTCTTCAGTTAGTGATTATAAATTTATTTTCATGATCATTAAATAACTCTCTACCCCGCCAGCTCCAAAAAGTTTAACTTGCCAACCTTTTTTCATTTCTACTATTATATTTAAAAGAGAAAGAGAGATACAAATCATACTTACTTGGAACAAATAAGTGTAACAAATCATACTTATTTGGAACTTTCAAAACTGACACCTGAAATATTTAAGAAGAAATTTCACATGCTGCTCCTGCTAAGTCACATCAGACCCCATAGACAGCAGCCCACCAGGCTCCCCCGTCCCTGGGATTCTCCAGGCAAGAACACTGGAGTGGGTTGCCATTTCCTTCTCCAGTGCATAAAAGTGAAAAGTGAAAGTGAAGTCGCTCAGTCATGTCTGACTCTTAGTGACCCCATGGACTATAGCCTACCAGGCTCCTCCATCCATGGGATTCTCCAGGCAAGAGTACTGGAGTGGGGTGCGATTTTTCCCCCGGGTCACTTGACTGTCTCTGTCCTTGGGCACTGTCTGTCCTAGCAGCTTGTCCTGGCACTTCACTGACCCTTGGATATACAGAACCAATAGTATCTGAAGATGACCCTTGAGAATATCATGTAAATGATTAGATCTGAAATTTAATTTCAGCAGGAAACTGTGTAAGTCTGCAAATGCAAAGGAGAACGGCAACTAAGCAATGTTGTCTGTTCAGTAGTTAGATTTGCTCCATTAGATTCTAGTTTTAACATAAAGAAGGCAGAAAATGAAAGACACTAGTAATATCCAACCAAGAAAATTATGTGCAGGTTTCAAGAGGCACAGTGAGAACTGCTTCAGCTAAAGCAAGAAAGTAACAGCTACATTGTTCAGAAGTAAATGAATGTGTGTCTAAGGGTAATGCGTGCTGCCTGGATATAAATACTCTAAAAAAACACACACACACAAAACAACCATAAAGAAAATAGAAGAAAAATAAAAGGAAAAAAATACCTAGTTGAGTGAACTTAAATGTAAAAAGATAATCAAAGGAAAGAGAAATACTTGCAAAGTAGTGTATAAGGCATCATTTACAAAGGAACACTGGAAAAATTGTAGAACAGAGGTAAGAGAATGTAAAAATAAGAAAGTCTAATGTAGAGAATGAAAGGAAGATTGTACATATTAGGGTAAATGAGAAGACATTTGTCAGATACTCAGGAACAAGATAATAGTGAGTAAGGAGGAAGCTGACTAAGGGATGGGGATGATAATTTAATAAAATGCAAGAAGGGCCAAACGGAATCAGACAGATAGCTCCTATCATGTGGTAGTTAGAATTCATCTGTCACATTATCAATGGCCTGTCCTGGGGGAAACTGATTTTTGTGAATTTCACTTTTACAGTCTAGCACCACTACCCATAGATGGTAATATATTTGTCATTGGCTCCTTTTATGGAGTCTCTCCTGGGTGGGTTTTGACAAGGTGACTCTTCAACTTAATTACTGGGTAATGAAACATGATTTTTTTAAGTGTATCTACATGGTGTTCTGATATGGATTTTTCAAATATGTTAATTTACTAAAGCCTAAAGCTTTCCAGGTGGCACTAGTAGTAAAGAACACGCCAGCCAGTGCAGGAGATGTAAGAGACATGGGTTCAATTCCTGGGTTGGGAAGATCCCCTGTAGTAGGAAATTGCAACCAACTCCAGTACTCTTGTCTAGAGAATCCCCCGGACAGAGGAGCCTGGTGGGCTACAGTCCATGGGGTTGCAGAGTCAGACGCAGCTGAGTGATTAAACACATACAGAACTTATGCACGTAAAGTACTGCAAAAGCTGGAGCCATGTCCCTCCTCCCACCCAGAATACTTAACTGCTTCAGGTGTCTTCTCTGTCCTCCTGTTAGCCAAACAGAAGTTAATGTTTGATACTGACAGAATACATGGCTATGAGACAGAAAATGTATGTCTCATCCTCAGTTCCCTGCATATGTGTTAGTTCAGATAAGTCACTTAACCTCTTCATAACCTTCCTCCTCCTCACCAGTGTGAAAATAGGCATCATGCCCTCTAGTGGGAGGTTTCCCAGGTGGCACTAGTGGTAAAGAACCTGCCTGCCAATGCAGGAGACATAAGAGATGTGGGCTCTATCCCTGGGTCAGGAAGATCCCCTGAAGGAGGGCATGGCAACCCACTCCAGTATTCTTGCCTGCAGAATCCCATGGACAGAGGAGCCTGGTGGGCTATAGTCCATAGGGTCACAGAGAGTCAGATATGACTAAAGCGACCTGGCACGTACGCCCTCTATGGATCTCTAAAGGCAGAAAGAGTAAACGACATGCAAGAGAGTACTGTCAGCCCTTCTGAACACGTGTATCAGCATAGGTACAGCTGAACCTGACTGTGGAACCCACCTCTTAGATGCCATAAGTCAGTGCCTTTTGGTGCCAGGAATCTCAAATCCCCTCCTCTCCTGGAATACAGCCAAGAGGGAAGCCTGTCTTCTTCCTTATAAGTACTCTGCTGGCCATAAAGATTTCTGCCCACCTCCAAGCTTTACCTTCACTAGCATAGTATTTGGTGTGTAGTCACGTAATTGCAGTAGTTTTGAATTACCAGGAGGCCAGTGACTAGAATGTAGGCTCTCAGGCTTGTATCTCCTCCTAAGTACTCAGCAGTAGCTCTTCAGCAGCAGCATCCTATGAGCCACTGAAAAATGTCCAGAAAAAAGCACCCAGCCATCCATATTGACTGGCAAGCATGACACCAGGCTTATGGACAGTTTGAATGGTATTGGGAAGGCATATGGAAAGATTTTTTTTTTTCCTCCAACAGGTTTTAGAGCTTCAAAGGGATCGTTTGTTTGATTATCATTACATCAATCAATCACCCAACATCTCTGACCCCCTACAATTTGCCAGGCACTGTGCGTGGCTCTCAGAGGAATAAAAGGAAATAAGACAGCCTTCGTCTCCAAGGATTGAAATTCAACAGATATAACAAAATACCTAAGAAAATAATTACCCACAGCAGTCATGAATAGTGGTAATGATGGCTGTTTGTGAAAATCTAAGAAAGGAGAGTATAGGTCAGAATCATCAAGGATGTCTTCACAGGGAAGATGAGGTTGGAACACAATGATCTTGGGGTCTGGATTTATTTTGAGATGGGAATTAGGGAGCAATTGTATGAACAAAGCTTTTTCTGGGAATGTTCCTAGAAAAGTGGGCAATAAAAATGGTAATAAGATTGATAAGATTAGTTAGGAAATCATTGCTTAGTCATATATTTGACAGCATTCATGTATATTTGCTATCAGTGAGGCATCATACTAGAAGCTGGATATCAAGCAATGAACCAACAGACCACGTTTTTGTCCTCTTAGAGCTTACCCTTTAGAGAGGAAGCCAGTGCATAGAGATGTCAATGCATAAACAGTAATTCTAAAATGCATGGTGCTATGAAGGCAATATTCTTCTATAGGAAGTAGAGGAATCTAACCTAGGTGCCCTGGGGATGACCACACCAAGAAGAGATACTTATTAAACTGAAAGCTGATGGATAACAAGGATCCAGCCACTAAAAGTGTTGAGCAGAAGTTCATTCCAAGTAAAGACAGTAGAATACAAGAAGGCCAGAGTAAGGCAAGAGTATGGCATATTACACAAAGAGGAAGCCAATGAAGCTGATTGCATGGGGTCTTAGTGATAACATTTTTGACTTACTTCTGAATATGGGTTATGTAGAATTCTTGACATCTTAATATTGGAATGTTCATGTAATTGTTAATTAGTTTGTCAATGATGATTCTTACATATTTTTATAAATTAATTTGATAAGATGTCAAGGCACTGAATACTGTCTTGATCATCCAGAATTTTAAAGAGTGTTATCAGTATACATTTATTTTCAAAAAATTAGATGCTTTGCACATAGAAGAGTTGGAAAACTTGATGGTATCAATATTTATGGGAATTATTACCTTTGGGTAATATAAATAAGATATTGATGAAGCAAAAAATAAATTTTAGTTCAAATTATAATGTACACTTTCTGTGTAATAAGAAATACCAGTGCTAGTGATATATTAATTCTTAATATTGAAAAATGATCATAATGTAGATCAAATCTGTTTTTATAATAGTGTTCTGTGATATGTGAAAAATAGTAGTGATATTACAGAATACAGTAAAATCCAGACTAGGTAAACATCTAAAGCAATTTAGATGGCCAACATCTTAAGCAGCTGACCTTAGGAATACAAAAGCAACATTTTAAAAATTGTGTGAGTGTACATTTGTGTGGTGTGTATGTGTAAAGAGATTCTTGACTCAACCTCAGATCTAAAAGTTAAAATAATGTCAATATTAATGTTTTGGAAGAATTCATCCAGAGCATTCTAATATATTAACACCCTCCAAATCATTTTGTATATATATTAAAGCTATTAATATAAAGAGGAATTTTTAAAACTTTCATGGGATTCTTACCCTTTCATTCTTTTATTTGTTATGATAATACTTGGAGGTTAAGAAATTAGATGACAAGAGTAGGACTTTATAGTCCACCTTTTACTTAAAATGTTGAAAACTTTCATGAATTAAACCTCTTACTGCCCTGGGAAATCATAAAATGCACTCTAATTCCTGCAGCGCCTCCTGCCACGTTCTGTGCTGGCCAGACATTTAGTTCTATTTTAAGCCTTATTTAAAATCCATTTATGTATAAAACAATTTAGATTCTCTGGGCATGTCTAAAATGCAAGCATTCTGGTACAAGATTGTGGAGTATTAATACCCTGCCAACTTGGGTCTTATTCAAATTATATTGAATCAGTTTGTGATTCTTTGATTTATTATCTATAGTTAGATTATCCCTATTTTTTTATAGGAAGTCACACTTATTAGCATATGCATACACATAGCAAAATGAAGTGTAAAACTATGACAAGGTGCTCTAAATCTTGTAGCATCTGAAACTTTTAATGTTATACTTGCCGTTTTTATTTGACTCCATATGGTTATCTTAACCATGAACACATTAAATGGATTCCATTATGTCAAATGGTATTTTCAGTGTGGATAAGGGTGGAACGGTATGAGGACATTCTTTGGGAGGTGGGGCTGTTGTAGGGTTCTGTTTTATTTTGTTGACAGTAATATATGGTCCTGTGATTACCAGAATCTTTTTTGGTGATGTCATATGGGAAAGTTAGCATTTATTCTTCTTTAACATTTTACTAGATCTTTAGAGTGTTATAAAACAAGCATTCACTACTTAGTAGTTAAGCATTCCCACTCTTTGTTTGTTTAATTAATATATTGATTGGAACCAAATCTATAGGATCAAGCTTATTGAGACAGACTATCTGTGCCTCTTTCAAGAGATCGTTGCTATGCTCCACACTTTTCAGTAAATAAAATATGGACAAAACTGCAACATGTGGAGACTGAAGCATCCATTAAAGACTTTTGGCAATAGCACCTTAAAGATATTTCAAAAATAATTCCGCTTTATTACTTCTTCTGTGCCATTGCGTATAACGAGGGCTTTAAAAAGACCAAATACAGCTCTCTGATTTCCATTTAATGGAAGAAGTAATAAAGTTTAATTGTATACTTGAGCACGGGGCGTCATTTCCAGTACATCTGATCAATAATTCATCGATTGCCTTTGGCTCAAAGTAATATTTGAAAGAAAATGCAGCCAGTGGGAGCTTATCTAGCGGTAGCTTCATCATCTCCATTAATTATGCTTTTCCCGGATTTGATCATTAGGCTACGAAGGTGACAGCAGATGGCGAGCAAACCGGGCAGGATGCTGAGAGGACCAGCGCGAGAGCAGGCTCCTTGGCAGAATTCATTAAGGGCCTGGCCCGGGACGCAGAAGGTATTAGAACAGTCATGACTGAATCATTGTTTCTCCCAACAGGAAAATAGAAAAGGAAGAATCAATGAAGACTGGAATTTCTCTAGTAAGAGCTGGCCCTTTCTAAATTTAAGGGCTGGGTTTTTAAAAAGTATTTTAATCAAAACATTACCACAGTTCAAAAGCATCAATTCTTCGGCTCTCAGCCTTCTTCAAAGTCCAGCTCTCACATCCATACATGACCACAGGAAAGACCATAGCCTTGACTAGGCGAACCTTTGTTGGCAAAGTGATGTCTCTGCTTTTGAATATACTATCTAGGTTGGTCATAACTTTCCTTCCAAGGAGTAAGCGTCTTTTAATTTCATGGCTGCAGTCACCATCTGCAGTGATTTTGGAGCCCAGAAAAATAAAGTCTGACACTGTTTCCACTGTTTCTCCATCTATTTCCCATGTAGTGATGGGACCAGATGCCATGATCTTTGTTTTCTGAATGTTGAGCTTTAAGCCAACCTTTTCACTCTCCACTTTCACTTTCATCAAGAGGCTTTTGAGTTCCTCTTCACTTTCTGCCATAAGGGTGGTATCATCTGCATATCTGAGGTTATTGATATTTCTCCCAGCAATCTTGATTCCAGCTTGTGTTTCCTCCAGTCCAGCATTTCTCATGATGTACTCTGCATATAAGTTAAATAAACATGGTGACAATATACAGCCTTGACGTACTCCTTTTCCTATTTGGAACCAGTCTGTTGTTCCATGACCAGTTCTAACTGTTGCTTCCTGGCCTGCATACAGATTTCTCAAGAGGCAGATCAAGTGGTCTGGTATTCCCATCTCTCTCAGAATTTTCCACAGTTTATTGTGATCTACACAGGCAAAGGCTTTGGCATAGTCAATAAAGCAGAAACAGATGTTTGCTACGTAAGAATAAATCCTAATAATACATGTTTTCGATAGACTCCAGTATCAGCACTGCCTACCTCTCTAGGCTGCGCCCTCTTATCTCCCAGTTTGTACATACCACAGACCCACCAGCAGCGGGCAGAACGGAGACAGTATTTAACCCTGGCTTGGCTCACCCACCATCCAGACTATCAAAGAAAAGGGTTATGTATCATACAAGATGTCTCCCACTCCCTAAATTTGTCTATCAGTCAGGTGATCTTATTGTATCTGTCCAAATGGGACACCTTTTCCTGATTCCTGTAACATGCCATGTGGATGGCTGTGACCCTGTACCTGAGGACAATGTGATAGTTACTCTCTTCTTCGAGCAGGTCCTAATGACGACTATAACAAAAATGATAATCACAGCTCTTTATAAAACAGAATCCAGCTGTTAAAATTTCATGAAAATTCAAATTTGTGTATGTCATAGTTAAGCTAAATCATTTCTGTTATATATATATTTCTGTTATATATATATATTTCTGCTATATATATATTTCTGTTATATATATATATATAAGCTTGGACATTTAGGGGATTTAAAAAAGAAGAAAACTCACTAAAAGCTTTAAGTGTGTTATATACAACATAGCTATACCTTTTTTCCCCTCTAGAAACCATAATAACAGTGGATGATCATCAGTATTTTTAGTTTTTATTAGTGGTAATAAATTGCTGTGGGAAAAGTGAATACTTCAGCCTGGCATTTGTCTACTTCAGTTTTCTTCTTAGGTAGATGAAATACTTTACTCATCCTATATTCCATTATAAGTCTATATAGAAATCAACTTCTATTAATCTAAGGCATTCTTATCTCACTATAATTTTATAAAGTCTACTTTGTGCTGACTTCTGACTCAATCAATAAAATGAATAAACTACACTTTATTCCACACACTATTAGAATTAATGAGTGAAGGTATATAAAACCAGTAACATATGTTCTGATATATAATAGGACTTAAGAAATGCTGGACAGCTTTCTTTCCTGTTCCTCAGGTCACAATAGTATTAGCCATTCATGATAAACTTACCCGTTACAGGTTATTTTTCTCAGATTCAGCATGAAAAATAGCTTTGTTTCTCCTGAGAAACTAATTTATTTGGCTTGTATGTTACAGGTACTGTATACCTCTTAAATACTCCTTTTGATCCTGATGATTTGGCTACTAAAATGCTTAACACTAGCTTTAGGATCCACTGGACATTACAGCATGTCTTTCTGTCTAGTCACTCTTTGCCTGGAATGCATTAACATTTTTATCTTTGCCCCATCTCCTTTTATCTTTATCTTGTTTATAAGATATTTTAACCTAAATTCCCTTTGTAATAAGGTAGAAAAGATAATGAAATTAAAAGATGTGTTTAAATTGCAAGTATTTTTAATACCGTTGAAAATATACTGAAGTGATAGTGAATATCTTGGAATAATAGACACTACATAACACATTTATCTTAAATGTAAAAGTACTTGTAAAAGTTCCAAATTCCATATATAGGAGTAATGGAGCAATGAGACATCTATAAAAATAATACTTGCTTTCTTAATATAGCATCATTTTGCTAAAGCAGTATTTGTGTACCCTAATGATTTCTTCTGGTTGCTTGCACATTGCTTTAATTTAAAAGAAATTATATAATCCATATTTTCCTTTTCTCCATCATTCTTTTTGCACCACATTCTTCTCCGTAGAAATTTAACTTTGAGATTAGACTACAAGAGAAATAGTGTGATTGTGTCTCACATTCTGTGCTTCCTTGATAACACCTAGGGCCAGAACCTAAATTCAATCAAATTTCCAAAAACATCTTTAAGCAAAACTCATTTATATATTCATTTAATAATGAAAAAAATATACAGCCTTATCAGGTTTAGAAAGGGGGAATTATCCATTTCACTTAAGGAAATAATGTGAATGCAAAGAATGTCAGTAGTTACTTACATGCTACAAGTGATTAAAATCAACTGTACATATAGGTGTGCACTCAGACCATACGATGGGGCTGTATTGTTGGTAGAGTGACGTCTACTACCATCTTTCTTGAAATCTAAAAATAGTAACCTTACATTTAATCACCCAACATTTTGGCATGACTCCCACATAGTCTGTTGGACCAAGGTGCATTCTAATCAATAGTCCATGGTCACCGTGATTCCTTAAAAATTACATGTCCACAGTGATGTCTTACTAATCACAACAGTAGAATCTTGAGAAGGTTCTTTGTCATACATCAAGAGATGACTATGAAGCAGACAGCCAAAAAGAGGCACCCTCATTAATTTCTAGGAATAGCTCCTGAGCAATAATTTCTACCACAGGGCTAAGACTGGCCATATTTGTTCTTTAGAACACCTGATTCAGATAGTTCTGTAGATTTTAAACTATGAGTATCAGAAATAACAGGTTGATGGCAGCAACTTTTTAACCAAAGACATTTATCATTTAAAATAGAATTAGAAAGATGCATTTTGGAAAGGGTAGAAGTAGAGACTGAAACTCAGTTTCTTCCACTAACCCAAGATACTCAAACTCTAGGTGCATCAAAAATTCCTGGAGGGCTTGTTACAACACAAATTGTTGGACCACACCCTAGAATTTTTGACCCAGTAGATCAGTGATGGGACCCGAGAATCTGCATTTCTAGTGATCCCAGGTGATGGATGTGATGTTGCTCATTTGAGGACCGCATTTCAGAGCCACAGTGCTAACCCACCGCGTCACACTCCTGCCGCTGATCTGCTTGGCCTAATTATGTGCACTTGTTTCAGAAGGTCTGTTCACACCATCTTTGAACCACTCTGACCAGTGTGAATCAGAAAAGTTTCTCCAAGAATAGAAGAGAGATTTGAAAATTCTTTAGATCTTTAAGAGGTCTTAGGATACAGTCTTGAATGATAGAAAATGGTCTCTTGGTCAGCCCATAGCCTTTATTCTGGGGATTGTCTTTGACACTATTATAGATATAAGGGCTCAGCAAACCAAAGAGTTAAAAAAAAAAAAAAAAAAAAAAAACTGTCTTCAATTTGCTAAATTAATGCTCCACAGAACACACTTCAGGAAAAGTTGGTCTAAAACTAAGGTAGTACTGGGTACATGTTTCAATGCACCAATTTTTCAAACTTTTATTTGACAGAAAATTCTTTTTTCAGATGAAATCTTGCCCAGAACATCAACCTATAAAATAGATTCTTGGCAGAATAGACGTCATTTGTAGAATACCTGAAGTGCCTGGAGAATCCTAAGATTCCAAAGAGCACAGTTTGAAACCCCGTTTAGTGCATAATAAACACAGATTCACAGGATGGCTGTTATTGCTGAAAGGTATCTTTGAGCCCTAGTATATAATACCTGTCCCTAGGTTGGGGCTCCTTTCCTCATTCCTTTGCACGAATCAACACAGAACTGTGTGGAAGTGCAAGGGCAGTTTCATTTTCAGAGATCTCATCACAGATAGTGTTTCTCTACTCCAGGTTTTAAAATTGCAACTGATTGTGCCTTATCAGCAATGCAGACTTTGTATTTCCAGCTTCCAAGTATTAATGTTACATGTCTCATTTTTTACTGTCTTACCTGAAGAGAGTTTGAGCCACTTAAAAAGTAGAAACACTGTGTTTTAATTACTGTGTCCCCCTAAAGCATAATATAGAGAAATATGCCACATTTCCTTGTTTCTTACGGATTGGTGTAGCAACTGCCTCTCTTTCTCAGCAGGAACACCCATGACAAACAGTGTTTCTCTTGGAGATGGTTGAGAAGAGCAGATGTTGGCTGCCACTTTTACATGCAGCATTTTGTTTGCTAATTTGCAAAATTTGTTTTACCCCCTGCAGCTGTAAATGAAAAAGCTGTAAAACTAAATGAAACTCTAGGAACTGAAGACAAGCCCTTTGAGACAAATTTGCAAGAGCTTCAGAATAAGATTGATCAGATGATGACACAACTGAGGAGGAAAAATCTAGACACACAAAAGGAAGTTGCTGAAGATGAGTTGGTGTGAGTAGAAGCTCTATTATTTTTTCATTTGATAAACTGAACTTTCTAAATTATTGGTTTGAGTTTTCTAAATTTTCCATCACACATATCAGTAGGAGATACTTTTTATGCTCTTTATTTTTCATCTACTTAGTTATAATTTATCTTGCTCTAAAATGGATCAAAGGCATGTTTATTTCTATATATAAATAATCAAATAAATGATCTTTTTTTTGGTGCTGTCCCTTCTGCAATTGGGCTTTCCAGGTGGCACTAGTGGTAAAGAACCCGCCTGCCAATGCAGGAGACATAAGAAATGTGGGTTTGATCCCTATGTCGGAAAGGTCCACTGGAGAAGGGACTGGCAACACACTCCAGTATTTTACCTGGAAATCCCATGAACATGTAGCCTAGTGGGCTACAGTAGCCCATAGCGTCACAGAATTAGACACCACTGCAGTGAATCTTCCCTGGAGAATCCCAAGGACGGGGGAGCCAGGGGGCTGCTGTCTGTGGGGTCGCACAGAGTCGGACATGACTGAAGCGACTTAGCAGCAGCAGCAGCAGCAGCAGTGACTTAGGGTGCACATTTCTTCAATTAGGCTAGTGGGCTTGCTTTATTAATTTCCTGTATTAGGGGCTTTAAAACTGTTGACTGTGTTTTAATGAAAATATTTTTGGATAAATAAAGTTATGAATTTAGCAAGTCATCCTGTACATTTTGTCATCTTGGGAAATTTTGAATAGAAGAACTGTCAAATAATACTATGAAATAAAGGTTAAGGATTTGAGGTTATGAATAATGATAGTGATTTTACTAATGCCAATGAATGCCAGTGGTTGTATACTCAATAAAAAGTACATTTTTACATGTACAGTCAACTACAAAGTGATGGTGTTATTAATAATCAAATAAAATCTACTAAACTAGCAACATTAGCAACACCCGAAAACGTGTTAGAAAAGCAAGTTATCCAACCCCATCCTAGACCTACTCAATTAGAAACTTTTGGGATGGGGCCCAGCAATCTGTTTGACAAGTGCTTCAGGGGATTATCATGCTTGCTAGTTTAAGAACTACTGTTTTTCAAGTATTTAGCCTCTCTTAAAGGGCTCAAACAGTATCACTTTAGAAAAACCATTAAATTGAATCCAGAAAACTCCTAGAACTCAGTTCAAAGGAAAGGAAAAGTAGATCAAAATTATACTAGCGTGTCAACAGCATGGCATTATATTGTTTCTAACCAAACATATCAGTATTCATATCTTGTATTCAAAGTAACAGAAAAAATATCTCATGGTTAATCATATTTTATTTTTGGTATATAATATACATGATAAAGCTGATTTAATCAGCCAGATTTTGAGAATAGCATGAGTTCCTTTCCAAATGATAATGTTATGTTATTAATAAATGTACAATGTGTGATTTTTTATGCTTTAATTTTAAATGTTCTTGCCACTTTTCAGCTATCAGTTTTCAACTTGGTTTAGCACACAGTCTGCTTTAAATATTGACATGTTTTTCCATACTTCTAATGTTAGTATCTCTTTGTAACACTGTTTAATACCCATCAACTCTGAGGCAGTGACAGGGGCTTATTGTCTCTTGTTGGGGTGGGGTGTTTATAGAGCTGCAGAAAGCCTTCTGAAGAAAGTGAAGAAGTTATTTGGAGAGTCCCGGGGGAAAAATGAGGAGATGGAGAAGGATCTCCGGGAGAAACTGGCAGACTATAAAAGCAAGGTTGATGATGCTTGGGACCTATTGAGAGAAGCCACAGATAAAATCAGAGAAGCTAATCTCTTATCTGCAGAAAACCGGAAAAATATGACAGCTTTGGAGGTGAGCCCTAGAGTTCTTTCATCTGAATTTGGAAGTGTGGTATAGGGTTCTGACCACGGCCAGGTAAGTCAAGTGGATGCAAGTTGATGCAAGTTTATGAGATCAAGTTTCACGACTCTGAAAGAGGACTTCTAAGAAGCAGGGCAGAGAATGATCCTTCCTTGGTTTTTTAAATTAATCATCACTGCCCATATAATCAAGTAAAATTTAGATAACTTAAACTATTTAAAAATTTTAAGAACAGTGTGATACAGTGGAATGAGATCTTTGTTGGAAGTCAGGGGTCCTTGGTCTTAATGATAACTGTGCCACTAGCTAGAATACAAGCCTGAGAAAGTCAAAGTCCCAGAGCACCAGTCTCTCAACTGGACAGTGAGTGCATTATACTAGAGTATATCTAGGGTTTCTTCAAATACTACTACCTTGATTTTACAATCTACCCACCGTAACCAATGAGCCATGGTTTAGACATGGGCTGCCATAAGTCACAAAAGTGTCAAGAATTTTCTAGTGGAAAGTGTAGTGAAAGTAAAAGTGTTAGTCACTCAGTTGTGTCTGACTCTTTGTGACCCCCATGGACTGTAGCCCACCAGGCTCCTCTGTCCAAGGAATTCTCCAGGCAAGAATACTGGAGTGGATAGCCATTCCTTTCTCCAGGGGATCTTCCTGACCCAGAGATCAAACCCAGGTCTCCTGCACTGCAGGAACATTCTTTATCATCTGAGCCACAAGGAAATCTGAGCATAAAAGAGACAGCTAAGAGACCAGAACTTGGGAACATTTAGGTTCTCTTCTTCTTTGCAACACCGTCTATGAAAATGATACTTTACAGTCAGTTCAAGTCTGAGTTCTTTTCTGTCCTTTTCCTCAGCCAAGAGAGAGTTCTCTCCTCATGTCGATGTATGGCAAGAATTATCACAATATTGTCCAATTAAAATAAATTAATTTAAAAAAAAGAAATGATAGGCAGTTTCTGCCTTTTTTAGAGCACTAATGAAGCTGGAACTAAAACAGATCCTTCCAGTCGTTCCTTCCTCTCTCTCTCTCTCCTTTCCTTCTTTCCTCCCTTCCTTCTCTCTTCCCTTCTTTTCTTCGCTCATTCCTCTCTCTCTTTCTCTCTCATTTATTTTTTAATATTTAACACAAACTGATCACTTCCCAGGAGTGAATTCAGTACTTACGCTGGCACAAACTTGTGTGTGTGTTTGTGTGTGTGCGAAATCACTTCAGTTGTGTCCCACTCTGTGTGATCCTATGGACTGTAGCCCGCCAGGCTCCTCTGTCCATGGGATTCTCCAGGTAAGAATACTGGGATGGGTTCCCAGTTCCTATTCCAGGGAATCTTCCTGACCCAGGGGTCAAACCCACGTCTCTTATGTCTCCTGCATTGGCAGGAAGGTTCTTTACCACTAGCACCATCTGGGAAGCACAGACCTGTACTTGGCATTTAAAAAAATAACTTCCTCACCAGAAACAAACTTACCATTGTTCTTTTCAAAATATTTGACCCCAATAGATCTGAAGACAGTGGCAGACCTTTTTCTCTTCTAACATAAAATTTTACCTTCAGCTCTGAGTACTCTGTGGCATTTGTTATGCTCTCAAAACTGTTTGTGGAATGACAGTTGAATAAAGAAAAAAGTCTGCATTTTTTTACCTATTCATTTTTTTTCCATTTTCCTTTGGATTAAGAAGTAACAGGATGAATTAATTTTTAAAAGAATTTTCTTTTTTCTGGGTCCCTCTCCTGGGACTTAGCCTTGTCATTTTGATGGAGGATTGAGAAGACTCACTGATGTATCTAATCTTAACCAATTTGGAGTCCACTGACATGCTGGCAGTATTAAAGAAAAAGCACCGTCTTGTTAGGCAGGTTGCTGGACCACTTTTCTATCACAGGCTCCTGCATGATTCATCTTCCTCAGTGACACACCAGTGATGTAACTTACCCGGAGGTACACCACTCCATTTTATGGCAACAGTTTAAGAAATTAAAATTACCTATGTGGAAAGTATAATAAGCATTTGGGAAGTATTTCAAGAAGAGTTATAGTGGCACAGTAAATGGTGCTTTTAGCTATTTCTTCATTTTAGTGATGTTTAAAACCAAGAGCCATCATTCTTGGGTACCTCTGGAGATGCCTGGAGCTTATGCAGTCAGTATTTAAGTGTAAGTGGTCCTCTTTGTATTTTCATTTTATATGCTGTGCTTAACTAAGGGCTTGTTTAAAACTTACTAGAGTAAATAGATAAAGTGACTAAATTAATATGAGTAAGACACAGCTTATTTAAAGCTGCTTGCTAAGGCTGATTAAGTTGATTGCCAAGGTTGATACTAGACTGGCCAATAAAGAATCACCTGGATATTTTACTAAAGAGATGGGTGCCTTGAGCATCCACCCAGAAACCGAGTTACCTGGTCTGGTGTGGTCCAGAATCCATATTCTAGAACATTCCCTGTGTTAATGCAATTTGCAATAGGTTTAAGAAGAGTTGATAGGTTGTATCCATTTGATTGAGTAATTTGTTGTAATTTAAATAAATGACTTCATTGAGACTGTGCCCACAAAAAGGTGATGCAATTAAGACCCAAGGCACTTTTTAATTATAAGAAAATAAGCATTTAATTTTTACTATGTAAAAACATTTATCAAGCCCCTACTAAGTTCAAGGAATGTACTAAACAAAAACTGAGTGTATCAGACACTGATATGCTCATGGTATGGTCCTTGGAACAGCAGCATTAGCATCACCTGCTTCTGCTGCTGCTAAGTCGCTTCAGTCGTGTCCAACTCTGTGTGACCCCATAGACGGCAGCCCACCAGGCTCCTCCATCCATGTGATTCTCCAGGCAAGAGTACTAGAGTTGGGTGCCATTGCCTTCTCCTAGCATCACCTAGGCACTTGTTAATAATATAGGTTCTCAGGTCTCCCCAAATCTATCAACTCAGAAACTGGGAGTTGGAGCCCAGCACCTGTGTTTTTTAAATCCTACCAATGATACAGATGCAGCTTTAAGCTTGAAAGTCACTGATGTTTATATGATGAATAAAACACCATCTCTGATGACTTCCAGTGACTTGTACTTAGAGCAAGATCCACCCAATTTAACTAGTCTGTGCCTTGCAGAAGTTCTTTTGGAGGGTTTGTGAAGGAAGGGCATCAAAACCATACCTGGATTTAGGAAGGGCTTGGAGCCTGATAGGCTACAGTCCATGGGGTCGCAAAGAGTTGGACACGACTGAGCGACTTCACTTTCATGGACCAGACACATGTGCTAAGTCATGAAGCATGAGCTCTAATTGGTCAAAATAGAAGAGAAGAACATTCCAGAAATAGGAAAATAAATGCAAACACACAGAGGGGAAAAAGGGAAGACACTTGGAGAAATGTCAGTGATGTGATAGGACTAGAAAGATTGCCTATGAACTAGTGAGTGGACAGAAAGCCAACAAAGACAGGGGTCCAGAGCTTGAGTTATAAGAGAACTGCATTCTGAGACTGAGCTAAAGAATTTGTTTTTGTCCTGTATCAGAAGCAGTTGAAATATTGGAGTCATGGGTTAAAATTTTATTTTGGAGACTTTCTGAGGGGTTCATGTAAACTCGAATATTGGTTTTGTATTGAAAATATTATGATATAAGGCTAGGAAAGCAGGAAGGAATAATATTCAACTGTCTGTCAGATGCCTACCATTATCAAGGTGCTGTTGGTAACCAGGGTGTTTGAGACTAAATAGAAATGATTCCTGGCCTCAGAGAACTTACAAATTCCTAAAACTTGAGGCATTCTAACCTTTCACTGGGCTTCCCTGGTAGCTCAGATGGTAAAGAATCTGACCGCAATGCCAGAGACTCGGGCTCGATCCCTGGGTCGGGAAGATCTACTGGAGAAGGGAATGGCAATCTTCTCCAGTATTCTTGCCTGGAGAATCCCATGGATGGTGGAACCTGGGTTACAGTCCATGGGGTCTCAAACAGTCAGACATGACGCACTGTGATTAGTAAGAGCTGAGAGAATCAAACACTAAAATGAGGGCATCACAGAAGTTGATAGAAATGATGGGACAGCATGAGCAAAAACACAGAGCTCCCTAAGTATGATCTCAGGAAATGTCAAATAGAGCAATAACAGTCAGTTGTAAGCTTCATAAAAGTCTGTAGCAGAAGATTGCTCTGGAAATGGCCCAGTTCATAGAAGACTTTGAATGCAACCTTCTAAAACAGCAAAGGGCTAGAAGGCCATTTCCAGCAATGGAAAAAAGGTGGAGGAGACTGTGGGCTGAGGAGCAAAAAGATGAGCAATTCAATTCAGCAAAGTAACGTATATTGAGCATTCTGTCCCCAAAGGTACCATTATAACCTGGAACAGGAAGGATTTTGAGGAAAGTAAAGAATGAGTTGCTAGATAAAAATAGATGGGGAGATAGCTTTTATATCTTCTTAATCTACCCCTCAAAAAACCCCAGCAAAAACAAAAAGTTTTAAACTTACAAAGCTCTGAAATGAATTAAGATCTAATTAGAAGTTAAAAGTAGAAATATAACAACTTTGTTGTCTAATGAGAGTCACTTAACAATATACTTGTGGTATATACTGGAAGAATTTGCTTGTGAAGTTGCTCTGCCATGTCCAACTCTTTGCAATCCCATAGACTGTAGACTGCCAGGCTCCTCCGTCCATGGGATTCTCTAGGCAAGAATTCTGGAGTGGGCTGCCATTTCCTTCTCCAGGGATTCTTCCCGACCCAGGGATCGAACCCAGGTCTCCCACACTGCAGGCAGACTCTACCATCTGAGCCACCAGGGAAGCCTGGGAGAAAAATTCTTTGTAATCACAAGCCCTGTTTTTGCTCCTCAAATGCTCAAAGCTTCCTATCTTAAGTATTTTATATCCTACATCCTTTTCTATCTATTCCCTCTCTTTATTTATTTTTATAGCACTCATCATTAAAAATATATTATGCATTAATTTATTCATTTTTACCCTCCAGCCAAGCCATGAACAACGTGTTTTCTGGCCTGCTGTATGTATCTCCAGGGCTGAGAACAGTGTTGGGCACAAAGACAGAATAGAAATGTTCTCTCTCAATGAATAAAGTATCATAAAGCAAACACAAATAAATGTTATATCAATACTTTAATCAATATTTAGGCGCTCCAGATAGATCCATTTTTCCTTGATACAAAACTAGATTTCATTAGTGTCTAATCTGAAATTAGCCACCACTGAAATTGCCTTAATCCCTAGATCATTCCTGCTTCAGTGTGATTAAAAACACATTGTGATCTTTGCAGAACAATGGGTTCCCTAAAGAAACTCAAATAGAGCTTTTATAATGGATTCTTTACCAGCTGAGCTACCAGGGAAGCCCACTGCTTAATTGAAAACAAGATGAATGGAGCTCTTCACCTCACATATGGGTGGAAACATTCTCCCTTCTATCAATACAGCATTTTAAGTTACCTTGATTCATAAATACAAACAAACCATGCTGAAAAAAGATTCCTGAGTGTCTGCCCGTGGTCAACTTTAAATCGGTTTATATAAAAGCTAAGGGCTAGAATTCATAGTTGTGGAAAAGAATGTCAGAACTTGAAAAATAAGATATAACTTATAACCAGGAGCATCAGCACTACCTCTCTATTTGTTCTTAATGAAGGGAGATTGAAATTTCTCTGATTTAGCCAGGGTGGGGAGTAGTTGAATGAAACAGGAGTCACAAGTGCAAACAGAATTATTTATTGAGGAAACTCTTCTAGGTACTGGAGATGGAGTGATACAAAGATTGTTTAAAGAAATTTATATTATACTAAGAAAGTCACTAAACCAATAAATAAGCATATAATATGATCATAAACTGGAGCATGGGCTAATATACATACTAAGTAACATGTTCTCAGCATATTGCTTGATGAATTCAATGTTACCCTTTGTCCACTAGGTACGAGAGAGACTAGGCCACTAGCCTCAAGAGACTATACATTTCATCCCATACTCATGCATGCATGTTGTCATGAATTGGTGTTAATCATTGTCATTAAATAACTTGTACTTTTAGCAGCTCTTAGAAGAAGCAATCAAAATGATTCAAGCTATATAAAAGATAAAATATGATTATTTATGTTTCTATCATTTATGGCCACTCTATAAATATAATTCAGATAAATGAGTGCTAGGAAAAAGAAAATAAGGAAATTATAATAGTTAACAATTCTGTAGTGTTTACTGTGTGCTAGGCTGTATTCCAAGCCAATTTCTCTCAAATTTTCTTGTGTATATCAGTCACCGAGGGTTCTTGTTAAATACAGATTCCAAGTTGGTAGTTCCCAAAAAGGCACTAAGATTGTGCATTTCTAAGAAGCTTCCAGATGATGCTGATTCTGCTGGTCAGTGGGCCATATTTTGAGTACTGAGGGAATATACATTTTACATGAGGCTAAATGGAGGAGGTTTCCTCCCAGGCAGGGAACTGGGGAAGGGCACATGGTGAAGGAAAGGCTCAGAGGCAGAAATAAGATGTGTGTACCGGCAGCAAATTGAAGTGATTGGTGAAGAGGTAGAGAAAGCAGGGTGTGAAATTAGCACTGTCCCAGTGCAAATAAATGTGGTTTCCACAATTGGAAAGTCAGTGCTATCACAGCTGGAGACCCAGACTCTATCCTTAGGTAGCTGGGGTGGTGGTTTAGTTGCTACATCCTGTCTGACTCTTTTGCCTCCCCATGGACTGTAGCCTGCCAGGTCCTTCTGTCCATGGGATTTCCCAGGCAAGAATACTGCAGTAAACCGTTTCCTACTCCAGGGCATCTTATCCCACCAGGGATAGAACCCATGTCTCCTGAGTTGACAGGCAGATTCTTTACCACTGAGCCACTGGGAAAGCCCATCCTTAGGTAGACTCAAATTCACATCTTAACTATACTATGTAACCTTGGTAAATCACTTCACTTGTAGAATTTTCTATTCAGTTAAAAGATGATAAACACAAGACCTATAGAGCTAATGTAGAATTAAGTGAGAAAAGCTTATAAACTACCTGGTCCATATTGAAATTTAAATGAATATATAAACTAGCATTATTATTTATCTCAAAAGGCATAAATGGCAAGGCTTAAATTTATAATTGATGCAGTTAAATCCACAGGTAGAAAAAGGTGATTGAAAGAATGAGTCATAAACAGAAAGAAAAAGAAGGCAGAAGTATACTTCAAATGGAGAAATAGCACCATTTCTTTCCCGTTGATTTTACTCTTCTAGACTAGGAATGAGCTTCATGTGGTTTCAAGACAAGCTATCAGTTTCAAAGAAAAGTTAGAGTCTGCTCTCTCTTTATGGAACAGTCCATTAAGTTTATTCTTCCATGTGAGAATTTCTTTTTTTTTTTTTTTTGAAAAGTACATCCCCTCAGTTCCTTTTAAAATCTCACTTCTTCCAGTTTTTATAGAACTCCCATAGAATAAATCTGCTCACATTTGTGCTCACAAAATATTCATTTGGACACAGATTCTGGAATTTAATGTCTAGTTCCAATCTAATTCAGCATACTTCCACATGCTCGGTAATGCATATTCAGCACTTACATTTCAGTTAAAATGGATGTCCATCTTGCTTTAAAAACCTTTTTTCCTTCCTCAGCTACCATCACATCAGCCACCATTCTCTTGTATGACTTTCTCACAACAGAAGAAAGAAAGCACTTGTATAGATACTTAAAATAAAGTAAGGCTCAAAGGGTTGGCTGGGTAGTTTTTATCATTGTCATGTAATCTCATAGTCAACATGACATATCTTGATTGCAAAGCCTTGATCAGACAGCTCAGGAAAGCCAGGAATACAGGGCCAGATAGGGTTTTCCCAAAAGGACATTTTGATGTTTTGTTTATACTGTCTTACAGAAAAAGAAGGAGGCTATAGAAAGTGGCAAACGACAAACTGAGAACACTTTAAAAGAAGGCAATGACATACTCGATGAAGCCAGTCGTCTTGTAGATGAAATCAACTCAGTTATAGTCGTGAGTATTTTATGAAACCCAAAGTTAAACGATGATAATGATGTTAAATGCTCTTGAATAGAAACCAGTGAGAAATTCAGTAGTATAAGCAAATATTGTTACTTTCTTCTGAACGTAAAGTTGCTTTTATCTCATTCTATCTTGACCATGCCCACCCACTGGTAACAATTAGAACTTCACGTTATTCTCTCAGTAATGAGGGTACTCGCACACTCACACCAACCTGTATTTTTTTTCACAGTGATGAAGGGCATTTGTCGTTCCTAGTACAGAACTTACAATCTGCTTCAGTATTCATATAACATTAGTTAAACGAGAAATGTAAAGCTACAAACAGACTTTCAACACACTGTCTCATTCAGTAGATGCTAATATATGATGACATATGGTAATAGAAGTGCTGCTGCTGCTAAGTCACTTCAGTCATATCCAACTCTGTGCGACCTCATAGACGACAGCCCTCCAGGCTCCCTGTCCCTGGGATTTTCCAGGCAAGAACACTGGACTGGGTTGCCATTTCCTCCTCCAATGCATGAAAGTGAAAGTGAAGTCGCTCAGTCGTGTCCAACTGTTAGCGACCCCATGGACTGCAGCCTACCAGGCTCCTCCATCCATGGGATTTTCCAGGCAAGAGTACTGGAGTGGGGTGCCATTGCCTTGATCTAAAAGATCCTAATGACTATCATTTATGCATTTAGACCTATGAAGTAGCATTTTTTAAAAAAAGATTGTTAGGTTCTTCTTGGTATAAATTCCCTTCACATAATCTCTTTCATTGAACAATAGCTTTTATTCTCTATTCTTTTTTTTTTTTTTTTTGGCTAGGTTAGTAAATTTTAAGTGTTCTAAAAACCTAAGCATGTGTAATTATATCTCCAAGAGATGTTAATAAATTAGAGGAAGCTGGATTCACTTATTTAAAATGCCTTCTTTTCGCTACATATTAGTACGTTGAAGACATTCAAACTAAATTGCCACCCATGTCCAAGGATCTGAAAGATAAAATAGATGACCTCTCCCAAGAAATAAAGGACAGGAAGCTGGCTGAGAAGGTGTCCCAGGCTGAGAGCCATGCATCTCAGTTAAATGATTCGTCTGCTGTCCTTGATGGGTATGTCATATGTGGTTGGAAATGTCTATGTATCTTGACATTTGTCCAAAAGTTTTGACTAACAGAAATGGTTGAGAGTTGCTTTCAAATCTTGATTTTTGTAATTATTAACATACAAACGGCATGACCTTTCTGTGGAAAAGCCTAATTAGAAGGGTGCGGACAAATCTCTACTGGAGCAGCATCAAAAGTCTGAGTTAAAAGTGAATTCAAATATTGCATGGTGGGGAGCGAACATTGCTTTAGGTTACACTTAGAAAAATTATTTTGCTATTTATTAGAGAGCACAGCAGTTGCCTTATTAGCATTTTAAGTAGTAATATATAAACACACATTCTGCTCCAAATTTCAGTTTTATAATTTTAATGAAATCAAAACTATTTATTGTTAAAGAGCTGGCTTTTGAAAATGTGATTGCATTGGTTCAGTTCAGTTCAGTTGCTCAGTCTTGTCCGACTCTCTGCGATCCCATGGACTGCAACACGCCAGACCTCCCTGTCCATTACCAACTCCTGGAGTTTACTCAAATTCCTGTCCATTGAGTCAGTGATGCCATCCAACCATCTCATCCTTTGTTGTACCTGTCTCCTCCCTCCTTCAATCTTTCCCAGAATCAGGGTCCTTTCAAATGAGTCAGTTCTTCATATCAGGTGGCCAAAGTATTGGAGTTTCACTTTCAGCATCAGTCCTTCCAGTGAATATTCAGGACTGATTTCCTTTAAGATGGACTGGTTGGATATCCTTGCAGTCCAAGCAATTCTCAAGAGTCTTCTCCAATACCACAGTTCAAAAGCATCAATTCTTCAGTGCTCAGCCTTCTTTATAGTCCAACTCTCACATCCATACATGACTACTGGAAAAACCATAGATGGACCTTTGTTGGCAAAGTAACGTGTCTGCTTTTTAATTTGCTGTCTAGGTTGGTCATAGCTTTTCTTCCAAGGAGCAAGCATCTTTTAACTTCATGGCTGCAGTCACCATATGCATTAATTTTGAAGCCCCCCAAAATAAAGTCTCTCACTGTTTCCACTGTTTCCCCATCTGTTTGCTATGAAGTGACAGGACAAAATGCCATGACCTTAGTTTTCTGAATGTTGAATTTTAAGCCAACTTTTTTACTCTCCTCTTTCTCTTTCATCAAGAGGTTCTTTAGTTCTTCTTCGCTTTCCGCCATAAGTGTGGTATCATCTGCATATCTGAGGTTATTGATATTTCTCCCGGCAATCTTGATTCCAGCTTGTGCTTCATCCACCCCAGCATTTCTCATGATGTACCCTGCATGTGAGTTAAATAAGCAGGGTGACAATATACAACCTTGATGCTCTCCTTTCCCAATTTGGAACCAGTCTGTTGTTCCATGTCCAGTTCTAACTGTTGCTTCTTGACCTGCATACAAATTTCTCAGGAGACAGGTCAAGTGGTCTGGTTTCCCATCTCTTTCAAGAATTCTCCACAGTTTGTTGTGATCCACACAGTCAAAGGCTTTGGCATAGTCAATAAAGCAGAAATAGATGTTTTTCTGGAACTCTCTTGCTTTTCTGATGATCTGGAGGATGTTGGCAATTTGATCTCTGGTTCCTCTGCCTTTTCTAAATCCAGCTTGAACATCTGGAAGTTCATGGTTCACATATTGCTGAAGCCTGGCTTGGAGAATTTGAGCATTACTTTGCTAGTGTGTGAGATAAGTGCAGTTGTGCAGTAGTTTGAACATTCTTTGGCATTGCTTTCTTTCAGATTGGAATGAAAACTGGTGATTCCATACACAGCCTTTAAGTCTTTTATTTTTCCCTTTCAAACTCCATGAAGGCACTACTATTTCAGTACTGCCCTGTGAAATAATAGCTTATTATAACTGGTATTCTTATATGGGTCCATGGGGGATGGACCACTAGTGAGTTGTGTTTGACTAGGAAACAGCCTTCTCAATATAACTGGTTTGCTTCCCCTACAGTTTGGGGATTGTCATAATAAAATAGGTGTATTAACCCCAAGAATAATTTTCATAAATCTGGATTTAATATACTCCATGTGAAAGGTTCTGTTTCAAAACTTAATATTCTTGATACAAAGGAAAATATTAATGTTTGAAGACCCTGGAAAAAAGTCATATATAATTCATTTTATTATAACAGTTCTAGCTTGGTTATTTAGGAATATGAGTTTTAACTGAAAGCTACAATATAATACAATTAGTAGATACCTCATTATGATTTGGGATTATCATTATTATATTGGCCATGATCATTTAGAAGCCTTAATTTGTTATAAGTAAGTTCTTCAAATATTCTTCTTTTGAGTACCAACTACTCTGATATTCTCTTTTTGGGTAATCCCTACAGAATCCTTGATGAGGCTAAAAACATCTCCTTCAATGCCACTGCAGCTTTCAACGCTTACAGCAACATTAAGAACTATATTGATGAAGCTGAGAAAATTGCCAAAGAAGCCAAAGTTCTTGCACATGAAGCCACAGAACTGGTAAGAAACAAATAGTGCTGTGTACTGAGGTGAACCTTTTCAAATAAGTTTCTGAACTACATTTCTCAAATTTAAATAAGCTCTGGAAAATCCTGGCACATTAGAATATTAGTTTTAAATTATTTTCAAAGGCCCCTTTTAAATTTTATCCAAAATAAATTCTCAGTGTGCTGTAATCATAGCAGAACTCTTCTCAGTTACATACTACTTTCCACCACTAATAAGAGTTGTATTATTACCCCAGATGACAAATAGGTTTGTGCCACCAACTCATAAAGGAAAATGGCCAAACATAAGACTCTGAAGAGGAAAATTTATCACAATTATTCCATATGTCTTCAGTAAGAAAGTGCTTTGAATATTAACACCATTGCTTATAGTCACATATAAGTTAATTCTATATAAAGTTTAATAATAAGGTGCACATTTTACAAAACACGCCAAATCATATACTTCTAAACTATTATACTATTTTTATCAGTTGAAATATTTACCTTCAAAGCTACTTTTGGCTGCTGTCATTGTTGAAAATAAATTTTCAATTAATATTTGAGAGTTTGGGGGTTCTAGGTGTAGCACATTATCTGAGTATCTTCAACAGTGACAATTTTTTTTCCTTTACATGTAGAGCAACATTTTGTAAACAGGTTATGTTTGATAAACCTTGGCAATACTTTTTAGGTCAGCTTTCATTTCATAGGTATCACACGGTTAGTTAAAATGTTCAGAACCATCACTTATTCCTTTGGCTTCACACAAAATCCTCCAAATACATCAGAATTTCAGGAGAAAAAAACCTTGCCTGGACATTTGACTGTGAATGACATATGCAGAAATAATGGGTGTTGAAGAAACAAATCAGTATTTGCTTTGGTATTTAGCACAAATGCTTTCTTGGATTTCAGAGATAGTAGAGGTATTTGCCACATACTTAGATGGTTTATTTTATGATCATAGTGAAAACATCGTATTCCATCAGCAATTACTACTGTTTGGTTTCTCTGGGATGACTTTGCTAATACTGTGTTTTCTTTATTTCTTATTCAAAGTCATGACATAATTGTTACAAAAACTTACCTATGTTCAGTTATCCTTTCAAAATGAACCATTTTTCATCTCTATTTGAAGATCCTAATCTTCAATTTCACCATTTTCATCTGACCTAAGTCTTATTGGATGGCCATTTTCAGTATCTAGGATAGTGCCTGACAAATCATAGGCCTGCGTGAGTGAATGCACGTCATTCTAATTGACATTCTTCATGCCTGTTTACAACATTTTGTACAAATAAAAATCTCAATATTATCATTGCTTTATTTTTATAAACTTCGTGCTTTTTATGGTAAAGAGCTGTTTATTCTCACCCAAATTTACTACCATCACTTCTGATAGCTTATGGCGAAAGGTGTCAGATTCTTGATCTCTGAAGAAGATTTAGCTTCCAGGGACCAGGGACCAGGCTTGATCATTTAAGAGCTTTTGTGTAGCAGAGTTTTATTAAAGTGAAAAAGGGCCAGAGAAAGCTTCTGACATAGACATCAGAAGGGGGACAGAGAGTGCCCCCCTCACTAGTGTTAGCAAGGGAGTTATATACTTTTTTAATTAGTTATTACAATAAATCAAGAGAATGCCTCAAGGTTGTAACAATTTTATCAGACCCACTCCCACAATTTACATTTTAAGATAGCATGATTAGAACTTAAAAATAGAAAGATCCTACCAGACTGGCTCCCATAATATATATTCTAAAGATATCAGGATTAGTCAGAAGGTTTTCAGGAAGGAGAAACTGTCCTCAAGGAGGATACATTATTGTTATATAATCCTTAGTACAGAGTTTAAACTGAGTTGTTTGTTGTGGAGTCATCAGTTCCAGGCTTAAAGAAAAAAATGTTTATGTGACTAAGACTAAGGAATGTAGACGGAAAAAAAAGGTGTTTGTCCTTTCCTCCTCTTTGAGAATTCCAGACCCCTATCTCCGCTTCCAGAGCCCAGACCCCTTTCTCCTCCTCAGGGACCCTGGACTTCTTATCAACCTGCCTAGGAATTGACTCTCTCATTCCCCCCTTTTCTTTTAGGAAAATTATGTTGCCCAAGGGAAAGGGGCATTGTTTTCATTCCATAATTACTTCCTGCTGTTGAGGGGTGTGGTCCCTAAATTGTTGAGGCAACGTATTCTCCTAACCCTCATATTGAGGGTCTCTGATCCAAGGACCCCAAGTAATAGTTGGAGGAGGTTGTGGTGCTCCTAGGAGCCTGGACAACCATTTGTAATTTAAAAGCTTTCAAACGGTTACAAACAAATCCAGTTACACAGTTACAGATGAAGGGAGAAAACAGTAAAAACAGAACAATTAGAATGATTATGATTAAGATAGTTTTCCACCCTGGGGAGCTAGTCAACATTTCCCAAAGTGAGGTGACTGAGGCTTCAGGGGAATCCACAGCCTGAATCGTCTTGTTCATGTGTTTAGTAAAGTGAGTAACATTAGTACTCATAGCTGGTATATATTTACAACATTGGGTATGAATAATGGCACAAGTTCCTCCTTGTGCAGCTGTTAGAATATCTAAGGCCAATCGGTTTTGTTAAACCACCTTTCTAATTTGTATTTGTTCAGCATTAATGGCTGAAAGTTAGAGCATCAACTCATAGCATAACATCTAATCTGTAGTTCCCAGAGCGGGAACGAATGCTGTAGCCAGACAATCACAGCAGTGAAATACAGATATTGCCCAATGAGTTTTAAGGTGCGGCAGATTAGGCTTCTCTGGAAGCTCTGAAAATATGAAGCCATGAGTAAAAGTTAGATCTAGGGTGCATCTTCCTATCCATCCAGAGGGAAGCCACGCCCACAAGTATGAGTCACGTATCTAGTAGGTCCCATTTGGAGTAAACCAGCATGACTGAGGGATCCAGTCCCAATCTGTTCCTGGCCAGGCAAAAGGAGGACCTAAATGGGATTGGAAAACACAGGAATGATTGTATTTTATATTTCTTGAGGCAAAAATCCCAGTTGTTTCTAATCATTATAACTAAGTTGTTGGCTAACTTCTGGGGATGGCTTAATTTTTTCCCCAGCATATGGGAGCATTAGATAGTAGGCATCCCTTTTTAGGAGTTAGCCTAAAAGGGGCTATCTCATATTTGATAAACATCAGGTAGAAAACTACCAGATCTAGACCCAATTACCTTCTTATGTGCAGCAAAATAGTCATTAAACCAAGTTAAAACATAATCAAAATTAAAAGTTACATTATGTCCATAGTTACATCACTCCATCTTTAGATTGTTAGATGTCATCAGATCAAGAAGTGGTATCACATATGATTGTTGTTGGTGAAAGTATTCTCAGAGTTGAAGTGGAGAAACTCACTGTGGGATATCTTCACTTCAAGAGGAGGGGAGTGCTCTGCAGACCCAGCAATTAGACCGATTGTGGAATGCAGCATAAGAATGAGTCCAGGACAGGAAGATGCTGTCTTGAGGGTCAAATGGTCAAACTCAGGACTTTTGGAGTCAACAGAAGCAAGCCCACCTGGATTCTCAGTCCCATCTTGGTTCCTGGCTCAAACAGCGGCTAGTTTGACTCAAAGTCTGGGTCAGGAGTTAACCACCTGGTAATGTCTGTTGAAAAGCAAAAAGTTGAGTCACATAGTTAATTTTAAGGCTCTATGGCAATATCTGTGTACAAAAACAGTCTATCATAGAGAGTCCGTTCTTCTTAGGTGCAGGTGGTTTGAGCCCTCATTAAAGCTATGGATAGAACTTTAAACCAACTGTCTTGTATTTCCTGAGTTAGCTTACACAGGTGTCTTTTAATAATGTCATTAGCCTTTTCAACTTTTTCTGAAGATTGGGGTCTCCAGGAGGAGAGTAAGTGATACTCTATTCCTAGAGCTTTTGACTCCCCTTGAGTTACAGCAGCTTTAAAGACGGAACATTGTTGCTCTGAACTTTAGAGTTTAAGATCCCACTCACATCAGGAGAAGTCAGTACAGTAAGATTTTGTCCATTCATTAACCTCAGGCTTTAGTTAATACTGCTTTTTGATATGAAAATAGGTGAGGTCATTGAGCTTGATAATGACAGGAACAGCATTTTGTGCTCAACCCACAGTTTTTCCATCAGCCCACACTCTGCTGCTAAGTCACTTCAGTCGTGTCCTACTCTGTGTGACTCCATGGATGGCAGCCCACCAGGCTCCCCCATCCCTGGGATTCTCCAGGCAATAACACTGGAGTGGGTTGCCATTTCCTTCTGCAGTTCATAAAAGTGAAAAGTGAAAGTGAAGTCGCTCAGTCATGTCCGACTCTTAGCGACCCCATGGACTGCAGCCCACCAGGCTCCTCTGTCCATGGGATTTTCCAGGCAAGAATACTGGAGTGGGGTGCCATTGCCTTCTCTGGCCCACACTCTAGGATTTACATTTTGTTCCATTAAAAAGAGCTGGTTCCATATTCATGAAAACAGAGGCCTGGACCTTGTTCAGTATATCCTTCCCCAGAAGGGGTGAGGGAGACTCTGGCACAGAGTCCCAGTTTCCACTTAAAGGATGACTTCCCTGGTGGCTCAGATGGTAAAGCGTCTGCCTACAATGTGGGAGATCTGGGTTCAATCCCCGAGTTGGGAAGATCTCCTGGAGAAGGAAATGGCAACCCACTCCAATACTCCTGCCTGGAAAATCCCATGGATGGAGGAACCTGGTAGGTACAGTCCATGGGGTCGCAAAAAAATCTGACACGACTGAGGGACTTCACTCAGTCATCCAGACAGTCCGTTTTGGTAGTGGACTGGGAGGAAAGTGAGCCAGGGGCTTCAGTGAGCACAGAGAAAGTTGCCCCAGTGTCCAGAAGAAATTGACTGCTTGGCCTTCCACAGTTATTAATATCCAGGGCTCCTCAGATGTAATTAGGACGGGAGCTTGTGTGGGGACCCCTGGACACCTTCAGTCCATGTCTTGAGAGTTCGACCCTGGGGCCTACACCTTGGAGGGCAGTCTCTTCTCCATTATGGTCCTTTGGAGACTGGACATGGAGCCGGAGACAGCTTAGAAGTCTGAGAGCAATCCTGCTTGGGATGCCCCTCCTTTCCATAGTAACAGCAAGCCCATCCCTTTTTACCTGGGCCCTCTGGGCATTTTTCTCAAGCTGTTTCAGAGCAGGTCTAATAGGCATTGTTGGGGTGTCAGTCTTTTGCCTGGTTCTTTTTATTTTTTTTTTGCCTCTTATTTTCCTCCTCATATTCTCAGTCATAATATACCATCTGAGCCAGCTGCAAGATTTTTAAAGACTGATTTGGACCAAACGCCTGTTTTCATAACTTATAACAGATATCTGGAGCTGAGTGAGTGAGAAATCTATCTTTTAAGATCATTTCTCCCTCTGTAATTTCAAGATCAACGTTGGTAAATTTTTGGAAAGCCTCCCATAATCTATCTAGGAATTTATCAGGAGTTTCCTTCTCTCCCTATTCTATGTCAGCCAACTTGGCATAGTTTAAAGTCTTAGTTTGTGCTTGCTTAAGTCCTTCAGGAATATATCTGGCAAAGTGGCTCTGTTATGGAAACCATTTGGCTCCCAGTAGGAAGGAGGGCTATTTCGTGTTCCCTCTTTTCCCTTGTCTCATGTTCAAGCCATTCATCTCCAAATATAGTAGCTTCCCCCAAAACTTAAGCTCTCAAGTCAGGAGTTAGCGTCTGTCCTAAGACATGCATTACATCTCTCTAAGTAAGGTCATAAAGTAAAGTTAGTCCCGTAAGGGATTCTGTGTACCTTTTGGATCCTCTGCTGCTGCTAAGTAGCTTCAGTCATGTCTGACTCTGTGTGACCCCATAGACGGCAGCCTACTAGGCTCCCCCGTCCCTGGGATTCTCCAGGCAAGAACACTGGAGTGGGTTGACATTTCCTTCTCCAGTGCGTGAAAGTGAAGTCACTCAGTCACGTCCAATTCTTCGCTACCCCATGGACTGCAGCCTACCAGGCTCCTCCGTCCATGAGATTTGCCAGGCAAGGGTACTGGAGTGGGATGCCATTGCCTTCTCCATTGGATCCTCTAGATAGCCTCAACTACAATTACTGTTCGAATTTCAACCGACACTGAGGCAGCCCCTCCTGGAAGGGTGCCCTAACTCTCAGCCTGTTCAGTTGGGAGCCCCAGATAAAGGGATAAAGGGGCAAAATAAGAGAACAGGAGGCAGATGAAGATTTCATACACAAATCTGCACCCTTAGGACGTAAGTCTGGCATGTCTCACAGAGAAAAAGAATAATACATAAATACAGAGTGAAGTAAGCCAGAAAGAAAAACACCAATACAGTATACTAATGCATATATATGGAATTTAGAATGATGGTAACGAAAACCCTGTATGCGAGACAGCAAAAACAGAGACAAATGTATAGAACAGTCTTTTGGACTCTGTGGGAGAGGGAGGGTGGGATGATTTGGGAGAAAGGCATTGAAACATGTATAATATCATACAAGAAACGAATCACCAGTCCAGGTTCAATGCAGGATACAGGATGCTTGGGGCTGGCGCACTGGGATGACCCAGAGAGATGGTATGGGGAGGGAGGTGGGAGGGGGGTTCAGTATTGGGAAGATGTGTACACCCGCGGCGAATTCATGTTGATGTATGGCAAAACCAATACAATATTGTAAAGTAATTATCCTTCAATTAAAATAAATAAATTTAAAAAAAAAGAACAACACATAAGGCACTTCTACCCATTTCCCTAATTTTCTATGGAACCAGTCTAATTGTAAAACAGTATTATAATTGAGAGACCCTTTAACAAGCCAGTGTTTCCCATCTTCCAAAGGATTCTGTGGCCATTCAGTATCACAGAACATGATCAGGCATGTCTTTTTAAATTCAGGGCATCAAACTTCTCCCACCTTTTTTTAAAATACATTTTAAAGAAGTGGCTCTGGAACTGCTAGCTCCTATATGTAAGACAGAAAGAAGCAGCATCCACAGCCTTGGGTTTTTTCCATCAGAAGTGTCCTTCCCTGCTTTAGATGAGAGGGTAGCAGACTCTCCACCAAAGCTTTATTTCCCTGGTCAGCCTTAGTCTGTCCCTTACCGACGCAGGCGTCTTACTCGTCCCTCCCAGCTCTACCACGGAGGCGGGGTGGAGATGCACCAGGGGTAGACCTGATGGCATCCCAGATTGATTTAGTTCCATACCACTGAGACCTTTGTTTGATTTGCCAGAGTAATTTCCCAGAGTGTTTCCCAAGCTAGGACTACTAGGGGAAGCATCCGTCTTACATGTGCCTGTGCACATTCCTGAGTGTAGTCCTGACTGCATTAGAATGGGTGAGTCATAAAGAGACAAATAACAACCAAGATGTCCTCCTGAGTGTCAGCACACCAGTATATGTGATACCAAAAGAGGTGGTGGAGGGTTGGCCAGTGAGGAAAAAGCGATTTTTATTCTTGAGCTATTAGGGTCAATCCTTCCAGCTCATTTCTACAGATTCCACAAAAGGATTATCTAAAGAGTTGAGACAAAAGCCATCAGAGAGCCTCTTCTGGTCCACTAAGAGCTAGCGCTACCAAAGGAAGAAGCCCATTGCATTTCCAATCCGACCAGATTCTACAATTCCCGATCTGTGTCCTCAAAAACCTCATGGTCACCAGTAGCGCTTCTATCCATACAGATAGGAGGCACAGCCGTGACAAAGACTCACTTTCAGGTTGCTGGCCCCTGAGACAGGCAGCCAAGAGAGGAGCTTCTAGCCTGAGAGATGTTCCTAGGGTTCCACCTCGCTCCATACGTACTTCTAGTAACTTTCGGCTCCTAGCAAGGCTGCTGCTGCTGCTAAGTCAATTCAGTCGTATCCGACTCTGTGCGACCCCATAGATGGCAGCCCACCAGGCTCCCCATCCCTGGGATTCTCCAGGCAAGAACACTGGAGTGGGTTGCCATTTCCTTCTCCAATGCAGGAAAGTGAAAAGTGAAAGTGAAGTCGCTCAGTCGTATCCGACCCCATGGACTGCAGCCTACCAGGCCCCTCCATCCGTGGGAATTTCCAGGCAAGAGTACTGGAGTGGGTTGCCATTGCCTTCTCCGCTAGCAAGGCTAGGTGCTTCCTTACTTGGGGTCTAAGTAAAAATACGTAGTAACAGCATGGATCACTAGTCCCTTGAAAGTCTATGATCCAAAAGATTATGTTAGTAGTTCTAATTTCCCATGCAATTATGAAATGGTCAAAGAGACTAGGAAAAGCTGACCAAGAAAGGAAAGTTTGGTCCACGCGCTTTGCCCATTTCTGGTCGCTCCCCTCGCAGGGACCTTGGGTGTCTCTTGGCATTGGCAGAGACAAGGCTCCCCTTTAGGGGGCTGCCTTCAGTCATTATGAGGCACCGCAAAACCACAGAGCAGGGCTCAATGCGTGCATCGTGCAGGGCATGTCATTCATTCACACAGCACACCGTAGAGTTAGTAAAGTAAAGCAGAAAATGTGTGTACTGAGAAAGCAGAGAGGCTAGAGCTCTGAGTGTTCTTACCTTGTCCTGAAGATCCCAAAAAGCCCCCAAGATGACAGCTTATGGTGAACAGTGTCTGATTCTTGATCTCCGAAGAAGATTTAGCTTCAGGACCAGGGACCAGGCTTGATCACTCAAGAGCTTTTGTGTAGCAGAGTTTTATTAAAGTATGAAAAGATGCAGAGAAAGCTTCTGACATAAACATCAGAAGGGGGACAGAGAGTGCCCCCCTCACTAGTGTTAGCAAGGGAGTTATATACTTTTTTAATTAGTTATTACAATAAATCAGAAGAATGTCTCAAGGTTCTAAAAATTTTACCAGACCCACTCCCACAATTTAAATTTTAGGATAACAGGATTTGAAGAAGGAAATGGCAACCCACTCCAGTATTCTTGCCTGGAAAATACCATGGACAGAGGAGCCTGGTAGGCTACAGTCCATGGGGTCGTAAAGAGTCCAATACCACTAAGCGACTTCACTTTTCTTTCAGGAAGGAGAAACTGTCCTCAAGGAGGATACACTGTTGTTATATAATCCTTAGGACAGAGTTTAAACTGAGTTGTTTGTTGTGGAGTCATCAGTTCCAGGCTTAAAGAAGAAAATGTTTTATGTGACTAAGACTAAGGAATGTAAAGGGGAAAAAACGTGTTTGTCCTTTCCTCCTCCTTGAGAATTTCAGACTTCTATCTCCAGTTTGAGAGCCCCAGGCCCCTTTGCTGCCTCAGGGAGCCCAGCCTTCTTATCAACCTGCCTAGGAATTGATTCTCTCACTTCACACTTAAAAGACTCATTTTCATGCCAACATGAAATATTCACTCTTCCTCAGCACTGATGCTTATACCTGATAGGCTAGCCAAACTCAAACAGAGAGCTAGGAGAAGTTTTAATGCATACAGCATGTCCACTTGTTCTTATTATTCGGTCCCCATAAGCTGTGTAAAAATAATTAAATGTCTGAAAAATTTCTAAGTAAAGGCTAAAGAGGATCATTGATTTATTAAATGGCTATCAGCAAACACACAGAAGACTGATTTGGTCAGAAAGATTGTTAGACTGTGTTTCGGGAACAGAATAAATAAAGTTTTAATTTTAATAATTCATTATAATGTAGTTCCTATTGTACTAGAAAAGAAATATATTTGCCATTAAATTGAGCAATTACCTAGATAGAACTAGCATTTCATAAATGTAGGAGCTGGTATTATTGCTAAAGCTATAGATAAACATAGAAGAGTAAGATTAAGTTTATTATTTATGTATGAAAGGGTCATTTGAATCTAGGCCTACAAAGAAGGAAGAATGTCTTTAATGAATTAGAAACAAAGTACAAAGAAGCAAAGGAGGAATTTATACAAGGAGAAAAAAAGACCTGTTAGACAAGCAATAAAACAACCAGTTATTACTGTGAAGAAAATGGATGTGAGATAATATGAGAAGGAAAAAAAGCATTGAAAATAACATGGGGAAAAAAATCCCCAGATGAATGGTGGAATAATCTTAAAACATAATTGACAACATTTTTAAAGCCACTTCACTTTTTAAAATGTGCTTAAGTCTACCTATTTGTAATGCACACATAATCAACAATGTAATTGAAAGGAAAATATGAGTGAGAAGAAAGTTGATCCTTTATTTTAGTTAAATAGTGAGCAGGTGGAGTCTATAAACAACTAAATATTGTAGTACAGTTGCTATGTAAACAGCAACAACCTCTTATCTTGCATATTTAATTTATTTAAATCTCAAAATGAAATGTTATTTTAGGAACATGTTGTTGTTCAGTCACCCAGTCATGTCTGACTCTTTGCAACCCCATGGACTGCAGGATGCCAGGCCTCCCTGTCCCTTACCATCTCCCGAATTTTGCCCAAGTTCATGTTATTACATTGGTGTTGCCATCCAGCCATCTCATCCTCTGATGCCCTCTTCTTCTGCCTTCAATCTTTCCCAGCATCAGGAACTTTCCTAGTGAGTCACGTGTTCACATCAGGTGACCAAAATCCTGGAACTTCAGCTTCAGCATCTATCCTTCCAATGAGTATTCAGGGTTGATTTCCCTTAAGCTTGACTGGTTGATCTCCTGGCTGTCCAGGGACCTCTCAGGAGTCTTCTCCAGCACCACAGTTTGAAGGCATCAATTCTTTGACACTCAGCCTTCTTTACAGTCCACGTCTCACAACCATACTGGGAAGACCATAGCCTTGACTATACAGACCTTTTAGGCAGAGTGATGTCTCTGCTTTTCAACACACTGTCTAGCTTGGTCATAGGAACATAAACTTTATGAAAAAACAAACACTACTACTTTTCTAATGGGTTTCCCTTATGAGTCAGATGGTAAAGAATCTGCATACAATGAAGAGACCCAGATCCATCCCTGGGACAGGAAGATCCCCTGGAGAAGGGAATGGCAACTCACAGTATTCTTTCCTGGAGAATTCCATGAACAGGAATTCCATGAATCAGGAGCCTGATTGGCTACAGTCTATGAGATCGCAAAGTCAGACACAACTGAGTAACTTAACACTTTCACACTTCCAATTTTCTATTAGTGTTGAGTGGGAAAATTACTATCATTGTATTATTGGTATAAAATTATTGCTTTCCCTACACACAGTCTTAAAGATAACATCTTATTTTGTACTTCTCATTGGTGGGCACAAGGAAAAAGAGAAGAGAAATATATCATTCTTTCAAAAATAGAATATGAAGATCCAGTAATTTCTTTCTAATCTCAATTGCTTTGATGCTATAAAAAGTCCTCAGACTCGAAAACAACAGAGAATTAAATCTTTAAAAACATTTCCAGATCATCAGATAAGATCAGTCGCTCAGTCATGTCTGACTCTTTGTGACCCCATGAATCACAGCATGCCAGGCCTCCCTGTCCATCACCAACTCCCTGAGGTCACTGAGACTCACATCCATCGAGTCAGTGATGCCATCCAGACATCTCATCCTCTGTCGTCCCATTCTCATCCTGCCCCCAGTCCCTCCCAGCATCAGAGTCTTCTCCAATGAGTCAACTCTTCCCATGAGGTGACCAAAGTACTGGAGTTTCAGCTTCAGCATCATTCCTTCCAAAGAAATCCCAGGGCTGATCTCCTTCAGAATGGACTTGTTGGATCTCCTTGCAGTCCAAGGCACTCTCAAGAGTCTTCTCCAACACCACAGGTCAAAAGCATCCATTCTTCGGTGCTCAGCCTTCTTCACAGTCCAGCTCTCACATCCATACATGACCACTGGAAAAACCATAGCCTTGACTAGGCAAACCTTTGTTGGCAAAGTAATGTCTCTGCTTTTGAATATGCTATCTAGGTTGGTCATAACTTTCCTTCCAAGGAGTAAGCGCCTTTTAATTTCATGGCTGCAGTCACCATCCGCAGTGATTTTGGAGCCCAGAAAAATAAAGGCTGACACTGTTTCCCCATCTATTTCCCATGAAGTGATGGGACCGGATGCCATGATCTTCATTTTCTGAATGTTGAGCTTTAAGCCAACTTTTTCACTCTCCACTTTCACCTTCATCAAGAGGCTTTTTAGTTCCTCTGCACTTTATGCCATAAGGGTGGTGTCATCTGCATATCTGAGGTTATTGATATTTCTCCCAGAAATCTTGATTCCAACCTGTGTTTCTTCCAATCCAGCGTTTCGCATGATGTACTCTGCATATAAGTTAAATAAACAGGGTGACAATATACAGCCTTGACGAACTCCTTTTCCTATTTGGAACCAATCTGTTGTTCCATGTCCAGTTCTAACTGTTGCTTCCTGACCTGCATACAAATTTCTCAAGAGGCAGATCAGGTGGTAGGTGAACTTAAAACCTGTATTATCAACCAGATCCGATTTTAGAAGTAGATGAAGAATAGATTTTATATACTGCTGGAGCCTTGGGATGACAATAGTCATGGTTGCAGTGGCCCTGGGAGATGAGACCCTCTGCCTTTTAGCACTGGGGAGTTCTTAGAGGATGTACACTTGAATCTGGTATATCCAAACAGCAAGCAATGACGACCAAACAGAAGGCTAATGCAGAATGGATTCTAGTGTTCTTGTTCATTAAGATAATGAAGAATCATCACATAATAACCACACAGTCTCCATCAACCCTGAAATGTTGCCCTCCTTCCTTTCTTAATTTCCTTCCTCCCTTTCTCTTTTTCTCAGAGTGAATGGAATGTGTTCTGTGCTATACGCTTCACTGTAGAAAACGTAGGCAGTCCACACCTTCCCTAGGTATCTTGCATAAAAGAATCACTTTTTTATGTCCCATGGAAACTGAAGATTTCTTTTTTTTTTCTTCTGTACCCTCTTCTTTACACTACAATCACTGTTACCATCTAAAACTCTCTCCCTCTCTCACACACTCTCTAATCCAGAATCCTCTTTCTCAGTTATTAATAGTCTCAGTCTCAGTGTTTAGTCTGATCTTCTCTAAGAATCAGCATTAGAAATTGAGAATTTATACTGGCTTTCAACTCCAGTGCACAATGTGGTTTTCCTCTTTATTCTCCAAATCCATGTTCTATCAGTCAATGCAATTATGCATCATTCATGGGAGCCATGAGTCTAAATATCTGCAGCATGATATCTCCCAAACATATCTAGAAGAAAATAATGTAAAATACAGAAGAAGGTGGGGGTAATTTGTAAGTAATTCTTCTTCTCATAAAAAAATAATAGTGGGACAGTTAGTAAAGAACCAACTGGTGATTGCAGCCATGAAATTAAAAGACGCTTACTCCTTGGAAGGAAAGTTATGACCAACCTGGACAGCATATTGAAAAGCAGAGACTTACTTTGCCAACAAAGATCTGGTCAAGGCTATAGTTTTTCCAGTGGTCATGTATGGATGTAAGAGTTGGACTATAAAGAAAGCTGAGCGCTGAAGAATTGATGCTTTTGAACTGTGGTGTTGGAGAAGACTCTTGAGAGTCCCTTGGACTGCAAGGAGATCCAACCAATGGATCCTAAAGGAAGTCAGTCCTGAATATTCATTGGAAGGACTGATGCTAAAGCTGAAACTCTAATACTTTGGCCACCTGATGTGAAGAACTAACTCATTTGAAAAGACCCTGATGCTGGGAAAGATTGAAAGCAGGAAGAGAAGGGGACAACAGAGGATGAGATGGTTTGATGGCATCACCGACTCAACGGACATGGGTTTGGGTCAACTCTGGGAGTTGATGATGGATAGGGAGGCCTGGCCTGCTGCAGTTCATGGGGTCGCAAAGAGTCAGACACGACTGAGCGACTGAACTGACCTACTAAAGAACAGTGCTGTGTAAGTGTTATGTAGACTTTATAGGAATTAAATTGGGGGGGGGGGTGCGGATCTGGAAAAATTATCCAAGAGAAAAATATGTCTAAAATTAAGTAGGTTTAAAGCCTGAGACACCTGTTCCAAATCAATATGCAAACTGCTGTTGTAAAGTGACTTCCCACTGTAAATTCCTTAATATAAGGAGAGTAAAAATCCATGGAAACTTAACAAGGAGTTTTTTCTTCCTTTTGGGTCAAGAGTCTAGAGAATAAATTGGATTTTTGTAAATTTACTCTTAGGTAGCATGTCAATGGAGAGAAAAACCCTGTTAGAAAATAAGGATACTAGAAAGGAATGTCAGGGAGCTCTGATAACATAGCAGCCTGAGTTAATTCAGATCCCTCCTAATGTGAGAAATTCACAGAAATGTTAGGTAAACTCTAATACCCCAAATTTAACACACACTTTATTTTGGAAAGAGGAAACAAAAGGGTAATCTGAAAATAAAAACAAGAGGAACATAATAGCACATCCTAAAGCTGGCACCTTAGTGACTCAGTGAATTTGGAACATAAATATAGATCATATGTCTAGAGACTGGATTTTAAAAGCCCAAGCAGGGAGAGAAAACATCACAAACATCATCCTAAACCTGTAAACGAAGGAGTCTCTTCTGACTAATTGAAAGTATGCAAAATTGGGCGACTTCCAAACAGTTTTCTCATCAATGAACACTCCCTCTAGACCAGAACATGCCAAGGAATCTTGTTTCTTTTCATGCTCCAGTTGTGAAAAATGTCTCTCATAAGCTGTTAAAACCACAAGCCTATGGGTTGGAGTCCAAATTATACCATATACTTTTACATCTAGACTGAAGTTTGCATGGTACAAGACTTTCCAAGCTAAAATTTTAACAGAGGAGGAGAGAGGAATTCGTTCTTTCAACCCTTAGAATATCCAGAAGGACACAGAGGAGTGGTCTGTTTAGGTACACTGTGAATAATCAACTAGGAAAGAGGGTAGGCAGGCAAAGTATATAACATGATCCTGAAGTTATTCAAAAATCTGAAAGAGGATATATAATAAAAGTGTTTAAAATTATTGCAATGTTAAAAAAATATAAAAGAGTAATAAAAAAAACTACAGAATATTATAGAAATGTATAATAAAAGCAAATAAAATTTCTAAAAATAAAAAATATATAGTAAGTATAACTAAAAATTGAATGGGAAAGCTAAACAAAGGAGAAGAGAATGAATTAATTGAAAGAGTTGAATACATTACCCAGAATGCAACAAGAATGGTAAAATATAAAAGAAGTGTAAAAGACAAGAAATATACCTTGTAAAAATGCAATGTAAATCTATTAGGGGTTCAGAAATTGATAAGAGTGAGAAGAGGGAAGTAGTAACAGTAAAAGAGATACTGAAATTTTTCAAGGCCTGGTGAAAGATAATTTCTCAAAGAAAGCCCTTCACGATAAATGAGCTTCCCCAGTGGCTCAGACAGTAAAGAATCCGCCGGCAATGCTGAAGACCTGGGTTTGATCCCTGGGTTGGGAAGATCCTTTGGAGGAGAGCATGGCAACCCACTCCAGTATTCTTGTCTGGAGAATCCCCATGGACAGAGGAGCCTGGTGGGCTGCAGACTATAGGGCTACGAAGAGTCAGACACGACTGGGTGACTAAGCACACACACTTCACGATAAATACAATTAAATCTATACCTGGAAAGATCATTGTTAGACTATGGAAGTCGAAGAAAAAGAGAAAACAATATCTTAAAGTAATCGAGGGGAAAAAGACTTTGGGTCAGACACTCAGGGCACAGCTGCAGCGTCAGCTTTAAAAGATGCTGAATCTCTGCTTGCTTTCTGTTCTGTGCCTTCAGTTCTTGGTGACCAGGGCATTCTGCTTAACTCCTACTTCCTTTTCCCAGAGAAGAATGTCTCCAGAATTAAAAGTTAAGCTAAAAATAGCCCTCCTGAGGACAGAAACACTAATAACTCTGTGAGAATTTCACTTGCACTAGATTCTGTGATTTTCATGTAGGTAATACTTGGTATTCAGTAGCTGATCACTAAATGTCAGTTGCTCCCTCCCATCTCCAAACACTGATGCTAGGCATCTAGAAAGGCTAGAATGTTCCAGATTTTCAGAATAGATGAGATATTTATACTGCCACAAGGAACAGGAAAGTTGAATAGAGAAGAAAATTTCAAAGGAAATATAAAATGTATTTCTCTACTTAGATTGAAATCATCTATGAATGTTTATTTGAATGTAGTTGTCTTGTAGGATTGTTTTCTTTTTAGTGATTAGAATTAAGTTCAAGGGGTGTGCTGAAGTTTCCTAATCAGGATGTAGGAAGAAGATAGAAGGTCACAATTTGAGGATTAGAAGATCTGTCTCCAAGTTGGATGCATAGTATCCATATACTGAGCTGTGTCAGCTGAAGTATAGCGTTTTAAGAAACTGCACATTTTCCTCTGATCTCTCTCTTGGCTTAATGCCAATAGTTAATAATCCCCAAAACTTAAAATTTATTTTTTAATCTCATTTAATATTAAGTCTCCAATTATCCTTCTTTGATGCAATTGTGGTGTTTGTAATAGGTAACTTCTGAACTGTTTATTAACATGAGGTATTAAACATGTCCACATTTTCAATTTTTTCTTTGTCTTTAAACCTGTTTTTAAGCCACATATTTATTGTACTTAATATATAGAGGCATTATGAAACATGTAGGAATAAATAAATAGAATTCTGGCCTGTCCTCAAGCCATAAATTATCATTTAAGTTTTTATTATTTGTGATGTTAGTAAAAATAATACTTTCCAACTTTTACTACATTATTTATTCTTTTCTTTTACTATATTTTTATTTTCTTTTTATTTTTATTATTCTTTATTTTAATATTAGTAGTATTATTCCTAATAATATCTTCTTTTTTATTAGTTTTTGAATCCTTATGTAGCTAGATTCTTTTGATGCCACTGCTACTGGTCAATAAATCATATAATCAAATACTGTGAATTTTGCAATAGTATGATTAAACATTAAGGTATTTCTAATGAGTATTTGTTTAGAAATGTGGTCATATCTTCTCTTCTGTCTGTCTTATTTAATATTTGCTTTGTGTAATTGGATGAACCAAAATACATAAAGAATACTTGCAAGGTCATTTTTGAGTTTTTATTTCCTACGTAAAGAACTGCAAATATTAGCAGAATACACATTGCAATCAAAAGGCCCTATAAAATATAGTGTCAGTCAAGTTTTAAACTTTAACTCACATGTACCTTGTATTTTATTCTGTCAACCATTACTTAGAAGTTATTCAAACAGTAATTTTGACTTCTTATTAATATCTATAATCATTGGAATTTAAATTCTATACCAGTGTAGTGTTAATGGAAAAAATAGTATAATCCATAATAGGTTTGACAACTGAATCTGTCAATAAAGCTGGTGAGCAATTTTTCTCCATCAGCAATTCAGCAACTTATCTAAGAACTGACTGATTCGTGCAAGAGCAAATATGAAAAAGTCAGTGAGGGTCTAAGTTACACAGAAAAATATTGAATTTGTGTGTGAAAATGGTATTCCTTAAGCCAGCTAACATGATATACTCATTTGAGTAAATAACTTAAAAAATTTTATTGGAAGCAGAGAAACAAGCTTCTTTTATTACCCAGAATTTGATGTATTTGAAAATTCAGGGCATAAATTTTTAGAAATGAAATCAAGAGTTTGATTAGTCAGCAACACAGAAATTCTTTGGGGTAATGCTATAATCCTGAGATGATGCTGTGAAAGTCCTGCACTCAATATGCCAGCAAATTTGGAGAGCTCAGTGGTGGCCGCAGGACTGGAAAAGGTCAATCAATGTTCATTCCAATCCCAAAGAAAGGCAATGCCAAAGAATGCTCAAACTACTGCACAATTGCACTCATCTCACACGCTAGTAAAGTAATGCTCAAAATTCTCCAAGCCAGGCTTCAGCAATATGTGAACTGTGAACTCCCTGATGTTCAAGCTGGTTTTAGAAAAGGCAGAGGAACCAGAGATCAAATTGCCAACATCCGCTGGATCATGGAAAAAGCAAGAGAGTTCCAGAAAAACATCTATTTCTGCTTTATTGACTATGCCAAAGCCTTTGACTGTGTGGATCACAATAAACTGTGGAAAATTCTGAAAGAGATGGGAATACCAGACCACCTGATCTGCCTCTTGAGAAATTTGTATGCAGGTCAGGAAGCAACAGTTAGAACTGGACATGGAACAACAGACTGGTTCCAAATAGGAAAAGGAGTTCGTCAAGGCTGTATATTGTCACCATGTTTATTTAACTTATATGCAGAGTACATCATGAGAAACGCTGGACTGGAAGAAACAAAAGTTGGAATCAAGATTGCCTGGAGAAATATCAATAACCTCAGATATGCAGATGACACCACCCTTATGGCAGAAAGTGAAGAGGAACTAAAAAGCCTATTGATGAAAGTGAAAGTGGAGAGTGAAAAAGTTGGCTTAAAGCTCAACATTCAGAAAACGAAGATCGTGGCATCCAGTCCCATCACTTCATGGCAAATAGATGGAGAAACAGTGGAAACAGTGTCAGACTTTATTTTTCTGGGCTCCAAAATCACTACAGATGGTGACTGCAGCCATGAAATTAAAAGGCGCTTACTCCTTGGAAGGAAAGTTATGACCAACCTAGATAGCATATTCAAAAGCAGAGACATTACTTTACCAACAAAGGTCCGTCTAGTCAAGGCTATGGTTTTTCCTGTGGTCATGTATGGATGTGAGAGCTGGACTGTGAAGAAGGCTGAGCGCCGAAGAATTGATACTTTTGAACTGTGGTGTTGGAGAAGACTCTTGAGAATCCCTTGGACTGCAAGGAGATCCAACCAGTCCATTCTGAAGGAGATCAGCCCTGGGATTTCTTTGGAAGGAATGATGCTAAAGCTGAAACTCCAGTACTTTGGCCACCTCATGGGAAGAGTTGACTCATTGGAGAAGACTCTGATGCTGGGACGGATTGAGGGCAAGAGGAGAAGGGGGCAACAGAGGATGAGATGGCTGGATGGCATCACTGACTCGATGGATATGAGTCTGAGTGAACTCTGGGAGTTGGTGATGGACAGGGAGGCCTGACGAGCTGTGATTCATGGAGTTGCAAAGTCAGACACAACTGAGCAACTGATCTGATCTGATCTGATCTGATAATGCAATGTAAATTTAAACTAATTTTATTCAAGACAACAGCTCTAAGACCTGCTACTTGAGATTTCCACCAACAGGAATAAATACAAGAATGAATATAGACTAATCAAGAAGTGAAATTGTCGTGTTGAGTTTAATTCTGGACATTAAATGGAAAGAAAGGCATAAGCCCTCTAAGGATGTTCTCTAAATCAATAGACACTTCTCCATTGTCTTTACTCAGAATCAAGACTCCTTGTGGTGCCCACCAATGCTACCCTCAATAGCTTGTCTGGTCCCTATCTCATGGCAACAAGTCAGTGGCACCCAGAGGTGCTGGAGCAATGGTTCTCATGCTGTGATTAGTGAAACCTGTTTTCACTTAGTTGCTATACATGTTGATGTTTTTTAGTCTCTAAGTCATGTCTGACTCTTGGCAACCCCATGAACTGCAGTATGCCAGGCTTCCCTGTTCTTCACTATTCCCCAGAATTTACTCAAACTCATATCCATTGAATTGGTGATGCCATCCAGCCATCTCATCCTCTGTCACCCCCTTCTTCTCCTGCCCTCAATCTTTCCCAGCATCAGGGTTTTTTCCATTGAGTTGGCTCTTTGCATCAGCTGGCAAAAATATTGGAGTTTCAGCTTCAGCATCAGTCCTTCCAGTGAATATTCAAGGTTGAATTCCTTTAGGATTGACTGGTTTGAACTCCTTGCAGTCCAAGGGACTCTCAAGAGTCTTCTCCAACACCATGGTTCAAAAGCATCAATTCTTCGGTGCTCAGCCTTCTTTATGGTAACTCTCACATCCATACATGACTACTGGAAAAACCATACCTTTGACTATATGGATCTTTGTAAGCAAAGTCATGTGTCTGCCTTTTCATGCTCTGTCTAGGTTGGTCGTAGCTTTTTTCCAAGGAATAAGTGTCTTTTAATTTCATTGCTGCAGTCACTGTCTGAAGTGATTTTTGGAGCCCAGGAAAATAAAATCTGTCACTGTTTCCACTTTTTTCCCCATTTCTTTACCATGAAGTGATGGGACCGGATGCCATGATCTTAGTTTTTTGAATGTTGAGTTTTAAGCCAGGTTTACTCTATATACTATTTTTTTTTTTAAAGATTTATTTAGTTAGTTTTGACTGTGCTGGGTCTTCATTGCTGTGGCCTTTCTCTAGTTGCTGAGAACAGGGAGCTACTCTTTACTGTTGCAGAGCAGGGGCTCTAGGCATGCTCTAGGCATATAGGCTTCAGTAGTTGTGGCCCACAGGCTTAAATGCCCCCCTGCATGTGGGATCTTCCCAGACAAGTGCTCTAACTCGTGTCCCCTCATTGCCAGGGGGATTCTTAACCACTAGATGACCAGAGAAGCCTGAATATACTTTTAAATCCTCTCTTGATTGTCTTTCTCGGTGTTACCGAGCTGCAAATTCGCAGTCATGAATTCTAAATTCTTATGCGTACGTTTTGGAGATTTTCTATTTCATCATTTGGTCTCCTTTCTCAGTTGCTTTCAGTCCTCCAGAGGCTCATCTAACCCTTGTCCCATCTTAGGATATTATGCGATGCCAGGATCTACAGCCTTTCACCAGATTTCTGACCGGAGGCATTCCTTTGGGTTGTTTCTGAACTCATTTTTGATTTAGTGTTTGATTTTAGTATCCTAGAGATTTTTGAAATATAGGTTATTTTAAAATACATTTAAAATCAATACACAGTGATTTTCTTATTTTAAAATTGAAAATGATCTTTTATGAAAAAAGCAGTTCATATCCATTATACAAAAATAGGAAATACAAACAAGCAAAAGAAAGAAAATCTCAAATGTGTATAATCTCACTAACCACAAATAATCACTTTTATAATATTGTTTATCTGTCCATATTGTTTCCTCTACAAATGGTTTTTGTACAAATGGATAACTTTTGCATGACTGTTTTTATAGCTTAATATATCTAATTAACATTACATAATTTTTTTCAATATTCTCAAAAGTTATATCTTTTAAAATATATACAGGACTAGACGACCATTTTTTCTAAGAACTTATTTTATTGTAGTAAGGAATTTCTCCCCAATTTTTAGCAACAGTCTAACATGCCCAAATATAAATTTCTTGACATATATTTTACATAAACACATTGTGGCTAATTACCGGTCCTTACATATACCTCTGCACATTTGGGACAGATTTCTTTATTAAAAAGATTTTAAGTTTATATTCATCTAAGTCACATATTATCTTGACAGATTATTCCCTTTGGAAATGTGCAAGACTTGTCTTCTAAAATAAGTTATTTCATAACAAAATAAGTTATAAACCATGCTGATGAATTTTCAGCTAGTACTTTCTTTAGAAAACAAAGACAAACAACAATTATGCATATCCCTTAGTGCCAACTTTTTTAATGAATTCATAAAATTTATCTCTAATGAAGTTATTTGAAGGCCACTTAGAAAAATAATAAGAATATAGAAATAAATATAAACAATAACTCTTAAACTTGCTGATTTAAATAATAAGTCACATGTGGGTTTACCATCCTGATAAACTTAACTGCAGGTCTCACCTTCACATCTTCTTCCCCTAAGTGCGCCTCCTCTGACAACAAACACCTAGATATTTCCATGCTGCATTGTGGCAGTACTCATTTTCTGTATAAGGAATTTTTCCACTGCACTGCGCCACTTCACTGCACTTCTGTTAGAGAAGACAGAGTCATTCCGTCTTTGAATATCAGAGATTACTCCAGTGCTTGAAAGAGCTGCTGCTGCTACGTCTCTTCAGTCATATCTGACTCTGTACAACCCCATAGATGGCAGCCCACCAGGCTCCTCTGTCCCTGGGATTCTCCAGGCAAGAATACTGGAGTAAGTTGCCATTTCCTTCTCCAATGCATGAAAGTGAAAAGTGAAAGTGAAGTCGTTCAGTTGTCCGACTCTTCGTGACCCCATGGACTGGAGCCTACCAGGCTCCTCCATCCATGAGATTTTCCAGGCAAGAGTACTGGAGTGCGTTGTTATTTCCTTCTCCTTGAATAAGCTTTAAACTTTTATTGGGTAAATCAGTCAATTCATTCATCAATTAATGACATGGTGCCTTAATAAGTCACTATGAATATTTAACAAATAGTAGAAAAAAGAAAACTAACATGTATTAAAAGCCAATTAAATACCAAGCCTCTGTTAAATCTTTGTAGACTTTATTGTTTTATTTTTTTTTGTATTTTTCCTTCTCTAATGATTTAAATTATCTCACATTTTCCATAAATGATTTATTAGCTAACAAAACATGTAGCAACCTACATATACTATTAGATCCTATTTTGTGTGATACAGTAAAAGATTTTAGATAATTTATATATACATATATATATATATACACAGAGAAGAACTTATTTATAAAAATACAATCTCTAAGAAGTAGGAAACAAAATATCTTGCAACTCTAAGAACCTCATTTATATTTCACATATGCTGTAGACAACGGCTCAGAAACTCAGACGTGGTGCTTATAAATATGTATGAAGTATAATTAGCTTGGAAAATGCTGCTTCATCAACAGTCCTGATATTGTTGATGTGCTTCAGTGACTTACTAAGCAGTGTTGGAAAAGGAACTCTCCAGATTCTAACAAATTGAAATAGTTCTCTTCATCCATACCATGTTAGTGTCTTCCATTCTGTCATCCTATGACAGACTTGTCTTTTAAACTTGGACTGTTGGTATGTCGTTGAATGCCATCAGCTCTTTACTGTTTTGGAGTGCTTCTTTGCCCTATACTTATTAAAGAATTAAATTTGTGTTTTAAAACCCTTACATATATGTGCAGATGCATGTGCGCGCACACACACACACACACACACAAACACCACACACAATTCAGTTCCTAATGATTTCACTGGTGAATCTACCAAACATTTAAGAAAGAAGTAATAAATTCTTCATACTGTTCATGGGGTTCTCGAGGCAAGAATACTGAAGTGGTTTGCCATTCCCTTCTCCAGTGGACCACATCCTGTCAGATCTCTCCACCATGACCCGCCCATCTTGGGTTGCCCCACGGGCATGGCTTAGTTTCATTGAGTTAGACAAGGCTGTGGTCCTAGTGTGATTAGATTGACTAGTTTTCTGTGATTATGGTTTCAGTGTATCTGCCCTCTGATGCCCTCTCGCAACACCTTACATCTTACTTGGGTTTCTCCTACGTTGGACGTGGGGTATCTTTTCACGGCTGCTCCAGCAAAGTGCATCCGGTGCTCCTTAACCTTGGATGAGGGGTAACTCCTCACCGCCACCCCTCTTGACCTTGAACGTGGAGTAGCTCCTCTAGGCCCTCATGTGCCTGCGCAGCTACCACTCCTTGGACATGAGGTAGCTCCTCTGGGCCGCCGCCCCTGACCTCAGATGCAGGGTAGCTCCTATCGGTCACCGCCTCTGACCTCTGACATGGGGTAGCTCCTCTCGGCTGTTCCTGCGCCGTTGCAGCCTGGCACTCTCGGCGGCTGCCCTGACCTAGGATGTGGGGTAGCTCCTCTCTGCCACGCTTGTGTGCCATTGCAGCCGCCCATGCTTGTCATGAACAGTATGAAAAGTCAAAATGATAGGATACTGAAAGAGGAACTCCCCAGGTCAGTAGGTGCCCAATATGCTACTGGAGATCACTGGAGAAATAACTCCAGAAAGAATGAAGGGATGGAGCAAAAGCAAAAACAATACCCAGTTGTGGATGTGGTTGGTGATGCTGTTGGTGTAAGGAGCAATATTGCATAGGAACCTGAAATGTCAGGTCCATGAATCAAAGCAAATTGGAAGTGGTCAAACAGGAGATGGCAAGAATGAATGTCGACATTCTAGGAATCAGCTAACTAAAATGGGCTGGAATGGGTGAATTTAACTCAGATGACCATTATATCTACTACTGCGGGCAGGAATCCCTCAGAAGAAATGGAGTAGCCATCATGGTCAACACAAGAGTCCGAAATGCAGTACTTGGATGCAATCTCAAAAACGACAGAATGATCTCTGTTTGCTTCCAAGGCAAACCATTCAGTATCACAGTAATCCAAGTCTATGCCCCAACCAGTAACATGGAAGAAGCTGAAGTTGAACAGTTCTATGAAGACATATAAGACCTTTTAGAACTCACACCCAAAAAAGATGTCCTTTTCATTATAAGGGACTGGAATGCAAAAGTAGGAAGTCAAGAAACACCTGGAGTAACAGGCAAATTTAGCCTTGGAATACAGAATGAAGCAGGGCAAAGGCTAATAGAGTTTTGACAAGGGAATGCACCAGTCATAGCAAACACCCTCTTCCAATAAGACAAGAAAAGACTCTATACATGGACATCAACAGATGGTCAATATCGACATTCATTCTTGCCATCTCCTGTTTGACCACTTCCAATACTGAAATCAGATTGATTATATTCTTTGCAGCCAAAGATGGAGAAGCTCTATACAGTCAGCAAAAACAAGACTGGGAGCTGACTGTGGCTCAGATCATGAACTCCTTATTGCCAAATTCAGACTGAAATTAAATAAAGTAGGGAAAACCACTAGAGCATTCAGGTATGACCTAAATCAAATCCCTTATGATTATACAGTGGAAGTGAGAAATAGATTAAAGGGCCTAGATCTGATAGAGTGCCTGATGAACTATGGACAGAAGTTCATGACATTGTACAGGAGACAGGGATCAAGACCATCCCCATGGAAAAGAAATGCAAATAAGAAAAATGGCTGTCTGGGACGCCTTACAAATAGCTGTGAAAAGAAGAGGAGCAGAAAGCAAAGGAGAAAAGGAAAGATATAAGCATCGGAATGCAGAGTTCCAAAGAATAGCAAGAAGAGATAAGAAAGCCTTCCTCAGAAATCAGTGTAAAGAAATAGAGGAAAACAACAGAATGGGAAAGACTAGCGATCTCTTTAAGAAAATTAGAGATACCAAGGTAACATTTCATGCAAAGATGGACTCGATAAAGGACAGAAATGGTATGGACCTAACAGAAGCAGAAGATATTAAGAAGAGATGGGGGAGGAGCTAAGATGGCGGACGAGTAAGACGGGGAGAATACTTTCTCCTCCACAAATCCATTAAAAGAACATTTGAATGCTGAATAAACTCGATAAAACAACTTCTGAATGCCGGCAGAGGACATCAGGCACTTAGAAAGACAGCTCATTGTCTTCAAAACGAGAAAACGAGCCCTGCGGTAACTCCTTTTGCGGAGAACTGGCGCGGACACCAGCATTTGCTATTGGCAAGTGGGGGCTGGGCTAGGAGGAGCGGCGAGGCCTGCATTGCTTTGAGAAAGGATTTGGCCTGGCTATCTCGGGCGCTATCTGAGCGAAATAACCAGACTGTCGGTTATCTACTACATCAAAAGCCAGCCCTAACTTAAGACACCACCAGGGCTACTTACGGAACAAAGGGCTGCACAGAGTTGGCCGGCTGCAGGCCATCCCACTCCGGTGACAGGCAACCAGGGCCTGAGGCGGGCAATTACAGCCCTAGAGAGACACTGTCTAATGGAACTGTGAGTAGGTTTCTGTGCTGACTCACGCTTCTTGGGGCTCTGGATGGTCAACATCTGCCTGAGAAAGTGCGCTGTTTGTATACCCAGAAAACTGAGTGGCGGAGAGGCGATAAGTCGCAGCACCTGTGCTCGCTGAACATTTCATCACCTGCGCTACTCGGATCTGGGAAGGGCATAAAACGCAGACTGAACCAAGTCTGTGCTTCTGAGGATTATCTGAGTGCCTGAACCTGGCCGGTTTAGATTTGGGTGTTCATCTCCGCCCGCTCTGTAACAAGGCAGAGATCAGATATTGAAAAGACCTGTAAACCGCCTCAATAAAGAGAATTCAACAAACTACCAGAATATAGTAAGGACACTCTAAATTTGGCAATTTTAACAAAATGAAGAGACAAAAGAATACCCAGCAGCTAAAGGAACAGGATAGATCCCCACCAATCCAAACCAAAGAGGAAGAGATAGGGAATCTACCTGATAAAGAATTCGAATAATGATAGCGAAATTAATTCAAAATCTCGAAATCAAAATAGAATCACAGTTAAAGTGTCTGGAGACAAGGATTGAGAGGATGCAGGAAAGGTTTAACAAGGACCTAGAAGAAATAAAAAAGAGTCAACACATAATGAATAATGCAATAAGTGAGATCCAAAACACCCTGGAGGCAACAAATAGTAGAATAACAGAGGCAGAAGATAGGATTAGTGAACTAGAAGATAGAATCCTAGAAATAAATGAATCAGACGAGAAAAAAGAAAAACGTATCAAAAGAAATGAGGACAATTTCAGAAACCTCCAGGATAACATCAAACGCTACAACATTCGAATCATAGGAGTTCCAGAAGAAGAAGATAAAAAGAAAGATCATGAGGAAATCCTTAAGGAGATAGTAGTTGAAAACTTCCCTAAAATGGAGAAGGAAATTACCACTCAAGTTCAAGAAATCCAGAGAGTCCCCAGCAGGATAAACCCAAAGCGAAACACCCCAAGACACATATTAGTCAAATTAACAAAGATTAAATATAAAGAACAAATATTAAAAGCAGCAAGGGAAAAACATCAAATAACTCACAAGGGAATTCCCATAAGGATAACAGCTGATCTTTCAATAGAAACTCTCCAAGCCAGGAGGGAATGGCAAGACGTAATTAAAGTGATGAAGGAAAATAACTTACAGCCTAGATTATTGTATCCAGCAAGGATCTCATTCAAATATGAAGGAGAAATCAAAAGCTTCACAGATAAGCAAAAGTTGAGAGAATTTTGCACCACTAAACCATTTCTCCAACAAAAACTAAAGGACATTCTCTAGAGCAATACAATAATAGTGGGAGACTTTAACACCCCACTCATATAATCTGGCTGTAATAGACAAAGTAAAGAGGAAAACATATTTACCTATGAGCCTCCAAAAATTCAGTTCACTCAGGAGAGCTTAAAAAAAAAAAAAAAAAAAGACTTCTTTGCTCACTCTGTGGAGGTTTATTGACTATTTTGTAGGTTTGGTACCACTTTGAGAAGTAGGCAGGAAGAGGTGACAAATGTGATCCTGTCCTAAATAATATTTTGTGGTAAAGATAGACTTACCAATACAAAATACCAAGATGTGCCTAAAGATGAGGACACCCAAACTGGACTTTTTGTTTCCTGAACTTTTCATTTCGAGAACAAACCTCCTAATATAAGATGAACTCACCATGATTTTTTTTTAAGTGTTCTTTGTGATTAAAAACAGAAAGCCATTGGTTAAGAAATTACATATACTCCTCCCCACCATTACTCCCCTTCTTTCTTCCCATTTCCCTCCCACCCTCATTGATCCTTTCCCTTGTCCATTTTCCCCTGCAAAAATAAAAAATAAAAATAAAAAACCAAAGTCAGGTCACATCTAAGTTTATGAGATGCCAAAGTCACCATATTGTACAAAAAAAAAAAAAAAAAAAAAGAGATGGTAAGAATACACAGAAGAGCTGTACAAAAGTGATCCTCATGACCAAGATCATCACGATGGTGTGATCACTGACCTAAAGCCAGACATCCTGGAATGTGAAGTCAAGTGGGCCTATGAACAAAGCTAGTGGAGATGATGGTATTCCAGTTGAACTATTCCAAATCCTGAAAGATGATGCTGTGAAAGTGCTGCACTCAATATGCCAGCAAATTTGGGAAACTCAGCAGTAGCCACAGGACTGGCAAAGGTCAGTTTTCATTCCAATCCCAAAGAAAGGCAATGCCAAAGAATGCTCAAACTACCGCACAATTGCATTCATCTCACACGCTAGTAAAGTAATGCTCAAAATTCTCCAAGCCAAGCTTCAGCAATACGTGAACCATGAACTTCCAGATGTTCAAGCTGGTTTTAGAAAAGGCAAAGCAATGAGAGACCAAATTGCCAACATCCGCTGGATCATGGAAAAAGCAAGAGAGTTCCAGAAAAACATCAATTTTTGCTTTATTGACTATGTCAAAGCCTTTGACTGTGTGGATCGCAATAAACCGTGGAAAATTCTGAAAGAGATGGGAATACCAGACCACCTGACCTGCCCCTGGGAAATTTGTATGCAGGTCAGGAAGCAACCGTTAGAACTGGACATGGAACAACAGACTGGTTACAAATAGGAAAAGGAGTACGTCAAGGCTGTATATTGTCACCCTGCTTATTTAACTTCTATGCAGAGTACATCATGAGAAATGCTGGACTGGAAGAAACACAAGCTGGAATCAAGATTGCTGGGAGAAATATCAATAACCTCAGATATGCAGATGACACCACCCTTATGGCAGAAAGTGAAGAGGAACTAAAAAACCTCTTAATGAAGGTGAAAGAGGAGAGTGAAAAAGTTGGCTTAAAACTCAATATTCAGAAGATGAAGATCATGGCATCCTGTCCCATCACTTCATGGGAAATAGATGGGGAAACAGTGTCAGACTATTTTTCTGGGCTCCAAAATCACTGCAGTTGGTGACTGCAGCCATGAAATTAAAAGGCGCTTACTCCTTGGAAGGAAAATTATGACCCACCTAGATAGCATATTCAAAAGCAGAGGCATTACTTTACCAACAAAGGTCCATCTAGTCAAGGCTATGGTTTTTTCCTGTGGTCATGTATGGATGTGAGAGTTAGACTGTGAAGAAAGTGAGCACCAAAGAATTGATGCTTTTGACCTGTGGTGTTGGAGAAGACTCTTGAGAGTCCCTTGGACTGCAAGGAGATCCAACCAGTCCATTCTAAAGGAAATCAGTCCTGGGATTTCTTTGGAAGGAATGATGCTAAAGCTGAAACTCCAGTACTTCGGCCACCTCATGCGAAGAGTTGACTCATTGGAAAAGACTCTGATGCCTGGAAGGATTGGGGGCAGAAGAAGAAGGGGACAGCAGAGGATGAGATGGCTGGATGGCATCACTGACTCAATGGACGTGAGTCTGAGTGAACTCCAGGAGTTGGTGATGGACAGGGAGGCCTGGCATGCTCTGATTCATGGGGTCGCAAAGAGTTGGACACGACTGAGCGACTGAACTGAACTGAATAAATTCTTCAGAGAATTGAAGAGGAGGAAATATGTCCCAGTCATTCCATGATGACAGTGTTACTATAATACAAACCAAAGACAATATGAAAAAAAAGAAAATTATAGACCAATATCCCTCATAAACCTTAGATGGAAAAATTCTGACAATGTTAAAACATAGAATCAACCATTTATTAAGATAATCTACAAATTAGAAGAATGTATTATTAAATTACATGTCTGATGAAGGATTTGTATCCATATTATACATAAATATCTTTCAAAACTCACTAAGAACAAATAACCCAATAAAAACTTGTACAAAAAATTTTCAGAGACGCAGCCAAAGAAGATGGTGAAAAGCACATGAAAAAACACTCAGCATAATTAGTTACAAGGAAAATGCAAATTAAAATCCAAATGTTGTACACACCATTAGAATGTCTAAAATCTTAAAAGACTGACTATCAAGTAGTGACAAGGATATAGTTACATTCGTAGCTCTTACCCACTGCTAGTGAGAATTTAAAATAGTACAAGTAATTTGGAAAACATGTTGATTGTTTCTTAAAAGCGTAAACACATATCCACCAGATAGTCTAGCCACGCCACTTAGAGGTCTTTCATTCCAGGAGTAATCATTATCAGATCAGATCAGATCAGATCAGTCGCTCAGTCGTGTCCGACTCTTTGCAACCCCATGAACCGCAGCAAGCCAGGCCTCCCTGTCCATCACCAACTCCCAGAGGTCACTCAGACTCACATCCATTGAGTCAGTGATGCCATCCAGCCATCTCATCCTCTGTCGTCCCCTTCTCCTCCTGCCCCCAATCCCTCCCAGCATCAGAGTCTTCTCCAATGAATCAACTCTTCGCATGAGGTGGCCAAAATACTGGAGTTTCAGCTTTAGCATCATTCCTTCCAAAGAAATCCCAGGGCTGATCTCCTTCAGAATGGACTGGTTGGATCTCCTTGCAGTCCAAGGGACTCTCAAGAGTCTTCTCCAACACCACAGTTCAAAAGTGTTCATACAAAGATTTGTATACAAATGTTAATAGCGACTCTATTTAGAATAGCCAAAGCTGATATAATCCAAATGTCCATCAAGAAGTGAATGAATAAATAGGTTGGGGGATATCCATGTGGGACTTCCCAGGTGACACAGTAGTAAAGAATCCGCCTGTCAATGTGGGAAATGCAAAATATACCAGCTCAAACCCTGGGTCAGGAAGAACCCCTAGACTGGGAGATGGCAACCCACTCCAGTATTCTTGCCTGGAAAAATTTCATGGACAGAGGAGCCTGGCAGGCTACAGTCCACAGGGTCACAAAGAGTTGGACATGACTGAGCAACTGAACACACACACTTATGTATGTAAATAAAAAAGAGATCACATTTTGATACACACACAACATGAATAAATGTCAAAATAATTACACTGAATGAAAGAAACCAAACAAGAAAAAAAAGAGTACTACATACTGGTTGATTCTATTATATAAAAGTCCATAAAATACAGACTAAAAGTGTTGGAAACCAGAACAGTGCTTATGTGGAGATAAGGAAGGACAAGGAGTGGAAGGGAGGGTATAAGAAGAAATGATGGGTATGTTCTCTACCTCAGTTGTTTGATGGTTTCATGGGTGTGTAAATATCAAAGCTTATCAAATTGTAAAGTTTAAATATGGTAAGTTTATTTATACCTCACTAAAACTGTTGAAAAGTGTAAGAAAGTAGAAAAAAATGAACATTGCCCATCACTTTTCCTAGTCCCTCCGAATTTCCACAGCTCAGACTTTATTTAGCCTTTTTCCTTGTTGTCTGGCCCTTCTTTTCTCTCTCACCTCATTTCATTAACTTTCTTATGCACAGCAAGTCAACTCTCTCTCCTTCCTTTACCCCCTCGCATCCTTTGCATATCCAAGATCAACTGTAAAATGTTGGTTGTTAGATTCTCACCAGACCATGTTTCTGTAGAAAGAAATTTATACCTTAAGACTCTGGGGAAAGCTTGCTCCCTTGCTTGCTTGCTGCGTCTAGCTCGATCTAGTATTATGAATGAGCCGTGGATAGCTCAGGATCATCATTGATTATGATCAGATCATTATGATCCGATGGCTCAGGATCATCATTGTCAATATTGGCATCTACGGAAACCTGTTTCATCCTTATCCAAATAGATTTGGATTGCTGAGATTTAAAAATTCTCCAAGTTGGTTTTCTTTCCTCATTGTCAGTTTGTCAGCTGTCACTTTGGGTGCTTTCATGTGCTTATTTAGAGAATCTTCATTCTTCTTTCTTGGTAATTTCCTTTCTCTAACCTGTTTTGATTCAGGAAACCCGTAACCAGGGAGTAAGAATGGCATATAAATTTGGAACAAATATAGAAGCTGAGTGGGTAATGGAGCCTTATTTTTTTGAGTAAGGTACATTGGATTTGTGCCATTGATATTGACACTCTTACCTTTTTTCAAAATAAATGACACTTAAATGATGTTACTGTATCTAATTCCCCACAGACACCATAGGACCAAGCATTTCTGTATTCTCGATCGAAGAAAGTGTCCATTTCCCACAGCATAATTTGTCAGAGTTGTCAGGCAGCTCTTTTTGCAAAGGCTAGATATAAATGCACAGATTCTTTTATTTACGTAGATGTTTCCAATATGTCCTTTTGTAGATATCATAGTATTATTTAATCAATCTGTTTTATAAGCAATAGATTACTTAAGTGAAAGCTGTTGGAATAACACCTTAAAATAAATGTTACCACAACAGTAGCAATCTGTAATCTCTCCTAGTTTAATATTCAAATAGTATGATAAAAAATGCTATTAAAGCACTGGAAATGTAGTTGAATAGTATTATGTCTAGGCTAACCTGAGTTCAGATTTATAACTTCAACAGTAAGTATTTAGCATTCTCTAGCTTTTCTTACATTCTGAAATACTCTTCCAATTTAGAATTTACAAGATCTAAATTTGTAAGATCCTATTTGATTTATCTTTTGGTATGTAATGATTCTTGAAGTGCAAGCATTATTAAAATGGATAACTAAACATTTATTTTAAGCAATCCTTTTCCCAAATCATTCTATTGTCTTTGTGTCACCTCTCTTAGTGCAAGCCTCAACAAATCCATCTTTGCTAGGAGATGATTGTGGCTCAGAGACTGTCATTTAGAAGATTTTATTTTGCCCTAAGACTTGGAGATGCCGTCAGAAAAGGAACACTGTTCTTCCTCATTTCAATATCTAAGGGACAGGAAATGCTTCCTCCACTTACCCCACAGCCTGAATGAAATGTGCTTAGGGATAAAGTCAAGGATGTGCTTAGTTCTTAATTTGCTTGACCCTTTGACAGCACTTGATCACACTGACTAGTTACAACGTTGCAACACTGCCAGTCATCATACTCTGAGCCACTTCTGTAACTCTTGATTTCCATGATGTCTGCTCTCCTAGGTTCTCTTTGTCCTTTCTGGAATCTCAATCACCTTGCTAGCCCCACTTTCTGTACCTGCCTTTAAATAAATGTTGGGATTCCCAAGGGTTCTCTTCTAGACTTTCTTCTAATCTCCTCACTTTAATCACAAATACATGCTGATAATGTATTATTCTGCATACGTAGTCAGAATGCTTTCCTAAAGGTAAACAGTGTACCAACTGCCTGCAAGATAGCTCTACTTCTTCGTTCTTTGGTTTTAGAAACGTGACAATTCTTTTTCTGCCCACAGGCAGCAGGTCCTCAGGGTTCATTAAAGGAAGGTGCCAAAGGTTCTCTTCAGAAAAGCTTTGGGATTCTTAATGAAGTCAAGAAGTTAGCAAATGATGTAAAAGGTTAGTGCGATCTCTTTTTATTATTATTTTCAGTGTAATTGTAGTTGTAATTGGTAGGATATTTTATTAGATTATTGGAAAAATGTAATTGTTGCACCATGGTTGTTATGATTATTTTTACTATCTAGATTTAGTGCAAGTAAACTATCTTATCAGTTTTATTGTATTTTGCCTTCACACGTCATTTTGTACTGAGCATTACTTCAGAATTTATAAACCAAATTTCTGTAACATCATTTCATCTGTATCTTAAGTATAGGAGCTTTTAATTTTTAAGGTATGGTAAATTTTAAAGAGCATCAAATGCCACCTTTTTTTGACTTTAGAAATTATGGTCACGAATGAATAAGGCAGATGCAGTATAAATGTCTTTGTGCAGCTTTCGATTTAGTGGGGCACATGATTAAAAAGTTTTGGCCTCTTAAGTACATTTTCGGGTATTTTATTCCCAATTCAGAGATTGAAGTGCATAAAATATCTGCCTTGATATCATATGGGGTTTTGCATTAAAAATTCAATACAGCCCACATTCTAGATAAGTTATTATATTTATTATTTCATTCAAATATCTCCTGTTCTCATGTAATTGCCTCCTATTTCTGTCTTTAGTCTCATTCCTTCCCATTTTCTGGCTTGCGTCCAGCTCCCCAACCTTACTGAGATATTCATGTTCTCTGAAAACCTGCTGCCATTTCAAACCTCTACATTCTGCAGTGTTCATTCTTCTCTTTGGAACTCCTCACCATCCCTTTTTTCCAACCAACTACCTTCTACCAGACCCTCAAAATTTAGTCCAAATGTTATCTCCAGGAGGCCTGGCACCCCATCTGAATTACCTGCCTCCTCTCTGCACGCCTTTCTCATAGACTTGTCAAATCATCACAGCCATGGACTTAACATCCATGTTCTAGAGGACAGTAGCAGGATTTTCTTTTTAGCTTTGTATTTTGGTGTATAGTATCACAATGACTATCTCACTTCAGGAAATAAGCATATTTTTAAAATAAAGGAATATTATTGGTCTTTACTAACTTTAGAAAGAAAAGAGATTTTTATCATTTATGTTTGCCAGTGTTCTCAATGAATAGTCTTTTATTTCCAATAGAGGATGGTATGGAATTACATGTTTTGTCTCCATTATAGATAGCACTCTGACAGTAAATGCTTTGGATTGTGTATCATAGGTAAAATATAACCCCTTATATGTATAACTCAATGAAACTAAGCCATGCCCTGTGGGCCACCCAAGACGGGCGGGTCATGGTGGAGAGGTCTGACAGAATGTGGTCCACTGGAAAAGGGAATGGCAAACCACTTCAGTATTCTTGCCTTGAGAACCCCATGAACAGTATGAAAAGGCAAAATGATAGGATACTGAAAGAGGAACTGCCCAGCTCAGTAGGTGCCCAATATGCTACTAGAGATCACTGGAGAAATAACTCCAGAAAGAATGAAGGGATGGAGCCAAAGCAAAAACAATACCCAGCTGTGGATGTGACTGGTGATAGAAGCAAGGTCCGATGCTGTAAAGAGCAATATTGCATAGGAACCTGGAATGTCAGGTCCATGAATCAAGGCAAATTGGAAGTGGTCAAACAGGAGATGGACAGTGAATGTCGACATTCTAGGAATCAGCTAACTAAAATGGACTGGAATGGGTGAATTTAACTCAGATGACCATTATATCTACTACTGCGAGCAGGAATCCCTTAGAAAAAATGGAGTAGCCATCATGGTCAACAAAAGAGTCCGAAATGCAGTACTTGGATGCAATCTCAAAAACGACAAAATGATCTCTGTTTGTTTCCAAGGCAAACCATTCAGTATCATAGTAATCCAAGTCTATGCCCCAGCCAGTAACGCGGAAGAAGCTGAAGTTGAATGGTTCTATGAAGAACTAAAGACCTTTTAGAACTCACACCCAAAAAAGATGTCCTTTTCATTATAGGGGACTGGAATGCAAAAGTAGGAAGTCAAGAAACACCTGGAGTAACAGGCAAATTTAGCCTTGGAATACAGAATGAAGCAGGGCAAAGGCTAATAGAGTTTTGACAAGGGAACACACTGGTCATAGCAAACACCCTCTTCCAACAACACAAGAGAAGACTCTATACATGGACATCACCAGATGATCAACACCAAAATCAGATTGATTATGTTCTTTGCAGCCAAAGATGGAGAAGCTCTATAGAGTCAGGAAAAACAAGACTGGGAGCTGACTGTGGCTCAGATCATGAACTCCTTATTGCCAAGTTCAGACTGAAATTAAAGAAAGTAGGGAAAACCACTAGACCATTCAGGTATGACCTAAATCAAATCCCTTATGATTATACAATGAAAGTGAGAAATAGATTTAAGGGACTAGATCTGATAGAGTGCCTGATGAACTATGGAATGAGGTTCATGACATTGTACAGGAGACAGGGATCAAGATCATCCCCATGGAAAAGAAATGCAAAAAAGCAAAATGGCTGTCGGGGAAGGCCTTACAAATAGCTGTGAAAAGAAGAGAAGCAGAAAGCAAAGGAGAAAAGGAAAGATATAAGCATAAGAATGCAGAGTTCCAAAGAATAGCAAGGAGAGATAAAGCCTTCCTCAGCCATCAGTGCAAAGAAATAGAGGAAAACAACAGAATGGGAAAGACTAGAGATCTCTTCAAGAAAATTAGAGATACCAAGGGAACATTTCATGCAAAGATGAACTCGATAAAGGACAGAAATGGTATGGATCTAACAGAAGCAGAAGATATTAAGAAGAGGTGGCAAGAATACACAGAAGAACTGTACAAAAAAGATTCTCATGACCAAGATAATCACGATGGTGTGATCACTCATCTAGAGCCAGACATCTTGGAATGTGAAGTCAAGTGGGCCTTAGAAAGCATCACTACAAACAAAGCTAGTGGAGGTGATGGTATTCCAGTTGAGCTATTTCAAATCCTGAAAGATGATGCTGTGAAAGTGCTGCACTCAATATGCCAGCAAATTTGGAAAACTCAGCAGTGCCCTCAGGACTGGAAAAGGTCAGTTTTCATTCCAATCCCAAAGAAAGGCAATGCCAAAGAATGATCAAACTACTGCACAATTGCGCTCATCCCACACACTAGTAAAGTAATGCTCAAAATTCTCCAAGCCAGGCTTCAACAGTACATGAACCATGAACTTCCAGACGTTCAAGCTGATTTTAGAAAAGGCAAAGGAACCAGAGATCAAATTGCCAACATCCGCTGGATCATGGAAAAAGCAAGAGAGTTCCAGAAAAACATCTATTTCTGCTTTATTGACTCTGCCAAAGCCTTTGACTGTGTGGATCACAATAAACTGTGGAAAATTCTGAAAGAGATGGGAATATCAGACCACCTGACGTGCATCTTGAGAAACCTATATGCAGGTGAGGAAGCAACCGTTAGAACTGGACATGGAACAACAGACTGGTTCCAAATAGGAAAAGGAGTTCGTCAAGGCTGTATATTGTCACCCTGCTTATTTAACTTATACGTAGAGTACTTCATGAGAAATGCTGGGCTGGAAGAAGCACAAGCTGGAATCAAGATTGCCAGGAGAAATATCAATAACCTCAGATATGCAGATGACACCACCCTTATGGCAGAAAGTGAAGAGGAACTCAAAAGCCTCTTGATGAAGGTGAAAGTGGAGAGTGAAAAAGTTGGCTTAAAGCTCAACATTCAGAAAACAAAGATCATGGCATCTGGTCCCCTCACTTCATGGGAAATAGATGGGGAAACAGTGGAAACAGTGTCAGACTTTACTTTTCTGGGCTCCAAAATCACTGCAGATGGTGACTGCAGCCATGAAATTAAAAGACGCTTACTCCTTGGAAGGAAAGTTATGACCAACCTAGATAGCATAGATAAAGCAGAGATATTACTTTGCCAACAGAGGTCCGTCTAGTCAAGGCTATGGTTTTTCCATGTATGGTTGTGAGTTGGACTGTGAAGAAACCTGAATGCTGAAGAATTGATCCTTTTGAACTGTGGTGTTGAAGAAGACTCTTGAGAGTCCCTTGGACTGCAAGGAGATCCAACCAGTCCATTCTAAAGGAGATCAGCCCTGGGTGTTCTTTGGAAGGAATGATGCTAAAGCTGAAGCTCCAGTACTTTGGCTACCTCATGTGAAGAGCTGACTCATTTGAAAAGACTCTGATGCTGGGCGATTGGAGGCAGGCGGAAAAGGAGAGGACAGAGGATGAGATGGCTGGATGGCATCACCAACTTGATGGACGTGAGTCTGAGTGAACTCCAGGAGTTGGTGATGGACAGGGAGGCCTGGTGTGCTGTGATCCATGGTGTTTCACAGAATTGGACTCAACTGAGCGACTGCACTGAACTGAACTGCATGTGTATAATCCTATGTAGGAAATTGTATTTATTATAACCTGAAAAATAGCTGTAGAGTCAATCCTGTTTTCTAATTTGGCAAGTTGGGTTATCTCATTACTTGGTCATCACACCTTTCTCTCCAGTGCGCTTGCCCAGAGCTGAGATCAGGGTGAGATATGAGAGGTTCAGCCACACAAGTGTAGCATTAGATTCTGTTTCTATTTACAATTTTTAATATTTTGCTCATATTGATCTTTTTTGAATTAAATGTGATTTTTTAAAAAATACTGCATGAAAATGTTTTATCTTGAACACTGAGTTTTGGGGGGACCCTTTGAACTTCACACCTGAGGTGAATGCCCGAGTCTCCTCACCCTGCTCCCGGCCCTCTCCTGACTCTGTTTCCCCACAAACACTGGTGTTATAAAAATGAAAAAAGAGTCTAATGTTTTAAGAGTTTTTTCTCCAAGGGAAAAAGAAATCTAACGACAGGTATGGTAGCCAGGGTTAGGTGACAGAAAGGTTCATTAGTTTAAATGCCCTTTTTTGTACTTCAGGTAGTACATTATTTAAAGTAATGAAAACCCACAAACTACCCAAGTAATAATTCCTCCAGAAATCCAAGCCAAGGCTCTGACGGAGATGGGAATGTTTTCCTGCTACATTATGACATTCCCCTGATTTGTGGCCAATTACACAAGTTATAAAATGGCTCTTAATCAGGGAAATGCCATATATTACCACCAGGAACTGCTAAAATAGGCCCTACAGAGCAAAATACTTGACAGCAGCTATTAAAATAGAGATTTAGTCATTTCTCTCTCTATGGTGCCTGGAGTTAGAAGGAATAAAAATGGTGAGGCAGCATACCCTCCATATTTCTAATGTGTTACTTGGTTTTAGTCAGTATAATACAGTTAGTCCATGAGCTTTGGTCATGAATAACTTAGAGCTGCTCCCTGCCATCGTTATGCTGTCCTTGCCTTCAGAGAACCTGAACTTGCCAGGAGCAGTTTGTTTTGCCTTTTAAGTTTTGAGTATACATTTATTAAAAGTAAATTTGCCCTTTTGCACATTTGCCCTTTGAGAGCAGTCTGTATCAAATTGATTGAATGTCCATGGAGATAAAAATTGTTTTGTTGATGGATATGAGACTTGATACAAATTGATGACCAAAAAAGCTAGAAGATAAATTGATGCCACTGGGTGAATTAGTACTACTTTGCAGATTGACAAAGGATTTTGTCAAAAAAAAAAAAAAAAGCCAGGTGAGCCTGTCATGTGTACAGGGCAAGGATTGAAGTTGAGGATGATATATTAGAAGTGTGGAAATACTAAAATTCTATAATTATATTCCTTATCTTATATAGAGTAACTTTTAAATTTTATTTGCCTCTTCATTTAACCCTACTTTTCAACTTTGCTCAAAATAAGTGAAATTATTTAATTGCTTGCTTGCTTGCTAAGTCTCTTGTCGTGTCCAACTCTGTGCGACCCCATAGATGGCAGCCCACCAGGCTCCCCCATCCCTGGGATTCTCCAGGCAAGAACCCTGGAGTGGGTTGCCATTTCCTTCTCCAATGCATAAAAGTGAAAAATGAAAGTGAAGTCACTCAGTCGTTTCCGACTCTAGCGACCCCATGGACTGCAGCCTACCAGGCTCCTCCGTCCATGGGATTTTCCAGGCAAGAGTACTGGAGTGGGGTGCCATTGCCTTCTCCGATAAAATGAATGACATACACATTGAATAAAAAGATCTATTTTCAAGCCCAAGGATACAGAATCAATGAACTGTATGACATATGATGTTGTCCAAAACACAGAACAGTGCCAGAATTACCCCAAAATTAATTTTAATCAAATTAATTCATATTTTCCTTCTGTACCATGAGCCTCCAGACACTGAGTCATTAAGACCAAACAAGTATATCAAAATGGTTTTGTGATCATGAATATAACACACTTGCAATTACTAACCTGTTAAGTGTCTGTGTTGTTATTTCAGATTAGATACAAATAGAATAAACAGGAATATTATAGTGATATTAAACTGAAGTATGATTTAGGAGTTAAAATTTGCAGGACACTCATCTTCTCAGTCTGCTGGCTTTCTGAATAAAGTAGCTATTCCTCTCTCCCAATAATAAATAAATAAAAGTATTTTTATATTATTAAAAATAGATTCCTGTTGGGAATTCCCTGGTGGTCCAGTGGTAAGGACTCCATGCTTTCATTGCCAAGGGTGGGGATTCAACACCTGGTCAGGCAACCAAATCCCACAAGCCACGTGGGACAGCCAAAATATTTTACGTATATATAGTGGTTTAGTCACTAAGTCATAGACGACTCTTGCAACCCATGGACTGTAGCCTGCCAGGCTCTTCTGACCATTAGATTCTCCAGGCAAGAATGCTAGAGTGGACTGCCATTTCCTTCTCCAAGGGATCTTCCCAACCTAGGGATCAAACCAGGGTCTCCTGCACTGCAGACAGATTCTTTACCGACTGAGCTACCAGAGAAGTCCCAGTATGTATGTGTGTGTGTGTGTGTGTGTGTATATATATATATGTATACCACCCTTATGGCAGAAAGTGAAGAGGAACTAAAAAGCCTCTTGATGAAAGTGAAAGTGGAGAGTGAAAAGGTTGGCTTAAAGCTCAACATTCAGAAAACGAAGATCATGGCATCTGGTCCCATCACTACATGGGAAATAGATGGAGAAACAGTGGAAACAGTGTCAGAATTTATTTTTCTGGGCTCCAAAATCACTGCAGATGGTGACTGCAGCCATGAAATTAAAAGACGCTTACTCCTTGGAAGGAAAGTTATGACCAACCTAGATAGTATATTCAAAAGCAGGGACATTACTTTACCAACAAAAGTTCGCCTAGTCAAGGCTATGGTCTTTCCTGTGGTCATGTATGGATGTGAGAGCTGGACTGTGAAGAAGGCTGAGCGCCGAAGAATTGATGCTTTTGAACTGTGGTGTTGGAAAAGACTCTTGAGAGTCCCTTGGACTGCAAGGAGATCCAACCGGTCCATTCTGAAGGAGATCAGCCCTGGGATTTCTTTGGAAAGAATGATGCTAAAGCTGAAACTCCAGTATTTTGGCCACCTCATGCGAAGAGTTGACTCATTGAAGAAGACTCTGATGCTGGGAGGGATTGAGGGCAGGAGGAGAAGGGGACGACAGAGGATGAGATGGCTGGATGGCATCACTGACTCGATGAATGTGGGTCTGGGTGACCTCCAAGAGCTGGTGATGGATAGGGAGGCCTGGCGTGCTGCAGTTCATGGGGTCGCAAAGAGTCGGACACGACTGAGCGACTGATCTGATCTGATCTCTGATATATATATATATATATATATATATATATAATATATATTTGGAGAAAGAAATGGCAACCTACTCCAGTAGTCTTACCTGGAGAATCACATGGACAAAGGAGCCTGGTGGGCTACAGTCCATGGGGTCACAAAGAGTTGGACACGACCGAGTGACTAACACACACACACACATAATATATTATAATATTTATATTATATTGTATGTATATATTTTTGTGCATAATTTGCATACTACCATTTGCCAGAATCCCAAAAGTATGCAAGTAAAAGACAAACAAACCATTCCATTGACAAAACAATAATTTTGGATTAAATGGATTAAGCCAACCCTGGATCCCCTAGCCTATTGTAGTCTGAGAACAAGCTAATCTTTTCCTGTATGAATTGCTGATTCCTCATGCAGAGTTTTAGTTCCTCCTTCGGTGTGTGAATAGAGAAAATTGGGAAATTAAAATAGAGTTGGACTCGGTTTCAGAGTTTAAATGAGAAGTGGCAAAATAAGGGCCAAACACAGAAGGACAGAAACTATTAGAACCAGAGAGTACTTGTCTCACTTAAAGGTATTTGAATTACATTTTTTTTAGAATACTTTGCTGGCCTAAACAAAGGAGCCTGCAAACCCATACTCAGGCTTTGGAACTTGTCCTAGAGGAACCACATGGAGTTTTTGATGTCTGGTTATTTTGGTTTCTCATTCAACTGGCTGAAGAGAGGACTGTCCTCTATCCTGATATCTTAAGACTTTGCAGATGATAGTGAAAGTGAAGTCACTCAGTGGTGTCCGACTCTTGGCAACCCCATGGACTGTAGCCTACCAGGCTCCTCCGTCCATGGGATTTTCAAGGCAAGAGTACTGGAGTGGGCTGCCATTTCCTTCTCCAGGGGATCTTCCTGACCCAGGGACTGAACCCAGGTCTTCCACATTTCAGGAAGACACTTTAAGGTCTGAGCCACCAGGGAAGCCCAGTAGACATGCCACCAGACAAATGCCCCTTCTCTCCTCTCCTCAGGCTTCAGCTATAATCTGGTAGTGAGAGGAAGAACATGTTCAGTTGCAGCAAATGGCTATTGAGGGCCTAGCAAGCACTGTGCCCAAGGCGAACAAGAGCTGATTTGGCACTTTGTAATCAGGACAAAGTTTCCCGGTAACATGCCTTCCTATAAACACAAGCCCTATTTACTGATCTTAGAGGTTCACTTGCATGGTACATGTAAGGGATATGTCTGGGCAAAAGAGGAAATCAGAGATAGGACACATCCCAAACTTGTGACAGCAACTGGGAAAAGGTAAGCATAGGAAGAATGTGATGGAAGAGGGCTCGGTGTGCCCCAGCGTGGAAAGACTGGGTGGAGCAGCCTCATCAAATCAATTGAAAGGAGGCCAGCAACAAGAATGGGATTCTGGATTTCACCCAGTTTTCTTCCTTACTTAGCTGCTCTTCCTTCAGTACAAGTGTTGGGATCCTGCACTCAATGGTGGTGTTGACTTGAGGGCAGGTTCATGTAAGTGGATGAAAAATTACAGTAAAGTGACTTGAGATAAATTTTACCTCTTATGTTCTTAAAACATTCAAAGGTAAAAACATAATATAATAGAATAAAATTAATAAATTGTATAATCAAGAGCTTCCCAGGTGGCTCAGTAGTAAAGACTCCAACTACCAATGCAGGAGACGTAGGAGATGCAAGTTTGATCCCTGGGTTAGGAAGGAAATGGCAACCCACTCTAGTAGTCTTAACTGGGAAATTCTGTGAACGGAGGACCCTGGTGGGCCACAGTCCATGCAGTCACAAAGAGTTGAACATGACTAAGTGACTGAGCTCGCATCTATAATCACATATTATAAAATGTGGTAAAGTTAACCATTTTTGTATGTAAGTGAAAGTGTTAGTTGCTCAGTCATGTCCGACTCTGCAACCCCATGGACTGTACCCCGCCAGGCTCCTCTGTCCGTGGGACTATCTAGACAAGAATACTGGAGTGGGTAGCCATTCCCTTCTCCAGGGGAATCTTCTTGACCCAGATATTGAACCCAGGTCTCCTGCATTGCAGGCATATTCTTTACCATCTGATTCTGCAACAGAATCATTTAAGTCAAAGAAATTCTGTTTGAATACACTGCATACATATAGTAGAGCCAACACTTTAGCCCAAGGTAATGTGGTTCCAAAGATGATGTTTTTAAGCACTGCTGGATAAAAACACTGGCCTTTTGCCATGGTGTAGAGGTGACACATTAATATTCATGGCCCTAACAAAGGTTTGATAAATGAGTGAATGGATGAGCATTGCAGCGATCTCTCATTACCAGAAAAGTCAAAATCAAGGTTTTCACCTCATACAGATCCCTTACCTCTTCCAAACTCTCTGCTTCAGAACTGTGGATAAAACGCTGCAGAAGTTAACCTGCTCTCTAATTCAGAAGGGATGCTGGGCTGAATGAGTTATAAGCTGGAATCAAGATAGGCAGGAGAAACATCAACAACTTCGGATATGCAGATGATACCACTCTAATGGCAGAAAGCAAAGAGGAACTAAAGAGTCTCTCAGTGAGGGTGAAGGAGGAAAGTTAAAGAGCCAGCTAAAAACTAAATATGAAAAAAATAAAAATTGTGACATCTGGCCCCATTACTACATTGCAAATAGAGGGGAAAAAGATGGAAGTAGTGACAAATTTCCTCTTCTTGGGCTCTAAAATCCTGTGGATGGTGACTGCAACCATGAAATCAGAAGACATTTGCTTCTTGGCAGGAAAGTTATGACAAACCTAGAGAGAGTGTTGAAAAGCAGAGACATTACTCTGCCTACAAAGGTCCATATAGTCAAGGTTATGGTCTTCCTAGTGGTCACTTACTGTTGTGAGAGCCTGTACCATAAAGAAGGCAGAGTGCCGAAGAACTGATGCCTTCAAAGTGTGGTGCTGGAGAAGATTCCTGAGAGTCCCTTGTACAGCAAGGAGATCAAATAAGTCAATCTTAAGGGTAATCAACCCTGAATAATCATTGGAAGAACTGATGCTGAAGCTGAAACTCCAGTATTTTGGTCATCTGATGTGAATAGCTGACTCATTGGAAAAGTCTCTGATGCTGGGAAAGATTGAAGGCAGAAGGAGAAGAGGGCATCAGAGGATGAGATGGCTGGATGGCATCACCAACACAATGGACATGAATTTGGACAAACTGCAGGAGATGGTAAGGGACAGAGAAGCCTGGTGTGCTACAGTCCATGGCATTGCAAAGGGTCAGACAAAACTGGGTGACTAACAGCAACAGTTCAGAAGGAGCCTCGACAACAAAGGATGAAACATATTTATTACTTTGTAAAATACTTGGATAAAAAAATCTTAAAAGAGAAGCCATTCCTCCATTTTTTGATAAAGAAGCAAATCAAAAGTGATACTGAGTTTAAGCAGTAGCTCATAAGACAAATTTCATGATAATGAAAATTTTGTTTGCCAAATGTTATCTGTATGGTAATTTGCAGTAGTTGCATTTAACTAGACCGCTTCAATATTAAAAACAATTCTACAAACTTCACCCTTAGGAATGAGAGATTCTCTCAAGGTATTTATTTGTGCTTTGTTATCCACTCCAGTATTCTGGCCTGGAGAATTCCATGGACTGTATAGTCCATGGGGTCACAAGGAGTCAGACACAGCTGAGTGACTTTTACTTTCATGTGAGTAAAAAGTGAAAAAAATTGCATTTGAGGAACTTAATTAGATATGTTTGAATAGTCAAAATAGAACATTCCCATCAAAATATATGAGATCATTCTTATATTTAGTTGATAATGGGGGCTATATATTAAGAACATATAAAAGGAAAATAAACAACTTTAGATTCTAGATGATCCACTTTAAACACAGAAGAAAGTAAATCATAAATAACATTACTGAAAACTGGCAAAAATACCAAGGCAGTTCTCAACCCAATGTGAATTACCAAACCAATGTGAATTATTTTGTTACCTTTTAATAACTGCATAATAAATCCAGTACTTTCTCATACATCCTTCAACTGATTTCTCATATCAGTCATATGAAGTTATCTTCATTTTACACATGTAAAAATGGATAGAAATGACAGTTGAACCCACATCTTCCAACTCTAGTCCTCTAATTATTTCATTGCACTATACTACTTTCTCTAATGGCTAGAATATGTAAAAGAATGCATCATCAATGATCAAAGAAATATTCATAGTAGCTTTATTTTGAATTATTATGTAGTTCAATATTACCAGTTCCAAGTAAGCTAAACGCTAATACATTTAGCACAGTAACAGGAACATGGTCAACATGAGTAAATTAGTACTATTATTAATGGAAGTGACTTGCAACTGTGTCTAGTGATTTTCATTCTGAATACATCTATCTCACTCAGTGTTACACAACAAAGGGAACTGATACTGTCAGGCGTGTTCACAGTCCAGCCTGGCTGCTCTGCTTCTTTTCCCTCAGTTTATGAGCTCTGTCTCTGCCAAACTCATTCCTGGACATTTGTCTTCTAATGTGTGGGGAGTGCATGAGAAAGGGAGAGCTAAGATTAGAGCATGTATATGTAGCCTTTGAGGTTCAGTGGGTGTGGTATTTGGAGAGAGCATAGGTGACTTAGCTATAGCTAACGGGTACGAAAAGTGAGGAAATAAGGAGAGAAAGGTGTGCAAGGTAGCACTGTGGATTACAATTTGGCTCCTTTTCTTGTTTATCAAAAATTATGAGTTGGATTGGATTTATCTTAACTACCAATAATTCTCTCTTTGTCCATGTTACCATTCAAACTGAAGCACATGGGTTCTTTCTTTCATTTTAATTATAGAAACCTCTGCCTCAGGTATCTTCATTTGAAGGCAGCCTTGGATCATTTATTTTCCTAGGTTTGCTTGGCTAACAAAAGTTTTCCATTTTAAAATCTGCAATTATTTTCTGCACACATCTTCTGTTTATCTGAAGAATTAGACTGACAAAGTGATAAAGTGTTTAGACTTGGTTTGAGAAATTCCAAAAGGTACTTCAGAGAAAAATGATCAGTGTATAAGAAAGGATAAACTAAGAAGAAAATAGAGTCAAATCCTGAAACAAAGAAATCAGAAAAGGCTCAGAATATTTCCATTTTGAATTTCTAGTACAGAAAGCAGAGGAACAAAATTACTGCTTTGAAACTTGAGGAATGACAGTAACAATGTTCCTCAAATCAGTCTTTGTTCTGAATAATTGGCCTGATTGTTCAGCCAGTATTTGTTATCAGAATTCATAGAATAGTATAAACCAAGTGATGCCCTTTAAATTAATGGTTTTCTCAGTTATACATGAATATCTTGCTTGCCAGCACATTTTTAGTGTTTCATTGTTTAAAAAGTCAAATCCAATCATGAAACTAAGAAATGAAATTTGTACTGTTCCATTTCCTTAATTGATTAAGACTTCTAAATTAATATCAAAAGAACAGCCTTTAACTATTCTCAGGGAATTTGTATAGATATCACAGTCATAGTGAGATTGTCTTAATTTCAAAAAGTATTCTTTTTGAATACCTATTCAAAGATTTTATTTTAGTACAGTGAAAATAACAGAAGTATTAAAAGAAAGATAAATTGTGATTGACAGAGGAGAAAATCTAATTACTTGGAAAGTATATTTTGAAGGACTAGCATTGAAAATAATATCTTAGTGACTGAAATGGACATATTGATGTTTTAGAGCCATGTTTTTCTGGAATATTTTATGCTTTCGTTTTCTATGATGTTAGGTCTTTGGCTTGGAACCTGAAAGCAGATGCCTCCAACAATATTATGTGTTTATATTACTGTGGTATAACAGTGGTGTAATTCGTCTGCCTATAAAACCCTGATATGAAATGGAATGGATCATTAATTAATATGTTCAGTACTCTTTATCACATCCAGAACACTGATAGTTAAGAATCTTCCATCTATCTTCCCTTCCCTTTGCTAGTCTTCCCAGATGAAGCCAATAAAAACAAAGATTGTTCCCTAAGCTGCCAGTGGCTTGTTTTGTTCCTCCAAGAAGCCAGGTGCACTACCTCTACAAGGGGTGGACACACAATCCAATCAAAACTGCTCTGCTCTGTTCAGTGAGATGTAGTCTCTCCTGGTCTGCCCACTCTAGGTACCAGGAAAGTGATGAGAGCAACAGTCGGTGTTGGTAGATAATGGTCTTCAGCATTTCAAGTTATTTTTTTTTCTTTAACTTCTTTAAATGAAAAAACAAAAATATTTGCACAGAGAAAACAAATTAACCAGCACAACCAGGTATGAAATGCAAGTACATTATTTAGTACATCATCCTTCACACAATCGTTATCTTTCTTGTGTCATTCCTGGTTTTTATCTGCTATAAAATACAATGTTATATACAAACTAACAACATTTGAACATGTTAAAAAAATTAGTGGAGAGAAGCTGGACAATTTATACTGGTAATACTACATTGTCTGAATCCCCTGTGGATGAGATGGTAAAGACTATGCCTGCAATACACGAGACCCAAGTTCGATCCCTGGGTCAGGAAGATACCCTGGAAAAGGGAATGGCAGCTCACTCCAGTATTCTTGCTGGAGAATTCCATGGATTGAGAAGTCTGGCAGGCTACAGTCCATCAGGTTGCAAAGAGTCAGACACAACTGAGCAATTGACACTTCCACTTCCACAGTAAATGATATAGTTTAATGTTAAAGAAAGCAAGCTAAAGTAGCAAGAAAAAACCTATATAAAGCCTACATAAAGTAATTTGTAAAATTTTATTTTCTCTATAAAAAAACAAAAACGTGCCAGAGGCTATTTTTTCATTCCTTTGATTTTTTTTTTTTCAAATATTACTGTGATGTTTAGTAAAGTTGGGAGATTCTGCTTAACAGTCATATCTATTTGTGATTTTTAAAAGCTAATTCAGTGTCCATTTTGATAATAAAGTTTTAAAAATAATGACATTAATTTGAGTGATATCAAGAGGGTATCATTATAAATGCAATAAAAGACCAAATCTTTCAAAGTTTTTCTCCATAGAAAACCATCAAATTAAGTCAAATAAAGATTAGATACCAGAGAAAATATAATTGTTGAATATATTTGTGTGTCACATGGACATATAAATATATATTTTATAATCTGATCTGAAATATATCTGTATACAGAGGCCAATAAGTTAAAATAAATCAATTTTTTATTATTAAATAATTTTATATTAAAATAACCTGAAATTGTATAATATTGCTTTTATGTGGAATCTAGAAAAATGATGCACTCATTTTTGACGAATGAATGAAATGAACTCATTTGCAAGGCAAAAATAGAGACACAGACAAGAGTAACAGATGTATGGATACCAAGAAAGGAAGCAGGAGTGGGATGAATTGGGAGATTAGGATTGACATATATACACTACTGTGTACAAATTAGATAACTAGTGAGAATCTACTGTGTGGCACAGTGAACTCTACTCAACACTCTGCAGTGACGTAAATGGGAAAGAAATCCAAAAAATAGGGGATATAGATGAACGCATAACTGATTCACTTTGCCATACTACAGAAACGAATACAACATTGTAAAGAAACTATGCTGCAATAAAAATTAATTTTATAAATAAAATAACCTGAAATTTTATATCCATCTGTAAGTTCACAGATGATTAAAATTGTTTCAACCTTTTTTGTTTTCTGTTCACAGAAAATGACGACCGACTGAATGGCTTGACAGCCAGATTAGACAATGCCAATATCAGAAATGGGGATCTCCTGAGAGCTCTGAATGACACTTTGGACAAGCTAGCAGCTATTCCAAATGGTAAGAATTCCGGACACTGCAAACTATCCTAATGGAAATGAACTTTTAAAAAATGTTCCAACTTCTGCCTGTATTTCCTAGCACTATATTTGTACCATTGTCAGGCTATTAGATGATGGTTTTCTTACTTATGAATTCTTTGTAAGAATGAGAAACTAAGAAACAGTTTTCACCATGATGTTTATCGTGTGTTAACTGACATTTGTAGGAATAAATTACAAAAAAGAAAATAATAGACATCTTGTTATTATATTGTTCTTCCACATTTCAGCCCAGGAAATCTTACATTGGTGGGAAAGAATAAAATCATACAGATACTATCCTCTAAAATGTTGATTTACTACCACAAAATTGAAGTTTATTATAGTATCTACAGGGCTTCCCAGGTGGCCTAGTGGTAAAGAACCCACCTACCAATGCAGGAGACATAAAAAATTCAGGTTTGATCTCTGGCTCAGGAAGACCCCCTGGAGGAGGGCATGACAACCCACTCCAGTATTCTTGCCTGGAGAATCCCATGGACAGACATGGGGCCACAAAGAGTTGGGCACAACTGAAGCGATTTAGCACATACACAGTACCTAGAGTGGTAGGTGAGAACCAGCTGCCTTTCAGGACACATCTTTCTTGGCAAAAACATTAAGATGTTAAGATTGAACCATGTCTATAATATCTTTTTATGCATTACCTGTTATTTGGAATTAATGTTTGTTATTAGTTACTGAAAGCATTATTGTTTTGGGGACACTATTTTTATATTTTAATAGCGTGATACAACAGTAGCAAGAGTTGCTACCATTTATTAAGCAAGGCTTATTCAGCACGTTTATGTTAAGTGTATGCTACCCTCATGCTAATCCTACAAGATGAACAGTATTATTATCTCCACTTTACAACAGACAAACTTAGATGGGACACTGAGGGCCATTGTTAAAAGAGACATAAGATTCCAACCTCACAGTTTAACTTCAGGGGCTGTGATCTTAACCCCTAATCTACAACATATTAGTAAGCATATAAATATATGTACAATATATATTTTTTATAAAAATTATGGTGAAGGAAACACATCTGTACCAAATAGGAACTATTAAGACTTGAATGATTTTTTCACTTTTTTAACATTAAAAAGCCCAAGTGACTTTACTGATTTTCGTGTCACTTCTTCAGTAGTAAATATGTTCATAGAAAATATCCAATGCTAATAACAAATATAAATTGTTTACACAAACACATTGTCTAATATATCTGAAAAAGTCTCTCTATACCAAAATTGAAATATATTCGTTCCCTCCCCCAACCCTGGAAGTGCAAATTAAATGTTAAAACTTCTTTCAATGAAGCTATATAATTCAGATGGATAAACTTCTCTCTTTAATATGTTCAGCAGCAAATCACAATATCACCTTCCACAATGAACTTTTAGAATAATCACGTTGCTATTTTAAGAGCTAATCAGGTATTCATAACGAAGGTCCCTGCGAAAATTCAATTTCACTGAAAATGTACTTCATTTGCTATAGCTGAATGAGACGAAGTTCAGCCTTTCCCTCGTGCCTGAGTCCCTGAGGTCACAGGCGCAGCCTCTCATTGACAAGCATGGATTAAGCCACTAACTCCAGACGCTTTGTTTTGTTTCTCATACCGTCTTCTGCTTACAGACACAGCTGCTAAACTGCAAGCCGTTAAAGACAAAGCAAGACAAGCCAACGACACAGCTAAAGATGTACTGGCGCAGATTAAAGATCTTCACCAGAACCTTGATGGCCTGAAGAAAAATTACAATCAACTAGCAGACAGCGTAGCCAAAACAAATGCTGTGGTAAAAGATCCTTCGAAGAACAGTAAGATCTCCTTTTTCACTTTGATTATTATATTTATTTCTTCACACTCTCTAAAAGTATCCTAGACTCATAGCTGCTAGAGCAGGAAGGGGCCCTCATAGTGATGCAGTCTGCCCTCCTCCCTTCGAAGACTGGCCCCAGGCATTGAATACCTAGGGCTCCAGAACTGGAATACAAGACTCCCAGCTCCTCACTCGAGCTTATTTTATTCAAATTTCATCCATTAAGAGGAAATTAAGAATTCTCAAAGCCTGCATGGTATTTGGCATAGGGATGCCAAGAACTTTTTAATCCTTTAGTATAATTGAAAATGCAGTTATACTTGGGAAATTATATCCTCAGAGTTGTTGAAATTCCATGGAACCTAGAGGTCAAGGAGCATTCTAATTAGCAGGCCTGTTAGAAGAGAATACTAAATGGAATCAACTTGAATGGATTCAAATTTGGAAAATACTGGTCTTTTATTACTTAAGATTTTAGTTAAACATTACCAGGAAATTAAAATATTTACTAGTTTATCAAGAATATTTCTTCATATCTTTTGTATATTGCATTAACTATATTGAGTAAATATGGATTCACTGAGAAACTGTGGGAGAACTAAATATAGTAATCTAAATTATTAAGTAATAAGCATTATAATTTTTAATATTATTTTATTCTTTCAAGTGATAAAATGCTATATTTATATGTGCTTGTACCAAAGGAGATGCTTGATTCTTTGTACTTTAAGTCTCAAGTGATTAGCCTTCTTTATATAGAACCAGTGCATTTATTGGGAATTAAAACATTTGTAGAGTGTAATAACAAAAACACAGTTATTGACGTTATACACTGTATAATCCAGATTACAAACGCTGTTTGGGGAGTGGAGCCTGATTTTTCAGCATCTTTGCCTCAGATCAAAGGCTAATGATACTTTGAAATAATAGATACTACTAACCTAACTCCTTCCTGGGCAAGGAGGAGTGCAAACATAGCTAAGTGCACTTCAGAGTTAGGGGAAAGGATTTCACTCCTCATTATTTCTTCAGGAAAGGAAAAAAGAAGACATATAGTTTTTCGGTTTTTATTGCATAAACCCAGAGTTAGGTTCCCCCGGTGGTTCAGATTCCATCTCAATAACTGGCTCACAGGCATGCCAAATCACAATATCCAACCTCGCCCCCCCCCCCCAAAGAAAAGAATGAAAAGAAGTTTTAAAGTAAATATCACTCTTTTATGTTATCATTTCATTCATTGTTGGACTGATTCTCAAATGAGAGTGGCCTTATATAATATTTATCTCCCTTTTGTGATTCTATCATCTATGAAAAGAAATAGTTAATACCTATAAACACTAATTACACGGGGTCTGTTTCTATCTTATTAGAACATGATAATAAAACTCCTTTTAATAGGAACAGTGGCCTGCTAAGTAACATGCTTTGTGGATTTTTATGTGATAACTCTTGTTTGATTTAAAATGGAGTGAATTTGTAATTAGCACCTGTTGTGAAAAGTACTATTTTTCTTGACAGTCACTACTTTATAATATCTATGAAAAATATTTTCTCATGAATTTTCTATTTTTTCTGTTTTACTTCCATATGAAATTACCTGCAGAAATCAGTATGTATATATTTACTTGCATACCTTTTAGTAACTTTTATGCTTGATTGCTTATTGCAAAAATCTTCAGCTTTGCATGTTTCCATGTTTTAGTATGGCTTTAAACATTGGATAGCTCTTCTTTCCAGTGTCACAGTAAGAATGCTGGATATAGAAAAGGAATTAATGTGTGAATGTGTGTTTGAAAAATTAGTGAAATATGTTAGCCATATTAAAGTAGAACATTGAATCCTTCCATAGATTTAACTGAATTATGATGCTTCTGATAATACAAATGCAGTCACTGAAGTCCAAATGACTTCTTTCTAGCAGAATTAAAGTAGATCAAATCTACACCGTTGTTGTTGCTTTTCCCCCGAAGCTCACTCCCCACTCCTTACAAGCAATTATTCTCAACTTCAAGAGAATTATACTTGGAGAAGCATAAAATAGAATTAATAAAATTAGATCTTACCAAATGAGCAGTCACTGAGATATAAAAATTTTCTGTCTTAACCACCTCATAGTTTAAATTCCAAGTCAAAAATAAAAGTACAGAGTAGAAAATAATAAAAATAAAACTGAACATATCTAAACCTGAGAAATATGACCAAGTCTATCCTCATTGGAAAATGAGTGCAATTATATTACTAAAAAGCTTTGAAATAAACAAGTTAGGCAATCAACTCTAAGGGCCAGACAGAATAACTAACTAAAAGAAAGAAGATGAAAAAGTGTTAATAAATTAGAAGACAGAAAATAATAGATGTAATAAATTCAAGAGATGTATCTTTGAAATATAAAGATAAAATATTTTAGATGCTTAACCTGCTTAAATAAAGGAAAATGAAGAACAAATAGGCAAAGTTCTGCAGGAGATATAACTAGATAAGGGAAGAAATTTAGCACATAGGAGAGGACTTTGCAAAACTCTAGGCTAATAAATTTTAAACTCTAAAATAGTTTTCTAATAAAACATTGTTATCAAAATCTATCTTCAGAAAAAATTTTAAAATCTTCACAAATAATCATAGGAAAAAGTGATAAGTTTCCAAATACTACAGCATAAGAGAACATCAGACTCAAAATCACAGGTGATTTATTTTTTAAAAACTTCAAGAAGATAATTTCTATATTATTGTGACTGTTCCAGAAGACAAAGGGGCAAAAATAGCAAGGGATAAGGGGACTTCCAGGTTCCATTCTGAAACATTTGGTAAAAACTTCTGGGAGCTTTAAAAGAAAGGGATCTATTACTTGTCTAAGCCTAAGTAGTCCCTGCATAATATTTTCATTTCCATGAATCTAAGTCTAAATCCCTTTTTCTCACTTCTAGAATGACTTGAAGAATATCTGAGTAATATTGGGGAGTTAAAGGAAGGGATAAAATGGACAAATGGTTTATTTGTAAATAAATAAATAAATCTACACTGTTGTTGTTGCTTTTCCCCCAAAGCTCACTCCCCACTCCTAACAAGCAATTATTCTCAACTTCAAGAGAATTATACTTGGAGAAGCATAAAATAGAATTAATAAAATTAGTTCTTACCAAATGAGCAATCACTGAGATATAAAAATTTCTGTCTTAAACACCTCATAGTTTAAATTCCAAGTCAAAAATAAAAGTACAGAGTAAAAAATAATAAAAATAAAACTGAACATATCTAAACCTGTAAAACTGAAGGGGTAACTATCTTTATGCTGACTCCCTATACAATTATGTAACAAGAGCTTAGAACTCAATAACCCTCATTTCAGGAGAAAATAGTTCTTGATCTAGCAACTCTATTAGTTAAGGTTAATAATAGACCTATGTTCTTTTTAAACTTTCTGGTGGCTCAGATGGTAAAGCATTTATCTATAATGAGGGAGAACCAGGTTCAAGCCCTGGGTTGGAAAGATCCCCTAGAGAAGTAAATGGCAATCCACTCCAGTACTATTGCCTGGAAAATCCCATGGACAGAGGAGTCTGCTAGGCTACAGTCTATGGGGTCACAAAGAGTCAGACACAACTGAGCGACTTCACTTTCACTTTCTCTTTAAACATCACTAACAATATAACTCATATTTGTGAGCATGAATTCAAAATACTTCAAAATATTACTTACTTCCTTTTGTACTCATTTGATTTATTCCTAAAGATTCCACCAGGGCTTCGCTGGTGGCTCAGAGGTTAAAGCGTCTGCCTGCAATGTGAGACCTGGGTTCAATCCCTGGGTTGGGAAGATCCCCTGGAGAAGGAAATAGCAACCCACTCCAGTATTCTTGCCTGGAGAATCCCATGGACGGAGGAGCCTGGTGGGCAACAGTCCAAAGGGTTGCAAAGAGTCGGACACAACTGAGCGACTTAACTTGAACTAACTTTGCGCTCATTTGATTTATTCCTAAAGATTCAGTCTCAGATCACTCCTAGTTCATCAGGGCCAATAACCTTGGACCTTAAGCAGTTTCACTTTTTCATCAGAGTCACAATGACAGAAAACAGAACAGTACATGCTTGGTCAGATAATAAATGACATAGTTTGGATAAGACTGCCAGCATCCTAGGGACAGAATAATTGATTTTCCATGTGTCATGTATCCCCCCTATGAAAAGTACAAGCTGGAAGTCTAAGGATCAGTAATAACCTTCAATTGTTTTAGGGTTAAACCCCTTTCTAATTTATCAATATTCAACCTCCTTTAAATTTTAGCTGCAAAAGTGACAGTTTAATGTGATTCAACTGAATGTGAAGAGCAGGAGAATCAACTTTTCAAAACAAAAATGAACTGCAGCATGAAAGATTTAAAGTATACCATAGGCCTTCAGTCTGAGGGTTGCTCAACATTGAAATGTTTTTCAGAAGACATTTTAATAGCTTTTCTCTTTAAGATGTACAAAGAAAGACAGTGATAAAAAGGAAAAAAAAAACTAATTTTGTGTGAAAACCCTGATTTAAGTACAGTTCTGGCTTGGACAGACTCAGTGACATTTTAAAGATGCCTCCAATTCCTTGATTCTTTGACTAAATTTCTGTGCTATAAAGGTTAGTTTGGGGACTAAAGCTAAAAATTAAGCATTGAATTAAGCTAATCATATTCTCCATCTTTAATGCTGACTTGCATATTAATCCCAAAGCCAAAGGTATAAGCCTTCTTTCTCTAACATCATCTCCTCTGGCCTGGTTGGGTCCCAACTTAAATATTTCCATTTGCTACCACAAACTGCTTCAACTGCCATGGCCCTGCCTTTGCCTTGTGGATAAGATGAAATCCTTTCAATTATTTAATTAAGCATATTGCTATGTTCATTTCTGTGTGAGTATGTCTGTGCAGCATGTGTGTGTTTGTACATGTGCACGTATCTGAGTTTGTGTATGTGTATGCATGTTTGTGCATATGTGTGTGTCTGGGTGTGTATATGTGTGTGTGTGTGTCTGGGTGTGTGTATATGTGTGCGCATGCATATGTGTGTGTCTGGGTGTGTATATATGTGTATGTGTTTGTGTATGTGTGTGTCTGAGTGTGTGTATATGTGTATGTGTTTGTGTATGTGTGTGTCTGGGTGTGTGTATATGTGTGTGCATGCATATGTGTGTGTCTGGATGTGTATATATGTGTGTGTGTGTTTGTGTATGTGTGTGTGTCTGGGTGTGTGTATATGTGTGTACATGCATATGTGTGTATCTGGGTGTGTATATATGTGTGTGTGTTTGTGTATGTATGTGTGTGGGGGTGTGTGTATATGTGTGTGCATGCATATGTGTGTGCCTGGGTGTGTATATACATGTGTTTGTACATGTGTCTGGGTATGTGTATACATGTTTGTGTGTGTGTGTGAGATATGCACTCATCTTGTTCTGTGCAGTTGCAGATGCAGCTGCCGCTGTGAAAAATCTAGAACAAGAAGCTGATCGACTGATAGACAAACTTAAACCCATCAAGGAGCTTGAGGATAACCTGAAGAAAAATATCTCTGAGATAAAAGAACTGATAAACCAAGCCAGAAAACAAGCTAATTCCGTAAGTTCCTTCTGTTTTCAGTATTAATAAATGATTGTAATGTTTATATTATTCCCAGAAGAATACTTTCCCCAGTGGATCTTGTTGAATGAGCTTTGGTCCTTTTCCTTTAATTTGAAGCTATTTGTGGAAGAGGTAGGGAATGGAAGATTAGATTTTTTCCCATATATTTCAAAAGACATTTCTTGAGAATAATAATCACCACTTACTATTTTGGAAATGAAAGTTCTGATATATTTTATTATAATTTGAATAGAGTCAATACAGATTGCAAGAATGGAAGCCTTATTTTTGTATACTAAAAAGGCATGGGTGAGAACTCCTTACTCTTGATAAAAGCAAAAAAGGCCAACCAAGGGGTTGAAGAAAAAAATGAACAGACAAGGTTATAAGGAATAATAGCAAAGATGAACCAGTGGTGGATTCATGTTGATATATGGCAAAACCAATACAATATTGTAAAGTTAAAAAATAATAAAATAAAATTTGCAGGAAAAAAAAAAAAGATGAACCATTGTTTTCTATATATTTTTTGGTTTGAGTCCAAGCAACCAAAAATTAATTTGGTTACAATTTCTATGGTTTTTTGGAATAAGAATAGGAAGCACTTTACTTGTCTCAAAATTTTGCTGTTTATTAACCCAGTTATAAGACCATAAGGATAGAGGCAAAACTTTTTGGAAGATAACAGCTTAATGAACCAGATAGAATTGTAAATGCCAATCTGAAACTTTAGTGAAGTCATCTTATGATTCTTCTAGAAATAGAATGAATATCAGTTTTCACGTTATCATGCTTAAACTGAAATCTGAAATCTTTGTAGATAACCAAACCTTCCATCTCCAACTTAAACTTCCTCTAGGATTAGTTTGATCTCCTTTCAGTTCAAGGTACTCTCAAGGGTCTTCTCCATCACTGCAGTTCAAAAACATCAATTCTTCAGGTGCTGAGTCTTCTTTATGCAACTCTTACATCCATACGTGACTACTGGAAAAGCCATAGCTTTGACTATATGGTTCTTTGTCGGCAAAGTGATGTCTCTATTTTTTAATATTCTGTCTAGGTGTATCATAGCTTTCCTTCCAAGGAGCAAGAGTCTTTTAATTTTATAGCTGCAGTCACTGTCCACAGTGCTTTTGGAGCCCAAGAAAGTAAAATATGTCACTGCTTCCACTTTTTCCCCTTCTATTTGCCATGAAGTGTTGGGACTGGATGCCATAATCTTATATTTGAATGTTGAGTTTTAAGCCAGTTTTTAAACTCTCCTCTTTCACCCTTATCAGGAAGCTATTTCATTCTTCTTCACTTTCTTCTATAAGAGTGGTATTATCTGCATATCTGAGGTTGTTGGTATTTCTCCAGACAATCTTGATTCCAGCTTGTGAATCACACTTTTAGCCACAGTTTTTTATTTAGTTACCAAGTGGAAAGATATGGACATTTTTATTATTTCTTCATTGTAAAGGAATTTTTTAATATGCCCATATATTCATAAGTTGTGTGTGCTTCCTCATCCCATCCCCACCCACTGGGAAGAAAGATAAAATTCTGGCATATAAATATATAAAACCTGTCCCAAAATACAAAATAACTTACTTCACTTAGTATGATATCTCCAGGTCCATCCATATTGCTTCAAATGACATTATGTCGTTCTTTTTAATGGCTGAGTAATATTCCATCGTATATGTATACCACTTCTTGTCATCCATTCCTCTGTCAATGGACATTTAGGTGGCTTCCATGCCTTGGCTGTTATAAATAATGCTGCTATGAACTGTGGGTGCATGTGTCCTTTATAACCATGTTTTTCTCTGGATATATGCCCAAGAGTGAGATTGCTGGATCACATGGTAGTTCTATTTTTGGGTTTTGTTTTTTTTTTTAATTGGAGGTTAATTGCTTTCCAATATTGTGTTGGTTTCTGCCATACATCTCCATGAATCACTCATGGGCATACCTATGTCCCTTCCCTCTTGAAACTCTCTCCATCCTCCCACCCCTTTAGGTAGTCCATCCCACCCCTCTGTAGTCACAGAACACCAGATTTGGGCTTCTTGCATCATTAATGGAATATCACTCAGCCATAAGATGAACCTATTTTTAGTTTTTTAAGGAACCTCTCTACTGTTCTCCAAAATGGCAGTACCAATTTACATTCCCAACAGTGTAGGAGGATTCCCTTACTCCACATTTTAAAAAAATGAAAAAAAGGTATAAAAGGAATGCTTGGAAAAAATCCATTTTCCATGCCTTTTAAAGAAATTTTCAACTACTTTTTGAAACTGAAGTTAACAACAAAGAGCCTTTTTTTTTTTTAATGTTAGAAATTTGTAAGCAACCAAATTTTTTTCCAGTGGGTTTTGTACTCATTGAAGATTACACTTTCCTAGTTTAGAAATATATGTGTAATCTGGCATGAGTCTGGATGTGGCCCTAACACATACTCAGTATGACCAAGAAATTGAAGATATTTATTTTTAAGTAGATTTCTTTTGGTTTGTTGGCTCTGAAACTGAGCGGCTGACATTCTTTTTAAATGAAGGCCTAGTTAACTGGATGAAAGAATGCAGTAAAAATCCAATAGATACAATAATGGGATTCTCAATAATGTTTAATTGAGTTCATGATGATGAATTGGTAAACAATGTTGTATGAGAAATGCCTTAGAGATACCTACTTCTTACTGACTTTTGTTTAGAAGTCTTATTAAGGGTCAACTTTAGAAATAATAATTGACACAGGACTTTCCTGGCAGTCCAGTGGTTAAGACTGCACTTCCAATACAGAGTACTTGGGTTCAATCCCTGGTCAGGAAACTAAGATCCTATGTGCTCCCTGATGCAGCCAAAAAAAAAAAAAAATTTAAGAAATAATAATTGATAGAAAAAAGTAACTTGAGGATATTTGTGTTTCAAAAGTCTCTCCCCTCTTATAAGAGGGATTATATATTAGAGATTTCTTCTAGAGAAAGAAATAGATACTGCCCTTTGATTTACTTGTTTTAAGATAGATAAAAGAAACATTTATAATTGGAAAACAAAACACAAGGTATTTAAATGGAGAAATCAGTAGCTATCAATGGGTTACCAACATTTGAGCAGATACTGAGGGTATATTTAAAATTGTAAGCCAGAAAACAGAAAGTCTAGAGAGTTTCTATAAAAGTGTGTAAGAGTTGAGCAATAAATAACTTTACAAGATTAGTTCCTGGTGTATTGGGTATGGTGCTGCTGCTGTTGCTAAGTTGCTTAAGTCGTGTCTGACTCTGTGCGACCCCACAGACAGCAGCCCACCAGGCTCCCCCATCCCTGGGATTCTCCAGGCAAGAACTGGAGTGGATTGCCATTTCCTTCTCCAATGCATGAAAGTGAAAAGTGAAAGTGAAGTGGCTCAGTCGTTTCTGACTCTTAGCGACCCTGTGGACTGCAGCCTACCAGGCTCCTCCGTCCATGGGATTTCCCAGGCAAGAGTACTGGGATGCCATTGCCTTCTCCAATATTGGGTATAACAACCTCATTTTGTTCAGAGAACCATATATTTTCAATAAGTGAAGTTGCCATAAAGCAAATGAATTATAACTCCTAGAGACGTTAAACACCCTTAGTTCTACAATGGCTGCTCTCTCAGACTTTCAGTCCTCAGATGAAGTGTCCTCAGTTGAATTAGGCTTCTGTACTGGGCTCTGTCTAATACACTTTGAGAACCCCCTTTCAACATTCCAGTCATATAATACCCCTGTCATTTTTGCCAAGTATACCCAAGCAAGGAGAGAAACTCATCATAAGCAGTCATGCATTTCACCCATATCCAGTCATTTCTTCTCTAAACAGTAACAGGAATATTACTATTAGTATGCTGTGTTCTTTATAACACATATGCATGCATGCTTGTGTGCCCAGTCCCTCAGTCGTGTCCAGCTCTTTACAACCCTGTGCACTGCCAGGCTCCTCTGTCCATGGGATTTTTCAGGCAAGAATACTGGAGTGGGTTGCCATTTCCCGCTTCATGGGATCTTCCTGACCCAGGGATTGAACCTGTGTTTATGTCTCCTGCATTTCAGGCAGATTCTCTACCTGTTCAGCCATTGGGAAAGCCCTATAACTCATATTGGTTATTTGAAATAACAAAGACATAACTGAAATAACTTTAATCCAAATAATAAAAGTGAGTTATTTGTAATTATACTAACCATAGTATACCTCTACTGTCATTGTTTAGTCACTAAGTCATATCCATCTTAGCTTTTGTGACCCCATGGACTGTAACCCACCAGGCTCCTCTCTCTGTGGGATTTCTGACAGTGGGTTGAATACTCCAAGAATACTGGAGTACGTTGCCATTTCCTTCTCCCAGAGGATCTTCCCAACCCAGGGGTCGAACCTGCCTGCATCTCCTGCATTGCAGGTGGATTCCTTATCACTGAACCACCAGGGAAGCCCTGTATAAGCTCTATGGCCAACCCTGTAAGTCATTATGAAATAAAGATAAAACAAATTTCACACATAGTTACTTTTGATACCTAATCCAGCCCCATCAGGAATTTGGATATGATTTCCTGCCAGAGATAGTTCAATCTGTTACTCAGTTTGAATCATAAGTTCCTGTCAGACTTTGATTTCTTCCCTTTGATCTTTTTTTGATATCAGTGGCACTTACAGCCCACTTCAGATATTAAATTTGTTCAGTGACAAGATCTTCTCTGCTGATGGTTTTGGTTCAGTTGCTGCAAATTCCTAAAAACTCACTGTATCCTATACCTCTTCATGAACATCAAAAACATCTGAGAACTGCATTTTACCTACCTGCCCTTCACTCGATTACCTTTCTCTTGCTTCACTTTATCCTTTTTTTTAGTCACTAAACCCCTGGATAACCCTTTGTATGGCTGCTACTTATCATGTGACACCCTCTGCCAACCTCTACTGCACATTTGCCTTATAGTATTAACTTAAGAGCAAAAGTTATCCATTTTTTGGTTCTATTTCTCTGTAACATATTTTGATTCATGTACTCTTAGCATTTTATGTAGAAGGGAAATCCTGTCATTTGTGAAACAAAGAACTAACCTCTTAACTGAAAACTATATAAGCAGGAAGACAAAATCTCCAGCACTTTAAGGCAAATACTCTGGTGACCAGAGTGGACCTCAGTACTGGGCTCCTCAGTTAGCAGTCTGGGTCCCATCCTTAGGGGAAAGGTAAGGGCAGGCAGAGTCGTCTAAGCAGCAGGCTTCCTGGATGATTCCAGCCCAGGCCTCGCAAAGAGCTCCACTAGGGTGAGCCCCTGTTTCTTCTCAGCACACTCTTTCCTTTACTTGGGGGTACAGTTTGGAAAGCAGATTAGGTGAAGAAACAGTACAAATATATGACTTACACTGGATCTGTAGGAGATTCAAGAGATCTGCTATATCCCTAAGAGGTCTCATATTTTTTGGAAACAAAAAATCTCTCCTTAGCTTTCTCTTTTGGATCTAACCAATTTTGAATCCAGCACATCCTCTGTGTGGTCTGCACCACTCTTGGGAGGGGTCCTGTGCTGTCTTACACCATCCCTTCTTAGACTCTTCAAGACACCTCCTTGTCTCACCAGAAGAAGGAGACTGGTTTGGTGTCCCAGGCTATCTCCCTTTGAGTCTGCACAGCCCTTTTATGGAGGTAACAGTGATACATACCCCTTGGCTTCTCCCAAATGTGAAAGTGCTATACAGAATGTAAAAATGAAAATTCACCCCCCAGTGAGGACTAAGAGGCTTCTGGAAGCCAAGAATTTAAATCAGTGGTGTAGAGACGTATTCTATGTCTCTCTACCTCCTACTTTGAGCACTGACACTAACAGAGTTACAGAATCTCTCTCTGAGTCCAAGCAACTACATTGCTGTACTAAAAGCAGCCCTTTGGTGGTACACAGAAATGAAAGAAAATTAAATGGAATAATCAACTAGTGTTATTTGTGATTGAAGAAAGGCTCCCTAAATGTAAGTAAAAACTGGTATGAACAGTGTCAGCTCTATTCATATAGGAATTTCTTTCTTAGCAATTTATAGTAATTTTTGAAGTACCAGTCAAAAGAAAAAGGAGCTGTTAAATACATTAGTGATGATAGCCACTGGAAATTGTTTCCATCCCATTTCCTGGAAGCTTAATAAAAAGGTATAATTTATTCTGAAATATATGTTCAGAGTTAAATGATTAGATTCTTCTTATTGTTAGAACATCTAGAACAAAATCTAGTTGGCCTCTTTCAACTGTAAGAATATGAGAAGGTTGGTAATTTCCTCTCAAAAATTAAAAGAAAAATGATTTCCTATTTTAAGTGATACTACAATCACTGAAATTTGAATTATAAAATTTCATTAAACAGCGTGAATAAAGATCTGTACCATTAGCTTCATGTAAAATCATCTTTTGAGAATGTTCTGCTATTCATAAAGGAGTAAGGTATGAAGATAAGAATGTGTTAGTTGTATGCTTCCAAAAATAGTGATGTGTTAGCAAGCCATGGGACTGTGAACAGCTCATTGTCAAGATGCTGGTAGAAAGGTGCTTCTCTGGGCTCTCATTAATCAGTATAATGGTGTCTGCATATGGGCACTTAGTGATACTACTCAATGGAAAATAACTTCAAAGAAGAGATGATGACGGCTCTGTGGTTGTTTGGAACTACTTCAAACTTTCTGAGAGATTTAGTCTTGGTTCTTTGTACATTGTTTTTATTGAAGATCAAAGTATCTGTGTCTTCGGGAGGTGACTGCATTCGAACATACAAGCCTGAAATCAAGAAAGGAAGCTACAATAATATCATTGTCAATGTAAAGACGGCTGTTGCAGACAACCTCCTTTTCTATCTTGGAAGTGCCAAATTTGTAAGTCTAACATTGAACTTTTCTTTGACCCACTGTGTATGTGTACAGTCAGGTTAATTCTGGTAGTGTGGAAAATGTATAGAATCTAATGACATTGTCCCAAAATTAAATAAGGTAGCCTTTCAGATTTGAAAACCTCAGAATCTTACCTCACAAAGTTCTGACATGTCAAGTTAGAAAGCAATTGAAATGAAAACTTTTTACAGTGCTTAGGCACATCTGCTTTCATGTGTAAGTACACCAACATTTATTTTTGAACTATATTTTCAGATCCAGCTATTCAAGAATAAAGATTAATAGAGATAAAGCTTTAAAAAAAAAAACTTTTCTCTAAGAAATTACAATGAACATTCATGTGAAATGAAATGGAAAATTGTGTACTAATTTCTTATCAGTGAAAACTCTTCTGATTTGTATTGAATTTATGACTCAAATTAAAATAACAGAAATTGTATCTAGACAAGCCCACCCCAAACTTCTAGTTCCTTTCAAACTGACCCACGTGACTTTATATGCATGGAGACCTTCCAAAATGAATGACTTTTCAACAGAGCGCTTACCGCATAGATCAATACTTGGAATTTAGATGAGAAATTCTGGATCACCTTGGGTGAAAAATCATATATGGCCCCTAAAAAACATCAGCACCTGTGGTGAAAATGATGAATTCTGAACCCAAATATTTGCTTTTATCTCCAGGATCAATGTGAGAAAAGGCATTTTGTCTCAATGTTAGACCTAACTAGAATTGGTTGAATTAACACATTTGTCTCAGCACTGTATCGTAGATGTGTATGGACATTGCATTATTAAGATACAATAATAAAGTTATTTATTGTTTAATAAATAATAGTAAACCATATTATTTGAGGATTTTTATTGTGATGCTTCTAATTATTTCACAGATCTGTAAATGGCACCCATTGAAAAGACTCTGCTGGCCTCCTTGTTCATGGTGCCTTGTATCTGATGTCTGTTGTTCTATTTCTGTGCACTAGATTGACTTTCTGGCTATAGAAATGCGTAAAGGCAAAGTAAGCTTCCTCTGGGATGTTGGATCTGGAGTTGGCCGTGTCGAGTACCCAGATTTAACTATTGATGACTCATACTGGTACCGTATTGAGGCATCGAGGTAACTATCTCAATAGAGATTAAGATCATTGACAGAATTTTGAAGTAGTTTCCTAGATTATATGAAAATTTGTATTTCTGTTTCAAGAAGGTAGTTGTGTAGGTATGTAACAGATATTTTACATTGTATACAGATATTTTATATTGTATACATGTGTAAGTGTCTGTGATGGTATCTTTGTAGAACGTGTTAGGAGCTAACAAACTTTCAAGATACTGAACAAAATGACCAGTCTTTTCTGGCCCCCTCATTTGATTGTTCCGTAGAAACATTCAGGTTAAGTTGTTCTCTGTCACCTGAAGAAGTACTGAGACTTGCCCTCATTCAATACAATCCAGAGCATAAAAGCTGCCTTTTTTTATTTTGAGCTGTATGGGCTATTTGTGTACTTAGGAGAGTAATCCCTTGTTGATGTTTTAACATATATACTCTATGTATAAAATAGGTAATTAATGAGAACTTACTGGACAGCACAGGAAACTCTACTCAGTGCTTTGTGATGACCTAAATGGGAAGGAAATCTAAAAAAGCGGGGATATATGTATATGCATGACTGATTAACTTAGCTGTACAGCAGAAACTAACCCAACATTGTAAAGCAACAGTGCTCTAATAAAAATTTTTTATAAAATTAAAAGAGGAGCTACTATTGGTGCCTATCTTTGGTGCAAAGCTCCTCTTCTAGTCTACATAGCAGTCTTGGCTTACTGTGTAGTTATCTAAATGCTGGCACAAATATATAATATCAGGTCCACACTATTTAAAATGGAAGGAATAGGAAATTGATTAATTCTATCTTTGATGCTTTAGTTAATTAACTTCTAACAGTATGCAGATTACTTGTAGAATCCATTCTTGTCCTTGATACTTGCTCTTCATTTCTCATCTTCTTTTTCTAATTTTCAACTGCCTACTAAATACAAAACAGCTGAGAGGTTTTGTTAAACGCCACGGGAAGTTGATCAGAGTTGGGTAAAGAGGACTTAAAGATCCAGTGATTGTTGAATCTAGGTTATGGATACATAGAATTTCATTCTATGGGTGTATATGTTTAATTTTTCACAATTTAAAATTTCTTGAAGAAACTTAATAAGAAGAAATATCCTTAATTCCTTTTAAGATCTTAAATGAAACTGTGTGTGTGAGAGAGAGAGAGACAAAGAAAGGGGAGGAGACAGCAATAGATAAAATGCTTGCATTTGTGATAGTAGGGGGGATTAAGTACTTTACAGGACTTAAGAATGCTTATATTTGCAAAGTACAGTTCTTCTAATAGAAGAAATGTATTCTGTTAAACAAGAACTCTTTTTGATAAATTCATTCTGTTTTTCCATGTATTTCAGTAAATGCTGCATCCTCAAAGATAAAAAGCTTACCAAAATGAGATGGCAGGGAGAGAAAAAAGACAAAGTTTTGTTATAACTGCTCGTCTCATAAAAGAGTTCAGATTTTCATGTTTAACAACACATGGGAACCAAACAGTTTAAAAAAAGAATGAATTGCAATAATGATAGCTTCTGAAATTCTGTTAATTGAATCTAAATGTGAAGTTCTTCTATGCAATTTGTATGCACAACTCTGAAGCCTGGATGTTACAGTGTACACAGTGAGATGGTTTGCCAAACAGTAAATGATGCACAATTCCAGGAACAACTACAGCAAATTTGAATCCAAGATATAGTCAGGGATTTTTAGGAGAAATTATGCAGTTTATAATGCTGAAGGGTGGCTTATTCAGAGTTCACTTGCTGAATTAAATTAGGCAAAATGCTAAATGAAGTAATATAGCATTATTTAAACAGTCCATGTAGGTAAATAGCACATTGTTTTGTAAAGCAACTGGAAAAGACTCTCCATCTAACCAACAGCCATTCCATCGGCTAGTTGCTGCTATGTCATTGCCTATCAATGGACACAGTCAGAATCAGGGTATATTGCTCAGTGGTCCTGGTTGAATTTGATGGTAAACATACAACAGAGATCAGACTCTGGATTTTGATTTGCAGTTTAATGAATCTGGAATATTTGAAGCTAAATTCCAAAACAAGTCTCTACATTTTATATGTTTTAAATCTAAAGTGATCAGAAATGTGACACATACTTCATTTTTCTCTATTTTCTTTCATTTCATTCCAACACGTACCCTGGAAGAACTGGGAGAAATGGAACTATTTCCGTGAGAGCTCTGGATGGACCCAAAGCCAGCATTATGCCCAGTACATACCATTCAGCATCACCTCCCGGGTACACTATTCTAGATGTGGATGCAAATGCAATGCTGTTTGTTGGTGGCTTGACTGGGAAATTGAAGGTAATGTGTTTCTCCCCATCCATCTCTGTAGACAATTCCTGGCATGATGACTTTGGGCAAAGACAGGACTGCAAAAACTTGACAGCTTTTTACTTAATTTGTTTTTATGAAAACATGGATATATTTTGAGTAAGATTTTTCTTCCTCAAATATCCAATCTGAAAACATAATCTTTTTAAACCTATGTGTATTTACTTACACAGTTATTGTTTTGCCCTAATCTGTGGCATCAATTTTTTGATATTATTTTAGTTACTTCAAGAGCAAAGTGTTTTTTAATGATACTTCATTTTCTGAATCAACTTATGATTTATTGATATGAAGTGCTATAAAGTTCAAACTCACATCTAATTAAAAGATTTATGAATATCTTGGGAAATATCACAGGAGCCATAAGCCTTCAAATCATGATCAGATTTTTAAAGTTTTCAAGTTGCTCTTCTCATTCTTATCAAGTAATGCACTTAATATTCATAATTGCTTCGTGACAGGTCCTTGTGCATTGCAAATTGTAAAGTGCCTGCATTTTAAAGAAGCTCGTGTTGATTAGATGGAATTAGGTGTTGGAAAACGACCTGTGGGTGAGATATAAGAGCACAACCAAATATAATGGATAATCCTGGGCTTGTCAGAATCATCCTGGGATAAGATTAGTCAGAAAATGTGAAAAGCCAGGGTGACCCCAAATTTATGAGAAGTCAACCTTCATATAGAGTGAGGTTGTTTTGTTTGCTTTGTGTATGAGATGTGATTCTAAAGTATTGGAATGGATTCCATAACTACACACTAAAATTACCCTCTTTTCTTAGAGCTGCATATAAATGTATATGGTACATAGTAATATACAGTCATATTGCCAATTTATCTCCTCCTCAGAAAGATAAACACAGGGGTAGCACAGAGTTATATTCGCCTGCAATGTAGGAAATACAGGAGATATGCATTCCTTCCCTGGGTTGGAAAGAGCCCCTAAAGGAGGAAATGGCAACCCACTCTAGTATTCTTGCCAGGAAAAGCCCATGGATAGAGGAGCCTGGTAGGCTCCATGGGGTCGCAAGGAGTCAGATACAACTTAGCGACTGAACATGCACACACACGCACACACACATGCACACACACACACAAAAAAAAAAAAAAAAAAATAGAAAAAAAAGAAAAAAATTTTGAAATTAAATCCAGGCTGAATCCCTGCTCTATCACTTGCTAAAATATGACCTTAGGCAAGTCACTTAACCTCTTGGGCTTCAGTTTCCTCAACTAGAAAATTAAGATAAAAATATCTACACTGCTTGCATACTGTAGGATAATATGTAGTAATAAACTCTTATAACATTTATATAATCCTTACTATGTGCTAAGTAATGTTCTAAGTAATTTTACCTGAATTAACAATTTTCATAACAACCCCAAAATGTAGATAGAAGCCTCATTTTATACTTAAGAAATCTATATAGAAATAAATTAAATGATTCACCCAAGATCACATGGCAGTGAGTGGTGAAACTAGGATCTGAACACTTGTTACAGGCATAAGAATCTCTATTCTTAACCACCATCCCTTACTACCACAATGAATAGTGAGATTATATGCATAAAGTTTATAACAAATGCCTAAGATATGGTGCTATGTGCTGTCGCTTCAGTAATGTCTGACTCTTTGCAATCCTATGGGCTGTAGCCTACCAGACTCCTCTGTCCATGGGATTCTCCAAGCAAGAATACTGGAGTGGGTTGCCATGCCCTCCTCCAGAGGATCTTCTCAACCCAGGGATCAAACCCTGGTGTCCCACATTGTAGGAGGATTCTTTACCATCTGGTAAAGAATTAAATTGCACCTTAAATAATTATTATTCTTCAGATGTCACTAGGCATAAAGAAACTGATTTATGCCAGTATGAGGGGCAAAAAGTTAAGGCAAATGCAATCTATAGAAAATCTTAGTCATTTTGACCAAGAGTTTCAAGGTTCCTGCCATACCGTTCCTGCCATACCACTACATGAACCAAAAACTGGAATAAGTAACTATATCGACAGGTTAATGAAAATTCACAGGAGCAGGAAAATATCCCAGGTATAGTTTTTATAATGCAAGAGAAAAAACAAAAAGCAAGTAGAATACACAAGTAGGATAATCAGCCTTTGGAAAACTAAGGGAAGCTTCTACAGATAACAGAGAATCCCAAGGACTATCCTTGACTTGTAAATGTCAGTGTCTGACCAACATTTCTTCTCTATGGCAATGCCCCACTTGATCCTAGCAGTAGCAAGATGTACATGTTCATGAGTTTAACCTAAATTATAACAACAAATGTTTAACTGCTCTATGACTATCTTCTTATATTTGTTCTAAAACCCAAACATGTCAATTCACTTTTTCCTTTCAGGTTACTCAGATAAATGTGGATTCACTTTGGCAGTGTTGTAGAATTGCAACATTATCATTGCCAAAACGAACAGTTGTTTAAGTTACAGCAAGTTTCTCTAGAGAGAATTGGATCATTCTCCTCCTTCTTGACTGTTATAATACCAAGAATTGACATGGACACACTGCTGTGTTTAAAACAGATAACCAACAAAGACCTACTGTGTAGCACAGGGAACTCAGCTGAATATTCTGCAATGACGTAAATGGGAAAAGAATTTGAAAAGGAATAGATGTATATATATAACTGAATCACCTTGTTGTACATCTGAAACTAACACAACATGGTTAATCAACTCTAGTGTATGTGCTCAGTCATTTCTGACTCTTTGTGATCCATGGACTGTAATCTGCCAGGCTCCTCTCTCCATGAAATTCTCCAGGCCATAATACTGGGGTGGGTTGCCATTCCCTTCTCCAGAGGATGTTCCCAACCCAGGAATCGAACCCACATCTCTTGCTTCTCCTGCTTTGGCAGACGGGTATGCTCCTATATAAAATAAAAATTTTAAAAAGATCTTTCCCTGTAAGAATGACACTAAGGTTGTCATTCAACAACTGTTTATTCTGCCCTTATTAGATGTCAGGCTCTGTGCTGTGTATGCCCCCAAGCAACAACCACAGGGTCCCTTCTCTTACAAATTGACTCTGTCCCTTCATTCTTCTGCACTAGAAACCTATTTGAATGTAAAAGGAAACTAAAAACTGGGGACAGCAGTATCATAGGGTAATCTATATGCAAGCATTTTTTCCCCCTTTGTCAGTATCTACCATTTCTCATATGGAGACGGAAGTGGCAACCCACTCTAGCATGCTTGCCTAAGAAATCCCATGGACGAGAGTCAGACACAAGTTAGCAACTCAACAACAACAACTCTTTCTCATAATATCTGGAAAGAAATCATCTTAGTTGTGTAGGAGCACTAGCATTTATTAAATACCATCTCTGTGCCAGGCATTGAATGTGGAACCATAAATAAATTCTCTTATATAATTGTCCTAATAATCCTATGTTACAGACCAAGAAGAAAACAGAATCTCAAAGAAAACAGAATCTCAAAGAGAATAAGCAGTTCATTTAAAGTCAGAAGCATGGAGTGTTTATTTACTAATGGTGATAAACTGGTATAGCACAGAATAACCAGGATCTGAGAATATATTATTATACGGTTAAAAAATGAATATGTACACAACCAAGATTTTTACAAAGAGTGGATAATAACTGCTCAAGATTCTTCTGCTCAGATAACAACTCTCATGAATACTGTAGGACTTCCCTGGTAGCTCAGTGGTAAAGAGTCCACCTGCCAACGCAAGAGATGCAAATTCAATCCCTGGGTTGGGAACATCCCCTGGAGAAGAAAATGGCAACCCACTCCAGTATTCTTGCCTGGGAAATCTCATAGAGGAGCTTGGTAGGCTACAGTCCATGGGATCTCAAAGAGTTGCGTGCAACTAAATGACTAAACCCCAGGTTCAATCCTTGGGTCGGAAAGGTCCCCTGGAGAAGGGAATGGCAACCCACTCCAGTATTCTTGCCTGGAGGATCCCATGAAACAGAGGAGCCTGGCAGGCTACAGTCCATGGGGTCACAAAGGGTCAGACACAACTGACCGACTAACACTTACTTACTTAAGCAACTAAACAAGACCAGCATGGATTCTCTAAGGTTTTTTTGTGAAATTCTAACAAGTACGTTTCTCTCTGCAGAAGGCTGATGCTGTACGTGTTATCACATTCACTGGATGTATGGGAGAAGCATACTTTGACAGCAAACCTATAGGATTGTGGAATTTCCGAGAAATAGAAGGTGACTGCAAAGGATGTACTGTCAGGTTAGTTAAGAGAAGGACTCTCCCAATGTCTGTCTGGCCTGTGCATCACAAAAGCTCTAATTTTATTGTGCAGTGTTCCATTATCATGTGGATGATAAGCAAGAAGTTTAAAGTGATTGTGTTCAAAAGTGGATTTACCAGGAAGCAAAGTAACCTCAAGTCCTCTCCCCAGTTTGCGTAGGCACTTTCCAAGGCCTTGGGAACTACTCTAGTACTTTGACATGGTCATATGTTTTTGTAAAATTTGCAAAGGTGAGATATTTCATGGCTTCCCAGGTGGCTCAGTGGTAAAGAATCCACCTGCCAAGCATGAGATGAGGATTTGATCCCTGGGTTGGGAAGATTCCCTGGAAAAGGGAATGGCAACCCATACCATTATTCTTGTCTGGGAAATCCAATGTACAGGGGAGCCTGGCAGGCTACAGTCCATGAAGTCACAGAGAGTTGGATGTGACTTAGTGACTAAATAACAATAGCAAAGTATTTTAGCCTCAGTAAGTTAAGACTACTATCTCTTTCGACTCCAACTTACCTTTGTGTTCAGGAAGTGTTGAGTCTCTGTGGCTCTTTTATAGTCATATTTCAGTTTTACTTAAAGAAAGCTCTCCCTAACTGGATTCACTCTGTTTACGTTTACAAGAAAATATAGAACCATACTGCAGGTTTTGTCTCCTACAGGATTTATGAAATGACACATAGCATCCTGTAAGTGTTTCAAGTGGAAACTCATCGAACTTGAAGATTTTAAGTGGGAAAGGAAAAACAGAGGTCAAGATAGGCCAGGAGAAAGTTTCATAATAACCATCATTAATTATAAGATAGAGGTTAGATTTCAAAAATATTTATCAAGCATATAAAGCATATATAAATATTCATATATAAACCTGAATAGAGTACATAAAAAATTAAGTAGAAGTAGAGGCTTTCTCTCCATGGACAGAGGAGCCTAGTAGGCTGCAGTCCATGGGGTCGCAAAGACTCGGACACGACTGAGCGACTTCCCTTTCACTTTTCACTTTCATGCATTGGAGAAAGAAATGACAACCCACTCCAGTATTCTTGCCTGGAGAATCCCAGGGACAGAGGAGCCTCGTGGGCTGCTGTCTGTGGGGTCGCACCGAGTCAGACACGACTGAAGTGACTTAGCAGCAGCAGCAACCGCAGAGGATTTCTCTGCATAAAAGGCCATTTAAAGGCCACTGATCAACTGAGCCTACAACATTTTTAATTATATTTAGTTAAAGCTACCAACCTAGATAGCATATTCAAAAGCAGAGATATTACTTTGCCAACAAAGGTTCGCCTAGTCAAGGCTATGGTCTTCCCTGTGGTCATGTATGGATGTGAGAGCTGGACTGTGAAGAAGGCTGAGTGCTGAAGAATTGATGCTTTTGAACTGTGGTGTTGGAGAAGACTCTTGAGAGTCCCTTGGACTGCAAGGAGATCCAACCAGCCCATTCCGAAGGAGATCAGCCCTGGGATTTCTTTGGAAGGAATGATGCTAAAGCTGAAATTCCAGTATTTTGGCCACCTCACGCGAAGAGTTGACTCATTGGAGAAGAGTCTGATGCTGGGAGGGATTGAGGGCAGGAGGAGAAGGGGACAACAGTGGATGAGATGGCTGGATGGCATCACTGACTCGATGGATGTGAGTCTGAGTGACCTCCGGGAGTTGGTGATGGACAGGGAGGCCTGGCGTGCTGTGCTGCAGTTCATGGGGTCGCAAAGAGTCGGACACGACTGAGCGACTGATCTGATCTGATCTGAAAGCTATAAAATGTAAATTAAAACCTGGAAGCTAGATCAACACACATTGTAACTCTAAAATAATTAGGTGCTAAGGAGTTTGTATTTTTTATTTCTAATATAAAGAGAACATGTACATTGCTAGAACCTAAATTCTCCATTAATGTAGCAGAGAGTACTTTGCATTTTCTTCTCAATGTCTCTAGAGTTTTATAGAAGAAAGTAGCCTCAAAATATTCTCTCCCCAAAAGTTTTAACTTTCATCTTTCTATTTGTTTTTTGTTGTTGTTGTTGTTATTGTTATCATGAACTTTTCAACTTAGCATTGAAGACAATTTGAAAGTCTGATCCATTCATGGTTTATAGTGGTTTTGTTCATAATCTTTGATAAAATATAATATAGAATGTTGTAAAATGATTTCAATACAAGGACAATGAGGTCTACATTATCATTCTGCTACTCACAAATCAACACCAACTTTTCCCTAAACATTTCTTCGGTAAATTTATAAGTAGAATTTTCAAAAGTTTATTGTCAACCAAACCTCTAAAGCATTTAAATGTCCTTTCAGCCATGCATATTATGTAAGACTAATTATCAATTAATTGCTAATTATCAATTGTGCAAAGATCTCAGGCCTTCATGTCCTCCTTTCCCAATTTTGAACCAGTCTTGTTCCATGTCCAGTTCTAACTATTGCTTCTTGACCTATATACAGGTTTCTCAAGAGGTAGGTAAGGTGGTCTGGTATTCCTATCTCTTTAAGAATTTTCTACAGTTTGTTGTAATCCACACAGTCAAAGGCTTTGGCATAGTCAATAAAGCAGAATTACATGTTTTTCTGGAATTCTCTTGCTTTTTCTATGATCCAACAGATTTGATCTCTGGTTCATCTGCCCTTTCTAAATCTAGCTTGAACATCTGGAAGTTCTCAGTTCAAGTACTGTTGAAGCCTAGCTTGAAGGGTTTTAAGAATTACCTTGCTAGCATGTGAAATCAGTGCAACTGTGTGATGGTTTGAATATTCTTTGGTGCTGCCTTTTTTGAGGTTGGAAGAAAAACTAACCTTTTCCAATCCTATGGCCACTGCTGAGTTTTCCAATTTGCTGACATGCTGAGTGCAGCACTTTAACAGCATCATTTTTAGGATTTTAAGTGACTCAGCTGGAATTATATCACCTCTAGTAGCTTTGTTCATAGTAATTCTTCCTATGGCCCACTTGACTTCACACTCCAGCATGTCTGGTTCTAGGTGAGTGATCACACCATCATGGTTATCTGATTCGTGAAGATCTTTTCTGTATAGTTCTTCTGTGTATTCTAGCCACTTCTTCTTAATATCTTATGCTTCTGTTAATTCCACACCATTTCTGTCCTTTATTGTGCCCATCTTTGTATGAAATGCTCCCTTGGTATCTCTTGAAGAGATCTTATCTTTACCATTCTATTGTTTTCCTCTGTTTCTTTGCATTGCTCACTGAGGAAGGCTTTCTTATCTCTCCTTGCTATTCTTGGAACTCTGAATTCAAATGAGTATATCTTTCTTTTTCTCCTTTGCCTATAGCTTCTCTTATTTTCTCAGCTATTTGTAAGACCTCCTCAGAAAATAATTTCGCCTTTTTGCATTTCTTTTTTTGGGAGATGGTCTTGATCCCTGCTTCCTATACAATGTTACAAACCTCTGTCCATTGTTCTTCAAGCACTCTGTCTACCAAATCTAATCTCTTGAATCTATTGTCACTTCCATTGTATAATCATAAGGAATTTGACTTAGGTCATACATGAGTGATTTAAGGGTTTTCCCTACTTTCTTCAGTTTAAGCCTGAATTTTGCCATAAGAAGCTGATGATCTGAGCCACAGTCAGCTCCTAGCCTTTTTACTGACTATGTAGAGCTTCTCCATCTTTGGCTGCAAAAAATATAATGTCTGATTTTGGTATTGACTATCTGGGGATGTCCATGTATAGAGCCATCTCTTGTGTTCTTGGAAGAGGGTATTTGCTCTGACCAGTGTGTTCTTTTGGCAAAACTCTGTTAGCCTTTGCCCTGTGTCATCTTGTAATCCAAGGCCAAACGTTCCTGTTACTCCAGGTATTTCTTGACTTCCTACTTTTGCATTCCAATCCCCTATGATGAAAAGGACGTTTTTTTTCTTTTCTTTTTTTTTTTTTTTGGTGTTAGTTCTAGAAAGTCTTATAGATCTTCATAGAACCACCCAACTTCAACTTATTTAACATTAGTGGTTGGGGCTTAGACTTGGATTACTGTGATGTTGAATGGTTTTCCTTGGACATGAACTGAGATCATTCTGTCGTATTTGATATTATACCTGAGTACTGTATTTCCAACTCTTTTGTTGACTATGAGGCCTACTCCACTACTTCTAAGGGATTCTTGCCAACAGTAGTAATCTGAAATAAATTCTCCCATTCCTATCCATTTTAGTTCACTGATACCTAAAATGCCAATGTTCACTCTTGCCATCTCCTGTTTGACCATTTCCAATTTACCTTGATTCATGGACCTAACATTCCAGGTTCCTATGCAATATTGTTCTTTACAACATTGGACCCTACTTTCACCACCAGATACTTCCACAGTTTGACATTGTTTCTGCTTTGGCTCAGCCTCTTCATTCATCCTAAAGCTATTTTTCTGCTGTTCCCCAGTAGCATATTGGATACCTACCAACCTGGGAGGCTCATCTTCCAGTTTCATATGTCTTTGCCTTTTCATACTGTTCATGGAGTTCTCGAGGCAAAAATACTGAAGTGATTTGCCATTCCCGTCTCCAGTAGACCATGTTTTTCAGAACTCTCCACCTTGACCTGTCCATTTTGGGTGGCCATGCACAGCATGGCTCCTAGCTTCACTGAGTTGTACAAGGCTGTGATCCATGTGATCATTTTGATTAGCTTTCTGTGGTTGTGGGTTTTCTTTCTGGAGGCTGTGAGATTATCATTTATTAATTATAAAAGAATAGTCACTCTTCCTAGTAAATATATTGAAAATGAATAGGAAAACTCTAGTATAATGTTAGCTGTTGAAGTTTTGTGGACTATGATTGGAAAGATTCATTTTTATCCAACCTCAAAGTCACCAATTTGAAGCCAGGTTTACCTGGTTTTTGGTTAATGAATTAAACAAAATAGCCTGATCTACAACTGTATGTTTTGCTGCTCTTACAAAACTCCTGCTTGCAGATTTGCGTGTTGCTTGAACAGAAGAATCTCTTACAGGGTTGAAGTGGGAATAGGCTTTAGAAATTGTTCACTGATCTAAACCTCTCATCTCAGAGTGGAGACACTGAGACCTGAGGTATTACGTGACTTCTGAGATTCCACATCAGGCTCCAGATTACCTGCCATCTACTCTGCTGTTTTTTCCATTATGTGTTGAGGAAATTAATAGATTAAGGCCGTAATAACATCATTATACAAATGTGACATGTTTTTTATTCCAGTGCTTATTCTGACAACATGTAATGAAGTTTTATGTTTTTTTCTTTTCGAGTTGTAACAATACTTTGGGCCAAAGCATTTGGGAAACTGTCAGTGGTGATCCCCACACCCTTTCTGGGGTTTTTTTGATAGCATGGTGGTATATAATGCAAAATCCAAGTATTTGAGACCCTTACGGACTTTCTACTTAGTAGAGTCTACATTACATTTTCTTATCTCTAACATCATGATATTCCAGATTTTAATGGACTTTAATAATGATGAAAGAAGACCAAACTCATCATTTATTCACTAAATTTATTCACTATAAATTATATTGTTAATAAGCTGATTTAGTTCTGCAAACCTTTCAGTTAACACTTTTCATGAATATTGAAAAAGTATCTTTTAAGCTTTAAGCTACAGTATACAAAAATATATCAATCTGATTTTATACCTATTTAGATATAACTTAGAATTACATGATTGTGATGAACACAGATAAGACACTTCCCTTCCTTTTGTCTTCAGAGTTTTATACTTCTCTCTTTTCCAGAAACAGAGAAGAAGCCAACTTGTCTAAAATGCAAAACAGTTATTCTTCCACAAGCCCATTAATGTTTGTACACTATTATTTTCTCATTATCCAAGATTTCATACAAATAATAGTCTCAGTTATTGTTCTTTTACATTACTATATTTCTCAGTAGCTCTTCTCTTAAGTTAATACAACAGTCCGTTTCACAGATTCAAATATAAACTAAGATGCAGATATTTAAAGTTTAAAAATATCTCCACAGTCAAAACTTCTGCTGTTAACATCAGTTAGGTAAGATAGATAGATGATAACTTTTCTTTTGAAAAAGAAATATTTTTAAATGTTATGTTTACAAGACATATCTTAATATTCATTAATTATTCAACCAGTATTGATTGAACGTGTATTCTCTGTGAGGCAATTTGATTTACTAACATCCCCCTCATTCCACAAATATTTACCAGCTTCTACTATGAGCCAAGTGCTGCGCTGAATGCTGAGCTTGTGCCTGAAATGGACCATAAGCACTACTTGACTTCATAGAGCTTACGTACTGGGGAAGAAGACAGATCAACAAATATACACAGTTAGAGAAGCCCTTCATTGTCTGAATCTAATATGTCCCAGAAAATCCAACTGAATAGCCAGAGTTCAGAGAATAGGAGTCTATATTCCATCATGGCTTTTCCTCTTACAACTTTTAAGTTAGCACCTTTCGACCACCTTCACCCCTTTCATCCAACCCCTACTCCCTGTTACGTTATGTATTTGATAAATGTAACAATGCATTCTCAGCATGTACCAAAATCCCACTAGTTCACACCACTAAGATACACTTAAACACCAACACAGCTATCCATTAGGCACCTCAGCAAAAGGATTTAAAACATCATTGACCTAGTTATTGAACACCTAATGAAGTCCAGGTGAGAGATGGTGGTTACCTGGCCTGATGGTGGCCCTGGAGAGAAGGGGAAGGATGGAAGATGTATCTGGGATCGTTCCTGCCCTACAACAGCCTGCTTCCTGGTGGCTCAGATGGTAAAGTGTCTGCCTGCAATGCGGGAGACCCGGCTTCGATCCCTGGGTTGGGAAGACCTCCTGGAGAAGGAAATGGCAACCCACTCCAGTATTCTTGCCTGGAGAATCCCACGGACGGAGGAGCATGGTAGGCTACAGCCCATGGGGTTGCAAAAAGTCGGACATGACTGAGCGAGCTTCACTTCACAACGGCCTACAACCCAGACTCACAAGATAGAGTGTGATGTATTGAAAATGGACGGGTTATGTGGACATCGTCTGATTCATGTGAAATGTCTCTCTTCAGTCCACAGGTGGAAGATAGTGAGGGGACCATTCAGTTTGATGGAGAAGGCTATGCATTGGTCAGTCGCCCCATTCGTTGGTACCCCAACATCTCCACTGTCATGTTCAAGTTCAGGACATTTTCTTCAAGTGCTCTCCTGATGTACCTTGCCACACGAGACCTGGTAAAGATTTGCACGGTTGATCTTTCACAATTGAAGATATGGTTTGCTTCTTTTTTTGTAGGGTTCCAGTGCAGTTATCAGTTATTGTTCAGAGGAGTCTGGGATGAGTGTGCATAGCCAAGAGTGGTGCATAGTATTTATGTATTTCCATCAATAACTTTAATTACATATATAATTTAATTATCATTTAGTTTCAAAATAACTGCCTTATAATTCTTTAAAAGAAACACCCAGTAAAGATTCCCTCTATATATAAACATGCAGCAGAAAAACACACTTCCTTAGCCTTCTTCTAAAGACCTTAGTGAAAAGGTGGTTCTAAACATCCTTATTATTTTTTCCAGGTCAGTGTTTCTTCATAACGTCTTTCTGGGAACATCCTATTTAGTTTGCTTAATACATTTTCAAAGGAACCCACTTTTTACTCCTGTCATAAAAGGATACATCCTAGTAATTCGGCTTTGACCAGTTGCACCATAACAACACACCCACAAACATTCATAAAATACTAACACCAATTCTATTTCCAAAAATGGATTTCACTTACAGATCAACACATTCAGTAATTTAACCATAAAGCCCTATTACAAACCCCACAAAGTGAATACCCATATATTTCTCTGTGTATCTAATCACTGGTGTATTTTTCCTCTATTAATAGAAGGATTTCATGAGTGTAGAGCTCACTGATGGGCACATAAAAGTCAGCTATGATCTGGGTTCAGGAATGGCTTCCGTTGTCAGCAATCAAAACCATAATGACGGGAAATGGAAATCATTCACCTTGTCAAGAATTCAAAAACAAGGTGAGTTTTTATAGTAATAATGCACTCTGAGCCTTAATCATGCTATCCAAAGCTCCCACATATCTAATCACGAAGAAGACTCTGTCACTTTAGGTACTCACAAATTCTGTGAAAAATTGATACAGTCATTTCTTTGGCTTAGATTACAGGTGGTTTGGGTTAGACATGACTGATTGAAGAGCCAAATGATTCTCTGTCATTTTCTTTTGAAAGTGAGAGCTTAATTTGAAAGCATAAAACTATCTTACAACTTGTAAAATTATATCCTATAGTAGATTTGAAAAGCTTATATGCTTTCCTTTTCTTCCCATTTTGCCAAGATGTTTCCTTTAGAATGGCCCACAGATAGAATTTGTACAGGCAATAGAGCACAGCTACCAATCGTTACCTTTTTGAAAGTGCCAAAAATGTGTATGTGGACAAGCTAATAATTGATTAATAATGATGTAATATTTTTATGTTCTAGGACATTTTCAAAACACTTCCCAAACATTATTTCATTTGTTCATGTATTTTGTTCTGGTGAAGGCAATGGCACCCCACTCCAGTACTGTTGCCTGGAAAATCCCATGGACGGAGGAGCCTGGTAGGCTGCAGTCCATGGGGTCGCGAAGAGTCAGACACGACTTGAGCGACTTCACTTTCACTTTTCACTGTCATACATTGGAGAAGGAAATGGCAACCCACTCCAGTGTTCTTGCCTGTAGAATCCCAGGGACGGGGGAGCCGGGTGGGCTGCCGTCTATGGGGTCGCACAGAGTCGGACACTACTAAAGTGACTTAGCAGCAGTAGCAGTCTAAAGGGAAAGACAGACAAGTCAATCAGCAGTTAGAGTAGAAAGCTAATTAACATATGGAGATATGTACAGCAGGCTGGAAATCTCAGAAGAGAGAAACACTCAAGTCAGATCCAGAGGTCAGCCCTCAGGGGAGTGCTCTCATGCACAGGCAGGAGCTGAGGAGTTCTGTGGGTGAAAAACTCCTTTGGACAATTCAGAAAATTGAACATTGTGTGAAATCCTGGAGGTCTCGGGGAGCATAATATTAATACAACATCATATATCATTCTCCAACTGCTTTTCCTTGGAACAGGAAACCCTGGAGAAACTCCTCAGTTTGGACAAAAACTGGTTTTGCATTTGTATAATTAATTAGAATAGCTGTCTGTATACATTTTTCCCAAGCAAGAGAGGCACAAGGCACATTTATAGACTCTGGACAGTAGCTCAGAAAAAAGTTTAACTCTAATCTGACATTTCTGCAACTTTTCTGATCACCAGAATCCTTCCATACCTTATCAGCATTTGGCTGAACACACTTTGGGAAATGCTTTGGGAACTCTAAGTAAGTCCATAGGCTAAGAGGATGAATGGTGGCAGAGAATGATCAGATAAGGCTGGAGATAACAAAGCCAGTTTATAAAAGGCCTTATGAGCTAAACTGGGGTTCCCAGGTGGCGCTAGTGGTAAAGAACCTGCCTGCCAATGCAGGAGACATTAAGACATGTGGGTTCCATCCCTGGGTCGGGAAGATCCCCTGGAGGAGGGCATGACAATTCACTCTAGTATTCTTTTTTTTTTTTTTAATTTATTTTTATATTGAAGGATAATTGCTTTACAGAATTTTGTTGTTTTCTGTCAAATCTCCACATGAATCAGCCATAGGTATACATATATCCCCTCCCTTTTGAACCTCCCTCCCATTCCCTCCCCACCCCACCCCTCTAGGTTGATATAGAGCCCCTGTTTGAGTTCCATGAGACATACAGCAAATTCCCATTGGCTATCTATTTTACATACAGTAATATAAGTTTCCATGTTACTCTTTCCATACGTCTCACCCTCTTCTCCCCACTCCCCATGTCCATAAGTCTATTCACTATGTCTGTTTCTTCATTGCTGCCCTGTAAACAAGTTATTTAGTACCATTCTTCTAGATTCCGTATGTATGTGTTAGAATACGATATTTCTCTTTCTCTTTCTGACTCACTTCACTCTGTGTAATAGCTTCTAGGCTCATCCACTTCATCAGAACTGACTCAAATGCTTTCCCTTTTATGGCTGAGTATTCCATTGTTTATATGTACCACAACTTCTTTATCCATTCATCTGTCGATGGACATCTAGGTTGCTTCCATGTTCTAGCTATTGTAAATAGTGCTACAGTGAGCAATGGGATACATGTGTTTTTTTCAATTTTGGTTTCCTCAGGGTATATGCCTAGGAGTGAGATTGCTGGGTCATATGGTAGTTTTATTCTTAGTTTTCTAAGGAATCGCCATACCATTTTCCACAGTGGCTGTATCAGTTTATATTCCTACCAACAATGTAAGAGGGTTCTCTTTTATCCACACCCTCTCCAGCATTTATTGTTTGTAGACTTTTTGATGATGGCCACCGTGGCTGACTTTATTTTTGGGGGCTCCAAAATCACTGCAGATGGTGATTGTAGCCATGAAATTAAAAGATGCTTACTCCTTGGAAGGAAAGTTATGACCAACCTAGATAGCATATTCAAAAGAAGAGACATTACTTTGCCAACAAAGGTCCATCTAGTCAAGGCTATGGCTTTTCCAGTGGTCATGTATGGATGTAAAAGTTGGACAGTGAAGAAGGCTGAGCGCCGAAGAATTGATGCTTTGGAACTGTGGTGTTGGAGAAGGCTCTTGAGAGTCCCTTGGACTGCAAGGAGATCCAACCAGTCCATTCTAGAGGAGATCAGTCCTGGGTGTTCTTTGGAAGGACTGATGTTAAAGCTGAAACTCCAGTACTTTGTCCACCTCATGCGAAGAGTTGACTCATTGGAAAAGACCCTGAAGCTGGGAGGGATTGGGGGCAGGAGGAGAAGGGGATGACAGAAGATGAGATGGCTGGATGGCATCACTGACTCGATGGACATGAGTTTGAGTGAACTCCAGGAGTTGGTGATGGACAGGGAGGCCTGCATGCTGCAATGCACGGGGTTGCAAAGAGTGGGACACAACTGAGTGACTGAACTGAACTTAACTGAAGGGAACTTTTCATGCAAATATGAACACAATAAAGGACAGGAATGGTATGGACCTAACAGAAGCAGAAGATATTAAGAAGAGATGGCAAGAATACACAGAAGAACTATACAAAAGAGATCTTAATGACCCAGATAACCATGATGGTGTGATCACTCACCTAGAGTCGGACATCCTAGAGTGCGAAGTTAAGTGGCCCTTAGGAAGCATCACTACAAAGCTAGTGGAGGTGATGTATTTCCAGCTGAGCTATTTCAGATCCTAAAAGGTGATGCTGTGAAAGTGCTGCACTCAATATGCCAGCAAATTTGGAACACTCAGCAGTGGCCACAGGACTGGAAAAGGTCAGTTTTCATCCTAATCCCAAGAAAGGCAATGCCAAAGTATGTTCAAACCATTGCACAATGGCACACATTTCCCATGCTAGCAAAGTAATGCTCAAAATTTCCCAAGCTAGGCTTCAACGGTTTATGAATCAAGAACTTCCAGATATTCAAACTGGATTTAGAAAAGGCAGAAGAACAAAAGATCAAATTGCAACCATCCGCTGGATCACAGAAAAAGCAAGAGAATTCCAGAAAAACATATATTTCTGCTTTATTGACTATGCTAAAGCCTTTGACTGTGTGGATCACAACAAACTGTGGTAAATTTTTCAAGAAATGGGAATACCAGACCACCTGACCTGCCTCCAGAGAAACCTGTATTCAGGTGAAGAAGCAACAATTAGAATCAGACATGGAACATCGGACAGGTTCCAAATTGGGAAAGGAGTACATCAAGGCTGTATACTGTCATCCTGCTTATTTAATTTATATGCAGAGTACTCATGCGAAATGCCAGGCTGGATGAAGCACAAGCTGGAATCCAGATTGCCAGAAGAACCATCAATAACCTCAGATATGCAGATGACACTACCCTTATGGCAGAAGGCGAAGAGGTACTAAAGAGCCTCTTGGTGAAAGTGAAAGAGGAGAGTGAAAAGGCTGGTTTAAAACTCAACATTCAGAAAACTAAGATCATGGCATCCGGTCCCATCATTTCATAGGGAAACGGTGGAAACATTGAGAGGTTTTTTCTCCTTCCAAAATCACTGCAGTTGGTGACTGCAGCTATAAAATTCAACGATACTTACTCCTTGGAAGGAAAGTTATGACCAACCTAGATAGCATATTAAAAAGCACAGACATTACTTTGTCAACAAAGATCCATCTAGGCAAGGCTATGGTTTTTCCAGTGGTCATGTATGGATGTGAGAGTTGGACTATAAAGAAAGCTGAGCACCAAAGAATTGATGCTTTTGAACTGTGGTATTGGAGAAGACTCTTGAGAGTCCCTTGGACTGCAAGGAGATCCAACCAGTCCATTCTAAAGGAGATCAGTCCTGGGTGTTCATTGGAAGGACTGATGTTGAAGCTGAAACTCCAATATTTTGGTCACCTGATGCGAAGAGCTGACTCATTTGAAAAGACCCTGATGAAAGATTGAGGGAAGAAGGAGAAGGGGATGACAGAGGATGAGATGGTTGGATGGCATCACTGACTCGATGGACATGGGTTTCGGTAGACTGGTGGTTGGCGATGGACAGGGAGGCCTGGTGTGCTGCAGTTCATGGGGTCGCAAAGAGTCTGACATGACTGAGCGACTGAACTGAACTGATTCTGACCGGTGTGAGGTGATATCTCATTTTAGTTTTGATTTTCATTTCTCTAATAATGAGCTATGTTGAGCATCTTTTCATGTGTCTGTTAGCCATCTGTATGTCTTCTTTGGAGAAATATCTGTTTAGGTCTTTTTCCCACTTTTTGATTGGGTTGTTTGTTTTTCTGGTATTGAGTTGTATGAGCTGCTTGTATATTTTGGAAATGAATCCTTTGTCAGTTGTTTCACTTATTATTTATTTTCTCCCATTCTGAGGGCTGTCTTTTCATCTTGCTTATATTTTCCTTTGCTTTGCAAAGCTTTTTAAGTTTAATCAGGTCCCACTTGTTTACTTTTGTTTTTATTTCCATTACTCTAGGAGGTGGATCATAGAGGATATTGCTTTGGTTTATGTCATCGAGTGTTCTGCCTGTGTTTTCCTCTAAGAGTTTTATAGTTTCTGGTCTTAAATTTAGGTCTTTAATCCATTTTGAGTTTATCTTTGTGTATGGTGTTAGGAACTGTTCTAATGTCATTCTTTTACAGGTAGCTGTCCAGTTTTCCCAGCACCATTTATTGAAGAGGTTGTCTTTGCCCCATTGTATATTCTTGCCTCCTTTGTCAAAAATAAGTTACCCATAGGTGCTTGGGTTTATTTCTGGACTTTCTATCTTGTTCCACTGGTCTATATTTCTGTTTTTGTGCCAGTACCACACTGTCTTGATGACTGTAGTTTTGTAGTATAATCTGAAGTCAGGAAGGTTGATTTCTCTGGCTCCACTCTTCTTACTCTAGACTGTTTTGGCTCTTTTGGGTTTTTTTGTGTTTCCATATGAATTGTGAAATTTTTGTTCTAGTCCTGTGAAAAATGCCATTGGTAATTTGATAGAGGTCACATTGAATCTGTAGACTGCATTTGGTAGTATAGTCATTTTTACAATATTGATTTTTCCTACCCAGGAACATGGAATATCTCACCGTCTGTTTATGTCATTTTTGATTTCTTTCATTAGTGTCTTATAATTTTCTCTGTACGGTTCTTTTGTTTTCTTAAGTAAGTTTATTCCTAGATATTTAATTCTTTTTGTTGCAGTGGTGAATGATATTAATTCCTTAATTTTTCTTTCTGATCTTTCATTGCTAGTATATAGAAATGTAAGTGATATCTGTAATTGATATTCTATCCTGCAACTTTGTTAAATTCACTGATTAGCTCTAGTAATTTTCTGGTACTATCTTTAGGGTTTTATATGTACAGTATCATGTCATCTGCAAACAGTGAGAGCTTTATTTCTTTTCTGATCTGGATTCTTTTGCTTCTTTTTCTTGTTTGATTGCTGTAGTTAGGACTTCCAAAACTGTTGAATAATAGTGGTGAAAGTGGACACCCTGGTCTTGTTCCTGATCTTAGGGGGAATGCTATCAGTTTTCACCAATGAGAATAATGTTTGCTATAGGCTTATCATATATGGCCTTTACTATGTTGAGGTAAGTTTCTTCTATGCCCATTTTTTTAAGAGTTTTAATCTTAAATGGGTGCTGAATTTTGTCAAAGGCTTTTTCTACATCTATTGAGATGATCATATGATTTTTATCTTTCAATTTGTTAATATGATGTATCACATTGAATGATTTGTGTGTATTGAAGAATCCTTGCATTCCTGGAATAAACCCAACTTGATCATGATGATGAGCTTTTTGATGTGTTGCTAAATTCTGTTTGCTAAAATTTTGTTGAGGATTTTTGCATCTATGTTCATCAGTGATATTGGCCTCTAGTTTTCTTTTTTTCTAGTCTCTTTGCCTGGTTTTGGTATCAGGGTGATGGTGGCCTCGTAGAATGAGTTTGGAAGTGTTCCTTCCTCTGCAGTTTTTTTAGGCATTAGCTCTTCTCTAAATGTTTGATAGAATTCTATGAAGCCATCTGGTCCTGGGTTCATGTTTTTTGGGAGATTTATGATCACAGCTTCAATTTCAGTGCTTGTAATTGGGTTGTTCATAATTTCTATTTCTTCCTGGTTCAGTCTTGGAAGATTGAACTTTTCTAAGAATCTATCCATTTCTTCCAGGTTATCCATTTTATTGCCTTATAGTTGTTCATAATAGTCTCATAATCCTTTGCATTTCTGCATTGTCTGTTGTAACCTCTCCATTTTCACTTCTAATTTTGTTGATTTGATTCTTAGCTCTTTTTTTCTTGATGAGTCTGGCTAATGGTTTATCAATTTGTTTATCTTCTCAAGGAACCAGCTTTTAGTTTTATTGATCTTTACTATTGTTTCCTTAACTTCTTTTTCATTTATTTCTACTCAGATATTTATGATTTCTTTGTAGTAATTTTGGGGTGTTTTTGTTCTTCTTTTTCCAGTTGTTTTAGGTGTGAAATTAGGCTGTCTATATGATTTTCTTATTTCTTGAGGTAGGATTGTATTGCTGTAAACTTCCCTTTTAGAACTGCTTTTGCTGCATCCCACAGGTTTTGAGTTGTCATGTTTTCATTGTCATTTGTTTCTAGAAGTTTTTTGATTTCCCTTTTGATTTCTTCAGTAACCTGTTGGTTATCTAGAAATGTGTTGTTTAATCTCCATGTATTTGTGTTTCTTACAATTTTTTCTTGTAATTGATATCTAGTCTCATAGTGTTGTGGTTGGAGAATATGCTTGATATGAATTCAATTTTCTTAAATTTACTGAGGTTTGATTGTGACACAAGATGTGGTCTATCCTGGAGAACGTTCCATGTGCACTTGAGAAGAAGGTGTATTCTTCTGCATTTGGATGGAATGTCCTGAAGATATCAATGACATCCATCTCATCTAATGTATCATTTAAGACTTGTGTTTCCTCATTAATTTTCTGTTTTGATGATCTGTCCATTGGTGTGGTGGGGTGTTAAAGTCTCCTACAATTGTTGTATTACTATCATTTTCTCCTTTTATGTCTGTTAGTGTTTGTCTTATGTATTGAGGTGCTCCTATGTTGGGGGCATCAGATCGGATCAGTAGCTCAGTCGTGTCTGACTCTTTGCAACCCCATGAATTGCAGCACGCCAGGCCTCCCTGTCCATCACCAACTCCCGGAGTTCACTCAGACTCATGTCCATTGAGTCAGTGATGCCATCCAGCCATCTTATCCTCTGTCATCCCTTTCTCCTCCTGCCCTCAATCCCTCCCAGCATCAGAGTCTTTTCCAATGAGTCAACTCTTCGCATGAGGTGGCCAAAGTACTGGAGTTTCAGCTTTGCATCATTCCTTCCAAAGAAATCCCAGAGATGATCTCCTTCAGAATGGACTGGTTGGATCTCCTTGCAGTCCAAGGGACTCTCAAGAGTCTTCTCCAACACCACAGTTGAAAAGCATCAATTCTTCGGTGTTCAGCCTTCTTCACAGTCTAACTCTCACATCCATACATGACCACAGGAAAAACCATAGCCTTGACTAGACAGACCTTTGTTGGTAAAGTAATGTCTCTGCTTTTGAATATGCTGTCTAAGTTGGTCATAACTTTCCTTCCAAGGAGTAAGCATCTTTTAATTTCATGGCTGCAGTCACCATCTGCAGTGATTTTGGAGCCCAGAAAAATAAAGTCTGACACTGTTTCCACTGTTTCCCCATCTATTTCCCATGTAGTGATGGGACCAGATACCGTGATCTTCATTTTCTGAATATTGAGCTTTAAGCCAACTTTTTGACTCTCCTCTTTCACTTTCATCAAGAGGCTTTTTAGTTCCTCTTCACTTTCTGCCATAAGGGTGATGTCATCTGCATATCTGAAGTTATTGATATTTCTCTCGGCAATCTTGATTCCAGCTTGTGTTTCTTCCAGTCCAGTGTTTCTCATAATGTACTCTGCATATAAGTTAAATAAGCAGGGTAACAATATACAGCCTTGACGAACTCCTTTTCCTATTTTTCAGTCTGTTGTTCCATGTCCATTTCTAACTGTTGCTTCCTGAACTGCATACAAATTTCCCAAGAGGCAGATCAGGTGGTCTGGTATTCCCATCCACCTGGGAATGAAAGGTGGAATGTTCAGAATTTTCCACAGTTTATTGTGATCCACATAGTCAAAGGCTTTGGAATAGTCAATAAAGCAGAAATATATGCTTTTCTGGAACTCTCTTGCTTTTTCCATGATCTAGCAGATGTTGGCAATTTGACCTCTGGTTCCTCTGCCTATTCTAAAACCAGCTTGAACATCAGAAAGTTCACCATTCACATATTGCTGAAGCCTCGCTTGGAGAATTTTGAGCATTACTTTACTAGCGTGTGAGATGAGTGCAATTGTGCGGTAGTTTGAGCATTCTTTGGCATTGCCTTTCTTTGGAATTGGAATGAAAACTGACCTTTTCCAGTCCTGTGGCCACTGCTGAGTTTTCCAAATTTGCTGGCGTATTGAGTGCATCACTTTCACAGCATCATCTTTCAGGATTTGGAATAGCTCCACTGGAATTCCATCACCTCCACTAGCTTTGTTCGTAGTGATGCTTTCTAAGGCCCACTTGACTTCACATTCCAGGATGTCTGGCTCTAGGTCAGTGATCACACCATCGTGATTATCTGGGACATGAAAATCTTTTTTGTACATTGTGATTATCTGGGACATGAAAATCTTCTGTGTATTCTTGCCATCTCTTCTTAATATCTTCTGCTTCTGTCATGTTGGGGGCATAGATATTTACATTTGTTATGTCTTCCTCTTGGATTGATCCCTTGATCATTATGTAGTGTTCTTCCTTATCTCTTGTGATTACAAGAGATATTTTATTTTATTTTAAGGTCTATTTTGATATGAGAATGCTACGCCAGCTTTTTTTGCTTCCCATTTACATGGAATATACTTTTCCATCCTCTCACTTTCAGTCCATATGTGTCATGAGGTCTGAAGTGGGTTTCTTGTAGACAGCATATATATGGGTCTTGTTTTTGTATCCATTCAACCAGTCTGTGTCTTTTGGTTGGAGTATTTAATCCATTTACATGTGAAGTAATTATTGATATATATGTTTCTATTGCCATTTTCTTTATTGTTTTGGGTTGATTTTGTAGATCTTTTTTCTTCTCTTGTATGTCTTGACTATATAAGTCCCTTTAACATTTGTTGTAAAGCTGGTTTGGTGGTACTGAATTCTCTTGACTTTTGCTTTTCTGAATAGCTATTTATTTTTCCATCAATTTTGAATGAGATCCTTGCCAGGTATAATAATATTGGTTGTAGATTTTTCCCTTACAGTACTTTAAATATATACTGCCATTCACTTCTTGCCTGCAGAGCTTGTGCTGAAAGATCAGCTGCTAAGCATATGGGGTTTCCCTTGGATATTACTTGTTTCTTCTCCCTTGCTGCTTTTAATATTCTTTATTTGTGTTTAGTCTTTGTTAGTTTGGTGGGCTTCCCTGGTGGCTCAGCAGTTAAAGCATCTGCAAGGAATGCGGGAGACCTGGTTCAATCCCTGGGTTGGAAAGATTCCCCTGGGGAAGGAAATGGAAACCCACTCCAATACTCTTGCCTGGAGAATCCCATGGATGGAGGAGCCTGGTAGGCTATAGTCCATGGGGTCGCAAAGAGTCGGACACGACTGAGTGACTTCACTTTCTTTCTTTGTTAGTTTGATTAGTATGTGTATTGGTGTATTTCTCCTTGGGTTTATCCTGTATGGGACTTTTTTGTGCCTCTTGGATTTGATTGACTACTTCCTTTTCCATGTTGGGGAAATTTTCAACTATCAGATCAGATCAGATCAGTCGCTCAATCGTGTCCGACTCTTTGTGACCCCATGAATTGCAGCACGCCAGGCCTCCCTGTCCATCACCAACTCCCAGAGGTCACTGAGACTCACATCCATCAAGTCAGTGATGCCATCCAGCCATCTCATCCTCTGTCATCCCCTTCTCCTCTTGCCCTCAATCCCTCCCAGCATCAGAGTCTTCTCCAATGAGTCAACTCTTTGCATGACATGTCCAAAGTACTGGAGTTTCAGCTTTAGCATCATTCTTTTCCAAAGAAATCCCAGGGCTCTTTTCCAACACCACAGTTCAAAAGCATCAGTTCTTTGGTGCTCAGCCTTCTTCACAGTCCAGCTCTCACATCCATACATGACCACAGGAAAAACCATAGCCTTGACTAGGCGAACCTTTGTTGGTAAAGTAATGTCTCTGCTTTTGAATATGCTATCTAGGTTGGTCATAACTTTCCTTCCAAGGAGTAAGTGTCTTTTAATTTCATGGCTGCAGTCACCATCTGTAGTGATTTTGGAGCCCAGAAAGATAAAGTCTGACACTGTTTCCACTGTTTCCCCATCTATTTCCCATGTAGTGATGGGACCAGATGCCATGATCTTCATTTTCTGAATGTTTAGCTTTAAGCCAACTTTTTCACTCTCCACTTTCACTTTCATCAAGAGGCTTTTGAGTTCCTCTTCACTTTCTGCCATAAGGGTGGTGTCATTTGCATATCTGAGGTTGTTGATATTTCTCCCAGCAATCTTGATTCCAACTTGTGTTTCTTCCAGTCCAGCGTTTCTCATGATGTACTCTGCATATAAGTTAAATAAACAGAGTGACAATATACAGCCTTGACGTACTCCTTTTCCTATTTGGAACCAGTCTGTTCCATGACCAGTTCTAACTGTTGCTTCCTGACCTTCATACAGATTTCTCAAGAGGCAGATCAGGTGGTCTGGTATTCCCATCAGTTTCAGAATTTTCCACAGTTTATTGTGATCCACACAGTCAAAGGCTTTGGCATAGTCAATAAAGCAGAAATAGATGTTTTTCTGGAACTCTCTTGCTTTTTCCATGATCCAGCAGATGTTGGCAATTTGATCTCTGGTTCCTCAATCTCTTCAAAAATTTTCTCATATCCTTTCTTTTTCTCTTCTTCTTCTGGGACCCCGAATGTTGGTGCATTTGATATTGTCCCAGAGGTCTCTGAGACTATCCTCAGTTCTTTTCATTATTTTTACTTTATTCTGCTCATCAGAAGTTATTTCCACCATTTTATCTTTCAGCTTACTGATTCATTCTTCTTCAGATATTCTTCTATTGAATCCTTCTAGACTATTTTTAATTTCAGTAATTGTGTTGTTTGTCTCTGTATGTTAATTCTTTAATTCTTCTAGGTCTTTGTTAATTGATTCTTGCATTTTCTCCATTTTGTTTTCAAGGTTTTTTATCATCTTTACTATTATTATTCTGAATTCTTTTTCAAGTAGTTTGCCTATTTCCTCTTCATTTATTTGGACTTCTGTGTTTCTAGTTTGTTTCTTCATTTGTGTAGTATCTCTCTGCCTTTTCATTCTTTTTTTTTTTTTTTAACTTAATTGTGTTTGAGGTCTCCTTTTCCCGGACTTCAAAGTTGAATTCTTTCTTCCTTTTGGTTTCTGCCCTTCTAAAGTTGGTCCACTGGTTTGTGAAAGCTTTGTATAGGGTGAGATTTGTGCTGAGTTTTTGTTTGTTTGTTTTTCCTCTGATGGGCAAGGCTGAGTGAGTTTGTAATCCTGTCTGCTAATGACTGGGTTTGTATTTTTGTTTTGTTTGTTGTTTAGATGAGGCGTCCTTCACAGGGAGCTATTGGTGGTTGGCTGATGCCAGGTCTTGTATTCAAGTATTCTTGTATTCTTGTATTCAAGTGGTTTCCTTTGTGTGATTTCTCACAATTTGATACTCTCTAGGATTAGTTCTCTGGTAGTCTAGGGTTTAGACTACCAGAGTCAGTGCTCCCACTCCAAAGGTTCAGGGCTTGATCTCAAGTTTTGCATGGTTCAGTATATTCTTTTCCCCTGGTCAGGTACTCTTGTCCACTCTCAGCTGGTATTCTTCATGCACTTTTGTGCCTGAAGGTGTATTCCTGGTGTATCCTTGGAGAGAGATGTACTCCATGTCCACCTACTCCTCTGCCATCTTGTTCTCTCCACTCTAGTATGCTTGCCTTGGGAATCCCATGGACAGAGACAGCTGGCATATTATGGTCCATAGCACTGCAAAGAGTAGGACATGACTGAAGTGACCTAGCACCAGCCTGAGCTGAACTATAGTAATTCTCCTACATACAAACAAGTTCTCTTCCAAAAGCACGTTTGTAAGTCCAATTTGTTTGTAAGTACAAAAAAGTTAGCCTAGATACCCAGCCAACACAGTTGGCTATGTAGTGCTGTACTGTAATTAGTTTATGTTACTTTTCACACAAATAGTACATAAAAAACACACAAAAAAAATATTTTTAATCTTACAGTACAGAACCTTGAAACGTACAGTGGTACAGTACAACAGCTGGCATACAGGGGCTAGCATCAAGTGAACAGGCACAAAGATTTACTGACTGGAGGGAAAAGAGGTGGGAGATGGTAGAGCTGAAGTGTTGTCAACAATCGGAGACAGAGGAGAGGGCAAGCTGCAATTTCACTCACACCTGACATGGATGGCACATGTTCAGAGCTTGAAATAAAGATATTGGACTGCTGTACTCTATACAGTACTGTACGGCAAAGTACACAAGATCACAACTACTGGTAGTGGATGCACGCACATGACGTACACTATACACATGAATTAATTTACGTGATTGGACACGCATACACATGTTTGCATCTTTAAGAATTCACAACTTGAAAGTTTGTATGTAGGGGACTTACTGTAAGGAGTTTCAACTCTTCCTGAAGGCCATAGGGAAAGAACTACGAAGAGTTTTAATCAAGAGTGTGATACTATTAGATTTGTGTTTTAGTGAAGTTTCTTTAGCAGCAACTTGGAGGGTAGATTGGTGACAATTTCAGATCCTATTGCAGTCTGTAGGAAAACCAGTGGAAGAGCAAGGAGAATGAAACTATGCGAATGAATAGGAAAGAATGGAGTTGAAAGATATTAAGCATTTTTAAGTTGAGAAGCTTTATGAAATACTCAGTGTGGAGAGTAAATTTTTTTTAACAATTCCTTTATTTTTCTTAAAATAACAACAACAACAACAAAATCAGTGCCATTTACCAAGCAATTGGATTCAAGAAGAAACATAGATTTTAGAAAAGAACTTTAGAAAAGCTTTATTAGAGCTTTATTAGCTTTTTTAAAGCTTATAAAAGCTTTATTTTAGACATGTTATATTAAAGGAACTCAGTATCTTTAGCAACTTAAGGAACCCATGTAATTGACAGGCAATTCATTATGCGTATCTGAGGATTAACAGAGTTCTAGGGGAAAGATGGATGGCTGTGAAGCATTATGTTTTAAATAGTTGTAGCTTAATAGAGATGAGAAAAACCAGTCATATCTAGAATAAGATTATCCAAAGCCCTGGAGCAAACAGCAATATCGAAGCAGTATAGTAAAGGAATGCCACACAAAGGGAGTTATAAGGAAATAGAGAGAGGAGAAATAAGAAAAGTAAATTTTCAGAAGATTAAACTGGAGGCAGAGTGACCAATTAAGAACAATAATAGTTCAGACAAGAGATGAATGATGGCTTGAAATAAGAGTTGCAGTGGGATTTGACAGCAGAGAAATGCAAAATGAATCCACAGTGTGATACCACTATACGGTTACTAGAATGTCTATAATTAAAAAGACTGAACATACCCAGGGCTGGCAAGGATGTAAAGCAAGTGGAATTCTTATGTACTGCTGACAAGGATGTAAAAATGGTACAGCCACATTGGAAAACAGGTTGGCACTTTCTTAAAAGGTTTAATATAGATGTGTCATATGAAACAACCATTCCACTCCTAAATATTCACCCAAGATTTGTGAAAGTATATATCCATAGAGAGACTTGTACCAGGAAATTTATAGCACCTTTATTTGTGATACACAAAAAAACAAAAACGGTGCAAACATTCATCAGCAGTTGAATGGATATACAAGTTGGTATATATCCATACAATGGAATATTGTTTAGTGGTAAAAGAAAATACTACTATATACTAAGTCACTTCAGTCATGTCCGATTCTGTGCAACCCCACAGACGGCAGCCCACCAGGCTCCCCCATCCCTGGGATTTTCCAGGCAAGAACACTGGAGCAGGTTGCCATTTCCTTCTCCAATGCATGAAAGTGAAAAGTGAAAGTGAAGTCGCTCAGTCATGTCTGACTCTTAGTGACCCCATGGATTGCAGCCTAACAGGCTCCTCCGTCCATGGGATTTTCCAGGCAAGAGTACTGGAGTGGGGTGCCATTGCCTTCTCCGGTAAAAGAAAATAATGAACTATTAATATCCACACAAAATAGATTAATAGCAAAATAATTTTTCTCAGTAAAAGAAGTCAGACAAAAAAGTACATTTATGTAAAAATTATATAGAAAACACAGACTAACATATAGTCACAGTAAGCAGCTAGAGGATATTTGTGGATAGGGTTTCATAGGGAGGGACAGTGGAAGGAAGGATGATGGCAAGGAGACTTAGGGAAATTACTGGAGTGATTGACATGCTCAATTTTTTGATTGTGATCATTTCATGGATGGAGAAGGCAGTGGCAACCCACTCCAGTATTCTTGCCTGGAAAATCCCGTGGACGGAGGAGCCTGGTAGACTGCAGTCCATGGGGTTGCGAAGAGTCGGACACAACTAAGCGACTTCATTTTGACTTTTCACTTTCATGCATTAGAGAAGGAAATGGCAACCCACTCCAGTGTTCTTGCCTGGAGAAACCCAGGGATGGGAGAGCCTGGTGGGCTGCCATCTATGGGGTCGCACAGAGTCAGACACAACTGAAGCGACGTAGCAGCAGCAGCATTTCATGGATGTATAGAGATCTCAAAACTTGTAAAATTGTATGTTTTAAACATGGACAAATTATACCATGTCAGTTTTACATTGATAAAAGTGTTTTAAAATAGAACAGAGTGAGTCCCCTGGGGGCCTAACAGTTAGGATTCCAGGCTTTCACTGCTATGGCTGGCTTCAGTCCCACATCAGGGAACTGAGTTCCTGTAGGCATGCGTGCGTGTGTGCTCAGTCACTCAGTCGTGTTTGACTTTTTGCCACCCCCAGACTATAGCCCCCAGGCTCTTCTGTCCTTGGGATTTTCTAGGCAAGAATAGTAGAGTGGGTTTCCATTTCCTTCTCCAGGGGATCTTCCTGACCCAGGGATCGAATCCTGGCAGGTGGATTTTTTACTACTGAGCCACCAGGGAAGCTCATAAAGCCATGCAACACATTGAAAAATAAAATAAATAATTGTTTAAAGAGAACAGATAATAGAGTTATTTAGATGAAATTAGTAGGACTAATTTGATTGGTAAGATATAGAATGGTGAGGAGAAAAGATGACTGTCTAATTAGGAGATTGGGTAGGGGTCTTAGTGCTACCAGATAAAATAAATAATACAGATCTGGGAGTTAAAAAGATAACCATTTTAATTCAGAATATCAGCTGGGGAGGTATATAATGAATCACCTGCTGAATGTGGATTTTTAGGCAAAAATCAGGTCCAGGTATGTATATTTCTGAGTGGTCAACATATAGTAAGTAAATATAAACTTGAGGCTACCCAGATAGCTGAAAGCTGACAAATAGCCAAATGAAAGCACTCTGGTGACTGTCAACATTTCAGAAGTGTTCAGAAAAATAGGGTCCCAGGGAAGGAGACTGAGAATGAGGTTGGAAAGGCAAGAGAAGGTGGAGAAGTTGGTATCATGGAAGTCAAAGGAGGAAAATTCTAGAAGGATGGAAATATTAACCTCACATACTGCACAGATTTGGATTAAGGTAAGAACCAAAGGACCCCATAGGGTTTGGATGTAGAGAGTACACTGTGGGTTTTAGCAAGGTCAGAATCTATGGAGTAGTGAGATAGGAATTCAAGTAAGGCTGTTGTTCCTTTTCAGATACCTGATTATTTGTTTTACACAAGTTATTCTCAGCTAGTTTGTAAAACCACTGTCCCTTGAAGTTCAAACTGTCTTTTTCAGGAAGCACTCTCACCTTCCAAGTCAGTTAGTAGAACCACAGTCACTAATAGAGGTGCCCTATGTCCCCCCAAGTGCATTGATAGGGATGCAAAATTGATCATTTAGATTTTCAGTGGACTAAAAGAAGAAAAGAACTGCCAAAGTGAAAACAACTCCTTTATAACAACTCAGTATTGATTATAAAATACTTGTTAAGTTCCTACTCTGTGTCTGGTATTGAATAAAACCCTTAATTCCCTGTTTATCCATAAATGATGTCTGAACTCATCAACTCTAAAATTTTATGTTAATTGCTGTTCTGTAAGGGAAAGAAATAGGGCAAGGAATAAAAGCAAATGTTAGCATTCCATAGCAGAACCCACTCCATAGCTGTCACTCATGAAGGACAGAGTAGAACCCTTTCTTTAAATCAGTAAAAATATGCCATCCTATGTCTCAATACCGAAGCTAATACTTCAGTGGGCCAGTGAGTTTCACTTCAATTGTATTTCTGCTCTTTAATCAGTTTTTCTTAGAATGATTTCTAAAAATGTATATATTCACTCAAGGATAAGGACAAAAACTACCTCCAGTCACTGACTTGCCTATGATAAAGAGACAACATCTCATTTTCACAGACATTATTAAAATGTATACCAAGTCTATAGAAAAAAGGCTATTTTCACATTCCAGTCAACAGCCCTATGTGAAAACTTCTTTGCTGATCTGGATTAAAAAAAAAAAAAAAAAGAATATGTATGAAAAAGTTTTGAAAACATTTTTATAAATCTTTTTTATCTTAGCCACCAGTCTGGTCAAAAAGATATGTGAGTATGAAATTGATATGTGCTAGAAAGTAATTAACTTTTTAAATCTTAACTTGCTTAATACTTTTTAATTAAGCACTTATTTTTGAAGTAATTTTTTTGTTTATATAAAATTCTTCAAGGATCTGAGGTGTTAATAGGTTTGGCTATTTTATTTTGGATATTTTTTAAGGTAGTTATGTTTGGTTTTACTGAGGATACTTCCTTTTGAAATGGAAGGGCTACAGATTAAAATGGAATTTTGGAGTTTGATATTTCTCTTTATTTTTCAAAGAACACTCTTCTAAAAAATGGTGAATTGGGACAAAATAATATTTCAAGGTCAAACAAACTTGAGAAATACTTCTTGTTCTGTGTCCCTTTTTTGGAGCATCATTTTTCATATTAGTGTGTTGCAAGATCTGAGCAGCCATAAAATTAAGATCTGTATTTAAATTTGCTTAACCTAGTGTTTGTCATATTTATTTGATCCAGCAATATCCAAGAAATTAATGCTCCAAAGAATAAACACTTTGAAATGCCCTTAAAAGCCATTGGTTCAAGTGGCATTTTTAGACCCTTGCTAATTCAGATGTTATATCGGGCAAAGATTTAGAGGCCAAATTTGTCTTGTTAATGAACCGATGCCTCAATATGCATCAAGGATCCAAAATATATGAAGCAGTTAAAGGTTGGGCCTAGGCAAATATTATGGTGAGATACCACATAATTCAGAGAGAACCTAGCCTGACTCTTTAGAATAAAGAGGGTAAAAATCAGTGAGATAAAGTGTTCACATCTGCTCTCTGAACAAAGCAGTTTAAACAGAGAAGAGTCTCTCTTTTTTCCTTTTTCCTTTCTATTTCTAAATTCTTATCCTCATCATACTGGAAGTACATTTAGAGACCTGAGAGAAAAGCAATAAACAATGAAAACTGTACCTCTCTTGAAACACTCAGCATCCTCCATCTAAATGTAGTTTACAATGAATGTGGATCCTATCATCTTACAAAATCAAACATTCCCATCTCTCCACTTCCAGGCACAACCACCTCATCCCCCTAGGGATGAGCCTCAGCCAAAGTACTTCTGTGGATACTGAAATGTACAGACAGAATCACAAAGTGTGTTTATTTCTAATTCACAATCTGATTTCTAGTTAGATATTTATCTTATCATTCAGTTCAGTTCAGTCGCTCAGTTGTGTCCGACTCTTTGCGACCCCATGAATCACAGCACACCAGGCCTCCCTGTCCATACCATCTCCCGGAGTTCACTCATTCTCACATCCATTGAATCGGTGATGCCATCCAGCCATCTCATCCTCTGTCATCCCCTTCTCTTCTTGCCCCCAATCCCTCCCAGCATCAGAGTCTTTTCCAATGAGTCAACTCTTCGCATGAGGTGGCCAAAGTATCAGTCCTTCCAAAGAACACCCAGGACTGATCTCCTTTAGAATGAACTGGTTGGATCTCCTTGCAGTCCAAGGGACTCTCAAGAGTCTTCAACACCACAGTTCAAAAGCATCAGTTCTTCGGCACTCAGCTTTCTTCACAGTCCAACTCTCACATCCATACATGGCCACTGGAAAAACTGTAGCCTTGACTAGACGGACCTCTGTTGGCAAAGTAATGTCTCTGATTTTTAATATGCTATCTAGGTTGGTCATAACTTTCCTTCTAAGGAGTAAACATCTTTTAATTTCATGGCTGCAGTCACCATCTGTAGTGATTTTGGAGCCCAAAAAGATAAAGTCTGGCACTGTTTCCACTGTTTCCCCATCTATTTCCCATGAAGTGATGGAACCAGATGCCATGATCTTCGTTTTCTGAATGTTGAGCTTTAAGCCAACTTTTTCACTCTCCTCTTTCACTTTCATCAAGAGACTTTTAGTTCCTCTTCACTTTCTGCCATAAGGGTGGTGTCATCTGCATATCTGAGGTTATTGATATTTCTCCCGGCAATCTTGATTCCAGCTTGTGCTTCTTCTAGCCCAGCGTTTCTCATGATGTACTCTGCATAGAAGTTAAGTAAGCAGGGTGACAATATACAGCCTTGACATACTCCTTTTCCTATTTGGAACCAGTCTGTAGTTCCATGTCCAGTTCTAACTGTTGCTTCCTGACCTGCATACAAATTTCTCAAGAGGCAGATCAGGTGGTCTGGTATTCCCATCTCTTTCAGAATTTTCCACAGTTTATTGTGGTCCACACAGTCGAAGGCTTTGGCATAGTCAATAAAGCAGAAATAGATGTTTTTCTGGAACTCTCTTGCTTTTTCGATGATCCAGCAGATGTTGGCAATTTGCTTATCATTAATTACTTATTAATTTTATTTTCTAACTACTTGTATTATGAAAAACTGTGTCAATGAGTTCTCTGTTGTCCATTTAAACATTTTTATTTTATCTTGACTGATTTGTGTTCAGGCTACTATTTTCATGCTTTTTTGTGGATCGTATAACAATGTATTTTATTGATGTTGTAGTTTCTACAATTATTAAATGGCTGTATATAGTTACAGTGTTAATTTGAGAATTAAAGTAAAAGTATCTTGAAGAAACAGAAATAAAGACGTGGTTGGTATTGCTCAAATAAAACGTGAAACTTTCTCCTTCCTTTGCAGCCAACATATCAATTGTAGATATTGATACTAACCAGGAGGAAAACATAGCAACTTCATCTCCTGGGAACAACTTCGGTCTTGACTTGAAAGCAGATGACAAAATATATTTTGGTGGTCTGCCAACACTGAGAAACTTGAGGTAATTTGATGTATATTTACGGCTAAGGATTACATTTTAATTAAATGGTCACTATGCTCACTAGAGTTCTCAAGTTTAATTATAACAGGAATATCGTATAACCTTTAGTTGCAGAAAATGCCTAATCTAAAAAATTGTGCTACATGTTAAAATAATACCAGGATTTAAAAACCAGAGATTAATTTGATATCTTTATTGAAGAGGTGGATGGGAATCACTGTTACCTTTAGAGTCAGTCACAAGATAAAAAGAATTATAAAAGTTTTTAAAGGTGGAAACTGGAGTTGAAGGCAATGGAGTTGCCTTCCTGCTGTACACTCACCAGAGATAATGGTGCACTGACTTTGCTGAGTGCTCCGAAAATTAGTCAGTGTTCCAGGATACTGTGAGTGTAACCTACTTTATGGCTAAGCATGAGGATGATAATAGTGTAGTGGAACTTTCCCATGTACTTGATGCTAAAGCAGTATTAGTTGTTCTTGCCCATGTCAATATTTTTCAAAACTTCACATATATTTTTTAGATAGCAGGATGGGGAGATGTATTTGGTTTAATAGTTTAATTAATTCCAAAATAAATAGAAGTAATTAAAAAGTGTCAGAAAATATTTCATGTGATATTTCATTAATCTCCTGTTTGTCACAAAACAGCCTATAAGAAATAAAAGTATTATAGAGTATTTGGTGCTCAATAAAAGTTAATCGAATCTAATTTGGATGGGATGAATTGATTTGGCCAAACCATAAGAATTTACTATAAATAATAGACCACCATATTTTTACATTTTATTTTGTTTAGTTTGCTAGTTTTTTATGATTACAAAAGTCCTGCCTAGGTGTTTCTACACTAAAAAGACACATTACAATTGGAATGGTCTCAGAATAACTGAAAAGTATGATGGTCAGTTCTTTTCATATTTCTCGGATGAGCAGTAGAACTTCAGTCTTATTTATGATATTGAGCATGCAAACTGAGGTCTGTGTTTCTTTCTGTATCTAAATTCATAAACCAGACACCTGTTCAGTTTATCAAGTGTATAATTTGATAAGCTCAATGCAGATAAACTGGCTCGGCGTTCATCCACATGATATTGAATTTGTGTTAGGAATATAGATTTTAAATGTCTGATCAGAAAAATTATTGCAGATTCAGTGTATTTGAATAGTGTCATAGTTATTACTCCAAAATCCATTTATTCATTCAACAGGTGTTTGATAAGCATCTACTATGTTCCAGATACTATTTAAATACTGGGGATCTAGCAAATTATTCAAATCTAAGATTTAGTTTATTCTAGAATTTAACTAAATTCTCTATGAGTGAATTAAATGTAGCCAAAATCAGGCTATCCAAAGATGACTTCATCTATTCTGGTGGTAATGTAGTTTTAATTACCATTAAGTGATTTTTAGGAATTATCAACAAAAGCATATATGTTAATTTAACTGAGATGGGTTTATGTATTATTAAATAGTTTACAGACTACATACCTAGTGAGTCTTTATTACCACAATGTTTTTTTTCATTTCCACAGTATAGCATTTCATAATTATAATATTTCTATGGTATGACACATTATTTCAAAACTATCTTTAGACATTTATTTGTGAGACATATATTTGTGACTATTCAAGGAGCCATGCATTCATAGCTGTAATTTGCCCACAGGCAAGATCTTCTTATGATTAAGAGCGAAAGATGTGATGGACATGAATTATTTTATATATGTTAAGTTCAAGCTAAGTTCAAAAAGGCAATAAGCTCTCTTTGTAAGCTACTCATGAATATTACTGCACAGGAATATTTGTTCATTTTCCATTAATAAAAATGATAAACATGAGTGCTTTAAATTCAATTCCAAAATAAAAATTTTCTAAGAGCATAGTGTGGGAGACGGTCACCATTGGGTTCAATTTTCGTCACAGTCAAGGGTATATGCCTGTTTTCCCTTCTTGTGGTATTTTTCTTTCCTTTGTAGATCTCTGTGAAATGCTGTTTTAAAAGATTTATGATTATAGTTTATTGTTTTACTAAATGAAAATGCAATTATAAGTAAATCATTTTTTTCTCTTCCCTTTGACCTAGTATGAAAGCAAGGTAAAATTTAAATTTATGCATGCCTTCTTCAAGTGCATGGGTTGGGTCAATGTGGCTTCTTAGATAAAGCAGTGATGCAGAAGCAGAGTGACACCTATCCAGCTTTATTCATAGTACATTTCACCAGCAAGTAATGCATTCTGAGATGATTCTCATGCTGCCCTTTGCTTACAAAAATGCTGCTGCTTACCCACCATCCCAGAGCTGCCCTTCGACTTGTTTCGCCCACGCACAGCGCCCTCTAGTGCACACTTGCAGCAGCACAGGCCAGGGGCAGCTGGTCAGGTTTGTGGGCACAGATCTAGTTCTGGGGAACAAAGTGATCTTCTGGGTTGAACCTCAGACTCTGGTCTCCCAGGTACTACTATCTGCTGAACAAGCAACTGTGCTCCTAAATGCTTACTACTGCCTGATTGCTTTTTGCAAGCCTGAAGATGCAAATGGTTACATGGCCCTTGCACCTCTTGGCAAAGCTGCTTCTTTATTGCCTTGTTTATTTAGAATTTAGGTATGGAGTCAGATAAAAGGAGCCTCTAGAAATACTGTATGTAAAACGAGTGTTTGCATTAACGATGAGAAAGTTTGCAGACAGTCATCCTAGCTTCTCAGGAGCATTTCAATTCCAATTTGCAGGCGGGCAGTATTAGCCTGGAAGTTTTAAGCGTCAGGCCCTTGTACGTGGCTGACCAAACCCCAGAGATGTGTGCAAGGCTGGGGCTGTCTGGCTAGAGTTACAGCTGAGTGTTTTGGTATTTGAAAACCTAACAGTGCCAAATTTCCCAAAAGGACATAATGAAGCTGAACTGATCAAAGAAATTTTTAAAGCAAAGGCTAGATTTTTAATACCAGAAACTAGACTATATAGAACTGAAAGTGTGGGGAAAAATAAGCTTGTTTCATCACGGACCAGTCAAGTGCTGTTTGCTGAGATGGCTAAAAGGCAAAGGCTGGCTTTCAATGAAAGTATATGCTAATAAGGCTCTGGAATGACACTGTGTAGCTTTGTAATTTTGCCTCTGAGGCAAACAGAGGAAACAGAGGCCTGTGGTTACCATTAGGAGTCTGATCACCATATGTGATTACTTATCCCCTGTGATTTTCATAATGTTGAGCTTGCTGAATCATTGTGTTTTGAAATGGTTCTTTGTATTTCCCTGAAACAATGAAGTGTATAGCTTGTAGGAGTGATTTATTTTATTGATAAGACCTCTGAGAAACTCGTGATAAATCAGACCTCCTCTCAACAAACAAGGAAGCAAATGAATGCTGAGAATGAAGTTCACTGGCTTCTTTCACTTTATACAGGAAGTATATAAGCAAGATTCTCACTGTCCAACTGGCATGTTTTTGTAATAACCAGCTGACCGAACAGAAGGGGAAGACCTTGGGAACAAGTGGGAAATGATCAAAGAAAATAAAACAGTCCCAGAGAGAAAGAAACAGAACAAATACCCGTCATGAGATAAATCACCGGATACACACTGCCAGGGGTCTGATTTGCTGGCCTCCCTGTTTGTCCCCATGTCATATGTTTTTTATTAAGGCAAAAAAAGGAATCCTGCCACCATGGGACAGTGAGGAGAGAGTTAATCATTATCCTACTAAGTATAATATCTTGGTATTGATTGGACACTTTTTAGAGTTGCTTGCTTGCATGCATGTTAAGTCACTTCAGTCATGTCCAACTCTTTGTGACCCTATGGACTGTAGTCCACCAGGCTCCTTGTCCATGGGATTCTCCAGGCAAGAATACTGGAGTGGGTTGCCATGCCCTCCTCCAGGGGATCTTCCCCACCCAGGGATCGAACCTGTGTCTCCTGCAGTTTCTGCATTGCAGGTGGATTCTTTACCACTGAGCCACCAGGGAAGCACCTAGAGTTGCTTATTAACATTAAAAAAAAAGTATTACTTTTTCCATTTCTGTTGACTTGCACCGTTCAATATGGTAGCCACTAGCCACAGTGGCTATTTAGCTTTAAGTTAAAGAAAAAAAAATTTGCTTAAATTATATTTCCCTGGCTGTCCAGTGTTTAAGATTATGCATTCCCACTTCAGGGAGCATGAGCTTGATCCCTAGTTGGGGAACTAAGATCCTATATGCCATGCAGTGTCGCCAAAAAAGGAAAAAGAAAGAAAATAGCAATAAAAATCCAGGTTCTCATTGGCGCAAGCTACTTTTCAAGTGTCAGCAGACATATATGGCTACTCATTACCGATTTGGACAGTGCAGGAAAGAATATTTCTATCATCACAGAAAGTTGTACTGGACAGTGCTGCTATAGATGAAAAAAGTGTCACTGTTAGCATCCTGTTAACTTGTGTTTATCAAGCACTCACTGCATGCTAGCATGTTTATCCTTTTTTAAGAAGTAGTAAGCAAAAAGTAAATATTCAAGAGTCTTTTGGGTGTTGAAGCCATCTTCAACTTTATTGGAAAAATTAAATGTATGTTTTGTCCTTTGGTTGCTTTATTTTGTTACTGCTCCAATACAGAATAAGTACTTTAAGGTCAATTTGTAAACTTAAAGTATATTTTTTGAAACTGTAATCCAAAAGAATGTTTCTCAGGCTTTATTTGACTTAAAATTTTTAAAGAGAAATATGACATTATCTTATTCTCAGCTAAACCCTCCAAAAAAAGTCTCAATGGCAGAAATATTATCTTTTCAAAATAAATGTTTCCAGATTTTTAAATTTTGAGTAAAATTTTATTTAATGTTTTTCATTATATAGTATGACTATGCTGTCCTGTACAAGTGTCTGCTCTTGGGTGGAAAAAAACAAACACATTTCATTATGCATATGAAGCACTTCAAAAGAAGTCAAGTTAATTTCTATACCTTGTATTTAAATGCAATAGTTGAGATTATTTTTTAAAAGGAGAGAAAGAAGAGCTACATAAAGACTCCTTGTGCAAGTTGGTGCTAATATCCACTTATCCAACCAGTAGCTAATGGAAGCATAGTTTTCTGGGTCCATATGTGCACCTGTGAACAGTTTGAGAGACATACGCCTGCCTGTGCATCAGTTTGCTCCATACGGCTTGCATCCAGTAGTCACAGACACTATACTGCCATTGTCCTAATGATATTGTTTTTATTTTCCATTTAACTTTTCAACAGGCCAGAAGTAAATGTGAAGAAATATTCTGGTTGCCTTAAAGATATCGAAATTTCAAGAACTCCATACAATATACTTAGCAGCCCTGATTATGTTGGTGTCACCAAAGGATGTTCACTGGAGGTTGGTCTCTTCCTAATGGCTCCCTAAATACCTTCATATCAGATTTCACTTACTTAATTCGGGTCTATTAGAGGGACCAGTCCTTGTTAATCTGTTTTGAATTCCTACTGACTCTAGTCTTCTTGTTCTTTAGTCGCTAAGTCGTGTCCAACTCTTTTGCAACCCCTTGAACTGTAACCCAACAGAGTTCTCTGTCCGTGGAATTTCCCAGGCAAGAATACTGGAATGGGCTGCCATTTCTTACTCCAAAGGATCTTCCTTACCCAAGAATTGAATCCACATCTCCTGCATTGACAGGCATTTTCTATTTTTTTTAATTGGAAGCTAGTTACTTTACAATATTGTGGTGGTTTTTTGCCATACATTGACATGAATCACCCATGGGTGTACATGTGTTCCCCATACTGAACCCCCCTCCCTCTTCCCTCCCCATCCCATCCCTCAGGGTCATCCCAATGCACTAGCCCTGAGCACCCTGTCACAAGCATCAAACCTGGACTGGCAATCTATTTCACATATGATAATATACATGTTTCAACACTAGTCTCTCAAATCATCCCACCCTCACCTTCTCCCATAGAGTCCAAAAGTCTGTTCTTTACATCTCTGTCTCTTTTGCTGTCTTGGATATAGGGTCATTGTTACCATCTTTCTAAATTCCATATATATGCATTAATATACTGTATTGGCGGAGAAGGCAATGGCACCCCCACTCCAGTACTCTTGCCTGGAAAATCCCATGGATGGAGGAGACTGGTAGGCTGCACTCCATGGGGTTGTGAAGAGTCGGACACGACTGAGCGACTTCACTTTCACTTTTCACTTTCATGCATTGGAGAAGGAAATGGCAACCCACTCCAGTGTTCTTGCTTGGAGAATCCCAGGGACAGAGGAGGCTGGTGGGCTGCCGTCTATGGGGTCACACAGAATCAGACTCGACTGAAGCAACTTAGCTGCAGCAGCAGCATACTGTATTAGTGTTTTTCTTTCTGATTTACTTCACTCTGTATAATAGGCTCCAGTTTCATCCACATCATTAGAACTGATTCAAATGCATTCTTTTTAATAGCTGAGCAATATTCCAATATGTATATGTACCACAGCTTTCTTATCCATTCGGCTGCCGATGGACATCTAGGTTCCTCCATGTCCTGGCCATTGTAAACAGTGCTGGCAGGCAGATTCTTTACCACCAAGCCACCAGGAAGCCCATGTGCCACAACTACTGACTGAACCTGTGCCCTAGAGCACATGTATCACAACAAGAGAAGCCATTACAATGAGAAGCCCACACACAGCAACTCGAGAGTAGCCCCAACTCACTGCAACTAGAGAAAGTGTGCACACAGCAATGAAGACCCAGAGCAGCCAAAAATAAATAAATAAATAAATTTTTAAACATAAATAAAAACAAAATGGTAAATATATTATAGGTAAGGTAAGGTGAAGTCACTCAGCCGTGTCTGACTCTTTGCGACCTCACAGACTGTAGCCTACCAGGCTCTTCCATCCATGGGATTTTCCAGGCAAGAGTAGTGGAGTGGGTTGCCATTTCCTTCTCCAGAGGATCTTTCCAATGCGGGGATCGAACCCAGGTCTCCCACATAGTGGGCAAACACTTTACCATCTGAGCCACCAGGGAAGTCTATAAATATACTTACAAATTTTTAATTATCCTGATATGACCAAACTATTCATTTTAGCTGCTTCCTCCAGTTAAAATTATCTTACAGCATTGTGATGGGAGACAAAGGGATTTGGGAAAAGAGAGAAAATCACCACTGAGCTATGAGGTTTCAAGACTGGAACAGAACTTTTGGGGTCTTCATTGGGCCTAGTTACAGTCTCTGACTTGCAAGTAGCCATAGACACCCACCCTGAGAAGCTTGGGCATAGGAAAAAGGAAAGTATATACAGAATTTAATCTCTAAGAATCCATATTGACCTCTTTTTGCTCAGAGTTTTAATCTTCCAAAACCTGACTCTCATCCACATGCAAAAGATATATACATGAGAATGGGAAACTGTCCAGAAAATGAATAGCCTGTATACTAGGAAATGATGGTTCTGTAAAGGTACTTTTCAGTAACCAGGAATTATTTGCAACTAAAATATGAAGCAGAAATTGAAATATTTGATAAATATTAAAAAGTCTGCACAGTAGTTGTATTTGAACTATCTAAGACTCTATGATTCGAAAATTGGAATCGAAAACAGATTATACATTTTACAACATCTATGTCACTTAACTTGGCCTGGAACACGGCAGGGGAAAATATCCTGCATTAAAAGATTCCTTGTTTTCTTCACTCCAGCAAAATCCAGGACTTTTCAAATGAACGTTTTAAGCACTATAAATGCCCAACTACAGGGAGTTGCTTAAATAAATCTTTGCATTTGCTACAATGGAATGACCTGCTACTAAAAGTGAGATTGAAATCTAAATTTACTGACAGAGATACCCCCCACATAGAAAGTGAGAAAAAGAAGTTACAAATGAGTGTACCTGTCATGATTCAGTATGAATATAGAGAGGAGGAGAGAGGAAAGGGGCAAGATTGTAAAAGATAAAACACATGAATGACTGCATGGCTTCATGAATACATGAACAAATGGATTATATCAATAGAAAGTTACATGCTTCTACACAGCTTGGGACGGGAGTGATTTTTACACTCTTTCTTTTTGTACTTTGTTACTGTCTACAATGTTACTATTTCAATTTTATCAGCAAAGACTGATACTGTTTTCATTTTAAGAAAATTAAACTATGAAATATTTGATTTATTTTTAAAATTTAAATTGTATCTGATTTTTTAAAAAATTCCTCCAGAGTGTCTTTATATATTTACTAGCAGTGAACATCTTTACCCTCAACTCATCACTGAGAAAGAATGCAGACAGAGACCATGGTCAGACTTAGCTATAAAACATACGCAACTAGTTGGTAAAAGGATTCAAGGGATCAATGAGAATGTTTTCAAGGAAGATTTAGCAAAATAGATTTAAATCAGAAGAAAATGTTACCTATTAGTGATAATCAGTAATGGTCTTTTATATTTCAAATCAAAAGTTCTAGAATAAAAGAAGAACCCCTAAGTTTTATTTTAACTTAAACTGTTCAGAAAATTAAATGTTACAGTTTGGAATAATATTTCCTCAGTTACTCTTAAGCATAACTGAGTTTTCATGCATTCTGAGTTGTCATGCATGAATATATATTTCATAGTAACTTTGAGTGCATTGAGAAGGGTGAGTGAGATGGAGAAACTAAGTGTTCATTCATTTCTAATGCTTTCTTCCCTTCTTTCCTTTTACTTGAAGAACGTTTACACAGTTAGCTTCCCCAAGCCTGGTTTTGTAGAGCTGTCTCCTGTGCCTATTGATGTTGGAACAGAAATCAATCTGTCCTTCAGCACCAAGAATGAGTCTGGGATCATTCTCTTGGGAAGTGGAGGGACACCCATTCCGCCTAGGAGAAAACGACGGCAAACTGGACAGGTAATTACAACACCTAATTAATACAATAAAAATAAAATAATAATTAAAAACACAACACCTGATTAATAATGCATTTTCCCTAATATTTGTATAAAACTATTTTACAAAGATACTCAGGAGAGGCATTTAGGATTTATAAATTGTCTTTGTATTTTTTAAATTTGTATCATTTATTTCTATTATCATCTTTTTAGGACAATTATTTCCCCAAGGATTTTTCTGTTGGTCAATTCTAGGTGTGGGTGCACTTGTATTTACATCCATATATCATACGAGTTTGAACATATAAAGAGAGAATGCTTAAAATATATTCAAATTGTATTAATATTCTAAGTCCAGTTTCCTACCAACTCTGTAGATATCCAGATGGGGGACCCTTAAATTTAAATTTCCCTTTGGATCAGTTTCACTAGCTAACATGATGCAGTCTGTTGGCGCCTAACTGCTCCACCTTCTCTGGACACCAAGAAAGCAAAGAATGGACCTGGATAGAAGACAAAGAAAACACACCCAACGCAGTGTCAATGAACGTGAACGTGAAGTCACTCAGTCATGTCCGACTCTTTGCAACCCCATGGACTATAGCCTACCAGGCTCCTCTGTCCATGGGATTTTCCAGGCAATAGTACTGGAGTGGATTGCCATTTCCTTCTCCAAGGGATCTTCCCAACCCAGGGATCGAACCCAGGTCTCCCGCATCGTAGACAGACGCTTTACCATCTGAGCCAGCAGGGAAGTCGGTGTCACAATAGTGACATCAAAATAAAGCCTACGCAGTCTGCTCTGTGAACTTCTGTTCTCCTGCCCTCCAGCCATCCAGTTCTGTTCAAAGCTAGCTCTTAGTTGTCTGCATCGAGGCACCGTAAGTCTTTACTTCATGGACATTCCTCCAATACTTTCAACCATACTTTTAAAGATAACCCATTTTTTCCTTTTAATCTAGTTTCTCTCAGTGAAAGGATTCCTAGGAATTACCTAGTCTGCCATGGCCAAAGCATAGAGTACTTTATAAATATGTCCTTTATAAATATGCATGCATCCCTGTAAATCAGGTTGTATTGTTTGTGATTATAGGATTATTAAAATCACTTTTATCATTTAAAGTTTAATAATTTAAACCACTATTTAATAATAGTATATAATAGTATTCTTTTCTCCCCACCACCAAAAAAAGAAAAAACAAAATACAGTTGACCCTTGAAAATATGAGTTTGATCACACAGGTCCACTTGTATGTGCATTTTTTCTTCGATGGTAAATACAACAGTATTACATGGTCCAAGGTTGATTGAAACTGAGGATGCAGAATATCTGATATGGAGGAACTGAGTAAAGGGAGGGCCAACTATAAGTTATGCTCTGATTTTTGACTGTGTGGAGGGTCAGTACCTCATGTCATTCACCCATATTGACAAATAAAATCCAAAAATGTACAGCCATGAGTAACTTGCATTGTCTACAGAACACAAAGGTGGTTTGATATTAGAAAGTCTGAAAATCATATAATCATCTTGATAGATGTAGAGAACACTTGTAGCTAAACTAAACACCCATTCCTGATCAAAAATAACAATAACGAAAGACTTAGTAAATTAAAAAGAGGATGATAGGAAAACATAAACATTTCCTATAAAATCAAGCCCAAGAAAAGATAAATATTATTGCTATACTGGTCTTAGCTGATGCAATAAGAAAAGAATAAATAAATATAGTACAAGAAAAAGTATATAATTTAACAAGAAATAAAACAAACATAAGACCTATACTGGAAAAATTATAAAATTTATTGAAAATGTATAACAGACTACTTAATAAAGTCATTATGTTAATGGAAAGAGTGTTAAAAATATTTCACTTCTCCATAAAATGATGTGTAGGTTTGCCTTCAATGAAAATATCACCTTATCTTTTTGAAAATCAGAACAAATTCTAAATTTAATATCAAAAGTCCAAGAAAGTTATGAAATAGAATAAATTGGAGGACTGTTCTAACAGTTTTGAATCATGGTTGTGTAGTATTAATATATAGATAACTCTTTGTCTGTGGAACATAAGAGAGAGCCAAGTATAGACGGAAATGATATTTGGCGATAGGTGGCATTGCACATCATCAGCGAAAAAAGTGAACCTTTCAGTGAATGATTCTGGGGCAATTCGTTATCCATTTAGAAAAAAAAAAATGAAGTAATTTCTATTTCATGTTAAACAGATAATTAATTCCCAATGAATTAAAGTCTTAAATATGAAAGGAAAAAACTTTAAAGTGTTTAGAAGAAAATGTAAAAGGATAACCTATGACCTTAAGGAAGAAAAGAATTTCTTTGGGAAGGAAAAAAAAAACTTTTTTTTTTAAATTAGAGGGAGAAGAAATAATATTTTATCTCATTTTATATTGTACATAACAAGTATGGAATAAGTATAATAAAAATAAATGTTCTCCTAAACTCTTTGCCTTTTAATCCAAAATACAAAAAAATTATTAAATAAATTTAAATAATAAGCCAGTTATTATAATAAAAGGACCAGATCAAACATTCTGAGATAGCTTTTCAGTAAAGGATATCTGTGCCCTGGATCACAGTCAAGTAACTAAATACCACCTCTCAGTTTCAGATTTCTCCTCATCAGAACCAAATGAATAGGCTTGAATCATCAGTTGTCAGGATAGTTCTTAAAATAAAACTTTTTCATTAAAACAATTAAAATGAGAAAATATTAAGTGCTATAGTACAAATTAGAAATAACATGTTAATGCTTCAACATTTTAATGAATATATTTTATTTTTTTAATATCTGTTTTAAAATCTCACTGTTATTGCTGTCTGAAAAAGGAAACAATATTAAATAAATAATTCATTTCTGTTGTAGAATCAAACCGGTTAAATGACATACTTTATTTTTCAAAGCTACCAGTTTTAATACTCACAGGGTCATTTGTGATTATGTTCTGCTAACGGGATTTGAGACCTCAATCAGCTTAAAAAACAACTTTAATTGAGTGCTTAGATGGCAGTTGCCCCTTTCTGATGGATGGCGACACTGATCCAGGTCCTCTGGACATTTTGCATGGGACACGCGGCAACACAGCTGATTTTGCAAACTGTTGGAGACATTGTGATGTTTGACTGAAACCATCTCCACCGCCTTGTGGTGACTCGTGGAGGACCGAGTGATCATGTGTGACAGGGGGCCCTGTGCTCCACTTGAAAAGGAGCACGTGGTGGTGTCAGCTTTGGGGATGAGGACTGCATTCAGGCTCCCTGGGGTTCACAAACTGATCTCAAAAACCACACTGTTGCTATAGTAACAGTGGCAAGAAGAAAGCAGTCGTGTTTGTGGATGAAAAATTGTCTGCTTTCTTTCTAAATGTGGGAGACAAGTTAGGTGTTGGTGATAGCAATACATTTCACCAGCCTGGAATTGAAATCTAAACACTCAAAATGCCCTGAAGTGGGAGTGAGACCTGATTTCCAGAAGCTAGCTGTCCATCTGCGAATGCAAGGGAGAGGGGTTTTATTAACCCCCTTTGTTTCCTGATGGGTTTTGTGAATTAGAAGCCCAATGCGAGCACAGCTGTTCCTTTCAGCATTGCAAATCTGCTTTGCAGAGATGGCTCTCTTACTATCTCCCTTTCCACATCACCTAACAAGCAGAAATGGTAAGTGACTGTAAAGCTATTTCCAGCTGCTTTAAATACTCTGTAAGAAAATATTGAGTCTTAACTTCGCAGGTAAGCTCTCAGAGCAGATGAATCTGCCGTTCTTTCAGGTAACTAAGCTAAGTCGTAGATGCGACTCCTTTCGTCTTCAATAACCATTTGCTGTTGCAGGTCTATTATGCGATCTTCCTAAACAAGGGCCGTCTGGAAGTGCATCTCTCCACAGGGGCGCGCACAATGAGGAAAATCGTCGTCAAACCTGAGCCGAGTGTGTTTCACGACGGGAGAGAGCATTCTGTTCACGTAGAGAGAACTAGAGGGTAACAATAGTTCTGGCGACTGACTGTACTGTCGTAACTAACACGAACTTTTGCTCGCCTTAGTCCTTAACTGGACCTTTGTGTGTATGGACAGACGACACATTGCTGAAGTGTCAACTAGCTTAATTTTATCTTCCTTATATTTCATACTTTGGGAACTTCATTTACCTTGACCCTTAGGAGTTTTATTCTTAACGTTTTTTCTGCTGAGCAGCTCTCCTCTCCACCTCTGGAAAACCAAATGCATCTTCTGAAGCCATAGCTAAGAAAAATCTCTCCCTCCACACCTCTCAAATACTCTCTTCTCAAATAAGGCATATGTGGGTGGTGAAATGGCGCAGAGCAGCTCAGCTGGGGCCCGCAGCCTTTGGCAGCTGCCATTTCATTTGGATTCCAAGGCAGTTATGGCAGCTGCTTAGAAATCTGTCACAAATACAGAGCAGGGCAGCAGCTGTAGGACCCACGGAGCCCTGTTCTGTGCGGGCCTCACGCCTGGCCCCTGCCAAGGTGTGCAGGGTCCCTGCGCCACAGCTCTGTGAGGGACCAGAGTTGAGAGAGGGCAGAGGCTGCTGTCTTACCATCAGTGCACAGAGGCTGCCTCTCTTCTGAGCCACCAGAGCACTTGCTTCCCAGCTCTGAGTCAGGGAATTGGCTGTTAGTGTTATGAGCTGATGTCTTATTTTTTCAGAATGCTGAAGTACTTTATACTTACTTTATTGAGGAAGTCATTTGATTTTTTTTTTTCCATCAAAGTGTTTGACAACTCAGGTAAGGGGCTTCCCTGATGGTTCAGCAGGTAAAGAACCCACCTGCAATGCAGGAGACACAGGAGATGCACATTCTATCACTGGGTGGGTAAGATCCCCTGGAGAAGAAAATGGCAACCCATTCCTGTATTCTTGCCTGAAAAATCCCATGGACAGAGGAGCCTGGTGGGCTACAGTTCATGGGTCACAAAGAGTCAGACAAGACTGCGCAATCAAGCACATAAGCACAGCGAGTTTAGAAGGACAATTAGAGAAAAACAGAAGCCTAGAGACTTCAGACCTCCAAGCCAACGATCCATTTAGACTGAAAACAGAAAAGACCTGGAAATCAAACTTGATGAAACCTCAAAACATAAATAATCCTTTTAAATATAACAGTACAAAGGTGTAGCAAAAGTTCAAGCAAGCAGATGTTATTCTGTACTTGAAGACCACCATTGTCTAATCATCCTCTTGTGTGGACAATAGTTTAAATAAGTAATAACAATGTCTTGTAAGTAAAGAAACTTCCTTGCTTTGCATTTTTCTGTTATATAGAGCATTATCTTTTGGGCTGAATTAATGCTCAGTCAATTACGGAGTATCTACTAACTGAAATGTTTAGAAACCATGATTAAGACAAATGAGGGATCAATATTTGGACAAACTAAGAACATTTACTAATCTTCTAGGCACATATTGCAGTCAGAGTCTCCGAAGAGAAATGCAAACTGAATGTTCTCATTTGAACCTTAAGGAATGCTCTAGAATACTGATTTTGCAAGTCTTCTAGACTTTACTTCAGGTCCTTTGCCAAATGTTAGTCCTTCTCATTGTAGGAAAACCTTTTTAAGGTTTTTCAAATAATTTCAAGAAGCAAATGCAGATCTGAGAAATACAGTTGGCCAAAAAATCATCCAAAATATGTTATTTTGTAGAGAAAGGATTCTGACATTCCCAAGTGCATTTTGTCTTATGCTAAGGTATCCTTTTCACAGATGTCTCTTCAAGAAGAGTATTTTAGTATGCCAGCTTCACAGCTGTTGGCCATCAATCCAACCTTTATTTGATTAAGCTCAGTATAGTACATCCCTGAAAACTGGTCATTCAGTTAATTGGCCATATAAACAAACTGTTGTGCCATTCTCTATTAATTAAAGGATAATGTATTAGACATATTAGTGTGTTGTCACTACACTCTGTGGCAAAGCAAGAGCTCATTTGCCACCATAATGTCTCATTCAGCACTCTGAGGTCAAAAAACAATTATCACCTATCCCTTAAGCAAGTGCTTCAATTAACTGATTAACCAGAGATCACTAATGACCCTAAGAACATCACCTAGAAACATATTTCAATGCTTCATATCAATTTTATGGCATGCTCTGTGTCAGATACTACAAAAATTATGTCCTTTAGTTATTCTAAATATATATGAGATATGTATTCACATCCTTTCATCGCAGATGAGGAAATATTAACTAATTTACCCCAAATCACATAGCTAGTAAATAACAGGCAGGATTTAAACCCAGATATACTTGACTTTCGGAGAAGGCGATGGCACCCCACTCCAGTACTCTTGCCTGGAAATCCCATGGTGGAGGAGCCTGGTTGGCTGCAGTCCATGGGGTCGCTAGAGTCGGACACGACTGAGCGACTTCACTTTGAATTTTCACTTTCATGCATTGGAGAAGGAAATGGCAGCCCACTCCAGTGTTCTTGCCTGGAGAATCCCAGGGATGGGGGAGCCTGGTGGGCTGCCCTCTATGGGGTCACACAGAGTTGGACACGAATGAAGTGATTTAGCAGCAGTAGCAGCATACTTGACTTTAACACCTCCATCTGTGCTTGCTAGGTGTTTATTCTTACCTCTGTGACCTCAGAGGTTTGTATTACTTGATGTTGATGATGATGCCCCTGTTAACTTGGAAATACTTGCTTGCTTCCAACACTATTTAGACTGTAGATGTCAATTGTTTCCTTTCTTCAAACAATACAACCTCATAAAATTAGTAGATTTTTATCAAATTTAGAGGCAAGCTTTTAAGTATTTACTCTCTTTACGCTTCCTTTCTTGTTTTCTTTCCTTCTCTCCTCCTCCCTCTGCAAAAATTTCACCTCCTTTACTCTGGTGTCTAATTCTGTAGTACTCCAGTGATCCTCTGCCTTTTATAACTGCTTGGCCCTCTGATCTTCCTCCTGGAGTCCACCTAAATGGCCAGTAGTTCTAACTGGATAAAAACAGTAAACCCTAAGAGCCTGGAGTAGAAGCTTAGGCATTCTCCACAGGTATTCTCCATGAAAGCATTCTTCACACAGGTACAGAATTAGGCTAAAGACCACAAAATTGGAGCAAATATTTCAGGAGTAATTTGAGGTTTCCAGAATGGGACCAAGATTTGAATACTGCAACCCAGTTATTTCTTTCTAACCATCCAAAATATGTTCAATTTAAAAATTTCAGGTTTTGCTTCTCATGTAAATTGTAAATTTCAGGACACTTCTCTTAATATTTTTACCATGTATGCAATTCATTTTATAGTTATTTGAAAAAAAAATCTTAGATCAATATTTCATACAAATAAATTGAATATAAGTAATAAAATATTATAAAACTTCAAGATTCAATTATTGAAATTTTAAGGAAATACAGCTGACATATCACAATATTAATAGTATTGTAATGATTCTTATAATGCTTTTTGGACATAGTAGGTCCACAGTAAAGAATTTTTGAATAAATGCTTTTTAAAAAACATACCAGAATCATAAAGGACATGTAATATCCCTCTTTGAAGTGAAGTGAAGTCGCTCAGTCGTGTCCGACTCTTTGCGACCCCATAGACTGTAGCTTACAAGGCTCCTCCATCCATGGGATTTTCCAGGTAAGAGTACTGGAGTGGGTTGCCATTTCCTTCTCCAGGGGATCTTCCTAGCCCAGGGACTGAACCCAGGTCTCCCGCATTGTAGGCAGATGCTTTACCGTCTGAGCCACCAGGGAAGCCCAGTGGCTTCCCTCTTTACAAAGTGCTAAATAAATGACTTAGATTTGACGCTCCTAGGTTGTAAAATACAAACTGGATTCAACTTTAGTCCTTTAACAGTGTCCTTATTAAGTCATACAACCTCAGTGCAATGCCTTAGTTAATGGTTTCCATGGTTCAGAGTAGGGGTTCTTATCCTTTTATAAAAGAATCAAATGAGACTGAGCAAGATTAAATAACTAACCCAAGGTCACACACTAGTAAGCTTTCATGCATGCTGAGTCGCTTCAGTCGTGTCCGACTCTGTGACTCTATGGACTGTCGCCTGCCAGGCTCCTCTGTTCATGAGGATTCTCTAGGCAAGAATACTGGAGTGGGTTGCCATTTCCTGCCAAGGTTGAGATCTTCCCAGGGACAGAACCTGTGTCTCCTATGTCTCCTGCATTGGCAGGTAGTTCATACTAGTGCTTAAGTCCAGTCTGTTTCTTCTGAAAGTTCATGCTCACTCTACATCTCCACCCTGTGATCCAGTAAGAGCCATTGTTGTGGTCTTTAGGGGCAGAACCAGACTATAGAGAGTCCACATGAGAAAGAGGAGAGCCTCTGGATCTTTAAAAATTCTAATCAAAAGCAGAGATTTGCTCTTCTCGGACAGTATTTAATAGTGCCTTAAACCGTTCATTCAAACCCTGGGGAACACTGGCATATAGGAGATTACTTTTAGCAAATGGTAAAAAAAGGAGGGGGGAGTATGAGGGGTACTTCTCAACGAGTCTCACATATCCAGAAGTGAGTGGTTTTCTAGAAGTCTCATAAAACCACCCACATTCTTAGCAATAAGGTTGAACTCTTGAATTTTGCCAACACAGTCTTCTGGAGTCTGGCAAAACATCGTTCCCCCTATTTTGCCTTTGAAACTAAATCCAATCTGCTCCCTCCATACCACCTGAGCAATAAAGAGACATAAAAAAATGCTTCATAGAATGGAAGGTAGTAAGTATATCCTTGATTAGAGCATGGGTCCAGAGTCAGACTGCCTGGGTTCAAATCCCAGCACATCTGTATGAACTGGGAAAGCTACTTAGCCAATCTGTTCCCCTCATTTAACTCATCTGTACAGTGAATATAGAGTTTTTTAAAAGATGTTTGTTAGAATAAGCCACAACAATATCTGGTCTTTGTTCTATTCTCTTACATTTGAATTGTCCCAGCATGGGCCAGTTATTCAGTGCCATTTCAGAGCATCTTTGCCCTGATTTATTGTTTCTAACTATATGTGTGGTTTTTGTTCTTTATAAAATCAAGTAACATAACATTTTAGAACTGAGTTTGCTGCCTAAATATTTCAGATTTTCTCTCCAGATGTGAATTAATTTGTAGTAATCCTCATTCATGATCCTTGGGCTATTGACTAACACTTATGACTAAGAGCCCCATGCTGACTATTGGGACTGAAGTTTAAAAACCTGCTTCTAAAACAAAAGAGAAAATGCCCTTGGTCATTTTCATCAGCAGAATTCTTTGCCTCCTGATTCTCTTCCCCAGGATCCACAGAGTGAATAAGTAGCATGAGGTTCTCAATTAGTAATGTGTAAGTTATCTCTCATAGGCAAATTAAGGATGTTAATGAAGCAGCCACTAAAGAAAATCATTGCAGAGAACAATTAGCCTGGCGTTCTAGCCTGCCTCTTCCATTCAAAAGCCAGCAGCTACATTCTTTATAAAACATCCTGTAAGCCTTTGCTGTTGATTCCTACAATCTAAGCTCTCAGGAGTACAGTTTGTCCCCTAGCAAGAAGATAATAGCTGGCACGAACCAAGAAATAAAGAGCCAAACAAAACGTGACCCCATGCTGTGCTAAACCGCTGTGCTAAACTGACTGAGCCTCATACGATTAGACACTACAACCCCATACAGAAGCCTCCTCTCCACCGGCTCATGTGTGGGACCACGGTTGTCAACACCACCAAAGGCTAATGCTGTAGCTACACCACTGCCTGGTTTCAAGAAACTCTCTAGGAGAGCTAACAAGGGAGGCAGAGGGGCAAGATCCTGAGAAACAATATCATTTGCTAAGTGACAAGTTCCTAGTCATCAGATTTGGCTGTCTTAAAAGCTACTGGAAGAAAGGGTGCGGGGTGGCGGGAGAGAGTTTGGTTTCTGGTTGTATAGGACATTGTGTGTTTTACACTTGTTTATTTTCAATGTTTTATCAGCATGTTTACTGTTCAAGTGGATGAAGACAGAAAGCATATGCAAAATCTGACAGTGGAACAGGCAATAGAAGTTAAAAAGCTTTTCATTGGGGGCGCTCCACCTGAATTTCAACCTTCCCCACTCAGAAATATTCCTCCCTTTGAAGGCTGTATATGGAACCTTGTTATAAACTCTGTGTAAGTGAATCTCCGTGTTACTCTTTTTTTTTTTCATAGGCGGATCACTATTGCATCTACATTATCCAAAAAAACCATGGGGTAGGGGAGAGGGGAAACATTGAAGATCTTCAAGTCAAATTTTTGTTTAATTGCACTCATGACCTTTAAAGGGGGAAAGGGGAAATGTAATGTAACGATAGGGAAGCAGGACAATGAAAATTAAGAGAAAATATTGAATTTTTATTATGTTCCCTTAGCCCTATGGACTTCGCACAGCCTGTATCCTTCAAAAACGCAGACATTGGTCGCTGTGCCCATCAGAAACCCCCTGAGGAGGAAGATGGAGCAGTTACAGCTGAAACAGTTATCCAGCCAGAGCCGGTTCCCACCCCAGTGGTTCCTGCACCCACCCCGTTTCTGATACACGTAGGTGTTTACATCCCATTACTTTCTCATTTTACCCCTGTGTTTGTAGTCACTTTCTGAAAGAAGGTTACTCAGGATATCTAGTAAACTCTACTGCTAGAATTAGAGGAAGGGTCACCTGTCTATGAAAGCCTATTCTCCTTACGTCTTCCTTGAATTACTTTCATTTATATTTATGGTCTCCTTTAATCTTCTTGTTTATAAAGTGGCACATGTTTTCAGTTGAAAAGTTAGCACAGAAATGTCTGCAGAATCAAGAATAAAATCTACCTATACTAGCACCACCCAGAGGTAATCATATCAATTTTCAGCCCCTTTTATTTGCATTTTACACAGTAGATCTCATATCATTTATACAACTTGGTATTTTGTTTTTAAAAACCAGTTGTACATAGGTAAAACTGTTTCTAAACATCTTGCCAATGTGTGTGTCTAATATGATGTATATGTATATGTATGTTTGTGTGAGAGAGACATAAAAAAAATGCTTCATAGAATGGAAGGTAGTAAGTTTATCCTTGATTAGAGCATGGGTCCAGAGTCAGGCTGCCTGGGTTCAAATCCCAGCACATCTGTATGAATTGGGAAAACTACTTAGCCAATCTGTTCCCCTCGGTTAACTCATCTGTACAATGAGTATAGAGTTTTTTTAAAAGATGTTTGTTAAACACCTAGCATTATGCTCAACATTTAATAAATGGCATAATTACCATATAGTAATGATCATAGTGACAGCTTTTAAACAATTTCTATTCAATATTATAAGTAATTTTTCTAACAGCTGTCTAAAATAAATACATATATATATATATATATATACACATCATCATCCCATTTTTAGCTGAGTTAATTAAAAATTAGTTAGCCTAAATAATAAACCCAAACACAGTCAGTAAGTGGCAGGATAGGAATTTTAATCTGGTGGGTCTGATTGTACAATCTGATTCCTTATCACGGCGACACTTTGCCTTTACAGCTTGTTCTATGTCTTGCTCACTGAGCGGTTACCATTTAGAGCATTTCGAGGTTTTCACTACTAGAAACTGTATTCTAATCAGCACTTCTGTACATCAGACTTTCTCATTGTTTCTAATGATGTTCTAAAAACAGATTCTTCAATGGGTAATTATGAGGCCAAGTGAAGAATATAGCCAAGATTCTCAACACATATACAGGAATTGCTTTTTCCAAAGGTTATACAAATTTTTGTTCTCACCACCAAAGATCTCACACTGCTCTCAACAGCACATGCACCATACTTATAATATTTGCCAGTTGACAGGTGGAACATGTTACCTTGCGTGCCAATTTTGAAACTCTCCAACATTTTGTTCTTTTCGTTAGTTTTCATGATGGAATTAGTTGTTCTGTAGAGTGGTGTGCTCATTGTCACTGGAAATATTTATTAAATGAGAAGCCAAACTGGCCATTTATTCCAATCATCATTTCCTCCTCTGTAAAATGTGGGTATTATACCTACATTGCCTAATGATGGGATTATTATAAGAATCAAATGAGATAATATATGTGGAAGTTCTCTGAAAAGTGGGAAAGGTATGCGCGCATAGATACTGTAGGAAGATTCTTTCTTGTGGGCTTTTCTCTAGCTGCAGTGAAAGGGGGCTACCCCCTAGTTGCAGTACATGAGTTTCTTGCTGCGGTGGCTTCTCCAATTGTGGAGCATGGGCTCCAGAGCGTTTGGGCTTCAGTTGTTGTGACTCCTGGGCTCTAAGGCACAGGCTCAGCACTTGTGACTCACGGGCTTAATTGTCCTGCAGCTTGTGGGATCTTACCAGAGCAGGGATTGAGCCCTTGTCTCCTGCATGGACAGGTGGATCCTTTACCACTGAGCCACCAGGGAAGCTCCAGATACTGGGAGAATTCTCTGCATTTACTAAGTAACTAGTGTGTGTCCAGTACTCTGCCAGGCATAGTATATATGTTATTTCATTTGATTTCCACAAGTTGTTAATCATTTCTTGTTCATTTATATTGTCGGAAGTATTATTAGCCCCATTTCACAAAAGAAAATACCTCTGATCACACAGCACAGCTAGCAAGTGCAAGGCTATCAGTCATTTGGGGATTAGTTCAAGGAGTTGCTTTTCTCCTAAGACGTGACTGAGATCTGCCACATGGATTTTAGAATGTTTCCTTAGTGCTTCCATAATATGGCTTTATGCTAGACTTCTCCCAGCAACGGGAAGGTGAATGATCCCCACCCCTTTCCCCTCATACACCACTCTCTGAACTGTTATCCTTCATATCTGTTCCTTGGTCTCAAGTCAATTAAAGAATTAAAAACGTCATGGGTTAAATGAGCTTTTTAGGCATTGGATGCAGATATCCATTTGGATTCTATAGGAAAGTGGATCCTAAATTCTGAACAACTAACATAGAATTATAAAAAGCATAAGCCCTAGAGGCCAGCTGGTCCAATTGCCATCTTAATACATGAATCTTTTTATATACTTGATGTGGACTTAAAAACTTTGCTTGAACATTCCACTGACAAGGCTCTTCCAGTGTAATAGGGCAGGCTCTAGTTGTAGGAAAGCCATTGGTTATAATGAAGTAAAACCACATCCCTATAACCTCCATGTAATGATTGTGTTTCTATAGCCAAACACATTAAGTTTTTATCTTCTCTAACATCCCTTCAAGCATTTGAAAACAGCTGTGCTCTCCTTTCCCAGGCTAAATATTCCATTATCTCAAGCATTTTTCTTAATTTCTAATTTTGTTATTCCCACCAGTAATATTCTTATATTTGAAATATCTTTTCAAAATATGGCACCTAGAATAGACCATACTACTCAAACTGGAGCACACAGTTCAGAGGACAGCAGAGTTCCTCCGTCCACTAGTCTGTTGTCATATTCTACTAATATACCTGAGAATGTTTTAATGTTTTAAGCAGATGTGTCATGCCATCAGTTCCTCATTAGGTAGTGTATTTGGTCAACCAAAACCTTGAAGGCCTTTGAAATTCTCTTGAGTCGGGTCCCTCAGCCAGTAACCATTGAATTGGTCTGGTTTATTGGTGAATAACTCTGCTGGACCTACCAGTTGCCCTTCTTTTTCTCTTTTTAGTGATCACCTTTCTTAGTTGTGTTTCTAAAACACCTTTTAGGAGATCTCAAGCATATCCTTCTGTGGTTTTTAGAGATCATATTTGCCTCCTTTTGCTGAAAACAATCTCCAGTCCAGATCCTTTTGCATCTGGACTGGAGATTTTAACTCATTTAAGTTTTCTTATAACCTTCTGTTCTAATTCCAGTTTTCTCTCAGCAGTGTGTTTAACTTCTTCAAAAAAGAACGATCCACTTAATAGAGAAGACAAAAGCAAAAGAGAGGTTGAGTAACAGTCCTGTGGGTTGGTGTAGAAAGACTCACAGAACATCAGACTTGCACATTGTAATACTTATGACCGTGTGGTCTAATGTATGTATTTTAGAATCTTTCATCACTGTTGGATTGTACCATATTTTCGGAGTTTCAGATCATGGAACCATACGTATTTCCTCTTTTTAATTTGATTTCTTTCATTTTCATTCATTATTTGTGTGTGTGTGGGGAGAAGTATCTACTCTTTTAAAGGCTCTGTTTTATGACAGATATTTACTAAGAGCCTACAAATATAGTGGACACCTTCTCAGAAAGGTATGGGGTCAGATGATGTGAATTTAGAATTTTTCAGATTTTAGGCAGCTTGTATTATATAACATTCTCAGTGAAGTCTGTGAAATACCACCATAGTCAAATCATTTCCCTAAATTTCTCTATGAGAAATATACAAGAGGGATGAAATCAAGACTGTAGAGAACCTCACATCAGTTCAAGTCATTCTTATACTTGTACTATACTTGTCAATAGGGTTTTCATGACAGCCTTAGAGCCAGTAAGAAGAGCTTGTATTACTCTGTCCATGTTACTGTGTCTGCTGAGTCACGTAACAATCACTTAGGAGTTTTCCAATTCAATGATACTCTTCTGTAAAATCTATATTAAAAATTTAATGCAAAAACAAGTGGACACATCATAAGTGCACATCTCAGGGAATGTTCACAAATTTGCTATAAGTGGCTTTTTTTTAATATTTTTATTTTTTAGATTCTATTTCTACTATTTTGGGAGTTTACACTTTTATATTGGTACTCATTGAAAGTAACCTTATAAATTTGTATAATACACTTAAACATCTATATGATTTATAGACTTAGAGAGTGTCTTCTACTGACTATCTACTATGGTGGTTAAAATAGTACATTTAATGTCCCTTCATGTCTCTTTATGGCCACTCCAGTTATTTGGTTGTTTTATTGGTTTTCATGGATGCTAAACACTGCTGAATAAATTGGTACAAAGCAGAAAAAAAAAAAAAAAAAAAAAAAAGAGCCTACAAAATGCAAATATGAGTAAGATATCATCATTTATTTTATGACATTTATTTCAAATATGTATTAAGAGCCTACTAGGGAAACAGAAACCAAGAGACATATTTGAGAAAGAAGACATTACCATAAATAGCACAGTAACCAAATATGCAAGGAGGTCAGTCAGAATGAATGCCAAGTATGGACTGCAAACACAACTGGCTAGCTTCCAAGATGGAAAATTAGAAGCATGGCAGGGGACACCGTTAACCTCCATCCAGGTTAGTGGTACCTAGAAGTGTGAAAACAGACCCATAAAATGCAAGTTTTAATATGTCACCATACTCTTGTACTTAAAATCTTTCAATCAAAACAGTATAATATGACATACTTATGACATTATGTTAAGTGGGGAAAACAGGATATAAGACTCTGTATTCTGCATCATCATATCTATATCAATAGTTAGAAAAACACATAAGAAAAACTTTTTCAAAAAATGCATCAGATGCTAACAGCAGATTATGGATATGGTCCAGATATGATTTTCATCATTTCAAAAAATATTCTTAAGTGTGTTTTGCTTTCATAAATGTTTTAAAAGATAAATTGTAAAGAAATGTTTTTTTAGCATTTATTTCTCCACAACCACCAGTTATATAGCTGATTTCCTCAGTTGGGAAGAGAAACATGCTGTGTGAGCCCCTCTCAGCTCAACCACATTGAGAGTCACTGAGGAAACAAACTAGGTCTTCAATCTAAGTGATCCATGACAGAGGTCTGCCTGCCCATCTGCTGAAGCCCACCTGCCTTTACTCAGTGAACTCAGGGGGCTCACTGAATAACTGCCTTGTCTTCTCTAAATGGAAGAAATCCTACTGAAAAAGAGGATAATGTTTACTCTGAGGATTGTTGTTATTGTTGTTCAGTTGCCAAGTTGTGTCCAACTCTTCATGACCCCATGTACTGCAGCACACCAGCTTTCCCTATCTGTCACCATCTCCCGGAGTTTGCCCAAGTTCATGTCCATTGAATCGGTGATGGCATCCAACCATCTCATCCTCTGTTGCCTGCTTCTCCTTCTGTCTTCAGTCTTTCCCAATGAGTCTTTGCATCAAGTGGCCAAAGTATTGGAGCTTCAGCTTCAGCATCAGCCCTTCCAATGAGTATTCAGGGTTGATTTCCTTTAAGATTAACTGGTTTGATCTCCTTGCAGTCCAAGGGACTCTCAAGAGTCTTCTCCAACTCCACAGTTCAAAAGCATCAGTCTTCAGCGCTCAGCTTTCCTTATGGTCCAACTCTCACATTCATACACAACTACTGGAAAAACCATAGCTTTGACTGGACAGACCTTTGTCGGTAATGTCTCTGTTTTTTAATATGCTATCTAGGTTTGTTATAACTTTTCTTCCAAGGAGCAAATATCTTTTGATATCATGGCTACAGTAACCATCTGCAGTTATTTTAGAGCCGAAGAAGAGGAAATCTGTCACTGTTTCCAACTTTCCCCCTTCTATTTGCCATGAAATGATGTGACTGGATGCCATGATCTTAGTTTCTTTAATATTTAGTTTTAATCTGGATTTTTCACTCTCCTCTGTCACCCTTGTCAAGAGGTTCTTTAGTTCCTCTTCATTTTCTGCCGTTAGAGTGATATCATCCGCATATCTGAGGTTGTTGATATTTTTCCAGGCAATCTTGATTCCAGCTTGTAACTCATCCAACCCTGCATTTCTCATGACATGCTCTGCATATAAGTTAAATAAATCATTTACAATAAACAGCCATATGAGGTTCTAACCATTGCTTCTTGATCGGCATAAGGTTTCTCAGGAGACAGGTAAGATGGTCTGATATTCCCATCTCTTTAAGAGTTTTCCACGGTTTGTTGATCCACAAGGTCAAAAGCTTTAGCGTATCAGTGAATCAGAGGTAGATGTTTTCCTGAAATTCCCTTGCTTTCTCTGTGATCAAGCAAATGTTGGCAATTTGGTCTCTGGTTCCTCTGCCTTTTCTAAACCCAGATTAGACATATGGAAGTTCTTGGTTCATGTAATACTGAAGCCTAGCATGCAGGATTTTGAGCATAACCTTGCTGGCATGGGAGATGAATGCAATAGTCCTGTAGTTTGAATATGCTTTAGTACTGCCCTTCTTGGGAACTGGGATAAGGATTGACCTTTTCCAGTCCTGTGGCCACTACTGGATTTTCCAAATTTGCTGGTATAATTGACTTAAGTGCAGCACTTTGATAGCATCATCTTTTAGGATTTTAAATAGTTCTGCTGGAATTCCGTCACCTCCACTAGCTTTATTGACAGCAGTGCTTCCTAAGGCCCACTTGCCTTCACACTCCAGAATTCCTGGCTCAGGGTGAGTGACCACACCATCATGGTTATCTGAATCATTAAGATCTTTTTTGTTCAGTTCTTCTGTGTATTCTTTCCATCTCTCCTTGATCTCTTCTACTTCTGTTAGGTTTTTACCATCTCTGTCCTTTATTGTGCCCATCTTGGGATGAAAGTTTACTTTGACAGTTCTCATTTTCTTGAAGAGATCTCTAATCTTTTCCCCTTCTGTTTTCCTCTATATCTTTGCATCGTTCATACGGGAAGGCCTTCTTGTCTTTCCTTGCTGTCCTCTGCAGCTCCGTGTTTAGTTGCGTGTACCTTTCCCTTTCTCCTTTGCTTTTTGCTTCTCTTCTTTCTTAAGCTACTTGTGAAACCTCCTCAGACAACTACTTTGCCTTCTTGCTTTTCTTTGGGATGGTTTTGTTCACTGCCCCCTGTACAATATTACAGACCCCAGTCCATAGTTCTTCAGGTACTCTGTTTACTAGATCTAATCCCTTGAATCTATTCGTCACCACCACTGTGTATCCATAGGGATTTTAAATATACTTGGCTGGCCTAGTGGTTTTTCCCCACTTTCTTTATTGTAAGCCTGAATTTTGCTATAAGAAGCTGATGGTCTGACCTACATTCAGCTCCTGGTCTTGTTTTTTGCTGACTGTACACAGCTTCTCCAACTTCAGCTACAAAGAATGTAATCAATCTGATTTCGGTATTGACCATTTGATGATTGATGTCCACGTGTAAAGTTGTCTGTTGTATTGTTGAAAGAGAGTGTTTGCTATGACCAGTGGATTCTCTCGGCATAACAAGGATTATTATGGCCTAGATTATACACTGTGTGCAAAGTACCTACTCACAGTAACACTCCACCCCTCTTCTAAGAGAACTGGTTACTTTAACCTTTCACACTTCTAAGGTGAGAGCAAGGGTTAGGGAAAGGGGGTGAGCATTCCGTTTTTAAACAAACTCCAACATGATATGGTTATTATCTCTCAAGTCTCCTATCAGTTTCAATTCTCATCATTTTCTCTTTTTAAATCAAAATTCAGAATTTTAGGAATTTAAGAATTAAGACTTACATGTTAATTCCAGAAGTGGCAACTACCTTTCTTCATGTCCCTTATTTGTTTCAGCACAGTTGACAGCATCCTCTCCTATTCTGTTTCTTTCTTTATAACGTCACACCTGTCCCCACCAGCAACTTAGAGCACAAGGACAATGTTCACTCTCCTCCAGGGCAATTTAAGAGAATTTTGAGAAAGCCCTGCCCTGTGAAATGGATTATGTCAATCCTATTATTAATACATGCCAGAACATCATAGATCAGAGCTCATGTTTTCCGCATATTATCTCATTTGATAGTGTGGTAGCTATCTTCCTTTCATGCTGCTGCTGCTGCTAAGTCGCTTCAGTCATGTCCGACTCTGTGCAACCCCATAGACGGCAGCCCACCAGGCTCCCCCGTCCCTGGGATTCTCCAGGCAAGAACACTGGAGTGGGTTGCCATTTCCTTCTCCAATGCAGGAAAGTTAAAAGTGAAAGTAAAGTGGCTCAGTCGTGTCTGACTCTTTGCGGCCCCATGGACTGCAGCCCACCAGGCTCCTCCATTCATGGGATTTTCCAAGCAAGAGTACTGGAGTGGGGTGCCATTGCCTTCTCCGATCTTCTCTTCATACTGCCCTCTTATTCTTTAGCATGTTTAGCACTGGATAAAAAAAAATATTTCTGCATCTTCTATTTGTGGATATTTCTCATGGAGGATAGCAGGGATAAGAGTAGATAAGAGTGTGGACTTCTAGTACTACAGAAAATTATCAAAATGTGACAAGTTCTCTGCAGGTATATATGCCGTTTATACCAAGTCTTTCCAACCAATGTGGCCTGTGTGGATTTATATACAATGCGCTGGCTGCATGGTTGTATTTTTTTGTTTGTTTAAACTTGAAGTTTATTGGAATGTTGAACTTTGAATTTCAAAGTCTAAAATGCGAACACTGAGAGGAGTGGATATATAGCCATGAGGAGTCCCTGCAGTTCAGGGCTCTTGGGGGAATTGTGAAAAAGAAGTAGAAAAGAATAGAGCAAAAGAAAGCTATTCCTCCTGAAGATTTAATGCTATGACTTTAAAAGCTAAGTACAGTCCTGGCCAATAAATCGAGTGGATACTGATATGTATTTAAAGGGGAAACATACATTTTCCATACCACAAAGAATTACTCTTCAGTCATTAGTGTGTAAATGGAACTGCAAATGCCCACTGTTTACCAAAAGAGCTTATATTCAGAGAGTTAACATAACTCAGTTTCTCAGTAAACAACTTGAACAGGGGTTTTGTATTTCAGAATATTAAAGTCTGTATCATAAAAATTATCTTCTGCTTAGTATTCATGCCAAAAGAAGAGCATCACAAAGACTGATCCGACTTTGAAGAAGTCATTTTAGCCCTCATTTGTTTAGGATTTTTGACTCATGAAAGAAGAAAATGATGCTACTTTTTGAATTTTATTAAAGTGTAGTCGATTTACAATATTACATCATTTTCAGGTACACAGCATAGTGAATCAGTATTTTTGCAGATTATACTTCAATTATGCAATTTTTAAATCATTCATCATTTGGTGCTTTGAAGAACAGAGATGCTGGTTTTGGTCAATACAATTAATGTCTCTACTCTGCACCAATCTAAAGTCAAGCAACGGTTATCCACCAATCATATGTCATTCTGAATCCAATAACATTTCCAAATGTCACCCAACAGTCAGCAGTTGGGAGTGACCCCTGCTTTATTCTGATCTGAAATTAACTGAGTGGCATGATGAAGGTGAAAATGTTAAGCTCCATTGCCAATCCGAGGCTCTATCCACTTGCCTAAACATGGCTATGGGAAGCACAGCTTCCTTCAGAGTCCTCTCCAACCGCATTGCTGCTCCCAACAAGTTCATGGCCATGTTTAGACTCCCCACTCAAGTCCTGTCTGCCTACATCTTGTCACCTGCCAAGCAGAGATGTACATGGAGCAAGCACATCCTATCCCTTCATATTTTCCCCATATGTACTTTAAAGACTCACCACAAGGTGGCAGGATTGTAACATGCTGAGATTGATGATCCCCTGATAGTTGAATCATTGTTTTAACACATTTCAGAGATCAGTTTTTCCAAAATGACACAAGTCACATCCACAAAGATGATGCCTCCCCTCGAGTTCACACTGGCTTGAAGGAAGACAATTCATTTTGCAACAACTATTCTTTAAAGGTTACTTAAAATTATCTCACTAGAAGACCCTTAGCTTCAATTTCTTTGGGAAGCAGGGTTGAAAATGTTTTTAATGACAAAATCATTTTAGTCTTGTGCAAACCTCGGAGCACTTTCTATCCCATCTCACGTGGTATCTCTTCAAAATGTGGTTAGAAGGAAAAGAGCCGCTTGAGTGGCCAGGTGAGCACTTTACCTGCTGAAGGGTTTGAGGGAGGAGAAAGAGGAGATACAACAGGTAACCTGGGAATGTCAGGCCTGGGTTCAGATCAGCCCTCAGGAAAGCAGTTTAGACACAGTCCATCCCATCTCCCGTTAACCACTGAGGCTTGCAGCAGAAACATTACCAGACTAGAGACTGTTGGAGAATTGTCTTCTCGTTTAAATCCTAAAGCAGATACACAGAAAATTCTCTTACACTGGTACTTCTCTGTCCTCTTTCAACTGCCAATTTTATAAAAAGAAGGTGATACTGGAGTGGGTAGCCTATCCTTTCTCTAGGGGATCTTCATGACCCAGGGATTGAACCAGGGTCTCCTGCATTGCAGGCAGATTCTTTATCAGCTGAGCTATGAGGTAAGCCCTTAGGGCTACACATTATAGTTCCCTAATTCCTCCACATAAAGTGACCTTTTCAAGACCTCAGTTTTCAGAGTTGAGGGTTTAGAGATGCTTTAGCTAAATCCTTGCCCTTGATGGACTCCCAGCAGGTCAGATTCTCTTCAAGATTTCTGAGGAGGACTGCAGGCTACTTACGTACGTTGTGATAGTCGTCTCTACAGAAAATATTGAGAGGCTGATAAATGATCCAGTTCTATTAAGAGCATCATTGAAGGCTGAGACATTAAGCCACCAAGATCTTTACATGTGGGCTCTTTTCTGCAGGCAGTGTAATAAGAAAGGTGCCATGTGCTGATTCCAAGAGAGGCCCAGTCAGCTGCATGAATAGATAGCATTTTTCTGTTCTGCCCGCTGAGTTTTTGCATATCTGTGTGAATTTGAGCCACAGTCTGTTCTTTGTAACTGACCATCTCCTGGGAAGCTAGGTCGGGGAAAATACTTCCATAAAGGCCAATTTTACAGCATTTCAAAACACTTAAAGCCTTTTATGTGCTGTAGCAGAGTGCTCCATTTGACTAAGCTCAAGAGAAAAGAGGGCAAGGCTTTTCCTCATCAAGGAAAAATGTCCTGTGCACTGATGACTCATCTCCAAGGTACAGTCTCTGGGAAGAGCTTTCTGTATCCAGAGCCCACCTTGGGCTGTTTGAGAATCTCTGCTGACTCAGCATGCCCTGGGGCAGCGGCCCGTCCAGTGCTATTAAGTGCAGGTCTTTAAAAACAGATGTGCTGTTGAGAGCATGCGGGTTATTTATTTCCTTGTGTACTTCATGTTCTAAAAGAATTCTTAAGCAGCTTGTACTTGGAATTATTTTGTAAAAATAGAGACCAGGGAAAGGTGGCTTTGGTAACTTGAGAAGCCTTGATTATCTATTGATCTGAGGGTTACTGTAGCCAAGTAAGGTCCACCCAGCCAGGTCCGGCTATATAATTGACAGAGCCCAGAGCCAAGTGACAATGCTAGGCACCTTGTTCAAAAATTATTAAGAATTTCAAAATGATGACAGCAGGGCATTAAGCTCAGTGACTGCACAGGTAGCCTGCCTCTGAAGCTAGCCCTGCAGCGAGATCTCCCTTGTAAGCACCCTAGGAAGCTGATCTTTGAACAGTGGCAGTTGAAATGGTATATGGTGGGTTACATTAAAAACTGCTGGGTTGCCTAGCAACAAGCTAAGGTACTGAATGGGTGACTTGCAAGTTGAGAAACACCAACTTGAAAGTCTAAATTCACAGAAATCTTCTAGCACTGATAATTTTCAAGAAAAAGTAAGACAGTGGGAGACAGAAACGGGGAGAAGAAGAAAGAACATATTTTTCCACTCATAACCCTGCAGCAGCTAGCTTGTCACTTTCCCTGTTCAATCTTCTAAGCAGATAACTCTTCATAAGTGAAGTAGAAGTGAGAAGGAAATTCCAGTTTTCTCAGAAGTATAAATAATAGTTTTCCTTAAAGGAGAAAGAAATGGCAACCCACTCCAATATTCTTGCCTGGATAATTCCATGAATTCCATGGACAGATTAGCCTTGCAGGCTACAAAGATGTGATTCCATGGGGTCACAAAGAGTTGGACACAACTGAGCAACTTACACTTTAAAGGATGGTGGAAACATGAATTAATCAATGCATATTTTTGAGCACATTCCTTTGGCAACTCAAGGGTACAGTATAAGAAAACGGATTCACATTTATGGAACATTTAATAGTAAGTACCTCCTATGCAGTAGATTACAGAGATGAATCAGAAACCGCTTTTATTTCTCAGAAACTTAAGCGAGATTATGTGAGAACATGAAACTGAAATATAAGAAACCATTAGACAGCAGCATTACATTTTAAAGACTGGAGTCCATAATCTCTGCTTCTTCTCTCCTTGGTATTTTACAGGGTCCTTGTGCAGCAGAATCAGAGCCAGCTCTCCTGATAGGGAGCAAACAGTTTGGGCTTTCGAGAAATAGTCACATTGCGATTGCATTCGATGACACCAAAGTTAAAAACCGGTATGATTTATTCTGAGATATTAGATAAGAACTGATAAATGGAAGTTCTAAGCATTTGTTTACTCAAGTTTAATTAACTAGATTTATTAATATATGAGGTGAGTTTTTTTAATTCACTGAGTATAGTGAAGAACAGAAATATATTTATCTGAGCCCAAGAAGCCCAGTTTAGAAACTCAGCAGACCTGGAAAATCCTCACCTCTGAAAAGGTTTTGCTATGTTTTATGAAATGGCTTCCCTGGTGGCTCAGCTGGTAAAGAATCTGCCTGCAATGCAGGAGACTAGGGTTTGATCCCTGAATTGGAAAAATCCCCTGGAGAAGGGAATGGCTACCCACTCCAGTATTCTTGCCTGGAGAATCCCATGGACAGAGAAGCCTGGTGGATTATAGTCCACGGAGTTGCAAAGAGTTGGATAGGACTGAGTGACTAAGCGTGTGTGCATCCTTTATGAAAAGGCACCATGATCCGATGCCACCCTATGCCAGGGTAAGAATGCTCTTATTCCTGTTTTATTTTGCTTACATTTATTTCACAGTCTCACCATTGAATTCGAAGTGCGAACTGAAGCTGAATCAGGCTTGCTCTTCTACATGGCACGGATCAACCACGCTGATTTTGCTACAGTTCAGCTGAAAAATGGATTGCCCTACTTCAGTTATGACTTGGGAAGTGGTGACACCAGCACTATGATCCCCACCAAAATCAATGATGGCCAGTGGCACAAGGTAATAGTCCCAGGATGGCAGCAGTGTCCTACAACAGGGTGACTGGGGGCAACCATCAGCATTCCCCTGGTCCCAGTACTGTTTTGCCAGTGCAGACACTGACTCTGGGGCAACTGAAATGTGGCAGGGGCTAAAAATAAAGCAAGCACCATATACAACTGCCCAACCTAGGAAAATGAGGTCAGACCTGGATAGGCGTATAGTTGAACACTTGTGTGCCTCATCATGGTACCACAAGGTTCCATCATTGTTATACAGCTGTGCTTCTCAAGCATCTGTCCACAAACTAGGGCCAGGCAATTGAAAACATTCCCAATACGCTAAATATTAGCACTTAGAGAAGGAAATGGCCACCCAATCCAGTATTCTTGCCTGGAAAATTCCATGGACAGAGGAGACTGGTGGGCTATAGTCCATGGGGTCACAGAGTCAGACAGGACTGAGCAGGCATTCATACAAGTATTATTATGGGACAATGGAATGTATTGATCATGAAGCTCTATGTATCCAATGTAAAGGAATAATATTTATTCTGAAATTCTATTTTCCCATTTTTAAGGGGCTAAAATGGCCTCTCTTTTATGAAATATTTGACCAACTCAAAAGCTGGCAACATTAAGTGGGCCTTAAAGCTCCCTTCTCCCACTCTCCCACCCTCTACAGGTCTGAGCACACTAAGAGTCTGAGAATCTGCTACACTGTGTTTAAAGTCCTCTAGGGTATCATTTCCACCAACAGTCATTTGGAACAACTTTTTAAATGTTGGCCTTACACCCAGAAGCTGGTACTGTTATGGGCACAGAAGTCTCATTTGCCAGCTTACTGTCCTCTTTGGCATGACTGCAAGTAGATAATATACTGCCTGATTAAAACAAAACTCACTCATAATTTGTCTCTGCACCTGTTGTAGCCTATTAAGTAAAGCTTCCCTAGGTGGACCAATTAAATTTTTAGAGTAAGATATTATTAGCTATTGGAATTTACATATTAACATACTTGAACTTGTCATATCATATAGAAAGCCAAGGAACCTGGGAAAAAATGATATAAACTCAAAGTCAACTAATTTGTTATCTAGAAATAAGAAATTTTCTAGGGAGCTTATGATTAGCAAATATTTTTTGTTCTATTACAGTTTATTCTAATCTCCGGCTAATAGAATAATAAATATGATACTTGAGAAAGAGACATATTGTCAGGCCACAATGAGGCTGGGATTAAGAAAGAGAGTTTAAATACTCTAAGTAGCCAAATGAAGGAGGGGTTTTATCCTTGAGGGTTTTTTAAAAATCATTTCCAAAGCCAGCATAGATAAGTATAAAATAAGGTCTTCAATTACTCTAATCCTGATGTAGATTTGTTTTTAAACCATTGCTGTCCTCCAGCGTTTCACAATGTTACATGCTCCTTTTCCTATATTCAGACTCAGGGATTTTATGCTCAAGCTAGTCTTCACACCATTTCCTTTACTCTGCCCCAGAAGATAAGTCACTCCACTGCTATAATTTCAGCCCCAGTCAGCTTTCCATCTTTCTCCCGACTTTGTACTAATCAGCTGCTGTAGAAACATCAGTGCAACTTGGACACACTGCTCTTCCTCCAATTCTGCACGAGAAGTGCCTATTAAGCAGAGGGATGCAGCGTATCTGAAATTGTGCTGGGGAGACCAGGCTTTGCTCAATCAAACTAATGCACTTTTGAAATTGGACATGAATTTTGCAGCCCACTTAATTCTTGACAGGGCTCTCCACTGGCAGGTTTCCTTACAGCAAGCATACCTCTTGATGCATATGCTCATCTGGCAACTCTGGAAGAGTCTTCAATCTAAAACTCACCCAGAAAGACTGTGTACTCTTTTGGAGATGGTACTAATGGAAAACACAGACTTTGAGATATTCGTAATTTCTCTTATTATTATGGGTTTAGCACATATTAGGCATTCAGTAAATTACTTCATTTTTTTCCTAAGGAATATCCTGAAAGTTCTTATGTCTTAAACTCTGCATATCTGAAATTATCTGTGATTGAAATGAATGACTCCTCTTCTTTTGGTAGATTAAGATTATGCGAGTTAAGCAAGAAGGAACTATTTATGTAGATGATGCCTCCAACAGAACCATCAGTCCTAAGAAAGCTGATATTCTGGATGTTGTGGGAATGCTGTATGTTGGTGGGCTACCCATTAACTACACTACTCGAAGAATCGGTCCAGTAAGTGTCTGATTTGTTTCCTTTGTTGCCTAAATAGATGCCTGAGTCATGAATGTATTTTGAATTATTAGGTCACAGTGACCCAATTATAGATGAATAGAAAGTCATCTTTCCTGAGAAGTGACAATTTTTCTGGACAGATCTATGAGAGACAATATTAAAAAACAGTGTGGATCCTGGAGCCAAACTCCCTCGGTTTGATTATGTGCTTAACTAAGTGGCTGTCTGCTCTTGAGCAAGTTACTTAATTTTTCTTTGACAAAGTCCCCTTTTATGTAAAATAGTATAATAATAATACCAAACAAACAAGGTCACTGGAAAGATTAAATGAGGTAGTATATTAAAAGTGCTCAGAAGAGTACCAAGTGTCTAGAAGGTACTAAGACAACAAAAAAGATGATAATGATAATGTTGATGGTACTCTTTCAGGAATAGAGATTTAGCAAATACGAGATGCTGTATCTATCTTGTTCAATACTGGGTTCAGAATTTAAAGTTCTCAGTTTTGTAAATCAATATTCATGATAAATTTTTCTCAGACCACGTATCCTGGTTTGCTTTGGAAAGCATTCTTTTCTTTAAAAAGGGGATTAGTGTTTTTTAGAAATGCACTACACACACACACGCGGTTCATTTCTTTGCTCAGATTAGAACACGTGATGATGTGTGGTTGTTCTTCATCAAAGACAGTTGTTCATGATAGTTACAGTTCTCAGCATTTAACCCCTCTTGTGGATGGTCAGTATTCTTTTCCTTTCATAGCTACTGGCTATGATACCCAGGCTAATCAAAATGACATTTTCTGAACACTCTCTTCTGAATGAGAGTGGCAAGAGTGGTTAGCTTGCCTCCCTTAACCCAGATAAACTATAATGAAGCAGAGTATGACTGATTTATTTCTAGAGTCCCTAAACTTTGAATGTTTCATGCAAACTTTCAAGTTTCATGTATATGTGCATTTTCTTAGGAAAGTGTCAACTGCTTTCATTAGATTTTCATAAGGAAGAAGCACTGATCCAAACCTAATTATATTTTCAAGTAGAATTTGAACACAGATTATGAAAAAAAATGTATATATAGTAAGGTTAAACTGTCACTCGAAACATGAAGTAGAAAGATACTAATTACAAGTTACAATATCCAGAGGGGGCCCAGCCCCTTATCAAACCAGGGGTCCCACTAGGGATATAGTGTGCAGTATTTTAGAATATCAAAACAGTCCTATCCCCTAACTAGATGCAGCTTAGTTGAGAAGCAGGACGCGGGATTCTCTGCAGTCATGCCCTGAAGCCTTGGGTGACAGGGCTGATCCGGGGAGTCCGGGGGATGCCTCAGGTCAATCAGCTGATGATTTCTAACACAGAGCACCCTACCAGTGATTATATTCCACATAAAGGCAAACTTTTGCTAAAACCTGGTATGTGTTTCTTGTGACCTGAACGTTTAGGTGACCTATAGCATTGATGGCTGCATTAGAAATCTTCACATGGTGGAAGCGCCTGCTGATCTTGAACAGCCAACCTCCAGCTACCAGGTTGGGACATGTTTCGCAAATGCTCAGAAAGGGACATATTTCAATGGAACAGGTTTTGCCAAAGCAGGTAAGGTGCTTCCATCTCCTTCCTGTTGAATATTAACTAGGTACAAATATTGACTTCTGGTTTGTGTGGGAAGATAAAAGTCCCTGGGTTCCTAAACTAGCATCCTTTATTTAAACCAGAAATAAAAACTTGTAGGAGTAATTTTTAAAAATGCCTCTTAAAGATTAATGCATCTGATTCTAACAAAAACTAACAGAAGAAATAAAGTAAAAGGCTATTTGGAGAGTTTATTCTATCTCCTTCCCTGGAAATCAATAATAACAAAAAAATGTAATTTTACAAAAAGGGTCATATGTTTCTATTGTATAATGTATTTACTTTTCAGTTTTCCCCATCTGCCTTTCTTTCTGGAGATGAGATAGTATTTTTCTTTCTTTCTCTCTTCAGTTCCTTGCATAGTTCCATTTCTTGTTCTCCCCTTACACACAGGGAAAGAAACCTTTGCCTTTCTTTTAGTATCTCCCTCTTTCCAGTGAGGATTTCTAGTCCAGATTTGGATCACTGTCCGTGAATATACAATTTGGAAAGAAAAATATGAAATAACTTGTATATAATAACAAAAAAATCTGATATTAACATACTTTGAGATACATTCAGTCCTATAATTACCATAGGAACATGCATTTGTTAGGAAAAAAAGAGTACGTAATATGTAGCAGTTAACATGGGAATAGAAGTAATTAAGATGTCATTTCTTCTTTCAAGAATATATGATTAAGATTCTTCATGCTCAGAAATCATAAGAAAACAAGTAAAAAAAAACAACAAAATAACTAGAAACTGTAGAAGACATACAAGCAAGGTTCTGGGGATATTTTAAAAAATGATTCAGTTGGGTTGGGAAAATCAGGAAAGGTTTTATGGAGGAATTGACATTTGAGGTTGGGTTTAAAAGATGAGTTGAAGATACATGCAAAGGTTGGAGATAGAAGAGCAGAGCTCTCCAATAAGTGGGAAACTTCCCCTCTGCAGAGCAGAAAACAGAGAAACACAGGATGAGTTAAATATTGAAATGTTGGAGGTTATGTTAAACCCCAAGTTCCATGTTCTGTGAAAGCCCAAAGCTTTTCTCAAGTTTTCTGCAAATTCAGATATCTGGCATTAGCTTGGTCAGATTAGATTCAGCTTCAGACTCTGCAGTTAACATCCACAGATTGACTTGCCATCTTGTGTGGGCTCTTTGGGTTCCAGATCAGACTGGGATGGAAAATTTGCCACATCCCTAGTTTCTAATAACTCCTGCCATCACCTCAACACATAGTGTAATAATACAAGCTGTATAAGACTTGGGTGGTCAGAGGAGGTTACGTCACTGGAAAACATACAAGTTCAATTTAAACCCTTGACATCTTTGTCCTTAAAAGCTCTCCAGTTGCCAGTATCTGGGGGTTTCATGGCTTCTTCACTCCCCCTGTCCTCTGCTGAACTGCTTCAAGTCTCTCTTCTCCTTATTTCTTCTTTTCTAGAACAGAAAAAAAAAAAATATTCTGTTTTTCAGGACAATTCAGCTTCTTCTACCTTTTATTCTCAAAATCTGTTCTGAATCCACTTTTATCCATCCAAATCCATCAAGTTTCTCAGTAGGAAAAAAAAGTATTTCATATAACATGTGCGTCCCTTCACTGAAGATAGCTGTGGTTACATATAGCCTTTATTTTTTGCTTAATAAATATGAGACCTGGAAAAAATTTCATGAGTTTTTCCCTAATATTTCATTCAGGTGATATAGTCTAGCATGATCTTAATGAATCACTTTGTTTCTAAGAAGCATGTCTTAAATACTTGCTAAAAGATGAAATAAACCAATGAATCAAATATGGAAAATTATAGAGAAATGGCTTAACTTGTAAACTAGAAAAGCCTATTTATGTCCCAGAATCTTCTCCTTCAAAATTGCAATTGCTTTCTTTATAAATAAAGTGTTTGGAGATATTTGAGCCTTTTCAGATCGTTGTGGAACCATGTAGAGTGCTGTAGTAAAACTTTACTGAAAAACCGTTGAAATGCTTGATTTCATCCAATAGCAAGACTTCTATCAGTCACACCTGGCGCTGAGATTTTCTGAGTCAATCTGAGTGCATATTCATTCACTGATTCAACAAATGCATATTAAACCTCCACTCTGTGCCAGATATTTTAAGCATAGGAATAAAATGGTGAGCATTATAGACAAAGTCCTTGCCCTCACAGAATTTATAGTCTAGGAAGGAAGGCAGCCAAGAAAAAAAGTATGAGGTGTCGGCCATGTGAAAGTCTAGAACTTATAGTTGTCGAACACATGAATTGAAAGCCAGTAAAACCAATGCACTGTATGAATTTGAATTAACAATTACTAAGGGAGGCCTGGCGTGCTGCAGTTCATGTGGTTGCAAAGAATTGGACACGACTGAGCGATTGAACTGAACTGAAACTCGAATACACATTTTTTTTTAATCTTCATTTTACAGTTGATGGATTCAAAGTGGGATTGGACCTTCTTGTAGAATTTGAATTCCGCACAACTAGAACCACTGGAGTTCTTCTGGGAATCAGCAGCCAAAAAATGGATGGAATGGGTATTGAAATGATTGATGAAAAGGTAAGCATCACATCTGCATATTTCTGCTTCTTCATGGTATTGTTGTTTACAAGTAGAAAGCTCTGTTCTGAAGCATTGCTCTGTTCTTTGTTGAGAGAAGGCTAATTTTATTCTTTTCATCCTTCTGGATTATCTCAAGTGTTCTATGTTTTCAACATACTTACTCTGTGTTGTGGTTGTTCAGTCACAAAGTTGTGTCTTCACAACCCCATGGACTGCGATACACCAGGATTCCCTGTCCTTCACAATCTCTCAGAGTTTGCTCAAGTTCATGTCCATTGCATTGGTGATGCTGTCACAACCATCTCATCCTCTGTCACCCTCCTCTCCTGCCTGTAGTCTTTCCCAGCATCAGGGTCTTTTCCTGAGCTACTTGCATCAGGTGGAAGTATTGGAGCTTCAGCATCAGTCCTTCCAATGAATATTCAGAGTTGATTTCCTGTAAGATTGACTGATTTGATCTCCTTGCTGTCCAAGGGACTCTCAGGAGTCTTCTCCAACACCACAGTTCAAAAGCATCAATTCTTTGGTGCTCCGCCTTCTTTACGGTCCAGCTCTCACATTCGTACATGACTACTGGAAAGACCATAGCCTTGACTATACAGACCTTTGTCAGCAAAATGATGTCTTGGCTTTTGAACACACTCTCTAGGTTTGTAATAGCTTTCCTGCCAAGAAGAGGAAATCTGTCACTGCTTCCACCTTTTCCCCTTTTATTTGCCATGAAGTGATGGGACCAGATGCCATGATCTTAGTTGATTTTTTTTAATACTTAGTTTTAAGCCAGCTTTTCCACTCTTCTTCACTATCAAGAGGCTCTTTAATTCCTCTTCCCTTTCTGCCATTAGCATGGTATCATCTGCATATCTGGGGTTGTTGAAATTTCTCCTGGCAATCTTGATTCCAGCATGTAACTCACCCAGCCTGGCATTTCTCATGATGTGTTCTGCGTATAAGTTAAATAGAGTGACAATAAACAGCCTTGTCATACTCCTTTCTCAATCTAGAACCAGTCAGTTGTTCCATACAAGTTTCTAACTGATTCTTGACACGCATACAGGTTTCTCTGGAGACAGGTAAGATAGTCTGGTATTCCCATCTCTTTAACAGTTTTCCACAATTTCTTATGATCCACATAGTCAAAGGTTTTAGCTTAGTCAGTGAAACACTCAGGAGGCAGGTAAGATGGTATGGTATTCCTGTCTTTTAGGAGTTTTCCACAGTTTGTTCACCATGGATAATCTAATTCTAAATTCCTTTTCTTTCCCTGCCTGCCTGTGACCAGCAACCTGCAGTGATATGACAAGTTTACATGTACTTTGTGCTGCAGCGCTTAGGTGAAAAGAGGAAAGCAAAGTGAGAAATCTCACAAGTTTCCTATTTGATTCCTCAACAGGAATCATACTTCATCCATGTTCACATTTCACTTCCCAAGAGGAAAAAACACATATTTATCTGAAATATGCTTTTCTTTGCCTCTTCTCTCCTCCTTCTCAGTCTTCAAACCATCCTCAAAGGCAGTAAAGCAAAAAGATGCAGGAGCACAGAGACAAAACGGGGGAAAAATAAGCAACACGTAATAGTTTTGCCAGATTTTCAAAACACAGTTTCACTGCATCTTGTTGGAGTAGGCCTTACTTCTTCACCTGCTTATTATAGAACCATGGTTCCCTTCAGCTCATCAGGGTATCAGGTTCCATCATGATCCACATGGATTTCTCACCAAGCTCTTTTTGTATGCAGAATTCCATTACACATTCCACTGAATATAGTAAAATCTTAACTGATATCTACATCACTGTATAGTTGACAAACTTTTTACCTATTTACTTGCACTTTTAATCTTGTTTTTAAAGCCTTTATTTCTTTTCTTTTACCTTGTCAAATGTTTTGCCAAATTGACTGTTTTTAATGTTTCAGTTGTTTCTTTTCTACATTAGCTTCAAAAGAATTCTGTCCTCTCAAGTTTCAGGGACCATTCCATGTTACTAAAAACAGATTTTTCTCATTTAGACGAGAACTCCAGTCTAAGTTCTTAATTGTTAGGAATTTAACTGGCCTTCTGGCTCAAAGTCTTTGGTACCTACAACATGGATCTTGCTCCAAAATGTAATTTATGTAACTCTCAATCCTGTATATAAAATAGATTCTGTGAAGGAAAAAATATACAATTAAAATATGAAAATCTTTAAAAAAAATCCTTTCAAATTAATTTATACATCATCTTCCTAAGAACACCCACCCTCTAAAGAGATCTGCAGTGGGATTTTCCCCTATGTATACTGTGTCTTTTTGTTACCTGGCCTCAATTGGATTTCACATTTTCAGAAAGCTGAGTTATTATCTGCTTCACACATCTTGCCTAATGCTCCCAACAATATCCACAAGCAAACAGCATAATTTGTGACTCCTGGTCATTAAATTTGTATTTTAATTTAATATGCCTGAGTTACATTGATGTCAAACTATTGCAGCTAATGACTTTCCTAGAGATCATTTTTACTTTGTGAATCACCATGATACCCTTCTAATGACACCATCTGTGACTGTTCAATGTCCTACTTTCTAGCTCATGTTTCACGTGGACAATGGTGCCGGTCGATTCACAGCCATCTATGATGCTGGGGTCCCAGGGCATTTGTGTGATGGACAGTGGCATAAAGTCACAGCCAACAAGATCAAACACCGCATTGAGCTGACAGTCGATGGGAACCAGGTGGAAGCCCAGAGCCCAAACCAAGCATCTACATCTGCTGATACAAATGACCCTGTGTTTGTTGGCGGGTTCCCCGGTAAGTGTTGCCTACCCTCGCAGGAATTTCTTTGCTCTATTTCGTTAGTGGTTTTGAACACATTTATATTCTATAAGTATGTCCAAGAATGTGTACTTAAGTCTACTTGCATCCCAACTTTAGAATCTGCTCCAAAAAATAACCCCTTATCTGACATTTCCAGCATGTAAAATGAGGATTTTCCTTATATAAATCACTTGGGACTGGACTTCTCATGATAGCCTCCAAACTTTCATTTGTGGGAAGTGGAGGCTAGAGGAAATGAATTTGGCTTATGAACAGTATGAGACATTTAACAGCAATCGGGGCCAGAAACGGTGTTCTGATTTTTTAAAAATTAATATACCAGAGGAATCATAAAATGTTATGGAACTTATTTCCTTAAGTTCTGGAAATCATTGGGTTAAACATAGCTAATTTCCCCCTTAGGCTATTATAGAGTTTATATTACAAAGAAGCCCAAGCAATAAATCTGCATTCAAAACTACCTCTCCAGCACATTAAATATAACATTTGAACCAGAGTTACCTAAAGTGCCCATAAACAAGAGTGCTCAACTTGATGAGAAATAAGCCAAGAGCCTCTTAATAAAATACTGTAATAACACAGACTCCTGGAATGGTCTTTCAGTATTTTGGCAAGAGGAAACTTTGTCCCGTTATATAGAGCTCCTCTCCTTAACAAACCAGCCAAAATGTATATTCAGCACCAGTTGATGAAGGAAAGATATAGAAGTCATGGAGACCAATTCTGAGCTCCTCTTTCCAAAGTTGCTCCTGGCTTTTTGAAGATATCACCTTCTGGGACTTCTCTGGCAGTTCAGTGGTTAGGACTCCACACTTGCATTACAGAAGGCACAGGTTTGATCACTGCCCAGTTGGGGAACTAAGATCCCATATGTCATGTGGTGCCACCAAAAAAAATAATAATTTTTTTTTGGAAGGGAAGAAAGGAAATATCTCCTTCTGATTCAGTAAGGATAAACTCCACAGTATTATGAAAGAGATAATATACTTCTTCATTTACAGTCTACGAAATCGGATTTTAGTTAGCACCTAGAAGGCCTGCTAAAGGAAGGGACTGTCTCCTTAATAAGAGAAAGATTTTGTGTGCACTTATAACCAACTTAACCTTTGGGGATTTATTTTTATAATAGAAATAATAAAGTCACTATTAAAAGTCCATGTCCTAATTCAATATTTAAACTAGTCCATCAGTTACTTTAGTTCATTAAATAAAATTTAATAATTTTAAGTCACTCCTGTAAACTTTTCCTTCAAAACCAAAATTTTTGTTTGATGTCTTCAAATGCATCATTAATTGTAGATGTCCCCATATTTCAAGGGCTTCCCAGGTGGCGCTAGTGGTAAAGAACCCTCCTACTATGAGTTCTATCCCTTGATTGGGAATATCCACTGGAGGAGGAAACGGCAATCCACTCTAGTGTTATGGAAAAATTCCACAGACAGAGGAGCCTAACGGGCTACAGTCCATGGGGGTCTCAAAGAGTCGGACAAGACTGAGCAAACACACTGTATTTCATAATACATAGCTATAAAAAAAGTTAATGTTTCTCTACCAGTTTAACTGTTAGCGAAGCTAGGAACAAAACCACAAAACATTCTCATTGCACCTTAAGCTAACAGCTGACTTATATATGCTCTTAATATCTGCTAAGTCGCTTTAGTTATGTCCTACTCTTTATGACCCCATGGACTGTAGCCCACCAGGCTCCTCTGTCCATGGACTTCTCCAGATAAGAATACTGGAGTGGGTTGTCATGCCCTCTTCCAGGGGATCTTCCTGACCCAGGGATTGAACCCAAGTCTTTTGTGTGTCCTGCATTGGCATGCAGGTTCTTTACCACTAGTAAAGAACTAGGAAACTCCACTCTCATCATAGTAGCTACATTTCAAAATTGAGCTCTCTCTGCTTCATTTTCCAGATGGCCTCAACCAATTCGGCCTGACAACAAACATTCCTTTCCGAGGTTGCATCCGATCCCTGAAGCTTACCAAAGGCACAGGAAAGCCACTGGAGGTGAATTTTGCCAAGGCCCTGGAACTAAGGGGTGTCCAACCTGTATCATGCCCAGCCAACTAATACAGATAAGTTAACCTCCAAGAAGGGTCCTCCAAACCAACCATTATCAAGTAAAACAAATACATTTTACTTACGTATGCTATCAAAACTAATTTGTGCATGCATGTTGAGTGCTTTCTGTATTCCAACGGTGCTAATTCAGATCCCAGACTGAATTTTAATTCAAGTTCTTTCTCAAGTCCATAACTATTAAACCATTTATTGCATTCTAAACAATTGCTTGTTTTGTGTGATTTTGAGGATAAAAGGCAACTGATCATAACTTGCTGTATTTGCAACATGCCCTGGAGTCATCTCAAGAAGAGCTCAGATGTAATTTGTGAAGGCAACGATTTTTTTTTTAATTCTATTTTGAATGTCCCTGGTGGCTCAGTGGTAAAGAATCAACCTGCCAGTGAAGGAGACCTGGGTTCAATCCTTATGTTGAGAAGATCCCCTGGAGAAAGAAATGTCAACCCACTCCAGTACTCTTGCCTGGGAAATCCATGGACAGAGGAGCCTGGTGGGCTACAGTCCATGGGGTTACAAAGAGTTGGACACAACTTAGCAACTGAACAACAACAACAAATTAATACCTTTATCATCCTTTCCCCACATATGTCAGCTTTAGCTTTCTGTAGAAGTCACTAAAAACAGCAGTGGATTTGGCGTGTGTGATTGGGAGGGGATCAGCTCCCTACTACCTATGTTTGTAAAAGCATTAGCAAATAATTTCCCTGATCCAGGTTCATTATTAGAGAGTTTAACTAGCCATGTGAATGAATACCTTTTTATGCGAAGGTAGAAAGTATAGATCAGATTCAGGCCAGAGAGCTTAATTACTTGATTTTCTTGTTTGATGATGATTTATAGGCTTTGGGGAGACACCAGAACCAAGCTCCAGAATGACAATTAAGCACACATTTGATCCTATAGTATTGAGGCTCTCGGCTCTTTGGTTTCCAGTGATTATCACCATCTATACAATTACAGAGGAATAATGGGAAAATGCATTTTACTTATGAGGAAACAATAAACCAGGCACTTAAAAGGCATACATCATTGAGTCTTTTTTGAGTTGCAATTTAACCTCACAAATTAATTTCCTACAAAAATTTCTGTGTTCTGTCTGTTTTTTTTTTTTTTTACAATTTCAATCATCTTCAAAGGGATCTATGAGAAGACAGGCCTAGATTTTACTCCTCAAGGAAATATTTCATTTGCCATCTTCAATAGAAACAGAGATGAAATTGCTCAGTTGTGTCTGACTCTCTGCAACCCCATGGACTGTAGCCTGCCAGGCTCCTCCATCCATGGGATTTTCCAGGCAAGAATACTGGAGTGGGTTGCCATTTCCTCCTCCAGGGTATCTTCCTGACCCAGGGATCGAATTCAGGTCTCCGGCATTGTAGGCAGACTCTTTACCCTCTGAGCCACCAGGGAAAATAGTTGTAGTCTAATAATGCTGAACATTTAAAAGAACAGGTTTTCCACACAGTGGTAATTTTAGCAAAGGAAGAATAATCCTCTTTGATATCCACGGGGGAAAGGGAGGTGCTGTTTCTAATCAAGGAGATGACTAACACACTCAGCATTTCATCACTCGCTGACTGCTTGACACAATCTGTCCACACAACTTCATTCTAGAGCAATTCTCAGCTCTAGCTCTATTTTGGAATTACCAGTCAAGCTTTCAGAGGATTGGTACCTGGTCTAGCGATTCTGATAGCCTTGAACATGAGGATTTTTCAGAAGTTTCTCAGGCAATTCTGAAGTGCCATCAGGTTTGAAAACCACTGTTCTAAAGAGAAGAGTTATTGACTAGGCCAACAAAGAGTTGTGGAATCATTTGAGAAACCTGCTATTAACTTTGTGTTGGCCATTTTCACACACACATAAAAATATATAATACTGAATGTAGAGACTGCTCTGGTGGTCCAGTGGTTGAGAATCCACCTGCCAATTCAGGGGGGATGGGTTTGATTCCTGGTTCAGAAACTAAGATCCAACATGCCCCAGGGCAACCATCTAGAGCCCATGCTCTGCAACAGGAAAAGCCACCACAAAGAGAAGCCTGAGCACCACAACTAGAGAGTGGTCCCCTCTGCTGCAAGTAGGGAAAGCCTGCACATGGCAACGAAGAACCTATACACCACATCAAAGACCCAGCTCAGCCATGAATAAACAATTTTTAAAAACACCAACTCTAGTTAATGCCTTTGATCAACCTTTAAGCAATAAAATTATTTGAAAACCAATGTGCTTTGAAAGTGAAGATATTACTTCTTTACTGAACACTGACACGATTTTAGGCTGATTCTAGATTATCAGTAGATAAGTAGGAATAAAGATACTAGGCTACTGTATTAACAGCTAATGCCTTTCTTGAATCTTGAAACAAAAAGATTCATAAATTTGAAAGCAAAAGTACCTAATTGGCAGTTCTACTGGAGTCAAGCCCGGCTGGAGTCAACTTGTAGGTAAGTGCCTTAGAAATGGGAGTTAGAAGGATCCTTTGAGATTAATAAATACAGCGATTCTTAACTCTAGCTATAAACATTAAAACTGCAATGGGTACTTGAACTTCCTTGATGGTAGAGTGGATAAGAATCTGCCTGACAATGCAGGGGACATGGGGTCTATTCCTAGTACTGGAAGATTCCACATGCCACGGAGCAGCTAAGCTTGTGCACCACAACTATTGAGCCCACATGCTGCAACTACTGAAACCCATGTGCTCTGCACAAAAGAAGCCACTCCATGAGAAGCCTGTCCATTGCAACAAAGAGTAGTCCCCACTCACCACAACCAGAAAAAAAACCCACTCACAGCAATGAAGACCCAGTGCAACCAAAAAAATAAATTGGAAAAAAAAAATCTGTTTAAAGCAAAACTTATACCTGAGTATTACCTAGATCTTAAATGATAATCTCTGGGTAAGACCCTAGCACAGACAGTTTTGAAATATCTCTACTTGTTTCTAATGTGATTCTAAGGCTGAGAACTCCTAGGCTTCTACTGCCTCCATATTTTATGGGGAGGGACTGGAAGGAACCCTGGGAGACTTAATGGTGTGCTCAGAATCCCACATTAGTTAAGTTTCCCAAAGTAGTCCCAAGAAAAATCCATCAGGACTCAAAGAACTTATACTGAATCAAGTGAAAAAGTGAAAGTGTTCATCACTCGGTTGTGTTCTACTCTTTGTGACCCCATGGACTGTAGGCCTCCAGGCTCTTCTGTCCATGGAATTCTTCAGGCAAGAATACTGGAGTAGGCAGCCACTCCCTTCTCCTGGAAATCTTACCCACCCAGGGATCGAACCTGGGTTTCTTGCAACACCAGGGATCAGGTATTGGATAAATTTGTCCACACAAATCCACATTCCAAAGTGGCTCATGAATTGGTGTGTACAAAGCTAGTCCAAATACTAAGATGAGAAATAGGGAAATGTTATGAAAGGGACAAGTTTCTCTACCATATTTTAAACTAATTTTCTACCTCAAAATACAATTTTTATTCCAAAACAAGGTAAAATATTTTTCACCCAACTTTATACCCTTAAAAATTTCCTCACCTCCTGCCACCTACAGCAATCATGAAGAAAGCAGAATACTTTTCATTTGATTTCTTTTCCAAACACCCATTCCTACCAGGTTGTCAGACTTCTTTAAAAAGGTGCTTTGCACTTTAGAAGAAAAACATTTGTGAGGGGAGTTTTATTGAAGTTGCCATGGTGAACACCACTGACAAAGGAAAGCAAGGATCAGAGCAGATTTCAGCCCCAAATCACCAGAACACTGGAAGACACTTAAAGCTTCAATTAGTGGTTTTAAAAATCATATAACTATTTTCTTTTTTTGATTTTGCCTGTTGTCTCCAACTACAGAACTCTTCTAGATTTTCCTCTGAACAACAGAGAAAAAGACTACTTTCACAAATTGAAAAGTCTCTGGATTGTATGTGCATTGTTTACTGAATCATTTTGTATAGAAAATTGGTATCTACAAGTAATGTGAAAACAAAGCACAATAGTCAAGTCTTAGCAAGTACGGAGTGCTGTCTTCTTTTCCACTACCACTTACAAAGGACAGGACTTGTTACTGAAGCAACTTTTTAATCTTATTTTCAATCTTTTCATCTGTTTTGAGTCAAGAGCTATGTTATGCTATGCTAAGTCACTTCAGTCGTGTCCGACTCTGTGCGACCCCATAGACGGCAGCCCAGGCAAGAACACTGCAGTAGGTTGCCATTTCCCTCTCCAATGCATGAAGGTGAAAAGTGAAAGTGAAGTCACTCAGTCAAGAGAGAAAGATACAAACCCAGGTACTCTACTCATTTGCTGGACTGGCATTGGCAGGTGCCTCAGACCCAAGGGCACGTGAAGGTAAGGGGTGCCCCGGGCTGGGCCCTGAATTCCATGATTTTGGAATGTTTGACACACAAGGTGGTGACGCAAATCACTATTTGGCACTCGTGCCCATTTTCTAAGTGAACATGACATTTGTGTCCATTACTGAAGTGAAAGTGTGGCAAGAATGATCTCCCTTCAAAATTTATGTGTTGAAATTCTAACCGCCAGCTCCTCCGAATATGACTGTATTTGGAAATAGGTTCTTTTAAGAGGGAATTAAGGTAAAATGAAGTCAAATGGGTGGGCCATGATCTAACATGACTGACATCCTTAAGAAGAAGAAAATAGGACCCAGATGGGAATAGAGGGAAGACCCTGTGAAGACACAGAGAGAAGAGGGCCATCTACAAGCCAAGGGGAGAGACCTCTAGGAAGAATACAGCTTTGCTGACATCTTCAACTCAGACTTCTAGGTTCTAGGATTGTGAGAACATTAGTATCTGTTGTTTAAGCCTCCCAGTCTGCGGTACTTTGCTATGGTAGTCCTAGCAAGCTATCACAGAGCCTTCCTATATATGCACATATATACATACACAGCTAAAGCATCAGTACATTTCAGGTTCCCTGAAGAATGAAATGTGCATCAGAAAAATCAATTCTTTTGAACAGTGACTATTATCAACAGAAAAAAAAAAATTAAGACTGAAAAAAAAAAAAGAATATTCACAGATTTCTCTGGTGGTACAGTGGATAAGAATTTGCTTTCCAATGCAGGGGACACGGATTTGATCCCTGGTCCTGGAAGATTCCACATGCCATGGAGAAGCTAAGCCCGTGCATCACAATTACTGAAGCCTGCACACTCTAGGGCCCATGAGCTACAACTAATGGTCCCCGTACCACAACTACTGAAGCCCATGAACCTAGAGCCTGTGCTCCACAACCAAAGAAGCCATCTCAATGAGAAGCCCTGTGCCACAATTAGAAAGTAGCCTCTGCTTGCCACAGCTAGAGAGAGCCGTGCACAGACGAAGACCCAGCAGAGCCAAAAATAAAATAAATTTTGAAAACTCGTATCTAAAAAACAAAATATCCACAACATACTTCAGTAGAGGAAGTTGGGTTATACATTCTTGGGGAATATTAGGATTAGCTACATAGCTATATAATTACTATTTATATAATTTATAATTATATAAATCAAGGAAATAATGTTCTACTCAATAAATTACTGAACTTTTCAGGAGAACAGATTTTCTGGAGAGCCAGTTTGTCTATTCAGATTTAGAGAACTATTCCTTTACTCTTGAACAAATCAAAGCTCTGTTTTATTTGGGAAAGTTATCTCCCTAAAGCTCACTCCTTCTGCATTGATATACCTAATGACGAAAGAGGTGGTGGCAGTGGAGATGATAAGAAGTAGATTCTGATATGTAGAAGTCATCAAAATGTTTATATAATTTATAACTGCAAGACCAACTAAAATCACTAAGGAGTAAGTACAGAGGATTATGGGCAGTACAACATTAAAAATATTAACATATGTCAAAAAAATTATTCAGAACTTGAAAATAGGCAAAAGAAATTGTAAAGTGTTCTTTCAGTGCAAAACTGGGGTTGGTTTTCTTTTGACTGGGCTGCTGCTGCTAAGTCACTTCAGTCGTGTCCGACTCTGTGCGACCCCATAGACAGCAGCCCACCAGGCTCCCCTGTCCCTGGGATTCTCCAGGCAAGAACACTGGAGTGGGTTGCCATTTCCTTCTCCAACGCATGAAAGTGAAGTCGCTCAGTCGTGTCCGACTCTTAGCAACCCCATGGACTGCAGCCTACCAGGCTCCTCCATCCATGGGATTTTCCAGGCAAAGTACTGGAGTGGGGTGCCATTTTACAGCTTTATCGGATCAAAGTTTTTTGTAAATTTTTGTCTAGTAGAGACATAAATAATTTCTTTTGGTGGAAGAGATAACCCCAAAGGCGACAATTTTGTATCTTACTGAAAAATCTTATCCTTATATTGCTTTGTGTATGTGGGTGTTTGTAGATTCTCAAATGTTCTGTAGACCAGTTTTAGTATCTTACTGGTGTTCTCATTAATTAATGAGTTAAATGAAATCTTTGACATGAGTTCACATTATATTTGCCCGAGGGTCATAAACATCTAACCTTTTGAAAACTATACTGTAGCAGGGGAGAATGAGGAACCAGCTAAACTGCCCAGCTTAATTAAAAAATAAAATCCAGGTTACACAATTTGTTCATGTATGATTGAATTTTCTTAATTCTGTAACCCCGTGTCCATTGCTACATCTCTTGTGAAGTAACAAATGGTGGCAGGGATGTGGAGAAAAGGAAACTCTTGCACACTGGTAGGAATAGCACAGCCACTATGGAAAACAGCATGGAATTTCCTCAAAAAAAACAAAAACAGAACTATCATATGACCCAGTAATTCCACTTCTGGGTATATATGTGGGGAAAAAAAAAAAAAAAAACTAATTCAAAAAGATATAAACGCCTCAACATTCATAGCAGCTTTATTTACGGTTGCCAAGATATGGAAGCAACCTAAATGTCCATCGATAGATGAATGGATAAGGAAGATGTAGTGCCTGTGTGTCCACACACATACGATGGAATACTGCTCAGCCACAAAAAAGAATGAAGTTTTGTGATTTGTAACGACATGGATGGACTTGGATGGTATTTTGCTAAGTGAAATAAGTCAGACAGAAAAAGACAAATACTATATGACATATATTTAGACTCTAAAAAAAAATAACCCAGTGAGCAGAAAATAAATATATAAGTAACAGAAAATCTGTTGATAAGTACCTTCTGTTTGGTTTCTGTATGCAGAATGTACACTAATACTTTGAGATTTTAGTAATGTGATACTACTACTACTAAGTCACTTCAGTCGTGTCCGACTCTGTGCGACCCCATAGACGGCAGCCCACGAGGCTGCCCCGTCCCTGGAATTCTCCAGGCAAGAACACCGGAGTGGGTTGCCATTTCCTTCTCCAATGCATGAAAGTGAAAAGTGAAAGTGAAGTCGCTCAGTCGTGTCCGACCCTCAGCGACCCCATGGACCACAGCCTTCCAGGCTCCTCCATCCATGGGATTTTCCAGGCACGAGTACTGGAGTGGGGTGCCATAGCATCAAAAATGGGTCAAAACTGTGATCTGATATCTGCAGTTCTTATATTTTTGTGGTTTAAAATATCACTTGGTTCAGTTTGATATTTTTTATTATTTCTCAATGACAATTCAAAAGAGGAATTTTACACTACTACACATAGGCACTTCTCAAAAATAACTCATTGCTTCTTTAAATAGGTTAGTCCCAGCAAATAAAAAATAAATTATATAATTTAACAATTTATTTTCACTTATAAATTGGTTTCTAATGTATTAGAGATAATTATGTATCATATAAAATTTTTTACCAGATGAATATAAATTATACATCTCATGATACAGATTTGCAGAAATTAATTGCATAACAGTCAAAACATCAAGGTACCCAGAATTGCTCTGTTGGGTAGTAAACCAGCTGAACAGCTGAATCATGATAATATTTATCTGGTTTTTATTTACTGTCATGTACTGTCCCTTGATGTGCTCCAGTGGGCTTTCAACTATGTAGTTAAGGGAAATGTTTTAATAATCATTTTTATTTTGTATAATGTCCTTTTAAGTGGAAACCGAAATATTTGCTATTTTGCTTTAGCAAAGACAAAACTCTTGAGTTCAATCATAAAACCCTGGGGCTAAAAAACTCCTAGTGTGGAAGTACCACTTTAGCAATAATTTTCAAGTTATATTATTGAGACACATCAGTGGATCATGAGGTCAAATTACAGGATTATAAAGGAGAAACTTACATAATAAAGTTTAATGGAATGGAGCAAAACAAAACTAACAACATCCGGTTGAATTGTACAGGGAAGTGTTGTTTTGTAAAATTTGTTTTATATATGTGTTTATGTATATATGCTGGGTCATAATGTAAAGTATATTGTATTGTGCTTATTGTGTGTATATTGTATTGTGCTTATTGTGTGTATATTGTATTAGTCACTCAGTCATGTCCAACTCTTTGTGACCCCATGAACTGTATAGCCCACCAGGCTCTTCTGTCCATGGGGATTCTCCAGGCAAGAATACTGGAGTGGGTTGCCATGCCCTGCTCCAGGGGGTCTTCCTGACCTAGGGATGGAACCCAGGTCTCCCGTTTTGCAGGCGGATTCTTTACCATCTGAGCCACCAGCGAAGCCTGTATATGGTATTAACATATGTAAAATGTAGCTATTTCTGTAGGTTACAAGTTTAAAATTTTTAAGTAGTGATTATTGGAAATAATAAAATGAGAGAATAAAATGGGGAAAGAAGAATGGGGATAATTAAGGAATTGTTTTCAGGAAGATTAGAATAACAAATTTGTAAAAATTGCTAATCTAAAAGTACTGGTTTAAGCCAATGTAATGTACACTATTAAAGTGAATTCTTAAACTGCATTAGAACACATTTAAAAGTGAGGCTTAATAAATAGCTTCCCAGATGTGATTCTCTGCTTCTACCAGATGCCAATAGGTTCAACTGTATCCATAAGATCATCTCTGAAAAGATGTGGTAACAAAAAGTAAGGTTCATGGGAGAACAAAGCTCTTCAAGGAATAATTGAACAGGAAAATTTTACAGGGACCAAAGACATTAGGATCCATTACATTAAGATGAAGAGTTATTTTTTTGAATTAAAACATTGAGAAAGTCCCATTTCCTTAGAAGATCTGAAAAGTAAAAACCTATTGAAATTTTTTAAAAAGGCCAAATAATAAGTTGTTCAGATCAACCTTCAATTAAGAATATTTCTTAGTATCCCTTTCTAAAAAATCACATTGAAAGTTAATGAAAGTTATACAACTGTGAGAGCTCATATGTAATAAAATATTGGGGAAGATAATATAGTCTATTGTATAGGCTTTTTAAATTCTTCTGAAGGTACAATTGCTGAATTTATTGGGTTGAAGAAGACATCTGTATCAAGTCTATCCCCTTCACTTCTGGGGACCTATCCTTCCCATGATCCCTACTGAAGAAATGAGTGCTGGTTTGGGGCAATTCATCAGTTAAGCCCATCCCATTCTCCTACCTATGTTGACTGGGGTAATAAGGTAATTCATTGGGAATGAATTGGCCCATTTGAAAACATACACCTCTCTCCTGAGCTGAGGCATAAGGCTGTGGCAGCTGGGACTCTTGCATCCAATTTGCTACCACGTAGGGAGAACCCAGACCTGCTGAGAAACCATAGGGCAAAATTTAAGGATGAGGCTGATATTGCAAAAAGCAGAATGGAGAAACCACATTATCAGTGAGTAAAACCTCATCTGAAGGCTGTCATAACTCTGGTATTTTCAACTACATATAACAGGATAGTTTTCTGTTGTTTAGCCAACTATCAGAGTTTTCTCTCACTTGCAACAATCAGTTCTAACAGACATGCCAACTACGTGCTGGGCACAACACAGTCTCCAAATTAATTTTCTCAACAGCCCCTCATGGCAGGGCTGTCATCATCCCCATTTTAGGTATTAAAAAAAAAAAGGCTTAAAATAATTAAGTGACTTGTCCAAAGTCACCCAGCCAGGAAGTCTTGGAGCTATCAATTTTAAATTGAAAATATTCACATTAGGTTTAATACTTTTTGAAAGCAAAGTCCCAGATTATTATTTTTCTTATATTACTTTTAAAAAATAGAACTTTCAGAATTAAATTTGAGTTGAAATGTAGTTATTGTGAGCCTGGGGGTGTTCTCACTGAGAAGAGAGAATAAAAGCTATCATTCCTGATCTTTCCACAAATATTTTCAACTCCTAAAATATGCAGGCACTGTTGAGATGAGAAGCATATATCTTATCCAAGTTTCTTCAGTGCATAAGTATATCCATCAAACCAGCCAAATCAACACAAGGTGTATGTTATCAGAATATAACTGGGTTTCATTGAACCCAGGAAAGGAACAGAAATCTGACCCCTCATAAGTATGTGCAGTCAGGGACTAAAAACCCTCAGGTTCCTCATCAGCTATTCTGCGCTCATCTCTACTCCCCATTATGTGGTTGCTTCATTCTTACCTCTCTCCAGGTGGGATACCTTGCAGTGGCTGCCTATAAACAGACAACTTCTGATTACAGAAGTCATTTTCAAGGACTCCCACGGGAAGGACTAGCTGCTCTTGATCCAAATTTTAAATTTCCTAAACAGAAAGTATGATTGGCTGAGCATGAATCCAGTGTTGAATACTTACAATCAAATCAGTGTGGTTGTGGGAAGCATCAGATAGAACAAATATACCTGTATAACTCTCCCCAGAGGCAGAGAGGTGGGGGTGGTCCCAGAGAAGAGAAATCTTGACTCATGGAAACTCAAAAGACTGGCTAGAGCATAGCAGCAAGACAAAACAGGCCAAAGTCAGTGCTAACTTTAGAGTACATAGAAATTCAGGGGAGAAGGGGCACTGTGGGGCCACTATGAGAGGTTTTGAGACCCTGGTGAAATTCTGACTCTGGTCCAACTTTTGATCACCAACTCAGCACCCAATTCCAGGTTGTGGGGTTTTCCTCCATATCACCAGCTAGGTGTCCTACAACTGAATCAATTCTAACACTATCTACCTGGAGATAATGTCAGATCCCACAGGTTAAAGGCTCAGCCATACAAGACTACTCCTACCCCTGTAAAATGCCAGTAAAAATCCAGGCCCTAAGCTATGACTCAGAGGTTCCAACAAGCTCCTCCTTGGGTTCAATTAATTTGCTAAAGCAACTCACAGAACTCAGACAAATATTTTACTTACTAGATTATCAGTTTATTATCAGATCAGATCAGATCAGTCGCTCAGTCGTGTCCGACTCTTTGCGACCCCAGGAACCGCAGCACGCCAGGCCTCCCTATCCATCACCAGCTCTCGGAGGTCACTCAGACTCACATTCATCGAGTCAGTGATGCCATCCAGCCATCTCATCCTCTGTCGTCCCCTTCTCCTCCTGCCCTCAATCCCTCCCAGCATCAGAGTCTTCTCCAATGAGTCAACTCTTTGCATGAGGTGGCCAAAATACTGGAGTTTCAGCTTTAGCATCATTCCCTCCAAAGAAATCCCAGGGCTGATCTCCTTCAGAATGGACTGGTTGGATCTCCTTGCAGTCCAAGGGACTCTCAAGAGTCTTCTCCAACACCACAGTTCAAAAGCATCTATTCTTCGGCGCTCAGCCTTCTTCACAGTCCAGCTCTCACATCCATACATGACCACAGGAAAGACCATAGCCTTGACTAGGCGAACCTTTGTTGGCAAAGTGATGTCTCTGCTTTTGAATATGCTATCTAGGTTGGTCATAACCTTCCTTCCAAGGAGTAAGCATCTTTTAATTTCATGGCTGCAGTCACCATCTGCAGTGATTTTGGAGCCCAGAAAAATAAAGTCTGACACTGTTTCCACTGTTTCTCCATCTATTTCCTATGTAGTGATGGGACCAGATGCCATGATCTTCGTTTTCTGAATGTTGAGCTTTAAGCCAACCTTTTCACTCTCCACTTTCACTTTCATCAAGAGGCTTTTGAGTTCCTCTTCACTTTCTGCCATAAGGGTGGTGTCATCTGCATATCTGAGGTTACTGATATTTCTCCCGGCAATCTTGATTCCAGCTTGTGTTTCCTCCAGTCCAGCATTTCTCATGATGTACTCTGCATATAAGTTAAATAAACATGGTGACAATATACAGCCTTGACGTACTCCTTTTCCTATTTGGAACCAGTCTGTTGGTCCATGACCAGTTCTAACTGTTGCTTCCTGACCTGCATACAGATTTCTCAAGAGGCAGATCAGGTGGTCTGGTATTCCCATCTCTCTCAGAATTTTCCACAGTTTATTGTGATCTACACAGTCAAAGGCTTTGGCATAGTCAATAAAGCAGAAATAGATGTTTTTCTGGAACTCTCTTGCTTTTTCGATAATCCAGCGGATGTTGGCAATTTGATCTCTGGTTCCTCTGCCTTTTCTAAATCCAGCTTGAACATCAGGAAGTTCACGGTTCACATATTGCTGAAGCCTGGCTTGGAGAATTTTGAGCATTACTTTACTAGCGTGTGAGATGAGTGCAATTGTGCGGTAGTTTGAGCACTCTTTGGCATTGCCTTTCTTTGGGATCGGGATGAAAACTGACCTTTTCCAATCTTGTGGCCACTGCTGAGTTTTCCAAATTTGCTGGCATATTGAGTGCAGCACTTTCACAGCATCATCTTTCAGGATTTGGAATAGCTCCACTGGAATTCCATCACCTCCACTAGCTTTGTTCCTAGTGACGCTTTCTAAGGCCCACTTGACTTCTCATTCCAGGATGTCTGGCTCTAGGTCAGTGATCACACCATCATGATTATCTGGGTCGTGAAGCTCTTTTTTGTACAGTTCTTCTGTGTATTCTTGCCACCTCTTCTTAAATCAGATCGATTATATTCTTTGCAGCCAAAGATGGAGAAGCTCTATCCAGTCAGCAAAAACAAGACCAGGAGCTGACTGTGGCTCAGACCATGAACTCCTTATTGCCAAATTCAGACTGAAATTGAAGAAAGTAGGGAAAACCACTAGACCATTCAGGTATGACCTAAATCAAATCCCTTATGATTATACAGTGGAAGTGAGAAATAGATTTAAGGGCCTAGATCTGATAGATAGAGTGCCTGATGAACTATGGAATGAGGTTCGTGACATTGTACAGGAGACAGGGATCAAGACCATCCCCAAGAAAAAGAAATGCAAAAAAGCAAAATGGCTGTCTGGGGAGGCCTTGCAAATAGCTGCAAAAAGAAGAGAAGCGAAAAGCAAAGGAGAAAAGGAAAGATATAAACATCTGAATGCAGAGTTCCAAAGAATAGCAAGAAGAGATAAGAAAGCCTTCTTCAGCGATCAATGCAAAGAAATAGAGGAAAACAACAGAATGGGAAAGACTAAGGATCTATTCAAGAAAATCAGAGATACCAAAGGAACATTTCATGCAAAGATGGGCACGATAAAGGACAGAAATGGTGTGGACCTAACGGAAGCAGAAGATATTAAGAAGAGGTGGCAAGAATACACAGTTTATTATAAGAGGATATAATTCAGGGACAGACAAGTGGAAGAGATGCATAGGACAATGGATGAGATAAGAGTTATGAAGCCTCCCTGCTCTCTGAACATGCCACACTTCCCAAATCTCCTAGGCTTCACCAACTTGGAAGCTCTGAATCCCCATGAACCCCATCATTCTACATTTTTAATCAGATCAGATCAGATCAGTTGCTCAGTCGTGTCCAACTCTTTGCGACACCATGAATCGCAACACGCCAGGCCTCCTTGTCCATCACCAACTCCCGGAGGTCACTGAGACTCACATCCATCGAGTCAGTGATGCCATCCAGCCATCTCATCCTCTGTCGTCCCCTTCTCCTCTTGCCCCCAATCCCTCCCAGCATCAGAGTCTTCTCCAATGAGTCAACTCTTCACATGAGGTGGCCAAAGTACTGGAGTTTCAGCTTTAGCATCATTCCTTCCAAAGAAATCCCAGGGCTGATCTCCTTCAGAATGGACTGGTTGGATCTCCTTGCAGTCCAAGGGACTCTCAAGCGTCTTCTCCAACACCACAGTTCAAAAAGCATCAATTCTTCAGTGCTCAGCCTTCTTCACAGTCCAGCTCTTACATCCATACATGACCACAGGAAAAACCATAGCCTTGACTAGGCGAACCTTTGTTGGCAAAGTAATGTCTCTGCTTTTGAATATGCGATCTAGGTTGGTCATAACTTTCCTTCCAAGGAGTAAGCATCTTTTAATTTCATGGCTGCAGTAGGCTTCATTACATAGTCATGACTGATTAAGTCACTGGCCATTGGCTAGTGACTCAGTCTCAGGCAAGGATAGTGGATATAAGACTGAAGTTTCATCTACGGTCATACCACCCTGAACATGCCCTATCTCATCTGATATCTGATATCTCGCAGGGTTGGACGGTTATACTTAGATGGGAGACTAGAGTTTCTCCAGGCAACCTGCCCCAATCTCTATCCCAAGCTGCTCCCTGCCCTCAACCCCCTCCAAAGTCATCTCATTAACAAAAGACCCTTTTTTATTGCCCTCACAACTGAGAAATTCCAAGGGATTTAGAATTCTGTGCCAGAAATGGACAAAGATCAAATATGTATTATATTTCTTACCATAAATCACTGTATCCCAGACTTGAATTTGGCCTTAAGGGACTTCCAGTAAAGAAAAGCTAATCCAAACAGGGAGATCTGAAACCTGGACTCCTATAGAAAGTGATCTGATGAATGACAGTATCATATTTTCATAAAGTATGTAACAACAGACATTGAAAAAAAAATGAATTGGCATGTTTAAACTACAGCATTTTTTATATTCCCAAAGAGAATTTTACAATGTCTCTTAGAATCCATCAAAAAATCAGATGATAAATGAATTTCTAAACCAAGTACTTGCTTTGAAAGTTTTATCACAACCAAAAACTATTTAGTCATTGATTAAATGTTTTTAAAATTCTTATTTTTCTCCCTGCCTTTAAAGAACTTCACCTGCCTAATAAATCTAAATGACTCTGTAATTTAAAGGTTTACTCAAAATGTTTGGTTTATGTTTATTGCCGTCTACATAGTGCAAATATGAAAAAATCTAATTATCTTAATGGAAGATCTATAATTGATTCATTCTAATGTATTTCTGAAAGATTAATAAAGTACTTTTCTCATGGCAATAAGTTCAGTGTCTGACTCTTTGTGACCCCATGGACAGCAGCACGCCAGGCTTCCCTGTCCATCACCAACTCCCAGAGGATAAGACAGATATTAAAAACCTGTCTCAAGAGTAAATAGTAATCCCGTGACCTCTTTCTCATTATGAGCAAATGCTTGGTGAACACATACAAGTGGATATGGTCACTGGACCCACAGCCATCTCTACTGAATTAGATTGTTTTCCCAGTCAAATGGAATAAAAACAGTCAAACTTGTATATTGACCTTCATTTATGATTTCTAGATCAAACATTCTAAAAATGAGGTAGTTAGATTCATAGTGTGACAAATTATTAAATGGCTCTTCCACCCTTTCCCTTTTCTCTTACTCTGATTGCTTTCCATTTCCCTGCCTTTCCAGTATGTCACCCTTTTTTTAAAAAAAAAATCTAATCTTGATGAATGCCAGTTTAAGATCAATAGACATAGCTATCAAAAATAAGAAAAAGAAAAGCTTATCACTCCTCTCATCCAGAACCTGTTACTGAGTGCCTCCTCTATGGAACATATTGGCTAGCTGCTGGAGATTCTATGTTGAATAAAATGGATAGAATCCCCCATCTCTTCCAATCTTTCTGTAAACCTGAAGTTGCTCTAAAAATTGTCCATTAAAATAAAATTTGGGTTCTGCCAGTAAGAAACATGAGATAGAGATGTATACATGGCTAATAGTATCTTTAATTAGTGAGGGACATAACTATGTTCCTTTTTGAACAAACTGAATTTGAGATATGAAACAGCACACGAATATGTCAGGTTGGCAGTTAGAGGTGTGAATCTGACACTAAAAAAAAAAAAAGTAAAATCTCCTAAGAAGAGAGGAGAGAAAGGAAGAGAAACAGAGAGACTCAGGCCCAGGCGTGAACCACCACATTTATAGGTTGGACATGGAGGAGGTGATGTCAACAAAGCAGAATGAGAAGGAGCAGAAAAAGATTTCAGGAAAATGTGATGTCAGAGGAAACTCCCGGCAGTCCAGTGGTTAGGATACTGTGCTCACCTGGGTTCAACTCCAGGTTGGGGAACTAAAATCCCACAAGCTGCATGGCTGCTGCTGCTGCTGCTGCTAAGTCGTTTCAGTCGTGTCCGACTCTGTGCGACCCCGTAGACGGCAGCCCACCAGGCTCCACCATCCCTGGGATTCTCCAGGCAAGAACACTGGAGTGGGTTGCCATTGCCTTCTCCATTGTGTGAAAGTGAAAGTGAAGTCACTCAGTCATGTCCGACTCTTAGCGACCCCATGGACTGCAGCCCACCAGGCTCCTCCATCTGTGGGATTTTCTAGGCAAGAGTACTGGAGTGGCTTGCCATTGCCTTCTCCGAAGCTGCATGGAGCAGCCCCCAATTTTTTTTTGTTGTTGTTGTTAAAAAAATGTGATGTCAAAAAGACAAAAGAATGTTTCAAGATGCAGTTACTGTTGAATGTGTTTTTTGAAAGACAGAACATAGTCTTTAGGTAGACAACGTGGGCTTCCCTGGTGGCTCAGATGGTTAAGAGTCTGCCTGCAGTGTGAGAGAACCAGGTTCAATCCCTGGGTCGGGAAGATCCCCTGGAAAGGAAACGGCAACCCACTCCAGTATCCTTGCCTGGAAAATCCCATGGACGGAGAAGCCTGGCAGGCTACAGTCCATGGGGTTACAAAGAGTTGAACAGACTGAGCAACTTCACTTTTAGACAACATGATGACCTCAACAAGAGCTGTTTCTGAAGACTTGTGAAGGAAGAAGTGGTTTGAACAGTGAATGGAAAACAAGAATTAAAGAGAGCTTTTATGGACATTAAATATTTATTTTTCTGTAAAGTGAGTATTTTGTGTCAACCCAATGATTTGCATATAATTTTGCCTCACACCAAAGAAGTGAAAGAACATTAAACTATTTGAACACATGTGTGCCAACACAATTCTGATAAAAGATACCGGCTCGTTAAACAAGCTGACTCCAAAAAACGCACTGTATCTCAGAGAGATAGGCTTCTCAGGTGGCGCAGTGGTAAAGAATCTGCCTGTCAAGGCAGAAGACTCAGATTCAATCCCTGGGCTGGGAAGATCCCCTAGAGAAGGAAATGATAAACCCACTCCAGTATTTTTGCTGGGAAAATCCTATGGACAGAGGAGCCTGGTGGGCCACAGTCCACGGAATCGCAGAGTCAGACACGACTCAGCACGCACACACAGAATGTTTCAAAGTTTCTAGAGCTTAAATAAGATAAAACATCAAAATACAAGATAAAAATGTAGGGAATGTAATAGAATCTAGCAGACACAAGGATTGAGTTGAATAAACTGCAAGTGCAGCTAACCACAACCTCCTTGCCATCTCTCCCCTCTCCCCCACACACCACACACACAAAGTTGAGCAGGGCCATTTAAGATAAGGCTGCTGCAAAAAGCAGAAAGGCCACTGACACCATTTTCCAAGCTGAGCTTCTACAGGAAAGAACACTTGGCAGTTAACTTCTAAACTCTAATAAGACCACAAAATCCAACAAAAATTTCTTTGGATAAATCCAGCAGCCATAAATAAAATGGACTTTATAAGTAAAGGCCTTACCTGGCATCATTTCAATTCCTTCTTGTTTTGTGTCAATAGTACGGTAATTTCCTAAGGTCAGGAGATGAGAGTAGATGCAGGGGCCAGGTTAGGATACAGGGACAATTGGCAAAGTTCCTGCTTCGTGGGCAGCATTCAGAAGGCTGTGTCAACCAAAACCAGCAAGTGTGAGATGAGATGACAGAGCGGAAAGGAAATATTTGACAGCAACATTTACTCTGAGGGCAATTTTGGAAGTATTCAACTAATATGTGTCAGATATTACAGACTCAGAAGCAAAGGAGAGACATGAAAACTTAGTAGAACCATAATCTACCTAAAAGGCAGAAGATGAGAGTTTGGTTCCTACCATTTAGGTGTCTGATTTTAGATAAATCACTTAAACAATTTGAGCCTCATTTGTCTCAATTGTAAATAAAAATAATAATACTTATCGGACCCTCAGGCTTTGGCTTTGTCTCTCCCTCCTTTTGTCCTGCATTATATTGAATAAATAATCCTCTTATTTCCTCCTGGTTATGCAGTTATACATTTTATCTTCTTAATTTTTAAAATGTAAGGTTAATTCTTTAACCTTAAAATATTCAACTCAAAGTCTAAAGTTGATTTAGAAAAAAGAATAGTCTGGAAGAACTTGGAATGTTCAATCTTCATCCTTTCCACTTTTTCAGTTACATTTGTATAGCATTTTATTTCCACCTTGCTTTTAAAATCACCAAAATAGGTTGCTGCTGTTTTTCTACTGTAGTTTTGGTTTGTTTTCTTAAATAGATACTTCAGTTTAAAAACTTTTCTTTGTTTACACTTCATGGCTTTCACCTCTTCCTTCTGGATTCTTTTGTCTGGGTTTCTTGCTGAGGAATATTATTTAAGTACTTCAGTGAAAGTAGACTTCTTGATTTTTAATATCTGGAAATGTTTTTGTTTCTTAATACTGAATGACAGTTTGGGGTATAGAATTCTATGTTAACATTTTCCCTCAGCACTTTGAGGATACAATTTCATTGTCCTCCTTTATCAATTATCACTGACAGGCAGTCTATTTTTATTCTTATTGACATCTTTCTGTTTTCTCTAAAAGTTTTTAAGATATTCTGTAGTTTCGCTGTAATGTACTTAGGTGAAGATTTTGGTTTTTTTTGTGCTATTCAGTACTTAATGTACTTTTTAATCGAAAACTAGTTTTCTTGCAATTCAAGCAAATTCTCTAACATACCTCTTTAAATACTGCCTATTCCAAATTCTCTTATTCTCTCCACTTGAATCTTACTTAAATTGGAATTTCCCTCTTTATCTTCCACAGCTCAACCCATCTTTCATACTTCCAGGTTTTGGGAACCTGGAATTTGCACAATCTTAAAGCTTGCACAGGCTTTAAGTAAAAAAATACGAAGTATGAATAGAAAATTAAACACAAATTGAATATTTATAATGAAAAAAATCATACAAATTCTAAATCAAAACAGACAAATACTACAAACTCAATAAGCTCTAGAAAAATATAATTTGTATGTGAACTGCTAGAATATGTCTGTAATAATTATCCCTCATTTTTGGTTGCACATTGTTTTATGACAATAATTATGTAATATCTTTTTCAGGTGAAGGAATAGAAGGATATTTTGGTTTGTTGTTCTCTAGTTTGTTTCTTGGAGAAGGCAGTGACACCCCACTCCAGCACTCTTGCCTGGAGAATCCCATGGACGGAGGAGCCTGGTGGGCTGCAGTCCATGGGGTCGCTAGGAGTCAGACAAGACTCAGCAACTTCACTTTCACGTTTCACTTTCACGCATTGGAGAAGGAAATGGCAACCCACTCCAGTGTTCTTGTCTGGAGAATCCCAGGGACGGGGGAGCTTCGTGGGCTGCCGTCTATGGGGTCACACAGAGTCAGACACGACTGAAGTGACTTAGCAGCAGCAGTAATTTGTTTCTTATTTGCTTTTAAAAGGTTCCTTTTAGGGCCACAACTCATCATTAGTGATATGTGTGTTTAGGATTGTTGTCATACATGGGAAACATGGCTAGCACATTTCCTTCATATGTGAACTGGAAGACCACCTCCTGACTCTACATATAGCAAGTCTGTTTCTTCTTCAGCATCCTTACTGTTTTAGTACCATGGGCTAGAGGATATTTCCCTATCATAAAATCATCTCTGGTTCTGTTTTTCAGGGACACGATGCTAGATATTTTGTCACACTGGTGGTAGATGTAATCCTGGATTGAGGGATGCCTGCAGTAACTCAGCTACAACAAGAGGTTACTGCAAACTACACAAGTGTATCCCATCAAACACAAAGCAAATATGCCCAAGTCAACTTTCCCAAAAATGTACGTAACTACCCAATATGAGGAAAGTGTGACAGAGGTCTGATTGGAATGGAAGGACATAGCAGTATTAACCAACTGCAGTTTAAAATCATACTTTTTTGGACTTCCCCAGTGATACAGTGGATAAGAATCTGCCTGCCAATGCAAGGGACATGGGTTCGATCCCTGGTTCAGGACAACTCCACATGCTACGGAGCAACGAAGTCTGTGCACCACATCTACTGAGCCACCACACCTCAACTACAGAAGCCTGAGCCCCAAGAGCCTTTGCTCTGTAACAAGACAATCCACCACAATGAGAAGCCCACACGTGGCAACCAAGAGCAGCCCCCACTCACCGTGACTAGAGAAAGACCCTGGGCAGCAACGAAGACCCAGCACAACCTAAATAAAATTTTTTTTTCAAATCCCACTTTTTCAAATTTTACTGAAACTTATAATAAAATGAACACATTACTGAAGAGAGGCATATTGCTGGAAGGGGCAAGAGAAGGGCCTAGACATAAGTATCATTATTTCATTTACAATGAATTTTCATTTCATTGTAAATCCAATAAATCTGTCTCTATACCTTCCTCATTTCTTTATCTCTTTCCCACTGTATTCTATTTCCTTCAGGTTCTATTTTGCATTTCACGAACTTCCTTTTCAATGAAGTTAGTCTACCCTGTATCCCATCTGCTCATTTTTCATTTCAATGACTTACTTCAGAAATTTTTATTTTGTTGTTCATTTCACCTTCCTGTAATTAAAAATAATATCCAATTCTGGTCTTATGTATTCGACTTCTGCCTCTCAATCTGTAAGCATGTTAAAGATACTTATATTTTTATTCTAAATATATATAATTCCTTGAAAGGAACTCTCCCAATTTATGTTCCAGGGAGCATTGGGAATGCTCCCAATTTATGATTAATGCTCCCAATAATCTCAGGGTGGTAGAGTGCCTTGTGTGTTTTTTAGTTTCTGATTGATTGCTTATCATGATGAGAGTCTTAGGTGCCCTGGTTTAGGAAGTCATCCCTATGGGGCAGTTTCCCATTTACCTTTATGACTAGAGCCCAGGTCTGGCACTCTGCCATGGAGGAGGCCTACAGCCTCAACACCGTATCTGCTACTGGTATTAAAACCCCATCCCGTTGTTGCAAAAAGATGTGGGTCAATTTGCTCATTCAGCAAATGGCAGATTTGGGAGGTAAATGCTATCTTCCTGTAGCTTGAAGTAGGTAGCAGCTGATACCACACAAACATACATATGCCACACAGGTATAACCTCAATAACACACAGTGTATCACAAAGCAAGCAAGTCATGAGCCAAATGCTGCTCACCAGGCTCCTGAAAACGAGAAGGCACACATTATCAGCACCAAGTACAAAAATAATTACATGCTGTGGTCTTTGCCTTACAGCACCTTGCATGAGAACCTTGCTCCAATACAAAAATAATATTCTCATGGAAGAACTACCTAGACTTATAGTCAGTTCAGGAGTGGATCCCCCATGAACTGGAGGTACATAGGGCCAATGATGCTATAGACCTCAAGCACTACAGTAACTGTAGAAGTCTTCTGAGATACCTGGATTTTTACACCTTGAACTTATACAATGTTTCTAACCAATCATCTATCTTGAACGTGACTCATTTTACCAAGAAATGCTTCTAATGTCCCTTAAACTAATAACAATCTCTCTGATGAAAATTTTTGAGAATAATTGAAATGCTAAGCAGCCAGCTTTAACAGTGTGGATTCCTGGTGAATGTACTTTGAAGACTAACCATATCTATCTCTGTATTTATCAGCTTCAGTCTTTCATGTTGCAGAAAGTATCTTCATAAACTGGAAAGATAGCTACCAGCAACTCCCAGTATCACATCCCAACAAATTTCTGACTGATTTCAGTTTGAGAATTCCAGTGTACAATGCCCCTCTTACATATGATTTTCAGAACCAAATAACCTAATGTAAATCAAATATCATTGGGGGAAACATGACTCCAACCACTTTCCAGGTGGCATTAGTGGTAAAAAATCAGCTTGCCAAAGAAGGAGAAGACAGACACAGGTTCGATTCCTGACTGGTTTGATCTCCTTTCAGTCCAAGGAACTCTCAAGAGTCTTCTCCAGCACCACAATTCAAAAGCATCAATTCTTCAGTGCTCAGTCTTTTTTACGGCCCAACTTCTCACATCTGTACATTACTACTGGCAAAAACATAGCTTTGACTATATAGACCTTTGTTGGTGAAGTGATGTCTTTACTTTTTAATATGCTTTGCATGTTTTTCATAGCTTCCTTCCAAGGAGAATTTTCCAGGCAAGACTACTAGAGTGGATAGCCATTCCCTTCTCTGTGGGATCTTCCCCACCCAGGGATCAAATACAGGTCTCCTGCATTGTAGGTAGGCAGATACTTCACTATCTGAGCCACCACAGAAGCTCGTGTGCGCGCGTTCTCTCTCTCTCTCTCTCTCTCTCTCTCTCTCTCTCTATATATATATATATATATATGTATGTGTGTGTGTGTGTGTGTGTGTATCCCTTTTTACATTTAATCTTACAACTTTCCCTCCACAATGTCCAAGGTTTTTTTAGACTATTTATTCTGCCATCTGGGTGAACAGATGGATGGATGGATAAAAGATCCAACATTACTCCACTCAGTAGACCATATTTTACAGTCAGCAAACTATGCTGTCCTAAAACTATTTCAAGCTCTGGATCCTGCTTCTATTATTTCCCTATCATTGCCCCACTTTCTCTCTTTTTTGGATACTGCAGGCAGTCACCACTAGCAGCCCCGGAAATTGCAACCAAAAGAAAAGCTTACCGTGAAGAAATAGTAATTTATGAAGTAGTACCCTGGTGGCCTGGATTATAACAGGTTCCCAATGAGTCTAACTCCCTTTGGGGGAGCAGTTTATGCAGTAGTGGAAGCTGATTCAACACATTTCTGATTCTGCCTTCTCTCCTGGTACTGAGCATGCTATAACCAACTCTGCTAAGTGATCAAGTTTCATGGCACATGTAATGATAGCACAGCAGGACTCTAGCAAAACAACAAAAATTAGAGGTAGCTAGGGAAAGCAAACAATTATGGAAAAGTTAAGGATCAGAGAGAGGCAATTCCTAAGGCAGAAAATTCTTCCTGTTTCAGGCTGGAGTCTAGGGGAACAAAACGTGATGGTCTATTGTACAAATGTCCAATTTTTATTTTAAAGTTGTTTGTTTAACTTTTTATCTTGTACTGCAGTATAGTCAGCTAACAATGTTGTGATCAGTCGTGTAATAGCAATGGGCTTTGGTCAATATCAGCCGGGGAGTGTTGTACCAGGCAACTAATGAGTTATTAATCTTTAAGCAGTCCTGTCATTCTCTGCCAAATGATCATAGCAATAATAATATTATAAAAGTCTTATAGCAATGAGCTTTTAAACATCAGCACACTTTAATTCCTGGCAAAATAATACATGATAAGAGATATAACAACAGATTACTTATCTCTCAAAAGTTCTTGAAGGATACTGTTATCCAGTTGGATATCTGAGATGATAGTATCTATTAAATGAATTATCTCCCTAGAGATGAGTTTAATGGATGCTTAAGACTTGATTCTTTCATTCAACTTTTTCTCCAAATGATGCACACAGGTTTCCTGTGTGTATATTTAAATTCTAGAATTTGTTATACTCCCCTTTATATAATTGCCCCAAATAAAAAAATGGATGTAAAACCTACCAGACTAGAATATAACAAATTAAAGATACACACAGGTTTCCTGTGTGTATATTTAAATTCTAGAATTTGTTATATTCCCCTTTATATAATTGCCCCAAATAAAAAATGGATGTAAAACCTACCAGACTTTCTCTTTTGATTGTCTTCACTCTTGTTTATGTCCCTTCAATGTCTCCAAAACCTCTGTCATTCCAAACTTTCATTTTATATTCATTTATTCATATAAGGAAGATCTGTTTCTTAGTTTCCTGGTGGTGCTTAATCCATACTTTCTTTTAATAAAGTGAGTATTTAGAATAAGAAATCATTGCAGAGTGAAAAATGCTGACAAGACCACAAACATCACAAAGTCCAGAAAAGTTGCCATTACGAACTGCCTGGAAATCATCACGATCCTTTTTCTTTTTTTAGCTGACTACATTTTGATTGCTTTCTTGGTAAAATATATATAGCATATAATTTACCATGTTGTTAGATGCAAAAGACTACCATTTGTCCAATGCCATGTGCTGATAATTTTGAACAGCTCCCTTATGGGTCCAATTTCATGTTTTAAGGTGCTAGCCAAATGGCTCACTAAACAAAGAAGAAAGTGCTTCTTCTGCTTTCATTGTGGATTATCTTCTTCATGACTCTCCAGGAGTCATGAAAGTAAGGAAGGTGGACAAGTCAATCGTTGTGGGTAGATCAGAGAATCCCAGTTCACATGGAACTACCATCTCCAGCTTTGATTGCCTCCTTGTTATCCTTTCTGAGCACTGAACTATGCAGTCTGCTTGTGCAAATGTCTTACGGGTGTAGTTACTACTCGGGGCTTCCCTGACAGCTCAGTTGGAAAAGAATCTGCCTGCAATGCAGGAGACCCCAGTACGATTCCTGGATTGGGAAGACCCACTGGAGAAGGGATAGGCTCTAGCTGTAATGCTTTGTGAGCACATGAGTATGTTGGAGCAGGGTGCATAGAGGGGGAACCTTTACAGAAAATGATAAACCAGCAAATCTACTCAAATCTGCTGAAGTAATAATCTCTTCCCCAAATAGGTGAAGAAGTATAGGTTCTGATTTGTTTTCAATTGCTGAGAATCCTATTAAAAAGACTAGATTTCAGCTTTTCTGTGTTAAGACAAAGTGCCTTTTCTTTTGTGTTAAGAAATATACACAGAAAATAAATACAAAAACTATGTTGACCCAAATAACTTATTTGCCTTGTGGTCTATAGATGTGATTTGAAGGAGCTGATAAAGAAACAAGAGCTCCTTAGAGACTTCCATGTAATTACAAAGGAAACACTCCAGAAAACTAAAATGGCAAATATATTTAAGGTAATTCCCTGTAAATAGACTTTGGCCGCCACCATCCATTTTATTATTGCTTTTCTAAATTGCTTTCTTGCTGTTCTCTACCAGAGCCTCAGATCAATCTCTAGGTATTGTTGTGAAGACTTGTCCAAAGTAATGACACCTGGCACAGGGCTGGAATTGTTTTATGTGCAAGGCATGTTATGCTGTGTACTAAGTCTTTTTCTTCACGGAGAGACTTTGAATCTCATACTATAGGCTTTAAGCACAAAAGAGGGCACCTTGCAGCAGATGTTTTAGTTTAAATAGAATTCCCCCAGAAAGCAAAGAGCATAGGGTCACCCTCACTCAGGGAATGAGAGGTGGTGGGGAGACATCTAGAGTGAGGTATATTATCGATTCATTACCTCTTGGCTCCAAATTCATTTTTCTTTCCATTCTGCAATACTGGAGCTGATTTCTATGCACCCCTCTCCACTGATAGCTGTCCCAGTGTTCAACACTATCAGGGGAGGGATGCTGGAGGAAGAAGAGGTTTCTCAGCCTGGTCCACTATGTTCAGCTTTGTTAAGCTCCTGCAGAGTGACTGATTTTTTTTGAGCAAGGCCTGGCAGCCAGCAGCATGTGGCCTCTATCTACAGCAGCTTCCCCAGCATACTCTGTCCAGGAGATATCACAGCCGAGGGTCCAAGATGGTACATCTCAGCCATCATCTCAGAGACTGGCTTCTCAGCACACTAAGCCCTGACCTCCAGGAGTTTTCCAGGGGAGGGCCACTGTCCAGCCTTTCATCAACTGTGTTGATGCGCCTGGCATCTCCCTTTAACAGCATCCCCAGCAGTCCACAGCCTGCAGAGTTCTGAGGCCCTGCACCTCCTGAGGAGGCCCATCTCAGCACCTGGGCTGACGGCTTCTCCTACATTCACTATTCTTGAGTTTGTTAGCATTCTCGTGGCTTGAATTAGCCAATGGCTCATTCCTGAAATGGCTCATTCCTGGTAATTCTTTATGTTGCTAAGTCAATTCAGTTGTGTCCGACTCCATGTAACCCCATAGAGGGCAGCCCACCAAGCTCCCCCATCCCTGGGATCCTCCAGGCAAGAACACAGGAGTGGGTTGCCATTTCCCTCTCCAATGCATGAAAGTGAAAAGTGAAAGTGAAGCCACTCAGTCGTGTCCAATTTAGTGACCCCATGACCAGGCTCCTCCATCCATAGGATTTTCCAGGCAAGAGTACTGGAGTGGGTTGCCATTGCCTTCTCCAGATTCTTTATGTCAAGCTTCCTCAATTTTTTGCTGTGCTTTCTGTCTCTTGTTGGATGAACCCCTGACACAGCTTCTCAGTAGGAAGAAAGAGAAAGAGTTTGTCAGTGCTGCAAATACAAAAGAGTTGCTTCATCCCTGACTTTTCTCCCATCTTCTTAACGACATCCTCACCCCCACTGGCTGCTCTCTGCCTATGGTGATATTGGCTTAAATCTCCCAAATGCTGGTCCTCTAAAGGCTCCCCCTCCCTCACTCCCAGAGTTTCCCCAAATCTCTGCCCATCTTAGACACCTCTAAGGGATGTGAATAAGAAGAATCACTTTAATTTCTACACAAATTGTACTGTGGTAATAGCCATAACCTGACCATTAAAAAAAAAAATTCACAAGTTGATATTTTACAGCAAATAGTTGAATACAACTCTGACTTGATCAATACTGCAAACTACCAAGTTAGTGAAAGTCTTGGAAAATCATGATGAGAAACAGCAAGAATTTGTTCATCATGCGAAGGTCAATCAGGAATTTCTGAATGCACTGGACAGTATCACAACCACAGTGGCTTGATTTTGACACTATAATCCATCTCCACTATGACATACAGAAAATCAGTGTTCATTAAATAATTTTCCAGTGCATGACCAGAGCAGTGACAAATTGACTTCCTATGATGACTGTAAATAAAAGAAATGTACTCTAAGACTCTAGGGTACTGTAGCGGTCTATAGGTAAGTTAGACATTAAAGTTAGAGGATCTGAAATAAGCACTAGCTTGTTTTTGATGTGATTTTTCTACTGACCTTTAATCTCTTGGCCCCAGTAGAAACAAGCTCCAAGTATTCCTCTAGTTGTAGGTTACTTTAATCTCAGCAAGTGATTCATCTGAAAAATTAAAATCTGAGCATAAAATAAGAAAAAAATTATGTATTCATGGCCAGACTCTATTTCACAAGTATTCTGCAAAAGGTGCAAAGTCACATTTGTGTATTTGGGATGCTGTCACTTCATAAGAGTATGGTAGAAAATCCAGTTCCTGAAGTCAGTACTGATATTATACTGAGGTTCAGTTTTGACAGTGCACAGGCCCAAAGTACAGGATCCAACCTGACATAATTGCAAAGTACACCATTTACAGAGGACACACACAAGAGCCTGTGGAGTTGCAGAAGGACTATGATAGTCTCACAGAGGGGATGATGGTACCTGAAGCAAAAGGCACAGGCTAGGATTGAGAGGGAGGAGGTGCTGTGGCCTGAAACTGGGGCACAGAACAGGAGGAAGCAGCTACAGCTGAGAAAGGTAAGGATAGAGGAGGTTCTGCCTTGGTTCCTCATGTCAATTCACTTAAAAAATGAAGACTGTTTATTCCCCAATTTTTTGGCCCTCTGAATAATCTCATTCATGCTCAGATTTCCAGTGGACGGGTATATGGTCCTCTTCCCGTGAATCATTCAGTTTTCTATCCCCAAGACTCCATTTCCACAAGAGCCTCTGGACAGATTTGTTCAGTTAGCTTGTCTAATCCCACCCCTTCCTGAGAGAGTTGCACAAAGCAGCCACTCAATATCCTCTCAACAAATGACCTTTCTCCAGCATGGAGAATGGAATGTGGTAGGAACAGATACAGCAGCTCACCAGAATCACAGCCTCTGATCAAAGAGGCACTTCTTCCTGAGGTCTGGTTGATTCCTGCTCTGTCTTCTCAAAAATCTACTCTCTCCTGTCACAACTTCACAGTCTTTGGTTCAGCTGACCTAATATCTGTTCCCATTACATAATAATTCCCCATTTCACCCTTTTCCCTGGCCCCTGGCAATCCCCATTCTACTTTCTGATCATATTGTATTTCCCAATCCATTCACTCTCTACTCCTCTGAATGACTTTTTTTACACCTACTCACCTCTTAAACCCCCAATACATCCTCATTCTCAACTGATAATCTTCATTTCTACTTTCCACTGGGAAAATGGAAGCATCCAGGAAAGAACTTCTCAGGGTCCTACCGCCACCACCTACAGTTGCCAGTGTCAGCACTCAACATCCTTTGAGGTCTCTCCTAGTACTGCAAAGGAGCCCCATGTGCACAGCCATATACCTCTCAAAAGCCAGTTCCTTCTTTTGTGAACTACACCCTTTTCCTTCTTCAAAAAGAAAATAAAAACAACCTTCCTTTGACCCCACTTCTATCAGCCATTAACCCATGTCTCTGCTCTTCTTTGTAAGCAAAACTCTCTGAAAGTGTTTTCATATTTTTTTTTTCCTAATTCTCTTCCCCATCTCTCTTAAACCTTCAACCCTACCATTTCCCTGCCATTCTATCAAATCCTCTCTCCCCGATCACCAAGGATAGCCATGTTGCTAAAGTCAATGATCAACTTTCAGTTTTCCTCTTCTTTGTTAACATTTGCTGGGTTCCATCTGAAACTCAACATTCAAAAAACGAAGACCATGGCATCTGGTCTTATCACCCCATGGCAAATAGATGAGGAAAACATGGAAACAGTGTTACATTTATTTCATTCTCTTGGGTTCCAAAATCAATACAGATGGTGACTTTAGCCATGAAATTAAAAGATGCTTGTTCCTTGGAAGAATACCTATGACAAACCTAGACAGTGTATTAAAAAGCACAGACATCACTTTGTTAGCAAAGGTTCATATAGTCAAAAGTATGGTTTTTCCAGTAGTCATGTATGGATGTAAGAGTTAGATCATAAAGAAGGCTGAGTGCTGAAGAACTGATGCTTTTGAACTGTGGTGCTGGAGAAGATTGTTGAGTCCCTTGGACTGCAAGGATATCAAACCAGTCAATCCTAAAAGAAATCTACCCTGAATATTCATTGGAAGGACTGGTACTGAAGCTGAAGCTCCCATACTTCGGCCACCTATGCAAAGAGCTGACTCATTTGAAAAGATCCTGACACTGGAAAAAATTGAGGGCAAGAGGAGGAGGGGGCAACAAATGACAAGATTGTTGGACGGCATCACTGACTCAGTGGACATGAGTTTGAGCAAACTGAAGGAGATAGTGAAGGAAAGGGAAGCCTGGTGTGCTGCAGTTCATGAGGTTGCAAAGAGTCAGACATGACTCAGCAATTGAACGATAATAAAATCTGATACAGTGATATAACTGATTATTCCCTCCTATCTGATACAATTTTTTCACTTGGTTGTTTTTTGGTTTTTTTTTTACCTTTGCTTTTAAATGCCACATTCTGTGTTGCCCTGCTATCTCTTGGCTCCATTTCCCTTGACTTCTTAAAAGCTGAAGTGCATTGGCTGTGTTTCTGGCTCTCATCTTTTTTAAATATGAATTTTATGCTCATACTCTCTATGATCACATGCAGTCTCCTGCCTCTAAAGATGGTAATGACTCTCAAGTTTACCCTCCAACCCAGACCTTCCTCCTGAACTTCAGATGCACTTTTCTTAACTGTCTAACTAATATCTCCTCTTGGAAGCCAATAGATATCTCAAATGTAACATAACCCAGAGTAAAACATACGATATCTACTAAGCTCTATTCCCAGCCTTCTCTTCCTGAAGTCTTCCCCATCTTAAATGATGGCAAACATATCCTTCTGCATTCTCAGGCCAAAGTCTTTGGAACCATCCATCAGTGAATCTTGTAATTCCCTCATACTTCACAGCCAACCCATCAGAAAATCCTATTTGTTCTACCTTCAAAATAAACTCAGAGTTGCATTTTGTCTGTGAATTTCTGCCACTGTGTATGTGACAGCTGCGATGCTTGCCTAGAGCTTCCTCCTGACAGTTTCTCTCCTTCAACTTTGGTATTTTCAAAATAATAGAAAAATAGAGAGAGCTAATGAATAAAAGGGCATGGTGTGGGTGTGAAACTGTAATTGCTTTTTAGAAACTCTTTGTTTTCAAGGAAGTCATGCTTAGAAACACAAACACTTAAGAAGAGAAATTAGAAACAAAGATCTCGTATAAAGGTTGAACATTATGTTCTAAACATGATCTATCACATTCAGTGCTTAATGAAGGCTCGTTGACACAAATACTACTATCTTATAATACTAAAATAGTAATACTACTATTTACTCTTTACAGCAATCCTATCGTTCAATCCATCTTGATGTCCTTGTAGGCGGAGACTGCTCTGCCTCCCCAAAGGCTAGCACACACTGCTTGCCCAGGAGATGTTTGTTGAACTGGTTGACTCACTGACATAGGCTTATTACCCTCATTTTATAGATAACAAAAGTAAGACTCAATGATCTGGTCAATATGGTCAAATCAATAATTGTGATTAGGCTGTTTTCTAATGTCTAAGTTAGTGTTCTCCCAAATATTAGATCTAAGGCTTAAGATTAGGTTTCTTGTTTCTTACAATAGAACAAATTTTTATGGAAGTTTTGATTGCTACTATTAGGTAGTCAGAATAGGAAACAGGAGTTCAGAACGGTGGTGGCGAAAAGACAAGGAAGGGAAAAGCCTGCAAAAATAGAGCAAAGGAAGGCCCAAGGACCGGAGTGAGGACCTCAAACAGCACTACTGGCTAGCCAAATTTACATAGAGCAGGCCCAAGAGGGAGGAAAAAACATGTAAAAACAGGAGCCAAAGGGCCAGGGCTCTCTCTTCTCTTCACATCTTTGGGTCGGCATGCCCTCACGCCTCGAGGATGTATTTTCCTGCTATTTTCTAAATAAAACTGAGCTGCGACATGCAGCTGCAACAGTGATCTCTCTAAGCGCTATAACACGGTCTGTTTGAGACCCGAGAGCTATAACATGGTCTGTCCAAGAGCTGTGACACGCCGAGGGCTTTAATGTCCATCACTTCAAATTTTTGTTGAGATGAGACAGAACCGAGGAGATTACACTTGCCTGACACTACCATTATCTTCTTCCACTGTCTTTCAACTTAACCTAAGAAACGTTAGTTTTCCATTATTTTCAGTTGGAGATAAACCTAGGAAATACAGTTAAATAGGTGTAGACTTCTTGGTGACAGTAAGTGCCATGAAATGCCCACTTCATTATTTTAGGAATATTCTACTTTACATAGAATACGTAGTAGCTTGCTACTGAGTCTTAGTTTCTTCTCTGTAACATGAAGCTCATATTATCAGCCTCATCTGGCTATTGTATTGAATCAATGAGAATACACATAAAGTACTATGTTAAGCATATAAACTGTACTGGCTACTGGCATTGTAACTCTGAATTGGATTTTAGCTATCCAGTGCTAACATAAAATTACAAAAATGCTTCTTAAAAGGAAATAAGGTTTCTATTACATCTAACACAAGGTGTTTAAAAACCAATAAAACATTGACATAATCTCACTGGAACAAGGACCTGGCCTCTGCACTCTCAGATTAGGTAAAGAAAACATCTCTGTAAATACCTCTTGGTAAAGGAAGTAAGAGATAACCATGAGCTCAGAGAGAACTTGGATCTCAGATTTCAATAATAGCAAAACAAGGAGAAACAAGATCACCACTGGGAATTTTGGCTGCCAAAGACGAAATATTAATGAAAATGAACAATGTTAAGGGTTCTCAGAAATGCTTTCTTTGTGTCACCAAGCAATGAATTTTGATAGTATTGTGTATAGAAGCATGGACTTAGGCAAGACTAGTGGGTTCAAGTCCTGGCTCTGTCACTTACTAGGTTTACAATTGGGAAAGTTATTTTAACTCTGAGTCTAGGCTACTCTTTCTGAAAGTCAAGATAATTATAGAAATATCTCACATACAAGTCTTAAGAATTTAATGAGAAAAGGTTTACAAAGTGCTAACACAGTACATGGCACAAATTAAGAGCCCAAATGTTTGTTATTGTTATTATTAATTGTTGTAGCCTTTTTTTCCTTATATGTTTATCAGTCAAATATCTTTCAAGGAATTGCAAATAGCATCTCTCACCTCAAAGGTGAGAGAAACAAACAGGGAAGAGGTCAGCAGGGAAACAGCACAGGGAATGTGAGGGTCAATACCAAGTCATCTTTACCAAAGACATATGCGCCTATGACTCAAGCAAAGATTGACCTGGGAGAGCAATGAGCAGGCCAAGAGCAGGACAAGGAAGAAGTAGGCAGGAGCCAAGGGGAGAGAGAATGACAGAATTGCTGCACCAGGAGAAGCTCATCTGTAACGCCAGGCTCACTATCAGCAGGAATAAATGAAAACACTACTCTCTGGGCTGCAGCTGCCCTCTAAGCAAAAGCACAGGCACATTAACCCTCTTTACACAAAAGGTGGTAAAAAGCTGTTTGCAGCCTTCTCCAGAAGGCATTGTCAGAGTATGGGAAAAAAAAAAAAACACTTAAAAATAACAAGACTGCTCTTGTCAATAAATACAACTCTGAAGACAATCTCAGATATTCCCAAGACAGCCCATGTTGCTGAGCGCTCCAGTGGATTTGGATGGCCAGAGTTTGTAAGTTACATATGATCAAGGAAAAAAATAGAAAGATAATACAATTTTCCAAAAGCCAAAGTGTAAGCTCAAATCCAATATAGGCAAATGAAGAAGTTTGGGGTGGTACTGAAAGTTCCCAATCACTAATTACCATTGCTTCCCCTGGCAACCAGCCCCATCCCTTGCTGAGTTCCAAGTCACCTCATTAACATAACAAAAGATACATTTATTGCTCTCATTATTAGGGAATTTCAAGGTTTTTAGAAGCTTTGTGCCAGAAATGGAAATGAAAACAAAATTCATATTTTCTTACCATAAATCACACTATCACAACTATATTGCTGAATTAACAGTTGACAAAGCAATTAAGCCTCATGCACATTGTCACAGAAAGGCAAGTAGTCACGAGTGATCACTTGCTTGTGATCAGGGCCTGCAGGTACTAAGCATGACAGGCTTTGCATGGCCGCCTGCTGACCCCACTCAGGGCCATCTCAGGAGATCTCCCTTAAGACATCACCAACCAGAAGTATTTAGGAAAGGTCAAAGGGAGACACCACGTGTCTGACCACCTCCCAGGATCCTTCTTGCTGGCATCCATCTCGGCTGAGCAATGCGTGCACTACCAGGAAGGACCTCGAGTCAGAATGATTGGCCAAAGACAACCTGGAGACTATTCCCATCACCATAAAACCCATGACTGCGAGCCACAAGACAGAGTAGTTCTCCTGGTTTCCCTTACCCCGCTGCTCTCCGCCCAGGCGCCCTTTCCAATGAAGTCTCTTGCTCTGCTAGCACATGTGTCCTCGGACAATTCTTTTCTGACTATTAGACAAGAGCCCACTCCTGGGGCCCTGGAAGGGGTCCTCCTTCCTACAACATTCTTGCCTGGAGAATCCCATGGACAGAGGAGCCTGGCAGGCTACAGTCCACAAGGTCACAAAGAGTTGGGACATAACTGAAGCCACATGGCATGCACACACGCTAGGCCACCAGAGGGGAGCTCTCACACCTGAGGGCAATACAGAGCCCAACAAGAAGACTTCCTGTTCTTGCTGGCAGGAGCTCAGCTAGTGAGAAACTTTCAAAACGTAGCCAAAAAAAAAAAAAAAAGCCGCTATACTTCCAAATCTCAGTTCCTCAATGGACTCTTTGCTGCAACCCTCTCAACTTATTCTTTCCCCTCTTTAAAAGAGTTCTCCTCTCCATTTTCACAAGGAATTTATTTGGGGTTCACCAGGATTGAAAATCCTGAATTACATTTTTTTTAATATTCATTTATTTATTTGGCTATACGTGGAATCTTTGATTTTTTATCTTTGTTGCAGCACACAGGAGTTTTAGTTGTAGCATATGGGATCTGAATTACAATGCTATGTTGATCCCAAATAAAACCCATTTTTCCTGGAGAAACAACTAGCAGTCTATTGGGTTTTTTTAGGTCAACAATAACCAGCATTCAATGGGCACCTACCATATGTGAATTACAATATTAAACACTGCAGATACCAGATGAAAAAAGACTCTATTCTCAATGTACAGACAATCTCATTCTTAGACACATTACCTACTGGAACAGTTTGATGCTCACTTCATGTTCAGATCTATGACTTATGATTTCACCTCTCAGTCTTCACATTCACATTGAAGAATCATAATCTTTTCCAATTGACAGCATCCCACAGGCCATCATGGCAAGTCTTCCTCTGGACTTGCTCTGGTTCCGTTAAAACAGCATTATCACCACTGCCATCATCATAACTAATGTTCATAAAATCATGGGTACACCTTAAAGAGTGTATTCACATAACTTACCTCACTTACTTGTATGCAGACTTCTCATGCGGGTTGTTTACCAACGCTCCACAGGGTGCTGTCTCTTGTTTTTTTAATCTCTTTCGGTAAGTCTAAATGCTTAGTACCTTTTTAGTCACAACAGGTCACAGGGTCTTTGTCTCCATTGAACAACCTACAAAATGTCTAACCAAGCTTCTAATATAGGTCCATCTTAGTAATATATTTTATGTCTTAAATTTGAATTTAATGCTTCCCTCAAATCCTTGACTTTGTATTTATCATCCGTTAAAAGTACCTGCTACCTTTGCACTCATTGAGAGATTTGCAAGTTTGTCTTACAGTCAGGTCAGATGCCAAAAGATCCTTCTAGGCTGAGTGTATGTTGTCCTGGGGACTGAAAGGTGCTTTTTTTTCCCTTTAATTTTTATTCACCAACCATAAGATCTCTGGCATCTTAGTCACTGAATTCCTCTACCTATATAGGTTTATTTTTCTTACTCTCTATTATTGCCTTCACATGTAGTTTCCTAGCCAAATGACTAACAGTTATATCAAAATTACACTTACGAGAATCTTGTACTTACACACATTTGGTATAAAAGTTTGAGAAACCACTTTTACATCTCAAATACATATATAAGTTTCAGGTCAGATCAGATACGATCAGATCAGATCATTCGCTCAATCGTGTCCAACTCTTTGCGACCCCGTGAATCGCAGCACATCAGGCCTCCCTGTCCATCACCAACTCCCGGAGGTCACTCAGACTCACGTCCATCGAGTCAGTGATGCCATCCAGCCATCTCATCCTCTGTCATCCCCTTCTCCTCCTGCCCCCAATCCCTCCAGCATCAGAGTCTTTTCCAATGAGTCAACTCTTCGCATGTGGTGGCCAAAGTACTAGAGTTTCAGCTTTAGCATCATTCCTTCCAAAGAAATCCCAGGGCTGATCTCCTTCAGAATGGACTGGTTGGATCTCCTTGCAGTCCAAGGGACTCTCAAGAGTCTTCTCCAACACCATAGTTCAAAAGCATCAATTCTTTGGTGCTCAGCTTTCTTTATAGTCCAACTCTCACATCCATACATGACCACTGGAAAAACCATAGCCTTGACTAGATGAACCTTTGTTGGCAAAGTAACGTCTCTGCTTTTGAATATACTGTCTAGGTTGGTCATAACTTTCCTTCCAAGGAGTAAGCGTCTTTTAATTTCATGGCTGCAATCACCATCTGCAGTGATTTTGGAGCCCACAAAAATAAAGTCAGCCACTGTTTCCACTGTTTCCCCATCTATTTGCCATGAAGTGATGGGACTGGATGCCATAATCTTAGTTTTCTGAATGTTGAGCTTTAAGCCAACTTTTTCACTCTCCTCTTTCATTTAGTCTCTCTCTGTTTTCTTCAAAAGTCATTAAATTATTTTTGAGTAATATTTTAGATAACAAGAAGCAAGAAGCTCTTGAACTAAGTATAGAAACATAGATAATATCAGATATTAGAAAATTTTATGTGAAAACTATTTTACGATCAAGTTTTCTCTGTAAAATATGAAAGAAAAAGAAAACTTTGATAAAATGTCTTCCATTTCCCCCTTGCCTCAACTGTCCCAACTAAATTCAGCAGCTTCCAAGTGCTGGTGGTAGTGATGATTTATTTGTTGAGTCATGTCTGACTCTTGTGACCCTAAAGACTATAGCCCACCAGGCTCCTCTGGCCATGGGATTCCCCAGGTAAGAACACTGGAGTGGGTTGCCATTTCCTTCTCCATGGGATCTTTCCTGACCCATTGATTGAACTGGTGTCTCCTGCATTGCAGGTGGATTCTTTACTGACTGAGCTTCCAGGGAAGCCAGCTTCCAAGTCCTATTTACATCCAGTCTTGGTCTCAGGGTTTCCCTGGTGGCTCAGTGGTAAAGAATCTACCACTTGCAATGTGGAAGGTGTCAGTTTGATCCCTTGGTCAGGGAAGATACCCTGGAGAAGAAAATGGCAATACACTCCAGTATTCTTGCCTGGGAAATCCCATGGAGAGAGGAATCTGGTGGGCTATAGTCCATGAGGTCACAAAAGAATCAGACAGGACTTGGCAATTAAACAACAACAATTTGGTCTCTATGAATCCATCTGGTTTACTTCTCTCAATTATTCGACATAGTTGACCATTCTCTCCTTACTAGACCAGCTGCATTCCCTGATGTCAACTACTCTCCCCCTCTGACACTACTACTATGGTTTGAATGCTCTTCCTTTAAGATCCTTTAAGTGGGAGATATACCCCAAAGCAGCCTTCTCTTGTCCCTATACCCTCAGGGACTGTATATTTGTATGGTTTTACTCTCACCTTCGTGCACACTTTCTAAATGTACACCTTTTAAATGTGTTTAGACTCTTTACACACCTAGCATTTCCTCATTTTCTCTCCCCTCCTCACCCATAATACACACCTCTTTCTTGTCACAACCCCTTCATCCCAAATCAGTACTTACCTTGTTCTCAGATCAGATCAGATCAGTCTCTCAGTTGTGTCCAACTCTTTGCGACCCCATGAATCGCAGCACACCAGGCCTCCCTGTCCATCACCAACTCCCAGAGGTCACTCAGACTCACATCCCTCGAGTCAGTGATGCCATCCAGCCATCTCATCCTCTGGCGTCCCCTTCTCCTCCTGCCCCCAATCCCTCCCAGCATCAGAGTCTTCTCCAATGAGTCAACTCTTCGCATAAGGTGGCCAAAATACTGGAGTTTCAGCTTTAGCATCATTCCTTCCAAAGAAATCCCAGGGCTGATCTCCTTCAGAATGGACTGGTTGGATCTCCTTGCAGTCCAAGGGACTCTCAAGAGTCTTCTCCAACACCACAGTTCAATATAAAGCACCACTGTCTCCTCCTAAGGATCTTTTGGAGACCTCTCTCCTCCCCATCCAATGGAATCAGCAAGTCCTCTTGACCTCAACTCTGCAACATCAATATAACCTATTCTCATCCACTGTCATTGCCATAGTGCTAACTCTGAATCTTATCCCTTCAAGCCTGGATCAATCTGTAGTATTCTAACTGTGCTTTCAGCTTAGATACCCTTTCTCTATGCCCCCCAATATATTTTATCTACAAATAAAGTATTTAGTAGCATCCATTTCTGCCTCCCTCAAATCAGAGAGTCATTTTCTGAGACTACCTCTCCTAACACCAACCTGTATTAACGCTACCTGCAAATCTAATCTCCTGTGGAAATGTATCATATCCTATGATTAGTTTTTTAGTTCAGTCACTCAGTCATGTCCAACTCTTTGCAACCCCATGAATTGCAGCACACCAGGCCTCCCTGTCCATCACCAACTCCCGGAGTTCACTCAGACTCAAGTCCATCGAGTCAGTGATGCCATCCAGCCATCTCATCCTCTGTCGTCCCCTTCTCCTCCTGCCCCCAATCCCTCCCAGCATCAGAGTCTTTTCCAATGAGTCAACTCTTTGCATGAGGTGGCCAAAGTACTTGGAGTTTCAGCTTTAGCATCATTCCTTCCAAAGAAATCCCAGGGCTGATCTCCCTCAGAATGGACTGGTTGGATCTCCCTGCAGTCCAAGGGACTATCAAGAGTCTTCTCCAACACCACAGTTCAAAAGCATCAATTCTTCGGCGCTCAGCCTTCTTCACAGTCCAGCTCTCACATCCATACATGACCACAGGAAAGACCATAGCCTTGACTAGGCGAACCTTTGTTGGCAAAGTAATGTCTCTGCTTTTGGATATGCTATCTAGGTTGGTCATAACTTTCCTTCCAAGGAGTAAGCGTCTTTTAATTTCATGGCTGCAGTCACCATCTGCAGTGATTTTGGAGCCCAGAAAAATAAAGTCTGACACTGTTTCCACTGTTTCCCCATCTATTTGCCATGAAGTGATGGGACTGGATGCCATGATCTTCATTTTCTGAATGTTGAGCCTTAAGCCAACTGTTTCACTCTCCACTTTCACTTTCATTAAAAAGCTTTTTAGTTCCTCTTCACTTTCTGCCATAAGGGTGGTGTCATCTGCATATCTGAGGTTATTGATATTTCTCCCGGCAATCTTGATTCCAGCTTGTGTTTCTTCCAGTCCAGCATTTCTCATGATGTACTCTGCATAGAAGTTAAATAAGCAGGGTGACAATATATAGCCTTGACATACTCCTTTTCCTATTTGGAACCAGTCTGTTGTTCCATGTCCAGTTCTACTGTTGCTTCCTGACCTCCATACAGATTTCTCAACAGACAGGTCAGGTGGTCTGGTATTCCCATCTCTTTCAGAATTTTCCACAGTTTATTGTGATCCACACAGGCAAAGTCACCACAATAAGAAACCATGGTGCAGTAAGAGCAAGCACTAAAATGCTTGGAAAGCAAAGGAAAAAAGAAGAAAGAGTAACATAGTTACATTTCCTTATGAAGCTTTAAAGTATTCCTTATATAATAACATCTTCATTGAATTCATAGTATGCTTTAAGGCATTATCTACTAATGTCTAATAATTTCTTAATGATGAAGGGTGTGAATTCCTTCCGTCTCAATATGAAGACAAGAATGAAGATGAATGAAGCATGTTCGTGGAATGTGTCTCAAGATTCCTGGACAAAAGTGATACACAATCTCTCAATAGTTAATTCTTCTTTCTCAGTAGAGTTCTTAGAAGAATTGCTGAATACAAACTGTGTGACACAAGCAATCAAAGGCAAGATGCACCGAGACTTTTCCCACAGAAATGAGCATTTTAAAGCCACAATAATGAAATCACTTCCCTTTAAAAAAAAAAAAACAAACTTGTAACAAGGCTACTGTCAAGTGAAAAAAAGAACATTTTAACTGATTGTTCAGAATTGTGCCATTCTCCATAACTCTCCTTAAGAAATTCCCTTCCTGGGAAATTCCTTTTTCACTTTGGCCCTGGCTGGCGGGGATCATGACTTAGGCAGAGATGACATGAAAACTGTCATTTTGTAAAGGAGATGCAACAGAAGACAGAACTGAGCTGCCTCAGGGCAATGAGGGGTGAACATCAAGAGCAGTAAGGACAGCAGAGTGGGACTGCTTGTTCTGAAAGCTTACCTGAGCTCCTTTGGTTAGGAAATCAAGACTTGAAATCTCAAGGTAAAAAGCTAGCTTGTCTTGGCTTTAGCGGGAAAGACCATAGAAGAAGCTTTTCTTGCAACCAACCTGGTTCTCTTATACAGTATGCAGGTATGTGTAAAAAAGCCAATGGAACCTCTCAAAGACGTCTTAAGTCTGAAGGAGTTTTAAAAAATAATTACATGGAGGGAAGTGGGTTCTAGTGTTTAACATGAAACCCTTTCTAGCAGATCCAAGTTATCCCATGCACTACTTTAGGCCAGAAGTGGAGAAAAACAGAAAAACAAAAAATAAGCAACAACAACAAAAGCACCCCCTCCCCCCAAAAAAAACCCTAAATGCCAAATCCAGATTTTAAGATATGAGACTAACTGGAATGGAATGAAAATTCTTATTGCTATATTTATTAAATATGAAATTTGAGAAATCACAGACTCAGAAAAGTAAAGACAATATAGTGGGACCTCTGTCTGCTAGACCAGTGATTGCCAACTGAAGATGCCCACGACCATCCCAGAAGTGAAAAAGGAACCAAGTATGGAAAATAAATCAAATAAGAGTTTGCTTTCTTCCTGGGCCTCCTGGCCTGAGATGCACGGACAGAACTCTGTCCCTTATGTCAGTTAGTTTTAAAGTTAAGCTGACCTCACTCGAAGTAAGGAAAAGATGTTCTGGAATTATTTCTGTGCTCTTTACAGTGTTCCATATGCCCTGAGGAAGAGTTACTGCTACTGATTTTTTTTTTCTTTTTCTTTTTCTTTGCCACACCACACCGCTTGCGAAGATCTTAGTTCCCAGACCAGAGATTGAAAGCATTATGTCCTGTGCGTAGTTGCTCAGTCATGTCCAACTGTTTGTGAGTCCCTGGACTGTAGCCTGCCAGGCTCCTCTCTCCGTGGGGATCCTACAGGCAAGAATACTGGAGTGGGTTGCCATGCCCTCCTCCAGGGGATCTTCCCAAACCAGGAAGACCAACCACTAGGAATTCTCTAACCACTAAGAACCATCAGGGAATTCCCTCCTGTGCTCTTTTCAGTTTTCATTTCAGAGCTCAGTCATGTCTGACTCTTTGAGACCCCATGGACTGCAGCACACCAGGCTTCCCCGTCCATCACCAACTCCCAGAGCTTACTCAAAGTCATGTCCATCAAGTCAGTGATAACATCCAACCATCTCATCCTCTGTTGTCCCCTTCTTTTCCCACCTTCAATCTTTCCCAACATCAGGGTGTTTTCAAATGAGTCCGTTCTTCACATCAGGTGGCCAAAGTATTAGAGTTTCAGCTTCAGCATCAGTCCTTCCAAAGAATATTCAGTACTGATCTCCTTTAGGATGGACTGGTTGGATTTCCTTGTAGTCCAAGGGATTCTCAAGAGTCTTCTCCAACACCACAGATCAAAAGCACCAATTTGAGTGCTCAGCTTTCTTTATAGTCCAACTCTCACATCCGTACATGACTACTGGAAAAACCATCGCTTTGACTAGATGGACTTTGTTGGCAAAGTTGTCTCTGTTTTTTAATATGCTGTCTAGGTTGGTCATCACTTTTCTTCCAAGGAGCAACTGTCTTTTAATTTCATGGCTGAAGTCACCAACTGCAGTGATTTCGGAGCCCCCAAAAATAAAGTCTCTCACTGTTTCCATTGTTTCCCCATCTATCTGCCATGAAATGATGGGACCAGAGGCCATGATCTTAGTTTTCTGAATGTTGAGTTTTAAGCCAACTTTTTCACTCTCCTCTTTCATCAAGAGGCTCTTTAGTTCTTCTTCGCTTTCTGCCATAAGGGAGGTGTCATCTGCATATCTGAGGTTATTGGAATTTCTCCTGGCAATCTTGATTCCAGCTTGTGTTTCATCCAGCCCAGCATTTTGCATGATGTACTCTGCAAATAAGTTAAATAAGCAGGGTGACAATATATAGCCTTGACATACTCCTTTCCTGATCTGGAACCAGTCTGTTGTTCCATGTCTAGTTCTAACTGTTGATTCTTGACCTGCAAACAGATTTCTCAAGAGGCAAGTCAGGTGGTCTGGTATTCCCATATCTTTCAGAATTTTCCAGTTTGCCGTGGTCCACATAGTCAAAGGCTTTGGCATAGTCAATAAAGCAGATGTTTTTCTGGAACTCTTGTGCTTTTTTGATGATCCAACAGATGTTGGCAATTTGATCTCTGGTTCCTCTGTCTTTTCCACATCCAGCTTGAACATCTGGAAGTTCACGCTTCACGTACTGCTGAAGCCTAGCTTGGAGAATTTTGAGCATTACTTCATTAGTGTGTGAAATGAGTGCAATTGTACGGTAGTTTGAACATCCTTTGGTATTGTCTTTCTTTGGGATTGGAATGAAAACTGACCTTTTCCAGTCCTGTGGCCACTGCTGGCATATTGAGTGCAGTACTTTCACAGCATCATCTTTCAGGATCTGAAAGACCTCAACTGGAATCCCATCACCTCCAATAGCTTCTGTTGATGTTTGCTCTTGCCATCTCCTATTTGACCACTTCCAATTTGCCTTGATTCATGGACCTAACATTCCAGTTTCCTATGCAATATTGGTCTTTACAGCATTGGACCTTGCTTCTATCACCAGTCACATCCACAACTAGCTGGTGTTTTTGCTTTGGCTCCATCCCTTCATTCTTTCTGGAGTTATTTCTCCATTGATCTCCAGTAGCATATGGAGCACCTACTGACCTGGGGAGTTCATCTTTCAGTGTCCTATCTTTTTGCTTTTTCATACTGTTCATGGGGTTCTCAGAGCAAGAATACTGAAGTGGTTTGCCATTCGCTTTTCTAGTGGACCACATTTTGTCAGAAGTCTCCACTATGACCCGTCCATCTTGGGTGGCCCTACACAGCATGGCTCATAGTATTAAGTTAGACAAGGCTGTGGTCCATGTGATCAGGCACATCATAATCTCTTGATACTTCAATGGTTCATTCTTTTCAGTCTTTTTCCTGGTTCCTTCTCTTTTTCTCACCTCTAATGTTGGGTAGCTCCAAGGCTCACCTCTTGGGTGATTTTGTCTACTACATGCACACTCATTCCCTTCGCAATCTCATGCAAGTTCATGGTTCAATCCCATTTACAAGCCAGTAACTCCAACCCAGACCTCTCTCCTGAACTTCAGCACAGATAACTGCCTGCTTGACATTGCCACTTGGATGTCCAAAAGGCACCTCACATTCAACACATCCACAATGGACTCCTGAATCCTTCCTCCTTTGAAATGCCTGACTTCACCTTCCCTATTGATGTTGTTGGAAACTGCATTCTTCCTGCAGCTCATATCAAAAATACTGTGCTGATTCTTGATTGAAAATGCACTCTCTCATACTAGAAACCCTTTAGGCTCTACCTACACAAATATATACGGAATCTGATCACTTCTCCTCACTCCACAGCTACTGCCCTCACTAACAGTGCCCTGATTAACTCTCAAAAATATTTTGATTTGAATGAATTATCAGATCAGATCAGATCAGATCAGTCACTCAGTCATGTCCAACTCTTTGCGACCCCATGAATCGCAGCACGCCAGGCCTCCCTGTCCATCACCAACTCCCGGAGTTCACTCAGACTCACATCCATCGAGTCAGTGACGCCATCCAGCCATCTCATCCTCTGTTGTCCCCTTCTCCTCTTGCCCCCAATCCCTCCCAGCATCAGAGTCTTCTCCAATGAGTTAACTCTTCGCATAAGTTGGCCAAAGTACTGGATTATGGTCACCCTAATATAAGGCCTCCAAGGTCTCACTCCCCAGCTTACCCCAGTGCTCTCTTCATTATTTTCAGGGGCTTTCATTACATTCCAGCCATGATAGCATCCTTGCTAATCTTTGGTGAATTAGGCACATTTCTGCCTTTGGACCTTTGTCCTGGTTATTCCCTGTCTGGAATGCTTTCTGCCAGATATCCATGTGGCAAGTTCTTCACATCTTTTAAGTCTTTGCTCAGTTTTTAAACGTTCAGTGAGACCCCCTGTTTACTACTGGAACGAGCCCATTCTTCCATTAACTGTCATATTTACCCTGCTCTTTATTTTTCTGTCTCTATTGTACTTACAACCTTTCAACATACTATATAATTTTATTTATAACCACCCCTTTGATCAGTGGAGGACAGGTTCCAGGACTCTGGAAGACAGCAAAATTCATAAATGCTCAAGTATTATACATTATATAAAACAGTGCAGTATTTGTATATAACCTATGTATAGTCTCCCATATATTGAGTTGTATTTACAACACATAATACCTTTTACAATGTAAATGCTATGTAAATATCAATAGCTGCCAGAGCATGGCAAATTATCAAGTTTTGCTTTTTGAAACTTTCTAGATTCTTTTTTTCCCAAATATTTTTGACCCACAGAACCTCCAGATTTGGAGGGCTGACTGTATTTATTAATTGTCTCCTTTCATTAGAATGGAAGCACCTTGAGAGCAGAGCTCTTCTCCTCACTGATGTACCTCAAGGGTAGACCCTGCCTGGCACATACATGCAGGTACTCAGTAAATACCTGAGTATTGCTGAATGAAGAAACAAGAGCGTATAAAGACAGAGGTCATTATGTCCCTCTTTAGAATTCCCCAGTTCATTGTCTTCCTCTTATTATGATCCTTCCGCTTGACACAGACATTGACAAAACATTGAACTGTGGCTCAGAAACCACCCCACCCCTCCACTCAACAAGGATAAAAGCAGACTAACAGACTGAACATAAAAACCCTGGCACCAATCACTATTTACACTTTTCACAGTGATCCAAGAGATCCATGCTGTTCTTACCTAATTGTCTTGCAGATACGTGGCACTGAGTCTTAACCTCTTACCAGGAACTCAGGTTCACTTTCAAAACTTCCCGCAGCTGAGCTGCAAAGGAATTCCTGACCAAGAGTGCCACCTACTGATCAATAGGTGAGAAATCAGGACAATGAGGTAAAAAGTACAATCCAGTCTAACTTGAAAAGTAGGAAAAGGTAGGAATGAAAAATCCCATCAAGTCAGTAAAATAAATTGCTTTTCCTAAAGAGTGCTAGCCAGGAGTTTAGTCTGAATTCTATAGCAGGAGTAAGTAAATATTGTTCAATTGTAAAGAATCATAATAACCCTCTTCAGAGAAGAGAAAACATCTCCAAAATATTAACAGGGCAACTAGTTTTCTACAAATAACAGCCAATTTTCACCAGTAACTTAAGAGTTATGATATTTGAGATGCAAAGTAAATACATCTGTTGTTTTAATTTCCCCTCACATACAAATAAAAGCTAACCTAAGGAATTTTCTGTGGTGCAGTAGTTAAGGGTCTGCCTTTCAATGCAGGGGTTGTGGGTTCAATCCCTGGTTGGGCAGCTAAGATCCCACATGCCTTGGGGACAAAAAACCAACACACAAAACAGAAGAAATATTGTAACAAATTCAAGAAAGACTTAAAAAAAAAGAAGAAAAACTAATCTAACTTGAGATTTAAGATTCACTAGAAAAAAATTACAGAAAAAGCATTTGAGATAATGCCAGAGCAGTTATATTTGAGGCTATACACTATACTTATTTTTTTGGAGAGGGGGAGGTCTTAGCTCCCTGGCCAGGGATTGAAACTGTGACCTCTGCACTGGAAGTGCAAAGTCTTAACCACTAGACCACGAAGAAAGTCCCTGAGGCTATACATTATAAAGTTTCTCCTCTTTATAAGTGTAGATAGACATTTTCTTGGTTTATTTAAATGCAGTATTGTTCAGTGTCAGTGAACACTGGTCATGAACTCTAAGAAGGGCTCAAAAAATAAAATGGCATTTTCATGTTTATTTGCCAATAGCTGGTACTTCTTCATTATCAAAAGCCTCTTCTGTCTCCTGCCATGAGTAGTATTTGTGATGATGATTGGCTGACATACGCTCTAGGAAGCCATTTATTTAAATCATTTATTCACTCCTAACTTACAATCTAAGCACTTGATTTTGCTTTTATATTGTCTTCATTAAACAAAAATGTTAATAAAGACTTCACTGAGAAATTAATATTTGTTGTTGGTGGTGTTCAGTCGCTAAGTCGTATCTGATTCTTTTGCAACCTCATGGACTATATCATACCAGGCTCTGCTCCCTTGTCCGCCACTGTCTCCTGGAATTTGCTCAAATTCATGTCCACTGAGTCGGTGAAGCTATCTAACTATCTCAATCTCTGCTACTCACTTCTCCTTTTGCCTTCAATCTTTCCCAGCATCAGAGTCTTTTCCAATGAATCAGCTGTTTGCATCAAGTAGCCAAAGTGTTGGAGCTTCAGCTTCCACATCAGCCCTTCCAATGAATATTCAGGGTTGATTTCCTTTAGGACTGACTGGTTTGATCTTGCAGTCCAATGGACTCTTAAGAGTCTCCTTCAGCACTACAGTTCAACAGCATCAATTCTGTGACACTCAGTCTTCTTATGGACCAACTCCCACATTCGTACGTGATTACTGGAAAAACCACAGCTTTGATTGTAAGAATCTTTGTCAACAAAGTGATGTCTTTGCTTTTTAATACACTGTATAGGTTTACACTGTCAAAAATCAGAAAGAGAATAATACAATGCGTTTTGAAAAACCCTAAAGGTCAGTCTAGTCAAGGCTATGGTTTTTCCAGTGGTCATGTATGGATGTGAGAGTTGGACTGTGAAGAAAGCTGAGCGCCGAAGAAGTGATGCTTTTGAACTGTGGTGTTGGAGAAGACTCTTGAGAATCCCTTGGACTGCAAGAAGATTCAATCAGTCCACCCTAAAAGAGATCAGTCCTTGGTGTTCATTGGAAGGACTGATACTGAAGCTGAAACTTCAATACTTTGGCCATCTCATGCGAAGAGTTGACTAATTGGAAAAGACCCTGATGCTGGGAGGGATTGCGGGCAAGAGGAGAAGGGGACAACAGAGGATGAGATGGCTTGATGGCATCACAACTCAATGGACATGAGTTTGAATGAACTCTGGGAGTTGGTGATGGACAGGGAGGCCTGGTGTGCTGTGATTCATGGGGTCACAAAGAGTTGGACATGACTGAGTGACTGAACTGAACTGAACTGAAAGAACAGAAATTTCATAAGGAAAAACCTAAGGAAGGAAACAAGTTTATACCTTTCATATGTCTTCCCACTTTAAAAACAACACAGTAGCAGTAAATAGGAGAAATAAAAGAGTAGAAGTGGCTTTTAACAAAAACAAGAATAGCCCATTATTATACTCATGAACACATCAGGTTAAATGTAATAAATTCCAAGAAAAGATAATTTATAAAAATGCATTTAATTATAAAAAAATTTTTAAATAAAAAAGCAATGGCACAAATCATCACAAAGGTATTTAAGTGATCATATCCACAGGCTGCTCTTAATTAAAAATCTCTGACTGTTCTCATTAGCAGCATTTTCCCCTCCTAATTAGAGTGACATCAAGAGCTTCTGAGAATGTGTAATGTTTCCTATCCTAAAGTCCTACTGAAAAGTATCATAAACACAGTTTGTGCAACATTCATGTACATTACTTGTATTCACTACACTCTAAACTCATAAAATATGGAACATTTCTCTCTCACTTTATTCCTCTTATTTACAGTATGGAGGCTCATCTCTTATTATAATATGGTTTGTGCATGAAAATTTCTGGGAATGGTCTTTCCACAGCATTTTAATAAATTTGCTCTGATTAAAATAAGTACACAAATAAAAGCTTGCTCATATGATGGTATCATACTCAGAAGAATAAATCTTCCTGAGACTCATTTATAAGTTAAAAAAAAAAATCCCACTTTCAGCAGAATACATTCTCAACGACTGGATCACACTATTGCACATATTTGTACAGCTAATATGACAACAGATAAAGCCAGCTACAGTATTTGTACTGCTGATACGACAATAGGTAAAGCCAGCTATATGACTTTTTAAATTTCATTTAGGAGGCTACAGCATACACGAAGTGATTTTCCACTCTCTCATTATCCATAATCCAGTTATTCCACATGGATACATTTTATTTATTCTGAGTACGTAAGTCTTAAACAGTGCAGTGATAATTGGCAGTTTCTGACAGTTCTGTTTTCTTGATATTGGATACAGTTCTGAGCACATACGTGAGCTGAACTGAAAAAAAAATGCAAGTCTCTTCATGTGATACAGCAGTAAGAAGTGGGATGCCACTGTCTGAATAAATGACTCATAGAGATGAATATTAATGTATGATAGAGACAGAAATATTGCTGAACTCAGTCTGTTTCCAGAGGTACTATCTTCACCTCTTGCCATACCTGATCCTGGCTACCTTTCCAGTTGAAAAACAAACCCATCTGGGGGAAGGCAGGTGTCAGGAGGAGAGAAAGGTGAAAATGCACATTATTACTGTATACATCATTTTAGAACAGAAAAAGAGGGGGAAGAGAGTATATTTTCATATTAAAAAGGGGTGTCGCATCTGGACACATTCCACGGAGTGGATGAAAATAGCCTACAAGCTAATTTAGCTCCTTTCTTCTCACTCCAGAGATGTTTTCTAATATGAATAATAATAATTAACATAATCTGGCAGCAGCACAAATCTAGAACTTTTTAAGGCTCAGTGTGTCACTATTCAAGAATAGGGCATATGTGAATAATAAAAGTCCCACCATTTATTTTATTTACACTCTTGACCCAGCAAATATGATTAAGGGAGTCCTTATGGCTGGCTATCTTCAGCATAAATCTTCTATGACGGCTTTGACTTTATAACCCACTCAGCATTGGGGTTGAGTTGATATAAGTCCTTCATGTAAGTGTCATCATCGAGGCAGCGTTCCCCTAGGAAAGAGGTTACATCAGTGTAATACAGTGACTGGGGAGATAGAGAGGCAATTTTAAATTTAGGCCTCATGGTTTAACTCTGGAGTCTTACACTTTGAAATAGTTATCATTTTTCCCCACCTCCCATAATATTATAAGGCTTGGGTCAATAATGGAAAAATTAATTGAGTAGTCCTTCTCCAAATGCACAGGTTTTCAAATGAAGTTAGGAAGTTGAAAATACTGTCTGTGATGGGCTTTTAAATGGTTCCTTAAAAGTTTATTTGCCTTTATTAAGTAAGAAACCATGCTTAATTCCCGCTATCTAATAGCAAAATGCACAATAAATATACTAATACTTGATTAACAGAGTTAACAATCCAGATTTCTAGTGGAATTGTGATTTATTTAAATTTTTGAAGGAAACTTCATATTCTTATATTCAAGTTTCAATATTTACTAAAAATTTTTAAGTCCTAGAAAAGAATTCTACAAAACTTATCTTAAGGTATTTTCAACGACTATTTTGAATTTATTTGTTCACAATTTTACTCTTACCATTTTAAGGATCAAAAAAAGAAGGAAGGTTTACTTTAAATTTTAATAAGAAGATGAGTACAACCCATTGATAGTTATAAGTGGGCAAATAAAGTATGAGACATGGTCAAAACTAATCCATTTATCCTATTTCTATTTTATAAGTTAGCAATGTGTATATGTATGCTATGCTATGCTAATTCACTTCAGTCATGTCCAACTCTGTGTGACCCCATAGACGGCAGCCCACCAGGCTTCCCCGTCCCTGGGATTCTCCAGGCAAGAACACTGGAGTGGGTTGCCATTTCCTTCTCCAATGCATGAAACTGAAAAGAGAAAGTGAAGTCGCTCAGTCATGTCCAACTCTTAGCGACCCCATGGACTGCAGCCTACCAGGCTCCTCCATCCGTGGGATTTTCCAGGCAAGAGTACTGGAGTGGAGTGCCATTGCCTTCTCTGGTGTGTATGTATACATATGTGTATTATGTAGCAGGCAATCAATAATGGCAAAATAACTTCTGCTTTCAATAAAAAATACCCAATACTATACCATAATAAAAGTATCAACTTGGTCTTAAATAAGCTCACTCCCTTTATTAAGATGTGCTATCAGCATATAATAGGGCTTCCCTCATAGCTCAGTTGGTAAAGAACCTGCCTGCAATGCAGGAGACTTGGGTTCAATTCCTGGGTCAGGAAGATCCTCTGGAGAAGGAAATGGCAACCCACTCCAGTATTCTTGCCTGGAGAATCCCATGGAGAGAGGAGCCTGGTGGGCTACAGTCCATGGGGTCACAAGAGTCAGACAGGACTGAGTGACTTTCACTACTACTACCTATCAGCATATAAAAAAGAAAGAGGTTTTGAAAAAATTCATTAACCATTTTAGAAGTTATTTCTATTTTAAGGAACTTGCCTTTGGCTCAAGGTCCACATAGAAGGGGCTCTAAAAGAGCCAGAACAGAAAGGCCAGACCATTAAAAAAAAAAAAACAACAACAACTCATCAACTATAATACTCATCAACTGTCTATAGAGTGTTATATTTCACGTCAAATTTCCTTTTCTCTCCCAAAGATATAAAAAACAACCACTGGCAATGTCAAATAAGCATATGGAATAAAAGATTTAAAAAAATGTGCTTACCAATATTTCCTCCAATTTCATACAAAAAAACTTCCCCATTCTTGAGAGTCTGGGCAATTCCACTAGCAGGGACAAAACAAACTGATTAGTTGCATCATCAGACAGCTTGCAAGTAAATCACTTTAATGTGCTTGGGGAATTCTAGCTTGTATGGAAAATTCATAACTTAGACATACTGTAATTATCTACACGTTTGTATTTTCCCATCTGTTAAATGTGTTGAACAGTAATAAAAATGTCACACCTGTAAATTAAAATAAACAAATGGAATCGTACATCCAAAGGTGAAATAATAAATCAGTACCTAAATTTGGAAAGTTACAAAGAAAAGTAACATTTTAGCTGTCCATAAAATTATTAATGTGGTCATCTATTTTGCATAGGGGCCAAAAAGGTCCTCATGAAACTCTAAGAAGAAATGTTTGCACATTGCATTTATTCAATAGTATTTCTCACAGGTTTGCTGTGCTGACCACTCTAATAGTGTACAAGATGAATATAAAGAATACAGTACAGTTCATAAGCCTCCCTGTGCTAACTGTCCCAATATGGGAGCTAAATGCTCTCAAAATAGAACCAAATACTCATGACGATGACTTTACAAGTAGAATGCATCTAGGTTTACACTCTTCAAAGAGTAAAGTCTCCAGAACATTAGGTTTAAACGGTGGCAAAATTAAGTGCTTTACAAACATCTCTATTATCTGGAAAACTTGCCAAAAATCAGATTCAGAGCTCTAGAAAATCTGGTTTAATATGCCTAGGTCAAGCCCTAGAATCTGGTTTTTAAGCACTCTCTGATAGACTCTGATGCACAGAAGGGTTTGTGAACCACTGACAGAGGACCTGAGGACAAACTCCCCAGAACTGACAAGAGAACCAGGGCTGACTTTTACCTAAACCGTTAGAAAGATGTGATACAGCAGAAGCTTTCCTAACCAACCATTCAGTGGCCCCTCTAGTTACCCAGCTCCATCTACTCTGCTGTCCATGCCACCTGACCACTCAGGGCTGTGGGAATTCTCGCGCTTACCATCCTCCCTGTTGAGCCATATTCTGACCAAGAGACAACTCACTTTGCTTCCAAACTGGGGTACGCTTATTTGTGAAATTAAATAATTTAATAATTACATTTTCATTTTTAATACAGCATATAACCTGATAAACTATAATGAGAGCCATTGTTTTTACGAAAACCAAATGGAATGTTTTGGGAGATGGAAAAAAATCTAGTCAGGTTATTGTTCTCAGATTGCCTCTCCAGTATTTATATTCTTTTTTTACTTTAAAGAAACCTAAACTAGATTTTCTGGTATACATTAGCTTTCACTTAATACTAATCAACAAATCCATAATTAAAGAAAAGGCAATAGCTATTACCAAAGATTGGTGAATGAATGTATAATTTATTGCACATTTATTTTATGTCATTTGCGTGTTCTTGGCTTCAGTAGAGAAAGCAGGGGAGGAAAAGGATGGAGGGAAGTGGGGTTTCCCATTGTCCCTGTACAAGTGGAAGGCAAAGAAGGAGGGCAAAGCCATGGAAGAAAAGATACATATAAGTATTTACTGAAAACATCACTTATTAGATGGCCCAGACAGATGCTATGTACTTCATGGTCATTTTCCTATTTAATTATCACATGGCTATAATGTAGGTCCACTTTTACAATGAAGAGCCTGAGACTTACAGTGATGATTAAAAACTAGCCTAACATAAAACAGGAGAATCTGGTATTTGGATCCATATTATCTGGTTCCAGCATCCCCAAGCATAAAAGAAAGGGCTGAGCACTGGGAGGAGAAAAGGCAAATGGACCAAGAAGTTTGCTAGACTTCCCTTTGGGTGGAGCAGAATAGGGAAAGGAGAGGGGGGAGAAGAAAGGATTCTGCTTTAGTGGGTGCTTAATGAAAGCACCACAATCAGTAAATCCAAATAGACAAAGGGCAATTATCACAAAACTGGTACTTTCTTCTAAGAGTTATGTCTACCATTATCCTACTCTAACCTAACTATAGAAGTCACAGTGGAGTGTATCATACAACTTCAGAGCCACACCTTGTATTACCTACAAGCAGAGGACTACAACTGCAGACTAAATTGAGCATCTGGGTCCTGCAAGTAAACACTGCATAAATTAAACTATGTCTAGCCTGGAAGAGCTGCTTATATCTGAAGTCTGGCCAGATCTTCAGGTACACACTTTGGGAGAGGATGGGAAGCTATTCCCAGTGGGAAGAATGGCATCTACTTGGTCAGCTCAGGGAATACAGAGGAAGTGGATTGATTTCCTCGAGGCAGAGAGATCTTTTAGGGAGCAAAGACATCCAAGAAACTCCAACTGCTCCCAGAACCTAATCCCTCCTCCTCAGTTCCAACTGGTCCAGGAATTAATCCCCTCAAAGTCCATCTACTCCCAGACTCTACATCAACGGTCCCCAGATCCATGATGACCTCTTGGTCCCCGAGCCAGAAAAGAGAGGGGTTAAAAGGACTTCCTTTGGGGACAAACCCCAGATTTAGAATTCAGCTCCACCACACAGGTGACATGTGACCTTGAAAGTCTCAAGTTTCCTTATCAGTAAAATGGAGGTAATAATAGTACTTCCCTCAGATTGTGGCTGAGAGGGAAGTTTAAGCCCAGAATTACCAATAAGCCTCTCTTTTATTTCATCACCATCTGTTAACTACACAGGCTCATGTCTTCTTCCAATTTACAAACCGCAAGGGAACACACTTACAGATATTTTTTATAACCTTTTCAACATCTAGCAGAGGGCCATAGACAGAGCAGAGACATATTAAATACATGCAGTTCTGTATTAAAACTGGAGAAGTTTTGACAGAAAACTTGAATGAAAGAATGAAGAGATTAAATTCTATGGGAGATGAAATCAGTATAAAGAAGCTAAACAGCTAATGCTTCTGAGGTCTCTATCTTAAAAAAAAAGATTTATTTATTTCAATAAGTGGAAATGAGAAAGCATTAAAATATAATTTTAGCTAAAAATAAGAATTTGAACACTGAAATAGCCATACCCTGTTCGAACCTCCAAAATTCAAGAAAAGATACCTCAAACATGTCTCAAAAAGTGTGTATCGGGAAGGTGTGAGGGAGGTTCAAGAGGGAGGGGACATACATATACTCTCAGCTGATTCACACTGTTTGTTGTATGGTAGAAACCAATACAACATTGTAAAGCAATTATTCTCCAGCTTAAAAGCGATGTCAATGGCTTTCAAAAGATTCCTCCTGCCTCATCAGCCCCATAACAGAGGGGAAGACTTGGTGGTCTCTACTGAGGAGGGTGTGCTTTGTCCTGTGACTTCAGAACTCCTCGGGCCAGCTGTCCCCTCTGAATTCTTTATACCTTCTGTCTTAAAATTTAAGCATTTCTTTGTATTCATTATATTTCATTGAAAAAATTGTATCTTTTGTTTTAATCCCACTGTATCCTAATTAGTGATTTTCCTAACAGACTACACATAGTAATTAACCTCCAATCACCATATTCTGGAAAGAATACTGAGTAGTGTCATGTGCCAAGTCCATTGCAGACAGAGTGAAGGAATGCTCAGACCTCCTGCCTGCAACAGGCTCAACTTGAACACAAATTACACGCAATGAACTCGACTTATTCCAACAGTATTATTTTTAAATCTCCTTTTCTCTTCTAACATTTTAAGTCCTTCACACCAGCCATCGTTTAAAAAAAAAAAAAGGAAGAAAAAAAGGGGGGAGAGAGAGAGACAGCAAGTGAGTGATACCATGCAATAATTAAAACAGGCCTCTACCTTTCTTGGCTGAGAAATCTGGCAAGTACATCACTGGCTTTGAGTTCTTCAGTTAGCTGTATTGCCATGGAAACTTTCGAAAGATGGGGAGCTTGTACTCGAATCACTCCCTGAGGAACGTCAGCCTGCAAAGCAATAATGACACTGGAACAAAGCTGGCAGCAGCTGGAACGTGTAACTCTGTACAATGCATTATACGGTAAGTGTGCTTAACTACTATGCATTTTACTTCACTACATAAAAACCTTAACTACTGTATAATGTAATTTACTAAATTACATCAAACCTCAAATATCCTCTTAATGGTGATAGGGGAACTTTATAATGCCTGTGCAGTAATGCTTAATTATTTTTAAAGATGTAAAGAATGACAGCAATAACCATTACTGCCATATTAAGTGCTGATTTCTGAGTATTATCTACTGGAGGGCGCTTCTTCATGTAGCAATTTATGAAATTGAATCAGAGTGAAGTTACTTTGCCGGCTATTGCAATGTATGCATTAAAAAAAAAAAAAATCTTCCTGCACATTCACAAAACTTCACAAAAATTTTGTCCCTTAGAGTATGAAAATAAATGAAACATACTTTTCCAATACATTTGTATTGTGTCAGTTCCTCAATCGGTTGATAAGCACACACTGTGACTGCACACTTTGAACCTGAGATGACTCATTCTAAATCCTGTGCCCACAGATGTTAAAGAACATTTTATGTATTTGGGAGGCTATCAAAGAAAGATTTTGAGGATTATATCAAAATATCAACTATGGCATTCAAAATATTAGACTTAATTAAGTCCTAATGGTTCTGCTAAAATAAATAATAACTTATTATTTATAACCATATGCTCTTGAACAGACCTTAGACCAAACAGCATGCACAAATTATGTTTAAACATAGTGCTTTAAACACTACAAATACCCTGTTTAATTCAACCAGAATTTACTAAGCATCTACTGAGTACCGCATTGTTCTACTGATGTTTAGCAAATTTATTTACTTAGCCAGTAAATAAATAAGACATAAGTCCTTTGGTGCACAATAATTTTTGTGCTCACAGCATCATTTTTTAATGTATATGGTCTTGAATTTTTTTTAACAAAGTATAAATATACCATACATGGAATTAATGTGATGCTTTTCAACAGGTAACAAAAATAAGATGATTTTTAGATCAAGTTGCATAAAAACATAAATGTCCTAAAAAGATATAAGATTGCTTCTCAGTAACATCTGAAATGTAGTATGGGAATAACAAAGAAAAGTGATACTGCACAGGACTATCAAAGGAGCAAAGGATTGTGTATGACGACAATGGTATTGTTCCCCCAAACGAGTCCCAAACACCCGCTTCACCTATAGAGACAGCCTGAGCCCTCATCTGACCACTCAGTGAAGCCCTACAGGGGGAATGCCCCTCCAAGCCACACAAAGACAAATCATGTGGGGCTGCCCACTGGCCATCCAGCTGGGGATGGACTGCATTCCTAGCACCCTGGCCTGAGTCCTCTCCCTGGGGATACTGTGCTCAATCCATCCCTGATCCTAGCCTGTGCCCGGACCCCTCAACTCCTGCTCAATTTCTCCCATCCAGCCTGGACCCTTGCCTTGGTTTGTTGACTTCCAGCTTCTGGGGCTTGTAGTTTAGCCTGATACCTTACCTAGTCTCTGACCTCCACCTCACCTCTAACTTACAAGGCTAATTTGCTGTTTTCCTTGATTCTAAGACACATTTTCATCTGTAATATTTTGGCAAATGAGCAGGTTCTTACAATGACTGGGGCATTACTGTTGTCATCCTTTTCCAAAGCAGTTATTCAATCAATGAAGCACCTTGTAACTCAAGGATTATGCTATATGCACTTCTCCCTTGGGGTTCATCTCTAGCTTCTATCCTGCTATGGTGATTCTGCCTGCTTGCCTGGCCTCAACTGTTTCCCCATAGGACATGAAAAACAATAAGCTAGGCCTGATAACTTGAATGTTGGAGTGATAATTGTAATAGCAACAGTGGATTCTGAGTCTGTGTTCATAAAATCCGATCTACCTTGTCTACTCAGTGAAAAAACTATTGGTATTTTGGTTTCTGTTAGTCTACTATTACCATACTATAGGAAGGTCCTAAATAGGTTAGGGTTTGCAAATCAGCATCCAGTTTACCCTGATTTAAAAATTAGGAAATTCTGCTAAAGTCATAGTGCCAACTATCCTGACAAAGAGGGTTTCTTTGGTGAAAAGTCATAGTCATAGAAATTATTTCCATAATTACATCTTCTACAATCCTAGACTCTCAAAAAGGGCAGGAAAACCTATACTGACATTTAAAGTGCAGTAAGATGATATGATTACCTTTTTAAATATAGAAGGTCCTACAGTAAATGAGTTATAAAATCAAAATGACCCAGAAAAATAATAAATTTGCTATAGAGAGTTCAGGAATATAGCAACCTTCCTCTGTTCCTTGCCTCTCCCCACTATTCCTTGTGGCACATTCCATTCTTTGAATAAAGAAATGAGTCAAAATTTGCTGAAAATACCCACGCTTTCCTGTATTTATGTACATTTTCCTCCCCTTCTGAAATATTCCCTGGTATCCATCCATTTTTCAAGGCCAAGCTCACATACCTCAAACCCCATGGAACACGCCATAGATGGTTTCTGACTTCACAGAATCAAAAGGAAATTCCTCTTTCCATTGAAATTCCCACTGAATCTCTTTTATAATGGATATCGTAATTTATGACACTTGCATTCTAGTTACATGCCACATATCTGAGCTACATCTGTAGCCATCTATCAATGTTTATTAATTAAATGAGTTACTCAAAAATATTTTTCACTAGGGACTTCCCTTGTGGGGCCAGTGGTTAAAACTCTATGCTCCCAATTCAGGGAGCATGGGTTTGATCCCATGTCAGGGAATTAAGATCCTGCATGCACATAGTGTAGAAAAAGTCTCACTCAAAAGCATATGCTAATAAAAGTAAAATTTCCCCAGAATAAAACTATAGCAATGAGCACTTTCCTTAATAGCAAAAAAATAGTCTTAGGAATACTGTCTAAAAGAAAATAATTACGTTGTCTCTGTCTACCATATGATACGACTATTCCCCTTGCTACTGAGAAAAGACAGGGAGAGAAAAAGAACAGAGGATGCAGTCACTTTCCCCTCAAGGCATCTCATGAACAGCTGAAGACCCCTAATAACAGGACCATGGCTACACTTCCCAAATGAGTTCAGGGATCATACCGTGGAGAGTATGGCCAAGCTTTCTTGCAAAACACAACAGTGAGATCAGGATGGTGTGAGGAGTTGTACCCGACAGACAGCACTGCACCTCTCACGGGCACCCAGGCTCTCTGATTGTTAGTTTAGAAGGAAGAGGCCCAGGTACCAGCATCTGAAGGCACTTGAGAGTTCTCAAGTGTATGTGAAAAGTCAGGTAATTACTATATTTTGGCTTTTGCCAGTATATGGGGACCGGCTGTGTATAGATTGCTTGCTATACTATGCTGTCACTTCAGTCGTGTCCGACTATGTGCAACCCCATAGATGGCAGCCCACCAGGCTCCCCCGTCCCTGGGATTCTCCAGGTAAGAACACTGGAGTGGGTTGCCATTTCCTTCTCCAATGCATGAAAGTGAAAAGTGAAAGTGAAGTTGCTCAGTCATGTCCAACTCTTAGCAACCCCATGGACTGCAGCCAACCAGGCTTCTCCATCCATGGGATTTTCCAAGCAAGAGTACTGGGGTGGGGTGCCATTGCCTTCTCTGATAGGTTACTTTTCTTCCTCCCTCCCATGAACACACACACACACACACACACACACACACACACACACAGAGGGAAAGTGTAGGAGATGTTTAATTTCATAGGTTGCCTATGGCTATGAAATTAAACATCTACACTTTCCTTCTGTGTGTGTGTGTGTGTATGTGTGTGTGTTCATGGGAGGGAGGAAGAGAGAGGGAATTCTCAAAGAGTGTTTATTTCCATGGTAATACATCTCATCCAAATTCTCACTACACTACAATAAAAAGATTGTGAGCCTCACTCAATTTGAATCTATTCTGCTCTTTATTGTTGGAGGAGAAATGAGCTTAACTGATACATGTAATAGTTAAATATGAAACATTTGAAAGTTGTTTCTGGAAAGTTTTCTCTGGAATCTTGACAAGGATAGAAAAATGGTATTTACTAAAGAAGACAAACAGTAAATGATGTCAAAGTTCTCATTTAAATAGTGTATGACAATTACTATCAAGCTCCAGAATCATGGTGTATCAAATACTAATGATGTTAGTATACTAATTATACTGAGCTGCCAAGCTTTGAATAGACACAACATGCCTGTTGATTGGAGAAGGAAATGGCACCCCACTCCAGTACTCCTGCCTAGAGAATCATGGACAGAGGAGCCTGGTAGGCTGCAGTCCATGGGGTCGCTGAGTGTTGGACACGACTGAGCGACTTCACTTTCACTTTTCACTTTCATGCATTGGAGAAGGAAATGGCAACCCAGTGTTCTTGTCTGGAGAATCCCAGGGACGGGGGAGCTTGGTGGGCTGCCTTCTCTGGGGTTGCACAGAGTCGGACATGACTGAAGTGACTTAGCAGCAGCAGCTGAATCTGTCTTTTCTTAGAATTCTTTTGGTGTGCTTGTGAGCCGAAGTTTTATAATGTACAAAAAGACTGGAAAAGAGCATTATTTGACTAACGTGATTAAAAATTAGTCACAAAGGATTTCACAACTTACAAAATGTTAATTTCTTACGTATGCAAAGACTGTTAAAATAGAGAAAATAATCTCATATGGTCCTCACATGTTCTACATATTGAAGTCAAGTATATTTTTAAAAACAGGATTTTATTTCTTACTATTTGATAAAATAAACAATGATTTCATCATTTTTTTCAAAAGTTTAGACAAATACTGTATTGCTTATATTTTTATACCCTAGAGATTAAAAATTTGATGTTAGACCCTTAGAAGAAACATTGATTTCCTTTTTTAAATTAAAAGATAATTTAAATGTAAAGCTGACATCTTTTAACACTACCCCCCACCAAAAAAAAAAACAACAACAACAAAACACCTCTGTCTTCAAAGTGGCAAATTAGAAATACAGCTGTCTCAAAAAAAGGCCAGATACAATATGTATTTTGGAAAATTTAACAAGGATATTTTAGCAGGGTATCTTCAACTAAAATGGCATGTTCATCACTTTAGTCTGATTGGAGGAGGAGATACAAAAATCATTCTCTGTTATCTTGAACTGTCTAATTGTAATTGGGCTTTTGTAACCCAAATGCTTAAACTTTTATCCACCTTACAGACACAGAGAATTTTAAAGGTCTGAGATAAGTTCTATCATTAATAAGCACTTAATTGACAATGAAATAAATTCTGATATTTTTTACTTTTAATATGGTATTTTTTTAGGCACTATAAAAAATCAGAGAACATCTGAAAGAAATAAGATTTTATGCTTGATATTGTGACTTGATTTTCCACATGTGTCCCCAAGTAGAGCCAGACACTATTTCTAGACCCAAGGTAGATGCTTGAAACAATACCTGTGACAATGCTCTGGGTCTGAGCTGTTAGGTGAAACCACAGATGGGATTCTAAACAGAGTTGTGACTAGGCACACAACCTCAGCCACAAATGACCCAGAGTCTACACCACACCGCTGCCAACTCCAGGATTCTTCTGAAATGGCAGAAGATGAGAGTAACAGATTTCTTTTTCATGTCCAAAACCCAAAAAATGTCACAAGATCATTTTGGAACTTTTAGCAAGTCATGTAAACTCTCTAAAGCTCGAGTTCCTCAACTGTTAATTAAGGGTGTGACCAGCAGATCATCCTGAGTTAACACTGAAATTCAACCTCAGGGAAGAAAACATTCGTTTCCTCTATAATGATGGCAGATGGAACAAGCAGCTTGCCTTATTTCACAGAGCCCTGCTCTCTGCTCATGCTCTCTCATAAATGCAGAGTTTCCTTTTACTTTTAGAGGTATATTGGACTGATAGAAGAAAAATCACACAGATCTAAGTCCACAATGGACTTGAAGCCTGTGTGATTCAGCAGTTCATAACCAGATGCTCATCAAAGCTGCCTAAGATCCTTTTTAAACAGAGATGCAAAATGAAGTAATTATAGGTGAAATGATGAAAGGTCTATGATTTCCCTAAAAATACTAAAAGGAAAAACAGTGTGGAAGACAAGATGGAACAAGATATAAAAATGTGTTTGATGGTTGGTAATAGGTTTATGGTACTTCACATACTATTCTATTTTTGTGTACGTTAGAGAAATCCCATAATAAAATTAAATATATATGCACACAAACACATGTACACCAAATGGGGGAAAATTACCCTGACAGTTTTTAATACAAGACACATGTGTATGCCCTGTGCTGAGAGATTCTGATTCACAGGGTCCAGGAAGTGGCCTAGTTGTGATTTTTTGCTATTTACTTTTTAAAAAAATAATCCTACAGAGGCCTCTACTGCATACTTCTGGCTAAGCACCATTAAGCTGTTCTTACTCTCTCTCATTTTATAGAAGAAATTGAGACCCAGAGAGAGAGAAAGTGATTTGCCATTAACATCTCATTAATGGCAAGATCAGATCAGATCAGTCGCTCAGTCGTGTCCGACTCTTTGCAACCCCATGAATTACAGCACGCCAGGCCTCCCTGTCCATCACCAACTCCTGGAGTTCACTCAGACTCATGTCCATCGAGTCAGTGATACCATCCTGCCATCTCATGCTCTGTTGTCCCCTTCTCCTCCTGCCCCCAGTCCCTCCCAGCATCAGAGTCTTCTCCAATGAGTCAGCTCTTCGCATGAGGTGGCCAAAGTACTGGAGTTTCAGCTTTAGCATCATTCCTTCCAAAGAAATCCCAGGCAAATTAATGGCAAAGCTAGGGCTATATCAAGCCATATGACCTCTGGTGTTTGATGCAGTGTGTTTATATATGTATGTGTGTGTGCGTGTCTCTGTATGTGTGTGTATGATATCAATCCTAACTCAAGTTGAAGGTAATCAAAAAATGGTTCTTTTCAAGTGGTCGATAATTATGTTATTTTTCACCAAGTGTTTCCTCCTGTTGTAATTAATAGATAAGTCTCATTAGTACTTGGAACGGGGAAGGCAATGGCACCCCACCCCAGTACTTTTGCCTGGAAAATCCCATGGACGGAGGATCCTGGTAGGCTCCAGTCCATGGGGTCGCTGAGAGTCGGACACGACTGAGCGACTTCACTTTCACTTTTCACTTTCACGCATTGGAGAAGGAAATGGCAACCCACTCCGGTGTTCTTGCCTGGAGAATCCCAGGGACGGGGGAGCCTGGTGAGCTTCCGTCTGTGGGGTCGCACAGAGTCGGACACGACTGAAACAACTTAGCAGTAGCAGTACTTGGAAATTCACATTTGTACCAAACACTTACTATGCTGCAGCCATTATAAACATTGTTCTTGCTAAATAGATTGAGTGTGTCCCTTACATTCTGGTTTAAACTATTAATCCACCTAGTCCAGCATGTCTTAATAACAGGAATATCTTGTTATATACAGTTAGCATTCAGAGGGCTTTAAAAAAAATATTAGCTTGATGAATTCTCATTGGGGAAAAGTCACAACTAACCTTTCAAATGCAAAATCCAAAGGATCTCTTATCCAACTTTACTCAACCTCTCTGTACCATTTGGTACGATGACCAAACTCCATTACCCTAGTCTTCTCCCCAGGGCAGCTACAACACAACCTTCAACTTTCTGTTCCTTCCTATTACTTCCTGGCCTCTTCTACCAGTTCCTTTTCCATGGCCCACTATTTAAATATTTGCATTTTTGCTTTTTTTTTCTTTTTCATTTCTTACCCCATGTACCCACTTGTGTGAAAAGAATCACTCTATGGCTTCAAGTAGTCTCTACGTTGGTCCCAAATGCATGCCTCCAGCTCTGTCCACCCTCTGAGCTTCAGACCCACGTAGACAACTTTTACATAGGCATGTCAACCCCAAATGCCAAAAACAGACTACCCCAAAGTCTGTTCCTTTTGTTGGATGTTTTATCTTGATGACAAAGTCTCCCAAGGTAAAATCAGCAAGTCATTCTAGATTCCTTCTCCTTCTACATTCCTCACATCCAATCAGTTTTACCATCTCACTGATAAGGGTCTTACAGGCTCACAGTCAACACTATTTTCATTCCCAAAGCTGGGGCTTAGCTCAGCCCAAGCCTGTTTTTAAAGCTATATATTAAACATATGTAATAATGGCAGTAAAACATGTTCATTTTATTACTACACCTTAGCCCAGGATTTGGGATACATATATATATATATCTTTCTCAGAATTTTTCTGTGCTCTGTGGGTAAGACAGGTTAACAGTAAAGAGACCTGGATTTAAAATCCTATAGACTTGGTTTCAAATTCCAGCTCCACAACTTCCTATCTAGATAACCTTAAGTAAATTATTTATGATTGCTAAGCCTCACTTTCCTGATCTGTAAAAAAAAACGAGACTATTTTAAGAGTAAACTCCAACTAAACAGCAGCAGCAAACTGCAAGGAATACTAAACAAAATGTGGGTAAAATGTTTAGCAGCATACCTGACCTCTGATAAGCATTCAAAATAATGATAATTATTATTCCTTACAAATATAGCAATAAACAACTCACTGATTTGTAATTTCTTCCTTCAACATATTAATATCTTCCAATGTCATATATACACTTTTCCACTTTCATGGTATTTCATTAAATAGATACATCATAACCTATTTAACTGACCACCTCTCTCCTTTTGGATTACTTGTAATTTTGACCCATACAAAGAAAATGGCAATGAACTTAAGCATAATCATTTGCATGATTTTGAGGATTTTGCCACATGCTCTCCAGAGAGATTTGACCAATTTATTTATATATACTACAATTAACAGTGAACTTAGCTGACATCTCCTATCTAACCTTCTCTCACAATATCCTTCACCTGCGAAGCATAACAACTGTTCTAAAAGGCAAATACAATCATGTTACCTCCTAGGGGGGTCACAACTTTCAGCAGTTCCCCACCATATACACAATAGAAGGCTGGCTCCCCCTGGAGCCCCATTCCTGCCTTCTTTCTGTCCCTGCCCACCATGCACCTTACTGGCCAGGATGACTTAATTTTCCCTCCAAACACCTTCAGTCATCCTCACTTAGATATCCAACACACACCTTCTACTCAACAGACCCTAAATTTAAATTGTGATCTTCCCTAAGTGTCAATCCCATTCTTCAATTTCTTAGGCCAAAAACTTCTGAATCATTCTAGACTTTTTTTTCTTTTTTCTTTTTTTTAACAACTCATCATTTCAGCATCAAGAGATCCCAATGGCAGAACTCCCTGGCAGTCGGTGGTTAGGACTCTGCGCTTCTATGGCAAGGCACATAGGTCTGATCTTTGGTTAAGGAACTAAGGTCCCGCATGATGTGTGGTGTGGCCAAAAAAAGGGAAAAAAAAAAAAAAAAATTAAATAAAAATCCCAATGGTCTAACTTCAAAAAATATCCAGAATTTTACCACCTCTCAATCTCCTGGTCTGTCACTCAGATTACGACATGAACCTCTTAGAAGGTCTCCCTATTCTATCTTCACTCTCCTAGAGTCTGTTTAATTTTCAAGCCTTTCTTCAAAAGCCTGAAATGACTGTGCTTCACCCAGGGCAAATCCAGATTCCTAACAATGGCCTACAAGGCCCTGCATAATCTGGTCCCACTGTCCCACTGACTTCATTTCATACATTGTCCTCCTTGCTGGCTCCACTCCAATCACAATCACTTCTTGCCAGTCCCCAAGTGCCTTAAGGCTTTCCTGCAGTCTATTCCCTCTGCCTGGAAAGTGCTGCCTAAAATACAGGCCCAGCTTAGTTCCCTGCCCTCCTGCACATCATCCCCTGAATGCACACTACCCAGACCACCCAACTTAATACTGCAAGACACTCCCCCCTCCCGATTCCTCTTTTTCTGCCCTATCATTTTTATTATTATCTTAGGTGCATTTAACCACATACTCGGAGAAGGCAATGGCACCCCACTCCAGTACTCTTGCCTGGAAAATCCCATGGATGGAGGAGCCTGGTAGGCTGCAGTCCATGGGGTCGCTAGGAGTCGGACACAACTGAGCGACTTTATTTTCACTTTTCACTTTCATGGACTGGAGAAGGAAATGGCAACCCACTCCAGTGTTCTTACCTGAAGAATCCCAAGGAAGGGGGAGCCTGGTGGGCTGCCGTCTATGGGGTCGCACAGAGTCGGACACGACTGAAAAGACTTAGCAGCAACAGCAGTAGCAGCAGTAACCACATACTAACATACTATACAATTTATTAATTATATTTTAATTTTAAAATTTAAGCTGCATAAGAGCAGCAAGCTTTATCTGTTTTGTTCATAGAATGTATTTTGAGTGCCTAGAACAGTGTCTGGCACATAACAGGCACACATCGAAGAATTGTTTAACAAATAAAACATCTCAGGCAGTTTCATTCAAATGATTTGGGTGGAGAGTCAAGACACACAAACCAACATGAAAAATCTGAAGTGGGCAAGGGGGGATAGTTTATGGAAACATAGATGGCCTGTGTTCCTGGTGTCTCAGATGGTAAAGAATCTGCCTGTAATGCATAAGACCCAGGTTAGGTCCCTGGGTTGGGAAGATCCCCTGGAGAAGAGAATGACTACTCACTCCAGTATTCTTGCCTGGAGAATTCCATGGACAGAGGAGCCTGGCAGGCTCCAGTCCATGGGGTTGTAAAGAGTCGAACATGACTGAGTGAACAACACACACATGTTCCACCCAAGTGAATAGCTGCTACTCAGATCCAGGCAATTGCTACTCTGCCGGAAACAGATTCCCCCTAGGGCAAGGAAACATGAGGATACTCCCACTTCCAATATGTCCAGTTAAGATGGATGTCCAGACTTCCATCCATTAAATGTTTTAAAATGCTGGCAACTGATGGGACTTAGGTAGAAAACTGACTAATTGGTGACTCACCACATAACCACAGTACTTGACATTATCTTGTACTTTGTTGTTCTGTAATTGTTTCCCAATACTTTTTCCCCTTAATAAAATGATAGTAGCTTGAAAAAAAAAATTCTGGCAATTGATGAAATTGTTTCAACCAAAATGACAAGCTAAATGACCTCCACTGTGGGCCACGATCACCCATGGATGACCACTCTGCCTCTCTGATGTCCACTTCCTGCTTGTGGCCCAGAGTCCTCTGGTCAGGCTCCATCACACAGTTCCTGTGAGCTCCACCCTCCTGCATCCTTCTCTTGCTTTCTGTGGGAGAGCACCAGCCCCATCTCCCCCTGAAGACCTAACAGGGAGTGGGGGCTTGGCACCAAGGAGGCATTTACTAGTATTTTGTCAGAAGAATTGCTGAATCTCAAAAGAGAAAACCAAAACTCAAAGATTATGTGACAGCTAATGCATGATTTAACTGAGAGTTAAATCCAGGCTTAATCCCATGCCTTAAACTGACAATATAGCTTTTAACTAGTACAGACACAATTCCCAGACCAGCTCTTATCTGTTTAACCCAAAGGTGTTCCCTGGTGGCTCAGCCAGAAAAGAATCCGCCTACAATGCAGGAAACCCAGGTTCGATCCCTGGGTTGGGAAGATCTCCTGGAGAAGGAATGATTACCCACTTCAGTATTCTTGCCTGGAGAATTCCATGGACAGAGGAACCTGGCAGGCTATAATCCATGGGATCTCAAAGAGTTGGACATGACTGAGTGACTAACACTTTCACACTTCATACAACTAAAAGAAATCCAATGCTATTTTTCTATAAATGACCAAATCATTTACACATTTCATCTCCAAAAAATTAACATTTTAATTTCTGTCTAAAAGACTTATTAAAAAGGTACAGCACCAAGTCTGTTTTCTTAAACTGTTCCTCAGAGTATGACATTGTAACTGTCTCATTAAATATTAGTAAAAAAAGAGTAAAAAGTCACCTAAATTAATGTCAATAAGCAGGACTACAAAAAAAAAAATTCACACACTCATGATGTCCTTAGAAGTAACAAAACATTCTAAGTTAAATAAGAATGATATTTTAAAAATCCTTTCTAACCTGTATCATTTCTCAAAAAATACCACACTATGTACAACTCCCATTTATTAAATTTTACATTTTTAAGATACTACAAATTGACTCAAAAAAGTTTAATGTCAATAAAATGCTATTTTTTAAGAATGAGAGCTATTAATCAATAAAGGAGAAAAAACATTTGTGTGATTACTGGATCCCTAAGTAGGCCAAAGCAGGAAAATCAGACAAAGGCTAGTAAGTGCATTTCCATATTATTCCACAAGATGTCAGCATGTAACTGAGGAACCTCAATGGTGGGGCTGGTGGCGGAAGGGTGTCTTCACCATAAATAGAACAATAGAAACCCTTGCATTTCATGTTCTTAAGTTAGAGCTTTCATAACTCACTTCTAAATGTGTTTTCATGTACATTTCATTATTTTAGCCTAGTTCTTAAGATATTCTTACAGAAGTTTATGATTACTAATATTTAGATATCCCTTTAAAAAATATTTTAATTTTCTCTGTTTCAACATAACTCTTTCCAAATTCTTATGACCCCATTAAATAGACCCTTTGAAGACTTACTGAAGTCCAGGGAGGATCTTAGGCACAACACCAATACTGACCTATTTGTTTTTCAGGGTTAGTTATTTTTTCCCATTTTACAGATGAGAAAAGTGAAGAAAAGACCAGTGGTTCACACAAGAGACTCTTTAGCCACTAAACATTAGAGCTGGTGGACAACTGCTATCTCCGTGTCATCTGTGTGTGCACACGTGGGTGAGTGTGTGATGAGACATTCCTTTCTTGTTATCTTCCTTTGCTCTTTATCAACAAACTCACATGCTGAGTCACCAAGACCTGTGCTACTATCCCTACTTATTATTAGTACTAATGAGCATAGTTACCCTTATTAATGCCTTTAACTTATAAACAGTACCAGAGCTTAGCAAGTGTGTAGAAAGTCATACTATAAAAATTTTAAACTCTTTGTTGTATCAGATCAGATCAGATCAGCCGCTCAGTCGTATCCGACTCTTTGCGACCCCATGAACTGCAGCACGCCAGGCCTCCCTGTCCATCACCAACTCCCGGAGGTCACTGAGACTCACATCCATCGAGTCAGTGATGCCATCCAGCCATCTCATCCTTTGTTGTATATGTGATATTAAAAACAGTACTGCAATCTGCATAAATACATATATCTTCAAATTGTTTCTTACATCATTTGCACTCTTATCTTGCTTTTCATATTTTTCTCGATCATAAGCCATTTTCTTCAGCAATTTCTTCATGGCTTTTTTATCTTTTCTATGATTTTCAGTGTTTTGCTTCCTCACTTGGTTGACAATGAACTTGGGAATCTACGGAGAAATGAAATTCAGTTTGGGGAGGAAAAAGAAGTCCAACATTTTCAACTATTGAAACAATTATCTTTATTTCTTATATTTGGAGAGAAGTAAAAGTTTTATCTATTTGATAAGACTATGCAATTCATTAAATCTATGGGGAAAAAAATGGATCGTATTACTCACCATGTGTTCAGAGCCTTAGATGATACAAGTTACCACCCACTGTGTAAGGTTCAAAGAGAGGCTGGGTGAAGTTCAAGGACATAGTGGCCATTTCCTATGCCAAAACTGGAGACTGCCTGAGGTAACTGACCTCAATAGTTGGCCCCTTGGTGTGAGGGCTTCCCTGCTGGCTCAGATAGTAAAGAATCTATGCGCAATGCAGGAGACCGGGTTCGTTCCCTGGGTGGGGAGACCCCCAGAGAAGGGAATGCCTGAGGTAACTGGCATTAGGGGTCAGCACCTCAGTGGTTGGCCCCTTTAGGATCTACCTATCTATAACCTTGCCTCTTTAACCTATAGACCTCTTCTAAAAGCTAACCAGCTAGCCCCTCCTGTCAGAAGAGAAAGAAAAGCTCACTAAGAGCTGATGGATGCCTAACAATAATCCAGGAAAAAATAATCTTCAGAAATTCCATTAGCAAAAATAATATATTTTAGAAGTTACCAAATTGAACAATAAAATCATGTTGGCATTTTAAGAAATGAGATTTAAAACAATTTTATTTTTTTAACTGCATTTGAAATCACCTATATTAGTTACTTTTTTGCAGAGACTATAACAATATAAAAATAATAAAGACTTCAAATCTAGATATTATCACATTAACAGAGCTTGAAAATTATACTTACTGTCCACAGGAGTTTTTGATACTTAATCAGTAAGTGCATGATATTAGCTATCCCGGCTGCCATTACAAATTCTCGCTGTTCGCCGGACTTCAAACCCAATGTGTGATACATGAAGAGATTTGGGGCCATGACCATCGCTACATTCATGACTGTCATCTTATTTTTCTCTTTATTGTCTACGACTCTTTGGAGAAATTCAAGCAGGGCCTGAAACAGAAATGGCTCTTTGAGATCTGTGTCGTACACGAAGATAAGAGATTAAAGCACTGTAGCACATGAGATTTTTATTTACTTAAAAAAAAAATAACTAAGTTGAACATAACCACAGTCAGCCGGGCACATCCAGTGGGCCTTGTCCTCAAAGCTGCTCCATTGGTTAACACACCCTGAGATGGTGCTGTGTGTCTGCTAAGGACTATGGCCCCGGGGAATGATGCAAGAGACACACATCTGAGCTGCCAGTAGAGAGAGGAACGGAGAAGCATCAGACTGCGTGCCTACCAAGCCATGGAGCACTGAAAAATAGTTAAAATATCAAACAAATATTCACTTTGCAGGAAGTGCTGTACTTTATCTCTAGGAACTAAAATTTTTAAAAAAAGAAAAGAAAAACCTTAAAAGGATTCATTCAATCTCAGTTGTATTTATTTTAAGGGATTCAGTAGATGGCTGACATGAAATCCAAAAAGAATGGAGACTCTGATGGGGAGGAAGGGGAACAGCTAGGGATAAAAAGAGAATTAAAAAAAAAAATGAAAAGAAGCTTTTCACCAGACCAGGCTAGTTTATGCTCAGTTTGATGCCACCCACTTCCCATCTCTATCACCAATAGTTAAGTCTCCTCCAAGCCCCTCCTACACAACCACCACAGGCAGCTTAGACCACCCTTTTGCCAGGACAGAAAGCTTCCAATTCTTCTTCTGCGAATCAGTTTTGGTCTAAACCATTAACAACAATAACTGCACAGATAGTCAACGATATCTATGAGCAAGGCATTGTTTTAAGAACTTCATAGACATCATTTCACTTAATCTTGGTTGGAAATCGAAGCTACAACGATTTCCATCATACAGATGAGAAAACAACATCTAAGAGAATGGATGTAATTTACCCGATGTCATAGAGTGAGCAAATGGGGGAGAAGTAACTTAATTGCCTATCTATCTGGCTTTGTTTCTGAGCTCTTAACTATTAAAAGAAGCATGTTTTCATATTTAGCCTAAAATTCCTACGTAAAAAAAGGCCAAATAAACTATGCCACAATGGAAAAACAACAACAGCAACAACAAAAAACTGTTCTTCTCTCACAAAATTTTTAGGGAAAAAAAAATTCCTATAAGCTCTAAAAGCTTGATCTTGAATCCAGTTTAGCTGTTATATAGACTCTCAAAGTTTGAAACAAACTAAAGCCATAGCCTTACTATCTAACAATGAGATTCATGTATCTAATTTTTGATCCAGTGCTCAGAAAGGTAAACTGTAATCCAAGAATAAGGTTATGTAGAAACAATACCGTCTCAAATGAGGACAAAAGATTAATTGGTAAGGTTTGGAAAAAATATTTAATTTTGTTCCAGAGACCAGAATAATTATTCAGGGAACAGTGTCTTACTTTACAAGCATAAATTACAGAGTTTAGGTAATAAACCACTTAAAGGTGGTGTGCATAATGCAATAAAGTTAATCAAAATACTACTATCAGGATATCAGAATGTTATGTGTGTAGATATAAATCTAATAAAATGTTAGCCTAGGCTTTGCTAAAAGAACTTCATCTTCGGATGTATTGTCACTACATCTGATCTATAAGAGCTGCCTTTTCTTAAAAGTATCTATCACCAGGACTTCCCTGGGTCCAGTGGTTAAGACTCCACGCTTCCAATGCAGGGGGTATAGGTTTTTATTCCTAGTCAGAGAACTAAGATACCACATGTGGCAGAGTACAGCCAGAAAAAAAGTGTATCTATCACCAGTCTGGTGTTATATAAATGTCACTGGACCCACTCTCTGAAAACTCAGTTTGAGTCTCAGTACTAGTTACTGATCAGCTCTGTGCGGTCTTAGGGTAAACCTTTTGGCATCCCGTTCCTTAAAGTCTTCTTATTCATAAAATGGGAATACTAATTTCCTAGCCTGCCAAGATTAAGCAACAAAACATATACAATGAATTTGCTGAAACTACAAAAAAGATAAATGCTTGTCAATAATAACATTATTATTCCCCACTGTTAACATTAGTCTTTGTTATTCCTCCAAGTCAAAGGTAGGTTTGATCACTAGTTCAAATGCACACAATCCAAGGTTAAAAAAAAAATCCTGGTCAACAAGTTGCCTAAAGACGTCTGTTGCCTTAGATTTAAACTAGGACACAGGGTTTAATATGGTCCCTCCAAACCCTTAGATGTGCTGCAGAAATAGGCTATACAAGTCATGTATATGATCCTATCCCTCCAAATGGCAATAGAAAGAGTGGCAAAATTGGAAAAATTGAGGAAGTTTGCATTAAGCTTCCTAAAATCATCTTGTGATGAAGTTTCCCTTTTCTTTTAGAGAACTAAATTTAAATGGTTTATTCTCTTGTATGCATGTTATACTTGTTTCAGCATTTCTGTTATTAGACATGTTGTTGAAACCTTTATCAGATCTGGCTAATTAAACTACTAAAGCTTAAGTAAATTAGTAAAATTGTTTGCCAATTTCCAATTATTTACCCCAAGAAAGTATTTGCCACTGACTTATACAATTGTGCTCCAGTAACTTTATGTCCTAAAAGTAAAACCAAAATTAAAAAAAAAAAAAAAAAATACACTCTTAAACAGATTTTGTCTTAAAAGAATGTGCCTAGGGTTTAAAGGCAAAATCCAAGTATGAGTTCTGGGCCAACCTTGCCCAATAGTAACCATACTGGAATAAAGTGTTTCCTCCACTACTAGTTGAATTCTTTTGGAAGTAGGCATATTTTAAGTAACTCATGTGTCTTTCTATTTCCACTTTATATTGGCCATTCACAGGGCCATCACACAGATAGGCACAGAAGGACTAAATTCCTCTTTCTGGGTAGTTGATGAACTGTGACAAGGGCATGGCTGACAAGCAGAGAACAGACTGAAAATCAGTCCCACCTTGTCCTGGGCCCGATGTCCCTATTTTAGCCACAGTCTACCCACCCATACACAGCAGCCTTGGTCACATGATGCTTGACTACAACCCTTCCTGGAGCTGGCCTGTCTCCAAAACCAAACCAAACCTATTCTCAGCTACTCACAAAGTTAGTCAGTGAGGCAAAAGGTTATTTTCTGACTTAGTAAAGGGAACAACTCATTGGAAGTTCTCTTGCAACGATGTAATGTTTTATTCCAGCAATCCTCATCAACTGCTTCAGGCAGAAAAATTGAGTATTGACATTTATTCCAAGGGCATGGAATTTGCTCACCTGGTTTCAGTTCAAGGAGTCTTAATGAGGTACAGAAAAACATTTCCAAGGTTTACCAACTGGTGGTTTTGTTTTCTCGACAGGGAATTTTTTGACGTGATTCTTTTTCATTTTAAATATAAGGAACTATAGGGGGTAAATGGGCAAGGGTTGCACCCTTACTTGTATAAAAAAAAAAACTTTTACTTGTATAAAAAAACTGTTACTTTTTAAGGTAACAGTAAAACATGAGGTAGATGTGCTTTCTAAATTATATTTTAAAAATTTTTTTCTAAGAGTTTATAATTAAACCTTTTTTAACTACTCTAAAATTTTTTGCCATTAAGGAAAACTAATCAATGTGGAACAATCCACTGATTATTATGAAAGCCTCTGATGATACATAATAAATGGTATTTAATCATATGAATATCAGACCAAATCACTGTGAAATGATACAGATCAGAAACTCAGGGTAAGCCCTTAGAGAAATGACTAGAATTTGAGTTGGTTTATCTTTTGACTAATCAAACATTTCAAGTTCATCATTATGATTTATTTCAAACTCTACTGTTTGGAACTACAAACACATGTAACATCTTTAGGCAGCAATGGGCTATATTTGGTGAGCTTTAGGAGTTCCTTTTTAAACATTCAATTTTTACCTTACTAGTACATGGTCACTAAATAAAACTGGAAAATACAGGAATAATAGAAAGAAGAAAAAAATAAAATACATTCATGTTTTTATTAACAAATGAACCTCAATCACCTGTAGAAGAAATGTTATAGTTGAAAAAAAGACCAAAAAATATTTTTAAAAAACCCTAATGATACTATTAACATGACTAACCTGGGTAATAAATTAATAAAGAGTTAACAACTTTCACCATCTCTCCTTAAAAATAGGTCTTCACTTTATAGACAACTACTAACATTTCCACAACATTATTTTGTTTTGCCACAAATACTGAAAAATGACTCTTAGTTCTGAGGGATATTTAGCGTAAATGAAACCAGCTGACCTTGAGTGTGTCTCTGTTTGCATCGGGCAGGAGGATGACAAGAAGGTTCAAAGCCTGTAGTTGTTGCTTCCTGGTTGGAAGATCTGCAGACAGATTAAATACATCTGAATGCTTGCCTTTACCAAATACTTCTCTTTACTTTCTTTTTCTGTTTTGCAAGAAAAAAGTTATTTGGCATAAACATCACTGTGAAATGTGAGACACAATGAGTGAGCAGTAAGCCTCGTTGACAGTGTGTGTGGGGGAGATCAGGAGAAGCAGCTGTTAAAGTAGAGCTTTCTCTTTCTCGGAATGCTCACTTCCAACTGTGAGCGTATGACGGCAGCCTTATGTTTGCAGACACACAACAGTGCTTTGGAAATAATTTTAACTTCCGCATGATAATTATTCCCCAATTAAAAAGCAGAGGAGATTGGACCTTTTATAATACAGTGTCAGAGTGCACCTGTAACAGTGAAGCTTCTTTTCATGGTGAGTGAACAAATTATGTGGTGTCCATAGTTAAAAGCCTATCAGTCCAACAGGAATATGTAAAACAAAGCCTGGAACACAATAAGTATTCGATAAATATTTGTGGCGTGAATAAGAAAACCAATCATCAATGAGAGAGTTGAAGAGGTACATTATTATTATTGATATTTCCTATTTTCAGTAACCCCACCCCAATAAGTAATACTCATGGATATCTGGAATCATTCTTGCTTTTACTTTTCAGGGATAAATTTGGTCCTTCAATCCATGTCTAAGGACTATACATGCAAAAATAGCACAACTTAACCATTAAAAAAACATTTTAAATGACAATTTCAATCATATTTCCCTAAAAATTCTGAATAAATGATATGATGATATCATTTATGATATCCCTAGAAGACTCTTGAGAGTCCCTTGGACTGCAAGAAGATCCAACCAGTCCATTCTGAAGGAGATCAATCCTGGAATTTCTTTGGAAGGAATGATGCTAAAGCTGAAACTCCAGTATTTTGGCCACCTCATGCGAAGAGTTGACTCATTGGAGAAGACTCTGATGCTGGGAGGGATTGAGGGCAGGAGGAGAAGGGGACGACAGAGGATGAGATGGCTGGATGGCATCACTGACTTGATGGGTGTGAGTCTGAGTGACCTCCGGGAGGTGGTGATGGACAGGGAGGCCTGGCGTGCTGTGGTTCATGGGGTCGCAAAGAGTCGGACACGACTGAGCGACTGATCTGATCTGATCTGATCTGATCCTTAATGAGATAAGCCATGGGAAACATCTCAATATGACATGCTTTAAGAATAGCTTGGAACATAATGGAATAATATTCAGTCATAAAAAAATATCTGGCCATTTTCAACAACATGGATGAACCTTGAGTGCATTATGCTAAGTGAAATAAGATGGAGAAAGACAAATGTCTTATGATCTCACTTATATAGAGAATCTAAAACAAAAACAGCTCACATATATACAGAGAACAGATTGGTGGAACAATGTGAACCACCATAGGTATCGGGGTCAGGTGGGGAAATGGCTAAAGGCAGACAAAAGGTACAAACTTTCAATTAAAAAATAAATAAGCCTCAGGGAAATAATGCAAGCATGGCAGCTATGGCGTTCCAGGTGGCTCAGTGGTAAGAGCATTCACCTGCCAATGCAGGAGCCGCAGGAGACACAGCTTTGTTCCCTGGGTCAGGAAGAGCCCCTGGAGGAGGGCATGGCAATCCACTCCGTGTATTCTTGCCTGGAGAATCCCCTGGACAGAGGAGTCTGGTGGACCACAGTCCATAGCGTAGCAAAGAGTAAGGCACTACTGAGTGACTATGCATCAGACTATGCGTGGCAACTCTAGTTAATACTACTCTATTACATAGTTTAAAGTGACTAAGAGTAGATCTTTAAAGTTCTCATTACAAGAAAACATTTTTGTATAATTATGAACAGTTACAGATGTTAAGTAGACATTATGATGATCACTTTGCAATGGATGCAAATAACAAATATTGCACATGTGAAACTACTATAATATTATATGTCAATATACTTCAATTAAAAAAAAAGGATAGCCTGGAAAAGTTCTGGTTGACACTGCAGTTCAGCATAATCATTAACAGTGCTTCTCTTTCACTCTCAAAAGTGTCCCAATTTGGAACTTAAAGTATGGCTTGGTCACCAGAATGTGGTGACAGCATTTTCCCTTTTTTGATGGTCTCTATGACTAAAAGGGATAATTATGCCAGTACATGAACCTCATCAGATCTCTCTGTTCACTGGAAAGGAATTGAGAACTATTCAAGACGTTAATTTGGAGCCTGCCCAAGACCACAAAATGGAAAGACATAAGAAATCTGTTGCCCCCCGACCAATGAAGCAGTCAAATGATTTGCTCCATGCTTCTGCATGACAATTTCAGAAGATAATTTTTCAGGAAATAATCACAGACTCTGTCACATCTCCTTGTGCTTTTATGATAACTGTTAATCCACAGCTTCTCCAGTAAGTGTTGCTTTTAACACTTGGCAAGAAAAATGTATCAGAGAGCTTACGTGATTCATTCTATTAAAAAATAAATGTGACGTTTCCAGCTTTTAATATGAAAACACATACACTGTATTGCTTAAAGGGCACATAATTAATCCGCACCTGAAGAGATAAGGATAGATCTGTTATCTATTTACTCCTAGATGTATATTTGTAAAGGAAAAGAAAAAGAGTGGCATTTTATTACTTACTGACATCAATGAGTCAGTGTGTCTACCCAAATATATCTGGTTATATTCTTCACAAAGCAAAACGTCATTAAAGCAATTAATATGGATGGCACTGACTCAAGGATTGCTTCAAAGAGGGGTGGCACTTACTCTGGACAGCCTGGAAAGCTTTGAGATATTCTACACTGAGCAGCGGCTGGGGCAGCTCCCGGATAAAGAGCTTCAGCAGGCTGGCGGCATCATGCTGCTTGACACTTTCCCAATTAAAAGTCCCTTCATAGAACTTTGCTTCTAGTTCTTGGCAAAGATTCTGAAAGGCAGAAGAGAAAAAAGGGGGAAAAAAAAAAGCTACCAGTAAGTTGATTTATTTTTCCTTGCTGAGACTGATATACTTCCCACTTCAGAAGAGATTCTACCCTTTTGTGGCTTTTTATCATTTGTTTTAATATTTATTTATTAATTTGGTTTCATGAGGTCTTTTGTGGCCGTGTGGAGGCGCTCTAGTTGTGGCTGGCAAGCTTAGTTGCCCATGACATGGGGGATCTTAGTTCCCCAACCTGTGTCCTCTGCATCGCAAGGCTGGTTCTTAACCACCAGGCCACCAGGGAAGTCCAAGATGTTACTTTTTTGAAAAGACATCTGAAACTACTGAAGGCCAACACTTCGCTATTACTCAGAAAAATATTCCTTCTCCTACCCCAAGTGTAATTCATCAATGAAAATGATACCTAAGGTCTAGAATTCCAAGACTTTACACATTTTCCAGGATAGGCAACAAACCTTAAGCAGTAGAGGCTAAAAAAAAAGAACAGTTAAAACAGACTTTACACTTGGGGGCTTTACTTAGATACTATAATTTTTCACCAACTTTCAAAAAATTATTTAAAGAAAAAGTCTGTGCTTTATTTAGAAGTGTACATTATGTAACAAAATACTTAATCAATCTATGGACCTAAAGCAAAAGGCCACCTCTGATTAGTCACCTCTGGGAAATGGAAAACCAAATTCCATAGCAAACGAGGTACAAGAAATACATCAGTATACCCCGTCTTAGACGCGTAGGCTGTCAGTGACCCAGCCGTCCTGCTGCCAGCTGCAAAAACAGCTGGAGTCCTTGTGGAATTAGAAGTACCTAATTCATTTACCTCAAGGACTCCACAAAATCTGCCAGACAAATTATTAATAATAAATCAGTTTTGTTTCATAATTACTATTTTCTATATGCTTTTTCACTGTGGCATAAATCCGATTATGTTAGAAACCCTTCCAAGTTTCTGTCACTCCTTTCTAATATTTGAAACTGTTCTCCCAAGAAATGTTCTTTGTTTTTCCTGTAAAGTGAATTTATTGCATTTTCTCTTCCCAACACAATCCCATCCTCTACCCTAATTGTTTTTTGTAATCGGTGAAATACACAAAGGCAAACCTAGAAATGGCTGGTGGGGGGGGGGGGCGGGAAGGTGGAAGAAAGGAGCGGGGAAGGAGATGGGGAGGAAGGGAGGGAAGGAAAGAAGGCATGCGGAAGAGGGAGAAAGGGGGCGAGAGAAGGAAGAAGAAGGAAAAGAGAGGCAAGAGAAAAGGAGAAGGAGAAGAGGATGGAGGGGGAGGGAGAGTCCAGGAAATTTGGTGGGGAAGGGAGAAGAATGACAACCCTAAATTTTGCATGTTTTCTGGGCTCCAAAATCACTGCAGATGGTGACTGCAGCCATGAAATTAAAAGACGCTTGCTCCTTGGAAGGAAAGTTATGACCAACCTAGATAGCATATTCAAAAACAGAGACATTACTTTACCAACAAAGGTTCGCCTAGTCAAGGCTATGGTCTTTCCTGTGGTCATGTATGGTTGTGAGAGCTGGACTGTGAAGAAGGCTGAGCGCCGAAGAATTGATGCTTTTGAACTGTGGTGTTGGAGAAGACTCTTGAGAGTCCCTTGGACTACAAGAAGATCCAACCAGTACATTCTGAAGGAGATCAATCCTGAAATTTCTTTAGAAGGAATGATGCTAAAGCTGAAACTCCAGTATTTTGGCCACCTCATGCGAAGAGTTGACTCATTGGAGAAGACTCTGATGCTGGGAGGGATTGAGGGCAGGAGGAGAAGGGGACGACAGAGGATGAGATGGCTGGATGGCATCACTGACTCAATGGATGCGAGTCTGAGTGACCTCCGGGAGCTGGTGATGGACAGGGAGGCCTGGCGTGCTGTGGTTCATGGGGTCGCAAAGAGTCGGACATGACTGAGCGACTGATCTGATCTGATCTGATTATGTTATGTACAAAACAGAGACCAGCTGCCGTATCATTCAGTCTGCAATAACAGGCTGTGTTGAGCCAGTTGAATCTACTTCATTGACTTCTAAGAAGTTACATATAGTTAAATTTACTCCTCTGCCAGCAATCTGGTCAAAATGTGAAATCCACATTAGATCCATCCTTGTATACTAAGGCTTCCCTGGTGGCTCAGAGGTTAAAGCGTCTGCCTGCAAGTCAGGAGACCTGGGTTCAATCCCTGGGTCGGGAAGATCCCCTGGAGAAGGAAATTGCAACCCATTCCAGTATTCTTGCCTGGAGAATCCCATGGACGGAGAAGCCTGGTGGGCTACAGTCCACGGGGTTGCAAAGAGTCAGACACGACTGAGTGACTTAATTTTGTATACTAAAGTAAACATGTTTATGACTCTCCTGAGTTGGTCATCACTTTTTGCTAATTGCGGGACATGAACAGTGATGTGGGAACCAGTGTTCTTGCTAAGATGGGTAGAATGGAGTCATGTAACTGGCTTCTGAGGGACCCTTTCTCTGTTAGAGAATGTATTTCTCGATAGGACTCATCTCCCAATCACACACACTGTCCCTGATTGACTGGTGGGGAAACTGCCACAGGAGTCAGCAAATGAGGTGAGACAGTGGCCGTGTATCAAAATTACAAGAGCACCTGAACAGTTTTGGGGACCTCTGTGCATCAGACATCAGACCCAGGGGATGCAAGTTGAATGACATTTGTGAGCAGGGTGTGTATATATAAGTTCAGTTCAGTTCACTCGCTTAATCGTGTCCAACTCTTTGCAACCCCATGGACTGCAGCATGCCAGGCCTCCTGTCCATCACCAACTCCTGGAGTTTACCCACACACATGCCCATTGAGTCAGTGATGCCATCCAACCATCTCATCCTATGCCATCCTCTTCTTCTCCCACCTTCAATCTTTCCCAGCATCAGGATCTTTTCAAATGAGTCAGATTTTCGCATCAAGTGGCCACAGTATCAGAGTTTCAGCTTCACCATCAGTCTTTTCAGTGAACACTCGGGACTGATCTCCTTTAGGATGGACTGGTTGGATCTGCTTACAGTCCAAGGGACTCTCAAGAGTCTTCTCCAACACCACAGTTCAAAAGCATCAATTCTTTAGCGCTTAGCTTTCTCTATAGTCTAACTCTCACATCCATACATGACTACTGGAGAAACCATAGCCTTGACTAGATGGCACTTTGTTGGCAAAGTAATGTCTCTGCTTTTTAATATGCTGTCTAGGTCCCCGTCTATGGAGTCACACAGAGTCGGACACGACTGAAGTGACATAGCAGCAGCAGCAGCAGCAGGTTGGTCATAACTTTCCTTCCAAGGAGTAAGAGTCTTTTAATTTCATGGCTGCAGTCACCATCTGCAGTGATTTTGGAGCCCCCAAATATAAAGTCAGCCACTGTTTCCACTGTTTCCCCATCTATTTGCCATAAAGTAATAGGACTGGATGCCATGATCTTAGTTTTCTGAATGTTGAGCTTTAAGCCAACTTTTTCACCCTCCTCTTTCACTTTCATCAAGAGGCTCTTTAGTTCTTCCTCACTTTCTCCCATAAGGCTTGTGTCATCTGAATATCTGAGGTTATTGATATTTCTCCTGGTAATCTTGATTCCAGATTGTGCTTCATCCAGCCCAGCATTTCTCATGATTTATCACGTTACTCAAAACCTATTACACTGAGATCACAATGTGGTAAGAGCCACGTAAGCCGAAACTAGTGCTTTAAACTGAAAAAGCTTATCAAAATCAGCAAGTGATGCAAACTGTGGAATCTTTGCACAGACCTGGCATTGCCGTGGCCATGACTGGCTAGGAGAGTGTACACCCACCAAGAGTCATTTCTTCCTGATCTAGCTCTAAAGAGCTCATACAGAATACATCTTTAGGAGATGGACAGGGAATATCTCTTCCCTTTATCCTATTTTTTCTTCGATTTACAAATTCAGGAGGACAAACTATTGGATGTGGCCAGTGACTTGTGTTATCTTTTTAGAACTAGAGCTGAATTTGGAGGATAAGGGTTAAGGAGGTTGTTAATGACTGATAATCAAAGAATTCCCTAGATAAGTTTTCCAGATAGAGCTACAATTCCAAGTATGAAGTCCCCATTAAATGCAAATCCCTGGAGAGGCACATTCCATCTACATCATCTGCAGGGTAATTCCACTTAGACCAAGCATTCATTGGATACTGGATTCCCCAGAGCAAGAGTCAGGAACAGAGAAAGGAGGAGGACACACAGTATCCTAGGAAAGTGGGAAGGAAATGTCATCTTGAGAAAAAGAAAGAAGGCGAGTGAGAAAGGGGTTCCAACTGGAAAGCCTGGGAAACCCCTTCACTCCTTCACAAGCCAGACTCAGGCTACCCTTGGACCTAGTGAGCCAAGGAACTGGGACAGCCAGGAGCGGTTACGACAATCTCATTTTGCCAGGTCACTACGACTGATAATGTGCGAAGACTAATGTCAAGTCCCCTACTCTGCCCACCTGGTGGAGTTTACCATCCTGCCCTTTAAAAAAGAAAAAGAAATAAATCTCACGCTGTTACTCATGCAGACTGTCAGCAGTCCCCTCTTAGTATTTTGACTCATCATGTTCTCTTTGCATCAGCAGGACAGAACTGCTCTTGTCTTCTGCTTGTTTACTTTTGTTCCTATTTTATATCTGCACAGTTGGAGAGTAAAATCATTTGCCTCTTTATTTATCACAGTATTGTTACTGGTAATAGGGTGATTTTGAAAAAAAAAAAGTCAAAATTTACAATCAGAAGAGACTGTAGAGAAGCTAATATAAACTGAATGTTAAGATGTTTTTGTGTTTTTTCATCTTCTAAAATGGGAAGAAAGAGTGGGGAGGACAACTGAGCTTTGCAGATACAAAAAGTTTAATTAAACAAAGTTATTTACATGAGTAGAACCAAGAAATCACCTTGATTCGAACAGCAACTCCAGGGATTCTTAAGAGACCTTCGGTTTCCAAACCTCCCTCTTCAATGCGAGAAATCAGCTGTGTATAAACAGAAGGACATTCTGATTTTGGTATTTTAATAGGTACAGTCTCAAAGTTAACATCTCCTTCATACATAAATAAATAAAAACTGAATACAGTGACATGTTAGCTGGATTTCACTAAGTTTTGAATGCTGTGGCACAATCACTACTCATCTTTAAGCCAATATATCCCAAAACTTTAGTTGTAATTTGGAAAAAGTTGGGTCCTTTGGAACAAAAGTATATAACTTCACGAAACACCTGCAATATCCCGGATAGAGACTGACCCATGTTCACTGTTTAAAAGTAACCAAGATGATCCATTTCTTCTGCTTTTTCAGAAACATACATTCTGCAATCAAATACATCTTATGAAATTACAGTATTTGCATATTTACACCTCCTTTTCAGTTTGTTCAAAGAAAAAAATTGTTTATGATATGAAGAAAAAAAAAAGTGCTTGCAAATATTCATTTTTAGGCTTTAAGCTTTTGTGGTAAACTTAAATAAAAAAACAGTTTTGGTACCGGGTTTCTAAATCATACCTGATGAATACACATAGATCTCTAAGTTTTTTTGTTTGTTTTAATAAGACAGAAACCCACAAGAATAAGAAAATGGAGAAATTTCAATGACATAACACTGGAAGCTAGGAAGTGGTTAGTTTCTTGGCAGAGACTTTCTAATTGGAATATGCATTCCCTGGGCAGTACACAAAGGGTTTTTAGTGGGTACTTGACTATTTTAGCTTCCCTTGTGACTCAGCTGGTAAAGAATCTGCCTGCAATGTGGGAGACCTGGGTTCAGTCCCTGGGTTGGGAAGATCCCCTGGAGAAGGGAAAGGCTACCCACTCCAGTATTCTGGCCTGGAGAATTCCATGGGCTGTATAGTCCATGGGGTCACAAAGAGTCAGACACAACTGAGCAACTTTCACTTGACTATTTTAAGAGCTTCCCTGGAGGCTCAGATGGTAAAAAAAAAATCCACCTGCAATGTGGGAGACCTGGGTTTGATCCCTGGATTGGGAAGATCCCCTGGAAAAGGGACTGGCAACCCATTCCAGTATTCTTGCCTGGAAAATTCCATGGACCGAGGAGCCTGGCAGACTACAGTCCATGGGGTTGCATTATTGACCAACTTTCACTTTTCACTGACTATTTCAAAAAATCAATTTCCTTGTTCTCAATTTAAATATAAGGAATTGCTAGCATCATAGAGGCTTTCCTTACCATCCATTCCCCTCCTTTCACAATAGCCTTCTTCTAAAAGACAAACCTACTTTTCTCTCAGCCCCAAACTTACTATAATCCCCTCTGCATACCCTGAGGCACAACATCTTCCAGAGTGCCAAAACAGTATAAAATTTTATTTTATTTTTTTTTTTCAGAGAAACCTCCTTAATGATTTACCAAGGCTTTATAAATAACATAAAGCTTACTATTTTCCCCATGCTTATAAAAATGTCTATTAGGAGCAAAGCATGGCATCATGAATGAAGTCTTTTGACCTTTATCTAGATGTTCTGAAGTACGATTTATTGTAGCACATAGACACTGGAAGAGGGCACAAATGTTCCTCCATGACTCCACCTCTTATATCCCTGGATTATGTTCAAAGTCTGTAGTAATTTTGAGTTAGTCAGGTAAGAACAAAGTAAAGAGTAGTCTCCCAAGTAGTTATTACTGACTGAAAACAGAAGCAATGAATTTCAAAAATTCAACTGGAATGATTTTCGAGACATTTTTCAAGTTACACTGGATAAAAACTCATGGGGAAAAAAATCTTTAAATGAATTATTTTAGATTAGATGAACATTATTCAATAAAGTATTTAAAACTAAATATATCAAATAATACCCATGTGACATTTATTCAACATACAAGCAAATTGTTTTATTTCATCTTATAAAATGTTTAAAATATTCTATTAACAAAAAATAAAATGGCATGCCAGTAGCTGGATCAAGTTAGTTTTTAGCAATAAGACAAATTTTACTTTTATTAAATACACAGGCAAAACTGATGATTTCTAAATAACTGAATGAGAATAATTTTTACATTTTTATATTTTAATGTTTTTTATTATTCTCTAATGCTGAATACTAGCATTCAACAGAGAATGTATATATACACTGTCATTTTTCTCATTATTTCTCACTTTGAGAATAACATATTTTAGCTACATTCTATTGTCATTGTTAAAATACAAATAATACTTTATTATGAACATATGATTTACTAATTTGCCAGAATTTTGCCATAGATAAAAGTTAAGAATATTTCTATTTCGCCAGTGCTTTTGGGAATATGGTTTAAACAGTGTGTTTCTAAGGTGTGGGGTGGGGGGTGGAGTGGCATGGGGAACCAGATACAATTTATAGATATTAGATAAGCTTTGTTAAAGCCTCTTTGAGGTATATTTCTCAATAACTGAGAAAATATAATCTGTTAAGACTGATAATAAAAATTTTTCCAAATCAGTGGTTTTCAATTCCTTCAATAAAATTAAGGGAATACCTAATTGCATTGTCAGCTGATAAAATAAAAAAATACTTTTCAGGATAGATCATAGTGATTTTTTTTTGCTTATCATTCAGAGGGGATACAAACAGATGAGTGTTATCTAACAGAAAGCTCTTTATATTCTCTTTTATTATATGAACCCAAAATCTTTAAGGCTCTTATCCAAAGATTTCAAACTGGTGGGTAGTCTGAGTCCCTAAAAAGTCTGAAGAGACCAAAAATGTAAACTAACTAAATATGAAAACAATGTCAAGAGAAAATGATAGGGGACTGGATGCAATCCTGAGTCTGACCAGGAGGCAACACTGACTTCTGTTGGGACTAATGCTTGCTCTTCACTGATGTGATAGTGAACTGGGCTGGGCTAGAGTACCCAGCTGTTTAGTCAAACACCAGTCTAGATGTTCCTGTGAAGGTGTTTTTTAGATGCGATTAACATTTAACCTGTAGACTTTGAGTAAAGCACTACTTTCCATAATGTGAGTGGGCCTCATCCAGTCAGCTGAAGGCTGTAAGAACCCAGACTGTGGTTCCCCAAAGCAGCATAATTCTGCCTCAAGACTGCAACACAGAAACCCCACAGGAGGTTCCACATGCAGAGTTTAGACTTAACCCTGAAATGTTAACCCTTGCCTGTGTTTCCAGCTTGCTGTACATAATTCAGACTCGACAGGCCCCACAATTGCAGAAGCTAATTCTTTAACATATAATAAATCTCTCTCTCTCCCCACCCCTGACCCCGAGAGAGAGATAGATGCTCAATAAATATTACTGAATAAGTGAATGAAGGAAAGCACATGTGTGTGTGTGGCTGCATGTATCTCTTTCTCTCTCCCCCTCCCCAACACATACTAATTCCTTCATTTACTTAATAATATTTATTGTGCTTCTCTCTCCAAAAGAGAGAAAGAGAAATCTCCTATTGGTGCTGTTTCTCTGAATAGCCCCAGTACACTGGGAAAGGGTTCTACTGAGATCCATGCTTTGTCCATCTGCATAAGTAACTCACACCATTTACTGCCATTAAAAGAACTTGAATCTATGGTCTCCATTTATAAGCATCTCTCTGGTTATCACAGACATCGCGAACAACTATCCACATAGACACAAGTTCTACAGGCAATGACTAGGGGAAGCTGGTAAGTAGAACAAGCTGTCTACAACAAAGTCCACCAGGAGAAACACTGAGACACAGGTTTGGATGTAATGGTGATTATGAGGAATGAAGAAATCAGAGCTTAGTATTAATGGATAAGATAGTATATGACTGGCTTAGAATAATGGAAGAATTGGTGCCAAGTAGGTTAAGCTTAAGTATTAAATGGCTTTGTTGAGCCAAACAACTGAGAACATCACTACTGCCATTCTTGCTACCCATGAATTTTCAGAAACTGAGATGCCTCAGCTGTTGCAAAATCTGCATCTTGGGTAGCCCACAACTGATGTGACTAGCCTTCCTCAGGGGTATTCCCTGTCTTTTATCCAATGTAATCTGTGTTTCTGAACATTGATGGCTCAGAGTTTAGACTGAAACTTTTATATTGTTACAGATAATCCCCTTATGAATAATTGAGTGTTGGCTACACAAGTGACTTTATAGTTTACAATCATTTTCTAATTCTACTTTATGGTTTCTTTGCCTACTTTGGAAGAAGGCACTAGTAAATTAAATTGGACATCCTCACTGTAAATAGGAAAGCTTGGAAAATACATACAGGCATAAAATATTCATGAGGATTCAATTCCCTAGAAATTTACCAGCAGTCCCCACTTCTATATATTATAGAATTGAAATCTCAATTATACAAAGCCAGCTAATATAAGACAGGAAAATGATGCCAGGTAATCACAGTTACAAGAAATAACACTGAAAGCATCACCATGAAATAAAAATTATGAGCCCTTGAAACAAATCTGTTTTCTGAATAGAAAAACGAAAGCATAAAATAAAAGAGCATATCAATTGGAGAACTATATTATAATAGTATGAATGCAAAAACAAAAACAAAACACCATTATCTCAAGTCTGCTGTCTCTATGCTGACCCATTTGGGCCTACTTACTTTTTGAAATATCAAGGGTATTCGAGTTCCTGGTACTTTCTTCTGATCTTGTTCTAACAATACTGTCAATGGGACACAAAAAAGGCCAGAATCTGCAAAAACAACAACAAAATCTCTTCACTTTCATCAACCTATGAAATATTAATGCAAAAATGTTAAGGCACCAGATTCCTGATATTGTCATTCAATCAGACAACTATATCGAGCATCTAAGTGGGTGACACTGCCTACCAATTAGGTAAACACAACTTAATTGGAAAATTCTGGCTCCACCTTATAGAGCAAAGACAACTAAACTAATGATTATAGATCATCACCAAAATAATTAGAAAAGTTTAAACTGTTACAAAAGAGAAATAGAGTGCTGTGGGAATAGGCAAAGTATGCAAATAATTTACTAAATGTAATTAAAAGTTCTCGTTTAAAGCAAATATCACTCATCTCTTCCATACTTAACTGACATTCAACATTCTATAATACAGCAAAATATAAATATTTGCTTTTTGGAAAATCAGCCAAGATTATGAGCTTGCTCTACAAATGTTCTTCTTTAGAGAACACAGTAGATACTTGGTCTTTGTAAATTTAAATTTGTTTTTTTATATATTTGGGAATAACTCCAGAAGACATGACAGGTAATAATTTATAATCTTTCTAAATGAAAATTATATGCTTTCAGTCTGATGTAAGCATAGCTTCTACCCAGCACCTCCTACCCCACACCCATCACTGAGTGAACAGTTACAACAAAAAAGTGTCACACACATCATCAGGGAGATATAAATCATTCGTGAACAAGAAAAGGGGGATTATCCCGTGATATGAAAACAGACATTGGAAACTGACATTCAGAACAATGTCAGTAACCTAGTAAATAACTTTTAGTTTAAGAATTAAGAAAAGCATAATCTTTAAGCATGTCAAATTCTAGTTTATAACATAAATATCTTAGATAAAATACAAAAATATAAAAAAGGTGGAAAGAAAGTCTATTATATTAATAGTGTTACTTTTAATGAGAATGGCTTAATATTTCACTGTCTGGTAGGAGGCAATTCTGAGATAAAATTAAAAAGGCCTCTCTAAGTCACTCTGAAAGTCTTGAACACTGAGTCACAACTATTTTTTTTTTTCACATTTAAATTAAATTTTTATTTTTATCTGGAGAAGACTTTGTGATGAGCTTTTGAAAAAGCATCTGAAGTCTTTATCCATAATGGACTTGTGGAAAACCAGAACTGTTTGACTCAGAAATTCACCATCACAAGCCTTAAGCTAAAATACTCACTCAAAGGAACTAAACACAGAATGGGGTCTTCTGGGGCCCAGCATGGCAGAGAGGACTTGAGGGAAGGTACACTTCAGTCCTACGGAGAAATTGCCTCTAAAACTTACATCAGGTGAATACTTGTCTTTGCTAACGTTACCATAGCAACTCAATAATCCCCATTCTTGGTTTTTCTTTAAGAGATATCTTTAAAGTTAAATGAGATGTCAGAGATTCCTAAATAGTATAGCTTTATCAACAGAAAATTATCTGGATTTTCAGATGAATAAAATCTTGGAAAAAAAAACAAGAACTGAGGAGGTGTTTGTTTTCTATCATATTATTAAAAAAACAAAACAGCCTATTTATATAATGGGGAAAGCAAGCTGATTACAAAGAAAAAAAACTATGCATATGCAAGAGATGCACAATTTAGGGACATTATATGCCAAAATCACGTTATTGTCTTCAAAGAGGGAAGAATATTTTTTGCAAAAGAGTTAAAAGTAGATTGTAAATGAACAAAGGGACATACTACTAACTGCCTATGCATTTGCTATCAAATAAAGCAAAAATAATTGATGAGGATTAACCATATTAATGTCAGTTGTCAAGATCCATTCTTAGAAATAAGTATATGTACCAAACGTTGTTTTTAAATACAGCTTTCAAAGGAGAGAGCATTTAAGAATACTTGATAAGAATTTCTTTTTCCATGGTAATTAAATATTTGATTATGCCTTTATCTTCTATATAATCTAGGAGACAGATTTATCAAATTACAAAAATTTTAGAATCCTAACTTTAGATGTATTCATGTGGATTATAGGCAATTTGTTATGTATGCATTTCCCACACCCCAGAAAGGATACTTCTAAAAAGCCAAGCTCATTCTTACTAGCTCAGGAGTAAATCCAACTGGTTTTGTTTCAAAATTACCTTTTGTTTTGATTTTCACAGCTTTCTGTTGTTTCAGTTCAATACCCAAGACATCATAGAGGGCAGTCAGCTCAATTAGGGCTAAATGGCAAACTTTCTTCATGTCCTGGGGCGCTAGGTCACCAATCCTGGTGGTGCCTGTTTTGTCTTTTGGCACTCTGTAAGTCTAAAATAAACATCATTAATACAGTAAAGGTTTACAAGACCTAACCCCTTTTTAATGAAAGATGACAAAATTATAACTATGAAAAGAATTCATTCTCAGAGTGGTGACGATGAAAGCCATGGAAGAATTTCTCCAGCCAGAATGAAGAGCAATCCTGTCTTAATGATGATCCCAAACCTGCAGGGAGTCAATATGTGAAGTATGACAGACAGCAGAACCAGACCATGTACTAGGAGTGTGAATATCAGTGGCCAAGAGGACAAAAGAGACAGTGATACAAAATGAGAAAACAAACAAGTTAAACAAACAAGTTAACTGACCTTTAAGAACCAAGAAAAATTACAAGTCAATGCAAACTGTGAGGAGGAAGACGCAGGAGGTGAGAGAAGAGTAGGAGTAACCACTAGTGCGTGCCAGGAACCATTTATCTACACTATTATTAATTGTCATATATATATATAGCATGGCATTGTATTGATATAGGTAATATTATATATTCAGATATATGATATCCAAATAAGGCAGGTACAAAAGGACTGTGCAGCACTGAGGAGAAGGGGAAAGCAGAGGGGAAACCAAAAGCAGGGGCTTTAGAGCCACCATCTATCAGTCATCTAACTGCTAACTCGCTGTGTGTGACTTCTGGCAATTCTTTAACTGATCCTTTTTGTAAAATGGACATGTAAAAGCCATATCCTAAAGCAGCAATTCTCAAAGTGTGGTCCAGGGAGCCATATAGGTACCCAATACTCTTTTCAAGGAATCTAAAGAGGTCAACTTCCACTTCCAGATGTTCAAGCTGGATTTAGAAAAGGCAGAGGAACCAGAGATCAAATTGCCAATATCCGTTGGATCATGGAAAAAGCAAGAGAGTTCCAGAAAAACATCTATTTCTGCTTTATTGACTATGCCAAAGCCTTTGACTGTGTGGATCACAATAAACTGTGGAAAATTCTGAAAGAGATGGGAATACCAGACCACCTGATCTGCCTCTTAAGAAATCTGTATGCAGGTCAGGAAGCAACAGTTAGAACTGGTCATGGAACAACAGACTGGTTCCAAATAGGAAAAGGAGTACGTCAAGGCTGCATATTGTCACCATGTTTATTTAACTTATATGCAGAGTACATCATGAGAAATGCTGGACTGGAAGAAACACAAGTTGGAATCAAGATTGCCGGGAGAAATATCAATAACCTCAGATATGCAGATGACACAACTCTTATGGCAGAAAGTGAAGAGGGGCTAAAAAGCCTCTTGATGAAAGTGAAAGTGGAGAGTGAAAAGGTTGGCTTAAAGCTCAACATTCAGAAAACGAAGATCATGGCATCTGGCCCCATCACTGCATGGGAAATAGATGGGGAAACAGTGGAAACAGTGTCAGACTTTGTTTTTCTGGGCTCCAAAATCACTGCAGATGGTGACTGCAGCCATGAAATTAAAAGACGCTTACTCCTTGGAAGGAAAGTTATGACCAACCTAGATAGCATATTCAAAAGCAGAGACATCACTTTACCAACAAAGGTTCACCTAGTCAAGGCTATGGTCTTTCCTGTGGTCATGTATGGATGTGAGAGCTGGACTGTGAGGAAGGCTGAACGCCGAAGAATTGATGCTTTTGAACTGTGGTGTTGGAGAAGACTCTTGAGAGTCCCTTGGACTGCAAGAAGATCCAATCAGTCCATTCTGAAGGAGATCAATCCTGGAATTTCTTTAGAAGGAATGATGCTAAAGCTGAAACTCCAGTATTTTGGCCACCTCATGCGAAGAGTTGACTCATTGGAGAAGACTCTGATGCTGGGAGGGATTGAGGGCAGGAGGAGAAGGGGATGACAGAGGATGAGATGGCTGGATGGCATCACTGATTCGATGGATGCGAGTCTGAGTGACCTCCAGGAGCTGGTGATGGACAGGGAGGCCTGGCGTGCTGCAGTTCATGGGGTCGCAAAGAGTCGGACACGACTGAGCGACTGATCTGATCTGAAGACAAAAATGGTAATAATCATTCTGATAAATAGTTTTTCATTTTATCCTGCAAAAGTTCCAAGAAGACAAAAATTATTACAGCATATTCCACATGGGGAAACTGAGGCTCATTAAGAGACTAAAACATCTAAATAAAGATATAAACATATAAACATGTTATATATGTTTATAAAGATATAAACATCTGAATGCAGAGTTCCAAAGAATAGCAAGAAAAGATAAGAAAGCCTTCTTCAGTGATCAATGCAAAGAAATAGAGGAAAACAACAGAATGGGAAAGACTAGGGATCTCTTCAAGAAAATCAGAGATACCAAAGGAACATTTCATGCAAAGATGGGCTCGATAAAGGACAGAGATGGTGTGGACCTAATGGAAGCAGAAGATATTAAGAAGAGGTGGCAAGAATACACAGAAGAACTGTACAAAAAAGAGCTTCAAGACCCAGATAATCACGATGGTGTGATCACTGACCTAGAGCCAGACATCCTGGAATGTGAAGTCAAGTGGGCCTTAGAAAGCATCACTATGAAAAGCTAGTGGAGGTGATGGAATTCCAGTTGAGCTATTCCAAATCCTGAAAGATGATGCTGTGAAAGTGCTGCACTCAATACGCCAGCAAATTTGGGAAACTCAGTAGTGGCCACAGGACTGGAAAAGGTCAGTTTTCATTCCAATCCCAAAGAAAGGCAATGCCAAAGAATGCTCAAACTACCGCACAATTGCACTCATCTCACACGCTAGTAAAGTAATGCTCAAAATTCTCCAAGCCAGGCTTCAGCAATATGTGAACCGTGAACTTCCAGATGTTCAAGCTGGTTTTAGAAAAGGCAGAGGAACCAGAGATCAAATTGCCAACATCTGCTGGATCATGGAAAAGGCAAGAGAGTTCCAGAAAAACATCTATTTCTGCTTTATTGACTATGCCAAAGCCTTTGACTGTGTGGATCACAATAAACTGTGGAAAATTCTGAAAGAGATGGGAATACCAGACCACCTGATCTGCCTCTTGAGAAATTTGTATGCAGGTCAGGAAGCAACAGTTAGAAATGGACATGGACAAACAGACTGGTTCCAAATAGGAAAAGGAGTTCATCAAGGCTGTATACTGTCACCCTGTTTATTTAACTTATATGCAGAGTACATCATGAGAAATGCTGGACTGGAAGAAACACAAGCTGGAATCAAGATTGCTGGGAGAAATAACCACCAATAACCTCAGATATGCAGATGACACCACCCTTATGGCAGAAAGTGAAGAGGAACTGAAAAGCCTCTTGATGAAAGTGAAAGTGAAGAGTGAAAAAGTTGGCTTAAAGCTCAACATTCAGAAAACAAAGATCATGGCATCCAGTCTCATCACTTCATGGGAAACAGATGGGGAAACAGTGGAAACAGTGTCAGACTTTATTTTTCTGGGCTCAAAAATCACTACAGATGGTGACTATAGCCATGAAATTAAAAGACGCTTACTCCTTGGAAGGAAAGTTATAACAAACCTAGATAGCATATTCAAAAGCAGAGACATTACTTTGCCAACAAAGGTCCATCTAGTCAAGGCTATGGTTTTTCCTGTGGTCATGTATGGATGTGAGAGCTGGACTGTGAGGAAGGCTGAGCGCCAAAGAATTGATGCTTTTGAACTGTGGTGTTGGAGAAGACTCTTGAGAGTCCCTTGGACTGCAAGAAGATCCAACCAGTCCATTCTGAAGGAGATCAGCCCTGGGATTTCTTTGGAGGGAATGATGCTCAAGCTGAAACTCCAGTACTTTGGCCACCTTATGCGAAGAGTTGACTCATTGGAGAAGACTCTGATGCTGGGAGGGATTGAGGGCAGGAGGAGAAGGGGACGACCGAGGATGAGATGGCTGGACAGAATCACTGACTCGATGGACTTGAGTCTGGGTGAACTCCGGGAGTTGGTGATGGACAGGGAGGCCTGGCGTGCTGCGATTCAGGGGGTCACAAAGAGTCAGATACGACTGAGCGACTGATCCGATCTGATCTGAAGAGACTCAAGTGAAGTGAAAGTGTTAGTTGCTTAGTTGTTCCGACTCTGTGAAACCCCATAGACTGCAGCCCTCCAGGCTCCTCTGTCCATGGGATTTCCTAGGCAAGAATACTGGAGTGGGTTGCTATTCCCTTCTCCAGGAGATCTTCCTGAGCCAGGAATAAAACCCAGGTCTCTAGCATTTCAGGCAGATTCTTTACTGTCTGAGCTAATGTCCACGTAGCCAGTGACATCAGGAGGCAAATTCAGATCTTTTAAATCCTAAATTCAGTAGTCATTCTGTTCTGCTCCACTTTCCTCACGCCCCGCAATAGGCAGGGAGGAATCTAGGTTGATCACTATTGATGTAGGACATGAAACCCTCAAGGACAGGAACCATGTCTTAATCACCTCTGTATGCCCACTGTCCCACAGCCCTGACACACTGCAGGTGTTCTGTCTCCGTGTATACAATGAACAAAGACACACACCCAACAGGGAGAAAAGCACAGAATCAAGCTCAGTGAGGGGTGGGGTCACTGGCTTGATGCTCCCCCAATTTCCTGTGATTTGTACTGAGCTTCATTTTCAAATCACACAAAACTCTCCCCATTTTCTTCTCGCCTGGTCCAGAGTTCTGCTAATTGCTTTGTTTTCGGAAGGACTGAACCAATACTATTTACCAACCATTTATTTTAAAAAAGAAAAAAAAAGTCCTACATGCTTCATTAAAATCAGTTGCATCTGGTCTAATAGGCCAAATACATGTAATATAATTATTTAAAGCATTACCCAAGGTAAATGTTTAAAGAAACCTGAAATATTATTCATTCAAACATTTGATTTACCAAGCAATATGTCATGAGCTTATTTATTTATTTATTTAACAATGTACTTAATGAAAGGAGTTAGTTCTTTATCCCAATGTTTAATTCATAGCAGGAGTTTTAAATATTTATGAAGTTTCATGTCATTTTTGTTTAGTTAATAGACTGGATGGTTCAGTTCGTTGGCTAAGAGAAGGCAGTGCAATTTCAGCAAAAGGAAAGCTCTTTACCTTTTGAAAAATGTGCTTTTAAAAGGGGAGTGAAATAAGATTTTTCAAAACATATAAGGTCATTGGCTCCCATGTGTCACCATAAATTAATCAGGCAACTCTCCCTGGGTACACTCTCTTCTGTAAGCTTTGAAATATGAGGGGCTCGTTAGAAACCTTACCAGTAATGACATACTTGACTTTTTCACTCATCAAGTCACTCTAGCCTCCACTTGGAAAGCGAGAGAATATACTCTTACTTGGTCAATTTCCACAGATGACTTCTTATCACTTGCTAGGAAATTCATTTCTTACCTAAGATTTTTCCACGTGTAAAATATGATTTTATTAAAGTATTTCACTCACTGTCAACCTAGAGAACCTAGAACTTTTCTAGATAAATGAAATTTTAGGAAACTTTCAAATTTACAGTTTTTAAAAAGAATTTTTAATGGCAAGGAATAATCATAATTTAAACTTATCTTGACAATTTAGGATCATGATCCTACAGCTGTCTCACACATTTGTGCACAAATGTGTGTCTGTCTTAGGTTCTCATTCTCCTTACTCTATCCCAAACTAACATTTCTTTTACTGTCCTTCTGCTTCCTCCAAAGACATTTCATTTTCTAGCAAACTCCCAACTTGGGCCTCCACGCAAGCCTGTGGCCTTCAGTATGCATAAAGCTTTGTTACAAGGCAAGCAAAGTTGCCATAAAACATGAATTTACTTGAATTAAACATAATTCAGTCAGAATCCAAAATACACTGAATAAAGACAAGAACTAATACAGGCTTCACCATAGTTATCATTTCAATACTATGATCTTAAAAATTTCTAAATAAACTTTTATTGTTTTTAGTCTGCCAAGATAGGATAAAGGAGTGCTATTTCTCCTTTACTTTTTTGTATTGTATAGATGGACTCGACATACCAGAATCTTATTCATGTAACCTCCCAAGCTATCCTGAAGTTGTCAGTAGCATCAAAACAAGGACACGTCTAAGTTAAATGAACACGTACCTTTAGGGCACATGTCATCAAGATCTTCCAGAAAAAATTCCAGCTTCAAAAGATTAGGCAGTGAAGCCTAGACTTACCACGAACCTCCTAATCTCTCTAACTATGAAAGGAGAATCATAATATCTATCTCATAGAGATCACTTGATAAATGAGCAAAGTAATTACACAGCATACTTTCTAAGATATTATGGGTACACAAAACACAATATGTAATAGCTAAATTTTCATCCTAACACACATTAAAGTTATAAAACCTGATCTGCAAATTTAAGAGGAGAAATTTGAATCTGCTGAGAGATCATAAAGAATTAACAAAGACTGCTCAATGCCGTAAAAAAAAAAAAAAGCAAATACAAAATGAGGTCAACAAAGAACAATGTATTACATAAAACCCACTGCTTATTCCGAGAAGCAGAAGACCATGGAGTAGAAATGGAAATTAAGGCTTTATCTGCTTAGACTCTCACCTCAGAGTGAGGAATATAAATATTTACCTCACCAACCAAGTTTATGACTTGTAGAAAGCTTACAGTATGCACATGCTTTCCAGAAGATATACAAATAAGTAAATAAGTAAATGGTTGTATAGATAAACTGATGCATATGGTAGTCATTTAGTCGTATCCGACTCTTTGTGACCCCGTAGACTGTAGCCCACCAGGCTCCTCCATTCATGGGGTTTTCCAGACAAGAATACTGGAGTGGGTTGCCATTTCCTTCTCCAGGGGATCTTCCTGACTCAGGGATAGAATCCAGGTCTCCAGCATTACAGGAAGACTCTTTACCATCTGAGCTACCAGGGAAGCCCTTATGGATACATTGCCAATAATTATCAAAAGCATGGCATCTTAACAGTTGAAAAAACTATTTTATACATTTTATTAATGTAAGTTTGAAAACAGGAAAGTGCTAACAGTAAAGCTAGATATTGAGCTAGACCCCAAAGGATGGGTTAAGGATGATAAACAGAGAACAACAGAGGGGTAGAAATGGGAAGGTCACTTTAAGCTTGAGGCAAAACATGAGTAAAAACTAGAAAGTAGGTGAGCAAAAATCAGTTTGTTAGGCAGAGAATAAAGTGAGAGAGGAAGTTTTGTCTTTAAGTTTCTGAAGTAGAAATGAATTCCTTTTATATTCCACTGTTTGAATCAACAACTTAAAAGTCAACAGTGTCTTCATCTTGTTTAATTAGACTACTTTCACTTAAACTCCCTTCCATCTGTTGAGATGTAGAAGACCACCACTGTCATTTACTTATCTGTCACACAGTATGGCATGTGGGATCTTAGTTCCAGATCAGTGATCAAACCCACGCCCCCTGCAATGGAGAAGACTATTACTTGTAAAAGATACTTTTGCTAAGGATGGTCTGGGAGCCTGATTTATCTCTTTAGGCCACATGACACATACTCCTTTACTTTTCCCACTAGGCATGAAAATAGACCCTTAAAAATTTTTGAGAAAGCCTATAAACAACCTAGAAGCCCATCATCAGATGACTGGTTGAATAAACTGTGATAGAGCTTCATAACATGGCACAACATATAAATAAAAAAGAATGAAAGATATTTCTCTATACTACTATGGAGTGATCTCCAGGATATACTGCCAAGTCTAAGTAAATAATCAAGAGTGTATCTATCTAAGAATGGAAGGATAAACCATAAAATTAAAATAAAAAGAAAATGACCTGTAAGGTAAATTAACCTGTAAAGGGAAGGGAGAGAAGAGGGTGATGGCTCAAGAATGGAAGTGAGACTTCTAATACACCTTGTTTTTAATTATGACCTTTGGACCACTTAGATAATTCACATGTTTACAAAACACAATTAAGTTTCAACAAAGCAATCCCTAAACATTCAATATAAAATGAAATTAACCAATCGGGTATGCAGTGAGTGGCATAACCATATGGAGAATAACTATCCTAAACAACCTGAAGCAGACTAATTTGATTATTACAGTCCTTTTGGGATAAAACCCTAAGGATACAACCAACTGAGGAAAAGAAAACAAGTTTAAACTATTTTTTGGTTATCCTATTGTTGATAGCAGTGTTAGTATTTCTATTCTGAGAATGCTGTATACTAATAAAGGATAAAACACACAAGTAATTATGTGATATTCTAATTATAATATCTGCTGTATCCTCAGAACCACTATTCTCAGCATAGAAGAAAGAAGATACAGATGTACTTTTGTCTTTTGTAAAGGCTTTAACAATAACCAACTCAGAGAAGGGAACGTTCCTAGTGTCCTGAACACAGTAACAAAAGTATATTTCTACTAAGTAGAATCAGTGTTTCTGGAGGAAATAGATAATTCTAGGTTTGGATCTATGAAGTGATGGGACTAGATGCCATGATCTTAGTTTTCTGAATGTTGAGTTTCAAGCAAGCTTTTTCTCTCTCCTCTTTTCACCCCCATCAAGAGGCTCATTAGTTCCTCTTCCCTTTCTGCCATTAGAGTGGTATCATCTGCTTATCTGAGGTTGTTGATCTTCCTCCCAGCCATCTTGATGCTACCTTTTGATTCATCCAGCCTGGCATTTCGTATGTTGAACTCTGCATAGATGCTAAATAAGCAGGATGACAATATACAGCCTTGTCATCCTCTTTTCCCAATTTGGAACCAGTCAGTTGTTCCGTGTTCAATTCTAATTGTTGCCTCTTGACCCACATACAGGTTTTTCAGGAGACAGGTAAGGTGTTCTGGTATTCCCATCTCTTGGTCAATGAAACAGAAGTAGACGCTTTTCTAGAATTTTCTTGCTTTTTCTATGATCCAACAAATGTTGGCAATTTGATCTCTGATTCCTCTGCCTGTTCAAAACTCAGCTTGTATATCTGGGAATTCTCAGTTCACATGCTGCTAAAGCCAAGCTAGAAGGAATTTGAGCATTACTTTGCTAACATGTGAAATGAGTGCAATTGTATGATAGTTAGATCATTCTTTGGTATTGCCCTTCTTTGGGATTGGAATGAAAACTGCCTTTCTCCAGTACTGTGTCCACTTGTGACACATTTGTTAACATATTGAGTATAGCACTTTAACAGCATCATCTTTTAAAATTTTAAATAGCTCAGCTGGAATTGTGTCACCTCCACTAATTCTGTCCATAATAATGCTTCCTAAGGCCTGCTGCTGCTGCTGCTGTTAAGTCGCTTCAGTCGTGCCCGACTCTGTGCGACCCCACAGATGGCAGCCCACCAGGCTCTGCTGTCCCTGGGATTCTCCAGGCAAGAACACTGGAGTGGATTGCCATTGCCTTCTCCATTGTGTAAAAGTGAAAAGTGAAAGTGAAGTCGCTCAGTCACGTCTGACTCGTAGCGACCCCATGGACTGCCTAAGGCCTACCTGACTTCAACTCTAGGATGTCTGGCTCTAGGTAAGTGATGGCATCATCATGGTTATCGAGGTCATTAAGACCTTTCTTATATAGTTCCTCTGTGTACTCTTCTGCTAGGTCCTTATCATTGCTGTTCTTTATCATGCCCATCCTTGCATGAAATGTTCCCTTTATATCTCCAATTTTCTTGAAGAGATCTCTAGTCTTGTCCATTCTACTGCTTCCCTCTATTTCTTTGCATTGTTCATTAAAGAAGGCCTTCTTATTTCTCCTTGCTATTCTCTGGAACTCTGCATTCAGTTGGGTAGATCCTTCCCTTTATCCTGTGCCTTTTGCATGTCTTCTTTCCTCAACTATTTGTTAAGCCTCCTCAGACAACCACATTAAAAACAAAACAAAACTAAGATCATGGCATCTAGTCCCACCACTTCATGGCAAAATAGATGTGGAAAGAGTGGAAGCAATAACAGATTTTCTTTCCTTGGCTCCAAAATCTCTGTGGACAGTGACTGCAGCCATGAAATTAAAAGGCACTTGCTCCTCAGAAGGAAAGCTAGAAGAAGCCCTACATAGCACATTAAAAAGCAGAGATAACACTTTGCCAACAGAGATCCATATAGTCAAAGCTATGGTTTTTGCCATGTATGGATGTGAGAGTTGAACTATAAAGAAGGCTAAGCACTGAAGAGTTGGTGCTTTCAAACTGTGGTGGTAGAGAGTCTTAAAAGAAATCAACCCTGAATATTCATTGGAAGGACTGATGCTGAAGCTTCAATACTTTGACCACCTAATATGAAGAGCTGACTCACTGGAAAAGACCCTGACATGCCAGTAAAGATTAAAGACGAAAGAAAGGGCAGCAGAGGGGGAGATGGTTAGGTGGTATCACCATCTCAGTGCATGTGAATTTGAGCTAATGGAGGAGGACAGAGGAGCCTGGTATGCTACAGTCCATGAGGTCACAAAGAGCTGGACACAATTTTGCAACTGAACAACAACATGTCTGAAGCAAAAAATATGCTGAAACACATGAGAAATTATCTCTATGGTCATGTCATACATGAGTTAAGATACTATTTTTACAAAAAAATTAAAACAACACTGCTGCTGCTAAGTCACTTCAGTCGTGTCCGACTCTGTGCGACCCCATAGATGGCAGCCCACCAGGCTCCCCCGTCCCTGGGATTCTCCAGGCAAGAAAACTGGAGTGGGCTGCCATTTCCTTCTCCAATGCAAAAAAGTGAAAAGTGAAAGTGAAGTCGCTCAGTCGTGTCCGACTCTTAGCGACCCCATGGACAGCGGCCCACCAGAGTCCTCTGTCCATGGGATTTTCCAGGCAAGAGTACTGGGGTGGGGTGCCATTGCCAACACTAGTTGGTCATTAATGAAAGGTACTAGGGAATCTAAGAAAAGAAGAAAAAAAGAAAACGTAAATTAAAGTAAGAAGTAACCCTTGAGAAAGTTAAGTTTTTCTTAAGAGGGATATTCAAATTAATAAATGAATTTATTAGAACATGATTTTATAACCATTAACAAATGGATATAAGTACTGATCAGCAGCCGCTGCTAATTTCACAAACAAGAAAGTCAGAATTTTGTATCTCTTGCTACATGATCACAAGAAGTAATCTTGACCAAAAAGAAAAAAAAAAGAGCATGAATCTGATAAATCTAGAGTCAATCAATCTACGAAAAAGAGAAGGACGTGGGAACAGAATTAGAAACTTAATAAGTAGGCTTCTTCAACAAACAAATTCTGAGAGAAGGAGAATGGGAGGAAAGAAGTAAAAAAGGACAGGGGAAAAGATCTTAATGAAGAGAAAGAGGGAGGCAGAGACAGAGACACTGACAGGCGGGAAGGAAGGGAGGGGTTAAAAGCTGCTTGAACAGCACTTTCAACCAACTGCAATGCATGAACCTTATCTGGATTCTGATTCAAATAAACTGTAAAAAAAAAAAAAAAGCATGAAATTTGCAATACAATATGAAATTTAATATTTAGATATTTGACATTAAGAATTGTTAGCATTTTAAATAGGTACAATAATAGCAATATGAATTTAAAAATAACCTTTTATCTTGGAGGGAACTGCTTGGGGGTGTGCATAGGACAGAACTAGTCATGGGTTAGTGAATGTTGGGACGTGGTGGGGGGTTCATTATACTATCTCTATTAGCTTTTATGTATGTGAAATCTTACAAAATAAGTAAGTGTATTTTTAAAAAATATAAGATATTCGGTATCAGTGAGAACACTCAGTACACAGAGATTGGTTTCTAAATACAATATGCTTCTGAAAAAACAAGGATTCCTTGAAGAAATAGATTCTTCCTAATCTGAGGGGAGAAAAGTACAAGGTGAGCCTAGAACATCTTGTACCAGAAAGCAAAGGAGTGAAACAAGGAGTACATGTTAAAATGGCACAGGAAGCAGCTTGAAGGGCTGCCTTCTGTCAAACGTGGGTAAACTTAAACGTCAAAGAAAAACAGTAATGATTTATAAAACACTGAATGAAAAATGGAAGCTTCTGCAGAGTGACATTCAAAAATAAAAAGAGAAAAAGGAGAAAAACTATCACAGAAGATTGCCAGCCAGTCAATACAGAAGGAATAATAAAATGAGAAAAATCACCGTTTGTCTAACACTAGTCTATTTTTTCAGGTAAGGATTACAAATGCATGGTACAGCCACTGAATTATCATTCAGTGGTTATTCAGGTTATTACTGGCAGATAGGCTATTCGTTTGGTTTCAAGGATCACAAATTAGCATTAGCTACCAATAGGAAAAGGTATTTTTACAATGAGGATAGAAAGTGATACTTCCATTCCCAATAAGAGGGCTATCTGACATCACACACCTCTTCTGATGGTACAATAGGAGGCATAAACAATCTAGGCATCTAGGTTTGCCAAAACTGTTCAACTTGAATTCAGTCATCAAAAACAGACAAAATCAGAAATTTGATTTGGAGTCTTTAAAATATACAGAAAAATCAGAGGATCTAATCTGAATTTAAGAAACCAAAAAGATATGACATCAAACACAACATATAACCCTTGTTTGAATCCCAGGTAGAGCGAGGGAGAAGCCATTCGGACAATATTGTGATAACTGGGAAATTTCTAATATGGTCATATATTAAAATATAATTGTTTTAATGTTCAAGTTCTTAAGCATTACAACTGTTTTGTTTAGTACGGCCTTGTTAGGCTTAAAACAAAAAGTGAGTGTATGAGGCACAACCTATACACAGATACAGAAAGAGAGCAGTGAAACGTGACAGTGGTAGTTGCTCAGTCGTGTCTGACTCTTTGCAACCCCATGGACTGGAGCCCGCCAGGCTCCCATGGAATTCTCCAGACAAGAACACTGGAGTGGGTTGCCATCCCTTTCTCCAGGGGATCTTCCTGACCCAGGGATCGAACCCAGGTCTCCCACAATGCAGGCAGATTCTTTACCGTTTGAGCTACCTGGGAAGCCCAGGAAAGAGTATGAGCTGTATAATGTTATAATAACTGGTGAATGGGATCTACAGGGAGGCTGTAGGGATGTATTCTATACTATTCTTTCAACTTTTCTAGGGACTTAAATTTTTCAAAATAAACAGCTGATGAAAAATACAATCTGATAGTGACATCTGAATAGTGTACTACATACCAGTAACACGGCATCGTCACCTTTGCTCCTCTGGATCTTCTCTCTGGAGCTCTCTTTCTGACTGACAGCTTGCTCTGCAAATGATACCTCCAGGTTGATGTCTGTTTCAGAGGCAGGTGCCTCCTCAGGCACCAGTGGGGTCAGCTCCTTTCCACCAACACCTAGGTGAGATGCCTGGTCTGGGAACAAAATAGAAGACTTAATTCCTGTGCTTTGGTTACTTCTTTAAAAAAAAAAAAAAAAACTTCTAACACATCAACTATATAAACCTTTAGGAAAAGTACAACTTACTGTAAGCAATAATTAACCCTTCTTTTCATAGTAAAACGTATACTCAAGGAATCCTAACAGGGTGGTAACCAGAAAGCCAGAGCTAAATTGTAGAATCTTTCTCTGAGGTCACAGTTCTTAGATTGAATCCAATTCTAAAACATTCCTGGATGATCTCAAGCTCTGAATGAAAAACTCATAACAACTTACTAAACTTAATTGTTGTTTTATATATACTAGGAGATTAAAATTTAGTACACTTAATGATTATTTTACTTTATACTCAGAAATGAGAAGAGAAGGAGATTAGTTTTACTCTCTTAAAACCCTGGTGGCTCAGATGCTAAAGAATCCACCTGACAAAGCAGGAGACCTAGGTTCAAGTCCTGGGTTGGGAAGATGCCCTGGAGAAGGGGACGGCAACCCACTCCAGTATTCTTGCCTGGAGAATCCCATGGACAGAGGAGCCTGGCAGGGTAGAGTCCACGAGGTCACACAGAGTTGGACACGACTGAAAAAAGGTTTTTAAAACTACGATATACCATTTAATTTCCTCACAGTGGAACAGATTCCTGAATAAGATTTCTTTCATGCCCTGCATGTCCTTTCTGGAATGCTATCTACCAATCAAAGCAAAAATTCCAGCACCAAGAATGTTCACCATGGGAGTCAGTTCTGGAGGTACCTGGTTCAGGAATCAGATTATTACAGGAATAATAACAGTTCTTACAACTATAAATCTAGTCAAATCAGTTCCAGATATTTACATCAACAGTTTATAATAAATTTAACATTTTTTTCTTGCTTTATTTGCTGTTAATCCTCCAGGGGAGAGGAGGTTAACATTTGAAAACTTCTTTGCTGAAAACACCAGGTTTAAGCTTGGAAGAAAATATTTCTAAATTTGGCTATTTGATAAATTTTTGGTTTTAACGCAACTCACACTAGAAAAACATCTGGCATCAGTGACAGGATTATCGTCATTTTCTCACTATGACCTTTAATTCATGGTGAGCGGCTCACATGATTACACCAGTAAGCTTATGCACTACAATCAAATGCATATATACTAACACAACAAGGTGATGGAAGGTAAGTTAATTTTTAAATTTAGTAAATATGTTATATATACACATTTACTATTAAAAGTCTGATGCCTTCAGAAAACATATCTGTATTACCTTCTATATATTTTCTATACTTATAGTCATTTAAATAAAAAACAAACACAAAAATTATTTTACTCAAAAGAAAATAAGAATAAATCTAAATCTAGCCTTTTTCACTCCCACTCAATAAGCAGGGCGGGCTTCACAGGTGTAGGACTTTCGAAGTGCTTGGTATGGGCCCCACACTGGGTTTAATGCTCTGCTGTTGCCTTCTTGAAATTTGAATGAGAAGCTCTACATTTTCAGTTTGCACTGAGCCTCGCAAATTATATAGCTGGCCCTGGTCACGTCTCACAGTTAAGAAAGTAAGAAAGAACTGACCTATGTCAAGTCCAAAAATAAGAGTAAATTTGGAGCTCTGATTGTATTTATCTGTTCCTAACTATGCTACATTATGCTTTTTCAACAGCCTGTGACAATTTTGTTTAAAACTAAGGGTAACTAGACCTCTGATTAATTTTTAAAGTATTAAATTAAATATCAAAGCAGAATTTGAGTTTTATTTTCCCACTGGTTTACACTACTTCGTGTTTTACTGTGAATATGTATGTTGGTTTCCTAGGAAACCATTCTAAGAGGAAAAAACTGATTAGCCATTTTCTTAAATCAGAAGCTACCTTTCCAAAACCTGAGTGTTTACGAACAAGCATGTTAAATGGACTCCCTGTTCTTAACGGCCCCACATCAGAGCTACAATAAACACAACCTCCCCCACCACACACAAATAAATGTTCTGTGCTGAACTCAAAACTGAAGAGAAAAATTATAATTAAGTTAGAATACATTTAAAACATATGAATTTCTTCCAAATATTAGCAAAAACGAAAAGCACAATATAGAGAAGGATTAAGGATTAAATGCTAACTCCAGTTAAGGCAGATAGCAAGAAAAAGAGTTTCAGGATGATCTAAGAAATGGATAATTCGCTAATAAAAGTATTTATGAATTAATCATTTACTCTCCCTGGTGGCTCAGAGGGTAAGCATCTGTCTGCAGTGTGGGAGACCTGGGTTCGATTCCTGGGTCAGGAAGATCCCCTGGAGAAGGAAATGGCAACCCACTCCAGTATTCTTGCCTGGAGAATCCCATGGACGGAGAAGCCTGGTAGGCTACAGTCCACGGGGTTACAAAGAGTCAGACACGACTGAGTGACTTCACTTTCACTTTCTCAAGGAGAAACATTAATAGAGAATGCTGAGATAAACCTTTTGGCTCTTTAAGCCCTGAAGTGTAAATAATACAGTTTTAATATATTTTCTCCTTTGGTTTTTAAAGTGGACAATAGCACCAAGTTACAAATATTTTCAAAAACTCAAAGTTTTTCAACTGTCCAAAATAATCTACGTCTTTATTAAAAAAATAATTTCGCTTCCTCCATGGAACTCAAAAAAGAAAATATGTATTACATGAAAGTTTTAAAAATTATTTGGGCATTATTAACACTTCTAAATGTATGTATTGAACACTGGCCTTTCAAATACATACTGTACAATTTGTTGAGAAGATTGATACTTAGCAGTAGATTAATGAATTTGAAATGCAACAACCCTGGCAACATTAAAATGTTATAATTTTCATTTAGAATAAGTAACTTTATAGAACATGCATAAAAGCCCAAGTGTAGAGAAAACATTTAAAATAGACTATGTAGCTCAGGCTTTCATATTTCAAGTGGAAAGAGCTCCATTTTTGAACTCCAGACAATATTTTCCGTGCATTTCATTCAGAACCTTTCAACGTTTGCATAACACTGGGGAATTCACTGGCTAGCAAAAGAGCACGGTGTTGCCCAGAACAGGTGCAGTAGTAAGTCCTCAGTGACTTGGATGGCGTCATACACATTATCTTATTATTCTCACTAGAGGCTCTCTGCCCACTTCATAGTATTCCAGCAAAAGCAGATGTAAATCAGGCAGCAAGCTTGTCACATTCCACTTGGCTGCCACAAGCTAGGCTGGAAAAAGCTGCTACAATGAGCCTGCCTTCCAGAACTTCTGTTTATATAGGCTATATCACCATCTCCAGCAAAGGAGGAAAACACCAAGAAAGGACAATGTTTTCCTCAGTATTCATTTAGCAATTGCCAGTCGCTCTTCTCCAAAGCCCAAAACATATTGACACTGGCACAAAAGGTTCATCTGTCTCTCTTGACAACCCAGTCTCTACCCAGCCAGCAAGGGCTATTCCAGCCTGCCTGCCATTCCAGTGTCAGCAGGCACACAGGCCTGGGGAAACACCCAATCATTTTAATCTGATATACTTATGTAACTGAAGAAATTTCCACAGAATAGTAAAAAGCAGGCGCTTTTATGAATACAAATATAAATATATAGACTCATGTATCTATACACACACATATATACATATGAACATATATATGTATATACACATATACATATATACACACACACACACATATTATGTGTGTGTATCTATTTGAAGGCAAGAGTACAGGAGAGAAGTTCTGAGATAAAAGCATGGAAGGAAAGATAAAGATAATAGATGCTCCAAGACTCCAAAATGTACCAAAGTGACAAATTTTCTTTTGTTGGCCTCCAAAGTCACTGCAAATGGTGACTTTGTAGCCATGAAATTAAAAGACGCTTGCTCTTTGGAAGGAGAGCTATGACAAACCTAGACAGTGTATTAAAAAGCAGAGACATCACTTTGCCAACAAAGGTCCATCTAGTCAAAGCTATGGTTTTTCCGGTAGTCAGGTACACATGTGAGAGTTGGATCATAAAGAAGGCTGCGTGCTGAAGAATTGATGCTTTCAAACTGTGGTGCTGGAGAAGACTCTTGAGAGTCCCTTGGACTGCAAGGAGATCAAACCAGTCAATCCTACAGAAAATCAACCCTGAATATTCTTTGGAAGGACTGATGCTGAAGCTCCAATACTCTGGCCACCTGATGTAAAGAGCCAACTTGTTGGAAAAGACCCTGATGGTGGGAAAGATTGAAGGCAGGAGAAGGAGGCAACAGAGGACAAGATGATTAGACAGCATCACTGACTCAATGGGTAAAAATTTGAGCTAACTCTGGGAGATAATGAAGGACAGAGGAGCCTGGGGTGCTGCAGTCCATGGGGCCACAAAGAGTTGGACATGACTTAGCAAATGAACAACAACAGTAATTTTGGACAAAACTCTGATTTTTATAGAAAGGTTGGGAACACTTCCCAGGCCTCTGCAGTCTACCTGACACTCTTCCTTCACTACTTCCAATCCAAACACAACACTAATAATGCCATGAACACGCCAGGTGCTGGGTATTAAGAACATAAACAAAAGCAAAGTCCCAATCGGGACGCAGGCAGCCACTGACCATCTTTGTTATATTATTTAAGTAGCAACACATTAAGGATTAACCTATGACCTTAATTTAGAACATTTTTCCTTTTTGTAAATCCATGAAATAGCTTTAAATTCTTTCTTGGTAAGTACTAATAAATCCTTACTATTTATTTTCATCCATGCTTTGAATTTCTAATCCATTTCTGAAATAATAGATACAGAAAAAAGGAATGAAATGGAGAATTATAATCAACTTCCGCCCCTAGTCCCAGATCTTAATTCAAAATGTCTTTTTAAACTTTCTTAAAAGCAGTCCATTTATGAGCTAAGAACTTAAGATTTGAAAATGAAGTTCCAAATTCACTGGCTCCCCTTACTAGCTGTATGGCCTTGGGGAACTGACTTTATATCTCAAAACCTTACTTCTCTCATCTGTCGAATGGGTTAAGAATAATATTTACTACAGAGCATTCATGAGTATATTAAATTAGGTAAATGTCTCTGCATGGCACCTGGCACATGGTAAGCATTCAAGAAAACTATGTATAGAGATGTTAGAATAGATATAGACAACTATTTTTAAAAACTCAAAAGCCAACTATATGCTCAGACTTATGTAATTATCTACTTGGGTACCTGATATGAGAGTATTTTAACTGAATTTGCTTACTAGAATTGAAGATGAATGTTTTAAATGGTCTTATCTATTTGTTATACTAATAATGAGAAAATACAAGAGAACGGGTCCAACTTACCATCTTTTCCTCGGTATTTGTTTTCATCTGTTCTGACTGATTGTGATTCTGTGCCATCTGGAGCCTAAAGATAGAAAATGGGCCATTTAGTCATTTCCCACTCACAACCAGAGAAATGGTATTGTAAATAACTCTATTACTAACCTGTAGAGCACAAGAAATGTATTCAGACTCACACCACGGAAATAAAAGGACTACGGTTATAATTAACAAGCAACCAGCCAACAATTACGCGATCACCCACAACATACAAGACATACTCTGTGGAAATGCAGGCAATGTCAAGTGTCCCTACCATCAGGAACACCATTAAGATAACATCTCAAAAAGTTAATATCCACTAACAAATGAGTAGATAAATAAAATGTGAGCCATCCACACAATGGAATGTTATTTGACAATAAAAAGAACCAACAGTAAAGAAACTACAGATAATGGGACGACATGGATGAACCTTGTAAACATGATATGAAGTGAAAGTCACAAGGACCACATACTGTGTGATTCCACTTCGACGAAGTCTTCAGAACAGGCAAGTCACAGAGACAAAGATTAGTGGCTGCCTAGGGGTAAGGACGGAGAAGGCAGTGGCACCCCACTCCAGTACTCTTGCCTGGAAAATCCCATGGACGGAGGAGCCTGGTAGGCTGCAGTCCATGGGGTCGCGAAGAGTCGGACACGACTGAGCAACTTCACTTTCATTTTTTACTTTCAGCATTGGAGAAGGAAATGGCAACCCACTCCAGTGTTCTTGCCTGGAGAGTCCCAGGGACAGGGGAGCCTGGTAGGCTACCATCTATGGGGTCACACAGAGTCGGACACTGCTGAAGTGACTTAGCATAGCATAGCATAGCATAGGGGTAAGGAGGGGAAAACAAGGAATGACTGCTCTGGGTATGGAGTTTCTTTTGGAGATGATGAAAATGTGCTAAAATGACTGTGGTAATGGTTGCATATATATGACTACACTAAAAACCTCTGTATTGTAAACTTTAAATGGGTTTAACTAGATGGTATGTGAATTCTCTCTCAATGACATGGTTATAAAATAAAATTATAAACTGACATATAGGTGGAAAATAGAATACTTCTTTTTTTAAAAAGCTAGTAATAAATTAGAGAAATTAAAACTAATTAGCCAAGCAGGTAATAAGAGCTTAGATAGTCAAAGGAACTCCTCTTTCAAGGGGTTGGGACAGTGACACCCAAAGAAATGAAGCCCTCCAAGGGTTTATGGACACAGTAAAATGCAGCTGGCTCCTCTCACCAGTAAGTGCGTCCAGGCAGTACTCCCTCCTTTCCAAGTAAGGCTCCAGGAGGAATCAGGAAGGGGAGCCTCAGTCAGTCATACACAGAGGTCTATCTGAATGAATTGTTTTTAAAATACTCATTCTAGTGGATTTTCATTTCAATACCAAAGAAGGGAGCCTCTGTAGTCCCCTCCCCACACGTCGCAGCTCAAGTGTTAGCAGAGAAGGACTCCCCTCTCCACCTGCAATCTAAGAAGAGCCGGGAAAGCAGCAGGGCAGGCACGTGGAGGTGCTCTCCTTGGATTATGCAGGATAGTACACAGTGAGTACCAATCACAAAGGGATACTACTTCAATCCCCCTCAGGCAGAGCAATACCACCTTCCTCCCTCCACCCTGAGCCTGCAGAAGGCTAGCCCTCCATGGCACAGTGAACACAGTAACTCTAATCTTACATATGAACACATATTTTGGAGCATGTGGTTGAAATTGTTTTCCTAAGCAATTGAAGATGACAGTGCAGATGGTATTCATTGCTGTATTTTATTTCCTAGTGTCAGCAAGGGCTTCGTGAGGAAGCATTTAACATGAAGAGCTGAATATGGACAGTCATTGCTCAGTATTTGAGGGAGATTGGTTAAAGGACACCCCCACCCCATGAATACCAACACTGGAGGTGCTCCGGTCCCTTATAAAGAACGGCAGAGCACAGTCAGCCCTCCCTATCCACAGGTGCAGAAGCCAGGGATACGGAGGGCATACAGCATTCACTAGAGAATAGAAGAAATGCAAGTAAAGATGGCTGGCCCCTGTTTACTTGAGGGTTGGAAGACATCTTTCTAACGGGTGGTCATATTTCAATTAAAGGCAGAAAGCGTAAGTTAACATTATTTTAATTCACTTGTGCTGTTTTTCGCTTATTGACTCCATCAGCCGATACAATCCACCAATTATCTTGAATTCAAACCATGTGATTCAGACACTAGCAAGGATTCGCTGAAAAATGTTGCTTCTAGCACTGAGAAGCAACATCCTCTTCAAGACTGGCAGGAATCCCACAGAATATGGTTTGCTGAGGCTCAGTTCTCTGTCCCCTCGCGCTTTGTGCTTCCTCTTAACTCCCTCAGGGAGGGCTCTTTAATTGGGAAGGAAATGCCAATAATACTGGATTTCCTCATTATTCATTTTTTTTACTGCTGTAAAAAAAAGCAGTCTAGTCCTTCGAAATAACGAATGGGTGGCACGCAAGTGTGTAACTGCCTCACAGCAGCAACAGATCTGTCTGGAGCAATCCTGTGACCCCAAAACTCCCATAAAATGGACTGGATTTGATCTACAATTGACCATACAAACAGAGTAGCAATCTGCAACTATGCAGGATTTCTTAGAAGAATGAAATGTTTACAAAAAGCAAAAAAACCTCTACATGACAGAAAGATACCTTAAATATGTCTTCTTATTCCCAAATTTTTAAAAAAGATTTTTGTTACCCTTTATTTATAGTGTAAATACAATCTCATGTATTTACTGGGATTACTTAATATCAGAATTATATATGTAAATCCAAATGTAGTAGGATGTATAGTGGTTAAAAGCACATATTTAGAGTCTGACAAATTTGGGTTTACTATCTATGGGACCATTGAGCAAGTTACTTAAAGTCTATGAGCCTCGGCGGTAGAATAGAAATGATGAAACCTTGCTCATAGGACAGACAGCTCTAAGGATGAAATGAAATAAGGCATGGAAAGCAGTCAGCACAGTAAGTGTTCAGTGGTGGTGGCTACTGCTATAACAATTGCTATTATCATCACTACAATCCTCATTTAAGAACTCTTCTGTTTGCTCTTTCTTCATCCACCCAACTGGGTCTTCTAGACCAGAGCTATGCTAACTGTCATCTGAGAACAGTTCAATGTGTAAACCAACTTTGACCCTAAGAACACCATTAAGTTCAGCTGACCTTTTTTCTCTTTGTAGCATGACTGTTGCTTGCTGGGAGCATATATTAATTTTCATTTTAGGCAAGCTCTTTAGGTCCTCATGGGCACTCCATAAACAACCTACCAAATGGCCATCCTCAGTAGCACTGTTCTAGGCCATTCAGGTCTCTGACTGGTACCATACTTTGTTAGATAGCCATCAGCCCCAGAGTCTCCACCAGACTCCAACAGCTTCCACTAATAAATTCATTACCGCGGCAAATATCTATTCCAATCCTCTACACACACAGAGGGGAAGTTATTTCATGATCAGGGTTCCTGTTTTATAATTCAGCTGCAATTAGGTTCCTTGCATTCCACTTCCATTCATCCCCACGTGAGTCTTAAAAAAAAAGCAAATTTTCCTACAAGAGTAAATGTGGAAAAAAGAACCTCCTGCTTCTGATTGCTAAGTAACAACTAGCAGTCACATTGTCCAGGGGGTTGGGGCACTCCCAAAGCTCCAAGGACACTGAGTGCAGGGACGATCACAGAGAATTTTAACTTGTTTTATTTTCTGCCCCATCAAAAGGTAACTTCTAGAAAGACAGGGATCGAATCCCTCTTGATAACGGCCAGAATGGAGCTTCAGTGCCTTACATATGAAAAGTGAAACTTGCTCAGTCGTGTCCAACTCTGTGCAACCTCCATCGACTATATAGTCCATGGAATTCTCTGGGCCAGAATACTGGAGTGGGTAGCCTTTCCCTTCTCCAGGGGATCTTCCCAACCCAGGGATCAAACCCAGGTCTTCAGCATTGAAGGCAGATTCTTTACCAGCTGAGTCACCAGGGAAGCCCAAGAATACTAGAGTGGGTATCCTATCCTTTCTCTAGAGGATCTTCCCAACCCAGGAGTTGAACCAGGGTCTCCTGCATTGCAGCAGGATTCTTTACCAACTAAGCTAGGGTGGCCTTACATATACATGCCCATTAAGTGTTTAATGATATGAATTTAACTGGATGGGTTCAACTGAGTCTAAGCCATTATTCCTCTATTTTACTGAAAAAGAAATCCTACCTCCTTTTCTTTTGACCCTGTCTGTTGAGCAAATATGTCTCTGACGTCAGGAACCTGGTACTGTTTGTTTTTTTTCCTCAAGGTCTGGGAGACAGTCTCTACTCGTTTCTGAACGGCTGCCGCTTGCGTCCGGGTGAGTGTTGATAAAAACACCACACTCTCTTGGGGATCTCCAGCAGTCTCTCCAAAGAGATTGGACAAACCGGCCTCCTTAAGCCACTCTTCTTCCAATTCTCCCTCTGAGACAGTAGAGAAAAAATGGTATTTAAATCACAAAATATGAGAACTTCCACATTTTTAAAAACCGTTTTAAAAACTCTTACTAAAACTCTTGTACCATAACCCAACCACAGTGCTAAGAATCATTATCTGAAACTTGGAGCACTGCCATAAACTCCAGCCATAAAGATATCAAATTTTAGATCCATTTCATATATACTCAATTAAAATTTTTAAATGACTTCACATGTGATTAACCTCTATAACTTCCCTGCAGATTAACTAGGGGAAGATAATACTGTTCCCTTTCCAGAGATGAGCAAGCAATGAAAAGATAACTTACTTCCATCAAGTTACAGAAGGAAGTCGATGCTGGGGATGGCCATTAAAGCCCTGTTTCTTGGCTTACATTCAGCACTATCCCAGAGTTCGACCCTAATTGATGGAAAGGCTTATTTTCTCTGCTTTCTGTAGCTGACAGTGTGGCAAAGAAGTAAAAAGCATCTGGACATCAGGAACTAATCAATTTCAAATTAATCTTTTAACCACCTAGTCAGCATACCAGAGTCCTATTTTTCTTTACAATTTTTTAAAAAAAGCAAACTATTTTCAGAAAAAAAAATATTATAGGAAACTAATTAAACAACTGAATCAATTCAAAACACTGTAAGGGAGTAAATAGTAAAGCAAATATTGTCTAAGATCTGTTGACAATTCAAGACTTTCCCGGTGGTCTAGACTCCTACTGCAGAGGGCGAGGGTTCAGTCCCTGGTCGGGGAACTATGATCCCACTTGCTGTAAAGCATGGCAAAAAAAAAAAAAAAAAAAAATTATTGATGATTTATAGAAAAACTGAATGACAACTAGAATAGATTTACTCCAAGCTCCACATTTATAGAGGACATCAAAAAAACAAGGACTTGGGACATAAAAGACCTATCCATACTCCATTCCTGCACCTTGATGGCCACGTCACTTTGGTCAAGTCACTTAGCCTCAAGCTGACTCTGTTTTCTCATCTGTAAACTAAAGCACAGCTTCCCTGGTTGCTTCATAACCAAATGTGAGCAGGTCACATGCAAAGAACTTTGGAGAGCTCCATTATAGCCCGCAGCACAATAAGGAGCACTGACCAGTGTGCTTGTCTATAGCTTCTCTACTATCTAGACTCCATGAGGGCAGAAATAAAGTATCAATAACCTTGACTTCAAGAAACATAAGGCAGTGCAGGGCATTCTGCCTGCCAGGCAACAAAAACTGTTCACTGACATAAAAACTCACCATGATTATTAAAGATATTAAAGTAGAATTCAGTATAAATGGTCAGAAAAAGCTGATACTGCCATAAGGGAAGTAAACAAGATTACAATACAGAGCAGCCTGTTCCATTAAAAAGTAGAGGTAAAATTCAAACTATTTAAAGTCAAAGAAAAGGCATGGGTGTGTAGAAACACTCCCAATTCTTGATAATCACATCATGAACAACGTTTCATGAATCCACTTTAGCATTGGAGAGTTATGACAGAGCTGACACGCGGCTATGTATCAGGCTTGAGTGCTTCTTTCTGCAGAATGCTTTCTCCTCACTCAGCAGGCCACCGGTATGCTGCTGCCACCTTGAAACATTGATCAGAAAAGTTGAAAGATACTATTATTCCAAATAAGCTCAACTGGATTAGTAAAGTGAGAAAGAATGAGAGTAAAACGAAAGAGAACCCTAATAAAAGGATGAGTTGGCTATCATTTTATTTTACAAATCAATATTAAATTAAGGAAAATCTCCAACTTTCCTCTTTCAAGTGTTCAGTGCAGTTCAGTCACTCAGTCATGTCCGACTCTTTGAGACCCCATGAATCATGCACGCCAGGCCTCCCTGTCCATCACCAGCTCCCGGAGTTCACTCAGACTCACGTCCATCGAGTCAGTGATGCCATCCAGCCATCTCATCCTCTGTCTTCCCCTTCTCCTCCTGCCCTCAATCCCTCCCAGCATCAGAGTCTTTTCCAATGAGTCAACTCTTCACATGAGGTGGCCAAAGTGCTGGAGTTTCAGCTTTAGCATCAATCCTTCCAAAGAAATCCCAGGGCTGATCTCCTTCAGAATGGACTGGTTGGATCTCCTTGCAGTCCAAGGGACTCTCAAGAGTCTTCTCCAACACCACAGTTCAAAAGTATCTGTTCTTCGGCACTCAGCCTTCTTCACAGTCCAACTCTCACATCCATACATGACCACAAGAAAGACCATAGCCTTGACTAGGCGAACCTTTGTTGGCAAAGTAATGTCTCTGCTTTTGAATATGCCATCTAGGTTGGTCATAACTTTCCTTCCAAGGAGTAAGCGTCTCTTAATTTCATGGCTGCAGTCACCATCTGCAGTGATTTTGGAGCCCAGAAAAATAAAGTCTGACACTGTTTCCACTGTTTCTCCATCTATTTCCCATGTAATGATGGGACCAGATGCCATGATCTTCGTTTTCTGAATGTTGAGCTTTAAGCCAACCTTTTCACTCTCCATTTTCACTTTCATCAAGAGGCTTTTGAGTTCCTCTTCCCTTTCTGCCATAAGGGTGGTGTCATCTGCATATCTGAGGTGATTGATATTTCTCCCAGCAATCTTGATTCCAACTTGTGTTTCTTCCAGTCCAGCATTTCTCATGATGTACTCTGCATATAAGTTAAATTAACATGGTGACAATATACAGCCTTGACGTACTCCTTTTCCTATTTGGAACCAGTCTGTTGTTCCATGACCAGTTCTAACTGTTGCTTCCTGACCTGCATACAGATTTCTCGAGAGGCAGATCAAGTGGTCTGGTATTCCCGTCTCTTTCAGAATTTTCCACAGTTTATTGTGATCTACACAGTCAAAGGCTTTGGCATAGTCAATAAAGCAGAAATAGATGTTTTTCTGGAACTCTCTTGCTTTCTCCATGATCCAGTGCATGTTGGCAATTTGATCTCTGGTTCCTCTGCCTTTTCTAAAACCAGCTTGAACATCAGGAAGTTCATGGTTCAGATATTGCTGAAGCCTGGCTTGGAGAATTTTGAGCATTACTTTACTAGCGTGTGAGATGAGTGCAATTGTACGGTAGTTTGAGCACTCTTTGGCATTGCCTTTCTTTGGGATTGGGATGAAAACTGACCTTTTCCAATCTTGTGGCCACTGCTGAGTTTTCCAAATTTGCTGGCATATTGAGTACAGCAGATAGAGATGACAGCAATTATGAACCAAATATGAGAAGTAAATAGGGAGGCTAAAAATGCTAATACCACCTTCCATTTTCACTGTCAAAATCTCCACCCTAAGCTTAGCCGGCTAAACTGTGGTACTGTTGCCAATCTAGAAGACAACAGTTTGAAAGATAAGATGACCAAGTCTAGGAGAGGTCTGCAATCCACCACCAAGGACTGATTTATGTGAATCTTCTTCCTTCTAGAGAAAAGTTATTTGTCTAGTAACAAGATCAGATCAGTCGCTCAGTCCTGTCCGACTCTCTGCGACCCCACGAACCGCAGCACGCCAGGCCTCCCTGTCCACCACCAGCTCCCGGAGGTCACTCAGACTCGCATCCATCGAGTCAGTGATGCCATCCAGCCATCTCATCCTCTGTCGTCCCCTTCTCCTCCTGCCCTCAATCCCTCCCAGCATCAGAGTCTTCTCCAATGAGTCAACTCTTCGCATGAGGTGGCCAAAATACTGGAGTTTCAGCTTTAGCATCATTCCTTCTAAAGAAATTCCAGGATTGATCTCCTTCAGAATGGACTGGTTGGATCTTCTTGCAGTCCAAGGGACTCTCAAGAGTCTTCTCCAACACCACAGTTCAAAAGCATCAATTCTTCGGCGCTCAGCCTTCTTCACAGTCCAGCTCTCACATCCATACATGACCACAGGAAAGACCATAGCCTTGACTAGGCGAACCTTTGTTGGTAAAGTAATGTCTCTGCTTTTGAATATGCTATCTAGGTTGGTCATAACTTTCCTTCCAAGGAGTAAGCGTCTTTTAATTTCATGGCTGCAGTCCCCATCTGCAGTGATCTTGGAGCCCAGAAAAACAAAGTCTGACACTGTTTCCACTGTTTCCCCATCTATTTCCCATGCAGTGATGGGACCAGATGCCATGATCTTCGTTTTCTGAATGTTGAGCTTTAAGCCAACCTTTTCAGTCTCCACTTTCACTTTCATCAAGAGGCTTTTTAGCCCCTCTTCACTTTCTGCCATAAGAGTCGTGTCATCTGCATATCTGAGGTTATTGATATTTCTCCCAGCAATCTTGATTCCAACTTGTGTTTCTTCCAGTCCAGCATTTCTCATGATGTACTCTGCATATAAGTTAAATAAACATGGTGACAATATGCAGCCTTGACGTACTCCTTTTCCTATTTGGAACCAGTCTGTTGTTCCATGACCAGTTCTAACTGTTGCTTCCTGACCTGCATACAGATTTCTTAAGAGGCAGATCAGGTGGTCTGGTATTCCCATCTCTTTCAGAATTTTCCATAGTTTATTGTGATCCACACAGTCAAAGGCTTTGGCATAGTCAATAAAGCAGAAATAGATGTTTTTCTGGAACTCTCTTGCTTTTTCCATGATCCAGCGGATGTTGGCAATTTGAGGGGCAACCTGGGATGGGCAGGTCATGGTGGAGAGATATGACAGGGTGTGGTCCGCTGGAGAAGGGAATGGCAAACCACTTCAGTATTCTTGCCTTGAGAACCCCATGAACAGTATGAAAAGACAAAATGATAAGATACTGAAAGAGAAACTCCCCAGGTCAGTAGGGGCCCAATATGCTACTGGAGATCAGTGGAGAAATAACTCCAGAAAGAATGAAAGGATGGAGCCAAAACAGTAACAAGATAACTATCCTCAATTATTTGAAAAGCTGTCATGCAAACAACAGAGCAGATTTGTTCTGCTCTTCCAGAAAGTAGATTGACAATAAGTGAGTCAAAGGTAGTGTGGAACAGATTGTAAATCAATAAAATAAAGAACATTAAAATAGCTGAAGCTGACTGAACAATGGAAAAACATCAACATCATCAGCATCTATACTCACTTGAGGCCAAACAACTATGGGGCTAGGATACCACAGATGGAATTTAAAGAGACGTTAGATGATTTCAAAGATCAAGTCCAGCCCTAAGAGTCTATAATACAGCTTAGTCAATAAGAGTCTACTGCTACTGCTAAGTCGCTTCAGTCGTGTTCGACTCTGTGCGACCCCATAGACTGCAGCCCACCAGGCTCCCCAATCCCTGGGATTCTCCAGGCAAGAACACTGGAGTGGGTTGCCATTTCCTTCTCCACTGTATGAAAGTGAAAAGTGAAAGCGAAGTCGCTCAGTCGTGTCTGACTCCCAGCGACCCCATGGACTGCAGCCTACCAGGCTCCTCCGTCCGTGGGATTTTCCAGGCAAGAGTACTGGAGTGGGTTGCCATTGCCTTCTCCAATAAGAGTCTAGCCATATCCAAAACTCAGTGAATTTCTTTATATCATTTATATTTGGCAGCTGCATCTATAATCTGCCACAATTAAGTCATTTTTAAGTTGAAAGGCAACTACATTTTTTTTTTCTGGTTTTCCTCATTTTAATTTCTTTCTTCCTATGTATTCATTTCCCATCAATACATACAAAATAAACTAAGAAAAAGTTTTATTAATTTCATCATTACCATCAGGCTCTTTGACAACTACCACCTCTTGATCATCTTGTCTGTTTTCACGAGATTTCTTGATATTTTCTAGTTCAGTCCAATAAGCTTCCATAGATAGTTCATCCAAAGAATCCTGGGAACTTGATCGATCAAATGGAGGTCTTTCTGTAACTTTGGTGACTTCCTGGTTCATAGTATACTGGCCATATCTTCTACTGTAAAGTCAAAAGAAAACATGGTTCATTTTAGTACATGAGGAGGTAGTACTATTTCTACAATAACATAATACTAAGCTGGAGAACTTAGAAATGCAAGTTCTCCTTAACAAAACCAAAGAGATGTTTGCTTTGCAACTGTTTGCCTTGAGAGGCTATTGATTATAACATGTTTGTAGAATGAAAAATTTTATCCTCTACAGAAAACTTAGGCAATGAACAAACAGCTATGTGATAAATATTTTTACATTTCCATTTCACTTAAATTATTTTAAGGCTCCTTTAAACCTGAAAATTTGTTCTTAGAAAGTAACTGATTAAAGGTTAATAAAATTGGGATTGAATTTTTCACAGCATTTTATATTTATCATTGATAATTATAAATTAAACTCAGTCAACCCTTACATAGCAAATATCTGCAAACAATGAATGAGGTACCGCTTGAATTTTCCTTTTATTTTTTGGAACCAAAACATAAATAGAAGGATAGTATATTAAGTTTACTGTTAGACCTTATTTTAGAAAGCAACATTTAATCTTTACACTTATAAATGTACCTATTACTTACATATATTTTAAAATGTGGTAAAATGCATTTATTGGCAATTCTAAGTTGAGAATTATCTCTTAAATATTTAGCAACTTCAACTATATTTTTTCTTTATAAATCATATTCTGCCTACTACCAAAATTGAATTAAAAGGCCTAATAATAAAAACCCATATAGAAGAGAAATACTGAATTGTTTCATGATTGTTTATATTTTGATAGAAGAGGAAAAGCCTTATTACTTGAAGGAGGAAATTTTTCAGCTATGTTTTTCCACTTTATATTCAATAATTTTTTAGAAATATAATTTGAGTAGAGATAATAATTGGTGAATGACTATTTTGTTATTCTAATTTCAAATCGCTTTTTTAATCTCCCAAGAGGACATTAGGAAGTGATACACTCTCGCTAGACTGGTTTTACTTACTGCACATAGAGAAAATAAAAAGAAATGCAATAAAACAAAATTCTTTAATTGTCTGTGAACATTTTCACATTGAAACTGGACTCTCCCATAATTATTTAAAATAGTAGGATTTAACATGGCATAAGGAAGAAGGTCACTAAACTCTGGTGGAATCTACCCAGTAGTTTAATTCCAACTGACTTCTCAGAAAAAGTCAAAGAAGTTAATTACCTATTGCTGCAAATAAATGCAATATAACGGACTTAACTGTAATATGCTAATTGGCCAGTTTTATCCCTGTAAAAATGGTTCTCTCTGTCTTGATTACACATTTTATTAATGCAACGATTCCTATCATCTCGCTCCAGTAGCAGTCCTAGGGTGGTGATGGGGGGTCAGTGTTAGATGAGGGCCAACAGGAGGAAGACTAGACGTGTTTGTGTGAATCTCTTTCCACTAGTCTCCATTGTGCACTGTTTGTCTCCCCATCCCTTAATTCAGAGACAGTTTCTCCCTTCCTGCTCCAACTCCTGTTTACATCCTTATATCCCACTCTGATCCCTTCTCTCACCCAGTGGCCATGATACCATCAGTGTCCTCCATTTAGTTACACTTCTGATTCTTAAATGAAAATGCTCTCTTTCTCTTAGAAATGAAAAGTAAACTATATTTTTTATTTCTGTGATCACCAGCTCAACTGATCTTTGGTTCATAATCCTTAATCCTGCTTTATCAGGACTAGCTCAAACTAATTTTATAGAGTATCTGCCAAATTCACTTTTGATTTCATGTCAGATATATGGATACCCTTCCTTGCTTTTAACTCTCATTTTAAGATTGTCTACTATATTCCTATTTTCTACAACCTTAGCCCCATGAAGAGAACTGCGGAATGTGCGAAGTATAATGACTAATGCCAAATAATGTGTTTTATCTGCTCACAGGAAAGAGGTGCTGTTGAACGAAAAGTACATTAAGCCTTTCTCTCCTGAAGGAATGTGTTTATTCTGGCAAGAATTTTCCAGTAAATTTCCATTAAGATAGCATGTGCAGAAAAATGCAAGGGCATTGAGCAATAGCACTGTTACGTAAATAAACCTTCTATATCAAGGCCTGCTTTCAAAACATGCATAAAGCAAAAATCTAATCATTTAGTGCTGATGAACCGACTCAATATTTTGACTCTATTAAGATTCAAAAGTTGAAAAAGTTTGTTGTAATAACCTGAAGATACTGAGTCGTGGAAAGGGGAGATTTTAATTTATTTTATTTTTGGATCACTGGCAAATTTTGCAAGAAAACAATTTTTTAAATATTAGGGGATGGAGTATAGGAAGGAGGCAACCATCCAGTGAAAGTTCCCTCCTTAATTAGCTGCTGAATATTTTACATTTTTTCTAAAAATGTGACTGAACATTCTTTATTTACAGTTTACATCAATAAACATGTCATGTCACTGTTTTTCTTCTTAGATTATTCTAACTTTTGTAGTTCAGACAGGCCACAGCTAAAAGCCTGTCCCTGCTTAAAACTGTCCTGGTTAAGAGGCCAGTTAACTGGTTTCCTCTCTTCTGTTTTTAGGAGTATGCTTTTACGACACCATGTTCATTCTGCAAATTGAACTCAAACACATAAAAGCAACATCTGCTAGACATAATGAAGTATGGAGCAGAGATATTCTGTATTTCCAAAAGATCCCAGCCAACACATGGAGCTCAAATCAGAGAAACACACAGTTTGCCCCACCACAGGCAACTACCTCCACCTGACTCACTGCCAATGCTAATCTCTTTGCATTCCTCTTCACTCCCACCCAGAATCCCATGTGCTAAATATCCCATGAACACTCTTCTCCCAACTCCCCCACTTCTCACCTTTTTACAACTAGAACTACAGAATTAGACACCCCTCTAAAAGAAGATGCTTCTTAGTCTGCTGGACAAGGCATTACATCACAGTATTATCACTTGGGCTCTTTTTCCCTGAACACTAACATACCAGCAAATACTCAACTTTACAGGCCCCCTCTGTCCCCCGGGCCTTCATGGTGTGTTATCTTCTTGCAGCATGTCCTCATGCTGTGTTGATAAAAATTGGGGATCTGTTTCCTTGTATTTTCCCCAGGTGTATTTTCTCCCATTTTTCTGTAATTTCTTTTTTTTTTTTCTACTCGGTGAGTGAATTTCAAATGTACTGACATCATTCAGGGTATTAGCGATACCTGTTACCGCTAGAAGAACACTCATGATTCATCCTGGTACCACTGCAGTCAGGGATCTGATGGGGAAACATATAGGATTGGGAGTCCTAAGCACCAAATGATTCTAGCTTTACTTAACTTTCTTTCACGATCCCTGGAGGAAATCACTCCTCTAACTTGCTGCTATCTATAAAATGGAAAGAATGCCAACAGCCTTGACGACTTTGTTGTAAGTCATCCAATAAAAGCTTCCCTGGTGGCTCAGCAGTAAAGAATCCGCCTGCCAATGCAGGTGATGTGGGTTCGCTTCCTGGATGGGAAAGATCCCCTGGAGAAGGAAATTGCAACCCACTCCAGCCTTCTTGCCTGGAAAATCCCATGGACAGAGGAGCCTGGCAGGCTACAGTCCACGGGGTCACAAATGCGTTGGATATGACCTAGCAACTAAACAAAACAACATCAAATAAGAATTCCTACTGAGGAACGACCTTAGAGGTAACCAAGGAGAAGGCACTCAAGTTAGTATCATTGCTAACATTTGTGTAACTGCTAACTACAGATAACTGCCTCTCCCACAGTTTAATAAAGTCACCTTTGCCCTCTTCTAAGGTTCAGAGAAATTGCTTATCCTCTAAGGACGGTCATTCTTTAACCTATGGTCTCAGGACTCTTTTACATACTTCCTAATTTTCAAGGGCTTCCAAAGAGTTTTTGACATAGATTATATTCATTGATATGTACACTGCTGCTGCTGCTAAGTCACTTCTGTCATGTCCGACTCTGTGCAACCCCATAGACGGCAGCCCACCAGGCTCCCCTGTCCCTGGGATTCTCCAGGCAAGAACACTGGAGTGGGTTGCCATTTCCTTCTCCAATGCATGAAAGTGAAAGGTGAAAGTGAAGTCGCTCAGTCGTGTCTGACTCTTAGCGACCCCATGGACTGCAGCCTACCAGGCTCCTCCGTCCATGAGATTTTCCAGGCAAGAGTACTGGAGTGGGGTGCCATTGCCTTCTCCGGATATGAGGTCTTAAAACTTAAAAAAATTTTAAATACTAATTCATTTAATAAGAAATAATCTTATATTTAAGATGTTATTTAAGAAAACATCATAAATAACTGGGGGAGAGGTGGGGAGAAGCCCTGTATTTTTTCTAAAAAAATAGATAAGTAGCACTGTTTTACATTTTTGAAACTGTTTTAATGTTTAGTTTAACAGACGACATATGGATTCTCCCATCTCCCTCTGCATTTACTCTTTTGCGATATTCTAAGTCATGTAGTTTCTGTGAAACACTACTGTATTCTCAGGAGAGCATCAGAATGAACAAGGCCAGTTAACAGCTTGGGTTATTATGAAAACAATTCTGATCTCCTAGACCCTCTGAAGGGTCTCAAGAGCCTCGGGTTCCATGGCCACACTTTGAAAACCGCTGCTCCAGGATTTCTCAAAAACACCTAATGGATCTGAGAGAGCACTTTTCAGTTCTGTGGGCAATGTTCCAGAAAGCCTTACTGAAAGAAATAGACATGCTTTCCTAGTGACTCTTGACCTACTTCTTTGTTTATTTTAGTTTAGTTTTACAGCCTTTCATCAAAACTGGGACTTACTCCAATGATATATCCATATTTAATTCATACTATGATGACAAAGAATAAAAGCATATTTAAAAACCCCTCACCAATGTCTTCCATCATCCACTTTTATTCATCATGCACAATGGGCAGAAATTCTAAGCTTCCCCTTTTGGCCAGAGTATTTGAAAATGGGTATTTTCTTAAATGCTCCTTTGCCATCTGTACCTCTTCCTATAATCGTCTGAAGGCATTTATTTAGAACTAGGACACTTCTTTGCACTCATATTTAACTACATGATGCAATCTCTACTTTGTGCACTCCACCCCATGAGCAGTCATACTGCTAAACTTCATATCCAGTCTGTCTCTCAGTCCTGCTCCTTCTAGAAGCATTATTATGGCTCAAAGTCTGCTTTCTTGAAGTCCTTTGATGCTAGGATTTGGTTTTATATTCTTACAAGATCCTTTCTAAAAGAAGTATACTCTCTTGCATGCTTCTTATTCTACTTTCACTTCCAACACAGGAAAAGAAGGGACTGGGTTGAGAGATATGAAGATAAGGCTATTTTTGTTTTGTTTTGTTTTTGTTCCATTTTTAAGGTGCCAAAAAAAAAAAGTTCTTATGGAGATCACAACTTATCAACCATAATGACCAAGTATATTTTAGATAAAGCCATATTTATTGAAGTGTAAGCTTTAGAATGTTATTGGACCTTAGAGAGTTAAACCTATCCCATCATTTTCTAGATAAGGTAATGAGTTGCCAGGGCTAAATCTTCTTCAAAATCTTAGCAAAGTGATGGTGGAACCAAAATTGGTGTCCTCATTTCTTCTGCAGTCATTATACCAAATAGACTGGAAAGGGTAGAATTTACTTTTTTTCACATCCAGCATTCCAGTCTTTGTGAGTTTTGCACATAGCAAAACCAAAAGTGATCTTGTTGACACAGCCTATAATTAATGTTTTGGAATGACCACTATACTTATCTAGAGAAAAATACATTTAACAATCAAATCATACCTCTTTAAAATGCATGAGAAACCTTTTCCAATGCATTTTCTAAAATGTGATTTATGCCATGCTAGGACACGACTTCAAATATATATATATATATATTTTTAAACTTTGCTTCAAAGATGTTTAAAATGTTTTAAACATTCACTCTGGATCTACATTACCTCTAGGCCGGGGGGTGGGGCAGGGAAAGTGCTTCTGATGTGTAGATTTTTCTCTTTCATTTTATCAGTGATTTTAAAGTAATCACTGCCATCTGAGATAGTAAAGCTATTAATACTCCATAATGGCCTTGTCCATCAGACTACATTGAAATTGAGTGACTAGGAAGAACTGCAGCCTATGAATGACCCATGTCATTTCTTTTTCCCTGTGAACTGAATGCCTACGATTGTTTAGTTGAAAGCAGTAATTATTAGAAGTGGCTCTGACACCAGGAAGAAAGAACACTGACAATGCCTTAAGGCAGGAAGAAGTTGATTAGGAAGCAATCCCTCTCTGGCCTTTCTTTCCCCACTTCCAGGCAGCCTTCAGAGCGCAGGAGAAAAGTTCCTTACATCTTCTTCCCAACCCAACTGCTACAGTTTTAGAAACACACTAATTTTCACAATCCAAGTAAGCTTACTTTTATCCTTTGCACATTTTAACCCTTTCATTTGGGGGAGGGGAGGGAAGCAGTAGTAGTTGTGTTAATCCTAGTGTTAATCACTCAGTTGAGTCCAACTCTTTGCGACAGGACCCACTCTGTCTACGGGGTTCTCCAGGCAAGAATACTGGAGTGGGTTGCCATTCCCTTTTCCAGGGGATCTTCCTGACCCAGGGATTGAATCCAGGTCTTTTGCATTGCAGGCAGATTTTTAACCATCAGGGAAGCCCATGGGGTGGAGGGGTAGAGATAAAATGTACTCATTATTTCTTTCAGCTTTTTCTTTAAAAATAAAAATCACTTAACATCTGCATAGCACACTGCTATAGTAATCACAGAGCATCCACCCAACTTTGACACACAGCAAAACAACGAACAAATGAACTGATGACGCACCATTTACCCAATACTGCCCAAATCAAGCTGGGAAGAGAAGCACATTAGTAAGGTTGCTGCAAGAAAGCTTTGAAAACTTGGATTTATCACTTTTACAAAAACACTGTGGTAGAACCAACCCATATGTGAATATCACTAACAGAATAAAGGCTACAGGCAGCAGCCACAACCACCAGGTCTAGTAGAAAGGAAGGAGAAAAGGTGCGAGACAGAAAGTAATGTGGAAGCATCATGAGGCAACCAGAGTAAGTTGGAAAAACTCCCTTCCCTTTTAAGTGGAGACACAGGTTATGTAAAAGGGAAATCATGGGATAACACCAACCACCAGGCAGAGGACTTTCCTATTTTCGAGGGCTTCTTCTCAGTAGATGTGAGATCCTCTTTGTTCTGAGCTCCCCCAATCTCTCTCAAGAGGCAGTTTTTCCTTCCTCAACTGGAGACACAACTCAACAAGTAGCCAAACGGGAGCCAAGGATCTTAACATCAAAGTCATTTTCCAAGACGAGGCTAGAGAGATCTGAAGTGGGACTTTAACGTGAAATGTCAAGATCTTGGAAGACTGGTTCAAAGCACAAGGGACTGAGTTTGCATATGCACTCCCCTCAATCTCAATTCTCCATCACCAGGATGTGTCTCTACCAGACACTGGGTGCACTGATACAGCTCGAATCCAGAACTCTGGCCTCTGCTTGTTCTGGTTAGTTGTGAAACATCTGGAGCTGCAACACCAGCAGCCACTCAGCATTTGGTGGCCCTCCAGTTGGATGTGTTTTCCAGATGTCATATCTTGGCACCTTTCTCCATGGGGGTTGGAATAAAGAAAGACATTTCCTTGCTCCTTCAGTCTCCCCTCAGCCCTGACCGCAACTCAAACTGTGTTACCCACACTTGTATTTCTACCACTACACTGTGTGTTCCTTGGGGCAAGTATCTACAAAGTTCTCTCTATTTTTTTTTTTTTTTTTTGCTGCTGTTGTTTTTTCATCTGGGTGTCCCTGAGTTTAGCCATCCATTTACCATAGCAGATGCTTGGGAATTGTCTGATTATTAATTACTGAATTATCATTGCCTCTGAAACAACATCCTCCTTTTAATTTCTAAGGTGTTTCTTATTTAACTGCACAAAACTACAAAGGAATAAAACAGGTACATGAAAAGTAGACAATAAAAAAAATTAGTCATCAGGAAACCCTAAAAGGTAATTAATAGGTAATTGTTCTATTCCTCTATAATTCTTGAGTGCTTAATTTGAAATTAGGCTTCTTTATATGAAACATATAAAACAGCTATTTTCTTATCAGACTGTACCTAATATTAAGTCAGAAACAAGCACTGGCATACTGTTTTTTAAGCACACACTCCCTGGTTCCATCCTGTCAACTTAATTGCTAAAACAAATAAAATATTTGTTGAATGCCTGCAGTGTGTTGGGCACCTTATCGGAGATGTCTGTTCAACCAGCCTACTCGAGTCTACATTGTCAGAGAGATTAGAAATGATACTGATGCTAGGCAAAGGTGGCGTTTTCCAGTTCCTCACCAAACCAGCAGCCCAGACAGCTCTCAGAAAGGGCCTCGGGTTCATGACCTCTGCTTCAGCATCGTCCCTAACACGCTCCAGGCGCTGCTGCGGTTCCCCTTTCCTGCCTCAGAATTTCACTTCCTCTCTAACTGCCACTACGTGCTCACCTCCACTTCAACCTCTGCCCAAATAACCATTTCTGCAAATTCAGATCAATAATTTAGGTTACCTCCACAGCCCATCCTGGGACCCCTCCCTCTCCCCAGCACCGTTTGCCACAGTCCTCCTAGATTTGCCTGAAGCCCACTCACACAGGACCCTAGGCTCCATAGGCTACTCTTTCCTGAGTCTGAGTCTGGTTTTCTCACAACTGTCTAATGCCTGATTCTTTTCTCACAAAAGTTGTGAGGCTTCAAAGGTAGCTATCAGCACCCAAAATTGTCATCAAGCTTATACCTATTTTTTATTGCTCTTGTAAAATCAAATTTTTGCCTTTTGGGTTTCAAAGCTGTGCTTTTTTCTTTCTGAGGAGTCTATCAAGTTCTCAACATGTTTCCATAGGTAAAAGACCAAAAGTCTTCCCATCTTCTCTAATATGCTTGAACTCCTCATTCAAAAGTCCCCTATCATGCCCTCCATTAGCTTAGAATCTCAACATTACAGTTAGCCACACGCCTTAAAAATACATTAATGCAAATGGATAAATTTTCACCAATGTGCAACTCTCTCACATACAAAACTTAATATACTTCAAGATCTAGGATACAGGATAGACGTTTAACTATTGGCCAGGACACTCATTCTGGGCATTGACTGACTACAGACTGACAAATCACAATTTTCTGATCTCTCTCTCCAATTCATAAAGTAAGCTGCTATTGGTTCATAAAGCCTACCATCATGCACTTTTGCTGTTTTAGTCACCTAGTTACGTCTGACTCTTGTGATCCCATCGACTGTAGCCCGCCAGGCTCTTCTGCCCATGGTATTTTCCAAGAATACTGGAGCGGGTTGCTATTTCCTTCTCCAGGGGGTCTTCCTGACCCTGGGATCAAACCTGCATCTCCTTAACTGGCAGGTGGATTCTTTACCATGAGCCACCTGGGAAGCCTGCACCATCACATGGGTACTAACAAAATATTTGTTGATGTAACACAAAACTATGAACACTAATATTTTAGAATACTGTTGGACGATGGTTTCACTTACTTCTATGGGCCACTCTCTTGCCTTCCTATAAGACTTTATATATGTATTAACATCAATTTTCCTATGCCAATGGACATAAGGCAAGATTTGATTAAAAAAAAAAAACCCTTTTGATAATAACCGAAGCTAAATGCACGGGCATATACTGTGGAAAAGATGGGGGCACTATTATTAAACTCTTTTCAGTCCTTTGGGATTGTTTGTTACAATAAGGTTGGGAAATCATCTCAATGGGGCCACAGTGGCATAAAACCAAGCTTCCATCAGTCAGCATAAGGACTGCTATAGACAAACACGGAAAAACATGTTCAAAGTGGAAGGATGTCTGTGTTTATGTTTCACAATAAAAAGGGAGAAGACACATATTTCTACATCATTTCAAAGTAATGCTAGTGAGTAGTAATAGCAGAACAATTTAAAACAGCAGTAACTGTGGCAAATACCTGGGTAGGAAAAAGAAAGCTGCTTCACTTAGCCTGCAAAGTGTAATTTTATGGATAGCTCCAAATGACCTTCAAAGACTATAATGTTCCACTGGTAAGTTCTGAAGGCCAGGAAGTATTTTCATAAGCCAGGTACTAAAAGTCAGCTGTACCAAGGAGATGGAAGGGGGTGGTGAAGAAATAATTTCCAGCTCTTAAAATAATTTAGCCAAGCTTAGAAATAATTCATCTGTAACATTTTCCACTATATGTTTTCAGAAGTCAGTTACAAAGTAGACTATTTGAATATTACAGGATACTTTTTTTTTCCTTTTTCAATGAGATTATCTGAGACCATTTTTTTCTTAGTATGCTTCAGAATCTGAGCTGATTCGATGTAAGACAGATATGAATGCAAGTAGCCTCAAAAAGACATGAAATATAAAATAAAACATGGAAACTAAAGGCAATTTCTAATAGTAAAATGCTGCCTGGGGGTGGGGGCTTGAAACCTAATTTTTGAAGGAAAAAACAGAACAAACCAAAAATCTCACAAAAACAAATGCTTTTAGTCAACGTCGCTGAGCTCTGTTTAGAGGACAGGAACAAGATCCAAAAGACAGAGAGACCTAAGGTGACCCTGAGGAATGGGCAAGGGCTTTATGGGAAAAATTATGGGAACCAGTCCATTCTGAAGGAGATCAGCCCTGGGATTTCGTTGGAAGGAATGATGCTAAAGCTGAAACTCCAGTACTTTGGCCACCTCATGTGAAGAGTTGACTCATTGGAAAAGACTCTGATGCTGGGAGGGATCGGGGGCAGGAGGAGAAGGGGATGACAGAGGATGAGATGGCTGGATGGCATCACTGACTCAATGGACGTTAGTCTGAGTGAACTCCGGGAGTTGGTGATGGACAGGGAGGCCTGGCGTGCTGCGGTTCATGGGGTCGCAAAAAGTCGGACACGACTGAGCGACTGAACTGAACTGAACTGAAGAAGGGAAAGAAAAACTACAAATAAGAAAACATAACTAGGACTTCCCTGGTGGTCCGGTGGTTAAGAATCCACGTACCAATGCAGAGGACGCAGATTCAACCCCTGATCAGGGAGATTCCACATGGCGCCGGGTAATGAAGCCCATGTACCACAACTACTGAGCCCACGCCCTAGAGCCTGGGTCTGCAACAAGAGAAACCACAGCATGAGAGGCCCATGCACCACAGCTAGAGAGTAGCCCCTGCTCACGGCAACTAGGGAAAACCCACGCGCAGCAACAAAGACCCAGCACAGCCAAAAATAAATGAATAAATCAAAAAGAAAACAAAAAGCTAACTAATGCAATTCCCATATCATCCAGCACAGTTATGGGCACACAGAGCTCTGGTAAATCAAATTCTGGGAAGAAAGACTAAATCAAATCAAATTCTACCACATCAAATTCTGGGAGGATTAAACCCTCCAAGCTGGATTTAAGTTTATGCACCTGTCCTGGTTAAATTCCTCTCCTGGTCCTCTTAGGAAGTCTGAGAGTCTCCAGCTCATCATCAGGCTTATGAAACCCTACTGTCAACCTGTTACTTACATGGGGCAGCAATACTCCCACTTCACCAAAGGTAATATGGCATCTGGTTCCAAAATGTCATTCCCTGTGGGAATTTGAAACAAGCTAAGAAATTCACAAGAGTTCCCTCCCTAGCTATGGCCAAGGCTGTTGACATTCTATTAAGAGTGAAAGTGAAGTCGCTCAGTTGTGTCTGACTCTTTGTGACCCCATGCACTGTAGCCTACCAGGCTCCTCTGTCCATAGGATTTTCCAGGCAATAGTACTGGAGTGGATTGCCATTTCCTTCTCCAGGGGATCTTTCCAACCCAGGGATTGAACCCAGGTATCCCGCATTATCGGAGAAGGCAATGGCACCCCACTCCAGTACGCTTGTCTGGAAAATCCCACGGACGGAGGAGCCTGGTGGGCTGCAGTCCATGGGGTCGCTAAGAGTTGGACATGACTGAGCGACTTCACTTTCTCTTTTCACTTTCATGCATTGGAGACGGGGGAGCCTGGTGGGCTGCCGTCTATGGGGTCACACAGAGTCGGACACGACTGAAGTGACTTAGCATAGCATAGCATATCCCGCATTATAGGCAGACGCTTTACCATCTGAGCCACCAGGGAAGTCCTATTCTATAAAAAGCTGATGATAAATCAAGGTCCAGCTCAAGGACTCCAGTCTCCCACTGCTATTCCTCTTGCTCTCTACTGCCAACCCCACTGCTCCATACATGGATTCTCCTTTCTGCCCAGTCCCTACAAAGAAACAATCCAGACTGAGTGATATCTCTTTCCCAAAGGTCATCTGCTGAGTTGCCCTCTCGAATGAATCCCATATTCTGCACAGGCCAAAGCTCCCAGGAATTCACGTCCTAGCCAGATGTGCCAACCATGCTCTTTCTTGCCAGGAAAGAGAGGTGGAAGAAAGAACTGTCATTTCAGGAAGCTAACACTGCAGAAGAGATTAGCAAGAGGGTGACTGACTAGAGAATGAGCCTCTTGAGACAGAACAGAATCTGAGTAAGTTCTACAAGGAAAAGATAAAAGCATGTCGTGCCCCTAAGGCAGAAGGTGGTATTTATGCAGGGCACCAAGGGCATGGTAGCCAGGGATCAAAGATAAACTTCCTTTACTATCTTGTCAGAGTAAGTTAGAAAGATCTAGGCCATCAGACACTGCACAGTAAACATCCAAGACTCAGATTTTTTCTAGTTCTTTTTCAACTTAGATGTTTGAGGGCCAACTATTAAGTGTCCTCACCTCATAAAGGACTTTAGTTATTTGCTGAAGATAGTTCTATAAACTAAATACACAGCTCTTACTAGAAATACTTGTGAAACTCTAAGCATATGCCAACCAATCTAATACAGGAATGTAGATTTCTTAATCCAATAGCTTTGTGAATAGAAAATTTCACTGAAGAATGCCTACATTCAATCTTTGGTCTTCATTATGCTATTGCGTGCCAGCTAAGTTACTTTAGCTGGGTCCAACTCCGTGCAACCTCGTGAATTGTAGTCTGCCATTCTCCTCTATCCATGGCATTTTCCAGGCAAGAATACTAGAGTGGGTTGCCATTTCCTCCTCCAGGGGATCTTCCCCACCCAGGGATCGAACTTGAGTCTCTAATGTCTCCTATATTGGCAGGTGGGTTCTTTAACACAGTGTCACCAGAGAAGCCTACTTAATCTACATAATTAACTATATTTTCCATTCAGTAATGAAGTGGACACTGGAAAGAACAGTGGAATTGGAATTAGGTTAACACTTCAATGTTTTGGTGGAATGATGCTATAGAACTTGAGTTCTCACTTGATACCAACAAATAGCCAACTTGTGATAATTCACACATTCATTCAGCAAATACTGGATCCTCATTAGCTGCAAGGTACTATACAAGTTGAGGGTCTCCCAGGTGGTGCTAGTGGTAAAGAACCCACCTACCAATGTAGGAGACATAAGAGACGTGGGCTCAATCCCTGGGTCAGGAAGATCCCCTGGAGGAGGACATGGCAACCCATTCCAGTATTCTTGCACAGAGAGCCCCATGAGAACCCCTCCTCACAGAAGAGCCTGGGGGCTATAGTCCATAGGGTCACAAAGAGTTGGACACGACTGAAGCGATTTGGCATGCACATAAACAAGTTGAAGTCCAAAGCAGTACAGGGCCTCACCTCTGATCCCTAAGAGTTTACATGATATTAGAATAGATAAAAGCACATAGGAAAATAATAGTCCAGGGAACACTGACTCCATGCAAATGAGCAGTGCAGACAGCAGGTGCTGCGGAGCTCAGTCCAGTTAGAGGCAGACATAGATGCAGGGGAGTATACAAAATGCTTGTATCCCAACAAGAGGCAATAAGAAGGGAGATTCCAGGCTCTTGCTCTACCTCATTCTAATTTTATAAAGCTCTCCCCAGAGCCAACAGTGTCTTCCTGTTATTTGATTCAACTTTACTTCCCTCCAATTTAAGCCCATTTCCTCCAAGCAACTAAAGAATTAATCAGTGCCCTCTTTATATTAACCCCTTTGCTGGGAACAGTTTTAAGACAGTCTTTTACTATACCTTGAATTGTTCAATGCATAACGTTCATTTACCTTTTCCTCCCATATTTTAAAAAGCAATCTCTTAGATACCACATTCTTAGTGGTATCTGAATCATGATACAGATACCAGCATATAACCTTTGTACTTGCATATAACCTTTGGGCCTTTTTCCAACTGATTCTTGAGCTGCAAGTGAAACCTCCAAGGTGTTGCTGATTTTAGACGCAAGTACCAAAAAAGGCCCAGTTGGGTGGTCCTCGGCACAGAAATGTAGTCATAAATGTTTCTCCTTCCTAACTGAGGACATAAACACTGCTTTGAATTGCTTTCCATGGATGGTTCTGCTTTCCTTCTTAAAAAGCCCTTGCTAATGATTTGCATTAATATTATGCTAATAAAAGTAAGGGGATGCTAACTAATTCAGTCTCTTCCGTAGTAACTAAAGATCAGAAAAAGATGTAATTTGCATATCTTCATGAATTGGCATTTAAATACTTGTCGCCATTTCTGAAGAAAAATAATAATGTTGGGCCAGCCCGGGCAGAAGTAATTCCTCCAGTAGAACCATCTCAAATCCAAGCATTTCAAGAGATGTTTGGCTTGAATCTTAGATGACATGGATGAGCATTCAAACACAGGGCAACCATCTGCATATAAATACATTTCAGTTCCTCTCTGCAGAAGGAACTCATTTACTGTTGAAGGCCATTCACTTCCACTTCTGAGTGCTTATTCCTCAAAAAGCTTCCAAGTGTTATGGGAACAATGATTAAAAGAGGATCTTTCCATCTGTGCATTAGGCTGCAAGACAGCTCCTGCTGCAGAAATAGCTTTTGCATAATTCATTGTGCCATTTTCAACCCTAATCAGTGAATTGCAAGAAGCTATGGAGTGAGTACAGAGGGAAGAGAGACTGACATTTTACTGACTACCTCCTAAGCGGTCACCCCATCCTCACTTTGGGCTACTACTCTATGAGTCATGGTATAAATGTCCTCACTTTATCTCCAACAGCTTATTACCCCATCCTCCCATCTCAAGTGCTGTCATCATTGTTTGTCCATACTAATGTCCCAGGAAAGAGTATTTTTAAGGTTATTATTACAGGAAAGTGTATGGGGAAAAAAGATTCTACTGGAAGTCAGAAGAAATCAGCCTTTCTCCAGCCCTTACCGTTCACTGTGTAAGCAAGCATGACATAAAATTCACCCTACAACAAGAATACCTCAATTCTATCCTTCAATTAACAAGAAATAAATTTTTTAAAAAAAGAAAAAGAATACCTCAAGTCTTTTCTAAATCTAAAAATTATATAAGTCCAATCTGTTCACATTGATGTTTTCATGTATAAAATCTGAACCAGCCACTTTGCCTTAGAGTTGCTCCCCCACCCCACAACCCATCTACCCACACTGAGCAATTTGTGAGATCTCAATTCCCTGACCAGGGATTGAACCTAAGTGAAAGCACCAAATCCTAACCACTAGGTCACTAGGGAACTCCCAGAGTTGAATTTTTTAAGGAAGGAGAAAATAAGGTGATGGAAATGAACCTCTCTGTGTTCCCCATTTATCCCTCCCCCTCAACTATAGAAACTTTGATAAATAAGTTACCTGGCAATCTATTTAAGAATGTACTGGAAAAGGATCCTATGGCTATAGAAAATTAGAAAAACAAGTGCTTTAGACATCTCAAGGTAAAAAGAAAAAAATCTTTTGTAGAATCCTTTGAAGCAGAAGATTTTTATAATGGTAAGGAATGTATGTGATTTTAAACCAGCAAAATAGGTTAAAGATGTGGATTTTATAACATAAATTTTATAGTAAACTTTATAATTTTCTATTTCTTACTACTCCATATATCATGGTAAATAAAGAAATAAACATTCTGAGTTTTTCTTGATAGCTGACGTATAGTAAAGTTACTGAGATTTAGTTTGGTAGTTCATTAAGAATTGAAAGAATCATCTCAAAAGACACTACAAATGGGAAAACTGAATTCAGTGGTAGTATTTTCATATCAATGATTTTATTTTTTTAAATCAACAACTCATAATTGAAAACTTAACCCTAAACATTAAATACCTGACAGAATATTAAAAAGCACAATTAGAGGGAGGGAGTGGCAGGAAACCTGAGTTGTTCTGAATGTGACAATAAATTGTTATTTTATAGTAGTGCTGTCTAATTGAAATAAAAGGCAAGCCACAGTAGTAATTTAAAAATTTTTAGTGGTCACATTAAAAAACAAAATAGATAAAATTAATTTTGATGGTGTACTTTAGCCCAATATACCCAAAGTATTACTGCTATGTGTAATTAACATAAACATTGTTAATGAAATCTTTTGCTTTTATTTTTTCATTTTGAATCTTCCCAGCACAGTTTGGACCAATCATATTTCAAGTGCTCAGTCACCACAGATAGCTGGTGGCTACTGTATGGACAGCGCAGCTGCAGAAAGGATGAGGCGGTGGGCAGATTTTCCTCAAACACTCGAATATATACAAGTGAAATAATTTTCTCCTATTCCTAACACGCAAAATTTCATGTCTGTCTGACTACAGAATATTTGCTTTTTCAGTGACTCAGCAAACACTTAGGGAAAACCTACTTTATTCCACACTATGCTAAATGATGGGATGTAGGTGTATTTCAGACAAGGCAAGCCTAGACTTTGGTAGGCAACAAAGACCCATGCAATGAACTCCAAAACAATAGTGCAAATGGTGACTGCCATGGGAGCAGAGATCAGAAGAAGTCATAAGCTTTAAGGAAGAAACTTGGTCAAGGAGTTCAGAGAAGAGCAATATGAGCTGGAGTGTGAAGGTTGAGCAATGTTCTGCTAGGTAGAACATGATGAGAAAGGCATTCAAGGCAGTGGCCACCATAAAAGCAAAGACACAATTTGAGCTTGGGGAACTGTGACTGGATTGATATATTCAGACTATACTGCCTTCCAGGGAAGTGAAACCAGTTGGGAGGTGAGGGGATGGTGTTAGGCATTGGGGGGAAGAAAGGGCCACAGCCAAACTGCACTGAACCATGACTATCATACTGAGACAACTTGGAATGTGACAGGGGAAGTCTTTAAACAAGCAAATGCTGTGATGCTCTGGAATAAGGGGATTTCTGAGAGATAAGGATCTGAACCCAGAGGGCACTGCTAGAAACAAAAGTGAAAGGCCAAATTTAGGAAGCTTCTCTTAGGTAGACTCAGATGACCTTGGTGACCAGTGAGATGAACAGGATGATAGACACAGAAGAAAGCAAAATGATTCCAGTGTGTTCCTGGCCAGGCAAACAGATAACATCATTAACTGGGAGCGAGAATGTAGAACATGGAACAGGTCGGACAGAAAATGTGATGGGTTCACTTTGGATCTGCTAAATTTGGGTTAGAGACCCTTGAGTGACATCATATACCTACAGCTCATACCCATCTTATCCAAGATCCATTTGTCTTTACCTCTGTGCCTTACATTAATGAGCCTTGGGGTATGAACTGTGTTTCCAGGACTAGCAGCACTAGCATCAAGTTTGTCGGAAAAGCACAATCTCAAACTGTACCCCAGTGTGAACCCCAGTGTGCATTTTACCAAGATTCCCAGGTGACTTTTACAGACACTCAAATTAGAAAAGAAGTACTGCAAGGATTTGAAAATCTAGATTAGGAGCTCCTAAAAGAGGCACTGACTGAAGGAAGGATAATTTTAGAAGTCATCAGCATATAGATGAGTTAAAACTACAGGGTGCAAGAGAGCTTATTCCCTGAAAACAAAGAACTTTAAACAGGATAGACAAGTCTGTGTGGTGAGGAGGGCACTGTATGTTTCTAATTAAAGAATCTGCATGAAGGTAGGTACACAGTGGTTCTCTCTTGCTAAGTATATTAAATAAAAACTGAAGAAGAAGAGGAAGAAAAGAAAAAGGAAACAAAACCTTTAACACAGTGAAAGAACCACAAAGGTGAATCTGCATAAAACTATAAGGAACTTCTATTTATGATTAAGATACACACACATTAATGTTCCTTAATATTCAGGGATGTTTGTTGAGCAACAAATTGGTTGAAAAACAAATGTGATGTGACTGGAGGGAGAATTCACTGGAACCTTTGGGGGCATTGGTTGCTGGGGAAGGACTGAGAGCCTGGGGCAGAATCAGAAGGCCTGGATGCTAGGTTGGCTTCACCTCAGGCTGGCATCTGCCCTCTATGCACCACGCAGCTATGTGATGCAGGGGCTTGAGAACAAGATACTCTCTTCCAAGATTTCCAGCTGTGACTGGCCATGTGGGGAGGTGAGGTTCATTTGTTGCCTCCAAAGACTCCCGACAACAGTATGAAGAATGTTCTGTTGCCTACCCTCGGCCTATCCCCGCCACCTCATCCCATCAGCTCACGCAGCAAACAACTCTGCTGAAGTTTCATTCGGAATCAAACAGCTGTTTAGAGCTGGTTTCAAGTCCACCAAGCGAATCTTCTGTGTACTCTGTTTCCCAGGCAACACTGACGTCGCTGCCCTGCTGCTGTTGCCATAGACAGGATCAGCACACCCAGGCCTGCAACCAGGAGAGAGTCCCGTGCAGACTGCTGCTCCCTGAGGCAGAAGGCCCTCTGAAGGCGTCTTGCTAGATGCCAAGCCATTGAAAAATCAGTGTGCATAATTACCATTCCATGTAAAAGCCTTACCATATATACTTTTTAAATTTGGTTTTACTGCATGTCACAGAAGCAAAGCTGGGAATACAAGCTGGGCTTTTATGTGGGGGACTGTGCATCTGAATACAAATATGGCAGAAGACGAAAGTGCAGAAGATAAGGACTGGATGCTCTTTCAGTAGCCGGTGCAGCCCGGTATGAAGGGCCGTCAGGGCATGACGCCTGCTTCTTGGCTCCTTGAACGAATACTCAGTGTGAACCCGCACTCTCCTTTTAAAGTGGAGGCAATTTGTCTGCTGTCATCCTCCTGCCTTAATTAGACTCCAGTATGGATCTGGAGAGACATCTTTGTTCTCCCAGTGCAGAGGCCCTTCACAGTAGCCCATGAAAGCTACCGAAACATCAGCTTCTGTAATAAACTCTTCCGTTCACTGCAAAGTGGCATCAGATGATCTTTGAGACAGATACCAAATCCACATGTGCAAGTGGGCTTTCCGTTTCACTGTGTAAGGGGTTCCAGGCATGTCTACCCAGCCACATGTCTGAAAGTTTGCTCTTCTGTTAACATCGGGTCCTACAGCTCACACTCATCTCACAAGATTCATCCGTCTTTACCTCTGTGCTGTAATGAGTTGGTACGAATCAAACACTGAGAGTTCACACCCACACTGTCCCTCACATCAAGGTTCAAATAACCTTGCCAGTTTTTAATTCCAACACATCTCAGTTCCTAACAAGAAATTTAAAAGTCCTAAATCTGCTGGCAAAGGGGGGAAATTCACATGCTGTGCTTCAAATGTAAATGTTAATAAAATTTGATTTTCATTATTGATGCCACATGGCTGCTACACGACAAGAATAAAAGGAGGGAAAAAAAAGAATAGAAGGAGTATTTAATAATTTGCCAGAACAATGATCCCAACAGCAAGACTATGAGATAATCACCATTATTATCATCCCCATTTTAAGGATGAGGAAACTGAGGATTGCAGAAATAAATCAAAATGAGAAGGAAAGCCAGCATGCAATCTATGCCATGTGGCTCCAGAATCCATGCTCTACATGGCAGAAACCTTTGCAACCTGTCCTCAGAAATAGTCATTCAAGTTTCGATGGAGTCTGGAGCAGAAATGACCCTACAGATCATTAAGCAAATCATTCTCAACCTGCCTCAGCTTCCCAGCTGGCACGTGAGAGGGACAGCAGCAAATCCCTGGCTATTATCAACATGCTTAAAGACATAAGTGATAAACACAAACCATCCAAGTCTCTGCCTCTCTTCTCTCTGACAACACTGGTTTTTTGTCGTCATTGTTGGTTTTAGAGCCAAAGATAAAGAGCTGGGTTTAAGTCCTGCATGAAATCCTCAGAATTCTTTGTTTCCCTAGGCCTTATAAAATCCAGCCCTTGTTTATTCAAACATGAATACAGCAGAGTAGAAAACCAGGTGATTTGCCCAGTGACATAGAGGTACAGTAAATACAGGTACACAGTCCTGCCAAATCGCCAAGATTTCCTGATTCTCAGTCAGTAAACAGCATAACCAAGTACTTTGCATAAGGACAGATGGTATTATGACAGAGAAAACACATTACTCTTCAACTTTATCAGCAGGGTAATAAAGATGGGCAATAAATACTCCTTTTATTGATAATTATTTTCCCTCTGTGAACTTTGACAGCCCAACCCACTGATCCTTGGGCTAAAGAACAACTAACCACAGTGACACCACTTTGCATATTCTCCTACACAGCCCCACTTACTGAAACTTACTCCTTTGGAAAGAAAAGAACTATTAACACTAAAACTTTAGCAGTCACAAACTGGAAGCCTGCAGGCAAGATCTGGCTGACAGAAATGTTTCGTTTGGCCAGCAGGGTATTTCAAACAGTTTGATTGGTTTACCACCTTTTTCTCTTGTAACATGTTTCTCTGGGCAGGCAGTTTGCCAGAGTTCCTACCGGCAGCTTGACTGTTATGCTATCTGCTCGTCCCTGTGGGCATCTGGTTTGCAGTCTCTGCTTTACTGCATTAATATTATGGCATTAAAATAACAGGACCCACAATTTCACACCAGTCACCTATGACCAATACCTGAATGCTGCATCAAAATCGGGCTTACTTTATAAAGAAAAAAGTGATTGCAGAAGGGTACAGAGGGCTAGGACTGAACCGGGAGATTGGGTGTCCTGAGTCTTGTCCTTTCTCCATCAGTAAATAGTGGAATTACTTTGATCGTGTCACCTATTCTCAAGGGATCACAGTCATTTCCTCATTTGTAAAACAGGGAAGCTGGCTGGCTACTTAAGATTTTTTTGCTAACTAAAAAAACCTGTGCGCTGTCTCTTTCCTCAATCACATACAAATAAAGGAATCTTCCCAGATTAGCAAAGGTCTTTAGCAAAGGCAATGGCACCCCCACCCCAGTACTTTTGCCTGGAAAATCCCATGGACGGAGGATCCTGGTAGGCTCCAGTCCATGGGGTCGCTAAGAGTCGGACACGACTGAGCGACTTTACTTTCACTTTTCACTTTCATGCATTGGAGAAGGAAATGGCAACCCATTCCAGTATTCTTGTCTGGAGAATCCCAGGGACGGGGAAGCCTGGTGGGCTTCCGTCTATGGGGTCGCACAGAGTCGGACACGACTGAAGCGACTTAGCAGTAGCAGTTAGCAAAGGAGGGATTTTAGGAGTCACATAGACTAGAATTTATATGTGGTTCCATCAATTTCCATGACATTTTAGGCCAATTATATAAAACTCTGACAGCCTCAGTGTGAGTACTTTCTATGTACTTACACTCTCAGGTACCTTCTAAATTCTGAAGATCCATGAGTTAGCAAAACAAAGACCCTGTTCTCATGAAGCCTACATTCTAATGGTGAGGAGAGAGAAAATAAAAATTTGTGTAATCTGTCAGGTGATACGAAGGGCTATGGAAATAAATTAAATGGGCTAGGAGGATGAGCGAGGAGAGGTCAAATGATGAGAGATGAGAGGAGAAGATCTGACAAGACTCCCCAAAGAAGTGGGGAATAGGGATGGTTTAGCCATGTAGCCCCCTGGGTATAGGTTGCTCCCAGCAGAAAACCCAGGAGTTGTAAAAATTAAATGATGTGACAAGCAGGACTCCTGACAGAATCTTTGCGATAAGCTGCTTTCCTCCCTACCCTCTCCCTCACCATGTCCCTCCTAAAAAACTTGTGTATGGTCTTCAGGATCTCCTGTCTGCCTTGATAACAGTCCCAAATATCTCAAAGCAAAGCAGACCAGGGGTAAGAAAAACCTTACCTCTAATCAGCATTCTAACCAATGACAACCCATATCTGTCAAATCCTATTTTTGATACTCAGGTAAGACAGGCAAACCCTTCCTCAACTGTGCTTTGAGGAAAATCTTTTCATAACAAAGTACTCCAAAATATATTGTTGTTTTTGTTCAGTTGCTAAGTAGTGTCCGACTCATTGTGACCCCATGGACTGCAGCACACCAGGCCTCCCTGACCTTCACCAACTCCCAAAGTTTTCTCCAACTCATTAGGAGTTGGTGATGGACAGGGAAGCCTGGTGTGCTGCGATTCATGGGATTGCAAAGAGTTGGACACGACTGAGCCACTGAACTGAACTGAACTGATGTCCACTGAGTCGGTGATGCCATCCAACCATCTGTACAGGAAGTTAATGGTAATGATCTGCATTCCTCAGAGGGTGGGAGCCAGAGCACAGAAGTTAAGGCCACAGTCTCTGTGTAGGAAAGCCTGGATCACACTCCAGCTCTCTGCTTATTGCCCATGTGATCTTAGTCAAGTTACTTAGCCTCTCTGAATCTCAAGTTTTTCAGCTATAATTGGGGACCAACATAATCTCCATCTTGAGTTGTGTGAGACCCGAATGTCCATAAAACACCTGAAATTCTCTTGGCACAAAGAAAGGTGCCTGATGATATGTGTGTATTTCTATCAGGGCTTCCAATAGCAAATTATGCATCAGCTCTGACTACACAGGAGAGAATGTTATTAAACGTCACCCAGTGGGTGGCTCCCGAAGTGTCTGACAGCCGAGTGTAATGCCCCCAGTTGTGCTGCGGAGTGGCCCAGGGACACTGCGCAGGAGCAGACCACACAGCTCACAGCACCGAGCCCTGCAGCACTAGGCATTGCCCTACTATTCAGTGAGAGGAGGGCTGTGTCCCCCAGCAAAGCTCAGGCAGTAAAGAGTTTCCCAAACCAGACAGGAGCTCAGATGCCAGCAGCCAAGAGTGACAGGTGTTTTACTACAGCCCCACTATTATTACAGCAGGGATTAGGGGTGCCAAACCTCCAGCCCCTGTGCAACAAAAGGTCTGCATCTAACTTATAGTCAGCCCTGCACATCTGTGGTTCCTCCATATCCACGGATCTGTTTCCTCAGATTCAACCAACTGCAGACCAGGCAGTATTTACCATTGAATTAAATGTATCAGTTCAGTTCAGTTGCTCAGTCGTGTCCAACTCTTTGCGACCCCATGAATTGCAGCACGCCAGGCCTCCCTGTCCATCACCAACTCCCGGAGTTCACTCAGACTCACGTCCATCGAGTCAGTGATGCCATCCAGCCATCTCATCCTCTGTCTTCCCCTTCTCTTGCCCCCAATCCCTCCCAGCATCAGAGTCTTTTCCAATGAGTCAACTCTTCCCATGAGGTGGCCAAAGTACTGCAGTTTTAGCTTCAGCATCATTCCTTCCAAAGAAATCCCAGGGCTGATCTCCTTGCAGTCCAAGGGACTCTCAAGAGTCTTCTCCAACACTACAGTTCAAAAGCATCAATTCTTCAGCGCTTAGCCTTCTTCACAGTCCAACTCTCACATCCTTACATGACCACTGGAAAAACCACAGCCTTGACTAGACGGACCTTTGTTGGCAAAGTAATGTCTCTGCTTTTAAATATGCTATCTAGGTTGGTCATAACTTTCCTTCCAAGGAGTAAGCGTCTTTTAATTTCATGACTGGACCCAATTCAAACCCATGTTGTTCGAGGGTTGCCTGTACAAATATCCTTTGGAGCATCTACCAGTTTGCTCGTGCTTCTTCCCTCCTGGAGGCTCCCTGCCCTGGGAAACCTTCTCCCCAACTCCAAAGCCTGCTTCCTCCCTTTTCCTGCTAATTCTCTTACAAGGCACCTCATTACAAATTGATTTACACACCCTAACTATACATACTCATATACAAACAGACACAAATCCTTTGGAGCATACACAGGCTAGAGATTAAAAACAAGTGCATACATGGTTATAAATAACTCCACTTGGTTCACTAATCATTTTATGTGTGTATATCTCAACCCACAAATGAGGTTATAATTCCTTCTTGACAGGGAGCACCATCCTTTTCTCTCCTGTTAGAAGTCTGTTTCCTGTTCTATGCCAATGCTTAATACCTCTTCCTTTAAAGCTGGGATGATGCATAGTTTTTATACTGGGGGTCAAATATCTAATTCATCTACAAATATGCCTTTCTAAAGAAAAACAAATACAGACTCGCATATAAAATGGGGACAGTTATCAGTGTCAACAAATTTCACAAAATATTGAAACATGTACAAATTAATTACTTTATAGAATCATTTTTACTCATTTTCAGATTAAAAAAGAAACACTATCCTACTTCAAAAATTGGGGAATCCCACACTGCCCCAAATTTACCAAAAAAAAAAAGTTTCCGCCCACCACCTTTGAATAACATCCCCATCTTAAGGGCACAATTGCTCAATGTTGTCAAAAACCATAGTGACATGTTTAGAACTGTGATATCTCTTAATACTGCTCAGGGATTGATAGACTTGAACTACAACTCCTATACAGCCCATTAGCCAAAAGTCTTAATATGTCTTTAATAATGCTTTCCATACAGAGTACTTGTAAATTTAAACTAATTATAAACCTACAATATTGAGTCAGGAATCTACCAAATCTACAGAAAAACAATGTATATTGTTTATATATATACATATATAAACAATCTGGAGAAGGAAATGGCAACCCAGTCTGGTATTCTTGCCCAAAGAAACCCAAGGACAGATAAGCCTCGTGGGCTACAGTCCACAGGGTAACAAAGAGTCAGACATGACTAAGAGACTTATCAGGCATATAATATATATATTAGATACCTAAAGAGGAAGTTCTCCCATGAAGAGTTCTCTTCTCCCAATGAGTAATGAACTCCTTCAGGAAACATTTACTGAGATCCAAAGTGTCTATGCTACGGGCTATTATCCCCTAGTCAGAAACTGCCAGGCCAGAAGGCAATACATATGTGAAGGGCAAAGAGAAACTGACAAGAACCTTAGTGGTTCCCAGCAGGCTCCTGGCGAAGCAGAGCAGCTGATAAAGCTACCTGGGCTCTCGGCCAAGAGGAGGAAGGTTAATAGGCAGTCAGAAAAGTGCATGTGTGGAAGAGTTGGAAACAACAAGAGGAGCGTGGTCAGACAATGGAACAATGGAAAAATCAGAAATCAGAGGAGGAAACACTGGAGGTATCTTTTTCATCAAGAAAAAGGAAGGGCATGTACATCTATCAAAAAGAAGTAAAAAACAAAGTATGAGAAAAGAGGCTCAAAATAGTGCCCATCTCGCTTCTCCACTGTGCTTCAAACACATCCTGGGTATTCAAGCAAGTCTGCAACTTGCAGATACCACAGATATTTAAAGTTCCCTCGTCACTACCTTCCTTATGGAATTGTCATCATGTGACAAGGTTATTTGGTCTTGCTTCTATTCATTTTCCCACATTCAAAGTCTTTTCCTAGAAACAGAGAGAATCATGCTTCCTAAGCCAGGACATGATGTCAAGCCCACTGTTTTCAGTGCTCATTTATTTCGGAATCACCTTTTCTGTTGAAAAAGGTTATCACTGCAATACAGATCACGCGTGCAGTGTAAATGTAGCATCATCTTTAAACGCTAGTTCCCAACCATCAGTTTATCCAAATACTCCCCAATAAGTATGCAAAATGCTCTGTGAATCCAGCCGGTTTCATCATCTCCAAATTCTCTGTTACATCTCTTTTTAAACCATACAGTCAGTCAGTACTGGAGTGGCCTGGTTCATTAGGTCCCCAGGACCTTCAGTTTGCCATTCAAGACACTTGGAGCTTGGCCCCAGCTACTTTCCCCATCAGGCCTCAAGTCCATTTCCTTCAGGCCCACTTCTGTCATCAAGAACCCAACCTATGCAAACAGCACTGACTTGACAAGCCCAGCTCTACCCAGGTCCCTTTCCTGCTCCAAGAACCTCTTCTGCATAGTCCTTCCCAACTTTACACCCTCTCAACCCTCCCCAGTGGCCACCAACAAATGATGCAATCCTTGCTTCCGATGGGATCCCTGTCCTGAGAGTCCAGAGCTTCAGGGACAAAGGAAGGCTTTGGAGTCTAAACCCGGCCACTCATTACACATGGAGCCTTAGCCAAACCACCTCACCTCTTTGAACATCCCTTTCCATATCTGTAAAATGAAATAACAACACGTCCCTTGCAGGGCTATCATGAGGACTGGAAACAATTTACAGAAAGGGCCAAATACTATTAATCCATAGTAGATATTCAAGAAAGGAGGATTATGAGTCCATCAAGAACAACAAGACCACCACTGTGAATGTCTCAAGTCCAGAGAAATAAGGCACTCACACCCAGGGCTGCAGTGTCAGCGGTTGGCTCCTGGAGAGCAGGGCCCAGTCCTTCCCTCTCCAGATACTCAGTGCTCCATCCACTCATCTTTATGTTTAACGGGCATTTTATAAACAGCAATGGGGAGAGAAAACTAAAATAATATGTACCCAATGTTAACATAACTATCTTCAGGCACTGGTTTTATAGGAGATTTATAAGGCCTTTTATTGTGTGCCTTTTGATATTAACTACCTTTTCTAGAGGCAACAGATATTATAAAAGTCTTGCCAAATGTATTCAACATCTCATTAGAATTTTAGGGTCTCAAGCCCCATTATGAACTCCAAATAGAAGTTATATTAACAACTTGATTTTCAATTGGTTTAACCTCTATCTTTCAAACTTGTCTAATTTTTCTCCTGAAGCAATAATCAAGTGTGGAAGTCACTCAGTCATGTCTGACTCTTTGTGACCCCGTGAACTGCAGCCTGCCAGGCTCCTCTGCCAATGGAATTTTCTAGGTAAGAATACTGGAATGGGTTTCCATTCCCTTCTCCAAGGGATCTTCTCAACCCAGGGATAGAACCTGGTTCTCCTGCATTGGCAGGCAGATTCTTTACCATCTGAGCCACCAGGGAAGCTCAAGCAATAATGCCTCCAATAAAGCACCATTTTCTAGACCAAAACAGTTTTTATGACAAGTCCCCTTTGATTTAACTCCAAAATATGCCCTCAGAATTTCACTTGTGATCACAGTGAGCATTAATATTGGAGGTCAAATTCAAACTTTTTCTGGTCTAAAAACCAACTTAACAACAAAATAGGAAGTAAGCCTAAAAATGGAGAAGGAAATGGCAACCCACTCCAGTATTCTTGTCTGGGAAATGCCATGGACAGAGGAGCCTGGCAGGTTACATTCCTTTGTGTCTCAAAGAGTCAGACATGACTTAGCAACTAAACTACCAGCACCACCACCACCACATCTAACAAATCTCATATTCTATTTTCAAAGGATGTCTTATTATTTTGACATTCACACTTTTTCATACAGCAGGTGGCTGTAATCACTTCAGTTTTCATATTTTCAATATGCTTTAATATATTAGATAAACTAAAAAGAAGATACAGCTACTCTTCGATTAGAAACTGAAGGGGCAATACTGTGTGCCTATTGGAATAAAAAGAAAGGTCACATATCATGGGCCACTTTTTTCTTGTACTCTGAGACAGGACTTTCACACAAATGATGGGTGATGGCACTGCATCATAATTTAAAACCAAAATAAGCTTCCAGAAGAGAGGGACACGCTGGTGGGGAGCTAAATCGTTTGAAAAGCCTCTGCTACCACCTACTTTTCATAAAAAAGAGGATCAGCCAGATACAGCTTCAAAAAACAGTGGTAATCACCCCTGCCCTCCTCACAGGTGCCCTCCTCTGTGGACTTCACGGACAGCACACCCTCCCGTCTGCCTGCATCCACACTCCCCGGCAAGGGTCCATCATGGGCCTTTCCTTCAGGGAGATTTCAGCTTCTCAGGCTTTCACAAGAAGTGGCTGATTTCCACCGATTCCCAACCTGATGCTGTCAGTTTTTAACACTTCCCACCTCAGAAAACCTACCTCTTCAAGTGGAGCTGTAGTATTTTAAAGATGTCAGGAGTGAAAAACCTGGGGAATCATTTAGGGAAGCGGTTCTTGACCTTAACAGACTTGCCCTTAACATAGTATTTTATCATCTCCACCGTTAATTATCCTGAAGTGAAATTCTGATCATTTATCTCTACACCATTTTAAGATATGTGTGTCTGCCTATGACCTTTATCATAATATTGAGGAACAAAGGAAAATAATTTTCAAAATTACGCATTTCAATAAGCGGATTAATGCTCAGACACTATAAGACACAAGGAAGTGGTCAACTGCTTACTTCTACTTATTACTTTAGATTTGGAGAAAAACAAGATCAGGAAACATGCCTCATAAGAAAAACAAAATAAGAGAACAAAGGGACAGGTGGTACATGGAATTAAAAGCTTGAGTTAAGATAAGCAGAGATGAGACATTTATACGACATCCTTCAGGAATGCCCACTGGGTCATTCTAAAGACATGAAGGACACCACATAATTCTTTGTTTGGCAGGACTGTCCTAAAACTGCAGGATGTCTGACACAACTGGAACCTACCTGGCAAACAATGAAATAACATAAAACACTCCTACGAATTTCCAGAACACCCTCTGGAGAGCAATACTGCCCCCACTGAGAAGTACTGACACAGTTCCACTGTTCCCCTCATTCTGGCTTTGAGAACACAGAGGCCCTGAGAGGTGAAGTGATTACACTCCCAGCAGGTTACTGACAAGGACACAGCTGGTTTCAGAATGAGACTTATAATCCACACACACACACCCCATCCCTACTCCTAGATCAGATTTTTCACTCCCGCCCTCTGCAATCATCCCCCTTAAAATTGAAACACCTGTGTCACGCTGACCCCACACCTCCTGTATTCTTCCCTAATCGTGCATGCTGACTTGTTCCCATTGCACATCAAGCCCCACATGGGCACAGTCTGAGCCTTATTAACTCACATCACAAGAAACACGCTTTGGGTTCCCCTTCTTGAACCATAACCAACATCCTGACTGTCTTTGGGACCTTCCAGTTCCCAGCCAGCCCATTATACAGTCCCTCCCTCCCCACACCTCATTCTCTCAGCATTCAGAATGCTTCCCACACTGCTCCCTCGGCACTGCCCATCATACGTCTGCTAAATCTTGGTTTATTGCCCCTCTGTCAGCTTTTTCCTTAATCCGTGCTGCACAGAAGTATAGGTGTGTTAAGTTTCATATCTAAGCAGACCTGTGTTATTTCATATTCATCAGCTACAATATAAATCTATTCAACGTAGTTTCTTCCAGCTACTTGAGAAGTTCTTTGGCTGTTCCAAATCTGCTGAGTCAATCCCTGATTCAATCCACATATTCTGTTTTTATAATGACTGGGCAATAGATTATGAGGATGCCCCCTTCCAATGAGATCTCTGTTCATGCTATAGGTCCAAGCAGACTGTCCTCGTTTTGAAAAAGTAATTTTTATTTTTCCTCCAAAATCTGGCTCGTGTTAAAATCCTCAACAAAGCTTTCAAGCTCCTGGCCTATGTGGATCTCTGAATTCTCAAATCATTAAACAGAAATGAAAGCAATTTTTAGATGACCTAGCCAAATCATTTTACTTTACACATGAAGGCACTGAGATTCAGAGAAGTAAAGAAATAGTCTCTGGGCATATAACTGGTTACAAACAAGGCTACAACTCAGGTCTCTCCCTTCCTGCTCTGGGAGTTCATTTGCTAATATTTACAGATGTTTCCAAAAAATCTGTTTAAAAAAAAAAAAAAAGAAAGAAAGAAAAGAAAAAAACTAAAAAAACCTCCTCTTAAAAAACACACTTTTGTATATTTGTTAGGATAATTCTACTATCCTTCATATTGTCATTCATTCAGTATGTAAAAATGGAAATGTTTTATTTGCAATGTATTTTTACACTAAATGGAAATTTAATGCAAATATTCAGTTCCTATTTTGCTTGTTCATTTCAGGTTTATTTCAGTTAATAACCATCTCCAGTTTGCTTTCTAGGCAACACAATCTTGCCAAAAATTCCTAAATGGGGCCACAAAATAATCATCTCAAATGAAGCTTTTTAACTTTTATAGCCTATTTCCGTTTCAAACCATGTTTACTTCACAAGTGGTTTTCGTTTTTATTTTATGACTATATAAAAGGACAAAGTAAAATTATAATATTCAGTCTGTAATCATTTCCTAAACTTCTTAAGAGTGCCTTGCACGCCTCAACTATTGTTAATTAGTCAGCACTGATTCACACACTCTTTAAGCTCATGCTGTCTTCTTGCAATTTCTCAGTCCTCAATCATTTAGGTGGTGAATCCACTGTGAGGTGACTAATGTGTTACATCACCAGATTAGATTATTTCTACTCTTTTCATAAGCTTATTTTTACCACCAGCTTCTTTTACATTAATATACCATCAGTTGACTCTTTTTAATGTTATCTCTATTTTTAATGGTATCTGAAGAGACCAAAGTCAATATCCAAAAAACCACCTCCTTTCACACCCGCAGGTACACATTACTATACTGAATGTACTTCACCAGCCTTGAAAATCTGATGTTTCCATCCTTTGAAGAAACTCTCTCCTTTGAAGTTATTTTATGCTCTATTTTAAACACAATCAAAATGTGGAAAAGAAAAGTGGATATTCTCCCAAAGCCACTCAACTGAATGACAAAATTGGGAAAGGTTTCAAAAATACTGGCTCATATTTCATTTTCTTACTCTCTAGACCCACAGAGTAACTTCATACACACACACACACACACACACACAGCTTCTTCTTTGAGAAAGCTGTTAGTCATCAATCTGTTTTTAGCAATGGCACCCCACCCCAGTACTTTTGCCTGGAAAATCCCATGGATGGAGGAGCCTGGTAGGCTCCAGTCCATGGGGTCGCTAAGAGTCAGACAGGACTCAGAGACTTCACTTTCACTTTTCACTTTCATGCATCGGAGAAGGAAATGGCAACCCACTCCAGTGTTCTTGCCTGGAGAATCCCAGGGATGGGGGAGCCTGGTGAGCTTCCATCTATGGGGTCGCACAGAGTCGGACACGACTGAAGCGACTTAACAGTAACAACAACTCTGCCTCAAGCTTTTAATCTCATCTTCATCATTAAGGAGATATACCTTAAGTATTTTATAAACTATCTAAAAATTTCAATTAGCTATTTTTATCTCCATGAAAATTGTAAATTCTCATGAATACAACCATCCAACATTGAAGGAAACAAGTGTAAGATGTTAGCTAGGCAGCTGACACACAAGAAGATCTGTAACACATGTCTGTAACTTAAAAGAGAGGGGGCAGAGACTCCCTGCCTGCATAATTAACTATCTAATCTTGAAGATGGCACTTCTATCTCTGGCCTACTTTCTTCCGTGTGAATCAGGGAGTAAAGAATGCAAACACAGTATCTGTTTAAGTTTTTACTATTTATGATCCTAGGAAATTACAAAAAATATATTGACATCTTTCTATAACATGACTAAATGAAGAAAATATGCTTCCTTAAACATATGTATTTATCCTGTTTAGTTAATCTAGAAGCAGAGTACATCATGTGAAATGCCAGGCTGGATGAAGCACAAGCTGGAATTAAGATAGTCCAGAGAAACAGCAACAACCTCAGATATGCAGATGATACCACCCTAACAGCAGAAAGTGAAGAGGAACTAAAGAGCCTCTTGATGAGGGTGAAAGAGGAGAGTGAAAAAGTTGGCTTAAAACTCAACATTCAAAAACAAAGATCATGGCATCTGATCCCATCACATCATGGTAAGTGGAGGGGGAAAAGTAGAAGCAGTGACAGATTTTATTTTCTTGGGCTCCAAAATCACTGCAAGCAGTGACTCAGCCATGAAATTAAAAGACACCTGCTCCTTGGAGGGAAGGCTATGACAAACCTAGACAAAGTATTAAAAAGCAAAGACATCACTTTGCCAACAAAGGTCTGTATAGCTAAAGCCATGGTTTTTCCAGTGGTCATGTATGGATGTGAGAGTTGGACCATAAAGAAGGCTTAATGCCAAAGAATTGATGCTTTTGAACTGTGGTGTTGGAAAAGGCTCTTGAGAGTCCCTTGGACAACAAGGAGATCAAACCAGTCAATCCTAAAGGAAATCAACCCTAAATATTCACTGAAAGAACTGATGCGGAAGCTCCAATACTTGACTACTTAATGCAAACAACTGACCTATTGGAAAAGACCCTGATGCTGGGAGAGATTGAAAGAAAAAAGAGAAGAGGGCAGCAGAGGATGAGATGGTTGGATGGCATCATCAACACTATGGACAAGAATTTGAGCAAACTCTGGGAGATAGTGAAGGACAGAGGAACCTGGTGTGCTGCAGTCAGTGGGGTTGCAAAGAGTCGGACACAACTTAGTGACTGAACAACAATATATATATATATATATATGATGATGTGATCACTGACCTAGAGCCAGACATCTTGGAATGTGAAGTCAAATGGGCCTTAGAAAGCATCACTACGAACAAAGCTAGTGGAGGTGATGGAATTCCAGTGGAGCTATTCCAAGTCCTGAATGATGATGCTGTGAAAGTGCTACACTCAATATGCCAGCAAATTTGGAAAACTCAGCAGTGGCCACAAGATTGGAAAAGGTCAGTTTTCATCCCAATCCCAAAGAAAGGCAATGCCAAGGAGTGCTCAAACTACCGCACAATTGCACTCATCTCACACGCTAGTAAAGTAATGCTCAAAATTCTCCAAGCCAGGCTTCAGCAATATGTGAACCGTGAACTTCCTGATGTTCAAGCTGGTTTTAGAAAAGGCAGAGGAACCAGAGATCAAATTGCCAACATCCGCTGGATCATGGAAAAAGCAAGAGAGTTCCAGAAAAACATCTATTTCTGCTTTATTGACTATGCCAAAGCCTTTGACTGTGTGGATCACAATAAACTATGGAAAATTCTGAAAGAGATGGGAATACCAGACCACCTGATCTGCCTCTTAAGAAATATGTATGCAGGTCAGGAAGCAACAGTTAGAACTGGTCATGGAACAACAGACTGGTTCCAAATAGGAAAAGGAGTACGTCAAGGCTGCATATTGTCACCATGTTTATTTAACTTATATGCAGAGTACATCATGAGAAATGCTGGACTGGAAGAAACACAAGTTGGAATCAAGATTGCCGGGAGAAATATCAATAACCTCAGATATGCAGATGACACCACTCTTATGGCAGAAAGTGAAGAGGGGCTAAAAAGCCTCTTGATGAAAGTGAAAGTGGAGAGTGAAAAGGTTGGCTTAAAGCTCAACATTCAGAAAACGAAGATCATGGCATCTGGTCCCATCACTGCATGGGAAATAGATGGGGAAACAGTGGAAACAGTGTCAGACTTTGTTTTTCTGGGCTCCAAAATCACTGCAGATGGTGACTGCAGCCATGAAATTAAAAGACACTTGCTCCTTGGAAGGAAAGTTATGACCAACCTAGATAGCATATTCAAAAGCAGAGACATTACTTTGCCAACAAAGGTTCGCCTAGTCAAGGCTATGGTCTTTCCTGTGGTCATGTATGGATGTGAGAGCTGGACTGTGAAGAAGGCTGAGCACCGAAGAATTGATGCTTTTCAACTGTGGTGTTGGAGAAGACTCTTGAGAGTCCCTTGGACTGCAAGAAGATCTAACCAGTCCATTCTGAAGGAGATCAATCCTGGAATTTCTTTAGAAGGAATGATGCTAAAGCTGAAACTCCAGTATTTTGGCCACCTCATGCGAAGAGTTGACTCATTGGAGAAGACTCTGATGCTGGGAGGGATTGAGGGCAGGAGGAGAAGGGGACGACAGAGGATGAGATGGCTGGATGGCATCACTGACTCGATGGATGCGAGTCTGAGTGACCTCCGGGAGCTGGTGATGGACAGGGAGGCCTGGCGTGCTGCGGTTCATGGGGTCGCAAAGAGTCGGACACGACTGAGCGACTGATCTGATCTGATCTGATATATATATATATATATATATATATATATATATATATATATATTGCCTAAGAGCCAACGGTAACCCACTCCAGTACTCTTGTCTGGAAAATTTCATGGACAGAGGAACCTGGTAGTCTACAGTCCATGGAGTCACAAAGAGTCAGACAGGACTGAGCGACTTCACTTCACTAAGAGCCAAACTATGAATTTCTTTTGTTTATAACATCAGCTCACTATCACATATTGTTTGGTCAAATGAATCTATAAAAAATTTATGTTTTATTTTCATAAGGTGTTGCTTCTACCTTTCATTTTAAAAATGTTGACAAAATGGTAGTAAAAGAGTAAAATAGCCAAGAAAGAATAACAATCACAATGATACCAGTAGCTTGTACTCACTGAGCCATCACCATCCGTCAGGAACTCATTTAAAATACTTACACAGGTGCTTTTGCATTTACTCCTTGTAACAACTTTATCTACTGATTTGTCAGTTGAGAAACAGAGGGACAAAATGGTTAAGTAACTTGACAAAGTTACATCATAGGTTGGAGAGCTGGATCTGGATGCCGGACCAGGCAGCTTTGGCTTAATCGGGTAGTTAACGCCTTCACTTTACTGCCTCTTGATAAGAGGCTGAGTGACAAGATGAAGGTTAGTTCAGTTCAACACTAACCAGATACATTCGCTGGAACTCACTTTCCATATCTATTAATACTACAAGAATACTATTCATAGTATGAGATTTGGCAGTCCCATATCTGGTGCTAGGGCTTCCCTTGTGGCTCAACTGGTAAAGAATCTGCCTGCAATGCGGGACACCTGTGTTCGATCCCTAAGTTGGGAAGATCCCCTGGAGAAGGGAACGGCTACCCACTCCAGTATTCTGGTCTGGAGAATTCCATGGGGTCACAAAGACTGGGACATGACTGAGGGACTTTCACAATCTGGTGCTATAATCTAGAAAATCCATACAAGTATTTACACAGACATCTAAAAAGATTGGTATTTCTCTCCGGAGCATCTCTTACAGCATAGCCACCTGCCTTCTGCCCTACTTCTCAGAAATGAATCTATGACCAAGCAAATAGCCTTGGTTCCCAGCCATAAGAGATATGAGAAGGTATTTCAGAAAGAAAAGAAACAGAGGCTTAATTGCTCTTCCCCACCCCTTGCTCCTTGGACGAGGTCTCCTCCCTCTGTCCCTCGCCTACCTATGCTGCCAATCAAACAGCCCTCAATTCTAGACCAACACCCACTCCAACTTCAACCAAGAGCCACCTCACCCCGCTCTACTCCACCCCGATCTGACAACTGACGGCACAACTGTGTCCTGTGGAAGGACTGACTAATAAGTGGCCAGGGATCATTTTAAATGCTAGCTGTTATTTCTGCAGAAAGTGTAAAGCCGATGCACTGAAAAAACCCTGCTTAGAGTCACTGGGTTTGGGCTCTTGACCTAGCACATCAAGTGCTCGACTCTGATTCTTGTCTGGCTGTCTTCTAGAAGAGGCTGCAGATGGGTGAGAAAACTGGGAGAGAATGGGGAGAGCAGGTGCGGCCAAGCTTCTTCACATCTGATGCAGTTGGTCAGTGTTCAGGTTAAAAGGGAAAGCAATAAATCTATGGCAAACAAAGTCAATGTTTCTTCCAAGTTAAAGCAGTAAGGACTGCTGCTTTTGTGTTCTGACCACTCCTAAAAGGTTTAAATGCCTCCCAGGAGCTGCAGAGGGGGCAACAGGTCAAACACCACCACTAGCACCTTCATCATTCAGTAATCCTTTAAATGCAACTAAAGGTATTAATCCGGAGAAGGCAATGGCACCCTACTCCAGTACTCAGCCTGGAAAATCCCATGGACGGAGGAGCCTGGTAGGCTGCAGTCCCCTGGGGTCACTAAGAGTTCGGATGCGACTGAGCGACTTCATTTTCACTTTTCACTTTCATGCATTGGAGAAGGAAATGGCAACCCACTTCAGTGTTCTTGCCTGGAGAATCCCAGGGACAGGGGAGCCTGGTGGGCTGCCGTCTATGGGGTCGCACAGAGTAGGACATGACTGAAGCGACTTAGCAGCAGCAGCAGCAACAAAGGTATTAATCACTGAATCTTCACAGCTACCTGAAGCCATCACACTCCAAAACCAACCACTCACTGTCTAAGAAAGGTGTGAGTGCCATGCACACCACATGGTTTATGAGCTTCCATGTCCTTAGCATCGCTACAGTTAGAACTGAGGCTGAAAGTATCCCTTTTCCATCCTTGTTCATGAGATGGAATGAAAACATTCTACTTAGCCATATATAAATACTACACCTTGTAGAACTTCAACATTAGATTGTTACAATAATACTCTTGCAGCAGGCCCTTAACAAAGTTCATCAGGGATCACAGGCTCTGTTCTTCCCACCACCAGCTGGATGTGAGAAACCTTCAACAGCCACTAAACACCCCTTGGTTCCATCACCAGCTAGCTGTGGGTTTACCTCTCCTGATTTCCATCTAAAAGGCTGGCTTAAAGCTCAACATTCAGAAAACGAAGACCATGGCATCTGGTCCCATCACTACATGGGAAATAGATGGGGAAACAGTGGAAACAGTGTCAGACTTTATTTTTCTGGGCTCCAAAATCACTGCAGATGGTGACTGCAGCCATGAAATTAAAAGACACTTGCTCCTTGGAAGGAAAGTTATGACCAACCTAGATAGCATATTCAAAAGCAGAGACATTACTTTACCAACAAAGGTTCGCCTAGTCAAGGCTATGGTCTTTCCTGTGGTCATGTATGGATGTGAGAGTTGGACTGTGAAGAAGGCTGAGCACCGAAGAATTGATGCTTTTGAACTGTGGTATTGGAGAAGACTCTTGAGAGTCCCTTGGACTGCAAGGAGATCCAACCAGTCCATTCTGAAGGAGATCAGCCCTGGGATTTCTTTGGAAGGAATGATGCTAAAGCTGAAACTCCAGTATTTTGGCCACCTCATGCGAAGAGCTGACTCATTGGAGAGGACTGCGATGCTGGGAGGGATTGGGGGCAGGAGGAGAAGGGGACAACAGAGGATGAGATGGCTGGATGGCATCACTGACTCGAAGGATGTGAGTCTGAGTGAACTCCGGGAGTTGGTGATGGACAGGGAGGCCTGGTGTGCTACGATTCATGGGGTCACAGAGAGTCGGACACGACTGAGCGACTTATCTGATCTGATCTGATGCTGTAAAAGAAAAAGTTCAGACCAAATGACACTTGGATTTCCTCAACCACAAAAATCTGTGATTACAAGGGGAGAGTATTATCCTTGACAGTGACCTAAGAATTAGTGATTTAATCTGAAAAAAAAAAAAAAAACAAAGAAGAGTTGCTTATACATTTTTCAAAAAAAAAAAGAGGAAAAAAGGATATTTGGGGATAATAACATCACTCAATTTTTATATTGTTGAACCTAAGAAAGCAAATCACAAGGCCTGACCTAAAACTGCAAATTAACAGTGTCAGGGACCTAGCACCAAAGGTCAAATTTAAATAAAAAATCACTTTTGTTGACATATAGTCTTCACAAATTTTTGTTGTTGTTGTTCATAAAAACCATACTTGCTGATGATTATGAGTAGCTAGTTTTAAGCAGCTTGAGAACTCTTACTTTTACGAAGCATGAAAACTTAGAATTCTGGCTCTGAAAGAAATAAGGCACCATATTCAAGCCAGTTAGATTCTACCTCTCGGTTAGATGAGACTTTGGTATGCTATCTGTTAAACTCCTGGAGCTGTCCTAAAATTGAACGTTGATGCTTGGGGAATATTCAACGGCAGACATAATAACACTGATTAAAATATTTCTCAGAATTTTTTTTACCACTGATTCCCTTATTCTTGCAAAAACGTAGGCTCTCAAATTTTACCACTCTTACCATCAGCCAGAATTTAAACTTCCCCACACAGTAACACTACTACCATCAAAGCTATTAAGTAATCTTAATATGTCAAAGGAAACAGGGATGCAAGATAGGATAGCTGAAACGTCAAAAATATAACTTGTGCAAATGGCACAATTTCATTCTTTCTCACAGCTGAGTAGTGTTCCATTGTATATATTATACAAAAACTTTTGACACAATTAGGAATATAATCACAATGTTTTTTAATATTCAACAAGAAATGAACTCCTAGAATCTGCCTGCAATGCATGAGACTCAGATTCAATCCCTAGGTCAGGAAAATTCCCTGGAGAAAGGAATGGCGACCCACTCCAGTATTCTTGCCTAGAGAATTCCATGGACAGAGGAGACTGGTGGACTACAGTCCACTAAGTCACAAACAGTTGGTCACGACTGAGCAACTAACACACACCAAAAAAATCTAGAAAATGTTATTTTTCATGGTGAAATATTAAAAGTTTTTTCTGAGAAAAAAATTAAAAATTAATAAATAAATGAAACTTACATATTGAGTGCCATCCATGTTTTCTTTACTGTGTTTGCTTCAGGCTTTCACAAAGTATAATTAAACCCATTGGTACAAAAAAAAAAAAAAAAAGGTGATTATGTGCCTATACAAGTATGAACTCACCCTGAGGGCCACCTTCAAACTGGGGTTTTTTCAAACTGTATCCCACTGAAGCCCAGAGACCCAGACAGGTAAACCCCTTTGGGTCTCTGAGCAATGTGTACAAATTACATAATGAAATTTTACTTTACATCTCTGCACATATTTGAACCTAAACGTACCGTTGATGAGGAAGGTATAGTTTTCCATTAATCTTTTTCTAAATCCTGGGTGACACATTTTTGTTCAAGTAAAGCCATACAAAGACATCAGTCTGTCATATCCAACACACCTTCCCCCACCAAATGAAGGAGCCATGGATTAAGTTCATACAACCTACAAATACTTCTCAATGACCTACTCGGCCCAGCCTCTCTTCTACACACTGGGGATACAGAACAGGCAAATATCCCTGTCCTTGCAGAGACATTACAACCAAATAAATACATAGTTTAGAAATAAAACAGATATAAAAGTTAGCCAGGGAAACTCTGTGAAAACCTCAATATGGATCATATACTAGACTATAATTATCTTTGGTGTGATAATAGTATATTACAGTGGTTTTCAAACTTGTCTGCACATTGGAATCACCTGAGAACTTTAAAAAAAAAAAAAAAAAAAGGATGCCTATGACTCATCCAGGAATTGAGATTTAATTAGTTTGGTATATAGTCTGAGGTTGGAATTTTAAACTTTTTTTAAAATAAAACTTTGAATCCAGATATAAGATTTATGTGTGTCCATTATCCACTTTAAAACAGTCCTAAGAACTTAACTTTTTTTGTATAAAAGCTAAGGAAACAAAATCAATCACCTAGTTCACTTGATTATCTTAGGATGTTGTCCTAAGTATGAAATTCAACAATTTACAAGCAGAAAACTACTTTAAGATGATGGGCAATGTTTCAGAATTCACCAAGTGAATTTTTAATTTCAGCTTGATATAATTGTTTTACTACAAATTTTTTGTTTCAATGTTTATTTTTCAATATTTTAAAACTATCCTATCTTTAAAAGAGCAGTGCCTCACTGACAATGTTTTGAATATTCATTGCTTCTAAAGAATGCTGCAGGCATAGAATACATTAGGGTTTTATCTAAACACATCCTAAAAACATGAAGTACATTTAAAAAATAAATCCTTAATATACACTTGATTTGTCGCAATTTACCTCTTTCCTAAAGATGTAACAAAATGTTTCAATTAATATTATACAGTCTATTCCAGTGCCATCTGTCATCTGGACAGTTATTATTCATAAGGGAAGCTATAGTCACTATTCATTATGTGTATCTTCCCAACTTGGGTTTTTTTTTTCTTTTTTGGCCTACCAAGAATATACATACATACATACACAGAGAGATACTATGAAAAAGAGAAGACAGGAGGGGCGGGGTAGGGCAATGGATATAGTTGGAAAAGAAGACTTGAGCCCTAATTAGAAAGATACTCATACTTAAGCATGTACTCATCTGGAAAATATTTACTAAGAACCTACTATGTGCCAAGCAATGTGGAAACAATTATAAACAAGCTAAACAGAATTCCAAATTGATAGTCACATTGGGAACATGGAAGAGCAAACACAACACAATTAGAACACTGCTTTTGCAGAGTTAATCTGATGATGAGGATTAAAACCAACTAGACCAGGTTTGTATTCAAAGTGTATATTATCAGATCAGATCAGTCGCTCAGTCGTGTCCGACTCTCTGTGACCCCATGAATCGCAGCACGCCAGCCCTCCCTGTCCATCACCAACTCCCGGAGGTCACTCAGACTCACATCCTTCGAGTCAGTGATGCCATCCAGCCATCTCATCCTCTGCCGTCCCCTTCTCCTCCTGCCCCCAATCCCTCCCAGCATCACAGTCTTCTCCAATGAGTCAACTCTTTGCATCAGGTGGCCAAAATACTGGAGTTTCAGCTTTAGCATCATTCCTTCCAAAGAAATCCCAGGGCTGATCTCCTTCAGAATGGACTGGTTGGATCTCCTTGCAGTCCAAGGGACTCTCAAGAGTCTTCTCCAATACCACAGTTCAAAAGCATCAATTCTTTGGCGCTCAGCTTTCTTCACAGTCCAGCTCTCACATCCATACATGACCACAGGAAAAACCATAGCCTTGACTAGGCGAACCTTTGTTGGCAAAGTAATGTCTCTGCTTTTGAATATGCTATCTAGGTTGGTCATAACTTTCCTTCCAAGGAGGAAGCGTCTTTTAATTTCATGGCTGCAGTCACCATCTGCAGTGATTTTGGAGCCCAGAAAAATAAAGTCTGACACTATTTCCACTGTTTCCCCATCTATTTCCCATGTAGTGATGGGACCAGATGCCATGATCTTCGTTTTCTGAATGTTGAGCTTTAAGCCAACCTTTTCACTCTCCACTTTCACTTTCATCAAGAGGCTTTTTAGTTCCTCTTCCCTTTCTGCCATAAGGGTGGTGTCATCTGCATATCTGAGATTATTGATATTTCTCCCAGCAATCTTGATTCCAGCTTGTGTTTCTTCCAGTCCAGCATGTCTCATGATGTACTCTGCATATAAGTTAAATAAAGAGGGTGACAATATACAGCATTGACGTACTCCTTTTCCTATTTGGAACCAGTCTGTTGTTCCATGACCAGTTCTAACTGTTGCTTCCTGACCTGCATACAAATTTCTCAAGAGGCAGATCAGGTGGTCTGGTATTCCCATCTCTTTCAGAATTGTCCACAGTTTATTGTGATCTACACAGTCAAAGGCTTTGGCATAGTCAATAAAGCAGAAATAGATGTTTTTCTGGAACTCCCTTGCTTTTTCCATGATCACCTAAGTAATAAAAGAGGATTCTTTCTAAAAACTAAATCTGATGGTATACTCTTTACCGTGTTGCTTTCTACTTATATTTCTTCTCTATCACGTGGTTGCTAATTACTACAAACTTGGTGGCTTAAAGTAACAGCAATTTACGCTCTCATAATTCTGCAGACTAGACACTCAAAATCAGGATTGCTGGGGTCAACGTGTCAATGGAGACAAACTCCCACCAGAACCTCTGGGGGATCCATTCCCTGCTCTTCCAGTTTGGGACAAGCTTCTTTTTTTCATGACCTCATTGACTCCAATCTCTGCCTCCATTTTCACTTGGGTGTGGGGGTGTGTGAGATCTCCCTCTTTCATAAGGACCATTATGATTGCCTTTGGGGCCCAACTGAATAATCTGGGATAAACTCCCATCCCAAGATCCTTCACTTAACTGTATCTCCAAAGACCCTTTTTCTAAATAGGATTCACATATTAAGATTCAGAAATTCCAGCGATTAAGACTTAAACCTTTGGAAGCCATCACCAAAGTACCATACCTACCAAGAAACCCTAAGAGTAGCAATGCACAACAGGAAAAACTCGACTAAACCAGAGCATTTACAGATCTGCTCCAAACACATCTGTCTGACAAACTGACCTGCTTCTGTACAGATTCCTAAGTGCAAGGTGCTTTACTCCTCGGCTACATTTATGTGTTTATGGTGAGAATATAATTAAATGAGATTAGAAAGCACCATGCAGATTGAAAGTAATATTAGCTTTTTCCCTTTCTCTTCTGCCTCCTCAGCTATAACCTCGAATACCCTTACAAAACAACTCCTGTGATTTTCACTTACCCATTTTGGAACCCTGACTTGACTTCTCGATATACTGAATCTGCAAAGAAAGAGCTCAAAATAGTTCAGTAAGCCAGGCCAACATGACACCAGTTCTCAGGAGTCTTCAGGACCAGGGGCAAACCTGGGCAAAGCTAAAGCCTGGTCTGGTGGAACTCTGGAGCTGGAACCTCTCTGATCAGTAGAATGGGAAAAGTGACATGACATTTACTCTGGGGTCACTCTGTGTGCGTGAGCACATGCACGCTCATTCAGTTGTGTTTGACTCTTTGTGACCCCATGGCCTATAGCCTGCCAGACTCCTCTGTCCATGGGATTTCCCAGGCAAGAACAATGCAGTGGGTCGCCCTTTCCTTCTTCAGGGGATCGTCCTAATCTGAAAATGAACCCATGTCTCCTGCTTGGCAGGCAGATTCTTTACCACTGAGCCACCAGGGAACCCTGGGGTCACTCTACTCACTCACTTTTCCCTAATTACAAAAGTAAGTCTTGATTAGAGATGCTAAGAAATCTAAGACCAAAACTGCATGGATAAGACGGATGGTACAGAGAAACTGAAGATTTCCAGGCAAATCACTGAGGAGCCATTCTGCCTTCTGAGCTTCAGCAACTGCTACTACAACTGAGGCTCAGCCAAGTTACTGCTTTCCTGACCAAGCTATTTGAGTAGAATCAAAATCCTGACTTGTCTCATTCTCTAGTGACCCTGATATGGAGAATGTCTACTTTTCCATAACCCAGTAAGCAGTGAGCCTTAGCTGAAATTCTTACTCGGAAGTATTTTTTTTAATGTATTTTCTGTTTTGTTTTGTTTGGGGTGTTTTCTTCAAATATATTTCTTAATACTGTTAATATGTAGGGGTAGCCTCTAAAAATGAAAACATCCTAATGTAGAAATTTTAAATAAACCAACAACTGTTTATATACAAGCTCCATCTACTTTCTTCTCACTCCAGACCTGAAACTAGTGTATAAACACAATCCTTAGCCTCTCAATAAAGAATGAAAATAGCACCTCATATGCTATGATGCCATTACAAATGTATTTCTATTTTATTTGAGCTATTAATATTGTTTGCTTTTATAAAAAGAATAAATAAAACAATTCAGGATTTCCCTGGCAGCTCAGCAGTAAAGAATCCCCCTGCCAATGTAGGAGACACAGGTTCAATTCCTGATTTAAGAACATCCCACATGCCACAGAGCAACTAAGCCTGTGCACCAGAACTATTGAGCCTGTGCTCCAGAGCCTGGGGCCACAATTATGGAGCCCATGCGCTGTAATTACTGAAGTCCTCTTCCCCTAGAGCTCATGCTCTGCAACTAGAGAAGCCCCCACAATGAGAAGCCCCACATACTACAACCACAGAGTGGCCCCCTCTCGACCTAACTAGAGAAAAGCCCACAAACCAACAAAGACCCAGCATCAGATCAGATCAATCACTCAGTCGTGTCCAACTCCTTGCGACTCCATAAATCGCAGCACGCCAGGCCTCCCCGTCCATCACCAACTCCCAGAGGTCACTCAGACTCACATCCATCTAGTCAGTGATGCCATCCAGCCATCTCATCCTCTGTTGTCCCCTTCTCCGCCTGCCCCCAATCCCTCCCAGCATCACAGTCTTCTCCAATGAGTCAACTCTTTGCATCAGGTGGCCAAAATACTGGAGTTTCAGCTTTAGCATCATTCCTTCCAAAGAAATCCCAGGGCTGATCTCCTTCACAATGGACTGGTTGGATCTCCTTGCAGTCCAAGGGACTCTCAAGAGTCTTCTCCAACACCACAGTTCAAAAGCATCAATTCTTCGGCGCTCAGCCTTCTTCACAGTCCAGCTCTCACATCCATACATGACCACAGGAAAGACCATAGCCTTGACTAGGCGAACCTTTGTTGGCAAAGTAATGCCTCTGCTTTTGAATATGCTATCTAGGTTGGTCATAACTTTCCTTCCAAGGAGGAAGCGTCTTTTAATTTCATGGCTGCAGTCACCATCTGCAGTGATTTTGGAGCCCAGAAAAATAAAGTCTGACACTGTTTCCACTGTTTCCCCATCTATTTCCCATGCAGTGATGGGACCAGATGCCATGATCTTCGTTTTCTGAATGTTGAGCGTTAAGCCAACCTTTTCACTCTCCTCTTTCACTTTCATCAAGAGGCTTTTTAGTTCTTCTTCACTTTCTGCCATAAGGGTGGTGTCATCTGCATATCTGAGGTTATTGATATTTCTCTCAGCAATCTTGATTCCAACTTGTGTTTCTTCCAGTCCAGCGTTTCTCATGATGTACTCTGCATATAAGTTAAATAAAGAGGGTGACAATATACAGCCTTGACGTACTCCTTTTCCTATTTGGAACCAGTCTGTTGTTCCATGTCCAGTTCTAACTGTTGCTTCCTGACCTGCATACAAATTTCTCAAGAGGCAGATCAGGTGGTCTGGTATTCCCATCTCTTTCAGAATTGTCCACAGTTTATTGTGATCTACATAGTCAAAGGCTTTGGCATAGTCAATAAAGCAGAAATAGATGTTTTTCTGGAACTCTCTTGCTTTTTCCATGATCCAGCAGATACTGGCAATTTGATCTCTGGTTCCTCTGCCTTTTCTAAATCCAGCTTGAACATCAGGAAGTTCACGGTTCACATATTGCTGAAGCCTGGCTTGGAGAATTTTGAGCATTACTTTACTACCGTGTGAGATGAGTGCAAGTGTGAGGTAGTTTGAGCACTCTTTGGCATTGCCTTTCTTTGGGATTGGGATGAAAACTGACCTTTTCCAATCTTGTGGTCACTGCTGAGTTTTCCAAATTTGCTGGCATATTGAGTGCAGCACTTTCACAGCATCATCTTTCAGGATTTGAAATAGCTCCACTGGAATTCCATCACCTCCACTAGCTTTGTTCATAGTGATGCTTTCTAAGGCCCACTTGACTTCACATTCCAGGATGTCTGGCTCTAGATCAGTGATCACACCATCATGATTATCTGGGTCGTGAAGCTCTTTTTTGTACAGTTCTTCTGTGTATTCTCGCCACCTCTTCTTAATATCTTCTGCTTCTGTTAGGTCCATACCATTTCTGTCCTTTATCGAGCCCATCTTTGCATGAAATGTTCCTTTGGTATCTCTGATTTTCTTGAAGAGATCCCTAGTCTTTCCCATTCTGTTGTTTTCCTCTATTTCTTTGCATTGATCACTGAAGAAGGCTTTCTTATCTCTTCTTGCTATTCTTTGGAACTCTGCATTCAGATGTTTATATTTTTCCTTTTCTCCTTTGCTTTTCGCTTCTCTTCTTTTCACAGCTATTTGTAAGGCCTCCCCAGACAGCCATTTTGCTTTTTTGCATTTCTTTTCCATGGGGATGGTCTTGATCCCTGTCTCCTGTACAATGTCATGAACCTCATTCCATAGTTCATCAGGCACTCTATCTATCAGACCCAGGCCCTTAAATCTATTTCTCACTTCCACTGTATAATCATAAGGGATTTGATTTAGGTCATACCTGAATGGTCTAGTGGTTTTCCCTACTTTCTTCAATTTAAGTCTGAATTTGGCAATAAGGAGTTCATGGTCTGAGCCACAGTCAGCTCCTGGTCTTGTTTTTGCTGATTGTATAGAGCTTCTCCGTCTTTGGCTACAAAGAACATAATCGATCTGATTTCGGTGTTGACCATCTGGTGATGTCCATGTAGAGAGTCTTCTCTTGTGTTGTTGGAAGAGGGTATTTCCTATGACCAGTGCATTTTCTTGGCAAAACTCTATTAGTCTTTGTCCTGCTTCATTCCGTATTCCAAGGCCAAATTTGCCTGTTACTCCAGGTGTTTCTTGACTTCCTACTTTTGCATTCCAGTCCCCTAGAATGAAAAGGACATCTTTTTTGGGTGTTAGTTCTAAAAGGTCTTGTAGGTCTTCATAGAACCGTTCAACTTCAGCTTCTTCAGCGTTATTGGTTGGGGCATAGACTTGGATTACCGTGACATTGAATGGTTTTCCTTGGAAACGAACAGAGATCATTCTGTCGTTTTTGAGATTGCATCCAAGTACTGCATTTCGGACTCTTTTGTTGACCATGATGGCCAGTCCATTTCTTCTGAGGGATTCCTGCCCACAGTAGTAGATATAATGGTCCTCTGAGTTAAATTCACCCATTCCAATCCATTTTAGTTCGCTAATTCCTAGAATGTCGACATTCACTCTTGCCATCTCTTGACCACTTCCAATTTGCCTTGATTCATGGACCTGACATTCCAGGTTCCTATGCAGTATTGCTCTTTACAGCATTGGACTTTGCTTCTATCACCAGACATATCCACAGCTGGGTATTCTTTCTGCTTTGGTTCCATCCCTTCATTCTTTCTGGAGTTATTTCTCCACTGATCTCCAGTAGCATGTTGGGCCCCTACTGACCTGGGGAGTTTCTCTTTCAGTATCCTATCATTTTGCTTTTCATACTGTTCATGGGGTTCTCAAGGCAAGAATACTGAAGTGGTTTGCCATTCCCTTCTCCAGCAGACCACACCCTGTCAGCATAGCCAAATATAAATAAAATTATTTAAAAATATATAATAAATATACATATAATAAAACAATTCATTTCATTATCACATTGGCTTAAAATACAACATGAAAGCAAATGTCAAGTGAATAACAAACTAAAACCTACAGGATATTAGTCAAAAGCTGTCTGATGCAGGACAAGCACTGTGGCACAATCCAAAGACGTAAAACACTGAATTTCACCTTCTTGTTTCCCAATAGCATGGTAAGCAAGCCCATAGGAAAGGCAATCTATTATCTCCTCTTCCTCATTCAAGGCTTGTCTTTGGAATTAAATATTCCAGACAGCTACATAGTACACTTATTGTTTCTTCTCCACTGTCTTACCATTCAATCTCCTTCCACTTCAGTGAAAAACCTGTATTCTCCTGTAGAAATGATTTTAACCTATTCAGTGTAAAATCCGACAACTGCATCAATAGAATGCATCATAATTATACAATCATAGAATATTTTAAAGATTCGGTATTTGAAAGCAGACAATGCCTCAACCCCATCATACTTTCTGAACCAAAGTCCTATCACCCCCTCCCTCAGTTCAGTTCAGTCACTCAGTTGCGTCGGACTCTTTGTGACCCCACAGACTGCAGCACACGAGGCTTCCCTGTCCATCTCCGGGAGCCTACTCAAACTCTTGTCCATAGAGTCAGTAATGCCATCCAACCATGTCATCCTCTGTCACCACCTTCTCCTCCCACCTTCAATCTTTCCCAGCATCAGGATATTTTCCCATGAGTCAGTTCTTTGCATCAGATGGCCAAAGTATTGGAGTTTTAGCTTCAGCATCAGTCCTTTCAATGAATATTCAGGACTGATTTCCTTTAGGATGGACTGGTTGGATCTCCCTGCAGTTCAAGGGACTCTCAAGGGTCTTCTCCAACACCACAGTTCAAAAACATCAATTCTTCGCTGCTCAGCTTTCCTAATAGTCCACCTCTCACACCCATACATGACTACTGGAAAAACCATAGCTTTGACTAGATGGACTTCTGTTGGCCAAGTAATGCCTCTGCTTTTTAATATGTTGCCTAGGTTGGTCATAAATTTTCTTCCAAGGAGCAAGCTTCTTTTAATTTCATGGCTGCAGTTACCATCTGCAGTGATTTTGGAGCCCAAAAAAAATAGTCTGTCACTGTTTCCATTGTGTCCCATCTATTTGTCATGACATGATGAGTCCAGATGCCATGATCTTCGTTTTCTGAATGTTGAGATTTAAGCCAACTTTTTCACTCTCTTTCAATTTCACCAAGAGGCTCTTTAGTTCTTCTTTGTTTTCTGCCATAAGGGTGGTGTCATCTGCATATCTGAGGTTATTGATACTTCTCCCAGAAATCTTGATTCCAGCTTGTGCTTCATCCAGCCCAGCATTTCACATGATGTGCTCTGCATATAAGTTAAATAAGCAGGGTGACAATATACAGCCTTGACGTACTCCATTCCTGATTTGGAACCAGTCTGTTGTTCCATGTTCAGTTCTATCTGTTGATTCTTAACCTGCAAACAGATTTCTCAGGAGGCAGGTCAGGTGGTCTAGTTAGTCCCATCTCTTTCAGAATTTTCCAGAGTTTATTGTGATCTACACAGTCAAAGGCTTTGGCATAGCCAATAAAGCAGAAGTAGATGTTTTTCTGGAACTCTCTTGCTTTTTTGATGATCTAGCAGATGTTGGCAATTTGATCTCTGGTTCCTCTGCCTTTTCTAAATTCAGCTTGAAAATCTGGAAGTTCATGGTTCATGTACTATTGAAGCCTGGCTTGGAGAATTTTGAGCATTACTTTGCTAGTGTGTGCTGCTGCCGCTAAGTCACTTCAGTTGTATCCGACTCTGTGTGATCCCACAGACAGCAGCCCACCAGTCTTCCCCGTCCCTGGAATTCTCCAAGCAAGAACACTGGAGTGGGTTGCCATTTTCTTCTCCAACGCATGAAAGTGAAAAGTGAAGTCACTCAGTCATGTCTGACTCTTTGCAATCACATGGACTGCAGCCTACCAGGCTCCTCTGTCATTGGGATTTTCTAGGCAAGAGTACTGGAGTGGGGTGCCATGTTAGTATGTGAGATGAGTACAATTGTGCGGTAGTTTGAACATTCTTTGGCATTGCCTTTCTTTGAAACTGGAAAACTGACCTTTTCCAGTCTTGTGGCCACTGCTGAGTTTTCCAAATTTGCTGGCCTATTGAGTACAGCACTCGCACACCATCATCTTTTAGGATTTGAAATAGCTCAGCTGGAATTCCATCACCTCCACGAGCTTTGTTCATAGTGATGCTTCCTAAGGCCCACTTGACTTCACATTCCAGGATGTCTGGCTCTAGGTGAGTGACCACACCATCATGGTTATCTGAGTCATGCAGATGTTTTTTGTATAGTTCTTCTTTAGTCTTGCCACCTCTTCTTAATATCTTCTGCTTCTGTTAGGTTCATACCATTTATGTCCTTTCTTGTGCCCATCTTGGTATGAAATGTTCCCTTGGTATCTTTAATTTTCTTGAAGAGACCTCTAGTCTCTCTACAACCCCAATTTTGGCTGAAGCAAGGAAAGGACAAGATTAGTGTCTGTGAGTATGAAGTCATACTAGGACACAGAAGAGATAGCTCCACCTTTAGAATATAAGGGCTCCCCTTATGGCTCAGATGGTAAAGAATCTGCCTGCAACGCAGGAGACTGGGCTTGATCCATAGGTTGGGAACATACCCTGGAGAAGCAAACGGCAACCCAACTCCACTCTTCTTGCCTGGGAAATCAAATGGACAGAGGAGCCTGGAGGGCTATAGTCCATGGGGTCACAATGAGTTGGGCGTGACTGAGCAACTAACACACACCTTGGAATATAAAACCACCCATGCAAAGCTCTCTTTGCCAGGCCATTATACTGACATGGCCACTGAAGCACATTTCATGTGGTCTCAGGCTAGCTCTCTTTTTAGCTCAGTCCCTAAAGCAAAAGAAGAGGTCTTTAAAGCCAAGTATCAGCACAAGAGGAATCTACTCTGTGCTGTCACCAACATGGGTTGCAAATGAAATATCCTCGTGAACAACTGGATGCCATTTTCTATAGTTGCTGAAACGTGGATTTCTGATACTGGTGTTACAGAGTCAAATTCTTCATTCTGTTGGGTAAAAATAAACTAAAACCCTAGAAATATAAAAAAGACCATCCTGTTCCTAAAGACTATCATATAATCAGCAATCATTTGTTGACTATGCAGAGCATGCCAGGCACTAACTAGATGTTGAGATTCAAGGATAAAGAAAATAACACGCTCAGTACTTTCACGTTTATTATTCTAAGATGGATACAATACCATAGAATATTATGGTTAATAGTCTTCTCATCTGTAGCTAAGAAGAAGGGACTATACAATAAAACAAAAATAGAAAGTATTTTTTCCTGAAATTAGCACACATTTTTATCAAAGAAAAACATACTCATAATAATGCACTCTTATCAAAGGACACAGCTTGCTAATTTACTATCTCTTACTGGCTGTCCTATTCTTTATCTCTCCTCCTCCTGCTACTTCTCTTTTTCACTGCTACAGCTTTAAGTAGTTATTTCCAGACTTACATATTAGGGGGAAAAATTTTTTTTTAATTTGGGGTGGAGAGTATCAATACAGAGTTGCAACTTTTTATTAGCCAACTAAGAGCAATTTTAAAAAAGTAGAAACTATATCTACTTGCACCAACTTTATTTCATTAAAGACATTTGATCACATAAAACAACATGAGATCCTTTCAGATCCTTTCACATCTGACTGGAAGTGTGAACTCCAAATGACAAATAGGAGGGAAGAAGAACCCTTGTGGTTAAAAGTATATTATGGAGGATAGAGGATGGAAATGGCAAAGACTTTGCTTACTTCACAATTTTCAGTAGGGCCAGTCCAGTTCACCTTGAACAATGCAATAAGAAAGGACCAAGGTGTGTCTTTGGCTGGCATGAAGTGGATGAGGTGATAGAGGATGCATGGAGAATCTGAAATCAATGTAGAAACAACCAGAAGGTAATAGCGAGATGGTATCACCATGGGGGGAGTCCTGCGAAGATTAGGATACTGAGAGAACACTTAAGAGAAAATTACTTTTTAAAGTATGGATTGAACACAGAAGAAGCTCAAGGCCCAGAAACAGACACTGGATAGCAGGAGATGGCTGTTGGTAGGGCAGCAGTTGAAAAAATACAGATTTGAGAAATTTCGAGGAGAAGAAAAATAACCAAGCTCAGTAACAGGCTCCATGAGGAAGCCTGGGGACAGCGCTGTCAACGATGACTCAGATGTCACGAGTGGAGAGCAGACAGGCCAGCAGTAGCACTGCCAGTGACACCGAGGAAGTAAGAGAGGAAATGATGCATGAGATAGCTAAGAAACACTATAAATAGTTACATAGCTGTGGTTTCTCCAGCAAAAAATGCATGTGCAAAATATCCTGTGCTCCACACCTAGGTTAAATTTTATCTCAGAGAATAACAACACATTAATGACCCACACTATTGCTGTAAGAGAGCATGTCTAGGAATGTGTGTGTAAGGGGGAAAAAAATAGAGGGAAAGTAGATTTCAATAGTGGCTGGCTCTGGAGTAGCAGTAGATGTGACCTTTATTTCCTTCTTTGCACTCTTAATTTATTTTTTCAAATTTCCTCTAAGGAGAATGCTATTTTGTTGATAAAATTTGGGGGATTTCATAATTGAGCATGTTAGCATGTTGTGTTAGTTTGCAGGCTTCATTAATCCACAGGCAACACACTCAAAACGTCCACCTACTTTAAGAATTAAGGAGACTTTAGCACATCAAGGGGAACTTCAAATCAGGGTCCACATACCCATTGAAGTCAACATGCATCGTTCTGGTCTGCCATCTGGGGACTATTCACATTTAACACGTATCAGAAGCACGTAGATTGGTCTCACTTCAGCTAAAGTTAATCATGAAAGCCAAGAAATATTAGCCCAATATTCAACCTAAAGCCTCCCAATGCCAGGAACTACTATTGCAAGTAATTTTTCACTAAGGTCTGTAAAAATTACTTCTTAGAAGTATAGAGGATATACACATGAAGATTTTCTAATATTAAATAAGGTACTTTATTGTCTTAGAGAAGTGGAATGGCTACTTTCAAAGTAAACTGGGCAAATCCAGTGTGCAAGGAACTAGATAACAGTCTCCATTCCTGCCTCTAACTCAGGCTGTGGACAGTGGACATAGGGCAGCCACTAAGGGAACAAACTCTGGAAACCCAGCTCTGTTCTAGTGCCTTCATAGCATGTCATCTGGAGCATGTTTCTGAGCCTCAGTTTCTTCCATCATAAAATAGAGACAAAATTATACATATCCTCAGTATTGTGAAGTATCAGTTCAGTCGCTCAGTCGTGTCTGACTCTGCGTCCCCATGAATCACAGCACGCCAGGCCTTCCTGTCCATCACCAACTCCCGGAGTTCACTCAGACTCACGTCCATCGAGTCAGTGATGCCATCCAGCCATCTCATCCTCTGTCGTCCCCTTCTCCTCCTGCCCCCAATCCCTTGTGAAGTACAGAGGAGTTAAAATTCACATATAGGATATTGTAAAGCAGAACAGCACTAGGCAAATACAGGGTACTATTATTTTTTTTACTTATAATAAATACTGTTGAAAAAGCTCAGCCTTCTCAAACACCATACTTAACCATAAACTGTGCTAATCATGCTGGTGATCATTTGATACCGTTCTGCCATATTCAAAAATACAAAGTTGCTTTTTTCCTTCTCACTTCCTCTTATTCCCTCCTGACCTACATTCAAAGATTAACAGAGCAGATACTAGAGTTCCTCAAAAATAATAACACCCCAAAATTGAGAAGCCTGGATGTTTTCCTTCTGTGTAATGCTCTACCCTGCTCAATCCCTCTCCTAGGAAACCAAGGAAACATCTTTACTCAATAATCCAGTGTGTTGGCAACAACTTTCAAAATCAAGAAACAAGTTGGCTCACTGTTAAAAAAAAAAAAAGTCTGTGCTAAAGAAAAATTAAGTAAATATATTTTTGCAAAAAGCTCTAATAACTAACTCTCCTGTGGAGCAATGCAGCCTCTGAGAATGCAACTCAGTACTTCTTTAAGTCACCTCTCGAGATAATGAATCTTCCCCAGCAGGACTGTCCATTTGTATACTAAGTGCAAGCACAAACTGAAATACCAACTCCCACCAGAGCCAACCCCACTACTAGTGGTTGGCTCTGTCATTTATACTTGCCCTCTGCAGGCTGGCTTGTTCATGTCCTAGTGAGCTTATCTCTTCTCAGACATTCACATGAGGCTCCCTGAGCACTCCATGCATGATTATTAGGAAGCCCTAGAAAGCCCACCCCAGAGAAGGCAATGGCACCCCACTCCAGTACTCTTGCCTGGAAAATCCCATGGACAGAGGAGCCTGGAAGGCTGCAGTCCACGGGGTCGCTGAGGGTCAGACACGACTGAGTGACTTCACTTTCATGCACTGGAGAAGGAAATGGCAACCCACTCCAGTGTTCTTGCCTAGAGAATCCCAGGGACTGGGGAGCCTGATGGGCTGCCATCTATGGGGTCACACAGAGTCAGACATGACTGAAGTGACTTAGCAGCAGCAGAAAGCCTACCCCATCTCCAAATCTGGCCAATGACAGTAGCTTCTCTGTCAATAAGATACCAGGCCAAAGGTTCCCTGTTAGGTAAGTTGACAAGTGCCAAAGGCTTACCCAGAGTTCCCTTGGCTCCTCACAGGGAGCTAAGTGTCTTCCAAGCTGAGTCTCTTTCCTAGGATAGTAAGAAAACCAAACACCTGGAAACAGGCTAAGAGTTTCCACAATCCTCAGAATTGCAACCACAGAAGTATTTATACAGACTTGTGGTTTTCTCCAGATTTACATTTCTCTCAGAAGTCAAGGCAGTCACCATGTCAACTTTCACTACATTGTCTCCCTAAAACACTATTCTTTATAAGCACAGAGACTTATCACTTCAAGACTATCAGCTGCAGGCGCTGGGCAGGTATTCCCTGCTCTTGTCAGAGCCTGACTTCTATACATTGTGTCTTTAGGACTCGCAATTCTGGTTCATGGGTCTCAGAAACAACCACAGTTTCCAACGGTCCCAGTTGCTGCAAACGACAGACAACACAAATGTTAGTTCTGAAAATACTAGGGGTCTGAAGACCTAATGACAGAGCTTGTTGCTGTTGTTTAGTCACATGACTTAATGTTGTTAAGTCATGTCCGACTCTTTGTGACCCCATGGACTGTAGCCCACCAGGTTCCTCGGACCAGGGGATTTTGCAGGCAAGAACACTGGACTGGGTAGCCATTTCCAACTCCAAGAGATCTTTCCAACCCAAGGACCAAACCTGTGTCTCCTGCATTGTAGGTGAATTCTTTACTGCTGAGCCACCGGAGAAGATAATTAGCTGAACCTTATCCCACAAAGTGTTTTTTGACTCCCTGCGGCTGATAAGCCATTACTTCTTTCCTCTCCTCAGGGACCAAGTATGACTTAACGGGGACACTCAAGCTCAGGCTCAAAGCCTACCAAAGCAGTTAGAGCCTGAGACTGTTTCTTTCCTACTCTTTTCTGTATATGGGAAAGAGATGGGCAAGAACCTTTGTTTGAGGAAGTCAGACTTCACTATAGGAAATAAACCTACAGGTAATTACTCATATTTCACGCAAAAGCCCATACTTTCCTCTTCCCTATACCTTACCTTTGTTGACCATCTCCCCACCTCTTCATTGCACTTTGTCTATCTCTGGATTCATTCACGGGCCTCCCTCGAGGCCCAATGGTAAAGAATCCGCCTGCAATGTGGGACACCTGGCTTCGATCCCTGGGTTGGGAGGATCCCCTGGAGGAGGGCATGGCAACCCACTCCAATGTTCTTGCCTGGAGAATTCCATGGACAGAGGAGCCTGGCAGGCTACAGTCCATGGAGTCACAAAGAATCAGAGCTAAGCTCCTAATGGGACAGAAAGGGGAGGAGACTGTCTAAGATGGCACATGAGGTTCAGTAGCAACCAAACATTTTTTTTTTCCCATTATTTGCAATGTTCCTGTGTGCTTTATGTGGTTTACCACATTTAATCCTCATACCACCACTGAAACACAGAAAGGTTCAGTAACTTGCCCAAGGTCACATAACTAGTAAGCCTTGGGTCCAAGGTATGAAACCATGCTGTCTCCTAGGCCAGAGCTCCCTCTTCTCCCCACAGCACTATTCCATCACCCCAGTCCCAAATCAGGGGACCCAAGGGTCTATGATGGAGCTGTCAGCTATTCTGAAAAGGGGGCAGATTACATGCAGCTGAAAGAACTCCCAACTCCTCAGTCAAGGCTGACCTTTAAAGCTTGCCACAGAGTGACCTCAACCTCGCCTTCTTGCCTTTCCTTCCACCTCTCCTCAAGCGGCCTGTCCTCTAATGAAATGAGAATCCTCAGAGAATCAACCCCCATCTGAACCTCCCTCTCCTCAAAATACATCTCCCTTCTTCCCCTAAAGCCGAATCCTACCCAATCACTCCAACAAGATGAAACCTTGTTAGGGAAGTTGACAAGTGCCAGAGGCTTACCCAGAGTTCCCTTGGCTCCTCGCAGGGAGTGAGCAGAGTGCTCTCCTCACTAAGCACTTTGACTAAGAAGTGCTCTCCCATCCTTAATCAAAAAGAGGATGTCCTTCCTCTGCAGACATTCGGAGCAGGGTTGTTGGTTCCTTTATTTGTTTTAACCTATGTTAAAGCAATTGTAACTTTCTCTAGTGATTGCAACAAGTGACACAGCTCAGTGTCCTCAGCAGAAACTTGAAAACCCCTTACAGGGGTTTATCTCGGAATAGTACAGTATACCAGCAGAGGAGAGAACACAGTTTCTGTTCAACAAACTTCATAGCAGAGTTTACATAGTACAGTTTTTTGGTGTTTGTTTTTAAAGATGTCTCAACACTGGCAGCTGCTACACTGGGTAATGAACACAAATTGACCTGCTATTAGTGACAATAATTCCATCTTCTGGAGATTCAGCAAACTGATTGTAAGTATGCTCCATCTGAGTACTGTCTAATATAAAAATCTCGATTTTCTTCCTATCTCCTAAGGATCTCAATGTCACAAGGTCAAGAAAAGGAAGATTCTAAGTTAATTCTCCAACATCCAAAAATGTTTTTGCTGTTACTCTTCTTTGTCTGGAATTTATTGAACAAACACAACCAAGGGGGCTAATTTTCAATTTCTAGAGGAATTAGTAGTTTATTAATTCCAGCCAGGCCTCTGAGGCCTCATCAGCAGCTTAAGAACAAATTTATCTGTAGCAGGAAAGACTGGGAGAAACCTGACAGCGAAAGGCAGTAATTCTCCTCTCAGATGTAGAAGGGAACTCCCCACCCCATCCCACCTCCGCCACCCCCCTCCCACCCCCTAGGAAGGACAGAGGTGCAGCTATTGTTTTTGCATTTGAAAACGTCACCAGAGTACTTTCCATGAAAGATACAGGAATGATAATCCACTTACATATTATTTTGCATTAAGATGTCCTTTTGGATTAACTTCAAAAATCATTGCAAGTGTGAATGTACATAAATCTTTTTCTATTTCTCTTTCTCATCACTTGGAAAAAGCATACATTTTTCCATTTGCTTTTCATGAGGACCTAAGAAAACAGCATGGCTGGAAAAACAAGTTTCTCTACCTTTCTCACTCCTGTCATCCTAGCCTTCAAATTTTCATTCTGAATTCTGAAACTACACAGGTTTGACCATTTAAGTCAAGTTGCCATTCAATTTTAAAAGCGAGCTAGTTAATTTGTTTTTAAAAGAATTACATAAATTTAAATTATTACTCTAATGCTAATAACAAACAAACATACCAGATTGCTTTGGCTAAAGAGATAAATTAATAACATTTTATTAATCACAAAACCAACACAAATTTCCTGCCCATGTAAACCCATATGTGTATATGGAATTATTTATATGGACATTTTAAGTAAAAATAACCAAATGGCTAATTCATATAGTATTATATGATATAATATTATATCATATAATATCATACTATATAATATAATATTATGATATATAATATTACCTTCCTATACATGCAATGTAAAAATGCATAAAATCACAGCTGAACTGAATACATGTTTATCAGATATACTACTATAAATGCTATACTTAAAATGGAAAACTCTTAAATATCTGACATGAATTTAGCAAAAATGGTAGATTTTAACCTCAGCTCAAATCATCTGTCATTACATACAACATAAAATTGTCTGAGTATAAAAATATTTTTGTTCTAAATATAATAAGATGACAATTCAGATAGTAAAGAAATAGTTGATTGTTTACGTTACTCACAAGTATAATTCTGGAATCTATAGATCATCATTTATACAATATAAACTACTTGGGTGATTAAAAAAGATGCTAGTGGTACATGAAAACACAGTGTAACAGTGCATTATATCTTGGTCATCTATAGATGGGGGCTCAATTTAAGCTGTTCTTTGATGAGCAACATAAGGCATGTTATAGCAGTGCACAAAGTCCTCGCAATTTAACAGGTTGTTCGATTCTTAATTTAGTTCATTAATAACAACGAGATGGGGGAAGAAGCAGCAGGTCTGTGAGGCAGGGACGAAGGAGTGACTAACCCAGAAATGGTCACCTGCAACACAAATACACCAAAACTCTCCCTAACTCAGCCCTCAATAAAGGATGACACAATCTTCCACCACACCTTTTCAATATGGGCCCTTAGAACCCTGAGGAACTCCTCTTAAAGAGCAAGATGACAAGGATGGGGTGGGGAGAGAGAGGAGAAGACACTGAGTCAGGCAGACCCTTTGCTTCAGCCATCTCCATGGAAAGATCGATCTAACCTGCAATGAATTTTGTTCACTTGCACATTTTGCTTAGGAAGCTAGTTCTTCCTAATGAAATTTACTCTTTCGAGCATGTCTTCAAAATACTTGGATTATCAGCATTTCAGGTGGAAATCTAAATGCCAATTTTCCCCCAGGCTTTAAAATTCACTGGCCAAGGTTTCACACAACACAATTTTATTAGAGATATTTTAAAATTTCAGTACTATTAGTTAAAAAATAAAACGTATGCCTGAAGAGGTGCTTCCCTGGGCATCTCCCCAGGAAGCATAATTGAGGGGATGTGAACTACCCCATCACAACGGTGCAAGGAAATGGTCTCTGGTTCCCAAAAGGCTGCTGAGAGACTGCATACACACCTCCCCACGTCCAAGAGCTCTAGTGACCATACTCCACTCCTGGTCAGCCCACAGTGCCTTCTGGGCTCTTGACTCATTGGAAAAGACCCTGATGCTGGGGAAAATTGAGGGCAAGAGGAAAAGGGGGTGACAGAGGATGAAACGGTTGGATGGCATCACTGACTCAATAGACATGAGTTTGAGCAAACTCCAAGAGATGGTGAAGGACAGGGAAGCCTGGCGTGCTGCAGTTCATGGGGTCACAAAGAGTCAGACCTGACTTAGCAACTGAACAACAATAGGCCACCTTGCCTCCCCAGGCTCCTCTGTACTGACATTGCCAACACCTCTGTAAGGTGACTGGAGCAATCGTCCAATTGTCCCTTACTTCTCACTGCTCTCCTCCTCCTCCAGGCCCAGGCCCATTTTTCTGTTCTTGATCCTGAAGCCCAGGGACCACATAATTCCCTTGACTAAGATCTCTGGAACCACTGGCCTGAGACGACGACCGGGCAGCCTGGGCCTTCTTTGTTAAATGTTCACATTGTGAAACGTTTAATTTTTTGTAAAACGCGTCCTCCCATCCTTCCTTCTCCCCAAAGAGGCAGACTGTCCATGGAGCTAAGCCTGCCTGAGCAGGCTCCTTTATCAAGACCATCCCATCACCCGTGGGTAACCCAGCAGCACAGGGTTCATACTTTCCTTCCCCACTCCTTGTCCTTCCTGCAGACTTGGCTGCTTGGAAAGATCGCTCCATGCAAACCACGTGCCTGGGTCCAGAGAAAGGATATCAAGTCAAGTAGCTTAAAAAGGCAGAGAATCTTGGGACACAAGTAGATTTCTCTGGGTGATGTCTGCACACCTTCCTGTGTGGCAAAGCAGCACAGGGATGGCGTTCTGGGAAAGCAGGACAGCTCTGGGCAGACAGAGAATTCTATTTTGGCCAAGATTAGCAGTTTGTGGCAGCAGGACATTTATGGGAACATGTCATACAGGGACAGCTTGGCCTGCAATTCAACTATTTATAAGACAGGCCTAGATTTAGGACCAAGAATAAGGTAATCCCCAACTTCTGGCTTTCGGACCAGTTTCAAATTACTTTGCCTAAAAGTAAGGAAGCTCCAGAAAGAGCTGTGGTGGAGTTGATCACTTGGTAAGTAGTTATAAACTAAGAAAATCTATTGATATTTGCTGTGAAAAATCTCCATGGCTAGAAGATAATTCTAAGTATATGCTGTTTAGTCAGCCCGTCCTCACTCACCACCTTCTTAAACATTTTCAGTAATTTAATCAAAAGCGCTTTTGACACACCAAATAGGTCATTTTATTTTGAGATTTTCGGATTTGTGGTAGGCCAAGATTTTAATGGCCCTGCATCCCTGTGAAGTGTTTGGATGACTTTAATAGGAGAAAAGGAGATGCTCAGTAGCAACTTCAACATGCCCACACTTTCACAGCTAAAGCAAACAGCTCACTTGGATTTCAGAGGGAAATTCTCAGGCAACAGAAAGGGTATTGAGACCACCAAGATGGCTGGGGAAGAGAGAGATGATATAGCTTCACAGTTGTCTTACTGTCCTATTTTGCTAGGACTAAGGAAAATCTGATTATTGAAGCTTTATTGAAAAATACAACCACCTAATGGCAAGGACCAGAGAAGGCAATGGCACCCCACTCCAGCACTCTTGCCTGGAAAAGCCCATGGACGGAAGAGTCTGGTGGGCCACAGTCCATGGGGTCACTAAGAGTCGGACACGACTAAGCGACTTCACTTTCACTTTTCACTTTCATGCATTGGAAAAGGAAATGGCAACCCACTCCAGTGTTCTTGCCTGGAGAATCCCAGGGACGGCGGAGCCTGGTGGGCTGCCATCTATGGGATTGCACAGAGTCGGACACGACTGAAGCGACTTAGCAGCAGCAGCAGCAATGGCAAGGACAGTGGTGATGATGGCAGTATTTTAAATACATATCGTATTAGAGTATCATGCTGGTTAGGGGAGATTTTCAATGCCTTTGAAGACAGTTTCCAGTTTACAAAGACCTACTGATGGAGAAAGAAGAGAGGCCCCAGCCTGGGGCTTTCTCCTCTACTTTACCTACAGGAACCTCTACTTCACCACGGCTCCCCAGCCCCACCACAGCATGGTATGCTCAGACCACTGCTCTGAAAGACCCAGATCTGGGTCTGCCACAGAAGACATCTTGAATTGAGTCTCCAGTGTCATTCAGACACATGTGCTTGGAAGAGAGAAAAACAATAATGACCCTTATTCTACATCAGTTAGCAGAATGAAAATGACCAAGGTTCCAATCAGAACTGATCTATATACAAAGTGTACAATCTCAAACCAGTTATTTCATGTATTTATGGGAACTTTCTCTGTCTTCGGATGTGTATGGTTATTCTCACTTTATGAAGATTAAACAAAGTCCATTTTAAAGGGCTCTGAACACAGAGTGTACTCAATAAATATTTGTTTTTCTTTTCCTCTGTGATACATTTGTCCCAGTTACGTGAAGAGTTGACCACAAGAGGCCAGGAGACACCTCAAGGAAGGCCACACAAAATTACTTGCTTAAATGGTAGAATTTACTAAAGCTATTTACTACTTCTTTGCAGTAAATGGTATCATGGGGTTTTGAAAGTAGCTCAGGTTATCTTCCAAAGTGCCTATTTTACTACCAAGTAAATTGCTGAGAATTCAGATTCACATAAGCTTCTCTTAACACCAAAGAGAACAAGAGTTTTATTATAAACACACACACCACCAGACAACCAAACGTTCTGTTGTAATTAACTTGCTTTGCATATACTTCCAGAAGCCATATTCGGTTTACAAACGTTGGAAACTAATCATTTCTATGAACAGCGCAGTGAAGACCTTGACAGCAGATTGCTTGGGTTCAAATCCCAGTCCTGCCAAACTTAGCTCTAGGCCCTCAAGTGAGGTTTGTTGTTCCCTGCCTCTATTTCTCCTTGTATAAATTAGGAGTAATATCACCTGAGTGCTTGGGTTGTTAACCTCTCTAAAGTAATGGCAGCAATCCTTACCTTAAAAAAAAAACACTAACATTGTCCTCTTCTTTCAAATAGAGAAAAAGTGTAATACATCTACCCCAGACCCTCAACCCAGACACAGCAAAACTCCCATATGTAACTAACAGACTATCATGTTGAATGCAAAATGCTGAAAATGCTGTTTATTGAAGACCAAACCATTAGTAAGACTAAGTGCTATTTCTAGTTGGTGACATGGCATATGACCTCTTGGCTGACAATGAGTGTGGTTTTCAAGATATCCATGTCATACTAAAAATGTAACTCGAGCTATTTCCCCCACATTTGGGTTTAATATGTCATTATTGGGTTTGGAGGCATACATATAAATTTTCCCTATAAAAACATGAGCTAAAAATATTGTATTAAAAGATGTGCATGCTATAAAGCCTGGGTACTAAAAAAGCAATAAACATTCTTACTGTGGAAATATGTTCACCAAGAGGAGCTTTAAAAGGGCATACTTTTATTGATAAAACAGTGCCCACAGAAGATAATTTAAAAAAATCCATTATACTACTACCAATACCAATACTACCACCACAACAAATAAAGCCCAAAATATGTTCCTAACTCTAAACTATACAATTTTTCAACATGTTTCCACTTAAATAAACAATAATATTTGGGGATTTTACAAACTGTGTTCCCTGGAACATTGGTAACAAGCAGCTTTTTTTTTTTTTTTTTTTTGAAGTCTCCTCAGTGCAATAAATTTAGAATGTAATTCTTGCTACGAGTTTTTTTTTTTTAGAAATTCACAATACTATCTAAAATATATGCTATAAGGCATCTTGCATAAACTTGACTTACATCTAAGTATTAGACCACAAAATGCTTTCTTCTTTCTTAATGGAACACCTAGTGATAATATTCCACGCAATGTGGGAAAAAGAAATCTATCACTTTGACTTATTTATTGAAGGAATTTTGTTTTTAAGTAAATTAACAAAGTAATGGTTTTTCCTGAAATGTATAAAAAACCTATTAGAATAAGCCTTTCATTTTAAGGACACATAGCCTAGCCTTGGTTTCCAAGATTCAGGCTACCAACTAAGCTCAAAAGGGGTCAGTCTCTTTTCTTTGCCTGCAAAACAGAGATGATATGATTCCAATTGATAGTATGCATGCGTGTAAAGTAATGCTCAAAATTCTCCAAGCCAGGCTTCAGCAATATGTGAACCGTGAACTTCCTGATGTTCAAGCTGGTTTTAGAAAAGGCAGAGGAACCAGAGATCAAACTGCCAACATCCGCTGGATCATGGAAAAAGCAAGAGAGTTCCAGAAAAACATCTATTTCTGCTTTATTGACTATGCCAAAGCCTTTGACTGTGTGGATCACAATAAACTGTGGAAAATTCTGAAAGAGATGGGAATACCAGACCACCTGATCTGCCTCTTAAAAAATCTGTATGCAGGTCAGGAAGCAACAGTTAGAACTGGTCATGGAACAACAGACTGGTTCCAAATAGGAAAAGGAGTACGTCAAGGCTGCATATTGTCACCATGTTTATTTAACTTATATGCAGAGTACATCGTGAGAAATGCTGGACTGGAAGAAACACAAGTTGGAATCAAGATTGCCGGGAGAAATATCAATAACCTCAGATATGCAGATGACACCACCCTTATGGCAGAAAGTGAAGAGGGGCTAAAAAGCCTCTTGATGAAAGTGAAAGTGGAGAGTGAAAAGGTTGGCTTAAAGCTCAACATTCAGAAAACGAAGATCATGGCATCTGGTCCCATCACTGCATGGGAAATAGATGGGGAAACAGTGGAAACAGTGTCAGACTTTGTTTTTCTGGGCTCCAAAATCACTGCAGATGGTGACTGCAGCCATGAAATTAAAAGACGCTTCCTCCTTGGAAGGAAAGTTATGACCAACCTAGATAGCATATTCAAAAGCAGAGACATTACTTTACCAACAAAGGTTCGCCTAGTCAAGGCTATGGTCTTTCCTGTGGTCATGTATGGATGTGAGAGCTGGACTGTGAAGAAGGCTGAGCGCCGAAGAATTGATGCTTTTGAACTGTGGTGTTGGAGAAGACTCTTGAGAGTCCCTTGGACTGCAAGGAGATCCAACCAGTCCATTCTGAAGGAGATCAATCCTGGAATCTCTTTAGAAGGAATGATGCTAAAGCTGAAACTGCAGTATTTTGGCCACCTCATGCGAAGAGTTGACTCATTGGAGAAGACTCTGATGCTGGGAGGAATTGAGGGCAGGAGGAGAAGGGGACGACAGAGGATGAGATGGCTGGATGGCATCACTGACTCGATGGATGCGAGTCTGAGTGACCTCCGGGAGCTGGTGATGGACAGGGAGGCCTGGCGTACTGCGGTTCATGGGGTCGCAACGAGTCGGACACGACTGAGCGACTGATCTGATCTGATCTGATCTGATGCGTGTTCAGCCACTAAGTCATATCTGATTCTTCGAAACCCCATCAACTGTAGCCTGAGGACTACTGACTGTAGCCTGAGGACTCCTGACTGTAGCCAGGCTCCTCTGTCTATGGGATTTCCCAGGCAAGATTACTGGAGTGGGTTGCCATTTCCATCTCCAGGTATTGGGATAGGAAAAATGATGTATTTCTCCAATGACCCTAAAATCTTAGGAACTAAGTGAGCTGATAAAACATTACCATCATTGCTATAGACAAATAACTAAAATGTATGCAGCAAGTTCTCACAAAACAGTGGCAGCTCTAAGCTGGGGATACAAAGTATTTTTAAAAAATGCTTCCTTGGTGGCTCCGATAGTAAAGAATCTGCCTGCAATGCAGGAGATTCAGGTTCAATCCCTGGAGAAGGATCTCACTCCAGTATTCTTGCCTAGAGAATTTCATGGACAGAGGAGCCTGGTGGCTATAGTCCACAGGGTCGCAAAGAGTCGGACATGACTGAGCAAATGTTTCAGTTCAGTTTCATACATATTCTAATCTCCAAGCACTGTTTTAAAAAATTTCCCCTATATAAGGAAAAAACACCCTCTGCCCTCCAGATTTCAGAGGGTGTTCTAGCCACTTATTTTCCTCTTTGCTTTGAAGGACACCTTGGAGAAGGAAGTGGCAACCCACTCCAGTATTCTTGCCTGAAGAATCCCATGGACAGAGGAGCCTATAGGGCTACAGTCTGTGGGATCGCAGAGTCAGACATGACTGAGCGACTAAGACTCTGAAGGAAGTGTGGTGAGAGGCAAATACGGTGTAATAATTAGTATAGTAAAGCAACATTTCTGAACAAGAAAGAAAGGAAATTCTACAGTGATGCTATTTAGGTATTCTGAGTTCTGACAAGCAGTGATAAGAATTACTGGACGACTGCTAAATTTAACTAATGTTCTGGGAGGAGAAAAAGCAAGCAATTCAAATACTGACAATTAATTTTTATACAGCTTCTGGGATGTTTTCCATATGTACTATGTGATCTCAAAAATATTATGTACTCCAAAATACTACATCTGTATCCAATAGTCCCTTAGAGTAAATATCACTGGATACAAACAAACAAGGGCCTTTGGCAACTCTGCTGCTATCAAATAGAGGGAACATGTTCTTCACAAGGAAGAAGATCTCATTTCTTAGGATTGTTCTTTCCAAATTCAAATCCACTTGTGCCTAAAATCAAATTTAGAATCTTCTGTGAAAAATGTTTTTGAGAATTTTTTTTTTTTTTTTTTGGTGGAAAGGAGAAAGGTCTCTATATTAAATTTTTTGCAAACATAATACTCAGTCTTTCAAAAATATAAAATATCAGTCAATGCACAAATACAGTTAAATTCCTAGGATATACAGGGTACTGAACCCATCTAGTGCTTAGGATAAAGAAAAATTAGGCCTAAGCTTAAGGCATTCATGCTCTTGATGAGTAGAAAAATTTTTCCAACATAAATTTACCTAATAAAGCAAGGCCAGAATGGTAAGTGTACATAGGATGTGCACGTACTAGTGGAAAATAAAGTCAAGCTCCAGGGAACAGAGGTTTCTGTCTACAAGAGCAGTTGGCCTAAGGCCAAAAAAGGCAGGGAGAAGATGCAGAGAGACTGGAATGATAACTGAGCAGCTTATTGCCAAAGATGACGTTGTTACCCAGCTGAGTAAGCCTCTCCTTCACTGAGAGGAGGTGAAGCCTGTTCCCCCATGCTCTTAAATTCCAGATGGGCTATGATTCATTGGCCCACAGAATATGGGCAAGCGGCATTGAGTAACTTCTGAGGCTAGGCCCTAAAAAGCCTGGCAGGTTCTACCTAAGACATCTTAGAATGCTCATTCTGGGGTAAGCCAACAAGAGTGTGGGGAGTCTGACTCCTCTGATTCTGCCATGCAGTGAGGAAGCCCAAGCCAGCCATTCAGAGAAGCTGCAAAAGGAGAAAGAAGACCCAGCAGTGTAGGTCAAAGCTGTGCAAAAAGAAGCCTCTGATGACCCCCATGCCTTAGCCCACCTTGCTTGATGGATCCCAAGAAAGAATTTGATTGTGATTCTCCAGAATCAAGAGAGAAAACTAATAAGTCACTAAGTTCTGGGTAGTATGTTACACAGGAACAGACAACTGGAACAACCACCTTGACCTTTGGGGTAGGGGTCACATACAGTGATACCTGGGTCAGATCCAAACTGCAGATCAGATTTTGAAGGGCTTACTCAGTATTTTTAAAATTCTAGCTAATTTTCTAATTAAACATACATTTTCCTGCCTGCATTTTCCAATCATCTGCTTCACTTATTATATAATCTGCCAGGCCACTGTTGATTAAGTATATAAACCTTTTTCTAAAAACTGGGGATCAAAGGATTAATAGGGCTTCCCTGATGGTTCAGACAGTAATGAATCTGCCTGCAACACAGGAGACCCAGGTTCAATCCCTGGGTCAGGAAGATCCCCTGGATAAGGGAATGACTGGCTACCCATTCCTGCCTGGAAAATTCAACAGATAGAGGAGCCTGTCAGGCTACAGTCTATGGGGTCGCAAAGAGTCAGACATGACTGAGCAACTAACAATGAAGGATTAATACACTTATGCTGCTGCTGATGCTGCTAAGTTGCTTCAGTCGTGTCCGACTCTGTGTGACCCCAGAGATGGAAGCTCACCAGGCTCCCCCGTCCCTGGGATTCTCCAGGCAAGAACACTGGAGTGGGTTGCCATTTCCTTCTCCAATGCATGAAAGTGAAAAGTGAAAGTGAACTAGCTCAGTCGTGTCTGACTCCTAGCGACCCCATGGACGCCAGTCGCCGCCAGTCCATGGGGTCGCTAAGAGTCAGACACGACTGAGGGACTTCACTTTCACTTTTCACTTTCATGCACTGGAGAAGGAAATGGCAACCCACTCCAGTGTTCTTGCCTGGAGAATCCCAGGGACGGGGGAGCCTGGTGAGCTTCCATCTCTGGGGTCACACAGAGTCGGACACGACTGAAGCAACTTAGCAGCAGCAGTAGCATCCAGTCTGATGACATTATGTAATTATACTATATTCCAGAATGATTCAAAAATGCTATAATTAAAAACATTTTAGCCTGGAGATATTAAAGCATATATATCCCCATTTTAACAATCAATGATTTACTTAAAAAAAAAAAAAAAGACATCATACAAACTTACTTCTACTTTGACCTAAATAACTTCTATCAGATGATGGACCATAGCTTTGACAGCATTATTTGGACCAGAAAGAAATGAAAAGACATTCACTTAGTAACTCTAGTCTAAACATTAATTATAGAATAAGTTGATCGAGTTACATGTTTCTATACCACCTATAAATAGACAAAGTTCCTTTCAACTTTCAGTTCCCAACTCACCTTTTCCTACTCAAACCAAATCTTAATTACTCAATAACAAATTTTTGTGAAGTTTTATACCTCAAAAAAGAGAACCACACCATGGCTTCCTAAATAAAATACTGAAAACGTCGTTTCAGAATCCGTCCAAAGTATATTGCAAGCTCCCTCAGAGGAGGAATTCTTACATTCCTTTTATTCTAGGCTTATATATACTCAGCAAAGATCTTCACAATTGTTTATTAAAATACATATTAAGATTTTTTGAATAATTAAAATTTTAAGACATTCTACATTTATATATATTTTAATGCCTTTCTGAATTATCCAAATCTTATTCTAGGTAGGATTTCAGTTTTATGCTGCTCATCAACAATAAATAATAATTACTATTTTTTTCAAAATATATAGATGATATCTGAGAGACATTAGCATTCAGAGATAAACCAGATCTCTACAGCCAAACCACCCAAACTTGAAAAATTCTTGCTAGTGTGGATTCCATTAATCTTCTACACAGCTTCACTTTTACAGCAGCATGGTATTAAAGCATTTCCCATTTTAAGTTAATTACATTTTACAGTTCTAATGTGATTCAACTAGAGACACAACATATATCAATTTCCACATTTGTAAATCTTCCAAAGAAATGACAAACTTCGGCTAGTGCCTGCTCCCTAATGTAGGACAGGCACATGTTCAGGACCTGTGGAAAGACACATCAGGGCATGCAGCGCTCCCGTGTGCCCTGAGAAGTGTGCTGTACTAGAGACAGACAAAACTAAAGGCAGCAGAAAAAACATCCCTTTCACGTCTCAACTAACAGAGATCCAAAAGGCAGCAAAGAACATCATCCCCAACTTACTCGAAGACTTTACTTAGGTTTGAAACATGTTATTGGGAACTCAGGACACATTCTCCCATAGCAATAATGCCACAAATATATGGTGTTTAGAGTTTTCCAACTGGCGAAAAGAACTCTATTAATCCAGGAAATGGCACAATTGGAACTCTGTGGGATTTGATTACCATCTGTGATGCTACTTTTCTGCCTATGGAAAATGGCTTCTGCATAACTCAGTGGACTACACCTCCCTCCTCTCTCTAGCTCCCCATCTCTCTCCTTCCTCCAGGTTCCCCCATCCCACCACTAAAGTCCCCAGTCTCTTAGAGGTGGAGGCAGAACAGCTTACTCAGTGAGCCACTCATAAGCAGGAGTTACCAAGTTAATAGCAACTTGAAAGGCAGGTATGAGAGGGATTTGAGAAGAATTGGCTAAGGGAACAGTTTCCTAGGTGAGGCCCAGTGCACAGTAAGCATTTAAAGTACTGTATTATGTATGATAAAGAGGAAGAGAAAAATCAACAGATAGTCTTTAAGTGTGTGCACTAAATGGGAAACAGGATGCAGCTCAGGGGTAACTGGGTGAGGATCTGGGCTACGGATATCACACCTTCACTTTAGCGCTGCTCCATGAAATATCACTGCTCGGTTATAAGATCAAGAGTTGTTCAGAAAGTACACAGGTACATTTAAGGGGGAAAAGTGTAAACATTATCCTGTCTTCAAATATTTTAGCTATGGTGATATATTGGGGCTTGTACCTACAAGTATTCAAATAAGCTAAAGTCAGTTTGGTCTTTGAGGAACATTAGCAAATAACTGTTCCTTGCTCTACATGAGATGATTTTCCACATTATTAAGAGTAACAAATGATTTAGAAATTTATATCCACCCAAACTACAAAAAGTTGTTTAAAACAGTCACCTGGGCCTAACAAGGGTTTAGTACCCATTAAGCCCTTTTTTAAGATAAGTATTCTTAGTATTTCTTAAAATTAATATAATCTGAGATATCTTCATATAAATATCTTAAACTTATTCCAAAACACTATTTCTCAAATTAAGAAATTATACTGCATATGTATTAAAGCAAACATTCTTTTCCCAAACCATTTACAACTCAGCTTCAAAGATGCTTTCTAGCAATATTTCCAGATTAATTCACCAACATCTACGACTGAAAGTAAAAGTGTTAGTCCCTCAGTTATGTCTGACTCTTTGATATCCCAAGGAATGTAGCCGCCAGGCTCCTCTGTCCCCTGTATCATCGCAGACGGTCACTGTGCTTTAGAACAAACACTCTTAAGAATGTTACATATACTAATACATTCAAACCTCATAACTCTTAAATTATGTATTAATATGCCCAGTTTGCTGGAGAAGGCGATGGCACCCCACTCCAGTACTCTTGTTTGGAAAATCCCACGGATGGAGGAGTCTGGTAGGCTGCAGTCCACGGGGTTGCGAAGAGTCAGACATGACTGAGTGACTTCACTTTCACTTTCATGCACTGGAGAAGGAAATGGCTACCCACTCCAGTGTCATTGCCTGGAGAATCCCAGGCACAGCAGAGCCTGGTGGTCTATCGGGTTGCACAGAGTCAGACACAACTGAAGCAACTTAGCAGCAGCAGCATGCCCAGTTTGCAGAAGGAAAAAAGAAAACTGAGGCTCTATGACATTAAATAACTTGCCCAAGATCACACAGCTATTAAATGACAGAACCAGGACTCTGACCGAGACAGTCTGGTCTCAAAGTCTATGCATGTAATCACTACACCCTACTCCCTCTTACACTCATTCAAATTTTTATTACCTGCCTAGAGTAGGTCAAGCCCTTTGCTAAACCCAAGAGACAAAATGAGGCAAGACCTCCATAATCAAGGAACTTACATTTTAATTTAATACACAGCAAAAAAGGAAAGTGGAAATTAAAGCAAAAAGTTCATATGACAATTCTGGTTAAATGAACTGTCCTGGGAAAAGTTAGAGTATTGAAAATGATTCAGCAATAATATGCCTGATGTGTACATTTTTTTGAATGCTTTCAAAAGCTACACAGTTGATCTTTATAATTAACCTTGTGGAGCAGAACTTTATCACACTCATTTCATAGATGAGGAATGAAATTAAATTCTAAACAGCTTACCAAAGATGCCAAGTTACCTTTGGAGGGAAGTTGCCCCATTGACAGAATCTGCTTCTCTAAAAAGACCCCAGATGGTCAAATCATGGGCTTCCCCAGACAGCTCAAAAAAATTAACTGGGCAAAACTGATCCCCATTCAAAAATTTGAAATTAGCTCATATGCTATGAGGTATCTGGTCCCATCACTACATGGGAAATAGATGGAGAAACAGTGGAAACAGTGTCAGACTTTATTTTTCTGGGCTCCAAAATCACTGCAGATGGTGACTGCAGCCATGAAATTAAAAGACGCTTCCTCCTTGGAAGGAAAGTTATGACCAACCTAGACAGCATATTCAAAAGCAGAGACATCACTTTGCCAACAAAGGTTCGCCTAGTCAAGGCTATGGTCTTTCCTGTGGTCATGTATGGATGTGAGAGCTGGACTGTGAAGAAGGCTGAGCGCCGAAGAATTGATGCTTTTGAACTGTGGTGTTGGAGAAGACTCTTGAGAGTCCCTTGGACTGCAAGGAGATCCAACCGGTCCATTCTGAAGGAGATCAGCCCTGGGATTTCTTTGGAAGGAATGATGCTAAAGCTGAAACTCCAGTATTTTGGCCACCTGATGCAAAGAGTTGACTCATTGGAGAAGACTGTGATGCGGGGAGGGATTGGGGGCAGGAGGAGAAGGGGACGACAGAGGATGAGATGGCTGGATGGCACCACTGACTCGATGGATGTGAGTCTGAGTGACCTCCAGGAGTTGGTGATGGACAGGGAGGCCTGGCGTGCTGCAGTTCATGGGGTCGCAAAGAGTCGGACATGACTGAGCAACTGATCTGATCTGATAAGATCTTAGAGGGCTACACAGTGGGGCATCCATTAAGAGACAAGCTCAAGCTCAAAATATGATTATACAGCCAGTGGACAGAAAAGAATAGAAGAGAGCAACCTTATCATGTGACCAGTCCTGAGGGAAGAAGACATGGTCTTTTCCTTATGACCCAGATGCCTACAATAAACCTCATTTTCCCTAGAGACACAAGTGTTCTTTGCTAAAGTGACTACCGAAAGAGCATGTGTCAAAGGGATGACGTGTCACCATTTTTTTCCCAACACAAAATTTCAGATGTTTGGTGGACTTGAGTAACGACTCCAGATGTAGTAACTGACCATGCAGATCTCCATGGTTTCTGTTTACTTCTTTCAAAAAAGGGGATAAATTTGGCCAGCTCACAGCAACAAATGCAGAAGTCAAAAGAATGTGTCTTCAGAATTATCCACGCATCATCCCGTCTGCTCCCTCTGCCCTAATCCACCCAACACCTTGACTTGTCCCTCTGTGCTTTGTGCTCAGTCGCCTTGGACTCTCTTGTGACCCCATGGACTAGAGCCTGCTAGGCTCCTCTACTTATGGGATTTTTCACGCAGGAAGACAGTGAGTTGCTATTTCCTCCTCCAGGGCATCTTCCCAACCCAGGGATCTAACTATTGTCTTCTGCATCTCCTACATTGAGGGTGGGTTCTTCACTGAATAGGCTGGGAAAGCCCAGTCTTCTCCTGTAATAAAACTTCTTACTTTCTATCTCCTCTTATGAAAAGTAAAACAAAGCCATTAAATATCAGTACTGACTAAAACTTTGACAACAAGCCATTTTATCTCTAAGTATTTGTATGAAATGAAAGGTTTAGGTCAGGAAAGGAATCACCTAGAGGGGAGAGTTCAGGAAGGAACTGGCATCACACCTGGTCTAGGACACCTTCTTCCCCAAACCAAGCTTGGAGGCCACGCTGCTAACCTTTCCCATGCCCACCCTCCAACGCACCACCACCTAAGCAACAACCTGGAGGCCTCCAGTTTCTGCTGTTGCAAGCTTTCTCACAGGGCCACCACTGGGTAACAAGTAGACAGGCTTCTCTGGACTTCTGGGTAGCATTCAGACAAGATGTAGGAAAGCAGAGGCTGCCAAAGAGGGTGAGACCTTACAGATCCACAACCATGGGACACTGGGAACTTCCGCTTGGCACAAGTGTAGCCTAGGCCTCTAGGATGCCGGGACCTTTTTCTAACCTGTAAATGATACTCAGGTGTACAGATAATGAGGAATTTTAAAACAAGAGAAAAAAAGTAATTCATTTTGGTGGGCCAGTTATTAAAAACTCTTTAGGTCTAATTGCCAGGCAATCCGGAAGCCATCACGAGCACTGTTAAATGCATCAGTCTTTGTGAGTTTGTTTTGCTGCAAAACTCTCAAAAACATGACAAATACTAAGAACTTAAAAGAGCAACCATAAACCTTGAAAAGCACTAGCCTCACTCAGAAGAGAGATGAGGGTGAAAAGTGAAAAAAGTAAATGTGCCATTGAAGTCGAAGAAAGTTTTCAGCAGGTTCCTTTTGTTTTGCCTTTAAAAAAAAAAAAAAGGTGGGGTTCTTGAGATTTATAAATCCGTATATTTGAAAGACATACACCTAATATAAGTCCCATGAAGATACTTTAAAGAGGCCCACAAAAATCAGAGACCTCACAGATGAGGGTGGTTAGAAGGTAACTACCACACAATTCTAAATGAAGGTAAGACCTGTCTAGTTAGAATACTGGGTGTGTCTTTCAACAACTCAAGAGAAAATTACTAGTAGGACTTTTAAATGACACAATAAAGAAAATCAGTTTTTAGAAAGCACTCTTACACCAGGAAATGAGGACTAGATTGATCTAGAAAACAATTATCCGTATGGGCAGGTTAAAAATGCATTTGGTCACTAACTCCTGCAAAATCAGAACGACAAATCACCCTTAAACTCCAAGGTCAAGGAAAACAGTCCACATATTACATAATTTCATTATAAAAACTCTTCATTCCGTCACCAAAAATATATAATTTCAAATAATACATAAATTCAAAAGGAAAGAACTCTATCTGTGGTTATCGTACTTTTTAATGTTATAAATTCAACTTGAAAGACATAAGAGGGTGGCAGCCCTCTTTAATTTGGCACACGGGAAGCAGTAATTCTTAGAGGAGGAGGACAAAAGCATGGAGGCAGCAATTAGTCCAGCTGCCAAAAGGGGACCCACCCACATTCCAGCCTGCCATCAAAGTCAATGTTTGCAGACCTCAGCATGGCCCATCAATGCCCCAAGGCAGGCCTGTTATAAGTGGCTGTCACTAGTTCAAATTGTAAATGTTGCTTTGGATCAAAAGGACATCTTCAAGGTCTTTTAAACTTCCAAGGCCTGAACTTTTACATCATTAATTGCTGGTTATATCATTTTTAGTTAAGCATATGGATCATGGCCATGTTTCTTAACATATGACAAAATATTATTTGTAAAAATACTTCTGAAATGAAATAGAATATATTGTACACCACAAAGCTCAATAAGTTATTTTTCTGTATCTACTGTGAAAAAAAGCAGAGGCTAGCCGTAAACTCTTCCCTGTTCTATGGGCTTTACACGGATCTTCCCACGTAATCCTCCCTGTGAAGTGAGTACACCAGGAAGTTCAATTTACAAGACAGTTAAATAATCCTTCTAAGGCCACGCTGCTAATGACTGGCAGAATTGGGATTCGACCCCATGCAGCCTGGCCCCCACACCAAGTTTCAGGGTTTATGTCACTGTGACCTAGTGCCTCTTGGTTCTGCCTGCCCAACACCAATGGCAAATGGCTTCAACAAAATAAAATCTTTCATGATGAACACCATTCATGTACTCATGGAAGACATAAAAATATCTCACATGATAACTAGAGTCAGAGGTTCAGTAAGAAGAAAAATACTATTGACGTTAATATTTATCAAATATCAGCAAAAATTGATGGGAAGCAAACAAAACAAACAGCTCTTCTTAAAATGACAGTAAAGCCAAGGCAGAATAGTAAGGATAGCCAAAATGCAGTATTTTTTGAAAAACTGCTTTGCAAAAATAAACATTAAAAAATCTACTTGAAAATTAACAAGTAAATAAAGTCATAAATATAGCTACTCATAAAAAGTGGTTTCCTCTGGAAACATTTGACTATGTACAACTCAGTCAGAACTTCAAATCTGTATTAGCATATTTCTTCAAATCCTAATGTTTTCAAGAAGAAACATAACAAAAAAAAATTGAAAGCAGGATTCTGTAACTATTTGAAAGACTCTAACCAGGACTGGGCTTCTCAGGTGGTGCAGTGGTAAAGAATCACCTGCCAATGCAGGAGACACAAGAGATGTGGGTTTGATCCCTGGGTCAGGAAGATCCTCTGGAGTAGGAAATGGCAACCCACTCCAGTATTCTTGTCTGGAAAATTCCAAGGACAGAGGAGCCTGGTGGACTACAGTCCATGGGGTCGCAAAGAGTCAGACAGGACTGAGCACACACACAGCAAAAACAAGAGTAGCAAGAATTCCTTAATCAAATAAACAATGACTACATCCTGATAAAGAGGGATAATGGAATGGAATGGAGGGAATTTTAGACTAACAGATAACTTACAAAATTAGCTCCTTACTATCTCAGCTTTTCCAAAGACCAAAAGAACAATTAAAAAAAAAAAAAATTTGGTAACATAGGTCTAAAACTATCTATAAATATCCTAAATCATAAATATATAATCCTTTATATTTATCAAATGGCATAAAATGAGTTCATCTAATTGAATTTTTGAATAAGTAGTTCATCAAAGTGCATATTATTTAGAAGAGACAAAGTCTTACAAAAAGCTAAATTAGACTTCTGTGCTGCCTTCAACAAATGTTAAATAGGTGGACACAGTCTAACTTCTCTCTCTTTTTCAGAGGTTTTATTTTGGTTTGGTTTGATTTTTAAAGTGCTTTTTAAAATAGGCATCTACCTTGCACCTTGGGGCAGCTTGCCAATGCTTAAAGTACAAGCTGAGCACCCCAGCCAGAGCCAAAGCCCTGTGTACTGCCTCCCCCTCACCATCATCTTTAAGGGATCACTCCTGATGCCATTCCTCCTTCAAACCCCTCCTCCCTCCACCTACCCCAACTGCAATATCTCAACCCTTCCAAACTAAAGAAGGTGCCTCCCAAAGAAACACTGAGCTTATCTGATAAATCAGTTCATACGCTTAAGGATAAAAGCAAAAAAGGACTGTCCCTTTTCTCGCCTTTCCTCCCAGCCCTGAAACAAAGGCTCCCATCTTCTCCAGCAGAGGACTCTGATTCAGTGGTGGGAACTGGCACCAGTATGGGCAAACAATATGGCAGCCAGTGGTGGTGAGGGATTTCAGGGAGCGGGGGGACCTGAAAAACAGATCTGGTGCTGCCACCCCATGGAGAGCACTCACTCTGAGCAGCTGTCCACCCTGCAGCCTCTCGACTTTGCTCTAACCTAAGCTGAAAATGGGGGTTCCCTGGTGGCTGAGTGGTAAAGAATCCATCTACCAAAGCAGGAGCTGTAGGTTCATCCTTGGGTTGGGAAGCTCCCCTGGAGAAGGAAATGGCAACCCACTCCAGGATTCTTACCTGGAGAATCCCAGGGACAGAGGAGCCTGACAGGCTACAGTCCATGGTGTCTCAGAATTCAGACACAGCTGAATGACAAGGCTGAGAATGACCCATCCTTTCCTCTCTTTTGTCCCCACAACCCACTCAACTATAGGTCACTTGAGTATAGGTCACCCACAACAGGCAGCTAAGCTCCAAACACAGGACGAAGTCTCCGTATCTCAATACGCAAAGCCCTAGAAAAGACCTTGCAAAAAAGCCTAATTCCTGGGGTTTGAGTCAAGATAAAAGTGAGAGGTCAGGCCTCAATGTCCCTAAGGTTCTTTTCACTCAAGATCCAAAATTCAGCTCACATCCTCAGGCCATTCCAGAGTAAAGTCTCTGGAGAATGTGCTAAGTCTGCACAATTCTAGCAATTTGGACTGTCAAGCGGAGTCCAAGTTATGGACAATAAGGGGCTGGCATTGCTGTCTGCTTACTGCTGAATATTCCCTTAGTGTACTACAAAAAAAAAAAAAAAAAAAGTTGAAAACATGTTATGAGCTCTCAGACAAAATACTTAAAAAGACAGAAAATAAAATAACACACCCAAAGCACAAGCAGCAAACCCCTTTTATCTTTGGAAATGAATTAATTCAACAGAATACATATGGTGGTTGCTATGTAAGGAAAAATTGTAGTCAGCCTGGAATCTAAGGCAGAGTATTACAGCCATTCCTTTGATTTTTATTCCCCTCCCCCATATCTGGGGATTTTAAAACAAATGAAAGAAGGCATTATTCCAGCTTAAGGCCTAAGCATAAATCACAAAAGAACAAAGAAGGTTTTATTATCACATTAAACATCAAGGAGGAAATGTGCTTACTGATAATTAGTGTCCTACCCTATTAGGTTAGCATTTGCTGTTTGCAAGCTTCTGGGCCAATATTTACAATTTATATCTAATACGGAGGTAAAAATGTTCAGCTAGTGAGAAGGTCATTAAGGAAAGGTAAAGGAAAAAAAAAAAAAAAAAACTTGAAAAAAACAGAGCAAAGTACACAGAGAGAAAGGTACTCTTTGCGCCTCAGTGGTCTATAGAATATTCGCCCCCTCTAACTATAAAGTGAGTTAACATTAACCACAGGTCACTCTGGTAGCAGAGTACTACTTCATGACAAAACCTTTCTGAAAGCTCCCCCCAATAACAACAACAAAAAATCTACATACACCAAAGAATGTTAAACATACTGCCACAGGCCAGTGTCTTGGGCTTTCTGCCTAAGAAGTTTGCTTTCAGCCAGAAGAGAGGGGGAAAAAAACATACTGTAACAACAACAGATTGTACAATGAACAGCCCTCCTGCTTGTTGGCACTGTTCCCAAGCAGCAGTTTCAGTGGCTGGGCCTTGGGCCCATTCAAGAATTCCATCTCACAGGAAGTGTTTCAAATATAGTTATTTGATCTTTCAGCATTTGCAAATGCACCTGCTCAGCGAGGAGCCTGACAGCCATCGCCCCAGTTCCTTCCTATCCGTCTTCACCAGTCATCGTAGAGGCGGTTTCCGACTCAAACTAGGTGAGATGTAAAGTACAGAAAGCCCCAAACATTTCTGCTGCTGCACGAAGTTAGGCGCGACCTGCGGCTGGCGCTTACTTTCTACCCACATCAACTTCCCTGTCACTTTCTTCCCGGAGGAGCAGGTAAGAGCGTTTTGTTTTGTTCTCTGGCTTTCGAGTGCCCAGGCTTACCTCGAGGCGGCTTCCTCCCCGCCCTTGCCATGGCTCCCCCCCAGGGCCTGGTCCTTGCCGCTGGGGTGGTAGGCAGTGAGCACAACTGCCTGGGAATTGGAGAGCCAGCTCATGGTGAGAGAAGGGGCATAATTTCTGCGATCCTGACACAGAGGAGGGAATGAAGTTCTTGGCTCGCCCGGCAACTCGGCTCATTAGCATCCGCCGGCTCCGCCCACCGAGGCCGGCGATTCACACGGGAGGGGCGGGGCCTCTCGGCGCGCGGCCGCGCCTCTCCAATGGAGAGACCGGTGACTCAGAGCTACGGTCCCAACCCGGGACCAACCCAGTGCGAGAGGCCCCAAGTTAAAGGGTGGGGGTGCAGGGGTTACTTGTTGCCCCCTCCGCCAAGTTATTCTGATCTGATTAAACTGCCAGGTTGTAGCCACCTCTCATTCTTGTAAGCATAAGTTTTCTTGGTTAGGAAACGATGAATTGCCGGAGAGCCTTTTTTTTCTTTCTTAATTCCTGTTTCCATCTGATAATTTCTGCTACTTCATGTAACACGAGTAAGGGCTTTTCTTAACCCCTTCACGTCAGCGTTAAAATTAGCCATCAGTTCAGTTCAGTAGCTCCGACTCTTTGCGATCCCATGAATCACAGCAAGCCAGGCCTCCCTGTCCATCACCAACTCCTGGAGTTCATTCAAACTCAGGTCCATTGAGTCAGTGATGCCATCCAGCCATCTCATCCTCTGTCGTCCCCTTCTCCTCCTGCCCCCAATCCCTCCCAGCATCAGAGTCTTCTCCAATGAGTCAACTCTTCGCATGAGGTGGCCAAAATACTGGAGTTTCAGCTTTAGCATCATTCCTTCCAAAGAAATCCCAGGGCTGATCTCCTACAGAATAGACTGGTTGGATCTCCTTGCAGTCCAAGGGACTCTCAAGAGTCTTCTCCAACACCACAGTTCAAAAGCATCAATTCTTCAGCGCTCAGCTTTCTTCACAGTCCAACTCTCACATCCATACATGACCACTGAAAAAACCACAGCCTTGACTAGACGGACCTTTGTTGGCAGAGTAATGTCTCTGCTTTTCAACATGCTATCTAGGTTGGTCATAACTTTCCTTCCAAGGAGTAAGCGTCTTTTAATTTCACGGCTGCAGTCACCATCTGCAGCAATTTTGGAGCCCAAAAAAATAGTCTGACACTGTTTCCACACCTATTTCCCATGAAGTGATGGGATGGGATGCCATGATCTTCGTTTTCTGAATGTTGAGCTTTAAGCCAACCTTTTCACTCTCCACTTTCACTTTCATCAAGAGGCTTTTTAGCCCCTCTTCACTTTCTGCCATAAGGGTGGTGTCATCTGCATATCTGAGGTTATTGATATTTCTCCCGGCAATCTTGATTCCAGCTTGTGTTTCTTCCAGTCCAGCATTTCTCATGATGTAGTCTGCACATAGGAGAAGGCAATGGCACCCCACTCCAGTACTCTTGCCTGGAAAATCCCATGGACAGAGGAGGCCTGGTGGGCTGCAGTCCATGGGGTCGCTGAGTTGGACACAACTGAGCGACTTCACTTTCACTTTTCACTTTCATGCATTGGAGAAGGAAATGGCAACCCACTCCAGTGTTCTTGCCTGGAGAATCCCAGGGACGGGGGAACCTGGTGGGCTGCCGTCTATGGGGTCACACAGAGTCAGACACGACTGAAGTGACTTAGCAGCAGCAGCAGCAGTCTGCATATAAGTTAAATAAGCAGGGTGACAATATACAGCCTTGACGTACACCCTTACCTATTTGGAACCAGTCTGTTGTTCCATGTCCAGTTCTAACTGTTGCCTCCTGACCTGCATGCAAATTTCTCAAGAGGCAGATCAGGTGGTCTGATATTCCCATCTCTTTCAGAATTTTCCACAGTTTATTGTGATCCACACAGTCAAAGGCTTTGGCACAGTCAATAAAGTAGAAATAGATGTTTTCCTGGAACTCTCTTGCTTTTTCCATGATCCAGCGGATATTGGCAATTTGATCTCTGGTTCCTCTGCCTTTTCTAAAACCAGCTTGAACATCAGGAAGTTCACAGTTCACATATTGCTGAAGCCTGGCTTGGAGAATTCTGAGCATTACTTTACTAGCGTGTGAGATGAGTGCAATTGTGCGGTAGTTTGAGCATTCTTTGGCATTGCCTTTCTTTGGAATTGGAATCAAAACTGACCTTTTCTAGTCCTGTGGACACTGCTGAGTTTTTCAAATTTGCTGGCATATTGAGTGCAGCACTTTCACAGCATCATCTTTCAGGATTTGGAATAGCTCCACTGGAATGTCATCACCTCCACTAGCTTTGTTCGTAGTGATGCTTTCTAAGGCCTACTTTACTTCACATTCCAGGATGTCTGGCTCTAGGTCAGTGATGACACCATGGTGATTATCTGGGTCGTGAAGATCTTTTTTGTATAGTTCTTCTGTGTATTCTTGCCACCTCTTCTTAATATCTTCTGCTTCTGTTAGGTCCATACCATTTCTGTCCTTTATCGAGCCCATCTTTGCATGAAATGTTCCCTTGGTATCTCTAATTTTCTTGAAGAGATCTCTAGTCTTTCCCATTCTGTTGTTTTCCTCTATTTCTTTGCATTGATCACTGAAGAAGGCTTTCTTATCTCTTCTTGCTATTCTTTGGAACTCTGCACTCAGATGCTTATATCTTTCCTTTGCTGCTTTACTTTTCACTTCTCTTCTTTTCACAGCTATTTGTAAGGCCTCCCCAGACAGCCATTTTGCTTTTTTGCATTTCTTTTCCATGGGGATGGTCTTGTTCCCTGTCTCCTGTACCATGTCACGAACCTCATTCCATAGTTCATCAGGCACTCTATCTATCAGATCTAGGCCCTTCAATCTATTTCTCACTTCCACTGTATAATCATAAGGGATTTGATTTAGGTCATACCTGAATGGTCTAGTGGTTTTCCCTACTTTCTTCAATTTAAGTCTGAATTTGGCAATAAGGAGTTCATGATCTGAGCCACAGTCGGCTCCTGGTCTTGTTTTTGCTGACTGTATAGAGCTTCTCCATCTTTGGCTGTAAAGAATATAATCAATCTGGTTTCGGTGTTGACCATCTGGTGATGTCCATGTGTAGAGTCTTCTCTTGTGTTGTTGGAAAAGAGTGTTTGTTATGAGCAGTGCATTTTCTTGGCAAAACTCTATTAGTCTTTGCCCTGCTTCAATTCCGTATTCCAAGGCCAAATCTGCCTGTTACTCCAGGTGTTTCTTGACTTCCTATTTTTGCATTCCAGTCCCCTATAATGAAAAGGACATCTTTTTGGGGTGTTAGTTCTAAAAGATCTTGTAGGTCTTCATAGAACTGTTCACTTCACCTTCTTCAGCATTACTGGTTAGGGCATAGACTTGGATTACTGTGATATTGAACGGTTTGCCTTGGAAACGAACAGAGATCATTCTGTCGTTTTTGAGAATGCATCCAAGTACTGCATTTCAGACTCTTTCGTCGACCATGATGACTACTCCATTTCTTCTGAGGGATTCCTGCCCGCAGTAGTAGATATAATGGTCATCTGAGTTAAATTCACCCATTCCAGTTCATTTGAGTTCACTGATTCCTAGAATGTCGACATTCACTCTTGCCATCTCTTGTTTGACCACTTCCAATTTGCCTTGATTCATGGACCTGGTCATAGCAAAACCCAATGAACCTCCCCAGCAGACAAGAGAGGCTACCTCTTGTGTCCGGTTAAAAATGTCCTCATTAAAAAGATGTGCGCCTGGAATGTCACCTTCTTTCACATAAAAGCCAATGCCAAGTTTACCTTTTGCTTTTAATAAAACACCCTTCAGTACCAAAAAGAGATGCATCTACCAAAAGTGTTAAATGGCATTGTTGAGAATTTAAAAAAAAAAAAAAAAATACTATTTGTTGAGCACCTACTATATGCAAGCCTCTCTCTGTGACAGGTGTCGTACATGTACTATCTCATTCAATTCTATTAAATTCTTTCTTTAAAATTCTTTCTTTCACACACATATACATCTTATAACACCGGTATCATCTGCAGGAAAGTGAGGCTGAAGGGCTGATTAAGTACCTTGTCTCTCCACTAATTGGCCCCTGCTTCCCTGGTGGCTCAGTGGTAAAGAATCTGCCTGCCAGTGCAGGAGACACAATCACTGGGTCAGGAAGATCCCCCAGAGAAGGAAATAGCACCCCCGCCCCAGTATTCTTGCCTGGGAAATCCCATGGACAGAGAGGAGCCTGGGGTCCATGGGGCCGCAAAGAGCTGGACACGACTGGGCGAGTATACAGCTAAGATAACAACTGTTCCATGCCAGAGCTAGATTTGCACAGAATTCTAGGCTAAAATCCATTCTTTTTAACCATTATCCTGTTTTTTGTCCTGTAGATAAGGAAACAAATGCAAATTTAAGATTGGTTAAATCAATGTAAAACAAATGTAAGATTTTTCTGTCATTTCTCCTCTAAAAAAAAAAAAATTCTATTCTCTTCTATATATCTAGTAGCCTGAACTGAAGTGGCTTTTGTTGTTCATTTTCATGTCTATTAGTATTTGTATTCAAACTTTCTTACAAATAAGTTGTCAGCTTCATCATTCCATAAAAATACTGTTTATACTTTTTATTATTTAAAATGATCATGAGAAATAAGTACTTTATTCATACTTACACATCCTAAAGTACCAAAATTTTTTTTTACTATTTTTTAAATCCTCTTTGATAACTACTGTGAACTCCTACTTATAAGTCTTCCAAAAAAAGTTTATTATAGCTTTCTCCCTCCCCTCTCTCCATAACTAGTTGGTCAATCTTTGCACAAATGCCTCCATCAGGCTCTACCTGTTTTCTTGCTTCCTCCTCAGAATTATCTGGCACATCATTATCACACACAAGCCCTAATGATGTTGCTCCACACTTAAAAACTTCCACTGGTTCCCCACTGGAACCATTGTTTGCCAGAACCAGTTTCAAACTTTTGAGAAGAGTACTGTACGTTCTTGCTCCCTTACTCACACAAGTCTTGCCATGGCTTCTGCCAGACAGCAGTCTCTGATCCCACTGTCATTCCTTCTGTCCCTTGTATATCTAACTTAATCCTTCCACATAGTGGGTCTTTAGTGACTGCTTTAGTGACTGCTAAAGACTCACTGTGTGGAAGGATTAAGTTAGATATACAAGGGATAGAAAGGAATGACAGTGGGGCCAGAGAGAGTGGTGTCTGACAGAGGCCATGGAAAGACTTGTGGAGAAGGCGATGGCACCCCACTCCAGTACCCTTGCCTGGAAAATCCCATAGAGGAGCCTGGTGGGCCGCAATCCATGGGGTCACTAAGAGTCGGACACGACTGAGCAACTTCACTTTCACTTTTCACTTTCATGCATTGGAGCAGGAAGTAGCAACCCACTCCAGTGTTCTTCCATGGAGAATTCTAGGGACAGGGGAACCTGGTGGGCTGCTGTCTACGGGGTCACACAGAGTCGGACATGACTGAGGCGATTTAGCAGCAGCAGCAGTGACTGCTGACCGGTAAAGACCTGAATGAATTTAGTACGCCCTTAGAAAGTACACTAGTTGTTGTTGTTAAAATCGGTAAATTAGACAAACGATCCTCATAGTGGTATGAACCTATGATGCAAAGTTTACTAGTTCAGGCAAGAAAAATACAGGAAGGCAAAAGGTAACTTGACTGAGTTCCTTTTAATTCTTTACGTGGAATAATGAGTAGTGTTTCCACATTCACCCTTCTTTCTTATGTAGCTGCTCTGAGATGCCAGAAAAATCCAGGAATCCCTACCTTCTGCATTATTGGTAGGCCATATATTCTAGAGGGCTTCCCAGATGGTGCTAGCGGTAAAGAACCCTCCTGCCCAATGCAGGAGACATGAGAGATGTGGGTTCAATTCCTGGGTCTAGAAGATCTCCTGGAGGAGGACACGGCAACCCACTCCAATATTCCTGCCTGGAGAATCCCATGAACAGAAGGGCCCAGTGGACTACAGTCCATAGAGTCTCAGAGTTGGACATGACTGAAGAGACTTAGCACACATGCATTCCTGTTGTTGTTCAGTCTCTCAGTTACATTCAACTCTTTGTAACCCCAGCATGGACTGAGGCACACTAGGCTTGCCTGTCCTTCACTATCTCCCAGAGTTTGCTCAAACTCATGTCCATTGAGTCAGTGATACCAACCAACCATTTCATCTTCTGTTACCTACTTCTCCTCCCGCCTTCAATCTTTCCCAGCATCAGGGGCTTTTCCAATGAGTTGGCTCTTGCCATCAGGAGGCCAGAGTATTGGAACTTCAGCATCAGTCTTTCTAATGAATATTCACAGTTGATTTCCTTTAGGATTGACTGGTTTGATTCTTTGCTGTTCAAGGGTCTCTCAAGAGTCTTCTCCAGTACCACAGTTTTAAAGTTTGCTTCTCTATTTTTCTATTACTCCATCCTTTCTTTCCCATCCTTCCCTGGACTTTTTTTTTTTTTTAACATATTTTTCTATTTTTCCTTCTTCTTTCACTGTCTCCTCAGTCTGTCAGTGTAACACATGCCCACTGAGAGCCCTGAACACTACCAACTCTCGAGACCATTTATGATAAAGGGACCTTTTGTCTGGTTTTAACTAAAATGATGATTAAGCTATATCTTTATCTAATTATGGACTCTCTATTTGTTTAATAACAAGCAAATCACAATGTGTAAATCAAAACATAACTACTAGCTCAAAATAAAACTTGGGTTCATAGGGTATGTGTGTGCTCAGTTATCCAGTCCAGTCTGACTCTTTGTGACCCCATGGACTATAGCCCGCCAGCCTCCTCTATCCATGGGATTTTCCAGGCAAGAAGGCTGGAGTGGGTTGCTATTTCCTTATCCAGGCAATCTTTCCAACTCAGGGATCGAACTGTATCTCCTGCTTGGAGACAGATTCTTTGCCACTGAGCAAGCCAAAGTAACATTTGGGTTCACAGTAGCCAAGTTTCTTAACTTTTGTGAGGCAGAAAATAAAACGTGGTACAAATTGATTTACATAGTTTGGGTACATAAAATTTGAATCCTCTTAACTTTCAGGTACGTGAAAATCTTCTGGACTCCTTTTCCTAATAAGCCCTGTTGTTACTGATCTGAGAATGTTTCCTGTAACAGGGAGACAGCTTGTGCCCTGGTGTGTTTAACTTCAAATATAGGCTCAAATAGATGAACAGTTTTCAGAATTTTCTTATGACCATCACAAAAGCAAATCTTACTACCAAGATGCTCTCTTGAAAGGCTTTTTGTTTAACACCTAAAAGCCTACCAAGAATTAGCTAGTCTGTCCCTCATACCCTTCCTCATAGAGACACATTTTATGGAAAAAAAAAAAAAAAAAGTATTTTACTCTCTTCTTTAACCACTTTTAAAAAATTGCTAAGAACCTAACATCCTTGAAGATGTTACTATTCCAAGCTATTGATTGCATGCCAGTCTTTCCTGTTATGAAATATCTCACAAAGTAATTAACAACATCAAGATGGTTGAAACATTCATTTCATTCATTCCCTTCAAATGGAATGTCCTAGATAACTTATGGAGGAAAAAGGAAGCTGTAATTTATGTACCCTAATCAGTTGTGAAAAATAGGGTGGAGATAGTACTGCAGCCTGAGATAATTTGACAGTCATGTTCAAAAATAATGAATAAAATTCTTAGCTTCAATGCTAGTAGTATCAAGGAATTTATTAACAGGTTTTCATATTCTGATTTAGGAGCCTCGTTAGTAGTATGGAGTTATATTTGCAAGGTACCAAAATTGCAACAGATCAACATATTTATATAATTTTTCCTTAATTGGTTTCTGTCATTTTAAATGGAATTAATGAAGGAGAATGCTTATATTCAAACAAACACTGTAAGATAATTGGAATCCTTCTTTATGGTCCAACTCTCATATCAGTACATGATTATCGGAAAAACCATAGCTTTGACTATACAGACCTTTGTTAGCAAAGTGATGTCTCTGCTTTTTAATACACTATCTAGGTTTGTCACAGCTCTTCTTCCAAGGAGCAAGCGTCTTTTAATTTCATGGCTGCAGTCACCCTGCAGTGATTTTGAAGCCCCCCAAAATAGAGTTTACTACCAATAAGTAACAATAAATAACACAGGGTGATGTGAAAACTGACCTTTCAATAGGTAAAGCTAAACTCAGTTTCCAATAATATAACAAGAACTAGGATAACTTAATCATCAACTGAGGTTAAAGTTTTACATAGGTGATAAAACCTAGCTAGATTCCTACAACAGAATTAACTAATGAAGAGGGAGTGTTCGAATACCTCCCGCCTTATGTCTTATCAAGCTTTTGTATGAATAATTCTGTGAGCTTGCAAGTAAGCCAGTTCTCACTGAGGAGCTGTGATTGAAAATTCTTTCATACACAGAATCGAAACCTACTCCCTTGAAAACTGCCTTTGTTATTACTAATTCTGTCGCTGGAGTAACAAGGAAAAAGCCTTTTCTCTCTCTCTGGACAGCTCTAAAAAGTTCTCATTATTCTCAAAGGTATTTTCTTAAGGATTCCTCCAGGGAAAAAATACTAGTCATGCCTGGGATGATTTCAAACTGCTTTTGCCAGAGGCTACTTTAGGTTCCCTGATAAACACCTGGAAAAAATCCTACAGCTAAAAGCTTACTACCAATAAATGATGTTGTTGTTCAGTCACTAAGTCATATCTGACTCTCTGCGACACCAGGGACTGCAGCGCGCCTGGCCTTCCCTGTCCTTCACCATCTCCCGGAGTCTGCTCAAATTCATGTCCATTGAGTCAGTGATGCCATCCAGCCATCTCATCCTCTGTCGCCTCTCCTTCTCCTGCCCTCAGTCTCTCCTAGCATCAGGGTCTTTTCCAATGAGTCAGCTCTTGACGTCGGGTGGTCAGAGTACTGGAGTTTCAGCATCAGTCCTTCCAATGAATATTCAGGGTTGGTTTCCTTTAGGATTGACTGGCTTGATCTCCTTGCAGTCCAAGGGAGTCTTGAGTCTTCTCCAGCACCACAGTTGAAATGCATCAATTCTTTGGCTCTCAGCCTTATTTATGGTCCAACTCGTACATCCGTACATGACTACTGGAAAAACCATAGCTTTGACTATACAGACTTTTGTTAGCAAAGTGATGTCTCTGCTTTTTAATACGCCATCTAGGTTTGTCATAGCTTTTCTTCCAAGGAGCAAGCGTCTTACAATTTCATAGCTGCAGTCACCATTCCCAGTGATTTTGGAGACCAAGAAGATAAAGAGTTTACTACCAATAAATAACAATACCTCATGTTTGAGCACTTGTTTTTTGCTAGATATGGTGTACACATAGTCTCTCATTTAATTGGCACTAGCCTAAGAAATCAACATTAGAATTCTTCCCACTTTGAGAATAAGAATGTGAGGTCACTCCATTAGTAGATGGCAGAACCAGGACATGTAAGACTGAGTTTATAGAACCATCGAACCTGAGCTCTTAAACATTATAAAGGTCACAGCTGTTCTGCAACTGACTGTTTATGAAAAAGTCTACGTGGATAATTAATGAGGTAAAATAATCTATAGCACATCTAAAGTGCTAAACACTGATGTAAAGGAAGTGCTATGGAGAGGAACATTTAGTTAGCCTTAAACACATTAGTTTTGTTTCCTGTTTTGTTTTTTTTTCTGGAATTTTTCTTTTATGTCAAATTACTAGGGGAGTGTGGCATAGTGTACATCCTACTGTACAAGGTCATCATTATTATGTCATCATATCTAAAATTATTTCTGCTCATAGAACTGAAGGGAAAGTCCTCTGGCCATTATGATTATAAACATCCTTTTCTTGTAATTAAAAAAAAGTTTTTTAAAACACCAGGCCAAGACAGATCTAGGTTTATGGACCCTAAGTTCACTTCAGTTGCTCAGTCATGTCCGACTCTTTGCAACCCCATGGAATGCAGCATGCCAGGCCTCCCTGTCCATCGCCAACTCCTAGAGCTTACTCAAACTCATGTCCACTGAGTCAGTGATGCTATCCAACCATCTCATCCTTTGTCGTCCCCTTCTCTTCCTGCCTTCAATCTTTCCCAGCATCAGGGTCTTTTCAAATGAGTAAGTTCTTCACATCAGGTGGTCAAAATACTGGAGTTTCAGCTTCAGCATGAGTCCTTCCGATGAATATTTAGGACCAATTTTCTTTAGGATGGACTGGTTGGATCTCCTTGCAGTCCAAGGGACTCTAAAGCATATAGAATTTCTTAGATATGGGGCTTTGGAAGGGGCTTAGCAAGAGCAAGACTGGTGGGTTAACTTCACTTAGTTTCATGGTAAATCCACCTCCAGGGCTTCCCAGGTGGCTCAATGGTAAAGAATCCTCCTGCCAATGTAGGAGAAGTGGGTTCGATCCCTGATTTGGAAGAGTCCCTGAAGAAGGAAATGGCAACCCACTCTAGCATCCTTGCCTGGGAAATTGCACGGACAGAGGAGCCTGGGAGGCTACAGTCCATGGGGTGCATAAAGTTGGATAGAATTTAGCAACAAAGACACAAACTTCACCTCCTGCCAAAACTAGTCTAAACTGGAAATTACCTGCTATAAGTAAAAGCACTGATCTTAAACTCTCCTCTGGTTTTCTCTTCATTGCTAAATACATTGGAACCTGTGTTGCAAAACACTTGCATTTAAAAGCACCAAGTCAGGGAGACTGAAGTATATTTTGGAGGTAGGTACATTCTGGAAAGGTAGTATTTTGCTTATGAACAAAGATTCAACTTGAAATATCTAAAAGTATAGCAGTACTTAGGTTTGCCCTAGTACAAAAGCCTCATTCTGAAGTAGACTGCAAAGAATGCTTATCTCCTTGTTGAGTAAATGCTTATCTCCTTGTCGAGTGAAAGAAGCCATGATGATTGGGAAACATTTGGGAAGCTGAATATTGAAGGAAAGCACTATGCTGCTGCTGCTGCTGCTGCTGCGTCGCTTCAGTCGTGTCCAACTCTGTGAGACCCCATAGAAGGCAGCCCGCAGGCTCCCCCGTCCCTGGGATTCTCCAGGCAAGAACACTGGAGTAGGTTGCCATTTCCTTCTCCAATGCATGAAAGTGAAAAGTGAAAGTGAATTCGCTCAGTCATGTCCGACTCTTAGCGACCCCATGGACTGCAGCCTACCAGGCTCCTCCATCCATGGGATTTTCTAGGCAAAAGTACTAGAGTGGGGTGCCATTGTTCTATTAAAGTTTAGTCTTTATTTTAAATAAAATAACTAAGTTTTCATTTTATTTATCAAAGTTTTAGAGAGGTCCTAGAGTAGTGATACTATTTTTATTGGCCAAAATACTTGCTAAAACTGTGAAGATACTATCAAAGAAGAATTTCTATTTTATGAGCAGTTTGGGAAATCTCTAAGGTTAGAAATGTCTCCAAAGAGAAGGGACCCTCCTGCGGTGTTGGTGGGAATGTAAACTGGTGCAACCACTATGGAGAAAAGTATAGAGGCTCCTTAAAAAATGAAAAATAGAGCTACCATATGACCCTGCAATCCCATTCCTGGGCATATATCTGGAGAAAAACATGATCCAAAAGGATACAGATACCCCAATGTTCACTGAAGCACTGTTTACAGTAGCCAAGACATGGGAACAACCTAAATGTCTATCAACAGAGGAATGGATAAAGAAGATGCAGTATATTTATACAATGGAATATTATGCAGCCATTCAAAAGAAAGAAATAAGGCCATCTGCAGTAACACAGATGGATCTACAGATTGTCATACTGAGTGAAGTAAATCAGACAGATAAGGAGAAATATGGAGAAGGCAATGGCACCCCACTCCAGTACTCTTGCCTGGAAAAATCCCATGGACAGAGGAGCCTGGTAGGCTGCAGTCCATGGGGTCGCTAAGAGTCAGACACGACTGATTGACTTCACTTTCACTTTTATGCATTGGAGGAGGAAATGGCAACCCATTCCAGTGTTCTTGCCTGGAGAATCCCAAGGATGGGGGAGCCTGGTGGGCTGCCTTCTCTGGGGTCCCACAGAGTCGGACACGACTAAAGTGACTTAGCAGCAAGGAGAAATATTGTATGGCATCCCTTTTATGTGGAATCTAAAAAGAAATGACACAAATGAACTTACTTACAAAATAGAGACTCACGGACTTAGAAACTGAACTAAGTGGGGAAGGGATATTTAGGGAATTTGGGATGGTCATGTACACACTGCTGTATTTAAAATGGATAACAAACAAGGATATATTGCATACCACAAGGAACTCTGCTCCATGTTATGTGGCAGCCTGGATGAGAGGAGGGTTTGGGGATAGTGGATATGTATACGTATGGCTGAGTCCCTTCAATGTTCACCTGAAATTGTAACAACATCGTTAACTGGCTATATCACAGTACAAAATAAAAAGTTCAAAAAGAAAGAAAGAAAGAAATGTCTCCAAAATGGTATAAAATAATTTTACTGGGGGAAAATAAGTCTTATTAATCAGCTTATAGAAGGAGCACCTAGAATGTAGGGCAATACCTCTGGTTTTGCTTTCTGGTATGAAGAAATTAGACTCATATGTAATCATGGATCAGTGCTCTCTACACATACAAACACTGGCAGCAAAAACTATCCTGCTACTGCTGCTGCTAAGTCACTTCAGTAGTGTCCAACTCTGTGTGACCCCATAGACGGCAGCCCACCAGGCTCCCCCATCCCTGGGATTCTCCAGGCAAGAACACTGGAGTGGGTTGCCAGTTCCTCCTCCAATGCATGAAAGTGAAAAGTGAAAGTGAAGTCGCTCAATCATGTCTGACCCTCAGCGACCCCATGGACTGCAGCCCTCCAAGCTCCTCCATCCATGGGATTTTCCAGGCAGAAGTACTGGAGTGGGATGCCATTGCCTTCTCCGAAAACTATTCTAGAACCATGCAAATTGTCAACATCATCAGACCATGGACTCTGACCACTAACTTTTCAAAAGGGCGGTGTCAATAAATATTAGAAAAATATTAGCTTCCCTTTGATACACAGGACTTCACTAGTTTTCTAAAGAATGTCAGCTATGTTTCGATTATTTCATGGAGAAGATTTGTTTTGTTTTGTGTTCTATTTTTAAAGAGAAAAGGAAAACCTTCAAGATAATCTCACAGAGGAATTTGATCAGGGAGTTTGGCTCATTTAAAAGTAATTATTCCTGGTCAGTTGAATGAGTAAATCTTTTCATTTTCAAGTTGTAGAACAAGCAGAATTGCTTTGGCCCAGCAGCCATCATGTTCACAGAGGTCAGAAACTGAAATACTAGACAAATTTCTGAATGTCATAATTGATTGCTAATATAGAGAAGGATAACTACCTCTCAATTTCTCAGCAAGCATACATCTCAGGAGAACTCTTTTTCAAGTTTGCTTCTACTCAGATGAATGAGAATAACAGCTCTTTTTTTTTTTTTTTGCCCCACCCGGGCAGCCTTCTATTTCCCTCCACGTCTCACCCAACTGCAGACCAGCACCGTGCTGCCAGGCCAGGTTTGAAATCCAGTAACAGCTCTTGACTTCCTAATAGGACTTCAACTGAGGGTCTCCTAGGATTCTCGATAGGCCAGTCTTGCCATAAGCCTGTGCAGCAGAGCAAGTCATATGAATTTAAATTTTCTACATTTCTACTACATGGTTTTGAGAACTAGTGTTTTCAGGAATTGTTATCAAAAAAAAAAAAATCAAAGGAATTATATATAAAAAATATATATGCATTACTTGGTAAAAGCAGTCTTTGTATTAAAATTTATTTGGGAAGAATTTGCTTTGTTTTTTTGTTTGACCAGTTGGGATTTTGTTTCTGCTTATAGGGAATAATTTTTTTTCAAATAAGTGAGCCATAGTTTTTTATTTAAAAAACATTAATACCATATTCCCTCAATTTTTAGAAACAGATTTTAACATTTTTAAAGCTACCTTAAAATAAGTTTTTTATGGTGACAATACTTTTATTTAAAAAAATAAACTACTAACTTGATTTGTTTTACATGTACTATAATGTATAATCGTTGAAATATTCTGTCTTTGCAAAATTATGGTATAATATACAAGCTTTTTTGGACATTATGAATTTTCTTCATTGGTTATAATTTACTTATTTCATTGGAAATTTATTTCTCTGTGAAAGAATACATGTCCAATGAAATAAAAAATTATTTTAAAAAATTTTAGCATAATTATTTATAATACTTTTGTTTTGAACCAGCACCCATATGCTTTTAGAATTCTCAATAAGCTTCCAAAAAGGATGAAGAACCATTGCTCTACACATTACTAAAAAGGATTTCCACCCAAATGTTAATTGAGAAAGTTTTCCTCACATAATATCCTAGCCCTAAAATTGTCTGTGATCCTGAAATATTGCTCCGAAAATATCTTAAAAAGCTATTTGCCTTCATTCTATTTAATAATTTGGCTAGCTGGCTTGTTACAAAGGTTCAAAGAACATAGCTATAATCATGAGGATTTTGGCTTTCTGAAATTTTAAAGCAGACTCAAAATGAGTCTGTTTTGAGGTTGGCCAGAGGTTAACTATACCTACTCCAAACTACTTCCATTACAGAAGCAGCTCCTAAGGAATAAAAGGTTAGACCAAAGCTGGCAGGCAGATGGTTACAGAGTCAGGACTCTTAACAGTTGAGGAAAACACCATATCCTGCCTCCACAGTATGTACTTCCTTACAGTGTAAGCTGCTCAGGTTCAAGGATTGCCTCAACACACAGTTCCTGGATCAAAATGTCGATTATAAGAACGGACATCTGGTTCTTGTGAATCACTCCTAAATAATGTCTTTAAAATTTCTATTCCCCCTCCATACCCTCCCCAAAATCCATAAGGTTCCCTACAATTCAAAGGGTCAAAGAATTTGAATTACACTACATAAAGGGAAAAAATACATTATTTTCCATTATAAACCTATCTTCCTGCTAATTCTATTTCAGTTTTGCATTTTTCTTTAAAAGTCTGTAAGATATATATTTTTTCTTTCCCAGTAATGAAATTATGTGTTTAATATTAGATATGTCACATTCCTGCAGGTAAAGATTAATAAGTAACAATAAATATAATAAAATTTATTCCAGTCATCATCCTTCCAAGCATGTCATAATACATTTTACATATACATCCAATATCCACAAACACTGGAAACATATTCATGAAGAACAGCTTTTATCACAAAGTGGCATGACAAAAGAAAAGCAGGAATGACAGAAGAAAAGCAGAGAGTATGACAAAGGTAGATTATTCTTTCGGTTTCCAAACACACTTTATATCACATTGCCTCTTCCTCTTAATTTTTAATTTCTTTTTTTTCCAGAAAGTGAATATAACCTTCAAAGTTTTGAATTTAAATCACACTCGGTGATGTTCTGGGAAATTTACACCACTGTAGTTATCAGGTATTCAAATCAAGGCAGCAGAGCCACATTTTTTATAACAAAACTGACATGTATCAGAATTCTCCTTCCTGCCAGTCTTCTCCTCTCAAAAGTAATACTTGCAACAATCATCAAAATAAAGCTGTGATGAACAAGTAAATACATCACTTAGAGAAAACAAAGTGAAATGGGCAGAACCCTCTAGGAATTTTCTTTCGAGAGAGACAGCCACACAGTCTATTATAAGCATTCAGATATTAGAAGGTAATCAAAAGAAACCAGACAGAGGGATCATCAAACACATTAAAAGACTTTTTCAAAGGTGTCAGTCCAGAGCAGATGTTCTACCACCTCCATGCGAACTAGAGGCACAAAACGAGCCCAACAGAGACTCCTCAAATGTCCCAAGAACAGTTACTAGACACCAGCAATGGCCTGCTGGAGCATTGTGAGGCCACAATTAGCCGGACTGCCTCTAAAAGAAATATAGTTCTCCAACAGCCCATGGTTTCACCACTGAAGTCACATGCAGGGTTATATTACATAGCCACTGGCCCCCTTCAGATAGATAAGCTAAGAGAGTCAGACCCAACCCAGTTCCACTTCTCTTTTAGGTAGGGTGGACAAATATGTATGTATTTACAATTTCAAGCATTGTACAGTAAGTAAAAAAAAATAAAAGTATACCCAAATGCTAAATCCATTAAGGTTGTGAGGAAGAAGGCACCATTACTGTGCACGTGTACTTTCCCCCCAAGCTTTCTGCCTTAAACATTGATTATTTTATAATCAAAGAAAATGCTATTAACATATATCAAGTCATAACAGCCCATAAGGGCTCCAATTAGGGTGGGCAAAGCATGGGTTTTTACAAGGAAAGAGAACAAAAGAGGCAAAGGTTCTGGATGACTGCTTACACAAAGTCAAGGCATGTTCACAGCCAAATCACTGTAAAGAATCACGGGAAAGGGAGACAGGAGAGGAAGATTAAACATAAAAGTATATAAATGCCTACCAGATGTTTAGGGACTTCCGGTACCCTGCAAATAGTACACATTCCATAGGCAATGGGGAATAATCAAAGGTTATTGAAAGAATGACATAATCACCTCTACTAGAAGGAAGGACGTTATGATAGCTGTAAATAGCATGGATGAGAGGAAAAAGATGGACAGAGATCCAGTGGGTCATTACAGTAGAGCTTATCAGTTAGAAGAGTGCAGTAGTATTACAACAGGGGGAGACCTGTCTGTCCTTCACGTTCATTCTCAATCCATGCCACCTATGGCAGTGGCAATGCACAGACGGCAGCAGTAGACTCTTTTAGGAACCGGTAAATATGTGGAAATGGGAACAGAAGAGAAAGGGATTCTAACCTAGATGAATGGAGATCAGATTTTAGACACAAATGGTTAAACACAAAGTTGTTTTAGAGGACAGCTGACATTTCCCCACAGCAGGAAGGCCTCAGGCAACACTCGGTTATGAAACACCCAGGGGCAGCTAGTAGGTGAGGAAAAGCTTTGGGTCTCAACCCAGCTCTCCCACAAGAGAACTGGTCACCCAAAGGGTTTATTCTTGTGCCTGCCTCATTGATGAGGAGGAGCATTTACCCATTTCTTAAAGATGCTTCATTTCTACACTGGAAGTCCACTTAGATCCGGCAAACTTCAAAACTATTTCAGACAATGAGAGTTTTTCATTTTTATTTATTTTAGGGTGCAACAGGTCTTTGTTGCTGCAGGTGGGCTTTCTCATTGTGGTGGCTTCTCTCGTTGTAGAGTATGGGCTCTAGGTGCGTGGACTTCAGTGGTTGTGGTGCTCAGGCTTTGCCCCATGGCATGTGGAATCTTCCTGAAACAGGGATCAAACCAGTGTTCCCTGCACTGGCAGGCAGATTCTTATCCACTGGGCCACCAGAGAGGTCCCCAGACAATGAAAGTTTTCAGTCAAGAGTGAAGGATTAAAACGGAAGAGAATAGGACTTCCCTGGTGGTCCACGGGTTAAGACTCCCAGCTTCCAATACAGGAGACTCAGGTTTAATCCCTAGTCAGGGAACTAAGATCCCATATGCCCTGCAGTGCAGCAAAAAAATAAAATGAATTTTTTTTAAAAATGAGTCTTGCTTGCATTGCAGCCTAACTTAAAAAAAGAAGAAGAAAGATGGGAAAGGTGAATTTTCTGAGCAACTGTCAAGTTTCAGGTACTTGCTAGGCCCTTTCAAATATTTTTCCTCTTAATCTGCCATCTATAGGGGCACTAAAGCTTTAATGTGCATCAATGCCTTGTCCTTAATCATAGAGCTAGCCCTTGCTGAAGTGGGTTAGGCTCACTCAGAAACCTGATTGCCATTCCAAATGAAAAGCACATCATTCTCATTTAATTTTGGTAAAGTTTTATTATTAAACCAAGTCAATTTCCTTGTTATTTGATTCATCTGCAGCTTTAATTTAAAAAATGTGATTACCGAATAGAAAAAAAAATGCTGAGGCTAAATTAAAAAAAAAAAAAAAAACAACTTATAATTGAAAATTTTCAGGCCAAACTGAGAAAACATAAAAGCAATTTCCACAGCGTCTACCAGTGATTCCACCCTGGATCTTTAAGGCCTGAAGGTCTAATATCCATTGGCTATTAGTCTATTGGTCTATCACAGTAGAATCCTAATAAGTTGTTTTGGGTTTTGCACTAAGCCCCAAGGTCCTAGTACTGATCTTTAATTTTAGTCTCACTTCATAGGTTTGCTCTATCCAAACAAAAGAATAGTATGAATTGATTTATGAAACACAGTATTTTTGAACATGTGGTTTATAGCATCTTGAACCAATTTTCTGGTGAACAATGAGAATAGGAAAACATCTGGCTCAGAAATTGCTAGGCCAGGTGATACAATATCCTTTTCCTTCTTCCCTTTCCTCCTCTTTAAATAGAGGCCCATCCTTGTTTACAGGATGAAGGCAAGAGCTAAAATCCTTTCCAGAAAGGATATAGTGTGTGATATTGTTATTAAGGTATTGTGTAAAATTGTTACACAGGCTGCCTAAGGAAACTTATCCACAAAAAACTAGCTAAGCTCTCACCAAAGTTGACAGTTACCTGTGAGAAGTCGAATGGAGCACGGGGGGATGGGAAAATCAACACTCCAGGGAGGTCTCTCTCTTAACTCACCTGTGCTGCTAAGCCTGTCTCTCTGAACCAGTAAAATGGAGGTTACATGTTCCTACCTGACAGGGCTGGTCTAAAGCACACGTAAGCTGGTGAAGGAGGCTGAGAGAAAAAAGGAAGAATTTGCTGAATTTGCTCATTAAATTATTTATTATTAATAAATTTAAAATGAGCAAAATAAATTAATTTTATTTTATAAATAAAATTAATTTATTTTGCTCATTAAATTACCTATTTAGCACAGATTCCTAATATGAATGCTTTATTCCCATCACATAGATAAGAGCATTGTAGCTCAAAGACTAATGACAGGGCAAGCTCTTTGCTCAGATTTTCAAAAAAAGGCAGAACCAGGATTCACAATAAAATTCTTTTGATATAAAATCCATGCTCTTCCCATTATTCCATTATTCTATCCTATACACATGGGAGCACATGCATTATCAAGGTGAGCTTATATATTATTTTTATAGCTTACCGAATCTAAGAAACATATCCTGTTTTAGACTTGCCATTCATTATTTGCAAACCATTAGTAAAGAAAAATACTGCTGATATTATGGAAAGCACCAACTGTAAGCTGCATCAGAGTTTCAGTGATATTCAAATGTGAATGAAACAAATACGCATCTTAGAGAAAATACAGAAATAGAATGACCAAGTAGAACCAATTTTTTAATTTCACCAAAACGTCAGACATTTGATTCTTGTAAGATTTGCCAAGTATTTCAAAACTTCAATACATGATTGCTGTTTAATCACTAAGTCGTGTCCATCTCTATTTAGCCCTCCAGGGAGGTCTATATGGCCCTTCAGGCTCCTCTGTCCATGGGCTTTCCCAGGCAAGAACACTGGAGTGGGCTGCCATTTCCTTTTCCAGGGCATCTTCCTGATCCGGGGATCAAAGCCTTGACTCCTACAGTGGTAGGTGGATTCTTTACCACTGAGCCACCAGGGTAGCTCTCAATATATGATACTGATAACATTTATTCAGTCAATAAATTACACATTCATTTAATTATTGTGTATTTAGCACTGCCTCAACCCTCAAGATGGGCTGCCTTCTATGGGGTCGCACAGAGTCGGACACGACTGAAGCGACTTAGCAGCAGCAGCAGCAACCCTCAAGATCATGTTATCAAAAAACAAGAATCAAGCTGCCAAACATGTTACTAGAAAACAACAATGTTAACAACAACAATATCAATCAAGTGCGTGCTCTGGGCATGACGGAAGACTCCAGAGAGGGCACAAAGCACTGCTATTCAGTTCTTCCCATAATTACCTCTCTGTCTCTCTTAGAAATGACTGGCTTCAAATGCAAAATAAGATGAAAATCCCTATTCTAGATTTCTTCATTTGGTTATCTGTTTATCCTTCTTCACCTTTAAAAAGAAGGCTGTGGCCATCCAGAGTAGCACAGAAGTCCTTACAAACAGGCACAGTTTAACTGGAACCTGCCTCCGCCTGGCCTAGAGTTGTCCAGACTTTGCATGTCACCTCCTGGTGACATGTCACCCATCACATTCCCGGCTTGGTTTCTGAGCTCCTGGAATCATCTCTTGGTTGACCCACACATCCCAGCATTGTCATGAGCCAGTCCTGTTGGAATGAGATCCCATGTTCTCTAGGAGTACACATGAATATACACTTCCTACCAAGTCCTAGAAACCACCTGATGTACCCTGGGTAACTTGGCAAAGACATAGGCTTACTCGTTTTTTTTTTTGGCCACATCATGCAGCTTGTAAATCTTAGTTCCCAGACCAGGGATTGAACCTGGGCCACCAAAGTAAAAGCACCGAGTCCTAACCACTGGATGAACCACCTGTGAACTCCTGGACATGGCTTACTTCCTTTCAGATTTCTGTTCTTTGCACCAACCAGTGAACAATAATAGATTTCAGGTAGAAATACAGTCATTCCTTTCTTACCATCAAAGCAAATTTCCTGTTCTATTAATTGATATGCTATGCTATGCTAAGTCACTTCAGTCGTGTTCGACTCTGTGTGACCCCATAGACGGCAGCCCACCAGGCTCCCCCGTCCCTGGGATTCTCCAGGCAAGAACACTGGAGTGGGTTGCCATTTCCTTCTCCAATGCATGAAAGTGAAAAGAGAAAGTGAAGTCGCTCAGTCATGTCTGACTCTTAGCGACCCCATGGACTGCAGCCTACCAGGCTCCTCCGTCCATGGGATTTTCCAGGCAAGTGTACTGGAGTGGGGTGCCATTGCCTTCTCCGATTAATTGATATAGCAAGCTTTAAATTAAATTAATACAAAAAATTCCTAGCTCCCTTTAACTGAAGTATAGCTGACTTACAACTTTATATTAGTTTCAGGTATATAACATAGTGATCCAACATTTTGATAAATTACACAAAGTTATGATAAAATATTGGCTATTTTTCCTTATGCTATACATTAGTCTTGTGATGTGCTTATTTTATAACTAGCAGTTTTCTCTTCTTAAACCCCTTCACCGATTTTACCCTTCCCTCCACCCCCACTCTCCTCTGGCCCCACTATTTTGTTCTTTGTATCTGTAGCCTATTTCTGTTTCACTGTATTTAGCTTTTTTTAGATTTCACATATAAATGATAACACAGTATTTTTTTCTGTCTGACTTATTTCACTAAGTATAATACTTTCCAGGTCTATCCATGCTGTTGCAAATGGCAAGATTTGTTTTCTTTTTAATCTAACTAAATACCTTTTGATAGCTGTGGAATTCTTGACTATTCATTTCCTGAATTAATGTGAAGGTCACTAGATTGACCTGAAAATATCATTCATGACATAATGATTGTGAGTTCATTGGTTTATTTTTCTATGAGAATAAATTACTTGGCCATTCATCAATTTATTCATTTGGCAAGTACTTTTGCCTTGCACTTACTAGTGCCAGGCACTATATTAGCTGATGGTAATAAATTGATATATAAGAATGAAATAAAGAACTTACTAAAAGCTATTGGGCCCAAATTCTTAGGTTCTCCCCATTAAAAATAAGTGAATTTAGTAGATACCAACTACATGCTACTCTGTGCTATTTTACTTCTTCTCAATCAATCCTCATTTCTTTGTCTCTTACTGACAAATGAGGGAACTGAAAGATTAGTTAGAAAGAATAAGCAATTTACAAGAAAGAGGACCACCAGGGCTCACATTTGAACTCGCATCTCCTGACTTTAAATCAATCATACAGTCTTTTTACTAAGGCATATTGTGTATGCCATTTGCCAAAAGGAATATTATGGTGCAGTTAGAAGTTCCAATCTCAAGCAGATTTGTGTTCAGTTTGAGCTCTATTGTGTCCTTAATGGAAACTTGGAGCAAAAATTACTAGCAACTGAGCACAGTACCGGAGCTCTAGTCCTCTGAACACTATTATGTTTTATGATTAAACATACAATTTCACATTTATTTTTATTGACAAAGGAATACCATGTTCCTATAAATTAACCATAGAAATGCTCTGCACACTTCTTCTGTAGTGAGCATGTCTTATTCTTTCAAGGGAAAAGGTAAGCTACTAATATTTCTCAGCCCTTATATGTGTTCAAGTTATAACACACTCACTGGAATCTCATTATAACAAATTCTAGGTTCATAAAGGATTGTTCCAAAGGTGACTTAATCTTCCACCAAGATAACACGGACACGACTGAAGCGACTTAGCAGCAGCAGCAGCAGCAGCCAACAAGTAAATCCCCCCTGAACACAGTCAGCTGCATAGCAAAGCATATGCCACATTTGCTCACTTTCTTTCTCTCTGTATCCTGCCCCATGATAAGAGGGATGTGAGGCTGTTTCCCTCCCTAACCCCCAGGTATTTTAGCTAAAAGTATACTGCTAAGACATGTACTTTGCCTAGCATTTTAAAGAGTGAGAGCCTTTATGTCTCACAATGATATTCTAGGCATTAACTTAGATCTCCCTTGGACATTCATTCTAAAGAAAGGCTGAATTACTGAAGTATGAACAACACGCCAACGTGTGATCACTCCACCAACAACATGTTCCCATAGTACATGAAAAAGTGGAAAATGAAAGTGTTAGTTGCTCATTTGTATCCGACTCTTTGCAACCCCATGGACTATAGCCCACCAGGCTCCTCTGTCCATGGGGATTCTCCAGGCAAGCATACTGGATTGGGTTGCCATGATCATCTTCCAGATCATCTTCCCAACCCAGGGATCGAACCCAGGTCTATCGCATTGCAGGAGTATTCTTTACCATCTGAGCCATCAGCAAAGTCTGGGCCTGGTCCTCTATTCTATGTCTCAACTTGTTATACTGAAATTATTTCTGATAACTCAGCCCCCAACCCTCAACACACACGCACACACACACACGAGGACTCTGCAGGATTATATGGTCTTTAAGGTCTCTATACTCTGAATATAATGTCTGGACATAGTCACTCTTCAGTATTTATTGACTGAATATGTTGAGGTATCCATGTTAAAGCCACTGGGTCTGGCCAAGGACACAAGCAAAAGCTTCAGGAGTCCTTCCCCACAGGTGAGGGTGGGTAGGTCAGTGAACACACTAAGAACAGAATAATCAAAAAATGCAGATTTGAGTCTCTGCTAGAATAGTTTCTTGGCTGATAAGATAAACATTGTGGTAAGAATAAGCTACTCCACTGAATCAGTCATTGTTAATACAGCCCTATATCATCTGAGAAGCAATGTCAACTATGCATTTTGAAATAGGAAAGAAAAATATCGTTTTCACTCTATTCTTTTACCTCCCCTTTCCTAAAGAAACCAGAATCACTATCACACTAGAATTGACCAATTTTTCAACCTGCCTTTATTTTATGGAGCATCAGGATATGCATGAGAAAAATGCACCAAGAAGAGCACAAAGTCTGTAATTCTCCCCACAGCACAGCACTAAACTACCACTGGCATCACTAATCAACAACTATAATTAAGCCTAATTATAAATTACAAGTATCTAATTTTAGAAGACCTTTGCTTTATAAAGCCTAGACATTAGAGATGTTATTAACTTATCTACTTCAAATTATTCCAGAGCCAGAAACATCCTTTATTCGCTCGTGCCTCATGAATCTGGCCTGAAAACATTCCAATGGTCAGGATCCTTTCCTCAGGTCTATAAGGACCAGGGCAGCAGTCCACTTGCTATTGTAAGTTGAGCATCTCTGAGAAGCCAGCTGCATGCTACCCACTCAAATCTCTCTTCTACTTACACCTGTAACATCCCTGCAGGTTTCTGATTTTCTTTTACTTGCTCCCCTGTGGTCCTGTTGTGATTTTTGATGTGAATAGTCTCAGGACAATTTAACAAAGACTTGAATGAGGGAGAGCCCTGAAATGGGAAAAGTGTCTGAAAAGGAAGAAATAAGTCCAGCATAGGATGCATAAAGATCCAGGTGGTGCTAGTGGTAAAGAACCTGCCTGACAATGCAGGAGATATAACAGAACTTACGTTTGATCCCTGGGTTGGGAAGATCCCCTGGAGGAGGAAATGGCAACCTATTCCAGTATTCTGTTTTTTTCTTTTGTATTGGGGTATAGCCAATTCACAACACTGTGATAGTTTCAGGTGAACAGCAAAGGGATTCAGCCATACATATACATGTACCCACTTCAGTATTCTTGCCTGGAGAATTCCATGGACTGGGGAGCCTGGCTACAGTCCATAGGGTCGCAAAGAGCTGGATGCGACTGAGTAACTTAACACTTTCACTTTTCATAGAATACATACTAGCTCATGGCAAAGTACTTAAGACCCTTGCGGCCAGCCTTAAAGCACCATCATTTAAGTTTTGGTTGGGCTTTGAACATTTCCAAGTAGAATTAAGATGACCAAACTATTATCTTTGCCAGGTATAAGGACTGGCACAAAAGAAAGTCATTTCAGTCATGAGGGATGCCAGGCCCAATGAAGTTCTTCTGGGTTTTCTGATTTGTAAAATGATGGGCCACGCAGCACATGGGAACTTGTGCTCCCTCTGGCTGCAACGAGATCTGTCTACAGCACAGCATATCGTGAACGTCCCTGACAGTGTGATGGACCACACTTCCCACATTGGCAGGTTATATGGATATGGTGGTAGCAGCTCCCACCTGAATCAAGGCCCAGTGTCCCCATATCCCTGACCTCTAGAGATACTAGAGGGCTAAGAGTGGCAAGCAGCAAGCCAAATAAGGGTGGGGGATGTTTGCCCCTCTGTCTAGCACCTCAAGGCCTTTCATAGGAAACAGAAGACCATTAAGGGGAGCCACAGATCAGCAGCTTTAGCCATGAGGGTTGCGAATTCTTTCTCTTGAAACACAGCTGGCGGTGGTGACACTGAGCCATTCCTGACAATCCCAGGATGCTGAACGTGGATCAAGGACAATGGCCAGTAGGTCTGGTCTTCCTGTTGAGAGAAAGGGGACACAGCAGGAACTTGCTTTGGAAAAGGGAGCTGGTAGTAGGGGTTTATCTTACTGTTTGGACTTTATCTCAAAGGATATCAGAGGCATGCATCACCTGACAGTGCTTTGATCTTGACCCTGCCTCTTAAAGACAGGTCTGCCACTACCCTGCTGACAGTCCTGAGAAAAAAACTAGCTTTCCCTTAGCATGGACAGCCGTGCTCTACAGCATCCATGTCCAGGTGGAGTGAGCTAATGACTCACCCCAGTATTGGTGTTAGAAAAGAACCACAGCTTCGGGAGATCTGGTTTCCAGAACAGATGTTGACACTTAATTAACTGTGCCTTTGTGCACAGTACCTTTTCTATAGCTCAGTTTCCTCACCATATAAAGAAATGCAGGAGACCTGGGTTCAATCTCTGGGTCTGGAAGATCCCTTAGAGAAGGAAATGACAACCCACCTCAGTATTCTTTCCTGAAAAATTCCATGGACAGAGGAGCCTGGCGGACTACAGTCCACGGGGTCACAAAGAGTCTGGCACAACTGAGTGACTGAACCACAACCACCACCACAGGAAAGTTTAGTTAGATCACAAGGACCCTCAGATCTCTTACATTTAGTGATTCTGTGATAATGACACAAGTCATCTACATAATTTTTTTTTTTTTTGGCCATGTGGCTTGCAGGATCTTAGTTCCCTGACCAAGAATCAAACCAGGGCCCCTAAGTCCTAACCACTGAAGTGCCAAGGAATTCCTGATAGTAGGGAGCATGGCATAATAAATGGTACTAAGTGTTTTTCCTACATCCCCTACTTTAATTCTTCCAACAATATGTGATGACAATTTTACTCACGCTTTATAGGTAAAACAAACTAAGGTGCAAAGATACGATTTACCAATGATTCTATCCTGCTTATACCTTTTTATGCCTTTTTAGTCAAAAGTCATGCTTTGTTTAAAAAAACATATATCACACAAATTCGCAATGGGCAAATCCTCCACAATTCACATAAAACCAGATTAAAAATAAAATGAAATAGAATTTTTACAGCTGTTCTATTTTATAATTGATGACTTTGCTTTATACTCTGTTTTTTAAACTGCCAAATCAAGTGAATAGATTCATTATTTTCAACACAATATTGCATAAATCTGAATGATTTCTCTGACAAGTCTCTGGGAAGATGGATGACCATCGTCCTTTGGTACTCAAATCAAAAGCAGCCTTAAGAAAATGGTTCTTCTAGGTCTGGGGCCTAGTGTTAAAAATGCCTTCACTAGGAGTGACTCCAGAGCCAAATGTTTTCCATCCACAAGTCACTTCCATAAAGTATTAATACGGAGAGGCAATATTCTTACCAGTTATCAAAATGAGGTGAACTTTTAGCTTTAATTTGGTTGCCACCTGCTGGCTAAAAAGACAAAAATCCTCTCTCTGCAGCAAAGCCAGCCTGGGAACCCAGGACAAAAGGAAACAAATGAATTCTCTATTATGAATAAAGCAAGTTTGGGTGACATCAGATTATCTTCTAAACCAGAAGAGAGTGAGTAATGTCTCTATTGTTTTCTAGGTACTGTGTTAGGTCTTCAGATACACTATTACATGTAATCAGCTCCAAGTGATTGATTGGCCTAAATATGAACATCATTTTAAGTGGCTTCAGGCTCCACAACCAAAAAGCCGCCATGAATTCAAAACCAGTGCTAACCCAGATATCAGCTTTTCTTCATCAATGTACATTCTTTTCATTAACCATGATTCTTCTCAACCGTGTCTGAATAACCTTTATTTGTGCTAAGTTGCTTCAGTAGTGTCCAACTCGTTAAAATAAGAAAATAGGTATCTTAATTTAACGGCTCTCCTGTTTTGTTTCATCTTACTGTTGCCGTTCAGTCGCACTCAGTCGTATCCAGCTCTTTGTGACCCCATGGACTGTAGCCTGCCAAGCTCCATTATGGGACAAGAATACTGGAGTGGGTTGCCATTTACTTCTGCAGGGGATCTTCGCAACATAGGAATCGAGCTCCCTCTCTTATGTCTCCTGCATTGGCAGGTGGGTTCTTTACCATTAACACCATCTGGGAAGCTCTCAATATTTATTTATTTATTTTTGGTTACTCTGGGTCTCCACTGCTGCACACGGGCTTTCTCTAATTGCGGCAAGTGGGGGCTACTCTTCATCGTGGTGACCAGGCTTCTCACTGTGGCGGCTTCTCTCATTGCAGAGCACAAGCTCAGAAGTTGTGGTGCACAGGCTTAGTTGCTCTGCAGCATGTGGAATCTTCCCTGACCAGGGATTACCATGTCCCCTGCATTCACAGGTAGAGTCTTATCGACTGTTCTACCAGGGAAGTCCTTTCCAAGTAATCTTACCCTGCAGAGAAGAGGTTTCGCAACAGAGCTACAACTCACCACGGGGAGTCAAAAGCTTTCATGACAGTTCACAAGTTAAGCAGAGACAAGTCACATAAATACTTCATAAATTTGGCAGGAAGCGCACCAGAAATTAGCAAGAATGAGAATACTGTAAGAGTCATCAATAAAAGCAATTTCAAGTGATCAGAAAAAATCATGCATTTTACAGTAAAATTTCAGGGCTCCTCTGGTGGTTCAGTGGCAAAGAATCCACCTGCCAATGTAGGAGACATGGATTCAATCCCTGATAGTGGAAGATCCCACATGCCACAGAACAACTAAGCCTGTACGCCACAACTACTGAGCCTGTGCTCTAGAGCCACAGCTAGTGAAGCCCATGCTCCCTGGGGTCCATGCTCTGCAACAAGAGAAGACAACATGAGAGGCCTATGCACCACAAGAAAGAGTAGCCCCTGCTCACGGCAACTAGAGAAAGGCAACTTGCAACAACAAAGATCCAGCACAACTGAATTTCAATCCTTTAGGAAACACCAGCACACCATCTCTTCATGGTGTACTGCATGCCCATGTGGCACAGACACAGCCCAGATCCTGGTATCAAGAAGCTCACAATCTAGCTGGCCAGACACCAACATAAAAGCAAGCCTCAATACTCAGAGCCCCTTTCTCTGGTCTCTAAGAGGCACTACCATTGAAAAGAACAATGGCTGGTGTTTGAGCTATAACTGTTTACCAGACACTGTTCTAAGTTAGTTAATATATGTAAAGTGCTTAATCTTCATATAATGGTATGAGATAACTAGGATCTCTAAATCTGCCTGTTATACGTACACAAGGGTAAACAATTTGCCTAAAATTACACTGATCTCTTAAGTGACTGAACTAGTGGTGTTCAAATCCACGTCCTTGGCTCCACAGCTCAGATGCATAAAGACCAGGCTATACAGCCTGTAAGAGAAGAAGCATCACTGACTCAATAGACATGATGATGAGCAAACTCTAGGAGATACTAAAGGCCAGAGAAGCCTCACAGGCTACGGTCCACTGGGTTGCAAAGAGTCATGACTGAGTGACTGAACAACAAGATAAGTATCAGTGCCCTGGTGTCAAAGAAGAGGAAGAGAAAGGTCAGGTAACTTAGCAGATGTTGCACAGTCAAGTAGCCAGAAATGGAACCTGTTCTCTAACCATTCGCACAGTTCTCGACTACTACCATCATGTTGCTTCTGAAAATAACAAAAAATGATACAACAAGCATGAAAAATACTCATCTATATCACTTAAGGAAGTTGAAGTTCAGGTTATTGGGAACAGAACCTTTAGCAGAGATGACTACAGAGTAGGCTTACTCCAAGTGAGGCTGCTTGGAGGCTTTGAGTTACGTCCAGACCCATCTATCTGTGAACTGACTCCTCTTTTACCTTGGATGCTCAGCTTCCAATAGGGGCCTGGCACAAAACACCAGTTCCGCAGGTGAGGAGTGACTGACTCGACATCCCAGCCCCTATACCCCGAGGAGCCCTGTGAACTTCCATCTACAGGATGCACACGGTTCATCAAGTTGGAATGATCATCAGTTTCTGAGGCAAATTCAAAGGGCACTTTTACATCCTGTAGCCAATTGGAAAGAAATGAGAATTAGAATCCACTCTGTACACCCTGTGGAATTAACACTGACACAAAATCATTATCCTCAGATGAAGTTTTACCTAGAAGTTTTAGGAGGAATCACATTATTTAATAACCACAACTCACATTCATCTCAAACAGCTATAATTGGAAGATACAACTATTTACCACAAATCAAACAAAATATTGACACTAAGTTATGTGTGAATAATGAGATAAACAGACCTGGAAATCAGCCTGTCCAGAATGAGAAAGATGCAAAATCATGGCTAATAGTCACCCATGAGTAGATCTAAAAATATGACAGAATTTTTCTTTGATTCTTTTTATTCCATTTATCAGGACATTAATGCCTATATAGCTCAATGCTTTTCTTTTTTTTTTTTTTTTTTTTTTACCATAGAATGATGTGTCTGTTTTCCTTTATGAGGGCTCTGAAAAGAAGAAAAAGAAAAATGTAAGTGGAGAAAGGAAAAGCATACACTGTGAAATGTAGGTGAATCCACAGAGAATTTTACAAGTGAGTTATAATTTTCATTGTCCTAAAATACTTTATAATCATTGCTAGTAGCTTAAAGATAGATACATCATGCTGTGTCCCTGAGCTAAATAAACTATTTGTTTTAAGCTCTAATATCACATTTTAAGAAAAATGTGCATCTAGAGAGATTCAGGATGGTATGAAACTCCAAAAATATATCATATGACAAAAAAATAGAAGGAAATAGGGACGCTTGTCCTCAGAAGGACGAAAACATTCAGAAATAATACCAGTCATTATGCTGTAACCTTAAGTTTACACAATGCTATATGTCAATTTCATCCCAATAAAACTAAAAAATGATAATGGCATATACTGAATCTGTATTATATACCAGGCATTGTGCTAAATAATTTATGTGCATTATCTCATTTAATCTTTACCTACCACCATATGAGGTAAGTAATACCTTTTATAGACAAAGATTGGAAATACTCCCCAAGGATCATTAGTTGATAAATGGGGTAGGTAAAACCATTCTGAAGGTCTGCCTTACATCCAAAGCCTAACATCTTATTCAACCTGCTATAATGGCCTCCACTTAAGAGACAGCAAGCAGCCCAGCCTCTACTGTGTAGGCTAGGGTTCTGACACCAACTGCTGCCACCACCTGGTAATATGACTTTAGGTAAAATGTCATCTCAGTGCACCATTCTTCGGTCATGTACAAAAAGAGTTGGAAGGACCCCTAAATATGCTTATAGCTGAAATTACATAATTTCAAATATTTGAAAGTTTATTTAACAGAGAATGAATTTTGCATTGCTCTAGATGACAGAACTCAGAGAAGGCAATGGCAACCCACTCCAGTACTCTTGCCTGGCAAATCCCATGGATGGAGGAGCCTGGTAGGCTACAGTCCATGGGGTTGCTAAGAGTCAGACACAGCTGAGAGACTTCACTTTCACTTTTCACTTTCATGCATTGGAGAAGGAAATGGCAACCCACTCCAGTGTTCTTGCCTGGAGAATCCCAGGGACAGGGGAGCCTGGTGGGCTGCTGTCTATGGGGTTGCACAGAGTCGGACACGACTGAAGTGACTTAGCAGCAGCAGATGACAGAACTAGAATGAATGTGATTACTCAGAGACTGATTGTCTATAATACATGGATTATTTTGGCACTGCTCAAGATGGATATTTGGAGAAAAAGAGAATATGTGAATGAAAATATAGATCTCAAAATTATGGTCTATAATACAGGAATTTTTCTGGCATTGCTCATGACTAAAATGGAGATTTGCAGAGAAACAGAATATATGAATGAAAATATAGATCTCAGACTCACTCATTCAATGTTGAATACATATACATTTTAGCAGTATTTTGATATAATCATAATGGTGAAATAGGGCCAAAAGTAGACTCAGAATTTAACTTTTATAATAAAATTCTAAAATTATATTCTGTGTACCTTTGGTTATTTTCCCACCTATATTCAGGGCAGTGTCTTTCAAAAGAAAACTAGTCAAATTCTGAGTCCTTTAAACACTAAAATAATTTTAGTGATATGAAATGGTTTAGACTATAATTTGACAGTGCCAATGAACGGTGGTCATGTATGGATGTGAGTGTTGGACTGTGAAGAAAGCTGAGCGCCGAAGAATTGATGCTTTTGAACTGTGGTGTTGGAGAAGACTCTTGAGAGGCCCTTGGACCACAAGGAGATGCAACCAGTCCATTCTAAAGGATATCAGTCCTGGGTGTTCTTTGGAAGGACTGATGCTGAAGCTGAAACTCCAATACTTTGGCGACTTCATGCGAAGAGTTGACTCATGGGAAAAGACTCTGATGCTGGGAGGGATTGGGGGCAGGAGGAGAAGGGGACGACAGAGGTTGAGATGGCTGGATGGCATCACTGACTCAATGGATGTTAGTTTGAGTGAACTCCAGAAGTTGGTGATGAACAGGGAGGCCTGGTATGCTGCAATTCATGAGGCTGCAAAAGAGTCGGACACGACTGAGCAACTGAACTGAATTGAATGAACAGTGTTTTGAAACATCTGTAGCCAGCAAAAATGTTCATGGTAACATTGTCAGAACAAGTTTTAGATGGCAATTTTAATTATTTTTATACATAACTAAGATTGTGATTTTACAAAGTTATAGACATTGATAGAAAACCCATGTTGCAGCCATTCTACTCTAAAACCTAACTCATCACATCTATAGGGATGACGTACAGTCTTGATTTCTAGTCTCGATTTCTCTCCATTTTTAATATGCCAGCCTTGCATTTCTGGCTACCTGTTGGATATCTATCTTTATTGGGCATTCTTTCAACATCTTAACTCCATGTGCCCATGCTGTTAGTCTGTGGAGATTACAGAAACGTGCCTCAAAGGAGTTTTAAAAATGATAGCAACAGGCAGTCTTCAGTCTGCTGATCCACACGGACGAAAGGACAGATCAGCTCTCAAGACAGCAGGACCCTGCCAGTGGGACAAGTTTATAATCCTATTAACATATCTAAAGAATCAAAGGAGTGAGGGAAGAGAGGCTGGAGCAGAGCAGGTGGAACAGATAGATGCATAGGAAATGGCAGTTTCTATCCAAATGATATTCAGGAGGCCAAGAGCCTTACCATGTGGGGTCATGGAGGTTGGCTAGTCCTTTTCCATCCAAGAGACATACCAAACCTAATGCATTTTCCAGCATCCCTTGTTTTTGTTGACAAACCTTTTGGCCTAGCTTGCCATGTTAGCCTGCCCAGGAGATATTGTGTTAATCAGACAAACTTTTCAGAACTTCCTATTTCTGTGTCACTGGTCCCTAAAAATGTGCTAGTAAAACAGTTTCAGTTGACTTTACAGAGTATGAATTGATCATATCTACTAAATACTCCAGTTCCTGTGACAAGTCAAATACAACACACACAAAGAAAAATATACAAAACAAAACTCCATACCTCTACGATTTAGGGCTTCCTGGGGTCCTGGGTAACTCAGCTGGTAAAGAATCTGCCTGCAATGCATGAGACCCCAGTTTGATCCCTGGGTTGGGAAGATCCCTTGGAGGAGGGCATGGCAACCCACTCCAGTATTCTTGCCTGGAGAATTCTCATCGACAGAAGAGCCTGGTGGGCTACAATCCATAGGGTCTCAAAGAGTCAGACATGACTGAGCGACTAAGCATGGCACAGGTGGTGCTAGTGATAAGGAACCCTCCTGCCAATTCAGGAAACATAAGGGACTCAGGTTCGATCCCTGGGTCAGGAAGATCCCCTGGAGAAGGAAATGGCAACCTACTCCAGTATTCTTGCCTGAGGAATCCCACGGACAGAGAAACCTGGCAGTCTACAGTTAATGCGGTCACAAAGAGTCAAACATGATTGAAGTTACTTAGCATGCACATGATTTATCACAGTGCAAACATTCAAGTAAACATTTAAGAAACAGGATGCTGCTAGCCCTCAGAAATCTTGCACCCTTTCCTTCTCAGTCACCAATCCCTACTTCCTGAATCTATATAATGATAATTCACTGCTTTTTTGGATAGAATGACCACCTAAATACACATTCTTAAAACTGTGGCTCAGCTTTACCTTATTTCTGAATTTTATGTGAATATAAATTCACATAATACATACCCTCTACTGCCTAGCATTCTTTCCTTATAATTTTATGCTCACAAGTTTCATCCACATTGTTCAGATAAGTGTAATTTATTCATTTTCATTGATAGGTAGTGTTCCATTTTATGGAGAAACATAATTTATCCACTCTACTATAAATAAAAGTTAGGGCTGTTTTCAATTTTTATCCATACAAATAAGGCCTACAAATATTCTTATATGTCTCCTGTTTCACTTGTGAACACATTTCAGTTGAGTATTTACCCAACAGTGGAAGGCTGGCTGGGACTTAAACTTTGTGCCCTTGTACCTCTTTGTCAGTCTGGTAAAATCTCCGGACATTGTATTAGGATAACATTGTTAAATATACATAAAATAAACAGGATAACAAAGGAAATCAACCTCTTCAAAATATAGTTACCAAAATGTTACAAACAATTGTGATGTTTTAACAATTGTTTCTTTACCAGTACATTCAATAGCAATATCTAATGATGGTCCCTACAACCTCCATAATTTAAAAGCAATGATAAGCACAAAGAGCTTTCTGAAGTATGTTCAACAATGGTTATATGATACGAAAATATCTTTCATATCTATTGGTGACAAAGTTAGAGGTTCTTCTAACACTACTGTAATTTACTGCCTACATTCTTAATTAAAAGAATCATTCAATTTTAGTGAGACATTAATGAAAATAAGTTTGTTACTTTTTTCTGCCCACATTCAAAGACACACTAAACTCCACCCATTAAAGTGTTCATCTTTCTGGACCATATACTAAGAACCTCTGCTTCAGACTGTCAAATCAGAGATCAACCTGAATTTCAAAAAGTGCTAGGATGCTATTCTCACTTCCAGCTTACTAGCTCCTGTTTACTTATGTTTTCTTCTCCCCTTCTTGTTACTTTTGTTCTTTCTCATTCTGTTGTTACTGTTTAGTCACTAAGTTGTGTCTAACTCTTTGTGACCGCACAGACTGTAGCCCATCAGGCTCCTGTGTCCATAGGATTTCGCAGGCAAGAACACACTTCTTGCATTAGCATATTCTTTACCATTGAGTCATGAAGGAAGCCCCTTTCTCACTCTATTTCATAACAAATTAATAATCATCTCGCTATTCCCCAAGCACTTTTTCACCGAACTTTACTGTCTTAGTAAATGATATAACCATTTTGTTAAGAAATATGACTGTGTCCTTCTCTAAACCCTTAATGGAATATGTTTCTCTTATGGTATTCATCATGCCTTTTACGTTATGGATGTTTGGTGTACTAGTCTTATCTACATTACTATACATAAATTTGTATAAAGCTTTCATGCAGTATGAAAATAATTTCTCAAAAAATATTTGTTAAGATTATATCATTCACTTTGTATCTGAGAAACTTTATCCTCTAAAATTATATTCGTCCTTGAGAAATCAGCAGAGTGAATGAGAAAAGTTTTGCCTCTGATATTTCCTTTTTATTACCTTACTCTGTCTTGAATAATCTAAACCTAGGTGAGACCCTTCATTTAATTTATATCAGCCAAAACCTGAAAACCATCAAATGCCAATTTACAGAAAATGGACAAAGTGTGGTATTTCCATAATCAACAGTTAAAAAAAAAAAGAAAAATTAGCTTTTGATACATGAACCAATACAGGTGAATCTCAAAAGAAACACATTATAAAAAAAAAATCATATACAAAAAATCAGCCAGACACAAAAGCACACATGTATTTCATTTTAAACAGACAAAAACAATGTATGGTGATAGAAGTCAGAATATTGGGACTATGGGAGCAGGATCTAAAAAGAGCATAGAAGAACTTTCTGGGATGATGGGTATATAGTTTATCTTAATCCAGATTGATGGGTACACAGGTATACATTCTAACAGTGAACTTAATAAGTTTACATTTTGCCATAGGTCAATTATGCCTCAAAAAGTTAAAGGAAAAAAAAGCAGCATTTTAGTTAAACAGTCTACTGCCATGTACTGGAGATAAAGTAGTAAATGAAACACTGAGAAAGAGCAAAGTGAATAACATATTGCAATTGCAATCTTCTTTTGACTAGAGTAGAATATATGGCTAAGTGACATAATTTGAATGGCAACCTTACAGAAACACTGCTGCTGCTGCTAGTCACTTCAGTCATGTCCAACTCTGTGTGACCTCATAGATGGCAGCCCACCCAGGCTCCCCCGTCCCTGGGATTCTCCAGGCAAGAACACTGGAGTAGGTTGCCATTTCCTTCTCCAATGCATGAAAGTGAAAAGTGAAAGTGAAGTCTCTCAGTTGTGTCCGACTCTTAGCAATCCCATGGACTGGAGCCTACCAGGCTGCTCCGTCCATGGGATTTTCCAGGCAAGAGTACTGAAGTGGGGTGCCATTGCCTTCTCCGACAGAAACACTACTTGTTGACTTTCAGTTTTTATTACCCAGTCTCATGTCTAATGGCGCTAGTGGTAAAGAACCTGCTTGCCAATGCAGGAGACTAAGAGACACGGGTTTGATCCCTGAGACAGGAAGATTCACTGGAGTAGGAAATGGCAACCCACCCCAGTATTCTTGTCTGGGAAATCCCATGGACAGAAGAACCTGGCGAGTTCCATCAGACATGACTGAAGTGACTTAGCAGATGTCTTTATTAATACACATGCAGTAAGCGTTCATTGTAGAAGACAGAAACTCCAATAAGCACAAAAAAATAATTATCTATAATCCAACCACAGAGAATATTTTCTTTTTATATTGGCCAAATAAATTATTTGTTCTATTATTGAGCTGTGTCCAAGTTTTAACAGTTTCTAAACATAAATTACAGAATCCCTTTAACATTGAAAATATTCCATTCTAACCAATTCATCTTTCATTTGAAAAACAAAATAAACAAGAAACTCAATTGAGATATGTTTTATTGATGGTTCAAGAAATAAAAGGAATATGGATCTATGCAATAATTATAAACCACATTTCAATCACATTTAAAAACATAACTAAGTCTTATGGGGCTCTTTAGCCTTGAGGATCTCTTATTTTCTTACTCATTCAGTGTTGTCCGACTCTTTGTGACTCCATGAACTGCAGCACATCAGGCTTCTCTGTCCTTTACTATCTCCCAGAGTTTGCTCAAACTTATGTCCACTGAGTCAGTGATGCCATCCAACCATTTCATCCTCTGTTGCAACCTTCTTCTCCTGCCCTCAATCTTTCCCAGCATCAGGGTTTTTCCAATGAGTCAGCTCTTCATATCAGATGGCCAAAGTATTGAAGCTTCAGCTTTAGCACCAGTCCCTGATTTCAGTCTGGTTTTGGAAATGGTCACACATAAAGGATCCATAGACTTACAGAGAAAGTGAGGTGGAAACAGATTCTGTTTAAATAACAAAGTATTCTAATGGGTTGCTACAGATTATAGCAACATCTCCCACTGAAGGGTCGGGGAGAGGTCAGTTGTTCTATCAGTATATGTAGGAAACTACGAACAAAGCTAGTGGAGGTGATGGAATTCCAGTTGAGCTCTTTCAAATCCTGAAAGATGATGCTGTGAAAGTGCTGAACTCAATATGCCAGCAAATTTGGAAAACTCAGCAGTGGCCACAGGACTGGAAAAGGTCAGTTTTCATTCTAATCCCAAAGAAAGACAATGCCAAAGAATGCTCAAACTACCGCACAATTGCACTCACCTCACACGCTAAGAAAGTAATGTTCAAAATTCTCCAAGCCAGGCTTCAGCAATATGTGAACCGTGAACTTCCTGATATTCAAGCTGGTTTTAGAAAAGGCAGAGGAATCAGAGATCAAATTGCCAACATCTGCTGGATCATTGAAAAAGCAAGAGAGTTCCAGAAAAACATCTATTTCTGCTTTATTGACTATGCCAAAGCCTTTGACTGTGTGGATCACAATAAATTGTGGAAAATTCTGAAAGAGATGGAAATACCTGACCATTTGACCTGCCTCTTGAGAAACCTATATGCAGGTCAGGAAGCAACAGTTAGAACTGGGCATGGAACAACAGACTGGTTCCAAATAGGAAAAGGAGATCGTCAAGGCTGTATATTGTCACCGTGCCTATTTAACTTATATGCAGAGTACATCATGAGAAATGCTGGACTGGATGAAGCACAAGCTGGAATCAAGGTGGCTGGGAGAAATATCAATAACCTCAGATACACAGATACCACCACCCTTATGACAGAAAGTGAAGAACTAAAGAGCCTCTTGATGAAAGTGAAAGAGGAGAGTGAAAAAGTTGGCTTAAAGCTCAACATTCAGAAAATGAAGATTATGGCATCTGGTCCCATTACTTCATGGGAAATAGATGAGGAAACAGTGGAAACAATGGCGGACTTTAATTTTTTGGGCTCCAAAATCACTGCAGATGACGACTGCAGCCATGAAATTAAAAGACGCTTACTCCTTGGAAGGAAAGTTGTGACCAACCTAGATAGCATATTCAAAAGCAGAGACATTACTTTTCCAACAAAGGTCCATCTAGTCAAGGTTATGGTTTTTCCAGTGGTCATGTATGGATGTGAAAGTTGGACTGTGAAGAAAGCTGAGCACCGAAGAATTGATGCTTTTGAACTGTGGTGTTGGAGGAGACTCTTGAGAGTCCCTTGGACTGCAAGGAGGTCCAACCAGTCCATCCTAAAGAAGATCAGTCCTGGGTGTTCTTTGGTGGGACTGATGTTGAAGCTGAAACTCCAATACTTTGACCACCTGATGAGAAGAGCTGACTCATATGAAAAGACCCTGATACTGGGAAAGATTGAGGGCAGGAGGAGAAGGGAACGACAGAGGATAAGGTGGTTGGATGGCATCATCAACTCAGTGCAGGAAACAGGCCATGCCATTTCTTACCATAGGAAAATAAGAATTCGCACAGAAAAGTAACTCTCTCAGAAGTCCTACCACAGAAAATATAAAACCTTGTTTTTTACTGAACATTTCCCTTTCCTCCCACTCTTTGCTCAAGGAACAACTAAGAAAAACTGAAACTAAGACCAGTCTTTGGAAACACCAGCAGATAGCTGATCAGGGCCCTTCAGAAGGGTCTCCATCAGCACTATGACCCCACCTCTACGTTCTTCCACAGACACACCTGTCTGCCACCACAGGAAGCAGACTGCCATCCCCACAGACACCCGGTGGCTCACATGCTCCACATCTTGGAACATGCCGTCTCCTCAGCATAAATACCCCACTGTCCTTTGACCTCCCTACTTATCCTTTACATGGTCAGTGCCTACTTATCCTTTACGTTGAGTAAAACATGCTATGCTGGAGAAACTTGGGGAACCCTGCCTCCAGGGCTTCCATTTACATTCCAATCTTCTTCATTCTAGACATTCCCTCAGTATATTATAATTGTCTTCTGTGGCTCCCTACACACAGGTCTAAGTGAGATCTCTAGAGAGTTTTTCCTTTGGGTCTTTTATGAAGGTAGACTGGCAGATGGGAGAGTCTTAATAAATAATGATGAAATGAATGAATAAGGTGGCTCAATGGTAAAGAAACGCGAGAGACCTAGGTTCAATCCCTTGGTGGGCAAGATCCCTTGGAGAAGGGAATGGCACCCCTATCCAGTATTCTTACCTGAGAAATCCCATAGACAGAGGAGCCTGTTGGGCTACAGTTCACAGGGTCACAAAGAGTGGGATGCTACTGAGTGACTCAACAACAACAGGAAGATGAACCAAAACAGAAGAGCCATTAAATTCAGATACCCATTTTCTTATTTTATCCACAAATTTGTGGTGGTAGAATTCTTACTAAAAGTGTATTTCTGAATGACTCCAGATTTCTCCATTTGTTACCAGGTGAAAAAGCAAACAGACTTAATGTCCCTGAATTGTATACTTAAAAATGACTAAAATGATAAATTTTACAGTCCATGGGGTCGCAAAGAGTTGGACATGACTAAGCGATTGAACTGAACTGATACACATTTTGCCACAGTTTAAAAAAGCAAATGGAAACAAATATTTAGAAGGTTTTTTCTTTCTTTTCTGGGGGCTTGGGGGGCATAGTAGAATAATATAATACCTATAATCTTTTTTAACCAATTTCCTTGAATAAACCAGCAATTTTAAAATGTGCTGAGCTGAAACTGAAAACTGATGGTAAAAAAAAAAGTAAACAAGTGAAAAAAGTTATAAAAGACACATGTTTTTATTATGAAATTAAAACACAAAGAACCCCTTAATTAGAGAAAATAGAGAAGCATTGCTGCAAATGACACCCCCATTATTACCACTTAAATTGCAAGGGACAGCTTACAGCTCACAAGTGACTATAAAGTTAGTTAACTGGTTTTACAATAAAACATTCAAATACCAAATAAGAACTGTCTGTGAGAGAGATTTTTATGTGGCTCATAAGCCTATTCCAAAAGATATCCCAGTAGAGGGGTTCCTGGAGGACTTTGATCCATGAGAGATGCTTGTAATAACAGATCCCTAAGGCATTTACTCCCCATAAATTTTCTTCAAAGGGGACAATATCTCTGGTTTGTTTTAGAATAATCTGTAGTTGTAACTTTATAGGCAAACTGCTTCTTTTTTTCTAGATCCTCAATCAAAAGCTCTAGTATTTATAAGATATGCAGAAAAATCAACTACATTTAAACTTGATCCATCATTCACATGACTTAAAAATACACAGACCAGTACATTCTGGTACTTTTATTTTGTTACCCCTTTTTTAAAAAAGCATTTTTTAAATGGACTTAACTAAGGTTTTCCAGGTTTCCTTTATAAATAAAGTGACATGTAACTAGGATGAAAAATAATCAATGAAGAAGATACTGACATCTAAAACAGAAAAGGGCTCCCCTGGTGGCTCAAACAGTAAAGAATCTGCCTGCAATGTGGGAGATCCTGGTTTGATCCCTTGGTATGGACGATCCCCTGGAGAAGGGAATGGCAACCCACTCCAGTATTCTTTCTTGGAGAATTCTATGGACAGAGGAGCCTGGCAGGCTACAGTTCACAGGGTTGCAAAGAGTTGGACATGATTGAGCAACTAACACTTTTATTTAAAATAGAAAAAACACTTTTCTAGGAACAGTTACAGCACAGCAGGTAAACAGCATTAATAACTTTCTAAAACAAACACAAAACATCATCCTATATTTTTTCCTCTGTTCATATCTAATAGCTGCTGTTTTTGTTAATAAAATGTGAAAATATAAAGAAAAAGATATCCATTTACTGGCAAGAGTCAATAAATTTAGTACTTTCTATCACTTTTTTAATCAACATTCAGAAAACAAAGATCATGGCATCTGGTCCCATCACTTCATGGGAAATAGATGGGGAAACAGTGGAAACAGTGTCAGACTTTATTTTTTTGGGCTCCAAAATCACTGCAGATGGTGACTGCAGCCATGAAATTAAAAGACGCTTACTCCTTGGAAGGAAAGTTACGACCAACCTAGATAGCATATTCAAAAGCAGAGACATTACTTTGCCAAAAAAGGTTCGCCTAGTCAAGGCTATGGTCTTTCCTGTGGTCATGTATGGATGTGAGAGCTGGACTGTGAAGAAGGCTGAATGCCGAAGAATTGATGCTTTTGAACTGTGGTGTTGGAGAAGACTCTTGAGAGTCCCTTGGACTGCAAGGAGATCCAACCAGTCCATTCTGAAGGAGATCAACCCTGGGATTTCTTTGGAAGAAATGATGCTAAAGCTGAAACTCCAGTACTTTGGCCACCTCATGCGAAGATTTGACTCATTGGAGAAGACTCTGATGCTGGGAGGGATTGGGGGCAGGAGGAGAAGGGGACGACAGAGGATGAGATGGCTGGATGGCATCACTGACTGGATGGATATGAGTCTGAGTGACCTCTGGGAGTTGGTGATGGACAGGGAGGCCTGGCGTGCTGCAGTTCATGGGGTCACAAAGAGTGGGACACGGCTGAGCGACTGATCTGATCTCATCACTTTGCTTTTATTGAAACTAAGGCCTGGAATTTTTGTACTTTTAATCTTTACACCACAATCTGTTATAGGCTGCAGCAAGTCAATGGATCTTTTTTTTTTTTTCTGTACTTTTTGTAGACAGTTAATCCAGGATCCTAAATTACAAGAAACCAGTTCATCTAGAGTGAGTGAGTAGAGCCAAGCGGCCATTAGCTGCTGCTTCCTCACCCCACTGAGCAATTACTAAACAGCTGAGCTGCACAGACATTAACTGAACATCAATACACCTCTCACTTCCGTTTCTTGCTTCCTACTCCTTTAAAGATTTGAACCAAATAGATAAATTTTGCTGGTAACTAAGGACAGGAGTACAAAGTAAAATCTATTTAAATAATTCTGCATGACTTGCCATGCCCTGTCATTGATTATGAAGGCATAATTTCCCCCAAATGAATAAAGCACAAAATGTCATTCTTTCACTGCAACCTGATCTACTACTAAGGTTGAGTGTTTAAATTCTGACACATGGACTCATTAAAATGATCTTCCAGCCTTCTCACTCGGCAGTTTTCTCTGCTTGGGTCCATGACTACCTTCTACACGATACTAAACTCGAATTTCTAACTCACTGCTCTGTTGATTTCTTGGAGTTGACAGTGTCCCAGCTTCTTCCCAGCTCAATTCCTCCAAACTTGACTTCTGACATGCCAGATTTAGATACCAACCAGTCTACCTTTTCTAGCTGACCTAAATGTGGACATTGACACCCCAAGCCTGCCACTCTGATTGCAATTTCTAGACTGGATAATCCACAAAATAAAAAGTTACTCTACAGTAATGCTTCAAGGTAATTTGGCAGGTAGGAGAAGAGATCCATTTGCCACATCCAAAGACACAGACTAGATCATAAGGACTCTGATTCAGAAAGTGACATACACCAAAGGAAAGATTGGATCTTGTTAGCAAATTATGATACACGCAAGAGATTAAACAGAGTTATGATATATGATCTACTGAATAAAGTTTATCATCAAAACCTAAGTGGGGAGAAATTGCTTCCTGATATCAGATTATTATGTTATTTAAAGAACATTGTATATTATTTAAAGTATGCCAACTAAGTGTGTTTGGTTGTTCTCAACAAACCTTGCTCATATAATCACAAATTTAAAACAATCTCTGGATAATATCACAGGGGTGAGGGTGATAGAGGGAGTTACACAACAGCATGTATGGTCTCTATAATTTCAGCAAAAATCAAACTTGCTGGGAGAATAGTTCCCCCAGCCCTGCATATAATCCATTGGTAAAAACAGTGTTTGAAACCTGTAGGCTTCTGTCTGGGCTATGGGAGCTCTTCTCTCACCATTTGAATTATATATGTTTACTAAGAATTAGGAAGCTATCAGGTTAATTGGTCCTATTATCTTCATTAAGTAATTTAATTATGTATCATTCAAACTAATAAAATACGAGTTCAAAAAGAATTGTGTCTATGAAAATTAAATGGAATGCCTTGGGAATATTTTATAAATGCAACCTTCCAAGAAAAATGCTGTTGAACTGGGTGCAAGTAGGAAATGTATAAAAATCTAGCATTTTATGCTTATCTCCAAAGAGGTTTCTAGCTCTAGGATTACAAGATTTTTATCTTTTATAAAATAATACACTTCAAAATACTTTATGCCCATATGTTTTTATATGATTATATAAGAACAAAGACAGACATGGAAAGGTGCACAGGTTATAAATATGGGTTTCCTGTTTTCATGTCATTTTGTTTCAAAAGCAGTTATGGCCTGGGGCAGAGGTGAGGGAAGAAATGACTGTACATGAGAAAAAAGTTACACAGCAAATAACATCATGGATAAAGAGAATAATGAAAGGATGCTCATTGAAAAAACAGTGGTGGTTATTTTGAAGCAATTTTAGTTTTCATACATTCCTTTTATATTTATATATTCCTAATATATTTTATATTATATTTATAATATATTTTATATTCCTTTATATATTCCTTTTATATTTTATACAGTGAGCAGGATTTTACATAACCACAATAAAAATGCAACTTTTTTTTTTCATTTTGGATTTTTTTTAACTATTAAAAAGAGACCATGGGACTAATTTTAAGGAAAAATCAATGACTAGACATTGCCTACTTATAATTCCAAGTCAGTCTGCCTACTGGAGGACTTTCAATACTTATCTCTGGGCCAGTGCTTCATTCAAGCACTGTTTGTCACAGGTTATAGTTTATTTGTGTAATGAATTAGCCTTTGGCTTCACAATAGATAGGGAGTATCAGATCAGAAGATGTTAATTGCAAGGGTTAGGAGACTTTAAATTCCAATGATATAGTCTCAACTGTACAAGGGAAAAATTCCTAAGGAAATCTTGATTTTTTTTTTTTTTTAAAAAAAGACTGCTTAACAGGAAGAACTTCATGGGGAACAAATTCTTTAAAAAGAAATATTGACTCTGCTGTATTGCAAACTAATACTTCAATAAGATCTGGAACCTGAGACTTTCCTGATGGCTCAGTAGGCAAGGAATCTGCCTGCAATGCAGGAGACACGGGAGACTCAGGTTCGATCCCTGAGTCGGGATGATCCCCTGGAGGAGGAAATGGCAACCCACCCAGTATTCTTGCCTGGAGAATCCCATGGACAGAGGAGCCTGGCAAGTTGTTGCCCAAGGGGTCACAAATAGTCAGACACAACTGAGTGACTAAGCTTGAAACCAGAGATCAAATTGCCAACATACACTGGATCACAAAAAAAGCAAGAGAATACCAGAGAAACGTCTACTTCTGCTTTGTCAACTATGCTAAAGCATTTGATTGTGTGGAAAATTCTTCAAGAGGATGGAATAACAGATCACCTTACCTGCCTCCTGAGAAACCTGTATGCAGGTCAAGGAGCAACAGTTAAAACCAGACATGGAACAACAGACTGGTTTCAAATTGGGAAAGGAGTATGTCAAGGCTTTATATTGTCAGTTCAGTTCAGTTGCTCAGTCGTGTTCGATACTTTGCGACCCCATGGACTTCAGCATGCCAGGCTTCCCTGTACATCACCAACTCCCAGAGTTTACCCAAACTCATGTCCATTGAGTTGGTGATGCCACCCAACCATCTTATCCTCTGAGTCCCCTTCTCCTCCTACCTTCAATCTTTCCCAGCATCAGAGTCTTTTCAAATGAGTCAGTTCTTTGCATCAGATGGCCAAAGTATTGGAGTTTCAGCTTCAACATCAGTCCTTCCAATGAATATTCAGCACTGATTTCCTTTAGGATGGACTGATTGGATCTCCCTGCAGTACAAGGGACTCTTAAGAGTCTTCTCCAACACCACAGTTCAAAAGCATCAACTCTTCAGTGCTCAACTTTCTTTTTAGTCCAACTATCACATCACTACATGACTACTGGAAAAACCATAGCTTTGACAAGATGGACTTCTGTTGGCCAAGTAATGTCTCTGCTTTTTAATATGCTGTCTAGGTTGGTCATAACTTTCCTTCCAAGGAGCAAGTGTCTTATAATTTCATGGCTGCAGTCACCATCTGCAGGGATTTTGGAGCCCCCAAAAATAAAGTCTGTCACTTGCCACTGTTTCCCCATCTATTTGCCATGAAGTGATGGGACCAGATGCCACGATCTTCATTTTCTGAATGTTGAGCTTTAAGCCAACTTTTTCACTCTCCTCTTTCACTTTCATCAAGAGGCTCTTTAGTTCTTCTTCACATTCTGCCCTAAGTGTGGTGTCATCTGCATATCTGAGGTTATTGATATTTCTCCCAGTCATCTTGATTCCAGCTTGTGCTTCATCCAGCTCAGTATTTCGCATAATGTACTCTGCATATAAGTTAAATAAGCAGGATGACAATATACAGCTTGGACGTACTCCTTTCCCAATATGGAACCAGTCTGTTGTTCCATGTACAGTTCAAACTGTTGCTTCTTGACCCACATACAGATTTCTCAGGAGGCAGGTCAGGTGGTCTGGTATTCCCATCTCTTAAGAATTTTCAGTTTGTTGTGATACACACAAAGGTTTTTGGCATAGTCAATAAAGCAGAAGTAGATGTTTTTCTGGAACTCTCATGCTTTTTTGATGATCCAACAGATGTTGGCAATTCGATCTCTGGTTCCTCTGCCTTTTATAAATCCACCTTGAACATCTGGAATTTCATGGTTCATGTACTGTTGAAGCCTGGCCTGGAGAATTTGGGGCATTACTTTGCTAGTGTGGTAGGTGAGTGCAATTGTGCTGTACTTTGAAATTCTTTGGCATTGCCTTTCTTTGGGACTGGAATGAAAACTGACCTTTTCCAGTCCTGTGGCCACTGCTGAGTTTTCCAAATTTGCTGGTATATTGAGTGCAGCGCTTTCACAGCATCATCTTTCAGGATTCGAAATAGCTCAACTGGAATTCCATCCTTCCACTAGCTTTGTTCATAGTGATGCTTCCTAAGACCCACTTGACTTTGCATTCCAGGATGTCTGGCTCTAGGTGAGTGTTCACACAATTGTGATTATCTGGGTTGTGAAGATCTTTTTTGTATAGTTTTCTGTGTATTCTTGCTACCTCTTATTAATATCTTCTGCTTCTGTTAGGTCAATACCATTTCTGTCCATATCATTTGAGCCTATCTTTGCATGAAATGTTCCCTTGGTATCTCTAATTCTCTTGAAGAGATATCTAGTTTCCCCATTCTAATGTTTTCCTCTATTTCTTTGGATTGATCACAGAGGAAAGCTTTCTTATCTACTTGCTATTCTTTGGAACTCTGCATTCAAATGGGTATATCTTTCCTTTTCTCCTTTGCTTTCACTTCTCTTCTTTTCACAGCTATTTGTAAGGTCTCCTCAGACAACCATTTTGGTTTTTGCATTTCTTTTTCTTAGGGATGGTCTTGATCCCTGCCTCCTGTACAATGTCACAAACCTCCATCCATAGTTCTTCGGGCACTCTATCAGATTTAATTCCCTGAATCTATTTCTCACTTCCACTGTATAATTGTGAGGAATTTTATTTAGGTCTTACCTGAATGGTCTAGTGGTTTTTCTTACTTTCTTCAATTTAAGGCTGAATTTGGCAATAAGGAGTTCATGGTCTGTGCCAGGCAGCTTCCAGTCTTGTTTTTGCTGACTGTATAGAGCTTCTCCATCTTTGGCTGCAAAGAATATAATCAATCTGATTTCAGTATTGACCATCTGGTGATGCCCATGTGTAGAGTCTTCTCTTGTGTTGTTGGAAGAGGGTTTTTACTATGACAAGTGTGTTTACTTGGCAAAATTCTGTCGGCCTCTGCCCTGCTTCATTCTGTGCTCCAAGGCCAAATTTGTCTGTTACTCCAGGTGTTTCTTGACTTCCAATTTTGCATTATAGTCCATGATGAAAAGGACATCTTTTTTTGGTGTTAGTTCTTGAACGTCTTGAAGGTCTTCATAGAACCATTCAACTTCAGCTTCTTCAGCATTACTGGTCAGAGCATACACTTGGGTTACTGTGATATTGAATGGCTTGCCTTGGAAACAACAGATCATTCTGTCACTTTTGGGATTCCATCCAAGTACTGCATTTTGGACTCTTTTGTTGACTCTGAGGGCTACTAAATGTCTTCTAAGGGATTCTTGCCCACAGTGGTAGATATAATGGTTATATGAGTTAAATTTTCCCATTTCAGTCTGTTTTAGTTCGCTGATTCCTAAAATGTCGACGTTCAGTCTTGCTATCTCCTGTTGGACTGCTTTCAATTTGCCTTGATTCATGGACCTAACATTCCAGGTTCCTATGCAATACTGCTCTTTATAGCATCAGACTTTATTTCCATCACCAGTCACATCCACAACTGAGTATTGTTGTTGCTTTGGCTCCATCTCTTCATTCTTTCTGGAGTTATTTCTCCACTGATCTCCAGTAGCATGTTGGGGACCTACTCACCTGGGGAGTTCATCTTTCAGTGTCCTATCTTTTTGCCTTTTCATACTGTTCATGGGGTTCTCAAGGCAAGAATACTGAAGTGGTTTGCCATATCCTTCTCCAGTGTATACTATCACCTGCTTATTTAACTTTTATGTAGAGTACATCATGCAAAATGCTGGGATGGATTGAAGCACAAGCTGGAATCAAGAATGTTGGGAGAAATTCCAATAACCTCAGATATGCAGATGATACCACCCTTACAGCAGAAAGTGAAGAGCCTCTTGATGAAGGTGAAGATGAGAGTGAAAAGAACTGGCTTAAAATTCAACATTCAAAAAACGAAGATTATGGCATCTGGTCCAATCACTTTATGGCAAATAGATGGGGAAACAATGGAAACAGTGACAGACTTTATTTTCTTGGGCTCCAAAATCACTACAGATGGTGACTGGGGCCATGAAATTAAAAGACACTTGCTCCTTGGAAGAAAAGCTATGCCAAACCTACACAGCATATTAAAAAGCAGAGACATTACCTTGCATCTAGTCAAAGCTATGGTTTTTCTAGTAGTCATGTATGGATGTGAGAGTTGGACTGTGAAGAAAGCTAAGCGCTGAAGAATTGATGAACTGTGGTGTTGGAGAAGACTCTTGAGAGTCCCTTGGACTGCAAGGAGATCCAACCAGTCCATTCTGAAGGAGATCAGCCCTGGGATTTCTTTGGAAGGAATGATGCTAAAGCTGAAACTCCAGTACTTTGGCCCCTCATGCGAAGAGTTGATTCATTGGAAAAGACTCTGATGCTGGGAGGGATTGGGGGCAGGAGAATCAACTCTGAATATTCATTGGAAAAGCTGGTGCTAAGCTCCAATAATTTGGACACCTGATGCTAAGAGCTGACTCATGGGAAATGGCCCTGATGTTGGGAAAGATTGAAGGCAGGAGGAGGAGGGGACGACAGAGGATGAGATGGTTGGATGGCATCACTGACTCAGTGCACTTGAGCAAGCTCTGGGAGATGGTGAAGGACAGAGAAGCCTGGTGTGCTGTGGTCTATGGGGTCACAAAGAGTCGGACAAGACTGAATGACTGAAGAACAAGTGAAGAACCCAGCTCTTCTTACTACGTTCCAGCAAATTCCCTGAAGATCTTGAGAAGTGAACAGTCACATATTCTTGAATACTTTTTTCCTAGCATTTTCCCTTTTCCAATAAATCTCATTCCTTAAATTCTAGTACTACTAAAAAAAAGAAAAGAAAAGAAAAAAAGCCACCCTCTACACTGTCTATTCTTTCTTCTCTACTAATTCAATTATTTATTAGATGGGTTTACATTTATGGTGTACCTAAAGTACTTTACCTAATATCTAACTCGTGTGTGTGTGTGTTAATCGCTCAGTCATGTCTGACTCTCTGTCACCCCATGTACTGTAGCCCACCAGGCTCCTCTGTCCATGAAATTCTCCAGGCAAGAATATTGGAGTGGGTTGCAAGTTCCTGCTCCAAGGGAGGAGCAATTCAGGCCTAAAGAAGTCACTGAACTTGTCCATGTTTATATATGGAGAATGAGTGGTAAAACTGGAATTCTGCTGCTAAGGCGCTTCAGTCGTGTCCGACTCTATGGGACCCCAGAGACGGCAGCCCACCAGGCTTCCCCGTCCCTGGGATTCTCCAGGCAAGAACACTGGAGTGGGTTGCCATTGCCTTCTCCAATGCATGAAAGGGAAAAGTGAAAGTGAACTCACTCAGTCGTGTCCGACTCCCAGCGACCCCATGGACTGCAGCCTACCAGGCTCCTCCGTCCATGGGATTTTCCAGGCAAAAGTACTGGAGTGGAGTGCCATTGCCTTCTCCGAACTGGAATTTAGACACATCTAAAGCCCCCTGGATTCCAGGTGAGAGCAGGTACAACATGTCCAAGACAACATGAATTTTCCAACCCTCCATTTTTGCTAATAGCTCAGTTAATGAAAATCTACCTTTAAAGTAGATTCCATAAAATTAGGTGTACCTTGCAGTGGTTTCATCACCTTGGTTGGGATTTAGAACAGTCTGTCTATTAATGTCCCCAGGATGATTTGAGAAATAAAAACAGCATTCTTACGCTATTGCAGACTGACACCAACTTACAAGCCACTGCAAAAACTCATTCCATCTACTCAAGTTGTAAGAATGGTGACCAAGAAGAAACCTTCCTCATGAAGTCCTATAGTTCATACCAGACTATAATGAAGCCACTTCCCATTTTATTAAAAGTCACCTGGAGTTAGAAATCAGGAATGCCTCTCAGCGCTGCTGCCTTTGGTTTATGCTAGAGTCCTGAGACTGATCCAGCCTGTCTCACTTCATGGCTGTCCTCCTCCTGTCTTAATTATTCACTTGGTTTTATTTTCACTTATACACAAACACACATATACCACACAAATACATCACTAGAAGTTATTACTATATTTAATATTAATGTTAAGATCAAGTATTCTAAATCCAACCAAAAACACAATTATTCTTCACGAGGAAGAAAATATGGTTAATTCCATACATCTTTTCTCTTAAAAGCAATAATTAGATTATTCAGATGCTATACACACTGTAATGCACAAAACCAGACCTTTAAATCTCATGGTTTTGAAAGCAGTAATGAAACATGATATCATCTAGTTTGTAAATGATCTGCTTTCCAATTTCCTTCTCTATATCTAGTTACTGCAAAGACAGACACCATGGTGTGGAAGTGGACTTATCAACTTGTGTGTTAGGAATCCCAGGTTCTTGTTCTGGCTCTAACACTAACCTGTCATGTGACCATAAACAAATGCCTAACATCTCTGGTCTTAGTCTCCTTATACATATAAAGAAATAAGAAGGAACAAATATCTTCTAAGACCTCTTCCAGTCTAACTATCCCCTCTCATTCTAGTTTCCACTTTGGACCCACTGACCCAGTCTATAACGATGCTTCTCTAAACTTTTACTGGCACTAAGAAGTTGGTAATTGTCCAATATCATTCCATTAGAAAGAGAAGATCACATTGTTGTAAGACTGAGCAAACATCTGTGCTAATTCTTCCCCAATTTTATTGAGATGGAACTGACATATGTTGTATTAGAGGGATACAACAATTATTTTGTTATGTCCAAGGTCCGAGTCCCCAAAACTGAGAGAATAAGACGTCCACAGCAATGCAAAAGCATAAAGGGGTTTTTATTGTTAGCTCGAGTTAGGGCTCAATTCGCATCTAACGCAGTGGAGTCTCGACAAGAGCCCGGAGTTCTGAATCACGGCTGTTTTTATACCAGCCATTCTTTGTCTTTGTCTCTGCCGCGGTGTAGCTGGCAGGTGATGATTGGCTAAACTGTGCCTGCGCGTGAATTTTGAATCCCGCATCCCCATCCGGATTGGCTCAAGTTTGGCGCAAATGGGGACTGTCCTGATTGGCTAGGAGGTATAATTCCCAGGAGACTCTCCTGATTGGCTCAGAGGTATAATTCCTGGGATCATGACTCAGGTCTATAAGAATCTGAAACTCTAGGCCCCGTGTAGCTTGCTGAGCCCGTCATGGCCCAGGTTCAAATCAGATCAGATCAGATCAGTCGCTCATTGTGTCCGACTCTTTGCGACCCCATGAACTGCAGCACGCCAGGCCTCCCTGTCCATCACCAGCTCCCGGAGGTCACCCAGACTCACACCCATCAAGTCAGTGATGCCATCCAGCCATCTCATCCTCTGTCGTCCCCTTCTCCTCCTGCCCTCAATCCCTCCCAGCATCAGAGTCTTCTCCAATGAGTCAACTCTTTGCATGAGGTGGCCAAAATACTGGAGTTTCAGCTTTAGCATCATTCCTTCTAAAGAAATTCCAGGATTGATCTCCTTCAGAATGGACTGGTTGGATCTTCTTGCAGTCCAAGGGACTCTCAAGAGTCTTCTCCAACACCACAGTTCAAAAGCATCAATTCTTCGGCACTCAGCCTTCTTCACAGTCCAGCTCTCACATCCATACATGACCACAGGAAAGACCATAGCCTTGACTAGGCGAACCTTTGTTGGTAAAGTAATGTTTCTGCTTTTGAATATGCTATCTAGGTTGGTCATAACTTTCCTTCCAAGGAGTAAGCGTCTTTTAATTTCATGGCTGCAGTCACCATCTGCAGTGACTTTGGAACCCAGAAAAACAAAGTCTGACACTGTTTCCACTGTTTCCCCATCTATTTCCCATGTAGTGATGGGACCAGATGCCATGATCTTCGTTTTCTGAATGTTGAGCTTTAAGCCAACCTTTTCACTCTCCACTTTCACTTTCATCAAGAGGCTTTTTAGTTCCTCTTCACTTTCTGCCATAAGGGTGGTGTCATCTGCATATCTGAGGTTATTGATATTTCTCCCAGCAATCTTGATTCCAACCTGTGTTTCTTCCAGTCCAGCGTTTCTCATGATGTACTCTGCATAGAAGTTAAATAAACATGGTGACAATATGCAGCCTTGACGTACTCCTTTTCCTATTTGGAACCAGTCTGTTGTTCCATGACCAGTTCTAACTGTTGCTTCCTGACCTGCATACAGATTTCTTAAGAGGCAGATCAGGTGGTCTGGTATTCCCATCTCTTTCAGAATTTTCCATAGTTTAATGTGATCTACACAGTCAAAGGCTTTGGCATAGTCAATAAAGCAGAAATAGATGTTTTTCTAGAACTCTCTTGCTTTTTCCGTGATCCAGCGGATGTTGGCAATTTGATCTCTGGTTCCTCTGCCTTTTCTAAAACCAGCTTGAACATCAGGAAGTTCACGGTTCACATATTGCTGAAGCCTGGCTTGGAGAATTTTGAGCATTACTTTACTAGCGTGTGAGATGAGTGCAATTGTGCGGTAGTTTGAGCACTCTTTGGCATTGCCTTTCTTTGGGATTGGGATGAAAACTGACCTTTTCCAATCTTGTGGCCACTGCTGACTTTTCCAAATTTGCTGGCATATTGAGTGCAGCACTTTCACAGCATCATCTTTCAGGACTTGGAATAGTTCCACTGGAATTCCATCACCTCCACTAGCTTTGTTCGTAGTGATGCTTTCTAAGGCCCATTTGACTTCACATTTCAAGATGTCTGGCTCTAGGTCAGTGATCACAGCATCATGATTATCTGGGTCTTGAAGCTCTTTTTTGTACAGTTCTTCTGTGTATTCCTGCCACCTCTTCTTAATATCTTCTGCTTCTGTTAGGTCCACACCATCTCTGTCCTTTATCGTGCCCATCTTGGCATGAAATGTTCCTTTGGTATCTCTGATTTTCTTGAAGAGATTCCTAGTTTTCCCATTCTGTTGTTTTCCTCTATTTCTTTGCATTGATCACTGAAGAAGGCTTTCTTATCTCTTCTTGCTATTCTTTGGAACTCTGCATTTAGATGTTTATATCTTTCCTTTTCTCCTTTGCTTTTCGCTTCTCTTCTTTTCACAGCTATTTGTAAGGCCTCCCCAGACAGCCATTTTGCTTTTTTGCATTTCTTTTCCATGGGGATGGTCTTTTTTGCATTTCTTTTCCATGGGGATGGTCTTTTTTGCATTTCTTTTCCATGGGGATGGTATTCTTGCCTTGAGAACACCATGAACAGTATGAAAAGACAAAATGATAGGATACTGAAAGACAAACTCCCCAGGTCAGTAGAGGCCCAATATGCTACTGGAGATCAGTGGAGGAATAACTCCAGAAAGAATGAAGGGATGGAGCCAAAACAAAAAGAATACCCAGCTGTGGATGTGTCTGGTGATAGAAGCAAAGTCCGATGCTGTAAAGAGCAATATTGCATAGGAACCTGGAATGTCAGGTCCATGAATCAAGGCAAATTGGAAGTGGTCAAACAAGAGATGGCAAGAGTGAATGTTGACATTCTAGGAATTAGCGAACTAAAATGGACTGGAATGGGTGAATTTAACTCAGATGACCATTATATCTACTACTGTGGGCAGGAATCCCTCAGAAGAAATGGAGTGGCCATCATGGTCAACAAAAGAGTCCGAAATGCAGTACTTAGATGCAATCTCAAAAATGACAGAATGATCTCTGTTCGTTTCCAAGGCAAACCATTCAATGTCACAGTAATCCAAATCTATGCCCCAACCAGTAACGCCGAAGAAGCTGAAGTTGAACGGTTCTATGAAGACCTACAAGACCTTTTAGAACTAACACTCAAAAAAGATGTCCTTTTCATTATAGGGGACTGGAATGCAAAAGTAGGAAGTCAAGAAACACCTGGAGTAACAGGAAAATTTGGCCTTGGAACACGGAATGAAGCAGGGCAAAGACTAACAGAGTTTTGCCAAGAAAATGCACTGGTCATAGCAAATACCCTCTTCCAACAACACAAGAGAAGACTCTATACATGGACATCACCAGATGGTCAACACCGAAATCAGATCGATTATATTCTTTGCAGCCAAAGATGGAGCAGCTCTATACAATCAGCAAAACAAGACCAGGAGCTGACTGTGGCTCAGACCATGAACTCCTTATTGCCAAATTCAGACTTAAATTGAAGAAAGTAGGGAAAGCTACTAGACCATTCAGGTATGACCTAAATCAAATCCCTTATGCTTATACAGTGGAAGTGAGAAATAGATTTAAGGGCCTAGATCTGATAGATAGAGTGCCTGATGAACTATGGAATGAGGTTCATGACACTGTACAGGAGACAGGGATCAAGACCATCCCCATGGCCCAGGTTAAGTCCTAACAATTTGAGATACACACACGCACACACACAGAATAAATGATCACAATTAGTTAAGAATAGCATCCACTGCCTCACATTATTATAGTTTTTTAAACTTTTTCTTAGGATGAAAACCTTTAAGACCTACTCTGGTGGCAACTTTAAGATATACAATAAAGTATCAGGCTGCACACTACAGCTCTAGGACTTTTTAAACTTATACCCGGAAATTTGTACCTTTTGACCCCTCCTCACCCATTTCCCTCGCCTCTAGCAACCACCAATATGGTCTGTTTCTATGAGTTCCATCTTTTTTAGATTCCACATAAAAGTGAGATCATACAGACGCAATAAATAAAGAACTGAGGAAGTAGGAGAGATGGAGTACTACCAAATTCTCTGTGAAATGAAATTTGTGGTTATTTGACACTGTTGACAAAGGATGTTATTAGACTGTTCAGAATTACAAATGAGGTTAGAAGGACTGTTAGATATTAAGCAGATTCTATTTCACAATAATTAACAAGGATAGAAGACTATGCAAGCTAAATCACATCAGAAATTTCCTTCGGCTCTTTTCAGCATGCCAGGAAGAATTTGAGTCACTTTTATTGCTTATCCTATTCCTGTGCCCCTGAAGGGCGAAGAAGAGCGTTAGTCATCTGCAATTAATTACTCATTGAATTTGTTAAGCCATGATCGTCTTTCCTTTTGAGCTTTCATCTAAGGATCTCTAAGAACTTTTGAATATTAATTATAATAACACTGTCCCGAAATAATTTTTGACTTTGATTAAAATTGCATGCCCTACTTTTGATTACTCTCTTCAGGTGTGGAGCCTAAAAAAAAAAAATCCTAGACAGTTAAAGCTTAGCAAAATATTAAGTACATCAACCCCCCGCCCCCCCTCTTACAGATGAGATTCTGAGACTACAGAGGTTAAGAGACTTGCTCGATTTCACCTAGCTCATCACAAAGCAGATTTAGCATACAATGAACCACATCCTGTTCTCTGAGGCTCTTTTGAGCTTGTGCCAAAATAACATATTTCATTATAATCTTCTACTCATTCAGCCCCTAAATTACTAAAAAACTTTAATTTCATGGATAACTTTCTTAGATACAAGTCTAGCATGTTGGTGGGCATGCCTCTGCTGCCATATCCTGAGTGATTTGGGAGCCTAAGCAAAATACATTTTCATTTCTGAGATTTTTTATATTTCTGTCATCCTCTCAAAATTAATCAAGATTAAGTTAATCCCCAATACATGAGAGTTGCATACCACTGTGGAGCTGAATAAAATGAACTGTGTTCAAATCTAAGAAAGCAGTCCCTAAATATAAAAAAAAAATTATTTTTCATACTATCTGGCTTAGTAACAGTAGAATCTGAATTCAAACATCATGTTACCTGCAAGGGATCACAATCACTGGTGAAACAGCTTTTTTTTTTTTTTTTTTAAGTAACCTATGGCTTCCCTCGGGGAAGGCAATGGCACCCCACCCCAGTACTTTTGCCTGGAAAATCCCATGGACGGAGGAGCCTGGTAGGCTCCAGTCCATGGGGTCGCTAAGAGTCGGACACGACTGAGTGACTTCACTTTCACTTTTCACTTTCATGCATTGGAGAAGGAAATAGCAACCCACTCCAGTGTTCTTGCCTGGAGAATCCCAGGGACAGGGGAGCCTGGTGAGCTTCCGTCTATGGGGTCACACAGAGTCGGACACGACTGAAGCGACTTAGCAGCAGCAGCAGCAGCAGCATGGCTTCCCTAGTGGCTCAGATGGTAAAGAATCTGCCTGCAATGCTGGAGACCTGGGTTCAATTCCTGGGTCAGGAAGATTCCCTGGAGAGGGAACTAGCAACCCACTCCACTGTTCTTGCCTGGAAAATTCCATAGACAGAGGAGCCTGGCAGGCTACAGTCCATGGGATGGCAAGGAGTCAGACACCACTGAGTGACTTCACTTTCATGGTAACTTACCAGAGGGCAGGAGTGGTAAAGACCCTGCTGGCCAAGGCAGGAGACATAAGAGACGCAGGTTCGATCCCTAGGTCAGACAGAGTCACTGGATGAGGGCATGGCAACCCACTCCAGTATTCTTGCTGGGAGAATCCCATGGACAGTGGAACCTGGTGGGCTGCAGCCCATAGGGTTGCAAAGAGCTAAACACGACTGAAGCGACTTAGCACACACACAAGCAGACATGCTACTTGAGCCTCTCTGAGAAAGAGATGGGAGGTGAGGAAGAGTGGCAAGCAGGTGAGGACCCTGGAGTATGACTGAGAAAGAAGAGAACATTGAGAAGATATCTAAAGAATATTTCAATGAATTCACCATATGGCATAGGTCTGGCTTTCATGCCACACTTTTCTCAAGGGAAGACCATACTAACACGGTTCAAAGAATTAGACCAGGCTCCTCCCATCAGTAGTCACAGGACCCTAAGCTTATTCCTTTACTCCCTTAGGTCTCAGTTTTTTCATCCATAAAATAAGGGTAATAAATGAACCCCTTCCCTGACAAAACTGTTGGGAAAATTAAGAGAGATAACACAAACAAACAAGCGAATGATGAGTACACCGTATGGAGAAGGCGGTGGCACCCCACTCCAGCACTCTTGCCTGGAAAATCCCATGGACGGAGGAGCCTGGTAGGCTGTAGTCCATGGCGTCACTAGGAGTCAGACACGACTGAGAGACCTCACTTTCACTTTTCCTTTCATGCATTGGAGAAGGAAATGGCAACCCACTCCAGTGTTCTTGCCTGGAGAATCCCAGAAACGGGGGAGCCTGGTGGGCTGCCATCTATGGGGTCGCACAGAGTCGGACACGACTGAAGTGACGCAGCAGCAGCAGCAGCAGCAAGCACACAATAAACTTACTCTTTGACTTGTTTCAAGACAAGTGACCTGTCTTTACATCAACTGGTTAGCTCCGAATAGTTTATATAGTTGTGAAGAGCAAAATACTCATGAGGCATTTCCTTAAGAATGCTATTTTTCTTCTCTCCTGAAAAGCTGTTTTTAAAAATTAACATAAGCTAGCGTGGCCCTTTTACTTTTGGTTTTAATTTGAAAGTACAGGGCTTAAACTAATCTACCCACCATTATTTTTTATTTTTCAGAAACCTTCAGAAAATGATATTAAATTACATTGCCCTGGGTTGCATTAGAGCTTCTCATCTGAATAACTTCATCCTTTATCTCCACCCTTGTAATTTCTTTCCTTTGTTTTCTACCTTTTGCTTTACTCTGTCTCACTAGGCTCTATAATTCCTCAAAGCACAGATGATCGAAAAAGAAAATTGAAGTAATAGTTGAAGATACAAACAGAGTTAATAGAGCCCCAAACTACGGAAGTTTCATGACCTAAACACAAATACTTCTAGAGAATAAATGTGCACCCTTTTTGGCTATTTGTGTGTGTGTGTGTGTGCATTGAATAATGTCACAAACACACATTACTGATAACACATATTGCAATGTCCAAGAAAGCACAGAAATTCATTTTATATAGCTCCTAGGAATATTCCATGGCTATATCATCTCTTTCAGATATTCAGTTTAATTTTGTTGTGGTAGGGCCAGAATTACTTTATAGAAATGATGCCAAGACATCTGTTTGGTTAATGTTCTGCTGAAAATAAAGAATTGGCTTTGGGCTTAGATTTATCCTGGTTCTACTCCAAATTGGAGACAAGGTAGAGTTTTGTATCGGCAGAAATATCAAGTCCGGTGTTCCTTAGGTTAGGTATTAGTTGCCTGAAATCAGTGATTCACTTCAGAAAATAAATTCTATTCTAATTCAAAGTAAGGGTTGCATACATCCTATAAATGGCTCCCAACTCTTTTGTTCTCATGCGCCATCTAGTGTTACTTCAGGGAATATTTAGCTAAATTCCTATCCTGGCTGGAAAGATGAAAGGCTTATTCTGCAAAGAGATCATCCAGTCCAAAGGCCTGGCCTCATTTTTCATATGAAGCAGAATCACTACTTTCTGCAGGTAAAGCACAGATAATTAATGTGTTTTCTTACATATGGGATTATATATTATTCTGGAATAGTGGGGGGGACATTCTGCATAACACCTGTTGATTTTAATTACTGTTCACGTGTGCGTGTGTGAAAGTTGCTCAGTTATGTCCGACTCTTTGCAACCCCATGGACTATACAGCTCATGAAATTGTCCAGGCCAGTATACTGGAGTGGGTGGCCTTTCCCTTCTCCAGGGGATCTTCCCAACCCAGGGATCGAACCCAGGTCTCCCACACTGAATACTTTACCAGCTGAGCCACAAGGGAAGCCCCTTACTGCTCATAATCATCATCATTTACTAATAGTATTAAGGGCATAGAACTAAGGTATGCCCAATATTCATTACAGAAACTTAAGTATACAGTGGCTTTAAAGTCAGACAAATAGCTCTGATTTGGAGAAAGTTACATATTTCACTCAGGGCTTCCCCGGTGGCTCAGATCTGCCCACATCTGCCCACATCTCCCAGATCTGCCCACATCTGCCTACAATGCGGGAGACCTGGGTTCGATTCCTGGGTCAGGAAGATCCCCTTGAGAAGGAAATGGTAATCCACTCGAGTACTTTTGCCTGGAAAATTCCATGGACAGAGGAGCGTGGTAGGCTACAGTCCATGGGGTCGCCAAGAGTTGGACGTGACTTCACTTATCTTTCTTTCTACATACTTCACTCAGACTCTGTTCCATCATCTACAAAATGGGCATCATAATATGTATCACCATCACTGTATCTCAAAGGGATGTTATTTTTTTTTTAAGAAAAGAAATATGTAAGGTCCCTATTATTAGAGTTTATGATCCATGTCAGCAGTCAATTAATGGCAGCCAGTTTTAATACTGTGTTAAACATTCCTATACAATGGAATTCTCAGGAGCCAATACTTGGTTGACTCCAAGGAGATCCAACCAGTCCATTTTAAAGGTAATCAGTCTTGAATATTCATTGGAAGGACTGATTCTGAAACTGCAGCTCCAATACTTTGGCCACCTGATGCGAAGAGCTGACTCATTGGAAAAGACCCTGATGCTAGATTTACCCTAGATTTACAAACAAGATTCATGAAGTGAAAATATTTGTTTTAAGTTCTAGAGTTTTCAGTATTTTAGACCACCTGATCTGAACATTCTTATTTTTTTAAACTTTTTATTTTGTATTGGAGCTCAAAATTCTCCAAGCCAGGCTTCAGCAATATGTGAACTGTGAACTTCCTGATGTTCAAGCTGGTTTTAAAAAAGGCAGAGGAACCAGAGATCAAATTGCTAACATCCGCTGGATCATGGAAAAAGCAAGAGAGTTCCAGAAAAACACCTATTTCTGCTTTATTGACTATGCCAAAGCCTTTGACTATGTGGATCACAATAAACTGTGGAAAATTCTGAAAGAGATGGGAATACCAGATCACCTGACCTGCCTCTTGAGAAATTTGTATGCAGGTCAGGAAGCAACAGTTAGAACTGGTCATGGAACAACAGACTGGTTCCAAATAGGAAAAGGAATACATCAAGGCTGTATATTGTCACCCTGTTTATTTAACTTATATGCAGAGTACATCATGAGAAACGCTGGACTGCAAGAAACACAAGCTGGAATCAAGATTGCCGGGAGAAATATCAATAACCTCAGATAGGCAGATGACACCACCCTTATGGCAGAAAGTGAAGAGGAACTCAAAAGCCTCTTGATGAAAGTTAAAGTGGAGAGTGCAAAAGTTGGCTTAAAGCTCAACATTCAGAAAACCAAAATCATGGCATCCAGTCCCATCACTTCATGGGAAATAGATGGGCAAACAGTGGAAACAGTGTCAGACTTTATTTTGGGGGGCTCCAAAATCACTGCAGACGGTGACTGCAGCCATGAAATTAAAAGACGCTTACTCCTTGGAAGGAAAATTATGACCAACCTAGATAGCATATTCAAAAGCAGAGACATTACTTTGCCAACAAAGGTCCGTCTAGTCAAGGCTATGGTTTTTCCAGTGGTCATGTATGGATGTGAGAGTTGGACTGTGAAGAAGGCTGAGCACCGAAGAATTGATGCTTTTCAACTGTGGTGTTGGAGAAGACTCTTGAGAGTCCCTTGGACTGCAAGGAGATCCAACCAGTCCATTCTGAAGGAGATCAACCCTGGGATTTCTTTGGAAGGAATGATGCTAAAGCTGAAACTCCAGTACTTTGGCCACCTCATGCAAAGAGTTGACTCATTGGAAAAGACTCTGATGCTGGGAGGGATTGGGGGCAGGAGGAGAAGGGGATGACAGAAGATGAGATGGCTGGATGGCATCACTGACTCAATGGACATGAGTCTGAGTGAACTCTGGGAGTTGGTGATGGACAGGGAGGCCTGGCGTGCTGTGATTCATGGGGTTGCAAAGAGTCAAACACGACTGAGCGACTGAATTGAACTGGACTGATAGAGAGTCAACAGTGCTATGATAGTTTCAGGTAGACAAAAAAGGACTCAGACATACACATCATTGGAAAAGATCCTGATGCTGAGAAAGATGAAGGCAGGAGGAGAAAGGGGAAACAGAGGATGAGATGGTTGGATGGCATCACCGACTCAATGCATATGAATTTGAGCAAACTCCAGGAGATGGTGAAGGACAGGGAAGCCTGGAATGCTGCAGTCCATGGGATCACACAGAGTCGGACACAACTTAGCTACTGAACGAGAACAATTCTTGGTTGGATCAGCACCTATTTGTGCCAAACAAATACAGATTTGTACAGTAACTGGAGTCCCTTGCTTTCTACTTACTAGCAACTCTCCTGTGATGCGTGTACCATGTGAAGGGTAAGAGTAGTGACTCCAGTCCCAGTAGGTGGGGCTCAAACCCTAGCTTCTCCACACAGAGCCCAGGGACCTCAGACTTCCCACTCGACTTCTCCGTGGTGAAGTTTCAACATCTGTCATACAGGGATCATATAATATCTATCTCACTGGGGTTTTTTCTTTTGTGGGGATTAAATGTGTTGATATATGTACTTGGCAAATAGCAAGTACTATATAATTTATCTGTTTAAATATTAGCTGTAGTTTAAAGCAAAATAAAGGTCATCTATTTGGTCTAAGTACTAATAACATTTATAGAACTGCTAATTGATATTTAAATAAACCTAAATTTTCAAAAAAGATTGCTACAATATAACAGTTGATTTTCTTAATCAGAAAGAACTAGGAAAGCATCTGTATTCTAAGTGTTTCTAATACATATTGTCTAAAAATGCCAACTTTGGGGAAAATCCTTTTTCATAGAAGTATTTGTTTTAGTTTAGACAATAAAAACAATTCCACCTGATTTCTTTCCCTATGCTCCAGACATTATAAAACTCACTTGTTTAATTCTATACATTCTTCTCTTAGCTTATTATAATGAAATATTTACTATTAAAAATGTCATCACTTTAACCATTTACTCATTAGCCAGTCTTGATTTCTGTATTTCAGTAAATATAAAATAAGGGGGAAATCTGCCAAAAGTCAACCTAAGTATCAGCAGACAAAAAAAATCACCTGCTTAGTATTTTATTTTTATCTTCCTCAAGCCAGCCAGACGTATTTATTTGGAAAACGAAGACAACAATGTTAGTTTAGCCTCTCACTGTTGCATTCAATTAACACATCCAACAACTGGAAAGGAGCTACTTGCTATTATAGTACTGACATAATAGCACTAAAGTCAGTCCAAACGCTCCAAAATCATCCTGTACAACCAAACTGTTCAATGGCCTGGCCAAGAAGGCGAATTCCACCTTGGTTCCTAATGCTGACGGAACCAAGTTCTTGACAAGTTAACACATTAATGTAGCAACTACATTTGGTATGGAAGGAAGAGAAGTTGACATCCCTGCTCACCCACTGTGAGGTGAGTGACTCACACACACTATCATATTCTCTTCACAGCACTCATAACTCTGACATGTTTAGCAAAGGTCTCTCTCACCCCATCAGAATTCAGGTTCTACGATATCAAGAATTAACCCTTTTTGTCACCTCTGTAGCCTAGTCCCTGACATAGTATCTGACACATAATAGATGCTGGGAAAGTATATTTACTAAGTAATAAGATCAATGCAAAGAAATAGAGAAAAACAATAGAATGGAAAAGACTAGAGATCTCTTCAAGAAAATTAGAGATCCCAAGGGAACATTTCATGCAAAGATGGGCTCAATAAAGGACAAAAATGGTATGGACCTGACAGAAGTAGAAGATATTAAGAAGAGGTGGCAAAAATACACAGAAGAACTGTACAAAAAAGAGCTTCATGACCAAGATAATCACGATGGTGTGCTCACTCACCTAGAATGTGAAGTCAAGTGATCTTTAGGAAGCATCACTACAAACAAAGCTAGTGGAGGTGATGGAATCCCAGTTGAGCTATTTCACATCCTAAAAGATGATGCTATGAAAGTGCTGCACTCAATATGCCAGCAAATTTGGAAAACTCAGCAGTGGCCACAGGACTGGAAAAGGTCAGTTTTCATTCCAGTCCCAAAGAAAGGCAATACCAAAGAATGCTCAAACTATTGCACAATTGTATTCATCTCACACACTAGGAAAGTAATGCTCAAAATTCTCCTAGCCAGGCTTCAGCAATACGTGAACCATGAAATTCCAGATGTTCAAGGTGGATTTAGAAAAGGCAGAGGAATGAGAAATCAAATTGCCAACATCTGCTGGATCATAGAAAAAGCAAGAGAGTTCCAGAAAAACATCTATTTCTGCTTTATTGACTATGCCAAAGCCTTTGACTGTGTGGATCACAATGAACTGTGGAAAATTCTAAAATAAATAGGAATACCAGACCACCTAACCTGCCTCTTGAGAAATCTGTATGCAGGTCAGGAAGCAACAGTTAGAACTGGACATGGAACAACAGACTGGTTCCAAATAGGAAAGGGAGTACGTCAAGGCTGTATATTGTCACCCTGCTTATTTAACTTCTATGCAGAGTACATCATGAGAAACGCTGGGCTGGAAGAAGCACAAGCTGGAATCAAGGTGGCCAGGAGAAATATCAATAACCTCAGATATGCAGATGACACCATACTTATGGCAGAAAGCGGAGAACTAAAGAGCCTCTTGATGAAAGTTAAAGTGAAGAGTGAAAAAGTTGGCTTAAAGCTCAACATTCAGAAAACTAAGATCATAGCATCCAGTCCCATCACTTCATAGGAAATAGATGTGGAAACAGTGGCTGACTTTTTTGGGGCTCCAAAATCACTGCAGATGGTGACTGCAGCCATGAAATTAAAAGGCGCTTACTCCTTGGAAGGAAAGTTATGACCAACCTAGACAGCATATTAAAAAGCAGAGACATTACTTTGTTAACAAAGGTCTGTTTAGTCAAGGCTATGGTTTTTCCAGTAGTCATGTATGGATATCAGAGTTGGAGTATAAAGAAAGCTGAGTGCTGAAGAATTGATGCTTTTGAACCATGGTGTTGGAGAAGACTCTTGAGAGTCCCTTGGACTGCAAGCAGATCCAACCAGTTCATCCTAAAGGAGATCAGTCCTGGAATTTATTTGGAAGGAATGGTGCTAAAGCTGAAACTCCAATACTTTGGCCATCTCATGCGAAGAGTTGACTCATTGGAGAAGACTCTGATGCTGGGAGAGATTGGGGGCAAGAGGAGAAGGGGACGACAGAGGACAAAATGGCTGGATGGCATCACTGACTTGATGGACGTGAGTCTCAGTGAACTCCGGGAGTTGGTGATGGACAGGGAGGCCTGGTGTGCTGTGATTCACGGGGTTGCAAAAAGTCGAACACGACTGAGGTGTTCATTGGAAGGACTGATGTTGTATCTGAAACTCCAATACTTTGGTCACCTGATGTGAAGAGCTGACTCATTTGAAAAGACCATGATGCTGGGAAAGATTAAGGGCAGGAGGAGAAGGGGATGACAGAGGATGAGATGGTTGGATAGCATCACCAACTCAATGGACATGAGTTTGGGTGAACTCCAGGAGTTGGCGATGGACAGGGAGGCCTGGTATGCTGCAGTTCATGGGGTTGCAAAAAGTCGGACACAACTTAGTGACTGAACTGAACTGACGTAATAAAAATAAATCGTGCAGGTAGTTAAAAAATTACTTTCTAGTTCTGGATAATTTTTATCCCTGTTAGTTATTGTCTCATTTACCTCTCCACCCACTACTTAGAAGTAGATCTCAACTTTCCAGCAGGCTGTAGCAGGCTGGTGCTTTATGCTACAGCATAGTTTGTAATGCCAACCTTCACCTCATGCTGTGGGAGCATAAACCTCATAGACTCTCACACTCCTTCCAATGGGTGTAGAAGTGATGGGACAAATTGTAGCCCCATAGCTATCCAAGGACCATCTTGGGCTTGGGAGTGTTGTGCTAATTCTTAGCCTGGTTATACCCCACTGTCTTCTAAATTGTACTTGATGTCCTTGAAACAGGTCTTTTTCCTGACAGTCTTCACAAGCCAGAAACCCACATCCACAGTTGGATTCAGACCTACAGGCCTTGCCTTGCAAAGCTCCCTGAGAGAAGATCGCAGTCCTTGCCATGTACGAGAGGACCTGAGGAGTTTTTTTTAAAGGTATAGATTTCTGGCCTTTATTCTCAGAGAATTTTGATCCAGGAAGATGAAGAGAATCTGTGTTCATTAAAAGTTTAAAGGATTTTATTCACTGCCACTTCTACCCACCACTCAACCATCCACCTCACCATATCTGTAGTAGATTCACTTTGGGAACCCATTCATCTAAACCATATTCCTATCAGCAATGCAGGGAGCAACAAAAACTACTTGTTTTGTTCTCGGAATAAAGGGGGCACTCATTCATTCATTCATTCACTCATCTGTGCATCCAGCACAATGCTGAAAATTTGCGGGGAAACAAAAGATGAGTAAGATCCCATTCTTGTTGCCAGGACTGACTGTGTTAGTTATGGGATCCAGTGCAAAATAAAAACACGGGGCCCCTTGTTCAGAAAATATTTATTAAGCGCTTCAAGACAGTGACAGCAGAGCATTAAACCAGCACAAGGCCCATCTGAGCGTGGGCAGAGCCTGTTCATTTTGGGAACCCACTGACCTAAACAACATTCCTATGAGCAAGACAAAAAGCAACAAGAAGTACTTTGTTTTGCTCTCAAAACAAGGAGAGCCCTCAGCAAATCTCACAACACTGGTCCTGTATAAAAGAGAAATCTAGAACATTCCCACTTGAGAAATGAAATTCAAAAAGTTAAGAAAGAGTCTCTATTTCAATCAATTTTTCTAGTTGAATAACTAGCCCTGACTCTTCCAATGATCGTGCTCAAATAAGAACAACATAGAGTAATGGATTAACATCTTCTATTACTTTGGGTTTTTCCTGGGTGCTACTGCCTTCTAGAAGCTGTAACTATGAGTTCTTACAAATAAAAAAGCTTCCTTTGTAGAGCTGACTTAGGCATAAGCAAGTGACTTCCATGGCTTCATGAAAAGGAAAGAATAAAAGTTCACTTCTATGTAACTCACAATAGCTCCTAAGTACTTCCTCATCCATCTCCTAATGAAATGCAAAAAAAAAAAAAGTGAGAATTTTCACTCAAGACAGCTGACTTCAAACTTGAATTAATTCAAATTCCTTTAACAAATTAGTTCTTCCGTACGTTAGTACATGATTTTTATAAATCTATTTGTCAAACTCATATTCTGACACTTCATGTTAGTAATCATCATGATTCCATATGCAAAATTATGTAGTTGAAGTTGATGGCTATTTTGTTGTATGGATTTGGGGATACATAAACTCAAATCTTTGTATTTCTTCCTACCCTTTTAAGGTCAAAGAAAAAAATTTTTTTAACTGCAGACCAAAAACATGACTGCAATGCTCACCCTTCCTAAACACAGGGCTTAGGAGTTCTTGGTGTGGCTCCCGTTTGTTGAGGCAACTACATTAACAGCCAAAGTGCCAAATAATTGTTTCTTAGACATTTACTATTTCTTGGTTGTTTTGCCTTATTTGTATTCTGACATAATACTCAGCTTCAGAACATTACAAATAGCAATCAACGAAATTAAAATGAATACAGCGATATAGTATGCGGAAATGGCAGTAGAGGGGCAACAAAATCTCTAAACAAAAAGCATGTACAGAACAACAGGATTTTACTTTGTTTAAAAAAAATACCTACCCAGATGGTAAGGGATGCTTTCTCTCTGAAAATAGAGGAGGAAAAGCCGGAAAGAAGACCTCTTGGGCTATTTCTAGCCATTTTTAGAAGGCACTTGAACATTTAAACCTGCTACAGTGAAACCATGGAAGGATGGCAGAATGTGAGCTGTTCATGACTCCCCCACCCCAGTACTGAAGTATAGCTAATTTACAATGTTGTATTACTTTCAGGTGTACAGCAAAGTGATTCAGATAGACAGACAGGTAGTAGCTATACAGATATACTCTTTCAGACTCTTTTCCCTTATAGGTTATTACAAAATATGGAGAACAGTTCCCTGTGCTACATAGTGAGTCCTTGTTGGTTACCCTCACTCACTTTAAGGGAAATTACCAAGTATAGAATCGCAACTAATTTTACACAGTGAAAAAACAAAATTTGCAAATACTTCCCATAGTAAGAAAAAAGGAAATCTGCTGAATTGAGTGCACTTTTTAGACCATAATTTTTCTGCAGTCCACTGACAAATGTAATATACATACAATATTCCAGTTTAGTTTTACTTAAAACTAAAAAAGGAATGATATCTGGATGTAATTTTTTAGAACTTACGGTAAACAAAGTTTATTGTTATCAAAACAGCTCACGTAAACCTTAGCCAGCAGAGCCCACATGACAGTTCAAAAAGCAAGATGATTATTCTTCAGAATTACTCTTTTTAAAATACAGACAAACTCTGGGGATTGATTTGTAAGTTTGGGATGAGGCCAACTATGTTTTATTTTTTAAAATAAAATGTTTTAAACTCTCTAGATGGTTCTGAGATGCAACTGAGGCTCAGAATCACAGCTCTGAACTAATGGTTCTGAAAGTGTGGTCCCTAGATCAGCAGCATCCAGGAACCTCTCTCAATCCAGCTTCTGGAGCATCACCTAAGGCTACTGAATTAGGAGTTCACTCAAGGGAGGGAAAACACTCTGCAGTTGAACAAGCCCTCCAGGTGATTCTGATTCATGTTAAAGTTTTCAAATTGGCTTGGGCCAAAAGCATCTGTCTTGTGATTAGTAAAACAAAGCTACCAGATCTTTCACCAGATTTGTTTTTATAGTTTCTACCTACTGCACTAATCAAAATAAATCTCAGAAACATATTACACCATATAAGGATCTAACATGGTACCATCACATCATGGCAAATAGATGGAGAAACAGTGGAAATAGTGGCAGACCTTATTTTGGGGGGCTCCACAATCACTGCTGATGGTGATTGCAGCCATAAAATTAAAAGATGCTTACTCCTTGGGAGAAAAGTTATGACCAACCTAGACAACATATTAAAAAGCAGAGATGTTCCTTTGCCAACAAATGTCCCTCTAGTCAAAGCTATGGTTTTTCCAGTAGTCATGTATGGTTGTGAGAGTTGGATCATAAAAGAAAGCTGAGCACCGAAGAATTGATGCTTTTGAACTGTGGTGTTGGAAAAGACTCTTGAGAGTCCCTTGGACTGCAAGCAGATCCAACCAGTCCTGAATATTCATTGGAAGGACTGATGTTGAAGCTGAAACTCCAATACTTTGGTCACCTGATGCGAAGAGCTGACTCATTTGAAAAGACCCTGATACTGGGAAAGATTGAGGGCAGGAGGAGAAGGGGATGACAGAGGATGAGGTGGTTGGATGGCATCACTGACTCAATGGACATGAGTTTGAGTAAACTCTGGGAGTTGGTGATGGATGGGGAGGCCTGGTGTGCTGCAGTCCATGGGGTCACAAAAAGTCGGACATCACTGAGCAACTGAACTGAACTGAAGGATCTAACAGCTGATACTTTGGAAAAGTCCCCTCAAGCAATCACTTCTGCCACCCTGATCTCAGACTCTAGCTTCTTCCCCACTTAGAGCAGGGGTCAGAAATCTTTTGCTGTAAAGGTTAAATAAATATTTAGCACAAGTTGTCATATGGTCTCTCTCTCAATCACTTAAGTCTGCCAGTCACATTACACAAATGAATGGGCATAGTTGTGTACCATTAAAACTTTATTTATAAAAATGAGTATCAGGGCAGATCTGGCTCAAGAGCTGTACTTTACTGACCACTGAGTTTAAGTGAAGGCAGGCTAATAGAGAAAAAGCAAAATAAAATGCACACTCTCCCATACACACAAACTTATCCAGTCTGGAAGCTGCTTCCAGGGGAAGGACAGACTACAAGAAAAAGAAAAATTACATATCTCATATATTCACCTATGACTTATTCACACAACCATTAATTAGGTGCATACTATAAATGTGCCTGGAACCAAACAAAACCTTGACCCCCCTAAAGACCCAAGTCCAACAGAAGAAAAAAACAAAAACAACTAGAAAGAATGCACTGTGGTGTAGCCACAGACAATGGAATATTATTCATCACTAAAAAGAATGAGCTAGTAGGTCATGAAAAGACAATGAGGAAATAAATGCATGTTACTAAATTAAGCCAATCTGAATAGACTACATACTACGTGATTCCAACTATATGACATTCTGCAAAAGGCAAAACTCTGCAAACAATAAAAACATCAGTGGTTCCCAGGGGTTGGGGGAAGGGAAGAAAGGGATGAATAAGCAGGGCACAGAGTGCTTTTAGGACAGTGAAAATACTCATATGATATCAATGACAGATACATGTCGTCATGTGCTATGTGTGCTCAGCCGCTAAGTCACGTCCAACTCTGTGACCCCATGGATTGTGGCCCACCAGGCTCCTCTGTCCACGGAATTCTCCAGGCAAGAATACCTCAGTGGGTTGTCATTTCCTTCTCCGGGGAGCTTCTCGCCTCAGGGATCGAACCATGTCTCCTGAATTGACAGGCAGATTCCTTACCACCGAGCCACCTGGGAAGCCTGTGTGTTATCATACATTTATCCAAACCCATAGAAAGTATAACACCAAGAGTGAACTTTGTTGTAAAGTATGAACTCTGGGTGATTATGAGGTATCACTGTAGGTTCATCAGTTGTAACAAATGTTATCATTCTGGTGGAAGATGTTGATAATGGGGAAGGCTAGGTATGTAATAGATGGTTGTATCATCATCTCAATTTTGCTATGAACCTAACACTACTCTAAAAGGAAGTCTATCTAAAACAAATAAAATAAAAACAATATATGCAGGGAATGAGAAGAGAGATCTGTTAGGACTATTGGTTGAGCAATCTTAAAAAGTAAAAAATGCCAGTTAGACATCTGATACTATATTTTCGTTCCAATCATGATGGTTCTATTTCAATAAGTCACACTCTCTGACCCTTTAATTCACAGACCTAGGCCCACGGTTTCAGGATTAAGTAGACTTAAGTGGACCCACAGGGCTGAAGAAAGAAGCCTAGTCTAAAGAAGGACCAAATTCTGTAATAACAATAGTAATAATGACCCCAGACAGCATCCTGTTTTGACCCTGTAGAGTCTCTCACTTTGGAGGTGTCTTGCCACTAGACATTCATGGAGAGAGCAAGTCTGCATATTTTCATTCCTGTATCTTCAGGAACTAAATGCAGTATCTGGCAAGCAAAAGGCACACAATCAATATTAAGTATTAACATGAAGTGAATAAACTACCAATGATTTTAGTGACTACAGAAAAAAAGAAAAATTGAAAATGTTAGTCACTCAGTCGTGTCTGACTCTTTGCAACCATGGACTTCCCCACCAGGGAAGCAACTGCTTTAATATTAATCAGGTTGTTTCAGGAGAAGCTAAGAAACAGACAAATTAGGTCTGGATCTCCAGGAATGAATAAAATACACCATTTGGAGAAGATGGAGAAAGATATTACAGTAGAAGACACAGGAGATACAGGCACAAGATTAATATATTAAAGAAACAAAAGATCAACACAGGTAGATTATGGGGTAAAACAGTGAGAAAAGGAAGGAGGTAAATTTAGAAAGTGAAGGAAAATTGAGATGTACCTTGTACGTCTGAGAAATTCACAGATGATCTGGATGTGTGACACTGTATCATGTCATCTGGAAACCATCATGGCCAGGCACCTAAATTTTTTGAAAGCCCAAATAGATCACTCTGGCTGTAGCACAAACAGAAGACCAAAGAGCGGAGTACTACAGAATGCCCAACAGAGTCGGTGAAAGATGGAAGGAGCTGACTGAACCAAAACAGTAACCAGCGGAATGGATGGGAGGGAGAGATCTGAGAGGCTTTTCCAAACTTGTGTAGACATTATTTCATATCAAACGGAGAAGAAAGAGCTCAAAGAGATTCTCCCCTTTCCTGCCTTTAGGAAGGTAGGAACTTTAAAACAGACAGCGTCAGGAGCGACAGCCAGAGAAGCAAGCTTGGAACACAAAGATAAAGCTCAGTCTCCTGGGTGTTGAATTTCAGGCATTTGGGGAAAGATAGCGAAGTGTAGGTCTCAAATGTTTATTTAATACAGTAAGCTACATGACAATATACAGCCTTGACGTACTCCTTTTCCTATTTAGAACCAGTCTGTTGTTCCATGTCCAATTCTAACTGTTGCCTCCTGACCTGCATATAGGTTTCTCAAGAGGCAGGTCAGGTGGTCTGGTATGCCCATCTCTTTCAGAATTTCCCACAGTTTGTGGTGATTCACACAGTCAAAGGCTTTGGCATAGTCCATAAAGCAGAAATAGATGTTTTTCTGGAACTCTCTTGCTTTTTCCATGATCCAGCGGATGTTGGCAATTTGATCTCTGGTTCCTCTGCCTTTTCTAAAACCAGCTTGAACATCAGGAAGTTCACGGTTCACATATTGCTGAAGCCTGGCTTGGAGAATTTTGAGCATTACTTTACTAGCATGTGAGATGAGTGCAATTGTGTGGTAGTTTGAGCATTCTTTGGCATTGCCTTTCTTTGGGATTGGAATGAAAACTGACCTTTTCCAGTCCTGTGGCCACTACTGAGTTTTCCAAATTTGCTGGAATATTGGTTACAAATAGGAAAAGGAGTACATCAAAGCTCTATATTGTCACCCTGCTTATTTAACTTACATGCAGAGTACATCATGAGAAATGCTGGGCTGGGAGAAGCACAAGCTGGAATCAAGATTGCCGGGAGAAATATCAATAACCTCAGATATGCAGATGACACCACCCTTATGGCAAAAAGTGAAGAGGAACTCAAAAGTCTCTTGATGAGAGTGAAAGAGGAGAGTGAAAAAGTTAGCTTAAAGCTCAACATTCAGAAAACGAAGATCATGGCATCTGGTCCCATCACTTCATGGGAAATAGATGGGCAAACAGTGGAAACAGTGTCAGACTTTATTTGGGGGGCTCCAAAATCACTGCAGATGGTGATTGTAGCCATGAAATTAAAAGACACTTACTCTTTGGAAGGAAAGTTATGACCAACCTAGATAGCATATTCAAAAGCAGAGACATTACTTTGCCAACAAAGGTCCATCTAGTCAAGGCTATGGTTTTTCCTGTGGTCACATATGGATGTGAGAGCTGGACTGTGAAGAAGGCTGAGCACCAAAGAATTGATGCTTTTGAACTGTGGTGTTGGAGAAGACTCTTGAGAGTCCCTTGGACTGCAAGGAGATCCAACCAGTCCATTCTGCAGGAGCTCAGTCCTGGGTGTTCTTTGGAAGGAACGATGCTAAAGCTGAAATTCCAGTACTTTGGCCATCTCATGCGAAGAGTTGACTCATTGGAAAAGACTCTGATGCTGGGAGGGATTGGGGGCAGGAGGAGAAGGGGATGACAGAGGATGAGATGACTGGATGGCATCACTGACTCGATGGACATGAGTCTGAGTGACCTCCGGGAGTTGGTGATGGACAGGGAGGCCTGGCGTGCTGTGACTCATGGGGTTGCAAAGAGTCGGACACAACTGAGTGACTGAACTGAACCTACACCAAAACACTCAGTGTAAAAATACAATGCAAACAAGTACTAATATTTTTAATAAGCTTATGATGAGCTTGAGGAAGTGATTAAGATTGTGCATTTTCTTCTCAGCATGCTCTGCCATCATCACTGCCCATTTGTGTGATAAATGGTAGTAGAAGCAGAGAACAGGCATTTAGTTTGGACTCTTTTTTTGAATGCTTTTACCAGGTGACTTTTTAGAATTGAAGGTATCTAAGAGATTCATCAGGTTAACTCTGCAATGGCTTACAACTCTTTTAAAATTGATATAAGCAAGATATTCAAACATAATAATATAAGAAACTTTAAAAATGTAGAATGAGGTGGGTTTCCCTGGTGGTCCAATGGTTAAGAATCTGCTTTGCAATGCAAGGGACACCAGTTCAGTCCCTGGTCTGGGAAGATTCCACATGCAGAGCAACTAAGCTTCACACCACAACTACTGAAGCCCACATGCCCTAAAGCCACAGCAAGAGAAGCCACTGGAATAAGAAGCTCATTCACCACAACCAGGCAAAGCCTGCACACAAGAAAGACCCAGCACAGCCAAAAGTAAGTAAATTTTTAAAATAGTTTTTAAAAAAAGATGTAGAAGGATGGAATGAAAAATTGATGATTTGTTCCAAGAAACATAGATATTCAGATCCCAACTAGGCTTGAATCTTCCAAGACATCAGCATGACCTCCACTTCCCCATTCCCTACTCCCCACCTCCCTCACCCACGTTGCTGAACTATTCCACAGAAAAGAACATTACAGAGAAACAATAGTATCCTAAAGCCTTAGGATGTATCTATATTCCCAGGTTGAATTTCTAGAAATGACAAGGTGAAAATTGCTGGCTGGGCTAAAAACTAACTATGCCCTTGAAGATGACAGACTCCCTGGGTTTTTTGGACACAAGTATATCAACCCTAGAACTAGTTTGATATTGCTGGCTTCTTGCCCAGACTGCAGTTAATGTGTGAGTATTTCTAGTTCTGTATAGGTACAATGTTCCTTTCCTTAAGTTGCTAAAACCAAAGCTAAGAGTCAGCCTAATTAAAGGAAAATTAATTTATTAAATCAAAAGCAACCAGGGACAAGGATGAACATCTTTCAGGCTGTACAAGATAGTTGATTAGCTCTTTTCAGACTGCTACCAAAAAAAAAAAAAAAATCTGATGAGGGATAGATGAAAATGTTACATATTATATTATTAAAATACATGTAGTCCCTCTATGGGGAAGGCAATGGCACCCCACCCCAGTACTTTTGCCTGGAAAATCCCATGGACGGAGGAGCCTGGTAGGCTCCAGTCCGTGGGGTCGCTAAGAGTCGGACACGACTGAGCGACTTCACTTTGACTTTTCACTTTCATGCATTGGAGAAGGAAATGGCAACCCACTCCAGTGTTCTTGCCTGGAGAATCCCAGGGACAGGGGAGCCTGGTGAGCTTCCGTCTATGGGGTCACACAGAGTCGGACACGACTGAAGCGACTTTGCAGCAGCAGCAGTCCCTCTATAAAAAAAATACTTGGGGGTATATACTGATCTAGGTTTTAAGAATGAACAAAACAACAGCTGTGTGCACGCTCAGCCGTGTCTGACTCTGAGACTCCATCGACTGTAGCCATCAGAGCCCTCTGTCCATGGGATTTCCCCAGGCAAGAATGCTGGAGTGGGTTATCATTTCCTCCTCCAGTGCATCTTCCTGACCCAGGGATCAAACTCCCATCTCCTGTGGCTCCTGCATTGGCAGCATTCTTTACTACTGAGCCACTTGGGAAACAGTAACGACAGCTGAGCCTTGTTCGAATCCTAAAGAGTAGTTGCTGCTGCTATCTAGTCACGGAGTTGTGTCTGACATTGTGCAACCCTATGGACTGTAGCCCACCAGGCTCCTCTGTCCATTGGATTTCCCAGACAAGAATACTGGAGTGGGGCCATTTCCTTCTCCGGGGGTCTTCCTGATGCAGGAACTGAACCTAAGTCTCCTGCTTGGCAGGCAGATTCTTTACCACTGAGCTACCTGGGAAGCCCCAAACACTAGTTGTTGCTGCTTCTAAGTCACTTCGGTCATGTCCGACTCTGTGCAACCCCATAGACGGCAGCCCACCAGGCTGAGTCTACCTCAAAATTCATGGTAGAAATAAAGGGGCAGATATAAGTTCTTCCTCAATAAAGGAAAAGACAAGGAAAACATACACACTGGAACTGAAGTTCTAGTACTAGTCAATGTTAAAAGGGCAAGTGAAATTTATATTTCAAGCATTGTCTTCAACCACTGTAAGGCAGTCCAAAAATTACATTTTCTTAATTCGATCTCACATGGAAGAGACACCAGCAAGGCTGGAAGAGGACAGCAACAGAGGCTGCAGCACTGCCCTCACTTTGCACCTGATGAGACAAGAGGAGAAAGCAGCAGAGAAAGAAACAGAAGTGTCTCTCTCTCAAAACCCAAATGATGGAATGACTTTGTTTTTCCTGTTTTCTTCTTCAGATTTATCAATCGTTACAGTATCATTCTAGGAAACTGCTGATTGGAGTTTCTTAGCATTAGAACTTAATACCTAACTAGAACTAGAATGATCATTGCTGATAATGGGGGGTTGGGAGAACCTCCCAGAAACTATTTCACTGATAGAGACCAAGATCAGAGGCAGGCCTTAGGAGACGGTTTTTCCTCAGTAAAACCATAGGTCCTTGGGAGCTATAAACATGATGCTTAATTCCACTGAGGGTCTCCTGGGCTGGGGATCTGCGAACTCAGCTGACATGAATAGCTAAAGATAAGAGATCAGACTATTACCATTAGTGTTCCCAGGTAGCTTTCGTCTTGGTGCAGGTCAGCTGAGAGCTCACAACTTGGGGTGCTAAAAATGCATGGAGTTGGGATATTTACACCAAAACAGGAGAAAGGAATGGATTTCTCTCAGCTCCCAGACTAATAATGAGACTTTAAAGAACTCTGTTCCTTCTGTAGAACCAAGTCTTTTGAGTGAGTGGAGCTGGCTTCCAATCCCTCCAGAATAAAGATAGAAATAAACATTTAGGGCTTCCCAGGTGGAGCTGGTTCGGAGAAGGCAATGGCACCCCACTCCAGTACTCTTGCCTGGAAAATCCCATGGATGGAGGGGCCTGGTAGGCTGCAGTCCATGGGATCGCTAGGAGTCGGATACGACTAAGCAACTTCACTTTCACTTTTCACTTTCATGCATTGGAGAAGGAAATGGCAACCCACTCCAGTGTTCTTGCCTGGAGAATCCCAGGGACGGGGAGCCTGGTGGGCTGAGGTCTATGGGGTCGCACAGAGTCGGATACGACTGAAGCAACTTAGCAGCAGCAGCAGCAGGTGGAGCTGGGGGAATGAATCCACCTTTCAAAGCAGGAGATGTAGGAGATGAGGGTTTAATACCTGGCTCAGGAATACCTGGAGTAGGAAGTGGCAACCCACTCTAGCATGCTTGCTTGGAAAATTCCATGGACAAAAGAGTCTGGTGGGAGTCCATGGGGGCAGCAAAGAGTTAGACATGACTGAGCACAACAACATTTTAGCTCTGCACAAGCTTGAATCCTCACTCTTTCTTCCTAGAGTCTGTTTACTTGTTCATAGTTCAATGGGTCCACAAGAGAATGCATCACAAACACTGCACTATATTAAAAAAGACTTTATATGCAACAATCTATCCAGAGACTTTTTTTTTCAGTCAAGCACTTACTACTCTATTAAGCACTTACTTGTCTTTTCCTCTTTATCACTGCAAGATTTGTAATTTGAGGGTATTAGTTTTGATAAGAAAAAGACACCAAATGATATCTCAGAGAAACAGCACATAGTTACCATTTTAAATGAACCATTATCAATAAGGCTTATTTAAAAGGATAAGATTAGGCAGGAAACAAAGAAATCTAATATTAGACTATAAAGTAGACATTTTTCTATCCCATTTGATTATAATTGCTAAGTGTTAAGCAATATTTGTAGACCTACTGCTGCTAAGTCGCTTTAGTCGTGTCCGACTCTGTGCAACCCCATAGACGGCAGCCCACCAGGCTCCCCTATCCCTGGGATTCTCCAGGCAAGAACACTGGAGTGGGTTGCCATTTCCTTCTCCAATGCATGAAAGTGAAAAGTGAAAATGAAGTTGTTCAGTCATATCCAGCTCTTAGCAACCCCATGGACTGCAGCCTACCAGGCTCCTCTGCCCATGGGATTTTCCAGTCAAGAGTACTGGAGTGGATTGCCATTGCCTTCTCCTACTCACTTATTAATTTGGGATTTAGTAGGAAAAGTGCTTTCTCACAAAACCTCCAACAAAATTAATAGTAACTGAAACTGTAGTTAATATTACATGTTGGTTTTTGTTTGGTAGCACAGTCAAATACAGTTATTTGAATGCTCTTGGTTTATATTTGAAAACCTCTATTTTTTTTTTTTATATGAAGAGTCAGCTAAAAATGTTGACTCCGCAGTTTTCATCAACAATGTTAATTTGCAACCACAAAACTACACTTTGACAGTGTTTCTTTAGTTTTGAACTGACAATGCTGTGGAGACGCTCTCTCGATCAACACCCAAAGGACAGAAGGAGTGCTAATTTTTTGTTTTTCTTTAAATCTGTGGGCTCCTATTTCTCAAGAGTAAGCCTCGCCACTTGTTTTTATTTTCACAAATAACCAGGTAACTGCATACAGTATGCACATGTCCTCTAGGCAACTTGAATTCAATGCTGCTCCAAACTGATGTTCAACTTTAATATTATTAATTATCCTCTCTTAGCTGCAATTGAAATCATAACCATCCTGAAAAGACTACCGATTAAAATATCCGTTTGCCTACATGGAAAATAGCTCCCCTAGAATATCCCAGAAATCTTTAAAAAGAAAAAAAAAAAAAAAAAAAAGGACCTTAACCTCATCTTGCAAACAGAGGCTGAAATTTTACCAAGCAGGTCAGGGACAGGGTCAAGAAAAACAGAGATCAAGAAAGAACACTAAAGCTTACTTTTAACCTCAACCCGAAAGGATTTTTAAAATCACACAAAAACTCTTTTTTCTCAGTCTTCGTTAAAAAAACAAACTTTAGCAGATAAAAGACCTTTCCCAGTGTGGGTTTCGGAGTTACCACATGCACACAACAGAGAAAAGCACGCAAAGCCGCTCTCCTTACCTGAGATGAAAGCAGTGCACCAGCTTTGTTACGATTATAACCATCTTTCCCAGGTCAAGAGCGCGGAACGCCCAGGTGACAAGAAGTGAAGAGACAGCGACGAGCTTGAGCCGCCGCGGCGAGAACCTTCTCCGGGCGCTGCTTCCCCGACACACCTCCTCTCTCTGGCTCGGAAGAGCAGCGGCTCGCACTCTCCTGTCACCGGGAACCGCGGCTTGTCATTTCCGCTGGATCACCCGGCAGCTGCTACAAGCCTCGGGCTGAAGCGCGGGCTCGAGGACCAGGAGCACGAGACTGCGCTGCGGGGCCAGCAGAGCGGCTGCAGCTGAGGCTCCGGCAGCCGCACGTTACTGGGCAGGGAAGGTCAGCTTTCCAAGAAACAGGATCAGCTGCCGCAGGAATCCCTTGCCTCTCAGAGCTCCGTGTGAGCCAAAGCCGGCTGCGGGGCGGAGCGCCCCCCGCCCCCCACCCGCCCGCCGCCCCCACCTATGGAGCGTGCTCGCCTCCGACGAGGGTCTTGCACGCGGTGACTTTTTGCCTGATCTGAGAACCAAGAGGTGGGCCAAGGGTGAGATTTAGTGGAGGTAATTTCTCGAATAGGGAGATGAACTCCTCCCCATCATCCTTTGAAAGAAAGAAAGACGGGAGGAAGGGATGGAGGCCTCCTAAGATGTTCTTTGCCAAGATAAGCCAAATCGAGGGTGGGAGGGAGAGAGGGAGGGAGTGGGGGGTCTCCTAAGATGTTCTTTGCCAAAATGAGCCAAATCCAGAGGGGTGGGGGTTGGGGGAAGGGAGGTAGTTGGGGGTATGGGAGGTAGGAGGGAGGGGGGTTGGGCTGGGCAGATGAACACTTTAGCCCCGCACTTAGCACATATTTTTGATTGGTAGGTTGATGGAGATGTTTGGATGCTGTCAGTGATGTTTAGTCTTTCACGTTCTTCCTGCACCATTAGGTTGCCTCTGGGGTCAAGTACTTGGTCTAGGGAGTGAAGGGGTTTTAATCCTAGCAAATCACTGATTATCTCAAGGATTAGGTGTGGAATTGCCTATGTTTGAAAATCTAGACAGCTGTGCTATGAATTAATTGATCTCTACACAAGTGAAATCTGCCTACAGATAATTACTTTAAAAACAAGCTTTTTATAAATGTGCAGTTTTAAAATTTAAATGTTAACACGTAGTATAATAACATTTTGAACTTTCAGTCTTTCAGATGGCAAGCTCAGTGAAAGCAGGGAATGTTGCTTATTCGTGAATCCTTTTACCTGGGCTTGGTGAATGGCAAATGCTCATAAATGCATGTGTGTGACAATGAACTGTGGGTTTGGTAGTTCTGTAAATGGCACTTTCAGGAAGGCTGAAGTTCTTGAATTTGGTGTGACTTTTATTCTAATTCGACCTCAGCTTTGCATTTTTAGCCCAATGACACTAATTTTTGTCATAAGTGTCCAAATGCATAAGCAAATTGACTTTTAACCAGGATTTTCCTTTTGTGTTGCTGGGTGTTCTATTTTCCTCTCTTTCAGGCCAAGAGGAGTCAAATCCAGAGCATATTCTCTCTGCTACTATTGATATCAGGGGCATTGACTCTCCATGTTTGCAGATCACACCATTATTTAATTTTGAAAAATTACTAGCCAATCAGTTCTGGCTAGTAGACTAGCCGGTGGAGGGTGAATTCAAGAGGATTTCATGGTTGAAGTGGAGCTAAAACCTGAAAGCTGGGCCTGTGGGAGTCTGGACAGGAAATAGGGCTGAGCTGGGAGTCAGATGTTTCTTGAATCCTTGGTGCAGACTTGACCTATTGATCCAGTCCTTTAGGTCAGGAAAATTCTTCCCCCTCCCCCCGCACCCCACCTTCCGCCATATCTGTCTCTCTTCTTCTCCATCTCTCTCTCTCCTTCTCTTCCTCTCTTTTCCTCCATTCTCTGACTACTTTCCACACTCCCTTTAAGACTCAGGTGCTGTTGGACTCTAGAGCCCTAACCCCTCACCCCTTCAACCCCCTCACCCCAAACCTCCAACTCCCTCACCCCTCCAACCCCCTGACCCCCCACTCAGCCCCCTAATGCCCCACCCTCGACTTCTCCCACTCCCACCTCTCCAAAGCATATTTTTATCTCTCACTTTCTGGATTGTCTTTAACTAAATCAGGCCCTACCTACCACCAGCTGTGAATTCCTTAAGATTAAGGACAACACTGGCTGTTTCCATCTATACAATTGTAAACATCTCCACAATTACTGATCTTCACTTGTTTTCAGTTTAGATTAAGGCACAGGTGAGAGTCCTAATTGTGGTGACCAATTAGAAAATTGGTGGAGTTAATTTAGGGACATTTTCTAGAAGTGATTCTAGTTCAGTTCAGTTCAGTCACTCAGTTGTGTCCGACTCTTTGGGACCCCATGAATCACAGCACGCCAGGTCTCCCTATCCATCACCAACTCCCAGAGTTCACTCAGATTCACGTCCATTGAGTCAGTGATGCCATCCAGCCATCACATCCTCTGTCATCCCCTTCTTCTCCTGCCCTCAATCCCTCCCAGCATCAGAGTCTTTTCCAGTGAGTCAACTCTTCGCATGACGTGGCCAAAGTACTGGAGTTTCAGCTTTAGCATCATTCCTTCCAAAGAAATCCCAGGGCTGATCTCCTTCAGAAAGGACTGGTTGGATCTCCTCGCAGTCCAAGGGACCCTCAAGAGTCTTCTCCAACACCACAGTTCAAAAGCATCAATTCTTCGGTGCTCAGCCTTCTTCACAGTCCAACTCTCACATTCATACATGACCACAGGAAAACCCATAGCCTTGACTAGACGGACCTTTGTTGGCAGAGTAATGTCTCTCCTTTTGAATATGCTATCTAGGTTGGTCATAACTTTCCTTCCAAGGAGTAAGCGTCTTTTAATTTCATGGCTGGAGTCACCATCTGCAGTGATTTTGGAGCCCCCAAAAATAAAGTCTGACACTGTTTCCACTGTTTCCCCATCTGTTTCCTATGAAATGATGGGACCAGATGCTGCTTATCTGAGGTTATTGATATTTCTCCCAGCACTCTTGATTCGTCCAGTCCAGCGTTTCTCATGATGTACTCTGCATGTAAGTTAAATAAGCAGGGTGACAATATACAGCCTTGACGTACTCCTTTTCCTATTTGGAACCAGTCTGTTGTTCCATGTCCAGTTCTAACTGTTGCTTCCTGACCTGCATACAGATTTCTCAAGAAATCTGTATTTCTTGGTTTGGTATTCCCATCTCTTTCAGAAGATGGTTTGGTATTCCCATCTCTTTCAGAATTTTCCACAGTTGATTGTGATCCACACAGTCAAAGGCTTTGGCATAGTCAATAAAGCAGAAATAGATGTTTTTCTGGAACTCTCTTGCTTATTCCATGATCGAGCAGATGTTGGTAATTTGATCTCTCATTCCTTTGCCTTTTCGAAAACCCCTTGAATATCAGGAAGTTCACGGTTCACGTATTGCTGAAGCCTGGCTTGGAAAATTTTGAGCATTACCTTACTAGCGTGTGAGATGAGTGCAATTGTGTGATAGTTCAGGATTTGAAATAGCTCTTAAAATTTCAGTGCAACCAAATCAAATATTTCATAACTTGGAGAGAAGACACAGAACTTTTTGTGCAGACCTGATAGATACAAATAATCAGGGTAGTGCTGTTTATTTAATCCCTGCTTTGGCCACCTGATGCAAAGAGTCAACTCACTGGAAAAGACCCTGATGCTGGGAAAGATTGAGGGCAGGAGGAGAAGGCGGCAACAGAGGATGAGATGGTTGGTGGCCATCATTGACTCAGTGGACATGAGTTTGAGCAAACTCCAGGAGATGGTGACGGACAGGGGAGTCTGGTGTGCTGCAGTCCAACAGGTTGCAAAGAGTCGGACATGACTGAGTGACTGAACAACAACAAATCCCTGCTTCTTGATCCCAAATAGAAACAGAAGAGGAAGCAATTATTCTCTTACCATGGGCCCTCTGTACCCACTCATTTTATTTCATAGCAAAGAGTCTTTATACCATTATCTGCATTCATCTCCTACAAATTTTTTCTATTCATTAATTTCAGTAAAGCTGGTTCTCAAAGGTTACCCGGGGTATCCAAATCACCTGAGCCAAGAATTTGTTTTGGTGACAAAATCATAGCCATCGTTTCTTTGGCACTTTATGCTCTTCCAGGCACAGCTAAATTCTTTACAAAGATTGCATTGCATTGTCACACGAAGCATCTTTTAATAGTACTTACCACAATTTTATATTTTGAACTTACAGTGTATAATAATATGTTTGCCGAGGAACAAAAGAAAACAGGCACAAACAATAATTGATCATGGATATGAATAGAATATTATCATCTCTGATGATGAAACCAAGGCTTTGAGAGCTCAAGAAATAGAACTATACATGGAACCAGGTTTGAAGTCCATGTTGTCAGGTTTCAGAGTTCATCAGAGCTTCACCAGTGGAGACTGCAACCACTCTTTCAGAACCCTGAGCCTCGCTAAGATAGAGGAGCCCAAAAGGAAGCAGAAAGATTCCACCTGGAGAATCTCAGAGTTGTAAAGAAGGCAACACTGTACAAAGTGAAGAGTGGAGATGGAAAACGTGGGTCTTTAGTGAGTATCATTGAACTGACCTATTTACCCAATGCCTACCTTTACCTCACCTATTGGAATGTGAGCTAGTGAAATATGTTTAAAGTCACTTTGTTGTTTTAGATTATTTTAAAAAATTATTTTTAGTTTTTTTCTACAGTATTTTTTTTTTTTTTGCCACATGTGGCATGTGAGATCTTAGCTCCCTGACCAGGAATTAAATCCTTCCTCCTGCAGTGGAAGTACCATGTCTTAACTGCTGGACACCAGAGAAGTCCCTAAAGTCACTTTAAACTGGGTTTCCTTGTGGTCAAAAGCCTCCTGAAATAAGCTTGTTTCAATTTCTTATTCAAAATGTTAAAATGATTAAGAATTAACTCAGTGTCTTAGCATAGCATGTGAGTACTTTCGGTCACACTCAGCCATGCATTTTATATCCTGGCTGAGCTGGACTGCTTGCTCTGACCATATCCTTTGCTGTCCCGCTGTCCACTCTGCCTTCCTCCTGCACTTTCTCCTTAGTTCTATTTGCCATATACTTGTGCTGTGGTTAGTCGCTCAGTTGTGTCCGACTCTTTGCTACCCCATGGGATTCTCCAGGGAAGAATACTGGAGTGGGTTGCTATGCCCTCCTCCAGGGGATCTTCCCAACCTAGGGATCGAACCCAGGTCTCCTGCACTGCAGATGGATCCGTTACTGTCTGAGCCACCAGGGATGCCCATGTCATATACAAAAGTGTCTTCCTTACTGAATGATAAACTTAAAGGTAGGAATTGGTTTCATCTTTGTGTTTCACTGTATGTTTCTTGTTGTAGAGTCCATGTGGAGATTTGTCATGTTACTGAGCTGAATTCTACAATGTGTGACCTCAAACTTTTGTGTTAGTAACTCCTTTCCTGGGTAGCTCAGGCTTCCCCAGTGTCTTAATGGTAAAAATCCACCTGCCAATGCAGGAGATGCGGGTTTGATCCCTGGGTTGGGGTCGGGAAGATTCCCTGGATATGGAAATGGCAAGCCACTCCAGTATTCTTGCCGGGGAAATCCCATGGACAGAGGAGTGTGACGGGCTACAGTCCATGTGGTCACAAAAGAGACACGACTTAGCAACTAAACAACAATAAACTCCTTATATGCTATTCCATGATTCATATTTTTTTAATTTTTAATAATTTTAAAAAGAATTAACTTAGAATTAAACACACTGTGGGCCTGTGTGTTTCCACACAGAAGTTCTAGTCTATAACTTGAGAGTCCAGTGTCAGGCGATAAAGTTGAGCATTGGCTGTTTAACACTCCATTTTCCTCAAACGTAAGCCCCACAGATAGTGGATTATCAAACTTTTGAGTTAAATTTATAATGTACTTCAATTCTTGACAGGGAAAATAATTTTCTCTTGCTTGATACATGATTTCCTCAACATTCATTTTTAGGTGACATGTGTTGACCTAAAACAAACAGACTGCCAGATATTTCTCCAGGAAAGATAGAATTTATTCAGTATCAGCAAGAACTGTTATGTATAATTGTTAATTTAGAATCAATAATTATGGGTAAGATTTAATAATAGTGTTTATAAGTTGAGTCCGGCAAGGAGATGGAAACCCCAGAGTAATTTGTAAAGGAAATGCTTAATATGAAGAATTATTCACTGTTTTCAGAGAAAACTAGTGAAAAGGGATCAAAAGAGCTCTAAAGAATACTCCGAGGCTGAAGAAGTATCCAAGGAAGGAGACTCTTCCCAAGACTGTGACTCATTTCTCTGTGAAGCAGTTGCTACCCAATGGATAATGGAGAGGTTTTTTGAGTGCCCAGGCCAGCACTGGTCTATCCTCAGCAAGCCGAGGTCATGAACAGTGGCGGCTGGGACTCCTGAGCTAGAAGGCTTCTGTAGTGATGCTAGTAGGCTGAGGCTAGCTGGTAGGACACTGCCTGCTGGGGTACCTGCTGGGAGGCTACCTGGGGAAGCTGCTGTTGAACTGGCTGTGCAGCTAGTTGGATACTGGCTGGACTTATCGGAAAATTGCCAGGAAGTCATCAGCAAGAGGTATTGAACTCTCTGGGCACCCACAGAACCCAGCTGAATCCAGCTGTGAGGATGTGCCAGTGAACTTGCAGATGCGTAGGTAGCTGGAGAGACTATAGAACACTCTAGAAGTTGCTGCCTGGAGATGATGAGATGCCAGTAAACTCAGCTAGGATGACTCCAGAACTCACCTACAAACTGCTTTGGGAGGTACTGCTGCAGTTACTGCTGGAAATGCTATTAGGGCTGAAAAGACTTATACAGGAGTGCTGCTGAAAGTCACTGAAGGTGAGCTCCTCTGGATGTCCTGCATGTTAGCCCAACATTGCAGGAGAAAGAAGGCACACAGAAGGCACACATTGTGCCACACACACAGAAGGCACAACATTGCAAGAGAAAGAAGGCACACAGGAACCAGTAAGAGGGAGCCCCACCTCCTGCAGTGTCCCTCCAGCGCCCTCTATTGACCAACTTTAATATCATGCCATCTGGAAAGAAAGATTTCAGTATCACAAGCAGGCAAAGAACGATGGATTTGGAGTTGAGAATCAGTAAATTAATAACTGACTGGCACTGTGCTTTTGTCAAAATCACTACTTTATATTAAAATTATCTCTTTACTCATTTGTCTCTTCCACCAGCAGATGATATGCAAGGGTTTCAAAGGTAAGGAAAATCTTTATATTTATGCATGGCATAGACTTCAGCACATGTTATGTATTTAGTAAACATTTATCAAAATGTGGTACTACATTACATAAATATTGCATCCTTCACTGAAGGGCTCACTTGGTCTGACAAGCCCTAGGTACACCCAAGTTTATTTGGCATGAAGGGAGTTATTTCTGTTATTGTTATCATTTACACCAAGAAGGAAAATTGCCTTAGTGGCAGTTGACACATTGGATATCTGTAGAGTCACTCTTTCCTAAAAGTGAACTTATTTTAGTTCCTTGAAATTTTGCTTGAGGTTGACTGACAAAATCCTTCATGAATCACTAGGATTAAAAAAAAAATCCCCTTTATTTTGAGAGGAAGAATATTCTACTCAGAAATATATTGAGGGAAAAAAACAAATATACTACTAAGCTGAAAGATGCCTATTTCAGAGATTTTAGTAAAATAGAAAAAATAAGAACAACTCATATATAACAGAAGTTGTGTGCTTCAGTATGTGTCAACAAGATCCACTTCTGTGACATTCTGACTTAAAAACTGAATTTCATCTCATGTTGAAGATATCTGCACTGAATGAGTTTGGGAGTTGAATAAAGAGATGAATTTATTTAGTCGATATCAAGTATCAAGTCAATGCTTTGTGTAGGATAGAAATCAAAGTATAATTAAAATATAGACTTGGCTACTACAACAGTGAGACCCCAAAAAAGAAATCAATTTCTTTCTCATGCTACACCTGTGAGGTGGGCTCTGCTTCATAAAGTCCTTTGGGAAGGAGCTCAGGTTTCTGCTTTCTTGTTGGTTGGCTATTACTTGGGATGTCATCTTGTCCTGCAGTAGAAGACAGCTCACTGGCAAAAATTTAGCCCAAATTCTCCTGTAGCATTGGTTAGGGACAAGAGGAAGAAACAGCAGTTTTGGCCATGAGTTTGTCCAAAGGTATGAATCATCTGTCCAAAGTGACTGCTTTTTATCAAATCCAGTGGCAAAGCAAGGACATCTTTATTTTCCTGGAGCAACCATGTTTTTGTTTTTGTTTTTTAATTAAATTTTATTTTGCTTAACTTTACAATATTGTATTGCTTTTACCATACATCGAGATGGATCCACCACCAGTATACACGTGCTCCCCATCCTGAACCCTCCTCCCTCCCCATACCATCCCTCTGGGTCGTCCAGTGCACCAGCCCCAGGCATCCGTTATCGGGCATCGTACCTGGATGGTGACTCATTTCCGATATGATATTATACATATTTCAATGCTATTCTCCCAAATCATCCCGCCCTCTCCCGGACCCAGAGTCCAGAAGTCTGTTCTATACATCAGTGTCTCCTTTGCTGTCTCGTAAACAGGGTTATTGTTACCATCTTTCTAAATTCCATATATATGCATTAGTATACTGTATCTGTGTTTTTCTTTCTGGCTTACTTCACTCTGTATAATAGGCTCCAGTTCCATCCACCTCCCTAGAACTGATTCAAATGTATTCTTTTTAATGGCTGAGTAATACTCCATCGTGTATATGTACCACAGCTTTCTTATCCATTCATCTGCGGATGGACATCTAGGTTGCTTCCAAGGCCTGGCCATTGTAAACAGTGCTGCTATGAACATTGGGGTACACGTGTCTCTTTCAATTCTGTTTTTCTCAGTGTGTATGCCCAGCAGTGGGATTGCTGGATGCATAGAGGTCTTTACCGAAATTTAAAATTTCGGTAAAGACACTCTATGCTAGTTTTGCCTTGGGCAGCACCTCCCAGTTCCAGCCCACAGAGAGTGAAAAGTGAAAGTGAAAGTGAAGTCGCTCAGTCCTGTCCGACTCTTAGTGACCCCATGGACTGCAGCCCACCAGGCTCCTCTGTCCATGGGATTTTCCAGGCAAGAGTACTGGAGTGGGGTGCCATTGCCTTCTCCAATGCAGGAAAATGAAAAGTGAAAGTGAAGTCGCTCAGTCGTGTCCGACTCTTAGCGTCCCCATGGACTGCAGCCTACCAGGCTCCTCTGTCCATGGGATTTTCCAGGCAAGAGTACTGGAGTGGGGTGAAAGCAGAGGGTAATTCCCTCTCAAGGAAATGGCGTTGAGGTTGTGCTTGCACTGAGATCCATTGACTGGAACATGGTCATGTGGTCACAACTTTCTGCAAGGTAAAGTGGGAAATGTAGCCGCTAACAAGAAGGGGTTTTTACTATCAAAAACAAGGAAGAATAGATACTGAAAGTTAGCAGTCTCTGCTACACTAAGATACTCTATTCTGAGATAATTAAAATGTTTACTCAGTTTTAAATACCTTTTACTTAGGAATATGTTGATTGTTCTGTAATAATAACATTGATTAATATTAACTATAAAATAGTGTTAACTATTCTGAATATGTTAAGTGCTTAGATAGAGGATCAGTGTCAGCCCTCACAGTTTCAGTTACTTTGTTTTATTAAATTGATATATAGGCTACTAAAAATATGATCATTCACCTTTAATAAACAGATTGGTAGCTAATGTGCCAAGAAACAACAAAATACATGAAAAAATGGAGAGAGGAAAATGAAGTAAAGGAAATTTCTAAAGAAATATATGGAGTAGGAGCAGAGGTACAAAACTTAATTGAAAAGGCAAAAATTATTAAACAACAGCAAAAAGAATACTAATAGCCTTGGAGGAAAGACAGTAATATCATTGGTGTTTGAAAATGTCATCTGGGATAAACCAGAGATATGAAGAGCAGGAGTAGAGACGCAAGTTGAAATCACAGTGTGACATACTCACTGAAGAGTAATGACAGGAATAACCACAATTGAAAAGAAAGCATAAGATATTATATGACAATATTTTACAATACAGTACATATCACGGGTTTGATCCCTGGATCAGGAAAATTCCCTGGAGGAGGAAGTGGCAACCCACTCCAGTATTGTTGCCTGGAAAATTCTGTGGATATAGGAGCCTGGTGGGCTACAAGTCTGTGGTGTTGCAAAGAGCCAGACACAACCGAACACGCATGCATGTATGTTTTACGGTACTATGCAAACAAATTTGAAAAACTGAGTAAAATAGACGATCTTACAGAAATTTAAAAATAATTGACCCCAGAAGAGAGATAAAACCTAAACAGATGAGCAACCTCATAAGAAACACAGGAAGCAATCAGAGAAACCTCAAATAAAAAGTTGTTTTGTGTGGATGACTTTTTTCAAATTTTCCTAGTACTGAGAATGTCAGTGTAATTAAGATTGTTTCAGAGATAGAGAAGAAGGAAGGCATCTGTATCCAGAGAAACAGAACCAACAGTGTACATTGTAACCAACAGTGTAACAATGTGTACATTAGTCAGCTCAAGCTGCCATACCAAAATATCATAGACAGAACAGCCTAACCAACAGGAGGCTGGAAGCAGAGACCAGGCTGCCAACAGGATCAGGTCTTGGTGAGGGCTCTCATCCTAGTTTGCAGATAGCCCCCTTCTCACTGTATTCTCACATCATAAAGGGAGCAAGTTCTCTGGTGTCTCTTCTTATAAAGGGCAGTAATCTCATCATGAGGGCTCTACCCTCATGACCTCATCTAAACCTAATTACTTCCAAAGGCCTCATCTTCAAATACCATCATATTGAGAGCTGGTGCTTAAAAATGAATTTTGAGGGTGCAGTTTCAACCCATACCAGTTTGTGTATGAATATTGGGAGACAAAATATTAATGAAAAAATCCTAAAGAAAATATTAACATGTTGAATTTAACAGAGGTCAATATTAGAAAATATGTTTAATTCCAAGAGTAGATTGAAGGACAAAAAAATAAACATGTGATTGTCATGGTAGAGCCTCGTAGAACCATCTTTTCTGGTGAAAGGAACTGAGAGAAGAGGACCTTAACCTGAGAACATGGGAGAAGTCCCTGAACTGGAGGATCGGGAGAAGAGGACTCCTAAATTATATGTGTGAAGTGAGTGAAGTGAAGTCGCTTAGTCGTGTCTGACTCTTTACGACCCCATGGACTGCAGCCCACCAGGCTCCTTCATCCATGGGGTTCTCCAGGCAAGAATTCTGGAGTGGGCTGCCATTTCCTTCTCCGGAAATTATATGTGTGACCTGACGCAAATCAAGCTTACACCTGACCTGTGCATGTACAGAACAGACTAAAAGAAGCACACCAGAGATTTTGGGAACTGAATTATGATATAAAACAGTACCCAGTTCCCAGACTGGCACACAAAGGGTGCATGTGCAGGGCAGACACACACAGCATAGCAAAACTTTGAAAACTGAACTGACAATGGAACCACAGCCCACAGATTGCAAGATAAAACTTTCAAAGTCTGAATGTTGACTGATTGCTAACATCAGTCAACATTCTCCACAGGATTTTAACAGGATCCAGAGTCTCACAACATAATATTCAAAATGCCCATGGTACATTTGAATTTACAAAAAATTACCAGAAAAATATGTCCACCACTTAAAAGCTAATCAACAGACGCCAACCCTGAATCAACCAGATGTTGGAATTATCAAAACTACTACTTAGGAATCAAAGACTGAAATAGTGATGTGTGCAACAATGTGGATGAATCTCAGTTTTATATGTTACATATAAAATAGGGTACATTCTCTGTGATTCCATTTATATGGCAGTCTGGAAGGGGCTAAACTACAGAGATGGTGAACGGAGCAGAGGTTGCCGGTGGTTAGGAGTGTGGGAAAGGACGGACTATAAAGGAGGGGCAGGATGGAAAGTGCCACCTTGATGGCAGGTTGACTCCGTGTGTTTGTCAGGAAGTAGAATGAACTTCTGGTGTAAATTTAAAGTAAATATTAAAAACACTCTAAAAACTTATTCTTTCCTCCTTCTGAAGAATGATCTAACTACAACAATCCACCTATCTTACATGCTAATATTACCCAGTATTTTCATATCACCTTGGTTTTATAGCTATGAATTGGTCATCATATTTCTTATTCTTTTTTATATTCAACTTTTTAAAGATTTACCAATATGTAAAATGGTCTTTTTTTCCTTCTTGCCTCTCCTTCCTTTCTGCAATTACTCTTTTCCCTGAAATAGCAATACTTTCCTTAGTAGTTCATTTCCCAACATCTAACTAAATTTACTCATTATTATCCAAATAACCCTTTAAATTGGTCTTGTATTTGAATGATAGCTTATCTGGATATAATATCTAGATTCTCAGTTATTTTCCTATGAATATTATAACTACATCATTTCATTGTCTTCTTGCAGCTATTGATGCTATTTATGGTGAGAGTTGGACCATAAAGAAGGCTGAGTACTGAAGAATTGATGCTTTTGAACCGTGGTGATAGAGAAGACTCTTGAAAGTCCCTTGGACAGCAAGGAGATCAAACCAATCAATCCTAAAGGAAATCAACCCTGAATATTCATTGGAAGCTCCAATACTTTGGCCACCTGATGTGAAGAGCCGACTCACTGGAAAATACCCCACTGCTAGGAGAGACTGAGGGCAGGAGGAGAAGGGGGCGACAGAGGATGAAATGCTTGGATGGTATCACCAACTCAATAGACATGAATTTGAGAAACTCCCAGAGATGGTGAAGTACAGTGAAACCTGGCATGCTGCAGTCCCTGGGGTCTCGAAGAGTCGGACATAACTGAGCAACTGAACAGCAGCAACAAATGCTAATTATCAGTCTGTATTTTTTTGTGCCTCATTGCTTAATATCTCCTTTTTATTTGTGAGATTCAGTAGTTTAAGCATGTAGCTTTGCTATCCTCCAGACTTACTTCTTTTGACTTTGAATCTTAGATTCCTAACTTTATTAAATTCTGGAGAGTTCTATGCTTATGCATGTGTGCTCAGTTGCTTCTGCTTCTGCTGCTGCTGCTGCTAAGTCGCTTCAGTCGTGTCCGACTCTGCGCGACCCCATAGACGGCAGCCCGCCAGGCTTCCCGTCCCTGGGATTCTTCAGGCAAGAACACTGGAGTGGGTTGCCATTTCCTTCTCCAATGCATGAAAGCGAAAGTTGAAAGTGAAGTCAATCAGTCGTGTCCAACTCTGTGCAACCCCAGAGAAGGCAGCCCACCCGTCCCTGGGATTCTCCAGGCAAGAACGCTGGAGTGGGTTGCCATTTCCTTCTCCAATGCATGAAAGTGAAAATTGAAAGTGAAGTCACTTAGTCGTGTCTGACTCTAGCGACCCCGTGGACTGCTGCCTACCAGGCTCCTCCGTCCATGGGATTTTCTAGGCAAAAGTACTGGAGTGGGTGCCATTTTGCTTCAGTCATGTCCAACTCTTTGCGACCCCATGTACTGTAGCACACCAGGATCTTCTGTCCATGGTATTCTCCAGCCAAGAATACTAAAGTTTCCATTTCCTTCTCCAGGGGATCTTCCTGATCTAGGGATCAAACCCATGTCTTATGTGGCTCTTACATTGGAAGGCAGGTTCTTTACCACTAGTGCCACCTGGGACGCCCTCTTCTATGTTCATATCATTTACAAAATTTGCCTCTCTTCTATTCTCGCTAATGTCTTCTCATGGTGTACCAGTTACACATATGTTGAACCTTCTCATTCTATCCTTCATGTCGGTTCATTTCTTTTTCACATTATTTCTTTTATCATATTGCCCATAGTTTTCTCAGTAAAATCTACTAATTCACTAACACTCTTTCAATATTCATATAATCTTAAGTTTAACATATTCAATAATTGTTAAATTCTAGTGACTATATTTGTTTTGGAGAAGGAAATGGCAACCTACTCCAGTATTCTTGCCTGGAGAATCCCCATGGATAGAAGAGCCTAGCGGGCTACAGTCCATGGGGTCACAAAGAGTCAGACACAACTTAGCAACTAAACCACCAACCACTATATTCAGTAACTTAAATTCTAGTGGATGTGTTTCTTTTCTACAAATTTCTTTTTTCTTTTTAAAATTTGCTCGACAATTCTCATAGTAACATATCTGTCTCATGTTCTTGTTTGTATAGTTTATATACTTTAATTATTTAACATGTTTATTTTATTGTTGTGTCTGATAATCTTGTTCTCGGAGGTAGAGTCCAATCGTATCTTTTTTCTCTGCTGATCTTTTTCATGGTAGATTTTTTTTCTATGTATGTCTTAGAACTTTAGAACGTGAGCTTATCTTCCCAGGATTTATGTGTGGTAATCCTATGTAATTTGATTTAAGATATCCTAGGATTTTTCACTTTCATGCATTGGAGAAGGAAATGGCAACCCACTCTAGTATTCTTGCCTGGAGAATCCCAGGGACAGAAGAGCCTGGTGGGGCACAGAGTCGGACATGACTGAAGTGACTTGGCAGCAGAAGGTCCATATTTATGTTAATTTATTGGTATGTAGTTTGCAGACTTACAATGATAATGTCAATTCAAACCGCAAAATTGTGTGATAAGGTCTATGATCATAAATTTACAACAAATTATTAACTTTTTTCAACAAAAGCCTTGGCTGAGACCAAAAGTTTTCCTTGTCACCTTCCTATGTTAGGGACAGGTAACTTTTAGTTTACCTTTTCCATATATGTAAATAATTTCTAACTGCCTATCTTTTTGTAGGCTCAATTCCCTACATGCCATTCCAGCATGGATCTATGCTCAGTTAATTTTCAGGCCTCTGGTTCATCAGGATTGACAAACCCCTCTTTGAAAAACATTCTTTTTTCATTCAGTTTCCTTTCTTTCCTTTTTGTACTCTGGAGACTTCCCCCACTTTCTTGTGAGTGTAGCTGTGTATGTTAAAATGATGTTTGCTGTCTTTCATTTATAATTTCTGTAATTTTGCATTGAAAACCTTTTCATTTACTGTCCTATTTTCAGAAAACCTTTTCTTTTTTAAGATGATATTAAACCACATTAATTTGTCCACAGCTTTACAAACTCTTCTAAAATATTTTGGTATTAATTTTGAAGGTATTTTAATAGCTTCAAATCAGGACAAAATTATATGACATGGCCAAAAAATGTTTCATGTAAAAAGACTAAAACCCTAGGTTAATAAATAATGTAGCAATCTAGGATTTTCAAAATTATATGACATAGCCAATAAATGGTTCATGTGAAAGGACTAAAACGCTAGGTTAATAAACAATGTAGCAATCTAGGATTTTTACAACCAGTTTCTTTTAAAGAAAACTGAATACAGAAATGGTCAGAGTAATATGATTGTGTAAATAACTTGAATTCTTCTCAGGCAAAATCCTTCATTACGAGATCTTAATTCTAACAAGATAACTGGCATAGAAATGTGAAGATATAGTGTGCAAATTAATGGTTCTGGATGTTTGCTGTTCATCAGTTCTTAGAGACATAAAAATGATTTACCTCAATGTTGGCAGGGCTGCAAGGAAAAGGATAAATGCTTTTATGGCTGTTGGTAATATAAATGGGTGCCATTTTCCTAACCATCAAGACGGTAATATGTAACAAGATCTTAAAAATACATTTATATCATCTGACAAAAGATTGCTACTTCTGACTATATGTCTTTCTCCTATTTTCTTAGAAGTGTTCAGTGGTGTCTATGTGTAAAAATCAGAAATTTATATGCATTAAAAACATAAAATTCAGTAGAACCTAATTATTTTTATTAATAAAATTGATGTAATTTTTAAATGAGTACAACTTATATATCAATTTTATTAATAAAAATAATTAGGTTCTACTGAATTTTGTTTTTAATGCATTTATTACACATTGCTCATTTTTACACACAGATACCACTGAACACTTCTATGAACATAAAAGAAAGATATATAATTCAGATGTAGGATTCTTTGGCCAGATGATATAAATGTATTTTTAAGATCTTGTTACATATTACCTTCTTGATGGTTAGAAAAATGGCACCCATTTATATTCCCATCAGTCATAAAGGCATTTATTAATAAAATTAGTGTAACTTTTAAATGAGTAGAACTTAAAAACATGACAGCAATTGAAGCTAAAGTAAAAAAGGAGATAGTTTACCGGCCCTCATTATCACAGTGATGCTTTCTAAGGCCCACTTGACTTCACATTCCAGGATGTCTGGCTCTTGGTCAGTGATCACACCATTGTGATTATCTGGGTCATGAAGATCTTTTTTGTACAGTTCTTCTGTGTATTCTTGCCATCTCTTCTTAATATCTTCTGCTTCTGTTAGGTCCATACCATTTCTGTCCTTTATTGAGCCCATCTTTGCATGAAATGTTCCCTTGGTATCTCTGATTTTCTTGAAGAGATCCCTAGTCTTTCCCATTCTGTATGGGACCTGGCCTTTTCCCTTTCTTAAAAAAATATGTAATCTGATTTCTTTTCTATGATTTTTGTTTGGCTGAAATGATACGTATTATAACTGATTTATTGAACACTTACAAGATTAGCACATATCTCTATTCATTCACAGATGTTTAAATAAACTTCTCTAAAGTAGGGGAAATGCTGCTGCTGCTGCTAAGTCGCTTTAGTCGTGTCTAACTCTGTGCGACCCCATAGACGGCAGCCCACCAGGCTTCCCTGTCCCTGGGATTCTCCAGGCAAGAACACTGGAGTGGGTTGCCAGGTGAAATGAGATAACTATTAAGGCATCATAAGTGAGAAATAAATTTAAGGGCCTATGTCTGATAGATAGAGTGCCTAATGAACTATGGAATGAGGTTCGTGACATTGTACAGAAGACAGAGATCAAAACCATCCCTGTGGAAAAGAAATGCAAAAAAGCATAATGGCTGTCTGGGGAGGCCTTACAAATAGCTGTGAAAAGAAGAGAAGTGAAAAGCAAAGGAACAAAGGAAAGATAAAAGCATGTGAATGCAGAGTTCTAAAGAATAGCAAGAAGAGATAAGAAAGCCTTCCTCAGCAATCAATGCAAAGAAATAGAGGAAAACAACAGAATGGGAAAGACTAGGGATCTCTTCAAGAAAATCAGAGATACCAAGGGAACATTTCATGCAAAGATGGGCTCGATAAAGGACAGAAATGGTATGGACCTAACAGAAGCAGAAGATATTAAGAAGAGATGGCAAGAATACACAGAAGAACTGTACAAAAAAGATCTTCATGACCCAGATAATCACAATGGTGTGATCACTGACCGAGAACCAGACATCCTGGAATGTGAAGTCAAATGGGCCTTAGAAAGCATCACTGTGAACAAAGCTAGTGGAGATGATGGAATTCCAGTTGAGCTCTTTCAAATCCTGAAAGATGATGCTGTGAAAGTGCTGCACTCAATATGCCAGCAAATTTGGAAAACTCAGCAATGGCCACAGGACTGGAAAAGGGCAGTTTTCATTCCAATCCCAAAGAAAGGCAATGCCAAAGAATGCTCAAACTACTGCACAATTGCACTCATCTCACACGCTAGTAAAGTAATGCTCAAAGTTCTCCAAGCCAGACTTCAGCAATATGTGAACCGTGAACTTCCTGATGTTCAAGCTGGTTTTAGCAAAGGCAGAGGAACCAGAGATCAAATTGCCAACATCCACTGGATCATGGAAAAAGCAAGAGAGTTCCAGAAAAACATCTATTTCTGCTTTATGGACTATGCCAAAGCCTTTGACTGTGTGGATCACAATAAACTGTGGAAAATTCTGAAAGACATGGGAATACCAGACCACCTAACCTGCCTCTTGAGAAATCTGTATGCAGGTCAGGAAGCAACAGTTAGAACTGGACATGTAACAACAGACTGATTCCAAATAGGAAAAGGAGTACATCAAGTCTGTATATTGTCATCCTGCTTATTTAACTTCTATGCAGAGTACATCATGAGAAATACTTGGCTGGAAGAAGCACAAGCTGGAATCAAGATTGCTGGGAGAAATATCAATAACCTCAGATATGCAGATGACACCACCCTTATGGCAGAAAGTGAAGAGGAACTAAAAAGCCTCTTGATGAAAGTGAAAGAGGAGAGTGAAAAAGTTGGCTTAAAGCTCAACATTTAGAAAACGAAGATCATGGCATCTGGTCCCATCACTTCATAGGAAATAGATGGGGAAACCGTGGAAACAGTGTCACACTTTGTTTTTCTGGGCTCCAAAATCACTGCAGATGGTGACTGCAGCCATGAAATTAAAAGACACTTAGTCCTTGGAAGGAAAGTTATGACCAACCTAGATAGCATATTCAAAAGCAGAGACATTACTTTGCCAACAAAGGTCCGTCTAGTCAAGGCTATGGTTTTTCCTGTGGTCATGTATGGATGTGAGTTGGACTGTGAAGAAGGCTGAGTGCCGAAGAATTGATGCTTTTGAAGTGTGGTGTTGGAGAAGACTCTTGAGAGTCCCTTGGACTGCAAGGAGATCCAACCAGTCTATTCTGAAGGAGATCAGCCCTGGGATTTCTTTGGAAGGAATGATGCTAAAACTGAAACTCCAGTACTTTGGCCACCACATGCGAAGAGTTGACTCATTGGAGAAGACTCTGATGCTGGGAGGGATTGGGGGCAGGAGGAGAAGGGGGCGACAGAGGATGAGATGGCTGGATGGCATCACTGACTCGATGGATGCGAGTCAGAGTGACCTCTGGGAGTTGGTGATGGACAGGGAGGCCTGGAGTGCTGTGATTCATGGGGTCACAAAGAGTCGGACACGACTTAGCGACTGAACTGAACTGTGCTAAACAGTAAACAAGGCATTAGATAGTCATGATAAAGTAATAGAGTATAATAGCAACTGATATTTTATTGTTATTATTCCAAAGACAAATTGTCCTCAAACTGAGGTGACCTGTGGTCCTATGTCAAGAATTGCCCTGCACCTACAGGTGAGAGTTTTCTGGTACCTCAGAGTGCCCTTCAGGTTACCATTTCTTCCCATCTAAATTCATGTGTAACAACAGGGAAGGAGAATGGATTTCACGAAGATATTTGGGGCACATTTCCTTCAGGCCTTGAGAACTATTACCTAGTATATGACTTGCAAATAAAGCACAGAAACACTGACTTGAGATGACTCTGAGTTTAATTAAGAGAATTCCCATCCAAAAGAAAACACAGTTGTAGCACTTTCTTTTCCCATACACATTTTATCAATGCTACCTTTTTAGGTGTGAATCCTTGTATGGAGCCGTAGGGTACGTATTATTATTACTATTGACACAACTGAACACACACACACATATGATTACTATCACTATTACTACTACTATATGCTGTGCTGTGCTAAGTTGCTTCAGTTGTGTCCAACTCTGTGTGATCCCGTGAACTGTAGCCCTCCAGGCTCCTCTGTCCATGGGATTCTCCAGGCAAGAATACTGGAGTGGGTTGCCATGCCCTCCTCCAGGGGATCTTCCCAACCCTGGGAAGATCTTCCCAACCCACGTCTCTTACCTCTTCTGCATTGGCAGGCGAGTTCTTTACCACTAGTGCTGCCTAGGAAGCCCTAGTATACTACTACTATTATTGTTATTGTTATAGTTAGTAAGGTGTGCACTGAAATCCAAACTAGCCTTTCTCTGTCTGGGGTTTGAATCTGCAGTGGAACTGTAACACATAGGACAGGAAGCCCCGTGAGTCATTTTAGATACAGATGTCCCTGAGTTCTCACTAAAATGCATTATTAGTATCTGTTTCCAGGAGCACATATCTTCCTTCATAAATACTTTCCAGATGTGTTCCTCTTGTTTGTAATATAAAAATACACTCATTTCCAAAAAAAAAAAAACTATGAATAGTGTAACGTTTTAACTAAAAATGATCTAGTACTACAATTTATTAAAAACTCAAAATGTAAAACCATCTATAGACACAATCTGTAACTATCACACACCCATCCAAATTAGATGTATGACCCTTTTTGCAGCAGAATGCAAATACTTAACCCATTCTACATCTTGAGTTTCAACACATTCTCTCTCCCCATCTAACAAACTTGCCATGCATCCTGTAATTTTGTCCCTGTGTTTCTCAATCAGTTTCATCTCTCCTGACTCAGAACTTTGGCACACCTTTATATTTTTGTGTCATAACCTTGTATTGATTTATTATGTTGTCCTTAGGGTTACTCCTCCAAGTTCTGGCTAGGCCTCTACTATACTTTCCCTAACCGTGAGTGGCGTTTGTTCATTCAGTAAACTGAAGGACTAGTCTAACATCTATGTAAGAAGTCATCAAATGCACTGCTACATTCCACATAGCTGGGCAACTGTTTCTTACCCACACAGGAAAAGACAGCGGGCTTGTTCCCATACCCAGGCATGGAAATCTGGAAGAAGGTGTGACCTCTGAAAAATGGGCCATTAGAAGACATAACCGGACTGGGTACTAAAGCTTGCAGATTTTATTCTCCATTCCTAGGATTCTGAAAGCCATTTTTCAAAACCAATGAAGATCATTTAGTATAAAACCTGGGAACTTTCCTTATAAGGTAGAGCTTGCAATCACTTGAACAGGACCGAATAAGAACAGGTGCCCCCACCCCCATCCTCATCTTTCGTGGCACAAGCAAAACTGGATGGAGCCTCAGTCTCCCAGCCTCCACATCAGCACTCTTGTAAACCATGCCATCCGCATCGTGGGTTCACCCAGAGCGGTCATCTGGATCAGGGATTCTGACCCGCCCCAGCCTTAAATGGAGCACCTCCAGGCCCACGCGGAATTTAGCAGTGGTCCAGTCCCAGCTCTGGCTCTACTTCTTTTCTCGATTTCCTTTCTTCCTAAGGCAGGAAAGTGGAATGGTTTTCTTTAGGAAATTTCTGAGACCCAGGGAAAGTCCTAGAAATACCAACAGCAGAGGCTCCACAATTAAGTGGCCCAGTTAGATCACCTGGTGATGAATCTCACAGTTAACACACCTCACTCATGGACCCAGAGCTTCCAATCACCCCTCCCTCTCCAGTATGCACAGACAAGTAGATATTAACAGGCATCTCAGAAGGCCCTCTAATATGAAAGATATAGACCAAAAAAAAAAGGTCAGAAAGAAAAACAGAAAGAAGCCACTTAGGAGAGAAATATATTAAATAGGAAGAAAGAAAAAAAAGTCTGTCATTAATATCTTCAATTGTGAATAGTTTTAATAATGTATAACATTGAATGCCAATCCAACGTATGAAGCCAAAATTATGATACAACTGTATTGGGAAAAGGGTGGTTCACACATACACACACATATGAGAGAGAGAGAGAGAGAAGGAAAGGGAGTTAAGTCCTCACCCTTCCTAGTGGAAAGTCAATAGAAAATGCTTAAAATTGAAAAAATATAATAATACAGCTTATTATTTATTAGCTAAATACTTGGGCTTCCCTGGTGGTTCAGTGGTAAAGAATCTGCCCGCCGATGAAGGTGAGGCAGGTCAATCCCTGAGTCAGGAAGACCCCCTGGAGGAGGAAATGGCAACTCACTCTAGTATTGGAGAATCCCATGGACAGAAAGCCTCATGGGCTACAGTCTGTGGAGTTCCAAAGAGTCAGACACAACTTAGCATCTCAGCACAAGCACCTAAATTATCAGCTAAAATTGCTGATGATTGCTCCCTCTAGGGAAATGAAGGATGCGTAGGAGACCGGTATTGTTTTTCTTAACAAATTTTGTGAAATCTTTTGCTACTTTATATACATGTACATGGCACCCCACTCCAGTACTTTTGCCTGGAAAATCCCATGGACAGAGGAGCCTGGTAGGCTGCAGTTCATGGGGTCGCTGGAGTCGGACATGATGGAGCGACTTCACTTTCACTTTTCACTTTCAGGCATTGGAGAAGGAAATGACAACCCACTCCAGTGTTCTTGCCTGGAGAATCCCAGGGACAGGAAGCCTGGTGGGCTGCCGTCTATGGGGTCACACAGAGTCGGACACGACTGAAGTGACGCAGCAGCAGCATACATGTATAACCTCAACATTTTTTTTTTTTTAATTTAAAAAGAAGAGATAAAAAGGAGCCAACAATGGCATATCATTTAGAAAACTTTTTTGAAGTCTATGCAAAAATGATGATGTCTTGAATTAGGATCATGGTAGAGGAAATTTAAAGAGCTAGACAGATGGAACTATTTAATTGATTTCTGGCATTGTGATCAGAAAAGATGCTTTGGTATGATTTCAACAGATAAACTATGAAGTCACAGGATCTGAAAATAACTTAAATGTAGATATCAGTTGGAGAGCATGAGGCATCCAGAATGACCACTAGGTATTTAGCTCGAGCTAGTGGATAGACGGTGGTGCCATTTGCTGAAGGAGAGAATCAAGGGGGCGGAGCAAGTTTTAGGGGAGAAAACACTGAGTTCACTTTATTTATTGGTCATGCCACATGGCATATGGGATCTTAGTTTCCCAACCAGGTGTCCAACCCATGCCCCCTATATTGGAAGCATGAAGTCTTAACCGCTGGACTGCCAAGGAAGTCCTGAGTTCAGTTTTAGAACTCTTTCATTTAATTTGCTTATGTACATGCTTAGTCACTCAGTCATGTCTAACTCTTTATGACCCTTTGGACTGTAGCTCACCAGGCCTCTCTGTCCATGGGAGCCTCCAGGCAAGAATACTGGAGTGGGTTACTATTCCCTTCTCCAGGGGATCTTCCCAACCCAGGGATCAAACCTGGGTCTCTTGCACTGCAGGTGGATTCTTTATTGTCTAAGCCACCAGGGAAGCCCCTATACATTTCCCCAAAAGAGGTAGGGCTGAAAAGTTATTTATATGATCTTCTAGAGCTCAAAACCCATAGTTAAATTAGAAATTATAGACAAAAAAATTGACAAAAAGTGATAAAGAAGCCCATGGATATGTATTGTGTTTTCTTGCCCAATAACTCTTTCCCCTCCTCAGAGCTGTGAGGACACGCATGTGTGTTGGTTGGCACTCACTCTGCTCTACTCCTAGGGCAAGGCTAGGACCCAGACTGGCCCTCTAAGTAGACGTTCACTATGGCCACAGTGCTTTTGGTTCAGGAAGAACATGTAAACTGAGGTGAGTTTATCAGAACCCTTTTAGAAAAAGTGGAAATGGATATAAATGAATATTAATTTCTTTCCTTCTAGAATTCTGAGCCAGGAAAGTCTGGAGCTGCCTGTGGCTCTCTTGTCTATTCAGGGAGTCTGGCTGTGGATGAAGACAACATTGTGTAAATCAGGACAGATTCTTACTATGATTAGTCACCTTCTTGGACCGAGCCAAGTTTCATTCTCTGAATTCCCCACTTATGTGAGCCAGTAGTTTCCCTTCCTAAGATGGTCTGGGTTGCCCTGACAGTGTCCTGTCTTGTGAATGGACATGGATATGGTTGTCCTGTGAGAGTGTGAGGGGTTAATAGAGAAAGTATCTGGATCTTACAAGCCTTACAAACCTACGCGTAGATGAGGAGCTGGCAGGAGAGACAAAGAAGAAACTGTTGAGTAGATAGAGGGGGAAAAAAAAAAAGGAAAGGAAACGCCATGGCAGTCATAAGACAGCGTTTCCAGAAGCAAAAAGGAGTCAACAATATTAACGTTGCCCAAGGTCAATCAACACCTTGAAAAACTGGCTGACCTTGAAAATGTTGGTGAGAGCAATTTTGGGGAAGTGAAACTTTGTGGAAATGGCTTGGGGGAATGTGTGGGAGTTGGAGAAACTGAATTAATAAATGGTGACAACTCATTCAAAAGTAGAATTTGTTGAAGGAGAGAGATCACATAGAAATTACCAGGGGATGGGTTTAGGGAACATTTCTTTTTCCCTTTTCAGGTTTTTGTTCTAAGAAAAGAGAGGCATGAGTATAATTAAATACTGATGAAAAGGACCTAGTGAAAAGAGAGAAACTGAAGTAGCCAAGTCTAATAATTCATCATGGGGAATCTACAAGACGTTGGGGGAAATGTAGTCAGGAGCAGAGTAGGAGAATAAATTTAGGAAGAGAGAATCGGTGGTGATATTGATGGGTAAGATGGAATTGACTTTATAGGCTTGGCTGAGAGAATTCCTAGCATATGAATTTATTTTCACTGTGAAATTAGAAGCGTCATTATCTGCTAAGAATGAGGAGATGTGGAAGATTTGACTGAGGCAGGTAAGACCTGAAATAGTCACTGGGCCAACACGTGAGATAATACTGGATTGTTGGGTAGAGTTGAGGGCCTAGATCAGGTTGTGTCCAGGAATTTAAAGAGGCACAACCTGCAGAACCGAAGGAGTTTGTCAAGCAGCGAGGGGGCAGTGTGGCTGCAAGCAGGGAGGGAAAGCTGGGTTTGTCTAGAATTTACATAGAATGGCAGTTCAGTTACTGTTTCCTACAGAGTTTAGGAGAAACAGTGATTTTGGGGGCATAAAATTTCTTTCTTTAGAGAACAACCCATCTGTTTTTCTTACCTGAGGGTGTTTCAGGGAGAGTTGATGGAGCCTATTAATTGAACAGTGGGGTGGAGAGTGGAGGGATGCATTTTATATCAGGAATAATAAAAATAGGTATTTATCAGGCCTGCTGAGTGGTAGAGAACCCACCTGCCAGTGCAGGAAACACAGGAGAGGCAGGTTCAATCCCTGGGTTGGGAAGATCTTTGGAGTAGGAAATGGCAACCCACTCCAGTATTCTTGCCTGGGAAATCCCATAGACAGAGGAGCCTGGCGGGCTACAGTCCATGGGGCCCCAAACCACTTAGAACAACAGCAAAAAAATCAGGCAACGAGTACTTGATTATTCATCAACTAATCTAATCTTCATAAAACTCTAGGATGTAGTTTTACTGAACCCATTTTATAGCTGAAGAAACCAAGACTTGGAGGATTACTAACTTCTCTGAGGTCTCTCAGCAGGAAATGGCAGACAGACTGCTACTGTAATAGCAAAAGCAAGATTTCTGGTGTGTCTGCTGCTGCTACTCCTAAGTCGCTTCAGTCGTGTCCAACTCTGTGTGACCCCATAGACAGCAGCCCACTAGGCTCCCCTGTCCCTGGGATTCCCCAGGCAAGAACACTGGAGTGGGTTGCCATTTCACACAAAAACCCAGTCAAGCTCTTCTCACTATGGAAGAGCTAACACTCTGTGTGATGAGTGGTGTATCTCTGGGGATAGCAGCCCTCGGGGCATTGATGGCAGGGTCCAGATATCCCCCTAAGACTTGGGCCAGAAAGGCCCCTGTCCTGGGCCTGGCACTTCAGAGGGCCACAAGTATCACAAACTTCTGTGAACGAGCATGTAGGTACTTCTATCAACTTGCCATCTGTGTGGCACTTGGTGCTGACATGGCAGAACCCACAATCCTAAACATCTGGTCTTGGAAGTAACACTTTTCATCCTCAGAGAAACACTGCACATTTCTCTTCCTGTCTCCTCCAGACAAATTCTGACCACCACTGAGTGCTGTCAGGGTTTGGGGGTTGTTTCGCTGACACTGCTTCTGAGTGCAGGGAGGATTCTCGGTGTGGAAGCAGGTAGAAAACAGAAAAAGCAAATTAATCTATTGTCAAATCCTTCCTCTCATATAAGATGATTGCATTAGACTCCGGAAGAATGAAATTGTCTTCCCAGTGGTATCAAGCATCCGTGTTTCCACTCTCCTCGTCTTCTACATTCACTATTGTATATGGCACCCAGGGAACATTTTGTAGTATTAAACAGTATCACCCTCATATTTTTTTGTTTACATATCTACATCTTCATATACATAAATCTAGACAGAATATGAGTAAAGAATAATCTAAATTTTGTAATGACTAGATGAACATTAAAATCTGCAATTGCAAATAGTTCGGTTTTTATGAAAGTATTTAATGAGATTTTATTAACTTGCCCCCAAGTAAATAATTTCAGGCTAGTTTAAATACTTTTATGTTAAATTTTAATCAATCATTATAATTTTTATTGTATTTTACTTTATATACCATTTTAATATTTTAGAACACAACATTTTTGAAAATATGTAGATAAAATTTTAATTTCCACTTTTAATGAAAAAGGTCAAACTGAGTTTAATTTGAATATAATGACATTTTATTTCTTAGTCCTTTAGGTTAGTGAGAATGAATTCATATTTCTAGTATGCTGGAAATAGAAAATACAAAAGTAGAGCTTAGGGAGAAAAAGGTGAAAAGCATCAAGAAATAGGAAGTGTTCAAAGAGGCAACTTGCTTAAGTTTTTTAAAACTCAAAATAATAAAAGTGAGATTTTATTGGCCATAACCCACATAAAATTTACAAACAGGATATTATAAATACTTATTAAATAAGGATTTAATTACTGACCGAAACACTGAAAATGAAATTATTTTATTAGATTCACTTTAAACAAATCAAATCCCAGCAATAAATGAAGATTTAATGAAAACATTACTATAAGAGATGGTGAATACTATTGCATAAGTAACATGATGAAAATAAAGTATTTCATAAAATTTTCTTTGCTGCTGCTAAGTCACTTCTGTCGTGTCCAACTCTGTGCAACCCCACAGATGGCAGCCTACCAGGCTCCCCTGTCCCTGGGATTCTCCAGGCAAGAACACTGGAGTGGGTTGCCATTTCCTTCTCCAATGCATGAAAGTGAAAAGTGAAAGTGAAGTCACTCAGTCATGTCTGACTCTTCACGAATCCATGGACTGCAGCCTGCCAGGCTCCTCTGTCCATGGGATTTTCCAGGCAAGAGTACTGGAGTGGGGTGCCATCGCCTTGTCCGAAAATTTTCTTTAATAATGTTTAAATTTTGTAATATTTTTGTTTCATTCCCAAGTATGTGTATTGCAAATTTTATTAACTGTTTTTCTATTTTTCAGCTGGGTATTTTCTCCAAATTTACATTAATTAAATGTAGTTTAGGACCTACAGTGACTCAGTTTGACATTACTATTAACAGAACACAAATTATAAGAAAATCCTGATTTTAACAACCTAATTGGCATTTTGCTTCCTGAAATAAAGCCATGAGAAATAACTTGTATGGAATAATTATACAATTATGTATAATTATGGACCATCTCCATTGTTTTACTTATTCAAACATCATCACCTCAATCAACAAATCACCTGAACTTGTACAATAATAATAAAATCACATTTTCTTGAAATCTTGTTCTCTTCAGGTACATAAAAGCTTGTTTTACACAGTGTGTACAAATTTTATTGTTATCAAGATATCTTTGTCAAGATGGAGGTAAACATTTTATTTAACAGTTTGATAGATTTTACTGTTTAAATGTTGGCTTATGTGGTATGTGGGTCTCCATTTGTATTCTTCCCACAGACCATTTAGTAATTAACCATGGACTTGAGACTGGTCAAAACTTGTTAAATCAGAACCCATTAACTTAACCACCTGTCGACTTAATTTCGGAGAAGGCAATGGCACCTCACTCCAGTACTCTTGCCTGGAAAATCCCATGGACGGAGGAGCCTGGAAGGTCGCAGTCCATGGGGTTGCTGAGGACCAGACACGACTTCACTTTCACTTTCACTTTGCACTTTCATGCATTGGAGAAGGAAATGGCAACTCACTCCAGTGTTTTTGCCTGGAGAATCCCAGGGACGGGGGAGCCTGGTGGGCTTTGTCTATGGGGTCACACAGAGTCGGACACAACTGAAGTGACTTAGCAGCAGCAGCAGACTTAATTTAACCAAGGGATTCCAGAGAACTACCTGACAACCACCCTGAAAACCCCACTGGGATGGTTTGGAAAGCAACAATGCAACCAAATTAACCTCAGAGACTCAGCTGTGGTAGAAGAAATCGGAAAGGAAGGGCACATGTAAGTAAAATGATCTCTAAGTCACTGGCTCACAACTGAAACCTTCATGAAACATTGTATAGAACTGGCAGAGATAGTTAAAAATTTCATCTGGAAAAGGTTTTGGCAAATTATTTTTGATTATATGAAAATCTAGAGTGATGATGAGTTGCTTATTTATCTTTGTTATTATTTTCCCTAAAAAATTATAATGGTGCTAGTGTATGGAGGCAATTGAATAAAGGATGCTCTATGTGATTTACCTGTATCATCTTCTCATTGAAAAATACCTCAGTCTCATTCTATCTGTAATGGAAATAGACTATTTCTTTAGTGCATATAATGGAAAAAAATTACAGCTGTCAGAAATGATAGCCTAGATTACTCTTATAAAGCATTTCCTTAAAGCTGTAAATCACTGGTGTTAGTACAATCTTAAATTTTCTTCTCATTCTTTTTCTGTTCTTCCTGTTTACATTTCTCCCCTCATCTATTTCTTTATATTATCCTCCTTATAAGTGTTTATCCATGCTGTCATTTTGAGTAATGCTTCTCATTAAAATTTCTCCCTTATTTTTCACATTTTGAACATATGAAGCCTCAAAAATCTGGGTCTTTGTGATACAGTGACTTCTGTTTAGATGTCCAACATGATAGAGAAAAGGATATTTTAAGGTTTGACATTTGAGAAAGTTTCGACTTGTATTAAAACATATATGATAATACATTCATAGGATTTTTATTTTAACATGAACAAGTACAAGCAAGAAAGCGAAAATGGCGACAACGGTTGCGAGCACTGGTTTAGGTCACATAGACCTCAGTTCAGTCTGAGCTCTCCCTTTACTAGCTGTGTGACATGGAAGAATTTTCCTAATCTGCATTAGCCTGAATTTCTTCATCTGCCAAGTGGGTATAATGATAGTTTCTATCTCAGAGGTGTGAGAATAAAATGACCTATGTACTGTGCTTATAACTGTGTGAAGTACATAGGCAAGTTTGTCAACATTATTACTGATTCCACTGTTACTCTCATTTATTGTTATTAACTGCTTCTGACCTTCTTTTTTTGAAGAAGGAAACGGCACCCCACTTCAGTACTCTTGCCTGGAAAATCCCATAGACAGGGAGGCTGGTGGGCTACAGTCTGTGGGGTCCCAAAGAATCAGACACGACTGAGCACAGAGAGGGTTTTCTTTTATAAAATAAAGTAGGACATACCCACGGTAGAAAATTTAGATGGTGGAGAAGCATACATTGAAGAGCCTTCTTTTCTTGTGTCTGTTATTCCCTACCCCCGACCTCTATTAATGGTTTTTCTTGTGTTCCACCCCCAAATTAGGTTGGGAGCCAGCATATATACGGTCCTTTCTGAAACTACACAGGCATATCAGACTTTGCACCCCATTTTGCTCTTTCGTCATTTAATTTATCTTGTGTGTCTTTTCTCTATGCACACCTATCTATCACCCTCAGTCTTTATAATAACTGTGTCATGTCTCATCATATAAATGTACTATGAGTCATAAAACTGATCTTCTTTTGCAGTTTTTTATCTTGCTATTATGTCTGTAATAGTAAGTAGAATAACAGTAGAATTTCTCGGTTGAAGCATGCAAGTGTTTTCTACTTTGATACATTTTGCTAAAATTACCCTCCCAAAAGTTTACACTAATTTACTTTAGTGGTATGGATGCATTTGAATATGGTCCTGAAAAAAAAAATATATATATATATATGTTATTTGATATATAGATTTTTTAAATTAAATTAACTAGAGATGTGACTTATGTTATAGCAGGGCCCATGACTTTCTTTGATCATTTTTGAAAGATGAAGACTTTCATATTTCTAACAATTTACAATCCAGAAGACACATGTGTGCATATCCATTTAGAGGAATTCTACCTATGAGAGACTGGACAAGGCCCTCCCCCAAAGATGTCCAGTGAGACTCATCTCAGACTTCTCACCTCCAGAACCAAGATACTGAATTTGTGTTGTTTTAAACAACTAAGTATGTGGTAATTTGTTACAGCAGTAAAAGAAAACTAATACATCAACCATATATCCCAAATGAGGATTCAGCTGTTTGGGCAGATACGCTGTGTTGGAATATATGAGAGCACAGCTTTAGAAAGCCAAAAATCCTTTGGTACACAAAGCAGTAAAAAGTGGAGCTAGCCAGGACCCACCCTGTCCTCCCACTGTCATAGTCCTGAGAGCATTTTTGTGGAACTGTCAGCGTTCCAAGAAGTAAACTGAAAACTACTCCTTTAGAAAGTTAAATAAGCTTTCCTCTGTGATTTGAGAATGTGTTCATAAATTGGATCTTTTAAAAATGTATTTTTCAATTAGTAAGTAATTATCGGTATCTATTTAAGGTGGCTACTGTACTAGACTCCAGGACACAGCAATAAACTAGGCAGACTTACTCCTACCCTCCACAGGCTACAGTATAGTAAGGAAAATAGCCAATTCCAATAGAATGTGACAAATGCTTTGATGGGAAAAGACTAGGGAGCTGTGTGGATGCACAGAAGGGATACTGTCAGTGGTCTGATAAAGGCATAATAGAAATCTTCCTGAGGGAACATCCAAGCTGAGATTAAGCAGAGAAAGAATGAGCCTGCCCAGCTGCCTAAGAAGGGGTGGGGTAAAGATAAGAGGTGTGGCATGTTGAGAGTCTCTCTGGCAGAAAGAACATGATTTCTAAAGACCTAGTAGAGATAGATGAGGGTACATTTGGGAAACTAGCATGGATAAAGCACAAAATACAATGAAAAAATGGAAGGAATGAGGCTGAAGTTCTTAAGGGGTCTTGGTATTCCTGCAAGGCATTTCCTCTTTATTCTCCTGTCCAAGCAGAGACACCCCGGTAGGTCTGGAATGGAGCCCCACTCACATTTAGAACAATTGCTCTGTACAGAAAGTGGAGGACTAATGAGGAGAAGTTATGCTGGAGGCTATTGCAGAAATCAAAGCTAGAGCCGTAACAGTATGGAATGGCCTGATAAGATCTTTAGGTCCCATGCTTGACAGGGCTGGTGATGAGTGGATCTGTGGAGTGGGGGCTGGCAAGAAGAGAGAGGAATCCAGAATACACATGGATTCCTGCCTTGATGAGGAATACAGGAGACTTTCATCCTGCAAGTGTTGAGTTTGAGCACTTGTAGGGCATTCTTTTTTGTGCTTAGTCTATCAGTTGTTTCCAACTCTGTGACCCATAGGAGTTTTTTCAGGCAAGAATACCAGAGTCAGTTGCCATTTTTTCTTTCAGGGGATCTTCCCAACCCAGGAATTGAACCTGTATGTCCTGCATCTCCTGCTAGGTAGGTGGATTCTTTATTGGTGAGCCACCTGGAAGCCCATGCTGCTGCTGCTGCTAAGTCGCTTCAGTCGTGTCCGACTCTGTGCGATCCCATAGACGGCTGTCCCTGGGATTCTCCAGGCAAGAAAACTGGAGTGGGTTGCCATTTCCTTCTCCAATGCATGAAAGTGAAAAGTAAAAGTGAAGTCGCTCAGTCGTGTCCGACTCTAAGCGACCCCATGGACTGGAGCTTACCACGCTCCTCCGTCCATGGGATTTTCCAGGCAAGAGTACTGGGGTGGGGTGCCATTGCCTTCCCCGGGAAGCCCATGAAGAGGTCTAAAAAATAGGTGCATAAATAGTTATGGAGCCCTAGAAAGTAATCTGGAATAGAGATAGAGATTTATGAGCTATTAGCTTATCAGTCAGTTCAGTCACTCACTTGTGTCCGACTCTTTGTGACCCCATGGACTGCAGCACCAGGCTTCCCTGTCCATCACCAGCTCCCAGAGCTTGTTCAAACTTATGTCCATCAAGTCAGTGATGCCATCCAGCCATCTTATTCTCTGTCATCCCCTTCTCCTCCTGCCCTCAATCTTTCCCAGCATCAGGGTCTTTTCCAATGAGTCAGTTCTTTGCATCAGGTGGCCAAAGTATAGGAGTTTCAGCTTCAGCATCAGTCCTTCCAATGAATATTCAAGACTGACTGCCTTTAGGATTGACTAGTTTGATCTCCTTGCAGTCCAAGGGACTCTTAAGAGTCTTCTTCAACACCACAGACTTCAAAAGCATCAATTCTTCAGTGCTCAGCTTTCTTTATAGTCCAACTCTTACATCCATACATGATTACTGGAAAAACCATAGCTTTGACTATATGGACCTTTGTTGGCAAAGTAATGTCTCTGCTTCTTAATATGCTGACTAGGTTGGACATAGCTTTTCTTCCAAGGAGCAAGCATCTTTTAATTTCATGGCTGCAATCACCATCTGCAGTGATTTTGGAGCCCAAGAAAATAAAGTCTCTCACTGTTTCCCCATCTATTTGCCATGAAGTGATGGGACCAGATGCCATGATCTTAGTTTTCTAAATGTTGAGCTTTAAGCCAACTTCTTCACTCTCTTCTTTCACTTTCATCAAGAGGTTCTTTAGTTCTTCGCTTTCTGCCATAAGGGTGTTGTCATCTGCTTATCTGAGGTTATTGATATTTCTCCCGGCCATCTTGATTCCAGCTTGTGTTTCATCCAGTCCAGCATTTCACATGATGTACTCTGCATATAAGTTAAATAAGCAGGGTGACAATATATCGCCTTGACAAACTCCTTTCCCAATTTGGAAACAGTCTGTTGTTCCATTTCTAGTTCTAACTGTTGCTTCTTGACCTACATACAGATTTCTCAGGAGGCAGGTCAGGTGGTCTGGTAGTCCCATCTCTTTAAGAATTTTCCACGGTTTGTTGTGATCCACACAGTCAAAGGCTTTGGCATAGTCAATAAAGCAGAAATAGATGTTTTTCTGGAACTCTCTTACTTTTTCCAAGATCCAGTGGATGTTGGCAATTTGATCTCTGGTTCCTCTGCCTTTTCTAAAACCAGCTTGAACATCTGGAAGTTCACGGTTCATATACTGTTGAAATCTGGCTAGGAGAATTTTGAGCATTATTACTTTGTTAGTGTGGGAGGTGAGTGCAATTGTGGGGTAGTTTGAGCATTCTTTGGCATTGTCTTTCTTTGGGATTGGAATGAAAACTGACCTTTTCCAGCCCTGTGGCCACTGCTGAGTTTTCCAAATTTGCTGGCATATTGTGTGCAGCAGTTGCACAGCATCATCTTTTAGGATTTGAAACAGCTCAACTGGAATTCCATCACCTCCATGAACTTTGTACATAGTGATTGCTTCCTAAGGCCCACTTGGCTTTGCATTCCAGGATGTCTGGCTCTAGGTGGATGATCACACCATTGTGGTTATTAGCTTATACTTAGGTATAAAGCAGTGAGGTGTGTGAATAAAATCCCCCAGGCAGAGAATGTAGAGTGGGATGAGCATTTAGGACAGGACCACAAGGAAGTCCATACTTATTCAAGGAATAACAGAAGAGGTGCCCACCATGACACTGATGAAGTACTGCTGGGAAAGGAACAGGCAAGGCTGCCAAGTATAAGGGAGTGGTTGGTAGGGCCCCTGCCAGGCCATGCCCCGTGGAGGGCTGAAATAAAATCATTGCTAAAAATGTCTCTTGAGTATTCCACTGAAAGAAGGCTCAAGTTTCTCCAGGATAGTTTCAAGAGTGTGATGGGGGCAGAAGTATGACCTGAATAGGGTGAAAAGTAACTGGGAACTGAGTCCCAGGGAGAAGGAGTAAAATTCAGAGCATAAGTGGAAGAATGAACTGCAGACGTGGGAAAGAAAACTTGCTCCATTGCAACAGAAGGAAAGGAGAAAGGATGGGTACACGAGTTTTCATAAAGAAAATGTAGTCTCATCTTCAGCTATTAGAGAATGATTTTCTGATATCTAAATTATAAGAAAGAGCAATTAGAAATCCTGAGTTGTCTCGAATGTCAGAAATAGGACCAACGAGGAAACTAGAGAAAGATCAAGTTTGGCTTGACTTCAGGAAGAACTTGTTAATGATGACAGTTCCCCAGAATGGAATGCTCTTGTTAGTAAACTGTGAGTTCCCTGTCATGGGTTTGATTGAAATGAACACAGTCACTATTGCAAAGAAGAGTAAAAGAAAGTAACGGAGAGGGGCTGGAGGAGAAAAGGATTGATTACATGTTTTTGAAAATCCCCTCCTGTTTCTCACATTCAATTCTGTAAACCACAGCAAGCCTGTTATGTTTTGAGTAGTGTCTCTCAATTCCTTTTTCTTGGACTCTGCCCGATTACTGGTGGTAAAAATTTCATCCTCTAGACACTCAGCTTCCAGATTCAGAGACAGTTACAAGTATAGTATATCAGACCCAGAAACTGCATCACATCCAGAATGGAGACTGGAATTAGTCTTTTGACCTATGTCTGGTTTCCAGGGTGTCTGAGTCGAGATCCACAGGTTCTTAAAGGCCCGTGATGCTAATCACAACTGTTCATTATAACTAAGCATCTTGTTTATTGCTAAACACTTACTATGTTCCAGGCACTAGGCTAGGTGATAAATAGGTGCGGTTGAAAGTACATTTAATAAGGATGCAGATATTTGTCTGAAAACAGTTTGCAAATGTATTATTCCTACACCGAAAGCAATGCCTGGCACAGTGCAGGTCTCAATAAATTTTTGTCCAGTGAATGACACAAACTCTGCCTGTAAGTTGCTTGACTCTAGTGTTCATGACAAGCATCTTCATTGCCTCCTGTGATACAGTGTGACAAGTACAGTTATAAGAAATTACACAGAAAGCACAGAAGGGACTCACCTTCCCCAGCCTAGGGTTCTTGATTTGTATTCCAGTTCCCAAATAGCATGGGGGCCTAGCCTGAACTGCTTGCCAACCTGTCAGTCTTTGCTATTCCTCTAGACCTAAAAATGAACCATGTCATTCTATCCCAAACCATTTTCTGGGACTCCTCTTTAATCAAGCCACAGACATCATGATGACCATGAGTGGCTATTGCTCCTGATCAGAGGTGGGAACTTATATCTAGCAGATCAGAGTTCTTAGAGAAAAGCCTGACAGTCCTAACTGTTCCTTGTAAGTCACTCAGTCATGTCTGACTCTTTGCAATTCCATGGACTGTAGCCTACCACGCTCCTCTGTTCACAGAATTCTCCAGGCAAGAATACAGGAAGGGGTAGCTATTCCTTTCTCCAGGAGATCTTCTGGACCCAGGGATTGAACCCTGGTCTCCTACATTGCAAGGAATGGCAATGGCACCCCACCCCAGTACTCTTGCCTGGAAAATCCCATGGACAGAGGAGCCTGGTAGGCTCCAGTCCATGGGGTTGCTAAGAGTCGGACACGACTGAGCGACTTCACTTTCACTTTTCACTTTCATGCATTGGAGAAGGAAATGGCAACCCACTCCAGTATTCTTGCCTGGAGAATCCCAGGGACGGAGCCTAGTGGGCTGCCGTCTATGGGGTCGCACAGAATCGGACACGACTGAAGCGACTTAGCAGCAGTAGCAGCTCCTACACTGCAGGCAGATTCTTCACCATCTGAGCCACCAGGGAAAACCATTGTTCTTAATAGACATCATACCTTGGACAGCTATACAAGTTCTTAGAGGCCAAGACATGCTGCCAAGACAGTGTCTCTAGTGCAGGCCACTCTACTGGCTCCTGTGCTGGTTACCTTAGAATCCCAGTATGACTCATGCAAGTATTCAAGCAAATTCTCTAGGAATTATTGCCTCTGCTAACGTACTGTTGCTGCTAAATTGCTTCAGTCATGTCTGACTCTGTGCGACCTCATAGACGGCAGCCCATCAGGCTCCCCCGTCCCTGGGATTCTCCAGGCAAGAACACTGGAGTGGGTTGCCATTTCCTTCTCCAATGTGTGAAAGTGAAGTCACTCAGTCTTGTCCGACTCAGCGAATGCAAAATGCAGTCACAGGGAGAGGGAGGTGTGGTGAAAACAGCAGGAGTTTCAGCCCTAGACAGCTTCTTGGCCTCTTTCATATGACTTTGGAAAAGTTGCTTAAATCCTCTGATTCTCCATCTCTCTCTATATATTTAAATAACTTTTCTCTATTTTGACATATCAGACTTATAGAAAAATGGCTGGTTGTGGGTCTCTATGGCTCCAGAACTGGTGCCCACCCACTATTGGGTGAAGCTGGATCCTGGGCCTAGTGTCAGCCTACAGGTGAGGGGATCTGAGTCCTGGGGTCTCTGGCTATAAGCTTTGGAATTCCAGGAGCTGGCTTCAGCCTGATTGTGGCTAGGGTTGGATCCCAAACACTGGCAGCAGGATCCTGGGGCTAACGCCAGCCCACAAGTAGGTGGGACTGAGTCCTGGGCCCTATGGTGGGTGGGGACATGTCCTGGGATGGTTGGGGGCTCAGGAAATAATAGGGCAGCTGGTCTGCTGATAGGTGGGCTGTGTCCCTGTCCAGCTGGCTGCTTGGCCTGGCACATTCCCAAACTGTTGCTGACTGGCTGGTGGGCAGGGCCAGAACCTGGTGCTAATAAGCTAGAAGGAGGATTCCAAAATTATGCTTACCAGCATCAGTGTTCTTGTGGCAGAACAAGCACCCCCAAATGGCTGCCACCATTGTTTCTGTCCCCGGGGTGAGCTCCAGTTGCCTCTGGCCTCTCCAAGAAGGTCTCCAATATCAGCAAGTGGGTTTAACCCAGCCTCTTCCTAAATTATCACATCTGCCCTAGGTCTTAGAAAGTGTGAGAAGATTGTGTGAATCCTTTAAAAGTGGAGTCTCCATTTCTTACATCCCTCTGGTTCTCCTGAAAGTAAGCCCCACTGGCCTTCAAAGCCAAATGCTCTGGGGGTTCACCTTTCCAGTGCAGGACTCTCAGGGTGGGGAACTTGATGTGAGGCTAAGCCTCCTTGTTCCTTGGGGAGAAACTCTGCGATTGTAATTATCCTTCCATTTTGGGTCAGCCATCTGGGGATATGGGTCTTGACTTGAAATACATCTCTGCCCCTCATACCCATGTCATTGAAGTTCCTTCCTTATATCTTTAGCTGTAGAAGACGTTCTCTGCTAGTCTTCAGGTTGTTCTCATCAACAGTCGCTCTGTAAATAGTTGCAGTGTTGGTGTGCCTGGGAGGAGGAGGTGAGCTCAGGGTCTCCCTACTTGGCCATCATGGCCACACCTTCATTGTCTTTGCTGCTAATGCAAATAGGGTTTTATATACCATTATGTTCTCTGTTATCATTTTCTAAGTAACTGCCATTGATTTATGGCCTGCTACAATAGTAACTTCTCTGATTGTTTGAGTTTTATTGTTGATTCTCGAGGGTTTTTCCAGGTATAAGATCATAACATCTGCACATAGAGATAATTCTATTTATTCTTTTCCACTGATTATGCCTCTAGTTTCTTCTAATTGCTTGGTTGACATTGCCAGTACAGTGTTGATGGTAATGGAAATGATGGTCAACTTTGCTTTAGTGCCTTGCCATTAAGTAAGATATTGCCTTTAGAACTAAGGAACGTAATATTGTCTTGTTAAGAAAGTACCAGTTATTATAATCTTAAGTGTTTTTATTAGGAAGGGGTGCTGATCTTTTGCAAGGACATTTTTCAGCATTTATGGACATAATCATGTACACAATTTTTCTTCTTACAATTTCTAACATGACATAATACAGTAATGAGGGCTTCCCAGGCAGCACAGCGGTAACGAATCTGCTTGCCAGTGCAGGAGATGAAAGAGACATGGGTTTGATCCCTGGGTCAGAAGATCCCCAGAGTAGGAAATGGCAACCCACTCCAGTGTTCTTGCCTGGGATATCCTATAGGCAGAGGAGCCTGGTGGGCTACAGTCGATGGGGTGGCAAAGGAGTTGAATTTTTCTATTTTTGAAATAACCTTGCATTCTGGAAATAAATCTTACTCAGTCATACTGTATTTTATAAAAAGTGGAATAGATTGCTTTTGCTAATATTTACAACTTTGTATCAGTACTCATAAGTGACATTGAGTTGCAATTTTCTCTTTTTGTACTGTCTTTATCAAGACTAACTATTGTTATGCTTGCTTCATTAACTATTACAATATTTTCCTTCATTTTCAGTGCTCTGTAACATGTTAACAGTGGAGCATTGGGGACGTGTGATATGGAGCTTAGATAGTGATTTTCAGCTCTCTAGCATAAAATGAAATAGTTATAATATGTCCTTCCCAGGAAGTTGTGCAATTAATTGAGTTGATGGATTTGAAAATGCTTTACAAATGGCACATCCCTAGTTATATGCTAATTATTACATCTTAGATAAGAACAAGGGCTTCCCTGGTAGCTCAGCTGGTAAAGAATCCTCTTGCAATGCAAGAGACCCTGGTTTGGTTCCTGGGTCAGGAAGATCCCCTGGAGAAGGGATAGGCTACCCACTCCAGTATTTATGGGCTTCCCTGGTGGCTCTGACAGTAAAGAATCCACCTGCAATGGGGGAGACCTGGGTTCAATCCCTGGGTTGGGAAGATCCCCTAGAGGAGGGCATGGCAACCCATTCCAGTAGTCCTGCCTGGAGAAACCCCATGGACAGAGAAGCCTGGAGGGCTACAGATCATGGGATCACAAGGACTTGGACAGGACTGAGTGACTAAGCACAGCACACAGGTAAGAACAAAATGTGGGGCAGAATGGGTAAATAAATCAGCCTGTATTGGGAAAAGTATAGATACATGAGATACATGAGAAGGTTTCATAAAAATTATCCTTTAGTTTCAAATAAGGAATAAGATTTTACTGAAAATGTACTGAAGTAAATATTCCAGATAAAGGAGAGAGCATAAATTAATATTTAAAGCTTATGATTTAAAAATTTACTAATTTTGTGATATACATTCATGACACACAGTTGACACTTTTACTTGTTAATCTGATTTTTTTTGGGGGGGGATATAGATGGGTGTTATATGCATCTTAAGGTCAGAGAAGGCAGTGACTTCATAAGAAGTGAGAGAGCCCAGCATAGGACCTGGAACAGTGCTAAATAGTTGGAGCATTTTCTGATGATACAAAGCCACAATAAATTTTTGTTTCTTTTGCACTTTCTCTGTTCCTCTATTATTTTTGTGTATTATATAATTAAACAATTATTACCAATGTATAGTGTTGTTTTGTATACCATATTGTCCATTCCCTATTTCATATATGTTTTCTTTATCTGTACAAATGGTGGCTCCTTTTAATAGGTAGAGTACACATTTGCAGTCTTTTACTGACAGAATTTCATTCTTGCGTTCTGTTTCCTTCAAGTAACTTGTGAGTTTCAAGAGAAGCTGACACTCTCTTCCCACCCTCCTACCCTCTAGACAGGAAGTGCTCAGTTTGCCTTAAGCCAATCAGTACATCCCATTGCCCTGGCCACAGTGACTGGCTCAGGACCCAGAGTGAGCTAATAAGATTGGAGGCTTCTGGGAAAGAAACATCCTTGCTCTTTCCCACTGGATCTAACAAGGAATATGAGCAATCAAACAAGAAACACCTAAGGTGAAACCTGCCAAGAATGAACCTAAATAAGGAGACAGATTGGAAAATACAAAGAAACAAACAAAATCTTGAGCTGTCATTTCATACCTCACTTGAAGTCACATTATCTTGGATTTTTCAAACACATAAATCAATAAATGTCTTTATTCTTAAGATCAGTTTCTGTCATTTTCAATCAAAGGTTCTCACCGATATAATTTGTATAGTGCTTTATATATCTGATGTACTTCATTGGTAGTAAAGAGGTAGGCTAAAAATCATTAACTGAACTTTTGTGAAAACTATAATCATAGTGTATCCACTCATTTATTCATTCAGTACTCACTGAGCATCTACAATGCCACTGATACTCAGTTATTCATACAGAAATATTATAGAATTGAATTACCATTAATATGGTCTTGGATTTATTTTTCTAGTAGTTTTATACAAGTGACCATTCATTCATTAACTCAATTCAAAAAATTGCTTTTGAGCATCCATTATGTGTTAGTCCAGTATTTCTCAGAGACCATTTCCCTTGTGACTAGCAGGACTCGTTTGTAGGAAACACATCAGTTAATAAAGGTAAAACTATGGCTGATTCATGTTGATGTTTGGTAGAAAACAGCACAATACTGTAAAGCAATTATCCTTCAATTAAAAATAAATAACTTAAAAAAAATAACTACAAAATGAATTTATATTACCAGTCCAAATGACAAAATCAAAACTTTGCATCACTTTCTCAGTCCTTTCCCCTATATAAATAAAAGGACAAAAAAGAAAAATGGACATAGTGAGTTTAACTTCCATATAATTACCAAATCAGATTGTGTGGATTTTATAAGTAGTATGAAAAACAGCTGAGTTTAAAAATTATTACAACTCCTTATTATAGAAAAATGTCCTATAAAAATTGGAAGTGTGTTTGAGACTGACTTCATAGAAAAAAGTACATCGGTCAATAGCTCATTAATCTTCAAAGCAATAAAGAATTGTGTGATGATGATCACATTTCAGAAAATAAATCTCAGCTATGTTTATTTTAAACTATATTATATATAATTTATCTTATTTATGTTGTGATATTTTCTACATTTGGAACTGAAAAACCTAAGAATTATAATCTTCAATGACTTGATAACATTTTTAAGTTTTCACATTATGATAGACATCTGCAAATTGTCTTTTTATTATGATAGTTTGATCAGTCATTAACTTTAGCTTCACAAACATGTTAGCCGATTTCCAAAGGGATATTTCCACTTGAAGATCCTGCCTTTAGCTCAAAATCAACATGCTGAACACTTAAACTGGTCTTTCTTTTTGTATTCCACTTCTAGACACTATAACCATATGTCCAGGCAATTGGTATCAAGAATTTGATACGAATCAGAGCACCATTCCTGCCATATATATATGCACTCATACATAATATGCAGCAATATTTGTGTGCATGTTAAAAATTTACACAAGAGAATCAACATGTACTTTTATTATTTTCACAAGCATTTTTGAGATCTATCATGTTCACTTATTAAATTCCTATTAGTTTATTTAAAGTGCTACATAGTATTTTACCTAATAATAATTTTTAAAAAATCAATGCTCATTGATAGACATTGATGTTTCTTCAATTTACCTTATTATAAACAATGTTGCGGTTCACATTTTGTCCTGGTGCAGGAGTTTCTCTAGGGTACCCATGTGGAAGTTGACATGTGGGGCTCCTGTATCTTCCACAGGCATACGTCATAGATACTTCCAAAGAGGTTGTACCTACTGAATTCTAATCAGCAGTGTTTGAACAATCTCTTTTCTCTTCATCCTTGACAACATTTAGTATTGTCATATGCACTTTCAACTGGAAATTTTCTAATCTCAAAGCACCTTTGACAAGTCCCCAAAATGTAGTATCTGCAATATAATCTGTCATGCCACTAGTTGCCTCAGTGTTTGCCTATTAGCTTATTTGTTATTCGCTGAGTTGTGTCAGACTCTTTGTGATACCACCGTCTGTAGCACACCAGTCTCCTCTGTCCATGGGATTCTCCAGGCAAGAATACTGGAATGGATTGCATTCTTTCCTCCAGACACCAACAATTGTACAAGTGAAAGTGAAAGTCGCTCAGTCGTGTCTGACTCTTTGTGACCCCATGGATTATACAGTCCATGGAATTCTCCAGGCCAAAATACTGGAGTAGGTAGCCTTTCCTTCTCCAGGGGATCTTTCAAACCCAGAGGTGGAACTCAGGTCTCCCACATTGCAGGTGGCTTCTTTACCAGCTGAGCCACAAGGGAAGCCCCACATTGTACATTACTAGACAATGTACACACAGTCTTTATGCATCATAGCTGGCATGACAATCTCTGGGTTTTCTATGCACTTTTCCCTTTCCTTAAAGATGGGTCTTTTTGTCCTAAGTAACTCAGCCTCAAACTCAGCCTGATGGCTTGAGTTAAAACACCTGCAGGTGAAACCATTTTTTCCTTCATAAACGAGGAGATGCTCCCATCTTGTCTTATACAGTAGCCGCTAGTTTTAAATTTAAACTAATTAAAATTAAATTAAAAATCAGTTCCTCAGTCATGGTATCTACCTTTCAAGAGTACAGTAGGCATATGTAGCTAGTGGCTACTGTACAGGACAGTACAGATAAATGGAACACTTCACCACTGCAGAAAGTTCTGTTAGATAGAGATACTCCAGAACACACAAACAAGTATTTCCATTTCAGTAGCAAAATTTGGCCCTGAGAAGAGACTAGATTTCTTTTGGTGGGGTAAATAGTTTGGAAAGTCATTTGGGATAGGTTAAGGTGATACCCAGAAGTGACATAATTGGAAAACAAAGAATGGTTTTCATTTCTTTGGCAATGATAACTATTTTTTAATAGTTTTTTAAAAGATTTTTTTTAATATGGACCATTTTTAAAGACTGTAGGGAATTTGCTACAATACTGGATCTATTTTATGTTTTGCTTTTTTGGCCCTGAGGCATGTGGGATCTCAGCTCCCCGACCAGGGATTGAACCTGCACCCACCTCCACTGGAAGGCAAAGTCTTAACCACTGGATCATCAGGGAAGTCCCAATGATAAGAACTTGGTTTATATTACTAGTATATATTAGCTGCAGTCAGAATCTGATTTGCTGGGAACATACAGTATTTTTAGAGGTTGTGTAGAGACAAAGTGCAGAGAAGGCAATGGCACCTCACTCCAGTACTCTTGCCTGGAAAATCCCATGGACAGAGGAGCCTGGTGGGCTGCCGTCTAGGGGGTTGCACAGAGTCAGACACGACTGAAGCGACGCAGCAGCAGCAGCAGCAGCAGAGACAAAGTGAAGAAGGGAACAGGGACCTGGCCATTGACAGCAGCTACAGAAGGAAGCCAGGATGTCTAGTGAGGAGACAAGTAAGTGTGCTGTAGTGAGTGCAATGCAACCCTCTTCTCATCTCCTCCAAAAAGCTTGTCTAAAATATGCATTACTCACAGTGCTTTAGGAGGTAAAAATGTTGTTGTTTTTTTTTTTTTCTGAGTCCACGCTCAACATGAGTACAATGAAGGTACAGTGTGTCCACTTATATTCAGTTTAGCATTTTACTCCCTCGTTACTGGGTACCTTCTTTGTTCAGAGACCAATCTATGCTTCTCTTTTCCTTTTGACTGGATCAGTAAAACAATCAGTCCCTTCCCAGGTGTGCCAGGGGAGTTTTCCAATGTGCAACTATTTGAAGGATTGTAGCCAACAGCTCAAGAGAAGGTGATGGCACCCCACTCCAGTACTCTTGCCTGGAAAATCCCATGGACGGAGGAGCCTGGTAGGCTGCAGTCCATGGGGTCGCTCAGAGTCGGACATGACTGAGAGACTTCACTTTCACTTCTCACTTTCATGCATTGGAGAAGGAAATGACAACCCACTCCAGTGTTCTTGCCTGGAGAATCCCAGGGACGGGGGAGCCTGGTGGGCTGCCGTCTATGGGGTTGCACAGAGTTGGACACGACTGAAGCGACTTAGCAGCAGCAGCAGCAGCAGCCAACAGCTCTGAAGCAAGAAAAAAATGTATTTGCTTTTCGTCCCCATTTAATTGTGCCTCTGATATGTATGACACAACCCAGACACTGTTCTAGGAGCTGGTTATATAGCATTGAACAAAACCATATCCCTGCCTTCAAATAGCTTAAAGTTCTCCTTTAATGCCCTACCATCTACCCAACAAAGCTGGTTAAAGATCAACAACTACTAAGTATGATACGTTACCTACTTGCACATCCCTAGTGCCTAGGAGTTGATATGCATTGTAAAATTATCATTTTACTAGATGTATGTTAATAGTGTAAAAATGACAGTTCTTAATGTGAGAAGGGTATGGTAAAATTGGTACTCATACTTTTATTGGGTGAACACATTGGTTCAAACATTGTAAATAGCAATTTGGAAATATTTTTCAATAATTAAAAGATATTCATGCCATATGGTCTAATAATTTCACTTCTGGTGGTCCATTTTATCTGAGAATTCGAGGAGTTGTCTAATGTCTATCTATTTAATGTGAGAGAAAATTATACAAAACGTAAGCATCAGTAAAAAGGAAATGGCTAAATAAGTTGTACTGTATTTATATTATAGAGATATATACAGCCATTAAGAACACAGTTAAATACATTATTGTGATGATCAAATATGATACCAGCTTTGTGAATATGGGCTAGATTAATAAGCTGATATTTTGTGCAGCTGTCATTTAAGTTATTGGATAATATTTTCAGTTCCTTCCTGTTTGAAGTATTGAGCATATGTGGCTGGGTGAATATTCTTCATCAAGAAGAAAGTCAGATGGTAATTAACTCTGTTTTTAAAGATGATTTGCTTAGAGACCATTTTACTAAACCATTGGGAAAATGTAGATAGAATAAAGGCAAATTGAAAAGGAAGAGCTAAGGTAAGTGAGGTATCATACTTGGAAATACTTTATTGTCCTCTATTCAAAACGTGGAATACTCCCAAATTTTTTACATATTTTATGAGACCTTTTCTGCAGTGGAAATCTATAGAACATACTATCTTCATGTGAACCAAGGTGCATTTCCTCCTTTCCTGACAGTTTTCACTAAAAGGATCTATGTATGCTTTTGTTATAAATTATTTTACCTGGCGATTGACGTATACAAAGTTTATAAAGCAACAACTTTAGGAAGTGCATTTATTTTTTCCTTAAGATTTGCTATAAAATCCTCTGTCACAAAGTATATGTCTTCTCACTTCTATAGGATGATCTCTGCAGCTTTAGAGGGATACCAAACAACTTTTGAATTTATCAATTCAGCTAGTAAGGTAAATCAGTTGAGCAAAACCCATAACATTTTAGATAGAAGTTTAATCTTTAGACTACAAATGTGAAGATAGTCCTCATATATATTTTAGAGTCACAACACAAGTAAAGATAGGTTCATTCACTTTAGAAATAATTCTTTTAAGTAAAACGTTATTTTAAAATCTGAGAATTAATTTATAAGATAACACTGTGGCGTATAATAACTTCAAAGCATATTTAGGAAATGGTTATACATAATACAAAAATATTATCATTCTTTAAACTATGAAAATAGTATCAATCTTGCCTGAAAAATATGCATCAAAATATAGGATAGGATTCTACCAAATTATGATTCTATATGGAATACTGGAAAAGTAAATTAAATGGGCATGACTCTTGACCTTTGAGAAAAAAATATATATAAAATAAAATTATATATCTATATACAACAATAAAAACCAAAGTGAATATATAGTTGATATGTCAGATGTACAGTATTTTGAAACTAAAATATGCATCCCAATTGTATTTTAAATTTTTGTGTATTAGGTGGTGTCATCTAATAGACAATAATAATTATTTAATGAGTGAAATAAGAAAACCAAAAAAAGAAGAAACTTGTGATCAGGATAAAAAAAAAAAGAGAAAGATTAACATAATGGTAATTACCTGAGCAGATGGGTTCCTAATCCTAGAAATAAACATGCTAATTAGGCTATACTACAGAATGACAAGATTTTAAGGTCCTCTGAGTCTAGAGAGATTCTTATTCTAATTTACTAGTGTAACAATTCTCATTATATTAAAAAGTACTTAATCAACCAAATCTTTTTTAATTATCAAATTTACTTAGGCAGCTTTAATGTTTCTGTAAATTTCTTCCAAGTGTGAGTTAATATAGGGGCAGACTTTTTCATCACTGTATTTATGGTTTGTTCGATATTTGCATTTTTCACAGAGCAAGATTCAGTTTTATGTATCACTGACAATACACTTTTCTTTGTGCTGTCAGTGGGGTTTTAACCAAGGAATCAAAGATCATAATGCTTACCCTTTCCTAGCTACGGTATCCTACCTTCCTTTAAGGATAAAATTTACAGCCCCTTGACTGACTTAAATGAGTTACAGATTTTGATACTTATACAACTGAACATTTTGAAGGAAATTAACAGGAAGAATGGGAATAATGGATGGAAAACAAAAATTCCTGTGAGTCAGTAAATGTGAGACAGAAGAAAGGGAGACAGTATCATTATTTTCATACTTACATGTGCACAAGAAGCTTAAATTATTTAACAAATAACTGATCAACACAAAGTAGCTTTTGAAAGGTTATCTGGAATATATACAATTAGCATGACGTTTCTTAGAGGTTGAATGCATGTCTTTAAGCAAGAAATAGACTTTTAGGATAAAAAGATCCATTTTGGAAACAATTCTAGAGATAGCTTCTAATTGTTTCCCAAGATGTTTTTGTGGGTGTGTGTGTGTTGGGGGTGGGGGTTGGGGGACAAGGAGAGTTGTCACTTCCCTATCATTTGTCCTATGCTTACATTTTAATTGTAACCATGCTGTGCATTTCTTTTGAATATGGACATCTTTAGTTGTACTAAAAAGTGGGAAATATTTGATATATAAATATGTCTTAAACATATATTTTAGATATATAAATTTAACTCAGCTCAGTTTTAATACAATTCAACAAGCATTTATTGAATAATCATGATATAAAAACCATAGGATGACAGTACAGAGCTAGACAACCTTAAAAATACATCATTCAAACTGCTGAGACCTTACTTCTCAAAGTGTGGTCCTTGGACCAGCAGCACAGGCATTTCCCAGTAGTTGTTAGGAATACAGAATTTCATGCTCCACTCCAGGCTTTCTAAACCAAAATCCACACTGTAACAAGATCTCCAGGTGATTCAAATACACATTAAATTTTGAGAAGTTTGTGTTAAAACACCATAATCTAAAGAAAGATGTAGGCACTAACATTTTTTAAAAGGTAATATTCTCATAAGAAATGCTCTAACAGATAGTGTGGGACAATAATAAAAATCTAATTCTGATTACAGGGATTTGCTGTAATTTCAAATCTGTCTTTTTCTATGCTATAGTTTCCACATGACATATCAGCATTTTATAAACTGTGTCTCTGGTCAAATATATTTGAGAAACAGCACATGAGGTTATCAACTACTACTTAGTGATGCTGTGCTCACAGTAGCATGTTAAAGATTCTAGGAAGTCCAAAATAAATAAATCTGTTTTACTAAAATACTTAAACATGCAACTTTTCTTTACAAGGCATTATTAACATTGTTTAGAACTAGGGTTCTATGGAATATACTTTGGGAAACACTGTATTTATGACTTTGCATATTTTGCTCATGAATTCTTTACTAGGATTCCTTTGCTCTCCATTAATTTCTCATGTTTCTTTTTACAGTTAAAAAAACATGTACTCTTTTTACAGTTAAAAAGTAGAATAAATTCAACCTTGAGTATAGGTATGAATAAAAAATACAATCTAGCTTGGATACCATGTATGTAATAACAGAATTGGCTGTTCTGTTAGAAATCATCCAGATCTGGATAGATAAAATTATCTTTGAACAAACAGTATGCTAAAGTCTGGCCTCCACATATCATTGAAATTAAGCCGAATCCTGCAAGTAATGAAAGGAAGTTTTGGTTAACTACTAATAATGAATAATTCATTGGTGAGATTATGAATAAGAACAATCATCATGACTAAAATAATGTTCCTGAAACTGACACAGCATTTGCAATAGAGGAGTTTATAGATTCAGCTAAAAGAGAGTAGGTATGTATTCTGTGCTGGTAAACTATTGAAATTCAAAACTTCCTTCAGGGAATAGGTGCGTGGTTCTGTCAAATTAATGGTAAGGAGCTCTTAAAACTCAGAGATTCAAAGGCAACAGTCAAAGCACATGCCAAGGAATTTACAGTTCTCAATTCTTTTAGCTCATGTGACCTGCAATTTGTTTGTGTTGTTGCTATTTTAAAATATTCTTTATAAGGTATTTTCCCCCTCTAATTGTAAAAGAAAAACATGCTTACTAATGTGGAAACTATTTTTGAGTATAGAAAAGATTTTGAACACAAGAATTCCACCTACCTGAGCTATTTGGTTTTATGAAAATGCCTTTAGCTCTGATTTCATTGGCCTGATGATTCGTTTGTTTTAAAATATTAATCTAGCCTTACAGGGCTTCCATAAATCTGTTGTTCCTTGCAAGGCAGTAACTCCATAACTCCCATGAAAAGTAAAAGTCCCTGAGGTAAGAGCCCTTTGTGAATCAGAGGCCAGGCAGGACCACACAACTTCCCCACACAAAGACACACATCCAGTTTGAGACAACAAGATAGAATTTCCAAGGTGTTTAGCCACTATTCTCTTACATTTAAATTGTTAATGCAAAGAAAAACCAAAGAAGGCTACCTTGGACATCATTGGGCATCTGTCCTCTGAGGAATCCAAACTTGACTATTGAAACTGAAATCATTACCCAATTATTTTAGCAAATTCTATTAGTTCTTTCATTATGCCAAAGTTTACTTTCCTTGTCATCAGGGTTGCATTTGATATGTGACTAAGTTGGCTATGCCTCAATAAATTTTATAGTATTGTAAACAAAATCCCCAGAGAGAAGTTCTTATTTTCCATAGAGACAAGATGATTTCCACTTGGGCTCATTAAAGTATTTCTTTCAGTATCATATTTTCTGATTTATTAAAAATTGACATCTTGGGAAGGTTTATACAAAATAAAACATCTACTTTATACAAGTGTTTTCTGTATGCACTAAACAATATTGTAGTATTATGGATATGCAAGGTAAGTAGAGAATTAAACTTGAGGGAAGAGGGTTAGTAAATAATATAAATAATACTAGTACTAAAAGTAGATAACTTTAGGAGAAAAAATGTGGTAAAGTGCTGCATTTCCATTTCTCATTGATAAACATGACAATAATTAGATGACAACTATTGCCAAACTTACTGAAAAGAGAAAATCTAAAAATATTTTGAGGCCAGTGTCTGGCTTAATCTAAAGAAAAAGCTTTAGAGAAGTCTACTTTTACTTGGCTAATTTTCTTACTACATACGTGACTGATGAATTCAGTTGTTCAATTGATGGATAAAAAAATTAATGAGATAAAATAGTTTTCCTTCTTCTGTACTACTATAAAGACTATATTATCATGCATGGAGAAAGATAACTAAAAGAATATGTCACAAATATATATCCAATATTTTATCCTCTATAATTTTAGAATGATAAAACCATTGAATAATCTTCTGGTCCAATTATCTGACCCCCATAAAAATATTTTTATGCCACTAGTTTATTTATAAATATATATTTATATTAAATAAATATCATATATATGTATAATATATATGTATATTATATTATATATATATATAATATATATATACCTAAGGCAGCCCACCAATGTGATGTCAAGGGGAATTCCAGCATAACTGCAACAGAAAAGAAAAAGGCCTTGTTCATTTTTGAAATACACATTATTGTTTTACTCATGAAGAAATACTTGTTTGGTCAAATCATATCTTCATAACAAAGAGAAATCTTGTCTATATTCACGAAATCAAGTAGCGCCAAAGTGCTACTTAAGTCATTGTCTAAAAAGGTCATTTCTTAAGTCAAGTATTTGAAACTCCTCTCCTAGGAATGATGTCAGGATCTGTCAGATTCTCAGGTCAAATTCACACAGTTGACTTGAAGTAATATGCAACAGAAATGATCCTAAAACTGTTCTGAATCCTCAGTGCCTGGCTCTCTGGAGTTCTGGGTGACTTTCCTCTGAAAGATCTATTGAGCAAAATTTTTAAGTGTTTTCTATGTGCCATGTGTTGGATGATTAACTTGTAACTTTTCTGGATCCAGAAAACCTATTGTCTGAAGGCTGAGACCCTGAAGACTGAGCCACCGTATGCTCCAAAATCTTTCTTACAAATATCCTATGACTGTCTTCCAGGAATACTAAAGCCCCAAAGTAAAATAGAGAATTTGAGATGGGCTTCACTGGTCCTCCAAGTTACTAAAAGAGTTTGTATCTGAGGAAACTGATGCTAGGAGATTGATATACTGGCATTTTCTAATAGCACTGAGGCTGAGACATAGCAATTCATTTTGAAATTGTGCGTTCATAAGTCGGAGACTCATTATATCCATCGATAGATCAGAGCACTGAAAATATGGGTGATATTTAAGTAGTTACATAGTAGTTAAACAGAATCTCCTGCAGCAAGAGGACAGCCCATGGATTCCAGAGAAAACAAGAGTTAACTCCTAAGTCCTCTTGGGAGCACTGTGGGAATTCCAGTGCTCTCTTCCTTCAATATGAAGGCCTGTTGAATCGGGAGCATGGAGTCAAGCATCCTTCAGTGCATCTTTTCTTCTGGATTTAGGCAACAGTTTGAGGGATTTCAGTGAGGGTAACTTCACATCAAAACTGGTTATGCTCATGTAATTAGAGTTGGGAATCATTTATGTGGCTCAGTGGTAAATAATCCACCTTCAATGAAGGATGCGTGGGTTTGATCCCTGAGCCAGGAAGGTAACTTGGAGAAGGAAATGGCAACCCACTCCGGTATTCTTGCCTGGGAAATTCTATGGACAGAAGAGCCTAGTGGACTACACTTGATGGGATCACACAGAGTCAATCATGAATGAGCAACTAAACATAAGTAGTTAATAAATAATAATAACATTGAATTATAACTTGTGGTTGATTACCACTCATGCTTTTACTAATGTGTTTCTCTTTAATAATGGAAGGCAGTAAGAAATAAAAAGTTACAAGGAAAGAGTAAACCTTGAGTAAATGGATGAAGGAATGGATGAAATTACCTTTACTCAGTAATTATAGGCCAAACACCATGTCAGACAACTTCTCTCACACAAGCTTCACAAGATACCACCCAATTTGTAGATGAGGCAATTATGTCTAACAATATAAATGATGTTATATCTTGCCTCAGACAAACATTTGACAGAAAGTTAAGACTGGAATCTGGATCTGTTTTCTTCAAACTCCAAAGCTCACAGGTAGAAATAAAAACCCTTTAGTCTTAGAACCCGATGGTGGTAGTGGTTTAGTCGATAAGTTGTGTTTGACTCTTGAGACCCCGTGGGCTATAGCCCACCAGGCTCCTATGCCCTTGGGATTTCCTAGGCAAGAATACTGGGGAAGGTTGCCATTTCCTCCTCCAGGAGATCTTCCCTACCTAGAGACTGAACCTGAGTCTCCTGCATTGGCAAGCAGATTCTTTACCATTAAGCCACAAGGAAAGTCATATTTTTGTTAAAATAATTATTAGGAAGTTTGCAAGCCTGCAAGTACAGATTTCCTCAGGCCCTCGATCCTAGTCTTTGGCCAAAATCTGCTTCAAGAAAGGATTTGGAGGGAAAGAATTCTAACAGCGGCAAACCCTTTACAACTGATAACAAGTTGAATGGGAGCAACTGATAACAAGTTGAAGGGAGATAATAGGAAACTGCTACATATCAATACCTTCTTCTAACAACACAAGAGAAGACTCTACACATGGGCATCACTAGATGGTCAACACCGAAATCAGATTGATTATATTCTTTGCAGCCAAAGATGGAGAAGCTCTATATAGTCAGCAAAAACAAGACTGGGAGCTGACTGTGGCTCAGACCATGAACTCCTTATTGCCAAATTCAAACTTAAATTGAAGAAAGTAGGGAAAACCACTAGACCATTCAGATATGACCTAAATCAAATCCCTTATGATTATACAGTAGAAGTGAGAAGTAGATTTAAGGGACTAGATCTGAGAGACAGAGTGCCTGATGAACTATTGACGGAGGTTCGTGGCATTGCACAGGAGACAGGGATCAAGACCATCCCCATGAAGAAGAAATGCAATGGCTGTCTGAGAAGGCCTTACAAATAGCTGTGAAAAGAAGAGAAGTGAAAAGCAAAGGAGAAAAGGAAAGATACATCCATTTGAATGCAGAGTTCCAAAGAATAGCAAGGAGAGATAAGAAAGCCTTCCCCAGTGATTAATGCAAAGAAATAGAGGAAAACAACAGAATGGGAAAGACTAAGGATCTATTCAAGAAAATTAGAGATACCAAGGGAACATTTCATGCAAAGATGGGTTCAATAAAGGACAGAAATGATATGGACCTAACAGAAGCAGAAGATATTAAGAAGAAGTGGCAAGAATACACAGAAGAACTGTACAAAAAGATCTTCACAACCCAGATAATCACAATGGTGTGATCACTCACCTAGAGCCAGACATCCTGGAATGTGAAGTCAAGTGGGCCTTAGAAAGCATCACTACAAACAAAGCTGGTGGAGGTGATGGAATTCCAGTTGAGTTATTTTAAATCCTAAAAGATGATGCTGTGAAAGTGCTGCACTCAATATGCCAGCAAATTTGGAAAACTCAGCAGTGGCCACAGGACTGGAAAAGGGCAGTTTTCATTCCAATCCCAAAGAAAGGCAATACCAAAGAATGCTGAAACTACTGCACAATTGCACTCATCTCACACGCTAGTAAAGTAATGCTCAAAATTCTCCTAGCCAGGCTTCAGCAATATGTGAACCATGAAATTCCAGATGTTCAAGCTGGTTTTAGAAAAGGCAGAGGAACCAGAGATCAAATTGCCAACATCCATTGGAGCATCAAAAAAGCAAGAGAGTTCCAGAAAAACATCTATTTCTGGTTTATTGACTAAGCCAAAGCCTTTGACTGTGTGGATCACAATAAACTGTGGGAAATTCTGAAAGAGATAGGAATACCAGACCATCTGACCTGCCTCTTGAGAAACCTGAATGCAGGTCAGGAAGCAACAGTTAAAACTGGACATGGAACAACAGACTGGTTCCAAACAGGAAAAGGAGTATGTCAAGGTTCTATATTGTCACCCTGTTTATTTAACTTATATGCAGAGTACATCATGAGAAATACTGGGCTGGAAAAAGCACAAGCTGGAATCAAGATTTCCAGGAGAAATATCAATAACCTCAGATATGCAGATGACACCACCCTTATGGCAGAAAGTGAAGAGGAACTCAAAAGCCTCTTGATGAAAGTGAAAGAGGAGAGTGAAAAAGTTGGCTTAAAGCTCAGCATTCAGAAAACTAAGATCATGGCATCTGGTCCCATCACTTCATGGCAGATAGATGGGGAAACAGTGGAAACAGTGTCAGACTTTATTTTTGGAGGCTCCAAAATCACCACAGGTGGTGATTGCAGCCATGAAATTAAAAGACGTTTACTGCCTGGAAGGAAAGTTATGACCAACCTAGATAGCATATTAAAAAGCAGAGATATTACTTTGCCAACAAAGGTCTGTCTAGTCAAGGCTATGGTTGTTCCAGTGGTCATGTATGGATGTGAGAGTTGGACTGTGAAGAAATCTGAGTGCCGAAGAATTGATGTTTTTGAACCATGGTGTTGGAGAAGACTCTTGAGAGTTCCTTGGACTGCAAGGAGGTTCAACCAATCCATCCTAAAGGAGATCAGTCCTGGGTGTTCTTTTGAAGGACTGATGCTGAAGCTGAAACTTCAGTACTTTGGCCACATCATGCGAAGAGTTGACTCATTGGAAAAGACCCTGATGCTGGGAGGGATTTGGGGCAGGAGGAAAAGGGGACAACAGAGGATGAGATGGCTGGATGGCATCATCAACTTGATGGACATGAGTTTGAGTGAACTCCAGGAGATGGTGATCGACAGGGAGGCCTGGTGTCCTGCGATTCATGGGGTTGCAAAGAGTTGGACACAACTGAGCGACTGAACTGAACTGAACATTTCAATACAGTTTTGAATTGGACAATGTATCTAATCAAAACCTCTCTGAGGAAATGGTAGAGGAACTTGATGTGTGTGAGGGAGGTGATGAAGAACTTTTATCATCAGTTTTTATTATTTCTCCATCAGAGGACACTATGCATACAACAAAGTTTTACTCTTATGTATCGATTTAGGTACAATATCCAGATTGAATACATTTTGTTTCCTTTATTTTAGTTTGCTTACCAGTTGAAGTGATGGCAACATGAAGGATAGTTACTGAAATACCATAATCCCAAACCCACTCTTCCACTACCAGAACGAAAAGTAATCCACAAACAAAGTAGGTGACCTCTGTTGAGACTAAAAGAACTGCAAATAAAAGGAAGAATAGAATTATTGGCAATTAGAGCAATTAATAATTCTAAAACACAATTAGTAACAGGACCACCACAACTTATTCTGCAAAAAAAAATTTTTGTAAGAAACTTTTAACATTCCATCTCTTAACATTCCTCAAATTTGAATAAGAACTTTAAAAATATTCCATCTCTTAATAATTGTTGGACTTATAGAGAAATAACAGTACATAATTTCTGTTTTATATTCTTTATATTTAGCATTGTAGAAGGTAAAATACAATAAAGAAAAGTTACAATGTAACCGATCTGTAACTAGATTTCAAATCTCATTTGAAGATATATTAAAAACTAATGAAAAATTCAGCTCTAGATCTTCAGAAAAAAAATGTTAATAGTTTATTGAACAATAATGTTTCTTTAGTACCAGTTATTGCCTAACTTGGAAATGAGTTTCTTTGTGTCTTTGTAATAAAAGGGTATGTTCAGCTAGTCATCTGGGAAACATAATGGATAACCATGGATGCAAGAACGTCTCATAAATGACTTGTGTGGATGGAGGTACTTTTCTAACTCCAGAATGCTTTTTCAGAGTGCTTTCCCTGAACATACATAAAGAGCTAATTATTCCTAGGTCAGTACCATAAATCTCTAAAAGCCTTCAATATGTGAAGCGTCAACCTTTGCCTTTTTCCTTGATATAGATCTTAAGACTGTGGTGGTTCCAAAGATGAGATTCATCAAACTTTAAAATGAAAATACATGTGACATACCACCAAGATTCCTTTGTAATGATATCAATTTCCATAAAAGTTACCTTTCTTTTAAAACACAGAAAATGATAGGTATGCTCATATAAATATTAATGAATTGATCAGTCCAGTCAGGCTATTTTACTTTTTTTTACTTTCAAAACTAAAATTAAAATAGTCACATGAACTGTTATTGTGCAGAAGTAATATATTAACAGACATGCCAGCCCTTGCCTAGTGGGTCAGCAAGACATGAAATAAGTAAGCAAGTCACAGGTGCTAGCCTTTCAAAAGACCTCACACTTATTCCTCTTCAATTCTACTTCATTCAACTCAACAGATTTCTGAAATTGAATGGAGAAGTCCTACTAGCTCCTTTTCTATTGTATGGAATTACGATCATAGCAAGTCCTGATCTCTAGGACTCAAGGCTGTGGAAGGAGTTGTACGGTGGTATCGTATTGCCATTAGCTCTTCCCATCACATCTCCATTTCTGCCTTCACCAGTGGCTCACGGAGCCTCCATGTTACTATAAGGAAATAGAAATGCTTCTTTTATCAGTATTTACAGATTTTACAAGTTAACTTGCAGCTGCTTAGAGACAGTGATTTCAGTCTTGAACAAACTGTATTTACATATATTGATAGAGGAGGATTGTACTTTGTCTATGATATGAGACAGCATGATTTAAAGGAAGTCATACAAAATTTGAAGTCAGGATACCAGTGTTCTAGTCTCACCTTATAGCTTAAGAGTGCTATGACCTTGAGTAGGATTATAACCTCTAGGTCAGTCTAATTATTCCTTGATAAATTGGGAAATGGATTACTACCATATCTATCTCAAAAACTGTTGAGAGGATTTTATTTTAAAATGAAAACAGTTTATAATCCAATCTCTATGATGCAAGGGAAAGATGTTAGTAGTCAAATGTCTCAATTGGACTCACACTTTTCAGTGTCCTTGCTAAGCCTGATCTCCTAGGTAACAAAACTGTTGAAACAGACAAGAGCCTGACCCTCAATACATGCTCAAGGCTCTGAGATTACTCTTACATTTTGTCTCTGAGATTAAACAAGTCTGGATTCTCAAAGTAGTAACTTTCAAGAGTTATGACACTTATCTCTCCAAGCTCCAAACTAAAGATCTAATAGGCTAAGGGTTTATTGATATCTTTGTACAAATGTTAGTTGTTTTTTGAGAGAACAACGTTGACTGTGCATGGCATTCTGAGGATTTTCACTAATCTCTGAAAGAGATGGGAATACCAGACCACCTGATCTGCCTCTTAAGAAATCTGTATGCAGGTCAGGAAGCAACAGTTAGAACTGGTCATGGAACAACAGACTGGTTCCAAATAGAAAAAGGAGTACGTCAAGGCTGTATATTGTCACCATGTTTATTTAACTTATATGCAGAGTACATCATGAGAAATGCTGGACTGGAAGAAACACAAGTTGGAATCAAGATTGCCGGGAGAAATATCAATAACCTCAGATATGCAGATGACACCACTCTTATGGCAGAAAGTGAAGAGGGGCTAAAAAGCCTCTTGATGAAAGTGAAAGTGGAGAGTGAAAAGGTTGGCTTAAAGCTCAACATTCAGAAAACGAAGATCATGGCATCTGGTCCCATCACTGCATGGGAAATAGATGGGGAAACAGTGGAAACAGTGTCAGACTTTGTTTTTCTGGGCTCCAAAATCACTGCAGATGGTGACTGCAGCCATGAAATTAAAAGACGCTTGCTCCTTGGAAGGAAAGTTATGACCAACCTAGATAGCATATTCAAAAGCAGAGACATCACTTTACCAACAAAGGTTCGCCTAGTCAAGGATATGGTCTTTCCTGTGGTCATGTATGGATGTGAGAGCTGGACTGTGAAGAAGGCTGAGCGCCGAAGAATTGATGCTTTTGAACTGTGGTGTTGGAGAAGACTCTTGAGAGTCCCTTGGACTGCAAGAAGATCCAACCAGTCCATTCTGAAGGAGATCAATCCTGGAATTTCTTTAGAAGGAATGATGCTAAAGCTGAAACTCCAGTATTTTGGCCACCTCATGCGAAGAGTTGACTCATTGGAGAAGACTCTGATGCTGGGAGGGATTGAGGGCAGGAGGAGAAGGGGACGACAGAGGATGAGATGGCTGGATGGCATCACTGACTCGATGGATGCGAGTCTGAGTGACCTCCGGGAGCTGGTGATGGACAGGGAGGCCTGGCGTGCTGCGGTTCATGGGGTCGCAAAGAGTCGGACACGACTGAGCGACTGATCTGATCTGATCTGATCTGCTATGTGAAAACACAGCTTTCTCCAATAAGCCTGTGTCATTGTCCTATCTATCACTAACCGTCTCAAACACGAGAATTAAATAACAGTTGGATTTTAAATCTCTTTCTCTACCCCAAACACACAACCCATGTGTAACTCTTGCTTGTGACTATTTCTTTATCATTTGTGGATCAGCTTGGAATAAAAAGTTAATTCAGTCTTCAACAGGGAAATGTGTGAAGTGGAAGTTAAGGTAGAATGTTAGAACTCGTATCTCATTACAATGAAAGTTTCTTGTCCTAAGATATCTTTGTCTATCCCAAACTGAATCAATAATGGCACGAAAAAAGGTTACCCATTTGAAGAGGCTGTTCTGAAACTTTTAGTTTAAATTCAGTAGTTCTAGCTGACCAAGTTTCCTATACAAGTCACATTTGGCTTCAGGCAATTTTTGTATATTTGCATATTCGTTCCAAAAGAAAGATGTCCAGTGGTTTCCTAAAGAACTGGACTGTTTGAAGAATCCACAATTCATTTTGTTTTAATGTGGGAAGAAATTTAACAGAATGTTAAGAATAATTATTTCAACAAAAATAGTAAGTTTAAAAGAGAAAAAAATTTTCCTACTATATTCTTTCTTATCATTTTTCCTTTGCAACAAGTTATACACTATTTTTGGGAAGGAAAAAAAATCAAACTAAGCAGAAATGTACAAAGCAGAAAATGAAAGTCCTCTGTCATTCCAGCTGGGAGATAACAGTTTGTTGCATAATTCTCCAGATTTCTTACCACTGACATGATGTATTTTACCCTATTCTACAAAAATGAATAATTATACTATAAAAACTCTTTTGTAGTCTTTATTTTCCATTTGATATGTCACAAATATCTTTCTACATCATTCCATTAAGCCATTTTTCTGCCTTTTCTTTGAAAAATATTTAATGCACAAAATTTTATCCATAATATCATTAAAATAAAAATTCATTTACGAAAACTATCCTCTTATTTCATCCTATTCCATCTTTTAGCAATAGTCATTTTTAAAAAAATTGATGGCACTTTTCCACACTTTGGGAGTCAGATATAGGATACAGATGGCTGAGAAGAAGGCTTGATATTTTTAAAATTTTTCCAAAACAAAAACTATTTTGATTTTTGGAGGCATTTAGTTCACTAATTAACAAAGATTGGAAACTAAAGCCAGTTACCTTTATAATTTGTGTTGAGCCATGAAGGATTTGTTTTGAAATCAAATGGTGCCAGGACATCCAACTCATATACCCTGAGGATGTTACAAATGAAAATAGTTTACTCTGGAGGAGGTAGTTCATAAGGTTGCACATTAACATTTTGCACCTCAAATGTTCCCATACAAGGACAAGTCAGCTTTAATCACTTTGTGGCACATTTGAAAACTGGCTGACTTGAATGGAAGCCAAATATCTTCTTTATCCACACTGTCTTCTTTGTCCAATGAAGTCTGTTCTCCAAGTGGACTTCATTGTATTTGAGGTCTCAGCTGTAGTCTTGGAGGTCCCTTCCATCAAATGTGGGTGCAAAACCTCATCCTGTGATAAGGGCATATGCTGGGAAGCAACGGAGCCCAGCTCTAATTCTGATGATGCTGTTGACTGTGAACTTGGGCAGTTGCTTAACCTCTCTGAGCTTTCATTTCTTACCTGTACATTGAAGTAATTAATCTCTGAGGTCCCTTCCTGTTCTAAAATCTGAGTCTACACTCACATTAGACATAAGGTGAGTCTACATTTTCATAGTAAACATAGAAAACAAAGTTACAGTTACCAAAGGGGAAACGGTTCAGCTCAGTTCCGTTCAGTTCAGTCTGAACAGTCTGAAGACAGTTCAGACTGAACTGAACTGAGCAGTCTGAAGACAGTTCAGACTGAACTGAACTGAACTGAACCCTTTCAGACTCACTACATTTTCATAGTAAACATAGAAAACAAAGTTACAGTTGCCAAAGGGGAAATGGTTGGAGAGGGATAAATTGGGAGCTTGGGATTAACAGATACATGCTACTACATATAAAATAAACAACAAGGACCTACTGTATAGCACAGGGAACTATATTCAATATCTTGTAATTATCTATATGGGGAAAAAATCTGAATCACTTTGTTATACACCAGAAACTAACACAACATTGTAAACCAACTATATATCAATGCAAAAGTAAAATGATTTAAAATGAAAAAAAAAAAAAAAAGAAAATTAAATCCGACTATAACCTCTGCATCTCCTACCATGCCCAAGTCTGTAGTTGTGTGCAACTGGTCAATCAATTATCTGCCTCCTGGGGCTTTAAGTTACTTCAAATTCCTCACCTCTGATTCACATTAACTACAAACCCTTGGAATCCCATGCTCAGAGAACTCAACTATTCTAAGACCTTCAGTGCTCTAGGCACTGCCTCACCACCTCTAGTCCCAGGCAATAGCTGAAACTATGTGTGAACATACCAGACTCCTCCTCAGGGGGCTTGCCTGCAAGCAAGCTTTATAGCATCATTCCCACTGCAAAAGTCAATATAATCATTTCTGGGGGGAATTGATTTGCACACTGAAATTGAAAAGTCCCAACTCCCTGCTTACACAATAAAATTCAATTGTATAAACAATCAATTTCTAGGAAATTCTTTGTAGCTATACATAACGTATTTCAAGGAAATCAATGTATTGGCAAGCAAATCTGTAAAGATAAAATCCAACCCTAACAAGACAAAGAAAAATTACCTAAAAAAAAGCAAGCCTCACACTTAAAAATATCTTTTAAAATACATGTATACTTGGTTCTCATGATAACTCTCTTTTGGATTATTACCTTCACTTGACAAACAGAGATAACTGAAGTAAGAGAAGCTCTCTGGTTTAGTCAGGGTGATTCAGGAAGTTAGTGAGAACCTGGGCTGGAATGCAGATCTCCTGACTCTCAGTCTAAAGCTATTTCCAGTATGTAACAGAAAATATTTAAATTGGATGTAGATTATATCTAAATTCCCTTCTAGTTCAAATGCCCTCTGATCTCTGATGCAACACCAGCCCAGGGAATAATAACTTCACGTTCTTTCTATGATCATCCTCATAAGAGGAACAATCCTGCCTGGTTATATCCATTTCATGATTGCTACTTGTATCATTTTCAAAGGTGACACATTTGCTTACTTTCACTTTAAAAAAAAAAAGACGAAGAACATATACCATGGTAAAAAACTGCACCCTTTATTTTATAAAGACACGTTGAGTATTCTATGTGAACTTCTTTCGTGTTGGATCCGAACTTTTGAATTGTTCGAAGGTGATGTTATACTTACTTGAGCATCACACAGCACATGCCCAGAACCATGTAGTACACAGTGTAGAAGAGGATGGCACATATGAGAAGGTTCTGCCAAACAACCTGCAGAGAACACAGGGGTGAGCTCCAAGAGCCTGGGCTTTTTCACATGGTTGTTGGTAAGGAGTCTGACAAGCAAAAGACAATGAATGACTGCTAGATCACGTTGGCTAGCCTCATTTCGCCTGGAGACCTATGGGGTAGAAGGACTTCAAAGTACACAATAAAAGTGTTGCCGACTAGAGAAGCTGACGTACTACATGTCTGCAGCAAGGATTAATGCAGTACATAAATCCACACTACCTATCCATCATCTACCACAACAATATTTATGTTTTTACATAATTATATAAATTTCACAAAATTTATGTTTTACAATAATGTGTCAATATTTATGTTTTTACCTGATGAAATGATTCTAAATCTCAGCTGCCATGATAGGAAAATATGAAAGGCTAAGAAATTTTGAAAAGTATAAACAAAAAATTATACAATAGTTAAATTCCTGTGCTAGAATTTAGAGAGCAATTGGCTAAAGCACAATAGATGGTCCTGAGAAGGATTTTACCACCTGTGAGACTTAAGAAAGAAGCACTGCAGATGAATGAGGAACAGATGGATTATTCAACAAATAGTGTTGCAAAAATTGTCTAACTTCTAGATTAAAAAAAAATCTCATTAGATTGCAGTCTTGTATGAAACACCAAAATAAACTTCAGATGGATTTAAGGTTTAAATGTCAAGAACTAGAACAAGAGAAAACATTTGCAACATATATCACAGGCAAAAGATTGATATCTGCAATATTTAAACACACTTGAATATAAGAGACAAACAAACCAATGAAAAAGGGACAAGGTATATAAATAGGCAGCTCATATGAATAAACATTTGAAAAGCCAATGAGCAATTGAAAATGTTTAGAAGACCTCATTATTGATCTTTTAAAATATATTCTTAAAAAATAAATTAATTTAAAAATAAATAAATAAATGAGTAATAGCCAACAAAAATAAATAAATAAATAAAATATATTCTTGTGAATATAGTAAAAATGTTAGCATTTCATCTGGGATTTTTTTGGTTTGTTCTTTTCCTTTGGAATCTTTTAAGAAGTCATCTTGTTTACTCAACACTTTAACACTTTAGGATGGCTCTTTTCTCTGAATAACTGATCCACCAACTTGACCGAGTCTTTTAATTGGCTGGGTACAGAAGGAGCCCTCCTTCTGTAGAGGCAAGAAGAGACAGTAGCACAGAGCCCATCACAACCAACTGGCTGAATTGATTAAATCTATAGATTTACTAACAACTCACTTTTTTCAACTACTAAAACTAGGTGACCTCTTGGGCCTAAGAGGGCCATATGAAACCCAGGGTTCATATGAGACTCCAGGGTTTTGAGACCTTCAGAACCCTACCTCTCTCTCTCCCCACCCCATATCATTCTTGGCCTCTCATACCCATTGCCTGTATACATCCCTTTGCTCATCAAATCCCTTCTCTCTCTGCTCATTGTTCTCAACCTCCCTTTGCTCTTCAATATTTCCCATTCTTTGTCTCCTGTTCTTTCTTCCTTTATGACCCTTCTTTTGTGTATTCACTCACTAAGTCGTGTGTGACACTTTGTGACTCCATGGACGGCAGCAGGCCAGGCTTCCCTGTCCTTCACTTTCTCCTTGAGTTTGCTCAAACTCATGTCCATTGAGTCAGTGATGCCATCCAACCATTTCATCCTCTGTTGCCCCCTTCTCTTCCTGCCCTCGATCTTTCCCAGCATCAGGGTCTTTTCTAATGAGTGAGCTTTTTGCATCAGGTGGCTAAAGTATTGGAGCTTCAGAATCAGTCCTTCCAGTGAATGTTCAGGATTGATTTCCTTTAGGATTGACTGGCTTGATCTTCTTGCAGACCAAGGAACTCTCAAGAGTATTCTTCAGTACCACTGTTCAAAAGCATCAATTCTTTGGTGCTCAGCCTTCTTTATGGTCTAGCTTTCACATTGGCACATGATTAATGGAAAAACCATTTCTCTGACTATATGGACCCTTGTTGGCAAAGTGATGGATGTCTCTACTTTGTCTCATTTGTAGACAAGATGACTTGGAGGTCAAGAGAAAATATGAAAGCTTCACCTGAGGTGAAGGTCTAGATACTGTTCCCATATTTAAGTTGGATCAATTCCTGCCCAGTTGTTGGGATGAAGATCTGCTGATGGAATACGAGTATTATGATAGGGAGCAACTTTGGGGCTTCTGCAGTCTTACAATTTTGTGAAAGTTCAGATATCTTTGGATTTGCTTTACTCTTTATTCTATACATTAATATAAATTAGCTTTTCTTTTAATTTGGGCATTAATAACCTCTAGTTGAAGTATTTCTAGATGATTGTTTACTCAATTTCCATCCAAAAAAGATAAATAATATGTAGTCTCTATACTAATATGTAGTCAAACATGAAACTTTTCTTATTTCTATGTTAAGACTGAAATTTAAGTAACATTTTAATTTTTAAATATACTTATTTGCTATAGAATTTTGCTTTCATAATCCAAACAGAGGATTATGCTTCACACTTTGAAAACCCACAAATGCTAAAAATGTGTAAGATATCTGGAACTACTTTTTAATGAAATCATAATTTGTGAGAGAACACATTTATTGACAAATTTATAACATATAGGTATACCTACTTTCCCCAACAAATTTATAAAACACTACTTATCAATAGAATGGTATAATACACATTTTAAAACAGCTTTGTATGGAATATATTGAAAAACAAGGCACTTTTTTTGTAAATAACTATTTTTCCTGCCTGCATAATAAATCTAGATTTTCAAATCATAATTTTCCTATAAACAAATTCAGTTGCCTCTAGTAATTTCTGCCTATAATCTTTTCTCTATACAGCCTACAAAAGTAACTTTCTAAAAAGCAGTCAGGCCATGACATTCCCCTACTGGCTATCCTTCAATGGCCCCACAGTGTCATCAGGATTCAGTCATCCATTTTTTTCATTTGACAAATAGTCACTGGGCTGGGTGGCATTGCAAGACGAATTGGATGTGGTCCCAGGCATAAATACCCAGTGTAGCAGTGTTCATCAAATCTGTGAATATCAGAACTCACATTGAGGCCCTGTTAAAACAGATTTCTGGGCCCTACCCCCAGACTTTTTATTCAGTAGTTTTAGGGTGGGCTCCAGGAATTTGCATTTTTAACAAGTTTCCAAGGGATGCTAGCACTGCTGCTTCTAAGACCAAGCTTTGAAGACTACTGATCTAGAGGCAAGACTGGTGGATAGCTATAATAGAGACAAAAAAGCTGGCATTGAGGAGTTTACACAGTGCTATGGGGCTTCCCTGGTGGCTCAGCGGTAAAGAAACCACCTGAATGCCGGAAATCTGAGTTCAGTCCCTGGGTCAAGAGGATCCCCTGGAGGAGGGCATGGCAACTCATTCCAGAATTCTTGCCTAGAGAATCCCATGGACAGAGGCAGCTGACAGGCTACAGTCTAAAGTGTTGCAAAGGGTCCGACACAACTGAAGCAACTTAGTACACATACACACACAGAGTACTATGGAAATCCGAGGGAGAGACAGGGGGTTGTGGAGGTGGGGCGACAAGGAACATTTTTCCAGGGGGAAACATTCAACACTAACATTCACTGTAGGTTAACTGTGTACTTCCCTCATAGCTCAGTTGGTAAAAAAAAAAATCCGCCTGTAATGCAGGAGATCCCAGTTAGATTCCTGGGTCAGGAAGATCCCCTGGAGAAGGGATAGGCTGCCCACTCCAGTGTTCTCAGGCTTCCCTTGTGACTCAGCTGGTAAAGAATCCACCTGCAATGCTGGAGACCTGGGTTAGATCCCTGGTACGAGAAGATCCCTTGGAGAAGGGAAAGGCTATCCACTCCAGTATTCTGGTCTGGAGAATTCCACGGACTATACAGTCTACCGGGTCTCAAAGAGTCGGACACGACTAAGGGACTTTAAAAAAACAAACAAAAAAAAGCTGTGTACTTGGCACCGTCTATGCATTATCTCAAGCTTTCCAGGTGGCGCTAGTGGTAAAGAACCCACCTGCCAAGGCAGGAGATCCAAGAGACATGGGGTTTGATTCCTGGGTTGGGAAGATTCCCTGGAGGAGGGAATGGCAACCCACTCCAGTATTCTTGCCTGGAGAATCCCACGGACAGAGGTGGGCTACAGTCCATTAGGTTGCAAAGAGTTGGACAAGCAACTGACTGAAGCAACTGAGCAGCACACATGGATTATCTCATGCTTGCATTATCTCATTTAATCCTCATAAAAATTCAGAAAGATAAGTCTGTTCATTTAGTCCAAGTCTATTATTATTTTTATTATTAGAGAGAAGAACAGTGAGGCCCAAAGAAGTCTAGTTAGTTTTTCAAAGCTTGTCAGTAAATTGCATAGCTGCGATTCAAATTCTGCTATCTCTTAACCATTACGCTGAGGTGGAGGTCAGGGTTCTGCTCAAGGCAAAAGAAGTACCTGCAAAGATGTGCTGGGTGGTGGGGGGCAGAGGTGGTCAGAGAGTTTTAAAAGGATGGAGAATACATGTACACCTATGGCTGATTCATGTCAATGTATGGCAAAAACCACTATAATATTGTAAAGTAATTAGCCTCCAATTAAAATAAATAATTTTTTTTAAAAAAGATCATGAAGGGAACTTTATGCTTTGATAAAATTTCCAATGTCTCTGAAGGGAACACTGGGAAAGATTTAAGAATAGTAGACTGGAAATGGCAACCCATTCCAGTATTCTTGCTTGGGAAATCCCATGGACAAAGGTGCCTGGTGGGCTACACAGTCCATGGGGTTACAAAGAGTCAGATATGACTTAGCAACTGAGCACAGTGTAGACTGGAGAGGGGCTATTAAGTAAGGAAAGCACTGAAAGAAATGTTAACTTTGTGACATGATAGAGGTGTTAGCTAATGCGCTAGTGGTAATCATACGGCAGTATATAAATATATCAAATCAACTTTCTGTGCACCTGAAACTAACACAATGTTATATGCCAATTATATCTTGATTAAAAATGCAAAGAATAAAATAAAGGGGTTTTTAATACTGTTGACCAGCAGTGGAGATGGAGAAGACAAATGTGAGGGCCAGTGAAGAAATAGAATCAACAAGTTGTGGGGGCTTAAGGGAGAGGGTCATTTGATCTAACCTAATTCTGTCCAATAAATTTCTATAAATAAGTAATATATAATCTATACATAGATATTTATAATGCAAGCCACATGGATGTCATCTAAATTTCTCTATGAACCACTTTCATAAAAGTAAAGAAAGAAAAACTAATTTTGATAATTTTTATTTAACCCAATATATCCAACATAAAATTTCAACATATAGTAAATATTAGAAGTTATTATTGTGGTATTTCTTGCTTGTTCAGAGTACATCTTAGAATCCCAGGATGAATTTTACTAATAACACATCTCAATTTGGCCTACTCACATTTCAAGTGCTTATAGCCTTGTGTAGCCAGCAGGTACTGTATTAGACAATACCGCTCTAACCACTCCCTTTCCTTCCAGCCTCATCCTCTTAACCCTGCCCCATACTTTTGAAAGTCTAACTACACTTACTGTGGGATTACTATGTGCCAAGCACTGTACCCATATATTCTCATTTTATCCACCCTCCCCATACCACTCCATCATTAATCTGGGTAACTATCAACTGTACTTCACAGATTTAGAAACTGAGGCAGAGAGAGGTTAAACTTATCCCAGCTCACACAGCCTGTGTGTGACAGGGCTCCAGTCCAGATCTGCTGGATGTCTGAACTCTCTTCACCCTGGGCTGTCCTGCCTTCATTGGTAGGCTTGGAAGAAAAGCATGCTGAATAATCAATCCTAGTTCAACAGTTTCTTTTTAAAATTATAGAAACTGAGATTTGGATACATTGAGTGAATGACCCAAGGTCAAACATTTATTTAGTGGCAGAAGTGAGTTAGAAAAAAAATGGTATTGAACTACCAAAGGAAACATACTTAAAAATGCTGCCCAAATGACTGAACACAAAATTTCATTCTGATACAAATATTATTATTGTACTTTAGAAAAATTCAATATATAGGAGTCAGAATTTGTAGCAGTCTCAGTACATACCTAGCACCAAAATGTTAATTTATTCTTTTAGAATACATATTTGGATCCTGAATCAAACTATGAAATATAAGATATTTATGAGAGTTTTGGCTATTTGAACTTGACTGTATATTTGATAATGCTAAAGAATTATTGTTAATATTTTAAGGTATTATGATGTTATGATGACTATTTTTTGAGTCCTTATTTTTAAAGATACCTATGGAAATACTTGCAGATGGAATAATAAGATTTCTGAGTTAGCCTCAAAGTAAAAACTTGGGAGAATAGCTGGCTATGTAGATGTAACAAGATTGAACTGAGTTGGTAATTGCAAAGTTAGGTCATGGATAAATGAAATTCATTCTATTTTTCTATTTGCATTACTATATGCTTATTTTTCCATAATAATTTTGTAAAAAATTCTCAATAAGTTTATGTAACTGGTAAACATCTTTACAAACTGTAAAAATATAATTTTTTAAATAAAAATTTGAGGAACATCCCTATTTCCCAAGGCTGGGGTGGGGGGGGGTCACCTTATTTAATACTTACATGTACCAGGGCTGAGCTAGCAACTTTGCAAACACCTCATTTTCTCTACTCCTCACAACAACACTGCCCAATATGATGTCTTATCCATATATTCAGCTCAGTATAGTTGCTCAGTCTTGCCCAACTCTTTGCGATCCCATGAACTGCAGCTTGCCAGGCTTCCCTGTCGTATACCAACTGCCAGAGTCTACCCAAATCCATGTCCATTGAGTCGGTGATGCCATCCAACCATCTCATCCATTGTCATCCCCTTCTCCTCCTGCCCTCAATCTTTCCCAGCATCAAGGTCCTTTCAAATGACTCAGTTCTTCCCATCAGGTGGCCAAAGTATTGGCGTTTCGCTTCAACCTCAGTCCTTCCAATGAACACCCAGGACTGAACTCCTTTAAATGGTAAGGTTGGATCACCTTGCAGTCCAAGGGACTCTCGAGAGTCTTCTCCAACACCATAGTTCAAAAGCATCAATTCCTCGGCGCTCAGGTTTTTATAGTCCAAATCTCACAACCATACGTGACTACTGGAAAAACCATAGCCTTTGACTAGACGGACCTTTGTTGGCAAAGTAATGTCTCTGCTTTTTAATATGCTATCTAGGTTGGTCATAACTTTCCTTCCAAAGAGTAAGCGTCTTTTAATTTCATGGCTGCAGTCACCATCTGCAGTGATTTTGGAGCCCCCCAAATGAAGTCAGCCACTGTTTCTACTGTTTTCCCCATCTGTTTGCCATGAAGTGATGGGACCAGATGCCATGATCTTCGTTTTCTGAATGTTGAGCTTTAAGCCAACTTTTTCACTCTCCTCTTTCACTTTCATTAAGAGGATCTTTTTAGTTCTTCTTCACTTTCAGCCCTAAGAGTGGTGTCATCTGCATATCTGAGCTTATTGATATTTCTCCTGGCAATCTTGATTCCAGCTTGTGCTTCATCCAGCCCAGTGTTTCTCATGATGTACTCTGCATATAAGTTAAATAAACAGGGTGACAATATACAGCCTTGACGTACTCCTTTTCCTATTTGGAACCAGTCTGTTGTTCCATGTCCAGTTTTAACTGTTGCTTCCTGACCTGCATACAGGTTCTCAAGAGGCAGGTCAGGTGGTCCGGTATTCCCATCTCTTTCATAATTTTCCACAGTTTATTGTGATCCACACAGTCAAAGGCTTCGGCATAGTCAATAAACCAGAAATAGATGTTTTTCTGGAACTCTCTTGCTTTTTCCATGACCCAGTGAATGTTGGCAATTTGATTTCTGGTTCCTCTGCCTTTTCTAAAACCAGCTTGAACATCTGAAATTTCATGGTTCACGTATTGCTGAAGCCTGGCTAGGAGAATTTTGAGCATTACTTTACTAGCGTGTGAGATGAGTGCAATTGTGCAGAAGTTTCAGCATTTTTTGGCATTGCTTTTCTTTGGGATTGGAATGAAAACTGACCTTTTCCAGTCCTGTGGCCACTGCTGAGTTTTCCAAATTTGCTGGCATATTGAGTGCAGCACTTTCACAGCATCATCTTTCAGGATTTGAAATAGCTCAACTGGAATTCCATCACTTCCACTAGCTTTGTTCATAGTGGTGCTTTCTAAGGCCTACTTGATTTCACATTCCAGGATGTCTGGCTGTAGATGAGTGTGAGTGATCACACCATCATGATTATCTGGGTCGTGAAGATCTTTTTTGTACAGTTCTTCTGTGTATTCTTGCCACTTCTTCTTAATATCTTCTGCTTCTGTTAGGTCCATACCATTTCTCTCCTTTATTGAGCCCATCTTTGCACAAAATGTTCCTTTGGTAGCTCTGATTTTCTTGAAGAGATCTCTAGTTTTTCCCATTCTGTTGTTTTCCTCTATTTCTTTGCACTGATCATTGAGGAAGGCTGTCTTATCTCTCCTTGCTATTCTGTGGAACTCTGCATTCAAATGGGTGTATCTTTCCCTTTCTCCTTTGCTTTTCACTTCTCTTTTTTTCACAGCTATTTGTAAGGCCTCCTCAGACAGCCATTTTGCTTTTTTATATTTCTTTTTCTTGGGTATGGTCTTGATTCCTGTCTCCTGTACAAGGTCACAAACCTCCATCCATAGTTCATCAGGCACTCTATCTATCTATCTATCTATCAGGCACTCTGTCTATCATATCTAGTCCCTTAAATCTATTTCTCACTTCCACTGTATAATCATAAGGGATTTTATTTAGGTTATATCTGAATGGTCTAGTTGTTTTCCCCACTTTCTTCAATTTCAGTCTGAATTTGGCAATAAGGAGGTCATGATCTGAGCTACAGTCAGCTCCCCATCTTGTTTTTGCTGACTGTATATAGCTTCTCCATCTTTGGCTGCAAAGAACATAATCAATCTGATTTCAGTGTTGACCATCTGGTGATGAACATGTGTAGAGTCTTCTCTTGTGTTGTTGGAAGAGGGTGTTTGCTATGACCAGTGCATTTTCTTGGCAGAACTTAGCTTTTGCCCTGCTTCATTCTGTGCTCCAAGGCCAAATTTTCCTGTTACTCCAGGTGTTTCTTGACTTCCTACTTTTGCATTCCAGTCCCCTATAATGAAAAAGACATCTTTGGGGGTTTTAGTTCTAGAAGGTCTTGTAGGCCTTCATAGAACCGCTCAACTTCAGCTTCTTCAACATTACTGGTCAGGGCATAGACTTGGATTACCGTGATATTGAATGGTCTGCCTTGGAAATGAACAGAGATCATTCTGTCATTTTTAAGATTGCATACAAGGACTGCATTTCGGGCTCTTTTGTTGACTATGATGGCTACTCCACTTCTTCTAAGGGATTCTTGCCCACAGTAGTAGATATAATGGTGATCTGAGTTAAATTCCCCCATTCCAGTCCATCTTAGTTCGCTGATTCCTAAAATATCAATGTTCACTCTTGCCATCTCTTGTTTGACCACTTCCAATTTGCCTTGATTCATGGACCTAACATTCCAGATTCCTAGGCAGTATTGTTCTTTACAGCATCAAACCTTGCTTCTATCACAAGTCCCATCCACAACTGGGTGTTGTTTTCACTTTGGCTCCATCCCTTCATTCTTTATGGATTTATTTCTCCACTGATCTCCAGTAGCATATTGGGCACCTACCAACCTGGGGAGTTCTTTCAGTATCCTATCATTTTGCCTTTTCATATTGTTCATGGGGTTCTCAAGGCAAGAACAATGAAGTGGTCTGCCATTCCCTTCCCCAGTGGACCACATTCTGTCAGACCTCTCCACCATGACCCTTCCGTCTTGGGTGGCCCCACACGGCATGGCTTATAAGAAAACAAATGCTGCCACTTTGTCTTGTGTGTCCCTCTGGGATCAAGGACACCACATTTTCAGGGAGGTTATAAACCTGTAATATGGACTATTGAGACGGAGGAAGAGGGTCACTGGGCAGTTCCATAGACTCATCAAAGCCCCAGGGACTGGCGCGTATATTGTTCTACTGGACTCTCCAAGGAAATGAGGAGGCATTTAGCTAAAAACTTTGTATGTTCCTTTTGGGGTGCATTCCTGGAACAGCAAGCCTAATTCTTCAGGTTCTCTCTCTCTCTCTCTCACACATACATGTTTCTCAGTATTACCTTGTACCTGTGCGAAGGTCGCCCTTTTAGATTCTGCTATTTCCTTGCTGTTTACATCCTCTTCGGCACTCTAGCCATCCTTCAGTTCAGTTCAGTTCAGTTCAGTTGCTCAGACGTGTCCAATTCTTTGCAACCCCATGAATCACAGCACACCAGGCCTCCCTGTCCATCACCAACTCCCGGAGTTCACACAAACCCATGTCCATCGAGTCGGTGATGCCATCCAGCCATCTCATTCTCTGTCATCCCCTTCTCCTCCTGCCCCCAATCCCTCCCAGCATCAGGGTCTTTTCCAATGAGTCAACTCTTCACATCAGGTGGCCAAAGTATTGGAGTTTCAGCTTTAGCATCAGTCCTTCCAATGAACACCCAGGGCTGATCTCCTTTAGGATGGACTGGTTGGACCTCCTTGCAGTTCAAGGGACTCTCAAGAGTCTTCTCCAACACCACAGTTCAATAGCATCAATTCTTCAGCATTCAGCTTTCTTCACAGTCCAACTCTCACATCCACACACCTTAAGTACTTTCTATTCCTAGGAACATTCAATGATGTCCCCTAATATAAAATTAACTCCTTCTCTCTTTGGAAAGCTAACTCTCACTCATTTTGTCAGGTAGCATCTGAGACCTCACTTCCTCCAAGAAGTTTTCCCTGGCGTATTAGCCTTTGTTGAGTGCTCTCTAACACTCTCCTTTGTCCCTAACATAACCCTCATTAGTGCGAATGTGGGTAGTAATTGATTTGCAACTGGAAATTTATTATGTTCACATACAGATTAATAATGCAATTTCTTCATTAAAAAACATCTCCCCTTTTGTTTTTGTGAAAAACTGCAAAATTATTTTGAGAGAATATAAGTTCACAAGTCTTTAAAGTGTGCAAATATAGGATATGACAAAAATGTTTTTGGGTTTTTTTTTAAAAAATTGTCTGCTACAGCTAGTCTTTATCATCTTTTATGATTAAGATATTTGGATCCCAGAATTCCTTCCTCTGTCCTAAACAATAAAATATTTTTTTAATGAGTTGAAATTGAGGAAGAACTGTGCTCACTATAAAAGAATAGAGGAAAGTTCTATTCATTTGTTTCAGAATCTGGCCAAACCGGGAAAATTTCCTTCATAAAGACTAGACTGGGACTAAGATAGAGTATGAGTTTGTGCAGGTGGCTCCCTGAGGACTCAGCTTCAGTGGAGCCTGAGAACTTCAATTGCATAACTCACTCTACTGTCTTGCCGGATCATATCCTGGTTTGACTGGGCATAATTCAAAAGAGGAATAGCTCCTACTAATTCCATCCTACTGGAAATGATAGCTACATTTCACTCTTTTTGTATGTTGAATTTCTCTTATTTTCTGATAACAATCTGATGGGATGTCTTCCACATGTATGGAATTTCTTCAAGGAACTGCTAAAAAATACCATGTGTAATTGCTCTATGATACCCATTTCATCTAGAAGGGACTGGGAAGGAAGGGATTTGTCCATTGTGCTCACTAATGTACTTTTAGTGTCTGCTGTGGTTCCTGGCACATAGTAGGTACTCAGTGAAATAAACTGAATGACTCATTACAGTCTTAGGGTTAATAGAAGCATGGCTGACTTTCAATCTGCACAGGAATTGTTAAAGGAGTATCCATTATGATTAGTCAGAACCCAGACCACAATGAACACCACCTCATATTAAAGCAGTCTTTGATGTACCTCGAGATGGCAATCAATCAGTAGATAATTATCGAGTGTTGATACTGTGCCCAAAGCTGTTTCAGACTTCCTGGCATTGGAAAGGAAGTGAGGCAGCCAAAATTACCATATGATAAACAATTAGAACAAGAAAATATATCCAGCATTTATATGACCATTTACAGTATACTTGTGTAGATTAGCTCACCCTTCAAAATAAACACATGAGCTAAGATTATAATCACCTCTTTATAGATAAAGAGAAGTTCATAGAAATTAAGGATATTTACAAAGCTGGTCACCGGTAGATCTGTAATTTTATACCAAGTTTGTTAATCCTGAAGCAGAAATTAAACTTTATAAAGACAAAATTATCTCATAAAAGAGATAGAACCTGGGTTTCATAATGAAAGAGAATTTTAGTAAGAAGTATAATGGTACACACACTTTGTATTTAATATTAGCCTATTTGTCCTTTAAGTAGTCTTCAAATTTTATTATTCTTAAGAAATATGAAGTGTCTGCATGTTAAAAGTACAAATTTCTCACATCCCATACCTAGATATTTGGATTCTGTAGACATTGGGTAGGACTCAGGTACTTACATTTTAACAAACCTCTCAGATGATTGCAAAGCAAAGATGTATTGAGAATGCAGAACAAATCCAGGAGCTAAACAGAAGCCTTGCTTTCTCCTAGAGTTTTCTCCTGAGATAGGATTTTTTAACAAGATTGCATGGACAGCTAAGAAAACTGGGTTCTTGATGTAAATGGACAAGACAGACAAGAGACATATTTCCAACAAATAAAAAAATAAATTAAATATTTTACTTCACTAATAATAAACACACACCACAATGAGACACTATTGAACTTTTACCAAGTTAGTCAAAATATTTTATTTTTTTTAAAAAGCATAGCTTGTTCTGGTGATAAAATATTCACTATTCTAGATTGCTGATGTGAGTGGAATTTAGTGCAAGTCTATTAGAAAGCAATATATCAATATGTACTTTCAAAGGTGTTATTCTGACCCAAACGTATACTGCTGGTAAGAAATAGAAAATTCTTAATGGTGTTTGTCCTTATATGTTAAAAGCATTTCTTCTTTTTCTTTTTTACTGTATTTTATAAATTTTTAATGAAAGAATGAAAGAAACCTAGTGTCTAGTAGTTACAGATTACTAGATTGTGGGTAAATTACTCTGAGTGATATTTTTATCTGTAAAATTAGGCAGTGAGGTTTTTAACCCTTTTGTACTTAACTGTCACGTGGAATAGCTAATGTAAACTATCAACTATGCGGAAAAACAGATATGCTCAAGGATACACACAACAAAACCTGTGTCCAAATTCAGTATTGTCCAGAATCTCAGAAGCCCACTGTGGATCCCAGATCAAGAATTCCTAATCTTGAAGGATAATTTCAGCTTTACCAGTCAATCCTCAAGGAAATCAACCATGAATATTCACTTGAAGGTCTGAGGCTCCAGTACTTTGGCGACCTGGTGCAAAGAGCTGATTTACTGGAAAAGACTGATGCTGGGAAAGATTGAGGGCAGGAGGAGAAGGGGGAGAGACAGAGGATGAGATGGTTGGATGGCATCACAGACTCAACGGACATGAATCTGAGCAAGCTCCCGGAGTGGTGATGAACAGGGAAACCCAGTGTGCTGCAGTCCATGGGGTCGAAAAGAGTCAACAAGACTGAATGACAACAATTATACTGGTGCCATTTAAGAGCATTTAAAATTCTGTAGATTAGTGATTATCTCCATCCCCACTAGAAGAGCTAAAAAAAAAAAAAAAAAAGCATCGACCTACTCATCTTGTCTACAACTATGGTAGATACTACAAGCTGTATAAATATTATTTGTGGGACTAGTATTTTAAATTATATTTCAAATTTCAATATGTTCATTAGGCTCTTTTTCTAGTTGTAGGGAACAGAACTATCACCTCATGGTGATAACTGAAAAAATTTCAGAATCAAAAAAATCACTGTAATAATTGCTCGACTATACTTTGTCACCATTCAGGACTGGCAGCAACTCAGAAGATAAGCAAACAATGACACTGCAAACCCACTCTATGTTTAGGACTAAACTCTTCTGGTCTCTGTTTCTCCCTGTTCCTTCTTTTAATTAGTTCTTCTCTCAACTAATTAACTCCCTCTCATGCAAAAAAAAAAAAAAAAGAGAGAGAGTGAGAGACAGAGTGAAAGTGAGAATTTGATTAGAGAAGCCAATCACTATCTGGCATATGGCAGCACTCTGGTTAGATAGAGTGTTATCTAAAGGTGCTGATGAACAGCTGGCTGGGCTGTGAATGGCTGTCTTTGCAGAAAATGAACTTTTCCAAGTCAAATAGGGGTGTCCAGTTATAGAGTTCACTTGATATGAAGCATAGCAACGTGTATAAAAGGTACCACATGAATAGGGACCAGTGCGTTTTCTTGGCAAACCTCTATTAGCCTTTGCCCTGCTTTATTCTGCACTCCAAGGCCAAATTTGCCTGTTACTTCAGGTGTTTCTTGACTTCCTACTTTTGCATTCCAGTCCCCTATAATGAAAAGGACATCTTCTTTGGGTGTTAGTTCCAAATGATCTATTGTTCTGTAAAGAACAATATTGCATAGGAACCTGGAATGTCAGGTCCATGAATCAAGGCAAATTGGAAGTGGTCAAACAAGAGATGGCAAGAGTGAATGTTGACATTCTAGGAATTAGCGAACTAAAATGGACTGGAATGGGTGAATTTAACTCAGAGGACCATTATATCTACTACTGTGGGCAGGAATCCCTCAGAAGAAATGGAGTGGCCATCATGGTCAACAAAAGAGTCCGAAATGCAGTACTTGGATGCAATCTCAAAAACGACAGAATGATCTCTGTTCGTTTCCAAGGCAAACCATTCAATATCACAGTAATCCAAGTCTATGCCCCAACCAGTAACGCTGAAGAAGCTGAAGTTGAACGGTTCTATGAAGACCTACAAGACCTTTTAGACCTAACACCCAAAAAAGATGTCCTTTTCATTATAGGGGACTGGAATGCAAAAGTAGGAAGTCAAGAAACACCTGGAGTAACAGGCAAATTTGGCCTTGGAATACGGAATGAAGCAGGGCAAAGACTAACAGAGTTTTGCCAAGAAAATGCACTGGTCATAGCAAATACCCTCTTCCAACAACACAAGAGAAGACTCTACACATGGACATCACCAGATGGTCAACACCGAAATCAGATCGATTATATTCTTTGCAGCCAAAGATGGAGAAGCTCTATACAATCAGCAAAAACAAGACCAGGAGCTGACTGTGGCTCAGACCATGAACTCCTTATTGCCAAATTCAGACTTAAATTGAAGAAAGTAGGGAAAACCACTAGACCATTCAGGTATGACCTAAATCAAATCCCTTATGATTATACAGTGGAAGTGAGAAATAGATTTAAGGGCCTAGATCTGATAGATAGAGTGCCTGATGAACTATGGAATGAGGTTCGTGACATTGTACAGGAGACAGGGATCAAGACCATCCCCATGGAAAAGAAATGCAAAAAAGCAAAATGGCTGTCTGGTGAGGCCTTGCAAATAGCTGCGAAAAGAAGAGAAGCGAAAAGCAAAGGAGAAAAGGAAAGATATAAACATCTGAATGCAGAGTTCCAAAGAATAGCAAGAAGAGATAAGAAAGCCTTCTTCAGTGATCAATGCAAAGAAATAGAGGAAAACAACAGAATGGGAAAGACTAAGGATCTCTTCAAGAAAATCAGAGATACCAAAGGAACATTTCATGCAAAAATGGGCTCGATAAAGGACAGAAATGGTATGGACCTAACGGAAACAGAAGATATTAAGAAGAGGTGGCAAGAATACACAGAAGAACTGTACAAAAAAGAGCTTCACGACCCAGATAATCATGATGGTGTGATCACTGACCTAGAGCCAGACATCCTGGAATGTGAAGTCAAGTGGGCCTTCGAAAGCATCACTACAAACAAAGCTAGTGGAGGTGATGGAATTCCAGTGGAGCTATTCCAAATCCTGAAAGATGATGCTGTGAAAGTGCTGCACTCAATATGCCAGCAAATTTGGAAAACTCAGCAGTGGCCACAAGATTGGAAAAGGTCAGTTTTCATCCCAATCCCAAAGAAAGGCAATACCAAAGAGTGCTCAAACTACCGCACAATTGCACTCATCTCACACGCTAGTAAAGTAATGCTCAAAATTCTCCAAGCCAGGCTTCAGCAATATGTGAACCGTGAACTTCCTGATGTTCAAGCTGGATTTAGAAAAGGCAGAAGAACCAGAGATCAAATTGCCAACATCCGCTGGATCATCGAAAAAGCAAGAGAGTTCCAGAAAAACATCTATTTCTACTTTATTGACTATGCCAAAGCCTTTGACTGTGTAGATCACAATAAACTGTGGAAAATTCTGAGAGCGATGGGAATACCAGACCACTTGATCTGCCTCTTGAGAAATCTGTATGCAGGTCAGGAAGCAACAGTTAGAACTGGTCATGGAACAACAGACTGGTTCCAAATAGGAAAAGGAGTACGTCAAGGCTGTATATTGTCACCATGTTTATTTAACTTATATGCAGAGTACATCATGAGAAATGCTGGACTGGAGGAAACACAAGCTGGAATCAAGATTGCCGGGAGAAATATCAATAACCTCAGATATGCAGATGATACCACCCTTATGGCAGAAAGTGAAGAGGAACTCAAAAGCCTCTTGATGAAGGTGAAGGTGGAGAGTGAAAAGGTTGGCTTAAAGCTCAACATTCAGAAAACGAAGATCATGGCATCTGGTCCCATCACTACATGGGAAATAGATGGAGAAACAGTGGAAACAGTGTCAGACTTTATTTTTCTGGGCTCCAAAATCACTGCAGATGGTGACTGCAGCCATGAAATTAAAAGACGCTTACTCCTTGGAAGGAAAGTTATGACCACCCTAGATAGTATATTCAAAAGCAGAGACATCACTTTGCCAACAAAGGTTCATCTAGTCAAGGCTATGGTCTTTCCTGTGGTCATGTATGGATGTGAAAGCTGGACTGTGAAGAAGGCTGAGCGCCGAAGAATTGATGCTTTTGAACTGTGGTATTGGAGAAGACTCTTGAGAGTCCCTTGGACTGCAAGGAGATCCAACCGGTCCATTCTGAAGGAGATCAGCCCTGGGATTTCTTTGGAAGGAATGATGCTAAAACTGAAACTCCAGTATTTTGGCCACCTCATGGGAAGAGTTGACTCATTGGAGAAGACTCTGATGCTGGGAGGGATTGAGGGCAGGAGGAGAAGGGGACGACAGAGGATGAGATGGCTGGATGGCATCACTGACTCGATGAATGTGAGTCTGAGTGACCTCTGAGAGCTGGTGATGGACAGGGAGGCCTGGCGTGCTGCAGTTCATGGGGTCGCAAAGAGTTGGACACGACTGAGCGACTGATCTGATCCGATCTGATCCAAACGATCTTGTAGGTCTTCATAGAACCATTCAATTTCAGCTTCTTCAGCATTACTGGTCGGGGCGTAGACTTGGATTACTGTGATATTGAATGGTTTGCCTTGGAAACGAACAAAGATCATTCTGTTGTTTTTGAGATTGCATCCAAGTACTGCATTTCAGACTCTTTTGTTCTAAGGGATTCTTGCCCACAGTAGTAGGTATAATGGTCATCTGAGTTAAATTCACCCATTCCAGTCCATTTTAGTTCACTGATTCCTAAAATGTCAACGTTTTTGCCATCTCCTGTTTGATCACTTCCAATTTGCCTTGATTCATGGACCTAACATTCCAGGTTCCTATGCAACATTGCTCTTCACAGCATTGGACCTTGCTTCTATCACCAGTCCCATCCACAACTGGGTGTTGTTTTTGCTTTGGCTCCGTCTCTTCATTCTTTCTGGAGTTATTTCTCCCCTGATCTCCAGTCGTATGTGAACCATGAGCTTCCAGATGTTCAAGCTGGATTTAGAAAAGGCAGAGGAACCAGAAATCAAATTGCCAACATCCGTTGGATCATTGAAAAAGCAAGAGAGTTCCAGAAAAACATCTATATCTGCTTTATTGACTATGCCAAAGCCTTTGACTGTGTGGATCAAAATAAACTGTGGAAAATTCTGAAAGAAATGGGATACCAGACCACTGACCTGCCTCTTGAAAAATCTGTATGCAGGTCAGGAAGCAACAGTTAGAACTGGACATGGAACAACAGACTGGTTCCAAATTGGGAAAGGAGTATGTCAAGGCTGTATTTTACTTATATGTAGAGTACATATGCACCTTGTTTATTTAAATTATATGCAGCGTACATCATGTGAAATGCTGGGCTACATGAAGCACAAGCTGGAATCAAGATTACCAGGAGAAACATCAATAACCTCAGATACGCAGATGGCACCACCCTTATGGCAGAGAGCAAAGAAGAACTAAAGAGCTTCTTGATGAAAGTGAAAGAGGAGAGTGAAAAAGTTGGTTTAATACTCAACATTCAGAAAATAAAGATCATGGCATCTGGTCCCATCACTTCATGGGAAATAGATGGGCAAACAGTGGAAACAGTGTCAGACTTTATTTTTGGAGGCTCCAAAATCACTGCAGATGGTGACTGCAGCCATGAAATTAAAAGACACTTACCCCTTGGAAGGAAAGTTATGACCAACCTAGACAGCATATTAAAAAGTAGAGACATTACTTTGCCAACAAAGGCCAATCTAGTCAAGGCTATGGTTTTTCCTGTGGTCATGTATGGATGTGAGAGTTGGACTATAAAGAAAGCTGAGCGCCGAAGAATTGATGCTTTTGAACTGTGGTGTTGGAGAAGACTCTTAAGAGTCTCTTGGACTACAAGGAGATCCAACCAGTCCATCCTAAAGGAGATCAGTCCTGAGTATTCATTGGGAGGAAGGATGTTGAAGCTGAAACTTCAATACTCTGGCCACCTGATGCAAAGAGCTGATTCATTGGAAATGACCCTGGTGCTGGGAAAGATTGAAGGCAGGAGAAGAAGGGGACGACAGTGGATGAGATGGTTGGATGGCATCACCTGCCCATGGTGAAGAGTTTGAGTGAACTTCAGGAGTTGGTGATGGTCAAGGAGGCCTGGCGTGCTGCAGCCCATGGGTCGTGAAGAGTCAGACACGACTGAGCAACTGAACTGAACTGAACTGAATAGGGACAGTACCTAGAATACTTTTCAGAAAGTGGCAGAGTAACCAGCAGGTCTGTGTATTTGTATTTAACAGCAAACACAGATTTGTATTTGTATTTAGCAGCAAATAACAGACCTGTATTTAATAGCAGTTCTGCTGTTAAACTATTAGTAAGACAAACATCTGGAAAACAGGGCTATATATAGACTTTTAAAGAATTATATGATAGTGTTGGTTATTAGATTGAGGTAGTTCCAGGGGGTAGGGGAAGACAAAATAAATTCTTGTTTTCCTGTACTGGTTAGTAGTTTTCAGTCAATTCAGGTCTTCTTAATTTCTTTCCTAGCTTCTAAAGTTCAAAAAGTTCTAATGTGCTAAAGAGGCCCCAGTTGCCTCTTTGATTTTCTAAATTTTAGAGATTTAAATAATATACATTCATTAATTCAGTCCCCAAAGTACTTACTTAGTACAAAAGATAAAAGTATAAACAAATCTGAGTGTCAACCTAATAATCATTGTGGAAACCCTGTAAAACAAACATGAAGCAAAAAAATGAAAATCACCCATAATTCATGAATCAAACAAACCTAAGTTAAACTGCTACCAACAACAATTTAATTGCTATCAATTCCTTTAGTCAACATCTGTAGCTTCCAGAGATTGGAAGTCAGTGGGGGCTTCAAGTCTATACCATATCCTCAATTCAGTACCTACAAATTATAAATCTGATAGAAAACATAAATGTCTCAATGATGTTTGTCTATAGATGTGAAAATCATGGGTATTCTGTTTTCCTTTTCTGTATTTCATAAATTTCTAATGAAGGAAAAAGGCCAGATTTCTGTATGCTACAGTAATAGCAAGTCCTACTCAATAATAATAGCAAGTTCTACTGTGCCAAATATACTGACATTTATTAGCAAGCAAAAAAATATTTATACAACCTGTTTTGAAAACTTGGGGAAGTTCCACTCTCTCTTAGCACTTTAAACAAACACTTTGAGCTTGTCATGTTGACTCTGAGGCAGTCACAGCGACACCCTGAAGCCAGATTCCCCCGACCCTGGCCAGATCAATTGACAAATTCCTCCAGGAAGTGGGGGTACAACACAAGAACATGGAGTTCTAGATCTTGGGTATTTCTCTGATGGTATTAGGTTACTGAGCTTCCTGGATTCTGATAAGGCAAGGATTTCGAGGCCTGCTCAATCTTGCATATTTTGACAACACTCATCAGTAGAAAAAACATCTTGTACTTATATTCATTAACAAAGTCTTTGGTATTGGTTTCGATAGCAATTTTTCAGCTGTATGACAACCTCTTTAAGTGAGGATTCCTCATAGGGATATATCACATGCTAAACAACATCGACTGGGATGTAGAGTAACATTGATTTATGCATACGGAACTCAAACTGTATTATACCAAAGTATTTTGTGTTTCACATAAAATATATTTCTAAAATAAATCTGTTTTACATTAATAGTCACATTTTCCCCCTTTAAATGGCTTAAAACTTAACTATAAAAAACTTTGCAAAAAAGATTACTAGGTTTAATATGCAAGGGTAAATTCTGAAAGAGATAGGAATATCAGACCACCTGATCTGCCTCTTGAGAAATTTGTATGCAGATCAGGAAGCAACAGTTAGAACCGGACATGGAACAACAGACTGGTTCCAAATAGGAAAAGCAATACATCAAGGCTGTATATTGTCACCCTGTTCATTTAACTTATATGCAGAGTACACCATGAGAAACACTGGGCTGGAAGAAGCACAAGCTGGAATCAAGATTGCTGAGAGAAATATCAATAACCTCAGATATGCAGATGACACCACCCTTATGGCAGAAAGTGAAGAAGAACTAAAAAGCCTCTTGATGAAAGTGAAAGGAGAGTGAAAAAGTTGGCTTAAAGCTCAACACTCAGAAAACGAAGATCATGGGACCCGGTCCCATCACTTCATGGCAATAGATTGGGAAACAGTGGAAACAGTGGGCTCCAAAATCACTACAGATGGTGACTGCAGCCATGAAATTAAAAGACGCTTACTCCTTGGAAGGAAAGTTATGACCAACCTAGATAGCATATTCAAAAGCAGAGATATTACTTTTACAACAAAGGTCCGTCTAGTCAAGGCTATGGTTTTTCCTGTGGTCATGTATGGATGTGAGAGCTGGACTGTGAAGAAGGCTGAGCGCTGAAGAATTGATGCTTTTGAATTGTGGTGTTGGAGAAGACTCTTGAGAGTCCCTTGGACTGCAAGGAGATCCAACCAGTCCATTCTGAAGGAGATCAGCCCTGGGATTTCTTTGGAAGGAATGATGCTAAAGCTGAAACTCCAGTACTTTGGCCATGTCATGCGAAGAGTTGACTCATTGGAGAAAACTCTGATGCTGGGAGGGATTGAGGGCAGTAGGAGAAGAGGATGACAGAGGATGAGATGGCTGGATGGCATCACTGACTCGATGGACGTGAGTCTGAGTGACCTCCAGGGGTTGGTGATGGACAGGGAGGCCTGGTGTGCTGCGGTTCAAGGGGTTGCAAAGAGTCGGACACGACTGAGCGACTGATCTGATCTGATCTGAAATGAAACCCTAACATTTATTTCTCAATGGAAGAAAGTGGAAATAACATTTTCAAAGAATTTAAGTGTTTTCCCCCAAACTCTCACAAGAGCAAGGACACTTTCTAATAATATATAAACACAAAACTATTATCATACACAAGAAATTTTACACAGATATAAAGTATTATTCATATAGGGTCCACACTGAAACTTCTCCAATTGTCCTTATAATCTAAAGAAACTAGAATCAATTAAATTTATACATTACATTTGGTTGTCATATCTCTTTAGCATCATATTCTAAATTTGCCTGATAGTTTCCTCATGATTTGAGTTTGGGGGAAGAATTCTACACAGGTGACATTGTGCATTTTCCCGAGTATCTCATGAGGAGATACATAATATCATCTTGTTTCATTATTAGTGGTGGTCAGTTTGATCACTTGAAGGTAATGTTTACCAGATCTCCTTATTTTAACTGCACTGTTTATCTTTTGTAGTTGATAAGTGATCTGTGAGGTGGTACTTAATTAGGATTATGTGAATGTCCTGTTTCCTCAAAACTTTTTGCCAACCAAGCTTTTCACAACCACTGATATGCCTTGTCTGAATCAATCATTGACACTGGTGTTACAAAATGGTGATTTTCTCGTCTTAATTTTTCTTCTACATATTAGTATATGCTCATCTATAAAGAGGTTTCCCTTCTTACCACTGAACTTCCATATATATTATTTGTTTGTCCATTGTTGATAACATGCTCTTTTTAATATTCAATATGCCAAAATACATTAATACCATGACTTTTTGTTGATGCTAAAATTGCCCCAAATAGGAGCACCTACAAGATACCTCCTGTGTTCATCTTATGTATCCCCATCATTTTCTTTGTACTCCTTTGCTTTCCCTCACAATCTGACATTCCAAAGAGATATTATCTTTTTCATTACTATATTTCCATATGATTTTTCATCTACTTGTGATCTTTCTATTCTCTCCCACTACTTTCTCTGTCTTTCTGTATATTCAAGAATCAATATCACACTGTTTTAATTATAGAAGTCTTGTAGTATGTTTTAAAAGTCCTCCTACATTGTTCATTTTTTAAAAGTCTCATGGCTATTTTTATGTTTCTTTTTCCATATAAACTTCAAAAATTTACTTGAACAGCTCCATAAAGTAAATTTTTGTTATTCTTATTCAGTTCAGTTCAGTTCAGTCACTCAGTCGTGTCTGACTCTGTGACCCCATGAATTGCAGCACGCCAGGCCTCCCTGTCCATCACCAACTCCCAGAGTTCACTCAAACTCATGTCCATCGAGTCAGTGATGCCATCTAGCCATCTCATCCTCTGTCGTCCACTTCTTCTCCTGCCCCCAACCCCTCCCAGCATCAGGGTCTTTTCCAATTAGTCAACTCTTCGCATCAGGTGGCCAAAGTATTGGAGTTTCAGCTTCACCATTAGTCCTTCCAATGAACACTCAGGACTGATCTCCTTTAGGATGGACTGGTTGGATCTCCTTGTAGTCCAAGGGACTCTCAAGAGTCTTCTCCAACACCACAGTTCAAAAGTATCAATTCTTTAGCGCTCAGCTTTCTTCACAGTCCAACTCTTACATCCATATGTGACCACAGGAAAAACCATAGCCTTGACTAGACGGACCTTTGTTGTAAAAGTAATATCTCTGCTTTTCAATATGCTATCTAGGTTGGTCATAACTTTCCTTCCAAGGAGTAAGCGTCTTTTAATTTCATGACTGCAATCACCATCTGCAGTGATTTTGGAGCCCCCCAAAATAAAATCTGACACTGTTTCCACTATTTCCCCTTCTATCTGCCATGAAGTGATGGGACCGGGTGCCATGATCTTCGTTTTCTGAATGTTGAGCTTTAAGTCAACTTTTTCCCTCTCCACTTTCACTTTCATCAAGAGGCTTTTTAGTTCTTCTTCACTTTCTGCCATAAGGGTGGTGTCATCTGCATATCTGAGGTTATTGATATTTCTCTCAGCAATCTTGATTCCAGCTTGTGTTTCTTCCAGCCCAGCGTTTCTCATGATGTACTCTGCATAGAAGTTAAATAAGCAGGGTGACAATATACAGCCTTGACGAACTCCTTTTCCTATTTGGAACCAGTCTGTTGTTCCACGTCCAGTTCTAACTGTTGCTTCCTGACCTGCATACAGGTTCTCAAGAGGCAGGTCAGGTGATCTGGTATTCCCATCTCTTCCAGAATTTTCCACAGTTTATTGTGATCCACACAGTCAAAGACTTTGGCATAGTCAATAAAACAGAAATAGATGTTTTTTTGGAACTCTCTTGCTTTTTCCATGATCCAGCGGATGTTGGCAATTTGATCTCTGGTTCCTCTGCCTTTTCGAAAACCAGCTTGAACATCTGGAAGTTATTCTTATTATGATCATGCTAAATTCATTAATAAGATGGAAATAAACGATAGTTTTATAATGTTCACTCATATTATTTAAAAACAAGAAAAATCTCCAAATTAATTCAGATTTTCCTTTCAAAAATCTTTAATTTTTCTTCACATAGATTTTAAACATTTTCTGTTTAGGTATTCTTAAATGAATTTTGTTTTTGCTATTAATGTAACTGAAGTTTTTTCTTCTGTTACATCATGTCATCAGCTATTGTTTGTGTATAAAAAGGCTTACGATTTGTTTTCAGTTTAATATTCTATTACTTTATTGAATTTTAAAAATGATATTAGTGTTTTATTTAGCTGTCTTGGATTTTTCCAAATATACTGCAATACCACCTGTAAACAGAGATAGTTTCACTTCTATTCCAATTCTTGGAGCTCTGTCGTTTATTCTGCATTGACTAGTGTCTCCACTATATTTTTATTTATTATTATTTATTTATTTACTGATAGAAAATTTTAATGAGTACAAAAAATAGTAATTATACTGGAGTGGATGTGTTAATTGCTCAATTGTACCAGACTCTTTGCAACCTCATGGACTGCAGCCCACCAGGCTCCCCTGTCCATGGGATTTTCCAGGTAAGGATACTGGAGTGGGTTACTATTTCCTTTTTCAGGGAATCATCCCAATCCAGGGATCAAACATGAGTTTCCTGCATTGCACTCAGATTCTTACCATCTGAGCCTCCAGGAAATACTGGGGTTTCCCACATGGTGCTAATGGTAAAGAACACACCTGTCAATGCGGAAGACATAAAAGACGGGGTTTGATTCCTAGGTCCGGAAGATCCCCTGGAGTAGGAAATGGCAATCCACTCTGGTATTCTTGCCTGGAGAATCCTGTGGACAGAGGAGCCTGGTGGGCTACAGACCATAGGGTTGTAAAGAGTGGACAGGACTGAAGCAACTTAGCACGCAGGTATGAAAAATAGCCAGCTAGCAGAAAGCTACATTATAGCACAGGGTACCCAGCTCAGTGCTCCGTGATGACCTAGAGGGGTGAAATGGGGTAATGGGAGAGGGACTCATGAGGGAGAGGATATATGCATACATATGGTTGATTGATGTTGTTGTACAGTAAAAACACAGCATTGTAAAGCAACTATATTTCAATTATTAATACAAAACATAACTTCCCTAGTTCATTGCCACATCCAAGCATGTGTACATGTTAGTTCTTGCGCCTGGAAACCCTTCCTTACCTCACCCTACTGGGTTCCAGAAATTAGAAGTGCTCCAAACAATACCTGGTCTGGATGACAGATGGTGCTCCAAGAATGATTCACCCCTGGGCACCCCGATCTCTAAGGCAGAGAGAGCAAGATGATAAAAGCCCTGGGGCGACGCAGCCCTGAGGCTAATTGGACTGTTGTCCCAGTGGCGGGCTGAGTGAAGTCCACTCACTCACTGGTGTCCCTATAGCCCGCTGACCCTGTGAACTGGGCGGGACCAGGGCGGGCCTTCAAGCTTTTTGGACTCTCCCTTCTTTCAGGTGTGACCTCGGCTGACCCGCGCTCCAAGATTCAGTTTCCTGCGTGTAAGAAAGGCTCAGGGCACCGCCTCCAGGCACCTGGAGGAAGGAGGGTTGGTGTGGAGCAGAAAGAGCCGGCAGTCAAGCGGGGGTCGGCGGCTTGCTTAAAGGCACAGAGGTAGATCCTATTTTTTTCTCCCTGCTCCCTTGCCTGAACCCTAATAGACGCCTGGAAAGCAGTCCCGGCCCAGGGCTCCGGTCACTAGCAACGCAGTGCACTGACCCCACCCAGCCCTCGCCGCCCCCTGCCCCGCATTCGCCCTCCTCAGACACCTTTAATATATTTTTAAATAATAGTGAAATTTATATTAAAAAATAAAATAAAAATAATTTAAAAAAATACTGAAGTTAGTGGGTATCCTTGTCTTGTTCTTGACCTTAATATGAATGCCTCTGCTGCTGCTGCTGCTAAGTCGCTTCAGTCGTGTCCCACTCGGTGGTACCCCATAGACGGCAGCCCACCAGGCTCCCCAGTCCCTAGGATTCTCCAGGCAAGAATACTGGAGTGGGTTATCATTTCCTTCTCCAATGCATGAAAGTAAAAAGTCAAAGTGAAGTCGCTCAGTCGTGTCTGACTGTTAGCGACCCCATGGACTGCAGCCTACCAGGCTCCTCTGTCCATGGGATTTTCCAGGCAAGAGTACTGGAGTGGGGTGCCATTGCCTTCTCCATGAATGCCTCTAGTATTCTCCTAACTTACTGGGTCTGCATTTTGTATGTGTGTATGTCTAGTTATAATCATATATTAACATCAAAGAAGAATTAGTTCATTTCCTATTTTATTCAGTGTTTTGATTATTAGAAATGGTTGTTAATTTTTGTCAAAGGCCACTTTAACATCTGTGAAGATGATCTATGATTTTCCTCTTAGATTTTGGGAATAAGTATCACTTGGTCATGCTGTTTAACTTTCATGATGAGTTCTTGGATTCTGTTTGCTCATATGTTATTTAGATTTTTACTTCCATATTTATAAGTGAGATTGATCTATTGTTTATTTTTTGCTATCTTTATAAGGTTTGGGCTTCCCAGGTGGCTCAGATGGTAAAGTGTCTGCCTGCAGTGTATGAGACTGGGTTCCAGTGCATGAGACCGGGTTCGATCCCTGGGTCGGGAAGATCCTCTGGAGAAGGAAATGGCAACCCACTGGAAAATTCCATGGACAGAGGAGCCTTGTAGGACTTCCATGGGGTCGCAAAGAGTCAGACAGGACTGAGCGACTTCACTTTCACTTTCACTTTCTTTATAAGGTTTAGATGACAATATAATTCTTGTTTCATAAAAATATCTTGTGGTTTTTCATCTTTTTCTATACTCAGAAATAATTTAAGTAAATTGAGAGTATATTATCTCTGCAGATTTAGGAGGGTTCCTTTGTGAAAACTGGGTCTAGTCCTTTTATAATAACTTTCTCCATTTATTCTATGGAAACTGGAAAACGTATGATTCTACAAAGCAGAATATTCCAAGCAACTAACAGCTTTTCACGGCGAGTATCTATATGTTCTTCCAGTCTCGCTCACATATTATATTCACACTCCACCCTCCACTCAAGGACAGAATCAATCCCTCCTTATTTCTTTACATCCACAGCATTGTGGATATTTCTTACAGATTCAATCACATGTGTTGTAGCATACTTATTTATGGAGGTGACGGTTTACTCTAGACTCTCAAAGACAGAGATACTAATTTAACTACATTTGATTCTTCAGCCACAAAATATTGCTTAGCCCTTGGTAAATGTTCAAGAAATATATTTTGAATAATAATGAAGAGAAGGGGAAAAAAACACACCAACGAATGCCCACTTCAGTGGGAAGTGTCTGTTTATTAAAAATGTGGACTCTGGGATCAAATATACCAGGGTTCTTTTCTGATTTCTCACTGGCAAGTACGTAACCTTGGCCAGTTGCTCTCTGTGTTTTGTTCTGCTGCTAGGGGAAGGCAATGGCACCCCACCCCAGTACTCTTGCCTGGAAAATCCCATGGACGGAGGAGCATGGTAAGCTCCAGTCCATGGGGTCGCTAAGAGTCGGACACGACTGAGTGACTTCACTTTCACTTTTCACTTTCATGCATTGGAGAAGGAAATGGCAACCCACTCCAGTATTCTTGCCTGGAGAATCCCAGGGACCGCCGTCTATGGGATCGCATTTGTTCTACTCATATGTAAAAGATAGGTGAAATCTCATGGGGGGTTTGTATTCAGAACACAAGTAAGATTCCTAGCATTAGGTACTCTATATGCTCACAAGGTAACATGTTGTTCCCATGTGAAAGCCTGGTGTTTGCTTCTTTGGAAAAGTCCTAGAGAAGTCACGAAATTTCTCTTGCCTGTGGTATTATAACAAAGGAACCAGACCCTGCTGATGGTAGTTCCCTCTGAAAATGTCTGTAGGGATGAAATTCTCCAACTGAGGTCAACAGCCATAAGGAAATGCAGGCATGTGTTGTGCCTCTGAGATTTTTACATGCAGTATTTGTTTTAGAATTGTAATTTTACAGTAGTTGAATATAGTTTTGAAATGAGTCTTCCACTGGAGTTGTGAAAAACAATGCACTGGATCCTGAACAACAACTTAGCAGTTCTCATACCTGGGCTTTCTTCCCAGTTCCTGTGCTATTTCCCCAGACAGCAAATTAATTAAATGGCCTTTGGCCATAACTCTTTCCCTTGAGTCAGCTTTTCTCTCATTTAAAGTGTAGAGATAGGGGGGATTTAATTAGCCCAATGCCTGGCACATTACATGCACTCCATAAATGTCTGTTGAGTTTTGGAATTCTCTTTAGACAAAGGTCACTTTTGCTATTACTATTAATTTATGAGCATATCAGTAATTCCTGTGTTGATAATATTGACAATGAGCAAGGACTTAAGAAAAGTTAACTCATAATTTATAGGAATGTATCATGAGAATTCAGATTTTCAAAAACTCTTTCTTGAACATATTCACTACTGGTTTAATGTTCTAAGACGGTATTCTATATATAAAGCTCTGTGATTCTATAAAGCTCCTCCTCCTGGTAGGAGTTACCTAGATATTTCCACTGGGAAGAGTATATGTGTGTGTGTGTGTGTGTGTGTGTGTAAGACCAGACTAAATATAGAATCTTCATTCTTTAAGCTACTTAAGGGAAGGATATTGTCTTCTAATTTTCATTTCTCAAGCAAAGTTATAACTGCCAGTTCAAACCCAAAACTATACACAAATTATGAACAGTTTAAAATCTTCTTAAAAATGTTCCTAAAAAATATTTCGCCTAAAATACTGTTTTTACTGACCTAGAAAATTTTTCTTAGTTTCCGTGCTTAACATTTCTTACTGATGATCTATGTTGTGATGATTGCAGTAAGCAGAAAAAACTTAAGGAAGTATATACAGCACTGATATTTTACTAAAATGAATGTAGCACTAATTCATAATCATACTTTAAATTTTAAATAAAAATCAGACTTTCCAGAGTGTCTTTCCCTTAAGGCTGAATGTTTATAGCCCTGAAGCCTACGTGAATTTACACAGCTGTTTTGAGGCTTTGCATATTTCCTTGTTTTAGGTACTTTGATTTTTTAAAAAGGGATATTTTTATACTGAAATAAAACACAGCTATTAACACCAGCCTCAAGGGGAAAAGAAACTAACAAACCTACAGCTTAAAAATGTTTCAGCACTTTGCCTTTAAAATCTTATACATCCTTTAGAAGTTGGAAAAATAAAAACCACCCCCGGCCAAAAAAAGACTGAGGACAAACTGTCATGATTTCAGAAGATGATAGCAGAAGTGCAGGTGGTAATACTAGAAAGTCTGCCTGTGAGTGAAATGATCCCTCGGAAACAACCACTATTTAGAGGTTTTTTTGAATCCTTTCTTGGGCCCGGGTGCCTCTATATTGCCACCATTAGCACACAATGCGAGGAGTACTGCAGAATGTTTTCTGCATGGTACCCAGCCAAAAGTGAAACAAGTTGCCTACAGACAGAGAGGCCATTTATAGAACATATTTGCTTATCCCCGGGCTAGGCAGTAACTCAGAGGCAATGCAAAGAAGTCATTTCTCTTTACCTTGCTGGGTGCCACTCTGACCTGGAGAGCCATGTGCACATCCTATGGCAAAGCAGTGGTGAAAGCCACTCTCCTTACATCCTCGACATCTGGAAGAAGAGACAATTGTCACGGCGAGCTTTGCAAATTACTCCTTAAGACTGTGAGACGCAGTAGTGCAGGATGATTGGATTACACAGAACGAGACAGAAGCCATCTGTGAGCCATGCATAAGCTGCTGAGTGCCAAAATGAACATCCTTATTAGGCGACCGAGTTCTCATACCATTTGTAGTTTGGTCAAGTTTGGAAGATGAGCCGATTGTTTTTAGACAGGGCTACAAATAGGCAGGGACTTAACATTCTCCCTGGCTGGAAGAGTAATTACTGTCTCCTACTTAAATTAGAGACTTGGCTTTTCAGTTAGGAAGTCCTGAGGTTGTCTCTAAAGGAGGCTGCTGCCATTCATGTTAAAGCCTGACCTCCTCTCTGTTTCATTTGCAAAGATCAGAGACAAATGGAGAAAGAAATCATTAGTCCTTTTCCCATCATAACAAAGCAGTGTAAAAATTATGACTTTCTGTTTGGAGTGGAAGGAGTCTCATGTCCTAAAATAATGGCTTTTATACAGTCAACGAAATGTTTTCAAAGACTGCCAAGATGCCGTTAGGATGGGAACTCTGTGTCTTTCTAGAACCAATGCTGCATTTATCACATTTCTTACCCCCATCTTTTTATTGGTGCTCACTTGTAGATGGGAATTCAACTGTGTTTTGTAATTCTTTTCCCATTACATCTTCTCGACCTCTATATAGATCACATTATGCAATACGTATTCCTAGGACTTCCCTAGTACTCCAGTGGCTAAGACTTCAAGCTCCCAAAAGACGGGGCCCAAGTTCAATCCCTCATCAGGGAATTAGATCCTAAACGCCGCAACTAAAGATCCTGCAACTAAAGATCCTGCAACTAAGATATATATATATATATATATATCCCCATATATTAAAGTATGTCTCTAGTAAAGGTGAAAAGAGTGTGTTTAGCAATCCCAGCACTTGATATTTTTCTTCTCAAAATGTTTTAAGCTTGATTTTCATAATGGGTTTTAATGACACTAACAATGCTCTTGTATTAATATGCTTTAGATAATTCCTTTAATATGTGGTTGCCCTCCATCTGTAATTATATTGTGAGTTCTTCTGAAAAAAGACTCTTTTGCTGGCTGGTAATTTTGCAACAGCTCCCAGTGTCTGTTTCAGATTTTGACACATGGTGGACCTTCAGTAAATGTTGATTCACTGAATCCTGAGCTTTGCCTTGTTTGTAATAGCAACTGGCCAGCCTTTCTCCCTAAAGAGGGCAGGAAGTCATAGCCCAGTGAAGAGCAAAGTGCTCACTTGCTGTAGTCCCAACACATTCAGTGTTTTGTGTACAACTCAGACTCCATTGGAATTATTTAATTCAATAGTATCTACCCAAATCCTTAGGAAGTTGGCACTATACATTGGGAGCCAATACTAATTTTATTACAACCATTCCACTGGATAAAACATTAAAAAGTACTAACTTTGTATAATTATACTAGAAAAATTAAGTGACCCATAGAGTACATTGAATGGAGTGTGTGGATGTGTGTGTGTGGTTGGTTGCATTTGCAACAATAAGTATCTTTTATTTGAACTACTAATATTATCTATTGTAAGAATTTAACATTATATACACATTCAATAGCTTTAATTCTGCTTTTCAAGTTTGCCATTAGATTGATAAAATATATGCATGTGTACCTACTATGTGTGTGTGTGTGTGTGTGTATTGTCATTGTTGTTTAGTTGCTAAGTCACGTCTGATTCTTTTGCGACCTCATGGACTATAGTCGGCTAGACTTCTCTGTCCATGGAATTTCCCAATCAAGAGTACTAGAGTGGGTTGCCATATCCTTCTCCAGGGACTCTTCCCAAATCAGGGATTGATCCCACATCTCCTGCATTGCAGGCAGAATTTTTAGCACTGAGCCACCTGGGAAGCCCCGTGTATATAAGTACATGTACACATATATTTATTTATTTTTTTTATTCAGCATCCACATATGAAAGTTAAGACATAAAATATGAAAAACCTCACACTCTTGGATTTTAAAATTATGCCCCTTGACATGCAATCATATTTTAAAAATTTATTTATTTTTAATTGGAGGATAATTGCTTTACAGAATTTTGTTTTCTGCCAAATATCAACATGAATCAGCCATAGGTATACATATGTCTCCTCCCTCTTGAACTTTCCTTGCAATCATATTTTAAAATGTTCTTAGTCCTTTTGTATAACTTGAGTCCAAAGTCCTTTGTTAAAACCTAATTTAGCTACTTCCGTCGTAGTGGAGACATTAAAAAACTAAGGTATTAAAGAGATATTCTCAAGATAATAGTAAATAATTTCCAACCCCTTCCTGAGAAAACCAGAAGAGAAAATCAGAAGAGAAAATGAGTTCAGGTCCACAGTCACCAATCCTAAATCTCTGGAGCCAGATTGTTTCCAAATTTAGAAAATTTGAATTTTAGACAGATAATACGATCCATATAATACATTACATCACACTCCCAAGAGGACTAGAACTTCATTCTGTATTCAAATGCATTGTTTGAGCAGCAAACAATGTAGTGTATGAATATTCACTGCAAGGAAGATACATAAAAATGGTAAATAATTTTATGTCAATTCAGGTAAGGTTTTGCCACCAAATTAATTTAGGTCAGGTGGCTCAAGCAGTAAAGAATCTGCCTGCAATTCAGGAGATCTGGGCCCAAACCCTGATTTGCGAAGATCCCCTGGAGAAGGAAATGACAATCCACTCCAGTAATTTTGCCTGGAGAATTCCATGGACAGAGGAGCTTGGCGGGCTACAGTCCATGGGTCACAAAGAGTTGGACTGAGTGACCAACACACACATAAGAGTTAGAAAAATAATTAACCTTCAGAACATTTTAGATTTGGGGATTCATAGCCAACAAATTGTGGACATGTACAAATGTAATCATAATAATCTGGGGATTGGTATTGATGATAGAACTCAGAATAAAATTTAAAATGATGTGATGAAGATAACAGAGAAGGCAATGGCACCCCACTCCAGTACTCTTGCCTGGAAAATCCCATGGATGGAGGAGCCTGGAAGGCTGCAGTCCATGGAGTCGCTGAGGGTCGGACACGACTGAGTGACTTCCCTTTCACTTTTCACTGTCATGCATTAGAGATGGAAATGGCAACCCACTCCAGTGTTCTTGCCTAGAGAATCCCAGGGACGGGGGAGCCTGGTAGGCTGTGGTCTATGGGGTTGCACAGAGTTGGACACAACTGAAGTGACTTAGCAGCAGCAGATGAAGATAAAGATGCTTCTTTCACAAAGTCAAATTATCTGTAAGAAGTAAAAAAGTAAAATTCTTTGCCTCCTGTGCCAGGACTGAATGAAACCAGTTCCCACTAGTGCTTTCTATTCCTCTTTTACAGTTGGCTTTGCTTTGGGAGCTCAATGCTGTATATTTTTAGTTTTAACTGATTTTTTTAAACCCATTTCTCCTTTTCATGGCCTTCTACCACATCTGTTGTTCACTGCCTTTTTGAAATTAAAATAAAGTACTCTACAGGATATCACTAAACCATAAAATATATTAAGAACAAGCAGGCTCTATTTTATTTCAGGGAGCCATGGAAATACCAATCAAAATTGAGGTGAATTTTTTTCTGTTTATAGCCTTAATGGAGTTTTCTTTAGGTTTGAGTCCATATTAAAGAGAAGATATATGTCTACACTTATAAGTACACACTGATTTCATTGTTTCAGATTTATGAAGTAATAAATTGTGTCTTGAAAGATAAAATCACAATAAGGGACAGTACGTCTAAACAGTAATGGCACAGAATCAGAAACAGTTGGCCTAAGTGAGTAGTTATGTATATTTAAACCATTATTAGATGGCAACTTTCTTATTCCTTCGCATGAGCTTAAGCCAGGGCTACTAATAACTGCAAATGTGGACACTTGAGTTTTAGTATATCACTTTAGTCCTCCCTGGTGGCTCAGATTGTAAAGAATCTTCCTGCAGTGTGGGACCCAGGTTTGATCCCTGGGTTGGGAAGATCCTCTGGAGAAGGGAATGGCTACCCACTCTAGTATTCTTGCCTGGAGAATTGCATAGACAGAGGAGCCTGGTGGGCTATAGTCCCTGGGGTCACAAAGAGTTGGACATGACTGAGCAACTAACACTTTCGCTTTCCTTACCTACTTGTAAGTCAGTTGACCACAGTTCTGGAGCTGAAATGGGCCTTACACAGTGGAAGAACTTGAAGAGATTATAGGAAAGAATGGAGAGTATATCCATTGTATCAGCTTGAAATAATGCCTGGAAAAGAAATGTACAAGTTAGGGCAAATTTAATACAATGATCACAGGGTAAAAATAAATATTGAATGATTAAGTTAGAATCCTGATTCAAAGAATGCAAATTGGATTTCCGATAGGAAGAGAACACAGAGTGGAAAGAGAGGAAGGGCATTCCAGATAAGAGAAATGTCAAATAGAAGACAGTGAGAACAAGCCAGTGAGATCTGCTTTGCTAGAAAGTGACGAATGAGACTAAGGCCATGGAAGGCCGCTTATTGGTGGATGCCTGAAAAGACAGATAATTATTTTGGTTCAAAATAAAATAGCATTGCTCTTGAGTAGTGGTTTAACAGATGAAATCATCATGTAAGGAAAATCATTTTAAGAGCAGAATAAAATAAAAGACTACAGAGAGAGTATCGGTTGGCTTGTTAGAGAAGGCTTGGGATTTGGTTTTTGTGGGCCTAGAATAAGTGAGAAGGAATAGATTTTGAAAAATATCTTGGGTGCAAAATGGGCTGTTTTCACGATACAGGACTGAAAAAGAAGGCAAAATGAAAAAGTAAAAATGACTTTCAAGATGTTGATGGCAGCAAATGAAGGTGATCATGATGCTATTAGTAAAAATGGTGAGGTTAAGAAAACAGGAAATGAGATGCAAGCTGTTGGATTTAACACATTAAGTTTGAGGGCCAGTTCAAACTTCAGTGAGCATCAGAATCTTCTGGCAGTCTTGCTAACAGAACACAAATTGCTGGGACCCACTCCTAGAGTTTCTGATTCCACAGGTTGCAGATGAACCCAAGGGTTTCTAGGTACCAAACTTTGAGAACCATTTATGAAAGTCATGTTCCTCAATGACAATTAATGATGATGGAGTAAGGGGGTCTGAGGCCAACAACATAAGTGTGGGAATTATCCATACGTAGGTCATGGTTGAAATTGTGTTGTGAAAATTTCTGATTGATAGCACTTTCCATCATTTTTATACTCTCTATCGTCTATTTCCTTAATTACATTGCTGACATTAAAATGAAATAAATGTTCAGTCTCTGGCAGCCGGGGAAAAGGGACTGATACTTCAAGAAATAAAAACACTGATTTTGAAAATAGATGGGTGTATAAGGGAATATCAGGCATAGCTTTCGATGGATGCAGCAGAAAGAGATGTAGGAACAAGTTGCATGTGATAGTAGAAATAAAGAACTACTTGGCTGCTGCTGCTGCTAAGTCCCTTTAGTCGTGTCCGACTCTGTGCGACCCCATGGATGGCAGCCCACTAGGCTCCGCCGTCCCTGGGATTCTCCAGGCAAGAACATTGGAGTGGGTTGCCATTTCCTTCTCCAATACATTAAAGTGAAAAAAGTGAAAGTGAAGTTACTCCGTCGTGCCCCACTCTTCTCAACCCCATGGACTGCAGCTTACCAGGCTTCTCTGCCCATGGGATTTTCCAGACAAGGTTACTGGAGTGGGGCAGTCTACCCTAGAAAATTCCTTTCACTCTCCGTGAAGAAGCAAAAGGTAGAAAGTTAAAAGGAAAACTTAATAAGTCTACTTTGTATTTTAATTATTGTCAAGTACCCAGGTGCTTCAGTGAAGAGTTTCATGTACATATAAATTACTTCTGTGCCCTTGCATATTTGCAGAAATCTAAATGAGATGTTGTTCCATTTAAAATTTAAATAACTCTTTTGAGAAAATGCCAACCAGATTGCTTCAACTAGAAGCCAATGCATAAACATGTGTTTGTTATTTACTTGTTAATGTGTTCGGCATCTTGACATATTTTGATGTTTTTCACATGAAACCTAAAGTCCTCTATAGTGTGACTTGATGCCCCTACAATGGTGTGTAAAGAAGTAAACAAACAAAACTGTGGAAGACACACAGTACATGATTCACAGAAAGACTTTTTCCTTTTCCACTACCAGAGATAGTGGTTACCAAGTGTGATGTTCCATTGTTCCCAAAGGGTCCAGATCTGCCTAAACGCACACGTTTTACAAAATGGCAGGTTCAGACCCACAAGTGCAGCTCTTTAAGGGGTGACTCAGCAGAGGGAAGTTCGCCTGAGACTTAAGGGGTGAACTTGGCTTTGTTCAGCAGGCTCTGGCTGATTGAGTCAGCCTCGGTTCTGGCAAGGCAGCTGCTGGCAGAAATGTGCACTCATTTCACATTCTCTGTGTTCTGATTGGAATTTACCTCCTATAAGAATAATCTGAAGTTAACTAGGGGTGGGGAGAAGTTCAAGTTGAATGCTTAATACTTGAAAATGCACAACTTCCATGATCCAACAGAGGGAAAATTTGACCAAAAACAGAATATTAAAAAAAAAAAAAAAATGCCCCTAGGGTTTCTTGGACATAAAATTGTTTTTTGAAAACAACATTATGATGAGTTAAGAGTGAATGAATCAGAAACATACGGATTAAATTTTCCCTGAAATTTACATGGATTTGGAAGTCATGGAGAAAAGGGCACTTGGCAAAATACCTTTGAGATTTTATCCAACCAAAAACATTTGAGAAATAATCTGAGGTGCTTTGGTGGACACAAAACAGTGCCAAATTCTTTCACTTTTATAAACTGTACTACAATAAAAATGAAAAAGAAAATGACCTAATTGTAATTTAATGAAGACGTGAAATACTGCTTGTACAGCAGCTAGCAAGCTCTGCAGATAAGCACCAGCTTTTTAAGAGATCAGGATATGGGTGGTGGTGGTTTAGTTGCTAAGTAGTATCCAACTCTTGGGTGTTTGAGAACAAATCTCAATCAAGTAGGAGAAATAGTTTTGCAAGCTAGAAATGCTGTAGGCCTACAGATACAGCCTGAACACAGGCTGAGGCTGGGAGGGAACATTTTATTTGCTGGACATTTTTCTTCCTCACCTAAAGGAAATTAAGATCAACAACAACAATAACTAAAATATAATTTTAAGAAGAACACATAGTGGTGCCTATTTATATTATATTACTAGCTTTTGGTTTGTTTGTTTGTTTTGGTATTTTTCTTACACAGCATGTCAGTAAGATCGAAGTCTGGGGCTGAGACCACTGTAAATGCTTCTGCTGCTTCCAGATAGTATCAGGTAAGACAGTCAGATCTTTACAGACATTGGCACTTTAACAAGTCAAACAAGCTTTGAGTTACTTTATAAGCATTTACAAAGTCATTAACAACATCTATTTCTGCTTTATTGACTATGCCAAAGCCTTTGACTGTGTGGATCACAATAAACTATGGAAAATTCTGAAAGAGATGGGACTACCAGACCACCTGATCTGCCTCTTAAGAAATCTGTATGCAGGTCAGGAAGCAACAGTTAGAACTGGCCATGGAACAACAGACTGGTTCCAAATAGGAAAAGGAGTACGTCAAGGCTGCATATTGTCACCATGTTTATTTAACTTATATGCAGAGTACATCATGAGAAATGCTGGACTGGAAGAAACACAAGTTGGAATCAAGATTGCCAGGAGAAATATCAATAACCTCAGATATGCAGATGACACCACTCTTATGGCAGAAAGTGAAGAGGGGCTAAAAAGCCTCTTGATGAAAGTGAAAGTGGAGAGTGAAAAGGTTGGCTTAAAGCTCAACATTCAGAAAACGAAGATCATGGCATCTGGTCCCATCAGTGCATGGAAAATAGATGGGGAAACAGTGGAAACAGTGGCAGACTTTGTTTTTCTGGGCTCCAAAATCACTGCAGATGGTGACTGCAGCCATGAAATTAAAAGACGCTTGCTCCTTGGAAGGAAAGTTATGACCAACCTAGATAGCATATTCAAAAGCAGAGACATTACTTTAGCAAAAAAGATTCGCCTAGTCAAGGCTATGGTCTTTCCTGTGGTCATGTATGGATGTGAGAGCTGGACTGTGAAGAAGGCTGAGCGCCGAAGAATTGATGCTTTTGAACTGTGGTGTTGGAGAAGACTCTTGAGAGTCCCTTGGACTGCAAGAAGATCCAACCAGTGCATTCTGAAGGAGATCAATGCTGGAATTTCTTTAGAAGGAATGATGCTAAAGCTGAAACTCCAGTATTTTGGCCACCTCATGCGAAGAGTTGACTCATTGGAGAAGACTCTGATGCTGGGAGGGATTGAGGGCAGGAGGAGAAGGGGACGACAGAGGATGAGATGGCTGGATGGCATCACTGACTCGATGGATGCAAGTCTGAGTGACCTCCGGGAGCTGGTGATGGACAGGGAGGCCTGGCGTGCTGTGGTTCATGGGGTCGCAAAGAGTCGGACACGACTGAGCGACTGATCTGATCTGATCTTATGAGGAAAATACATTAAAAATCTCAGTTTTATGGTTTTCATTATGCTAAGTATTTTTTCAGCCTCAGAAAAGCTCTTCATGTAACATTTTTTTCCCCATGCCTTTTTCTGGAGGATCAAATACTAACGTCCCATTCATACAGGACTCATATGAGATCCTATTCAATAATTACATTTGTGTAAAAGCTTAGAAAGTAACTACTACATGAAGACATACACTTTCTAAATATTCACTGTTTGGCTGTAAAGAGAGTTAAAGAAGGGGAAGCATTTATGGATATGGAGATCCGAAAGGATGTAGTATTTAATCCATGGACTTAAAATTTGAACTTTCTCTATAGAAACAAGCAAGGACATTAGAAACCTTGACTTTCTTCAAACTTGCTCTTGATCCCCAGTAAGTAAACTCACTTTTTCTTACCTTGCAGATAGGTGCTAGCTCCTCAGAAGAAAGGCTCCTGTGAGCATAATAAGATCTATCATAAGCACTTCACTTTCTGACTAATAAGCTAGTAATAAGGGCAGTTTTTAAGTGGAAACCAAGGTGAACTGGAGAGTCATTTACAGAGCAGATCCTGCTAGGTGTGTACATTACTTAGGCAGACGAAATTAGTTGTATAAATAACATTTGAAATACTTGAAACTTAGTCCCTCTGGCTTTTTAACTCTAGTAATATCATATCATACGTAGGTAAGGGGAACTTGGAAATGAGACACAATGCAAAAATTACCTCAGAAGACGGTAACAGAGACCCAAGATACAAATTCTGGGTTTCTGTACGTCTTTCTTTAGAGAAAATATTGTATCCAGCTAAACGGGATAAAGCCCTTTTGTTTCCAAAGAGGAAGGCCCGAGCCCTTCATGAATGTCAAAATATGCAAAGTTCATCATAATATACTGTTCATGTTTTCTCACAAAACAAAAGCAAAACCACAAATGGACATCAGAGTACCTCTTCAGACACGCAGTGATTTATCTCTCTCACCTAATCAGTACATTTTACTATTTCTGGTACTTGCTGAGTCTGTTTTGCAGTCAGCTTTTATGTGTTTCCATGTAGAACTCAATAGGGGAGCTCAGCTGCCTTATAGAGTAGAACCTTTGTGAATCCCAACATGCCACTTTTCAATACATCAGAGATTTCTATGTCTTGGCTGAAAGCCTTGGATTTTTTATACCAGTTTGCTTCATCTGCATCTCCATCTTTGGCCTTGACAATTGACTTTCTTTTCAGGGCCTGTTTTTAAAAATGAATACAATTTTTGTCTCTTTATCATGTTAGAACATTTCTGGCATGTTCCACATTAGGAGAAGAAAAGATGCTACATTGAGGTGTGTCTGCTGAATGAATGATTGGGCTCATTCTTAGGAACGTGATCAGTTCTTACCAATAAGTTTCATAGCATAGGTTTCAGCCTAGAAGTCACCTCCTCTAGCAGGATTTTCCAATACTGTCTCCCACCCCAAGTTACCCACCTTCTTATTAGTTTGTGCTTATACCTGTGTGTTCCTATGGCAACCTGAACATTGCCCATCACAGCTCTTGTCACTTTCCATTGAGATTATCTGTTTACTTAAGTTTCCATCATATAGATTGTAAGCTTCTTGAAGGAAAGTACTATATTTGACCTAGTTTATACATTTCTATAACTGAAGCACATGGAAAAGTATCTGGGACAAGGCAGAAACTCAATATGTTTTAATATTTGAATAAATGTATCTGGGTGACAGTATATATAATGTGATAGTAAATGAGACGTGATATTTATTAAAAGGCAGTATACCTTTAAAAGTATGAAAACATGACTGGAATCAGTGCGAAGTTGCTCCGTTGTTTCTGACTCTTTGCGACCCCATGGACATAGCCTACCAAGCTCCTCTATACATGGAATTCTCCAGGCAAGAATACTGGAGTGGGTTGCCATTTCCTTCTCCAGGAGATCTTCCCGACCCAGAGATCAAACCTGTGTCTCTGGGATCTCCTGCAGGTGGATTGTTTACCACTAGCCACTTGGGAAGCTGTGTACCTTTTCTTTTATAAACAATATTCAACAATACATTAATCCATTTTATTCGATCTTTAATTTTCTTGTATTCCTCAGTGCTGAATACATCAATGACTGCTTTAGAGTTCATTGAGAAACCACTGAGGCTAAAACTTGTTGCTTTCAGCATGCCAAATGATATCCATCTCTGTCTCAAGATGTCACATTAAAGAGATCCATGCTTTTTATCACTAACACCAACATTTTTTCATTTTTTCCAATTTTTACTTTATAAGATAATAAGGTAAAGGTTAGTGAAGATTTAAATGATTGTACAAATAGTGCTGTATGGGCCAGAAAGGTGACTGTGCCAGAACAGCTGAGGTTTGGCAGGCAGCAGTAGACCCCCACATGCAATCCATCAGCAAGTTCCTCGTGATCTTCTTTCAAAGCATGCCTTGTATATATCCACTTCTTTTCCACACTGTTACAGCCTCCATAGTCAAGGCACCATCACCACTCCCTATCTTGCTGTATTAGTCTCCTAACAACCCTTGCTTTGAGTTCTGCCCCCATAGAGTATCCCATATACCACAGAGTGGCCAGAAGGATCCTTTAGAAATATGTCATTGGCTTAAAACCCTCATTGGCTTTTCATTGTTTTTTAGAAATAAGACTGATTTCTTACTCTGTTGCACAAAGGCCTCGCTGATTGGGCCAGTCTGCCTCTCTGACATGATCCTGCACCATCCTTGTGTTCTCTTCTCCTGCCCATTGGTCTTCATTTTGTCCCCAAAACGCCAAGGGGATACCTTAATGCTCTGCTCCCACTGCCTATAACGTTCTACTTTCCTCTTCACTCCCCCCACCTTTTTTTTTTTTTTCAGATCTCAGGCTATCTGTCCTCTAAAGCAGCCATCTCTCTTATTTTGCATCTTGCCTGGAAGTCATTGCTCTGTACTAATTTTCCATTTGGTTGTTGATTGTCAAGTTTCTCTTAAGCATAAAGCTCTTTGAGAGCAGGAACCTGTCTGTGTCTCTTGGGGAAGTGGAAGCCATTGGTTAATGGGTAGTTCTCAGATTTTCTTTCCGCAAACCAGAAGCTGATTACATCCTTAAAAAGAAAATCATGTCAAGGAGATTCTAAATGCGGACAAACTCCCTTTGTTCATGATTGTCTCCCCCCAAGCCCCAAATACATTGGGTTATTAGAAAGGTAAAGTGTGTATGAAATACTATAAAAAGGACTGCACATATACAAAGGGGTAATGAGAGTGAAAACATGGAACATAATATGTGAAACATTTAACACAGTGCCTGACACATATTAGGAACCAAAGTCTGCTCATAGGTTTGCATATTCATCACACATTATTCACTAAGAGCTTTATACATTCACTCAGTAGATGTCATCCACCAAACCCAGGAACACCAGTAGATACTGATAGTAAAAGGGGCAGGTCTTCAAAGAGATATAAATCCAACAAGCAGCTAAAGGTCAGAAAAGCCAGCCCAGAATTTCAGTGGTCCAGAATTGAATTTACTTAATATTTAAACTTTTCTAAGATGAGAAATTTGATAGAAGATTATTGAAAGATTTAAGTCTGTGCTTGATCTTAGAATTTCTATTGATTTTCTGTACTCTTAAAAGTGAGATTTACAGAACTAAATCTGTAAATTTGCTGCATATTTAAATATTATTCCAGTTACTACAATGGTATGACACATAATCACAAATTTTAATGGCATAAAATAATGAGTTATTATGCTCACAAATTCTAGGTCAGTAATTCAAGAAAGGCACAGTTGGTTAGTTCTCACTTAGGACGCTTTTGTAATGGGAGTCAGATTAAGGGGTGACATTCATCTGAAAGTTTGACTGTGGCTTGAGGGCCTACTTCCAAAGCGGCTCCCTCACAGGTGTGACAAGTTGACCAGGTGCTCCAGTTCTCTCCACAGGGGCCTCTTCAAAGTACAGCTTTGGTGTCCTCATAATATGTGCCTGGCTTCCCCCTGAGTGAGTGATTCAAGAGATCAGACAACCTTGAGAGTCATACACTGTTGCTCCTGTATTCTGTTGGTGACACACAGCCAGTCTGAATTCATAAGGGAAAATGACACGAGGATGTGGATAACAGGGGATGTGGATCGTTGTGGGCCATTTTGGAGGCTTGCTAATACAAATTTCATTAAATATTTGCTTTTGGGGTAGATAATATTCTTAGAGGATGCCCAGGGACCATAATTATACAAAAGAATACAAAATTGTACTAATCATAAAAATTCCAGATATCTTTTAGATAGCATCTTTCATTCATTTAGCCAAACATTCATTTTACTAAAATTTCTTGAATAACTTGTCTATACATAGTCCTGTGAAAGCAGCTGTAAAAAAATGATTTTTATCATCCTCTTTTCTAAAAGAACTTAGGCCAATAAATGTATTGGTGCTTTGACCAAGAAATTACAGAAAGGAATGACTCTGCATAGATTGCTGCCTTAAAAAAAATTAGTTCCAAAAAAGTTTTGGAACATTTAGATCTATTTCCTGACAGTTTTCCACTGTTCTTTCCAGTGCAAACCCACAGTTAGGGAGGAGGGGTAGGAGCCTTAAAACTTGATTTGAATAATCACTAGTTTTAATGTATAGTGTAGTCTTGATTTAAAGACGCATACTAGCGTACACACACATAATAGAACACACACACAAACATGCATGCACACACATGCCCCACTTGCATACACACAACTTATAAAGCATCGGGCTGACAAAAGTTGTACAGCTGCATTTTGATCTCCAGGTTCTTCTCTGAAAATCAAGTCCAGATGACTGTTAACCAAGCTGACTGTAGGAAGGAGAGAACAGGTTTAAGCCAATGTAGACCCACTCTGAAACTTCATGGAATCTGTTTGGAATAAACCAAATTTTCCAGATCTCTCCAAATTTTGCTTTGCCTAACACCAGGGAGATCATCTTTCCAACCATTTGAAACAATAGGAGGAAAAACAGCAGCAGCCGTTTGAGAACTAACTTCTGCAGCTTCTCAGAACTTAAGCAGTGCAGATAAAGCAACACTCTGATAACTTGCTTAAAATTTTAGCAAGTATTTGTAGAAGGATTTCATTACCCTTCAAGGTATGAATAGCTCCAGATGGGTGAGAGTAAGGGGGTGTTTGGTGAAGTTCTTTTGAATTTTACCAAACCGGAAGCATTTGAAAACTACCTGGAAATAAATGAACCCAAACTACTACTGGATTTATAATAGATGCTATGTTACAGAATTGAGCATATTCAAAATTTATGAAAAGAACCATTCAATAATAGCATTGGAGACTGCCACATTGCAGACAGGTGTTCCATAAATAAGTCCATAAGCTCTGTATTTGCATTTCCAGCATGGTGTGCTTGTGAAATTCAGTCAGAATGGCTTTGGAGCACAGTTAAATACATACAAACTTACATCGAAAGTTTTGTGCCTACACAATATATTTATGTTTGCACATAGCAATGACGTTCCTGGATGATCTGAAGTTATTTTTAACCCAATTATTAATTAAAGTTGGCTAGCTTGAACAAGTTGCTATGATATAAACTGACATAGCTTCTTCATCATGGGTTAAAAAAAATAGCAATTTATTACAGGAAGTGAAACCTGATTGCATGAAACTGAACCCACACAAAACTTAAACTGTTCAGATAAACAGTTTCCTCCAGGAAATCTCTCCTATACCCTTCTATAGACATTGAATGTTTAGTACAAATGTGAGACAAACTTTTCAGTCAGAAACTTTACAAATAGAATATTTGTCTTATAAGACAATTTTTGTTTCTTCTCATTACAACTACAAGGTCACAATTTTTCCTTTATGCCTGTTTACTTTGGAGACACATTTATTATGTAAGAAAGAGAATTTGGAGAAAGTCATCATATTATACACACCATTCTGTTTGTCAGTGTTTACATAAATATTCATTCACAGGCCTGATTATCCTTGTGACATAATGTACTCTGACATACATAACATTAGTAAAATTGATTTGAGAAAGATTTCTCCTCTTTTCTGTTATACCAGAGTTTTGCTTTGAATAAATTATTAATCATTTAACTCACAGCAGTGAGTAAGATGCTCAAGAATGACTGAAAGGAAAAAGGTTTTCTCCTGTCAGACCTTCCCCTTGACCTTACCAAGAGAATATTGACAAAATAATGGCAACCAAAACCAAATCCCCCAAAACAGGCTAAACTGAGACCAGGAAATAGTGATGGGTCACCATTACCTATGACAGATGTCATGGCAACAGCACCTGGCCAGGATGGGAATCTAGACAAGATATGAATCAAATTTACTGGTAACTCAAGAGTTAATACTTAGAGATGAGACTGGGGGAATATGTCAAATTCATTTAGGAAAACTAAGGAAATATGAAAATTCACAAAGAAAAAAGTTAAACCTACCAGTAATTGCACCTCTCAACTATAATCTTTATTAAATTTCAGAGTATTAATATAATATTTTTAAAAATAGAGATCATATTTTGTGAACTCTTTATTGCCATTTTCATGTACCAACAGTTATTCTGTGTTTAGAATGGTATAAAATATTTCATGGCATTAAACTATTTTACTTAAAAAATCCTTTATTGCTAGACTTTTACTATATACAGATTTGGTTGTACTGTATATAATTTGGAATTGTTGCTTTTTCACTATTTGAAGTGATGCTGTGATTTGGATTCTTTTATTATTGTGAATAAATCTTTGTATATGGTGAATTGTTGTTGTTGTTGTTGTTGTTTTTGTTTAGTCACTAAGTCATGTCCAACTCTTTTGCAGCCCCATGGACTGTAGCCCACCAGACTCCTCTGTCTATGGGATTTCCCAGGCAAGAATATTGGAGTAGGTCTCCATTTCCTTCTTCAGGGGATCTTCCTGACCTGATGATCGAACCCCTGTCTCCGCCAGATTCTTTACCACTGAGACACCAGGGTGAGTTCCTAGAAGTGAAATTGCTAGGCTTGTGGGTTTGCACATTATTTTGGGGGCATCTGTAGAGCATTGAAAGTGTTCTCCTAGGAAGATTATATGACTGATAACCAGCAGTGTAGTCTTGTGGGTCTCTTTCCAGGGCCTCAGCCCCATTCCTTGTAACTGTGCCTCAGTGGTTCTTACCGGGATATACCCAAGGCTTAGCATTTGGGAAAGAAAGGGGAAAGTCCACCCAGAATTGAATACAATCACACCTCCTCAGATTTCTCTGCTTATCCCATATCATCTGATAAGGGGAACACATTACAGATAGGAGAACTACTGGACAGTGTTAAGTGGCTGAAAGCAGGATGAAGTTAAGCTTCATAATTTTTATCTTAAGACTGGGAGAAATTTATTGAGTTTCTGCAGGTTATGTAAGCAACTCAAGCCTTGACCTGAGAATAAAATGCAAGCTGGTGACTATTCAGATAATTACCAAACCAATTTTTCTTTCTAATAAAAGAAACTCCCTTTAATTTCTAGGTTAATTTAAAATTAATCAAAGATGTTACATGAGTAGCTCAGAAGGCTCCTACCTTCTTAATCTGTGATCCAAACAATAGCAAGCTTCTAATAAAGTAATGCACGAGTGAGCTAGAACTGGGTCTTCTTCATGGCCATAACTCAGGACTTGTGGCAGAATTTCACATGTCTAAGAAATTCAGTCAGATCAATATCTTGCAACTTTTTTAAATGAATAGAAAACTGGAGGGTGGGGGTGGGGTTGGGAGGAAGCACCTAGACAGGTACTGTACATTGAAACGATTGAATGACTTTGATGATGTTTAATTATTCTGTGGTCATCTTACCACAGATTATCTTTCTAAATTTACTTTCTGGCTTTCTTCACGTATTATATGATTGGGAGGCAGCACACTTTTGAGAAACACACTGAACAGGGAAACAGAGATTCTTGGCTTTGCTACTAACTAACCCAAAGACTTGGGATAATTCCCTTAACTCTTCTAGTCCACTGTTACTTAGCTTGTCATGTAGTAACTTATGTTTATAACAAGCAAATACCACTAATTAATATAGATAGGAGCCAGGTTAGCCTATATGGTGATTAAGATATTTGACAATGATGCCTAATTATAGGTTCAAATCCTGGCTGTATACCACTTAATAACCATGTAACTTTGTATCCTCTCTGTATGTCAGTCTCCTCACTTATAAAACACAATTATAATAGAATCTACTTCTAAGAGTTCATATGAGAATTCAATGATATTGTTCGAGTGTGTCATCTGACAAGAACTCATTAACTGTTAGCTGTCGATAGTGTATACTCATCATAGTTTGGTAGAAATTTATTACATAAGACCCTTTAATTCATCTAGTGTAGAAACTATTTGGACTAATGTTTTTATTGCATCTATTTGAGCACTATTTAGTCTAGCTTGGTATCTTTACTAGCAGTAATGATTTGTTTATGTCATTAAATTTGCTTCATTTTCTGAATAACCTTTTTTACTTAGAGCATCATTTTATCTTTGTCTTCTTGTTTCAAAGCTGCTTTCAGAAAAACACTGAAAAAATTGCTTATATTAGCAATATAACTATTAAATTAGCTTTTTAAAATATGCTTCAAATTTCACAAGAGCCTAAAATTTGTAACTTAGTTTTAAAAAGTTACTTTGATTCATATTATTTTGTTAATAGTAGTTTAGACTACAAACTCTACTACAGTGAAGTTTATCTTTATGTGACTACATTTGGGTCCGCCTCTAAGGGAGATTAGTTATCAGAAAAGAAGAGAAGCCTCATTACAGCATGATTCACCCCAAAAGGGTCCTTCAGTTGTTCTCAGAGGGCACTTAGACTAAGAAGCAAGGCTTTTCACAAATGTAAAAAGAATGTGTTAGTATCTAAAAGTTAATGCCATATTTTACATTGCTTCAGTTTTCATGTGATAAAAGTCAAATTAAATAATAAGCTGCCAACATAAATTCAGATAGGGCCCTGCAAAGGCTTTAATATTTTGATAGTGGAATAGTCTTCCATGTCAAGAGGAAATATATTAAAGCCACTAATGAAGCTAATAAGGGTTTACTAGCTATAGTACATTGCTGTAACTTTCTTCCTAAATCTTAGAAGCAGATTAAATACCAATTGGGAAAAAAGAAAACCATAGTATAAGCTGTTAAAAAACTCCATTATTTGAGTTGATGAAAGAGTGGCAACTAATAAAATAGACACAAAAGAAATCTGTTTTCTTTCTTTCTTTCCTTCTATCTATCTGCCTATCTTCTATCATTATCTAATTATACTAGCAATTAAAAAGATAAATCTGTCACTCTCTCACATTTGTGATCTTTTAGTTTTTCTTGGATTTATATCAACAAGGTAAAGAAACAAAACCATTTCTGAAAAAAAAAATCAATCTTCCTTACCCCCACTTGGTTAGTTAAGAATAGATTTTTCTTCAGGATACATTTTTGAAGTGAGTTACTGAAGTAGTTGTAATTTATGATTATTTGCCTCAACCTGCATGTAAAAAGGGGTGATTTTGTGTATTTTTATCTCTCTTTTTATCACACCTAAGTAAACCTGGAGATTACTTTAAATTTCATATTTAAAACACACAATGCAGGGAAATCAGAGCAATAACTAAATTTGAACATCAAGCATTCTGATGAGGACAGCGTCTCATCAATTTGAAGTGTTTTCTAATTATGCAAAGTGGTTAAAAGATATAAGTTAAAGGAGCATTTCAATCCCAATTTTTTTTTTTTTTTTTTTTTTTTTGGCCAAGAAATATTTTATTGAGAATCAGGGACACAGCCATAAGAGAGGGAAGCACACAGGACTGCAAACTAAAACCCAATAGCCAGCAAGGGCCCATTGGGCCAGGAACACTGCTTCCTGGGGTCCTCACAGTCTCCCACCAACAGACTGGGCAGCCAGGGGAGAGGGCAATGGCTCTAGTGTCCCACAGAGTGAGAGGATATATGATGCCTCATTATGAGTGACAGGGCAAGGAAGTAAAATGCAGCAAGGTCCATCACTGCCAAAGACCACCCCCTCCTCTCAGAGCCAATACCAGATGGAGGACTGAACCACTTAATAGCTTGTAATCAGCGGATGTCTTCTTGATGTTCATCTGTCTACCACTGTAGGTGAGCGCCTGCTGCTCTGGGGGAATTCCCTCTTTTTCCTCCACATGCTCCTTGATTTGTTCCACCTTGTCTGTGGGTTCAGTGTCAATCTCAATCTCCTTTCTGGTCAGCGTCTTCACTTTAATTAGCATCTTCCTCTCGGTTTGGGGCTGCACACAGATAAATTGCTGCTTCCACCGCTGTGGTCGCCGATGCCTCTCTCAGTTCCAATTTTTGATAGTAAAGCATTTCTGAATTTCATGCAATAAAAGGACCTTACTTGTAACATTTTCTCATAAAACTTTATATGATTCAAACCACCAAATTGATTTTATCCAAAGTAAATTTAAAAATAAATTGTGTTTGAAATTCATATATCAACAGCTAAAGATGAAAAGGAATGTATATATGACACTGGATCAAAGCAGTTAGTGAGTTATAAATGCCAAGTGTATTAGGTGTGGTGTAACAAAACAAAAGTAGAAAACATAATTTAGTTCTCAAGATAATTCATACATGTATAAATTCTATGGTTCAAGCCAATATCTCCACAGTAGAAAGATGCACGCATTATGGTGAAGGCACTGCAAAATGCTCATTACGTGGGTTTCTTTGAAGGACAAGCAATGTCTTCATGTCACTATATAGTCTAATTCTAATCTTTTCTAATTTTCGAAAACCATGTTTTGGGACCATGCTATTTTACTGACTTGCAAAATTGTCTTGTTGTTCAGCCTCTAGGTCATGTCTGATTTTTTTGCCACCCCATGGATTGCAGCCCGCCAGACTCCTCTGTCCATGGAATTTCCCAGGCAAGATTGCCATTTTCTCCTCCAGGGGATGTTCCTGACCCAAGGATCAAACCCACATCTCCTGCATTGGAGGCAGATTCTTTACCACTGAGCCATCAGATAAGTAAAGTAAGTGAAGTTGCTCAGTTGTGTCCGACTCTTTGCGACCTCATGGACTGTAGACTACCAGGCTTCTCAGTCCATGGGATTTTCTAGGCAAGAGTACTGGAGTGGGTTGCCATTTCCTTCTCCAGGGGACCTTCCCGGCCCAGGGTTCCAACCTGGGTCTCCCACAAGGTAGGCAGACGCTTTACCTTTTGAGCCACCAGGGAAGCCCAGGAGCCATCGCATAAGTCCCCAAATTGTCTTAACTGGGTTTCATTGTTACCTTACTTCTCACTGAGAGACATTTCAAGAAATACTAACATGAGCTGACATTTCTCAAAATGTTGCCTTCTTTATCTCTTACTGCCTCTTCAACTAGAAAAGTTCCCTGGGGAACTTTTTTATTCTGTAAAGGAAATGAGATCTTTTTTTTTTCTTCCTTTTTTTGCTTTGTCTTCCTGGAAGCTCAGAGCCAAAGTTGTTCTCAAAATATAACAGCTCTGTTGGATCTTAGAACCTACTTCCATGTATTTTCCATTGTGTTCTCTTTTTTCCTCCCCTAGACCTGTTTTCACTTTAGAATGTAATGAATTCTTTGTAGAAAGGTCATGGCTGGAGAGCTAGCTAGCTAGCTAGATGTGATTGATAGATCTGAGGAACACGGTAGGAATCAGAGTTAGTTGAGGTTAATAAACAAAGTCTACTGGTATGAATCAGAGTTAGTTGAGGTTAATAAACAAAGTCTACTGGGAGAGAACAGGTTATTAAAAGTAATATTTTATGTCAATGGTAAAAGTGTATGTTTGCTCACTAGTGAAAATGCAGACAAATGAGAAAAACATAGAACTTCCACAGTCCTACCAGCCAGGTGGATCAGATGGTAAAGAATCTGCTGCAATGCGGGGGACCCAGGTTTGATCCCTGGGTTGGGAAGATCCCCTGGAGGAGGAAATGGCAACCCACTCCAGTATTCTTGCCTAGGGAATTCCATGGACAGAGGAGCCTGGTGGGCTACAGTCCATAGGGTTGCAAAGAGTCAGACACAACTGAATGACTAACACTTTCATTTTTCACCAGCCAGAGATATCTGCTGTTAGTTTTTTGGTGTCATTCTCCTTAATATCTTGTCTCCATGAAGAATATGCATCAGATAGACCTCCCGGCCTCCCCTGTGGCCATCTGCAGAGCCTTCCTTTACTCAACACTCCTGAGGTACAGGTCCTGTCCTGGGCAGTTCCCATACACTATCATATCATTCTCGCACCTGGGTACCCTCTGCCCACCAACCATGAGTGAGGAAACTGAGACACAGAGAGATTATGTAATTGGCCTAGGGCTAATAATATTTAAACTCTGGTTTCAGCCTAGGCGGACTGACTTGAAAGTATATGCCTTGCCCTGAGCTACTATTAGAACAAGTATTACATTTATTGAAAATCCTTCTAAGTTCAATGTACTTAAACCTCTTTAAATGTACCTGATTAACTGGAAGCTCAGTCTTTTCCTGAGATGAATCTCATGACATTACCCTTCTGGAAACTTCTGGGAGGGTTGGGCATGATGCCTTGCTGCACATATTCAGAGCCCCTGCCTTCACTCTGTACTTTCACATGCTAGAGGACACCATGACTTACTCATTGTCTCATTCACTACTGCACATCTTGATACCGTGTTGCTGGAAGTGTCCAAATTACTGATTCCACAATGTTCACTTGGCTGACACTGATTTCCTCCAACCTGGGGAAATACATATGTATTACATATGACAGAAAAAGGCTAATAGCCTTCAAAAACAAAAAGCACTTGATAATCAATAAGAAAAAAACTCACTGGAGAAACTGCAGAGGATGAAATGCATAAAAGGAAGTTCATAGAAGGAAAAATATTATCTGTTCAATAAACATATAAAAATGTGTCCAACCTCATTTTTAATTTTTAAAATGCAAGTATAAATAGAAACCAATCTCAGCTTCCTCCTTTCCCTGTTGATAAATTGGCAAGCCAGAGCATTTGGGTGTGAAGAAAATAAGCATTCTCATTAACTGTTAATAAGAGAAAGGTTGATAGCAATTTTTTTCTGAGATAATTTGGCATTATTTATCAAATATTTAAAGAATTGGCCTTTTGATTTTGCAACATCACTGCCAAGCATTTATCCTGAGGCTATCTTGTGTATTTATACAGAGATAGATGATAAATGCAATTTTTGTAACTTTTTTATAATATAAAACTGAAAACAACCAAAGTACTTATAAATAGTAGATCAGATTTATAGATTTATTGGATCATGGTTGTTCATGAAATGAAATATCACTCAGTTATTAAGAAAGATGATGTCTATGTATACACTGGTGGTGGTTTAGTTGACTGCTAAGTTACGTCCAACTCTTACGACTCCATGGACTGCAGCCTGCCAGGCTCCTCTGTCTATAGGATTATCTAGGCAAGAATACTAGAGTAGGTTGCCATTTCCTTCTCCAGGTGATCTTCCCAACCCAGGGATCAAACCTGGGTCTCCTGCACTGCAGGCAGATTCTTTACTGACTGAGCTACCAGGGAATCCCATGTATATACTAAGATTTGTATATACTGTCTGTACATACCAAACAGAGGCTCAGCTTAGTGATTAGAAACAGATTTTGAAACCTCAGTGCAGACTCTGGAGCCATACCTTCATTCAAAACCTGGCCCCACCACTACAGCATATATTACAATCTCTGTGTGCCTCACTTTGCTTGTCTGTTAAGTGGACACAAGAACAGTACCCATCTCATCGGTTTTTATGAGGATTAAAGGATTCAGTGTTTGCAAAGTGCTAGCTGATGGCTTGACACATAGAAAGCATTACATAAAATTTTATGAAATAAAACAAATACTGATATGAAAAGTTAAAGTACATGGAGTATAAAGTAAAATGATTCAGAAGACTGTAATTCCATATATCTAAAAAAAAACTGATAAGAGTGAGATCCATACTTGCATGAGAATACATTTCTGGAAGCCACCACAAGAAATGTTGCATTTACCCCTGGGATATGGAAAGGAGGTAGATGGTCTCAGAGCCCTTTCATCTTCACCCTTCTTACAGTTTGGAGTTCTTTTGTTTGTATTTCATCAGCAACAGCTCCTGGTTTTGACAGATTTTATGAAAGGCAGAAGACTGGTTTGCCCCAACCTCACAGAGGACCCTCTGCCAGGTTGTAATGGATCGAATGCCACAGGCCAAGCTCACATAATCTCATCTCTGACTCAGCCAACATATCAGTACTAACACACACACATTCACGTACACTCACATGCATACTTACATATATGCATGCATATACACATATGGTACAAAATTACAATCAAGTGGTAAACACAAATTTTTGTCACTGTTTTTTTCAGCTAATGATTCTTTTTTTCCTTTGGAAAATATCATTTTAACAAGTGCATGATGTTCTACCATGTACGCATCCCACATCCTTCCCTGGACTGTTTTATGGGACAAAACAGCCCTAGTTGAACAGAGAATCAAGCCAGGGTGTTGTGTGAGGAAGCCCTGCACAGTATTTCCACAGCCTCCCTTTTCATTTTTTACTGGCCTGTGACATTCCTTGCTCATCATTATACAAATGCAGCCAAGCTAATTCACTTTAAGGCACAGATTACTGATATGGTGGGGGAAAAACTAGATACTGATTTGGAAAAAAAAGTCTGTATTTTAACAGAGAGCTAACCATTTATCTAAAGTGTAATTTCCAATGGTAGATTTCCAGTCATCAGGAAGAAGAGTAAGGGAGGATTGAGTAGAATGGACAAAACAATGAGAGTTAACATTTGCCATTTAGGCTCAGGAAATGCTGGTTGAATTGAAACATTTGGAGGTTGGCACAGATAGGCCTTCAATTTTTCTTCCTTGGATTGTTGCAAATCGTTGCAGCATACAAACCATAGGAAGTAAATGAGTCACAACAATAACAGGAAGTCACAGAGAGTTCTGGAATATAAAGCACTAGCTTTCCAATTTTGTCCACTCACGCTTTCTAGCTTTGTTATGACCTTGGGCAAGATTACTTGATTTCTCTGTGCTCGCTTTTATCATCTACACAATATGATCTACCCTCAAAGATACTGTGAGACATCAAGGCTCAACATGCTTCTTGATTTCAGGCTTTCCTTGCAGGGAAGGCTGAATGTCAGAGTAGACAACACAGAAAACCCTTGACAATAAATGTGAATTTAACACAGACCATCTAAGAGGGCAACTGATCTTAGCCTCACTTTGGTAATCAGTATATAAATTCATGGTTTAACTTAATTGAATGTCCAATGACTAATTCCTGACACATTTTAAAACTTGGAGTCATCCTTTTCTAAAGTTTTTATTTATTTATTTATTTTGGCCATGCGACAAGATACGTGGGATTTCAGTTCCCCAACCAGGGATCAAACCTATGTCCCCTGCTTTGGAAGTGCAGAGTCTTAACATCTTGACCACCAGGGAAGTTACCCACTCCCTTACACTTTTATTGTCACTGAGAGGAGAAGCAGGAGGATAGAAATATTTCTAACATTTGGGAGCAAAATACATTTGTTTGATTACCTCCTTTAATCCTCAAAGTGGCTGTTTTAAGGTAGATTCTTTACACACAGAGAGATGAAAGCTTAGCACTTACCCAAATGCACATACTTCAGAAGGAGTATAGCTGGAATTAAAATTTGAAAGCCTCTATTTGTGGCTCCACACTGCCTAGGTGATTTTCAGAGGTCTGTAGAGGCACATACAAATTAAGCATTACTATTATCATATTACTCAAAAGGTTATAAAACCAAAGTAACATGAGTCACCAAAATGAGAGTGACTCACCAACATCTCTATTGTGAGAACTTTTTGTTCGGGAAATCTTCCCTCAACATGGAAGGGACTAATTTATGATGAAGTGTTTCATAAAATAAAACCATGATATGTCAGTGACTATAACTGTATATACCAGCAAGAGCTGGATTTTTCTATACAGATGACTAAGCTTCTTAGGGGCCTATAAAGTATATTTGATATAGATGTTTGCTGCTGCTAAGTCACTTCAGTCATGTCCTACTCTGTGCGACCCCAGAGATGGCAGCCCACCAGGCTCCCCCATCCCTGGGATTCTCCAGGCAAGAACACTGGAGTGGGTTGCCATTTCCTTCTCCAATGCATGTTTACATACAGATATTTATATATAGTTATTACATTTGTAAGATAAAATTGTATATGTATTTTGTATGTGTAGACATATACAAATATGTCTGTTGTTGTTTAGTTGCTAAGTCGTGTCTAACTCTTGTATGACCCTATGGACTGTACCCTGTCAGGCTCCTCTGTCCATGGAATTCTCCAGGCAAGAATACTGGAGTGGATTGCCATTCCCTTTTCCAGGGGATCTTCTAGACTCAGGGATCGAACCTGGGTCTCCTGCATTGCAGGCAGATTCTTTACCATTTGAGCCACCAGGGAAGCCCGCATATATGTATATATAAAAAGGGTATATGGTTGCACTTTTACTTTATACCTGATCTATTGATAGTTAACATTGAGTAAATCATTTGAAAATACACAAATTTAATTATTTTTCTTCCTCTTTGTAAAGTGAGCTGCACATGTTCCAGCTCCTTTCCTAGAGAATCATCTTAGCATTATGTCCATTCATATCATTTTGCCTTTCCCACTCATGTCATTCCCATGGAAACCAAGGAACTGGATCTTATACACCTGTCTCCTCTTCCATGTTGAATGTGGCCGGTTGTCTTCCCATCCATTCAACACTCATTTCTGAGTCCCTGCCTTTGTGCCCCTTGCTGTGCCAAGCCAAGCTGGGTGAAGAACTACACTCACGTGCAGATGTAGGCCACTCTTCTCTCCAGAAACTCCTCTCAGTTTAATGACATGAAGACACGCTGGGACCATGCTAAGGGTGCAGCTGAGAGAGCTCCATGAGATGGGAAGCTGAAGAAGGGAAGTCCCCTCCTGAAGGTAGAGGGCCAGTGACTATTTTTTGAGAAAGTGTGAGAAAGCTGGTCAGGAAGTGTAGAGAAGACCCCAGAAGGATGTGTGCTTAAAGAGTTTCAAGCCACATGGTTTTATAACACTCCTCAGCTGATTTTGAAAGGAAAGAGATTAGAAAACAATCTCTATATTCAGGAAAATAAGCCTTGAGGCATTTTTTTTCCCACCTTGATATTGACACCCCCGCCCCCATCGCCTGTGCCATCAAAAAAGTCACCAAGCATAAACGGCTGGTCCTGAGCCATGGCGCCAACACCCCCCACACCCCCCCACCCCCAACAAGTACGGACAGTCACAGCCTTTCTCCCCTAGTACACGCTACTTGTGAGGTGATGACTGGGGTCCTGCCTCATTCAAGTCAGACAGACAGGGAATCGACTCAGCCTGTCATTTAGTAGCATTGCGACCTTCACCTACTTGCTTGATTTTTTGAATTCTTGGTTTCCTTACAGGTATAATGGAGGTATTAAAACCTGTCTTACAAAATTTTGAAGAAGGAATGCTGAAGATTGAAGAAAAAAAAAATATCTAAAACACCTAGCCAATACCTGGTATATTGCAAATATTTAAAACTATATTTAATGTTGTTTTGATTCTATACATATATCATTTTCCTCCCTAGTCTAATCTTAATATCCATGATTTCTCATTTTATAGCCTTTTTTTTTTTTTACAGCATTATCCCCGCTCCATTGCCTCCTGTTTAAAAGTGCCTCTTGACTCCTTCATGCTGTCCAGAGCCAATGTTCCTTGGCCTGATGCAGACTTCACTGGGTCCCTCCCTTAAAGGACTATCTGTATCCTTTGGGTTTGTCCCCTTCCTCCATCCTGGTACTAAAACCTGCCCTTGGTCATTTACATTCCTATTCTGGAATATTCTGTGGTTGTTAAAAAAAGCACAATATATGTGATGTGACTATACTGAAAAAGATCTACTAATGAAAAAGGGAAATACAGCTCTGGATGTATGGTATGATCTCATTTTTGAGACAAAATCTACTTCTCTTGTTTAAATTTTTTCAAGAAGCATGTACTTTTACCATTTTATGTGTGTATATTTTTAAGGAAACTGGTATAAGTTATAGGCATTGCAAAGACAGGTGAAATGGAAAATATAGGTTAAAATGAAGGGATGATGGTAGGCAGTTCACTAAAGCTAGTGTTTTCCCAAGTGGCTGTGAAAGGCATGTTTGGCAGATATTAATGGCTTTCTTTGTAGAAACAGAGGTGGCTTAATCAAGTAAGTCTGAGAAGCACCAAGTTAGGTGAAGTCAACAGGTGCATTTGCTTAACACAGGTTATCTCTATAGCTTTAAGATGCTCCTGTTCCCTGTGAGTCTGAAAAGTGGAGTAAAAGGTGCTCTGACAGCACCATCATTCTCTATGGAGCAAGCGCAACATTGCTTCCCAAGTGGTGCTAGTGGTTAAGAACCTGCCTGCCAACGCAGGAGATGCAAGAGATGTGGGTTTGATCCCTGGGTTGGGAAGATCCCCTGGAGGAGGGTATGGCAACTCATGGAGAATTCCATGGACAGAGGAGCCTGGAGGACTGTGCTCCCTGGGGTCACACAGATTTGGACATGACTGAAGCAACTAAGCACACAAGCCTAGCATTGTTTTCCCACTTGAGGTAGGACTCTTAGATTTTAAGAAATGCTGACCACAACCATTTCTCCCCTTAAATATCTCTACTTTTATCTTGTTCCCTTTTATTCACTTCCCATCTATATTCCACCAAGTGTTTGTATCAGACTGTTATCTTTAAGCTCAAAACTTTGTCCATTTAATAACTATAAAAAAAATCTCACGTAACATCCTTACCATGATTCCAATTGGCTGAACTATTTCTCTGTTACTAGATGTTGACTTGGCTTTCATTTTTTTCTCTGTAATAAATAAGACTGCAGTAAGCAAAATAAATAAATAAATAAATAAAATCTCAATGACCACTTAACGACATATAAATAACTTCTACAATTAACCCCAAACAAAATCATCCAGCTAAAAAAATTGTCTCTTCAATGTGAGAGAAAATTTCCTTTGCTTAGGAAAGGAAATTTTATTTTTAAAACAACTGCTTTTTAATTTGATCTTAAATTTGACACAACCGTCATTATTTTGACCTCATGTTCAGAGACTGAGTTGATCTTCATCATCACTGGTTCTCAGTTTAAGGCCCATTATCACCATGGACCCCTGTGAGGTCCTTTCATATTAGCTGAGTTATTCATCCCTTCACTTGTTCCTTTTTATATCCATTTCCCGATTCCATGTCCTTTTCCAAGTTATTCTAATCTGCTTAAATTATTAGAATTAAATAGATTAAATAGATTAGAATACATATGTGCTATACAGTAGGATCTTGTTTGTCTATTTTATATATAGTAGTCTTTATCTACTAATCCCACACTCCTAATTTATTCCTCCTCCACCCCCTTTCCCCTTTGGTAATCATAAATTTGTTTTCCATGTCTATGAGTCTGTTTCTGTTTTGCAAACAAGTTCATTTGTATCATATTCTAGGTTCCACATATAAGTGGTATCATATGGTATTTATTTGTCTTTTTCTATCTGACTGACTTTACTTAGTATGATAATCTCTAGGTCCATCCATGTTGCTGCAAATAACATTATTTCATTCTTTTTTTATTGCAAAGTAGTATTTCATTGTATATATGTGCTACATCTTCTTTATCCATTCATTTGTCAGTGGACATTTAGGTTGCTTCCATATCTTGACTCGGAGAAGGCAATGGCACCCCACTCCAGTACTCTTGCCTGGAAAATCCCATGGATGGAGGAGCCTGGTAGGCTGCAGTCCATGGGGTTGCGAAGAGTCGGACATGACTGAGTGACTTCACTTTCACTTTTCACTTTCATGCATTGGAGACGGAAATGGCAATCCACTCCAGTGTTCTTGCCTGGAGTATCCCAGGGACAGCGGAGCCTGGTGGGCTGCCGTCTATGGGCTCGCACAGAGTCGGACACAACTTAAGCAACTTAGCAGCAGCAGCATATCTTGACTATTGTAAATAGTGCTGCTATGAACATTGGGGCATATGTATCATTTTGAATTAGAGTTTTCTCCAAATATATGCCCAGGAGTGGTTTTGCTGGATCACATGGTAACTCGATTTTTAGGTTTTTAAGGAACTTCCACGGTGGCTCAATGGTAAAGAATTCCACCAGCAATGTAGACACAGGTGATGCTGCTTTGATTCCTGGGTCGGGAAAATGCCCTGGAGGAGGACATGGCAACCCATTCCAGTATTCTTGCTGGAAAAATCCCGTGGATAGAGGAGCCTGGCAGGCTACAGTCCACAGGGTCACAAAGAGTTGGACACGACTGAAGCTACTGAGCACACACACATACACAGCACAAGGAACCTCCGTACTTTTTTTCATAGTGTGTGCTAAGTCCTTTCAGTCCTATCTGAGTCTATGTGACCCTATAGACTATAGCCCACTATGCTTCTCTGACCATGGGATTCTCCAGGCAAGAATACTGGAGTGGATTGCCATGTCCTCTCCCAAGGGATCTTTCTGACCCAGAGATTGAACCCATGTCTCTAGGACTCCTGCATTGGCATGTGGATTCTTTACCACTACCACCACTTGGGAAGCCCTTTTTTTCACAGTGGCTGCATCAATTTACATGTCCACCAATAGTGTAGGAGGGTTCCCTTTTATCCACGTCCTGTCCACCATTTATTGTTTGTAAACTTTTTAATAGTGGCCATTTTGACCAATATGAGGTGATACTCCATTGTCATTTTGATTTGCATTTCTCTAATAATTAGCAGTGGCCACAGGACTGGAAAATGTCAGGTTTCATTCCGATCCCAAAGAAAGGCAATGCCAAAGAATGCTCAAACTACCACACAACTACACTCATCTCACACGCTAGTAAAGCAATGCTCAAAATTCTCCAAGCCAGGCTTCAGCAATACGTGAACCGTGAACTTCCAGATATTCAAGCTGGTTTTAGATAAGGCAGAGGAACCAGAGATCAAATTGCCAACATCTGCTGGATCATCAAAAAAGCATGAGAATTCCGGAAAAAGTTCTATTTCTGCTTTATTGACTATGCCAAAGCCTTTGACTGTGTGGATCACAATAAAATGTGGGAAATTCTGAAAGAGATGGGAATACCAGACCACCTGACCTGCCTCTTGAGAAACCTGTATGCAAGTTAGGAAGCAACGATTAGAACTGGACATGGAACAACAGACTGGTTCCAAATAGGAAAAGGAGTACGTCAAAGCTGTATATTGTCACCTTGCTTATTTAACTTATGAACTTATGTGCAGAGTACATCATGAGAAACGCTGGGCTGGATGAAGCACAAGTGGGAATCAAGATTGCCGGGAGAAATATCAATAACCTCAGATACGCAGACGACACCACCCTTATGGCAGAAAGTGAAGGAGAACTAAAAAGCCTCTTGATGAAAGTGAAAGAGGAGAGTGAAAAAGTTGGCTTAAAGTTCAACATTCAGAAAACTAAGATCATGGCATCCAGTCCCATCACTTCATGGCAAATAGATGGGCAAACAGTGGCTGACTGTTTTTCTGGGCTCCAAAATCACTGCAGATGGTGATTGCAGCCATGAAAGTAAAAGACGCTTACTCCTTGGAAGGAAAGTTATGACCAACCTACTCAGCATATTAAAAAGCAGGGACATTACGTTGTCAACAAAGGTCCACCTAGTCAAGGCTATGGTTTTTCCAGTGGTCATGTATGAATGTAAGAGTTGGACTGTAAAGAAATCTGAGTGCTGAAGAATTGATGCTTTTGAACTGTGGTGTTGGAGAAGACTCGAGAGTTCGTTGGGCTGCAAGGAGATCTAACCAGTCCATCCTAAAGGAAATCAGTCCTCAATATTCATTGCAAGGACTGATGTTGAAGCTGAAACTCCAGTCTTTGGCCACCTGATGAGAAGAGCTGACTCATTTGAAAAGATCCTGATGCTGGGAAAGATTGAGGGCAGGAGGAGAAGGGGACAACAGAGGCTGAGATGGTTGGATGGCATCACCAACTCAATGGACATGGGTTTGGGTGAACTCTGGGAGTTGGTAATGGACAGGGAGGCCTGGTGTGCTGCAGTTCATGGGGTCGCAAAGATTCGGACACAACTGAACAACTGAACTGAACTGAGCTAAATTATTAGTAATGTTGAGCATCTTTTCATGTGCTTATTGGCCATCTGGATGTCTTCTTTGGAGAAATGTCTGTTTGGGTCTTCTGCCCATTTTTTGAGTGAGTTGTTTTCTCTTTGTTATTGAGTTATATGAGCTGTTTGTATATTTTGGAAATCCCTTGTCAGTCACATCATTTACAAATATTTTCTCCCAGTTTGTAGGTTTTCTTTTCATTTTGTTTATAATTTCCTTTGCTGTGCAAAAGCTAGAATAAGCATATACTTAAGTGTTGTCATATTGCTGGCTTGCACGGCAGCACTGACCTATATTTCTACCAGCATTGCACAAATTTTTCAGCCAGATTCTAATTTTTGCTAGTTTGATTGATGTGAATTACTATCTTATTTTTATTTGCAATATTTTAGAATTTTCTTCTAAACTTACTGCCTAGTATTTTGTATTTTGACTCCATAATAACTTTTAATAAGATATTAAAAGTATAAACATGACCACCAGGAACAGTGCCTAAATCCTCAGAGTCACATAGGCCAAAGAGTGCTTGTGATAAATCAGTGAGTTTTGCAACTCTGTATGTATATTTTGCTAGGCAATATTGAAAGCAAAACAGAAAACCACCACATCCAAAGAACATCTTAGTATATTTACTAAAAATTAAAATGTTCATTTTATCATTCTCTACATTCTTCTTGCAACAGGAAATGACTTCTGAATACACTGCCTCATCTGTCATTGTCAAGGATTAAATATAAACCAAATTTGCAAGGTATTTTTTTAAAGATTGCTAGAGCAGAATAATGTCACTGTCAACATTTTTAAACGTTTTATGACATTGGGATCTTTCCTTAAAAAAAACTAATTAAAATTGGTCATGAATATTAACGTTTGAATTGAAAACAACTGCCACTAGGTGGCAAACAATCTACACACAGAATTATACAAAAGAGAAAATTATAAGGATACTATCATATATGCATATATGACAGTGCAAAATATCTGGTTAATACAGTATCATCTGTGTATTAAGGAGTGTGAGCCTAATGGTACAAGAGTGACAAATGGACTTGGTGAGAAATTGAGCTTTATTCTGTCTTAAATGAATTTTTTTTTTAACAGTGAGGATAGCAGATATTTGGCCTTAAAATCAAACATTTGTCATTACTGTGGAACTGGAATATGGACATCTATTGTTATGCTTGATCTCATCTGTGCTTTCCAAGTAACGTATCTCTCTATGATTGGAGATACATTGATGATAAAATACTGTAGCCCTGAGTGACCTTGAATTTGTCCTAGGACTTCTTGTCTGGCTTCATGTATTCTATATGGTTATCAATTTTTATAGCATGTGGAATATAGGAGAAGAGTGCTGCTGGGATTTTATTTCTCCATTTGATTCATCCCTCTGGAAATAAGAAATATGATGTTATGGTGAAAAATGCAGACTCTGGTGCTAGACTGCCAGATTTGGATATTAACACAGTTACCTACAAGTTATATAATTGTGATAGACTGCATTATTCTTCCCAAATAATAATTTCCCCTTCTTGTAAGCAGATAATACATTCCTCACACTATTGATCTTGGGCTTGATCATGTATGTGCCCTGGCCAGTGGTATGTGAGGAAACATGATGTATACTATATCTAGCAAGCAGCTTTAAGAACTGTTGTATGTTTCCACCATTTCTCTTGATCTTTCCCTCTACCAAGAAAATGATGTGCCATCAGTTAGAACTGGCTACTCTTTCAACCTGGGGTCTGCTCTGAGAAGAACCATAAAAATAGCTGAGGAAAATGACAGGCAGCTACCAGAATACAACTTCAGTGAGAAATAAGTATGTACTATTTAAGCTACTGAAAATTTGAGGTTATTTGTTATTATAACAATACCTAGTGAAAACTGATCATTACAATGACCTTGGGCCTCAGTCTCTTTACCTATAAAATGAAGCTGATAATTTTACCCTTCTCATAGGGCTTGGGGGATAAGTTAATATAAAGAATATAGAACAGTACATTGTATCACATTGGCTAGATAGCATTATTAAAATAGTCTATAAGTGAAAGTGAAGTTGCTCAGTCATGTCCAACTCTTAGCAACCCCATGGATTGCACCCTAATAGGCTCCTCCATCCATGGGATTTTACAAGCAAGAGTATTGGAGTGGGGTGTCATTGCCTTCTCCAAAATTGTCTGTATGTATGTTAAAAAAGAGCTTTCATCTATTAAATGACTACTATAGTCTAGGTGATTTTACTTATGATTTTATTTAGTCATACAATAAATTTCTAAAGTATTGAGGTTCTTATTTCATACAGAGGAGACTGAGACTCAGAAAAATCTCCTACTTAAGTGATTCTCAAATCATATGTGGCTAAGGACCTTTTTATTCCCCCTAAAAAGTCATGGGCTAATACTTTGAGGAAATACAATAAAAATGAGTTATTATACTCAGTAACAGAAAACCAAACAATCCAATCTAGAATGGGCAGAAGACCTAAATAGACATTTCTACAAATAGGCCTTTAGTATATTTTTAATTTTCATTTCCCTTAAATACTGATATGTGTGAGGTCTTATCAGCACTACCACTAAGAGTGATTTAAAGTGCGGACATATTTGTAGCATTAAATGTTCTCAGCCTAGAATAATGGAGTAGATTTAAAGAATGTATTGACCATCTTTTTGTTTCTGCATCACAGAAATGAACACATACTGTAAGCTGTATTTGAGTTCAACTTTCTTGAAAAAACAGTTCCCTTGACCTTCCTGTCTGTTTCCTCCAGGAGCTGATACTCAGTGTGAAGACAAGCAGAAACACTTTATCTTATTCATGAAAGAGTTTTTAGATGTTAAAAAGGTGAGGACTGTTTATAGCATCTAGTTTCAGTACCTAGAAAGCTTAACTTTCTCCAGGTGAAGCAAGGACCGTGTCAGGAGGCATCCTTTAGTACAGGAAATTCAGTTTTTACTCATGGACTTCCTTAACCAATTTTGAAAATATTTATGTTCTTTCAAATATATATATTTATTTAGTCAGTAAGTTTTTATTTAGTTTTCTTATTAGCATCTTTTATGGAGATACAATTGAATACAGTAAACTGCATGTGCTTAAATTATCCATTTTTATAAGTTACCCCATGTGCATATCCTGCTGCTGCTGCTGCTAAGTCACTTCAGTCATGTCTGACTCTGTGCGATCCTATAGACGGCAGCCCGCCAGGCTTCCCTGTCCCTGGGATTCTCCAGGCAAGAACACTGGAGTGGGTTGCCATTTCCTTCTCCAATGCATGAAATTAAAAAGTGAAAGCAAAGTCGCTCAGTCATGTCCGACTCTCAGCGACCCCATGGACTGCAGCCAACAAGGCTCCTCCATCCATGGAATTCTCCAGGCAAGAGTACTGGAGTGGGTTGCCATTGCCTTCTCCAATTTAGCATATCCTGCTAAAAAACCATAAACAGTATCAGAAAAGTGAATGTTTCCATCACCCCCAAACATTTTCTCCTGTCTCTCTTTTTCTTCAATTTTTCTTCTGCTTTATTTTTATTTTCATTTTTTTGTTGAGATAAAAATGACATCCAGCATTATAGTTTCTGGTTTATAACATAATGATTCAGTATTTTCATATATGGTGAAATGATCATCACAGTAAGTCTAGTTAATATCCATTAACACACATTGTTATAATTTTTTTTCTTGTGACAAGAACTTTTGAGATTTACTGTCTTGCTGCTGCTGCTGCTGCTAAGTCTTTTCAGTCGTGTCTGACTCTGTGTGACCCCATAGACAGCCTCCCACCAGGCTCCCCCGTCGCTGGGATTCTCCAGGCAAGAACACTAGAGTGGGTTGCCATTTCCTTCTCCAATGCATGAAAGTGAAAAGTGAAAGTGAAGTCGCTCGGTCGTGTCTGACTCTTAGCGACCCCATGGACTGCAGCCCACCAGGCTCCTCCTTCCATGGGATTTTCCAGGCAAGAGTACTGGAGTGGGGTGCCATTGCCTTTTCCAATCTACTGTCTTAGCTACTTTCAAATATACAAGACAGTATTATTAACTATAATCACCATGCTGCACCTTATCTTTTCAAATATTTTAAAATTATTGTATTATATTGAACATCAAAAGTTTTTTAAAAGTTCATAAGATAAGAGAACATTGGCCTTTTAAAATAAAATAGAACATTGGGAACACGGGCCTTTTAAACTAAAAGCTATGTTGCTCTTTTAATTGGAATTTTTTTACCAAAGCAATTTTATCTACCCATATAAAGTTTAAATATATAAACAAATTGTTCCTTAAATGTAAGAGATCTGATTTTTTTCCTTTTTATCTTCCAAAACATATTTGTAATTTCCTCATAAGAACTGTAATATATATATATATTTATGATGCATATTTATACTTAGGATCCTTTTATTAGTCTATAACACTTTATGTGTATCATTTGCATTTAAAAATTTAGTGAACAGAGACTCTAAGTATTAAAAATTCCATCTGGATTGAGTTATCATTCTGATTATTAATGTTCAAATGATCAAAATAATATTTATTATAAATATTGATAAATGTCCATTAAACACTATGCATTTCTCAGAAATACATCTTTTAATGAGATAAATGAGGTTATATCTGTATATGAATATTGAAAAAAAGTGAAAGTGTTAGTTGCTCAGTCATGTCCAACTCTTTGTGACCCCATGGACTGTAGCTTGCCAGGCTCCTCTGTCCATGGGATTCTCCAGACAAGAATACTGGAGTGGGTAGCCATTCACTTCTCCAGGGGATCTTCCTGACCCAGGGATTGAACCCGGGTCTCCCACATTGCAGGCAGATTTTTACCATCTGAACCACCACGGAAGCCCCACATATGAATATTACTTATTATTAAAATAGAAAACTTATATTTTGGCTTCATCTTTGTAGATATAAGCACCAAGAAACACAGTGCAGCTAAATAAGTAGGCAGAACTGGGAGGGAATTGGTTATAGCCCTGTTACTCAATTCTTTGAACTCCTGAGTTATATAACAAATACTGTATCCATAGTGATATATTATAAAAATTGCTTTTTAGTGATCCATTAAGAATTTGTTAGATTCTCATTTACTTTTGATGAAAAAAATTTTTAAGGAAACTCCTACTTAAAGGATTTCTTAACCAATCACCTGAGTTACTCACTTTTTCACCACTATTTGAAATTGTCCTCTCCTTTTCTGCTGGTGAAATTTTTCAACCAAGAAAAATACAATAGAGCAAAATTCAATTCAGGAAAGGTGGAATCCTCTACTTTTCTTTCATAGAGTATGAGAAGTGGAATTATAAAAGGAGACAGGGAAAATAGGAAAGTACAAAAGTCAGTTTTAACAGAGTTTTGGGGAAGCATACATGTGGAAGTTGAAGATCTGGAAACTGATTTCCTTAAAATCACAGTTCTATTCCTGGGCCTTGGAAAGCTTCCAGATACTCCCAGGTGTGCACAGACTCTAATTTGAAGATCAGTCCTCTGTTGTCAGCAGAGTAATTCTTTCTTGAGATAGATAGAGGAGATTTTGCTTTACAAGTTTATCAAAGTCCACTCTCCAGTCAATAGACCTAATAATATCATTATTTTACAAGTTGCTCTGTTGAGACAGGATGGACAACTCATTAGTTATTGTGTGTAAAAAGAAAGCTCTTGGCTAAATTAAGTAATATAAATGATTATGTTCTTGCCAAAGGACAAAACCATCTTTAGTTCTAAAATTACCTTTCCTGCTGTCCAATGTAGTCAGAACAAACTCTTCTCTAAACTCCAGGAATATTGAACTGCACCAGACCTGGTGGAAAGATATTGAGAAAGTCTTCTCTGAAACCCCAAGCTTGGCTGACTTCCCGTCCCCTGGTCATCCATATCTGTAGACCTTTATTGAACAGAAAGGTATTAAAATTATTTTATTATCATCTGTCTTTCCCAACAAATTTGAAGTCCTGGAAGTGAAAGAATCATTTTGTATTCATCTTTAAACACCTTGTTTCCTGCATGATACTTGTTATGTAGAGTTGCTCAAAAAATATGCATCAAAATGAACTGTCCTGAATGAGGGAGAAACAATTATATTTGTATGGTATGATGTGAGAGATAGAGAAACTTTTCTGATGTAAAACATTAGCTCTACCAATTATTCTTAATTCCTTTGATAAAAGCTTTTGCTTGTCCTGGAACCCTAATATTAACAAAATGAAATATGATTAAAATTTAGCTGCAAAAATAAGAATAGCGAGAACAGAAATTGTTTCCTGCCATGGGATCAGCCTCTGCAGTCTCACTGCAGAAAATACAGGAGCACAGCCCAGAGCAGAGCTTGCCAGGGAGAGGATGTTCCAGGAGGACAAGGGAAGAGCTTGATCCCTCCATGATCACCAGAGTCTGCTGTGGGATTTGGGGTTTGATCATAAACCTTGTGAGTAGCCATTAGAGATTATTAAGCAGAATGGTGACATGATCTGGTTTGGTTATTAAAAGATCACTCTGACAGTCTTCTCTTCCATAATTACACCAACTCTCCCACGAAAAACAGTCAAAACATCTAGAAAAGAATATCGTTTAAGATCTATATAAAGCACTGAAAGGACAATAACTGAATCAGAAATTTCCAGACCAAAATCAAATTAGAAAAATGGGAAGCCTGAGAAGTCATGCAATAAATTCCAAGTGGGAGAAATCAAAAGGAGCCCACAGTTAGATATAGCACAGTGAAGCTGCAGAACACCAAAGACAAAGAAAAAAAAATTCTTAAATCAATCATAAAAATAATATTTGTTTTCTTGGGGCAGCCATAATGCATTGCCATGAACTGGGTGGGTTAAAACAACAAAAATGTATTCCATCATAGTCCCAAAAGTTCTGGAGACCAGAATCTGAAATCAAGGTGTTGGTAGAGTTGATTCTTTTTTGAAGTACCAAGTGAGAATCTGTTTTGTGCTTCTCTCCTAGCTCCTGTGGGTAGCTAACAATTTGTAGCATTCCTTGGCATGTAGCTGCACCACTCCAATCTTTTATCTTTATCTTTATAAGTTGCTTCACGTGGCATTTGCCTCTCTGTCTCTGTGTGTCCTCCCCTCTTCTTCTCAGGGCAAAAGTCATTAGATCTAGGGCCCACACCAAATATAGGATGATTTTGTCTTGAGATTCTAAACGTAGTGCTACAAAGACCATCTTTCAATGTAAGGTCACATTCTGAGGTTCTGAATGAACATCAACCTTAAAGGAAGACCATTAACCACAGTATGGTTAGGTTATTTTAAAAAGAGAATAGTAGACTAATTTTCAATACTATTAACATAAGCTAAAAAAATAGTGAAATGATATTTTAATATTTTTTATTTTAATATTTAAGAAAAGTTAAATATATTTAATAATTCTGCTTTATTGACTATACCAAAGCCTTTCACTGTGTGGATCACAACAAACTGGAAAATTCTTAAAGAGATGGGAATACCAGACCACCTTACCTGCCTCTTGAGAAATCTGTGTGCAGGTCAAGAAGCAACAGTTAGAACTGGACATGGAACAACAGACTGGTTCCAAATTGGGAAAGGAGTGCGTCAAGGCTGTATATTGTCACCCTGCTTATTTAACTTGTCAGAGAAAATTCTTGAGAGTCCCTTGGACTGCAAGGAGATCCAATCAGTCCATCCTAAAGGCATTCAGTCCTGAATATTCATTGGAAGGAGTGATGCTGAAGCTGAAACTCCAACACTTTGGCCACCTGATGTGAAGAACTGACTAATTTAAAAAGAGTCTGATGCCGGGAAAGATTGAAGGCAGGAGGAGAAGGGTATGACAGAGGATGAGACGGCTGGATGGCATCACATAATCAATGGATATGAGTTTGAGCAAACTCTGGGAGTTGGTGATGGACAGGGAAGCCTGGCATGCTGCAGTCCATGGGGTTGCAAAGAGTCAGATACGACTGAGCAACTGAACTGAACTGATTTTTAATATGCTGAAAATGACTTCCAAGTTAAATCCAGTGAGAATAGATTTTAAGAGCAAAGACAGAATAAATTTGTTTTCAGACAAATGCAGTGCAAGCTTGCTACAAGTAGAAATTTGTTAAAGAAAATCCTAAAGAATTTATTTTACCTTTGCTCTTAAAATCTATTTTCATTGGACTTAAATTGGAAGTCACTTTCTTTATTATATTAGAAATATAATTTCACTAGTTTTCAGCTAAAGGATATACTTCAGCATAAGGATAGTAGGCCTAGGTACTGAAATATATGAACAATATAGATAATAGTAAGTATGTGAGTAAATCTACAGGAGCATTGAAAGTATAGCTTGTAATGATAATAATAATAGTGGAATTTTTTCAAGGTAAATGTAAAGAAAATGAAAACTAAAAATATGTGAATCAAGATGGTGTAAACTGCATTCAAAATGTTCTAGGAATCTTATATTTTCTGTAAGGAAGGTAAAAGTAGTGTTTACTTTTTTGCTGATTTTTGTTGTTGTTCAGTCACTCCTTTGTGTCTGACCCTTTGTGACCCCATGGACTGCAGCACACCAGGTTTCACTGTCCTTCACCATCTCCCGAGATTGCTCAAACTCATGTCCAGTGACTTGGTGATACCATCCAACCATCTCATCCTTTATTGTACCCTTCTCCTCCAGTCTTTCCCAGCATCAGGGTCTTTTCCAATGAGTCAGCTCTTCGCGTCAGGTGGCCAAAGGGTTCAGCTTCAGCAACAGTCCTTCCAGTGAATACTCAGGAATGATTGCCTTTAGGATGGACTGGTTGGATCTCCTTGTAGTTCAAGGGACTCTCAGGAGTCTTCTCCAACACCACAGTTCAAAAGCATCAATTCTTCAGTGGTCAGCCTTCTTTATAGTCCAACTCTCACATCCATACATAACTACAGAAAAACCATAGCTATGACTAGATAGACTTTTGTTGGCAACGTAATATCTCTGCTTTTAATATGCTGTCTAGGTTGGTCATAGGTTTTCCTCCAAGGAGCAAGCATCGTTTAATTTCATGGCTGCAGTTGAACTTTCTGGGGTAAGCGCTGAACAAAAGGAAAAGAGTGACTAAATCTCAAGTTACAAAAAAGAGTACAAAGTGATTTAAATACATACTCGCACACAATCAATTTCAATAAAACAGAGAAAAAGAAACAAAATATGTAAGACAAACAGAAAGTATAAAATAAGTTGCTAAATTTGCACCATGTGTATATACAGTAATTATATTAAATGTAAGTAGACTAAATGGGCTGTTTAAATGACAGAGATTGTCAGAAAGAATAAAAAATGCAACTGTTTGATGTTTGTGAAAAAGAAATAACTCAAATATATGTATACAAAAGATTGAAAATGAATGGATGCAAAAAGAAATACCATGGAAGCACACTTATAATACACATTTTAAAGCAAAATATATATTAGAGAAAAGATGATTATTTCATATTTATTAAGAGGTTTCACTTACCAGGGTGACATAATAATTTTATATTTGTCTTCACTAATAATAGTGCTTCAAATTCTACTATTCAAAAACAATAATTAAATGAAACAGAAAGAGAAATCAATAATTATACCCTAAGATTTTAACACACTTCTCTCAGCAACTGATAAAAAATATAAACATGATTATATAAGATTTGGAAAATAAGACCTAAGGTCTTATTTTCAATCAAAAAACTGGCCTAAGGAACAAATTCTACCATTGTTCAACACATTCTTTTCAAGAACAAATGAAATATTTTAAAAATTGGCCATATATATTGGCCATAAATGCATTTCAGTGCATTTCAAAGAACTGAAATAATTGAAAGTACATTTTCTAATCACATACAATTAAACTAAGAATATTTTTTTAAAGTATCTGAAATATTCCCATGGTTATAAATTAAGAAATATGCTTCAAACAAACCCATGGGTCACTTCTAATTAATTCTTACAGAATATGAAGCAGTTCTTAGAAGAAAATGTACAACATTATATGTGTATACTAGAAAAATAGGGGCTGCAATTTAATGGATTAAGAATCTATTACAAGAAGATAGACAAAATTCAGAAAAATAAATTTAAAAGCAGCAGAAGAAAATAATAAAGATAAGATCAGAAATTAGTTAAATAGAAAACACAATAAAGAGGACAAACTCTTCCCATAGTATAGTTTGCAGAAAGTTTGAACTGACAAAATTCTGTTATTACTGAATGTGAGTGCATTTGTGTGTATAAGAAAAAGAGAGAGAGGAAACTAAATTATTACTGTTACGAATGAAGAGGGAGATATTACTAGATGCACTAAAAAGTTAATAAGAAAATATGAACAATGTTGTGCTGACAAATTTGAAATTTTAGACCAAATCAAAGCAAAAAATGCATCTTATTAAACTGACTAGAGAAGAAGTAGAAAACTAAAATAATTCTCTTGTATAGTTCTAATGAATTTGAATCACTAAAAACTTCCATACAAGAAAATCCCTGGATTTGTATGTCTCCAAATGTGAATTCTGTCAAACATTTGAAAATGTCTCTATCTTCTTAAATTTTATTTTACCTATAAGAAGATTCCCCAAATCATTTCAGTAAGCTAACATAATCTTCATAGTAAAACCAGACAAGCTTACTATTAGAAAGGAAAATTAAAGGCCAATCCCACTCACAAACATAATTACAAAATCTTTAAAGATAATTACAAAACCTTTAAAATATATATTTATATATATATTTAAATGTCCTGAAAAACTAATAATAAAAGTGAAAATCACTAGTCCAATAGAGGGTATCTACCAAACCCTACAGCAAAAATTCCTAATCATGGGGGATTAATATCTTTCTCCTTAATATTGAGAATTTGATGAGAATGCCTGGTAGCACTTCTATTCAACATTTTATTAGAGATCTTAACTAGTACAAGTTAAGGTCTTCCTTGGTAGCTCAGCTGGTAAAGAATCCATCTGCAATGCAGGAGACCCCTGTTCAATCTTCGGGTCAGGAAGATCCCCTGGAGAAGGGATAAGCTACCCAACCCAGTTTTATTGGGCTTCCCTGGTGGTTCAGATGGTAAAGAATCTGCGTGCAATGCAGGAGAGGTGGGTTTGATCTCTGGGTTGGGAAGATCCCCTGGAGGAGGGTATGGCAACCTACACCAGTATTCTTGCTTGGAGAATTCCATGGACAAGGGAGCCTGGCAGGCTACAGTCCATATGGTCACAAAGAGTTGGACGTAAATAAGAGATTTTAACTTTCACCATCACTGTCATTTTCAGACAATATAGTTGGGAAAAACAGAAAGTCCAAAATAATCTGGATGCAGAGGTTTCCCTGGTGGTCCAATGGTTAAGAATCTGCCTTGTAATACAAGGAACACTGGTTCAATCCTTGGTCTGGGGAGATCCCACATGCAACAGTGCAGCTAAGCCCATGTGCCACAGCTACAGAGCCTATGTACTGCATCTGCTGAAGCCCATGGGCTTAGAGCCTGAGCTCTGCAACAGGAAAAGCCACTATGATGAGAAACCCACAAATCACAATGAAGAGTAGCTCCTGCTCATGGCAACCAAAGAAAGCCTGCATATAGCAGCAAAGACCCACCACAGCCAAAATAATAAAATAAAATTCTCTTAAAAGAATCTTAAATGCAAATTATTAAAATTAATAGTTGAATGTAGAATTATTGATGAATATATATACAAAATCATGTGCTATATAACATATCTGCAATAACCATGAAAGTGAAAGTTATTCAGTTGTGTTCGACTCTTTGCAAACCAATAGACTAAACAGTCCATGGAATTCTCCAGGCCAGAATACTGGAGTGTGTAGTCTTTTGCTTCTCCAAGAGATCTTCCCAACCCAGGAATCCAACAGGGATCTCCTGCATTGCAGGCAGACTCTTTACCAACTGAGCTATCAGAGAAGCCTGCAATAACCATACTGAAGTGAAATTTTAATTTCACTTTTGCAATAACCATACTGAAATGAAATTAAAAGATACCACTTACATAATACAAAAATGGAAGTATTCAGAATTAAATATATTAAAAGATGTATACACTTTCTCCAAGAAACTTATATGACATTATTGAACATAACTGCTTACTTGAAGGAACACTTAACTGGTTAAATTTTTTATAATTTGAGCACAAAATGAAAAATGACATAATGGACTACAATGGATGGCATTAAAAGAAAAAGAATCCATGAGTAATGCTGATAGCAAAAACATTAAAAGGGAAGGTGGGGAGAATGGAAGGGTCTTCTTCACAAAAGAATGCCACATAATAAAAAATGAATGATGGAATTTCAAATCACCATTTTGCAACCTTCATAGTAATAAATGATCATCAATAGATGCTAAAATGATTAGATGAAAGATTACTAGGGAACCATATGTGCATCCAATATTATAATCTCATTTGGTAGGTTATGTATTAATTTCAAAGGAAAAAAGTGCCTTTCAAAGGAAAAAAAGTGAAATCTGGCAGAGGTCAGTTTTAAAAGAGATCAAACTTAAGATCAGTAATAATGAGACATCAGATCAAGTGTCTTCTGAGGTGACCATGGAGCAGGGAATACTGCCTCTCATCCAGTACATCTGCCAAAATCTTTAACCAAAATCTAATCACGAGGAAAGAATAATCTATCCAAATTAAAGATTTACAAAACAATTGGCCCAGGTTCTTTAAAAATGTCATGAAAGACCCTCCCCCGCCACCCTCCACACACACACAAAGAGAGAGAGCTGGAGGACCGCTACTTTAGACAAATGGGATAGAGATACATGTCAATGAAATACTTTGAATGATTGTTTCTGAATGCTTTTTTTAATTCCCAAGTGTATCAGATCAGATCAGATCAGATCAGTCGCTCAGTCATGTCCGACTCTTTGCGACCCCATGAACCGCAGCACGCCAGGCCTCCCTTTCCATCACCAGCCCCCGGAGGTCGCTCAGACTCACACCCATCAAGTCAGTGATGCCATCCAGCCATCTCATCCTTTGTCGTCCCCTTCTCCTCCTGCCCTCAATCCCTCCCAGCATCAGAGTCTTCTCCAATGAGTCAACTCCTCTCATGAGGTGGCCAAAATACTGGAGTTTCAGCTTTAGCATCATTCCTTCCAAAGAAATTCCAGGATTGATCTCCTTCAGAATGGACTGGTTGGATCTCCTTGCAGTCCAAGGGACTCTCAAGAGTCTTCTCCAACACCACAGTTCAAAAGCATCAATTCTTCGGCGCTCAGCCTTCTTCACAGTCCAGCTCTCACATCCATACATGACCACAGGAAAGACCATAGCCTTGACTAGGCGAACCTTTGTTGGCAAAGTAATGTCTCTGCTTTTGAATATGCTATCTAGGTTGGTCATAACTTTCCTTCCAAGGAGTAAGCGTCTTTTAATTTCATGGCTTCCCAAGTGTACAGATATTTGTTTCTAGGCTTGATCAGCGAAGTGTAGCCACTTGAATGATTTGTTATAGCAATTAGATTTTATGCAATTATGGAAGCTAGTGGAGCAGTCTATGCTGGCCATTGCCTCTGGTTCTAGTATTAAGCCCCCAGATTGCTTTAGGTTAGTTAGTTTGGCAATCAGGAAAGAAAGATGTGTGTGGTAGGAAGCCAAAAGCTGAGTCTGTTTCTCACTACCTCCAATCTCAGTATGATGGGAGACCAGCACTAGAAGCTAGCCCTTCCACCATGGAGCGGTACATGCATTTGGCTAGGACTTGGAGATAATGAAGAAGGAGAGCTAGCAGGACATTAAAGAGCATCCAGCCCAAGTATTGTCACATACCAACAAGGTGAGCTAACAGAGCGGTGACAAGATATGTGAATTGCCACAAAATCTGGTACCCAGCCCCACTGACATTACATATGCAGCTTCACATCTTTCTTCCATATCTCATGCAAGCTTCTCTTATGGCCAATGCTCAATCAGACCCAGATAGAAAAAGAAAATCTGAGAAACAGTTAAAAATTGTACAAAGCTACTGCAATTTACGCTTTGCCAAAGTGGCATCTGTAGCGACCTCATCTGATGATACTTATCTTACAACAGGGCTTCCCTGGTGGCTCAGACAGTAAAGAATCCTCTTGCAATGCAGGAGACCTGGGTTCGCTCCCTGGGCTGGGAAGATCCTCTGGAGAAGGGAATGGCAACCCACTCCAGTATTCTTGTCTGGGAAATTCCATGGACAAGAGGAGCCTGGCAGGCTACAATCCATGGGGGTCACAAAGAGGAGGACTTCACTGAGTGACTAACTTTCACTTTTCACTTTCATCTTACAAAATAGACAATAACAAACCACACTTCAGCCTAACTTGATGCAAATATTCTCCACGCAACAAAAAGACACGTGGGTGCTTTCTCCCAAAAGTTGATGTAAATCCCTTTCTCCCTCTTTCGGTGATATTCACACGTCTTCTAGCTGAGCCACAATCTCCTGTCAAAATTCTATAATTTAATACTGAGATGTAGGGTTAATTACTATCAACACATCTTATTTTAGATGATAGGGGAATGCTGGAGGGAAATAAAAATTAAAGTAAGGAAAACTTAAAGCTACTACAGTCTTTGTTCTGCAACTGATCACACAGTCATGGCAGTTATGTTTAACTGCCACATATACTCTCTCTTCCTTTTGTCCTCAGGGAGCACCTCAGATAGGCATGGTTCCTTGCCTGGTGGGATGACTCAAACCTTCATTCCTAAAGGATCTAGGCCAACAGTAGCCCGTATTGGGTGAGTGTAGCTTTCCATTGACTTAATTGCAGGATACGGGAATACCCCCACATCCGAGGAGCAGTCGCTGCACGGGCGCAGGAGGGCCGAGAGGAGCTACTCCACATTCAAGGTCAGGAGGGGTGGTGGTGAGAAGATCCCCCTCATCCAAGGTAAGGAGCAGCGGCTATGCTTTGCTGGAGCCACCATGAAGAGATACCCCACGGCCAAGGTAAGAGAAACCCAAGTAAGACGGTAGGTGTTGTGAGAGGGCATCAGAGGGCAGACACACTGAAACCATAATCACAGAAAACTAGTCAATCTAATCACATGGACCACAGCCTTGTCTAACTCAATGAAACTAAGCCATGCCATGTGGGGCCACCAAAAAGGGCAGATCATGGTGGAGAGATCTGACAAAATGTGGTCCACTGGATAAGGGAATGGTAAACCACTTCAGTATTCTTGCCTTGAGAACCCCATGAACAGTATGAAAAGGCAAAATGATAGGATACTGAAAGAGGAACTCCCCAGGTCGGAAGGTGCCCAATGCTACTGGAGATTAGTGGAGAAATAACTCCAGAAAGAATGAAGCCATGGAGCCAAAGCAAAAACAATATCCAGTTGTGGATATTGTTTTCATTCCAATCCCAAAGAAAGGCAATGCCAAAGAATGCTCAAAATACTGCACAACTACACTCATCTCACATGCTAGTAAAGTAATGCTCAAAATTCTCCAAGCCAGGCTTCAGCAATATGTGAACCGTGAACTTCCTGATGTTCAAGCTGGTTTTAGAAAAGGCAGAGGAACCAGAGATCAAATTGCCAACATCCGCTGGATCATCGAAAAAGCAAGAGAGTTCCACAAAAACATCTATTTCTGCTTTATTGACTATGCCAAAGCCTTTGACTGTGTGGATCACAATAAATGTGGAAAATTCTAAAAGAGATGGGAATACCAGACCACCTGATCTGCCTCTTGAGAAATTTGTATGCAGGTCAGGAAGCAACAGTTCGAACTGGACATGGAACAACAGGCTGGTTCCAAATAGGAAAAGGAGTATGTCAAGGCTGTATATTGTCACCCTGTTTATTTAACTTATGTGCAGAGTACATCATGAGAAATGCTAGGCTGGAAGAACACAAGCCGGAATCAAGATTGCCGGGAGAAATATCAATAACCTCAGATATGCAGATGATACCACCCTTATGGCAGAAAGGGAAGAGGAACTAAAAAGCTTCTTGATGAAAGTGAAAAAGGAGAGTGAAAAAGTTGGCTTAAAGCTCAACATTCAGAAAACTAAGATCATGGCATCCGGTCCCATCACTTCATGGGAAATAGATGGGGAAACAGTGGAAACAATGTCAGACTTTATTTTTGGGGGCTCCAAAATCACTGCAGATGGTGACTGCAGCCATGAAATTAAAAGACGCTTGCTCCTTGGAAGGAAACTTATGACTAACCTAGACAGCATATTAAAAAGTAGAGACATTACTTTGCCAACAAAGGTCCATCTAGTCAAACCTATGTTTTTCCACTGGTCATGTATGGATGTGAGAGTTGGACTGTGAAGAAAGCTGGACACCGAAGAATTGATGCTTTTGAACTGTGGTGTTGGAGAAGACTCTTGAGAGTTCCTTGGACTGCAAGGAGATCCAACCAGTCCATTCTAAAGGAGATCAATCCTGGGTGTTCTTTGGAAGGAATGATGCTAAAGCTGAAACTCCAGTACTTTGGCCACCTCATGCAAAGAGTTGACTCATTGGAAAAGACTCGGATGCTGGGAGGGATTGGGGGCAGGAGGAGAAGTGGACGACAGAGGATGAGATGGCTGGATGGCATCATCGACTCGATGGACGTGAGTTTGAGTGAACTCCGGGAGTTGGTGATGGACAGGGAGGCCTGGTGTGCTGCAGTTCGTGGGGTCACAAAGAGTTGAACGTGACTGAGCGACTGAAGTGAACTGAACTGAACTCCTAGAGGATCTCTTGCATTCTAGACCTACTCTTTCTTACACTTGTGGTGTAATAAAATATCTCTGATAGTTGGGATCAATTACCACGGTCAAACTGTAACCCTGAACGCAGGACTAATGGGTGTCCTTGGCATTTATGACACAAAGATGTTAACAAGAACCGTATTGACCAGTTGTATGGGTGGAAGCAGTAAGGAATGAGTAGTGGCAAAGGAAATGGAAACTGTGGATAAAGAACATGTTTTTTGGAAGTTTGATGGGAAGGGACAAAAAGAGACAGCCATAGCTGGAGAGAGGTGTGAAGCCCAGGGAAATGGGAGTGTGTGTCTATGTGACTATGGAAACACTCCCTTCACTTCTAGGGGTGGCAATGTTGCTAGTTTCTGGGTGCTTTAATATCTCTCTTATGTCTCTTAACGTTGCTGAAGTCTCTGTAAGTTGTCTCGTTAAGAGTCTTTTCATTAGAACCACATGAAATATGCTACTTATCTTCTTCTTGTCCTTCGAGATCAACTCTCCACCTGTTTTGCTTCCCAGAAACCTGCAAATAACATCAGGAAATCAAGGGTAGGAGACAGGGGAGATCATGGTGTTTATTCTCTGTCTCTAGCTACCAGGTTGTCTCAAAGAAGTGCTTTTGTTCCCCCAGAGGACTTAGGTCCTGTGAGGAAGTTCACGCTTACGTCCAGAGTACTCACTCCCCTTGTCCTTTTAGACCTGGACAGTAGAAGCCTCCTGAGTTCTACAAGTTCCAGGGTGTTGTTCTGCCCCTTCCTGTTTTCTCTAAACCTTGTGCACATTTTTGCCTAGAGTCCCTTTATTAAACTCTCTGTGAACTACTCAGTTTGATTGTGCCATCTGTTACATGCCAGGGACCCGGACTGGTAAATAACGTGGTGGCGCTAGTGATAAAGAACCTGCCTGCCAACGCAGAAGATGCAAGAGGTGCGGATTCAGTCCCTTGGTTGGGAAGATCCCCTGGAGGAGAATGGCAACCCACTCCAGTGTTCTTGTCTGGAGAATTCCATGGACACAAGAGCCTGGTGGGCTACAGTCCATGGGACCCCAAACGACCTGAGGATCCCCCGTTACGTCAGATGGTGCCTCTCCAGTTGAGCTGTCTGTGCAGGTTAACTTATTTCTGTGCAACGGATTGTGCTTGTTATTTTCATTCTTTTCTTTCTCAGTAAATAATCATAACTGGATCAAACTCAGAGAAGACATACCTGTGGGATGAAGGGGGATGGGGCAGCTCTGTGAGATTTCTCCTAATGCAGGCTCTGGTCCTTTACTAACCACTCTGTGTGACCCCTTGATGCTCTGTCTGCTCTGCTGTGCTGAAGGGAAGGTGTTCTGGATCTCAGGTGTATGTTGGGCAGCCAGTTCCTGTTGCTGTGCTGAGAGTTCTTCATCTCTTATCTACAACTGCTCAAGATTCACCCTTAGCCTAGTCAGCACTTGAGGCTGAAGCCATGGTGTGTAGTGGTGACAGCATGAGAGTCGGATACACCTGGGATTGAGTTCTGACTCACCATACAATCGCTCACAACAACCTCACACTCACACTAATGCTAACTCTGCCGGAACAAAAGGACGTCCCTGTGACAGATGGGTCACAGTTTTTTTATACTCAGGAATGACTCCTTTCTTTGGGGCTTTTCTTGTACTATCTCTCTTGTGTTATAGTGAGGGGAGGAGTTTTATAGACCAGTCTGAATTTGTAGGGGAAGGAGACAGCTTCCTGGCTTCCCTGGTGGCTCAGTTGGTAAAGAATCCACCTGTAGTGCAGGAGATGCAGATTCTATCCCTGGGTTGGGAAGATCCCCTGGAGAAGGGCATGGCAACCTACTGCAGTATTCTTGCCTGGAGAATCCCATGGACTGAGGCGCCTGGTGGGCTACAGTCCACAGAATCGAAAGAGTTGGACACGACTGAAGTGACTGAGCACACACTCATGCACAGAAGACAGCTTCCAGGTGGAATATTCCTTGAAAGTGTGTTCTCCTGCTGGCAGAAATCACTGATTCTGTGGAACACCATTTTTTGCCTGAAGCAACCCAAGTTGTGCCTTATTAGCATTTATACACACAATCCAAGGGCTGCAAGAGACCAAGACTCAAGGTGTTGAAGAGTGTCAACATATGGACATTTCTAATGTATACTTTTCTACATTAAAAAAAGGTCACAAATATTGTGGGTCCTAGATGACATTGCAGAAACACAGCCCACACATATCTGAAAGACTGCATGGTAAAAAATATATAGTCAGTGTTGCCTGTTTCAAATCTCTTTTAAATTCTAAATTCTGACTCTGCCTGTCGTAAGCCACAGTTCAAAAGAGAGTGTCTTTTTCTCTGATCTGCTTTAGGCATGGTTGGAAGTTCATGTGTAATAGTTAGGATTTGTTTGCTACAAAAAGCATGATATTTTCATGGTAGCTTTCACATTCAGGAACTCATTTTTCTCTCCTAACAAGAAGACCTGTCCAGGAAGGTACAACTACTTGATGATTCTGGCTGGGACCCAAACTTAAAACTTTTGGTCCTGCCATACTCAGTTTGTAACTTTAATAAGCACAATGGCAAAATGATGGATGGCTGTAACCAGGCAACACATCTGTGTAGCTACCAGGAAGAAGGAGGAAGGGACAAAAAGCCACAAGAGCAAGCCCACTAAGTCTCTCCAGTGATTCCAGATTATACTTTATTGAATAAGGTGGGGCCCGTGGCCACCCATTGCCACAAGGGGATCCAGGAAAGTTTTTTTTAACATAGTGCCTTGTCATCGTGACAAACTTGGGGTTGTATCACTAAAGAAGAGAAGAGGTTAGTGAGGCAACTGGCAGTATCTGACACAGTAATTTTTTTTTTAATTTTCTTTCTTCCTACTATATATTCCTTTGCATCTTCTGATGTAGTTACTCTTTCACCCTAGAAGTATGTTTTATATACCCAAACCTAGAGAGTTTACTCTCAGTTGCAGTAGTATATGCAGGATATTTGCTTGAGGGATGTTGTGGGGATGGACACTCAATTATTAATATTACCTGAATTAAGGTATTGGATTGGCCAATTCAGGTTTTTCCAATTGAACTTTTTGGCCAATAATATGTCTTTTCTGAAAATTTATTTTATTTATTTCTGCCCCCACCAAGTTTATGTTTCTTGTCATTATAAAGTTACAAAAATATTAAAAAAAATTTAGGAAATAGAGAAAATAAAAGGATAATTGTTAATAATTTTACTACCCCAATACTTATAACTGTTAATATTCTTGTATATTTCTTGCTATTACTTTATCAGAGATTTTTTAAATCATCAGTTCGGTTCAGTTCAGTCTCTCAGTTATGTCCAACTCTGCTACCCTATGGACTGCAGCACGCCAGGCCTCCCCGTCCACTCCTGGAGCTTACTCAAATCCATGTCCATCAAGTTGGTGATGCCATCCAACTATCTCGCCCTAGTCATCCCCTTCTCCTCCTGCTTTCAATCTTTGCCAGCATCAGGGTCTTTTCAAATGAGTCAGTTCTTCACATCAGGTGGCCAAAGTATTGGAGTTTCAGCTTCAGCATCAGTCCTTCCAACAAATATTCAGGACTGGTTGCCTTTAGGATTGACTGGTTGGATCTCTTTGCAGTCCAAGGGACTCTCAAGAGTCTTCTCCAACACCACAGTTCAAAAGCATCAATTCTTCAGTGCTCAGCTTTCTTTATAGTCCAACTCTATGATCCATACATGACTACTGGAAAAACCATAGCTTTGACTAGATGGCTTTGTTGGCAAAGTTGTCTCTGCTTTTTAATATACTGTCTAGTTTGGTCATAGATATTCTTCCAAGGAGCAAGCATCTTTTAATTTCTAGGCTGCAGTTACCATCTGCAGTGATCTTGGAGCCCAAGAAAATAAAGCCTGTCACTGTTTCCACTGTTTCTCCATCTATTTGCTATGAAGTGATGGGACCAGATGCCATGATCTTTGTTTTCTGAATGTTGAGTTTTAAGCCAGCTTTTTCACTCTCATCTTCACCTTCAATAAGAGGCTCTTCAGTTTATGCCATAAGGGTGGTGTCATCTGCATATCTGAGGTTATTTATATTTCTCCTAATAGTCTTGATTACAACTTGTGCTTCACCCAGGCCAGCACTTCACATGATGTACTCTGCATATAAGTTAAATAAGCAGGGTGACAATATACAGCCTTGACATACTCCTTTCGCAATTTAGAGCCAGTCTGTGGTTCCATTTATGGTTCTAATTGTTGCTTCTTGACCTGCATACAGATTTCTCAGGAGGCAGGTAAGATCACCTGGTATTCCCATTTCTTTAGGAATTTTCCACAGTCTGTTGTGATCCACACAGTCAAAGGCTTTGACATAGTCAATAAAGCAGAAATAGATGTTTTTCTGGAATTCTCTTGCTTTTTCTATGATCTAACAGATGTTGGCAATTTGATCTCTGGTTCCTCTGCCTTTTCTAAATCCAGCTCAAACATCTGGAAGTTCATGGTTCACGTACTGTTGAAGCCTGGCTTGGAAAATTTTGAGCATTCTTTTGCTAGAGTGTGCGATGAGTGCAATTGTGCAGTAATTCAAACATTCTTTGGCATTGCTCTTCTTTGGGATCAAAATGAAAACTGACCATTTCCAGTCCTGTGGCCAGTGCTGAGTTTTTCAAATTTGCTGACATACTGAGTGCAACACTTTCACAGCATCAACTTTTAGGATTTGAAATAGTCCAGCTATTCCATCACCTCATAGAAAACACCCTCTTCTAACAACACAAGAGATGACTCTACACATGGACATCACCAGATAGTCAATACCAAAATCAGATTGATTATATTCTTTGCAGCCAAAGATGGAGAAGCTCTATACAATGGAATTCCATCCCCTCCACTAGCTTTGTTTGTAGTGATGCTTCCTAAGGCCCACTTGACTTTGCATTGCAGGATGTCTGGCTGGAGGTGAGTGATCACACTACCATGGTTATCTGGGTCATTAAGATCTTTTTTGTATAGTTCTTCTGTGTATTGTTGCCACCTCTTCATAATATCTTCTACTTCAGTTAGGTCCATACTATTTCTGTCCTTTATTTTGCCCATCTTTTCATGAAATGTTCCCTTGGTATCTCTAATTTTCTTGAAGAGATCTCTAGTCTTTCCTATTCTATTGTTTTCCCCTATTTCTTTGCATTGATCACTGAAGAAGGCTTTCTTATCTCTCCATGCTATTCTTTGGAATGCTGCATTCAAACGGGTATATCTACCGTTTTCTCTTTTGCCTTTGGCTTCTCTTCTTTTCTCAGCAATTTTAAGGTCTCCTCAGACAACCATTTGGCCTTTTTGCCATTCTTTTTCTTGGGGATGGTCTTGATCCCTGCCTCCTGTACAATGTCACGAACCTCCATCTACAGTTCTTTAGGCACTCTATCCAATCTTGTCCCTTGAATCTATTTGTCACTTCCATTGTATAATTGTAAGGGGCTTGATTTAGATCATTCTTGAATAGTCGAGTAGTTTTCCCTACTTTCTTCCATTTAAGTCTGAATTTTGCAATAAGGAGTTCATGTTCTGAGCCACAGTCAGCTCCCAGTCCTGTTTTTGCTGATTGTATAGAGCTTCTCCATCTTTGGCTGCAAAGAATATAATCAATCTGATTTTGGTATTGACCATCTGGTGATGTCCACGTATAGAGTCTTCTCTTGTGTTGTTGGAAGAGGGTGTTTGCTATGACCAGTGTGTTCTCTTGGCAAAACTCTGTTAGCCTTTGTCCTTCTTTATTCTGTACTCTAAGGCCAAATTTCCCTCTTACTCCAGGTATTCTTGACTTCCTACTTTTGCATTCCAGTTTCCTATAATGAAAAGGACATTTTGGGGGGTGTTAGTTCTAGAAAGTCTTGTGGGTCTTCATAGAACTGTTCAACTTTAGCTTCTTCAACATTACTGTTTGGGGCATAGACTTGCATCACTGTGATATTGAATGGCTTGCCTTGGAAATGAACAGAGCTCATTCTGTCACTTTTGAGATTGCATCCAAGTAATGCATTTGCAGATGACACCACCTTTATGGCAGAAAGTGAAGAGGAATTACAAAGCCTCTTGATGAAAGTGAAAGAGGAGAGTGAAAAAGTTGGCTTAAAGCTCAACATTAAGAAAAAGAAGATCATGGCATCTGGTCCCATCACTTCATGGGAAGTAGATGGGGAAACGTGGAAACAGTGTCAGACTTTATTTTGGGGGGCTCCAAAATCACTGCAGATGGTGATTGCAGCCATGAAATTAAAAGACGCTTACTCCTTGGAAGGAAAGTTATGACCAACCTAGATAACATATTGAAAAACAGAGACATTACTTTGCCAACAAAGGTCCATCTAGTCAAGGCTATGGTTTTTCCAGTAGTCATGTATGGACGTGAGAGTTGGACTGTGAAGAAAGCTGAGCATTGATGCTTTTGAACTGTGGTGTTGGAGAAGACTCTTGAGAGTTCCTTGGACTGCAAGGAGATCCAACCAGTCCATTCTAAAGGAGATCAATCCTGGGTGTTCTTTGGAAGGAATGATGCTAAAGCTGAAACTCCAGTACTTTGGCCACCTCATACAAAGAGTTGACTCATTGGAAAAGACTGATGCTGGGAGGAATTGGGGGCAGGAGGAAAAGGGGACGACAGAGGATGAGATGGCTGGATGGCATCACCGACTCAATGGACATGAGTTTGAGTGAATTCCAGGAGTTGATGATGGACAAGGAGGCCTGGTGTGCTGCAGTTCATGGGGTCGCAAAGAGTTGGACATGACTGAGCGACTGAACTGAACTGAACTGCATTTCAGAGTCTTTTGTTGACTATGATGGCTACTCCAGTTTTTCTAAGGGATTCTCACCCACAGTAGTAGATATAATGGTCATCTGAGTTAAATTCCCCCATTCCAGTCCATTTTAGTTCACTGATTCCTAAAATGTCAGTGTTCACTCTTGCCATCTCCTGTTTGACCACTTTCAATTTGCCTTAATTCATGGACCTAACATTCCTAGGTCCTATGCAGTATTTCTCTTTACAGCATTGGACTTCACTTCCATCACCAGTCACATCCACAACTGGGTGTTGTTTTTGCTTTGGCTCTGTCTCTTCAGTCTTTCTGGAGTTATTTCTCCACTGATCTCCAGTAGCATATTGGACACCTACTGACCAATCTGGGGAGTTCATCTTTAAATGTCCTATATTTTTGCCTTTTCATACTGTTCATGGTATTCTCGAGACAAGAATACTGAAATGGTTTGCCATTCCCCTCTCCAGTGGACCACATCTTGTCAGAACTCTCCACCATGACCTGTCCGATTTGGGTGGCCCTACATGGCATGGCTTATAGTTTCATTGAGTTAGACAAGGCTGTGATTCAAATGATCAGTTTGGTTAGTTTTCTGTGATCGTGGTTTTCATTGTTTGCCCCCTGATGGATAAGGGTAAGAGATTTATGGAAGCTTCCTGATTGGAGACACCGAGGAGGAAACTGTGTCTTGTTCTGATGGGCGGGGCCACGCTCAGCAAATCTTTAACCCAATTTTCTGTTAATGGGCTGGGCCGTGTTCCTTCCCTGTTGTTTGTCCAGAGGTCAAACTATGGTGGAGGTAATGGAGATAATGGCAACCTCCTTCAAAAAGTCCCATGCACGTACTTGTGAATCATTGTATTCATTAAATTTCCTAATCCAATTTCACAATTAGCAAATCATAAGCATTTTCTGTGTTATTAGAACAGTAATGTCATGTCATAAATTATATATACATAGATGTTTATTTATACTGGAGTGGGTAGCCATTCCTTTCTCCAGGGGATCTTCCCAACCCAGGGATAGAACCTGGGTCTCCTGCATTGCAGGCAGATTCTTTACCGTCTGAGCCACCAGGGAAGCCCCTCTTAGTTATGCATGAAGTGAAGTGAAGTGAAGCTCAGTCATGTCTGACTTTTTGTGACCCCATGGACTGTAGCCTACCAGGCTCCTCTGTTCATGGGATTTCCCAGGCAATAGTCCTGGAGTGGATTGCCATTTCCTGTGTTATTAGCATTTTCTGTGTTATTAGAACAGTAATGTCATGTCATAAATTATATATACCTACATGTTTAGTTATACTGGAGTGGGTAGCCATTTCCTTCTCCAGGGAATCTTCCCAACCCAGGGACTGAACCCGGGTCTCCTGCACTGTAGACAGATGCTTTACCATCTGAGCCACCAGGGAAGTCTTAGCTATGAATATACGTGACTAAATGGTAAAAACCAATACATGCCATGTTATAAGACTGCTGACATTCAAATAAGATCAAAATAATAGCCACCATTTAGTAAGCACTTACTGTATGCCAGACATGGTTTGAGCACAACTTCAAATGCATTATTTCATTTATTCCTTACAACAGCCCTATGGAAAGGGATTACTATCATCTTGTGAACAAGTGAGGAAACTGAGGCTCAGAAATGGTTAAGTCACCTTTGTAAAATCACACAGATACTGTTCATTTCTTTTTTAAATTGGAATATAGTTGATTTATTGGACAAGGAAATGGCAACCCACTCCAGTGTTCTTCCCTGGAGAATCCCGGGGAAGGGGGAGCCTGGTAGGCTACCGTCTATGGGGTCACACAGAGCTGGACACGACTGAAGTGACTTAGCATAGCATAGCATAGTTGATTTTGTACAATATTGTGTTACTTTCTGCTGTACAGCAAAGTGAATCAGTTATACATATATCTATATCCTCTTTTTAAGATTCTTTTCCCATATATATAGGTCACTCCATTTCATTTTTTAAAATAATAATAACATGATAGTAATATATACTTATGAAAGCATAGTAATACATGTCTTGCTTCAATTTTATTACAGAAATCATGCTTTGAAGCAGGACTTATAATTCTATTAGAAAGATCTTACCATGAGAACTAAACATATCAATGTGTTCACATGTTAGATGACAATTTGAAATTATCCTGTCAAGTTAATGAATTATGTCTGTTTTATCCAATTGAGCCATCCATTGTATTCAAATTGCTAATACTTTGATGCATAAATAAGCTTTTAAAAAACAAATTCTTATATATTTGACAATTCTCTGCCTCTAAGCTTAATCACATTACAGTTTCCTGCTTATTTTGTGGTACTTATAAAATAACAATTATCCACATCAAAGCTTAAATAATTTTTCCATCTCTTTTTAAGACGACATAGATGTATTTGGAATAGGGAGGTTCAGATGACCTATCACTCTTTTCAGAAAAGACTGAGTCAAAAAGTGGAAAAGTCAGAGTTGTTAGGATTTTCTTAGATTCTTATGCTACAAAGTGGAAAACTAATAAATGGTATTCATAGTAATTTATCAGTACATTGATTTAATACTTTTTAAACCTTTTTCCTTATACCAGGAAAGCTCATCTAAGAATATGTCTCAGTGTTCTTGTTCAAAGTGATTAAACCAGAGAAAAGAATTAGAAGACTCTTGTGATCTTGCAGTGAACTAAAACAATGAAACAAAAAATTTTATTTATTTTTTGTTTTTTAAAAAAAACAAAGGTGATACATTCAAATTAGCTTTTAAAAACTAAGAGAGAAGCAGTTAACAAAGTATACATTGAGTTTTTTGCCACTTTCTAATCATCTACTTCACACTCTACTTCCTAAAGCCCACACCCCTCATGGTTAACTTAGTTTCTGGTATTGATTCTTCCATTTCCTATAGAAAATGTGGCCCTCTTCTTCACCTTGACTTTTACCCTTAATAGTATCTCCTTGAGATCCTTCTCTACCAGTGCATCTCATGCTTCCTCACCATTTTTTGCAGATGCCTAATATTCCATTATGGTTATGTACCATAGTTTAATTATCCACTCCTCTGCTGATAGATAACTTGGGTTGTTTCCAATCTTTTGCTTTTACAAACAAAGTAATATTGAATAACCTTGGGCATAAATCATTTTGATGTGTGCAGATATGTCAGTAAGACATATTCCCAGAAGTAAGATTGCCGGGTCAAAGAGTAAATACATTTGTAACTATTAAAAATATTGCCAAAATGTCCTTTATGGTGGTTGTATTTTGTGTCCTTCAGCTAGCAATGTATGAGAGTACCTATTACCCCATAGCCTTAGAAGCAGAATGTTGTTCAACTTTTTGATTATTGCCAAGCTGATAATGAAAAAAATGATGTTGGTTAGCATACACTGGTTTTAATTCACAGATATAATGTTCTACTGTGAAGCACACGGCCTTGGTGGTTTTTAATGTAATCTATGTCTTTGTCGCAAAAAGTTGTCAGGTTTCATGTCACACAATCAGTGCTGTAAGAGGAACTGTGTTAATGAGGGCTTCCGGGATTTATATTGTCAGCTCCGTAGTATTTAAAGGTATTGGTGTGGTAACAAGAGCCCTTGAACATAAGCCAGGAGAAAGATGCAGAGCAAGGAGTCAATCCCTGGATCTTCCAGGAACAGATCATGTGCTTTGATACAGTTAATGAATCACTAGGGGTTCAGTAGCCTCAGGTGATGGAAGTATCAGTAAGCAGAAGAATGGGAAGGAGAGACACAAAGTTTTGATGACTATGGCTGGGCACTGTTGGAGAAGACACCAATTTGAGACAGCAGAAACATGCCTGGCTGAAACCATCAGCTGAAAACACAGACAAGTGATGATCCGGAGGAGGAATAGACATACTCTATTGGAACTCGGTTTCAGTTCCAGTCTGGCGAGATGCTCATATGGACCCTGTGATACCAAATTCTGGTTACACTGAGACCAAGCCAGCCTTGAAGTTTAAAAGGGACTGGTGTTTATAAACACTTAACTTTACAACCTATCAGATCAGATCAGTCACTCAGTCATGTCCTACTCTTTGTGACCCCATGAATTGCAGCATGCCAGGCCTCCCTGTCCATCACCAACTCCTGGAGGTCACTGAGACTCATATCCATCGAGTCAGTGATGCCATCCAGCCATCTCATCCTCTGTCGTCCCCTTCTCCTCTTGCCCTCAATCCCTCCCAGCATCAGAGTCTTCTCCAATGAGTTAACCCTTCGCATGAGGTGGCCAAAGTACTGGAGTTTCAGCTTGAGCATCATTCCTTCCAAAGAAATCCCAGGGCTGATCTCCTTCAGAATGGACTGGTTGGATCTCCTTGCAGTCCAAAGGACTCTCAAGAGTCTTCTCCAACACCACAGTTCAAAAGCATCAATTCTTTGGTGCTCAGCCTTCTTCACAGTCCAGCTCTCACATCCATACATCACCACAGGAAAGACCATAGCCTTGACTAGAAGAACCTTAGTTGGCAAAGTAATGTCTCTGCTTTTGAATATGCTATCTAGGTTGGTCATAACTTTCCTTCCAAGGAGTAAGCGTCTTTTAATTTCATGGCTGCAGTCACCATCTGTAGTGATTTTGGAGCCCAGAAAAATAAAGTCTGACACTATTTCCACTGTTTTTCCATCTATTTCCCATGAACTGATGGAACCAGATGCCATGATCTTCGTTTTCTGAATGTTGAGTTTTAAGCCAAATTTTTCACTCTCCACTTTCACCTTCATCAAGAGGCTTTTTAGTTCCTCTTCACTTTCTGCCATAAGGGTGGTGTCATCTGCATATCTGAGGTTATTGATATTTCTCCCAGCAATCTTGATTCCAGCTTGTGTTTCTTCCAGTCCAGCGTTTCTCATGATGTACTCTGCATATAAGTTAAATAAACATAGTGACAATATACAGCCTTGACATACTCCCTTTCCTATTTGGAACCAGTCTGTTGTTCCATGTTCAGTTCTAACTGTTGCTTCCTGACCTGCATACAAATTTCTCAAGAGGCAGATCAGGTGGTCTGGTATTCCCATCTCTTTCAGAATTTTCCACAGTTTACTGTGATCCACACAGTCAAAGACTTTGGCATAGTCAATAAAGCAGAAATAGATGTTTTTCTGGAAGTCTCTTGCTTTTTCCATGATCCAGTGGATGTTGGCAATTTGATCTCTGTTTCCTCTGCCTTTTCTAAAACCAGCTTGAACATCAGGAAGTTCACGGTTTACATATTGCTGAAGCCTGGCTTGGAGAATTTTGAGCATTACTTTACTAGCATGTGAGATGAGTGCAACTGTGCGGTAGTTTGAGCATTCTTTGGGATTGGGATGAAAACTGACCTTTTCCAATCCTGTGGCCACTGCTGAGTTTTCCAAATTTGCTGGCATATTGAGTGCAGCGCTTTCACAGCATCATCTTTCAGGATTTGGAATAGCTCAACTGGAATTCCATCACCTCTTACAACCTATGATTAGATGCAAATTAAATTTATTTTATTTTGGAGATCATGCACATCTTATGACAATACTTTGAGTTAAATTTCAATTCCAAGACAGTCTGCTTAAAATTACATGCTAGATTTCTGGGCATTGATTCTTCAGTTCAGTTCAGTTGCTCAGTCATGTCTGACTCTTTGTGACCCCATGGACTGCAGCAAGCCAGGCCTCCCTGTCCATCGCCAACTCCCAGAGTTTACTCAAGCTCATGTGCATTGAGTCAGTGATGCCATCCAACTGTCTCATCCTCTGTCACCCCCTTCTCCTCCTGCTTTCAGTCTTTCCCAATGTCAGGTCTTTTCCAGTGGGTCAGTTCTCCATACCAAGCGGCCAAAGTATTGGAGTTTCAGCTTCAGCATCAGCCCTTCCAATGAATATTCAGGGCTGATTTCCTTTGGGATGGATTGGTTGGATCTCCTTGCAGTCCAAGGGACTCTCAAGAGTCTTCTCCAATACTACAGTTGAAAAGCATCAATTCTTCGGTGCTCATCTTTCTTTATACTCTCTCATCCATACATGACTACTGGAAAAACCATAGCTTTGATTAGATGGACCTTTGTTGGCAAAGTAATGTCTCTGCCTTTTAATATGTTCTCTGCTGCTACTGCTACTGCTAAGTCACTTTAGTCATGTCCAACTCTGTGCAACCCCATAGACTGCAGCCCACTAGGCTCCTCTGTTCCTGGGATTCTCCAGGCAAGAACACTGGAGTGGGTAGCCATTTCCTTCTCCAATGCATGAAAGTGAAAAGTGAAAGTGGAGTTGCTCAGTCGTGCCTGACTCTTAGTTAGCCCATGGACTGCAGCCTACCAGGCTCCTCCGTCCATAGGATTTTCCAGGCAAGAGTACTGGAGTGGGGTGCCATCGCCTTCTCCGTAGGTTGGTCATAAGTTTTCTTCCAAGGAGCAAGCATCTTTTAATTTCATGGCTGCAATCACCATCTGCAGTGATTTTGTAGCCCCCGCAAATAAAGTCTGTCACTGTTTCTACTATTTCCCATCTATTTGCCATGAAGTGATGGGACCAGATGCCATGATCTTCGTTTTCTGAATGTTGAGTTTTAAGCCAACTTTTTCACTCTCCTCTTTCACTTTTATCAAGAGGCTTTTTAGTTCCTCTTCACTTTCTGCCATAAGGGTGGTGTCGTCTGCATATCTGAGGTTATTGATATTTTTCCTGGCAATCTTGATTCCAGCTTGTGCTTCATCCAGCCCAGCATTTCTCATGATGTTCTCTGCATAGAAGTTAAATTTATTCCCTGGTCGCCAAATGTTGTTCAGTCGCTTAGTCACATCCATCTCTTTGCAACCCTATGGACTGCAGCACTCGAGGCTTCTCTGTCCATCACCAGCTCCTGGAGCTTGCTCAGACTCGTGTCCACTGAGTCAGTGATACCATCTAACCATCTCATCCTCTGTCATCCTCTTCTCCTCCCACCATCAATCCTTCCCAGCATCAGGGTCTTTTCTAAGGAGTCAGCTCTTTCCATCAAGTAGCCAAAGTATTGGAGCTTCAGCTTCAGCATTAGTCTTTCCAATGAATATTAAGGACTAATTTCCTTTAGGATTGACTGGTTTGATCTTGCAGTCCAAGGGACTCTCAAGAGTCTTCTCCAACATCACAGTTCAAAAGCATCAAACATTTAACTAATAATATATAATATTATATATTTTATATATATAATAGCAAATAATATATAAGAGACTCACTTCTGAAACATCTACTTGAATGTAGAGTATAATCCTATTTTATTTGAACTTTGTTTTCTTATTTGTATATATTTATATAGAATAATATTGACAAGACTATATGGTAAGAAGCATATAGACTTCCAAACCCACTCTATCTAGGCTGTAAAGTTACAAGTAATTTTATTTTTTGCTTGCCTCTATATATTTCTATAATTTTTCTACATCAAACATATGAATATTTGTTATCTTTGAAAAGAATTTTATAAAGTCAAAGGGAAATGCTTCTGAGTTTAAAAAATGGAGGCAGATGAGAATCTCATTGTTAAAAGTTCAGAAAGCTCTCATATCTAGTCAATGCCCTTAAACTAACCAGAGGCATTTTGGATGAAGTCAGGTAAAAATTGCTAAGTGCTTTTTCCCTTTATTAGGGGTCTATCTGAACACTTTCTGAAGTATAATTCTTTCTTTGTTTTACATTTTTTATTTGAAGTAAAAATAAAGAAAGTCATAGAGCTTGAAGGTGAAAAAGCCTTTCAGCATGCCTATTTGGCACATAAACATAGTATTTCAACCACTTTGTTTTATTCCTCTCATGATTTCCAACAGATATAATAGGTCTTAGTTTCATTTTCTATTGTATTATAATGGTTATTTTCACAGGACGCTGTTCATAGTATCTTTTTAACTGGTCTCTGGGCAATCCATCTGACATAGAACCAGATTAATATATCCCAAAAATACCCCTTTTATTATGTAACTTTCCTGCTCAAAAATCCTCAACAGTTTCTGCAATTTATAGTCATGATTTTCAAGTCTTTAAATAGTAGAACACATTTTCCCCAAAGGAAACCTTATGTGGAATCTCCATGTTTAAAAAAGATGAAGATAGTATTTTATGAGAACTTATAATAAAGTCATTCAATAAAAACCATGAGACCATTTTGATGGGCACAAAAAGAAAGGCTAAGTGTTACGGTTGACCCTGAAGGTCTTCAGCCTTCAAAATATTCCTGAATTTTATTTTGGTTGCATTGATCCAAGAAAATTTTCAATTTATTTAAAATATGTAGATGTTGTTAATAAAAAGCCTTTTTAATAACAATGAATCACCAGTTATGTCAAAAATTTGCCCTAAGCTTTACAGTGAAAGTTATTATGTTTAGAAGTTGCTGGATCAAAATGTGATATCACATGTTTCAGTATGGATACTGTTTTGCTTGTCTGTTTCCTTGTGTCTTTCAATTATAGAATTTGAAATTCAGAAATTCTATTTTAAAAATATTTAATATCAGATTTGTTCTAAAAGGCATCTTAGTTCATGAATGGATTTTCAACAAAGTAGAGCCAATTTGTTCTTTGTGGTCTGAAAGTAGCATTCTTTTTTCCTTCTTTACCCCATGCCTGCTATCAGAAAGCTTAATAAAGAAGAAAAAGAAAAAATCAGTCTTGAGTACTGTGGAAGTCTGCTTAAGTGGGAAATAGTTGATCTCTGCAAATGTAGGGAATTGTTTTTGTGATGTTCACACCTTTTCTCACTTTGATACTGTGCATATTTCAGCAGAAATTTGCACCTATGGAAATATATCTTTCATCAAAAGTTTCAAGACCTTTTACTGTGGTTAGTTGGCCTTCACATTTGCAAACTCTGAACGTCATCTCCAGAATACACGTTATACAGAAGGCTCTGCCATTGCCCCTCTAGTCTCACCTGTGTATTCTCATTGTGCCATTTTTACATCTTGTCTGCTGATTACTCCCAATCACAGAGCAAAGCACTTTCCACATGTTGCAATATTTATTCTTAATCCTTTGGAAGACACCCTTCTAATGATTTGTCCCACGTGCACAATAGCAAATGCATTTTCATATCACTTTTCCCTTTAGAATTATTTTTATTTTTTGTCATAAATGTCACTTTTGTTACTTACACTTTTAGCACACTTAACTGCTTTTTTGCACTCATTGCTCATGATTGGGTAAATGCTGATTGAAAACACTTTAAATACACATTTGGCAAACACACAGTAACCTCCCAAGGATGAAGGAAAGACTGAAGGAAACAGCACAATGGTTAACTCCGTCTGTTGGTGACAGACAAAACTGACTCATTACTGCTCCAGATAGTCACTGTATGTGATTCTGGCAGTGTGAAAGTTGCAAGCTTGTCAGTTGGCCTTTCCTAAGGAGTTTTGTACTTAACAAGTACATTTTAAAAAACAATTCAGGACTTCCTGACAATCCAGTGGTTAAGAGTCCACACTCCCAATGCAGGAGTCATGGGTTCCATTCCTGGTTAGGAAACTAAGATCCCTCATGCCACACAGGGCTGCCTTAAAAAAAAAAAGGCAATTCAAATCACACATTAGGAGTTAGCATATTTATCTTATGAAGACCCAGATAGTAAATATCTCTGATTGTGCAAGTTTCAGGGTCTTGATTTTGACTACTCAACTCTGTGGTTGTAACACAAATACAACCATGGGCAATATGGAAATAAGTGAGTGTGACTGTGTTCCAATAAAACTTTATTTATAAAAATAAGCAATAGGCCAGATTCGGCCCATAGGCTGTAGTTTGTCAAGCACTATATAAGAATATAAGCAGTCCTCATTTGTATTACTGAGTGTACATTAATACATAAATAATCACTGTGGTGAATTAAAGATGATGTAAAATTCTTTGCTACTTCTTCCTTCTAGAAGTAGTCTAATTTTCCTTCCCTTGAATTGGAGTTGTCCTTAATGACTTATTTGACAAACAGAATGAGCTTAAGTGTCATTCTGGAAATCCTGAGGTTAGGTCATAAGAAGCCTTGTAGCTTCCTCCTGGGCCTCTTGGAATGCTTGTTTTAAGGAAGCCAACCACCACATAACAAGTAGCTCAGTCACTCAGTTCTGTTCAACTCTTTGAAACCCCATTGACTATAGCCCACAAGGCTCCTCTCTTCTTGGGATTTCCTAGGCAAGAATACCAGAGTGGGCTGCCATTTCTTACTCCAGGGAATCTTCCCAACCTAGGAATCGAACCCACATCTCTTGCATCTCCTGCACTGGCAGGTGGATTCTTTGGGTTCTATCCCTGGGTCGGGAAGCTCCCTGGAGGAGGAAATGGCAACCTGCTCCAGTATTCTTGCCTGGAAATTTCCATGGACAGAGGAGCCTGGTGGCCTACAGTCCATGGAGTCACAAAGAGTCAGACATGACTGAGCGACTGAGCACAAACACAAAGTAGCCCAATCCATGTGGCAAAGCCCTAGAGATTAACTACAGTGTGGAAGAGAGGAACAGAATCATATGAATTAAGAATCCATCTTGAAAGGGGACCTATGGTTTCAGTGTCCAGTTGATGCCAAATGTATCAGTGATAAGCCACCCATACTACACTCTATCCAAACTGCAAATTGAGTCAAATAAATGTTGCTCTTTTAAACCATTGCATTTTGGGGTAGTATAGTTAGTTCGAGAATTTAAGGGCTCATCAAGAAAAACCAAGACCATGTGGTGGCAGTAGCCTGTACCAGCTTTATTGGGGTGGGTGGGGGGAGTGCTTTGACAAACTTATGTGTAAGTCCCTCAGGGCAGGAGACCCTCCAGTGGCAGCTGGTATGAAGCCACCACTTGGAAAAGGACACAGGAAACTCCACGGGACATGGAAATCAGAGAGCAAGCTTACACATTAAGTGATGTAAGCTGCTCAAAAGAGCAGTGACAGCTTGGGGTCTTTTATAGCCCCTTGCCTTGTCTTAATATGTGACTATCAGATATTGGGTGCAGTTTATGGATTTTATGCCAAGCAGGCAGGCTCTCAATGGCTAAAAATATGCTCTTTTGGGCTATATATTTTTAAAATTGGATGTGTAAAATTTGAGTTTAGTGCCAGCAGGCTTTGTGCTAACAGTCAGCCTACTGTGAAGATGTAAACAACACGGGGTCAATATACAAGGGTCATCTTTGGCTTATTCATATGACAGGTGGCTTATTATGCAGTAATAGATAAGTAGAACAATCATACAGCTATGCTATAATGCAGTCTTTTCATGTACCTATATTTGGTTTCCCCAATTAGACTCCACATTTCTTCAGCATACAGCAGATATTGTGAATGTTTTGTATTCTGCAGAGGATCTAACCCAATGCTTTGTAAACAGTTGCTAGGTAATAAATATTTTTTAAATGATGCAAATTTACATATATTTCTGTGGCCAAGAAGTCAATATTCTGATTGGTGGGCACAAAAGAAAGGGGTCTGTTGTCATGCAAAATGCAAATATTCTGGAGTCAGTGAAAGAGAGCATTTTCTGCAAAGGTTTGAGAAGAGATATGGAATTAATCTTTAGCTCTGTTGATCAGATCTTATTCTTTGAAATTTACTATATTCTTATTATCTGACTGTTGCACATGCTTTGAAGAATATGATTAAATTTCAGTGGTAAGCCATATAATTTTTCTCTGTACTATTTGAAGTCTTGTCTATACCTAGCACTGTGCTATAACTGACATTAGTGGGTGCATTTATTCTGTTAAGTAGTAGATTTTAATCCCTAGAGATGTAGATACATCAGCTTTGTTAACAATCTATCCCTCAGACTCATATTTATTTGATCAATGTAAGTTTTAAAAAATTAAATCATTTATTGAGCTAATATTTTGGACAAAAAACTATGTTAGGTACTTCAGGGACCATCAATATATGAATTAAAAAAAGGTCTGTCTTCAAAGAGATTATAGTCTAAGAAGAGAGCTAGAATGAGTGTGAAAATAAGCATATGGTAAGGAGGAATAAAAGTCATAGGAGATGAAGAAACATTGGGAAATAGAGAAATACAAGCTAATTTCATGAATCAGGAAAATCAAAGAAAAGGCAGATTTTAGGAAGGATTTTACTGACAGATAACTTTCCAATAGCTAATCTATACAAACTCGTATTATTTTCTAATGTAGTGTTACGCAAAGATTTTAGGCACTTCTTTTTAGAGCAATGTCTTAGACAAAAGATCTATAAATATTTTTATGCCATTTGAAATCATGAAATACATCACGTTCACTTGAAAAACAGAGGATAATATGAGAAACTTCTGTAGGCCATGGAACACAGTGAACATGTGTATCCTACAAAGTGGACCAGACCCACAGTAGTGTGCTTTGACACTTGTCTGGACACCTAAAGCAAATAATCAAATGAGGTCAGGAGAGAATATTAACAAGTAATGGAAGACAAAACTGCAGATGAGATAGCAATGACAGTATTTTATCCTTCGTTGGCTAGACAGTGGGGAGTTGTAGATGGTTTCTGACCAAGAGAGTGATGGGTTTTTTGAAGATCAACCTAGTGGGTTGGAAATAGGAAAATGAATGCAAGAAGTTTTGTAATACTTCTGTGGAACGAAAGATCATGATGGCTTAAACTAGAGCGATGACCATTCTAGGAAGTGTTGGGATGGCTGTGAAAGAAACTTTCAATTAGGACTCTTTGGACTGCAAGAGAGCTATTTAAGCTAGCCAAAATAAAGGTGGGTGGGAGTGTTTGAAGGCATTTGAATCTTTGGTGAGTATTCAAGAAGAAAATTGTAATTAATTAAGTCTTTTAGAAATTGGAGTTGGAAACCCAACCTTGTCCCAAGGCTGCTCTGTGCCTGAAGAGAGGCCTCCTTACTTGCTTCTGCATCTCCTTGTGGGTCTGCCTCCTTCTCCAGTCCATTTCATCATCTTCTTGTACTTGCCTAGAATTTTCTGGTTCATAACTTAAATTTGCCTCAGAATTTTAATGTATGCCTCAGAAGTTTATAGCCCTGATGTTGCCATGGGAGCCCTCAGCTGCCACTTCTCTAGCTAATTGGCAGTTGTTTGTTGGCTTTCTGAAGTTCCTGCAAGTGACAGCTAATTGGCCGAGATGGTCTTTTCTCCCCAGATCACTGGTCATTCTATGGATGGGCTGTCCTTGATAAGGGTGGACCACATCTCTTTAAACATCTGAGATCAGTGCTAGAGTGGAATCAGCAATCAGTAACAGGTACAGGAAATGGATCATGGTAGATGTGATGGATTGGGGGAGGGTGAGGAGTCAGAGGCCTCAAAATATATCTTATCAATTGTGGTTTATTGTCAACTTGACAACTGACTATGTAGAAGTTCAGAGTTAAAGCCTGGACATCTGGGGGGAAAAGTGGTATCATTAGCCAAAATAAGGAAAGTACATGGGAGAGCCAGTTTTATGAGATGATGAGTCTGGTAATTGATCTTTAGAGAATAATATGAAGATATTCTGTCTGGATTTTCTTATAAATGGATAGAGATCATTCCTGAGGCATGACTAAATTATAAATGTGGATTTTCAGGACAGTCTTCCTTTGTTAGTGTAGCTAAACAGTGAATGAAAAGGCTATCAGACAATTTTCAAATGGGAATAAATTTTTTTTAATTTATTGCTAATAACTAGGTAAATGATGCCCTGTCTTCTAAGCCCATTAACCTCAGGAAGTTTGGTCACAGCACAAAAATGACAAATAGTGCTGACCACACCTTTGAACTTCTAGGGTGTCAATAATAGCATTATCCAGACATTTTTTAGGTCAAAGGAGTAAATTAAAATTTACAAGAGATAAGCATTTGCTTCATTGCTGAACTGTCATAATTCTGGATACCTTGACTTGGAAGATGAGGCAATAGAATTTAAAAACCAGGCAGGGAGTGGACTTCTTTAAAAGGCTTGCTCAAAGACACAGTTGTATTGTGGACTGATGACACTGATAAAGTGCAGTGGATTTCTCGCTATAATGTCGTTTGATTGAGCATTTCTAGAGAGGGAACACTCAAGTAACAATAAAAGAGCCCAGTAAGTTTTCAGAATGTTCTCATCACTGGAAATGTCTTTCTTACCGTAAGTCAAATTATGCTTCCTATAACTACTCTCACTGATCCCAGTTCTTTCCTCTGAAGCTGTACAGGAATAAAAAGAAAAATCCATTTTCTTCAATCATTTCTCATCTGACATGATTTTTAGATGCCCCACCAACTTCTTAACCTTCTGAATCTACTGATGACTGGCTTTACTGATTTCTTAATGTGGTCTGAGGAGTAAAATTCAATTAGCACTTACAAACACAGTAGCCTGATATCAGGTAACTCAAGAGTTCAGAAAACATGGGAACAGGTTTTCTTTATTAAAGTTACAAAATAAAGGGTTAGTTGCTCAATGTCCAACTCTGTGACCTTGTGGACTATAGCTTAACAGGCTCCTCTGTCCATGGAATTCTCTAGGCAAGAACACTGGAGTGTTGCCATTTCTCCAGGGAATCATCCTGACCCAGGGATTGAACTTGGGTCTCCTGCATTGCAGGGAGATTCTTTGCCATCTGAGCCACCAGAGAAGCCCTACATGTTCAGTTCAGTTCAGTCTCTCAGTCGTGTCCGACTCTTTGCGACCCCATGAACCACAGCACGCCAGGCCTCCCTGTCCATCACCAACTGCTGGAGTCTACCCAAACCCATGTCCACTGGGTCGGTGATGCCATCCAACCATTTCACCCTCTATTGTCCCCTTTTCCTCCTGCCCTCAGTCTTTCCCAGGATCAGGGTCTTTTCAAATGAGTCAGCTCTTGGCATCAGGTGGCCAAAGTATTGGAGTTTCAGCTTCAGCATCAGTCCTTCCAATGAACACCCAGGACTGATCTCCTATAGGATGGACTGGTTGGATCTCCTTGCAGTCCAAGGGACTCTTAAGAGTCTTCTCCAACACCACAGTTCAAAAGCATCAGTTCTTCAGTGCTCAGCTTTCTTCACAGTCCAACTCTCACATCCATACATAACTACTGGAAAAACCATAGCCTTGACTAGACGTATCTTTGTTGACAAAGTAATGTCTCTGCTTTTTAATATGCTGTGTAGTTTGGTCATAACTTTCCTTCCAAGGAGTAAGCGTCTTTTAATTTCATGGCTGCAGTCACCATCTGCAGTGATTTTGGAGCCCCAAAAAATAAAGTCAGACACTGTGTCCACTGTTTCCTCATCTCTTTGCCATGAAGTGATGGGACTAGATGCCATGATCTTAGTTTTCTGAATGTTGAGCTCCATCAAGTATTTTATCAAAGAAGACTAATGGTGATAATGACAGCTAACAATGTGTGGATCTCCAGAATTTCTAAAGTCCTTTCCTAGTTGACATTTCTCCCTAGTTCCTATCTGTACTACAGTTCTAGTCTTATTCCTCATACTAAGTCCTCAGGATCCAAATAAAGTAGGCAGTAACCATGCATGCTTTGATATAAAGAGAACAACAACAACAAAAAAAAACCCCTGCTCTTTATCGATACTAATCCTATCTGGTCTTGAAGATGCTGGAAACTCTACTGTTAATTTTTGAATATGTAATTCATACACATAGTACAGAACTGAAAGAGATAGCAAACAATATATAAAAGATAATAATTCTCCATCTGACAGGAACTCCCAGCCTCCGCAAATTCCCCCAAAGGTTATGACTGATACCAGTTCCTTTTGAAGACTTCCAGAGATAGTCTAGGAATATGTGAACACATACGCATTTTTTTTTACATATATGACTTAAACTGGTTTTGAACACAAATTGTACCAATATGTTTTGTGGACCATTTCATAACAGATCGCAAAGTCACCTCATTCTGTTAACATATCCAATGTACTCTGGTATCACAATTTATTGAACAGCCTATCTATGTTAGACATTTTGGTTGTTCCCAGACTTTTGCTGGTAAAAACCATGCTGCTGCAATGAATATATTTGTCCACATTTCATTGTCCCCACCCATATGCAAGTATACCTGTAAAAATAATTATTGGAAATGAAAATGATGTACAGAGGAGCATGGGCATTTTTTATTTTAATGGATGCTATGGCATCCAGAGAGTCTGTGCAAGTGTATGGGCTTCTCCACACCCTTGTCACCAACTGTGTGTTATCAAATTTGTGGATCTTGCCCAGAAAAAGGGTGAAATATGGTGCTGCATCTGACTTTCATTTCAACTGGCAAGTTTCCTATGGTGCTATTGAACTTCTTTTCAAATTTTAATAGTTTAAGTATTTTTTTATTGGGTTTCCCAGGTGGCATTAGTGGTAAAGAACCCGCCTGCTAATGCAGAAGATGTAAGGGATGCAGGTTCAATCCCTGGATTGGGAAGATCCCCTGGAGAAGGAAATGACAACCGACTTCAGTATTCTTTCCTGGAGAATCCCATGGACAGAGGAGCCTGGCAGGCTACGATCCATGGGGTCTCACAGAATCAGACATGATTGAAGTGACATTTTTCATTATTGGACTGTTTCTGTTTTCTAGTGTGTTTAACAGTCTTTAAAAGACTCATTTGTAGGAACTTTTAAAATGCCAAGCTATTAACATTTTGTCTGTAACATGACACAGTATTTTGTATGTATTTTTGTATTTTGGCTAGAGAAATTTTCAGATGCAGATTTTTCTCTTTTCTGAGTTTACATGAAAGGTCTCCCATTTTCTTATAATATTACCATTTTATTTTAAGTTATGAATATTTGGCCCATCTGCAATTTATTTTGAGGTAAGAGGTGGGGTAAAAATTCAACCTCATTTTTTCAATTATCAATTATCCCAGAATTATTAATTGAACATTCTAATTTTCCCTAATGATGTGAAATCTGACCTGTATCACTTACTGAATCTTGTTTGGAGATTCTATTAATAGATCCACTCTTCTATTTCATTGGTCTATTTGTGTTTACATGTAGCAGTAAAACACTATTTCAATTACTATAATTGGTGAGTAATCTTGCCCCATGGCTGAATTTTTTTCACAGAATTTTTCTAACTATTCTCATATATGATGTTTATCTTCACATATGTTATCTTCACATATGATGTTTACAAGCTTGTTTAGTTAAGAAGATCTATTGGTATATTATTGAGATCATGAAAAAATGATACATTATTTTAGACACAATAGATAAAATGTTCCTTTCTCTGTAAGTCTGCTGCTGCTGCTGCTAAGTCACTTCAGTCGTGTCCAACTCTATGCGACCCCATAGATGGCAGCCCACCAGCCTCCCCTGTACCTGGGATTCTCCAGGCAAGAACACTGGAGTGGGTTGCCATTTCCTTCTCCAGTGCATGGAAGTGAAAGGTGAAAGTGAAGTCACTCAGTCGTGTCCGACTCTCCGCGACCCCATGGACTGCAGCCCACCAGGCTCCTCTGTCCATGGGATTTTCCAGGCAAGAGTACTGGAGTGGGGTGCCATCGCCTTCTCCAATTGTACATCTTTCTTTTTGGTCCTTTAGTAGCATTTTAAACTTAGCTTTACAGAAATTTACACATTTTTTATTGTCTATTCTCAAGTATTCTTTTTGTTGTTATTACATTTTATCTTTTACATTTTTAAACTAGTTATTGTTTGTATACAGAAAGGCTATGTCCCAGGGACTTTGCTGAATTATCATATTATCAAGTAAAAAAATAATGTATCTTCTTGTTTAAGTAAATGTTAACATTTTATCATTTTTTCCAACATCTGTGAAGATGAGTATATTATTTCTCTCATTTGATTGATCAATATCAGTTCAGTTCAGTTGCTCAGTCGTGTCCAACTCTTTGCGACCCCATGAATCGCAGTACACCAGGCCTCCCTGTCCATCACCAACTCCCAGAGTTCACTCAGAAATATAGTGAAATGTATTATTAGATTTGCTAATACTGAAACATCCTTATGTTTCTGATATGACTCTTATTTATTCAAAATCTATTACTGTTTTTTAAAATGATCAATTTTTCTGACTATTAATTTTTAGAATTAAAAAAATCACTTCTCATAAGTGAAATAGATCTGTTGCTTTCTGTTCGTATCTGTCAGATTTTGGTCATAATATTATTCTAGCTTCTTGTAAAGAATTTGGAAGTTTTCCCAATTTGTCTATATTCTGGAACAGTTTAGTTAGATTGGAGTTCTCTGTTCTTTAAAGTTTCAGAAAAATACTCTGATGAAATAGCTGGACCTTGTACATTTTGCGAGGAGGGGGAGTGAGAAAAAGATGGCTCTTTTTGTGATTTTTTTCTGTTTTTATTTACATTTTCTACCTCTTCTGTGGTTAGTTTTGATAATTTATATTTTCCTATAAATTGCTCTATCTCTCAGAGATTTTCAAGTTATTTTTCATACAGCTGAGCAAAACAACTCATTATAATTGAGTTAGGTTCCCATTTTCTTTCCTAATGGTGTATTTCTCGCCTTATCTTAGTTGTATTAGCTAAATTTCTGTTTTATTGTTTTCTTGTTTCCAAATAATCAATTTTTAGATTTACTCAATATTTCTATTATTTGTTTCTATTTCTTAATGCATGTATTTCTAAAACTTTTTATCTTAAAACTATGATTCATTTAAAGTGAAAAATATTCTTGTGAAGAATCATCTTTAAAAATTAACAAGAACTATAAGAAGAAATAAAAAATAATAAAAATAGAACTACCATATAACCTGGCAATTCCGGTCCTACATATATATCTGAAAATTCTAAAAAACTCATTAAAAAAGATACGTACACCCCAGTGTTCATTGCAGCATTATTTACAATTGCCAAGACATGGAACCAACCTAATTGTTCATCAACAAGTGAATGAATAAAGGAAATATATATAGTGGAATACTACTCAGGCATAAAAAGGAAAGAAATGTTGCCATTTGCAGCAACATGGATGGACTTGGAGGGCATTATACTGAGTGAAATATGTCAGAGAGAAAGACAAATACTATGTGATATCATGTATGGGTGGAATCTAAAAAACGCAACCAAGTAGTGAATATAATATAAAAGAAAGAGACTCACAGAGAGCAAGCTAGTGTTTCCCAGTGGTTGCAGGGACAATATAAGGGTAGGAGAGTGGGAGGTACAAGGCGCTGGGTGTAAGATAGGCTCAGGGACATATTGTACAATACAGGGAAGATGCCAGTATTTTTTAATATGGCTCAGCTGGTAAAGAATCTGCCTGCAATGTGGTAGACCTGGGTTTGATCCCTGGTTTGGGAAGATCCCCTGGAGAAGGGAAAGGCTACCCACTCCAGTACTCTGCCCTGAAGAATTCCATGGATTGTATAGTCCATGGAGTCCCAATGAGTTGGACACAACTGAGCAATTTTCACTTTCACATATACTTTTACATAAATGGAAAAGTAACCTTTAAAATTGTATAAAAATGAATATTAAAAATTTAACTACTGCACAATTGCACTCATCTCACACGCTAGTAAAGTAATGCTCAAAATTCTCCAAGCCAGGCTTCAGCAATATGTGAACTGTGAACTTCCTGATGTTCAAGCTGGATTTAGAAAAGGCAGAGGAACCAGAGATCAAATTGCCAACATCCGCTGGATCATCGAAAAAGCAAGAGAGTTCCAGAAAAACATCTATTTCTGCTTTATTGACTATGCCAAAGCCTTTGACTGTGTAGATCACAATAAACTGTGGACAATTCTGAAAGAGATGGGAATACCAGACCACCTGATATGACTCTTGAGAAATCAGTATGCAGGTCAGGAAGCAACAGTTAGAACTGGTCATGGAACAACAGACTGGTTCCAAATAGGAAAAGGAGTACGTCAAGGCTGTATATTGTCACCATGTTTATTTAACTTATATGCAGAGCACATCATGAGAAATGCTGGACTGGAAGAAACACAAGCTGGAATCAAGATTGCCAGGAGAAATATCAATAACCTCAGATATGCAGATGATACTACCCTTATGGCAGAAAGTGAAGAGGAACTAAAAAGCCTCTTGATGAAAGTGAAAGTGGAGAGTGAAAAGGTTGGCTTAAAACTCAACATTCAGAAAACGAAGATCATGGCATCTGGTCCCATCAGTTCATGGGAAATAGATGGAGAAACAGTGGAAACAGTGTCAGACTTTATTTTTCTGGGCTCCAAGATCACTGCAGATGGTGACTGCAGCCATGAAATTAAAAGACGCTTACTCCTTGCAAGGAAAGTTATGACCAATCTAGATAACATATTCAAAAGCAGAGACATCACTTTGCCAACAAAGGTTCATCTAGTCAAGGCTATGGTCTTTCCTGTGGTCATGTATGGATGTGAGAGCTGGACTGTGAAGAAGGCTGAGCACCGAAGAATTGATGCTTTTGAACTGTGGTGTTGGAGAAGACTCTTGAGAGTCCCTTGGACTGCAAGGAGATCCAACCAGTCCATTCTGAAGGAGATCAGCCCTGGGATTTCTTTGGAAGGAATGATGCTAAAGCTGAAACTCCAGTATTTTGGTCACCTCATGCGAGGAGTTGACTCATTGGAGAAGACTCTGATGCTGGGAGGGATTGGGGGCAGGAGGAGAAGGGGACAACAGAGGATGAGATGGCTGGATGGCATCACTGACTCAATGGATGTGAGTCTGAGTGACCTCCGGGAGTTGGTGATGGACAGGGAGGCCTGGCGTGCTGCAGTTCATGGGGTCGCAAAGAGTCGGACACGACTGAGCGACTGATCTGATCTGAAATATATTCCTCATTTTTTACTTCTTTTTAATTCATTGAATCATGGTATAGTTTTGCTTATTTGAAAGTTTATTTTCCATCTTTTTACAACAAGCAGGTATTTAGCTTAATTAATTGGCTTTAAAATTCTGATGCTGAAGCTGAATCTCCAATATTTTGTTCACTTGATGCAAAGACCGGATTCGCTGAAAAAGATCCTGATGCTGGGAAAGACTGAGGGCAGGAGGAGAAGGGGGTGACAGAGGATTAGATGGTTGGATGACATCACCGACCCAATAGGCATGAGTTTGAGCAAACTTTGGGAGATAGTGGAGGACAGGGAAGCCTGGCATGCTGCAGTTCACAGGGTCACAGAGAGTTGGTCACAACTTAGAGACTGAACAACAAAATTCTGATAGCAGGATCTCACTCAAATTGCTCAAGTTTATGTTTAAATCATTATAGTCCCTACCCCCTTCTGAGAGCAAGTTGAAAGTCTGTAGTTTTACTTAGGGACTCCTCCCTTGGGCCTGGGGCTTGCCAGCCAGTACCATTTTTTAAGGAAACTTTCCTCCTTTGGTTACTTATTTACTCTAAATTAATTGAAGCCTTAGGCCTTGGATATAAAACATCTGATGCAGCTTCATTATAGTATTAAATGTTGAGTGCCCGTGCTGCCTTTGAAATGAAGCGGATGAGTAGTGCCTCTTGTTTTTATTTTCATGTTTAATCTTTTTTAAAAAATTCTGTGCTTCTGACCCTTTTGAAGTTTCTTTGATGGTAATACACAGGTAAGATTCAACATTCAAAACACAAATGGAGATATTGAAGAAAAAAAAAAATCCATCTGTCCTGTCTGTCTCGAAGCCTCAGCTCCAAGTAGTAGAGACACCAGGGTTACCAAAATGTTGATTACCAGAGAGGTGTTCTTTACCCACCCCCAACCCCCGTAACTCATCCGAGGCACTGTTCTGTATCAGTGGATACAGCTGTTCCTCATTCTTTTCATCTTCTGCATAATATCCTCTGTTTAGATGAATCTTTTTTTTTTTTTCTTTAACCAGCCTCTTCTGAAAGTTGTTTGGCTTGTTTCTAGGCATTTGCTATCACAGTGAGGCAAATATGTTTTTCCTTGTGTACTCTTCCAGGAGTAAGTAAAGAGTACATTTCTAAAATGAATAAGCTAGCTCAAATGGTATGTTGTCCAACTCCGTGTAACCCCATGGACTGCAGCATGCCAGGCTATCCTGTCCACTATCTCCTGGAGTTTGTACAAGTTCATATCCATTGAGTTGGTGATGCTATCTAACCATCTCATCCTTTGCTGCCCCCTTCTCCTTTTACCTTCTGTCTTTCCCAGCATCAGGGTCTTTTCTAATGAGTTGGCTCTTCGCATCAGGTGGCCAAAGTGTTGGAGCTTCAGCTTCAGCATCAGTCCTTCCAGTGAAAATTCATGGTTGAAATGGCAACCCACTCCAGTATTCATGTCTGGAAAATCCCATGGACCAAGGAGCCTGGTGGGCTACAATCTATGGGGTCGCAAAGAGTCGGACACGACTGAGCAACTTCTGTGTGTGTTTGATCTCCTTGTATGCACTTAATTTTGCTAAATATCATGAAATTGTCTCATAGATAGAAGTTCTACAAATGTATTCTCCCAACAACTCCTGAAAGTAGTAGAGCCCTTGTACCCTTCTCAGAGCAATTTATTATCAAAATGCTTTTCTTTACTATTGTGATAAGTGAAAAATAGTTTCTCGCTGTCATCTTAATAAGTACTCTTCTTATGAGGGAGTTGAGTATCTTCTTAAAAATAATATAAAATAATATTAATAAGCAATAGGAAAATTATTACTAAAATACATATACACATAAGAAATGCAAATATAATGATAACAATAAAAAATAAGCACACCCCATTGGGCTTTAAAACATTGTCAATCAGAGTGAAGAACACTGTGTGCCTTTCTGTAGTTGAATTTCCTCATTTCTTCTTTTCAGAAGCATTTGCTGCCCTGAATTTAGTACTTTTTTTATGCCTTATAACTCACATATGTGCTCCCTAACTACATGTATGTGTATATAATTAGTTTGCATGTTTTTAAATTTCATACGGTGTTATCTGCATGTATTCTTCAGTGATGGTTTTTAATCCTCAACATTATTTTATAAGAATGCATTCATGATATCTATATAGCTCAAATTCATTCGTCTTAGTGCTCAATATTCCATTGAATAAACACATCACAATTTATTTACTTTACTGTTGATGTTCATTTAGTTTTTTCTCCAGTTGTTGCTCTTTCAGACAGTGCTGCTATGACCATTCTTGTAAATGTCTCTGCATCTTATAAATGTCTCTGTAATGGAATACTCAGACCTGGGAGTGGATCTGCCATGGGATTTGGCATCTCCAACTTTACTGCACGTTGCCAAATTGCTTTTGAAGTAATTGCCCCAATTTATGCTCCCATCAGCAGGGTAGAGGAGTTCCCAGTGTTTTTCATCCTTGCCAGAATGTGGCATTAAGATGTATTAATTTTTTGCCAATATGATGAATTACAAACAGAATTTCATTGTGGTTTTCATTTGCATTTTCCTGATTACAAATGGGAATAAGCATATTTATGTAAAAGCATTTGTATTTTTCTTTTATGTAAATAGCCTTCTTGTGGTCTTAGCTATTAGGTTATTAACTTTACTATTAGGCCATTGTTGTTTTATTTTTCATTGCTTTCTAGGAGGATTTTTATGTTATTTTTAGGATATTAACTATCTGAGCTGTCATTTTTATCACAAATAGTTTTTCTAGATTTTCATTTTTCTTTTGTCCTTAAAGTAGCCTTTATTCTAAAGCAAAATATTTGAATGTATACTGCTGCTAAGTCACTTCAGTCATGTCCAACTCTGTGCGACCCCATAGACGGCAGCCCACCAGGCTCCCCCATCCCTGGGATTCTCCAGGCAAGAACACTGGAGTGGGTTGCCATTTCCTTCTCCAATGCATGAAAGTGAAAAGTGAAAGTCAAGTCGCTCAGTCGTGTCCGACTCCTAGCGACACCATGGACTGCAGCCTACCAGGATTCTCCATCCATGGAATTTTCCAGGCAAGAGTACTGGAGTAGGGTGCATTGCCTTCTTCTTGAATGTATACATTTATACATATTTTCACATAAATAAAACTTTATATAAATGCATAAATGTGACCATATGTAGGAATTTTGTGCATAATTTTTTTCCTTTTTTTGTCTTTCTCTCCATTTTCTTCTACTTTCTCCTCACGTGAATCTCCTTTCCCTGCAAAGATAGTTCATATTAAAGACTTTCTGTAACACCCATGTTTTTCACTATATTCAGATAATTCTATATGACATAATTTACAGACATGTACATTTATATACATACCATATGAGGTATTTTAATTTTATCATTATTTGGTTTATAAAAGTAGGATTCGATCCCTGAGTTGGGAAGATCCCTGGAGAAAGGAATGGCAACCCACTTCAGTATTCTTGCCTGGGGAATTCCGTGAACAGAGGAGCCTGGGCAAGTTATGGTCCATGGAGTCACACAAGAGTCAGACACAACTGAGCAGCTAACACTAGGCTAATATAATTTTTAAATTTTTCTATATTTTCACTTGATAATATTTTTTGAAAATCACTCCAAGTCAGTTTGTATAGTTTTAATTCATTCTTTTAGTGGCTCCTAAATTGCCTTGTATTAGCAAAATCTTTGCTAAGAAAAAGCCAGAGTGTGGAAACCTCCAGAAAGCTAAAGGATAATGATACTTAGTCAAGATTTTAGTAAATATATTTTGGACATGTGTTTATATGCATGAATTTTATAGTGACACTAAGAAGTACATTTTGCCCACAAAATTTTGTCACTGTAGAAATTAATCTACAGGTGAATGAATATATGTATATGTGGCACAGAACCAGGTAATGCAAAGTGCATCCTTCTATTCTATTCCCAGCTCAGTAGTAGATGGCTGTGTGAACCTGGAGGGATAATTTCCCTTTCTGGACTCCAGTTATCTCATTTATAAAATGAAGGACAGAATTAGATTGTAGGCCGTGTTCCTGAGGTAGTCATATTATGAGAAAGCCGATTCAAGGCGGATTCAGGGTTTGCCGTCTTCACACCAGCGGATGTGGCGCCACCACGTGGTAGCAGTGTGAACACAATTTAAAATGCATTTGATTCATCAACTTGCAAGTTATGATTCCTCATCAGTTTCTAATTTGAGGAATTGGCCTCATTTCAAGTTTTGCACACGAATTGGGACCTCCTTAACATGCTTATTTTTCACTAATTCAAGTTTTTATAAAATGTGGCCACAGTTTTTGAAAATTAATTTTTATTGGAGTATAGTTTTTTACAATGTTGTATTGGTTTCTGCTGTACAGCAAAATGAATCAGCCATACGTATACAAATGCCCCCTTCCTTCCAGATTTCCTTCCACACTTGATAGTCAGAGCAGTTTTGACCTCACATTCTTTCAACACCGCAGCGTAGTAGTTAATCATGTGAGAAAACAAGGAAAAAATATAATCAGAGAAAATTATTCATACTATGAAAGTGAATTTTAGATAAAAGTATTCAGTAGCTTTAGCAGTTATATGGCTAAAAAGCTTGTCAAAATGACTGAAGTCCCTTAAATCGGGAAGTAAGGGGAACCAGAAAAATTGGGGGCAGGCTTAGATATAAAGATACAAGTCACTGTATTAGAATTCTGTGTTATCACTTAGTTTTCAAAGTATTTGAGACATGCTAAACTTGAAGCACGTTACACAATCCAGGAATGAGATGGTAAATAAAGGACAATGTCAGTTTTTATTATTTGTTCTAACACTTGTGGATTTATTACTATTTATTGAAAATCATTGTGTCAACTCTTTACTGACATTATGTATTTGATTTTTGTTTATTTTTAAGTAAATATTGAATTTTAGAATAGTTTCAGATTCATATAAAATCTTCAAAGATAAGACAGAGAGTTCCCATGTACCCTGTACTCAGCTTCCTCCTTTAATATCTTGCTTCACTCCGGTACATTTGTCAGAACTTGAAAGTAAATGTTTGTTGTTGTTGTTCAGTCAGTCATGTCTGACTTTTTGTGATCCCATGGACTGCAGTACCCCAGGCTTGTACATCACCATCTGTCCATCACCCCTGCCCATCACCATCTCCCAGAGCTTGCTCAAACTCATGTCCATTGAGTTTTTGATGCCATTCAACAATCTCATCCTCTGTTGTCCCTTTCTCCTCTTGCCTTAAATCTTTCCCAGCATCAGGATCTTTTCTAATGAGTCAGCATCAGGTGGCCAAAGCATTGAAGCTTCAGCTTCAGCATCAGTCCTTCTAATGAATATTCATTTAGTAACTCATTAGCCCCACTATAGAGCCACCAAGCAGACGACCTACAAACTGCAGAACAATTAAACTGAAGAAAGCAAACCTTGGAACCTTATTATTACCTAAAGTCCCTACTCTGTTTAGCCGAGAAGGCAATGGCACCCCACTCCAGTACTTCTGCCTGGAAAATCCCACGGACGGAGGAGCCTGGTAGGCTGCAGTCCATGTGGTCGCTGAGGGCTGGACACGACTGAGCGACTTCACTTTCACTTTCACTCTGTTCAGATTTCTTTAGTTTTCACCTAATGTCCTTTTGCTGTTGCAGGACCCCACACAGCTTTCCGTGTTACACTGAGGCAAAGTGTCCTTTTGTGCTCCTCTTGGCTGTGAAAGTTTCTCAGATTTCCCTTGTTTTTGAAGATGTCGATGGTTTTGAAGAATACTGGTCAGGTGTTTTGTTAACTGTTCCTCAATTTGGATTTGTCTGATGTTTTTCTCATGATTAAAATGAGGTTATGGTTTTCTTATGTGGAAGACCACAAAGGGGAAGTACCACCCTCATAACTTCAGAACAAGGGTACACACTGCTCACATGGTTTATCACTGTTGACGTGGATCTGAATCACAAGGCTAGTATTTGCCAGATTCCTGACCAAAGTGGCGTTTGCCAGATTTCTCCACTGTAAGGTTATATTTTGCCCCTCTTTCCATACGGTATCCTTTGGAAGGAAGTCACCATGCAAAGCCCACACTTAACAAGGTAAGGAGTTACACTTAGGCCATTTAAGTGGGAAGTATGCACACAAATTATTTGAAATTCCTCTATATGAGATGTTTGTCTCTGTCCCTCCATTTATTTACTTATTTCCTAGGGACTTGTGGCTATTTACTTTGTGCTTTGGGTTATAGCCCAGGACTTTGTTACCTATTCTGATGCTCAAGCTGTTCCAGTTTTGGCCATTGCCAGTGCCTTCGCGTTAGCCTCTGTGTCCCTTCGACATGCCCCATCATTTTGTTTTTGGAACACTTCCTTACTTTCGGTCACTGCGGTCTGCTCCAAGCTCATCTTGTGTGTTTCCAGCCCATGTTAGAATCCGCTGTCTCTCCAAAGAGCTCTGGTTCTTTTTATTGGAGAATGTTATTAGAGACTAAGATCTGGGCACAAGATGTGATTTTTGTTAACTTTGAATCTTTCTTCTGTATGTTTTTACATATATAGTTCCCTCTCCATGTCTTAATCATCTTAAAACTGAGATGAATTTTTTAAAGCTTTGAACACTTAAGGATGATTTTGGTTAATAAGATTTGTTTCACTCTGGCTAACTGTTGTTTTGGATGATTTCTACTCTTACCACTACTCCATCACTATTTGTAGAGTTTGTCACTCACAGATATGAATTCAGGATAGAAGCTTTCTGGAGAAAAATTATAAATTATGTATGCAGTTTTTCTCGCTACATTACTTTTGACTAAATCCACAGCCGACAAATATGTTTCCGTAGTGAATAAACAGAACTACTTGTATATATGCATACAGGTGTTTCCCTTTAGGCTTCTTATTGGATCACATTTCGGGAAGAAAAGTGCCAAAATTATTAGCCTGTGATTCGCTTGAAAGTAGCACCTGTGTGTTCTCTCCCTCATCTTTATGTTTCCAGGGCTTAGCTTGTACTTGACACAATCCAGGGGTTTCCTAAACATTGGCTGAGTAAATTACAGAGACTCCTAGGACATGGTGAGGCCTCCCATCAATAATTTAAGTGTGTCTAAGGGTTTTTTGTTTTTATTTTTGTTGTTTTTTTAATGGCTTGCTTTGTTTTGTGGGCTTCAGTGCCACTAATTAAAAGAACAATGGTCACTATCTTTTTCAGGGAAAACTGTTATCATCCCTCGGATTATGTTTCATCATGAGCCATGGTAAATTAATCAGTTTTAGGCTTCTTTTCCAGTGATGAAATAAGGCTCAAACTGTTCATTTAAGAGAAAATGCTTGCCCATAGAAAGCCTATAAACAAGAGTGTGTTTTCCCTTGTTTCACAGCAAAACATGAACCCTTTATTTGCGTTCTCTATTACATGGGAAAGCATTTCGATGTATCGTGTTGAATAAGCTCATCTTCTACTGGATGGTATTGAATTTAATTAGAAGAAAATATCTTCATGAAAATAAGGCTTAAATGATATACTGTTTCATTTTAGGACCATAAGTCATCATATCCTCTAAATGGTGGGATAATGACGCTGAAACAAAACCCTATAGCAGCAAAAGTATTCATTTGGTGCTCAGTCTTTCTGGGGAAAACATGTGCATTTTTTTCCTTTATCTCCCTTGTATTTCTACTTCCAGTTTCGCATTTGAAAGAAGGTTCTCTTGTATGTTTCATTTTAATTCTACTCTAGATTCAGTATAATCTTCATAAAATGAGATTCATTTAAATATACTTGAGGAACTGAGCAGTCTTGGATGAAAGTATTTGAGGCAGCACTCGTGTCTTCAGTATAAACACTCGCACCACCATCCGTCCGTCTACTCATTCATCCGCTTATCAGCACTGCTGTGTGTCCATGGCTGCTGTGGTGCTGGGGAAACATGGATGGGAAAGATAGATCATGCTTTCAGCATGGGAGGTGTTAAAGGAAACCGAACAATGTAGCAGGATGGTTCTGGTTGAGCAGAGGAAAACACAAAACCTGGGTCTGGCCTATTGTCTCGTGACATGAGGTGGCCTTTAAGGACCATGTGTTGTGTGTAGACGCACTGGGGACAAAGAGAACTGGGGTGGTCTGGAGTCTTGTCCCTGGCCATTAGCTTTTGTTTTTTTCTTCCTTTTTAAATAATAAGTCACATTTACTAAGTCTTAGCCCATGTCTGGACACTGTTCTAGGGACTCTGTGTGGTCTTAATTGGTTCATTTTTCACAAGAGCCCATCCCAACAACTAGCTTACTGAGATGACTCTGTGGTCTGGAATAGGCACTATAACTCCTATTTCCATGTTGCCGATGAGGAAACAGAAGCACTGAGAGTTTAATGAAGTTAACTAAGACCGTGCAGCTCGCAGTGGCATAGTCAGGAGGTAAGCCCAGGCAGTGTGCTCCCGAGCCAACCTCTCACCATAATGATTATCTCCACTCTTTCAAAGTCTTAAGGAAAAAGCAACAACAGTCAGAAGCTAAAGAAGCTGTTTTTCTAAAGGGCTCCATGAGTCAAGTAAAAGTAGTGAAGGGAGAAGGAGTGGGGAACACACACAGTGCTTCCTTTTTTTTTCTCTTTTTTAAATATAAATGTATTTATATTAATTGGAGGCTAATTACTTTACAATATTGTATTGGTTTTGCCATACATCAACATGAATCTGCCACGGGTGTACATGTGTTCCCCATACTGAACCCCTCTCCCACCTCCTTCCCCGTACCCACCTCCTTCCCTCTAGGTCATCCCAGTGCACCAACCCTGAGCATCCTGTATCCTGTATTGAACCTAGACACCGAGGAAACCAGAATTGAAAGAGACACGTGTACCCCAATGTTCATCGCAGCACAGTGCTTCCTTTGAGTGGCCAACGGTGACCTAGAGTCTGGGAGAGGGAACTCAGCACTGCCCCTTGAGACTGATGGAGTCAGGAGACCTGAAAGCTAGCATCTCAACATGGACACCATTGGTTCTCACCTGGGACACCAGCTACCCTGAGGTGAAACATCCTCTGTTAACTTCAGAAGCCAAGGACAATGACAGAGGGCAGAGGAATAGGGGAGCGGGCAGAGTGAAGCAAGAGAAGAGCCCAGAATCTTCAAGGGGACTGTTCGTGAAGCTGGATATATTGATACAGCTTAAGTTGCTTTGATGTGGTGCACATTTTGGCTGACCCCATGAGAGCTGTGAAATCATGGTTTTGCTGTTTGTTGTTGTTTTTTCCCAGGCAGTGCGTATAATATCCCTAAACCTTACTCTACTTTGAGGCTCACTGAGATTATAAGAGATTTACGTTTTTCACTTAATTAAATATAATTTGAATGTTTATGGATTTGTATTATTTGTATAAATGAAAAAAAATTTCCCTATAATTTGATAGAAGTGGGTTAACTTATAAAGAAATTATAGTACAAATTTATTATTCATAATAAATTTTTACAATAGCAATCATGCTTTATTAGTATTACTGAGAGAAATGTCAGAAATTTAACTGAACATTATTGTGCCATTCAGTGCTAAGAATGAGGATCAAATACGTGGACCAAATAGCCTCCTCCATGCTGTCTTTAACTTTAAGGGAGAGATGTGAACATTTTATGTAGCTCATTTTCAAGATGCAAGGGAATTCTCAGAGATGAGCAGATGCAATGCTTAGAATGATTGATGGTCTTTTCCGAGATGAGCGAGTACAGGAAACAAGACTGTGAGACCGTGTTTCTGCCGGGGTTCCAGGTCCGTTCTCCTTTCATCTCTGGCCTCCCTCTGTCATAGACTACCCCGTCGTAGAGGAGAACAATTGGATGGGTTTTCCCAAGAATAGGGTGAAGTGGTTTATTTTTATCATCACCTAGTAATACAAACTGTTAAACAGAAAAAACTGAGATAAGGTTTCATCCAAACATCTCATCAAAATGTCCCTGCTTTGGAACACGTTGCCCCCAAGGGACTCTTTCAAAGACTCTGAAGTCAAAAAGCTGCATCTGAGTGACTGCCTCAAAATGAAAAACAGCCCATGGAAAGGTCAGGTACCTAGAGCCCATGGGAGATACTCTCTTGACACTTCCAGACATAACGGGACCAAGATCTTATAGTGTGTTCCCCCATGCCCACAGTCCCCTGGGGCTTTGAAATCTCTGTATTAAAATTATCACATGACCTACATGTCAGGGAAAAATTAAGCCCAGTGTTTTAGAGGAGGGAACCTTGAAAAGGAGATTTCCTGGAGGATAAAGAAGTGACCTAGGGGACTGGAGAAAAGAGGGTAACTGGGAGGAGGGACAAGGGGGAAGGAGAAGGTATTCCAGGCTGAAGGGACACAGTGAACAAAGACACAGATGCAAGAAGCCGAATGGGTGATCACCGCGATATAGGCATTTCAGAGTGCTCACCATCCATCCTTTACTGAGCACCTACTGTGTGCTTCACTACACTGTCCCCATCATTTGAGAGAGGACATGACACATGGTTGACCTAGTACATGGTTCAGTCTTTTTCCCTCCTCTCAAAGACAACAAAATATACTTGATCCCTAAACTGATTTCAAAAAAACAATTTGATTTTAACCATATATGGTTTCCCCTCAAATATGTTCTACTTAATTTTTAAACCACTTTAATACGAATTAAACAATCCAGAAAACATTATTTTTTTCTATTTATTTTTTAAATCACCTTAATCTGAATTAAATACAGATAAACAATTTATTTTGAAAAATACAATTACATTAGAAATAAAAATACAAACAAATTGCTGACCAGTTATTAAGCATCCACTTAGTATGCCATAACTTATAAAAATATCTTAATTACTCAATCTTAATAATGATAGTTTGTATTCAATAGAATAGCAAAGTATGCTGAAATATTTTAAATACTATATGTCAATCTTCCTAAAAAATGAATCAACATGTGGATTAAGTTTTCTGTAACACTTGGGGGAAGGCAATGGCACCCCACCCCAGTACTCTTGCCTGGAAAATCCCATGGACGGAGGAGCCTGGTGGGCTGCAGTCCATGGGGTCACAAAGAGTCGGACACGACTGAGCGACTTTGCTTTCACTTTTCACTTTCATGCATTGGAGAAGGAAATGGCAACCCACTCCAGTGTTCTTGCCTGGAGAATCCTGGGGATGGAGGAGCCTGGTGGGCTGCCGTCTATGGGGTTGCACAGAGTCGGACACGACTGAGCGACTTAGCAGCAGCAGCAGCAGCAACACTGCTATTAACCTGAATATTCCCATGGTAACAAGACATATCTAACAGAATACAAAGCAGATAACTTTCAATATTTAATTCAAATTCATAAATAAAACCATATTTGTAGTTGTATGAAAGTTACACATTAATCCACTCTATCAGGTATACAGAAATCTTTAGAATCATATTTTAGAAAGTTTTGTGTTAAGACTTTATAATTAATTTCTGATTACAAAAGTAAGACATGCTTTCTGTAAAAAAATGAAAAACTCAAAAGGAGAATTATTCTCAGATTAATATTTGTTTGCAGACTAGTTGCAGTCTTTCTTATATGTTGTTTCATTTGTAAATGTTTTTACAATTTTGTATCAAATTATAAATTTACTTTTGTATCTTTTATTTTTGACTTCTTCCTATGTTGTGAATTAGCTTTTACATTTTTTTTGATAAGTAACAAATTTGTGACATCCTCCACAATATAATCATGTACTTCTTGTTTAAGGGAATTTTTTTGAAGTCTTAGCCACAATTACTAGCAATTATGAAGCCATACTCTGCCCCTCAAAAAATAATGACTAAATAGTTAATTTCTTTATGTCCTTTTTTACTGATTTTGTGAGGCGATTTCTATAAGCATCCAAAATTGATTGACAGTGTTTCAGACTTACTGAGTGACTTCACTTTCACTTTTCACTTTCATGCATTGGAGAAGGAAATGGCAACCCACCCCAGTGTTCTTGCCTGGAGAATCCCAGGGACGGAGCCTGGTGGGCTGCCGTCTATGGGATCGCACAGAGTCGGACACGACTGAAGCGACTTAGCAGCAGCAGCAGCAGACTTACTCATTCTTATCAAAATGTTTTGTGTGTGTCTAAAATAGAGTAATTGAGAGCACTTCTAGGAACTCAATCATAAAACAACTAACTTCTGAAGGAGAACATAGGGGAGGCATTGCCTTATATTACAGCATTTCTAGTAATCTCCCAGAAAGGCCATAGTATAAAATTTTAAGTATGGTTTACTACTTTGGTACACAAAGAAAAAATGATAGTCAGAAAATGCCCTCCACTTGGACATTTTCACTTTAAATATATCTGTTTCCATTATTTTAACTTTGAAATAATATCAAACAGCAGATTATATCTATATAGGATAGATACAACATAAGGACCATAAAATCTAACAGACCCAATTTACTGGAATATAAATGTTCAGACAGGGAAATGATGACATTGCTTTCCTCTGGTTGCAAAAAGCAGCAGAAAGAGAAATTTACAAGATAGAGAAGACCTCAACCCAAGAGGAGAGATGTAGTGGAAGACCAAAAACTTTGGAAACCAAGATTGCCAAGATTTGGGAAAATCTAGGAAGTCCTCTTCTTTCCCAGAAGTCTCATTTCAGCATATCTATGCCACTTGAATCGTGCTTCTTTCTCTGCCAAGCAGCCTCCTGGGCTCCTCAGTCACAGACTGAGAAATGATGGATGATACCTGCAGCTCCAAGACTTGCAGGAAGTTACATACAGGTACAGCTACATGGAGAAATGGATTTTATCTCAGTCCCATTCATTAGGTGCTAGAAACTGGATGTTTGTGTCCCTGCAAAGTTTCTAAGTCCAAACTCTAATCCCCAGTGTGATAGTATTTAGAAATGCAGCCTTTGTGAAGTAATTAGGTCATGAGGGTGGAGCCCTGAAATGAGATTAGTGCCCTTATAAGAAGAAGCACCAGGCAGCTCTCCTCTGTCTGCTCTCAGCCTTTAGAGGATACAATGAGGAGATGGCTATCTGCAAACCAAGAAGGGGACTTGCACCGGACACAGGATCTGCTGGCATATCTGGATCTTGGACTTCTCGGCCTTCAAAATTGAGGAAAAGAAATTATTGTTTAAACTGCCCAGACTATATTGTTTTGTTATAACAGGCAAAGCTGACTAAATCACCAAGTAGTTGTCTCAGTTTGACTCACGTGCCTAATCCTGTGCCCATCAGCTGTGACCAGGGTCCAGAGTCAACTTGGAATAACCTCTGAATCTGCAGCAGGGGCCAAATGATGCTTACAATTTTGCCCACTGCAGCCAGGTATCTAAGCAATAGTTTCTGAATTTGTACAAAGTATGAGTTTTTTTTTTTTACTATTTTTTCCTTTTTGGGGAATTATGTTAATAGTACACAAATACATTTTCCTTGTATCTGGTCCATAGACTTTCAGACCTTTTCCTTTGGAGAAATCTTACTGTAAATTTTGTTCTACAATTTGTTTTTGTTTTGTCACTTAACAATATGGGTGTTAAAGTTATATATTTTAATGAATTAATTTTTGAAGGTATACAAATAATACTTGAATTCATCTTTATTGTAAAAAAATTCTAGTAATACATATCATATGGATAAAGAAGTCAAAGCTCTGTTTCACACAACTCCTGAATTATTTTTTTTAATTTTACTACTATCATGGTTATATACATTGCTTTGCAACTTGGATTAATGCATAAATGTATATTCATTATTTTAAAAATACATTACTTAATGAAACATTATTTTAAAATATATGTGCACAGTGAAAAAAATAGAATACCTTTTCAACACCCTCCTGCTACCGCAATCTACCTTGCTTTCTCAAAATTACCATTTACAATGTCTTTCTTGTTTTTATAAAACATTCATACAAAAATGTATAGGTTGGGATTTTTTTCTTTTAATATAATTCGGCTGCCGTCTATGGGGTCACACAGAGTCGGACACAACTGAAGCGATTTAGCAGCAGCAGCAGCATATTGTAAAGTAAAAGTAAAGTAAAAATAACTTCACTCTTTTCATTGTACAGATGTATTTTGCAGATAGTTCCACATCAGTACGTTGTTGTTTTTGTTGTTCAGTCACCCAGTCATGTCTGACTCTTTGTGACCTCATGGACTGCAGCACGCCAGGCCTCCCTGTCCCTCACGGTCAGTACATATAGACTTACTAAGTTCTCTCTAGCATTCCATTTTATGAATGTGCTGAACTATTCCTCTGCTGATAAATTTTTGTTTTCAATTTTTCTCTGTTAAATATTATGATGAATATATTTGCACATATTTCTCCATGCTCATGTGAGAATATTTTTATATATTAAATAAACATAAATATTACAGAAGAGTCCTTCAGGAAAAGCTGCAATAATTTAACTCCATTCCACATGCAGTGTTCATTTCCATATAACCTTGCCAACCCTGAATATCAACAATCCTTTTTAATTTTTGCCAATGTGAATAGTAAAAAAAATTTCTTTTCTTGTTATAATTTGTGTTTCCTCATTAGTGAGCCTGGGCATCTGTATTTGTTCACTGGTCATTTATATTTCTTTCTTTTTCTCTTGGAGTTTTTACCCTATTTTAAAAATCAATTTGTTGGAACAGTTTATTCGTCTGTCATTTTGTGTTTTGCAAATAACTTCCAGATTTAACTTTATTCATGGTATCTTTATCATGTGAAGTTTTAATTTTTTTAAGCAGTCAACACCATTAGTCTTTTCCTTTATGGATTCCAGATATTGCACATTGACTTGGAAGTTCTTTACCACACCAAGACTATAAAAACATTCTCTGGTTTACAAATACATTTATATATTTTTAAAGATTTAACTTTTAAAACAATCTAGAATTACTTGAGTATGTCTGTGTTGTGCATTGAGAGCTAACTTTGTTATGAATAAGTGATTGTCTTATTGGTTATGCAGTTAATTAATAACCACTCACTGATTTGGAAATCTGCTTTTCCTATAAATTGAATTCTTATACATAATTGTTCTGTTTTCAGATCTCGTTTTCTACTCACCCCTTTCTATTACTTTGATAGTGTTATACCATTTCACCGAACATAATTTTATATTATGCTTTGATATATGATTTTTCTTTTCTCAACTTTTCCTTTTTCAAATTTTCTCTTACAGATAAACTTAAATACCTCCCAATTAAGTTACACAGTCTTATTGGATGTTTTCCTAATTTTCTTCCAACCTTCTGTAGAACTTTTTATTGCAACTGTGTTAAATGTAGAGACAATTGTGGGGGAAAAAAATGCCCATAGGATTGGAAAAACTCACCTGTAAACCCGTCTCAGACTGGTGCCTTTCTAAGACTCGTCTTTGACTCGTTCCAATCTCTTCTATGGTTATTGGTCTTTCCTGGTCTTCTACTTTCTTTCCAGTCAAACATAATCATTTGTATTTTCTAGAAAACCTTCCCTTTCACCAAGATTTTCAAATTTACTTATATACAAATCTTCCTCACTCATTCCTTATATTGGTGATTTTGTCTTCTCACTTTTGTCTTCAACAGACATGACAAAGATCTGCTGACTAGTGACTAGGCAGCTGGCTAAGATCTCTTCTGAACTGTGTTACTTTGTTTCCCCAACTAGCTTCTTCTCCAAGAGTGACACCTGTGTTCTGTGTGAAGTTGGCAGGGCATTCCAAAGCCATGTTTCATTCTAGGCAGGAAGAAGCTAGGGAGGTTGATGAGCTCTGTTTTCCTATTATCAAGATTAAGAGAGCTTTGATTTGGGGCGAGTCCCATGAGCGACATTAGACACGTTTCCTTTTTCTTTCTTCCCTTTGTGTGTGTGGGTAGAGTTCCCGAGGAGCCCCCCAACCTCTACTCGGCTTCTCCAAGGCAGGCAGTTCTCTGAGGAACCCGCGCCCTCCTGTGGCAGATTATCCACCCTCCAGAGAGGGTTTTTCTGATTTTATCCAGGGACAAACACTGCTAATCCCTGCCACTCAGAATAAGTGGGAAGGGAGAGAAAAAGAAGGTGCCCAACTGGCCAAGCTATTTCAAGAATGTGTTGACTCTGAGTATGGAAAAATCACTGAAATTCTTTCAACACTGTAAAATGTTCTCTTCCCCGTGTTTTAGCCTGAGGTTTTCTCTAACCTTGTTTCTTCATCAACCTGATTCCATTTTGTTTCTATTTATCTTCCTAGAAACTTTAATTTTCTGGACATCCTCTCTCATTTTCCAGTGCTGAAACAGATTTATTCTTGAGAAGCAAGCAAATGAAATTCTGTCATTTCCTTCAGGGGGTGGGAGTGGGGAAGAATGTGTGCTCTTCCACCATCTTTTGCCTGTCTCTGTTTTTACATTTGTTTACACTGAACTAAAGGGGATAGCCTCATAAGTAAATAACTTGAACAAAATAAGGAATGATTAGGCCCTTGTGTCACTATGCATTTCTTCTATTGTTTTAGTAGTGAAACCTGTGCTACAGTTTGTCACCGTGAGGAAAATGATGGTGTCCCTCTCTGTGCTGCTCGTTCCTTAGTTCACAGCATTGCCTCCTTCACAGTAAACGTTCTGGAATCCAGCTAAATAGAGACCTGAATACATTATTCTACATACAAACCAAAAATACAGAAATTCGAGAACAAGACCTCTGGAGGATTTGATGCAGGTGGATACAGAAAAGGCTGAGACTAGGAACCAGGATGATTTCTCTTGGAATGCGCTCATTTTTGTTACAGCGGCAGCAACTGTCACCCTGCCTCTCATGAGCGTCACTTCTTACATTACCACTTCAGGGCACCAGCTTGAATAGCTTCATCCTCCTTCCCTTTGCCCTCATGTCCCATATTAGAGGAATCAACTGAAGCTCAGGTACGATTATCTTGTAAACTGTATTAGCATTTCTGGCCTTTAGTGCATTTCCAAAGGAAAAAGATGTTGATTAGACTCTGTGTGTGGGTGTGTGGATCGGTGAGTGGGTAGGTGTGGAAGGCTTGTGTGTTTGTTGTTTCAAAGCTTAAGCTCAGAGTTAAGGAGAACTGTGAATTGGTGAGCCACTGGTTTCCTAGAATAAGATTGTTTCTTTCTAGAGAAGTGTTAAAATGGCCCTTTTCTGTTTTGTTCCAGCAACATAATAACCATAGGTCTTTGAACCTAAAGCTGAATCCATTTATTCACCAACATCTTTCCATAGGTAAATAGATGTTATTTGTCTTGTCAGGGATTATGCCATTTATATGCCTAATGTGGATGATAAACTGGATTTAGCAAAAATATTTTTGTTCACTTTTGTTGTAATTTATGTTTTGTTACTTTTTTTATTACATAAACAGTACATATAAATTTTGTGAGGTAGGGGTATGTGCCTAACTCTTTCTTTTTTGCAGATCCATAATATGTATTATGGATAATGGAAGGTGATTATTACTGCAGAATGGTAATTAATAGATTATTACCATATCATATGATATAGACCAGACCTACTGAGATTGTTCATGAAAAGGTTAATTACCTTACAAATAAAATTTTAGTTGATATATATAGTAATTTCCTTTTACTATTATGAGAAATCTGGCACGTTTTCAGGTTGCAGGTTCTAACAGAATTGAATATACCTACTTCATATTAAGTAAAAAAGCTGCCAATAACATTTTAAATTATTTTCAGAATTGGCTTTTACCAGTCTGTGCATAGAATGGTTGTACCTAAAAAAAATGAACAACTATTTTCTTAAAAATAGGATATGTAATTCCAACCTAACTGGAAAATGCTACTATAGAAAACAGAACAATCTAACACAATATCTCAGACTTGTCATAGCAATATAACATCATGAAATCATGGGTTGTTTATAGATGAAAGTTACCTTGAAGATATATACGTGTATAAGATGTATTATGGATTTGCTCCATGACCCTTGAATATAAGAAAAAAATAAAATGTCTTAATTTTTACAAGTCCACTCAAATCTTTCTAGGCCTTCAACCTATAGAATTGTTGAAAATCTAGTCTTTATTATTTGGAGTGCTGGCCTCTTCCTTGGTTTAAGGTTGTACACAGACCAGGAAACACTGGGGGAGGACTTCTAGCTTTCCATCAGCTTCATTCACATGTGATGGTTAATTTGTTAGTTTCGGGGATTTCTTTGGAAGGAATGATGCTAAAGCTGAAACTCCAGTATTTTGGCCACCTCATGCGAAGAGTTGACTCATTGGAGAAAACTCTGATGCTGGGAGGGATTGAGGGCAGGAGGAGAAGGGGACGACAGAGGATGAGATGGCTGGATGGCATCACTGACTCGATGAATGTGAGTCTGAGTGACCTCCGAGAGCTGGTGATGGACAGGGAGGCCTGGCGTGCTGCAGTTCATGGGGTCGCAAAGAGTCGGACATGACTGAGCGACTGATATGATCTGATCTGAAGCTTTGATGCCCAGTTGTTTTATCATGCACCAGTATAAAATGCTGGGCTTCCCTGATGGTTCAGATAGTAAAGAATCTGCCTGCAATACAGGGGAATGGGTTTGAACCCTGGATTGGGAAGATCCCCTGGAGAAGGGAATTGCAACCCACTCCAGTATTCTTGGCTGGAGAATCCCATGGACAGAGGAGCCGCTGAGCTACAGTGTGTGGGGTCACAAAAGAGTTTGACACAACTGAGCAACTCACACACACAGTATAGATGTTGCTGCAAAGGGTTTTTCTTTTAGATGTGATTAATATGCAAAACAGTAGACTTCAAGTAAAGCAGGTTACTTTCCAAAATGTTGGTGGCTTCATTCAATCAGGTGAACAAAAACTGAGGTTTCCCAAAGAAGCAGAAATTATGCCTATAAAGACTACAGCGTAGGAATCCTGTCTGTTTCCAATCTGAAGATTTCTGACTCGAGACTGTAGCACCAACTCTTTCCTGAATTTCCAGGTTGTTGATTTGCTCTACAAATTTCAAACTTTCTAGCCATTATATTCACATGAGTATGTTGTGTGGTGTGTGTTGCTCCTCTGCTCATGGAATTCTCCAGACAGGAATTCTGGAATGGGTAGCTATTCCCTTCTCCAGGGGATCTTCCCAACCTAGGGATCAAACTCAGGTCTCCTGCATTGCAGGCAGATTCTTTATCTTCTAAGGCACCAGGGAAGCCCTCCGCTGTGGAGAAATCTGATTAAGAACTGATTAATAATCCTTTAGATCTCCCTGGTGGCTAATATGGTAAAGTGTCTGCCTACAATGAGGGAGACCCAGGTTCAATCCCTGAGTCGGGAAGATCTCCTGGAGAAGGAAATGGCAACCCACTCCAGTAGTCTTGCCTGGAAAATCCCAAGGACAGAAGAGCCTGGTAGGCTACAGTCCATGGGGTCACAAAGAGTCAGACACGACTGAGTGACTTTCTTTCTTTCAGGGCTTTGCAGGTGGCGTTAGTGGTAAAGAATTGGCCTCCCAATGCAGGACATGCAAGAGACATGGGTTAGATCCCTGGCTCAAAAAGATCCTCTGGAGAAGGGAATTACAACCCACTCCAGTATTCCTGCCTGGAAAATCCCACGGACAGAGGATCTTGGCAGGCTACAGTCTGTAGCATCATAAAGAGTCGGACACAACTGAGCGACTGCGCACACCATGCAGTAACCCCATAAGATATTCACTGACAAAGTGCTGTATCAAGTCAAACCATTTTGCTGCTCTCCACATCCTCCCTTATGATTATACAGTAAAAGTGAGAAATAGATTCAAGGGGTTAGGTCTGATAGACAGAGTGCCTGAAGAACTATGGACAGAGGTTCATGACACTGTACAGGAGGCAGGGATCAAGACCATCCCAAGGAAAAAGAAATGCAAAAAGGTCAAATGGTTGTCTGAGGAGGCTTTACAAATAGCTGTGAAAAGAAGAGAAGCGAAAGGCAAAGGAAAAAAGGAAAGATATACCCATTTGAATACAGAGTTACCAAGAATAACAAGGAGAGATAAGAAAGCCTTCCTCAGTGATCAATCCAAAGACCTAGAGGAAAACAATAGAATAGGAAAGACTAGAGATCTCTTCAAGAAAATTAAAGATACCAAGGGAACATTTCATGCAAAGATGGGCTCGATAAAGGACAGAAGTGGTATGGACCTAACAGAAGCAGAAGATATTAAGAAGAGGTGGCAAGAATACACAGAAGAACTATACAAAAAAGATCTTCACAACCCAGATAACCACAATGGTGAGATCACTCATTTAGAGCCAGACATCCTGGAAAGCAAAGTCAAATGGGCCTTAGAAAGCATCACTATGAACAAAGCTAGTGGAGTCCATGATGGAATTCCCATTGAGCCTTTTCAAATCCTAAAAGATGATGCTATGCAAGTGCTGCACTCAATTTGCCAGCAAATTTGGAAAACTCAGCAATGGCCACAGGACTGGAAAGGTCAGTTTTCATTCCAATCCCAAAGAAAGGCAACACCAAAGAATACTCAAACCACTGCACAATTGTACTCATCTCACATGCTAGTAAAGTAATGCTCAAAATTCTCCAAGCCAGGCTTCACTCATACATGAACTATGAACTTCCAGATATTCAAGCTGGTTTTAGAAAAGGCAGAGGAACCAGAGATCAAATTGCTAACATCCATTGGAGCATCAAAAAAACAAGAGAGTTCCAGAAAACCATCTACTTCTGCTTAATTGACTATGCCAAAGCCTTTGACTGTGTGGATCACAATCAACTGTGGAAAATTCCTAAAGAGATGGGAATACCAGGCCACCTTAGCTGCCTCTTGAGAAATTGGTATGCAGGTCAGGAAGTAACAGTTAGAATGGGACATCAAACAACATATTGGTTCCAAATAAGGAAAGGAGTACGTCAAGGTTGTGTATTGTCACTCTGCTTATTTAACTTATATGCAGAGTACATCATGAGAAATGCTGCACTGGAAGAAGCACAAGCTGAAATCAAGATTGCCAGGAGAAATATCAGTACCTTAGATATGCAGATGACACCACCCTTATGGCAGAAAGCAAAGAAGAACTAAAGAGCCTCTTGATGAAAGTGAAAGAGGAGAGTGAAAAAGTTGGCTTAAAACTCAACATTCATAAAACTAAGATCATGGCATCTGGTTCTATCAGTTCGTGGCAAATAGATGGGGAAGCAATGAAAATAGTGTCAGACTTTATTTTGGGGGCTCCAAAATCACTGCAGATGGTGACTGCAGCCATGAAATTAAAAGACGCTTACTCCTTGGAAGAAAAGCTATGACCAAACTAGACAGTATATTAAAAAACAGAGACATTACTTTGCCAACAAAGGTCCATCTAGTCAAAGCTATGGTCTTTCCAGTAGTCATGTATGGATGTGAGAGTTGGACTGTGAAGAAGGCTGAGCGCCGAAGAATTCATGCTTTTGAACTGTGGTGTTGGAGAAGACTCTTGAGAGTCCCTTGGACTGCAAGGAGATCCAACCAGTCCATCCTAAAGGAGATCAGTCCTGGGTGTTCATTGGAAGGACTGATGCTAAAGCTGAAACTCCAATACTTTGGCCACCTGATGCGAAGAACTGATTCATTTGAAAAGACCCTGATTCTAGGAAAGACTGAAGGTGGTAGAAGGGGATGACAAAGGATGAGATGGTTGGATGGCATCACTGACTCAATGGACACGAGTTTGAGTAAACTCCAGGAGTTGATGATAGACAAAGAGGCCTGGTGTGCTGCAGTCCATTGGGTCGCAAAGAGTCGGACACAACTGAGCAACTGAACTCAGCACAGCTCAACATCCTCTCTCTCCACACTGCACCTAAGCACTATGATGCTTGCTTTGGTCCTGAAGGCATAGCCCTGAGTGTTCAGTCCTAAGAATCCACATACTGGCCTTGCTACATCCTGAGCTGGGTAGTGACAGGATTCTCATCTTCACCATATTGAAGTATCACTACTCCTCTATCTTCTCAACCACTGGGAATTCAACTCTGCCCGAGGGCTGAGTCTTTCCCTCAACCATCCATCACCCACTTGTCCAAGTGTAGAACCCATCCTTTCCCACCCATCCCAACTCCCATACCTTGGGCAGAACCAACTCCCTCTCACCAAAGATCCAAGTGCAGATATATTTAAGAGGACTTCTCAGACACAGAAAAGCTATTTATTTCTCCCTGGGCAAGAAACTCAGAATACAAAATGTTGGCATTCAGATCAGATCAGTCGCTCAGTAGTGTCCAACTCTTTGCGACCCCATGAACCGCAGCACGCCAGGCCTCCCTGTCCATCACCAGCTCCCGGAGGTCACCCAGACTCACACCCATCAAGTCAGTGATGCCATCCAGCCATCTCATCCTCTGTCGTCCCCTTCTCCTCCTGCCCCCAATCCCTCCCAGCATCAGAGTCTTCTCCAATGAGTCAACTCTTCGCATGAGGTGGCCAAAATACTGGAGTTTCAGCTTTAGCATCATTCCTTCTAAAGAAATTCCAGGATTGATCTTCAGAATGGACTGGTTGGATCTTCTTGCAGTCCAAGGGACTCTCAAGAGTCTTCTCCAACACCACAGTTCAAAAGTATCAATTCTTCGGCGCTCAGCCTTCTTCACAGTCCAGCTCTCACATCCATACATGACCACAGGAAAGACCATAGCCTTGTCTAGGCGAACCTTTGTTGGTAAAGTAATGTTTCTGCTTTTGAATATGCTATCTAGGTTGGTCATAACTTTCCTTCCAAGGAGTAAGCGTCTTTTAATTTCATGACTGCAGTCACCATCTGCAGTGATTTTGGAGCCCAGAAAAACAAAGTCTGACACTGTTTCCACTGTTTCCCCATCTATTTCCCATGCAGTGATGGAACCAGATGCCATGATCTTCGTTTTCTGAATGTTGAGCTTTAAGCCAACCTTTTCACTCTCCACTTTCACTCTCATCAAGAGGCTTTTTAGCCCCTCTTCACTTTCTGCCATAAGAGTGGTGTCATCTGCATATCTGAGGTTATTGATATTTCTCCCGGCAATCTTGATTCCAACTTGTGTTTCTTCCAGTCCAGCATTTCTCATGATGTACTCTGCATATAAGTTAAATAAACATGGTGACAATATGCAGCCTTGACGTACTCCTTTTCCTATTTGGAACCAGTCTGTTGTTCCATGACCAGTTCTAACTGTTGCTTCCTGACCTGCATACAGATTTCTTAAGAGGCAGATCAGGTGGTCTGGTATTCCCATCTCTTTCAGAATTTTCCATAGTTTATTGTGATCTACAAGTGCTCAGAAATTACCCATTTATTCCTTTGAAGTGAGAATAGACATGAATTAATGTCTCATTAAACTATCCTGCTTTGTGAGTAAGGAGTCAAGACCAAGAGAAATTAAGTGGTTTCCTCAAGTTTCCCAGAACATTCTTATACAAAGGAGAAGCTGCTGCTGCTAAGTCACTTCAATCGTGTCCTACTCTGTGCGGCCCCATAGACGGCAGCCCACAAGGCTTCCCCATCCCTGAGATTCTCCAGGCAAGAACACTGGAGTGGGTTGCCATTTCCTTCTCCAATGCATGAAAGTGAAAAGTGAAAATAAAGTCTCTCATTCATGTCCGACTTGTAGCAACACCATGGACTGTAGCCTACCAAGCTCCGCCATCCATGGGATTTTCCAGGCAAGATTACTGGAGTGGGTTGCCATTGCCTTCTCCGGAGCAGCTGCTATCGGATGCCATATCCCTCCCCACTACCTTCATCATATATCTGGCTATAAGCTGCTCCAGGCTTGTGCACAAATCTGTGGAAACCTCAGTGTTGACACTACTTTGCTACCTTGATATGAAATGGCAGGTTGGAATTTGATGCTTAAATGTATCACAGTCTTTGTGGGTTTTGGCAGCCGTAGCTTCCTGCAGATAATTCAGCCACACGCTTTGGAGGGAAGAGGGTCTTTACTGAAATGTGTGATTTAGTCAAGCTTGAAATTCAGTGGGCACTACCTGGCATCCGTGGTTAGAACGTTGTACCAAGTGTAACTGCTTTCTCTCTGCTTTTTTTTTTTAAGTTTAACAGGTCCTGAAAAGACAGTACAAAATGCAGCTTTGGGTTGCAGCGTTATAACAGGCTCTTCCTATCGATCTCAAAGGCTCATTATATAAGCTTATTTCTTCTACTGATACCGGAACAAAAATGGCTGACATGTGACTTTTTTCCTATTGCATTCAGTTGTCCAAACATACTCAGACATTCAACAGTACATGAGCAGCCAGCCATTTGGTCTTTTGACCAAAAAGGCTGTGGCTCGAGTTTCTTGAGAAAATAGCTGCTTTTGATCAAAATAAAATTCAAACTTCAAACAAATATAGTTCATTGCCTATAATAAGCCTTGTACCTTAGGGGTCACAGTAGAACTGCCAGCCTTATGTGTCACTCTTTTCTCTTTCTTGCTCACTTTTAGTCTCATTATTTAATTACTTCTGTAGCTAAAGGTCTCTATGTTTCTGATTGTTTTTCTTTAGAGACCTGCTTTCTGTAGAGATGATCAAAGGTGCCCTTGAATTTCTGCATACATATATGTATGTATGTATATGGGCTTCCCAGGTGACTCAGTGGTAAAGAATCCACTGCCAACGCAGAAGATGTAAGAGACTTGAGTTCCATTCCTGTGTTGGGAAGATCCCCTGGAGGAGGAAATGGCAACCCACCCCAGTATTCTTGCCTGGAAATGGACAGAGGAGCCTGGCAGGCTATAGTCCCTGGGGTCACAAAGGAGTTGGACACTGATGCCAAGAAAGATTAAGGGCAGGAGGAGAAGGGAGCAACAGAGGATGAGATGGTTGGATGGCATCATTGACTCAATGGACATGAATTTGAGCAAATTCTGGGAGACAGTGAAGGACAGGGAAGCCTGGCATGCTGCAGTCCATGGGGTCACAAAGAGTCAGACAACTGAGCAACTGAAACATTCTAAAAGAAAAGAGTGTGGGTGTAGACTGTTAGGCAGCTGGAAGACATAGCGTTGTTTGGAATCAGGATATCAGAATATGTCTTCCTGGTATGGTACCACTAAATACATCTGCCAGATGTGGCGAGCTCAAGATTGCTCTAAAGCCTATTTATGCCAGATTAGCACCTGTGATCACTGCCTTGGGACCACACATTACTATTACTGTAAGAAGCAGGTTGTGCAGATTCTAAAACCAGGCTGCCAATGTTCAAATCCTAGCTTTGCTGCTTGTTATCTCTTTATAAAACTTGTATAAGTTACTTATTTCCCCATGCTTCAATTCCCCACCTGTAAATTGGGGCTTTCAAAGAAAGGACACACATCACAGAGATACTGTGAGGCTTTGGTGAATCAGTGCATGTAAAGCCCTCAGAATAGTAGTTGGCACATTGTAAGCAGTGACATAAATAAGAGACTTCACTTTCACTTTTCACTTATGCATTGGATAAGGAAATGGCAACCCACTCCAGTGTTCTTGCCTGGAGAATCCCAGGGACAGGGGAGCCTGGTGGGCTGCCGTCTCTGGGGTCGCACAGAGTCGGACACGACTGAAGTGACTTAGCAGCAGCAGCAGCAACAAGCAGTGGTTTAGGGTTATTGTTATTAACTAGATTTTTGAGAGACTTTCGTACAGTTTACCAAACACTGGAATAGAAGGTATGTTTTTTATATTTGACTCTATTACAAACCCTGATCTAGAACCTGTAATATTCCTTCAGTTTTCTGGATGGAAAACTATATTCCTGTTCTGGAAAATAATGCTTTCTTCTGGGTTGGTTTGTTAGTTGGTTCATCTCAAGCAAGTTGCTCTTGAAACCCCTATAGCCGAGAAATTCTTCAGATCATTCAGACCCCCACCCATTTCTTTATGGTTTGGAAAGAAAAATAAGAAGAGATAAGAGCAATGGACTTAGCTTAAGATGGGGGAGGTTTAAACTCTAGACTTTATTTGGTTGCGTAAAAAAATGTCTGTGAGAGTCAATTTCTTCATCTGAAGACTGAGGATGTCCCTACAAAGAAGCTATTTTGGAAATAGTCCTGTTGCAGCACTAATTCATAATATAATAAATATAATTTTAAGTTGAACATATCAGATCAGATCAGATCAGTCGCTCAGTCGTGTCCAACTCTTTGCGACCCCATGAACCGCAGCACGCCAGGCCTCCCTGTCCATCACCAGCTCCCGGAGGTCACTCAGACCCATACCCATCGAGTCAGTGATACCATCCAGCCATCTCATCCTCCGTCGTCCCCTTCTCCTCCTGCCCTCAATCCCTCCCAGCATCAGAGTCTTCTCCAATGAGTCAACTCTTCGCATGAGGTGGCCAAAATACTGGAGTTTCAGCTTTAGCATCATTCCTTCTAAAGAAATTCCAGCATTGATCTCCTTCAGAATGGACTGGCTGGATCTTCTTGCAGTCCAAGGGACTCTCAAGAGTCTTCTCCAACACCACAGTTCAAAAGCATCAATTCTTCGGCGCTCAGCCTTCTTCACAGTCCAGCTCTCACATCCATACATGACCACAGGAAAGACCATAGCCTTGACTAGGCGAACCTTTGTTGGCAAAGTAATGTCTCTGCTTTTGAATATGCTATCTAGGTTGGTCATAACTTTCCTTCCAAGGAGTAAGCGTCTTTTAATCTCATGACTGCAGTCACCATCTCCAGTGATTTTGGAGCCCAGAAAAACAAAGTCTGACACTGTTTCCACTGTTTCCCCATCTATTTCCCATGTAGTGATGGGACCAGATGCCATGATCTTCGTTTTCTGAATGTTGAGCTTTAAGCCAACCTTTTCACTCTCCACTTTCACTCTCATCAAGAGGCTTTTTAGCCCCTCTTCACTTTCTGCCGTAAGAGTGGTGTCATCTGCATATCTGAGGTTATTGATATTTCTCCCAGCAATCTTGATTCCAACTTGTGTTTCTTCCAGTCCAGCATTTCTCATGATGTACTCTGCATATAAGTTAAATAAACATGGTGACAATATGCAGCCTTGACGTACTCCTTTTCCTATTTGGAACCAGTCTGTTGTTCCATGACCAGTTCTAACTGTTGCTTCCTGACCTGCATACAGATTTCTTAAGACGCAGATCAGGTGGTCTGGTATTCCCATCTCTTTCAGAATATTCCATAGTTTATTGTGATCTACACAGTCAAAGGCTTTGGCATAGTCAATAAAGCAGAAATAGATGTTTTTCTGGAACTCTCTTGCTTTTTCCATGATCCAGCGGATGTTGGCAATTTGATCTCTGGTTCCTCTGCCTTTTCTAAAACCAGCTTGAACATCAGGAAGTTCACGGTTCACATATTGCTGAAGCCTGGCTTGGAGAATTTTGAGCATTACTTTACTAGCGTGTGAGATGAGTGCAATTGTGCGGTAGTTTGAGCATTCTTTGGCATTGCCTTTCTTTGGGATTGGGATGAAAACTGACCTTTTCCAATCTTGTGGCCACTGCTGAGTTTTCCAAATTTGCTGGCATATTGAGTACAGCACTTTCACAGCATCATCTTTCAGGACTTGGAATAGCTCCACTGGAATTCCATCACCTCCACTAGCTTTGTTCCTAGTGATGCTTTCTAAGGCCCATTTGACTTCACATTCCAAGATGTCTGGCTCTAGGTGAGTGATCACATCATCATGATTATCTGGGTCTTGAAGCTCTTTTTTGTACAGTTCTTCTGTGTATTCTTGCCACCTCTTCTTAATATCTTCTGCTTCTGTTAGGTCCACACCATCTCTGTCCTTTATCGTGCCCATCTTTGCATGAAATGTTCCTTTGGTATCTCTGATTTTCTTGAAGAGATCCCTAGTCTTTCCCATTCTGTTGTTTTCCTCTATTTCTTTGCATTGATCACTGAAGAAGGCTTTCTTATCTCTTCTTGCTATTCTTTGGAACTCTGCATTTAGATGTTTATATCTTTCCTTTTCTCCTTTGCTTTTCGCTTCTCTTCTTTTCACAGCTATTTGTAAGGCCTCCCCAGACAGCCATTTTGCTTTTTTGCATTTCTTTTCCATGGGGATGGTCTTTATCCCTGTCTCCTGTACAATGTCACGAACCTCAGTCCATAGTTCATCAGGTACTCTATCTATCAGATCTAGGCCCTTAAATCTATTTCTCACTTCCACTGTATAATCATAAGGGATTTGATTTAGGTCATACCTGAATGGTCTAGTAGTTTTCCCTACTTTCTTCAATTTCAGTCTGAATTTGGCAATAAGGAGTTCATGGTCCGAGCCACAGTCAGCTCCTGGTCTTGTTTTTGCTGATTGTATAGAGCTTCTCCATCTTTGGCTGCAAAGAATATAATCGATCTGATTTCGGTGTTGACCATCTGGTGATGTCCATGTATAGAGTCTTCTCTTGTGTTGTTGGAAGAGGGTATTTGCTATGACCAGTGCATTTTCTTGGCAAAACTCTGTTAATCTTTGCCCTGCTTCATTCCGTATTCCAAGGCCAAATTTGCCTGTTACTCCAGGTGTTTCTTGACTTCCTACTTTTGCATTCCAGTCCCCTATAATGAAAAGGACATCTTTTTTGGGTGTTAGTTCTAAAAGGTCTTGTAGCTCTTCATAGAACCGTTCAACTTCAGCTTCTTCGGCGTTACTGGTTGGGGCATAGATTTGGATTACTGTGACATTGAATGGTTTGCCTTGGAAACGAACAGAGATCATTCTGTCATTTTTGAGATTGCATCCAAGTACTGCATTTCGGACTCTTTTGTTGACCATGATGGCCATTCCATTTCTTCTGAGGGATTCCTGCCCACAGTAGTAGATATAATGGTCATCTGAGTTAAATTCACCCATTCCAGTCCATTTTAGTTCGCTAATTCCTAGAATGTCAACATTCACTCTGGCCATCTCTTGTTTGACCACTTCCAATTCGCCTTGATTCATGGACCTGACATTCCAGGTTCCTATGCAGTATTGCTCTTTACAGCATCGGACTTTGCTTCTATCACCAGACACATCCACAGCTGGGTATTCTTTTTGCTTTGGCTCCATCCCTTCATTCTTTCTGGAGTTATTTCTCCACTGATCTCCAGTAGCATATTGGGCCCCTACTGACCTGGGGAGTTTCTCTTTCAGTATCCTATCATTTTGTCTTTTCATACTGTTCATGGGGTTCTCAAGGCAAGAATACTGAAGTGGTTTGCCATTCCCTTCTCCAGCGGACCACACCCTGTCATCTCTCTCCACCATGACCCACCCATCCCAGGTTGCCCCTCGGGCATGGTTTAATTTCATTGAGTTAGACAAGGGTGTGGTCCTTGTGTGATTAGATTGACTAGTTTTCTGTGAGAACGGTTTTAGTGTATTTGCCCTCTGATGCCCTTGAACATATAGAAAGAGTTAAATATAAAAACAAAAGTATTAAAATTAATCAGCACAAAATATAGATGAAAATCTGATCCTGGGGTGAAAAGGATCTCCCTAAGAAACATCTCAAAAAGGAAGAAATTGAGTTGATCATCAAAATTTTTAAAATAGCTTCTACAAATCAAAAACTTAAGGAACTATAAAAGCAAACATGACAGTAGTATTAACCATGTAACAGGGAAAATATGTATATTGTATGAGTAATTCTTAAAAATCAGTGAAAAAGATGAAAATATCAATATAAAAATGAATAAAGATATGAAACCAATCACAATGTGTGGATTTGATTTTGATTCTGATAAAGAAACTTAACAAAAAAGTATAAGGCAACTGGAAATTGGAATACTTTATATTTTCTGATAAAAATATTGTTCATATTTTCAAGTATGACATTGATATTGTGTGTGTGCTTTGGAAAGAGTCTTTACCTTTTAAAGATACATTCTGAGACATTTGCAGATGTCTGAAGTTTGCTTCAAAATAATACAGAGGTGAGGTGTGTGACTTGAGGATATAAATGAAGTAAGATTGGTCATCAGTTGATCATTGTTAAAGACGCATAATGGGTTCCTTATTCTAACAACCTTTATATGATATTTGATTTTTCAATAATGAGTATAAAAAGTATAATACTGTTTATGAAAATGATAATATTTAAAATATGTTCATGTAGATACATAAATGTATGGTTTGGGGGCATGCACACACATGTGTATGTATGTGTTTATGTGTAAACCTTACCTCTGGGTTGGGGGGAGGGGTTGAGAAGGAGGGGAGTGTGATCAAGAGGGGTCCATGGGGACATAACTATATGTTAATTTTTCATTTCTTAAACCAGATGAAGCATAAAGTGGTGATTAAGATTTTTTTAAAAAATTATGTGCATCTTTATTTTCCCTTATATTTAAAGAATTTTTTAACTGTTGTGGAGAATATTGGAGATGTTGGATACAAGGTTTTATAAAAATATGAAAAGAGGTTTTTTAATAAAAGAAAAGATAAAACTGAGCAATAACTACAGGGGAAAAGTGGAAAAGTGTTGAAACTTGTTTTTACTAAAAGAAATATAAATTTAGATAAGATACTTTTTTCCTAGCCCATTGAAAAAAATTAAAAATTATAGTAATCAGTACTGGCTAAAGCACAGTGAATTAGCCTCTCATACACTGCTGGAAATAAAGATTATTTCAAACTTTCTGGAAGAAAACTTGGTGTACAGATCAAGACAAAATATTTCTACTTGTTGCTATTTATTGTTTGAAAGTAACCATGGGGAACGGGGGAAGGCAATGGCACCCCACCCCCGTACTTTTGCCTGGAAAATCCCATGGACGGAGGAGCCTGGTAGGCTCCAGTCCATGGGGTCGCTAAGAGTCAGACCCGACTGAACGACTTCACTTTCACTTTTCACTTTCATGCATTGGAGAAGGAAATGGCAACCCACTCCAGTGTTCTTGCCTGGAGAATCCCAGGGACAGGGGAGCCTGGTGAGCTTCTGTCTATGGGGTCGCACAGAGTCGGACACGACTGAAGCGAATTAGCAGCAGCAGCAGCAACCATGGGGAAACCCAGAGTTTTTATTGAAGAATGTTCACGGCAATTGTATTTTAAAGGAAAATTAGAAACATCTATGTCTTGCAATTGGAATTTAGTTAAATGTATGATGGTGTGTTCATAAAATAGAATTCTGTAGAGAACTGAAACATCATGTTTTTTAATGACATAGAAAACATGAGTGACATAGGATTATGTTTTTAAAAACATGGTAAAGACTGTGCATATAAACACAATCCCACTTTCATAAGCGACAAGTGGAATCTGAGAGTGGATGTGGTGGGAGAGCTGTCTCTGGGACTGTGTGTCACCTCCTGAGATGTAAGCAAGTCTGGGCAGGCTTAAGGGACTGGTGGGTGGCCTTCTGGGCTTCTTTCAGTTTGCTTAGGGGAATGAAGGAACCTCCTAGAAAATAATTCATTCTAAGGGAAAAGGGAGGTGTGAGAAACAAATTTGACTGTGAGACAAAACCTTAGGGTGAGAGGCTGCAGTAGATCTGAGCCCGAAGTTGTCGTCTGGCATCTGTCCTTGCTCCATCTCCATGGACTTGGGGCTTGTCTTGGGAAACAGAGGACAGTATGCAAAGTGGGAGGATCTGCTCACGTAAAGACTTTGCACAGCCTGGGGAGCACCCGTCACAATTTCAGTGTGCCCACAACAAATGTAAGATAAATAGGAAGAGAGCTTTCTTTGCTGTTTTTCTGTTGGCCTGCACCCAACTTGGAGCTTTGAAGGCTTCATTCAGTGTGTCTTGATAGTCAAAAGCAGTCAAGCTCTGCGGAAACAGCACTGGGGCCTGGGGCCTGCCACGTGGGTGTTACCTGGGCTGGCACCTGGGCACCTGTATGCACTCTCTGGAAATCACAGAAACATGCTGGGAGCAGGGCAGGATTTTCCAACGGGCTGAGGTCTGCAGTTCACAGCAAAACAGTACTGCTGAAGTGACACTATATTTAACTCCCTACTGGGGTGGTTGCATGTGTGTGTGAGTATGTGTGTGTGTGCCCGTATCCCAAGAAAATAAACCCAGATATTATTGGTGCTTATTATTATAGCTGATCTCAATGTTTTTTCTTTTGTGTGTAGATTGTGATAGTGTCAGTGTCAGATTAAATGTTTCTATCACTGAGGTTTAGATATGACTGAGCATGGCCTGGCGTGTGGCGATTCATGGGGTCGCAAAGAGTCGGACACGACTGAGCGACAGATCTGATCTGATCTGATCTGAGCATGCCCAAAGAACATTATAATGAATGCAGTGAAACTTCCGTTTCTAGTTCAGGGAAGGCCTGAGGATCCCTCTAAAGATTTTGACTTAAGAAAAAGAGAGTATATTTTCTGTACATTTCTGTTATCAGAAAAATATTGGATATATCTCCATTCTCCTCAAGGTCAAATACTCTATGATTTTACAATTCTATGTAAACATGTGTAGGCCCATGATTAAATATTTTTACTAAACTAGGAAAATGAAAGTATAATAAATAACTTCTGTTGCACATGTTATGTTTTACTTATAAAATTCCATTTGTCTCCTGTGGAATTCACAAAAATAGTTATGGAGACCATTAGTTTAATTCTTATGAGAGATCCAACAACTAAAATGTCTAGAGCAATGAAAAATAATGAGAAGTTGCTTAAATTGTGTTTTTATTTACACTTCAGTTCACTAGTCTTCTGAATCCTTTGCATATGTAATAGAGGCTGTGTACTTTAACTATTAATATACTAAGCTGCTTTGTATTTCTCAATTAAACTGGGATATGAAAATAATGCTTTTGCATATGTTAAGGGATAAAGTCTGACTCATATGCTATAACATATGATAAATGCCTAAAGTTCCCAAGGGAGAGAGAATGTGGACCTCATAAAAAGGAAATTTGAAAAAGGCAATTTAAAGAGGATACAAATTATATATGTTCAAAAGGTATCAAGGTAATACATTTAGAATATATCAAGTACACACAGTCTTTGTCTTAGGGAGTACCACATTAAGAATCTTTACTAGTTGAGATTTTTAACTTTTAGAATATCTATTGTTTATGGAGGAACTGAGCCTTCACTCTACCTCAAGGCCAATGCAGGAGACATGGGTTCAATGCCTGGGTTGGGAAGATGCCCTGGAGAAGGAAATGGCAACCCACTCCAGTATTCTTGCCCGAGAAATTCCATGGACAGAGGAGCCCTACAGTCCATGGGATCGCAAACACTTGGACAGGAATAAGCAACTAAACAACCACAAATATTAAATATTATTAACACCAAAATGAGTATATTGGTATTAAGATTAAATAATATTTGTTTTTAAAATGTTAGTTGAAAATCAAAATAGACCTGATGCTTTTTCAAATGGTCATCTTTCCAAATGCTTACAAGGGTTTTGTCTGTTCAAGTTTCTTTTGTTCTTGGTCAAATGTAGTAAATGTATTAGTCAGAACAGGTTATGCTATACTGCAGTAACCAAACACTAAATTTTTGAAGCTTAACATCAGATCAGATCAGATCAGTCGCTCAGTCATGTCCGACTCTTTGTGACCCCATGAACTGCAGCACGCCAGGCCTCCCTGTCCATTACCAACTCCCGGAGGTCACTCAGACTCACATCCATCGAGTCAGTGATGCCATCCAGCCATCTCATCCTCTGTTGTCCCCTTCTCCTCCTGCCCCCAATCCCTCCCAGCATCAGAGTCTTCTCCAATGAGTCAACTCTTCGCATGAGGTGGCCAAAGTACTGGAGTTTCAGCTTTAGCATCATTCCTTCCAAAGGAATCCTAGGGTTGATCTCCTTCAGAATGGACTGGTTGGATCTCCTTGCAGTCCAAGGGACTCTCAAGAGTCTTCTCCAACACCACAGTTCAAAAGCATCAATTCTTCGGCACTCAGCCTTCTTCAGAGTCCAGCTCTCACATCCATACATGACCACAGGAAAAACCATAGCCTTGACTAGGCGAACCTTTGTTGGCAAAGTAATGTCTCTGCTTTTGAATATGCTATCTAGGTTGGTCATAACTTTCCTTCCAAGGAGTAAGCGTCTTTTAATTTCATGGCTGCAGTCACCATCTGCAGTGATTTTGGAGCCCAGAAAAATAAAGTCTGACACTGTTTCCCCATCTATTTCCCATGTAGTGATGGGACCAGATGCCATGATCTTCGTTTTCTGAATGTTGAGCTTTAAGCCAACCTTTTCACTCTCCACTTTCACTTTCATCAAGAGGCTCTTCAGTTCCTCTTCACTTTCTGCCATAAGGGTGGTGTCATCTGCATATCTGAGGTTATTGATATTTCTCCCAGCAATCTTAATTCCAGCTTGTGTTTCTTCCAGTCCAGCATTTCTCATGATGTACTCTGCATATAAGTTAAATAAACATAGTGACAATATGCAGCCTTGACATACTCCTTTTCCTATTTGGAACCAGTCTGTTGTTCCATGACCAGCTCTAACTGTTGCTTCCTGACCTGCATACAGATTTCTCAAGAGGCAGATCAGGTGGTCTGGTATTCCCATCTCTTTCAGAATTTTCCACAGTTTATTGTGATCTACACAGTCAAAGGCTTTGGCATAGTCAATAAAGCAGAAATAGATGTTTTTCTGGAACTCTCTTGCTTTTTCCATGATCCAGCGGATGTTGGCAATTTGATCTCTGGTTCCTCTGCCTTTTCTAAAACCAGCTTGAACATCAGGAAGTTCACGGTTCACATATTGCTGAAGCCTGGCTTGGAGAATTTTGAGCATTACTTTACTAGTGTGTGAGATGAGTGCAATTGTGCGATAGTTTGAGCATTCTTTGGCATTGCCTTTCTTTGGGATTGGGATGAAAACTGACCTTTTCCAATCTTGTGGCCACTGCTGAGTTTTCCAGATTTGCTGGCATATTGAGTGCAGCACTTTCACAGCATCATCTTTCAGGATTTGGAATAGCTCAACTGGAATTCCCTCACCTCCACTAGCTTTGTTCATAGTGATGCTTTCTAAGGCCCACTTGACTTCACATTCCAGGATGTCTGGCTCTAGGTCAGTGATCACACCATCGTGATTATCTGGGTCGTGAAGCTCTTTTTTGTACAGTTCTGTGTATTCTTGCCACCTCTTAATATCTTCTGCTTCTGTTAGGTCCATACCATTTCTGTCCTTTATCGAGCCCATTTTTGCATGAAATGTTCCTTTGGTATCTCTGATTTTCTTGAATAGATCCCTAGTCTTTCCCATTCTGTTGTTTTCCTCAATTTCTTTGCATTGATCGTTGAAGAAGGCTTCCTTATCTCTTCTTGCTATTCTTTGGAACTCTGCATTCAGATGTTTATATCTTTCCTTTTCTCCTTTGCTTTTCGCTTCTCTTCTTTTCACATGGTAAGAGTTTATTCTAGCTCACATCATAATTTGAAATGGGTCAGAGAGCCATCTCTGGCTCTCTACATAGCTAGTAGCTATGCTGTATGGAGTATGTGTCTTCTAAAATCATCAGATGAAAGGACTAGTGGAACGAGCAGTATATTTTTAGGTGCCAGACCCTGAAAATGGCTTATATCACTTGTTTTCTTACTCATTTGATGGGATCTCGGTCTCATGGTCTCAACCTAATAGCAGAAGAAAATATAGGAAGTAAAATAGCATCTTTCTACCCTAGTAGTTTTATTTTTCCAGGAAATCATCTAGTTTCTCTTGACTTTCAAGTTCATTACCACAGAACTGCACATAATGTTCTTTTATAATCATTTAAATTGTATCCCTATCTCTAATTATATCTGTTTTGTCATTCTTAATTTTCCGTGTTTTATTTTATCCCTTTCGTCCTAATTTGTGCTTATCTGCTATTTGATTGGTCTTTACAAAACACAAGCTTTTACTCTTATTTATCTTTCCATTGATATCACAAATAATTATTGAGTGCTATTCTAAGTAAGTGAACATTTTGTGACAATAGATAAAAGGAAGTTCCTGCTCAGGAGGAACTTGGACTCCTGCTGCTGCTTTCAGGTTATTTTGTTGTCCTTATAGCATAAGTTGCATGCTTGTCTCATTTATCTTTAATCTTTCTTTTTATTTTTAATAAAAGGCAGGAGGAAAAGGGGACGACAGAGGATGAGATGGCTGGATGGCACCACCGACTCGATGGACGTGAGTTTGAGTGAACTCCAGGAGTTGGTGATGGACCGGGAAGCCTGGCGTGCTGCAGTTCATGGGGTCGCAAAGAGTCGGACATGACTGAGTGACTGAACTGAACTGAACTAAGGCTATAAAATTTCTTTTTTCTTAACTGTGTTCTATAGGTTTGGGTATCATGACTTCTCATTTTCCTTTTTAGCTCATTTTCTTTCCTTCGGTTAAGATTTCTATTTTGATTTAGGATTTTTTTAATAGCACATTTTAATTTCCAAGTAGTTAAGTTTTTTTGATGATGATTTATTTTTTCTCTCTGTGTTGAATTATTATCAGAGAATGTAAGTCTATAAAATCTCTGTTTTATAGATTATTGTTTTCTTTGTGGCCAAGAACATGATTAATTTTTAGACATGTTCTATGGATTTAAGCAGAGAATATATGTTCTCTGATGTAAGACATAGTTTTTTATAGCTTGTTGATTGTATTATTAAAATAATCTATGTCTTTCCTTATTTTTTGTTTACTTGAGCTATCAAATTCCAGAAAAGTTACACTAAATTCTTCCACTATATTTTTTTAAAGACCTAACTATACTTATAAACCTTTTTATGTATTGATAGATACGCTATTTTGTGCATAAATTATGGGACAAAACTTTTCTGAATCTAGGCGGATTATATCTCTTGTCATTAAATAAGGTCTCAGTTTAATGTTTTTGGTCTTGTTGTCTATTGATATTTTCACATTTGCATTTTATTTGTATTTACCTGCTGTATCTTTGCCCATGTCTTCATTTTCAGTGTTTCTTTGCAACTTTGTTTCAGATGAATTTCATATTTAAATTATTTTTAATAATGGCCATGATAAAAAATTTAGTTAGCATTGATATTCTTAATTTTATTCTTTTCATTATGTTGTATGTTTTCTGGATATTTTACCTTGTTGTCATTATTTCTCTCTTCATTACCTAGTCTGTCAATGTCAAATTTTTCTCTATTGCTTTTTGAAATTTGATAATTTAGAATTTCTTCTCATATTTAAATTCTGCTTGTGATTAAGCCTATCAGTTCAGTTCAGTTCAGTCGCTCAGTCGTGTCCGACTCTTTGCAACCCCATGAACCGCAGCACGCCAGGCCTCCCTGTCCATCACCAACTGCCAGAATTTACCCAAACTCATGTCCATTGAGTCAGTGATGCCATCCAACCATCTCATCCTCTGTCATCCTCTTTTCCTCCTGCCTTCAATCTTCCCCAGCATCAGGGTCTTTTCAAATGAGTCAGCTCTTCACATCAGGTGGCCAAAATATTGGACTATCAGCTTCACCATTAAGCCTATAGGTATATTTACCTATTATGAGAATATAAAAGCTCTATTTAACCCTATATATTTTGTTTTTTTATTTCTCTTTTTCCCATACCTGAGTATTAGAATATTTTTGTTTCCTCAGTCTCCCACATGTCCTATTCTTATAATTGTTTATTCTCAAATTTCAGGAATTTCAACATGATAGTTGAACTGTATAAATGAGGACATTTGTAGAGTTTGTGTCATTTGTTTCCTTTTTCTCATTAATCATGGTTATTGCATATAATTGTCTGGTTTTCTCATTATTTAATGTGAGAGGGTAAACCTAGTTCCTCTAAATCCAACATGGTTAGAAGTGAAAGTGTGTCTCTCTCTATTATTACAGTAATCTTTCCTAACATTTGGTAAACCTCGTTAATTCATACCTCCAGTCTCTTGCTACACAGGGAAATTTCATCTCATAATTTAATTTCCAATTTGCCTCCTTCTGAGTTCCAGAAGTCCCAGATGTTGAACTAATCCCTTGGGTTTCCTGAATCTGTCCTCATATTTTCCTTTCCCTCATTGATTCCCCCTCTTTGTATTTTGCTCTGTCTTCTGCTATGTTTTTCCCAGTAGATTCTCTGCACTACCAATTTGCTTCTCAGCAGTAAACATACCCTACAGTAAGTTGTTTCCTGACTGTGGTTTTGGGTTTCCTCAACACTTCACCTGGGTCAAGCTGTGGGGTCTAAGGAGCAGAAGAAACAACTCAAGGGTATGAGACAGAGCAGAATCTTTCTGTCATTAGAAAGTAGCAAACAACTCCTTTCCACACAATGAGGGAAAAAAAGGAAATTTGGATGGCTATCAATATGGATGCATTGACTTTTTTCTGAAATCCCATGGTGGACAGTCTTGGGAGAGAAGTAAAGCTTTCGCTTTCTTACTCTGGGTAGGCCAAGAAAATACCAAAAAGGTTCTCAATAAAGAATGAGTAAGTGTCATGTGGTGATAAGCATTTCAAAGTAAGCCCAGAGCTAGCTCAGTCATAGACAGAGTATTCTTGCATGGAGAATCCCATGGACAGAGGAGCCTGGAGGGCTAACTCCAGTTCAGTTCAGTTGCTCAATTGTGTCCGACTCTTTGTGACCCCATGCACTGCAGCACACCAGTCCTCCCTGAACATCACCAACTCCCAGAGGTTACTCAAACTCATGTCCTTTGAGTTGATGATGCCATCCAACCATCTCATCCTTTGTCATCCCCTTCTCCCACCTTCAATCTTTCTGAGCATCAGGGTCTTTTCCAGTGAGTCAGTTCTTTGCATCAGGTGGCCAAAGTATTGGAGTTTCAGCTTCAGCATTAATCCTTCCAATGAATATTCAGGACTGATTTCCTTTAGGATGGACTGGTTGGATCTCCTTGCAGTCCAAGGGACTCTCAAGAGTCTTCTCCAACACCACAGTTCAAAAGCATCAATTCTTCGGTGCTCAGATTTCTTCATAGTCCAACTCTCACATCCATGCATGATGACTGGAAAAACCATAGTTTTGAGTATATGGACCTCTGTCGGCAAGGTAATGGCACTGCTTTTTAATATACCATCTAGGTTGGTCATCAGAGAAGGCAATGGCAACCCACTCCAGTAATCTTGCCTGGAAAATCCCATGGAAGGAGGAGCCTGATAGGCTGCAGTCCATGGGGTCGCTAAGAGTCGGACAACTGAGCGACTTCACTTTCACTTTTCACTTTCATGCATTGGAGAAGGAAATGGCAACCCACTCCAGTGTTCTTGCCTGGAGAATCCCAGGGACAGGGGAGCCTGGTGGGCTGCCATCTATGGGGTTGTGCAGAGTCGGACATGACTGAAGCAACTTAGGGGAGCCTGGTGGGCTGCCATCTATGGGGTTGTGCAGAGTCGGACATGACTGAAGCAACTTAGCAGCAGGAGCAGCAGGTTGGTCATAACTTTTCTTCCAAGGAGCAAGCATCTTTTAATTTCATTGCTTCAGTCACCATATGCAGTGATTGTGGAGCTCCCCAAAATAAAGTCTGTCACTGTTTCCACGATTTACCCATCTGTTTGTCATGAAATGATGGGACCAGATGCCATGATCTTAGCTTTCTGAATGTTGAGTTTTAAGCCAATTTTTTCATTCTCCTCTTTCACTTTCATCAAGAAGCTTTTTAGTTCCTCTTCACTTTCTGCCATAAGGGTGGTGTCATCTGCATATCTGAGGTTATTGATACTTCTCCTGGAAATCTTGATTCCAGCTTGTGCTTCATCCAGCCCAGCATTTCTCATGATGTACTCTACATAGAAGTTAAATAAGCAGGGTGACAATATACAGCCTTGACGTATTCCTTTTCCTATTTGGAACCAGTCTGTTGTTCCATGTCCAGTTCTAACTGTTGCCTCTTGATCTGCATACAAATTTCTCAGGAGGCAGGTCAGGGGATCTGGTATTCCCATCTCTTTCAGAATTTTCCACAGTTTATTGTGATCCACACAGTCAAAGGCTTTGGCATAGTCAATAAAGCAGAAATAGATGTTTTTCTGGAACTCTCTTGCTTTTTCCATGATCCAGCGGATGTTGGCAATTTGATCTCTGGTTCCTCTGCCTTTTCTAAATCTAGCTTGAACATCTGGAAGCTCACAGTTCATGTATTTTTGAAACCTGGCTTGGAGAATTTTGAGCATTACTTTACTAGCTTGTGAGATGAGTACTGTGAAGAAGGCTGAGCGCCGAAGAATTGATGCTTTTGAACTGTGGTGTTGGAGAAGACTCTTGAGAGTCCCTTGGACTGCAAGGAGATCCAACCAGTCCATTCTGAAGGAGATCAGCCCTGGGATTTCTTTGGAAGGAATGATGCTAAAGCTGAAACTCCAGTACTTTGGCCACCTCATGCGAAGAGTTGACTCATTGGAGAAGACTCTGATGCTGGGAGGGATTGGGGACAGGAGGAGAAGGGGACGACAGAGGATGAGATGGCTGGATGGTATCACTGACTTGATGGATGTGAGTCTGAGTGACCTCCGGGAGTTGGTGATGGACACGGAGGCCTGGCGTGCTGCAGTTCATGGGGTCGCAAAGAGTCGGACACGATTGAGCGACTGATCTAATCTCTGAGATGAGTACAGTTGTGCGGTAGTTTGAGCATTCTTTGGCATTGCCTTTATTTGGGATTGGAATGAAAACTGACCTTTTTCTGTCCTATGGCCACTGCTGAGTTTTCCAAATTTGCTGGCATAATGAGTGCAACACTTGCACAGCATCATCCTTTAGGATTTGAAAAAGCTCAACTGGAATCCCATCACCTCCACTAGCTTTGTTCGTAGTGATGCTTTCTAAGGCCCACTTGACTTCACATTCCAGGATACCTGGCTCTATGTGAGTGATCACACCTAGGGTGTGATCGTGAAGATCTTTTTGTATAGTTCTTCTGTGTATTCTTGCCACCTCTTCTTAATATCTTCTGCTTCTGTTAGTTCCATACCATTTTTGTCCTTTATTGTGCCCATCTTTGCATGAAATTTTCCCTGGTAGCTCTAATTTTCTTGAAGTAATCTCTAGTTTTTCCCATTCTATTGTTTCTTCTATTTCTTTGCCTTGATCACTGAGGAAGGCTTTCTTATCTCTCCTTGCTATTCTTGGGAACTCTGCATTCAAATGGACATATCTTTCCTTTTCTCCTTTGCCTTTCACTTCTCTTCATTTCACAGCTGGTTTGTAAGGCCTCCTCAGACAACCATTTGACCGTTTTGCATTTCTTTTTCTTGGGGATGGTTCTGATCCCTGCCTCCTATATGGTGTCATGAACCTCTGTCCATGGTTCTTCAGGCAGTCTGTCTATCAGATCTAATCCCTTGAATCTATTTCTCACTTCCACTGTATAATGATAAGGGATTTGATTTAGGTCATACCTGAATCCACTCCAGTATTCTTGCCTGGAGAATCCCAGGGACAGAGGAGCCTGGTAGGCTGCTGTCTATGGGATCACACAGGGTTGGACACGACTGAAGCGACTTAACAGCAGCAACATACCTGAATGGTCTAGTGGTTTTCCCTACTTTCTTCAATTTAAATCTGAATTTTGCAGTAAGGAGTTCAGGATCTGAGCCACAGTCAGTTCCCAGTCTTGTTTTTGCTGACTGTATAAAGCTTCTCTATCTTTGGTTACAAAGAATATAAGCAGTCTGATTTCGGTATTGACCATCTGGTGATGTCCATGTGTAGAGCCTTCAGGTGGAAATAACCCAAATGTCTACCATCAGATGAATGGATAAATAAAATGTGATACATATACACAATGGTGTATTATTCAGCTTTAAAAAGGAAATTCTGACACATGCTACAACACAGATGATATTGAAAACATTATAGTAAGTGAAAAAGCCAGATGCGAAAGAGCAAATATTATGATTCCACTTCCATAAAATACTTAGAGTAGTCAAATTGATAGGACAGAAAGTAGAATCATGTTTTCCGAAACTGATGGGGAATTCCTGTTTAACGGGCAGAGCTTCAGTTTAGGATGATGACAAATTCTGGAGATGAATGATGGTGATGGTTGCATGACAATGTGAACATACTTAATGCCACTGAACTGTACACCTGAAATGCTTAAAATGATAACTTTTGTTATGTATACTTTACCACAATGAAAACAAATACAGTTGTAATGTATATGTAACAAAATTATACATATAAAATAGACATTATATATAAAAAACAAAATTATATATGTATAATTCTCAAAGAGTTACAGTAACTTTGTTTTTTACTGACCCTAAAACTGCTCTTAAAAAATAAAATCTTTTTTTCAAACACAGTTTATCTAAATTTTAGCTTGTGGTGGCAAAGGGTATGCAGATAAGCACTACAAAAGACAGAAATATGTGTAGGAAAAGACTAAGCCTCCTAAAACAGTTAACTGGGAAAAAGAACAAAGGAAGATAATTATATGGTTACATTGTCATTCAAGGCTATTTGACATTTTTTCCAGGAGATAATGTCAGATCCCTGGTATGAATGACAGGGAGAGCAGGATTAGAATGTGACCTATTAGTCTGCAGAGTTCACACTAAATATGCCTCTTAAAAAAAAAAAAAAAAGCTTTATTGAGGTATAATTGATATATAAAACCCTGCACATATTTAATACTTACAACTTGGTGTCTTTGGACACATACATATACCACAGGAAAGGTAATAAATATATTCATCATCTGAAAAAGTTTTCTCACCCCTTCCAACCCTTTGTGTGCGTGTGTGTGTGTGTGTGTGGTAAAAACACTTAGCATGAGATCTACCTACTTAGCATTAATTTTTAGTGCACAGTCCAGTACTGTTAGCTACAGGCAATACAAGTAAACTCATCTCTAGGATGCATTCATTTTGCATAACTGAAATCTTATACCCATTGAACATCAACTCCCCATTTACCTCACCCGCAGCCCCTGGGAACCATTTTTCTACTCTCTGCTTCTATGAATTGACTATTTTAGGTACCTCAGAAAACTAAGATCAAACTAAGATCATGGCATCCGGTCCCATCACTTCATGGGAAATAGATGGGGAAACAGTGGAAACAGTGTCAGACTTTGTTTTTCTGGGCTCCAAAATCACTGCAGATGGTGACTGCAGCCATGAAATTAAAAGACGCTTACTCCTTGGAAGGAAAGTTATGACCAACCTAGATCACATATTCAAAAGCAGAGACGTTACTTTGCCAACAAAGGTCCGTCTAGTGAAGGCTATGGTTTCTCCTGTGGTCATGTATGGATGTGAGAGCTGGACTGTGAAGAAAGCTGAGTGCCAAAGAATTGATGCTTTTGAAAACTGTGGTGTTGGATAAGACTCTTGAAAGTCCCTTGGACTGCAAAGAGATTCAACCAGTCCATTCTAAAGAAGATCAGTCCTGGGTGTTCTTTGGAAGGACTGATGCTAAAGCTGAAACTCCAACGCTTTGGCCATGTCATGCGAAGAGTTGACTCATTGGAAAAGACTCTGATGCTGGGAGGGATTGGGGGCAGGAGGAGAAGGGGACCACAGAGGGTGAGATGGCTGGATGGCATCACTGACCTGATGGACATGAGTTTGAGTGAACTCCGGGAGTTGGTGATGGACAGGGAGGCCTGGTGTGCTGCAATTCATGGGGTCGCAAAGAGTTGGACACGACTGAGCGACTGAACTGAACTGAACTGAGGTACCTCATACAAATGGAATCATGCAATATTTGTGATTTCACTTATCAAAATATTAGGATGGCTATTATAAAAACCAAAAATATTGTTGGTGAGAATGTGGGAAAATTAGAACTCTCTTACACTGTTGGTGGAAATGTGAACTGGTACAGCCACTACCACAACAGTATAGAGATTCCTCCTAAAATTAAAAATAGAAGTACTGTACCATATGATTCAACAATATTATGCCTGGGCATCTATACAAAAGAATTGAAATCAGGATCTCAAAGAGATATCTGCAATTTCACATTCATTGCAGCACTATTCACTATAAGCAATTTATGGAAACAACACAAATGTCCATTGACAGATGAAAGGATAAAGGAAATGTGATTTATATGATGGAATATTATTTGGCCTCCTTAAAAAAGAGAATAATTCTTCCATATGCAACAATGTGGATGAACTGGACTAGGGAGCACTGAGGGGATTTCTTTCATAAGGGCATTAATTCCACTCATGAACACTCCACGCTCATGCCTGAGCATCTCCCAAATGTCCCACCTTTTAATATCACCCTATTGGGAATAAGGATTTCAAAATATACATTTTGAGGCAGGGGGATACAAACATGCAAACCATAACTTCCTCTAATGGATAGATTTCCTAGATTTCTTGAAGGCGCTTCTTACGGAAGGCCTCCCGCTGTAGTTGCCCACACTTAGGCAATGCCGCTAATCCTGCAGGCTAAATAGGCTTCATCCATTAGTCCCAGAGCATCACCAGAACTTCCTTCCAGGAAGTGCTATTGAACCTGATTCAACAAATATCTAAGTTAGGCCCACGTAGCCTAACTGTAGTCCCCTAGAGCTACATATGAGTCTGTGTCCACTATTGCTAAAAAAAAAAACGCAGGAAATCCTCAGTACATCTCTTTCTGTCTCTTGCTCAGCCACCTTGGGCTGCTCCAGGTACAGCTTCTCCACCAGGCTTCATGCTCCTCACCTTCTGGAAGCATAGGTTAACTTCTCTAAGAGGTTCGCATACAGGCCCCTTTCCAGTTTGGCTTAAGGTAAAGAGGAAATGACAGGACACCATTTTCCACTCTGGACAAAGTGTAGTCAGGGAAACCCCAAAGTCTGCAACAATCTTCTCCAAAGACATTCTCTCCTTCTCTCTTTTTGCATCTTTAACTTCAAAAAAGTGCCTTTAGGTGAATAATGAAATAGGGATTTAAGTAACCAGTTTTAATAGAGGCAGTCTAGTACCTCCCCTTTGGAGAAGGCGATGGCACACCACTCCAGTACTCTTGCCTGGAAAATCCCATGGATGGAGGAGCCTGGTAGGCTGCAGTCCACGGGGTCGCTAGAGTCGGACACGACTGAGCGACTTCACTTTCACTTTTCACTTTCATGCATTGGAGAAGGAAATAGCAACCCACTCCAGTGTTCTTGCCTGGAGAATCCCAGGGACGGGGGAGCCTGATGGGCTGCCGTATCTGGTGTCACACAGAGTCGGACACGACTGAAGCGACTTAGCAGCAACAGCAGCAGCATCTCCCCTTAAAATATCAAAGATTTTAGAAACCACTGTTTTGTTGTTGGTCTTTGTTACCTCAGCCAAAAACTCAGATGAATTATCTCCACATGGAATAGAGTGTTTTAGTTTATACTGTTTTTAAAATTACTGACCCATGTAATATACTTTAAAACATGCTACTTCCATTGCCTGCCTCCCTTCTCCCCTCTCAGTTTTGGTGCCTTAGAAATATCTGAAAATTTAGAAAAGTAACAGGGAAATACTAATTATCTTGTTGTAAAACGAAAACAGAACCTTTCTCCTCTCTATCTTGACAAATCATTCAAGAACTCTCTCCACTGCATGAGTAAGAACAAATGTTATATTGGTAAATACAAATATAAAACATAATTAAATCTTGCTTAACTGGAACATTTTGAATGAACCACTCTGCTAAATTGAATTTCCAGGTTAAGCAGCAACCCCTTTTTGTTTCAACGTTCATCATTAAATATCTTCCTTATATTCCTCAGCTGCCTTAAATTCCTCATGGAATCAGGCGATAGGCAAATCCCTCCTCATCTGCTGATTTGCTTTTCACGATTTCATTTACTCATGGACAACTGTGATCTGAAAATATTAAATGGAAAGTTGCAGAAAGGAACAATTCATGAGTTTTAAATTGTGTGCCATTCTGAGTAGAGTGATGAAATCTCGCAGGGTCTTTCTATGTCCCACCCAGAAAGTGAGTCACACTTTAGTTCAGGGTATTCCCTCCCGCCCCACTTTAGTCATTTAGTAGCCATCTCCATTATCAGATCCACTGTCTTAGTATCACAGTGCTTGTGTTCAAGTCACTCTTATTGTATTATTGGCCTCAAAGCACAAGAGTAGTGATGCTGGCAATTTAGATATGCCTAGTGACTTAGCATCAGCATCAAATATTTCCTTTAAGTGAAAAGGTGACAGTTTTGGACTTCATAAGGAGAGATAAACACTCTTTTGCTGAGATTGCTAAATTCTACAGTAAGAATGAATCTTCTATCTATGAAATAGTGAAGACAGTAAAAGAAATTTCTGCTAGTTTTGCTGTTATACCTCAAACAGCAAAAGAAATGGCCACAGTGAGTGATGACTGTTTATTTTGGATGGAAAAGACATTAAATTTGTACAATAAGATGCTTCCAGAGAGAGACCACACAACATTCACATACCTTTCATCACCGTATATTGCTATATTGTTCTATTTTGAGTTATGGTTGTTAATCTCTTACTGTGCATTCATGCTGAGTTGCTTCAGTAGTGTCTGACTCTTTGCAACCCTATGGACTGTAGCCCATCAGGCAACTCTGTCCATGGGCCAGACAAGAATACTGGAGTGGGTTGCCATGCTTTCCTTCAGAGGGTCTTCCTGACCCAGGGATCAAACCTGTGTCTCTTATGACTCCCGCATCGGAGTTCTTTACTTCTAGTGCCACCTGGGAAGCCCAGTCTCTTAATGTGACTAATTATAAATTAAATTTTATGCAGGTCAGGAAGCAACAGTTAGAACTGGTCATGGAACAACAGACTGGTTCTAAATAGGAAAAGGAGTACGTCAAGGCTGTATATTGTCACCATGTTTGTTTAACTTATATGCAGAGTACATCATGAGAAATGCTGGACTGGAAGAAACACAAGTTGGAATCAAGATTGCTGGGAGAAATATCAATAACCTCAGATATGCGGATGACACCACCCTTATGGCAGAAAGTGAAGAGGAACTCAAAAGCCTCTTGATGAAAGTGAAAGTGGAGAGTGAAAAGGTTGGCTTAAAGCTCAACATTCAGAAAACGAAGATCATGGCATCTGGTCCCATCACTACATGGGAAATAGATGGGGAAACAGTGGAAACAGTGTCAGACTTTACTTTTCTGGGCTCCAAAATCACTGCAGATGGTGACTGCAGCCATGAAATTAAAAGACGCTTACTCCTTGGAAGGAAAGTTATGACCAACCTAGATAGCATATTCAAAGGCAGAGACATCACTTTGCCAACAAAGGTTCGACTAGTCAAGGCTATGGTCTTTCCTGTGGTCATGTATGGATGTGAAAGCTGGACTGTGAAGAAGGCTGAGCACCGAAGAATTGATGCTTTTGAACTGTGGTGTTGGAGAAGACTCTTGAGAGTCCCTTGGACTGCAAGGAGATCCAACCAGTCCATTCTGAAGGAGATCAACCCTGGGATTTCTTTGGAAGGAATGATGCTCAAGCTGAAACTCCAGTATTTTGGCCACCTCGTGCGAAGAGTTGACTCATTGGGGAAGACTCTGATGCTGGGAGGGATTGGGGGCAGGAGGAGAAGGGGACGACAGAGGATGAGATAGCTGGATGGCATCACTGACTCCATGAATATGAGTCTGAGTGACCTCCGGGAATTCACTCAGGAATGGACAGGGAGGCCTGGCGTGCTGCGGTTCATGGGGTCGCAAAGAGTCAGACACGGCTGAGCAACTGATCTGATCTGATCTGATTTGATGTATGTAAAGGAAAAAAGCATAGCCTACATAGAGTTTTCAGCAGGGCATCCACTGGGGGTCCTAGGATATGCCCTGTGGAAAAGGCGAGGACTATTGTATATGAATGAAATAAAATTAATATACATGTCATTGCCACCTTTATATGGCTCATAGTAACATAATTTAATGGTTGAGAATTAGAGGAAATATCAGATAATCGTTGTACCTCTGGCCTTCCTCTTTTGATGTTATCTGGGTCTGGAGGTACCTATACTACACAGGAAAGTAAAGCAGCAGGATAGAGCAGACATCGTTCCTGAGCAGCTAGGGCTAAAATTAAGTGCTTAGTCTCAAGTCAGGTGCCACTTTGTACATGACAATATGGAGAACCCAACTGGAACCTGGGTCCTGTCTTGGGAGACAACTGGATGAGAATACTGGCAGAATGATTTACTGCCAGTCATGTATGTTAATAACATAAAGCCAATATACGTATGTTCTCCTGTATTTTCTTATATTCTATATTCTCTTATATTCTCCTGTATTCTATTACACTATTTCATGCAAGTAGCCAGACTTAAATTCCTTGATCAACAATTTTGGGGAAAGATACCTGAGGTCAGCATTTTGGGGGTAATGCCCATTGAAGGGCTTTTGCAGTGTGGCTATGGAGATAATGAGGAAGAATGATTCTAAGAGACTGACAAGAAGAAAAGGAAGTTCTGTAGACTGGGAATGAGAAAGGGGCCAAGGGTCCCTGGCAGTTTCTCAGGGGTGGTGAAGATTTGAGGAAGGGTGACGGCTTGGAATACCTCAGCAGGAGGAATCTAGGCATGGGTTTCTAGCTTAGGCAAAGAAGCCTGTCCTTCCACCATGATGAGTTGTTATAAAACCTCACAGGTTTCTGAGAGCTGAATTTTCTTTCTTTTTCTAGGTTTCCCAATGGAAGCCACGGTTACTGTAAGCAGAGTTCTAAGGTGGGTGACAATGTCAAAGATGGCCGGCTACAAGTGTGAATGACTAGATGGCTTGTCAGAGATCTAGGGAGATCTGCCTACAGCTAGTTGTCTCCCCAGCAGGTATAGCTTATGCGGCTGCTGCTGCTAAGTCGCCTCAGTCGTGTCCAACTCTGTGTGACCCCATAGATGGCAGCCCACCAGGCTCCCCTGTCCCTGGGATTCTCCAGGCAAGAACACTAGAGTGGGTTGCCATTTCCTTCTCCAATGCATGAAAGTGAAAAGTGAAAGTGAAGTTGCTCAGTCGTGTCCGACTCTAGCGACCCCATGGACTGCAGCCTACCAGGCTCCTCCGCCCATGGGATTTTCCAGGCAAAAGTACTGGAGTGGGGTGCCCTTGCCTTCTCCGAGGTATAGCTTATACTGAATGGTAATTAAGTCAATTGAACTTTTTGTCTTGGGGATTTTAAGTGTGAAATACTAGAGTTAATTATTAGTAGTAAAGGCAGAAGTTTATCTATTCATTTATTCAATAGACACTTCTTGAACTTATACTATTTTTCAAATACACTGCTAGATGATGAGAATATAATCAGCGAACAAAACAAAACAATTTCCTGGCCTCCCAGTACTCATATTCTAGTGGTAGAGACAAACATTATCACATTTAATTGATTTGAAGACATGCATTTTTTTCACATTTTAAATTTCTGGAAAAAAATGGAATGCATTTTACAGTCATTGGCCTCTTATAACCACAGTTGGACAGAGAGCAGTCAGAGTCATTTTTCTGTGTGAACTTAGTTATCTGTTTGTAACTATAAACACAATTGAATTACAGGCATTGTTGGTACTGAATATGTGGACTTTAAATGCTGTTTAAAATATCTTCAAAATGTGGTATTCTGATATAGCTGAAAAAGAAAAGTTATTGGTAGACATCCAGGCTCAGAAATAGAGCAATGAGACATAAATTTGATATTAGAGAAGCAAGTAATATTATTTGAAGAATGACCACAATTCCATATTTCTTGCTTTATGAGTCCTAGAAAAGAAAGCCACTAGCAAGTAGATGAAGCTGTGTTCCATTTTATTAGTGAGATAGTGGGTGAAAAAACAGTGACATTGAGTATGAGATTAAGAATATATCAGAATATTGAATTCGGATTGTAAAGATGTCCTAGATATAATTTAATTGATTTATTTTGCTTATAGTTTCCTTTTTTGTGTGTGAAGGATATATGATTTAAAAAAAAGTCTAAATAAGCCTAAAAGACCAATTCCAATGAGTATAAAATAAAAATTCTAAGCGATAAGAAAGATGACATGATTTTATTTGTCAGAGTTTCTCTTTCTCGATGGGTATATAAAATAATGGCACATGTTTCAACTGATAACATCTTAGAGTCACTGAAATTCACTAGCTATATAATGTCAGTGCTAAGTGCCACAAGAGAAATAAAGCAGATAAGAGGATAGAGAGTAATGGACAGATTATGCTATTTTGGGATGTGGTATTCAAGTAAGTTCTTTCTACTAAAGAGACATTTGAGCAGAAATCTGAAAGAAGTGAGAAAATGAGTCATGCAGTTATCTAGGGGAGGGCTTTTCCACATAGAAGGAACTTCAAAAGCAAAGGTTCTGTGGGAAGAGCATGTGTGGAGTGTTTGAGGAATCAGGAAGAGTTTTCTGTGTTTGGAGCATAGTGGGGAAGTGGAAGAGTGAAGTCAAAGAGGCGGTGGAGCATGTACATTAGGGGAGTCCTTGTAGACCATGGCAAGGACCTGGAATTTTATATACTTTATGTAAGTCCTTGTAGACCATAGCAAGGAACTAGGATTTTATTCTAAGTGTGATGACAAGTCATTGAGGATTTTTAACACTCAGAATGCTGCACGGGGAATAAAATAGGGGGCAAGTTAGAAGATTGTTACAGTAAACCATGGAAGATATGATGGCAGCTTGTAATGGAATGTTTGTGGAGATGGTGGCTTTTGAATGCATTTAGTAGGTAAAAATCCATAGGATTTATTGAAGATTATTTATGAGGATGTCAGGGAAAGAAGGAATCAGGGATGGTTCCATGGTTTTGGGTGTGAACACCTTGTTAATGGTGGTAACCTTATTGAAACAAGCAAGATTGTAGGATAATTAGGACCTATAGAGGGTTTCAGGGAGGGAATTAGTAGATTAAGACTTTGTTTTGGACTTGTTAAACTTAAGCATCTAAGAGAAAAAATTAAGTACACAATCATATATAAGAATGTTTGGGGGAGGCTAAGGCAGTAGAAATACATTCAGGAGTCATCAGAGTATGGATGGTATTTAAAGTCATCACACAGGATGAGATCACGATGGAAGTGAATAAAGAAGACTAAAGAGAGGCACATAGGCAGTGATACAGGGAGTAGATTAGGAGGATTTGGAAGTCAGGTGAAGAAAGTGTTTCAAGAAAACGAGACTAATTAACTTTGTCACATGTTGATGAGATTCAGGTAAAATGAGGCTTCAGAATTGACCACTGGATTAAGCAATGTGGTGGTCATCAACAGCTTTGACAAAGTTTCAGTGGAAAGGTGGGAATAGAACTTGACTAGGGTAGATTCAACATAAAATGAGAGGTGGAAGGTGAAGATAATAAGACTGAGGAAAGATAGTGCATGTGAATTTTTGAGAGAGAAAAAAAGAAACAAGTCAGATGTTGGAGGAAGACATGAGGTCAAGGTTTTTTCTTTCTGCTCCTTTAAAAAACTATGGGAATTACTACAGTGTTTAGTTATGGTTGATGATATGAATGATCTAGTAGAGAAAAGAAATTGAAAGAGAGATATCAAAGAGTAGGCAAAAGAGATGGGATTCCCTCTATACAAGGAGAGTTTGTATAGGAGCCTTAGACAGAAAAATGACTGTGGTCCAGAACCAAGTAATATTGAGAGACAATTCATGAGTTGCTCATGGTTTTGCACATTTTGAAAACAGAGGCACTGACTCATTTGAGTCCAAATATCTTTTCAAGAATGTTGGTGTAATGAACCGTCTTGGAAAACTGTGATTTTTGTCTCTCTTTGGAGAAAAAGGTAGGCTAACCTGCTACCTATTATAAAAGATATGGGCCCCTAGTCTGAGGATTCCTTTCCTATTACACAACTGATAGCATGCATAAGCATCCATCTGGGCTCACCTGCCAGGGGCATGGGACAAAGGGAGCTGACAGTAAATGTGCTGACACATGTGTTGTCTGCCATGCTCAGAGTGATAAAGTCTTTGTCTCCCTACCCGGGGGTCATGTGTCTCCTGTTGGCATTCACGGCTCTGTGGTAAGCTGTTAGCTAACAAATAGGGTAAAATCTCAGACCATCAACTCTCCTTGAAATATAGGTTGGTGAAAGGATAATGAGGACATCCTTGCTTGATAAAATATAAAGCAAAGTCATAGGCTAAGAATGAGAATGGGGAAGATATTTTGGAGTTTAAGAAACAGAAGAGAAGGCATGAAGTAGACATCTTAGGGAGTACAGAGATTAAAGAGATGGAATAACATTGCAAAATTATATTGGGATAATATTTGAATACTTTGAGATATAATATGAAGTGCCATCAGTCTATATAGGTTTTATCCAAGGTGTGGATGCTGAAGGGAGATTTTTGGTGGGCTTGAAGAATTGTTGAAATAGACATACTGTGGGGTGTGATCTGGAAAGGTATCAGGGAGTGGTTTAACAACAAGATACCTGCCACTGAAATTTTGGAAGCAGTTACATTATGGGTAATTTGCTCCTGTATGGGTATTGATATAGGAAGATGATGATGACTAAGGTAGTGGTAGAGAGAAAGGTAATAACTCAGGGATAAAACTTACAGTGAATGAAGGAAATACTGTAGATGACTACAATAATGAGATGAAGTGGTCTCTCAGGGTGGCTGCTAGTCCATACAGTGGGTGCCATCACAGAAATTAGGAAATCACCCTGTTGATAAACGCAGCCTTGCCTAAACGTGGCTTAGCAAACGGTCTGTCTCTGTGCAAATTACAAATGGCGCCCTTTCTTTGGCCACGGCCATCATCCTCCCACCTTGTGCAGGCTCTGGCTACACAACACTGTATTATAACCCTGAATCAGGTGGCATATGTCTCCTGCAAAATAGACTTTTGGGGGTATTTTTGCATATTTGTTTTAAGAAGTGGGGTTCCCCCCCCCAGAAATGGCAATGGGAAGCAAGGATGTGGACTTTCATTCTACCTCAAGGCCAAGCAGTTTGTGTAATATAGCAAAAGAAGCAATCATCACTTGTCAGGATTTAAGGGTAAGCTGAGTCCTCAAGGGAGAGTCAGGCTATAGTGAGAGAAGGTTCAGAGAAGAGTTTAAAGTCATAGAGTATTTAACTGATGACATATTATGAGTGGCTTCCCTGGTGGCTCAGATGGTAAAGAATCTTCCTGCAATGAAGACCTTCTTGAGTCAGGAAGATCTGGAGAAGAGCACAGCAACCCACTCCAGTATTCTTGCCTATAGGATTCTGTGGATAGAGGAGCCTGGTGGGCTACAGTCCATGGGGTCACAAAGAGTCAGATAAGACTGAGCTATTAAAAGTTTCACTTCTTTCATACTATCAGTATTGAGGGGTAAAATTTCATTTTTTAATTTCACTGAGTGATTGAACTGAACTGAGTCCTTATTTTATTCTTTTTATTTTATAATACACACTGTTTTCTATCCAATTCTGTTCTCTTACTGAAAATGCCTGGACTCCTCTAAGATTCTTCTTTGTTTAGTCACTCAGTTGTGTCCCTCTCTTTGTGACCCCATGAATTGCAGCACGCCAGGCTTCCCTGTCCCTCACCATCTTCCAGAGCTTGCTCAAACTCATGTCCATTGAGTCAGCGATGTCATCCAACCATCTCATCCTCTATAGTCCCCTTCTCTTTCTGCCTTCAATCTTTCCCAGCATCAGGATCTTTTCAAATCAGTCAGTTCTTCGCAACAGGTAGCCAAAGTATTGGAGCTTCAGCTTCAGTATCAGTCCTTCCAATGAATATTCAGGACTGATTACCCTTAGGACTGGTTTGATCTCCTTGCAGTCCAAGAGAGTGTCAAGAGTCTCTTCCAACACCACAGTTCAAAAGCATCAATTCTTCAGCGCTCAGCTTTCTTTATGGTCCAATTCTCACATCCATACATGATTACTGGAAAAACCATAGATGGACCTTTGTTAGCAAAGTAATGTCTCTGCTTTTTAATATGCTGCTAGGTTGGTCATGGGCACGCTAAAGCGTGGCCGAGAGGAGCTACCCCACGTCCAAGGTCAGAGGCAGAAGCCGGGAGGACCCCATGCCGGAAGGGCGGCGGCCAAGAGGAATTACCCTATGTCCAAGGGCAGGGGCAGCGGCCAAGAGTACCAGACTGCGACGGCACAGGAACGGCGGAGAGGAGTTACCCACGTCCAAGGTCAGGGGCGGCAACGAGAGGAGTACCCCGTGTTGGAGGTCAGGGGCGGCGGCCCGGAGGAGATACCCCACGCCCCAAGCCCGAGGCCAGGGGTGGCGGGTGGGAGGAACTACCCCACGCCTCAGGCCAAGGGCGGCAGCCGGGAGGAGCAACCCCACCCCCGAGGCCAGGGGCAGTGGCCTGGAGGACCAACCCCACGTCCAAGGAGCCCTGGCTACACCTGGCGGAGGAGGGCCTAGAGGAGCTATCCCACATTGAAGGTCAGGAAGGACGGCAGTGAGGAGAGACCCCTCATCCAAGGTAAAGAGCAATGGCTGTGCTTTGCTGAAGCAGATCTGAAGAGATACCCAACACCCAAGGAAAGAGAAACCCAAGTAAAATGGTAGGTATTGCAAGAGAACATCAGAGGGCAAACACACTGAAACCATACTCACAGAAAACTAGTCAATCTAATCACACTAGGACCACAGCCTTGTCTAACTCAATGAAACGAAGCCATGCCCGTGGGGCAACCGAAGATGGGTGGGTCATGGTGGAGAAATCTGACAGGATGTGTTCCACTGGAGAAGGGAATGGCAAACCACTTCAATATTCTTGCCTTGAGCCCCATAAACAGTATGAAAAGGCAAAATGAGAGGATACTGAAAGAGAAACTCCTCAGGTCAGTAGGTGCCCAATATGCTACTGGAGATCCATGGAGAAATAACTCCAGAAAGAATGAAGGGATGGAGCCAAAGCAAAAAGAATACCCAGCTGTGGATGTGACTGGTGATAGAAGCAAGGTCCGATGCTGTAAACAGCAATATTGCATAGGAACCTGGAATGTCAGGTCCATGAATCAAGGCAAATTGGAAGTGGTCAAACAAGAGACGGCAAGAGTGAATGTTGACATTCTAGGAATCAGCGAACTGAAATGGACTGGAATGGGTGAATTTAACTCAGAGGACCATTATATCTACTACTGCGGGCAGGAATCCCTCAGCAGAAATGGAGTAGCCATCATGGTCAACAAAAGAGTCCAAAATGCAGTACTTGGATGCAATCTCAAAAACGACAGAATGATCTCTGTTCGTTTCCAAGGCAAACCATTCAGTGTCACAGTAATCCAAGTCTATGCCCCAACCAGTAACGCTGAAGAAGCTGAAGTTGAACAGTTCTATGAAGACCTACAAGACCTTTTAGAACTAACACCCAAAAAAGATGTCCTTTTCATTATAGGGGACTGGAATGCAAAAGTAGGAAGTCAAGAAACACCTGGAGTAACAGGCAAATTTGGCCTTGGAACACGGAATGAAGCAGGGCACAGACTAATAGAGTTTTGCCAAGAAAATGCACTGGTCATAGCAAATACCCTCTTCCAACAACACAAGAGAAGACTCTATACATGGACATCACCAGATGATCAACACTGAAATCAGATCGATTATATTCTTTGCAGCCAAAGATGGAGAAGCTCTATACAATCAGCAAAAACAAGACCAGGAGCTGACTGTGGCTCAGACCATGAACTCCTTATTGCCAAATTCAGACTCAAATTGAAGAAAGTAGGGAAAACCACTAGACCATTCAGGTATGACCTACATCAAATCTCTTATGATTATACAGTGGAAGTGAGAAATAGATTTAAGGGCCTAGATCTGATAGATAGAGTGCCTGATGAACTATGGAATGAAGTTCATGACATTGTACAGGAGACAGGGATAAAGACCATCCCCATGGAAAAGAAATGCAAAAAAGCAAAATGGCTGTCTGGGGAGGCCTTACAAATAGCTGTGAAAAGAAGAGAAGCGAAAAGCAAAGGAGAAAAGGAAAGATATAAGCATCTGAATGCAGAGTTCCAAAGAATAGCAAGAAGAGATAAGAAAGCCTTCTTCAGCGAGCAATGCAAAGAAATAGAGGAAAACAACCAAATGGGAGAGACTAGGGATCTCTTCAAGAAAATCAGAGATACCAAAGGAACATTTCATGCAAAGATGGGCTCAATAAAGGACAGAAATGGTATGGACCTAACAGAGGCAGAAGATATTAAGTAGAGGTGGCAAGAATACACAGAAGAACTGTACAAAAAAGAGCTTCACGACCCAGATAATCATGATGGTGTGATCACTGACCTAGAGCTAGACATCCTGGAATGTGAAGTTAAGTGGGCCTTAGAAAGCATTACTACGAACAAAGCTAGTGGAGGTGATGGAATTCCAGTTGAGCTATTCCAAATGCTGAAAGATGATGCTGTGAAAGTGCTGCACTCAATATGCCAGCAAATTTGGAAAAGTCAGCAGTGGCCACAGGACTGGAAAAGGTCAGTTTTCATCACAATCCCAAAGAAAGGCAATGCCAAAGAATGCTCAAACTACCGCACCATTGCACTCATCTCACATGCTAGTAAGATCAGATCAGTCGCTCACTCGTGTCCACCTCTTTGTGACCCCATGAACTGCAGCACGCCAGGCCTCCCTATCCATCACCAGCTCTCGGAGGTCACCCAGACTCACATTCATCGAGTCAGTGATGCCATCCAGCCATCTCATCCTCTGTCATCCCCTTCTCCTCCTGCCCTAAATCCCCCCAGCATCAGAGTCTTCTCCAATGAGTCAACTCTTCGCATGAGGTGGCCAAAATACTGGAGTTTCAGCTTTAGCATCATTCCTTCCAAAGAAATCCCAGGGCTGATCTCCTTCAGAATGGACCGGTTGGATCTCCTTGCAGTCCAAGGGACACTCAAGAGTCTTCTCCAACACCACAGTTCAAAAGCATCAATTCTTTGGCGCTCAGCCTTCTTCACAGTCCAACTCTCACATCCATACATGACCACAGGAAAGACCATAGCCTTGACTAGGTGAAACTTTGTTGGCAAAGTAATGTCTCTGCTTTTGAATATGCTGTCTAGGTTGGTCATAACTTTCCTTCCAAGGAGTAAGCGTCTTTTAATTTCATGGCTGCAGTCACCATCTACAGTGATTTTGGAGCCCAGAAAAATAAAGTCTGACACTGTTTCCACTGTTTCTCCATCCATTTCCCATGTAGTGATGGGACCAGATGCCATGATCTTCGTTTTCTGAATGTTGAGCTTTAAGTAATGCTCAAAATTCTCCAAGCCAGGCTTCAGCAATACATGAACCGTGAACTTCCTGATGTTCAAGCTGGGTTTAGAAAAGGCAGAGGAACCAGAGATCAAATTGCCAACACCCACTGGATCATGGAAAAAGCAAGAGAGTTCCAGAAAAACATCTATTTCTGCTTTATTGACTATGCCAAAGTTTTGACTGTGTGGATCACAATAAACTGTGGAAAATTCTGAAAGAGATGGGAATACCAGACCACCTGATCTGCCTCTTGAGAAATCTGTATGCAGGTCAGGAAGCAACAGTTAAAACTGGACATGGAACAACAGACTGTTTCCAAATGGAAAAGGGGGTTCGTCAATGCTGTATATTGTCACCCTGTTTATTTAACTTATATTCAGAGTACATCATGAGAAACTCTGAACTGGAAGAAACACAAGTTGGAATCAAGATTGCCGGGAGAAATATCAATAACCTCAGATATGCAGATGACACCACCCTTATGGCAGAAAGTGAAGAGGAACTCAAAAGCCTCTTGATGAAAGTGAAAGAGGAGACTGAAAAGGTTGGCTTAAAGCTCAACATTCAGAAAACGAAGATCATGGCATACGGTCCCAGCACTTCATGGGAAATAGATGGGGAAACAGTGGAAACAGCGTCAGACTTTATTTTGGGGGGCTCCAAAATCACTGCAGATGGTGACTGCATCCATGAAATTAAAAGACGCTTACTCCTTGGAAGGAAAGTTGTGACCAACGTAGATAGCATATTCAAAAGCAGAGACATTACTTTGCCAACTAAGGTTCATCTAGTCAAGGCTATAGTTTTTCCTGTGGTCATGTATGGATGTGAGAGCTGGACTGTGAAGAAGGCTGAGCGCAGAAGAACTGATGCTTTTGAACTGTGGTGTTGGAGAAGACTCTTGAGAGTCCCTTGGACTGCAAGGAGATCCAACCAGTCCATTCTGAAGGAGATCAGCCCTGGGATTTCTTTGGAAGGCATGATGCTAAAGCTGAAACTCCAATACTTTGGCCACCTCGTGCGAAGAGTTGACTCATTGGAGAAGACTCTCATGCTGGGAGGGATTGGGGGTAAGAGGAGAAGGGGACGACAGAGGATGAGATGGCTGGATGGCATCACTGACTCGATGGATGTGAGTTAGAGTGAACTCCGGGTGTTGGTAATGGACAGGGAGGGCCTGCGTGCTGCAATTCATGGGGTCGCAAAGAGTTGGACATGACTGAACAACTGATCTGATCTGATCTGAGGTTGGTCATAGCTGTTCTTCCAAGGAGCAAACATCTTTTAATTTCATGACTACAGTTATCATCTACAGTGATTTTGGAGCCCAAGAAAATAAAGTCTCTCACTTTTTCCATTGTTTCCCCATGTATTTCCCATGAAGTGACAGGACCAGATGCCCATGATCTTCAGTTTTTGAATGTCAAGTTTTAAGCCAGCTTTTTCACCCTCCTCTTTCACTTTCATCAAGAGGCTCTTTAGTTCTTTTTCACTTTCTGCCCTAAGGGTGGTGTCGTCTGCATATCTGAGGTTATTGATATTTATCCTGGCAATCTTGATTCCAGCTTGTGCTTCTTCCAGCCTAGCATTTCTCATGATGTATTCTGCATTTAAGTTACATAAGTAGGGTGACAATATTCAGCCTTGACATACTCCTTTCCCAATTTTGAACCAGTCCTTTGTTTCATGTACGGTTCTAACTGTTGCTTCTTGACCTGAATACAGGTTTCATAGAAAGCAGGTAAGGTGGTCTGGTATTCCTATATCTTTAAGAATTTTCCAGTTTGTTGTGATATACACAGTCAAAAGCTTTAGCATAATCAATGAAGCAAAAGTAGATGCTTTTCTGGAATTCTCTTGCTTTTTCTATGATCCAACGATGTTTGCAGTTTGATCTCTGGTTCCTCTTCCTTTTCTAAATCCAGCTTGAACATCTGGAAGTCCTTGGTTCATGAACTATTGAAGCCTGGCTTGAAGAATTTTGAGCATTACTTTGCTAGCATATGAAATAAGTGTAGTTGTACGGTAGTTTGAACATTCTTTGTCATTGCCCTTCTTTGGGACCGGAATGAAAACTGACCTTTCCCAGTCCTGTGCCCACTGCTGAGTTTTCCAAATTTGCTGGCATACTGAGTGCAGCACTTTCACAAAACCATCTTTTAGGATCCTTACGGATGGCCAAGAGTAAGAGATTGTAGAAATTCCGAGTAAGCAGAAACCAAGAGGTAGAGAGAGAGATGGAGTGGCTGAGGCTTAAGCACAATGGCAATCTGTGACAGCTTTTCAATCACCAGAGATTCTGGTGATCACTAGGGTGACCACTGGAACTTTTACTCTAGCAGCTGCCTCCCACAGATCTCCCTGAGGGTAGGTGGACTATTATTTTGCTCTTCCTTCCTTCCTGGGTATTCTTACAACAAACCTCTATTATCTAAGGTAGATTTAACATATTTGTGGCATTTGAAAGTAGAAAAGAACCTAATTAACAATGACTATGGTAGTTTTCTGAGAAGGCAATGGCACCCCACTCCAGTACTCTTGCCTGGAAAATCCCATGGATGGAGAAGCCTGGAAGGCTGCAGTCCACGGGGTCGCTAAGAGTTGGACACGACTTCACTTTCACTTTTCACTTTCATGCATTGGAGAAGGAAATGGCAACCCACTCCAGTGTTCTTGCCTGGAGAATCCCAGGGACGGGGGAGCCTGGTGGGCTGCCATCTCTGGGGTCGCACAGAGTTGGACACGACTGAAGCAACTTAGCAGCAGCAGTAGCAGCAGTAGTTTTAGTCCTAGTTTTTTAAGGTATCTCCATACTGGTCTCTGTAGTGGTTATATCAATTGACATTCACAACAGTGCAAGAGGGTTCCCTTTCCCCAGCATTAGTTGTTTGTAGATTTTTTGATGATGGCTATTTTGATTGATGTGAAATGATACCTCCTTGTAGTTTTCATTTGCATTTCTCTAATAATGAGCTATGTTGAGCATCTTTTCATGTGTTTATTAGCCATCTGCATGTCTTCTTTGGAGAAATGTTTGCAGAGCAGCAACAGAGATACAGATAAAAAGAACAGACTAGTGGACACAGTGGGGGAAGGAGAGGGTGAGAGAATTGAGAGAGCAGAATTAAAGCACATACATTACCGTATGTAAAATAGACAGCCAGTGGTAGTTTGCTAGATGACACAAGGATCTCAAACCCTGTGCTCTGTGACAACCTAGAGGGATGGGATGGGATTGGGTGGGAGGTGTGAGAGAGGTTTAAGAGAGAGGGTATATGTATACCTATGTATACATATGTATACCAATGGCTGAGAGAGGGTATATGTATACATATGTATACCAATGGCTGAGAGAGGGTATATGTATACCTATGTATACATATGTATACCTATGGCTGATTCATGTTGACTCATGGCAGAAACCAACACAATACTGTAAAGCAGTTATCCTCCAATTCAATATAAATAAAAATTTTAAAATGACTATGAATCACAATGCCTCAAACATACTGGTTAGTGATAAGCAAGCACAGTAACAAAACAGGTCTTCTTACCCCAGGATCAAATTTATCTTCTCCAAGGCAGTGCTTCTCTAACTTCAGCATGTCTTTGTATCACCCAGGATCCTATAAGAGTGTGGATTTCGACTCAGTAGATCTGGAGTGAGGTCTGATAGTATGGATACTAGTTTTCATATCATACTTTGACCAGGGAGACTCTACAGTAAGGTGTGGAAATTCTATAAACACCCAACTTTTAAATATTTAAGGCCTGGGGGGCCATACAGTGGTTGTCATAGCTATACAACTCTGCCGTTGTAGCATGAAAGCACAAAGCCACACTTAATACTTAAAGAAATGCACCTACGTTCCAATAAAACTTAACAGGTATATCTCAGAGATCTTGCAGGTTTGGTTCCAGACCACCCAGACCACTGCCATAAAGCAAATATTTCAATAAAGTGAGTCACAAAATTTTTGGTCTCCCAGTATGTATAAAAGTTACATTTACACTACACCGTAGTCTATTAAGTGAGTGATAACACTGTGCTTAAAAAAAAATCCTAACACCTTAATTAAAAAATGCTTTATTACTAAAAAGTGTTAACCGTCATCTTATAATGCTGGGTTGCTACAAAACTTCATTGAAAAAAATACAGTATCTGTGAAATGCAATAAAGTAGAACTAAGTAAAATGAAGTATGCTTGGACTAATGGACACTAAAATTTAAATGTTTATAATTTTCATATGTCACAAAATACTGTCATTCTTCTGGGTTTTTTTTTTTTTTCAGCCATTTAAAAATATGGAAACCATTCTTAGCTCACAGACCATACAAAAATATGTGACAAACCAGATATGGCATGTAGGCTATAGTTTGTCAGCCTCTGCTCTAGAAGGGGCTGTTTTCACTACCCGGAATCACCACCTGGAATTCCCCCCATAGTCGGGGGAAACTTGCTCTTGGCCCATCTATTCCAATTTTAGTGGCACCGTGAATTTCATGATACCCTGACCAAAGAGTAGGCACTTGACCTGAGCTAGGCTATTCTCTCCCAGGAATTTAGCTCTTGGGTGAAGTGATCTCAAGGACTTACCATGCTAGATTCTCCTACAGTGGGGCTCCAAAGAGACTGTCCTCTAGTTCCTGCTAACGAGACCCAGGAAGCAGATGAGACCATTCCTTGCTGCAGAATTGTTTCCTAACAGTGTGATGTACACATATGAAACATTTCTAGATATAGCCTTGTCAGTTCATTATCATGTAACTTCAAACTCATATTTTTTTGCCAGCTCCATCCAAATAGAACCAGGCTCTTTAAATATTGATAGGAAAGTTATGACCAATCTCAGTTCAGTTCAGTCCCTCAGTCGTGTCCAACTCTTTGCGAGCCCATGAATTGCAGCACGCCAGGCCTCCCTGTCCATCACCAACACCTGGAGTTCACTCAAACTCACATCCATCAAGTCGGTGATGCCATCCAGCCATCTCATCCTCTGTGATGGTGATGCCATCCAGCCATCCCTTCTCCTCCTGCCCCCAATCCCTCCCAGCATCAGAGTCTTTTCCAATGAGTCAACTCTTTGCATGAGGTGGCCAAAGTACTGGAGTTTCAGCTTTAGCATCAGTCCTTCCAAAGAACACCCAGGGCTGATCTCCTTTAGAAGGGACTGGTTGGATCTCCTTGCAGTCCAAGGGACTCTCAAGAGTCTTCTCCAACACCACAGTTCAAAAGCATCAATTCTTCAGCACTCAGCTTTCTTCTCAGTCCAACTCTCACATCCACACATGACCACTGGAAAAACCATAGCCTTGACTAGACAGACCTTAGTTGGCAAAGTAATGTCTCTGCTTTTGAATATGCTATCTAGGTTGGTCATAACTTTCCTTCTAAGGAGTAAGCGTCTTTTAATTTCATGGCTGCAGTCATCATCTGCAGTGATTTTGGAGCCCCCCAAAATAAAGTCTGACACTGTTTCCACTGTTTCCCCACCTATTTCCCATGAAGTGATGGGACCAGATGCCATGATCTTCGTTTTCTGAATGTTGAGCTTTAAGCCATATATTTCACTCTCCACTTTCACTTTCATCAAGAGACTTTTTAATTCCTCTTCACTTTCTGCCACAAGGGTGGTGTCATCTGCTTATCTGAGGTTATCTCCTGGCAATCTTGATTCCAGCTTGTGCTTCTTTCAGCCCAGCGTTTCTCATGATGTACTCTGCATATAAGTTAAATAAGCAGGATCATCTAGACAGCATATTAAAAAGGAGAGACATTACTCTGTCAACAAAGGTCCGTCTAGTCAAGGCTATGGTTTTTCCAATAGTCATGTATGGTTGTGAGATTTGAACTATAAAGAAAGCTGAGCACTGAAGAGTTGATGCTTTTGAACTGTGGTGTTGAAGAAGACTCTTGCGAGTCCCTTGGACTGCAAGGAGATCCAACCAGTCCATACTAAAGGAGATCGGTCCTGGGTGTTCATTGTAAGGACTGATGCTGAAGCTGAAACTTCAATATTTTGGCCACTTGATGTGAAGAGCTGACTCATTTGAAAAAACCCTGATGATGGGAAAGATTAAGGGCAGGAGGAGAAGGGGATGACAAATGACTTGGTTGGATGAGATGGTTGGATGGCATCACTGACTCAATGGACATGGGTTTGGGTAGACTCCGGCAGTTGGTGATGGACAGGGAGGCCTGGCATGCTGTGGTTCATGGGGTCACAAAGAGTCAGACACGACTGAGTGACTAAACTGAACTGAACTGGACCTTTCCTATTCCAGTTGGTACAGTGTTAAGTTACACCAGAGGAGGAGGATGGAGAAGCACTGCAGGAGAAAAGGGTTTTGCTTCTTGGTTTTAGTAGACCAGACTAGCCAGCTGCTACTGTGGGGACCGGTTCCTAAAGCATGGACAACTTCTACAGCACATGCCTTCTGCAGTATGCAGAGCTGCTCAGCACCAGACTCTTCCAATACACCGCAGCCAGCAGCACGTAGTGGCCAGCAGCTGCCCCTGGAAAACCCCTCAGGTGGTTTTGCTGCAGAGTGCCTCTGGTGAGACACTTTCTTGTGAGCAGCTCTCCTCAGCACACCCAAGGGTGGATTTCTGGCAAATTCCAAAGGGCGAGCTTCCAGCAAGTTCCTCTGGTGTGTGTGTATGTGTGCACACTCAGTCACTTCAGTCATGTCCGACTCTTTGAGTCCCTATGGACTGTAGCCCACCAGGCTCCTCTGTCCATGGAATTCTCCGGACAAGAATACTGGATTGGGTTGTTATGCCCTTCTCCAGGGCATCTTCCCCACGCAGAGATCACACCCACATCTCCTGCAGCTCCCGCGTTGCAGGCTGATTCTTTACTGCTGAGCCACCAGGGAAACCCCTCCACTGGTGTGGCATCACACGAATTCTCTTCTGAGTCAGCCTGCTCTAACACCATCTTGATCTCAGCTTTGAGGGATGAGAGCTCTTCCTTGGGTATCTGTTTAAGCCCCAAAGATAGTGGCTGCTTCTTACATCTGCTCTGCCCCCATGTTCTTTAGAGTTACTTCTTAGTACCAATCCCGTTTTCATTCTAACAGGATTGGAGTAACAATTCTTTATATTAAACTTCCACTGTTCAAATAACTGTGTGCTTTCTGTATCCTGTTTGGACTCTGGATGATATATATGATACAATAACCAATTTAATTTCCAAAATGATTATACCAGTTCACCATTTTATGAGTTTTTATTTCCTCAACCCTTTGAATTAGAAGATTTTTAATAATTGTGCATTTGATGAGTTTTGAAATTCTATCTCCTTGAAGATTGAATGTGTTTTTTCCCAATCACAAGCCCCTTCACCAGTCTCTCAAAGTAGTTTCTACACCATGTTTTTGTATGCCAGCCAGAGGTGTGCCTCCTCTGGGTTCTTCATGATCATCCCCTAGATGGTATGCTAACAAAGTACATTGAAGCAGCAAGGCATTTTCTTCATAATGAAAAATTCAAAGCCTATATCTGATTGTCATACCAAACCCTCAGTTTCCTATGGCTACATTTTAAAAACCTCAGCTTTCCATTGTTAACATTTTCTCACATCTACTTTTGTAGATATGTGTATGAATTATATGAATATACACATATATTGTTTTCACATTATATGAATATACACATATATTATGTTTATTATTATGTTTGAAACCATTTGAGTGTAAGATGAAGATGTCATATCCCTTTATCCCAAAATATTAAAATTTGCATAATTTATAAACAGGAACAATATCTTCTATGGTCATGGGTACAGTTCATTTATAAAATAGGAAAAATTTAACAGGAATGAATTTGGTGACTGTAATATACAGTCAATATTTAAATAGTCCAAATTTTTTCCCTTATCTAGGATCTGATATAGGCTCATGAATGGCATTTAATTATCATGTCTCTCTAGTCCTTAATCTGAAGCAGGCTTTCTGTCTCTTTTATATTTTACAACATTGATATTTTTGAATACACAATAGTTGTTTTATACATTGTTCCTCAGTGTGAGTATGTCTGATGTTTCCTTATTATTAGATGAAGTTTAGGCATTCTTGATAGAAATATCACAGAAATTATGTTCTTCCCACTGCTTTATATCACAAGGCACGTGGTATCATATCAGTTTCTCTCAATATTGGTGATGGAGACTTTACTCTAAGTGGTATCTCTCAGTTTCTCCATATAAAGTTATTATTCCTCTACTTTATAATGAATAAGTAATCTATGAGGAAATACTCTGGGCCTATGTACTTGTCCTGTTTCTCCCCTTCCCCAGTGTAATTTTTTATAGTCCCTCCTCCCACAGTGAGAACCCTAGTGCTCCACTCATTTGCTTTATCTTATAAATACATCCAATGTCGTTTTATAATTACCCCACTGATGCCACAAACAGCAAGAAACTAGTTACTGAGCAAAATTCAAAAATTCTTTACAGTCCTTTTTTTTGATAGACTATGTCCTATTGAAGATGTATAAAGTAGTACTGAGTTCAAAGCTACTTAAATTATGTTTTTTTCTGTGTTTTTTATTATTTTGATTTACATTTAGGTTTATTCATTTTGGTTTACATACTAGTTAGTGATTTACTTTTTTGTCCTTTTAATTTTATGTTTTGAATATTTAAAATATTAGTTTATTTCTATCAACCTTTAAAGAAAACCATTTTTATAAGTCTATGGTTTATTCTTTCAGTGTTTCTCTTCACAAAAATAAACATATATATGTATATGTTTTTATTTCTCTTATACAAAAGGTAATATACTATACAAACTCTTTTTAACTTTGCATTTTTCATTTAACTATGTTTCACAGAAATTTACATAGTTTCATAGGGATCTTCCTCATTCTTTACAGCTTCAACAGTTCTCCCTTGTGGGATGTATGATAGTTCATTCAACCACTTTCCCTATGTGATCATTTAGGTCATTTTAATACTTTCCAATTATAGACAATATTGTAAAATGTAATACTGTGCATATACAGTTTTGATTTTTTGAGGTGTAACTTTGGGGTAAGCTCCGAGAAGTGGTATTTATCCATCAAAGCAGAAATGTGTAAGGGTTTTTTTTTTTTTTTTTTACTATTTTGCATTCCCGTGAGGAATACATGAGAGTGTCTTAGGCCAACTTTTGAGGCAGATGCTTTTATATCACCTGAAAAATGTAGTCAATTAGTTAAAGAAGGCCAATAAAGGAAGTTGGGATAGGAAGACACCTTTTCATGGTCTCCACTGGGAATAAAGAGAAATGAATGGAACAGAGAAAAGCTTCAGAAACAGACCAAAGTGTTAGTTGAGTAAAACATAAATGTGACAAGTTTGAAACCTGTGTGGAAAGGATACATTTTCAACAAGTGTTATTGACTAAGTGGCTAATTGTTGGGAGAAAAATTTTTGCCAGATAGCAATCACAGACTGTGCTATCCAGATGAAACTGGATCAACCCCTGATGGAAATAACTAAAGAGCCTGGATAAAATGTAAAAAAAAAATTTCATAAAAGCACAGACGACATGAGGAGAGAGTAAAAAAATTTCTAGACTCAAACAGAAAGAAAATAAGAACCAAGATTAATCCCATTGACTCAGAAGTACCTTGGCCTTCAGAGCATTTTCTGATTCTTGAAAAGTAGCAGCTTCGTTTTGACAACTCATAGGGTGAGGGAAAAGGAAATCAAAACTTGTAACTCATTCAAGAAAGGCGTTCGTCCTACAATAAACTGGCACTCCAAAGGGCTACACCATCAAGGTAATGGCGAGCCAGAAATTAAAATAAACAAAACTAAAATAGATTTAAAGCTCAAATTCAAATTACTCAAAGTAGTTGAATACAGCCCTAGTCTGGCAGTGCCCCCAAGTGTCTGATAGAAGCAAATGTAAATCCTCTGGAAGAAAGATTTATCACAGGTCTCAGATTATTTCCACAAAGATTTTACAAGTATAATGTCCAACACATAATAAATAATAAAGAGGAAAATAAGGAAATGAAGCTCTGTGACTGAGAACCAACAGAAAAAACAAACAACAGAAATAGATGCACAAAGACTTCAGATATTAGAATTATCAGATGCAATATAAAATAACAATGTTCACTACACTTAAAGAAATTTTGAAAAGGCTTGAAAACATCAATAAAGAAGATAAAGTTATAATAAATGATATTTCAGATTCAAAAAAGAACCTAGAATTTCTATAATTTAAAAATATAAGCAGAATTAAAACTCAATAGGCACCTAAATCACTCCATATATAAAAATTAACTCAAGATGGATTATAAAACTCAAAGCCATAATGCTTTCAGAGGAATACATATGACAATCTTTGTGATTTGGTGGAACACAAAAGTTTTCTTAGGTCATAAGAAGAAAAAAATATTTAACACCAAAAGAAACTTACATATAAAGGAAAGAAGAAATATAGAAATTGTAAATATGCCAGTAAATATTAAAGACCTCATTTTCAGTGCTCTTAAATTATAAAGTGAAAGCAAAAATAATAACAATGTATTATGACATTTCTAATAGGTAAAATTGAATGTATGAAAATAATAGAAGGGAAAATGAAAGTGTACTGTTTTCAGTTTCTTATGTGAAAAGTGAGGTGGTGTAGTATTATTTGAAAGAATAATGAAAAAGATAAAGATGCATGTAGTAATTCATAAATAACCACTTCAAAATAAAATGAAGAGGCAGAGATAAATAAGCCAAAGGTATGGATAAAACAGAACAGTGAAAATGCAAAAGAAGACAGGAAAAGAGTAAAAAAGGCAAAGAACAAATAAAACAAAAAAATAAAAAATATCATTGTGTTGACCACATTCAATGTAAATGATCTAAGCGCTGCAATTAAAAGGCAGAAAATGTCATACTGGATAGAAAGCAAGAGCCAAGTACATACTGCCTGTAAAAAAAAACACTTCTATGTAAAGATACAGATAAATTAAAAAAAAAAAACTTGCAGTCACTAATCATGAGAAGGATGGAGAAGCAGTACTAATATCAGAAAAATACATCACAGAACAAAGAATATTAGCAAAGATAGAGGGACTTTTCAAAATGGTAAAAGGAACAAGTTATCAAACATATGTTCAGATCTCAGATGTGTATGTACAGAGTAATAAGCTTAACATATATAATATATTTTTTATATATTTTATATATGTATAAAATATATATAAGGCCAAAAATGACAGATATAGAAAGATAAATAGATAAAAACACATGAAAGTTGAAAATGTTAATACTCCTATCTCAGTAACTGATTAAACAGAGACAAACCAGTAGGAATATAGTGGAGCTGAACATCACTATGAAACAGCTTGACCTACTTGGTATTTAGAAACACTGTATCAACTAAAGGCAGAATATAAATTCTTTTCCAGTATACAAGAAATGCTCATTAAGATACATGATATGCTAAAAAATTTTAGTGTATTAATGCATAATAGAAGCTTCTATATGTTTAAGTAGACTGAAAACATGCATAGTGTGTTAGCTAACACTATAGTGGTAATTGCTTTGCACTATGTTTATCGCATTAACATGTTGTACACCTTAAGTTTGCACAGTATTATACATCAATTTATATATCAATAAAAGTTTTTAAAAGCATACACAATATATTCTCTAACAGTAATGAGATTAAATTAGAAACTTGTAACAGAAATGTCTTGAAAATTCCAAATTTTTGGAAATAAACAACACACAAATAACTCATGATCAAAGATAAACCACAAGTGAAATTAAAATATATTTAAACTAAAATTTTAAAATATAAATAAAACAGACAAGATTTAAATGGTGCAGCTAAAGCAGTGCTTAGAAAGAGAGAAGTAACTTTAAAAGCTCATGCCAGAAAAGAAAAAAGTTTTATTATTGATCATCTAAGCTTTTATCTTAAGAAATTAGAGTCAATTAAGTCAAGAGTAAATTAGTAGGAAAGAAATCGTAATAAGAGCAGATATCAGTGAAGAACTAAAAGGTTCAAACAATAAAATTAATGAAACAAAAGCTAGTATTTTAAAGAGATCAATAAAATTTATAAGCAATTACTTAGACTGAGTGAGAAAATAAGAGACATCACAAGATAAATTAAAATTACCAAAATCAGAAATAAAAGAGAGAGACAATCACTACAGATCCTATAGATAGTTTAAAAATCATAAGGGAATATTATGAACAATCTTAGGGGAATAAATTTGATAATTAGATACAATGAATGAACTCCATGAAAGATACAGATTACTAAATCTAATTCATTAAGAAATAGAATTTTTAAATAGCTCTATATTTGTTAAAAAATGAGGTTCATGACATTGTACAGGAGACAAGGATCAAGACCATCCCCATGGAAAAGAAATGCAAAAAAGCAAAATGGCTGTCTGGGGAGGCCTTGCAAATAGCTGTGAAAAGAAGAGAAGCGAAAAGCAAAGGAGAAAAGGAAAGATATAAGCATCTGAATGCAGAGTTTCAAAGAATAGCAAGAAGAGATAAGAAAGCCTTCTTCAGCGATCAGTGCAAAAAAATAGAGGAAAACAACCGAATGGGAAAGACTAGGGATCTCTTCAAGAAAATCAGAGATACCAAAGGAACATTTCATGCAAAGATGGGCTCGATAAAGGACAGAAATGGTATGGACCTAACAGAAGCAGAAGATATTAAGAAGAGGTGGCAAGAATACACAGAAGAACTGTACAAAAAAGAGCTTCATGACCCAGATAATCATGATGGTGTGATCACTGACCTAGAGCCAGACATCCTGGAATGTGACGTCAAGTGGGCCTTAGAAAGCTTCACTACGAACAAAGCTAGTGGAGGTGATGGAATTCCAGTGGAGCTATTCCAAATCCTGAAAGATGCTGCTGTGAAAGTGCTGCACTCAATATGCCAGCAAATTTGGAAAACTCAGCAGTGGCCACAGGATTGGAAAAGGTCAGTTTTCATCCCAATCCCAAAGAAAGGCAATGCCAAAGAGTGCTCAAACTACCGCACAATTGCACTCATCTCACATGCTAGTAAAGTAATGCTCAAAATTCTCCAAGCCAGGCTTCAGCAATATGTGAACCGTGAACTTCCTGATGTTCAAGCTGGTTTTAGAAAAGGCAGAGGAACCAGAGATCAAATTGCCAACATCCACTGGATCATGGAAAAAGCAAGAGAGTTCCAGAAAAACATCTATTTCTGCTTTATTGACTATGCCAAAGCCTTTGACTGTGTGGATCACCATAAACTGTGGAAAATTCTGAAAGAGATGGGAATACCAGACCACCCGATCTGCCTCTTGAGAAATCTGTATGCAGGTCAGGAAGCAACAGTTAGAACTGGTCATGGAACAACAGACTTGTTCCAAATAGGAAACAGAGTACGTCAAGGCTGTATATTGTCACCATGTTTATTTAACTTATGTGCAGAGTACATCATGAGAAATGCTGGACTGGAAGAAACACAAGTTGGAATCAAGATTGCTGGGAGAAATATCAATAACCTCAGATATGCAGATGACACCACCCTTATGGCAGAAAGTGAAGAGGAACTCAAAAGCCTCTTGATGAAAGTGAAAGTGGAGAGTGAAAAGGTTGGCTTAAAGCTCAACATTCAGAAAACGAAGATCATGGCATCTGGTCCCATCACTACATGGGAAATAGATGGGGAAACAGTGGAAACAGTGTCAGACTTTGTTTTTCTGGGCTCCAAAATCACTGCAGATGGTGACTGCAGCCATGAAATTAAAAGACGCTTACTCCTTGGAAGGAAAGTTATGACCAACCTAGATAGCATATTCAAAAGCAGAGACATCACTTTGCCAACAAAGGTTCGACTAGTCAAGGCTATGGTCTTTCCTGTGGTCATGTATGGATGTGAGAGCTGGACTCTGAAGAAGGCTGAGCGCCGAAGAATGGATGCTTTTGAACTGTGGTGTTGGAGAAGACTCTTGAGAGTCCCTTGGACTGCAAGGAGATCCAACCAGTCCATTCTGAAGGAGATCAGCCCTGGGATTTCTTTGGAAGGAATGATGCTCAAGCTGAAACTCCAGTATTTTGGCCACCTCATGCGAAGAGTTGACTGATTGGAGAAGACTCTGATGCTGGGAGGGATTGAGGGCAGGAGGAGAAGGGGACGACAGAGGCTGAGATGGCTGGATGACATCACTGACTCGATGAATATGAGTCTGAGTGACCTCTGGATTTGGTAATGGACAGGGAGGCCTGGCATGCTGCAGTTCATGGGGTCGCAAAGAGTTGGACATGACTGAGCGACTGATCTGATTTGATATTTGTTAAAGATATTGAACAATAATTTTATAATTTTCAACAAAAACTCTGGGCCAGATAGCTTCAGTGGTAAATTCTGTTAAACATTCACACAAAAATAATATAATTGTAGACAAATTTATTGAAGAAACAAAAAGGACCACATCCTAAACCTTTCCCTGACACTGAGGCAAAACAACATCTTTAAAGTTCTGAAAGGAAAATATGTATCAACTTAGAGCTTTATATCTGCCAAAATATTCCTCAGAATTAAGGCAAGATAAGGCAGTCCCTCAGCTATCTGGGAGAAGGCAATGGCAACCCACTCCAGTGTTCTTGCCTGGAGAATCCCAGGGATGGGGGAGCCTGGTGGGCTGCCCTCTATGGGGTTGCACAGAGTCGTACACCACTGAAGCGACTTAGCAGCAGCAAGGGAAAACGAAAATAATTTGTTGCCAACAGCCCTGCAATATATATTTTTTTAAAAAATGCTAAAAGAAGTCCTCAAGGCTGAAGTAAATGGTAATAGAGGGAAATTTTTATTTCAGATCAAATATCAAACATCAGAAATGATAAATATCTGAATAAATATGAGTCTATTTTCTGCCTCTGAGTGTTGTAAAATACACATGACTTTTTAAAGCAAAATTATGATGTTCTCCTGCATTACTTTCAATGTACATCAATATAGTGTGTATGTAATAGTCACTCAGTTGTGTCCAACTCTGTGACCCCATGGATTATAGTCCACCAGGCTCCTCTGTCCATGGAATTCTCCAGGCAAGAATATTGGAATGGGTTGCTATTCACTTCTCCAGGGGATTTCCTGACACAGGGCTCAAACCTGGGTCTCCTACATTGGCAGGCAGATTCTTTACTGTCTGAGCCACCGGGGAAACCCATATCAGTATAATGATTATGTTTAACATGAGGATGGCAAGAGGAGAGTAAGCAGGCTGTATTGTTAAAAGCCTTTTATATTTTGCATGAAATTGTTAGTATAATATTAGTTTTAGATAGACTGTGAAAGGTGATAGATACAGAGAATAATTCCGAGATCAATTTCTTAAAAAAAAATGCAAAAAGATATCTTAAAAACCAGTAGACAAAATGGAATACTGAAAAAAGTATTGAAATAATCCAAAATCAGGCGGAAATGGGGGAAGAGTGAGAGAAAATAACAGGGGGAAAAAAAAAACCAGAAAACAATAAGCTGGCATACTAAATCCATCTCTATCAATAATGGTATTAAATGTTAATTGGGCCCTAAACATTCCCAGTTAAAAGAAAGACATTGTCATACTGGACAAAAAAAAATTATATCCTGCCTTTAAGAAGTGAACTATTAATTACTGCAATATATATGTATATATACACAGATAAAACATATAAAAGCATTTTGCTGAGTGATAAAAGTCAAAAACATATGATTATATGTTACTTATATAAAATTTTATACTAGACAAAACTAAAAAGACAGAGAGTATGTCAGAGGTTGCCTGGGACCAGGAACTAAGAGGTGGTGAAACTTTATGTGTGATAGAAATGTACTTTTTGATTTGGGTGATGACTAAAAAGCATATGCATTCGTCAGGCTCATTAAAACTATAAACTTAAGATGATGAATTTTATTTTATATAAATTATCTTCAATAAAGTTGAATCAAAACATTAAAACATAAGTTAGAATTTAGTTACAAACCTTTAAGTTTTTTTATATGTATATGTTTATGTATATTTTAATTTCAGAAGAAACACATTAGTTTAATTCTACTCTTCCTTCTGCTTTGTGCTACACAAAATTATTTTGAACTCAGTAGTCTAGTCCTTGGGAAAATAATACTTTTCACTGTTTGGAAAACATAGCTCATCAGAGGGGGAAAAACTTATGCCGTGGCTTCAGATTTGGATTTAATTCCCATCTGATATTTATTAGATAAGTCGAGATAAATCCCTTGCTCTTGTGGAGTTACTCTCCCCTGACATGTAAAATGGTCCTGCTGGGCTGCCAGAAGTAAACAAGAGAGGTTGTGTAAAGTACCTGGTACAGATAGGAAACCTGAAAGAAACAGTTGCCCCCTTTTTTAGAAGAACTACAGGTTCTAGATTTTTTTTTAATTTTATTTTATTTAACTTTACAATATTGTATTGGTTTTGCCATATATCAAAGTGAATCTGCCACAGGTATACATGTGTTTCCCATCCTGAACCCTCCTCCCTCCTCCCTCCCCATACCATCCCTCTGGGTCGTCCCAGTACCCCAGCCCCAAGCATCCAGTATCATGCATCGAACCTAGACTGGCGACTCATTTCATATATGATATTATACATATTTCAATGCCATTCTCCCAAATCAACCCACCCTCTCCCTCTCCCAGAGTCCAGAAGACTGTTCTATACATCAGTGTCTCTTTTGCTGTCTCGTATACAGGGTTATTGTTACCATCTTTCTAAAAACAAGCCTAATTCCAAATGTTTCATTGAATTTATAATCTCATGTATACTTTTCATACTACGCATTTTGGAGTGTTTGTTTAAAAAAATAGATGACTATATTTTTGAAGCAAAAACAAAGTTTACTTCAGTCATCACTAAAAATAAAAGACTTAGTCAACAATCTATTGACTACCCATTATGGATCAGGCACTTTTCTAGCCTATGGGGTTACTGTTGGAGGGAGTGATGTGTGTGTGTGTGTGTGTGTGTGTGTGTGTGTGTGCGCGCGCGCACCCCTGCGCTCAGTACTCAGTCATATCTGACTCTTTGCGGCCCCTGTACTGTAGTGCACCAGGCTCCTCTGTCCATGGAATTTTCCAGGCAAGAATACTGGATCTGGTTGCCATTTCCTACTCCAGGGGATCTTCCCCACCCAGGGATCAAAGCCGTGTCTCTTGTGTCTTCTACCCTGGCAGGTGAATTCTTTACCACTAGCACCACCTGGGAAGCCTATATATATGCACATACACACACACTTATTGTATGAGTGTTTATACATATCACACCCACATGTAATATAGTGAACTTGTACAAATTTTGAAACATCATGGAGTATCCCACACGGTGATAAGACTGTAAGATTCTGGTTCAGTTCTGTCAAAACTGATGTCATACTGGGCAAGTAAACTAATTTCCTCATCTGTAGAACAAGGGATTTGAACTATGCTTCCTTTCAACTCTAAGACACATGTATAGAAAAATATCTGAAGTTTTTTTTCTGATTTTCAAAATCATTCATTTCTGTATTGTTTTTTCCACTCATTTTGGGTGTACATTATTAATCAGTTATAGGTCTATAGATAAAGAAGTTTGATTTCTGAATTATCTTAAACCAAAACAAAATTTTCGTTTCTTCAAAAGGCACTTAAAAGGAGTAAGCGCCTTTTAATTTCATGGCTGCAGTCACCATCTCCAGTGATCTTGGAGCCCAGAAAAATAAAGTCTGACACTGTTTCCACTGTGTCTCCATCTATTTCCCATGTAGTGATGGGACCAGATGCCATGATCTTCGTTTTCTGAATGTTGAGCTTTAAGCCAACCTTTTCACTCTCCACTTTCACTCTCATCAAGAGGCTTTTTAGCCCATCTTCACTTTCTGCCATAAGGGTGGTATCATCTGCATATCTGAGGTTATTGATATTTCTCCCAGCAATCTTGATTCCAACTTGTGTTTCTTCCAGTCCAGCATTTCTCATGATGTACTCTGCATATAAGTTAAATAAACACGGTGACAATATACAGCCTTGACGTACTCCTTTTCCTATTTGGGACCAGTCTGTTGTTCCATGTCCAGTTCTAACTGTTACTTCCTGACCTGCATACAGATTTCTCAAGAGGCAGATCAGGTGGTCTGGTATTCCCATCTCCTTCAGAATTTTCCACAGTTTATTGTGATCTACACAGTCAAAGGCTTTGGCATAGTCAATAAAGCAGAAATAGATGTTTTTCTGGAACTCTCTTGCTTTTTCCATGATCCAGCGGATGTTGGCAATTTGATCTCTGGTTCCTCTGCCTTTTCTAAAACCAGCTTGAACATCAGGAAGTTCACGGTTCACATATTGCTGAAGCCTGGCTTGGAGAATTTTGAGCATTACTTTACTAGCATGTGAGATGAGTGCAATTGTGCGGTAGTTTGAGCATTCTTTGGCATTGCCTTTCTTTGGGATTGGGATGAAAACTGACCTTTTCCAATCTTGTGGCCACTGCTGAGTTTTCCAAATTTGCTGGCATATTGAGTGCAGCACTTTCACAGCATCATCTTTCAGGATTTGGAACAGCTCCACTGGAATTCCATCACCTCCACTAGCTTTGTTCGTAGTGATGCTTTCTAAGGCCCACTTGACGTCACATTCCAGGATGTCTGGCTCTAGGTCAGTGATCACACCATCGTGATTATCTGGGTCATGAAGCTCTTTTTTGTACAGTTCTTCTGTGTATTCTTGCCACCTCTTCTTAATATCTTCTGCTTCTGTTAGGTCCATACCATTTCTTTCCTTTATCGAGCCCATCTTTGCATGAAATGTTCCTTTGGTATCTCTGCTTTTCTTGAAGAGATCCCTAGTCTTTCCCATTCGGTTGTTTTCCTCTATTTTTTTGCACTGATCGCTGAAGAAGGCTTTCTTATCTCTTCTTGCTATTCTTTGGAACTCTGCATTCAGATGCTTATATCTTTCCTTTTCTCCTTTGCTTTTCGCTTCTCTTCTTTTCACAGCTGTTTGTAAGGCCTCCCCAGACAGCCATTTTGCTTTTTCTATGTATCAGATAATGATCAAAACGATCTTGGTCCCTAACTTCATAGGACACAATAGGTTTAGAGGATAAGGAAGAGGTTCTCTGATTTGGGAAGAAGATAAATTCAATTTTGATGGATTAACTTAGAGGTTAAGTTAGGATGATATATGTCCCAGTGGAGCTGGTAGGTAAGACAAATTAGGGAGATATTACCAGGGAGATAGTATTTAAAACCACAAGACTGGATGTAATTAACTTGAGACAGTGTGTATACTGAGAAGAAAAGAAATCACAGGTCTACGTTTTCAGGAAAGTTAATTTTAGAGATTAGGCATAGGCAGAGTTGCTAAAAAAGAAGACTAAGAAGAGATGGAAGAGTTAGAATAAAAACCACAGTATAGCATATCCCAAAAAGGGGATTGTTAACTGTATCAATTATAAATTAAGTGAAAGAAAGATCCATTGGATTTGGAAAAACTAATGTTACTGCTATACTTGGCATACATAGTTTCAGTGGGCTAGCTGAAGCAAGATTGGAATGTGCTGAGAAGTAACTGAGTGTGCAAAGTCAACCCTGGACAAGATTAAAAGAGAAAAAAACTCTAGTAACTGGAAGGAAATACAGGCATGCCAGTTATTGTTGTTTGCTTGCTCCTTAGTGTGACTGTTTTATTTTTATTTTTTAGAATGAGTAATACCAGGGCTGAAGGGAGGTTGAAGATGCAAAAGACAGAAGAGAACTAATGAATGAGACTCCTTGGATGCTGAAGAGTGATGTGATCCAAAGGAGAATGGTAGAGGTGGTCTTTGACAATTTTCAAAGACTGAAAGCAGTGGAAGGATGAAGATGCAGAATGGTTTGTAGAAGGATGAAGGGAAAAGAGGCAGCATGGTGGAACGTTTAGGAGCCAGACTATGAAGACGGGCTCAAATCCAGCTTCTTCCACTTGCTAAGATTGATTAAATGCTGCTCTCCGAACTTCGATTTCTTCATCAGTGACATGGAAGCAAAGTGCTACCTATAACATAGATTTGTGAATTTTTAAATGAGTTAACACTTTATAAGAGCACTTAAAAATATCTGGTGCCTACCAAGTGCTGTATGGGTGGTTGTTGGCCTTCAGTTGCTCAGTGTGTCCAACTCTGTGACCCCATGGACTAAAGCACGCAAAGCTTCCCTGCCGTTCACCATCTCCCAGAGTTCGCTCAAACTCATGTCCATTGAGTTGGTGACGCTATGTTTATGTTATTGTGAGAGGATAAAGAAGGTCCTGTGTGATGGTTTCTACTTTATCCAAGAGCTGGGATGAAATGAAAAAGCTGTTAACCTTTCCAGAATGCAGAATCATGTAAACAATGAGAGCACCTTTTTGCTGTTAAATTGCTCATGATGTAAAGACTGTAACACCCACTGTGCATGATGGTGGGGTGAATCAGGCCTACACCTCCACATCTGGTGAAAGCATAATGTGTACATCCTCTTCAGGAGGCAATTCAGTTCTATGAATCACAAGATTTTATTATGCCAATAACACAGAGGTCCTCAGAAGGAGGGGTGTGCGGTATACAGAGCAGGTGGAAAGCCCTGCCACTGAGAAAGCCAGCTACTTGCATTTGACTCCATCCCCAGTCTCCTGACTGGTGAAACTCCGAGTCTTCCCTGTGGCTCCTGTTAATTCCCAGGTTTATGCTCTGCGTGTAATTGGCCTCGGGCTACCGTGTTTGTATGCTGTCTTCGTTTCTCTTTCCAACAATTCGGCTTCTTCACAAGTCTCCGAAAGAAATCCACACGGAAGGAGGGGGTCTTGGAGCCCACAGTCTTATATTTTATTTCTCTCTCATATTCTCTGTCCCCACCCCCAAGTGCTCCACCAAGTCTCCGTCCTGCCATTGCCGCTGGGGATTCAAAATTCTCTATTGTGCAGAGCACTTCAACTCTTCCAAATTTCTAATTCCAAAAATGCACAGTAAGCCCTTCAGAACATCCTGGAGAGTATTGTAAGACCGACTGTGTTCCTAGAAGGGTTATCAATGACAAAATTTTACTACTGCTTCAGCTATTCCATGTCCAGAGCTGCTGCTGCTGCTGCTGTTGCTGCTAAGTCGCTTCAGTCGTGTCTGACTCTGTGCAACCCCATACACGGCAGCCCACCAGGTTCCCCCCGTCCCTGGAATTCTCCAGGCAAGAACATTGGAGTGGGTTGCCATTTCCTTCTCCAATGCATGAAAGTGAAAAGTGAAAGTGAAGTCGCTCAGTTGTGTCCAACTCTGTGCGACCCCATAGACTGCAGCCCACCAGGCTCCTCTGTCCATGGGATTGTCCAGGCAAGAGTACTGGAGTGGGGTGGCATTGCCTTCTCCATGTCCAGAGCTAAGAATAATCAAATAACCACCAAAGCATAAACAGCTTAAATATTCAACTAAAAAGGTTAAACATCATAATATATATCATGTGATGGAATGTCACTCAACCATTAGAATAGAGTGTGACAAGCACTTAATATGGGGGAAATTTTTGCAATACATTTTTTAACATACACTGAAGTACAAAAAAATAAAACAACCAAAAAGGGGTAGGTCCTAACCTCCCTTCTCATCAACACTTTAATAAGGAACAATGCTTGTATGAGGGTATAATGTTTAAACAATGCTGAAAGTTCCAAAACGCAAAGCAAAAGGCCTCATTTCCGTCTTTCCCCTACCATCCTCTCCAAGTGAGCAATTGCTTATTATACTTCCTAATTTTAAAAAGCATAAATCTACATAAATTCACATCTCTCTTTATTTTAATTTTATACAAAAGAGGGCATACAATTTACATAGTTTTATACCTTTTTAATGTTTATGATACATTTTAGAGATCTTTCAATAGCAGCAAATATGTATATGTATGGATACCCATTAATATAGCTTTAATAATATTTCACATTATTCCACTGTTTCAATGTACTCTATCTAGTATCCTATTTGTGGAAACTCTTGTTGCCATACTTTCTTCCAAAAGATTGCTCCAAATTATACAGTTTTCCCATTCATTGTATCTGTACTAAGTATCATTAAAATTTACGATATATATTTAAAAGAAAAAAAAAGCCCAGTATAAAAATATCAGTAAAGTCATTCAGCTACCTGTGAATGAGAGCATACTATGTGAATTTGAAAATTACGGTATGGCATTATACAACAATTACAGGGATTAGTAAAATATAGTTCTTAATCTCTGTCCTCAATCTAATAATCTGGGGGGGGGGGAGAAAGATATAAGTAAGTAACAACAATACAGATGTTGTTGTTTACATCTTTCTTTACAACAAGTAAGATGTTGTAAGTAACAACAATGGAGAAGAGAAAAGAAAAGAGAAAGAGTGAAAAGAGAGAGAAATAATTGCCATACTAAAATTAAAACAAAAAGCAGAGCATGGAGGAAGAAATGATTTATTTCCACAGGGATTATAGACACCTTCACAGTACAGGTACATTTTACATGGTCATTGTTAGAAACCATAACGTGTCCATTTCCTGATGGTACCAGGCACTATGTTGATTTACCTTAAGTGCACTTTCTAATTTAATCTCCATAACAATATGAGGTAGGTAAGATCTTCATAGGCATTTTACAGGTAACAAATCAGAATCTGAGCAAAATTAATCACAACATCACTCATCTGTTACCATACACCTCCCCTGTACAGCTCATTTCATTTCATCCTCCTCATGTTCCTATGAAATAAGAACTATTATTACCCCTTTTAGAGGTGATAAAAATAAGGCACAGAGAGCTTAAGCTATTTAAGGTCACAGAAGGTCACAGTGACAGGTAAGTGTCAGAGCAAGGACACAAACCAAGGCAATCTTAGAGCCCAAGTCCATCCTTGATTTGTTGTGGGAGGGAATAGGGTGAGGAAGGGGCATGGTAATAGAAGAGAGCTGCATGATTTTTGTTAGGGATGGGTTGGCTCAGCCATACTCTGGAAGCACAGTGACCAGCAAAGGAGCCATTCGCTGGAGACTGGATAAGGCCAATGGGAGTGAGGGAGTTAAGCTCGTGGAAATTAGATACAGAGCAGAGGAAGAACAGAGAAGACTTTGATGACTAATCGGATGCCTCAATCACAGCCCTCTCAGCCTTCACCTCTCTAAACTAAGCGTTTTACTCCTTTTAGTCAATGCTCACAGGCTTGATTATTTTAGAGGCCTGTTTCGAGATGCTTCTGTTAGAACTGAGATCCATCTTGTGCAATGTGGGCTTGAGAAAGGATGATGCTAATGAGCTTTGTGATTGGAATAGTACTTCTCCCTCCCTCGCTCAAGAAGGCAGCAATCATGAGGTTAGGGTGGTGGTTATTAATTAGTTTGCAAGAGAAAAGACATCCTACCCTCCAGTAGTTGCTAAGATGAATGAAGAGATATGTCCAATTGCCATTTTCCTCTTATCCTAACACTTCTTTCTGTAGCACTGGACACTGTTGATTACCCCCTTCTTGAAGTCCTCTCTGCCATTAACTTCTGCATTATTATTCTTACTGATTTTTCTCCTACCTCTCTGACTTGCCTTCCCATTTCCCTTAAATAGTACTATCTGCTCCTTTGCCTCTTAAAGGACCATGTTCCTCAAGGTTTGCTCAAGGTTTTCTCCCTCTGTTGCTACCTAAAATCTCAAATAAATTTACTTAGAAATTTTCAACTGTCAGTTCATAGAAAGCAAAGGTCTCGGACCTCTTTGTTTCACTGCTTTTATTCAGAGAACCTCATGCTCATAACTAGGACTCTAACTCATTTCTGAGAAGGTCACGTGGGTCAACTTTATATCTCCTATTTTCAGTAGCCTCGATGATTGGTCCTGATTCAGCTCTGACCTGGACTCTGCTCCTTGACTACATTCATGCTACAGCTATGACTGCCCTGCTTCCAGCTACTATGTACAAACACTTTACTTGTTATCAGCTGTCTAGTTATCAGTAATCTACATCAGTAGTTTCCAGATTTAAAGCACATCAAATCACCTAGGGATCTTAAAAAATCTTGACACCTGTTTCCTGCCCCAAACATGTTGACTTAACTGGTATGAGGGAGGGATTTTAAAAAGCTCACCACATTGTTCAAATGTGCAGTAAATTTGGAAACTACAGCCTATGTGGTAGTTCTTACATCCAGTTTCTTGTGGGAATCACTTGGGGAGCTTCTTTTAAAAAATACAGATTTGGAGGTTCTACCTTAGACCTCAGCCATGGGAACCTAGGAATCTACCTTTTATGTCTCCATTTGAATGGAATGTTGAGATTGATTCCCTGTCATGTGTGCAACTTGAAGTGAGCCTTTATGGCCAGATTACCACTGCCTTCATTCCAGTTTTTTGTTTTTTTTTTTAATGCCTCCACGATATAGCTTCCATCTGTATCTGAAGGGAAGCCAGTCTGTAGCTTTTCTTCCTGTCCACATTCTGTGAGCCAGACCTGTGTGTATAAGATCCCAAAGATATTTGGCTGTCATGCCACACTCACTTCAAACTCAACATGGCCCAAACTGAACTCATCAGTTTTAATTTTTTGTCTCATCCAGGTGAACTTCACCCCTCCCAGCACCAGTGTACATGTCCCAAGCCTAGTCACCATGTTTGTCTCTTAACCATAGCCAATAGCAACTAAGTCAGCTACACTATCAGAGAAGGCAGTGGCAACCCACTCCAGTACTCTTGCCTGGAAAATCCCATGGACAGAGGAGCCTCGTAGGCTGCAGTCCATGGGGACGCTAAGAGTCAGACACGACTGAGCGACTTCACTTTCACTTTTCACTTTCATGCACTGGAGAAGGAAATGGCAACCCACTCCAGTGTTGTTGCTTGGAGAATCCCAGGGATGGCAGAGCCTGGTGGGCTGCCACCTATGGGATCGCACAGAGTTGGACATGACTGAATCGACTCAGCAGCAGCAGCAGCAGCTACCCTAAATTCTATTCTGTTGATTCTGTATTGCAGATGACAGCCTTAGTTCAGATCCATATTCTCTCTCTACCAGAGTACTTTTTAATAACCTAACTGGTCTTCCTGCCACTAATTTCCTGACTGCTAATCTCAGCTTTCTTCCAGTTCTTTGTGTGTTAGTCGCTCAGTCATGTCCAACTTTTTGCCACCCCATGGACTGTAGCCCACCAGGCTCCTCCATGGGATTTTCCAGACAAGAATACTTGAATGGGTTGCCATTTCCTTCTCCAATTCTTTACTGCTACTTGAATGAACTTTTCTAAAGTGCCAATCTGATCTTATCACCACTATGCTTAAAATCTTCTAATGGCTCTAGCTTGCCATTAGGATACAATTCAAACTTTCAAGCTTACAAAGTCTCATGAGTTTTGCCTCCAGTCTCATTCCTTGGGACAAAGTTTCCCTTTTATGTAAGTCACCTGGGCCCCACTCCAGACCTACTGAATCAGATTCCTGGGAGGAAGAGACTAGATATCTAATATTTAACAAGCCCTAGGTGATTCTGCTGATCGGGCAAGACTGAAAAGCAGAGCACACACATACATACATAACATTTCAGAAAGCCAACTTGCATGAGGCTACTGGAATATTCTATACTGTGTCACATCTTTACTGTTATTTGCCTGAGCCCTTTCACCTGGCTCCCTTCTACTTATTCCCTCAAGGTCCCCTCATGAGATGGAGTTTCCTGACTTCCAGTACTACTCTCCTGGACATTTCTTTGGTCTTTCTGTAACATCCTGTGCTCTTCCTTATTCCAGTATTTGTGTGCATGCATGCTAACTCCCTTTAGTCGTGTCTGACTCTTTGTGACCCTATGGACTGTAGCTCGCTAGGATCCCCTGTCCATAGGATTCTCCAGGCAAGAATACTGGAGTGGGTTGCCATGCCCTCCTCCAGGGGATCGTTCTCACCCAGGGATTGAACCCGTGTCTCTTGTCTCCTGTATTGGCAGGTGGGTTCTTTACCACTAGCACCACCTGGGAAGCCCCATTCCACTGTTTACCACCTCATTATTTTCTTATCTAGCTTCCCCATTAGAATTTGAATTCCTTGATGGTAAACATACTGTCTTGCTTTTTTTTTTTTTTTTTTCAATCCCCAGATTTCAGCACAATGTTGAACATAATGAATGATTTTTGAATGAATTACTAGAAGATGAAAGCAGAGGAGTCCATTATTGTTAAGTAAACAGGGTTGGCAAAAGCTTGGGCAGGATTAGCAATACAGACAAATATCTGGATTTGAATTTAAATCTGAAGGTCCTATACCAATAATTTAAAATATAAGTATGTAGAATCATGGTGTAAGTACAGCATACGTCAAAATTTTTAATGCAGGTGATAGACACAGACGCAGGCTGATTGGAATAGAGAAGGAATTTATTGAAAGGTTGTTGGAAAGCCCACAGAATTTCCAGGAAGACTAAAATGCCAGGCTTTGAAAACAGACAGGAACAAAGGACGGCTGAGCAGCTAGAATCACGGCCACGGCTAAACAATGGAGGCTGCAGCTCACCCACCTGTCTCCACCAGCACGGGGCACGATGCTGCAGTTGGTGCTGCTTCTAGTGAAGTTTCTGTGGCTGCTGTTGCTAAAATGATTTCTCCACTGACTACTTCGTTGCCTTATCCACCCCATTGGAATTGCTATGCTACGCTATGCTCAGATGCTCAGTCATGTCTGTCTCTTTGTGACCCCTTGGACTGTAGCCTCCCAGGCTCATCTGTCCAGGTGATTTTCCAGGCAAGAATACTGGAGTGGGTTGCCATTTCCTTCTCCAAAGGATCTTCCTCACCCAGGGATCAAACCTGGGTCTCCTGCATTGCAGGTGTATTCTTTACCAACTGAGCAATCAGGGAAGCCCACTGAAACCTCAGACTGGTTCAAATGACTGGACAAGTGTACACTTGGGTGTGTGTGAGATGCAGTTTCTGTGAGAGCAAGCTTCTGGAATTCTCAGCATCCATGTCCCATGGAGTAGAGGTCCATAGCTTGGAGAACATCCCAAATAAAGGCTGGAGTTCAGGTCCTGGATAGCCAATTTAAAATAAAAGTTTCCAATTTTATGTAGTGTTACAAAATGGTAAAATTAATTAAAATCTTAGGGTTCCCTTAATTTCTGAGTAAAATAACATTCACTACATATTATGATATCAGACTTGCAGAAATCTTTAGGCAGAAAAAACTGCAGCCTACTTCCTCGAGGATACTTGGAGCATGGATAGGTATCCAGAGGACAAAGTTAGGTTCCAAATAAGGAGGACAGAGAGGCTAGGGAATGAGCTCAAAATTGGGACTGCAAGGCCAAGAGTTTGTAGTTGGCGAGATCAAATTGAAGCAAGAGTGTGAAAACAAACATGAGTTCTGGATGATTGCCTATATAAGGGAAAGTATTCAAGGTTAATGGTTCACTTCAACATGTATGTATTTCTTTTTTATTTAAAGAAAAATGTTCTTCGTAAAATATTAGATGCTTTAAAAATTTTCAGCAATATTGAAAAATGCAAAGGAAAATGTTGAAACAATCACTTCATATCCATCCCCCAAGAAATAACCATTAACACTACGGCAACATCATTCCAACCATCATTCCACACTTGGTAGATGTGCAGAAAATATATACACATGTATACAGATAAAAGCATCTGGGCTGCCACACTGCACCACTCATGTGGTCATCATTCATCCAGAATGTATGTGATAAGGATAGTCGATTGGATGGATGGATGAACTTTCGTTACTTGATCTCATTTTAAAAATAAAAGTAGCAGCTTTAATTTTCATTGAGAGAAAAAAGTTAAAGGAATTGGTGGACTTCAAATAAATATTTTTAATCACAAAATACATTATTTCCTTTTTATAAAAAGTTAAAAATGAATTTGTTAAAAATAAGAGGTTGAAATTGTTTTTTGTGTGTGTTTCAGTTAAATGCTTTGGTTTTAGACAGTGTCTATTGGCTCACTGCTTGCTATGAAAGATGAGAACTGCAGCCCTCTTAAGCTTGTTGTCTCATACCCTTCACGATTTTGCCATATTTGTGAGTTGTTTTTTTTATACGGTCTAGATTTATTACAGTTGTATTCTGTATTTTCCAGTATTCTATTTGGAATTGGATTAATTGCTCACATTTTTTTTTTTTTTTTTGCCACCTTTTACCCATTTCCCAATTTTTACTTTTGATTCATTTCTTAATCAGCTGAGTTTTTGTCATCAAATATATTTTACAAGAAAAGCTCAGTGTGTTATATTCCCTGAGGTCTTTCTTTTTAAAGTATGTTTGTTTTTACTTACATGACACCATGCCTGGGAAAATATTCTTTGGTCCTACTTTCTTTACTTCAGAACTCTGTTTCACATTTCCTCATCAGTTCTCTGGCACCAAAACTGCTGTGGAGAAGAGTGTGATGCCAACCTTTCTTTTTTTTTTCTTTTGTACATGATTTGGTCTTTTGCCTTTGAAAATATTTCAAGCTCAACAAGTGAATTGGAAGTTTCCTGGGGCTGAGACTTCCTTATCTAATTATTCTCATCAGAATTTGAGGTGTGATCATCACTCTCCTGTCTTTGGCAGTCCTGAGAAATAGTCTTCTAGCAAGTCTGTAGAGCCAGGGAGTATGAATGCATCAAGAAAAATCCCAGATGGTATCTCTCATTCTCATTTTGTCTTCTAGGTCCATTTCCTTTGGTTTTTGTTCCTTTTTGTGTTCAACCGAGTCCTGTAGGTTTTCTTGGGTAGCTTGAGTGATTTCAGAAACTCAGCAGTTTCTGGAAAGGTAGTAAGGTAAAGAAGTAATAAGAGGTAGAAATTATTGAGAGTGTTCTTGGTGGAGAGTTGTAATGAATTCTGCATATAGGAAGTGTGGTAGGTAGACCAGATATACTGTTAGGAAGATGAATTTTATAAGATTCCTTCTGCCTGGCAATGGTCTATGATTGGCTGTAGATAGATAGATACAAATGGATGAAAGGCTCTGAATAGAATTCTGTTTCTGGAATAGGTAGATGAGGTAGTTACAGTCCACTGAGCTAAAATATTTCTGTACTGTCCTCTCATACACAGATAATGCATGTCATTTTGGTGAGGATGTGTACTTTCACCAAGATAATTTCGTACCTTAGTAAGGAAAAGGGGAGCAGCCAATGATAAAACACATGATAATATTATCCCAAAGATGCCTGGGCGGGGAAGGGTCAGAGGACTTGAAACATTATTCTGGACCATTAAACCTATCCTGCCTATGTGTATGTGACATAGTTGTTTGTATTTTAGATGTCAGTATGCCAAAAACCAGGCTTCCTTGGTGGCTCAGACAGTAAAGAATTCACCTGCAATGCCGGAGACCTGGGTTTGATCCCTGGGTTAGGAAGATCTCCTGGAGGAGAGCATGGCAACCCACTCCAGTATTCTTGCCTGAAGAATCCCATGGACAGAGGAGCCTGGCGGGCTACAGTCCATGGGGTCACAAAGAATTGGACATGACTGAACGACTAAGCACAGCACAGCATGTGCCAAAGACAGAGTTATCAGAAATTCCAGAGGATAATTTTAAATGTTTTAGTGGGTCTCACTGACCCCAGATGCAGAAGCACAGAATTTGTGGTTATGCATTTCATGCCAAGACATATAGACATATATCTAATTGGTTTGGTTAAGAAGTCTATCTCCTATCACTGAACCACACTACTGGGAACTCTGCATATTGACCAAGCACTGGGCCTCTAGACATTGGCTGGCTTCTCTCAGATTGCTTTCCTTAACTGTGAGTGAGGGTGAAAGATCACAGAGTTTTTATACAGGAATATTCCTTGTGATGGGCTGGTATGGTGCCTATAGAGCCGTGTATACATGTGGTTCTTTGAGCTCCTGTCTCTTGTTAGTGATATGTATGTATGTGTGTGTTCAGTCGCATCCAACTCTTTGTGACCCTGTGGACTGTAGCCCGCCAAGCTCCTCTGCCCATGGGACTTCCCAGGCAAGAATACTGGAGTAGGTTGCCATTCCCTCCTCCAGTAAATCTTCCCAACCCAGGAACTGAACCCGCTTCTCTTGCATCTCCTGCATTGGCAGGTGGATTCTTTACCGCTGCACCACCTGGGAAGCCCCTTGTTAGCAATACATATAGCAAAACGGAGCTCCCCTTCTCTGATACAAGTAGAGTTCTCAAGATCACCGTGCTACTCACAGCCATCAAGTGAGATGTGAACCTATCAGGGTGTTTTCATTTAGTGTACTGCCAAACTATCTGTCAGGAGATTTTTGTTCGCCCCCTCCCCCTTCCCCCCCAACACTGGGGAGTTACCCTTGGCTAGAATGGGCTGCCCTGAAGAAGAGAAACGGGTCAGCTGCAATGGAATTCTCTTTGGGCCCCAAATGGCATTCGCAAAGATATTAGAAAGTTAATTTAGATCAGAGATATCAAGCTATAAACCTATATTATGAAATCAGCCCACAGGCACTTTTTCTTTGGCCAAGATGCTCTTTGCCTGCACACAGTCATTAAAGGATTTTTCTTTCAATTAGTTGCCTATTTTCAAAACTTAGAAAATGTCCCATTTAAAAAAATCCAGATTTCTCTCTCTTTTTGTAAAATGAGAGATATTATAATCACACCGAGAGCACATGTCTGCTGGCAACACGAGATCCAAAGCCTCCAGGAAGAGCTGAGGGGTGGGCATCCTCCTGACATTAGCCTGTGCGCACCACCTCCCCAAGGTCCCACCAGTTATTATCCTCCTGACAGCGAGTCCAGCTGTCAGTTCCCATTTATTGTTACACCTGAACTTTTGTTTTTCTTGTGGTAGAAGCAAGAGGAACATCACAAATATCCTACCATAAGTGGAACTATATAAGACAGAGGGCAATAGATTTATTCTTCTTGGCCTGCTTTACTCATTACCTGCTGGTAACCTCTGAGCATCTGAGTGTATGACTGTTGCTTTAGATGATAGAAGGGTAAGGTGGGTCAGGTAGGCCAAGATTAGGATACACGCAAACATGATTTATAGAACAGGGCAGCCCGTTCCATGTGACCAGCACTTAGCTTTGTCATGGAGACTTATTGCTTAAGCAGTAAGAAAGGGACTGCTGGGGAAAGAAAAGTCAATGGTGGGACTTCCCTGGCAGTCCAGTGATTAAGACTTCACCTTCCAATGCAGGTGTGCAGGTTCAATCCCTGGTCAGGGAGCTAAGATCCCAGGTGCCTGGCAACAAAAAGCCAAATAAAAGAGAAGCAATATTGTAACAAATTTAATAAAGACTTAAAAAATAAAGAAAGAAAAAAATCATTGGTAATCAGGGATGATTTAATATCCTCAATTGTTTGCAGTAACATATAGCTTTCTGACTTTTCTCTCTGAGTGTTACTATAAAATTATAATGTAATTTATTGCAAGTCCACTGTTTACTCTCCATGCCTGAACTACTGGGCCAATTAGTAGTTTGTGTGTGAACCTAACCAAGGAATCTCAGCTAAGCTGAGCCATCTGAGTTTTATACCAGCCAGACACTTTGCAACTATGCAGCCATGCAGAATATTATCTTTGTATAAATACAAGCTGTCACCTTACTTTCCTTTGTCCAGGTATCAAGTTTCTTATGCTCTTTAAAATCATTTTTACATTTATCTTGGAATGACTAATACATTCCCTTGGTATAAATTCAGAAAGTAAAAAGGGTTAACAGTGAAATTTCTTCCACCCACACCTGTCCCCCAATTATCCAGTGCTCCTCATTGAGGGAAAATAATGTTACTGATTTCTAGTTTATTACTCCAGAAATTGTTTATGCTAATATTTTTTCACACTGTGATCCATGGGACACCTGTGTGTTTCCAAGCTGCATTGAGGAGGTCTGTGAGGGCAGAACTATTTTTTTATGATAATAAGACACGTTTGCCATGTTTGCGGTTGACATTTTCCCTGGTGATGCAAAAGCAGTGGTGGATAAAACCACTAGTACCTTGACATGAGTCGAGACAGTGGCAATAAACTATCCTAGGAGGCATCGTTGTATTTTTCCCTACCCTGTGTTCACAGTGAAAAACATTCAAATTTCACTTAAGAAGATCCTTGATGCAGTAGGAAAAGCTAATAATTTTGTTAAATCTTGACTCTAGTGTGTCTTCTTAATATTCTATCTGATGCAAAATGAAGTACACATGAAGCACTTTTGCTGTATACCAAAGTACCAGGTTATCTCAAGGGAATGCTCTTGCATGCTTGTTTGAGTTGCAAACCCAACTAGCTGCCTTTTTCATGGAACACTATTTTTATTTGAGAAAATGATAGACAAACTACAGTTATTCATGCAAGGGTTTGGGAAACATTTTCTTGAAAATGAACGAAATGTGCCTGTTGATTCAAGAACAACAAATGACGGTATGAGCTGCAAATTATAAAATTTGAACTTTCAAGTAAAAATTAGAATTTTGGAAAAACTTGTGTCCACCAGTGTGAGCTCAATAATATCTTCACAGTATCTAAGAACTTTTCTGATGAAATTGGTGGGGATATAGCAAATGCAAATTTGCTGATTTTTATGCAGATTTTTATGTTGTGAAATGAGGTGTGTTAACCTTTAGAAGATATGTGTAACTCAGTGGACCAATATTTCCCAAATGACCAACACATGATCCTAAAAATCATGCATGGGTAAAAGAACTATTCAAAGAACAAAGCAGACCAGTGGATTTTAATGTAACTGGGTATGAATAGTTCTTTGATAGTTTCAGATACTACATTAACCTTTAAGAAACTATTAGTTGTCGAGTTTTGGTGTAATAGCAAAGAAGAATAGGTAGAAGTCATATGAAAAGTATTTTAAAATACTTTTCTGTTTTCCAGCCTTTTATCCAAATGAAATCAAGTTTCTTTCCTTATAATTCAATCAGAACAATGTATCAGAACAATGTATAACAATAGATTGAATATAGTAGCAGATATGAGAATTCAGATGTCTTCTATCAAGCCAGATATTTAAGAGATTTGCTAATATACGCCACTCAAGTTTTATTTTGAAAAACCCAGCTAATATTAATAAAATGTTATTTATAGTAACATGTAATCGGTTCATTATTTCTATATTTTCACATAGTGGAAGGGGCAAGGGAGCTCCCTAGAGTATCATTTATAAGGGCACTCATCACTTGCCTAAGAGCCCATCTCCTAATGCCATCAAATTGGGGACTAGATACCAGTATATACATATTTAGAGGGACAAAAACACACTGTTGATAGCAACATATATTAAATATAAATACATATATGTTCTTTATGTGTTCTTTTCTTATACAAAACATCCTACACTCACTGATCCTGCACCTTGCATTCCAAACTTAACATGTCCTCAAGAGTTATTCCATTATCAGGACACATAGATCTTCTTTTTATGGCTACATGTTATCTCCTTGTAAGAATTTGTATACTTTAAAAAGTAGTCTTTTATAGATGAATTTTTAGTTATTTTTGTTCTTAGAGACATGCCACAATGAATAACCTGATACCTGTCTCATGTCACACACAAGTGAGAAGGTGTGGTATAGGAAAGAAGCAGAAATGCTAACCAAGTATTCAAGTGCATATGTAATTTTGATATATGTTCCAAAACACAGAAGCTCATACTTTAAAAAAAACCAAGTAATCAAATTACCACTTTATGAAAATTGCTGTTTTTCAGTCACTAAGTTGTGTTTGACTCTCTGTGACCCCATGGACTGCAGCATGCCAGGCTCCTCTGTCCTTCACTGTCTCCCAGAGTTTGCTCAAACTCATGTCCATTGAGTCAGTGATGCTATGTAACCATTTCACACTCTGTTGCCCGTTTCTCCTGTTGCCTTCAGTGTTTCCCAGCATCAGTGTCTTAGCCTTTCCCAGCATCAGGGTCTTTTCCAATGAGTCAGCCTTTTGCATCAGGTGGCCAAAATATTGGAGCTTCAGATTCAGCATCAGCCCACCCAATGAATATTCAGGTTGATTTCCTTTAGGACTGACTGGTTTGATCTCCTTGCTGTCCAAGGGACTCTCAGGAGTCTTCTCCAGCACCACAATTTGAAAGCATCACTTCTTCGATGCTCAGCCTTCTTTATGTTCCAACTTTCACATGCATACAAGACTACTAGAAAAACCATATGGAGCTTTGACTAGACAGACCTTTGTCAGCAAAATGATGTCTCTGCTTTTTAATAGCTGTCTAGGTTTGTCATAGCTTTCCTTCCTTCAAAGAACCAAGAGTTTTTTAATTTCATGTCTGCAGTCACTGTCCACAGTGATTTGGAGCCCAAGAAAATATCATCTGTCACTGACTCCACTTTTTCCCCATCTATTTGGCATGAAGTGATGGGACCGGATGCCATGATCTTAGTTTTTTAATGTTGAGTTTCAAGCTGTTGCTTCTTGACCTGCACACAGAATTCTCAGGACACAGGTAAGGTGGTCTGGTATTCCTATCTCTAAGAATTTTCCACAGTTTGTTGTGATTCACACAAAGGCTTTCACATAGTCAATGAAGCAGAAATAGATGTTTTCTGGAATTTCTTTGTTTTCTCTATGATTCAACGAATGTTGGCAATTTGATCTCTGGTTCCTCTGACTTTTCTAAATCCAGCTTGTACGTTGGGAAGTTCTCAGTTCATGTACTGCTGAAGCCTAGCTTGAAGGATTTTGAGCATAATCTTGCTAGCATGTGAAATTAGCACAATAGTACAGTAGTTTGAACATTCTTTGGCATTGTCCTTCTTTGGGATTAGAGTGAAAACTGACCTTTTCCAGTCCTGTGGCCACTGCTGAGTTTCCCAAAGTTGCTGACATATTGAGTGCAGCACTTTAACAGCATCATCTTTTAGGATTTTAAATAGCTCAGCTGGAATTCCATCTCCTCCACTAACTTTGTTCCTAATAATGCTTCCTAAGGCCTACTTGACTTCATACTCCAGGATGTCTGGCTCTAGGTTAATGATCACATCATCGTGGTTATTTTTTTTGTATAGTTCTTCTGTGTATTCTTCCCACCTCTTCTTAATCTTTTCTACTTCTGTTAGGTCATTACCCTTTCTGTCATTTATCATGCCCATCCCTGTATGAAATATTCCCTTGATAGCTCCAATTTTTTGAAGAGATTTCTAGTCTTTCCCTTTCCATCGTTTTCCTCTATTTCTTTGCACTGTTCATTTAAGAAGGCCTTCTTATTTCTCTTTGCTGTTCTCTGGAACTCCGTATTCAGTTGGGTATAATATCTTTCTCCCTGGCCTTTTGCTTCTCTCCTTTCTTCAGCTATTTGTAAACCCTCCTCAGACAATCACTTCATCTTCTTGCATTTCTTTTTCTTGGGGATGGTTTTACTGCTTCCTATACAATATTACATCCATAGTTCTTCAGGTAGTCTGTCTACCAGATCTAATCTCTTGAATCTATTCATCATCTACACTGTATAATCATGAGGGATTTGATTCAGGTCATACCTGAATGGGTTAATTGTTTTCCCTCATCTTAAACTTAAGCCTGAATTTTGCAATAAGGAGCTCATGATCTGAGCCACAGTCAGCTCCTGGTCTTGTTTTTGCTGGCTGTATAGTTTCCTGTGGTCATGTATGGATGTGAGAGCTGGACTGTGAAGAAGGCTGAGCACCCAAGAATTGATGCTTTTGAACTGTGGTGTTGGAGAAGACTCTTGAGAGTCCCTTGGACTGCAAGGAGATCCAACCAGTCCATTCTGAAGGAGATCAGCCCTGGGATTTCTCTGAGAGGAATGATGCTAAAGCTGAAACTCCAGTATTTTGGCCACCTCATGTGAAGAGTTGACTCACTGGAGAAGACTCTGATGCTGGGAGGGATTGGGGGCAGGAGGAGAAGGGGACGACAGAGGATGAGATGGCTGGATGGCATCACTGACTCGATGGAAGTGAGTCTGAGTGAACTCTGGGAGTTGGTGATGGACAGGGAGGCCTGGCATGCTGCAATTCATGGGGTCCCAAAGAGTCGGACATGACTGAGCAACTGATCTGATCTGATAGTTTCTCCATCTTTGGCTTCAAAAAAGATAATCAATCTGATTTCAGTATTGACTATCTGGTGATGTCCATGTGTAGAGTCATCTCTTGGGTTGTTGGAAAATGATATTTGGTATGACCAGCATGTTCTCTTGAAAAAACTGTTAGCCATTGCCCTTGTTCATTTTGTACTCCAGAGCCAAACTTTGCTGTTATTCCGGCTATCTCTTGACTTCCTACTTTGCATTCCAATTCCCTACAATGAAAAGGACATCTCCATAGAACTGGTCAACTTCAGCTTCTTCAGCATCAGTTGTTGGGGCATAGACTTGGATTACTGTGATGAATGGTTTGCCTTGGAAATGAACCAAGATCATTTTTCATTTTTCAGGTTGTAACCAACTACTGCATTTTGGACTCTTTTGTTGACTATGAGGGCTATTCCATTTCTCCTAAGGGATTCTTGCCTACGGTAGTTGATATAATCGTCATCTGAATTAAATTTGCCCATTCTCATACATTTTAGTTCACTGATTCCTAAGATGTTGATGTTCAATCTTGCCATCTCGTGCTTGACAACATCCAATTTGCCTTGATTAATGGACCTAACATTCCAGGTTTCTATGCAATATTGTTATTTACTGTATTAGACTTTACTTTCACCACCAGACTTATCCACAACTGAGCATTGTTTCTGCTCTGGCCCAGCTGCCTCATTCTTTCTGGAGTTATTAGTAATTGTCTTCTCAATTTTATATGTAAGTTGTGGTCAGGTGAGTATAACAGAGTTGAATGTTATATATATATATACATACATATATGTAAATTACATGTTTGAGAGCAAAAATTGACTTTAAAAAATAAAAATTAAGAAAGATGTAAAGTCTGTTATAATATATAAGGTAAATATTGTAATTTTCCATAAGTGTTCTGTATCATGGATGTAATTTTGGAGAAGTTGCAAGTTTTGCCATTTGGTCTGTAGTTGAAATGATTAGTTCTTTTGCTGGAGGCCCTGAAGCAGCTGGCACTGACTGCACCAATGAACACAAGGTCCCAGCATTTGTAAATTCCAAGTTCATAGTGGCCAGTGAAGGAGATAGTGCTTGTCTTTGCATAAGCATGATTTCGGAGTCTAGCAGAGATGATGATGATGATGATGATGATGATGATGATGTATCACTTCAGTCGTGTCCGACTAGCAGAGATGAATTCCAAGCAAAGACTGTTGCAAAGAGGCAAGATCAGTTCTTGAGTTCTTCACTAGCCATTACAGGTAAATGTAATGTGGGCTCATAGATGTGGGCTGGTAAGTGATATAATTAAGTATCTTTGTGTAGGAGGATGGTATTTTGAAAAATATTTTTAACTTTTTTCTTTTTAAAAATTTTAATTGGAGGATAATTGCTTTACAATGTGATGTTGATCTCTGCCATCAGTCATAGGTATACATATGTCCCCTCCTTCTTGAACCTCCTTCCCATCTCCCACCTCATCCCACCCCCTAGGTTGTCACAGAGCAGGATTTTTTTTTTTAATCTTAACAGTCTCAAGTAAATTTAAAGACATGAAAGTCCTTAGTTACCTCTTCCCTGTCTCCAAATAAGCTTCACAATTTTTTTCATACTTATTGATCAAATTTTGCTGATTATATGGTTTCCCATATCTCCCATTTTATCTTCACATATCAACTTAAATGCCATCTTTTCCAGAAAGCCTCACAAATTTCTCTTAAACTCAACCAAATTATTTTCCTTCCTATTCCCACAGCATTTTGTACATTTTTAACCATATTTATTTTTGTACTTTTACCACCAATACTTTTCTAGTATATACTATGATGCAATATTATAATTGCCCATTTACTGATAACATCTCCACTATATTTTACATCTTAAGGAAAGTGATAATATGTATTTTATTTAGTGTGTTTTATTCTCAGACAGATATATAACCTAGTATATTGCCTGGCATGTAGTAGATACTCAATAAATATTTGTTGAGAAAATAGAAAGACAAAGTTAGCTGAAATATGGGCTCTGGGTATCTGGAAATTTTAATTGAAAAGTCCACAGGGTCCTAGCAACTATTTTAAACAGCCCTATTCTCACATCATTTGTTTTACTGTTTCACATAAAATTTCTAGCAAGACAAATATACATAAGTATTTCCGGTATAGATATACTAATGGTTTGATATAATTTAGAATGCTATTTTCTCTGCTGTTTTCCGTACCTTCCCTAGTGATATGACTGCTATTTGCATTATTGACCATCACTGACACCTTGGGCCATCAATGACACCTTGGGCCTAAGAGGAAAAAAATGAATTTTCCAAGAAATAACAGGATAAATCATGTAAGAAAAGTACAGTCAGTACTCTGGTATAATACACACATCAATAGGCCAGTGAAAGCATGCTCTAGATGATGTTAAAATGAAATTATTTTTCTATATTTTGATCAAAATTGATTTATTTTCCTTGGTTTCTAAACTACCTTAGGTCAACCAAAGGAAGCAGAATCTCAAGAGGTGGGGTAACATCAGCATCTTTTAATTCTGAAAAGGCTTCTTGTGTGTTAACTTCCAAAAGGAAGGATCAAGGGAGGAGGAACACATGAGAGGCTGGAGCTCCAGGAAGCTTCTTCCCCCCTGTTCCCTGCCACCTCCTCTCTTTCCTGTAAGGCAAGGTCCTATTCATTTTCTTTGAGAAAACTTCTCTAATCCTTTCATTCCAGTTAGAAGTTATTATTCCCTCTTCTGTACACTCCTTTACTATCTTCCCACATATTTACATACATTTTTGACTGATCTTGTGTCTCTTCTGATAGAAAATGGGTTTCTTGGGGGTCCACCTTGGGTTGTCTCACGTCATCTACCATGATAATTCACAAATGATGATGCTCTAAGGATGTCAAATGCCTTAGTATCTCTGCAGTGACTTGCCCCTCTTGTCTATACAGACATGTGATGTAGAGAACAGGAGTATTCAGAAAAGGTGGAAAAATAAGCTAGACTAACTCTTAAAAATACAGAAAAGTTTCTGCAAGTATAAGAGGATTTAGATGAAGGAAATAAAAAATCATTTCAAGAATACCATGACTTAGCTTAAACACTCAGAGAAGGCAGTGGCAACCCACTCCAGTACTCTTGTCTGGAAAATCCCATGGATGGAGGAGCCTGGTAGGCTGCAATCCATGGTGTCACTAGGAGTCGGACACAACTGAGCGACTTCACTTTCACTTTTCACTTTCATGCATTGGAGAAAGAAATGGCAACCCACTCCAGTGTTCTTGCCTGGAGAATCCCAGGGACAGAGGAGCCTGGTGGGCTGCCATCTATGGGGTCGCACAGAGTGGGACATGACTGAAGTGACTTAGCAGCAGCTTAAACACTGGCCATAGGCCTAGTTCAAATCTTGATATTAACATTTAGAATTGTGTCATCTCGAACAATGACTTATCTCTCTAAACCATAGTTTATTCATCTCTCAAATGGGGATAAGAATAGCTATCTGTGTTAGCTGGCCCCCAAGTTTCCTCCCAGCTGGTGTGTACTCTCTGTTTAATCATCTCCCCTTGACTGTGGGATGAATATGATGGGATTCTACTGTACTGATTAGATTATGTTATGTGACAAAAGAGAAGGGATTTTTTTAGATGTAATTAAGGTTTTAATCATCTGACTTTGAGTTAATCAAAAGGGTGATTATCCTGGGTTGACCTGAGTTAATCAGGTAAACCTTTTAAAGGAGGGTCGAGGGCCACCCTAAAGGAGATGTTTCAAGTGAGAAAGATTTTTCTGCCAGGAATGAAGAAGCAAATTGTCATTTTGTGAGAGCCCCATAGATGTGGCAAGAACTGTAGGGCCCTGTAGGAGCTGCCACCTGGCAGACAATCTGCAAGAAAAAAGGGGCTTCGTTCCTATGACCACAAGGAGTAGAACTCTGCTAACAATGCATGCACTCAGAAGAGACCTCCAAACCTCAGATGTGACATTGGTCCTGGCTGATACCTTGACTCAGCCTTGTGAGTCCCTGAGCCAAGAACCCAGTTTAGCTGGGCCTGGAGCCCTGATCTCTAGACAATGTGAGATCATAAATGTGTGTGGTTTTCAGCAGTTACATGTGTGGTAACTTGTTACACAGTAATAGAAACAAATATACTACCTTATAGGGAAGATTTGCAGGTTACCAAGAACTGATTCGGGCTAAAATTAGATTTTTTTTTTTTTAAAGCAGAAGTTATTGGAACAAAATTTAGTATGCCAAAAAGCTGAAGGAAAAGCTAAGTGACTAGGTCTTGGGGTAACAGACACCAGGGCTACTCTGAAGATATCATTTAGAAATTGGGGAGTATACTCTGAAATAACCTATCTACAGCCAGCTACTCTTGTCACTTAGCCCATGAATCAGTCGATACTCCTGACAGAGTCAAAATGGTCTCACTTTCACCACCCACCCATTCCTTGATGTTAGGAAACTGTGGACTTGACAAGCCCTAAGGCCACATGGAATGAGTCTGCAAGCTCCCTAAAGGGAAAATTGGTGCTATCAGTGAAAGAAGAGGAAAAGAATCTAGGGTAGTCATGCACACACACACACAAATCCACCTTGCTGTTTCATAGGGTTGTCAAGAAGACATGAGATAATATATGGAAAGTGCCTTGCACATTTCTTGGTACTCTGTAATCAGTTGTAAACTATTCAGTTCAGTTCAGTTCAGTCGCTCAGTCGTGTCCAACTCTTTGCGACCCCATGAATCGCAGCATGCCAGTCCTCCCTGTCCATCACCATCTCCCCGAGTTCACTCAAACTCATGCCCATTGAGTCGGTGATGCCATCCAGCCATCTCATCCTCTGTTGTCCCCTTTTCCTTCTGCCCCCAATCCCTTCCAGCATCAGAGTCTTTTCCAATGAGTCAACTCTTCGCATGACGTGTCCAAAGTATTGGAGTTTCAACTTCAGCATCATTCCTTCCAAAGAACATCCAGGGCTGATCTCCTTTAGAATGAACTGGTTGGATCTCCTTGCAGTCCAGGGGACTCTCAAGAGTCTTCTCCAACAACACAGTTCAAAAGCATCAATTCTTGGATGCTCAGCCTTCTTCACAGTCCAACTATCGCATCCATACATGAAAAACCATAGCCTTGACTAGACGGACCTTTGCTGGCAAAGTAATGTCTCTGCTTTTCAATACGCTATCTAGGTTAGGCATAATTATTAAGCACCAGGGGGCCTAAGTCTCATCTAGAAAGCAAAAGAGAGAATTCTGCCCCTGAAGATGAAAAGAGAAATCCCATCTTGATGAAAGAAAGATTTTCCTAGCATTCAAGAAAATAGCCTTCAGTGTCTGATGCTGCCTGGATGACTTATAATTAAAAGCTTATCAGAAGATAGAACACTGTAGGTTCCTCACTGCTCTTTGTGCTAGTTATCGCCATGTGCTCAAAAAGAAACCAGCTGTCATTTGTTGCTAAGTCACTTCAGTCGTGTCCGACTCTGTGTGACCCCATAGATGGCAGCCCACCAGGCTCCCCTGTCCCTGGGATTCTCCAGGCAAGAACACTGGAGCGGGTTGCCATTTCCTTCTCCAGTGCATGAAAGTGAAAGTGAAGTCGCTCAGTCGTGTCCGACTCTTTGCGACCCCATGGACTGCAGCCTATCAGGCTCCTCCATCCATAGGATTTTCCAGGCAAGAGTACTGGAGTGGGGTGCCATTGCCTTCTCCGAGATGTCATTTGGATCCCATCAAACTCCAGTGGGTCAGGAAGGAAAGCCAACAGTTAATGGCTGTACATTTTCTCACAAAACTCTTGCTGGTTGGCTCACATTTCTGACAGTAAATATACCGGACAGTGCCTAAGCCCATCCATCTATGTTTGAATCATAGCTTTACATTTGAAATTTTAGAAAATTCATTCAGATGTGAGATCACAGCCCACTTACTGAGGATCATAAATGGAATCTAGAACATCTATAAGTATCCAGTACTGAGTGATTCTGTTGTGTTACAGAGGCAGGCTCTCCTTTGATCTTTATGTTAGAGTACGAACAAAGCTAGTGGAGGTGATGGAATTCCAGTGGAACTATTCCAAGTCCTGAAAGATGATGCTGTGAAAGTGCTGCACTCAATATGCCAGCAAATTTGGAAAACTCAGCAGTGGCCACAGGACTGGAAAAGGTCAGTTTTCATCCCAATCCCAAAGAAAGGAAATGCCAAGGAGTGCTCAAACTACCGAACAATTGCACTCATCTCACACGCTAGTAAAGTAATGCTCAAAATTCTCCAAGCCAGGCTTCAGCAATATGTGAACCGTGAACTTCCTGATGTTCAAGCTGGTTTTAGAAAAGGCAGAGGAACCAGAGATCAAATTGCCAACATCCGCTGGATCATGGAAAAAGCAAGAGAGTTCCAGAAAAACATCTATTTCTGCTTTATTGACTATGCCAAAGCCTTTGACTGTGTGGATCACAATAAACTATGGAAAATTCTGAAAGAGATGGGAATACCAGACCACCTGATCTGCCTCTTAAGAAATCTGTATGCAGGTCAGGAAGCAACAGTTAGAACTGGTCATGGAACAACAGACTGGTTCCAAATAGGAAAAGGAGTACGTCAAGGCTGCATATTGTCACCATGTTTATTTATATGCAGAGTACATCATGAGAAATGCTGGACTGGAAGAAACACAAGTTGGAATCAAGATTGCTGGGAGAAATATCAATAACCTCAGATATGCAGATGACACCACTCTTATGGCAGAAAGTGAAGAGGGGCTAAAAAGCCTCTTGATGAGAGTGAAAGTGGAGAGTGAAAAGGTTGGCTTAAAGCTCAACATTCAGAAAACAAAGATCATGGCATCTGGTCCCATCACTGCATGGGAAATAGATGGGGAAACAGTGTCAGACTTTGTTTTTCTGGGCTCCAAAATCACTGCAGATGGTGACTGCAGCCATGAAATTAAAAGACGCTTACTCCTTGGAAGGAAAGTTATGACCAACCTAGATAGCATATTCAAAAGCAGAGACATTACTTTACCAACAAAGGTTCGCCTAGTCAAGGCTATGGTCTTTCCTGTGGTCATGTATGGATGTGAGAGCTGGACTGTGAGGAAGGCTGAACGCCGAAGAATTGATGCTTTTGAACTGTGGTGTTGAAGAAGACTCTTGAGAGTCCCTTGGACTGCAAGGAGATCCAACCAGTCCATTCTGAAGGAGATCAATCCTGGAATTTCTTTAGAAGGAATGATGCTAAAGCTGAAACTCCAGTATTTTGGCCACCTCATGCGAAGAGGTGACTCATTGGAGAAGACTCTGATGCTGGGAGGGATTGAGGGCAGGAGGAGAAGGGGACGACAGAGGATGAGATGGCTGGATGGCATCACTGACTCTATGGACATGAGTCTGAGTGACCTCCGGGAGCTGGTGATGGACAGGGAGGCCTGGCGTGCTGCGGTTCATGGGGTCGCAAAGAGTCGGACACAACTGAGCGACTGATCTGATCTGATCTGATCTGATGTTACTGGCCAGTACGCCCCTCCTGAAGAAGGCCTGTCTATGAGGTGGTGTCATTTTTGGCCTGAAACATCACTGATGGCTGAATTTAACTTCCGTTATGTTCTGTTCTACTCCACAAGTATTTATTGAGCCCCCCATTACGTGCAATGAACTGTATTAAGTGCTATGATAGATTTAAAAAATGAATAGATAAGATAGAGCTCCTGACCTCGGGGTATTTTATTATCTCAGAAGAGAGACGAACGTTTACAGGGACCAGATACAATAGACAGCAGGATGTGACCAGCACGAGAACAGATGCAGAAACAGAAGAAAGCCTTCAATTTCAAGTGTAATGACCTGGAGTTTTTCATGGTGGAGGTAGAGTTTGAGGCCTTCTTAATTATACGGCACTCTGGGACAGGTAGCACTTTTATTCATCAGCTTGTTTGTTCATTGTATTCCCAGGGTCTAGCACAGTCCCTGGTATTTAATATATGTAACTTCAATTAGGAAAAAAAATTTAATTGCAGTAAAATATACATACATAAATATACATACACAGTGGGAACTAATGTCCAAGTGAATGGGTGAATGAATGAGTAAAAGACACTTAACCTACTGTATAAAAGACTTTTTTGCATCTAGATTTTTGACTTTGGTTCTAGTCATTAGTGGTGATCTTGGGGTTAAATAATCTGTTGGAATTTAATATGTGGATGCACAAACTTTTAGGCCCCAAGTTAGGATTAGAATAAAATTTAACTTCCCATTAAAATTTACTGATATAAAGGTCAGAGTAGGATATACTGGAGGGCCCTAAGATGCCTTGGAGAAGGAAATGGCAAGTCACTCCAGTATTCTTGCCTGGAGAATCCCATGGGCAGAGGAACCTGGCTAGCTAAAGTCCATGGGGTTGCAAGAGTCAGACACGACTTAATGACTAAACCACCACCATACATACATAAAATTGCCTATTTCAACCATTTTTTAAATGTTTGGTTATGTGGCATTAACGTTTGCATTGTTGCCCAAAAAACTATCACCACTGTCCAGCTCCAAAACTTTTCCATCTTACAAAACTGAAACTCTGTACCCATTAAATGATGACTCCCCCCACCCCAGAATAAGTGTAATTCTAGAAGATTTGTCCTTTTGTGACTGACTAATTTCACTTAGGAGACCTGGGTTCGATCCCTGGGTCAGGAAGATTCCCTGCAGAAGGAAATGGCAACCCACTCCAGTACTCTTGCCTGGAAAATCCCATGGACAGAGAAGCCTGGTAGACTACAGTCCATGAGATCGCAAAGAGTCAGACACGACTGAGCGACTTCACTTTCACTTTCAATTTCACTTAGCATAATGTTTTCAAGGTTCACTTAAAGCATGAGTCAGAATTTCCTTCCTTTATAAGGCTAAATAATATTCCATCGTATGTATATACCACACTTTGTTTATTTACTCATCTGCTGATGGCCATTTGTGCTGTTTCCACCTTTTGGCTACTGTGAATATACAGCTATGCACATGGGTGTACAAATCAGTTTGAGAGAGACAGAAATTTTGATATGTCAGTGAGGGCAGAGAGAGGGTATTTCAAGCTTAGGAAATGGCAAGAACAAAAGCACAGACAGGTGGCAATACACGGGGTTTGCTTGGCATGGCTTACTCCTTGGTTTCTCAGGGTGCACTGGCTGAAGATAGAAAGGTCAATTTGTTTCACTGTTTGAAAGGCACTAAATACTAGACCAAGAAGATACATTTTTTTTAAAGCTTTGAGGAACTATTTAGGGATTTGGAGCAGGGCAGTAACAATACCAACTCTATACTCTGAAAGAGTGAATGTAATGGCAAAGATGTAGTTAGAAATAAAGGGTAATAAGCCTGGCAGGAGACCAGGCTGTTGAATGGCAGAGGAAATAATAAAATGGAGGGAGGGATTAGAAGATAGATATCACAGAGGAACAATCAATAGGATCTGGATGTGGGTAGCAACAAGAGGAAGCTGTAGTTAAATGTGACTGAAAGCCATGGGACATTATAAACTGAGATGGAGAATGCAGAAGGAAGAAGTAGCAGACAGAAACAATAGTTACTATTCATTAAACTCTTATGTGTTAGGCAACTTACATGCATTATCTCCTTTAATCTTGATAATGGCCAGTACAGAAGATATTATTAGACACTGGAGGAAATTCAGTTTAGGTAGATTAAGTTACTAATACCTAGTTAAGTAGTGGAAATGGGATTTCAACACAGGTTTAACCCTAACATTTTTTGTTTCTTTTAAACCATCACATTATTTACAGTCTTCTAACACACAGAATATCCACATCGATTTATAGCTCAAGAAATTGGAAATGTAAGTCTGAAGCTCTGCAGAATGGTCATGGACAAAAATATAGTTCAGGAGTTCTACACAAAAAGATGAATTAAAATGATAAACTGTGGAAAATTCTGAAAGAGATGGGAATACCAGACCACCTGATCTACCTCTTGAGAAATTTGTATGCAGGTCAGGAAGCAACAGTTAGAACTGGACATGGAACAACAGACTGGTTCAAATAGGAAAAGGAATACGTCAAGGCTGTATATTGTCACCCTGTTTATTTAACTTATATGCAGAGTACATCATGAGAAACGCTGGACTCGAAGAAACACAAGCTGGAATCAAGACTGCCAGGAGAAATATCAATAACCTCAGATATACAGATAACACCACCCTTATGGCAGAAAGTGAAGAGGAACTAAAAAGCCTCTTGATGAAAGTGAAAGAGGAGAGTGAAAAAGTTGGCTTAAAGCTCAACATTCAGAAAACGAAGATCATGGCATGCAGTCCTATCATTTCATAGGAAATAGATGGGGAAACAGTGGAAACAGTGTCAGACTTTATTTTTCTGGGCTCCAAAATCACTACAGATGGTGACTGCAGCCATGAAATTAAAAGACACTTACTCCTTGGAAGGAAAGTTATGACCAACCTAGACAGCATATTCAAAAGCAGAGACATTACTCTGCCAACAAAGGTCCATCTAGTCAAGGCTATGGTCTTTCCTGTGGTCATGTATGGATGCGAGAGCTGGACTGTGAAGAAGGCTGAGCGCCGAAGAATTGATGCTTTTGAACTGTGGTGTTGGAGAAGACTCTTGAGAGTCCATTGGACTGCAAGGAGAGTCAACCAGTCCATTCTGAAGGAGATCAGCCCTGGGATTTCTTTGGAAGGAATGATGTTAAAGCTGAAACTCCAGTACTTTGGCCACGTCATGCGAAGAGTTGACTCATTGGAAAAGACTCTGATGCTGGGAGGGATTGGGGGCAAGAGGAGAAGGGGACGACAGAGGATGAGATGGCTGGATGGCATCACTGACTCAATGGACGTGAGTCTGAGTGACCTCTGGGAGTTGGTGATGGACAGGGAGGCCTGGTGTGCTGTGATTCATGGATCACAAAGAGTCGGACACGACTGAGCAAGTGATCTGATCTGAGGGAGTACATGAGTTCACTCAAGAGAGAATATAAAAACAGAAGACCAGAACTTAACTCCAGAAGCAATCATATTTATCAGGTGGGAGGAGAAAGAGGGACTAGATCTGAGCCACAAGAGAATAACCAGGAAAGTAAATTGACAAAGACACTACGTGAGAAGACAGTTTTGAAGAAGCGATTAGTCAACACCATCAAATGCTTCTAGAATCTTAAATAGGAAGTGGACTGTAGCCACTAGATTTGACATTTAGGAAGTCTTTTGAGACTTAAAAGAAGAAAGCATATTCAGTAAGTCCATGGATTGAAGGATGAATCAGATGTATGGAAACAAAGAATGCTGAGTGCAAACTACTTGTTCAAGAATTTTGGCAACAAAGGAGAAATTATGGCACAGTATCTGAAGGGATGTAGAACTGACAAAAAAGGTTTTCTTTCTAGGACTGGGAAGATATGAGCATATTTGGGGGCTGTAAAAAAGCCAGTGAAGAATAGCAAACTGTAAATATCAGGAGAATAATGAAAATTTATGGAGGAATAGTGAGAGGGTGTGAGTGATCAAGAACACATTTAGAAAGACACCCTGGTGAAGAAGTAGGAATATTTCTCCCCGGGGACGGGAGAGAAAAAGAGAGAGATTTTGGAAGTTGAAGGGAAGAAAGAGCTTACATTGGGACAGGAGAAAACTGGGGTGGAATTTGACCTTGCAATCAGTACACAGCTGGTTGGGTTATGCAGAAGAGGAAGTCAACTAGAGTCAAAGAAAGAGATCATCCAGCTTTATTGAGGGCTCCTCTGAGTTAGGATTATTTTAATCTTTAGTGAAGCCAATAGGCTAGAATAGTGACCAAAACTCAGTTTCTCTTTTCTGTCCAATACATTTTCAGACTTTCCTAAAACTCTACAGAGACACCTGATTGGATTTGGGCATTTCCCAAGTCTCCTTAAACTAGATTACTCTTGACTGACTTCATCAACAGTGTACTGATTTTTACCCTTTCATTCTTCACTGTCTACAAATTCTAAGGGCATACATACAGAAAACCTCTAAACAGTGACAGGAGGCAAGAACTACTTTCTTGGAGAGGTTTTCACAGAAAAAAAATGGGAAATTACTAAGATATGGTGAAATATTTCAATACGGAATCTCAAAATTTTATTCCTTAAAGTCTTCAAACCCATTGAGAAACCCCAGTTTAAAAACCTTTCTATTGATTCTAGTTCCTGAAATAGAACCAAGTGAAAGGCAGAGCTAGTATAATTTAAAGTAACAGATTGTCTTCTTCTTGAACACTGACATTCCATTCGGCATTCTACACGAACAAAGTAATGTTCCAGATTTTTTTTAATATACAGTTACACTTACTGTATTTATGTGATGAATTTTCTTCCAGTTATAGGTATTAATGATTGGAACCATGCCTCAGTTACCTCCCTTATGAAAGATAACATAGGAATGTTATAACAAATATTTAGTTAAAAAACTGAAAAGGGCTTTGAAAATGTAAAAGTGTAATATAAATGCTAAATAAAGATAATATATTCTGAACAGCAGGCTCCTTTGAAATAGGGCCTATGAATTCCATTAGCACTCTCTGTTTACATGCTTTTGGGAACTTTTTGGAGGATATTGTCCATGAGCATGCCTGTGACGTGACACCTCTGGCCTGGTCACCAGCAAGGAAAGAGGCAAATAAAAGAGTGGCCATAATAATTCACATAATAGTATTTTCTTAAGTCATTCGATAAATATTTATTGCATTTTTAACTGTGTGCAGGTAAAAGTCTGGTTGCTAAGAACACTGCCGGGAGCAACTCAAGCAAAAACCCTGACTCATAAGCTAACATTTATTGATTAGTAACTGCACACCAAGGTTTAGTCTTGCATTACTCCATTAAATCCTCATAAAGGGGACTTCCCTGGTGGACCTGTGGCTAAGATTCTGGGTTTCCAATGCAGGGGGCCAGGGTTTTATCCTTGGTCAAGGAACTAGATCCGATGTGCTGCAACTAAATATTGAAGATCTGTGTGCTGTAACTAAGAGCTGGCACAGCCAAGTAAATAAATAAATAACTTAAAAAAAAAATCCTCTTAGCAGCCTCGTGAACTAGGTACTGTAAATATTCCCATTTTACAGATGTAGAATCTGAGGTAAGAGAGGTTCAGTAACTTGCCCAAGTGGTGAACTTGGGATTTGCTCCTCAACATCTGGCCCAGTAGCAGGCACAAGGTTATTGGGTGTTGGGCCGACTCAACTGACTTTCAGAGTTGGTCCCCTTTAAATCTATAAAGCTAAAAAGAACAGGCCATACAAATTGTTGGTGTTAGGGGTCTTTTGCTTATCTACTCAATTCAAAAAATGACTCAATTTTCCATAAGGAATGGGGAGCCCTCATGGTGATACTAGTGAAAACAGAAATTCTAGCCATGCAGGTGGTTTTCATGAGGTCCCAGAGTGGCCAGGCCTCTCTAAGACTAGAATGACATCTGGGGAGTCAGGCGGCACCCTGGGCAGCTCTGGCCTTTATTTGGCTGGTTAACTTCTGCTCTGCTGTACCTTCTGACTTCTATTAATACTTATGCATAGTTTCTAATGCCTAACAACTAAGGAAACTACACTCTACTTGCTTCTCTCTGTGAATCATTTAGTTTTTGTAATGCCTATCAACTAATTTTATCTCCAGAACTTCTAGTTCATATGGCGAAGCATAAGTATAGATGAGTCCATTTCATCACTTTTATTCATATGGGGAAGCACTCCCTGCTGACTCATAGGCTACCCCTTACTTGATTTAGTCATTGGATTAAATGTCCATTCCTGGACCAATGTAATATGGAAAGAATATTCTAGAACAACCAGGCTTTAAAGTTATCAGAGGCTACAATCACAGATATGTTATGAAGTCTGGCTTGTTCCTCTAATACTGTTTAGTTATAAGGCTTTTGGATTTAAGCTTTAAGCAAGTAAATGTGTTCTGGAAAATTATTAACTTTTTAAATTTATAAGTCACTTTATAGTTCTATATTAGTCCATTGTTTTAAATATGTCCATCATATTTCTATCTTTACTTTTGCATCTAAATAAGATTATAATAAGTAAGATGTTCTTTTATATTAATTTCCTTAAGATGTTGAGAATTTAAGATTTACATCATAATCCTTTCCTTACCTAATGAGTAATACTAACAGATATTTTTTTCTCTCATCCTTAGCATGTCAATTACATTTCACCATCACAAGCTCTGTGCTAAGAATGTATACAGATATGTCACAAGAAAAATAAGAAGGACTCAAATTAGAGTACTACATGAACATTTCAGTGTTATCTAGACGTTAACAAGAAAGTCAAACAGCTTGTATAAATAATTATCAATAATAAGAATCTTGGCCAAATCAATGTTAATGTCATTTTTATACTTGGAAAAACATGGAGTACACAATTATATAGACTAAAAAAATCAGTAACTTGACTTACACTTAAAAGTAAGATAATACATTGAAAGAATGATTTCAAGTATTGTTCACGTTAGAAAATTTCTATGGAAAGATTCAATTTTACCTGAAGACTTACAACCAATAGCACACATTACAACATGGGAAACGGTTTAGGAAAGCAGTTTGTGGCTATGAAACAGATCAAAACTAAGTAGCCATTAGGGAATGGAACCCATGACTTTCATCTCATTAGTAACAGGCTTAAACCAACTGAATGAGCTATAAACTGGTAACATTCTGATACTTAGCAGATGGATGGATTTTTCACTCTTTACTTAAAATTCATTTCTTGGTTCCATATTATTTGTACTAAAATGTGACAATGCTGCTGTTACGTGGAAGGATGGAAAGGGACATGGATTTCAATGAGATCTCAGAAATCAATTATTACTCTTTCTTTGTGTAACTAGTGAGAGAATTCAAACCCTGAAGATGAGGTGACCTGCCTAATGGGTTCCCAGTGGGTGGTGGCAGAACTGTATTACAATAAAAATCTCCTGGACTTCACTCCTGGTCACTTTCAATTTGTGAGGGGCTGGCTGGTGGAGCAGGTTGTCCTTGAATTGTTCAAGGAAGGGGGAGTATGTCCTTTCAACGCAGAACAAACTTAGTGCTAGGAAAAGGGAGTGTAGGTTTCTAAATTGAATTCATACTGAATGGAGGTTACAGGAAGGAATATAGTGAGAAAGGTTTTGAATGACCTTCATCTGGGAGGGGATGAGAAGCCTCAGAAAGTCTCCAGAGACTGAGTACAGTGATGGAAAACGTTTTCCATGTAAAACGGCTTTAGCTTCAGTCCATGGGGTCACAAAGAGTCAGACACAACTGAGCACGCACACATACACCTCAGGATATTGAGGAATGGAGTAACCTGAAGTCATGGGGCTGGGGGCACAAGTTTGGGTATAAATGAATAAATATAAAGAAAAGTAAAGTAGTGGCTAACAATTTCACCTGGGAGGTCAGGGAAGTTACAGATCTGGTCTGAGGATGGGTTAGGTATGCAGGTGTGACAGGGTAGAGTGGGGTGGAATGTGAACTGGGGAGAGTGGTGGAGACTGATGCCATGAAGGGATGCTGGAAAGAAGGGATTCATCATGGATTATTCACCAGTGACTGAACAGTGGAAGGGTGAGGAGCAACAGAAAGCTTCTACTAGTATATTATCATTTAGGGAACAGATGGAGAAAGGTTCTGTAAATACTACCAATTTATATAAAGGTCCAGTGTTATTTAGATTCTAATATCATATACTGCCTCTGTCTCAGGTGGTCACACCAGTGGATTCTTTGTAGCAATATCTTTAGACTTGAGTACCTTCAAAATATTTCCCACCTGGAACCACATCTTGGGAACAACTTACATTAAGTCTTTGAGCTTTTACTGATGACCTCTGAAGGAGATTGGCCATGTATTGGAGACAGCCTCAACTCATCCTTATTTTTCTTACTGTACCTCAGTATGTGTACAGGTCCCAGGCAAGCCATGCTTTCCTGACCCTTGGACCTTTACTCAGACTTTCTCTGATTGGATCATCTTCCCACATACCCTGGACACTTGGCCTTCAAGAAACAGTTATCACCTTTTCCAGAAAGCCTTTCCTTATTGCCATAGTAGCTCCTCAATTATAACTGCTCTGTATACCCCTAGTACAACATCTTTCACACTGTAAAGCATTGCCCAGTGCACTAGACTGTCTTTACCAGTCTGAATTCCTTGGGGCCTAGTTTTGATCATTTGTTTATCCCCAACACCTTGTAATGTGATTAGGACAAGGTAGGTCTTTAATATAAGTTTAAAGACTATGGAAATCTCTGAAAAAGCTTGTGAAATAGAAATACAGTCTAGAAATTATCTAGAGAGAACAAGTCTAGAATGGATTTTTAGAAAGAGGAATCTAAAATTAATTTTATTAGTTTCCTTGGGCATAAGGCCTTAGTTTTGCACACAGCTCCTGGCCTTTCTTCCCTTCTCCTCTTGTAGTCTGCCTTTGGCCATTTCACTGCTTATTATTCAAGGGCTAGGGAGAAAAGGAGAGAAGCTGAAATTCAGATCAGTTAATTAGGCTGTTTGGGAACAGCTCAGAAAAAGGTTGGATATTGTGGGTGAAATCAATATTATCTATAGCCCTCTCTAACCCAGCCTTCCTCATTTCACATTCCTAAACCAATAGTTGCCCGACACAGGAAGCATATTTTAGAAACTCTTTTCAGCTTCACAGAGTTTGTTCACTTGTTTTGAGTACATGTCAAGCTGTATGTCCTGGGTTTTGGTTTGGAGAATTTGGTCACTACACCAGCAGAAGACACTGTGGAGTAGTCTGTCTCTCTAGGGTAATTTCATGGTCCTAAGGAAAGAATTTAGCAGTTTATTTTTTCTGAAACTGGTTCAAGGAACATTTCCGAAGTGAAAAAATTCAATCGAGAATATTATTACTTACATTTCGGAGAAAGATTTTTAATACAGAATTTCCATCTGTGATATATTTAAATTCTAGGCCTCAGGCAGCAATTTTGGAAAAGGGTCTCCTTTACGGTTTATTAGATGCAAACTAGTCCACTCCGAGGGGTAGGGGGCCTTACTTTATCTCCCCATCCCAGCAAAATGTGAAGATTTGCTTCCACCATTCCTGAAATTACCGCCGCTCCTTTTTCTTCACCTTGCACGGTGAACTCCGTTATTGACCTAAAAGTGTTGATCACAACTTCAATTTCTTGAATTATTTTCTAAGTACTTGTATCTATTAAAAAAGAGAATGGTAAGCTGCCCCAAAAGAGGCCTACAGTCATTCAATGGAAAGCTGTCAATACCGAAAAACAATACTCTCGCTTGATCGGGTTTTGATGCCCTAACAAAGACAGGTTTTGCTGTTTAGGACCGCTCAGCCATCTTGACTGAATACGTTCAGAAGGTAGTCCTCGACCTGCTTACTGCCAGAGGACTTTAACACTGATTTCTAAGTTGACATATGTATCCCAACAGATTTCACAACAGAGGCCTAACGCATTTAAGCTGTCAATAAAGACCAACACTTAAGAAACGCAAGGCACGCGGACACGGACACTTTACATGCACACTTTATAATGTGTTCTTCCAGTCCTCTAAGAGAGAGCGGTTGTGTGTGGGGGGGGGCGGGGGGGGGAGCTTAAAACTTTATTTCTCATTTCTCCTGACCTGTAGCATGTGTTTAGCCTTGAGGTTGTGTTTTTGTAAGACCAAGGCCCACTCTTAAATGGCTGAAAGCATACGTTTAACAGTACATGGTGGATCAGCTGCTCTGAGGAATGCCTTTTTTAAAAAAGTAAAGTGGAAAATAGACAAAGAAATCTATCACCTTAGCAGTCTTTCATATTTGTTTTGATTGTTCTGGAACCAGCTCTGAGCTGGTGACAAGGGTATTGAAAAGATGCACCTGAAACAGGATCTGCCGGCTGCTGCATTTGCCAACCGGCTTTAATGCTGCTTTCCAGCGGCGAAGGCGCAGCAGCATTAACAGGGAAGCCAGCGCGAGCCTCCCCGGCAGCGGCGGCGGCACGGCGGCACCGGCACCAGCGCAGTTTCCCCTCTCCCCAGCCCTGACTCTACGCGCACATGCGCACTGCGCCCGCAGCCCTGGACCATTTGTCAGGACTACTCGTGAGACGGAGAAAAAAAAAAGAGAAAATTTGGGGGTAAGAAGCGGTTGATCGGATCTAATCTCTAATTAATCTGAAGATTTGTCCGTGCCAAAGCCCGTTCATTTATTTTCCTAGGTGAGGATGAAAGTTAAGAGACCTCTACAGAGAAGGAAGCGCACCCTCGTCTTGTGAAACAGATCAGGGGAGGGGAAAGGACAGAAGGGGTTTCTCCCCCACTTCTCTGCGCCTCTGGGAAAGAGAAGAAAACTTAATCCTGGGGAAAAAAGTGGGCAAGTGACTCAGAAACGGCTGGAGGGGGAGTCTCTGGGCATCTCACTCTGAAGTAGTGAGTGCGAGTGTGAAAGAGGAACAAAAGAGAGAGAAAAGAGAAAGGAAAAAATGGGGGGAGGAGAGACTTGTATTTTTTTCTTTGCGCGCACACGGGGAAGGGTGTGGGGGGCCGTGCGGAAGGGAGCCGGGGCGAGGCGGCCGCGTCGGGCTCTCGCCCGCGCGCAGGCGGCGGGATGCGTGTGGGCCCCCTCCCCCGCGCCCCCCGAGCTTGTCACTTTGGTCGCTTTCATGACACCGGGCGCGGGGTGGGGAGCGCGGCGGCGCCGGGCTCCGCCGGGGTGCGTGCCTGAGTGGGCGCCGCGGAGCCGCAGCCCGGGCGGCGAGCGCGGCGGCCGAGGCGGGGGGCACCGGCGGCGGGGGTTGGGGGGGGCGCGCGGGGGTGGCCGGGGCCGCGTATCGGTGCGGCGGGAGGCGCAAGCCCCGCGCGCCGCCCCTGCGGCCCCCTCCGCCCGTGTGGCCTTTGTGCCGGGCGCGCACCGGAGAGCGAGCGAGCGAGCGCGAGAAGTACAAGTACGGGAGACCGAGGCAGTGGGAAAAGAGGCCGGGCCACTTTCTCCCCGCTCGGGCTGCGGAGAATGGACTGGTTGAATGTGCAGGCGCGTCTCTCCGGCGTGTGCTGTGTGTGTGTGCGCGGCGGAAAGGCCTCCCCGACTCCCACCGCGCACACGCACACTCACACGCACGCACACACTCACGGACCCGCGGCGGGCTCGGCGGCCGAGAGTTTGCGTTTTCTTCCTCGCCGCCTCCCACTTCCCGACCGACTGTGTGAGAATTTCATATAGATCAGCTCCAATTTCCGCCATTTTGGGAAAGTTGCACAAAAATAAACCCTCCGGTTTATTTCTGCCCGAGGCAGGAAAGTGCTTCGGGAAGCGAGGCGGCGCGGGCCCGCGGCGGCCGTCCGCGCGGGGGAGGGCGCAGGGCGCGGGCCGGGCCGGGAGCCCGCGCCGTCGCGGCGTTCGCCCCGCGCCGTGCCGCGCCGCGCCGGGCCGGGTGCGGGCGCGGGCGTGTGTCGGGAGGCGGCGGCCGCGGCCGCGCCGGGGCGGCGGGCGCGGGGGGGGGGGGGATTGGGGGGGGAGGCGCGGGGCTGCTTTTCCTGCAACTTGTTTACGCCGTCCTTATATTGGGGAGGCAGAGAGGGGTCCGAGCCGGGGCCGCCGCCCTCCTCGCCCGGCGTGCGTGTGCCATTCCGGAATAATGGGTTTTGCACACTAGCGTCCTGGGCCCGGCCGGCCGTCCTCGCGCCGCGGCGGCCCGGCGGGGGGAAGTAGAGGCCGGCGGGGGTGGAGATCGGGGAAGCGCAGGAGCCGAGGCATCCGCCGCGCGCCCCGCGAGCTGGTGGCGGGGGCGGGGGGTGGAGAGGGAGGAAAACTTGGGAGCCCTGGAAGCGGGGGAGGGGGGCACGGTGGCACGGGCGGGGGGAGGGGCGCAACTTTCGTGCTGGTGGTAAAACTTTAATTACCTTGAAAGAAAAAGGCCCTCCGGTCTCCCCCACCCTCTCTGGGCGAAGCCCGGCCCCAGCGCGACCGTGAGAGAAAGTTTAAAAGCGGGCACTTTGCTCCCCGCCTTCCCCGCGGAGGGGGTAGGGGTATCTGTTTGTCCGTCTGCGCTCGGAGAGACGTGGGGGTAACGAGCCGCCCTCCGGGGTCGCGAAGATCGCGGCTCTCACCCCACCCTTCCACGGGGAGACGAAGGTAAACGTCGCTTCAGTTTCCCTCCTACCTCCTCCCCCCCCCCAACCCCCCCCCCCCCCGCTTCCTTTTCCTCCCCCTCCCCGCCGATTTTTTGAGGGGACCCAAAAAACGGAGTCTCTTTCCTTATGCAACTTCCTCGGACGCTGCGAGCACGGCCCTTCCCCCCTCCTTGCATCCCTCGGCCGGCTTCTTGACCACCTCGGGTCTACCGCCAGAAAAAAAAAACGCGTTAGAGATCATTCACAGTGCACCGAAACAAAAATAGATTTTTGATTGTTCTAAGTTAAGGGAAACTGAGATGAGAAATAAGAAGGGGGGGGGGGGCAACTGGAGCGAGTGCGTCGAATTTTAATTTTCCTAGAATGTTGTTTGTGATAGCTTTATTGCTGTGGGGAGCCCGAGAGTCTCCGTACTGGCTAGCTCGGTCGCGTGGATTTTTGCGCAAGTTTTTAGAAAAACACTGACTCGAGTAGAGCATTTCTCCGGAAAGTTTCAAGTGCAGCAAAATAGCGAACGTGCAAAACTGGCCAAGGGGAGACCTCTAGTGGTTAGACGCGTCTTTAAGTTCGGAAGGCCGAGAGCAAACTTTGGCCTTTACTTTTTAGCTACGTAGTCCGTTCAGACGTGGAAGTGATTAGACGACCTGAGCCAGGGGCCAGATGTTGTATGAGAGGATGCTGATCAGAAATAGAAAGTTTAGTAAATCGAAGAGCAAATGAAATTTAAAGACCCAGCCTTCCAGTTGGGGTACTTCTATGGGGAAAACACTTTGCTTTTATTCTGGGATTTGAGATCGGTCACTCTCTGAATTAGACGCAGTTGTTTGATTTTTTTTTTTTTAATATTTGTCATTGTCTATACATTTAGATCAGCCTTTAATCGGGAGTGACAATGAATAATTTCTTTTGAATGTTAATAAAAATACGAAGTGCAATACATGTTTAAAACTTTGAAAAAATGAAAAACACTTGTGTTTGAAAAGGCTCATATAAAATCATTTTATACGAGCTAATCATTTTATTCTCTAGTAAATATAATTTAAGGCCTTATTTTGTTTTTTAAACACATAGTCATATATAGTTATAAATGACCTCATTTAGCTCTAAGAGTGTAATTTTGTTTCACTGGTTAAGACTTATTTCTGAATACTTTGTATAATTTGGGATTTAAACACTTAAATATATGGACAAAACTTGCTTACATAGTATCTATTCTTCTGCCAGTGTGTGTTCTGCAGGGTAACTTTAAATAAGAAGCAATGGGAGAAGTTAAAATTGAATCGAATGATCCTGGGAACTTTCATTTGTTTGTCATACAATGGAATAGACTTTAACAGGGGAACTTAGGGTAGGGCAGTGATATAAATGTAAAATCAATTTCACCTCATCCAAAGCTAGTTTATTTTTGTGTGTGTGTGTTGTAACATATTAAATGGTAGTGTACAAAATTATGCAATGTCAGTAATTCAGAATTTGAACTTATTATCTATGAGTTTCAAGGCTTCTTTTTTTTAAATGACAATACTTTGATTTTATTTCTCTTCTCTTTAAATCGATGATAGACCTCCAGGAGAAGTCTTGAGGGTGAACCACAATCTTAAAGACCATCAGATAATTATTTCTTCACCGCCACTAGGTAAGAGTTGTGTGTTGAAACAAATTGCTTGATATACTTGCAAATATTAAAAGCTGCATTTGAGGGTAAGGAAGGAGAGTGTGGAACAGGGTTGGCAGAAAAACATCATTTTGAAAGGGGTGCTTTGAATTCATGAAAGTCTTGACCCTGATTGTGACTGAAGTTCCAATTAAAGCATTATGAAAAATTAAGATACTGTTCTGGATAATCTCTGGACTGGCTTTTTACTGGATTCTTAATTCACACTTCAATTGTACTTGTTCTTTACTGAAAGTAAATAGTTTTATTCTTTGGAATTGAAGAAGTGGGAAATCTAGAACAAAGCAATTATGAATTAATATAGCTGTTGTAGAAGTATGCTGTGATGTGGAAAGTTCTGGAACTTGGTAAAATTTTGTAGGTGATCTTTCCAATAAGATGTTTGGGCACGTTTAAGTAACTTAGCTTCTATGGCTCAAATCCTGTGGTGGGCTGATGTGTGCCAAATATCATGTCATAGTATTATAGTGAATTTCCAGTGTGTTAGCATAAACTTCGGAGAAGGCAATGGCACCCCACTCTAGTACTCTTTCCTGGAAAATCCCATGGATGGAGGAGCCTGGTAGGCTCAGTCCATGGGGTCGCTAGAGTCGGACACGACTGAGCGACTTCACTTTCACTTTTCAGTTTCATGCATTGGAGAAGGAAATGGCAACCCACTCCAGTGTTCTTGCCTGGAGAATCCCAGGGACGGGGAATCCTGGTGGGCTGCCGTCTATGGGGTCACACAGAGTCGGACACGACCGAAGTGACTTAGCAGTAGCAGTAGCAGCATAAACTTGTCAACTTTTAAGTGTATCACCACAAGCAATACAGCTGCTGCCCAATAAAGATCTCTTTGTAATTTTGGAGGGTGCTGGTTAGTCTCCAGTAATCCAGGGCCTACTCTCAGAACAAAGGTCATCCTCAGGCAAAAGGGAACCCTGTCTGGGTAGAACATGAAAGTACATTTGTGCGACTATAGTGCTTTTCGGCTATTGATGATGATGATGTTTAGTTGATAAGTCATGTCTGGCTCTCTTGCGGCCTCATGGACTATAGCCCACCAGGCTCCTCTGTCCCTGGGATTTCCCAGGCAAGAATATTGGAATGGGTTGCCGTTTCCTTCTCCAGGGGATGTTTCCAACCCAGGGATGGAACCCAAGTCACCTGCATTGGTAGGTGAATTCTTTACCACTGAGCCACTAGGGAAGGAAGCCTCTTCTACTTTTTATAACTGTTTTTTTTAATCGTTCCCTTTCTTTTTCTGCTTCATTTCATTTTCCTTCTCTGTCTCAGGTATTAAAGGAGTTGCTAATTCTTGTTTGGCAAAACAAGAGAAAACAAAAATTAGCAGGAATCCTTTCTGTAAAGATTTTGAATTCTATATAGGAGTGTAGTCGGTTAAAATGTTGTGAATAGTTTCAGTTTCACAGTAAAGCGAATCAGCCATACATATCTGTGTATCCATTCTCTCCCAGTGTCCCCTCCCATCCAGGCTGCCACGTAATATCAAGCAGAGTTCCCTGTGCTATATAGTAGGTCCTTGTTGGTTATCCATTTTAAATATAGCAGTGTGTACATGTCCATCCCAAACTCCTTAAATATTATTTCCCACCACTCTTCCCCACTGGTAACATAAGTTTGTTCTCTTAAGTCTGTGAGGACTCAACGGTCCTTATTGAGCCACGTTATAACCATGGTAGGTGTGGTCTAGATGTCAAAACTGAATAAATACCACTATAAAAATGATTGTCAAAGAGGAATTTATTGCCATTTTCTGCTCGTGGATCACCTTGAGAAGTATAAATAGCAAAATAAATAGATGTCCATGTAGGTGATGCAGCAGAAACTAGGGGGCAAGAACGGCTGCCAAGAAGATCGCAGATGGAAGTAGAGTTCAGAGTGAAGTGTGTTTCCTAGGATGGTTAGTTTCATGTTTAGATACACTGAGTGGAAGACAGTGGTTATTTTTCTTCATTTGGGGAATCATTGTGATTGTAGGTAGAGTGCTAGAATAGGAATCAGAGGACAGTTTAGTCACTAAATATCCCACCTTGTGTAAGTCACTTTTAACTCTTTTAGCCTAGATTTCCCCTTCTGGAAAATGGGAGCAACAATGCCTGCCTTAGTCTCTTTGTTGAAGGGATCAAATAAGGTTTTGAGAACTATGAACAATTATTCAAATGTTTGGTAGTCATATTATCATTTTACCTTAGCCAGGTTTTGTGAAAAGGGCAGAACAAAAGGTAGGTTTGTAAAAGCTGAACAGAGTGATTTAATTCTTGGCTAAAATAATTGGTTTAGTTTTTGGTGTACATATTATATGGACTTGCCACAATGCTTTCAGGGGATATTTCATTTCTTTAGGAAAATAGTAGTTTTTTTTTTATGGCTTTCTTGAGGGAAGAGACCATGTTTTAAAATGGTGCTGAATACAAATTATGTTTTATCTCAAGGTAGTCATTTAATAGGTAGGAGTTGGTGAAATAAATGCTTAAATATAAAATAATACCAAATTGTGGAAATGGTAGGGTGGTGAAAGTAGAGGGGTTGGTGTGAGGGGAATTTATGTACTGTAATTAATATTTTAGTTAGCATGGGTCTGTTGGGAAATGAAGATGACAAAATAGGTAACTGGAGTAGTAAGAATTTAAGCTATAGGGACCAGAAACTGGGTCCTGCAAATGACTGTGAATTTTGGGGGTGCTCCCTGTAGGGCTTTTTCCTCCCTACATTTTCTAGAACTCTTGGCTGCTTTATTCTAATCCTGATCAACTATATATTATCTAGATAGAAAAAAGAAAATCACAAGTCATTGCTTTCAGTTTGATAATACTGAATTTGCCAAACTCTTGAGAAGTTTTAGCCTATCTCTCTTATCTTGTAAATTATCCAATCAATATTCTAAGAACCTAGAAACCCAGTAGTGGAGGAAAGAAGAAATATAGTTCCTGTTTAATTAGTCCCTGTGTAATTGAAGGTTGGTTCTTGAATAATTCCGCTGTTTTGTTTTGATAGTTTATTTCTAAGAAATACATATATCAACCAACATTATTTATAATAGATGCAGCTAAGACAGGAAATTTACAAAAGAAATCATTGAGTTGGCCAAAAAGTTCATTCGGATTTTTCCATAGAATGATACAGAAAAGCCGAATGAACTTTTTGGCTAACCCAATACTTTAGGTAGTTTGGACAAGGGTACCCTTGGTGTCCCAAAGTTGGGTAACCTGAATAATTCCTCTAGTGATATTTCTACTAGTTAACTGATTTTTATTGAATTCTTACAGTGCTGGACACTGAAAGACCAGGTCTTTGCTCTTGAGGAGTTCCCTACACACTTACCCTGGGAGTTTGATTTATGAAGTCAAACTGAAAAGCCTTTAAGTCCTTTTTTAGGATACAGGGTGGTTTGCAGGAAAGAATAAGGACTTTTGAGAGACACTTGTGTAAAGTTGACTGATTCTGGATGCACCTCCAGTTTCTTCCTCGGAAGTGAACTTATAATTAATGACTTGGGGTAGTGATTGAAAGAATCACGACCCAAGTAGTGATTGAAAGAATTACATGTGTATTAGATTGAGTTGGTCAAAAAGTTCATTTGGGTTTTTCTGTACCATCTTACAGATGAATCTGAATGAACGTTTTGGCCAACCCAATAATAAAGCTTTATTATTATTTACTATTCTTTCTGCAAGTCAGTGTTGTATGTCAGTCAATAGTTGTTTATTGGGTGTCTTTGTAACTCTGTTGGAAAGTGCTTTACATAATTCATAGAATAGGATGAAATAAATGACTTTGTTGGAGCTACCAAGAAAGCAACAATCTTTGGCCTCAGTGTGTTTATAGTCTATTGAGGAGATAATCCATACACATACAATGATAATTACCAAAACAAAGCTGTGGTTCGGTGCTGTAGTGAAAGTTCGAGGTAAATGCAGTGGGTACTGTGGTGATAGTGCTGGCTGTGGCCGTGTGTCCCTAACGTAGGGACCTGGAACATGGGGCGCCCTTTGCAAAATACTGTGAAGTGTTAATATAGTCAATGTAATTGTATGTTGAGTGCCTTCTGAATGTCAAGCATTAAGCTGAATATTTTACATTCATTCACTCATTCATCTAACAGAAACTTTCTGAGTGCATTCTGTATGCCCAGGTATTGTTTTAACAGTATTATCCCTAATATTTTCAGTAACCTTGAGTGTTTGGTATTATTAATTCTCTTTTAGAGGAAACTGGTCCTCAGAGATACTTAGTAACTTGTGTAAGTTCATATCATGCAGTTTGGAAGGGCTGGGACAAGGGAAAAATGACACTGGCTTTTGTTTTGTTATGTCTTTAACTTTCTAATTTTCAAAATAGTAATTCTTAACAATATTTCCAGGAAACACATTTCCAGATTTTGAGGAATGTATTTGCTTTGATACATTGGTTCACTAAGATGAGCAATAGCAAACAGGTTTAAGAAAAAAATGATGAGAAGAAAACACTATTTCTTTAACTTTCCTCTTTCTTCCTCCCTCTTTAAACATTGGGGAAAGACTTAGTTGTACTGAAAAGAACACCTTGGTCTAGTTCATGGCCTTGAAATGATCATTAGCTGTTAACAAAACATTACTGAGATTAGCTTTGGTAATTACTGGGCTTATTTATTAAAAGGTTTTGTCTGTTCTTTGTAGGAAGAGACCTGATAAGGCAGTAGGGTTTGTTTTCAATTAATTTAAATTAATTGAATAATTAAGTTTAAATCAATCATCAATCAAAAGAATGGGACCTAAATTTACCATTTTGTGAACTCAAAACATGATGGAATTTATTGATTATAAAAAAAGAAAATTAAAATGAGGAATAGAGATAATAATGGTGAGAAGCTGGAGACAGGGAAAAATGTAGAGTGTGAGAATCAAAGTTTAAAAAAAGATACCAGGGAATATGACTAAGAATATATTCACCAAAATGTGATAATTACTGATATTATGCTCTAACCAGAAGAGTAGGCCCATTTACAAAATAAAGTGAAGAATCTTTGATTCATTAGGTGGTTCTGGTTTATAGTGGGAGTCATATGACATTTCTGTTATTTGAGTCATGGTCCATCAAGCAGAGCTTTAGTCTTAACTTCAAAGGATGCTGTTGCAGGCATTGGTTATAGGGTGATAGACTGTTTCTCCTTTGTTGAAGCTCTATCATCCAGCAAATTTTTTTAAGCACCTGCTGTATGTTGGAGCCTTTCAAGATTGGACCATGGCTTTATGTTACATGTGCTTTTATAGAATTAAACTAGTTCAGTTACTGGACCACTTTGAGTAGGATGGTTGAGGCACCAAAATCAGTTGATTACTTTTCCCCCATCTGTTAAACTGACTGAGCACTGAACTGTGAATTGAAGTCCCCGGTCTGGTTGTTAAATGATCTAAATAATTTCACCCCATTGCTTTGTGGTCTTATTTGGAAGATTTGAGGCCTAGCTGTTCAATTTGTTGATAAGGAGTTTAGCTGCAAAGGGTTATCAAGATAAGCCTGTAGACATGACTTCTGTGACAGAAATAAAATCTGGACAAATCTAATTTATTATAGGCAAAAGAAATCAAGTGTAAATCTTTTAATTTTAGCTCTGTGTTCTATAAAAATGTGAAGCAGAATAAGAAAAAAGAATGTACTACTTTTAGCATTTAAAAATTATGAAGTGAAGTAAGAAAAAAGAACAAGATACTACTTTTAGTTTTCTTTTAAAATTTAAACTTGTGCATATTTTGCATAAGCATGGAAATATCTCTGTGAGACAGGTTCTTGCTCTTTTTATGCCCTCGAATCCCTCTAATGGGTGTAAAATTTCTATTATTACCCTACTAGTGTAGTGTATGGATGACATTATAGTACTTTTCAGGATATTTCTGTCTCAAATTGAGTATCTCATAGTCTGTACATTGAAAATGAACTTCAAATAAAAGCATTCGAAGAGAGTGTGTTAAATATGCCATAAGACTGTTAATGTCAGTTTGTGATTTCATTTTCTATATACATTTTTTTTTCTTGAAAGGCATTTTTCATTTTCTGTTCCTCCTTCAGAGGAAGTAAGTAGGTTAAGGCCACAGACTCTCAAACAATTCATCCTTCTTACAGTAACAAACGGAAGGGCAGGAAGTTGAGATTTTGTAAAGGTTGCCTTTGGTGACTACCCCTTGGCATGTAATCTTCATAGCAGAATAGGTAGGAAATCAGATAAGCCATCGATATGTTATAAATAGAGTCATTTTTATTAAAACATGACTAGTAGTAGATACAGGAGTGGGAGGTGTTTCTTGAAAAAAATATCAACAAGAAGGAACCGCCCTAATAATCAATTTCATATATAAAGGAAACCTAGGTTAGCAGCCACTCAGGCATCTACTACAGGAACATAGATAGGGACAGAAAACCCAGATTCTCAAGAATTTGTTCTTGATGCTATTGAGATTTCAGTTTTCACATTGAAGTCATTTACAGTTCTACCTGCCTAAAAAAAAAAAAAAAAAATCTATGAACTTGGGCCCTCAGGGCAGAATTCACATCTCTCCACAACAGATCTCAATTCCAGTATGTGTGCGATTCAGAGTTCTTATCAGTCAGGGTTACTGGAATATCAAAGCTGGTATCTGTCATGCTTGATTTGAAAGGAAAATTTTTCTTTGTAGCAAAATATTTGTTGAGAGATGCTTCAAGGGTGAGTTTAGATTTTTCTCTTATCCTTATTGAATAAGCCTGTTTAAGAGGCTTGAATTTAACTTCTTTTGATGTGTTCTTCACTGACACTTAAATAAGGAGAGTTTCTTGGAGCTGGAGAGTTATCCTCTTGCCAAAGAGGTAAATAAATACTTAGCAGCCTCCTTGTTAGAATTTTCACTGGAGAATATGAGATAGATGGACAAATGAAGATCTGTTTCTGATTTTCCCTCTCCTCAGTCCTTGCCCACAACTAGTCTGTTACGTTTTCCCCTTCTCTTCTGTTCATTCATGTGATAAATTTTTATTGATGCCTACTGTGGATATTCACATGAGGGTAATGAAATGAATAAATCAAAGTCTCTTTCCCCCAAAACCTCCTGTAAGAAAGGATCATGATATGATGTAGTAAGTACTATTACTGGGGTACAGAGATCCCTTCAGCCCCTGTTCTCCTAGCATCTTACATACCCATGTTCCAGTACTTGTACAGAGAAAGACTCACTGTAGTCATTTGAGTCCCCTTTGGAGAGGATCCGTAGCTTTCATCTCTCCTTTCTCTGTAGGCCTCTTACTGTGATTTCTCAATGGTGCTTTCTGTTTGCCTCTGTGTTACCTTTCTTGAAAGCAGGTCCTGGAACCAGAGTTGATACGCCAGGATGCTTTTATGCCTCCTCAGCAAAAATGTCACAGTAAGGTTGCCAATGGCTTAGTCTTAGGACGTTGTTCAGAGATTATGTCCTTCATACTTTTCTCATTGTTAGAATGTTCTTTTCTTTATAAGAGTTTGGAAAAACCAATACTTACTGACTTTTCATCAGTTTCCTAAATTCATTTTGAAGTTTTACTTGTTTGTGAAATCCCAGAGTGCTACCATAGTTCTTAACTCCCACTTTTCTCCGCCTTCACCTCTGGACTCTGGAGAAATCGAAATCTAATAGGACTTTGTGGTGCAAAGGTATTAGCTTTTGTACAGTTATCATTTCTCTGCCCTGAGATATTCAGACATCTGGTAAACTCATGCTTGAAGGGAGTGTGGACACTAGAGAGCAACTTGTTTCTTTTCTTCAAAATGACTGTAGCTGTTGTGAACTGAGTGTCCACAAAGTACAAAGCACTTTAACATGCATAATTTAAAAATGCTTAAATCTCTATGAAGTAGATATTCCTATTCATTTTTTAGATGAAGGAGCTAAGGCTCAAGAGAGGTTGGGTACCATGCTGAAGATTATTCAGCTAGTAAGTTGTGAAGCCAGGATTCAACCCAGGCACTCTGGCTGTTGTGCTTTTCACCTTTACATTAGATTGGCTTCTTTACTGACTAAAATACATTGTGTTGGGCACTGTGGTATAGTCTGAGGGTCGCTGTTTTGGGAGGTGAAAGTCTGTTTATTGGTTTGGTAATCTTTTCTTATCTGTAAAATGAGGCCAACAATTCTTGGCCAACTTAAAAGGTAGCTCTTAGGGTCAAATACGCTAGTATTGGTAAGATCCTTTAAAATGACAAAGTGTAGAAGAAACCCTCCAGCTCCACTGTGTCTGTATCTCTTGAGTGGGTTAGACTTACTGACTTGGTCTGACTCCCCTTACGTGGCCGTGTATTTGTAAATATGTGAGTTCCCCATTGCAGCCTGTGTACCTCTCTGGTGTCATGAAACTGCATAGGAAGGCATCAGAGACTAAATCAGAAAACCGTAGACAGACCTGAAGAGGCAGGGCCGTGTCTTTCTCAGGATCACTTTCTTGGGCCTGGACTCTAGGTCACCAGGACTTTCCCCCAGTGTTAGATACTACAGATTTCAACTCATGGATGCAGACTGGGAGTTCAGCCAGAATGTAGCATCTCTATAGTTGATTGCCTAACCTGGAGATGAATGAATTCTGTCCTGTAAAATACTGCCTGTTCTCATGTTATTTCTTGAATTTATTTTCCATAGCTCAGCATTTTCTGAAAAGGGGTTCTATGGGACTTGCTAGACGGTGACAACAGAGCTATAGGGCTAACTGACTGTGGGAAACTTGGATTCAGCGCTTCACAGATAGCTGCATTGCTGCTGATGGGTGCCATCCATCTCCCAAAGACCCAGAGGTTACATTTCTCCATCACCACAACACTTGTGTCACAGGACACACAGAAGTGGTCTCCTATAAGTTCTGAGGAGCAGATTTTGGGACAGTTTTCCCTAGCCTTTCCTCTTAGTCTTGTTAACCTGCTTTAGCCTGGTCCCCAGTGTGCTGCCAGCCCAGCATGATGGTGAAGAGAGCCCTGCTCTCGGGTCCAACTCCCTCCCTACATGGCAAATCCTTCTCCATTACTTCAGAGGAATTGTTCCTTGAAGAAAGCTAGTCATTTCTAGAGCCATGTAAATGTGAGGGATTGTTGTTATTAACAGCACAACATCTATGTTGTAATGTTGACATCTTCTAATGGAGCTTTGAACACAGGTGGCTTACCATAAGAGACAGAAATAAAATGAAGGGAAAGGGGGAGGAAAATGCCAGTGACTAATTTTTTAAGGTCGCTGAGCAATTCTCATGAACTCAAATAATTGTTAAGCCAGGTAACTATAATAGACAGTTAAGATTTTATTAACGGCTTAACTTTGGAGTAGGCACTGTATTGAACTGTTACCCGACTCATCTCATTCAGTCCTCACCATGCGCAATGAAGAAAAGTTCTGTTATCATCCACATTTTATAGATGAGGAAATTGAGGCTTCAAGGGGTTAGTTGGTTTGAAGTCACAGAACAGGGCATTGCCAAGCCTTGGAAAGTGAATTGAAGAGGAGGAAAGGAAGGTCATGGCTCCTTTAGGAAAGGGCAGGGGATAGAGAGAGGAGCTTGAGAGAGTGTGGCAAGTTGTGAGGATGATGCATGAAGTGTTTGATTTGTGTCTGTGAAAGGATGACAAGGAGCAGGGTGGGTGGGGAGAGGGAGGCTCAGCAACTTTATACACCATTTTAATATGGGTTTCACAGTGGGCAGAGGCCCTTTCGATGATATTATTGAAGGTGATGCTAAAGACTTTTTTGAGAATGTCACAATGTGCCAGAGACAGCTTTTGGTGAGTGAGCGATGATTTCTACAAAGTGAACCGAAAGCCAGCTTCAGTTGATGGTATTCATGTGGGCATCATGCAGCAGGGCATTGAATCCCCGCTGTGGATGTTGACTTTTCTTATTATTGTCTCACTCTTCTACAGAGCTGTCATTTTTATTTCTTTCATGGTCATGATTTAAGGGTTAGCATTCCTGACTTACTCTTTACAAAAGATACATTGCCCTCTTGAACCAAAAACTGATGTGTTTAGTTCATTGACACCAGGCACTGAGATCTCACTCAGTCCCATCATCTCTCTGATTGATAGAATTAAATCTGATTCTCAGATGCTGCTTCTGGGGTAATGCCTACCCCCATTTTACAACTCCTCTCAGCTCTTGGCCTTGTCATCTCTGTAACTTACTTTTGAAAACTGTACCTGTTAATGGTAAAGCTATAAAATGGAATTCTAAAAAAACAACTTTATTTAAAAATATTAAAACTGTTTAACTGGCGTTAGTGAACATTAGCTGTTCTTGTAAATACTCTACTATTTTGAAAACAATGGTTTGAGCAAGAATGGCCAGGCTGCAGTTAGTACCCTTTCTTAGTAATCTGTAATACTGACCTTATCTGCAGATCCAGACTTTTGGTTTCTAGGCAAGGCCCACTCTCTCACTTTGTGTTGCAGCTACCAGATTGGGTTGCTTATCTTCCAAGGGACTGTTATCTTCTCTTCATCTCAGCCCCAGGCAGCCTCTTCACCTTGAATATGCTATACAAGTGCACGCCTGGGGCGTCTCTGCCCCCAACTCTGAGCCGCCATTTTATCCTCCCCTGGCAGATGTGAGCAAAAAAGAGAGGATTATGGAGGACTCTGTTTATCTCCAGTCAAAATAAGATACAGTAGATTCTTGACATTTATGATGGATAATAGCCCATGACCATTGCCAGTCCACAACCTGAAAAAAAAATCATTGTAGCACGTAATTCCTCTCTTCAGATTACTAAAGTATAACTGAGTAATGTAAATGATCTCTCTAGACCTTAACTACTTATCTTACTTGATGAGCAATTTTTGTACTGTCTAGAGCACTTATTGAAACAAATTCACACATCTTTTCTACTTGTTTCCTTTTGGAGCGTTCGGTAGTTTTGTTCACACAACGTGTGTGAGTCATCGTTGCATTTGACATTTCAGCCTTTAATTTATCTGAAACTTCTGTTTTGTGGCTGGGACCTATCCCTTTCATAAACATTTCCATGTTCTCCTTGTTCTGTCGTCAACACTAGAATCGACTAGCAGTTCATTTTGTTTGTTTCATTTCTTCACTAGAAGGGGAGTTGTTATCACTTTATTTACAGTGGCTGTAGCGCTCAGACACAGCGCTGTGACTCAGAGCACACCTGGACCTTGGCCGGGCCCCTCAGTTTATGGTGTGTGTGATTCAAAATCTTGTCTCTGCGAAATGGCAAACTGCTAAATGTGGGAGCTTCAGTTGTCACTCAGGAATGGTAGAAATCAAGATAGTCTGTGAATGCCAGGGATCTACTGTTTGTTTGTGATACCTGAGTTGTGGCGAAGTGAGCCCTCAATCAACCCTTTCTCTTTCCATCTGTCTGTGGAGCAGATACATTTGTGTATGTAGTTAAATACCTACTGGTTAAATTACACAAGACCTTTGGGGAAGTCTGTTTCCCCTAGTGCCTTCCAGGCTATGGCTTCAATTGTTGACATCAATAAGAAGCTAAATATTTTTGTAAGCAGAAGCACCTTTCATAACATAGCATATTTTAAATAAATATGAAATAGAATTTTAAAATATATTTTTATGTAATTTTTTTCTTTAAAAAAAATACACATTTAAATATTCAACAGGTGCTAAAGTGGCCACAGAGAGTAGGTTCCCATCCTTTAGCTGTCTTTATTGTCCCTTCCTGGAGGCAGGCAGTGTTAACCAGCTTTTGACAAATCCTTGTAAAGATAGTCTATGTATATATAATCAATACTCATACTGATATATGCCCCAGTTGTTTTACACAAATTGTATCACACTGTTTTTAAAACCTATGTAAAATTAGTAGTATTGATTGTATCTTGGAGTTTTATCTATATTAGAATATAAAGAGTTTCCTCATGGTTTTCTATAGTGGTATTTTATACTATTGTATGGATGTACCACAGTTTTCCTTTACTGATGGACAGTCGGGTTGTTTCCAGTTTTTTGACATTACAAGCAGTGCTATAGTCCATGAATCACCTTTTACGTTTTTTATACACATGTGCAAGTATCTATGGGATAAATTTCTATAGGTAGAAGGGCTGAATTGGAGAGTATGTTCTTGAAAATTCGTTTCCATAGAGTGGAGTTTGTTTCAAACAATAATGCCACCATAGTGTATGAGAGGGCCCACATCTCCATATTCTTATAGGATTTTTTTTTAATACAAAATGGTAATTAATTTCATTACCACCTAATGTTTCTAGATTCCTGGTGGTACATGGTAAGCCAGGGCTTCCAGGAATTTCTTTTCATGAGAGATTGGGGAAGTGTATCCATTTGACAAATGATTTCAAGGGAGAGTCAAGTTGCACAGCCTTGGTTTAGAGGAAGTAGGTGGAGCAGGAGAGAAAGAGGAGGTAATTTTTAAATTTTTTATTTATTTATTTTAATTGGAGGATAATTTCTTTGCAGTATTGTGGTGGTTTTTGCCATACATCGACATGAATTTACCCATGGGTGCACATGTGTCCCTCCATCCTGAAACCCAGTCCCACCTCCCTCCTCACCCCATCCCTCTCGGTTGTCCCAGAGTCCTGGCTTTGAGGCTTTGAGTACCCTGCTTCATGCATCGAACTTGCATTAGTCATCTGTTTTACATATGGTAATATACATGTTTCAGTGTTGTTCAAAGGAGGTAATTCTGTGTTAAATGTCATTTAGTCTGTCAGCCAGCCCTTTTGTAGATTGTTACGCAAGGAAATTATAATAAAAAGAGTAAAAACTAAAGTGAACTGTTTGACACAGGAGGGACTTTGAGAGTATCATACATTTGCATTGGTGCCAGCAGTAATGGTCTCCACCTACAGTACTGATGAGACATCCACTGTAGGCATTGGAGGGAACACACTGGGTGTCAGTACCCTTGATATTAGCCATTGTCAGGTATAGTATGCTGCTGCTAGGTCACTTCAGTTGTGTCCGACTCTCTGCGACCCCATAGACTGCAGCCCACCAGGCTCCCCCGTCCCTGGGATTGTCCAGGCAAGAACACTGGAGTGGGTTGCCATTTCCTTCTCCAGTGCATGAAAGTGAAAAGTGAAAGGGAAGTCGCTCAGTCGTGTCCGACTCTTAGCAACCCCATGGACTGTAGCCTATCAGGCTCCTCTGTCCATGGGATTTTCCAGGCAAGAGTACTGGAGTGGGGTGCCATTGCCTTCTCCGAGGTATAGTATAGGTGAGTGGAAATCAGAAGCTGCATTGGTGCATTTCCTGGATATCTGATCTCCAGAGCTGTCCCTTTTGATATCAGCAATGGCTGGACTAGTAAAGAACCCACCTGCCAGTGTGGGAAATGCAAGAGACATGGGTTTGATCCCTGGGTTGGGAAGATCCCTTGGAGGAGGGCATGGCAACCCACTCCAGTATCCTTGCCTGGGGAATCCTATGGACAGAGATGTCTGGTGGGATACAGTCCATGGGACCGTAAAGAGTAGGACATGACTGAAGTGACTTAACATACATGCACTGGAAAAAAATGGTAGATCTTGGCTAATAACACAGAGGACGCATCATGGTACACGTTTAAGGTACTGCCTTAGGAAATCTCAGCAGCCTTAACGAGATTTGAAGTGTGCTTTTCTGCACAATGAGAAATACTGCTTGTGATTTAAATGGTGAGTGACTTAACCTACCTGGTTTTTAGGCCTGTAGAGTACAGGTTACACGTGAGATGATGGGATAGTGCCAGATGATAATTAAAGAAAATACAAAGGATAGCATTTCTAAGTACTAAAAAAATTTGCTTAACTCCTATAAGCATAATTTGTTGGCATGAAAAGACGGTATGTTTGTATACAAGATCACACACTTACAGAAGACAGAAAAAGAGGAAAAAGGTGTCATAAAAACAGCTTCTGTTAAAATAATATTGGCTTCTGCTTATTCTACCTGATTAGGAGATGGTGGAAAAAATGCCTAATCTATACTAGCTGTTCATAATTTATGTGATAGTGAAAGTAGCCAGTGACCTCAAAATTAGATGAAGGAAAGGAAGGTAGTGAATATTTTTATGCTATAGAATTTTATACAAAATCTCCATAAACTTTAGACTGAGATAATGGATGAAAACAATTTTTATAAATGTTAGATATGTGCTTACAGGCAGAATATACTATATAACATTACCAGTGTTTTGTATGCTAATTATTTCTTAAAATATATAATAAACATTTACTGCAGCCTTTGTACAATGATAGCTTTTAGATTTCTCTTATTTTTCTATTCCTCCTCCTAGTCACAGACAGAATTTTGCCGTTGTAAATTTCATACATTTATGGTTTTTAGGTAGGAAAAGACCAGAAATCTATGTGTTGGATATGTGTCTCAGTGACATTTTGTTAATAAGCATATATTTGATGGCATTTTATTAAAAGGATACATGTTGTACTAATCTATATACATCAAGAACTTAGGACCTAGTAAGCTGGTTTCTGGATTTTCTTGTTCCAGAAAATAAAATAAGGAAAAATAGCCTTAGCCAGATTCTCAGAGGGGATAAGAGTTTGAAACAGGAAGACAGTGGTTGAAGAAAAACACCGGGGTCAGAATCAGGGTGATCTGGGTTCAATCCTGACTGTGTCACCAAATATGATTCTGGGTGAGTTACTGAACTCTGCAACTCACTTTCTCCAACATCAACTAGAGGGATAATAGAACCCATCTTTCTGTGAGAAAGAAGGAAATGAAATAATTTTTATAAATTATCTAATGCTTTGAATCCTTTTTTGGAAGAAGGGGAGATTGAATTAATAAATTTACAATGCTTCTTTTTGCAAGATCACTCAGGTTTTACCTCATTTATCCACCAGGGGGAAAATTATACTATCACTCTATCAGGAAAAAGTTGCCACTCCTACATTATTTAATAGGGAAGTCAGGTTCCTTGCTTTTGTTTATTTAGTGAGGTAGGAGTCATAGAGAACATCAGTATGAGTCTTAATTTATTTATTTTTTACTGCTTTTTAGATGGATTCTTCTCAGGCCTTTACAACTTGCACACGTGAATGTTAAGTCTTTATAGCTCACATTGTAACTCAGAGAAATACAGAGTGTTTTGGGTTTTTTTTTTTGACTGAGTGTTTAAGATGTATAGAATGTAGTATAATAACTACTCTGGACCCTTCATTCCTCTTCTGCAGTTTTCCAGGATGTTACCAGTCTTGTTTCACAACTTTAGCGCTTAATTTGTAGCAACTTTCTCACCTTGTAGCATTTCATTTCACAATTTTGATTTGTAGCTCTAAAAATACATGGAAGGCTTCCTCTCTTTAAATTATGTATCATCTCTCTAAATAAAGCAACTGTATTTCCCTAATATCATCAAATAGTTGGTATTCATATTTCCCCTCCTACCAAATAATCTTTTTTTTTTTAATAATTTAAATCAGGGTTGAAACAAGATCTATGAAATGCAGAATATGATTGATTAGTTAATATGTCTCAATCTAAATTTCAAATTTCCTCTTTCGTTTGCTTATTTATCATTCCTTAAAAATTTTTTGTGTGCATATGTGCAGAAAACAACTTTTTAATCTTGTCTAGCAATGGCTTTCAGACTTTTGAGTCTCAAGTCCCCTTTATGCTCTAAAAAATGAAAAAAACCAAAGACCTATTGTTTTTGTGTTACACTGATCAATATTTACTGCATTAGAAATTAAAATATATTGGTTATTTATTACTTACAACAACGGTAAATTGATTAAGTGTATACAAGCACACTTTTTATGAAATATAATGATAATTTCCAAAATTTAAAAGAAAAGGTGAGAAAAGTAGCACTGTATTACATTTTTGCAAATATCTGTAATGTCTGCTTAATAGAAGACCGCTGAATTCTCCCGTCAGTTTCTGCATTCAGTCAGTTGCGATACATTGTTTTGATTGAAGCCTGTGAAGAAAGTCTCCTTCACACTGGTATGGAGTTGGAAAAGGGAGGAATATTTTAAGTTTTTCATTTAATGATGGATATTCTTTAATATTATACCAAAACTTGACATGTGGTAGTTTCTTAAAGGTTAGTTGCAGTGTGCAATTTGAAATCTTATCAATGAGTTTTCTGTGCTCTGTTACATTAAAATCACACTGGCCTGTCCTACATTCTGAATGGACCCTTTAACCATGAATAATTTTGTAACTTTAAGCGTTGGTTGTTTGGAAAATACTGCCTAACTGAGTTATGACATATTTCATTATTAAGTATCTTTAAAGGTCATATTCATGAATATCACCACCCATCTCCTTGGAAAAGTCTGTAGCTATTGGGAAGCTGTCAGGCTCATCGTGGTACATACAGGTTTTCCAAAATGTTGAAGTTGTATCATTAGTAACATGCTGTCAGTGTTTTTTTCTTTATGTGACAAACTCTTTTCATTTATTTTTGACAGTGTATTTTCCAGATATCCAAACTTGAATAAACATAATTTTTAAAGTAAAAGTGGGATTCCAAAGGAAAAAAAAAAACAAAAACAGCTTGTTCAGCTTGCCTCTCAAACAGTTCACAAGTACTTTGCCTGGAGACAGCCATGGTACTTCGGCATACCTGAGCTCTGCGTGCATACTCCTCTTTCATCAGACAGAATATTAAAAAGATATATATTCAAATATCAAGACAATACAATTTATTATTTTACTTCATCAGAGATGGTCTTTAGTGAATCTGGCATTTGTTGACTCCTACTGAAATGACTCCTACTGTAGCTGGGTGCTTCTGCTACAGCAGGCTTATCCACTGTTGCTTTGGCCCATCAGCGTAAATATCAGCATAGTGAAAAAGGCAAATAATGTGCTAGTATTTTTATGAAAATAATTTTGACTTCTTGGACCTCTTGAAATTCCCAGAACAACACGTATCTTGCTTCTTATATCTTTTTGGTGTGATTTCACATGTTCTTGTGTCTGTGGTATTTCCTGTGAATAGACTTGATCACATCAGATTTGATGTAATTTTTTCCTCGCAAGACTGCTACATAAATGGTATTGGCTTGGTAGGTATTCTTAGAAGGCATTAATGGTTATTGTCTAGAGCCATTATTTTAAAAGTTGCAAATGGTTATGTTTCAGTTTTATCATTCCTTCTTATTACCAAGAATTTTTTTTCTAAAAGGAAGCTTCCTTTCACCAATGATTTGGTTTCCCTGAGATATAGCTCTTATTGTTCTCATGTGATATAGTCAGGATAAATCCTTATTTCTTTTTCCCAATAATGAATTAGTAGTTCTCTTGTATTCTCAAAAGGAGATCGATGAAGTGTTCTTGATCGGTTGGTTTTGAATATCGTTGTGAACTCATAATAATTTAAACTTATTTGATATGTTTCAAGTCACTGCAGCTAATATCCTTACTTTGGCCAACAGAAGCCTTTTCAGATTGGTCTCTGAGTCCTTTTGGTATGAACTCTGCTGTCTTTGATAGCTTCCTTGCTTTTTAATTTGATAAGATGTTCCTGATTCATCTTGCACATTTCCTGCTGCCAGTTAGCTCGTTCTCTGGGAAGACCTGGCAGAAATGGCATTTAGAGACTATAGTCTGAACACTAGGCGATTAATTTTGACTGGTGGTTGTTTTCCAAAGTTTGTCTGGGCAAAGCTAGAAAATATGCATATTTCTAAAGCAAAGTGCATCATGGAATCATAATGATACTTCCATTCAGATTTAGGACCCATTGATCTTTGACCACCTGTCAGTGACACCAATGTAATTACTTACTTGTTTTATCCCATACCACACAGACAGCAGCCTCAGAGTAACAGTATCAATACTACCACCAGTGGGTATATGATTATGAAAAAGTTTGTTTTTGAATTTTTCTAAATGAAAGAAAGTTAAAAGTATTATCACAGTGTAGCTACCCAAACTGGTTATCTGAACATAGCCGTATTATATTTGCTCTACATTTTGAGACTGTTTTCCTATTTCTAAGAACATCAGTTTGGCAGCTGTTTCAACTAAATTAAATAAATTAAGTTTATTGAATCAATCATACTGTGTATTCGTTGTGTTGATAGAACAGACTTAATTGACAAATTTAGTGTAGATGGCATTCAATAATGGACTGAATTTTCTTGTTCTTTTCATTTTCTTTTTTTTTAACCTAAATGGCCTTTCTTTTATTTTTCAACATTTTATATTGGGTACTCTCCTTTATGCACATCTACTCTCTTTTCAAAGTCTTAGAGGGGGAGGAAACAACTTAGAGGGTGAAGAATTCTATCCCTGTGTGATCAAGACTTTCTGTTTTAAGTGAGTATGCTATGAAACAGTGAATTCCCTTTCTAACAATGGCAAAGGTTTACCATGGTACTTTTTATTTGAACTAGAACTTATTTTCTCCTGTAATATACTTTAGATTACACTTGAAAAAATGTTTCTGAAGCAGGTATTTCTAAATCTCTGGATGTGGGACATTGTGACCAAGAAAATTATGTAGTTAAGGGAAACTGAAGGAATGACCACTGAAATAAAAACTGATTTGCATGTAGACTATGTGGTACTATGCCCTTTTTTTCCTTTTTCAGGTTAAAAAATAAATCATGACTGAATCTGCCTCTAGCACAAGTGGTCAAGAATTTGATGTATTCAGTGTTATGGATTGGAAGGATGGAGTAGGTACATTACCAGGAAGTGACTTAAAGGTAAGCTGTCTGTATTGCATACAACTGCATATGTGTGTATATCTGTTTGTGTTTATTGTTAAAATGAATTTGAGCACATATGTGACATAAAGATTAAAAGCATTAAGCATAGGTGTGTGTAGGTGTATTCAGTTGCTTCAGTCGTGCCTGACTCTTCGCGACCCTATGGACTGTAGCCTGCTGGACTCATCTGTCCGTGGGATTTTCCCAGCAAGATTACTGGAGTGCGTTGCCATGCCCTCCTCCAGGGGATTTTCCTGACCCAGGGATTGAATCTGCGTCTCTGGTGTCTCCTGTATTGCAGGCGAATTCTTTACTGAAGTATAGTGGCTATAGTTTTGTATGATACTTGTTCCTCTGCCTCTCAAGACAGTACACGGCTGGTGGATTGGCAGACGCCTTTGTCATTTGGGGTGGGAGACTAAGAAATCCTTCTGCAATCTGTACTCATTTTGTAGAAATTAATGTGTAATTTCAAGGAAGATCGTTTCAGGATTTCTATGGCTAATAAATTTTAAGAATGGTAGACTTAGAAGGCCTAGCTTTGTTTATGTTTTGTAGTGATGAGCTTTGTAACTGAAGTGAAAAGTACTAGGACTCCCTGTGTCCTAGTTTTTTTATGTAAAAACTGGACAAAGCTAAAATACTGAATAAACAGGACTGTTCACCTCCCTTAAATTATTTATACTGTAAACTGTGCATATGGATTTTTGTATAATCACTTGTTCGGAAGCTGGTGCTTCCTGTAAATGAGACTGCTTTTGTAACAATGAGAACTCTTTTCAGAGAGCAGTGCTTCAGTCTGCTTCTTTTCTAGGTGCTCACCCTGCCCCCTTTTCCCCAGCACCCCCTGCCCCCGCCCGAGCCACTCCAGGACCACACCTGCTGCACCATGGAACAGGGTTGTGCAAGCACCCACCTCTCATTTCTAATTTGCTTTTGCTCCGATCCTATCTCTGGGACCTTGAACCTGTCTGTGGCCCTTTAGACTTCGTGTTTGTACTTGGTCACTTGGTGTTTGAACTTCTGATCTCCATGACTGTCTCTTGGCTTACCTTGCTAATGCTTGTCTTTCTTGCCTGTCATGACTAGGAATTCATGCACCCTAATATTGACTTCTTGGAATCTGCTCCCTTTTAGTGGCTACTTGACAAGTACCTGAGCCAAAACTTTTCTACTTGATCCTCAGTGGTGAGATTTGGACAGTCTGCTTGTTGTTGGAAAAATACTTAGATTTTAGTTGGTTTTGGTTTAATTAAGTGCTATGTGCCAACATATCTATCTGAATTTAGCTTAACAAAAATATTGCAGTGAGGTTTAGTGAAATCTGGAAAGACGATCTGGTTTTTAGTGTTAGTTTTCTGTGACCTTGAACAAGTCAGTTAATCTCTTTGGGGCCAGTTTCCTCTTTAGTAAAATAAGGAATTAAATGAATACCAAGGATTTTATCTGCTCTAACATTCTCCAAATGTTCATCTGGGTTAGATATGATGGAAATAGAGTGCTGAAAATTTTTAGAAAGAACAACTGTTTGAGATTCAGATAGTGTCAACCAGATATTAGCTAAATGAGTTTTGTTTAAATTGAACTTCAGAATCTTTATCTGTAAAATGGCGATATAGGATCTATGTCATAAGCTGGTTATAAGGATTAAAAAAAAATACGTGTAAAAAAATTAACAAATTCTATCTTTTCTTGCTTTATGGTGTATTATGTAAACTACCTTTTTTATTGTTTCAGAGTCTTATTTTTCTTGTACATTTTTATCCTTTTTCTTCTGAATGGCTTTTTTGTGTGTGTATGTCAGGTGGATGATGAAATTTATACTTTTTTTTTCAGTTAGATTTAGATAATAGAGTGACCTCTCCATCCCTGAGAAATTTAGATTGCCTGAAGGTTTTTTAAGCAATGGATTTTAGGAATTAACCTATTACTTTTATAAAGGTAATCAGGTAATTAAGCCACTTAGTGGGTATTATAAACCAGGTTATTTGATTTGACTTTTAGACTCATCTAATTACCTGGGTAATTGCCATGTACCCAGTTTACTTTATGTGCTGTTGACAGTTTGATACTCCACTTAAAAAATAATTTAAAAAACATTTTCTACTTTAGAACTCCTCTTATCCAAAGAGAGTCAGACTCACCAGTTGATTATATTGCTTAGGACTCATTTGCTCTTCGTATTAAAATTTGAGTCGCTTAGGAGATCTGATTGAGAAATTTATTTTTTCACAAATAAGTTATTGGAAAGAATTTTAAATAAATGATGAAATTTACTCTCCTGCATCATACTTTGCCTATTTAACCCTAGAAGCTTCTCTTTGGATGAAGGCATGTGGCTTTCCTAATGCGCAATCACTAAGACAACCAGCTGACGCTAATTCAGGAAATACATAGAAGTCAGTTTCTTTTCATGGGAACAGGTTTTTATATGCTTCAGTTTATTGCCCTTTTGAAAGAACTTTTCTCTGTAAAAGCCTCATGATTGCTGGCCAATCAAGTTACATCACTCTTCTGCTTAAAATCCTTAGCAGTTTCCTATATCTTTTGTGATAAAGTTCAGACCCCTTAAGTTCACCACGAAAGATTTTTGGTGGTCTGACCATTACTTTTCTCCCCAGCTGCATCTTGTTTCACATCTCCATGCCCACGCGGTTTCCTTTCCAGCCCAGTCAGCTCGTTCACACCTTGGTCTCTTTTTACTGGTCCCTGTTGCTGGAGTCCCCGTTCCCCACTTCCCACTGGGCTGACCAACCCTTATAGGAAGCAGAGTGCAAAAGCTCCTTTTTGGGTGCAGTACCAGCGAGAAGAGAGAACTTCTTCTCTGGTGAGCTCTTTCTTTCTTGTGCGTAGTTGCTCAGTTGTGTCCGACTCTTTGCGACCCCATTGGCTGTGTAGCCTGCTAGGCTCCTCTGTCCATGGGATTTTCCAGGCAAGAATACTGAAGTGGATTGCCTTTTCCTTCTCCAGAGGATCTTCCCGACCCAGAGATTGAACGTTTGTCTCCTGTGTTTCCTGAATTGCAGGTGGATTCTTTACCCACTGAGCCATCAGGGATTGGCCCTACGCCTTTTACTTCAAGTCACTTATGTAACCCATTTGAGGCAGTTTCTGTCACTGATGTTAGTTTACAGATGAGGTAAACAGAGGCCTGGGGTGGTTAATGTCACTTGCTCAAGGTCAGACAGTTAGTTATTGGTAGAACTGGGTCTTAAAACCAGGCTTTTCTGATTTTAAAATGGATTCTCTTACACTGCTATTCTTCAGTCTAACAAGAGAAACGTGTTCATATCAAAAGAGATGAAAGGAAAATGTTAACAGCAGTTTAGAGGCAGTATTATGTTAGCTGGAGGGATCAGGAGGGTTTTGGAAACAGATGTCACATGAGCCTTCAGGTGCCTGAAAATAGGTAGGACTCTGTGAGGACTTTTGGGGGACGGGGATGGGAGAAGGGAGAGAGGGACATTCAGAAAGGGGGTCAGCATCAGCAAGTCCAGTATTAGGGGAGACCAGGAAGTGTCCGCTGGGACGTCCTCTTGTAGTCATTAACAAGACATTTTCACTTAAACAAGCTTTGGAAACTTGACTGTGGTCTAATTTGTTCCTTTTAAATGCACATCAGTGTTTGTAGATTAATATCTCAGGGCCAGCTGTAAAAGCAGGCAGGCGACGTAAGTGGTGAGGCTAGTGGAAAGATGCACGGTAGGGCTTGCTGTCCCTAAGCAGTTCTCTACCTAAACTTCTTATACGATTTCCGAAATTGATCCACAGAGAATTTTCCTCTGTGTCATAAGGATTTAGCCTTCCAGCATCCCTCAGTAAAATGTCGGTACACTCCCAACAGTGATAGCATCTTATCTCGAAAGAATAGTTGCCACTTAACCGGGAGCAAGACCCAGCAGCAGTGATGCAGAAACCCAACTGGAAAATTCACTGCACTCTTTGTGCAGGGTTTTGCCTTGTCTTGATTGGCGTTCAGAACACTTCAGTTACTAAATATCTTTGCCCTTAAAACAGATTGGTAAGTACAACTCACATTCATTTCAATGTCGTAAGTAATAAAAAGAGTAATCTCAGCGGTGTCTTTTAATGATCTGTTATTAAAGACAGGCACAAATAGGCTAAAGATCCTTTGTCTCTATAAGCAAAAATAAAGAAGAGAATGAATCAAAGGTAGTTTAAGCCAAGACAAACAAGTAAAACCTTCTTAACCCATTATATATTTCAGGCATAATTGTTTCCTGGTTGACCTATATGTAGCCACTAACAGAAAAAGTTAGTCTCAACTGATATGCTTGATTTGCTTTATAAAGCCCTTTTATAAAGTTTGTAATTTTTGCATTCTTGATTGTAGATTGGAGTCAGTTGCTATTTTTTTTATATTGCTTTAAAGGTGTCTAAAAGAACCAATAACCTGAAAAAAAGTGATTTTATCAAGTTTCTATGGTTCCAGCACCATTCATAAAATGTTACCAATTTCAGACTTTGAGCATATCATAGGATACTTTAAAAACACTCTGAGGTTAATGTTTTATAAGTTACAGGTGTACAATTTAGTGATTTTCAATTTTAAAAGGTTATACAGTCTACTTATAATTATTACTATTGGTTATATTTCCCCATGTTGTACAATATATATCCTTATAGCTTACATTATACCTAATAGTTTATAACTCTTAGTGCCCTACCCCCATGTTGCCTTGTCCCCTTTCCCTCTCCCCACTGGTAACCAATAGTTTGTTCTCTATATCTGTAAGTATGTTTCTTTTTGTTACATTCACTAGTTTGTTGTTGTTTTTAGATTCCGTATATGAGTGATACCATAAAATATTGTGTTTCTCTGTCTGACTTGTATCACTTATCATAATGTCCTCCAAGTCTATCCATGTTGCTGCATATGGCAAAATTTCATTCTTTTTGTGGCTGCATAATATTCCATTGTGTGAGTGTGTGTGTGTGTGTATCACATTTTCTTTATCCATTCATCTGTTGATGGACCCTTAGGTTGCATCCATATCTTGGCAGTTGTAAATAATGCTGCTATAATCATTGGGGTGCATATGTGTTTTAAAATTAGTGTTTTGGTTTTTTTTTTTATATATATTCTTAGGAATGAAACTGTTGGCTCATATGGTAGTTCTGTTTTTAGGTCTTTGAGAAACTTCCATAGCGTTCTCCACAATGAGTACACTAAGTTACAGTCCCACCAAAGTATAGGAGGGTTTCCTTTTCTCCGTATCCTCGCCAAAATTTGTTGTTTGTATCTAGTTTCATGATGGCCGTTCTGACAGTTGTGAGGTGATCATACATACAATGACAGTGGTTTTGATTTGCATTTCCCTGATGGTTAGCAATGTTGAGCATCTTTTTATGTGTCTATTGGCCATTCATATGTCTTTTTTGGAGAAATGTCTATTATGTTCTGCTCATTTTTTAGTTGGGCTGTTTGTCTTTTGGTGTTGAGTTGTATGAGCTGTTTAGATAAATGGATGTTAACCCCATTGGTCATATCATTTGCAGATATTTTCTCCCATTCAGTGGGTTATCTTTTCCTTTTGTTGATGATTACTTTTGTGCAAAAGTAATGTGTACTGTGCAAAGCTTTTACATTTAAATAGGTGCCCCTCTTTGGGCTTTTATTTCTTTTGTGTTAGGAGATAGATCCCCAGAAATATTTCTATAATTTGTGTCAGACAGTGTTCTGCCTGTTTTCCTTTAGGAGTTCTGTGGTTTTTTTTTTCCTCCAGCGGTATAGGATGCCTTTAAACTTAATGAACCCTATCCACAGATAAATCAATGTCTGCCCTTAACCATAATTTTGCATTTATTTCATGTGAGTTATCAATCCCTGAAGTCCATCCATGGGTCCCCAGCTTACAGAAGTTAACTGTGTTCCTAAGTGCATTGCATCTTTACTTTGTGCTTAGACTGTAGGTCAATTACTGGCAGTGACTATTGGGAGAAGGAAAAGATAACTGGAATTAACTGTTCTGTGGGAATATTATCTTTTAACTTTAAAAGTGAGCCTAAAACTCCCAGGTCTCACCAGGTCTGAATTTTGATTTGAAGATTCCATTCAGCTGTGCTCTCTTTCTCAGTGTTTGAAATGCCAGGGTGTAGTTTAGCAGCAGTCTGGAAATTTGAACCACAGAAGACTTGCTGTGCAATGTAAATGTTCTGTATTGTTTCCCACATTTTGTATTAATATTTAGCAAAAAGCTTAAATTAACATCAGCATGTAATAAAAGTAAACTTACTTACCTGGGCTAATGCCAGTTTTTTAAAAATTCCATTCAGAATTGATTTTCCACCATCATTTTTAACGTCATTAATTAATAATCATGATGGCTTGACTTTTCTACTCTTGCCCAGTAGATGGTACTATCAGCTTTATTTTCAAATATTCTGGTTTCAGTGTTGATCATTTAAAACTTTATTTTTTCCCAACGTGTGAAGTTATTTTTAGCTCTTTCCTTCCCAATTGACTTTTTACCATCTCTTAAACTGACATTTTTAGGTGAATCCACAGGTTTAGTATATGCATGCTACCTGGGAACTTGTATCTGAGATATATAATAGAAAACATTTTCACTTTCCATAACTATGTCACTTGTTCTATCTAGAAAGCTTTTAATAATTGTGGACCATGTGCAGAAAATTGTTTAAGGTGCTATTTTCACCTGGTGGAAGGAATAATTAGTTGTAAATTTGGCTGAAGATTTTTCTGACTTGTAGCCTGAATCTAGTTTGATAAAATTAATCATTCTGTTGGCATGTTGACCAAATAGATTTTTAGTTAGAAAATAGAAGGCCTCATTTTAAATACTGCATATTTGCATGTTCATATATATTTCTGGGAGCAATCTAAGAACTTTAAGCCAATGTTTTATGATCCTTTTGAATTTTGAGCTTTCTAGCTCTTTATCCCCTGGTACAATTAGTGAATCTCTTATGTCATTCTGTTATAAGGGAAAACAGAAGGAATACAGGGTAACTTTGACTCTCATGAATGTGAGTCAACCTAGCTGTTTCAAAGAGGATGGGGCCCCTGCACACAGGTAGTGGTTCAAAGCCTTCAACACATTATGCCCATTATGATTCCACATAGGGTGCCTGGGAGATTGCAGAAGAATATTTGGTTTGAGGCTTGCCATGAGATGAGGTGAGAGGAAATTTTCAATATTTGGGGTCCAGAATACCTGTGAAATCAAAATGCTCTTACTTTTTAGTGGTAAACTTGGCCTGAGGCTAGTAGACTTGTTCTGATCTCTCAGATATTACCAGTTGTTTGGGAGGACTAGAAGTGAATGACTATAATGGAGAATTCTAAAGAGCAGTGAAAGAAAGACGAAATATAGAACCTGGGGAGAGTCCCATGACTCATACTTCAGCCTTCCTTCTTCACATCTTGGAATATGGAGATTGGATGTACAAGTCAGAATTTCTAAAATGGTAATTTTTCCTGCTCTTTGAACTAGGTCAACTTGGGTGAGACAAGTTGATTCCTGGGAAAACAGTAATTCTGCTTTTACTAACTTTAATTATTAAATAAACTGTAATATGAAATGTGAAAAAAAAAAGCCTTAGCCAAAAAAACAGTATTTGAAATTGCGAGCCATAGAAGTGAGCTGGCAACTCCACGGGACAGTGCAAAGATGGTGGTTTGTATCGTTAAAAAGTGCTTCGCTGCATTGTCCTGTTCCCTCTTCCCGAAATCCCAGATTTGTTAAATGCAAAGGTTTTCATAGTGGTAGTGAGTTTGTCTGGATATAATTGGGGCTTAACCTGAATATAATTGTTGAAATTAACTCTTAAAATGTAGACTCTTAAGTGCCAGCCTTTAAATGGTGACAGTTCTGAACACTTTTATAAATTCTGCCTCTTCTGTTGCTGCTAGTTCCGTGTAAATGAGTTTGGAGCCCTGGAAGTTATTACAGATGAGAGTGAGATGGAAAATGTTAAAAAAGCAACAGCAACTACAACTTGGATGGTACCAACTGCTCAAGAAGGTAAGAACGGGCCATCTGCATTGTCTTTTCTCTCTTTTTTTTTTTTTGGCGAGTTTTTAATGTTAGACTATCTAAGATTTTATAATAGGCCTGAACTTTGAAAATCCTGGGTGATCTTCATGTCATATATTCTTAGGTAAATTTCTATGATGAAACTGATATGGAACCAGCTTTAATATTTTTGAAATAACTGTAAAGTGTCTTCTTTCCTCAAGCCAGATCTGTCATGGCACAAGGTTAATTGAAAATTACCAAGTAAATTCATGTTGTAATAGCCTACCCAGGTGATTTAGCCAAAAGCCTGCCACTTTTTTCTCATCTGCTCCGATGGTTGTAACTAACACCTATATGCTGATGACTCCTAAATCTATATCTCCAGCCCCGACCTCTCCCCCGAGCTCCAGGCCCGTATTTCCACCTGCCTACTGGACATCTCCACCTGGATGTCCCACAGGTACCTCAAACTCCACATGTCTAAAATGCGATTCATTTTCTATTTCTTTCTCCCCTCCCCAACCTGCTTTTTCTTCTGTAGCCCGTAATATCAGTTGATGGTAGCACCATCCATCCAGTGGACAAGCAAGAAATCTAGGAGTCATCCTGATTTTGGTCTCTCCCAGCCCCATAGCCTGTTACTGAATCCTCTTGGTTTTTGTTTCCTAAATATGTCTCAGATCTGGCCTTTTCTACTTATTATCACTGCTGCTGTCTTCATTTAGGCCCTTATCACCTCTCACTTGAACCACTGCAGACATCTCTTAAAAAATCCCTCTGCTTCTGATCTCCCCCAATTTATCCAGCACACTGAAGTCAGAGGAACTGATGTAGATTGCTTATCTGACACTTCACCAACTTCTTATTGTCTCTTTAGCAAAACATACAAAGATCTGGGTGAACCGCACCCACCTGCTTGCTTTTGTCTCTTTGCTCTCCGTTCTGTTCTTTGTACGCTGTGTTCTGGCAGGGCCAGCAGCACTGAATTACATAGAATTCTCCCAGGACTATGTGGTTTCATGCTTCCTTGCCTTTGCTCACACTGTTTCTTCTGGCCAGGATGCTGTTTCTCTCTTTGTCCAGTTGGTAAATTCCTCTTTGGCCTTCAAAACTCTTATTGAGGCTTTCTATCACAAAATCTTTTCTTGAACTACCCACTGCCCCCACCTGCACCCCCACCCCCACCCCGGGCTGGATGAGTCACTTCTTCCTCTGCACTGCTTCTGGAACTTGTTCATGCTTCAATTATTGCATGTATCACATTTTATTATAAATATTGGTTTTCTTGCCTGTCTTCTCTTCTAGACTGTGAGCTCTCTTGGGCAAGGTCTGTACTGTCATTATCAGTGTCTAGCATAAATGGGTGCCTAAGTGTTTGCTGAATGAATGATTAGCCTAATGATTCAGACGAATGGAAATGTGGACTCCTAGACAATATGGATAATTATGATTCAGGAGATCTGCTACATTAAAAGTAAAATAGAAGGATGATTCAGCCCATTAACTAAAACTCATCAAAAACATTATACAACATAGATAACTCTTTTTAAATTTTGTCAAAAAGATAACAGCTGTAAAGGACTCTATGGATGGACAATTTCATCTTCTGAATTTAGTGACTAATGAAATTTTCTTCATTTTACTTTGAACTCTGTAGAAAAGGCATTAGACAAGCTTTTGCTTTTCCACAGATGTTTTTGTTATGTAAATGATTTGAGTGATCCCATTCCAGCCCATCCACCTCTCTCTCCCAAAGGAATGATCGATATTCATTCATTCATTCAACAAACATTATCCTTTTTATTGTGTTGCTAACAAAATTATTAGAAGAAAAAGTTTAAATGTATTTTGCCACGATTTCTGTCATGGTTTTAAGGTGTTTTGTTTTTTTTTTTCTTTTCACCTTCTAGTCTTTTCTGAGAAGACTGGAATGCCTTTCAGGCTGAAGGACCCAGTGAAAGTAGAAGGGCTTCAATTCTGTGAGAACTGTTGTCAGTATGGCAACGTAGATGAGTGTCTTTCTGGAGGAAACCACTGCAGCCAGAACTGTGCTCGACATGTCAAAGACAAGTAGGTTTTTGCCCACATTCCATTTATAAAATGAGTGTTAGAGTCCAAGGGCCTGGTGCTTGGGAATGGAGAGGTTTAGTGTTCTCTGACGTCTGTCATCCAAATGCCTTCCCCCGACTCCACCCCACCCCTCAAGACTTTCCCTTCGGAGGCACTTGCACCCTAATCCCACTACTGGACCAGGTGGCTTCAGTCTGAGTTCAGTTACATTGCTCATGTCCTACCTGCAATACAATCTTGGCCTCTTTCTTTAGTCTTTTATTTACATTAATTTGCTTCCCAGCCAAGAGTATTTAGATCTCTTTGGGCTGCATACACGTTTTAGTGATACTGATGCTTGTGAAAATGTACTTGGGTTTAAATTTTAGGAGTTCTTAGGTAATTCAGCTAAAACTCTGTGAATGAAATACAGCTTCCCCTGACTGAGCATCCACTGAATGGCCATAGTGAGGCGTCTTGTAATTGTGTCTCTGTGGTTCTCAGGACAGACTGAGGATTCTGAGACAGGGCCATCAGCTGTGACTGATGGTGGTGTGATTGCCTTGGGGGACTCTGATGAGGTCAGCTTATCACTCAGATCAGATCAGATCAGTCGCTCAGTCATGTCCGACTCTTTGCGACCCCATGAACCGCAGCACGCCAGGCCTCCCTGTCCATCACCAGCTCCCGGAGGTCACTCAGACTCGCATCCATCGAGTCAGTGATGCCATCCAGCCATCTCATCCTCTGTCGTCCCCTTCTCCTCCTGCCCTCAATCCCTCCCAGCATCAGAGTCTTCTCCAATGAGTCAACTCTTCGCATGAGGTGGCCAAAATACTGGAGTTTTAGCTTTAGCATCATTCCCTCCAAAGAAATTCCAGGATTGATCTCCTTCAGAATGGACTGGTTGGATCTTCTTGCAGTCCAAGGGACTCTCAAGAGTCTTCTCCAACACCACAGTTCAAAAGCATCAATTCTTCGGCGCTCAGCCTTCTTCACAGTCCAGCTCTCACATCCATACATGACCACAGGAAAGACCATAGCCTTGACTAGGCGAACCTTTGTTGGTAAAGTAATGTCTCTGCTTTTGAATATGCTATCTAGGTTGGTCATAACTTTCCTTCCAAGGAGCAAGCGTCTTTTAATCTCATGGCTGCAGTCACCATCTGCAGTGATTTTGGAGCCCAGAAAAACAAAGTCTGACACTGTTTCCACTGTTTCCCCATCTATTTCCCATGCAGTGATGGGACCAGATGCCATGATCTTCGTTTTCTGAATGTTGAGCTTTAAGCCAACCTTTTCACTCTCCACTTTCACTTTCATCAAGAGGCTTTTTAGCCCCTCTTCACTTTCTGCCATAAGAGTGGTGTCATCTGCATATCTGAGGTTATTGATATTTCTCCCGGCAATCTTGATTCCAACTTGTGTTTCTTCCAGTCCAGCATTTCTCATGATGTACTCTGCATATAAGTTAAATAAACATGGTGACAATATACAGCCTTGACGTACTCCTTTTCCTATTTGGAACCAGTCTGTTGTTCCATGACCAGTTCTAACTGTTGCTTCCTGACCTGCATACAGATTTCTCAAGAGGCAGATCAGGTGGTCTGGTATTCCCATCTCTTTCAGAATTTTCCATAGTTTATTGTGATCCACACAGTCAAAGGCTTTGGCATAGTCAATAAAGCAGAAATAGATGTTTTTCTGGAACTCTCTTGCTTTTTCCATGATCCAGCGGATGTTGGCAATTTGATCTCTGGTTCCTCTGCCTTTTCTAAATCCAGCTTGAACATCAGGAAGTTCACGGTTCACATATTGCTGAAGCCTGGCTTGGAGAATTTTGAGCATTACTTTACTAGCGTGTGAGATGAGTGCAATTGTTCGGTAGTTTGAGCACTCTTTGGCATTGCCTTTCTTTGGGATTGGGATGAAAACTGACCTTTTCCAATCTTGTGGCCACTGCTGAGTTTTCCAAATTTGCTGGCATATTGAGTGCAGCACTTTCACAGCATCATCATTCAGGACTTGGAATAGCTCCACTGGAATTCCATCACCTCCACTAGCTTTGTTCGTAGTGATGCTTTCCAATGCCCACTTGACTTCACATTCCAAGATGTCTGGCTCTAGGTCAGTGATCACATCATCATGATTATCTAGGTCTTGAAGCTCTTTTTTGTACAGTTCTTCTGTGTATTCTTGCCACCTCTTCCCAATATCTTCTGCTTCTGTTAGGTCCACACCATCTCTGTCCTTTATCGTGCCCATCTTTGCATGAAATGTTCCTTTGGTATCTCTGATTTTCTTGAAGAGATCCCTAGTCTTTCCCATTCTGTTGTTTTCCTCTATTTCTTTGCATTGATCACTGAAGAAGGCTTTCTTATCTCTTCTTGCTATTCTTTGGAACTCTGCATTTAGATGTTTATATCTTTCCTTTTCTCCTTTGCCTAACAAGGTGTATTTCCTGCAAGTACTTGTGTACTGCAAATAAATGACTTGGTATTTATGTTCTTGTGGAGTTTCTCATGTATTTTAATCAGCACAGGCTTGGAAATTGTCTGTTTTTGTTGGCCATCTGGTGTTTTGCCAAATTACATTTGGCCTTTTTTGATTGAACTTGGCATTCTCAATAATTGCTGGATTGTTGCTTTAAAATCGCCACCAAAGACTAGGATAGCTCCAGATAATCGATTCTTTTATTAGTATGGATGGTAGCTGTGAAAAACCAATACTTTTAAACTTGTTAGAACCTGTTTCACCTGTAGGGATGGTGCCCTTTTAAAATTCTATCATTAATTACATAATTATAATAAATAATTATATAAATTAATATATAAGCTAATTTCCACTTTCTGTCTTGACAGTGTCATTCATGATTTTGGGCTGAAGTGTCTCTTATCTATGATATTCTAATACATACACATTTCTCCTCTGGGTTAAATATTTTTAAAAGGTTTTTTGCATTGCTAATCAACATGCAGATATTTGATGGGTATTGTTTCCTAGTCACTCTTTTGGGTTTATGAATTCAGCAGAGATCAGAAGGAAGAAAGGGACATGGGAGAAGACAACGAGGAAGAAGATTCTAAGTGTAGTAGGAAGAAAAAGCCAAAGTTGTCTCTGAAAGCTGACTCCAAGGAGGAAGAAGAGCGGGATGATGAGATGGTCAGTACCCACAGGGCTTCTCCTTCTGCAGGTGGCACCAGGGTTTCAGTGCTGCTTCTGTGACCTTGTTTTACCATCAGCAGAGTGCCCACCTATCCTCTCTCTGTGTGTCACAGTCCTCATCTCATAATGAGAATAATAAATAATATAGTACCCCTCCCTCAGGGTGAAGAAGTAGGAAGTCCTGAAATTTATTGTTGGAGTGAGAGAGTCACTGGCAGAACCTTCAGTTCTGCAAATTAATTTTAAATTCTTCTTGACAGCAAAATGCCAATCTCATTTTGGTAAATTGCAGACAGATCTTATAATACTATGAGAGTAGGTAGAAAATGGCAGATAAATGTCAGATATATTTAGGGAAAACTAATTCAAAATATGCTAATTAAAACATAAACATCTCATCTCTAAAGTATTTATTAGTAACTCTATATGAGAAGACAACTTTGAAGTCTCAAAGCATTTTCCTTAAGATCAATATTGAGCAATGATTATTGGTTAGTCACTGTTTTAGGAGCTGGGAATTCAGAGATGAATAAGATGGCAGAAGGACAGAATCTTTTTTCTCAGGGACATATAGTAAACCACTAGGGGAAATATCAGCCTGTGATAAGCGCTATGATGAGAAGTACAATAGAGCATTGAGATAATCTGACTGTTTCAAGCTAGGTTATCAGGAGGCCTCCCAGGGAGGGTGGCTTGGACAGTGTGATCTGGATAAGGAGGCTGATGTCAAGTTGAGAGTAAGGAGCTCTGCAGGGCAATGGAATTGTTTGGGGAAAAGACCATAATGTAAAAACATGTGTAGCATGCTTTGTTTAAGGAAATAAGTTTGCTGAGCCTTGAAGGCTAGAGAAGAGTGGAGTAAGATGAAACTGAAGGGTTCTCTGCAGCCCAAGGCTTTATGGTAAACCAGAGTCATGGGTTGTCACTTTACTGTGAGTGTGCTGGGAAGCTGTTGGAAAGGAGGGCAAGGGGAATACTTTGATATGATGTTTTAAAATGATCACTCTAGCTTTGACATGTGAGAACAGAGTAGAATCAGGAAAACCAGCTGGAAGCTTATTGTAGTAGACTAAATAAGAGGGGTGTTTAAGATAGAAGGCAGTTTGAGATAGATGCTAAAGGCAGAGTTGGCAGGGTATATGAGGGAGAGAGAAGAATGAGAGATAACTCCTAGCTTTTTTGGCTTGAACTGTTGACTGGGTAATCATACCATTTCTTGAGAATGGGAAGGCCAGAGTAGAGTATAGAAATTAGAGTACTTCGGCCATCATGCGTTTGAGATGCTTATTAGATGTCCAAGCGAAAATCCCAGGTAGGCATCTGGATATATGAGTATGGAGTCAGAGCTGGAGATATAAACAGGGGATATTTAGCAGACAGATGATCTTTCAAACCTAAGGAGAGTGACTGGATGAAGAAGAGAAGGGGATTAGATGGCAGGAGATGTCAGCAAAGGGACCAAGAAAGAGGGGCGGTGAGGTACCAGGGGAACCAGACCAGAGTGGTCAAGGAACTGAAAGAAGAAAGCGTTTCAAGGAGGTGGGAACAGTATCTGTGCTATAACAGAGTGTAATTCTTGGAAATATTCTTATTTTGTAAGGACCTCAGGCCAAGAGCAACAGAGTTCTCAAGTGACCTATATTCTTACTTTCTTTCAAAGTTATGAAGTGAAACTGAAGAACAGTGCAAAAAAATGCTTTCTGACAGCTCTCTAACTTTTCATTGGTGCCAATTTAATGAACTTTTAAAAATCATAAACTTTTCTGCCTTATTGTAGGAAAACAAACAAGATGGGAGAATCCTGAGGGGTTCACAGAGAGCCCGAAGGAAAAGACGAGGTGATTCGGCTGTATTAAAGCAGGGTGAGTTGATGAAAGGAAGGTTTTACTTGTAATTTTATGAAGTTGAAAATATTTCACACAGGCAGACATTTTAGTCTTAATTGTAAAGCACACTATGGCAGTTAAAGGATCGTTTGGGGATTTTCTTTGGTTAAATTGTGTCAATAAAAGTTGGAGTTTAGAAGAAGTAGAAAAGGGCGAGGGGAAAATGGAAATTAGCAAGTTTCAAGCAGTATCAGGGAAAACTTGAGATCATTTTCTGTTATTTATTTTTCCATCAGGTAGGTTTCTTTTACTTCTGCACTTTGACTAAAACCTCTGGTCTTACTCATTTCATAAAATTTTAGATTTTTTCTTTAATGTTTTCTGTCAACCATGACTTCCTGACACAGTACCCTTTTTTCCTTTTTTTATTTCTCGAGGAACACTTTATTCTCTGAGGATTCTAGAGCTTAGGCCCTGCCCTAAGTACTTGGTGGGCTAACTTGCTGCCTTATTCTTCCCAGACCTTGGGTTGTCTCCCCAGAAGCTTCTGTGTGCCCCACTAGGGTGTGTCGAAGGACCTGCCACATCTGCCCGGCTGATCTTCTGTGTTGGGTCACTGTACTTTGCACAGTCCCATCCTGACCTGCCAATCACATTGTCCCTGTGAATCAGGGCCTGAACCCAGTGCTTCTCTTCAGGGCTTAAGCACATTCCTCCCTTGTTCATCTCTTAAAAACACTTTGAGATGTTCCTACTTGCATCAAGCACACAGCCTAACTTTTACATTTGGATGGCCTTCTGTATTTCATGACTCACATTAAAGGGAGTAAATTCTCAGTTACTCTGCACTCTCCCTCAAAAATGTCTTTGTCCTCTCTGTCCCTTCCCCTTCATTTCTTCTGCTCCCAGGGCTCTGGCCCTTCAGTCGCCGTGTCGCTTCGGTCATTTCCCTCTCTTAGGTCTTCCGTTTTCTTCCTCTTCATGAGCTTTATCATTGCCTGTTCTAAGCTCACCTCCAAATGTCTTTCCCTCAATTTTAAAACCCATCAAGCCTAACATTATATATCCTTTCTTCATTTTCATTTTTTTGTTAAATTAACCCCAAATAAAATTGCTGTAGACTCTGTATCTTTATCATTTATGTGTTCTTTTGCAACTTAAAATTTGGCCTTGGATGCATTGATTCCCCCCCACCCCCACCCCTTTCTCCAAGTTAGCAGCCAGTCCCTAAGTTACTCAGAACATTGACCTTTTCTCAGGTCTCGGCTTCTTGGTTCATTAGGAAAAAACTTTGGAGCATCCTGCTTCTGGACACTCTCACTTGCTGAGCTTCCATGATTCTGTTCTATCTTGGCTTCCTACTGCGTCTCCTTCATTTACTTTAAGTTCTTAAAGTAAATGTACTTTAAGTAAAGTACTTTAAGTTTTTAAAAGTACTTTAAGTTCTTCTGTTCCTTTCTTCTACACTCATTCCTGGATATACACATAGTTTACTTTTTAGCTCTCATTTCTTCAGAAGAGGATTCAGGGAAAGAAATTGAGAAATATCAGTCATGGAAATAAGAGAAGAGCCAGGCCTGGGGGTCGTTAGGGAAGTGAGAGTTCACAGTAAGTATCCTGCTCTGATTTCCTAAATTTGGAAATTCTATCAGTTTAGTCTCACTTGCCTTTCAGGTTTGCCTCCTAAAGGAAAGAAAGCTTGGTGCTGGGCGTCCTACCTGGAAGAGGAGAAAGCTGTGGCTGTGCCGGCAAAGCTGTTCAAGGAGGTACCGACCCTTCTAGAAGGCATTGTGCATAGGGCAAAGCAGCTGGAATGCTGGTCTGAAATTCATATTGCTGTTTCTACTATCTGTCTAGGAAATGTGACTTGGGATAATTTTTCAAACATACTGTTTTCCATATGTGACGGGGGAACTTGGAGGGTAACTATCATCATATATGCACACCTTCCCTAGGGCCACATGCATGGGCACACAATGCACATACTAATACACACCTACAGACAGACACTGCTTTCTGTCAACATTTGTTAGGCTTTCATGCATTGATTTGAAGAAGGATGCTTCTATTACTACTGAAAAACTGGTAGATAAAGAAAAACTAGCATAAAATGCCATGGCTTTGAGAGAATAAAAATGAGTTATTAAGGTTTGCATAATATAACAGAACATCAAAAACCAGATGTTATATTAACTATAGTAAAAATCTTTTTTCAGAAGTGAGTTAAGATCAGTAAAAGTAGTTCTGAGTAGGAATTGCTGTCACTGGGCTAAACCAGGGATCAGCAGACTTTTTCCATAAAGGGCAATAGAAAATCTTGTAGGCTTTATGGAGTATATGGTCTCATTTGTAACAGCTTAACTCTGTTCTTATAATGAAAGCAGCCATAGGCAATGTATAAATGAATGAACATGGCTAATATTCCAGTAAAATTTACTTCACAAAAACAGTGGTCGGCTGGCGTGTCCCATAGATTGTAGTTCACCGACCCTTGATTTAAATGATTTAATTATATATCACATGGTATATAGTAAATCTGCCATCAGTACTTTGTTACATACATATTAACGCACCATTTTTAAGAAGTGGTGAATATTCAATAACAATTTTTTTTGAAAACTGGTGAATAGTAAATGTTGGGATGATTACATTTACATTAAGACTATTTAATTCAGATATAATAGCAATTGCATATGACTTGTTCCATATAATTATTTTTTGCAACTTTGATCCTTTGCATAATAGACTTTTTTACACTTTAAACAGTTTAAATACAGTTAATTATTTGAATCAGCAATACATTCATATGATTCAAAATTTAAAGTGCTATAAGAAAATTACGTGTACATATAAGCAATATATAGGCAAATCTTCCGCCTACCTTAAACCACATGATGACATATGTCACATACTGTTTTGAACTTTGCTTTTTTGTCTGAGTTTGGAGATTATTCCATCTCAGTTCATTTACTCACTTCATTAATCTTTTATACTCATATATAATATTTCATCTTATGTTTGTTCCATAATAATATAAACTTGTCCATACTATGGACATATATGTCATATAAATGTGGACATGTCATATATGTATGTCATATATATATCACATGAGTGTTACACACAGACATGTGTCAGTCAGTAGAGACCAGTTTAAGTTATTATGGGACAGACATAAGATGAAATACTTTTTGTATATACGGACTGCGAGTGTGCTCAGTCATGTCCGACTCTTTGCAGCCCCATAGACTGTAGCCCGCCAAGCTCCTCTGTCCATGGAATTTTCCAGAAAAAAATATTGGAATGGGTTGTCATTTCCTTTTCCACTGTGTGGAATATATAATATATATACATGAATCTTTTGCTAAGTAAATGCTTTAGTGAATAGCCTCATACATTGCTCATTTTGCACATATGTGGCTCTCTCGGTTGGGTAACTTCCTACGATTAATTAAAATTGCTGAGTCAAAGAGAATGTTCTTTTTTATAGATCTCAGGAGATTGCTAGAGGTTGTACAAATTATATCCCTATTAGCAATGTATTTATACACCTCTTTCCCTAGAGCTTTGCTAGTGTACTGTAACCAAACTTTTTGATCTTTATCAGTCTGATAGGTGGAATCTATTTTACTGTAATTTTACTTTGTATGACTCTTATGGGGGAGATTGATCATCTTTTTGAATATGTAAAACATTTGAATTTCTTTTTCTGTCATCTCTTTGCGTTGTCCGTTTTCACATGAGATGATTGGGTGATCCTTTTTTTTTTCCCCTGCATTTTTAAGAGCTGTTTATGATTTGGTTATATAGTCTTTACTTAAGAATGATTATCACCCACTAAAACTGTTGTCATTTTACATTTTAGTATCAGTCTTTTCCATATAACAAAAATGGGTTTAAAGTTGGCATGAAACTAGAAGGCGTGGACCCTGAACATCAGTCTGTGTATTGCGTCCTCACTGTGGCTGAGGTAAGCTTTGCCTCATCTTTATTTTTAAGATAACACAGTGCTTATAGGGTTTTAATAATGGGAAAAGATGCCATTTGTTGAACACTTCCTTTATGCCAGGCACAGTACTTAGTGTTTTGTAAACATTACCTCATTTAATCTTTGCAAGAACCCTTTTTCATCCTTGTTCTGTAGATGAAGGAGCTGAGGCTCAGAGAGGTTAAGTGACGTATACAAGGTCACACAGCTTCAAAGTAGGAGAACCACGATTTATTTGACCCTGGTCCAGTTGACACCACAGCCTTTGCCATGCCGTGTTCCTTAACATAAGAGACAGACCAACAGATACTTGTATTATTTTTAGTATTTCAAGGTATCTCTGAAGTTTTTCAGGAAAAAAATGTCCGAGTCAATTATGTGTATCCTAGTATAATATATGGACTTCCCTGGTGGCTCAGACAGTAAAGCGTCTGTCTACAATGTGGGAAACCTGGGTTCGATCCCTGGGTTGGGACGATTCCCTGGAGAAGGAAATGGCAACCCACTCTAGTACTCTTGGCTAGAAAATCCCATGGATGGAAGAGCTTGGTGCAGGCTCCTGTCCATGGGGTCGCAAAGAGTCAGCATGACTGAGCGACTTCATTTTCACTTAGTACAGTCTATTACTGAGAACTCTTTAGAACCTTTTTTTTCCCCTTTCCTTTATGTGCTTGATTCCTTGTTCTCTCCCTGGAGTTGGGGGAGGTATCTTTTAAAATTTTCTTCAAAGAATCAAATGATCTTGTGTATTAGTTTTGCATATAATTTTCCTTCAGTGGCTTAGTGGTCTTGTAAGGAGTTTGGCTCCTACAGAACATAGAACCCATCTGCTGTGCTAATGGGAAGAAGATTGAGAGGCTGAACTTTTGCAAGCCTAGTGCCAAGCGTGACCTGGCAGAGGCTCCATAAACCCATGTGACTTTTTAACTTAGAACTCCCCCAACCAAGTGCCGCCCTAATTTAAGCAGATGTGTGACCTCAGTGTTGGGCATGGGTTACATAGAGTGAGTTCTCACCACATTCCAGGAATCCTGTTTCATCTAAGTATGAACTGGGGAAGCTCTTCTTTCTCACAACTCTGCTACTGGTGGAAAGGAGACTGTTGACTTCTCCCCGTGTGTGCACCAGCCTTGGTCTGGCCAGATATCACTGTGTGTGGAGCTTTGTAAAGGACAGACAGTCAGCACTGAGCCAGTGCACAACAGGGCACCCACGCTGGGCCCCTGCAGGGGTTGTGCACCCTGTGCTTGTACAATGCAGGAGATAAAGAGGACGACTTGTCTACATGGAAGAATTGTTCTTCACCCAGATCCGTGTGCTTCTAATGGCACTAGGGATGAGGCCGAAACCCCTAGCTCAGCTCTTCCCAACAAAATAACATTTGCCTTTAGATTTTGTTATTTGTTCACTTGTTTTTGTGGCTTTTAACAATGGGGCTCTAACATAATCCATACTTGAGATCCATGTTTATTTTTGTACATGTGCACAAATATTCTGTTATTTACCTATTACAGGTTTGTGGATACCGGATAAAGCTGCACTTTGATGGATACTCTGATTGTTACGACTTCTGGGTAAATGCCGATGCTTTGGATATCCACCCAGTTGGGTGGTGTGAGAAAACTGGCCATAAACTCCATCCTCCAAAAGGTATTGTCGCTTTTTAATTTCATATTTTATATTCTGAAAGCACTTAATTTCTTATATTGTAATTTAGATTTTTGAGAATTCAGACTTTGTGGTTATTCAGGTGGGCCCAAATTTAAGTTTATTGTTCATGATGAGAAATGTTTATTAATCAGGTGGGCCCAAATTTAAGCTTATTTTTCATGATGAAAGATGTTTTTTAAAGTGAAAGAAATTAAAAAAATAGAACCCTACTTAAGAGTATAAACTATGTCCATGTACTTCTTTGCATGTCACATAACACTTATTTGATAGTTTAACTACAGATTTTAGCTACAAATTTCTATCTCATACATACACACACACACACACAACACATACATGCATACCTTCTTGAAATAACTGATTACAAAATTATTTCTAACCTGTTTACATAACTAAGTGTGTTAACATTTCAGTCAGTAAAAAACCTTGAGAAATTATGCATTGAACTTATCTTAATATTTAAGAGATTGGAAAGGAGACTATAACACTGAAAAGCAATTTGGGTGAGGGTTGAACTAATAGTGATTACTCTTTTATTATTAAGTTTTTATATTACAGTCTGCCAATGATTTTTCCTATTTCGTCTTTACAAAATATCCAAGAATGACAGAGTGTATCTTTTTCCGTTCATCCCTAGGGTATTTAATAATATCTTACTTCCTTTCTTTTCATGTTGCATTCAGTATTGTTTGTTTGAAGTGTGAAAGAACCAGGTTACCAGTCTGATATTTTTGGTCTGGGTCTCAGAATTACTGGGGCTTCCCTGGTGGCTTAGACAGTAAAGTGTTCTGCTTGCAATGCAGGAGACCTGGGTTTGATCCCTGGGTCAGGAAGATCCCCTGGAGAAGGAAATGGCGACCCACTCCAGTACTCTTACCTGGAAAATTCCATGGATGGAGTAGCCTGGCAGGCTACAGTCCATGGGATTGCAAAGAGTTGGACACGACTGAGCAACTTCACTGGCTCCTACATCAGGATTATTGAAGTTTTTTTAGGTGTGGGGGTGGGTTATTGGATTTTAATGGACAAGCCATCTCTTGGTTTTAAGTGAAAAATTAATGGCAGAATGGTATTTTCAGATAACTGAAGGATTGAACAAAAAAGAACACCTAGAAAAGAGAGGGATGAAAAAGAAAATATGTAAGCCTTTACATAAATTGGCCTCATATGTGGTGAATTGTTTTTCTTTTCACACCACCTCTGGACTTTGATGGAAATAGAAAAGAGAATCTACTTGGTAAAATTAAATGCCCAATTTCCTTTTTAAAGGAAATGTTGGCTTTACCAGTGTTGAACATGAAATGGTGAAAACTAAGGAAAGGACATTTCCATTATTGTAGTTGGCCAACATGCTCACTTCATGAATCTTGAATTGTCATTCTTGTGATGACAGGCCAGAAAGATTTTATCTCTTTAGTACCATTTTTTCCAGCTTCCCACTGTCCCTACAAGTTAGTCTCCCAAAACAGAATGAGTGAGGGAAAAACAGAGAACTCAACTACTGCAGCTCACTGCTAATGAATTCTACCTAAATACTGATAGGAACGGTCTGGTAATGAAAAGAAGTCCATCTGAGGACAATGTGTATTTGCTTCCTCATACCTTTTCCTTTCATCCATTACCATTCATTCAGAATTGAAAAAAATAATACAATTTGTTGGAAATAAATACCCTGTGTATAAAAATCCTCAGATACTAATTATGAGTTAGATCAGATCAGATCAGTCGCTCAGTCGTGTACGACTCTTTGCGACCCCATGAATCGCAGCACGCCAGGCCTCCCTGTCCATCACCAACTCCCGGAGGTCACTCAGACTCATATCCATCGAGTCAGTGATGCCATCCAGCCATCTCATCCTCTGTCGTCCCCTTCTCCTCCTGCCCCCAATCCCTCCCAGCATCAGAGTCTTCTCCAATGAGACAACTCTTCGCATGAGGTGGCCAAAATACTGGAGTTTCAGCTTTAGCATCATTCCTTCCAAAGAAATCCCAGGGCTGATCTCCTTCAGAATGGACCGGTTGGATCTCCTTGCAGTCCAAGGGACTCTCAAGAGTCTTCTCCAACACCACAGTTCAAAAGCATCAATTCTTCGGCGCTCAGCCTTCTTCACAGTCCAGCTCTCACATCCATACATGACCACAGGAAAGACCATAGCCTTGACTAGGCGAACCTTTGTTGGCAAAGTAATGTCTCTGCTTTTGAATATGCTATGTAGGTTGGTCATAACTTTGCTTCCAAGGAGTAAGCGTCTTTTAATTTCATGGCTGCAGTCACCATCTGCAGTGATACTATCCATTTAAAAAGTCACTTGACGGCTTGATTGTGGCATGTTAGACTTACAGATAAAAGTAAGAATGGAAAGCTAAGTATGAAATATTTTGGTATTTTACTGTCTCTATATGTGTGAATCCTAGGATATAAAGAAGAAGAATTTAATTGGCAGACCTATCTCAAGACATGCAAAGCTCAGGCTGCTCCCAAGTCATTATTTGAAAATCAGAATATAGTAAGTACCTCCAAGATACTTTTTCTTTCACAGGAAATGGCTTTTGAGTGTTTCCTTGGATAAATTACAAGTGATAACAAGAAACTATAATAAGTGTTATTGCTTTGGTAAATAAGGTGCTCTTAAGCTTTAAAATTAACTAAAAATTATCATGAATAAATGTCTGTTTTTAACCATATATCATGGCTGTCTTTTTAAAAAATTAAATAGTAAAAGGCAACATAGTATAAAACCTAGGTATACTTTACAGTTAAGGTGCCTAAGCAAATTAAATTGACTGGGACGTTTTATGGTTCTGGTCACTTGACTTTAGGAGTACTGTTCAGATAGGATTCCCATAGTGAGATGAATGTAACCCTATTTGAATTTGCATGCTAGAGACTATCATTTAAATCTTTTCTCCAGCTTCTAGCTCTGTTTTGCAGTGTTAACAGGAGCAAAGTCCAGATGTGTTTGTATTTTTTCTTAAGCTGTAGGCATCTCTGAGGAGGCCTGATATGTTACAGTGTTCTACCCTGATCAAGTTCTGATCTAATTGGAACGAATAGAGGACAAGCAGGTGGAAAGCGAGAATCTCACCTTTATAGTTGATGAGAGCTCAGTTGTAGTAGATGCATAGCCTGTATCTGCTGACAAATGAGTCTCTTGATTCTGAGCCCTGGAATTAGAGATTTACTGGCCCTTCCAATCTCACCACTCTAGCCCATGAGCACTGGACCAGAGCAGACTACCATCTTGCAGGGCAGAGCTTGCTCCTAGAAGGGAGCAGAGTGGAAACTGTATGCCCCGTAGGCCAGCTTAATGGTGTGACCACTTCTTCCTTCCAGATTGACCAGTTAGGCGACAGTGTGTGAGAGTGTGAAGAGAAGCTGTCATATTTCACTAGGGATTCCCTCCAGATATCAGGAATGAGAAAAACCTTCCCACCTATCCCTCATGCTCTCCACTTGGGAAATGACATTATCCAGGTGTTTTGAGGGCGGCAAGTCTAATGGCTGAAACATTCTCTAATCAAATTGAACTCTTGAGTTAGAGAACTGGAAGGGGGTGTGTGTGTGCGCGCACACGCATGCATTTAGGTAATTAATAGAGATGATGAGCCAGATTATTATTTTTAAAATATCTTAATTGAGAAGATAGCTTAATTGCTGAGATGTACATGCTGCATAGTCAGTTGGCATTCTCCTTCAAGATGAGGGAGGCCAGTCAGGTGGAAAACTCAGCAATCGGCTTGCTGTCACGGCTCCAAGTTTCCTAATCCTTGTCTGGTTCTCTGATGATGAGTTCAGTCAGGTATTTGAGCCACTGACCATCATCTTAAATTCTCTCCATTGCTAGCTCAAAACTGAATCTTGGGCCATGTGTGTTTGGTATGTAATTAATTTTTTTATTTCTAGATTTCTCTACCTCAGAATACTAAAATACTTATGGTCTGATACAGAAGTCCAGGGCTTAAATACATAGTAACAGTACCTGTGTAGCATTAGTGCCTGATCCTTCGATTCAGACAGGACTTCACTCTAACATATTCAGATACATGCCTGTCCGCATTTTTGTGATGATAGCTGTATAATTATAGTAAAAAGAGATAACATCTATTTTGTTTAAAGTAATGAGAAAAGTGTCTGTATGCTTCAGTCTGGACAGAAAGATTTTTTCTGAAGGGCAGAAATGACTTATAGTGTGTTGTGATTGACACTACTGATACCCAAGTACTTCTCTGAGATTAGGATATTTTTCTTTATGAAATATTTTGAGGAATGTTTACATCCACAGCATTTCAAGTACTGCGTCTGACTGAATTTTTATTGTTTTCGTTTCATGTCCCAGATGGCCAATAATCTGTGGATTTCCTTATACTACGAGCTATTTTGAATGGCTTTATGTATTAACAGCCAGCTCTTTGGGTGCTATTATGAATAGCATCTGGATTGTTGAATCACAGTTGTAATAATTTCCAGCCTTTCATATAGGAGGATGGCCTACTTTTAGTAGAGTACCCTTTTGAAAGATTTTTCAGAAGTGGGAGTGAATTTGTACTGACTTACACACATTTTTAACTTGATTATGTGCATATTTTGTATGAAGTAATTTTCATTATTAAGTCTGTAATAAAGGAAGAGAGAAACTGAAAGTAAACTCTACGGTACATAAAACTTGCCTAACTAGCATAGTCATCTAAAGTACCAAGACACAAGTGAAGATTAAGTAAACTTTTCAAGGTTGTTGGTGTGTTCGCTTAAAAGGTCCAGATAATTAATTGAGTGTAGCAACGGAGCATTTTTCTCATTGCTGCTTCTTGGAAAGCAACTCTGCTGCAGAACTGGTCTATGATTTTTAAATTATGTGAATATAGCTGATGGATGCCAGGCTTTCAAGCAGGGGTGCAGAGAGGGTTCAGGTCCTTGTTGTTAAGTGTGTGCTTATCTCTAATTAAATCTGTATATTTCATAGACAGTGATCCCATCAGGCTTTCGAGTTGGAATGAAGCTTGAAGCTGTAGACAAAAAGAACCCTGCATTCATCTGTGTTGCTACGGTAACAGATATGGTGGACAATCGTTTCCTCGTACATTTTGACAACTGGGATGAGAGCTATGACTATTGGTGAGACATTTTTCATTGCTGTGTGCATTTTCTAACTGATGTTTATTCAAGTACTTATTTAAAACCAGTAATAATGCAAAGCAGAGAACACAAATAACAGTATTCTGTCCTCTTTCTCATTTTGGATTTTTAACTTTACCTGTTCCATATGGCACGTGTTTCTAAATAACACCGTTTAGTTCTACTTTGTGATTTGTATTTTAGTTGACTACCTCCTATGAAAGCACAGTTCATACCACACTCCCCAGAGACACTCACCCGTGAGTGCACACACAGATTCACACTCCCCCCCTCATCTGAGGTGTCTTCTCTCATTTCTTAAGAAAAGATTTTAATCTTCCTTTCATATTTTCATGCCCAGTAGCTAATTTTACTATTTATAATGACAATACAAATTATTAATTGAGGAATATTGTTTTTAACCCTTAAGGGTTTTGGCTATATTATATAAAGTGGCCGCAGCAACATAATTATAAAATTATATAATCATGAAAGGATTATAGTAAAGCCATAAGATTTTGATTAGGCAGTTGAAATAATGTTTTTTCATACCTAATTCACGTTCACTAACAAAACTATAGTTTGCTGGTGAAAGGCATTTCTGCATGGTTTAGTTCCTTCTGGACAATACTTGCATTGAGAAGTGACAGTTATCTTTATAAAATATGGCTAATGTTGCAGTAGCAAATGGATGTTAATTTACATAAATGTAGCTCAGTTTGAGGAAAACTTGTTTCCTGACCTTTTTAGTGTGTGTATAGTTAAATATTCAGTAGAGCCATTAATAATTTCCATTACTTCTCGGATTGGATTCTTACAGAGTCATCAGTTTTACTTGTGTTGTTTTAAAAAAAGAGAGACATTGAAAGCTATTTGCTGTTTAGACTTTTAAAAGATGAATTATAAAAATCAGATTTATATTTTATGTATGGTTTTCACAGAATTTTTTAAAGTAACTCCATGATCACATCACATACAAATCAAGTACTTTTGAATATTATAGTAAGTTTTACCCAGCTTTTTTCTGCAAAGCATAATTTTCCTCATAGGATATCTTTTTTATTCCGTTTGCAATCAAATTTGTTACTGAAATACAAACCATTTCAGGTGTATACAAAAGTTAGAACAGTAGAGTGACCTCCTGCAGGCATTACCTACTACTGGCAATTACCAGTATATACCAGTCTTGTTTCTGGTGTTTTCCTGCTCTGAAATCCCAACTCCAGGACTGTTTTGAAGCAGATTCCAGATTCCATAGCATTTCATGTCTGAATATGTATCTTCTAAAGATACAACTTCTTTTTCTTTTTTCAAATATATAAAGTTATAAATAGCATCATGTCAGTAACATACGAAAACATTATCCCCCACCTACCTTGGTTTATTAGCTTTTGGTCCAAATAGGGTGTGCATTGTATGATTGCTTTGATGTTTCTCTTGATCTCTTTTAATTTATAGTTTCTTATTCCTTCATCATTTTCTTCCCCCTGTAACTTTTATTTAAGAAACCAGGCTGTTTGTCCTGTTGACTCTGCCGCAGCATGGATTTGCTGATTGAATCCTCATTGTATTGCTTACCATGTTCTTCTCTTTCTCATATTTTCCGCAAACTGGTGGCTTTTGTTTCATTAAAATTATCCATACCTGTCTTGAATGAGTGAGTAGATGAGAAAACTATGAATTTAGAAATATTGGAATCTGTCCTGGGTAGAACATATTTCTCTCCCTCCTGTGTTTGATGTGCTGTGTTGATGGCAATACCAACATGACAATTGGGATCCAGTCCTTTTATTAATAAATGATACTTTATTTATTAGAATCTGTTGAAATGAGAGCTTTTTGCTTTTAAAAGTTCTGATTGCTTCAGGGAGAATTTTTTAAAAACAGCTTTTGCCTGATTTAAACACAGTAGGTGAATGTTTCAGTTATTTTTGTGGTCCTATAAGTATTATAGGGTTTTAAAAGTGTAGGTTCCTTATTTGACATAGTATGTATTTCCTTTAAAAGCATTCATTCTTCTAGGGAGAAAAAAAGTAATGAGAAAGTCTAGGAGAATGTATCACATTTTTCTTTGATGCCAAATGCCTAGGGAATAGGAAGCATCCTGGTTTCTTATTAGAAAGAGCAGGGGAAAAAATTGATCTCTTTCAGCAATGATTTTGCACTTTTACCAGCACAACCAAATTATTTTTAGAATGGAATGTACTTTGAGGATAGACTTACAATTCTAACTGTTGAAGTTATATTTTGTTAATTGTCAGAAAAAGAATCACAGTGTGTGCTCTTCCTCGATATGCAATTAAGGCACGTTGAAAATTACTTAAGTGCACTGAAATTTCTCCAACCTTATTAAATATTATGTTCTTTGATCTTTGAATTTTGAAATGGTTTTTATCTGCATAAATTAGTTACTTAGCTATGTAATTGAGGTTACAAATCGGATTGCTTTCCCAATTTAAAATAGTTTGAAAATGAGATTTTTTTTTTCCTTTGAATCGGGCAGTGATCTTATCTCTTTTTACCTTAGTGGGAATTTGAAAGTGTGCTCAAATGCGCATGTGCTTGCACGCACTCACACACACACACACACACATTTGTAGTACTGTGTGTTTAATTGCAGTAAAACATTTCTTCCTTTCAAAGAGAAATGCTATGTGGGATTTAAATTTATGTAGGGTTGTAGTAGTGTTAAATGAGAGCAAATAGTATACATATATTAGAATAAAAATTGGTTTACTTCTGGGTTTTCTTTACACTTTTGTTACTAGTAGTTGGGCTCTCTTTACATGTATACATTAGGAATAATAGTAATTTTATGTGTCTCCCCAAATAACGTTGAAAAGTTTGCATCGTGTTGTTAGTTTCTCAGAGCAGTGTGTGTGTCATCAACCATTATATTCGAAAAACACCCCTTGATGGTGGTGGTGAGTTACAGAGATGACAGGGACCTAGGGACCTCTGCACTTCAGTCTTGAGAGGCTCAGTGTCTGGGAACAGAAACACAGCACCTCTGTCTTGGCTGCAGAGTCCATGGTGGTTAGCGCTTAATTATTAGAACCAACTGCTTGCTGTCTGTGGTGGCATGTGGAAAGAAGGTCCGACTGACTCACTGAAGGTTTCTCAGAAAGATCTTCCTGGGGACATGGAATTTGAACTGGATCATAAGGAATGATAGGAGTTAGTACTTGGAAGTTGGGATGAAATAGTTCTGGCCAAGGAAAGCACTTACTTATGTTTAAATCCATGGAGCAAACAGGGATATGTTTGGGGTGTGGCAGCCTTGGTATTCAGTAAGTGACTTAATCCTTCTAAGCTTTAGGTGCCCCCTTTGGGAAAAGGGTTAATAGTCCCTATCTCACAAGATGTTGTGAGGATTAAAGTAAGAATTTTAGAAACAGAAACAGTTTGCAAAATGTTAAAGAAACGGCGTTATGCAAAAAAACTGACTCTTTGGAAAAGACTCTGATGCTGAGAAAGATTGAAGGCAAGAGGAGAAGGGGACGACAGAGGATGAGATGCTTGGATGGCATCACGACTTGACAGACATGAGTCTGAGCAAACTCCGGGAGTTGGTGATGGACAGGGAAGCCTGGGGTGTTGCAGTCCATGGGGTTGCAAAAAAGAGTCGGATACACTGAGTGACTGAACTGAACTGACTGAAAGAGATGTCCGTAAGGCACATCGGGCAGAGAAGTTTAGTGCTGAAGGTGAAAGTGGATTATTGTCTCGGAGGGAGTAAAGCCCCTCCGGTGTTGAGCTTGGTTTTAGGCTGAAAGAAAGAAGCCGCTGTTGAGGGAGACTGGAGACATCTGAGACTGGATAAATGAGGACCCCAAGCCCGTAGGAGAAGGGCTAGCCTTGGGGAGAAACAAGCTTTCTTCTCTCTCAGTGTGGAGAAAATGAAGACTTGGAAGGAACGTTGATGTTAGGGTGATGAGATGGCACCTGCTTTGTCTCTTCCTGGTAGTCACCTTGTTAGTGAAAATCAAGTTTTATGCTTGAAGCAAATTATGAATATTGAAAACAGCATCTGTAGGGAATGGGCTTGGAAATGAATTAAGGATGAAAAGGAGAATGAGATGACTCGGTGGGATGAGGTCTGGGGCTTAGTAAAACAGTGATGGAAGCCCTGAAGAGTTAGCACAGAGTGGGAGCCCAGAAAGTAGGCACCAGGAAAGAAATTGGCAGTCATCATGCTCTGGATTTAGGGAGTGGGAGAGACCAAGTGTGCTGTATTTCTTCAAAGAATCTAAACCATTATTGCTTGAAATGAAGACGTTGATGTGTTCCTTAAGTGAGCAACTTGAAATGTTCTTACCCGACTCTCTGCCGAGATCTGGGGAGCCCAGTGTGTGTGCGGTAGTTTTGCTTAGCTTTTGCCAGTGACTGATGAAACCAGGGCCCTTTACTTTCAACCTGAAGCCACTTAACCTCTCAGTGTTTCCATGAGGGTCTTAATGTTTGCTCACTTTATATGACAAGTGTGGGTTCTTCACGAATTCTTATTTCTATTATTATCTACCAATCTAGGTCTGATTTGGGTCTTAGCAGCCTTCATAAATAATTTGTACTTACTTGTGAAATGGACTTAAAAATTGTTTTGAAATGGACTTTCTTAACAATACACATTAAAACCCCAAAGAAAGAAAGGAAAGGCGCAGGGAGCAGCAGTTTGCCAAACATTTCACCATTAGTTGTTCTTCATTATGTTTCTTTTGGGTTACATTTCTGCTTTTGAACACTAGATGGGACTAAGAGATGACTTGTGTTTCAATAGTAACAAATAATTTCACAGCCTTCCCACTTCTGAAGGAAGTATTGTTTGTTTATAGAGGGGCTGTAAGTCCACTAGATAAAAATGAGGCTATTTTTATTTTCATAATTGAGACGGCTTCTTTATTTTATTTACCGTTTATTTTAAATGGTGACTTTGATTGATATTTAAATAATATTAAAACCTTATATGAGATTCTGGCTGTACAGGAACAAGTGGCCAAAATATGCTACAGTGTTTTCTTTACTTGTAATACATAGAGAAATCCAATAAACAGAATTGTGTCTAATGCTTTTACTTTAATCATCACGAACCTGACATAATTAGAAGTACTTGATAGTTGTCTTAAATTGAAAAAAATAAAAAGTATTACATACTTGTTATTTTTTTCATTTTTAAGAAGCCATTAAGAGTTTTCCCTAGAATAATATAAAAATTTCCCTAAAATAAAGGCTGCATCATTACTAATAATCCATAGCCAAATGATTTTCCAGGAAAGAATAGTATAACTGGAAAATCAAGATCCATAGTTTTGCTTATACAGTTTAAAACCATGCATCTGAAGGGATTGGGCATTAAAGTGTACCAAGATTTCCATATATGCCTCACCTAGCTTCCCCTAAATATTTCCCAGCTTAAACAACAATAAAAAAAAAAAAAGCTTTCTTTTTTCTGCCTAATGTCTCATTTCTCTGCTTCTTTTTAAAACAGAGCTCCTTAAGTGTGTTTTCTGAGCTAGCTATGCTCATTTCCTAACATTTTCTCCTAAACCCACTCTGTTTAGGCTTTTACCCTTTCCCATACCCAGTTCCACCACAGCAGCTCTTGTCAAGTATACCAGTGACCTTTACGTTGGTAAATCCAGTGATCAGTTCTTGCTTTTTCTTTACTTTGACCGAGCAGCAGCATTTGACCCAGTTGATTTCATCTCTCTCTCTCTCTCTCTCTCTCTCTCTCTCTCACTTTACTAGTCATTGTTTCTTGGACTTCTTTGCCTTTTCTCTTTTCTGTCCTCTGTACTCATTTTCTGGATGGTCACATCTCTGCTCATGGCTTTAAACACCATCCTATTTGCCAATGACTCCTAAATGTGTGTTTTTAGCCTTGATCTTGCCCTTAAATTCCGAATTTTTGTGCTCATGATCTACTATTTTACATGCTTGTGAAACATGTTAATATCAGATCTCTTCATTTACTGTTTGGAATGTCAGGCTGTGCTTGCAGTCTTACTATCTCAAAAAATGGTAACATCCATCTTCCAGTGGCCATGCCCAAAGCCTTGGAATGTTCTGAACTTCCCTTCACTCCCACTCTGCATCAAATCTATCAGCTTATCCAGTGGATTCTTCCTTTAGAACATTGGCCTAAATATACAATCACTTCCTATTATCTTCACCACCAGCACTCTGGTTCAGGTTACCCTCACCAACTCTGGTAAAAACCTTCCAGCAGCCTTTTGTCTCCTTCCCAAATGTGGTTTATTATTTGCAAAGCAGTAAGAATAATTTCTTTAAAACATAAATCAGATTATGCAACTCTTCTGCCTAAAACCTTTCACAAAATGTTCTAGTAAACATCATTTTACTCTAAGATTCCAAGACCTTACCATGGCCTAACAGCCCCTCTTGATATTTCCTGTTCTCTGCTTCTCTCAGTCCATTCCTAACACAGTTCTGCTTGGTACCTCCTCTTAACATACCATCTGTACTTGCTGTCTCCTCAGCATGGAAGGCTTTCCTTTATATATTTGAGCGGCTCAGTCCTCTCTTCACTCTTTTCAGATGTCATCTTATTTAAGAAGTCATCTTGACTATGTGTTTTGAAGGAATATCCTAACTACTCTTTCACTCTACTTTTTTATTCCAATTCTTTACATAGCGTTTTGCCCCCAGAATATACGTTTTGTTTGTTAATTAATTTCCTCTTTTCCGTCTATACTATAAGCTCCAAGAGGCTGAAAGTTGGTGTATATTTTATTTGCTACTGTGTCCTCAGTGCCTATCCCAGTGTCTGGCACATGATAGACACTCAGCCTTTCAATGAATGGTTGAGTGAATGAATGAATGAAGAGTGTTGCATGTTGGGATGAGTACTGTATGGAACAAGTTTGATTAGGAGCAAGGAATCAGATGTGCATACTGGTAAAGAGGCCTTGGCAAAGCATATACTTGACTGAAGTAAAGATGACAAGAGGTGAGGAAAAGAAACACCCCATCTTAATACCTGGTCTCTGCCATTCTAATGGGCAATAGAGAGAGCGTGTTTGCTTTTTGAGGGTGATTGCGCGTCCTGCTTTTGTATATTTGTCCTTAGAAGTACTGAAATAATTTTAGCTTGCCTGTGTATATGCTATTTATATACATGTTTATTTTTCCAAATGATTTTCCTAAATGGAAATTCCAAATTTTAGTGACATTATCTTTATATTTGCTATGTTTGCAGTTGTGGAATATAATACCACTTGTGTGGGAAAAAAACTATTTGCCTGGTGTCAGCTTTGTATGTTATATGTATCTGATAGAAATCTCCTTGGTACTAATATGTTGGAAGAATGAAAAATTTTTTGGTTTAGCCATTTTTTCCCGAATAAGATAGATTGTGAAAAGGTAGAACTCGGTGTAAAATGTTCACAATCACTAACTTTTTTTTTTTTTTTTTAGCTTTTACTGGTATTTGAGAATTTTTCCTAATTACCATTTTTAAATTTATATAACTTACAGGTGTGAAGCCTCTAGTCCACACATTCATCCAGTTGGTTGGTGTAAAGAACATCGAAGAACGCTCATTACCCCTCCAGGTTTGTGTTGATTATGTGTCTGCTATTTGTTATTTATGTCAATTTGAGTTTATTTTCATGTGCTAAAGAACAGATTCTGTGACTTCATCATAAGACAATGAATTTTTGAGCGTGTCACTATTTAACGTGCCATGGCTACTGCTGGTATGAAATGATAGAGTGGTCAGCTCACACAGAGCGTTACTGTGGTGTATGTGGCTTCTTGGGGATGCTCCTGTGAGTAATGAAAACTGTCATTGTCCTAGGGAAAGGATGCCACCTTGGTTTGTTAGGAGCTGTTGTGTGGATGTTGCCCACAGCCTGTAAGCAACAAAGACTCAGCTTGGAGCTTCAAATACTTGTCTCATTCTATTCTGCCAGCTAGTGTTGTTTTTAGGCTTGTCCCTAGTTTCTTGATACTGCTTCTCAGTTAGCGCCTGATCATTTACTCACTCGGAATCAACCGTTCCTATGATGGGCAGGGCAAATCCCTTCTACCTCCTGCATTTTCTTCTGTGTTCAAGGATGAAAGCTCCTATTCTTTACTGATTTACAGAACTGTTTTGAAGGTGAAAGGATATTTGCATAAATCAGGTAGTATTAAAGTAAGATATTAAATGGTTTGGTAGCTCAAATGTGCTGATGCCTGAAAGACCCCACTCAGCTCTCCTAGGTTCTGGGATTTACATAATATTAGGAGCCAGGCTTCTCTGGTGGCTCAGACAGTAGTGTCTGCCTGCAATGTGGGAGACCTGGGTTTGATCCCCGGGTCGGGAAGATCCCCTGGAGAAGGAAATGGCAACCCACTCCCGTATTCTTGCCTGAAAAATTCCATGGACTGAGGAGCCTGGTAGGTTACAGTCCATGGGGTCACAAAGAGTCGGACATGACTGAGCGACTTCACTTTCAGGAGCCAGTGAATAGTGACTGCCACTGTCACCATCTGAATTATATTATGATATACAAATTCTTTTGGACTTTGCAATTTGACATTGATTTTTTCCTTACCATCCTTTTGGCCATCATTGGCAACTCACTCCAATATTCTTGCCTGGAGAATTCCTTGGACAGAGGAGCCTGGTGGGCCACAGTCTGTAGGATCACAGAGAGTCAGACAAGACTGAAGTGACTTAGCATGTACACGGGGATCTGTTAAATTAACAGGACCAGTGAACAGCAGGTTCCTGGCTATGTCTTCACAGCCTGGGATGGGGTGTGTGAGGTGTCATTACTGACTTCTGATGTGAGGCAAGTCTTCTGTCTGTTTTCATGGACTTTTATAATTCAGTAGCAGAGAAAGTATATAGCTTTTTGGCAAAATTAAAAAATACAAAATTGCATGTGAAAAAGTACCAAACACACAGCAGTGTGAATATAATTGATGCCACTAGCTGTAACACATGAAGATGGTTAAACTCGTAAATTTTATGTGATACATATTTTATCACACTAACTAAAAGGTTAAAAAAATAAAAGTAAAAATATGCCAAATAAAAAGACTGGTGTGCAAGGCCTGTGCTGATGTTACTCTGCTCTTTGGATCCATGGCAAACAAGATGCCCTTCTTCTGGACCCTTTTCTCTAAGGGCAGATTCCTGGCTTGTGTCTCACATCTTCTCTATGAAAAGAAAGGATGTTAATCACCTGTCTCCCTAGGCAGTTGCCCTTCTGCTTCATAGATCAGTCTCATGAACAGCCCTGCCAGCTACTCCATATTCCTGTTCTTTTTTAACCTTTGTACACCTACTGTTCTAGTCTTCATGTCTTTTAAAATGATTTTTATTTTTGAGTTACCAAATTATCCATTTAGATATGCTTATTTTTAAGAGTTTAGAGTGAAACGAGAGATAACCACTATTCTCTCTCTTAATGGCTTAATAGGTGGTTATTATATCTTTGCAGAGAAACCTTTTTGCCTCTGTATACACATACATACAGGGCTTTCCAAGTGGCACAGTGGTAAAGAACCCACCTGTCAATGCAGGAAATGCAAGAGACGCAAGTTTGACCTCTGGGTCGGGAAGATCCCCTGGAGGAGGAAATGGCAATCCACTCCAGTATTCTTGCCTGGGAAATCCCATGGACAGAGGAGCCTGGTGGGTTACAGTCCATGGGGTCACAAAGAGTTGGACACGACTGAGGGACTGAGCATACACATACGTGCATGCATGCACAGTCAGCTTTAATGTTACTTAAATTCTGCAAGGTATATACCTTAAAAATGTGCTGTAAAATGTTGACTACTTGGAAATATTTGCATATTTACTCTTTCAAACTTTTATTTTGAAACATTTTCAAATGTACAGAGAAGTTGTAAGAACAGTAAATAGCTCATTTATATAACTTTGAATCAGAGACCCATCCAAGTTTGTCAGTTGTATCAAATGTCATTTATAGCAAAATAATGGCATATTGCTCAGTTGTCATATTTCTCTGGTCTCCTTCAATATGCTGTCCTTGACTTTTATAACTTCCGTATGTTTAAGAATTACAAATTGGTCATTTTGTAGAATATTACTTAATTTGAACATGATGGTTACTTTCTGGTAATTAGATCCACGGTGTGCATTTTTGGCAGGAATATCACAGAAACTGCTGTGTTCTCGTTGGATCATCTGTGCCACTTGATGTCCGTTTATCTCATTATTGGTCGATTTTTACCAGTGATTGATTGATCAAGATGCTAGTTACCAGGCTTATTCATGGATGTAGGGGGTTTTTTGTCTGTAATTATTAAGTACTTTGAGAAGACACTTCGAAATTGTATAGCTATCCTGCACTTCAGTCCCATGTCGCTTCCCAGTTTTAGCATCTGTTGATATTTCTAGTGTGAATTAATATTCTTATAGCTGCTGCTGCTGCTGCTAAGTCGCTTCAGTTGTGTCCGACTCTGTGCGACCCCAGAGACGGCAGCCCACCAGGCTCTGCCGTCCCTGGGATTCTCCAGACAAGAACACTGGAGTGGGTTGCCATTTCCTTCTCCATTGCATGAAAGTGAAAAGTGAAAGTGAAGTCGCTCAGTCGTGTCCGACTCCTAGCAACCCCATGGACTGCCGCCCACCAGGCTCCTCCATCCATGGGATTTTCTAGGCAAGAGTGCTGGAGTGGCTTGCCGTTGCCTTTGCTAAATGGTAATTTTTCTTATTCAGTCTTTCATTGTACATAATTAGATGACATTCTTCTGCAAAAAATAGCTTTCTCATCTTCCTATTTATGCATTCAGTTAATTTATTTATATCAACACGGACCCAAATATTACTATTATCATCAGTGGCTTATAAACATTATTTATTTCATGTTCAGATTTTCTCACATTTGGCCAGTGGGAGATCCTTTAGGCTGGTTTCTGTGTCCTTTTGACATTTTTTATTATTTTTTGGAGACATTTCCTATTTTCTGGCACAGCTGGACTTAACTTGTGCTTTCCCTGACCCAACCTTGACGTCACCCATTTTTCCCAGATTCCGTGGTTTATTTTTGTAGAAAACGATTTGTAGACGCTAAGATCTGGACACTCGATATGCTCACTGCTTCTGAACTAATGCTGCTGTTGGCCTTTCAGGGGACATATGGTTAAGTAAATATATAAAAATTTGTTTATTTCTATATCCATTTATAGATATTGAAAACCATGAATGTATACAATTAGCTGCAGTTCATATCTAACACCACTGAATTCATTCTGGTTTTTCACTTTTCATATTTATAGTCAGTGAGAAATCTGGCTTCTATTTTCTCCAGTATATTTACTTACTTTTTCAGTAAGTAAGGACTACATAAAGTAGCCATAAAGAGGACTATGTAAAGTAGCCAGTTTTCCTCCCTTACTGGGCCAACAATAATTCCTACTCACGTCTACCTGAGGGGCTTTGGAGGAAACAGGGAGAGTGAGACAGAGGAAGGATGTTGTTTTTATACATTCTATCAATACTGTTCCATGATTTATTTTAACTTATTTGTTTGGCCTAATAATATGATTGTCTGGAATATTTCATGTATTGGTGTATATATAAACCTGCCTCATTCTTTTTAATAAATGTTTTCTGTTTTACATTTACGATATTTATGTGTGTGTGTGTATATATTTCTATATTGATGGTCATTTATTTTACATTTTCACATTTACAAATGATGCTGAGTCGGACACGACTGAAGCGACTTAGCAGTAGCAGCAGCATTTTCTTTATACACACATATGAGATTCTTCCTAGATTAATAGAAGTAAAATTTCTAGATTAAATGATATTTATATTTGTGTGTTTGTGTATATCTTGTGTTGTAAGACTGTCCTAACTTGAGAATCCAAATTATATATATTCTCATTTAAAAGTTAATAGAGAAATCATGATCTAGATGAAAACTACTTCATTATTACATGTGATTCCAAATGTGTAATCAGTTTAAAGTTGTTTTGTGTAATACGAGCATACTTTTCTTCATTATAATGATAACAATATCTCATCATTTTATAGGCCTGCTTGTGGTTGTCATTATCATTTTGGTTAAACCTGATAGGATTTACTGTTTTCATTCTTAGGTTATCCAAATGTGAAACATTTTTCTTGGGATAAATACCTAGAAGAAACCAATTCTTTACCTGCTCCTGCAAGAGCTTTCAAAGTGGTGAGATATTATACTTTACAATATTTGATTCATTTATGTTGGTAATCGTGTTCAGTCATTGAAATTTAAGAACAGGATAAGTATTGGTAAACAGAAACGAGAGAGAAGCAGAAGACCAAAGAAGATGTTTTTGAATTTTTACAATTTTGAAAGGGAAAATGATTACTGGGGCAGGGAGGGGGTTTGTTGTTGCCAACTAAAGAATGCTTCCATTTTCGACTTTAAAGTCTCCTTGGAAAATAATTATGTTTGAATTGGTTTGCAGTGAGTTGATCGTACAGCAGACTTCTGTTTTTCCAGCGATATTCTGAAAGACCAAATAGCACAAGATATCTATTGTTTTATAATGAAAACTTTATTTCTTCATTCCTTTGGGTTTGTTTATGGCAAGCTGAGATGTTGTGTGTGTGTGTGTTTTAATATTATTGCTATAAATCATTATGTTTGACTACCACAATACAAGGTCATCTGTTTTGATTATAGTGTCTTTCTAACCCAGGTAATTGCTTCTTGCCTATTAAGATTCAAAGTTAACCTCATTTGTGTGCAAGGGAAGAATACAAAAATGAAATGTATTTAAAATTTTTTAAAATCTCAAACAACTTGCTTTATAATTTGTATTTTAAAAGAAAAGAAAGATATATTAAATACTTGATTTTTTTAAAAAAAGTGCCAGTATTATAAGCAACATTTTTAATAGAGCCTTTTGTGTGTAAATTTATAGGATTTTTAATGATAAAATTAATTTGTAGGTATGGCTCCAAATACATCAGAAAAGAACATCAAAATTTTTGAGAGAAAAATTGTTACATGAAGAAAAGCCATAAATTCGGGATTATACAGGAGTAATGTTTAGAGTCATGAAATTTTATGGATTTGTATCTGACCGTCTAACTTAGCTTCATACAGAAAAGAGCTGCTTTGCAGTTTTGCTTTGAACTGGATAAAATCATGTCAAACTCAGTCTGCATATCTAGTGTCACCGTGACATCAGAGAGAAAATCAGAATTCCTTTAGCTTGGCCTTTAGGTGCCTTGCATTAATTGTTCTGCATCCTTTGCATAATTTTCACACTTGATTTTCACAGCCAGACTTTTATTACACCTGTTAGCCATCACCTTTCCTTCTGCCCATACATTTCTCAGAGGGTTGTGGGTTTCTGCTGAATCTTGAGATGTAGGCAGCCCTACTCCTGTTCTTTGTATAACAGTTCCACCTTATGTGTCTTGATTGCTAATTTTCTTCTTAGAAAGACTTCTGTTATTTTTTATGTCAAGCTAATTTCTGTGTCTCTTCTCTACAACTTGAATGTTCTTCCCTCTCTTTTATAACTTTCATGTTTGTTGACTTTTGCCAAGACAGCTCCAAGTAATGAGAAAAAATTCTGGTCTTCCCTATGACTAATCAGAAAAACCACAGTATTCTGAATTTCAGCTTAAGATTTTTGGCTTCCTGTTTGCTTCTGTGGCTAGTTGCTCAGGCTCTTTCTATCGCCTGCAGGCTTGGCTGTGTGATTTAGGATTTTTTTTTTTTTTTTTTTTTTTTTGTAAGGAGAATGAAGTCCAAAGCCATTTTAGGAACTTGAGTTCAGGAGGCTGGTTCTCTTATAATAGTTCAATTTTTTTTTTTTTTTTTAATTCTATCTTTGTGACATAGAGCTCACCTTCCCTTCCTCTGTATCTCACTATATAAAATTTTCTGTTACGGCAGAAGCCACCACATGGATTCCAGAAAAAAATGAAGCTTGAGGTCATAGACAAAAGAAATCCCATGTTTATTAGAGTAGCAACAGTTGCAGACACAGATGATCACCGAATAAAAGTAAGTATTCTCTGTTGTGGTTTTGTTTTTCTTTTTTTTTTTTTAACAAGGCATCTTGGATGAAAACTTCAGCAGACATTTAATTTGTGAAGTCCTAAAATTACATTAGTAAAATCATAGGAATATGCAAATTAAGTGATTAAGTGTTTTTCTACTTTTCTTTAATCTATGTAAGTTTTCTCCTTATTTATGACTGACTTTTAATATTTTAAGTATGTATTTGGAAGAAAAAGTAGATACAGTGTATAAGGTAATCTGTTCAGAAGGCGATCTAATACTTCATTTTCCAATAGTGTATATATATATATATATTTTTAATTAAGTTCAGTTTTTTGTTGTTTTTTTTTTTTAATGAGATGTTGGTTTTTGAGACATCTAAGGCCATTGGGTTCCTTCTCTCTGACAATTTCTCTCTGGAAACTCTCAAGATTATCTTTGTCCCTAATATTTTGATGTTTTGTGATAACATACTTTCGTATGAGGGTTTTTTTAAAATTATCTTGCATAAATCTCCATATTCAGACTTTGAGCCAGTCCTGTCATTTTCCAGACCTCCTGACATACTTGCTGCCTCCAAATTGAGTCCTTCTGGATTCTACACAGTAGGCTCGTTCACCCCGGCCCTGCTCTCCCTCTCTCGGCGTCTGGGTTGCAGCCCACCCCCTCGCTTCCAGTGGCTCAGCTCCCCCTCACCCACTTGTGCCCTCCGCACTCATCATTGCCACGTCTATCAGCTACTTTCCTTCTCCGTTTGTCCTCCTGGGTTTATACATTGTCAAACATAACTTTCATTTCAGAGAAGAGTGGAAATAAGCACCTGGGTCTAAAATGTGATTCATTGAGCTGCCTTTCACCTCAACAGAAAATCCAACCAAATTAGTTTTTTTAAAAAAAAATGAAATAGTGTGCTCTCAAAAACTATCAACTGTCTTAATCTTGAAATTGTCAATAATGAATATTCATTCTTTGTAAAGGGTCCAAATTACACTTTTAGGTAAAAAATGTATCTAATTTCCTAAACTGTGATTTAAAATATGTTAAATTATCTGTACTATGCTTTGATATCTAGTAGTATATTTTCTTTAGAATTTTGATTCAGCCTCATTGCTGAGTTGCTTTTATGTTAATTGTCTTTATAGTGGAACATGTCTATTATAAATATTTTTGGATGTCTCTTAGGCTTCCCTTATGGCTCAGCTGGTAAAGAATCTACCTGCAATACGGGAGACCTGGGTTCAATCCCTGGGTTGGGAACATCCCCTGGAGAAGGGAAAGGCTACCCACTCCAGTTTTCTGGCCTGGAGAATTCCATGGACTGTGTAGTCCCTGGGATTGCAGACTTGGATACCACTGAATGACTTTCACTTTTACTTGTGTTTTGTACAATGCTTAAATATTTCATGTTGTATGTTTATGTATCTTTCTCTCTTACTCTTTGTTAGGTAATTTTATTTCATTTCAAAATAGGAGCCAGAAGAGAACAACTATCACTTAGCATTATGAGAAAGTCTGATTTTTTTGTTTATGAAAACCTCTTAATGTGCCAGTGACTCAAGTAGTAAAGATGAAATGAAACTGTACAAACTATAGTAAATTGATTTCATCTGGGCTTCCGTAGTAAGAGTATTAATTAGGTTTAATTTTTTTATATATTATGTTTGCATAATTTCTGATAGCAATCTTTAATTGAAGTATTGGTGGCTAAGATGGTAAAGAATCTGCCTGCAATGCAGAAGACCCAGGTTCAATTCCTGGGTTGGGAAGATCCCCTGGAGAAGGGAATGGCAACCCACTCCAGTATTATCGCCTGGAGAATTCCTTGGACAGAGGAGCCTGGCAGGCTGCAGTCCATGGGGTCTCAAGAGTTGGACACGACTGAGCGACTAATGCACACATATTTCTGATAGCAATTTTTAATTAAAGTATACTTGACTTATAATATTTTATTAGTTTCAAATGTACGGTGTGATTCAGTATCTTTGCAGATTATACTCTATTAAAAGTTACTACAAGATAATGGCTACAATTCCCTTAGCTGTACAGCATTTCCTTGTTGCTGATCTGTTTTATACACAGTAGTTTGTAATCTATTAATCTGAACTCCGGGAGTTGGTAATGGACAGGAAGGCCTGGTGTGCTGCAATTCATGGGGTCGCAAAGAGTCGGACACGACTGAGCGACTGAACTGAACTGAATCTTGTACTGCTAATTTGTTCTTTCTCCCCTCTCTCTCCCCTTTGATAACCACTAGTTTGCTTTCTATATCTGTGAATCTTTCTGTTTGCATATACATTCACTTATATGACTTTTTAGATTCCACATATAAGTGATCAAATAGCAGTTTTTAAGTGCATTTGCTCCTTATCAGAGAATTGTATTGTTCCCCTTCATAATATTTAAATTAAATTTTAACTCTGAAATTTAACCTTAAACTGCTAAAATTCTCCCAATTGCCAGCCAGCCTAGTTTGTAGAAGAGATTCAGATTATTTACAGTAACTATTGTCTTCTTTTTGTTGCATATTGTCATATATTGTCAATAGATCTGTCATCTTTGATAGATGACTTTTCATTACCAAACTGAGATATCAGTTTTAATGAAAACTAGAAAGGGGTTTGGGGTTGCACAGAGTCGGACACGACTTAGCAGCAGCAGCAGCAGGAAGGAGTTTATGGTATCATTAGATATATTATCTTCAACATATTCTTAAAGGTATTTGGGAGGAAATTATTAAAAGAACCCTTTTATTTATGATGATACCAAGATTTTTGGAGTCTATATTGCAGTACAATAGTGTCCTTTTTAGTATCATTGGAAATTCTCAGTATACAGTAGAGTTACTTAGAAGTTAAGTAAATGACATGTTAGGTGCAGAACCCAAGTTATAGCTCTAAGTTTAGAACCTACTTGGTGGGCTCAGCCATTGTTTTTCTTCTTATTTGTAGTTATCACACGTAATTCTAGTGTGTATCCAGGTTGGAGAACCATTTACTTATTAGGATTGAGTTTGTTTGCTATAGGAAGATAGCTAAATTTTGTAAAATGTAACAAGTGTCACATGAGTTACATGAACATTGTTTCCAGCGTGGAAGAAATGAAATTTAGGAATAGAAATATAAGAAAACAGAGTTTCATGTATCTAGTAAAATAGAGCACTATCACTTGATGATTAGTTGAGAATTAGGATGCTTAAAATTTTACTTTATGCTATGCCCACTCCAGTGTTCTTGTCTGGAGAATCCCAGGGACGGGGGAGCCTGGTGGGCTTCTGTCTTTGGGGTCGCACAGAGTCGGACACGACTGAAGCGACTTAGCAGCAGCAGCATGAACTATGTATAACTTCTTATTTATTGGTAGTACTGACAGCATAAGCTGATATTCTTAATTTTCATTGTTATTTGAATGTTACTTTTGATCAGAGGAAAGAAAAGGGTTGTTTCAAATTAAATAGCTTTAAGTGTTGCTTTTATATGCAATGTATGTGAACGATGAACACGTTTATTTTGGATTCGTGAATCTTAAGCTGGTTACTCCTCCTGACTAACTTTGTGATTTTTTTTTTTCCATTTTAAAATTTTATCCATGATTTCCTCCAGATGTGGAATTCTTTGGGATTTAATCCTAGGATTAATTGATTTCTAAGCTTGAGAAAGCAGATCCATTGCAAAGGACATTATTTTGAACCCATATATACATGCTTTAGTAACTCTGTACTTCTCCATTACATAAATATACCGTAAGTTATATAACCAGTCTTGTAGATGGTAGGCATTCTGGTTTTTTTTCTGGTACAACAATGAATTATTTAGATTATCAGGTCAAAGATGATATATTTTAAGTGTTAATCATTGTTGCCAAATACCTCTCCAGAAATATCTCACCAGTCAAGGCTCCTGTCAGTGGTCTAGCTCTAGGAATCACCAAAATGAAACATTCTGGTAGATTGAAAGGAGAGGAATTGCATCTTGTGGATTTTAACTTGTAACCTTTTTAGTTTTAAGTGAAATTGTCTTTTAATATGTTTGGAGAAGGAAATGGCAACCCACTCCAGTGTTCTTGCCTGGAGAATCCCATGGATGGAGAAGCCTGGTGGGCTACAGTCCATGGGGTCGCACAGAGTCAGACATGACTGAAGCGACTTAGCAGCAGTAGCAGCAGTTTTAAGTGAAATTGTCTTTTCATATGTTTACCATTTATTTTTATTTTTCTGTTAATGAGCTGTTTGTTACTTTTCCACCTACTAGATTTTTCATCTTTTTATACCGATATATGATTTTTTTACGAATTGAGGAACAAAGTACATTGTCACACGTTAACAAATACGTTTTTCAGGTTTATTCTGGGTTTTTCATCTTGCTAGCAGTAGTATTTGCCATTGTGAAGATCTGAACTTTGATGTAGTCAATTGATCCATCTTTCATTTATGGCTTTTGAGTTTGGCATCTTGCTTACGAAGGCTACCAAACTCTTAAGATAAATACATTAATTCATGCTTTCTTCTAGAACTTTTATTGTTCAGTTTTCAACATTTGAATTTTTATCCATCTGACATCTATTGTGTTTATTTGTATATTCAGTATACTATTTATAAGTTAGAATGAAGATGGTCACCATTGGCAGAGTTTTTACTATAGGGATTTTTGTGACCTGAATTAAACTGTTGATCTCTTTTTGTTATCCAGGTTCACTTTGATGGCTGGAATAGTTGCTATGATTACTGGATAGATGCAGATTCTCCTGACATTCACCCTGTTGGTTGGTGTTCAAAAACTGGGCATCCTCTTCAACCTCCTTTGAGTAAGATACACAAGGATTACTTAAAGAAATGTTTCCACTGTTGCGTAGTGTGCTTAATATTCTCTTTTCCTTCTCATTCTACTTCTCTCCTGTACATTTTTTCTCTATGTATCATTTTTCTTCTTACTGCATTTTTAGTTAACCTGATAGTCAAAAGTACATAAAAGAAAAAATTTAATATCTGAAAAAGTAGTGTGTGCCTAGACTTTCTTTTATTTAGCAGTATCATCATCTTTTAAAACTAGTATTAAATTTTGGAAAACAGTTTGTCAGACTATCAAAATTTAATGTATCAATGTCAATATCCTAATAGTGACTAGATACGATAGTCTTGCAAAGTAGTACCATCAGGAGAAACTGGGCAGACTGTACAAGGGATCTCCCTCTGATTTATTACTTACAATTGCATGTGAATCTACCATCACCTCAATAAAAATTTTAGTTAAATTCAATTTTTTTGAAAAAGGTCCACTGAGAGCTTAACATGTGTGTGCTGTCACTTCAGTCATGTCTGACTCTGTGTGACATTGTGGACTGTAGCCCACCAGGCTGCTCTGTCCATGGGATCCTCTAGGTAAGAATACTAGAGTGGGTTGCCATGCCCCCCTTTAGGGAATCTTCCCCACCCAGGGATTGAACCCGTGTCTCCTTTGGCTCCTGCATTGCAGGTGGATTCTTTACCGCTAAGCCACTGGGGAAGCCTTGGGCTTAACATATTGGATTTCAATTGTGGAGGAAAGTAAATACATCGTAGAAAGAAAAATGTGGCAAATACAATACATTATTATGGGGTTTCTTAAAAATTTGTCATGCCCTTCCCAACTAGTGGCTTCATTCCTGGATGTCACCTAGAAACTGCAAAAGGCCACCAGAATGCACTGCATGATATTGGTCACAGTAGTTTAAAATAATAAACCTTGGGACCAAATACTGCTTAAATAAATTCTGATGCACTCATAGTACAACTACTATGCAAATCATAAAAATATTACTATTGAGTTGAAGCTAAAGACCAAAGAAGACTGCTTCAGAATAGTATATACCCATGTTGTCCCTAATTTATGTGGCAGAAGTAAACCAAAGATTTGATACATGTACATATGCAAATGTAGGTACATTTGGGAATGCTTGGAACATCTAGGAAGGTCAGGTTAACATGGTTAGTCAGGACTAAGGAGGGTATGAAATGTGAAGAGAGTCGCTTAAAGGGGATCTGTAGCTGTTCTTTGTATCTTGGTGTGTTGTTTGAAGTTTTCACAGCGTGCGAGTGTTCATATATTAATTATGTTATTTACTTGATCAGGCTGTTTAGAATCGTCTCGTTATTTCAGATTTAGGTATCTGGAATTTATGACATTTTGAAAGAGGGTTGGGTCAAAGTTTACTATTTCACTATTAAAGAAAGACATTGTGAGCAAAGTACTAGGGAAAACCTTTAGAAGTAGAGACTTTAAACATAGTTTTAATTTTGTAGGGCCTTCTTTTTCTGTGTATAAGTGTTTGAAAAATTGTTGGTTTTTTTTCTTCTTCTGCTCTAAGATATTTGCCTCTTCCAGCCTTAACTTTTTGCTTTTTTCTTTTGGCTTTTTAATAGGCCCCTTAGAACTGATGGAAGCCTCAGAACACGGTGGCTGCACAACCCCAGGATGTAAAGGGATTGGCCATTTTAAGAGAGCGAGACACCTGGGCCCTCACAGGTATTTGGTGCTTCCAGTCACATGGAGGTCGCTTCTGTGGTCAGATAGAGGGTGCCTGTCCCTTGTAGGTGGACGATAATGATTTCCATGGATACTTAATAGATATGAAGTAATTCTCCATTCAGATCCATATGAACTATGGTTGCTATGGTGACCATGTAAAAATGAAGAGTGTATGTGTAGTTAAATATTCCTGGGAGAGAATGCATTCGTGAATTAAAATAGATTTATGGTAGTTTCTTGGCAACCTGACTAGTTTTATAGATACTTTACGTCTTAAAGTCGTTTGGGGTTGACCATTAATAGTGAGAAGAGGGCGGGCCTTGTTGAAAGTATTGTTTGGTAAAATATTCTGATTGGGTGACTCAACAATTTGAATAGTGAGAGGTGAGATTATTATAGATTAGCAGCAAAGATCACAAAAAGCACAAATATAAATAGACACATTTCAAAATACATTGGTCAAAATTAAGTGCCTTTCAATATTTTTCTCTTACTTCTAAGTAACTTAAAAGAGAAACCAAAAGTATACATTTGAAATTTGATGTGTTACTTGGGTGATTTGGGTTATTTGTAGACATATTCAAATATTACTGGAATAGAAGGAAATTTCTGGGATTTTAACTGGGATTTTTAGAGAACAGAGGCATCACCTATTCTTGTATATGTTAAAGTAATAATTTGTCAGTGTAAAGTGTTCTAACTGCTTGCCCAGTAAGAAAAATGATTCTTTGTTTTTCTAGTTTATGCAGGTTGTGAATCTCCGTCCTTAAAACATCTGAAGATTCCCCTGCCCGTTTCTCTAAGCATTAATAGGAATTATAAAATTGACCTGGTTGTTTTATCTTCATATAGGTTTCTTCTTCCTTAAATTTCTATAACCTCAAAGCCTTTTGCAGCACTGCTGCCAAGTTTGTTTTATGGGGTTCAGTGTGTTCCAGGGTAAAAATCTGCATGTAGACAGGATCATGATTCCACTTGTAAATATCCATTTAAAAATCCTTTTTGTGGCTTGTATGACTCCAAGCCAAAAGCAGTATGATTGAGGGGAGATAAAAATAATGTATCCTAGGAGTGATTCAGTATTGGCCAGTGAAGGCAGCTGGATTACTTTCAGGCATTACAGTAGTATCTCTCCCACCCTCCCCATCCCTGTGTGGGTATGTTCCAAGATCCCCCGTGTATGCCTGAAACCTGGGATAGTACTGAACCCTATATATATTATGTTTTATCCTATTCATACATACCTATGATACAGTTTGACTTATAAATCGTGCACAGCAAGAGATTGGCAACAATAATATTAAAATAGAACAGTTATAAATAATGTACTATAATACAATGTTGTCTATAATGTACTATAATACAATGTGAATGTTGTCTCTCTGAAGTCGTATTGTACCCATTGAGCGCCTTTCCATTTTAACTATGCATCTGCTACACACTGTGGCCCTCACTTTTGCAGTCTGAGGTATGACAGGAGAACTAGGACAGATTTCTTTTTCCTCACAATTTGACAGAAGATTCGTTTTCACTGTAGAGATGATTTCCCCATGAAGTTGAGAGTTGTCACCTGTTCACCTAAAGGAAGCACTTTATGGGCACCTGAAGCACCAGCATCACCACTGTTGTGCTTGGGGCCATTATTAAGTAGAGCAAGGATGACTTAACACAAGCATTGTGAAACCTTGCCAGTGGATCTGGTAACCGAGGAGGCTACTAGGTCACTAATGGGCAGGATGCACTGGACTGAGAGGTGATTTGCTTCTCACAGGGCCAGAGTGGGACGCCGTGAGATTTCATCATGCTGTTCAGAATGGTGCACAGTTTAAAATTTATTATTTCTGGAATTTTTCATTTAACATATTCATACTTAGATTGACCTCAGATAAGTGCAACCATAGAAAGCAAAACCGTGGATAAGGAGTGACTGTGGTATATTATGGAGAAGGCAATGGCACCCCACTTCAGTACTCTTGCCTGGAAAATCCCATGGATGGAGGAGCCTGGTAGGCTGCAGTCCATGGGGTCGCTAAGAGTCGGACAAGACTGAGCGACTTCACTTTCATTTTTCACTTTGATGCATTGGAGAAGGAAATGGCAACCCACTCCAGTGTTCTTGCCTGGAGAATCCCAGGGACGGGGGAGCCTGGTGGGCTGCCATCTATGGGGTTGCACAGAGTCGGACATGACTGAAGCAACTTAGCAGCAGCAGCAGCAGCATGGTATATAAATCCAAATAACTCATTAGTATGCCAGACTTCTTTATATATCTATAAATTCTTTGATTCAGTAAATATTTTTGAGCAGCAGTTTTTTTTTTTCCTAATAGCATGTATTGGATAACCTTCAAATGACCCTATAATATTGGGCTATTATTTTCTTCATTTTTTGGTGAAGCCATCATGATACTGTAGACATTTCTCTAACTTGTCTAATTGACAGCTGGTGAGGAGGGAGCCAGGAATAGCACCCAGTCTAACTGTGCCCTTGACCACTCCCCTGTCACTGAGAATCAGGGCATGGCTTTCCGAATAAGTCACAGATCTAGCCTTCAAATAACTCAGGGACTAATGAAACTATAAAACCTCGATTTAACTGAAATATGAGATACAAAATAATAACTAACATTGAAACTTTGACACAAACATTGAAACTTTGACAGGAGTACCTTTCTGCTTTACAACCCTAAGATGTTCATTGAACCAAAGGCAGTTTGTTCAAATTATGAAGGAAAAGATCAAAAAAACCTTAAAAATGGGTTAATACTGACATTATGTTGTATGGTCCAATCAAAAATTTACAAAGAATTTTTCTTTTTGGTCTTCTGGGAAGAAAATCCACCTTAGAGCAATGTCTGTAATCTCTTCAGGGGTGCAGTAGGTCTGAGCAGAGAGGTTTGCCTGTCACAGCAAGGTCTGTGCCTACAGTCCTGTCTCCTGCTTGATGGCGCCAGCCACTCATTAAGACCACCTTTCCCCAGATGGGTTGTGGACCTCAGAGGTGGTCTACCCACCTTTCACAAACTTTCAGTGATTGTCTCTGCAGTGTTTTTTCACAGATGCGGTGTTGTATTTGCTAAGTGAAGGGAGAAATTATGAGGAGAATCATATAAGATGTTATGGAGAAATGTGGTTAAAAAAAAAAATCTTTCAGTATAATTGAAGCCATAGTGGATAATGACGTATTGTTTGGGGGAATGAAAGAGGAAGAAGTAGACATCGCGGCTTGTAAGACATGCACTGGTACAGAAGTGTTCATTTCCTGTCACCTATCAGACAGAGCCGGCAGATCTGCGCATAGTTTGGGTGGGGATGCAATCCAGAGGACTAGCAGACGGTGTCAAGACACTACTGCCTGTGTCATGGCTTCCCATTTTCTCAGCCCACTCCGCGGGCTTCTCTTGGTCTTCCTGAATATGCTGTTCTCTTCATAGCACTTACTGCTCTTTATCTGGCGGAACATTAACCCTTAGTAGCCACAGTGTGTTTACCATTTCCTTACTAGACTTGTGGAAGAGCTGCTGCATCACGAATATTCTTTGACAGGTTCATTTCACTGGCACTTATTTTTGTCCTTGCCAAGAATACTGTGTTTAGGAAAATGTAATGAGAAAATTCTCTTTGGATTAATGTGAGAAATTGCATAAATCAAAACATGCGTTCTTTGCTTAGATAACAAAGAAAGTTGCTCTTTTGGCAAGAATTATCAATTTTGTGAATATGTAAGCACAAGCCTATGTTTTGACTAGGATGTGTTGTTAGCATCTCCAAAAATTACAATAGTTGAATTTGATCTAAGAAGTGTTGGAAATACAAATGTGTTCTCAACAATGAAATTTAAAAATGTGCTGTTTTTAAATGTGGCGATATAAACGATCAGTGAGTGAGTTGGATGTGGATACGGTGTTCCCATTTCTAGAGATGCTCAGAAGCCAGATGACAATTGTGTCTCTAGCAAGGCAGTATTAATATTGGCTGTGTCATGGTGTATCCCTTTCTTGATTCACTCACTTGGCTTACTGAGAGGTCATAATGAGGAGAGATTAAAAGAAAACTAAAGTTATATAAAACTGAATGTTTTGCATATCTAATGTCTTCAGAAGTGAAGTAAATCTTCCCTATGTAAGATTTTATCTCAGTAAAATTAAACACGAAAAAAAAAAAAAAAATAGTACTTCCTACAGCCTCTAAAGGATATTTATAAAGTCCATGGAGAGTTTTTAAAAATTAATAACACTGGACATACACCTGCAAACCACAGTCATCATTTTAATTCAAGATTCAGTCCACTTGGGGACCAAACATTTATTGAGTGCCTGCTGTGTGCAGATACTGGCCTAGGTGATGGGCTATACAGAGGAGAAGGCCTCACTTCTAAGGAGGCCAGCATGGTATAAACAGGGATTTGGAGACACATGAATGAGTAGCACTCAGAATCATCACCTTTTCCTGAGGGAAGCAGTGAGTCTCCATAAGCAAGGCGTGTTATGGAGTTTTTAATGCTGTTTTTTTTTTTTTTAATTAAATTTTATTTTGTTTAACTTTACAATATTATATTGCTTTTGCCATACATCAAGATGGATCCGCCACAAGTATACATGTGTTCCCCATCCTGAACCCTCCTCCCTCCTCCCTCCCCATACCATCCCTCTGGGTCGTCCCAGTGCACCAGCCCCAGGCATCCATTATCAGGCATCGTACCTGGACTGGCGACTCGTTTCAGATATGATATTATACATATTTCAATGCTATTCTTCCAAATCATCCCACCCTCTCCCGTTCCCAGAGTCCAAAAGTCTGTTCTATACATCAGTGTCTCTTTTGCTGTCTCGTAAACAGGGTTATTGTTACCATCTTTATAAATTCCATATATATGCGTTAGTATACTGTATTTGTTGTTTATTTTTGCTGATGGCCTTTTACTCAGTAGGGGTTAAGTGTTTCTTTTCTTCTCCTTTTAAAATAATAATCCTAGGCAGGCTTTTTTGTGTGTCACTTCCTAGGTGCCAGGCTCTGTTTTAGGACTTAGATCTGTTATCTCATTTTATTCTCTCAGCAGCTTTATAAAGCTGGCACTACTCTAATCTCTGTTTCATAGAAGTGGGAACAGAGATTTAGAATGCTTGAGAAAAGTACCCAGGATCAGAGAGTGGCAGACTCAGGATTCAGCCTAGGCTCTTAAGGCACTAAAGCCCCTACTCTTAACCGCTAGACTCTCATGCAAACCACAGTAGCTGGATAGAACTTGTATTTTATAGATTCCTGTCTTGACAGAGAGTGAGAATGAGCATGTGAGCACTTAGGAAATGGAAGACATCATCCAGTTGTTTAAATAAACGTATTTACAACTGAAAAGCTTATAAAGGTGGCAGTGGAAGGCGGTGAACACGGCCGTTTTCCCACCTTTCCTAATACACTGGACGGTCGTTCCAAGGAAAAACTGCCTCCTTACAGGGGCCAGCGGGACAAGAATTTATATACATACAGCAGGTATGGAATGATTTGCTAATAGAACAGAGCTCACCCTAATAAAGTCCTCATAGTAAAGAGCTGTGTAATCCTGTGTGACTCTGTTCCCCTGATGTCTGGGGAACTGTGTAACAGCAGAGTTGTGTGTACATGTATAATTGCATGTGCCCATGACTGTAAGTGTACCTGTTGTTGTGCCATGGGCCAAGCCTTACTTATGTTTGTTATTAGAAACTTAATAGACAAGAAAAATGAAAATGATTATACGCCTAGTGAAACCCACTTTTCCCAGAGAAGTTTGATCAGCAATAAAAAATCATTAAAATTGCATATGAATTTTATAAACTTAAAAATGAGGAAATTGGCCCAGAAAGGTTAAGTAGTGCTTCAGTTCATATTTAAGCTTTCTGAGCTTCCTTGGCGGTGCAGTAATAAAGAATGCCTGCCATTGCTGAAGATACAAGAGATGCAGGTTCGATCCCTGGGTCTGGAAGATCCCCTGGAGGAGGAAATGGCAACCCACTCCAGTATTCTTGCCTGGGAAATCCCATGGACAGAGGAGCCTGGTGGGCTACAGTCCAGGGGATCACAAAGAGTTGGCATGACTGAGCATGTACACACAGTTCATAGCTATATGGCAGCATCGTCTTGCTAAGAGGTGGTACTCTCAGGTTTAATTGTCATGGATTAGGGATAAAGAAATAATTCAATATTGCAAGGTACTTTTTGCTCCCGTAGGAGACAGCTGGAGTTCATATGCTAATGGGATGATACTAAGCAAGTTCCCTTTTTAAAGCCTTAGTCTCTGCATCTATAAAATGAGCATTAGAACAGGAATGATTTTCCAGGTTTGTGGGAGTTAGATGACATCATGCAAGTAAAGCAACATACCCTGCATAACACACTCCATCTGTGTAATGTTTGTTGTCATTCTCTTCATTTTACAAGTGTCTTGTAAAACAGAGTCTTCCAAGTTTGTTTGCTCATTGTGGACAGAGCTGCAGAGCACATTTAGAGCCAGGTTCTTGATTTCTGTCTGGGGCATTGCCCATCCCTCTGTGCACACTTCATTTGCATTCTGTGCCTTTTTATTTTTTAAATCACCTCCCACTATGGGAACCAGCTGGTGTCCCTTTCTGTCCCAGAGTAGTTGTAAGAACTGGAGATGTTTAAATCCATTTGATTTTTCTCAGGGTTCAGAAGAAAAGAAGGCTTAGCACAATATGTATAGCCGATCAGCACAGGGTTGTGTTAGTTGATCATCCTGGCCAAATAGTCTATCTTTGTTCAGAAGGCTGTGATTGTTTCCCTGCTTCAAAATGAGAGTTTGAAATTTCCCACTGGCCCTAGCAACTGAGATATGAGGGATATTTAGGTGCCAAGTCTCATTCTGCAGCCTTGCCTTTCTGAGCTACCCATGTTTACATATGGTGGTCTAGAGAGACATCCTCTTCCTTCACTTAATCAACAAATAGGAACGGGCTACCCTTGGGGAGCTTATAAACCTTCTAAACTACAACTATTCACTGTAGTGTGTAGGTGGGAACCCAGCCCATCTAAAAATCTGGGAATCTTCCCTGTGGTAGAGTGGGGTTAAAATCAGCAACCTCATTTTATTTTCTTTCTTCATATCGGATGAATTTCAAAATGAACATACAGACAGTTATTCAATAATTGTAAAGCTAGGTGTTTAACAGTGAGTCAAACATTTGATGGTTGTGATATTAAGGCAATGGCACCCCACCCCAGTACTCTTGCCTGGAAAATCCCGTGGACAGAGGACCCTGGTGGGCCGCAGTCCATGGGGTCACTAAGAGTCGGACACGACTGAGCGACTTCACTTTCACTTTTCACTTTCATGCATTGGAGAAGGAAATGGCAACCCACTCCAGTGTTCTTGCCTGGAGAATCCCAAGGACGGGGGAGCCTGGTGAGCTTCCGTCTATGGGGTCGCACAGAGTCGGACACGACTGAAGCGACTTAGCAGCAGCAGCAGCAGGAAGAGCAACATATTTTGTGTCAGAAGAAATTAAACAAAAAAAATTATATTCGTAATTTTTTTCCTGCCACTTTTTTCCTGAATGATAGTCACTCAGTTGTGTTCGACTCTTTGCGACCCATGGCCTATAGGCCAGCAGGCTCCTCCATCCATGGGATTCTCCAGGCAAGAGTACTGGAGTGGGCAGCCATTTACTTCTCTAGGGATCTTCCCAACCCAGGGATCAAACCCAGGTCTCCTGCATGGCAGGCAAATCCTTTACCGTCTGAGCCACCAAGTAGATAATTTGCAATAGGGTACATACACAATATGAGGAAGAAAGAACAAAATCAAACTTGACTGTCATCTGAGAGTTGGTTAATGTATTTTCTTTATCAGAAAGAAAAAATCAAGAGCAAGAAGAGATGGTTGTGTTTTTTATCCTTTTTGTTTTCAGGGGAAAGGAGTTCATTAAAGATGAATTTGGTTTTAACCATGTTTATTATAAGACATAGCAGTATAAAGTAATGTGTAAGTAAAGAAAATAAAGATGTACGTTTGCTCACAAGTTATCTGTGACAAATTTTGTAGACCATTTGCAGAATTACTTTGGGAGCCTTTGCACACTCTTCTTCCTCCCAGGAGGATGTGTCAGATTCTCTTGGTAGAGGGCAGAAAAGCAGTGTTTAAGAATTTTCCCCAAATATTTCCTAATCTGAGGAAAAGAATATGCAGGACACTAGCATAATTTACCTAACTCCACATCATTTCCAGATTTCAGGAGGTTTCCTAAAAACCAAGGGCCGAGATAGGGAGTTAATCAGAGTGGTTGATTCTGTATCAAGATACAGAAGCTGCCAGTTGTTTGGGGGTCGGAAGGTTGAGGCCCAGGCACAGCAATGTCCTGACTTCATGCTGAATGAAGAGTTAGTGACCCAGATTCTCTTTGCTTGGATGACAGGAATGATCCCCAGATGGAATCCGAGAGAGCAACCCAGTGGTCACCAGTGGAAGGGAAGGGAGCTAGATGGGTCATTATCCAAGTTGCCTTCTTGTCCTTTTTCATATCAGGAACAGGATTAGCTACAGGGTGTTTTTTTCTGGGCAATCATGAATGCATATGGGCCTGGAGACAGGAAATGGGGGAACCTCCTTCCGTTAGAGGGCAGCAGCTGTTACCAAGGGAATTAAACAGTTTGTGATGACCCGGGGCCTGGAGATCACTTTGGGAAGCAGGTCTGTGCTGTCTGTCAATCACCTGTCTCTCTCCCACTTCTGTCACCAACATTCCTATGTTAAGCATTTCTCTCTTGGGCTGATTGTTCACAGAGCTCCACACAGGCCCTGCCCTTGGACAACACAGAGGGAATCCTTTGTTGACCATTACTCACTTCCAGAGATTGCAGGAGCTTGTATTTAAAAATTTAGGGCAAAGACGTATTTTTTATCAGAATATGCTTAAATTATGTTTTAAAGGTAAAATATGTTATGCTATGTGTTTAATCTGTATAACTATATATTCAGTTAAATTTTTGCATTTTACATTTTGTAGCTTGTTGTCTTAATTGGAAGAAGTAATTATGGTCTAATAGGAGTCTTCTCTGTTTTCTTTTTTTGATCTGTAACGTTTTAGTGCTGCCAACTGTCCCTATTCAGAAATCAATTTGAATAAAGACCGAATTTTCCCAGATCGTTTAAGTGGTGAAATGCCTCCAGCTAGTCCATCATTTCCAAGAAGTAAAAGGGCCGACACAAATGAAATCTCTTCATCTCCTGAAACCAGGTAATTAAAGTGGTAATATTAGTGTTATTCAGAGGTAACTGTGGTTGAAAGACTTTTTTTTCCTTAGGTGTTTTGTGTTCTATGGTGATGTCTTCTAGTACATTATTGAAAATGCCCCTGACTTAATGTGAAATAATGGTGGGGGTCAATACTTGGATTTAAAAAAATTTAGGCAAATTTTTTATAAAAGTATATGCACATCAGGGAAGATTTCTCTTGTTCATCTTTTAGCTGAACTTGCTTGATATTAGAAGTTTGGAAATCCCAGTCATTTTATTTCCTGGTAATTCATATTTCTCAATGAACTGATCCATATTTATATAAGATCATCCTCTGTAAAGAAGATGATAGATACCCTGTGAAGAATGGACTTTCTTTTTAGTGTTCGTTATACACCATGTGCTTGTATCTACATTGTTTCATTTAATTATTAGCATATTCATTGTACAATGTGCTCAGTCATTTGGTTTTGATTTCACTTGTAGAGTTAAGTTGGAACGTTTTAACCTCTGTGGGTTATTAAGTAAAGAACCAAGTTTTGTTTGATATATCTTTAAGTAAATGACCTCTGTCCTTGCATTGACTGAAGATACTACAAAAGACTCTGATGCTGGGAGGGATTGAGGGCAGGAGAAGAAGGGGACGACAGAGGATGAGATGGCTGGATGGCATCACTGACTTGATGGGTGTGAGTCTGAGTGACCTCCGGGAGCTGGTGATGGACAGGGAGGCCTGGTGTGCTGCGGTTCATGGGGTCGCAAAGAGTCGGACACGACTGAGTGACTGATCTGATCTGATCTGATCTGACTACAAAAGAAAACAGTAATAGAAAGATGATCCTTCACACTTATGTTTGGGGACTTCTCTTTTATGGAGAGTCTTTAAAATCTAAGGCAATGTAGTTATTTGATTATTTTAATATTTGGTAGCTCACAAATGTACCAAATGAACATTTGAATTAATTAGTCTGATTCTTAGTTCACAGCAATGTTGTTGAAGCAATGGCATTTAAAGTATCAGTATCCTCATAGAAAAGCAGTTTTGCCCTATGGATGAAGGAGAGTTGTAACCTCTTTAATTAGAAACAACAGTGATGATTTATTCTTAATCCTTAAAACCATGACTAATGTAACCTAAGCTCATTCACCTAACTCAGAACCCTATAATGAGGGCATATCACTTGAGGAAATTTACTTTAAGACAAATGAAGTACTAATTCACATAGTAGTGATTATAGCAACAGAGTTCATTGACTCACAAGGAGGTAAGGATCCCTAAAGTTTTTATTTCAAAAGCCAAGATATTGTGTAAAAATTTAAAAGGATACTCTGAAGTGCTGGCAGTTTGACCTTACAGGCTTTTCACTAACTTTCTGGGCCCTGGGCTGGATGGCTGGGCTCAGTTTCCTCATAGCAGAAAGGAAAATGTTAACAAATGCAAGTTTGTTAATAAAGAAGTCTAATCTTATGGCTTGAGAATGGTTGCTATACTTGTGGCGGATCCATCTTGATGTATGGCAAAAGCAATACAATATTGTAAAGTTAAGCAAAATAAAATTTAATTAAAAAAAATAAACATTTCTAAAAGGATTGATTTTAGAAAAAAAAAAAAAAAACGAGAATGGTTGCTTTAAGGTAGAATTAACAGAGTTGAAGTTAGCTGCCTTCTTTGCTGTAAGTGAATCTGTATGAACGTATTTAATATTTTTAAAAAACTTAATTTTTAAAAGATTTTTATTAGAGTATGCTGCTGCTAAGTCACTTCAGTCGTGTCCAACTCTGTGCGACCCCATAGACGGCAGCCCACCAGGCTCCTCTGTCCCTGGGATTCTCCAGGCAAGAATACTGGAGTGGTTTTCCTTCTCCAATGCATGAAAGTGAAAAGTGAAAGTAAAGTCCCTCAGTCCTGCCCGACTCTTAGCAACCCCAGGCTCCTCCGTCCATGGGATTGTCCAGGCAAGAGTACTGGAGTGGGGTGCCATCGCCTTCTCCTTATTAGAGTATAGTTGATTTAAAATGCCGTGTTAGTTTCAGGTGTACGGCAAAGTGAATCAGTTATACATATGTCCATTCTTTTTTAGATTCTTTTCCCATATCGGCCATTACAGAGTACTGAGTTCCCCATGTTATACAGTAGATCCTTATTAGTTATTTGTTTTATACATAGTGTGTACAGCAAACATGAAATTTTTTGATCACTGATTCTTTTACCTGATCTTAAGAATGGTAAGGTGTACAAAGCTCTGAGAACAGTGAGTAATAAGTAATCAGTTCTCAATAAATGTTAGTTTTTATTAGTTTTGTTCCAAGAGGAATAGTTGGCTTATTTGTTTCTTTTATTCCAGAGAAGCAAAGTAAGGCTGGCACATTTTTCAAATATATACATATACCTAGGTTAAACTTTGAATAGAGCACTCAAGCAAGATGATTCTCATAATGTCAGATAATATTCTCTCCTCTTTTCTCAAAATTGTTACTTGGATGGAGTTCCAAGTCAGGTTTTAACACATTTTATTTGTGTCCTTCATAATAATTTTCAAAACATTGGTCCACCAGACTGTATTTTTTTAAAAAGGCATTTGGCACAGCAAGAGACAGCTAGCACCCGCAGAAGCAGACCTTGAGACAAAGATTTGATTGCAGGTGGTTTATTTAAGAGGTGAGGAGAGTGCCAGTGGGGGAGTAAGGAGGTGAGGCCACAAAGGGAGGACAGCTGGTAAAGCTTCACTGTCACACCAGCTACCACTGTGGACAGCAGGAGCGCAGTCCTGCAGGGGCCTCTCTGGGAGACTGTGTAAAACACACATCTCAGGTTTTCCCACCATAGGGAATGAACCTGCTCAGCTATTTTAAACACTTGTAAAGGAATTATCCTTCAATTTAAAAAAATGAATAAAGTGGAAAAAACAAACACCAGAGTTCCCTTCCGTCACAGAGCGAGGCTGCCAGGGTAGAAGGATGAGCGAATGCCCCAGCGTGTCCCCTGCCACACAGCAGGCAGAGCTACCAGAACCCGGGTAATCCTTGGGAAGGCAGAGCAAGTGAGACAGGTGGGCACAGTGGGTGGCCAGGGGACGTGGTCTAGGCACGGCTGACAGTGTCTGCTGCACCAGCCTAGTCACCCATTTCAAGAGCCAGCTGGGCACCAGAATGAAGTATGCTGGCATTGCTTTTGATCCAGAAGCAGAAATTATAAGGCCAGATAAATGAACAATTTGAGGAATACCTATGTCTTTTTGGCACCCCACTTCAGTACTCTTGCCTGGAAAACCCCATGGATGGAGGAGCCTGGTAGGCTGCAGTCCATGGGGTCGCTAGGAGTCAGACACGACTGAGCGACTTCACTTTCACTTTTTCACTTTGATGCATTGGAGAAGGAAATGGCAGCCCACTCCAGTGTTCTTGCCTGGAGAATCCCACGGGCAAGAGAGCCTGGTGGGCTGATGTCTATGGGGTCACACAGAGTTGGACATGACTGAAGTGACTTAGCAGTAGCAGCAGCAGCAGTATGTCTTTTTCATACCAGAAAAGATATTTTAAGGGCCAGTTCATAGGCCACCTACTCGGAATAGACCCACGGACAACTGCTGTTCCTTATCTATGCTTCCCAGGCCTGACTCCATATCTGATCCCCTGACATCTCTAGTATTCAGATTAGGGGCCCAGCCAGCCAGAACATTTCAGTCTGGAGCCCAGGAGCCTACGTTTTAAAAGTTCATTTGAGAATATATCTCCCTGCTTAAAATTTTCAGTGGCCTGCAAAACCAGTGTTATCTGTTCTCTGCTGAACTCTCCTGCTTTTTTCCTATCAGGTTGTTTTTGAACTTAATGCTTCAGCTGCCTTGGTCCTCAAACCTTTTCTCTCTGCCTTGAACCCCCATCTCTAACCTGTCCTAGTGAGTCTCACCTCATGGGCTTCAGGGTAGCTCCCATTTCCCCAGGGAAGCTTCATCCTTTACTGCAGATTCTGGGTCAGGTTCCTCGTCATTTGTTTTCGTGTTGCTGCTAAGTCACTTCAGTCGTGTCCGACTCTGTGCGATCCCATAGACGGCAGCCCACCAGGCTCCCTCGTCCCTGGGATTCTCCAGGCAAGAACACTGGAGTGGGTGGCCATTTCCTTCTCCAATGCATGAAAGTGAAAAGTGAAAGTGAAGTCGCTCAGTCGTGTCTGACTCTTAGCGACCCCATGGACTGGAGCCTACCAGGATCCTCCATCCATGGGATTTTCTAGGCAAAAGTACTGGGGTGGGGTGCCATTGCCTACATCCCCAAACTGTTGCTGGTTCTCTGTAAATATTTCCTCTGAGTCTATGTGCTTATCTCATTGGTAAGCTCCACAAGCAGAGGCCACATCTTCTCTTATTCTTTTAGACGCCCTCAGTGCCAAGTATACTACCCAACACTCGGTGAGGCTGGAAGGCCGCCACGAGTCATCCACTAACCTTCAGAGGAGACCTACCAGTCATGTCACCCAAGAGGCCACCTCTGTGTAGCCTTTTTTTTTTTTGTTCCAGCAATATCTAAGAGGTGATTATTAAATGATGAGATAAAGCCCCCAAACACATAGCTGTGCTTTTATAAATGTTTCCCAAACTGTTGTTTGCCTCCCTCCCTACATAGAAAACCATACCATACAAAATGACAACATTTACATGATGCAATGAGACAGTGGTTGGGACTGCCTCTGGGTGACTAGACAGGGGCCTTGTTTAATCACAGGACCACGGCAACAATATTTCAGAACACTTGTACCTGAGCGTCAGGGCATCCTAGCTGGGAAGCTCTGCTCCACGTTAAGAGGGCTCTACCTTGAGTACTTTTGTAGGTGTACTGAATGTTTGGATCTATTTTCTTTACAGAGACTTGTCAAATGGGTGGTCAGCTAATGAATGAGTTGCCAGTGTGTGTATAGATAGAAATATGAGATTGTAATCCTTTCCCAGTTATCCATTCATTCATCACATGCATAAGGAGTGTCAGTATTGTGTCTGGAGCTTTCAATGAGACGTTTTCCTTGGGAGATCAGCAGCTCATCTCTGCCCTCACTGCCCTCCTGGCAGCAGATGGTAAGGCTGGTGGGCTCTGCCAGTCAGTGGAGGTTTCTGGGGACCAATAACCTTACATCTCTATATGTCTGCAGCTGAGTAAGAGAACGTGTTTCTCTATATATCTGAATAAAACCTTCCAAAGTTTTAAACTTTGTTTTGCATCAGAAATATCAGATGCTTGTTCAAATGCAACCCTTAAGGTACCATCTGCAGAGATACTGACTCAGAAAATGTAAGCTGCATCCCAGTTCATTTTTAACAGGCACCCCCAGGTGACGGAAGCAAGTGATCTATAACCCAGACCTTGCGAATCATTACTGAATATAAAGACCCTTCTCCAGAATAATAGTTCATGATGTGTTGCCAAACAAAGAACATCAGCATCTGTCCGATGTAGTCTTACTCTCTTGAATGTATTCTATAGCTGCTTGTCATTGTGTTTCTAAATTAGGTGCTATCTCTGTTTAAAATCACATTATATTTAAAGATCCTGTGTTGTTTAAGCCTGCTTAGAGATAACCATAGAAACATAATAAAGTCTTTTAAAAATACCTGCAAATGCTTATATTAACTTGCAAGGCAAATGCCCATTACTAACCTATATCCAAAGAAAAAATTCAAATCAGTCTTATATAGGCCATTAAAACAGCTTTTCAAGTTGTAGATCCAGTGTTTCTACTCTGAGAATTATGTGGAGCAGTTACAGGAGTTGCAGCTTCAATCTGATTTACATAGTTAGGATGAATCAGATTTGCCCATCTGTACCCAAAAGAAGGGCTTTATGAAACAGATGGGAATACAAACTAACATAAAATATGAAACTGTAAGCATATATACATCTCTTTACTTTGCAAAACTATAAAATCAAGTAGAGTAAAATTAGAGCCAAAAGTTCTAAAAGGTGGCAAAAGTTAATTAGAAATCTTCAGAAGCTTTGTTTTGCTTCCTAAGGTACTCTGGTCATGAGGACTTGGTATTAATGAATCAGAAAGTCCCTTTAATCTGTGGACATCCCCTGCCTATTGTAAAGCCTCTCTGCTCCCCTCCCCCCACTTTAGTTGATATGCTGCCAGATATGGATTAGGAACTGTGAAACTTTTCAAATATTCCAGTTCTTGAGAATCTGCATCAAATCTATGCAGTTGTTTATGCACGCTAGGAAGGAGCTGGGTTATTAAAACACTTCCAATCCAGATGCCAACTGCTGTGACACCAAGGCACCCATTCAGAGTGTAAGGAAAAGATGACTATGTTATTGTTGATGCATGGGAAGTTGTTAGAACAATATTGTAACAGGGTCTTACTTTATCTCCTTGAATAGCACTTATTTTTGACTCAGGAGATGCTTTTATATACACTAGAAAATGACATCTGTTCTCCTTTTCTATGACAGCAGCATGAGAGCGATGCAGTCCTGCTCTTCTTATGACATGATCTTTAGTTCCCAAATCTCACCTTATTGGTTAGGGCTTTTCATTTTATACAAGAATTAATAAATTAATTGAGAAATTCATTTTACTGGGGAGTTTCCTTGGCATCTTGATAACATCCACTATATTTACTTCGGGGAAGGCAATGGCACCCCACCCCAGTACTTTGCCTGGAAAATTCCATGGACAGAGGAGCCTGGTAGGCTCTAGTCCATGGGGTCGCTAAGAGTCGGACACGACTGAGCGACTTCACTTTCACTTTTCACTTTCATGTATTGGAGAAGGAAATGGCAACCCACTCCAGTGTTCTTGCCTGGAGAATCCCAGGGACAGGGGAGCCTAATGGGCTGCTGTCTATGGGGTCGCATAGAGTTGGCACGACTGAAGCGACTTAGCAGCAGCAGCAGCAGCAGCCTTACTAATTAGAGCTTCCCAGGTGGCGCTAATTAATAAGGCTGCTGCTGCTGCTAAGTCGCTTCAGTCGTGTCCGACTCTGTGCAACCCCATAGACGGCAGCCCATCAGGCTCCCCCATCCCTGGGATTCTCCAGGCAAGAACACTGGAGTGGGTTGCCATTTCCAGGTGGCGCTCGGAGAAGGCAATGGCACCCCACTCCAGTACTCTTGGCTGGAAAATCCCATGGATGGAGGAGCCTGGTGGGCTGCAGTCCATGGAGTCGCTAAGAGTCAGACACGACTGAGCGACTTCACTTTCACTTTTCACTTTCATGCATTGGAGAAGGAAATGGCAACCCACTCCAGTTTTCTTGCCTGGAGAATCCCAGGGGCAGGAGAGCCTGGTGGGCTGACGTCTATGGGGTCACGCAGAGTCGGACACAACTGAAGTGACTTAGCAGCAGCAGCAGCAGGTGGCGCTAGTGGTAAACACCCACCTGCCAGTGCAGGAGAAGCAAGAAACATGGGTTCAAGCCCTGGGTTGGGCAGATCCTTGGAAGAGGGCATGGCAACCCATGTATTCTTTTCTGGAGAATTACGAGGACAGAGGAACCTGGCAGGCTACAGTCCATAGGGTTGCAAAGAGTTGGACACAACTGAAGTGACTTAGCGTGCACACAGCCTTATTAATCAAAATTTTTTATCTGTAGTCATTAGGTAAGTAGTAAAGTGTTTTGACCTTTCCTGAGCTGTGTTTAGGAAAAATGCTGTTAAAACTATTGTTCATGTATTGTCTCAAAAGGAATTTAATTTTTAAATACCTTTATTGAAATGTTAACTCTAGACATGAAAGTTTTATTTGCCATTGGCTTTATTTGCCACTTTTTTCTAATCCCTTTGAATGTCGCACCCTCCTTGTTTGGACACAATCAGCACAATCTTCTCTTCATTTGTAGGAGGCATTTTGGAGACAATTTCAGGTTCTCTAATTTTAAAGTCCCTCTAACATATTACTCTTAAGATTTCCATTTGATTTTTTTAACTGTTAGTGACCTCATCCCAGAAACTTTTTTTTCAAAGTGCTGGGGGTATGCAAGAGACATCCTTTTAATATTCAAATTAGGAAACTGTATTTTTTACAGCTCTCACAACATTGTGTCCCCACTTGTTCCTGGAAGTACAGGTAATTTACAGTTCTGACAAAGCCCCAATGAGGCTAGAGTAAGCTATTCTGGAAGGAGAATGATGGAGTGGTTTTGAGGTATGAGCCAAGCCAAATTCATGCTGGAGTTAGAGAGCTGGCTGAAATCCCTGAATTGAAACAGAATAATTGTTTCATTTTTTTTCAGCATTATTTTTAACAGACTGATGACTAATTGAAACATAACTGGCTAGGGATTGTTTTTAAATGAAAAATAAGCTTGAAGAAATCCAGCTGTTTGCATTCAAATGCTATCCTGTTGCTATGTATTTACTCTTCTAATGTTTGTTTCACTAATATTTACCACAAAGTCTAATTTGAGTAAGATAGTAAGACATCTAAAGCATGACACATAATTACAGAGGAAAAAAAAAAAGGATGCTGACTCAGAAAGAAAACATTTTTCCATTTGAGTGGATTCCACTGTCTTAATTAAAAGCCTACAGAGTATTCTTCACTAAGATTTTGTGCTTAGTCACTCAGTTCAGTTCAGTTCAGTTCAGTTCAGTCGCTCAGTTGTATCCGACTCTTTGCGACCCCCATAGACAAGAGCCCGCCAGGCTCCTCCGTCCATGGGTATTCTCCTGGCAAGCATATGGAAGTGGGCTGCCATGCCCTCCTCCAGGGGATCTTCCCGATCCAGGGATGGAACCCAGGTGTCCTGCACTGCAGGTGGATTCATAACTGAGCCACTCGGGAAGCCCTTGAGTAAGATACAAGTAGGAGCATGATAAATGGTAACTGAATATTTAAGAATTACTTATATTTTAGGATAAAATTGTTTACTGACATCTGTTTTCTTTATGTAGCCTGTTTTTCTCAGGTTTTGAAACAACCTTCAGAGAAATGGTTATGAACCAGACTACAGTCAGACTTCCTAGGCTGCTACTTACTAGCTGTGTAAACATGTAACCAAGAGGGGTTTATCTCTAGAATGGGGATGTAATAACAGCATCTGCCTCACATAGACATGATGAGGATTAAATGATCTAACACAGGTAAAAGCACTTAGGAAAGTGCCTGGAATACAGTAGTCTCCCTTGGGATTTGAGAATTTTTAAGAACCAGTTTATTTCAACATTTCTTTAGCCTGAATTAAAATATAATCATAGCTAAATATATATGATTATATAGCTAAATATAATATGATTATATTTCAATTCAGGCTAAAGAAATGTTGAAATAAACTGGTTCTTAAAAATTCTCAAATCCCAAGGGAAACATTTATCATGCTCCTACTTATGTGTCTGGCTGTGCGTTAAGCACTTCTTATATACACATTATTTTGTTGAGTCCTCCAAAATGCCTGTGAGTTAAAGGATTTATTATCCTTGTTTTACAGAAGATGCAACTGAGGGTTAGGGAAGTTCAGTAACTTGCTGAAGGTCACATAGGACTAGTAGGTAGCAGAGCTGAAAGTTGAACCAGGTCTATTCACCTTCAAAGACCATACATGTCACCACTGCTGGGCTGCTTTCTCCACGTTATCCGCTTGTACTCCCTTCCTAATAGAAATTGTTGGTAATGAAAAATGGTGATCCAGAGGAGAAGATAAGAATGTTAAAGTAGAGCAAAATAATAATATTAAAGTACAACATAAAAATATTTTGGTTTCTCATTTAAAAAAAAACTTTAATAAGCATATCTTGTATTATGTTCCAGAGTGCGTGATATTATCACAGAGTTTTGACATTCTGATATAAACATGTTTTGTTTATAATTGGAAGACGGTATAGCTAGAATAACTTTTTGCTTGGAAAGTTAATATCCTCAATAAAGCATTTCATTTTTGCATAGAGAAAGAAATTCATAACAGTACCTATTCAATCAGAATTAGCAATGAAATTTCTAAACTTATGGGTGAGAGAAATACTAGTTGTCCAATTCAGAAAGTGATTTTTAAGTCAAATATAAAACAAGAAAGGATATTAGTGAGTCAGATGCTTCATTCCTAACCTTATCAATAAAAGACAGTTGACAATTTTAATAAGATTATGATACAAGAAGGCAAGTTTCCTTTAAGTGTATATAATAGGGATGTATACTGTATTCTGGAAAAACACAAGGGTAAAAAGTAATCATTATTTCTAAGTATAGATTTTGGTGTGTTAAGACCTGGTTCTATACTAGTTCTGAAAATTTGGGATTAACCTCCAAGTTTCAGCGAATGTAACGACAGAACCTTCTTCCAGTGACTGTTATGAAATATCAGACATATAAAGGACTCAACCAATCTTGGTGCATAGTATGTTCTTAAGTATATTAACTTTTCTTATTACTTCTCGTTAATACTACTTCCACATTTCTGTATGTGCTTGATCAGAAGTCTATTTCCTTCAGGGGCTCTGTTCATCCATCTATTGCATAATACCTGTTCTAATAGACTATTCAGATAGTCTATTAGTCCACCAACCATATCGCTAAAGGAAACATCAGAAACCTAGGGGACTTAATCACTTTTAAGTTTAAGGAGTTAGCAGGCTCAATATATTAATTGGAAGTAAAGCATTCAGTAAACCTTTCTTGTAGTGTTCTGTTTTGGTGCAAATAAATATCCGTATTTATAGATTCCCAAGTTTATATGGGTTAAGTTTAATGAAATACCATGAGTTTAAAGTAAGGAAAATGAGAACTGAACATGCTTCTGTAATTAAGCAATGTGAATAAGAGCAGAAGGTTTCTTTTTTGCTTCTCTTTGGGGATAAATTATGGCAGATTCAGGCACAAAGAAACTTATGGGGTCAAACATATTTTCCTTTTATATTTATGTTTCTTCCTAGAAAATGATTCTTTTCCTACATTTCATAAATCATCCATATTGTATTTGGGCATAACAATACAAGAGAACTTTCCTCATACTTCAGTCTTATAGCTTTATTTTAACAAAGTTTACTGTAAAAGAATATATAATATACTTTACTGAAACCACAAAAATGAGCATTAGTTATTAGTGGACAATTTCAATCATAAAAAATGAAATATACAGGAAAATCTAGGACTTAATTTTAGCCTTTGGACTCAGTTTAGGCTTTGGCTTTTGTTTTCTTTTTGGGGTGTTTTATTTGGGGCTTTTTTAACAATATTGATTAAAGCTTTTAGGCAATTATACTAATTAACTGGGAATTTATTTCTTTTGACTCAGAAAAATGCCAGTTTTAAGATATATCACTCTAATGTGTGATTGCTTATAACAAGCATTAAGATTAGCTATCCACAGACCACTTTTTTCAGTGGCCACAATAACTGGGATAAATTTGTGGACTCAAAAACTATCATTTCCAGTTTAATATGAAACAAATTCAGAAGATCATATAAGCTGTTTTTAGCATAATGTGATTTTAACATGTAATTATCAATTCTTTTTCCATAGAAGACAGTTTTCTGTTACCACTTAATGTCCTTTTTCCAGTTATCATTAATTTTCCTCCTTGTTTTCATTGTACCTCTATCTCTCCACTTTCCATGGAGTAAGAGCCTCCATAGTCATTAATTGATTTTTCTTAGAAAAAAATTTTATTGCATAATAAAAGTGATTCTTTCCATTCTCACAGTTGTAAAGATTGTTTTTAGTGTAAAACTAAGCCAGGGAGCTCAGATTCCTCACGTATCTCTGGAAGTGATCTTTCTCAGAAGTAGTGAATATGTTATTTATCACATGCTTACTGTGTTGACATCGTTATGTTAAATTATTGTTGTTACAAATAGGGAATAAATAAGTGCCTCAGTAATTAAGATTATAAAACTCTTTTATATTTTGCTGGGATATTTGGCTTCAAAGGTATTTTCCCTTTTCTTAACACTGAGCAAAAGTGTGGTCTGAGTCTTCAAGAAAGTAAGAATATATTTGTAAAGGTAACAGCATATGCAACAACAGAACATAAGTACAGAGGATTATAAAATATTATGAAGTATTCATTTTGAACCCTGAGTATGTAATAGATTAGGTTAAAAAATTTTTAATCCCTGAAATTTAGTTTTAAAGAAAATACACATAGCCTGGGCCTGGTTTCCTTTAAAGCCATTTTTGTCCCTGACTTCAGGGTAAAGCTCTGAATTAGGATTGTAATGGGTCCATTCCATTTTAGAGCATTCACGGCATGGTTCGATTAGCGTTAGGTCATTCCTGGTCAGAAAGAGATGGAATCAGTCCAGCCTATGAATTTAACCTATTTAAGCCAGGAAAAGCTTCCTAGAATTGAGTTTGATTCTCCTGAGCAATCTCAATCTCAAATCCCAGAGTGGAGTAGTATATGGTGACTTGATTAAATGATGTGGACTTTAAAACCCTCTTTTTCCTTAAAAATGATAGTCTTACCAAACAGTGCAAGTAATATTCCTCATGAACATGTGTCCCAATTTAAAGTTGAACTATTCAGTAGCCACATTTTTCAGAATAGTTAACCTTAATAAAACATTCTTAGCTTTCTGAACAGTGAATGAAAATTGATAATGAAGGAAATGAGCATTTATAGGTGTTCTTAGTATTAAATGCTTCTTAATAAAACTAAAAATCCTTTCTAACATTTTAATGATATCATTTGGTTTTTAAATTTTAAATAATAGTTTCTGAGGTGCAGTCGTGAACCATTTCTTTAAGCATTTCTATTTTTCTCAGAGACCAACGTGCTGAGGATGTCAAAGAAGACTTTGAAGAGAGAACAGAGAGTGAGCTGAGGACACCACATGAAGCCAGAGGTACCCATAATATTCTCATATTATTGATAGGTATTATGATTAATACTCAACAATCAAAACTGGAATGTAGCAGTCCCTTTTATATTAAAGACAAACTTCATCTGGTTGGTTCTGTTACTGCAAGCAATAAAAGTTTATTGTTCAGGATAATTTTGGTATACAATTCATAATGGTATGGATCCAGCTGTGACCTGTATTTATAGTCTCTTTCACATATGTGTAGAATATTGTGTGTGGAGTTTGAATAAAGCCTTCTATTTGCTCCATGTAGTGTATTTTTTAACATTATTGATGTCATTTGCTTCATATGTTTCAGACTCATCTCAAAACATGTTGACATACAAATAGAAATAATATGGTCTTAATCTAATACCTCAAAATGAAAAGAAAATCACTTGAGCAAATGTTTTAAGTTGTACTGGAGAAAGTAACTTGTCTTATATCTTTGCTGAATAGATATTACAGTAGTTTAACTGAGCAATGAAGTTGTAATGACTGTTGTTCATAGTATAACCTGTATTTATAATTTACACATGGCTTTATAATTACTTTATTTTTATAAGAAAAAGGTTGGCTGGATTATGAATTTAATGATTGCCTCTGGGGACTTTGCTTGTCATGTGCTTTCTTGGGTTTAGATTATTTGTAAGATCATAGAATGACACCTAAGGACTGTGTTCCTGTAATGACCTATTCTGTAAGTGATGCTTTGATTTCCATATCTGATTTTCATAAGGCAGTAATTTATGGTTAATTTAAAAGCTGTATCCTCTGCTGTCCTCAGCATATTTTATAGTGTCTAATCTTATACCATATACAAACCCCTACAGATGGCCAGGGTTTCATCTGTGATCTCCCACCTGTCCACTGTGTAATCTTAGACATTTCACTGAATACTTTTCAGTGCTTGTTTCCTTATCTGCCAAAAGGTTGATGGAGATACTCCCTCCCACAGTTGTTATGGGGATTGAGTACAGTAACATTTGTAACTTGCTTAGAATAGCGCCTGGTACATAATAAGTGCTGTGCAAGTATCTGATTATTTAAAATGTTTCCAGTCACTTAGAAAGGAAAACAAAAACACTTAATTTACGAAGGTTTTGTCATCAAGGTATTGTGTTGCTGTGCTCAGTTGTGTCTGACTCTCTGTGAGCCCTTGGATTATAGCCTGCCAAGCTTCTCTGTCCATGGCATTTTCTTGGCAAGAAGCCTGGAGTGAGTTGCCATTTCCTGCTCCAGGGGATCTTCCTAACCTAGGGATTGAATTCATGTCTCCTACATTGGCAGGTGAATTCTGTACCACTAGTGCCACTTGGGTTCTTAATCCAAAGCGTCAGCCTTTGTTAGTGAATGGTGGTTAGGAGCACGGCCTTCATTCTTGTCTGAGCTCCACCAGTACCAGCTGTGCAGCTGGCTCCGGGGAAAGCGTTTAACATTTCTGTGTCTCAGCTTCTCAGTAGTACCCACATCACTGGGTTATTACGAGAAATGAATGCATCAGTGGCTGCAGGATTAGCTGTAACAGCAGTGGTAATAGCAGGAGTGATAGCATTGTGAAGTAAATGTCTATTGTGTGCAATTATCTGATCACTGGAAGTTTAGATAGAGTCATAGTAAAATTTTCTGGGCTCTGAACTTTTTGAGAGAGGGAGAAGGCAGTGGCACCCCACTCCAGTACTCTTGCCTGGAAAATCCCGTGGACCAAGGAGCCTGGTAGGCTGCAGTCCATGGGGTCGCTAAGAGTCGGACATGACTGAACGACTTCACTTTGACTTTTTCACTTTCATGCATTGGAGAAGGAAATGGCAACCCACTCTAGTGTTCTTGCCTGGAGAATCCCAGGGACAGGGGAGCCTGGTGGCTGCTGTCTATGGGGTCGCACAGAGTTGGACACGACTGAAGCGACTTAGCAGCAGCAGTAGCAGTGATTTTCAGCCTTTTCAGTTTCTTCCTAACTTGGTGATGTAATTCACTTTTCACTTGATTTGCTGAGCTGATTTTGATCCTCCCCCTGCCCGCCTCAAAATAGTCTATTTAATGGAGAATTTTAGGTTTGTTAATTTAATGTGATATGCATGGTGTTCTTTCTTTTTCATGGTAGTTTTGTCTATTCAAACTTTGTATATTTTTATCCTGTTTTTCTTGATTTGAATTATCTGAGTTTTTCTGTTTTATTATTCTTTCCAAACATTGCTAGGATTCATATATAACCCTTTAGTGTTTTTCTCACCTATAAAACCTGTAGTTTAGTATGCATATTATGCTGTCTTATTTTTCATTAGTGAAAGGGAACCTCATAAAAACAAGCTGCTTTGAGAATTTTTGCACATATGTTCCTAAGTAAAATTTGCCTATTAATACCTCATCCAGTTTTAGCCTCCTAAAATGAGTTTGATAACTTCCCTTCATTTCCAGATTTTTGAAACATTTTATGTAAAACTTTCATAAAATTAATTTTTTCTGTAGTAAAATCTTGTTGTCATAGTTAGCTTTTATTTAACTGCTTTCTTAGCTTTGGATTATAATTTTTTTGAATTTTTTTCTAGATTCATTCTGTTTGGGAAAGACTTGAATTTCACCTGCTGACCTTACCATATGAGTTTGTTGGTTGTCTTTCTCTGGACCCCATGAACCTTCAGTACAAAATGAGCTCTTATGGTATTTGAGAGCTCCTGTATCTTGGTGATGTTGGGGTATCTCAGATCCTTGTCAGTGTGTGGATGTGTTTAGTTCTTTCTGTCCTTCTGCCTCTTGGGTATAGAGCCATGACCTAGTGTCTCACATGGGGCTCTCTGTTAGCAGACATTGAGAGTGGTGTGTGCAGGAGTTTTGTTAGTGAGTACTCGGGAGCAATACCAATGGGAGAGTAAGAGAAGCACCAGTGGGCAGAATGAGAAGTTGAGTTGTGATGCAGTTACAGCAGAAGCCTCAGTTGATCCCATAAGGAATTCTGGATGAATCTTCAGAATTATCCCAGATTTAGGCAGGAGAATCCGACCTTTGTATCTTTACATTGACTACTCCTTGGATATTGGCTGAGAAGGGCAGGAACCTCCCTTTGAGTAAGGAACCTCCCTTTGGCCTAGGGCAGTTTCTGGAGAGGGAGGGCGCTGTGAGGCATCAGCAGTCAGAAGGGAGGAAAATGAAACGTCTCGGTTTTGAAGGGTGCTTTGGGTGGCACGCTGCAGCGCCTGCTGCGCTTGGCTCATACTACACGTCTGCTACACTTGGTCTCTGACTTTCCTGTAAGAAAAACCAAACAAAAATGAAAAACAGAGTATCCTTTCACATATGTGGAGCTAGGCAAGCCAAATTAATCTTTTGGTTTTAAACAATGAATCTGACTCCTAAATTCAATCTTCTTTCATTATTTTGCCTGAGATGTCATGAGCTTGCTTTTTTTTTTTTTTTAAATCCAGAAAACTTCCTGCGTTATCATTTTTATTATTTGGTATTATTGCTGTTCAGTTGCTAAGTCATGTCAGACTCTTTGCAGACTCACAAACTGCAGCATGCCAGGCTCCCCTGTCCTTCACTATCTCCCAGAGTTTGCTCATATTCGTGTCCATTGAGGCAGTGATGCTCACACACCATCTCATCCTTTGCCATCTCCTTCTCCTTTTGTCTTCAATCTTTCCCTGCATCAGGGTGTTTTCCAGTGAGTTGGGTCTCTGCGTCAGGTGGCAAAGTATTGGAGCTTCAGCTTTAGCATCAGTCCTTCCAACGAATATTCAGGGATGATTTCCTTTAGGATTGACTGGTTTGATCTCCTTGCACTTCAAGGGACTCTCAAAAGTCTTTCCAGCATTTGAAAGCATTAACTCTGTGGTGCTTAGCCTTCTTTATGGTCCAATTCTCATATCCACCCATGACTACCTGAGAAAGCATAGCTTTGACTATAATGGACCTTGTTTGGCAAAGTGATGGCTCTGCTTTTTGACTGGTAATACCTATTATTCTTGGGTTAGATCCAAAGGATGATATTCAAAATATTTAACAGTTGGTTTGACAGCCAACATTGCACAGGACAGTTAAAACAAACAACAGCTTTAGTACTGTAGCAGTTTGGAGGCTCCGTGGTGTACATCTGAAGGAGTCCCTCAAGTGCCTGACTTCTGAGGGTGGAGGGGCCAGTTACCATCCAACATAGAAGCATTATAATATTACAACAACTTACACATTTTTTGATATTCTAAACATACATCTCAAGTTGGAATATCTTACTCTGTCAAGTCTGCTATTTACTGCCTTCCGGGAGTTGGTAATGGACAGGGAGGCCTGGCGTGCTTCAGTTCATGGGGTCGCAAAGAGTCGGACACGACTGAGCAACTGATCTGATCTGATCTGATCTGAATATGAATTTTAATAGTGGTTTTATTTTCCTTTAATTTCCTGCACTAGCTTTTTTTTTTTTTTTTCTTATAGAGGTCATGTTCCCTTGTGCCTTACTAAAAATCTTGAAACTCTTCTGTCGATAATTTAATGCTCCTTTCCCAATGTTTTGTGTAACTTTTTATCAGAGGCCTCATAGTGATTTTTTTTAAATCATTTTTGAGTGCAGAGAAGTTTCCCCACGTTTTTTGTGAAGAAACCTACCTCTCAATGCTCCCATTGGGTATGGTGGAATTCCTCTTTCACACCTGAGCTTGAGGGTCAGGTAGGTTTGCTGAGCTTAGTACGTGCTCCCTGGTGTTCATTCACAATCCCCTTCCCCAAGGTGGAAGCAGCCCTTCCCAGATCTAGCCTGGTTAGCGGGTAGCATAGCAGATTGTTCACTATTTACTATAGAGGAGACTGAAAAGATCTGCCTAGTCACAGCTATGGTTTCTCCAGTAGTCATGTATGGATGTGAGAGTTGGACCGTAAAGAAGGCTGAGGTCCAAAGAATCGATGTTTTTGACTTTTGGTGCTGGAGAAGACTTCTGAGAGTCCCTTAGACAACAAAGAGATCAAACAAGTCAATACTAAAGAAAATCAACTCTGAATATTCTTTGGAAGAACTGATGCTGAAGATGAAGCTCCAATATTTTGTCCCCCTGATGTGATGTGCCGACTCATTAGAAAAGACCCTAATGCTGGCAAAGATTGAAAGCAGAAAGAGGGGGTGCACAAAGGATGAAATGGTTGGATGGCATTACTGACTCAATAACATGAGTTTGAGCAAACTCTGAGAGATAGTGAAGGAGAGGGAAGCCTGGCATGCTGCAGCCCATGGAGTCGCAAAGTGTCGGATACGATTTAGCAACTAAACAACATCAAGACTAAAAACAAGCCACCCTATATTCCTTATAGCCAGTAGGATTTAAGACTCAGTAAGCCCATGAGAGCTATTTTATTGGAGTCTTAGAGCAAATTGATTTTTAAAAACACTTCCCCTAAGAAAAAGCTTCTTACCTTGTTTCTTCTGTTATTTCCATTTAATTCCATACAATATATGTGATTGTGAACCTTTTCAACTTTTTGATGATTCCCACTGTGTTACTGAATTTGACCTTTGGAGACCTTTACTAAATACAATTCATTATATTTTTCTTCTTTCTCTATTTCCTGACTTCTATTTCCTTTACCTGAAAGATAAAATAACTCTTTTTCTCCATTATAGGAAGGCCCATTAATAAAGGATCCTATAAATTGACCTTAAAATTTAAACTCTTGTATTCCTGGGAAAGGTATAATTTTCTTTCCCTTTTGCAAAGTTCTTTCTCATGGATGCTGATGGGCAGAGAGAGTTGAATTATATTTTGTAATGTGCTAGATTCTTACTTGAAAAATCAGGCTTGCTTTTTGCTTCCATAGCAGTTGGTTTTTATTTTGGTTGTTAACCTTGAAATGATCCTCAAATATTTTTAATGCTTGAGTGTAGGATCTTGGAGCTAAGTTTATCCACATTCCTCGATGTTGTAATCCATTTATTCTACCCAATCACTGTAATTGTTCATCCTTCTTATATTTAGTTTCCAGTGTGTAACTCCATTAAAAAGATTGGTTGACAGATGTATCCCATTTCTTCTGGCTTTTTTCCTTTCACATTAAGAGCATTTTTTTATAGACTCATGGAATATTAACTTAGAAGGGCCATTGACTCCTTTTCATTTTTGCCTTTTATATTCAGTATACTCTCAGTTATATGCCTTTCTTTCAAGATAGAAATAATTTCTCCCTTTTGCTGAGCCTTTACTGTATGTCAGATAATGGAATAAACATTTTTAAAAATACCATGTAATCCTTGCAACAATTCAGTTACATTGATAGCCAAAATTTAGAGCTGATTAGTGACAGAACAGGGTTTAAATCCTGATTTGGGTGCATGCTAAGTTGCCTCAGTCATGTCCAACTCTTTGCATCCCCATAGACTGTAACCCGCTAGGCTCCTCTGTCCATGAAATTCTCCAGGTAAGAGTACTGGAGTGGGTTGCCATGCCCTCCACCAGGGGATCTTCCCCACCCGGGGATCAAACCTGTATCTCATGTCTCCTGCGTTGACAGGTGAGTTCTTTACCACTAGTACCACCTGGGAAGCCAGTTTTATCAGACTGTTAAACTCACCCCCTTGACCATGACTCAAAAGATCCAGGGCCACTTTCTGATGCTTCCACTAGCTCACAGTGAGGCTTTGGGCTTTGCCCTGACAGTGTGTTTTTCTTGTCTTCGGGATAGCTACTTCCTAGTGCTGTTTTGAAAATAAAAATGAAACAAAGCATTTGAAGATTCTGGTCTCACGGGATGAGAATGAGTCAGGACAAGTGGCAAGTCATGGTTGGCTTGCTGAATAGCAGTATTCAGGCTTGGAAATAGGAAGCAGAATGGAATCTGAGTCTGAAAGCAGCGGGGAGAGTGAAGAGTACTTTTCCTTTTCTCTGGGACTTGGGCTGCCTGTGATTCTGCTGGGGTTCTCCCGGCCCCTGACGGGAACAGTCCTGTAGGATGCAGGTTCTCATGTTCTGTGATTGTGAGGACATCTCTTTCTACTAGGAGATTTCATGTTTGGTTTAGATGGTGGTCTCTATTCTGAAGATTTATTGTCTTGATTCTATGTGAAACATTGGAGGATATATTTCTTTGAGGATCACCTTTATCAGATCTGTCTTCTCCCAAGAGTTAATCTTCTACTTCACTTTTTTCTACCCTAAAGTCAAATCAGGAATTTTAATACCTATATTTGCAGCCAGAATTGACAGACATTTGTATTTGCAAATTTCTACTTTGGATAACCACATTATTTATTAAACTTCATTTCAAGGAAGTCTACAAGGATATGCTGTATTAATGTAGCCTTCCAAATTGCATTGTAAATGCTGAGTAAATTATTGCTCTGTGAATGATTTCCATGTAAGTAGTTGTAAATGATAGAGGCAGGCCTTTACTATCCATTCATGAAGTATCAACAAAAGAAAATAGTCCTCATTTGATTGTCTAGAGAGATGAAGTAGCAGTAAAACCATACAAAGATCCACAAAGTTATTTCTCTGACACTATTCCCATCTAATATTTTCTTGCTTCCAATATTATGGAAGCTCAGCAATTGATGTATTAATACTATATTCCCCAAAATGCATTAAATTGCTTTCCAGGTCATGAAAGAAAGACTTTCATTATTTTTTGGTATGATTTTTTTAGTAATAATCAATAGCTTATTCAATATCAGTCTCTGATTTTATATAATTATTGTCAAGATAACATTTATTGTAGAATAATTAGAAAATACAGGAAATCAAATAGCAGAAAATAAAAATTACTTGTGATTTTATCTTCTAACACACCATTTTATAAATTTTGGGCAGCATTTTGGATTTTTTAATATCTGAAATATTGTACTAGCTATTTTGTAGCCTGCACTGTGTTAACTATGTAACATTACAACCATTTTCACATAAATATTTATACTAATTATAAAATAATATCAAATATTCCCTCTGTGGATTGATGTAGCATTATTTAATGAACCAGTCTCTGATGGATATCTAAGCTAGTTATTCCCTGTCTCTCACTATTATAAATGCTATTGCAGTAAACCTTAGTAGTGATTAGGATTAGGGGTGTGTGTGTATGTGATATAAAATACATACAAATGGCTTACACAACAGTTTATTTCTTCCTCACATAAAGGAAGTTCAAAGGTAGGTGTTCCAGGATTTAATGGTGCTCAATAGGATCAAGAAATCAGGTTCCACCTATCTTGTTGCTCTGCTTTGCAGAATGTCTGTTCCCAAAGTCTTATCTTGGTCAGAGGTGTTCTAGAGGGCTGGTTACTCAATTAGTGTTCTTCCCCGGAAGGAAGGAGGGTTAGGGTGAAAGAGCAGGGAGAAAAAGCTTGACCGTATACCTTTAGTAAACTTTCATCTCGGGAAATGTCAAGAAATACAGAAAACTCCTTAAAAAGTAATGTTTTTCATGCAGGTAAGTAGTTTGAGAGGAAAGTAATAAGAAATCTGACCCTTATAAAATGATGGTGGCAGAAATGTCTTGCAGAATTAAAGGCTTTGTTCTCTGAAGCACATTGTACACATTCAGACCTGCTCTTCCCTCCTGTTCTCACTGAGCCAGCTGCTTGAGCCAAAGTCTGTGCACGTTTATTTGAGTGTATATCACAAGTTAAAATAAAAATCTGGAGTCATATTTCTGTGCATTTCAAGGGATTTGGCTCATAATAGATTTTCAGTAGAACAGGATGAGGACCTAAAACCTTAAAGCCAGTTATGTGAGATTTGCTAGATGAAATGTGGGAAGAGGGACCATGAAGGGTTTTTTATAAAATATTTGAAGAATTGAAATGTTTCACGGGGAAACAGTTTTCTATATGAGCTCACTCAGGAAGAACCAGGGCTAGTGGATGTTAGCTCCAGTAAGACAGATTTTTTTTTTTTTTTTTTTTTCAAATTCAGCATAGTGACTTTTCTAACATTCAGAACAATTCAAATTTAGATTGGGCTAGTTTAAGAGAAAAGTTATTCAAGATCATCAGTAGAACAGTAGGAAATAGGTTGAAAAAAAAACTGTACCACTAGGCTTCCCTGGTGGGTCAGTGGTAAAGAATCCGCCTGCCAGTTCAGGAGACATGGGTTTGATCCTCGATCCATGAAGATCCCGCATGCCATGGAGCAGCTAAGCCTGTGTGCCACAACTATTGAGCCTGTGCTCTGCATCTCCTGAGCCACAACTACTGAGGCACGCATGCTGTAGAGCCCATAATCTGAAACAAGAGAAGCCACTGCAGTGAAGCCCACACACTGCACCTACAGAGGAGCCCTGCTCACTGCAACTAGAGAAAAGCCCATGCAGCAAAGAAAACCCAGTGCAGCCCCCAAAAATCAGATAAAATAAAATTTCTAGGCAGGTTCAGTGGCTCAGATGGTAAAGGATCTGCCTGCAATGCAGGAGACCTTGGTTCGATGCCTGGGTTGGAAAGATCCCCTAGAGAAGGGAATGGCAACCCAAACCAGTATTCTTGCCTGGAGAATCCCATGAGTGCACTGCAATTGCAGAGCAGCCCTGTATACCGCAGCTAGAACAAGCCCATATAGCAAAGAAGACTCAGCACAGACAAAAAAAATAGACAAATAAAAATAAAATTTTATATTGTACCACTTATAATAGCAACAGAAAGCCTCAGATACATCAGACTAAATTTAACAAAAGAGATACAAGACCTCTACATGACAATGATAGAACATTGAAGAAGAATATTAAAAAAGATCCAGAGAAATGAAGAGAGATACTTTGTTCTTGGGTTGGAAGACTGGATATTGTGAAGATGTTGTCTCTCACCAAATTGATGTATATTCAGTGATAATTCTAGCCTAAATCCTAGCATTTTTTTGTTTAACAAGCCCGTCCTAAAATTGGCAATGCAAAGGGGTGAGGATAGTCAAGGCAATCTTGAAGAAGATCTAGATCACAGACATCAGTACACTTATAAAATGGGGGTTATTAAAATCCGTGGATTGGTATAGACACCAGTGGAACAGAATCAGAAATCTTTAGTAGCACATTTATATTTATTTTAAAGTTGGAACTGTAGTACAACAGGGAAAGGATTTCTTTTCATTCAGTCATGGTTGGACAATTAGAAATCCATGTGGAAGAATGATCTTTACCATACACAATAATGCCATTTGTAGCAACATAGATGGAACTAGAGATACTGTGTGAAGGAAATCAGGGAAAGAAAAATACCATAGGACATCCCTTATATGCATAATCTAAAAAGAAACGGTACAAATGAACTTACTTAAAAAAAAAAAAAACAGACTCAGAGAACAGCCTTATATTAATCAGCAGGAAAGGCAGAAAGGAAAGGATAGTTACGGAGTTTGGAATCAACACGTACACACTGCCGTATTTAAAATGGATAACCAGTGAACCTACTGTATAGCTCAGGGAACTCTGTTCAGTGTCATGTGGCAGCTTGGATGGGAGGGGAGTTGGGGTGAAAATGGATACATGTATAGATTAAAAAATTTTTAATATATAAACTCATTTTATAATAACTTAAAAAAAGATTGTCAACTTTGTTATCAGACAGTTACAGTTGTAACCACAAGTGTACCACAACACACTCACTAAAATGAATACAACAAGACAGTACATGTCGGTGAGAGTATGGAACATGTGGAACACTTTTACACTACTAGCAGGTGTGTACTGTACAGCTGTTTTGGAAAACTGGCAGAATTTGCCGAGGCTTAAAGTACACAAATGCTATATCCACAAAGCCCCACTCTTTAGTATATATGCAACAGAAAGGTATACATACATTCAAAAAAAGATACATACAAGAGTGTTCACAGCAGCACTGTTGGTCATAGCCAAAACTTAGAGACAACTCAAATGTTCATCAGCTCCAAATTAATTGTGAAATAGTCATAACAATGAAAACCCATACAGCAAAGAGCAGGTCAGCTACAACTACATACAGCAACGTGGATGAATTGCACAAACTATTGAGAGAAAAAAGCTAGATACCAAATGGAATTTTCATCAAACTGCAGTTCAGAACCAGGGCAAAAAGCAGTGATGTTAGAAGCTGGGGCAATGGTTTCTCTGCGGCATGGGGTATGATTGCAGGGGATTCTGGGTGTGCTGCCCACTTCTGTTTCTACCTGAGCTGGTGGGTAGACGGGAGAATTAAGTGTGAGGGAGGTGCCTTTCTTCTGAAGGGCTTTGAGTTAAGTAGTTTTCAGGAAAGATTTCTTTTCTGAAGGATTTTAGGAGATAAGGATTAACAAACTCTGTCAAGAGTCCCGAGGACAAATAATCATTTTTTAAAACGGCTGTTTTAGAAGAATTAGAGAAAACTAGGTTTGGAAAGGCATTTACATTTCTGTTCTTTTATTTTTATTGCAATAATTTCATATCCATTTTCAAAAAAGATAAGGTGGCTATTTAAAAAGTCAGTGTAATTAGTAAATAGAAATTGGAAGAACAAAGCAGAGATGAGATAGAAGGAGAGAAGAGGTATGGTATCTACAGGGTAATCTTAGTAGATGGACTTGAGCATACTTTCCTCTTGCAGGACGTCCAGAGGCAAAAGAGAACCAACTATAATTTCCTAGGTTGAGAGTTATTTTCTTTGTCACTAGAGCTCCAGTGCAGATTTCTTCCCTGAAGCATTAAAAAAGCAACACTGAGTGACGTGATGGCGCATGTCTTCAGAAATGGCAATATGACAAACGTGTCAGTTGAGTTTTAGGTTATTGCTTATAATGACCTTCAGTAAAAATGAAGAGACTGTAATTACTCAGTGAATATAATGTTGAACCAATGCTTTTGGTTTGGGGGTGACATACAGCATTTGGGGATTTTTTCTTTTTTTTTTTTTTTTGCTACTTTTCAGAGTGAGTTCACATTGTTTCTGTCATCCAGGTGCCCGGGAAGAAAGCAGCGTACAGCAGGCACAGCGTCGGTCGGCTGTCTTTCTGTCCTTTAAGTCCCCAATTCCATGTCTGCCCCTGCGCTGGGAGCAGCAGAGCAAACTTCTCCCCACAGTGGCCGGCATTCCTGCCAGTAAAGTTTCTAAATGGAGTACAGATGAGGTAGGTTTTACTTTCTTTGTCTGCCAGGGACCTGATGTAGTAGTACCGGCTTAAGGAGTGGGCAACATGAATGCCTATGGGGCTTAGTCTTTTTTTTCTAAGAAGAAATTATTCTGAAAGAAACAATGAAAACATAGGTTGGATATTTGGAACCTGTACCAGTTAGATTCTGGCTTCTGTTTCAGAACTGGAATTTTGATCTTATTTTTTAACAGGTGTCAGAATTCATACAGAGCTTACCTGGATGTGAAGAACATGGAAAAGTATTTAAAGATGAAGTAAGTGTTCAACTGAATTGCAGTATGTTTCTTAATGGGGGACACAGCACTGAAATGCAGTGAATAGTGAAACATTCTAAATAGGTAGAGGAGGGAAGAGATGGGTTATGTTGAAATTGACAAAGTCATACTGAGTTGTCTAACAAGCAGTGTTAATCGGTTGTATAAAAACATGTAAGATGAGGAGTAAAGGAAATGTTTGTATCATTTTATGATGCCCCACAGCAGTAGCACTAAACTCATTATTTAAAAAAACAAACACAAAACTTACTAGCATACATTTATATAGTATATAGCACAGAAAGAAACCAAAGCAAGAGATAAGCAACATTTCATTTTTATTTATTTATTTATTTTTTGGAATAGTTCATATCTGTGTGTTTATGTGTGTGTATATATATATAGTCCGCTTTTCATCATGGGTGACATAAAAGCAATATCAGAAAGAATTATATTTAAATACAATTCAGAATTACAATTTTAACAATATATAATAGTTTTACAATAATTCAGATTTTCTCATTTTTAATACAGTAATCATTTTTAATAAAGTAAAACTAGCTCCCGTTATTTAATTTGCAAGTGTCATTTTAACACCAAGAACTTCATTTGATGCTTATAATTAATATTACTATTATTGCTAAAACAATCCCTTCGATCTTACACATTTCTCGTGTTGTTTATACTAACTGACATGCATTACATTTATTAACATCTGCTGTTGGAAGTGGAGAAGGAAATGGCAACCCACTCCAGTGCTCTTGCCTGGAAAATCCATGGACAGAGGAGCCTGGTAGACTGCAGTCCATGGGGTTGTGAAGAGTCAGACTCCACTGCTCGACTTCACTTTCACTTTTCACTTTCATGCATTGGAGAAGGAAATGGCAATCCACTCCAGTGTTCTTACCTGGAGAATCCCAGGGATGGGGGAGCCTGGTGGGCTGCCACCTTTGGGGTCACACAGAGTCGGACACGACTGACGTGACTTAGCAGCAGCAGCTGTTGGAAGCTTATTTTATTAGTTTTTTCATCTCTGTCCAAAACTTCAATGTAAGCGATGATTAATAATGATACCACCTCTAGTGAGCATTAGGACAAAAAGAAATTCGACCTCTAACTACACTAGAAGCCTGAGACTCTTTTCACTAGACAACTTTAGAAATAAGCCACTTGCCTGTCAGCTCCTCCAAGCAGAACAGTCCTTTATCACATGATCTTGGCTCCCAGAAGGTACAGTGAGGACTAAGTCATCTCAGAAGTCTTTGTCCCACATCTGCTGTCTGCAGTAATAAGTTTTCTTGTTTGTGTCTGTGTTTAGCCTCCACTGTTCAAAATGGCACATTTTCTATTAAGAACATTGCAACAGAGTAAGAGTGTTGGGACTGCCAAGAATTCAGCCACCAGTCGCCAGTGTCAATATACTATTAGCTGTCATTTATGCTGTATGTGGATGCCTGTGAAAATGCACAAGGATCTGATTTTCATCGGCCTTTTTCTGACTTATGTTCCTATTTCAGAAATGTTGTTTTCTTTCTAGTGGATCTTTAATTTGCAGTTACTCAGATTTTGAGCTTCTTAAGGCCCAAGTCCTAAGTGTCTTTGTGTTACTCTCAGTCGATTTTCCATCCCTAAGCAGACTTATATACCTGCAGGGAGCCATTTTTCTTTCTTTGAAAGAACCTTTGAAAATGATGCAACAGTTTTAAAAATAAATTTCTAGTACATATATTTAATAAACACTACTTTTGGTTCTGTTGATGTCTAGACAGTCCGTATAGATTGCTCTGTTATTTAGTCAAATTAAGGTTCAAATTCACATGATGTGTTATTTCTTTGAATAACTTCTTTCTTCATAATATCTTTGGAGACACTCCTCAGGTTAGTTCCTGAGGAGTGTCTAACCTCAGAGGCAGAACCTTCTTTTGAAGAATAAGGCAGTGAATGTTCTCTGTTCACATGTCATTCATACGTTCATTCCGCTCTTCATTCATCCTGTGAACTCTTGTTACATGCCTGCCATATGTATGTTGCTACATGTGATGCTCTGGTGAGAGGGTTAATTCAGAAGCAATAGGACACGATCCTTGCTCTCAAACGTCTCACCAGGTCAGCAGGCGTGGGGTTCGAGTCCTAGACGAAAACCAGAAAGCAAATCTAAAGTCTTGTAATTCATCTCTGAAAGGCAAAAAAGTGCAGGTGTGGGCTCTTATCTGAAACCATCCTTGACTTCTGTTTCTCTTATACACTCCACATATAATCAGTTAAAAAACCCTCCTGGGTGTATTTTAAAAGCATGAGGATTCCAGCTCTCTCTCCACCACGACCTCTATGGTCAGAGTCACTGTCATCTGCCAGTTGGATTAAAGCAATAACTTCTAGCCAGCCACCTTGCTTCTACTCCTGCCTTACTATAATTTATTTCCAGCATAGCTGGGCTGATTCTGCTAGAGCGTTAAGTCAGATCACATCTCTCCTCAGTTCAGATCCTTCTGGTAGTTAAATCAGAGTAAAAGCCAAGGTCTTTACCAGGGCTACAGTCTAACACTCCATCGCCTCTCTCACCATCTGACCTCTTTGTCCTTTGCCCCCTGCTGACACTGTTCTACACACAGACCTCCTTGCCGTTCCTGGCATTATCCAGACACACTCCGGCTTTCCTGTCTGTCTGGCACGCTCTTCCTCCAGGTGTTCACGTGGCTCACTCCACTTCTCAGTGTCCCATCCTAACTGTCCTCTTTTGGACTGCCACCTCCCACCCCAGACTCCACTGCCCACTTACATCCTCAACCAGCAGTTTTCTCATAGCACTAAATCACCCTTTAGAATTAGTAATTCTAACTAATTTGCTTGTTATGGTTTTTCTTACAGTCTACTTCCTACTCCTAAAATGTAAACTGTACAAGGAGTTTTTGTTTGCTTATTTTGTTTTTATCTGTTTTAGTCTCTGCTATATGCCCAGGCCCAAGAATAATACTTAGAATATGTGCTCAGTCATGTCTGACTATTTGTGACCACAGGGACTGTAGCCCGCCAGGCTCCTCTGTCCATGGGGATTCTCGAGGCAAGAATCCTGGAGTAGTTTGCCATTTCCTTCTCCAGGATCTTCCCGACCCAGGGGTCAAACCCAGGTCTCTTGCGGCTGCTGAATTGGCAGGCAGGTTCTTTACCACTAGCACCACCTGGGAAGCCCATTTAAAATATAATGGGTACTTAATAAATTTTTGTTGAATGAATATATTCATCCCTTTATGCCCTGAGAAAGACATTCAAAGAGCAGGTCGCTGTAATTTGTGGAGTTAAAACATTGGAAGAGAACCATGCGTGCACCGTGAAAAGAGTAATGAAATGGGAGGCAAGAACCCCAAGTTCCAAGTCTTCCTTCAGAGTTTTGGGCCTTTAGCAAGGTACTGGAAATGGCAACCCACTCCAGTGTTCTTGCCTGGAGAATCCCAGGGACGGGGAGGCCTGGTGGGCTGCCGTCTGTGGGGTCACACAGAGTCGGACACGACTGAAGTGACTTAGCATAGCATAGCATAGCATAGCAAGGTACTTAATCTCTGGAGTTAGACCAGTTTATATGCATTATGAAAGCATAAACAAAAAGTAAACCCAGCAATATATCGCAGTAATTACTGTCTTTAGAAAGTCGTTTCTTAATTTATGTCTTTCCATCTGAGGTTATCCTTATGGCTGCACATCAGAGCAGCTTGTGAGAAACCCATTTTCCTGTGGGTTGATTTTTTTCAGATGAATAAATTTGACTTTGCTCACAGTCCCTATTTGGGGGTGTTATTACATATAAGAAAGATCTACTTATCAGGAAATGTTTGTACACCTGAACTCCCTGTCTGTGCTGTTCTAGTGTTGCATGTAGAAAACAGCGGATAATTTAACCTTGACTATGTCCCACGACCCTGTGTCCAATCAACTCACAATCTTTTGTCTTTTTTTTTCTCCCCTTTTAGCAAATTGATGGAGAGGCATTTCTGCTTATGACCCAAACAGACATTGTGAAAATTATGAGCATTAAGTTGGGCCCAGCACTCAAAATTTTCAATTCTATCTTGATGTTCAAAGCCGCAGAGAAGAACTCTCACAATGAACTTTGAAGGTGGTGAATTTTGAATACCATCAGCTTTCTGCTTTAAAGCTCATATTTTACTCAAAGCACAAAGACAGTTGTAACTTCTAAGTGAGAAGTCTCCAGAAATCTAAAGAGCAATCCTGTCAGATTATTTATATTCCTCAAGAGACAATATATATGAATTCTTACAAAAGTGCTTGAGCTTTTAACCAGGTACTGTCTAACAACAGTCATCTTTCGGTTCTGTTCACTGAGCTAAATTTACCTTTGTAAATCTTTTTGAGGCTGGGGGGGTGGGGGGAAGGGGGACTTCATTAATTATTTATGGAAAAAGTGGGGGGGCAGAGTAAGAACTTTTGGCATTTTGTAAACATTGTTGAATTCTCTTTCATGTACACTGTTTCTTTTTCAATACTTTCAGGAACCTTTTTTATATAATCAAACTTCGACTTAAACCAAATTAGTCAAAACCTGGCTAAGTTTAGCCAGTGGGACTGTTATCTGTATTGTTAATTCTGTGCCATATTTTGAATTGCAACATTATGCTAAGTATAACTTTGCAAATCATGATATTGCCTAACTGCTTGTCCTGATTCATTGAGGCTGAATAGTTGTAAAAATTACCTTCTTTTAAATCAGTGTTTTTACTTTTGCACGCAATTATGAAATGTTAAACAAATTACTTTCACCAGCATCTTGACTATAATTACCAAAAACATGTATATAAATAATGGAATTAAAAAATAAAATATATAAACATAAATAAGGTGATGTATTTGAATGGCATCAGTCTCCTACATTGTGGTGCCCTGTGTGTTTACAGGATTCCAGTGATATCAAAGGAATACACAGTTTTATTTGAAGGGGACACTGTTTGTATGATCTTGGACTATTTATGAGATTATATTGAGTTTTTCTCTAATTGTCATTGAAATAACTGGTGCTTTGCAGAGGTGAAGGGATCGTTCTGTCGATGTAAACACTAATCCCAAAAGAGCTCTGTCTTAGACCTTCCAGTGTCCTCCAAACCCAAAGGTTTTCTTCAGTGTTGGCTAAAGAGAGAGTGTATAGATTTTACTGAAGAGGCAAGATTTGAGGGAGCAACCCCAGTTGAGGCAAACATTCTAAATGCTCACAGATCAGGGAAGTGACTTCCTAAAGCTCCATTTTGGAGAGACCCTTTTCTCCACAGAAGTGTTTGCCTCAGTATAGAAGCGTACAGATGCACTTTAATCGAAAGCCCTTGATTCCCTATAAACTGAGAGCTGGTAGTGTTTCTTTTGCAAGAATGCATTTCCAACGCAAAAGGTAAATTATTTTATCAGCCTATGTATGTAACTATTTCCAGGATTGGATATTTATCCAAGGACTATTTTAAAAGTAGAAAGTAAGTTTGTAGCATGTTGTCTGAATTCTGGGGAAAGCTTCACCTTTCTCTGTAGTTGCTCTCATTTTTTTCTCCTGTAGGATTCCCTTGGTATCTGCCCTGCCCCACGCACCCTGTTGGAAGTCTGTAGTGGTCCTTTGCTTTTGTTGTAATTCAAGGTAAAACAGGGCCCATGACACCTGCCATGGCCCCTTCATTTCTTTGCATGAGTCTGCTTAAAAGAAGTTTTTCGTTGTTAGTTTTTATTTTCTTTATGTTTTGTTCAGAGTTTGTACATTCAAGTTGCACTTGTTATACCTGACATGAATAAAATAAAATCTTAATTGCAGATACCTTTTCTACATATGTATGATTCTTAAATATAGACGGGGTGAACGAGAGCTGGAGTAATATCAGACATATGGCACTAGATAGCTGTGTAATGGAACTGCAGGGTTCAGAGCGGTTTGTCCAGCTATGTCCCAGATGATGTGAAGAGTGACAAAAAGGAAGAAAAAAATTTAAAAATGTTATTGTTAGGTCGAGTAGGCTTCACACACATTGAAGACTTCTTTTTTTAAAGCATGTGTTGTGATAAAAAAAAAAGAGCCTTTAAATCTTACTGAAAACATCCACTCATTCTGAGAAGCATGTTGTTTGTGTTCGAGGCAAGATATTAAGCATCCCCGTTAGGGTGGAACAGTCTACCAAAAGAAGTGGAAAGCTTTCAGCATTCCATCCCTGGGCTATGCTCTAAGAATGGACTGAGTTTTAACAGAAGAAATAGGGAGCCCATGGTGACAGGGAGGTCCCTGAAATGAGAGAAGCAGGTTTGAGGTAAGACAAAAGGGAGAGATGAGAAATGTAGACCTTGACAGGACCTTCCCATCAAAAGGCATTTTAAAAAACTTACAAATACTCTATGAGCCAAAGGAGTCCTGCCTGGAGGTTAACATGTTATCCCAGGCTGCCATTTTGCAACTTTTGGGTTCAGTGGATTCAGCCTCCAAAGAAAACAGGGTTAGGTTGGTCAAGCAATATTGAATATTTGCCCAGTGGCATGGTCATGCTGGACATTGGAAATAGATACACCACTGAAAGAATGAATTTTATGGGACTCTGCCCTCATGGTCAGCTCATGTCTGTCATGTTCAAAGCAGTTTGAAGTTCAAACTTCACTGCAGTTTACCTGCAGCTAGCTCCACCTCTCTCTCTCCACCCTCAGCCCAAAGGAGCAAAGAGAGGCTTTCATTCAAGGCTAACTCTTAAAAAAAAAAAAAAAGGTAATACACAGAATTGAAAGAGACACGTGTACCCCAGTGTTCATCGCAGCACTGTTTATAATAGCTAGGACATGGAAGCAACCTAGATGTCCATCAGCAGATGAATGGATAAGAAAGCTGTGGTACATATACACAATGGAATATTACTCAGCTATTAAAAAGAATCCATTTGGATCAGTTCTAATGAGGTGGATGAAACTGGAGCTTATTATACAGAGTGAAGTAAATATCAGAAAGAAAAACACCAATACAGTATATTTATATGGAATTTAGAAAGATGGTAATGATGACCCTATGTGAGACAGCAAAAGAGACACAGATGTAAAGAATAGACTTTTGGTCTCTGTGGGAGAAGGTGAGGGTGGGATGATTTGAGAGAATAGCATTGAAACCTGTATATTACCATATATGAAATAGATCACCAGTCCAGGTTCGATGCATGAGACAGGGTCCTCGGGGCTGGTGCACTGGGATGACCCTGAGGGATGGGATGGGGAGGGAGGTAGGAGAGGGTTCCAGATGGGGAACACATGTACGCCCATGGCTGATTTCATGTGAATGTATGGCAAAAACCACAACGATATTGTAAAGTAATTAGCCTCCAATTAAAATAATTTATAAAAAAAAAAGGTAATATAAATGAAACATATTTACAAAACAAAGACTCATAGACTTAGAAAGCAAATTTATGGTTACCAAAGGAGAAGGGTGAAGGGAGAGATAAATTGGGAGTTCAGGACTGATGTGTACACAGTACTATATTTAAAATAGTTAACCAACAAGGTCTTATTGTATAGCGCAGGGAACTCTGCTCAATAGTCTATAATAACCTAAGTGGGAAAGATACGTGTGTATGTATAACTGAATCACTTGGCTGTACACCTGAAACTAATACATTATTACTCAACTGTACGCCAATCCAAAGTAAAAGAAGAAAAAAATAAAAAAGGCCAGCCATAGAGATTGTGGACCTCCAAGGGAAAGGACTCTTTTAGAACTTCGTAAATTCATTCTGGAGAAGAAGAATAAGATTGTGAAGCTTAAAAAAAATGGGAGTGGGGAGGGAATAATTGGGGGAAATAAAAGAAACTTTATAGTGAAAGGGAAGAAATGGAAACTGTAAAATAGGGACCAGTTATGCAGAAATGTACCAAATTGTTCTTGCCTGTCCATTCTCATATAAGCAGTGAATAATCATTGCAGAGGTGGGCAGCTGATCTCAAATTTCCTTTTTTCTACTGACTTAAGCATTTTAATGAACAGAGATAAAGATACTAGTATTTTGCAGTATTTCTAGAGATGTGTTATAAAAATTTCTTCAATAATATGAACACTTTTTAAATTAAAAAAAATAATTGAATGCAATAACCCAGAAAATGTCCATTGCACTGAGATGCCGTATTAGCACACTTAAATTCTTCAGTCTTTTAAACCAATTAATTTTTTCAAAACTAAGTAACATCAAGATTGTGATGATAACAGCAAGAAGCGCCTTAAAACCATGATGTTTGATAAATTACAATGTAGGACTCAGGGCTGGATGAGGCACAGGAAGGGCCTAACTTGGAAACTGTAAGCTGGGGCCCTGAGAGTGAAAAACCAGGTTCTTACTAGATCTAGTTCTTACTAGATCCGAACTAGCCCATGGGGCAACCAAGACATATGACAACACTGGAGGTCAAAACGAGGGAAAACCAGAAACCTTGTGGGGAGACAAGAACCAGCCATATCACTGTATCTCAAGGGAGGGAAGCAGAGGAAGAGGAATATGGGTCACCGATGATCAAAACCTGTGCCAGCAAGACCATCCAGTGAGGAGGCCTCAGGAACAGCCACGGTTCTCAACAGATAGGATGGAAGGAAACCTAAACACCCTGTAGGGCAGCTCAGCGGGCAAAAAGAGGAACTGGGGAGCTGTATGCCATGCTAAGTCGGTTCAGTAGTGTCCGACTCTGCAACCCCGTGGACCACAGCCCACCAGGCTCCTCTGTCCACAGGGATTCTCCAGGCAAGAATACTGGAGTGGGTTGCCATGCCCTTCTCCAGGGGACCTTCCTGACCCAGGACTTGAACCTTTGTCTCCCCTATGTCTCCTGCATTGGCAAGGGTGGGGCGGGGTTTACCACTAGCACCACCTGTACATCTTAAAATGCTCAAGTTCAAAATGTTTCCAAGCAATGCTCAAACCAAATGGACAGAACCACAGGCCACAAATGGGCAGCTCCTGGGCATTCAGTTCAGTCGCTCAGTTGTGTCTGACTCTTTGCGACCCCATGGATGGCAGCACACCAGGCTTCCCCGTCTATCACCAACTCCCAGAGCTTACTCAAACTCATGTCCATCGAGTCGGTGATGCCATCCAGCCATCTCATCCTCTGTCATCCCTTTCTCCTTCGGCCTTCAGTCTTTCCCAGAATTAAGGTCTTTTCCAATGAGTTGGCTCTTCGCGTCAGGTGACTTAAGTATTGGAGCTTCAGCTTTAGCATCAGCACTTCCAATGAATATTCAGGACTGATATCCTTTAGGATTGACTGGTTGGATCTCCTTGCAGTTCAAGGCACTCTCAAGAGTCTTCTCCAGCTCCACAGTTCAAAGCACCAATTCTTCAGCACTCCTAGACATTAAGTCTTTCAAAAGTGGACATATTGCCTTAAGTTAAAGTCATACCCTAATTTGAAGGATTTTAAGAAAATGTGAAGCATAGTGTCTTTTAAAAACTAATGCCCCCTTGAAAGTGTTAACTTGGATTGGAATTTCTTAAAACTCGAAATAAACAGCTCTTTAAGTCATAGTTTATTACAGAATTTCAATAAAGAATTTGTGTCAAAGTGTAAAGGTAGAAGGCATTAATATTCATTTGAATCTCAGTGACAAGATGATTTTTCTAATATTAATACCTACCTCTACTAAATCAAAACAATGGTTAATAGTTTCAGCCACCCCAGAGATCCATTCTGCTTAAATATTTGGCATGCTGTTAAGTGACTGGATGTTGAAATCCTACTGCCTTTTCCTTTTCTTTCATAGAAGGAGAATATGGACTGTGCACATCAAAAATCAGTGTCTCTAGGAAGTTGAGGGTTTGAGACAGTCTTCTTGGACACTCAATCCCAAACACATGGAAGGAAGCTATGAGAGCAGCCAAAGCTGTAATACAGTCATCCACCTTTGTGAGTCTCTCTTTTTCTAAATACAAAGAAAATTCACAGACATCCATGTTGAAAGGGTTCTTAACTTCTAACACAGGCGTGGACACTTGCACCTGAATAAAAAAGATTACAGTCACTACCCCGTGGTCTGTACAACAGCTCAATAATACAGTGTGCCTCAATCTAACCATGATATTACAATAAACGCACTTGTTACAATTTAGCATATTTGTAAATATGACAAAACATAACTTTAAAATAGGCCACCATCCTGCTTCAATATACTGTATTAAATATCAAACCAATGATCACTGACATACTGCATACCTTGTCATTCACAATGACAAAAAGGCTGGAATCCTCCCCAAAAACATCTGGTAGGAGTAAACAAGTGGCTGTCATCTTCATATCTGTCAAAGCAAACATCCTTACAGTCCAAGTAAATGTTGTAAGTAAAGCCAGTATTAAAATGTGTGGTTTTTTGGTTGCTGTTACTTACCTTCTAAAGAACAAATTAGCTTTCTTAGATCTTAGTTCCCCTAGTATTTTTTTTAAAACAACATCCCCTTGTAGTAAACATTCAAGATCTCCTGTTCTGCCCTCCATGTTACAGCCAAGAGGAGGTAAGATTTCTGCCAGAATGATTTCATTGTACTTAACCTGTGGTTTGTAAATTACCTTCTATATGAAATTAACAGGTTACTAGTTTCCTAAACATAATATTATAATATCACGTATACTTTTAAAATCTATTCTTAAGCTCCTTCTACTTGAGAAATTATTTTTTCTTCCTCACATATTTTTTCACTAAATTCTACAAAATACAGCTTTCCTAATTACCCTAAATTATACAGGTAACTGAGACCAGATCACCCTATCCCCCAGGTTTACTAACGTTTCAACATGTCTTCATCTGTATGCTGTTTCATCTTTTCTTGCAATGCAATATAGATTGGGTTGTCCACCAAAGAAAGAGAAGCCAGTATATTTTCTGAATAGGATTCCAAAATGTGCCTTGTTTTCTTACAAATATCTGTTCTTGTAAGAAGTTGGAATTCTCTGAAGAGCTGAAAAAAAAAAAAAAGATCACAAGAGAAGCTAACCTATGGACTACAAGGAATTAAATTACTCTGTAGAATTACATTAAGCATTGAACGCTAGTTTATATACTAGATATTGGATTAGTTTTAGTGGAGAAGTAGACTTAAGACAGAGGAGGAGAAAAGAGTGGAAGCCTGAAGTGAACAGAAAAAGATAAATAGTGGACATGACAAACATCTAAGCATGCAGAACTAAATCTGGATACAGACTCAAGCAAATGAGGGTAACAAAGTAATTGGGGGAAAGAGCAAACAAAAAAGAAATGAATGCAATGAATATTCTGGCTGTCTGTGTTAGCCAGCCGAGATTCTAGGATCTTTCACTTCTTTCAGTTCAGTTCAGTTCAGTCGCTCAATCATGTCCAACACTGCAACCCCATGAATCACAGCACGCCAGGCCTCCCTGTCCATCACCAACTCCCAGAGTTCACTTTACTACATTGTTATTTTGGCACTCCAGGAAGAAGCACAAGAAGAAATCCATCCGATTTTAGCAAGCAAACCTTGGAAAAATCCCTAAACCTATTATCCTAAAGGGAAAAGAGCTTTAGAGACACTGTAACATCGGACAGAAATAAAGGATGAAAAACAATCTACGAGATTCGATTACGAGATGAAAGCAAAACCAGTTAACCTGTATGGAAACCTCTTTACTCAGAATCACTTTTTCCTGCGACTGCCTAAATTCTTCTCTTGGGAGAATTCCACCACCACTCCCTCCCAATTTTTTTTTTTTTTTTGACAGAGTGACATTCTAAAACTCTTCATCACCCACACTAAAAGGTTTGTAGTCATCACTTTCCCTAAACAGTTATATACTACCCACTGGGTCTCATTGCTTCTTGAATGTTTTGGTGGATCATAAATTGCCCAAAGATTAGGTCTGAAAGTTATCAGAAAACTGGAATGCACATCCTCATAAAGGCATAGCAACTCTGCCATCAGGCAACCCTCAGTGGACACTAATCAGTATTAATACCCTAAAAAGAAACTCTCTCAGAGAGCAGGGAGATGTGAAGTGAAACACAAGGAGGGTAGAGAGTCCACTTTCTTGGGTGCAGAACCTAGGAATTTCTTTAACATTTTTAAAAAAAAGAATTTCAGGTTGACACTAAAGTTGCAGAAAGAGTAAACAGAGGTCACAAATGGCCTTCATGCAACTTTGCCCAAGGCTAACATTTCTGACTGATTTGAAAATCTGCTGTAGACAGGATGCCCTCTTAACCCTTAATTCTTCATTGCATATTATTATTCCTTGTACTTAAGAATTACAAGGACACTATCCTACATAAGCACAGCATAACCCTCAAAATCAGGAAAATCTAATCCACAGACCCTGTTTAAACTTTCCAGTTGCTGCAATCATGCTCTTTACAAATCTCAGATTTAATCTAGGAACACGTGAGATTTAGATATGTGTCTTTGGTCTCTTTCAGTCTGAAACAGCATCTCGGTTTTCCTTAAATTCCTTAACATACTTGACAAGTAGAAGCCAATTACTTGGGAGAACACCCCCTCATTCTAGGTTCATATGATGTTTCTTCATGATTTACATCTTTTTAAGCAAGAATGCTGGCACTTCTCCATCAGGAGGATGGTTGTTGGTCCCATTATTGAAGATAGTAACTGATCGCTTGGTTAAAATGGAATCTTCCACGTTAATTCATATATATGTAATAATTATTAATTAAAATACAGTTGAATGTATTTTATGGGGCGATTCCTTGAGTTGATATAAACATCTTGTTCCTACTGTAATTTTCATCTGCAAGATTTAGCATTCACCAATGATTCTTGCCTCAATCAACCATCTGCTGACTCATTCAGCATTTAAAAAGATCAGTATTTCACTTGTATTTCACACACAGTACTCTGCTAGGTACTTTGGGAACTACCACAAGGTTTAGAACATGCTTAGCTCAGTTGGTAAAGAATCTGCCTGCAGTGCAGGAGATCCCGGTTCTTTCCCTGGGTCAGGAAGATCCACCAGAGAAGGGATAGGCTACCCATTCTTGGGCTTCCCTTGTGGCTCAGCTGGTAATCCGTCTGCAATGCGGGAGACCTGGGTTCAATCAATGGGTTGGGAAGATCCCCTGGAGAAGGGAAAGGCTACCTACTCCAGTATCCTGGCCTGGAGAATTCCATGGTCTGTATCGTCCATGAGGTCACGAAGAATCAGACACGACTGAGTGGCTTTCACTTTCATTGTTTCACTTTCTAACATTTTAGACTATTGGTTTAGCAGTTTTTGCTTTAAAAGTATATTTTATACATGTGTCAATCTGTCATACTCTTCTAACAGTTAGAGGCTACCAGATAGTGCTGTTCCTACCAACTGAAAAGAGAATCAAACGATAAAGTAGGGTTGCTGAAAATGAATTAACTAAAATAATCCATGTAAAGCACTAAGAACATGCCTGCTATGTAATAAACATTCAGTTGTTCTCTACAGACATTATTATTAAAATAAAAAATGCAGACAAATTCTTATTTCAGTTTTTTTTTTTTTGGGGGGGGGTGTGGGGGGAGAAGAGAAGCCAGTAAAACTTTTCATTTCATTTGGTTTCTTGCACCCATAGCATTCCTTCATGAAATGTATTCTCAGATAAAACTCTGATGATCTTTCATTATATACTACAGCCAAAATTACAGTAAAATTATAATAGGACCTTTAATGGCCATCTTAAATAAACTAAATGGAAGGATGTTTGATTTACCCATAAAAACTTCATATATTTTAAGACCACTTAAAGAATCTATCTGCAATGTGGGAGAACTGGGTTCAATCGCTGGATTGGGAAGATCCCCTGGAGAAGGGAATACCCACTCCAGTATTCTTGCCTGGAGAATTCCGTGGACAGAGGAGCCTGGCAGGCTACAGTCCATGGGATCACAAAGAGTCGGACATGACTGAATGACTTTCACTTTTACTTTATGGAATAATTTGGGATGATAAAGGAAATAGATTGTGAGTAATGCTGCAGGCTAACAGCACCCTAATAAACTATCTTGATTGTCTAAATGTGTGCAAAGGGAAAATGCTGCCCACTGTCAAAGTCCCCCAAAGCAGTGGGGTGCTGCCTTGGGGCACTGGCGACTCTTCACATCTGATGACAGCCAGTGTGTGTTATCAGAATGATTCCAGAAATTCTTACCAAATGCTCCTCATTGTAGCCCCTTGGACCCCACACATTCTACTGAGAGTCACACCCATCATCTTGCTACACAGTCCTGTTACTGCTCCAAAAAGAAAGAGTGAAACGTCCATTTGAACACACTAATCAGAGCATTATAGGTAATTACAGATACCTGATAAGGACACTGCAGGAAAGGAAACATTTTAAGAATGTCCTTCAGAGGTGTTCTGCCGCCAATCAACTTTCTTCTTATTTCCAAAGTCTGGCTCATCCTCTTATCAATTTCTCTCCAGTCCTTTTCTGTTTTCACATATTCTTGCTGGAACCAGTAAACATGTTCATCTACCTCAGAATCTAAACAAACAACTTCCTCCTGCAAAATATTTTCAAAATATCACATGTTCCACGTTTCAGGTGGCAGTTTAACACTCCATGAAGACTTGAATTATGAGCTGTTGTTACATACTCAGTAATGCCCTCATATATAGCATTATGTTTGACCTTGACTAACAAATGCTGTGAACAAATCTTTGATGCTGTGAACAAATGAAATAGCTAATTACCAATTATGGAGTTATGATCTGTTCTCTTGACAGATTTAAGAGCTATTCATTTCCTACACACCCTTTTACATGAATTTCTAGATTATCATTTATTCCTATGCATTTAAATTTTAGAAGGCAAAATATTAAAAAGAGATAAAAAGGTTTTTAATGAAGGTTTTGTTATTGTTTGTATTCTTCCTTTTTAAATGCCTATTTGGAGTTATAGGACCATGCCATATAATCCAAATTCAAAACAAATACAGTGGGTATATTGTGATACTAAATCATGAAGTTGTCAATTATATTCCCTATACATTTGGGTACCTTGGGTCAGGTGGGGTGGCTAAAAGGTACCCCACATATTCTCATTAAAAATCTAAAGCGAAAAAAAAAATCTAAGGCAGGCGGAACAAGACGGCAGAGGAATAGGTGACGTGTAGTACATCTGTCTGCACGGATACATCAGGAATACAACTTCAGACACAGAAGTGGATGCAGAACACCAGCTGAGAGCAGACAGGAGTACCTGACCAGTGGAAAAGAATATGTAGAACTGCGAGAAACTTGGTAGGACAAAGGAACTAGGGGGAAAAACAGGAATGTTACTAGGACGGACCTGCCCTTGGTGGGTGGAGGAACTGCAGCAGGGGTCCAATCCCCACATCCGGGCAACTGTCTGAGTCAGAGGAGAAACATTTAAGGCTGAGAGTGAAACAGCTGATCTGTGGCAGCCTAAATGGAATGAGAATCAGACAGTCCTTGCTGCAGCCATACATACCCCCGACAGGGAGGCAGGTCCCCTGGAGGGTGCAGCAGCTGGGAACTGGAGTTTTGGGATTGTGGAGCAATCCCAGGGCGAGGACTCCCAGAGAGGGAAAGCACTCTGACAGCAGTGACTCAAGAAAAACATTTATTATTCTTATGTTTTGACCTGTTGTGTACACTCTTTTGGATTTTTTTTACTTTTTTTTTCTTTTTTTCCCCTTTGCCCCCTGCTCTGTTGTAGCTGTTGATTTTACTGGCACTATGAAATCTAATTAAGCTCTTGAGTTTTTTTTTTTTCTTTTCTCAGTCACATTTTTTATTGTTATTATAAACCTCTGCCTCTATATTGGGCTTTTGCAGTTCTATGGAGTTTTCCTTTTTTTCTCTCTTTTTTAATTTTTTAAGCTTATTATTATTTTTTATACATTTATTCCTTTGTTTGCTTTTCCTACTGTTCTTTTCCACTTTGCAATTAATCTTTAATGTATATAAATCTTCTTCACCTAAGTTTATTTAACTTTGCATATCAATTCTTTCTTTTCTTTCTTTCCTTTCCTCTCAACATATTTGTTAGTTTTGTTTTCATGGCTTTATTCCCCACTTGGCACCTTGCTTTAGTTTTATTTTCCAGTTTGTGCTTTAGTTAGTGTTGTTCTTAACTAGTAGATATAATTTTTGATTTCCTTTGTTTGCTGGATCAATCTACTGTACTTTATTGGACTGTTTTGATTTTGCTTATTTTACAGTCATCAAGACAGTATGGTACTGGCACAAAAACAGAAATATAGACCAATGGAACAAGATATAAAGCCCAGAAATAAACCCATGCACCTATGGGTACCTTATTTTTGACAAAGGAGGCAAGAATATACAACGGGGCAAAAACTGCCTCTTCAATAAATGGTGCTGGGAAAACTGGACAGCTACATGTAAAAAAATGAAATTAGAACACTTCCTAACACCATACACAAAGATAAACTCAAAATGGATAAAACCCTAAATGTAAGACCAGAAACTATAAAACTCTTAGAGGAAAACATAGGCAGAACACTGCTGCTACTGCTAAGTCACTTCAGTCGTGTCCGACTCTGTGTGACCCCATAGACGGCAGCCCACCAGGCTCCCCCGTCCCTGGGATTCTCCAGGCAAGAACACTGGAGTGGGTTGCCATTTCCTTCTCCAATGCGTCAAAGTGAAAAGTGAAAGTGAAGTCACTCAGTCATGTCCGACTCTTAGCGATCCCATGGACTGCAGCCTACCAGGCTCCTCCGTCCATGGGATTTTCCAGGCAAGAGTACTGGAGTGGGGTGCCATTGCCTTCTCCAAGGCAGAACACTGGATGACATAAATCAAAAAGATCCTCTATGACCCATCTCCTGGACTAATGGAAATAGAAGCAAAGTAAACAAGTGGGACCTGAATAAACTTAAAAGTTTTTGCACAGCAAGGGAAACTATAAGCAAAGTGAAAAGACAACCCTCAGAATGGGAGAAAATAATACCAAATGAAACAACTGACAAAGAATTAATCTCCAAAATATACAAGCAGCTCATAGCACTCCATACCAGAAAAACAAACGACCCAATCAAAAAGTAGGAAAAGTAAGTACCTAAACAGACATTTCTCCAAAGAACACATACAGATGGGTAACAAACACATGAAAAGATGCTCAACATTGTTCATTACTAGAAAAATGCAAACCAAAACTACAATGAGATATCACCTCACACCAGTCAGAATGGCCATCATCAAAATGTCTACAAACAATAAATGCTGGACAGGATGTGGAGAAAAGGGAACATTCTTGCACTGTTGGTGGGAATGTAAATTGATACAGTCACTATGGAAGATGGTATGGAGATTCCTTAAAAAGCTAGGAATAAAACCACCATATGATCCAGCAATCCCACTCCTAGGCATAAACCCTGAGGAAACCAAAATTGAAAAAGACACATGTATTCCATTGTTCACTGGAGCACTATTTAAAATAGCTAGAACATGGAACTAATCTACATGTCCATCGACAGATGAATGGATCAAGAAGTTGTGGTACATATACAAAATGGAATATTACACAGTCATAACAAGCAATGCATTTGAGTCAGTTCAAATGAGGTGGATGAAATTAGAACCTATTATACAGAGTGAAGTAAGTCAGAAAGAGAAAGATAAATATTGTATTCTAATGCATATGTACGGAATCAAGAAAAATGGTACTGAAGAATTTATTTACAGGGCAATAATGGAGAAACAGATATAGAGAATAGACTTATGGACATGGGGAGAGGGGAGGAGAGGGTGAGACGTATGGAAAGAGTAACATGGAAACTTACATCACTATATGTAAAATAGATAGCCAATGGGAATGTGCTGAATGGCTCAGGAAATTCCAACAGGGGCTCTGTATCAACCTAGAGGGGTGGGATGGGGCGGGAGATGGGAGGGAGGTTCAAAAGGGAGTGGATATATGTATACCTATGGCTGATTCATGTTGAGGTTTGACAGAAAACAACAAAATTCTGTAAAGCAATTATCCTCCCATTAAAAAATAAATAACAACAACAACAAAAATCTAAGGCAATCAGGGAATCCCCTGGTAGAGTCCAGTGGTGAGGACTCTTTCACTGTTGAGGCCCAAAGTTTAATCTCTGATTGGGGAAATAAGATCCTGCAAGCCTCACAGCTCAGCCAGAAAAACAAACAAACAAACAAAAAACCCTAAGGCAATCAACAGGTTTTGAGGAGACAACAAAAAACTCGTTCTCGAAAAATTAGTTGAGAGGACACTTGGCTGAACTACACTTGAATCAACAAGTTGACATCCTGACATCTGACTAGAATGTAAACAGATGTTACCTATAAAAGATGGGAAAAATTAGGACTTATACACGTATATTAGGAAAGTGTCAGGTAGATCCACTATCTGTGAACGTAAGATGATTAGCAAGACAGAACAAGTGAACAAATTTCTAAAACAAAATGTAACATACCAGCAGATTGAAAAGAAATTCCTACAACCTTATATAAATTTAGTTAGAAAATAAGTCTTTCCACAAAGAAAATACCAAGACCTGAAGGTTTCACAGTTAAATTTTGCTAAACTTTCCAAACAGAGCATGTATCAGATTTACATAAATTCTTTCAAGGAGTCAAAGAAAAAAAAAAGAATTCTATTAAGTATTCCAGTCCATTCTACGAAGGCCTCTATGAAGCCTCTGTGATTCCTAAACCTGAAAGAACTGTATGAAAGAGATAATTACAGGTCAATCTCATGTCTGGACAAAGTTGCACATATTAGGAACAAGGAAAAATTAACTTGGATTTACCCCGGAAATGCAACAAGGGTTTGACATTAGTAACTGGTCATGCTTCCTGCTAACTATGGTGTATACTGGAGAGTGTGGTTTAACCCTCTAATTCCTCTAAGGTAGTCGTCCACTCTGGAGTCACTGGCCACATGGGCTATAGAGCGCTTGAATTGTAGCTAGACCAAATTAATACATGTGCTGGAAACACTGGATTTCAAAGACTTAGTATGCAAAAAAAAGAATGTAAAATATCTCATTAACAAATTTTCATAATGATTACATGCTGAAATGATAATATTGGGTTAAGTAAAATATACTTTTAATATTATAATTCCACCTGCTTTGTTTCACTTTTCTTGAATGTGACTACTAGAAAATGTTACATTATATCTTTGGTGCATATTATATTTCTATTGGAGAGTGCTATGTTAGATGGTAGGGTTTTCTTCATACCAAATTCCAATCATCCCTGTTTTTACTTCTGTTGTCATCAAAGTGACTTTGAAAACGATGCTTCCTTGTGTAACTTGAGCAGTTTTTTTCCTTAACATACAGTCATGTGTCTTAGTCAGCAGGGAAAGGGCTTTGACTTTGCCCCATGTTTCCAAGTGCAAGCTGAATTGTAAACCTTCACAGTATTAGCAAACATGCCACCTGCTGATGGCAGTAATTGTATTAAATCCAGAATGCAATTAACTGTCAACATTTTTCTTCAACTTTTGCTTTCTTGTTCAGTTTTGCACCATGAGAGAAACAACTGTGGAAAAGGCTATACAAATGATTAGAATATTATACAATAAATTATCATGTGTCAGGTACACTAAGAAGCAAACAGTAAATGCCCTCAAAGAAATTCAAAGGAACCTGGCAGATGTCCTTAGCATTTGACTCTCCAGGCAGTTTTTTCATGGCTTTCAAATCCATTTGATTTCTAAGCCAAGGAAAGCTGACACAGAGAACTACTAATGACTTTCAAAGTCATGGGGTATATATATTCCCAAATAAATAGAAAAATAAAATGTTTAAGAGAAATGAATTACAGTAGTCCCCTCCTTATCTGCAGGGGATATGTTCAAAGAACCCCACAGGAAGCCTGAAACTGCAGATGGTATTGAACCCTAGGTACAAACTGTTCTTCCCTTAACACAGACCTGTGATAAAATTTAATTTATAAATTAGGCACAGTTAGTAACTAACAACAATAACTAAAAATAAAATTTTTAAAATTATAATGATATACTGTAATAAAATTTATGTGAATGTGGTCTTTCTCTCTCAATTTAAAACTTATGAAGTCTTTATTCCGAAGTGTCCATTTAATATTTTCAGAACACAGTCCACCATGGGTAAGTGAAATCTCAGACAACTCAGACAATGAAACTGTATCAGTTCAGTTCAGTCACTCAGTCATGTCTGACTCTTTGCGACCCCATGAATTGCAGCACGCCAGGCCTCCCTATCCATCACCGACTCCCGGAGTTCACTCAGACTCACGTCCATCAAGTCAGTGATGCCATCCAGCCGTCTCATCCTCTGTTGTCCCCTTCTCCTACCGCCCCCAATCCCTCCCAGCATCAGTCTTTTCCAATGAGTCAACTCTTCGCATGAGATGGCCAAAGTACTGGAGTTTCAGCTTTAGCATCATTCCCTTCAAAGAACACCCAGGGCTGATCTCCTTCAGAATGGACTGGTTGATCTCCTTGCAGTCCAAGGGACTCTCAAGAGTCTTCTCCAACATCACAGTTCAAAAGTATCAACTCTTCGGTGCTCAGCTTTCTTCACAGTCGAACTCTCACATCCATACATGACCGCTGGAAAAACCATAGCCTTGACTAGATAGACCTTTGTTGGCAAAGTAATGGCTCTGCTTTTCAATATGCTATCTAGGTTGGTCATAACTTTCCTCCCAAGGAGTAAGTGTTTAACACCTAGCAGTTAGTTAGTTAGCTAGCTAGCTTCTTTATCTATTTAACTAATGTTTGGAGGATTTTGTATGCAAGGGCACCCCACAATCATTTATTAAATCCTTGTGTTGCTGTCCTAGATACAGCATAAGTCTTTTTTAAAAAATCACCAATTAACCTCTCTATGGAAACTTCTATGACATTTCCCAATATATTTTGATGTTGCCAAGTCAGAATTGGGCAAAGTATTGGTTTTATATTTTTCATACTCTGAGAAAAGTCCTTAGAACTCCGTCACTTGATGAAGCTTGCCAGGAGCAGAAGAATCACTGAGGTGTGGATCCAAAGCCTGACATGCGGAGCTTGGAGCTGCTGGTATTATTCAGGATAGGCAAGATGCTGCTGCTCTACCTAACAGCCCCCAGATGTTAGAGCAACAGAAGTTTATCTCTCATGGGACAGACCCATCTCTTCATCCTCCTCATCTGAAAAATCTGGCTTTACCATCTAGAAAGTCAGTCACCACTGCCAAAGAAAGGGAGAAGATGAAGCACCGCATACTGGATCTTCAACGCCCTTGACACTCCTTCTCACATTTCATTGGTCAGAGTCAGTCTCATGGGCACATCTCACTTCAACGGAGTGGAGAAGTACAGTCCTGCTGATGGTCTGGAGGAGCCGAGCTGAGTAACTTGGTGAGCAGAAATCATATCCACACTCATCTTCCTCTGGGTTTCTTATTATGTGACACCATAGCTCTCCTTATCATTTTAGCCAATTTCAGGCAGTGTTGTCTGTTATCTATGGCCAAAACCATGATAACTGAATGGTGCTGCTGCTGCTGCTAAGTCGCTCAGTCATGTCCAACTCTGTGCAACCCCATGGACTGCAGCCCACCAAGCTCCTCCATCCATGGGATTTTCCAGGCAAGAACACTGGAGTGGGGTGCCATTGCCTTCTCCGAACTGAATGCTAGAACACCCAAGTCTCAAACCAGAAAAAAAATCCCCTATATAAATTCTGTATCCAGCAAAATATCCTTCAGATATGAAGGAGAGATTTAAGACATTCTCAGATAAATAAAAAGTGAGAGAATTGGTCACTAGCAGATCTGCCCTACCAGAAATTCTAAAGATGGTCTTTCAAGCTAAAATGAAATATCGTGGACTATAACTCAAATCAACATGAAAAAATAGAGCACTGGTAAAGGTCACAACATAGGTAAATATAAAAGACAGTTTAAATCAATTTTCTGGTTGTAACTCTCCCATCTTGTTTTAAAAACAACTGCATGAGACAATAGTTATAAATTCTGTGTTGAAGGACGTACAATGTATAAAATTTAACTAACAGCACAAAAGGGAAAAAGAGTATTGTTATACAGGGGCAAAGTTTTATATGCTATTACAATTAAAAGGGTATGAATCCAAACTAGATTATTATAAATCAAGGTATTAGTTGTAATCTCCAAAGCAACCACTAAGGAAAGAACTAAAAATGTTTATTTACTAAGAGAAACAAAAAGCGGAATTACATTAATATACTAGAAAATATCTACTTTAACACAATGGAAGGCAGTAATTGAGGGATAAGGGATAAAGTAAGAAGAGATGACACAGTAATAGAAAACAAATAGCAGACATAATTCCTACCTTATCAGTAATCAGATTAGGTAATTGACAGAATGGATCTAAAAAAATGTATCCAACTATATACTGTCTACTAGAGACATACTTTAGATTCAAAGTCATAAGTAGGTTGAATATAAAAAGATGGGGAAAGATATATTATGCTAGCAGTAATGGCACCCCATCCAGTACTCTTGCCTGGAAAATCCCATGGACAGAGGAGCCTGATAGGCTGCAGTTCATGGGGTCGCTAGGAGTCGGACACGACTAAGCGACTTCACTTTCACTTTTCACTTTCATGCATTGGAGAAGGAAATGGCAACCCACTCCAGTGTTCTTGCCTAGAGAATACCAGGGACGGGGGAGCCTGGTGGGCTGCCGTCTATGGGGTCACACAGAGTCGGACACGACTGAAGTGACTTACCTTACCTTAACCAAAAGAGAGATAGAATAGCTATACTAATATGAGACAAAATAAACAACACAAAAATTGTTCCTAGAGACAAAGGAGGATATTTTATAATGGGAAGAGGGCCAATCCATTAAGAAGATATAACAATTATCAACTTACACTTAACAACAGCCCAAATGCCATGTGGCAAAAACTGACAGAGGAAGCAAGAGACAATGATAGTAGTTCTAGATTTTAATGTCACTTTCAATAACGAGTAGAACCACTAAACATGTGATAAACAAGCAGTTGGAAGACTAGAGTGACTGTTATTCCTGGAGAAGACAACAGGGATTGTACGAATTTGGAGCTGGATAAGGACTTCTTGGGTGGCAATAGTGGTAAAGTATCTGCCTGACGATGCAGGAAACATAAGAGATGCAGGTTCAGTCCCTGGGTCAGAAGATCCCCTGGAGGAGGGAATGGCAACCCACTCCAGTACTCTTGCCTGAAAAATCCAATGGACAGAGGAGCCTGGCTGGCTACAGTCCATAAGGTCATACAGAGTTGAACATGACTGAAGTGACTTAGCATGAACAGAAATCATGCATAAAACGAAAACCTCCAAGAAAATATCATCAAAAGGACTTTTGAAGAAACAGGATTAAGTTACTTAAAATTCTAAAAAAATTAAAGTATAGATTAAATTAGCTGATAAAGATAATCTGTGCATTTAAAGATCACATTAATAGCCTCCAAACTGAGAGAAGGTCATTGAAACTAGGAAACAAAATAGAGACAAAAGCAAAAGCCTTTGTGGGAAATTCAAAGTCCTTCCTGTACTGCTTCAAGAAACCAAATTAAATTTTCACCAGATAAATTCAGAGTTCATTTACTCCATAAAGACAGAGGAGAATCTTTTCAAAGTGGATGAAAATATCAGGTGCAGATATGAAGAACTGGACACATGAAAGATTCAAGCCAAGTTTTTTCAGAAAAACTGAAGGAAGCAATGACTATTATCAAAGTCAGCTTATATCCCATGAGTAACAAGTTTATGGTAATAAGTTGAAGGCTTTACTGGCTGTAAGAAATCTCGGTAATTTAAGAAAAGAAAATGTGTACTTTAGCCAAAAAAAGCATTTCAAAAGTATATTTAGATCCTGATGTTTCAAATGAGGCATTTGGCAGAAACCCAAGAGGACCACCAATGAATCCTCTGGATGAAGAGATTCCCAGGAAAGGATGTGCAACAGGCTGTATCAGTGTGAAATGCAGGATTCCTCCGTACACCACCTTCACCTTGTCACAGCAGGCTCTTCAGGAGAGCAAGACAGAACTTATCCTAGTGCTCCCTGCTATGGCAGATGTTCAAAACCTTCCTTTGGTCCTACATCCACTTGCCCTCCCATCTCAGTACCCCTAGTCCAGGCTCTAGTTCTCTGTAAGAAGTCAAGTGCTACAAAGGAGTCCCAGGGGCAAGTTCTTGAGAAAAGGACCCACTATCCTTCTCCATATTCCAGAAAATGAGCGTGACCTGCCCCAGAAATGTCTATACACTAAGTGCTAAGTGATGCTAAGTAATAAACATTAAGTAATCAAATGAATTATGGCAATGGCATTAAGAATAGACTGATGGACCAATGGAACAAGAGTGAGTGCCCAGAACACACTCAAGTCTTTTGGGTGGAAGTTAACATACAATTAAATTGCCACCATAAGCCAGTGAAAAAAAGGAAAATTCTGAAAGAGATGGGAATACCAGACCACCTGATCTGCCTCTTGAGAAATCTGTATGCAGGTCAGGAAGCAACAGTTAGAACTGGTCATGGAACAACAGACTGGTTCCAAATAGGAAAAGGAGTACGTCAAGGCTGTATATTGTCACCATGTTTATTTAACTTATATGCAGAGTACATCATGAGAAATGCTGGACTGGAAGAAACACAAGATGGAATCAAGATTGCTGGGAGAAATATCAATAACCTCAGATATGCAGATGACACCACCTTTATGGCAGAAAGTGAAGAGGGGCTAAAAAGCCTCTTGATGAAAGTGAAAGTGGAGGGTGAAAAGGTTGGCTTAAAGCTCAACATTCAGAAAACGAAGATCATGGCATCTGGTCCCATCGCTACATGGGAAATAGATGGAGAAACAGTGGAAACAGTGTCAGACTTTGTTTTTCTGGGCTCCAAAATCACTGCAGATGGTGACTGCAGCCATGAAATTAAAAGACGCTTACTCCTTGGGAGGAAAGTTATGACCAACCTAGATAGCATATTCAAAAGCAGAGACATTACTTTGCCAACAAAGGTTCGCCTAGTCAAGGCTATGGTCTTTCCTGTGGTCATGTATGGATGTGAGAGCTGGACTGTGAAGAAGGCTGAGCGCCGAAGAATGGATGCTTTTGAACTGTGGTGTTGGAGAAGACTCTTGAGAGTCCCTTGGACTGCAAGGAGATCCAACCAGTCCATTCTGAAAGAGATCAGCCCGGGAATTTCTTTGGAAGGAATGATGTTAAAGCTGAAACTCCAGTATTTTGGCCACCTCATGCGAAGAGTTGACTCATTGGAGAAGACTCTGATGCTGGGAGGGATTGGGGGCAGGAGGAGAGGGGGACGACAGAGGATGAGATGGCTGGATGGCATCACTGACTCGATGGACATGAGTCTGAGTGAGCTCCGGGAGTTGGTGATGAACAGGGAGGCCTTGCGTGCTGCAGTTCATGGGGTCGCAAAGAGTCGGACACGACTGAGCGACTGATCTAATCTAAGAGCAATAATTTTATGGAGATCCTTACCTAATGGCATATACAAAAATAGACTCCAGATGACTTAAAGATCTAATCATGAAAGTGCAAACTATAAACTTAATTTTAAAAAAAAGAGTAAGAGAATATCTTTGTGACTTAGAGTATGGGAAGTACTACTTCCTACAGATTAAGTAGAAAAAGATACCAACCCATTAAAAACGGAGCAATGGAACTAAAGAGGTAATTTTCTAAAAGAAGGAATTCAAAACTCTAACAAACACATGGAGAGATGCTCAGACTCATTAGTTATCCAGGGAAATGCAAATCACAAGACTGAGATTACAGTTTATACCTATTAGCCTTGGCAAAACTCACAAAACTGGCTAACGCCAAGCACTGGCAAGAAGATCAAGATATGCAGTACTATGGGACTGAGACGACAAAATCATTCTAGAAAGCAATTAGTCAAATTAAGTACCCGTGCCGGTCCCATCAGTTCCACTTCTGGGTGGACAAGCCAAAGAAATAACACACAGCTTCATCCACAACCAGCCTGGTATAATAGTGTTCTCTGTAGTACCATTCATTGTGGGAAGCAAGGGGCCTGAAGCAAGGACTTGTAAAAATTGCTACAAACATACAGGGTAGAAATATACATGGTAACATAAATGAGACTTAAAAAGTGTCAGTGAAAAAAAGTGAAATAAAACGAGGTATAGAATGGCATTTGTGTGTGTGCTTAGTCATGTCTGATTATCTGCGACCCCATGGACTATACAGCCCATCAGGCTCCTCTGTCCATGGAATTTTTTAGGCAAGAATACTGGATTGGATTGCCATTTCCTCCTCCAGGGGATCTTCCCCATCCAGGGATTTAATCCCCATCTCTTGTATCTCCTGCATTGGCAGGCAGGTTCTTTACCACTGCACCACTTGGGAAGCCCAGAATATCTACATTGAGTCAAATATAGATAAACCCAAAATTACAGTACACATTTTAGAACACTCACAAACAAAAAGATACAGATGAAACGCATTAGAAGGGCTGCCCAAGAGCAGAGGTGGGGGAAAGGGGCATAGAACAATGAGCACATGGGAACTCCTTGGTGATCCAGTGGTTAGGACTCCGTGTGATCACTGCTGAGGGCCCAGGTTCAATCACTGGTTGGGGAACTAAGGTCCCACAAGCCACCTAGCATAACAAAAAATAAAATAAAAATTAAAAATAAAAGGACTCTCATACTTTAAAAAAATGAATGAGCACACACACACACACACACAAAATGAATGGAACAACAGAGAGGCCTGGCACAGAACAATGATGATAATGTGCCACGAGGTGAGAGTTTGAGTCACTCGACTTTAACACCTCAGGTTTTTCACAAGAAAATAATACAGTACAAAGTTAATTCCACTACACTGCATACATACAATTCCTGCTGCTGCCAAGTTGCTTCAGTCGTGTCCAACTCTGTGCGACCCCATAGACGGCAGCCCACCACGCTCCCCCGTCCCTGGGATTCTCAAGGCAATCACACTGGAGCAGGTTGCCATTTCCGTCTCCAATGCATGAAAGTGAAAGGTGAAAGTAAAGTTGCTCAGTCGTGTCCGACCCTCAGCGACCCCATGGACTGCAGCCCACCAGGCTCCTCCGTCCATGGGATTTTCCAGGCAAGAGTACTGGAGTGTGGTGCCATTGCCTTCTCCTATAAGCTTTTAATACCAATGTGTCTTCATCATTTAAACAGGATAATATTGTCAGCAGCTTAAGAAATTACTCGTTAAAACACAGACAAAAATAGACTCACAAACATAGAAAACAAACTCAAGGTTATCAAAGGGGCAAAGGGGTGAAGGAGGGATAAATGAGGAGTTTAAGATTAACATATACATACTACTGTATATAAAATGCACAACAACTAAGGACCTATTATATACACAGGAAACTATATTCAATAGCTTGTAACAACCTATAATGGAAAAGAATCTGAAAAAGAATATATATATATATATAACTGAATCACTGCTAAAACCTGAAACATTGTAAATCAACTATGAAAGTGAAAGTCGCTTAGTTGTGTCCGACTCTTTGTAACTCCAAGGACTGTAACTCTCCAGGCCGAATACTGAAGTGAGTAGTCTTTCCCTTCTCCAGGGGATCTTCCCAACCCAGGGATCAAACCCAGGTCTCCCGCATTGCAGGCAGATTCTTTACCAGATGAGCCACAAGGGAAGCCCAAGAATACTGGAGTGGTAGCCTATCCCTCTCCAGCAGATCTTCCTGACCCAGGAATTGAACCAGGGTCTCCTGCATTGCAGGTGGATTCTCTAGCAACCGAGCTATCAGGGAACCCCTAAATCAACTATACTTCAATAAAAAAATATATTGCTCAGTTAATTGTACTGTTTTGAGAATCTACTTGTGAAAAGTAGAAGTATAGAGAAAAGTACTTGTCTCTGTTTATAAGTACTCTTAAAAGTATAATAAAAGGCAATTAAGCAAGTGAAACAGATTTATCAATTCACAGGGCTACAAGTTGCTTAGACCTAAAGCTAAAACTCAGATGCCTAAGAAGCAGTGTTGCTTATGCTGCATTTGATTGAATGTACAACCAGCAGTGACATGGGGTCATGAGGTTGGCAAAGGATTTTTAAACATCACATTTAAATCCAGTATTTTTGGAGGATTGATCTAGAAACATAGCCTGGGATTCTGACAAGTATAGCTCTGCGTACCATGGTTATAATTCCTTTTAGTAGCAGAATGTAAGGAACCCAGGCATTTTTAAGACTCATGGTGGATGGTTGATGCTGCTGAAGTTTTGGGTTTTATAGGGGCTTCCCCAGTGGTTCATCTGGTAAAGAATCTGCCTGCCAATGCAGGAGACGCAAGAGATGTGTTGGATCCATGGGTTGGGAGATCCCCTAGACGAAGAACTGGAAACCCACTCCAGTATTCTTGTCTGGAGAATCCCGTGGACAGAGGAGCCTGGCAAGCTACAGTTCGTGGAGTTGCAAAGAGTTGGACATGACTGAGTATGTGCATGTGCACGTGCATGCACACGCACACACACACACACACAGAGCATAGTTTAAGCAATGCATGCTGACCTCAGAGATTAAGGGAGGAGGAGTTCCAGGCCATCTGCAAGCTCGGAACTGGCTTCAGTGAAGAGGAGCTGGAAGAGCACCACCAGAGGCTCCAGGCCTTAGTGCTGCCCACCCCGAGCTCCTACGTCCGGGCAGATGGCGCGGTGGCCCCCGACCACTGGCTGGACCCCAGTGACATGTGGGAGGTGAAGTGCACGGACCTCTCCCTGGCCCCCATCTGCCCTGCGGCCCGGGGCCTGGTGGACAGCGAGAAGGGGATCTCCCTCTGCTTCCCTCGGTTTATTCGTGTCTGTGAGGACAAGAAGCCAGAGCAGGCCACTACCAGTGCTCAGGTGACCGGTCTGTACAAGAAGCAGAGTCAGATTCAGAACCAGCAGGGTGCTGAGCCAGACTCCGAGCGGGAAGAGTTCTACTGGAGTTCCTGCTCACCCTGGAGGCTGGGGGCGCCGGGGGCTGGGGTGTGGCTGCTAGTGCTCAGCACGGCTGGTGTTGCCCTGTGTGTGTGTGAGGGGATGGTTTCAGCCGGGGTCTGGGGTTCGGTCATTCAGACAAAAGATCTGTGACCTCAGACTCACACAAATTCTGCAGCTGCTTAGTCATCTTCAGAAGCCCACATGAGAGGAGTAAGAAATGCACTGTCCTTCACTGAGGCATCTACCATCAATATTTTGGTAAATTCCTTCTAACCACCGACGATAAACAACAGAAACAAAACAAGTGAAAAACTCTTCTCCTTCCTTATTTATTCCCGAAACTTTTCTCCAGTTTAGCAAAACACACTTCCCTGCCTTTGAGGGGATGGCCTACCTCCTGGCTTGGTGCCTACATTAGCATTTCCCATCTCTCTAGCACAAGGGGGTAACTTTTTTTTTCTATATTATGGAAATGTTGTGTCAAGAAATTTTAAAACATGGGAAAGTTGCCAAAGTATATCTTAATCCAACTATCTTTAATCTTCAGAAATCATGAAGACATTTAAAAAGAGCTATAAGAAATTCAAAATGCAGACTGGAAATAATTTAGGCAACTCATCTGAAGTCTAAAATCCCATGAGCTAAGTGGTGTATTCACTGAACTTGTCCCTCCACTCTTCTTAGTGTTTTTCCATTTGCTTAGTCACTGTGGAGGGTACAAAAAAATAGAAATACATTGTTTCTGTAACATTCTAGTGTAAAATTTTTTCCATCCTTTGAAGCATTTGGCTTTACAGAACATTAGGTCATAAACAGAGACATTACAGTGTTTAAAGAACCAGCAATGTGTAGCTCTGTTTGTAAGAGGGAGAAAAGTAAATTCTTACCAATTAGATTTGCTTGGCAGGAAAAATGTTGCCTCTTCAGGTGCTAACAATGACCTTTTTCTGCCCTCGCTGGCAGGAAGGTCAAAACTAAATTCTGTTGCAACTTAACTCATCTTGGGCCCTGATACATTGGATCCCTCTTCTTTTTGTAGCAAAGACCCCTGCATGGGCCTTGCTGCTGCTGCTGCTAAGTCGCTTCAGTCGTGTCCGACTCTGTGCAACCCCATAGACAGCAGCCCACCAGGCTCCCCCGTCCCTGGGATTCTCCAGGCAAGAACACTGGAGTGGGTTGCCATTTCCTTCTCCAGTGCATGAAAGTGGAAAGTGAAAATGAAGTCGCTCAGTCGTGTCCGACTCTTAGCGACCCCATGGACTGCAGCCTACCAGGCTCCTCCATCCATGGGATGGGCCTCAGTAGGATTCAATTTAAGATGCAGGCATGTCTAGGAGACTCCAAGATCGGACGCACCAAAAGCACAGTTACAAGATGAACTGAGGTGGTTCTGAGAAAGAATAGAAAGATGACTGTACAGGCTGGGTCAATGATGGCTCAACACAAGAGAGGAGCTGCCATTCAGCCTGTGTCTGTCAGGGTGACCTGTGACCCCATGGGCTTACCCTTGCTGGAGACAATGACTGCTTTTCCAATTTTACCGTTCATCCCACTCCAGTGAATTTTGGTGGAACACGCATCAAAGGGAAAGAAACAAAACTGAATTTGTAAAATATTAATTCATTTATAAACGAACTCTGTTTGTAGTATGAGGAAAATCACATATTTTGAGAATACTTATGCATAATGTAATTATGTTCCTTTACAAAGTGGCTCTTTATTTTAAGAATATAAAATATATTTTTAAACAAATCTAATTCTATCTTATGATTTTAGTTTAAAATGGGAATATTGCAGTTGAAGTTTCTATAAAATCACATCTCTTATTTTATGTACCTTTCATCTGTCTTGTCTTTTCATCAAAGAGCAGATATAAAATTGTATTACCTTAACTAGACTCATTTTGAAAAGACTTTGAAAGTTACATAATAAGATATTTTAAAATACATCTTGATCTAAAATTTTTCTTATGTATAATGCTAGAATGAATGGTTTACAAAATATGTTTAAAAAAATACTCCCATCCCCTGGGACTTATAAGTAGTGACAATAAAATTGAGATAATCTGATAGGCTGCTCTATTAACATTAAATAATTATAGTAGCTGAAAAATAAAACAGAATATTTACACCGAGTACATTCACTAGCATAAATGTGCTTATAGTGAAAAGTTAGATTTACATATTCATGTTGTGCTGCGTGAGTGCTAGGTTGCTTCAGTCGTGTCTGACTCTCTGCGACCCTGTCGACTGTAGCCTGCCAGGCTTCTCTGTCCATGGGATTCTCCAGGCAAGACTACTGGAGTGGGCTGCCATGCTGTCCTCCAAGAGATCTGCCCGACCCAGGGATCAAACCTGCAGCTCTTGCAGCTCCTGCACTGTAGGTGGATTCTTTATCACTGAGCCACCAGGGAAGCCCACTCATTCCTATTGGATTGAGGGAAAAATAGTATTTCGGGGGACATGAGATTTAGCTTCTTGAACTTGATAGTTAGAACATCCTTCCTAAGGAGCTCAGTCTATTTTATTAGCAGGGGACATTTTTGTTTCTGAGAGCATCTGGGGGCCACGAAGTAGATAATATCCATAGAACCTCAGGTAATTAGGACCCACAAAAAACATTATGGTACAGCAAACCCACTGTAGAGCAGGGAATCTCCCGACCCTGCCAGGGGCCCTGGGCCTGAAGTTCCTCACGGCCGCCTCTGTACAAAGCAAGAACACTGCGGAGTTTTGTACCCGTGTCTGTGGATTATCTTCCTCCCTAAACCTTGAAACCAGCGTCTACTTGACCCCTACAATATGAGTATTAAAACCTTTCTGTAGTAATAAGAATAGTAAGAACATAGGACACATTTTAGGATGAGAGGTAAAGAAATTATTCAAAGGTCCAGAACTTAAGAGTTTCTCCAGGTCTTTTGAAGATTGTGAAAGAATAAACTTGAGATGTTCAATAAAGCCTCTGCTCAGGTTTTCGGAAACCCTCTCTGGAAATATTCTCATTCACAAAAGCAAAACAGATTTTCTTGGTTTCTGACCCACATGTTAAATTTTCAAAAGGATATTTTGTTTTGCTTTAATTATTTTAATATTTGTTATTCCTTAATCAGTCAACCAATAAGTTGTCAGAACAATTAAAGATTCAATCTTACTTTTATCTGGACAGTTTTAATTTCATCAAATCTTATATCAGCAAGAGATTTCCTTGTCTGGCCTCTTCGGTGTCCAAATTTACACTTATTTCTCATCACTTGTTCATCATCTTCTATGGGTCTTCGAACATATTTAAAGCGATCTTTGAGAGCTCGTTTCCATAAAAACTGTGTAAAATTATAAAACAGGGCAGTTAATATTCAAAGAGGTTTGAATAAGCCTATATAAACAATAAAATTGTTGTCTATCACCGTTGGGCTTGAAAATATGTTCCCATCACAAATACTGGCCAGACTGAGAAACCTTGATCCAGTTAAAAGGTGTGTGGGTGTTCACTGTAACAGTCTTTCAACCTCTGTTGTAGATTTGAATTTTTTTGAGATAAAAAATTGTGACTATCAAAATCTTGTAACAATCTATAATAGAAAATAATATGAAAAAATTATATATTTATATATATATACATATATATAATCGAATCATTTTGCTGTACACCTAAAACTAATACTGTATTATAAATCAATTATATTTAAATTTTTAAATGTTAAGAATAAAACTAGTCCTAAAAACAACCAAATGCTTCCTCGCTTGTGTGCTCTCTCTCTCTCTCTCACTAATATTCTAAGAAATTTTCTACATTTTCCACTGTTAGATTAGAAACACAACCTCACATACACTTGTGGGGAGAGTTTGAGTAAACACCTACCATGCCCCAAAGTTTCCCCTTTCACTGTATGTGTACAAACCTGGGCCATAATGTGCTAAGCAGTTTTGCAGGTCTCTTAACAGTGAACCATCTTTAGTTAACATCGCTGGGAAAAGATGTGGGTAAAAAGCACACAAGATCAAAGTAAGCATTATTCATAACTTTCTGTTTGTCCCATTTGATAACCACAAAACTAAAGGTCAAAATGTAATTAGATAGATATGTATTTGCTTATATATATGAAAAGATTCTCTGGGAGAAATCTTTAATAAATACTGGTTACTTCTGGGAAGGAAAATTGGATGATTGGAAGATAGAGGTGGGAGGGAGAGGTTTCCATTATCCTTTTATAGCTTTTGAACCCCATGAAACTATAACTTATTGAAACAGCAAATTTAGATTATTTCTTTAAAACACAACTAATTCTATAAACAGTACCACTAATTTTTGGCAAATATTATATCTTAAGTATAGAAGGAATTCATGTCATGTCAGGTAATTATCAAGACTAGGACCCCAGGTTTGTTTGTTTTGAGAAAATTTGGTTTACTTTATAGTGTGCTTTTGTACACAACAGAATATTTTAGAAAGGATATCATACTAGAAGCAAGGGTAGCTGAAGACCAGTCTGACTTTAAAGTTACTGGTTCTAGATATGTCTTTTCTGAGTCTGAGTGGTGAAAAATAATCTTTAAGGCCCTCTCCCACTCAGAAAATTCTATGATTCTATCCATATATAATGAACTTTTTCCAAGAAAGAAAGAGAGAAAGAGAGAAAAAAGCAAAGCAAGGGTAGGAAGAAAGAAAACAGGCCTTAAATGTTATGTTCACAGATAGTGACATTTATTATTCGTTATTCAGATTGGAACTAATTGCTTAAATTCCACATCTTCAAGAAAGTACAGCAAACAATTTTTCTCACAGATGTCTGTGAAAATAAAATACAAAGGACACGAATCTTATTTAGATACAACTACCAATGTATGCATGTCACCTAGAGATATAAGAACTAATAGACATTACAGCTTTAGGTATAAAAGCTATAATTCTCTACAATTGTCCCTTAAGTCATACAGTTCCACTGTCACAATGCACTCAAATTTTTTTAACCACCTTGACTTTTTTAAGTGTACAGTTCAGTAAAGTTAAGTATGTTTACATTGTTGGGCAATGGAGATCCCCAGCTTTTAAAGCCAAGGGACTTGCAGATCCAGAGAGCAAAGCTTATACCGAAACCTCTAGAACAGTGTTTATCAACACTGGTTGCACATTAGAATCATCTGGGGTACTTTTAAAGATGCAAAGCTTTCTTCTTCAGATCAACTAAATCAGCATCTCCAGGGATCCTGATGTGCAGCCAGAGTTGAGAACAGCTGCCCCAGAACACCACCAGGATCTTTTTTTGTCAGAACAGCAGAGCCATGAGAGAATCTGGTGAGGGTGTGGGTCAAGACCTCAAAACTATACAACTTCTGCATGGGTCTAAACAAAGGCAAGAACCACTCTAGTGATGTGAAAGCATGGATGTAGGTACAGTCACAGCTTCTCTTTCTAGTATGGCATCTCTCGAAGATCCTTCCTAGAGACTCATGGTTAAACATGAGCTTCCAGACAGCTTTGAGAGAGAGATTCTGATCATCTTTCTAGAGGATAACATAGAGAGAGTAAGAAGACCAAGGAGGAAGATGGGGAGGGATGAACAGGTGGAGCACAGAGGATTTTTAGCACAGTGAAAATACTATATATGATACAATAATCATGGCTACATCTGTCTAAACACATATACTGTACAATGCCAAGAGTGAACCTTAATGTAACCTATAGACTTTGGGTGATTATGATGCGTCAGTGTAGGTTCATCAGTTGTAATGAATGACCTCTCTGTCGGGGATGTTGATAATGAGGGATGTTAGGGATGTGTAGGGGCAAGGGCTATTTGGGAAATCGCTGTATCTTCCTCTCAATTTTGCTGTGAACTTAAAACTGCTCTAAAAAAATAAATTTTTTTTTAAAGAAGACATAGAAACACATAGAAATCATCAAAAAGAACAAAACAGAGAGAGAAAGACCAAAACTAAGAACAAAATGGGGACTGAGAGCAAGAGACAGAAGAGATGGTCAAGGGAATGGAATTAGAGAGAGACCAGACAGAAAATGACAGAGAAAGACAAACAGATAGACCTATATAAACAGGGAGAGAGAGAGACTGAGGAAAAGGGAATGAGGCCTGAAATTAGTGGAGAGCACAAGGCTCTTATTTTAAGGAGGGTTGAGAGTAACCAAATGGTGCCATGCGGTCACTTACAAAGCCACAGCCATCCTCATCCAGGAAAGGGTGGGCCTGCAGTAGGGCATTGACCACGTCGTTATACTGCTGGGTGGTGGGGTACCTGTTCAGTGTGACAGGGAGGACATTTTTCAGTTCAAGAAGCCCATGTTCCTCCCTATGAGTCCAAATTACATTCACTTTTCTTGAAATCTTTCTAGGTGATAATGTAGACACTCAAATAAGGGCTTTCCTGATGGTTCAGTGGTAAATAATCCGTCTGTAATGCAGGAGATACAGGAGACCTAGGTTCGGTCCCTGGGTTGGGAAGATCCCCTGGAGGAGGAAATGGCAACCCACTCCAGTATTTTCACCTGGAGAATCCCACAGACAGAGGAGCCTGGTGGGCTACAGTCCATGGGGTAACAGAAGAGTCAGACATAACTGAACAGAGCACACACATTCAAATATTGGGCAACGCTGGACTTATTACCAATCTGTCCTGCAAAATCTGAAGAGAATGGGTTCCAAATGATTTCAAGTCTATTCTGAAAACACACCCTCTCGCAAGGCAGCAAGTCTGCCCTGTTATTACTCACAGTGAGCCTTCCAGATACTTGGTCATGTCCGCCTGGAGGAACTCAATGATTCTTATCCTCATGCTGTGATCAGGACACTTCTGTTCTGCTAGCATGCACTTGACATCATAAGGAAACTCTGGTAAGACGTAGGACTTAGTCCATTTTAAGGCTTTATTCCTTGCTAGAATGTGTCTCACATTCCTTCTGTGAAATAAAAAACACAAAGAGTGAAATTCTACTTCAAATATATGCAACTTATTAATTCTCTATACCCTGAGAGAATGGCTGGATGGCATCACCGACTTAATGGACATGAGTTTGAGTAAACTCCAGGAGTTGGTGATGGACAGGGAGGCCTGGTGTGCTGCAGTCCATGGGTTTGCAAAGAGTTGGACACAACTGAATGACTGAACGGAACTGAACTGATACCCTGAGAACTGATGATAGAAACCACATTCTTGAGATCTAAATACATGGACTCGTCAACCAATCTTCCATCCAGTCATCTATGTGCAAATGCTTAAAGGTTCATCAAATATCTCTTGTTTTCTTTCCCTTTGCACACACACAAATACTTGGCATTCTGGAAAAAATACCATAACAACATAGGCTATAGAAGACAGTCTGAAGTTGGGAAGAATGTTGATCCATGTATATTGAGGAGGCAATAGGTAATACATAGCTTAAAAATGAATAAGATATCTAACTAAAAGAGAGTAAATTGCAATTCAGCAAAGCAAATAAGGCATGTGATAAAGTCTTACTCAGAATCTGATTCAGAAAATTCTTCTAATTAATTGGCTGCAAATAAAATTAATTTATTAATTCTAATTAATGTGTCATTATTTATTTCACTACAATAAATACTATTGTAGTGAAGTACAAGAGTCACTTAATGAGTCACTTTAGTTGTTCTTGGCTATTTTAATAAGGTAAACTTGGTCTCTAAATTTAAAATAAGTATTAGATATTCTGATCCTCTCAAATGAAGTTTCTACGGAAAATGATAGCTACAGAAAGCAGATCAGTGGTTGCCTGGGGCTTGGGGTGGGAGAGGAGACTGACTGAAAAAAGGACACCAGGGAATTTTTTAGGGTGATGAAAGTGTTCCAAAATGCACTGTGACAATGGCTGCACGCCGGCATAAATTTGCTAAAATTAGCTGAGCTGTATACTTTAAATAGGTGAATTTTATGTTATGAAAGTTAAATCTCAATAAGTTTGTTTATAAAATTAAATATCAGAACCACTTTAAAACCTTAAATCAGTGATTGATCCAGTGTGTAAAAACTAAAATTTTCAAGCAAGTTACCAGAGGCAAGAGGTAGCGTTCAGTCCATTTCACTAATAGGATTGATTGGGAAGGAAGTGAAGTCATAGAAGCAAGTCAAGCCAAAGACAAAGAAAGACTTCCTAAATTAACCTAAGTAGGTTAATCTTCTGGCACAAGCATGGACTACTTAGTAGACCAAGCAAAATTCAGATGAGCTTTGAAAGACCAGGTTTCCTTTAGAATTTTAGGTCATATTTTGTAAGAATCCAAGAGATATAACAAAACATGAGGAATAAAGGAAATTGGAGAAAGAATTCCGCTCTCTTTTCATGATAAGATCTTTCTCCTTTTTTCCCCTTTGGCAAAAACTATATTGGTGGTGAAAACACGTCCCGGCTAAAACAAGCACACTGATAATTCAACACTTGATTCAATGCAGCAACAGGCAATTTCCAGAGGAAATTTGTGCCTCAGCCCAAACTATTTTCCAATATGGTCCCCTCTTATTTCATTCATTCATTCAAGCAAATATTTATTGGGAAGGTACTAGGGGGCAATTACTCGTCTACAATCCCTATTTCCTTTCCTATTCTCTTATTTCTTTCTCCCATGATCTCTCCTTCATCTACTTAAACCAAGATTCTAAAGTAATGGCAAGTTTCATTGGCTGTATTTTGTGCCTTCCCAAGATTTTGAAAGGTGCTGTAACTGTGCAGGCATTAAATTTGGTTTCAGTACAACATTTTAACATATATCTCCTTTCCCTATGAATTTCAAGTCTAGTTAACTGCATGACCCCTTTAGACTTTTGACGTTGCTAGTCTTATATAGTATCTTATCAATGAATAACTTCTACATTCCTAGGCCGTAAAATAGGTCTTGAGGCAATTTTTATCTTCTTTCGCTATATATGTCTTTTCTCTTCAACATCAGGGTAAGAACTATATATATAACATGTTCTTATCTCTGTCAAATGCCTAGAATGTGACCAGACACATATAGGCTCAATCAACGCCAGACAGTCCATCTTGCTCCTAATTAGACAAAATCAGAGGCAACAAATTTTCCTTTTCTTTACATTAAAACAACTTAACAAGATATTTTGGAAGTGAACAGAATACAAAGTATGCTAACTAACACAAGTCAAAACTAATATTATACAGAATACTAGAATCAGAAATTAAAAACACACTCTAATTGAGTGCAGATAACTGCAGGCACAATCACCACCCATTCATAAAAATATTAAAATTCAATATTTGCATTGTATTTTAAAAATCTTTACTCTGAGGTTATGATTATTCGTATCATTATTGAGGTAGAGTTGAGCAGAACACTGTAGCTGCTGCTGCTAAGTCACTTTAGTCGTGTCCAACTCTGTGCAACCCCATAGACGGCGGTCCACCAGGCACCACCATCCCTGGGGTTCTCCAGGCAAGAAAACTGGAGTGGGTTGCCATTTCCTTCTCCAATGCATGAAAGTGAAAAGTGAAAGTGAAGTCGCTCAGTTGTGTCTGACTCTTAGCGACCCCATGGACTGCAACCTACCAGGCTCCTGCGTCCATGGGATTTTCCAGGCAGGAGTACTGGAGTGGGGTGCCATTGCCTTCTCCAAGGACAGCTCATAATATAGTCCAATTTTGTGCGCCATTTTATTATCAGGTAGTATCCAACGTTTTTTCTCAGATCCAGCCAAGATCCAAGACTTATAAATCTCCAGGACACACTTTGCATGTGTCAACCGTTGTTTCTCTCACCCCAAATGCCCTAAGTTTCCTTCATTCTTCTAGGTTCATCTTAGGTCTTCCCCCCAGGTAGATTCTCTTCCCCTCTCTCCTGGCTCTCTGGTGGTCTTCCTTGTCTAAATCCCCTACGTAGCCTGGTCCAGCTCTGGCCCCATGGGTACTCAACTCTGTCTTGCTTTTTACCTGTTTTGATTTCCCTAATGCCATTGTCTAATGAAACAGTTGTTCTACAGTTCTATAACAGTTGTTTAACAGTTCTAGAACTATAACTGCTATATAGTTATTTAGGGACAGTTCTATAGCAAAAATGTTATGTAAAGTTTCAGGAACATTTGAGAGAGATATAAAAATATTAAATATAACATTCTATGACAGATAAACAAAAGACAGTCATAAGTTGCCTGAACTTGTGTTTTCACACATGAAATTGACATCTTTTGAAAAGAGGAGTTCTATTATATTAAAAACAACCCACCCATGATAAAGGAACCATTGAACAGGAAGGCATCAAGCTGATGTGCTAGAGGAGAGAAATGTGATATCACTAAGTCCTCAAGTTTGAGATATGAAAATGTGCGGAACCCAAACACAAGAGAGGCAGATCTGAGGATTGGAGTAGAGTCCTCTGTATACACAAAAGATATCTGAATTATACTGTGGCTATGCAAATTTCATAATAATCAACCACCACTGAGAAAACTCTTCCAAAGAAGTTTTCTCAACAGGCTTTAGCTACATCCCATGTGGGTTCTTTATAGAAACAAGGGCAGAGTTCATGTCACACTCAACTGAATTCTGGTTGACTTTTGGCTTCATAGTCATGAATCAGGTCTGCTGCTGCTGCTGCTAAGTTGCTTCAGTCGTGTCTGACTCTGTGCGACCCCACAGATGGCAGCCCACCAGGCTCCCCTGTCCCTGGGATTCTCCAGGCAAGAACACTGGAGTGGGTTGCCATTGCCTTCTCCAATGCGTGAAAGTGAAAAGTGAAGGAATTCGCTTAGTCATGTCCAACTCTTTGCAACCCCATGGACTGCAGCCCACCAGGCTCCCCCGTCCCTAGGATTCTCCAGGCAAGAGTACTGGAGCGGGGTGCCATTGTGTCTACTTTCCTAAAATTTGGGCCACAAATGACACTTTCTCTAGGGGTCCCCAGCTTGGAGATACTCTGTTACCTTGAGGGACTGTGATGCTTATCTAGTCCTGTAAAATGGTATTGCTTTCCTGTCCTTAAGGAAGAAGAGCATGAGACAAGTGGAAGTCTTTGCTGTGAAGAACAGCCATTCTCACTACCAGGCTTGGTCTTCACATGTAAAGAACCACTTCTATCAGTAGTAGCATTCCCGGCATCGAAGGAAAAAGCAGTGACAAATACTGTGCTCTCCAGGGACTTAATGGGAAGACTGTGTTCCACAAGCCTATGTTCATTTTATTCTTTTCCATGCAGAAATTTGTAGACTCTCTACACTGAAAATGGTATATATTGGGGTGCCCAGTTTTCTATGATCAACTCTGAAACGAAATGCCATGTAACCACATCTAAAAGCTTCACTGTTTGGGGAACACAGAAGAAGAGAATGGAGTCAAGTAAGAGAAGGTACAGACATTTGTTTAAAGAACTTGCTGTCATCTAACTGTAGGACATGAAAGGACCTTATAATAGACATCTTCAAAACAGGGATCAAAGTTCACCAAACTACAAAGTTCAACAGAAATGTGACTTCTGTGTATTAGGCCATACTCTGTGAATCACCTGCTTTACTTTACCTAGGCAAGACTTTCCACTGCTAAGAAAACAAAGTAAACAAGAAGTTTTTGAAAAGCCCAATAGAGAGATGCATGTCAATGAGCTAGGTGAGATGCCATCTCTGAAAATATAGAACAATGTCACAGCAAGACATGCACGGACTATGAAGGAAATGCTGTTCTGTTGCTGCAGCCATGAGTAATTCAGAAAATGTTTGCACTGCAACCACCAGTAATTCAGAAAATGTTTGCCCCACATTCTCATCATTTGATGTGTGCTTTTAATTTGTGTTTTATAGCTCTGGGCTATCACAGCTGCCATTTAATCTATGAAATTTCCAGAGGAATTTAGTTTCTGAAAGGCATGTGTGAACATGTAATCAAGCAGAAAGTAGAGGCAGAGATGTGGCTGGCATCAGGCACTGTGCTGTAACACAGACAGACAGACAGACACGTCTCAAATCCTCCCTGCCCTTGGTTGCCAGTGAGAGGTTCAAGGAGCCAGGAACTTTTGGGGTTTTGACTAATCAAGAAAAGAAGCATAAAATAAATACATCTTTTATTTCTCCCTGTTCTCCAATTCTTCTTGGTATTGACAGATGGTCAAAGACCCAGAAATGTGACCTTACCCTCGATATTTACACTTATTAGCATGACAGTCACAAAAACAGATCTCATAGAGCTATCATGTCCGAGTCCCTCTTTTTCTATTTCTCATTCATAAAAAAGAAAAAGTAATGAGACATTACCTATGCAGTTGTTGCAAAATGTTCAGCACTACAATTTTGTAGTTCATAATTATCACAATTGGGTGGTTCAGGGCAGTTTTTTTTATTTATTAATTCACCTGTATACGACTAGGTTTTTGAACCCTGACCTCATGTGAACAGTTTATATCCTCAGAGCATCTGCTAAATAGGGATGAGCCTGGAAAAATTCACTTTTCAAATCTGGCCCACAGTGCTGGTTTTATATGACTTTTGGGGCCAAAAAAAGAGGCTGACTTAGTCTTGTCCCAACTGTGTGCCATCTGGGCTGTGACTTGCCAGTTCCTCAACCATACAGCTTCATACAAATAAAAGTTTCCTATTTCCAAGGATTCAAGCAACTTGATTTATACCAAAGTACCATTAAACCGGGTGGCTTAAGGGGCTTCCCAGGTGGCACAGTGGTAAAGAATCTGCCTGGCAATGCAGGAGATGTGGGAGATGCAGTTTCGATCCCTGGTTGGAGAAGATGCCCTTGAGTAGCAAATTGCAACCCACTCCAGTAATCTTGCCTGGAAAATTTCATGGACAGAGGAGCCTGTCCATGGAAAATTTCAGGGAAATGTCCAGGAAACTTTCATGGACAGGCTACAGTTCATGGGGCTGCAAAGAGTCAGATATACGTCAGATATGTAGTTGATCTGACTGAGCAGCTACACACACACACACACACGGGTGGTTTCAAGAACAAGCATTAATTTCTCATGGTTACAGAGGTTGGATGTTCTAGATGAGGGTGCCAGCAAAGTTGGGTTTCTTGGCAAATGTGCTCTTCCTGGTTTACAGAAGACGATCTTCCTACTATGTCCTTACATGCCAGAAAGAGAGCAAGCTAGCTCTCTGGTCTCTTTCCTTTTTATAAAAAAATATTATTTTTTTGGCCATGACCCACAGCAAGTAGGATCTTAGTTCCCTGACCAGGGATCGAACCTACACCCCCTTGCAATGGAAGCATGCAGTCCTAACCACTGCACCACCAGGGAAGTCCTGTTGGCCTCTTAGCCTCTAATAAGAACACTAATTCCATCCATACAGAATCCATCCTCAGGGCCTAATTACTTCCCCAAAGCCCCTCCCTCCAAATACCATCATATTGGGATTAGGGTTTCAACATATGAATTTTGGAGAGGCACAAGCATTTAATCTGTTGTACATCCAAAAATGCTTTAGGGCACCTGTTAGTAGTGCTGGATCTCAGGTCCCACTCCAGACTTACTAAATTAGAACTTGCATTTTAATAAGATTCCTGGATGATTTTTAATTATATTGGAGCTTGAGAAACACTGGAATAGGGCCCTGATCTATTTCATTTAAGTCCTCCAGGAAATTCGAATGTACAGTCACAGTTACAGACCACTGTCCTGTCCACTGGCACAGCACAGGGTCTTCTTGCCTCCTTAACACCACCCCTCTTCATTTCCAGGAAGTCCATTTTCTCTGCCTCTATCTCTCACATTCCAAAAGCATATATTCCAAATAGAATGTCCTATTCCATTTCAGGTGTCTGTACCTTTGCACATGGTATTTGCTTTTCTGGAAATGTTCTTTTCTTCTCTTGCTCCATTTTTCTTCAGATGAAATTCAAATTATGTTTCAAATCCACCGCCCACCCCACCCCCACCCCCCCAATGCCTTCAGTTTTTGAGAAGACTTCCCCCAGGGGCCTTCTCCATATTTACTTCTCTAAAAGTCTCATTTATCTTTCTTTCTGTGCTATTTCTATACCCTGTGCATTTCTATTTCTGTGTCTCTTTCTCAATATTGCAGTTATTAACTTCTGTATCTTTCTTGTCAGAATCTGAGTTCCCCTAGGCAAGGACAAAATTGCCCCCACTTCACCCACCGTCTATACAATATCTAGTTCACGGTTTATATTCAGTAACTTTTGGACTGGACAAAAGGGAAGAAGAGACTAGAAATCAAGTTTACTTTAATCTCTCTGAAGACATCCTATTAGTTAATAAGAATGAGCAGGAGTCAGAGAGTTATTTATCAGTGACAACAGCCTAGTTTTCCCTGCAATTTCTGCTTGGCTGCGTCCAGATATCCTCCACTGAAGGAAATTTATGTTCTAACTTGATAAGCCAATGTTCCTCATTTCATTTCATTTGGGTCTCTGCTCAAGCAACATCTAGCCAAGAGTCGAAAGACTGCGCTGAAAACCCTCCTGAAGCTAACACACACATGCACTTACACACACCATTTCCTCTATTTGCCCCTTTTTTCTTCGCCTTATTGGCCTCATAGCACTTAAACATATTTATGATGTAATATCATAGTTATTTATTATTTCCTCGCTATTAGAACTGTGTGAGGGGGAGGCTTGGTCTGCTCTGCTCCCCACTGTATCCTCTGTGCCTCCCAGGGCCTGGCATCCAGTAAGCACTAGGGAAATGTTTACTATGGAATGAATGAATGGACTCTGACTCAGGTAAAAAAATCATTAAGTCAGTAGTTCCTAAGGTGGGTCCTGTGGTGTTAATAGATGTTACACAGAGAAAGAATTCTGGGCCAGACAGAGGGAAATGCTCTATAGCATTTACTAGGTCACTGTACAGACTGTTGAGAGTCCCTTGGACTGCAAGGAGATGCAACCAGTCCATCCTAAAGGAGATTAGTCCTGGGTGTTCATTGGAAGGACTGATGCTGAAGCTAAAACTCCAATATTTTGGCCACCTCATGTAAAGAGTTGACTCATTGGCAAAGACTCTGATACTGGGAGGGATTGGGGGCAGGAGGAGAAGGGGATGACAGAGGATGAGATGGCTGGATGGCATCACAGACTTGATGGACATGAGTTTGGATAAACTCCGGGAGTTGTGGATGGACAGGGAGGCATGCGTGCTGCCATTCTTGGGATAGCAAAGAGTCGGACACGACTGAGCGACTGAACTGAATTGAACTGAACTGTACACTGGGAATCTCCAGCCAGGGACTAGACTTGGAAGGTGATACGTCCAAAACACACAAAACTTAGGCATGGGTGTCCTATACACCTGTAGGGTAGGAGATGAGGGATGTAGCACTGCACTCTAGTTTCACTGACCTGGGATTCAGCATCTAAATGTGACACTGTATCACTTGGGTGAAGCTGGTGTACTTTGAACCTCCCCTTATTATGTGATGGATAAGATACACATACAAGGGTGCTGCTCCTTATTTTAGCTGTGTATGTGGCATTGCCTACAAACAATATGTCAACTGTGGACCTATTGACATTTGCCCTCTTGAGCATAGGCAAATGGGTAAGATCATTCGACATTATTTTATAGTAGTAGCCAGACTCAGAAAAAAAGTCATCATTAAAATAATTTTAAAACATGCGTGAAATTGTGACTAATTTATAATTACACCCAAAGGCTGAAGCAAAACATCTGCACACACATATATTTAAAGTTCAGGCCAAGTGTTTTTAAAGTGTCATTTAGGAAACCTCTACCTGTTTATCTGATTTCATGCCTTATTATGTACCAAAAGGGAAACAAACAGTTTCAAACAGTGTAGAGGAAAAATAAAGAACAGCATTGTAAAAGAAAAAATATCTTTCTAAAGGATCGCCAACACATGCTGAGGACAGGACCTTATAAGCTTTCTATCAAGAAAGGGCATTTAAGCAATTCAGTAAAGAGCAAGGGATCACCTATCACCAAAGAAAGCTGCTTCGTGTCACAGCAGCATGTGTTTCCTTGGAACTTGGAATTCATCCACTGGGACACACACATCGTTTCAAGAGTCAAAGTCATGTGAATGTCCTGCCTCTAGAGCCTTCTTTTACTTCTTGTCTGCAAATGATCTGGATGGAAAACACATGTTCCTTTTAGGGAACATAGGAGAAATTATCACAAGCATAATGACAGCCACCTTGTATGGGATTATAACAGCTGCCAGGTACCTTCACTGTTATTGCACCTGCAGGTGGGGGCTCCCATCACACAATGTGCGGAGACCCACTGGACAACAAGTAACAGTCTGGATTCCCACCCCAGGTGTGTGAGATCCCAAACCTGGCACTCGATCCACCATCCTTTCCCACCTCATTAAAGCACATGGCTTCGTGAAAGCCTTGTGGCCAAACATCAGCTTGCTAGCCTGTTACGTATGAGTGGCCCATAAACTCCTGGGGTTTAATTGTGTTCAAAAAATGAGCACATTTAGCAGGAACTGTAAAAAATGTCTAAAGAGAAATTGATGCTATTCAAATATTTATGCTGTTTTGTAAAGGTGTGTTCAGTCTTTCATTGGACCATATATCCTCATTTCAAATAAAAAACTCCTATTTAGCCTGTTTGCCAGGTACTATGCCAAATGCTCTGCTCACAAGGGAAAAAGGGTATAGTTTTTGCCCAGTTAGCACTTCTATGGAGGAAATACAGACTTTAAAGTGATCAGTTCCATTATCTAGTCTTATAAGTAAATAAAGGGGTGTGTAGAGGAGGCTACACAGTAGAAAAAGGGCTCCTGGCCTGAGCTGGAATATCAGTGGTGGTGGGAGGGGTTCCTTCAGAAAGAGGGATTTTTGAGCAGAATCTTCAATGATGAGCAGGAAGAGAAGGGAAGAGAAGAACACAGCCTGACACAGTAATTGTGCAATAGGCTCTTAAATCAACACTTGTTGAATGAACAGCACCCTGGGCAGAAGGGCAGGAGATAGGTGATTTTTAGAAAATATTTGTTTATCTGGCTGTGCCAGGTCTTAGTTCTTAATTGTGGCATGCCGGATCCTTGAAACTTGTTGCCACATGAGGATTTCTTTTTGTGGTTGTGGCATATGAGCTCTGTTGCAGCATGTGGAATCCAGTTCTCCAACCAGGGATCGGATTTTAACTCACATGGCTGGATGATGGAGCCCCTCTCTGAGATAGGATGTGGGAGGGGAGAAAATCTTCTATCCCTCCCCATTCCATAGCCCTGAATAAATGGCAGAACCAGAGCAAAACTATCTAAAACAGGTACCTCTGCTTTGTCCTCATCTGCCCACACATAGCTGACTGCCCAGAAGGGGACATTTGCCCTGCGCTGGAACCCCCTAGTTCCTCTTCCCCAGACACTGAAAGGCTGAGTTTATTACCTGGGATGATCTGAGCTCTTTTCATGGAGAATGTCCTGGAGGCAGTGCTGTGGTGAGCCTGCCATAGGCCAGCCAGTCTGAATCGGACAGAGTGTACGTGAATAGTAGGATAAATCCATCCTCAAGGAAGAAGCAAGGGCATGAGGCAGATGAGGGAAGCAAAAGAGAGATGGAGATGGCCATCACGTGGCTCCATGAGAGTAAGGGACAGCTTGACCCCTGGCTTTCCAGCACCAGTGTCTCTACCCCTGTCACTGGGTTCTAGCGAATTTGTATTTCTTACACTTAAATATACACTAAAGCAAGAAACATGAGTTGTTTTTGGACATGTTTAACTGTGGTGCTTGTGATGAGCAGCCGGCACATAGATTAGAAGACATTTTATGATTAGAAGAAAGATATGAGACTCTGGTTTCCAAACTCTCCTATTTTTCTCCATTTCTAACACAATTATGTTTTTTTTTTTTTCCTCCTCCATGCCAGACACTATAAAGAATGAGAAATACCCTGAAGCACTGGTTGTGCTTTTGATTAGCCATGTGAAAAAACAGGCATAATAATGACTCAGCCAGCATTGCAGGACCATATAAGAGTGGAATATCATCAGAGGCTTAGGAAAAATAAAGGACCCAGAGAACCTGTAGAAAGGGGCATCCTCGTCTCCCACTGGTAGCAAGAAGGGAGAGGAAAGAGGTCCTCGGCAAAGTTAGCTTACTACCTGGAGCCATGCCGAGTAGACTGTGGTACTCTGAGTGCTTTCCAGGGCTTCCTGTTAGCACTGAGCAGGTGTTATCTATCTTTAGATAATGGTCCTCACAGGAGCCCTGTGACAGAAGTATTTGTGGTTATTACGTCAAGGCTGCATATTGTCACCATGTTTATTTAACTTATATGCAGAGTACATCATGAGAAATGCTGGACTGGAAGAAACAGAAGTTGGAATCAAGATTGCTGGGAGAAATATCAATAACCTCAGATATGCAGATGACACCACTCTTATGGCAGAAAGTGAGGAGGGGCTAAAAAGCCTCTTGATGAAAGTGAAAGTGGAGAGTGAAAAGGTTGGCTTAAAGCTCAACATTCAGAAAACGAAGATAATGGCATCTGGTCCCATCACTGCATGGGAAATAGATGGAGAAACAGTGGAAACAGTGTCAGACTTTCTTTTTCTGGGCTCCAAAATCACTGCAGATGGTGACTGCAGCCATGAAATTAAAAGACGCTTGCTCCTTGGAAGGAAAGTTATGACCAACCTAGATAGCATATTCAAAAGCAGAGACATTACTTTACCAACAAAGGTTCGCCTAGTCAAGGCTATGGTCTTTCCTGTGGTCATGTATGGATGTGAGAGCTGGACTGTGAAGAAGGCTGAGCGCCGAAGAATTGATGCTTTTGAACTGTGGTGTTGGAGAAGACTCTTGAGAGTCCCTTGGACTGCAAGAAGATCCAACCAGTCCATTCTGAAGGAGGTCAATCCTGGAATTTCTTTAGAAGGAATGATGCTAAAGCTGAAACTCCAATATTTTGGCCACCTCATGCGAAGAGTTGACTCATTGGAGAAGACTCTGATGCTGGGAGGGATTGAGGGCAGGAGGAGAAGGGGACGACAGAGGATGAGATGGCTGGATGGCATCACTGACTCGATGGATGCGAGTCTGAGTGACCTCCGGGAGCTGGTGATGGACAGGGAGGCCTGGCGTGCTGCGGTTCATGGGGTCGCAAAGAGTCGGACACGACTGAGCGACTGATCTGATCTGATCTGATTCCCATTTTTGGTTTGAATACTGATTCACAGTGGTGTCAGGGTTAGACCGCTGGGGCTAATTGTCGCTCTTCCTGTCTCTACTCAACAGTCAGAGAAGGGACTGGCAACTTTTGGCAGCTTCATGAAGGGGTAGTTGAAGACCCCGACTGACTCCACACACCTGGAACCACATCAAAGGATGGCACTGGGGATCAACAAGCACCCATGAACAGAAAGGAGGTGAATGAAGCCACCATTAAAACACATTTACATCTTCTGAACCACAGTTCAGACCAGGAAGACCCCGGGGACCAAGCCCTACCTAGGATATTGTCTCTACCTCCTTGCTCATCACCCCCAAGTGGGAGCCAATGGTGTGAAGGAAGGTAGATTCTACCACTTAAAGAGCTGGAGCCTTTGAGCCCAGGGATGAGAATTCAAGGTTGCATGCAGGTGGTGGAGAGAGAAAGAGAGCAGAGAGGACGCCCAGAGACAAAGCCCATTTGCAAGAGCTCCTGATCAGAGGTGCCAGGTTTCCCTGCACTCACTCACGGGGCTGCTGGGGCTGGGCAGCCAGGGGCTAAGGCTGCTGCCTTTCGTCCCCTGAACTCCCATGCTGATGGCAGTATACCCAGTGCTGAGGTGAGAACAGCCCATTTGGGAAACTAGATAGAGGCCCCTTGACTTCTCTAAATCTCAGTTTAACTCAATTCACAAGAAAGAGAGAATAATACTGGCCTGACAGGACTGCTGTGTGGGCTAAATGAGATGATAATGGAAACTGAAACTATAAAGGATGACACTCTGGCTTGACTCTCGCCGGATTATATGGTGCCAGCTGACATCTCTCCTTTCCATGACAGTACACTTAAAGAAAAGTATTTGCTCAGCAGCTGCTGAAAAGACTAGGTATCAGGGTGATGCCTGAACTGCACAGGGCAGGTGGCTGGGAAATGCTAGGTTGACTACCATGACTCTTGGACCGTATCTTACCTACAGTCCCCTCAGGACTTTTAGTGCCACATTCCTGGGTCTGTTTCTCTAGATATATAGTTTCCCTCTGTTCCAGTGTAGCCCATATGTTGAAATACTACAGCTCATAAAACCCAGTGTAGGGATATAAGGAAATTTTAACAAAGCAGTGCCTCCATCAGGAATGGTCAACACTGTTAATTCAAATTAAAAAAATAAAGACTCTGCAAAAAGCTAATTTTATAAGACACTATTTGCAGAACAAATTCCATCTTTGCGGCTACTGTCAATCACTCTGGACAGTTTATGACAGAAAAATCATCTTTTTCCTTAACAACGTGTCCTTGAAAGATGCATAATATCTCAAAACTTAACTTGTTCAATGCAAAGATAAAAAAAAAAATGACCTTCATCTCTTGCCAAATATCTTCATCACTTGATTTACAAAAATCCCTTCCAGAAAAAAAAAAAAAGTTTCCACTTAGAAATACATTTAAACATGAAACCTCATAAAAATAAAGACACATAGTATCATTTGGCTTTAAGATGTTTAGAAGTTGTCCATCCCACCTCTGTTTCAGTACTCTGTGGTCAATTAATCCGTTATCAAGGTCGTCATCTGGATAGAAAGATGGCATCTGCTCCCCACCACTGGCTGGACTGGAGGGCTGTTCATCCCTGTCACCAAGAAAGAAAAGGTGGGTCTTGGGTATTCAACTGTTGCTGTCGTAGTGACTCTGAAGGTATGAATCAGCCCAGAGTAAACACTATGATCTGTGTCCATTCCAAGCTCCACGTTAGAGTCATGACTAAGAGGATTGAAAGAAAAACCTCTGGGGCCATCTCACTCAGCACCAGTTCATACGTGCCAGGAGGTGGGTGACGCCAGTTCACTGTGCAGTTTTCACTCCTCTATCTCATTAAAGATAGTATTATTGATAATCCTTTCCTTTATGAAACAATGTTAATAACAGAATATACCTTTGTTGATTAACATTATTATTTGGCAAAAAAAAAAAGAAACTCTGTTATCAGATCCTTTCTCTCTTCCCTGCCATGTAGGGGGACCTTTTATTATTTGTGGAATTTCACGATCTTTGAACCACTCTTCACTAACTCCCTCATCTTCTAAGTGATACAACTGAAAGGAAGGCAACTTGCTTACCTCCACAAGCTACTTAGTAACAGCACACATTACCTCAGTTTTCCAACTTTCTGACTTCCTGTCCAGTGATTTTTCTACCGGCTTCAACAAGAGCAACACAAAAGCAACTGGGTATACTTCTTCCTGTTATATATTCCTGTCATTTGCCTAAGTCTGAGTTGGAGGCCAAGTATCCTGTCCATATGTGGCCTGTAAATTTTTTTTCAAAGTATCATACCAGGCAACTGTTAGCCACTAAATGAAATTTACACTCAAGTTGGAACCCATCTGTTAACTCTGATCTAGGCTGCCACTTTATAAACTCTTCTGAGGGAGTCCTAAGCACCATTTATTCTACCCACTTCATTTTACAGTTGAAACTAAGAAAAGTCAAGCAAATCTCCAAGGTTAGATGAGTAGCTAATATCAGAACAGAGATTTGTAATCCAGTTTTAATACCCAGCTTCCGGGTTCTTTTTACTTCACCAAATTCCCTCTTTATTAAGAACTTATTAAAATTATTTAACTAAATAAATAGCACATTCTTATACATTTTTTCTATTACTATGACTCCCACATGACAATATATTTGTCAAGTGCCTACATATTTGACAATAAGCAAATATAGCCGATAAACATTTTAACTAACTATAACCTATAAACCTACTTGAAATTGTGATTTTGCACCAGAATAATTGAATCTGAATGTAAAACAACACAAACCTTAAAGTCAACTATTTACTGGGTAGAATGAAGAGTCCCCACTCAGCCCCTGGAAAACCAATGTTCTAAGTCATGGTTACATTTCAAAATGGCTTTATAAACCACATTGATAATGCTTAATATTTAACAAAAGACTACATTTTAGTGTGAGAGAAGGAGATATTTTCTCAAAGATTGTGATACTCTGAACATCAGTGTGATTAACTTTGGAAGTAAGTATGTATTATGTTTCGCAACCTAGAGATGAAGCAAAAGGAGTGTCAACATTTAATGCAATCAATCCAAGTCAGTGGTAGGACCAGGAATGATGCCCAGACTTCCTGGCAGTCCAGTTAGTTCTCATTTACTAGAGAACATTATAAACTGCTTTGCAGTGGAAAAAAAGGCTGTCAGTTTTCTTCCAAGCTGTGTCTAAGGCAACATCAAGATTCCAGTCAACTGAGGGGAACTTCCAGCTCAAGAGTCCGAACTCATCCAAGAGTGCTGGGAAATTACTTTGAGCTCTGTATGAGGTTTACTCCCTCCCTGTTCAAAGGAGTAAAGCATACAACGGGAACTGCATTAAAAGTCACATATCTTTTACACAGATGTCTCAAAACAACATTTAGAAGAAATCCCTCGAATAAATCAAATGGTAGACTCTCCAGACCAAATGTGGGCCATTCCTTCAAGCTGACCTATCCCCCTGCTTGCCCAAATATCCAAATTCTCTAGAAATCAAGTTATCTAAGTTAGAGCTCTCTAACAATGCATTGCTTATAAAAAAGCAAGACAGAAACATAGAGTTTTACAGATACGCTGCTGCTAAGTCGCTTCAGTCGTGTCCGACTCTGTGCGACCCCATAGACGGAAGCTCACCAGGCTCCCCTGTCCCTGGGATTCTCCAGGCAAGAACACTGGAGAAAAAAAACTAAAGTAAAAACATGGAATGGATTTCATCAAACAGCATAACCTTATTTTAAAAACTAATGAATAATCAGAATGCAGTAATTATTTAAACTTAGAAATCCGGCAAAATGTGTCAAATATCAAAAAGCCAAATCAGAATGCCTGAATGATCCTGGGGCATAGACTATAAAGTGAGATTTTTAATTTTATAATTTTTGTTATTCTTTTTTATGGCAGAAGTCAATGATTTTTAAAAAAATAACATTAAAACCTCAAAACCATCACAAATTTTTCTACAAGACTTCTCTGGGATACTACCACAGCATTCAGTGCTCCAAGAACACTCTTGAAATCCACTGCAGCAAAAATCTTTAGCAAATCATATCATGAAGGCCTCTAGAAGAGAATGCAAATTAGTTACTGCAAGGAATCCTGGGCAAATAAGTAAATATACACATAAATAGCTTTGGGGAAAGCAAAGAAGCAGAAAAAGATGCCTTCCTCAAGTCCTAACTTTAAGACCTAAGCTCAGTGTTCATTTCTGCTTGTGTTATATTTTAACTGCTTGTTACAGAGATTTCTATACAGGAACTTCAGGCTTATAGGTCTTCCCTAACAAATGGAGTTGGAGTTTAAAAACCTGGTGCATTAAAAGAAAAAGTATCTTGATTCATAAAACTGCAAAAACTGTTACTGTACACACAAGCTGAAAATTGTCACAATTTTCAACAAAGTTTAAACTCTATATGCCATGCTACAGCCATTTTAGGGAAAGCACAGAATCAAAAATAAGGCCATTCATAAACACTTACTCTGCTTGTGTGACTGGGGCTGTTTCTCCAGGGGACTTCAGCTCTTGACTCTTCTGCTTATATTTTTTAATTAAATCCATTAGAACAGCCTGGTGCCCAATTTTCTTTACCAGTTGCTGAACCATTCGATCATTAAGTGCTAGGAGAGCAGCCCCACTTACTTCTTCCTCTGGGAAAAAGAGAAAAAATCTCTACCTGTCTGCTGAGTAAAATACTGTAAAACACGGCACCCTGAGCAGGCAGAATTATTTCTCATGTTAAAAGGAGCATCTAAACTTGTGCTCTGCAGTTATAAAATTATCTGTGTTTTTGCAAAAATAGAACACTAATATTGCATAATTCCAAATGCATGTCTGCTCCTAAGAAAGTACTGCAACATGGAGTCACAATAAAATTTTTTACATCCGCATTAATGCCTCCCCTCTTCTGATTCTACCATTGTTTTCATAAGAAAAAAAATCTTTTTGGAAAAGTATTCTTAATGTACCTCCCAGGCAATAATCAATACTTGTAAATCCAACACTATACAGAGCTGCCTAAAAATGCACATCCTGGACAAAAGCAATATTAAATATATATATCAAACATGTATTTTAAGTAACTCAAGATTTATTTTGAGTTCTTTTTGAGATAATTAGATTTTCTCATGGATACTAGGTCAAATGCAAACTCTGTTACAGTCCGTAAAGAAATGAAAGTTTGCTACTGTAGCAACTCCACATCAATGTTCACATGCATTAGGAAAAAAGAAATCAATCACAGAGGACACTCAATATCTCAACTGCTCAATTAACATTCTTGAAAGTATAAACAACTCACCTTGAAACCTATGTACTAGCTCTCCTAAGTTTTTCTCCACCAGCCAACTGCAGACCTGATCAACTGACCAGGTTTCCATGGCTGTATCCTGTAAATACACCTGTAGAATAAAAAGAGGAGTCTTCAGTTTTTCTTTCTGACTGTTGTTCTTCTGTTTAATTTTAGCAATCAGCAGTCTAAGCCTTTCCTTTGCAGACTCTTTGAGACTCTCAATACTAAGCTTCTTTAAAATTATTGTTTTCCGAATACCTAAAAGTTGTTAACAAAACAAATACCCGTTTTGAAAATGAAACCAGTTTGAACCTATTTCTTAGTCTCATTTCTCAAATTTCTTCACCTTCTCCTACTTTTTTTCCACAGGCATCCCTCAGGTTTACTAACAGACAGCTAGAGACATACAATGGTGCTCAATCCTGTACCATTAACACCCAGGTTTCTTCACAAAGAAATGAAAGGTGTGAAATTCACCACTACTAGGCTTATCAGGAAGTGGTTGACATTTACAAAAGGGGTGGGCAGGGGAGGAAGGGAGGAAGGATGGAAGGATCAGATAAAAGCCTGACAGAGATACTTAATAAACCCAGGCTGATTAACCCTTTGCAGCTCCCAATCCAGGAGAGAGAGTTGTAACTGCTTCTGATGCTTCCTTTTAGCAGGAGGACCAAGTAGGAGCCAAATTCTGGAGAGTCTAAATGTTTCCTTCCTTTCAATAATATTCTTACATATTCCACTCAGTTCTAGAACTTTACTGAAGACCATTATGATTCATAAAATAACTAGTACAATCTAGCACATTGATTGAAAACCTAAAAAAAAAAGTAGTTGGTAGATTCAAAATGGGAAAAGGATTCAATATGTCAATAATTCTAAGTGAAAGAGGTATACTGTTTGTAAGATATATTCTTTAACTATTCAGTTATACTGTCACTATTGGCTCATTGGAGAAGACTCTGATGCTGGGAGGGATTGAGGGCAGGAGGAGAAGGGGACGACAGAGGATGAGATGGCTGGATGGCATCACTGACTCGATGGATGCGAGTCTGAGTGACCTCCGGGAGCTGGCGATGGACAGGGAGGCCTGGCGTGCTGTGGTTCATGGGGTCGCAAAGAGTCGGACACGACTGAGCGACTGATCTGATCTGATCTGATCTGATTCTGTTCTAACCATTTGAAAACTTAAAACAAGTATGCCTATTGCAATAATTTTTCTAATCTCCCTTAGGCAGCCCATCCTGTTTTTTGTTTTTGTTTTTTAATAGTTTGATCCAAATGACTTAATGGACTGGAGAGAAACTGAAAAAACTGAAAACATTTAAATCTTTTTAACATTACTTTCGATTTCATCTTTCAAACCAGACAATATAGATTTCTTTGTACAGTAAGACACTGACTCTCCTATGAAAACAGAGGGAAAAGCTAATCTTACAGAAATGGAATCCCAAGGAAAGATAAAAAGAATCATTAAATCATGTATTTAAATTTTATTGCTAGAAGTTCTCCAAATAAATATTACTGTATTTTTCATTTTTATGTATTTGAATAAGTTTCCAGCAGTTAGAATGGTGGCAAGGGAGAACCAGATTCCCTTTCATTCTTGACAATCTGAAAAGATAACAAACTTCAAAAATAATTTTCTAAAAAACAAGGACACTTCAAAAGAATAAACTACATTCCCATAAGTATTCATGAATACCGAGTTAGAAAATTGAAAACAAGGGTTAAATGTAGAAGAACGTCTTTCCAAATTACCAGCAGTGGATTTAATTTGCTACGACAACAGTAGCCACAGAACTCCTCCCCTAGGCTAAGCAGCAATAGCAGGGTGTGAAAAGTCATTATTTGCGAGACTCTGGTGTAAATTAAAAATCACACCTTCCTGTCACACTTCTGGCTTCCTTGTGAAGAGTAGGACTTAGAAAAAAAAAAAAAAAAACATAGAAAAGAAAGAAAAAAGACAATGCTCTAAACTTCAAGATTAAAAGATATGCAGAGCAGAAGATACTGCCCCGCAGCCATCGAAGGATAAAAGGATATCTGAAAATAGAATGAATTCTTGAAAACCCCCTCATATTTTTAAATTCCTAGATTCTGCAAAATCTATTTCTGGGAAAAACAGAACAGTCATCAGATTATAACCTCATACAAAATAATAAGATTAAAATTAGTATAGTATAATCATTTGTTCTTCTGAACGTTTCATAAAATATACTATCACTGCCTAGACAATGTAACATCTTTAAGTATAAACCCTACAACTTCCTCTCACATAAATAATGATATATTATTTATGATCTTATGCATCATAAAGGAATAAAAGATATGTCAAAGGAGAAAAGATATATCCAGCAGCTTTATTGCATGCCCAATATTTTCAGAAGCATCTGAATATTTTGAAACGTGAGGGCAAGTATGATCATTAATTATTATAAGATACAATAGTAAAAAAAAATTAATAAGAGTATTCTGTTGGGATACTCCTGCCAAATAATTCTCATTATTTAATTACATTATATTTCAATTAAATAAATTGGTATTAAATATTAAAGAATCTTATCTAACTAAAGCCAGGAAGAAATAAAACTTTAGCTAAAGCAACCTAAATGTGGGCAAGTTTATTAAATAACTTGTTAAAACTCCAGAGGAAAATAATACTGCAAACCATGGATGTGGTTTATAAACTTCAAGAGCAATGTAACATATAACAATATCAGCCACAAATGAACACTTTTTCAGAAAATGCAAAAACATTTGTCTCTTTCCCTTCTGTTTGCATTTTTACTTTTATTTTCCTAGAGTTAAAAAACTGAGAAAACAAAAAGATTGTCAAAAGCTTTGACGGCAACATCTGCCCTCTCTTGAATAAAGGCATTATCCTGCTCTGGGAAAGGACATCTCCTGCCATCTCTCTAGACTTGAGAGAACCAACCATTTAGCAAAAATTGGGTCCTGATAATGAAAAAGAAGGAAAACCAAGAGACAAAAATAAGGATGTGGCTGTCATATGGAGCAATGTCCAGGCAGTTCTGTTGGGCAGCAGCCTTGCTTTGACACAAGCGATGATATCATTGAACTCCACTGGAGCATAATATCTCATCTACTTTGGACTGCCATCTATTCCAACCATCATCAGACCAGGAGGAATGAAAACTGGAATAGTCAATTAGAAAACCTTGCATACCTTAGTAATCAAAATATTTACTGCCTAGATAGTTCAGAGCTAAGTAACTAAAGATAGACCAAAGAAATTAGGTGCCCTACCAAGAAGATAAGACATGTACATAACCAGAACATAGAGTCAGTTATGATGGATGCAATAAATATAGGGCTTCCCAGGTGGCTCAGTGGTAAAGAATCCACCTGCTAATGCAGGAGATGCGGGTTGAATCCTTGGGTCAGGAAGATTGCCTGGAGAAGGAAATGGCAAACCACTCCAATATTCTTGTCTGGAAAATTCCATGTACTGTGGACCCTAGTGGGCTACAGTCCATGGGGTTGCATAGAGTTGGACATGACTGAGCACATTCGCACGGTATAAATAGCACTAGGGGCTGAATTTTCCCATTCCCCTGGAAAGGAATGCATCTTGATTTAGAATCTGAATGAAAGATACACTTTTAGATAGTGAAGAAGCCCAAAGAAATGAGATCAATCAAATGAACTAAAAGTAACATGGCAGAAATAAGCAAGTTATGTTTTGGGACCTGAAAGTGACCACTCTTCCTAGAATGGTGAATATATTGTAGGGAGTAACAGTGGAGAGAGTCGGGAAGATCATTGGAGAATTAGAACACTGAATTCCGAGTTTATAGATACAAGCTTTGGGAAAAAAGTCATTGTGTTTTAGAAAGATTGTTTACATAGCTGAGCCAGATGAAGTACAGGAAAAGGTGTTCTTTAAGTAAATCGCATATGAGAATGAATGCTTTAACTTTTACTAAACATTCATAAAGGCTTCCCTGGTGGCTCAAGTAAAGAATCTACCTGCAATGTGGGAGACCTTGGTTTGATCCCTGAGTTGGGAAGATCTCCTGGAGGAGGGCATGGTAACTCACTCCAGTATTCTTGCCTGGAGAATCCCCATGGACCAATTTTTCTTCATTTTAGAAAGATAGATGTTTATGTTTATATTTATTTTTCCAAAAATTAGGGAAATAAATCTTTTAATTTTTTCATATGTCTTGAGCAAAAGAGGAGTGAGATGTACAAAGCTAGCTAATACCAAACAAGTGAAACACACCAAAAGGAACTGTCAGTATACATTAAGTTACTGCCTATAGAATCTGGAACTGCATCACTGTAGATCAAACAATGAACAAGGAGGGAGCACAGCTACACTCATCAGAAGACAATTGGCTTAATCATTTACTGAGCATGGCCCTGTCAACTAGAGCAAGACCCAGTTTTTCCCACATACAGTCCCTCCCATCAGGTGATGGTTTTGAACTGTGGTGTTGGAGAAGACTCTTGAGAGTCCCTTGGACTACAAGGAGACCCAACCAGTCCATCCTAAAGGACATCAGTCCTGGGTGGTGTTCATTGGTAGGACTGATGTTGAAGCTGAAACTCCAATACTTTGGCCACCTGATATGAAGAGCTGACTCATTTGAAAAGACCCTGATGCTAGGAAAGATTGAAGGCAGGAGGAGAAGGGGATGACAGAAGATGAGATGGTTGGATGGCATCACCAACTCAATGGACATGAGTTTGGGTGGACTCTGGGAGTTGGTGATGGACAGGGAGGCCTGGCATGCTGCAGTTCATGGGGTTCCAAAGAGTCAGACATGACTGAGCAACTGAAATGAACTGAACTGAAGTCCCTCCCATCAGGAAGCTTGCACAAGACTCTTATTCTGATCCATCACAGGGCAAACAGAAGAAGCAAAAACTACAATCCCACAGCCTCCAGAATGAAAACCACAATCACAGTAAGCTAACCAAAATGATCACATGGATTACAGCCTTGTCATGGCAAAGGGGCTTGCATAACTCAATTAAATTATGAGCAATGCCATGCAGGGCCACTCAAGGTGGAGGGGGTCATGGTGGAGAGTTCTGACAAAACATGATCCACTGGAGAAGAGAATAGCAAACCACTCCAGTATTCTTCCCTTGAGAACCCCAAATGTTGAGCAAAGCCAGATGAAATTGCCATTTCAAAAATATATATTTATTTATGTGGCTGCAAAGCTTGTGGGAGCAAAGCTAGTTGAAGCACGTGGGGTCTTTAGTTGAAGCATGTGGAATCTAATTCCCTGGCCAGGGATCAAACCCAGGACCACAGCACTGGGAGCATGGAATCTTAGCCACTGGACAACCAAGTCCCTAAAATGTCATTTTTGTACATATAAGAATCTAAGATCAATCCTTATAGTGGAACTTATAGGTTGAATCTTGATTTTGTGAAAACTATTAGTAAGTGTTGGTTGATTCCTTTTGTTCAGTAAGACTTATCAGAGGTCTCTGATTCATACCACCTCTGAACTTTGAGGGAGAGAAGTGGTGAGCACAATAATAGTCACTTCAATTTTTTATTTTTACACTTATAAAGAAACTAAACAGCAATCTATCTGGGAGATTTAATTAAATTAATGAACAAAAATAGCAATGAGCCAATTGCACTCATCTCACACACTAGTAAAGTAATGCTCAAAATTCTCCAAGCCAGGCTTCAGCAATATGTGAACCGTGAACTTCCTGATGTTCAAGCTGGTTTTAGAAAAGGCAGAGGAACCAGAGATCAAATTGCCAACATCCGCTGGATCATGGGAAAAGCAAGAGAGTTCCAGAAAAACACTTATTTCTGCCTTATTGACTATACCAAAGCCTTTGACTGTGTACATCACAATAAACTGTGGAAGATTCTGAAAGAGATGGGAATACCAGACCACCTGATCTGCCTCTTGAGAAATTTGTATGCAGGCCAGGAAGCAACAGTTAGAACTGGTCATGGAACAACAGACTGGTTCCAAATAGGAAAAGGAGTACGTCAAGGCTGTATATTGTCACCATGTTTATTTAACTTCTATGTAGAGTACATCATGAGAAATGCTGGACTGGAAGAAACACAAGCTACAATCAAGATTGCTGGGAGAAATATCAATAACCTCAGATATGCAGATGACACCACCCTTATGGCAGAAAGTGAAGAGGAACTCAAAAGCCTCTTGATGAAAGTGAAAGTGGAGAGTGAAAAGGTTGGCTTAAAGCTCAACATTCAGAAAACGAAGATCATGGCATCTAGTCCCATCACTACATGGGAAATAGATGGAGAAACAGTGGAAACAGTGTCAGACTTTATTTTTCTGGGCTCCAAAATCACTGCAGATGGTGACTGCAGTCATGAAATTAAAAGACGCTTACTCTTTGGAAGGAAAGTTATGACCAACCTAGATAGCATATTCAAAAGCAGAGTCATTACTTTGCCAACAAAGGTTCGCCTAGTCAAGGCTATGGTCTTTCCTGTGGTCATGTATGGATGTGAGCTGGACTGTGAAGAAGGCTGAGCGCCAAAGAATTGATGCTTTTGAACTGTGGTATTGGAGAAGACTCTTGAGAGTCCCTTGGACTGCAAGGAGATCCATCCAGTCCATTCTGAAGGAGATCAGCCCTGGGATTTCTTTGGAAGGAATGATGCTAAAGCTGAAACTCCAGTATTTTGGCCACCTCATGCGAGGAGTTGACTCATTGGAGAAGACTGTGATGCTGGGAGGGATTGGGGGCAGGAGGAGAAGGGGACGACAGAGGATGAGATGGCTGGATGGCATCACTGACTCGATGGCTGTGAGTCTGAGTGACCTCCTAGAGCTTGTGATGGATAGGGAGGCCTGGTGTGCTGCAGTTCATGGGGTCGCAAAGAGTCGGACACGACTGAGCAACTGACCTGATCTGATCTGATCTGAGCTGAGAGTTAGAGGTCTTTGGGGATGTCTGGATGACAAACACCAGTCTTTCGGCTTTTGAGTCAGACTACTGGGGCATCCTTGCCTCTGGTTAGCTGACTGTCAAAGCTGATGATCAACAACATGAACTACATTCTCTGGATTCTTGCCAGAGATGGTAGCTATGAGCTGCATTGTCAACTTCTGTCAAAATCTGAATTTGTAACTGAGAAGATTTGATAGATGTCAACTCTTCCAGAATTAATCTATAAATTCCAATTAATATCTAAATGTGTTTGTGTTTTAACTTACTATGGTTCTGGTACTGGATAAATACACAAAAGAGCTAGAAATGCTTGGCAAAGGGACATGTACTCCCAGATATTCAAAAGTAGTTTTAAATTAAAATAAGTATAAAAGCATTGTATTGGAGCAAAAGAGGACAGATCACTGAAACAGAATAGAAACCTGTAAACAGAAATATATGGAAGTATTAAAAAAATGTTTTTTTCAAATTGGTGGTGAAAGAAGTGACCATTCCACAAATTTTGTTAGGACACTACCTCATATCACCTACAAAATAAATTCCTCAGATGAGATAAATAATTATTTCAAGCATATTTTCTGATCACAATATAGTAAGATTAGATGTCAACCATCTAATAGTTTCATAGTTAAAAAAAAAAAAAAAAAACTACTAAAAATACAAACTAAACAACATGCTTCTGAATAACCAAGAGATCACAGAAGAAATCTAAAAGGAAATCAAGATATGCATAGAAAAAAATGAAAATGAAAGCATAAAACCCCAAAACCTATGGGATTCAGTAAAAGCAGTGCTGAGAGGGAGGTTCATAGCAATACAAGCCTACCTCAAGAAACAAGAGAAACATCAAATAAACAACCTAACTTTATACCTAAAGCATCTAGAAAAAGAAGAAAAGAAGAACCCCAAACTTAGTAGAAGGAAAGACATAATAAAAATCAGAGCAGAAATGAATGAAAAATAAATGAAGGGGACTATAGCAAAAATCAACAAAAGTAAAAGCTCGTTCCTTGAGAAGATAAATAAAATTGACAAACCGTTAGCCAGACTCATCAATAAAAGAAAAGAAGAAGAATCAAATCAATAAAATTAGAAATGAAAATGGAGAAATCATAACAGACAACACAGAAATACAAAAGATCATAAGAGACTACTATGAGCAATTATATGCCAATAAAATGGACAATTTGGAAGAAATGGACAAATTCTTAGAAAAGCATAACCTTCCAAAACTGAACCAGCGAGAAATAAAAAATCTTAACAGACCCATCACAAGCACAGAAACCGAAGCTGTAATCAAAAATCTTCCAACAAACAAAAACCCAGGACCACATGGCTTCACAGGTGAATTCTACCAAAAATTTAGAGATGAGCTAACACTTATCCTACTCAAACTCTTCCAGAAAATTTCAGAGGAAGGTAAACTCCCAAACTCATTCTATGAGGCCACCATTGCCCTAATACCAAAACCAAAGATGCCACAAAAAAGAAAACTACAAGCCAATATCACTGATGAACATAGAAGCAAAAATCCTCAACAAAATTCTAGTGAACAGAATCCAACAACATATTAAAAAGATCATACATCATGACCAAGTGGGCTTTATCCCAGGGATGCAAGGATTCTTCAATATTTAAAAATCAATCTATGTGATACACCATATTAACAAATTGAAAGATAAAAACCAATAGATGCAGAGAAAGCCTTTGACAAAATTCAACACCCATTTGTGATAAAAATTCTCTAGAAAGCAGGCATAGAAGGAACATATCTCAACATCAGATCAGATCAGATCAGTCGCTCAGTCGTGTCTGACTCTTTGCAACCCCTTGAACCGCAGCACACCAGGCCTCCCTGTCCATTACCAACTCCCGGAGTTGACTCAGACTCACGTCCATCGAGTCAGTGATGCCATCCAGCCATCTCATCCTCCGTTGTCCCCTTCTCCTCTTGCCCCCAAATCCCTCCCAGCATCAGGGTCTTTTGCAATGAGTCAACTCTTCTCATGAGGTGGCCAAAGTACTGGAGTTTCAGCTGTAACATCATTCCTTCCAAAGAAATCCGAGGGCTGCTCTCCTTCAGAATGGACTGGTTGGATCTCCTTGAAGTCCAAGGGACTCTCAAGAGTCTTCTCCAACACCACAGTTCAAAAGCATCAATTCTTTGGCGCTCAGCCTTCTTCACAGTCCAACTCTCACAACCATACATGACCACAGGAAAAACCATAGCCGTGACTAGACGAAACTTTGCTGGCAAAGTAATGACTCTGCTTTTGAATATGCTATCTAGTTTGGTCATAACTTTCCTTCCAAGGAGCAAGCATCTTTTAGTTTCAGGGCTGCAGTCACCATCTGCAGTGATTTGGAGCCCCCAAAATAAAGTCTGACACTGTTTTGACTGTTTCCCCATCTATTTGCCATGAAGTGATGGGACTGGATGCCATGATCTTCGTTTTCTGAATGTTGAGCTTTAAGCCAACTCTTTCCACTCTCCACTTTCACTTTCATCAAGAGGCTGTTGAGTTCCTCTTCACTTTCTGCCATAAGGGTGGTGTCATCTGCATATCTGAGGTTATTGATATTTCTCCCAGCAATCTTGATTCTAGCTTGTGTTTCTTTCAGTCCAGCATTTCTCTTGATGTACTCTGCATAGAAGTTAAATAAGCAGGGTGACAATATACAGCCTTGGCATACTCCTTTTCCTATTTGGAACCAGTCTGTTGTTCCATGTCCAGTTCTAACTGTTGCTTCCTGACCTGCATACATATTTCTCAAGAGGCAGATCAGGTGGTCTGGTATTCCCATCTCTTTCAGAAATTTCCACAATTTATTGTGATCCACACAGTCAAAGGCTTTGGCATAGTCAATAAAGCAGAAATAGATGCTTTTCTGGAACTCTCTTGCTTTTCCCATGATCCAGCAGATGTTGGCCATTTGATCTCTGGCTCCTCTGCCTTTTCTAAAACCAGCTTGAACATCAGGAAGTTCATGGTTCACATATTGCTGAAGCCTGGCTTGGAGAATTTTGAGCATTACTTTACTAGGATGTGAGATGAGTGCAATGGTGCGGTAGTTTGAGCATTCTTTGACATTGCCTTTTTTAGGGATTGGAATGAAAACTGACCTTTTCCAGTCCTGTGGCCACTGCTGAGTTTTCCAAATTTGCTGGCATATCAAGTGCAGCACTTTCACAGCATCATCTTTCAGGACTTGGAATAGCTCCAGTGGAATTCCATCACCTCCACTAGCTTTGTTCGTAGTGATGCTTTCTAAGGCCCACTTGACTTCACATTCCAGGATGTCTGGCTCTAGGTGAGTGATCACATCATCGTGATTATCTGGGTCGTGAAGATCTATTCTGTACAGTTCTTCTGTGTATTCTTGCCATCTCTTCTTAGTATCTTCTGCTTCTGTTAGGTCCATACTATTTCTGTCCTTTATCGAGCCCATCTTTGCATGAAATGTTCCTTTGGTATCTCTGATTTTCTTGAAGAGATCCCTAGTCTTTCCCATTCTGTTGTTTTCCTGTATTTCTTTGCATTGATCACTGAGGAAGGCTTTCTTATCTCTTCTTGCTATTCTTTGGAACTCTGCATTCCGATGTTTATATCTTTCCTTTTCTCCTTTGCTTTTCACTTCTCTTCTTTTCACAGCTATTTGTAAGGCCTCCCCAGACAGCCATTTTGCTTTTGCATTTCTTTTCCATGGGGATGGTCTCAACATAATAAAAGCCATATACGACAAACCCACAACAAACATTTTCCTCAATGGTGAAAATTGAAAGCACGTCCTCTAAAATCAAGAACAAGACAAGGGTGCCCACTCTCACCACTACTAGTCAACATAGTTTTGGAAGTCCTAGCCATAGCAGTCAGAGAAGAACAAGAAATAAAAGAGATCCAGGTTGGAAAAGGAGAAGTAAAACTCTCACTGTTTGCAGATGACATGATCCTCTACATAGAAAACTGAAAAGACACCACCAGAAAATTACTAGAGCTAATCAATGAATATAGTAAAATTGCAGGATATACAATTAATACTCAGAAATGCCTTTCATTACTATACAGTAAAAATGAAAAAACAGAAAGATAAATTAAGGAAAAATCCCATTCATTGTTGCAATGAAAAGAATAAAATATTTAGGAATAAATTTACCTAAAGAAATTAAAACCTATATATAGAAAACTATAAAATTCTGATGAAAGAAATGAAAGATGACACAAATAGATGGAGAAATATACCATGTTCGTTGACTGGAAGAATCAATACAAAATGAGTATACTACCCAAAGCAAACTAAAGATTCAAAGCAATTCAAAACTATAGGATTACAAATACCATTGTAACCAAAGGTATTTTTCACAGAACTAGAACAAATAATTTCACAATTTATATGGAAACAAAAACCTCTAATAGCCAAAGCAATCTTGAGAAAGAAGAATGGAACTGAAGGAATCAACCTGCTTGACTTCAGACCATACTACAAATCTACAGTCCTCAATACAGTGTGGTACTGGCACAAAGACTGACTTGTAGATTAACGGAACAAAATAGAAAGCCCAGAGAAAAATCTACATACTTTATCTTTGACAAAGGAGGCAAAAATATAAAATGGAGAAAAGACAATCCTTTAAAAAGTGGTGCTGGGAAAACTGGTCAAACACTTGTAAAAGAATCAAACTAGAACACTTTCTAACACCATACACAAAAATAAACTCAAAATGGATTAAAGACCTAAATGTAATGCCAGAAACTATAAAACTTTTAGAGGAAAACATAAGCAGAACACTCTGACATAAATCACAGCAAGATCCTCTATGACCCACCTTCCAGAGTAATGGAAATAAAAACAAAAATAAGCAAATGGGGCCTAATTAAAAGCAAACTATAAGCAAGGTGAAAAGGTAGCTTTCAGAATGGGAAAAAATAATAGCAAATGAAACAATTGACAATGAATTATCTCCAAAATATACAAGCAGCTCTTGCAGCTCAACACCAGCAAAATAAACGACCTAATCAAAAAGTGGGCCAAAGAACTAAACAGACATTTCTCCAAAGAAGACATACAGATGGCTAACAAACACATGAAAAGATGCTCAATGTCACTCATTATCAGAGAAATGCAAATCAAAACCACAATGAGGCACCATTTCACTCTGTTCAGAGTAGCTGCCATCAAAAAGTCTATAAACAACAAATGCTGGAAAGGGTGTGGAGAAAAGGGAACCCTCTTACACTGTTGGTGAGAAGGCAAAGTAGTACAGCCATTATGGAGAACAGTGTGAAGAGTTCTTAAAAACCTGGAAATAGAACTGCCAATCCCACTGCTGGGCATACACACCAAGGAAACCAGAATTGAAAGAGACACATGTACCCTAATGTTCATTGCAGCATTGTTCACAATAGCTAGGACATGGAAGCAGCCTAGATGTCCACTGGCAGACAAATAGATAAGAAAGTTGTGGTACACATACACAATGGAATATTACTCAGCTATAAAAAAACCACATTTGAGTCAGTTCTAATGAGGTGGATGAAACTGGAACCTATTATACACAGTGAAGTAAGTCAGAAAGAGAAACACCAATACAGTATATTAATGCATATATATAGAATTTAGAAAGATAGTAACGATGACCCGATATGCAAGACAGCAAAAGAAACTCAGATGTAAAGGACAGACTTTGGGACTCTGTGGAAGACGGAGAGGGTGGGATGATTTGAGAAAATAGCATTGAAACATGTATATTACCTGGAGAAGGCAATGGCACCCCACTCCAGTACTCTTGCCTGGAAAATCCCACGGACGAAGGAGCCTGGTGGGCTGCAGTCCATGGGGTCGCTAGGAGTCGGACATGACTGAGCGACTTCACTTTCTCTTTTAACTTTCATGGATTGGAGAAGGAAATGGCAACCCACTCCAGATTTCTTGCCTGGAGAATCCCAGGGACGGGGAAGCCTGGGGGGCTGCCGTCTATGGGGTCACACAGAGTTGGACACGACTGAAGTGACTTAGCATAGCATGTATATTACCATATGTAAAATAGATGACCAGTTCAAGTTCAAAGCACAAAGCAGGGCACTCAAAGCTGTGCTCTGGGACAACCCAGAGGGATGGGGTGGGGAGAGAGTTGGGAGGGGAATTCAGGATGAGAGGACACATGTACACCCGTGGCTGATTCATGCCGATGTATGGCAAAACCCACCACAGTATTGCAAAGTAATCAGCCTCCAATTAAAATAAATAAATACATTCTCCAAAAATAAGAAAAAGAAAAAAATTAATTTTAAGTTAATAGAAAACTAAATTAAAGAATTAAATGAATTTAAAGTAAGAATGTACATAAAAATAAAGAATGATCTCAATTCAATTTAGTTCAGTCACTCAGTCATGTCCAACTCTTTGCGACCCCATGAACCGTAGCACACCAGGCCTCCCTGTCCATCACCAACTCCCAGAGCCACCCAAACTCATGTCCGTTGAGTCGCTAATGCCATCCAATCATCTCATCCTCTGTCATCCCCTTTTCCTCCTGCCCTCAATCTTTCCTAGCATCAGAGTCTTTTCAAATGAGTTAGCTCTTCGCATCAGGTGGAGAAAATACTGGAGTTTCAGCTTCAACATCAGTTCTTCCAATGAACACTCAGGACTGATTTCCTTTAGAATGATCTATTAGACCACAAAAACTAAAAGATATAGACATACATATATATTATATGAAGTTTTAAGTAATATAATAATATTTAAAACAAAAAAAGATAATTACAGCTTAAATACAGATAAAGTTTACTAATACACATCAAAAATCTTCAAAATATTCTTGTACTTTGGCCCCAAAATAACATTTCTGAGAATTTGCCCTAAGGATATTCACAGAATGTGCACAAAGATGTTTACACAGCAATAGCTAGAATTGTAAGGAAATCAGGCAAACTAAATTTCAGCAATAGGAATTGACCAGTGAATTGCAGTCATTAAAGTTTAAAACAAAATACTATGTATTGATGAACCACTGTGTTTTAGAGAAATAGTTGTGAAATACATATAAGTGAAAATAGGTTTAAAGTAGTATGATTCAATTTGTACAAAGAAAATAAAATTGGAACAACACACAAAGGTAACATAAAGACTGGGGAAACATACCTGAAGGTAAAAGTGATTTTCTCAGTTTGGTGGAATCAGTGCATTTTTTTTACTTTTTTTTTTTTTTTTTGATTTGCTACTCTCAAAATTTTTTCCATTAAAGAATGTTATTGTTATTTTCAGGAAAGGTAGGGTTTTAAAAAATAAAAGAAAAACGTGGTTATTTATAGATCATTGCTGGAGCAGCCTCAGTCCATCTGTTTTCACACCAGAAAATTAAGAGACAGAGCACTGGACCAGATCCAGCCTACTGAAGTAGTTTTAGTTCCTTTCTTTTAAAAAATGAATGATTTCACCTATATATCTAGAATCTTGGTTTCTCTTGAAAAATTGGAAGTTCTCACAACACTGAATTCATATTTCTGAACAGTAACTATCCAGGTCGATGCTGCTCCCTTGAAAGAAAAGTAAAACAGTCTGATGTGTTGTATAGTATAGGAAGCATAGAGCAAGTTTGAAACAAGCTGGATCTTGGATAGCTAATGTCTATTAACTCTTGAAAGAAGTAGATTTTGAGAAGAGTGATAAATATTTATGTATACATGTATACGTATATGGGCTCCCCCATGGCTCAGTGGTAAAGAGATGCAGCGTACAGAGAGTCCACCTCTGAGTGGAAAAGATCCCTGGAGGAGGGCATAGCAACCCATTCCAGTATTCTTGCTAGAAAGATCCCATGGACAGAAGAGCCTGGTGGGCTATAGTCCATGGGGTCATGAGCACGGCATACACGTATATACATATATATGTGTGCATACAATAATTATCTTTGAATACACTTATTTCTTAACTAACTTTTTGTTATGTCCTAAAAGAAACAATTGGAGAAGGCAATGGCACCCCACTCCAGTACTCTTGCCTGGAAAATCCCTTGGACGGAGGAGCCTGGTGGGCTGCAGTCCATGGGGTTGCTAAGAGTTGGACACGACTGAGTGACTTCACTTTGATTTCTCACTTTCATGCATTGGAGAAGGCAATGGCAACCCACTCCAGTGTTCTTGCCTGGAGAATCCCAGGGACGGGGGAGCCTGGTGGGCTGCCGTCTATGTGGTCACACAGAGTCGGACACGACTGCAGTGACGTAGCATAGCATAGCAAAAGAAACAATATCTATCAGAAAAACATTTGCCACGCTTAACACAGATATAATAATACATATATTAGAACTTAGGTCTTAAATCAAAAAGTCAAGGACTCAAAGCTTTGTGGGTCAGAAAGCCTTACTGTGTTGGGGCTTTCATTTTCCTGATGGCTCAGCAGTAAACAATCTGCCTGCAATGCAGGAGCCACATGAGATGCGGGTCCAATCCTTGGGTTGGGAAGAGCCCCTGGAGGAGGAAATGGCGACCCACTCCAGTATTCTTGCTTGGAGAATCCCATGGACAGAGGATTCTGGCAGGCTACAGTCCATGAGGTCACAAAGAATTGGACATGACTGAAGTGACTTAGCACACACATCCTCATGGAGTAAAAGACAACATTTACCGACCATAGACACTGGCTTATTTCAATTCTTATTATGTTTCTCATCTCAATGTGTGTGCAATAGTACAGGTGAGAATTGTTTATTTTATAGCTCTGACTGGTGGCAAGAGCTGATGCTATTAAAACATTACAGTTATTAAACTGTTTCTTCAGAACCACTCATCCGTTAGAGCACATGACATTTGATTTCTGAAGGCTCCTAGAAGGCTTAGCTGGTAGAGCCAAGCTGGGCTCTTTTGATCTGTTATGCTAAGTGTTGGTCTGACTTTATGGGTCCCTTTTTAGAGGATCTTCTTAATGCCATGTCGCTGAAACCACAGGAGGGAGATGTGGGGACAAAAGAGGCACAGGACTCTAGTTCTCCCACGAGGTTTCTATAGGTTGCGTGGCTAGGGGTCATGCTTCTGCCAGGTCTGGGTTTTTCCGAAGACAGGCTCTATTGTTCAAACTTTTTGTTGATACCAAGCTACTCTTCCTAAAATATTGGCCAAAAAGTAAACATGGTACCAGGAGGTAATCTATAGTTGACTGGCTAGTCTAAGTCTGTGTACTTAAGATTGTGTGTGTGTGTGAGAGAGAGAGAGAGAATGAAAGCAAGAGTAAGCCAGGGAGCAAGCCAGCCTAGAGTAAGGAGGAGAAGAAAAGATTATCAGCTTATCATTTGTTGTTCAGCTCCTAAGTCATGTCCGACTCTTCGCGACCCCATGGACTGCAGCACCCCAGGATTCCCTGTCCTTCCTTATCTCCCTGAGTTTACTCAAACTCATGTCCACTGAGTCTGTGATGCCATCCAACCATCTCATCCTCTATCATCCCTTTCTCCTGCCTTCAATCCTTCCCAGCATCAGGGTCTTTTCTAGCGATTTGGCTCTTCACATCAGGTGGCCAAAGTATTGGAGCTTCAGCTTCAGCATCAGTCCTTTCAATGAATATTCGGATTATCACAAATGATAATGAATAAATGTTACCAAGCCAAACTTGGGTCCACTGGCTCACTCACAGTAAAGCCAGTCTTCTGACACTGGGCACCACACAAGGAGTTCAGGGTCGATACTTAGTCTCAAAAAGCCTGCACTCCCCATGGGTTTCAAGATGGCATTTTATTAAAGGCCAAATGAAAGAGGGATGTCCCAGGATGTACACTCACCTCATGATTGGCAGATAGTACAGTAATAGGGCTGTGTAGCAGGGGTTAACATGATCAATCCCTAGGCTCTAGGAAGCCTGGTGGCTACATGCTCATGGTCATCAAGTAGTTTACGTCTTTCATTTGGGTTTTCACATCTCTAAAACAACTTGGGGAATGGGCATCAGATACTAATATGGAGGTACTTCAGAGATAGCTAGGGCAGAGACTATAGGGGAGGAGTTTGTACCAGGAAGGTCCCAGAGGGTCCTCCTCAGTAACAATAAGATAATTGTTCCAATACTGGAAATAAAGACTCTAGGAACATAATAAAGCATTCATGTTAGGCAGAGGTAAATAAATTTTTAAACTCACCTATAGCCAGACATCCTGGAATGTGAAGTCAAGTGGGCCTTAGAAAGCATCACTACGAACAAAGCTAGTGGAGGTGATGGAATTCCAGTTGAGCTATTTCAAATCGTGAAAGATGATGCTGTGAAAGTGCAATGCTGTGAAAGTGCTGCACTCAATATGCCAGCAAATTTGGAAAACTCAGCAGTGGCCACAGGACTGGAAAAGGTCAGTTTTCATTCCAATCCCTAAGAAAGGCAATGCCAAAGAATGCTCAAACTACCACACAATTTCACTCATCTCACACGCTAGTAAAGTAATGCTCAAAATTCTCCAAGCCAGGCTTCAGCAATATGTGAACCATGAACTTCCTGATGTTCAAGCTGGTTTTAGAAAAGGCAGAGGAACCAGAGATCAAATGGCCAACATCTGCTGGATCATGGAAAAAGCAAGAGAGTTCCAGAAAAACATCTATTTCTGCTTTATTGACTATGTCAAAGCCTTTGATTGTGTGGATCACAATAAACTGTGGGAAATTCTGAAAGAGATGGGAATACCAGACCACTTGACCTGCCTCTTGAGAAACCTATATGCAGGTCAGGAAGCAACAGTTAGAACTAGACATGGAACAACAGACTGCTTCCAAATAGGAAAAGGAATATGTCAAGGCTGTATATTGTCACCCTGCTTATTTAACTTAAATGCAGAGTACATCATGAGAAATGCTGGGCTGGAAGAAGCACAAGCTAGAATCAAGATTGCCGAGAGAAATATCAATAACTTCAGATATGCAGATGACACCACCCTTATGGCAGAAAGTGAAGAGGAACTCAACAGCCTCTTGATGAAAGTGAAAGTGGAGAGTGGAAAGAGTTGGCTTAAAGCTCAACATTCAGAAAACGAAGATCATGGCATCCAGTCCCATCACTTCATGGGAAATAGGTGGGGAAACAGTCAAAACAGTGTCAGACTTTATTTTGGGGGCTCCAAATCACTGCAGATGGTGACTGCAGCCCTGAAACTAAAAGACGCTTGCTCCTTGGAAGGAAAGTTATGACCAAACTAGATAGCATATTCAAAAGCAGAGACATTACTTTGCCAACAAAGGTCCATCTAGTCAAGGCTACGGTTTTTCCTGTGGTCACGTATGGATGTGAGAGTTGGACTGTGAAGAAGGCTGAGCGCCAAAGAATTGATGCTTTTGAACTGTGGTGTTGGAGAAGACTCTTGAGAGTCCCTTGGACTGCAAGGAGATCCAACCAGTCCATTCTGAAGGAGATCAGCCCTGGGATTTCTTTGGAAGGACTGATGCTAAAGCTGAAACTCCAATAATTTGGCCACCTCGTGTGAAGAGTTGACTCATTGGAAAAGACTCTGATGCTGGGAGGGACTGGGGGCAGGACAAAAAGGGGACGACAGAGGATGGATGGCTGGATGGCATCACCGACTTGATGCACATGAGTTTGGGTAAACTCCAGGAGTTGGTGATGGACAGGGAGGCCTGGCATGCTGTGATTCATGGGATCAGAAAGAGTCGGACATGACAGAGAGACTGAACTGAACTGAACTGAAACAAATTTTAAAAGTTTATTTAATGATATATTTGTAAAACTCTCTACATTTCAATCTTGACTCTTATCCTAGTTAGGTCTACCATTCTTTGATTGCATTTGAGAACAAATGTGGCACACCAGGGTAAAGGTGTGAGTAGTTTGGAAGAAGAGAAATAAAAATAAATTGGATTCAGAAATTAGGTCTTCTCCATGAGATTAAAATATGAAAAAAAGTAGATATTCCTGAAGCCAGGTCTAAAACTAACTTGTCCTTTCAAATTCCTTGGCACTTAGAATACAGCTTAAGAAATGCTTGCCTGGGCACTTGTTCTTCATGAAACTGTAAGGAGAGATGCCTAAGTGAATTAAGCCATCAGTCTGTTATTCGCTTAATCCTAGCTTCATTGACTACTAATCACATTACCCTTTTAATCCAATTGCCCAAATCCCCTGTTGAGTTATCCACTTCAGGTTGTTCTCTTTCTGGTACAGTTTTCCATCTTTTGCTGCAAACATATTTGCAGTAATTCAGCACAGCATCAACTTTCTGGGGAAAGGGTATTAGTGAAGCTGTCACCTGGTGGGGCGTAACAGGTAGACTAGAGGTGGAGAGGGGTAAGAGGTGTGGTTGAGGGGTGTCTGACTGCTGCTGATTCCCTACCTCTCTCTCAATTGAATTCAGAATTCAGAATTTAACTCAAGAAGTATATCTCCCAACTCATCCAATATTAAGAGTCAACTGGGGGTACTACATGAAGATATTGATTCCCAAACTTTTCCCCAAAGATTCTGGTTCAGGTGGCTTGGGGTGAGTCCTTGAAATAAATATTTTGAATTATTTCCAGTGGTTCTTCTGATTAGCCAAGTTTGAGAAACAACTGAAATATTCATCAAGATTTATTTCCAATTTTTAGGGTCCCATTAAGTCAAAGTTTATAAACTTTGTTTATAAATGTTATAAACTTATGACATGTCATTGGGTTTCCCTGGTGGCTCAACAGTAAAGAATCTGCCTGCAATTCAGGAGACATGGGTTTGATCCCTGGGTTGGGAAGATCCCCTGGAGAAAGAAATGGCAACCCACTCCAGTATCCTTGCTTGGAAAATCCCATGGACAGAGGAGCCTGGTGGGGTAAGGTCCACTGGGTCACAAAAGTGTTGGACACAACTTAGCAGCTAAACAACAACAACATGTCATTACGCATAAATTATACTGTTGAGAGCTGGTCCCTGGTGGCTCAGAGGTTAAAGCGTCTGCCCGCAATGCGGGAGACCTGGGTTCGATCCCTGGGTCTGGAAGATCCCCTGCAGAAGGAAATGGCAACCCACTCCAGTATATCTTGCCTGGAGAATCCTGTGGGCGGAGGAGCCTCATGGGCTACGGTCCACGGGGTCGCAAAGAGTCTGACACGACTGAGCGACTTCACTTTCACTTTCATACTGTTGAGAAACTTTTTAGCAATTTATTAAAATAATCAGATAAATATCACTGGAATTAACATAGTACTGTTGTATTGAAAAGGATTTTTCATAAAACTTAAGAATGTAAAATAAATTTGGTAATCTGATTTTTTCAACATTTTTATTGTGGTTAAATATACGTATATAGCATAAAATTTACCATCTTAACCCTTTTTGTGTGCAATTCAGTAGCAGTTAGTAAGTTCAGATTGAACGGAACCATCACTATGAACTGTTTTACCACCTGAAACTGAAACTCTCTACCTGTTAAATAATAACTCTTATCCTTCACCCTGATAACCACCATTCTACATTCTGTCTCTATGAATCTGACACTTGTACCTTGATATATGTGGAATCAGAATATTCTTCCTCATGTATCTGTCTTATTTCACTTAGTATAATGCTTTCCATGTTGTAGTATCCTACCTTTATAAGGCTAGATAATGTTTCATTGTTTATATCACAATCTATTTATCCTTTTATCTATTGATCAATGTTTGGGTTGTTTCCCCTCATTTGACAGCATTTTGTGTATAATGCTGATTTAAACATGGTTGTGCAAATATTGTTCAAGTCCCTGTTTCAGTAACCTGATTTTCATGGTTATAATCATTCAACATACCCTGACTTCCTACACCACTAGCAGACGTGGAGACTTTACATGGATCTTCTAGATCTGGCAAAATCCTTCTCATATCCTAGATGCGGAAAAAGGGGTTTCAGAAATGCTAAGTGACTTGCCCAAGGATGCACAGCTGTTTGAATGAGGATGCACTTTTTATCAGGTCCAGTAAGGCAAATAAAATGAGTTCTATTTAATGAGACCAATCTGTAAGTCACTTTCATCCTAATAAAGATAGGAAGCTCTTGTATGGTGACGACTGTCTTCATTTTTGTATTCCCTCTGCTGATCATTAACAATGCGTTGTAGGACCTCAAAGCTTTAAAAGAAAAATGAGAGATACACTAATAATCACTGTGTAAATATGCTTTGAAGGAAAAGACATACAGTTTGTCAATACAGGGCAGATAGCTATTTTAACCCAGAGTTACCCAACTGCAGTGTCTGAACACACTGGTTGCCTCCAATCTATTGACAGGTGGTTAGAACTGATATCTCTTTGCCATAGACAGAACTTCTTCCAAGTGTACAGAGGTTTCAGATAGTTTCATGCATTAATCTCTTTTCTCACTAAAAAAAAATTTTTTTTATCCATATGCCATGATAAGGAAAAGTTTGAGAAGGAGAGTCAGGCTAGCAATATGGAGCTTGGAAGAAACAGGAGGAGATGGATGTAGCACTGTTTCAATCATTACCTTTGACTACATGTTACTCTCTAGGTGGGCTATGCTCAGCTTCTACACCAGTCTAATTAAATGAGAATTTCTGGAGCAAGGATCATAGGCAGTAGTATTTTTTAAAGCTTTTCCAAGAGATTCTCTTGTGCATCAGAGCTAAGTACTGACGGTGTAAAGTGAGGCAGAGGGAATAAACTTCCAGAAACAAAAAAAGACTTTGCCATGCAAACACTTCTCTCACTCTTTTTAAATTTTTTTTGGCCATGTTGCATGGCATATGGGATCTTAGTTCCCTGACCAGGGGTTGAACCTGCCCTCTTCATACACTCCCATCCCCTCACAATCCCCCACATCCCCTGGCCCACATTGGTAGCACAGAGTCTCAACCACTGCACCACCAGGTAAGTCCTATGGAATCACTTTTGTTGAGCCTCCTCTTGAATTGTAGCCATCAACTCAAGGCTGTATATTGTCAACCTGCTTATTTAACTTATATGCAGAGTACATCATGCAAAATGCTGGGCTGGATGAAGCACAAGCTGGAATCAAGATTGCCAGGAGAAACTTTAATAACCTAGATATGCAAACGACACCACCCTTTGGCAGAAATTGAAGAACTAAAGAGCCTCTTGATGAGAGTGAAAGAAGAGAGTGAAAAAGTTGGCTTAAAACTCAACATTCAGAAAACTAAGATCATGGCATCTGGTCCCATCACTTCATGGGAAATAGATGGGGAGACAGTGAAAACAATGAGAGACTTTATTTTCTTGGGCTTCAAAATCACTGCAGATTGTGACTGCACCCATGAAATTAAAAGACATTTGCTCCTTGGAAGAAAAGCTATGACCAACCAAGACAGCATATTAAAAAGCAGAGACATTACTTTGCCGACAAAGGTCTGTCTACTAAGCTGCTAAGTCACTTCAGTCATGTCCGACTCTGTGCGACCCCATAGATGACAGCCCACCAGGTTCCTCCATCCCTGGGATTCTCCAGGCAAGAGTACTGGAGTGGATTGCCATTTCCTTCTCCAATGCATGAAAGTGAAAAGTGAAAGTGAAGTCGCTCAGTTGTGTCTGACTCTTAGCAACCCCATGGACTGCAGCCCACCAGGCTCCCCCGTCCATGGGATTTTCCAGGCAAGAGTACTAGAGTGGGGTGCCATTGCCTTCTCCGTCTAGTCAAAGCTATTGTTTTTCCAGTAGTCATGTATGGATGTGAGAGTTGGACTGTGAAGAAAGCTGAGCACTGAAGAATTGATGCTTTTGAACTGTGGTGTTGGAGAAGACTCTTGAGAGTCCCTTGGATTGCAAGGAAATTCAACCAGTTGATCCTAAAGGAAGTCAGTCCTGAATATTCATTGGAAGGACTGATGCTGAAGCCGAAACTCCAGTTCTTTGGCTACCTGATACAAAGAACTGACTCACTGGAAAAGACCCAAAGTGGGAGGAGAAGGAGATGATAGAGGATGAAAGTGAAAGTGGAGAGTGAAAAAGTTGGCTTAAAGCTCAACATTCAGAAAACAAAGATCATGGCATCCAGTCCCATCACTTCATGGGAAATAGATGGGGAAACAGTGGAAACAGTGTCAGACTTTATTTTGGGGGCTCCAAAATCACTGCAGATGGTGACTGCAGCCATGAAATTAAAAGACGCTTACTCCTTGGAAGGCAAGTTATGACCAACCTAGATCACATATTCAAGAGCAGAGACATTACTTTGGCAACAAAGGTTCGCCTAGTCAAGGCTATAGTTTTTCCTGTGGTCATGTATGGATGTGAGAGTTGGACTGTGAAGAAGGCTGAGCGCCGAAGAATTGATGCTTTTGAACTGTGGTGTTGGAGAAGAGTCTTGAGAGTCCCTTGGACTGCAAGGAGATCCAACCAGTCCATTCTGAAGGAGATCAGCCCTGGGATTTCTTTGGAAGGAATGATGCTACAGCTGAAACTCCAGTATTTTGGCCACCTCATGCGAAGAGTTGACTCATTGGAAAAGACTTTGATGCTGGGAGTGACTTGGGGCAAGAGGAGAAGGGGATGACAGAGGATGAGATGGCTGGATGGCATCACTGACTCGATGGATGTGAGTCTGAGTGAACTCCGGGAGTTGGTGATGGACAGGGAGGCCTGGCATGCTGTGATTCATGGGGTCGCAAAGAGTCGGACACAACTGAGCAACTGATCAGATCTGATCTGAGATGGTTGGATGGCATCATTGACTGAATGGACATAAATTTGAGTAAGCTCCGAGAGTTGGTGATGGACAGGGAGTCCTGGCGTGCTGCAGTCCATGGGGTTACAAAGAGTTGGACATGACTGAGTGACTGAACTGAACTGAACTGATAATATCTTACTATGCTTTTATGCTGCTATTATGACACTCATCACATAGAAATAATATTGTATGATAATGGTCCATGAGGCCACAAAGAATCGGACATATCTTAGCCACTTAACAACAATGGACCTAGGGTTTCCCCATTGTATGCTTTTTGATGATAAGGACTATGTCTCGTCCAGCTTTGTAGTTCTAGCACTTACTACTATGCCTGGCACAGAGCAAGCCATCAAATAATGATGAGCAATAAACTGCACTGCTCCTTTTGAGCAAATTCATAGCTAGCAAACTAAGTAGCTAGTAAAAGACAGAGTTAGTAAAATGAAGAGATCCCTGTGAGTCAATGACCTGCACAGCTAGTACAGGAGATACTCAAAGAAAAAGAGTCAGAAAACACCCCTATAGTGTCAATTTTAATGATTATTAAACAGATTTAATTGCAGACTCTCATATAGGCATATTTCATGGCTGGAGAAATTTTTTACTCTAGTCATAATTCATAAGACACGTATCTGCTCATACAGGTATTATCAAATGTTTGATAATAAGCTGTGATCCGCTTAGCAACTAAAGTTTAAAATAAAGAATTACTCCATTATATTATATCTTGTTCATGTAGTCAAAGCTGTGATGCAGAATAGTGTTGACTAAATTACTGAAGAGAGCAGATTTCTTTCAACCAAGTTCCCTGAAGAGTTCCTAAGAACCTAAACCCTGAAACTATTCCTTTCAGCTTATTAGAAGAATGGTATGATATTGGAACTCTTTGCACTTAGAGCATTAATGTCAAACCCAAAGGACTTTTTGGTGGGAAGTTTGGGCAGGCTGGGGCCAGGCAGGGACAGAGGACTGAGCTATTCCAGTTCACCCACGACCAGGGGTCTGCTATGCTCATAGCTATGGTAGAAGTTTGTTCACCTCTCGTATGCACAACCCTGGAACCCTTCCTATTCAGGGCTATGGTAGAGGTTTGTTCATCTCTCGTATGCACAACCCCAGAACGCTTCCTGTTCAGCTGGAGGATGGCTCCTCAGCAAATATTGGTTGAATAAGTTGAATGAACAAACAAATTTGGTCCTGGTTGCCTGCGTGTTAAGTCCCGTCAGTCATGTCCAACCATGTGCCCACTTGGCTCTTCTGTCCATGGGATTCTCCAGGCAAGAACCCACTGGAGTTGGTTGCTGTGCCTTCCTCCAGGGGATCTTCCTGACCCAGGGATCACACTCTCATCTCTTACATCTCCTGCACTGGCAGGCAGGTTCTTTACCACTAGTGCCACCTGGGAAACCCAGTCCTGGTTAAAGAAGTCTTATTAACATCTTGTGATCAAAATATAGAAATATGGGTTGGGTGCCAAGATAGTAAGAAATTTTTAAAATGTGTGAGTAATCATATCTGAAAAGTTCTGATAATGTAAAATTGAATCTGGGGGGAAGATCATCAGTGCCTGTTGCCTCAGTTCAGCCTGTAGTCACATTCTATTTAAGAGCATTATCAGTGCTTTAGAAAAGAAAACAAAGATTTGAAGACCTTGACAATTGTGTGTATATGTATACCTTTTTTAATTTATTACTACAAAGATAACATTATCATTATAAAGATATATAGTATAATATATGTATATGTTTTAATATCAGATCTGATCAGTCGCTCAGTCGTGTCTGACTCTTTGCGACCCCATGAACTGCAGCACGCCAGGCCTCCCTATCCATCACCAGCTCTCGGAGGTCACTCAGACTCACATTCATCGAGTCAGTGATGCCATCCAGCCATCTCATCCTCTGTCGTCCCCTTCTCCTCCTGCCCTCAATCCCTCCCAGCATCAGAGTCTTCTCCAATGAGTCAACTCTTCGCATGAGGTGGCCAAAATACTGGAGTTTCAGCTTTAGCATCATTCCTTCCAAAGAAATCCCAGGGCTGATCTCCTTCAGAATGGACTGGGTGGATCTCCTTGCAGTCCAAGGGACTCTCAAGAGTCTTCTCCAACACCACAGTTCAAAAGCATCAATTCTTCGGCACTCAGCCTTCTTCACAGTCCAGCTCTCACATCCATACATGACCACAGGAAACACCATAGCCTTGACTAGGGGTACCTTTGTTGGCAAAGTGATGTCTCTGCTTTTGAATATGCTATCTAGGTTGGTCATAACTTTCCTTCCAAGGAGTAAGCGTCTTTTAATTTCATGGCTGCAGTCACCATCTGCAGTGATTTTGGAGCCCAGAAAAATAAAGTCTGACACTGTTTCCACTGTTTCTCCATCTATTTCCCATGTAGTGATGGGACCAGATGCCATGATCTTCGTTTTCTGAATGTTGAGCTTTAAGCCAACCTTTTCACTCTCCACTTTCACTCTCATCAAGAGGCTTTTGAGTTCCTCTTCACTTTCTGCCATAAGGGTGGTGTCATCTGCATATCTGAGGTTATTGATATTTCTCCCGGCAATCTTGATTCCAGCTTGTGTTTCTTCCAGTCCAGCATTTCTCATGATGTACTCTGCATATAAGTTAAATAAACATGGTGACGATATACAGCCTTGATGTACTCCTTTTCCTATTTGGAACCAGTCTGTTGTTCCATGACCAGTTCTAACTGTTGCTTCCTGACCTGCATACAGATTTCTCAAGAGGCAGATCAGGTGGTCTGGTATTCCCATCTCTCTCAGAATTTTCCACAGTTTATTGTGATCTACACAGTCAAAGGCTTTGGCATAGTCAATAAGGCAGAAATAGATGTTTTTCTGGAACTCTCTTGCTTTTTCGATGATCCAGAGGATGTTGGCAATTTGATCTCTGGTTCCTCTGCCTTTTCTAAATCCAGCTTGAACATCAGGAAGTTCACGGTTCACATATTGCTGAAGCCTGGCTTGGAGAATTTTGAGCATTACTTTACTAGCGTGTGAGATGAGTGCAATTGTGCGATAGTATGAGCACTCTTTGGTATTGCCTTTCTTTGGGATTGGGATGAAAACTGACCTTTTCCAACTTTGTGGCCACTGCTGAGTTTTCCAAATTTGCTGGCATATTGAGTGCAACACTTTCACAGCATCATCTTTCAGGATTTGGAATAGCTCCACTGGAATTCCATCACCTCCACTAGCTTTGTTCCTAGTGAAGCTTTCTAAGGCCCACTTGACTTCACATTCCAGGATGTCTGGCTCTAGATCAGTGATCACACCATCATGATTATCTGGGTCGTGAAGTTCTTTTTTGTAGAGTTCTTCTGTGTATTCTTGCCATCTCTTCTTAATATCTTCTGCTTCCGTTAGGTCCATACCATTTCTGTCCTTTATCGAGCCCATTTTTGCATGAAATGTTCCTTTGGTATCTCTGATTTTCTTGAAGAGATCCTTAGTCTTTTCCATTCTGTTGTTTTCTTCTATTTCTTTGCATTGATCGCTGAAGAAGGCTTTCTTATCTCTTCTTGCTATTCTTTGGAACTCTGCATTCAGATGTTTATATCTTTCCTTTTCTCCTTTGCTTTTTGCTTCTCTTCTTTTCGCAGCTATTTGCAAGGCCTCCCCAGACAGCCATTGTGCTTTTTTGCATTTCTTTTCCATGGGGATGGTCTTGATCCCTGTGTCCTGTACAATGTCACGAACCTCATTCAATAGTTCATCAGACACTCTATCTATCAGATCTAGGCCCTTAAATCTATTTCTCACTTCCACCGTATAATCATAAGGGATTTGATTTAGGTCATACCTGAATGGTCTAGTGGTTTTCCCTACTTTCTTCAATTTCAGTCTGAATTTGGCAATAAGGAGTTCATGGTCTTAGCCACAGTCAGCTCCTGGTCTTGTTTTTGCTGACTGTATAGAGCTTCTCCATCTTTGGCTGCAAAGAATATAATCTATCTGATTTCGGTGTTGACCATCTGGTGATGTCCATGTATAGAGTCTTCTCTTGTGTTGTTGGAACAGGGTATTTGCTATGACTAGTGCATTTTCTTGGCAAAACTCTGTTAGTCTTTGCCCTGCTTCATTCCGTATTCCAAGGCCAAATTTGCCTGTTACTCCAGGTGTTTCTTGACTTCCTACTTTTGCATTCCAGTCCCCTATAATGTAAAGGACATCTTTTTTGGGTGTTAGTTCTAAAAGGTCTTGTAGGTCTTCATAGAACTGTTCAACTTCAGCTTCTTCAGCGTTACTGGTTGGGGCATAGACTTGGATTACTGTGACATTGAATGGTTTGCCTTGGAAACGAACAGAGATCATTCTGTCGTTTTTGAGATTGCATCCAAGTACTGCATTTCGGACTCTTTTGTTGACCATGATGGCCACTCCATTTCTTCTGAGGGATTCCTGCCCACAGTAGTAGATATAATGGTCATCTGAGTTAAATTCACCCATTCCAGTCCATTTGAGTTCGCTAATTCCTAGAATGTCAACATTCACTCTTGCCATCTCTTGTTTGACCACTTCCAATTTGCCTTGATTCATGGACCTGACATTCCAGGTTCCTATGCAATATTGTTCTTTACAGCATCAGACTTTTCTTCTATCACCAGACACATCTACAGCTGGGTATTCTTTCTGCTTTGGTTCCATCCCTTCATTCTTTCTGGAGTTATTTCTCCACTGATCTCCAGTAGCATATTGGGCCCCTACTGACCTGGGGAGTTTTTCTTTCAGTATCCTATCATTTTGCCTTTCATACTGTTCATGGGGTTCTCAAGGCAAGAATACTGAAGTGGTTTGCCATTCCCTTCTCCAGCGGACCACACCCTGTCAGATCTCTCCACCATGACCCGCCCATCCTGGGTTGCCCCACGGGCATGGCTTAATTTCATTGAGTTAGACAAGGCTGTGGTCCTGGTGTGATTAGATTGACTAGTTTTCTGTGAGTATGGTTTCAGTGTATTTGCCCTCTCATGCCCTCTTGCAAGACCTACTGTCTTACTTGGGTTTCTCTTACCTTGGGCGTGGGTTATCTCTTCCCTGCTGGTCCAGCAAAGCATAGCCATCGCACCTTACCTTGGATGAGGGGTCTCTCCTCACCGCCACCCTTCCTGACCTCGGTCGTGGGGTAGCTCCTCTCGGCCGTGCTTAGTGCACCAGTCCTCACCGCCGTCCTTCCTCGGTCGTTGGGTAGCTCCTCTTGGGCGTGCTACGCAGCCAGCGAGGGGCTCTCAGTGCGCCGCGCAGCCGGCGAGGGGCTCTCAGTGCGCCGCGCAGCTCGCGGGTAGGCCGGGAGCTCTCAGTGTGCCGCTCGCGGGTATAGTGTATATTATTATACTATAATGTATATGTTTTAATATAGTAAAGACTATAGTACACAGTTTTAGCTTTTATTATTTTTATTTCTCCTGATATTAAAAAGTTTTTGCACATTATTCAATTACAATAGAAGAAAAAAATAGACAGTAACCTCTTTAACATTGATCTCAGAAATATTTTTCGTGTGTCTCTATGGGCTAGCGAAATAGCAGCAAAAAAAAATGAGACTACATCAAATTAGAAAGCTTTTGCACACAAAAGTCAGCCCCCAACAAAATAAAAGGTAATCTACTACTGAATGGGAGAAGATATTTATAAATCATATATCTTATAAGGGATTGATATCCAAAATATATAGAGAACTCATACAACTCAATATAGCATGAATAAACGGGCAGAAAACCTGAATAAACTTTTTTTCCTAAGAAAACATGCCAATGCCCAACTGACGCATGAAAACATGCTTAGCATCACTAATCATCAGAGAAACGCAAGTCAAAACCATAATGAGATACCACATCACACCATCAGGATGGCTGTTATCAGAAACACAACAAATAGCAAGAGCTGGAGACACTGTTGGTGGAAGTGTAAATGCTCATTGGAAAAAGAGCTGTGCTGGGAAGGATTGAGGGCAGGGGAAGGGGACGACAGTGGGTGAGATGGCTGGATGGCATCACCCACTCAATGGACATGGGTTTAAATAGACTCCGGGAGTTGGTGATGGGCAGGGAGGCCTGGCGTGCTGCAGTCCATGGGGTTGCAAAGTGTTAGACATGACTGACGACTGAACTGGACTGAACTATGGAAAACAGTATGGAGTTCCCTCAGAAAACTAAAACTAGAACTACCATATAATCCAGGAATTCCACTTCTGGGTATTTATCCAAAGAAAAGGAAAGCACTAATTCAATGAGATAGATGTACCCTGATGTTCATTACAGTATTATTTACAATAGCCAAGATATGGAAGTTACCTAAGTGTCCATCGATAGATGAAACGATATAAACAAGAAGTGTGTGTGTGTGTGTGTGTGTGTGTGTGTGTGTGTGTGTGTGTATGTATGTATATATATATATGTACTGCAGCCCATCAGGCTCCACTGTCCAATGGAATTCTCCAGGCAAGAATATGGGAGTGGGTTGCCATGCCCTTCTCCAGGGGATCTTCCTCACCCAGGGATAGAACCCGGGTCTTCTGAATCACAGGCAGATTCTTTACCATCTGAGCCACCAGGAAAGTCCATATACATAAAACACACACAACAGAATATTGCTCAGTCACAAAAAAGAAGGAAATCTTGTCATTATCAGCAACATGGTTGGACCTGAAGGGTATTATACTATGTGAAATAAGTCAGAAAGAGAAAAACAAATACTGTGTGTCTTCCCTTATACATGGAATTTAAAAAACAAAACAAATGAACAAATAAAACAAATAGCTTATAGATACAAAGAACAACCTGATGGTTGTTGGCAGGGGACAGACAAAATAGGTGAAGGGGATTAAGAGGTACTAACTTCCAGCTATAAAAGAAATTTAATCACATGGATGTAATGTACACATTACATCATGAGAAATGCCAAGCTGGATGATTCACAAGCTGGAATCAAGATTGCTGAGAGAAGTATTAATAATCTCAGATGTGCAGATTATACTGCCTTAATGGCAGAAAGCAAAGAGGAACTAAAGAACCTTTTGACAAATGTAAAAGAGAACACTGAAAAAGCTGGCTTAAAACTCAACATTCAAAAACTAAGATCACAGCATCTGGCCCCATCACTTCATGGCAAGTAGATGGGGAAACAGTGGCAGACTATTTTCCTGGGCTCCTAAATCACTGCAGATAGTGACTGCAGCCATGAAATTAAAAGATTATCGCTTTTTGGAAGAAAAGCTATGACAAACCTAAACAGTGTATTAAAAACCAGAGAAATCACTTTGCTGACAAAGGCTTATATAATCCAGGCTATGGTTTTTCCAGTAGTCATGTACAGATGTGAGAGCTGGACCGTAAAGAAGGCTGAGTACTGAAGAATTGATGCTTTTGAACTGTGGTGTTGGAGAAGACTTTTGAGAGTCCCTTGGACAGCAAGGGGATCTAACCAGTCCATCCTAAAGGAAATCAGTCTTGAATATTCATTGGAAGTGCTGATGCTGAAGCTGAAACTCCAATACTTTGGCTACCTGATGTGAAGAGCCAACTCATTGGAAAAAAACCCTGATGCTGGGAAAGACTGAAGGCCGAGGAGAAGGGGATGACAGAGGATGAAATGGTTGGATGACATCACTGACTCAATGGACATGAGTTTGAGCAAACTCAGGGAGATGGTGAAGGACAGGGAAGCCTAGTGTGCTACAGTCCATGAGGTTGCAAAGAGTTGGACATGACTTAGCAATTGAACCACAGCAATGTACACATAGGAATATTTAAAAACTATTTGTGGTGGCTAATAGTGACATTTTATAATGCATAAAACTATCAAATCAATTAGGGAAAATTGACACATAGCATTAATTGTTATTTTATTACCAGTGATTTTGATAATGGTGTGGAACAGCTATTTCCTTAGTGGGCCAACTTTGGGTATGAAAAACTGGGATATCTTCCAAGCTATTTTGAGATGGCTGGATGGCATCACTGACTTGATGAATGTGAGTCTGAGTGACCTCCGAGAGCTGGTGATGGATAGGGAGGCCTGGCGTGCTGCGGTTCATGGGGTCGCAAAGAGTCGGACACGACTGAGCGATTGATCTGATCTGATCTGATTTAACAGAAGAATTAGCCAGTGGGAGATAGAGCATTTCCACAAGTGTGGCATTGGTCTTGGGTCATTCACTGTGATACAAGCTGAACTTGTGCTGTTTCTGATAAGCAAAGACAGGCCTGGCTGAAGGTTCAGAAGAGCAGTCCAATGAGTTTGTCAGACCACAAGGTGTGAGGGCACAGTCCTTAATAAGACTGATCTCACTTAAGAACCAGCTATAAGTTCAGGGGTTCCCAGGGCCACCCCCACTTTGTAGACCAACTAGCTACACATTTTTAAGTTTCCACAACCACTTTAGGTTCCATAATTCACTAGAAAGATTCACAGAACTCACGGAAAGTGTTCTATATATGATTACAGTTTTCTTAAGGCAAAGAGATTCACATTAGAAGCAGCCCAAAGAAGAGACACACAGGGAACAGTCTGTTCTCAGTCACTTAGTTGTGTCCAACTCTTTGCGACCCCATGGACCATAGCCTGCAAAGCTCCCCTGAACATGTGATTCTCCAGGCAAGCATACTGGAGTGGTGACTGTTTTGAAGTGCCATTTCCTTATCCAGAGAATCTTCCCAATTCAGGGTTCAAACCTGGGTCTTTTGCATCTCTTGCATTGGCAGGCAGATTCTTTACCACTGAGGCACCTAGGAAGCCCAGGCACAGTCTGGGAGAGTTCTAGATGCACAGCTTCCATCATCCTCAGAACCTGGTCCCTACCCAGTATTGAAGGGTGACAATACTCAGAGCGTTCCTGACCAGGGAATTTCACTGGATTTTTGTTGTCAGAGTTTTATTGAGGGTTCATTATATAGACAAGCTTGATTGAGTCCTAACAAAGACACGCCTATCACTCGGCACATTCCAAGGGTTAGAAGTTAACTTCCAGGGACAAAGCCAGCCAAGTCCTTTACGACACTGACAATAATTCGACTGACGTTCAGTGAGTCCAGGGAGTCCATGATCACAGGGAGATAGAGCATAATGTGTGGACCCAGGGCCCACCTCCCTGTTCACTCTGAAAGCTTTTGGTTTCAAAGACTAAAGTGGAAATAATAGGAGAACTCTATCACAGTTCACAGACGACCACAGCTACAAGACCCTTCATAAACTCCTGAAAATGATCTAAGCTTGCCACATTGCATGGCTGAGCTGACCCAGACACAGGCTTGGGGAGATATTGAGAACCTTCTTTATATTCTACAACCTAACTTGCCCTTGAAGTTCCCTGAATCCAATGAGAAAACAGGCAAGTGAGGAACAGAAGAGACAGGAGGCAAAATAGACACCTTTCCTTTCCTCCAACTTCTTTCAGAGAAACAAGCACTATCAAAAACACTAGCAACCAAACTCTGTCTATTGATTTCTAAACTCGATTGGAGGTATTGGCTGAGTGCTTGGGGCGAGTTACCTCCATTTGTCTCCTAGGGATTACCCTTTGTGTTTGGAGCCAGGAGCCATGTCAGCACACAAATTATTCTTAGTCAGTTTTGGCCCAGCATGAGGATGGCCCAGACTGCTTAGGAGTTTGGATCTGCACAGTGAAAACTGGTAGGAAAAAAAAAAAAAAACCTGTCACCAAATGGATTTGTCATCTTGTATAAAGTCCCTTGTTATTCAACAACCTTAACTTTCTGATTTGTTAATGATCACTCACACTGCAAATTTCAAGCTCAAAATGGGAAGGATTTGATTTAATTTTCAGATTAACGAAAGCCTCACACTGTCCTCCCAGCCATTTAATGATGTGAATGAAGAGTAAATGAGGTCATCAAGGATTCCAAGCTGAATGGAAAAATAAAAGTCAAACATTTGCTTGAGTTTCTATTCAACAGTGATTTCTTTGGATCAAATCACTTTAAAAAGTAAGATTAGCTGCAGGTGACATTTGGCCTTGGATGAAGGTTTTCCTTTTTAATCAAAATCCTGAAGTAAAATCGCTTGATTTCTATTACATTGAAAGCTGACTTGCTGAAGATTATTCTAGTGCTTGAAAAGTAAAAAATCAACTTTATTTTATTTTTAAAAATTTATTCATTTTTTGATTGTGCTGGGTCTTAGTTGTGGCACGTGGGATCTTTAGTTGCAGCATATGAACTCTAAGCTGTGGTTTGTCAGACCTATTATAGTTCCCTGACCAGGGATTGAACCCAAGCTCCCTGCATTGGGAGCACAGTCTTAGCCACTGGACCACTGTGAAAGTCCCCAACTTTACTTTAAAAATTAATTTCATAGAACATTACTCTCTAATATATGCTAGTTACTTTTGCAACTGAGACCAAATTGACGTGAAAAAGTGAAGTGAAAGTGAAAGTCTCGACCAATTCTTTGCAACCCCATGAACTATACAGTCCATGGAATTCTCCAGACCAGAATACTGGAGTGGGTAGCCTTTCCCTTCTCCAGGAGATCTTCCCAACCCAGAAATCAAACCCAGGTCTCCCATATTGCAGGCGGATTCTTTACCAGCTGAGCCACAAGAGAAGCCCAAGAATACTGGAGTGGGTAGCCTATCCCTTCTCCGGGAGATCTTCCTGACCCAGGAATAAAACCAGGATCACTTGCATTCTAGGCAGATTCTTTACTAATTGAGCTATGAGGGAAGCCCTTAGACCAAATTACTTCCTTTTAAAAAGTGATGTTTGCAAGTAAACTTTTCATACATTTCTATTACAAGATTACAAACTCTTTCATATTGTCATTCTAGGATAATTCTGTAGGTTTTTGGAACAAAGTTTTGTTGTTTAATTCCATTTAGATATACACAGTGATGTGCCCCTCAAAATGCCTAAATTCTTAGGGTCTCTTTGGGAAAGAAATCTTTCATTAGGGATTATAATTACATGAATTCTGAATCACAGTTAATCAAATAATGTTCCCTGATTATTAACAAATCTATATAATAAGCACTTAACATAAAATGACCCTTTTTTGTTTTTAAAACATACAGAATATAACAATATTTTTGATATAGAAATATGTTTGTATGCATGCTTAGTCACTCAATTGTGCCTGATTCTTTGCAACCCAATGAACGTACCAGGCTCCGCTGTCCATAGAATTTTTCCATGCAAAAAATACTGGCGTGGGTTGCCATTTCCGACTTCAGGGTGTATATGCCTACTTATTTTAAAGATAAATATTATAATAAATATAAATTAATCTATTTTCCCTTTCCTGGTCCCATCTACCAAATTCCTCTTCCTTACAAATAATCTTGTTTATTCTCTTCTATTCCTTTTTATTATTTCTACGTGCAAATGTAAGATAATGAAAATATATCTTATGTTTCTCTATAGTTTCAGAAGCATTTTCTTATCCGAGCAGCTGTGCGGTGCACTGTGTGGATGTAGCATTGCTTCATCAGCCAGTGTTTTAGTGGTTCATCTGGGTTGTCTCCAAACTCCTGTGAATAGAAACAATGGTGCACATTGGCATGTGTCACTTTCTGTGAGTTCAGCAATCTGTTGACTGCATTCCCCAGAGAATGCTTGCTGGATCAAAATTAAATGTGCTTGTCATTTTGGTAGAAACTGCCAAGTGCCCTTCATAGGATTTTATCATTTTTTTTCATTCCTACTAGCAATGTGGGAGAGTGTTCCTCACTCCTTTCCTCGCCATTGTGAGTTGCCAAACTAAAGAGTTTCTGCCGTTTTTATGTAGTGAGCTAAGGTTTAGTTTTTATTTCTCTTAAGTGTAAAGTTAATCATCTTTTCTGTTCAAAACCTATCTATATTTTTTATGGGAAGTTCGTATGTTTTTAATAGTTGTTTGACTATTTACTCCAAATGTCAAAGACTTTTTTTAAAGTAACTTTAATGAGTAATTTATCATTTATTAAATTAATTGCTGTATTTGAAAGTTTAATTGATATGCTGCACATACTTAAAAGGTACAGTCTGATAAATCTTCTTACACACACAAACACACATATATACCCACCAGTGTATGCAACAATATGGATATGAATATATATCAATCATATATACATACCTATGAAACCATCACTACAATCAAGATAACAAACATTTCCATCACCCCAAAAGTTTCATATCCTACCAAATCTGCATAACAAACTTGATCTCAGAAGTAAGGTATCTGTCCTTGAACATACAGGAGAACAGTGCTTGCAGTCTACCCTACCATTGCTTCTTCTACACTGTAGATGGAAATGGGTGGTCTGAGCCCCATATCCCTGCGTTGTGCCTGAAATTGAAAGTTCATTGTCCTTATATATTTTCTAAATAGTTTTAAATTTTATTAAGATTTAAAAGGAAATGGAGAAATAGATCTTTTATAGATCTTTTCCCCCCAGTTTTGAGATATAATTGACATACAACAGTGTGTAAATTTAAGGTGTACAGCTTAATGATTTAACTTACATACATCATGAAATGATTATCATGATATATAGTTACATTTATCATCTTATAGAGATACAGAGTGTTACAAAAAGAAAAGGAATCTTTCCTTGGAATGAGAATTCTTAGGATTTACTCCCTTAACAACTTTCATATGTAACTTTTAGCAGTGCTAATTATATTTATCATATTGTACATTATATCCCTAATATGTATCTTGTAGGTGGAAGATTGTACTTTTGACCACGTTCTTCTACTTCCCTTTCCCTTCACCCCTACCTCTCTGATCTTTTTTCTATGAGTATGTTTAGTTTTGGATTACAATTGACCTCTAATACTGTATTAGTTCCTGGTACACAACATAGTGATTCAATGTTTCTAGACATTACAAATTATAGTTCTATAAGTTATAGTTCTACAAATTAATAAGTTGAATTTATATTTTTACTTTATTATAATAAAGATGGAAACATCTATGTATCTATGTTTTTCTCTAATGAGTTAAATAAACTACTGAGGGGAAAATTATATCTGTATCTATACATACCTAGCAACAATGTATATGATGCCATGAAATGCAATTTTTATGAAAGCAATATAACTTACTTTTATGTAATCATATTGTTCCCTGGCAAAACTAAATCATATTGCATCTAGAACTCTTATCATTCAACTCTGATGTCAGAGTTGTTACTTTTACAAGTATGAAAAACCACAAACCAATTTCATGTGTTTGCACTGAGTTTGAAAATAATAATTTGGTTTCCTGTTGAGCTTGAACATTGTGGTAAGTTTTGAATTTAGTAATGGCTTCCTTAATGATGTAATTTTTCTCTTAAATTTCTATGCGATGATTGTAAATCTAGATTTTTAAGAACAAGCTCACTGTGAGGTTGAAGACAAAACATCAGTAGTCAAAAAAATTGAAAAGAAGATTTTCTACCTGGATCATATCTTCAGATTTGCAAAACATACAGCTAAAACTATATACTTTTAGACTCCCAGACAGTAAAAAGACATTTGAACCTAGCATCACCTCTGTGTTTTGGAGCATATTTCCTTTTTCTTACTGTATTCATCCTTGATGAGCTGTCTATCAAGCTGCTCTAGTACTCTCTCTCTGGGGGAAGGCCAGAGGATTCCTTCTGGGCCAGTTAGATTCTTTTTACTTGAATTTTGAGTACTGATGAGGGTTACACAAGGCCAGGAGCAAGGCTATTCTGTTGACTCCTCGAAGAATCTGTTCTACTTAATATCCCCTTTGATTCTACTTGCACCCCAAATCTTTCTAATACATTTCCTTTTTTACTTAATAGCCCGTGTTTCCCTGTTTCTCTAGCTTGTAACCAAGGAGCACTTACTAATGCAGACAGTAATATTTTTTATGTTAAATTAAAAATCAAAGTAGAAAATTTTCCATATTAATATAAAACAACTTTAGAAAACTTGTGTTTGGAATAAAGATTGAGAAGGAGAGAATTGATGTTCTTGTCATCTGTCCCTGAGAAATGGGGTGGAGGTTGCTTTTTTCTCTCCTACATTTTCAATAATGAACATTTATTATATTTTAAAATAATTTTAATTAGAGGAAAATAAGTATAATAATTTAGAAACCTATTATATTCTTGGATTACATCCAGTTACTTTAATATAACTCTGAAAATATGATAGGAACTCTTGTCTTGATTCTTATCATATATCCCACCATAACCAACGGCTACAAAAAACAGTGAAAGAAGCCTTAAAAATAAATGTAAATATTATGCATTATGATTCTTCAGCTACTCATGGTAATATAACCTTTCAGGGCAGCAGCATCTAAAGAATGGTGCTGTTCAGTCGCCAAGTCATATCCGACTCTTTGTGACCCTATGAACTGCAGCATGCCAGACTTCCCTCTCCCTCACAATCTCCCAGAATTTGCCCAAGTTCATGTCCATTGAACTGGTGAGGCCATCCAACCATCTCATTCTCTGTTGCCCCCTTCTCCTCCTGCCCTCAATATTTCCCAGCATCAGGATCTTTTCCAATTAATCAGTTTTTGGCATCAGATGGCCAAAATACTGGAGTTTCAGCTTCAGCATCAGTCCTTCCGAAGAGTATTCAGGCTTGAGTTCCTTTAAGATTGACTGGTTTGATTTCCTTGCTTTTCAAGGGACATCAAGAATCTAAAGCCTACAAAGGAATAAACTTTTCCCTGGAGCAGGGGGCCTCACTTCTCTCTCTAGTGCTTATTCATTTATTCATCAAATATTATTTAAAGCTTATCACGTACCAAGCACTGTTCTTCTGCTAGAACAATGAATTAGACCACAAGTCTGCAAACTTTTTCTATAAAGGGCCAGATAATAAATGTTTTAAGCTTTGTGGATCAGCCACTCAGCTCCACTGTAGTACCACAGATCTCCCATAGAAGATATGTCAGTGTATGTGTGTGTAGCTGTGTTCCAATAAAACTTTTTTCATATAAACAGGCAAAATCTCTGTTCTGCTAGAACTAGCTCTCCAGGGAGGGAAAGAACACTCACAAAGAAGAAAGCAAGTAAAATAAGATATTTTGAATAGCGATAAGTAGCAATAAGTGCTATAAGGAGAAGGCAATGGCAACCCAATCCAGTCCTCTTGCCTGGAAAATCCCATGGACGGAGGAGCCTGGTAGGCTGCAGTCCATGGGGTTGCGAAGAGTCAGACACGACTGAGCGACTTCCCTTTCACTTTTCACTTTCATGCTTTGGAGAAGGAAATGGCAACCCACTCCAGTGTTCTTTCCTGGAGAATCCCAGGGACAGCGGAGCCTGGTGGGCTGCTGTCTGTGGGGTCGCACAGAGTTGGACACGACTGAAGTGACTTAGCAGTAGCAGCAGCAAGTGCTATGAAGGAAATCAAACAGGCATGATTACAGACAGACAACGACAGTAAAATGTAGGCTACAATTCATCTAGGTTTGCAGGAAAGGCCTCTCTGAATAGCAAGAAGGAGGTAGCTGAAGAAAGATTTGGGAAGAGTAGGCTACAAACTGAGTTTCCAGGCATGACTTGTAGAATTATGCTGAACCCACTAAAAAAGTACTTCCTCTGCCCAAATCAGGAAGCTGAGACATCCTAAGGACAGCTCTTTGAGGAGTAAAATATGGGGAAACGTGGTTGGAATGGTGTGCCTTCACCTTAGGAGGTATGGTTAGCTCTGGTGCTAAGCTCATACCTGTTTAGTAGCTGGAGTCAGACACCAGTGAGGGTGGGGGCAAGTCTGAGGTCAACAAGACTGTCAGGATGGCACCAGATCCTTCCCATAATTGCCTGGGGTCTTCTGGGATTCTGCAGCAGGAAGCCAGTCTGTTAGTCTTAGTCTCCTGTCACAGAAGTAAAGAATGACTGTCTCCTCCCTGATTGCTCCTTCCCCACAATTCCAGGGACCTCATCTTTGCACAGAGCCCCTACATGTGAAAGGGCATATAACTAAAAAGGGTCCGATGCCTCTCCTTAAATCTCCACTCAAATCCCTACTACTTTCTGTCCTTGTGAGCTGGTCTGGATATGCGGAAAGAAATTTTAAGTTGCTCTTTACTTCTCTTTCTGAAAATTTAGAATCTGCATATTCTCCTCTCTTCTTCCCTTTCTTGCAAACCACCAGATGTGGCTGAATCTTTCTAAGACAAACGTTTCCCCTAAGCAGGAGGCCCCTCTACTTTCAAACTGTACCTCCCATGTCTCAGCAACCCCTTCTAAGGAGGAGAGAAAACAAGACAAAGGGGAAGAAAGAGTTGGAACTGACATTTATAGTGCTAAATGCCGTGGATTTTACATCCATTATTTCACTTAATTTTAATGACCTCCTTACAAGATAGATAGTGTTCTAATTTTTTCAAGTTAAGAAGCTTAGATTCAACAAGGTTTAATAACTTGCACAAAGTCACATAACTATCAAGAACAAAACCAAAATTTGAACCAAGTTCATACTAAATTCTGGGCTCCTCAACCCTGGATAATAGGCACTGTCTGCTAGACATTATATGTTTATAATCCCACTTTATTCTTTTAAAAACCTTGAGGCTTAATGAAGCTTAATAATTTCCCCCAAGGCCAACAGATGGGGGAAAAGGGTCTCCTCTCTGTGTTACACGCACACACATATACACATCATTAAGTGTACAACAAATTTTTTAAAATTCATTTACTGCTACTTGTATGTTGTTTTTTTCCTCATGAATATATATTATCTGCAACTTGCTTTTGTATTCTTTATGTCCCTAGGTAAAAAGAGTAGGTAACCACTAAATTCTCATCAGATAAATGACTAGCCAAATTTTAATCAGCTTGCAAATACAAAATAGAAGGTAGATTTCAAATAATGGTTCTTTTTCTACACAAATTTTTGTTGTTGTTCAGTCATTAAGTTGTGTCTGACTCTGCAACTCCATGGACTTTAGCATGCCACGCTTCCCTGTACTCCACTATTTCCCAGAGTTTGCTCAAACTCATGTCCATTGAGTCAGTGAGCTATATAACAATCTCACTGTCTGTTTCCCTCTTCTCCTCTTGCCCTCAACCCTCAATCTTTACCATCATCAGGATCTTTTCCAATGAGTTGGCTGTTTGTATCAGGTGGGCAGAGTATTGGAGCTTCAGCTACAGCATCAGTCCTTCCAGTGACTATTCAGGACTGATTTCCTTTAGGATGGACTGATTTGATCTCCTTGCAGTCCAAGGGACTCTTAAGAGTCTTCTCCAACACCACAGTTCAAAAACATCTAATTCTTCGGTGCTCAGCCTTCTTTATGGTCTAACTCTCACACCCATACATGACTACTGGAAAAACCATAGATTTGACTCTACAGATCTTTTTCAGCAAAGTGATATCTCTGCTTTTTAATCACTGTCTAGGTTGGTCATAGTTTTTCTTTCAAGGAGCAAACATCTTTTTATTTCATGGCTGCAGTCACCATCTGCAGAGATTTTGGAACCCAAGAAAATGAAGTCTGTCACTGTTTCCACTTTTTCTCCATCTATTTGCCATGAAGTGATAGGACCACAAGTAAGACTGTTAAATTTGTTCCTAGTAAATTGAAAGTATATTTTAATTGAGTTGCAAATTTAGTTTTATTGAGTGATTTTATCTAGAAGATAATATTGATATTTCATGCCTTGGACAAAGAATAAAATTTCTATATGCTGGACAATTTGAAGCCTCACTAATCTTATGAAATGTGTCATTAAAAACATATGTATGACTGAAATACTTCTCGGGTAGAAATTTTCATTAGAAGGAAGCAAGTATAGTAGTTCAGTTCAAAATAGACTCAAAAGTCAGAATGTCAAGGTTTGATTCCTGGCTCCTTCATTTACTGTATAACGTATGTTTAGCTGAGTACTCTTGCATAAACATTTAATATCTCTGTGCTTTGAGTTTTTCACCCATAAAATAGCACAAAGGTACATCAACTCTATAGGACTGTGTGATTAACTGAATGCTGCTACAGGACTGTGTAGAACTAAACTATGGAACTGTGCCCTCAGTAAATATTCAGTTTTCACTTCCAAGCCAAGTTCAAGGGGGAACACAGATATGAAGAGTACTAGCACCCACGCTTGGCGAGCAGCACTGTGACTGAAATGCTCTGACATTCTAACAGGGTTACATGAATTCATCTACAGGCTGAACTCTCTGTAGAAGTTCCCAAATTCATTTGAATTGCTATTATTTTTGGTACATGCCTACGAATGCCCCCAGGAAAATGTTCCACTGAACACTGGAAAATTACCACCTGAGGCATATCATCTTCTATAAAAAACCAAGATTGTGTGGAATGTGTTAGTCTAATTTGAAAAGACATTAAATGTTGTTTCTGCTGCCAAAGAACAAGAAGGAAATTTACACAACATGACCAGAAATGTCTAGAAACTTTTAAAACTCTTAGAATGGAAAAGGAGCAAGTGATGGTATTTTGATATGACATCTTTGTATTTCACCACCGGATCCAATTCATAGAGTTCAAATCCCTCACTTTCTTCAGGGCACTGTGTGTGCTAAAGTGTAATTTAGAGGAAATGCTCCCTCTCTCAAATTCTCTGTGGTAACATCTCAATTCAGACTGACTTACTCTGAACTCAAAGAAAGGAAGTGATACACCATTTAGATCAGAAGTCACTGCATTCTGCAAGGAGGATGGGCACCACTGCACTGTGTGTTTTAAACTAAAGGGAATCAAGAGCACACTGGAGGTCACAATACAGTACATGGAGACCTGAAACTATAACCCTCTCAGTCTCCTTTGGAGCGCAGTCATGAATGGGCCTCAGAGAATATAGCAAACCTCTGGAAATGTGTGTAAAACTATATAACAGAGTGAGGCAGAAACGATACAAGTGCCAACTGAGGTGCATATCTAAGAGTTATACCAGATTCTCCAATGTCTAGAAGTGGAGTTCAAATGTTGCCCTGAAATTTTTTTTTGTATTTTGTGGCAAATCACTTGAGTGGTGTCCCTTAGTTACATGGGTATTAAGACAAGGTAGGAGGGTGGTAAAAGTATAATAGAGAGTTTAACAACTTTCAGATTGACACACTGAGATTTTGTTCATGCAAAGCTAGTCTCAGGGAAGTGTAGATCAATCTGCAAATGGAGCTGGTGCCCCATCCAACGGCTCTTTCTGCCATATCAGTTAAGGTTCTTAGTTGCAAGCAACTGAAGCCAATCTTAGTAGACTAAGCAAATTAAAAAAAAAAAAATGTTTATTAAAAAGACATTCAGTAGCTCACACAACCACTGAGAATCCTGGAAAACCAAGATCAAAACCAAGCTGGACCACTGGTGGTCTAGTGGTTAAGAATCCACCTGCTAATGTAGGGGACACAGGTTTAATCCCTGGACTGGAAAAATTCCACGTGCTATGGGGCACTAGGCTCATGTGCCACGATGACTGAGCCCACGCACCTGAGAGCCTGTCCTCTGCAACAAGAGAAGCCACTGCAAGGCCTGCTCACTGCAACTAGAGAAAGCCCACACAGAACAATGAAGACCCAGTGCAGCCAGGAGTAAAATAAAATAAACAAAAGAAAAAAGTAAGCTTCTAGAAAATATATAAGAAATCCTGACACCCTAAAAATTTAATATATATGTATACCGTATTTTGTATACTCAACTTTGAAACTATGTAAATATGTTATAGGTATTTATATATGTACGCTATATATGTTACATATGTATGTTATACTTGCAATTATAAAAGAATAAAAATTTTAAAAGCCATTACTACAAACCAAAAACAAAGCAAAATAAAATGAAGGAACACAACAGTATATCAAGTTGGCAAACTACACAGAAGAGAAATAATTTCAAATGTCTCTAAAATAACTTAATTTGGCTATATATGATCAGTGGATGGACTGTAAGGACAAACAGAACCAGAAAAAACATAAACAATTTTCAGTGATCATATCTTTGTGGTAGTATTGGTATTGAGACTGCTATGTGTATAATAAATGGATAATTATGTTGATTCTAAAAAATAGGAATTTGGGTGCAGAGAAAAGCAGATAAAAATATGAGACTTAAAAAGCTAAGTAAAGTCCTTCTATCTGTAAATTCAAACTTGAAATTCCAATTTGAACTCATGATTTATTTTAAGTATATATGATTATATTGTGTGTGCTTAGTTGCTCAGTTGTGTCTGAGTATTTGTGGCTGAGTAAAAAGCCTCTTGATGAAAGTGAAAGTGGAGAGTGAAAAGGCTGGCTTAAAGCTCAACATTCAGAAAACGAAGATCATGGCATCTGGTCCCATCACTACATGGGAAATAGATGGAGAAACAGTGGAAACAGTGTCAGACTTTATTTTTATGGGCTCCAAAATCACTGCAGATGGTGACTGCAGCCATGAAATTAAAAGACGCTTACTCCTTGGAAGGAAAGTTATGACCAACCTAGATAGCATATTCAAAAGCAGAGACATCACTTTGCCAACAAAGGTTCGCCTAGTCAAGGCTATGGTCTTTCCTGTGGTCATGTATGGATGTGAGAGCTGGACTGTGAAGAAGGCTGAGCGCTGAAGAATTGATGCTTTTGAACTGTGGTGTTGGAGAAGACTCTTGAGAGTCCCTTGGACTGCAAGAAGATCCAACCAGTCCATTCTGAAGGAGATCAGCCCTGGAATTTCTTTAGAAGGAATGATGCTAAAGCTGAAACTCCAGTATTTTGGCCACCTCATGCGAAGAGTTGACTCATTGGAGAAGACTCTGATGCTGGGAGGGATTGAGGGCAGGAGGAGAAGGGGACGACAGAGGATGAGATGGCTGGATGGCATCACTGACTCGATGGATGCGAGTCTGAGTGACCTCCGGGAGCTGGTGATGGATAGGGAGGCCTGGCGTGCTGCGGTTCATGGGGTCGCAAAGAGTCGGACATGACTGAGCGACTGATCTGATCTGATCTGATCTGGACCCCCCGCCCCCGCCAGCAGAAAACCCTGCGATCTGAGGCAAGGGAGTTTTTATATCATATTTACATATATGTCATATTTAGATGTAATTTTGACCACTAGAAAGGCCTAGAAATATTGATCATCCTTAGAAGGTAGATTTTATCTCTAAAATCTATTTCCAAAGGAATCAGTTCTCCTTGGTGAAATGACTGAGTCCCAGCCTAGGAGCATCAGTGTGAATAATACATATACTGGATTTAATATGAATACATCAGGTATATCTAAACCATGAATTCATAATAGGGTAAAACAAAATCATGGGGTTAGTCACCTCTGGAAGATGCTCGATGAACAACTCATTATTTTGCAATCTGGTAAATCAGAGAACAGCAATGAAGTCAGGAGTTTCTCCTATCTTTCTGGTATGACATGTATCTCAGGATAAGCACATAGTTAATGAGAAGTCCCATGTTATAAAAGTATTTGGATCAAACAAGAAGAAACTAGGTTATTTAGCATTTCTAGCTCTCCACTTCTTTTTCAACCATCAATCTATCACAGCCTGAGTGAGGTGTATTGCAATGATCTATCGCTAGTGTTTCTGGCAATGGCACCCCACTCCAGTACTCTTGCTTGGAAAATCCCATGGATGGAGGAGCCTGGTAGGCTGCAGTCCATGAGGTCACCAAGAGCGACTTCACTTTCACTTTTCACTTTCATGCATTGGAGAAGGAAACAGCAGCCCACTCCAGTGTTCTTGCCTGGAGAACCCCAGGGACGGGGAAGCCTGGTGGGCTGTTGTTGTCTATGGAGTCGCACAGTCAGACACGACTGAAGCAACTTAGCAGCAGCAGCACTGTTTCTGGATATTTCTGTTTGTATCTTGTTTCTTTTATGATTGTCGGCTCATAAATATTTATAGTACATTTAGTACATCCTGTAGCATTATAAAGTTTCCTTCATTTTGTTTAATACCTTGCCGATATTAAGAGTCACAGATAACCTTTCTGTGTTAACATTCATCTGGTATACTTTTGTCCCCCTTTCTGTTATTTTGAACTGCTGTGAATCATTTTGTTTCAGGAGTCTTTAGTGTTCCAATCTTAAAATTTTGCTTTGTGTGCCCCTTTGCGTTTATTAACATAATGTCACATCACAGCATTTCAAAATGTATTCAAATACTGCAGTCAGTGACTCCAACAAGGGACCACCTAGTGTCAGGGTCAAAGCCGTACTGCAGGGAGCGGGGCTCTCTCCAGTCTGTCTCCTAAGCATCTTCATCTCTTTTATCTAATATGCCTGATAGAAAATGTGCAGGAACAAAAATCACAGTGGAGGAGTTGGGGGCCCACATTGTTAACAAGGGGAAATGTTAGATGTCGGAGGAGCGAACAGGAAAAGCACTGCTTGCCACCCAGGGCTGCTGGTCTTCCCACTGCAGCTGGCTGCCACGTGCTCAGCCTGTCCATTCCCTTGATCCCAGGGACTCAGCACAGAAGAAGAAGCCAGGAAGATACTACAAACCTGGCAGTATTCCACACTGAAGAAATTAATGCTAACTCAATCAAGGGACAGAACTTCTCAGTAATAAGCCAGCCTCTCCTTGAGGGCTGAGGGGTAGGAAGAAAAGGCTTTAGACAAAGGATCTGGGCTTCATTTATCAGCAGTTTGGCTAAGATACCTTCTAGAAATCTTAATGATGAATCCTGCTCTTATTCTTGGGGCATTGGGAAATTTGAAATTAATATTAAATGGCTATCAGGATAAAACTTGATTAAAACCATCTCTCAAGGGCAAAAATATCATCATGTCCGTCTCACAGAGTATCTGATATAGGGCTCAATGTCAGGTTTTTAAAATAAGACTGTACAGAGGACTTCTGAAAAGACACACGAAAGAAAATGTATGAGTGAGCTAACTGTTCTAATGTGTGCTTTTCCAGACTTCCTTTTCCTTTCCTGGAAAACTTGGTAATACAATTTGTGTGTGCGTGTGTTGCTTCAGTCATTTCCAACTCTATGCGACCAAAAGGACTGTAGCCTGCCAGGCTTCTCTGTCCATGGGATTCTCCAGGCAAGAATACTGGAGTGGGTTGCCATTTCCTTCTCCAGAAGATTTTTCTGACCCAGGCATTGAACCTGGGTCTCCTACATTGCAGGAAGATTATTTACCATCTGAGTCACCATACTGTACTGTTACAATAAAGTAAGCTTGAAAAAAAGAAAATGTTATTGAGAAAATCATAACAAAGAGAGAATATATTTATACTATGTATTTTTATCTACTGAAAAAAAAATCCATGTATAAGAGAATCCTGGCAGTTCAAAACTGTGTTGTTCAAGGGTCAACGGTATTCAAGACAGTCACAGAAATAACATCATTTTTGGACACAGCTACATAATGCATTTGATACCTTCCAAAGTTTTCCCCCTTCTGCTCTAAGCTGTCAAGAGGTCTACCAAGTGCCCTTACTTTTGGTCCAGCACAAAAGGAGTGGGAAGAGAGGGGATAAGGAAAGGTTGAAGAACCAGCCTTTATTTAGCCTTTATTAAATAAAAACCTCCCACCAATTGCATCTTTATTGAGACAGACCTCACAGAACATGAAATTTACCCATTTAAGTGTATAACACAGTTGTTTGGGGTATATTCACAGAGGTGTGCAAACATCACAATTTAATTTTCAAATATTTCAGTTCAGTTCAGTTCAGTCACTCAGTTGTGTCCGACTCTTTGCGACCCCATGAATCGCAGCATGCCAGGCCTCCCTGTCCATCACCAACTCCCAGAGTTCAGCCAAACTCATGTCCATCGAGTCGGTGATGCCATCCAGCCATCTCATCCTCTGTCGTCCCCTTCTCCTCCTGCCCCCAATCCCTCCCAGCATCAGGATCTTTTCCAATGAGTCAACTCTTCTCATGAGGTGGCCAAAGTACTGGAGTTTCAGCTGTAGCATCATTCCTTCCAATGAACACCCAGGACTGATCTCCTTTAGAATGGACTGGTTGGATCTCCTTGCAGTCCAAGGGACTCTCAAGAGTCTTCTCCAACACCACAGTTCAAAAGCATCAATTCTTCAGTGTTCAGCTTTCTTCACAGTCCAACCCTCACATCCATACATGACCACTGGAAAAACCATAGCCTTGACTAGACAGATCTTTGTTGGCAAAGTAATGTCTCTGCTTTTGAATATGCTGTCTAGGTTGGTCATAACTTTCCTTCCAAGGAGTAAGTGTCTTTTAATTTCATGGCTGCAATCACCTCACTGCAAAAAGAAACTGCACACATATTAGCTGTCATTCCCCAATTCCTCCTTTCCTGCTGCTCCAGCTGGAGACAAGCACTAATCTGCCTGTTATCTCTTTGCATTTGCCAATTCTGGACATTTCATATAAATAGAATCATATAGCACATGGCCTTTTGTGTCTGACTTTTTTTTTTTTCATATCAGAGCATAGCTGATTAACAGTGTTCTAATAGCTACAGGTGCACAACAAAGCAACTCAGCCATACATATACATGTATCTATTCTCCCCCAGTGGTCATGTATGGATGTGAGAGTTGGACTATAAAGAAAGCTTAGCACTGAAGAATTGATGCTTTGAACTGTGGTTTTGGAGAAGACTCTTGAGAGTCCCCTGGACTGCAAGGAGATTCAACCAGTCCATCCTAAAAGGAAATCAGTTGTGAATATTCATTGGAAGGACTGATGCTGAAGCTGAAACTCCAATACTTTGGCCACCTGGTGCAAAGAACTGACTCATTGGAAAAGACCCTGATGCTGGGAAAGATTGAGGGCAGGAGGAGAAGGGGATAACAGAGGATGAGATGGTTGGATGGTGTCACCAACTCAATGGACATGAGTTTGAGTGAACTCCAGGATTTGGTGATGGACAGGGAGGCCTGGCATGTTGCAATTCACAGTGTCTCAAAGAGTCAGACACGACTGAGTGACTGAACTGGACTGGGATACCAGGGAACCCCTTTAGTACTTTTAAAACCACTTTATTGAGGTATGATCAACATGCAAATGGCAATACATAATGAGTTTAGAGATAGGCATACACCTTTGAGACCATCATCATAATCAAGGCCTTAAACTTATCACCTCCAAAAGTTTCCTTTTTTCTCCTTTTGTTTATAACATTTTAATTTTTCAGTAGTCATGTATGGATGTGGGAATTGGACCATAAAGAAAGCTGAGCACCGAAGAATTGAGCTTTTGAACTGTGGTGTTGGAGAAGAGTCTTGAGAGTCCTTTGGACAGCAAGAAGATCAAACAAGTCAATCCTAAAGGAAATCAGTCCATAATATTCATTGGAAACACTGATGCTGAGGCTGAAGCTCCAATACTTTGGCCACCTGATGGGAAGAGCTGGCTCATTGGTAAAGACCCTGATGCTGGGAAAGATTGAAGGTGGGAGGAGAAGAGGATGACAGAGGATGAGATGGTTGGATGGCATCACCTACCAATGGACATGAGTTTGAGAAAGCTCCGGGAGTTCATGATGGACAGGAAGCCTGGCATGCTCCAGTTCATGGGGTTCCAAAGAGTCAGACACTGCTGAGCTACTGAAGTGAACTGAACTGAACTGAATTTTTTTGCTGTAAGAGCATTTAACATGACATATATCCTCTTAGTAAATTTTAAGTTTGCAGTGCATTATTGCTTATTGCATAATCCTACTTTTATGAAAAATTTAGAATAGTCAATCGTGCAAAACCAGAGAGTAGGACTGGGAGGATGAGAAAATTTAGAGGCATCAGTCAAAGGAGACAAATGCGAGATGAATCAGTTCTGGAGATCTACTGTACACTATTACCACTCTCTACAGAGTATTCCCTTGCCTGCTATGATTCTTCTTGAGAGCAAATCTTCTTGCTCAGAGATCCCTCTAGTTTTTACTGCCTCACATCATTCCCTTTTTAAAGCAGAAAAATCTTTGTCCCCTGACTTGTCTGTTTATGATTATATGTTTTGTCTATATGCCCTCTTCTCCAGTTTTCATGGAAACAGCTGTTGTTGGCTAAGCTCTTTCCCAAATAAAACAAACGAAATAGGATTGGAATAGAAAACAAAACATTTTTTGGTTTCAAATTTATTTTAAACATCCAACCCAGATGTTCCAGCTTATCCAATGTCATTAAATGAATGAGTTCATTTTTCTATTACTCTATGAGATGTTTAATTCAGCTTTATGAAATTGTATGAAACAAAGGTATTTTACAAGCACTCAAAAATCATTATTTAGCTAACTCACTTCCTGGAAATAGCTGCTCTGCTAATAATTCTCTAAAAATCTTTTTTTTTTTTCTCCTGGCATACAAGTCTTTTGGCCTCAACATTGCATTGACATGATCTAAAGTATTTTAAAAATAATGGAAAAATTGAGTTAATAAAGTAGTTGTAATTCATTTAATGTATTTTTCAATAAACTAAAAAAAATAATTTAACTGCTGATAGATTAAGGAAACCAGTGAATCAATTGTCATTGATTTGCTATCCGTTAACCCAGGGGTCTTCAACCTTCAGGCTGTGGACTGGTATTGCCTGTCGGATTAACAGTGGCATTAGATTAGAAATAAAGTGCACAATAAAGATAATATGCTTGAATCATCCTGAAAACATTTTCCCCTTCCTGGTCCATGTAAAAATTGTCTTTCACAAAACACGTCCCTGGTGCCAAAAAAGGTTGGGGACCACTGCCTTAACCACGGGGAAGGCAATGGCACCCCACCCCAGTACTCTTGCCTGGAAAATCCCGTGGACGGAGGACCCTGGTGGGCCGCAGTCCATGGGGTCGCTGAGTCGGACACGACTGAGCGACTTCACTTTCACTTTTCACTTTCATGCATTGGAGAAGGAAATGGCAACCCACTCCAGTGTTCTTGCCTGGAGAATCCCAGGGACGGCGCAGCCTGGTGGGCTATCGTCTATGGGGTCGCACAGAGTCCGACACGACTGAAGCGACTTAGCAGCAGCAGCAGCAGCCTTAACCACTGTTTTCACCCTCTTTCTTCATCAACTCTCCCCTCAAGTAGAATCAAACTTTCTAGCAATGATTTATATCTAATTTACTCAAAAGGTTATATAGCATCATTGACTTTTTAATTAATAAAATTCAAATCACTTTTAAATATTTTCATTAAATTTATAACTTATACATAGCAAGATTTATGTACTTTAAGTGTATACCTTGATGATTTTTAACATAAGTATCTAAACCAGCAAGTTATAGAACAAGATATAGATAAAGAACATATAGAACAAAATCAAGATATAGAACATTTCCAGTTACCAGGGAGACTCCCGTGTGGCTCTTCCTGCTGATATCCTTGCTGCTAAGTTGCTTCACTTGTGTTGGACTCTGTGCGACCCCATAGACGGCAGCCCACCAGGCCTTCCCGTCCCTGGGGTTCTCCAGGCAAGAACACTGGAGTGGCTTGCCATTGCCTTCTCTGGCTGATATCCTTGAGGTAATCATTATTCTGACTTGTATTATAGTTTTGCCTCTTCTTGAACATCACATAAATGGAATCATACAATCTACGTCATTGTCAGTAACAATGCATGTTATTGCTTTTCTCATGTTCATACAATATGTATTTTTGCATTGCAGTAGCTTATTCTCTTTTATTATTGTTAGTATTCTATTGAATGATTATGTTAGTATTCTATTGAATGAAATTAATTCTTTTCATGCTGCTGTTAATGGTCATGTGGGATTTCTAGTTTTTTTCCTAGTGTGATTGCAGCTGTTTTGAACATTCTTGCGTATTTCATTTGGTCTACTGTGTCTGATACTTATACAGTAGTGCCAGCTGTCTTATTTTCATTGTTTTCATGGTATATTTTTTCCCATCCCCTTACCTTTCATCTATCTCCTTAAATATTTGAAATTTCCCTCTACTCCTTACTCATTAAGAGATTTATTGTCAATGGATGTTTTATATTATCAAATATTTTTTCTGTGTGAATTGATATGATTATGTGATTTTTCTTCTCTAGCCTGTTGATATAGTGGATCACATTGGTTTATTTTCAAATGTTGAACCAGCCTTGCATACCTGGAATAATCCCCACTTGGTAATGCTATATTATTGTTTTTATTAATTATTGGATTCAATATGCTAACATTTTATTGACAATCTTTACATTAAGTTTATGAAAAATATTGGTCTGTAGTTTTATTATACTGTCTTTGTATAGTTTTGATAGCAGGGTAATATTTGCCTCATAAAATGAGTTTGGAAATGTTCCTCTTCTTCCATTTCCTGGAAGAGATTATGTAAAATTGGTGCTAACTCTTCAAATGTTTGGTAGAATTCCCCATCTGGATATGGAAATTCCTTTCTCAAGAGCTTTTAAAAAATATGACTTTGATTTCTTTTATTGTTATAGAACTTTTCAGATTATCTATTTCATCTTGGTTGAGTTTGAATAGTTTGTGATCTTTAAGGACTTGGTCCACTTCCCCTAAGTTGTTTAATTTATAAAGTTGTTTTTAGTATTGCCTTACTATCCTTTAGGTGGCAGAGAACTGTAGTTATATCCCTGGTTCCAGTCCTGATGTTGATGATTTATGTCTTCTCTCTTTTTATTTTGTCATCTTGCTAGAGTTTTATCAAGTCATTGATTTTTTTCTCCCAAAGAACCAGCATATTTGTTTAATTCTTTATTGTCCTATTTTCAATTTAAATAACTTCTGCTCTGAAGTTACCCTTCCTTTTGTTTGCTTTGGGTTTATTTTGCTCTTTTTCTTTATTGAGGTATGAACTCTCATTGTTTGAGACATTTCTTCCATTCTAATATAAGCAATTAATTCTGTAAACTTCCCTCTTGGTTTTGTTTTACCTGCACTCTACACATTTTAAAATTTCCATTGTGATTTCTTCCTTATCAGTGAACTATTTACAAGTGTGTTGCTTAACCATAAAATATTTTATGGGTATCTTTCTGTTACCAAGTTTTATTTTAATTTCATTGTGGTATGAAAAGAAACTCTCTATGATATCAGCCCTTTGAAATCACAATTACAAAATGTTTAAGGTCAAGAAAATACTTCAAAATAATTTTGTGCAGCCCCTCATTCTAAAATTGAGGTAACCTATTTTTATAACTAAAATAAGAGAAAATAATGGCTTTAATAATGAGATTTAAGTGATTTTCTGAAAGTCACACTAACTGAATAAAGTTGTAATGAGAACCAGAACGCAAGTCTTCTGAATCTTTAGCCATTTTCTACAATCTCATGCTTCTTCTTCTTCCTAGTTAAGTTCGTTCGCTGACTTCTTGGCTAGTCCTACTTTTTCCATTAAAGGGTATGTGACTAATTCAGCCTTTCTTACTATACGTTCCCCCTGATATCCTATTGTGGACTTTCAATTACCATGTGAGTTAGCTCTTATTACTATTTTATAATTTAATCTTATCTGTCCTATACTTTTTAGAAGGACTGGCCTGAAGTATTTTAACTCTTCTGTTTCTCCTATCATACTGAGTTTAGTGCTGGGCAGACAATATTTGGTATATTGGTGGTGGTGGTGGTTCAGTCACTAAGTTGTGCTCTTTTGACCTCATGGACTGTAGCCCACCAGGCTCCTCTATCCATGGAATTATACAGGCAAGAATATTGGAGTGGGTTGCCATTTCCTTCTCCAGAGGATCTTCCTGACCTAGGGATCAAACTGGCACCTCCTGCATTGGCAGGCTAATCCTTTATCACTGAGCCAATGTGTTGGTATATTTAACTAATTAAATCTTCATGCTAGTTTTTCATTTTTTTCAAACAATTAATTTAAAATTTTTTTCATAGCCAAGAATTTACTTAAATTTTTTGCTAAAAATTTGAATTAGAAAGTAACTCCCTCAAAATCCTTAACTTGAATGTAGTTGAGTGGAATTTACTTATTTTCCCCAGGATACAAAAGAATGCAGTAAGAAACTAAATATTAAAAAATATACATATATTGATACATTTAAAAATGTATCAAAAAACTTATATTGAACCTAGGACACTAAATAACAATCATCTTAAGTAAATCATACTGATATAATAAAAAGTACCTTATACTACTACTATTAGTACTAATAGCTAACATTTACTGACTGCTTTCCATGTAAATAACTGTTTTAAAATTCCAGCAACACTATTGGAATGTTGTGAGATATCACAAGCCTTGTAATTTGGGCATCATTATATTTATTCTGTGTCTGATGGGGATTTCGCTTTAAGCATAGGCTGTCTACAGCCATGTCGGAATATAAAGCAGACTGGTTATATGAGTCAACACAATTCTATTTTCATGGAGGCTGAAGTGTGTTCTGGGAGAAACAATTTATTAAACATAAGAAGAGCCAAGCCACTGAGGAGAACAGTAACAAATAGAAGAAGAAAAGGAATTCCGAATAGAATATGAGATTCATTACTTGCCTCTCACTTCTAGAACAGCCTTTATTGAAGCCTTAGTTCTACAGGAAGCAGGTGATCTATAAATTAAGGGAAGGAAAGAAATAGGAGAAAGAGAGAATGACATACAGACAGGGAGGGAGGGAGGAGAGGATGCAGAAAGAGACAGAGAAGAAAAAGGAAGAAAAGAAAGAAGAAGAAAATGAAAGAGCTCTGTCACTGGCACACAAAAGCACCGTGTTTCTGGAAAATGTAACAGAAAGTTACTGCCCAGAAGAGGGGCACCTCTTCTCTACAAATCACTAAGGAACTTTGAGCCCCTGAGCGCTGTTGTTTGGGATGACACCTAGAGGAGCAGCAGAGGTTGCTGCCAGGGCTAGAGGTCGAGTGACAGCAGGGAGAGTTAGCACCAGGGACTTGCTGTCCCATGTGGAGTAACAGCGTTGCTGAGGAACCCGCTGCAGACAGAAGCAGGACTGGCACCCAGGGGAGCCCTGCTGCTGCTGCTGCTGCTAAGTCGCTTCAGTCGTGTCCAACTCTGTGCGACCCCATAGACGGAAGCCCACCAGGCTCCCCCGTCCCTGGGATTCTCCAGGCAAGAACACTGGAGTGGGTTGCCATTTCCTTCTCCAATGCATGAAAGTGAAAAGTGAAAGTGAAGTCGCTCAGTTGTGTCCGACTCTTAGCGACCCCATAGACTGGAGCCTACCAGGATCCTCCGTCCATGGGATTTTCCAGGCAAAAGTACTGGGGTGGGGTGCCATTGCCTTGCCCCAGGGGAGCCCTAGGGCCCAGTAAAGAAGTACAGTGCCCATGGAGCAAGGCTGGGCAGAAGAAGCAAACTTGAAACACTTATGGAGAGGAGTGCAGGAAGCTGAGCTTATGAAACTTGTGTGTGGGGAAAATGAGCTCGTAAAACTTGCATGATTCTCAAGTGGAAACACTTATGGAGAGGAGTGCAGGAAGCTGAGCTTATGAAACTTGTGTGTGGGGAAAATGAGCACGTAAAACTTGCATGATTCTCAAGTGCACCCACAATGGACCTGAAAATGTTGATAAAGCCTGGTGAGTGGGGATATAGTTTTTCCCTTGATGAGAATATTGACTTGCTCTAAGTCACCACAGCTAGTGAGTAGAAGAGCCAGGATTGGAATCCAGTCTGTCTCATTCTGAGGACCATGTTCTTGGACCAATTGTTCTCTTCCAATAATTAATTCTAATATTTACTGAGCAACTATTAGGTACAAGATTATGCATTAAACTCTGTAAGGAAAGTTCTCAGTCTTAAGGAACAAATGATCTACCATGTGGTTTATTTGTGGTCCTACATGGAAACAGATGGTTAGACTAGAATGAATGACTTCTATAAGTGTCTTGAGGATCTTCCGTCCATGGGATTTTCCAAGCAAAAGTACTGGGATGGGGTGCCATTGCCTTCCCCTCTTGAAAGCATAGGTTTCTATATTTATGATATTTTGCCGATCTTGAGATTCCACTTTATTACTGGTATGCATAAAAGAAATTTCTTTAACTACCATAGCAACTTGGTCAGTGTATGAAAATCATTGTCATTTTGTTCAGAATGACCTGCAATTATAAGTAACAAGTCTCTGATCGTTTAAACAGCTCTTCTTCAAAGTATTAATATCATTTCAGGGCAAAATGAAAATCATTCCATGAATTATACATGTGGTACTGACTTCAAGGTCAAATTAAAATTGCTTTAAAATATATATCTTTGAAAATTTGTTAAGACTCTATCTATTATGCAAATAAGCATCAATTATTATTGGTCCAAGAATATAAAAATATAAATATTTAAATATATAAATATTCTTGGACCTCCAGTTCCATGTCTGTAAAGCCTGGAGGTACAGCTGGGATCCTAATAGTTCCCATGAAACTATGACTCAAGCAGAGGTTAGCTCCTGATCTCATGATGTTTTCTGGGGCATTTTTGGCCTGAAGCAAAATCTTCTTTCTGTTTCAACTTCAACATCCCTCCCAGGGATTTTAGGTAAAAGGATTAAACAAGTGAGAATTTACCTATGTAGTTATACTTAAATCAAGATGTGATCATTTATAAATGTAAACCATGGATAATCTAAAAGATAACTTTTTCAGAAATTCTCTCTCCAAAATAATTCCATATGGTTCTCATCTGATTTTGCAAATACTTTAATACATAGACTTATTCATTTTAATAGTGATATAATGTTTCTTCTTATAAATAAATAATTTATTTGGCATTTTACTAATAGGTTTTAAGATATTCTCAGGGGTAGGAATACAGCCAAAATTTTATAATGACTTTAAATGAAAAATAATCTATAAAAACACTGAACCACTATATTGTACAACTGAAATTAATATAACATTGCAAATAATTATACTTCAATAACTGGAAAGTGTCAGACTTTATTTTTGGGGGCTCCAAAATCACTGCAGATGGTGATTGCATGAAATTAAAAGACGCTTACTCCTTGGAAGGAAAGTTATGACCAACCTAGATAGCATATTCAAAAGCAGAGACATTACTTTGCCAACAGAGGTCTGTCTAGTCAAGGCTATGGTTTTTCCTGTGGTCATGTATGGATGTGAGAGTTGGACTGTGAAGAAAGATGAGTGCCAAAGAATTCATGCTTTTGAACTGTGGTGTTGGAGAAGACTCTTGAGAGTCCCTTGGACTGCAAGGAGATCCAACAAATCCATCCTAAAGATCAGTCCTGAGTGTTCATTGGAAAGACTGAGGCTAAAGCTAAAACTCCAGTACTTTGGCCACTTCATGCAAAAAGTTGACTCATTGGAAAAGACTCTGAGGCTAGGAGGGATTGAGGGCAGGAGAAGGGGACGACAGAGGATGAGATGGCTGGATGGCATCACCGACTCAATGGACATGAGTTTGGGTGAACTCTGGGAGTTGGTGATGGCCAGGGAGGCCTGGCGTGCTGCAATTCATGGGATCGCAAAGAGTTGGACACGACTGAGCAACTGAACTGAAACTTATTTTAATAAATAAAAGTATTATCAGGATTTTCTTATTATAAATAATACTGCACAACATATTCATGTACATAGTCTTTGGAATATGAAAAAATTTGTCAAAAGTTCCTAGAAGTAGAATTTCTGGGTCAAAGGATATAAGTATTTTAAGTATTGTGAAATACTGCCAAATTTTATTCCAAAGTATTTGTACTCATGCTTGTCAATGGTCTATGAGAATTCCTATTTCCTTTCAACCTCACCAACACTTATACTGTCAAAGACAAATTTATGATGCTTACAAATTTGATTGGGCAAAAATGTTTCCTCTTTGTGATTTTAATTAGAATTTTAAAGTTCATGAATGAGCATCTTATGTTTTTAAGACTTTTTAATGGTTATTTTCCCCTCGTTTTCTATTGAATTGCTTTCTACTATTTGTTTTTTAAATGTTTTTATATATTTAGAAAATAACTTTTAGCCTGTGATGAAACTGAAAGTCTCTCAATCGTGTCTGACTCTTTGCGACCCCATGGTATAGTCCAGGGACTTCTCTAGACCAAAATACTGGAGCCTTTCCCTTCTCCAGGGGATCTTTCCAATCCAGGGGTCAAACCCTGGTCTCCCACATTGCAGGCAGATTCTTTACCAGTTGAGCCACAAGGGAAGCCCAAGAATACTGGAATGGATAGCCTATCTCTTCTCTGGTGGATCTTCCTGACCCAGGAATTGAACCAGGGTCTCCTGCATTGCAGGTGGATTCTTTACCAACTGAGCTATCATAGTCATAGGTATTACAAATATTCTTTGAGGTTTTTCATTTATGTTTGACTTTGTTAATGTTTCCCCTCAAACAGAATTTTAAAATTTTACAGAGACAAATTTATAATTTTTGCATTTGGCCTTAAAAGGTCTTATCCTTTCCCAGATAATAAGTAATTCTCTTATGTGGATACATTTTAAAACTTTCATCCCTGTAATTTTGTTTTTGTTTTCTCTCATCTTCTTCAGTGAGAGAAAGGTCCAGTTACATTTATTTTCCAAATGGCTGACCATTATCTCATTTCTATTTATTAAATAATCCATCTTTCCTCTATTTTGAAATACTTTCTTAATCATATACTTTTATCCATGTCTATTGGAGAAAGCAATGGTGACCCACTCCAGTACTCTTGCCTGGAAAATCCCACGAATGCAGGAGCCTGGTAGGCTGCAGTCCATGGGGTCGCTAGAAGTCAGACACGACTGGGTGACTTCACTTTCACGCATTGGAGAAGGAAATGGCAACCCACTCCAGTGTTCTTGCCTGGAGAATCCCAGGGATGGGGGAGCCTGGTGGGCTGCCATCTATGGGGTCGCACAGAGTTGGACACGACTTAAGCGACTTAGCAGCAGCAGCATCCATGTCTATTAATAAAACTTTTATTTAATGGATTAATTTGAAGATGTCTAAAGTCAGTTCATTTTCTTGGATTCTATTAGTGCCAATGGTCAGATTGGAATAGTCACTTTTTAAAATCATTTCCTTATTTATCTACTCATATTTAAAATTATTTCTCAGCTAAGTGAAATCCTCCAAGCTAGATTTCAACAGTACGTGAAGTCAGAACTTCCAGATGTATAAGCTAGATTTAGAAAACGCAGAGGAAACAGAGATCAAATTGCCAACATCCATTGGATCATAGAAAAAGCAAGAGAATTCCGGAAAAGCACCTACTTTTGCTTCATTGACAATGCTAAAGCCTTTAACTGTATGGATCATAACTTTAGAAAATTCTTAAAGAGATGGGAAGGGCCCACAGAACAAGACTGTAGATGGCCTCTAGATACTGGAAAAGATGAGAAAACCGAGTTTTTCCTTGGAGCCTTTAGAATGAATTCAGACCTTTAGAAGGAATTCAAACACCTCCTTGATTTTAGCTCAATGAGACTGATTATAAATTTCTAATTTTCAGAATGGCGAAATAACAAATTCAGGGCTTTTTCAAAATAATTGTATTCATCTGTTTATTTATGTGTTTATGGTTGTGCTGTGTCTTTGTTGCTGTGTGGGCTTTTCTCTAGTTGTGGCAAGGGGGGCATCTACTCTCTAGCTGTGGTCTATGGGCTTCTCATTGCAGTGGCTTCCCTTGCTGCAGAGCACAGGCTCTAGGTATGTGGGCTTCAGTAGTTGAAGCACATGGACTCAGTAGCTGTAGCTTGAGGGCTCTAGAACTCCCGGGCTCAGTAGTTGTGGTGCATGGGCTTAGTTGCTCCATGGCAGGTAGGATCTTCCTGGACAAGGGATTGAACCTGTGGCCCCCAGGATTGCCAGGCAGATTCCTGTCCACTGTACCAGCAGGGAATTCCTCATGTTTTTTAAAGTCACTAACTTCTTGGTAATTTGTTAGAGCAGGAGTCGAAAACAAATACAAGTATAAGGCTTCTTCTTTTTTTTTTTAAACAAAGCAAAACAAAAATTTATTTTAGCTTCTAAAGTTTCTAAGTCTAACAAAATAGTGAATGGAATAATGAGAGAATATCTCATAACAGATATGAAATGTACCGTAAAGCTATAATAATGAAAGAAGGGTGTAATTTAAACAAAATCTGGACACACATATCAAGGAAATAATATCAATAACAGAAAATAAGAACCTATGTGACTGTACACACACACTTTGCGATAAAGGCAATGTTCGCTGACACTAAATGACCTGTCTCATTCCTCTTTGGGTACACCATCTTGTTCCTTCTCTAATCATTCATACATGGTGAACCCTCTGCTGGTTCAATTTGTTCTTATTTTTGCCTCTCTAACTTCAGTTCATCCTTGGGAATAACTCAGTTGTTACCTCTTCCAAGAATCATTTCCTGGATATGCCTCCTCAGTCCTGCTGTGGTTTAGCCTTGGTAACAACCAACCCCCAAATATTAGTGGCTTTATGCAATGCAAGGATATTTCTTGCTCATACAAGTCTGCTGACGGTCCTGGCCATCTCTGCAGAGCTGCATTCTTTTCATGGGAAGTGAGTGATCTAGTCTGCCTTAGTCCTTTGGTCCTGCCATCCTCATCCAAGATCTTCCTCCACAACCGGAGGAGGAAGGAGGAGCTGGAGGAATCAGGCTTTTTATTGCCTCGGCCCCCAAATGGCAGGTGACTTTTGCTCACATTTCAACCCCTTGAAATCTTCACCCAGCAAAGGGCTGTGATGCACACTCCTGCACATGCCCAGAAAGAAAGATGACCCGGCTAGTGGTGACCTGCAGTCATGCCCACGACAGAGGCTGAGTCTGGCACGGGCTTATCACTTACTACAGGGATTAGGCAGAAGGCAGGAAAACACAGATAGTATCACATTCTTTGCAATTCTCCTTTGTCAGGCTCAATTCAGTATAGGAGTTGGAGAATGAGACTAGGAGTCAAATTAGATCTGAATTAAATCCAAGCCTCAGCACCACAGGTGATGTGGGTTTGATCCCCAGGTTGGGAAAATCCCCTGGAAGAAGAAATGGCAACACACTCCAGTAATCTTGCCTGGAAAATCCCATGGACAAAGAAGCCTGGAAAGCTATAATCCATAGGGTTCCAAAGAGTCAGACACACTGAGCAGCTAAGCATGTAAGCACTCCCACTGCCGAACTTGCTATATGGTCTGGGCAAGTTACATCATTCTGAGTGTCAGTTTCCTAAATTATAAAAAAGAACTTAATGATAATTATCTAATAGTGTTGTTGCAAAGACCACGTTATTTCAGTTCAGTTCAGTTCAATCACTCAGTCATGTCTGACTCTTTGAGACCCCATGAACTGCAGCACACCAGGCCTCCCTGTCCATCACCAGCTCCCAGAGTCCACCCAAACCCATGTTCATTGAGTCAGTGATTGCATCCAACCATCTCATCCTCTGTCATCCCCTTCTTCTCCTGCCCTCAGTCTTTCCCGGCATCAGTCTTTTCCAAGGAATCAGCTCTCCACGTCAGGTGGCCAAAGTATTGGTTTCAGCTTCAACATCAGTCCCTCCGATGAACACCCAGGATTGATCTCCTTTAGGATGGACTTGTTGGATCTCCTTGCAGTCTAAGGGACTCTCAAAGAGTCTTCTGCAAACCACAGTTCAAAAGCACCAGTTCTTTGGTGCTCAGCTTTCTTTATAGTCTGTACTCTCACATCCATACATGACCACAGGAAAAACCATAGTCTTGACTAGATGGACCTTTGTTGGCAAACTAATGTCTCTGCTTTTCAATATGCTGTCTAGGTTGGTCATAATTTTCTTGCCAAGGAGCAAGCGTCTTTTAATTTCATGGCTGCAATCACCATCCGCAGTGATTTTGGAGCCCAGAAAAATAAAGTCTGATACTGTTTCCACTGTTTCCCCATCTATTTCCCATGAAGTGATGGGACTAGATGCCATGATTTTAGTTTTCTGAATGTTGAGCTTAGGCCAAGTTTTTCACTCTCTTCTTTCACTTTCATCAAGAGGCTCTTTAGTCTTCTTTGCTTTCTGCCATAAGGGTGGTGTCATCTGCATATCTGAGGTTATTGATATTTCTCCCGGCAATCTTGATTCCAGCTTGTGCTTCTTCCAGCCCAGCATTTATCACGATGTATCCTGCATATAAGTTAAATAAGCAGGGTGACAATATACAGCCTTGACATACTCCTTGTCCTATTTGGAACCAGTCTGTTGTTCCATGTCCAGTTCTCACCGTTGCTTCCTGACCTGCATACAGGTTTCTCAAGAGGCAGTTCAGGTGGTCTGGTATTCCCATCTCTTTCAGAATTTTCCACAGTTTATTATGATCCACACAGTCAAAGGCTTTAATGGATGTAAAATACTTGGCACTCTACTTGCCATGCAGTAAGCAATAAATGAAGAAATACAAGTGCTTTCATGCTAAGTCGCTTTAGTTGTGTCTGATGCTTTGCAACCCCATGGACTGTAGCCCACCAGGTTTCTCTCTCTATGTAAGTCTCCAGTCAAGATTACTGGAGTGGGTTGCCATTCTCTCCTCCAGGGGATCTTCCTGACCCAGGGATTGAACACACGTAGCTTATGCCTTTTGCATTGGCAGATTGTGTTCTTTACCACTAGTGCCACCTGGGAAGCCCATAAATGAGAAATAGCCTTGGTTATTATCTGAATTTTGCACCGTCATCCTTCAAAGACTGTATGTAATTCTCCCTTTACTTCTCAAATTTAAATTTCTCTTTCTCTTGCCATTTTCAGTGGCAAACCATAATTATCTTTCCTAAATTAAAAATCAAACCAAATCAGTCCAAACAAATTCAAAAGCCTTGGCTTTAATCTCCCTGTCCCATTAGGCTATTTTTCACATTTCCCACTTATCACCAAATTCCTCAAATGTTCTGTTTTTGTGTGGTGCTGTTTTTCACAACTGCTTCTACTTTCTAGATTCCCATTTGATGCTGAGTCAATTCATCATAATTTTCCTCTTCTCTTCCTGAAGAAGAGAATGGCTTCTCTTTACTGAAGCCGTTCTCTTGAAGATTATAACCAGCCTCATTATGATTAAGTTATTAAACTTCACAAGTGTTTCACACTGCAGGTCTTTCCTCTAGCTGGACTTTTCATTCCCTTTGCCTTGATAATGGTCCACAGTCTCACTCCTCTCTTTCCCTTCTCACCATTCCCAAATTGCCTTTTCTGACTTGGTTCCTCTTCCTTTTGATTCTTTTCTTCTCTTTCACATACACTTCCTCGGCAATCAGATTCTCTCTCAAAGCTTCAAAATATTGCCTCTAGATATGCAACCTTCAAATCTAGTCTTCAACCCCAGCCTCTCTTCTGAGCTCTGCTGCAGCTTGCCGATTGCCTAATCAAATTGTCATGTGAATTTTGTTCCTGTGTCTCAAATTGAATGTGTCCTAAATTGGATTCTCAATTCACCCCGCCTTCTCCCTCCCACACTGTGTCCAGTCTGTTCTCTATGTCTACATCTCCATTACTGCCCTGCAAAGAGATTCATCAGTACCATCCTTCTAGATTCTATACACATGCTCAATGTACAAGATTTGACTTTCTTTTTCTGACTTACTTCACTCAGTACAATGGGCTCTAGGTTCACCAACTCAATCAAATGCGTTGTTTTTTAAAGCTGAGTAATATTCCATTGTATACTATGCTATGCTATGCTAAGTCACTTCAGTCGTGTCCGACTCTGTGTGACCCCATAGACGGCAGCCCACCAGGCTTCCGCATCCCTGGGATTCTCCAGGCAAGAACACTGGAGTGGGTTGCCATTTCCTTCTTCAATGCATGAAAATGAAGTCGCTCAGTCATGTCCGACTCTTAGCGACCCCATGGACTGCAGCCTACCAGGCTCCTCCGTCCAAGGGATTTTCCAGGCAAGAGTACTGGAGTGGGGTGTCATTGCCTTCTCCATTCCATTGTATATATATATACCCTAACCCTAACCCTAACCATAATTTCTGTATCCATCCATCTGTTGATGGACATTTAGGCTACTTCTAAGTCCTAGCTATTGTAAAAGTGCTGCAATGAACTTTGGGGTATGTCTATTTCTTTCAGTTACCATTTTTTTCAGGGTATGCTTAGTAGTAGGATTGCTGGGTTATATGGTAGTTCTATTCCTAGTTTTTAAAAGAATCTCTTTATTGTTTGCCATAGTGGTTGTATCCATTTACAATCCCACCATCAGTGCAAGAGGGTTCCCTTTTCTCTATATCCTCTCCAGCATTTATTATTTGTGGATTTTTAAATGATGGCCGTTCTGACTGGTGTGATGTGATACCTCACTGTAGATTTTTTTTATATTTCTCTAATAATGAGTGATGTTGAGCATCTTTTCATGTGTCTGTTGGCCATCTGTATATCTTCATTGGAGAAATGTCTGTTTAGGCATTATGCCCATTTTTTTAAATTGAGTTTCTTGTTTTTTTGGTATTGAGTTGCATGAACTGCTTGTATATATAGATCAATTCAGTTCAGTTCAGTCTCTCAGTCATGTCTGACTATTTGCAACCTGACAGACTGCAACAGGCCAGGCTTCCCTGTCCACAACCAACTCCCAGAGCCTATGCAAACTCATGTCCATCGAGTCGATGATGCTATCCAACCAACTCATCCTCTGTCATCCCCTTCTCCTTCTGCCTTCAATCTTTCCCAGCATCAGGGTCTTTTCCAATGAGTCAGTTCTTTGCAACAGGTGGCCAAAGTATTGGAGCTTCAGCTTCAGCATCAGTCCTTATAGTGAATATTCAGGACTAGTTTCCTTTAGGATGGACTGGTTTGATCTCCTTGCTGTCCAAGGGACTCTTTAGAGTCTTCTCTAACACCACAGTTCAAAGGCATCAGTTCTTCGGCACTCAGCTTTCTTTATGGTCCAACTCTCCCATACATACATTACTACTGGAAAAACCATGGCTTTGACTAGATGGACCTTTGTTAACAAAGTAATGTCTCTGCTCATCTCTATGACCATCAAGCATCTATTTGATAATGTGTGCAATAAAATACTGGGATGTAATTTCACATTAAAAATGTGGTCTAACATAACTGAGAACAGGAGGAATCATCACAGTACAAAATGATAGAAAAATAGAAAGTCTCTTGTTTATTGATTTTACAGTATAAAGTTATTTCCCCTTTATTTAAATTTCAGGGCTATCAGACATGCACCACAGTGGATACTGTTTAATTAGGGTTAGAGGTACACTGCTGCCAAGATGGAGAAGACACAGCTTGCATTTCCCAAAAGAAGATAAAAACTAGACAACAGCAGCCACATCCCTGGAGCATCACGATTTAGAGTTCATCATCTGGTATGAAGTGGGTTTTGTTTTAAATTTGGAAAATCACATTGTCATGCTGTTTCTCTCCTGTTGGAGTAGGAATTGAGTGATAAACACCTGCCAGATTCAAGATGTTTGCCAGGTTCCTCTTTACAGAGAAAATGGGAAATCGAGAGAACCAGATTGCTTCTTCTGGCAGAAAAGCTTCCACCTTGTCTCCTATGATATTTCTATCTCTGTACCCATTGAGATGCAGCTGTAACTACATTAAAGAATTATTGAGGACTTCCCGGGTGGTTGGTCCAGTGGTTAAGACTCCACACTCCCAGTGCAGGGAGCATGGGTTCTATTCCTGGTTGGGAAACTAAGATCCTAAGATCCTACATGCCACACACCATGGCCTAAAATAAATAAATAAATGAAAGAATTATTTCTTTCTAGTCAAAGCAGTGAAGAGCATTAATTACACAGCATTATGTTTGTTCATCGTTTTCATTGTTGATTTTAAGGATGAATTTTACTGATGCTGATGGATCAGGGACCCCATTGTAAAGGTAGTAGCAGGAAATAGGGGGACACAAGCATCTGTCATGTGAATGAGTGAAATAGACATATCTAAATGCATTACCATTATTAACCACAATATAGAATAACTTATATCACCAAGCTTTGATTCCTGTTGTCACCATTTGTTTAGCTTGCCTGCATTTTTCTGACCTAAATTTCTTGGCACTTTAACCAAAAGTAGTCCTGATCCAGTTTTGGTTAACCTGGCAACCTCTTGATTCCACTTCTGGCTCTCCTGGACTTCAGACCTCTGCTCAGCTTCCCACGTGATTCTTCTTTTGGCTTTTGAGTCCTCGGTGTCAGATACCTGTCCCTGGCACTCTTTCTCTGCATTTCTCCTACCGTCAATATATCTGCTGCAAAATGACCCTTTATAGCATGGAGAAAAACATGTGGATTAGTGCCAGAATCTCCTGTCTTTCTGGATCTGTTCTTCATGTTGGCTCTCTACAGAGGAAATATAATCATGTCATTCTTCTGCTTGAAATCATTCAAGGGCATTCAGTTGTCTTTAGGACAAAAATCTAAGCTTCTTAACATGGAATTAAAGAGGATTTGTGGCATGCAGTCCTAGGCTTTGACCATTTCCCCAAGTTAGGCTTATGCTTCTGTTGAATGGACCTGCTTACAGATTGTCAAATAATCTGTGTTCCCTTAAGCCTTTGAGGATTTACAAATGTTCTGTCCACTGCCTGGAACAGGCTTCCTGTGCCTCTTTGGCAAATTTTTCTTCATCCAGTTCCTCAGAAAAAGTCTTCCCTGCTGCAGGCTTATTTTCACACACCTATTGCATTTACATAGCCGTACCTTGTACATACTTGTACACACACACATGCACAGGCTTGACCTTGCTCTGTGCCCTAGTGTTGGCTTCTATACCTGGGAAAATGGCCTTGTTTTATAGCCTTACAGAGATTACAGCTGTTCTAAATAGCTATGGCAAATGGAGAACAAAGAAAAGGAGAAATTCTCCTACTATCAACAGTTTTTAAATGCTGGATATATATTATAAAGGAAAAGTTTTAAATGCATCACTGAGCTTACAAGGAAGAACAGACTACTCTGGTTGCAGGGTGAAGTGTCTGAGACCACGAGCTACTGGGACGGCCCTGCATATTCTTGGTCTCCATAATGCAGAGTCTCAGAGTTTAATATCCCTCAGAGGGACAGTAACTGAAGCTTTGTATTGAAAAGATGAAGGGGGTTGCAACTGAGACCTTTGGATAAATACAAGACCCTCAAAGTATTACTAAATCTCAGAAAAATGCTCAGAGAAAGAGTATTCTTTTTAAAAAATATCCACCCATTGGTATAGAAGGAAGATAAGAAGCTGAAACAAACAAGAATTTTCTGTGACTCCAAACCCTAAATTTGTATTTCATGCAAGGTTAAGGCTCAAAATAATATTTTTGACAAAGCCAGGGAACTCTCATAGGAAAGAAGTTTGAATAAAAGTTAGAACCAGCAGGGTGGTACCTTTGGGGCACCTGGAAGAAGGATCAGATCAGATCAGTTGCTCAGTCGTGTCTGATTCTTTGCAACCCCTTGAATCGCAGCACACCAGGCCTCCCTGTCCATCACCAACTCCCGGAGTTCACTCAGACTCACATTCATCGAGTCAGTGATGCCATCCAGCATTCTCATCCTCTGTCGTCCCCTTCTCCTCCTGCCCCCAATCCCTCCCAGCATCAGAGTCTTCTCCAATGAGTCAACTCTTCGCATGAGGTGGCCAAAGTACTGGAGTTTCAGCTTTAGCATCATTCCTTCCAGTGAACACCCAGGACTGATCTCCTTTAGAATGGACTGGTTGGATCCCCTTGCAGTCCAAGGGACTCTCAAGAGTCTTCTCCAATGCCACAGTTCAAAAGCATCAATTCTTCGGCGCTCAGCTTTCTTCACAGTCCAACTCTCACATCCGTACATGACTACTGGAAAAACCATAGCCTTGGCTAGACGGACCTCTGTAGGCAAAGTAATGTCTCTGCTTTTGCATATGCTATCTAGGCAACCTGGGATGGGTGGGTCATGGTGGAGAGAGATGATAGGGTGTGGTCCGCTGGAGAAGGGAATGGCAAACCACTTCAGTATTCTTGCCTTGAGAACCACATGAACAGTATGAAAAGACAAAATGATAGGATATTGACAGAGAAACTCCCCAGGTCAGTAGAGGCCCAATATGCTACTGGAGATCAGTGGAGAAATAACTCCAGAAAGAATGAAGGGATGGAGCCAAAACAAAAAGAATTCCCAGCTGTGGATGTGTCTGGTGATAGAAGCAAAGTCCGATGCTGTAAAGAGCAATACTGCATAGGAACCTGGAATGTCAGGTCCATGAATCAAGGCAAATTGGAAGTGGTCAAACAAGAGATGGCAAGAGTGAATGTCGACATTCTAAGAATTAGCGAACTAAAATGGACTGGAATGGGTGAATTTAACTCAGATGACCATTATATCTACTACTGTGGGCAGGAATCCCTCAGAAGAAATGGAGTGGCCATCATGGTCAACAAAAGTGTCGGAAATGCAGTACTTGGATGCAATCTCAAAAATGACAGAATGATCTCTGTTCGTTTCCAAGGCAAACCATTCAATGTCACAGTGATCCAAATCTATGCCCCAACCAGTAACGCCGAAGAAGCTGAAGTTGAACGGTTCTATGAAGACCTACAAGACCTTTTAGAACTAACACCCAAAAAAGATGTCCTTTTCATTATAGGGGACTGGAATGCAAAAGTAGGAAGTCAAGAAACACCTGGAGTAACAGGCAAATTTGGCCTTGGAACACGGAATGAAGCAGGGCAAAGACTAACAGAGTTTTGCCAAGAAAATGCACTGGTCATAGCAAATACCCTCTTCCAACAACACAAGAGAAGACTCTATACATGGACATCACCAGATGGTCAACACCGAAATCAAATCGATTATATTCTTTGCAGCCAAAGATGGAGAAGCTCTATACAATCAGCAAAAACAAGACCAGGGGCTGACTGTGGCTCAGATCATGAACTCCTTATTGCCAAATTCAGACTGAAATTGAAGAAAGTAGGGAAAACTACTAGACCATTCAGGTATGACCTAAATCAGATCCCTTATGATTATACAGTGGAAGTAAGAAATAGATTTAAGGGCCTAGATCTGATAGATAGAGTGCCTGATGAACTATGGAATGAGGTTCGTGACATTGTATAGGAGACAGGGATCAAGACCATCCCCATGGAAAAGAAATGCAAAAAAGCAAAATGGCTGTCTGGGGAGGCCTTACAAATAGCTGTGAAAAGAAGAGAAGCGAAAAGCAAAGGAGAAAAGGAAAGATATAAACATCTAAATGCAGAGTTCCAAAGAATAGCAAGAAGAGATAAGAAAGCCTTCTTCAGTGATCAATGCAAAGAAATAGAGGAAAACAACAGAATGGGAAAGACTAGGGATCTCTTCAAGAAAATCAGAGATACCAAAGGAACATTTCATGCAAAGATGGGCACGATAAAGGACAGAGATGGTGTGGACCTAACAGAAGCAGAAGATATTAAGAAGAGGTGGCAGGAATACACAGAAGAACTGTACAAAAAAGAGCTTCAAGACCCAGATAATCATGATGATGTGATCACTGACCTAGAGCCAGACATCTTGCAATGTGAAGTCAAATGCGCCTTAGAAAGCATCACTAGGAACAAAGCTAGTGGAGGTGATGGAATTCCAGTTGAGCTATTCCAAATCCTGAAAGATGATGCTGTGAAAGTGCTGCACTCAATATGCCAGCAAATTTGGAAAACTCAGCAGTGGCCACAAGATTGGAAAAGGTCAGTTTTCATCCCAATCCCAAAGAAAGGCAATGCCAAAGAATGCTCAAACTACCGCACAATTGCACTCATCTCACACGCTAGTAAAGTAATGCTCAAAATTCTCCAAGCCAGGCTTCAGCAATATGTGAACCGTGAACTTCCTGATGTTCAAGCTGGTTTTAGAAAAGGCAGAGGAATCAGAGATCAAATTGCCAACATCTGCTGGATCATGGAAAAAGCAAGAGAGTTCCAGAAAAACATCTATTTCTGCTTTATTGACTATGCCAAAGCCTTTGACTGTGTAGATCACAATAAACTATGGAAAATTCTGAAAGAGATGGGAACACCAGACCACCTGATCTGCCTCTTGAGAAATCTGTATGCAGGTCAGGAAGCAACAGTTAGAACTGGTCATGGACCAACAGACTGGTTCCAAATAGGAAAAGGAGTATGTCAAGGCTGTATATTGTCCCCATGTTTATTTAACTTATATGCAGAGTACATCATGAGAAATGCTGGACTGGAAGAAACACAAGTTGGAATCAAGATTGCTGGGAGAAATATCAATAACCTCCGATATGCAGATGACACGACTCTTATGGCAGAAAGTGAAGAGGGGCTAAAAAGCCTCTTGATGAAAGTGAAAGTGGAGAGTGAAAAGGTTGGCTTAAAGCTCAACATTCAGAAAACGAAGATCATGGCATCTGGTCCCATCACTACATGGGAAATAGATGGGGAAACAGGGAAACAGTGTCAGACTTTGTTTTTCTGGGCTCCAAAATCACTGCAGATGGTGACTTCAGCCATGAAATTAAAAGACGCTTACTCCTTGGAAGGAAAGTTATGACCAACCTAGATAGCATATTCAAAAGCAGAGACATTACTTTACCAACAAAGGTTCGCCTAGTCAAGGCTATGGTCTTTCCTGTGGTCATGTATGGATGTGAGAGCTGGACTGTGAAGAAGGCTGAGCGCCGAAGAATTGATGCTTTTGAACTGTGGTGTTGGAGAAAACTCTTGAGAGTCCCTTGGACTGCAAGAAGATCCAAGCAGTCCATTCTGAAGGAGATCAATCCTGGAATTTCTTTGGAGGGAATGATGCTAAAGCTGAAACTCCAGTATTTTGGCCACCTCATGCGAAGAGTTGACTCATTGGAGAAGACTCTGATGCTGGGAGGGATTGAGGGCAGGAGGAGAAGGGGACGACAGAGGATGAGATGGCTGGATGGCATCACTGACTTGATGGGTGTGAGTCTGGGTGACCTCCGGGAGCTGGTGATGGACAGGGAAGCCTGGCGTGCTGCGGTTCATGGGGTCGCAAAGAGTCGGACACGACTGAGCGACTGATCTGATCTGATCTGATCTAGGCTGGTCATAACTTTCCTTCCTAGGAGTAAGCATCTTTTAATTTCATGGCTGCAATCACCATCTGCAGTGATTTAGGAGCCCAGAAAAATAAAGTCTGACACTGTTTCCACTGTTTCCCCATCTATTTCCCATGAAGTGATGGGACCAGATGACATGATCTTCGTGTTCTGAATGTTGAGCTTTAAGCCAACCTTTCACTCTCCTCTTTCACTTTCATCAAGAGGCTTTTAGTTCCTCTTCACTTTCTGCCATAAGGGTGGTGTCATCTGCATATCTGAGGTTATTGGTATTTCTCCTGGCAATCTTGATTCCAGCTTGTGCTTCTTCCAAGCAGGTTAAATAAATGCAAATCACAACTAAAACCTTATTGTAAAACTAGAAAGTCAAAGAGGAAGAAAGGGTCCTGAAGGAATCACAGAGAAAGGATACATCATCTAAAAGGAAACAAAAATCATTCTGACGCAAACTTTCAAGAGCAAGAATAAAAGCTAAAAGACAAAGGTATTTTTATTGTTTCTCTTCAAAATCCTAAGAGAAAGTAACTGTCAATATAGAATAAATTAAGTCAACAGTCATTTGGAAACAAGCACTAAAAAATACATTTCAGACAAAATTCAGAGGAATGGCCACTTTCAGATTCATTGTGAATAAAATCTTATGACAGAAGTAAGCTAAGGAAAAAATCCAGAAAAAACAATGGATTTAAAGTGGTGTGATAAGCAAAGAAATTAGTAAACATGTGGGTTAAAAGAAGCATTTTTTATATAGAATAATAGCAATATTGCCACAGTGGTTATTAATTTGGGTACTTTAAAAAAATAAGAGAATAAAAACCTAAGAGCTCTTATCACAAGGAAAAAAATATTTTTTCTTTCTCTTTTATTTTGTATCTATGGCATGCTGCGGTTCATGGGGTTGCAAAGAGTCGGACAGGACTGAGCGACTGAATTGAACTGAACTGAACTGAGATGATACTTCCTGGGTCGGGATGATCCACTGGAGAAGGGATAGGCTACCCATTCCAGTATTCTTGGGCTTCCCTTGTGGCTCATCTGGTGAAGCATCTGCCTGCAATGAGAAAGACCTAGGTTTGATTTCTGGGTTGGGAAGATCCCCTGTAGAAGGGAAAGGCTACCCACTCCAGTATTCTGGCCTGGAGAATTCCTTGGACTGTATAGTCCATGGGGTCACAAAGAGTTGGAGACAACTGAGCGACTTTCGCTATGAGATGATAAATAGTCACTAAACTTATTGTGGCAATCTTTTCTTGATACATGTAAGTCAAATCATTATGCTGTACACTTTAACCTTATACAGAGCTATACATAAATTATATCTCAATAAAACTGGTACAGGAAAAAACCCACTGAGATCTAATAAAACTCCAAACACCTACAACATTTAATAAGGAAAGTGGGTAATTATTGTCTAGAAGAAGGTGAGCATTATTTCTTTTTTAAATTTTTTATTGAAGTATAAGTGATTTACAATATTGTGTTATTTTTCAGTTCAGTTCAGTTGCTCAGTCGTGTCTGACTCTTTGTGACCCCATGAATCGCAGCACACCTAGCCTCCCTGTCCATCACTAAACTCACGTCCATCGTGTTGGTGATGCCATCCAGCCATCTCATTCTCTGTTGTCCCCTTCTCCTCCTGTCCCCAATCCCTCCCAGCTTCAGCCTTTTCAAATGAGTCAACTCTTCTCATGAGACGGCCAAAGTACTGTAGTTTCAGCTTTAGCATCATTCCTTCCAAAGAAATCCCAGGACTGATCTTCTTTAGAATGGACTGGTCAATCTCCTTGCAGTCCAAGGGACTCTCAAGAGTCTTCTCCAACACCACAGTTCAAAAACATCTCAGCTTTCTTCATAGTCCAACTCTCACATCCATACATGACTACTGGAAAAAACATAGCCTTGACTAGATGGACCTTTGTTGGCTAAGTAATGTCTCTGCTTTTCAATATGCTATCTAGGTTGGTCATAACTTTTCTTCCAAGGAGTAAGCATCTTTTAATTTCATGGCTGCAATCACCATCTGCAGTGATTTTGGAGCCCCGAAAAATAAAGTCTGACACTGTTTCCACTGTTTCTCCATCTATTTCCCATGAAGTGATGGGACCAGATGCCATGATCTTCGTTTTCTGAATGTTGAGCTTTAAACCAACTTTTTCACTGTCCTCTTTCACTTTCATCAAGAGGCTTTTGAGTTCCTTTTCCCTTTCTGCCAAAAGGGTGGTGTCATCTGCATATCTGTGGTTATTGATATTTCTCCCGGCAATCTTGATTCCAGCTTGTGCTTCTTCCAGCCCAGCATTTCTCATGTTATTTTTAGGTGTACAGAAAAGTGATTTGGTTTTATTTATACACACACATACACATATGTTTTGTTTTTAAAAAGAAACAAAAATTACTCTGGCACAAACTATCAAGGGCAAAAAATAAAAGCAAAAAGAATAATATTTTAGAATCCCACTTTAACAAGAATATATATATATTCTTTTTTCTGATTCTTTCCCATTATACATTATTACAAGATATTAAATATAGTTTTCTGTGCTATGGAATTATTAATGTTAGTCCCTGTTAAATCATTATATATGTTAACAATTTCAACATAATTAGGTAAACATTGTATATCTAAATACTTAGAGGATAAAAAGGAGTAAAGATACCTTGGTCAATATTGTTTAAGGCAGAGAAAGATAAAAGCATTTTGAAGAGAAAGAAAAAAAGGTGAGAAGATAGAGATAACCCACCCAAAATTTTATTAATCACAAGAAATGTCAAAATTCTCCAGGTAAAGGACAGAGGCTGTAAATTGGGTTTTAAATATACAGTAAAGTTCTCTTTATCAGATCAGATCAGATCAGTCGCTCAGTCGTGTCCGACTCTTTGCGACCCCATGAACCGCAGCACGCCAGGCCTCCTTGTCCATCACCAGCTCCCGGAGGTCACCCAGACTCATACCCATCGAGTCAGTGATGCCATCCAGCCATCTCATCCTCTGTCGTCCCCTTCTCCTCCTGCCCTCAATCCCTCCCAGCATCAGAGTCTTCTCCAATGAGTCAACTCTTCGCATGAGGTGGCCAAAATACTGGAGTTTCAGCTTTAGCATCATTCCTTCTAAAGAAATTCCAGGATTGATCTCCTTCAGAATATATTGATACATAATAATCAATGTAAAAGGATGAAAAAAAGGAGACCAGGTAAATAATAATTACAAATAAGTTAATATTGTTATGTTAATATTAAAAAAATGCACTTTGAGGGGGAAAGTATTATGAGGGGTAAAGATGGTTACTACCCATTGGTGTGTTTCAAGTCACAGTAAGTAATAGTATTTCAAAGTGTAGTACATGCCTCCACAACATGTATAGGGAACATTTTACATAATTAGAAGGAAAAATCGCAAACCTACAATTATATTGAGAAGTAAATGCTCCTTATTCTGTAATAGCAGACCAAGTAGACATATGAAAATTCTTATTTGCAACTCTGTAACAAAAATGTCGGGGAAGGCAATGGCACCCCACCCCAGTACTTTTGCCTGGAAAATCCCCTGGATGGAGGAGCCTGATAGGCTCCAGTTCATGGAGTCGCTAAGAGTCGGACACGACTGAGCGGCTTCACTTTCACTTTTCGCTTTCATGCATTGAAGAAGGAAATGGCAACCCACTCCAGTGTTCTTGCCTGGAGAATCCCAGGGACGGGGGAGCCTGGTGAGCTTCCGTCTATGGGGTCGCACAGAGTCGGATACGACTGAAGCGACTTAGCAGCAGCAGCAGCAGCAGCAGCAACAAAAATGTAGGAACAGCTGTCCCAAGTCAAGAAGACAGATAGCTAACTTGTGGTTTATTTCCACATTAGATAAGCATTCAGTGGTTGAAAATGGACTAGATCTCATGGACAACATATAGATAATTCTCTACAACTGGATGTAAGATGACAAAAGAAAGTTGAAAAATATCACATGCAGTATGATACCAAGTGGAGTTTTGAATTGGTTATGAACACAGTGGAGCTTGGAGATGAGATTTGGATCGGAATATAAAGTTGGCAGTTGTCTGCATTTATCTCTTTAAAGTACAAGAAAGCGTAAATTTGCCGAGGAGAGTTACGTAAAGAAGTTCCCTAGAGCCAGGCTTCCCAACTTTCACAGAGCAAATTGACAAGAGGGGACTCCAGCAAATGAAATCCAGAAAAGCAGCCTCTCTTGAAAAGTAAAGAGAAACAAATAAGGAAAGCTCTCTTATTGCTTGTCCTCATGGCTTCCTACTTTGAAAGTGGTTCTGTAAGGCCATAGGATGCCCAAAGCCACAGTAGCTATTTAGAATCGTGCAGGAGAAAAGCTTGAGGGTGAAAAGTCAGTATGCTAAGGAAGGTGGATTAGGAGAGAATCCAAATTAGAGTAATTTGACTCATCTGAAAACTTACCACCTCTAGAATTTTGTTATATGAGATAAGCATCTATTTTGTAAAGTCTCTGCTCCTTATATTTTCTGTGACTTGAGGCCAAAAGCACCTTATTCTACCCTAGTGGCAATGTAACAATATCTATTTCCTAGATAAAGAAAGTTTGTGTTGAATAAATATATTAAAGCTACTCACTAGGGTTACAAAGATGACTAAGACACGCCCCTGGTCCAGGAGATACCTAATATAGGAGAGAGAAATTTACATTGAAAGTAGTAAGAAATAGTAGGGCCTTGAAGGCTTTTGGTCATGGGTGTAGACTAATAAAGGCAGTGTTCTAGGACCATTAGCTTAGTATCATAATAAAAATGGTTGCTCACCTAGTATGCATAGAGAAGAAAAGAAAGTGGCTCAGTCATGTCCCACTCTTTGCGACCTCATGGACTGTAGCCCACCAGGCTCCTCTGTCCATGAAATTCTCTAGATAAGAATACTGGAGAGGATTGCCATTTCCTTCTCCAGGAGATCTTCCCCAACCCAGACATCGAACCTGGGTCTCCTGCATTCCAGGCAGATTCTTATGGCTGAGCACCTAGTGTGCATACAGATGACTATATTACAGATTTTATTTCATTCAACCTTATAACAAACCAAGAAAGAAGTCTTGTCTGTGTTTGAGGGATGAAGAAACTGAGGGCCATGGAATTTAAATAATTGGTTCAAGATGAGATAACAATAAGATTAAAGCCTGTCATCTTCACCTCCAGAGGCCGTGTTCTTATCTGGCTTCTTTCCTGTGACAATGTTTCTTGTGTCCTCTGCTGCCTTTATCCTCATTTCATCATCCACACAGGACGCCTGGAGGGAGGAGAAATGGGAGTCAGGGGACAGATCAAAGCAGAACAGAGGCAGGTATAGGAAGGGAAATGAAGGAAGGATTGGGACGGATGACATCTGTAGGAGGAGTAATGAGACTCAGTGACAGACAGATGTGGGATGGAGGGAATGAGGACCCTAGGGACCTCAGAGATCCTGCTCAGTTCCTTTCCTCCTTGAAAGAACATCTAGTATTCATTGCTTCTGTTTTTCTCACACATTTCTTAACACATGAGAATCTAGCTTCTGCTGCAACTACTTTTGGGGAAAGTCTTCCTTGTGTATTTACCAATTGCCTAAAAATTGAACATAGATACAAACATTTTGTTTTCTTCTATTTTTCTCAGTATCTCTTTACTTTATTTAAGTGTTCTTCATAGGTCGTTCCACGAAACTGAGGTTATCCTTAGAGAAACTCATTGTCTCTTTTAAAATGCCTCTCTCCTCCACCTTTTGTCTTCTTCCAGAATTATTGGGGGTTGCCTTGTATCTATTGGAGAAGGAAATGGCAACTCACTCCAGTATTCTTGCCTGGAGAATCCCAGGGACAGGGGAGCCTGGTGAGCTTCCGTCTGTGGGGTCGCACAGAGTCGGACACAACTGAAGCGACGCAGTGGCAGTGGCGGCAGCCTTGTATCTATCTTCTTACTTGACTCCTCCAATTTTTCTCTGTTGTCCTCTGAATGAACTCCTGGAATATGTCCTTTACTCTAATAGTCTTTATCTATGTTTTGTCTCCTCCTGGATATCTTCTGAGCAATTTTAACCTTTTGCTGTCCCATCTCCATATCTTCTCACCTCTGGCTATCATATGGCTTTATATATGTGTATATTTATTTATTACTCCTTAAACAAGATGATAGGTCTTGTTTAAGGAGTAAATTTTTAATATATTTTCAGTAGCTTTCACAGTGCCTCACATTTTACATCTAGAAGACTCTCCATTCAGTGATTTCTTCACTCATTGAACAAGCATGTGAGTAGGAGGCACAAAAAGGAGAAAAACAGAATAAATAGCTACAAGAGCATGAAGAAGAGAAGAGAAATGAGGAGGCAATTTGAAAATGCTGTAGAAATTCATTTTCTTTTTTTTTAATTATTTTTATTTTTTTTTATTTTGCTTAACTTTACAATATTGTATTGCTTTTACTATACATCGAGATGGATCCGCCACCAGTATACACGTGTTCCCCATCCTGAACCCTCCTCCCTCCCCCCTCCCCACACCATCCCTCCAGGTCGTCCCAGTGCTCCAGCCCCAGGCATCTGTTATCAGGCATCGTACCTGGACTGATGACTCGTTTCAGATATGATATTATACATATTTCAATGCTATTCTCCCCAATCATCCCACCCTCTCCCGGTCCCAGAGTCCAAAAGTCTGTTCTATACATCAGTGTCTCTTTTGCTGTCTCGAAAATAGGGTTATTGTTACCATCTTTCTAAATTCCATATATATGCGTTAGTATACTGTATTTGTGTTTTTAAACCTGATTGCTTACACAATAAAAGCCAAAGAGAAGTACAACATACAAAGGAGGGAAGTAAGCAAAGAGGTAGGGAGGGAGAGTCTCCCTCAATGCGTGTACAGATAAAAATGACAGATGCTCCATTTTTTAGTATAGCTAAAAAATCTTGGTGCCTGCAGCTTCAGGTAGCAGGAGCTTCCAGCCATGAGTAGCCATCACGTTATACAAATATTTGCATTCTTGTTTTTATATAAGCCATTCATAGATGGTAGATGGGAACCTGTATTGGAGTTCTCCAGAGAAACAGAACTGATAGGAAGGATGAGTGGGTGGGTTTTAAGGCATCAGCTCATGGGATTATGTGGGCTGACAAGTTTGGAATTGGCAGGGCAGGCTGGCAGGCTGGAAATTCTGGCAAGAGATAATTGATCTAGTCATGAGTCTGGAGGCAGAATTTCTTCCTTGTCTCGGAACCTCAGTCTTTTCTCTTAAGGCCTTTAGCTTCAGTTACGTAAGGCTCACTGTAACATGGAAGGTAATGTTTTTACTCAGTGTCTACTGATTTAAACGCTAATTTAATCACTTCTAAAACATGCTTTTACAGCAAAATGAAGACTGATATTTGACCAAAAACTGGGTACCATAGCCTTGCCAAGATATATGAAGTTCACTATCACAGGATGGAAGCCAAGGACCCAGGGGAAGTGTTCCTCTGGACAGGAGAGGGGTCAGTTCCTTCAATACAAATGGGAAATGAGGATGGGTACTGATGCGGGGGCGTTAGGGAGTTCCTGTGAAACAGCCTCTGGCTCTCTATGAAGAAGACAGATCTTCTGGGATTGGAGGAAGGGATTAAAGATTTGAAATAGTAGATCAGGTTTGCAAAATTCAGTGACTAGAGTAGGAGACTGAGTTGTGAGTGAAAAAATAGATTGCTGAGTAGAACTAAGGGCTGCTGATCAGAATCTTATGTGTAGTACAATCTCATTAATAAATACTGATGGCATAACTATTTCACATAAAATGACATCTTTATAAATGTTTGCACAGTGTTGCTCTTTACTTTCTTCTAGTAAACATCGCTCTTCAGTTAAGTGCCTTGCACCCTACTGAAATCTCTTATTCCATCTATCAGACCTAAGTAGTGTTACTTGTGGTCTGCTTGTTTGAACACATTATTGTTTGCCTTGTAGCACTATGCACATAATAAATATTAAACTTTAATATTTTAAACAAGTGACAAGGTGAATCAGCTTAAGGAGAAGGATATGACTAATAAATGCTAGGAGTATTTTATAGGCTTTTAGCATAGACCCACAGCTCTGTAACTCAATACTGACACATTCCTCTCGCCATCTTTCAAAGGACAAGCTTACATACTGTGTAATAGGCACTTCATACGTATTTAAATGAACTCATGAAGATGGATTCTATTTTCTACATCTTTGTCTATTTGCAAATCATGTTTTAGAAAATGGCTAAGAGGCAAAGAATATCTAAAGCTTTTGATTCAGTATTCTCATCTTCCTATGTTTATTTGAATTATCTGGTTAGTGGCACTTGTTTATTTGTGAGGTAGTGTGAGGTAGAGAAAATATTTTTAAATCATGGAGTAGGAAGACCTAGGTAGGTGATAGAAAACTCAGACCTACAGAAACGTAGTACATCTGCTTGCAGATCTTGTAATCTTTGGCTCACATTTTAGTTCAGGCTTTATTATTTGCTAGTGCTATGATTTAGAGAAGTAATTCACTCTCCACTGGCTTCATTTTCTTTATCTCTAAGATGTTAATAGTATTTGTTTTGCCTACAGCATGATGTTTTAGCAATGGTTAAATAAAATTTTATAACAGAACTTTCAGGTTATACCAATATACATCTATTAGTTCAAAACAGAGAGGGAGATTGGTTTTGAGGAATTGGCTCATGCACTTATGAGGCTGGCAAGTCTGCAATCTGGAGATCAGCCTGGTAGCATGGAAACTTGGAGTTGATGTTGCAATCCTGAATCTCATATCTTGAAATTGGAAACTCACACAAGGTGTCTACATTGCAGTCTCAAGGCAGAATTCCTTTCTCTTCAGGAAACTTCTGTCTTTGCTCTTCAGATATTCAACTGATTAGATGAGGCCTACCCATGTTATATGGACTTCCCTGGTGGCTCAGATGGTAAAGCATCTGTCTACAATATGGGAGACCTGGGTCCGATACATGGGTCGGGAAGATCCTCTGGAGAAGGAAATGGCAATCCACTCCAGTAATATTGCCTGGAAAATCCCATGGACAGAGGAGCCTGGTAGGCTACAGTCCATGGGGTCGCAAAGAGTCGGACACGACTGAGTGACTTAACTTACCCGTGTTATGGGTGATAATCTGCTTTACTTAAAGTGTACTGCTTTAATGTTGGTTCCATCCAAAAAATGCCTTCACAACAACATCTAGACTGAACAAATGTCTGAACAAATGACTGTGTACAATAGCCCAGCCACGTTGACACTCATCATCACCAAAGAGCATTATAATTAATACTTGATTCTTGAGTTGAGCCACTTAGATTTAATTCTAGCATCACCTTTTGGGGGCTAAGTTCCCTTGAGCAAATATTGTACTCTCTCTGTAATTTACTCTCCTTTCTATGAAAGCATCTTATAGAGTTGTTATGAGATTAGATGATACATGTAATATGTTCAGAATAGGGTAGCACAGAGTAAATGTGCAGGAAATAATGGTTATTATTATTAAATACATATCACTATAGTGGCTTCCCTGGTGGCTCAGAGGTTAAAGCGTCTGCCTGCAACGCGGGAGACCTGGGTTCGATCCCTGGGTCGGGAAGATCACCTGGAGAAGGAAGTGGCAACCCACTCCAGTATTCTTGCCTGGAGAATCCCGTGGATGGAGGAGCCTGGTGGGCTACAGTCCACGGGGTCGCAAAGAGTCGGACACGACTGAGTGACTTAACTATCACTATTATCTGGAAATATACCAGTACAAAATTCTGAAATGGAAAATAAATTTTTGTGCTTATTAATCCTGTTGGCCACCACCCCCCACCCCCACCGGCCACCGCACTGGGGTTCTGATAAAAAATAGTAACTACTCATTCTCGATTTATTGTAACAATCACAATTTCAATATTCTGCCCTAAGGAAATGGCAACCCACTCCAGTATTCTTGCCCAGAAAATCCCATGGACAGAGAAGCCTGGCAGGCTACAGTCCATGGGGTCGAAAGAGTCAGACATGACTTACAACTAAACCACTACCACAATATCTTCTTCAGCACAGTCTATTTTTCAGAACTTTTATTCTGCTATTTGAATAAACATCAGAATAAAATATTTGTGCTATAAAATATCACATACACTCACATATATAACACATATATAAATATGTGTTATAAAATATTTATGCCATAAGTATCAAAAATAATTGACCTTTACAGATAGTGGTTAAGCCTGGCTACTCAGACTTATAGTTTATTCTATAGTTTTATAGAGAAGCAGCAAATTAGTTTGCCATCTGCCAGCTCAGAAGCCTTACCACCTTGTAGGCAGTATCTTGGTAATAGATTCTTAATTTCATGCAAAGCTATTCATTAATTTTTGTCATAATCTCAGAGGGTTATAGTTTATTTATTTCTCTGCATCTGAACACATCAGCATCATCTAAAACAGTTTGTTGATATGCGATTTTATTTGCTAATACTCAAGAGAATTTACCATTTCCAACTCTTATTTGTTTTTCAGAGTTACTTAATTAACTGTGAGCTTCCCTTCTGTTGCATAGTGTATATTTAATAAGTGTCTCATTCCATTAAAGTAGCTGTATGTGGGCCTGTGCATGGGTTCTTAATGTGTCGCTGAGCTGGTTCTGTTTAGGTGAAAAATAAGTTAGCTTAGGAAAAGAAAATAGAAATTAAAAAAGGAATTCAAAATTTAAAAAGATCAGTTAAATGAGCTTTATTATTAGAACTAATCTAATACATACTTGTTTTTAAGACAAAATGTTAACATGGATTTACTAAATTGTGAATGAATAGGAAGTCATTTTTGTTGTACTTACAGAGTTGAGATAAAAAAAAATCTTCACCAAGGAAGGCTTTCACAGGTTGACAGTGAGGTCTGAGGTCCACTCTCACCCAGGGCCTGGATCCAGGATTTTCACATTTAGAACCTCAGTTCCATTAGGTCCTCAGTCAACTTGATCTCAGGAACAACTCTGAAAAATCAAGCTCATAAATAATTTTTTTTTCATAATTTACATTGTTGGTTTATTACACTAGAGGCTATTTCAATCCAAAGATTAATCTAGGGTACTGCCCCTAGATTAATCCCCTCCTGGTATCAAAGTCCCTGAAAACTTGAATCAACATTTAAAGTTGTGTTTAGAGAATCCACAGTTAGAGTTAAAGGCTAGAGGAGCAATTTAGTTTTATATTATGTCCCACCTCTATTTCCTTGGAGTGCTGGGTTGAAAAGGATTTTGAGATGTATATTTGATGCCAGTGAAAAGAGAATGCTATGCTTGAATGACAGCACCTTACATCTGCCCACGATTCTGGGGTGAGCCGAGTATGCTATATATCTCTCACTTTTGACCTATCTATTGAAAAAAGGCTTACCACTGTCCTGTACCCATAATATAATGCCTCATTCTACTCATTTAGAATGTAGATATCTTCCAGATGTGCTTGTGTTTAGGCGTTTCAGTTGTCTCTGACTCTTTGTGACCTCATGGACTTTAGGCCACCAGGCTATTCTGTACTTGGGATTCTCCAGGCAAGAAAACTGGAGTGGGCTGTCATTTCCTTCTCCAGGGGATCTCCCAGGGATCACACTTGCATCTCTTAATGTCTCCTTCACTAGCAGATGGGTTCTTTTCCATTAGCACCACCTGCGAAGTTTTCTAGCTACATTACCCATTTCCCTTCAGTTCAGTTCAGTCGCTCAGTCATGACTGACTCTGCTACCCCATGGACTGCAGCACACCAGGCCTTCCTGTCCATCACCAGCTCCTGGAGCTTGCTCAAACTCATGTCCATTGAGTTGGTGATGCCATCTAACCATCTCACCCTCTGTCATCCCCTTCTCTTCCCACCTTCAATCTTTCCCAACATCAGGGTCTTTTCAAATGAGTTGGCTCTTTGCATCAGGTAGCCAGGGTGTTGGAGTTTCAGCTTCAGCATCAGTCCATCCAATGAATATTCAGGACTGATTTCCTTTAGGATTGACAAGTTGGATCTCCTTGCCGTCCAAGGGGCTCTCAAGAATCTTCTCCAACAACACAATTCAAAAGCATTAATTCATTGGCACTCAGCTTTCTTCATAGTCCAACTCATGTCCATACATAACTACTGGAAAAACCATAGCTTTGACTAGATGGACCTTTGTTGCCAAAGTAATGTCTTTGTTTTTTAATGTGTTGTCTAGGTTAGCCATAACTTCTCTTCCAAAGAGCAAGCATCTTTTAATTTCATGGCTGCAGTCACCATCTGCAGTGATTTTGGAGCCCCCCAAAATAAAGTTGAGCTATTTCAAATCCTAAAAGATGATGACGTGATAGTGCTGCACTCAATATGCCAGCAAATTTGGAATGTTTAGCAGTGGCCACAGGACTGGAAAAGGTCAGTTTTCATTCCAATCCCAAAGAAAGGCAATGCCAAAGAATGTTCAAACTACTGCACTATTGTACTCATCTCACACACGAGCATAGTGATGCTCAAAATTCTCCAAGCCAGGCTTCAACAGTATGTGAACCGTGAACTTCCAGATGTTCTGGCTGGATTTAGAAAAGGCAGAGGAACTAGAGATCAAATTGCCAACATCTGTTGGATCATAAAAAAAGCAAGAGAAAAACATGTGTTGTTCCAGAAAAACATCTATTTCTGCTTTATTGACTATGCCAAAGCCTTTGACTGTGTGGATCACAATAAACTATGGAAAATTCTTCAAGAGATGGGAATACCAGACCACCTGACCTGCCTCTTGAGAAATCTGTATGCAGGTCAAGAAGCAGCAATTAGAACTGAACATGGAACAACAGACTGGTTCCACTTCCCTTAGGCAAATATAAAAAATATATATATCTGATTATCAGACTAAGCTCTCTTTTTCACAGAAAGCCATCTGACCACATTTTTCAGGTGACAATATCCTTGAGTAAGATATGATTTTCTTTAGTCATATTATGGTATAAGAATAGCCAGAAGTATGGTGTTTCTGTGGTCTCCATAAGCAACACTTTAAAAATCATATTCTTTAAAGATTAATATATGATGTAGACATGTTATTAATTCAATGAGGACTGACTAGCATCAGAAGTGAGTTTTCCATGCCACCTTATGCTAATGTGTTTTTAGTTCTTCATACTAAAAGGACTTCATAGTTTGTTTCTTAAGTCTCCCAACTTTCCTGAATAAAGATTGAATTTGTTTTCCCAAAGTTTTAGGCTCTCTGGGCACAGAGAGAAGCTCATAGCCTTGGCTTTGAGTTTGACTGAGGATGCATTGGCTTCAAGACTGACCAAGAGAAGGCAAACAACCTCTTGGGTTGCCTTAATTTAAAGGATCTTTCATATTCTGTAAGGAACACAGACTTCACACCTAAGATATATATATATATATTTTGGGGTGGGTGGGTGAGCAGACATTAAGGGATATGGATTTGAAGAGCTGGTGAGTAAAGGCAAGTTATTCATTTTAAAAATGTAGTTTCATATATTTTTTAAGAAACTGATAACTTAAGAGAATACCTTTTCTGTATTTCAGTTGGGATTAGTCTAAAGTTGTCATATAACATATACACTAGACTTCAAAAGGCTTTACACATACTGCATGACTCTGAAAATTACTTCAGAGAGTTGTGAATAGACTTTTCTTCAGGGTATTTCAGACTAATCTAAGAAAATCTTTGCTTGAATAGTTCTTTATGTGTACTTATTTTAGAAAGAATTCTACTCAGTCTCTGGTTATTAATGTTTATCTCATTTGTGAAGCTCTTTAGATGCTTCGGAAGAAATGATTAATAATTAAATACCAAAGTAAAATGTTATTATTCTTTTTTTCATGTGTGTATTTAATTTACCAATAACATTTAAATCATTATTGTAACATATCTACTCATGTCTCTACTTCCAAGGATTTATTTTTATTTTCCCATTGACTTATTTTTCAATATGCCTGTGAGGATGGTCTCAAAATTTCATAACTCCCTGATTTTTTATTCTTCAGAAAACTGTACATTTATGAGTCTCCAAAATGCCCCAAACATCCCCAAGTCCTTCATCTCAGAGGTCAATTTTCTTTTCAATATCTAACAACCCCAGTACAATCATACATCTAGATTTTTTTGGTAGGCAGTTCATCTCTTGTTATTGGATTTTCTTGGTTTCATATTTTTGAACTCTAAGAGTGTTCAATTTTCCTATGAATCTTACTGATTATTGTGTTCTAATATTTGATGTCATTGTTCAGAGGCTAAATTATGTCCAGTTCTTTGCAACCCCATGGACCACCGCATATCAGACTCCTCTGTTTATGGAGATTTCCAGGCAAGAATATTGGAATGGATTGCCATTTCCTTCTCCAGGGAGTCTTCCTGGACTGGAGATCAGACTCATATCTCTTGCATTGGCAGATGACTTCTTTACCACTGAGCCACCAGGGAACCCCGTTCTAACATTAGTTTCAGTTAACATGTTTTAGTTTCAGCTAGCATGAAATCCAGCCCAAACTAGTCTAAAAAATATAAGGGATATATTTACTTACATTATTAAGTCTCCAGGAGTAAGGTATGCTTCAGAGCTGGTGGTCTGATGAGGAGGACTGTGTTCTTGCTGTCTTTCCCTACTATAACCTCTAAATCAATTTTATACCAAATTTTTCTAGGGCCACAGGATGCAGGTCAGTAAGAGTTGAAAATACAGAGTTTCATTTTCAACTCTAGGAAGAAGGTTGACTTTTATAGCTTTCTCTTAAAAGGCAAGACACTTCTTTCCTAAAAGCCTACTAAAAAAAAAAAAAAAAGGAACAACTCTCCTCACTTCTCACTGGTGTAAAATGACTCAGGAACCTCCACCAATAACCTCCAGCAGAGAAGATGACATAAATGTAATTGACCCATATGAATCAATGAGTCTTGCTTCCTCCCCCAGGCCATGCCTCAGTTAGAAAATGAATATTGAGTAGCCAATTATTCCATAGCATGCTGCTATGGACTAATGTTCTGGGCTTTTTCACTGGTTTCCACTTACTAAGTTATAATTTTAATACATCACAACTTTTCCTCTTCCAGATCACAATCACAAGGGAGCAAAAAAGGTACACTTACTTTAAATATGGTTGTTGACCTCTAAAATAATATTTTAGGTTTGATCTCTCTGTTGAGCTCTGATCTAAAGCCACCACTCTCTACTTTAATGGAGTCATTATCTCCATTTAGATACCTAATGGGAAACTCAAACTTAACGTGACCAAAAGAGAACTCTTGATTCCTCTCAACCCTATACTTTTCCTCCCTCAGACATCTCCATAAATAGAAATATTCTTATTTATAGAACCTCATTTACTCAGTTGATCAAACCTCACATCAAATTAGAATCATATCAGCTTTTTCTTTTCCTTCCAAAGTGAAAATTGCTCAGTCATGTCCGACTCTTTGGGACCCCATGGACTATATGGTTCATGGAATTCTCCTGCCAGAATACTGGAGGCGGTAACCTTTCCCTTCTCCAGGAGCCCTTCCCAACCCAGGGATTGAACCCAGGTCTCCCACACTGCAGGTGGATTCTTTACCAACTGAGCCACAAGGGAAGCCCTTTCCTTCCAAACACACATACAATTTGTCAGCAAGCTCTATTGGCCATGTAGGCAAAAATATACATCTTGAAACTGTCTACTTCCCTTTTCTTCACAGCTACTATCCCAGTCTAAACTCCCATCATTATTCACCTAACTTGCCTCTTAACTGTCTGGTTTTCACTTTTGCACCTATACAATTAATTGAACAAATGATGTCCTAGTGAGCTTTGAAAACTGTTTATAAAATCCTGTCAGGTGGCTTGGATGATAAAGAATCTGCTTCAGTGTAGCAGACCCACGTTTGATCCCTGGGTCGGGAAGATCCCCTGGAGAAGGAAATGCCAGCCCACTCCAGTATTCTTGCCTGGAGAATCCCATGTACAGAGGACCCTGGTGGGCTACAGTTCATGGGATCACAGAGTCAGACACGACTGAGCAACTCTAGATTTTTATTCTTACCTTTTATATGTGTTTTTCAATTTATAAAAATGTTTTGATTAACATAAAGCTTTAATTTTAAAATAGTCAAATATATCAGTCTTTTCCTTTAGAGTTTGTCATCTCTGTCCTTCCTTTTAATAAATTCAAACTTGAGCATCTTAGTATATTTTGCCATATTTTCTGCTGAACATTTTAATGTTTATCCTTTCAAATTTAAGTGTTTAAACCTTCTGGGATGGATTTTTGTGTATCATGTGAGGTACTACAAATCAATTTTCTTTCTTCCCATGTGATTAGATAATTGTCCTGAAAACACTATTGAATATTTCCTCATTGCCTCTCTGATCGGAAATGAAAAATTTGTTTATAAATCAAATTTCCACAAATGCATAGACTAGTAGTGGGGGGCTCTCTTTTTAGTTTCTCAGCGAAATTCTCTGTTTCTGTACTAATATCACTTTTGAATCTTAATTAACAGACTTTTATATCTTTTTACTGCAGTTAAAGCCTATCTCCCCAATTTAGTCTTTTGCCTCAGAAGAATCTTGGCTCTTTTCAGGACTCTTTGATCTTCAGTGCATAGAATCACCTTGCCAAGTTCCACAAATACAAAAAAATCATGCTGAACTTTTAAATAGAATTCTATCCAGAGGTTGCAGAGGGGAAAGACAATTTTGCTGTCACTGTCTTGAAATTCTTACTTTTTAAAGACAGGACCCGACATTTTCATTTGGTATTGGGCCTTGCAAATTGCATAGCTGGTCCTGTGATGATTATTGGTGAATAGGTTTGGAGTTAAGCTTTGCTTTTTTTTTTTTTTTGCCTTTTTAAAGGTAATTCTTAAAAAGTATTCATTAACCGACTTATTTTCAAGGTTAATGAATACTTTTTAAGAATTACGATTTTGGAGAATGGCATTGAAATATGTATAATATCATATATGAAACGAGTCGCCAGTCCAGGTTCAATACACGATACTGGATGCTTGGGGCTGGTGCCCTGGGACGACCCAGAGGGATTGTATGGGGAGGGAGGAGGGACGAGGGTTCAGGATGGGGAACACATGTATACCTGTGGCAGATTCATTCTGATACATGGCAAAACCAATACAATATTGTAAAGTTAAATAAAATTATTATTAAAAAATAATAAAAATAAAAATATTACTCAAATATTCTTTAAGGGAGAAATTAGAGTATTAATTTAAGAAAACCAGGTCTACAACTTAATAAGGGCGAAATGACTTAATATTTAGTTGAACTGTTCCACAAATAGTGGGATAAACAGAGAATTTCCTTTTAAAAATTGAATAACTGTGATCTTCAATGCATTTTGTAAGATTTTATTACAGAGTTAATTTAGGTCAACTGACTTTTAATGGTTAGTCCACAAGTTAGAATAAGTTTTAAATAGCTTTGGTTATAAAATGAAGTAGGTCAATACTTTATTTAATTTGATCACGCTAAATAGTGTTTTGAAAAATATGAGTAGATAGGGCCTGAAAGGGCTTAGTATCTATCAAATATGAGCCAGTTTTTCAGAAATGAAGACTTGTAAAAAATCCATTTCCACATTTCCAATTGAGACCTGTACTTTCTTATCTTTGAACACTAACATAGGTGGCTGACCATGAGGGAGATGAGTTCTACCTCATCGGGGGCCAAAGGTTTCCAATCCAATATTTTATATTTGAATTTGTAGGGAACATAAAGAACTTGTTTAGTTATATGTGATAAATTCCTAGGAGTTTTCTCTCACATTCTGCTCCACCTTAGTACTCTCCAGTCAAACAAGATTTTATGGTGTTTTAACTTTATTTGTTTGAGTTTGCTTGGTTTAGCTCTGTGTTAATCTTGATCCAATCAAGAACTGAAGTGCATGACCAACAAATTCATGGAGTAGTCTCTCTCCAAAAGTGAAGATAAAGTCCAAAGGAGTTTGAGATGTCTATAAATTCTGAATATTCATTGGAAGGACTGATGCTGAAGCTCCAATACTTTGACCACCTGATTTGAAGAGCCAACTCATTAGAAAAGACCCTGATGTTGGAAAAGATTGAAGGCAGGAGGAGAAGAGGGCAGCAGAGGACTAGGTGATTGGGTGAAACCACTGACTCAATGGAAGTGAGTGTGAGTGAGCTCTGGGAGATAGTGAAGGACAGGAAGCCTGCTGTGCTGCCGTCCATGGGTTACAAAGAGTCATACATGACTGAGCGACTGAACAGCAGCAACAACATAAATTCTGGAGAGGGCCAAGAGGGCTTTTTGTCATCTCAACCTCCTGGATTTGGCAGGTTCAAAGATTCAAGCTACTGTCTATCTATCTATCTAATTATATAGTAGGAAAGGTCTTGAGAGAGAAATTTCATCTGTAAACAGACCTAAAAAGATTCCCAAATCCCAATTTTGATGGTGCCACATCATACCTTGTAAAAGATACAGGTAGAATAAATTTCTGGTGTCTAAATAACTAGATTAATACTCTGGGACTTCCCTGGTGGTCCAGTGGTAAAGAATCTGCCTGCCAATGCAGGGGACATGGGTTCGATCCCTGTCCCCAGGAAGATTCCACATGCCTGAGGGTAACGAAGCCCATGTGCCACAATTACTGAGCCCAAGAGCCTAGATCCTGTGCTCTGCAACAAGAAAAGCCACAGCGATGAGAGTCTGTGCACCACAATTAGGGAGTGTCCTACTCACCACAACTCGAGAAAGACAGCAATGAAGACTAAGCACAGCCAAAAAAAAAAAAAAAAAGGCTCTGGACAAGGGGATGACAGTATCTGCTTCAAATAAAGGCAAAAGTTCCTTTTCAAAGAAGCAGAGTTACTCTGATGTAGAAGCAAGTCAAGGTGCTGAAAATTCTTCCTAGATACTGATTCAATGGCCATTTGACCTAGCTCCAAATAAAGATGTCCCAATGTACTTGGAAGGGATCCATCAAAGTGGCTCAGACAGTAAAGAATCTCCTGGTAATGCAGGAAACCGGGTTCGATTCCTGGGTCAGGAAGTTCCCCTGGAGAAGGCAATGGCAACACACTCCCATATGCTTGCCTAAAGAATTCCATGGACAGAGGAACCTGGTGGGCTATAGTCCATGGGGTCATAACATCAGACACGACTGAGCGACTACACTTTTACTTTCAATGTACTTGGAAGAGAAATTTGTGAAGCCATGTTTCAGGTGAAAAATACCAACATTATATTAGAATCGTCGTCGCCCCCCAGCCCCCCCCAATATTAGAATAGTTGACATTTATTGAGAAATTAAAATGAGTACACTCTCTTTACATGTTATAATTCTTAATTCTCTTAGTAACTCATGAAGCAGATATAATGGTTCCTTTTTTTTAATGTTGAAGAATCATAGGCTTAGAGAATTTAAATGATTTTGCAAAAATTAGTAAGTGACAAAATCAAGACTCATATTCCAATCTCTGGCAGTAAGACTTGACAACTACTTCCTCAGTTTTTTATTATAATTTTGACCTCAGTGGAAAGAGAGTCTTCTCCAAGTTCACTGAAGGAGGGTCAGAGTATTTTAAGCACTGTGGTCACAAATAGGATGATCAGGTGGAGTGTTATGATATCCTGCCTGGCATTTTGTAAACTGTCAAAAATTTTTATTTCTTATGATGTGGGAAACTAGAGTGTAAGGGATGAGAGTGTGAGATTCTAAACTCTGGATTTGTAAGCTGTATGACTATCAGAAAGTTTCACTTCTCTTACTTGCAAAACAGGGACAGTAACACTCCCTGCTTTGTAGGGCTGTCGTGATCACCTGATAAGTTGGCGCTGGTGTTAGCACTCTGCCTGGCACTGCTGCTGCTGCTGCTAAGTCGCTTCAGTGGTGTCCGACTCTGTGCGACCCCATAGATGGCAGCCCACCAGGCTCCGCCGTCCCTGGGATTCTCCAGGCAAGAACACTGGAGTGGATTGCCATTGCCTTCTCCATTGTGTGAAAGTGAAAAGTGAAAGTGAAGTCGCTCAGTCGCGTCCGACTTGTAGCGACCCCATGGACTGCAGCCTACCAGGCTCCTTCATCCATGGGATTTTCTAGGCAAGAGTACTGGAGTGGCTTGCCATTGCCTTCTCCATCCTGCCTGGCACACACACACACAAATGCTCAAGAAGTGGTAACTACTATTGTTGAATGTCTTCCTGTTGTTGCTTTTAATATTATAGCCACAAAGTCAGTGTCAGCGGCTTTAGGATCATTGCCAGCAGAAGCTCCAGTCAATAAATCTGACTGAGAGGCACAGGTGAAGTCCTCCGAAGTGGGTAAGCCAGAGCTCACACAGCCACCAAGCAGTAGAACTGAAACAGAGCAGCAGCAAGTCTAGAAGTCCGCAGAGGTATGAGCTTCCTGGCATCCTGCCAGAGGAAGGAGGAGCCTTGAGGGATTACGCATTATCCTGCTGGATGGGAAGTCAGAATCCATACCATTGTCATGGCCATTGAGTGTGTTAACAATGTCCTTGGTCGTGGTCCTCTTCTAAGCTCTTGTACCTTTGGGAAGTAAAAACTTCATACCAGACTCCTTTTTAATTGTATGCTTCCGTCTGCCCAGTTTTCTCCTTCCAGCTCAGAAAACAATCACCTAATATCACATGAAGGAGAAAAAACCTTTCTGCAATTTACAAAATTGCAGGTAATTCTGTTATTCAATTAAGATAATACTGTTTCTGAGCTTAACCTCCTGTCCCAAACTAAAACCCTAAATAGGCTGCAGACATGCAGAAAAATGAGAGAGTAGTGTACCCATGATTTCTCTCTTCTTATATTAGGAAATAATATTCTCCCAGAGTTTTCTGGCAGGTCTCTCCATTTGAGTCACAGAATCAATTTCAATGTGTTTTAATTGTTTGCAAGAATGTAAAATACCATCACCATAATTACATCTCCATCTTTATAAATACTGCAATGACTATAATAAGAATGCAATCTTAGTAAAACCTATATTACCCTTTGAGAAGGCTTCATTTCATGTGTAATGCACTTTACAATCCTTCATGGGTAGAATTTGTATTAATAGAAATATTTCATATATTGTATCTCATTATTAGCTAAAGGAATGATTTGTTTTACAAGGTTAATTATCTTTGTCTTTAAAAATATTAACTAGTTAATAAAAATATTGAAATTCTTTTTGCTTAAAAATCAAGGCACAATATACTACTTTGTAACAAAGTTTCTGTACATTGTACATATACAGAGTTCTGATTATAAGCTAGAGGACAAAATTTCTTTGAATGTTAGAGCTTTTCGATTCTATTTTAGTACTATAATTTTTCTTGGCAATAAAAAATGTACTTCTATTGAATTCAAAATTGCAATAAATGTGCTCTGTGCAGATAATGTAATACCTATAAATTCCCAAGCCCTACAATTGTAGATTGCATATCTCAAAGGATTAAGGATCTGAATTCTGTTTTAAAAATAATGAGCTGAAGACTGATTGCAAATGGATTATTGTTAACACAGGCAACTAAGCTTTTCCACTGTTTTGTCTAGATCTGAGCACGAGGCATTCAAAAGCCAAGGCAGTATGTTGGATTTAGCAGGGTTCGATCTTTAAAACACAAACTAAAATCATAACTAATACTCTTCTGGGGGTTGAGAAGAGAGAGACTGTAGGTGTGAGCCAGGAGTACCTGAGATACATGATCCCACACTGAGCAGTGCTTGGGTATGAATTAAAAGCTGAAACAGAGCTAGGGAGCCCGGACAAAGAACCATACATTCTGTATTCCATCGCACCTCCCCTGCCAAATCACACAGCTACATCGAGGAGGAGCTATATTGAAAAATGAAAACTAATAAAGTAAGCAAACAGAATCAACCTCCTACCATTTTTCCATTTTTCATACTTTCAGAGGCAATGTTAAATTATTTGAATTGAATATTTTCTTGTAATTGAATTTTTTTCTACTGTGAGTACTGATTTTATTCATCCAGCTACCAAAGTAGTATTTTATTTTATGGTCAAAATCATAATATATTAGGGCTGAAAGGTTATTTAGAAATCATTTATATTTTATTAAAGATGCATTTGGGGGCCTCCCTGAAGGCTCAGATGATAAAGAATCTGCCTGTAATTCAGCAGACCCGGGTTTGATCCCTGGGTTGGTAAGATCCCCTGGAGAAGGGAGTGACTACCCACTTCAGTATTTCTGACTGAAGAATTCCATGGACAAATGAGCCTAGTGGGCTACAATCCATGGGGTCCTAAAGAATCAGACATGGCTGAGTGACTAATACTTTCACTTTTCATAAGACAGGAGGGAATTGGGACTTAGAGAAGCTGTGTGTCCAGCTAAAGGCCAGAGGCAAGGGCAAGCCCTCCATCCCAGCCCACTGTCCCACCCTGGACTTGGGTGCAGCTGCTCTCATGTTACTGGGTGCCCACACAGCAGTATTCTGAATTTTCTTAAAAAGAGAGAACTATCTTCATGGGGGCCAGTCATTTTATACTTTTAAAAAATCAGCTGAAACAGAGCAGGGGGAACACCTGAAGTGTTAAAAATAAAATTTGTGAAGACCTCTAAGGGATTACTGCTTTCTTTTAGGCTTTTTCCTGATTCATCTCCCAGGTTCTAGTCTGGAAACATCCCATTGAGAAGGATCAAACATACATAAAAGGAAATACTTTGCGGAATGTGAATTTCCTATCCTAAGATCTGGGTTCAGTCACACAGTGGTGGCCTGACTCAGTTTATGGGGCTTTTAGTCTTAGCTTTGTTTTCTCCCCTGACCATGACTGAGTTTTAAAATAATAGACTATTTAGTGTTTAGCCAAGGATAGTGTGAGTAGTTACAACCCAGAGTTGGAGGAGGGTATTATTTTATTTATTTTGCGGGTCTGACTTACCACACATTTCCTTATGGACTCTCTCACTTTCCTCCCTGTGTATAATTGCCTAAGTCAGTAAGAGGAGGATTCGGTCTGTCTCATTTTCAACTGAGGCATCAGCATAGTAGATGTCAGATATAAAATGACTTAGGCAAATTCTCACACACAGAACTTGTGAGGAAAATATTTGAGAACTGATTCCATATTTTTTTACCTCTTTGCCAACTTGAAGTGTAAAAGGGGGGGGGAAGAAGGAGCGGCATCTGTGAGAAGTTCTTAGAGAAAGTTGTTATACTATGTGTCTCTTCATCCCCCGCCCCCAAGCCACAGAGGGAGTCACTGACCTCCAAATCCACACTTAGGGAGGGGGCTGCTCAGAGAGCTTGGTTTGGTGCCTGAATCAAGCTGAGAAAGTTTAAGCAGAATGGAGCTGGCCGCATTGATTAGTTCTGTATGCACGAGATTATTAAGGCTACGGAAGGGCTTTCTGCGGCTGATCTCAGCCATGTTGAAGAGAGGAGGATGAAGACCCAAAGGGAACTGGTCTGGAGCAGCTTAAAGTTCTGCCTTAAACCCTCTTGCACTGTTGGTAGGAATGCAAATTGATATAGCCACCATGGAGAACAGTATGGAGATTCTTTAAAAAATAAAACAAACTAGGAATAAAATACCATATGACCCAGTAATCCTACTACTGGGCATATACTCTCAGGAAACCATAATTGAAATAGACACATGTACTCCAGTGTTCATTGCAACACTATGTACAATAGCTAGGACATGGAAGCAACCTAGATGTCCATCAACAGATGAATCTATAAAGAAGCTGTGGTACATATACACAGTGGAATATTACTCACTTGAATAAACTCATTTGAGTCAGTTCTAATGAGGTGGATGAACCTAGAGCCTATTATACAAAGTGAAGTAAATCAGAAAGAAAGATGAATATCATATATCAACACATATATTTGGATTCTAGAAAGATAGTACTGATTAATCTATCCACAGGAAGCAAAGGAGATGCAGACACAGAGAACAAACTTTTGGACACAGTGTAGGACAGAGAAGGTGGGATGATTTAGAGAGTAGCATTGAAACATATACATTACCATATATAGAGGAAAGAGCTGGTGGGAGTTTGCTGTGTGATGCAGGAAACCCAAGTGAGTGCTCTGTGACAGCCTGGGTGGGGGAGATGGGGAGGGAGGTGGGAGGGAGGTTTAAGAGGGAGGGGACGTATGTATACCTTTGACTGATTCATGTTGAAACCATCACATATTATAAAATAATTATCCTCCAATTAAAAATAAATTTTTTGAAAAAGTACTGCCCTGGAGAAACTCCTGTCTCTATTTGATTGGACCACCAGAGGACCAGGAACCAGGGGTGGAGAGGTCCCTAGAGGAGTGGATTCTATCTCCCATCAGGAGAGTGACCTCTGACGAACTCAAGGAAGTTACAGGTAAGGAACAAGCCTGTCTGAAACCTCCATCAAGCCCAGAGTGTTTCTTCCCCTCTTCCTCCTCACTTCCCAGACCCAAGGTGCTAAACCACTATTAGCAACACTGGCAGAAGCAGAGCAAGAGAGAGGAAGCCACTGCTAACAAACACCTCTTCCTAATGAACAGCTTCTTGCCTTTGTGGCTTGTAGCTGAAAGAGAGGGAGGAGAATAAGTTTAGAACAAATAAATATGGAAGTGATGACTGATATACTGGGCTGGATATTTCTCAGGCATAAACTGAGACTGTGTTTTGTGACTCTACGTGATGATAGAAAGTTTTGTTAATTTGAGAGTGAGAAGTCAAGAAACTGCCAGATGTTTTATTCAAGAACAGGAGAAGACTACTTTCACTGAACACATTTGAAAACCAGTGGGAAACAAAAAATAAAGTAGTGGGTTAATTCCCGAGTCATATGTATTCTAGATAAACGTATGAAGTGCTCTTTTCTGATGTCTAAGTTGCAGCAGACCCCCCAACCCCAAGCCAGAGCGAGAGTTTCATCATTTGAATTACCTATGTGTTTGATAGGTTTGATAGGATACTGAAAGAGAAACTCCCCAGGTCAGTAGGGGCCTAATATACTACTGGAGATCAGTGGAGAAATAACTCCAGAAAGAATGAAAGGATGGAGCCAAAACAAAAAGAATACCCAGCTGTGGATGTGTCTGGTGATAGAAGCAAAGTCCGATGCTGTAAAGAGCAATACTGCATAGGAACCTGGAATGTCAGGTCCATGAATCAAGGCAAATTGGAAGTGGTCAAACAAGAGATGGCAAGAGTGAATGTTGACATTCTAGGAATTAGCGAACTAAAATGGACTGGAATGGGTGAATTTAACTCGGATGACCATTATATCTACTACTGTCGGCAGGAATCCCTCAGAAGAAATGGAGTGGCCATCATGGTCAACAAAAGAGTCCGAAATGCAGTACTTGGATGCAATCTCAAAAATGACAGAATGATTTCTGTTCGTTTCCAAGGCAAACTATTCAATGTCACAGTAATCCAAATCTATGCCCCAACCAGTAACGCCAAAGAAGCTGAAGTTGAAAGGTTCTATGAAGACCTACAAGACCTTTTAGAACTAACACCCAAAAAAGATGTCCTTTTCATTATAGGGGACTGGAATGCAAAAGTAGGAAGTCAAGAAACACCTGGAGTAACAGGCAAATTTGGCCTTGGAATACGGAATGAAGCAGGGCAAAGACTAATAGAGTTTTGCCAAGAAAATGCACTGGTCATAGCAAATACCCTCTTCCAACAAACACAAGAGAAGACTCTATGCATGGACATCACCAGATGGTCAACACCGAAATCAGATCGATTATATTCTTTGCAGCCAAAGATGGAGAAGCTCTATACAATCAGCAAAAACAAGACCAGGAGCTGACTGTGGCTCGGACCATGAACTCCTTATTGCCAAATTCAGACTGAAATTGAAGAAAGTAGAGAAAACTACTAGACCATTCAGGTATGACCTAAATCAGATCCCTTATGATTATACAGTGGAAGTGAGAAATAGATTTAAGGGCCTAGATCTGATAGAAAGAGTGCCTGATGAACTATGGAATGAGGTTCGTGACATTGTACAGGAGACAGGGATCAAAACCATCCCCATGGAAAAGAAATGCAAAAAAGCAAAATGGCTGTCTGGGGAGGCCTTACAAATAGCTGTGAAAAGAAGAGAAGCAAAAAGCAAAGGAGAAAAGGAAAGATATAAACATCTAAATGCAGAGTTCCAAAGAATAGCAAGAAGAGATAAGAAAGCCTTCTTCAGTGATCAATGCAAAAAAATAGAGGAAAACAACAGAATGGGAAAGACTAGGGATCTCTTCAAGAAAATCAGAGATACCAAAGGAACATTTCATGCAAAGATGGGCACGATAAAGGACAGAGATGGTGTGGACCTAACAGAAGCAGAAGATATTAAGAAGAGGTGGCAAGAATACACAGAAGAACTGTATAAAAAAGAGCTTCAAGACCTAGATAATCATGATGATGTGATCACTGACCTAGAGCCAGACATCTTGGAATGTGAAGTCAAATGGGCCTTAGAAAGCATCACTAGGAACAAAGCTAGTGGAGGTGATGGAATTCCAGTGGAGCTATTCCAAATCCTGAAAGATGATGCTGTGAAAGTGCTACACTCAATATGCCAGCAAATTTGGAAAACTCAGCAGTGGCCACAAGATTGGAAAAGGTCAGTTTTCATCCCAATCCCAAAGAAAGGCAATGCCAAGGAGTGCTCAAACTACCGCACAATTGCACTCATCTCACACGCTAGTAAAGTAATGCTCAAAATTCTCCAAGCCAGGCTTCAGCAATATGTGAACCGTGAACTTCCTGATGTTCAAGCTGGTTTTAGAAAAGGCAGAGGAACCAGAGATCAAATTGCCAACATCCGCTGGATCATGGAAAAAGCAAGAGAGTTCCAGAAAAACATCTATTTCTGCTTTATTGACTATGCCAAAGCCTTTGACTGTGTGGATCACAATAAACTATGGAAAATTCTGAAAGAGATGGGAATACCAGACCACCTGATCTGCCTCTTGAGAAATCTGTATGCAGGTCAGGAAGCAACAGTTAGAACTGGTCATGGAACAACAGACTGGTTCCAAATAGGAAAAGGAGTACGTCAAGGCTGCATATTGTCACCATGTTTATTTAACTTATATGCAGAGTACATCATGAGAAATGCTGGACTGGAAGAAACACAAGTTGGAATCAAGATTGCCGGGAGAAATATCAATAACCTCAGATATGCAGATGACACCACTCTTATGGCAGAAAGTGAAGAGGGGCTAAAAAGCCTCTTGATGAAAGTGAAAGTGGAGAGTGAAAAGGTTGGCTTAAAGCTCAACATTCAGAAAACGAAGATCATGGCATCTGGTCCCATCACTGCATGGGAAATAGATGGGGAAACAGTGGAAACAGTGTCAGACTTTGTTTTTCTGGGCTCCAAAATCACTGCAGATGGTGACTGCAGCCATGAGATTAAAAGACGCTTGCTCCTTGGAAGGAAAGTTATGACCAACCTAGATAGCATATTCAAAAGCAGAGACATTACTTTACCAACAAAGGTTCGCCTAGTCAAGGCTATGGTCTTTCCTGTGGTCATGTATGGATGTGAGAGCTGGACTGTGAAGAAGGCTGAGCGCCGAAGAATTGATGCTTTTGAATTGTGGTGTTGGAGAAGACTCTTGAGAGTCCCTTGGACTGCAAGAAGATCCAACCAGTCCATTCTGAAGGAGATCAATCCTGGAATTTCTTTAGAAGGAATGATGCTAAAGCTGAAACTCCAGTATTTTGGCCACCTCATGCGAAGAGTTGACTCATTGGAGAAGACTCTGATGCTGGGAGGGGTTGAGGGCAGGAGGAGAAGGGGACGACAGAGGATGAGATGGCTGGATGGCATCACTGACTCGATGGATGCGAGTCTGAGTGACCTCTGGGAGCTGGTGATGGACAGGGAGGCCTGGCGTGCTGCGGTTCATGGGGTCGCAAAGAGTCGGACACGACTGAGCGACTGATCTGATCTGATCTAATGTATTTGAAACCAATTCAGTCCTCAGAAGACAATAAAGCCACTTTATTCCGCTCATTCTGGGTTTGAACATCAAGTTGTTCTTGCTACAGTTTGAGCCTAAATTTTGAGATCCCTTGTTTTGATTCTGTGCCTTGTTTATGAATCTCACTTTATTTTGTTGAAATTCATATATTAATTTACAGTCATACCTCATGTCTTCGCCCTTCACAGATACTGTGATTTTTTACAATTGAAAATTTGTGGCAACCCTGCATTAAAGAAGCTTATAAGCACTACTCTTCAACCAGCATTTGTTCACTTCATGTCTCCATGTCACACTTTGGTAATTTTTACAGCATTTCAAATATTTTCATTGTTTTTATAATGACTTGTGATCAGTGATCATTGGTGCTACCATTATGACTTGCTGAGGGGCTTGGATGATGGTTAACATGTTTTAGCAAAAAAGTATTTTTTAATTAAGGTATGCACATTGTTTTTTTGGCTGTAACGCTATTGCACACTCCGTAGACAGAATAGTGTAAGCCTAACCCACTCCAGTGTTCTTGCCTGGAGAATCCCAGGGACGGGGAAGCCTGGTGGGCTGCCATCTATGGGGTCGCACAGAGTCGGACACGACTGAAGCGACTTAGCAGCAGCAGCAGCAACTCTTATATGCACCGGGAAGCCAAAAAAAATCATGTAACTCACTTTTCTGTGATATTTGCTTTATTGTGGTGGTCGAAAACCAAACCAAACCAAATATTCTGAGGTATATCTGTGTAGGATTTCACTGTGTGTGTTTACACAGTCAACCCTTGAGTAATACGATATACACCCACAAGTATACTTTTTGTTTGTTTTGGTCCCTGATGTTCTCAATAATCTTGTGATTTATCTGGATGGTTTGTTCTTTTAAAGAGTAAAGCAGGAACAACTCAGTGGTTCCCATAGGGTAGGAGTGAGTTTTGCATGCGATAAGAATCTGGAGGCAGTGACAGAATTTTCTTGGAGGATCACCAGCTCTCAGGGTCTGTTGGATTTTCCTTGGATTGCCATTTCCTTAGAGCACAGTATTGTCAAACTATAGTTGTGTCAGAATACTTTGAGGGTCTGTTAAAACAGAAGGTTAAGCCTCACCTCTTTCAGCCCCTCCGCCCACACTGCCTGACACACTCCCCCTAAGGTCTGTGATTCAGTAGATCCATAGAGATGTCTGGGAGAATTTGCATTTCTATCAAGTTCCCAGTTGATGAAGATGCTGTTGATCTGGGGACCACACTTTGAAAGTCACTGCCTTGGTGCAGTTTCTCAAACACAGCACTGTGGACATTTTATGCCACATAATTCTTTGTTGTGTGGGGACAGTCTGTGAATTTTTAAGATGCTTAGCAGCATCCCTACCCTTGACCACTGAGATGCTAGTACCAAATACTTCTCCAGACATTGCCAAAAGTCCCTGAAGGGGCACACCACCATGGACTGAGAGCTACTGGCTCCCTTATGTTCTTCTGTCCCCTGCTTGGAAAAGAAAAGCCCAGTTATAAACAATCTGGGAGATGAAAGCCTTAAGGGTCTTGGCATTTAGTCAGAACATTCTGTTTAATTCCCTTATTTTTGTTTTTGCCTTTCATCGGTACTACTGCACTCTCCATTTCAACTGTAAGTCTCTCCAAAGAGAAATCTCCTCAAGAGGTAGAAACGGGTCAGACTCTTGGTGAGGGAACCTGCGGTCTAACCGACCCTCACACAAACTTTCAACTTATCCTCCAGTCTGCAGTTTATTCTCAGGTTCAGCTTTCTGAAATCTCTACCATCTCTAGAATTTGAGTCTTTCTCAGGTTCAGCAGAGCTAAGCAACTTTCTTTCCTGCAAGCTTACTGTTCCATTTTCTCCGATCTGCTAAATCAATTATGATTCATCCATCTGCTTTCCTGGCCCGAAGTTTTGTTGACATCTTTCATCTGCTGCTATCTGTTCTCCTATTCTCTTTGTTTTCATAGATTCATGCCCTTTTATGCACTTATTTTCATTTTGCAGTATTACAAAGAATCACAGTAAACGTGTGTTTAATTCATTCTGTTTAACCAGAATTCCCAGCTACTTTTGATATTAGGTTTTCGTGAGAGGGAGGGTGGAAAGGGTATAAAAATATGTGAGTTAGGGAAGTATTATTAGTGATTTTGATTAAAGATGAAGAAAAAAAATTAAAGGTACAAAATACATTCTTTTCACTTTTTTTGACCTAAAGCCTTACTGTTATACTTTGTTACCATATGTTCAATAAAAACAGCATCTGAAGTGGAAAATATCAGCCTTATGAGATTCTGAAATGATAGAAATCAAAAAGCAGATATCTTTGAGCAAGACGATATTTAGTGAAACCTTTTATAAATTTCAAATATATGCCTATGTTAGGTTATAATTCCTCATTTAAGAATATAAAGATTTCAGGTCTTAATTTTACCCATAAAATCAAAGCCATATATTCTTACAGTAGACTTGTTCTCTACTTTGAAAATAACACTGGCAGTAACCCAAGTAGCTTAAAAATGAGTTTGAAAACCCCTGAAGAGTTTAGAGATTTTTAAAATTTATTGTTTTTACTACTATTCTAGTCAGTGGAACCACTTGGCTGCTTCCCCCCAGATATTAACAATCTGAAATCTGAACACAAACTGAACGTGTTATGTAGGTATTAGTCATACTTGCTCGTGTGTAACTCTTCCTATTGTTGAGAAAGCCCAGCTTGTGACTGCCGGGGTCCAGCCCCGGCTGATCCAGGGAGTTCGAAGTGAGGATGGCGTCGATGAGGGTCAGGAAACAATTGCTTAAATAAATATTAATTAAATATATAAAGAGTAATAGAATGAGGATAGCTCAGTAGGAAATTCAGTGGAGAAAAGAAGCTGAGTAGCTTGGTTTACACGGGAGACCAATAAAACTTCAAGACAAAAAAAAAAAAAAAACTTCAAGACAAGAAGTTTGCACCACTTACGTAGGCCGCAGGCATCCTTCTGTTCTCCTGAAGGAGAGGACACACTGGGGCCTCCCTGGTCAGATCTTAGAAGTCCAGGCATAATTAGTAAGCATGGTGGGTTCCGCACTCCAGATGGAGTCTCAACCAGAATTTGAGAGAGAGAGCGACATGGGGAGACCAGTCTTTCGAGGAACTGATCCCAATTCTTTATTTTCCATGGTCTACTTTTATACATTGAGATGTTATACAAAAGTCACGCGGGGTCAGCAGTCCTGACTTTTTTCAAAGTCAGGTGCTTCATACAAATGTATACAGAGGTCTTAGGGGTGTTACATCATCTTCTGGCCAGGGGCCTGCTGACAATTTATGACCCTCTCCTTGTGACAGCAGTCAATCCAGGACACTTATTTCTCCAGGGGTGATTATTCTCAAAACAGACTCCACCTTCCGAAGGTACCAGATAGAGTTACATTCCTATAGGGTGAGGGTGTTGTGGGTTTTAATTAAGGAAAGGATTAACTTAGCCTAAGGTCTAACGTGATTAATATCAAAGGTTAATACCTATTTCTTCTATATATTCATTAATGTGTGTAAGGGCAGGTGATGTGGAGACTTAGCAGCAAACATTGGCTCAACAAATGAAAAACCCTTCACCAATACAATTTCTAATCAGCCCATTATACTTATACCAATAGTTTTCTAACTTCTCTAAAGAACCTGTTTTTAGAAGATTTAAAGCATCTCGTGCCTGTCACAGTTGGGAGGCTGTGAGCAATCACATGTGACTGGACAAGCAGAGGACCTTCAGAGGAGTTTCTAGGTTAAAACACTCCTGTCACGCCCAGGAATTTTTATTAACTGGAGCTCTAAGTTAACTCCTTCTCTGAAAAAGGTGGTGGGGGACAGCCCCCTGTAAAGTCAGAGGTGTAGGTGAGAGCACAAAGTAGTAAAGTAGGCAGGCTCTGGTTATGGGGGTAGATGCTCGAGGATTTCCAGGGGGATTCCTGAGGCTAGACCCCGAATTTGCGTATGTCGAGCCTCCTTCCTCATGATCTTTGCCATGGGCGGAGGTCCTCTCGCTGGCTCCCAGCATGTGACTTTTGTGAATCAGGTGGGATTTAGCCATAAGTAACCAAAGAGGATATTGAATTTAAATTCAATAATTAAAAAAATGACAAATGGGAATTCTTTATATATATGTACCTAGCTCTGGGAAAATTACTGGATCCCCCAGGAATAAGTCTCTCAGGAAGGGAATCATAAAAACATCAGGGCTGAAAGAGACTAAATGTCTCATGAATACAACTTGGACCTGGCATTTAACTTCTTTTGAGCTTTCTGCAGGTAGAGCTACAAGTGACAAAATGCCCTCCAGCTAATTCTAGGAATGGTCAGAGCTTTTTGAATACCTGCACTTTAAAAAAATTTGGTCAGCACACAGTCATTAGACATGAACGAATACTTCCAGGGAATTATGACTTATTTGAATCCCAATATATGGACAGACCAGAGAGCTCTGTAAAATTATATAGTATATTGTTGGGAATTACCTGGTGGTCTGGTGGTTAGCACTCTGTGCTTTCACTACCAGTTTCCATCCCTGGTAGGGAAACTGAGACCCCACCAGCTGCTTGACACAGCCGGAAAACTATAATAAATAAATAAATAATGTATATAGTGTATCATGCTTTCAAGCTAACAAGCATTGAGAAATATGGTATTCTTGTCTTTGATCTTCACAGCATCTGTTGACTTACAATACATGTTGTATAACTTAAATGTACTAGGATGGGAAGTCAATAGAAAGTGTAGGAGGAGAGAGGTCACAGTCATCCTATAGTATGTCAGAAATACATATGGAACATTTATACATTCTCTCTATATATATGCCTATATAAATAAATACAAACAAGTATAATTATATGCATATCAGAAAGAAGTCAAATGCAGAGATAGTTTAGAATGTCAATGAAAACTTGGAATGGAGAAGACAAATATGGGGATAATTGTCTTAAGAGCCACTGATACATGGTATATTCACTGGACTGGACATTTGATGATCCATTATATGACCTCAGATACAAGTCATCTGGTTTCTCTGAAATTTCATTTTTTTCATCTGTAAAATGAAGATAATATAAAATATTTGTCTTTCCTGGATCGTAAGAGGTTTGTGAGGTTCCATTGAGATGTGAACGTGAAGTCACTCAGTCGTGTTCGACTCTTTGCAACCCCATGGACTGTAGCCTACCAGGCTCCTCTGTCCATGGGATTTTCCAGGCAATAGTACTGGAGTGGATTGCCATTTCCTTCTCCAAGGGATCTTCCCAACCCAGGGATCGAACCCGGGTCTCCCGCATCGTAGACAGATGCTTTATCGTCTGAGCCACCAGGGAAGTCTATTGAGACAGTAGATGTGAAATCACTTTATAAACTATACGCGTTGTATGAGTACACTCTTGGCAAGAACAGAATCACAGAGAAAAGCAGAACTGCTAGTATTCATAAGAGGTAGTTTGGCTTGTTCATCTGCCTTAGTCATTCAGGAAATAAACATATCTGTATATTCCTTTTATTTGTTTTGATATTTCAAATTTCTCTGAACATGTAAGAACTATATCTATTAAAACAGCATAGTATTTCTTTTAGTATGAAATAGTGTCAAAAATAACTTTAAATTATTGAAAAAATAATACTCCATCAGGTGAATAGGATTTTTCTTACACATATATTACTTTCATAAAGATGAGTTCCCAAAGCAGGATCCCTTGATAGACTTTGGGGAATTCTGTGGCTTTCCACACACATGTGAAAGTGTGTGTGTGTGTGTGTGCGCTTGTGCGTGCCTGCACGCACGTGCATGTTGAGAGGTGATTTCCTGGGAAGAAGAGCTGTATCGTTCATCGCATCCTGAAAAAGATGAAAAAAAGGGAGGAAGAAAGGAGAAGAAAATACAAGAAAAAGAGAAAGAGAAGAGAAAGGGAATAGAAAATATGAGCACATTGCTGGGAAGAGTGCTATTGGTTGGTTGTGGTCATCCAGAACTGAGAAAATGTCTTTTATTTAAAAGGAATGAAAATTTTAAAATAATAATATCTTACATTTACGGAGGGCTGAATGTATCCAGGTACTGTGGTAAAAGCTTTCGTTCATGCTACTATTACACCTTGCCAATCTCATGAAATATGCAAAATCCACAGTGGCTTTTTAGGAAATGCTTGAGCTCAAGTGTCTGCTATGTTAAGGTATGTATATTGGAGCTAGACTTTGGAATTCATAATTTTTGAGTTTTTAGAAAGATATATTGATGCCTTTACCATCCGTTAAACAAAGAGTGTAAATTAGACATGAAGAGTATAAATAAAAGTTCCAAAGAGCCTCAGATTAGTTCAGGTTGAATTTTGATACCAACTGAACCCTGAAAAAGCATTTGTTCTTCATAGCTTTAAAAATTTTGGAATTGCAGATGGGGGCTTGTAATCTGTATTATTATCATCCTTATTTAATAAATGAGAAAATGGTTTCAGGGAGTTAGTTAATTGCCCTGGTTTGCACAGCCATCAAGTGACATAGCCTGGGATCACTGACTCCTGGTTTATAATCATTTGAGAATTCAATGCAAGTGGACTAATGAGAAATCAGAAGAGACAGGATTTGGTTTTATCTCACAGCTGCTATCTGCCTTACTGTTCTTACTGTTTCTATGGGTTGTCATTTTCCCTAGCAACGGTAAGCAATGAGATGGCAAGGGAGTGGGAGAAAAGGAGACAGCGGCAGAGTCCAACCTCTTCCTAGAATCTTAAAATGTTGATAGGAAAGCGGTGGTCCAGATTTAGATGAATTGGTGGTCAGGCCAATTTCCGAGAGGAAGAATCTTCCCAAGAAGAATTGGAACTTACTGAATATTCATGCAAGTATTTCTTAAAGACCTTCTGCGTGCTAGATATTACTGTAGGCACTGATGAGGCAATAAAGTACATGCAGGTCTCTAATATACATAAGTAATCAAGTAATTAGAAAACACTTTAATAACATAGAATTCAAACAAAAGTCCAGATTGTAAGGCAGTGTCTCAGCTGATAGTCCCATAGATATATACACAGACCACAATCCAAAGGGAGAGGCTTTTACAAGAAATCAGGAGAATGAGAAATATCTTAAGCAACTGTGTTCATTTCTCTGTAGGATAAGGCAACTAAGGTGTTAATTCATTATGTGCAAAAATATTTGGGAAAGAGGAATGAGTAGGAAATAAAACTTCTCCTTTGGTCAAGAGGAGTGAAAAAGGCAAGGTGAGGGTCACTGTCAGGCACTCATCAGGGAGATTCAACTGAGCCATCAGCAAGGCAAAGCTGGGGGGAGTGGAGTGGGCCAGGCAAGGGTAGATGTGGAGGAGAGTCACAGCAGGCTGGCCCCGAGCTGGGGGGCAAGGGACAGAGGCTGGGCCAGCCTGGTGAACCACAGCACCAGGAACCAGCAGCAGCATGAGAGAAAAAGTTTGCCCTACCTGCCTGCCTCCGCCCCCGCCCCACCACCCAGTGAGGGTCATTTTCTGCCCAAAGACAGGTGAAGACAACACAGCTGGAGTGGAAGGCTGGGGGTCAGGTACTTTCTCATGGCCTATCACAACAGTAAAAGCAGAAGGGACACAGATCATGAACCTGCCACTGCAGGGGTCAACTGGAGTGTTCATTCAAAGTACGTTATGGGATGAATGATTTTGTGAACAAGCTGGAAACCTAACAACCACGCATGATGTCATTTCTATATTCAAATGAATTTTGTTTTCCAAGCAACCAAAGTATAAACAGAAATGATAAAGAACTGTGGGCTTGAGATACTTGAATTACCATTTGTCAATCACAGAGGCTGTCGCTAAGACCCACTAGATGGCAGTGTGGTAGTGATTTGCTGGTAAATAGAAAATGGAGTAACTATAGTTGAAACTCAAGCTACTAGCTCTTTCTGACATTTAGAAGTTTGCAATAGGGAATGTTCCTGGAATAATAGACGGAAAGTCAAACAATGACTATCTTGCCAACAGCCGTTGACATATGAAATAAAACTGTTTTACAAGTAGTTAACAATGGAGCATTTTATAAAAGTCAAAACAGCAAAGAATGTTGCCCGCTATGTTCTCTAGTGACTCTTCTGATAGATGAATGTTGCTGCTGCTAAGTCACTTCAGTCGTGTCCGACTCTGTGACCCCATGGACAGCAGCCCACCAGGCTCCCCCGTCCCTGGGATTCTCCAGGCAAGAACACTGGAGTGGGTTGCCATTTCCTTCTCCAATGCATGAAAGTGAAAAGTGAAAGTGAAGTCGCTCAGTCGTGTCCGACTCTTAGCGACCCCATGGACTGGAGCCGCACCCCACCCCAGTACTTTTGCCTGGAAAATCCCATGGACGGAGGATAGATGAATGTTAGACATATCTAAAATATAGACAGGTGAGAGAATAGCATGATGGGTATCTCTTTGCCAGCTCTTACAAAAGCCAGGCTGCCTAGCTGTGCATAGCAGGCTTCAAGGATTCTCTGGCCCCAGGTCACACTTCCTCTTTAAATCCTCTTTCCCTGTTTCCTTTTGAGATGCTATTGGAGACAAATCCCGGACAACTCACTTCATCTATCTTACTTCATTCTCTCCATTTGTATTTCTCCAAAAGTATGTACAAAGACACACTAACATTTTGCACAGTAAAATTTCCCTGTTCCTTTTTTTTCTGGGACCATCAGTTACTAGCCAGCTGTGTGACGTTGGACAAGTTACTTAATCCCTTTGTGCCTCATTTTCTTAATGCAGAAAAGCAAAATGGCTTTCTGGGGAGGCCTTACAGACACCAAGGGAACATTTCATATAAAGATGGCTCGATAAAGGACAGAAATGGTATGGACCTAACAGAAGCAGAATATATTAAGAAGAGGTGGCAAGAATACACAGAAGAACTGTACAAAAAAGATGTTTATGACCAAGATAATCATGATGGTGTGATCACTCGCCTAGAGCCAGACATCCTGGAATGTGAAGTCAAGTGGGCCTTAGAAAGCATCACTACGAACAAAGCTAGTGGAGGTGACAGAATTCCAGTTGAGCTATTTCAAATCCTGAAAGATGATGCTGTGAAAGTGCTGCACTCAATATGCCAGCAAATTTGGAACACTCAACAGTGGCCACAGGACTGGAAAAGGTCAGTTTTCATTCCAATCCCAAAGAAAGGCAATGCCAAAGAATGCTCAAACTATCGCACAATTGCACTCATCTCACACACTAGGAAGATAATGCTCAAAATTCTCCAAGCCAGGCTTAAGCAATACATGAACTGTGAACTTCCTGATGTTCAAACTGGTTTTAGAAAAGGCAGAGGAACCAGAGATCAAATTGCCAACATCCACTGGATCATGGAAAAAGCAAAAGAGTTCCAGAAAAACATCTATTTCTGCTTTATTGACTATGCCAAAGCCTTTGACTGTGTGGATCACAATAAACTGTGGAAAATTCTGAGAGAGATGGGAATACCAGACCACCTGCCCTGCCTCTTGAGAAATTTGTGTGCAGGTCAGGAGGCAACAGTTAGAACTGGTCATGGAACAACAGACTGGTTCCAAATAGGAAAAGGAGTACGTCAAGGCTGTATGTTGTCACCCTGCTTATTTAACTTCTATGCAGAATACATCATGAGAAACGCTGGGCTGGAAGAAGCACAAGCTGGAATCAAGATTGCTGGGAGAAATATCAATAACCTCAGATATGCAGATGACACCACCCTTATGGCAGAAAGTGAAGAGGAACTAAAAAGCCTCTTGATGAAAGTGAAAGAGGAGCGTTGTTGGCTTAAGCTCAATATTCAGAAAAACAAAGATCATGGCATCTGGTCCCATCATTACATGGGAAATAGGTGGGGAAACAGTGGAAACAGTGTCAGACTTTATTTTTTGGGACTCCCAAATCACTGCAGATGGTGATTGCAGCCATGAAATTAAAAGACGCTTACTCCTTGGAAGGAAAGTTATGACCAACCTAGATAGCTTATTCAAAAGCAGAGACAGTACTTTGCCAACAAATGTCTGTCTAGTCAAGGCTATGGTTTTTCCAGTGGTCATGTGTGGATGTGAGAGTTGGACTGTCAAGAAAGCTGAGTGCCGAAGAATTGATGCTTTTGAATTGTGGTGTTGGAGAAGACTCTTGAGAGTCCCTTGGATTGCAAGGAGATCCAACCAGTCCATCCTAAAGGAGATCAGTCCTGGGTGTTCTTTGGAAGGACTGATGCTAAAGCTGAAACTTCAGTACTTTGGCCACCTGATGTGAAGAGTTGACTCATTGGAAAAGACCCTGATGCTGGGAGGGATTGGGAGCAGGAGGAGAAGGGGAAGACAGAGGATGAGATGGCTGGATGGCATCACTGACTCGATGGACATGAGTTTGGGTGAACTCCAAGAGTTGGTGATGGACAGGGAAGCCTGGTGTGCTGCAATTCATTGGGCTGCAAAGAGTCGGACACGACTGAATGACTAAACTGAACTGAAAATAGGATAATAGTACTAACCTCATAGGGTTACTGCAGGGCCCACATGACTTAATAGAAGAGTGCTTAAACTAGTAAGTCACACGGTGAACACCACATAATAGTCTCCTCCCCAACTGTTATCAAACCAGGCTTGGATCTGCTTGCCTGATGTACAGCACAGTAAGAACAGTTTACTGACACCAGGTTGTGTTGACGGAAAGTCCAGCGTACGCTGCATGGTTAAGGAAGAATGGACAGCTCGTTTTTCAGAACACCTGAACTCACTGATAGCTTTCAGGGAAGGGTTTTTAAAGGCAGGAAGAGGGAGTTCCACCTCAGAGGCTATAGATAATATACTTAGCCATATCCTTTCATTGTTTTGCAGATACTGAAACCTCCACCAGGTGGAAGAAGTTAACTGCATGCTTAACACCAGCACATGGGCCCCAGACTGGTTGGAACCATAAGGTTGATGATATTGACTCCAGAAATATCACCTTGTTACCTCACCACCAGCCAATCAGAAGAATGTCCACTAGCTGATCACAGGCCTTGCAGGATTCTGCTCAGTTTCACAACCAAAATGTAAGGGGAAAAAAAAAAAAACTGCATTCTTGTTCTATTTTAATAGTGTCTTCTAAGAGCTAGCTAAGCAGCGTATGCTCAATAAATACTTAAATCAATGAATGAGTAAATGAATGGCTAAAATATGATGGTGCACAGGAGATACACAAGGGAAGACTTAATAAGTAATGTCTGGCATTTAACATTCAGAACCTTTTAATGAATATATTATTTTTGCATGATTAAAAGGAATGCTTCAATTTTTTTTTTCCATTTTAGATAGATCAAATGTTTTAAACATTAGGATAATAACTAAGAAAGATTAGTTGACTCTCAAAATATTGATTTAGCAAACATTTTTAGTTAGAAGTTAATCTTGAGATAATTAGATTAACTCTTATTTTCAGATTCAAAACCAGGCCTTTTTTTCTTTTTAAGTCATATTGCTGCCCCAGTCTGGCAAAAGCCATTACATTAGTATGATGAATGTAAGTGTGATTTATTTTATTGTTAAAAATATATGTGAGGAATACTCTCAGCATCATATGTTTTTGTATGGTTTTATAAGTTTATGGAGTAGCAAAACAATTTTAGAAATGGTTTCTTTATCATAAAAAAAATAAAATTTTATTCTTAGATCTGTCTTAGACTGTTTCAAATTATGAAACACTTTCTGGATGTTATCAATTTACTATGTGCTTTTTTCTTCCTTGAAACTATTTATCTTTCCCTTAAGGAAAATAGGTTAAAAACTCTGCTTATCAAGAAAATTAGGTTCAGAGGAAGACAAATGATCTTTTGAATATATCAAGTAAATTCCTAAATTCAAAAGATTTGAACATTATTCTTGAAAATAACCAGAACTAAGATAACAAAAGTTACATTCTGGAGAAAAAAAAAATGTTGATTCATGCATAAAGCTTGCCCAGACGCCATCACCTAATCTGGTCTGGGTGCAGCCTTCACACAAAAACTAGCCCTTTCCTTGTGTCTCAAGCTAGGACACAACGAGGCCAGCTTGCCAAGCAGTTAGGACGTCTTGAGGGTTTTTAGTATTTTTTTTTTTTTACCGTTTAAAATGATAATCTTGCCATTTTTAAATTAAGTATCTTTTTATTGCCATAAATATCAGTGAGCCTTAAATGAAATTCTGCAGGTGCAATTTGGCCTTGGAGAATGGTATCCACTTGCAAACAAAAGCTATACAAAGCAGGTTTTTAGTTTAGCAGAAATCTTGGGGCTGTTCATTTAGAATTTACATATTTCTTTGTATTCTCTGCGTATTTCATACTGAGATGATTCTTTAAATGTCATGGCTGAAGTGCCTCAAATTCAATGTGTCCTTTATGGAACTTGTCATTGTCCTTCTCCTTTTCGGCATTACTGACTTCAGGGAATGCACCTGAAATCAATCTGGTTGTTCATCCAGAAATCCAGAAGCTGGGCTGCATCACTCTTTTTTGCTCCTTTCCACATATCTGACATATTTCAGACACCTGAACTTCACGTTTGTCTCTTGTGTGTCTCCCCTGGGACACTGTAGCTGCCATGTGAACAGGGAGGGGCTTGGTCTATGAACTCAGGCTATCACAGTCCCTGATGCTCAATAAATATTTGAGGAAGGAAGGAATGATCCACATTTATCTTATCTACATTAATCTATTTCCTCTTCTCCAGTTCTGCCATGTTGATTCTAGTTCCAACAATTCATCATAGCCTTATCTGGGTCGTTGTGGCAATCTTAATTTGGACTCTCTGACTCTCTTCACATCTCATTGCATCTGCCTTAAGTCTAGCCTCATCTTTCTTCACTCCTGACTATATATATATATTTAACATAAATAGTATTGAGCTGGTTATAACACTTGACTATATATATATTTAACATAAATAGTATTGAGCTGGTTATAGCACCTATACTACCCTTATACTTCTTGCCTTCATGACTTTACCCAAGATGTTTCTCTCTTTAGAAATGTCTGGTTATTTTATTTTTGCAAACTTGGTATACACATTGCTCAGTCCATGTGACAAATATCTTAGTATTATTTTCTGCAGTCCCAGGTTATATTAAATGCCTCTTTTCTTTTGTTCCCTAACAGAATGCCTATACTATTGTTTATTTTTCTGTTTATCTGTCTGGCTTTTCCTCTATGCTCCTTTTGGGTAGGAATTCTTTATTTGGCATTATAATAAGTTCAATGGTATACAGAAGTTAGTCCATCAGTTCTAATGAGGTGGATGAAACTGGAGCCTATTATACAGAGTGAAGTAAGCCAGAAAGAAAAACACCAATACAGTATACTAATGCATATATATGGAATTTAGAAAGATGGTAACAATAACCCTGTATACGAGACAGCAAAAGAGACACTGATGTATAGAACAGTCTTTTGGACTCTATGGAAGAGGGAGAGGGTCGGATGATTTGGGAGAATGGCATTGAAACATGTATAATATCATATATGAAACGAGTCACCAGTCCAGGTTTGATGCACGATACTGGATGCTTGGGGCTGGTGCACTGGGATGACCCAGAGGGATGGTATGGGGAGGGAGGAGTGAGGAGGGTTCAGGATGGGGAAAACATGTATACCTGTGGTGGATTCATTTTGAAAAAAAAAAAAAATAAATAAAGCTGAACTAGGTTTCAAATGCACAAATAAAAAAAAATTCATTAACTTGAAATGTAAGTACTTTTCATTTTGTGGAATGAATAACAGGAATTTAATATTGCTACTAATTTTAAATGAGTACCATATCTAAGGGCTTCCAGGTGGCACAGTGGTAAAGAAAATGCCTCCAATATAGGAGATGTAAGAGATGTGGGTTTGATCCCTGGTTTAGGAAGATTTCCTGGAGTAAGAAACGGCCACCCACTCCAGCATTCTTGCCTGGAAAATTCCATGGACAGAGGAGCCTAGAGGGCTGTGGTCCAGGCCAATGGATACGGTTGTATGCATTGTGCACTGCACAATTCAAGGAATGGGTACTAGTGCTATAGGTTACAATGTGAATGTCTACTCTACCCCTTGGCTTGTAAATTATACAAGTTATCCAACTACAGGCAGTAGCTTTGGTGGAGACAGAGGAAACAATGTAACAATTATAGTGAGCTAAGAAACCATTATCGGGGAAGGCGATGGCACCCCACCCCAGTACTTTTGCCTGGAAAATCCCATGGACGGAGGATCCTGGTAGGCTCCAGTCCATGGGGTCGCTAAGAGTCAGACACGACTGAGCGACTTCACTTTCATTTTTCACTTTCATGCATTGGGGAAGGAAATGGCAACCCACTCCACTGTTCTTGCCTGGAGAATCCCAGGGACGGGGGAGCCTGGTGGGCTTCCTTCTATGGGGTCGCACAGAGTTGGACACGACTGAAGCGACTTAGCAGTAGCAGTAAGAAACCATTATATTTTAAATTTACTTTGCTAGTGTATAGCATAAGGAACTCTCTTCAATGTTATGTGCCAGCCTGGATGGAAAGAAGTTTCAGGGGAGAAAGGATACATGTATATATATGGCTGAATTCCTTTGCTGTTCTCCTGAAACTATCACAACATTGTTAATTAGCTATGCTTCTGCTGCTGCTGCTGCTAAGTCGCTTCAGTCGTGTCTGACTGTGTGTGACCCCATAGACAGCAGCCCACCAGGCTCCCCCGTCCCTGGGATTCTCCAGGCAAGAACATTGGAGTGGGTTGCCATTTCCTTCTCCAATGCATGAAAGTGAAAAGTGAAAGGGAAGTTGTTCAAGTCGTGTCCGACCCTCAGCGACCCCATGGACTGCAGCCTACCAGGCTCCTCCATCCATGGGATTTTCCAGGCAGGAGTACTGGAGTGGGGTGCCATTGCCTTCTCCAAATTAGCTATGCTATGCTATGCTAAGTCACTTCAGTTGTGTCCGACTCTGTGCGACCCCATAGACGGCAGCCCACCAGGCTCCCCCCATCCCTGGGATTCTCCAGGCAAGAACCCTGGAGTGGGTTGCCATTTCCTTCTCCAATGCATGAAAGTGAAAAGTGAAAGTGAAGTCGCTCAGTCGTGTAGGACTCGTAGTGACCCCATGGGCTGCAGCCTACCAGGCTCCCCTGGAAAGTCCATGGGATTTTCCAGGCAAGAGTACTGGAGTTGGGTGCCATTGCCTTCTCCTCAGCATGATATATTTTCCTCCTGGTCTGTACTACATAAATTGTGAAATGTTTTACCTTTCTTTCCTGGGTCATAGTCTCATTTCCTTGATTGAATTTGCAACCCCTGGAGCATAAAGTTCATATAAAGGCATAGATATAAGCTAATTGAGTTCACTATGAAAAATAAACATTGGCTTGTAAAATAGTTATTTCCATCAAACAAATCAGTCAAAATTAGAACATTTTTTTATAATGAGAAAATAAAGAGTTAATTCTAAAAAAGCTGCTGGTAAAAAGATACTACCTTCTTCTAGATTCTATAACTAGACTTAGTAATTCAATTTATCATTTAATTTCAAATTTATAGCTTTAAGAAAGACATCAATTTTCTCTAGGAAATAGAAAAGCTTAATTCAGAGAATTTAGGGCTAAGAAACATGAAGCTCCATATTTAGTAGCTAACAAATTATAAATTATAATGAACAATAAACCAGATAACTATTTCAAGAAAATGAATTTAATAAAAATAGCCATTAAACTTGTGCATCAAAGAAGATTCAAAACAAAGGCTGGATAAATTGTCAACTTGACCTAAGGCTTAGTACAGATTTATTAAATTAGTTGGTGTTTACATCTGTATGGAATAGTTGTTGTTCAGTCGCTAAGTTGTGTCTGACTCTGCAATCCTATGGACTGCAGCATGCCAGGCTTTCCTATCCTTCGCTATCTCCCAGAATTTGCTCAAACTCATGTCCATTGTCTCAATGATGTCATCCAACCATCTCACCCACTATCACCCTTTTCGCCTCCTGCTCTCAATCTTTCCCAGCACCAGGGTCTTTTCCAATGAGTCAGCTCTTCCCATCAGGTGGCCAAAGTATTGGAGCTTCAGCATCAATACTTTGTTCAATGTTCCAATGAACATTCAAGGTTGATTTCCTTTAGGATTGACTGGCTTGATCTCTTTGCAGTTCAAGGGACTCTGAAGAGCCTTCTTCAGTACCACAATTTGAAGGCCTCAGTTCTTTGGCACTCAGCATTCTTTATGAATCAACTCTCACATCTGTATATTATAAACCATAGATATTAAATATTTATAGTAACCACCATTTTGAGGGCTATGTAATAAATATTGGACAAGAGTATATCACAGAAGCTTGATGTGATCTACTTGTGGTATGACTTATTTTTTAAAGTATCTTTGACTATTATGTGGAGGGTGGTTTATGGGGATGTCAAAGTGGAAACAAGAAACCAGTTAGGAGACTACTTCAGTAGCCCAGACAAAATATGATGATGATCGGATTAAGATGGTAGTGGTAGAAATGGAGCAAAATTAATGATTTAGGAGGTAGAATTGACAGAATACTTCCTTGGTGGCTCAGATGGTAAAAGCATCTGCCTACAATGCGGGAGACCTGGGTTCAAACCCTGGGTCTGGAAGATCTACTGGAGAAGGAAATGGCAACCCACTCCAGTATTCTTGCCTGGAAAATCTCATGGATGGTGGAACCTGGTAGGCTACAGTCCATGGGGTCGCAAAGAGTCAGATATGACTGAGCAACTTCACTTTCACTTTCATTGACAGGGGCTTCCCTGGTGGCTCAGATGGTAAATAGTCTTGTCTGCAATGCAGGAGATCCAGGATCAATCCCCCGGTCAGGAAGATCCCCTGGAGAAGGAAATGACAACCCACTCCAGTACTCTTGCATGGAAAATCCCATGGATGGAGGAGCCTGGTAGGCTACAGTCCATGAGGTCACAAAGAACTGGACACGACTTCATTTTCACTTTCACTTTATTGACAGACAGAATGTGAGATTTCAGATATGGAACGGGAAGAAGAGGACAATGAAATATGGGTCCTAATTTTGTTTTTGTTTAGAGTGACCAATGCTGTAGAAGGTGGTCCTACTTACTGAGAAGAAAAAGACTGAGTAAAGAAGAGTTTGGGGGGAAAAGTAAGATTTACATTTGGGCAAGTTAAGTTTGAGAGGTACATTACATATTCAAATAGAGATGTCAATCCCTGGATCTTGGTAGAGGTTTTCAGCATTAAAGATATTTTAATATATATTTGATACATGCACAAAAGTATTTATTATATACTTGTAAGTTATAAAATATACATAATAAAGGAAAATCTTGTGCTTTCACCACCCACTTGAGATCTAGACTTTAGAAGTTGATCACAACTACTCACATGCCTATGTGTTCTTCCCTGATCCCATTGGTCTGCTTTGTCTCCAGAAGTAGCCAAGATTCTGAAATGTGTGTTGTAGCCTAAGTATGAACTAGTGCTGCATCTTGACCCCTTCCAGCCTGATAGTTTCATGAGTGACTATTGGCAATTATATTGTTAAGTAGACTTAGATCTATTAGCAATTCTAATGGAAGCTCAATATAATTTAGTATAGAATTTTGAGTAGCTTACATTTAATTCTTTTAAAATTATACTGTGAAAGGGGGACCTCATGACAGATTGTAAACAACAGGAAGATAAGTTTGAATAAAGCTTCCATATGCACTTGACTCATGTTTGAGTCACATCCAATACTGCAGAGCAGGTGTGATTCAGCCTATAAACTCTGGTGGCAGGAAATATCACCTTATTTATTATTTTAAATTCATATAAAATCTATTCTAAGCTCCTATACAGACAAGGGAGAAATTCAGTCTTAGTCACTAAGATTCAAGGAAGTGTATGTGGTAATGACAAATTGAGGGAAGACTGTTTCATCCCAGTTCACCGTGGTCATCTTATCCTCAGGCTTTTCGCCCACGTGCTCTGTTTCTAGGCTACACGGAGGCTGCAAAGCCTACGCTTGGGATCTAGCCACAGTGGGACCAGAGGACATCCAGACCCCTCCATGGAGCTGTCACTTTTCTGGGGCTCTGCCCTGGAGCTCTGCTCAGGTTCCAGCATACAGATCTCCATTCTTTTCCGTTTCTGTTGAAATCTTTCCACCTCCCTCTGTTAACCTCAAAGGCACTCCTTTCTCTTTCATCTATCCTTGGAGCACTTATCATAAGCAGTTTAGGCATCTACAAAAACTAGGAAAACTCTCTGATTTCAAGGGGTTTCTGCTTTCCAACCTGCCACACATGTCTTCTGAGTGGAAAGAGCATAGCCCTGCCCACTGCTTGAAACAGGCAGTAGGAGAAGAAGGGGGAAAGGAAACACATTACTATCTCAGCGTATAATCGTGCAGCACTTCTACATAAGGCATGGGCATGTCATTAAAGAAAATGTTTTTAAAAGAAAAGGGAGAGAAAGAAAAATAAGAAAGACTATGGCCTTCTTAGCATTGGATTTTGACCTCTTGTGTTTCTCTACTGAGAAAATGTAGATGCCCCATCTAGTCCATACCTTCTACTTTATGGATGAGATGACTTAAGTTCCAGAGGCCACGTGGTATGGAAGAAACTGCAGGGGCTTTACAATGAGCTGAATTAAGTTAGCTTTCTAATTCTGTTGCTTATTAATTCAAGGGTCTTGGGCAAGTTACACAGACTCTCTGAGCCTCAACTTATTCATCCACAAAATGACAATGATTATACCAATCTTATAGAATTGTTGGAAGATTTAAAGGATTTACATGCTGCCCACATGGTATTTTACCCAGAAACCGACACACAGAAGACATTCAACAATGCTAGCTTCTCCTCCTTTACTCAAAGCCATACATGCAATGTGTGATCAACACAGAATGAGAGCCTAGCTTCCCCTACTCCCAGAGAGAACTGCACATCAGGATGGCTGTTGGAGACACACAGCAACTCATTGACAACCACGCTGTATTAACACTAGACAAATCTCTTACCAGAAGACACACGTATGCATGCTCAGTTGTAAAAAGGACATGTCACTTATCAATCAACACTTTTTACTTAAAAAATGTAGAACCTTTTCCAAAACACATGGAAACACCAATCACCTTTGTCTCTGGGTGGTAGGGGATAAGCCTAGGCCCGGCAGTAGCAAAGGGTCAGACCCCCAGCTGCTGTTTTTCTCAAGTTGGTTTTCCTATTCTTACAGGTAAGCCAAATGGTCAGCCAGCAGCTAATTAGCAACGTTTGTCACGTTCCAGGGGCAGGGAGTGGGGGATGGAAATGAGGCCAAGGCTGGGAGTTCTCTCCACTCATAGGCAGGTATATTCCAGACAGGGAAAACAATGTGCCGAGCGAGATTAATAATACTGAGAGATGATGAGGCCAGCCCTGAACCTGACTCAGCAACTCTCTGATGTGTATGACCTGTCACCAGGACAAACACCTGGGGGAGGGGATGGCTCAGCCGCGTCCATCACCCCCAGGGAGACAAGTCCATTAGTGAAACTTTCTGAGAGAGGACCCTCACCTACATTCTGCTCAGTGAAGAACAGTGTACTCACTACATGTTATGCACACATGTGTGCTGAGTCCCTTCAGTCATGTCCGACTCTTTGCGACCCCATATTATAGACTTAAGCAAACCAGGTAAAACAATCATGAATTTTTTTATTCACTCAAACATTATCAAACCTGGGACTTTGTAACCAACATTATCAACAAATACCTCATGTTAGTATATATCTATGCTTTGGCTATTAAACTGAAAGCTAACATTTATTAATATAATTTATTGTGGACTTTACATGAATTATGTCTTTAATAATTAAAAAAAAACCTTTGATATATTTTATAGCATCCCTGCTTCACAGAGGATGAAAGTGAGGTTCAGATTGCTAGGGTCACACACAATGGTAAGAGCCAGGACTGGAATCTTGATTTGTCTGTATTTGATCACTGAATCATACTGCCTTCAAGGGCTACAGCTCAGTATGTGGGACTATCTCTGGGAAATTTTCACTCTTCAAAAGAGGGGAAGAATACTACTTACAATTATAGAGGATATACCAGGTGAGTTGAAGTAACATTTTTCATAGCTGATTCTGTATTTGTGCATTTTCCGTAAGTAAAACAGGTATCTCATAATGATTTCTGTTCAAAAATGTTCAGGGGAAAAATTCATTGTATTCTCCTACATGCTGCAAAGTCGTGGTCTTACATGAGCACTTATTATAATCTGTATTATTGGACACATATTGTTTGACCAGCTCTGCACTAAAGATTGGGTACATACTGAGGTATAAATCATGGTCCTGCACCCTCAATTGCTGCTGTAACAAATCACCACACACACATTTAAACAACACAAATTTATTACAATTTTGGAGACCAGAAGTCCAAAATGAATCTGACTGGGCTAAAGTGTTAATAGGGCTGCTTCCTTCTGGAGATTGTAGAGGAAAATCAATGTCCTTCCCTTTTCCAACATTTCTTAGCTTGTAGCCCCTTTCATCTTGATAGCCAGAGCCTTCAGATTTCTCTCTAACTCTGACTCTCCTCTATCCTCTTTTACCTACAAGGATTCTGTGATTACATTGGGTTACCTGGATAAGGCAGGATAAACTCCTCCTATCAAGGCCAGCTAATTAATAAGCTTAACTCCACCACAACCTTAATTCTTCACTGCTATATAATATAAGATATTCATAGTTTCTAGGGGATTGGGGCACAGGTATTTTAAGGAGTCATTGCTCTGCTAAGCATAAACGCTAATTGTTTTAGTAGAAAGATTTAAGGTGAAATCAGGATGGATTCTCCAAACCTCATTTTGTAATTCTACAAAAATTCCCAGGATCTCTTAAAAAAAAAGAAGAAAACACTACATACAATTAAATTTGATGTTCTGATAATATTTATTACATATTTACATCATTTTGACTTTTTTCACAAACACCTTAGTTTCTTGCTGTTGTAGCTGGCCATCTGGCATCCTTTATGATTAAGTTCAAGGTTATGTTGCTTCAAATTGTGTTCACTTGCTTCCTAAACCTTTTTTTTTTTTTTTTCCTGAGGATGTTTAATTTCCCTGATGAAGTCAAGCCTCCAGACAGACAAGGTGTGTCATCTTTGAGTGGAATCTGTCCGGAAGCAAAAGCTGATGCCAGAAGCATTAAAAGGTTTCCAATGCATTTGTACCAGACAAAGGTTTAGGTGCCTCTAATGACTGAGCCTTACTGACCTTAGATACCACAAACTCCCAGTTGAGATTTGTTTGTGTACTGTTTGACACTTTTCAAGAAAGAAAGGAAAGCTAAGTGGTGATAACTAATGTGGTCCATCACTCTTCCTTCAACACAACACACAACATCCGCATTCATCAGTTGGTTAACAACTTAGACTATTCTATGGACAATGCAAAATGGTCAAACATTAACGACTTTTAGAATAAAGATGTAGTAGATATGCCGAGTTCTTGCTTTCAATTCAGAATTTAGTTTTATTTGCTTGTATTTTTTTTTCTCACCTAAGAGCCTACTGAGATTTGTTGGATACAAAATGGAAGAAAAACAAATGAACCAAAACAAATGAAGCTCACTCTCGTTAGTTGAAGCCCACTCTGGCTTACAAATTCCAAAGACATTTAGATTATAATTACGGGTGAATGAAGATATTCTAGGGCTGTAGATTGATTCCATGGCACAGACTAGGATAGTGGTGTGTTTGCAGTCAAAGCTCTGTGTCATATGGAGTGACTTTCATCTTTCTGTGAGCGAGGACCTGGATTGGTCTTGGAATTGGTGTACTTCGCCTGGTGTTGATGGAAGCATGTGTGAGTGGAAAGTTGTTGGTATCGTTGTTGCTGTTGTGTTCACTCAGTCGTCTCTGGTTCTTTGCAACCCCTTGGACCATAGCCCACCAGTTTCCTTTGTTCATCAGATTCTCCAGGCAAAAATACTGGAACAAGTTGCCATTTTCTTCTCCAGAGGATATTCCCTACCCAGGGGTCGAACCTGTGTCTCTTGCATCCTCTGCATTGGCAGGATGATTCTTTACCACTGTGCCATCTAGGTTGGTATCACAGCACATTGTTAAACTCATTGAAACATGATCTTTTGGAACCTTTTCAGGAAATAAATGGTGAAAAGATGGCATTTCAATATGTCATTTCTGCTTTCTCTAACCTTCTGACTGACTGAAATATTAAAATATGTAATTATGTGCTTTCCACACACAAACACTTTCAGAAATGTAGCTCAATAAATATTAAATATTCATAAACTATTCCTGCTATTCTACCGATGGATTAAACTTGGCATGGAAGTAGTTCTTACAAAGCAAAGATACAGACATGCCTTTTGATCTTACATAAAACCTTGACCTGACTCTTGGACAAGGTTCTTAACCTCCAAGGTTTATGGATAATTGAATGGTCCTGCAGGATATCAGGCTGACAGTGAACTCTCTCTAAGCATAGGGAAAAATTGCTGATATAATTGCATGTGTATTTTTCTGGAATGAGAAGGCATAGCTTTCATTTGATTCTGTGTCTAATAGATAATAATGAAGAAAATAAAATGCTAAGAACCAGAGATTTAGAACCTTTTTTTTATAACAAGATGTTGCTTACAAACTCAGAAAAAAATTGGTTTGGAATCTAATGAGCTGTTTTTGGCTATCATGCATAAACTGAGCAACCACTTTGGAAAACTAATATGAAAACATAAAAATGTAATTGCTAAGCAACCTGTGCATTAAGCATCATTTTCAATTAATTTTAGCTAAGAATTGGGCTATTAATTTTAATATCTTACAATCACATTCATGGTTAATTAAAGATAATCTCTTTAAAACTCACTTTAGAGGCTCTGCAAACCGTGGCGTGTTTTGATTTTTGTAAGAATTTCTTTCTTTTTAAGGATAGGAAATGCCATATCATCTTGACAGAGTCCCATAATGCTGCAAATGTATAGATCTTTTTCTTTAATGTTAGCTTAAAATCTGAGACTCTATTGTTAAAAAATCAAAAAAGAAAATTATTTAACCCAATTCTTAATTATGTAGTAAGTTTCACCTGTAAGTCAACATTTTAGTTAATTTTTAACTCTTCTTGACTTACTCTAAGAAGCTAACTAGCTTTCTTGCAAGGTAGAAATAACAAAATTATTAAAATTTTATAAAGTTATAGAAATACGACTGAGCGACTTCATTTTCACTTCTCACTTTCATGCATTGGGGAAGGAAATGGCAACCCACTCCAGTGTTCTTGCCTGGAGAATCCCAGGGACGGGTGAGCCTGGTGGGCTGCCGTCTATGGGGTCACACAGATTCGGACATGACTGAAGTGACATAGCAGCAGCAGTAGCAGAAGGTAAAACAAAAGTAAATATTGACCATGCTTTGGTAAGCAATGTAGCTGGTGAATCTAGAAAACTCAGACCATGTTGAGAGAGGGTCTTGATTCAAAAGTACTAGGAACAAAACCTGACTCTTCCAGAGTAAAATCACAAAAGGAAGTTTAGAAAGCTTTTGGAAGAAGACATAACTTTTTGGAAGTGATGATGGAATTTAATTACTTAGGGATTTTTGTTATGGATTTTATACATTTTGGGTTTTTTTGTGAAATTTTATATTGATTCTGACATAAAAGGTAATTTCAATGCCTTATCAGCAGCCCTCAGAATAACCATTTTAACTTAGAAAAGATTTCATTGCAATGAACATTCGTTCTCCTATACACCCCTTGAGTCAGCCCCAAATCTCCACAATGTGCAGTCTTAAGTGAATTACCTGTATTATAAGTCATGACTGACAGATGAAGAGATGCTTTCTAGTCACAGAGGACTTGGTTGAAAACTTCTGACCAGCCGCAAAGTAACATGCCAATGTACGGGTGGAGAAATAATTAATAAAGGGCTCATCTCAGCAGTATCGCCACAAAGCCAAATGTATCCTATAGCCGTAATTCTCCGATACTGTTAGATTCAAAATGTGTCCACGTATTCTTCTCCTAAGGGTCAGAGGATGAATGCTGATTCACTATGAGGAGAGTTCACTATCGAGGGCAAAGGACAGGTGGCTCAGTAGGAGCTGAGCAAGTTAGAAGCTAGGAGTTCTGTGGGAAAAGGCAGGGGACGAAATGCCAGCCCGAGAAGAAATCACCAGTGAAGAGCCGTGGCACCTCTTTACCCCAGTAAATCCCCTGAGAGAGGGGCTTGCTGGACTTCCCATGCCAGCAGGCAACACTCAGGGAGGAAACGATTTCTGGGTTTTGTTTTCCTTGTCTTATTAATGATTTACTTTAATAGAGGAACAAATGTTCATTGCAGAAAATTTGATTATATATATAAATTTACCCCCACCCAGTAAGAAAAACTACTGACATTTTGTTATTTTTGCTCCCAGTGGTTTGCTACATATTCTATTGCTATCCGTCCATATGCTGGAACACTGATGAAATCCCAAAATCTAATTGGTAATCTGACTGTATTCTTTTAATGTATTATGTGTCAATATTTCTCCAGCGACACTCGCTTCTGACTTTCTCTGGTTCTGATAGATATCCCTTCCCTACTGACACTTCACTCCAAATACATACATATTTGGAAGGAAAGGAGAAAGCAAGGAGGTAGGGAGGGAGGGAATGAAGGAAGGAAAGAAGGTAGAAAGGGAGAAATGAAAAGAGGAAAGAAAGAAAGAGAGATAGACTGTGTCAGTTTTACTTTGGCCTAGGAAATTTTCCTTCTGCCATTTCAGGACACCTGCCCCCAATATGCCCAGCTCACCCCTCCATTTCCTCTATCAATATTTCTGCACACTTTCTTTGAGCCCAAACACAGACTAGTACGCAAATGAAGAAAAGGGGGACTCTTTATTGACCTAAAATTGTGCTGTGAATACATTTCTGTCAAATTAATCAATCTCCTTAAAATCCCTTAAAGTTACGCCATGATCATTAAGTGCTTACTAACTATTGGGCCACTTGATCATGGCGTAACTTTAAGGGTGGGGAGAGGGCAGGGAAAGATGGAAGAAGCCTGAAGGGAACAGGAAGGCATTATGGAGGTACTGGGGGTCCCCCTCCAGGGAGAGAGGTGTTGTGAATAGGGGCCTTGGGATGAAAAAGACAAAATTTCAAGTACTCACCATTTTTTTTCATCAATAGGAAATGAGTACATGCTGCCATCCACTGAGGCATTTCCTGTCTGACAGTCTTGGAAACAGCTTCTCCAACCTGGGAGGGTGTCCTCATCTTGAAAGGAGTGCTTGGGACAAAACAGGAAGAACTGTGTTAGGTTGATCAACTGTATTCACCTTGGTAAATACTTAGGCTGAGACAAACCTTAAGCAGAATCCTGAGTGATTTTGAAGAGGTGGGGCTAGGCAGAGAATCCAAGTCTCCAGCAACCCCCTTGGAAACAGCAATATTCAGAGTGCTTTCGAGTCCTTGAACCTGGCGCATGGCAGGCTCTTGGCACATGTTCCTTGAAAGAGTAAATACATAAACTGAGCTTTAGGCTCCTTCCCAGCAATGATGTGAGAATTCATCAGTTGTCCCCAAATGACAAAAAAGAAGTTGGGCTGTTTGACTTCACATATGAACACAGGGAGCTCAAAAATAAAAAGGATAGAGAATAGACAATCATAACAGGGACTAGAAAATTCTCAGTATCAGTCCTGGGTAACAGATCATGCCCTGTTCCAAGCTGAATATTAGGACAACATGTAAGGCAGTTCTATTAGTGCCCTGGATAACAAAGAAGTCCAGAAAGGTAAAAAACACACTAGGTTGTTATGACAAGCTGAATATTTTGTACTTTATCTTGTTGTAATAGGCTGCCATAGAAGTTTTTAGACAAGAAAATGACCTGATTAAAAATTAATATAGTCATTTTGGGAAAGAAAAGGGGGGTCAACTCCAGTCAAGAAGCTGTGTTAATGAATAAAGATATTAAGTCTTTATGAGTAAAAGTCCATTAAAATTATTTCAGCACACAGTTTTCCTTATCATATTTTAAAACCCAAGTATGACTCACAACTTAAGGAGTTTTGAATTGAAACTGCTTGCTTTATGACTTTTCTTACTGTACATAGAACCCCCACTCCTGCCACAGGTAACCACCAATTCTCATGTTTATGATAACAGATTATTTCTCATGAGAAGGGCCCCAATTGCCTGTTCTTTCAACACCAATGCTAACATGAAGCCAGGGATAAGGTGATACAGCTATACTTAAAGGTCATTGAAGAAAATGAAAATCTCTTCTCAGAATTTATCATTGCAAGATGTCTGGGATCTTCATGCTCACTGAGTTAGAAATTAAACATTTTGAAGAGTAGACCTTTTATTTTGCTTGGAATTCATGGTTTCTGTGAGCAGCAAAGAATGCGAGATGTACCTATATCAGCATGTCTTCATTCTGAGATTCTTAGAGTTTTCATATTAATGGGCCTCAGCCAAAAGGATCAATTGTGATATAACTTATATGTTTAGGACTTCCCTGGTGGCTCAGATGGTAAAGAATCTTCTTGCAATGCAGGAGACCAGGGTTCAATCCCTGAGTCTGGAAGATCCCCTGAAGAAGGGACTGGCTATCCACTCCAGTATTCTTGCCTGGAGAATTCCATGGAGAGAGGAGCCTGGCAGGTTACAGTACAGTCCATGGGGTTCCTAAGAGTCAGACATGACCGAGGGACTAACACTTTACATATCTTGGGTTTGTGATTGTTGAAAAACTGTACTGTTGGAGGTGTTTAAAATGTTAATTTTCCATTTTCCTCATGTTTCTCTGGGCAAAAGCATAGTAAGGTTGTTGAAGTACCCACTTCTTACCTCTTGAGTCTCTCTGGGGTCTCTCTGATGGACAGGAAATGTGTATTCTTATTCCAGGCTTCACATTTATTAGATGTCAGAATCTGGGATAGTTAAACTCTTTGAGCTCCAACATTCTAATATGTGTCTTCTCTCTCAAAGTTAAAAAAGTAATTTCAAATTCTCTATTGGGTAATTAATCAATCTGTGAAGGAAAACCCTCTGTCACACTATACACTTTATAAAACACTGTAAAAGAGCATTGTTCATGATTATATTTGGTAAACTTTGTGAAAGCACTGTTCTCAATTTTTTGTTGGCACCTGTCAACTTTTGCTTAATTAATGAGAAAGCTTACAGGAAGACAAAAGAGCTGATTTGACAAACACTTGAAGACTGTGGGTTTATCTTGTTAATAGGAAAAGAAATGCTAAATTAAGGATTAGGCTAGTTAATAGGATTTATTTCTCTAAAAGCAATAGCATATCACTTTCTGTCTTTTTAAAAAAATCATATGATGGTTGTTATTCAAATATACTATAGCAAAAAGTTCTGTTCTCCCATGGGACAAGAAAAGTATATAAGTAGATAATGCTCTTGCTAGCAAAATAACAGAAAATTAGGCAACCATTACTTTGCCTTTTTCCACGTTTTGAAGTAAATTATTCTTTAGCACATATACAAGAAGGAAATACAATGAACCTGCAGCTTGATTGGATTTGCAGAAGATTCTTTGGGACTTCCTTTTAGATAGAATGAAAGCTCAGGAAGCTTTCAATCCAGTTTGCAGATCTCAGAAAGGATTCTAGGCATTTTGTATTTCAGTTGATGAATTGTAAAGTGAAATCCGGTTCTTAAAGTTGTGGCTGCTTAGATGCCCAATATGCTACTGGAGATCAGTGGAGAAATAACTCCAGAAAGAATGAAGGGATGGAGCCAAAGCAAAAAAGAATACCCAGATGTGGATGTGACTGGTGATAGAAGCAAGATCTGGTGCTGTAAGAACAATATTGCATAGGAACCTGGAATGTCAGGTCCATGAATCAAGGCAAATTGGAAGTGGTCAAACAAGAGATAGCAAGAGTGAATATCGACATTGTAGGAATCAGCGAACTGAAATGGACCGGAATGGGTGAATTTAACTCAGATGACCATTATATCTACTACTGCAGGCAGGAATCCCTCAGAAGAAATGGAGCGGCCATCATGGTCAACAAAAGAAATGCAGTACTTGGATGCAATCTCAAACAACAGAATGATCTCTGTTCGTTTCCAAGGCAAACCATTCAATGTCACAGTAATCCAAGTCTATGCCCAAATCAGTACCGCTGAAGAAGCTGAACGGTTCTGTGAAGACCTACAAGACCTTTTAGAACTAACACCCAAAAAAGATGTCCTTTTCATTGTAGGGGACTGGAATACAAAAGTAGGAAGTCAAGAAACACCTGGAGTAACAGGCAAATTTGGCCTTGGAATATGGAATGAAGCAGGGCAAAGACTAATAGAGTTTTGCCAAGGAATTGCACTGGTCATAGCAAACACCCTCTTCCAACAACACAAGAGAAGACTCTACACATGGACATCACCAGATGGTCAACACCGAAATCAGAGTGATTATATTCTTTGCAGCCAAAGATGGAGAAGCTCTATGCTATGCTATGCTATGCTAAGTCACTTCAGTCGTGTCCGACTCTGTGTGACCCCATAGACGGCAGCCCACCAGGCTCCCCCATCGCTGGGATTCTCCAGGCAAGAACACTGGAGTGGGTTGCCATTTCCTTCTCCAATGCATGAAAGTGAAAAGAGAAAGTGAAGCCGCTCAGTCATGTCCGACTCTTAGCGACCCCATGGACTGCAGCCCACCAGGCTCCTCCGTCCATGGCATTTTCCAGGCAAGAGTACTGGAGTAGAGTGCCATTGCCTTCTCCAGGAGAAGCTCTATACAGTCAGCAAAAACAAGACCAGGAGCTGACTGTGGCTCAGACCATGAACTCCTTATTGCCAAATTCAGACTTAAATTGAAGAAAGTAGGGAAAACCACTAGACCATTCAGGTATGACCTAAATCAAATCCCTTATGATTATACAGTGGAAGTGAGAAATAGATTTAAGGGCCTAGATCTGATATATAGAGTGCCTGATGAACTATGGACGGAGGTTCATGACATTGTACAGGAGACAGGGATCAAGACCATCCCCAAGGAAAAGAAATGCAAAAAAGCAAAATGGCTGTCTGAGGAGGCCTTACAAACAGCTGTGAAAAGGAGAGAAGCGAGAAGCAAAGGAGAAAAGGAAAGATATAAACATCTGAATGCAGAGTTCCAAAGAATAGCAAGAAGGGATAAGAAAGCCTTCTTCAACGATCAATGCAAAGAAATAGAGGAAAACAACAGAATGGGAAAGACTAGGGATCTCTTCAAGAAAATTAGAGATACCAAAGGAACATTTCATGCAAAGATGGGCTCAAAAAAGGACAGAGATGGTATGGACCTAACAGAAGCAGAATATATTAAGAAATGGTGGCAAGAATACATAGAAGAACTGTACAAAAAAGATCTTCATGACCCAGGTAATCACGATGGTGTGATCACTGACCTAGAGCCAGACATCCTGGAATGTGAAGTCAAGTGGGCCTTAGAAAGCATCACTACGAAGAAAGCTAGTGGAGGTGATGGAATTCCAGTTGAGCTATTCCAAATCCTGAAAGATGATGCTGTGAAAGTGCTGCACTCAATATGCCAGCAAATTTGGAAAACTCAGCAGTGGCCACAGGACTGGAAAAGGTCAGTTTTCATCCCAATCCCAAAGAAAGGCAATGCCAAAGAATGCTCAAACTACCACACAATTGCACTCATCTCATACGCTAGTAAAGTAATGCTCAAAATTCTCCAAGCCAGGCTTCAGCAATATGTGAACCATGAACTTCCTGATGTTCAAGCTGGTTTTAGAAAGGGCAGAGGAACCAGAGATCAAATTGCCAACATCCGCTGGATCATGGAAAAAGCAAGAGAGTTCCAGAAAAGCATCTATTTCTGCTTTATTGACTATGCCAAAGCCTTTGACTGTGTGGATCACAATAAGCTGCGGAAAATTCTGAAAGAGATGGGAATACCAGACCACCTGATCTGCCTCTTGAGAAATCTGTATGCAGGTCAGGAAGCAACAGTTAGAACTGGACATGGAACAACAGACTGGTTCCAAATAGGAAAAGGAGTTCGTCAAGGCTGTATATTGTCACCATGTTTATTTAACTCATATGCAGAGTACATCATGAGAAATGCTGGACTGGAAGAAACACAAGCTGGAATCAAGATTGCCGGGAGAAATATCAATAACCTCAGATATGCGGATGACACCACCCTTATGGCAGAAAGTGAAGAGGAACTAAAAAGCCTCTTGATGAATGTGAAAGTGGAGAGTGAAAAAGTTGGCTTAAAGCTCAACATTCAGAAAACGAAGATCTTGGCATCTGGTCCCATCACTTCATGGAAATAGATGGGGAAACAGTGGAAACAGTGTCAGACTTTATTTTTCTGGGCTCCAAAATCACTGCAGATGGTGACTGCAGCCATGAAATTAAAAGACACTTACTCTTTGGAAGGAAAGTTATAACCAACCTAGATAGCATATTCAAAAGCAGAGACATTACTTTGCCAACAAAGGTTCTTCTAGTCAAGGCTATGGTTTTTCCTGTGGTCATGTATGGATGTGAGAGTTGGACTGTGAAGAAGGCTGAGCGCCGAAGAATTGATGCTTTTGAACTGTGGTGTTGGAGAAGACTCTTGAGAGTCCCTTTGACTGCAAGGAGATCCAACCAGTCCATTCTGAAGGAGCTCAGCCCTGGGATTTCTTTGGAAGGAATGATGCTAAAGCTGAAACTCCAGTACTTTGACCACCTCACGTGAAGAGTTGACTCATTGGAGAAGACTCTGATGCTGGGAGGGATTGGAGGCAAGAGGAGAAGGGGTCCACAGAGGATGAGATGGCTGGATGCCATCACTGACTCGATGGACGTGAGTCTGAGTGAACTCTGGGTGTTGGTGATGGACAGGGAGGCCTGGTGTGCTGCAATTCATGGGGTCGCAAAGAGTCGGACAGGACTGAGCAACTGAACTGACCTTAACTGATGCCTTACACCACACACACACACACATACATTTTAAACAAAGATGAGATCACTCTTTTTGAGATGTTCTACAATGATGCTAAAGCTGAAACTCCAGTACTTTGACCACCTCACGTGAAGAGTTGACTCATTGGAGAAGACTCTGATGCTGGGAGGGATTGGAGGCAAGAGGAGAAGGGGTCCACAGAGGATGAGATGGCTGGATGCCATCACTGACTCGATGGACGTGAGTCTGAGTGAACTCTGGGTGTTGGTGATGGACAGGGAGGCCTGGCGTGCTGCAATTCATGGGGTCGCAAAGAGTCGGACAGGACTGAGCAACTGAACTGACCTTAACTGATGCCTTACACCACACACACACACACACACACACACACACACACACACACACACACACACACAGTGTCTCCGTGACATCTATCCATATTGCTGGATATAGACCCTTCCTGTTTAATGCTCAGATCAGATCAGTTTAATGCTACATGGTATTAAACATTATATGAATATATCATAATTTAGCCAGTGATGAGCACAGAGTGATTTCTAGTTTTCCCTGAAAGAAAGCTAATGTAGTTCTTGAGAGCCCAGACTCCGGCAACAGATTGCGTGAGCTCATAAACCCAATTCCTCCACTTCCTAACTTATGTAAATTATTCAACCTTCTTAATTCTCAGTTATTTCATTTGTAAATGGATAAAGATTAGCATTTAATCTAGGAACTTGTTGCGAAGAATTAATAAATATGAAATGCTTAAATAGTGCCTTTCTCATAGTAAATACTACATGAAGGTTCACTGTGATAGTTTTGTTACTAGGGACAATACTGCAATCCATTGCTTTCATATATATCTATATATATATATCTATATATATATATATATATATCTGAATTTTAACTCAAACAGCTCATATACTTTTATTCATTATTTATATTTTATTTTTGACTGTACTGGGTCTACATTGCTTTGCATGGGCTTTCTCTAGTTGTGGTGAGTGGGAAACTACTCTCTAGTTGCGGCATGCAAGCTTTTCACTACATAGCTCCTCTTGCCGCAGAGCACAGACTCTAGGCTGGGGGACTCAGTAGTTGTGGTCCTTGGGCTTAGTTGCTCTGTGGCATGAGGAATCTTCCCGGGCCAGCAATTGAACCTGCATGCCCTGTATTGGCATGTAGTTCTTGATAAGTTCAGATTCTTATCCACTGTGCCACCAGAGAAGTCTAATCATATGTTTTTGAGGGCACAAAATTAGACTGTGGTAAAAACAGTCAATGAACTCTTAGTCTTCATTTATTATTTAGCAGAAGTCAGAGAAGGCAATGGCAACCCACTCCAGTACTCTTGCCTGCAAAATCCCATGGATGGAGGAGCCTGGTATACTGTAGTCCATGGGGTTGCGAAGAGTCGGACACAACTGAGCGACTTCACTTTCACTTTTCACTTTCACGCATTGGAGAAGGAAATGGCAACCCACTCCAGTGTTTTTGCCTGGAGAATCCCAGGGACGGGAGAGCCTCGTGGGCTGCTATCTGTGGGGTCATACAGAGTCGGACACAACTGAAGCGACTTAGCAGCAGCAGTAGTATGAAGAGAAAAGGCAACATATTGCTGTGATCATGCACTATCAGAGCTAGAGACTGTAAATAAAGATATTACTTACCAAATTTCTCCAATTTATCCCTGTTTCCAATATCTTAGTTTAGTTTGTCATCTTCCCTTATCCAAGCTGTTAATATCTTCATCTACCTGCTTCTGAGTCCCCCATCCCTTCCAACCACCCTTTACCACTGCTTCCATAGGAATATTTGAATGTTCCTTAATTTTTCCGGGTTAAAACTTAAACTCTTTAAGCTCACTGGCAAGGCCCTTTGTGAGTTGGTCTGTGCCTGTCTCTCCAAGCCCCCTTTGACAGCTCTGGCTCACTGCCACACTCCAGCCACACTGGCTTTGCTGACGCACCTCTGGATATACCACACTGTTTTCTCCTCTGGAAATTGCATACATAGTTCTCCTTCTCTGAATTCTATTCCCCCTTCATCAACCCTTTGAAGCCTTCTTTTCTTATAAGACCAAGATCTTGTATGTCAGTGTCTCTGAACTATAGCTTCTGAATGATTTCTGACGACTCCTACTTTGTATTACCATTTTGTATCCTAGTTAGGGTACTTTTCATACTACAATCATATGTTTATGAAAATGCCAAACATTCCAGGTCACAAACATGAAGAAAAGAGCTCTGACTCTTTCATTTTTATTGGAGCCTAGCTGAATGATGGATGATGGACACAAAGATGCTTCACTTTCTTACACACTATGCTGACAAGATTGAATCCATTCATTTTTCAGACCAGTTCTCTGGCCCCAAAATAATGCAAGAGTATGTATGAGATAAAAATATTGATCAGTTTTCTTCACTAGCTTTCTGTGTTGAAATACCTGCAAGGTGCTTTTGCAATTACCCTTCCCAAATGAGTTTTCCTTGCTTTGACTGCATGCATCGTGGAGGTAATTGAAAACCTATGGGAAACAATCAAATAAGCTCCCTCTGTTTGCATGTAATCTCTGTCTTTTATAGTCTAGGGTTTTTTTTTTTTAATTTATGATGTGAACCTGTGATGTCTGACTTGTGTTTGATTGCAAATGTAAGCATTTTGTAATTCATGGCCTTTTTTGGCTTCCTTCTTTAATGGTTGGGTGAATATATTCTTTCTAGTATATTATCGGAGAAGGCAATGGCAACCCACTCCAGTACTCTTGCCTGGGAAATCGCATGGACAGAGGAGCCTGGTGGGCTGCAGTCCATGGGGTCACAAGGAGTTGGACACGACTGAGCAACTTCACTTTCACTTTCATGCACTGGAGAAGGAAATGGCAACCCACTCCAGTATTCTTGCCTGGAGAATCCCAGGGACGGGAACCTGGTGGGCTGCCATCTATGGGGTCACACAGAGTTGGACGTGACTGACGTAACTTAGAAGCAGCTGAATATAATGTCCAATACATTGTGTGAATATTTTCTGAATGAGGGGATGAACAAACTAAAACTGAAGTTCAGCTTATTTTATCACAAGGCTGTTTCCTTTGCTGTGGAGGTATGGTAAGACTAGGGAAATGTATATAATTCCAGGGATATGTTGACATCTCTCAATCCCCTGGCACTTTAAAACAGTGTATAATTATCATGTTTTACAAGTATTGAATAAAGACCAAATAGGAATAGGAAGACTTGGGTTCTGGTCATGGTTCCACCACTCTCTGGTTATATGATCCCAAGACAGGTACTTATCTTGTGTTCATAAATTTAAAAATGAGGGAGCTGAAAGGAATGACAACTAATGTATTTTAAAGGTTGTTTTCTAGCAACTTTAAAAACTGAATGTAGTGCCTAAAAGACAGTTTGACCTGCTCAGGTTCATTGTAGTTCATTTGTTTATAGAAAAAGATGTTTTCAGATCATCAGTGGCCCAATGAGCAATGATCCTAGGTGTCAAAATTCATCAAATGACTATTATAATAAAATAGATGATCAAATTTGACATTTTTTTAAATTTAATTTTATTTTTTAACTTTACAATATTGTATTGGTTTTGCCATATATCAAAATGAATCCACCACAGGTATACATGTTTTCCCCATCCTGAACCCTCCTCCCTCCTCCCTCCCCATACCATCCCTCTGGGTCGTCCCAGTGCACCAGCCCAAAGCATCCAGTATCGTGCATCAAACCTGGATTGGTGACTCATTTCATATATGATATTATACATGTTTCAATGCCATTCTCCCAAATCATCCCACCCTCTCCCTCTCCCACAGAGTCCAAATGACTGTTCTATACATCAGTGTCTCTTTTGCTGTCTTGTATACAGGGTTATTGTTACCATCTTTCTAAATTCCATGCGTTAGTATACTGTATTGGTGTTTTTCTTTCTGGCTTACTTCACTCTGTATAATAGGCTCCAGTTTCATCCACCTCATTAGAACTGATTCAAATGTATTCTCTTTAATGGCTAATCAGCAGATGAATGGATAAGAAAGCTATGGTACGTATACACAATAAAGTATTACTCAGTCATTGGCATTTCTTTTGAAAAATGAATTTTTCAATATTTCCTCGTGTTCTAAAATAAATGTGTGAAATGTGCTTATCTATAAAACAGAAAAGGACTCTAGACATAGAGAATTGATTTCCCCCTTTCAAAGGGGAAAGAGAGGGAATGGACTGGGAGTTTGGAGGTTGGTAGATGTGAGCTATTACATTTAGAATGGATAAACAACAAGGTCCTAATGTATATTCAATATCGTGTGATAAACCATAATAGAAAAGAATATTTTAAAAAGAATGCAAAATAAAATAAATCCGTGAAAGGGTATCCTCAGGGCTTCTCAGATCAGATCAGATCAGATCAGTCGCTCAGTCGTGTCCCACTCTTTGCGACCCCATGAATCGCAGCACGCCAGGCCTCCCTGTCCATCACCAACTCCTGGAGGTCACTCAGACTCACATCCATCGAGTCAGTGATACCATCCAGCCATCTCATCCTCTGTCGTCCCCTTCTCCTCCTGCCCCCAATCCCTCCCAGCATCAGAGTCTTCTCCAATCAGTCAACTCTACGCATGAGGTGGCCAAAATACTGGAGTTTCAGCTTTAGCATCATTCCTTCCAAAGAAATCCCAAGGTTGATCTCCTTCAGAATGGACTGGTTGGATTTCCTTGCAGTCCAAGGGACTCTCAAGAGTCTTCTCCAACACCACACTTCAAAAGCATCAATTCTTCGGCGCTCAGCCTTCTTCACAGTCCAACTCTCACATCCATACATGACCACAGGAAAAACCATAGCCTTGACTAGACGAACCTTTGTTGGCAAAGTGATGTCTCTGCTTTTGAATATGCTATCTAGGTTGGTCATAACTTTCCTTCCAAGGAGTAAGCGTCTTTTAATTTCACGGCTGCAGTCACCATCTGCAGTGATTTTGGAGCCCAGAAAAATAAAGTCTGACACTGTTTCCACTGTTTCTCCATCTATTTCCCATGTAGTGATGGGACCAGATGCCATGATCTTCGTTTTCTGAATGTTGAGCTTTAAGCCAACCTTTTCACTCTCCACTTTCACTTTCATCAAGAGGCTTTTTAGTTCCTCTTCACTTTCTGCCATAAGGGTGGTGTCATCCGCATATCTGAGGTTATTGATATTTCTCCCAGCAATCTTGATTCCAACTTGTGTTTCTTCCAGTCCAGTGTTTCTCATGATGTACTCTGCATATAAATTAAATAAACATGGTGACAATATACAGCCTTGACGTACTCCTTTTCCTATTTGGAACCAGTCTGTTGTTCCATGACCAGTTCTAACTGTTGCTTCCTGACCTGCATACAGATTTCTCAAGAGGCAGATCAGGTGGTCTGGTATTCCCATCTCTCTCAGAATTTTCCACAGTTTATTGTGATCTACACAGTCAAAGGCTTTGGCATAGTCAATAAAGCAGAAATAGATGCTTTTCTGGAACTCTCTTGCTTTTTCCATGATCCAGAGGATGTTGGCAATTTGATCTCTGGTTCCTCTGCCTTTTCTAAAACCAGCTTGAACATCAGGAAGTTCACGGTTCACATATTGCTGAAGCCTGGCTTGGAGAATTTTGAGCATTACTTTACTAGCGTATGAGATGAGTGCAATTGTGTGGTAGTTTGAGCATTCTTTGGCATTGCCTTTCTTTGGGATTGGGATGAAAACTGACCTTTTCCAATCTTGTGGCCACTGCTGAGTTTTCCAAATTTGCTGGCATATTGAGTGCAGCACTTTCACAGCAGCATCTTTCAGGATTTGGAATAGCTCCACTGGAATTCCATCACCTCCACTAGCTTTGTTCATAGTGATGCTTTCTAAGGCCCACTTGACTTCACATTCCAGGATGTCTGGCTCTAGGTCAGTGATCACACCATCATGATTATCTGGGTCGTGAAGCTCTTTTTTGTACAGTTCTTCTGTGTATTCTTGCCACCTTTTCTTAATATCTTCTGCTTCCATTAGGTCCACACCATCTCTGTCCTTTATCGAGCCCATCTTTGCATGAAATGTTCCTTTGGTATCTCTGATTTTCTTGAAGAGATCCCTAGTCTTTCCCATTCTGTTGTTTTCCTCTATTTCTTTGCATTGATCATTGAAGAAGGCTTTCTTATCTCTTCTTGCTATTCTTTGGAATTCTGCATTCAGATGTTTATATCTTTCCTTTTCTCCTTTGCTTTTCACTTCCCTTCTCTTCACAGCTATTTGCAAGGCCTCTCTAGACAGCCATTTTGCTTTTTTGCATTTCTTTTCCATGGGGATGGTCTTGATCCCTGTCTCCTGTACAATATCATGAACCTCATTCCATAGTTCATCAGGCACTCTATCTATACCACAATTTAAATTGCATTCTGTTTTACCAGCATTGTAACTTAATTAAGATCTATACATAATTGTAAATGATTACTGTTTACAAAGTCAGCTCTGTGATGTGCACATTTCTGTTGGTAGTATAATTAAGACATCCAGATATTTGTAAACATGTTTGATATCAAAATGCCAAATTATCTCATTCAAATTTAATAAAAAACATATCTAATATAAGTGTCAAGAAAGATATTATCTTTCTTTACTCCAGATCATAAATTATGGTTGTAAAAACTCTAAACTGAAAGATTTGTATGTTTAAAATTTTTATTTTATAAAATATTATCAATTTAATATGTATGTGACATGCTGTTGATTTGATTGAGCAGAAATCAGAGATTAAACTGTTTTACAATAAATTTTCTCTATGCCTAAGAGTGTTATGCTAAGAGGACATCCTTCACACAGTGGTTGAGAGACATGTTGAATATCTGCTATGTATCAGGCTAAGTACTTTACAAATACTATTTTATCATCATTGAATTCTTAAAACAGCATTATAAGGACATACTATAATTATTGACACTGAATTAGAGCCATGAAGCTTAGAATGGTCAATACAAGTTGAGATTTTAACCTAGTTGTTTGATTCAAAGCCTGTGCTCTCTGGGTAACACCATGTCACCATAACCAAAAAATGTAGGTAAAAGAGCAACATTTGGGGTGTGTATCTGGAGAGAATTGAAATGAGGGGTGATATAAGCAGAGCACCAGGGAAGTTACAAGGTGATGGAAAGCGTGTCCTAGGGCAACACTTCTCAAATTTAAACAAGTAGACTAATCAGTTGAAGATGCTGTTAATTGAAGAATATCATTCAAGAGATTTGGGTTGGGGCTGAGATCCTACTATTCTAACAACTCCTCAGTGATGTCAGTGTTGCCCAACCTCCAACCACACTTTGAGGAGCCACATGCTAATGCCGCTTGACTGTTTCAGTACCATGGACAGTAGACCCAGCGTGCCACACTGCCACCTCTGCCATTTCTCTCAAATCCCTAATATCTTCTGTGGGTAGATTCTTGTAACAAAATGCACAGACAGACTATTAAAAAACAAACAAACAAACAAAAACCGCTTCTTGGATTTCTAGCAGCTATCTGGTGACCCTTTCCTTTATATGCTGCTGTTGCTGCTAATTTGCTTCAGTCGTGTCCGACTGTGAGATCCCATAGACGGAAGCCCACAGACAGAAGCCCACCAGGCTACCGTCCCCGGGATTCTCCAGGCAAGAACACTGGAGTGGGTTGCTATTTCCCTCTCCAATGCATGAAAAAGAAAAGTGAAAGTGAAGTTGCTCAGTCGTGTCCGACTCTTAGCGACCCCATGGACTGCAGCCTACTGGGCTCCTCCGTCCATGTGATTTTCTAGGCAAGAGTACTGGAGTGGGGTGCCATTGCCTTCTCCATCCCTTTATATAGGTATGTACAAATCTATCCAGAATCTATCCAGAGGAAAGAACTGGGGCTTTAGAAAGGAGAGAGGGTATCTGCTTCTGCAATTTAAAAATGGATGCTGCTACTGCTTCTCAGGTAAAAAGAATCTAATCAGGACAAATAGGGAATTCATAAAATATTTAAGCAATAGCATTAGCTTCAATATTATAAAGTATCTATTTGAGGTATCTAACTTGCACATTTGATGAACAGAAATTAGCAGCATCTTTCTGCCACTAAATCTACTCAACTATTAGCCAATACATAATGAAAGAGAAAAATTTAAAATACAGCAAAATACTATTCAAAAGAAGAGTGAAATTGAAATGATTTTAAATTTTCACTTTTAAATATATTTCTGCTATCTTTTACTTTCTTCTGGATTCTTTCTACCTAATTTCATATTTTAAGGATAAACTCAAATAGACAATTTTCTTTGACTTTGTCCTTCTTTACCCCTTACTTTGCTGTGCAACTCTGGGTGACAGCAAAGCTTCCTCAGGGGCTTTAAGACTATCAATCTATTTCACAGCTGGAGCCGGGTAATTCAGATAAGAATCTGGCAAACAATTCCATTTGTTTGCCATCGAAGATATTTTTATTTTCTGGTTGAGGAATTTTTGCTCAGATCTAGAGATGTTATGGGCTACAATTATGGCAAAAGCAAATGAGTATCATCCCACATAAACTTCACCAGTCTTCCCTTAGCCTTATTACATGATCTACTTAAGAATACTTATTCTTTTCCATTCCAATGTGTGTTTTCAAAATAAATTCATTCAAAATGTGTTGCCATCCATTGGGCTTACATTTGTAGTGTACCAAGAACAAAAATGTTAATTTGCATATTTCACCATTTTTCTCAAGCTAATTCTACATTCCAGAGGAAGCATCTTACTCTATTAATAGCATTAAGACAAGCTTAGGGTGTGTGTGTGTGTGTGTGTAACCAAAAATGTGATGAGGATCTGTGTCACAGGTTAAAAGAGTCTTACATGTATTACTTCATTTAATTTGCAAAAAATACTTTGAAATATAAAATACTTTGAAATAGGTTTGTTCCTACTTAAGGGTTGGGAGAAAGGAGCGTTCATTTCCCTTGATTAGCATTTAGCTGAATTTGAATTATAGTGATTGTTTTGCTCCCATTACACACTCTTGTAAGATGGGCTTGTTCTAGTGGAAATTGATGCATCTCAGAAGGACACTGCCAAAAATATTATGTGTGAAGTGCAGTGCAGTTTGATAATGAGAGGTGCCATCCATTACCTCAAAAGAGGATATGGAGCTAAATTCAAAACCCATTACAGGCATGGTATTTTCACTGCTGTTTTTCAACATGGAGAGATACTGCCCATTATCAGAGATTAAATAATTTACCTGAGTTTGTCTTGAGCACTCAATGCCAAGGAAGAATTTATGAGAATGCCAAGAATTTATCTTGGAAGTTGCTTGGTCTACTGAATTACAAACAATCCTCTATAGAATATTTTATCCTTTTTTTTTCTGGGACTAATAGTAATTCTTTTAAATGTAAATGTAAATAATTCTCCTTTGGTGATCTTACATAGTTTATTTTAAGTTGAATCACTGAAATTTAAGTTCAAATCCATTTCTACATGGAATCATCAGTATTTATGACCAAAAGAATGTGCTGATGCCTCTTTCAAGGCCTTCATTTTTGAGGCAGGTTCAGTCTTCCAGAGTGTAAAATGGTTAGATGACCATTTTAAATGTGCCACTACTTGTCTTAGGATGTGATGTTTGATGATCTTGATCACTTGTGCCCATTTTTCATTTCCTAGAAAGGCATTAGGAAACATAATTAGGAAATATCTCTCAGGAACTCTACAGAAAAATGTGGTTTCAAGATACTTTGTTATGAATTGAAGAGGTTACAACTAAAAGGAAGGCCCCTTGGAATCACAGCCCTTTAATGGGATGCCTGTACAAATGTGTGAGAACACCTAAGCAAGTTGAGCAGGTGGCTGTGGATTAAAGAGTACAGAGACAGGTGGGGCAAAAATAAAACTTACAGATGGTTTACAGGGGTGACTCATTTCTCTACCCCTTCCAACTTCCAACCCCTTTAGTGTTTAGTTTTGTTTTTAACATTTTGATTGTGAAATTTTTACTAAAAGTGTCAAATCTCCCAATTCTTCTAGTCAAGACAGGAAGAGTGTACCAAAGAAATCCATTTCTACAGCAGTCTCTCCTCATTGCCAAATCTGATATCCAAGATTCTTTTTTAATGTTAAAGTTTTGCATGGAATTCTCTTCTCTTTCTCATACATTTCCCACATCCAGAAACAAATTTTTGTTGAAAAGGAAATCAGCAGACTGCACATTGAAAGATACAAATTCACTGCACTAGAATGCCATACTTGTCTTCCAGTCATCAGCTTAAATATATTCAGGAGACCCACAGGTACACCCTACACCCAGCGCTGGGGGATTGTATGCTCTGTACATGGCAGGGTCATGGGTGGACTATCTGGTAATCCCGTTTTACATAAAACTTTATTTACTGAATTGACCTGCATATATACAATCACCAGTTCGGTCTCTGCCAAATAGGAGGTACCTAGTATATAACCTTTCACCCACTCCAGTGTTCTTGCCTGGAGAATCCCAGGGACGGGGGAGCCTGGTGAGCTTCTGTCTATGGGGTCGCACAGAGTCGGACACGACTGAAGCGACTTAGCAGCAGCAGCAGCAGTATAACCTTTCAGAGAAGGCGATGGCACCCCACTCCAGTACTCTTGCCTGGAAAATCCCATGGACTTTCCAGGGGAGCCTGGTAGGCTGCAGTCCATGGGGTCGCTAGGAGTTAGACACGACTGAGCGACTTCACTTTCACTTTTCACTTTCATGCATTGGAGAAGGAAATGGCAGCCCACTCCAGTGTTCTTGCCTGGAGAATCCCAGGGACGGGGGAGCCTCGTGGGCTGGCGTCTATGGGGTCGCACAGAGTCGGACACGACTGAAGCGACTTAGCAGCAGCAGCAGCAGTATAACCTTTAGCAGCTTTCCAGGTGGCCAAGGCAGACGACACGGAGACCGAGGTTTGATCCCTGGATCAGAAGATCCTCTGAAGGAGGAAATGGCAACCCAAGTCAGTATTCTTGCCTGGAAAATTTCACCGAGCCTGGTGGGTTACAGTCCATGGGGGTTACAAAGAGTTGGACGACTGAGCGCGCGCGTGCACACACACACACACACACACACGCACGCATCAGATAACCTTCTTCTCTGTGAATCGGGTACAGTCCCCACTTACTGGATATTTGAGGGTAAGGAAGATTAACCCATACTCCTCCTTGGCTGTGACGTTTAGGGTTGAACCTAAGCACTGCTCACCGAAGCTCTCAAAGATCCGGTTCGCCCTCGTCCGCCCTGCCCATGACCCTCATACCGGGCCACTCTCGCGGGGCTCTTTTCGGTGCTAGATCGGGTGGGCGCTCCAGGGCTGTATTGATAGTAGACGCCGGGTCTGGTTCCGCTTGCGCAGCGCCCGCGCAGCCCGCCAGGGGGACCCCGACCAGCTCAGGCAGCGTCTGATAAGAGAGAGTCCGAGGGGCGTGGAGCGAGAGTCCTGCTGCGTCGGCTCCAGGAATACCCGGAATCAGCCGGGGCTTCCCCACTGGTCCAGGGGCTGGTGGGACCCCGGCTCCGAATCCTGGGGTTCCAGTGAGAGGCGCGCCCGGCTGGTGGGTGTATTCTTTTCCACTCTCTGGGCTTCCAGCAGGGAGAAGAGCCCCAGAAACCGGGTATTTTGTTCCCAACGATAGGTTTTGTCTGCGGTAATCCCTGCACTGCAAGTGCAACTTTGAGGCCAGGGTACGCCTCCTGGGGGCTGGGAGTCCGGGGAAGGGGGATTGGATTTAGTCTGCATCCTCAAGGAGGAGGCTGGCGGCTGGAGTAGGGGGTGGCAGGGCCTGGGGAGTTCCTACCGGTCGTGGGCAGCGAGAGACTCGCGAGCACCCGGGTCGCGATCGCGTGGCCACGCTCCTGGAAGCCCGCCCGGCAGCCTACGCGCCGCCCCCCAGACTCCTCTTTCTGCGACTAGAGCGTGAGGTTCGGTGGGGATCTGTTCAGTGGGGATCTGAGCACTGCTGAAAACTTTTCTCCTCTCAGCCCCCCTGAGTCTTTTGTCTTGTGCGGCTGAGAGTCCCTGTCCGCTGCCCGGCGCACCACGCCGGGTGACCACCGAGGGCAGGAGCGCTCGGACTCCGTGAGCCCTATGGCTGCGGCCGGCGGCTCCGCGACCCGCGGCGGGCACAGCCAGCGGCGCGCCCCCAGCCCCGAGGCCGCCGCCCCCACCCACTTCGGCCCTCCGGCAGCCCTCGCCTCCCGCCCCCTCGCCTGACTCATCCGCCCGCGGTGGCCGTGCCGAGTCCGCTGCCCGAGCCCCGCCGGGATGGGGAGGGAGACCGCGGCTGCCCAAGGCTGCGGAGGTTTCTGCTGACGACCCCAACCCCGCTGCCTCCTGCGCTCTGCTGGGGAGGTGCCCGACGTCCCACCCGCTCCGGGAGTGAGAGCCGTGAGAGGCGACTGGATCCCCGAGGCCCCGCGCTCGGGACAGGTGAGGGGCGAAGGAAAGAATGCTGCCAGGGATGGGAAGGTGGGTGGGCAATCGGTGCGGTTGAAACGGGGCGCTGCTTCACCACCCTCTCCCTCCCCGCCCCACCTCGGCCCCCAGAGTTAGGATAAACACTGTCTCCTGAAGTTTGGAGAATAAACCAAACCCGCCATCAGTTCTGGACTCCCTAGTCCCCGGAGCGCAAGAGGAGAGGTGTAGGGCAGCCTCCCAGGACCCCGGAGCCTTGGAGCGCCTGGCTGGGTTTCTCCAAGCTACACCCTCCTTTGTCTCCGTTCCAGAGTCGGCATTCTCTGTAAAGATGTCCACAGTGTTAATTTATAGTAGTCTTTGGCAAGAGCAAAGTGTGGTCAGGGTTTCCTAAAGCAAAATCTGTATGTGGTAGGATCTTCATAGACAAAATGGAGAAGCGAAGCAATCATTTGCCCAGTTCAGCGCTATTCTTCTCCGTATATAATCCGTCCTTAAGAGAAAGGGCTGAGCGTTTGCAAGATTTGCTCCATTAATCATTCTTTTGCTCTAATTAATTGCCCAAGCTAGCATTTCTCATTTTGTAGGTACAGGCTCTCTGTGGGTATTTCCTGCCACTAGTTTTCCACTGAAAAGTATGTGTCTGTGTGTGTGAATGGTGTATATAATCAGAATAATTCATTTTTCAATACCAGGCATAGGCAATGCCAGAAAGTCAGATGCTTCCCATATATGTAATTTACTCACTGAAGTCAGATCAAGTGCATCTTAGCCTGGTACTGGACTATGTATGTTGGACCTAAGTATTCATTGCCTTTTTTTTTTTCCCTAAAGACCTTCAAAAGTACTTGTGGACACCAGTAAGCATTTTAGGAATCGACAACTGTTCTCATTTGTCAGTAAGAATATTGAACTTTTTAGGTTTTGCTGTCAAACCAAGTTCTAAGGTACACTTTTTGTAGTTCTTTATGAAGAACTACAAAATTATGAACAAATATTAACAGCTCTGTGAAAGCTATTAACTTTGCTGGCTTGTCATGTCTTGCTTTACAGAAACATGTAAAATGACCTTCAGTTTGTTATTTGGCCACCAATACCGGAATATATCACCATTTTGTGAAAAGTAGGCTGAACTTCAAAACTTCTCAAACCTCACTTTATTTTTCCACTACTTTTTCCCTATACGGAAGCAGCCACTAAAGCATGAAACACTTTAGTTTCATGCTTCTCAGACAGCTTAAGTGAAGGAGTTGTTCTTAACAGAAAATAATGTTTCTCTTAAGTAAATTCATGTGTGAGTTTTTTTTTTTTTAACTCTTAAAATATATCTTCTGAAGTGTTAGGAATGATTTTTCTCTAGTGAAGTCTTACTATAGAGCTCATTATTGTGAGACGATTTAACTATAATTTGTAACCTTGGTTATAATTAGCTTTGTATCCTAGGCTGGGGAAGCTCTCAGTGAAAGAGAGTTGTGTGGGGAGCATCTGTATGTGATTTGCAGGCAGCTGACACAGAGAGATTTAACCTGTTGCTTCTGAATCAGGTTCAGGGAAATATATGTAATATCCAAAGGCTTTCTGGAAGGGATTCTTCAGGAAAGGTCACTGTAAAGTGTGATGGCTGCTCTTTTTATTCCAATTTAGAGGAATTACTAGTGATGATTTCGAACATTCCAAGAGTTAGATTGCTATACTTGAACTTTTGTAGCTTCAGCATTTTGACAACAGCTCATTGGACAAAGATAACTACTAGCATATAGGGGGAAAGGATTCAAACTGTTTATTTAAATTTTCTTATTCCCATGATAAATCTCAGCATAAAGGAACAGAAATTTAAGAACATAGATAAGAACAAAGATAAGAGCAGATGTCACTTTTTTGTGTTTCTTCAACAAAATTGGCAGACGATAAAATTAAGTCTTCATGGTAATACCTATTACTTATCATATAGAATATAGAGTCTAAAAGAGGAGGCAATTCTAAAATAAATTTCATTTCATGTTACTTTCGCTAAATGAAAGACAGCATGAGGAGTTCAGTCAAACAAAGCATGTTTGGGAAAAGAACTTGTGTAGAGATGGAAAAAAATGTGTCTGCAGTAGGATGGACCCTTCATTTTATTAAGGGATATATGATTTGCAGTTTTGTCAAGGGACACGACTGAAGCGACTTAACAACAACAACAACAACAACAACAACAAGGGTATTTGTTTCAGGATTTAAGATATGCTTTGTCTGCTAAGATTTGATATGTGTCCAACCATTCAGAAAACATCGGTGAACCCTTGTCATGGTGCTAGGTTTGCTGATTGGTGGCAAACTAGCCTCCCCTCCTGGGAGTTTGCTGGCTGGCAGGGAGAGGACTGGGAAATGTATCAGATCACTGAGCATCTGCAATGGTCCTTGAGCATCAGGGGTCTGGTCCACACTGGATTTCCAAGGGCATTGGATGGGGAGCTGGAAAACCCAAGTTGTTATCCTGGCTGAGATCCTGGTTATGTGGCCTTGGATACCCTTCTAGGCTTTTCAATCTCTCTGCTCTCGTTGGCAGACCAAGGACTTTGGACTGTGATCTTTTCATCCTCTTTGTAGAATGCTGCATGATGATGAGAAATCAGGATGTGGTGGGGCTGGTGTGGTGAGCAGAGTTTGGGTTGGGGGAAGACAGGCTGGAGACTGCATTGGACACTGGGAAAGAGTAATGACCATGATAGTAGGAGGTCAAGGAGACTGGACATCTGGCCCATCACTGATTCTACAAGTTCAAAATACATAACGAAATAATGAATTAGCAACATTCACTTAGTCCTTGATGGTTTTCAATGAATTTTCACAAATAATGGCAGTTGATTTTCTTTACATTTCCAAGAAGTCATTCAAGTAGAAAGGTGATGAAACCACGACTAATTTTGCAGAGCACGTTTGTGCCAATATGCTCCATTGCTTTTTTTGCAGGATTTGTAGAGACAAGAGAAGCTAGAACACACTTTGGAAACCTTGTGTAAATAGGAGACAGAGATAAGGGTGGCATCAGATCTTAGTGGAGTTTCAAATGTATGAGGAAAAGTTTAGGTTATATTCTGGAAGATGTGTATGTGCTGTGTTGCTTCAGTTGTGTCTGACTCTTTGGGATCCCATGAACTGTAGCCTGCCAGGATCTTCTGGCCATGGAATTCACCAGGCAAGAATATGGAGTGCATTGCTCCAGGGTATTTGCCCTGCCTAGGGATCGAATCCACATCTCCCACATTGCAAGTAGATTCTTTACTGTTGAGCCGCTGGGGAAGCCTATACTGGAAGCTAAGGATCTCCAATTGTGATATTAAGACCTGAAACATCTGAAATTTTGATTGTTAATCTTTAGTTTGATTACTCCTGTTCAGGGCTTCCTCCTCATCTCATTCCCCTCCCCATCCCCAGCAGGAATTCTGGTGATTTGAATATTATAGTCGTGGATAAGACTCTTCCAAAAACTTTGAGTGCAATTGGAAAAATAAAATTCTCATATAAAGGTGGGCATTCTTGGGCCATTGTACTATTAATCAACGGAATATGTTCCAGTAGCAAGTTATTCTTTGGAAATTTTGTCACCAGAGGTGAAATTACACAAAATTCATGGGAGTGTGAGCCAAGTGGGAAGATGTGGACATGTAAGTTCCTTTCTACAGTGTTCTTGTCACTCTGCTCCAGACATTAAGTACACTAACAGGGGTCAAGTCCCCTCCCCTTTACCCTATGTTCCTGCAGAAGAGAGTTATCAGGATTCATCTGATTATGCACATGAGGAACCTATATTTAACTGTGTTGAGCAAAAAAAAAAAAGTATATTTATTGGCTCCTGTGACTGGAAAGTCCAAAGGTGAACTTTGCTTTAGTCATGGCTGGAACACAGGGCCTCTTTCACCTTCTCTCTTTCACCTTCTCTCTCTCCCCATTTCTCAGTTTCTCTTCTTTCTGAATCAGCTTCATTCTGAGGCCCCTTTCCATGTGTTTCATATGCTGAGAAAGGTGAGCACCGGTGGTTCCAAACCTGCATTCCTGGGCTTTTGATCCATAAAAAGAGAAGACTTGTCTCTTCCAGGTCCCATTTATGGAAGTCTTCTAAAAGGTCTCTAATAAGCTGTGCTTGGTGGTCATTGACTCGGTCTCCTAGTCTCCGTGTCCAACCAAGAGTTCTGCTGAAATGGTCTTGGACTGGATGGCGTGCCCAACCCTGTTTGTATGTGGTGCTGGTGGTGGTCTGGGGCAAAAGACTGGGAGGGGCCCCACGACTGACAGTTTTGTCAAGATCATATAGATCCCCCAAACTTATGAGGCTGCCAATCAAAAACAGCATGTCTATTACTGGGGAGGATTGCTCCCTCCTTTTTGGGGATAGTTTCCTGGACAATGATGTGAACTCTGTGTGTAGAGGCAACTCAGATGCCCAAGGCCATGCAAATTCCAGAAATGGGACCTTCCTCCCCATCCAAGGCAAAGTCAGGAGATGAAATAATTCCTTCCATGTCTAGAGTTTGGTAATAGGATCCAGAGGATTACGGAGTGAGGAACCCATCATTTATCCATGTCCATGTGCTTTTAGGAAACATCCTTGTGCCGTATTTTCAGCCTAAGGATTTTATTTTCAAAAGCCTTGGTCATCCTGGGATCATGAGATTGGAGATCCCCTACTTTGGGCATTACAAGATCTAGTGACACGGTGACAGTTTGAAGAAGGAGGTAAAGTGATGAACATAGAACTGTCATTTAAACAGGTTTGTTGAGATCGTGGGAACTGGGCAAAGAGGACGCAGTGGGCAGAGATTAGAGTTATTGCTTAGGAGGCCTAAGATGATTGGTCTCAAGCTAAAATATTGGCTTGTGTGAGCAATTTTATGAAAGTCTGATGAGGACTAAGGAGCCTTTGTGTTGACAGAAGCATTGGAAGGATAAAACAAATCAGGAGGAACAAGACCAGAAGGTAGGCTGGGTTAGTAGGTGAAGTGGCTGTGCGTTGTATTGTACATTTGTTCATAGCACACGGGCTGTATTGAGAGGCGTCCTGTAGCCGCCACACATCCTGCGGGCAAAGCCTTTATATGTGTAGCACTGACATTTATCAAAGGCCTACCTACTGTGCCAGGTCCCACGTTACATGCTTTATGTCCATTACTCATAAAAGCCCTCTAAGATGCGAAAACAGAAAGTAAGGGAGGAAATGACTTGCTCAGGGTTATAAGGTCATTAAGTGGATTCAAACCCTGGCAATCTGAAACAAAAGCCTTTGCTTAAACTATGCAACACTGTCTTCAAAGTCAAGATGAAAATCCAGTACATCAGGCCAAATTGAAGGACGAGTGCCAAACTGGACCATCCAATGGGCACCCAGACTGCCAGGAATACAGGTCAGAAAGAGGGGATGGAATGGAGGTTATTGGGGTGAAGAGGTAGAGCATCAGGGTTCAGTAGCAAACTTAGTGCCCGAGTAAGAAAGGCACAGGCATAGATTCTTGGCTTGGGGTTTGGGTGTAGCGAGGAACGTGGGTAGGAGCAGCTCAGGAAGTTGAACAGGTGGGCAGATCAATAGAACAACTAGAGCTTGATTGTTGATCTGAGGCCAGGAACTCTGCCATCTGCCTCGCTTTAAATATCCTTCGTGATGGAAGTCAATACAAATATGGCATGGGCAGCTCCTTAGAGGGAGACGGAGTTCTATTAGTTGTCAGGCACTACTGGGGAAAAAAGAGCTTAACATTTGTAGAGCATCTGCCATGGGCCTTCTATACATAATCTCACCAAATCTTCATTAGAGTCATGGGAGGAGATGTATTGTGGCTTTTTTTTTTTTTTTTTTTGGTTGTTGAACCAGGAAATGAAGGCTTAGAGAGGTTAAATTACTTGCCGGAGCTCCTGGAGCCAGACTGGAAGTTGAAGGAACTGTCATGGAAACCGAAATCTATCTGTATCTCAACCTCATCCTGAGTCTTCAGGGAGTCATCCTGGTTCCAGCAGGGCAAGGTCAATTTCAAGTCTGGGCCATAGACTTGGGGAAGTCAGCAGAGGCATATGATTGGAAAGGGAGATTGTGAGTTGAACGTTTAGACATTTGAATGGGAGCTGAGAGCAGGTCATCTGAATACAGTTGTCCAGCAGGACTGTATCTGGCTTTGGCAGAAAACTCAATAACCTAGTAGATTTTTTTCCCTCAGTGCAGGATCTCTATCATTACGCAGGATAGATACGTCAGCAAGTCAGATGTTTGGAGGGCTTAATTTTAGTTACTGATTTCAGTTGAAGAGAAGGGACCTCTGCCAGCTGCTATGGCCTGAATTTACCTTTATACATGCAGGTACTTTTCCCAGAAATATGATAAATAAGAAATAGATACATAGAGGAAGAGCTTTAGCACATACTCAATGTCGCAAGAATGTAGAATACACTCCAGCTATAAATGACCATACTTGAAGATGCTCTAAATGATGAAATATTTAGAGTTATTTACTGATGAAATATGAGTGATATATCATTTCCCAACAAATTCAAGGTCAAATTGGTCACTGTGTAAATTTGACTGGATGTAGGTGTTTTCTGTGTGCAGTGAACTGTGTATACATATGGTAAGAAGAAGGGGAATGAGAAGGTACATGAGAAGAAATATTTGAGACATATTTTTGAGACTCCATAGCTCATTTGGAGAGGCAAGACAATCATGTTTAAAATGTTAAAGCAGCACAATAGAATAGTATGATTTTAGAGTTGACGGGATCTTTCAGACAGTGATCAAGATCACAGTGCTAGCCAGTGCTATGAAGTACAAACTTATTAGGAGCAGTTTAACATAAATGTTATGGAAACTAAAAAGAATGGAACTGTTTGAGCCTGGAAGACAGATCAGGGGAGGCTTCCTAGAGGAGGCAAGTTCTGATGAGTATGTGACAGAAGGGGTTTCCAGGTAGCATGCTGCCGCTGCTGTTTAATCACTAAGTTGTATCTGACTCTTTTGTGACCTCCATGGACTGTAGCCCACCAGGTTCCTCTGTCTATGGGATTCCCCAGACAAGAATACTGGAGTGGGTTGTCATTTCCTTCTCCAGAGGATCTTTCTGACCCAGGGATTGAACGCATGTCTCCTGTTTGGCAGGTGGATTCTTTACCACTGAGCCACCTGGAAAGCCCAAAGTAGGAACTTATCAATATCCTACAGCCAGAGACCATTGGGAAATGACTTGTAGTTGAACAGGTTATGTTTGCTACTTGTTACAGTGAGGGAAAATGTACACTACAGGAAAACATGGAGCATTGCAGTAAATGTTAGAAATGAGTGATTATAGGATTTGGTCTTGTAAGTGATTTGGAAGAGGGTTTAAAGAAATAGGACTTTGCTCTGCATTGAAGCAGAAATAATCTTATGTGTTTGTATCTTAATAAGTCTTATCTAGAAGGAGCAAGACTAGAGAGGCTAACACTATAATTGGCAAAGACGCAGCAAACACTCATTAGCCAGATTAGGAGACTACTGGTCATTTAGGGGATTGGATATTTGTGTTTTTGTGTTCAGATAGGATTACACAGTGGTCTTCTTTTTGTCCTGATCCATCACGGTCACAGAGTGGCCATATCTGGTGTTGATGCTTTGTGAAATCATTTCCATTCAACAAGAGAGCCCCAGGGCCAGCTCCCAGATGCCTGTGCTACTTTTGTGCTCTTTCATAAACTGGAAATTACTTTCCACAGTGTATCTGATTTTATGCACTGACCAAGATGCCCATTTACAACAGGAGCCTGTTAGTGAATACTTCTTTTGAGGGTTATTGAGGTGATTTTCTTCCTATTCTGTAAAATTGTATTTAATGTTGCTGCTGCTGCTGCTGCTAAGTCGCTTCAGTCATGTCCAACTCTATGCGACCCCATAGACGGAAGGTTACCAGTCTCCCCCATCCCTGGGATTCTCCAGGCAAGAACTCTGAACAGCGTTTATTAAGTTCTCACTGTTTACTAGGTACCCTGTAAGATTCCAGGGATGTCAAGATAACAAGGATCTCAAGAATCTCATAATCTATTGAGAAAACCACATGTGAGTCAGTGATTATGATGAACTGAAATAAAACTGGTAGAGATATGAGAATGGGTAAAGAATAACAGGGGCTTTGGGGATGAAAGTGATGCTGAGAAAAAGCAGGCTTTTCTGCAAACAGTGAGCTAATCACAGAGGTGCTGAATAGGTTGGCAACTGCTGAGGTATGTTTTCAGTTTTGAGAATCAGCATCTTTGGGCTGAAATGCAGTATGAATTCAAAGATTCTCCATCCTCTCTCTAAGCTGATCTTGGCATAGAAGAGGCATGCATTTTTGGCTCACTTGGCAAACCAAGTATCAGATCAGCTCAGTGCAAGAATGAGAACATACATGTGCAAGCATTTGTGATACAGTAGGGTTACTTATTAAAAGGAAAACTCCCACAATTATGGAGAGGATCTACATGGTTAACACCAGGCTATGGTCATTTAGGTTTAAAGGCTCCTCTATGTCGGGAACTGTTAAATCATACTAAAAATGATCAACCTGGTAATTATGAGACAAGGCTGGGTGCTTTATGAACTATGCCTGTTATTACCCTTGGAGAGAGTTATTGGTATGTAACTCAGTGGATTTGTGGCACTAATCTATGGCCCTTACATCTACAGGGATGGATATGAAGGTGTAGCCTGGGATTCCCATGATTTTAAGGTCAGACATGTTAACAAATTAGAGGTAACCCTAACCAATCTAACATTGGTATGATCCCAATGGGTCAAAGATCTGTATTCTACTGGTGTGACCACTTAGCAGCTTGTGTGTGTGTGTGTGCCTTCAGTGGGGTTGGAGGATGTAATTGACCATATCAAAGCCTTAACACGGAGAAGGCAATGGCACCCCACTCCAGTGCTCTTGCCTGGAAAATCCCATGGATGGAGGAGCCTGGTAGGGTGCAGTCCATGGGGTCTCGAAGAGTCGGACACGACTGAGTGACCTCAGTTTCACTTTCATGCACTGGAGAAGGAAATGGCAAGCCACTCCAGTGTTCTTGCCTGGAGAATCCTAGGGACGGGGGAGCCTGGTAGGCTGCTGTCTATGGGGTCGCACAGAGTCGGACACGACTGAAGTGACTTAGCAGCAGCAGCAGCAGGGTTACTTAGCATTTCTGAAGAATGTTATTATTTCTAATCATAAAAGTATATATGCTTCCAATGAAAACTTTGGAAAATACATTATGTATTTTTAAAAATCAAGGAGAAAGTATGCCTATAATCCCATGACCCAGAAGTACCCATAACATTTTGGCATTTTTCTTCCTCTTTATTTTTAATGAAGTTTTTCCACAGTTAAATGCGTTCTGTTTGCTTAACCTTATGTCCTAAATATTTTCCAGCTTCTCGGAAAGCTTTATTAATGTTGTATAATATTTGATTGCATGATTTACCATAATTTATTAGCTATTCCCTTAAAATTGGACCTTCAGGCTGTTTCCAAATATCTGGTATTATAACTGGCATTTTAATGAAATCTTTGTTCATATTTCAGATTACTTCTTTAAGGAAGATCCATGGAAGGGTCATTCCAGGGTCAAAGAGTAAGAATACTTTAAGACCTTTGGTACTTACTGCCAAACCGATTTTCAGAGTAGGTGAACTTGTGTTTGCCAGTGCACAGAAATCCCCTCTCACTTGTTTGCATGAGGGGTTATTTTTTTCTTAAGTGAATAGCAGTTTTGCCAATCGCTGATTTTGTTCCTTTGTTACCAAGACCTCTCTTTTAGAATGGTGATTGGTCAGATGTTGCGATGAGTCACTCCATTAAAAATATTCACAGAGTGGTCCTGAATATCCAGATAGGGCCTATGACAGAGAGAAGATTAGTGTTTGTGAATGATTTCTTAGCCAGTGACAGGCAGGCACATCTTTTCAGGGCACTCTTCAGACCTTTGTGTGGAGCACCTCCTAGTGAAGGTGATGCTGGACCAAGGCCCCACTTTTCCGGCCAAAATCCTCTGCCATCTCTGTCTCCGTAGTTTGGCGGTTGGGTGCTTGGACTCCTGGAACATTTGGGATCATTGTGCTTGTGGTTCCTACACTGTTGGAAGGGGCTGTCACCCAGGGAACATGGGTCTGTGTCTGTTTTGTTCACGCTGTTCTCTGAGCAGGCGACCCAGGAGCAGGTTGTGCTGGTGGGTACAATGTGAGGTCGGCTGTGCCCTAATGTAGCATGTGGACACCTGAGAGATACCCCCTTCCCAAAGCCCTCTGCCCTCTTAGTCACTGATTCCCACCCCGACTCTCGCAAACAAGTCAAGCAAAGATCCGGAATTTTGAACTTTCTGGGTTTACTCCCTTTCCCAAAGACTAGCCAACCATATCAAAGTGTCTCATTTTCAGAGTGATAAACCTTGCTTTATTCCACAAGAAGGAGGAATTTGGAGCTTACTCAAACCTCCATGGGGAGTTTTGTTGCCCAAAACATTGCTTCAGACTACAAGGGAACTATTGAACTTACCACAGCAGTCAGTTTGAGGTGGTTTTTGAGTTCCAATTTCAGTTTTTTCCACAACTGCTATTTTGCTGCAGAAATAATTTACAACTACAATAAAAATACTCCTGGTTTTCTTCTAAAAGTTGGAGGAGAAAATTACTGTAGTGTTATGATTCCATTTTCTTTTGTGGATCTCAGTCAATAATTTTGAGCAAAATTGTTTTCATTCATTTGTTCACCAAATCATTATTTAGTGAGATTCATTTAGTAGTTGCTGTTGAATCATATTTATGACCCATTTTGGTCAAATGTGAGGTCATCTTATACATGGTAATGTAGAAAAACAGGGAGGAAACCATGACCTAAACATTTATTGGTTGCTTTCTGATGAGACATATAAAAGTTCTCATAGCTTGCATAAAGTAGTACCCAAAGTACCCACGCTCTGTAGGAAGTTCATTAATTAATAATTGATTCAATAAATGTTACATGCTGGTAACTGGGGATATGGCAGGCATCAAAACAAAGGTTGTGGTGGAGTGTACATCTAAGTGGGAAAGACAGGTCTGCTTCAGAGAGTAGAGAGTGCTTGTGAGCAAAGTAAGGAATCTAATGAGTAGAGTGCCTGGGTTTTTGTAGATCGAAGGGTAGGAAAGACTTCTCTGTTTGAAACATTTGAACTAAGACCAGTCTTGCATACTGGGGAGGGGTGTGTGCATGCATGCTAAGTCGCTTCAGTTATGTCCAGTTGTGTCCAACCTTTTGCGACCTGATGGACTGTAGCCCACCAAGTTCCTCTGTCCATGGGATTCTCTAGGCCAGAATACTGGGGTGGCCTGCCATGCCCTTCTCTAGGAGATCTTCCCAACTCACGGATTGAACCCACGTCTCCTGCAGCTCCTGAATTTCAGGTGGATTCTTTACCACTGAGCCACCGAGGAAGCATATTGGGGAGGGGAAGTAGGCTTTATTCTCAGGGCACTGGGAAAGCATTAGGAAGTTTTTCTTTTGGAGCATGATGTTTGAGGTCATTTATTAAAAATAGGGTTGAGGGAGTTTCCTGGCTAAGTGGTTAAGACTTTGCCTTTCAATGGAGGGGACGCATATTTGATCCCTTGTTGGGGGACTAAGGTACCACACACCACAGGGTGCAGCCAAAACTTAAAAACCTAATCACAGGGGTTGAGATTAAGAATGTTAAACAGTTTCTCACTGTGACGATCGTATTGGAAGCGGGAACAAAAGTGGCATTTGCACTTAGAAACTTCTTGAGTTGTTCTGTTCAAGGTGTGCCCTATATCATTAAGTGGCTGAAAACATTCCGTAAACAGTATGCATATGTGTGTGTGCATACTAAGTCACTTCAGTAGTGTCTGACTGTGACCCTGTGGACTATAGCCCGCCAGGCTCCTCTATCCATGGGATTCTCCAGGCAAGAATACTGGAGTAGATTGCTGTGCCCTCCTCCAGGGGATCTTCTAGACCCAGGGATTGAACCCATGTCTCATATGTCCCCTCATTGGCAGGCTGGTTCTCTATCACTAGCACCACCTCCATAAACAGTATATCCACCTTTAACAGTATATCATCCTCCGTAAACAGTATTCAGTTCAGTCGCTCAGTCATGTCTGACTCTTTGCAACCCCATGAACTGCAGCACACAAGGCCTCCCTGTCCATCACCAACTCCTGGAGTCTACCCAAACCCATGTCGGTGATGCCATTCAACCGACCTCTGCCATTCATCTCATCCTCTGTCGTCCCCTTCTCCTCCTGCCCTCAATCTTTCCCAGCATGAGGGTCTTTTCAAATGAGTCCTTTCAAAAAGCTTTAAATATAAATACAAATATTTATTTATCCATAGAATATAATCAGCTTAATGAGTCTGCCACGAAGTTCTTATGTAAAGCCTTTTTTTAAAAAAAACTGTTCCTAGCATAGTGGGGCTTCCCTGGTAGCTCAACTGGTAAAGAAGCCACCTACAACGCAGGAGACCCTGGTTCTATTCTTGGGTCTGGAAGATCCCCTGGAGAAGGGATAGGTTACCCACTCCAGTATTCTAGGGCCTTCCTCGTAGCTCAGATGGTAAAGAATCCGCCTGCAATGAGGGAGACCTGGGTTCAGTCCCTGGGTTATTAGGAAGATCCCCTGGAGGATGGCATGGCAACCCACCCCAATATTCTTGCCTGGAGAATCCACATGGAAGGGGAGCCTGGCGAGCTACAGTCTATGGGTCACAGAGTCAGACAGGACTGAGCAACTAAGCACAGCACAGCATAGTGACTTGTGTATGGTATGCATTCAGTAAATGTTTGCTGAATCAGTTATATTGAATCCTCTATACTGTCAGTAAAATATCATCCTGGGATATAGAATCACATTGAAGTCACAGTATTTTTATGAAAAGACCAAATAGTATCTTTGGAAAAAAATTAGATAACATGTTAACTGTACTATGAATATTAATAATTTTCAATTAGAGTTAAATTAACAGTTGAAATACTGAATATAAATATCTAATACACCGCTATAATTGTCTTCTTTAAATACTTCTCACCACACAGTATAGGTGGAAATCTCTGCAAAGTCCACACATTAGATAAAAGTTTTGCTAGTATCAGTTGTTTTTTTCACACTATATTTAGCACATGTGAAAATTTCCTATTTATTTTATGAATCTCCCAATTGTTGAACCAACCTCTATTCAGAACTCTTCTGCCAGCCCCTACAGAATGGAATATAGATGGTGATAGCATATAATTACTGATGTTTGTTAATGAATGTTTAACTCAGTGTCTTCCAGGAGATTGAGTTCAAAATATCCTCTCTGAGTCATCAGACATTTATGGAGAGCGTGCCAAGGGCCGTCCATTGTGGTCAGTTCTGGGAATTAACAGGCATCTTACAAGGAACTCACAGTCCAGTGGGCAATCTGGTCAGTACTTAGAGCAAAGAGGAGAGTTTTGAAAGATGATCTTTGTGTAGTGTCCCTGAGTCTAAGCTTGGGGAAAGGAGAGAGTAGTGAGTGAAGCTGTGCATTATTTCACAGAAGTAGAATTTGGTTAAGTGTTTTTTTCAAAGACAGATTACGAAAAGAAGACAAAGATGAAAAAGGGAGCATGTGCCTTCCATCTTTAGGTAACAGGGCCACCTGTGTCCTGATTCTCATTTCTGTTGAGATTCCCATGGGGATTCCCCCGGCTGTCAGTGACTCAGTGTTCATTTGGCGCTGACTGCAACATCCTCCTCGCTTCAACACCAGGCCCCATGAAGCCTTGGCTCACAAGCCTTGGGATCTCCCTCATGGCCTCCACTCCTGCTGACCCTCACATACTCCTGCAGCTTTATTTTTTTTGACTGCACTGTGCAGCACATGGCATCTTAGTTCCCTGACCAAGGATTGAACCATATCCCTGCATTGGAAGTACAGCCTTAAACACTGGACCACTAGGGCAAGTCCCCACATATTCCTGCAGCTTTAGATTGGCAGATTCTTGATTCTGCTGCCTTCTTGGTTACTAGCAGAGCATCACTTATTCATTGCTTTATTCATTCATTCTTTAAATAACTATTTTTTTGAGTATCTACTCATTTAAACACTTGCTATATAATGGAAAACAAAGCCAAGTTCCTCTCCTTATGATCCCTACGTTCCAGTTGGAGGAGACAGCCAATGTGTGTATCGTTGTAATGACAAATTTTAAGAAGAATGAAGCCCAGCTCAGGAACAGAGAGCACTGGGATGGGGGTAGTGGGGCAGGTAATACAGCCTAGACACAGAAAGCCTCAGGGATCAGGTCTGAAATTTGAGCAAAGACCTGATTGAAAGGGAGGGAAGGAGTCATTAGAATGTCTGGGTGGGAGGAGAGCTCCAGGCTGAGAGCAGGAAGTGCAAAGGCCAGAGGAGGCAGCAGGAGAGGTGGAAGTAGGGTTGGAATGTTTGAATAGCAAAGAGGCTGGTGTGATTAAAACAATGCAAGGGCTTATGCAGGGCCTTGGGACCTTGAGGGAAACTTTGGACTTTACTCTGAGAAGCAATATGCAGATATGCAGATGACACCACTCTTATGGCAGAAAGTGAAGAGGGGCTAAAAAGCCTCTTGATGAAGGTGAAAGTGGAAAGTGAAAAGGTTGGCTTAAAGCTCAACATTCAGAAAACGAAGATCATGGCATCTGGTCCCATCACTGCATGGGAAATAGATGGGGAAACAGTGGAAACAGTGTCAGACTTTGTTTTTCTGGGCTCCAAAATCACTGCAGATGGTGACTGCAGCCATGAAATTAAAAGACACTTACTCCTTGGAAGGAAAGTTATGACCAACCTAGATAGCATATTCAAAAGCAGAGACATTACTTTGCCAACAAAGGTTCGCCTAGTCAAGGCTATGGTCTTTCCTGTGGTCATGTATGGATGTGAGAGCTGGACTGTGAAGAAGGCTGAGCGCCGAAGAATTGATGCTTTTGAACTGTGGTGTTGGAGAAGACTCTTGAGAGTCCCTTGGACTGCAAGAAGATCCAACCAGTCCATTCTGAAGGAGATCAGTCCTGGAATTTCTTTAGAAGGAATGATGCTAAAGCTGAAACTCCAGTATTTTGGCCACCTCATGCGAAGAGCTGACTCATTGGAGAAGACTCTGATGCTGGGAGGGATTGAGGGCAGGAGGAGAAGGGGACGACAGAGGATGAGATGGCTGGATGGCATCACTGACTCGATGGATGCGAGTCTGAGTGACCTCCGGGAGTTGGTGATGGACAGGGAGGCCTGGCGTGCTGCGGTTCATGGGGTCGCGAAGAGTCGGACACGACTGAGCAACTGATCTGATCTGACAGCATATTATGCCTGATAAGTGGGAGACAAACTTTTTTTTTCTGTTGAGGTACACATTTAAAAAGCAGTTTGTGGAAAGAGTGCCATTTTAAAATTTAAGTGTAAGTACCAGAAAGGTTTATTTAGTTCTTATCTTTTATTTCTGGACTTCTCAGGTGGTGCTAGTGGTAAAGAACTTGCCTCCCAATGCAGGAGACATGAGAGACTCGAGTTTGATCCCTGGGTGGGGAAGATCACCTGGAGGAGGGCATGGCAACCCACTCCAGTATTCTTGCCCAGAGAATCCCATGGACCAAGGAGCCTGGTGGGCTATGGTCCATAGGTTCGCAAAGAGTCTGACACGACTGAAGCAACTTAGCACACAGGTATGCATCCTTTGCCAACAAAGGTCCGTCTAGTGAAAGCTACGGTTTTTCCAGTAGTCATGTATGGATGAGAGAGTTGGACTATAAAGAAAGCTGAGCACTGAATGCTGATGCTTTTGAAGTGTGGTGTTGGAGAAGATTCTTGAGAGTCTCTTGGACAACAAGGAGATCTAACCAGTCCATCCTAAAGGAAATCAGTCCTGAATATTCTTTGGAAGTGCTGATGCTGAAGCTGAAACTCCAATACTCTGGCCACCTGATGCGAAGAACTGATTCATTCGAAAAGACCCTGATGGTGGGAAAGATTAAAGTCAGGAGAAGGGGATGGCAGAGGATGAGATGGTTAGATGGCATCACCGACTCAATGGACATAAGTTTGAGTAAGCTCCACGAGTTGGTGATGAACAGGGAAGCCTGGCATGCTGCAGTCCATGGGGTCGCGAAGAGTCGGACACGACTAAAGGACTGAACTGAACTGAACTGAACGCATCCTTTATTCTTATAGCTTAGCCAATCAGATTTGAGGAATTGCTAATTAAAGGTTAAACCTTTGATAGTCTGGTTCCCATATCTGAGTGGGATGCCCTCTCTTATCTGCACTCTCTCTCCATTCATTCCAGAATCCCTACCTCTTGGCCATGTAGCTGAGTGAGGTGGCTCCCCTTCAAGTTCATTTCAGTCCAAAGATATTTTTAAATATATAGTCAACCTTTGATTATCTGGGTTGTTGATTTAAATCAGATTTTGTTTGAAAGAGTCCCATTGCCAGGGATAATTTGATAGTCACTGGAGAATTTGAACTTTGCCCCCAAGAGCCATGTGATTTTGTTCAGGTTACTTAAGCTTGCTGAGCCTTAGTTCACTCTGCTTAGCATGGGACAGTGTCGCCTCCTTAGAAAGCTACTTGGGTCATAAATGGTGAGATAGGTAAAGGGTCTGGCACAGGGTGAAGCACAAAGTGGAAACAGTATGATGCAGCCAGTCTGGGCATCCTAGCGTTCCAGAATGAGGCCAGAGGGGCAGTGCTGTCTCCTCAACTCGTGGTCAGTTGTATCTGACCCTTTGCGACCCTATGGACTGTATCCTGCCAGGCTCCTGTGTCCATGGGATTCTCCAGGCAAAAATACTAGAGTGGTTTACCATTTCCTACTCCAGGGGATCTTCCTGACCCATGTCCCTTTCATCTCCTGCAGTGGCAGGCAGATTCTTTACCAGTGGGGCACCTGGGAAGCCCATAAGAGGGGGAGTATTCAATGACAATAGATAATCCAGTCCTTTAGTTGTCCTTTTTCTCCCCTGGCTCCCACCACCATGCCCCGGTTTGCACATATGCTCTGTGTCAAACAGCTGTTTTCTCTGCCTGCTACTTAAGCTGAAATTCTTTCTTGGGGTGGGGGAAGCACTTTTCATTCTAGACCCACTTTGACTGCACCTCTTCTGTAGTCTTCCCCTGCCTTTCCAGGGAGAGTAGTTGTTGCAGTAGGTGCTGCCTTTCCAGCACCTTTGATCATGCCAGCAGTTAAAATTGATACAAAGAGTGACTTCTCTGCTGTCTCTGTTGCAGACCTAAGAGCATGAGTAGTAAAAGTGGACCTAATGTCTCCCTCAGGACAACAAAAAGAGTTGAATGGAGAGTGAAAGGGGAATTATTTTCTTCCACTGGTGGTATGTATCATCACCAGCAATGTTACCGGAAAAAAAAAAAAAAAAAACCCCCAAAAAACAGAACCACTTCAGCTCTAAGGATACTGGCTTGAGCACTTGCATTTTGGAGACCAGTGGACAGGGATCTCAAGAAGGGCTGCAACCCTGAAATAAGTCAGGGTATGTGATGAAGAGATACAAACGAACTAGTGTGTATAACATAGAACAGCCACCAGGATATACTGTATAGCACAAGGAATTATAGCCATTTTCTTGTAATAAATTATCATGAAGCATAATCTATAAAAATACTATTTTACTGTGCTGTACATCTGAAATTCTGAAACTCAAACAACATTGTAAATCAGCAATTGTGTTTAGTTGCTAAATCGTGTCTGACTCTTTGTGACCCAGTGGACTACAGCATGCCAAACTTTCCTGTCCTTCACTGTCTCCTGGAATTTGCTCAAATTCATGTTCATTGAATTGGTGATGCTGTCCAACCATCTCGTCCTCTGCCACTCTCTTCTTTTGCCTTCAATCTTTCCCAGCATTTCCCAACTCTTTTGCAATGAGTTGGCTCTTCGCATTAGGTGGCCAAAGTATTGGAGCTTCAGCTTTAGCATCAGTTCTTCCAATGAATATTCAGGGTTAATTTCCTTTAGAAAAGTCAACTATACTTCAGAAAAAAAAAAAAAAAAAAGCAGTAGAAGCACCTCCTTCCCATCCCCAAGAAACTTCTCTCTCTTCTGGGGACAGGGGCAAAATAGATACACTGGGCAGAGAAGTTTCTCTCCTAAGTTTGCTAAGGTCCTGCTATTAAGTTTCTCCTGTGGCCAGGCTCCTGGCACCTGCTCTGGCCCCATAGGAACTCCAGACTGGAAGTGCACCCTCTTACCTGATGAATAAACTCCTTAAGGCCAGGTGTGGTATTCTATCTATTGTGTTTAAGACTACTCTCTAGTTTTTGGATGGTATAATTCAGTTGAATTAAGACAGAAGCTCTGAGGGGTTCAGAGGTGCCTGTAGCATCAGGTGGGATACTGTCACCTTGATTGATGGACAGGTCTTATCAAGTCAAAGGTATTAACTAGTTCAGAGGAAAAGCTACCCTAGACTTAGAGGTTGACTTTTTCCTGATAGCTGAGAAGTCAGCAGTGGCATCCTGAGTCGAATGAAACAGTATGAGGCAGCAAGTCTGGGCATCCTGGCATTCCAACTCATAGCCAGATGGAGAGTATTAAATGATAATAGATAACCAGTCCTTTTCTTGGCCTTTTTCATTTTGATGTTTTGAAATATCCATGAAGCTATCTTAGTAAAATTGAAAGCTGAAGACTTGGAATGCCTGGCGGTGACAGATAATCTGCTTCCCAAACATAGTTCATAATTCAGCTGTGTATCTAGATATTACTTTCTGGATCTCTCTGAAAACACTGATCAATAAATTATGAGCTGTCAGGTTCAAAACCCAATAAATGTCTTCAGTTTTAATTTTTAGTGTTTCAGTAAATCACATTTTGTTGGGAGAGAGTTAAAAATGAATATCCAAAAGTGTGAATACTGTCTTCATTATAAGTACAAAGGATTATTAATGTATTTAAAACATTTTTTGAATAATTCTGACAAATATTAAAATTTTGAGAGCCAATGGACTCAAAGAATTCAATAGGAATAATTTATTCAAAAATGTAGAAAAAGAAGAAATCATTTCTGAATTACTTCCTCAACATTATAAGTTGTTTTTATGAGTACATATATAAAATAAGTTTATTATTTATGAAAAATTTTATTTTACTATAAATATCTGTCTTAACTTTTTGTTACTTAAGTTTTGATAAACATACCTTTATAAAGTCCATATGATGGTCTGTTACCCGCGTTTCTAAATTATAGTTTTTTTAATTAATTAAAAAGGAAATACTGATTCTTCTGATGTTTAAAACTTTGCAATTTCTTTGCAGTCTTGGGAAAGAAAAGCATGTTTTTCAGCTGTACCATTGGACACTTTGGTATTTTTTAAATGAAGCTTAACCTTTAAAGTGATGATCGGATCGTGCTTGTTAACTTGTCAGAGGGCAGATAGCCATTCCCTAAAGCGTTCTGATGGAATTTTTTCCTCTTCTTAGAAGCTTCACCGTGTCAGACACTTTGGCATTATTTTTGCTTTTCTTTTAATATTACAACAGTTAATATTTGAAGTACATTTATTATCTTTTTTGTAAAAGGATGTATCTTTCTTACCATCTCATCCAGTGGTAGAGAGAAACACAGGAAGACTATCAATCAGGTTTAATACAATCTTTTGAATATAAATATGGAAGAAAAATGTCTTTATCTAGAAATGGGATTTTCTTTGTTAACATTATGCTCCATGTATGCATTCTGAGGGAATTATCAGTTACAGAGACCACATGATAAAACTTTTAATTTACATTAGCCTTAAGCCACTGCAAGGTTTGATGGGGACCAGGGCTCCCTACTGGGACCATGTGCCTGGAGGTGAGTGAGCGATAGTGTGGGCTGAAGTCAGGGCCCTGGTGGACTGTTGTCACCCTGAAAGTGGCTTTTTATGATTATTTTTATAACCTGTTTATTCTTCCAAGGATCTAACAGAGTTCCTTTAAATTCCTAACAGTTTGTTGTCAGGGATTTGGCAGGCCATTTCTTTTGTTAACCTTATTATATAAAACAGTTGTATTATTTTGCCAAATCAAAGTTTCTCCAATAAATACTTTTAACACACAATAAAGATAGACCACTACTCTGGAAAAACACTTAGCCCATAAATGAGTTTACAGATTGTTTTGTTGGGGAGGCTTTTTTTAGCAGGGTTGTTCCTCATTCCTCCCAAAAAGAAAATATCCTTAATTAGAAGCTCATTGTTGAAAGGAAAAATTCATTTCTTTGCACTTCTGTAATTTTAAAATTACATTATGCTCTGCTTGAGATTAAAGGAGGTTTATAACCTTGCAACCACTGATCTTGCCTGTCCTTTTCCTTTTGAAAACCTTTTAAGAGTCTGAGCATCAATGAACTCATAACACTATGTAATCTCACATTATTATAAATAAACTGCAAGAAGAATTTTCAGATGAGTTTTTAAAGGTGACCTGTTGCCCTTTGGTTGTGCTTTGAAATGCAAAATAAACAGTTGAGAAAATTATCCTTCAGTTGAGGACGAAATTCCGCTTTTTCTGAAATTCTATTGCTATTCTAAGGAAAACTGTTAATATATTTGTGAACAGAGAGCTTTTAAATTTACGTTATCTAGAATTCTCCTATCTTTTTTTATTTCACTTGTGTTTGTATCTGGGTTTATACAGTGACTGTATAGTCTTTGGGAAAAATATCTATAAAGTATGGGAAAGTATTTCAGTATCTAATGTATTAAAAGAGATTTGGGGGTTTCTGCAGGATTTGGTTCCCATCCCTGAAATGATCTCCAATAAAGTAAAACAGGAGTTCCACCCTGTCCTGTTCACCAAAGCTCAAAGGAAAGGTGTATGATATCCATGGCACTTTGGTGTTTTGAAATCTTCTGTGCTGAAAGGGTAGTGGCTAAGTTTTGGTGGAGCTGAAAGTTGCACAGGACGCAGATTCTGTGTGTCAGAGCAAGCTGTGATGACCCTAATAGTGTACATTTACAGTCTGCTTTTTACAGCCACTGAAGGAAATCTTGTATTGTCAGCCATAAACACTGGCCTGTGGGAATCAATGATCTTTTCAGACAAGTCGAGAGACTCTGGGAAAGTGATTAGAAAAGCCTTCTAGCCTCATCAAGCGTCCCTGGTAGCTCAGCTCGTAAAGAATTCACCTGCAGTGTGGGAGATCTGCATTGATCCCCTGGAGAAGGAAATGACTGCCCACCCCAGTATTCTGGCTTGGAGAATTCCAATTCTACTGCCTCCACTACAGATGTAACAGTGCCCAATCTCTGTCCCTTCTGAACATTAACATTTTAGGGCAGAAAGGAAACCACAGGTCTTTAAAAGCTACTCTAGGTCATTGGCATTGAAATACTTTTTCACTGCCCGCCCCATCCAAAAAAGAAAGAAAAAAGAAACTAGTAAAAATGTAATCTCAGCAGATATGACCCTGGAACATATTATAATAAATTTGCTTTGCAAATTTTGTCTTGTTAATTTAAAACCATGCTCAAAAGTCAACATTTCTATTTCTCCATCAGCAGCAGTTGAAAGCCAGGTCCTTTTATAGATTCCCCTGAAGGATTCCCAGGCACTCCCTTCTGGAGGACCTATTTCTAAACTGGAAACCTTTCCTTTCTGATAAAGGCAGTCACACAACACAGCTCATTCATCGATAATCCTTTAATGCTGTTAAAATGAGTGGGTAGAAGAGGGCCCTTTAATTATCGATTATAAGAAGATCTGACCTTTATGATCCTCTTCTATTGTATTAGTATATCTTTGGTGAAGTTGGTGGTGCAAGACTTTGAAATGCATGAAAAGAAAGAAGAGGGGGTTACCTATCTGTAACTATCCCCTAGACCTATTGTATTTACAATAAAAATACATTAGAAGCCCATAATTCCTTTGTATCAGAAGGGATGTTTATTTGCAAAGGGTTTTAAAAGGGTAGGTGACCCTGTGTGTTTTGAGTGGATTCAACCACGTGACTTTTCAAGTTTGTTTACAAGTGGTTGAGCCACGGGAACTCAAATCTCTAGAGGGAATTCTAGAGCAAAATCATAACACAGTTTCCATACCCTTAACTGTGTTTTCCTGGAACAGTTATGTGAAGCTCTTTGGCAGCCAGACTTGGGAATGTGTTATGCTAAGTCTTGTCAGTCGTGTCCTGAAGTGGGTTGCCACTTCCTACTCCAGGGGATCTTCCCTACTCAGGGATCAAACCCACATCTCCTGTAATGGCAGGCAGGTTCTTTACTGCTAGTGCCATCTGGGAAGCCCTGGGAATATTCAAGTTTAAACTTTCTGACTAGAGCAGCTCAGAGCCCTGTCCAATTGCTGGGGGTTTTCTCTTTGGAAGTTTCAAAAATCCTGTTTGCCTTTGTGAAAGTAGGAAAGAGTACAGAGATGTGAGGAGTAAGTATGCCAGTGTCTTAGAGAACTGAAAATTTAGTTTCTGCTTCTCAAATAGTTTTTCTCTCAGGTGGATGTTTTCACAGTGAGTAATATGGGAGTGGTGGAGAAGGCAATGGCACCCCACTCCAGTGTTCTTTTCCAGGCAGGAGCCTGGAAAATCCCATGGACAGAGGAGCCTGGAAGGCTGCAGTCCATGGGGTCGCTGAGGGTCGGACACGACTGAGCGACTTCACTTTCACTTTTCACTTTCATGTATTAGAGAAGGAAATGGCAACCCACTACAGTGTTCTTGCCTGGAGACTCCCAGGGACCCCCGGGGGAGCCTGGTGGGCTGCCGTCTATGGGGTTGCACAGAGTCAGACACGACTGATGTGACTTAGCAGCAGCAGCAGCAGTATGGGAGTGGAAGGGAGAAAGGCACACTCCCTTCTGCAAAGAGGAGAGTGAAACTTTAAATGTCAGTAACTACGTTCTGCTGTACCCTCGTGCATGACCCATGGAGATTATTGTGTCCACTTCAGTGGTGTCCAAATGAAGAGGGATATGAGGGAAATCAAAGTTTAGGTGAGCCGTAAGACCTGATTAAGATGTTGCAAAATGCAAAAGAACTAGAGTTATTCTGGAGAAGAGAAAGCTTATATTAAATGCTTTCAAATATAAGGATCAGATATCTCCTCCTTAAGAAAAAAAATTAAAAAGGAAATACATTTAAATAATGGTATTAAGAAATTAGCTACCTGGATATTTCCTAAATTAAATAATCCCCAGAATGCATTCTCAAGAGAGGTATTACATATGTACTCAGAGCAAATGGGACCTGTCTTCAGAGTGTGACGACTCATTGCCTGAATAAGTGCAGCGTCTGGTGACGTGACGTGCATTTTTGATTATGTGTGTTTTCACTCCATAATCTAAGTTCATATCGTTTTTCTATTTTTTTCCTACTAATGAATTTTTTTGTAAGTGGCATTATTAGGTAATCATGCTTTCTCAATCTTGTTACCAGAAACAAGGACAATTAATTTTTATGTTTAAAAAACCAAATAATGATATTTATTATATTAATAATGATAATTAATAGCAATTAATAATTAATTATAATTAATAATAAAATAAAAATGAATAAAATTTATTTATTTATTGAAATAAAAATTATCAAAAATTATCAAGTAGTCAAATATGTAAGCACATATTTGATCTTTAAAATAATTCCAGTACCTAAAAAATAACTTGCATCACTCAATTATAAACACTAAAATTACTGAGACTAAAAAAAAAGAAGCATTTCAGTATCCTTACAGAAAGCATAAATTGCACGTTCAGTTTATGTAAATTACATCAACCATTAAAGGTATATATGCTTACAAAACCATATGACTCATGTCATTCAGCATATCACTGAATGGCAATAATTTTAACACTGATCATTATATTTAAGGTGAAGACAAAAATGCTTATAAAAAAACTGTTCATCATTCATCTAATATTTTATATTGAATATAAAAAAAAATAAAATATGAAAATACTACTATAGTCTAGCATAGATTATAGATTATTAAAAATCTTCTAATAAAGTCATCTAATTTTCACATACCAGAGAGCAAAGAAATCGAATTAGGACCTGGTCATATAGCAAAATATTAGTAGAATATTAGTGAAAGCAGAAGCATATTGAGAAGTGGGGAAAAGTTCTTCTGGTTCCCAGCCCAGGGCTTATTCTACTGAAGTGCGCTGTTCAGAGTGCTAAGTGTAGATTTTGAAAAGGGCAGTGAAGGCCTGTGCTGGGAATAAAGATGAGGGAAGTAGATATGTCAGTGTTTGTACCGTTAGAGGAAGAGGGAGGTGTGAGCTCGCAGAACAGGATTAAGGCAAGCTAGGAGCAGGAACTGGGCTTCCTGGGTGGTGCTAGTGGAAAAGAACCTGCCTACCCATGCAGGAGACAAGAAATGCGCATTCGATTCCTGAGGTAGGAAGATCCCCTGGAAGAGGGTATGGCAACCCATTCCAGAATTCTTGCCTGGAGAACCCCATGGACAGAGGAGTCTGGCGGGCTGTACAGCCCGTAGGATCACAGAGTCGGACACGACTGAAGCAACTTAGGATGCACACTTGAGTAGGAACTGTATTTCACCAAGCCAGCTTCACTGTAATGACCCCTGTGAAAGGTGGCCTTTCCAGATATAAAGGGCTGTGTGAGGTAATCACTTTAGAACTTGAACTTCATCTTTCTGTGAAGGAAAATGTCTAACATTTGTAGCCTGTACTCTGTGTACCTTGCTAGGTACTTTGTTCATACCTTCTCCCTTGATTCTCACTGGACCATGTGAAGTAACAATTCTCCACCTAAGAATATTCTACTAAAGTGAAGGAACTTGTTCTTGGTTGTTCATCAAGTAATGCTATGAATGCTTTATCGGTTTCCAAAAAAGTGTAAAACATTAAATGCCCAACAGCCTTCAAACTAATTTTGACTATAATTTAATTTTCTTTGATTATAAGATTTCAGGCCTGATAGACATGATTATAAATCATATAATTTTATTTATTTTATCTCAGTTGTTTGGATCTTGGAGAAACGAGATCTTATTATACCTCTCAGTTATCTAGTGTGTTCTTTTTTAAGATTTTATTTTATTTTCATTAAAGTATAGTTGATTTACATTAAAGTAAGCAGAGACATTACTTTGCCAACAAAGGTCCGTTTAGTCAAGGCTATGGTTTTTCCAGTGGTCATGTATGGATGTAAGAGTTGGACTATAAAGAAGCCTGAGCGCCAAAGAATTGATGCTTTTGAATTGTGGTGTTGGAGAAGACTCTTGAGAGTACCTTGGACTGCAAGAAGATCCAACCAATCCATCCTAAAGGAGATCAGTCCTTGGTATTCATTGCAGAGACTGATGTTAAAGCTGAAACTCCAATACTTTGGCCACCTGATGAGAAGAGTTGACTCATTTGAAAAGACCCTGATGCTGGAAAAGATTGAGGGCAGGAGAAGAAGGGGACGACAGAGGATGAAATGGCTGGATGGCATCACTGACTCGATGGACGTGAGTCTGAGTGAATTCTGGGAGTTGGTGATGGACAGGGAGGCCTGGCCTGCTGCGATTCATGGGGTCGCAAAGACCTGGACATGACTGAGCGACTGAATTGAACTGAACTGAACTGAACTGATAGTTGATTTAAGGGCCTCCTTGGTGCCTCAGCTGGTAAAGAATCTGCCTGCAATGAGGAAGATCTGTATTTGATCCCTGGGTTGGGAAGATCCTCTGGAGAAGGGAAAGGCTACCCACACCAGTATTCTGGCCTGGAGAAATTCCATGGGGTCAAAAAGAATCAGACACGACTGAGTGGCTTTCACTTTCACTTTCTTTCATAGTTGATTTACAATGTTGTTTGTTATAGTTTCAGGTATACAGTAAAGTGGTTCAGTACACACACACACACACACACACACACATATATATTCTTTTTCAGATTCTTTTCCATTATAGCTTATTACAAGGTGTTGAGTATAATTCCCTGTGCCAAACAGCAGGTCCTTGTTTATCTATTTTATGTGTGAAAGTGAAAGTCACTCAGTCATGTCTGACTCTTTGAGACCCCAAGTCCATGGAATTCTCCAGGCCAGAATACTGGAGTGGGTAGCCTTTCTATTCTCCAGGGGATCTTCCCAACCCAGGGATTGAATTCCGGTCTCCCACATTGCAGGTGGATTCTTTACCAACTGAACCACCAGAGAAGCCCAAGAATACTAGAGTGGGAAGCCCTTCTCTTCTCCAGCAGATCTTCCTGACCCAGGAATCAAACTGAGTTTCCTGCATTGCAGGCAGATTCTTTACCAGCTGAGCTACCAGGAAAGCCCATTTATGTATAGCAGTATGTATTTGTTAATTCCAAACTCCTAACTTATCCTTCTCCCTACCCCCGCAGTCATCTAGTTTTAACCAAGAAGCACTCTGAAGTTCTTCACTGTGGCTATAGAGCAAACTTTGTGTCCCATTTTGGTGAAATAACAGGTGTCTTTTGTCATGTCAGGTGAGTGTGACCCACATTCTGCAGGGTGCTGTCATGCAGAGAGCAGAAGGAGCAGGAGGATAAGGATGTCAGTGTTTGGAGTAGCACTACCACTTTCTGTGTGGTCTGAAGTATGTCATTTAATCTCAGTGAGCCATTTCTGAATTTACAAAGTGCATCAAGTACTACCTGCTTCACAGGAATTACTCTGAGATTTAAATGATGAAGGATGTGAAAAAGCTTGTTAAGAGTTAGTATTCTTTATATGCTTAAGGGTGTGAACCCATGTTTCTTATGAATATTTCTCCTCCATATCATGGGGGGATTGCATTGCATATGTATTAGTCTCTCAGTCGTTTCCAACTCTTTGCAACCCCATGGACTGTAGCTCACCAGCCTCCTCTGTCCATGCATATAGTAAGTGCTTAATAAATGCTGATAATGGATTGGGACTGTTAAAAAAAAAAAAAAAAAAAAGAATACTGCTTATCAAGGAACATGGGTGCACTAAGATCAGATATCCACTCATTTCCTGGCAAATTTCTTCTCTAGGAATCTGCTCCAATGTTGAGGTCGCTTGATCCTCCAAGGCAGCCTTGAGTTTTTGTCCCTCTGCCCTGGACTTTGTCTGCTCCCCCTCATTACAGCAGGATTCCTCAGCCTTCTCACTATTGATAGCTTGAATCAGATAATCCTTTGTTGTGGCAGATTGTCCTGTGCATTGTACGATGTTTAGTCATGTCTGTAGTCTCTACTTCTCCTTCTGTGCTGCGCTCAGTCATGTCTGACTCTTTGCAACCCCTTGGACTATAGCCCTCAAGGCTCCTCTTATCCATGGAGTTTTCCAGTCAAAAATACTGGAGTGGGTTACCATTTCCTTCCTCCAGGGGTTCTTCCCAACCCAAGGATTGAACTCCCATCTTCTATATCCTCCTTGGCAGATGGATTCTTTACCACTGAGTCACCTCTTGCCAGTAACTTCAGCCTTAAGAGCAGACCAAGTTGAACAATAAAAAAATATCTCCAGACATTGCCTTTTGTCCTCTGAGGACAAAATTGCCCACAGTTGAAAAATCACTGTATATAACAGTCATACAACATCCCCGAATGTGTGAAAGTGAAAGTTTCTCAGTCATGTCTAACTCTTTGTGACCCCATGGACTATACAGTCCATGGAATTCTCCAGGCCAAAATACTGGAGTGGGTAGCCATTTCCTTCACCAGGGGATCTTCCCAACCCAGGGATCGAAGCCAGATCTCCCGCATTGCAGGTGAATTCTTTATCAGCTGAGCCACCAGGGAAACCCAGTGTGTATGTAATCATTATTAATAGCTTGCCTGTGCCTGCTCCCCACCGGAATGCCAACCCCTAGGGGACAGCACTGTGTCTTTCTCTGAACACAGGTCCCACACCAGGCAGAAGTACAGTGAATATGGAAAGAAAAGGAAAAGACACTTAAAGAACTACTCAGTTATAGTAATTGTGTTGGTTCATTATATGGATTTTTTGTGTTCTTCTGGACCAAAAGGGCAAGGACTCACCAAAACCTCATCTCATTTCTGAAACCATTGGTGCCACCACCTTTTTTCTCAAGCTTCTTTTTCCCATGCCCTGATTGCTGATGGAAGTATTCAGTGTGTTCACTCAAAGTGGCATTGGCTACTTGAGACTTTAGGCTTCAAGGTCCAGCAGAGATCAAAGGTTACCCTTTCTCTCTTTCTCTCCACCTCTTTTTTAAAACTTCATAACACCTTCCACTCCCAGGTTCCAAATACCACCTATACTCTCAAGATTCTAAATTCTTAGCTTCAGTTCAGTTCAGTTCAGTCGCTCAGTCGTGTCCGACTCTTTGCAACCCCATGAATCGCAGCACGCCAGGCCTCCCTGTCCATCACCAACACCCGAGTTCACTCAGACTCACATCCATTGACTCAGTGATGCCATCCAGCCATCTCATCCTCTGTCGTCCCCTTCTCCTCCTGCCCCCAATCCCTCACCGCATCAGAGTCTTTTTCAATGAGTCAACTCTTCGCATCAGATCAGATCAGATCAGTCGCTCAGTCGTGTCCGACTCTCTGCGACCCCATGAACTGCAGCACGCCAGGCCTCCTCATCCATCACCAGCTCTCGGAGGTCACCCAGACTCACATCCATCGAGTCAGTGATGCGATCCAGCCATCTCATCCTCTGTCATCCCCTTCTCCTCCTGCCCTCAATCCCTCCCAGCATCAAAGTCTTCTCCAATGAGTCAGCTCTTCGCATGAGGTGGCCAAAATACTGGAGTTTCAGCTTTAGCATCATTCCTTCCAAAGAAATCCCAGGGCTGATCTCCTTCAGAATGGACCGGTTGGATCTCCTTGCAGTCCAAGGGACTCTCAAGAGTCTTCTCCAACACCACAGTTCAAAAGCATCAATTCTTTGGCGCTCAGCCTTCTTCACAGTCCAGCTCTCACATCCATACATGACCACAGGAAAGACCATAGCCTTGACTAGGCAAAACTTTGTTGGCAAAGTGATATCTCTGCTTTTGAATATGCTATCTAGGTTGGTCATAACTTTCCTTCCAAGGAGTAAGCGTCTTTTAATTTCATGGCTGCAGTCACCATCTGCAGTGATTTTGGAGCCCAGAAAAATAAAGTCTGACACTGTTTCCACTGTTTCTCCTTCTATTTCCCATGTAGTGATGGGACCAGATGCCATGATCTTCGTTTTCTGAATGTTGAGCTTTAAGCCAACCTTTTCACTCTCCCCTTTCACTTTCATCAAGAGGCTTTTTAGTTCCTCTTCACTTTCTGCCATAAGGGTGGTATCATCTGCATATCTGAGGTTATTGATATTTCTCCTGGCAATCTTGATTCCAGCTTGTGTTTCTTCCAGTCCTGCATTTCTCATGATGTACTCTGCATATAAGTTAAATAAACACGGTGACAATATACAGCCTTGACGTACTCCTTTTCCTATTTGGAACCAGTCTGTTGTTCCATGACCAGTTCTAACTGTTGCTTCCTGACCTGCATACAGATTTCTCAAGAGGCAGATCAGGTGGTCTGGTATTCCCATCTCTCTCAGAATTTTCCACAGTTTATTGTGATCCACACAGTCAAAGGCTTTGGCATAGTCAATAAAGCAGAAATAGATGTTTTTCTGGAACTCTCTTGCTTTTTCCATGATCCAGCGGATGTTGGCATTTGATCTCTGGTTCCTCTGCCTTTTCTAAAACCAGCTTGAACATCAGGAAGTTCACGGTTCACATATTGCTGAAGCCTGGCTTGGAGAATTTTGAGCATTACTTTACTAGCGTGTGAGATGAGTGCAATTGTGCGGTAGTTTGAGCACTCTTTGGTATTGCCTTTCTTTGGGATTGGGATGAAAACTGACCTTTTCCAATCTTGTGGCCACTGCTGAGTTTTCCAGATTTGTTGGCATATTGAGTGCAGCACTTTCACAGCATCATCTTTCAGAACTTGGAATAGTTCCACTGTAATTCCATCACCTCCACTACCTTTGTTCGTAGTGATGCTTTCTAAGGCCCACTTGACTTCACATTCCAGGATGTCTGGCTCTAGGTCAGTGATCACACCATCATGATTATCTGGGTCGTGAAGCTCTTTTTTGTACAGTTCTTCTGTGTATTCTTGCCACCTCTTCTTAATATCTTCTGCTTCTGTTAGGTCCATACCATTTCTATCCTTTATCGAGCCCATTTTTGCATGAAATGTTCCTTTGGTATCTCTGATTTTCTTGAATAGATCCTTAGTCTTTCCCTTTCTGTTGTTTTCCTCTATTTCTTTGCATTGATCGCTGAAGAAGGCTTTCTTATCTCTTCTTGCTATTCTTTGGAACTCTGCATTCAGATGTTTATATCTTTCCTTTTCTCCTTTGCTTTTCACTTCTCTTCTTTTCACAGCTATTTGCAAGGCCTCCCCCGACAGCCATTTTGCTTTTTTACATTTCTTTTCCCTGGGGATGATCTTGATCCCTGTCTCCTGTACAATGTCACGAACCTCATTCCATAGTTCATCAGGCACTCTATCTATCAGATCTAGGCCCTTAAATCTATTTCTCACTTCCACTGTATAATCATAAGGGATTTGATTTAGGTCATACCTGAATGGTCTAGTGGTTTTCCATACTTTCTTCAAATTAAGTACTTCCAAAGTACTGGAGTTTCAGCTTTAGCATCATTCCTTCCAAAGAAATCCCAAGGCTGATCTCCTTCAGAATGGACTGGTTGGATCTCCTTGCAGTCCAAGGGACTCTCAAGAGTCTTCTCCAACACCACAATTCAAAAGCATCAATTCTTCGACGCTCAGCCTTCTTCACAGTCCAACTCTCACATCCATACATGACCACTGGAAAAACCATAGCCTTGACTAAACAGACCTTTGTTGGCAAAATAATGTCTCCGCTTTTGAATGTGCTATCTAGGTTGGTCATAGCTTTCCTTCCAAGGAGTAAGCATCTTTTAATTTCATGGCTTAGAACCTCCCAATGAATTCCAGAATCATGTATCCTAGCCCTACTAAGGTATCTTCTCTTACATATTTCACAAACTCCTGAAACAAAAACCCAACGTGTGTTTTGTGTGAAACAAAACCCCCATCTTACTTCTTTGTCCATTTTCTGGAGCAGGGCTCTGGAGTCAGAGTCTTCCTTTGTTCCTTGATAACTCAGTGACCTTGTGCAAATGATTTCTCCTTTTGTTGCACCATTGTCCTCATCTGATAAATGGATACTTGTCTTCCAGGGTTCTTGAGAAGATTAAATTAAGTAATGCATGTAAACCACTTAGAAAATATTGCCTGAAATGGTTTATAAATGTTAAGTGTTGTTATTGTCCAAAAACATGCCTTCCATGTTTACTTATATTTACATTACTCAACTGTAAGTGGTTATTAAATCCTATTATGTGCCAAGAGATGAGTTACTCACTATAGAAACCAAAATGAATGAGAAATCAGAATGATTCTCATCTCTTACTCCTCTCCTCACCATTTCCCTGTTTCCACCCAGGAAATCCCTAGGAATCCCTTTTGTTAATCCCACCTGTCATTTTATTCAGTATGGTCCATTCTTATCCATTTCAAGTGCAATGGCTTCCATGAAGGTTTTGATCCTTTCTTGCTTAGATTATTATAGCTGTCCTTAAAACCAGCCGTTTTGCTTCCAGTTTCATATCCAGCTTGTCTGTTCATTGTCTTGCTTCCTAGTGTCTTTCACTGCCTTTATAGTGAAGATCAGCCTCTGTAGCATGACGTAGATGGCCCTTGATGACCTGCTTATCTTTTAGTCTCACCGTGGGTGGTATCCCAACATGCTTTAGCACTCAAACTCCAACATGCCAGATTCACTCATACTTTCATACCTTTCTGGCAACTGTTCCCGCCTCCTTGTTTTCCCTCTTTTCTTTGTTAAGCTAACATCTATTCATCTTTCAGTCAAAGCCCCATAATTCCCTAAATTGTGAATTTTTGACATTGTACTCATTTTGACTTCTTATTCATTTTGGTTTCTATAGTGAGTAGCTCATCTCTTGACACACAGTAGGGTTTAATAACCATTTATAGTTTAGTAAAGCTATGATTCCATACGACTGAGTCAGCCAGTGCAGCCTTATAGAACTGCAGGAATAAAACTGAGTAAGAATAAATTGACAGAATTAAGCAGCAAAATTAAGAGTGAAGAAAACATGTAGGTATCTCTAAAGGATATAATACAGTGGTCAGTAGATATAGAATCTTAAAGCTGAGATCAAGTTAGAAGTCTTGATGGAAAAAGCTCATCTGTAATAGATAATAGAGGGAGGAATACCTAGGGGCCTGGGGGTTAAGGCATGCTACCTTCTTTTACTGTCCCTACTTTCAAGGAGTTTGATCTCATGAGGGAGAAACCCCAGAGGAAAAAATGAATCATTTCTTACAATAGAGTACTATTTAAAAAGGTACACACCTAGTGTTATGGCAACAGAGATGAAGTAATTTTTCAACAAATGGGGTCACGTCATTGCCTGTGGGCCAGAAATGACCAGCTCACACATCAAAGGCACATGTGCAGTGGGCAGATGTTTTACATCATAGCCAAGCCTCCCGTGCCAGTAACAGCTTCATATAAAGAGCCTGATCAAAGATTGCGTTCAGCCTTGGGATCACATGGCCTGAGCCACAAAAGATGTCAGTGTTTCGTCATTTTCTACCTAAGTGTTTTTTTGACTAGTTTGCTGCTAAAAGCATGTCCTTTTTTTTTTCTTCCTCTTTTTCAATCCCTTTATTTTAACTCAAACTGTTCTGCTAAAAGATTACTTTCAACTTATATAGTTTCTGCCCTCCTAATAGTCTCTGCCCACAATGCGGCCCGAGGCTCTCAAATCCTTGGACTAGCCAGGAGAGTTGGGTCAGAGCACAGCACGTGCTTGGAAATGGCCACTCTGTGGGATACATGTAGTCCCCAAGTCTGGAGGGCGGCATGGTAGAACCTTGAGAACACCCCTTGGGCTGCAAGAGCACCTGTCCCAGGCTTCTGAGCCCACTCCATCTTTTGCTCAGAAGCAGCCCTGGTTCTTTGGAAACCTTCAGCTGCTCTACTTGAAATGCTGGCTGAGGACAGGACCAGGCAGTGTTTGCCCAGGAAACTGGGAATTTAGGCGGAACAAGGGAACAGTGCCTCCTTTGTGAGCCTCCATGGGCCGTCCCACTCCTTCGCCACCCTGCCAGCCCCTCAAATCATCAGATAGCTGAGGATGATCTAGAGTTCTGTCTCAGGCTCCGGAGGGAAGAAGGAAGGAAGCCCACGCAGTCTTCGGTGCAGCTGAAATATCCTGATATGACAGGGGCCCGGTTGCAGGGAGGAAAGGGACTCTTCTGATTTGATTTTAATAACTACAACAGCATCAAAAGTATGAATGTTCAGCACATCCTCTGTGTGCTTGTGTAAAAGTACGTCCTTTTTTCAGGAAGATTATTTTTCAGATCTGATATGTAAAGTGGGGAAGCATAAGTTACAGCTTTCTCAACACTAAGGAGATGGCCAAAACATCATTTATTGTCACTAATTGAAAAGATCCTCGGAGAAATTGCAACTCACTCCAGTATTCTTGCCTGGGAAATCCCATGGACAGAGGAAACTGGAGAGCTACAGTCCATGGAGTCACAAAAGTGTTGGATGTGACTGAGCAACTAAACAGCAATGATAAACCATTTTAATCCATGATTTCCTTGAAGGAACCATGTTGTTCTGGTTGGGTCAAGGAACACATTTCTTTGTTGTTCAAATATGTGCCTTTATAAATTATATTGGGAAAATCTCTAATCATGTTTTATCCTTTGAATTGTCAGCTCATCTTCTTGGGGAGGATTTCTCTTTTTTTTTTTTTTTTTTTGACAGATTGAGTATCACATGCTGCCCTTCAATTAGGGTAATGTAAACAGTTTCCACTTCTGTTATGCATACACCACTTCATCGTTGAGGTGAAATAGCAGTGAATCACATCCCTGGTCGTGTTTTGGGATTCAATAAACTATTTTCAAGCCTGTTGTTAGCATTTGAAGTCAATATTTGTCCATTTCTCAGAAACCTTTTACCAACCCCAGAAGATTTGGCTCTTGACTGCTTTGTGTGGAAGGAGCCACCACCCTTGCCCTCTACCCAGTCTAGAGTCTGTAAAGCCTGGGACTGTTTCAAGGGAAGTGCTGAACTGATGTGCAAGAAAGAGCCTTTATCAAGACTTGATCTGATTTTGCTGTTGCACAACTGTCACACTGAAATCCCTTCCGCTCCTACAGAAGGGAATACTTACTTCTGCCAGCAGCTTCCTGCCAGAAGTTGGAATGCTTCCCTGTAAATAGTTGGAGTAGCGGGGGTGGAAGAGCTTTCTTCTCTCCCCACGCTGCCTCTGCTTCTGGCAAAGGTTTGGATATTGGCAGGGGCGCCCCGCCTCTGCACAGTCTGTTCCTGGAGGTGGGGGATTCCTCTTACTTCCAATTACCAGTTTCTTTACACGAGGGAGGACATTTTTTGGCACAGATTATTCTTTTTGCTTCATGTCTGGCTGGCAGCACCCTTGCTAATTTATTTTTTTGGCATTTTTTATGCATTTGTTAAGATGTCAAATGGTACGCACAGAGCTTTGGAGTGAAGGCTGAGTTTACATCCTGGAGCTTGCAGTAGGTATGAGATGTTGGAAGTTCTCTTTGGAATAGAAGTTATACTACTGGGTAAATAGAGGGTGTTAAAAATCGTTCAGTTGGGTCTCTTTGGGATCACATGGACTGTAGCCCACCAGGCTCCTCTGTCCTTGGAATTCTCCAGACAAAAATACTGGAGTAAGTGGGTAGCCATTCCCTTCTACAGGAGATCTTCCCCACCCGAGAATCGAACCCAGGTCTCCCATATTGCAGGCAGATTCTTTACCATCTGAACCACCAGGGAAGTCCAAATATAGGGTATCGTGTGTGATTTACTTGTTTCTTGCAAAAGTCTCATGACCCTTTAGTGAAGAGTGAATCACAGAATCCTAAACTTGTAAGTCGGAGAAGGCAATGGCACCCCACTCCAGTACTCTTGCCTGGAAAATCCCATGAATTGGAGGAGCCTGGTAGGCTGTAGTCCATGGGGTCACTGAGAGTCGAACACGACTGTGCGACTTCACTTTCACTTTTCACTTCCATGCATTGGAGAAGGAAATGGCAACCCACTCCAGTGTTCTTGCCTGGAGAATCCCAGGGACAGGGGAGCCTGATGGGCTTCCGTCTGTGGGGTCGCACAGAGTCGGACACGACTGAGGCGACTTAGCAGCAGCAGCAGCAAACTTGTAAGTGGGTCAGGATTTGAAAATTCATGTTCCCCATTGCTTTCATTTCCCTGCTAAGAAAGTTAAAGCCCCAAAACACTTAAGTGACTCACCCAAGGCCACCCAGTTGGCCAATGCTAGAACCTGGGCCAGAATACCAGTCTTCTCTCCTTGTCTTGCATTATTTTCACTATATTTCAATGCTTTGAAAGTACTGGTCACTTAGTACATTGTATTAGGTACAGCAAATTTATCTTCATAGTTTCTTTGTAGGATGGGGAAAAAAAAAAGAAAACCTTACCCCTTTCCCCACCAAAACAATTCTGACTAGCTGTATAGCCATTCTCGATGGATTGACTATAATTCTTGCAACTAGATTGAGTTGCCTGGAAAAAGGGTCATGTCAGTAGTTTTCCCCTCTCCCAAGTGGTTGGAACCCTTTGCGGAAATGCCAGCCAGCTGAAACATGTCAAAATCAATCTGTAATTTTGGAGGCTGTGGAAAAGCAGCTCCTGTTGCCTGCCCTGGACAGTCTGTTCTATTACACGATCTGAAACATTAATAGTGCACTTGTGAAGGCATACTCATGAAGAACAGAGCTCACAAATTGTTTCTTCAGAGGGAGTGATTATAATAAACAACTAATTTGAGTGACAGTGGCTCAGAAAATATTTCAGGTTCTGGCTGAAACTCTTATATGCTTAATTAAGTTATTTTTACAAATCTCTTATGGAACCTGATGTTAGGAAGTGCTTTTTTTTAAAAATGAAAACTTAATGAACACGGTATCTGTTCAGAACAATTGCTTTTAAATTCACTGGTCAGATGGGGAAGGTTTTTCTGGTAATGATGTTAGAAGAGACTCACCACACATTTCTTGACTGGATTGTGTTATACCAGAAGGTTAATTGATTTTTTTTTTCTTTTAAGCACTGATCTTCTAACTTGAATTTTAGTGCCCTTTACTTTACAGCCCATTATTTTATTTATTTTGTTTTGGCTGTGCTGCACAACATGTGGGGTCTTAGTTTCCTGACCAGAGCTCAAATTCTAACCCCCTGCATTGGAAACCTGGAGTATTAACCACTGGACACCTAGGGAAGCCCTGAGATTAAATTTAAAGGAAATTTGAACCCCCTGCATTGGAAGCCTGGAGTATTAACCACTGGACACCTAGGAAAGTCCTGTGGTTGAATGTAAAGGAAATACTGCACATAATAGTTAAAATCCAGAGCCCATAACAAAGTGGTCTTTTTTTTTTTTTTTTTTTTTTGACAGCAGTTATTAAAAGGGCAGGGATATAAAACTTGTGATGGTGTCATTAGTGGCTAAAACTTAACACTTTAACATTTAAATAAGAAAATGGTGATAAAGGACATTTGGTGTTGGTGTCATTTTCAAAGTATCAGACATACGTCATGAACTTGTGTGCAAAATCAGTACAGTTTACATTTTGGGGGGCTTAAGAAAACAACTAAAGCTTTAAAAAATGTTCTCTACTCTTAGACTTTATATTTATTAGTACTTCTGACATTTATGGACATGGGACTGACAATTTCTTACACACAGTGGGTGCTCTGCAGATATTGGCAGGTCATAGTACAGAAGATTAAATTTTTAAGGAAAATTTTTGTATCAACTTTTCATTTATGTATTTTAAAAATTTATTTTTGAAGTATAGTTGATTTATAATGCTGTGTTAGTTTCAGTTGTACAGCAAAGGGATTCAGTTTTGCATATACATATATATATTCTTTTTCGTATTTTCCATTATGATTTATAATAGGATATTGAATTTAACTTCCTTGTGCTAAATAGTAGGACCTTGTTGTTTATCCATTCTATATATAATTATTTTCATCTGCTAATCCCATACTCCCACTCCATCATTCTCCTGTCCCCCATTGGAAACCACAAATCTGTTTTCTAGGTCTATGAGTCTGTTTCTATTTTGTAAGTAAGCTCATTTGTGTCTAAGTTTAGATACTACATATATGTGATATCATAGGGTATTGGTCTTTTTCTTTCTGACTTACTTCATTTAGTATGATAAGCCTCTAGGTCCATAAATGTTGCTGCAGATGTCATTATTTTTTTATATTTTATGGCTGAGTAGTTTTCTATTGTATGTATGCACCACATCTTCTTTAACCATTCATCTCTTGATGGACATTTAAGTTGTTTCCATGACTTAGCTGCATTATTTATATATTTTTGTTTGCCTAGAATTTTATTGTAATTTTGAGAAAATCCTCAGGACATTTTGGATTTTTACCAGTTCTTTTAAATTAATAATATTCTAAATTGATGTGATTAAAAATTATAAAAATTCAAATTTCCCAAGAGGAAATGAGGGGGGCTGTTTTTGTGGTTATTGCTGTTGGTGGTTTTGTGAATATAATACTCAACTTTTCTCTTTAAAAAATCATATAATTTAGGAAAGTTCAGTTCAGTTCTGTCACTCAGTCATGTCTGACTCTTTGCATCCCCATGGACTTCAGCATGCCAGGCTTCTGTGTCCTTAACCAACTCCTGAAGCCTACTCAAACGCACGTCCATCGCGTCGATGATGCCATCCAGCCATCTCACCCTCTGTCGTCCTCTTCTCCTCCCGCCTTCAATCTTTCCCACCATCAGGGTCTTTTCCAATGAGTCAGTTCTTTGCATCAGGTGGCCAAACTATTGGAGTTTCAGCTTCAACATCAGTCCTTCCAGGGAATATTAGTATTGACAGAATGGATCTCCTTGCTGACCAAGGGACTCTCAAGAGTCTTCTCTAACACCACTGTTCAAAAGCATCAATTCTTCAGTGCTCAGCTTTCTTTATAGTCCAACTCTCACATCTATACATGAATACTGAAAAAACCATAGCTTTCATTAGACAGACCTTTGTTGGTAAAGTAATGTCTCTGCATTTTAATATGCTGTCTAGGTTGGTCATAGCTTTTCTTCCAAGGAGCAAGTGTCTTTTAATTTCATGGCTGCAATCACCATCTGCAGTGATTTTGGAGTCTCCCAAAATAAAGTATCTCACTGTTGCCATTGTTTCCCCATCTATTTGCCATGAAGTGATGGGATGGGATGCCATGATCTTAGTTTTTTGAATGTTGAGTTTTAAGCCAACTTTTTCACTCTTCTGTTTCACTTTCAGCAAAAGGCTCTTTAGTTCTTATTCACTTTCTGCCATAAGGGTGGTGTCATCTGCATACCTGATGTTATTGATATTTCTCCCACCAATCTTTTCTCTTAAAAAAATCATATAATTTAGGAAAGTATAAAGAAATAAATACCTATCAGTGCACCCTTCATCTCACAAATCTGCCGTAGCTTCATTTCATATTATCTCTGTCACTGGCAGCCTTGCCTTGCATCTCCTTTTCTATCACTAGGTGCAGCTGCACCAGGTAAAAACATTTGCAAAAAACACATGGATGGAACATCTGTCAAATTCCTCACACTGATGATCCCCTCCATGCTGAGAGGTATCTGACATGTGACTGCATTAGTGATCACTAATTACTTATTTGAATTCTGTTGATAAATGTAACAGAACATTCACAATAATTAGTTTTGGGTGACAGTAGATCACAGATTTCCTTTCTCCTTATTCAGACAGAATGTATGACCAAGGAAGGTATCACTTTCATACCAAGCAAATTCTAGATTATGTTGAGTAGTGGAATCTTCTTTATTATTGTTATTATTTTGATAAATGGTGTCCAGACATAGTGCTCTCTCTTTTTTTTAATTTGAAGACTTTTTTTCCTGCTGATTTACACTGGTGATCTCTTATATGATTAGTGTTATTGGAAGAAGCAAATGTATGTTTAATATTATTGAATTTTGAAAGAAAAATGTATAATCTTGGATAGCTTATATTTGAACTGCAAAAGCATGGATCATTTTATGGTTTTTCAGTGAATCATTCTTATAAAAGAAACTTTGAAGAATTGCTCTACTCACTTAAATCCACTATGGCTTTCAATTTTGATTTTTCAAAGGTTCATTCCTCCATCTCAGGGACTCATGAATTATTTCTCTTCTGGGATCCATGTCCACCTCCATCGGTTATCCTTTTCTTTTCTTAGCTTCCACTTCTAACGTTCACCTTGGCTCCTTTCATCAACATATAACATAACCAAGTAATTTCAGTTTTGATTTCTTCATACCATTTACTTTCCATTAGCTGATTTTGTCTCATGGTAGGAGAGTCATTCTAAGGGGGAGAAAGGATGTGCACTCACATTCATGTGAACAGTCACTCACCTCTGACAATTGCTCAGGGCTGCTGGAGACAACACCGCAACTTTCCAAATCACTGCCCTTACTCAGCTGAGGTTTGCAGCCTGGAGCTTGCTTTCAGCACTGCCTCAAGGTCCTCTTGGGAGTCTCTTGTGCTCTCCACACACTGGCTCACACCATCGTCCTCACCTTCTGTTTCCTGGTCCAGATGACAAACTTGCAATGCTTACCCCCTCACTGTACCACAGCCTTTCCACATACTGAAAGATAAAATTGAACAGACATATGAAATTGTCAATGTTTGACTGGTTTTGACTTGCAAAATCAGCAATCACATCTGCTTCAAGCCACTGCATGCTTGTTTTCATGTTTTCATCCTTCTACTGTTCCCTGACTTCTGGGAATAGTTGATGCTTCCCTGAAAGGTTCATTCCTCCATCTCAGGGACTCATGAATTATTTCTCTTCTGGGATCCATGTCCACCTCCATCGGTTATCCTTTTCTTTTCTTAGCTTCCACTTCTAACGTTCACCTTGGCTCCTTTCATCAACATATAACATAACCAAGTAATTTCTGTCTTTATATTTGATTTTAAAAACTATAGACAACATTCCACATGTATAAACAAGAAACATAAAATGTGTGTGCAGTGTAAAGTATAATTGTGTAACAAACACAATTAGTTTAACTTAATACTAGATCCTTTCTGATACTTCTGAGCAGTTATGTGCTTTGATCACTCTTCCTTATCTCCTCCAAACAATACCCTAAATTTTATATTATTTTCCCCTTTTTATTTATAGTTTAATCACATATGTATGTCTCCTTAAAAATCGTTTGTAATAATCTCACATGCTATTTAATATAAATGCTACTGGAGAAGAAAATGGCAACCCACTCCAGTATTCTTGCCTGCGAAATGCCCATGGACAGAGGGGCCTAGTGGGCTACATTCCATGGGGTTGCAAAAGAGTCAGACACGACTTAGAGACTAAACAACAACAAGTATATTCTACAAGAAGTCCTTAAATAAAATATAGAGTCTTTTAAAAATATAAATGCAATGATAATATCTTCTGAAACCAGGCTTTTCACTCACATTTGTGAGAATAATCTACATTAACACGTAGTTTTCTCTCATCTGATTTCCATTTTCCAGGTGTGCTGTTGGAGACTCTATACCTGATCATTGTTGTTGTTCAGTCACCAAGTTGTGTCTGACTCTTCGTGACCCCATGGACTGCAGCATGCCAGGCTTCCATCCCTCACCGTCCTCTGGAGTTTGCCCAAGTTCATGTCTCTTGAATCGATGATGCCATCCAACCATCTCATCCTCTGTCACCCTCTCCTTCTGCCTTCAATCTTTCCCAGCATCAGGGTCTTTTTCAATGAGTCAGCTGTTCACATCAGGTGGCCAAAATATTAGAGCTTCAGCTTTAGCATCAGTCCTTCCAAAGTATATTCAGGGTTGATTTCCTTTAAGATTCACTGGTTTGATCTCCCTGCTTTCAAAGGGACCCTCGAGAGTCTTCTCCAGCAACACAATTCAAAAACATCAATTCTTCAGCCCTCTGCCTTCATTATTTCCAACTCTCACATCCATACATGACTACCAGTGGAGCTATACCTGATGCATGTCCTGAATTCCAAACAAAGTAACTTCTCCCTTTTTATTCCCTGACTTTAGCTTATTTTGTTTCACTTTGTCAGTTTTGTTGCCAGAAAGAAAACTCTTGTGTCTTAAACAGAAAGGCAAAACCCTCTGCTTAATTGAGTCTCTATTTCTCACTGCTATCCTTTCTCTTTTCCTTCAAGACTAAAATCTCAAGAGTAGTTCACATCGATTGTCTCTATGTCTTGGCCTCCCAGCCAGGCTTCGTTTGACCTCTTGATGGTTGGCTTCTCCACGTTTTTATTTTTCTTTAATCTTTGTGACAAAGCTCATGACAGGCTCTTTTCCCCCTCTTTTCTACTTAATGTTAAATGTAAGCCTCCAAGAGTGTATAATCAGATTTTTTTGGTTTGAGCGCACTGTACCTGATTTTAATAAGCATTCCTTTTATTTTCATATTGATGGCGTAAAGACTCTCTTACATAATGTAAAAGGCTCCTGGAATTATAATTATGCTCTTAAAGTCTCATATTAAGACAGTGTGTGTGAGGTGGTAAGAGGAGGAGAAACAACTTTTTATCAGAAAGTGCTTAAACATATTTTAAATACCTTCTGAATAATAGTGATAGAAGTAAAATTGGAAAAAATTCTAATGGAATATTTTCTTTTATCCAGGGATTCAGTTCACTTTGGAATGTGACAGTTATCAAGACTCTGAAATATCACAGATGTTTGGCAGCAGGATTAATAGTTTCTTCTCATTTAGACCAGGAGATTACTAGTAGGATTATTGTGCTTAAGACATATATTTTGTCTGCATTTGCAAAGTTTAGCAAAGATTATTAAAACAATGATCTAGGTAATTCAAAACCAAGAATTTTGTTGCCTAAATTACTAATATCTATATGCAAATAATTATCTCAATAATTTAACATTGATTATACCTTTACACCTATATACATGAAGATACTCAATTTGGTCAATATCATGGGGCTTCATGGACAAGGAAATGGAAACCCACTCTAATATTCTTGTTTGGGAAATCCCATGGACAGAGGAGCCTGGCAGGCTACAGTCCACGGGACTGTAGAAGTCAGACAAGACTTAGCGACTGAACCACCACCCACAATGGGGCTGCAAGCAAGTGATGAATAGCAGAGATAGCCCTCAAGTTGCTGCCAATCGAGAGGAGAAAAAAAAAATCAAAGTAGAGAAATAATATATATTGCAGATCAGCCTACACATGGCATTTACAGAACAGAAAAGGTATATAAAGATTCATGTGAAAAGGGAACTTGAGTCTCACAAACTTTATGACAATTTTCTTTTGGAGAAGATTTAAGAGACTACATCTCAAACTCGATTTATAAAATTCCTTTTATTTTTATATAGCCACTGTATTGATGGGTTATTTGCATATCATCTGTATTCTAATACATGATAAATTTATTTCATTCATCAAACCTGTGTTGTTACTAAACTATCTTCCACTACAAAGAGCAGGCACACAAAGCCTGATAAGATGTAGTTGAGAAGTTTAGGGTAGTAAGGAGGTAGATATGGACCATGGGGTAAGGGAAGGAAGCATTAGAAATTTGACATTAACAGATGCAAAATATTATATGTAGGATGAATAAGCAACAAGGTCCTACTGTATAGCACAGGGAACTATATTCAGTATCCTGTGATAATTCATAACAATGGGCTTCCCTGGAAGCTCAGCTGGTAAAGAATTCACCTGCAATATGGAAGACCTGGATTTGATCCCTGGGTTGGGAAGATCCCCTGGAGGAGGACATGGCAACCCACTCCAATGTTCTTGCCTAGAGAATCCCCATGGGCAGAAGAGCCTGGTGAGCTATAGTTCATGGGGTGGCAAAGCATCACACATGACTGAAGCAACTTAGCACAGCACAGCATAAAGCATAATAAAAGAGAATATGAAAAATAATTTATATATATATGTATAACTGAGTCACTTTTGTGTACAGCAGAAATGAAACACAACATTGTAGATCAACTATGCTTCAATAGAACAACAACAAAAAAGTATTCTCAGTACAATATAAAAAGTGCTCCAATGTGTACAGTACTGTAGTGGTCTGATGGAGAGAGGCAGGCAGGAACTCTGATTAGATAAAGCAGATGCACAGGCTTCCAGACCCAGTGGGAGTCTTGAAAGATGAGTCGAAACTTAGCAGGACACACAAAAAAGAGTGCTCCAGGTTTTCTGCCCAGGTGGATATTTTTCAAGGATTTTTCTCCAGCTATGCATGGGACTGGCAAAAGTCTACCTCTTCTGAGACCCCGTGATTCATTCTAGCATAGCTCCAGTCTCCACCCTCCATCCTCTGATTCCAGCCTCCTATTGGTTTTTTTTAAATCTTCTTTCCCTGAATTCGGACTCTAGGCTATGAATGGTCCAGTATGCATTTGTCAGGTGGTGTTGGTTTGGGTAAGGCTGGGGAACCAGACACAACAGGAAAGAAAGGAGCCTGAGAAGAGTCAGGGAAGCAAAATGGGTGTGTGGCATGTGGGGAGCAGGAGTGAATATGCCTGACTAGAGCACAGGTGGGGTGCTTATGGAGAAGAGGTGGGAATGGAGTTGACCAGAGAAAGCAGGATCCGAACCCAAAGCAACATATGTGCTTTGCTGAGGCGTTTGGACATTATCATGTTCAAAATGAAAAAACCTGAAAGGCTTTCCAAGTAGCAGAATGACATGAAAGGCTTGTGTAGTAAGTATATGTGTACTGTTTAGCTAGTTTTATTGTTTCTGCGTTGAAGCCATTGATGAGGTTGCTGTTCTGACCTGCTTTCAGGAGGGAACTTCTATGGGAGTATTAATAGTTGGCCAGCAGCCTGCAGGTGCCGTATCTTCTGCTTTGCCACTGCATGCCCACAGGGCTTCAGGGGTGATGACTGAGCATGACAAGGAATCAGGGCCAAGCCAGTTCTGCCCAGAGAGGACTCATTCTAGTGAGCAGTACACTTGAGGCAAAGCTGGCAGACTTTCTCAGAGCCGAACACATGAGTCTCCTCCTATTCAATCCTTCTCTTTCTTTTCATGGTTGTCAAGGGTTTATGATGGTCTGTGGGTTCCTGTCTTTCTTCCCGAAGCCTCCCTCTTTGTCTGTCACAGGTGTTTCTCCTAATAATCTCTTGTAGTTCTAATTCTGTCTTGACATTGGCCTGTCATAGAGTATGAACTGACATATGATGCCTCAAAGCCTATTTTTAAATTTTAGTATGTACCTTTAAGTGGTTGTTTACATTTTTACCCTCTGAACTAGCATGCTTTCTTTATATGAAATACACTGTTTTATGAAGTCAGAGGTAATCTTAAATAAATTGTCTCAGGACAGTTTGGACCCCTGGGCATGCCAAGCTTCTCTGCACAAGTTTATCATTACAACTACTTGGGATCTGACAGGCTTCTGGGGGACTAGGGCAGAACTGCCAGCCTTACTTAGTTCTACTTAATAATGTATTTCCCACATCCCATCATGGCAGGATTGGCTCAAGTTCAATGAGTTGATGGACAGGAAATGCTTCAGACAGAGGGGATTTTCTTTTTCTTGACTGTCATTCTATAAAGTATTTTGATATCTCATGACTAGCAGGTGGTTAGATAAAGGAGGAAGATAATTTAGCATCTTAAAAGCCTGTGACCTAGCATTTGGGAAGACAGGATTAATTAAAGCAAATCACTGTGTGATTTTTGCGACAGTGTTTCTCTCTGGAATATTATGCCTTATGGATGAAGAGCAATTCCTCTCTGTTTCTTTAATAAAAAGTCACTTTAAGTAAAAATAGTGAATCATGTTCTTCAAGTAGGTTGTGATCTTCAAACATGAGAAAAGCTTGTATGTTAACCTTTTTGTTTTTAGAAGGTCTGTCATATTGCAGTTTATATAATATGACTAACAGCAAAACTGTGCACTATATTTATTTAAAATAAAATGCTAGGCTGAGTGTCAAGATTTTTAAAACTAAAGTGAATTTGTTTAAGTTGTAGAATTGAGTGTTATTTAATCTCCTGGGCAGACTTTCAAGTGTCCCTGTGATCAGAGCTCTTCTGTGAATTCTCTGTGAATGGAGATTCCTGGTGTGGTTCAGGATTTAGGGAGGGATGGAAGACCAACCTCATGGTTTTGGGTGTACTGCTTTGCTCTCAATTTATACATTAGGATCTCTTCAGTAAGTAACAACTAAAAGGCTGAGAGAAATTCAAATGCATTCAGAATATGTGAAATGATAAAATGTTAAATATCTTTAACATTAACTTTTACATTAAATATATATATCTATTAAGTCCTAATTATATAACTGTAATTGTGGGCATTTTCTAGTAAGTTTCCATTTAAAGAGAATACATAGTAGTTGCTTAAATGTGAAATGAACCATGTGACAAAAAATCTCCTATTTATTTGAATTTAATAGTACTAGGAAGTCTATCTGGTAGAAGAATTTCATTTGATGCAATTTTATAGTATTAAGACCCATGCACAATTGAGATATTATTCCTGTTCATGTGACACATTCCTTGCTTAAACAAAGCTAAATTATAATCAATGAACATGAGAAGAGTGATTATTTCAAAAGCCCAAGTGAATTGCTAATGAACTCAAGTCTTAATTCTGATAAGATTGAATTTGGGGGGGCATGACTTTCTTATTCAACTAAGAATATATTATCACTGTTACTCTAGAGAAACCACAGTGGATTGTAGACTTGGCTACTGTTGGGAGGCTGCATTTGTCAAATGGAAGTTTTGGAAAGTCAAAATGGCACCTCCCACTGACACGAGAGATTTGTTTTAAACCAGCAGTGGACCGTGTTGGGATAAGTGGATAAGGCAATAAAGCAAACCAGTGCCATTTTTGGAAGTGTTTATTTATTTTTTAATCTTATGCTTACAGAATTTTTGCAAGTATAGTACAAAGAACATTTTTTCCTAATTCACTTGAAAATATTCAATAACTTCTTGGCATGATATCCTCACCTTCAAGGACTCTAATGTGCATTTCTTACAAACAAAGACATTTTCTACATAACTTACACTATAACCACTGAATTCAAAACTTTCACATTGGTACATTACCACCATCTAATTTTCAGACTTTACCCAAGTTTTGCCAGTTATCTCAGTAAAGGATCCAGTCCAGAATCGTGTGTTGGATTCAGTAGTCATGTCTCTTTAGTTTCCTTCAATCTGGAATACTTCTTTAGTCTTTCCCAGACTTTCATGATCTTGAAAGGCCAGTTATTGTAGGATGTCTTTTAGTGTGGGTTTGTCTGATGCTTCTTTGTTGGATTCAGGTTTGGTGGGAATATCAAAGAAGCAGTTTTGGAGGTGGAAAATAACTTCTTTACCATCCCTAGTTCAGTGTTTGGAGGCCTTTGAAATAAACTGACAAAAGACAGATTAAAAGAGAAAAGAAAAATGAATTTAATGCACGTATGCACAGGAGTTCAGAAAGAAATATGACTCAAAGAGAAAGTTAGGATTTGGAGCTTTTATACCATCTTAATAGGGGATGGGGAGGGCCAGAGGGACACTTCTGGGAGAAAAAATAACTTCCTAGAAGGGGAGTAGAAAGAAAGAGCACTTAAGGAAAAAATGACTTTTTGAAAGATAAGTGGACCTTAGAAGAATACATGGGATATATAATAGTTTTGTGACTGTTTGGTTATAATACTAACTTCTTCTGAAAGAGAAGATTGGAGTTGTTCCCAGGGATGGGATTTATGACGATTGAATTTTTTAGTTCTTTTGAGAGGCTCAGCTTTTAGGCAGATAAGGGATTTTAGGAACTCAGATGGCTTTAGCTTAAAATCATTTTTATGCCACAGTGGCTTATTCTGGATCCCTTCCTGGCACTGTATTCTCACTGTGTCATTTAGTGAACAGTTTCAGTTCATCTCATGATAATGATGCTCACTTTGATCCCTTGATAAAGGGGTATCTGCCATTGTAAAGTTACACATTGTTTTTCATTTTTAGTTAATAAATAGTTTGTGAGGGGTGCTTTGAATTTATGCAAATATATTTAAATTTACAAATATATGAATTTTTGTTATTATGGTCACCTGGTTTAATAGATTATAATCTGCTGTGCTGTGCTGTGCTTAGTCGTGTCTGACTCTTTGTGACCCCATGTAGCCCACTAGGCTCCTCTGTCCATGGGGATTCTCCAGGCAAGAATAGTGGAATGGGTTGCCATGCTCTTCTCCAAGGGATCTTCCCAACCCAGGGATTGAACCCAGGTTTCCCTCATTGCAGAAAGATTCTTTACCATCTGAGCCATCAGGGAAGCCCAAGAATACTGGGGTGGATATCCTATCTCTTCTTAAGGGGATCTTCCCGATCCAGGAATCAAACCAGGGTCTCCTGTATTGCAGGCTGATTCTTTACCTGCTGGGCTACCAGGAAAGCCCTATAATCTCTACTATCATATATTTTGATGCTCAGTTATCCCATATTTGGCTAGTGGTAGCTTATTCAAACTGACTTTTCTGTTGACACACCTCCATTATTCTTTGAGCATTTCCTTGCTTTTTTGGAAAGCACATGTTGTTTTGAGATCATCTTATACTTTCCTTGCCTTAGTTCTGAAATGAGCCATTTTCCCAGAAGCCCTGATTCTTAGAAACCAAGATCGGGATGACGGGTGTGCTCATTGCTATCAGGGTGTTGGCTGCTGCTCACAGACCCTCTTAGTAGGTATATAATCTCTCATCACTGCTGCTCCCACTCCATCTCTTGGGGACAGCCTCTTCATTATGAGGGCTTTGATTCTCTTCATTGGGTTCCTGTGCAATAACACTCCTTCCTCATGTTGCCCGGATCTCAACACCCACAGCAGACCATCTTGCCCCCTCCCACGGGAAGTCTTACATCATGTTGCTCAGGCTCTGATACCATATGCTGGGTCACAGCCGCAGGTAGAAATACTCTGCTTCACTTGGGCTCTGAAACTCTGTAACTGGACCCCTGCCCCTCCTGCCTCCCATGGGGATGCCTTCTTTCCTCCACTCAAAGTCTGACACCTTGGTTGGAGCTGCCCTCATCCTAACCAGGATCCAGTACTCCACCCTTGGTCATCATGGTTCCTCTACTTCTGTGTGGATTTCTGCCTTGCTCACCTCCACCAAATGACTTCAGAAATGAATTGTTCATGAAGGGAAATGGAGCTCAATTACAATTTAAAGTGTGGATTTATAAGTTACCTAATAATTTACCAAACTTGGAAGATCTGTAGTCATATTTTTTAACCAAGATTCTGGAACATATAATTGAAAAGAAATTATTGCATGAGTCTCTATGTGTCAATTTTTTAAAGATTTATTTTTAATGTAAAGGTACATATTTTAATAAAGCAAAGTTCTGATGTTTAATCGAGTCTGCAATCAATGAGAAATAAGACACACTTACAGCTTATCTTCTCCAAAATGTACACGTGCATTAATTACTTAGAAATAAGTTGTCTTCAAAGAATTTTGTGTCCAAAACCCATGATGAAAATTTCAGAATCCCAAGTAGCAGCGAGTTCCTCATTTACATTCTATCAGATTTGTGGTCTTTTAAATTAGACAAAAAGGTCTAAGTTATTTTCTGTTTTACACATGGAATGTATACTTAGGATATGGAATTTATATTTCCAACCCAGATCTTGACTCTAGAACTCCTTCAAACTCCTTCTGTTTTTGACTACCCTTTAGTTTCAGTTGTGCACTGAGATGCCTGTGACATAAGATGCGGATGTCAAGTAGGCATCCCCTGTGCTTCATGCTCCTATAGCCAGTGCCTATGTGACATCTGCCTTTTGATGTGTCATGGGTGTCTCATGGGCTTCCTGGTGACTCCCAGATAAAGAATCTGCCTGCAGTACAGCAGACTCAGGTTCAAACCCTGGGTCGGGAAGATCCCCTGGAGAAGGGAGTGACTAACTCAACATGTCCACATCTGAACTTTTGACTCTTGATACTGCCCTCTGAACACAAATCTTCTTTCCAATCTCAGTGAATGGCAGAGCCACCCCCACCCAACTCTGGCCATAAATCTGGAAATGTTCTTAGTTCTTCTTTTCTTTTATGGAGAATAGATCAGTGTATTCTGTGGTCTGTTCTGTTTTTTTCAGCACTTCCTGTCTCAAGCCTAGTCCAACCCACCAACATCTCTCACCTGGTATGCTTCTTACTCCATTCTTGCCACCTTGTCATTCAATATCCTCATAGCTGCCAAAGTGATGTATGTATATTGGATCATCTTTCTAACCTACTTAAACACACTTAACAAATTATTATATACACCTGTGTGACCAGTCCCCTGCTCATCTCTCTAGCTTCATCTTGTGTTCTTCATTCCCAAGCACTTGGCCGTTTTTCTGTTCCTAGAACATATCAAATATGTTGCTACCTTAGAACTTTTGAATATCATCTCCATAAAATATAATTAACTTCCTTATTCCAAATAGAACCTTTGTATCTTTATACTATAGCCAAAGGCTTACTGATGAGTATGATTTGGGGACCAGTTTCTGTTCTCTTACATATTACTTATTTTGTACTCAAAGGAGAATTTCAGTGACAGTATGAGACAATTGTTAAACTTAATTTACTATTAAGAAAATAACATTAAAGTTGCTTCCAAAATAAAAATCTTAATAGAAGTCAATGTAATTATGACATTTAAAATGTAAAAAAGAAAAAAAGGAACTGTGTCTATAAAATATTCAGTATATGAAACACTTTGAAACCTTAGAAGGAAAGAGAATTCAAAGTATTATTGTTACCAAATTATTACTAGTTTAATTTTCACAAGACTCATTTCAGTAAAGATGGTGAATTTTTATTAATGGTGTTCATAAATACCATAAAATAATTCCTTATGTGTACGTTGCACAATCCAGTGTGTGCATGCATTGTTTTTCTTGAATTCTGATTCATGAGCACAGAGAAGTGACTTGTAGCATCACTTGGCCAAGTCCAGTTCTTTAGACTTCATCTTCATTTAAGAAGTATTATCTGGAAGTATATTGTGCTACTTTGCCTACAAAGGTCCGTATAGTCAAAGCTATGGGTTTTGCAGTAGTTATGTATGGATATGAGAACTGGACAATGAAAAAGACTGAGCACCAAAAAATTTATAGCTACAAACTGTGGTGCTGGAGAAGATTTTGAAAGTCTCTTGGACAGCAAGGAGATTGAACCAATAAATCCTAAAGGAAATCAATCCTGAATGTTCATTGGAAGGACTGATGCTGAAGCTGAAGCTCCAATACTTTGGCCACCTGATGCAAAGAACTGACTCACTGGAAAAAGCTGTGATGCTGGGAACAACTGAAGCAGGAGGAGAAGGGGATGACAGAGGATGAGATGGTTGGATGGCATCACTGACTCAATGGACATGAGTTTGAGCAAACTCTAGGAGATGATGAAGGACAGAGAAGCCTGGTGTGCTGTAGTCCATGGGGTTGCAAAGAGTTGGACATGACTGAGTGTCTGAACAACAAATATAGTGCACCCTGTAGGGAGGACAGGATAAAACTGGAAGCTGAAGGGATGAACCATTTAGTATATGCTTCTCAATTCTGTGTGCTTGACTTACCAACAGCAAGCTTCATTTTTAATGAATTGCACCATTACTTGGTGAAGAAGTCAGCTCTTTATAATTTAAAGAAAACTACACGTCAGTAGTTGGCAAAAAAGAGAACCAATGTCACCATAACATAATAGATCCTTAACTTTTGAAAGGACATTGATACTCCTTGGAACCCCGTTTTTGTAGTTTACTAAATAATTATAATAAATGTGCCCCCCTTTCCTGCTCATGACATCTATTTTTCTCTACTTAGGTGTCATTAGATGTCTCCTTTCCACTGCCCACAAGACAGTTCTTGGAGGGTGTCTGGGACTGTGCCCTTAAAAAGGGCAACTGCAATCTGATGTGGCAGTGAGTTACCGTGCTGTTTGTGTGTAAGGAAATGAAAATTTATCATCTTTATTGAAACAAAATCATTTGAAAATTAACTGGAAATAATTTGGTTGACAATAGTACACTGAATTCCCTTTTCTTCCAAGGCTTCAAAGTATTTCATATGCTGAATATTTTATAGACATTGCAGCCTTTTTTTTTTTGCATTTTAAATGTCATAATTACAATGATTTTTAGTAAGACATTTATTTTGGAATCAAGCTTTTTTTGGTGCAATAATAATTGCAAAATCATTGCAATTATTCCATACTAATTGCTACTGAGATTCTCTTTCAAGTTAATGAAATAAATAATATTGTAAGAGAACAGAAACTAGTTCCAAAATCACATTTATCATTTAGTATTTGACTAGTGTCAAAATGCCAAGATTCTATTTCACTAAGGAAAACAACATTATTATGATTCATAGTACATCATGAGAAATGCTGGACTGGAAGAAACACAAGTTGGAATCAAGATTGCCGGGAGAAATATCAATAACCTCAGATATGCAGATGACACCACCCTTATGGCAGAAAGTGAAGAGGGGCTAAAAAGCCTCTTGATGAAAGTGAAAGTGGAGAGTGAAAAGGTTGGCTTAAAGCTCAACATTCAGAAAACGAAGATCATGGCATCTGGTCCCATCACTGCATGGGAAATAGATGGGGAAACAGTGGAAACAGTGTCAGACTTTGTTTTTCTGGGCTCCAAAATCACTGCAGATGGTGACTGCAGCCATGAAATTAAAAGACGCTTGCTCCTTGGAAGGAAAGTTATGACCAACCTAGATAGCATATTCAAAAGCAGAGACATTACTTTACCAACAAAGGTTCGCCTAGTCAAGGCTATGGTCTTTCCTGTGGACATGTATGGATGTGAGAGCTGGACTGTGAAGAAGGCTGAGCGCCGAAGAATTGATGCTTTTGAACTGTGGTGTTGGAGAAGACTCTTGAGAATCCCTTGGACTGCAAGAAGATCCAACCAGTCCATTCTGAAGGAGATCAATCCTGAAATTTCTTTAGAAGGAATGATGCTAAAGCTGAAACTCCAGTATTTTGGCCACCTCATGCGAAGAGTTGACTCACTGGAGAAGACTCTGATGCTGGGAGGGATTGAGGGCAGGAGGAGAAGGGGACAACAGAGGATGAGATGGCTGGATGGCATCACTGACTCGATGGATGCGAGTCTGAGTGACCTCCGGGAGCTGGTGATGGACAGGGAGGCCTGGCATGCTGCAGTTCATGGGGTCGCAAAGAGTCTGACACGACTGAGCGACTGATCTGATCTGATCTGATCTGATGATTCATAGTAGTTAAGCCTCATGCTTATTTTATGGATTGAATTTTCAGCTTTTGATTATCATGTGTATATGTCTGTGTGTATATGCATTGTCAATTAACAATAAGTCTTTAGGAATGTGAGATCCAATAACATGTTCAAAACTTAAATTTACTCTCCAACAGCTTCGTTTCACTTGTTCGTTATTTCTCTAAAAGTTGCCATCATCCGCATCTAATTGCGCAAGCCAGCCACTGGGCATTGTCTTGATAATGTTGTCTCCTTTACCTTCCACATCTACTCTAATGCCAAGATCTGTTTATTCTACCTCTAAACTGCCTTCTTAGTTTTTGCACTCGTTGATCCCATAGCTGCCACCTTGGTTCAAACTATGATCATCTCTTACCTGGATTGCTGTCGGGCTTCTTAACTGTTCTTCCGAGACTGTTTTTGCCTCCTTTCCATATAGCAGCAGGAACCTTATAATAATGCAGATCTGATCCTAGTCTGGGCTTCCCAGGAGGCTCAGCGGTAAAGAATCCGCCTACCAGTGCGGAAGATGTAAGAGACTCAGGTTTGATCCCTAGGTTGGGAATATCCCCTGGAGGAGGAAATGGCAACCCACTCCAATATTCCCACTCCAGTATCCTTGCCTGAAAAATCCCATAGACAGAGGAGCCTGGTGGGCCACAGTTCATGGCGTCGCAAACAGTCGAACACAACTGAGCATGCATGATCCTAGTCTGTCTCCACATGAAGCCCATTCACCCTGTCTCCTAAGGGAAAGTTCAAAGCTTTACGATTTGTGAAACTTCATGTGATCTTGCCCCTACTGCCTTTTCACTCATCCCTTTGCCAGAGTGCCAATGCTTCTGTTCATTTCTTTGAGAACCGGGTACTTGACCCTTTCAGCATCTCAGAACGTGTTGTTTTTCCCTCTCTTCTGTACACTGTTTCTGTGTGAAGTCAGATCCTTATACTTCTAAGATAGATCACCGCGACATTCACTTCCATGCCATCCTACATTTTCCCTTCTTAACACACGTAGTACATAATTACTTATTCAAAGTCTAGCTTTTCCATTCAACAGATAAATCTAAGGAGGTGAAGATCAACTCTGAGTTGTTCATTTTATTCCTTACCCCAGCTGAGTGCTTGACACATAGTGAATGCACAGTAAGCATTTGTTGAGTGAATGAAAATGAATGAAAGACGCATATGAATATCACTCAGATATTTACTTTTGATGTCAAATTGTTACAATTCACGTTCAAAAAAATCAAATAATGAACATTTGAGCCCAGGTGAGTGGTGCTTTTCAAAAGTTTGTTTGAAAGTATCATCACCAGTCATGTCTACTAAGGTTCTTGGCAATGTATGGATACATATAGAAAGAATCTTTCAGGTGAAGAAACTTAAATATATTGGTAAGCCCTGAACAAATGAAAAGGATTCCTTTTGAGAATACACATGGAATGTAAAACCTAGAAGAGATTTGTTTTCCCACTGGCATTTTCTTATAGCTGTTTAGCCATCTAAACAACTCTCAAACATATGAAGGATGATTACATAATAACTTGAGACTCATTGGAAATTTGCAGATGTATCAAGAATGGAGCAAAAGAAGAGATAGGCACACACCCCCAAAGTCAAAAAGCAAGTCAAATAGATGTCATAAAGCCCAAAGCATATGTATCCTCAAAGTCTTTATTCCAAATTTGATTGCTCTTATTTTGCACATAGTATCAATACACCTATTGCTTGGCTTTTTCATTTCTAGAACCAAAACCCCAAATAGGAACTGGAGAGGGAAAGAAGTTGTAGGAATCCACTGTTCCCAATGGCAGGGTTAGCAGACAGCAGAATCGTCTTGCCCTCCTCCAGACTTCTGCGGAAACTGACTGCATGGCAGCACTAACCATATTCACCTAGTGGCATGATTATGCTTTTAAAAGGTCATTTTCCATTCTTGATCATAAGCTTGTAAGGAAAAACCTTGACTTTTTACAAGGCTTTCAGAGAATCACACAAAACCATGTCATAGTTGATATTCATAATCAAAACAAAGCAAAACAACTCTGAGTCATCAAGAGAAAATTAAATTATGTTCAATATTGTTTGAGGAGCCTGGAAAGAAATACTATATTTTAGAAATGTTTTCTTCTCTAATAATGGAAATAAAAAGCTTTTCTTCTAAAAGAGCTGAATATAAAGTTATTGCTTCCATTTTTTAGAGCCATGCATAAACCATGGTGTGTCTCAGAGCTAAAGTTTTATTATTTACTACTTCTAATTCTACTGATGTTTAATTCAGAAACCCTTTAAACAACCTAGCTGATAGCAACCTATGAAGAAGAGAGGTAAGTGTTCATATAAGTAAAAACCTGAAGCTCTAACTTAAATTATTAACTCAAGATCACAGCTATTAAAGACCAGAAACGTTTGGTCTTTCTGGATACACTTAGCCATAAAAACAATGTAGCATTGTGGTAAAATCACAAGTTTTAGTCAGAAATATCCTGGTTTGTATCTTTCCTTTGGTCAGTACAAACTGAGGCCCAGTGGGCAGTGTGCTTAATCTCTTTAGGTGAGAGAAAACTGAGCAACTCCTGTTTGTTGTTGTTGTTATTTAGTTGCTGTCATGTCCACCTCTTTGCAACCCCATGGACTGCAGCATGCCAGGCTTCCTGTCGTTCACTATCTCCTGGAGTTTGCTGAAGCTCATGTCCATTGAGTCATGAGTTGTGGTGATGCCCTCTAACCATCTCTTCCTCTATCTTCCCCTTCTCCTGTCCTCAGTTTTGTGCAGCATCAAGGTCTTTTCCAATGAGTCAGCTCTTAGCATCAGGTGGCCAAAGTACTGGAGCTTCAGCTTCAGCTTCAGCATCAGTCCTTCCAATGAATTTTAAGAGTTGATTTCCTTTAGGATTGACTGGTTTGATCTTCTTGCAGTCTAAGGGACTCTGAAGCTATGACAAGCCTAGGCAATATATTAAAAAGCAGAGACATCACTTTGCCAACAAAGATCCGTATTGTCAAAGCTATGGTTTTTCCAGGAGTCATGTACGGATGTGAGAGTTGGACTATAAGGAAGGCTAAGTGGCGAAGAATTGATGCTTTTGAATTGTGGTGCTGGAGGAACAGCAACTATTAGTCATGTGATATTATCACTTATCAGTTTGGCAAAGTATGAACTGGAGCCAGGAGGGGAAATCTTTGAGAAATCAGCTAATGAATTTCCTTTGGGTTTTGAAGCCAGTGTGTGTGTGTGTGTGTGTGTGTGTGTGTATTAGTTACTCAGTTCTGTCTGACTCTTTGTGACCCCATGGATTTGTGTGTGTGTGTGTGTGTGTGTGTGTGTGTATTAGTTACTCAGTTCTGTCTGACTCTTTGTGACCCCATGGATTGTGTGTGTGTATGTGTGTGTGTGTATTAGTTACTCAGTTCTATCTGACTCTTTGTGACCCCATGGATTGTGGCCCACCAGGCTCTTCTGTCCCTGGTATTCTCTGGGCAAGAATACCAGAGTGGTTTGCCATTTCCTTCTCCATGGGATCTTCCCATCCCAGGGATCAAACCTGAGTTTCCTGCATTGTAGGCTGATTCTTTACTGTCTGAAACCCCAGGGAAGCCCAAGGATCAGGTATTAAATAAAAAGACATTTCCCAATGACACCAACCCTGTGTGTTTTAGTAAGTTATTATTTAGTTGATCTGACCCTCATTTTCTCTGGGTATAACATTGGAATAACAGTAGTACCTATCTGTATCAGTCAGAATAGATCACGTACAATAACAAACAGTCCCCAAATCTCAATGATTTAAAATAACAAAATGTATTTCTCATTCATTCATGTCAACTGTGGGTTGGCCAGTAGCTCTTTCACATCATCCTTATATGAGAACCTGGAGTGATTGACTTTTTTTATCTAGAAGGTTGTCAATCATCATGGCCAAGGGGAAGAGATCATAGCGAATCACACACTGATTCTTAAAGGTTTTTGCCAGAAAAAGACATATATCTCTCCACTTAACATTTGACAGACCATGGCAATTCATCTTTCTTGCCTAACACTATGGAGTTGGGACAATGAAATCCAACAATGGGACAATATGTCTAGAAAGAGAACTGAACTATGGGTGAACAGCCCTAATGATCAACATCTGGATTTATTAGGATTGTCAGGAGGGTTCATTTAGTGAATGCAAAACACTAAGGCTCATTCCTGGTACCTTACAAGAACTAAGTAAATGTTAGGGACTGTTATGACATACATTGATTACAAACATTATTCATAATGATGACTTGAACTTTATTTTAGTGTCTCTTAAATAAAACAATTTTTGAGCATTCTTTGGCATTGCCTTTCTTTGGGATTGGAATGAAAACTGACCTTTTCCAGCCCTATGGCCACTGCTGAGTTTTCCAAATTTGCTGGCATGTTGAGTGCAGCACTTTCACAGCATCATCTTTCGGCATTTGAAATAGCTCAACTGGAATTCCATCACCTCCACTAGATTTGTTCATAGTGATGCTTCCTAAGGCCCACTTGACTTCAGATTCCAGGATGTCTGGCTCTAGGTGAGTGATCACGCCATCATGATTATCTTGGTCGTGAAGATCTTTTTTGTACAGTTCTTCTGTGTATTCTTACCACCTCTTCTTAATATCTTCTGCTTCTGTTAGGTCCCTACCATTTGTCCTTTATCGAGCCCATCTTTGCATGAAAATTTCCCTTGGTATCTCTAATTTTCTTGAAGAGCTCTCTAGTCTTTCCCATTCTATTGTTTTCCTCTATTTCTTTGCATTGATCACTGAAGAAGGCTTTCTTATCTCTCCTTGTTATTCTTTGGAACTCTGCATTCAAATGAGTATATCTTTCCTTTTCTCCTTTGCTTTTTGCTTCCCTTCTTTTCACAGCTATTTGTAAAGCCTCCTCAGACAGCCATTTTGCTTTTTTTGCATTTCTTTTTCTTGGGGATGGTCTTGATTCCTGTCTCCTGTACAAAGTCATGAACCTCCATCCATAGTTCATCAGGCACTCTATCAGATCTAGGCCCTTAAATCTATTTCTCACTCCACTGTATAATCATAAGGGATTTGATTTAGAACATACCTGAGTGGTCTAGTGGTTTTCTCCACTTTCTTCAACTTAAGTCTGAATTTGGCAATGAAAAGTTCATGATCTGAGCCACAGTCAGCTCCTGGTCTTGTTTTTGCTGACTGTGTAGAGCTTCTATATAAAGTAAAGTAATGCTCAAAATTCTTCAAGCCAGGCTTCAGCAATATGTGAACCGTGAACTTCCTGATGTTCAAGCTGGTTTTAGAAAAGGCAGAGGAACCAGAGATCAAATTGCCAACATCCGCTGGATCATGGAAAAAGCAAGAGAGTTCCAGAAAAGCATCTATTTCTGCTTTATTGACTATGCCAAAGCCTTTGACTGTGTAGATCACAAGAAACTGTGGAAAATTCTGAAAGAGATGGGAATACCAGACCACCTGATCTGCCTCTTGAGAAATCTGTATGCAGGTCAGGAAGCAACAGCTAGAACTGGTCATGGAATAACAGACTGGTTCCAAATAGGAAAAGGAGTTCATCAAGGCTGTATATTGTCACCATGTTTATTTAACTTATATGCAGAGTACATCATGAGAAATGCTGGACTGGAAGAAACACAAGTTGGAATCAAGATTGCCAGGAGAAATATCAATAACCTCAGATATGCGGATGACAACACCCTTATGGCAGAAAGTGAAGAGGAACTAAAAAGCCTCTTGATGAAAGTGAAAGTGAAAGTGGAGAGTGAAAAGGTTGGCTTAAAGCTCAACATTCAGAAAATGAAGATCATGGCATCTGGTCCCATCACTTCATGGGAAATAGATCGGGAAACAGTGGAAACAGTGTCAGACTTTATTTTTGGGGGCTCCAAAATCACTGCAGATGGTGATTGCAGCCATGAAATTAAAAGACACTTACTCCTTGGAAGGAAAGTTATGACCAACTTAGATAGCATATTCAAAAGCAGAGACATTACTTTACCAACAAAGGTTCGCCTAGTCAAGGCTATGGTCTTTCCTGTGGTCATGTATGGATGTGAGAGCTGGACTGTGAAGAAGGCTGAGCGCCGAAGAATTGATGCTTTTGAACTGTGGTGTTGGAGAAGACTCTTGAGAGTCCCTTGGACTGCAAGGAGATCCAACCAGTCCATTCTGAAGGAGATCAGCCCTGGGATTTCTTTGGAGGGAATGATGCTAAAGCTGAAACTCCAGTATTTTGGCCACCTCATGCGAAGAGTTGACTCATTGGAGAAGATTCTGATGCTGGGAGGGATTGAGAGCAGGAGGAGAAGGGGACGACAGAGGATGAGATGGCTGGATGGCATCACTGACTCGATGGATGTGAGTCTGAGTGACCTCCGGGAGCTGGTGATGGACAGGGAGGCCTGGCGTGGTGCAGTTCATGGGGTCGCAAAGAGTCGGACACGACTGAGCGACTGATCTGATCTGATAGAGCTTCTCCATCTTTGGCTGCAAAGAACATAATCAATCTGATTTCGGTGTTGACCACCTGGTGATATTCATGTGTAGAATCTTCTCTTGTGTTGTTGGAGGAGGGTGTTTGCTATGACCAGTGCATTCTCTTGGCAGAACTCTGTTACCTTTTCCCTGCTTCATTCTGTACTACAAGACCAAATTTGACTGTTACTCCAGGTGTTTCTTGACTTCCTACTTTTGCATTCCAGTCCCCTGCAATGAAAAGAATATCTTTTTGGGTGTTCGTTCTAGAAGGTCTTGTAGATCTTCATAGAACTGTTCAACTTAAGCTTCTTCAGCATTACTGGTCGGGGCATAGACCTAAATAAGGAAGAAGAACCAGAGATCAAATTGCCAACATCTGCTGGATCATTGAAAAAGCAAGAGAGTTCCAGAAAAGCATCTATTTCTGCTTTATTGACTATGCCAAAGCCTTTGACTATGTGGATCACAATAAACTGTGGAAAACTCTGAAAGAGATGGGAATACCAGACCACCTGACCTGCCTCTTGAGAAACCTGTATGCAGGTCAGGAAGCAACAGTTAGAACTGAACATGGAACCACAGACTGGTTCCAAATAGGAAAAGGAGTACGTCAAGGCTGTATATTGTCACTCTGCTTATTTAACTTCTATGCAGAGTACATCATGAGAAACACTGGGCTGGATGAAGCACAAGTGGGAATCAAGATTGGCAGGAGAAATATCAATAACCTCAGATATGCAGATGACACCACCCTTATGGCAGAAAGTGAAGAGGAACTAAAAAGCCTCTTGATGAAGGTCAAAGAAGAGAGTGAAAAAGTTGGCTTAAAGCTCCACATTCAGAAAACTAAGATCATGGCATCTGGTCCTATCACTTCATGGGAAATAGATGGGGAAACATTGTCAAACTTTATTTTTGGGGGCTCCATAATCAACTGCAGATGGTAATTGCAGCCATGAAATTAAAAGACACTTGCTTCTTGGAAGGAAAGTTATGACAAACCTAAACAGCATATTCAAAAGCAGAGACATTACTTTGCCAACAAAGGTCCGTCTAGTCAAGGCTATGGTTTTTCCAGTGGTCATGTATGGATGTGAGAGTTGGACTATAAAGAAAGCTGAGTGCCGAAGAATTGATGCTTTTAAATTGTGGTGTTGGAGAAAACTCTTGAGAGTCCCTTGGACTGCAAGGAGATCCAACCAGTCCATCCTAAAGGAGATCAGTCCTGGCTGTTCATTGGAAGGACTGAAGCTGAAGCTGAAACTCCAATACTTTGGCTACCTGATGCGAAGAGCTGACTCATTTGAAAAAACCCTGATGCTGGGAAAGATTGAGGACAGGAGGAGAACGGGATGACAGAAGATGAGATGGTTTGATGGCATCACGGACACAATGGACATGGATTTGGGTGGACTCTGGGAGTTGGTGATGTACAGGGAGGCCTGGCATGCTGCGGTTCATGGGGTCTTAAAGAATCGGACACGACTGAGTGACTGAACTGAACTGAAATGAAAATGTTTAAATAAACCCTGTGTCTGGGAAAAAATAGAGCTGCATAAGGAAGCATTACGCATTCCTTCCTAACCTGGCATGAAGGAAATGCCTCAGTGTGCTGGACAAACTCAGCATCAGGCCTTGGATGACTTAGATGTTATAGTAGTCAGTTATTCTTTCTGTCCAGTTGGGGAATTTGTTATTTATAAACTGCTAAATAACAAAGAAATTTGTAATTATACATTTCATGTTATGGAGCCAACTTCATCATTTTGAGTGTCTAACCCTGTTTCTGCACATTCCTTGTAAAGGCAATGTGTATTAAAATTGTGGATATATAAACTGAATATAAAGCTGCAAAGCCTTGCTTATGGTTCAGGGTTTCTTCCAAGTTGAAGATAGGCAGATTTAGATCAGATCAGATCAGATCAGTCGCTCAGTCGTGTCCGACTCTTTGCGACCCCATGAACCGCAGCACGCCAGGCCTCCCTGTCCATCACCAGCTCCCGGAGGTCACTCAGACTCACATCCATCGAGTCAGTGATGCCATCCAGCCATCTCATCCTCTGTCGTCCCCTTCTCCTCCTGCCCTCAATCCCTCCCAGCGTCAGAGTCTTCTCCAATGAGTCAACTCTTCGCATGAGGTGGCCAAAATACTGGAGTTTCAGCTTTAGCATCATTCCTTCTAAAGAAATTCCAGGATTGATCTCCTTCAGAATGGACTGGTTGGATCTCCTTGCAGTCCAAGGGACTCTCAAGAGTCTTCTCCAACACCACAGTTCAAAAGCATCAATTCTTCGGCGCTCAGCCTTCTTCACAGTCCAGCTCTCACATCCATACATGACCACAGGAAAGACCATAGCCTTGACTAGGCGAACCTTTGTTGGTAAAGTAATGTCTCTGCTTTTGAATATGCTATCTAAGTTGGTCATAACTTTCCTTCCAAGGAGCAAGCGTCTTTTAATTTCATGACTGCAGTCACCATCTGCAGTGATTTTCGAGCCCAGAAAAACAAAGTCTGACACTGTTTCCACTGTTTCCCCATCTATTTCCCATGCAGTGATGGGACCAGATACCATGATCTTCGTTTTCTGAATGTTGAGCTTTAAGCCAACCTTTTCACTCTCCACTTTCACTTTCATCAAGAGGCTTTTTAGCCCCTCTTCACTTTCTGCCATAAGAGTGATGTCATCTGCATATCTGAGGTTATTGATATTTCTCCCGGCAATCTTGATTCCAACTTGTGTTTCTTCCAGTCCAGCATTTCTCATGATGTACTCTGCATATAAGTTAAATAAACATGGTGACAATATGCAGCCTTGATGTACTCCTTTTCCTATTTGGAACCAGTCTGTTGTTCCATGACCAGTTCTAACTGTTGCTTCCTGACCTGCATACAGATTTCTCAAGAGGCAGATCAGGTGGTCTGGTATTCCCATCTCTTTCAGAATTTTCCATAGTTTATTGTGATCCACACAGTCAAAGGCTTTGGCATAGTCAATAAAGCAGAAATAGATGTTTTTCTGGTACTCTCTTGCTTTTTCCATGATCCAGCGGATGTTGGCAATTTGATCTCTGGTTCCTCTGCCTTTTCTAAAACCAGCTTGAACATAGGCAGATTAGATCATAGTAAAATTCATTTAGGCAAAAATGGGTCTTAGATTTTAGAGTCCTCCTTCATTTCCCTTTCTTCTTGGGAGGGGACCTTTCTCTTGCCTATTTTTTCAGTCGTTCTGTTAAACAGGAAAAAATTGGTCTTTGGGTCATTGTGATGGATGGTTGATTGGCTACGTTTTAGCACAAATGACTTTGTGTGTTAGTTGGCTCTTTAGTCTTAAATGCATTATTCTGGCCTGTGAACTTCTCTACAGTGAAGACTCTGTCATCCTTGGGCTTGGGTCCCCAGTGCCCAGAAGCATCTGGAACTTGGTCTTCATTAACTGTGAGTGAAGAACAGAACGACTGTACAACAAAGGTATTGTTCCCAATTAAAGCTATTTTGGGCATCAAGGGAGAACAAGGGGGCATTTTCTTAGTGCCGGGCCCTGAAATCCTATGCTAATTGTCTTTATCCTTTCTCATCTCTTTTGTCCTCATGGCTGGTAGGGACCATTAGGGAAACAAAAAGGGGGTCTCTTGATCCTCCAGCACTGCTGGACACTGTTGCCTCAAGCCATATTTCTCTAATAACAGCATTCCCTTCCCCGCTTCCTTCCACCCCTGAAAAAGCATCTGTTTTAGAAGAAATAGTCAGCAGTCCTCTGCCACTGTATGATCAGTGTAAAGACTGGGTCTGTTAAGAAAATGCCTTCATCTCAGTGTCTCTCAAACTTCAGTAGCATCCGCATCACCTAGAGGGCTGGTGAAAACAGATTGCTGGGCCCATCCCCAGGGTTCCTGATGCAGTAGGTAGCAGTAGGCCCATTAATCTGCATTTCTAACAAGCTCATGAGTTATACCAGTGCTGCTGTACTTTGAGCGCACTACTCCATCTGAACTCTTTCAGGGCTCCTTCCCCATCCCGCCTCCAAATTTCCCAGTGCTAGTTTTTCTCCAGGTACTGGTTTTGCTTTTTCATATTGCTTTTGAACTACTGGAATGTTCCTGATTATTTCTCTTTCTGATATTTTATGTGTCTACCCAAAATGTTCTTTTGATTGTTATGGATTATGAATTCTTACTCTTGTGAACTGTCTTATACCAGAAGACTTTCTAGATAGAGAAATCTGAGGGGGTTAGTTGCCTGCCTAGCTCATAAAAAGGCTGTGTTTGGTCAGTAAAGAGATGGTTTCCTTATAGCAAACATTTGGGCCCTTTAATTATTTAAGAAATGTATCATTTTTATTGTTGTTGTTATACTCCTGGTATCTAGCTTATTAGCTGGTCAGCCTTTTAGAAATCATTAAAAAAAGTATCACTTCATTATATTGGTGAAAGATAAAATTAATGTGTCTGCAATTTTGCACAAGGAATTCTGTCATTTAGTTGACTGCTTCAAGCTTTAAATTCATGGTTGTAGCTCTTAAGTTGATTTTGACATAACAACAGAGTAATTTGACTTTTAAGAATAAAGACACATGTGAGTCTAAAGAAATGAAAGTCCAGGGGCTTCCCTGGTGGCTCAGTGGTCAAGAATCCATCTGCTGATGCAGGAGACATGGGTTCAATCCCTGATCCAGGAAGATTCCACGTGATGCAGAGCAACTAAGCCCAGGGCCAGGACTGTTGAGCCTGTTCTCTAGAGCCCAGGAGCCACAACTACTGACCCCACGTGCTGCAGCTGCTGAAGCTGGCACTCCCTAGAGCCCTGAACAAGAGAAGCCACTGCAGCGAGAAGCCCTCAGACTGCAGCCCTCGCCCCAACTAGAGAGCAACCTGTGCAGCAGTGGAGACCCCACACAGTCAAAAATAAATTCACAAATAAAATTCTCAAAAAAAAAAAAAAGAGTCTAGATTTTGAGTGATCTTCTGTTTGAAATGTTTGTTAATAAATGAGTAAACTAGAACGTACATTTAATGAGACCATAAAGTCAGCTTTTTCCAGATGGCTTATCTGGATATTTTCTTTATGTATATCTTTTCTCTGTGTATATCTGTAGTTACAATGGGGCATTTGTGTACCTCAATCGGTAGATTATGGACAGCTGTGTACATTTTGGTGTGCCTAGTGTATAAAATCGGGGAAGGCAATGGCACCCCACCCCAGTACTCTTGCCTGGAAAATGCCATGGATGGAGGACCCTGGTGGGCCTCAGTCCATGGGGTCGCTGGGAGTCGGACACGACTGAGTGACTTCACTTTTACTTTTCACTTTCCTGCATTGGAGAAGGAAATGGCAACCCACTCCAGTGTTCTTGCCTGGAGAATCCCAGGGACGGGGGAGCCTGGTGGGCTGCCGTCTATGGGGTCGCACAGAGTCGGACACGACTGAAGCGACGGAGCAGCAGCAGCAGCAGTGTATAAAATATATTTTTTGAATAAATGAGAGCTTACTACATTTTTCTTTTTATATTAATTAGCATATTTTTGAACATTTCTTCCTGTCATTAAATGATTTTCTACATTTTTAAAACTGACTACATAATGTCCCTTTATGTGAATGTATCCTAATTAGTAGATCAAATCATTGTGCCAATATAGTCAGAATAGAAAAGAAAACCATGTTGCCAAATTACCCTCTGGAAAGAGAGAAAAGCTTTTGTATAAACATTACTAGCAAAAAAAAAAAAACTTTTTGCTGATATTTCCTTAGTTCATACTTCTTATCTGATACTTTAGGTAAAAAGTGAAGTCTTTATATTTATTGGGTGCTAAAATATTGTCTCGGGGCCCCCCCCCCAGTACTTTTGCCTGGAAAATCCCATGGACGGAGGAGCCTGGTAGGCTCCAGTTCATGGGGTCGCTAAGAGTGGGACACGACTGAGTGGCTTCACTTTCACTTTTTGCTTTCATGCATTGGAGAAGGAAATGGCAACCCACTCCAGTGTTCTTGCCTGGAGAATCCCAGGGACAGGGGAGCCTGGTGAGCTTCCGTCTATGGGGTCGCACAGAGTCGGACACGACTGAAGCGACTTAGCAGCAGTAGCAGCAAAATATTGTCTATGAGTTTAGGGTAAATAAGAGTTAATTTTTTATATTCTTTTCAGTTTGGGAAATAGTCCAATCTGTAGCAATAAAAAGATGAAATACCAAAAATTATGCCCCAAAGTAATGAGATACATAAGAAACTAAATAGATTGAGTGTTACCATCTGTTACTTTCTTTGGGGAATATTTGATCTTTATTTCATCTATGCATTGGGTGATATGGTATTTGTTTTTTTGTTTTGAGGAACTTGATTACTTCTCACATACCATCTTGATAGTTTTTATGTAACTAGTTCTTATAACGGAGAAGGCGATGGCACCCCACCTCAGTACTCTTGCCTGGAAAATCCCATGGACGGAGGAGCCTGGTGGGCTGCAGTCCGTGGGATCGCTAAGAGTCGGACACGACTGAGCGACTTCACTTTCACTTTTCACTTTCGTGCATTGGAGAAGGAAATGGCAGCCCACTCCAGCGTTCTTGCCTGGAGAATCCCAGGGACAGGGGAGCCTGGTGGGCTGCCGTCTATGGGGTCGCACAGAGTCGGACATGACTGAAGTGTCTTAGCAATAGCAGTAGCAGTTCTTATAAAGGTTAGAAGCTGAACTCATTTTGTCATCACAACACTTGGAAGTTATTGAGGGCATGCCACTGTGCCATTCAGTTCAGAGATGCATATGATTTCATTCTTTAACATATTCTTTCTTTAAATGATAAACTTCGTTCTTTCTTTAAATAACATTTTTCCTCAGTACATTCTAGATTCATAGTCATAAACTCTTCTTTCTCCTCTTTATCTCCTTGTTTTCTCTCAGGCTTTCCAATTAGACCTCCTTCCCCTAATTCTATTTCTGTTAACAAGCAGTACGTTTGAAGGAGGACTCTCATGATTTCAAGCAAAACAGCTCTGGACTTGAAAACTTGCTTTTCTACTTCTTCACTGTGTGCTGTTGAGCAAATTACCCTCTCTGAGCCTCAGTGAAATGGTACAGTTTTTCCTCCCTCACAGACTTTTTCTGAAGATTAAATATGATATGTATTAAGTTCCTTAAAAAACTCAGTAAACACTAATACCTTTCTCATCTTAAATTTTTTATTCTTTCTTCTCAAGTTGCATCCTTTGCCCCAGAGTCTCCAGATGACTCATTTGAACTTCTTGGCAGTTCTCTTGGAAAAGATTCAGGATAAACCTTTTCCCCTTCTTTCTGGGATTCATCAGTATTAAAAAGTCACCATTTAACTAACATTTACTTTGATCTCAGTAAGTCCATAGAGTTTAGTTTAGTCAACTTTATTCCATTTAAGTCTGAATGAATCCTAAAATGAGTTTTTAAGCAGAACATAGTCCTCAAGTCTTTTATAAGAAGAAATTACTATCTGAGATCACAGGTCAAGCAGGGAGCTATGATGGTGACTAGTGTCTCCAACAAGCAAGGCTTAAGTATATTACCATTTAATTCTGTGTTCTGCTTGGGAATTGCTGACAGAAAGTGATACTTACTGGGTCTAAACTTCCAGCCAGTCTGAATTCATGCACGTCCATTTGTGGCTTAACTTCCTTCTGTTTGCTCTGCTGGGAATTCCTCTGCCTGTCTGCTTTTGCTCCTCTCTTCTTTTAAGACAGCTTGAATTTCATCTTCTTTATGAAATCTCTCCTACTCATTCCTTCTCTTCCCCCACCCCAAGGTCATTATCTCCTTTTGACCCTCTCCATACCCCTTGAATACTTGCATCATCGTGCCAAGAACATTTTTCAGTACTTGCTTGTCCTCTTGCTCTAGGCGCTCAGCCTGATAACAGCACAGAGGATGTCAGGTTTACTTTGAAGCTCTGGACAGAGTCTGTGTTCAATTGGAAGAATTAGGAATGTTATTTGATTTATTTAATTACTTGATTTCATTATCTTACACAGATTTTAAGGAGAAAGGATGAAAAGTCCTCTTCATCATTCAAAAAGTAATTAAAAAAATAATCCAGACACCCTATAAATAAATGGTTTAAAGCAACGGATACTGAATCCTGAATAAGCTGGATGATCAATTATCTACACTGTTTTTGTTTTAAAGATACAACCAGTTCTTCAGGAAGTGATGTCATGACTACAGAAGTTGTATAGTCAGAACTGGAGTTGGAGATCCTACAAAATAGTTGCTGTTTAGTTGCTAAATTGTGTCCAATTCTTTGTGACCCCATGGATGCTAGCCTTCCAGGCTCCTCTGTCCATATTTCCCAGGCAAGAATACTGGAATCGGTTGCCATGTACATCTTCCCAACCCAGGGATCAAAACTTACATATAAATTACATGTGTTCTTGGACTCTTTGTTCATTGGTATGAAGGGGATATTGATAACAGCTTTTCACAGTTATTGAGAATTTAATGAGACAATATGAGAATAAGCCAACCTATGTTTGGTTAAACTCCAAGAAGCTCTAAATAAAATCTGTGGTATAAGCATGTAATTACAGAAAATATATATATATATACTCAGTACACAAATGAAAATTTACCATTATAACCCTACTAGTATTTGATTTTGATGAAAAAAATCAAGATTGAAAGCATTTTATTCATTTATCTGGAGGAAAATTCCTTTATAATATTATGTTGGCTTCTGTGAACAACAAGGCGAATCAGTCATAATTATATATATGGGTCCCCTCCCTCTGGAGCCTCCCTCCTTTGAATGCATTTTAAAACTCAGATTGAAGTCAAGTGAACTGATTAGAAAGCCCAACCTTGGCATAAACTCATCTTAAATAAGCCCCAGGGATGTTAATGCCTTGAAGAAAAGTTAAATGTAAATATTAATAAACTAGTTAGTCATGTCTGAATCTTTGAGACCCTGTGGACTGTAGCCCACCAGTCTCCTCCATTCATGGGATTCTCCAGGCAAGAATACTAGAGTAGGTAGCCATTCCCTTCTCCCAGAGTTCTTCCCGATCCAGGGATGGAACTCGGGTCTCTTGCATTGCAGGCAGATTCTTTACCATCTGAGACATTAGATTAAGCATGGAAAAGGCATGTGTGAGGTAACCCTTGAGTGCATGGATGGTTTCCATGCAGCTCCTACCATAAGGACCTGCCAAGTCAGACCTATGCACCGGGAAAATTCATGGGTCTCTGTAGACATAAGCTGTGCTGCACATGAAGGATGAAACAGGGTAAGTGGAAGGGGCAGAAGAGAGAGTTCATTGCAGAGTTTGAAAATTAAATAAAGTTTAGTTTTGCTCCATCATCTTTAGGAGAAGATGAATGTAACTCAGGTTAAGTGGAAGACCCCTTTCCGGAGCCCCAGCCCAGTTTCCCTCTCTCATAATGAAGCTAAAGATCTCCATCCAGCCCTGGTGGCTGCATGCTTTATGAGAATAATAAGTTTGAAGTTTCAGAGTACTTCTCTTAAGAAGCTCATTTGCATAACCGAATCAAAACTAGAGGTCAGAGTAACTGAAGGCTGTGAGCAAGGACTGGGCTTTGGGCAATGGAAGCAAACCACACCACCTCTGAAAGCCAGAAGGGAGTTGTGTGAATAAGTTAGGATAACCCAGGCACAGAGATAGCTGATCAATCCTGATAAAAGATTTGCTTTACAATACACAGCATTATCCTTGAGAATATTCTAGATTATAAATTTCTTCAAGACAGACATGGCTTCTTAATTCATCCTTTATATTGCCTTGTATCCAGTAAATGCAGGTATTGCCAGAAAAGGTAGAATTGTTTTCTGTGTTTCAAGATTGTGATGTACTGTAAGTAAACCTTTCGTTCCTGAATCTCTGGTTTAGTCGGGTTAGCGATTTTAGCCATTTTCTACTTTTTCAAGCTCTGCATTTTGGCCTCAAAGGTTATATTACGCCTGCTTTTAAGTTAGCAAGTTCACTGAATTACCCAAAGATCTAGCAGGTCTACCTTTTACTCTATTTTCCAAGTTTCAGGATCTTTTTTGTTGGTGGTGGTCTATATTTAGAGTCCCACAATGAAAATGAAATAAAAGTAATGCATGCTTCATGCAGAGGTGAATAATTAGATATGCAGAAAGTGAGTGTTCTGTTTCATATTCTCCACAACCCCACTCTTCAAGCATAAACCTTGTTAATGGTGATGCTGCTTCCCACATCACTTCAGTGCATATCCAAACACATATCTGTGTGTTTGATAAATAGGACCTTACTCTTACAGTTGTTATAAAATCTCAAAAATATGATGTGAGTGTTTTTCCTTATTGGTCCATATTAATCATTTTGAATATCTGAATAATACTCTACTGTACAGATGCAGCACAGTCCTCTGCTGATGAGTCTTAAGTTGTTTCCAAGCATTTTCTATTATTGTAGCACTGAATGCATGATTTTCTATGTACTTCTGCAAGTCTTTCTAAAGGATGTCTTCTTAGAAGTGAAATGGGGGGCATCACAAAGAAAATGAACATTTAAACTTTGGAAAGTCATTCCCATATTAACCTCAAAAAAAATACCAATTTGTCCTCTCACGCCAGCTAGCTTGTTAGAGTTTGTTTTCTTGCACCTCACCAGTAAGGGTCATAATTAATCCCTCTTTTTTTTTTTCTCCATGTTTATCAATTAGCTACTTTACTTCTCAAGTAGCTTTTGTTTGCATTTCTTTACTTACTACTGAGTTGCCCGCCCCCCAACCCTTTTTCATTGGAGTATAATTGCTTTACAGTGTTGTGTTAGTTTCTGCTGTACAACAAAGTGAATGAGATGAATATATATCTGCTCCCTCTTGAGCCTCCCACCCATCCCTCTAGGTCATCACAGAGCACAGATGCGACATGCGGTATTCGACATGCGGTAGTGTAATATCGGAGAAGGCAATGGCACCCCACTCCAGTACTCTTGCCTGGAGAATCCCATGAATGGAGGAGCCTGGTAGGCTGCAGTCCATGGGGTCGCTAAGAGTTGACCACGACTGAGCGACTTCACTTTCACTTTTCACTTTCATGCATTGGAGAAGGAAATGGCAACCCACTCCAGTGTTCTTGCCTGGAGAATCCCAGGGACGGGGGGAGCCTGGTGGGCTGCCTTCTATGGGGGTCGCACAGAGTTGGACACGACTGAAACGACTTAGCAGCAGCAGTGTAATATACATCTCAATCCTACTCTCCCAGTTCCTCAGTCCTACTGCCCTTTTCAGTTGTTAATTGGACATTTGAATTTTTTTCTTCTGTGAATTGACTATGAATGTCTTTTGTCCATTTTTCTCTTGGATTGCTATCTCTCACAGGAAACTACCAATGAAGCAAACCATTCTAAAGTATAACAGATAGTTGAAGTTAAAAATATTTTAGGCGTGATCCCAAAATGCCCTGCCCCTGTAGAAAATCATAATGCTCATGTATAATGTTTTTAGAAACACGGTGTTATGCCCCGTTGATTTTAGGTTAGATCTCTCTTGAATCATTTTTACTGCTAAGCATTCTTTCCAGTCTTTTTCATATTCTTGACATTTCATGTAGTCTATCATTATTCTCAGTTTTCCCTTTTTAGCTAATCTGTTTAGAGCCAGGATTTGTGGAAGATTCAGTCATCCCAGCAACCCTCAGAAGACAAGTCCAGTGCTTATATGAATGTTTTTTTAAAAGAGATGAAAAGAAGTAAGGACTTAAAGGAAATATACAGGAGTTGTATATGCCTTCAGATAGTTACTGTTTGCAATAATAGTCCATAGTTTTCTCCCCCAGTACATTTCTCCTCCACCACTTTCCCCACCTTGCCCTCTTCCTTCTTTTCTGCCTTTTGCCCATTTTCTCTGTCTCTCTTCTCCAGCAGCAGCTCCGAATCCATTAATTTTTGTCTCCTGGAATTCTAGATAGAAACTCTCAGTAAAATAGGTATCTCCTGGTAATTCTTCAATGGTGAAACAGTGGTTGTTCCCATTCAGTAGACCAGAGAGAGGCAAGGATGTCCCCTTATCCTGTTGTTTACTTGTTTGCCTTTGCTCTCTGGGTAGTAGGGGATATAGATAGGTAATAGCAATTGTAAGTTTAAACTTGGGTTTCTCTGGTGGCTCAGATGGTAAAGAGCCCACCTGCAGTGTGGGAGACCTGAGTTTGATCCCTGGGTTGGGAAGACCCTTGGAGAAGGGAATGGTTACAGCCTCCAGTATTCTTGCCTAGAGAATTCTATGGACAGAGGAGCCTGGTGGGCTATAGTCCATGGGGTTGCATAGAGTCAGACATGACTGAGTGAAGATTTAAACTTGGGAAAACGGAAGCTAAAATACATCTGGGTGATATAATTATATTTCTAAAACACCTAAGAGAATGAACTGGAAAGTTTTTTCTTTTTTATTACTAAGTGAGCAAGTTCAGTAGAAGTAGCTTAGTTCAAAATTAATATACAAAAATCAGTAGGCTTCCTACATCCAGACAGCTACCTGAAGATAGAAATGATACTGACAGAAAACACACCAATGTGCAAAAGAAATCCATTGACAAAATACCTAAGAAATAAAAAGTAAAAAAAAATAAGAAAGATCAATGTTTAAAAAAACTGTGACATAAAACTTTTTAGATAAAATGCTTCAGTGGTATAACAATGCCAAGTTTCCTTTGGCATGATACCATAAAAATACTAACCAGATTTTTAAAAATCAAATTCATAAGTTCATAGGCAACATAAAATATGCAACAATAGACAAGAAACTTTTGGCTAAGCAGAATGAGAATGGGCTAATCTTATCAGATATTCAAATAGTTCAGTTCAGTTCAGTCGCTCAGTCGTGTTCAACTCTTTGCAACCCCATGAATCGCAGCATGCCAGGCCTCCCTGTCCATCACCAACTCCTGGAGTTCACCCAGACTCATGTCCATCGAGTCAGTGATGCCATCCAGCCATCTCATCCTCTGTCGTCCCCTTCTCCTCCTGCCCCCCAATCCCTCCCAGCATCAGAGTCTTTTCCAATGAGTCAACTCCTTGCATGAGGTGGCCAAAGTACTGGAGTTTCAGCTTTAGCATCATTCCTTCCAAAGACATCCCAGGGCTGATCTCCTTCAGAATGGACTAGTTGGATCTTCTTGCAGTCCAAGGGACTCTCAAGAGTCTTCTCCAACACCACAGTTCAAAAACATCAATTCTTCAGTGCTCAGCTTTCTTCACAGTCCAACTCTCACATCCATACATGACCACAGGAAAAACCATAGCCTAGACTAGACAGACCTTTGTTTGCAAAGTAACGTGTCTGCTTTTCAATATGCTATCTAGGTTGGTCATAACTTTTCTTCCAAGGAGTAAGCGTCTTTTAATTTCATGGCTGCAGTCACCATCTGCAGTGATTTTGGAGCCCAGAAAAATAAAGTCTGACACTGTTTCCACTGTTTCCCCATCTATTTCCCATGAAGTGATGGGACCAGATGCCATGATCTTTGTTTTCTGAATGTTGAGTTTTAAGCCAACTTTTTCACTCTCCTGTTTCACTTTCATCAAGAGGCTTTTTAGTCCCTCTTCACTTTCTGCCATAAGGGTGGTGTCATCTGCATATCTGAGGTTATTGATATTTCTCCTGGCAATCTTGATTCCAGCTTGTGCTTCTTCCAGCCCAGCGTTTCTCATGATGTACTCTGCATAGAAGTTAAATAAGCAGGGTGACAATATACAGCCTTGACGTACTCCTTTTCCTATTTGGAACCAGTCTGTTGTTCCATGTCCAGTTCTAACTGTTGCTTCCTGACCTGCATACAGGTTTCTCAAGAAGCAGGTCAGATGGTCTGGTATTCCCATCTCTTTCAGAATTTTCCACAGTTTCTTGTGATCCACAGAATCAAAGGCTTTGGCATAGTCAATAAAGCAGAAATAGATGTTTTTCTTGAACTCTCTTGCTTTTTCCATGATCCAGCGGATGTTGGCAATTTGATCTCTGGTTCCTCTGCCTTTTCTAAAACCAGTTTGAACGTCTGGAAGTTCACGGTTCACATAGTGCTAAAGCCTGGCTTGGAGAATTTTGAGCATTACTTTCCTAGCGTGTGAGATAAGTGCTGCTAATTAAATCATTTTGGTTCTGGCAAATTAATAGACCAATCAGTGGAACAAAATGGTAAAGTCTTAATATTGACCCCTATGCACATGAGATTTGGTATATAGTACAAATATATGAAATTAATATGTGATGGAAGTAGCATTTTAAACCAAGGAAGGAGAGATTGGTTACCTGTTCAACAAAGTAGATCTTTATCTCAGTTCTTACACAGAAAGAAATTCCAGATATATTAGAAAATTAAAATGAAAGAGAACTGGAACATAGAATTATTGAAAGAAAACATGGGAAATTTTAAAATACAATCTAATCTTGATGATCTTTCTAATGATTATATGAGGCTGATCTAGGGTGGCCTTGACCTGTCACAGCTTGAAGTGGAGCTTAGCTTTCCAGGCAGAGACTGGGTCACGTTGGAGAGAGCACCAGATCCTAGCCACTAGACCAGTGGTCAGTGACAAGGGCCCTGGCCCTTCAGGAAAGAATTTCCACAAGGGAGGAAAGTAGTGAAGCAAGTATTTACTAGGAGGAAAAGAGAGAGTAGTACCCATAGATAGACACACAGGACACAGGTGAACTCGCACACAGAGGGAGAGACGTGCCCTTGTGGTAGTTTAAATCACTTATATGGGACATTTCTTCTGACTTTTCTTTGGCCAGTCATTTTGGTTTGCCTAGTTTACAGCCTATATCTGGGCTTCCTTGGTGGCTCAGCTGATAAAGAATCCACCTGCAGTGCGGGACACCTGGGTTCAATCCCTGGGTTGGAAAGATCCCCTGGAGGAGGGCAGGCAACCCACTCCAGTATTCTTGCCTGCAGGATCCCCATGGGCAGAGGAGCCTGGCGGGCTGCAGTCCATGGGGTCACAGAGTCAGACACGACTGAGTGAGCACAGCACAGCTCTGTCCATATTTGGTATATCTCAGAATCCTCCCTTGTGTGTGCATGCATCTCTTGACGTCACACCCCTTTGACCAACAAGGAGCCTTTCTGCATGTGTGGTCAGGGAGGTCTTCTGACTTGAGAAAATGAGAAATATGTGGTCTGGGCAAAGCCCAGTCACCTCCCTTAATTGTCCTGCTATTCTCACCTTGGAGTTTCCTCCACAGGGAATGAATCTCCAATTGCTTTACCCTGGGGTGGGGCGGCATCTACCTCCTGCCTCAAGGCCTTCAATCAACATAGTGATATTTTCTATTTGCTTAAAGATACAATCAAAAAAAGTAAAAAAATATAAATTAACTATGGTTGTCAGCGTATCACTACCAGAGAGCTGATTCCTTTGGCATATAAACAGCTTGTATAAATCAATTCTAAAAAACCAAATGAGAAAAAATTCTCCCTCTTCTATGGAAAGTGGTATGAGAAATCCAACACTGGGCTTACCTCTGGGAAGGGGAACTAGAGAAACCAGAAGTGGGAGAGATTTCCTCTTTACTTTGTACTGTGGGGTTTTTATAATACCTTGAGCACAAGTAGTTCCCAAATAAAGAAGATGAGAGAAAGACAGATTGGGCACCGAGTACTTTTTGAAGCTGGAAGCTTCAAAATCTGTTTTCCCCAATTCCCCTTGCTGCCTGCCACCAACCTGTACAAGTAGGAGAAGAGGAGGAAGAAAACGAAAATAGAAATAGTTACATGCATCCCCACTGCCTTCTGTTTTTTTTTTTTTTTTCTTTAAATACATTTACCATTAGCAGAGGCTTCCCTGGTGGCTCAGATGGTAAAGAATCTGCCCACAATGTGGGAGACGTGGGTTTGATCCCTGGATTGGAAAGATCCCCTGGAGAAGGGAAGGGCAATCCACTCCAGTATTCTTGCCTGGAGAATCCGATGCACAGAAGAGGCTGGCGGGCTACACAGTCCATGGGGCTGCAAAGAGTCAGACACAACTGAGCAACTGACACACACACACCGTTAGCAGCTTTTCTCTAAAGGACCTATGGGAAATGTCTTGCTCTACTCACCACAGGATAGGCCAGTAAATCTGAGACAAGATATTGAGACAAAGGGACTTTATTTGGGAGCCGGCTGATAGAGAAGATGGCAGGCTAGAGCCTCAAAATAACCACTTGTCGAGGCCTGGATGGTTCTTTTAGGGATCAGAGAGGGGACGGGAGGTGAGGAAACAAATAAGCAAAAAAACATTTACTTCTTACAGATAACTCCTAGCGCAGCAAACCTCAGGCAGGGGGATGTGTTAGTTTCACTTCTGTACAATCCTTCACTGGTGGGCAGGGTCAGGCTATCTCCCTGAGGCAGGCCATGATGTATGCTTACAATAACAGAAGTGGCTAGATTTGGGATCAAGTCACAAAAGCAGATTCAGTATGAATTCAAAATTAACCCTTCTTGATTACATATCCCCTAATTGCTGAGGATTTTTATATTTCCAGTAATTAATAGATTGCTGTGTGTGTGTGTGTGTGTGTGTGAGTCAAGAGGAGTCTGATCTTGCCATCCCTCACAAGGCCTCTCTTCATACCACTTTCTATCTTGTCTGAAAGGCATTCCTGCTCAGATTTTACTTATGGGAAAAATAAGTAAGTTCTCTAGAGGGAATGATGGACTTTGAACTATTTCTTAAGTGTTTTTCTAGGATTTAAAAAATGCTACATAGCTTAGAGCTACTGAAATTTGATGTACTATCTTGTTCAGTTCAGTTCAGTTGCTCAGTCGTGTCCGACTCTTTGCGACCCCATGAATCGCAGCACGCCAGGCCTCCCTGTCCATCACTAACTCCTGGAGTTCACTCAAACTCATGTCCATCGAGTCGGTGATGCCATCCAGCCATCTCATCCTGTGTTGTCCCCTTCTCCTCCTGCCCCAAATCCCTACCAGCATCAGAGCCTTTTCCAATGAGTCAACTCTTTACATGAGGTGGCCAAAGTACTGGAGTTTCAGCTTTAGCATCATTCCTTCCAGAGAACACCCAGGACTGATCTCCTTTAGAATGGACTGGTTGGGTCTCCTTGCAGTCCAAGGGATGCCCAAGAGTCTTCTTCAACACCACAGTTCAAAAGCATCAATTCTTCGGCGCTCAGCTGTCTTCACAGTCCAATTCTCACATCCATACATGACTACTGGAAAAACCATAGCCTTGACTAGACAGACCTTTGTTGGCAAAGTAATGTCTCTGCTTTAGAATATGCTATCTAGGTTGGTCATAACTTTCCTACCAAGGAGTAAATGTCTTTTAATTTCATGGCTGAGGATTAAAAAGATAACGTGTGTGTGTCCGACTCTGTGACCCCATACACTGCAGCCTTCCAGACTCCTTTGTCCATGGGATTCTCCAGTCAAGAATACTAGAGTGGGTTGCTGTGCCCTCCTCCAGGGGATCTTCCCAACCCAGGGATCAAAGCCGCGTCTCTTGTCTCCTGCATTGGCAGGTGGATTCTTTACCACTACTGCCGCCTGGGAAGCCCGAAAGATGACATGGCTCACCTCTAATTTAAATGGTGTTTTTGCTCTAGTGAAAGTGAAAGTGAAGTTGCTCAGTCATGTCCGACTCTTTGGGACCCCGTGGACTGTAGCCCACCAGGCTCCTCTGTCCATGGGATTCTCCAGGCAAGAATACTAGAGTGGGTTGCCATTTCCTTCTCCAAGGGATCTTCCTGACCCAGGGATCGAACCCAGGTCTCCCACATTGCAGGCAGATGCTTTTACCTCTGTTCCTTTTTTACAGTAGAAAAGAAGGTAAGACCTTTTGCCTTATTAATGTTATTGGCACAGCTGTGTCACACACAAAGCTGATAGATGTATACAAGACACTGTCTTCAAAGTGGAGCAGCTGGAATTGAAACTTCCTAGTGCACTCCAGCTTTCCCCGTCATCTTATAGGAGTATCAGCCTATGTTTGGATTTTCCAGGCATTTAAAATCACTGGAAAGGACATTATTACTACTTAGAGCCTCACTTTCCAAAACTGTCTTCAAAAACATGGTCATGCTACTTTTAAGTGAAGTTACCGGATATGTTTTCCTGCAGAGGAGGAATCCATATAAAAGGTCCAGTTTGTGATTTAGATACTTCAGCTCTTTTTCCAGGAGTATCTAAGCTAATTTCTTGCACCTTAGTAAGTTTGTGATTTCTTTAGCTTCTTTACACCAATTCCAAGTCCACATCCTGCCAGGAAATGCACGGAACGTGGGTCATTATAATCCTTACAAAAACTTATTCAGATTTGAAGAACTGCGGTCCAGGGTGAGAAGTATACTTCTACTTTGGGGAAAATAAGTTCTGATATCTTCTGTTCCTGAAGAAAATGTCTCCCACTGGGTCTCCACAGGGTTTTACCTAACAGCTCATTATGGGGCTGTTATTTGGCCTCCTGAAGATTTTTGTGTTCTGTGGGCTTCCTGGCTTGTAGCTCTTGGAGAAAATTGTTCCATGTCATTGTTACACAGCTCATGATTGGTTTAGGCCCATATTTTATAGTTTGTCAGGCCGGCAGGTTCTGGAAGCATCAGTAACAAAGAATATATATAGATTTCCAAGTGCATTCTACATTCTTAGCATTTTCTGTATGTTTAGAAGTTACTTGGCCAAAAAGTGACATTTTATCTGGGTATCGTGTTGATAATTATAAAAAATTCTGTATATCCCCTTAGTTCCAGCATTCATGTGGAAGTTGAACTATACTAAGTATAAGAATTGATGCATTTGAACTGTGGTGTTGGAGAATACTCTTGAGAGTCCCTTGGACTGCAAGGAGATCCAACCAGTCCATTCTAAAGGAGATCAGTCCTGGGTGCTCTTTGGAAGGAATGATGCTAAAGCTGAAACTCCAGTACTTTGGCCACCTCATGCGAAGAGTTGACTCATTGGAGAAGACTCTGATGCTAGGAGGGATTAGGGACAGGAGGAGAAGGGGACAACAGATGATGAGATAACTGGATGGCATCACCGACTCTATGGACGTGAGTTTGAGTGAACTCCAGGAGTTAGTGATGGAGAGGGAGGCCTGGCGTGCTGCAATTCATGGGGTTGCAAAGAGTCGAACACGACTGAGTGACTGAACTCAACTGAACTGAACTGAAGTATAAAGAAACCATTCTCTCCAGGGCAGACCAGCAAAGGTCTTCAGAATGTAAATAAAATCATAGCTTAAATTTGTCACAAAATTCACATTTCTTGAATTTTCACTGTCTATCAATATCTTCCCTAGTTCTCATATTCCCAACCCATATTCTTCATTTTGAATCTGTTTTATGTTCAGGTGTCCCAGTGGGAACAGAATGGTACTTGCAGAATTGATCAGATTACTCAGGCATTTGATTTAATTGCATCATTAAAATAAGTAAAAATATCAGATGAACTGGTTTGGATTTGTCTACTTTGTTTTTATTATTGCTAATATTATTTTTTGACCCAGACGTATCTAAATCTCAACAAATAGAATGAGTTGAAAAAGGAAATCATGCTTTATTCTTTTAGTAGTATATTTCCCATCTGTCTCTCTCTTATATACACTCAACTCTTCTTGCAACTACCAAATTATTAATGCTTCTGCCACTAAAATACACAGACTCCACTCAGATAGTTTTTGACTGTAAATCCCAGAACAAACTTGCAGTCATAATTTCCTTCCCATGTACAGTGACCCATCACTAATTATTTAACTCAATATATTAAAATGTTTTTAGTTTGCCTACCTGAGCAATGAAAGGATTAATAATATTGAGTAATGAATTAATAATAATAGCTACTGTTTATTGAGAAGTTATTTTAAGCAACACTACAGTGGACAGTTTATATATATATGTAGCTGAAACTCCAGTATTTTGGCCACCTGATGTGAAGAGTTGACTCATTGGAGAAGACTCTGATGCTGGGAGGGATTGGGGGCAGGAGGAGAAGGGGACGACAGAGGATGAGATGGCTGGATGGCATCACTGACTCGATGAATGTGAGTCTGAGTGACCTCCGAGAGCTGGTGATGGATAGGGAGGCCTGGCGTGCTGCAGTTCATGGGGTCGCAAAGAGTCGGACACGACTGAGCGACTGATCTGATCTGATCTGATGTGTATATATATACATACATATACACATATATATGGACGGAGGAGCTTGGTGCAGGCTACTATCCATGGGGTCACAAAGAGTCGGGCACGACTGAGCGACTTCACTTTCACTTTCACACATATATATATATATGCTGTGGTTTGTTGCTCAGCCATGTCCAACTCTTTGCAATCCTATGAACAGTAGCCTGCCAGGCTCCTCTGTCCGTGGGAATTCTCCAGGCAAGAATACTGGAGTGGGTTCCCATGCCCTCCTCCAGGGGATCTTCCCAACCCAGGGATCGAACCCAGGTCTCCTGCATTGCAGACAGATTTTTTTTTTTATCATCTGAGCCACCAGGGAAGCCTATGCATGTATGTGTGTGTGTGTGTGTGTGTGTGTGTGTGTGTGTGTGTGTATAAAACTTAGCTTTATCCCTAAGATCTTAGTCAGACACAGATGCTGTCACTGATGTAGACCTTAGCTCCCAGACACTGAACTGTATTATTTCCTCTGCCTGTTAACAACCCTATCGGTATTATCCTCATTTTACAGGAAAGGAAACTGAGGCTGCAAGAAGATGAACCAGTTTTTCAAGGATGGTTGTTAAGCGCTATGTAGGGATCCAAGTTCCCGCTGGTCTTCTGCCACCAGTGTACTGTATCCTCTCTATTCAGGACAGGTTTTGTCATTTTATACATGGAGGAGCCAACGTAACCAAAGTTTAAAACAACATGTCCAAAGTTGCATGGCTATCAAGTGATGAAGCAAGGATGTGAAGTCTTGTCTTTCTGATTTCAAGGCCCACGTGCAAAACCATTATGCTACACATTAAAAAATGATTTCTATTCTATCCTTATTTTTTAAACTTTAATATGATTGAGCTATCAGTCACCCATAGACATTTTCTCTTTCAACTCTGGGAAGTATGTAGATTAGAAATACTCTTCTAAAAAACTTTCAAATGTCTCTACAGGGAAGAAAGTCCTGAAACTGTTCTAGCTTGAACAGAAAATATTTCCATCTGTCACATTTGTGGATACCACATGGGGTTTTTATATAATGCTTTTGTTTGGTCCTGAAAGCATAGATTAATTTTTACTTCCCTTTGGCAGATAGCCTTACCGTCTGGCAACTTGTTAAACCTTGAGATAAGAATAAAAATTCAAACAAAAAAGTAAGGCGATATCAAGTATATTTAAAATAATAGGCAGACTTCAGCTGAGAAGATGAAGAAAAACCATGAAGCAAGGACTCTTGTGAAACAATGAGAAATAATGATGACTTTGAATCTGTGTGGCAAACTCCTACCAATGCACCAGGTGTCCATGACCTGCTGCTGCTTCTTGGAAGCCTCCCTGATTCCTCCAGATAGTATGGAAGAGCATTCTGTTATAACTCCATCAGAGCTGTTCATTCATTCAATTTTAAATGTATACTTTGTGTTCCCATTGGACTCCATACTCTTTGAAATCAGGGACTCAGTGTTATTATCTTTGTGTCCCTAGTACCAAGCATATTTAGTTGTATTTAAGCTTTCATCGAGGCAGTTCACAGTCAACAGATAAACTTGCTGAGCACTAATTACATTCTAGGCACTGTGTGAGGCCTTGGAAGAGAGCATGAAAAATAATAGAAAAAAAGGGCGTCTAACCAAGAATGAACTTTGGACTTGGAGTCAGAAAACTTGAATTCCAGTCTTGTTTTCTGCTACTTCATTGTTGGATCTTAGACAACATTCTTGGTTCTTAGTTGGCTAGAAGGAATGTCTGGATTCAGAGTCTTCTAAAGCTTTTAACTCTCCAAATCTAGTTACTTACCATTACCTCAGATATAAGGACATGAATGCATCTAGAATCATGTCTGGTGGATAATAGGCTCATGTGTGGTCAAAATAGTAGGTCAGTATGGTCAACAGAAGACTTAAGTGTACAGGAATAAACTTCCTTGAGGGTGTAAATATTAAAAACCGGATTTAGGGCTATGAAAAGCAAATCTAGGATGTGCTTAAACTTGTAAAAAAAAAAAAAAAAGTAAAGGAGAACAGAAATAAGGTTTTTAGAATTACAATCAGAGCAAGAATAGGAGAGGATAAACCTGATGGTTAGATGAGATGGTGTAGTGTTAATATGTAACACACAGGCAGAAATCTTTGTCAAGGAGAAAGAGCTTTTGGCTGAGATATGTAGAATAAAAATGGTCCGCAGGGGATATGAGCTCAAGGTGATGACTAGATGGTAATGGAGTCCCTGAAACAATGCAAGAGTCTGCATCTCTAGCAAGAAAAGTAGCCAATTAGATTGAATTCCTACTGATGATTTCTGAGGTCTCCAATGAATGGGTATGATCACAAAGGCCTAGAGATGGCCCAATAGCATCCTGGTTTGCACAATGAAGAAGCAAGCATGTTGTGTGAAGTTGAAGCTGCTGATCCTAATAGCTAGCAGTTTTGCTAGCAAAATTGTAACTGATTTATGAACACTGAGAATGAAAAACAGGGTAATTGATAAATAGCTAAAAGTTCGGTTCAGTTCAGTCACTCAGTCGTGTCTGACTCTTTGAGATCCCATGAATCACAGCAAGCCAGGCCTCCCTGTCCATCACGAACTCCCCGAGTCTATCCAAACCCTTGTCTACCAAGTCAGTGATCCCATCCAGCCATCTCATCCTCTGTTGTCCCCTTCTCCTCCTGCCCCCAATCCTTCCCAGCATTAGGGTCTTTTCCAATGAGTCAACACTTTGCATGAGGTGGCCAAAATACTGGAGTTTCAGCTTCAACATCAGTCCTTCCAATGAACACCCAGGACTGATGTCCTTTAGGATGGACTGGTTGGATCTTCTTGGAGTCCGAGGGACTCTCAAGAGTCTTCTCCAACACCACGGTTCAAAAGCATCAATTCTTTGGTGCTCAGTTTTCTTCACCATCCAATTCTAATGTCCATACATGACTATTGGAAAAACCATAGCCTTGACTATGTTGGAAAAGTAATGTCTCTGCTTTTCAATATGCTATCTAGGTTGGTCATAACTTTCCTTCCAAGGAGTAAGCGTTTTTTGATTTCATGGCTGCAGTCACCATCTGCAGTGATTTTGGAGCCCCAAAAAATAAAGTCTGACACTGTTTCCCCATCTATTTCCCATGAAGTGATGGGACCAGATGCCATGATCTTCATTTTCTGAATGTTGAGCTTTAAGCCAACTTTTTCACTCTCCACTTTCACTTTCATCAAGAGGCTCCTTAGTTCTTCTTCACTTTCTGTCATAAAGATGGTGTCATTTGCATATCTGAGGTTATTGATATTTCTCCTGGCAATCTTGATTCCAGCTTGTGTTTCTACCAGTTCAGTGTTTCTCATGATGTACTCTGCATAGAAGTTAAATAAGCAGGGTGACAATATACAGCCTTGACATATTCCTTTTCCTATTTGGAACCAGTCTGTTCCATGTCCAGTTCTAATTGTTGCTTCCTGACCTGCATACAGGTTTCACAAGACACAGGTCGGATGGTCTGGTATTCCCATCTCTTTCAGAATTTTCCACAGTTTATTGTGATCCACACAGTCAAAGGCTTTGGCATAGTCAATAAAGCAGAAATAGGTGTTTTTCTGTAACTCTTGCTTTTTCCATGATCCAGCGGATGTTGGCAATTTGATCTCTGGTTCCTCTGCCTTTTCTAAAACCAGCTTGAACATGTAGAAGTTCACGGTTCACATATTGCTGAAGCCTGGCTTGGAGAATTTTGAGCATTACTTTACTAGCGTGTGAGATGAGTGCAATTGTGTGGTAGTTTGAGCATTCTTTGGCATTGCCTTTCTTAAATTAAAAGTTAACCCAAACTAATTTTGTTGTTATTGTTTTGGGTTACTTACAGAAGAATATCTGTCAGCTTGTCATTGCACAAAATCATAACTCTTGGGAGAATATGGAAGCGCCGAGTGTAGCTGACTCTCTTGCTAGACTTATTTATAACTAGTTGAATAACCACCTAAAAAAATAGCTGCTAATCATTATATTCTTCAGGCCAGGATGCATATTTTGAGGCCTATATCTACTATAGTACCAGATACCAGTTTTTACTAGTTACTTGAATGAATATCTATATAAATTAAAAATGCCCACCTAGGAGGAGGTCTCGAGTGGAATATCACAGGGTGTAATTCAAGTTTCAGATGTTTGGGTGAAGCGTTGGATACAGAGAGATGGATTAAAAAACAACAACAACAACGACAACTCTGCCCAGGTTAACAAAGTGAAATTCAGTGTAGGAAACTTCTTCACTTGGATCTTTGAGAAAAGTTCCAGCCCTACTCTATCCAGGATGGTAGAGAAAGGACTGGAGACTTGGGGTGGTGATTGGTTTGTTCTAAGTCTGCCCCTTCATATCCTGAAAGAAATCTAGACAGATGTGAAAGGTCAATGCTCACCCAAGGACACACCTTCACTCTCATCTATTCCCAATAAAAATGGAAATGGAAGTCAATTGGTTCATAGTCACCGTTCTGAAGGGGGCTTCTTAGGTGGCATAGTGGTAAAGAATCCTGCCAATGCAGGAGATGCAATTCCATCCCTGGGTTGGGAAGATCCCCTGGAGAAGGCTGTGGCAACCCATTCCAGTGCTCTTGCCTGGAAAATTCCATGGACAGAGGAGCCTGGTGGGCTGTCCATGGGATTGCAAAGAGAAGGACACAACTGACTAATCACTGTTCTAAAGGTACAAAGCATTCTTTAGGGTCTGGTGTTCTGATAGAAACAGGAATCAAAATAAGAAAAATGGGCAGGTAAAGAAGACTTCAAGTGAAAGCAAATGTGGAGGCTCATGTCATCTCAAATTCTGTAAGAGCACAGGCTTTGTAGCCACCTCTGAGCTGTGTGACCTTAGGCAACTTACCTAGACTCCCTGAACCTTAGTTTTCTCATCTGCAAAATAGAGATCATAAAGATTGTGTCCACTTCCAGAACTGCTGTAATAATAAGTATGTTCTTATACCAAAACACTTAGAATGGGGCCTGACTGACCAGTGTGTTAGCTATTATTACTATTATTTTTTTTTCTATTCTTTCAGATTTTTAATTTTATTTTTTAACTTTACAATATTGTATTGGTTTTGCCATACATCAACATGAATCTGCCACAGGTATACACGTGTTCCCCATCCTGAACCCTCCTCCCTCCTCCCTCCCCGTACCATCCCTCTGGGTCATCCCAGTGCACCATCCCCAAGCATCCAGTATGGTGTATTGAACCTGCATTGTTTCATATATGATATTATACATGTTTCAATGCCATTCTCCCAACTAATATTAAAACCTAGAAGGATGCTATGATTTGTTATGGTAAGAAGACTGTAGTTTACAGGATCCCTATTCTCCCATCCCTTCACCTCCAGCCAAAAAAAAAAAAAAAAAAAATGTGGTAAAATGTAGAATAGAGGAGATGTAGCTTTGCAGAATAAATAAACAAGTAGACTTAGGCTATTTTCTGTATACTGAATACTTTGAATCAAGTTGACAGTGCAGTTTGACGCTGCTGAGGCTTGTGTATTCACTGCTTCTAGATTTTATAGTTTCACTAGGTTTCTATGGTTTTGCTAGTAGTCATGTATGAATGTGAGAGTTGGACTATAAGGAAAGCTGAGCGCTGAAGAATTGATGTTTTTGAGCTGTGGTGTTGGAGAAGACTCCTGAGAGTCCCTTGGACTGAAATAAGATGAAACCAGTCCCTTCTAAAGGAAATCAGTCCCGGGTGTTCATTGTTAGGACTGATGCTGAAGCTGAAACTCCAGTACTTTGGCCACCTGATACGAAGAGTTGACTCATTTGAAAAGACCCTGATGCTGGGAGGGATTGGGGGCAGTAGGAGAAGGGGATGACAGAGGATGAGATGGCTGGATGGCATCACCGACTCAATGGACATGAGTTTGAGTAAACTCTGGGACTTGGTGATGGACAGGGAGGCCTGGGATGTTGCAGTCCATGGGGTTGCAGAGTCAGACATGACTGAGCGACTGAACTAAACTGAACTGAACTGTGATTTTCCAATATCAACCTAATTTTCCTAAGATGACAACAAATGTATTTTGCATCTTCTTCTAACTCCACTGAGCATGAGTCTAGCATTCAAGCATTTGGGAATGACCGTTGCTACGTTTCAAGACCTGGCCCTCCGTCTCCCTCTAGGCCAGCCTGGTTCCCTCCCTTGGTGCTGTGTGCTAAGGCCGGCCAGAGCTCTGTTTCCCAGTCTTTTTCTTTCTTGACCTTATCTGAAATGCCATTCACTTGCTTTTTTTCACTCTGATGAATGTTAGAATGCTCTCATCTGTATGAAACCTGCTGTAAAAGTCCTGCCTGATTGAAATTTTTATTCTAAGGGTTACCACATTCTGTTCTATGTAGATATACCAGCCCCTTCATTAGCTTTCAAGCCCTTTGAAGCAGTGACTGAGTGTGCGCATTTTTGCTTTTCCTTTAGGTTCAGTTTGGTGCTCTGAGTCCTCAAAGAAGCTCATTTAGTGTTGAATTGTTTTGAATGGAATCGAGGGAGGACATTGACATCCAACCTGAACTTGCTAATCCTTGGGCATCTTGGTGCCTCTGGCTGTCTGGTCAGGGTGGTCTGGCTGAAGAAACTGTGTGAGCTTTTATTTTCCCCTCATTCTAGACTTAATTTATGTACTACTCCAGGTGTCTTTCTGCCTCTCAGACACACTGTTATTCAGCCTCTGCTTTTTCTTCCTGTCCTGTCTAACCGGCATTGCTTCTTCCTAAAAGAACCCAGTCCCTCACTACTCTTTTCCAGCTTCCTCGCCTCATCTGTATTTCTCAAAATATATTTTTTTCTCTTCCATCCCCTTTTCCTCTATCAACTTTAGTAATAGAAAATGGCATCATAAGGAGAAAATGTTTTAACAAGTTGGGAGGACTCGGAATGTATATGGAGTGGGAATTCAACATGGTTGCTTTTAAACCAGATGCAAGCCTTTTGCCCTTGTTTTCATTCTATTCAGAAAGATTTCAAACTAAATCCGTATCCTCCTAAATGGAAATAACTGAGTTAGATGGCTGCTATCTAATCTAAGCATTTTTTTTTCCCCAAATACTCGAACTGGTATTGGGTTCAAGAAAACATAGATGGACACAGCTTTGTTTTACCCAAGGTTTAGTGGATGTCCTCAACTGTAGTGTGCATACTTTGATAAACTTCATAGGCTAGAGCTGTGGGTTAGATCATGGTTTGTTCTTCTAACATTCAACTATTTTAATCCAAGCTATAATTCCAATGAAGGCTGGATTTATTCACCAGCTTGTTCAGCTAACTAAAACTGTAGGTACCATCCACCACCATGTTATTTAAACACAATTCAGAAATCATAAATAGAAATCCAAAAGGAGAGCTTGATTTCACAAGACAGAATTTGATACGATGAAGAAACTCTTGTAGAAATTTGCCAGAGACCTTGCGGGTCTTAAAATATTCTGTGCTTTCTACTAGCCAGATTTGGCAGCTTGAGAGCTATTCATTACAAGTAATGACAAATATTTTACCAACTCACAAAATGTTGCTTTTTGTTTTGGCATTACATTTGTTCAAATTTTAAACTAGGAAAGTTAGTACAAAAATCCTATGGTCATACAGAAATCTCAGGAGAAGTCTTATTCCCATACTGAGCATTTTAGCAAATATTTCTTGACACTAACTATGTGTAAGGTATTATATCAAATATTTCTGGTAACAAAAATGAGAGTTAAACTTGATGTTTGACCACAAGTAGTGGAAGAACTAAGACACTGTAATATGGTGAGTGCCATAGAAAATTTGCTAAAATGTTCTGAGGCACGAACTCATGTGGGATTTGCTTAGCCAGAGAAGGCTTGATAAAGCAATGGAACATTAGCTTTATAGATTAGCCAGAGGATAATATGTGAAATATGTGAAAGAGGTAAAGGAGGATCTAGACAGATGAAACATTATTCATGAAGTCTCAGAAACATTGTATGGAGTATAGGCAGTATGATTCAGTTTTACTTTTATGTACCTGAAAGAGAGTAGTTGGAGATGAAGTTAAATTCCATGGGTCTGAAAACCCAGATTAAAACTTTGGTGAGTAGTGAGAAATATTTTACCTATTCTTCCACTCTGTAAACAACTTCAGAACCATATTTTTAGATAATTAATCTAAGCTTGATTGCGGAAGAAGAGAAATGGAGTTTGGAAGACCAGTTGGGAGGTTATTATAATAGTCTAGTAAGTGTTAATAAGAAAAGCACTAAGCTGGGAAGAGCAGGATTGGAATGAAGGGGTAAAATTGAGAGACATTCTACAGTGAGAATTTTTAGGATTTAGAACCTGATTAGAAGATAAGAGGCAGAAGAAAAGGAGAACTTAAAGATAACTATGAAGAGTCAAGCACAAGAACTGAGGCCACTGATAAAGTTAGACAAGTCAAGTGGTAGGGTAGAAGGTGAGTCCACCCCTGTATGGTATGGGATGGAGGGGGAGCTCAGCTTTGCTGGAGAAGCATGATTGTACGTAAATGTGTTCCCCAGTGGGGAGCTGGAAATGTGAAACTAAAACTCAGGCTACAGTTCAAAATATAGACTTGGGACTCATTAGCATTAAGGAAACAGTGGAAGGTGTAGGAGGGAATATGAATACCAAGGGGAAGCATAAACAGAAGATGGTCATGGACAGGACACTTGGCGGAAGCTTGCCTACTTTTAGGGGAGGAAAAATAAGCCCAAATCAAAATAGTCAGTGAGGTCAGGAAAGAGCCATGAAGACATAGTATCATAAAAAAAGCTGGACAAGAGAGGTTTCAAGAAAGGACGGCTCGGGTAATATCATGGAAACAGAGAAGTCAGGAAGATGAGAATTGAGCAGGAGAAATTAAATTTGATAGTTGAGAGTTCATAGGTGACTTTTGCAAGAGTAATCTTAGATCTGTGAGCTGATGGAATGTATTCAATTTGTAAACCTGAGGTTTGTTTGCGGCCTATTAGGTGTTTTGGATCTTTTCATTTCTTTAAAATAATAGGTAATGAAGGATGGTGTGTGTGTGTGTGTGTGTGTGTGTGTGTGTAAGAGAGAGAGAAAAAAAGAGAATATGTGTATCTTGTGAGCAGGAAACCATTTTATAATTTTAAGCAATAAAATATAATTTTAACTGATAAAGTTACTTAAGGAAAATGTACCTTGAGCTCACATTTCCCTAATAATAGAAACACTAATTCAGCCAAAAAAGGAAATCTCTAGAATTTTGTATTAGCTGATAAACAAAACTTCTACCCAAATTAGGTTGATTAAAAAGACATTCCTCTGCCCCATCACATTACATGAAACAGCAACAACAAAAATATAGAAACACTTGCTGAAATGATGAACGTACCTCAGAACATAGATTTATCATCTTTTTCTCTTCTTTCCAGGATATAAGACCGAGCTATGATAGCAACTGGTGGAGTGATAACTGGCCTGGCCGCCTTGAAAAGGCAAGACTCTGCCAGATCACAGCATCATGTCAACCTTAGCCCGTCGCCTGCTGCCCAGGAGAAGAAACCAGTCAGACGTCGACCTCGGGCTGATGTTGTGGTTGTTCGAGGCAAAATCCGGCTTTATTCCCCATCTGGTTTTTTCCTCATTTTAGGAGTCCTTATCTCTATTGTAGGAATTGCAATGGCAGTCCTTGGATATTGGCCTCAAAAAGAACATTTTATCGATGCTGAGACGACACTGTCAACAAACGAAACTCAGGTCATCCGGAACCAAGGCGGTGTAGTGGTTCGCTTCTTTGAGCAACATTTGCATTCTGATAAAATGAAAATGCTTGGCCCTTTCACAATGGGGATTGGCATTTTCATTTTCATTTGTGCGAATGCCATTCTTCACGAGAACCGTGACAAAGAAACCAAAATCATACACATGAGGGACATCTATTCCACAGTCATCGACATCCATACTCTGAGAATCAAGGAGCAAAAACACATGAATGGCATCTACACTGGTTTAATGGGAGAAACGGAAGTAAAGCAGAATGGGAACTCCTGCGCTTCGAGACTGGCAGCAAATACCATTGCTTCTTTTTCAGGTTTCAGGAGCAGTTTTCGGATGGACAGCTCTGTCGAGGAGGATGAGCTTGTGATGAATGAAAGTAAGAGTTTTGGGCATCTTGTACCACCTTTGCTCTCTGACAGCTCTGCCTCTGTTTGTGGCCTCTATCCGCCTCCTTCCAAGACAACTGATGATAAAACCAGTGGCCCTAAGAAATGTGAAACCAAGTCAATTGTGTCATCATCCATCAGTGCTTTTACATTACCTGTGATCAAACTTAATAATTGTGTGATTGATGAGCCCAGTATAGATAACATCACTGAGGATGCTGATAACCTCAAAAGTAGGTCAAGGAATTTGTCAATGGACTCTCTTATGGTCCCTTTGCCCAATCCCAGTCAGCCCTTCCAGCCAGTTAGTCTGATGCTCCCAAGGAATAATTCCGTTGGGGAGTCATTGTCAAGTCAGTACAAGTCCTCTGTGGCCCTTGGACCTGGAGCTGGACAGCTCTTGTCTCCTGGGGCTGCTAGAAGACAGTTTGGTTCCAATACATCCTTGCATTTGCTCTCATCACATTCAAAATCCTTAGACTTAGAGCGGGGTCACTCCACATTAACCGTTCAGGCAGAACAACGGAAACATCCAAGCTGGCCTCGGTTGGATCGAAGCAACAGCAAAGGATATGTGAAACTAGAGAACAAAGAGGACCCAATGGAGAGGCTGCTTGTGCCCCAGGCTGCAATCAAGAAAGACTTTACTAATAAGGAGAAGCTTCTTATGATCTCAAGATCTCACAATAATTTGAGTTTTGAACATGATGAGTTTTTGAGTAACAACTTGAAGCGGGGAACTTCTGAAACAAGGTTTTAATGTGGAAAACATATCTTATTTTACAAGGATATATATATATTTTAAACCTATTTTCACTGGTGTTTCCTTGTTAAAATTTTGGTTACAAGCCTTTTTAATCAAATGGTTTGTAGTATATTAGACCTGGCTGCTTAACTGTGTAATGGAGATGGTTATATGTTTGGATTACTTCTGATTGCAATACTCTGTATATAATCCCTGTGATTTTATTTTTTCCAAAAGCATGATCTCTTTTATTAATATGAATACAAAATACTTCCACCCAAATTAAAGTTCCTTTTCTTTACTTTAAAGTTCTTTCATCTATGATCATATTTTTTCATCTTGATGATCACACATAGAGCAAAGTGTCCAATTTAGAAAAGCCAGTGTACCAAAGTGTGGACTGGAAGTATAAATTCAGTACAAATATTAGGTGTCATTTTCTGAAAAATTGCTTTAGGATTGGTTAAATTTTTAAAAGGCAAAATATCTGGCTTCTGTTCAAGCTAAATAATTGAATTGGTTAAACTTGTTTAGTTCTGTGTGAGTAACTGATATGAATTAGTAAAGTTGGTTGTGACTAGTACCCTGAGCTCTAGGTAGGTTATATTTTTTCAACATCAGTTCTATTTTAGTGATATTTTATTAAGAAACCATGTATTCAAGAGCTATGGCTGAGAATGCCAGGTATTCTTAGGGGTAAGTATCAAAATGCTCTTAGCTTTAACTTTAGATATTCTGGATTGAAATTTCTTTGCAACTGACTTGAAAAATGAATGAACCAATTTAGTGTTTAGAAGTGCTATCTTGAAATAATTATATATATGAAGAAAATGTTGACTAATGAATGAAAATATATGCTAGTAAATGCTAGCTAGTCTCAATACCTTTCCCTAGCCATCTCTCTCCTCATCTAATATCCACTCATTCCACATCCTTGTTTTCCCCTAATATTTCTTAGTTCCTGTTATTTGGAAGAAAATCAACTAACCTTGACATTTCTTTTATCTTTGCATTTCACTAAGTTAGTGGTTGAATAAAATTTAGTCCTTGGTACATTGCCTTGAAATTTATCTTGTTCTAGAAAGCCTTATGATAATTCCAAAGACTTTCTTATGGTATAATAAATATTTAGGATTATGGTTCTCAGTTATTGAAGATAATACATATTAAAATAGATTTTCCACCAGGGAATTTTCGTGTTTTCCATTAGGGTAACCTAATTTTTAAAAATTATTTAATGGAACACTCAGGAAATTTTACAAGTTCTTCTCAATGTGTAAACATTTCTGAACATCAGTATTGCAGCTGTGGAAGAGGAAAAGGAAGATATCTCTGTATTTGTAATTCCCCACAATTCCACCTTGTGTTGGCATCATGAACTTCCCTGGATTGAGGCACAGTGTTACTTGTTAGAGCATCCAAGCCTGTGTATTGTAATAGTGTGGGCTTAATATTTTATGATAAAGCATTTAATAAACCTCCAGTCTTAATATAAGTGTGTGCTCTTCATACATTTGCTATTATTTTTTGAGTGAAATACATTTCTGCTTAAAGTACTATTTTTCAAACTTTCAGATAACATTCTACTGAAGGTGCTTGATACCCTAACATCTGCACTGGGTACTATGGCTTCTTTATTTTCATTAAAAAATTTTTATTTTATTTAGATTAATGAGCTAGGTCCATCCACCTATTGAATTAAGCTATTTTGATATTTTGTTATTTGGACGTGATGCTTAATTTTATGTGTCAAGTTAGCTAGACTAAAGGATGCTCAGATTTCTAAGTGTGTCTATTAAGGTGTCTCCCAAACAGACTACCGTTTCAATTGGTAGACCAAGTAAATTGCCCTTACCAATGCAGATGGACAGAGAATGCAATGGCACCCCACTCCAGTGCTCTTGCCTGGAGAGTACCATGGACGCAAGAGCCTGGTAGGCTGCAGTCCATGGGGTTGCTGGGAGTCGGACACGACTGAGTGACTGCTTTCACTCTTCACTTTCGTGCATTGGAGAAGAAAATGGCAACCCACTTCAGTGTTCTTGCCTTGAGAATCCCAAGGACAGGGGAGCCTGGTGGGCTGCCGTCTATGGGGTCGCACAGAGTCAGACACGACTGAGGCGACTTAGCAGCAGCATGCAGATGGATATAATCTAATCCACTGAAGGCCTGAATAGGACAAAAAGGCAGAGGAAGGATGAATTCCCTCTCTCTACTTGAGCTGGGACATCATTTTCTCCTGCCCTAAGAAATCAGCGCTCCTGGGAACCCAGACTGGGACTTATACCATTGGCTTAAACCAAAGGCTCCTTGGTTTTTAGGCCTTGGGTTGGGCTAGAACTACCACCTGCTTTCCTAGTCCTCTCTAGCTTGCAGGCAGCTGGCAGATAGTGGGACTTCTTGGCTCCAGAGGTAATCCATCATAATAAATATATGTATATATATCTAAAAATATATATCTGTTAATATCTATCTAATCTCCTATTGGTTTTGTTTCTCTGGAGAACCCTGACTAAAACACTGAGGATCATTTTCACTTAAAATTTCTCTGACTTTCAGGAAAATAACCAGATACATAGCATCCGGCAAATGTCAGTGATACTCCTAGATTTGAAAACAATGGCTCACAACACCCCTGATGTGACAAATGACTAAAGCAATATAATTTGCTCAGCTCACCCCTGAAAGAGCTCTAGCAATTTGAAGAGGATTAAGCAGCATGGGTCTTGGAAGACTTAAAAAAGGAATTGGGAGCTCAAGCAGTGATTTCTGTTCAACCTCCTCTCCATCAAAAAGCCTGAGTTTTTACTTCCAAACAAATCAATTTATTAAACAACAAATAATTTTCTTATTTTAAATTAATCAAAAATGCATATTGCCAAGTAAAGCTTTTGATAAATGTGAAGTAGCTGATGTTGCCATATTGACTTGATGTCATTCCACCCCGAAGCAATGAAACTGGAATTTTAGTTAGACTATATTTTGAACATTTCCCTTAGTCTTTTACAAATACAGCAGATTACTCTTAAACTCCATGTCTTCTTCTAGTAAACCCATGTCTCCTCTAGTAAATCTGGACCATGAACTAGCTGCCTCCAGCTTAAAAAGGTTCTAAGACCTGTGGCCTATCTGGGTTATATTAGTTTGCTCAGGCTGCCATACAAAATACCACAGATTGAGTGGCTTAAAAAATAAACTTTATTTTCTAACAAGTCTGAGGTCTAAGATCAGGGTGTTTGGCCTGTCTCCTTGGATTCTAGAAGGCCACCCTCTCACTGTGTGTCTCTAGTGAGTGTCTGTCTTCTTATGACCATACCAGTCATGTTGAATTCAGGCCCTGCCCTCAAGAACTTATTTCACATTAATTACATTTTAAAAGACCCTGCCTCCAAATATGGTTACATTCTGATGTACAGGGGGTTAGGACTAAACATATGAATTTGGGGGGGTATGCCCTTAAGAAGCAGGAAAGCTGAGTGTTCTTAGCCTGGAGTAGATGACGAGAACACAGTATGCCCCCGATGGCTTTGTAACCCCTGCTGTGTAACTCTGAGTAAAGTCACTTAATCTCTCCATCTTGATAAATACAATTTCAACTAATTTCTTAATTTCAAGTCTTCATTCCTCAAATGGGTAGTGGAGATGAGTAAGAACATAAACTATAAAGTACTTTCTATCTCTAAACGTTCAGGGTTTTTGGTGCCATGGGATAAAGATCCATTGTTATATATTAAATGGTTCAATGCTCAGATAGAATCCAGGATGGTGCTTGAATAGGCCCATAGTGAACATTCAACATAAATAAACTATTACTGCCTGAAAGTATCACCTAAGAGCTTTTCAACCTTCATGCTGCCCCCACCCTATGCCCCTGTGGTAGGGTCAATAAAAGGCCTTTAAACATGTCCATGTCCATAGCAAAATGGACTTACAACCCTAAATTAAGGATCTTAAAGCAAGTGAAATTATCCTGGATTATTCAGGTGCGACCAATGTAATGAAAAGGTCTTTGTAAGGAGGAGGCAGAGGAGAAGCTGAGGTGACCTAAGCAGCCAGAGAACAGAAGATGCTAAGATTGGGCTTTAAAGGTGGAGAGAGGAGCCACGAGCCAAAAAATGTAGGGAAAAAAATTCTAGAAGCTGCTAAATGCAAGGAAATGGATTCTGCCCTCAGCACCTCTCTAGGAACCAGCCCTGCTGGTTGGCCTTGACTTTAGCCCAGTGAAAATGACTTTGGACTTCTGGCCTCAGGACTTGTAATAAGAGTACATACATGTTCTTTTAACCCACTGATTTTGTGTGGACTAGTTTCACCTTTCACTTTCATACATTGGAGAAGGAAATGGCAACCCACTCCAGTGCTCTTGCCTGGAGAATCCCAGGGATGAGGGAGCCTGGTGGGCTGCTGTCTATGGGGTCACACAGAGTCGGACACAACTGAAGCGGCTTAGCAGTAGCAGCAGCTAATTACCAGATATGTATGTGTATGTGTAAGTTCTGTCTGATTCTTTGCAACGTTATAGACTAACCTGCCAGTGTCCTCTGTCCATAGGATTTCCCAGGCAAGGATACTGGAGTGCACTGCAATTTCCTTCTTCCAGCAAATTCATAAGCAGGGTCATAAGCAGACTCATACCACATGATGGCAGATGGCCCTAAGCATATGTGGCATATGTGATCAATGTATGATCAATTTTAGGTTTACGTCAACACTGATAATGTAAGTGTAATCATTTAAACAAAAGTAGTAGAGATTTTTTGAAGCAGGAATTACTGATTTTGATGCATAACAAAAAATACAATAGTTGCTTAGGAGCAACCATCAATTATAAAACCTTTCAGGTTCAAATTAGTGTTTCCATCTACATAATTTTAGAAGGAACAGTGGTAGTCAGTAGAAATCAGTAAAAAGAAAAACATTTTACTGAAACTTTGTTTCAGAATGGATATTATGCCAGAACTTAACAATTTGCTAGATGAAGATGAGTTTTTAGCTACTTGTTTTAGCAGTACAAATGTAATCTTTTTTAATCCTTATGGGAACACACCATGAAAAACTAAAAAGAAGTAAAACAGATTCTTAAAAAGACCCACCAGTTTGCCAAAATTTTATAGTGTTTTAAATATTAAAACATTGACCTGTCCAGTGGAATATATTCAACTTTTATGGTATTTAGCTTGTTCAAAAGTCTTAATCACTAGTTCTCTAAAAGCCATACATAGATTACTCTGTCTCATACTTTCAATGAATTGCCCTGTTCCCCTTCACCCATCTTACATGTAATTCTGTTTAAGACATTGTATCAATTATAAGGCACATAAACTTGATATTAGATCCCCATTTGATGATTTTAATCCTTTGTGATCTGAATTCAAACTGAAATAATTCAGTTGGTTTCTCTGTATATGCTCTTTCTCCCAGGATGATGGCACAGGTGTAAAGACCCACTTATTTGAAGTGCCTTTTATAAAATAGTTGATGTCATCTTGATATAATAATTTAAAAATCAAAGAATGAAATATTGCCATTTATGGCAACATGGATGAATCTGGAGAATATCGTACTAAATGAAGTCAAACAGAGAAAGACAAATGTTATTTGATATCAATTATTTGTGAAATCTATTAAATGAATTTATTTACAAAAGAGAAACAGACTCACAGACATAGAAAGCAAACTTATGGTTATCAAAGGTGAAGAGGGGACAGACTAGGAGTTTAGGATTAAAAGATACTACTATATATAAAATAAACAACAAGGACCTACTGTATAACACTGGGAAGTATCTTCAGTATCTTATAATAACCTATAATGGAAAAGAATCTGAAATATATATATATATATATACACACACACACATACATATATTTGAGTCACTTTGCTGTATACCTGAAACTAACACAATATTGCAAATGAACTGTTCAGTTCAGTTCATTTCAGTCACTCAGTCATGTCCGACTCTTTGAGACCCCATGGACTGCAGCACGCCGGGCTTCCCTGTCTATCACCAACTCCCAGAGCTTGTTCAAACTCATGTCCATTGAGTCAGTGACGCCCTCCAACCATCTCATCCTCTGTCATCCGTTTCTCCTGCCTTCAATCTTTCCCAGCATCAGGGTCTTTTCCAATGAGTCAGTTCTTCACATCAGGTGGCCAAAGGATTGGAGTTTCAGCTTCAACATCAGTCCTTCCAATGAACACCCAGGACTGACTTCCTTTAGGATGGACTGATTGGATCTCCTTGCAGTCCAAGGGACTCTCAAGAGTATTCTCCAACACCACAGTTCAAAAGCATCAATTCTTTGGCACTCAGCTTTCTTTATAGTCCAAATCTTACATACATACATGACAACGGGAAAAACCATTGCTTTGACTAGATGGACCTTTGTTGGTAATGTCTCTGCTTTTTAATATGCTGTCTAGATTGGTCATAGCTTTTTTCCCAAGGAACAAGTGTCTTTTAATTTCATGGCTGCAGTCACCATCTGCAGTGATTTTGGAGCCCCCCAAAATAAAGTCTCTCACTATTTCCATTGTTTCCCTATCTATTTGCCCTGAAGTGATGGGGCGGGATGCCATGATCTTAGTTTTCTGAATGTTGAGTCTTAAGCCAGCTTTTTCAATGAACTGTATTTCAATTAGAACTTTTTTTTTTTTTTTAGTAATAAAAGTCAAACCTGCCCAAGAATAGGGCTCATTAACTTGACAGAATTTGGTCACTCAACCTTCATGTGTTAATAGATCAATTCATATTCTTGAAACACAAATTTAGTAAACCTGTATGTAAAATATATGTATGCATATATATATATATATATATATATATATATATATATATATGTAAGATAGTTTAAGAAAAGAGAAAATAAGCCATAAAGAAGATATGGGAAACCTTTGTACATAGTATCTTGTCATTCTCACCTCAGGTTGGCTTTTTCCATAATCTTAAAATTCATTTATTCTTTCTCTCTCTCTTTTTTTTTTTTTGTTTCCCTCTACTACTGGTTGACTCAGCAATTGTTTTATACCACAAATGCTTGAGAAAATTACTTTTATTTTTGTCTCTTCCCCTATTACTTCACTATTTAGTAGTTTGAGATTTTGTATTAATTTTCTATTTCTTTCTCATTACCAAGTAATATTGATTCTCCAAGGGCTTCCCTGAGAGCTCAGTTGGTAAAGAATCTGCTTACAATACAGGAGACCCCGGTTCAATTCCTGGGTCAGGAAGATCCACTGAAGAAGGGATAGGCTACCCACTCCAGTATTCTTGGGCTTCTTTTGTGGCTCAGCCGGTAAAGAATCTGCCTGCAATGCAGGAGACCTTGATTTGATCCCTGGGTTGGGAAGATCCCCTGGAGAAGGGAAAGGCTACCCACTCTAGTATTCTGGCTTAGAGAATTTCAGGGACTCTATAGTCCTTGGGTCTCAAAGAATCAGACACGACTGAGTGACTTTCTCTTCACTATAGACTCTCCAGGAACATGTGTTCTCTAGAAATTAAATGTAGAGATTTTGTTAGCAGTGTAATGGTTTACAATCTAGACAAGGTCACAGTATTTGTGGTACAAAAGATAAAATACTTGCTAATAGAAACATACAAATCTAAAATCAAGAAGCAATAAGAACATAAAAGTTAATGCACAGTGGAACGCACAAGTTCATGGCAGCATCAAGACTTGAATCCAGGACTACTGATTCCCAGTATCAATGTCAATTAAAACCAAATCTAGCTTTTTAAAAAAATTAGTTGAACTGAGGTAGGCAAAACTAGAGCCTGTTACATGGAATGAAGTAAGTCAGAAAGAGAAAACCAAATATCATATATTGACGAGTATATTAATGAACATATATAGGGCTTCCTTCGGAGAAGGCGATGGCACCCCACTCCAGTACTCTTGCCTGGAAAATCCCGTGGACTGAGGAGCCTGGTAGGCTGCAGTCCATGGGGTCGCTGAGAGTCGAACACGACTGAGCGACTTACCTTTCACTTTTCACATTCATCCATTGGAGAAGGAAATGGCAACCCACTCCAGTTGCCTGGAGAATCCCAGGGACGGGGGAGCCTGGTGGGCTGCCGTCTATGGGGTCACACAGAATAGGACATGACTGAAGTGACTTAGCAGGGCTTCCCTGGTGGTTCAGTTGGTAAAGAATCTGCTTGTAATGCAGGAGACCCAGGTTCAATCCCTGGGATGGGAAGGTCCCCTGGAGAATGGAATGGCAACCCATTCTAGTAGTCTTGCCTAGATAATTCCATGGACAGTGGAGCCTGGGGAGCTACAGTCCATGGGATTACAAAGAGTCAGACACAATTGAGCAACTAACACACACACACACACACACACACAGAGAGAGAGAGAGAGAGAGAGAGAGAGAGAGGCAAATCTAGAGTCTGTCTTACAGAGGAAAGTAAGTCAGAAAGAGAAAAAGCAAATATCATATATTAATGCACATATATGGAATCTAGAAAAATGGTACTGATGAACTTGTGTGCAGGGCACGAATAGAGATGCAGATGTAGAGAATGGACTTGTAGACATAGCTGGAGAAGGAGAGAGTGGGATGAATTGAGAGAGTAGCTTTGAAATGTACACATTACCAGGTGTAAAATAGATAGCTAGTGGAGGTTGCTGTATAACACAGGGAGCTCAGCCTGGTGCTTTGTAATGACCTAAAGGGGTGGGATGGTGGGGTGGAAAAGAGGCTCAAGAGGGAGGGAATATATATATATACTTATGGTTGATTCACATTTTTGTATGACAGAAACCAACACAAAACTGTAAAGTGATTATACTCCAATTAAAAATAAAGATTTTTTTAAAAAACATACATTCAAAATCTGATGAATAGATTTTGGGTTTATTAGGACTGGTTAAAATTTCAGCCACAATCTATAGTTTGAAATTTTCATTACATTTTAGAAGTGTGTGGGGGGTTGTTGGGGGTGTAGTGATATACTATAGACTAACATTAGAGAAAGCACAGTGTTTGGAATGAGAATTTTCAATATCTATTTTATAGTTTGACTTCCTGTGTTTGATTTATTAACTTTGTAACTCTGCCATGAAAATTATGCCATTAAGCCCTTCTGAGCCATTATATTATCTTTGAACAAGATCTATGGAACTAAAATGAGTCATTTGCATCCATATTCAATAAACCACATGTACTAGAGGAGAGACAGGAAGATAAGGAGGCGGGCAGGAAGAAGTATGGAACTTGGGGGAGAAGAGAAAATGCCATATGTTTTTTCTGCTTATTAAAAACCCATGCCCAGCAAAAGGCATTCCATTTACACTTTATTTTGGAATAAAAGAAAGCTTATAATTTTTAATCACTGAAGCAGTGAGGAAATATTCTTAGTTGATTTTAAATACATTTTAGTACACATTAATAGTGTTTGTTATACAAACACTATTAATACAAACTCATTTGAATCAGTCACCCTCAGGGTTTATGAATTAATCATTAATTTGAGGTTATCAACTAATGAGTCATCAATAACTAGAAGATGTTCAGAAATTATTATTCTAAAAATGAAATCACTTTTTTCTGCACTCAGATATTTTCTGTGTTCATTAAGTATGTATTTTTCCTTAAAGCATTTCCGAACTCCCAATGTGTTACCTTCTGTTATCAGTTGTAATGTTAATATCTTGAGACGGCATATTGACTTTCCAGCCAGTTAGTTGAAGAGTTAGGGAAATATCTTTCAAAGGCTCTTACATTTTATGAGTTCACTATTATAGTTTCTTACTGTTTCAGGGCATTAAGAGGGTCAAATAAAATATATATGAGCAAAAAATATGGAGAACATTAGAACTTGGATCATATTCAATATAGGCTATAAATAATTGTCCTGTACAGTGTACCATGCTCATTACTATTTGACAGATAGGGAAAAATTATGAACTAATCTAAGTGAAATATATTCACTTTGGCATGTGAATGCTACCTTGTATTTTATATTGGCTAATAAAATATGCAGCAGCTTCCAAAATAAATTTCATATAAACCATTCTTTTCTTACTCTAGAGGTCTGGCAATGATATGCACTAAGAAATTCTGACACAAAATTATTATGTGTTTATAAAATTATACCAAAAGGGCCTAGTCCTACAAGTACAGCCTCGGTCAGTCATTCAGTTGTTCAGTCGTGTCTGACTCTTTGCAACCCCATGGACTGCAGCATGCCAGCTTCCCTGTCCGTCACCACTTCCCAGAGCTTGCTCAAACTCATGTCCATCAAGTCAGTGATGCCATCAACAAGCATAGCCTACTCTCAAGGATTTATTTAGTGCTTAATCTGTGGATTATTCACATTCCTCTCAACTTTTAAAATATATCTGTATATTTTATTATTTACTTTTGTTAACATAATGTTATGGTTATGTTCTCTTTGGACTACAGGATAAAGGAGAGGTAACATTGAATACTGACCATTCTGCAACAGAGTAGTAACACTGCCATGGGTTCACAGTAGAAGCAAAGAGAGAACATCTGAAAAAATGGGGGTATCTCAAAATATGTATTTTATATTTGTTATTTTTTTTTCTTTTACTCTTGTTGCCACAGTCTACCAAAAGTTGACTCTTGGTCAGAAGAAGTTATTGTCAATTCAAGTATGTCACTGAATTATTTATATATGGGAAAGTTTGGAAAATTCTGGAACTGATTTTAACATATTCTTTGTAGACTCTTTTCTCAATATTTCTAATTTTCTAGACTTCAGGCTTTATTCATCAAGATGCCTCAGAGTCTTGCACAGTGTTGGTACTTATTAGACTCCCAGCAGACACTGATAGAATTAATTTAAATTTTTTTTCATGGATGAAAAATAAAGGTTATATTTCAATGTCCTACACTTAAGGGTCAGTTCCCAAAAGACCCTATGATAAGAAAGGGAGAACATACGTGAATGATTATAAAATGTTAACTTTTAATTTAACTTTAAATTAAATTTTGTTTCAATATTTACTGGAAAATAAAGCATGAACTGGCTTGTAAACCAGTTGCTAGAAGTGAAGAAGAAATTAGTTCAGTGGAACTCTTGGTCCTTTAGTCCTAGGATGAATAAGGGAAGTAATTTCAAAATCTAGGTTACCTTTCCAAAAACAAAGAGCATAGAAAAGCTATTTTAGAAATGCAAAAGCAATTCAGTACCTGCAGAGACGGTCAATGGCCTTTTTGAAAATTAACATTTTATTATCTGTCTGCCATATACTTGCCTTTTAATTTTAATGCCCAAGCTCTATTTGAAATACAGCAGATATTCCATTTGATCAATGGAGCAGTTGCCTGGTATACATAATAATTCAATTTCATGAATTTATATGTCAAAATGATCATTTGCAGTTAGTGTTTCTAGAGAGCCACAGGTTATAATCCATTTACCAAGGCCTTGTGATTGGTATGGCACATCTTCCTCATTCTCGAGTCTCCCAGGAATTCCAGCATTACCTCAATATGCAAATTATCTTCATTTCATAGATATAAACCTGAAATAGAAACTTGCTCTTAATGAGATTTTATACCTGTGCTGCTAAGTCGCTTCAGTCGTGTCCAACTCTGTGCGACCCCATAGACAGAAGCCCACCAGGCTCTCCCGTCCCTGGGATTCTCCAGGCAAGAACACTGGAGTGGGTTGCCATTTCCTTCTCCAATGCATGAAAGCGAAAAGTGTAAATGAAGTCACTCAGTCGTGCTTGACTCTTAGTGACCCCATGGACTGTAACCTACCAGGTTCCTCCGTCCATGGGATTTTCCAGGCAAAAGTACTGGGGTGGGGTGCCATTGCCCTCCCCTTATACCTGTGAGCTAACAGCAAATACCAGAAGCGTGGGAAAATAGAAATTTAAGATGCAAATATCCCTCTTCTAAGTTATGTGAGAAAAAAATCCAGATGTTACTCATTTTATTAAAAAGATAAAGAAATTGACTTAAAAAAAAAAAATCTCAAGTATTTCATGGGCTTCCCAGGTGGCGCTAGTGGTAAAGAACCCACCTGCCAATGCAGGTAATGTAAAGAGATATGGATTTGATCCCTGGGTTGGGAAGATCCTCTGGAGGAGGGCATGGAAAACCACTCCAGTTTTCTTGCCTGGAGAATTCCCTGGAGCCTGGTGGGTTACAGCCCATAGTTTTGCAAACAGTTGGACACTACTGAAGTCACTTAGCATGCATGCATGCAAGTATTTTATATTGCATTCTTGGGATGCTGTTGATGGCCTTGGGAACCAATTATGAGAACTGCATTATCCTTAACACCCTGAAAGAGTATCAAAGAGAAGGTAATGCGCTCTGGAAGAAACAGCTTAAGGTAGACTTTGAAGGATTTGTATAAAACATGGAACTATCTCAAGAAAAATCATTTAGAGGAAAATAGCAGCCATGCCGGTTAAGACTTAGAACCAGGAAGAAGTAAAGTCTGCAAGACACATGGCCTGTCTGAAGTACTGAGTTTGAACTGAAGAGAACAGAAGATAAGTTGCAAAGGAACAGAGTTCACATTCACAGTAACTTCAAAAGCCAGGCCAAGGAACTGGTTTCTAGACTCATGATAAGACCTCTTAAGAATAAGAGAAATACACTGAGGAAGCTTTCCTAGGAATACATGCTTAGTGGTGATATGCAGAGAGGTTTGGGAAATAGTGGAAGCAACGAGAGAAAGACCTTGGGGCCTAGATCAAGGTAATAGCAAGGAAAATGGGGAAGTATCTATTCTCATTCATCATATTATTAACTTGCTAGCTTTACTTGTCTGTTTTTCCCTCATCTCTGGTTCCTTGGACACCATATCTTGATTTTTTTTTTCCTGCTTCATTAGTTCCTTCTTCTCAATCTCCATGGCTGGTCTTTTCCTTTCTTCACTAACACTGGAGTGCCCTAAGTCTTTCCCTGGTTACTCTCTCTTCTGGATCTATCCTCATTTAGTGATCAGATAGCTTTTTAAACCATCTCATGTCCATGACTCCCAAAGTCTCCCTTTTCCACTTGGATACCTACTACACAAATTAAATTTAACATATCAGAACTGAACTCCTGTTTTTCTCTCTAAACCTGATCTATCTGTAGTCTTCCCCTTCTCAATTGTTGGTGACTCCATCATTCCAATTGCTTGGACTCACAACTTTACCACTTTCACTGACTCTGGTTTCCCCACATCCAGTGTTTCAGCAAAAGCTTTTGTTTCTGCTTTCAAAAAATATCTATAATCCTGACATTTCATACGCACCTCCACTGTTTCAATTCATTATAATATCTCACCTGGAAATCTGAAATACTCACATAACTAGTCTTCCTACTTCCATCCTTCAGTGTAATCTGCTGCCAATGTGGCAGCTGAATGAATCTTGTCACCTGTCTCCTCATGCCCTGCAGTGGCTTTTCAACCCTGGCAGGACCTACATAGCCTGCCCTTTGTTAAATGCCTCCAATCTTCATCTATTACTACCTGGCTTGCTCAGCTACACCCATTCATTTTCCTTCCTGATCATTGAACACAGCAGGTATTTGCCTGTTTCAGGATTTTCCACAGTGCGTGCCTTTTTTTCTAGAATGCTGTTCCTACAGATACTTGTCCCTGCCCAACATCAAATGACATGCCTGGGGAACCGTTGAGCCACTTCTTCATTTCAGAGCCTGAGATATGTATTTATGGTTTACTCTTGTCTCATGTTCTGACTACGTTCAAGGCCAGAAGGGGCGGTGGTGAGGAGATAACCCTCGTCCAAGGTAAGGAGCAGTGGCTGTGCTTTGCTGGAGCAGCCATGTAGAGATACCCCACACCCAAGGTAATAGAAACCCAAGTAACATGGTAGGTGTTGCAAGAGGGCATCAGAGGGCAGACACACTGAAACCATACTCACAGAAAACTAGTCAATCTCATCACACTAGGACTACAGCCTTGTCTAACTCAATGAAACTAAGCAATGCCCATGGGGCCACCCAAGACGAGCGGGTCATGGTGGAGAGGTCTGACAGAATGTGGTCCACTGGAGAAAGGAATGGCAAACCACTTCAGTATTCTTGCCTTGAGAACCACATGAACAGTATGCAAAGGCAAAATGATAGGATACTGAAAGAGGAACTCCCCAGGTCAGTAGATGCCCAATATGCTACTGGACATCAGTGGAGAAATAACTCCAGAAAGAGTGAAGGGATGGAGCCAAAGCAAAAAGAATACCCAGCTGTGGATGTGACTGGTGATAGAAGCAAGGTCTGATGCTGTAAAGAGCAATATTGCATAGGAACCTGGAATGTCAGATCCATGAATCAAGGCAAATTGGAAGTGGTCAAACAAGAGAAGGCAAGAGGGAATGTCAACATTCTAGGAATCTGCGAACTCAAATGGACTGGAAGGGGTGAATTTAACTCAGATGACCACTATATCTACTACTGTGGGCAGGAATCCCTCAGAAGAAATGGAGTAGCCATCATGGTCAACAAAAGAGTCTGAAATGCAGTACTTGGATGTAATCTCAAAAACAACAGAATGATCTCTGTTTGTTTCCAAGGCAAACCATTCAGTATCACAGTAATCCAAGTCTAGGCCCCAGAGAGTAATGCTGAAAAAGCTGAAGTTCAACGGTTCTATGAAGACCTACAAGACATTTTAGAACTAACACCCCCCAAAATGTCCTTTTCATTATAGGGGACTGGAGTGCAAAAGTAGGAACTCAAGAAACACCTGAAATAACAGGCAAATTTGGCCTTGGAATACGGAATGAAGCAGGGCAAAGACTAATAGAGTTCTGCCAAGAAAACGCACTGGTCGTAACAAACACCCTCTTCCAACAACACAAGAGAAGACTCTATACCTGGACATCACCAGATGGTCAACACCAAAATCAGATTGATATACTCTTTGCAAACAAATGGAGAAGCTCTATACAGTCAACAAAAACAAGACCAGGAGCTGACTGTGGCTCAGATCATGAACTCCTTATTGTCAAATTCAGACTGAAATTGAAGAAAGTAGGGAAAACCACTAGACCATTCAGGTATGACCTAAATCAAATCCCTTATGATTATACAGTGGAAGTGAGAAATAGATTTAAGGGCCTAGATCTGATAGATAGAGTGCCTGATACACTATGGACTGAGGTTCGTGACATTGTATAGGAGACAGAGATCAAGACCATCCCCACGGAAAAGAAATGCAAAAACCTGTCTGGGGAGGCCTTACAATAGAGGTGAAAAGAAGAGAAGTGAAAAGCAAAGGAGAAAAGGAAAGATATAAGCATCTGAATGCAGAGTTCCAAAGAATAGCAAGAAGAGATAAGAAAGCCTTCTTCAGCAATCAATGCAAAGAAATAGAGGAAAACAACAGAATGGGAAAGACTACAGGTCTCTTCAAGAAAATTAGAGATACCAAGGGAACATTTCATGCAAAGATGGGCTTGATAAAGGACAGAAATGGTAGGGACCTTACAGAAGCAGAAGATATTAAGAAGAGGTGGCAAGAATACACAAAAGAACTGTGCAAAAAAGATCTTCATGATCAAGATAATCACGATGGTGTGATCACTCATCTAGAGCCAGACATCCTGGAATGTGAAGTCAAGTGGGCCTTAGAAAGCATCACTACGAACAAAGCTAGTGGAGGTGATGGAATTCCAGTTGAGTTATTTCAAATCCTGAAAGATGATGCTGTGAAAGTGCTGCACTCAATATGCCAGCAAATTTGGAAAACTCAGCAGTGGCCACAGGACTGGAAAAGGTCAGTTTGCATTCCAATCCCCAAAAAAAGCAATGCCAAAGAATGCTCAAACTACCGAACAATTGCACTCATCTCACATGCTAGTAAAGTAATGCTCAAAATTCTCCAAGCCAGGCTTTAGCACTATGTGAACCGAGAACTTCCAGATGTTCAAGTGGGTTTTAGAAAAGGCAGAGGAACCAGAGACCAAATTGCCAACATCTGCTGGATCATGGACAAAGCAAGAGAGTTCCAGAAAAACATCTATTTTTGCTTTATTGACTATGCCAAAGCCTTTGACTGTGTAGATCACAATAAACTGTGGAAAATTCTGAAAGAGATGGGAATGCCAGACCACCTGACCTGCCTCTTGAGAAATTTGTATGCAGGTCAGGAAGCAACAGTTAGAACTGGACATGGAACAACAGACTGGTTCCAAATAGGAAAAGGAGTACGTCAAGGCTGTATATTGTCACCCTGTTTATTTAACTTCTCTGCAGAGTACATCATGAGAAACGCTGGAGTGGAAGAAACACAGCTAGAATCAAGATTGCTAGGAGAAATATCAATAACCTTAGATATGCAGATGACACCACCCTTATGGCAGAAAGTGAAGAGGAACTAAAAGGCCTCTTGATGAAAGTGAAAGTGGAGAGTGAAAAAGTTGGCTTAAAACTCAACATCCAGAAGACGAAGATCATGGCATCTGGTCCCATCACTTCATGGGAAATGGATGGGGAAACAGTGGAAACAGTGTCAGACTTTATTTTTCTGGGCTCCAAAATCACTGCAGATGGTGATTGCAGCCATGAAATTAAAAGACGCTTGCTCCTTGGAAGGAAAGTTATGACCAACCTAGATAGCATATTCAAAAGCAGAGACATTACTTTGCCAACAAAGGTCCATCTAGTCAAGGCTATGGTTTTTCCTGTGGTCATGTATGGATGTGAGAGTTGGACTGTGAAGAAAGCTGAGCGCCGAAGAATTGTTGCTTTTGAACTGTGGTGTTGGAGAAGACTCTTGAGAGTCCCTTGGACTGCAAGGAGATCCAACCAGTCCATTCTGAAGGAGATCAGCCCTGGGATTTCTTTGGAAGGAATGATGCTAAAGCTGAAATTCCAGTACTTTGGCCACCTCATGTGAAGAGTTGACTCATTGGAAGGGACTCTGATTCTGGGAGGGATTGGGGGCAAGAGGAGAAGGGGAAGACAGAGGATGAGATGGCTGGATGGCATCACTGACTCGATGGACATGATACCTTCAAATGTATCAATACATTTCCAAAATGTATACGCTCCTATTACACCTAGGACATAGCAGAGAAAAAGTGTCCTCTCACTTTTTCAGATAAAAAGTGTCTCTCCTATTACATAGCAGAGAAAAAGTGTCCCTCCACCTTCTGAGAGTCTGAACTTGGTTGGGTCTGAAATTAAACTGACAAAGGCAGACAAGCAGAAGAAAAGCACAGACATTTTAATACATTTTTATATATGCATGGGAACTTACACCATAAAATTAAGACACCTGAAGAACTGATCAGAGCAGGAAGCCTTCATAGCCTATTAGACAAAGAAACAATGAATGTGTGAAAAATGGACATGACAAAAGGGTTTGGACTGGGGCTGTTACTGGTGCTGCTAACAAGTTGCTTTATTCATGTCTCAGCTCAATGAACTCCAGGAGTTTGTGATGGACAGAGAGGCTCCGCCGTGTTGGGATTCATCGGGTCAAGAACACTGGAGTGGGTTGACATTCAACTTCTCCACTGCATAAAACTGATCTAATCTGTGAGCTTTACCTCATACCTTGCTCTGGACACTAACCATTCACCCTGGATGCCTGCTGCGGCCCTGCAGGATGCACAGATCCCACTGCAGACAGCTTTGAAGGCTGAGGAGGTACGAAATAATGGACCCAGCCAGTGAAGAGGCTGGATGAGACCAGGAAGACCAAATGCAAACAGTTTTGAAAAGACTGTTTATTGAGATGATCAGCTCAGAAACTGAAAAATTATTGTGATGGTCATCTATGCTTAAAGTGGATTCATGGAGTCACACAGTGTTTCTTTCTTTCTGAGTTACAGATCTTCTCAGAACTTTTAAATTTACCTTATTTTTGGACAAACCCTTCACTCTGAATGCCTGCTCTGGGAAGGCAGTTGCACCCCACTCCAGCGTACAGCCTGGAAGGCTAATCCCATGGAAGTAGGAGACCTGGAGTGCTGCAGTCCATGGGGTCGCTAAGACCAGGACATGACTGAGCAACTACTTTCAGTTTTGAAAAGACTGTTTCATGATTGGAGATCCAGGAAACTGGAAACCCACTCCAGTGTTCTTGCCACCTGGAGAATCCAATGGATGGGGAAGCCTGCTGGGCTGCCATCTTTGGTCAGTTACAGAGTCGGTCAGGACTTGAAGGACTTAGCCAGCCAACCAGCCCTTAGTCTAAAGAAAAATATTCTGAAAACTTGAGAAGCAGAGGAATGCATCGTCTTAACTACACTTGAAAAAGAAGCCAGGCAAGGAGGGCTACTTGACCCAACCCAAGAGGATCCTAGGAAATTTGTAGTATGTGTCTGTTTGCAGTTCAGGCTTTGTGACTCTCCTCTTCCTATCTCTACACATGGCTCTTTGGAACAACTTCCTTCAGCCTCTGAGCTTCTAAGAGGAAAAGATCTAAAATGACAATTCATGCTATTTAACTATTGATAACTGATGACACTTTGATTTTTAACCTTTTTATCTCTAACTGTAGGATAAATGTCTTGGTTCTATAGTTGAATTATCCCAGTCTTTGCAAGAAGTTGGGGCCAGTGAAAATAATACTTCTGCAGGCTCTATTCTTCTTCTGGAAACTTCTTTCTCAAGAAGGAAAACCCAGGCTAGCTAGCTACCAGAGAATTTTTCTAGGAATTCCTGGGAATGAAAGAGCTGAAGTCCCAGGATATGTGCTATTTCTAGGACCTAGAACAGCCTCTGCATTCCCTCTAGGACCAAGAACTGCCCCTCCCCGAACTCTTCCTCCTCTCTTCTTGGGCTTGGACTCCATTCTCTGTTCTCATCCTTTCACCTTATTTTCTCCTCCAACTTCCCAAGTCTCTATTGCAAGTCTCCTGAGCATTAGCTTTATGGATTTCATTATTGCTACATAGCGGATCTAAGCCAGTATGGGCACAAATAACCATGAGGTTCTCACTGACAGCTACAGATCAGAGTAACTAGTCTCTTTCTGCTACCAGGTTATAATGAAGTCAAGTCTCTTACTGAGTTGTGTGACAAGATAGACATTAATTAGCAAATAAGAGGAAAAACTGTTCTGTAAGTTGGATAAAGTTCAAATTTTTTCCAAAATATGTATGTTCCTATTACACCACAGCAGAGAAAAAGTGTCCCTCCACTTTCTGAGAGTCCTTGGTTGGGTCTGAAATTAAACTGACAGAGGCAGACAAGCAGGAGAAAAGCACAGACATTTCAATACATTTTTATATATGCAGGGGAACCTTCACCAGAAAATGAAGACACCTGAAGATCTGATCAGAGCAGGAAGCCTTCATAGCCTATTAGACAAAGAAACAATGAATGTGTGAAAAATGGACACGACAAGAGGGTTTGGACTGGGGTAGTAAATGATAAAGGAACAAGTTTGTTTATTCAGCTTTCTCAGCTGAGTATTCCCTATCCTTCCCCCTTCCTCCAGAAACAAGGAGGATGTGTTTCTCACGGGACATTTATCTCTTGCTTTCAAGGAAAATAATATGAGTGGGGAATATCACAGTGACCTTCCTGTTTCTGTCATTTTCTCAAATTTCTCCATCTTAAGATATTTAAAACACGAAGGTGCCATATTTCAGGGTAGCATGTCCTGAACCCCTTAAATATCCTCTATGACAATTTCACTCAAGGCAGACATGGTTATCTAAAGAAGGGGTTCCCAAACTTTTGGGGTTCAAGAATCCTTTACATTCTCTAAATTTATTGAAGACTCCAAAGAGATTTTGTTTATGTGTCTTATATTTGTGGTTATTTGTTGCATTGGAAGATAAAACTGAGAACTTAAATAAATATAAAGACATCTCCCTCTAGTTGTCAGAGCAATGATGCTTTCACATATGGAGTCTCTGGAAAACTCCACTGTGTACTCATCAAAGAATGAGAAAAGCAAATAGAACCTTATTGTCAGGGAAATAATTTTGACCTCATGGACCTCTTTCCAGTCTCTAGAGCCCCCAGAAGTCCCCAAACTGTACTTTTTTTTCCCCTAAAAAAAGGTTTATGTATTTATTATTTACATGTTTTTGTTTTTTGGCTGTGGTGAGTCTTCAAGTTGCAGCGAGAAGGGGCTACTCTTCACTGTCATGGGCACAGGTTCCTCACTGCAGTGGCTTCTCTTATTGCAGAGCACAGGCTCTACACTGCTCTGGCTTCAGTAGTTGCAATGCAAGGCCTCAGAAGTTGTGGCTCACAGGCTGATTTGCTACATGGCATATAGGATCTTTCCAGACCAGGGATCGAACACGTGTGTCCCCTGCATTGCAAGGTGAACTCTTAACTACAGGAACACCAGGCAAGCATGAACTGTACTTTCAGAATCACTCATCTGCGGTTACAATTCAGTAAAAGAACAGATGCAGCTAGAATCTTCTGAATCAATATCTTGGATGTTTAAAAATAAAATTCTCAGGCACCATCCCTATGAGTAAAAGATGAAGAATGAGATAAAAGGTATCTCAAGTCTTTAGAACCTGTTCATAAAAGTGTAGGAGAAACTCCAAAATGTTTCAGCTAATCTCCTTGTCTTGAATATCACAGATTTCGTAAATAAGAGCTCATCTTCCACAGCCATTTTGCTTTTAGAAAGTCACTGATTTTAACAATGGAAGCTCCTTTCTAATATCATAATACTAGTTAACAAAGTCTCTGTTGTTGCTAGAGACTGAAAAACAAAAAGGCAAAGGTCTCACTGCAACTACCCCACCTCTACAGTACCTTGGAGCGGATCCCAGATACACTAGTTCTTCTGTAAATGTTTCAGCATTTATCCCTAAAGGAGTCTTCTCCCATCTTAATTTGATAACATCATTATCATACCCAAAAGTGTAACAGGAATGTCTTAATATTATCAAATGCTCACTTGATATTAAAATTTCACCAGTTGTTTCATAGTTTTTTTCTGTCAATTTCCTCATATCAGGATCCAAATAAGATCCACACCTTACAAGTGAATGATGTCTTTTAAGTTTCCTTTAATCTTTAGATTTCTCCTTTTTTCCCCTTTTGCAATTTCTTTGTTGAAGGAAATAAACCATTTGTCCCATATTGTTTTCCACATTCTGGATTTAGCTGACTACATCCCTCTGGCATTATTTGACAAGTTTCTCTGCCCCATATGTCCTGCGTATGGGTAGTTAGGAGTGAGGTTTTTTTGGATCCCCTTAAGGTGGCAACCCACTCCAGCGTTCTTGCCTGGAGAATCCCAGGGACAGGGGAGCCTGGTGAGCTGCCGTCTATGGGGTCGCACAGAGTCGGACACGACTGAAGCGACTTAGCAGCAGCAGCAGCAGCAAGGAGGCACATGAAATGCATGGACACTTTTTTGTGAATTGCAGTAACAAGAAATATAGGTAATGATCTCTACTCCCGGTTCCTGGCAACAAGCTCCTGAAACCCTTATCATTTCCTAAGTGATAAGAGTACTAAGAGTATCTCTTAGTCTAATATTTATCCTTGACTTGACCTCATTCCTGACACAGGGCTCCTTAAAGTGTTACGATTTCCTAAGTGATAAGAACACTAGGTGCATCTTTTGTTCCAATGATGCAACTCTGAGTGGGTTCCTGGGTGACTCTTGGGTGGGGACTGGTCACCAGAAAGACCAAGTCATGATCAGAAGCTTGGAATTTTCAACTCCAATCCTCATTTTCCAGAGAGGAAAGAAGGAGGTGAAAATGGAGGTAATAATCGATCAGGGCTGCATGAAGAAACCTCTATAAAATTCCCATAGAGGGACATTCAGAGCTTCCAGGTTGGTTGAACACATCCGCACCACGGGGACACACCCTGACTCCAGGAAGACAGAAACTCCTACACTCAGGACCTTCCCAGACCTCTTCCTATGTATCACTTCATCTGGCTGTTCATCTGTGTCTTTTATCATTTCTTTACAAAAACTTGTAAGCTTGAGTGTTTCCCTGAGTTCTGAGAGCTTCTCTAGCAAATTAGTCGAGCCCAACGGGGGTCTTTGGAACCTCTGACCTACAGCTGGTGTTTCTAACGGAAACGCAGGCATCCAAAGTGTGTATGGGGGAGGTGAGGGAGGTCTTGTAAGACTGAGACATTACCTGTGGTATGTGACCCCATCTCCAGGTAGATAGGCTCAGAATTATGTTAAGCTATAGTACATTGGCTGTTGTTGCAAAGAATTATTGGTATGGGGGAAACCTCCACAGATTTGTTGATCAGGAGTAAAGTGTTTAGTTAAGTCATAAAGGTCAACTCACAGGGGAGAGAAACACTGTAGGGAAGAATTCAGTTTTTCCTTACATAGACAGGGAAAACACTGAGTTTTAGCCGAAATAGTGACATTAAGATGAAGTGAACAGTTAAAGTTGGATTGTGTAGGGGTTGAGAAAAAATCTTCATTGAATTAAACCCTGTGATTGATCAGATTATCTGCTACAGAAGCCATGTTACTTGCCACTATTAATATACCTATAGTAATATCACTTTGTCCAGGAGAAAGTACTATAAAGTAAATTACAGGCATCTCAATAATCATCTTTGACATTATCAAATTTAATACTGTTTTTCTAATGTAGCCTTCTATACCTGAAAAGCACAACTATTTCTGTTATTATTTCTCCTTCTGATATTTAAATTTCTGAGAGGAATATATAACTGAAACAGTATTGATAATGATTTTAAAGATCATGGCATCTGGTCCCATCACTTCATGGGAAATAGATGGGGAAACAGTGGAAACAGTGTCAGACTTTATTTTTGGAGGCTCCAAAATCACTGCAGATGGTGACTGCAGCCATGAAATTAAAAGACGCTTACTCCTTGGAAGGAAAGTTATGACCAACCTAGATAGCATATTCAAAAGCAGAGACATTACTTTGCCAACAAAGGTTCGCCTAGTCAAGGCTATGGTCTTTCCTGTGGTCATGTATGGATGTGAGAGCTGGACTGTGAAGAAGGCTGAGCGCCAAAGAATTGATGCTTTTGAACTGTGGTGTAGGAAAAGACTCTTGAGAGTCTCTTGGACTGCAAGGAGATCCAACCAGGCCATTTTGAAAGAGATCAGCCCTGGGATTTCTTTGGAAGGAATGATGCTAAAGCTGAAACTCCAGTACTTTGGCCACCTCATGCGAAGAGTTGCCTCATTGGAAAAGACTCTGATGCTGGGAGGGATTGGGGGCAGGAGGAGAAGGGGACGACAGAGGATGAGATGGCTGGATGGCATCACTGACTCAATGGACGTGAGTCTGAGTGACCTCTGGGGGTTGGTGATGGACAGGGAGGCCTGGCGTTCTGAGATTCATGGGGTCGCGAAGAGTCGGACATGATTGAGCAACTGAACTGAACTGAACTGAACTGAAAGTTAGGACATTCTAATCTTCAACCAATGATGCCCACTGACAAAGACTTTTTTTGTTGTCTCAACATCCTGTTAAGAATTTTTTTATTTCAGTTTAGTTCAGTTCACTTACTCAGTCATGTTTGACCTTGTGATCCCATGGACTGTAGCACACCAGACCTCCCTGTCCATTACCATCTCCCGGAGCTTACTCAAACCTATGTCCATTGAGTGTGTGATGCCATCTAACCATCTTGTCCTCTGTCATCCCCTTCTCCTCCCACCTTCAGTCTTTCCCAGCATCAGGGTCTTTTCCAATGAGTCACTTCTTCCCATCAGGTGGCCAAAGTATTGAAGTTTCAGTTTCAGCATCAGTCCTTCCAACAAACACCCAGGACTGATTTCCTTTAGGATGGACTGATTGGATCTCCTTGCAGTCCAAGGGACTCTCAAGAGTCTTCTCCAATACCACAGTTCAAAAGCATCAGTTCTTAGGCACTCAGCTTTCTTTATAGTCCAACTTTCACATGCGTACATGACTACTGGAAAAACCATAGCTTTGACTAGATGGGACTTAATGTTGGCAAAGTAATGCCTCTGCTTTTTAATATGCTATCTAGGTTGGTCATAACTTTCAAGGACTAAGTGTCTTTAAATTTCATGGTGGAAGTCACCATCTGCAGTGATTTTGGAGCCCAGAAAAATAAAGTCTGACACTGTTTCAACTGTTTCCCCATCTATTTGCCATGAAGTGATGGGACCGGATACCATGATCTTAGTTTTCTGAATGTTGAGTTTTAAGCCAACTTTTTCACTTTCCTCTTTCACTTTCATCAAGAGGGTCTTTAGTTCTTCTCTGCTTTCTGCCATAAAGGTGGTGTCATCAGCATATCTGAGGTTATTGACATTTCTCCCGGCAATCTTGATTCCAGCTTGTGCTTCCTCCAGCCCAGCGTTTCTCATGATGTACTCTGCATAGAAGTTAAATAAGCAGGGTGACAATATACAGCCTTGACGAACTCCTTTTCCTATTTGGAACCAGTCCGTTGTTCCATGTCCAGTTCTAACTGTTGCTTCCTGACTTGCATACAGATTTCTCAAGAGGCAGGTGAGATGGTCTGGTATTCCCATCTCTTTAGGATTTTCCACAGTTTATTGTGATCCACACAGTCAAAGTCTTTGGCATAGTCAATAAAGCAGAAATAGATGTTTTTCTTAGAACTCTCTTGCTTTTTTGATGATCCAGTGGGTATTGGCAATTTGATCTCTGGTTCCTCTGCCTTTTCTAAAAGCAGCTTGAACATGTGGAAGTTCATGGTTCATGTATTACAGAAGCCATGCTTGGAGAATTTTGAACATTACTATTGCACAATAATAATTTCAATAATAAACTTTCTCAATAACATCATCATGTATTTGATGGTTCTGGTAAAGTTCTCTCAAGCAGAGCAACCTTTGGAAAAGTCAGAAATTTTTAAAACCTCAGTTCAGTTCAGTCAGTCAGTCATGTTCGACTCTTTGTGACCCCATGAATCTCAGCACGCCAGGCCTCCCTGTCCATCACCAACCCCTGGAGTTCACTCAGACTCACATACATTGAGTCAGTGATGCCATCCAGCCATCTCATCCTCTGTCATCCCCTTCTCCTCTTGCTCCCAATCCCTCCCAGCATCAGAGTCTTTTCCAATGAGGCAACTCTTCGCATGAGGTGGCCAAAGTAATAGAGTTTCAGCTTTAGCATCATTCCTTCCAAAGAAATCCCAGGGCTGATCTCTTTCAAAATGGACTGGTTGGATCTCCTTGCAGTCCAAGGGACTCTCAAGAGTCTTCTCCAAGCCCATGCACTGCAGCAGAGAGTAGCCCCCACTCACCGAAACCAGAGAAAGCCCAAGGGCAGCAACGAAGGCCCAGTGCAGCTCTAAGTAAACAAATAAATAAACTGTTTTAAAAATAATAAAAATAAGCATTTAAACAGAAAAAAAAAAAGAGTCTTCTCCAACACCACAGTTCAAAAACATCAATTCTTCGGCGCTCAGCCTTCTTCACAGTCCAGCTCTCACATCCATCATGACCACAGGAAAAACCATAGCCTTGACTAGACGGACCTTTGTTGGTAAAGTAATGTCTCTGCTTTTCAATATGCTATCTAAGTTGGTCATAACTTTTCTTCCAAGGAGTAAGCGTCTTTTAATTTCATGGCTGCAATCACCATCTTGCAGTGATTTTGGAGCCTCCAAAAATAAAGTCTGACACTGTTTCCACTGTTTCCCCATCTATTTCCCATGAAGTGATGGGACCAGATGCCATGATCTTCATTTTCTGAATGTTGAGCTTTAAGCCAACTTTTTCACTCTCCATTTTCACTTTCATCAAGAGGCTTTTTAATTCCTCTTCACTTTCTGTCATAAGGGTGGTGTCATCTGCATATCTGAGGTTATTGATATTTCTCCCGGCAATCTTGATTCCAACTTGTGTTTCTTCCAGTCCAGTGTTTCTCATGATGTACTCTGTATAGAAGTTAAATAAACAGGGTGACAATATACAGCCTTGATGTACTCCTTTTCCTATTTGGAATCAGTCTGTTGTTCCATGTCCAGTTCTAACTGTTGCTTCCTGACCTGCATACAGATTTCTTGAGAGGCAGGTAAGGTGGTCTGGTATTCCCATCTCTTTCAGAATTTTCCACAGTTTCTTGTGATCTACACAGTCAAAGGCTTTGGCATAGTCAATAAAGCAGAAATAGATGTTTTTCTGAAACTCTCTTGCTTTTTCCATGATCCAGTGGATGTTGGCCATTTGATCTCTGGTTCCTCTGCCTTTTCTAAAGCCAGCTTGAACGTTAGGAAGTTTATGGTTCACATATTGCTGAAGCCTGGCTTGGAGAATTTTGAGCATTACTTTACTAGCGTGTGAGATGAGTGCAATTGTGCAGTAGTTTGAGCATTCTTTGGCATTGCCTTTCTTTGGGATTGGAATGAAAACTGACCTTTTCCAGTCCTGTGGCCACTGCTGAGTTTTCCAAATTTGCTGGCACATTGAGTGCAGCACTTTCACAGCATCCTCTTTCAGGATTTGGAATAGCTCAACTGGAATGCCATCACCTCCACTAGCTTTGTTAGTAGTGATGCTTTCTAATGCCCACTTGACTTCACATTCCAGGATGTCTGGCTCTAGGTGAGTGATCACACCATCGTGATTATCTGGGTCGTGAAGATCTTTTTTGTACAGTTCTTCTATGTATTCTTGCCACCTCTTCTTAATATCTTCTGCTTCTGTAAGGTCCATACCATTTCTGTCCTTTATCGAGCCCATCTTTGCATGAAATGTTCCCTTGGTATCTCTAATTTTCTTGAAGAGATCTCTAGTCTTTCCCAATCTGTTGTTTCAAGGGTCATAATAATTTAAATTCACCTGATTCTCAAAAGATGAGGTTTCATAGCAAAAGGAAAGCAATAATAGGAAAAATAAGCTTGAGAGTTTTCCTTTATGAGGTGGACTTCCTTTTCTGCACCATTTAATACCTCCTACATTTGAACTAGAAAATAGTTGTTCAGTGGATGGAAATATAACTGTTTACCAGGAGACTTCTTTACTTATAGAGAACAAAATTTGATAATGTAATCAAAAGTGAGGTCCAGCTGCTTGCCACTTAAGGTTGGTGGAAAGGGAAGTTTGCTTTATTTTGGATGCAGGCAACTGAGGGTGGAGGAGAAAGGACAGATGCCTGTCAAAAGATCAACCCTCTATGCCGCCCTAGAAATCAGGGGGCAAGAGCTTTTCTAGCCAGTTGGTTGCGGGGGTGGGGGGACTATGTCTAGAAACAGAACAGTTAACTCTGACAGTCATCTTGAAGTTGTTCTTCGGAGGTCTGATCAGCATCATCCTGATTGTTTTAAGTATAGTTACTCTTCAGTTCTAGGATCAGTTAGTTCCCGTATTTTTGAGGTCAAATCTCGGAATTGTGGCAGCTTGTGTCATAGCTACAGTCTGGTCATCATGTAGTTAACTTCTACCGGATAGAGGTTTCAGTATGTATAACACGGCTCACAGGATTAGCTCAGAATATTATCTAAAGCCTTTGAGAAGAAACGAAAAGTCCTTGACTATGCTTAATGATTAAATGATTATTATTTAGTCTGTTGGACTGTTTTTCTTTGTTTCTGCATTTTCTCACTTCTCTGATTAAACTTATTCTTTGGCTAAAGTTTTTCTACAGACAAAAGGCAAGCAGAGGACACAGGGGACAAGGACCATAGGGTGTTGTTTCATTTCAATAATACTTAAGTGGTCTGGAAAAGAGGGTTTGGGCTTATGTGCCTTTATAAAAGTGTTTGTTGCTCTTTGTTTGATCATGATTAATTTGGCCAGAAATGATGTGATTGCAGCCTCCACTGTCAGCCCTATGGGTATTAATCATCTCCTAGGTGATCTTGGTTTCCATGGCAACTGTAATATTTATGTTTTCACTGTAGCACTGGCTGGTCTCCAATGGTTGGAAGGGCAGGGTAATCCTGAAACATTAAGTCTCAGTCATAAATTTCTCATTGCTGTTATTAGAAAACCAGTTCACCACTTCCAAGTATTATTACTGATCTGTATTCAGATAAGTGAATTACACACAAACGTGTCTGAGACAACTCTGTCCTTTTTTTCCATGTTACCAGGCTTTTCGGTCCAATGGGTTTTTGCTGACTAAATAAGTTCCTGGTATTTGCATCCATATTTTCATGATAACTTTAAACACTACATAATATACCATTATGGAAATATATAATATTTGGAATATATACATATATAATATATGGAAATAGATTAAGTAGGTCTAGTATAACTCCCTAAAGGGAAAAGAAAATAAATATTAAGTATAACTTTATATATTCTTTAAAACAGAGATATCAATTAAGCCCAACAGACAGTGAATTAAAGTTTCTGAATTTTGTTAAAATTAAAAAGAATCAAGAGTGAATTGTCCATGAGAAAAAGTCTCTGATCTTTCCTGCCTTCATCAGAAGTCATAAATATTGTATCAGTTGTCAAGATTTTCCTAGAAAGAGTTTCCAGAACAATGAAATCAAGCAGACTGTCTTACACCTAGGGGGATTCAAGGCTGGAAGAAAGTCTTTTCTGAAAGATGGCCTGGAGCAAAATTATAGATTCTTGGTCCCTTGAATTAATGGTGTCAGTATCCCTGCCGCCTTTCTTCAAGTTCTTTTCTTCCTGCATGTCTTCTAAAATATACATTAACCCATTAGACTGATAAATTTTAAAATGATAGTTCTCCTAGGCTTTAAAAAAAATCATGCCATGGAAGTATCTTCCATCCTGATCATGCACAAAATTGGCCCCATCTTTTTCTTTGGCCAAAGGATGTCAATGGTACCACAGAATGATGCACTGCCCTCCTCGAAACCTGTTTGTATCATCTCTGGGATAGGAGGCGGGGAAAGCTGCAGGGGGTGGGAGGCAGAGAGGGGAAAGGATGAGGACAGAGAGTGAACCATTAATATTGAGTCACTTTGTGGGGTCTCACTGCTGTGTGCAGCAGGACTCCTAGACTGTCCTCTAACGAGTGGTATCTCCGCTAAGTTCAGAAGTGTCCATACCTTATGCCTCGTGGCTGAGGAGACAGTTTAATGAAGTTGAGCACTCGGAAGAGAGTCTTTACACACCAGGTGCTCAGAGGACACTGTGCAATAAAATCGAAGGAAAACTTTAGTCCAGCTGAAGGGCACAGTTTTAAACAGAGAGCTCTTAAATTGGAATATTGGGATTGACATATACACACTACTATATATACAATGGATAACTAATAATAATCTACTGTATAGCACAGGGAACTCTGCTCAATACCCTGTAATGGACTACGTGGAGAAAGAATCTAAAAAAGAGAGGATATATGTGTACATATAACTGATTACTTTTGCTATACACCTGAAACTAACAACACTGTAAATCAACTACAATAAAAATTTTTTAAAAAGAAAAGTGATCCCAATGAACTAGCTAAAACATAGCAGAAACAGCAACAATTAAAAAAAAAAACTGGAAACAAAAAAACAAAAAACAAAACAAAGAGTGATCTCCTAGGTGGCATATATTCAAACTTTAGAATTTTTCTACTGTATTCCATAATTCAGATACAGTGGATATCTCCACATATGAAAATAGGGCCATACAAAATGGATTCCATACTGAGCCCCTGCTCCTTCCTCCAAAATTGGAAGCTCAACAACTAAGAGACTCTATTTTGTCTTTCAGTGCTTCCACTATAAGGGGGCATGATCAGATCAGATCAGATCAGATCAGTCCCTCAGTCGTGTCCGACTCTTTGCGATCCCATGAATTGCAGCACGCCAGGCCTCCCTGTCCATCACCAACTCCTGGAGTTCACCTAGACTCATGTCGATCGAGTCAGTGATGCCATCCAGCCATCTCATCCTCTGTCGTCCCCTTCTCCTCTTGCCCCCAATCCCTCCCAGCATCAGAGCCTTTTCCAATGAGTCAACTCTTCACATCAGGTGGCCAAAGTACTGGAGTTTCAGCTTCAGCATCATTCCTTCCAAAGAACACCCAGAGCTGATCTCCTTTAGAATGGACTGGTTGAATCTCCTTGCAGTCCAAGGGACTCTCAAGAGTCTTCTCCAACACCACAGTTCAAAAGCATCAATTCTTCGGCGCTCAGCTTTCTTCACAATCCAACTCTCACATCCATACATGACCACAGGAAAAACCATAGCCTTGACTAGACGAAACTTTGTTGGCAAAGTAATGTCTCTGCTTTTCAATATGCTATCTAGGTTGGCCATAACTTTCCTGCCAAGGAGTAAGCGTCTTTTAATTTCATGGCTGCAGTCACCATCTGCAGTGATTTTGGAGCCCCCAAAATAAAGTCTGACACTGTTTCCATTGTTTCCCGATCTATTTCCCATGAAGTGATGGGACCGGATGCCATGATCTTCGTTTTCTGAATGTTGAGCTTTAAGCCAACTTTTTCACTCTCCACTTTCACCTTCATCAAGAGGTTTTTTAGTTCCTCTTCACTTTCTGCCACAAGGGTGGTGTCATCTGCATATCTGAGGTTATTGATATTTCTCCTGGCAATCTTGATTCCAGCTTGTGTATGGGGAGGACAATAAAACACTGCCAGTGTTGGGATACAGTAATTAGGTCTGCTTCTCTGTGATGTTTTTGTGCTCACATTATGGAAAATCCCCATAGAATCTCAAACTGATTTCAAAGTCTTCTGTCATCATGATAAAAGAAATCATTTGAATTAGACATGCATGTAATTAGCTCAGCTCTCTTAGAGGGAGCACTTTATCTTTGAAGTGGCTATTCAGAGTGGACACTCCCTGAGCAAAGCCTTTGCAATAAACAAGATTGATATGATTCTTTAAAAGCATGTTGTTTTATGAATGCAAGCTCCAGTGTCTGGATTCCTGGTAGTGGCTGCTCTCTCCTGGATGAATGGAAACTAAGGTTTCCACTTTCATCTCTGTGTTGTGTGTGTGTGTGTGTGTGTGTGTGTGTGTGTGCAGAAAACAAGTCACTTCTTGTGTGGAAGCCAGGTTTTGCCTCCTATATTTCTCTTCGACTTTAAGCATTTTTCTCCTTGTGTAACAGGCATATCTGCATCCCAAACATGGAAGTATGAATATACTTGACTGATGTTGAAGTGAAGAGCTCATGCAGCACAGGACACAAGAGCCTTGGAGTGAAAGCTCATCCTTCCCACCAATTGGCACTTTGCAAAGGAAAACAGGTATTAGTGGTTTATTTTGAGCTAAATCCTCCCCAACAATAAACATAAGTGCACCAGCCTGAAGTGTCAAGAGACCCTGAAGGAAGTGCTACAAAAGCCTTCAGTCGCAGCATTTTGGATTTTGCCGGTGGCTTACAGCATGAAGAGAGAAAAGGAGCCTTTGGATGGCCCTCTTCCTTGGTCTGTCTTTGACCTCTGGCCAGTGCTGGTCCTCTCTGGGGTGTGTCCTACTTTAGTCTTGTTGTTTAGTCACTAAGTCCCATCTGACTCCTTAGCAACCCCATGGACTACAACCCTGTCCATGGGATTTCCTAGGCAAGAATATTGGAGTGGGTTGTCATTTCCTCCAGAAGGGGATCTTCCTGACCCAAGAATCAAATCCACGTCTCCTGCGTCACTTGCACTGGCAGGCAGATTCTTTACCACTGAGCCACCCAGAAAGCCCTATGTCCTTCTTTAGGGGCACGATAGCTTCTGAAGACAGATATATCTCAATTTTATGTTCTGACTGACATTCCCTACACGACTTGAGGAGATGGGACTTGGGGCACTGTCAGCAGGATAACCAGGTAACACTGTGCTGGTAACTGGAAAAGTCCCCTTGTCAAGGTCTTAAGTTCCTGCCTCTGGAGGTACCAGTTTTCCAGACCAGTTTCTCAGACCAGGTGAGCAGGGACAGCGGACACAAAGCACAGAAAAGATAACCGAATCAGGGAGGCACAGAGTATACCAACACAAATAAATTCTAATGTTAATCCACTTGATGGAGTTTGAGATTCTGTGGTCTCATAAGAACATCGCATGTTCTCTTTCTGGCTCCCGTTTTAAATACAGCCAAGCCTGCAGTCGCTTCTGTTCAGACACTCGGCTCTGACAGCTGACTCCCTTGTCCTCCCCTATCTCTCCCCACTGGTGACTGGCAGCTCACAGACTCCTCTGGGGTCTCCATAGAACCAGAGACACAGCCTTCCCTGTGGGGACACAGAGCTACAAAAATCAGTTGGAATCATCCTCATTTCCTTTTCATTTTTAAGTGAGTGAATTCAAATGAAAGAGGATGTCTTAGAGGGGAAAAGAATGCACAAAATGAAGCCTCCAGCAGAAAGGCAGAGCACACACACACACAAAAAAAGCAATTGGAGGACTCTGAATTGTGTGAAGAGCTCCAACCCATGTTTGCAGCATCTGGGGGAACTGCCTTCTGTTCCACAGGCCCTGGGGTGCCTGACTTGCTAAACCATCCCTGGGGGATGGTCCAGCTGACCCCATTCGCATTCCTCCAGTCCCCACCTCAGCCCTGGGACTGCTCTGCTCCTTCATCCCGCCACCCAGGGCAATCTTGGCAGGCAGATATGATGCAGATACAATAGAAGCCCCAACTGTGAACCAAATCAAAAGCCATGCTCATATACTAGAGTGACTGCTGGATCCACAGAAGCCTGTGAACCTCTCTTCCATCCAGGGTTTTTTTCAAGTTGAATTCTTTGGTATCTAGTGAGAGGACTGATTTGATAAGAGAGGTCCGCATCCAGGTCATGGTTCCACCTCTACATTGGAGTTTTCTCATCTGTCATAGGAAATAAGAAGAGTGCCTGCTTCCTAGGGCTGTTGAGAAGATTAAATGAGATGATACCCATTAAACATGCAATAAACGCATCACAAATGTTATCTGTTGTTATTGGCAGAGTCAGCCTTAAGCAAAAAAGGAAGGCAGGCTCTGTTAACTTTTAGAGCCTTTTTGTTCTACTTTAAGTTCTCCCACACCTTAGTGGACAGCTTTCAACCTCCAATGCCCAGAAGAATGTCTGTATACTACATTCCCAGTAACCGCCACATCCAAGCCTCATAACATAAGCTCCTTCCCCGAGTTAATCAGGCACACAGCACCCAGCCTCCATGAATCAAAGAATATTCAGACTGAAGTGGTCTCCACAGAAGTATCTCCAGAGATTGTCTAGTCTCCAAAGTTTAAGTTTTGTTCAAAGCTCAGAAAACATCTCATCTAGATTTAAAGATCTGTTTTTATGTCCTTCCATGCACTAGGCTAACACTAACCTTAAAACTAAGTGGGACTAAGTTTTACAGAGTTTCTTTCATAATAACAGGGAATTTCCCTGCGCAAATTTACATACATGTGTCCAGTGGTAGGGGATTTGCAGGCTATGATGGGCAACTAGAGTAAGAGAGATGTTGACTAATGCGGTAAGGAATGTTAGCGCCAGATAGACAACAGCATTTTATTTTAGAAAATATGTTAAGGGACTGTGTGAGGATTAGTTAGGATATCAACAAGCCCTGACCTTGAGACATGGAAATGTCTTCTTAACCAAAATCCTATATTTAAAGGAAATTCATTAAGACAGTTTTACTTACAGGCCATATATTATTGAATTATCAAAACAAATTCTCTTTTCAAATATTAGTGAAAACCATACAGTACAAATTTCATGTGTATAAGAATTTCATAGAACACTCATCAAACATACAAATGCTACCGTTCCAGTGATTCTGGAATGGTCTGTGGGATTCTGTTGTCTAATGAGCATACCAGGTGTTTCTGAGACAAATAGGTTAGAAAAATGTTTTGAGAAAACTGCTGTAGACACATTCTATACTCAGCCACTCTGAATTGGAGGTGAATTTTTCCCTCAGGGAACATTTTACAATGTCTAGAGCTATTTTGGGAGAAGGCAATGGTATCCCACTCCAGTACTGTTGCCCAGAAAATCCCATGGACAGAGGAGCCTGGTGGGCTGCAGTCCATGGGGTCACAAAGAGTTGGACAGGACTGAGCAACTTCACTTTCATTTTTCACTTTCATGCATTGGAGAAGGAAATGGCAACCCACTCCAGTTTTCTTGCCTGGAGAATCCCAGGGACGGGGGAGCCTGGTGGGCTGCCGTCCATGGGGTTGCACAGAGTCGGACACGACTGAAGCAACTTAGCAGCAGAGCTGTTTTGGGCTTCCCAAGTGGGGCTAATAGTAAAGAACCTGCCTGCCAATGCAGGAGACATAAGAGACCTGGGTTCTATCCCTGGGTCGGGAAGATCCCCTGGAGGAGGGCATGGGAACCCAGTCCAGTATTCTTGCCTGGAGAATCCCATGGACAGAGGAGCCTGGCAGGCTACATACAGTCCATAGGGACGCAAAGAGTTGGACACGACTGAAGCAACTTAGCATGCACACCTGCAGAGGTATTTTTGATTGTCCCCACTTGGTGAGGTGGGGGTGGGGAGCAGCGCTACTGGCATCTACTGGGTGTAAGTCAAAGATGCTGTTATACATGCTACAGCGCACAGCCCTGTTCCCCACAACAAAGAGTTATGATTCAAAATGATACTGGCGCTGCTCTATGACCACACTGACCTCGGCAGACTTGGGGCCCAAACTCAAAACATTCTGCTTTCAGTTTGCGGTTTACCTACAAGTCAAGCTGGTGTTGGTGGTTGCTCATCACTCATTCCACTTTCCTCCGTGTCCACTTAGTCTTAGGAGTTTACTACAGAGCATTCTGACAACCTGGGTACAAAGATGTAGGGTGGAAAACGCTGGCTCAACTCTGACCCTTTGGAGGCAATTATCTTCAGAGGCTTGAAGGACAATGGGCCCTCTCTGCAGCCACTCCTGAGTCATCACTGCCGTTGGCAGACACAGTGATGCTGGGAAGATTTCTCTGTGGATTTCAACTCCACTGGCAGCTCGGAAATAGTGTGGAATCAAAGTAGATGATCGAAAAGCATGGTTAAACAAGAAAGCTGTGGAGGCTTTGCTGACCAATTAAGTCTGTTTCATTTCAGCTCAACAATTCAACAAAGGGTTCTGTGCCAGACAAAGTGTAAGACACAGGGAAGGGTTGAAAATTGCATAATATTGTTCCTTCCTCAAGGAATCACAGCCTCAGCTCCTTCTGCCTTTCTTCTCTCTGCCGTTTACCTTCCCCCTCAAACGCCTGAAAAGCCTTTCCTTATGACTGACTTCTATTTATTGGCTGCTTAAGACCTAAGAAGCTAAAGAAGACCCAGAGAGACTAATCTAGAAGTCCCAGAAAGGGCAACAGAACAATATCCCTCTTTATAGGAAGGTTCTGGTAATTTATCATTAACAAAGAAACAACCTTCAATGGGGCTATTAAATACTGAGTTTATATGTACAAGAACTATCTCAGCAAATGTTTCTAATTTCTAGACAGTTTCTATTTGCAAATAAGGTTACTCTGCTTGCTTAGGTGGAATAACCCTGGGACTTGAGTTTTGCTGAGGGAAAAATGCAAAAGTCATTGAAGTGTAATATACTGGAGTCAGCGTGAGAAGAATGACCCCTGCCAGCCCACCCAGTGGGCTATGGTCAGACTATACAAAAACTCCATGATAATTTTTGAGAAAGAAGTGTTCAATGAAACCCCACCCATTCCCCTTTTAGTCACATCATTCACTCTCCTTTGCAGTTTTTGAAAGGTTCATATTTCTGGGTTCTAGGTTCAGGACAGAAACTTCTTTTCCAGGTCAAGAAAGGCAACCTGAGGAGGGTACCCATGGAGCTTCAACTGTGGGCAATATTCTTTTTTTTTAAACTGGGTGGTGGACATTTAGTGTAGTGTAGTGCCTCATTTTTTAACAATATTTGTGACTCATAGTCCTTGGGATATATAAATTATTTCATTGTAATGGAAAACTGAAGTTCCCAAGGTAAATCTTACAATCAGCCAGATGTACATTCAGTGTCATTTCTCCAACGTTCATCCTTCTTCTCTGCTTCTTCCTGTTCCTCTACCTCCTATTCCCTGCTTCTGAACTCACTCTCTGTCATTCTCAATCCTGTATCCCCACCTGCCACTTCCTCCCACTGCCTCCTCTCCCCGTCTGGCTCTGTGTCCCATTTCTGCAGAACCTCCTACTCTTTCCTCCCACAGCCTGGGCATCTGTGAGGAGGGAGGGGCTGGTGTGAGCAGGCAGTCAGGTTAATTCTAGACCAAAAGCTTCACTTTGAGATTGTCCACATGGTCCCCAAATCCTCAGATGTTTTCATAGCCATACTTCTTTAAAGTGTTCATTACCTAACTTTCTGCACCAAGGATTTGAGATTAATTATAAAAATATGTAGACTATGGCAAGATTGAATAAATAGTTGAGAAAATCAGAACGAAGATACCATCACTTTATTGGGCTGGGTTTGTATTAAATCATTCTGTTATCAGCTTAATGAAACTGCAGCTGTATTTCCTAGAACTCCCATTGTTTGATGGTTCCAGGTTAGAATTGGCCATAAGAGAACTGGGCATAAAATATGAGGGGTAGGCTTTAGCAGCAGCCTCCCTCTCTGGATGTTTTGTGATCAGAGGTGGCAGCCAGTTCCAGTTTCAACTCACTCTTTTCTGCTTCTTCTTCAACTCTCCTTCCTGACTTTTCACCCTGTTGACCAACTTTTCACCCTGCAGCCCAAGTCTATCTCCAGGCACTTGCTGTGGCCCCATCGACTTCTCCCATAGACTCCTCCAACAGCTCCCTCTCTGCTGGCTTCTTCTGTGCCTGCCTGTGTTTGGCTTCTCAAGTAAACAGGTCAGGCACTCTGTGGTCTTTGGCCTCCCTTTGAGACCATCACTTACCCGGTGCCCTCTCCCTCTCCACAATTGTGAAAGGTCTGTGTGCTCAGTTACTCGGTCACGTCTGATTCTTTGCAACCCCATGGACTGTATGCCGCCAGACTCCTCTGTCCGTGGATTTTCTAGGCAAGAATACTGGAATGGGTTGTCATTCCCTTCTCCAGGGGAGCCTTCCTGACCCAGGGATCCAACCTGCATCTCTCACGTCACCTGCATTAGCAGGCAGATTCTTTACCACTAGTGCCACCTGGGGATCCCCGTGAAAGGTCTAATTCCAGTAATAAATCCCTTAACTCTTAAGAGGTTCAGCTTCTGGGATTGACACTGTGAGAACAGTGTTCAAGATCAAAAGATGACACAAATCATTCTCTTTGAAACACTGATTGTGGGCACAGTTGAGTCAATCTGTCCACTAATCTCATTTACTGATGAAATACTGAAACCCAATTATATGAAGTTACAACCATCACCCATCGAGGTCAAGCTCCACTGGCAGACATGGGAATAGAACCCAGATTATCGATTTATACAGTTTCAATTCTTTTCCTCAACAGTGACTATAGCCATATTTTAAGTAAATGACTATTGAATCAGTTTGCTTAAAAAAAAAGAAAAAAGGATGTGTTAAAGCAGAAATTAGTACTTTGACACTGCTTAGATCATTCTTTTAGAAAACAGAGAACTATAATGATTATTCTGTTTAATAACTGACAGGAAGCTAGATGGCATATCATACAGGTGCTGAATCTAATTTAAAAAAACAATAATAAAAGTTATTAGAGGAAAAAAAAATTTGAGCATATGAGAACATCAAAGTTGATCCTGAATCTAAAGTAACTATGGAAACATTGCTTAGAAAAATTATATGTATTAACTTTGTGGTTCACGGAAGACATTAGCATCTTCAATATTTAAAAATAAACAGTCTCAAGATGTTCCTATTTATATTTTTAGCAAGTAGATATGTAGTCTATGGAGCATATTTTAGCTGTCATTAAGAGAGTCACTAACAGTGGAATTTCCTCACTTCTAGCTTTGATATTTCCCCCTTAAGACAAAATTTGCATTGATGAAAATATAAATAGGACATGTCTTGATTGAAATGGTGGTAGTTGCATGAAATTATTTTCTGGGTATGAAAGAAAAGAAAGACAGAGTTCATGCAACACATTGTTTGCACAACTCCCAGATAAGATGTGGAGTCCAGCGTCCTCCACACTGGTGTGTGGGGCTTATTCTCAGGCGACTCATGACTAGGAGAAGAGGCGCTGGCTACCCACCCTGATGTGACCCTGGGAAAATCATGTTCCCCCTCCAAATTCTAATCTGTTTCCTCATCTGCAAAAGAAGAGAGTACATCTGGATAACCTCTGAAACACCTATTTCTCCTTAAATCTCATTTTTGTGTTGTGCCAAGACATAGCATAATGGTATAAATGAATTTTTAAAACTTATAGTTTACAATGTTGTGTTAGTTTCAGGTGTACAGCACTGTGATTCAGTCCTCTCTCTTATATATATGTGTCATATATATATACATATATATATATGTACATATACATCAGATTCTTTTTCCTTATCTTGTTGTTCAGTCACTAAGTCGTGCCCAATTCTTTTGCAACCCTAGGGACTGTAGCCTGCCAGGCTGCTCTGTCCATGGGATTTTCCAGGCAAGAATACTGGAGTGGGTTGCCATTTCCTTCTCCAGGGGATCTTGCTGACCCAGGAATCGAACCTGGGTCTCCTGGATTCTCATGCTAGAGGGTAAAAAGGCAAGGACAGTGGGCTGTGAATGGCTGTGGGTAGCCAAATCATAGCATCTGCATCAGCATGCTCCAGAACTTTTTCTGAAATGGAGCTAAATTTATCTTAGACCACAGGCTTCTCTGATGGCCATCCTGCCTCCATCATAGGTGCCTAGAAAAAAATCAGTTTTTGATAACGGTTGCCAAAGTATCTAGAAATATGTCAGAATTATAATTACATAAAGTAGAGGAGTATATCTATACCAGTACAATAGCCCTAATAATAATATAAAACAAAATTATAATAAAAAAAATAATAATAGATTTTCAGAATAAATGAATGCCATTTGCAGTAATATGGATGGACCTAAAGATTATCATACTAAGTGAAATAAGACAGAGAGAAAGACAAATATCATATGATATCACTTGTATGTTGAATCTTTAAAAACAATAGAAATAAACTGATTTAAAAAATAGAAAGAGATTCACAGACATAGAAAACAAACTTATGGCTACCAAGGGACATGACTTAGTGACTAACCACCACATGAGAATCCAGAAAGCCAAACACCCACCCACCCAGGCTTTCTTCTATCCGAACTGACAATATGATCCAGTTCTGGCCCCTGAAAATCAGACAGAAATCACTGAGAAGAGTTTTGGGAGCACATTACAGAAGAGACAGGCAAGCTGGTTCTCTCTTCTGTCCTTTGGTTCATGTCCCTCCCACCTGAGACCTGGACTCAGAAGCTGAGAAGTGCAGTAGTCCTCCAGCCACCATAAGGCTAAGGCCACGTGCTGAGGAAGGAGGAACAGCCAATAGGAATCTGGGCCAGATGGTATCTCTGAGCTATTATCCAAATTAATCTACCCCAGATTCCTTCTTGGGGGTAATAAAATCCTGATTGGTTGAAGCTTTCAGTGTCCTATTGCTTGTAGCCAAACACAGTCTAACTAGTACACATGGACTCTGTGGACAGCGCTAAAACAGGGCTCTAACTTGGATGGCTTCTAGTGGAGAAAAGGGACAAATAAATTTGGACCACTACAGACCAGTGCCATTATCCAAAACCACAGATTTTTAGGTATACATGCTGAGAGCAAGAACAGTCACAAACAGAACTGCAGAGAATGCCACTGCTTTTTAGAGAAGGTGAGGAGCAAAGCCATAAAGCCACAAGAGAAGTGAAGGAAAACAAGGATGAGGTGCCTCCTGAGAGAAGTGAGGAAAATGGTCTGGTCTTCCTTCCCTTCCATGCATCTAAAATGGCAGAACAGTCAGAGGAATGTGTTTTTAAATTGTTGGTTGAAAGGGAATACAAGTTTTTAAGACTTTGATTATAATATTTCCTCTCTATCCAACACTACTTATGGGTTGTGTAGGATAATTCTCATATCTCCACATTCTCAACAACACAGATGATTTCCAATCATTGTGGTTTTTTTTTCCAACCAGCACCTTAGATTTTTATTCACTATGATAGGCCTCAAAGATGTTCACATTCTAACCCCTGCTGCTGCTATGCTGCTAAGTCGCTTCAGTCGTGTCTGACTCTGTGCGACCCCAGAGACGGCAGCCCACCAGGCTCCCCCGTCCCTGGGATTCTCCAGGCAAGAACACTGGAGTGGGTTGCCATTTCCTTCTCCAATGCATGAAAGTGAAAGTGAAGTCGCTCAGTCGTGTTCAACTCTTAGTGACCCCATGGACTTACTGCAGCCTACCAGGCTCCTCTGCCCATGGGATTTTCCAGGCAAGAATACTGGAGTGGGGTGCCATTGCCTTCTCCAGATTCTAACCCTTAGAACCTAGTAAATGTTCCCTAGTAAAATGAACTTTATAGATATGACCAAGTTCAGGATCTTGGAAGAAGGAACTTAAGATGGGTTACTTCCTACCTAGGTTATCTGCATGCTGCTGCTGCTGCTGCTAAGTCGCTTCAGTCTTGTCCGACTCTGCGACCCCACAGATGGCAGCCCACTAGGCTCCTCTGTCCCTGGGATTCTCCAGGCAAGAATACTGGAGTGGGTTGCCATTTCTTTCTCCAATGCATGAAAGTGAAAAGTGAAAGAAGTCACTCAGTTGTGCCCCACTCTTAGCGATCCCATGGACTACAGCCTACCAGGCTTCTCTGTCCAGGGGATTTTCCAGGTAAGAGTACTGGACTGGGGTGCCATTGCCTTCTCCAGGTTATCTGCATAAGCTCAATGTAATCACAAGTGTCCTTATAAAAGAGAGACAAAAGGTTTAGAGTCATAAAAAGTCCGTGTTATGACATAGGCAGAGAGTGGGTGATGCTATGTTGCTGGTTTTGAAGATGAAGGATGGGGCCATAAGCCAAGGAATGCAGGCATCCTTACCAAGCTAGAAGAGGCAAACTAATGGAAGAAGAAACAAGAAGAATCAAGCTCTGCCAACACCTTGATTTTAATACTTATGACCTCCAGAGCTATAAGATAGTAAATCTGTATTGTTTCAAGCCATTAAATTTGTAGGCATTTGTTACAGTAGTAGTAGGAAATGAATACACAGGACTTTTGCACCTCAGAAGAGTCTACTTGACCATAGCAAGCTGGCACTAAGTGATCTCCATGGTAAAGCTCAGACAGGTTTTTTTTTGGGGGGGAGGGCGGATTGAGAAATACTTGAGATAAAATTTGAATTTTTGTTTTGTTTTCCCACTTTTTAGATATTATTGACATATGACATACGTAAGACATATATTGTGATTATTGGATATATGCATATATTACAAAATGATTATCACAATAAAGTTGGTTAACACCATGGTCTCCTGACAGAATTGCAATTTGGGTGATAACACTGAAGATCTATTCTCTTAACAACTCTCAAGAATATAATGCAGTATTGTTGATTAGAATCATACTATGCATTGGTTCCTCAGATTCTACTTATATTATAGCTGGGAGTTTAAACTGTTTGACCAACATCACCTCATTTCTTCCACCCCACCAGCCCCTGCAACCATATTCTCTATCTATTCAACTTTTATTAGATTCTAGAGAGATGTGAGAAAATATGATATTTGTCTTTCTCTGTCTGACATATTTCAATTAGCATAATGCCTCGAGGCTCATCTATGTTGTCACAGAAGACAGGGTTTCCTTCTTTTTGGTTGAATAATATGCCACTGTATGAAAATGGATGGATAAAGAAAATGATGGGCACATAGGTTGTTTCCACATTGGGGTTGTTGTGAATAATCAGGCAGTTTTAAAGTGCAAGGCAGGTGGGCTTGTTTCAGAAGTCTTCCTTTACCTGCGTCCTACCCTTTCTCTCCGCAGGTACCCCAGGTGTCCCTGGCCTTTCTCGCCTACTCTGTGTGTCTCGGGTTTCTCCTTCTTCCCTCTTAACATGTGTTCTCTGTCCCATTTCCTCAGAAAATTTAGCCTCCCCTTGTACACCAAGGCCATAAATGAATTCTCTAATATAAGGTAAGGTGAGGAATCCCAGCTTGGAAATTTGACTGCTAAGATTTACTGGCATGTGGGCTTGTGCAATGCAGTAGTTGTCTTCATTTATGGGACAGTTGTAAGAACAAACTGTTCTTACAGGGATAGGGTGGAGGTTTGAATATTGGTGAAGTGTTTAGGGCACATAGTAACTCTCAGTAAACATTAGCAATGAATGTTGATGACTTGGGGGTTATTTCATTGGGGTTATTTCATTCAAAGTCATTTGGAGGTTAAAAAGGGCTTTTCAAGAATAACACCTTAACACGAATCATTTCATTTTTTATTACAAAATTTCCCTTGTTACAACACATTAGTTTGGGTGATGTTGGGGCCCAGGAAGGTGTTCTGTGGCCCATCTCATCAACTGGACAATCTGTAACTATGATTTCAGTTCAGTTCAGTTTAGTTCAGTCACTCAGTTGTGTCCGACTCTTTGAGACACCATGAATCGCAGAACATCAGGCCTCCCTGTCCATCACCAACTCCCGGAGTTTACCCAAATTCATGTCCATTGAGTCCATGATGCCATCCAGTCATCTCATCTTCTGTCGTCCCCTTCTCCTCCTGCCCCCAATCCTTCCCAGCATCAGGGGCTTTTCCAATGAGTCTACTCTTCGCATGAGGTGGCCAAAGTACTGGAGTTTCAGCTTCAACATCAGTCCTTCCAATGAACACCCAGGACTGGTCTCCTTTAGGATGGACTGGTTGGATCTCCTTACAGTCCAAGGGACTCTCAAGAGTCTTCTCCAACACCACAGTTCAAAAGCATCAATTCTTCAGCGCTCAGCTTTCTTCACAGTCCAACTCTCACATCCATACATGACCACTGGAAAAACCATAGCCTTGACTAGACAGACCTTTGTTGGCAAAGTAATGTCTCTGCTTTTGAAAATGCTATCTAGGTTGTGCATTAGGCATCTTCAATGTGCTTACTGATGTAGTAAGCCCTGTAAGTGTTTGTGTGTGTGTCTGTGTGTGTGTGTGGTGAGGAAGCACAGATGAATAAGAACATCTCTCTGGGAGTTTACTGTGTCACTGGCCATCTGGGCTTCTTCCACCAGGGTTGTCCTGTCCGCTAGATCATCTAGTGCCCTGGGTAGTGGGGTGAGGGAAGATGATCATTCAGGCTGCAGTGAGGCAGCTGGGAAGCAACCTACTACATTTGGGAACTCGATGACAGGAACAGAACTGGGTCTGTTTTGTGCAAATCAGTTTTATCACCTACCTACCATGGGACCAGGGTTCCCCTGGTGGCTCAGATGGTAAAGGGTCTGCCTGCAATGTGGGAGACCTGGGTTTGATTCCTGGGTTGGGAAGATCCCCTGGAGAAGGAAATGGCAACCCACTCCAGTACTCCTGCCTAGAAAATCTCATGGATGGAGGAGCCTGGAGGGCTGCAGTTCATGGGATTTCAAAGAGTCAGATATGACTGAGTGACTTCACTTCACTTCACCATGGGACCACCAAGGACACCACAGATGCTCCCACAAAAGGAGATGGTGTTCAGAAGTCCACAGCATAATTACCTTTGTTCTTAGCCTCCGATGGCCTTTCTCCACTGTTAGGGTGATTTTTCACGTTTTCTAGGTTTTAGTCCAACCAGTTTAACTGGTCATAGAGTGTAGGTTGGAGGTGGAATGAGAGACTATGAATCAAAAGTTAAGACCATTCCCACCGACATCAAATAAGGGTGACAAACAGGTAATTAAGTCTAGCATGTTTCTAATTAAAACTCTAATTGCGTCAAGCTCTTCTAACCCAAATAGCTAAGGGATGATTCCTACTGCTTAATGAAAGCAAAATTCTTACCAATCGATGCTTTAGCCTAATGCTCATTCATTTATATAAAGGTCAATTGCCACATAATATCCACTGCTGATTGCCACCCACAGAAAAAGTAGTGGGAGGGAAAAAATCCATATGATGTTTGTTATCCTGCCTAGTTTTCCAGCTTTTAAAAATACCTGTGTCTGTGTGATGACTACGCGAGGGGGCCTTGATTATAGCTCGTTTTTATATAACAGAAGGAACTGTGCTTTTTAGCTGTTATAATATAATATTGGCTTGTACCTACAGGACAGCGAGTCCTTTTGTTTGTTGTCATTATCATGGTTAGTCATAGAGAGTACGTAAGAGCATCCAGCTCAATTTTATTAAAATGCCTCCAGTGCTCATTGGAAAGACATTGTCAGACACGATTCATCTTCCCACCTGTCAAATTTCAATCCTGTTTTCAAACACTTATGGAGCAAGATAACATAGCATAACCAAAATCAGAAAAAAGATCTCAAGGGAGCTGGCAGCCAAATCATGAAGCAAAACGCTTCCCTCCAGAGGCTTACCTAAGTTTCATGCTAGAAATTGTACCTGCTCTGCCAATTAGCTGATGCACGACTGAAGCGACTTAGCAGCAGCAATGGCAAAGCAATATCCCACAACTCAACAGAGACTGGGAAAATCTTACAGAGTATAACGTAAGGAACCACTGTTTTTTTTAAATCAGAAAAAAAGTTATTGGTGAGTTAAGTCTAGTAGTGAGAAGGCGTACTTATGTTTTGGAGGCAAATTGCAAACATCAAAGAAAATTTACTGGCAAGTGTTCTTCTGAAAAGCAGAAGGGAAGCCATATAAGTGGGTTTATTTGTCCTGCAAACAAAGATAAAGTAATATGCTAGAAGGGATTGAGATAATTCCAAGGCTTCTCTAAGACACTGAAATTAATCGCATGGGGGCATGCCATTCTGTGATTCAGTTAACAGATGCATGCCCCACTTTTTACCTGGTTCTTGCAGACTCTTGTTTCCTCTCCTCTCTGGAGTCCATTGTCAGGGGACCCAACTCTCACTTCACATACCTGCAGGCTTTCATTTCCTATCTATTTATGGTTTCACACTATGGAACATCTTGTACCTTTCTTTAACCAAAACTTATCTCTTCTGTTCATTTTTTTTTCTTGACAAATGTTTTTATTCCTCTAACCTCAATGAACCTATTCTGCCTAAAGTGTTCATGGTCCTCTGTGGTTTTACTATGTGGTCACACTGTGTTGTCCCCTACCCTCTGCAACCACCAGGTAATAGACTTGCAGTTAGAAAGGAGCTTTCTCAAACTAATATGTTGATGTTATCATATCTTAAAATAGAACCTAGGAATATCAACTGTCCTGTGAGCAAGAACTGTCCTGCCTTCTCTCCTCGGGGAGCTCCTCACCAATCTCAGGGGCTGCTGGAATGACTGCAAATATCCCTACAATGCAAGGGAGAATTCTGTAGCTGGTCATGCCAATTATGGCTAACATCTTTTAGCTCCAGGAGACAGTCTAAAGGTATTCTTCACTGCTTCCCCTCCCCCAGCACCTCCACATCACTGAGGCATCAGCTCATGGGTCCACTCCCCTTGAAAGCATTCCTTGATCTTGCAGATCTCAGGTGAGGTCTTTCTAACTAAAGATCAGGTGGATACCTTTAGACTGTCTCTTCCATTAGCAGATAGGATGGGGACTCTTTACTTCAACCTCAGCCTGTTGTCATAAAGACATCACCTACCATCTGTAGTTATGTGGGCCAAGCATAAATATAGATGACACTGGTAAATTCCTGGGAAACTGCTTGGGAATTAGCTTAAAAGTCTTAAGTTAATGAAAAATATGTTACAATTTAAAGATAAGAGAGTGAAAAATTATGTCAAGGCCTCATTCTTTTTTCTTTGTAAGATTCAAAACCAAGTTAATGTGTTACAATGAACTCCTTAGTTCTTTATCCAGCACTATAGTCATATCAATACCTGCATTAATTTAAAAAATATTCATGGATGGGCTGCCTCATTTTTTTGTAGAATACAGTTTGTTTTTGTTAATAACAGACCATAAGATTAATTTTAAGGAACAGTGCAATGTTTTCTGCACTATTTGATGATACTTTCATCAATCTTTAATGACATTATATGATGTAACAATGCTTTTCTTGGTTGTATCCTTCTAAGGCATCTGACAAGGAAGTGCTTGTAATGTTTTCTAAACATAGGTGGTTGAATTTAGTCTTCAAATTTATCTTTGGATGTTGGCTCAATTTCTGAGCCTCATTTCCTAATAATTACAACTGAAAACCTGACCTGCCTCTTGAGAAACCTATATGCAGGACAGGAAGCAACAGTTAGAACTGGACATGGAACCACAGACTGGTTCCAAATAGGAAAAGGAGTCCGTCAAGGCTGTATATTGTCACCCTGCTTATTTAACTTCTATGCAGAGTACATCATGAGAAACACTGGGCTGGAGGAAGCACAAGCTGGAATCAAGATTGCCAGGAGAAATATCAGTAACCTCAGAAATACAGATGACACCACTATTGTAGCAGAAAGTAAAGAGGAACTAAAAAGCCTCTTGATGAAAGTGAAAGAGGAGAGTGAAAAAGTTGGCTTAAAGCTCAACATTCAGAAAATGAAGATCATGGCATCCAGTCCCATCACTTCATGGCAAATAGATGGGGAAACAGTGGAAACAGTGTCAGACTTTATTTTTTTGGGCTCCATAATCACTGCAGATGGTGATTGCAGCCATGAAGTTAAAAGACGCTTACTCCTTGGAAGGAAAGTTATGACCAACCTAGATAGCATATTCAAAAGCAGAGACATTACTTTGCCAACAAAGGTCCATCTAGATAAGGCTATAGTTTTTCCAGTAGTCATGTATGGATGTGAGAGTTGGATTGTGAAGAAAGCTGAGCGCCGAAGAATTGATGCTTTTGAACTGTGGTGTTGGAGAAGACTCTTGAGAGTCCCTTGGACTGAAAGGAGATCCAACCAGTCCATTCTAAAGGGGATCAGTCCTGGATATTCATTGGAAGGACTGATATTGAAGCTGAAACTCCAGTATTTTGGCCACCTCATGTGAAGAGTTGACTCATTGGAAAAGACTCTGATGCGGGGAGGGATTGGGGGCAGGAGGAGAAGGGGACGACAGAGAATGAGATGGCTGGATAGCATCACCGACTCGATGGACGTGAGTTTGAGTGAATTCCAGGAGTTGGTGATGGACAGGGAGGCCTGGCATGTTGCAGTCTATGGGGTCACAAAGAGTCGGACACAACTGAGGAACTGAACTGAACTGAACTGATAACTGAAAAACTTCAGAAAAGTCTCATTTTTGGTGATTCAAGATTCATAAATATTTTACCATAGATGATTTTTTCACTAAAGTGGGTGTTTGACATCATTAATTAGTCATTTTGTTACATAACCCCCATTTAATGTCACTGAGTTAGAAACATTGAAGTCTTTTCTCTTGTGTGAACTCAACAAGTCATTTGAATCATATGACATGTTTCCTAAGATGACACATCTTAGGATTACAGTTGAACAATTTAAAGTTCTGAAGTGGTTATTCACCTGATTTGTGTATCTCTTTCAATGTGAAAACAATCCAATCCTGAACCCACAGTGATGCCCTGAAAGGGGCAGTCAACTTACCACTTACTCAGACTAACATACATTGTTTTCTCTGGGCCACCGTTTCATTTATTCTTCAAGCACATAAGTTGTGTCATAGAAAATGTGAAGTGATTGTTACCATTATCATTACTGAGAAGACATAATTTTAAATATGCTGTGAAGTAAAAATTGTATTATTTAAAGGACCAACTGCTTATGAATATCGCAAGGGTTGACAGTCCTGCTCACAAGGAGCTAATTATAATTATAAGACAGATGAGTTTGGGTGAACTCCGGGAGTTGGTGATGGACAGGGAGGCCTGGTGTGCTGTAATTCATGGGGTCTCAAACAGTCGGACATGACTGAGCGACTGAACTGAACTGAACTGAACCTTTATCATACACCTATCATGTGACAGGTACTATGCTTAGCTTTTACAAATATTTCCAGCATAATCCACTAGGGCTATGATATCAACTAGAGGAGAGATTCTGTCAAGGCTATTAGAATTTTATTAAGCATAATCACTATTATAATTACTTTTATTTCTTTATTAATCATAATAATTTATTTTCTTTTTGTTTAAAAATAAGGTTTACTGGTATCATTTAATTCTCAGCTTTAGGGAAAAGGCATCTTTGTAAATTTCTGCTGTTTTTAAGTTCACACAATATCTCAAGCTTGGATTACAGGACACTCCTTCACTTATTTGTTTTGTAAATGTGTACTTCAGTCATGATAACTCATATCTTGTGAAATCCCCAAAACATTAATTTGGGGGGATTTTTTTTTCCCTAGGGGAGCATGGAATAAAGAATCTGGGACAGATTGTTCTGAAGGAACAAATGACTGTAATACAAAACAGAATAAAATAAATGTCATGAAGAATGCACAAACAGAAGATCTCTTCCAGCTCAAGAAGGGGAAGGTAGTGGTCAGAAAAAAAATTTTAATGAAAGAGGTTTCTCTGGAGAGAGATTTTGCATGGCCGGTGGCATTTTTTTTTTTCTCACAAAAATAGCATAAAATTGGCACAAATTAAAAAGGGAAAACAATTCATATGGAAGAAATACAGTTACAGAGGTAAGAAAGGGATGGGGCTGTTCAGTGAATGGGAAGAAGATTGAATCTGGTGGATACTTGGAGTAGAGTTAAGTGAGGAGTGAGAGAGGATTCTAGAAGAGGAAGGTACTTAGATGGGGGGCTGGGGTTTAATCTAATAAGTAGTGGGGCTACTGAGCAGAGAGGTGACATGGTTAGCACAGTGGTGACACGGTCAGCTAAGTGCTTAAGGAAAATAAATCTTTGAAGGCACAAGTCCAGAAGGAGAAAACTGGAGGAAACCAGTTAAAGGGCTCTTTCTGCAGTCTAGATGAGAGGTAATGAGGGCCTGGGCCAGGGTGGTGGCAGCGATAATGAGGAGCTGGGGGAGAATGAGCCTGCCTGGGGCTGACGACCCTGCTCCCTGCCCATCATCAGTCCTTCCATTAATGGGTAAATGACATGGAATGTTCTCACAAGCTGTGAAAACACCTCATGATTTTATGTTTAATTCAGCAGATCACTTCCTGTTTTTAGTCCTGGGTGAAGCTCTTCCTGGTTTCTTACTTTTAATACAAGTCATTGAAATTTTTCTGAGTCATAAAATAATAAGATTTATTAGCAAAAAATACAAAGACATTTTCAGTTGATTTCTCTGACGATTAAGAAAATGGGTCATGTGACAAGTCCAAGTGTAAGTGATGCTGGGGGCACAAAAGCCTTTTATATGGCCCATGTGTGTGATCTGTGTGGGCTGTAGATCAGAGAGAATTGTGCTATATTTAACTTCCAAAATATATAGTTAAGAGTAGACAGTTGTTACTAGAGGCCCTTTGCTGAAACAGCACAATTGATTTTGAGTTATCAAAATGCACAAAGCAAGAAAATTGAAGCTTCTGTGCATGTCTGCAATAGTGGAAAAATCTAGTACCTGCAATATGATTAATTTGTACTGCAATTATGTTTTTAATTAACTTACTCTTTCTATTTTAATTCCTAAAAACGTATTAAACACGTCTTGCTTTATAGACTCAATTATCAGCATTGATAGCCTCTGGTTTGGAAAAGATTGAATTTGACCATTGCTATTAAATTCTGAGTTTGGAGGAGACCTCTGATGGGTAATGGCAGCAGGATTTTACAGCTGCTTTTTAATTTTTCAATTCTCCCACCAGTGGCTCATGCTGTGCAGTTTGTCTTTAAATCTCCCTGGAAAGTTTCTGTTTTTCTTTATATGTAACAGGCTGGATGTCAGTAAAGAAAAAAAAAAAAGCCTGGAAATTTAGGTAAATGTAAGTGGCCCTCTTTCTTTACTGCTCAGTCATGTCTAACTCTTTGAGACCCCATGGCCTATAGCTCACCAGGCTCCTCAGTCCTTGGGATTCTCCAGGCAAGAATACTGGAGTGGGTTGCCATTTCCTACTCCAGGGGTCTTCCCAACCCAGGGATAGAACCTAGGTCTCCCACATTGCAGGCAGATTCTTTACCAGCTCAGCCACAAGGGAAACCCAAGAATACTGGAGTGGATAGCCTATCCCTTCTTTAGTGGATCTTCCTGACCCAGGAATTGAACCAGGGTCTCCTACATTGCAGGAGGATTCTTTACCAAATGAACTATCAAGGAAGCCCCAATGGCTTCAAATCAAATCAAATCAGAGAATCAATCCCAGATAAGGCAAAACCAATTCAAAGAAACTACCCATAAGGTTCTGTTCCTATGGAAGTACTTCTAATACCAACATTTATATCAGTAAAGTTTCAATCAAAGAAACAGCATTGGAATTTATTAAACCATTCAACCCTACATATTTCTGGAACCTTTTTAAATAGTTATGTAAGGTCAAATTCCAGTTGAGCTATTTCAAATCCTGAAAGATGACGTTGTGAAAGTGCTGCACTCAATATACCAGCAAATTTGGAAAACTCAGCAGTGGCCACAAGATTGGAAAAGGTCAGTTTTCATTCCAATCCCAAAGAAAGGCAATGCCAAAGAATGCTCAAACTACAGCACAATTGCACTCATCTCACACACTAGTAAAGTAATGCTCAAAATTCTCCAAGCAAGGCTTCAGCAGTATGTGAACTGTGAACTTCCAGATGTTCAAGATGATTTTAGAAAAGGCAGAGGAACCAGAGATCAAATTGCCAACATCTGCTGAATCATGGAAAAAGCAAGAGAGTTCCAGAAAAACATCTATTTCTGCTTTATTGACTATGCCAAAGCCTTTGACTGTGTGGATCACAATAAACTATGGAAAATTCTTCAAGAGATGGGAATACTAGACCACATGACCTGCCTCTTGAGAAACCTGTATGCAGGAAGCAACAGTGAGAACCGGATATGGAACAACAGACTGGTTCCAAATAGGAAAAGGAGTATGTCAAGGCTATATATCGTCACACTGCTTATTTAACTTCTATACAGAATACATCATGAGAAACACTGGGCTGGAGGAAGCACAGGCTGGAATCAAGATTGCTGGGAGAAATATCAATAAGCTCAGATATGCAGATGACACCACTCTTATGGCAGAAAGTGAAGAAGAACTAAAGAGCCTCTTGATGAAAGTGAAAAGAGGAGAGTGAAAAAGTTGGCTTAAAGCTCAACATTCAGAAAACGAAGATCATGGCATCTGATCCCATCACTTCATGGGAAATAGATGGGGAAACAGTGGAAACAGTGTCAGACTTTATTTTTATGGGCTCCAAAATCACTGCAGATGGTGATTTCAGCCGTGAAGTTAAAAGATGCTTACTCCTTGGAAGAAAAGTTATGACCAACCTAGATAGCATATTGAAAAGCAGAGACATTATTTTGCCAACAAAGGTCCATTTAGTCGACTATGGTTTTTCCAGTGGTCATGTATGGATGTGAGAGTTGGACTATAAAGAAAGTTGATCACTAAAGAATTGATGCTTTTGAACTGTGGTGTTGGAGAAGACTCTTGAGAGTCCCTTGGACTGCAAGGAGATCCAACCAGTCCATCCTAAAGAAAATCAGTCCTGGCTGTTCATTGGAAGGACTGATGTTGAAGCTGAAACTCCAATACTTTGGCCACCTGATGTGAAGAGCTGACTCATATGAAAAGACCCTGATGCTGGGAAAGATTGAGGGCAGGAGGAGAAGGGGATGACAGAGGATGAGATAGTTGGATGGCATCACTGACTCGATGGACATGGGTTTGTGTAGGCTCCAGAAGTTGGTGATAGACAGGGAGGCCTGGTGTGCTGTGGTTCATGGGGTTGCAAAGAGTTGGACACGACTGAGCGACTGAACTGAACTGAACTAGAGTTTGAGGCCAGTGAGAAGGGAAAAAGACTGTAAAGAGAGAGAGAAGAAAACACGGACCCCACAAGGTTAGATTAGAAACTGTGATGGCCTTTGACTGACTGTAAGCCTCCAACTTAATGACATGGGTGTACCATGGGAGCTAAACATACACTTGGCTCAGAAGTCAGAGATGCTAAAGGAGGATCTTGCAGGAGCTGGAGTAGCTACATGCCCCAAACCTACAAGAGGGGCCAATAGGTAAGTTATTATATGCAAGAGCTTGGTCCCGCAAATCTCCCAGCATAAAAGAATATGGCTGCTGCTCCATAACCACCTCCAATATATCAATCAAAGTATTTCTTATGGCCTATGCTAACATGGAACTATTCAAGGCAGGAGATTTGGGAGATACAGCTCCATTTTTGGAATAATACAAATTCATCAGAATATGTAATCATTGTAGGTAACACTGTGAACAGAAACTGACCCCAGGAAACAATTACAGCAGTCTTTCTGAACTTTGAGATAGCAGAGATATGCCAATATGTCCTATTTAGCATTTCTCCTATCCTACAAATAGTCATTGAGGTACACTGAATTCCTGATAATTTTAAAAACTGCTATTTTTGAGCAGTCAAAATATATTAAATAACCAGTGTCTATGGCTTGTGCTATATTTTGTGGAACAGAGTATGCTGAGTTTTGTACAGAACATGGAAATGCAGTCGGACTGTGGCCAGCTGGCTTTCCATCTAAATATAGTCTTATGCTTATAGGATCTGTTTCTTGGTAAAGGTTTTTATATCTAGCTCTCTAAGCAGATATTTTTTTCTCTCTTGTTTTATTTTCAAAGGGAAAGTGATTGTAAACTTACCTTCCTCAATTTACTCTTCCTTTGTGAAGATTTAGCATCAGTAAAAAGATATGAGTGGTGAATATTTGAAGACAGGGTTGATCCCATGTTAGAGATATTGCTAGAAGTTGAATGGATAGTGGAGCCATGAAGAAACACCCCTCTTCCTTTCCAAACTGCAATCAGAGAATAAGTTCACAAACTGTCAGCTCCATTAGTGGTTGGGTGCTGTGCTTAGTCATTCAGTAATATCTGACTCTTTGCTACCCCCATGGACTGTAGCTCTAGACTTTACGGCTTCTGTAGACTGTGGTGGTATATGTAGCTTAGACTAATAAGACCTTCCTCCCCATATTTAGACTGGCTGTGAGGACAGCTGAACTTGTAGGGAAGATATCAAGTACACTTGTGTATTCTTACCTGCTTCAAAAATAATTAGCAGGGTGGCTCCATTGTACCTGGTCACTGGTAGAACAGGGAGAGAATAACAAACAATAAGCCTATACATGTGGAGGGATAAATATGCTTATGGTAACAGGGTAACAGGAAATTAAGAGGAGGGCTAGAATAAATGAGCATGAACCTCCTTTAATTCCCTGGAAATGCCTAGAAGTCAGGAACTGTCTCTTCTACTCACTGAAAACCTGGACCATTCTGCTTCCTACAGGGAGGAAGAATAGGGGCTCAAAGAGGTCTCCCCAATACTCACCGCTTGTAAGTTGGGACAGAAGTCCTTGGTTAGGCAAATGTAAGGCAGATGGGTAAGAACTGACCCCAACCCCAAGATTTATATAGCATCACATTTTCAAACTGTTTTCAAATAAACATTCCAGTCAACCCTTGCAATCATTTGGTGAAGGAAGCTGTTTTTCACAGAATCAAATATATTTTATCCCCATTTATTAAAAAGAAAACCATCATTTGAGGAGGTTAAATGGCTAACCCAAGGTCACACAGATATCATGGTTAAAACCAGGACAGAAAACTAGGTCCTCTGATTGTGAGTCCACTCTTCATATCATTGCATGTGATCTTCCTATTGTTAAGGAATTTTAGAGGTCATCCTGCAGAGCATCTAGAAAACAAACCTCAGGCAATGGTGCATGTGTAAGGTTTCATCACAGGGAAGCAAGAGGGAGGGAAAGGAAAGTTAGAAAGAAGAGTGACAAGAACTATTGAATATGTTACTGAGTCAGCCTCTGCTGTGTAGCAACCTGACATTTGTTGAGAGCATCTTCTTTGCCAGGCACTAAGGATTTTAGGAGTAATAACTCCCTTCACCCTTGCAAAAATCCCATGAGATATGTGTTATTATTACTCTCATGCAATACACTAATGCACAGTACATACTAACACACAATACACAATGCCCCCGACTCGTATGTTAAAACCTAATCCCTCGTGGGATGGTATTTGGAGGTGAGGACTGGAAGGTGATTAGGTCATGAGTGTGATAAGCACCCTAAATCAGAGGGCAAGAGATCTCCTCCAAGAGAGCTTCCTCCAAATAAGGACACAACAAGAAGACGGCGCTCTATGAGCCAGGAAACAGGCTCTCACCAAGTATAGAATCTGTTGGCACCTTGATCTTAGACTTTCTAGCTTCCAGAACTGTGAGAAATAAGTCTTTGTTATGGAAGTTATCCAATCTGTAGTTTCCTTTCACAGCAGCCTGAATGGATGATGACCCCTTAGTTTATATAAACAAGACAACTGAGGCATAGAGGGGTTAAATAACTTACTGGTGATCATCCAGCTAGTAACTGCCACGTTAGTCGCTCAGTCATGTTTGACTTTTTGTGACTCCCATGGACTAGCCTGCTAGGCTTCTCTATCCATGGAATGCTCCAGGCAAGTATATGGGAGTGCGTAGCCATTCCCTTCTCCAGGGGATCTTCCTGACCCTGGGATCGAACACAGGTCTTCTGTATTGCAGATGGATTCTTTACTGTCTGAGCCACTTGGGAAGCCCCATAACTGCCATGCTGGGGTGTAAAACCTGCAGGCTGCCTGAGGATGCTACACACTCAACGGCTGGGCTCCTCTGTCATAACAGAGCTTTTGCATAGGTAGTTAATGAGAGAGGCAGGATGTAACCCATTCCCCAGAACAAGACAGGCATTGCTGCACACCATTCAGCCTTGAGTGAAAGCTGCTTCAAGCTGAAAGCTGTTCAATTTAAACCTATGTATGAAATCCACCTAATCACTAGTAGAAGCAAAAACTTTCTATTGTATTACTGATTGGTTTTGTAGATTTTACTTTGGCAGGGATTAGGGAGCAGAGAAAAAAGGCTGTTTTCATACTTAGAATAAATTCTTTTACAAGTAGCATTTGAATCAAAATTCTTGTATAATCATAGGAGTTTCCATTTTTAGCCACCAGCCCACTTATTTCTCCTGGTATTTTATGTAACTCAGTCCTAGAATAAAAAGTAAATAAGACAGAATCAAGGGCATGGAGTCCTCTTAGTGATGAGGATAATAATGCCATATGAAATCCCCAGATGACCTGGTGTGAATTTATAGAAGCATTTTCGTTGATATTAATCACTGTAGAGACAGAGTCTCTGAAAGGTCTAAGCATTAAAGGTAGTTGAGAACCAAGCTAGCGATCTCCCAGGAATAGATAGCACACAAAATGGATGGCATTTGCTATATGAGTACAATAAATGCGACTGCGCCTCTGGCTTACATGGCTTCTTCAGAGATTTAGTAACTCTTCAACAATTCAGTGGCCAATGAGTAAAGAAGAGCTATAGAAACGCTCGTGAATGTTACAAGATAAAAGCTGCCTGAGAACTACTTTAATACTCCTTCCATCAAAGGCAAGGATTTTAACTCTTTTTATTTCTATACTATTAAATTTGGAATGCCTAAAACAGTCCAACCATTAGAGACGCACAATGCATACTGAATGAATGAATGTAAAAGATTTTGAAACATACATTTTCATGTGGTGTGTATAGTGTGTAATATGGCAGCGGTAGTCTGTTCTCAGCACCGCCCATTGGATACTGAGTAATGACCAAGGGACATCGCTGATAGCAAACCCAGTTCTAAACTAGGGAGGAGGACTGTCTCCATCTCTCTTAAAAGAGGCATTTCATACTAAAGATGAACATTCCAGTCCTTTATTTCTTACTTATACTGTCCCAGCAATATTTTGAATTTAATTTTGCTTTCCAGCAAATATACATTTGCTTCCAATTCTGTGAGAGAATGCACTGAATTTTTGATTCGAGCACTCTAGTCTTTCTCATCAGTTTTATATCTCATTGTATATTTATCAATTAGAACTCTTTAAGTAAATCAGTCCCCCATGAATTTTATTAGTATGAATCTGTCCTTAAAGCTTTAATCAATGTTTGATGTACTCAGAAAAACTGCCCCATAGCCTTGCAGAATTGTAGAAAGAATACCATTGTTGGAAAAAGACCCAAGTTTAATTTTTAACTCTGATGACTAAGTCTGTGAGCTGTAAGTGCTAATTTTTCTGAGCTTCCGTTTCATGATTTCTTGTTATGAAAACATGAACGGATAAGATGAAATAGAAACAAAGTGCCTATAGATGGCCTTTGTGCTGTGCTGTGCTGTGCTGTGCTCGGTTGCTTCAGTCGTATCTGACTCAATGTGTTATGAGCTGAACATGACCTGGGGATCAAACCCATGTCTCCTGTGTTGCGTATAGATTCTTTATCACTGGGCCACTAGGGAAGCCCAGATGGCCCACAGTAAGTCCAATATATGTTCTTTCAGCTGAGAAAAACTAGACAGACTCGTACTTGCTGACTTCAGAATGATGCTACCTACACGTACGTCACCAGAAATACCTGCAAGTATTCCAGATGCTGTTGCCCCTTTTGTTTTTCAAATTGTCCTCAGTGACACAGCAGAGTTTGCATGACTTCAGGTGTCAGCCCCTGTTTGATCTCATTCAGGTAGAATGAGATCTATCCGAATGAAAGAGCCCCTCTTCACCTACCAACAGCCTTTTTTGGCTTCTTTCCTCCAGTTCCATTCCTAACAGTAGGTGGATCTAGAAATAATCTCTTTGCCTTGAGCCTGTGGTGGACATTAAGGTCCTGCATGTCTGTGTTAGTCGGGATTCTCCATTGCCTTCTAGATTGTTAATTAGAACCCACATTTTGGAAAAATCTTAAACACGTTATAGTGTTAAACAGAAATTCAGCAAAAAAGGGAAAATTTGAAAAGACTCAAGGTGAGATCAATTATTTAAAATAACTAGACATAAATTCTTCAAAAACTAGTTTTAGTTCAAACATGATGCACTGAAAGCTGTTTGGTGCTGAGCACATATTTTTTATGTTGTCTGTATATTCTTCAGAAACCTAAATGAGTTTCCCAGTTTATAAGCTTTAGCATTGTGACAATTTTTTCTGAGGGCATCACTTTCGTTTCTTTAAGGAGTTCAATTGTCCAAGAAGGGCTGATTGTTTTGCATCAATGTTTTATTCTTAGTCACGCCAACTTCTGAAAATTTGTAGCTTGGTCCACTATTTTTATTTAGCTACATAGATTTTTCATTTCAGAAGCTCTAAATACATGATATTTTCTTTAGTTTCCCTTGTGTTACAATTCTTCTCTATCCCCCTAAAGGATAGGCATCTTGAAGTACTCATTTTTCAGGCTGGAAGGCAGTAAACATGACAACTAAAATTAAAACATCTATGTCACCATTTCTGAACAATTCATTTGATACCTAAACTATCTGGAACATCTCTGTCAACTCTATCTCAGTTGTTAGTTTGTTCCAAATTAAAGTATTTGGTTTATATAATTGAAAGAAGAGTATGGCATTTTATTTCTCTTCTGTTCTATCCTTTATGCTTTTCTTTTTTTACTTAAAATCCTCACTCTAAAAATAATATGCAAACCTCCTAGGGATTAGCACTAAAAGTGTTACGCTACTTCCCTTTATTAAAGACATTTGTTGCTATTCAAACTCTCTTATCCATACAGGCATGGATGATCAGATCAGATCAGATCAGTCGTTCAGTCATGTCCGACTCTTTGCGACCCCATGAACCGCAGCACGCCAGGCCTCCCTGTCCATCACCAGCTCCCGGAGGTCACTCAGACTCGCATCCATCGAGTCAGTGATGCCATACAGCCATCTCATCCTCTGTTGTCCCCTTCTCCTCCTGCCCTCAATCCCTCCCAGCATCAGAGTCTTCTCCAATGAGTCAACTCTTCGCATGAGGTGGCCAAAATACTGGAGTTTCAGCTTTAGCATCATTCCTTCTAAAGAAATTCCAGGATTGATCTCCTTCAGAATGGACTGGTTGGATCTTCTTGCAGTCCAAGGGATTCTCAAGAGTCTTCTCCAACACCACAGTTCAAAAGCATCAATTCTTCGGCGCTCAGCCTTCTTCACAGTCCAGCTCTCACATCCATACATGATATTTTATTCCATAGTTTCTATTATCAGTACAGGCCAAGCAAAAGACACAGGTCCATTCATCAATTGATTCATCCACTTACTCAGCAAGATTGTACCAAATCTGTTATCATAGTATGCAATGATGAATTAAGCAAATATAGTCTCTGCCCTCATAGATCTTATAGTACCAAGTCAGAGCTGAATAGATAACATATCAACATGAAATGAATAGTTACAAAATGTGGCAAGTTATGAAAGAAACAAAAGCCTTTGTTATAGAGATAAACAGGAGCCAGGAGATACAGTTGTCAGCAAGGACTCACGAGGAGACATGGAAGCTTAGACATAAAGAATTAGAAGTCAGCCATGCAGAGATGGATGAACTTTCCAGGCAAAGGAAACTATATATATTAAGATTAGAAAAACTTGCAATTTCAAATTGCTGAAAGCAGGGTCATGACTGACTACAGTGGGCAAGTGAGAAAGTAATTGGAAAAGTATACACGTACCAGATTATTTAGGACTTTTTGATGATGGCAAAATGACTGGATTTTATTATCCATGCAATAGAAAGCCTCAGAACGAGTTCAGCCAAGAAGTGACATGAGATAATGTATGTATTTAAAAGATACAACCTACAATATGGAAACTGGATTGGGAGGAAAGAAAGCCAAAGAGTAAAGCAGAGAGGCAGTTATTATAACAGTCCACTGGAGAGGTGACAGTGCAGATAAAGAAGTAACTACAGCTATATGTGTAAATATGTATACTGCCATTTGTGGGGGTGAGAGATGGGGAATGAGGGCATAGGGAAAGGAAGGGAAGAAAAGCAAAGAAACGGGTATCACTTCCAGGTTTTTAGATCGGACAAGTAGGTGGAAAGAGGACTATCTACTGAAATGGGGGAAAAATAGGAAGGAAGTGATGAATTGTTCATATTTCAAATTTTCAGATTTATTCAAAACAGAATTAATATCATCAACTGAAATACAAAATCATCTTTGTTTCCTTACTTTATTTATAGCTACCAGTATGACTTGGATATTCCCTGATGGCTCAGAAGGTAAAGAATCTGCCTGCAATGCGGGAGACCTGGGTTCAATCCCTGGGTCGGGAAGATCCCCTGGAGAAGGAAATGGCAACCCACTCCAGTATTCTTGCCTGGAGAATCCCATGGTTGGAGGAGACTTGCAGGTTACAGTCCATAGGGCTGCAAAGAGATGGACATGACTTAGAGACTTCACTTTCCCTTTCCACTTTCAATATGACTGCACATTTGTATTTATTAGAGAGTCATTGCAAAGAGAAAACCAACAAATGCAACAAATGTTCCTAATTCTACTTGAAATTCTAATCTTCATATGACCAAAACTATAGTTATTTTTCACATTACATGACTTATACCCAAGTAGTTGATAATTTTCCAAAGTGTATCTGAATAGGTTAAAACTAACTCTCAAAATATCGTAAAGGTCTTAGACATTTTGTTGCTGTTGCTAAAGTCCTTCATATTTTCCTTTGTTTATAAGCTTTGGTATGAGAAAAGGCATCCTGAGTACAAAGGTTTAATCCATTTGAGAAAGTTTGGAAAGAGCCTCCTTAAAGAGGTTTCCATCTGTGTGATGATTGGGTGCCTTCTACTATCAACAGAGCAGAGACAGCAGGCATTTCTCCTCCCAGATATATGGAATACACTACCATTTTTATACGATAATGATCTATACTAACTGCACCTGACTTGTGTAGAAGTTTTAATACATTATTTTTATTTTTAAAAAATTTATTTACTTTTTAATTGAAGGATAATTGCTTTACAAAATTTTGTTGGTTTCTGCCAAATATCAACATGAATTAGCCATAGATATACATATGTCCCCTCCCTCTTGAAACTCCTTCCCATCTCCTTCCTCATCCCGCCCCTCTAGGTTGTGGCAGAGTCCCTGTTTGAGTTCCCTGAGTTATACCACAAATTTCCATTGGCTATCTATTTTACATATGGTAATGTAAGTTTCTATGTTACTCTCTGCATACATCTCACTCTCTCCTTCTTCCCCCTACCACCTTAACACCTTATTGACTGGGGTATTTTTTACAGACACTAATATCTATGGCTGACGAGTTAATATGTAAGTGAATGTTGAAACATCTCCAGTCAATAACATTCACATAACAAAATATGTTTTAATACACCTCTGGTCAATGAGCTGTTAGCAAAAGTGACATACACATTTAACTTATTAATTGAATGCATCTATTTATCTCTTGCCACCATTGACTCACCTCTCTACTTCCTGGACACTTGTATCAGAGACAATTCCACATGTTTCAGGTCTTACCTCAGGCACCACTTTCTTTAGGAGTTTTCTTTGATATTCTCCCTTCTCAACACCTGGCTGGACTAGATGTCATTTTTCTATGCTTCAGTAGCATTTTTTTTTTATACTCCTCTCTGAGTACAGGCTATACGGTAATTACTGGTTAATAAGATTACACATTTCTTTGTGGTCAAGGAGTATTTTTATGAGTTGGGGGTCAGTTCAGTTCAGTTCAGTTCAGTAGCTTAGTTGTGTCTGACTCTTTGTGACCCCATGGACTGCAGCATGCCAGGCTCCCCTGTCCATCACCAATTTCCGGATCTTGCTCAAACTCATGTCCATCGAGTCAGGGATGACATCCATCTGTCGTCCCCTTGTCTTCCTGCCTTCAGTCTTTTCCAGCATCAGGGTCTTTTTCAATGAGTCAGTTCTTCACATCAGGTGGCCAAAGTATTAGAGCTTCAGCTTCAGCATCAGTCCTTGCAATGAATATTCAGGACTGATTTCCTTTAGGACTGACAGGTTGGATCGCATTGCAGTCTACCGGACTCTCAAGAGTCTTACAACACTACAGTTCAAAAGCATCAATTCTTCGGCGCTCAGCTTTCTTATAGTCCAGCTCTCACATCCATACATGACTACTGGAAAAACCATAGCCTTGACTAAACAGACCTTTATTGGCAAAGTAATGTCTCTATTTTTTAATATGCTGTTTAGGTTCTTCATAGCTTTTCTTCCAAGGAGCAAGGATCTTCTAATTTCATGGCTGCAGTCATCATCTGCAGTCATTTTGGAGCCCAAGAAAATAAAGTCTGTCACTGTTTCCACTGTTTCCCCATCTATCTGTCATGAACTGATGGGACAAGATGCCATGATCTTCATTTTTTGAATGTTGAGTTTTAAGCTAACATTTTCACTCTTCTCTTTCACTTTCATTAAGAGACCCCTTAGTTCTTCTTTGCTTTCTGCCATAAGGGTGGTGTCATTTGCATATCTGAGGTTATTGATACTTCTCCCAGCAATCTTGATTCCAGCTTGTGCTTCCTTCAGCCTGGAATTTCACGTGATGTTCTCTGCATATAAGTTAAATAAGCAGGGTAACAATATACAGCCTTGCCGTACTCCTTTCCCAATTTGGAGCCAGTGTCTTTTTCCATGTCCAGTCTAACTGTTGTTTCTTGACCTGCACACAGATTTCTCAGGAGGCAGGTAAGATGGTCTGGTATTCCCATCTCTTTAAGAATTTTCCATAGTTTGTTGTGATCCACACAGTCAAACTCTTTAGCATAGTAAATGAAGCAGAAGTAGATGTTTTTCTGAAATTCTCTTGCCTTTTCTATGATCCATATTGAGGATACTGGCACAAAATAAATATATGTGATATGAATAAATGAGTGGATAATCTAATAGTAGAGGGTTTTGTCCTTACGCTATAATTTTATTTATTTTTTATAAAGATGACATATAGAATAACATACATAAAGGCAACACCAGCATCATTATATTCTTATTGAATCAAAACTTCCCTTCCTAGGCTAAAGTAGACCAATATGATGAGAGTGGGTGATGATGGGTGAAGCTAGATAGAACTGGGTCAGAATATTCTTATAACAAGTTTTAGCAGGTGGATTAAGCCCTTACTTAATACACTATCATCTCTGAAAATAAATGCAACCTGATTCTTTACCAAAGCATTTATCCCAGATCTTTTTGACATGAATTCAGATAGAATTGTATTGTTTCAAGTTTCATTTAGCTATTTAGGTTTGCAAAATCAGTTCTGACAGATTTACAAATCCCTGGAGGTTATATTAATCCGATAAGGAAATGTGCTCTTAGAATTTGTTATATGTGGGGTTTTCTTCATTCTGAAAGTAATAATTGCAACCAAGTTTATCTCCTTCTTTTCTTTTCCCATGTTAAAGTAAAAATAAGCCAAATAAGTTAGTATCTGAGTCAGATTAATATTATAACTAATTTTCTCCAAATTGTGTTTTTAATAATAGTTTTAAATTAAATTTTGTCAAGCTGACAAATGTAATATCTTTTTTGGTTTGGAAGTATTTTCTCTAATCACTAGCAGGTTGGAGTATCTCTACAATTGCTTTGTAGCTTTTGGTTTGCTTCTTTGTAATTCACCTACTGTGTGACTTGTCAGATGCCTGTTTTTTCTAGTTAGGCCCTAGACTTAGTTTTGTTGATTTGTTGAAGTTCCTTTATGGTCTAGATCACGAATCATCCCACTTTTCTTTAAAAGGGCCAAATAGTATATATTTTAGGCCTTGTGAGCCTTATAGGCTCTCTATTGCAATTACTCAACCTGTGCCATGAGGTGACAAAGCAGACACAGACCTGTATAATCTTTTGTTAGTGGAATATAAGATAGTGCCAAGTCATACAATCGATAACCGATTTGGAGTCTGTGATGTTTGATAAATGTTTGTTGTGATAGATATTTGAGTCATTATCCTCACTAAACTGGAAAATTTTTCTTCTATTCTTAGTTTGATAAGATGTCATCATACTTAGATGGGCTTCCTTGGTGGCTCAGTGGTAAAGAACCTGCCGGTCACAATACAGGAGATGCAAGAGACATGAGAGACGCAGGTTCAGTGCCTGGTTGGGAAGATCCCCTGCAGGAGGGCATAGCAACCCACTCCAGTATTCTTGCCTGGAGAACCCCACGGACAGAGGAGCCTGATAGGCTAATCCATGGGGTTGCTGAAGAGTTGGACACAACTTAGTGACTAAACAACAACAGCAATCGTAGATGTTGAACTTGAGCTCATAATTTGGCCACTTTTAGTAAGAAAACCAGTTAAATTTCCTCTGTTCTGTTAATGAGAATTACATTCATTTATTTTCTGATATTTAACCATTCTCCATTTCTGTGATAACACCTGTTGCTTGTGCTATGAGATTTTTAAAAATATGCTATTTGTCTCAGTAAGCTGATGTTTTATTTAAAAATTTTTCATCCTTGTTTATCAGTGAAATAAGCCTGTGGTTTCTTTTCTTGTGTTGCCCATCTCTGGTTTTGAAATCAAGTTATATCATGTTCATGAAATAAGCTAGGAAGTGTCCTTTTTCTTTTTACTAGAAAATTTTATATATAAGTCACCATTTAACTATTCCGTTAAACTGGTAGAATCCCCTAAATAAAAGTGTCTTGGCTTGTGGCTTTTGAGGATGAATTTTTAAAAAATCAAACAGTTTATTTTTCTTTAACACACATTTGTCTATTCAAGTTTTATGCTTCTTTTTCTGTTCATTACTGGTATTTTATTTTTCTTCAGAAATGTGTCTTTTATAATGAATTTCAGTTTTATTAGCATACAGTTATATACTTTAAAAAACATTTAAAAACTTTTAAATATGTGGTTGTCTCAATTTATTTATTCTGTAATTTGAGTATTTTAAGCTTTATCTTAAAGTCTTACCTGGGTCTATGTATTTAATCAATCCTTTCAAAGAACTATTTTTGTTATTCTACATGATTATTTATTTCACTTATTTCTGGTCTTCTTTCTTCTTCCTTTGACTTTGCTCTACTGCTTTTTCTGATTGAATTAATTGAATGCTTAGATCATTTTAAAAATAGCTTTTGTTTCCTGATAAATATCCATAAAGTAATAAATTTCTCATATTCTTCCATCTGTGCCACATGATTCATTATAAACTTGTTTTCATTCTCATCCAGTTCTGAGTATTTTGCAATGGCTGTTATGAATTCCTTTTACAATAGAGCTATAGAGTAGTATATTTTATAAGTGCTATAGTTGAGGGTTTTCTAAACAATCCACTTATTTCCTAATTTTATTTAAATTATTGCCAGAGAATGTAGTCTGTATTATTTTTGGAGTTTATTGATGTTTCCTCCATTCTCTAGTACATGGAGAGATTCTACAAATTTTCTGTGTGTTCACAAAGAGTTTGTTATTCTATTTGTCTATTTGTTGGATATAATACCTTAGCACATTTCTAGCATCCTATTATATAGCTGGTTTCAGCTTGTTAAGAATTGAATTATTTATATATTCAAATATTTATATATTCAGATCTCTGTACCTTTTTGATGGGGGGTGGGAATACATAAAAAAATTCTAACTGAAATTGATGATGACTCTATTTCTCCTTGTTATTTTGTCAGTTACTACTTTTCTGTATGTCTGGTTATATTATTAAGTGCATATGCATTCATAATAATAATACCTCCTTACTCTATTGTTCTTATTCTTTTTCAGTTTTAGCAGTATAAAACTGTACCTTGTACTCATAATATTTTTTTTTGTCTCAAATCCTGTTACATCAGACCACACATCTACTACAGTTTCTTTTAGTCTGGTATCTCATCTTCTAGTCTTTAATTTTCAAATTTTATTATGCATTTGCTTGAATTATGTTCCTTGAATGCAACATATTGCTAGATCTCGCTTTTCTAATAGATCACTGGTATATTTTATCAAACATTTAAGAACCAAATTAGTATCAATTCTATACAATAGTTGTAAAGGGAATATTTTCCAACTCACTTTAAAATGCCAGAATTATCATGATGGCAAAACCAGACAAAGATGTTGTAGAGAAGAACACAAGAGACCAAATCAAAAAAGTCTTCCACAAAATTTTAGCAGAACAAACTTATTAGTATATAGAAAGGCCTACACTTCACAAACAAGAGTAATACTTCACAACCATTCACACCCAGGGAATGAAAGACTGGTTTCATAGTGTGAAAAATCAACACAATTCACCGTATTAACAGACTAAAGTACTACCATATGATCACCTCAATAGATGGCACACAAAGCATTTGACAATCTCAACTTATGCTACAACTGAACAAGTGTCCACCTCTCCCTGCTGGTCCTCTCTCTCCTTAAATTCTGAGCTGCTTGGTCATCCTGTGACCTCAGCTCTATGATAGCTCAAGAAAAGTCATAAACTAGCAGTTCGCTCAGGTTTGTGTTGGTGGTGGTGTGACGTAACATACAAGGGTGAGAGCAATGCCTCTTTCAGCTCTCTAATCCTAAGCAGAAACTAACAGTGGTAATAACTGTCTTTTTATTCTTAACATTTATATTATTTTTTCACATCCAGCAGAACTTGTTTTATTTCTGATGAGTTTGACTCAAACTTTATTACATTAAAATAGAAGGCACAGATTTCTCTTTTTCAGGAAGACGGAGCTGACATAATTTCCTCTATTCTAGCTACTAAGCACAACTAAAATCCCTGCTGCTGCTGCTGCTAAGTCGCTTCAGTCGTGTCCGACTCTGCGCGACCCCATAGATGGCAGCCCACCAGGCCCCGCCGTCCCTGGGATTCTCCAGGCAAGAACACTGGAGTGGGTTGCCATTTCCTCCTCCAATGCATGAAAGTGAAAAGTGAAAGAAAGTCGTTTAGTCGTGTCTGATTCTTAGCCTCCCCATGGACTGCAGCCCACCATGCTCCTCCGGTCCATGGGATTTTCCAGGCAAGAGTGCTGGAGTGGGGTGCCATTGCCTTCTCCATAAAATCCCTGGACACTATATATAAAACAAATGTAACACAACTCTATAAAGGTGAAGGAAAAAGGCAGATTGGCCAAAGACCTTGACATACAAGGAACAACAGAGTACTGAGTTCCCTGGGATTTCTTTTTGCCTCAAATATATCAGATTTGGACCTGAAGCAGCTGGCAGTCCAGATACTATCAGGTATAGACAATAAAGTCCCAAGAAAAGCTTGGTTTCTCCAGTTGAAGGACCAGAAAACAGGAAGTCGAAGTCTGGCAAGACAGAACGCTTTTAGGCAATAATTGCTTTCTTCCAGCCAAACATCATAGAAAAAGCTGGCTGTACCTGATTCACACCAACAAAGGCCAAGTGTGGATCCTTCATGTCAACCCTGCCAGGCTGCCATTAGGTGCCCCATCCTCTGGGCTGGGAAGGTGTCAGAGAAGCAGGGTTCATCTCACAGGGTGGTAATGACATCTGTCCCTGTAGGGTCAGTGGAGACCATGTGGGAAGCCCGAATTTCAACTCTCCTGGCCTGCTCCCAGGAATAATGAGGTGCCCTTTCCCTTCCCACTGAGGTGATACTGGAGCAGGATCACTGGAGACCCAAAACCTTCACCACCACTCAGCAACAATAAGGCTACAAACTCTTTGCTGACTTGCCACCAAAAGCAAGATTCATAAAAGAGGAAATTGACAAATTACAGACTCCATCAAAATTAAACATTTTTGATCTGTGAAAAACCACACGAAGGGGATGAAAAGTCAGGTTAAAGACTGGGGGAATATTTTGCAAACCACCTTTCCAACAAACGATTAGCATCTGTGGAATACATAGAGGACTCAAAACATAATAGCAGAAAAGCAAACAACATTAGAAAATGGGCAAGGGATATGGACAGACATTTCAGTGCATGGGGTATACAGATAGTAGCAAGCACGTAACATACCATTAAAGAAGTGAAAACTAAAACTACAATGAGATATCACTACATATCTATCAAAATTGTTATAAAATGGTGGCAACACCAAATACTGATGAATACGTAAGGAAATGAGATCACACTACACACTGCTCGGTGTGCTGCAGTCTGTGGGGTTACAGAGTCAGACATGGCTTTAGTGACTGAACAACAACATATATTGCTGGTGGGAATGTAAAATGTTACAACCACTTTGCAAAGTGCTTTGGTAATTCCTTAAAAACTAAACGTGCAACTATCTTCTGCTTCAGGAATTGTATACCTGGAAATTATTTTTTAAAGGAAAATGAAAATCTTTTCCACAGTAACTCTATCTGTAATAACTATTAGCCAAACCCCCTAGATGTCCTTCAACAGGGCAATGGTTAAATTGTGGTGCATCCAGACAGTGAAATTCTATTCAGCAATAAAGAAAAACAGGTTATTCATAAATGTAGCAACATAGATGACTCTCTGGAGAACTATGCCTAATGATAATAGCCAATCCCGAAAGCTACATACTATATGATTCTATTTATATAACATTGTTGAAATGACAAAATTACTTTTGCCTGGAAAATCCCATGGACGGAGGAGCCTGGTAGGCTGCAGTCCATGGGGTCGCTGAGGGTCGGACACGACTGAGCGACTTCACTTTCACTTTTCACTTTCATGCATTGGAGGAGGAAATGGCAACCCACTCCAGATGTCAAGTCTTGCCTGGAGAATCCCAGGGACTGGGAAGCCTGGTGCTGCCGTCTATAGGGTCACACAGAGTCGGACACGACTGAAACGACTTAGCAGCAGCAGCAGCAGAACAGATTAGTGATTGCTCAGGAGGGGATTGGATGTTGTTATAAAAATGGGAAACAAGAGGGGTCCTTATGGGTGGAAATATTGTGTCAGACTGCATCAAGCAATATTCTGGCTGTGTTGTTGTATGATTGTTTTTGCAAGGTGTCAACACTGGGGGACACTGGGTAAAGAGTATGTGGGTTTTCTCTGTATCATTTCCTAAAAACTGAATGTGAATCTACAATCATCTCAAAACAAAATTTTAATTCAAAAATAAAAGTTACATATTCTTTATCTCTTTAAGCATCCTGAGAAAATTTAATTCACATTTTGTTGTTAGTGTTCCTTATCATTTTATTTTTTCATGCATTTGGATTTTTGTTTTATAGGTTTATGTGAAAATTTTGTGATTTTCCACCTCCTTCTCCATCTTCCCTCCATCTGCCTCTCCCTCTTTCTGTCTTTCCCCCTCTCTCTTTCCCCCTCCCTCCTTTTCTTCTCCTCTCATTTTTTCTCCTGACAGAAGGGACTCCTTCCACAGCATATATAAATCTGACCTCATTCTTCCCTGCCTAGAAGTTGTTTTTGTTTTTTTTTTTAATCACTTCCAGGCAGAAGTTTGGAAAGCAAACAAGGAATAATTAATCCAAAACAAGGAACTCAGTGATGTTTTGGGATTTCTATGCTGTAAAAATAGTCTGTGTGTGTGCATGAGTGCTCAGTCATGTCTGACTCTTTGCAGCCCCAAGGACCATAGCCTGCCAGGCTCCTCTGTCCATGGAATTTTTCCAGCATGGATACTGGAGTGGGTTGCCATTTCCTACTCCAGGGGATCTCCCCAATTCAGGGATTGAACCCACATCTCTTACATCTCCTGCATTGGCAGGTGAATTCTTTACCACTGTGCCACCTGGGAAGCCCCCAGGGATACTGGGGACATTGAAAAAGCAAGTATTGAACCAGCAGATGGTTTTAGTCCATGGTCATGAAGTTTGGCTTGCTCCAATCATTTCCTTAGGTCCTCACTTTCCCATAAATCTGAAAAGCCAGGATGAATGTTAGCAGCTTGTATTTATTCTCATTTCATGGGACATAGAGCTGTACACAAGCCCACAACCTCATCCAGCAAACCTCTCTCTGATGCCTCATCGTGTGAAGACTCTGGCCATGCTGCCTGGCAGGAATGGGACTCCTGGACAACATTGCTGGCTTCTGAAACCAGTTCCCAGAATACCAATGGCTTCAGTCCCACTTATTCATTCATTTCTGAGAAGTTCCTGCTTCATGAACATGTTCCTCTTATTTTTGAGCCTGAAGATATATTTTTGGTTTTTCTAGTTCATCATTTCTATAGGTTTATAGGTTATAGCTACTAGAATTATCAATAAATCAGATATGCAGATGACACCACCCTTATGGCAGAAAGCAAAGAGTAACTAAAGAGCTTCTTGATGAAATTGAAAGAAGAGAGTGAAAAGGTTGGCTTAAAACTCAACATTCAGAAAACTAAGATTATGGCGTCCGGTCCCATCACTTCATGGCAAATAGACGGGGAAGCAATAGAAACAGTGAGAGACTTTATTTTCTTGAGCTCCAAAATGACTGCAGATCGTGACTGCAGCCATGAAATTAAAAGATGCTTGCTCCTTGGAAGAAAAGCTATGACCAACCTAGACAGCATATTAAAAAGCAGAGACAGGGAGGAGGAGCTAAGATGGCAGACGAGTAAGACGGGGAGAATACTTTCTCCTCCACAAATCCATTAAAAGAACATTTAAATGCTGAATAAATCCTATAAAACAACTTCTAAATGCCGGCAGAGGACATCAGGCACTTAGAAAGACAACTCATTGTCTTCAAAACGAGAAAACGAGCCCTGCGGTAACTCCTTTTGCGGAGAAGTGGCGCGGACACCAGCATTTGCTATTGGCAAGCGGGGGCTGGGCTAGGAGGAGCGGCGAGGCCTGCATTGCTTTGAAAAAGGATTTGGCCTGGCTATCTCGGGCCGAAATAACCAGACTGTCGGTTATCTACGACATCAAAAGCCAGCCCTAACTTAAGACACCACCAGGACTACCTACGGAACAAAGGGCTGCACAGAGTTGGCCGGCTGCAGGCCGTCCCACTCCGGTGACAGGCAGCCAGGGCCGGAGGCGGGCAATTACAGCCCTAGAGAGACACTGTCTAACGGAACTGTGAGTAGGTTTCTGTGCTGACTCATGCTTCTTGGGGCTCTGGATGGTCAACATCTGCCTGAGAAAGTGCGCTGTTTGTATACCCAGAAAACTGAGCTGCGGAGAGGCGATAAGTCGCAGCAGCTGCGCTCGCTGAACATTTCATCACCTGCCCTACTCGGATCTGGGAAGGGCATAAAACGCAGACTCAACCAAGTCTGTGCTTCTGAGGATTATCCGAGTGCCTGAACCTGGCCAGTTTAGATTTGGGTGTTCATCTCCGCCCCCTCTGTAACAGGGCAGAGATCAGATATTGAAAAGACCTGTAAACCGCCTCAATAAAGAGAATTCAACAAACTACCAGAATATAGTAAGGACACTCTAAACTTGGCAATTTTAACAAAATGAAGAGACAAAAGAATACCCAGCAGCTAAAGGAACAGGATAGATGCCCACCAAACCAAACCAAAGAGGAAGAGATAGGGAATCTACCTGATAAAGAATTCGAATAATGATAGCGAAATTAATTCAAAATCTCGAAATCAAAATGGAATCACAGTTAAAGAGTCTGGAGACAAGGATTGAGAAGATGCAAGAAAGGTTTAACAAGGACCTAGAAGAAATAAAAAAGAGTCAACACATAATGAATAATGCAATAAATGAGATCCAAAACACCCTGGAGGCAACAAATAGTAGAATAACAGAGGCAGAAGATAGGATTAGTGAATTAGAAGATAGAATCCTAGAAATAAATGAATCAGACGAGAAAAAAGAAAAACGCATCAAAAGAAATGAGGACAATTTCAGAAACCTCCAGAATAACATCAAACACTACAACATTCGAATCATAGGAGTTCCAGAAGAAGAAGATAAAAAGAAAGATCATGAGGAAATACTTGAGGAGATAATAGTTGAAAACTTCCCTAAAATGGAGAAGGAAATAACCACTTAAGTTCAAGAAATCCAGAGAGTCCCTAACAGGATAAACCCAAGGCGAAACACCCCAAGACACATATTAATCAAATTAACAAAGATTAAATATAAAGAACAAATATTAAAAGCAGCTAGGGAAAAACATCAAATAACTCACAAGGGAATTCCCATAAGGATAACAGCTGATCTTTCAATAGAAACTCTCCAAGCCAGGAGGGAATGGCAAGACATAATTAAAGTGATGAAAGAAAATAACTTACAGCCTAGATTATTGTATCCAGCAAGGATCTCATTCAAATATGAAGGAGAAATCAGAAGCTTTACAGATAAGCAAAAGTTGAGAGAATTTTGCACCACTAAACCATTTCTCCAACAAAAGCTAAAGGACATTCTCTAGATAGGAATCACAAAAAGAGTGTATAAATAATAAAGTAAATCTTATTTATCAATAATTGCTTTAAATGTTTATGGGCTGAATGCCCTAATCAACAGACAAAGACTGGCCGAATCGATACAAAAACAAGACCCCTACATACCTTGTCTACAAGAGACAACCAAAAGACTAAAAAGGGTCAAATGGATACAAAAACTAGACCCCTATATATGTTGTCTACAAGAGAACCACCCTAAAATACGGGATATGTACTGACTGAAAATGAAGGCCTGGAAAAAGATTTTCTATGCAAATATGGACCATAAGAAAACAGGAGTAGCAATACTTATATCAGATAAAATTGACTTTAAAGATCCTGAAAAGGAGACAATGAAGGTTACATATAACGACTTAAAGGAACAATCCAAAAAGAAGTTATAACAATTATAAATATATATGCACCCAACATTGGAGCATTGATATATCTAAGACAAACATTAATTAATATGATAGAAGAAATATGCAACAATACAATAATAGTGGGAGACTTTAATATCCCACTCATATAATCTGGCTGTAATAGACAAAGTAAAGAGCAAAACATATTCACTTATGAGCCTCAAAAAATTCAGTTCACTCAGGAGAGTTAAAAAAAAAAAAAAAGACTTATTTGTTCACTCTGTAAAGGTTTATTGACTATTTTATGGGCTTGGTACCACTTTGGGTAGTAGGGAGGAAGAGGTGACAAATGTGATCCTGTCCTAAATAATATATTGTGGTAAAATTCAACATGATTTTTTTTAAGTGTTCTTTGTGATCAAAAACAGAAAGCCATTGGTTAAGAAATTACATATACTCCTCCCCACCATCACTCCCCTTCTTTCTTCCCATTTCCCTCCCACCCTCATTGATCCTTTCCTTTGTAAAAAAAATAAATAAATAAAAAGCAGAGACATTACTCTGCCAACAAAGATCCGTCTAGTCAAAGCTATGGTTTTTCCACTAGTCATGTATGGATGTGAGAGTTGGACTATAAAGAAAGCTGAGCACCGAAGAATGGATGCTTTAGAACTGTGGTGTTGGAGAAGATTCTTGAGAGTCCGTTGGGCTACAAGGAGATCCAACCAGTCAATCCGAAAGGAAATCAGCCCTGAATATTCATTGGAAGGACTAATACTGAAGCTGAAACTCCAGTACTCTGGCCACCTGATGCAAAGAATCAACTCATTGGAAAAACCTTTATGCTGGGAAAGATTGAAGGTGGGAGGAGAAAGGGACCACAGAGGATGAGATAGTTGGATGGCATCACCAACTTGATGGACATGAGTTTGAGTAGGCTTTGGGAGTTGGTGATGGACAGGGAAGCCTGATGTGCTGCAGTCCATGGGGTTACAAAGAGTTGGACATGACTGAGTGACTGAACTGAATAGGTTTATAGTATAAATTCAATTGTAATATCTTGACTTGAAATACAGTCATAGCAATGTGCTTTTCACCTGCATTTTTACTTAATGTGAATTCCTGATCTTAGTGAGTAGAAGAAAAATAGCTAGCAAATTTATAAAAGGAAAAATTCATATCATATCCTAATCTGCTAAAGAGAGCTTGTCAAATGTTTTAATTCATTATATTTATTAAAACTTTCTATGTAAATGGTCTTTCTAACATTTAAGGGTATTTTCTAGGGACATAACTTTTTATAAAATGTTTTAAAATATGCTGTAGGATGTAAGATATTCATGAAATTAGTGTCTTCCCAAAACCACTCACAGCTATCTACAAAGCTTACAAAATATTTCATTTTTTTTTACCCATGAATAAGCAATAAATTACTAACAACTCATGTGACTAAACACTTGAAAAATGAAAGTAGCAGTGATGAGAAGCCCATCCATGTCACATAAACGAGGCATCAAAGGTAGGCAGACCATGGCAGCAAAAAGTGAATGTACCTATGAGCTCCACACATATTTCAATCCCGATCCGTGTTTTAAAAGGCCCAAAATTGTGCACAAGAAGAATTTGGGAAAATGAACTGCCAGTTTCACAGTATAGCATCTATTAACACACAATCCTGATACATGGAGCATTCTGTCACTTTTCCCTAATATTTCTACTTCTCTCAAGTTCTATCCTTGGCTAAAAACAATAGGACACCTAGATAATGATCTATCCTGCCTACACTGCTTTACCTAGATCATGTCTGCATTGTATAAAGAGATTTGGTGCTCTTTCAATTCTGATAATAGGAGGGGACAGTCAATACAGATAATTGAGGACAAATGTTCCACTGGAGCCCTGAAGAGTCTTGCTTTGTTATCCATATTAATCATGTTGACTATATCATCGCCAAATTCCATTTTGTTCTATGTGGCATCAAGACAATCTTAATGTTTTATTATTATTCCATGCACATTCATTTTAACCTGTTTAGTTTGCCACAGCACAAGCTAAGCACTGTCACTTAAAGAACTGGCAGGATCAGAAACTAATCACATATTTCTAGGATATGAGCGCTACATCTTACACATTAATAAGCAAGTTAAGAAAATTTGTAATAAATCCTGAAATCCTGTGTTCCCTATTGGCTTTGACACAGGGAAACGTTATATATATATATTATTGATTTGGCCATAAGGATAAAGTTTTATACATTCTCAGTCTTAAAAAAATAACTTGTTAATTCATGGATTCTCAATATCAACAGTATTGACATTTTGGGGCCAGATAATTCTTTGTTGTAGGAGTTGTGCTGTGCCTTGCAGGATATTTAGCAGCATCCCTGGCCTCTGGCTTCTGGATGCCAGTAGCAACCTGGTATCCCAAGTTAGTCTAAAATAATCCAAAATGTCTCTAAACATTAGCAAATGACCCTTGGGGACAAAAAAAAAACTGTCCCCTATTAACAACCATTGCTTAAACTTGATACTTTTTTAGGACCTGGTGTTTTTTACCTTCCAACCCTTAAGTTAACTGTTATGAATTTGACCTCAGAATTTGTCTATGGAGATCCGCCTATTATAAAACTATATTTTTTCCCCTATTCTCAGATGGATATGGCTTTCCTGGTGGCTCAGTGTTGAAGAATCCACCTGCCAGTGAAGGAGACATGGGTTCAAACTCTGGGTCAGGAAGATCTCCTGGAGAAGGAAATGGCAACCAACTCCAGTATTCTTGCTTGGAAAATCCCATGAGCAGAGGAGCCTGGTGTGCTGGAGTCCATGGAGTCACAAAGAGTAGGGCACGACTTGGTGACTGAACAACAACAGATGGATAATGAATGCTATGAATTAAGAACCTGAGATATTAACCTATTAATAGCTGTTCTGGTCTGTTTTCTCACCCTAACATCAATTATCCTTAGACACTAAAATAAAAGCTGGTCTCTGGATCATTTGCCCAGAAACTAAAAAGACAACTTCCAACACTCAGCAAAGATACCACATTCCATGCTCCTTAGGAACTGATGCTTTTGAACTGTGGTGCTGGAGAAGACTCTTGAGAGTCCCTTGGACTGCAAGGAGATCAAACCAGTGAATCTTAAAGGAAATCAGTCCTGAATATTCATTGGAAGGACTGATGCTGCAGCTGAAACTCCAATACTTTGGCCACCTGATGCGAAGAACCAACTCATTGGAAAAGACCCTGATGCTGGGAAAGATTGAAGGCAGAAGGAGAAGGGGAACACAAAGGATGAGACGATTGGATGGCATCCCCAACTTGATGGACATGAGTTTCAGTAGGCTTCAGGAGCTGATGATGGACAGAGAAGCCTGGTGTGCTGCAGTCCATGGGATTGCAAAGAGTCGGACTCAACTGAGCAACTGAACTGAACCAGGCTTTAAAGCTATCTGTGGAGACCCCAAAACCAAATTTAGATAGACACCTCAATCTCTTTAATGACTTAGAACTTCATTCATAGTATATTTGAAATAAAAATAATATGAATTTTGTAGCCAGTTTACTTTAGATGTTTACATGTCAAGAGCCTTCTAATCCATGTAAAATCTCAATGTTCCTAATAAGTTGACACATGAATGATTCATTCTTTACATACTAACATTACGCAGATGTTTTAGATCTGAAAGGAGTGATTTAAGCTCATGTTTTTCTTGACCCCTTTTTAAAGAGATGGACTTTGTTTCCAAAAGTATATTAATTGCTATAGCTTTCACATAAATATAAATGCAATTCTTATATACCATTTTGTCTCACTGCACCCCCCTGCCACCGCCAAATTCTGATATTTGACAATGTAATTTACACATCAGTATCCTCCAATGATTCTGCAGCTCTTGACTCACTGTTTTGAAGTAATTTTCTGGTATGAATAAGAATAACCTAAGAGTGCAGTCTGTAAACACCAATTCTGTTCTGTTCTGTTCAGTTGCTCAGTCGTGTCTGACTCTGTGCGACCCCACGAATTGGAGCACGCCAGGCCTCCCTGTCCATCACCAACTCCCGGAGTTCACCCAAACTCATGTTCATCGAATTGTTGATGCCGTCCAGCCATCTCATCCTCTGTCGTCACCTTCTCCTCCTGCCCCCAATCCCTCCCAGCATCAGGGTCTTTTCCAATGAGTCAACTCTTCGCATGAGGTGGCCAAAGTATTGGAGTTTCAGCCTTAGCATCAGTCCTTCCGATGAACACCCAGGACTGGTGTCCTTTAGGATGGACTGGTTGGATCTCCTTACAGTCCAAGGGACTCACAAGAGTCCTCTCCAGCACCACAGTTCAAAAGCATCAATTCTTCGGTGCTTAGCTTTCTTCACAGTCCAACTCTCACATCCATACATTACTACTGGAAAAACCATAGCCTTGACTAGATGGACCTTTGTTGGCAAAGTAATGTCTCTACTTTTTAATATGCTGTCTAGGTTGGTCATAACTTTCCTTCCAAGGAGTAAGCATCTTTTAATTTCATGGCTGCAATCACCATCTACAGTGATTTTGGAGCCCAGAAAAATGAAGTCTGACATTGTTTCCCCATCTACTTCTTATGCAGTAATGGGACCAGATGTCATGATCTTAGTTTTCTGAATGTTGAGCTTTAAGCCAACTTTTTCACTCTCCTCTTTCACTTTCATCAAGAGGCTTTTAGTTCCTCTTCACTTTCTGCCATAAGGGTGGTGTCATCTGCATATCTGAGGTTATTAATATTTTTCCTGGCAATCTTGATTCCAGCTTGTGCTTCTTCCAGCCCAGAATTTCTCATGATGTACTCTGCATAGAAGTTAAATAAGCCGGGTGACAATATACAGCCTTGATATACTCCTTTTCCTATTTGGAACCAGTCTGTTGTTCCATGTCCAGTTCTAACTGTTGCTTCCTGACCTGCATATAGGTTTCTCAAGAGGCAGGTCAGGTGGTCTGGCATTCCGATCTCTTTCAGAATTTTCCACAGTTTATTGTGATCCACACAGTCAAAGGCTTTGGCATAGTCAATAAAGCAGAATATAGATGTTTTTCTAGAACTCTCTTGCTTTTTCCAAGTAATATAAGTAAGTTCAAGGTAAGGGAAACCCAAGTGAGATGGTAGGTGTTGCGCCAGGGCATCAGAGGGTAGACACACTGAAACCATAATCACAGGAAACTAGCCAATCTGATCACACTGACCTTGTCTAACTCAATGAAACTAAGCCATGCCATGTGGGGCCACCCAAGATGGACGGGTCATGGTGGAGAGATCTGACAGAATGTGGTCCACTGGAGAATGGAATGGCAAACCACTTCAGTATTCTTGCCTTGAGAACCCCATGAACAGTATGAAAAGGCAAAATGATAGGATACTGAAAGAGGAACTCCCCAGATCAGTAGGGGCCCAATATGCTACTGGAGATCAGTGGAGAAATAAATCCAGAAAGAATGAAGGGATGGAGCCAAAGCAAAAACAGTACCCAGTTAGAAGCAAGGTCCAATGCTGTAAAGTGTAATATTGCATAGGAATCTGGAATGTTAGGTCCATGAATCAAGGCAAGTTGGAAGTGGTCAAACAGGAGATGGCAAGAGTGAACATCGACATTCTAGGAATCAGCAAACTAAAATGGACTGGAATGCGTGAATTTAACTCACATGACCATTATATCTACTACTGTGGGCAGGAATCCCTTAGAAGAAATGGAGTAACCATCATGGTCAACAAAAGAGTCTGAAATGCAGTACTTGGATGCAATCTCAAAAATGACAGAATGATCTCTGTTCATTTCCAAGGCAAACCATTCAATATCATGGTGATCCAAGCCTATGCCGCAACCAGTAACACCGAAGAAGCTGAAGTTGAATGGTTCTATGAAGACCTACAAGACCTTTTAAAACTAACACCCCTAAAATATGTCCTTTTCATTATAGGGGACTGGAATGTAAAGGTAGGAATTTAAGAAACACCTGGAGTAACAGGCAAATTTGGCCTTGGAATATGGAATGAAGCAGGGCAAAGGCTAATAGAGTTTTGCCAAGAGATCACACTGGTCATAGCAAATACCCTCTTCCAACAACACAAGAGAAGACTCTAAACACCAATTAGATGTGGATAAAAGAGTGAACTAGAAACTCCACCATGAAGAGTTAAATGTAAATTCATAGGAATATGGCCCTGTGGATAGTGTCCATTTCATGAATATGATGACAATTTTATAAGACTCCCTAAATAAACAACATTATTGAAAGGGGTAAACATTTAGCACTGTATGTGAAAAGATAATTCACATCTTTTTTACAGATGTAGAAAGATATAAGCATGAGGTTGGAAATAGAGGGGAAGATTGAGGGCAAAAGGAGAGGGAGCAGCAGAAAATGAGATGGTTAGAGTGCATCACCAACTCAATAGACATGAATTTGAGCAAACTCCGGGAGATAGTGAAGGACAGGAAAGCTTGATGTGCTGCAGTTCATGGGATTGCAGAGTCAGACATAATTTAGCAGCTGAACAACAACAGATTATAGCAAATATACCGATAGTTACTGTGCACGTGCTTAGCTGCTCAGTCATGTCTGACTCTTCATGACCCCATGGACTGTAGCCTGCCAGGCTCCTCTGTCCATGGGATTCTTGAGGCAAGAATACTGAAGTGGTAGCCACTCCTTTCTCCAGGGGATCTTCCTGACCCAGGGATTGAACCTGGTTCTTTTGCATCTTTACCACCTAAGCAGAGTCTTTACCATCTAAGCTACTAGGGAAGCCCATGGGTAGTCATTATTGCTTACTATTTCTATTTTTTAATTATTTCTTTAGAATCTGATATTTTAGAAAACAAGTAGGCAGAGAACAGAAAAAGATATTTCACAAATTAAGAAATATAATTAATAAACAAATTTCAAAAAATAAACAACCTAACAGGCAATCAGATATATGAAAACTAAACCAAGGTGCCATTTTTGTATTGTGTCTATTAAGTTGGAAAGAATATTTTAGGCTTTTAATATCAAATAACAATGGCAACTTCTCTATAACTTGCATATATTGTTAAGCCATCATTATTTCTTTTGGAAAACAGATTGCGAATTGTTTAAAGAACAATTTATAATAATTATCCAGTTTTCAAATAGACATTTAGTTTGTTCTAATTTACATCACTAAAATTTATCTTATAGATTATGTTCCTAAAATTAGTCTTTCCAAGTCAAAGATTTTTATCTTAATCTTTAAAAGATTGTAGCAATTTATTTATCAGGAACTTCTTCTAGAAATCTATATTAAGGAAACAAAATTGAAGATACAAGAAAAACTATATGAATGATAATATAAATCATCAATGTTTACAAAAAAAAGAAATCTGAGGCAAACCAGGTTTCCTACAACAGGGAAATGCTTATGTAAATTATGGAACATAATTTACTTGATATAACATAATGCAGCTATTAAAACATGGTAAGATCATTTGATATGTGGATATAAAATTGTAACAAATTTAAAAATTAAAGAGTAATTATTTAGAAGAAAAAAAAGAGGGAAAATAGATATGATGCAGCAAAAATGCATGGACTTTCCTGGTGGCTCAGATGCTAAAGAATTTGCCTGCAATGCGAGAGACCTGGGTTCGATCCCTGGGTTGAGAAGATCCCCTGGAGCAGGGCATGGGAATCCCTTCCAGTATTCTTGCCTGGAGAATTCCATGGACAGAAGAGCCTGGTGGGTCACAGTCCATGGGGTCGAAAAGAGTTGGACATTACGGAGCGACTAAGCACAGCACAGCCAAATGCATGCTTTCTCAACAGAGACCACAGATGTACTGATATAGAGGGAAGATGTAACACAGGGCAGGATTTCAACCATTTGGCATCTGAGAGCCTCATCTTGTTAAAAGCAGACTGACACATTTTTACCCACTTGGCTGAGAATTTCAAGACTAAGGAAGAAACGAGAAGAATGATTCATTCTCCAGCGGGATGTAACACACTGAGGGCTTTACATTTTGCAAAGCAAGTTCCTTCACATACATAATCACAATGTGTCTTCTCGATTTTGTCCAGTCTCAACGGTGAAGAACTACGCAAGTGATGGAAATCATGGGAAGTGGTGACTATACTATCCTAGGGGTCACAATAGCCAAAGAAGGGGAATTCTGGGTATAAAGTCATATGTTTTGTAACGTATGTCAGAGTTCGTAAAAGTAGGCTTCCAAAATCTCAGCGTGAACTGCAAGGTGAAAGGACACAGATAGAGTGATAACAGTGGTGGCTCTAGCAGTCTGAGGGGATTCTACAATGCTAACTGTTAATGATACAAATACACAGTGAGGAAGAGTGTATGAGGACTTTTAAAAAGCCAGTGGGGCTGCTCACAGTGCTAGACACACTGAGAAATGGAAAAAGAAGAGACAACGGCAGGGGATGAGAACAAAAAGGAGATAAATGACAATTAGTGGCTCAATCCTAAGGTGACCTGAGATTTGTTATAATACTAAGGATAAAAAGTACTAAAAACAAAACATGAAAAGAAGCAGGTTGCATCTTGGGTCACGTGGCATAATTTTAACATAACAGGCAGAATACAGCATTCTCAACTTTCTTTTCTGCTTAGATCTTCTCCATCAAGAAGAATAATTTTCAAATTTTAACATAAAATAACATAGGAAGGAAGTGAATACCAAGATTGATAAAACAGTAATAAGGCATCTGAATACTCTGCTATGACCTGGAGACCAGTCATACAGTCACAACCCTTGGAAGCATTTCAGAAACACAGACTCTCCAGCTCCATCCTGGACCTCTTGAATTAGGATCTGCATTTTAACAAGGTCCCCAGGTAATTCATATTTTTAGAAGCACTAGTCTAAACAATTTAAATCTTCAGACACTGATGAAGCTGTGATTGCTTAAACATTGTAAATTCTTTTGAGAATACAGAAGAGAAGCCTAGAAATCAGCAAATATCCCTATCTACCAAAAAAATGAACCTTCCAAAAAATACAGAACAGTAATATTTTATGAACTTATAGAGGAAAAAGGACATGACCTTTCTGAAAAGCAATTTGGCAAAAGATGTGTTTTATTTAGGATACACCAGCTATCCATTTCTAGGAAGCTATCCCAAGGAAATAATATGATTGAAAAACGAACTAAAAAAAACTCTTCCTGTTCAAAGGGATTCATTGCACATTTTTTTTTAATTTTGAAAAATTAGAAAACCCTAAAAGTTTAGCAACAGAGACATTGCAGTATATGCCAGTGTGATAATTACAAATAATTTTTTTCTTGATGTAGAAAAATACTTGGTCATATATGCTAGACTGTCCACTTAATAAATAAAAGCAATAATAAAATTGTATACATTATGAAATTCAGAATGATTTTATCTTCATGATTTAGAGTATTTTCTAGAAAGAAAGGCCTTACTATCATAATCAGAGAAAAATAAGCATTATATTTAAATGTATATCACATGTGTATAAGCCCTGAAAATATATCAAAATACTACCAGTAGTTTGCCCCCTCTATGAACTGAGAGTATGGCTACTCTTTTAATTTCACATTGCCATATATTCTGCATGTGTTTATAAATTATAATAAGTATTAAGTGTTCACATTCATTTATAATCAGAAAGTACACTCTTAAAAAAGAAGTCATAATATTACGCATAAATCATCCCAAATACTTGCATTTGTGTAAGAATTTTTGGATTGGTATTTGAGAGAAATTCTATGAGGCTGCACCGAGTCAGACACAACTGAAGCGACTTAGCAGCAGCAGCAGCAGCAGCAGCATTATTTACAGAGTGTTTTCATTTTGGCTCAATATTGGGTTCAACAAATACTTGTGCAGTAATGAATACTTTATAAAATCTATTATAATCAGAGAAGCACATAAGGCAAAGGAATTTTAGCTGATTAAAGCGTCTTGTCCAAAAAGTATTGATAAATGAATTCCCATCAAACTGAAGGGAGGTTTCTGATATTCGTGCCTCATGGTTTCGCCTTATTAGACGTTTTCCTTGAATGGTGACAGAAGACATGTTTAGCTAAAAAAGTTGTGAAGCAATAGTGGGAGAACTAGCTTCAAGGCTCTGTGAAAGAATCAAAATGTAAAAACATCTCAAATCGATGAAATAAAATAACAGAGAAAGAATAAAATAAAGGAAGCATTGTAAATCAATTAGGTATAGTTGTATCAGTCAATAAACGGTCCTGGGGAAAATGGCTATTTGGAAGAAAATAACAAATTAGATTCTTACTCACACCATTGTTGTTGTATAGTTGCTCAGTCGTGTCCAAGTCTTTGTGACCCTATGGACTGGAGCCCACCAGGCTCCTCTGTCCATGGGATTTCCCAGGCAAGAATATTGGAGTGGGTTGCCATTTCCTTCTCCAAGGGATCTTCCCAACCCAGGAATTGAACCTGTGTCTCTTAGTCTCCTACATTGGCAGGTGCATTCTTCACCACTGAGCCAACTGGAAAGTCCTCCTCATACCAAGTCGTTGTTTAGATGCTCAGTCACATCCGACTCTTTGCAACCCCATGGACTGCGGCAAGACAGGCTTCCCTGCCCTTCACCCTGTCCCAGAGTTTGCTCAAATTCATGTCCATTGAGTCGGTGATACCATCCAACCATCTCATCCTCTGCTGTCCTCTTCTCCTCTGGCCCTCAATTGTTCCCAGCATCAGGGTCTTTTCCAATGAGTCAGTTCTTTGCATCAGGTGGCCAAAGTATTGCAGCTTCAGCTTCAGCATCAGTCCTTCCAATGAATATTCAGGACTTATTTCCTTTAGAATTGACTGGTTTAATCTTCTAGCTGTTGAAGGGACTCTGAAGAGTCTTTTCCAACACCATAGTTTGAAACATTAATTTTTTGGCACTCAGCCTTCTTTATGTCTAACTCTCACATCTGTTCTCACAAGGGCTTCCTTTGTGTCTCAGCTGGGAAGGAATCCTCCTGCAATGTAGGAGACCTGGGTTCAATCCCTGGGTTGGGAAGATCCTCTGAAGAAGGGAAAGGCTACCCACTACAGTATTCTGGCCTGGAGATTCCATGGACTGTATAGCTCATGGGGGTCGCAAAGAGTCAGATACCACTGAGCGACTTTCACTCACTCACATCTCTACATGACTGCTGGAAAAACCATAGCTTTGACTATATGTACTTTTGTCAGCAAAGTGATGTGTCTGCTTTTTAATATGCTGTCTAGGTTTGTCATAGGTTTTCTTCTAAGAAGCAAACGTCTTTTAATTCCATGGCTGCAGTCACCGTCTGCAGTGATCTTGGAGCCCAAGAAAATAAATTCTGTCACTGTTTCCATTGTTTCCCCATCTATTTGCCATGAAGTGATGGGATTGATGCCTTGACCTTAGTCTTTTGAATGCTGAGTTTTAGACCAGCATTTTTACTCTCTTCTTTCACCTTCACCAACAGCCTCTTTAGTTCTTTGCTTTCTGCCATAAGGGTGGTATCATCTGTATATTTGAGGTTATTAATATTTCTCCCAGTCATCTTGATTCCAACTTGAGCTTCATCCAGTCAGGCATTTTGCATGATTTACTCTGCATATAATTTAAATAAGCAAGGTGAAAATTAAACGACATTATCTAAACCGTAGAAAGAAAGTGAAGAAAGTGAAGTCACTCAGTCGTGTCCGACTCCTTGTGACCCCATGGACTGTAGCCTACCAGGCTCCTTTGTCCGTGGGATTTACCAGGCAAGAATACTGGACTGGGTTGCCATTTCCTTCTCCATAACAGTACCAAAAACATAGTATCTGCTGAATAAATGTTCTGAGCAAATTCTGGGAGATAGTGAAGGACAGGGAGCCTGGCATACTGTAGTCCATGGGGTCTCAGAGTCAGACACAACTTAGCAACTGAACAGCAAACATTCATTACTATTTTTATTTTTTTGTATTTTACTAAAAGGAGTCTGAAATTAAAAGACACTTACTCCTTGGAAGGAAAGTTATGACCAACCTAGATAGCATATGCAAAAGCAGAGACATTGCCAACAAAGGTCCGTTTAGTCAAGGCTATGGTTTTTCCTGTGGTCATGTATGGATGTGAGAGTTGGACTGTGAAGAAGGCTGAGCACCGAAGAATTGATGCTTTTGAACTGTGGTGTTGGAGAAGACTCTTGAGAGTCCCTTGGACTGCAAGGAGATGCAACCAGTCTATTTTGAAGGAGATCAGCCCTGGGATTTCTTTGGAAGGAATGATGCTAAAGCTGAAACTCCAGTACTTTGGCCACCTCATGCGAAGAGTTGACTCATTGGAAAAGACTGATGCTGAGAGGGATTGGGGGCAGGAGGAGAAGGGGACGACAGAGGATGAGATGGCTGGATGGCATCACTGACTCGATGGATGTGAGTCTGAGTGACCTCCGGGAGTTGGTGATGGACATGGAGGCCTGGCGTGCTGCGATTCATGGGGTTGCAAAGAGTCGGACATGACTGAGCGACTGAACTGAACTGAAAAGGAGTCTAGTAAAATACAAAGGAATAAAAATAGTAATGGATATTTATCCAGCATTTACTATGTTTTGGAGACTGTGGTGGTTTCGATGAATGTCACTTAATTCTCAGAGCAAACGCTCTCAAGAAATTAGTATAATCTCCCTTCTACAGGCTCCTAATACAGACTCAGCTGCAAGACTTTTTTTAAAACAAAATTGCCTGACTCTCAAAATGCTTGCTTTATTGTTAGTAGCTGGAATAGTGCTCAGTAAAAGTGTGTTGAATGAATATATTTAAACCAACTGTATGGAATTCAGGAGAATTACCTGTCAGACTCTTCACTTAGCTTTAAAAAAATTAACCAAGAAGGACAGGGTGAGAGAGGCTTGGCTCAGCGTGGCTGTGTTCTCAGTTAGCCTTGGGTACCTTGGAAGGAATGATGTTCCTTACACTGGACCTGCTCTTTGATCTCCTGACTGCAGTGCTCAGAAGAATTTTCCTTGGAGTGAAAACATGATTAGGTTTCCTCTACCTTTGAAATCACTTTAAAAACACTGGAATCGAGATCTCATTTATTCTCTGCAGTTTCACATTATAAAATCATGGTTAACCTCAGAGCCAAATACTTCTTTTTTTTTCCCCCTTTGAATTTTTTCTACTAAAGGAAGATTTTCTTAGAAGCAGATTGAAAGCTCTTAATTCTTTTCCAAAAACGAGAGAGACAAAAGACATTCGCTGGCTGAATTCCACATCCAGTCCTGAAGCTTAATCTGTAGAGAGAAGAGGAAATACTTGTCTCTCAACATCCAAAAAAGAAAGAATTTCTCTTAAGCACTCCCAATCAGCTTGAGAGGACGTAGTCATAAATCTTGAGCTCAGGGATATAGGAAATATTACTTTGTCCATTTTCCATAAATCAACTGCGTTTTTGACACTGAGGCCACATATTTCCTGCTGGCAGGACACGAGTCACTTCTTCCTCAACCTGGTACATGTGTGAGTTTTGGACGGAAGCACGCCGAGCAGCACCAAGGGTTGCATACAATGCATCGCTTGTCTGTGTGGGTTTTGATCTGCTGCATCTGTGCTACGCTTTCTATGAGGGCATCTCTGGGGAGTCTGGTCACTCCACTGCTGCACTTTCAGGTCTCAGCAGGTCCCATCATACCACATGTGCTATTTCGTTGCTCGCCACATGGCCCCTGCCCCCTGAACAGGCACCCACCCAGCTCTTAGTCTGCCCTCACTGAGTGAAGTCCTTCTCTGCTTGAGGTGGGCTTTAAGAAATGCCCCCTTTTTTCCTCTGTTTCCTCTAAGTCACTCTGCACCTTTTGCAGTCGGTCTTCACTGCATCTTGACACAAGTCAAGAAGTCTCAGGGACCACATTTCCTTCACACCCTGTCTCAAAAGTCCTTTACACAAGAACGGTCAAACTGTCCCATGTGCCTCAATCTTGAGGAGGCAAAGTGGAAAATGAGGGAGGAGAGATTATCCAGTCATTTGAGTGACAGAGATGGTTGCGATTTGAAATCTGGAAGTAGTATTTGTCCCATATCATGTATGGCACGGTAGACGGGACATTAACTCTGCCCACCGTCCCCACTGATATCTAAATACAGGAAATTGTGAGATGCTATGGCAGCCTCAGCAAACCAACACAGGCAGAGATATTACTCCTGAAGGCACACTTAATCATAATCACAAGATACAGACTAGCATTTTATAATGGCTTTTCAAAATATGAAAGTAATATAGATTGCATGCTTGTTGTAACAGTTTAAACAATGTGAAAGTGTTAAAACTTGAAGTTTATCCATATTACAATTCCATTCTTCTGAGGTAACTTACACTAATCTATTAATATGTTTTTTTTTTTTCAATACTCAACTGTATGTGAATGTACAGAGAGGAAAAAATAAAAATGGAACCATACTCCATGTATTATTCTTTGACTTGTGGACTCCTTCAGATTTATTTCACTTGACAGCAGAGTATCTCAGAATATGGATATATCATAATTTATTTAACCTATGACCTATGGGTGGCTATTTAGTTTGTTTCCATTTTTAAACATGGCAAGCAATGAATCAAAAAACATTCTTATACATATATTATTTCATTTGCAAGTTTTTATTTCTATCATAAATATTTCTAGAAATGGGTTAGAAATTATGCACACTTCAGTTATTATAAACTATATAAGACTTACTTTCCAAAACTGCTACTATGCACAAATTAATAATCTCAGTAACCACATATGAGAATATCCATTTCCCAATATTCTTGCCAATACTAGATGTTATCAATATTTTAAAATTTTGCTAATTTGAGGAATTATAAATGATAAGGAATTTTTTATGCTTTACTAATTTCTAGTTTGTATATTTATTGTTTATTTGTGATTCTTTTTCTGTGAATTGTCTTATTTATATTCTTTACAATTTCATATCTCACTATCTTTTCATTAATTTCTAGAAGGGACTTAAACCTTAGGGACTTTCTCTTTAAAAAAATGCTTTTTCTCAGCCTATCTGAAAATTGTAAATTTTTACACAGAAAAAAATCTATCCCTTTATTTCCCTTTTGGTCAATGTGCTTTTTCTCCTCTTCCTTGTAAAAGCTGTGTCCAACCTGCAATATTAAATAGTCTCCTGTATTTTTTTCAATACTGGTATACATTTATTCTACATTTAGTTTTTAATTCACAGGGAAACTCCTTTACTTGGGGTGTGAGGTTGAGCTCTAGATTTATTTTCTTCCAAATTATACCAACAATATGTATTGAGTTTATCACCTTACTGTCCTTTTGCTTATTTTTATTCTCCATTTATATTTAGTAGAATAGGTTTTATAAATGGACTAACCATAAACATTTCTGCTTTGTTCACCATTATTTTTCCTTTCTATTATTTTCCTTTCTCTCTGTCTGTTTCTTCCTTTTAATTATTTCTTAGTTTATTTTTCTTTTATATTTTGAATTCCCTGAGTTCCCTGATCCTGGCATCTGTTCCCCTGGTCTCCTCACTCGCCTTACTCTCTATTGTCTTACAACAAAATCTTTCACATCTTTATATCTCTACTTGGTCCCTGAAAGCATTTGCTTTTTTACTCCTTGGCAACGATTTTTACAAGTTTTATCCTTTCAGTTGACCTTAAATAAACTGTTACTTTGTTTTTTATTTATTTCTTCTCCCATAAGTTAAGTTTTAAACATATTTTTAATTTCTATGTTTATAGTTTTCTTATCAATTTATAGTTTTACTATGTTTTGTCAGAGAATGTCCTTGTAAAATCTCTACCTTAAGGAATGCACTAAAGTTTTTTTCTAGACTAGCATGTAATTGACTTCTATGAACATTTCATGATCATAAAATACGTTTATTTTTGTTTGTAGGATATAAAATTCTATAAATACATTTTATAATAATTATGTTTATTTTAGCATATTTATTCAAACTCTCCATAACCATACATGTTTTTGGCTACATGATCTGTCAAATTCTGTAAGAGATTTATTAATTTCTCTACTATTGTCTTGATTTTATCAAAATTTTGACATTCTAAGAGTTTTGGCATTACATGTTTTATAGTTTTATTGTTTGGTGTATAGATTTGCATAACTGTTAGAGCTTCTTTATGCATTGAATGTTTCATCATGATATAGTATACTGCTAACCAGTTTAAGGCTTAAGGTTGTAAATTATACTTTAATTGATATTAATATTACCACTTTTGCTGGGTTTTTTGTTTTGTTTTCATATGCCTGATTTTCCTGCAAATGCCTATCTTTTTAAAGATATTCCTGGTTATTTTATTTTACATATTAATTTTTGGTTTTAGATTACTTCTGAGATTACTTCCCTGACTGTGTTGTTGAGATAGTTTAATGACCTGTGACATACAATAGAATATAAAAGTACCTTTGATTTTGCAAAGGAAATCAGCACTCAGTGAAAGTTGCAATAGTCTCCTTTGTTACTTCTTTGTTTCTTTTCTCAGAGCTCCAGCAAGAGTAAAGGTGTATTTTCAGGACTGAAATATTATAAGGAAACTATAACCTACTAAACTGTTTTGCAACCAGTCCATTTGAGGGTATGCTATACCATGCTATACCATTTGAGGGTATGCTATACCATGCTATACCATTTGAGGGTATGCTATACCATGGAGTAAATGTCTAAAAGAAGGAGAGCTGTTGAGCAAGAATTTGTGGGTACTTTTCTCTTGTTATTCAGGATATTGGTGTTTTTGTTTTGTTTCCAGACAATAAGATTCTGTAGAAATATTCCTCATGTATATCTATAGAGCTACACTTGTATATACCCCACAACTGTGTCACAAAATTGCATATTTAAAAAAGGAAAAGAAAATGGAAAAACAGGAAAAAATTTGAGGAAGAGACTAGTTGCCTGATCTTTAAGGACATTGTATAGAGATTTCTCATTTTGTGGTGATGGGATCATGTGAATACAGTCCTTTGCAATTCTATTTCTATTTAAAATAAATAGGATAACCATAGTGACCAATTCTTAAATTATAGTGCTAATTAATTCAGCTTTACTATACAATAATAGAGTGCAGTAAAAAGAATCTGACACTACAAAATCTGCCTACTTAGAATCTGAGACAGTTCATCTAGAAATAAAATTTCCACTCTAAATATAAGAAGAATCCTTTTTTAACATATTTTTACAACAGGCATATTTTATCAAATTATGCACTCATTGTAATACTCATGCCAGTTATTTGATACCTGCAAGTTACTACTCTCATCTGAAAGTTTCCTAGAAATCATTTCCTCTTGGGTTTAATTGTTTTAATATAATATCTCTGGGAGATGTTACCTTTATTATTATCAAGAGCCTAATTCACAAAACAATTATGGAAGGGGAATCAGTACACACTTAGCTCAGCCCTCTATTCATGAAGAAGCAGAGGCCCAGAGAGATTAAATGACTTGAAGGCCCAGAGCTAGTCAGTGTCAAGGGCTGAACTGGAAACCATGCCTTGCCTGTGATTGCCCAGTGCATTGATATGTTATTCTAATACTGGAAAAGTGGAATGTATTTCAGAATGCAAGTAGAATGTGATTCATTAGATTATGAGAAACACTGTGAGAACTGAATGATGCTAAAGCTGAAACTCCAGTACTTTGGCCACCTCATGTGAAGAATTGACTCATTGGAAAAGACTCTGATGCTGGGAGGGATTGGGGGCAGGAGGAGAAGGGGGACGACAGAGGATAAGATGGATGGATGGCATCACTGACTCGATGGACGTGAGTCTCAGTGAACTCCGGGAGTTGGTGATAGACAGGGAGGCCTGGTGTGCTGCGATTCATGGGGTTGCAAAGAGTCGGACATGACTGAGCGACTGATCTGATCTGAAGAAAATTATTATGAAATATTTCAGATATGTTCACAATAAAGTGCTTCCAACACTGTAGAAAGCCCTTTATGAAACACTCTAGATCCAATCCCATTCTCCACCAAGTTAAGTTTAGTTTGGTATTTATTATTTCAGTACATTTCTTTATTATTTTATCATTTCTTTATGAGTATATATGTACATATCAAGAGCATTATATTTTACTATTTTACATATTTTAGACTATTTATATGCTATAATGTCATATGTATTTTGCAACCCCATGGACTGTAGCCACCAGGCTCCTCTGTCAATGGAATTCTCCAAGCAAGAATACTGGAGTGAGTAGCCATTCCCTTCTCCAGGATATATTCCTGACTCAGGGATTGACCCAGTTCTCCTGCATTGAAGGCAGATTCTTCACCATTTGAGCCATCAGAGAAGCCCGTGTATTTTGCAAAGCGTCTTTTTCTTTATTTAACATTATGTCTAGGTGATTTGTTGATGTGGATTTAATTACATCCAGCTTATTTATTCATTTTCATTCCTGCATGATATTCTGATCTGTGAAGACATCACAATATAATGAACTGATCTTCTATTAAGAGTTTTTTATAGGATGCTTCCAGTTTTTTTGCTACACAACTACTCCTGCTATACACATTGGTGTATATTCTCTTGTGTATATATGCAAGAATTTCTCCAGAGTGTAGATTTAGGAATGTAATTGTTGAGTTGAAGCTGTATGCATCTTTACCTTGACTAGATATGGTCAAACTGCTGTCTAAAGTTGGTCTGCCAATTCAGACCCCTACTTGTTCTTCTTGCTCCACGTGCTTGTCAACTCTTGGTGGTGTTGGACTTAAATTTTTAGCAACCTGAATTGTGTGAGGTTATAGCACATTGTGGTTTATATTTGCATTTCCTTAGTTAACATCGAGGTTGATAATCTCTTCATAAGGTTATTGGTCAATTATATTCTCTTTTTTTAATGAATTGGTCATTCATATGTTTCGCTCATTTTTTTATTAGGTTGTTTGCTCATTTTTCTATTAGGTTTGCTCATCTTTCTATTATTAGTCACAACTTAATAATAATAATCATTTGGAGGTTTATCTGTGAAAACATCCTCTGCTAGTGTATAATTTGTTTCTGAACTCTGTCTAAGGTGTCTTCTTGTAAAGAAGTTTTAAATTGTAATATTTGTATTAGTCTTTATGTTTGGATATTTTTAAGCACTCTTTCTCCAGCATAAAGTCATGGAGGTATTTATCAACATCTATAAATTTACAATTTTGACTTTTCACATTTAGATCTTTAATCCTCTTCAAATTCATTTGTATGCATTGTTTGAAATAGGAATTTAAGTTTACATTCTATTCAGATTATTCAATTTTCTGAGGACTATTTCTTGAATCCTTTCGTCACTACTTTATCATAGCCAATTCCACTTCTCTGTTTGTCCCTGAACTAATGCCATGCTGTCACGATTTCTGTAACTATGTAATTACTGTCTTGATATTTAGTAGAGCTAGTGTCCCTCTACCTACGGTTTTACTGTGAATTTTGACTTCTTACTCTTTTCAGATAAAATGATTAACACAAGCAAAACTTTCAGAAAGGTGTCAGACATTGTGAAAGACTGGTATATTGCTATAATCAGTGTGGGTGCTGGAGAAGTCTCTGAACACTGAGTCACAGATAATGAGATATGGTGCAGTGTTCACAAAGTCTCTGGGATCCAGTTTCCTCATCTTTAAAATGAGTCTATCATTGGTTAATAAAAATTGCTTTATTGAAATAAGGTGGGCAGCTAAGATAGTGGAAAAGAGAAGCTGTTTACAGTAAAAGGAAATAATCAATCTATGGGAGCATCTGTGTGTAGGTAGCTGAAAAGGGGCTAGGTCAGTCTCTGCAAAAGACAGACTTGGCAGGTTGTGTTCAAAGCATCTGCAGAGAAGCACTTTTCCACCAGGGTTTAGGTATCTCATCTGCAGCTTACTAAGCAAGCCAGAATGTTTCCCATGGCTGGACCACAGAGTGAGCTACTTAGCTTGGATATGAGACAGAGGTACAGCTGTAAAAACCTTATGATTCTGAAGGCATATTCAGTTGGATATAAATATCTATACCTTCTTATGTTTATGTAATTGGTCCTTGAGATTTCCTTTCTCTGGAAAATTAGCCATGTCCTTTCCCCAACTGAAAGATTATGTGTCATATAAGGGTCCAGCAGATTGGAGGACCTTTAAAAGAAAATAAAGATAAGGCCACTTACACAGACCACCCAGGGAAAGGAGGCATTTTGCCATATATGTTGTGGCAGATGGGATTATTAACAGAAAATGTGATCTCCTGCTTAAAGCTTCCAGGACAAATTTTACCATGTATAGTGCTCTTGGCTGTGCTATTTGGTTAAGGACACACATGTCTTAGAATTACAGACCCAAGACCAATGACAATATTGTTAATATCACCACTTTGACAGCCAGCTCTGTATCTCCTCAGGGTTCCTAACAGTGAGTAGAGAGAAATGAGACAGAACTCTAGGATTTAACCAGCAATGTGTTCTACGGGCAACTGAAATTAAAACTGAAAGCCATGCTTGTCCTTCTTTGAGAGCCTTTAACAAGGTGTTGGAATGTTATTAATGAAACAAAGTCTATAAATTGCCTATAAAAATGTCGAGGCTTCACTGACTAATTTTATACTTTCAGCAAAGCTAAGAGATAAGCCAATTGTTTTCTCCATTTTATAGGTATGGATAAGGTGCAGAAGAAGAACTTGCCTAAGTAAATGAGGTAATAAGGCAGAGATAGAATGTAAGCCTAAGGAGACTTTCTCTTATTCCTTTAATATACCCTCCATCCTTGTTTTTACATCATGACATTGGCATAGAGTTTCAAAGCAGCATTCTGATAGAGAGTCCAGGCTAGAAGTCTGAATTCACACTAGCCTGTCAGTGTCTTCCTACAGCGAGGCAGTCACCCTAGTGTTTTGGTGCCTTAATTTCACATTTCACATTCCCATAGTGACCTGAGCTTTATCCCATTATATAGCTAAATGTACTGCACAAGAGTTGTGGGTTTCTTTTCTACTCTCTTACCACATGTTAGGAATTTCAAGGACAAAGACCTTCATTTTCTCATCTTGATATCCCCAGAGATTAGCACCATGCCTGATACACTTAGGTACTGAACAAATGTTTGCTGAATGGGCAAATGAAGGGCAGCTCCACTTGAAATTTTTAGGTGATTTCCCTGGTGGTCCAGTCATTAAGAATCCACCTTGCAAGGCAGGGGGACGCTGGCTCAACCCCTGGTCAGGGAACTAGGATCCCACATGCTGCTGAGCAACTAAGCCCGCTTGCCACAACTAAGGAGTCCATGCACCATAACGAACGATGCCACATGATGTAACGAAGATCCTGGCACGCCACAACTAAGACCTGATGCAGCCAAATAAATAACTAAATATAAAAAGAAATAAATTCTTTTAGAATTATTCATTTTACCAATAGTAAAACTGAGGCAGAAATCAGTAAAGTTGCCAAATACCTACGTTCAATATATGGTAAAGTAGGTACAGTACCCCTTGTGTCCAGAATCTACATGCAGTGTTCTTTTCATTGTGAATGACTTACATTGATGAATGTTAATAGGAGAAAAAAGAGAACCTGCCTAGTGACTGAAAAATTCCAGACATCTTCAGTTACTAGTGACACCAAGAGGAATGTTTCATTTCTGTTCCATCTCTCATGGAAACAAGAGATGCCACTGTTAGTAGCTGACTCACATCACTGCAGGGACAACTTTGCTGTCTTAGCACCTGGATGGAGCAAGCAACACTAGGAAGTGCTCCATTATAGAAGCACAAATGAGGCAATTTGTTAAGCCACTATCCCCTTGCAAGCTAAAATGAGACAAATGAGTTGGTCCTTTTGAAGGTTAAGGAAAAGAAAATTTTCAGTAGAAATAGAAATGAGGCTATGCCAGGTATTCATGACATATTTAGTTCATTGGCAATAAGGACCATGACACACAATCATCTGGGAGACCTAGAACATCCAGCCTGTTCCACTAAAGAATGTGGTCATGAGTGTACCAATAGGCAGGATGACTTCATTTTGGAGGGCTCTCTTCTTCCCTTAAGGTGGTGCCAGTGGTAAAGAATCTGCCTGCCAATGGGTGGGGAAGATTCCCCCGAGAAGGAAATGGTAACCCACTTCAGTATTCATGCCTTGAAAATTCCATTAACAGAGGAGCCTGGCGGCCTGTAGTCCATGGGGTTGCAAAGATTCAGACACAATTGAGCACATACACACACAAATTCTCTTAACCTGAGTAACAAGACATGGCCAGTAATGATTTCAAAGGAACTGTAAGGAAATGTTACTGATTCTCATGCTCGGATGCAATGAGCAAGAGATGAAGTGATTACCTTCATCTGAGACAGAAGTCTTCGATCTGATGACTGCAAACCCCTCTGTACCCTGTAATATCATCGTCCTGAGATGATGATACCACCAGTTTGTTACTTTTACTGTCTCTCCCAACTTACCTGGATGACCTCCTCCCACACCTCCACTTATGAAACCAGTGGTGGTTAATTTTATGTGTCAATCTGAAGGGCAAATGGATCCCCAGAGAGCTGATAAGGCACCATTTCTGGGTATGTCTATGAGGATATCCCAGAAGATATTTGAATCAGTAGATTGAGTAAAGAAGATCCACCCTCACCAATGTGAGTGGGCATCATTCAATTCATTGAGGACCCAAATAGTACAAAAGGAGGAAGGGATAATTCTGTCTTTCCTTGAGCTCGGATAACCATCTCCTCCTGCCCTCGGACATCAGAGCATCTGGTTCTTGGGCTTTCCAACTGGCAATGAATTACATCACTAGCTCTCCTGGTTCTCCAGCTTTCAGATAGCAGATCATGGCATATCTTTACCTCCATAATCATGTGAGCCAATGTCCATAATAAATTCTATCCATATATCCTATTCTGTTTCTCTAGCAAACTCTAATGTAAAACCTACTTCTTGAAAATATTGAGACTTCTGCCCTCATTCTACATTCAGTGTTGACCTATATCACCACTTCAGCCAAACTAATGACATTGCCCTTAACCTCTGCCTTTTGTAATTTTGCTGCATCATCACTAAGAACTCCTAAACCAGGATCCAACTTGATGGATCTTCTTTGGTCCTATGCTGGAGCAGGGGTGGAAGCCACTTGTGAACTCTCAGCTTCTGGAGGCCCCTCAAAGTCCCTGTTGAGTGTATGCTGCTGGTGATGTTGTGATACAGGGAGTGTCTTGTCAGGAGAAATGACATTGTGTGTTATTACACATTCCTTTCTATTTCTCTTGTACCAATATTCCAAAGAACATGCACAATCACTCTATACGGGACAGACTTCTGGCTCTCTTGAGTCTGGTCTCCCCAGCGATGCCTTAGACTCACCAAGGAACATGGGACAGGGGACAGCCAGTGCTGAGGAGCACCAACCCATCTTTCTGCCTTTGGCTACCCTGTGTTCTAGAAGACATTTCTGCACACAAAAAAGCAAACAATCATGTCCCCATGTCTCTCTTTTTATTCATTCTGCACTGAAGAAGTCCTCTGGAGAAGGATGCTGGTAAAGACCCACTAGCTCCCCCAGACAGATGATTCCAAAACAGAGCACAGGACTGCCAGGAGGGAGGTCCAGTCTCCATGTTGTGGCTTGGACTCTAATTGAGACCATAACACCATTACTAGACTAAAGGTTTCTTTTTGTCTCTTCTTTTATAAAATAAAGAAAATAAAATTTACCCTATCAGGCAGACGAGCAAACTGAGGATCAGATCAGATCAGTCGCTCAGTCGTGTCCGACTCTTTGCGACCCCATGAACCGCAGCACGCCAGGCCTCCCTGTCCATCACCAGCTCCCGGAGGTCACTCAGACTCGCATCCATCGAGTCAGTGATGCCATCCAGCCATCTCATCCTCTGTCGTCCCCTTCTCCTCCTGCCCTCAATTCCTCCCAGCATCAGAGTCTTCTCCAATGAGTCAACTCTTCGCATGAGGTGGCCAAAATACTGGAGTTTCAGCTTTAGCATCATTCCTTCTAAAGAAATTCCAGGATTGATCTCCTTCAGAATGGACTGGTTGGATCTCAAATTAATCATATATTTGACCCAACTTTGAGACCGCAAAAATCACATTGGATCAGGTCATTATTAGGATAATAATGATTCCTGCAGTAAGATTAAAAAAAAATCCTTCCCTTCCTGAAAACCACAATGGCTTGTGAAACTTCACAGAGTGATTATAATTTTTGACATTTGTAAAGAGTTTAACAGAGCACTTTCACATAAATCATACCATTTAATCTTCATATTGGCATCAAAATATACATGATTATTTTTCCCTTTAAAAAAATGAAGAAACTGTATTCCAAAGAGGTTAATCTGCTTTAGAAAGCACAGCTGGTTACAAGTGGACATTAACTTTGCCCTTCTGATTCTAATTTTCTTTTATAATTCTATTGTTTCAAGAAAAGGTTGGCATAAAAAGTGATATTAAAAGCATTACATTTAATACTTTGTTATTTGTTCAAGACAAAATGCCCTGTGGGTATATAATATTCTCAGATTCCTTTCATAAACCCAACTTATCCTTGAAAATTATTAAAATATTTCATTGATTCATGTATGCATTATGCTGATTAATGTTTCCTGCAGGGGTTATTAACTACTATAAAAAAAATCTTTACCATTCTTCTACTTAAATAGACTTCTTCATTATAGAAACAAAAACAATATATAGAATTAGATGGTAGCTTTAGTAATTACAACTAAAACAAATGTAAAGATATAGATGAAATAAATTATATCCAAATGGTTTCATTTTTCAGACAACTTTTATGGAATATCAGTAAACTTTTAGTAATAATAGGTTTGTTTGATGATGATTCTCAAATATAAGCTCATTAAAAGATTTATGATTGATGAGTACAGATACAGTGTGTGTACATTATAAAAATAGCTTACAAGGCTATTTTTCAAATAAGTGCAAGTTTTATTAAGAAAATACATTTAGTATTTAAATTAATAGGACCAGAGTTGCAGAATTTGTTTTGCTCACCACTTTAAAAGAGTGATTATTCATCCATTCTCTGCTCCCAGGAAAGAGTCAAATATGTGTGAAAATTAAATGGGACATGGCAGGTGGACGTTTCTGAAGTCTGGTAGCAGAAATAGCAGGCTAAATAATATTCACAGAAGGCCCTGTATGCAACAGGAAGGCTGTTCTAGTGCGATCTACCTAATAGGGTCAATATCTCACTGCTCTTTGTAACCCTGAGTGGTCAAAAATTAGTTCACAGAATCAGCCTTAAGTGAATCTCAGCCTCCTTTCCTTCCCATTCTAGCAACTCATCCTTGAGTTTAGAAAAGAATACAGCAGAGAAACGAAGGCAACACCCCTCTCTGCCATTTGCTGAAACAAGAGAACTGAGAACAATGTTCCAAAAGTGGACTTTAAATCTTGCCTTTTTATTTCTTGAAGCAGAGCATGCCTTGTATGAACGTCCTGTTAGGATGACAGTACATGGAAAGGCGAAGGGGAGTCAGTACCTGGTTTTTAATTCTAGCTGTTGTACAAAATATATGGCCTGAAGCTAATCGCCAAAATCCAGAAACCTCAAGAGATTTGGAAAATACATGACTTGTGAGTTAATGGATCAAACTCAATCATCTCTGCCTCATTCCAGTGCTAATATTCTACTAGTATGCATGCATAAAGCATTTTATCTAAAATACATATCTTTAATTTAATAGTTCTAATTTAAGACGCTATAACTGACTTGAGACTCACCATGCAATTATCAAGCCTCTTTGTGCACTGGTTCCTAAGCTTGGGTGACCAGTATCATCTGAAAAAAGTGAAAGTGAAAATCAGTCAGTCGTGTCCGACTCTTTGCCGCCCCATGGAATTCTCCAGGCCAGAATACTGGAGTGGGTAGCCTTTCCCTTCTCCAGGGGATCTTCCCAACCCAGGGATGGAACCCAGGTCTCCCAAATTGCAAGCGGATTCTTTACCAGCTGAGCCACAAGGAAAGCCCAATATCATCTGAGGAACTATTTAAAAATGTGAGGAGACTTCCCGGATGGTACAGTGGTAAAGAATCCTCCTGTCAATGCAGAGGACTTGGTTTTGATCCCTGGTCTTGGAGTTAAGATCCCACATACCTCAAAGCAACAGTGGGCATCACAACTACTGAGCCCCTGGTCTAGAGTCCACGTGCTGCAACTACTGAAATCCTTGTGCCCTAGAGCCCTGCTCTAGAACAAGAGAAGTCACCACAATGAGAAGCCTGAGCACCACAACTAAAGAGTAGCCCCCGCTCACTTAACTAAAGAAAGCCCGCATGCAGCCACGAAGACCCAGTGCAGTTAAAAAAAAAAAAAAGTAGGCTCCAAGCCTCACCCACAGCCTCCTCAGCAAAGTTCAAGGCAGTGGGCCCCAGAATCTACTTGATATCAAAGTTTTCCCTGTGATTTTAATGATCTGCCAGGTTGGGCAGTGTGCTTTATCAGTGCTTCTATAATGACCCCATTTCAAAACACAACTCTAACAAAAACTCAGAATCAGTATCAAAAGACAAAAACTGAGTTTTCCAAAGAAGATAATTTACATTTTGCAGACAAAAGGAACAATAACCCTGGATCTCTAAGGCTCAGATTATTTAAGTGTCTCATCAACCCTCCTGCTAATGCAGGAGACACAAGTTCGATCCTTGGGTTGGGAAGATTCCCCTGGAGAAGGAAATGGCAACCCACTCCAGTATTCTAGCTTGGATAATTCCATTGACAGAGGAGCCTGACAGGCTACAGTCCATGGCATCGCAAGAGTTGGACATGACTTAGGGAGTAAACAGCAACAGCAAATCAAAAGACAGGGAGCAGGTCAGTAGCAGAGGTAGGGCAGGAGCCAAGTTCTTTTGTTCAGTTCAGTCGCTCAGTCGTGTCCAACTCTTTGCAACCCCATGAATCGCAGCATGCCAGGCCTCCCTGTCCATCACCAACTCCCGGAGTTCACTCAGACTCACGACCATCAAGTCAGTGATGCCATCCAGCCATCTCATCCTCTGTCATTCCCTTCTCCTCCTGCCCCCAATCCCTCCCAGCATCAGAGTCTTCTCCAATGAGTCAACTCTTCACATGAGGTGGCCAAAGTACTGAAGTTTCCGCTTTAGCATCATTCCTTCCAAAGAAATCCCAGGGCTGATCTCCTTCAGAATGGACTGGTTGGATCTCCTTGCAGTCCAAGGGACTCTCAAGAGTCTTCTCCAACACCACAGTTCAAAAGCATCAATTCTTCAGTGCTCAGCTTTCTTCACAGTTCAACTCTCACATCCATACATGACCACAGGAAAAACCATAGCCTTGACTAGACGGACCTTTGTTGGCAAAGTAATGTCTCTGTTTTGGAATATGTTATCTAGGTTGGTCATAACTTTCCTTCCAAGGAGTAAGCGTCTTTTAATTTCATGGCTGCAGTCACCATCTGCAGTGATTTTGGAGCCCCCAAAAATAAAGTCTGACACTGTTTCCACTGTTTCCCCATCTATTTCCCATGAAGTGATGGGACCAGATGCCATGATCTTCGTTTTCTGAATGTTGAGCTTTAAGCCAACTTTTTCACTTTCCACTTTCACTTTCATCAAGAGGCTTTTTAGTTCCTCTATACTTTCTGCCATAAGGATGGTATCATCTGCATATCTGAGGTTATTGATATTTCTCCCGGCAATCAATCTTGATTCCAGCTGTGCTTCTTCCAGCCCAGCGTTTCTCATGATGTACTCTGCATAGAAGTTAAATAAGCAGGATGACAATACACAGCCTTGATGTACTCCTTTTCCTATTTGGAACCAGTCTGTTCCATGTCCAGTTCTAACTGTTGCTTCCTGACCTGCAAACAAATTTCTCAAATCCAGTGCCAGATTCACTGCATTCCAAACATTCTCATGATGTCAATTCACATAGCAATTATTTAATCAAACACCTGCTATGTCAAAAACCCCATGCTATCACATACAGCAGTAACTAACATGTGTCCGGGAAGGGCAAATTTCCTCTTAGCCCTCTTGAGTTCTTTTGTCTGGTCTAATACTAAATTAGACCACTAAATTCCTTTATTGTAAGAAATGGTTCTTGTTTTCCTGGTTAGAACAGGTATTTATACTGATATTTCCTTTCTTTTCTTTGATCTTCACACCCCAGGGGAAATAGGCTGAGTCTGATACAGTTACCCACTAAAGAGAGGCAAAGGTGATGCTTTTACTAAAGGCTGTCCTCTTATCATCACATTGTAGTCAATCAGAAGACTGCACAGCAGCTTAGAGAAAGATGGTCCTCCACACCTGTCTGCCCCCATCTATATAATTTTACCCTCAGGAAGTATAATTTTATTTTACCTTTGAAGGATTAAGTTATGGTAGGAAAGCTTACAAACGAGTTATTTTTAGCTATAGCAAGTAAAACACAGCTTCTGTCTCTGTTCTTCTGAAGTAGAGTAGCAAGGAAAGAAGGGGAGGGTACTGCTCACTGCCTTGTCAGTCTGCTGAGAGACCAGAAGCTTCTGTTTCACAGGGAAGCAGTGATTACACTTATGGGAATGACAGAGGTCACCCAGACACAGGTGGGGAGCTCTGGTTATCAGTCATGAGTACACATTTCTGGATACCACCCATCTGGCCAATGAAATGGCCCCCATGGTGGAACACATCTGTGTAATCCATTAGGTGTGTAGCTTTTGCTATAGTAACAAAACACCAGGACTCTTTTTTTTTTCTTTTCCTCTAAGTTTGTTTTTTGAAGACAGAGCTTCCCTGGTAGCTCAGTTGGTAGAGAATCCACCTGCAATGCAGGAGACCCCGGTTCAATTTCTGGGTCAGGAAGATCCCCTGGGGGAGGGATAGGCTACCCATTCTCGTATTCTTGGGTTTTCCTGGTGACTCAGATGGTAAAGAATTTGCCTGCAATGCAGGAGACCTGGGTTTGATCTCTGAGTTGGGAAGATCCCCTGGAGGAGGGCTTGGCAACCCACTGTAGTATTCTTGCCTGGAGGATCCGCATGAATAGAGGAGCCTGATGACCTACAGTCCATGGGATTGCAAAGAGTCAGACACAAGTGAGGACTAAGCATGTGCATTCTATACTGGAAAGAAAAGACAAAAGTTTGTTAGTAAGAAATATGGTCAGATATTCAACTGTATTACCAGCATATGTGCATCTGAAAACATTCCAAAATACAGGTGAAGAGCATGTGTCAATCAGTTGAAACAGCATTTAGTGGTTATGAATTCCACCCACTTCAAGGCAAAAGAATATCCTAAAGAGGCATATTTTAGATCAGTCTACTTTTTATTCATGTTTACATTTCTTGCAAACACAGAAGAGTTCATGCTAAGCTATAAACCACCAGCTTAAATCTAATAGTTTCCAAAAACAAGAGGTCTAGGTGTCCAAGTTCACAATAACCTGCCTCCAGTTTTATTTCAGTTAGAAGCTTCATGGAACAGCTCAAACTCAGGAGAGTACAACAAGAAATTGCTTTATTTGTTTTCCTGAGTATAGCTCCCAAAGGAGCTATGGGGTAGGCTCCTTTCTTGCCCCTTAAAGAAATTCCATGAAGAGACCATAGTTCTCCTGATATCTTCAGTTATAAAAGCTTGGTCTGGTTCAGTCAATTAAAATCTTCAGTCCAATTTAATGCTCAGCGTCTCTGCTCCCAGGGTCAGTCAGTCCTCCACCTGAGGATGTAGAGTGGGGAGCGTGTGGTCTGCTCCCCTGCTTCTGTTTTTAGAGCCTCTAGATTTGAGGTGGAAAAAGAGGACAGTGTCATCCTTATCCTTACATGGCTGTGGACAGGGCTTCCTACTGCAGAGTTCCCTGACGGGAGATCTACTCTTGCCTCTGCCTGTCCCTGGGCTCTTGATGCAATAACTCTTCACCTGATGACCTGTGAGCGTTAGGTTTTAAGTGTGATTCAAACAAAAAGAACAGGTCTATCAACATTCTGTTGGCTAAATCATGAGCCTTTATGATGCCCTTCTCTTCTTTGGGGTAATATGGTATATCCTAATCAATTAAGGAAAGTTATGACCAACCTAGATAGCATATTCAAAAGCAGAGACATTACTTTGCCAACAAAGGTCCGTCTAGTCAAGGCTATGGTTTTTCCTGTGGTCATGAGAGTTGGACTGTGAAGAAGGCTAAGCACCGAAGAATTGATGCTTTTGAACTGTGGTGTTGGAGAAAACGCTTGAGAGTCCTTTGGACTGCAAGGAGATCCAACCGGTCGATTCTGAAGGAGATGAGCCCTGGGATTTCTTTGGAAGGAATAATGCTAAAGCTGAAACTCCAGTACTTTGACTACCTCATGCAAAGAGTTGACTCATTGGAAAAGACTCTGATACTGGGAGGGATTAGGGGCAGGAGGAGAAGGGGACGACAGAGGATGAGATGGCTGGATGGCATCACTGACTTGATGGATGTGAATCTGAGTGAACTCCAGGAGTTGGTGATGGACAGGGAGGCCTGGCGTGCTGCGATTCATGGGGTTGCAAAGAGTCGGACATGACTGAGCGATTGAACTGAATCAATTAAAAGTAACATAAATGACTGTAGCCTTTATACTTGAAGTAGAACTTGCCCAAAGATAGAGTCCTTGAGTAGACTCCAAAGATAGAATTTGTACACTTTGTAGGACTGGCTGCATGAGCCCCAGCAGTAAATGTACCTGTGGAGAAACCTGTGGCTAGCTGATTTTCTTTTTCCTCTTGAGAAAAGACTTGGTCAATTTACATTTAGTCAACGAAGACATTTTGTTTGCTTGTTTGAAGTCCATTTACTTTACTAGGGTAAGTTTTTGTGTTGACTGATCTGGGCCAGCTTTCTCTGGAACACAGCATATCATTTCAATCTACAGTTTTTTATCTTTCATTTCCAGAAAATTTTTGAATTTTATCTTTGAATATTTATTATATCCCATTATTTTGTTCTATTTTCTTTAAAGATGCCCAATATGTGCATGTTGGATGTTCTTTGTCTTTTTCTATATCTACCATGGGATTGGATAAAGATACTTTCCCCTTTCTGGCTGCTGCTGGCTCCTAATTTTATATACTTGTTCAATTGGAAATTATTTGTTAGGTTCTATCTGATAAGCAGGATGTACACCATACTATTGCAACAGAATTGGGACTCAGTTCTCCAGTAATGTGTTCTGTCATCAGAAAGAGCAGCTGTCAATCACTGCTCTAATCACCAGAAAGGAGACTTCATGACAAGTCGGCTCATATCTTGTTGGTTTCTGAAGTCCTGAGTCACTCTTTCCATATCTCTCAGTAAACAAAATGATCCAACAAGAGTACAATTTTGTTGGTATATTGGTTGATACATGCAGGCTATGTTGCTTTAGTCATGTCTAACTCTTTGCAACAGTATGGACTGTAGACCCCCACACTCCTCTGTCCATGGGGGTTCTCCAGGCAAGAATACTGGAGTGGGTTGCCATGCCCTTCTCCAAGGATCTTTCTGACCCGGGGATGGAACCTTTGTCTCTTACATCTCCTGCATTGGCAGGTGGGTTCTTTACCACTAGCACCATCTGGGAAGCCCATTAGTTGATGAGTACTAGATTATTTTTACATTTAATTCACACTAGTTGCAGTGCAAAAAAGATATCTGGACCCATGTTTTCATTTTTTTAACTCTTGGAACTTGAGTTTTTATCACCTGTCAAATGAGTCTATAAAATGTGTCTTGCACTGAGAGCGCCCGGCCTACCCGCGAGCGGCGCACTGAGAGCGCCCCGTCGGCTGCGCGGCACACTGAGAGCGCGCCCGAGAGGAGCTACCCAATGACCGAGGAAGGACGGCGATGAGGACCGGCGCATTAAGCACAGCTGAGAGGAGCTACCCCACGACCGAGGTCAGGAAGGGCGGCGGTGAGGAGATACCCCTCCCCCAAGGTCAGGAAGGGCGGCAGTGAGGAGACACCCCTCGTCGAAGGTAAGGTGCGATGGCTGTGCTTTGCTGGAGCAGCAGGGAAGAGATACCCCAGGCCCAAGGTAAGAGAAACCCAAGTAAGACAGTAGGTCTTGCAAGAGGGCATCAGAGGGCAAATACACTGAAACCATACTCACAGAAAACTAGTCAATCTAATCACACCAGGACCACAGCCTTGTCTAACTCAATGAAATTAAGCCATGCCTGTGGGACAACCCCATCTCTCTTAGAATTTTCCAAAGTTTATTGTGATCTACACAGTCAAAGGCTTTGGCATAGTCAATAAAGCAGAAATAGATGTTTTTCTGGAACTCTCTTGCTTTTTCCATGATCCAGCGGATGTTGGCAATTTGATCTCTGGTTCCTCTGCCTTTTCTAAATCCAGCTTGAACATCAGGAAGTTCACGGTTCACATATTGCTGAAGCCTGGCTTGCCGAATTTTGAGCATTACTTCACTAGCGTGTGAGATGAGTTCAATTGTGCGGTAGTTTGAGCACTCTTTGGCATTGCCTTTCTTTGGGATTGGGATGAAAACTGACCTTTTCCAATCTTGTGGCCACTGCTGAGTTTTCCAAATTTGCTGGCATATTGAGTGCAGCACTTTCACAGCAGCATCTTTCAGGATTTGGAATAGCCCCACTGGAATTCCATCACCTCCACTAGCTTTGTTCGTAGTGATGCTTTCTAAGGCCCACTTGACTTCACATTCCAGGATGTCTAGCTCTAGGTCAGTGATCACACCATCATGATTATCTGGGTCGTGAAGCTCTTTTTTGTACAGTTCTTCTGTGTATTTTTGCCAACTCTTCTTAATATCTTCTGCTTCTGTTAGGTCCATACCATTTCTGTCCTTTATCGAGCCCATTTTTGCATGAAATGTTCCTTTGGTATCTCTGATTTTCTTGAATAGATCGTTAGTCTTTCCCATTCTGTTGTTTTCCTCTATTTCTTTGCATTGATTGCTGAAGAAGGCTTTCTTATCTCTTCTTGCTCTTCTTTGGAACTCTGCATTCAGATCTTTATATCTTTCCTTTCCTCCTTTGCTTTTCGCTTCTCTTCTTTTCGCAGCTATTTGTAAGGCCTCCCCAGACAGCCATTTTGCTTTTTTGCATTTCTTTTCCATGGGGATGGTCTCGATCCCTGTCTCCTGTACAATGTCACGAACCTCATTCCATAGTTCATCAGGCACTCTATCAGATCTAGGCCCTTAAGTCTATTTCTCACTTCCACTGTATAATCATAAGGGATTTGATTTAGGTCATACCTGGATGGTCTAGTGGTTTTCCCTACTTTCTTCAATTTCAGTCTGAATTTGGCAATAAGGAGTTCATGGTCCGAGCCACAGTCAGCTCCTGGTCTAGTTTTTGCTGATTGTATAGAGCTTCTCCATCTTTGGCTACAAAGAATATAATCAATCTGATTTCGGTGTTGACCATCTGGTGATGTCCATGTATAGAGTCTTCTCTTGTGTTGTTGGAAGAGGGTATTTGCTATGACCAGTGCATTTTCTTGGCAAAACTCTGTTAGTCTTTGCCCTGCTTCATTCCGTATTCCAAGGCCAAATTTGCCTGTTACTCCAGGTGTTTCTTGACTTCCTACTTTTGCATTCCAGTCCCCTATAATGAAAAGGACATCTTTTTTGGGTGTTAGACTGTGGAAAATTCTGAGAGAGATGGGAATACCAGACCACCTGATCTGCCTCTTGAGAAATCTGTATGCAGGTCAGGAAGCAACAGTTAGAACTGGTCATGGAACAACAGACTGGTTCCAAATCGGAAAAGGAGTATGTCAAGGCTGCATATTGTCACCATGTTTATTTAACTTATATGCAGAGTACATCATGAGAAATGCTGGACTGGAAGAAACACAAGTTGGAATCAAGATTGCCGGGAGAAATATCAATAACCTCAGATATGCAGATGACACCATCCTTATGGCAGAAAGTGAAGAGGAACTCAAAAGCCTCTTGATGAAAGTGAAAGAGGAGAGTGAAAAAGTTGGCTTAAAGCTCAACATTCAGAAAACGAAGATCATGGCATCTGGTCCCATCACTACATGGGAAATAGATGGAGAAACAGTGGAAACAGTGTCAGACTTTATTTTTCTGGGCTCCAAAATCACTGCAGATGGTGACTGCAGCCATGAAATTAAAAGACGCTTACTCCTTGGAAGGAAAGTTATGACCAACCTAGATAGCATATTGAAAAGCAGAGACATCACTTTGCCAACAAAGGTTCGGCTAGTCAAGGCTATGGTCTTTCCTGTGGTCATGTATGGATGTGAGAGCTGGACTGTGAAGAAGGCTGAGCACCGAAGAATGGATGCTTTTGAACTGTGGTGTTGGAGAAGACTCTTGAGAGTCCGTTGGGCTGCAAGGAGATCCAACCGGTCCATTCTGAAGGAGATCAGCCCTGGGATTTCTTTGGAAGGAATGATGCTAAAGCTGAAACTCTAGTATTTTGGCCACCTCATGCGAAGAGTTGACTCATTGGAGAAGACTCTGATGATGGGAGGGATTGGGGGCAGGAGGAGAAGGGGACGACAGAGGATGAGATGGCTGGATGGCATCACTGACTCGATGAATGTGAGTCTGAGTGACCTCCGAGAGCTGGTGATGGATAGGGAGGCCTGGCGTGCTGCAGTTCATGGGGTCGCAAAGAGTCGGACACGACTGAGCGACTGATCTGATCTGATCTGATCTGCAGGATTCTTATAAAGGTTAGCTATAAGATACATAACCTTCATCCATGGTTTGTGGCATACAGTAGACACTTGACAGCTGAATAGATCTTCATATTATCTTCTCTCTTTACTTCACTCTTTATTATTTAGAGATGTGTAATCTCGATGGGAAGCAAAAACTACTTTTAAAAGTTTAGTGCATCCCACAGTAGATTGAGTTGTAGAAAGACAGTTTAAAACAAAATCTCTCATTGATTCCAACTTCAATTTTAAAAAGCAAACTTTAGTATACCTGGTTTTCTAATTTTAAACAAAGTTTTTTTAAAAACAGAGTAGTAAAAAGATCTTTTTATTTGTATTACTGTGATAGTAAACTATTAACTAATCTGTTCAAGAAATAAGATTTGAAAATAGTTTGAAAAATTACTTAAATGTTGAGCAGTAAGATTCAAGAAGATCAAGCACAGATTTTGCAGTCAGAAATTTCAGGTGTGTATTAGAAACCAATCATTTAAAAGCTATGTGATTTGGGGTTAAGATACATAATTTTTTTCAACTTCACATTCTCATTTGTAAAATGAAATTAGTTTATATAATAAGATGATAGGATTAAACAAAATAAAATAACTGAAAGGGCTAAAAATTTTAATTATTATCTGCTGTGTGTCCCGAAGTATTCATATTGCAAAATATCTCTGTGGCTCAATATTCACATTTGTGAGTCTAAATTCCTGTAGTTTCCATATTCACTGAGGTCAGGAAGGGAGCTTCTCAGCAAAGCAACATTTTCCTTCGTCTATGTTTCATCTAGGAGCCTGGAAGCTAAAAAGGCGTCAAAGATGTCATACATCAGCACACATGTCAATAATGTACTTGAATTCGATTAACATTTCTTTTGCACAAAGAATTTCAGCATCTGACCAGACCAACATCCTCAGATTGATTCAGCTGACATGAAGATCTAATAAGGAAATAAGGGGAAGAGAACTGGGAACAAGATTCTTTCTCTGTGCCATTTTTGAGAGCAAATAGTCAATTAAATCCTTACTGTTACAGCTGGGGAAAGGTCTTTACAAAATTAACATTTCTGAAGCTTTCTAACAGCTATTCATATGTAGTTCCTGCATTTAGTCTATTGTCTCTCACCCAGAAACACTCTGTCTAAAATGCTTTTCTTTTACAATTTCTATGGGTGTGAAATTCTTAAAAGCTGCAAAACCATTGTCTTGCTAGGATTCCAGGTGTGGTACCCTATTGTTATATTCTCCTAATATATTAGGAAGATAGAGTCATAGAAAGGCTTCAGCAAGCAGTTTGTATTTTCTCCACATTGCACTCAGAGGACATGTAAACTCAATCGTGCCACCATTTTTGCTGGCACATCCGTGACTTTTAAGCACAGCACACAGCCATCCCTCTGTGAGATAACTGTAGTCAAGACAAGCTCCATGTTATTCTTGATGAAGACATTCTTAAACTAAAGCAGTTTATTCTTCTTAAGGCTATCAGTGTCTTCCAGGATTGCTATGTGCTTGTTTGCTAAGTCACTTCAATTCTGTCTGACTCTTTGTGACCCTAAGGACTGGAGCCCTCCAGACTCCTCTGTCTCTGGGGATTCTCCAGGCAAGAATACTAGAGTGGGTTGTCATGCCCTCCCTCCAAGGGATCTTCCTGATCCAGAGGATTGAATCTGGATCCCTTATGCCTCTCCTGTATTGGCAGGTGGGTTCTTTACCACTAGCACCACCTGGGAAGCCCCCAGCCTTGCTGTATTTTGTTAATATTTTAAAGGCAACCTTTTTGAGTGTTTACAGCTCACATTGGAAAGGAAAATCTATGGCCTTGAAATTACTGTCCTGAGGACAATACTTAGAATATCAAATATTTCCTGATTTTCAAGTCTGGGCTGGATTGTCATGATTACATGCCTTCCTCATAAGCTCCTGTTTCCTGTTGTTTACACTTCAATATACGGTATTGGAACAGTGCTTAGCAAAGGTTTGTCCAATGAAGCCAAGATAAAACTTGGCAACAGCACAAGAAAAATGCCATCTGCAAAATGGAACTACACCCAAACTAAGAAATGTTTGCTCTTTATCCAGGGATCAAGAAAAATCTCTCCTCAAACCCTTTTCTCACCATAATTCTTTGAACTTTTATATAAGTTGAACTTAGTATGTGGGTTAAGCACTTGTTTACATGAGTATGATAGAAGTATGAGATATAAGGCATTTGGAGCAAATAAAAGTAGATAATATAGAAAGTTATCATTTTTTTGTATAAGCAAATGGATTATTTGCTGTAAATCCAAAGGACCCCCTCAGACAGCTTGTAATAATAAGATGCTGAAAGTTTGCACAACCATCACATGTTATCCAACTGGTTACTTTGAAAACACAAGGAGTTGACTTGACAAATGTGCTTGCACAATTAATAACCAGAGCATTTGTAAAAAAAAAAAAAAAAAAAAAGACCAATGCCCATAATAAGCCACTGTATTAGCCCATGTCAAGAGATGGTGCAGATTTATGAAAACAAAAACAAAAACAAGACCCCAGATGTAGGCACTACTTGGACTAATCAAATAGGGCTTACTTAACAGAGACCACTGAAGAAGTAAGAATAAACAAGACACACAGTGGCAGGACCACCCTGGATGGCTGCCCAGGCTGTGCACTGCCCAACTCTAGAGGCACCACAGTGATGCTCTGTGACTAGGACCTTCTGCAACTTGGCACCTTGTTGGACAGAGAGAACTGCATTATCCTGAACAGATACAGTCTCTGGACTCACCCCCAGGATGGGTTTTCAAGGTTACAGATGATAATGTTTTTAAGAGTGGCTTTCTAGAAGCATCACTGTCCCTCTCTAGTCCCAGTTTTACAGATATCCGTCTGGCATGTTTCTAGCCACAGGCCAGCAAGATACATTCCAGAGACCACCACATCCAAGCCAGGTACACCTTATCCAGCTCAGTGTTACGTAATGCACAACTCAGAGCTTGCTCAGGCATAAACAAAAGCCACATTCATCACCCTCCCTCTCCCCAGGCTGGTACATCCTGGCCTGGGAACATTTTTAGTGCTGCAGATTGGGTCATGTCACTAACAAAGCCTTTAATCTAGCTGAGTTTATTCTGAAAGCTGAAAAGCTAGGAGCATAAACTAACAGGAGATACAAAGAGCAAATGGGGCCATTTTTTTCTCACACTGGCCATAAAATACAAAGTCCCAGAGGAAGACAGTTGTGGGGAAGACTTCATGTTGAAATGATGCTATCCTCCTTCTCTTCTTATTAGCCAATGAAAGTGATCAGCTTTAGTCAGTCTGTGACAGATGCTAAGCCTTGGGCAGTGGAAATTGTATGGGTTTTAGAGGCTTCCTTGGTGGCTCATATGGTAAAGAGTCTGCCTGCAATATGGGAGACCCAGGTTCAATCCCCAGGTCAGGAAGATCCCCTGGAGAAGGAAATGGCAACCCACTTCAGTACTCTTGCCTGGAAAATTCCATGGTCTGAGGAGCCTGTTAGGTTACAGTCCATGGGATCGAAAAGAATGAGACATGACTGAGTGACTTCACTAGAGTCTTACAGAAACGAGTTTGGGTCCTGCTTTTACAAACTTATTCCCTGCCCTACTTGAGGTCAGGTGCTTGACCCCTCTGAGGAACAGTTTTTTTCTGCCTTTGATACTTTAATAGTACTTAACTCCCAGGAAGAATAGTAGGATTAATGAGATATGTATAAAACTGAAGTTGGTACAGTTACTAGCATCTGGTAGGTGACCAATAAATAGTGTCTATTATTTTTATTATACAAATAAACCATAAATCATGAGAATAGTTACACTAAGTGAATAACTCTATGTATATGTATGCAGTTAAAACATTATACCTTTATAGCAAGTTTGAAAAATTAATCTCAACTAACCAAGGTAATAGAATACTTTCTCTATTTAAAAAACTAGAATACTGCATATTAAATAATCACTTTTCTCACTCTCTAGCAGCCCCTATCTATTAATTCTGTTAACTTCCTTTCCTCCTAAGAAGCAATTAGTAACATAAGATTTTTAAAAGAATTTTAAAAATATACTATTGGAGTATAGCTGATGTACAATACTATATAAGTTATAGGTACATATCAATTCATAATTTTAAAGGTTATCTTCATTTGCAAGTATTATAAAATGTTGGCTATATTATCCATGGTTGTACAATATACTCTCATAGCTTATTTTCTGCCTAATAGTTTGTATCTGTTAATCCTCTACCCCTATCCTGTTCTTCCCACTTCTTTTTCCCCACTCGTAATAGAGATACCAAGGGAACGTTTCATGCAAAGATGGGCTCGATAAAGGACAGAAATGGTATGGACCTAACAGAAACAGAAGATATTAAGAAGAGGTGGCAGGAATACACAGAAGAACTGTACAAAAAGATCTTCACAACCCAGATAATCATGATGGTGTGATCACTCACCTAGAGCCAGACATCCTGGAATGTGAAGTCAAGTGGGCCTTAGAAAGCATCCGGGGAAGGCAATGGCACCCCACCCCAGTACTTTTGCCTGGAAAATCCCATGGACGGAGGAGCCTGGTAGGCTCCAGTCCGTGGGGTCGCTAAGAGTCGGACACAACTGAGCGACTTCACTTTGACTTTTCACTTTCATGCATTGGAGAAGGAAATGGCAACCCACTCCAGTGTTCTTGCCTGGAGAATCCCAGGGACAGGGGAGCCTGGTGAGCTTCCGTCTATGGGGTCGCACAGAGTCGGACACGACTGAAGCGACTTAGCAGTAGCAGTAGAAAGCATCACTACTAACAAAGCTAGTGGAGGTGATGGCATTCCAGTTAAGCTATTTCAAATCCTGGAAGATGATGCTGTGAAAGTGCTGTTCTCAATATGCCAGCAAATTTGGAAAACTCAGCAGTGGCCACAGGACTGGAAAAGGTCAGTTTTCATTCTAATCAAAAGAAAGGCAATGCCAAAGACTGCTCAAACTACCGCACAATTGCATTCATCTCACACGCTAGTAAAATGATGCTTAAAATTCTCCAAGCCAGGCTTCAGCACTATGTGAACCGTGAACTTCCAGATGTTCAAGCTGGTTTTAGAAAAGGCAGAGGAACCAGAGATCAAATTGCCAACATCCGCTGGATGATGGAAAAAGCAAGAGAGTTCCAGAAAAACATCTATTTCTGCTTTATTGACTATGCCAAAGCCTTTGACTGTGTGGATCACAATAAACTGTGGAAAATTCTTCAAGAGATGGGAATACCAGTCCATTTGACTTGCCTCTTGAGAAACCTGTATGCAGGTAAGGAAGCAACAGTGAGAACTGGACATGGAACAACAGACTGGTTCCAAATAGGAAAAGGAGTCTGTCAAGGCTGTATATCGTCACCCTGCTTATTTAACTTTTATGCAGAGTACATCATGAGAAATGCTGGGCTGGAGGAAGTACAAGCTGGAATCAAGATTGCCAGGAGAAATATCAATCACCTCAGATATGCAGATGACACCACCTTTGTGGCAGAAAGTGAAGAGGAACTAACGATCCTCTTGATGAAAGTGAAAGAGGAGAGTGAAAAAGTTGGCTTGAAGCTCAACATTCAGAAAATGAAGATCATGGCATCCGGTCCCATCACTTCATGGGAAATAGATGGGGAAACAGTGGGAAACAGTGTCAGACTTTATTTTTCTGGGCTACAAAATCACTGCAGATGGTGACTGCAGCCATGAAATTAAAAGACGCTTACTCCTTGGAAGGAAAGTTATGACCAACCTAGATAGCATATTCAAAAGCAGAGACATTACTTTGCCATCAAAGGTCCGTCTAGTCAAGGCTATGGTTTTTCCAGTGGTCATGTATGGATGTGAGAGTTGGACTGTGAAGAAGGCTGAGCGCCGAAGAATTGATGCTTTTGAACTGTGGTGTTGGAGAAGACTCTTGAGAGTCCCTTGGACTGCAAGGAGATCCAACCAGTCCATTCTGAGGGAGATCAGCCCTGGGATTTCTTTGGAGGGAATGATGCTAAAGCTGAAACTCCAGTACTTTGGCTACCTCATGCCAAGAGTTGACTCATTGGAAAAGACTCTGATGCTGGGAGGGATTGGGGGCAAGAGGAGAAGGGGACGACAGAGGATGAGATGGCTGGATGGCATCACTGACTTGATGGACGTGAGTCTGGGTGAACTCTGGGGGTTGGTGATGGACAGGGAGGCCTGGCGTGCTGCGATTCATGGGGTCACAAAGAGTCAGCCGCAACTGAGCGACTGAATTGAACTGAACTGAAACATGAGTTTGTTCTCTATGTCTGTGAGTCTGCTTTCTTGTAATAGTCGCTAGCTTGTTTTATGTAGTATATCATGAGATTTTGATATTTGAACATAAATGTGTGTAAAAGTACACAAGGTTTTAAAATTTTATTTCAATCATCAAATGCTATGATACTGCATGTTCCATCCTAGAAGTGTTTTCCACTCAGCATTTGTTTTAGATCAAGACACTTTGCTATACTTCAATCTAGTATACATTCTTTCTAACTCTTGTTTGGTGGCACTCCAATTTGTGAACACATCACATTTTACTTATCCATTCCTTTTTCATATATTTTTAGATTGCTTCCAATTTTTCACTTTTAAGAAAAGATGCTATGAACAAACCTAGCACAGGTGTAACATTTTGTCAAGTGTATATGCCAGAATTAGAACTCCAGTGTATAAATATTTTAAATTTTACTGGTTATTGAAAAATTCCTTATACCCATTTACATTCACACCTACAGTATGTGCTCCTGTTTTCAAGTCTTTGCCAACCTATAATGTTTTCATTTTGATTATTTCTTTGCTGTGCAGACACTTTTTAATTTGATGTAGTTCTTGGTTACTTTTTTCTTTTGTGCCTTTGCCTTTGATTTCAAATTCAAAACCCCATTGCCAAGATCTCACTAAATTTAATATTATCCAATGTTTAAAATTTGCCAGACTGGTTAATGAAATATGTGATTTTAAACCTTTCTCTATGTTCTAGATATGAACCCTTTGTTATATAAGCTGTAGATATATTCTTCTAGTCTGTCACTTATTTCTTAACTTTTTAATAAAGTCTTTGTGTGATATGTTTTATAATCAAAAGTAGATATATCTGCAAATGTTTCTAAACTGTTTTTACTTTCTGTGTCTTAAATACTTTTTTACTTGCCAATTATAAATATTTACTTACCACATTCTAAATATTCTTTAAGTAGCTCTAAGTTTGCTCTTCTTTAGATCTATAATACAGTTGTATTCACTTTTTGTAGAGATGTATTTATTTTTTTCCTTTTTATTTATTTTTAATTGGAGGACAACTGCTTTGCAATGTTGTGTTGGCTTCTGCCATACATCAACTTGAATCAGCCATAGGTACACGTGTCCCTTCCCTCTTGAACTTCCCTCCCACCTCCCACCCTAATTGGTTTCTTTCTATGTACTAAACCAGTTGTCATGAAACTATTGGGTAGTTCATCCTTTATTCCCTCCCCTCCTATACCAAGTCCCTGGATGGCTTTGAATCCATTTGTGGGCTCTCTGTTTATTCCATTAATCTATTTGTTTCTTCCTGCACCACAACCATGTTATTTACTCTGGTTTTGTAATAAACTTTGGGGTCTGATAGGGCACGCCCAGCTCATTGGAGTTCTTTTCAAAATTGTTTTGAGTATGTATGTATGCATATTTAGTATTCCATGAATTTTACATTCAGTTTGTCAACTTCTCTGAAGAGTGGTGGGGGTATTGATTGGCACTGCACTTCCTTTACATATTAATTTGAGAAAGAGCAACATCTTTGTAATAATGTGCCTCCTTTCAATGACCACAATATCTTACCATTTATTGGCATCTTATTTTATGTCCTTCAATAACATTTCTTGATTTTCCATATAAACATATTCTACTCTTTGTTATATTTCTTTCTTGTTACTTCATTGTCTTTATTGCTGTCATAATTGGCATTTTTTAAATGGTAATGGTTCATCTATATGAGAGCCATTGGTTTTGGTTTGTTGATACAATATCAGACTTACTTTCAGACTAGCTCATGTACTTCCAATAGTTTACCATTCATTAATATGTTGGAGAAGGCAATGGCACCCGACTCCACTACTCTTATCTGGAAAATCCCATGGACAGAGGAGCCTGGTGGGCTACAGTCCATGGAGTCGCTAGGAGTCGGACATGACTGAGCGACTTCACTTTCACTTTTCACTTTCATGCATTGGAGAAGAAAATGGCAACCCACTCCAGAGTTCTTGCCTGAAGAATCCCAGGGACGGGGGAGCGTGGTGGGCTGCCGTCTATGGGGTTGCACAGAGTTGTACACGACTGAAGCGACTTGGCAGCAGTAGCTGCAGCATTAATATGTGTTTTTCAGGTGAATAGCTATATTATCTGTAAATAATTGCATTTTTCTAATCATTATACCTTTTGCTTCTTATTTTTGACTTGTTTCCTTACTCTAGTACAACTGGAATATTAACCAATGACAGCTAATGTTCTTCTTTTATTCCTGGTTTTACTTGCAATTCGGTGAATGTTTCAGTTAAGTGTAATCCTTATTAGATATTTCCAGTAAACAACTTCCATCAGACTGAGAAAATTTTCTTTTATATCCAGTTAGATATTAGTTGTGTGTGTGTATTTTAATCATGAATGGTCACTGAATTTTGAATTTCTATAGTTCTTTCTTTTACCTGCTTGTAATTTGTTTCCTGGGAGGAATACTTTCTTTACTTTTTCTGGTGATAGCATTAGATTCATTTTATATATCCTGGTCTTAATGCTTCATTAGCTCTGCTTTATCAGACCAAGTTCTACGTTTTGAGTGGATTTCCTTGGTCTCTCGTTCTTAACTTGGAGCTTTTTTCTGTGAACAGTCAGCTGTCTCTGTATACAAAGCTTTTTTGTATACAAAGTATGTACATATACAAAGTATGTGCTCAGTAATTTCAGTTGTGTCCAACTCTTTGCGACCTCTTGGACTGTAGCCCACCAGGCTCTTCTGTCCATGGAATTTTCCAGGCAAGAATAATGGAGCTTGTTGCCATTTCCTTCTCCAGGGGATCTTCTTGACCCAGGGATCAAACCTGTGTCTCTTGTCTCTCCTGCATTGGCAGGTGAGTTATTTACCACTGTGCCAACCTTTCTGCAGGAAAAGAAAAGCTAATATGAAGATTGGGCTCCATACATCTTTAAGCAAATGCTGGAAAGGGCAGGATGCCCTGGTGGGACATCTTGGCACCTGGTCTGAGCTTAACACTTCCTATCCCTCTCTCTTAAGTACTGATCCTCTTGGAAACAGACACTTGTTGCTTCTCTTGTCACAGAATACTGCCCTAAAATAAACTGTGTGCATATGTGTGAGCATCTGTGTACGTGTTTCTAAGGGGTCATAGGCCAAGTACTTTTGAAGACAATAACCCTATCGAGCATCTTCTGATTGCCCCTTGGTCTCCTCCAGCTTCTGGTTTTACTACTTCTTAGCGTGAAACCACACTTGGTGTTGCTATTCCTTTTTCTAATGTGACACTCCCTTGGGCTTCTATACATGTTTGGTGCTGCTCAGTTCAGTTCACTTGCTCAGTTGTCTCTAACTCTGAGATCCTGTGGACAGCAGCATGCCAAGCCTCCCTGTCCGTCACCAACTCCTGGAATTTACTCAAACTCATGTCCATTGAGTTGGTAATGCCATCCAACCATCTCATCCTCTGTCGTCCCCTTCTCCTCCCACCTTCAATCTTTCCCAGCATCAGGGTCTTTTCCAATGAGTCAGCTCTTCACATCAGGCAGCCAAAGGATTGGAGTTTCAGCTTCAACATCAGTCCTTCCAATGAACTCCCAGGGCTGATCTCCTTCAAAATGGACTGGTTGGATCTCCTTGCAGTCCAAGGGACTCTCAAGAGTCTTCTCCAACACCACAGTTCAAAAGCATCAATTCTTTGGCACTCAACTTTCTTTATAGTCTAACTCTCACATCTATACATGACTACTGGAAAAACCATAGCTTTGACTAGATGGATCTTTGTTGGCAAAGTAATGTCTCTGCTTTTTAATATGCTATCTAGGTTGGTCATAACTTTTCTTCCAAAGAGCCAGTGTCTTTTAATTTCATGGCTGCAGTCATCATCTGCAGTGATTTTGGAACCACCAGGAGAAGGCAATGGCACCCCACTCCAGTACTCTTGCCTGGAAAATCCTATGGACAGAGGAGCCTGGTAGGCTGCAGTCCATGGGGTCGCTAAGAGTCAGACATGACTGAGCGACTTCACTTTCTCTTTTCACTTTCATGCATTGGAGAAGGAAATGGCAACCCACTCCAGTGTTCTTGCCTGGAGAATCCCAGGGACAGGGGAGCCTGGTGGGCTGCCATCTATGGGGTCACACAGAGTCGGACACGACTGAAGTGACTTAGCATAGCATAGCAAAATAAAGTCTGTCACTGTTTCCATTGTTTCCCCATCTATTTCCCATGTGCTGCTATTTACGTCTTAAAAATCTGATTCCCTTTATTTTAAGTAATTCAGAGATTCATCACAATTTTTTAACAAGCTTCTTTTTTTTATTAGGGTGAGTGTGATTATATAAACACACACACACACAAACACACTTTCATTTCTAGAGTTTACTGTAAGATGATGGAGTTCATTGCATGCTTAGCCTGCTACTTTGAAATCAGAACATCTTATATTTGTCCACTGGGGACTTTTCCTAAACTTGAACCTGATGTCTTAAATTTTAAAAAATTAATTGAATGAGTAGTAAGAGCAATATCAAATGTGACTTGACCTCAAAATGGCCTCTGTCTTAATCTAAATATGAGAGTGGAGGTTAACCAGTTTAAAAGCTATCTGAGGATCTTTATGTTTGGGACTCACTGACTCCATTTATTACTTCTATGACCTTGAATAAGTTGTTCCTTATCTCTGAACCTCTGTCATGTTGTTGTGAGGGTCAGGTAGAAAAGTTTACATAAAACTAATTTATAATTGGCTAAACACTGTGCATGGAAATGATTATCATTTGCTTTACCCCATTATCTTTGATTTCCCACCTGGCAGACCTGAATTTCAAGTTGTTCACATGTCAGTATATCTTGCCCACTTATCGGAAAATATATTTGATGGAAATATTTCCATGCTTTTCTCAAATTTGGTAACATATTGTTTTGAATATATACTTTATGTTGACTGAGAGAAAGAATAGTACTGTGGATTTTATTATGGATTTTAGGATCAGGCAGATGTGAGCACTAATCTTCACTTCTTTTCTTCCTAAAGCCTTTATTGAAACAATCACAACTCCATGGCTGTTGCACGCAACTGTGGATTCCTTGACACTGTTATTCCTGCAATAACTTCAGCTGACTAGAAGGATTAGGGGAACATCTCTGTGTCTCATTAAATTCCTGTATTTGAAAGGCTGGTAGAGTTGATTAAGACTGCCTCAAAGAAGATTATTAGAATATCCTGACAAGAAGAATTTTCTGGACTTTCATTGCACAAGATGTCAATTCTTTTTATTGAATCTCTCTTTCAGTCTTGCTAAATTACTAGCGCAGTTTCACATTGGCCCATCCAAATTTACTAAGGATTTATCAGATCCCCCCATCCTAAAAAATATATCCTAGATTCCTGCTCTATATGCATCAATTCTTTTTTTCAGCATGACTTTGTGTTAATCTTTATCAGACTGTTAGACACTACAGAGCTGAGTCCTTGTCTCTATTGAGGTCAGGAAGCCTGGATACAAAGAACTTCATGTGGTAACATTACATTGATCAACTACAAAGGACTTCTCCAGTGCAAGGAAATTTTAGACACATCACCTTTCAATTTATATCACTGTGGAGTATTGTTTGCTTATTATGTTTATTAACATAAATCTCACAAATAGGACACCCTTTTACCGATTCAGTGATATACCAGCTAAGAGGAAAAGGTGGTTGTATGTGATAGGATTTTTCTTTGTTATGCCTTGTGGTTTATAGAAAAAGTTATAAGATTATTTGGCAATAAAAAGTTATTATTATTTGATTAAGTATTAAAGAAATAAAAATCAATGTATTGAAAAACCTGTTTTTGTAATTTTTGCTATTCTGTGTGTGGATTAGAAGCATTTTTTATGGAAATTATTTTTGTTGTCCTCCTAAAATACCAAAATCATTTTCTTATGACCATTGGTGCTATCATATCTGTTAAGAGTCTATGAATACAAGCAGTACTCAGCATACAGAAACCTAGAGCATCAAATAACCCTGTGCTTTATTGGACACTCCCAGGGGCAACCACATGACCTCTAACCCTGTGAACAGAACTTGTCATTCAAAGGAAAAACAATGTCTATCATTAATCACTCAGAAGTTAAGATCTTGAACTCAGATAATTTAATCCTAATGTATGGGAGTTACAATATAAAAGACCCACAGATTCAATATGGAATGTAATAGTCTCTATTGCTCACTGGAAAGCTAAGTGGTTCCTTGAAATTGTGTCCAGAACATGGGACTTGGAGAGATCATACTACCCACAAGCTATGTAACCTCCTCGAAGGAAATTCATGGTGAACGTTTCAAATGAAGACGCTCCCTCTCTTAACAGTTTATTAGGATTCTTGCAACAGTTGAAAAATACATGTGAAGTCACTTTCTAAATGTTAAAATTGCCTTATATTTACCTCTTTATCAGCTTCCAGAGAAATTCAGAAAGTATATGCTTCTCTAATATCAGAGCAGATTGGAACCACCTGGGCACCCAAAGCTTTTGACAAGATGGGAATATTGTCTGGGAACTGGAAGAATCCAGTATTTCTTCTAGATTCCAATATTTCTTTGTCCCTCAGCAAAAATGTTTTCATTGCTCCTCATCCACGGTGATAATTTGGGGAATTTGTCCACCTTGTTTCCACCATATGTGCCACTTCTCACCTATAATTGCCCACCTTCCTTGTCTCTGGCTCTTTGATTCTCGTTACTCATAGTTTATTCTACTCAAAAATGTATCTCAGCAAGACCTACCCTGTGCATCTTTCAGCTTCCATTCCCATTACCAATGAAGCAGTTATTTCTTAGCTCACAATCAAGAAAAAGAAACTTATTTAATGTTTCATTTCTTCAATGTAGAAAACCATTTCTGAACATAATATTCTGCAAGCTCCTAGCCTTGGATGTGGATGCAGGCAGAAAATTCATCTTGTAATGGTTACATAACTATGTGTTGTTTCCTTATCTGCCATTAGTCGAGCAACCCAGGTCAAAGCTTATAAATTTGTTTTTGAAAGCACCTAAAACCAGGAGAAACAACTATTCAACTCCTTTGTGGTTACTTTCAACTTCTTGACATTTCTCAAACACAGTAGCAGCTGAGTCATGCAAAGTGCTGCCTTCCAAGGGGACACATTTGGGGCATGTTGAAATTATACGCCAAAGCTTCACTTGCCACTGCAGACCATGGGCTCTTGGCATTCACGGTGAGATTTAAGCCAAAGTCTTAGAACTTTCCACTTGTGCCAAGGCCACAACCAAATGTCATGTGTCCTACATTGCCTGTGAGGTTGTTGGGGCAACCCAAAGTCTCGATGTTCTGGATCCAGAGAGCATAAGTTCTTTCAAGTATCTTTCTATTAATAAGCATTTATAGTAGGGCTGCATATGGTAATGGGCTTCCCAGGTGGCTCAGTGGTAAACAATTCACCCACCAAGTAGGAGACATGGGTTTGATCACTGGGTCAGGAGACTACCCTGCAGAAGGAAATGGCAACATACCCCAATATTCTTGCCTGGGAAATCCCATGCACAGAGGAGCTACAGTCCATGGGGTTGCAAAGAGTCGGATAAGACTTAGTGACTAAAGAACAACGTTTGGTAATAAGAGAAGGTAACAGGAAAAGTCAGGACTTCTGGTACCAGGAGAAACACTATGGATCCATAGAGGTGGAACCCAGAGTCCACTCAGCACCCATGACTTCACTAGAGACCTTGCTAACTTGTCTCTGCCAGCTTTAATGCATAGATCCTACTATACTCTGCCACTCCTACAAGCCACCTACCCATTCCTGTCTCCTTTTCTGTGGTTCTTCCCACTTCTTTTTTCTGCTTACCAAACGATCCATTCATATCTTGGCTCTGCTTTTCATTTCAGGCAGCTTTATAGGTCAGTGGAGAGTTTATGGATAATTTGCCCTGGAATGGAACACCAACAGTGAGTCCAGGAGCTGGGGCTGAGGTTAACCAGTGGAAAGAGAAGTGTTTGATCTGAAATCCTGGACTACTATCATTGACAAAAAAAAAAAGTGAGTGTGGTGACATCTCTTTAAATGGCCATGCCCTATGTCCTGGTCCAACAATGACAGTCACCACACCCTGGGCCACCATGACAGATTTGTCCTTTCCCTCCCCTCTCACCACGGCCCTTTCCTCACATAGAAACCAGTAAAATACATTTTAAAAAGCTCAAACCATGTCATTTGTCATTGAAAATACTCCATTATGAACCAAATATAACTTCTAGGTCTGGAAGATCCCACGTCTCTTCCTACGCTACTTACCAAGTCTTACCTCTCACTACTCGGCCCCGCTCTCCACCCTGCTCCAGCCACAGCAGCCACCGAGTGTTCCTCAGAACACCAAGCACTCTCGTCTCAAGACATTTTCACTCAATGTTCTCTTTCCTTAGCCTGTTCCTTTCTCAGGGTTTTTTTTTCAGAGAAGTCTTTGGCGCTTCATCTAATTTATGACCCTTCATCCCATCATTATCTCCTTGATCTCTTTTTATCCTATATCTTCTTCTTTGTTTTTTGACTGCCTTCTCTACTACAAGTTAAACTCCATTATGGCAAGGAAATTATCAGTTTGATTTACTCCTATATCCAAATATCTACAATAATGCTTGGCACATAGTAGGTGCTCAATAAACTTTTGTCAATAAATGTATACATGAATGAGTTAAGAGGTACCATAGGCATGAAAGAATCATGAAAGAGCATGTCTAGAATAAGATTACCAGAGGGGATGAATGAATAATTTTAACTGCAGTGAAAAATTCTAAGATTTGGGTAAGCAAAGAGCTCTACCATGCTTTCTTTGGGCAGATGGGAAAGGCTTGATTTATTTTTTTGAGACCTGAATCCTAGAAAAATGGCATTTTAACTGAGGAGCCTCTGCACAGATCAGAAGCAAAGAACAGATCAGAAAATCAGAACACATTTGGGACAACTTCTTATCATGACTTCAGCTTCAAATTTGTACCCAGTTACCAATACAGGCACCTCAGCTTATCCTTAAATCTTCTGCTTTCCCAGGCCCAGCATTCACTTGCTCACCAGACCCTGCTGGTTTGTATGAGGGTAATGGTGTGAGAATGAATTGGGAAAACTCAAGGAGACGCTAGTGCGCTGGGACCATTCAGCAGGGTCTGTTGTTGTTTAGTCACTAAGTCGTGTCCGACTCTTTTGCTACCCTATGGACTGTAGCCCACCAGTCTCCTCTGTCCATGGGACTTCCCAGGCAAGAATACTTTTCCTCCTCCAGGAGATCTTCCTGGCCCAGGGATTGAATCTGCATCTCTTGCATTGCAGGCAGATTTGGATAATTCACAGAACTAGGCATTAAAGGGAAAAGGGATTTGATGGGGACACAATGGTTATTGTTTGATGTTCTCAAATAGAGCACCTGGTTGAGCTCTCTGTATTATACAGTCACTTCCACTAGCTATGTAAGGGTTTCTTACATGAGAAAGACAGAGTCTGGGGCAGAGAAGAGAGGAGAAAAGATAATATGGAAATATAAGAACCAGAAAAAGAAAACAGCTACTTCTATGTGACTATCAGATCAGATCAGATCAGATCAGTCGCTCAGTTGTGTCCGACTCTTTGCGACCCATGAATCGCAGCACGCCAGGCCTCCCTGTCCATCACCAGCTCCCGGAGGTCACTCAGACTCGCATCCATCGAGTCAGTGATGCCATCCAGCCATCTCATCCTCTGTCGTCCCCTTCTCTCTTGCCCTCAATCCCTCCCAGCATCAGAGTCTTCTCCAATGAGTCAACTCTTCGCATGAGGTGGCCAAAGTACTGGAGTTTCAGCTTTAGCATCATTCCTTCCAAAGAAATCCCAGGGCTGATCTCCTTCAGAATGGACTGGTTGGATCTCCTTGCAGTCCAAGGGACTCTCAAGAGTCTTCTCCAATACCACAGTTCAAAAGCATCAATTCTTTGGCGCTCAGCCTTCTTCACAGTCCAGCTCTCACATCCATACATGACCACAGGAAAAACCATAGCCTTGACTAGGTGAACCTTTGTTGGCAAAGTAATGTCTCTGCTTTTGAATATGGTATCTAGGTTGGTCATAACTTTCCTTCCAAGGAGTAAGCGTCTTTTAATTTCATGGCTGCAGTCACCATCTGTAGTGATTTTGCAGCCCCCCAAAATAAAGTCTGACACTGTTTCCACTGTTTCCCCATCTATTTCCCATGAAGTGATGGGACCGGATGCCATGATCTTCGTTTTCTGAATGTTGAGCTTTAAGCCAACTTTTTCACTCTCCACTTTCACTTTCATCAAGAGGCTCTTTAGTTCCTCTTTACTTTCTGCCATAAGGGTGGTGTCATCTGCATATCTGAGGTTATTGATATTTCTCCCAGCAATCTTGATTCCAACTTGTGTTTCTTCCAGTCCAGCGTTTCTCATGATGTACTCTGCATACAAGTTAAATAAGCAGGGTGACAATATACAGCCTTGACGTACTCCTTTTCCTATTTGGAACCAGTCTGTTGTTCCATGTCCAGTTCTAACTGTTGCTTCCTGACCTGCATATCAGATCAGATCAGATCAGTCGCTCAGTCGTGTCCGACTCTTTGCGACCCCATGAACCGCAGCACGCCAGGCCTCCCTGTCCATCACCAGCTCCCGGAGGTCACTCAGACTCGCATCCATCGAGTCAGTGATGCCATCCAGCCATCTCATCCTCTGTCGTCCCCTTCTCCTCCTGCCCTCAATCCCTCCCAGCATCAGAGTCTTCTCCAATGAGTCAACTCTTCGCATGAGGTGGCCAAAATATTGAGTTTCAGCTTAGCATCATTCCTTCTAAAGAAATTCCAGGATTGATCTCCTTCAGAATGGACTGGTTGGATCTTCTTGCAGTCCAAGGGACTCTCAAGAGTCTTCTCCAACACCACAGTTCAAAAGCATCAATTATTCGCGCAGCCTTCTTCACAGTCCAACTCTCACATCCATACATGACCACAGGAAAGACCATAGCATAGCGAACTGTTGGTAAGTAGTCTCTCTTTTGAATATGCTATCTAGGTTGTCATACTTTCCTTCCAAGGAGCAAGCGTCTTTAATTTCATGGCTGCAGTCACCATCTGCAGTGATTTGAGCCCAGAAAAACAAAGTCTGACACTGTTTCCACTGTTTCCCCATCTATTTCCCATGCAGTGATGGGACCAGATGCCATGATCTTCGTTTTCTGAATGTTGAGCTTTAAGCCAACCTTTTCACTCTCCACTTTCACTTTCATCAAGAGGCTTTTTAGCCCCTCCTCACTTTCTGCCATAAGAGTGGTGGTCCACTGGAGAAGGGAATGGCAAACCACTTCAGTATTCTTGCCTTGAGAACCCCATGAACAGTATGAAAAGACAAAATGATAGGATACTGAAAGAGAAACTTCCCAGGTCAGTAAGGCCCAATATGCTACTGGAGATCAGTGGAGAAATAACTCCAGAAATAATGAAAGGATGGAGCCAAAACAAAAAGAATACCCAGCTGTGGATGTGTCTGGTGATAGAAGCAAAGTCCGATGCTGTAAAGAGCAATATTGCATAGGAACCTGGAATGTCAGGTCCATGAATCAAGACCTGCATATAGGTTTCTCAAGAGGCAGGTCACGTGGTCTGGTATTCCCATCTCTTTCAGAATTTTCCAGAGTTTATTGTGATCCACACAGTCAAAGGCTTTGGCATAGTCAATAAAGCAGAAATAGATGTTTTTCTGGAACTCTCTTGCTTTTTCCATGATCCAGTGGATGTTGGCAATTTGATCTCTGGTTCCTCTGCCTTTTCTAAAACCAGCTTGAACATCAGGAAGTTCATGGTTCACATATTGCTGAAGCCTGGCTTGGAGAATTTTGAGCATTACTTTACTAGCGTGTGAGATGAGTGCAATTGTGCAGTAGTTTGAGCATTCTTTGGCATTGCCTTTCTTTGGGATTGGAATGCAAACTGACCTTTTCCAGTCCTGTGGCCACTGCTGAGTTTTCCAAATTTGCTGGCATATTGAGTCAGCACTTTCACAGCATCATCTTTCAGGATTTGAAATAGCTCCACTGGAATTCCATCACCTCCACTAGCTTTGTTCGTAGTGATGCTTTCTAAGGCCCACTTGACTTCACATTCCAGGATGTCTGGCACTAGGTCAGTGATCACACCATCATGATTATCTGGGTTGTGAAGATCTTTTTTGTACAGTTCTTCTGTGTATTCTTGCCACCTCTTCTTAATATCTTCTGCTTCTGTTAGGTCCATACCATTTTTGTCCTTTATCGAGCCCATTTTTGCATGAAATGTTCCTTTGGTATCTCTGATTTTCTTGAAGAGATCCCTAGTCTTTCCCATTCTGTTGTTTTCCTCTATTTCTTTGCATTGATCACTGAAGAAGGCTTTCTTATCTCTTCTTGCTATTCATTGGAACTCTGCATTCAGATGTTTATATCTTTCCTTTTCTCCTTTGCTTTTCACTTCTCTTCTTTTGACAGCTATTTGTAAGGCCTCCCCAGACAAGCATTTTGCTTTTTTGCATTTCTTTTCCGTGGGGACTGTCTTGATCCTTGTCCTCCCTGAATTGGTGCATATTACATCAATCATCCACAACACAAAATAAAAAAGCTGCATTTTAATTCCATGAATATGAAAATCAAGCTGCATAACAATCATCTCTGACAATAAAAATAAAACCCTGGAAACTCCAATCGGGCAGGTCTTTTGGTGCAGCAACTACCCTGTGTCTAGTGCAGTGATGTGCTTCATAAAATTATTTGACAATAATGCTAGAGGGCAGGTGTCAGGCCTGTTCAAACCACTTAGCCCATAAACAAGAAGATAACTAAATGCTTTAATGAAGAGGAAAGGAAAGAGAAGATAAAAGTTTGTGCTTAAGAGAATTAGGATTTAACTTGCTGCACATTTATAAATGTCTAATCATATTCATGGCTTTCCCTGGTGGCTCAGTGGTAAAGAACACGCCTGCCAAACAGAAGACATGGATTTGATCGCAGGTTCAGAAAGATTCCCTGGAGAGGGAAATGGCAACCCACTCCAGTATGCTTGCCTGGGGAATGCTATGGATGGAGAAGGGTGGTGGGCTACAGTCCATGGGGTCGCAAAGGAATTGGGCACAACTTAACAACTGAGCATGTACACACAGAATCATATGTGCATGCACACACACATACACACACAAATATACTCACGGTACCACACTTCTTGATTTAGTTTATCAGCTGAATGTTCAACTTTAATTTATAAGGTATTAGAGGCTCTCTCTGACTCTCAGAGGAAATTCCTTCTATAATGAGCAAAAAAAAAAAAATTTATCCTGTAAACCATTATATGAACAGAGACTAAAATCTGTTAGAGAACTGTATGTAGACAGAATCCTAATCAATAATTCTTATATTGACAATCCTAACAATGCTCAACTAAAGACCAGAATGTTTTGTGGCATGCTAGACAGTTCAATATAAATGGATGCATATATTACAAATACAGAAAAAATGCACATTAATATTTTGAGAGTATTGAAAGGTATATTAAAGTTAAAAATACTGAAAAGAAAATACTGATGCAGACATTTTAGCAATTAATTAGTAGAAAACTATATTTATATAGAATGTATATTTCATGAGGTCAGGAACCACATCTGTTTTACATACCACTGCATCAGCACATAGCATAGAACCTTGTACAAAACAATCAACAAATATGTAAATTAATCTAGCCTTGATTATCCTAGGAGCTATGGTATTAGCAAGAAAAATGCTAAGGTTTTTGGTTAATTTTAAAACTAAAATGTAAGAGCAAGACAAACATACAGATCATATATAGACGTGTTGTTTATCATTTATCATTTGCTCACACATACTTCATTTTGGAAAGTATTTAAGACGTCTTTTTTAAAGATTTTTTAATGTGGATCATTTTTTAAGTCTTTATTGAACATGTTACAATATTGCTTCTGTTTTATGTTTTTGGCTTTTTGGCCCCGAGGCATGTGGGGTCTCGTCTCCCTGACCAGGGATTGAACCCACGCTGCTTGCATTTGAAAGTGAAGGCTTAACTACTGGATCAGCAGGAAAGTCCCAAGAGATCTTTAAAAATATGAAATAGGAAAGATACATGCAGAAATTGGGAGGAAAAAATGAAAGTAGCATAATAGAATAAAAGATAGAGAGTAGAGTTTGTATTCAAAGTGTATGCCTTACAAGTCTGGGCCTTTGTCAAGAATGCCAGTGGGGTTCTGTCTTAAAGGGCAATGCCAAGAGAAACAAAGCAGGCACATAAAGCCCTTAGCACCATAGTCAAATACAGTAGGTCACCATCCAACTTCTGCTCTGATACCCTGGGCAAATCCATCATTTAATTTCTTGAAGAAATACACTATAAAACTGTGTTATTGAGACAGCTATTTATTTTCTTTCAAAGCAAAGTGATTACATAAAATCCTGGTACTTTGTGCTGGTTCCTGTTTGGTTCTCTAAATGAGTAATAAACTAATTTTTTAAAATTGAAGCTTAACCTTATTACAGTTTTCAAGGATTATAATAGAGTAAAATGTGTAGGGAGCAATTTAGATGACCATATACTTGCTGCTGCTAAGTCACTTTAGTCGTGTCCGACTCTGCGTGACCCCATAGACGTCAGCCCACCAGGCTCTCCTGCCCCTGGGATTCTCCAGGCAAGAAAACTGGAGTGGGTTGCCATTTCCTTCTCCAATGCATGAAAGCGAAAAAGTGAAAGAGAAGTCGCTCAGTCGTGTCCGACTCTTAGCGACCCCATGGACTGCAGCCCACCAGGCTCCTCCATCCATGGGATACTTACTTATATATAAAGTTCAGGCAATAGAAAGAAGAACCACTGGTGTAATTAACTTGTGAAATTCCTTAGCCAGCATGCACTCATATTCTATATGAAAGTCATATAGAGGATTTGTAATGGTCAAGGTGAAAAGAAACTACAAGTGATAACAAGGAAGGACTGTGGCCTGAGATTTCATTACTGACACTGCAATTAGACTTGAATATGGACACAGGCAGCCTGCAGAGAGGCAGAGAGAATAAGGGCCAGAGAGACTGAATCATTTGTGCCTGGCAGAGGAAATGAAAATGCAATTGGAGAAGAGAGATGTAGAGTGAAGACATTCTCTTCTTGGAGTGGCTTCTGGGATTCTATTCTGTAATCTAGAGCTGGCTCAAATTACATAGAGCTATCTACTGAACTCAGACAAGGGATAAAAGTGGGGAAATGCAAAACCCATCATTGCTTTTTACTTGAACTGCCGGGTGCCTGGATTGATACGTCTTGCCATACTTCTGTATTCTGAAGGACAGTGAAACAAATGATGTGGGCCAATTGTGAAACTTGGGAGAGGAGCGTAGTCCTTAGACATTTTGAGAAGGAAAATAATAAATGGAATTCTCACTGAAATCCTCTCCTCCTTGGCCTTTCTCCTTTTCTCTTTCAAACTGAGATTTATTGTATTCCTTTGCATATTTGAGATTTGCTCTGGAAGAAACACAAGCTGGAATCAAGATGGCTGGGAGAAATATCAATAACCTCAGATATGCAGATGACACCACCCTTATGGCAGAAAGTGAAGAGGAACTAAAAAGCCTCTTGATGAAAGTGAAAGTGGAGAGTGAAAAAGTTGGCTTAAAGCTCAACATTCAGAAAATGAAGATCATGGCATCCAGTCCCATCACTTCATGGGAAATAGATGGGGAAACCATGGAAACAGTGTCAGACTTTATTTTTCTGGGCTTCAAAATCACTGCAGATGGTGACTGCAGCCATGAAATTAAAAGACGCTTACTCCTTGGAAGGAAAGTTATAACCAACCTAGATAGCATATTCAAAAGCAGAGACATTACTTTGCCAACAAAGGTTCACCTAGTCAAAGCTATGGTTTTTCCTGTGGTCATGTATGGATGTGAGAGTTGGACTGTGAAGAAAGCTGAGAGCCGAAGAATTGATGCTTTTGAACTGTGGTGTTGGAGAAGACTCTTGAGGGTCCCTTGGACTGCAAGGAGATCCAACCAGTCCATTCTGAAGGAGATCAGCCCTGGGATTTCTTTGGAAGGAATGATGCTAAAGCTGAAACTCCAGTACTTTGGCCACCTTATGCGAAGAGTTGACTCATTGGAAAAGACTGATGCTGGGAGGGATTGGGGACAAGAGGAGAAGGGGATGACAGAGGATGAGATGGCTGGATGGCATCACTGACTCGATGGATGTGAGTCTGAGTGAACTCCGGGAGTTGGTGATGGACAGGGAGGCCTGGCGTGCTGCGATTCATGGGGTTGCAAAGAGTAGGACATGACTGAGCAACTGATCTCTGACTTCAGAATCAGTTATCTATTTCAAATAAACATTCAAGAACTTTTCACACATTTTCTCAGTCATTTCTTCCAGCTCTTTGAATCTTATTCTTAAGAAAATATCTAAAGCTCAGATTATCATACTAAGTGAAGTAAGTCAGACAGGGCTTTAGAAGAGTACCATATCATATCACTTATATGTGGAATCTAAAAAAATATGGAACAAATTAATTTATTTACAAAACAGAAACAGATTCACAGACTTAGAAAACAAACTTATCGTTACCAAAGGGGAAAGGTGTTGCGTGAATAAATTAGAAGATTGAGATTAACAGATACACACTACTATATAAAAAGTAGATAATCAACAAGGATCTACTGAATAGTAGAGGGAACTATGTTCAATACTCTGTAATAATCTATATGGGGAAAGAATATGAAAAAGAATAGATGCATGTATATATATATATATATATATATATAAAACAATCAATTTTCTGTATATCTGAAACTAACACAATGTTGTAAATCAACTATACTTCAATTTAATAAAAAAATTAAAGATGAATAATTTTTTAAAAGATAAAAAATTAAAGCTCAGTTATTTAGAATGTATATGGACATAAGAAATGTTTCTGTAATTCAACTGGACCTGTGTAAAAATACTCCAGGAGAAATTTTGCTATACACTTTGCTTTCATTTATTGCCTGCTTAAATAGAGCTTTTATGTGGATTATATAATTTTTATCCTCTCCACAAACACTATAGGTTGATTATTAGTATTTTATCTGTTTACAGATGGGGAAATGAAGAGGCCATATCGATTAGTTACTTTCCCAGATGGCACACTGGTAAAGAATCTGCCTGCCAATGCAGGAGATTTGAGTTCCATCCCTGAGTTGGGAAGATCCTCTGGAGTAGGAAATGGAAATCCACACCAGCATTCTCACCTAAAAAATTCCATGGACAGAGGAGCCTGGTGGGCTAAAGTCCAGGGGATTGCAAAGAGTCAGATGGAACAACTGAGTGGGCACACACACAAACACACCAATTTCTCACATTAAGTTGTACCATGAGAATCTGAACCCAGCCTGATGCCCAATCCACATTGTTAACCATCAAGTGACAGTTTTTACATTATATTTCAGCTCTTTTATAATGAACAAAATGCATATACTTGGAAAGAGAAGACACTTACTTAATTCACTCATATAGTAAAGAGTAGCCAATTTTGAATTAGGAGTCGAGATACATAGCTTCTATTCATGACACTAGGTATGTGAATTAATCAAATTAATTCACCTCTTTGACCCTCAACCGAAAAATTTCAGGACTCAGAAACCTGATTGAATTGAGGTACATGTAAGTCCTTTCATATTTTTACATTCTTTGTTTTCCAACTAGATGCCTGAGATAATTTCATTCTTTCCATTATGTAACTCTTGTGAATGATGTGTCCAATTGGACAGAAATTCAAACTGCAGCATTTCAGTAGTAAAGCCCCATGAATTCAACATTATGAGTAATAATAATATGTGGTACAGTTATCACAGTAACTAGCAAGATTATTTTAACATACCACTTGGCAGATTTTCTTTTCTTAATTGATACTTTTGAATTGTGATGCTAGAGAAGACTCTAGAGAGTCCCTTGGACTACAGTGAGATCAAACCAGTCAATCCTAAAGGAAATCAAATCTGAAAATTCACTGAAAGTACTGATGCTGAAGGTGAAGCTCCAATACTTTGGCCAGGTGATGAGAAGAGTTGACTCTTTGGAGAAGACTCTGATGCTGGAAAAGATTGAGGGCAGGAGGAGAAAGGGGCAACAGAGGATGAGATGGTTGAATGGCATCACTGACTCAATGAACATGAGTTTGAGCAAACTCCAGGAGATAGTAAAGGACAGGGAAACCTGGCAGGCTACAACACATGGGATCCCAAAACAGTCCGACACAATTTAGCAACTAAACAACAACAACCACTTGGCAGATTTTCTTTTCTTAAGTTTTTCTGTGACATTTCATTTTTCATGTGGCTTACAAAGAATCAAAGTTTATAGAATTGATTCATAAAAAATCAATACTTTGTTGTGACAAACACTTATAAGTTGATGTGTGTCTATTTGTTTTATTACTAGTACACCAGAGTTGAAAATACCAGGGCCTCCCACTGCCAACAGTTAATTTGCAGATGTACTGGGGAATGCACTGAGTACATGGCCTCATTTCAGGGGAAATGTGTCTGTGGTTATTTTGTAAGCTAATGTGAGTTTGTGCCTCAGCACTGAGTTTGTCATGATGTCTGTGACTCAGAAAATTTTTGTTTCCATTTTTGCTGTTTTACTGACTTAACGTGTGCTTCCTGGGTAGCTCAGCTGGTAAAGAATCCACCTGCAATGCAGGAGACTCTGTTAGATTCCTGGGTTGGTAAGTTCCCCCAGAGAAGGGATAGACTACCCACTCCAGTATTCTTGGGCTTTCCTGGTAGCTCAGACAGTAAAGAATCCACTTGCAATGTGGGAGAACTGGGTTCAATCCCTGGGTTGGGAAGATCCCCTAGAGGAGGGCATGGCAACCCACTCCAGTATTCTTGCTCGGAGACTCCCTATGGGCAGAGGAGCCTGGAGGGCTGTAGTCCATGGGGTCGCAGAGTCAAACACGACTGAACAACTAAGCACAATGGGTGATCTTTTTTTTTTTTTTATTTAAATAAAAAATAAAAATAAAAAATTTATTTAAATAAAAACTAAATAGTTTTTATTTAGTAATCATCAGTATAATTATGTTAATAATGTAGCATTTACTTTTTAAAATTTATTTATTTTAATTGGATGCTAATTACCTTACAATATTGTAGTGGTTTTTGCCATACATTGACATGAATCAGCCATGGTTTTACATGTGTTCCCCATCCTGAACCCCCTCCCACCTGACCTTAATCTTTTAACCTCTTTTAACCCTTTTAACCCATATTTTAACCCTTATTCTCCAGGCAAGAATACTGGAGTGGGTTGTCTTGCCCTCCTCCAGGGGATCTTCCCAACCCAGGGATCCAGCTCACTCCAGTATTCTTTACCTGGAGAATTTCATGGACAGAGGAGCCTGGCAGGCTACAGTCCATGAGGCTGCAAATAGTCAGACACAACTGAGCAACTAAGACACACATAGCCAAGAAGATGAGTGAAACCCAAACAGGATAAACACAAAGAAATTCATACTGCAGCACATGATAATTAAAATTTTTTTAAAATGAAAAATAAAAGTTTGAGAGAAAAATACAGAGAGAAACAATTCATTGCCCTCAGGAAAATACCAGTTCAAAAGACAAAAGATATCTTGTCGGAAACCATGAAAACCAGAAAAAAAGTGACACAACGTTAATCAAGTGCCAAAAGTAAAGAACTGGAAAAGTAAAGAAATGGAAACCATCGGCTGAGATTTGTTTCCAGACACTCGTGAGGTTCTCAAACAGACAGAAAATGATTTAATTTTAAAAAAAAAAAAGACTTAGGGGAAAAAAAAAAGAAGGGGGAGAAAAACTACAACCCCAGTTGCAAAGGTGTCGCAGTGAAAGTGTTAGCCACTCAGTGGTGTCTGACTCTTTGTGACCCCCATGGACTATAGCCTGCCAGTCTCCTCTATTCATAGAATTTTCCAGGCAAGAATACTGGAGTAGGTTGCCATTTCCTTCTCCAGAAATCTTCCCCACCCAGGGATTGAACTTGAGTCTCCTAAGTTGCAGACACATTCTTTACTATCTGAGCCAGCAGGGAAGCTAAGTTGTGTCTGACTCTTTTGCCACCCTCATGGACTGCAGCCTGCCAGGCCCTTCTGTCCATGGGATTTCCTAGGCAAGAATACTAGAGTGAGTTGACATTTCCTTCTCTGAGGGTGGGCTTCCCTTGTGGCTCAGCTGGTAAAGAATCTACCTGCAATGCGGGGGACCTGGGTTTGATCCCTGGGTTGGAAAGATCCCCTGGAGAAGGGAAAGGCTACGCACTGCACTCCAGTATTCTGGCCTTGAAAATTCCAAGGTCGCAGACAGGACTGAGCGACTTGCACTTTCACTTTCTCCAGGGGATCTTCCCAACCCAGGGATTTAACCTACATCTCCTGCATTGGCAGGCAGATTCTTTACCACTGAGCTAATTGGGGAGCCCATTTATAAGTTTTAATGGTTAAAACAAAAATTCTAACACCATCTGATACCCAAGGCAATAATATTTAAGAGTTGGGGGGCGATAAAGGAACTTAAATGGAAATATTTCCACACTTTATTTAAAGCAGCAAATGTTGAATTAAAGAGACTATGATAAGTCCCACATTTATATTATAATCTTCAGAGCAACCACTATGAAAATTATACAAAAAGACACACTCAAAATTACTGAGTTAATCAAGACAAAATTCTAAAAACATGTTCAGATAACCTATAGGAAGCAAGAAAAATAAAACAAAGAAACAAAGACCAAAGGAAACACACAGAAAAATAAATAATGAATTGGCATACTTGAGTGCTAACATATCATTCATTACTTTACATGCAAGCAACCTAAATACTGCCCCCAAAAGATGGGAGGAAGCACAGGTAGTAGAGTGGAGAGTGAGTGGGTGGGAGATACTTGTGGCTATATTAAGACAACACAAGAAATCCTTATAGTATACCATTGGAACTGTTCAGTACCTAAACCTACACAGGTGAAAAAAATTGTGCAAAACTTAACACACACACACACATACATATGATAGCAAGTATGTTAGGGGAAACCTGAATCATAGAGGTGGATTTTATCATTGTCAATATCACTGTTGTAGTTTTATATATATTTTTGGTAAATATTTCCATTGCATTGGAGGAAATTGGGCAACGTGTACAAGAAACTTTCTGTATAATTCCTTATAATTGAAAATGATTCCACAACTAGCTAAATAAAAATGTCAGTTAGAAAAAAAGAATGTAAATTACATTTTATAATTTTATTATGTTGTAACATATTACAAAACTTGGAAGAAAGTTATGACCAACCTAGATAGCATATTGAAAAGCAGAGACATTACTTTGCCAAAAAAAGTCCATCTAGTCAAGGCTATGGTTTTTCCAGTGGTCATGTATGGATGTGAGAGTTGGACTGTGAAGAAGGCTGAGTGCTGAAGAATGGATGCTTTTGAACTGTGGTGTTGGAGAAGACTTGAGAGTCCCTTGGACTGCAAGGAGATCCAACCAGTCCATTCTGAAGGAGATCAGCCCTGGGATTTCTTTGGAAGGAATGATGCTAAAGCTGAAACTCCAGTACTTTGGCCACCTCATGTGAAGAGTTGACTCATTGGAAAAGACTCTGATGCTAGGAGGGATTGGGGGCAGGAGGAGAAGGGGACAACAGAGGATGAGATGGCTGGATGGTATCACCGACTCGATGGACGTGAGTTTGAATGAACTCTGGGAGATTGTGATGGATAGGGAGGCCTGGTGTGCTGCGATTCATGGGGTTGCAAAGAGTCGGACAGGACTGAGCAACTGATCTGATCTGATTGCAAAACATCTGTGCTTAAAAAAATTTTGTTGTATTCCATCGTGTGTGTGCATGCTAAGTTGTTTCAGTTGGGTCCAATTCTTTGTGACGCTATGGACTGTAGCCTGTCAGACTCCCCTGTCCTTGGGATTCTCCAGGCCAGAATACTGGAGTGGGTTGCCATGCTCTCCTCCAGGGGATCTTCCTGCCCCAGGGATCTAACCTGAGTCTCTTATGTCTCCTGCACTGACAAATGATTCTTTACCTCTATTGCCACCTGGGAAACCTGTATTCCATTAACTTGTATCAGTTTATAAAATAATGAAAACAAGGATTAAACTCATGTTTCCTGCCCTAGACATGGAATAAACTTTTGGCATTTGGAGATAAAAGGAACAGGATATTCTCAAGTTTTCTATGAACACTTTGAGATAATGGCCCACTGTGGACCCATGATTTGAGAATAGTTGTCTAATTTTCACCACCAATTTTAACTCTTTTCTTAATGCAGAAATGAGCAAGTGTCTTCAAAGGGAAGAATGACTTGCCCCAGGGAAGAAAAAGTCTCATAAATCCCCAACAAAACGGTTTGAAATTCTCTTTTATTGCCCCCCCCCCAAAAAAAGAAAGTTCCCTTAAATTAAACAGCAGGAAGAAAGAAAAGACAGTGCCCTCTGTTGAGATTAAATCTTTATTGCCATTGACTTTTCAAATTTGAACTTTGCCCGTTATTTGTATTTATTTTCAAGTTTTTTCTTAGCCTTCAGACTTAATTGATTTAAGAGAGGTAGTGGAAGGCAATGGCACCCCACCCCAGTACTCTTGCCTGGAAAATCCCATGGACGGAGGACCCTGGTGGGCTGTGGTCCATGGGGTCGCTAAGAGTCGGACACGACTGAGCGACTTCACTTTTCACTTTTCACTTTTTTTGTTTTTTGACTAGATGGACCTTTTTTTTTTTTTTTTTTAATTTTTCTTAACTTTACAATATTGTATTACTTTTACTATACATCGAGATGGATCCGCCACCAGAATACACGTGCTCCCCATCCTGAACCCTCCTCCCTCCCCCCTCCCACACCATCCCTCCAGGTCATCCCGTGCTCCAGTCCCAGGCATCTGTTATCGGGCACGTACCTGGACTGACTCGTTTCAGATATGATATTTACATATTTCAATGCTATTCTCCCCAATCGTCCCACCCTTTCCCAGTCCCAGAGTCCAAAAGTCTGTTCTATACATCAGTGTCTCTTAAGAAGAAGTAAAACTCTCACTGTTTGCAGATGACATGATCCTCTACGTAGAAAACCCTAAAGATTCCACCAGAAAATATAGACTAATCAATGAATACAGTAAAGTTGCAGGATATAAAATTAACACACAGAAATCCCTTGCATTCCTGTACACTAATAATGAGAAAATAGAGAGAATTAGGAAACAATTCCATTCACCATTGCAATGAAAACAATAAAATACTTAGGAATATATCTTCCTAAAGAATCTAAAGACCTATATTTAGAAAACTATAAAACACTGCTGAAAGAAATTAAAGAGGACACTAATAGATGGAGGAATATACCATGTTCGTGGATTGGTAGAATCAATATACTGAAAATGAGTATACTACCCAAAGCAATTTATAGATTCAATGCAATCCCCATCAAGCTACCAACAGTATTCTTCACAGAGCTAGAACAAATAATTTCTCAATTTGTATGGAAATACAAAAAACCTCGAATAGCCAAAGCTATCTTGAGAAAGAAGAACGGAACTGGAGGAATCAACCTGCCTGACTTCAGGCTCTACTATAAAGCTACAGTCATCAAGACAGTATGGTACTGGCACAAAGACAGAAACATAGATCAATGGAACAAAATAGAAAGTCCAGAGATAAATCCACACACATATGGTCACCTAATCTTTGACAAAGGCGGCAAGAATATACAATGGAGTAAAGACAATCTTTTTAACAAGTGGTGCTGGGAAAACTGGTTGAACACTTGTAAAAGAATGAAACTAGAACACTGTCTAACACCATACACAAAAATAAACTCAAAATGGATTAAAGAGCTAAATATAAGACCAGAAACCATAAAACTCCTAGAGGATAACATAGGCAAAACACTCTCTGACTTACATCACAGCAGGATCCTCTATGACCCACCTCCCAGAATATCGGAAATAAAATCAAAAATGAACAAATGGGACCTAATCAAACTTAAAAAGCTTCTGCACAACAAAGGAAACTATAGGCAAGCTGAAAAGACAGCCTTCAGAATGGGAGAAAATAATAGCAAATGAAGCAACAGACAAACAACTAATCTCAAAAATATACAAGCAACTTCTACAGTTCACTTTTCACTTTTATGCATTGGAGAAGGAAATGGCAACCCACTCCAGTGTTCTTGCCTGGAGAATCCCGGGGACGGTGGAGCCTGGTGGGCTGCCGTCTATGGGGTCGCACAGAGTCGGGCACGATTGAAGCGACTTAGCAGCAGCAGCAGCAGCACAGCAGCAGCAGCAGTGTAAGTTATTGGGTGGAGGCCTACATAACAGAGGAGTACCTATTTTGGACCCAACACTACAGTACATTATATACAAGTAGGAGAAAGTCATCTTCTATTTCCTTAATTGAATCAACAAATGGTGTGCAGCAACTTTACCAGATGTAACTAGATTGCAATCATATTTTGCTATGCACAAAATGCATTGAATGTGCAAAAAGACATCAAATGAGTCTCATATCTTTGAATATCAAAGAAGCGGGTCCTGTGTCTCTACATTTTTTTATTGTTTTTGCAAAATGAGATGAGTTCACAGTAGACTCTCTTTTGTCTGGAATCTCCACGAACAGGCTATTATTATCTCAGAGTGGGACTGAAGCACAGGCTGTCCAGTTCAGTCTTCTAGTCTAAACTTCATCTGTTCTGTGTTCACAGCATACTTCCAAATTCTGAACCTTGTGGCAGTGATCTTAAAGAGATTAAAAGACTGAAAAGAGTACAAAACAAATTAGCAATAATTGCAATGCAATCACTGTCTTATATAACAGGACTTCATAAGATCCTTGCTTATGCTCAGTTGCCCGTCAGCGCTGTATTTCCATTTGAGCAAAACTGTTTACTGCCCTGACCATACCTTCTTAGAGACTCACAGGTGGTTTTATATTTCCCTGGAAACATGCAATTTTTAAACATTTTTAATGTATCTTTTTGCCTCTTATCTTGCCCTTGCGGCAGGATGAACCTCCCTCTACTCTACCGCTATCTTCTATCTTCTCACTGGTTCAGCCCAACATTCTGACTACTGTACAGAATTCATTCTCAGCAACAGCTTTTTTAAGTGATTTTTTTCTTTATTGGTCAAAATGTAGTGGCAAATGAGTGGGAGTCATAGTTATATCTCTGAGCTGTAGTCCAAAGATGATGAACTATCCTATGACATATAAGGATTTCTGACACAACATCAATGATGGTCAACATTCAGACTTTTCCTTTAAAAAAAATCAATTGTTGCAAGAACACTTTACAAGAGATCTACCCTCTTAATAAAAATTTAGGTGTTCCGTATAATATTGCTAAGTAGAGACATAATGTTGTACATCAGGGCTCTAGAATGCATGCATCTTGCATAACTGAAACTTTATACCCATGAGTAACAACTCCCTACCACCCCCAGCCCTTGGCAACCACCACTCTACTCTCTGTTTCTACCCATCTGACTATTTTAGATACGTCCTCTGCATGGAATCATGAAGTGTTTGTCATTCTGTGCTTGGCTTATTTCACTTGCCATAATGTCCTCCCATGGATGGATTTCCTTCTGGTTTTGGGGGTGGAATATGTATAGTCTATATTTTCTTTATCCATCCATACATAGACATTTAGGTGGTTTCTACTTTCTGGCTTTCAGACTTTCCTGAAATATTTATAGTTATAGGGAACTTACCATCAATGGCCACATTCTGAAAGCACTGTTCACTCCTCTTCATACAACTCTACTAGAAAACACTTTAACTGAGCTAAAATCTTATAAACTCCAGTTGTTCACCCAGCACAATACAAAATAAATCTAAACTATTGTTTACAATCTTGAATGAAAGAGAGTGATGCTTTGGGAGAGTAAGAAAAAAAATTGATAGAGATATGTGAAAAAATATGATTATCTTTTTAGAAAAAAAATGGCCAAAAATGGTGAACGATGGCTATAACTACTCCTCAGTTTGTAAGGGAGAAACTGAGAATAACAGAGATTGGTGAAATGGAAGACACATGGCCAATAAAATGGGCAACATTTACTTATCTCCGGCTGTTGACTGCTATAAAGGAGATAGAATTTCTAATCCTTCAAGAGAAATCAGAAATCAAGATTTTTTAAGTAAAATTATATGATTTTAATAGTTGGCTGCTAATTTAAGCATTTAAAAATTTTATTTGGGCCAACAATGAATTGGCCAAACATCATACCTCTATAGACCACTGTCTTGTTAACTAAAGTCTGAATCCTAGACTGCATGTCAGCCTCTGAGCCACTGAAGACAGACACTGTCTCCAGGGATATCTTTTCTTCAAGATCAAAATGTCACCACCTTCATTAAACATTTGGTAGATAAGTGTTCCAAATTTCTGACCATCCTGAATGGCCACCTGACTTGTTCTTATTTGCTAAAAAACAAAACAAACAAAACTTACTGAAGTATGGGAAAACAAACAACACTCAAACAAACAAAACTTTGTGAAGTACAGGATTGGGAGAGGTGTAGAGAAATTCACAGAGGCTCTGACTGACTGGACAGTTGGGTATCTTTACTTAGAGCCTCCCACTCTGTATTTTCAAAAATTATGGCTATTGCTTGAGATGCTCTCCAAATGTTGTTTCTTTCTCATCACAGCAATGACATGATCTGAGTGTTATTTATTATTGCCTACCTACCTCCTCAGATCATCTTTCCTTTTGAAATATCTGGCTGTAAATTCGTATCTATTTTGTCTTAGCAAATTTTAAAATATATATTTAAAAATCAGAAATGCCATCATTTTATACCTAGATTGTAAATTTGTATTTTTTGAAGCCATCTATACTTAGAATTCGGAGAAGGCAATGGCACCCCACTCCAGTACTCTTGCCTGGAAAATCCCATGGATGGAGGAGCCTGGTGGGCTGCAGTTCATGGGGTCCCTAAGAGTCGGACACGACTGAGCGACTTCACTTTCACTTTTTCGCTATCATGCATTGGAGAAGGAAATGGCAACCCACTCCAGTTTTCTTGCCTGGAGAATCCCAGGGGCAGGAGAGCCTGGTGGGCTGACGTCTATGGGGTCACACAGAGTCGGACACGACTGAAGTGACTTAGCAGCAGCATACTTAGAATTAGAGAAGGCAATGGCACCCCACTCCAGTACTCTTGCCTGGAAAATCCCATGGATGGAGAAGCCTGGTGGGCTGCAGTCCATGGGGTCGCTAAGAGTTGAACACGACTGAGTGACTTCACTTTGACTTCTCACTTTCATGCATTGGAGAAGGAAATGGCAACCCACTCCAGTGTTCTTGCCTGGAGAATCCCAGGGATGGGGGAGCCTGGTGGGCTGCCATCTATGGGATCACACAGATTCGAACACGACTGAAGTGACGTAGCATAGCATACTTAGAACTCCCTTTTAAGGTTTATTAACACTAAAAGGATCATTTATCCCTAAGAATTCCAACTGCTTCAATTTCAAAATACAAATACGCTTTCCATAGTAAAAAAAAAATTAATTCTGTCTGTGTATTAGACTTTTAACACACATTATTCTTTCATTTAATTGCTCCAATAACTGCATAAAGCAGTTCTTATACCAGTTACTAGACAAGAAAATTGAGGCTTGGAAAGAGTGAGTAAACAGCCCCAAACTGAATAATCAATAAGAATGAAAACCAGGAATTCAAACTTGGGCTATCTGATTTTAAAGTCAGGACTCTTTACACTGTACCATTTGTCTTTACACTGCACCATTTGTCTAATTCTTTCTTGCTGACTAGAATTAAGTCCATAATGTTAATTCCACTCCTTTACCTTTTGAGACATTTAGTTGTTATTTGAAGTTTTCTGTGACAAACAGGATAAGGCATCCCACAATTGTCAGGAGAGTTAAAAATCCTCCAGTACTTTAAACATTTACCTCCATGCAACATGACCCTGATCCTAATGTGTACTGGTTGGAACACACTGGGGATAAGAGAGCGTCTCCAAACCCATGTATAATTCCACCATAAGTAAATACAATCATTTATAAATAATGAATACAGGAATTAACACTGTTAGAACTTAAGCCAATCCAGAATTAGAAACTGCTGGTGAAACATGCAAACAAAGAAATAAAATGACTTAGACCTTACCAGCTATCTACTCAACATCCATTTTCTCCCCTTTTACACACAGAACATCAATTTTGCTCATGGAGACAATAAGTTTAAAATAGAGTTTTTCTAAGCCTTCCTTATAGCTGTGCTATGGTCTTGTGACACACTTTATAGCCAATGAGCTGTAAGTGGAACTTGCTAAGTGTGACTTCAGGGAAATCTCCCGAAAGGGGGCAGATACACTTAGCCTGCAGATTTTTCCCTGTGCCCTTTTCCTTCTTCTGCCTGGAATGCAGCATGATGCTGAAGGTGGGATGATTGTAACCAGCCAGGTTCCTCTGTTTATGGGATTCTCTGGGCAAGAATACTGGAGTGGGTTGCCATTTCCTTCTCCAGGGATTCTTCCCACCCTAGGGATTGAACCTGTGTCTCTTACATCTTCTGCATTGACAAACAGATTCTTTACCACTGAGCCACCAGGAAAGCTCCTCCCCTTTTTTTTTAGTTTTGCCACCATAAGGCAACAAACTTGAAAATGAAAACCACATGTTAGGGGTGCCTGAAAGTAAAGTCCAAATCTCTGATGGTATTGTGGAGATGATGGTCTGCCTACCTACAGATTTCTTGGTATGGGAAAAGCACTAAACCCTTATTTGTAAAATGGGTTTGCAGTTTCAAGCAGCCAAATCTGTCTCTAATTTACAACCTGAACATTGCCTGACAAGTATTAGATGTAGCTTTTGTATTACTAGAGTAGAAGACCCCATACACAGAACTTAGTCATTTTGAAGCTCTCTAGGACAATCTGACAACTCTTGGAATTTGGCAGAAGTGCAGAGATCAAAGATTCTAGAACCTCTCCCTAGACTGGAAAACTGTAAGTGGAGGTACAATTTCCATCTAGTGAAATTCATAGAAAGCTAAATCTTTGTCCAATGAATGGATAAATGAGAATTTATAGGCTAGTTGGAGAAATTAACAAGTAAATAGATGATTCCAAGAGAACAAAATCTTACTTAGCATAACTGTATAGTGCTTCCTGGAGAAGATTATCTTCAATCTGAAGTATGAAAACTGAGGCAACTAGTAAAGACAGGGATGACTTTCCAAACAGAGGAAATAGCCTGTGGCAGAGAACTGTGTGCGATTTTGTTTTGTTGCTATTGTTCAGTCACTAAATTGTGTCCAACTCTTTGCAACTTCATGGACTGCAATACACCAGGCTCCCCTGTCCTTCACCATCTCCTGGAGTTTGCTCAAACTCATGTCCATTGAGTCAGCGATGCCATCCAACCATCTCATCCTCTGTCACCCTCTTCTCCTTTTGTCCTCTGTCTTTCCCAACATCAGAGTTTTTTCCAACGAGTCAGCTGTTCACATCAGGTGGCCAAAGTATTGGAGCTTCAGCTTCAGAATCAGTCCTTCCAATGGGTATTCAGGGTTGATCTCCTTTAGGATTGATTGATTTGATTTCCTTGCTGTCCAAGAGACTCCCAAGAGTCTTTTCCAGCACCACAATTTGAAAGCATTAATTCTTCAGCACTCAGCCTTCTTTATGGTCCATCTCTCACATCTTGGTTATACCCTGGAGAAGGAAATGGCAACCCACTCCAGTATTCTTGCTTGGAAAACCCCATGGCTGGAGGAGCCTGGTGGGCTACAGTCCATGGGGTCACAAAGAGCTGGATGAGACTGAGCACCTTCACTTTCACTTTCAGCCTTCTTTATGGTCCCTTTCTCACATCCATACATGACTATTGGGAAAACCAAATAATCTTACAGTGTAGGAATTGAAGGAGACTGATGAAGCTGGGGAGTTGAGCAACAGTTAGACAATGAAGGGCCAAGGTAAATCCATGCAAAGTACAGTCTTCTGGCCTAATCTAGTCTAGCTGCATCTGATAAGCTAATTTCAAAGTATTCTAAGCCTCTCCAACTGCAATCACAAATTAAAGTCTTTAAATTTCAGGAATTCTGTAATGACTATATGAACATTTTCAACTACATTTTTTTGACTTTGAGCTATTTTCATTCCTATTGTACAAACTTATAACATGCATCCTGAGTGTATCTACCAGTGATTTTAGGAAAATCTTACACTGTTGAAGTGGAACATTTTGAAGACTTTCCTGTCTTAAAGCTTAGGTGTTACCTGGAAGTTTTATCGTGTTTACTGGGAAACCCTTTCAGCCATAACTGTTTTCCCACACCTGTGAGTTTTTCCCACATGACTACAGCAGCCAGGATGAAACATTTTCCCTGCTTCCTGTCTCCATAAGGCTTTGTGGTATACTGTATCAAAGTTGTATACATATGGCTTCACTTTGCCCCTGTTAGAGCAGGAAGAAATGAATTGGAAGCAATAGGTTAATATTTTCCGTGATTAGGGCGAAGGTGACATAAGCATGTTAGCACTTTTCTCCCATTTTTGTCTTCTGTTTCCTGCTCCCCAAACCCATCAACCATCTTTCCAATTTTTCTCTTCTACATCTAGCACCTCTCCAAGAGGATGGGTTGTTTATTTGTTTAATCGGAAGTACCCTCAACCCTCAGGAAATCTATGATGCACGAAGCTGGCTGTGAATCTCATCACTTTGCCACCAAGCTTGACAGAGAAAGAAAATGAAAATACCTTGCATATAAACTTACTGTTTCCTTGTCTTTCTTATAACTAAGAAAGTCTGCTTTCTGAAAATTCTTCTGTGTGTATTTCTAATATGCTATCTTTATCATAAGCTTTTCAAGAATTAAAATCTGGCCCTTATTATTAAGGCAGTTGGTTTGAATGATAGGAGCAAGGTGAGAATTTATCTTTTCAGTTTGCTTTGCCATTGGCTGTCAAAAATGTTTAAGTGAGCTTTGTAATTTTATATAAGAGAGTAACATTCTCAAAGACTCAGAAGTTAATACGTATCTCTGATCTCTTTGTATGCTTTCCATCTCATTTCAGAAATAAAAAGAAAAAAAATGGAAAAAGAGGTACTGCATGCCTAAATGTGAAATTATCTAATATTTACTAATTAAACTCTGATCTAGTTAATAGCTATCTTAATCAACAGAACTGTCTAAATATTAGCAAGGTCATAGATGAAGTCACAGACTACTTTGTTTTTGTAACAGTGGGTTTTATTTCCTAAGTTAATGAGAAGTTTGCATTTGACCCTGCCTATGACTGAGATTCCAATTTATGTATCTGACTACAATTTGCCTTAGATAATATTCTATCACATTTCAATAGCTAATATTTTTCTTTATCTGAAAGTTTGAAAGTATGAAACAAACAGCTTCCTGCTGTTTCTCACCTATACATTTATGGATTGGTCTGCTTCTGGAAATAATTTATCAATCTGTTTTTCTACTCCTAAATAATGGTTTTAACAACTCAAAGACATTTTTCTATTTTTGTTGCCAGTGAGTGCAGAGCACTGCATGCTTTGTTTCATGCTGTTAATATGTATTATTCAGAAAGCATTGATCAAATTGACAAGGTTCTGTTAGTCCAGGAAGTGGCATTTATGTATAATCCATGTGTCACTTTTTAAAAATGCAAAATGGTGAACTTTCGAAACAAGTAAAAATCAGGTCTAGCCTCTTGATTGAGGCTTTAATTTCTGTCATCAAAAACTGTTAAATGGTTCATTTTCTTATCAGCTAACAGTTATAAAGTATTGCAGTAGCACACTGATGACTTCTTACAAGCATTGCATTTATGTCCATAAGCCATCTGTGCAATAATAAGAAATACAAATTGTTGTCTGCCACCAGTTCCTGTTAGTATTTGATCTTTGACCCCACTTCCTGATTCAGAGTTTCTAAAGTCCTTAGAATTCCCTGAGTGATAGGAGTGTTTGACACAGAGCTCCTAAGTCCCTTGGAATTTCACAGGTAACAGAAGCGTCTTTTGTTCTAATGCAATTCTCGATGGGCTCCTGGTTGGGGTTGGTCATCAGAAAGACCAATACATGATTGGAAGCTTGGAACTTTCAACCTGACCCAGAGACGGAAATGACTGAAAATGGAATTAATTGATTATATATGTGATAAAGCCTGTATAAAAATCCCAAAAGTATGGGATTGGGGAAATTTCTGGTTTGGTGAACTCTTCTATGTGCCTGGAGGGTGGTGCACCCCAACTCCACAGGGACAGATGCTCCTGTGCTCAGGACCCTTCCAGACCTTCTCATCTGGCTGTTCCTCTGTATCCTTTATCATATTCTTTATTATGTAATAAACCAGTAAATGTGTTTGCCTGAATTCTGTGAGCTGAACCAAAAGGAGTTTTGAGAACCTCTAGCTAAGTCACGCAAAAGTTGTGAGTAACCGGGGGACTCACCACTTATGACTGGCATCTGAGTTGAGGCGGGGGCAGTCTTGTGGCACTAAACCCTTAACCTAGGGGGTCTGTGCTGACTCCAAGCAGTTAGTGTCAGAATTGTTTGGTGTGGAAAACCCAAACATTTGGTGGCAAACTATTAAAGAGAGCAGAAGTATTCTGTGAGTAGAGGAGAAAGCGGTTTTATCCCAGGCTCCCTCTGTCCTTGACCCTTGGCACTGACTCTCCCATAGCCCTCAGGGAGTCTGTGGTCAGCCTTCCAAACTTCAGGGCCTTTCTCAGCCAGCCAGTCACAGGGTAAGAGTCCAAAACTAGCCTGGATCCCAAGACTCCTAATAATCAAATTACCAAGCTTGGTAAATGCCAAGTATGGGGGTATCTGGGCCCAGGGTATCTGGGAGGGACAGGGCACAGCTTTCCTTTTCCTCAGTCGCAGCCACAAAGGGAACAAGGATGGAAAGAGGGAGATTTTCCACTTGGGTGGCGCTCTGCCAGTGTGGACTAGCTGCTTGGTGAGCACTCCCTAGGGTTGGCCTGGCTCTAGGGAGAGAAGAGGAGCCTTTAGTTCAGCTCTGCCGGCCCTGGCCTGCTTCTACACCCTTGGTCAAGACACTAATGTGTCTTGCACTTAAAAAAATTTCCCTGGACCTCATCCTTCCTTGCTATTTTTTGAGGCCCAAGAAGATCCGTATTTTCTGTTTTATGTGTTTATACATTATGCCTGATTATAAAGAGGTGCTTCCCTCGTAGCTCAATTTGTAAAGAATCTGCCTGCAGTGCAGGAGACCTGGGTTTAATCCCTGAGTGGGGAAGGAATGGCAACCCACTCCAGTATTCTTGCCTGGAGAATCCCATGGACAGAGGAGCCTGGCAGGCCTCAGTCCATGGGGTCACAAGAGTCAGACATGACTTAGCGACTAAACCACCACCAATAATAAAGTGGAAAAAATCAGGAAAAAATAATTTACTAGCTTAGATCCCATTACTTCTAATAATTACCAATCAAATAATCAACCTTATGGAGACCTTAACTTGTGTCTCAGATGCATGAGTCATTCATTAACTTGTTCCCCCAAAATAGTGACTGGGGACAATTGTTTAATGCATTCATTTAATGACTCTTATCTTTAGCTAAGCCAACTCCAAAAACAAGATCTGCTCAAGCAACCCTCTGAGAATGCCTTCTTCATCTACTACATCTTTCCCCTTATTTTCATTAAAAAACTACATCCAAGATACATCTCTTGTCCTTTGTCCTTTGGATAAGCATTCTTCTTCTGAAACTAGCAAAGTCCCTACTATTATGCTTCCCAACTTCTTTTCCAATTATGTTGGTGTCTATAGTTAGGTTTCCTTACATTTAAAGGTTTTTGAGTTTAGAGAGACTACTGGAACCAGAAAAGTGATCTGCACAGAGTAATTAACCAGTGTGATTGATTCTTTACCAGGAAGCAGAGATTTGTTATCATTAAGTTACCACTAAAAGATAAAACAGTTTTGCAGCTAAAATAATCAACATTTTTGTAAAACATGTGTACTCCAAAGCAAACCCTTAAAAGGAGCACAAGTAGAATTTCAATTTGATTATGTTTGCTTTGCTCATTCTTTTTTGTACAGTCTCCCAGCAAAAACTAGACAAACAACTTGCGTGACATGATAATGAAATAGTTATTGGCTTTAGAACCCATCAACAAAAACAGATTGGATTTTCTAGTTCAATTCCAGGAATAAAATACATACCAATGCCATTATGACTAAAATAAGTGATTATCTGCTAGCGTGGGCTGAGTGAGCGCATACAAGAATTGAACTTAGGATTCTCTACTGTGTTTATGTGAGTTTGGAGGAGAATATAGAGAGAGCAAAGCACAGAATAAATACATTAATACAATTTTCTCTATTTTGAGAACTATTAAGCCCAATATTTAATATAAATATAAAATTTTTGGTAGAAATTCTTAATTGAGAAATAGAATTCTTTTCATGATTTACAAAATTTTAGGAGCTTTGTGGTTATATTTAGATGACTAAAGACGCACTTTAAAAATAGAATGAAGATTTTATCAGCCAAGAAAGTAGTTATGAGTAAAAGTATTCAGAAACACTTGTCTTTAAAAATATGCCCATTACGAATTATATATAGTACTATATTTGAAAATATAAACCATCCCAACCTAATGATGAAACTACTCCATAATTCTCCAGTAGAAATATGCATAATTAAATCTTCAAAACATTGCAATTCAAGAAAAAGTATATAATAGATGTAAGCTCAGTTCAGTCACCCAGTTGTGTTCAACTCTTTGCAACCCCATGAACTACAGCATGCCAGGCTTCCTTGTCCATCACCAACTCCTGGATCTTGCTCAAACTCATGTTCATCGAGTTGGTGATGTCATCCATCCAACCATCTTATCATCCGTCATCCCCTTTTTATACAACCTTCAATTTTCCCACATCAGGGTCTTTTCCAATGAGTCAGTTCTTTGCATTAGGTGGCCAAAGTATTGGAGTTTCAGCTTCAGCATTAGTCCTTCCAATGACTATTCAGTATTGATTTTCTTTAGGATTGACTTGTTTGATATATTTGCAGTCCAAGGGACTCTCAAGAGTCTTTTCCAACACCACAAGTTTGAAAGCATCAATTCTTCAGTGCTCAGCTTTCCTTATAGACCAACTCTCACATCCATACATGACGACTGGAAAAACAACAGCCTTGACTAGAGGACCTTTGTTGGCAGAGTAATGTCTCTGCTTTTTAATCTGCATGTTCGTCATAACTTTTCTTCCAAGAAACAAGGGTCTTTTAATTTCATGGATGTAGTCACCATCTGCAGTGATTTCAGAGCCCCCCAAAAAAGTCTCACTGTTCCCATTGTTTCCCCATCTATTTGCATGAACTTATGAGACCGGATGCCATGATCTTAGTTTTCTGAATGTTGAGTTTTACGCCAACCTTTTCTCTCTCCTCTTTCACATTCAAATCAAGAGCCTCTTTAGTTCTTTTTCACTTTTTGCCGTAAGGGTGGTGTCATCTGCATATCTGAGGTTATTGATATTTCTCCCAGCAATCTTGATTCCAGCTTCCGCATCATCCAGCCCGGTATTTTGCATGATGCACTCTGCATATACATTAAATGCTAAGTCACTTCAGTTGTGTTCGCCTCTATGCGACCCCATGGATGACAGCCCACCAGGCTCCCCCGTCCCTGGGATTCTCCAGGCAAGAACACTGGAGTGGGTTGCCATTTCCTTCTCCAATAAATCAAATAGGCAGGGTGATAATACACAGCTATGATGTACTCCTTTCCCAATTTGGAACCGGTCTGTTGTTCCATGTCCAGTTCTAACTGTTGCTTCCTGACCTGTATACAGATTTCTCAGGACACAGGTCAGGTGGTCTGGTATCCCCATCTCTTTAAGGATTTTTCAGTTTATTGTGGTCCACATAGTCAAAGGCTTTGGGGTAGTCAGTAAAGCAGAAGTAGATGTTTTTCTGGAACTCTCTTGCTTTTTCTATGATCCAGTGGATGCTCTGGTTCCTCTGCCTTTTCTAAATTCAGCTTGAACATGTGGAAGTTCATGGCTCACATACCTTTGGAAGCCTGGGTTGGAGAATTTTGAGCATTACTTTGCTACCATGTGAGATGAATGCAATTGTGCAATAGTTTGAGCATTCTTTGCCCTTTTCTTTCTTTGGCATTGGAATGAAAACTGACCTTTTCCAGTCCTGTGGCCACTACTGAGTTTTCCAGCTTTGCTGGCATATTGAATGCAGCAGTTTCACAGCATCATCTTTTAGGATTTGAAATAGCTCAATGGGAATTCCATCACTTCCACTAGCTTTGTTCATAGTGATGCTTTCTAAGGACCATTTGACTTCACATTCCAGGATGTCTGGCTCTAGGTGAGTGATCACATCATCATGGTTATCTGGGTCATGAAGATCTTTTTTTGTACAGTTCTTCTGTGTAGTCTTGCCACCTCTTCTTAATATCTTCTGCTTCTGTTAGGTTCATACCATTTTTGTCCTTCATTATGCCCATCTTTGCATGAAATGTTCCTTCGTATCTCTAATTGTCTTGAAGATATCTCTAGTCTTCTCATTCTATTGTTTTCCTCTATTTCTTTGCACTGATCACTGAGAAAGGCTTTCTTATCTCTCCTTGCTATTCGTTGGAACTCTGCATTCAAATGAGTATATTTTTATTTTCCTCCTTTGCCTTTCACTTCTCTTCTTTTTTCAGCTATTTGTAAGGCCTCTTCAGACAATCATTTTGCCTTTTTGCATTTCTTTTTCTGGGGGTAGTCTTGATCACTGTCTCCAGTACAATGTCATGAACCTCTGTCCATAGTTCTTCAGGCACGCGGTCTTTCATATCTAATCCCCTGAATCTATTTGTCACTTCCACTGTATAATCATAAGGGATTTGATTTATGGCATACCTGAATGGTCTAGTGGTTTTCCCTACTTTCTCCAACTTAAGTCTGAATTTTGCAATAACAAGTTCATGATCTGAGCCACAGTCAGCTCCTGGTCTTGTTTTTGCTCACTGTATAGAGTTTCTCCATCTTCAGCTGCAAAGAATATAATCAATCTGATTTTGGTATGAGCATCTGGTGATGTCCTTGTGTAGAGTCTTCTCTTGTTTGGTTGGAAGAGGGTGCTTGCTATGACCAGTGAGTTCTCTTGGCAAAACTCTTAGCCTTTGCCCTACTTCATTTTGTACTTCAAGGCCAAATTTGCTTATTACCCCAGGTATCTCTTGACTTCCTACTTTTGCATTCCAGTCCCTTATGATGAAAAGGACATCTTTTGGGGGCATTAATTCTAGAAGGTCTTGTAGGTCTTCATCAAACTGTTGAACTTCAGGTTCTTCAGCATTACTGGTTGAGACATAGACTTGTATTACTGTGATATTGAATGGTTTGCCTTGGGAATGAATAGAGATCATTCTGTCATTTTTGAGATTGCACCCAAGTACTGCATTTCGTACTCTTTTGTTGACTCTGAGGGCTACTCCATTTCTTCTAAGGGATTCTTTCCCACAGTAGTAGATATAATGGTCATTGAATTAAATTTCATCCATTTCAGTTCATTTTAGTTCACTGATTCCTAAAATGTTGATGTTAACTCTTGCCATCTCCTGTGTGACCACTTCCAATTTACCTGGATTCATGGAACTAACATTCCAGGTTCCTATGTAATATCGTTTTTTACAGCATCAGACTTTAGTTCCATCACCAGTCACATCCACAACTGGGTCCTGTTTTCGCTTTGTCTCCATCTCTTCATTCATTCTGGAGTTATTTCTCCACTGTTCCCCATTAGCATATTGGGCACCTACCTACCTGGGGAATTCATCTTTCACTGTGATATCTTTTTGCCTTTTCATATATGAACAGTATACAAGAATGCTGATGTGGTTTGCCATTCCCTTCTTCAGTGAACCATGTTTTGTCAGAACTCTCCACCATGACCCGTCCATCTTAGGTGGCCCTACATGGCATGGCTCATAGTTTCATTGAGTTAGACAAGGCTGTGATCAGTTTGATTAATTTTCTGTGATTGTGGTTTTCATTCTGTCTGCCCTGTGTGGGATAAAGGTAAGAGGCTTATGGAAGGTTCCTGATGGGAGAGACTGACTATGGGGGAAACTGGGTCTTGAGATATAAGAGATGAAAAGTCTTACTTCAAATATAGTTTGTCTTACTGTGAATAAATTGTTATCTTACATTACAGTGAAACTGAAAAGACATTTTTAGAAAAAAATTAACTCTATACAGATGGCTGAAAAGTACATGAAAAGATGCTCAACGTTGTTAATTATTAGTGAAATGCAAATCAAAATTACCAGTCAAAATGGCCATCATCAAAAAGTCTGCAAACAATAAATGTTGAAGAGTGTGTGGAGAAAAGGGAACTGTCTCGCACTGTTGGTGGGACTGTAAATCGGTACACCTGCTATAAAGGACAGTATGGAGGTTACTTAAAAAACTAAAAGTAGAGCCACCATATGACCCAGCAATCCCACTCCTGGGCATATAATTCAGAGAAAAACATAATTCAAAAAGATTCACACACACCAATCTTCACTGCAGTGCTATGTACAATAGCCAAGAAATGGAAGCAACCTAAATGTCCATCTACAGATGAATGGATAAAGAAGTGGTATGTAAATATATACAATGGACTGTTATTAAGCCATATAAAAAGAATGAAATAATGCCATTTGCAGCAACATGAAGGGACCTAAAGATTCTCCCACTAAGTGAAGTAAGTCAGACAAAGACAAATATCATATGATATTATTTATATGTGGGAATCTAAAAAATGATATGAATGAACTTATTTACAAAACAGAAACAGATTCACAAACTTGGAAAAGGAACTATGGTTACCAAAAGGGAAAGGTAGAGGGAAGATAAATTAAGGAGATTGTGATTAACACATATACTATATACAAAATAGAAAGACAACAAGGACCTGTTGTATAACACAGAGAATTTTACTCAGCACTCTGTAAAATCTATATGGGAAAAGAATCTGAAAAAGTATCATTGTCAGTCACCAAGTCATGTCCGACACTGTGCAATCCCATGGATTGCAACGTGCCAGGCTCCTCTGTCCTTCACTATCTTCTGGAGTTTGCTTCTCCATTGAGTTGATGATGCTATCTAACCATCTCATCCTCTGCTACCCTCTACTCCTTTTGTCTTCAATCTTTCCCAGCATCAGGGTCTTTTCCAATAAATCAGCTCTTCATATCAGGTGGTCAAAGTATTAGAACTTCAGCTTCAGCATTAGTCCTTCCAATGAATATTTAAGGTTGATTTCCTTTAGGATTAACTGGTTTGATCTCCTTGTAGTCCAAGGGACTCTCAAGAGGCTTCTCCAGCACCATAATTCGAAAGTATCAATTCTTCAGCACTTAGCCTCCTTTATGGTACAACTCTCACATCCATACATGACTACAGAAAAAAACATAGCTTTGATGATACAGACCTTCATTAACAAAGTGATGTCTCTGCTTTTGCATACACTGTCTAGGTTTGTCATAGCTTTCCTTCCAAGGAGCAAGCATCTTTCAATTTCATGGCTGCAGTTACCATTTGCAATGATTTTGGAGCCCAGGAAAATAGAATCTGTCACTGCTTCCACTTTTTCCCCTTCTATTTGCCATGGATTGAAGAAGAATAGATATACATATATGCCTAACTGAATCAGTTTACTGTAACCTGAAACAGTTTACTGTAACCTGAAACTAACACAGCTTTGTAAATCAACTATACTCCAATATAAAATAAAAGTTTAAAAAACTAATCAAGTCAAAATAAACCCCGACTGCCTCTAAAGTTAACGTATACCAGGTTCATTTATGTCATTAAGGTAAAAATAATGCCAGATGCTAATAAATAGGAAAACACCAGCTTCCATGCTATTTAATTAATGTATACTGCATAATCTACAACATTACTGTGGTTTGGTTCTTTTAGCCTCAAAAGGAAGCCAAGATGTCTCTTTCCTAATATTACAGGATTTGAGCACAGAGTCTTTGAACACAGTCTTATGTAAGTAAGTAGCCACAGAATGCCCCTGTTAGTCTGGAGAGCACCACATATGTCTGTCTAGTTTCTTCACTTTAATCGGCTTTGAGGTCCTAGGATATTATCAGTTAGCAGTGTCTCCAAACCACAGTGCAGTGAATTCTGTTTGAAGGGCTCTGTAGTCCATGTGAACATTGCTTACATCATCTGGAAATTAAATCTATGTGATTCTTCCGACTTCAATACCTGAAATAATGACCAATCATGGAGTTGACCATTTAATTAAGGAGGGACAAGAAAAAGCAGGTAAAATTTCTCAACTACCAGACACCTATCTAAGGACTTTATGTATTTTATCTCATTTAATCCTCATAGCAGCACTACTGAGCAAGGGTTTAAGATGAAGAAGCTGAGGGTTAAAGTCAAGGATTTTTTTTTTTTTTTTAAAGTAAGCTAATATTTAATTCTGTGTACCTGATTTTCATGTATTTTGTCTACTTGCCTTGAATTCAGACTTCATGGAGAATTAAATGTAGCAGAAATTAATACAACACTGTAAATCAACTATAGTTCAATAAAATTTTTTAAATTAAAAAACACTAAATAAATACATAAATAAATGTAATGAGCATTGGCAAGGATGGAATGCTTCTTAAGGTGACACTTGGAGTCTTAAAAGTGAATTTCTCTACACATTGGGTCCTTTGATTTCTTGTGGGTAAATAGTTCTTTGATAGTGAGAAGGAAAATACTGAGTACTTATAGATCTTTGTTTTACACCTTGGTCATCAGAAATATATTTAGCTGTAAAGAGAGATCAACCTCTACCACAAAACATTCCTATCAACTCCAAAATAAATTACCGAACCCCACAGAGATCAAGGATTTGTGTGACAAGTAAGACAGCTTTGCCAACAGTAATTCCTAGTTGATGGGTTAATCTCTAGCTTGGACAGACTCAGAGGCCTTGTAGATTGAAAGGAAACAATAAATAATCTTTCCTGATGTTGGCAAAAGCTTTTCATTCCATAGATTTACACACTTACAGGAAGGCAAGCCTTTGTTCTTATGCTGGTGAATAAAAGCAAAGTCAAAATTTACATATGTCATTTGAAGTGCAAGCCTGTTTCTGAGGTGTATGAATAGGGGGAAATTCCCTAGTGGCTCAGTGCTTAAGAATCCACCTGCCAAGCAGGAGACACAGTTTCGATCCCTGGGTTGGGAGGATCCCCTAGAGGAGGGCATGGCAACCCACTCCAGTATTCTTGCCTGGAGAATCCCATGGACAGAGGAGCTTGGAAGGCTACAGTCCATGGGTTCGCAAAATGTTGTACAAGACTGAAGCAACTTTGCATGCATGCACAGACTTGGGCAGTTGGAAATAAGAGAGAAAGACAGAGAGAGGAGTTGTAGAAACCTAAGAATTGTAGGTTGTCACAAATGTAAGGTCCATTGGAGTTCAGGACATAGACTGATTTTACCATCAGAAAGCTTATAGAAAAGAGCTTTGGCCTCTTGGAAATCTGTAAAAAGGGATGTTCTGAAAGAAGGCATTCGGGTAGAGCAACCACACCTACTCATTCCTTCCACTCCAACCCACAGCCCAGGCCCCCAGTCACGTTATGTTGGAGCCCAAGTAATGCAGCATTCATCTTACCCACCCCTGTGAGTCTTCCTTCAACTTCATCCTTGATGCCCTCAGTGCCACCCAACTAAAAGCTTTGGGTGGAAGTTCATTCTGGGCTTGGACAGCTCTAACTCCTAGTCATGTTGAGAAATCTTCCTGTAATAACCACTTACTTATCCTACTTGACAGTCTAAAGAGTCTTCCACATACCATGCAGATTGCAGGCATTTGAAGACATACTTTTCTAGCTGCTTTGTACTTCATTCATATGAAGATGACATCTGGCACCAAAAAAAAAAAAAAAAAAAGTCTATAAGGCAGATTTAATGATGAGTAAGTGCACAGTGACCTAAAATGCAAGCAGTCTGTTCCTGACAAAAAATTCAAAACCAACATCTGGCTGTAAAAGTTGGAATGTTTATGTGAAACATTGACCCTTACTTAAAGTATACCCCTGTAAGACTTCAGTTCATTTGACACTGTTGTTAAGACTCTAGTTCACTTGGAACTGATGTTTGGTTGATGGTATGTTTACACTTCTTGTAAACCTTTGGATTCCTCTTACACAAATCAGGGAGTCTGATTTTTGTGACAAAAACAATGCTTTGTCTTTTTAATCCTTGTCTTCCCCATGCTAAACCTTTTCAGCTAGGGTTCTCTTACTCTTTGCTTCAGACACTGTACAATCCTAATTGGTCATCTGAAAGTATTTCTTTAGTTCACTGGTCATAAAATTTAATTCAGGGTACTTAAAATCAAGGGGAAATGTAAATAGGGGCTTAAATTCTCGTAGGCCAATAGTTTTGACCAGAAGTATGGTTCTGAGTTTCTTGGGAAGCTTTGTGAAAAATACGTATACCTAGATCACTTTCCTGTGGAGTCTGATCACCAAATGGCCTGTGTATTTAGAAAAAGCTCCCCAGGTAATTCTGATACACACTGCTGCTTGAGAATCATTGTCTGATGTCAACTTTACCCTTTGTGGCCTAGTTTATCATTCTTCTTAACTAAAGAAAATTTGGGAGGTTTTACTTTGGGTCATTCATAGAACATTATAAGTTTGGCCCCACTACCTGAGAGTAAATGCAATTTCTAAGGATGATAATATGTTAAGACCAAACTATGAAGAGCACTCACATTTCAACTTAGGACAGGAACAGAGCTCATGGCAAGAATCAGTGGTATGGAGTGGTTAGGGTAGAAATAAGACCCTGGAGTATGAAAGCAGGCAATGGAGACACAGAGGCAGATGGAGCCACAGTGAATCCACGCTGCTCTGGCTCTAGCTCAAGATGCCTACCACGCCAGCTCCATTCTCCACAGTACCCACATCCTCACCCAAAAGTTTGAGGGAGCAGAGAATTTTAACCAACCACCCCCATATTTCCCTCAAGTTCTTCAGACTCTTTTTTTAATCCTTTGAATACAAAAGAGCTGATCCCATACTCTCTCCTCTAAGTGATCCATAGATTTTTAAAGTCTTGGTATGGTGCATATCTTTGAAATACAAAGGACAGTTTATGATTACACATGATCCAAACTAATTCTGCCTAAATCCCACATCTGTACTGTCAAGCCTGATATTATATTGTGTATATTACACTGATATCATTTCTCTCCTTAAAAGAGTTTGGTGATGAAACAAGGAAAAGAGTAAATAGTTTTGTTTTGTTTTTAAACAGTTCTAGAAGATAAGAAAGGCACAGGCAATATTTGAAGCCAGAGAGTGGGAGGAAAACAGAGAGACCATCTACTGAGTTGTTATTTGCATTGATTCTTCTCTCCTCCTCAGTTCATCTCAGTTCAGTCGCTCAGTTGCGTCCGACTCTTTGTGACCCCATGAACTACAACATGCCAGGCTTCCCTATCCATCACCAACTCCCAGAGCTTGCTCAAACTCATGTCCATTGAGTTGGTGATACCAACCAACCATCTCATCCTCTGTCATCCCCTTCTCCCACCTTCAATCTTTCCCAGCATCAGGGTCTTTTCCAGTGAGTCAGTGCTTCACATCAGGTGGCCAAAGTATTGGAGTTTCAGCTTCAACATCAGTCCTTCCAATGAATATTCAGGACTGATTTCTTTAGGATTGACTGGTTTGATCTCCTTGCAGTCCAACGGACTCTCAAGAGTCTTCTCCAACACCATAGTTCAAAAGCATCAGTTCTTTGGCATTCAGCTTTCTTTATAGTCCAACTCTCACATACATACATGACTACTGGAAAAATCATAGCTTTAACTAGACGACCTTTGTTGGCAGAGTAATGTCTCTGTTTTTTAATATGCTGTCTAGATTGGTCATAGCTTTTCTTCCAAGGAGGAAGCGCCTTTTAATTTCATGGCTGCAGTCAGCATCTGCAGTCATTTTGGAGCCCAAGAAAATAGTCTCTCACTGTTTCCATTGTTTCCCCATCTATTTGCCCTGAAGTGATGGGACCGGATGTCATGATCTTAGTTTTCTGAATGTTGAGTTTTGAGCCAATTTTTTCACTCACCTCTTTTACGTTCATCAAAAGGCTCTTTAGTTCTTTTTCATTTCCTGCCATAATGGTGGTGTCATCTGCATATCTGAGGTTATTGATATTTTTCCCAGTAATCTTGATTCCAGCTCATACTTCATCCAGCTCAGCATTTCGCATGAAGTACTCTGCATGTAAGTTAAATAAGCAGGGTGACAGTATACAGCCTTGATGTACTCCTTTCCTGATTTGGAACCAGTCTGTTGTTCCTTGTCCAGTTCTAACTGTTGCTTCTTGACCTGCATACAGGTTTCTCAGGAGGCAGGTAAGGTGGTCTGGTATTCCCATCTATTGAAGTATTTTCCACAGTTTGTTGTGACCCACACAGTTAAAGGATTTGGCATAGTCAATGAAGCAGATGTTTTTCTGGAACTCTCTTGCTTTTTTGATGGTCCAATGGATGTTGGATCTCTTCTCTTAGACTTCAAGATTTCTGAGGACTAGGATCTACCCCACCACACCTCATATTACACACTGCACATTTTATTTTTGAATTTATTTATTTTTATTTGGAAGAGAATTGCTTCACAATATTGTGTTGGTTTCTGTCATGCATCAATCTGAACCAGTCATAGGTAGACATGTGTTCCCTTCCTCTTGAACCTCCCTTCCACTTCCCACCCCATCCCATCCTTCTCGGTTGTCACAGAGCACCAGGTTGCGCTTCCTGCATCATACAGCAAGTTCCCCCTGGATATTTTACTTATTACTCTGCACATTTTAAGTGCTAAATAAATATCTTCAGATGGTTGATGGTCTCATATTAAATGGTGATCTCTTTAGGGACCCATGGTTCAACAGGATGAGAACTTTAGGGATAAAAGCAATGAAGGTGTTGCGAGGATAGGAGAGCATGGTGAAAGAGTGTGTTAAGAAACTCAGTGACTAGAGGCACTGAGATGGGTAAGACAGAGGCAAAGACTACAAAATAGCTGCATTCTCCCCAGAGAACACATCACACATGGCGACCATAGAGCAACGAAGAGTATGGGAAAAGTTCCTACTCTGTTCAGCCTCTTACTTAGGCTAAGAATTTGGTGAATGTTTCCTGCTACTTTATCAATGTGCTACGGCCATGGACGGAGGAGCCTGGTGGGCCGCAGTCCATGGGGTCGCTAAGAGTCGACGCGACTGAGCGACTTCACTTTCACTTTTCACTTTCATGCATTGGAGAAGGAAATGGCAACCACTCCAGTGTTCTTGCCTGGAGGATTCCAGGGACGGCGGAACCTGGTGGGCTGCTGTCTATGGAGTCGCAGAGTCAGACAAGACTGAAGCGACTTAGCAGCAGCAGCATGGCCATCTGGAAAAGGGGGAGAGATAAGTATTCACTTGAATCAGAGAGGTTGTATTGTAACCTTTTCACTCAAATGCAATGAACCTCCATTGCAAACTCTTCTGTCTGGCATAGCATCATGTGGGAGACGACGGGACAGTCACAGGATGATGGGAAGAGTGGTGAACAAAGGTAGAAAATAAAACTTAGGAGGAGAACTCAAAGGCAGTAGTGGCTATAGATTATCCACAGATGTTGAGTGTAAGTGATCCAGAGGCTTTAGTACCTCTTTGCTCTACTGAACACCCAGTGGTTGAGGAAAACCACCATAGCTTATTATAAATTCCTGGAACTCATCTGGTTTAAAAATCTTTAAGCAAAGCTCAGCACAACTTGAAAGGGCTCAAGGCATTGGGTTGAGTTTTCTGGTCTTTTGCTGGCTGCCTGCTGGCATTCTCAGATCACACACATTGTCTGCTAATGTACACCCTGGGAATTTGTTATCGTTCAATGGTTTTTATGAGTTCTTTCAGGTACAAATTTCTTAATATTTTTTAATCCCAAATAGCATTAGTTTTATAGGAGTAAATTTCCTACCCTTTCATACTTCAGTTTATTAAACCGGCCTGCACATTTTTTTAATGTCCAAAAATAATCAGGGTGAAAGTCTTGGGTATATGAATATTTCAAGAATATATAGTATTTCAAGCTGATGAACTCACTCATCATAAATGCGACTGCTTTGCTCCTCAAGATGCAATGTATTTTTCCTCTCTGGAGACTCTGCTTAATCCTTTCAAAGATGCTTAAATCTTCTTTGTTTCAATACCCTTTGTTCTCATGAAAATAAGTTACTCATTGACTCAGGAGACCCTTTATTCACAATAGCTGGAATTAAACCTAGACACAGTGGGTGCTTAGTTGACAGTAGCCTGAATTTAAATAAAAAAATAAATTAATCAAATCAAGTCATGTTCGTGCTCCCAGATTTCAAAAGATTCATGTGACTATCTTTTTATCTCATCCTGGGCTTAAAGACATACAATTAAGGAGGACTGAGTACATCTAAAAAGAGAGGTTCCTAACCCTTCACGATTGTAGACTGTGCTTTGGAGTCAAGCTTACTGCATGTGAAAGGGCTCCTCTAGCCCCTAGTCCTTCATCAATTAAGACTGTCCTGCCAGAAGGACACAGAAGCTGCCAAAATCCCACCTGTATTTGGGGCTGTGTCCCAATCCCTCCACTGGACCTGACTGGGAAAAGTATGGCCTTCTTCTTCATGGCCCTTGTTCTCTAAATAATCGGACATGACTGGGAGACTGAATAACAATGTAGAGGCTTATCTGTCATTGTTTCCTTATTCCTGAGACCTAGTTAAAGATGGGCAGGCTAATTATTATCTTAATTACATTATCTTGAGAGGGGTGAGAAGAGTTTATAATTCTTGGAACTAGAACATTCTTATAAACTTTTTTTTTTTTTTCTCTGATTGTTTTGTCACTAAGTGGTGTCCAGCTGTTTGCAACACCATGGGCTTATGTAGCTTCCATGTTTCTCTGTCCATGGGATTTCCCAGGTAAGAATACTGGAGTGGGTTGCCATTTCCTTTGCCAGGGGATCTTCTTGCCCAGGGATAGAACCTGATTCTCTTGCATTGCAGATTCTTTACTGCTGCGCTACTGGGGAAGCCCCTTGCTAGTAATTCATTTTAAAACAATACTTTTTGGAAGAAAAGAAATTCATGATTCCCACTTTTAAAATAACAATATTATTTAGGAAATTTTTATATTGTTCTGATAGAGATCCAACCAGTCCATTCTGAAGGAGATCAGCCCTGGGATTTCTTTGGAAGGAATGATGCTAAAGCTGAAACTCCAGTATTTTGGCCACCTCATGCGAAGAGTGACTCATCGGAGAAGACTCTGATGCTGGGAGGGATTGGGGGCAGGAGGAGAAGCGGACGACAGAGAATGAGATGGCTGGATGGCATCACTGACTCGATGGATGTGAGTCTGAGTGACCTCTGGGAGTTGGTGATGGACAGGGAGGCCTGGCGTGCTGCGATTCATGGGGTCGCAAAGAGTCGGACACGACTGAGCAACTGATCTGATCTGATAGAGATATTCATGTACAAGCATTGGCCAAGTATAAAGGAGTAGAGGGGAATTTAAGGCATAAGAAACAATAGACGCAGAGGTGAACAGGAGTTCAACAGCTTGCCATTAATAGGAAGCTAAAAAAAGTTGGAAATGAATGATGGAGTATCATAAGACTTGTGAGAAAGAAGGACAGAGGGGTAAGATAAAGGCCAAATGATTTTTTAAATATGTTTTTTATGTTTGTGAGTTTAAATTTTAACTAAAATTTGTAAGAACTACTGAAAAATTTTATTCAGTGGATGACATGGTTGAACTTTGAATTTTAGAATGGATAATCGAGCAGCAGCAAAGAGTTGCTTGGAGAGCATCACATGGAAGACAGAGATACAAGTGTGACCTTGGGGAAGTTAATTAATCCCTCTGAGCCTCAGTTTCCACATCTGCAGAGTGGAGAGGAAAAGAACCTATTTCGTTTGTGGCATAAACAAAATGACACACGTTAAGTATAATGTGTCTGAGATTTGGGAAGCAATCAACGTGACTGTTATGATAAAGCTACCTCGACAGAGTCAGGGTGGAGGGTTGTGGAGTTGGAGGGAGATAGCAGGAAGGAAAGAAAAGGATTTATTTGTCTATTCATTTAAGAAACACTTCTTGAGTGTCTGTTTTGTGTTAGACAGAGTGTGAGACAATGGAGTACACTCATTATCTGATAGATAAACCAGGAATAGTATCAGCCAGATCTTGTATCCTAGCTAAAAGCTACTAAGCTACCAACTACAAAGGAGAACTTGTGTTGAAAATAGTATATCATTCACACTTTGAAGGGTTTTTTTCTATTATATAGTTAGAATTGAAGAAGATACTCTAAAAATCATCACTTGATTAATAAATTCTTTAATCCCATATTCTTTGTCAATCTCTTTTAACAGTGATTTCCTTTAAACCTGTATTCACATTGTTTCTCTCTTTTGAGTGTCAAAGATGAGCACTTGGAAATGCATGGGGACTTTGACAGGCACAACATCAATTATTTCTTACACTGATTTGGTAGCTAAACAATAAAAGTGAAATGTACCCTTTAGATGAAAATTTGCCCTGAATTTTTTGTGGACAGTTCAATATTCAGTTCAGTTCAGTTCAGTCACTCAGTCATGTCCAACTCTTTGTGACCCCATGAATCGCAGCCATTTTTTTCTATGAAAAAAGTAAACAGATATTTGTATGCCATAGACTACACAGATCTTGGTCCTATAAAACTTTTGCTCTAAACAACTAAAACCCAGAATTGAATAAAAGGATTTTACAGTGTTGTATATCACTGTATTATTAAAACATATCTGAAGAAAGCCAAGATTGTATCTGTATGAGATGAAACTAGATAAACCTACAAAGTTACTGTATATTTATACATAAACCTGCTCTAAGGATATTTATAAATCCACAAAGTAGTAACACAGATATGTTACCTTTATTGACTTCATGTTAGTTTTAAAACAAGGCAGTTAAATCTTTTTTGACACTTGAATATTCCAAGAAAGTTTTACTCTTCTTTTCAAAGATTTTTTTCATTTCTTTAGATTTGAAGAATAAGTCTAGCCATCCCAAAGATTACCTAATTAATTTCCTTTAGTTATTTGAAGTGCAGTCATTGCTCCAAAAACAATCTATAAAGCCTCACAGCTTTCATTCTTCAAGTAATTTTCCTCTTGTTACCTCTTTTATTAATAACAGAATTCCTTCTAGAGTATGTCACTTCTTCCCCCAGGGCTATCATTATCTCATTTGTCAAAAACTCATAATGTTGAATGGACTAATTGGGTAAGGAAAACCACATGACATCAAAGCAGAAGTCAATCCGTCATCTTCCCAGACCAAGAATAGATCTGTTCTTGAGTGATAACTCACGATCCAGGACAATCAGCAATTTCAAATAATTACGTTTAAAGGGTAGTGCTATCTACTGGACATTTTCCAGAGGAGTAACAACTACTACTTGTACATATGAAAAATGTTTACACGTTTTTAAGTGACTTTACCTAGATCTTACACAAAAAAAATTTTAGAAAAAATAAATCCCAGTCTGGGAAAAGTGTGCAACCACTTTGAATCATCAAAACGAAGGTGGAAAAGGTAAGGAGCGTTTGAGGATATAATCCTATGTGATAAAACACCATGGCTTTAATTTATCCCCTTCCATTTAAGTCCCTCTTCATAACTGTAAAAAGGATTAATTTTATTTTTGTTCAAAAAGACATTTCAAAACATTTTTAATTTTCAGAAATATCTTAATCATCCCTAGTGTTTCCTACAAAGAATTAATTTAAAAATTCAGTCTGTATAAACCTTCCATTATATTTATGGGTTACCATTACTAAATATAGAGATAGCAACTCTTCATAATACATGGTAGAAGTTGTTAAAAGCAGTTTCTAAATGTGTCCCAATTTAAATCTGGTCTAGTTTCAATTTTCATTTTTGGCAGTTTTTAACAAAGTTTCATACTAAGCAAGAAGTAAGATTTTTACAAATATATGAATTGCTTAGGAACATTTCTTTTCAGCTTCATTGTCTAAGAACAGATTTGCATGCAAATATGCTTAGCTAAACTTGAACTATAGAATGGAGAGAATATAATTTGGGAAGGAAAAAAAGTATACAAGATGCCTCCAGATATGCAAAGGCAATCCTATTTAGTCAGAACTACTTGCATTGTAGCATCAATTGTAGCACAAACTAATTCCTTCCTTTTTTTAAAATGAGAAGGAACAGATATTTCAGTAGATAAAATAGCACACATACTAAAGGGGACCTAAATTTATGCAGCAACCTAAATTTATTCCTTAGCATTCTATCTTGAAGACACAGAGTTTTTTTTTTTTAATAACTCTAAAACAGTGGTGTTTGGGAAGAGCGGCCTAAGGGAAAGTAACAAAAGTAAACAATATATATGTCTTTATACACATATGGTTACACATATAATATTTTTATATATTTTAATATTATAAAAGTATATGTCAATATACTCATATACATACACATACATATATATGTATATATACTTTTATAGTCAGTGTAGGGCAGGGAATATAAGAGATAGAGGATTTTGGTTTTCCAGGAAGAAAACAAAAAAAAAGATATTGTGGTTGTATTTTTAAGTTACATCAGGATAATATATGTGTAGCCAGTGGCATGATGGTAAACAGGTATGGAATTCTCAGGAATGCTACATCGTAGAGGTAGAGGAGGAGGAAGCCTCAAGTTGACAGAGGAGCAGGCAAAGAAACAGGGGAACAAACACACAAGCATAGGCTGCAGAAACCCAGAGGCAACAGTTTTTAAAGAAGATGGGAGTGGCCCAGTAGGTAAATACTCCAGAAAATATTATCATGACTCAGAATTTTCAAGTGCATTTATTAATAAGGAGGTGATTGGTGACCTTAACAAGACACACTGCAGACAAAACCTCGGAGAGGAAAGCTGGATTTTAGCAGATTGATATGTGCTGGGTGGAGAGGTAAAATGGTGGGAGTAGTAGTAAATGTGATCAATTCTTGTGATTTATTAATAGGCGTGAAGGGAAGGAAGCAGAAAATGAGACATCTGAAAATTTGCTTTCTTTTCAGATGAAAGAAGTTTCAGATGTTGATGATTAGAAACACCTTTATTTTTTTAACGTGTATACATGATATTCCGGGGAAGGCAATGGCACCCCACCCCAGTACTCTTGCCTGGAAAATCCCGTGGACGGAGGACCCTGGTGGGCTGCAGTCCATGGGGTCGCTAAGAGTCGGACACGACTGAGCGACTTCACTTTCACTTTTCACTTTTATGCATTGGAGAAGGAAATGGCAACCCACTCCAGTGTTCTTGCCTGGAGAACCCCGGGGACGGCGCAGCCTGGTGGGCTGCCGTCTATGGGGTTGCACAGAGTCGGACACGACTGAAGCAACTTAGCAGCAGCAGCATACGTGATGTTCATGTAAATTTTAGAATTATAGAATAATTCTAGAATTGAAATGAATCTTAAATGTAAATTGAAATCTTGCCCAATATGAGCATCCTTTCTATAAAGGTCACTTTAGAAGATCATCCAGACTCTGCTTGGACACTTCCTGTGATAGGGAACGCACTACTTCGTAAAGGCTCTGGTTGCATTACTACACACCTCTGCCACTTCAAAAGTACCTTGTTAAAATGGCACCACTGATACAATGGACATGAACCTGAGCAAACTCCGGGAGATGGTGAGGGACAGGGAAGCCTGGCGTGCGGCACTCCGTGGGGTGGCAAAGAGTTGAACACGACTTGGAAACTGAACAAGTACGACGACACAAACGTGCAATGATCTGATATGGAGAAGGCTTAGCCTTTTGGCACCATGTGTAAATAGAATATTGCGTGTCTTTAGTTTTTCCAGTCTGTCAACCCTTCCCATCATCCAGGTTGTTCTCCTGTGGGTGAATTCTAGTTTACGAATTTCCACTTAAAAGAATAGTGCAGCCAATTACATCATTAAAAGCAACTTTTCAACTGTCCCCTTGTCGATGTTGAATACAGCAAGACTGTTACCGTCTATGATCTGAGTTTCTGTTAACACAGCAGTACTCTTTGCCCTTTGTCCTGTCAAGCATGACACTGCGTTCAATTATTCTCCTGCAAAGGAACATTCAGATGATCTTCTTGAGAGAGCTGATTGTCATCTGTACAAAGACCTAGTTATCATCTTTTCCAAAATGCCACAGCCAAGCTGGCTTTTAATAGCATTTTCATCATGACACTAAGTGGTCAGCTAGGCCATCAAAATCTTGCTTCCAAAGGGCTAAAGCCTAATCGTGTCCTTTTCACTGGTACCCTGTACTGTCACTTAACCTGTCATTAAAATACAGTGTACAGGCATTAAATATTTTTTCAATGTGCTTCTCATTAAATACTTTATGACCTTTTGTAAAAATATAGCTTAGAATTTAAATGTTAATGCCTTTTGAGTTGAGCACCATTTTTCCAGGAAAGCATTATGATGTTTAATGGGAAGTGCTATAGTAAATTCTGTGAAAGCCTGCATGTTTCTCTAGGAGCCCATATCTCAGATCATTTTCATTCCTGTATTCATTCAGCAAATATGCAATGAGTGCCTCCATGCACTGGGGAGGCATATGCTGGGCCCTAGGGAGAGAGAAGAAATGAAACCCACAAGATTTCTGCCCTCACAGGGTGTACACTCCATGGAGAGATCGACATTATTACCCAAGTTAACACACGAACATCCTAGTGCTGTTTTACAGACTAGGATGGATGCTGAGCAAGGCATTGTGAACCGTGAAAGTGAAGCAGAGTGATGCCTAATTTAGTTTGAAAAGTCAAAAAAGTGACATTAGGCTCACCTATAAGGATGAGTATGTGTTTGGTTTGGCTTTCTTTCCCTTGTTTGTTTGTTTATTTCCAGAGAAAGTAGGGAAGAGCATCTCAGGCAGAAAGAACATAAACATTCTATGTAAAGTTCTAGGAACTGTTTTTTGTTCTTTGTTTTTTTATTTCCTTCCAGTTTTGCTGCTGCTGCTGCTGCTAAGTCGCTTCAGTCGTATCCGACTCTGTGCGACCCCATGGATGGCAGCCCACCAGGCTCCCCTGTCCCTGGGATTCTCCAGGCAAGAACACTGGAGTGGGTTGCTATTTCCTTCTCCAATGCATGAAAGTGAAAAGTGAAAGTGAAGTCGCTTAGTCATGTCCGACTCCTAGCGACCCCATGGACTGCCGCCCACCAGTCTCCTCCATCCATGGGATTTTCCAGGCAAGAGTACTGGAGTGGGGTGCCATTGCCTTCTCCGCTTCCAGTTTTACTGAGATATAATTAACATATAGCACTGATGTACAGAATAATGATCTGAATTCTATATACCATGAAATGATTACCACCATAAGTTTCGTGAATATCTGTTATCTCGTGTAGATACAATATTTAAAAATTAGATTTTTTTTCTTTTGATGAGAGCACTTGGGATTTATTCCTTTAACTTTCATATGTAACAGACAATGATGTTAATTATGTTTGTCATATTGTACATTACATCTCTAGTACTTATTTACCTTGTAACTGGAAGTTTGTACATTTTGACCACCTTCGTCCTATTCCCTCCCACCCCTCCCCACTCTGGTAACCACAAATCTGATCTCTTTTCCTATGAGTTTGTTTAAAGTTCTTGGAACTGTTTTAAGCCCTGATTTTTCCCTGTGCATAAAGACATATGAGACATCATGGTTTGATCTGTGCAAATGTAAGACATAGCTATAAATAAGTGAATAAATTTTACAGGTGTTAAAAAATGGATTCTTTGGCATGCACATAAACACAGCCTCCTCAGTCATAGGTATAAAAGGAAGAAAATTTATGAAGATGCCAACTCATTCAAGGATGATGAGAACTCTATATCAATGTTTTTTCATTTGCTAGAAACTGGCACAATTTGTTTTTCATTCAAGATAACTTCTTCAAAGAGAATGAAATGCTCTGAGTCAAGGGTCCCCTCCAGGTTAGAGTGCATGCGTGCATGCATGCTAAGTCGTTTCAGTCGTGTCTGACTCTGCAACACTGTAGACTGTAGCCCCCCCCCCAGCCTCTTTTGTCCATGGAGGCTTATCCAGGCAAGAGTACTGGAGGGGTTTGCCATGCTCTCCTCCAGGGGATCTTCCCAAACCAGGGATCGAACCCATGTCTCTTATGCCTCCTGCAACGGCAGGTGGGTTCTTTAGATTAAAAAAACAAAAACAGCATTATTGAGGTATACTAGACAAATAAAACTGTAAAATATTTGAAGCATGCATTGTGGTGGTTTGATATACAACTACATTGTGAAAGATGTCCCTTTATCTAGTTAATTAATAGATCCATCACCTTACATTTTTATACATACACACACAAACATACAAATGAGAACATTTAAGTTCTACTCTTTTTGAAAGTTTTGATTATACTACACAGTTATCAACTATATTCACCATGTTTTAAATTAGATCCTCAGACCTTATCATCAAAAAGACACGAGATAAGTGTTGGTGCAGATGTGGAGAAAGAGGAATATTTTTTTGTGTGTGGGAATGTAAATTCCCACTGTGAAAGACAATATGGAAGTTCCTCAAAAAATTAGAAATATGAGAATTCCTTGGCAGTCCAGTGGTTAGAACTCAGCAATTTTACTGTGTGGACCTGAGTTCAATCCCTGGCCAGGAACTAAGAATCCATAAACCACATGATGTAGCCAAAAAATAAGAAAAAAGTTAGAAATAGAACGACCATAAGATCTAGGAATCCCACTTCTGGGTATATATCCAAAACAATTGGAAAGCAGAATATCAGAGAGATATATGTGCTTTCCTGTTCATTGCACCATTATTCATAATTGCCAAGGTATGGAAACAACATAAGCATCCATGAGTGGATGAATGGATAAAGATGTGGTATATGTTTACAATGTCATATTTGCCCATGAGAAAGAAAGAACATTTGTCATTTGTGACAACACAGATGGACCTCCAATCCTTTGTCCACCTCATGCAAAGGGCTGACTCGTGGGAAAGACCCTGATGCTGGGAAAGACTGAGGGCAGGAGGAGAAGGGGACGACAGAGGGTGAGATGGTTGGATGGCATCACGACTCAATGGACATGGGTTTGGGTGAACTCCGGGAGTTAGTGATGGACAGGGAGGCCTGGCATGCTGAGATTCATGGGGTCACAAAGAGTCGGAAGCGACTGAGCGACTGAACTGAACTGAACCGAAGATGGACCTTAATGCCATTATGCTAAATGGAATAAGCCAGAGAGACAAAGATAAATAGTACATGATACCATTTATATATGAAACCTATTTTAAAAAACAAACAAATATGAAACTGACAGAAACAGAGTAAAGAATGGTTTTCAGGGGCTAGAGCATGGGAAACAGAAAAGGTTAGTAAAATGGTACTAACTTTCAGGTACCTTTCCAAGGTGGGAGATCCCTAAAGATGTCTTAGAATTTGTGAGCAATCAAAACAGAATCAATAATATTTACAGTTTTTCTAAGGAAATATGTCCATTATATTTCCAATTCTTCCTTAATTGGTGGTTAAGCTTATGCTGAGCTATATACATTCCATTCTGTCAACATGAAAAAAGAAATTTTTGAGGATTTTGAGGAAGGCAATAAAAATAGAAAGCTAATTTCATAAAAAACTGAGAGAAGTTTTTCATCTGTATTTTCATGGTAAATTTCATCTGAAAACACCACTCTATTTCAAATAATACCTAATAGCCTACCTTTCAGAGAGTATCTCAGGAAAAATTTGCTGAATAGATACTCTCTGGCAAAAGTCTAAATATTTTCAGATCTGTCTTTAAGACCCACCAATGTGAAGTGGTGTCAGAGTGTTAGGGTGCCTAGTTGTCTCAGTTTGCCCAAGACACATCTGGTTTTAGCAAAAGGAATCCTACCTGCCAGGAAACCCCCCAGTCCTGGACAACCTGGCACAGTCAGTCACTCAGGTTATGTTCAGATATGCCAAAATAGACAAAATTTTTAAAAAATACAAAATACTATTCATCACAGAAAATAATTAACTAAAGACATGCTATAAATCTGCAGGAGCAGGGGAAGTAGATTCATTAAAAGGAAAGTTTCTAAGGAAAGAAAGTTGTAAGAGAAGTTCAAGGATATATCATACAACACAGAGAACAGAGCCCATGTTTTGTAATAACTGCAAATAGAAATGTGTAAAAATTTTACATTTTTTTAAAGAGAAGAGATTTACATAAAACTAGCATTCATAGGTCATCAGGACCCCAGTACTGTGTGACAATTTGGGAAGTAAAGCACATGCACACACGTGTGCGCACATACAGCCTTACCTCCACCCCATCATATGGGCATTTATGCTACCTGTGACCAACATCCTGCAGGACTGTTATCAGCAGTAACGTAAGCAAGTGGGAAACTCTTTCAACACGCAAATTTTTGGTAAGCCTTTAGCCAAATTTGGGAGATAAAACGCACCTTTTCACCTCTTTGTGTAGCACATTTGAATAAAACAAACATATGTTTCGTACACCAGTTTTCAGTTCAGTTCAATCAGTTCAGTCGCTCAGTTGTGTCCGACTCTTTGCGACCCCATGAATCGCAGCACGCCAGGCCTCCCTGTCCATCACCAGTACCCTGAGTTCACTCAGACTCACGTCCATCGAGTCAGAGATGCCATCCAGCCATCTCAGCCTCTGTCGTCCCCTTCTCCTCCTGCCCCAATCCCTCCCAGCATCAGGGTCTTTTCCAATGAGTCAACTCTTCACATGAAGTGGCCAAAGTATTGGAGTTTCACCTTCAGAATCAGTCCTTCCAATGAATACCCAGGACTGATCTCCTTTAGGATGGACTGGTTGGACCTCCTTGCAGTCCAAGGGACTCTCAAGAGTCTTCTCCAACACCACAGTTCAAAAGCATCAATTCTTCCATGCTCAGCTTTCTTCACAGTCCAACATCAGTTTTAGCTGGTAACATTTCATCCTTATTGTATCAAAAAATCACATAGCCTCTGAACATAGGATCAGAATCTGAGTATTGCTAGGCTCTGCTTCCTTCCAGTCCTGGGTTTCCAGGAACTTTCAGGGGATGCATTTATTTATGCATTTATTTATTACTCTAATAAGTGGCTGTGAAACAGCTGCCTTTCTTGTCCTGCCTCTGGGAGTTGATTATGCTCTAAGTTCTATGGCAAGAATGCTCTGGATATCCTGATATAGCATTTTGCCAAGGCAATTATTCCCCCTGTCAGCTCACATAAATACGAACCTTCTGATTGAGAGTTTGACTGGCTATTATGTATGGAGAAGTGGTTGAGAACAGGTAAAAGTGATTAGTGGAAAATGTCTGCTAAAACATGTATTTTAATTGGGTCACTGGGCTTGGATGATAACCTGAAGTTTGTCCTTTTCTTTATAGACAAATAAATATAACAGAACAAATATGGTGATGCCAGGATGGTTTTAGGTTTCAGCTCTCAGAGTGAACCAACAGCATCATTCCAAGAGGGCAGTTGTTCTTGATTTTCTGTAATCTACACACACCCCCACCTTGTTCTTTTTTTCTGTCTTCCCCAGAAACAGAACAGATGTCCTTCCCCAGGACATAGTGTGGCTTATCTAGTAATGAAGTGAACAAGACTGGAGAAGGCTGGAGCTAGAAGTCTAGTTAGACACAAATGATCAAGCAAAGGGTAGATGGTAATTCAGAGGATAGGTTGATAGGTACATGAATGTGTAGATAAGCCCCAAACTAAAAGGTCTAGCTTGGAGAAGGTGATGGCACCCCACTCTAGGACTCTTGACTGGAAAATCCCATGGACGAAGGAGCCTGGCGGGCTGCAGTCTATGGGGTTGCTGAGAGTTGGATGCAACTGAGCAACTTCACTTTCACTTTTCACTTTGATGCATTGGAGAAGGAAATGGCAACCCACTCCAGTGTTCTTGCTTGGAGAATCCCAGGGACGGGGGAGCCTGGTGGGCTGCTGTCTATGGGGTTGCACAGAGTCAGACACGACTGAAGCGACTTAGCAGCAAAAGGTCCAGCTATAGGAAATGTTCAGGAGGTAAGGGAGATATTACACATGGGCAAGATGTGTAATCTATTGGTTCTTAAGGTAGAGGCAATAGATGAAGGTGTTGCAAGGCAGGTGGTTGGCATTGGAATCCCAGCATGAAAAATCCAGCATTTGTTGGCAGAAAATCCAGACAAACACAGTCACTAGGCAACCAGGTTGGAATTCTATCTCAAAGTAACAACTAAAGAGATCAGTTACTAGGAAACCTGTGTACCTACGTCAGAGAGGGATCAACTTTCTCCAATGGAACAACAGAGATTATATTCTCTACTCTCATTTTTATGTTGTATGGCCAAGGAAGATGTGTAAACCAAAATCCTTGACATGAAAAAGAAACCCATAAAAAAAAAATTCATTAAGAAAACAAAAATCAATTTATTAGCTCTTCTTGTTTAGCTAATTACATGAGTCAAATGTTTAATTGGTACATATTGTAAACTTGCAAAAGAGTTAAGAAATGCAACCCTTTATCTCTGAGTAGCAACTATTCATTATGAAAATGGTCTCATTTCTAATTGGTTGCCATGCATTATCTGCTGACATGCAGAGCTCAATGCTACGCAATTTTGATCTCAGGTCTATGTAATCAGTCCTCCTGGTTGTCAAAGCAAAATCTCCAGAGATTTATTCCAGCAATCTAAGAAGAGATGTGAATCCTATAGGACACAATTGAATATTTTATAGAAAATTCTCTCTGGGTTTTTTTTCACATGTGTCTAGTTCCATCTGAAACCATTTACAGGTTATAAATACAAAATTAAGAGCAAAAATCAATAGTAGAATAAAGAAAAAGAAATTCATTATAAATCTATAGCAGAGGCGTTGAGTATATAAGTACCTTACAGAGCCAGGAAATGATCTATGGTGCTTATAAAGTACTAGAGAGAGAAATATTAGTTATAATAAATGCTATCACTTTGGGTCTTCTTCTCAATTTCACTCTTTGCCATTGGTTCTTGAACTTTGGCCTCTGGAGCAGAAACATCAGCATTACCTGTGAATTTCTTAGAAATACAAATTTGGCAGGTGGCACTAGTGGTAAAGAATATGCCTCCCAATCCAGATGTAAGAGATGTGAGTTCCATCCCTGGGTCAGGAAGATCCCCTGGAAGAGGGCATGGCAACCCGCTCCAGTATGCTTGCCTAGAGAATCCCATGGACAGAGGAGCCTGGCAGGCTACAGTCTATGAGTCACAAAGAGTTGGACACGACTGAAGCAACTTAAAGTTCATGCATCCAGATCTACAACCAAAAACTCTGGAAGCAGGGCTAAGTAATCTGTTTACCAGGCCTTCAATTTAAGCTTGAGAACTACCATTCTATACCAGGTTACAAACCTACATCTGTTCCCAAGTACCAGATGAGAGGAGGCTTAGAGAGAGAGCACAACCAAAACATTGAAAATCAAGTCGTTCATCTCTTTGGCATACTGGTTCCCCTTTTCCGCATTTTCTACCCTAGCTAATCAGATCTGCCCCGTAACTCAGTTTATTTGTCATCTATTGCTATGTAACAGATTCCCCAACTTCAGCAGCTTGAGACAATAAATACTTATTATTCAACACCACTTCTGAGGGTCAGGATTCTGAGAATGGATTAACTTCATGGTTCAGGCTCAGGATCTCTCATGAGGTTGTGGTCAAGCTGGGATCATAGTCATATGATGGCTAATTTGGGTTGGAGAATTGACTTCTGAGCTCATTCACACAGCCCTTGTCAAAAGGCTTCAGTTTCTCAGCATGTGGGCTTAAACATAGGGCTACTCATTAGAAGTCAGCTGCTTTCTCAGAGCAAATATCTGAGAGTGAGCAATGAAGACAGAAACCACAGTTACTTTATAACCTGATACTAAAAGTCGCACACCATCACTTTTTGCATATTGTATTGGGCAAAAAGACCAATCCTAGTGCAATCTGAGATGGGACTACAAAAGGGAGTAATGCCAGGAGGTGTGGACCATAGGAAGTCATCTTGAAGACTGGCTGCCACACCGGCAAGAAATATCAGAATATTTTCATCTCCCTTACTCTTACTGCCATATATAGCTATAGTCGACTCATCACTCATGCATTTAATCTCTTCCACGCTGTCTCCTTCTTTGTAGTCCAGATCAGATCAGATCAGATCAGTCGCTCAGTCGTGTCCGACTCTTTGTGACCCCATGAATCGCAGCACGCCAGGCTGCCCTGTCCATCACCAATTCCCGGAGTTCACTCAGACTCACGTCCATCAAGTCAGTGATGCCATCCAGCCATCTCATCCTCTGTCGTCCCCTTCTCCTCCTGCCCCCAATCCCTCCCAGCATCAGAGTCTTCTCCAATGAGTTAACTCTTCGCATGAGGTGGCCAAAATACTGGAGTTTCAGCTTTAGCATCATTCCTTCCAAAGAAATCCCAGGGCTGATCTCCTTCAGAATGGACTGGTTGGATCTCCTTGCAGTCCAAGGGTCCAGATACCCCTGCCCTATTTATCTTTTTTGCTATTTTGCATATCATCCCTAAGTTTCTAATCCTGGAAGAGCTCATTTGCTGTTCCTTCTACTCCAAAACTCAAACCAAATGCTATCTTTTCTGGTACCTTCATCAAAATGAATTGTGCTCATCACACACTACTTCTAGTGTACTGCCAACACAGAATTAGTTGCAATTCTAGTTAGTTTTTTCAGAGTCTTGATCTCAAAAATAGATTTTAATCTCCCCAGGGTTAAGGGTTTTATTTTAGTCATCTTTGTATGATCAATAAAATGCACCATCAGGGTCTGTTGAATTATAGCATACAATTTCAACAGTCCCTCACATACAGGAATTGATTCACTCTATTTTTAACAATGCAAAGGGGAGATATTAAGTATGAATTTGAAATAATCATGACTATTCTGCTCAAGAGTAATCATTCCCTGCTGCTGCTGCTGCTGCTGCTAAGTTGCTTCAGTCGTGTCCGACTCTGTGCGACCCCATAGACGGCAGCCCACCAGGCTCCCTGTCCCCGGGATTCTCCAGGCCAGAACACTGGAGTGGGTTGCCATTTCCTTCTCCAATGTGTGAAAGTGAAAAGTGAAAGTGAAGTCGCTCAGTCGTGTCCTACTCTTAGCGACCTCATGGACTGCAGCCCACTGGGCTCCTCTGTCCATGGAATTTTCCAGGCAAGAGTACTGGAGTGGGGTGCCAATCATTCCTACCAGATTCCAATTGGAAAAACTGCTTGTCATGTCTAGGCTATTTTGACATTTAAAGGACTTTTCTTAAGGATAAATGGAAGAGTGTCTTTCTAAGCAACACAAAACCCAGAATCATGTGTGGAGACAGCAGTGGTGAATGGCTTATGAACAAGCTAAATATGATGATGGGTGTTGTTTCATTGTTAAGCTGTGTCCAACTCTTTGCAACCCCATGGACTGTAACCTGCTATGTTCCTCTGTCCATGGAATTTCCCAGGCAAGAATATTGGAGTGGGTTGCCATTTCCTTCTCCAGGGCATCTTCCCAACCCAGGGATCAAACCCAAGTCTCTTGCTTGGCAGATGTATTCTTTACCACTGAGCCACCAGGGAAGCTCCCAAATAGGGTGATAGAACCTCCTAAAGGGTTTTATCCAGGGGAGTACCTGATCATATTTGTATTTTGGGAAATAAACTTGGAGATAATTAATTGCAGACTATTCACCTGAAATGGAGGGGTGTGGGAGACTAGAGAACGAGTTATAAGGAAGATATGGGAGTCAAGCAAGGGGGTGGTGGTGGTAGACTTATCAGTAGTAATGGCAGAGAGATGGAGAGAAGAGAGTCATTTAAAGGACAGAACTTGCCAGACTTGCTGATTGACTGACTGATTGTAAAGAAAGAGAGAAAGTGGCCTAGAATGACATCCAGGTGGGGCTTTATATCTGTGAATCTGACCTTATGTAGCATCATTCAGTGGAAAATACACCTCAGAACATTACCTTTACACAACATGGCACCAGCACCATTGTTATATTTGGAAGACAACTCCTTCTGGGGGAGGTCACAGGAGTTATCAGGAAATTACACTGACCTTTTCCACAAATGAATAGGCTCAAAATTAGATTCTTACAGCAACTGACTAAAAGGAAAGCTATTAAATTGTCAGGCAAAAGCTCACCATGGTTTTCATGGATTACCATGATTCATCATTCCAGGGGAAGGATCCTAGCAAGAATCATTTTTGCTGCTTCTCAGGAGTTCCTGCAGGATCCATCACATACTAGAGCATTAGAACATAAAGAATGATTCATAATAATAGCATCAAGATTTGATTGGACATCTACACACAAAAGGTGCATTCTTGATATAGCATTATCAAGTCTGTGATGTGGTTTTACTAAATCAACTTGATTTTTGTTTGTGTTATTAATGTCCTTTTCATGTAGGTTTAGGGATTACAGAGATACAGAATATAGCTATATGTGAAACAAAATCTTTCTAACCAAACATGGTCAATTGACACCAATTACAACAGTCTCACACAGTAACATGCTTATGTGTTATTAAGGAAATGGTGTTCTTATATTACATATTATATTTGAGAGCTATTTAATAATGGGGAAGTAGTCAGTAGAATATAACATGTCTTACATAGTATTTTTTAAATATTTGAAGTTGAATACATTTAGATGGAGCAAGAACATTTCAGCCCTCAGTCACAAATATTTCTCATTTTTTTCATCACCCAACTCACTTTTTTCTTTTCTATTCCTACCTGGCTTCAGAGTCGGGAATGTTGAAAGAGAGCAACCAGGAGGATGTCCTTGAGTGTAGTTAATATAGATCACTGAGCCAGTTTGAAAGGAGGCAGAAACATTTGGAACAGCTACACTGCAACTCATGGGGATCACCTTGTCTGGGAGCTGCAAGCTGCATTGATCCCTCGTCATTCTGATTCCCTTCAGTGGTTCTTAAGATAAAGTCTGGGAACTTCCTTCATGGTCCAGTGGTTAAGACTTCACTTTTCAATGCAGGGGGTGCAGGTTCAATCCCTGGTCATGGATCTAATATGACACAGGCCTCTTGGCAAAAAAAAAAAAAAAAAAAAAAACCAAAACATAAAACAGAAGCAAAATTGTAACAAATTCAATAAAGACTTTAAAAAATGGTGTTCATCATACACACACACATACACATATATATATATATATAGTCTGAAATCCCTAAGGCAGCTTCCAAGGTCCTCTGTAGTCTGGTCCCTGCCCACACTGTCAACCTCTGTGCTGCCCCTCACCCTCCCTCCAGCTGCTCAGAGTCTCACAGGTCCAGCAGCAGTGGCGGCCTGGAATCCCACCTGGCTTCTCCTCCAGGCCCTAGACACTCATTTTCCAGCTCCCAGGGGTGTGGCTTGCTAACATCCATGCCTCAGTCCCACCCTGGGTGTTGCCCTCTGCAAACTCGCCAAAGGACCCATCCTCCACTTTGTAGACAGAAGTCCACGAGGGGGTAAAAGGGTGTAATGTGAGGCAGCTCTGAAGGGTCACCCCAGCTCCAGAGCCTGTGTCACCTCCTTATAAGTGTGGTTCCAATAAACAGCTGATCGTAGATCTCCATCTCAGAGTCTTTTCCCAGGGAATCCAGTTCAAGACACAGGTGCCATGCTTGCCTTCCCAGAAGACTGTCACTGCTCTGTCCTCTGTCTGGAATGTTCTTTAGCCATATCCCCCCTTTCTAACTCTGAGTGTCTCACCTACAACTGTTTCTTAGCTCTGGGATCATTTCCTCAAGAATGCCTTTCCTGAACGCCCATCTAATTCAAGTCCCGCTGTTACATGCTTGCATGGAAACTATTTCTCTTCTATCAGAGGACTCCTTTAAGTCAGAAAGAGAAAGATAAATACCATGAAATTGGTATCTATGATTGGTATTTATGATACATGGAATCTAAAATACGACACAAATGAATTTATCTATGAAACACAGACATAAGAGGACAGACTTCTGGTTGCCGTGGAGGCAGAGGGGTAAGGATTGATTGAGAGTCTGGGATTAGCAGATGCAAGCTATTATATATAGGATGGATAAACAACAACACCCTACTGTATAGCCCAGGGAACTATATTCAATGTCCTAGAATAAACCATAATGGAAAAGAGTATGAAAAAGAATATATATGTATAATTAAATCTCTTTGCTGTACAGAAGAAATTAACACATTAAAAGTTAATTATACTTCAATAAAATAATTTTTTAAAAAAATCAGAGGACTTCTGTCTACAATTATATGGGCTCCGTTTTGCATGTTTGATTCATGTCTCACCTACCTAACAGAAAACTCATGTGAGTATAGGGGGGCTTCTTGTTCTTGTTCACCATTGCTGTTCCGGGACAGAGCACTGAATTTGGCTCAGATTTGGAATTCATCAAGCATACATTAATTAATTAATTAATGATTTGGTGAATGAATGTCCTCTGCCATCAGAGATTTTTATCTGAAGGACGACCGTATGATAAACTGTGATCGTTATTTCTCTCAAGGTTACCTTGGGCTTTTTCTTGTTGTTCTTAATGCTGGGTCTTTGTTGCTGCGTGTGGGCTTTTCTCTAGTTGCAGAGAGCAGGGGCTCTCTGGCTGCGGCCCTCAGGCTTCTCATGGCAGTGACTTCTCTTGTTGTACAGCACAGGCTCTAGGTGTGTGGGCTTCAGTAACTGCTGTGCCCAATAGTTGCGGCTCCCAGGCTCCAGAGAACAGGCTGGTGCACAGGCTAAGTTGCTCCACAGCATGCAGGATCTTCCCAGACCAGGGATTGAACCTGTGTACCCTGCATTGGCAGAGAAGGCAATGGCACCCCACTCCAGTACTCTTGCCTGGAAAATCCTATGGACAGGAGCCTGGTAGGCTGCAGTCCATGGGATCACGAAGAGTCAGATACGACTGAGCGACTTCACTTTCACTTTTCACTTTCATGCACTGGAGAAGGAAATGGCAACCCACTCCAGTGTTCTTGCCTGGAGAATCCCAGGGACGGGGGAGCCTGGTGGGCTGCTGTCTCTGGGGTCGCACAGAGTTGGACACAACTGAAGCGACTTAGCAGCAGCAGCAACCCTGCATTGGCAGGCAGATTCTTAACCGCTGGACTTGCCAGGGGAGGCCTGCAGATTGTTTTCTTAATCCATTATGTCTGAAGCTAATCTTAGAAAAAAGCTGAAGTTGAAAACAAGAGGGAAGTGTTTCCTCTACCCCACCTCCAGCACCGTGCTTCACAGTAGGAATTTCAAACGGTTAATGGACAATAATAACCCAAGAGTTCAGGATTTGAATCAGAGTCAATATTTTATGATGATCTTTTGAAGAGTTTATAGTGAAATACTGAGTGGAAAATGATTTCCAAATTAAAGAGGACAAAAGCTCTCTTTGCTTCTATATTCAGAGGCTTTTGTTCTAGAAATTATTTTTAGTGTTGGTAAATTATGCTAATTAAGACAACTAAGCTAAAAAGCAGTATATTTGGAACCAAAAGAACATATTTTACTAATTTTTTTATTTCCCAAGTAGATTTAAAATTAGATTTTTTAAAAAAAAGATCATCTGATTCTTTAGCTGAAAGCCACTCTGGGGTCAAGGCGGTTGGAGAGAAAGGAGAAATCCATCCCAGCCAACTGAGCACATTCATAAGCAAGTTACCCAAGGCCACAGTCGTGGGGGTTAGGGGACACTGAGTGTTTCTAAACTTTGGTTACCGGCTCTGAGCAAAAGCAAAGCAGACCCTGGCAGGCAGAGGCAGGCCTGGCATTGCCATTTAGGCCTTTAGTGCTACTAGACACTCGCCTGGCACCAGGGCCAAGGGGCAAGGTTCTCCCGCTGGACGTAAACAATTTAATGAAAGCCTCATCACTCACGACACTCTGTGACTTTGATGGATCATGACACAGTCAAGACTACCTCCAAATGATACCTGAACGCTGACATAAACAAGAACGTTGTCCAAACACTGTCACCAAAATCACGAACATTCCCTATCCTGGCGGACAGGAGAGCTGCGGCTTTACTAATTATAGCTTAAGCTTGGCTTCATTCCGCCTGTTACTTAGATGAGATTTCATAAAGATAATAACATTAGGCCTGTTTTAAATCCCTTGTACTGAGTGGCCACACAGCTCCCTGCGGTATGTGTCTGCCCTTGTTGCAACGAGTCAATAAACTCCATTTGGTTTAACTAAAGACATATGCCTGGGGGTCTTTGGAAGCCAGTGAAAGCTCCCAGTGATGAAGAAGTAATATGTAGAGAGCTATATAAGAATAGTCAAACAGCCTGTATTAAATATTTAACTTGCAATACACATATTTATTTCCATGCCTTCACTCTTAGAGTTAACCCAATAATTCATAATGGAGTAAGCATTTAAGGCACAACCGTGATGAATCAAGTCTTCTCTGACCAGTGGATTTATATCTCTCAGAAGAGAAATGATAAATGACAGAAAGTCAAGAAATATTATGAATAGGGCGCTGTAAACAGCAATTTTCAAGACCACACAGAAGACCTGGTGACGAACAGTCACCTGGCTTAGTGCAGTCCCCTAAAACCCCCTCCCCAAGCTGATGAGGTGTTCGATGGGCAGGAACCAAGCTGCCTGGGGAGGAACATAGACCATGCCCCTGCTGGGCGGCTGCTCCCTCTCGCTGTCTTGTGAGGGGACCTCCTACCTGGGAGCTTGTTCTCTGGGGGATGCTTGGCCCAAAATGGCCACAATAAAGTGCTTCCATCCCACTGGCCTGGTTACAAGATTCTCACATGGGGGAATAGAGCCATAACCCCACTTCCCTTCCCAACATCTGGATTTGTTACTATTTTGCACTCGTAACACCTGCCAATAAACATTATCTACATGAAGGGGGAAGAAAAGGAGCAGAAGCAGACTGGTGTACAAGGTGAGACCTGAGAATTTGGGCAGAGGTTCTGGGAAAGAAGTAACTATACAGGTGATGTAATTTGCAAAGCTTTGAGCAACATCTTGCTTCACTGTGTATGCCTTTACATGAACAGCATATGTTTTCTTCTCTATTGCAGAATGTGTTATTCACTTGTTTAAATTTCATCTGATTTAGTTTAATGGCACATGGACCTTTTTTAGTCTTTTCATCTCTTTAATGAAAGACACTATCACCCAAGTCTAAGTTTTAAGTCTTAATTTGTCCCCCCAAATTTAAGAATTACCTATGTTAAATATTCCTATGCAAAGTACCTTAAATCATCAGAAAATACAATCTATGATGTTCTATTTAATCTGAGACTATCAGAGCACTGCAGCAAAGGTAGCCCATGCTTCAGAGAAACTCAGAATCTGAGAGGTACCAAGTCTAATCAAATAGATATAGTGAAGATTACACTGCTCTAATTTGTAAACTCCAAATGGCAGTCAGTTGTTTATTATTTTTACTTTTAACAAAGGCAGAATAAAATGCTAAATAAAAACATAAATTAAGAGGCAGTTACTTTGGAAGTTAAGAGCACCGACTAAATTCAGACAGACTTGGGTTTGAAACTTGGTTCTATTGCTTTTCTCTGGGTGACCTTAAGGAAATTACCTGACCTCTCAAAAAACTTTTTTTCTTAGTAAAATGAGAAAGAATAATAGTATCCACACAATAGAATTCTTATTGAGTTAAATGTCCTGATGCCTATAAAATATTCAGGTCAGTGCCTGGTATATAGTAAGTGTTATGATTACTACTATGTTTTTAATAACCTGTAGTCAACCAAGTACAGAAATTCTCATGCTGAAATAAAGTGTGAAGTCTCATATTGTTTTAGCTTTGTAGAGAAACAGATATTTTTAAATATATTAAAATATATTGAATGAATATATGAATATATTATGAATATTATATGAATTATATGAATATATTATATGAATTATATGAATATATATTATATGAATCATATATGAATCATACATTATATGAATATATATATGAAATATGAATCCAACACTTATCCAATAAATACCATGCCCTTGTTTGGTGTTGAGCACAGTATCTGGCATGTGAAGGGGTAGAAAAGAGAAAGCCAAATAGATATGATTTAGACACAGATGTGTTCAAAATCAGCAATTAAACATGGCTGACTTTGATAAGTGTTATAATCAATTTCCAATAATATTATCCTAGTAAAAGGGCAATTTATTGATGAATCAGACAGTCTGGGAAGCATCGTGGAGTGATTTTGAAACAAGCAAGGGATTTCCTCAAGCAGAGACTGGAATTGCGAGTCTAGAAGATCAAGCTGGGTAGACAGAAGAATATAAACAAAGAATCAGAGGTGGGAAGTGGAAGAGGATGTTGAAGGAATTGGGTGTAGAATGGTGAATGTGCTGGGTAGGTGGTGACTGACCGAGGAACTCATGAAGCCTCCAACATGGAGGCCCCTTGTTTGCCCTGTTAGAGTTCTTATCTTGTCTTATTCAGCTCAGACCACCACAACAAAATTACACAGACCTAATGAACTAAACAACAGGAATTTATTTCCTACAGGATGATGGGAATTCCAAGATCAAGTGCTGATCAACTCAATTCCCTGGTGAGGGCCTTATTGCTGGCTTCAGTTCAGTTCAGTTCAGTTGCTCAGTTGTGTCTGACTCTTTATGACCCCATGGACCACAGCATGCCAGGCCCTTCTGTCCACCACCAGCTCCCAGAGTCCACCCAACTCATGTCCATTGAGTCACTGATGCCATGCAGATGGCCACCTTCTTGCTTTGTCCTTATATGGCCGAGAGAGAGAGAGAGAATACTTTGATATTTCTTCCTTTTTTTAAAAGGGCACTAATCCCATGACAAAGACCCCAACCTCACCATCTCATCTAAATCATTTTACTTCCCTAAGTCCCCACCTCCAAATACCATCACGTGGTATTTGGGAATTCAACATGTAAATTTTGAGGGATGGGGATGCAAACATTCAGTACATAACAGATCTTAACTTGTACTCAGAGAGAACTGATATTTCTGAAAAGGCAAAGACAATCAATAGATTGATGCTTTAGAAGTTAAAACTGCTGTGCATAGGTGAATAAATTGGAAAGCAATATAGAAACCAATTAAAATATTGCTGCAATAGTCCAATCTAGAGGTGCAATATTTTATCCCACCCACAACAATATCCGTTGTTAGATATATTATTTTTATGTGCCTCTAAGGAAAAGACAAAACTGCCTTTGAACTATGATGCAATATTTTCTTGCGTAGAATTTTCACTTTATATTTCTTGAAAGAACTACTTAACAGATTTTCAGGTATCATCTTTTGTGTCACTCTTGGCATACACATAGAAGGAAAATATGAGAAAAATACATTAGCTAAGATTTTTTAAAACTAATTCACATTCACAGTCCATTTCTTCTGAATCACTGTTTCATTCAGATGTTATGGTGTGTAGTATTTCAAAGTTTATCAATGCATATACAGATATGGTGATGATTTTGTTTAAGTAATCACATTTTATAGTCTCTCTTGTCACTTTTTTCTTTCATTTAGCATACTGTGGACATTTTTCCAGGTAATTAACTTTAGTTCTATGCCATCATCTTAACTCATTCAAAAACTGTATTGAGCGTCTAGACCTTTTACTAAGAACTAGGGAACTGCTGGTGAGCAGAAGCACATGGAGTGTAATTCTCTCACAGAGCGTGATCAGTTTAAACAATTCCTTAGTGACAAACAATTTGCTTATTTTCATATTTGCTCTCTTTTTTCTATCATAAATATCTTTGTTAGATTATCTCTTTATAAGTTCCTAGAAGCATAATGTCTGGGTCAAGGAGCTTATACATATTTAAGGTTTTGATACACATTATCAATGTACCCTTCAGGAACTAGCACCAGTTTATATTCCTATCAACAGGCTCATCATGTGCCTATTTCCTCACAACTCTTCCACCACTGGGTTTTATCACTTTTTCAGTTTGACTAATCAAGAAAGTAAAAAGTGAAACTGAAAGTATTAGTCACTCAGTCATGTCCAACTCTTTGCGACCTCATGGACGATAGCCCCCAGGTTCCTCTGTCCTTAGGATTTCCCAGGCAGGAATACTGGAGTGAGTTGCCATTTCCTTCTCCAGGGGACCTTCCCAATCCAGGGACTGAACCTGGGTCTCCTGCACTGCAGGCAGATTCTTTAGCACCTGAGCCACCAGGGAACCAAGAAGGCAAATATTGATATTTTATTGTTTTAAGTTGCATATCTTAATTACTGGCATGGTCGAATATATTTTGATGTTTATTAACCATGTATATGTATTTATTATTTATAGATAGTATTTATTATTTATAGATAGTATTTATTATTTATATATATATATATATACTTTATGTTTATAGCTATATGTGTATGTAGCGTGTGTCTATGTGTGTGTATGTATACCCACACATACACATAATGGTTTTTAACCTTGGCCCACTTTTCTATTGATATATTGTATTCAAATGATTTTAAAATAATTGTTCCCCTCTCTGAACTACAGAGTTACTATCTTAGAAATGTACAGAAATTCAAAAACACAATCCCTACTTGTAATTGGCACTTATAACAGCATAGTCTTCCATAATAAAGTTTGATTTATTAATTCATGTGAAAATGTCTATGTGATATTATATTCAGAGCAGAATGCTACTATTATTTTTAACTATTCGAATCTACTTTAATAAATCTAAAGACATCTTATGCAAACAGCAAAACAGGATGTTCAGTTTCCATAGAAACAGAAGCTAATATTATTAAAAAGGAAGAAGCCAGGCTGGAACCTTTCCCCTCAGGGATCCTCATTTGCAACCAATTTCTTGAATAAATCATACATGTGAATTATACCACCTGAAACTAGTTAATATTACTGATGCTTAATAAAGACTTCACTATGCATCTGATCATTGTGAAGGGAAGGTTGATATAAACTGCATTGCCTACTAATTCAGATTTTTATTTTAAATTGTAACATAAAAGTAAAACCCATTTCATTTGATTTCCTAAGGAGAGCTGTTCATTTCCATGCTGAAACTGAAATAAGAACAATAGTGTAGGTGTAGGATTTCTTTTTTAACTTTGAAAATTCTAATTGTAAAACAAACTTTTTCTTGAATCAATTTGCCTATTGGCTTAGTATCTCAATGGAAATCGCCTTAACGAAAAGAAATGTTTGATGCAAAAGTGCAAAAACACTTTTTGGAAGAATATGAAGTAATTATATGACTCAGACCATCAAAGTTTATAATTACCATTTGGAAATTGAAAATCATCCATCCAACAGAGACTCCCTTTAAGTCTAAATCACCCAGAATGATGTGTCATATATGTTATCAAAGCTTTACAAACAGACTGCAATTCAGTTTTTCATCTGAAAGTTCCTTTGAAAGCTGTTACCTATTCCATATATTCTATGTCATATTTGCCTATGAAAATCTCCACTTACTACTGGCAGTAACTCAGTGTAAATTTATGTTCTGCTTTCATAAGGTAGAATGCAAATTTACTCATAAGAGGAGGTAATTTACTGTCCGAGAAATGATAGGCTATCACAAAAAGATTACGAACTTAAAATAATTTTTGTGCTCGTGATAATCACACCATCACTTGAAAAAAACACATACACATATGGCCTTCAGAACTACATTACTGACAATAGTAGTATCACTGTATAGATAAGGAAATCAGGCTTGCCCAAGCCCGACAGCTAAAAAATGTAAGAGCTGGAACTCAAATTCATATCCTGAGTCTCTAAATCACAGTAAGTTTCCATGGAATCACACTCCCACCTATGATTAGAAAGTCCTTTTGCCAATTACCTTTTTACAGAATGGAGTAATCTGCCCTTCAGAGTAGCAACGATATCCTTCATATGCAGGTTGAGAACTCACCATGGACGCAACATATCCTGTAAGCTGCTGCTGCTGTTTCGTCATCCTTGCCTCTTCTAACCTGGTTGGTGGTAGAGGTGGAGATGGAGAAGGCAATGGCACCCCACTCCAGTACTCTTGCCTGGAAAATCCCATGGATGGAGGAGCCTGGTAGGCTGCAGTCCATGGGGTCGCTAGGAGTCGGACATGACTAAGCGACTTCACTTTCACTTTTCACTCATGCATTGGAGAAGGAAATGGCAACCTACTCCAGTGTTCTTGCCTGGAGAATCCCAGGGACGGGGGAGCCTGGTGGGCTGCCGTCTATGGGGTCGCACAGAGTCGGACACGACTGAAGTGACTTAGCAGCAGCAGCAGCAGCAGCAGCAGAGGTGGAGAAGGCCATGGTGCTATGAAGATCAGACCTTCAAAACTCTGCTTGATCAGACCTCTGACCTCACTGCACTCCATTCTCCCCTGTGTTCTGCTGCTGCTGCTGCTAAGTCGCTTCAGTCGTGTCCGACTCTGTGCGACCCCACAGACAGAAGCCCACCAGGCTCCCCTGTCCCTGGGATTCTCCAGGCAAGAATACTGGAGTGGGTTGCCATTTCCTTCCCCACCCCTGTGTTCAGTACACTCTAAAATGATTGGTTTCTTTCCCTTTGGATTTTTTTCCATACCAGACACAAGGGAATTAATATAAAGAGATATCTGAAAGCGTTCCTTCTTTCAAGATTACAATGGAGATAACAGATTGGTCTTTGACATGAGATTGCCTGGGTTAAAATCTTGAATTTGCCATTAACCAGTTCTGTGACTTCAGGTCAAATTAAATGCATTCAACCACTAACCTCTCTGTGCCTGTTTCCTTATGTGTAAACTGCTAGGGCCTACCATGTGGGCTTGTTGTAAGGATTACACGAGATAGTTCATGCAAAGCTGTATCTGGCAATAAAAAGGACTGTCTAAATGATCACTTAAAAATACATTATTTTTTAACAGTCAAAACACCTAATATAACTGGTCAGTATAAAATTAATCAATATGAGGAGAAATCAGAGTGTCTGTTCAGGAAAGGACTTGAGCTAGTCTCTACCAGAGGGATTGGACTTGGCTGAGGAGAAATCAGAGTGTCTGTTCAGGAAAGGACTTGGAGAGAGTCTCTACCAGAGGGATTGGACTTGGCAAAGAGGAAGGAAAGGGCAAGTTCAAGAAAAGGGGGGCAGTCTGAGAAGGGATAAAAAAGTGAGGGTAGCAGTAGGAATGCACACAGGGTGATGGGGAGGATGAAATGGGCTGATGAACGCCACAGACTCCTGCAAACAGATGTATGGAATAAGGCTACAGGGGCAAGACAGGACCAGGCAAAAGAAGATTTTGAATTCCAAGGTAAGAGTTTGGGAATTAATTCAGTAGCTTTACTAGGGAAGAGACATCAATTCAGGCAAATTGGCCTAATAGAGAAATATGCGTGTGCTGCGCTGTGCTTTGTCGTTCAGTCATGTCCGATTCTCTGCAACCCCATGAACTGTAGCCCACTAGGCTCCTCTGTCCATGGGGATTCTCCAGGCAAGAATACTGAAATGGGTTGTCATGCCCTTCTCCAGGGGATCTTCCCAACCCAGGGACTGAACCCAGGTTTCCCGCATTGCAGGCTGATTCTTTACCATCCAAGCCACTCTCCCTGAATGCTTCAAGAAAAACTGTTCAGAGCACTCTTGGAAGAGTTCTTATTTAGTGGCTGTCAATGTACTTGGAGTTGTCCATACACTGCCTCATTTCATTTCAGCAGCAACTCTGCAGGATACATACATTTTCTGCAGAAGTTTGGGGAAGGTTAAGAAAATGTCTGAGAGAACAGGGCTGTAGCAGAACCAGTACCTAAATTTAGTTCTTTCTGTCTGTAGATCTCATTCCTTCTACTATTCTACTCTGCTTAAATGGGTCTTTTTTTTTTCATTTGGTCTCCTTTATCTTGCCTTATTTTTTGGCTTTTGGTTTTTTAATGAATGGCCAATGAGAAAAGCAACAGAAGCTAAGAGAAATAAGCAAGGTCATAAAAGAAATATTCTCCATGTCATTTAATGGATGAACAGAAGCCTCTATGGGAACAGTTAGAAAGTAACATTAATGTGGCTAATAAATAGCCATTTGATAGCTATTAAAATAATAGAAATATTATGAGATTGTTAGATAGGAAGGTTAGTTGCAAACAACAAAATTTATCCTGGCTGGTTTAAGCAGGAAATAATTAAATGATATTAAGTCACTCACTATTTCTGCTTTATTGACTATGCCAAAGCCTTTGACTGTGTGGATCACAATAAACTGTGGAAAATTCTGAAAGACATGGGAATACCAGACCACCTGACCTGCCTCTTGAGAAACTTATATGCAGGTCAGGAAGCAACAGTTAGAACTGGACATGGAACAACAGACCAGTTCCAAACAGAAAAAGGAGTACGTCAAGGCTTTATATTGTCACCCTGCTTATTTAACTTCTGTGCAGAGTACATCATGAGAAACGCTGGGCTGAAAGAAGCACAACCTGGAATCAAGATTGCTGGGAGAAATATCAATAACCTTAGATATGCAGATGACACCACCCTTATGGCAGAAAGCAAAGAGGAACTAAAAAGCCTCTTGATGAAAGTGAAAGAGGAGAGTGAAAAAGTTGGCTTAAAGCTCAACATTCAGAAAACAAAGATCCTGGCATCTGGTCCCATCACTTCATGGCAAATAGATGGGGAAACAGTGGAAACAGTATCAGACTTTATCTTTTTGGGCTCCAAAATCACTGCAGATAGTGATTACAGCCATGAAATTAAAAGATGCTTACTCCTCGGAAGAAAAGTTATGACCAACCTACACAGCATATTAAAATGCAGAGACATTACTTTGCCAACAAAGGTATGTCTGGTTAAGTCTATGGTTTTTCCAGTGGTTATGTATGGATGTGAGAGTTGGATTGTGAAGAAAGCTGAGCGCTGAAGAATTGATGCTTTTGAACTGTGGTGCTGGAGAAGTCTCTTGCAAGTCCCTTGGACTCCAAGGAGATCCAACCAGTCCATCCTAAAGGAGATCAGTCCTGGGTGTTCATTGGAAGGACTGATGCTAAAGCTGAAACTCCAGTACTTTGGCCACCTCATGTGAAGAGTTGACTCATTGGAAAAGACTCTGATGCTAGGAGGGACTGAGGGCAGGAGGAGAAGGGGATGACAGAGGATGAGATGGCTGAATGGTATCACCAACTCAATGGACATGAGTTTGAATGAACTCTGGGAGTTGGTGATGGACAGGGAGGCCTGGCGTGCTGTGATTCATGGGGTGTCAAAGAGTCGGACAGGACTGAGCGACTGAACTGAACTGAACTGAACTGAAATCACTCACAGAAACCCCACGTGGGCTAAAGCACCAAGCATCTGGATACCCAACCACGCATGCAGAAGCAAACATGAACTAGCTCCCTCTTGATGCACAGACAATGCTTGGGACTGGGTACTAGGTGAACCCCATGCCTTCCACAGCACACTAACCAGAAGAAAGTCTTTTCACACTGCTGACTTCCAAATCCCAGCCTTGATGAGTGTGGTCTGATTAGTGGAGCTTAACTCTCGTGCCTGTACCAAGCTGCAAAGGAATCTAGATTTGGGAGTTTCTTATTTTTTTTTCTTTTAATCTTTAGCAGCCAAAACTCATATAGTGAGAGATTCCCAAAGTATAGGTTTGGGGGCAGTCACAAATAATAAATGTCCATTATTATTAGGCACAGGTGTTTTGGAAAGTTAAGAATCCATCTGTATGTGTCTAGCACTCTTCAGGGAAAAGTTGTGCTGATGGACATGAGTATTTAGTTCTGCTTGACAGGTTCAATGTTTTATTCAAGAAAGAGAAGGGTGACTCATCAAATGTAATGAAAATATCCATGAAGGCTATTGAGCTCCCTTGGGTATGATTCATACCCACTAAGAAATCATTGATGACCATTAAATTTCCCAAATAAATTTATTTACTGGAAAAAGGTTGAACTTTCTAACTACAAAGAAGAATATTCTGGTCTCTTCTACAGTTATGTTTTATTGTGGATGTTAAATTCAGTTGTTGGCAAAGTCCAGGCATTGCACTTGGCAGTGGAAATCCAATGTTATTCTAAACCCATCTTTGCCCTTGAGGAGCTCACAAGCTGGTGAAGAAAACAAGTATGTGAATGAATAGTTATGGAATGATGTGATAAATGCAAACCAGGTAAAATGATAGGAGCAGTGAAAAGGGACACTGACTCCCAGCCCCTCCCATATAAGGGGAAAAGTCATCAGGAACACAGCCCAAGTAAACAAGGAATAGTCAACCAGATGAAGAGGGGTAGGGAGAGGGACATGCCAGGTTAGGAAAGGCACAAAAAGAAGGAGCACAAACTAATTCATCCATGCAACAAATATTTACTGAGTGACTGCAATGTGTGCCAAGCACAAGGACAGTGTGTAGAAGACAGGATGGGGGAGGAGCATGGAGAGGGCAGGACAGGAAATAGCAATGAGGCCGAAAGGGTGGATGGAATTCACCAAACACCTGTGTGAACACCAAGTTAAGAAGCTTAGTATGGATGGATGGATTCAGCTTCTAAAGTGCCTTCTTCATGAGCCTAAACAGATAACTTCCCAGCTCACAATTTGACTTAAGTCATTGTGCTCACATTAGCAGACAGCTCACTTAACCTGTGTGACTTGGGTAGGTATTGCTATCTGTGTTTTCTTTCTATCTTTTAGCATTAGGTTTGGTCTCTGTGAGAGTGTGAGAATGAAGAAGGCAAAGCTCCACCTGCTGCTGCTGCTGATGTTCAGTTCAGACACTCAGTCGTGTCCGACTCTGTGACCCCATGAATCACAGCACACCAGGCCTCCCTGTCCATCACCAACTCCCAGAGGTCACTCAGACTCACATCCATCAAGTCAGTGATGCCATCCAGCCATCTCATCCTCTGTCGTCCCCTTCTCCTCCTGCCCCCAATCTCTCCCAGCATCAGACAGAGTCTTTTCCAATGAGTCAACTCTTTGCATGAGGTGGCCAAAGTACTGGAGTTTCAGCTTTAGCATCATTCCTTCCAAAGAAATCCCAGGGCTGATCTCCTTCAGAATGGACTAGTTGGATCTCCTTGCAGTCCAAGGGACTCTAAAGAGTCTTCTCCAACACCACAGTTCAAAAGCATCAATTCTTCGGCGCTTAGCCTTCTTCACAGTCCAACTCTCACATCCATACATGACCACTGGAAAAACCATAGCCTTGACTAGACGGACCTTTGTTGGCAAAGTAAAGTCTCTGCTTTTGCATATGCTATCTAGGTTGGTCATAACTTTTCTTCCAAGGAGTAAGCGTCTTTTAATTTCATGGCTGCAGTCACCATCTGCAGTGATTTTGGAGCCCCCCAAAATAAAGTCTGACACTGTTTCCATGGTTTCCCCATCTATTTCCCATGAGGTGATAGGACCGGATGCCATGATCTTCATTTTCTGAATGTTGAGTTTTAGCCAACTTTTTCACTCTCCACTTTCACTTTCATCAAGAGGCTTTTTAGTTCCTCTTCACTTTCTGCCATATGGGTGGTGTCATCTTCATATCTGAGGTTATTGGTATTTCTCCTGGCAATTTTGATTCCAACTTGTACTTCTTCCGGCCCAGCATTTCTCATGATGTACTCTGCATAGAAGTTAAACAAGCAGGGTGACAATATACAGCCTTGACGTACTCCTTTTCCTATTTGGAACCAGTCTGTTGTTCCATGTCCAGTTCTAACTGTTGCTTCCTGACCTGCATACAGATTTCTCAAGAGGCAGGTCAGGTGGTCTGGTATTCCCATGTCTTTCAGAATTTTCCACAGTTTATTGTGATCTACACAGTCAAAGGCTTTGGCATAGTCAATAAAGCAGAAATAGATGTTTTTCTGGAACTCTCTCGCTTCTTCCATGATCCAGCAGATGTTGGCAATTTGATCTCTGGTTCCTCTGCCTTTTCTAAAAACAGCTTGAACATCTAGAAGTTCACAGTTCATGTACTGCTGAAGCCTGGCTTGGAGAATTTTGAGTATTACTTTACTAGCGTGTGAGATGAATGCAATTGTGCGGTAGTTAGAGCATTCTTTGGCATTGCCTTTCTTTCGGATTGGAATGAAAACTGACCTTTTCCAGTCCTGTGGCCACTGCTGAGTTTTCCAAATTTGCTGGTATATTGAGTGCAGCACTTTCACAGCATCATCTTCCAGGATTTGAAATAGCTCAACTGGAATTCTATCACCTCCTCTAGCTTTGTTTATAGTGATGCTTTCTAAGGCCCACTTGACTTCACATTCCAGGATGTCTGGCTCTAGATGAGTGATCACACCATTGTGATTATCTTGGTCATGAAGATCTTTTTTGTACAGTTCTTCTGTGTATTCTTGCCAGAATACAAAAAAAAAAATGTATTTGGTACAGTTCTTCTGTGTATTCTCTGCTGATGCTGTAGTAGATATCAAAGATTGTGATTTGCAAAAGGCTTCTTGGAGAAGAAAAGTCTCCTGGGACCACCCTGAGACACACCTGAGAAACTGTGATTTGACTTCTGAAAGCAGTAGCATGCACAATAATTAAGCATTGGTATTTGTATAAATATAATGGGAGAGTAAGAGGATAGAAGCAAATTTAATATAAACCTATGCATCCTTAAGAGAAGGAGAGGGAGAAAAGCACACAGGTACAACCTTTAAAAAAGGAAGGAAGTCACATATTTGTGTATTTTAAACACTTTGTCTAGATGCAACCTGCCATCATAAAACACATCACCTGCCAGCTGCACTCAACAGGGAACAGGGTCCCATTACACAGTGCCTGAAATTTTATATGCTCTGGTCTGTCATGCAGAGCTCAGAAAAGATTCTTCTTGCTGGATCTATATTTCCATATTAAAACCTTATGGCTTTGGAAAAAATAAGAGACAGAGAAGAAAGAGAAGATGTATATCAGGAATGTTAAGTGAAGAATAAACCCACTGTGTAGTCATGACAAGGTAGATTATCTCTGTAGTTTCTAAGGGCAGGGCCAAAAGCAGAGTCTTATATATAAAATCCTTTACACTTGAATGGCCTGTGAAGAGTTGCTCTAAACTCAGTGGGAAATAAAAGAATGATGTCAGTGCTTACAGGCACAGACTACTAGAAGCTCAAAGGAGCAAAGAATTGAGAGGTAGGGCTTCCTGGTGACTCAAAGAATCCACCATCCGCCAGCCAAGTCAAGAGATGCAGTTTCAATTCCTGGTCTGGGAAGATCCCACATGCCACGGAGCAACTAAGCTGAGCACCACAACTATCAATAGCCACAATTACTGAAGCCTGAGTGCCTAGACCCAGCATAGCCAAAAATAAATAAATAAATAAATAAGAATCATGAGGCAAGCTGGCAAGCACTCAGAATGTCACCTGTGGTCACCTAGAGTCTGACTCACGGCATTTCCTGTCCTGATGCTCCATTGTCACTTTGGCTCAGGAGTGATTGAGTTCTCACTAGAAGGATTCACAGGAGGCTGGCTTATAAATCAGGTTGCTCATGTGTCACTTGACCATGGGGACTCATCTTATTAAATGATGACAGCCTTGTCCTCTGTGCTGCACAATTTCCCAGAGAGGTAATTTTAGCCATGAATCGAAATCAGGTATTATTGGGACCTTAAAGATGATGAGGTCAGGCAAAAAGCAACTCTAAGATCTTCTAGCATCAGTTCTCAAAATTTTAATGACATAACACATATCATGTCTGACAGTTATACGCACAAAGAAATCTCCTGAATGCCGCCAGATATCAACACAAAATAGGTCCTCAATAAGATGATGTGTTTATAAAGCAGAAATTTCTAGGTGTCCATGAGCTATTCTCTACAATCATTCACAGTAAAGGAAGTCTATTCAGATATGGCTAAACTACATTTCCTTGCAGAGAGTGTGGCGATGTGACTGAATTGGCACCAGTGGAATGTAGGGAGAAGATCTGGGCCTCTTCAGGGCCAGAGAGTGAGCATGCACCCCCAAAGCCCCTAAAGCACCTCCTTCCAACTGCCTAGAGTCCAGTGATCCAATTCTGACAACTAACAATGTGCTGATGTCTCCCAGGAAAGGGTAGAGCCTTGATATGAAAGGAACAGGAGTTGCTACATCCCCTGAGGGATAGAACTGCGCACAGTCTGGAATGCTGGCTTGAGATGATGCCTGAGGGAGAAATAAACCTCTCTCCTTAAGGCCTGAATCTTGGAGTCTATTAGAAAAGGTTTTTTTGGAGGGGTGTTAATTCTAAAAGGTCTTGTAGGGCTTCATAGAACCATTCAACTTCAGCTTCTTCAGTGTTACTGGTTGGGGCATAGAATTGGATTACTGTGATATTGAAGGGTTTGCCTTGGAAACAAACAGAGATCATTCTGTAATTTTTGAGATTGCATCCAAGTACTGCATTTCAGACCCTTTTGTTGACCATGATGGCTACTCCATTTCTTCTAAGGGATTCTTACCCACAGTAGTAGATATGCTGCTGCTACTGCTGCTAAGTCGCTTCAGTCGTGTCCGACTCTGTGCGACTCCATAGACGGCAGCCCACAAGGCTCCCCCGTCTCTGGGATTCTCCAGGCAAGAACACTGGAGTGGGTTGCTATTGTCTTCTCCAATGCAGGAAAGTGAAAAGTGAAAGCGAAGTCGCTGAGTCTTGTCCGACTCTTAGTGACCCCATGGACTGCGCCCCACCAGGCTCCTCCGTCCGTGGGATTTTCCAGGCAAGAGTATTGGAGTGGGGTGCCATTGCCTTCTCCAATGGTCATCTAATTAAATTCACCCATTCCAGTCCATTTTAGTTCACTGATTCCTAGAATGTCAACGTTCACTCTTGCCATCTCCTGTTTGACCACTTCCAATTTCCCTTAATTCATGGACCTGACATTCCAGGTTCTTATGCAATATTGCTCTTTACAGCATCAGACCTTGCTTCTATCACCAGTCACATCCACAACTGGATATTGTTTTTGCTTTGGCTCCATCCCTTCCTTCTTTCTGGAGTTATTTCTCCACTGATCTCCAGTAGCATACTGGGCATCTACTGACCTGGGGAGTTCCTCTTTCAGTATCCTATCATTTTGCCTTTTCATACTGTTCATGGGGTTCTCAAGGCAAGAATACTGAAGTGGTTTGCCATTCCCTTCTCCAGTGGACCACACTCTGTCAGACCTCTCCACCATGACCTGCCCATCTTGGGCGGCCCCACAGGCATGGCTTAGTTTCACTGAGTTAGACAAGGCTGTGGTCCTAGTGTGATTAGACTGACTAGTTTTCTGTGATTATGGTTTCAGTGTGTCTGCCCTCCTTTTCATTATAGGGGACTGGAATGCAAAAGTAGGAAGTCAAGAAACACCTGGAGCAACAGGCAAATTTGGCCTTGGAATAGAGAATGAAGCAGGGCAAAGACACAGTTTTGCCAAGAAAATGCACTGGTCATAGCAAACACCTCCTTCCAATAACACAAGAGAAGACTCTACACATGGACATCACCAGATGGTCAACACCGAAATCAGATTGATTATATTCTTTGCAGCCAAAGATGGAGAAGCTCAATACCATCAACAAAAACAAGACCAGGAGCTGACTGTGGCTCAGATCATGAACTCCTTATTGCCAAATTCAGACTGAAATTGAAGAAAGTAGGGAAAACCACTAGACCATTCAGGTATGACCTAAATCAAATCCCTTATGATTATACAGTGGAAGTGAGAAATAGATTTAAGGGCCTAGATCTGATAGATAGAGTGCCTGATGAACTATGGACAGAGGTTCGTGACACTGTACAGGAGACAGGGATCAAGATCATCCCCATGGAAAAGAAATGCAAAAAAGCAAAATGGTTGTCTGGGGAGGCCTTAAAAATTGTTGTGAAAAAGAGAAGCAAAAAGTAAAGGAGAAAAGGAAAGATATAAGTATCTGAATGCAGAGTTCCAAAGACTAGCAAGAAGAGATAAGAAAACCTTCCTCAGCGATCAATGCAAAGAAATAGAGGAAAACAACAAAATGGGAAAGACTAGAGATCTCTTCAAGAACATTAGAGATACCACGGGAACATTTCATGCAAAGATGGGCTCGATAAAGGGCAGAAATGATATGGACCTAACAGAAGCAGAAGATATTAAGAAGAGGTGGCAAGAATACACAGGAGAACTGTACAAAAAAGATCTTCACGACCCAGATAATCATGATGGTGTGATCACTCAGCTAGAGCCAGACATCCTGGAATGTGAAGTCAAGTGGGCCTTAGAAAGCATCACTACGAACAAAGCTAGTGGAGGTGATGGAATTCCAGTGGAGGTGATGGAATTCCAGTTGAACTATTCCAAATCCTGAAAGATGATGCTGTGAAAGTGCTGCACTCAATATGCCAGCAAATTTGGAAAACTCAGCAGTGGCCACAGGACTGGAAAAGGTCAGTTTTCATTCCAATCCCAAAGAAAGGCAGTGCCAAAGAATGCTCAAACTACCACACAATTGCACTCATCTCACACGCTAGTAAAGTAATGCTCAAAATTCTCCAAGCCAGGCTTCAGCAATACATGAACTGTGAACTTCCAGATGTTCAAGCTGTTTTTAGAAAAGGCAGAGGAATCAGAGATCAAATTGCCAACATCTGCTGGATCATGGAAGAAGCGAGAGAGTTCCAGAAAAACATCTATTTCTGCTTTATTGACTATGCCAAAGCCTTTGACCGTGTGGATCACAATAAACTGTGGAAAATTCTGAAAGACATGGGAATACCAGACCACCTGACCTGCCTTTTGAGAAACCTATATGCAGGTCAGAAAGCCACAGTTAGAACTGGACATGGAACAACAGACTGGTTCCAAATAGGAAAAGGAGTACGTCAAGGCTGTACATTGTCACCCTACTTATTTAGCTTCTATGCAGACTACATCATGAGAAACGCTGGGCTGGAAGAAACACAAGCTGGAATCAAGATTGCCAGGAGAAATATCAATAACCTCAGATATGCAGATGACACCACCCTTATAGCAGAAAGTGAAGAAGAACTAAAGAGCCTCTTGATGAAAGTGAAAGAGGAGAGTGAAAAAGTTGGCTTAAAGCTCAACATTCAGAAAACGATGATCATGGCATCTAGTCCCATCACTTCATGGCAAATAGATGGGGAAACCATGGAAACAGTGTCAGACTTTATTTTTGGGGGCTCCAAAATCACTGCAGATGGTGACTGCAGCCATAAAATTAAAAGACGCTTACTCCTTGGAAGAGAAGTTATGACTAACCTAGATAGCATATTGAAAAGCAGAGACATTACTTTGCCAACAAAGGTCTGTCTGGTCAAGGCTATGGTTTTTCCAGTGGTCATGTATGGATGTGAGAGTTGGACTGTAAAGGAAGCTGAGTGCCAAAGAATTGATGCTTTTAAACTGTGGTGTTGGAGAAGACTCTTGAGAGTCCCTTGGACTGCAAGGAGATCCAACCAGTCCATTCTGAAGGAGATCAGCCCTGAGATTTCTTTGGAAGGAATGATGCTAAAGCTGAAACTCCAGTACTTTGGTCACCTCATGCGAAGAGTTGACTCATTGGAAAAGACTCTGATGCTGGGAGGGATTGAGGGTAGGAGGAGAAGGGGACGACAGAGGATGAGATGGCTGGATGGCATCACTGACTCGATGGACGTGAGTATGAGTGAACTCCAGGAGATGGTGATGGACAGAGAGGCCTGGCGTGCTGCGATTCATGGGGTCGCAAAGAGTTGGACATGACTGAGTGACTGAACTGAACTGAGAAAAGCTTTTCCTCTAACTGCTAATACGATCAATAAAACCAAGCTTTCAAAAAGTCTTGTTTTTGAGAAATAACTAAACTCTTAAGGCTAAATGCCTTGCTGTGGCACTGCCTCTTTGCCCATCTCCATTCCTCTGCTTTCCTGGCCCCAAGTCATTGGAGCCACCCTGGACACCATGCTTCTCTTCCTCCCAACAGGTACAACTCTGACCTCAGGCTAGTACTTCACCACAGAGTCCTGGGACCGAGCCACCATAATGCTTGGTTTCCTTAGCTGTCTCCCTGTTCCCACTTCTATCCTTCTTGTGCAGTCTGTCCTCCACACAGAAGCCAGAGAAGCCCTTTCAGAACACAAATAGGATGGCGCCCTTCCTTTCTCAACTGAGAAGTCCTAAGTCTGAAACTCTTGGGAAAATCATTAGGGAATTAATCAGCTATAGATTGCTAGATATGTAAGCACTTAAAGTATGAGTTAGATTTTAACTGTAGAAAAAAATTTAATGGACTGATATGCGATTATGACACATTTTCTCTTATATTACAAGTCCATTCTGATGGCGGCCAAATACTTTTTTTTCCCCAAAGTGCTCCCTACATACTTTAGGATAATGTCTAAACTGTTTAGCCAAAAGTTCTGATATGGCCTTAATCTTCCTTTTCTTTCTTGAAGCTGACTACTCCCTTACACAAGACTTTTGCTTCATGATGCTGTAAACAGGAGAAAGAAAAGAAGGAAAGAAAGAAGAAAGGAAGGCAGGGAAGGTGGGAGGGAAGAAGAGAGCAGATGAAAGAAAGAATCAGTAAAGAGAGAAATAGACCTATTTAATCTGGCATGAAAATATATTCAAGACGTATTCTTAAATTTAAAAATCTTCTGGAATGATATATTCAGTATGATTCAAAGATATGAAAATCTTATCTTAGACTATGTGTACATATATCAATGCTATTGTATAAAGTAAAATAGTAAATGCAATTTCACAAAACTGTTACATTTGGGGAGAGGACTGGGATTGATAGGGGCTGGATAAAAGGAGGACTACTCTTCAGATTCCAGACTCATTCAACATGTATTAAGAGGCTCTTTCTGTTTTAGGCTCTGGACTAAAATCCATATTCCAGGCAGTTATTCTAATCTGCACGGAAAAGCTGCTATTAAAAAGAAACACTTTCCTCAATAAAGTGAAGAAAATATTTTTAAATGACCAAGTTTCTGTAAAATTTGAAGTTCAATACAATACGTGTTGATTTTAGATCCCTTCTTAAACAGATGCTTTTATTCCTACAAAATGTAATTTAAATTTGTTTAGCAATTAGTGTATAGCTGTCATATTAGGATTAATGTTTTCTCTCTCATTTCCTCTGCCCTGAAAACAAGTGCTTTTAAAAGTCTGGTGCCTGATGATGAACAGCAATGGGCCTTAATTGCATCAACTACAAAATGAGACTAGTAACACAGGAGTGCTATTGTAAGGATTACATGAGGTAAATTGTAAAAGTTGTTTGACAGCTGGGATGGAGTGGGGAGTCGAGAAATGATGGGTGCTACCACTTTCCACTGACCTAGTGTCTGAACTGGACAGGGATATTCTTTCCTCCAGGTGCACGGATTTATAGAATCTAGAGGGAATCATTTGGGCTATTTTTAAAGAACACTTTAAAGTTTTGGAGAAAGCTATTACTGTCAGAGTATTCAGAAAGAGAAATGCAGAAAGAATTTTATATTGGAAAATATCTAAATAATTCAGGAGCTAAGTATAAAACACCACTTTTGTTTTGCTTCTTTGTGTTACTGAATCTCCAAGACCTACCTGGAGGCTTGGAACAAACTTCCAAGAGAAAGAGAAATCAAATTTAATCTTCCTATCTATAACAGACTACAGTTAAATACTATATATATATGCACAAGATTTGTTTTAGAACTGGCAGCAATTTTGCTCTGCACAATAGCACCGCATTTTTAAAAATACTTTGATCATGGATGATTATTGAGGCTTCCTTGTCTTAAGATGAAGCATCCTAGAAGGAAAATCTTCATTATCATATGCTCAAAGTAAATTCAAATCAGGACTACCATGTTTTTTGGAAGGTTAGAAGAAGAAAGTTCCACAAAAAAATGTTGTGAAGTTGAGATTTGGTTTCAAATTTTGAATCATTAGGGAATATGTCTATAAAAAGAAGAAATCCTAATGCAATGCACTTTACCAAGATGACTGCCTACCTGCCAAGTTTCTTCAGTCGTGTCTGACTCTTTTCGACTCTAGGGCTGTAGTCCACCAAGCTCTTCAGCCCATGGAGATCCTCCAGGCAAGAATCCTGGAGTGGATTGCCGTGGCCTCCTCCAGGGGATCTTTCCAGTCCAGGGAGCGAATCTGCCTCTCTTATGTCTCCCGCATTGACAGGCAGGCTCTTCACCACGAGCACCACCTGGAAAGCACTGACCGAGATGAAGATCAGGTTTAATATTTTTCAAAATATTAAATACAGACCACATGCCCAACACTGTGCTAGGGTCACTGAAATTCAAAGGAAGCACACAATTCCCTGCTCTTTGAAAGACTATAATCTAACCAGGAAGACAAGTCACACTCACATGACATAAAGAATTATACAATGTAAAATTCAGTGCAAAAACCATGCACTTAATCCTACAGAGAGCTGGAAAGAGGACAAGATCGGAACTATGAATATCTGCATTAAATGATTTTATTCTTCATATTAAGATAGGATTAACTTCTTTAAAATAAATCCATTGGAACATCTGCTTTTGAATGATTGCCAGTTTTTCTGGCAAGCAGTTTGAGTACCACATTCTGAACTCCTGGTTACTGAGTCACTTTGTTCCTTTAAGATGCTTTTCTTCCCCATTCCAGATGGTACAGCTTGAACATCTTTTATTTGTTTAAATATCTATGTCAGAGATATTTATATATGGTTTGAGATGTTTCTGTTTAATACTAATCAATATTAATAATAATTTATTAGATTTTTAACAAGTCAGCAAAATATGTAGTCTGATAACCAATATCTGATGCAGGTCTGTTTCCAGGTCTTATTTCACAGCTGATACAGAAAATATGCCTCTTTTACTAACTGAGAGTCATTCTGTTGGAGAAATAGTATAGGCTTTTAAATTATGGAAAAATCTATGTTTGAATCTTTCTGATGTATCTGACCTTGAGCAAATCACTTATTTTCGCTGATATTTTCCTTTTCTTCAATAAATGATGCTTGGGACAACTAGATACTTACATGCAAAAGAATACATTTAGACTCTATTCCACACCATTAAAAAATAGCTTAAAGTGGGTCACAGACCTAAATGCATAAACAAAAACTATCAATTACTTAGAATGAAACACAGGAGTAAATCCTTGTGGCCTTGGGTTAGGTAATGGCTCTTAGATATAACACCAAAAACACAAATGGAAAAGAAAAAAAATGGACAAATTGGACCTTATCAAAATGTAAAACTTTTGTGCATTAAAGGATACCATGGAGAAAGTGAAAAGGCAACCCACAGTATGGGAGAAAATATTTACAAATCATATATATATATATATATCTGACAAGGGACTTGTGTCCAAAATATGTAAAGAAACCTTAAATCTCCACAATGAGAAGACAAGTGACCCATTCTTTTTGGAGTGAAGGGTTTGAACAGACATTTTTACTAAGACACACAAATGGCCAACATACACACGAAAAGATGCTCAATATCATTAGTCATCTGGAAAATGTAAATCAAAACCACTTCATATTAAGCAGGATGACTAAAATTTAAAAGCATAATAACAAGCATTGGCAAGGATATAGAGGAACTGGAACCTTCAAACATCACTTTGGAAAAACAGGTTGGCAGTTCTTCAAAATGCTAAACCCAGAGTTACCGTATGACCCAATAGCTTCACTTCTATGTACAGTACACATCCAAGAGAAATGAAAACACTTCCACACTAAAACTTGTTCCATGAATGTTCACAGCAGCATTATTCACAATAATGGAAAAGTGAATGAAATCAGCCTAAATGGCCACCAACTGATAAATGGATAAACAAGAGCTGAGTCACTTCAGTCACGTCCAAGTCTTCGTGACCCCATGGACTGTAACCTGCCAGGCACCTCTGTCCACGGGATTCTCCGGGCAAGAATACTGGAGCGGATTGCTGGGCCCTGCTCCGGGGGATCTTTCTGACCGAGGGATCGAATTCTCATCTCATATGTCTCCTGCATTGGCAGGCAGGTCCTTTACAACTAGCACCACCTGAGGGGGTGGAATTGGATAAGCAAAATGTGGTATAATCTTCACAATGGACTATTTTTCGGCAATTTAAAATAGAAGTACATGCATCATGAATGAACCTTGAAAACACTATGCTATATGAAAAAAAAAAAAAAAAAAAAGCCAGTTTAAAGGATCACATATCATGTGAACACATTATGTGAAATGTCCAGCACAGACAAATCCATACAGACAGGAAGTAGATCGGTAGTTGTTAGAAGCTAAGGGGAAGAAGGACTTGAGAGTGACCATCAATGGGTATGAAGTTATTTTTTGAAGCAATAAAAATACTCTAAACTTAGATTGTGAGCATGGTTGCAAAACTCTGTGGATATTCTAAAACTTACTGAACTATACACATTAAAAGGGGGAATTTTATGATATGTGAAATATATTTCAGTAAAGCTGTAAAAATTAAGTAAATAAAAGAAACAAAGTTGTACACAGATGATTGTTACAAAACTGTAACAATGTATGTGGTGGTCACTATGTATTTGCCAAATATTTCCTATTCATTGTCTTCTGTACTATTCAGTTCAGTTCAGATCAGATCAGTCGCTCAGTAGGGTCTGACTCTTTGCGACCCCATGAACTGCAGCACGCCAGGCCTCCCTGTCCATCACCAACTCCCGGAGGTCACTGAGACTCACGTCCATCGAGTCAGTGATGCCATCCAGCCATCTCATCTTCTGTCGTCCCCTTCTCCTCCTGCCCTCAATCCCTCCCAGCATCAGAGTCTTCTCCAATGAGTCAACTCTTCGCATGAGGTGGCCAAAGTACTGGAGTTTCAGCTTTAGCATCATTCCTTCCAAAGAAATCCCAGGGCTGATCTCCTTCAGAATGGACCGGTTGGATCTCCTTTCAGTCCAAGGGACTCTCAAGAGTCTTCTCCAACACCACAGTTCAAAAGCATCAATTCTTTGGCACTCAGCCTTCTTCACAGTCCAACTCTCACATCCACACATGACCACAGGAAAAACCATAGCCTTGACTAGATGGACCTTTGTTGGCAAAGTCACCCTGAATTCCTAGTTGGGTGTGGTCACATGACTAGTTCTGGCTAATGAGTTGTGAACTGTAAAAAACTGTAAAATGTCCAAGCATTTAATTGTCAGCAAAAGAAATAAGCTCATTTCCTTTGCCTTGATATCTAGTAATGTTTGAAGTGGTAGCTGCTCAGTCAGACCAGGTGAGTAAGTGTGAAGCCTACAGCTAATCTGTGAAGGACAGGTAGAGTCAGGAAAGAATAATTTTTGTTGCTTTAAGTCACTAAGCTTCTGATGTTGCTGGTTGTGCATGCTAGGTCGCTTCAGTCATGTCTGACTCTGTGAGACCCTATGGACTTGTAGCCCACCAAGCTCCTCTGTCCATGGGATTCTCTAGGCAAGAGTACTGAATGGGTTGCCATGCCCTCCATGATGTTGCTTGTTACCACAGATTAATTCTGCTTTTCCTGGTAGAGATGTAGGTTCTTAGAAGCAAGTTCTTACTCTAATAAGCAAGATAAAATATTTTGCATTGGCTTAGGAGATGGTTAGCAGAAGGTAAGAAAAGTTATACTGGATATGCAGTGGTGAGACATTAAGTAAAAATTTTCCCTTGACAACTTGGAAGTCATATTATGTGTACCTAATGATCTTGAATCCCAAGGGGAAGATTGTGTCCTAGTGTTGCCTTGGGCTGCATTTGAAAAAGTATTAAAGAAAGAGAAGAGCTCAGGACAGAACCGGCCAGTTTAGAAGCATAAATAAAAAAAAAGAAAATTCAGCAAATATAGGGTTTTGTTTAAAACTCAACATTAAAAAAACAAAGATCATGGCATCTGGTCCTATCACTTCATGGCAAATAGATGGGGAAACAATGGAAACAGTGACAGACTTATTTTCTTGGGCTCCAGAATCACTGTAGATGGTGACTGCAGCCATGAAATTAAAAGATGCTTGCTCTTTGAAAGAAAAGTATGACCAACCTAGATAGCATATTAAAAAGCAGAGACATTACTTTGCCAACAAAGGTCTGTCTAGTCAAAGCTATGGTTTTTCCACTAGTCATGTATGGGTGTGAGAGTTGGACTATAAAGAAAGCTGAGCACCGAAGAATTGATGATTTTGAACTGTGGTGTTGGAAAAGACTCTTGAGAGTCCCTTGGACTGAAAAGAGATCCAACCAGTCCATCCTAAAGGAGATCAGTCCTGGGTGTTCATTGGAAGGACTAATGCTGAAGCTGAAACTCCCATACTTTTGGCCATGTGATGTGAAGAACTGACTCATTGGAAAAGACCCTGATGCTGGGAAAGATTGAAAGCAGGAGGAAAAGGGGATGACAAGGGATAAGATGGTTGGATGGCATCACTGACTCAATGAACATGAGTTTGAGCAAGCTCCGGGAGTTGGTGATGGACAGAGAAGCCTGATGTGCTGTAGTCCATGGGGTTGCAAAGAGTCAGATTCGACTGAGTTACTGAACTAAACTGAACTGAGGGACTTGTAGGATTGAAAGAACTGAATATGTCTTAGCCTCAAGCAGTAAAAAAATGAAATTGGGAAATGCTTTGAGCTGAAAGTTCAGTTTAGATCCAATTTTGTGTCAAGAATAAAATCAAAGTTAAAAATCTCTGAATAGATTGAGTTGTTGTTCAGATTAAGATGAGATTCACTTAATCTTTTGAAATGAACAAAATGGCTTAAGAGGGGCTTCGTACGTGGCTCCGTGGTAAAGAATCTGCCAGTGCAGGCGACATGGGTTCGATCCCTGAGTCAGAAAGATCTCCTGGAGAAGGAAATGGCAACCCACTCCAGTATTCTTGCCTGGGAAACCCCGTGGACAGAGGAGCCTGGCAGGCTACAGTCCATGAGGTCACAAACAGTTGGCTGAGCATTGAGCAGTTAGCACAAATGGCTTAATAAAAAGAACTTGAAGGTGTGATGTTCCCTTGTGTATGACAGGTTCAAGTTACCTGTATTTAAGGAGAGAGAGAGTGAGAGTGAGTAAGGAGACAGGTATAAAAGCAGGAAAACAACAACAACAAAGGAAATCTAATATATATGTCTAGAGAAGAATTGTGTGTTTTCATGGAATTGATTGGAATAAAATATATTTTTTTGAAAGAAAGTCACTGCCAAAGAAGTCACCAGCCTATGATCATTTAAAAGTTAAAGCAACATTCAGTTCCTAACCTTCACAGAAAAACAAACTACAAAGCTACACTACCCCTCCTTTCCAAAGAAGAGGTATTCATTATGGTCACTTGAAATGTGGCCAAAGAGAACTTTTTTCAAGGAAGAATTTCCAAGACTGTAGAGAAGCATGGAAAAGGAGCCCATCCTAGTACTGAATGGGACCTAAGCCTAATCAGAAACATTTGCCATCATGGTAGAGGGTCCTAGGACATCTGTACAGAGATTTTCCACAATTGTAGTGAAATGACCGGGAGTCTCCCCCTCTTCCCCTTCCTAAGAGGAGGTATATGCCGCTGTTAATCTATTCTACCTTGGCTTCATGAAGGGTGGATAACTTTCATTTTAGTACTTAGGACTCCAAGTCAGATGGAAGCACTTCGTGACTTGATGTTGATCACTACAAATCACCCAGAGATATTTACATTACCAACAGATATGACCACTAGCTATAGAAAATCTAAAAGTTGCTGCCTTTTCAAATTCTTCTTCCAGGTGACCTTTGAAAAAGATAAATAGCATTTTTGTGTGAATCCAAAGGAAGGATCAATTTTACTTCCTAAGACAACTAAAATTCAGTCCTGAGCCTGAAAAAATTAAAATATTAAGATGCTCAACTCCCATATTCCTTTCAACTTAAAAAAAAAAGTTCTTATTTTCAGCTTTTACATTATAGAATGTAATCACATAATCAGAGTTCTCTAGCTTATTGTTATTGTTTTAAGGTAATAAATATACCCAAAGGAAGTGACTACTTTCATCCAATTAATTTTTCATGCCCAACAAGTTGCTGAGGTGAAACTGATGAGTCAATTACTAGAATAAGAAGAAAAACTACTTTCCTGCTGGTGGAACAAGCTGAAAGTAAAACTAAAAGAAATAAACTAGAACTCAGGGAGCAGATCCCTGACTGTGGGAAGAATAATGGAAACTTCTTTGGAAGGTCCTTAAGAGATTTAACATCTCTGCATGGTACACAACAGTAAGAGGAAAAAAAATCCGTGTGAAAACACATGCATACACAGTACATCTTTAGGTGAGTTCTAGATCCTGAAGCTTCATCAGTTTGCAATTGCTACCATTCAAGTTCTTTGTTTAGAACAATTCAGAGTGAGTTTTCCCACTACTTATAAATAAAGAGATTTCAAAGTAATTGAAATTTAAATAGAAAATTTACTAGTTATTTTGAAGCTTTAGCTGGAGTTGTTGTTTTAGAAACTGGACTTTTTAAGAATTTTTTTAAATTAAATTTTATTTTGCTTAACTTTACAATATTGTATTGCTTTTGCCATACATCAAGATGGATCTGCCACAAGTATACATGTGTTCCCCATCCTGAACCCTCCTCCCTCCCCATACCATCCCTCTGGGTCGTCCCAGTGCACCAGCCCCAGGCATCCGTTATCAGGCATCGTACCTGGACTGGCGACTTGTTTCAGATATGATATTATACATATTTCAATGCTATTCTCCCAAATCATCCCACCCTCTCCTGTTCCCAGAGTCCAAAAGTCTGTTCTATACATCAGTGTCTCTTTTGCTGTCTCGTAAACAGGGTTATTGTTACCATCTTTCTAAATTCCATATATATTTTTAAGATTTTAAGCCAGAAACAATGGAGTGAATGATGGGGAGCACTGAAGGTTATAAAAAGAACTCATTATTTGACGTTCTCAGTAGTTTGGAATTTTCATGATATATACATATAGATATATAGATAGGTAGACAGATATGAAACTGTCAAGCAACATCAGCATTAATAAAAATATTAATATTTTCCATGTTAAGATAATAGCCATGTGAAACAGACTGACTCAAACACTTTGTCTGCATGATATCTCATATCTAACTGTTTAAATGTGGTTGGATAACTAATACATATTTCACTTTTTTCCCCAAATACTTGGAATCTTTCCATGCCTGAGGTTTGCTTTGTTCATTAGTATGTTATGATTACTGTCAACACCTGAGGGAAAAAATGTGACAGAAAGTTTGCCATGAAATGGCACTGCTATTACCTGCCTAGGATGGTTCCCACTCTAGTCCCACTTGTATGGCGGTCATTCTGTAATCTTGACTTTGTCAGAACTGAGGTGGAGACTTCGTCTTACCAACAAAAGAAATGCTTCTTGGTCTGAGTCATGGAGTCCTAAATATCATCACATAAAAACATTATCTTTAGTGATGTTCATTGAAAATATGCCTAGATCTGTAAAATTCCTGTTAATCTGATTTCACCCTCAGGGGAAAAAGACTCAGAATGTAAATTAGCTAATGTCCTTCCTACAGAATTCAAGATAATTTTCAGAATTTCACTACATGTACACTTAAGAACACAACAGAAAAAGAAACACATTTTTTCCTAGTCCTTACAACAGTGAGACACAAATTATTCATTTGTGGAAAGCCAGAAGTTCCTTTTAAATAACAGTGAATGAGTTTTGAACTTGAAACAGATATTGGCACCCTGGATGATTCATTTTCTTAACCCCTGTTGTAGCACCAGCCCACTGGGTCTCAGATTAAATTTCAGAAAACAGGAAGCAGCTCTAACTTCTGAGGAGAAAATGTCACTGGAATGCCATTTCATATCACTGATAGTGGCTTCTTTAGAAAATTAAGCTTCATTCCATGTCAGCAAACACGATGACCATTGACCAACCTCTGAGTTGCTTCAGCCCGCCCAATAATAAGCAGAGTGAATCACTCTAAATCAAGCATAAGAACTGCAAAACAAGCTAAGAAAAAGGACTCAAGTAGATCACTTTATAAATATTCTCACAATTATTATTCTTCAAAGATCACGGCAACTCCAAAAATTTGTTACAAATATGGACATGAGTTTACCCTTTAAGTTTAAAATAGGAAATATCAACCTTGCTAATTTGAATGTTTGGTTAGAATTATCAAGCACTATCAGAAATTTAGCTTTACAGAAGCAGTGGAGATATCAGAGTAGGAAGACCTTGGGCTCACCTCCTCCCGTGAACACACCAGAGCTACAACTACATATAGAACAACTCTTTCTGAGAACAACCTAAACACTAGTCAAGGATATAAAGAAAAAATACACCAAGACTGTTAGCAGGAGTAGAGAAGTATTGTGCTAACGAGCCACCCCCCAGCAGAGTACCCACAGCTCCAGCAACTGACCCACACCCCAAGCAGCTGACCCAGAGGAGGAGAAGAATATCACAAGCTCAGAGATTTTTCATAAGAAGTAGGGAGCTCAAGCCCACATTGTACACCCCAGTCCTGGGCTCCAATCTTAGGAAGATGAGTCCCCTTGGCTGGTATTGAAAACCAGTGTGGCTTATCAGAGGGCTGTAGCAAACAGACACTCCACACTTAAAAGGTGTGCACACAGACTGTATCACTCCCAGTTCCAGCACAGAGGCAGCAAAGTACTTAGTACTCTCACTAGTCACCAAGACAGCCCAGTGCATCCCTTAGCCCACACAAGGCTGCAGCTCCAGACCGTGGGGCGAAGGAAGTGATTTCCCTAAAGCCATCTGCTGATTTTTTCAGTAGAAACTTTGCAGGCCAAAAGGGAGAGAGTCGTGATATATATCTAAAGTGCTGAAAGGAAGAAACCCACGACCAAGAATACTTTATCCAGCAAGGTTATCACTAAGAATTGAAGGAAAGATAAAAGTTTTCCCAGAGAAGCAAAAACTCACCACTTAATCAGCCTTACAAGAAATGTCAAAAAGTCTTCTTCGAGCAAGAAAGAAAAGGCCATAAAAAGAAATGAGAAAAATATATTATGGAAAAAAATCTCATTGGTAAAGGCAAATATATAGTAAAGTTAGCGGATCAACCATTTAAATCATTATGCATAAAATAAATAAGATACAAATATGTATTATACAGCATAGGAAATATTTTATAATAACTATAAATGAAGAATAATCTACAAAAATGTTAAATTAGTGTACTGTACAACTGAAACTAGTATAATATTGTAGATCAGCTATATACTTTAATTAAAAGACTACATCTCAAATTAACTTCAGCTGGGAAGAGATACCCCACGCCCAGGGTAGGAGAAACTAAAGTAAGACGGTAGGTCTTGCAAGAGGGCACCAGAGGGCAAACACACTGAAACCGTACTCACAGAAAACTAGTCAATCTAATCACACCAGGACCACAGCCTTGTCTAACTCAATGAAATTAAGCCATGCCCGTGGGGCAACCCAGGATGGGCGGGTCATGATGGAGAGATCTGACAGAGTGTGGTCCGCTGGAGAAGGGAATGGCAAACCACTTCAGTATTCTTGCCTTGAGAACCCCATGAACAGTATGAAAAGGCAAAATGATAGGATACTGAAAGAGAAACTCCCCAGGTCAGTAGGGGCCCAATATGCTACTGGAGATCAGTGGAGAAATAACTCCAGAAAGAATGAAGGGATGGAGCCAAAGCAAAAGGAATACCCAGCTGTGGATGTGTCAGGTGACAGAAGCAAAGTCCGATGCTGTAAAGAACAATATTGCATAGGAACCTGGAATGTTGGGTCCATGAATCAAGGTAAACTGGAAGTGGTCAAACAGATGGCAAGAGTGAATGTCAACATTCTAGGAATCGGCTAACTAAAATGGACTGGAATGGGTGAATTTAACTCAGAGGACCATTATATCTACTACTACAGGCAGGAATCCCTCAGAAGAAATGGAGTGGCCATCATGGTCAACAAAAGAGTCCGAAATGCAGTACTTGGATGCAATCTCAAAAACGACAGAATGATCTCTGTTCGTTTCCAAGGCAAACCATTCAATGTCACAGTAATCCAAGTCTATACCCCAACCAGTAACGCTGAAGAAGCTGAAGTTGAACGGTTCTATGAAGAGCTACAAGACCTTTTAGAACTAACACCCAAAAAAGATGTCCTTTTCATTATAGGGGACTGGAATGCAAAAGTAGGAAGTCAAGAAACACCTGGAGTAACAGGCAAATTTGGCCTTGGAATACGGAATGAAGCAGGGCAAAGACTAACAGAGTTTTGCCAAGAAAATGCACTGGTCATAGCAAATACCCTCTTCCAACAACACAAGAGAAGACTCTATACATGGACATCACCAGATGGTCAACACCGAAATCAGACCGATTATATTCTTTGCAGCCAAAGATGGAGAAGCTCTATACAATCAGCAAAAACAAAGCCAGGAGCTGACTGTGGCTTAGACCATGAACTCCTTATTGCCAAATTCAGACTGAAATTGAAGAAAGTAGGGAAAACCACTAGACCATTCAGGTATGACCTAAATCAAATCTCTTATGATTATATAGTGGAAGTGAGAAATAGATTTAAGGGCCTAGATCTGATAGATAGACTGCCTGATGAACTATGGAATGACGTTCGTGACATTGTACAGGAGACAGGGATCAAGACCATCCCCATGGAAAAGAAATGCAGAAAAGCAAAATGGCTGTCTGGGGAGGCCTTACAAATAGCTGTGAAAAGAAGAGAAGCAAAAAGCAAAGGAGAAAAGGAAAGATATAAACATCTAAATGCAGAGTTCCAAAGACTAGCAAGAAGAGATAAGAAAACCTTCCTCAGTGATCAATGCAAAGAAATAAAGGAAAACAACAGAATGGGAAAGACTAGGGATCTCTTCAAGAAAATCAGAGATACCAAAGGAACACTTCATGCAAAGATGGACTCGATAAAGGACAGAAATGATATGGACCTAACAGAAGCAGAAGATATTAAGAAGAGGTGGCAAGAATATACAGAAGAACTGTACAAAAAAGAGCTTCACGACCCAGATAATCATGATGGTGTGATCACTGACCTAGAGCCAGACATCCTGGAATGTGAAGTCAAGTGGGCCTTAGAAAGCATCACTACGAACAAAGCTAGTGGAGGTGATGGAATTCCAGTGGAGCTATTCCAGGTGCTGAAAGATGATGCTGTGAAAGTGCTGCACTCAATATGCCAGCAAATTTGGAAAACTCAGCAGTGGCCACAAGACTGGAAAAGGTCAATTTTCATCCCAATCCCAAAGAAAGGCAATGCCAAAGAATGCTCAAACTACCACACAATTGCACTCATCTCACACGCTAGTAAAGTAATGCTCAAAATTCTCCAAGCCAGGCTTCAGCAATATGTGAACCGTGAACTTCCTGATGTTCAAGCTGGTTTTAGAAAAGGCAGAGGAATCAGAGATCAAATTGCCAACATCTGCTGGATCATGGAAAAAGCAAGAGAGTTCCAGAAAAACATCTATTTCTGCTTTATTGACTATGCCAAAGCCTTTGACTGTATAGATCACAATAAACTGTGGAAAATTCTGAAAGAGATGGGAATACCAGACCACCTGATCTGCCTCTTGAGAAATCTGTATGCAGGTCAGGAAGCAACAGTTAGAACTGGTCAAGGAACAACAGACTGGTTCCAAATAGGAAAAGGAGTATGTCAAGGCTGTATATTGTCACCATGTTCATTTAACTTATATGCACAGTACATCATGAGAAATGCTGGACTGGAAGAAACACAAGTTGGAATCAAGATTGCTGGGAGAAATATCAAGAACCTCAGATATGCAGATGACACCACCCTTATGGCACAAAGTGAAGAGGAACTAAAAAGCCTCTTGATGAAAGTGAAAGTGGAGAGTGAAAAAGTTGGCTTAAAGCTCAACATTCAGAAAACGAAGATCATGGCATCTGGTCCCGTCACTACATGGGAAATAGATGGGGAAACAGTGGAAACAGTGTCAGACTTTATTTTTCTGGGCTCCAAAATCACTGCAGATGGTGACTCCAGCCATGAAATTAAAAGACGCTTACTCCTTGGAAGGAAAGTTATGACCAACCTAGATAGCATATTCAAAAGCAGAGACATCACTTTGCCAACAAAGGTTCGCCTAGTCAAGGCAATGGTCTTTCCTGTGGTTATGTATGGATGTGAGAGCTGGACTGTGAAGAAGGCTGAGCACCAAAGAATGGATGCTTTTGAACTGTGGTGTTGGAGAAGACTCTTGAGAGTCCCTTGGACTGCAAGGAGATCCAACCAGTCCATTCTGAAGGAGATCAGCCCTGGGATTTCTTTGGAAGGAATGATGCTAAAGCTGAAACTCCAGCACTTTGGCCACCTCATGCGAAGAGTTGACTCATTGGAAAAGACTCTGATGCTGGGAGGGATTGGGGGCAGGAGGAGAAGGGGACGACAGAGGATGAGATGGCTGGATGGCATCACTGACTCGATGGACGTGAGTCTGAGTGACCTCTGGGAGTTGGTGATGGACAGGGAGGCCTGGTGTGCTGCGATTCATGGGGTCGCAAGAGTCAGACACGACTGAGCAACTGATCTACAGTTCAGTCGCTCAGTCATGTCCGACTCTCCGACCCCATGAATCATAGCACGCCAGGCCTCCCTGTCCATCACCAACTCCCGGAGGTCACTCAGACTCACGTCCATTGAGTCAGTGATGCCATCCAGCCATCTCATCCTCTGTCGTCCCCTTCTCCTCCTGCCCCCAATCCCTCCCAGCATCAGAGTCTTTTCCAATGAGTCAACTCTTCGCATGAGGTGGCCAAAGTACTGGAGTTTCAGCTTTAGCATCATTCCTTCCAAAGAAATCCCAGGGCTGATCTCCTTCAGAATGGACTGGTTGGATCTCCTCGCAGTCCAAGGGACTCTCAAAAATCTTCTCCAAAACCACAGTTCAAAAGCATCCATTCTTTGGTGCTCAGCTTTCTTCACAATCCAACTCTCACATCCATACATGACCAGTGGAAAAACCACAGCCTTGACTAGACAGACCTTTGTTGGCAAAGTAATGTCTCTGCTTTTCAATATGCTATCTAGGTTAGTTATAGGTCAACGTTATATGTAAATTTTCAATTTAATTTAATTTAAAAAGAGAGATGAATATCTGATCTATGAATAGGAAGAGCTCTATACTTAAAAGCATAGAAAGATATCACAGAGGAAAATATCAAAATAGATTTGATGTTATAAAAAAGTAAAAATAAATGTATCTAAATGTAAATCAATGTAAATTTTAAAAAATGTATCTAAATGTAAGTAAATGTGGATGAAGCACAAACTGGAATCAAGATTACCAGGAGCAATATCAATAACTTCAGATATGCAGATGACACCACCCATATGGCAGAAAGTGGAGAGGAACTAAAAGCCTCTTGATGAAAGTGAAAGAGAGTGAAAAAGTTGGTTAAAACTCAACTTTCAGAAAACGAAGATCATGGCATCTGGTCCCATCACTTCATGGCAAATAGATGGGGAAACAATGAAAACAGTGAGAGATTTTATTTTGGGGGGCTCCAAAATCACTACAGATGGTGACTGCAGCCATGAAATTAAAAGACGCTTAGTCCTTGGAAGGGAAGTTATGACTGGCCTACACAGCATATTAAAAAGCAGAGACATTACTTTGCCAACAAAGGTCAGTCTAGTCAAGGCTATGATTTTTCCAGTGGTCATGTATGGATGTGAGAGTTGGACTGTGATGAAGGCTGAGTGCCGAAGAATTGATGCTTTTGAACTGTGGTGTCGGAGAAGACTCTTGAGAGTCCCTTGGACTGCAAGGCGATCCAACCAGTCCATCCTAAAGGATTTCAGTTCTGGGTGTTCATGGAAAGACTGATGTTGAAGCTGAAACTCCAATACTTTGGCCATGTGATGCAAAGAACTGATTCATTTGAAAAGACCCTGATGCTGGGGAAGATTGAAGGCAGAAGAAGAAGGAGACAACAGAGGATGAGATGGTTGGATGGCATCACTGACTCAATGGACATGAGTTTGAGTAAACTACGGGAGTTGGTGCTGGACAGGGAGGCCTGGCATGCTGCAGTCCATGGGGTTGCAAAGAATCAGACATGACTGAGAGACTGAACTGAACTGTAAAGGTATCAATAGAAAAAATTAAGAAATAAAAGCTAGGGAAATAGTTACAAAAATATCACAAAATGCTGCCTTTTTAATTAAACTGGTAAATGAATCTCCAAATATCATTATGCAAAAAGACAAACAATTCAAATATGAGGAAAATTAAGTAGCAAAAACATTTAAGAAAAATGTGTTCAACTTACCAAATTAAGCTAAGACTTTTACTTAACAAATTAACAAACTTTAAAAAAACATAATATTATTAATGTTACATATAGCTATAAATTAGCACAGTCTTCCTGGAAGATTCTTCAGTATATTTTATTAAGAGACATAAAAATATGCACATGCTTTTAACTAGAAAATTTTACATAGAAATACCTTCACTGTTTTGTCATTTACATGAGTGGAATATATGAAACACCTTAAATGTTCAATAATAGAGCAATACTTCAATTGATTGTAAAACACAAAGTATAACATATAATGTACACATATGGAAGCATAAAAAAGTACTTGCAAAGGATTTTAAATATAAAAGGAAAATATTTATGACATCAGTTCAGTTCAGTTTAGTCGCTCAGTCGTGTCTGACTCTTTGCACCCCCGTGAACTGCAGCACGCTAGGCCTCCCTGTCCATCACCATCTCCTGGAGTTCACTCAAACTCACGTCCATCGAGTAGGTGATATCATCCAGCCATCTTGTCCCCTGTCGTCCCCTTCTCCTCCTGCCCCCAATCCCTCCCAGCATCAGAGTCCCTTCTAATGAGGCAACTCTTTGCATGAGGTGGCCAAAGTACTGGAGTTTCAGCTTTAGCTTCATTCTTTCCAAAGAAATCCCAGGGCTGATCTCCTTCAGAATGGACTGGTTGGATCTCCTCGCAGTCCAAGGGACTCTCAAGAATCTTCTCCAATACCACAGTTCAAAAGCATCAATTCTTTGGCACTCAGCTTTCTTCACAATCCAACTCTCACATCCATACATGACCACTGGAAAAACCATAGCCTTGACTAGATGGACCTTTGTTGGCAAAGTAATGTCTCTGCTTTTCAATATGATATCTAGGTAGGTCATAACTCTTCTTCCAAGAAGTACACATCTTTTAATTTCATGGCTGCAGTCACAATCTGCAGTGATTTTGGAGCCCAGAAAAATAAAGTCTGACACTGTTTCCACTGTTTCCCCATCTATTTCCCGTAGAGGGATGAGACCAGATGCCATGATCTTCATTTTCTGAATGTTGAGCTTTAAGCCAACTTTTTCACTCTCCACTTTCACTTTCATCAAGAGGCTTGTTAGTTCCTCTTCACTTTCTGCCATAAGGGTGGTGTCATCTGCATATCTGAGGTTATTGATATTTCTCCCAGCCATCTTGATTCCAGCTTGTGCTTCTTCCGGCACAGCCTTTCTCATGATGTACTCTGTATATAAGTTAAATAAGCAGAGTGACAGTATACAGCCCTGACATACTCCTTTTCCTATTTGGAACCAGTCTGTTTTTCCATGTCCAGTTCTAACTGTTGCTTACTGACCTGCATATATTTATGACATAGTATCCACTAAAAATATATAAAAGTTTATATAAAATAAAATTTCAAGTATGTAAAAATGTATGCATAGAAAAATACTGAAAATATATCTACACACAAGTTATGTTTATTCTGCAGGGCACTATGGGAGACTTTTCCCTGTCTTTGTACATTCTTATATTTTTCAAGTTAAAATACATGCATTACTTTAAACCTTATTTTAATATGCACATCTTAAATGCTCACTTTAATTTGAAAAATCACTATTACACCTGTGACATTTGCAAAAGGGATGGCAGAAAATAAATATATGTCTTCAAAAAACTAGAGTTGAATTTAAGAACAATTGGAGTAGTATATGTTTATTGTGCCTGAATTAACCATAGCAGAAGGTGACAACATCTGGAAATATGGATCTATTATCACATCATATACTGTAATATCAATACCTTACTTACTGTGCATCCCCCTGTTTTCAGACTTGGTGGCCACTCTGTAGTTGGTAATCATTAGAAGGTGTGTGTGACAGATAAAAAATAAAAAGAACTGACCCTACTTTCCTTGGTAACTATGTCACTTGTTCCAGTTTCAGGATTCCACTAAGGCCTCCTGTGAGTTGGGAGGAAGATGTTGAAAATATCCATGAAGTTTACTTCCTGGAAACCATGACTGGAGGGAGCAATTGGAAACTCTACTGACACACTCAATTTGGTCAATAAGTATATGACTTCTGTGATCTTGCTTCAAGTTCAACCTTATAATAAAGCATCTCAAAATTATCAAAAAACAAGGTCAGACATACACACATTTTAATTACTCTTACTTGGGCTGCAGTCAAAAAACATTACTGAGAAAATATTTTCAAAATAAAATATAAAGTACACTGCTTTAAATTAGCAAAACTCCTATGAAAGGGTTTTATTGTTGTTCTTCAGTAGCTAAGTCATGTCCGACTCTTTGTGACCCCATGGACTGCAGCACACCAGGTCTCCCTGTCAATCACCAACTCCTGGAACTTGCTCAGACTCATGTCCATTGAGTCAGTGAAGGCATCCAACCATCTCATCCTCTGCTACCTTCTTCTCCTCCTGCCTTCAATCTTTATCAGCACAGGGTCTTTTCCAATGAGTCGACTCTGCATCAGGTAGCCAAAGTATTGAAGGGGCTTGAAGGCAAACATCTCTGGAAAACTTTTCCCAAGTTTTTTTGTGGTAGGCTGGCTTACCACCTGTGAGTCAGCACCCAGCACGTGCAGGGTTACTCCCCACTCCAGCAACCCTGACCTGCTAGGCTCATATTCACCATCTTGCCTCTCCTGCCCGTTCAGATACTAGGCGACTCAGAAATAAATAAAATAACATATTAACATAAGGCAGATTGTAACTGCCTGGAAGGAAAGCAGCCTGTTCTAAGACTAATAGGGTTGGAGGGACTGATTTTGATGGAGAAGAACATGAAATGTGAACCCAGTTCTAAGGGATAATAGCCCATAACGATCAAGGTTTAACTGCAAAGCTTTACTTGACTGTTGTCTTTGATTTGATAGTAATATTCCTATTAATAATTTGTTCTATCTTATGTCTTCAACCATCTTCTGTGTGAAAATTCTTAGCCCATCTGAATAAAAGGAGTCTCTTAGAAATGGTTTAAAGAACACTCTTCTGTTACCTTTTTAATATACTTTAATCAAAGGAAATCTTCCCATCATGTAGAAATTTCCCTGATCACACACTGTAGTGAACTTAAGATTTCATCATATCCATAGGATAGAGAGGCCTGGCAGGCTGCAGTCCATGGGGTTGCAAGGGAGTCAGACATGACTTAGTGACTAAACAACAACAACAAATACTTAAGGGCAAGAAGAATTGACTAGCATCTTAAACAAGAGTGGTCTTCTGGGAAATTTCCTTTTGTTTGTGTTTTCTGAGAAACTGAAATAGCTAGAAACCCCTCAGCTGAACCACCATAATCTGGGACTTGGAAGACTTGGTTTTGAAACCTCTTTTACTCAAGTTATGAGTGGACTAAAGTCTTGTTCATACATCCTGATCTGTGAGATTGAGATATTAAGTGATAGATGCATGAATAATCTTTCCTTGGAATCAAAGGATGCTGGAAATACTATTGTATAAGAATCTTACCCTTCTCCTAAGAAATAAAGAAAGGAAGAAAAAGAAAAGCAAAGAAGGAAATGAAACCATGGTCAAACAATCCCCAAATAAAGCTGAAGTCTTAAGCTGAAATGGATGGTTTTGAGTCTGACACTCTTAGGCATTTGTTCCCCCGATGTCTTAGCAAATTGTACAAATTTATAAACATTTGAATTTACTCTAGTGAGTCAAATTGGTATTTTGTAAATTATACTTGATTTACAAATCTGTGTGTCTATTTATTAACATTGCAATTTTAAATACATTTCTTTGGCCCCAGTCAACTCACTATAAAAATCCTTGTTATCCAAGAAATTACTTTTTACAGAAATGTCTTAAATATATTGTTATTTTAATTAACATTATGAATTAAAATTCTAAAAAGTATTGGGTACTAGATCCCTTAGTACTGTAATTATTGCTTTAACATATAATTTAGCCATGCTGTCTTAGTATAGATAATTAAGGCTTCTACTCTAACATATAGTAAAATCTCTATCTTTAAAGTGTAATTATGTTCATAAATGATAGTAATAAATTCTTAATATAACCAAACACTGATAACCAAACAAAAGCTGATTTTGAATAACTTAACATGCTAAAAATTGTGGAATAGCACTTTTAACTTAATATTGCCGTGGTTAAATCATACACGTATTTCTTGTTTTATGTGCATGAAACCAAGCCGGACTATTGTGGGCCCTTCCTGGTAACAGAAACTGCCCCCCGCATGTCCCTCACCTCAAAAAGCCTTAGTCTCTTAGAACTCCCTCAAGTTCCAAAGACCAAATTTAATCAGAGAAGTGAGAAAATAAAGAGAAGCAGTCCAACAAGACAAGATAATAAAAATAGGTTAGTTCTAAAGCAAAGTCAAGGACCTTCAGTTCCTCCTCAGGGGCTAAAGCCATATCCTTGAGCTGCTTTTCAGACATTAAAACTCCCAGCAGTTGGAAGACACTAATTGCATGCTAATCACCAACACATAGACCCCAGACTGATTGGAGGCAGAATATTGATCATTGATATTCCCAGTTACCACCCTATTATCTCATCATGGACTGATCAGAAAGTCTATGAGCTGATCAGTCACCCTGCCACTTTTTCCCTTACAGTATCTTTAAAAATTCTTCCCCAAAATCTACTGAGGGGTTTGGGGCATATGAGCATTAGCTGGCCATTTTCCTTACTTGGCCCTGCAATAAATGCCTTAATTTCATCCACCACAACTTGGTGTCAGTAGATTAGCTGTGCTGAATGTGAAATTCAAGCAGACCCAAATTTGATCTGGTACTATGAGCAAGAGATTTTAAATGCATAAGGAATACATCTTCCTTCATGCACTGTTTGTCTGACCCAGTGTTCTTTCTGTTACAGAAGTTTCATATCTTCTATCAGCATGGCTCTTATATCTGATGTCTTTGCTTAATACTCTAAAAGAACATATTGTACTGAGACAAAAAATAAAAGTAGATTTAGCCTAATAAGGCAGGCATGAAACTTTGTTACATTAAAAAAATCCATGTGTCCAAAAAAGCACAGTCTTTTTAATTACTTGCACAGTGATTATTTTATTTATCCACATTTATTTATCCATTCTTTACTGCAGTTGTCTGTTGGATAGGGCTATCTGGCTCAATACCACTCACAAGCAACATCAGAAGTAGAGTTTTAAATTAGGACTTTAAAAAGCAACACAGATGACAATTTGAAAAACACAAAACTCACATTATAATATGACGAATGTTAGTAAATACAACGCACAAAAGTATGTATACAAATGACAGGTAACAAAGTGAGGATGGTGGTGTGGTTTTTATTAACTAGCAAGTCTGTCTTTCTAGAACCTTCTAAAATACATCCTCATCTCTTTCCTTTTTTTTGCTATTCTCCTCCTACTGCATCCCTGATCTTCCTCTCCAGTACACACACATTAGTTAGTATTCATACTGGATCGATTATTTCCCAAATTGTCATTTATCATACTATTAAATGCAAAGTGTTCTCAGTCTGCTTCAAAATGGTCTTCATCAGACATACTCATCAGTGGTAGGTGTTTGCTGAGCAGTGTCCGTGCAAGTGCTCAAAACAAGGCACCCTTCTAATTCTGCAAATATATTTTATCTGAGAACACCTGACACACTTCAACTGGCTCTCTGCATTTATTTAAGAATATTGTGAGCATCTCTGTTTTTAAGGAGGAAAAATAGGAAGAATCACCTTACGGCAGAATTCTTAATTTCATCTCCGATTCCTCTGCCTCATTATCAAATATACCCACTCTATCCTCCCCCTCAAGCCTATCTTGTGAGTAACTGCTCTCATCCAGTCACTGTCCCCTTCAGTTCAATTCAGTTCAGTTCAGTCTCTCCGTAATGTCCAGCTCTTTGCAACCCCATGGACTGCAGCACGCCAGGCCTCCCTGTCCATCACCAATTCCCAGGGCTTGCTCAAACTCATGTCCATTGAGTCCATGATGTCATCCAACTATCTCATTCTCTGTTGTCCCCTTCTCCTCCTGCCTTCAATCTTTCCCAGCATCAGGGTCTTTTCAAATTGTCAGTTCTTTGCATCAAGTAGCCAAAGTATTGGAGCATCAGCTTCAGCATCAGTCCTTCCAATGAACATTCAGGACTGATTTCCTTTAGGATGGACTGGTTTGATCTCCTTGCAGTCCAAGGGACTCTCAAGAGTCTTCTCCAACACCACAATTCAAAAGCATCAATTCTTCAGCATTCAGCTTTCTTTATAGTCCAACTCTCACATCCATACATGACTACTGGAAAAACCATAGCTTTGACAAGGTATGTTGCAAAGTAATGGCTCTGCTTTTTAATATGCTGTCTAGGTTGGTCATAATTTTTCTTCCAAAGAGCAAGTGTCTTTTAATTTCATAGTTGCAGTCACCACCTGCAGTGATTTTGGAGCCCCTAAAAATAAAGTCTCTTACTGTTTCCCCATCTATTTGCAATGAAGTGATGGGGCCAGATGCCATGATCTTAGTTTTTTGAGTGTTGAGTTTTAAGCCAGCTTATTTCTTAAGCTGGGCACCAATTACAAAGATGAGTCAGTTTGTTAAATTCATCCAGCTATATACTTGATTGGTGTAGGTTTTAAGCTTATTCTTCAATGAAAAGTTGAAAAAAAAAAAGCCTAGTGTTCTGTCAAGATTTTCCTGGTTATCAGCTTCACAGATATGACAGAAGATGGTTTCAAGGTCATTAGTAGGTTACTTTCACCAGACATTTGGTGAGATAGGTGAGACACATAATTCGTTTAAAAGCATACATAGTATATGGGCTTTCCTGGTGGCTCAGATGGTAAAGAATCTGCCTGCAATGCAGGAGACTCAGGTTCAATCCCTGGGTGCGAAAGATCCCCTGGAGAAGGAAATGGCAACCCAATTTAGCATTCTTGCCTGGAGAATCCCATGGACAGAGGACCCTGGCGGGCTACGGTCCAAAGGGTCACAAAGAGTCAGACACGACTGAGCAACTAACACACACAGTATGTGCAGTTGACCCTTGAATAATTTCAGGGGTTAGCACCCCAATCACATATAGCTACAGTAGGCAAACAGTGCACATCCCTGTTGCGCAACCAGAGATCACATAGTACTTAATTTTTGAAAAATTTGCTGCAAGTTGACCTGTATAGTTCAAACTCATTTTATTCAAGGATCAACTGTATATATGTGTGTGCATGTGTATACTTTTTATATATTTATATTTACTTTGATTAAATTAATTTGTGGAAGATTAAAGGGAGATTTTGTATAATCTGCCATAAATTAATTTAATCAAAGTAAACAAGCAGTGTTATCAATATATTTGCATAAAGCTTTGGAAAATGCAAAGTGCTCTCATCCAGACACTGCTTTCACTTGATTCTGGCTTTATTGGCTGACAGCATTCATTTCAGTTGGTCTCTGTAATGGAGAGCAGGCCTTGACATGTTATATAACAACTTAACTAACAGCCACCATGCCCAATGGAGCAAACCAGCCTGTTGCCTAGTGACTATTATCCAAGACAATCAGGATAAACAGCAAATAGCACAGATATTTTTAAACAAGCGTTTGTTGACCCAGATACAATATTTATATGACTTACTAATTTCTCAGACAGAATTGGTCCCTATCATACCCTGTAGGACAGAAATTTGTTATTCCTTAATTATTCATTGCTTATTCCTCGAAAATTTTTTTTAATGAAGAAACCTTTGAAAAGGAGTCATAATAAGTTCCCAAGAGGAAGCTGAAATGTCCCTCAAGCTTTATTCTTTATTTTTTAATTCACATCTAAGGAATATCTTTGCTGCAAAAGAGTTTGTAAACTCTCTAGATTTTATAACATCCTTCCTATCTTCTGGAGTGTTTACTTGTGACATTTGTTCAATGGTTAGAAGTATCTTAAGTCAAGGCGAAGCAGAGAATAAATTCTGTAGTCTGCTCAGGTCATTTTACTGGGGATTCTGTACATTGGAAAGGTCACCCTACACTTTGCCAAGGCTCAGTGAAGGCCCACTGCCTTAGGGGCCCTTCACCGAACAAAGTTTCGCAGGGTCTCTCCACAGGGACCTTGTGAGCTGATTTGTGAATGAATGCACAACTCTGTTGTAAGGTGTTAACATATTGTGTTGTCATTGCTGGTTTATATCTTAGTTTCCCCAAAGATTATGAGCTACTTGTCAGAGGGATATGGCCCATTCATTTTTGGAGCATCTTGACTGGAATACAATGTATATTAAATGGAATTTGAAGGACTAAAATAAGGCCTTTATTGTGCTTGAAGATAGTCTGATAAGGAAACTGTTACAGACTGAATGTGTTTGCATGCTAAGTTCCTTCATTCATTTCTAACTCTTTGCAATCCTCTTGACCAGAACATGCCAGGCTCCTCTGTCTACGGGATTCTTCAGGCAAGAATAGTGGAGTGAATTGCATTCTCTTCTCTAGGGGATCTTCCGGACCCAGGGATCAAACCCGAGTCTCTTACATCCCCTGCGTTGGCAGGCAGGTTCTTTACCACTAGAGCTCCCTGGGGAGCCCAATGCTTGTGTCCCCCACAATTCACATGCTGAAGTTCTAACCCTCCGTGTGATAGCATTTGGAGATGGGGCCTTAAGGAGGCAATTAGGTTTAGATGAGGTTCTGAGGATGGTGCCCCATGATGAGATTGTCTTTATAAGAAGAGAAAGAAACTGGAGCTTTTTCTTTCTCTCTCTACCATTCAAGGCCACAGCAAGATGGTGGCAGTCAGCAGGCCAGGAAAAGAGGGCTCTTTAGCACCCCACCATGCTGACACTCTGGTCTCACACTTCCAACCTCAAGAACCAAGAAAAATACATTTTGGCTGTTTAGGCTACAGAGTCTATGGTGCTTTGTGATGAAAACCTGGGAAAATTAAGGAAAAACTTGTTTTTAAAAGTTCAGGTCAAATTATTTGTTTAAACTCTTTGATACTGTGTCATTTACTATAGCTACCTCTGATCAATGGGATTTCAGACCAGGAGTATGAAATTGTATATTTTACTTTATATACTTTGGTACCACTTAGCTTTTTAAAAAGCCATAAACTTGTCTTTACTTCTATAGTTTAAAATATAATTGAAAGTATAGGAGTTCTGCCTCCTTAGTGCAGTAGCAATGCATCAGTCTCATTCTCTGAAGGTCCTAGTTTGAACAAGGGGGCAGTTCCTTGGGCTTCCCAGGTGGCTCAGTGGGTAAACAATCCTCCTGCAAAGCACGAGACATAAGAGATGCGCGTTCAATTGATGGGTGGAGAAGATCCCCTGGATGAGCCACTCCATTATTCTTGCCTAGAGAATTCCATGGGCAGAGGAACCTGGTGGGCTATAGTCCACTGGGTCACAAACAGTTGGACATGACTGAAGCGACTTAGATCAGTTCAGTTCAGACGCTCAGTCCTGTCTGACTCTTTGCGAACCCATGAATCGCAGCACGCCAGGCCTCCCTGTCCATCACCAACTCCCGGAGTTCACTCAAACTCATGTCCATCGAGTCGGTGATGCCATCCAGCCATCTCATCCACTGTTGTCCCCTTCTCCTCCTGTCCCCAATCCCTCCCAGCATAAGAGTCTTTTCCAATGAGTCAACTCTTCATGTGAGATAGCCAAAGTATCAGAATTTCAGCTTTAGCATCATTCCTTCCAAAGAACACCCAGAGCTAATCTCCTTCAGAACGGACTGGTTGGATCTCCTTGCAGTCCAAGGGATTCACTCTAAAGAGTCTTCTTCAACACCACAGTTCAAAAGCATTAATTCTTCAGTGCTCATCTTTCTTCACAGTCCAACACTCTCATCCATACATGACCACTGGAAAAACCATAACCTTGATAAAAACAGACCTTTGTTGGCAAAGTAATGTCTCTGCTTTTCAATATGCTATCTAGGTTGGTCATAACTTTTCTTCCAAGGAGTAAGTGTCTTTTATTTTCATGGCTGCAGTCACCTTCTGTAGTGACTTTGGAGCCCAAAAAGATAAAGTCTGACACTGTTTCCCCATCTATTTCACATGAAATGATGGGACTAGATGCCATGATCTTCGTTTTCTGAATGTTGAGCTTCAAGCCAACTTTTTCACTCTCCACTTTCACTTTCATCAAGAGGCTTTTTAGTTCCTCTTCACTTTCTGCCATATGGGTGGTGTCATCTGCATATCTGAGGTTCTTGATATTTCTCCCGGCAATCTTGACCCCAGTTTGCACTTCCTCTAGCCCAGCATTTCTCATGATGTACTCTGCATAGAAGTTAGATAAACAGGGTGACAATATACAGCCTTGACAGACTCCTTTTCCTATTTGGAACCAGTCTGTTGTTCCATGTCCAGTTCTAACTGTTGCTTCCTGACCTGCATACAGGTTTCTCAAGAGGCAGGTCAGGTGGTCTGGTATTCCCATCTCTTTCAGAATTTTCCACAGTTTATTGTGATCTATACAGTCAAAGGCTTTGGCATAGTCAATAAAGCAGAAACAGATGTTTTTCTGGAACTCTTGCTTTTTCCATGATCCAGCAGATGTTGGCAATTTGATCTCTGGTTCCTCTGCCTTTTCTAAAACCAGCTTGAACATTTGGAAGTTTACGGTTCACATATTGCTGAAGCCTGGCTTGGAGAATTTTGAGCATTACTTTACTAGCGTGTGAGATGAGTGCAATTGTGCAGTAGTTTGAGCATTCTTTGGCATTGCCTTTCTTTGGGATTGGAAAGAAAACTGACCTTTTCCAGTCCTGTGGCCACTGCTGAGTTTTCCAAATCTGCTGGCATATTGAGTGCAGCACTTTCACAGCATCATCTTTCAGGATTTGATATAGCTCCACTGGAATGCCATCACCTCCACTAGCTTTGTTCGTAGTGATGCTTCTAAGGCCCACTTGACTTCACATTCCAGGATGTCTGGCTCTAGATCAGTGATCACACCATTATGATTATCTGGGTCGTGAAGATCTTTTTTGTACAGTTCTTCTGTGTATTCTAGCTACATCTTCTGCTTCTGTTAGGTTCATACCATTTCTGTCCTTTATCAAGCCCATCTTGGCATGAAATGTTCCCTTGGTATCTCTAATGTTCCTGAAGAGATCTCTAGTCTTTCCCATTCTGTTGTTTTCCTCTATTTCTTTGCATTGATCACTGAAGAAGGCTTTCTTATCTCCTCTTGCTAGACTTTGGAACTCTGCATTCAGATGTTTATATCTTTCCTTTTCTCCTTTGCTTTTCGCTTCTCTTCTTTTCGCAGCTATTTGTAAGGCCTCCCCAGACAGCCATTTTGCTTTTTTACATTTCTTTTCCATGGGGATGGTCTTGATCCCTGTCTGTTGTACAATGTCACAAACCTCCTTCCATAGTTCATGAGGCACTCTATCTATCAGATCTAGTCTCTTAAATCTATTTCTCACTTCCACTGCGTAATCATAAGGGATTTGATTTAGGTCATACCTGAATGGTCTAGTGGTTTTCCCTACTTTCTTCAATTTCAGTCTGAATTTGGCAATAAGGAGTTCATGATCTGAGCCACAGTCAGCTCTTGGTCTTGTTTTTGCTGACTGTATAGAACTTCTCCATCTTTCGCCGCAAAGAATATAATCAATCTGATTTCGGTGTTGACCATCTGGTGATGTCCATGTGTAGAGTCTTCTCTTGTGTTCTTGGAAGAGGGTGCTTGCTATGACCAGTGCTTTCTCTTGGGAAAATTCTATTAGCCTTTGCCCTGCTTCATTCCATATTCCAAGGCCAAATTTGCCTGTTACTCCAGGTGTTTCTTGATTTCCTACTTTTGCATTCCAGTCCCCTATAATGAAAAAGACATCTTTTTTAGGTGTTAGTTCTAAAAGGTCTTGTAGGTCTTCATAGAACCATTCAACTTCAGCTTCTTCAGCATTACTGGTTGGGCCATAGACTTGGATTACTGTGATACTGAATGGTTTGCCTTGGAAACAAACAAAGATCATTCTTTCGTTTTTGAGATTGCATCCAAGTACTGCATTTTGGACTCTTTTTTTGACCATGATGGCTACTCCATTTATTCTGAGGGATTCCTGCCCTCAGTAGTAGATATAATGGTCATCTGAGTTAAATTCACCCATTCCAGTCCATTTTGGTTCTCTGATTCCTAGAATGTCGACATTCACTCTTGCCATCTCCTGTTTGACCACTTCCAATTTCCCTTGACTCATGGACCTAACATTCCAGGTTCCTATGCAATATTGTTCTTTACAGCATCGGACCTTGCTTCTATCACCAGTCACATCCACAACTGGGTATTGTTTTTGCTTTGGCTCCATCCCTTCCTTCTTTCTGGAGTTATTTCTCCACTGATCACAGTAGCATATTGGGCCCCTACTGACCTGGGGAGTTCCTCTTTCAGTTTCCTATCATTTTGCCTTTTCATACTGTTCATGGGGTTCTCAAGGCAAGAATACTGAAGTGATTTGCCATTCCCTTCTCCATGGACCACATTCTGTCAGACCTCTCCACTATGATGCACCTGTCTTGGGTGGCCCCACAGGGCATGGCTTAATTTCATTGAGTTAGACAAGGCTGTGGTCCTAGTGTGATTAGATTGATTAGTTTTCTGTGAGTATGGTTTCAGTGTGTCTTCTCTCTGATGCCCTCTTGCAACACCTACTGTCTTACTTGGGTTTCTCTTACCTTGGGCGTGGAGTATCTCTTCATGGCTGCTCCAGCAAAGCACCGCCACTGCTTCTTACCTTGGACGAGGGGTATCTCCTCACCGCAGCCCCTCCTGACCTTTAACCTGGAGTAGCTCCTCTTGGTCCTCCTGTGCCTGTGCAGCCACCACTCCTTGGACCTGGGGTAGCCCCTCTCGGCCACCGCCCCTGGCCTCCGACCGTGGGGTAACTCTTCCCGGCCGCCACGCCTTCCTCCTGGCCACTTCTGAGCTGTCGCAGCCTGGCACTCTTGGCCGCCGCCCCTGATCTCGGATGCGGGGTAGCTCCTATCCACTGCCCCTGACCTCGGACACAGGGTAGCTCCTCTCGGCCGCCACCCCTGACCTCGGGATGTGGGGTAGCTCCTCTTGGCCGCCACCCATCGGGCATGGGGTCCTCCCGGCTTCTGCCCCTGACCTCGGACATGGGGTAGCTCCTTGTGCGCCTTCGCAGTAGGAAAGTATTGCTAACGTACAACTCTGTAGAAATTAACATAATTATGCAATCACTAAGTTATACAAAAGTTACAATATCAAAAAAGAACAAAAGAATAATCTAAAATAAAATTATTTCAAAAAGGAAGAGCTTGAAATAAAAGTGTTCAGGAAACAAACTGTGTCAGGAAGTTGATAAGCTCCATCTATAATACAATATCAGAAGTCAGGGAGCCTGGGACACACCAGTCATTCAACCTCTCTTTCACTCAAGAAAAGGCTGGTGTGGGATGTGGAGCTGGTGAATGAGTGTGCAAGTCCAAAGAGAAAAGAGAAGCATTTTCTAAGGTAAGGGGTAAAGGGAGGGGGTGATTTCAGAGGGGAAAAAATCATTTTCCAGGAGTTTAAATGAGCTGAAGAACAGGCTATGACCTTCAAGAAAGACTTTTCAAAATAGATTTTTTTGCCTCAGAAAATAATCAGAGCAAACCTTCTGTGTTTTCTCATTTTAAATTTAGACTTGATAAGTAAGCAACAGATGTATTTACACTTGTATTGTCTGCAAGTGGATGATGATTGAATTTTGATGCTGAATTGGACCAAATATCCCAAATGAAATTTTTCACATCAGCTGTAAAATTGTAACATTTCACAAAGCCACACATATTCTGTTTTCACCTTGTACAGTTTTCCCACGAGTAAAGATTGTTTATTTCAAGGAGGGTAAATGTATTTCATTTGCAACCTTCATGTGTCCCAGGAGAAAAAGAGTTGCATGTCAGATACATTTGATTTAGGATCATTCCTACCTTTCTAAAGTGAAGGTGCACTCTAAATATTGATTCTTTTTTCATAAAAAATTCCCCATGTATCACCCTTCCTGAAGGAAGAGAAATAAGAAAGATTACAGCTGTCTTTGTAGACCAGATACAACAAAAAATTGCTGGTGTTGATTGAGGTGAACCAAACTCAGGATCAGAATGTCCTTCTCTATTACAAGTGAATGCAATAAAAAAATACCTTCTGACTCCTAAAGTTACATGTTTAGATTCTTTCTCCTTTTTTACCCTTTCCTCCTCTGAGTCCTGTTAGCCACTAGCTACCTTTTCTCTGTATATGACATCATACACACATTTACTCACACATAGTATTTAGGAAAAATATCTAATTGAAGCTTTATTGTGGTTTCTTATAATTGGTGGTAAGTCATCAGCAAATAATGTGTTCCTATAATGGTTAAAGTAGTAAATTGGCTGCATGAATTTAAGATATAAATCAACTAGCTGTTTGGGGCATTTGAGGAAGATCTTATGGACTTGTAGCAACTGTTGCTGTTTAGTCATGTCCCGTGCATGCGTGCTCAGTCGCATCTGAGCCTTTGTGACTCCAAGGACTGTAGCCTGCAAGGCTCCTCTGTCCATGGGATTTTCCAGGCAAGAATACTGAATTGGGTTGCCATTTTCTTCTCTAGGATATCTTCCTGACCCAGGGATTGAACCCACGTCTCCTGCATTCCAGGCAGATTTTTCACCACTGAGCCATCAAGGAAGTCATGTCCAGTAGGGAAGCAAAATTTGCCACCCTCCAATGTATCTCTTTGGCATGAGAAAAGATGCAGAAGAATGCAGGATGTTTTTTATCTCCCCCTTAACTATCTAATCGAATTTAGATTTAGGGCCTATTCCAAGAAAGAGAACTATCACTAGAGATATCTATAGTATAATATGAAGTAGGTTTCTTAGAGAGGAACCTGGCAAAGTCTGTTTGTCACAATTCCTCTCTGGGTCCCCTTGATTCTGCATGCCCCAGCAAATGTTTACCAAACATTTGCTCTTTATTCATCTTCCTATGAATTGCCTTCCTTCACATTAAAGTCCCAGACCCCAATCTAGAATGACATTAGAAACCTCATTTTATCTGTCTTTGCTATCTCTCATGTTCAGATTCTTCATATGTATGTTAGTAGGCTTGATTTTTCCTGTTAAACTATCAGTTTAATTCTTAAACCAGCCAGAAGAATCTAAAAATTAGATGAAAGTTGTTTGTTTGTTTTTCTCCTTCACTCAGTCAAATTTCCCTGGCCATGAGACTCTGTACTGTTCACCTTCCTAACTGCCCCTCACTGGTTAGCCAGCTGCAAGTTTCAAAACATAAAAGGAAGAGCCTGCCTCCACTCAGATATAGGTAAAAAGAGGATAATCATTTCTGACTTAAGTCTCTTCATCACTACATATGGCACATGTAGGCGGTGTAAAGATCAAATGTTCAAACTGGTTATACCAAACATTATGCAAATGTGATGTACAGTAATATAGTCATAAAATGTCCAGTAATTCTCCATGCTCTCACAACAGCTTGACAAAGCTGTCCTGCTCTCTGAAGACAGTTGATCTGCAGGCTGTACGTTTATATTCACTACAAACTTCTTTCTGTGCTCTGTTCAGTCGCTCAGTCCTGTCTGATTTTTTTAAAATTATGTCTTGTTACCACACATATCACTAGGGATTTCACTGGCTTTCCTATTTTAAGTCCCCATATCAAAACAATTTCTTTTAAGGATGTGATTCAATTCTAGAGACTTACCTATAAAACCATGGTAGGTTATTCACCAATACAGCATGATGTATGATTGGAGAGTTTCAATGTCATCATAAAGTGGATCCTTGCCCTTTCTACTTGCCCTCCAGTCCTTTGAGTGTTCTGTTCCAAGGCTGATCACCTGAAAGGCAATTAGAAGTAAGCTGCATTCATATAATTAATAAATAACTGTATTTATTATTAAACAAAAAATTATTTCTTTAACCAAAATAATCGTATGAGTTTATACACACAAGTAAAAATATATACAGGTAAACATACTTGTATATATTTGTATATATTGTACAAGTATATATTCTATATTTGCATATATAGTAAACTCTGCCAGTGCAGGAGATGATGGAGACATAGGTTCAGTCCCTAGGTCAGGAAGATCCCTTGGAGAAGGGAATGGCTACCCACTCCAGTATTCTTGCCTGGAGAAGTCCATGGACAGAGGAGCCTGGTGGGCTATCATCCATGGGGTTGCAAAGAGTTGGACATAACTGAAGTAACTTAGCACACACAGATTACCAACACAGGTTAAGGAAATCCTCATGTGCAAGTGGCCTGGATAAAACCAGAAGTTCTTCCTTTAAATATGAAAAAGAAACAGCTTAGGAAATACACTGAAATCAAAAGAATAAGTTACCAACATACTCGATTTCTTTGTCTCAGGTGCAATATTGTGTTTGATCTTTAGTAGAGATATACAGGAAAAAAGAGCTCAAGTAATTTATGAGGGTCAATTAGAACTCTCTGGAATAAATGTCAATTTGGTTAGCAAGGTATTTCTCAGTGATATAACCTCCAGAAATTGGACTAGCAGTCTTATAAATTCTGTGACCTATGTGGTCATGGTAAAGGGGAATGTTAAGACTTTCCTCCAACTGTACAGTGGGTCTCTGATCACAGAATGGGTGAAATGAGAAAATATAAGCCCAAACTGTGTGAAGTCACGTCGACCAAATTGGTGGAAATTTTTTCACAGCTATGATATTATTTTGATGGTTCCACTGGAATTGTGATTAATTTGGAAAACAGCACCACATGCATTTTGCTTAGCATGAGTTGTATTTTCAAATTGTCGTCTTATTCTGCTGGTGAAATTGTTTGGAAAGCCCCAAACACTGCTTCTCTCTATAACTGTGCTTGGCATCAGATCAGATCAGTCGCTCAGTCGTGTCCGACTCTTTGCGACCCCATGAACCGCAGCACGCCAGGCCTCCCTGTCCATCACCAGCTCCCGGAGGTCACTCAGACTCGCATCCATCGAGTCAGTGATGCCATCCAGCCATCTCATCCTCTGTCGTCCCCTTCTCCTCCTGCCCTCAATCCCTCCCAGCATCAGAGTCTTCTCCAATGAGTCAACTCTTCGCATGAGGTGGCCAAAATACTGGAGTTTCAGCTTTAGCATCATTCCTTCTAAAGAAATTCCAGGATTGATCTCCTTCAAAATGGACTGGTTGGATCTTCTTGCAGTCCAAGGGACTCTCAAGAGTCTTCTCCAACACCACAGTTCAAAAGTATCAATTCTTCGGCGCTCAGCCTTCTTCACAGTCCAGCTCTCACATCCATACATGACCACAGGAAAGACTATAGCCTTGACTAGGCGAACCTTTGTTGGTAAAGTAATGTCTCTGCTTTTGAATATGCTATCTAGGTTGGTCATAACTTTCCTTCCAAGGAGCAAGCGTCTTTTAATTTCATGGCTGCAGTCACCATCTGCAGTGATTTTGGAGCCCAGAAAAACAAAGTCTGACACTGTTTCCACTGTTTCCCCATCTATTTCCCATGCAGTGATGGGACCAGATGCCATGATCTTCGTTTTCTGAATGTTGAGCTCTAAGCCAACCTTTTCACTCTCCACTTTCACTTTCATCAAGAGGCTTTTTAGCCCCTCTTCACTTTCTGCCATAAGAGTGGTGTCATCTGCATATCTGAGGTTATTGATATTTCTCCCGGCAATCTTGATTCCAACTTCTGTTTCTTCCAGTCCAGCATTCCTCATGATGTACTCTGCATATAAGTTAAATAAACATGGTGACAATATGCAGCCTTGACGTACTCCTTTTCCTATTTGGAACCAGTCTGTTGTTCCATAGGTGATAATTAAAAGGAATCGATGGAAACACTGAAGCAGAAAAAGTAAGTTATATTCTCTGACCTAATCCTAGTCATTGAAGCATATTAAAAATGAAGTCAGAATTTCTATCTTCTGTATATGCCTGGCCTTTATTTTGGTTAATTTTTTATTGGGAAATAAAACACCTCTGCCAAAAAAATGCAAAACAGCAGCTTTGATTTATCACAAAGGAAGCACTCTAATAATCTGGTGAAGAAATAGAATATTACATGTCATTCAGGGCCCATGCATATTCCCTCTTACTCACTGTTCCTTCTTTTTCTTCCCCTCAAAGGTAACCACTAACTTGATATTTAACTTAACTCTTTGCTTCCTTTTCGAAGTATGATTTTACTACTTAAGCAAAAAACCCTAAACATTAGTTCAATTTTCCCTGCTTTTGAGCTTCCTGTAAGTGAAATTATACAAGATGTCTCCTTTTGCATCTGGATTCTTTTGTTCAACATTTCCAGACAACTGCATTTAGCTGTAGGTCTTTTAATCTCATTGCTTTTTAGTATTTGTCCTATGATTGTATCATGATCTATCTTTCCATTAAACTGCTGAAGAACTTTATAAACTACACTCCTAGGCCTGTTCTTATAGATGTATCTTGCTATACATAAGCACACATTTCTAGAAGTGGAATTGTTGGTTTCAGGGTATTTCTATCTTCAACCATAATTCTTTCAAAATGTCTTCCAAAGTGGCTGTTCCAATTTTCCAATTTATACCCCCAAGAACAGTATATGGGAGCCCCCACACCTCCACGTTCTCACATCACAGTTGATATTTTCATATTTGCAGGAGTTCTTAAAGTGTTCTGAGGTTGATCAAAAGGTACCAACTTCCATTTATAAGATCTAGGGATGTAACATACAGCATGGTGACTATAATTAACAAATAGTTGTTTATTTATTATTTTTTTTTTGCCAGCAAATATAAGTTTTTATTTTATTTTTTTAAATTTTATTTTGCTTAACTTTACAGTATTGTGTTGCTTTTGCCATACATCAAAATGAATCTGCCACAAGTATACATGTGTTCCCCATCCTGAACCCTCTTCCCTCCTCCCTCCCCATACCATCCCTCTGGGTCGTCCCAGTGCACCAGCCCCAGGCATCCGTTATCAGGCATCATACCTGGACGGGCGACTCATTTCAGATATGATATTATAATATTTCAATGCTATTTTCCCAGATCATCCCACCCTCTCCCTCTCCCAGAGTCCGAAAGATTGTTCTATACATCAGTGTCTCTTTTGCTGTCTCATAAATAGGGTTATTGTTACCATCTTTCTAAATTCCATATATATGCGTTCAGATCAGATCAGATCAGTTGCTCAGTCATGTCCGACTCTTTGCGACCCCGTGAACTGCAGCACGCCAGGCCTCCCTATCCATCACCAGCTCTCGGAGGTCACCCAGACTCACATTCATCGAGTCAGTGATGCCATCCAGCCATCTCATCCTCTGTCGTCCCCTTCTCCTCCTGCCCTCAATCCCTCCCAGCATCAGAGTCTTCTCCAATGAGTCAACTCTTCGCATGAGGTGGCAAAAATACTGGAGTTTCAGCTTTAGCATCATTCCTTCATACTGTATTTGTGTTTTACTTTCTGGCTTACTTCACTCTGTATAATAGGCTCCAGTTCCATCCACCTCATTAGAACTGATTCAAATGTATTCTTTTTAATGGCTGAGTAATACTCCATTGTGTATATGTACCACTGCTTTCTTATCCATTCATCTGCGGATGGACATCTAGGTTGCTTCCAAGTCCTGGCTATTGTAAACAGTGCTGCTATGAACATTGGGGTACATGTGTCTCTTTCAGTTCTGGTTTTCTCAGTGTGTATGCCCAGCAGTGGGATTGCTGGATCATAAGGCAGTTCTATTCCCAGGGTTTTGAGGAATCTCCATACTGTTCTCCATAGTGGCTGTACTAGTTTGCATTCCCACCAACACTGTAAGAGGGTTCCCTTCTCTCCGCACCCTCTCCAGCATTTATTGCTTGTGGGCTTTTGGATCGCAGCCATTCTCACTGGCGTGAAATGGTACCTCATAGTGGTTTTGATTTGCATTTCTCTGATAATGAGTGATGTTGAGCATCTTTTCATGTGTTTGTTGCCATCAGTATGTCTTCTTTGGAGAAATGTCTATTTAGTTCTTTGGCCCATTTTTTGATTGGGTCATTTATTTTTCTGGAATTGAGCTGTAGGAGTTGCTTGTAAATTTTTGAGATTAGTTGTTTGTCTGTTGCTTCATTTGCTATTATTTTCTCCCATTCTGAAGGCTGTCTTTTCATCTTGCTTATAGTCTCCTTTGTTGTGCAGAAGCTTTTTAAGTTTAATTAGGTCCCATTTGTTTATTTTTGATTTTATTTCCATTATTCTGGGAGGTGGGTCATAGAGGATCTTGCTGTGATGTATGTCAGAGAGTGTTTTGCCTGTTTTCCTCTAGGAGTTTTATGGTTTCTGGTCTTACATTTAGATCTTTAATCCATTTTGAGTTTATTTTTGTATATGGTGTTAGAAGGTGCTCTAGTTTCATTCTTTTGCAAGTGTTTGACCAGTTTTCCCAGCACCACTTGTTAAAGAGATTGTCTTTAATCCATTGTATATTCTTGCCTCCTTTGTCAAAGATAAGGTGTCCATATGTGCATGGATTTATCTCTGGGTTTTCTATTTTGTTCCATTGATCTATATTTCTGTCTTTGTGCCAGTACCATACTGTCTTGATGACTGTGGCTTTGTAGTAGAGCCTGAAGTCAGGCAGGTTGATTCCTCCAGTTCCATTCTTCTTTCTCAAGATAGCTTTGGCTATTCGAGGTTTTTTGTATTTCCATACAAATTGAGAAATTATTTGTTCTAGCTCTGTGAAGAATACCGTTGGTAGCTTGATGGGGATTGCATTGAATCTATAAATTGCTTTGGGTAGTATACTCATTTTCACTATATTGATTCTACCAATCCATGAACATGGTATATTTCTCCATCTATTAGTGTCCTCTTTGATTTCTTTCACCAGTGTTTTATAGTTTTCTATATATAGGTCTTTAGCTTCTTTCAGATCAGATCAGATCAGTCGCTCAGTCGTGTCTGACTCTTTGCGACCCCATGAACTGCAGCACGCCAGGCCTCCCTATCCATCACCAGCTCTCAGAGGTCACTCAGACTCACATTCATCGAGTCAGTGATGCCATCCAGCCATCTCATCCTCTGTCGTCCCCTTCTCCTCCTGCCCTCAATCCCTCCCAGCATCAGAGCCTTCTCCAATGAGTCAACTCTTCGCATGAGGTGGCCAAAATACTGGAGTTTCAGCTTTAGCATCATTCCTTCCAAAGAAATCCCAGGGCTGATCTCCTTCAGAATGGACTGGTTGGATCTCCTTGCAGTCCAAGGGACTCTCAAGAGTCTTCTCCAACACCACAGTTCAAAAGCATCAATTCTTCGGCACTCAGCCTTCTTCACAGTCCAGCTCTCACATCCATACATGACCACAGGAAAGACCATAGCCTTGATTAGGCGAACCTTTGTTGGCAAAGTGATGTCTCTGCTTTTGAATATACTATCTAGGTTGGTCATAACTTTCCTTCCAAGGAGTAAGCATCTTTTAATTTCATGGCTGCAGTCACCATCTCCAGTGATTTTGGAGCCCAGAAAAATAAAGTCTGACACAGTTTCCACTGTTTCTCCATCTATTTCCCATGTAGTGATGGGACCAGATGCCATGATCTTCGTTTTCTGAATGTTGAGCTTTAAGCCAACCTTTTCACTCTCCACTTTCACTTTCATCAAGAGGCTTTTGAGTTCCTCTTCACTTTCTGCCATAAGGGTGGTATCATCTGCATATCTGAGGTTATTGATATTTCTCCCGGCAATCTTGATTCCAGCTTGTGTTTCCTCCAGTCCAGCATTTCTCATGATGTACTCTGCATATAAGTTAAATAAACATGGTGACAATATACAGCCTTGACGTACTCCTTTTCCTATTTGGAACCAGTCTGTTGTTCCATGACCAGTTCTAACTGATGCTTCCTGACCTGCATACAGATTTCTCAAGAGGCAGATCAGGTGGTCTGGTATTCCCATCTCTCTCAGAATTTTCCACAGCTTCTTTAGGAAGATATATTTAGGAAGATATATTCCTAAGTATTTTATTCTTTTCATTGCAATGGTGAATGGAATTGTTTCCTTAATTTCTCTATTTTCTCATTATTAGTGTACAGGAATGCAAGGGATTTCTCTGTGTTGATTTTATATCCTGCAACTTTACTATATTCATTGATTAGTTCTAGTAATTTTCTGGTGGAGTCTTTAGGGTTTTCTACGTAGAGGATCATGTCATCTGCAAACAGTGAGAGTTTTACTTCTTGTTTTCCAATTTGGATTCCTTTTATTTCTTTTTCTGCTCTGATTGCTGTGGCCAAAACTTCCAAAACTATGTTGAATAGTAATGGTGAAAGTGGGCATCCTTGTCTTGTTCCTGACTTTAGAGGAAATGCTTTAAATTTTTCACCATTGAGGATGTTTGCTGTGGGTTTGTCATATATAGCTTTTATTATGTTGAGGTATGTTCCTTCTATTCCTGCTTTCTGGAGAGTTTTTATCATAAATGGATGTTGAAATTTGTCAAAGGCTTTCTCTGCATCTATTGAGATAATCATGTAGTTTTTACTTTTCAATTTGTTAATGTGGTGTATTACGTTGATTGATTTGTGGATATTGAAGAATCCTTGCATTCCTGGGATAAAGCCCACTTGGTCATGGTGTAGGATCTTTTTAATGTGTTGTTGGATTCTGATTGCTAGAATTTTGTTAAGGATTTTTGCATCTATGTTCATCAGTGATATTGGCCTGTAGTTTTCTTTTTTTGTGGCATCTTTGTCAGGTTTTGGTATTAGGGTGATGGTGGCCTCATAGAATGAGTTTGGAAGTTTGCCTTCCTCTGCAATTTTCTGGAACAGTTTGAGTAGGATAGGTGTTAGTTCTTCTCTAAATTTTTGGTAGAATTCAGCTGTGAAGCCGTCTGGATCTGGGCTTTTGTTTGCTGGAAGATTTCTGATTACAGTTTCAATTTCTGTGCTTGTGATGGGTCTGTTAAGATTTTCTATTTCTTCCTGATCCAGTTTTGGAAAGTTGTACTTTTCTAAGAATTTGTCCATTTCTTCCATGTTGTCCATTTTTTTGCCATATAATTGCTGATAGTAGTCTCTTATGATCCTTTGTATTTCTGTGTTGTCTGTTGTGATCTCTCCATTTTCATTTCTAATTTTATTGATTTGATTTTTCTCCTTTGTTTCTTGATGAATCTGGCTAATGGTTTGTCAATTTTATTTACCCTTTCAAAGAACCAGCTTTTGGCTTTGTTGATTTTTGCTATGTTCTCTTTTGTTTCTTTTGCATTTATTTCTGCCCTAATTTTTAAGATTTCTTTCCTTCTTCTAACCTTGGGGTTCTTCATTTCTTCCTTTTCTAGTTGCTTTAGGTGTAGAGTTAGGTTATTTATTTGACTTTTTTCTTGTTTCTTGAGGTATGCCTGTATTGCTATGAACTTTCCCCTTAGGACTGCTTTTATAGTGTCCCACAGGTTTTGGGTTGTTGTGTTTTCATTTTCATTCGTTTCTATGCAGATTTTGATTTCTTTTTTGATTTCTTCTGTAATTTGTTGGTTATTCAGCAGCGTGTTGTTCAGCCTGCATATGTTGGAATTTTTAATAGTTTTTCTCCTGTTATTGAGATCTAATCTTACTGCATTGTGGTCAAAAAAGATGCTTGGAATGATTTCAGTTTTTCTGAACTTACCAAGGCTAGATTTATGGCCCAGGATGTGATCTATCCTGGAGAAGGTTCCGTGTGCTCTTGAGAAAAAGGTGAAATTCATTGTTTTGGGATGAAATGTCCTATAGATATCAATTAGGTCTAACTGGTCTATTGTATCGTTTAAAGTTTGTGTTGCCTTGTTAATTTTCTGTTTAGTTGATCTATCCATTGGTGTGAGTGGGGTATTAAAGTCTCCCACTATTATTGTGTTATTATTGATTTCTCCTTTCATACTTGTTAGTATTTGTCTTACATATTGCGGTGCTCCTATGTTGGGTGCATATATATTTATAATTGTTATATCTTCTTCTTGGATTGATCCTTTGATCATTATGTACATATGATCATTATGTACACATTATGTACATATATACAAAGACACCTTCTTTGTCTCTTTTCACAGCCTTTGTTTTAAAGTCTATTTTATCTGATATGAGTATTGCTACTCCTGCTTTCTTTTGGTCCCTATTTGCATAGAAAATCTTTTTCCAGCTCTTCACTTTCAGTCTGTATGTGTCCCCTGTTTTGAGGTGGGTCTCTTGTAGACAACATATGTAGGGGTCTTGTTTTTGTATCCATTCGGCCAGTCTCTGTCTTTTGGTTGGGGCATTCAACCCATTTACATTTAAGGTAATTATTGGTAAGTATGATCCCGTTGCCATTTAGTTTATTGTTTTGGGTTTGAATTTATACACCCTTTTTGTGTTTCCTGTCTAGAGAATGTCCTTTAGTATTTGTTGGAGAGCTGGTTTGGTGGTGCTGAATTCTCTCAGCATTTGCTTGTCTGTAAAGCTTTTGATTTCTCCTTCATATTTGAATGAGATCCTTGCTGGGTACAATAATCTGGGCTGTAGGTTATTTTCTTTCATCACTTTAAGTATGTCTTGCCATTCCCTCCTGGCTTGGAGAGTTTCTATTGAAAGATCAGCTGTTATCCTTATGGGAATTCCCTTGTGTGTTATTTGTTGTTTTTCCCTTGCTGCTTTTAATATTTGTTCTTTGTGTTTGATCTTTGTTAATTTGATTAATATGTGTCTTGGGGTGTTTCGCCTTGGGTTTATCCTGTTTGGGACTCTCTGGGTTTCTTGGACTTGAGTGATTATTTCCTTCCCCATTTTAGGGAAGTTTTCAACTATTATCTCCTTTAGTATTTTCTCATGGTCTTTCTTTTTGTCTTCTTCTTCTGGGACTTCTATGATTCGAATGTTGTAATGTTTAATATTGTCCTGGAGGTCTCTGAGATTGTCCTCATTTCTTTTAATTCGTTTTTCTTTTTTCTCCTCTGATTCATTTATTTCTACCATTCTATCTTCTAATTCACTAATTCTATCTTCTGCCTCTGTTATTCTACTATTTGTTGCCTCCAGAGTGTTTTGGATCTCATTTATTGCATTATTCATTATATATTGACCCTTTTTTATTTCTTCTAGGTCTTTGTTAAACCTTTCTTGCATCTTCTCAATGCTTTTCTCCAGGCTATTTATCCATTTTGGTTTCCAGATTTTGGATTAATTTCACTATCATTAGTCAGAATTCTTTATTAGGTAGATTCACTATTTCTTCCTCTTTTGTTTGGTTTGGTGGGCATTTATCCTGTTCCTTTACCTGCTGGGTATTCTTCTGTCTGTTCATCTTGTTTAAATTGCTGAGTTTGGGGTGTCCTTACTGTATTCTGGTGGTTTGTGGAGTTCTCTTTATTGTGGCATTCCCTCACTGTGTGTGGGTTTGTACAGGTGGCTTGTCAAGGTTTCTTGATTAGGGAAGCTTGTGTCTGTGTTCTGGTGGATGGAGCTGGATTTCTTCTCTCTGGAGTGCAATGGAGTGTCTAGTAATGAGTTATGAAATATCTATTATTTTGGGGTGACTTTGGGTAGCCTGTATATTGGAGCTCAGGGCTGTGTTCCTGTGTTTCTGGAGAATTTTCTTGGTATGTCTTGCCGTGGAACTTGTTGGCCCTTGCATGATGCTTGGTTTCAGTGTCGGTATGGAGGCATTTGATGAGCTCCTGTCAATTAATGTTCCGTGGAATCAGGGTTTAGACTTAAGCCTCCTGCTTCCAGTTATCAGTCTTATTTTTACAGTAGTCTCAAAACTTCTCCTTCTATACTGCACTCCACAACTGGACCGCTAAGAGATGTTCACAGAGTTATACAGAGAAGACAAGAAGGAGGAAGGAGACAGAGGTGGTCAGGAGGATAAAAGGGGGGAATGAAAAGGAGAGAGACAGATCCAGTCAGTAATCAGTTCCCTAAGTGTTTTCCTTTATTTGGAACACACAGAAATTCACAGAGTTGGATAGAGTAGAGAGGGGTTAGGGAGGAGACACAGGAAAACTGGTGGAGACAAAGGAGAGTCTGGAGGTGGAGAGAACAGTCAAGCCAGTAATCTCGCTCCCTAGTAAAAAGTGGGTACTGAAGATTAGGTTCTTAAAGGTACAAAATTGGTAACAAATACCTAAAAGCAAAAATTAAAAATCTAGAGTAGAGTTTGGAGTTTCAAAAATACAGTGTTAAAGAAAAGAAGAAGGAAAAGAAAGAGAGAAAAAGAAAAAAAAAAAAAAAAAAAAAGAGTCACCAAAGTTATAAAGAAAATATAGGTACAAACTGATAACCAATATCAAAAAGCAAAAGTTAAAAATCTAGAGTAGAGTTTGGAGTTTCAAAAATACAATGTTAAAGAAAAGAAGAAGAAAAAGAAAGAAAAACAAAAGAAAGAAAGAAAGAAAGAAAGAAAATAAAAACAAAACCAAAAACAAACAAAGTCACAAAAATTATAAAGAAGATATAGGCACAAATTGATTACATATACCAGAAAGCATAAATTAAAGATCTAGATTAGAGTTTGGAATTTCAGGAATACAATGTCAAAGAAAAGATGAAGAGATAGAAAGAGGGAGGAAAAAAAGTCACAAAAGTTATTGAAAAAAAAAAGGTACAAAATTGATAATAATTACCAATAAGCTAAACTTAAGAATCTAGAGCAGAGTTTGGAGTTTCAAAAATACAATGTTAAAGAAAAGAAAAAAAGAAAGAAAGAAAAAAAGGGTCGCAAAAGTTATAAAAAAGATATATATGAAGTTTGTTTTTTTAAAAAAAGAAGAAGGGTCTTTTATTTATTTATTTATTTTTATTTATTTACTTTTTTTTTACAAAGTAATAGTAGGTTATAAAAGTGAAAATTAAAGGAGTACTAGAGGATAAAAAAATTTTTTTAATAAAATTTAAAAAAAAGAAAGAAAGAAAAATTGATGGTAAAAATAGTAACAATATATATAAGACTTTCTCTGTTATTGTTATGGGTATTGTGGGTTCAGTTCATTTTCGGCTAGTTCCTTGTTCCGGCTTAAATTTTTCAAGATCTATAGGCCCCTTTCTATGTAGTTGGTACTAACCACGGGGTTTTAGTTTATTGCCTGTTGCTTCCACGGCGGTTCCCTCTGTTATAGCTTATTCTGTTTGCTGGTCTCTTCAGTGTTTTATTTCTGCCCTGATACAAAGGGGGCGGTGGTGGACACTCTTTTTTTTTTTTTTTTAGGCTCACTTGTTTAATTGCACTGTGGGGAGGGAGGGACGCTGCAAATAAATACCACTGGTGTGTGCTCACAGTACCTCAGCCACACTGGGCCTGCCCCCGCTCACGGCGAGTGTAGCCTCCCTCCCCACTCTGCTCAGGCCTTCTGTTTCCCCGCCAGAACCATCTGCGGCCAGCCCTGGGCTGCTTGCCCCTCCCAGGTCTAAGCCGCTCAAGTTCAGGCACTAGGGTAGTCCTCAGAGGCCCAGGCTCGGTTGGGCCTGTGTTTTGTGCCCTTCGCAGATTCCAGCAGCACAGGTAATGAGGTGTTTAGCAAGCGCGGCTTCTGCAACTTATCACCTCCCGCCACTCAGTTTTCTAGGTGTACAACTGGCGCACTTTCTTAGGCGGATGTTGGCTGACCAGAGCCCCAAGAAGTCTTAGTTAGCAAAGAAGCCTGCTTACAGTTTTGTGGATAATGTCTCTCTGGGGCTGCGATTGCCTCCCTCTGGCTCTGGCTGCCTGTCACTGGATGGGAACGGTCTGCAGCCAGCTATCTCTGTATAGTCCTTTGTTCTGTGCGCGGGCCTGGCGGTGTCTTAGGTTAAGGCTGGCTTTTCGAGTGGTAGGTATCCCACAGTCTGGTTTACTAGCCCAAATTATTTTGCTCAGGTAACACTCGGGATATTCAGGTCAGATGCTTACTCTAAGCGATGCAGCCCGTGATGCAGCCCGCCATGCTCCTCCCTGCCCAGCCCGCACTTGCTAATGGTGGATGCAGGCATTTGCGCTGCTTCTCCGCTGGGGAAGTTATCATAGGGCTCGTAGTCTGTGGGTTTTAATTATTTATTTTCCTCCCTGTTATGTTGCCCTCCGTGCTTCCCAGGCTTGGCACAGACTTGGCAGTGAGAATGTTTCCTGGTGTTTGGAAACTTCTCTCTTTTTAAGACTCCCTTCCCTGGACAGAGGTCTGTCCCTCCCTCTTTGTCTCTTTTTTGTCTTTTATATTTTTTCCTACCTCCTTTAGAAGGCAATGAGTTGCTTTTCTGGGTGTCTGATGTCCTCTGCCGGCTTTCAGAAGTTGTTTTGTGGGATTTACTTGGCGTTTAAATGTTCTTTGATGAATTTGTGGAGGAGAAAGTGTTCTCCCCGTCCTATTCCTCCGCCATCTTAGCTCCTCCCCCCACAAATAGTTGTTTAAAAAGCAGATGTAAAAGTCCTCATCACAAGGGAAAAATAATTTATAATTATGCAAAGTGAAAGTTGTGGTAATCACTTCACAGTATACACATATATCAACTCATGGTGTACAACATTACATGTTAAATGTTAATTATATCTCAGTAAATCGCGGTGGGGGGGATATTCTGGATTACAGTGCTTTGTTATTTATACATGTTGCCAGTAATCATAACCCAATTTGTGGCTGCTTTTTCTACTCACTTAATAGTGCATTTGAGAGACCCAAGGTCTTAATTTTTTAAATTAATTTATTTTTGGTTGCACTAAGTCTTCTTTGCTGCTGACGGGCTTTCTCTAGTTGTGGTGAGTGGAGGCTATGCTTAGTTGTGGTGCACAAGCTTCTCATTGCAGTGGCTTCTCTCATTGTGGAGCACGGGCTCCAGGCTCATGGACTTCATTAGTTATAGCTTGCGGGCTCTAGAATATGGGCTCAGTAGTTGTCGCACATGGAATTAGTTGCTCTACCACTTGTGAAATCTTCCTGGACCAAGGATAAAATTCATGTCTCTTGCATCGGCAGGCAGATTCTTGTCCACTGTACCACCAGGGAAGTGCTTACCTTTTTATAGTAAAATTTGATCAATCATCTCCTTTATGGTTAGTGTTCATGCGTGTGTGTGTGTGTGTGTGTGTACTGTTTAAAAATTCTATTCCTACCCATAAATAATGAAGATTTGGCCTCATATTATCTTTTAGAAGATTTATTGATTGCTTTTCATATTTAGATCTTCAATATACATAAAAGTGATTTGTGTGTGTGATTTGAAATAGAGTCAAATTTCTCTTTTTCTCATGTTGGTATAAATTCCTCCCAACACCATTTATTGAAAAGACCATTCATTCTCCACTCCTCTACAATGTCATCTGTATTTGTTTCCTCTCTTTTTTCTCTATGATAGCACAAATAACCACAGTTGTCTCCTAGGCTATTGGCTATTGGCATTCCATGCTACAAGTTCATTGCTTTGAACAAGGAATGGGGAAGTTTAGGTTTAAAAGAGCAAGTGAATTTGCACATGTGCCTATCACCAAATTTCCTTGTATACACTTCTAGAGCATTTGCACAGAACTCTGTATGCCTGGCATTTTATGTAATAGGCTCTGCTCCTACTAAGTATCATGTATGTTCACTGTAGAGCAATGAATGAAATTTCCTGTTGTCAGAAACTCTGAGCACAGCTGGGTTGGACTTGCTGAGCAACAGGGTTCTGACGTGACTTTTTTTACTTTATAAAATTCACGCCTCTAAAATACCTTATGACATTTGGAAATCTTGTGTCTATCTTACCACGCACCATATGACCAACACCGCTGCTAACAGATAAGAATAGAAGTTATTATGTATTAAAGTATTGTGTATTGAGTAAAATAGGCATAGAACTCTCTCAGGTAGAGGTATGATTTGAGTAATATTTGCCCTTAGAAGAGTAAAAGACTACAGATGTTTTATTGTGTTCAACATAAAAGAAGCAGAAAGAAGAATAGAGAGAACTCATTATAAAAGGTCTGAAATAATCTTTCTTTTAGTTTTACCTACTTGACCTTCTAAAACTTCTCAGTTCACTTACTCCATCTTATATTATTTATATTTCATTGTTTTAATCTTGAAAACAAATTTAGGGAAGGATTTTGGAGGTATATTTCCTTCCTCTCATGCTTCTAGCTCTGTGTTCTGTTGTGATTAATTTGGAGAATAATAGCCTTTAGGTACTTGCCTTTTTAAGTTTTAAATTTTTCTTTTTTCCTTCAGCATTTCCAGGCTCTTTTGGAATGCTTTTATCTCTAGAAGTCAAAACATAATATCTTTTGATCAGTTGGTTTAATTTAATGCTCCCCAAATTATTCTATGTTATATTGAAAATTGTGATTCATTTATAAGAACCCACTTAATTTTCAACTAAGGCAATACCAAGAAGAAAGAGAAAATGAGATAGAAATGCTCAAATGATGAACTGGGAAGAGAAAACATTTTGCAAATTTGAGTGTGGGCCATGAGATTGTGCTACTAAGTCATATTGGAATTGTAAACTCTATCACTAAATAGTCTGAAAAGTCTGCTGATATTTATTTTGTATTGGTATATATGTGCTTGTGTGCATATATAGGAAATATTACTGACTATGTAACAATTTGGTAATATAAAAATCTAATGGATGTAATTTTTTCCAAACAACATATTATCACTCATTAGGTATCTAGTTTGTAATTTATATTATTAACAAGATTTGAAGTCTTCCAGCCTTTGAACTAAAAGCACCTAATGGTTTAATCCTATTTGATAAGTATGACAACCCACATTAGATCTATGGATTATTCTACCTCCTTTATCAGTGTCTTTCAATAAAAATCCTTATTTTAATTTGCTGCTCAGCCTGAGTCCACAGATATATAATAAGCTATTTAGTACAACAATATCTTTACTTTAGAACTCTAAAAACATATATCATCTTTGTGCCTTGCAGTGACGTTAGATGGGGTGTATGTATAGGCCTAGAGCACAGGCAACTCTAGAGTCAGCCTGCTTACACCTTCTTACAGGAGTAAGTATACTTCTGTGCTATGAAAGGAAAATCAAAATGGAGTTTGTATTGTTAAGAGAGCGTTCTAAAATAGAGCTGGGAAGCCACTGAGGAAGTATGACTTATGCATATCTCAGACTAGATGGAATCTGACCTTTTGACCACTTATTGTCTTTTTTTAAACTTTTTATTTTGTATTGGGGTTTAGCTGATTAACAATGTTGTGATAGTTTCAGGTGAACAGCTAAGGGATTCAGCCATATATGTAAATGTATCCATTCTCCTCCAACCCCTCTCCCATCCAGGCTGCCACATAATGAGTAGTTCCACATGCTATACAGTAGGTCGTTGCTGGTTACCCATTTTAAATATAGCAGGACCACTTGTCTTAATGCAGGCATCCATATCATCTGTATAATGTTCCAGAAACAGGATTCTCATTGGACCCCTACCCTACCCTTAAAGGACAAACGTTTTCTTTGCTGCATCAGAGTCAATTATAATTCTTGCCAGACAACTTTGACAAACTTGTGACTTTTGCCTATACAAGGCCCCAACACTTTCTCTTCCCCCAAACACTCTCATTTTTACCCAAATCTGTGCCTCCCAAATTGCAATTCCTAAGTTACCCAAATAAAGCTCTTTGTTCTTTGAAGCTTCCATATAGATTACTGCTCAGCAAAACTCACACATTAACTTAGGACTCCAAGGCAAATAGACAGCAGACTCAAGTTCCTTTACCAGAATGATTTCATAAGCCAGAATAATAGCTACCATTTTTGAGTGATCCAAATGGTGCCAGATACTTTACATCTATTATTTCTAATCCTTACATAAAATGTGAAAAGTTCAGTTCAGTTCAGTCGCTCAGTCGTGTCTGGCTCTTTGCGACCCCATGAACCACAGCACACTAGGCCTTCCTGTCCATCACCAACTCCCGGAGTCCACCCAAACCCATGTCAATTGAATCAGTGATGCCATCCAACCATCTCATCATCTGTCATCCCCTTCTCCTCCTGCCCTCAATCTTTCCCAGCATCAGGGTCTTTTCCAATGAGTCAGCTCTTCGCATCAGGTGGCCAAAGTATTGGAGTTTCAGCTTCAACATCAGTCCTTCCAATGAACACCCAGGACTGAAATCCTTTAGGATGGACTGGTTGGATCTCCTTGCAATCCAAGGGACTCTCAAGAGTCTTCTCCAACACCACAGTTCAAAAGCATCAATTCTTTGGCACTCAGCTTTCTTCACAGTCCAACTCTCACAACCACACATGACCACTGTAAAAACCATAGCCTTGACTAGACGGATCTTTTTTGGCAAAGTAATTTTTCAGCTTTTTAATATGCTGTCTAGGTTGGTCATAACTTTCCTTCCAAGGAGTAAGAGTCTTTTAATTTCATGGCTGCAATCACCATCTGCAGTGATTTTGGAGCCCAGAAAAATAAAGTCAGTCACTGTTTCCACTGTTTCCCCATCTATTTGCCATGAAGTGATGGGACCAGATGCCATGATCTTAGTTTACTGAATGTTGAGCTTTAAGTTACCTCTCTTTTAAATATAAGGAAACAATCCGATGTTTCACTATTGGCCTAGTGTGGTGCTAGTCGTAAAGAACCGCTTGCCAATGCAGTAGATTTAAAAGATGTGGGTTCGATCCCTGGGTCTGGAAGCTCCCCTGAACAAGGGCATGGCAACCCACTCCAGTATTCTTGCCTGGAGAATCCCATGAACAGAGACACCTGGGTAGGCTACAGTCCATGGGGTCAAAGAGTCAGACACGACTGAAGTGACTTGGCATGCAAGTTCCAGAAGCAGTTTATCTGACCCCAAAGTCTACTCCATTCCTAAAGTACAATATATTCAAATCACTGGGAAACACAAGGCAAAAGAAAGATGCGAGCATAAATCATTGTATTCGAATGCAAAAGGAATACCTTTTTCTCATATCTAATTCAGATTTTAATATGTTTAATTTATTCCTGCTGCTAAGTCACTTCAGTCATGTCCGACTCTGTGCGACCCCATAGATGGCAGCCCACCAGGCTCCCCCATCCCTGGGATTCTCCAGGCAAGAACACTGGAGTGGGTTGCCATTTCTTTCTCCAATGCATGAAAGTGAAAAGTGAAGATGAAGTTGCTCAGTGGTGTCTGACCCTCAGCGATCCCATGGACTGCAGCCTTCCAGGCTCCTCCGTCAATGGGATTTTCCAGACAAGAGTAGTGGAGTGGGGTGCCATTGCCTTCTAATCACCCAATATTGAGACTGATCTAATTGATGAACACAGATTATGCTTCTAGCAGCAAAACACCCACAAGATAGAAATAATGTAGATTTTGAACTGACCACATGGTTCTATATCTTAATTCTGCCATTTACTACATGTGCAGGTGTGGGCAGAACCTAGAACATCTCTAGGTTCATAGAATGGGGATTTGTACACACACTACACAAGCCAGCTGATCTGAACTAGAAAAGGCATCTTAATGACCACCACACAGTACACTCTCAACTGGGACAGGTATTTTTTCTGAAGTCAGTTTCTAATGTGTTAAAATTTTTGGTAAACATAGTTGAACCTGAAGAGTTAATACAGATCCCAGCACATACCCATCATGGTTCAATTTCAGTTCAGTTCAGTTCAGTTGTTCAGTCATTTCTGACTCTTTGTGACCCCATGAATTGCAGCATGCCAGGCCTCCCTGTCCATCACCAACTCCTGGAGTTCACTCAGACTCATGCCCATCGAGCCAGTGATGCCATCCAGCCATCTCATCCTCTGTCATCCCCTTCTCCTCCTGCCCCCAATCCCTCCCAGCATCAGGGTCTTTTCCAATGAGTCAACTCTTCGCATCAGGTGTCCAAAGTACTGGAGTTTCAGCTTTAGCATCAGTCCTTCCAATGAACACTCAGGACTGATCTCCTTTAGAATGGACTGGTTGGATCTCCTTGCAGTCCAAGGGACTCTCAAGAGTCTTCTCCAACACCACAGCTCAAAAGCATCAGTTCTTTGGCTCTCAGCTTTCTTCACAGTCCAACTCTCACAACCACACATGAACACTGGAAAAATCATAGCCTTTACTAGATGGACCTTTGTTGGCAAAGTAATGTCTCTGTTTTTGAATATACTATCTAAGTTGGTCATAACTTTCTTTCCAAGGAGTAAGCATCTTTTAATTTCATGGCTGCAGTTACCATCTGCAGTGATTTGGTTAGAGTCATTAAAAAAATAACAATCCATTATGCCATTTCCTAGAGATCATGACCATGACTATCATTGGTCTATCATTGATTTTGCCTTGTTCTGGGGTTTCATCACAATGGAACCTATGTGTACAGTAAGGATTGTGACAGCGGCTTTCTTTCTGAGCCTTGTTGACTCCATGTCTGGATCCAGAAGGAGAGAGGGAGGCTCTTACAGCTGCAGCCAACTCCTGCTTCAGGAACCTGACCTTTAGATTCACGTGTGGATAATCCTAAGGCTAGTCATTTAAATGATCACATGCTTTTCCCTAAATGGCATCAGTTTCAGTGGGTCTTTTGAAAAGATGGTCTCATTTATTTATCATTTATCTCAGAGTCATCAGACAGGCGGAATCCTCCATATTAAGGCTGAATTTAGGCCATTTAGCCCAGAAAATTCTTTGCCACAACTCATCAGAGCTTGACTACTCAGTCTCTCTAGGTATCTCCTACGCTTGTAAAATAGGATAAAAATATTTGACTATATCACAGCTTTCATCTCCCCAGCCCATTGGAACCCTACCCTGTGTGTTAGCCCTGAAACCTTCTCTCTCTTTCACCCTCTAACAAGGGTCCTCCCTACCTTAGAAGATCAAAGGATTTGGGGGTTTTGTGGTGGAAGAACAGGCAGTAAATGTGGGAAAAGAGGGTGAACAAGGGCTAAACATGGAATGAATTGCTGGAGGAGATTTCAGGAGCTGAAAGGACAGATATTGAATAGAAAAACAGAAGAGACTATGAGAAACAGATTTTTAAGAAATATTTTTCATCTGTTTATCCCTTCACAGCATCCGAGAAAACCAAGTAAAAGACTAATTGCTTTGAAATGATCGTTGATTGCATGGACTGTGCTTTTTTGCCTATGACATCATCCTGGCAGTGACCTTTGTGGATCATGGATTTATAGGTTTTAAACTTGCTAGTCCAGCTGCTGTGCATAGATAACACTGTGTAGCTAAAGTTTACAAAAACCAGCTGTTGTAGCTTTCATCAGCCTCTTCAGATCTACTCTTCCTTCTCTTCTCTGAGCTCTTTCTTATAAAGAATGTACGTAGTATGAACTACATCAGTAGATTTCCACACTTTATGGCTTCTGTTTGTGTTCAACAATTGGAAACACTGTCAGGAAATATGAGAATGGAAAGAAAATGAGGCTAAGGTACTTATTACTCTGACTCCTTCCTTATACAACCACCTTGGGTTGGTTAGATCTTTGGCTGAAAGGTCCCCTCAAGAGTACCTACTCTATATGCCTCCCTCTTCTTGGGTTTTTCATAACACCTCTGCCCCCTCATCCCTTCAAGCCTACAAGTCATATCAGTACCACTGTCCCAGTCCTGGGTAACTTCACCATCCCTTGGTTCCCTAGATCCCAGCCACAGCTTTGTATTTTGTTTATTAAATTCCTCTCAAATTATCTTCATCTGGATGTGCTTTTGGCTTCTTTCTGGGACCCTGATCAACACACCAGCTACTCAACTTTGTTCTATAATCTCACATCAAAATCCTTAGAAAATGAACATGATGAGGTAGAAATGAGTAGCAAAATGAAGAGTTTTGCTATTCAACATCTTTAAATCCTTAGGAACCAGAATTAGCTAATTCAGGAACATAGGAATTTTGCTTGGAAGAGACCAAGACATTCAATTCAATCCAGTAATAAGTGATTTCCCTGGTGGTTTAGTGGTTAAAAGTCCGTACTTCCACCACAGCAGACACAGGTTCAATCCCTGTTTGGGGAACTAAAATCCCACATGCCCACTTGGCCAAAAAATAAATAAAATTTCACACAAACAATCCAATTCTAGTTGCATCACCTCCTTTACCCCGTCTTCTCTGCTACTGAAAGTGTTTTGCTGCCTATTTGGCTTTCTCATTAACACCTTGAGTTCCCACTATTTGTACTTCAGTAACCGTTGAGAGGCTAAGACTTGCTGGTCAGCCCTCCTCTGCCAGTTGAGGGTTTTGACTGGTGTCATGGACTCTGTATTTATAAACTACAAAGGTGTAAGAAGCCACTGGATGGAAAAGAGGGGGATTTTCCTTTTTTGATTGGCTCTGTTCCCTTTCAGAAGCACCAGGCTTCACGTATGGCACAAAGCACGACACAGACGTTCCTCTATGGAAATAGTTTTCTACAGATAGTTACAGCGCACTATATTAAACTGGGAAATCAGCCTTGGACTTTAGGAAGGAAGATTTATTGGCTAAGGCATATGTGCTGTGCTGTGCTTAGTCACTCAGTCATGTCCAAGTCTGCAACGCCATGGACTGTAGCCTGCCCGGCTCCTCTGTCCATGGAATTCTCCAGGCAAGAATACTAGAGTGGGTTGCCATGCCCTCCTCCAGGGGATCTTCCCAACCTAAGGATCAAACCCAGGTCTCCCACATTGCAGGTGAATTCTTTACCAGTTGAGCTGCTAGAGAAGCCCCAATTAAGGCATATGCTGGGCCCTATTTCCACTGCCTATTCATTTTGTTTCTGAATTAACTCCTTGAAACCTGAGACAGTCTCAGTTATCTTTGAATTTATGATGTAGAACCACACCTGACCCACAGTTGGGAATAAATATTTCATTGGATAGCTGAGTGGGTGAATGAACAAACTGTTGAATGAATCCATAGTAAATGAATACTATGACCCTCCTCATGACTTCCTTTTTAGAAGCCAGGAGCAAAGTTGTGATTTGCTCTGTACTTCAAAGCCTTTTACTTTCAGAACAAATTACCTCTTTGTACAAACCTCTTCATGCATAAATTTTGTCAGCTGCTAATAAGAAACCACTTTATTTTATCTACAAGAATTATTTAACAATTTATATGTGCTTTCAATGTCAATTCTTTACTAACCAAAGGAACTCTATATTTGTTTCTTGATCAGACTGGATAAATAGTATTTCCTGAAAAGTTTTGAGATGTTGGTTCTCACTTTTTCCCAGCATAATATCACCATCCCTACCTCAAAAACAGCTCTCTGAAAATAGGTAGATAGAGAAAAAAAAATCACAAGAAACTCGAATACCACTCTCTGGCTTTGAAATGTACCTATTTGTTATTAGCCAAGTATAATGAGCATCTCAATCCAAGATATAAAGCACATGATTAATAATAAGAGGTCCCATGTATCTGGTGTTTACAAAGTGCTGGCACTGTTCTAAGCCCTGTATATATTTTAAGTCATTTAAAATTTACAGTAACTCTAGAAAGTAGAGAAAAACTGAGATGTTAGGTGTTAAGTAACATACTAAAGGGCAGAAGGCAAGCAAGCAAGATTTTAACACATGCCCTCTTGGCCTTCCAAGCTGTCCCTGGAGCCATCACATAGTACTGCAGGGCATGGAAAAGGAGAGCAAGCCTCTGCCCTATCAAATCAATGATTTCCAAACCCAGAGACCTGCCTCCAGACACAGAGATCCTAAATGGAGACCAGACATCTAAGACTCTTGAAAGACTATGAACACAGTAAGCTTAGAGGCCGGGCTTTAATAAATACAGCTTCCAAGAGCAATAAAAAGTAAAGGCTTTTTATCTAAGGAAAATCTTCAATGGCTCTTGGGTCCCATTGTGCAGTAACTCAGGCTTCCAGTAGGCTCATTTCTTCAGCACGAGACTGTTACATGACCTTTAAGGGGTGGGAATGTCACAGAATACAAATCAGATTCCCGGAGCCGTTGAGCACACATGGCGATGCTCAAAGGAGATGCCAGCTGAGCCCACACAAGGAGCAATTTGGAGAGCTGGGGCCATGCTGAGATGGCATTTCAGTGAAAAGACTCCCCAGAAACTCTAAAAAAATAAAAGATAAAGAGTCAAAATGCAGTCTCTCTTCCCTGTATACGTCTCTGCATTTTCTCATTTCTTACACGGACATCAGACATTGGATTTAAAACTCACTCTAATCCAGTTTGACCTCATTTTAACTTAACTAATTAGATCTGCAAAGATCCTATGTCCAAAGTCACATTCTGAGGTTCCAAGGGAACATTACATGATAGAGGGACACTATACATGCTTTTCCCCCACTAAAAGTATTGATAGTAGCTATCCTTTATTTGCCACAGGCTTCTTGATGGCTCAGTGGTAAAGAATCCAGTAAAGAATCCGTCTGTCAATCAGAAGACATGGGGTCAATTCCTAAGTCAGAAAGATCCCCTGGATAAGGGCATGACAACCCATTCCAGTATTCTGCCTGGGAAATCTCATGGACAGAGGAGCCTGGCAGGATAGTCAGGGTCACAAAAGAGACGCGACTTAGTGACTAAACAACAACAGAACAACAACATCCTTTGTTTACCACAGAAAACAAAAGGAGGGGTTCTGATCTGAATTTTACATTGGAAACTAAGAACATAAACATATGCTTCATCTTCTAATAGGAGAGTATAACATGGAGAATGTCATGAAGCCTTATGAACTATCAGTTGTCCTTGAGATTAAAAAATAGAAAGTAGCTCTGTATGCAAATATGGAGATAGTAATGTTGGTCTTTTCAGTTCAGTCACTCAGCTCTGGCCAACTCTTCGTGACCCCATGGACTGCAGCATGCCAGGCCTTCCTGTCCATCGCCAACTCCCAGAGTTTATTCATACTCATGTCCATCGAGTCAGTGATGCCATCCAACCATCTCATTCTCTGCTGTCCCCTTCTCTTCCTGCCTTCAATCTTTCCCTTCATCAGGGTCTTTTCAAATGAGTCAGCTCTTCGCATCCAGTGGCCAAAGTATTGGAATTTCAGTTTCAACATCAGTCCTTCCAATGAACCCATAGGACTGATCTCCTTTAGGATGGACGAGTTGAATCTCCTTACAGTCCAAGGGACTCTCAAGAGTCTTCTCCAACACCACGGTCCAAAAGCATCAATTCTTCAGTGCTCAGCTTTCTTTTTGTCCAACTTTCACATCCATACACGACTTCTGGAAAACCATAGCCTTGACTAGATGGACCTTTGTTGGCAAAGTAATGTCTCTGCTTTTTAATGTGCTAAGTTGGTCATAACTTTCCTTCTACATAACTTCCCTAGTGGCTCAGACGTTAAAGCATCTGCCTACAATGCAGGAGACCTGGGTTCGATCTCAGGGTAGGGAAGATCCCCTGGAGAAGGAAATGGCAACCTAGTCCAGTACTCTTGCCTGGAGAAATCCATGGATGGAGGAGCCTGGTGGGCTACAGTCCATGGGGCCGCAAAGAGTCAGACACGACTGAGCGATTTCACTTTCTTTTCCTTCTACAGAGTAAGCATCTTTTAATTTCATGGCTGCAGTCACCATCTGCAGTGATTTTGGAGCCCAAAAAATAAACTCTGCCATTGTTTCCACTGTTTCCCCATCTATTTCCCATGAAATGATGGGACTGGATGCCATGATCTTTGTTTTCTGAATGTTGAGCTTTAAGCCAACTTTTTCACTCTCCTCTTTCACTTTCATCAAGAGGCTCTTTAGTTCTTCCTTTTCTGCCATAAGGGTGGTGTCATCTGCATTATCTGAGGTTATTGATATTTCTCCCACCAATCTTGATTCCCACTTGTGCTTCATCCAGCCCAGCGTTTCTCATGATGTACTCTGCATATAAGTTAAATAACCACGGTGACAAGATATAGCCTTGACGTACTTTTTTTCCTATTAGAAACCAGTCTGTTGTTCCATGTCCAGTTCTAACTGTTGCTTCTTGATCTGCATACAGATTTCTCAAGAGGCAGGTCGGGTGGTCTGGTATTCCATCTCTTTCAGAATTTTCCACAGTTTATTGTGATCCACACAGTCAATGGCTTTGGAATAGTCAATAAAGCAGAAATAGATGTTTTTCTAGAACTCTCTTGCTTTTTCCATGATCCAACGGATGTTGGCAATTTGATCTCTGGTTCCTCTGCCTTTTCTAAAACCAGCTTGAACATCTGGAAGTTCATGGTTCACATATTGTTGAAGCCTGGCTTGGAGAATTTTGAGCATCACTTTACTGGCATGTGAGATAAGTACAATTTTGTGGTTGGTCTTTTGGTTTCTAGCAAAATCCTGGGTGCAGTGGTCACCTAATGTTCTTCAGTTTAAGCAGCTGGTTCTATTGAGAATAAATGCTGCACCAGCTAAATATACAATGGAATACATCTGGGGCATCCCTATTTAGCTCTATAATGATTCATGGTTCTAATTTTTGTCTCCCAATAGTGAGGGTGTGATTGTATATTGCTTCATTTGGTTTTCCAATGAGTACCTTTAGACTTTTCACATGCCTATAATGGCAGGTGACTCGGTTGATTTCTGTAGGTAGTCTACTTACTCAGTTAAACTGGACTACCATTGAGTCAAAGGCTCATTTAATTAGCTGGCATAATAAATCAGATACAAGCAATTTGGTTGTTCTCAATGCCACAGCACTTTTTTAAGGTCACTGCCAAGGTGTATGCAATTAGCAGCTTGTCTCCCTGAAGGGATAGTCTGGCCAGACTAAATTGTTTCATGGTGGGAGAAGCAATTTGGCAACGACCTGCAGTGTAGTTACAATAAACAGCTTAGCTGTTATCCTCCAATTTTTGCAGCCTAAATTATTTTCTCTCTCTTTTCTCTTTTTCTTTTTTTTTTTTTTTTGGTTCTTAAATCAGCTTTTTGATTCAAAGAAATTTGTCTTTTTATCTCATTTACTTAAGATATATACTTGAAACATCACCCAATACTCTTATCTTCTTTGCTATATTTATCAGTTTGTTGTATTTTTTTAAATTCCACATATATGTGATATTGGGCTTCCCTGGTAGCTCAGTGGTAAAGAATCTGCCTGCAATGCAGGAGACATAGGAGACTCAGTTCCAATTCCTGGATAGAGAAGATCCCCTAGAGGAGGAAACGGCAATCCACTCCAGTATTCTCACATGGAAAATTCCATGGACAGAGGAGTCCATGGGGTCGCAAAGAGTCAGACACAACTGAGCATAAGCATGGCATGGCATATGTGATATCATACAGTATTTGTCTACAAATGTAGAGAACAAACTAAGGTTACCAGCGAGGGGGTGGGTGCAAGGGCAATATAAGAGTAGAGAATGTATGAGGTACAACCTATTAGGTTGGTATGAGGGATGCGTGTATTATGTATGTATGAGGAAGATATGTATGAGGGAGGTATTTACAAGCAAGGTAAGTATGTATTATTATGTATAAGAGAGGTATGTAGTAGGTATGTATGAGGGATGAATGCTGCTGCTGCTACTGCTAAGTCACATCAGTTGTGTCCGACTCTGTGTGACCCCATAGACGGCAGCCCACCAGGCTCCCCCGTCCCTGGGATTCTCCAGGCAAGAATACTGGAGTGGGTTGCCATTTCCTTCTCCAATGCATGAAAGTGAAAAGTGAAAAGGAAGTCGCTCAGTCGTGTCCGACTCTTAGCGACCCCATGGACTGCAGCCTTCCAGGCTCCTCTGCCCATGGGATTTTCCAGGCAAGAGTACTGGAGTGGGGTGCCATTGCCTTCTCCGATGAGGGATGAATGAGGTACAATCTATAAGGTATATAATAAATTACAAGAATATATTGTACAATACTGGAATATAACAAATATTTTATAATAACTGTAAATGGAGTACATAATCTTTAAAAATTGTGAATCACTATATTATCCCTGGGATTCCCTGCTAGCTCAGTTGGCAAAGAATCCACCTGCAATGCAGGAGACCCTGGTTTGATTCCTGAGTCAGGAAGATCCCCTGGAGAAGGGATAGGCTACCCACTCCAGTATTCTTGGGCTTCCCTTGTGGCTCAGCTGGTAAAGAATCTGCCAGCAGTGTGGAAAACCTGGGTTCTATTCCTGGGTTGGGAAGATCCCCTGGAGAAGGGAACAGCTATCCACTCCAGTATTCTGGCCTGGAGAATTCTATGGGCTATATAGCCCTTGGAGTTGCAAAGAGTCACATGACTTATTGACTTTCACTCACTCTCTCATATTATATATCTATAATTTATATAATATTGTATAGCAAATATACTTCAATAAGAAAGCTATGTTTTCAAGTATTTTTAAAAAATAAGAATTGTCTGGATTGTAGTTTCATGTTTATTTTATTTTTCTACCATGAGAATTTTCATATACAAATTGATTTCTGAAGAAATCAAATTTGAATCCAAAATATATATAATAGTCAGTGAAACATTTTGCCTTAAATATGCCATTCCATGACACTGTCTCTCTAATTGTGCCTTCACTGACTGTCTCTGACAATTTTTCATCACCTCATTTTGGCCCCTTATCTTCTTTTCTCCCTTGACTGGGTTCCATCCTCAGTCTTCTCATAGTTTCTATGTATGTTTTCTCTGAGGGATATTATTCAATCCCAGGAAATCAACCACTACTGATTCACTGATGACTCACAAACCAATTCTAAGACCTAACATCTCTGTTGTGAAATGGATCTATCCTTTACGTACAAACAGCCCACGTACAAAGAACTAAACTGGATGTTGTTGTTGTTGTTCAGTCGCTAAGTCATGTCCAATTCTTTGCAACCCCAGTCCTCCCTGTCCTTCACTATCTCCCAAAGTCTGCTCAAATTCATATCCATTGAGTTGGTGCTGCCATCCAACCATCTCATCCTCTGCCGACCCCTTCTCTTCCTGCCCTCAATATTTCCCAGCACTGGGGGTCTTTTCCAATGAGTCAGTTCTTTGTGTCAGGTGGCCAAAGCTGAAGCTTTAGCTTCCGTATCAGTCCTTCCAAGAAACATTCAGGGTTGAATACTTTAAGATTGACTGGTTTGATCTCCTTGCAGTCCAAGGAACTCTCAAGAATCTTCTCCAGTACCACAATTAGAAAGTATCAGTTCTTCAGCACTCAGCCTTCTTTATGGAACAGTTCTCACATCCATACATGACTACTGGAAAAGCCATAGCTTTGACTATATGAAACTTTGTCAGCAAAGTGGTGTCTCTGCTTTTTAATATACAGTCTAGGTTTGTCATAGCTTTTCTTCCAAGGAGCAAGCATTTTAATTTCATGGCTGTAGTCACCGTCCCCAGTGATTTTGGAGCCCAAGAAAATAAAGTGTGTTTATTTTGTTTCCAACTGTTTCCATTGTTTCCCCATCTATTTGACATGAAGTGATAGGACCAGATGCCATGACCTTAGTTTTTTGAATGTTGAAATTTAAGCCAGCTTTTTCACTCTGCTCTTTCACCCTCATCAAGAAGCTCTATAGCTCCTCTTCACTTTCTGCCATTAGAGATGTACTCAGGTACTAGAACATAATTCATGGAAGGCATTTACTAAAAGTACTCAGAGGAGTACTCTGTGGTTGGAGTTATTGGAAAGAGCCAAGGTAAGCAATAAAGTGTTAAAATAGGCTTAAGAAACTAATGTGACTTTTGCAAGTAGTAGAGGAAAAAAGGACATCTCAGGCAATGAAAATGATCGTGTAGCAGAGCAGAAATGGGAGGGAGAAGGTGTAAATAGACCACCCTGGCTGGAACAAAGTGCTCCTGCTAAGGAATTAGGAGGTAAAACTAGAAAGATAGTGAAGGCCAGATGATACAGGGGATTGAAGACCAGGGTGAAGAGTTTGAGTGTCATCTGTAGAAGGTTCTGGAAGTCCTAGTGTGAAATGATGAACATGCTGTGTAGGGCAGATCAGCCGGGTGGTAGGATATAAGATGAACTGGGCTAAGAGAAAGTAATTAGAGGGCAGTTGTAGCAATTAAGGTGTGAAATGAGGAAGATGTAACAGGGAATGAAGAAAGAATAAATCTAAGAGATAAGGCCAAGGGAGAATCAAGAGGACTTCCTGACAGATTTAATGTAGGAGATTTACAAGCAGGAGAAAACCTAGAGGTGTGAAGAAGAGGAAAGTGCAGAAACCAGGAGTAATGCATTATCAGTCCTGGCACCAAATGGCCATTCAAGCTTGGTTAAATGTCTTAGGCCTCCTGAGTGTCCATAAAACGAGGGAAAGAAACTAAACAACTTGTAAGATTTCTTTTCACCCCAACTTTAAAGTTCAGTGGTGCCCAAGAGCAGGTTTATGTTTATTATGACCTTTTCTGCATCTCTGCTCACTTAACTGTAAACTTATATTTTTTTCAGTGGGGTATGTAGATTTGTTAACCTTGAAAAGAAGTACTGGGTTCATGATTTATTTCAAAAACATACCCATAAACAGCTTCCTGTGCCCCATATTCATTTTTTATTCAACAATTCTGGCATTTTTTGATGAGTTAGGGGAGGATGAGAGGAGTATATTCTCCAAATGTGTATTTGATGATTAATCTGCTTTGCAAGCAAATTCTTAACGTAAATCTTCAAGATTCCTGTGTATATCAAAAGTGGCTAAAGAATAATGATTAAAATATTTTAACTGCCGTAATTTCAATACCTAAACATATGGTGCCCTTTAGAGACTATACCCATGGTCCAAAATCTCTATTATGACTCTGAAGGCGCTTGCAAATTGACCCTTGAAAACTGTCTCTTCACTGGATCACCTCAAAGAGAAGGCGGGCAGGACATATCTCCTTTTCATTCCTCTATATGTCATTGTGAGAAGAGAAAGAAGTTCATCCTCAATCTTTGCTCATTTTTTAAATCCTCTTACATGTTTTGATGAGTTTTTTCTTTTTGTTCTTGAGATATAATTGGCATAGAGCACTATACAAATTTACAGTATATAGCATAGTAACGAATCACATATATCATAAAATGGTTAGCACAGTAAGTTTAGTGAACTTGTTTAACATCTAGAAAATAGGGTTCATTTAGAGGAACATGGCTTCCTAAGTGTCACAGTGGTAATGAACCAGCCTTCCAATGCAAGAGACAAAAAAGATGTGGGTTTGACACCAGGGTCAGGAAGATTGTCTGGAGAAGGAAATGGCAACCCACTCCAGTAGTCTTGCCTGGAAAATTCTATGGACAGCGGAGTCTGATGGGCTACAGTCCATGAGATTGCAAAAAGTCAGACACAGTTGAGCACACACAGCACAGAGGAACTTACTAAGATAATGAGAAGTGGTTGGTAAAGAAAAATGTATCTTTTTCCTCTTTAGAATTCCCAATACATTTCTATTTTGCTTATTTTGTACTCTATTTTGAAACTCTTGGGAATTTTTTTAACTTTTTCTTTCTCTTTTAATTTTTGTTTTGTTATTATTATATTTATTTATTTTTAGGCCATGCCACACAGCTTGTGGGATCCTAGCTCCCTGATTAGAAATCAAACCCACGCCCCCTACATTGGAAGCACAGAGTCTTAACTGCTGGCCCACCAGGGAAGTCCTGGGAATTTTAAAATTATATTTCAAACTCAATTAAAACAATATCTCAAAATCATATTCTTAATGTTTCTAACAGATAAGTAAACAAAAACTGTTTTTAAGAAATATTTTAAAAGATCAGTATGCACTATATCCACGGGGTCACAAAGAATAGGACACAACTTAGTCCACTCCAGTACTCCTGCCTGGAAAATGCCATGGATGGAGGAGCTTGGTAGGCTGCAGTCCATGGGGTCACTGAGGGTCGGACACGACTGAGCGACTTCACTTTCACTTTTCACTTTCATGCCTTGGAGAAGGAAATGGCAACCCACTCCATTGTTCTTGCCTGGAGAATCCCAGGGACGGGGGAGTCTGGTGGGCTGCGGTCTCTGGGGTCGCACAGAGTCGGACACGACTGAAGTGACTTAGCAGTAGCAGTAGTGACTAAACCACCACTACCATGCATTATATGAAACAGTCTCTGAAAATATTCTGAAACAGACAGAGGGTTACTTTTTGCTACATCTGGCAACTTGAGTGTTTGGGGATGGATCAGAGAGAAAGCACTGGGAAATGTTTTCTTGACCATTGAGAGGAAAGAGGAAAAACCCAACCCTTTCTTCAGCTCAGTTCAGTTGCTCAGTCATGTCCGACTCTTTGCGACCCCATGAATCACAGCACGCCAGGCCTCCCTGTCCATCACCAACTCCCGGAGTTCACTCAGACTCATGTCCATCGAGTCAGTGATGCCATCCAACCATCTCATCCTCTGTCATCCCCTTCTCCTCCTGCCCCCAATCCCTCCCAGCATCAGAGTCTTTTCCAATGAGTCAACTCTTCGCATGAGGTGTCCAAAGTACTGGAGTTTCAGCTTTAGCATCATTCCCTCCAAAGAAATCCCAGGGCTGATCTCCTTCAGAATGGACTGGTTGGATCTCCTTGCAGTCCAAGGGACTCTCAAGAGTCTTCTCCAGCACCACAGTTCAAAAGCCTCAATTCGTCAGCGCTCAGCCTTCTTCACAGTCCAACTCTCACATCCATACATGACCACAGGAAAAACCATAACAAAGTTCTCTCATTACCTTACCATTCTTTCTCAATTTTCCATTTCTTTTTCAACTTGTAAAATGACATAGAATTATATGTAGCTTTGTTTCTGTACATTTATAATTTGACTGCATATGTTTTCTCTGTACTTATAAATAAAACTGGTGATGTATTTGAATTGTGTCAGGTACTGCCTTCTGTTAAATGCCTAAAAGTCACCAGCATTTAGCTTACATTAAGATTGCTAATGGAAAACGTTGAGGAGCAGTAGCTCTTCAGCTTCTACCATGAATTTGCATATTCCTTTTCTTTATTTTCAGTCACTATTTTGGAAAGTTGGATAAATATTCACAGATGACAGTATTGAGACTTCAAAAAAGGATGTCTCAAGTTCAATCTGATGTTGTTGACATAGCTGAAGTATAATTGGTCTCTTTATGTTCTTGAAATATCAGCAAAATCTGTTGCCCACTAAAAGCCTTCAAGGGAGCAAAAGATTTGTTCTGGTTGTTTATTGTGGGAATTGTGGAAAGTTTAGGCATTCCACCTGTTGCATGATGTGTGTTACACAGCTGCATAGAAACTGAGCTCTTCCTGCAGCATCTTGAGTTCAGAAAGGGATGTGACTGCAAGTAGATGGTCAGGACTAACACAGGGGAAAGAATGGATGAGGGTTTGAACTGATCTCGTGTAAGTCTTAATAGATATGGGACCTACACTGACATCTACATGAGTGAACAAAATATTTCTCTGGCTAGATTCTCACTGCCTTGCAAACATATTTTCATTTCCAAGTACTTCTTAAGTCAAAAGATATGAATTCTATGAAAGTTAAATATGTAATTATGTTTGCTTATTTCTCCTAAGAAAAGAATATCATAAAAATGTTCTGTATATAGGAAGTGCTCTTACAAGGTTGACACTTTCTTACCAATTTTATTTTAATCTCAACTGCTAAAGTTGGGGGGTCATAAATAGAACTTTCACTCTCTCACATGATTCTATACACCCATATAGCTGATTTTGATCATATTTTTACCCCATCTCTTATTTCTGCTTCATGTTCCCAGACACACAGCATGCTTATTCTATTCTGGTATGATTTTCCTCTGATTCATTTCTATGGTTCTTACAGTCTGACATCCATTTTTGTCAGTCTTCGGATACTGTTTTTCCTACTGCAGCCAAGGGCATTCTTTGAGTCAATCTCCCGGTGTCTTCTATCTCGTTGCCTTTTAAACCTTCCTCACCTAATCAGACCCTTGACAGTAACATTATTTTTTCTTAATCTTCTGATGAGCATCAGCTCTGTGGATATCCTACAGTCATAATACTTACAATGGCTTATTACATCTTGGAAGAAAAGATCTTGTGTATTTTCTTTGCTTATTCCTTTTTTACCCTGTACTAGTGTTTCAAAAACCCTAACGAGCCAAACCTAACTTTTGATTAGTTTGTTAATTGAATCTTTTTATGTGTTACTATCTATGTGTAAGGGGCTTCCCAGGTGATAGTGATAAAGAACTTGTCCGCCAATGCAGGAGACATTAAGAGACAAAGATTCAATCCCTGAGTCGGGAATATTCTACCTGGAGGAGGAAATGGCAACACACTCTGTATTCTTGTCTGGAGGATTCCATGGACATAGGACCTGGCAGGCTATAGTCCATAGGGTTGTAAAGAGTCAGACACAACTGAAGTGACTTAGCACATCTATGTGTAAATGTACTCAACCATCTTTATTTAGTTCAGTTCAGTTCAGTCACTCGGTCCTGTACAACTCTGCGACTCTTCACAGAGTACAATGTGCTCTGTGAAGCAGCACATCAGGCTTCTCTGTCCATCACCAACTCCCAGAGCCTAAGCAAACTCATGTCCTTTGAGTCGATGATGCCATCCAATGATCTCATCATCTGTCATCCCCTTTTCCTCCCACCTTCAATCTTTCCCAGCTTCAGGCTCTTTTCAAATGAGTCAGCTCTTTACATCAGATGGCCAAAGTATTGGAGTTTCAGCTTCAACATCAGTCCATCTAATGAATATTCAGGACTGATTTCCCTTAGGATGGACTGATTGGATCTCCTTGGAGTCCAAGAGACTCTCAAGAGTCTTCTCCAACACCACAATTCAAAAGCATCAATTCTTCAACACTCAGCTTTCTTTATAGTCTAACTGTCACATCTATACATGACTACCAGAAAAACCATAGCCTTGACTAGACAGACCTTTGTTGGAAAAGCAATGTCTCTGCTTTTTAATATACTGACTAGTTGAATGCAGAGTTCCAAAAAATAGCAAGGAGAGATAAGAAAGCCTTCTTCAGTGATCAATGCAAACAAATAGAGGAAAACAACAGAAGGGAAAGATTAGAGATCTCTTAAAGAAAATTAGAGATACCAAGGAATATTTCACGCAAACATGGGCTCAATAAAGGACAGAAATGATAGGGACCTAACAGAAGCAGAAGATATTAAGAAGAGGTGGCAAGAATACAAAAGATCTTCATGATCCAGAAAATCACAATGGTGTGATCACTCACCTAGAGCCAGATATCTTGGAATGTGAAGTCAAGTGGGCCTTAAAAACCATGACTATGAACAAAGATAGTGGAGGTGATAGAATTCCAGTTGAGCTATTTCAAATCTTGAAAAATGATGCTGTGAAGTGCTGCACTCAATATGTCAGCAAATTTGGAAAACTCAGCAGTGGCCACAGGACTGGAAAGGTCAGTTTTTATTCCAATCCCAAAGAAAGGCAATACCAAAGAATGCTCAAACTACCACAAAATTGCATTCATCTCACATGCTAGTAAAGTAATGCTCAAAATTCTCCAAGCCAGGCTTCAGCAATATGTGAACCGTGAACTTCCTGATGTGCAAGCTGGTTTTAGAAAAAGCAGAGGAACCAGAGATCAAATTGCCAACACTTGCTGGATCATCAAAAAAGCAAGAGAATTCCAGAAAAACATCTATTTCTGCTTTATTGACTATGCCAAAGCCTTTGACTGTGTGGTTCACAATAAACTGTGGAAAATTCTGAAAGAGATGGGAATACCAGACCACCTGACCTGCCTCTTGAGAAACCTATATGCAGGTCAAGAAGCAACAGTTAGAGCAGGACATGGAACAACAGACTGGTTCCAAATAGGAAAAGGAGTACATCAAGTCTATATGTTGTCACCCTGCTTATTTAACTTATATGCAGAGCACATCATGAGAAATGCTGGGCTGGATGAAGCACAAGTGGGAATCAAGATTGGCAGGAGAAGTATCAATAACCTCAGATATGCAGATGACACCACCCTTATGGCAGAAAGGGAAGAAGAACTAAAGAGCCTCTTGATGAAAGTGAAAGAGGAGAGTGAAAAAGTTGGCTTAAAGCTCAACATTCAGAAAATGAAGATCATGGCATCCAGTCCCATCACTTCATGGAAAATAGATGGGGAAACAGTGGCTGACTTTATTTTTCTGGGCTCCAAAATCACTGCAGATGGTGACTGCAGCCATGAAATTAAAAGACGCTTACTCCTTGGAAGGAAAGTTATGACCAACCTAGATAGTACATTAAAAAGCAGAGACATTACTTTGTCCACAAAGTCCGTCTAGTAAAGGCTATGTTTTTTCCAATGGTCATGTATGGATGTGAGAGTTGGACTATGAAGAAAGCTCAGCATGGAAGAATTGATGCTTTTGAACTGTGGTGTTGGAGAAGACTCTTGAGAGTCCCTTGGACTGCAAGGAGATCCAACCAGTCCATCCTAAAGATCAGTCCTGGGTGTTCATTAATAGGACTGATTTTGAAGCTGCAACTCCAGTACTTTGGCTACCTGATGCGAAGAGCTAACTCATTGGAAAAGACCCTGATGCTGGGAAAGATTGAGGGCAGGGGGAAAAGGGGATGACAGATGATGAGATGGTTGGATGGCATCACCTACTCAATGGACATGGGTTTAGGTGGACTCCAGGAGTTGGTGATGGACAGGGTGGCCTGGTGTGCTGTGGTTTATGGGGTTGCAAAGAGTCAGACACAACTGAGCGACTGAACTGGACTGAACTGAACTAGTTTGGTCATAACTTTCCTTCTAAGGAGTAAGCATCTTTTAATCTCATGGTTGCAGTCACCATCTGCAGTGATTTTGGAGCCCAAAAAAATAAAGTCTGACACTGTTTCCACTGTTTCCCCATCTATTTCCCATGAAGTGATGGGACTCAATGCCATGATCTTAGTTTTCTGAATGTTGAACTTTAAGTCCACTTTTTCATTCTCCTCTTTCACTTTCATCAAGAGGCTTTTTAGTTCCTCTTCCCTTTCTGCCATAAGGGTGGTGTCATCTGCATATCTGAGGTTATTGATATTTCTCCTGGCAATCTTGATTCCAGCTTGTGCTTCATCCAGCCCAGTGTTTCTCATGATGTACTCTGCATAGAAGTTAAATAAGCAGGGTGACAACATACAGCCTTGATGTACTCCTTTTCCTATTTGGAACCAGTCTGTTGTTTCATGCATGTCCAGTTCTAACTTTTGCTTTCTGACTTGCATATGAGTTTCTCAAGAGGCAGAAACTGGTATTCCCATGTCTTTCAGAATTTTCCACAGTTTTACTTTTCCATGTCTTTTAGTTACTGATTTTCTTAAAATACACCCTCAATTTTTATGTCCTATTTTTTCACTACCCCAAAAAGAATTTTTTCTTGAACAACTTACTGTGTTTTCAAATCCTGATTAGATATGGATAATTTCAAGGCTTATTCTAGTAATGGATATTCTATATTTAATGTATTTAATAAACCATCTGATTATTTCACCTGTTCCATGAGATATGTTACAGGGCAGCACATAAGCCCTGTAAAGTCACATAAGCTATTTCAGCAGAAGCTAGAACATGAAGCATGGTTTGATCACAGAAAGATGATCATCAGGAGTAACATAAGGGACAGAATAAATGAGAGTGTGCACTGATATTATGATATAAAAATATAGATCACATATAGTTACATAAATATATACATGAATGATTTTTTAAGTTATCTAAAAGACAACTTTCCAGAAAGTTATTCAGTCACTAAGTCATGTCCAATTTTTTGTGACCCCATGTACTGTAGCAAACCGGCCTTCCCTGTCCTTTACTATCTCCTGGAGTTGGCTCAAATTCTTTTCTAGAAAGAATGGATGGTAAATTATAAAGCATTTTAAGAGCAGAGGGTTTGAAAGAAATGATATTTACATAGCTTCTTTTTTTAATTTTATTTTTATTTTATTTAACTTTACAATATTGTATTGGTTTTGCCATGTATCAAAATGAATCTGCCACAGGTATACATGTGTTCCCATCCTGAACCTTCCTCCCTCCTCCCTCCCCATACCATCCCTCTAGGTCATCCAATGCACCAGCCCCAGGCATCCAGTATCAGGCATCGAACCTGGACTGGCGACTCTTTTCATATATGATATTATACTTATTTCAATGCCATTCTCCCAGAGACACATGTATCCCAATGTTCATTGCAGCACTGTTTATAATAGCCAGGAGATAGAAGCAACCTAGATGTCCATCAGCAGATGAATGGATAAGCAAGCTGTGGTACATATACACAATGGAGTATTACTCAGCCATTAAAAAGAATACATTTGAATCAGTTCTAATGACGTGGATGAAACTGGAGCCTATTATACAGAGGGAAGTAAGCCAGAAAGAAAAACACCATAGCTTCTTTTTAATTCAGTTTAGAACATATGTGCCTTAACTGATCATTTGGTGCAGGATAAATAAGCCAAGAAAATTCTTCAAGAGATGGGAATACCAGACCACCTGACCTGCCTCTTGATAAACCTATATGCAGGTCGGGAAGCAACAATTAGAACTGGACATGGAACAACAGACTGGTTTCCAAATAGGAAAAGGAGTACATCAAGGCTGTATATTGTCACCCTGCTTATTTAACTTCTATGCAGAGTACATCATGAGAAACACTGGGCTGGAAGAAGTACAAGCTGGAATCAAGATTGCCGGGAGAAATATCAATAGCCTCAGATATGCAGATGACACCACCCTTATGGCAGAAAGTGAAGAGGAACTAAAAAGTCTCTTGATGAAAGTGAAAGAGGAGAGTGAAAAAGTTGGCTTAAAGTTCAACATTCAGAAAATGAAGATCATGGCATCTGGTCCCATCACTTCATTGCAAATAGATGGGGAAACAGTGTCAGACTTTATTTTGGGGAGCTCCAAAATCACTGAAGATGGTGATTGCAGCCATGAGATTAAAAGATGCTTATTCCTTAGCCTTAGAAAGCATCACTACGAACAAAGCTAGTGCAGGTGATGGAATTCCAGTGGAGCTATTCCAAGTCCTGAAAGATGATGCTGTGAAAGTGCTACACTCAATATGCCAGCAAATTTGGAAAACTCAGCAGTGGCCACAAGATTGGAAAAGGTCAGTTTTCATCCCAATCCCAAAGAAAGGCAATGCCAAAGAATGCTCAAACTACCGAACAATTGCACTCATCTCACACGCTAGTAAAGTAATGCTCAAAATTCTCCAAGCCAGGCTTCAGCAATATGTGAACCGTGAACTTCCTGATGTTCAAGCTGGTTTTAGAAAAGGCAGAGGAACCAGAGATCAAATTGCCAACATCCGCTGGATCATGGAAAAAGCAAGAGAGTTCCAGAAAAACATCTATTTCTGCTTTATTGACTATGTCAAAGCCTTTGACTGTATAGATCACAATAAACTATGGAAAATTCTGAAAGAGATGGGAATACCAGACCACCTGATCTGCCTCTTAAGAAATCTGTATGCAGGTCAGGAAGCAACAGTTAGAACTGGTCATGGAACAACAGACTGGTTCCAAATCGGAAAAGGAGTATGTCAAGGCTGCATATTGTCACCATGTTTATTTAACTTATATGCAGAGTACATCATGAGAAATGCTGGACTGGAAGAAACACAAGTTGGAATCAAGATTGCTGGGAGAAATATCAATAACCTCAGATATGCAGATGACACGACTCTTATGGCAGAAAGTGAAGAGGAACTAAAAAGCCTCTTGATGAAAGTGAAAGTGGAGAGTGAAAAGGTTGGCTTAAAGCTCAACATTCAGAAAACGAAGATCATGGCATCTGGTCCCATCACTACATGGGAAATAGATCGGGAAACAGTGGAAACAGTGTCAGACTTTGTTTTTCTGGGCTCCAAAATCACTGCAGATGGTGACTGCAGCCATGAAATTAAAAGACGCTTACTCCTTGGAAGGAAAGTTATGACCAACCTAGATAGCATATTCAAAAGCAGAGACATCACTTTACCAACAAAGGTTCGCCTAGTCAAGGCTATGGTCTTTCCTGTGGTCATGTATGGATGTGAGAGCTGGACTGTGAAGAAGGCTGAGTGCCGAAGAATTGATGCTTTTGAACTGTGGTGTTGGAGAAGACTCTTGAGAGTCCCTTGGACTGCAAGAAGATCCAACCAGTCCATTCTGAAGGAGATCAATCCTGGAATTTCTTTAGAAGGAATGATGCTAAAGCTGAAACTCCAGTATTTTGGCCACCTCATGCGAAGAGTTGACTCATTGGAGAAGACTCTGATGCTGGGAGGGATTGAGGGCAGGAGGAGAAGGGGACGACAGAGGATGAGATGGCTGGATGGCATCACTGACTCGATGGGTATGAGTCTGGGTGACCTCCGGGAGCTGGTGATGAACAGGGAGGCCTGGCGTGCTGCAGTTCATGGGGTCGCAAAGAGTCGGACACGACTGAGCGACTGATCTGATCTGATCTGATCTGATTCCTTAGAAGGAAAGTTATAACCAACCTAGATAGCATATTAAAAAGCAGAGACGTTACTTTGCCAACAAAGGTCCATCTAGTCAAGGCTATGGTTTTTCCAATGGTCATGTATGGATGTGAAAGTTGGACTGTGAAGAAAGCTGAGCGCTGAAGAATTGATGGTTTTGAACTGTGATGTTGGAGAAGACTCTTGAGAGTCCCTTGGACTGCAAGGAGATCCAACCAGTCCATTCTAAAGGTGTTCAATCCTGGGTGTTCTTTGGAAGGAATGATGCTAAAGCTGAAACTCCAGTACTTTGGCCACCTGATGTGAAAAGTTGACTCATTGGAAAAGACACTGATGCTGGGAGGGATTGGGGGCAGGAGGAGAAGGGGATGGCAGAGGATGAGATGGCTAGATGGCATCACTGACTCCATGAGTTTGGGTAAACTCCAGGAGTTGTGATGGACAGGGAGGCCTGGCGTGCTACAGTTTGTGGGGTCGCAAAGAGTTGGACATGACTGAGTGACTGAATTGAACTGAACAGGAAGCAAGAACTATTGCTAATAAAAATTCTAATTTGCCTTCCTTACTTCACGCTCATAGTTGAAGGCTGTCACAACAACCATTTGTAAATTGGTCTTGTGTCCCCAACTCTGTCCACCTGTCCAGCTGAGTTCATACAGCCTGAGGGACTTCCTGAATATTTCTGCAAAACTGTGCTTCATGAGAATAGCCAGTTTACCGACATCTTCTATTACATTACTGTTGTGTTACATTACACTCCCTTCAAATGCTTTATTTTTTCTTTGCATCATTTCAATGGCATAGGTTGTACACAAGCACTTTTTAATTCTTGGGTAGACAATAAGTGTGCAATGTTTTAAATGTTACGAATTCACAAAAATAAACTTTTACAAACAAATCTTTAGAATGAAGAGGTGACAAATTTTTGATAAGTTTCTTACTTTTCTAATAAATATCATCTACATTCTCTTCTTAATGTATTTATGTAACTTTGTAAACAAAGAGAGTGCCCCTCCTTGTCCCCAGGAAAGTCTCATTGAATTCACTGGCCAGGCTGATACCAGCTTCTGATCCCATGAGAGTGGATTTTTTTCTACCCCACACTGTTCCCTTTGAAATTCTGAAAGAAAAGTTAAAATGATGACTTTGCATAAGTGTATTTCAGAAGTAAATACCACCTACTCCTAATAGAAGCTTTGTTTTCCTAAAGCCTTTACAACTGGTAAAATATTGATTTAATAGAATATAAACTTCATGAGGTTGCTCCGAAACTAATTTATTTACCACTATATTCAAGGCCCAGAACAATCCTGGGACATAAGAGTATTTAGTACATTATATGATGAGTAAATTGAACAAATTAATTCTAGAAGGGTGGGGAAGGCAGGGAAGAGGAACTATGAGTTACTGAAAAGAGGAAGCTTGAGATATGGGGTCATGAAATTTCACTCACACTACAAGTTAGATGTGGTATAAATATCAATTTTGTTTTCTTGTTCTTTCTTTTCCCTATACTTACTTGGATATTTCCCCTCCACATGATAGCTAGCAGGAAAAAAATGAGTTAAATATAAAATGTGAATTATATTTAGAGAAAGACAAAATTTAACCTCTGTTTTCAAACTCAGGGACATGATCCATTTATTAGTCACGATTTTTAGTAAGTTATCACTACGATACATTAAAAACAAAAAAGAACAGAATGAAATAGAAAAGAACAGAATAATAGAGTCAGTATTTGATAAAATGTACTGTAGTGTGTGTGTACGTGCACACAAGTGAGCCTCTGTGTGTATGTATGTGTATGTGGTATGTGCGAAATCCATTTCCTACTGTAAAATCAGAGAAAGAATTGAAAACACAGATATTTAGAGAGTTTATTTGGTTGGTTTTGATCTTTCTTGGATGAAAACACCCAGCACTGCCCCCCTTTGCCTTATGCTTTGCCCTAAGGTGGTTGGGGTGAAGATGCAGAGGGAACGCTGTGAGCATGGGGCTGCAGGCTTGGCTGTGGGTGTAGTAAGTATGGATTTAGAAGAACTTGAATGATCCCATCTCTCTTGATCACACCTGCCTCTCAAGTTTACTGCTTTACTGCAAAATTCTAAGAACCCAATAGTATCTCTTTTTCTCTTATTCCCACTGAAAAAATGTGAATCTCTCTCATCTTCCTCTCCCTCTATCCCAGGGAGAAGCACATGGAAGCACTTTGTTGATTTTCTAAATGTTACCCTGTCAACATGCAGTAAAGCAAGAGTGGCAACATTTCTTCAGGAGAAATTGAGGGTAAGAGCATCCATCACCAGGCAGACAGAGTTCCTGCTCTGTCCCAGGGTCAGGGACATAATGGATTGGGAGTGGAGGGAACCAAGAGCCCAGAGCATATTCAATAATCATCTAAGAAGCCACTTAAAACTCTACAAACCATTGAGGAGCTGAGCTATTCTGCAAGGAGAGGAGGAAAGAGAACAAACTAAAATGATTCTGATATCCATTCCTTTTCCATCATCTTCACCATCATTTGAGAGCAAAATAAGTTCCAGTTCTTATTCTAGTCCCTAAACTTGCATTTCTCCCAGGAAAAGACAATTTCCATATTAAATTAATGAATAAAAGTGATTTTTGTTTTAATTTCATTGTGTGAACCACTTTTTGTATCTAGGATCTACTCATCTCTGCAGAGCTAGGAGGCCATCTCCAGAAGTTCAGAGAGCCAGCGGTAAATGTGAAGACCTTCCTATCCCTAAAGAGACTGAATATACAAATGGACAATGGGTAGATCATATGTAAAAATAGAACTCTAACCTACAACCTACAACATCCTTCTCAGGAAGTCAGCCCCTTATCTATGGTAATCAGTGCAGGAACCCAGTCTGCTAGAAGTCAGATTTGCAGAAATCAGATTATTTACACGGGTAACAATCCAGGAAGCTAAAGATTAAATTCTGTAACAATTGTCCCCAAATGACCAAACTTGATTAATTACTGACAGCTTCCCTAATTTTTACCCCTGTTTCCAGTTTAGGATCAACCAGAGAAAGTCAAGGATGCATGCCTAACCAATGACATCAGATGTTCTACTTCCAGTTAGCCTACCTACAGCTTGCTTAGGCCAATAGCATCCAGTCAGGCACACTTGAAGCCCCTGCTTCCTCCCACTGTAAAGCTTCCTATTCTTCTGCCTGCCTTGGAGTCTCTGCCAAAAGGCAAAGGATAATGGTTGGCCCCATGCTATAGCAAGCTCTGAATAAACAGGCTTTGTTTTTCCCATTGGTTAGTCTTCATTTATTTTCATACCTCAATCCACAATCTTTTGATTATTGTTATATCATTAATGACTTTCTTCTTTGAATTATGATTTATTTCTGAAAGGTATTGGGTTTTGTATTTGAATTTTACACTAGTTCATCAAGTGGGTTAGACTAGATCTTAAATTAAGAACCATCATCTATTTCTTCTGTAAGATCCTTGGGTAGAATGCTCAGGTCATCAAAGAAGAAAAACATTTCCCCACAGCTGCACTCCCATGGAGAAATGTTGTGTATCATTTTGCAATCATTTTATAAATAGCCTACCCTTCAGCCCTTTGTACAATCAAGATTATAGCTTAGAACTTCTATCCAGTGAAACCGTATGACATAGCTTCCTATTGTTTTATTTTGTTCTGATGCATTGCATTTCAAAAATATTTTGTTTGGCTCTCTTATGAATAGTCCTACATATGGATTAACTTAGAGCTGACATACTTAGATATAAGTATTATTTAGGTTAGGATATAATATTTATTTTGAAAATCATTTTAGACTTACAAAAGTGATATATTTGTACAGGTAGAAAGAAATTACAATATAAATCTAATATGGTCTGTTAATGTTGCAGAATTCAACTTAAATACTGAAATCAACAGACCCTTTTATCTTATGGTCAAAGCCCTTTAGATTTACACTTGAAAAAATGTGCCACATTTGAAAATGGCCAAGGTTATTATTGTCTTCTTCTCCTTGGAATCTGGAATATTTCTTATCTTTATTTTTGGATACCTCTTATATGTGTCGCATTGAGAGGATATTAAAATAAAAGTTGCAAGAGTTTCTGAATGAAAGAATTAATGTACTAGGCAATGTTTTTGAGGACAGTAAGGAAATATTGAAAGAATTAGATATTATTTGTTAAGTGAAGGAAAAAGAACAACCAATGTCAGATAATATCACCCAAAAGCAGTAAGTCAGCCACATCAGACCCACTGCAAGCTGAACCCCAGAACAATGTGCTATTGAGGATTTTCCTTCATCTATTGCAAGAATTTCATCATCTAATGGAGGAAACAGGGGAAATAATTGTGAAAAAACTGATAAGTAAATTGATGAGATCATTATAACCATAAATTAAAGAACCCAATGAAAAGATATAAAGCCAACTAACACCCAGATCAGTGCATAAGAGAACATGCACCACATAGCCTCACTGCAAGAACTGTAGCCTGGAGAAAAGTCTTAATTACAGGTAGCTCAGCCCCTATCTTGGCTTAATTAGAAAGAGAGAGAGGGAGAGAGAGAGTAAAGAAAGAATCAGAAGGCTGACAGAATATTTAACCTTGAGCAACGTAAAAATACTTAAATTCACTGGCACCTTGGAGATGTGTCATTAGCTTATGCTGAAGATATTGTAATAAATAGCTTTCAGAGCCTTGGCCCTATACTGCTATAAAGATGCTGCGAGTACATCATGAGAAATGCTGGACTGGAAGAAACACAAGTTGGAATCAAGATTGCCGGGAGAAATATCAATAACCTCAGATATGCAGATGACACCACTCTTATGGCAGAAAGTGAAGAGGGGCTAAAAAGCCTCTTGATGAAAGTGAAAGTGGAGAGTGAAAAGGTTGGCTTAAAGCTCAACATTCAGAAAACCAAGATCATGGCATCTGGTCCCATCACTGCATGGGAAGTGGATGGGGAAACAGTGGAAACAGTGTCAGACTTTGTTTTTCTGGGCTCCAAAATCACTGCAGATGGTGACTGCAGCCATGAAATTAAAAGACGCTTACTCCTTGGAAGGAAAGTTAGGACCAACCTAGATAGCATATTCAAAAGCAGAGACATTACTTTACCAACAAAGGTTCGCCTAGTCAAGGCTATGGTCTTTCCTGTGGTCATGTATAGATGTGAGAGCTGGACTGTGAAGAAGGCTGAGTGCCGAAGAATTGATGCTTTTGAACTGTGGTGTTGGAGAAGACTCTTGAGAGTCCCTTGGACTGCAAGAAGATCCAACCAGTCCATTCTGAAGGAGATCAATCCTGGAATTTCTTTGGAAGGAATGATGCTAAAGCTGAAACTCCAGTATTTTGGCCACCTCATGCGAAGAGTTGACTCATTGGAGAAGACTCTGATGCTGGGAGGGATTGAGGGCAGGAGGAGAAGGGGACGACAGAGGATGAGATGGCTGGATGGCATCACTGACTCGATGGATGCGAGTCTGAGTGACCTCCGGGAGCTGGTGATGGACAGGGAGGCCTGGCGTGCTGCAGTTCATGGGGTCGCAAAGAGTCGGACACGACTGAGCGACTAATCTGAATCTGAGGAACATCAATCCCAGAATACTAAATGTCCTCTTTGTGCAGACCCATGGGAGAAATCCTTTTTTCCTCTCAACACCAGGAATAGTTGTGCTTCTTCTGAATAACTGGTCCTTCTAATCCTGTGGACACTAAGTGTTATAATTAATTGCATCTCTCTTTTTCTGGGTTGGCACCAAAAGGCTTAGATCCAAATTTATGACCTTCCTCTGGCAAGTGGACAGAATCATATACCATGTGCTTTGTATATCAAATTCGTCTTATTTTTCTCCCTCTCATTTTCTCTGTCCTGTTTTTCTCACCCACTTATTTTTCTTTTATTTTGGTTAATCTTATGGTAATGCGTGTATATTATAAATGACCTGAAATTCTATCTAGAGTATGGTGGGGTCTAAGTGACCATCTAGGTTTTGGAATACAACCAATTAAAGTTGAATAGATCATTACTTGCCACTGTTCCAAAGTTTTGTTCTCTGCAATACTGTTCTTTTTCCTAAAAAGCCCTTCCATGAAAATTATTTATTGCTTCTGCTCCAGCTGAGAGGCTGAACCCTCTGTGGAAACTTCACTAACCACTGCACCTATGAGGAAGAAGTGATCATTTTCTCCTTTTCATCACACTGAATTATGACAATTCTTTACATGTCTTCCCTCCTCCCTAGAAATTACCCTTCTTAATGAGACAGACTCTGTTGTATTAATTTCCATAGCCCCGGTGCCAAGAATCATTAGTACACATTGGAAAGAAGAAGGGAAAGGAGGGGGAGAGAAAGGAGGCAGGGAGAGAGAAAAGAAGATATTGAAAAACTAGAGAAAAACTAATTTAACTCAATAGAGAGGAATATCTGGGACTTCCTTGGCAGTCCACTGGTTAAGACTTTGCTTTCCAGTGCTACGGGTGCAGGTTCAATGCCTAGTTGAGATCTCACATGCCTCATAGCCAGAAAACATAAAGCAGAAATAATATTATAATAAATTCAATACAGATTTTTTAAATGGTCCACCCACATAAAAAAATCTTTTAAAAAACGGAGGAATATTTGAAGGTGGTTCTAGTACTATTAATGATCAAAGATGGACATTCAAAAAGAAAGATTTTTTTTAATTTTTATTTTTTTATTCCCTGTTTTGTTTTTGTTTATTCAGTCAGTCACTTGTTTCTGGCTGGCATTCTGCATTCCTTCCTAATGTGTACCAACAACTTGGGCCAAATTAACCCATTCAGGTAAAGCCAGCTAAAGTACTACATGAGAAGCGTTGTGAAGCAGGAGAGCCCTGTGGCTCCACAGATGAGAGGAGAGAACTTTTTCTCTCATTTCTGTCCAGTTCAAAGGGCCCAGCTGGTGCTGCCCCTGGGAACATCTGGGTTGAACATGGCTCCGTTTCCACCTTCTCTTCCCCAAATGATGGCCTGGTGCAGCAGGACAGTGTCGCCTGGTGCTTTATGATCAACAGAACAATGCCTGAAAAATGAGGGAGAAGGGCTGGGAATAAAGATCTGGGGATAAAGGCCCCTCTAGTCCGAAGCCTCACAATCCATACTCAGAGATTCTAGGTTTTACCTGAGAGACTTTGAGGAATCTCCTCACTTCATTCAGTCATGTCCAACTCTTTTGCAATCCCATGGACTGTAGCCCGCCAGGCTCATCTGTCCATAGAATTCTTCAGGCAAGAATGCTAGAGCGGGTTACCATTTCCCACTCCATCTGAGAAGACAAGTGGCTTAATCAAAACCAAGCCTTGATGATGCCATTGGTGACTGTGTGGGAAGATCTCTGGAGCTGGGGAGGCTGGGGAAGAGCTGCACACAGATAATCATGTCTCTCCAGACAGAGACTTTGCCTCTGCGTTATTAAATCTGGAAGAATCCTTTTGATGGATTGATTTTGTGTTGAATCGTGGTTTGTTGCCTGAGGCCAGGGAAACCTTTCTCTTTTCCAAATTAGGTAAACTGTGACAGCTGAGACTTTTTGGAAACAGTTCCAGAAAGTTTCCTCATGAAATCTGGAAGATAGCTCATCTCTCCTGTAGAGCCATGCTTCAGATCAGACAGCGCTCAGTCGTGTCCGACTCTTGCGACCCCATGAACCGCAGCACGCCAGGCCTCCCTGTCCATGCTTAGGAGGCCACAAAGCAGCAGGTGGAGAAGGCAAAGGGTCTTGGAGGACAGTGCAGTGTGACGGGCTTCCCAGGTGGCATTAGGGGTAAAGAGCCCACCCGCCAATGCAGGAGACATGAGAGATGTGGGTTTGATCCCTGGGTTGGGAAGATCCCCTGGAGAAGGTCATGGCAACACACCCCAGTATTCTTGCCTGGAGAATCCCATGGACAGAGGAGCCTGGGGCCACACAGTGCACAGGGTCACACAGTTGGACATGACTGAAGCAGGTGTAGTGCGACGGCCCAGGGAGCAGCCACAAGGACCATGGTGAAGTGCATAATTTTCCTCTCTCCTTTCATCATTTCTTCTACAGAACATATACCCTCAAATATGAAAGCTTTGATCCCCTTCATTTGTGTATCTCTGCCTGAACTATTCTTGTGTCCTTCTGTGGTAAACAGAATTCTGAGATGCTCTGGAAAGATTCCCACGCCCCAAAGTACACACCCTTTATGACCCCTTAAATGTGGGTGGGGTTGTAAATAGAATGAATTTAACTTTCATGATCACATTTCATTATGTAGGAGAAAAAACCTGAAGCTCCAAAAAAGCTGATCTTGAGTTAATGAACAAGGAGATTATCCTAAGGCCTGACCTATTGGTGAACCCTGAAAAAGGATTGGGCTCTTTCTGAAGCAGGAGATTGGAAGGTAAAGAATTTGTCTGCCAGTTTTGAAGAGACATACTGCCATGTTTTGGAGAGGGTCACATAGCAAAAATTTCAGGTCACCTCTAACAGCTGAAAATAGCTCCTGGTTGACAGCCGGCAAGAAAAGAGAGACCTTAATCCCATAACCACAACTTATTCTACCAACAACCACATTAGCTTGGAAGAAGACCTCAGCCCCAGATGAGAACACATCAAGTTGACACCTTGATTTCAGCCAGTGAGCCCCTAAGCAGAGAACCTCGCCATGCCAGGCCTGAGCTTCTGACCTACAGCACTGTGACATAATAAAGAGGTGTTGCTTTAAACCGTTCAGTTTGCAATAATTTATTATACAATAATATAAAAATGGCTTCCCTGGTGACTCAGTGGTAAAGAATTAGCCTGCCAAGCAAGAGACTTGGGCTCAATCCCTAGGTCAGAAAGATCCCCTGGAGAAGGCGATGGAAACCCATTCCATCGCCTTGGGAAATCTTGCTTGGGAAATCTCATGGACAGAGAAGTGTCGTGGTCTATAGTCTGCTGCTGCTGCTGCTGCTAAGTCGCTTCAGTCGTGTCCGACTCTGTGCGATCCCATAGACAGAAGCTCACCAGGCTCCCCTGTCCCTGGGATTCTCCAGGCAAGAACACTGGAGTGGGTTGCCATTTCCTTCTCCAACGCATGAAAGTGTAAAGAGAAAGTGAAGTCGCTCAGTCATGTCCAACTCTTAGCGACCCCATGGACTGGAGCCTACCAGGATCCTCTGTCCATGGGATTTTCCAGGCAAAAGTGCTGGGGTGGGGTGCCATTGCCTTCCCTGGGTCTATAGTCTAGGAGGTTGCAAAGAGTGGAACATGACTTAAGCAACTAACAACAACAAATATAAAAGTAAGGCACTTTCTACAAGCCATCTCCTATATTCTTTCACTGAATAACACCTGTTCATCTGCGGACTCTGCTAGGGAGTCATCTCATCCATGAGCTAGTTCTCACCACTCTCCTCCCATCACCCCAACTCTTCTCCAATCAGACCAGGTAAGGTGCCTGTGCTTTGTTCTAAAGCAATGGTTCTAAGAGTCCCCAAGAAAATTTTAATGGGGTCCACAAAGACAAAAATATTTCCATATTAATGCTATGGTAATATTGCCTTTTTCACTGTATGGACATTGGCACCCACAATCCAAAGCAGTGGTGAGTAAAACCACTAGAAATCAGCCTGAATTAAAACAGTGACACCAAAGTGTCCTAATAGTCACTATAGTCTTCACGCCTGTGTATTCACAATGGAAAACATTAATTTTATTAAACTTCAGGTCTCAAGTACAATCTTGGGTGACAAAATGGGATGCACACAAAAAGCACTCCTGCTAGAACATGGAAACACATATTACCATATGTAAAGTAGGTAGCCAATGGGAATTTGCGGTATGACTCAGGGCCTCAAACTGGGGCTCGTAACAATCCAGAGGGGTAAGATGGGGAGGGATGTGGGTGGGATGTTCAAGTGGAAGGGGACCTGGGAAAACCTATGGCTGATTCATGTTGATGGAAGAAACCAGCACAATACTATAAAGCAATAATCCTTCAATTAAAAATCTTTAAAAACCCACTCCTGCTGCATATTGAAGTTTAAAAGTTGTCTTAAAGACTTGCATGATGTCAGTTGCAAGCTGAACCAACCGGCTTTTTCATGGAACATCATTTTTATTTGAAAGGATAACTGACAAACTATGGTTATTCAGACTTGGATACTTGGCAAACATTTTCTCAAAATGAACCAAGAAAGACTGTCACTACATGGCAAACAACTGCAGTATATATTGCCAAAGATAAGTTTGAACATTTAAGCGAAAATTAATATTTTGGTAAACACATAACTACCACGGTGAATCTGACACTTTCCCAATTGCTAAAGATATTTCTAATCAGTGATTAGATCAGTGATAATATTAAAGATTTGTTTTCATTATTGTGTAGTAAAATGTATAAACATTTGAAAATTCTGCACACCTCAGTGAAACAGTACTTTCTAAACAACCAATGCTCTGTGTCATAGACACATACATGAAAAAAGATGAATTCAAAATGCAAAGTAGACCAATGGAGTTCAATGCAAAACAGTACAAATGCTCACTAATAATTTTAAGACTCCCTGTTGCAACTAACTTTTAAGAAACTACTATTTGTTGAATTTTGATGTACATTCAAAGAAGAATATACACAATGATCTGAAAAGACTTTTAAAATACTCTTCTACTCTTCCTTTTTCTCTCTCATATCTGCAAGAAGCCAGATTTTCTTCATATACTTCAAGCAAAACAAGGTACAACAATATACTGAATGCAGACATGGATATAGGAATCCAACTATAGTCTATTAATCCAAATGTTAACTTTCTTTCCAAAGACATAAAATTAATGCCTCTCTTACCACTACCTTTTTTGTTCTTTTGGGAAATACAGAGATTTTTCATAAAATATATTTCTAACATTAACATACAATGGGTTTATTATTTTTAGTTAATTAACCAATACACATATTTAAATTTTTCTGTTTTAATATCTAACTGATGGATTGACAGATATAACTCACAGAAATCAAAGCTCTGTGGAGTACTCATTTATTTTTAAGAGTGTAAATATATTTCTGAGACCAAAAGTTTTGAGAACTGCAGTCCTGTATGTCCAGTTTGGGATCTGTATTACAGTGAGATTATTATTCTGCTTGTCACATCTATTTGGAGTGTGTACATCTGATGGGTACTGTGACAATTGATGTGTCATTGTATCCCAGACACCAGCTACATAATTTAAGGTATAGTAGGTGCTTAAGAGAAGGCAATGGCACTCCACTCCAGTACTCTTGCCTGGAAAATCCCATGGATGGCGGAGCCTGGTAGGCTGCAGTCCATGGGGTCGCTAAGAGTCAGACACGAGTGAGCGACTTCACTTTCACTTTTCACTTTCATGCTTTGGAGAAGGAAATGGCAACCCACTCCAGTGTTCTTGCCTGAAGAATCCCAGGGACGGGGGAGCCTGGTGGGCTGCCATCTACAGGGTCCAACAGAGTCGGACACGACTGAAGCGACTTAGCAGCAGCAGCAGCAGGTACTTAAGAAGGGGCTTCTCTGGTTGCTCATCAAGAAAAAAAATTCACCTGCCAATGCGAGATTCAGGTTTTATCTCTGGATCAGAAAGATCCCCTGGAGGAGGAAATGCCAACCCACTCCAGAATTCTTGTCTGGGAAATCCCATGAACAGAGGAGTCTGTTGGGCTACAGTGCATGGGGTTGCAAAGGAGTCAGACACAACTGAGCAACTAGACAACAAAGGTGCTTAAGAAATATTTGCCATCAAGCTTCACGGTCAATGCAGTACAATCTCTTCCCCAAAGAACTAAAAGTATCATTGGACAGTCGGGCAATGCACTCTAAAATGTGAAAATTGTATATTCTACCTTTTATTAAAGTGCCAGATGAGTTATAAGGACAGAAGCAAAAACATTAGAAATTTGTGAAGATAAAGTACTCCAAATTCTTTTATATTTAACAAACTACATAAAATGAGCACATCTGAAAATTCTAAGAGGTCACTCAAACATTTCAAGAAATATATACAACAAAGTGAAAGTTACTCAGTTGCATCCAACTCTTTTCAACAACTATAGTCCATTGACTTCTCTAGGCTGAATGCTGAAGTGGGTAGCCTTTCTCTTCTCCAGGGGACCTTCCCAACCCAGGGTTCGAACCCAGGTCTGCTGAATTGCAGGCAGATTCTTTATCAACTGAGCTATCAGGGAAGCCCAATATACAACAAAGTTCCAATTAATTAAAAGAATTTGGATGGTCTTGGATGGTTTCTGTACTTATCTGTTATTTTGAATTGTGAGGAACAAAACTTAACCACCTTGAAAAGCATTCTGGAATACTAGAAATACACAATCATAATAAAATTAACAATAAAATTCTGTTGTGTATAAATACATCAATATAAAAGAGAAAACAGACCATAATTTGAAGTTACCTGTAAATCTTGAGCTTGAAGTGGAAAACACACACACACACACACACACAAGAGTGTTGCTAGGAGATAAGTGAAACCAATCTATTTTTATAGTTGAAAGCATTTTATCTCCTTAATGTGTTTTCGTTCATTTTTGTGATGGCTTTAAAAGACATTATTTCACATTAGAGGTGCAATTGGGATCTGTACCTGAATCGAAAAGCCTTCTGTAGGGGATAGAAAGTTTTGCTAAAAGATGCCAGCTAAAGAAGCCTTTTGCCGGCTGAGAGGTTATTTTTATCAGTGATAACTATCTGGTCCTAAGCTCAGCAGCCTGAACCAGCACATGAGCCCCAAGAACTCCAACAGGTGTTTCCCAGGCCACTGGCCAAGAGCCACAGTGGGGTCACACTCAGAAATAAGAGAATGGCAATTTGGCTCTACCAGCTGGCTTTCTGGAATGCACCACCTCAAATCCCCACCCTTCTGATGCAGAGAAAATACCTAAGCCACCCTGCACCTGCCGCCTCTCCCAGCTGCTGGTTCCCAGCTCCCTGTTTCTCCACCTACACCCATAGAATCCTGGGACTGCCCTGCTCCCCTCACTGTCTCCCAGGGAGGCCACATTAAGAGGGCCCACTTAAAATGCTTCCCTCTCAGTCTCTCTGTTTGATCTGGTCAGCTCTGTTTGGATTGTCCCAGGTTGAAGTTAGAGAGCAGCTCTCCCTGGTGTGTTCACTGCCACAGAAAATCTTCAGACCTACTTGTTTGCTGCTCATGTGTCTTTGCTATTTTTTTAAATAGCTCTACTCTGTTAAGGATTCTGGCACTTAAACATGGAATGTCAGGCTTCAAAACAGGCCAGCAGCATAATACAGTGCTCTTAAATAGGGGACTTGGTTAGAGCTGGTGGACTCCTGAGATGCCCCATTGTTATAGATGGAATTGGATCCCACCCCCAAATACACAATTTGAAGCTCTAAATCCCAATGTGCTTGCCTTTGGAGTTATGGCCTGTATAGAAGTAGTTATGGTTAAATGAAGTCATAAGCACGGGGCCTTGATTCTGTAGGACTTGTATCCTTAGAAGAAGGAGCAGAGACACCAGGAGTGGGTGTGCATAGAGATGGGGCCATGTGAGGACACAGAAGGCAACTGTCTGTAAGCCAAGGGGAGAGGCCTCGCTAGAAACCCACTCTGCTGGCGTTTGATCATAGACTCCCAGGCTCCATAACTGTGAGAAAGTTAACTTCTGGTGTTTAAACCACCCAATCTGTGACATTCTGCTATGGCAGCCGTAGCAAATGAACACAGTCACTGAAATAACTGTGCCAAAAGAAGAACCAAGACAACAGGAAGGGCTATTACAATGGAAAACAGAATTTAACACATTTCTGGAAGACTAAAATTTATTAGAAGCTTGGAGATAAATTAGGAGTTTGGGATTAGCATATACTTACTACTGTGTATAAGACAGAAGAGCAACAAGGGCCTAATAACATATAGCACAGGGAACTATATTCACTATCTTATAATAACCGATAATGAAAAAGAATATATATGTATAACTTTAACTGAATCACTTCACTGTATACCTGAAACTAACATAATATTGTAAATAACTATACTTCAATTTTAAATAACTATTAATTAAAAAAACATGAAAAGATTTTTTTTTAGAAAAAGCTAATCAATAGATGGAAGAAAGAGAGAGGGCCATAGCCCAAGCACAATTATGATGAAGCAGCAGTCAAGATAAGAAGGAATCTGCTGATCTGATCCTTGAAGGATGAAAGTGAAAAGTGACATTTTTACTATCTTCCCTCACCTCTGTGCCCAACACAAAGATAGTCCACATATGTCTCTAAAAGTTGAACAAAACACTGGGGGACTAAGCCGTCTCTCTTGGTGATGTTGGTGACCCAGAATTAAAGAATCCCACACATGAGAGTCTGTAGTCTAAATGCTTCTTACCTACAAACCCATGCACTGTTTAATACAACTTTTAAACTGTTAGTCCACAGTTCCAGTCCTGTACCACAGTTTCTAGGCAGAATTCATATTAATAAGAGAGAATTCTATGTAGAAAATCTTTGCCAATAGCAGAGGAAACTCAAACATAGTCAGTTTTTCTGACTTAAAACAATTGGATACCCAAAGGTCAACAGACACTGAATCTGCAGCATGAAAGAAAAAGAATAAACAAAAAGTGACACTGGAGGAAACAGAAGTGGTCCAGGAAAAAGAAGAAAACTTAAAAAAAAATACTCAAATATACATCCTTAAGGTCAGATCAGATCAGATCAGATCAGTCGCTCAGTTGTGTCCGACTCTTTGCGACCCCATGAACCGCAGCACGCCAGGCCTCCCTGTCCATCACCAGCTTCCGGAGGTCACTCAGACTCGCATCCATCGAGTCAGTGATGCCATCCAGCCATCTCATCCTCTGTCGTCCCCTTCTCCTCCTGCCCTCAATCCCTCCCAGCATCAGAGTCTTCTCCAATGAGTCAACTCTTCGCGTGAGGTGGCCAAAATACTGGAGTTTCAGCTTTAGCATCATTCCTTCTAAAGAAATTCCAGGATTGATCTCCTTCAGAATGGACTGGTTGGATCTTCTTGCAGTCCAAGGGACTCTCAAGAGTCTTCTCCAACACCACAGTTCAAAAGCATCAATTCTTCGGCACTCAGCCTTCTTCACAGTCCAGCTCTCACATCCATACATGACCACAGGAAAGACCATAGCCTTGACTAGGCGAACCTTTGTTGGCAAAGTAATGTCTCTGCTTTTGAATATGCTATCTAGGTTGGTCATAACTTTCCTTCCAAGGAGCAAGCGTCTTTTAATTTCATGGCTGCAGTCACCATCTCCAGTGATTTTGGAGCCCAGAAAAACAAAGTCTGACACTGTTTCCACTGTTTCCCCATCTATTTCCCATGCAGTGATGGGACCAGATGCCATGATCTTCGTTTTCTGAATGTTGAGCTTTAAGCCAACCTTTTCACTCTCCACTTTCACTTTCATCAAGAGGCTTTTTAGCCCCTCTTCACTTTCTGCCATAAGGGTGGTGTCATCTGCATATCTGAGGTTATTGATATTTCTCCCGGAAATCTTGATTCCAACTTGTGTTTCTTCCAGTCCAGCATTTCTCATGATGTACTCTGCATATAAGTTAAATAAACATGGTGACAATATGCAGCCTTGACATACTCCTTTTCCTATTTGGAACCAGTCTATTGTTCCATGACCAGTTCTAACTGTTGCTTCCTGACCTGCATACAGATTTCTTAAGAGGCAGATCAGGTGGTCTGGTATTCCCATCTCTTTCAGAATTTTCCATAGTTTATTGTGATCCACACAGTCAAAGGCTTTGGCATAGTCAATAAAGCAGAAATAGATGTTTTTCTGGAACTCTCTTGCTTTTTCCATGATCCAGCGGATGTTGGCAATTTGATCTCTGGTTCCTCTGCCTTTTCTAAAACCAGCTTGAACATCAGGAAGTTCACGGTTCACATATTGCTGAAGCCTGGCTTGGAGAATTTTGAGCATTACTTTACTAGCGTGTGAGATGAGTGCAATTGTTCGGTAGTTTGAGCACTCCTTGGCATTGCCTTTCTTTGGGATTGGGATGAAAACTGACCTTTTCCAATCTTGTGGCCACTGCTGAGTTTTCCAAATTTGCTGGCATATTGAGTGTAGCACTTTCACAGCATCATCATTCAGGACTTGGAATAGCTCCACTGGAATTCCATCACCTCCACTAGCTTTGTTCGTAGTGATGCTTTCTAAGGCCCATTTGACTTCACATTCCAAGATGTCTGGCTCTAGGTCAGTGATCACATCATCATGATTATCTGGGTCTTGAAGCTCTTTTTTGTACAGTTCTTCTGTGTATTCTTGCCACCTCTTCTTAATATCTTCTGCTTCTGTTAGGTCCACACCATCTCTGTCCTTTATTGTGCCCATCTTTGCATGAAATGTTCCTTTGGTATCTCTGATTTTCTTGAAGAGATCCCTAGTCTTTCCCATTCTGTTGTTTTCCTCTATTTCTTTGCATTGATCGCTGAAGAAGGCTTTCTTATCTCTTCTTGCTATTCTTTGGAACTCTGCATTTAAATGTTTATATCTTTCCTTTTCTCCTTTGCTTTTCACTTCTCTTCTTTTCACAGCTATTTGTAAGGCCTCCCCAGACAGCCATTTTGCTTTTTTGCATTCTTCCAGTAACGCCGAAGAAGCTGAAGTTGAAAGGTTCTATGAAGACCTACAAGACCTTTTAGAACTAACACCCAAAAAAGATGTCCTTTTCATTATAGGGGACTGGAATGCAAAAGTAGGAAGTCAAGAAACACCTGGAGTAACAGGCAAATTTGGCCTTGGAATACGGAATGAAGCAGGGCAAAGACTAATAGAGTTTTGCCAAGAAAATGCACTGGTCATAGCAAATACCCTCTTCCAACAACACAAGAGAAGACTCCATACATGGACATCACCAGATGGTCAACACCGAAATCAGATTGATTATATTCTTTGCAGCCAAAGATGGAGAAGCTCTATACAATCAGCAAAAACAAGACCAGGAGCTGACTGTGGCTCGGACCATGAACTCCTGATTGCCAAATTCAGACTGAAATTGAAGAAAGTAGAGAAAACTACTAGACCATTCAGGTATGACCTAAATCAAATCCCTTATGATTATACAGTGGAAGTGAGAAATAGATTTAAGGGCCTAGATCTGATAGATAGAGTGCCTGATGAACTATGGAATGAGGTTCGTGACATTGTACAGGAGACAGGGATCAAGACCATCCCCATGGAAAAGAAATACATCCTTAAGGTAAGATGAATAACAAAACAAGAACAACATGTTATGAAAAAGAAAAGAAAAAAAAACCTCTGTATTAGTCATTTGTTGCTGCATAATCAATGACAACAAAGTTAGCAGCTTAAACAATACCCATTTATTATCCACCAGTTTTTGTTGGTCAAGAATCTGGCCACAGCACAACTGGGCCCTCTGTTTAGCATCTTACAAGGCTGTCATCAGAGGTTGACTGAATCATATACTCATCTGGAGGTTAAACTGGGGAAGAATTCACTTTTAAGTTCACTCAGATTGTTGGCAGAATTCATTTCCTTTTAGTTGTAGGCCTGAAGGCCCTGGCTTTTTGTTAGCTGTCAACCAGCTCATCCTCAGTTCCCAGAGGCTGCTCACAGGCGCTTGGACCTATCTGTAGTTCTTTGCAAAGAGGACTTCTCCAATATGGCCATTAAGTTCATCAAGCTAGTAAAGAGAGTCTGTAGAGTTCCCTACCAGCAAAATAGAATATTATTACTATTATATTATATTATTAATACAAAGTATAACTTTAAAAGTTTCACCAGTTATATTTTAATAATTCAATATAATGTTTGAGAACAATTTTTTAAATCCCAGAAGATAGAAAACATAAGAAAAAGAGGAAATGGAGGAGGTTCAACATCCAAGAACAAAGATGTAGAAATCATTAGAAGTTTTCTTTGGGGGAATATGACAATGGGAGGGAAACAGCATAGGAAGAGGAAGGGCATGAATAACCTTGGTAAAATCTAGGATGTGTTTTGCTTTTGTCTGTTTGAGTTCTAAGGGCCCAGAACATGGCTAGTTACTAATCATGTGGCCTTGTTTTTCCTCTGGAAGCCTCAGCTAACTCATGTATAAAACGAAGATGATAGTAACCTCTCATCACACCACTTGTGAGGATGAAAGGAAATAATGCAAGTAAAGCAGTTAGCACAGAGCCTGGGACAGAACAAACACGACTGACCTCAGCACTCCATGTAGTGTTCCTGCACCCCCTACACTCTAAAGACCCTTCGGTAAGTGCCCTATCACACCTTTGCATGTTCTCACCTTTGCACCACCTTTTCTCCCAAACACTGGAGATTCAAAGGTTTCTTCAGTTCTCAGGAGTTATAACGCTTACCCTGACCACTGTTGTGAAAATAAGACCACAGATTTGGAAAGTTTTGAAACAAGATTTTTGCCACTACTAAGAGATCTGCATACATGAAGAATTCACTAGCCAGATTTCTGTACTTGAGTTTTTCACACCTCGTTTTAACACCAGCTTGAGATCCTCACCCTTCCACCCCCTCCACACAGAGACGTCCATTTAGAGATTGTTTGTGGACCTAAAAGGGAGGAAGACCCATGTACAGATCTATAAAAATGCACATCTCGTGTATATTTGAACAGTGATTTGAATATACATTTTGAAAACAAGGGCAGTAAGAATAAACAGAGGTAAACTGTACATCTGAAAGGAGAGGAAGACATACATTTGAAAAGAAATTGAATTGGTATTTTTTTTAGCAGCAATTCTAACTTGCAGAATACCTATATATATTCTTTTGAATATAGAAGTATTAATTTCCCTCATCGCTTTCGGCATGTCCACCCCCTCATTTTTTACTTTATCACCAAGTTCTTCACTCACTCAGAATATGGTTCCCTCAGTTCTACCATAATTCTCAGACTAGTCTGACCCACTGATAGAGAACACAGCCCTGGTTTGGAGACTCCTCACCACGCTGTGCTGTTGTGTCTTCTAAAAATGAGTTCACAGTTCTCTTGTTTCACTTCTTTACATGAGTGCTGTACATTTTTTTAACTTATCTTTTTAAGTAATACATGTATATTTTTTAAATAGTACTGAAAAGAAAAAATAATCTCTCTGACCTCTCCTTACAGGTTGAAATCACTGCTAACAATTTCTAACGTACCCTGAAAAAAACCCTTGCATTTGCATTATACCTTTTGTTAGCACAAGACAAATAGTTATGATACTCCAAATGGTTAGAACATTCTGACATTTTATTAAGGTAAAAACTGCCATTTAATTATAGAAATTGTATCTTAAATTTCCAGTGCTTAGTGCACAAAGTGAAAAAAACTTTTCACTTTCATACATTGGAGAAGGAAATGGCAACCCACTCCAGTATTCTTGCCTGGAGAATCCCAGGGACAGGGGAGCCTGGTGGGCTTCTGTCTGTGGGGTCGCACAGAGTCGGACACGACTGAAGCGACTTAGCAGCAGCAGCAGCAGTGCACAAAGTAGAAGAGATATTCAAGCGTGGATCTTAAATCCTTCAGGATACCAGTCCAGCCTAAAACTAAAGGTGTCTCCATTCATAGTTATGGAGAAACACTAGCCATTTTCCATTTTGGTTAGAAAAATCAAAATAGAAGTTTTAGGAATTTTAGGGAGCTCTGCGCATGAAACATCACTCAAGCAGTCTGAGATTATTTGCAGTATCAAAAACCTTGAGGAAATACTTCCCTAGGTGACCCCCACTAGGATATAAATAGCCCTGTAATAAAATAATCACAACAGAAACACATAAAGGCATCAAGTCAAAAGTGCTGAAATTCAACTCTGCTTTTCTAGGCACTTGAAATACTGTATGTATGTATTTAAATCTAATATAAACTTAGCTATATTTATATTTTTAAACAAAGACAACAACACCTCTCCTATTGACATCCTACAGTTATTATAGGACTAAATAAGTTTAAAAGTTATTTCAAAGCCAAATACCATTATTGTTCTTGTTGCTATGATTATAATTACATTTTCCACTTTAATGGTCTTTTTTCATTTCCACAATTGAATTTTTTCCTAAGAAAAAGAAAAATGTTAGTATACCACAAAAAGCCTTTTCACATCAGTGGATAGTCCCATTCCAAGAGAGACTGAAACCAAAAACTAAAACAAAAAAAAAATACTGCAAATAGAACTTATTTTTACTTGACTTATAGTTGATAAATATATATACAAATTGGGTCAGCTGTTTGTAAACACTTGATGTTAGTGAATGCTCAAAATGTTCAGTCACACTTATAAAAACTTAGTGCTCACCCATTAGTAGCTGATTGCTATAAAAGAATGCATTGGTTCTTAAATAATAACATGTTTTAAATGGATTTTTTATGAGACAGTAAATTCAGTATTTATCCCATCAATTCACACTCAACATGTTTTACTGAATGGCAGGAACAGGTTACACCATAACACAGAGAAATAAGGTAATCCAATAAAGCAGTTTGTATCCTCAGCCTTGTCAAAATCATAAAATAATGCCCAAAGCAAAGATTTCTAATGTTAAGGTCTGGCAACTTGTCTGTTTCATCATGATTAATAAACCAGCACATGTCTTCATTCAAATTCTGAATCATATGTTGGGTAGAATGAGGTAACATTGTAGAATTCTTTTCAATTTACCAGATTCTCTCTCCCCTACCTTTCTTCATTTTACAGTAATTTACCATAAGAACATCTATCAAGTAATGAACAGCATGCCACCAGAAGTACGCTTCTGGAATGGAAATGCAACAGCATCATTTGAATACTTGTACAGTCAAGTCTCAGTTTCTTTGCCTTTGGGAGACAATATAGATACACGATGGGTAAAAAACACTGTGATTTCAAAGCCTCATGTTAATAAACTGATTCATCTGTGTTAACAAACTGATTCATTGTCACCACCATCTTGTTTAAGAAAAATAAAAAAGAATTTCAACAAGCAAGTTAACTTTTCTATGCTCTACTCAAAACAGTAACCAGAAAATGTCTTAGCCTCTACAATTTCCTAAATATTCAAGCAAAAAAGTTCTGGCTCATAATTCCTCCATTCTATTTCCTTGGAAAAGCATTAGCTAAAGCAGTTGACATATTAGACAATGGAGGAATCTTAACCGATCAACCAAATACAAGTTTCTACAATCAAGGAAGCCCAAGAGAAGAGCCAGCATTCAAGTATCCTTAAAACTTGTCAAAATACACCCTTGAGAAAGTAATGCAGCCTTGACTTTGAGACTAGGTATATGTTAAGGGGAGACCTCAGATGTGTCATTCTCTGAAAAGAGAGCATGGAGAAAGGGAGTGTGAAGCCCTATCGGTCCATGGGAATTAGAAGATAGAGGATGATATGTTCTATGCTCTTTCCCCTTACACACATCACACATACACATACTCACACACATACACATGATCCAAGGCTGGATGTGCAGAGGGAACAAAAAAGGCCCCAGTATGCGAACCATTCCCATGGCACAAGTTACCTTCTTGTGCCCTCTTTCCCACCCCATAAGCAGAAGCTCACTGAGGTTGGATTTTCCAACTGACCATCCAACCCAACAACAGACTAAACTAGCTGTCCTGTCACATACCTGGGGAGTGAGGGGATAAAACCATGGGGTGGGGGAAGGGGGCAGGTAGACCAGGGTGGAAGGAAGAGGAAAAATACCACAATTTTGGCACCTCCATCCCCATTAAATGAGCATGGACTTCAGAGTATCTTCTAACGCCTGAAGACCTTATGAAATTACAAAAAGGCATCCTCTTGGCAGAACAAGAACAAAAACTGCTCCTGTCTATTTTCTACATGTGGGTAAAGAACTGGCCCAACAAATGCTAAAGAAAAAGGTCTGGGGAGTGGAGCTTGTAGATGCACCTCATGTCTGGGTGGAGCAGGTTTTCCTTTTTTTCTCATTCTCTCTAGCTGATGAGGAGATTTGGGATTGCAGCAGATTTCTCCCTTGGACCCAGAATCCACCTAGGGTCTTCATGGAGGTAGACCCTTCCTTCTTCATGGAAAAAGTGGAGGCAAATTCACTATCCTTTTTCCAGCTGGCACCTTGTAAGTGTCAGACAAACCAAGGGAAGGGAAGAGAAGGGAGAAATTCGGTACTTGGTCTCTTTATCCTATGATGCTGCCATTTCATAAGCACATCTTCAGAGAAGAAGCATGGATGGGGAGCTGGATGTGGACCCAGCCCACAGGAGGGGAACTTCCATGACAGGAATGCTTTACACGGTAATGGATCTAACTTTGTAAGGATAGGGTGAAAGAATTTGGAGCAAAAGAGATCCAGGTTTAACCAGAATGAAAGAAATGAGATGCATACACCTGACTCTCTCCTCTGTTTTTCTGATGTATGAAACTATGGTTATTTCTCTAGGATTCAGGAACCCTGACGTCAAGGTTCTCTGTGTGTGTCTGTGTCTGTGTGTGTGTGCATGAACCACACAACAGCCATGGCTCAAGTAGAATGTTCAAGCCTGCTGAAATAAGTCAGTGTTTTGGCCTCTTCCAGCAACCACATGAACAAATATGTTCTGAAAGTATTATTGAAATTCATAGCCCCAAGGAGTGTAGGCTTGTGTAGCAAAAGTAATTACAGAACTAATTCCATTGTGTAATTTAAAATGCCTTCAGCTTGGTAACCTATTGACATGGCAAGAAATGCTATCAGTGAAAACAAAAGCAAATGTCTTGCTTTCTTGAAATTACTTGGATCAAAATTCTTCCTTCCTCTTTTAAATCACAGGATTTTTCCCATGATGACCAACATAATAATAAAAAAAAAAAAGACACAGAGCCGGTGCTGTACCTATACTCAGGATCAATGCAAAATAGGTGTCCAGACTAAAAGGGACAATTAAACAGATACTCTTGCTCAGAGACTACCTTAGATCAGTGGTTCCAAGCTGCCTGTGCCTCACATCACCTGGGGAGCTTTTAAAACTACAGATGCCCATTCTACAGTGTACTCCTGCCCTACCCAGATATCCTGATTCAAATGATGGGCTGAGAACAACACAAGGAATTATATTCAATATCTTGTAACAACCTATAATGGAAAGGAATCTGAAAAAGAATATATATATATATAATCACTTTGCTGTACACCTGAAACTAACACAACATTTAACTTCCATCTTAAAAATAAAAGTAAAGCAAAAGCAAGTAAAGACACACAGAAAAAAAATTATTATCATCCCATTCTGTAAAAGAGAGTAATTTGTGGAAAACCCTAAGGCATGCTTCTGACCCTATGCTGTCAGCACTTTTTCTTTTTTTAAAAAAATTAATTGATGTTGAAGTATATTTGCTTTACAATATTGTGTTTCACGTATATAGCAAAGTGAATCAGTTATACATATACATATAACCACTGTTTTTTTATATTCCCTTCCAACCTAGGTCACCACAGACCACTGAGTAGAATTTAATGTGCTATACAATGCTGTTGCTGCTGCTGCTAAGTCACTTCAGTCAGGTCTGACCCTGTGAGACTCCATAGACAGCAGCCCATAAGGCTCCCCTGTCCCTGGGATTCTCGGGGCAATAACACTGGAGTGGGTTACAATAGGTTCTTACTAGTTATCTATTTTGTACATAGTATCAATAGTGTGTGGCTTTCCAGGTAGCTCAGCAGTAAAGAATCCACCTGCCAATGCAGGAGATATGGGTTTGATCCCTAGCTTGGGAAGATCCCCTGGAGAAGGAAATGCAACCCACTCCAGTATCCTTATCTGGAAAATCCCACGGACAGAGGAGGCTGGAGGGCTATAGTCTGTGGGGCCGCAAAGAGTTGGACATGACTGAGTGACTGAGCATGCATTCATGCATCAATAATGTATATATGTCAACCCCAATCTTCCATTTCATCCCATAGCCCCTTCTCTCCTTGGTGACCATATCGTGCATGAAATTATGGACATAGACATCCAATGCCCCTCTTCTTAACTAAATAGTAATTAAACTCAGGTACCCGCCCCTTCTTCCCACAGCAGGGGCCTCATGTCAACTCCAGGGTTGGTTCTGGATGGCCTATGGGTAATTCCATTCCCCTTGCATCCAGAATGCAAATGGGACTTTCAGTTGGTGAGAAATGAGAGGTTTACAAGGAAGCTCCTAAGAAAAGTGCCCTGACTCTTGAAAGAGGCACGGGACAGATGACCTTTTCCTCCTTCCCGGGATTTCTGAAGGAAACACCAGGGGACTGTGTCCTGCAGCCATCTTGCACAAATTATCCATGAGAAATTAACAGTAATCCCCATGAGAGGCACATCTGAGTCACTGAGACAGAATCATGGAGTTTAGAGCCAGAAAACAATATGGAAAAGTTAAGTGAGGGAGTTCAGAATTTAGGGCAAGTTAATAAATATCAGGGTCTGGAGCCTGGTCGCCTGCCCCTCAGGCCAGTTCTCCTCCTCTGCACCTCTTGGGCTCCTCGGTTCAGCTTCTATTCAGCCCTTACGCTGCACCCCTTGCTCAGGCTCACTGCTCTCCTGAGAACTCCTAATTGGTGTTTCCACCATCTGCTAAGAAACACGGCCTTTAACAAACAGCCAGAAAGCCTTTGACGAAGTGTTACACTGAGTCTCACTTTATCCATCAGCAGAAGAGATCAAAGGCTCTAGTGGATGCACGGAGAATACAACTGGCTCGTCAGTCTTATTAAGCATTCAAACACTTCATGAATTTTCAAGGAAATTAAGAACTGGATCGTGCCCTCAGTCTGTGGATGTTATTGTTGTTTATATCACCATAAGCTGTTTATCCATACAAATCAGGAGATTCAAGCCAACAAATAGAGCCATGGGAAAAGATCAAAACACATGGAGGTGGGAAAGTTGCAACGCATGCCCTATTATACTTGAATCGATTGCGAAGTTGTTTGGAGTTAGGAAGGCAACGAGACAGGATCTTTATAGAAGGAACTATAAAACAGGGAGCAAAGCTGGCTGCAGGAGACAAGGCACATGTTTTAATTGTGTGCAATCTATGTGGGCAAGTAGGAGGGCGCACTTGGATTACCATATGGAAAACTTCCATCTCCCGAAATAAGAATAATGAACACTTATATGGTGCTTATTATATGTCAGCCTTTGGACTTGATAATAATCTACAACGTTCAGATGATCATCTCTATTTAAGGTATGCTTTTAAAGTGTACCTTACACATATGCAAACTCACACACATATATATACCTATATATATTTTATATATAATATATACATATGCATATATATACCTATAGAGGGCTTTCCTGGTAGCTAACCTGATAAAGAATCCACCTGCAATGCAGGAGACCCTCCTTTGATTCCTGTGTCAGAAAAATCCCATGGAGAAGGGATAGACTACCCACTCCAGTATTCTTGGGCTTCCCTGGTAGCTCAGATGGTAAAGAATCCTCCTGCAATGCAGGAGACTTGAGTTCAATCCCAGAGTTGGGAAGATCTCCTGGAGGAGGACATGGCAACCTACTCAGTATTTTTGCCTGGAGAATCCCCATGGACAGAGGAGCCTGGAGGGCTACAGTCCATGGGGTTACAAAGAGTCAGGCATGACTGAGCAACTAAGCACAGCATAGCATATACCTATATATGTACACACACATACACAAATATTTATCCATAAGTATTTATGCTAAATTTGAAATTCTATTGTTATTTCCATGTTAAATAGATACAAAGAAGTTAAGTAACTTGCCTGAGGACACACAGCTAGTGAGATGTAGAGCGGGCTCTAAGTCTGTGGTCCTGATCATGACACTGTAAGGATACTTCTCACATTGGCACACAATGGAGACCCTTCCTAAACTGACCCAGATGCCCTGTTTATCCTCACCCCTGGGCTTCTCACTCAGCATGGCACACTGAATTTTGGTCTTTCATGATTGTCTACACTTATTCTGCTTGTCATTTTCATGGGGTAAATATCTTCTCTAAGCTTGCCAGGCCAGTTCCTTTTCATCTTTCAGGACCCTTTAAAAAAGTCTCCTTTTCTGGGTAGCCTCTCCCAGTTCCACCAGTGGAGCCTCCACGTGGGTTCCTGCAGCCTGGCCATTCCTCCTCCAGTTCCAGTTCAGTTGTTCAGTCATGTCCGACTCTCTGCGACCCCATGAATCGCAGCACGCCAGGCCTCTGTCCATCACCAACTCCCGGAGTTCATCCAAACCCATGTCCATTGAGTCGGTGATGCCATCCAATCATCTCAGCCTCTGTCATCCCCTTCTCCTCCTGCCATCAATCTTTCCCAGCATCAGGGTATTTTCCAATGAGTCAGCTCTTCGCATGAGGTGGCCAAAATATTGGAGTTTCAGCTTCAGCATCAATCCTTCCAATGAATATTCAGGACTGATTTCCTTTAGAATGGACTGGTTGGATCTCCGTGCAGTCCAAGGGACTCTCAAGAGTCTTCTCCAACACCACAGTTCAAAAGCATCAATTCTTCGGTGCTCAGCTTTCTGCACAGTCCAACTCTCACATCCATACATGACCACTGGAAAAACCACAGCCTTGACTAGATGGGCCTCTGTTGACAAAGTAATGTCTCTGCTTTTTAATATTCTGTCTAGGTTGGTCATAACTTTCCTTTCAAGGAGTAACTGTCTTTATGGCTGCAATCACCATCTGCAGTGATTCTGGAGGCCAGAAAAATACACCACAGCCTTGTCTAATGCAATGAAACTAAGCCATGCCGTGTGGGGCCACCCAAGATGGACGAGTCATGGTGGAGAGGTCTGACAGAATATGGTCCACTGGAAAAGGGAATGGCAAACCACTTCAGTATTCTTGCCTTGAGAACCCCATGAACAGTATGAAAAGGCAAAAAGATAAGACACTGGAAGATGAACTCCTCAGGTTGATAGGTGCCTAATATGCTACTAGAGATCAATGGACAAATAAGTCCAAAAAGAATGAAGGGATGGAACCAAGGCAAAAACAATGCCCAATTATGGATGGGACTGGTGATAGAAGCAAGGTTCAATGCTATAAAGAGCAATATTGCATAGGAACCTGGAATGTTAGGTTCATGAATCAAGGCAAATTGGAAGTGGTCAAATAGAAGATGACAAGAGTGAACATCAACACTCTAGGAGTCAGCAAACTAAGATGGACTGGAATGGGTGAATTTAACTCAGAGGACCATTATATCTACTACTGTGAGCAGGAATCCCTTAGAAGAAATGGAGTAGCCATCATAGTCAACAGAAGAGTCCAAAATGCAGTACTTGGATGCAATCTCAAAAATGACACAATGATCTCTGTTTGTTTCCAAAGCAAACCACTCAATATCAGGGTAATCCAAGTCTATGCCCCGACCAGTAACACTAAAGAAGCTAAAGTTGAACAGTTCTATGAAGACCTACAAGACCTTCTATTAGAACACCCAAAAAAGATGTCCTTTTCATTATAGGGGACTGGAATGCAAAAGTAGGAAGTCAAGAAACACCTGGAGTAACAGGCAAATTTGGCCTTGGAGTACAGAATGAAGCAGGGCAAAGGCTAATAGAGTTCTGCCAAGAGAACACACTGGTCATAGCAAACACCCTCTTCCAACAACACAAGAGAAGACTCTACACATGGACATCATCAGATGGTCAACACCGAAATCAGATTGATTATATTCTTTGCGGCCAAAGATGGAAAAACTCTATACAGTCAGCAAAAACAAGACCGGGAGCTGACTGTGACTCAGATCATGAACTCCTTATTGCCATTCCTCCTGGGACAGCCCTTTTCTTGAAGTGTTGATTTCTTTCTTGGTTAGTCTGTCCCTCAGACCTGGTTCTGAGTTATCTGATGGAAAAACAATATCCATCTCTGCATTCCCAACACCTAACCAAACCTCCAAAATAGGGTAGGTACCTAATAACTGATGAATGAAAAAGTGAATGAATGATTCAAATATCACTAATAGTTGTGTGGAATTCTCCACCAATGACTAGAAGACCAGGTTTTAGGCTGTAGGGGAAGCATACTTTATACTAGGTTCTACTCTTCATAAGGAAACCATTTCAAATGTATCTTGGTTTCCCAGTCAGTTCATTTGGTAGCACATGGGACGCTTAACTTCAAACATAGTTTGGAAGTAGATAGGATGTAAATTATAGCTCCAAAATATTCACAGATAGAGATGAGTATATTGAACTGACTACACATTAAAAACCAGAGAACAAAAAAACACACACACAAAACCCTACCTTGCAAGTGATCACTGAGTCCAGAATCTCAGTGTATCAGATGGGATGCTGGGGGTGTGGGTGCAACCTCTGAATGTCCCTCCACACTTGCAGCTGTAGTTCCAGCCTGGAGTAGCCTCCCCGACCTAAGCTCCTCTCTCTAAAAGCATAGTGTACGCGATACCTGCCTGTGAGCATCCAAACCAGTGGGAGACTACTGGTCAGCGCCGAGAAAGCTTAAAGACGCTGCTCACTGGGGTGCTGATAATGAGGACTCTGCACTTGAGTTTAGTGCCTGTTATTGTCCCACACCTGACTGACAACAAAAAAATCAACTCAGTGTCCTAAGGAAGATGAAAATAACTTTTATAGCTTTTTTTCCTGCTTTAAGTTACTCTGGTCTATATGACCTCTGAACTTCCATTTGACTCTGAAAGCATTTGATTCTTAAATTTACATCCTTTAGTCTTTTTATTTTTACATATTGTATGTATTGGAGTATAGTTGATTCACATTGTTGTGTTAGTTTCAAGTATACAACAAAGTGATTCAGTTATATGTATATTGACTCTTTTCTATATTCTTTTCCCTTATAGGTTATTATGGACTATTGAACAGAGTTCCTTGTGCATTACAGTAGGTCCTTGTTTATTATCTATTTTATATACAGCAGCATATATATATTAATTCGAAACTCTTCATTAAGAAATAAATTAAGAGTTTGGGACTCTCAGATTTAAATAATATTACAGTGTTCTGTTTTGATCTTTAAATTTAAATGTAGAGCAAATTGCTTTGACATAGCTAACGGAGCAAGAACCCCTGAATCCTGCTGCCTAACAGTATCAGATGTGACATTTGAATGTTAAAGAAAAAGTGACTTTGTTTCACTTAACCCATTACGTCTTGCTTTCCCAAGAATTCATCAGCAGGTAAAATATCTTATAATTTGCCTAGAAGGTGTTATCTATGTAAATGATATGTCCTCTTTAGACACCTGGCAGCTTCAACAAACAATCCCGGTGGCCAGGCTGTTTAAGCAGGTGGCTGCTTCAGACTGATGTTAACTGCACAGAATAACTGACAGCAAGTAAGCTCTCAAATTCCTTAATATTTGTCCTCATCACTTGATGCCTTTTTTCCTTTAAAGTTCTTTCATCTAAAGTCACCACCTTTTTCTTTAAACAAACATTTTTTCTTTAATCTTAGCGTTTTACACACAATGATATATGTTTTCAGTCTGATGGATATAAAGCACTCAATCAGACATAGACACCAGTAAAACACTCAAGAATTTCCAAAATAAGCAAAATGTAATACCCCATCCAGGAGCTACAAGCCACTCAGAGAAACCCAATTTTGAAAACTGCTATTGGATGAAATTTTACATTTTGTGCCAGGAAGTTTTCAAATGGAAACATTTTTCTTCTGTGGATTCCATGAGGCAGATGTGATGAGAAGGCTATTTAGAAAACCGATGTGAAGCTTTAATTAAAGCCCGTCTGCTGTTTCCCTGTGTCTGACTATTAAACACAGTTTGTGTTATTAACATAATACTTGGAAATGTAATTGCCTTCAGGTTCTGTTTGTAGGGATGCAAGCCTGCTGCTTCTCTACATTTTTTTTTTATCCTTTTCCAATCTGTCTCAACTTAGATTAAAAGGAAGAATATTCGAATTCACAAATCAATAAGGAAATCAATGATTATCGCATAAAGGATGTTCTGAGGCTCAAACAGATGATGAATGAGTTCAGGAAAAAGTTGAACTGGAGGCTCACCTTGTCCCATAATTGTAACGACACTTGGCTGTGTGGATGGATGGCTGTGGATCAGTGCCGTGTTGCCCAAAGTGCGCTCTGAGGAATTTCATCTCCATAAGTACTCAGGAAAACAAAAAGAATCTGTTGGTGAAACAAGTCTAGTTACATCCTTTCTCTGCTTGACCTCTATAAATGAAAGAATGTACGTTAGCATTTACGTGTTCTGAGGAGTCCTGAACTTTTTAATCAACATAATGTATAATCTTGTGTTTCCAAACTTTTGACCATAAAAACTTGTGCCTCTCACCTATTGTAACTCCAGAGAACCTACGTCACCAAAGACACAACTGGAAAAAGGCTGAATCAAAGTGTTAAATGAAAAAAAATTAGAGACTTCCCTGGTGGTCCAGTGGATAAGACTCTACACTCCTAATGCTGGGGGCCCCGGTTCAATCCCTGATCAGGGAACTAGATCGCGCACACCACAACTAAAGATCCCACATGCTGCAGTGAAGATCAAAGATCCCACATGCTGCAATTAAGACCCAGGACAGCCAAATAAATAAATTGAAAAAAGAAAAAAATTTTTTAAAGAATGCTTTTAAGACCTAGAAAAATGTAGTTATAGAATACTTCTATGAAGTATTTCTTATAGAAAAAAAAATCACAAAGAAAAAGATGACTTATATTTGATGATATAAAATTAACATTTCCATACATCAAAAAATTTTACAAACAAAAACAAATGATTAACTAGACATGAGTATTGGTAAAATTTGATGTGCTTGCTCAGTCGCTTCAGTTGTATCTGATTCTTTGCGACCCATAGACCGTAGTGCACCAAGCTCCCCTGTCCATGGGATTTTTCTGGCAAGAACCCTGGAGTGGGTAGCCATTCCCTTCTCCAGGGGATCTTCCTGGCCCGGGGATTGAGCCAGGGTCTCCTGCACTGCAGGCAGATTCTTTATCATCTGAGCCATCAGAGAAGCCTCAATTATATGTGTGTGTGTGTGTGTGTATATATATATATATATATATAGCATATTCAAAAGCAGAAACATTACTTTGCCAACAAAGTTTCGCCTAGTCAAGGCTATGGTCTTTCCTGCGGTCATGTATGGATGTGAGAGCTGGACTGTGAAGAAGGCTGAGTGCCTAAGAATTGATGCTTTTGAACTGTGGTGTTGGAGAAGACTTGAGAGTCCCTTGGACTGCAAGGAGATCCAAACAGTCCATTCTAAAGGAGATCAGCCCTGAGATTTCTTTGGAAGGAATGATGCTAAAGCTGAAACTCCAGTATTTTGGCCACCTCATGCAAAGAGTTGACTAATTGGAGAAGACTCTGATGCTGGGAGGGATTGGGGGCAGGAGGAGAAGGGGACGACAGAGGATGAGATGGCTGGATGGCATCACTGACTCGATGGATGTGAGTCTGGGTGACCTCCAGGAGTTGGTGATGGACAGGGAGGCCTGGCGTGCTGCGATTCATGGGGTCACAAAGAGTCAGACACAACTGAGCGACTGATCTGATATATATATATTATATATATATAATATATATATACACATGAATATAAAAAAGACTGAAAGCAATATATCAACACACAAAGAGCAATTTTCTCTGGATGGCATGTCAGGCAATTTTTCTAAATTCTCTCCAGCAAGAAGAAACAATGATCAGTGCTGCCAAATAGAGAGCTGACTCAACCTTTATTAATTATCCTAAAATTATTTCTAATTAGCACACTAATAACAAACAATTCATAGTAAAGTATATAGTGACCCATCAAATAATTTTTGCCTTACTAATTCTATTTAATTTCAAAATCACTGCAGATGGTGACTGCAGTCATGAAATTAAAAGACGCTTACTCCTTGGAAGGAAAGTTATGACCAACCTAGATAGCATATTCAAAAGCAGAGACATTACTTTACCAACAAAGTTTCGCCTAGTCAAGGCTATGGTCTTTCCTGTGGTCATGTATGGATGTGAGAGCTGGACTGTGAAGAAGGCTGAGCGCCAAAGAATTGATGCTTTTGAACTGTGGTGTTGGAGAAGACTCTTGAGAGTCCCTTGGACTGCAAGGAGATCCAACCAGTCCATTCTGAAGGAGATCAGTCCTGGGATTTCTTTAGAAGGAATGATGCTAAAGCTGAAACTCCAGTATTTTGGCCACCTCATGCAAAGAGTTGACTCATTGGAGAAGACTCTGATGCTGGGAGGGATTGAGGGCAGGAGGAGAAGGGGACGACAGAGGATGAGATGGCTGGGTGGCATCACTGACTCGATGGATGTGAGTCTGGGTGACCTCCGGGAGCTGGTGATGGACAGGGAGGCCTGGCGTGCTGCGGTTCATGGGGTCACAAAGAGTCGGACACGACTGAGCGACTGATCTGATCTGATCTGAATTCTATTTATATCCTTAACTATCCTGAATTTGGATTTCCCAGGTGGCTCAGTGGTTAAAAATCCACCTGCAATGCAGGAGACATGGTTCAATCCTTGGGTCGGGAAGATCTCCTGGAGAAGGAAATAACAACCCACTCCAGTATTCTTGCCTAGAAGATCCCACCGACAGAGGAGCCTGGAGGGCTACAGTCCATAGGGTTGCAAAAAATTCAGACACAAGTTAACAACTAAACACAACGTTCTGAACTTAGATATGAAAATATTTAGATGTTTTGGGCAAAGATAAACTATACCCTAGCCCATATTTAGATATTACAGTGGTTTTCTGCTGGGAAAAAAAATGAAACAATTCAACTCCTAATTAATGCAACTCCTAATTAATTTTTTTCCAAGGAAGGACTTAGTATTTTTAACCTTTTTTAGGGTTTGCTCTTCTCAGACATACAAAGAAAAGATGACTTTTACTTCATAGAACAATTTCAAAGAAGAGCTGAAAACTGATAGCTTTGGGGGAACTTGAATTTCTGAGAAGTGGAGCTATCTGCTTCTGAATCACTCTAGACCTCTACATGCACATTTCACTAAAACTTCCCCGATGCTCTGATCTAGCCACTCACTGCTGAGTGTCAATCATTACATTCACTGCCAGAAAACCTGAAAACTGTAACAACCATATTTAAAAGACAGATATTGATCCACTAAAAATATGTACTAAGATTAGGGCACATCTGGAAGTAACCTAAGTGTTTATCAACAGATGAATGGCTAAAGAAGATATGCTGCACATACACAATGGAATAGTACTCAGCCATAAAAAAACAATGGAAGTGTGTCATCTCCAACAACTTGGAGGGTGTTACGCTAAGTGAAATAACTCAGACAGAGAAAGACAAATACTGTGTGATATTACTTACATGTGGAATCTAAAAAATAAAAATAGTGACTATAACAAAACAGAAACAGACTCACAGATACAGAGAACAAGACCGTGATTACCAGTGGAGAGAGGGAAAAAGGGAAGGGGCAAGGAGGGAGTTAAGAGATACAAACTCTTAGGTATAAAAGTAAGCGACAGAGATATACCGCACATCACAGGGTTTACATACAATACTCTATAATAACTATATGTGAACAATCAGATCAGATCAGTCATTCAGTCGTGTCCGACTCTTTGCGACCCCATGAATCACAGCACACCAGGCCTCCCTGTCCATCACCAATTCCCAGAGGTCACTCAGACTCACGTCCATCGAGTCAGTGATGCCATCCAGCCATCTCATCCTCTGTCGTCCCCTTCTCCTCCTGCCCCCAATCCCTCCCAGCATCAGAGTCTTTTCCAATGAGTCAACTCTTCACATGAGGTGGCCAAAGTACTGGAATTTCAGCTTTAGCATCATTCCTTCCAAAGAAATTCCAGGGCTCATCTCCTTCAGAATGGACTGTTTGGATCTCCTTGCAGTCCAAGGGACTCTCAAGAGTCTTCTCCAACACCTTTAAAAATTGTGAATCACTGTGTTGCATACCTGGAACTTATATAATATTGTAAATCAACTATACCTCAATCAAAACAAAACAACAACAACAACCTCAGAAAGATGAGGTTGGGAGAGCTTCTAGGTTGGTGAACACATACAGATGTAGAGACAGTGGTTTGTTCAGAGAGAAATGGACAATGCCTGACCTTTCTCCATGACTTTCCCTATGCATCTGGCCATTCTTGAGTTATATCCTTTTATAATAAACTGGTAATCTACTTTAAAAGAAAGACTAGAGCTCATTCTCATTTTCAGGTACAAAATTCATATTCATACTTCATCATTGCTTTCCCGGAATAACTTTTCTAAAAGATGGAAACATTCTTTCGGAGCCTTTTTGCAACACACAATGTAATCCCAATGCTGACTGCCCATTTGCCACACTTGTCATTAACCTGAAAATCAGTTGACAATTGTGTTTACATAGAATTCTTATTACAACCAAGTCATTTTTTCAAGCAATGAGTTTTCCAATCTCATTCTAAGGTTATAGAACAGTTTCAGCCTATTTTAAATTTAGATTGTGTCAACAGATAAGATAAAGGATGGTTATTTACATCACAGAAGGATTCTTCTATTTACCAAAGGATTCATTGCAAGAACATTCCTATAAAGGATGAGCTCTTCTATTATATTTAAGATGCTTCAGTTTAGAACAATTTAATCTGCCTGTAGCTTCTCAATACTGAAGGTGAAACATGAATATATTTTATCTGTTTCATTACAACAGAACTTTCCAGAGCAAAAAGGCATTCAACTATGATTCAATAAATTGGAAAAAGAGAAAGGAGGCCCAGTCAAGGAGAAATATAGAGAAGAATAAGCAGGAAGAACAGAATAAGTTAAGAAGCATGAAGTTAAAGTCTGAAAAATGTTAATTCTCAAATATCCCATTGAACAGTGAAACATTAGAGTCACTCCATGGCTTGTTCATATTACATGTGTCTACAATTAATCTCTCCCAGAAAGGTTTCTGAGCTAAGAGGCTCAGCCTAGTTGTCAGTCCCTTCCTAGCAATGAGCCCCAAACATAGTAGACTTCAATAAATATTTGCTGAATGAAGGACTTAATAAACGACACCAAACAACACATTTAACTAACTTACACTGAACTGACCCCACGTTTTGGTAACATGGGGATTCATCTGGGAATATAGTAATGGGTTAGGGATGTCACAGGGGTTAAAATCTGTCTTTGTTTAACTTTTCATATGAACAAAACAAAGCATCAAATCATAGCTATTGGCAAAATGATTATTAATTATTCTCCTGACAAAGTAATGAAACAGTTACCTAGGATCCACAGTAGTTAAGGCTAATAGTTAGCATCCATGACTAGCAATACTACGTCTTTACAGATTCCATCCAAATCCCTGATCAGAAGCCAGGCTGTAGTCACATCCCCCTAGCTCCACACCAACCCTATGACCAGATCAGGACCAAAGTCCTGCCTCGAGGCGGAGGGTCTCACCTGCTCACTTGTCCTCTTTCCCTGCAGACAGTGCCCCTGACTCCCTTCTCTCATTTGCCTGCTTGCTTTTCTGAGAGCAGCAATAAGCTGTCACTTTCAGCTTAAGAATCTTCTGTTTAAACTGGGGAGAAGCTGCAGTTGGTGCAGAGAACCTGGAAAGAGACCAACAGAGATTTATGTTCTCACGTCCAGAAGTCACCATCCTACCCTAAGCCTGGAAGCTAGTTACCACAGGTATTGTGGCACCCCCATCTTCTGATGTCATAGCCAAATCTCCATTATTATTGGTAGCGGAGGACAGGGAGTCAGTGGATAACAAAAATTCATGGATGATCCCAACCCCAATTTTAGCCAGTGGTTACTACCTCATTGCCTCCAAATCCTTGGTCAGAGCAACCCAGCAAAAAGCCAAATTGCAGAGCAACTTCATGGCAATGTCAGCTTTATTCTTCCAACAAACCCTCCAGCTTTCTATTTTCTCTCCTCATTCACCTACCACTAATTCGGTTTTCCAGGTAGGTACTTAGTAGGCAAATCTGTGGGATTCTTGAGTATGGACAAAAGAGAAGGAACCATAAAGGTGTTCTTGAGAAAGGAACACTGTCTCTGTATTTCAGCCTAGCCTTTATTGCATTGGGTATCCTAAGTTGACTTGGGTCTCTCTCTTCACTGGATTTCCCTGCTGTGCTTTACTGCTAGTTGTACAAACTGTTCACCAGCTGAGAAGGCAGGAGGCCACTTGGGGTTGCCAGCCTCCAAAATGGCCCCCAACAATTCCACTAATACATTGCCTGCAATGAGCAGGCAGCAGTAACAGAACTTGAAAGGAACCTTGAGTAATCTGTGCTTTTAATAGCTGCAAATGGGCCATTTCTTTAAGAGAGAATTTGCCATGGCCAGTTTTTGTTTTGTTTTTGCTTCCGGAGCATGATTACCAAGAATGACAGGTCTTACTTATTATCTCTGAAGTTATTATTTGCCCTAGCCATTTGTTCTGGCAACACAGAACCACTCACAGTGCTGTCCCAGTCATCTCCAGCATGGAGATAATGAATTATTCCCTGGGCCCTTGTCTCCATGTCAGTCATCAGACTTCTTCATTCTTTTGCGTTTGGCTCATCGTTCATCTCTCCAGTCACAGCTGCCAGTTCAGTCTGAGCCCTTATTACCCCTCTCTGCTGATTTCCACAGCTTTCTAACTAATTCTCATTCATCTTGCCCCGCTTTTTGTCTCCATATCATATCGTATCATCCCAGTCCTTAAAAACTGCAGTGCTAAAGATACAGAAATAGTTTTGTAAATTTGGAAAAAATATTTCTGTCATAATATTCATTGAAAAAAGCTTGAATAAGTGCTGAAGCCTCTATCCTCAAAATCCACCTCAAATCTGAGTTCTTGTCACCCCAACTTTGCCATACTCTAGACCAAGTCACCTTGACAATGTCAAAATTTTTCTTATTATTCTCTGTACTAGGCTACAAAGAACACACATGAATTTTCTAATCAGAACAAACAATTGGTATTATTTTTAAACTACTGCCCACTGAATAAACACTAACAATCATAGCCTGACATTTAAACTCCTCAAAAATCCAGACTTAACTCTCAAGTTTTTCCCTGAGGGTACATTTCAGGCCTCTTCAACATCAGCTCAGAGTTGGCTGCCTCAGGAGGCAATAGTAGCCCAGCATCATGGAAACTGACCATCTATGCTAAGATGTCCCAGGAAGAAAATATCCCCAAGAAACCTGCCTGGCTACCCTAAAACTGCATTCCTCAAGCACCATGCCTTAGCTATGGAAATGCACAACACTGGCTGTCAGCAATGGCTAAGAGCTGAGAGAAACACCAGTCACAGGCTGATTCTCATAAGACCTTACAGGAGAAACCTGTACAGTCAGCACACACAGCAAAACCAGCAGCATTCTGTGAACTGATCACCGTGCAGATGACAAGGGAGGGAGGATCATGTCAGATCTATGGAAGCGTAAATATTCCCCACCATCCTATCCCAAGCCCAGCCTGTAAACACACAGACACCCCGCACCAGGACCAGATCATCACCCTTGGTGTTGTATGCATGGATGCTAAGTCACTTCAGTCATATCCTACTCTTTGTGACCCTACAGACTGTAGCCCGCTAGGCTCCTCTGTCCGTGGAATTCTCCAGGTAAGAATCCTGGAGTGGGCTGTTGTTTCCTCCTCCAGGGGATCTTCCTGACCCAGGGATCGAACCTGCATCTATTACGTCTCCTGCATTGACAGGCGGGTTCTTTACCACTAGCGCCACCTGGGAAGCCCCCTGGTGTTGTATGATGCCAACACAATTACTAACAGACAGTGGACCCAGTGAACATCCACCAGCAACTCTAGGCTTGCATAGATTATCCCCACCTGGTGCCATGTCACTCCTGAGCCTCAGAGGTCCCAGCTGCTCCATGGGTCAACTTAACCAGCCCTCAGCCCATCCCCAGGGCTGATCCAACCAGAAACACCAGAGAGACTGACAGGGACAGAGAATGTTCAGATCAAAGAAAACACTTAAAAGTTTAAGAAATTGGAGAGACAGTGAATTCTGTGCATAGGTGGAGATTAGGATAAAGGCAAGAAACACTATAGCAACTAAGGGATTAAAAGGAGGGAAAATATGACAGCCACAAAGTGCTGGTTTGTCCTAAGAATGATGTGATGAAAGGGACATTGGGAACACTTCATGCCGTGGCAGGCCGGCTTGCTGACTTGGAGGTTAGTCACTCATGGTCTCATAGAGGAGAGGGAAGATTCAATCAAGGGTTCCTTGTCTTGTCTGACAGTAAAAACAAGAATACAACAGCCACAGGAAACAAGGAATGGCTCCTGAGATTTCTGTCCAGGGACTGTGAGCTAAAAAAGCAATTGTCCTGGCTCTGCTGGACTCCAGTGGCAGTTTCTGGTCAAAACTATTGTGCTTCTGAATCTTTAAAGACATGGTTTCACCTTAAAATTTGGTGATAAGTGTAGGGAGCTTTATCGTTGTTTCCCCAATGAAAAATGTGGTAAGAAGTACTTGCATGCTTGCTCAGTCATGTCCAACTCTTTGTGACCCTGTAGACTGTAGCCTACCAGGCTCCTTGGTCCATGGTTTTTTTCAAGCAAGAATACTGGAGTGGGTTGCCACTTCCTCCTCTAAGGGATCTTCCCCAACCAGGGATTGAATCCACATCTCTTGTGTCTCCTGCATTGGCAGGCGTATTCTTTACTGCTAGGAAGCCCCATGGCAAGAAGAATAATTTCTTAAATAGATTATATGCTTTACGCAGGGGAGGCTCTTCTTTAACAAAAGCCCCATGGAAGTAAACTTACTTCTCATAGCTGGGAAGAGGAGTTCAGAAGTGGTATATAGTGTTACAATGAAGCCCCCAGGTTCCAGAGGCTGAATGGAGGGTTCAAATCCCAACTACACCATTTACCTGAGATGTGACTTTGTACAAGTCATTCAACCTCTACAATGCCAAGTTCCTTCGGTATAAAACTATCACAATAATGATTTTAGTTACAGTGTTTGTATTTATAAAATTCTCATGTGAAATAAGAAAGAAAAATAAACTCATAAACTAATCCATATAATTCACAGAATTCAGCGCCCTGGCACATCCTAAGCACACAAGAAATACTGCCAGTTACCATCATTTTTGTCTAATTAACTAAGAACTTACTGACCCCAGGAGGATCCTAGAAGGTCAAGGTTAAAGGAGTTGAAGGGATCTTCTCTCTAGTCCAAACCTGGCTCCTCCATCACTGATTTCCATAATTTTAAAAAGCAAGAAAATGAACAGGTTAATGCAAAGTCCATTTTTCTCAAGAAATAACTGTCTATCTTTTGCTTTCTCTTTGTAAAGCGTTAGACACTGGTTACCTCCTCATCGGAGTTCCCTGCGGTGCTGGTGCTTACTTTTTGGTGCCACCTAGTGGCCCAATTTGATGGTGCAGTGATGCTTGCCTGTCACCCCCAACTTAGTAGAAGCTGAGGTCTAGTTTATGGATGTGAGAGTTGGACTGTGAAGAAGGCTGAGCGCCGAAGAATTGATGCTTTTGAACTGTGGTGTTGGAGAAGACTCTTGAGAGTCCCTTGGACTGCAAGGAGATCCAACCAGTCCATTCTGAAGGAGATCAGCCCTGGGATTTCTTTGGAAGGAATGATGCTAAAGCGGAAACTCCAGTATTTTGGCCACCTCATGCGAAGAGTTGACTCATTGGAGAAGACTCTGATGCTGGGAGGGATTGAGGGCAAGAGGAGAAGGGGACGACAGAGGATGAGATGGCTGGATGGCATCGCTGACTCAATGGACGTGAGTCTGAGTGAGTCTGAGTGAACTCCGGGAGTTGGTGATGGACAGGGAGGCCTGGCGTGCTGCGATTCATGGGGTCGCAAAGAATCGGACACGACTGAGCAACTGAACTGAACTGAGGTCTAGTTTAACTAGCTTTTAACAGTTTTTCAATTTTTATCAAATTAACGAGTAGTACTCTGGGTTGAGCAAAGAAGAAAAGGTTACCAGAGGCTCCACTGTCATTGCTGTTCAGTCGCTAAGTCGTGTCCAACTCTTGGACCCCATGGAGTGCAGCCCGTCTGGCTCCACTATCCAGGTGATTTCCTAGGCAAGAATACTCGAGTGGGTTGCCATTTCCCTTTCCAAGGGAATCTTCCTGCCCGGGGGATAGAATTCACATCTCGTGCATTGGCAGACGGGTTCTTTACGGCTGAGCCACCAGGGAAGCCCCAGTGGTTCCACAGAACACTGGAGAAAAAGAAAACCACTAGTGAAGAAAGACAGGATTGGAGTTGGCGAGCTTCGGCCACTCTTTTGGTGCCTTCAAAGCACTTTGTAATTTCTAAGTTTCAAGAAATGCATGTCCAGCCTTCTAGGCATGCCGGAGCCATTTTTATGATAGGCAAGCACATGACACAGACTTTTGTGTTAATGTTGAATGGTCAAGTTGCTGTTAATAGTACTTGGCTGGAAATTAAGACAAAAGCTAGATATAGCTCTCAAAGAAAGAACTCTTTTTTTTTAGAGTATAAATATGAAATTTTAGCCCCCAAATTATGATTTTGTTACTAACATTTTTAGGATTCAAATTTTTAAAACACAAGAACACAATTTTTTAATATTGCCATTTGTCAGCTATCTGCGCTACAGTTGCAGTGCTATGGTGAACAATCACTTTGGCTTATCTAATATTTTTAACCTTTTAATAAACAACAGAGTGTAACACAGGAAAATTATTTTCAGACGCATATTCTGTATACGGGACTTTTTACCTTTGGATTCATAGACCTGGAAAACCTAAAAAAAATTAAAACAAAAAATCCTTCAATGTCAGTTACTAAAAATGATTGGCAGTTTAAACTCCAGAGAAATCAATTCACTGACTTTTTGTTTAAATTTCTATACTCTGTAGAATGAAAAGTGTAAGAAGTTGTCTTCTTCAAGCATTTTTTGGTAAAGTCTATGCTTTAAGGTTTGATTCATGAGCATATTATATGCTTTAGGTACATGCACAGGCTTTCCTCGTACTTTCTCCTTTTCTTCACACTCTTTATATTTATCTGTCTGGATGAGTCATCCTAGATGTTGTTGTACATAATTTTGGAGTGTTTGCTCCTCCTTGCAAAATTTTGAGGTGACAATATTGACATTTTCCTTTTTAAAATTCTTCCTCTCAGAATGAAAACTTCCCGAGGATTGTTTTTCTTAAAAGATGCAGGCCTCAACTGAATTAAATAACTAAAAATTCCGTATATTATCTAAAAATTGTACTTTTAAAATAAGAATTGCAACATAAGAAACAAAGCATTGAAAAGTAGAATCATGATATAATCTAAATTCTTTATTCCATCTTGGGTTATTATTGAAAATTCTACTAGTGGCTTTTTATTCAGAAGGTAAGTAATAACCTTTTAGAAGTTATTTAGCTAATGAATCCAGTTAATTCATATCAACTATCTAGTTCCCTATTTATTTAACCCCTTTGAAGTCCATAATAACAATTTTTTGTACATAAAGCTAACAACTCTAGCAATCACCATTTTAGTCTTGTAATAATATTTCAATCAACTGATAGAATTTAAACATATGACTGATGAGGAAACTTTCACTTCAACTTACATTGGGAATGCTTACTTTGTGTGAAAAGTGAATATTCAGATATTGACAATGAATCCAAATGACAAAATCTGTTCACACTACGGATATTGACATATTAATTAGATACAATGAAAACTCTGTAATGACAATTTGCTGATCAAAAGTTCAAGGATGCTGCAAATGACACTGAAAGGAAGATTTGGCTACTTAGCTTTCCCAAGGTCAAAGTCAAAGCAGAGTTATAAACTTGGGCCAAATCCAAGACCCAAACTCAGCTTTATGCAACTGTTATTTTTCGTAGTCTTAGAGTGTGCTCCAGGAAAAAGTGTCAGGAATGGAGCTGACCTTGGACTAGTTATACAAACTCTCAGATCTCAGTTTCATCATGAATAAAACTGGAACAATAAAGGGGAAAGATTGAATAAGGCTCTACAGATGAAACCCTTAGCATGGGGCCTGTCCTACAGTATGCATAAATCCTATGTGTGCTGTGCTTAGTTACTCAGTCGTGTTCAACTCTTTGTGACCCCATAGACTGTAGCCCACCAGATTCCTCTGTCCATGGGGATTCTCCAGGCAAGAATACTGGAGTGGGTTGCCATGCCCCCCTACAGGGGATCTTCCCAACCGAGGAATCGAACCCAGGTCTCCCGCATTGCAGACAGATTGCTTACCTTCTGAGCCACCAGGGAGGCCCAAATCCTAGTTACTGTAATTTTTGTAGTTAATCATGCTCACCATCATTAATATTAGGATCATAGTACCTACTTTGAGAGTTATGAAATTAGAGGTTAGCTATAAATAGCACTTGACGGATTTTATGTTCATTTTATAAAAGGTATTTGATATTACTGAGGCACACACTGAACTTTGAAAAATGCTATAAATTAAAATATAATTGTGAATTCAGAGCAAATGCAACTAACAGGTGTATACTCAGCTGAACATCATTTGTTTTTGATGACCCAGTGTCACCTCCTTCCTCTGTATACAGAATTCTGCACTGTAAGAGTCCCAGATAAAGTAGGTCCTGTCTCTTTTTATGGAAGCTGAAAACACTAGAAAGCTGTGTTCAGAGTTCCTGGAAGCCAATCAAATGCATCTGGAGATAGTGATGTAATGAAACCGGAACAGGAAATCTAGCCGAGGGGCACGGAAGAAGCATCAGCATCCATTGTCCCGGTGCAGCGGTGTTGTCACGTCAAGCTCTGGTGACCAATGTCCAGCAGCAGTGGCTTCACTTGTCCTTGCCAGGGTGAAACTGTGACAGGACTTTGCTGTGGCTCTGATGTGCAGCCTCCTTGATCGTGGCCGTTTTCCAAACCTCATGCTCCAACCTTCTCAACAATTCTATGAGGGTACCAAGTATTCTTTCAATGAACTGCTATTTTGTTTAAAATAAACAGAGTCCGTTTCTGTTGACTGCCAACTCAAACTGATTCAGAAATTGGTGATGGACAGTAGGGTACTGGAGGCAGTAGACTCCCAAATGTGGTGCTGGCTGAGTGGAGGTAGGGGTGCACTCATGTGAAGAAGGGTGTTGTTAGGTGTTATGTAGCCAAAGGGGTGTGGAGGTCATTGTTATTTGTCTGCTTGGCATCTAATCCCTCCATGACATTTCCTAATAGAGTTCTAATTGAGTCCAGATTTTTAGTTCAGCCCAAGCATATTTGGGGCTTCCCAGTTGACGCAGTGGTTAAGAATCCACCTACCAATGCAGGAGACAAGAGACGAGGATTCGATACCTGGGTCAGGAAGATCCCCTGGAGTAGGGAATGGCAACCCACTGCAGTATTCATGCCTGAAAAATCCCATGAAGAGGAGGAGCCTGGTGGGCTACATCCAGGGGCTTGCAAGAGTCGGACACGACTGAGCACAGCACAGCAACAGCGAGAATATTTGAACCAGTCTCAGTGAATGCACATCAAACTTATCAGTGGATGGTTCACAAACCCAGAGCACAGCATTTCCCCTGGCAAGTGCTGCTATTGGTCCAGGGATGGGCACCTGTCCTAAGTGGACCCACTCAAGTGAAGGGAAAGCCTGTATAACCCATGTGGGATAGGTTCACTCTCCTTTCTAACGACCCACCTACTCCTCCTTCAATCCACCATATTCCTTCAGTTAAGAAGTATGTCTTGTAGCTTTGAGAGAAGCCCCTTATAAACCTATGGAGAAAGACTGAGTGGAGAAAAGAGCAGAGAAGTTGATCCAGAGCCATGATCATACTGTCTCTGAGGCTTACATCATCTCTAGTCTTCCTGTTACTTGAGATAATGTTTTCTTACTGCCTAAGACAGTTCAGATTGAAGTGCCGCTTAGTTTCCATCAAAAGTGTCCCGATGCAGAAAACCACAAAATTCTGTAAAACAATTATCCTTAAATTAAAAAAAAAAAAAAGTTTCCTGATGCACCAACCACGTAGAAATTTCAAGATTTCAGCAGGAACTTCTTTGCTTCAAAGTTGGACACGACTGAGCAACCGAACACCTGGATAAGAGGGTTAAGCCGGTACAAAGGCACCCAGCTGCTCAACCTGAGCTGCGATCCAGAGGTCAGCTGAAGCAAGCCCTTGGGTAGTTCACTGACAAACAGGTTTTAGGGCCATAATTTCTTTTTTTGTTGTTGAGATTTTTTAATTTGTTTCTTTTTAAAAAATTTATTTTAATTGGAGGATAGTTACAAAATTGTGATTTTTTTTTTTTTTTTGCCATACATCAACATGAATTGACCACAGGTATACACGTGTTTCCCCCATCCTAAACTCCCTCCCACATCTTCCCCACTCTATCCCTCTGCATTGTCCCAGAGCACCAGCTTTGGGTGCCCTGCTTCATTCACCGAACTTGAACTGTTCATCTATTTTACATATGGCAGTGTACATGTTTCAATGCTATTCTCTCAAATCATCCCACCCTCACGTTCTCCTACTGAGTCCCAAAGTCTGTTCCTTACATCTGTGTCTTCTTTGCTTCCCTGCATACAGGATCATCAGTACCGTCTTTTCATACTTCTGCTGTCGTAACTTTATATGTGGGAAAAGGCATTGCTTCTTCATGCTCAGTACTGCTATAAAACTGACTTTTTAAATGAATCTGTATTTGTCAGAAAGAATCAATTTTTTATAAAATATATTACTTAGATAATGTGACACCACATGCACAGTTTCGGGGGGTTAGGCTGTCTTTAGACCACACATTTGGGTAGCATTTCTATGAGAACGCAGCCCTATTCAAGTCATCAGTGTCTTTAACTGGAACCTAATTCTGTTATCTCAAGCTAAAATCCACCATCCTTGTACTCTGATGAGACTTCCATTGATCTTGACACTACTTCCCAGTTTCTGGTTTTAGCCTCTCATTTCTTCAGTCCTCCGGTATCCCTCCCCAAAGGGAAACAAAGACCTTTGACTCTGAGACTTAAATTAATTATAGAAAGTAATTATTACTTGCCATCCCTCAAAGAGCCTGATCTGCAATTGATTACATGGCAAAAAGAGGCAAGGTAGATTTTAAAAAGACTAATCTTCTATTGGAAGTGAGGATTAAAATGGTCACTATTTAAAATTGAGCAAAAAACTCCAGGGAGGAAAAAAATACATCTTTTAAAAAGTTTCATGAGATCTTGAGGAGCTCTGAGTATTAGGAAATTTTCCTGTCTCATTTGTTGAAGTAATAAAGCATAAAGAAATGGTAAATCTGATTAGCCATGCTTGTCTAATATCAGTCTAGAGTCTAAAGGGAGAGAAAAAAATATCCAAAACTTCAATCACTGTTGTTTTCTGTGTTTAATCAGTTTTTTAAAAGAGTTCTCCAAGACTATTCAGCAAACAATGGTGGTCAGGTACTCACAAAATTATTCAGGAACCCATGGGCCAGTGACTAAGGCATGCATTTTTTAGTATTGTTGAAAGTCATTATCTCTTCACAGTGTTAAGTTCAGATGCTTCTTGGTTGTTTGTGAACCACCCTGGTTTTCACAGACCAATGGGGGAATGCAGAAACTGTTTCCATGGTGATGAGACATTCCTCCTAGCAACTATCCCTCCTCTACCTCCCACCTTTCTCCACCATCAGGAGTTTAGATAGGATTTCTACAAAGAACCAGGATGGTTATGCAGCAAAAATTCTGTGGTTTTTCCAAGTGCAACTACTGTAGGGCTCTAAGTAGTAGGTGAATCTTCCCTCCCCACCTGTGGAGATGGTCACAGAGCCATTAAAATCCAATCAATATCTTCTCACATTCAAAATAATTCCATCAATAACATTTTATTTAACATCTCAGGGTATGAGAGACCCTTCCCAAATCAGGGGTTGCCAACTATAGCCAGAGGCCAAATCCAGCCTGCCACGTGTGTTTAGAACTAAAATTGTATTGGAGGCAGCCACTCAGTTGGTTGTTTATCGTCTTTGGCTGTTTTCAAGTCCTAGTGGCAGGTGAGTAGTGGACAGGAGTGACAAAGACAAGATCTAAAGGCCTAAAAACCATTTTCTATCTAGCCCTCCCCAGGAAAGGTTTGTTAATTCTTACCCTAGATGATGTGGAACCAAAATCTAGTGAGGAAGATGGCAAAGCACAGAAATGAGTACAACGTGCTACAGTCAAGATAAATGACTAAACAAAAGATGCTAAGAATTCCTGTGTACCACCAAGGATGTGAGTGTTCTGAGAAAATTCCCTAGCAGAAGCGAGACTGAAAAGATATACAATTTGGGGGTGGGAGGGTAAAGGTATGATATATAAGGAGTGGAGGGCAAGCAGAGGATGGTAAAGAGACGCCAGCCAGTGTCCTGAGATCTGGGAAACCAATGGACCCTGGACAGGACCATAAATACAGGAAGGACTGCTCCCAGCTGAAGCATAAGTTCACAATGGCAGGACTGAGCTTGTGAAAAGCAGGCGGTGAAGCCAAAAGTATACAGGCTCCTTAAAGTCAAACAAAGGAACTGGTTTTGTTCTGTAAAGAATAAGGACCCACTAAACTGAAAACTGATCTGATGGAAGCTTTATTAAATACAAATTCAAGGTGTAGAGGGTTGGGAGGGAAGCTCTAGTGGGAGGGGATATATGTATACTTATAGCTGATTCGGACACAGCTGAGTGACTTCACTTTCACTTTTCACTTTTATGCATTGGAGAAGGAAATGGCAACCCACTCCAGTGTTCTTGCCTGGAGAACCCCAGGGACAGGGGATCCTGGTGGGCTGCCGTCTATGGGGTCGCACAGAGTCGGACACGACTGAAACGACTTAGCAGCAGCAGCAGCAGCAGCAGCAGCATAGCTGATTCACATGGTTGTATAGCAGAAACTAACACAGCATTGTAAAGCAACTATTCTCCAATTAAAAATAAATTTTTTAAAAAGCAAATTCAAAAAATCAGATGAGTATTCAAAAATCCTCACAGATAGAGGAAATAGAGGGAGAGAAGATCGACTTAATATTTGTCATCTATATCATATTTATTCTGAGTCAGACACTATTCTAAGTGCTTCGCAGATATTAACTCACTTACTCCTCCTGTCACCGAACGAGATAAACACAGTCATGACTGCCACTCTATAAATGAGAAATCTGTAGCTAACTTGCTCAAAGTCCTGCACTGAAATCTTCAGAGTCAGGATCTGAATCCAGGATATCCGGTTTACAGAGTCAGACTTCTGTAATCAGTTACAAGATCATTACAAGAGTGTAAGAATGAGATGACAAGTATTTAATTAGACTTGCTGCAATGGCATATACGAGGTGCTCCACAATTATATTCAATGAGTAAATGATGAATGAAACAAGAGGGGGAAAGGGAAATAATAGGTACAAAGATCATTGGGGTGGGGGAAGTGGGAAATCAATGACATTCAAAGACAAAACATTTGAAGGAGACTTCAGAGATCCTTCTTGGTTCCCTTGCTATTGCTGTTGCTGCTGCTAAGTCGCTTCAGTCGTGTCTGACTCTGTGCAACCCTGATGGCCAAAAGAATGATGGAAATGATGCAAATACTAGAACAGAAAGTCAGCTCTGGGGGTGAAGTGGTAAATTGAATCTGAGATAAACAGGTGATGGATTTGATGAGATGGCAGAGCATCCAAGTGGCAATGCCAGCAAGCCCGTGGAGGTGTAACACCCGAAGTCAGGAGAAAGCCCAACTCAGAACAAAGCTTGGTGGTTGGGCAGCACAGAAGTAAAGGAGGGGACAGGATATCTCTCTCACATGGATGGGAAAAAATGAAGTGATCTTCACTCGTGACACGCACAATAAATAAAACAAAGAAAACCATTAGATGATGGCAAGGTGCAAAACTGGCTTAATGAGAAGAACATGGAGTGAAAAGAGCTGGCTCTATAGGAAATTGAGAAACAGAGGAGAATATCTATCATTTAGTGTCTCCTGCAAGCCAGGGTTCTGACACTGCCTTCAGCGGTCACAGTGAGGCTGAAATGAGTGGTGGTGTAACTCCTCTTGAAAGCAGGCGAGCCAGAGTTAGAGGGGAGAGATGACTTACAGAAAGACTCAAGCCAGGATGTAAGCCAGAGTCTGCCACCCCAAAGCCCTCACTCACTGCCAGAGTTTCCTTGTGTGTGTTTCCCAGTTTCCTCCAACACTCAGCATCATCTGGTACTCCACTTTGCATGATCCTCCAGACTGTTCCATGATCCTTGCATCACGCGAGAGGATGCATCACTAGTAACCACTTCATGAGCCACTCCCTTCATGGGCTGTGATCACTAAAATGCTAATTTCAGACCAGTTGGGGGAAATTTGGAGAGATGCTAAAGCCTTCCTAGCCTTTGAAAATCCACATGATTATTTTTTTCCTTACTGTGCTAATGTCTGGCTTATGCACTGTTGGCTCCCCACTGAGGGATGGTCTCAGACACTGAGGATTCATCCAGAGCTTTGCCTCTGGAAAACGGTGAGTCCCAGGAATCTCTCTCCAGACCCTCAGTGTTTAGTATAAAGACCTACTTATATGGAATAACAAAGATATATAATGCATTAGTTTGCTTTCAAATATAAATAAAACAACACTAAATACAATAAAGACCAAAAAGAAATGAGCTATCTCATAATCAGCACTCTCTCTTTATTGGCCTTGTTTATAGCAACCCACTCCAGCGGGTTGCCTAGAGAATCCCAGTGGACAGAGGAGCCTGGCAGGCTACAGTCCATGGGGTCACAAAGAGTCAGACATGACTGAATGTCTAAGCACATGCACGTGCACACACACACACACACACACACACACATCCAGCATAGCAACAAAATTTCTGTTTAAATTCCATATTAAAAGTACTTTGTAATTACATGAATTCTCTTAAATGTATCTGTTCTAACTCTTCCCTTTTTCTCTCAGCTCAGACAACCGATCTCACAGACTCTTGGAACAAATTCCCTCTTAGATATTCTGATTCTGTAGTGGAGTCCCATTGACTCATTCTATATCTCAAATAACAAGATTTTTTCACACAAATATCATGAGAGACAAAGCCAAGGGAATAATGAAGAAAAACCTATTCGGGGGTGAGACTAAAAGTCTAGATGCCTAGCAATGGCTAAATACAAGTCCTGTGTCCACAGACACTCATCCTAATATTATGTAGCTTATTCCCTCTACTAGCAAATGGAACTGAGGATCAGGAAATGTTTCAAACAAGCAGCTCAAGGCTTCAGATGCAGAACAGGTCTCTGATGTCTCTTAAAATGTTACCCCTTTGCAAGTGTGGGCAAAGGGATTGCACTCTGCAAAATTGCAAAACACATCTGGGTTGGCATTTCTTGAACCTAATTATCCTCCATATGAAACATCTAACAGAAAGCGAAAACCTTTTCTATCCTGTTAGGAGATATGATTCTGGTATATCTAAGACATGACTGCAACCACAGAGCTAAAAGCCTCTCAGTACAACACTTAAGAATATTAATGTATTTCTCTTTTTTTTATTGTGATAACATTCACATTATATAAAATATACTCTTTTAACCATATTTAACTGCAGCATTCAGTGGCACTAAGTATACTCCCACTGTTGTGCAACTCTCACCATCATCCACCTCCTGAATTTTTCACCTTCCTAAAGTGAAACTCTGTCCCCTTTGGTGAGATGCCCTGTCTTTTGCAAAAGCTCTTGCTGGGTCATGGCAGCTGCACTAATGAAGTGGGTTGATGGGGACGGAGGTGGAGACACCAGGCTGAACTGAGTGGGAACATCATGAAAACAGCTGTGAGTCTATGGCAGGAGTCACGTATCTCTGCCGGAAACTCACCTACCATATCAGGGCTTCAGATCAATGTTAATTTTGGATTACTTACTCAAGTTGCTAGTCTTTTCTCCACCTTTGAAAAGAGGGTTAGTAACTTGGTAGCACATGGCACCTTTTCTTTCTTTAATGATTGCTTCACATCCTAAACCCAGAATTCACTGGAAGCTCCTCTACTCTTCTTAGAAGACAATTCAAAACACCCTCCTTGGGGAGCTGTCTTTGACACCCCAGGGAAGTTGCATTCTACTTCCATCTAGGTTTCCGTAGCACTGTAGAGTCTCCTATCATTCTCACTGCTCTGTCAGCCTACATGAACTTGTCTTCACTTCTAAACACTCTAAACTTGTCTTCACTTCTAATCAGTGAGCTCCTTGGGGCCAGTACTTGTATCCTCATTACCCAGGACAGTGTATAGGTAGTGGGCACGTCCTCAGATGTTCTCCAAGCCTCAAGGACCAACAACCACTCTATCGTCCTGTAAGGGCTTAACCAGTGTCCCCCCACAACCTCAGAATGTGACCTAACTTGGAAATAGGGTCTTTGTGTGATGAATCATAAGTCACTTCAGTTGGGTCTAACTCTGCAACTCTATGCACTGTAGCCCGCCAGGTTCCTCTGTCCATGGGATTCTCCAGGCAAGAAGACTGGAGTGGGTTGCCATGCCACCCTCCAGGGGATCTTTCCAACCCAGGGACTGAACCCACTTCTCTTATGTCTCCTGTATTGGCAGGCGGGTTCTTTAGGGCCTTTGTAGATGTACTTAATGGATGGTGTGAGATGGGACATTATTGGGGTATGGTGGGCCCTGAATCCAACAATGTGCCCATATAAGAAATGGAAAAGGACAAACAGAGGGACACATGGGAAAGAAGACCCTGTGAAGACAGGCAGATTCTGGAGTGATGTGGCCACAAGCCAAGGAACACCAGGAGCCACTAGAAGCTGGGAGGAGGGTAAGGATTCTCCCCAGAGCCTTCAGAGGGAGTGTAACCCTGGAAACACTTTGATTCTGGACTTCTGTTCTCCAAGACTCTGAAGGAACACATTTCTGTTGTGTTAAAACACCAAGTTGGTGGCAATTTGTTACAGCAGCTCTAAGAAACTTATATTTTCTTTCTCTAGACTGGCTTCGGGGGAAGGCAATGGCACCCCACCCCAGTACTCTTGCCTGGAAAATCCCATGGATGGAGGAGCCTGGTAGGCTCCAGTCCATGGGGTCGCTAAGAGTCGGACACGACTCAGCGACTTCACTTTCACTTTTCACTTTCATGCATTGGAGAAGGAAATGGCAACCCACTCCAGTATTCTTGCCTGGAGAATCCCAGGGACAGAGGAGCCTGGTGGGCTGCAGTTTATGGTATCGCAGAGTCGGACATGACTGAAGCGACTTAGCAGCAGCAGATTGGCTTCCCACCAATCTGTATGGGTTCAGATTCTGGGTGGCTATGCTGAAACCTCAAGACTCTGCTTTCCCCAACCTCATCCCCAGGCTCTTCCAGTGCTGGGCACAAATCTAAGCTGGATAACAAGGTTCCTTCTCTGGGAGTTAGGGGAATAATAAGAAATAAATGGTCTTTCCAACACTTATATCTCAGTCAAATTTCTGCCCAAAAGTCATCATCTCAAGAACACATTCCCTAATATCCTGCCTAGAATTCTTCTCATGACTCTAGATACATTGTTCATGTCATTTTTCTTTGTAGCCCTGATTTTTACCTGACATTGTTTTATTTATGTACTTCTTGTTTTTGCTCCTCTGACCTCCCTCATAAAAGTGTAGCCCCCAGGAAGGTAAAGACAAGGTCTACTTGGTTTACTGCTGTATTTCTAGCCCTCGGACTCAGCTTTACACACAGGGAGACACATGAGGCTGATCTGAACAGAGAAATCCAGGTGAGAGATGAAAAATCCAAGTCTCCTGTCCCTCAGAGCCCCAGTCCCTGTTTTAGTCCTTCCTGAGGCCAGATCTTATTTCTGTCTTTGACTTCTGGTGAACACTCTGACAAAATGTGCCCTTCCAAACTTAAATTATTGATTTGTGTTTCTTTTATCGACACAAGAAACCACAGAGATGTAGCCACTACACAATGACACTTGATAAGAACTCCAGCACCTCAGAGGAGTAAATAACAGAATGGAAAACAGAATGAATTAATGTACAAATTAGCTAATTAAATCAAAACTGACTAACAAGGTTAGTCTTAAGAGTAATTAAGGTAATTTGAAAATTGTAGGTTGTATTCACTACCTTCTAAATTTATCTTACCACCAAATAGAGTGTCTGAAGATTCCATCACTAGGGATTTTAGGAACTCTCCAGTCAAATATATCTATATATACATCTGGAAAGAACAAAACTTTAGCTAGTGATCATTTTAACAGATCTCAGAGAGCTAGACTTTCCTAAACGATGTATAAACTAGTCACCTTGTTGAAGGACAAAGGGAGAAATCACAGACATGGGAAATGGCAGGAGAGCAAAGATGAATTTCAACCACTTTTCTAGCTTGGAGCTGGTCTTATACTCCTGGGGAATTATTAATTTTATGTCCATGGAAGACTGACTGTATTGATGGCCCAATGAATGGCCACTCTGGATCACGCTTTTACATGGTGATTCTACAACTCCAGGTTGGGTCAGCTTCTACACTGCAGGTTGGGTCTCTTTCTCCACTGCTTGAATCTGAGCTGTCCTGTGATTTGGCCAAAATAAAAAAAAAAAAAAATTGCAGAAGTAACATCATACCTGGATCTCAAGAGGTCCATTTGATTCCACTGTTTCTTGGAAACCTACTACTTCCAGGAAAACAAGCTCAGCCCACTCTGCTGGGAAATGAGACCCATGACTCTGTACTCCCTACCCGACCCTTTCAACTATAGCTGAGCACCAGACATGTCAATGAATCCATCCTGGACCAGCCAGCTCCCAACTGAACTCCTAGCTTTTCACAGATACATGATAGAGTCCAGCCAAGCTAAGGCCACACTAACCATACTCAAGAGTAATCAAATGCTCATTGTTCTCATATTTGGAATTTTGGAGTAGCTTGTTACACTGTAATAGCTGAGTGACAAAATATCAGTCTACTCTGGAAATCCCATATCTGAAAATATGCTATTTTCCAAAACCATCTGAAGTTTTGGATTCTGGTACCATCTTCTTTAAAAGAATTTGTACTTGGAGATTGGGTTTTCCAGGTTGGTCTCCCAACTTGTACTTACTCTTCCACAGCACATCACCACCAAGTGTGACAGTATTTTTCTTGCTGGGATTTCAGGAATGCATCTCCCTTTACTGTAGATTCGGCACTGTGCCTAACACACTACTGGATGTGTGAGCAAGTTCCCGATCCAGTTTCCTTGATTCCTTTTGAATTAGAACAAACTTGTCAGGCACCTAGTCCATAAACTTTCAGATAAATAATCCTGCCTCTGTAGTTCAGGTACATCTCAGGGGCTTGCTATAGGAGACCATTCAGAGCACACCTCTTCTTATCATCAAAGAAAAATGAGATAACAAGCACGCAGGAAACAAAGGGAAAATAAATGCAGTACACGAGTCTTTGAAGGTATAGGACTGATGGAGATTGTCTTCATTGCATCTCAGGAATCTATATGCCCCACTCAATATCACCAATTACTTTTACCAAAAGAAAAATTCTGTCCCCAAATATATTAGATCCCCTTTTGGAGGATGTACATTTCTTCTCCCCTTGTCACCTCCTAATAAGATTAATGAAATAAGATAATATTTTCAAAGGACATAGCACAATGCCTAGCACAGGATTAAAAGCTTGGTGAATTATGTTGTCATTATTTTTATAAGACAGAAATAGTCATGCATCAAACTTCTGGTATCTTAAGGATAAATCAGTACAGAAAAAAAAAAAAAAAACCCTGTCCATCCCACACTAACCCTTGCCCTCAGCTCATTGTAGAAGCAGGTTAGCAGCCCACTTCATAGGCAGTAGGTTGTCAGAAAACACAAAGGCCTGGATAGTCCTGGAAAAGGAGCAAAACGTAAAGAGGCATTTTCTCAAATCCATGGAAACTAGAGACTTACATAAACCTCATTATACAATTTGCCATTGCTACAGATTCATATACTATTTTCAGCTTTGTTTTGCTTTTACATTTTAAAAGAAGCCATCTTGCATCTGCCAAAATATGAATTGAGACAGCCACACACCTGCCACCTTCACCTGAGCTCATGCACCCTGGCGAGTCTGCCTCCATTCTGTAGACTCGTAATCCTTTTCCAGGGCTATGCTCACACTGCTGGGTGAGTGATGCTGTGATAGTGACACCTTCCCCCTGGATCTGATTTCAACTAGGGCATTAAAAATGGAAAACCATCATTCACATGTCACTGAATCTCTACAGGGGAGAGGGTCAGAATGTGGCAGTTCTAATGGTACAGAGTGAAATTACTTTTACTTTCCAGATCTTCATGAATAGAAATTGCAATTGTATCTCTATTTTGACAGTAAGATCAAAGATGAACTGGGAAATGGTAGATGTGTGCCCGGACTTTTGGTTACTAGAGATCTTAAATTATAACCCACTCTGTACCCCAGCCCACAAATGTCAAGCAATTTAAGTCTAAGGATCTCTTTTCAGGTCTCTCCATCTGACTCTTGATGTAGCCAGTTTATCCTTCACTTTCAGGGGATGGGTTTTGACAGCAGAATGTTGCAATTGGTTCACAGTCAATGGTGGTGACTCTCTTTCCAACTCTGCATTCAGTGTGCTCTGTGGGCATATTGGTGACTTCAAATCCATCATGATGGGAATGTTTATACCACAGAAAATGACCAAAGCTACAAACCAGATCTTTTTTTTTTTTCCTTTTTTAAAAGATAGCTGGCTGTTAAACATTTATTATCAGCATAGCACTGGTTTAAAGAAAGGTATGTAGAAGCAATCATGAGGGTACCAGATGCTTAAACAGAAGAAGGAATTGATAGTGTTAGATATGGGAAATGGCAGGGGGAAAGGATTCAGGAAAAGGGGCCCAGGGCAAATACCACCACCTACTTCACCATTTCTCTGGAACTTGGTAATGCCCCACACCAGACTATAGGACACCCCCATCCTATACTCACCTGGCACATATATTCATGTACACTCACCTTCAACCTGAAATTCCTTATTAACCATCACCAAAGGCACTCATAAAATCATAGACTGTACTCTCTGAAGCTGTACAGATAAAACTTGTATTTCACACATTAAATAATCTTTCCAGAAAGTAGTACCATATACTTGCAAACTGCTCTGAAATTTTTATTTAAAAATTTTTTACAAAAATATATCAGTATTTAATTTTTATTTCTCTTCCTGTAAAGTATAAGGAAACTATTCTTATTTGTGTCAAGCTGCTAGTTTTTAAGTAGAAACCCAATGCCTGCCTGTATTTTGTTTGGCTGCTGAATTAATTAAGTCCTTGAGACAGTGAAAAGCAATATAAACTGCTCATAACAAATCGGTTACTTCATGCTTTTCACTACTTTAACTGTGAAGGGCAACCTAATCTCTACTTGAGATGACAGGTATGACTTCTAAATTATTTATTTTTCTTCCTTTGTTTACTAGAAAGAAAAGCTTTTATGGCACTGCAAAAAGTAGGAAATGAGAACCACAGGAAATTATATGTCTGAGATGTTAATAATGGTGCAAAGTTGGGCTCTCAATCAAATCTTATCTACAGACCTAAAAGAGTCAAACTGGATACACGGTACACATTTATTCTGAAAATCTTTGGGTCAAATTTCAAATAAGCTATGGGAGAAGCAAATACTAAATAAACTTTGGATTATTGAAATATTTATCTGGCATACCCATGGAAACTTCTGCAGAGTCTTCCAACCAAAGCCCACAGACTCTGGTGCTCAATAACAGTTTTGTCTGCTCTGGTTCCTCCCATCTTAAAAAAAAAAAAAAAAAGAACAGCTCCCTTGAGCTGTTTTGAGGAATCTCTCAGGTTCTGTCCCATTTCCCACCTCTCTTTCACTCTTCATTCCACTCCAGTCAGGCTTCAGTGCCTTTACTCCACTGAAACCACTCTTGTCAAGGTCACTGAGAGTCTCAGGGTCACTTGTCCCTGACCATCTGACCAAGTTTCTTAACAGGAGTAATACTTGGGACAATACCTTCCTCTAAAGCATTTTATTCTCTTAGTTTTAATGATTCCTTTACTCCTACTTCACTAGCTTCTCCTTCCCACACTCCGCTAGCTCCTCCTCTTGGCGAGGCTCACACTCACCAGCATGTTAACATGGCTGAGCAATTCTGCCTCCTTCTCTACTCATCTCCATCTCCATCTCTTCCAGGCTGATGTCCCTAGAGACCAAAGTCTTTCAATGATATCTACGTGCAGGTGACTTCCCGCTGGGCAGCTCCAACCCTGGCTCCCACGTTTCCATGCTGTGCTGGGCCTGCAAATTATGTAGTCAGCCCTGTGCTCAATGCAGGCTCACTGAACTCACCAATGAGACAAGGAATAATGATGCTTTTGGACTGTGGTATTGGATAAGACTCTTGAGAGTCCCTTGGACTGCAAGGAGATTCAACCAGTCCATCCTAAAGGAGACCAGTCCTGGGTGTTCATTGGAAGGACTGATGTTGAAGCTGAAACTCCAATACTTTGGCCATCTGATGTGAAGAGCTGACTCATTTGAAAAGACCCTGATGTTGGGAAAGATTGAGGCAGGAGGAGAAGTGGACAACTGAGGATGAGATGGTTGGATGGCATCACTAACTCAATGGACATGAGTTTGGGTAAACTCCGGGAGTTGGTGATGAACAGGGAGGCCTGGCATGCCGCGGTCGCAGCATGGGGTCACAGAAGTCAGACATGACTAAGCGACTGAACTGAACTGAATGTCTTTATGCAGCATTTTATGTCTATAACTTTCACAGGGGAACATTTTTTAACTTCACAGATTTCTCTAATATGCAGATTAACAAGGAGATAAAGACGTTTAGCAGAAAATCACAATCATTTCCCAGGGAAAATTCCATTGTATTAAACCAGCAATTCAAAAACCAGTGTATAATTCCATATGCTATTTTAACCTTTAGAATTTTGTCACAAACCATTACTGTGCTTCTCAGAAAATAGAAGGCAGGTAAACTAACTAGTGATAATAACTGGGACTGATCTTCCTTTACCATTTACTTTGTGGTTCCAATGAGTACTTTTAGTATTCATCCCTTAATTCATCTGTCCTTAAATTGGACATAAGTAATTCCTTCTATTTTAAAATAAAATAAAAACTGTAGATTTCATGCCTCTGATTCCTGAGGAGTCTTCTGAAGCTTTAGGTTTGAGTCTATGGACAATGGCCTACTGTTAAAGCCACGCATCAACCATCACCTGCCTTTATCAAACTTCCTTACTAATTTCACACTCTTCTTTATATTAAATGTTAGAAATTCTGATTTGAATAACAGACTTTGCTTTGTAATTGAATTTTCCTCCATCTTTACACTTACCATGATGATTCAATAGTACCCCTTTCTCTATTGCCCTTTTTAAGATTATTATTACTATTAGTAATAGTATTACTATTAGTATTACTATTGCTGTCTCCTTCCTTACTGTGTCCTTCAACTATAGGCCAGGGAAAAACTGGAGTTAGTAAGACTTTTAGTTTCTAGTCTTGACTATGTTATTAATCAGTCATATAAGCTTAATATATAGAATTATAAGTATTTTAAAATGAAGACATAGATCTGCATGGGGTTAAATGAACTTGCCCAATAGGAAACACTAAAGGGAGCAAAGTAAACTGAGAGCATTGTTATTTTCATCCTCATTCTAGAAATCAATCCACTGTGGCTTTCATTTTCAAACTTTTTAGGTAATAAAATCTGTAGCATTCCTAAATGCAGGTAGGGTCTCATTTCCCAAGTTTACCAAATAAGAGGGTTTCAGACTTCTCTCCTCTCAAGACCTATCTACAAAAATCTCCTCCTGTGAGATTTCTTCCATTGCCAGCTGTGGAGATTAGCCCTTGGATTTAAGGTATCTACATGATTACTTATGAAGAATCCTCCCTTTTTTCCAATAAGTCATCCAAAGCTGATGAGAGTCCTCAGACAGTGCATTCTGTTTGAAGACTTCATAAGACTGAAATTGCAGATGAGCTGAGTACACGATCGAACAAGTGTGTTAAAGAGTGCCCATGGATGCACCTGATAAAACTTTATTTCACACATTAAATAATCTTTCCAGCTAACCTCCAGCTCAATCTGCCCCCTTCCCTCAGTATGTATAATGCTCTTCCAGTACATCAGACTCCCTTCTTCCCTCTTCTGTTCTCACCTCTCTGGTATTCTGAAGGAAAACTGATGCTCTGGCTTTGAGGAGATGCACAGAAAGTACAACATTTAACTGGGATGAGACCAAGCTACCTCTAGGAAAATTCTACCAGCCCCTTACCTCCCTTTTCCCCACTCCTTTTTACCTTCTAGAGCAAAACCTTCCCCATCCCTTGGAGCCCAGTGAAAGTTATGCTGCCTCTGGCTGCCCTCTGAGCCTCCTGCCCATTGTATTAAAGTGCCATTCTTTCTATACTCCTCACCATTGAAAACTCCAGATTACATCCCCTGAATCTTAGATAGATGGTAGAAGAAAAGGAGTTTAATTATATTGACCCACTTCCTTCATTTATCATTCAGCTTGCATTTCTAGGGCTATCTCATGACTGAGATCTCATTAAGCCTGCATTTCTTTCACAAATGTCAGATATTGAATGGTTTAATGACACAGGAAGATGAGTGTAAGTGATATTTGCAAGCTAAGGAGATACATGGAGTTATCCAATTTCCAAGTGTTGCCAACTCAAATGATTTTCAGTTGGTAAAATGTTAAACTGTGTTGTATGTAGGTTATAGAAAAAGGAGAGAGGAGCTAATGGTGAAAAAAAATGGTGAAAATTTAGGTGTAATTTACCTAAATCTTACCCTTTAGGCTACTCTCATTGTATGTATAAAGATCCAAGAAGGATGGAGGAAAAGTGTTGATAAACCAATTTCCTTCCCCAATAGAGGGATCAGAGTTTCATAAAAAGTCTGCCTGCCAATGCAGGAGACGAGAGAGACACAGGTTCGATCCCTGGGTTGGGAAGATCCCCTGGAGTAGGAAATGGCAACCTGCTCCAGTATTCTTGCCTAGAGAATCCCACGGACAGAGAAGCCTGGCAAGCTACAATCCATGGAGTCACAAAGAGTCAGACATGACTGATTGACTGAGCACAGCATAGCACACAAAATTCCCCTTAAGCCAATAACCACTTTGCTACTTTAACTGAGAGACAGCCCTAGAGTCAATGATAGGAGTAAGATGGCCTAGATAGCTGATTTAGAGGAATTCTTTGTACCACAGTAACTGAATCATTCTCATTTTTGTGTCCTCAGCAGGACCTAGACAATGCATTATGTATAAAATCGATCACTGGTGAATTGGTTCTCTACTGGAGGAACTAGTTAGGTGTAATTGACTCTTCTATAGTCTGATTCCCATAGTGCAGTCCATCAGAGTCTCAAGTGCAATGCTTTTACCCCTCAATTGAAAGGAGACAATTTTCATTACAGGAGGATGTGTACCACTCTAGCTTATAGTGTATTAGGTTCTGTCCTGGACCAGCTACTGATCACTGGGAGAAAAAGCATCACCTCTAATCAAAATGCATACAAACCACAGCACTTGGGACTTTTGATTATGGCCCCAGAGTAAGTTCAGCATCTCCCCAGGTCCCCTTTCCTTTTATTCTGCAGCCCCCACATATATCCAAGTTAGTACTATAAAAAGAAAGAAATTAGTCATTCCCACAAATACATTTCCACTGATGTGAAAGTTACTTGCAACTCAGTCATGATTATGAACATGATGCATCTTCTATAAATTATATTTGATTACAACACTAAGCCCCTTTCACATTTTCTCAGTCTCATGATGTATTGATTATCTATCACTATTTTTTATTTCATGGTGATATTGGCTTATGCCCAGTTAAGAATGTAATAGCTCCTCTTTCAGAGAATAATCTATAGAGCAGCAGTAGTAACATTCCAAATGGTCAGAAAAGAAGTGCTTTTTCAAAAACAAAATAGAAAAAAGAAAAGGTGTGCTGGTTAAGAGCAAGTGTTATGTTTATGTTTAAATGTTTGTATTAGCACTTGCCACTATCTGTCAACAAACAGATTATCTGAAAAATCTGAACAAAGAGACTAAGAAAATGCAATTGTGATGATGCTAAATATAGCTATCTTTGTATTTTAGACAATACCATTTAGATCACATTCATGTGTATTTTCATTTATTCATGAGCTGCCAGATTCTACTAAAGTAGCAGTGAGCTATTCAGTCAGCTGAAAATAAGAATTTACATATCATATTAAGCAAAATAAGGTATTGACCTTTTTGTTGCTTTTTATAATGACCTCCTTGTACCTTTAAATAGAAAATGACTTTAACAGAAAAAAAATGTCTTTAGTCAAAGTAAAAAGTTCACAGGTTATTTTGGTAATCTTGGAGAGGAAATGTTATCCTAAGATATGATAAAATAAATATTTTTATTGTGGATTTTGACTCTGAACTTCTGATCATGTGGCATCGCCTGAGTAACAGGCTGTCAAATTCGAGAAGATAAACAACTAGAGTAATTTCTGACACTTCAATAATCTCAAGAGTAATGGGAATATCCACATGATTGCAACAGAACCCCCAAATCATCAAGGCCAGGTTATGAGGTTTCTAGCTTCTTTTTCTTTGCAGCATCTTGATAATGCAAACATTCTGAACTTCAGAATCTGAACTCTTAATTCATCATCTAAACAAATGAAACCATTTACTGTGAAACTTAGGAAAGTCCAAACACTCACTTTGCATTGGGTCTGCAATCTAAATATACTCTCTTTTAACAGCGTGTTTTTGTAAATGTGGATTAAACATCTATAAATTATAATATAATATCAAGATTTTGCTATCAAAATAGAAAACGGATTAAGGTTTTAAAATCTATTACTGCTAGGAATAAATGGACTCTAAAAAATATTTTTAAAGATCCTCCCATTCCTGCCTTTCAAAGCTCTCTAACCAGTAATAACTATACAACACAAAATAGCTCAAGAGGAAATTTTGAGCTAGGTGGCATATCAGCTACAGAAATAATCAGATCAGTCGCTCGGTTGTGTCCGACTCTTTGCGACCCCATGAATCACAGCACGCCAGGCCTCCCTGTCCATCACCAACTCCCGGAGTTCACTCAGACTCACGTCCATCGAGTCAGTGATGCCATCCAGCCATCCCATCCTCTGTCGTCCCCTTCTCCTCTTGCCCCCAATCCCTCCCAGCATCAGAGTCTTTTCCAATGAGTCAACTCTTCACATGAGGTGGCCAAAGTACTGGAGTTTCAGCTTTAGCATCATTCCTTCCAAAGAAATCCCAGGGCTGATCTCCTTCAGAATGGACTGGTTGGATCTCCTTGCAGTCCAAGGGACTCTCAAGAGTCTTCTCCAACACCACAGTTCAAAAGCATCCATTCTTCGGCGCTCAGCCTTCTTCACAGTCCAACTCTCACATCCATACATGACCACTGGAAAAATCATAGCCTTGACTAGAAGGACCTTTGTTGGCAAAGTAATGTCTCTGCTTTTGAATATGCTATCTAGGTTGGTCATAACTTTCCTTCCAAGGAGTAAGCATCTTTTAATTCCATGGCTGGAGTCACCATCTGCAGTGACTTTGGAGCCCAGAAAAATAAAGTCTGACACTGTTTCCACTGTTTTCCCATTTATTTCCCATGAAGTGATGGGACCAGATGCCATGATCTTCGTTTTCTGAATGTTGAGCTTTAAGCCAACTTTTTCACTCTCCACCTTCACTTTCATCAAGAGGCTTTTTAGTTCCTCTTCACTTTCTGCCATAAGGGTGGTGTCATCTGCATCTCTGAGATTATTGATATTTCTCCCGGCAATCTTGATTTCCAGCTTGTGTTTCTTCCAGTCCAGTGTTTCTCATGATGTACTCTGCATATAAGTTAAATAAACAGGGTGACAATATACAGCCTTGACATACTCCTTTTCCTATTTGGAACCAGTCTGTTGTTCCATGTCCAGTTCTAACTGTTGCTTCCTGACTTGCATACAGATTTCTCAAGAGGCAGATCAGGTGGTCTGGTATTCCCACCTCTTTCAGAATTTTCCACAGCGTATTGTGATTCACACAGTCAAAAGCTTTGGCATAGTCAATAAAGCAGAAATAGAGGTTTTTCTGGAACTCTCTTGCTTTTTCCATGATCCAGCAGATGTTGGCAATTTGGTCTCTGGTTCCTCTGCCTTTTCTAAAACCAGCTTGAACATCTGGAAGTTCACGGTCCACGTATTGCTGAAGCCTGGCTTAGAGAATTTCGAGTATTACTTTACTAGCATGTGAGATGAGTGCAATTGTGTGGTAGTTTGAGCATTCTTTGGCATTGCCTTTTTTGGGGATTGGAATGAAAACTGACCTTTTCCAATCCTGTGGCCACTGCTGAGTTTTCCACATTTGCTGGCATATTGAGTGCAGCACCTTCACAGCATCATCTTTCAGGATTTGGAATAGCTCAATTGGAATTCTATTACCTCCCCTAGCTTTGTTCATAGTGATGCTTTCTAAGGCCCACTTGACTTCACATTCCAGGATGTCTGGCTCTAGGTCAGTGATCACACCATCATGATTATCTGGGTTGTGAAGCTCTTTTTTGCACAGTTCTTCTGTGTATTCTTGCCACCTCTTCTTAATATCTTCTGCTTCTGTTAGGTCCATACCATTTCTGTCCTTTATCAAGCCCATCTTTGCATGAAATGTTCCTTTGGTATCTCTGATTTTCTTGAAGAGATCTTTAGTCTTTCCCATTCTGTTGTTTTCCTTTATTTCTTTGCGTTGATGGCTGAATAAGACTTTCTTATCTCTTCTTGCTAGTCTTTGGAACTCTGCATTCAGATGTTTATATCTTTCCCTTTCTCCTTTGCTTTTTGCTTCTCTTCTTTTGACAGCTATTTGTAAGGGCTCCCCAGACAGCCATTTTGCTTTTTTGCATTTCTTTTCCATGGGGATGGTCTTGATCCCTGTCTCCTGTACAATGTCACGAACCAGAAATAATAAGGCTAGGTAAACTATGCCCATGTACAAACTAGAACAATCAATCAATCATCAAACAGCTGAGTATCTGTGAACAAAATACTGGTCTCAGTGCCATGAGGCCATTCAATATTAAATGCTGGAAAAAAATTTAATCAGTCAATCTAAGAAAGAAATGGAAAATTTTACTTGAGTCAGATTGAGGATTATAACCCAGGAACAGCCTCTCAGAACGCTCTGAGAACTGTTCCACTCATTAGAGGTCAAAGCACAGTTATATAAGGTTTTGAGACCGAGGACTGTACTTTAAATTACGTATTATTGACAATTTTACAATCCAGATCTATGCAAGCAAAGTAAGTAATGAGTCATGGATCATCATGATCCCTCACAAGATAAAGAAGGAAGGTTATCGCCTAAGGAGTTGTCTGGTTGGTGCTGGAAGAATGTTGCTTTTCATAGTTGAGCAGGTATTTCTGCTGATGGCGAGGTTTGTTCCATGCATAAAGCAAACACATAATGCACAGTAGAGGGCAGAGAGGAAGCCAAAGGGCAGAGAAAATATTTTCTGTTTAAATTTCTTTTGACTTGCCTTAAAATATGAATTTTTATTTCATCAATACAATTCATAGCTGAATTAAGCCCTCCAAGGCCTTTAAATTCTATACTGGTGATAAGAGATTCAATTTATAAAATAAATTCAGAAAACAGAGAAGCTGTATTGATGCTTGCTTAGTTTCATCAGACCTAGATATCTCACCTAATCAATAAGGGGGTAGTAATGCTTATTCCAGGAATCATTGAGAGAATTATGTCAAATAAATGTCTCTAAAATGCCCAGGGCAGTACTTGTCCCTTAATCGACTTTTCGTTAAATTACAGTAGTGGTGACCAGTGTTGCTGTCCCTCTTCTTGCTGCTGCTGATGTTAATGAAGAGATCATACTGCAGAAGGCAGTCAGGAAACTTCTGCTTTATACATGATTGGATTTAAAGGACAGATTACATTTGAATTCCAAATAAATGGGAAGATTCATGTGTCCTAAGGTCCTTCGTGAAAAGACAGTGAGGGCTGAGAACCTAAGAAATACCAACTGTGACCTCCTTCTAGGTTTGCCCTTCAGAGAGACCACACTCCCATGGTTTGGGGAGATTGATCAGGGACTCAGGATCAGGTGGGAACTGCCTGTTAAATCTCTTCACAACCACAGAGTTCTTCATGTTTTCTCAGAAATTGAAAGGCCTGAAAGAGGAAAAACAAGACAGATCTTTTCCTAATGTCTCAGAACTTGACTCTTCCACATTTTTCTAGAGTTACTGCTAAGTCACTTCAGTCGTGTCCGACTCTGTGCGACCCCATAGACAGTAGCCCACCAGGCTTCCCATCCCTGGGATTCTCCAGGCAAGAACACTGGAGTGGGTTGCCATTTCCTTCTCCAATGCATGAAAGTGAAAAGTGAAAGTGAAGTTGCTCAGTCGTATCCAACTCTTAGCGACCCCATGGACTGCAGCCTACCAGGCTCCTCCATCCATGGGATTTTCCAGGCAAGAGTACTGGAGTGGGGTGCCATTGCCTTCTCCACTTCTAGAGTTAAGCCCAACACAATACTAGTGTGAGGAGCGGATGGAGAAGCAGACGGGGCCTCTGTTTTTCCCAGTCTCTCCCTGTTTTTCTGGTATTCCATTTCCTTGTTTCACTCAGAAATATCTCTCCTCCCTGTTCTCCCATCCCCAGACTTTTGAACTCAAAACTGACTTCTCTTTATCCTGGTCCTGAGTATTAGATGCCCCAGAAAGAATATTTTGAGGTGTGGCTTTCAATTATATAGGGGAGGAATAAAACTGTTTCCTCCACACTCTTAAGTTCATTGTCTAGGGCCCTGCAAATTAGATAACATATGACAAATTAATAAAAGGGAGACAAATTTTTTTATTATTATTATTTTAATTTTTCTTAACTTTACAATATTGTATTACTTTTACTATACAACGAGATGGATCCGCCACCAGAATACCCGTGCTCCCCATCCTGAACCCTCCTCCCTCCCCCCTCCCACACCATCCCTCCAGGTCATCCCAGTGCTCCAGTCCCAGGCATCTGTTATCGGGCATCGTACCTGGACTGACTCGTTTCAGATATGATATTATACATATTTCAATGCTATTCTCCCCAATCGTCCCACCCTCTCCCAGTCCCAGAGTCCAAAAGTCTGTTCTATACATCAGTGTCTCTTTTGCTGTCTCATAAGCAGGGTGATTGTTACCATCTTTCTAAATTCCATATATATGCGTTAGTATACTGTATTTGTGTTTTTCTTTCTGGCTTACTTCACTCTGTATAATAGGCTCCAGTTCCATCCACCTCATTAGAACTGATTCAAATGTATTCTTTTTAATGGCTGAGTAATACTCCATCGTGTATATGTACCACAGCTTGCTTATCCATTCATCTGTGGATGGGCATCTAGGTTGCTTCCACGTCCTGGCTATTGTAAACAGTGCTGCTATGAACATTGGGGTACACGTGCCTCTTTCAATTCTGGTTTTCTCAGTGTGTATGCCCAGCAGTGGGATTGCTGGGTCATAAGGCAGTTCTATTCCCAGTTTTTTGAGGAATCTCCATACTGTTCTCCATAGTGGCTGTACTAGTTTGCATTCCCACCAACAGTGTAAGAGGGTACCCTTCTCTCCGCACCCTCTCCAGCATTTATTGCTTGTGGATTTTTGGATCACAGCCATTCTGACTGGCGTGTAATGGTATCTCATAGTGGTTTTGATTTGCATTTCTCTGATAATGAGCGATGTTGAGCATCTTTTCATGTGTTTGTTAGCCATCTGTATGTCTTCTTTGGAGAAATGTCTATTAAGTTCTTTGGCCCATTTTTTGATTGGGTCGTTTATTTTCCTGGAATTGAGCTGTAGAAGTTGCTTGTATATTTTTGAGATTAGTTGTTTGTCTGTTGCTTCATTTGCTATTATTTTCTCCCATTCTGAGGGCTGTCTTTTCAGCTTGCCTATAGTTTCCTTTGTTGTGCAGAAGCTTTTTAAGTTTGATTAGGTCCCATTTGTTCATTTTTGATTTTATTTCCGATATTCTGGGAGGTGGGTCATAGAGGATCCTGCTGTGATGTAAGTCAGAGAGTGTTTTGCCTATGTTCTCCTCTAGGAGTTTTATGGTTTCTGGTCTTATATTTAGCTCTTTAATCCATTTTGAATTTATTTTTGTGTATGGTGTTAGACAGTGTTCTAGTTTCATTCTTTTACAAGTGTTTAACCAGTTTTCCCAGCACCACTTGTTAAAAAGATTGTCTTTACTCCATTGTATATTCTTGCCGCCTTTGTCAAAGATTAGGTGACCATATGTGCGTGGATTTATCTCTGGGCTTTCTATTTTGTTCCATTGATCTATGTTTCTGTCTTTGTGCCAGTACCATACTATCTTGATGACTGTAGCTTTATAGTAGAGCCTGAAGTCAGGCAGGTTGATTCCTCCAGTTCCGTTCTTCTTTCTCAAGATAGCTTTGGCTATTCGAGGTTTTTTGTATTTCCATACAAATTGAGAAATTATTTGTTCTAGCTCTGTGAAGAATACTGTTGGTAGCTTGATGGGGATTGCATTGAATCTATAAATTGCTTTGGGTAGTATACTCATTTTCACTATATTGATTCTACCAATCCATGAACATGGTATATTCCTCCATCTATTAGTGTCCTCTTTAATTTCTTTCAGCAGTGTTTTATAGTTTTCTAAATATAGGTCTTTAGATTCTTTAGGAAGATATATTCCTAAGTATTTTATTGTTTTCATTGCAATGGTGAATGGAATTGTTTCCTTAATTTCTCTTTCTATTTTCTCATTATTAGTGTACAGGAATGCAAGGGATTTCTGTGTGTTAATTTTATATCCTGCAACTTTACTGTATTCATTGATTAGTTCTAGTAATTTTCTGGTGGAATCTTTAGGGTTTTCTATGTAGAGGATCATGTCATCTGCAAACAGTGAGAGTTTTACTTCTTCTTTTCCAATTTGGATTCCTTTTATTTCTTTTTCTGCTCTGATTGCTGTGGCCAAAACTTCCAGAACAATGTTGAATAATAATGGTGAAAGTGGGCATCCTTGTCTTGTTCCTGACTTTAGAGGAAATGCTTTCAGTTTTTCACCATTGAGGATAATGTTTGCTGTGGGTTTGTCGTATATAGCTTTTATTATGTTGAGGTATGTTCCTTCTATTCCTGCTTTCTGGAGAGTTTTTATCATAAATGGATGTTGAACTTTGTCAAAGGCTTTCTCTGCATCTATTGAGATAATCATATGGTTTTTATTCTTCAGTTTGTTAATGTGGTGTATTACGTTGATTGATTTGCGGATATTGAAGAATCCTTGCATCCCTGGGATAAAGCCCACTTGGTCATGGTGTATGATCTTTTTAATGTGTTGTTGGATACTGATTGCTAGAATTTTGTTAAGGATTTTTGCGTCTATGTTCATCAGTGATATTGGTCTGTAGTTTTCTTTTTTTGTGGGATCTTTGTCAGGTTTTGGAATTAGGGTGATGGCGGCCTCATAAAATGAGTTTGGAAGTTTGCCTTCCTCTGCAATTTTCTGGAACAGTTTGAGTAGGATAGGTGTTAGCTCTTCTCTAAATTTTTGGTAGAATTCAGCTGTGAAGCCGTCTGGGCCTGGGCTTTTGTTTGCTGGGAGATTTCTGATTACAGTTTCAATTTCCGTGCTTGTGATGGGTCTGTTAAGATTTTCTATTTCTTCCTGATCCAGTTTTGGAAAGTTGTACTTTTCTAAGAATTTGTCCATTTCTTCCATATTGTCCATTTTATTGCCATATAATTGCTGATAGTAGTCTCTTATGATCCTTTGTATTTCTGTGCTGTCTGTTGTGATCTCTCCATTTTCTTTTCTAATTTTATTGATTTGATTCTTCTCCCTTTGTTTCTTGATGAGTCTGGCTAGTGGTTTGTCAATTTTATTTACCCTTTCAAAGAACCAGCTTTTGGCTTTGTTAATTTTTGCTATGGTCTCTTTTGTTTCTTTTGCATTTATTTCTGCCCTAATTTTTAAGATTTCTTTCCTTCTACTAATCTTGGGGTGCTTCATTTCTTCCTTTTCCAGTTGCTTTAGGTGTAGAGTTAGGTTATTTATTTGGCTTTTTTCTTGTTTCTTAAGGTATGCCTGAATTGCTATGAACATTCCCCTTAGGACTGCTTTTACAGTGTCCCACAGGTTTTGGGTTGTTGTGTTTTCATTTTCATTCGTTTCTATGCAGAATTTGATTTCTTTTTTGATTTCTTCTGTGATTTGTTGGTTATTCAGGAGTGTGTTGTTCAGCCTCCATATGTTGGAATTTTTAATAGTTTTTCTTCTGTTATTGAGATTTACTCTTACTGCATTGTGGTCAGAAAAGATGCTTGGAATTATTTCAATTTTTCTGAACTTACCAAGGCTAGATTTATGGCCCAGGATGTGGTCTATCCTGGAGAAGGTTCCGTGTGCACTTGAGAAAAAGGTGAAATTCATTGTTTTGGGATGAAATGTCCTATAGATATCAATTAGTTCTAATTTGTCTATTGTATCATTTAAAGCTTGTGTTTCCTTGTTAATTTTCTGTTCAGTTGATCTATCCATTGGTGTAAGTGGGGTATTAAAGTCTCCCACTATTATTGTGTTATTGTTTATTTCTCCTTTCATACTTGTTAGTATTTGTCTTACATATTGCGGTGCTCCTATGTTGGGTGCATATATATTTATAATTGTTATATCTTCTTCTTGGATTGATCCTTTGATCATTATGTAGTGACCTTCTTTGTCTCTTTTCACAGCTTTTGTTTTAAAGTCTATTTTATCTGATATGAGTATTGCTACTCCTGCTTTCTTTTGGTCCCTATTTGCATGGAAAATCTTTTTCCAGCCCTTCACTTTCAGTCTGTATGTGTCCCCTGTTTTGAGGTGGGTCTCTTGTAGACAACATATGTATGGGTCTTGTTTTTGTATCCATTCAGCCAGTCTCTGTCTTTTGGTTGGGGCATTCAACCCATTTACATTTAAGGTAATTATGGATAAATATGATCCCGTTGCCATTTACTTTGTTGTTTTGGGTTTGAATTTATATATCCTTTTTGTGTTTCCTGTCTAGAGAAGGTCCTTTAGTATTTGTTGGAGAGCTGGTTTGGTGGTGCTGAATTCTCTCAGCTTCTGCTTGTCTGTAAAGATTTTGATTTCTCCTTCATATTTGAATGAGATCCTTGCTGGGTACAATAATCTGGGCTGTAGGTTCTTTTCTTTCATCACTTTAAGTATGTCTTGCCATTCCCTCCTGGCTTGAAGAGTTTCTATTGAAAGATCAGCTGTTAGCCTTATGGGAATTCCCTTGTGTGTTATTTGTTGTTTTTCCCTTGCTGCTTTTAATATTTGTTCTTTGTGTTTGATCTTTGTTAATTTGATTAATATGTGTCTTGGGGTGTTTCGCCTTGGGTTTATCCTATATGGGACTCTCTGGGTTTCTTGGACTTGAGTGATTATTTCCTTCCCCATTTTAGGGAAGTTTTCAACTATTATCTCCTCTAGTATCTTCTCATGGTCTTTCTTTTTGTCTTCTTCTTCTGGAACTCCTATGATTCGAATATTGTAACGTTTAAGATTGTCCTGGAGGTCTCTGAGATTGTCCTCATTCCTTTTAATTCGTTTTTCTTTTTTCTCCTCTGATTCATTTAATTCTGCCATTCTATCTTCTAATTCACTAGTTCTATCTTCTGCCTCTGTAATTCTACTTTTTGTTGCCTCCAGAGTGTTCTGGATCTCATTTATTGTATTATTCATTATATATTGACTCTTTTTTATTTCTTCTAGGTCCTTGTTAAATCTTTCTTGCATCTTCTCGATGCTTTTCTCCAGGCTATTTATCCATGATTCCATTTTGCTTTCCAGGCTTTGGATTAATTTCACTATCATTATTCGGAATTCTTTCTCAGGTAGGTTCGCTATTTCTTCCTCTTTAGTTTGGTTTGGTGGGCATTTATCCTGTTCCTTTACCTGCTGGGAATTCTTCTGTCTCTTCATCTTGTTTAAAATGCTGAGTTTGGGGAGTCCTTACTGTATTCTGGCAGTCTGTGGAGTTCTCTTTATTGTGGCTTTTCTGCCCTTTATGAGGGTTTGTACCGGTGGCAAGTCGAGGTTTCTTGTTTATGGAAGCTTGTATCGATGTTCTGGTGGGTGGGGCTGGATTTCTTTTCTCTGGGGTGCGGTGGAGTGTCTAGTGGTGTGTTATGAGATGTCTATGGTTTTGAGGTCGCTTTGTGTAGCCTGTGACTTGGAGCTCAGGGCTGTGTTCTTGTTTTTCTAAAGGTTTTTCTTGGTATGTCTTGCCGTGGAACTTGCTGGTCTTTGTGTGATGCTTGGTTTCAGTGTAGGTATGGAGGCATTTGATGAGCTCCTGTCAATTAATGTTTCGTGGGGTCAGGGTTTGGACTTAAGCCTCCTGCTTCCTGTTATCTGTCTTATTTTTGCAGTAGTCTCATAAAGTTCGTCTTCTATATTGCATTCCACAACTAGACTGTTCAGAGATGTTCACGGAGTTATACGGAGAAGGAGAAAGGGAGGAGGGAGATATAGTTGGTCAGGAGGATAAAAGGAGGGAGTGTGAAGGAGAGAGACAGATCCAGTCAGTAATCAGTAAAGAAAAGAACAAAGGAGAGAAAAAAAGCCAGGGACAAAAAGAAAAAAGAGAAGAAAAAAAAAAAAAAAAGAAAGAAAACACACACAAAAAAAACCAAAACAGGGTCGCAAAAGTTATATCTAACAGTGGAGATTAAAGAAGTACTAGAGGATAAAAACATAAAAATAAAAGAAACAAAAACAAGAAAGAAAAAAAAAAACACACAAAAAAACCAAAACAGGGTCGCAAAAGTTGTATCTAACAGTGGAGATTAAAGAAGTACTAGAGGATAAAAACATAAAAATAAAAGAAACAAAAACAAGAAAAAAAAAAAGAAAAAACACACACACAAAAAAACCAAAACAGGGTCGCAAAAGTTATATCTAACAGTGGAGATTAAAGAAGTACTAGAGGATAAAAACATAAAAATAAAAGAAACAAAAACAAGAAAGAAAAACACACACACACAAAAACCAAAACAGGGTCGCAAAAGTTATATCTAACCGTGGAGATTAAAGAAGTACTAGAGGATAAAAACATAAGAATAAAAGAAACAAAAACAAGAAGAAAAAAAAGAAAAAAATTAAAAGGAAAGAGAAAAAAAAAAAATTTTTTTTTTCTTTTCTTCCCCTCCCCCTCCTCTTCCTTTCAATAAAAAAATAATAAAATTTTTAAAAAAAATATATTAAAAAAAGAGAAAAAAAAAAGGAAATAATGTTGGTAAAAATAGTAACAATATGTATAAGAGTTTCTCTTTTATTGCTGTGGGTTCAGTTCATTTTCGGCTAGTTCCTTGTTCCGGCTTAAGTTTCTCAAGATCTATAGGCCCCTTTCTCTGTAGTTGGTCTGTATAGTCCTTTGTTCTGTGCGCGGGCCCCGCAGTGTCTTGGGCCTGGGCCAGCCTCTTCTGTGGACGGTGCCGCAGTCTGGTCTGCCAGCCCGACCCACTCCCGGCAGGAACGGCCCGCGTGGCCACGGCTGGCGGGGGAGCGGCGGTGAGGGGATGGTTCGCACGGGAACGGGAACGGTCGGCGGTGGGGGTCGACCCACGCGGGAGCCCCCGGCGCAGGGGGCGGGCGCGCGCTATAGTCCCTTGCTCTGTGCGCGGGCCCCGCAGTGTCTTGGGCCCGGGCCGGCCCCTCCTGTGGTCCTCGCCGCAGTCCGGTCTGCCGGCCCAAACCACTCCCGGCAGAAACGGCCCGCGCGGCAACGGCTGGCGGGGGAGCGGCGGTGAGGGGATGGATTGGTTCGCACGGGAACGGTCGGCGGTGGGGGTCGACCCGCTCGGGAGCCCCCGGCGCAGGGGGGTGGGTGCGCGCCCGCGCGGGAGCGGCTGGCGGCTGGGGGGAGGGGAGCGCTCCTCGGGGGTGCTTCCCACGGGGGAGCGGTCGGCGGCGTGGGAGCAGCCCACAGCGTCTCCCCGCCCAGCCCCGGCTTGCTACTGGCGGAAGCGGGTGTTTGCGATGATGCCTTCCCGCCGCGGAAGCTACCGCAGGGCTCGTAGTCTGTGGGTCTTAATTGTTCATTTGTTTTCCTCTCTGTTATGATATTCTCCGTGCTTTCTCGGTTGGCACAGACTCTACAGGGAGAGTTTCCCGGTGTTTGGAAACTTTTCTTTCCCTTTCCAGGCTCCCTTCCCCGGACAGAGGTCCGTCCCTCCCTCTTTGTCCCTCTCTGGCTTCTATATTCTTTCCTACCTCCTTTAGAGGGGAGTGAGTTGCTTTTCTCAATGTCCGATGTTCTCTGCCGACATTCCGAAGCTGTTTGAGGAATTTACTCGGCGTTTAGATGTCCCCTTGATGAATTTGTGGAGGAGAAAGTGTATTCCCCGTCCTAATCCTCCGCCATCTTAACCGGAACCCCCAGGTTCTTTCGACAAATTTTATTTGATATTAATTTTTACATGATGTGGGGGTCTTCCTAGAAAAGAAGTGAAAACCCAAAGTGGATAGGGCTAAGAGCTTATATATTAATACCTTTTTTAACAAAGAGGGGATTTTAGGTTTCAAGGGACTTCACCATGGAAAAATAAATATATGGGGGAAATGAATGGAAGATGAAGGCTTATGAAACCATGGGTAATCATTAGTTAAATCCATTTCACCTGTCTTTATTAATCAAGGTCATTTTAACTTTTGCTACAAAAGACTTCCATGTCCTCCAAGAAGCATATAACCTAAACAAGGAAGATGTTTGTCTGAGTTCTTTTCTAGGAACATGAAGTAAGAGCTGTGTTTAGTCCAGGCTGAGCTGGTTAGTACTACAAAAGACTACAGAACCTCCAGTCGGGCATGCAAAAGTGTCTGCTTGGTGCCCTTTTGGCATCAGAGGGCACTAAGTGCTCTATTTTTGAATGTGCCAATGCTTGCAGCTTAGTTATGCCTGTGCTGAAAGACAATTACCACTCGTTTTTCCAATCACCATTCCCCACTCTCCCCATGTGCTCCTGAGGCCTCAGACCACCCTGCTTCTTTTTTCTTTATCCCATAAATACCTGGAACCCTTTGTCTTCAGAGAGGTAGATCTGAGACTTGTTTTCCCGTCTCCTCTCTTGGCTGCCTTGTGAATAAAACTTCTCTTCACTGCAGGCCTTGGCAACTCAGCATTCTGGCTTGCTGTGTAACGGGCAAATGAACCTGGTTTGGTAACACTATGAGCAAAGATTATTTGTGTAGGTTCATCTTGGTGCCAACTTTCCCTCTTCTTCATGGCCATAAAACTTCCCTGAGAGAGGGGATATATGGCAGTTCTTATTTCTCAGGAGTTTCTACTTTTAGTCAGATAAGGGAAGTTCCAGGAAGGCTTATTTCTGCATCTGTTGAATCTCAAATGTCTTTAGCTCAAAGTAACACATGCCAAAGTGGTTTATTTGGGGGTGGTGTATTCTGACCTTCTTCAAATTACAACATGTGAGCAGGACAGTATTAAAACTTTCAAACTTAACAGCTTGATTTTGGCTCACCCAGTTCCTACTCCACATCCCACATGAAGAGAGCAGTAAGATTGTCACAAAGGCAATACTTTTACTGTCAAGTGGTTATTTTAAGGTCTATGGGAGCTTCTACAAGGCACCTCTACTAATACAATCTGAACTACAGAAAGCACATAAAATCATCTAAACTGACTCTGTTAAGGTTTCAAGGTTATGTGCGTATATAACCACATAGGCATGTGGCATAAATTGTGATGAAACTTTAGAGAATATGAGTGCAGAATATTTATTTTGTTTGTCAAAGTCATGATCTCATTTCTTTTTTTCATGATCTTTAATGGAACTATGATTCCAAATTTATTTGTTTAAGAATATTCCTGATGCAGAGAGAGAAAGGAAATCATTAGGGTAGGCATTAAACATAACCTTCAGAATTTCTCGCTTATGCCTTACTTCTAGAAAAAGCAGAAATCAAACTTTTTTTGTCGTATAAAAGATCACATATAAATTCTCAGTAATTTTTGGTTCAAGTGAAAGTGCTGCTTTTTCAAAACAAATTGCCCTTTGTGATTTAAAATCTTGATGACAATTTCATGCCTCAGTCTCTGTATGTCAATGGTAGCGTATGTATCTTTCTGTATTCCAATATTGTCAACATTTCTCTAGTACTCCATTACTTTAATACCCTGGGTTAGGCTCAGATTGCAAGTTACTATGACAACAGAGATAACTATGGCTGCTGACACCAGTGGACTCCTCTGTAAATCACACTTTTAAGGGTAATTTTTCTAACAAAATATTGTTTAAATTGCTTCAAAGTTAAGGCAATTATGTTTCAGATGTTAAATGTCAGAGTAAAGAGAAAAGCAAATTTACTAACTCTAGACCAGGATTACAACAATGCAAACTATAGACAGATGCAGTTTTAGTAGTTGGAGCTCCTTACTCCACACACTGCTGTTGGTTCTGAGCAGAGTAAGGCAGGCATCTCATTTCATAGGTTTATTGAGTAGTAAACCTTTTATGCTGGCCTTCCCTTATTTCAACTTATTGTCATACTGTGATTTTTCAATGTGTTGCCACGGAAATGGTTTCTTTGATACAACTGAGGTGGACATAACTTATTTTCTGCTATTAATTTCATCCATTAAAATCTCATAGTACTTAAATGGTCATCTATGGTTCCAATTTATTCTATATATGTATGTAATTGAGTGGTCTCCTGTGAGATTGCAGACAAACAGGGTTGCAGTCATCTCATGGCTCAAATGGGCCAGAAGACCTGCATCTAAGATTGTTCCCATCATTCCTGACAGACCTCTCAGTTCCTTTCCTGTGGGTTCCTCCAGGAGACAGCTCACAATACAGAGGCAGGCTTCCCCCAGAGCAAGCAATCCAAAGGAAAGAGAAAGTATTCAAAAGGAGGAAAATTAAGTTTTACTTCTTGAAAAAAGGAGCATCAAAGAATTTATGCACATACATTTAAAACCACATCAGAGTTATGTAAATGTTAAAACTCAGCAGTGGCCACAAGATTGGAAAAGGTCAGTTTTCATCCCAATCCCAAAGAAAGGCAATGCCAAAGAGTGCTCAAACTACCGCACAATTGCACTCATCTCACACGCTAGTAAAGTAATGCTCAAAATTCTCCAAGCCAGGCTTCAGCAATATGTGAACCGTGAACTTCCTGGTGTTCAAGCTGGTTTTAGAAAAGGCAGAGGAACCAGAGATCAAATTGCCAACATCCGCTGGATGATCGAAAAAGCAAGAGAGTTCCAGAAAAACATCTATTTCTGCTTTATTGACTATGCCAAAGCCTTTGACTGTGTAGATCACAATAAACTGTGGAAAATTCTGAAAGAGATGGGAATACCAGACCACCTGATCTGCCTCTTGAGAAATCTGTATGCAGGTCAGGAAGCATCAGTTAGAACTGGTCATGGAACAACAGACTGGTTCCAAATAGAAAAAGGAGTACGTCAAGGCTGTATATTGTCACCATGTTTAATGCTGGACTGGAAGAAACACAAGTTGGAATCAAGATTGCTGGGAGAAATATCAATAATCTCAGATATGCAGATGACACCACCCTTATGGCAGAAAGTAAAGAGGAACTAAAAAGCCTCTTGATGAAAGTGTAAGTGGAGAGTGAAAAGGTTGGCTTAAAGCTCAACATTCAGAAAACGAAGATCATGGCATCTGGTCCCATCACTACATGGGAAATAGATGGAGAAACAGTGGAAACAGTGTCAAACTTTGTTTTTCTGGGCTCCAAAATCACTGCAGATGGTGACTGCAGCCATGAAATTAAAAGACGCTTACTCCTTAAGTTATGACCAACCTAGATAGCATATGCAAAAGCAGAGACATCACTTTGCCAACAAAGGTTCGCCTAGTCAAGGCTATGGTCTTTCCTGTGGTCATGTATGGATGTGAGAGCTGGACTGTGAAGAAGGCTGAGCGCCGAAGAATTGATGCTTTTGAACTGTGGTGTTGGAGAAGACTCTTGAGAGTCCCTTGGACTGCAAGGAGATCCAACCAGTCCATTCTGAAAGAGATCCACCCTGGGATTTCTTTGGAAGGAATGATGCTAAAACTGAAACTCCAGTATTTTGGCCACCTCATGCGAAGAGTTGACTCATTGGAGAAGACTCTGATGCTGAGAGGGATTGGGGGCAGGAGGAGAAGGGGACGACAGAGGATGAGATGGCTGGATGGCATCACTGACTCGATGGATGTGAGTCTGAGTGACCTCCGGGAGTTGGTGATGGACAGGGAGGCCTGGCGTGCTGCGATTCATAGGGTCGCGAAGAGTCGGACACAACTGAACGACTCATCGGATCTGATGTGATTGTTCTTCTGATACTTTTACAAATCTACTATGGCTCAGTAATACTTGAAGACTTTGGTTTGGTTTTGCTTTTCTCTTTTCTCTTCCCTTTTCTCTTTCTGCCATTCAGTAGGTAGCTGGTTGACCCCTCGTTGCCTCTAGGGACTTACGTGGCTTCAGCAAACAGGAATTGGCTCACCAATCTGCTTAGGTCCCCTCAGTGACCAGCAGAGTCACAGTCTGGGCCTCAAAAGAGTTTTACTGCCATTTGTTTGCAAAATCATTGCTTTATAATTCCTCAGATATTCTACTCTGCTTTTGAAGGGGGGAAGGTGTGTGGGAAAGGAAGCTAAATAGTAATATATATTATGTACAGAAGTTTAATTTTTCTCAGTGATTGCCCATCAAAAGAAACAATAAATATAAGAAATATTGTTTTCTAGCATTTTACCAACTAGAAATTGCTATTCTCTTTTTTAACTCTGACTATTGATTCACAAGAACACCTGTTTTGCTTTAAGTTAGAGCTTGCTGTATATTAAAAATAGAGGTTGGAAAGAGATGTTACAAATATAGAAAGAGGATATCCACATGTTAAACATACAGCTAGAGCTCTGATTAATAAGTGTTAAACAAAATGACTTTTATTCTAACAAGCTGTTATGCATGTTTCAGTAAAATAGCAATTAATCATGACTCAATGCTATTTAAAGATGTGTATTGTTATTGCTTTACTTTACTTTAAAGGGATAATCCTCAGTCTTATTCCTCACATATACACACCTACCTCCATACCCACATATACACACATATAAGGACTGCAAAGATTTTTTTCTCTTGTTTCCTTTTAACTACAAAAGCAAATGTTTTCAGGGTCAAAAATGTTTAAATTTCATTAAATTTTTTTTAAAAAAGAGGAAAAGTCATGCAATCATCCAGAGGTAAATACTTCCACATTTTTCCTATTCTAGTTGAAATGATATAGTATATTCAATTTTGTATCCTGATTAACATCAAAGCATAAGTTGTCTCCCTTCATTAAGAACTCTTCAGATGTATATTACTAAATCAGGAAAGTTAACGAGGCCTGAAACAAAATAATTTCTTGACTTATACTCATTTAGTCAGAAACTCAAGTGATTTTGAATACTCTGATTCTGAGAACATGTAGTCAATTGCCTTCAGTCCTGTTTCACTCATCAAATATTTATTGGATGCCTGACATGTGAGTGATAAGAAAAGAGTTTATAAGATGCTGCCGTTGCCCTCAAGGAACTAAAAATTTAGTTGAAAAGGCAAAATTTTAATACACTAAACAGTTAAATAATAATACAAAACAGTATATAATGAGGAATTCAGAAGCATTGCACAGACCATAGGGTTCAGAGATAAAAAGACTTCGGAGTAATTTAAGTAGAGGACAAAAGTGTGTGGATGTCAACTCATGAACATACAATTACAGGCATAATCAGAAACCAGCTTCTCAGGCTATTTGTCCTTCTAGGGCCATTCTGAAAATCCATTATTCCCCAGTTCCCTGAAGAGGCAAGCAGGCACTGGGAAACAAGAGTCCACACACTGTTCAGGCCAGGATGGCAGAGATGGTGGCCGTGGCCGACTACCATCCAATCTTTCTGCCCCACATACAAGTTATACACGCAAAACTGAATTACGAACAGGAAAACCATGCATTTATGATGGAAAATATGCAAAAAAGATATGCAGCTATTACGGATTTCCATTTAAATATATTGACGGCTCCCAAGGTTAATGCAGATCAGTTTCTCTTAATTACCAATTTAAACGTGTGAGTCTATTTTGACCTCAGAACAGTTTTAGATCTTGCTTTTAAAAATATAGAAAATGTATTTGAATGTGTTTAAAACAGCTTACAGGAAATTTTTAAAATTCTTTCTGGAATAAAAAATATAAATACATTAAACTACAAGATGAATTTTTCAGGAGGAGAACTGGGAAATAAGAGTCCACACACTGTTCAGGCCAGGATGGCAGAGATGGTGGCCATGGCCGACTACCATCCAATCTTTCTGGCTTGAATGAGCATTATATTTGACTGTTAACTATTATAGTTATTGTCACAGTCGTTATACAATTAAACTAAAACCACATCACATGTAAGATGAGGATCCCTGGAATCAGAAAAATATACACTTAGCGTGTCATCTTTTTGTCTTTAGCTTCTAAGCACCTCTGAGATATTGGAGTCAAATATTGGGTCAAGGACACAATAAGAAATCCCTGTGCGACATGAATAAGATTTTCCTTATGCAAGTCCACATCCTTTACAAACTGTAATCTCCATGATGTTAAAGGATTTCATACTCTGATCTTTAGAAACAAGGCAGGACCTTAGCAAAGGAAAATTTATGCCATTTTGTAATGTCTGGAAATGTAGCAGGAACATATCAGTAATGAATCTTGTTTCAAATCTTTGAGTAATTATTACTAATTTCCTTTCCACTGTATTATCACTCAAAAGACATATCACAGGAATAATAAAATCACTCAGATTCAGTAGCCAAAAAACCAACTATAAATTGGATTTCATTTAGGCATTTATCTATTTTTAATGTTATAAATGCTCAATCTTTTTGTATTAGAAAGACTACTAGAACAGACATCTGAATGAATAGGGAAAGAGGTTCAGCACTTGCATTAAGCCATTAGTTCTGAAATAAGCAACAGCCCCAGGCAGTAGTCTCATCAGAGGGAGGCCTACAGCCATGGAGAGGCAGCCGGAGTGGGTGGCCTGCCCCTATCCTTCTCCATCCACTCAGAAGCTGAAACTTCTCCATTTAATAGAATATAAAGTAGGAGAGACAGGGTCACACCAGGGATGGATAGTTCCCACAGTGCTGAACTAAAGATAGAAACAGAAAGTTTGGTATTAGTATACTCACATTTTTCTCTATTTTATTTGTTCAGAGTACCAAGTTGAAAGGAATAAAAATTCCAGGGAAAAAATTCCCATATCAGCACCCTGGAACTAGAAGAATATGCCCAAAGCTGGAAATTTAATTGTTTCTTGAGGATTATGTTTGTGCTTCTGAAAAGAAAATAACAAATGTATGAAAAGAGCAAAGGCACAATGAAGGAATTTCTTTTGAAATTGATAAAACACTGAATGTGAAGATTAAAGGAATTTACTGAGACACAAACTCAATCAACTCAATGATAGTCTTACATCCTGAATAAAACTTTCAATTACTGCCATGTAATTAGACTAGATTGCTTGTGATCCTCCATATTTGCCACCTACATTCAGCTGTTGTTTTACTATAGTGCTCAAGCCTTCATCTTGGACAGTGATAGATTCCAAGCCATCCCTGGAATCACTGGCGTCAATATTCTGGCTCACCAGGGTGTCACTACAAAATTCCTTTCTTTAATCAATGGGTGAAACATCACAGTCATTAAGACTAATCCACAGAGGTCATCATTTTCTAGAAAAATGATTCATAAACTTCATCTCACCTGCATGATACACTTAATCACCTCAGTCATGTCTAACTCTTGGAGACACCATGGACTGTGACCCACCAGGCTCCTCTGTCCATGGGATTTTTTATGGCAAGAATACTGGAGCGAGTTGCCATTTTCTACCCCAGGGGATCTTCCCAACCCAGGGATTGAACCCATGTCTCCTGCATCCCCTGCATTGGCAGGCAGATTCTTTACCGTCACAACACCTGGGAAGCCCCTGGGCCATCTGGGAAGCCTATGACTTGGAAAACCACACCCAGCCAGAGGTCACAGACAAAAGCAATGCCTGTCTTAGAAACACAGCGTATGAAGCTGTTCAGGTGAGGATCAGTGAGCATATGCCCTCTGAACATGAGGGCACAGGTGCTTTATGTGTCAGCTGAGTAATATTCTTGTTGCACATATAGTGTCATGGTATGTAAATCCCTGATGAATGACTTTGTGATTTAAAGCTAGTTCTTTAGTTTCAATGTCAGAATGTAAATGAGAGTTAATGGATCAAGACTGAAAAATAAAGGGGGAAAAAAAAATCTACCTGAAGATCAAGTGACAATCATCCATTGTTTACAAATATACAAAAAAAGACAGACTTAAAATGTCTCACCAATAAGATTAGTTGACAAAAGACATTGGAGCAATGTCTGTGAAATTTGTGAGGAAAGGAATATGAACCAAGAATGTCCAGAAAGTCAGTCTCAAGTATGAAAATGCCCCCAAACCCTCTATGGACCTCGCTTGGAAAAAACAACTTCATAGAGTACTCCAACCAAGATGAATCAAAAATTTAAAAACTTAATAACAGTCTACCTTTATAAAAGGTCTCTTGAGACTTAACTTTTTTAGTTAGAATTCCAAACTTGGAAATGCAATTAGATACGTGTTGTTAGAAGTATTCAATAGCCTGGGGACATGTCTTTCCCATAATTCTAGAAAACATGTTTCTTGAACCCCATTCTTCACCCCAGAGTTCAGCTGGAATCCTTTGTTTGGCATATCTAAAGTGAAAGTGAGAGTTGCTCAAACATGTCTGACTCTTTGTGACCCCATGGACTGTAGCCCACTAGGCTCCTCTGTCCATGGAATTCTCCAGGCCAGAATACTGGAATGGTAGCTGTTCCCTTCTCCAGAGGATCTTCCCAATCCAGGGATCGATCCAAGGTCTCCCACATTGCAGGCAGATTCTTGATCAACTGAGCCACCAGGGAACCCTTGGCATATCTAACGATCATTTAAAAGACTACTTGGCAGGTGATCTCCATGGTAGTCCAGTTGTTAAGACTCCAGGCTTTCACTGCAGGGGGCACAGGTTTGATCCCTTGTTGGGGAACCAGGGATCCTGCATACCACCAGGTGTGGCAAAAAAAAAAAAAAAAAAAAAAAAAATTACTTGGCAAAGTTGGGGTCCGGCATTGCTAACAGTGGCTAAATGATCTCCTGCAGTTATGACATGGACTGGGAGAAACCTGAAAGGAAAGTTTCTTTTCTCCAAGCTCTGTCTCCTTACCCCTCAACATACACAATCAGAATTTCCTGGAAATAAGTGGGAACCATTTAATTGCCAAGTAACCTGAAAACTTATTCTCAATATTTTAATTCATTTTTAATGAGCCAAATTTTCCAGTTTATTGTGATCCACACAGTCAAAGGCTTGCGCATAGTCAGTAAAGCAGAAATAGATGTTTTTCTGGAACGCTCTTCCTTTTTCCATGATGCAGCCGATGTTGGCAATTTGATCTCCGGTTCCTCTGCCTTTTCTAAAACCAGCTTGAACATCTGGAAGTTCACGGTCCACGAACTTGCTGAAGTCTGGCTTGGAGAATTTCGAGCATTACTTTACTAGCATGTGAGATGAGTGCAATTGTGCGGTAGTTTGAGCATTCTTTGGCATTGCCTTTCTTTGGGATTGGAATGAAAACTGCCCTTTTCCAGTCCTGTGGCCACTGCTGAGTTTTCCAAATTTGCTGGCATATTGAGTGCAGCACTTTCACAGCATCATCTTTCAGGATTTGAGATAGCTCCACTGGAATTCCATCACCTCCACTAGCTTTGTTTGTAGTGATGCTTTCTAAGGTCCACTTGACTTCACATTCCAGGATATCTGGCTCTAGGTGAGTGATCACATCATCGTGATTATCTTGGTCGTGAAGATCTATTCTGTACGGTTCTTCTGTGTATTCTTGCCACCTCTTCTTAATATCTTCTGCTTCTGTTAGGTCTATATCATTTCTGTCCTTTACCGAGCCCATCTCTGCATGAAATGTTCCCTTGGTATCTCTAATTTTCTTGAAGAGATCTCTAGTCTTTCCCACTCTGTTGTTTTCTTCTATTTCTTTGTATTGATCACTGAGGAAGGCTTCCTTATTTCTTCTTGCTATTCTTTGGAACTCTGCATTCAGATGCTTATATCTTTCTTTTTCTTCCTTGCTTTTTGCTTCTCTTCTTTTAACAGCTATTTGTAAGGCCTCCCCAGACAGCCATTATGCTTTTTTGCATTTCATTTCCATGGGGATGGTCTCAAATACCAGACCACCTGACCTGCCTCTTGAGAAATTTGTATGCAGGTCAGGAAGCAACAATTAGAACTGGACTTGGAACAATAGACTGGTTCCAAATAGGAAAAGGAGTCAGTCAAGGCTGTATATTGTCACCCTGCTTATTTAACTTATATGCAGAGTACATCATGAGAAACACTGGGCTGGAAGAAACACAAGCTGGAATCAAGATTGCCAGGAGAAATATCAATAACCTCAGATATGCAGATGACACCACCTTTATGGCAGAAAATGAAGAGGAACTAAAGAGCATCTTGATGAAAGTGAGAGGAGAGTGAAAAAGTTGGCTTAAAGCTCAACATTCAGAAAACGAAGATCATGGCATCTGGTCCCATCACTTCATGGGAAACAGATGGGGAAACAGTGGAAACAGTGTCAGACTTTAGCTTTTTTGGCTCCAAAATCACTGCAGATGGTGATTACAGCCATGAAATTAAAAGATGCTTACTCCTTGGAAGGAAATTTATGACCAACCTAGATAGCATATTGAAAAGCAGAGACTTTACATTGCCAACAAAGGTCCGTCTAGTCAAGGCTATGGTTTTTCCAGTGGTCATGTATGGATGTGAGAGTTGGACTGTGAAGAAAGCTGAGCACTGAAGAATTGATGCTGTTGAACTATGGTGTTGGAGAAGACCCTTGAGGGTCCCTTGGACTGCAAGGAGATCCAACCAGTCCATTCTGAAGGAGATCAGCCCTGGGATTTCTTGGGAAGGAATGATGCTAAAGCTGAGACTCCAGTACTTTGGCCATCTCATGTGAAGAGTTGACTCATTGGAAAAGACTCTCATGCTGGGAGGGATTGGGGCAAGAGGAGAAGGGGACGACAGAGGATGGGATGGCTGGATGGCATCACTGACTCGATGGACGTGAGTCTGAGTGAACTCTTGGAGTTGGTGATGGACAGGGAGGCCTGGTGTGCTGCAATTCATGGGGTCGCAAAGAGTCGGACACGACTGAGCAACTGAACTGAACTGAACTGAACTGAACTAAATGACCAGAATGATTAAGCTTTGCTATGAAAGATAAACACATCATCTGTCATTAGCCCCATTGCACAGCATCTTCAACCAAAGTTTTGTGATATTCCTCCTCTCATTATGCCATAAAAATTACTATTTATTGTGTTCTTGTATTTTTTCAGTTATCTGTACCTTTATTAACATTAGCCTCACCTATGATTTACATAACAACTCATTATTCATTACTATTGTGTACTCTTAAATATAAACAAATATGCAAAAAACATAATTATAAGGAAACTATTGACAGTGGTTATGCCAAGGTAGGATTCAATATCATTTTTATCTTCTTCTTTTCTTTATTTTCCAAATGTTCAGTAATGTTACTAATTATTTTCATATCAGAAAGAGATGTTTTAAAATCAATTTGTGTGTCATATGATCTTTTATTTCTGAATATAAGCAAAACTGTTGTTGTTGTTCAGTCGCTAAGTCGTGTCTGACTCCTTCAATCCCCATGTACTGCAGCGTGCCAGGCTTCCCTGTCCTTCACTATCTCCTTGAGTTTGTGTACTCTTGTCCATTGAATCAGTGATGCCACCCAACAATCTCATCCTCTGTTGTCCCCTTCTCTTTCTGCCTTCAATCTCTCCCAGCATCAGGGTCTTTTTCAGTGAGTTGGCTCTTCCTATCAGGTGGCCAAAGCATTGAAGCTTCAGCTTCAGCATCAGTCCTTCTAATGAATATTCAAGACTGATTTCCTTTAGGATTAACTGGGCCCCAAAACACAAAAATAATATTAAAAGCTACTATCTCTAGGTGATGGATTAGAGTAGTCTTTCCCTATTTTCAAGTATTTTTTTCTATAATGATTTTTTTTTAATAGAACAGGCTATCCTTATAAAAACTCAAGAGTACAGAACAGCTTTGAGGAACATGTACACCCATACCATAAAATATTCATTGTGCTTTACTTCTATTTCACACTCAGAATTTAATAGACTGCAAGACACTCTACAAATAAGCCACCTGATGCCCAACGAGCTGTAATCAAATAGGCAGAAGCAGAGAGGTGACATATCAGTACTGCTTTGTCACGCTGCACGTGTCACAGGAGAGCAAGCACTGCTTTAATTACTAGTCATTTGAATTTCTGATAGATATTATGGCAGAATTTAAATCCTGTTAATTTGCTTTGGCAGCTTGACAAGCAGCTCATTTACAATCCTTTGAGGGAATTGCAAATTTCCCATGCTTCGATTTGGGGTGAGGTGGCATTATTCATACAAGAGCATGTGGTGGAATTCAGGACTGAACATTACTCAGAATATATTTTGAACCCATCAGAAGCCTAAGTCATGATTTTTAACATTTGAAAGAAATGGTATAGGAAAAAAAAAATCAGTTACAAGCTTGAAAAATTCAAACATGGTCCAACACTTACAACTTGTTTTATCTAAAATTTTATCATTGGAATAATTTCACAGAAGTATAGCATAAATGCTAAGTTATACTGACCCCTCCCAAAAATGTGCCCAAATTCTTTTTGACTAATGTCTTGAGTGATGTACTTTCTTTAAAAACCTATGTTTTTTCCATTTTAAAACTTAAATGCCACAAACAGAAATTTTCCCTTTCCTCATTTTTACCTCCATCCAAGCCCTAAGTTCAATGCCATGAACATTTGGAATGCTAAATGAATTCTAATTTTCAGCGGGGCAGAGGTGGAGCCCAGGCCAAGTTAAAGTAAAATAAAGTTACAAAAAGTTTCAAATGTGACTTTGACAACAGTGAAGGCTTCTCATTCAAAGAAGAGATTTAAGCCTTCCAGGCTTTGTCTTAGAATCTCCTTCACACAGGCCAAATATCAAAAGAGCTTTGGGTTAATATTTATAAAGCATGTGTATTCCTCTCAAGAGGAAAAATTTCAAAGCAATAGTCATTTTAGATCTTTTCCTTTTTCAAAATGCAAATTTTATCTTTTTCCTGGCTTTTAAGTCCATGGATGGTCAGTACTTGATTCTTTTCTTAAAAGTCAATAAAGCACAACTTCATAGGATGACAAAAGTAGGCAGTAAATTTAGAATGTTCAGATTTCAACCTCTAAGTTTTTGGATCAGAAGAAAATCAACCCATTAAACCTAAAATCAGTGGAAGAATTAACTCAGTACCTAAATATATGTTGGAACAAGATATTAGCTCTCTAATGAGAGTGTTTTCAATTTGATCATCACTCTCTCTGATTTCTAAGGACCTCTTGATGTAGTGAACTGTCTGCATATGTTGTACATTATTCAAAACCGACGACTAACTTAGGGGAAGAAATATGGATTGGTTCATTACTTCTGTTCATTTCCTCTTCTGAGTCTCTGATCTCAGTGGACTTTCATCTAACCCAGAAAGATAAAGCTGAAGAAAGTACTGACCTTTAGCTTCTTAATGAGTAACTGAAAAGCAAAGACAGATGCAATTAAATAGTACATATTCATTGTTTAAGCATCAATATTCTCACTTGATCAAAAATGTAAAGTTTAACTTCCATTAACCAGCTTTGAAATTTGTTGTAGGTTGAAACATGCCTTTTACTTGATTTTATTTTACCTTGGTGTTTGGGGTCCTTGATTTAACAGAAGCAGTTAACCAATTGCCATCTCATTTCTTTGATGCAGTAAATGCCCAGGTCTGAGGACTCAGCCCTGTTTTCTCTGACTCCTAAGACTTCCTTGCAATGTCCTTGCCATCAGGCATCTTTTCATCTTCTCACTGAACATCAGTCTCAACTGCAGAGTTCAAAACTGTGTAATATGGAAGAGTCAATTAGTTGATATTTTTGTGGACACTCGATGCTTCAACAGTCCAGATCTGTGAAATGATTTCCCCAATATCCCCCAGCAGCTACAGATGGAGGGATGAATGCAGCCTCTCTAATGGGGATGGCAATGATGTAGATTTGTGATGTATAGATCTGTATGTGCTGTGCTTGTGCTTAGTCATTCAGTCGAGTCTGACTCTTTGTGACTCTATGAACTCTAGCCCGCCAGGATCCTCTGTCCTTGGGATTCTCCAAGCAAGAATACTAGAATAGGTTCAGTTCAGTCGCTCAGTCATGTCCGACTCTTTGTGACCCCATAAACCGCAGCACATCAGGCTTCCCTGTCCATCACCAACTCCCAGAGCTTACTCAAACTCATGTCCATCAAGTCGGTGATGCCATCCAACCATCTCACCCTCTGTCGTCTCCTTCTCCTCCTGCATTCAATCTTTTCCAGCATCAGGTCTTTTCCAATGAGTCAGTTCTTCACATCAGGTGGCCAGAGTATTGGAGTTTCAGCTTCAGCATCAGTCCTTCCAATGAATATTCAGGATTGATTTCCTTTAGGATGGACTGGTTTGATCTCCTTGCAGTCCAAGGGACTCTCAAGAGTCTTCTCCAACATTACAGTTCAAAAGCATCAGTTCTTCGGACCTGAGCTTTCTTTATAGTCTAACTCTCACGTCCATACATGACTACTGGAAAAAACATAGCTTTGACTGGATGGACGTTTGTTGGCATAGTAATGTCTCTGCTTTTGAATATGCTGCCTAGGTTGGTCGTAACTTTTCTTTCAAGGAGCAAGCTTCTTTTAATTCCACAGCTGCAGTCAATATCTGCAGTATTTGGGAGCCCAAGAAAAGAAAGTCTGTCCCTGTTTCCATTGTTTCCCCATCTATTTGCCATGAAGTGATGGGACCGGATGCCATGATCTTAGTTTTCTGAATGTTGAGTTTTAAGCCAACTTTTTCACTCTCCTCTTTCACTTTCATCAAGAGGCTCATCACTTTCTGCCATAAGGGTGGTGTCATCTGAATACCTGAGGTTATTGATATTTCTCCTGGCAATGTTGATTCCAGCTTGTGCTTCATCCAGCCCAGCATTTCTCATGATGTACTCTGTATATAAGTTAAATAAGCAGGCTGACAATATACAGCCTTGACATACTTCTTTTCCTATTTGGAACCAGTCTGTTGTTCCATGTACGGTTCTAACTGTTGCTTCTTGACCTGTGTACATATTTCTCAAGAGGCAGAGCACGTGGTCTGGTATTCCTATCTCTTTAAGAATTTTAAGAATGACTACCTGGAGTAGGTAGCTATTCCCTTCTCCAGGGGATCTTCCCAACCCAGGGACTGAACACAGGTTTCCTGCATTGCAAGTGGATTCTTTACCATCTGAGCCACCAGGGAAGCCCATAGATCTGTATAGATCTGTGATATAAAAACAAAAACAGAAACAAAACAAGTACTATTCGGAGGTTAAAAAAAAAAAGCCCCTACACAAATGCAAACAGAGCTCTAATAAAATCAAGAGTTTCTATTTATTAATCTGGCTTTGCTCTAACCTCTTTGATAGGTTGAACGGATGCACTGTAATCCATGCATCAACCTTGTAAGAGAAGATCTCTTCTCATCTCCATTACATACATGAGAGCAAGGCACTGAACAGTTAGATCATCTGTCCAAAGTCACACAGCTAAAAAGGCAGCACCAGGAACCTAGATTCCAATCCAGCTCTGGCCCAGACCCTATGCTCTGAACCTCTGAGTACAAAACATTTTCATGATTTGCTTTACACAAATATTTTTTAAAATGCAAAGTCATGTATCGTCAATGTTTCCCAAATCCCAAATGAAAACACATATCTGGTTAAGTGATTTTTTTATTTTTGGATTTGCTTGATAATAATGATTTTATATATGTGTGTGTATGTATATATATATATACATACATACATACAAAATATACATATAAGTATATATTTAAAACTTTATTTTTCCTTTTTAGGCCATGCAGCCCACCATGTGGGATGGAACCCATGCCCCCTGCAATGGAAGCACAGAGTCTTAAGCACTGGACCAATAGAGAAATCCCCTTATGTTTTTAAAAGGCACAAAAACTAAGTTGTTCAGTTACATGATTGAATCACCTTGACTTGAAATGAATCATTTTAACTTGAAATGAATCACGTCACATAAAAAGTTAAATGTTTCATTTCCAGAGTCCAAAGAAAGGTATAAATTTATACATTGAAATGTATGTCAGCAATATAGCCTTAAATTTTGTTTGTGGATGACTTTCCTTCCTCTTTTTGAGAAAAATAGGTCAAGCATGTCATTGGCGGGCTTGTATAAGTTTAAAGCATCTCAACGCATTTGTCCCCTTTCCATTAGACCCCATTAAGGGCTAACCTCCTCACTGTCCATTATTTTCTTTGCCCTTGGCTTATTCACTTAATGGTTCTGATCTTTAGTACCTGTAGGATTGTGAAACAGCTTTGAGATAATGGGTGTGAAGGGTTTAGATCATTCCTGCATGTAATAAACCTCAGTTATTATCAACGTCATTTTCATTATTAATAATGCTTTTCTTTAGATGATGTATTAGATTTGTTTGCTCACTGTACCTCCCTCTTTGCTTTTCCTGGTATCTGCCTCTCCCACTCCCCTCCTCTGAGGGGTTCTTCCCAGTTCCTTGGGTTTGGAGGGCTTGTCACTCCCATTGCTCACCCATGCTGGCTACAGGGGTGGGCTATGACTCACGGTGATCCAGTTAAAGACTTACGTGGGATTCCCAAACAGGAGCTGAAGCCAAGTTCTTCTTTTATTTTGAATTAAAAGTTCTAAGAATGTAACTACAAAGCTGTCTAGGGTCATATTCTTGTGACATACCTGTAAAGGAGCCAGAGAAAAATTGAAGTCATTCAGGGGCAGCTAAGCAAAGGCAAAATATACCGGCATCCAGTTTGACTCTCTTCCTGCCAGGTACCATAATCACTAATGGCCCATTATGTTCAGTTTTCAGAAACTTATAATTGAAAGACTTCTGGCCAAATACGGTATTCATGAATGTTACTCATTCTTTCTTGCATGTATTCATTATATGCTAATTAGATGCCTACCACATGTTGGATTTAAATAGAAAATTATATATCCTGTCCTTAATATTTGCAGTTGGAAAGTTTTCAGAGGAAAATTACATTTCCGGAATTGTTTGAATTTTTTTAAGGTCTTGGGACTTTAGGGATGATTTATAGTTTTCTGAAGCAGAACTCTGTGCCTCATTCATACCGAAAGTAGAACCCTGAGGGTTAGGCTACCCTATCTCTCATTTTTAAAAATCTGAGTCCAAAAGTAATATATATTGTTTCTATGACACAGAAAATACAGAAAAACACGAATAAGAAAGAAAAACCGTCCATAGACCAACTACCAAGAAGTAACTTCTGTTAATACATTGGTACATTTGTTTCTAATAAGAAAATGCTCATTTTGTGAACTAATTCTTGGGTCTGTCCATTGGAATCATTTTGACCCATCAAGATATTCTGTTCATTTAATTCTCTCTTCTGTCACATCAAAATCAGATGGCTGTTTAGAGTATAATAAAGATGCTTCAGCGGGATAATAAGAGCCGCAGTTAGCCATGCCTTCCTATTAAAAGACCAAGTCCTGCCTGACTGACAACTGTCCATGGTCAATTGGTTGTCTTCAGCAGGGGATAATTAGAAAAGCTGCCTGCAGCTGTCGCTTGGGCTGTGAAGCCTGAACTAGATGATACATGTGAGAATTTGTCCATCCTGGGAGACAAAAGAGGAGGCGACAGAATCCTGGCACATCTAAGATTTGAGGCTTAATGAGAGCTCCAGCCTCCTCTCCCCACATACAAAGAACACCAGCAGACCTATTAGTCTGCCCATAAAAGAGCTCCATCAGAAATTGAACCATTAGTTTTCTCATAGAATTTAAGGTCACCCATTCCTAGCTAGATGTTTTGACAAACTGTACAACTCATTGCAGGGAAAAAATGTGAGTGTTTCCCTCCAGCTTAGGAGTGAGTGGAATCTGTGACTGTGACACCACATTCACCCAGATCCTTCTCAGAAGGGAACTTGCTTCTTCAGAAGCACCTAAAATGGGTATAACCAGCCCATTTCAGGCTAGGGCCAATTTGCAGACAGAGTTCACAATTTCCCCTTTCACATGGCATCCTCAAGTTCACATGGCATCCTCAAGTTCTCATGCCAATGCAGAGTATCTCTGATAATGAAATGAACAAGCTCTGCAGATAGGTCCCTGGGTTCAAGTTCATGAAACTGCTCCTAATTTGATGAACTTCTCTCTGTTAATATTAAAAGAACTCATACTTTAAAGCTTTTATTATAGTTTTAGCGTATAATAAATGCTCAAGCAATGTAAACTCTTCTCATTATTTACCCAGCAACTATCACCATGATAGTTACATGTTTAGAAGTATCTATTACAAAGAATTAAAAGTTTTTAAAGCAAAATAAAAATGAAAAGAAAAATAAGGGTTTTCCTCCCTAGATAGTTTAAGAACTATTCTTATAATCCTATGGATAATATTCACGTCCTTAAAGAAATTATGGCTAAAGTTCTGTCTAAATTATCACAAACTCTGAAGTGATGGTTTCTTAATTATTGATTCTGAACCTCTTTCTTAATGCTTATCTTTCACACTCATAATCTTCTGATCATGAAAATCTTCTGACTCTGGTAATGGAAGTATCTTCTTTCAGACTAACCCTCCTACAAACTACAGTTGTATATAACAGACAAAATGTAAAAAACAACCACTGCATTTTCACTGAAGAGCGACATAAAGGAGGCAGAATTGGGAAGGCATACAACTCTTAAAAGAGGCAACTAAAGTGAGTAAGACATTTATTCAGCTTTTTCTGGGGGACACAGTCCAATCCTGAGCATAGGGTGTAATTTTCAGTTTTTGTTTAGTTGCTCAGTTGTGTCTGACTCTTAGCGACCCCATTGACTGTAGCCCACCAGGCTCTTCAGTCCATGGAATTCTCCAGGCAAGAATACTGGAGCAGGTTGCCATTTCCTTCTCCAGGGATCTTCCCGACCCAGGGATCATAGGGAACTTGCATCTCCTGCATTGACAGGCAGATTCTTTACACACTGAGCCACTAGGGAAGTCCATTTAATCTCCAGTAGAGGGCCTTAATCTTATTAGCCTGATTCTCTGTGGACTATCACAGTAGCTGGAAATTGAAAGACATTTCAGAAAGGAGTCAGAGTAGTGCATTAACTACCCCAAAATTTGTGCATTAAACATCCCCAAGTTCTCTCTTAACCTTTGAATCACACTTGTACAGGTTAAGGTTCTAAGGACTCGAGAGGAAAGTGATAGCTGGAAAGTTGAAAGACCTGTGCTTAGATCCCAGTAGTCACTAACCATAGGAGATACAGTGTGGAATTCAAGATCCATCAAATTAGAAGGATTTGTTAAATGTTTCTGGCTTCAATTAGAACATTAAAAAAAACTAAGATCATGGCATCCAGTCCCATCATTTCATGGCAAATAGATGGGGAAGCAATGGAAACAGTGACAGACTTTATTCCCTTGGGCTCCAAAGTCACTACAGATGGTGACTGCAGCCATGAAATTAAAAGACACTTGCTCCTTGGAAGAAAAGCTATGACAAACCTAGACAGCATGTTACAAAGCAGAGACGTTACTTTGCCGACAAAGGTCCATCTAGTCAAAGCTATGGTTTTTCCAGTAGTCATGTATGGATGTGAAAGTTGGACTATAAAGAAAACTGAAGGCCAAAGAATTCATGCTTTTGAACTGTGGTGTTGGAGAAGACTCTTGAGAGTCCCTTGGACTGCAAGGAGATCAAACCAGTCCATCCTAAAGGAAATCACTCCTGAATATTCACTGGAAGGACTGATGCTGAAGCTGAAACTCCAATACTCTGGCCACCTGATGTGAAGAACTGACTCATTGGAAAAGACTCTGATGCTGGAAAAGATTGAATGCAGGAGGAGAAGGGGATGACAGAGGATGAGATGGTTGGATGGCATCACCGACTCATTGGATATAAGTGCAAGCAGACTCCAGGAGTTGGTGAAGGACAGGGAAGCCTGGTGTGCTGCACTTCATGGGGTTCCAAAGAGTTGGACACAACTGAGGGACTGAACTGAACTGAGAACTTCAGAAGTGCCCTGCCTCAGGAACAAAGAGCTCTTCTCAATCTCTAAAATGAAAGAAACCAGATGCAAAAGACTACATATTTTATGATTCTGTTTATATGAGTAATTAAAGAAAGTAAATTTATAGAGACAGAAAGCAGATCAGTAGTTGCTTAGGGCTAGGAGAGAATGAGGATTAATTGCAAGCACGCACAAGGGAAATTTTTGGAGTGATGGAAATGTTCTAAAACTGAATTGTGATAAACAAAATGTGGTATGTATACACAATGGAATATTATTCAGCCTTAAAAAGAAAGGAAACTCTGACACATGCTATAACATAGATAAAACCAGAGGGCATTAATAGTAAGTAAATTAAGCCAGGCACAAAAGGGCAAATACTGTATGATTCCACTTATATGAGGTACATATAGTAGTCAAATTCACAGAGGCAGAAAGTAGAATGGTGGTTTTCTGTGGCTGGGAAGAAAGCAGAATGGGTAATTACTGTTTAACAGGCATGGATTTTCAGCTTAGTAAGATATAAAATGGAGATGGTGGTAACAGTTGCTCAATAATATGAATCACCTAATGCCAATGAACTATACATTTAAAAACGAGTAAGATGGTAAATTTACTTTATGTGTATTTTATAATTTAAAAATATTTTATTGTGGCTATATTTGCCAAATTCTTTAAATTTACTAAAAATCATTGAATTATACACTGACAATGGGTGAATTTTATGATATGTAAATGATATTTCAATTAAGCTATTAAAAAGATCCTGAAAGAAAAAGAAAGACCTTATCCCCACACTAAGAGATGTGCTTTAGGAATAGAGACAAAACTAAAACAAATCTACTTTGAGAAGGGCCAAAACCAAGTTTTCCCAGGCTCAAGGTGACCTTCAAACAATACAATTACCTGTTAGAACAAAACTATGACTCTTCAGTTTTCAATCTGAAAACAAAATTCAGATTGCCCGTAATTTATCACTACAGTATCAAGCTTGCAATTAAAACCCACTACACATCAGAAAAGTGGAAAAGTGTGCCTTACAGTCAAGAGAAAAATTAGTTAATAAAAACAAGCCAGTAGATGGTCCAGATGTTGGAAAGAGACTTTGAAATGACTAAAAATATTTAAGGCATCTACAGGAAAAGATTAGTAGGATAGATGAGAAGATAGGAAATTTTAGGAGCTAAGTAGAATTTTTAGAAAATGTGAGAAAGAAAAGAACCAAATGGAAATACTACAACTAAAAAATATAATATTTGAAACAAATTCACTGGCTAGCTCTAAAAGAAGTTTGACCATAACAGAGAAAATAATTGGTGAACTTGAACACAGCTCAATGAAAGTCATCCACACAGAAGCATAGAAAAAATTCTTTAAAATAGAATATGAAATATCTATGAAATAGTATCAAGCACTCTAAGACACATGTCACTGGAGTCCCAGAAAGAAAGGAGAGAAAGAATTGGGCAGAAAATTAAAGCTAAAGAAATAAAGACCAAATTTTTTCGAAATTTAATCTCAACCCACAGATCCAGGCAACTCAGTAAAATCTAAGCAAGATTAAAAAGAAAACCACACCTGGTAAAAGCAAAGGAAACTTCTAAAAATAAAAGATGAAAAGAATATTCTTAAAAGTAACCACAGTTTAAAAAGACTCATCTCATAAAGGGAACAACAATAATTACTGTGGCTTTTATCAGAAAGAATAGAATCCAAAAGACAATGGAACCACAGCTTTTAAATACTGAAAGGGAAAAAAAAAAACCCTATCAATGAAACATTCTATATCTAGCAAAAACATCTTTCAAAAATGGAGATGAAATAAACCTATCTTCAAATAAAAGACTGTTAGAATATGGTGCCAGGATATTTTCACTACAAGAGATGATAAATTTTCTCAAGCAGAAGAAAAATGATGCTAGATACAATTTGGATCTATAGTTAAGAAATAAAAGCACTGGAAATGGTAAATATCTGAATATACTATTTTTCTTTCTTTTCTTACATTCTTCAAATGTCAATTGACTAAAGCAAAAATGCCAATAATGTATTGTGATTTCTTTCATGTCTAGAGGTTAAAAAAATGAAAATATTACAAAAGTTGGGAGAAAGAATACAATTACACTCTTGTGAGTTCTTACATTATATGAAAAGCGGTATACTAATTCAAATTAGAATGTGATAGTTAAGGATGTGGAAATAGATGGGGAAACAGTGGAAACAGTGTCAGATTTTATTTTTCTGGGCTCCAAAATCACTACAGATGGTGACTGCAGCCATGAAATTAAAAGATGCTTACTCCTTGGAAGGAAAGTTATGACCAACCTAGATAGCATATTCAAAAGCAGAGACATTACTTTGCCAACAAAGGTTCGCCTAGTCAAGGCTATGGTTTTTCCTGTGGTCATGTATGGATGTGAGAGCTGGACTGTGAAGAAGGCTGAGCGCCTAAGAATTGATGCTTTTGAACTGTGGTGTTGGAGAAGACTCTTGAGACTCCCTTGGACTGCAGGGAGATCCAACCAGTCCCTTCTGAGGAAGATCAGCCCTGGGATTTCTTTGGAAGGAATAATGCTAAAGCTGAGACTCCAGTACTTTGGCCACCTCATGCGAAGAGTTGACTCATTGGAAAAGACTCTGATGCTGGGAGGGATTGAGGGCAAGAGGAGAAGGGGACGACAGAGGATGAGATGGCTGGATGGCGTCACTGACTTGATGGATGTGAGTCTCAGTGACCTCCGGGAGTTGGTGATGGACAGGGAGGCCTGGCATGCTGCAATTCATGGGGTTGCAAAGAGTCGGACACGACTGAGCGACTGATCTGATCTAATCTGATTATCTCAAAAGAATTCTTTATCATGGATTAATTACTACATAAATTTAATAATATTTCCACTAAAATTCCTTAAGAACCATCATGTGAAAGCTACTTAAAAATCACACAACTCATTGGAAAACACTAGAAAATATTTGATTCCTTAGAGAAAAATCTTATTTATCTATTGAAAATGTTTAATTTATTGTAATTTTTAAATGTAATATTTAATTTTATTGTAATTTTATATTTTCAATAGAAAAATAAGATTTTTCTCTAAGGAGTCAAATATTTTCTAAGTCATTCTCTCTCTTATGACTCAGAGAAGATTCATAATAAATCAGGGTGATGCATTTGATTGAAAGATTTAGGCAAAAATACCACACGCTTTAAAATTTTATTGTAATTCTATATTTCCTCATTTCTAGCTTTACAATACAGAATAAGTTTAAAATATTACTGTTTAAAATGCAGTATGCAAGTTTGGGCTAGAGAGCAAAATTCTTCATGGAGAAACTACCCTTAATAACTGGTAATATTTTATAGTTTTATAATAATAAAAATAGAAAATAATTATTGAATGTCTATCCTTTCAATAAGAGTTAAGTGCAGAGTTGACAACCACTCTGACTGTCAAAGACCTCCTCATCTAAAATAATACAAAAATGATAAAAAGCACACAAACAACTATAAGACAGAATGCAAAAAAAATCCAACAGAAAATTATCAAGTTCAAAGAGAATGAAATCATCTTTAGTTGCAGAGATTAAGAACATCTTTGGTGCTTTTGCAATGGATCTTGAAGAATAAAGAAGATTTTCTTAGTGAAGAGTGATGAGCTGAAACAATATTGACAGAGGAACGAAAGTGGGAAACTATGGAGAGTGTGGAGGGACAATCCAAAATTCAGATCATCTCTATCACAAGGGACAAATAAAGGAGCTGTCAGTAATAACTTGGACAGACAAATTCAGGCATTCTCTAAAGGGACATGTATGTAACCCCCAAGAATTTAGACCCACAGTCTGTAGCTTCTAGGAAGTCATTTTCCACATGCTGGAGGGTCTTGCATAATCAAACTATATTCCTGGGAAAGATGAATATGGTTGATGGGCTAGAGGCAAGAGAGAACCCAACCAGAGTCCCATAAAAACATACTGCTTATTTGGAGGATCACAGCATACCAAAGATTAAACAAAATGACACTGGAACAGAAGTCAGAGCTAATTCCTAAAAAGAGCCTGTCAAGGGACTCATAAACCTAATATTGTATACTGAATCCCGGCAGGGTTGCAGCTCTGCATTAGGCCCTGGGTAGTATATACCAATGAGTGGCATCTGGCTATCAAAGAGCAAATCAAAACCCACACAGAACACCAAAATATAAGCTAGAACACTGTAGATGCTACATAGTTTTTCTGCCTTTCAGGGCATGATCTAGTACTACCTGTCCAGTGGCAGCTGAGCAGGGCAGGACTGGGAGCAGCTGGAATTTGGAAATAGACATGTCTACTAGAATGGAAAGGTAATGAAAGGACAGACTCCACTTCGGATGAAAGAGGACGTTCAGCTTGGCAAGTAGAACGTGGAGTCCAGAAAGCACAGCCGCCAATTAGAGGGAGAAATCCAGCCCAAGTCATCTTACCATGAGGGAACCCAACATTCAGAAACACTATGTATGACCCTACCTTTGGACAGAGCAGAAATAGGGGAAGCCAGAACAGCTGATAATCACAGATACAAGCAAAGAAGTAGACTGTAAGGACACCTACATTCTGCCGTCATTCAGAAAAGCCCTTCCTGGGCTTGGCCAAGACGTGTGTATAAAAGGGGGCAGCAGATGTCTGTACAGTGAGACCTTTGAAGTCCCACATTGTACATACTCTCAGAGTCTAGTCAGGTAAACAACAGCTTCTGGGGCACAGAGCAAAGGACCGAAAGCCAATTCCCAAAACTGGCCTATAAATTTGAGAATCTATATTAGGACCTACCCATCAAGCCAACTAACAGAATTAGGGGCCAAAGTCAATACCAGTCTTAGATATTCCGAGCTGAATCCCCCATAATTCTGGTTAGGATATGTCTGAGAGAGTAGGACAAGGTTGAGACTGAAGGGGGAGCAAGTCACATTCATAAGGACAGAAAGAGAGTGGTCAAGGCTGCGGGCCAGGCCTCCCCTGAATTGATTGCCCGATGCATGGCATCAACCTCGGGGGAGGAAGCCAAGGTTCTGACTTCAAGGATCAGAAGGAAGCATCGCGGGACAGACAATATTGGAGCAGGCTCTTTTCTGATGAGTAAGATCTTCTCAAAATGGAGAACTGGAAAGGCTTGTCAGGCTGTGGGAACAACACAAGCAAACAGGGTGACTGGAATGTCAGTGATCTGGAGGGTGGTAGAGAGGGTGAGGTCAGGGGACCTGGGTTACTGAGACCCCCAAACCAGCCCAAGTAACTAGGATTTCATTCTATAGGTGCAGGTGGATGAAAGATTTTGAGGAAAGAAGTGACAGGGTATTGTTTAGGACAACAAGTCTGACCGTTGTGTCCACCTCTCCATCTTCTCAATTTGGGAGCTTCAATCTCAGAGATAATAATGGTGCCCTCCCTGCTCCAATATTGGATCAAATGGGATCATTGGCCCTTCTGGCCCAGCCTGTGTCCCACTCTACCTACTCATTCTCATCAGGAGTCTCTGTTCTCGTTTCTTACTGTGGTCTCCCCAGCCATCGTTTCCCCATCTCCTTTGTATCAGATTCTTCACTATAGCCCACCAGGCCAACATCTTCCCAGGCCTGGTTCTGGGCACTGAGCTCTGTGCATGCATGCCCCAGCCCTTACGCAGTTCTCGATTCTGCATATTTGTGTGCAATGCTCCGGGCTCAGCCTTACCCACACCTGCCCACTTTGTGCTGTAGGGCACAGTCCTCCAAAAAAGGAGAAGGAGGGAATAGGAGTTTGGGAGAAAATAAGCAAAAAGAAACAAACACAACAGGCATTATTTGTCCATATGTTTCTGACTGAGCACAGAAAGTCATTCAGGAAAAAATTGAGACCCATACTTTGGAATATTGTAAAATTCCCTGCTCTTTCTTTTCAAAGATAATTCAGTATAAAGCTAGGAGGAAAAATGTTTGTCATTTATCCTTAAAATTGGGAGGAAAGAGGGAAAACACTTCACAGGTAAAAAGATACTTGAAAGGAACCACGAAAATGTTTTTAAGCTTAAGAACTAAAATTATCATTTGAATTTATATAATAGCATTTGGGTTTAAAGCAGCAGAACCTACCTAAATATGGCTATCTTAAGCAAAAGGGCACTTTAATGGAAAGATTGAAGGCTCATAGAATTATAACAAAGCTGGAAAATTGGATCTGGAAAACAAAAAGTTACCCAGGGCTGCTTGGGGGAGCAATAGGAGTCCCAGTTACAAGCCACCACCACCAGTAGGGAGCTGAATGAATCAATTTCATCTCCAGACTCTTGGGTCATATTTTCAAGGCTGAAATTTCCAGAGAGAGTGCCTAACTGTCCAGACTAAGTCACATGCAATTCCTTAGCAATGAGATGCAGGAAAAGAAAAACTCTGACTGCTTTAGATCCCAATGGGGAAGGTAACTTCCATCTAGACTACATATAATTGAGGACTTTCCAAAATATAGACCGAGAAGCAAACAATGAAGAGTATTAAATACTTAACAGTGAAAAAAATTACAAAAGTCCACTACAGTCTACACTTTGGATCCACAAATTTTTTCCTGCCTAACAAAAACCAACAAACCCCTCATGGAACTGAGAACATTCTCAGTTCCCACTCAAAGAGAAATTCCCAAATTAAGAGTCTACCGCAACCCAACTCTTAGTCTAGTATCTCTAGTTGGTATACACTTTTCCCCATATCTGTAACCTGTGGTCAAAATATAGATATAATCATAAATAACTCACCCTATAAAGTAAATCAAAGAGAGAGGAGAAGGAAGATATATCAGTTAAATTATTTCTGTACACTTGACAGAGTAGAAAGTCAAATATAGTTGAGGTTATAGTCCTTATTTCTGCATATAGTCACAAAGCTATTGCTGCCAGTCAGTGTTCATTGTTAACAGAAGCAGCCACTCGTCCATTTTTTTAACTTGTCTTCTCCATGATAGATTCCATGTTCCCCTTGCTTCGATCAGCACCAGTAGTTGGAGTTCTTTGCTTTGTTGAGTTATCTGCAACATATTGAACTTCACTGCTGAGCCCCTGGAGGTGCTGTGTGCATGAGGTTGCATTAATGAAGGAGATAGAGAAACAAGGAGGCTCCCAGAGGTCACATGGGCTCCAAGTTCCTAGCCACCATGGAGATCAGTGATAGCCAAACCCTCTTTCTCAATTCTACAACACAATAATTGCCTTTTATATCCTAATAAGCCAAGGACCTGATGAGCTCAAAATGGCCATATGGCAACGTGGTACCCAATTCACTAACATCATTGTATCCAAATTGGAAGCATTCTTACCCTGGAGTTAAGGCATTTAGACCAGTCACACCCAGCATGCAGAATGAGAAGTGAAACAAAGAAAACTGCAAGTAGGTTATTAGGTGTAATTATCCTTTAGTTCACAGACCCTAATATCAGTAGTCACTATTAACAGTCTCTTTGGGTCAGATCATTTATATTATGCTGACCCTCCTAACAATTATGGAAATACTGTTCCTTTTGTCTCTAAAAATTAAGTGGGGCTACTTGGCTTCTGCCACCTTGGAATCCTCCAGTCAACACTGAAATCATGTAGTTCATTTCCACGGTATGGTCTCCTACTAGAATCCTCAGTCTTCAGAAAATTGCCTGTTCCATAAATAGTGTTTACTTTACCATATGTCTGTCTGAAGACCTTGTTGAAGGGAGTAGATTGTAAGATAATTTAGAATGTAGCTGGACAGGATGCTTACGAGGGATCACTCCTTATTTCCCTTGTATAAAATAATATATTCATTTATTCTACACCAAAAAGTGTTTTCATCTGACCCAATATTTTGTGGGCTATAGTTGAAATCGGTTTGGGATTAATCAACCTAACAAACTATTGGAACTCCATATAGCTACTCAGGCTTTTTCTAAATACAAAATATATGTTGAATATATCTGTATTCAAATTCTACTAGAAAAATGATTGTATTCCTCCCTATTTATCAAGTACCACCACTCATCCCCACACATACTCTGCAGATATTTTCCCATAAAATTAGCAAAGCCCTCGAATTCTTATGATATGTAAACCTTCTCATCCAAGGAGTGACTTCGTGATTTCCACTCAAGTCAGTGTTCTTGCCTGGAGAATCCCAGGGATAGTGGAGCCTGGTGGGCTGCCATCTATGGGGTCACACAGAGTCGGACATGACTGAAGTGACTTAGCAGCAGCAGCATAGTGAAATTTAACTCTAGTAATAGTTTTAAGCAACCAGTCAATCCTAAAAGAAATCAACCTTGAACGTTCATTGGAAGAACTGATGCTGAAGCTGAAGCTCCAAACGTTGGCCACCTGATATGAAGAGCCAACTCACTGGAAAAGACTCTGATGCTGGGAAAGATTGAGGGCAAGAGGAGAAGGGGGTGACAGAGGATGAGATGATTGGAAGGCATCACCGACTTAATGGGCTTCCCTGGTGGCTCAGATGGTAAAGAATCTGCCTGTAGTGTGGGAGACCTGAGTTCAATCCCTGGGTTGGGAAGATCTCTTGGAGAAGGAAATGGCAACCCATTCCAGTATTTTTGCCTGGAGAATTTTGTGGACAGAGGAGCTTGGTGGGCTACAGTCCATGGGGTTTCAAAGAGTCAGACATGGCTTAGTGACTAACACCAACTTAATGGACATGAGTTTGAACAAATTCTGGGAGATGGTGGACAGGGAAGTCTGGTGTGTTTCAGTTCATGGGGTCTCAAAGAGTTGGACACTACTTAGCAACTGAATAACAACAATTTCTCTGAGCAAAGCCAAGTGTAAGGCAAGTGAGAAATTTAGAGAATAGGTGTCTTCTTTCAAGAAGACCTTTTTCCTCAGGCAAAAAAATAAAAGAACCTTGAAGCAAGAAAAGAACAACCTCATCAGAGAAGGAAGGGGAGACTGTGCCCTTGTGAAAAGAAGCTCCATATAGTGTGGGGATTTCGGTTACTCAGACATAGGTCCTCTCCTCGACCCCATCCCACTCCCTGGCAGTCTACTCTTTTTTGATTGATGACTACCTTTCCATGGAAGTGAAAATTTTATCCAGTGATATAGTTTGGAACACTTTATGATCAAAATCTGCTTCTGAGTTTTGGCTATTGCAGTCTGTCAGGGAAAAATAATAAATTCTTTCATCATGGTTATAGAAGGTCCCTGAATTTATTGCATGGCTCAAACTGAGAATTTAGGGATTTAAATTTATCGCTCTCTGGCCTTAAGCCATTCAGTGTTACCAGAATCAGCCATCCATCAATATTTCATATTTTTCATACTTCATTGATGGTGGTGACAACGTGGTCTGCCAGAACCCTCTCTTCAATGAATCCCTGATTACAGATGTCCAGAAGCAATCATTTCTTTCACTATCTTGTTACTGAAGGCCAAGGACTGCTAGATTACTAACCCAGAAAAATAACAGAACGTTTAATGCTCTCCATGCTATCTAGATTGAAAACTTGTCCTAGTTCTCCACGTAGCCTTGAAGATCTGTTACCTAGAACTCCAATTCTGGATACAAATTTCTGAACAGTTTGGTTAAGAGACTGTGTAGATTCTAATCCTAGCTCTGCTATTTATTTAGTAGCCAAGCAGACTCAAGCAACCTTCCTGCAATTCAATTTTCCTCATCTGGAAATCAGGATAATAGTACCTATCTCAGTGAGGATGGGATGTTAATACATGTGAACACTTAGAGTGTGCTCAATTATTGTTAGCTTACCGTAATAAAAAATGATAATTAATATTACTACTCTATTATTGGCCAAAATTCTTGTCCATAAGTGAAAGAAACCACATCTGGACAGCTTAAGCAAAACAGAGAAATTATTGGGCTATCTGGTATCACAGAATTAATAGGAGATGGGAGGGCCAGGATTGGGAAATATGAGGGAGCAGGAGAGGGCTAAGGGCTGGGATGCCATAGTCACAGCACAGATGGGGGCAGCAGGATGTCTGGCCCACACACCCACTGCTACAGTAAAAGACAGACTCCAGCCAACTCCAGGCACTTCTGTAAAGACTAAAGTTCCAGGAGAAAGCATTCATTTCACTAAGCCTGTGTCATCTGCTCCTGTACACGAACTGCCACTAAGACGGCATAATGAGCATTTCTCTCAATGTTAGTTTGGGTGCTCCTTGGAAAAAAGGAGTTAAATCTCAAAAAGCCAAAGGATAATAAATATTGAATTCATTTGGTAGTCTTAGTGTCACAAAATGCAAATGATCGGTGATCCATGAGTATGACAACATGTGACCAACGTGAAGTTTCCTCTCATTTCACTCTGCAATTTAAGTGCCAAGGAAAGGAAGCTTTTGGCTTTTCTGAATATTTGAGGTGTCAGCTAACACTGTTCTTACCAAGATATATCCCCAAAGAGACAAAAATGTGGCAGCAACTTGTTCAGCCCTGTCTGACATTGTCTCCTCCTCTCCTGGTTGCTTCCCAGGTGAGGAACTCCTGCTTCTTCTCCCAGAAGTTCCAGAAGAAGGAGAGACAGCTCCAGCAGAGGGAGAGATGCCTCAGGGAGGAGTGACTTAGCTCATCTTTGGGGGATGAGTCATTCTGAAGAAGGAGGAAAAGATAGGCCAGTCTAGCCATCAAGATGAGGATGAGCAAGGCTGGGCCAGCAGGACTTGTCTGTCTCTCCAGAAGTTTCATCATGAGGGAGAGTTTGATTAAAATGTTAAGGCTGGTGTGTGGAGTCCCTTAGTTGCCAAGCTGATTGAAATTTAACCTGAAAACATCTTTAAAAATGAGGGCAGACTCACAGCCTTGGTGACAGCAACATTTTAAAACTTGAAGCCTAAGCTGATATTTCTGCAGCATGGGTTAGAGAAAGAAGAGCCAGAGGCAAGAGAACAAGTTAGGGGTGCACTAGGCCATTCCTTCTCGCTCCCTTCTTGGGTTTGATGGGAGGTCATTTAGGAAGAAACTTTGGGTATTTGCAGCAACAAAACTAGGGTTTTTGTTATCACATCAGAAAGCAATGGAAGCCAACTAAAATTATTAGGTGAGATCTGGATTAATGAGCTAATTGATATATCTTAGCAAGGCCAATTTAGATAACAGTAGTGGTGGTGATGGTATAACAATGGTAGTGATGCTGGTGGTAAAAAGTTAAGAAGTCAATGTAATTATCTGTCTGTTTTCACCTGTGGAATTGTTGGTTTCCACTCCCACATGCCCACATTTCATTTATTTATTTTCATATTTTTATCTATTTTTTATTTTATTTTATTGGAGTATAGTTTAAGGGGATGACAGAGGATGAGATGGTTGGATGGCATCACCGACTCAATGGACATGAATTTGAGCAAGTTCCAGGAGTTGGTGATGGACAGGGAAGCTTGGTGTGTGGCAGTCCATGGGGTAACAAAGAGTCGAACACAATTGAGTGATTGAACGAAACTGATTGATAGTTGCTTTACAATGTTGTGTTAGTTTCTGCTGTACAACAAAGTGAGTCAGCTTTATATACCCCTCTTTCTTAGATTTCCTTCCCATTTAGGTCACCACAGAGCACCGAGTAGAGATCCTTGTGCTATATGTCAATTATCTTTAGTAATCCATTTTATACATAGCAGCGTTATATGTGTCAATCCCAGTCTCCCAATCATCTCACCTCCTCCCTTCCCATCTTGGTATTTATACATTTGTTCTCTATGTCTATGTCTCTATTTCTGTTTTGCAAATAAACTCATCTACACCATTTTTCTAGTTTCCACATATATGACACATACCCACACTTTAGAATGTGGTCTGTCCTTGGAGTCTTTGACATGAGGGGATCTTAAGAGCCTTTTGTGTTTTATTCAAAACTTTTCTGAATAAAATGGAGACTTGTCAAGAGGGGTATTCTGCCAGGAAGGCAATTCTTAAATCGACTGTTGTTTTTATATCCTAGGTCTATCAAGCATTAAACAAGACCATCAGGAAAGGAGGAAATGGATGCAATAGGGACATGGCCCCAGTCACAGTGATGTTGCTGGTTTCCAAGGTAGGTGCAGGGACCCAGCTCTGAAAGGTTCACACAATCATTCCCATTTCCAATTCAGTCACTCTCAAAAGGCTGATAATGCTCAAGGGTGACCAGCTGCCCCAGTTTGCTCCAGGAGTTCCCAGGATTCAGGACTATCAATGTAAAACCAAGAGAGTTTTAGGTAAACCAAGGCAAGTTGGTTCACCACATCTTGGAAGGCTGTCTTCCTTCAAAGACAGAGCAAGCTTCTACTAGAGCTGTCTGTTTTCAAATGAAGTAATGCAATGGCCACTCCGTGGTGTAAAACCAGAGATTATTCCCATTTTCCTGCATTGCATAAGCTCTAAAGGTTCTTCTACAATACAGGGGGAGGAGAGGAGCCTGAGGTTTGGTTCATGTTGGACATTTTTTGCTAACCTTGACAGGTGGAAACTTTCAGTCAAGTTAGAAAAACAAGAAATATGACATTTCTTGAATAGCTGATGATGTGTAGCTGTTCCTATCTCTTCAAATAACATTAACTATTTCTTGAACATTTACTATGTGTTAGGGCCAATGCTAAGTATTTACATGCATTATCTCAATTAATTCTCACAACGGATAATATGGGCTGAGTACTATAAACATTTCAGTTTACAGTTTAAAAAATGAGGCTCAGGAAGGCTAAATAATTACTCAAGTCCATGTTGCCAGAGGGAACTTGATGGATTTTCAATGTCTACAGCCTTAATTATTCACTAAACTGTACTGTCTTACTTAGAGAGTAAAATACATGTTAACAGGTATAAAATTTGTACAAAATATACACAAGGATATTTTGCACCTAATAATATTTATAACTCATCATATTCATTATTATATAAAATATTTAATGACTATAAAAGCATCTGTGACCTTACAGAATAATCTCTGACTTCGCTGAAGGGGATTCTCCTACTGAGGCTTTTTATCTGTGGCATAAACTTATTTTTTCCCTTCTTTGGAGATTTAGTATCACACACAGAAAGAATGACATTTCTTTGCATGGTGAAGGTTACATTCTAAAGTATCTTTTAAAAAATGTTTGTTTTTTTTTTTTTGCAACACCTCCATAAAAGGACTGATCACTTCATCAAAACCCTGGCATCTTAATCTCTTCTCTCTTCTTTGCAATCAGCTCCTTCACAGAACATTAAAACTCAAAAAAAAAACTATGTCCATTGCATTTGCACATAGACCTGATTGTAATCTCTTTGAGAACAGAAGCATTTCTCATTAGACCTTAACTACCAGTACAAGATTGGCTGATCAGCTGTAAAGGCTGCACACATTTTATGAGAATCACCTCCGAAATAAAGACAATGGCAGTTGTTGGAGTTCTGCAATGTTCTCTGCTCAATGGTGTTTTTTTGAGACTGTGAACCAAAACAGAATTTCAAGACTTACAGCCTCAATTTTGGCTGAGTAAGGGCTCCAGAACAGTAGCTAGTTGAAGTGACGCAGGAGAAGCCTTCAAACCCAAATATCTCTACCTACCCCCGAGGCTTAGAAAGCTTGCAAGTTTGAGGGAAGTTTCAGAGGTCCTGAGGATGGCTCTCATCCAGCGCTCAGTTCTGGGTTCTCCACACAAATGGAGCTGCATTGGGCAATGCAGAAGTTGGGAGTACAATTACAGCCAACAGCTGAGCAAGGCTAGGATTCTAGTGCTAACTCCCTCCTACCCAACATGGGATTCCTTCAAAGGCCAGCCTTTGCTCAAGGACCCCCCTGATCAACAAGGCCCAAACCTTATTAGAGCTGCATGATAGAGTCATCCTACCTAATCCCTCTTCCTCTCTCCTTTCACAAGTGTGAAAGCAGCATGGACCAGTAAAAATATAACATGAGCCACATGTATAATTTCCAATTTTTAAGTAATCGTATGCTTACCTGAATTTCCAGGCACTCAGCCTGCCCTATGGATTTTAGACTTGCTAATTCCCAAAATTCCATGAGCCAATTCCTCAAAACGAAATCTCTATTTGTATGTATATAAATCTTATTAGTTCCATTTCTCTAGAGGGCCCTAACTAATACCTAAAATTATCAAACTAATTTGTTAATATCTCAAACCCACATTTTTAAAAAGTGTATCCCACGTTTGCTCTGTTTGGGGCTTTGTTAAAGTATGATTCTGCTGAGACAGAAAGAAACCATGACCTAGTTAAACTCAGGCAAAACTAATCTTGCAAGTTGATCAAAAAATTGCTTCACAGAAATGCCCTTGTTAAAGTGTCTTGGGACTACCTTAGGAAGAATTTAAAAGGTCCCAATATAAATCAGGTCATAAAATTGGTTTTCCAACATTACACACCAAAAAAGTCTGTCATTTGCTTCATTAGAGTGGCAATTTTATTTTAACATGACATTTTTTAAAAAGCTAAGTTGTTTCATTTTCCTTGTTTCATATTACTTTTCACCATACCCATACTCTCTTATGCAAAACATTTTTAAAACTAGTAAACTCAGCTTCATCTCCCTTTTACATTGCAGCTGACACTGTTAAATCTATGGTGGCTCAATCATAATCAATTACTGGGATACACAACCCAGGGAAAAAAATCAATAGTAAAGCAAATATTTTTGTATAAAAAGCCTTAATGTCTGATAAAAGACTGTTATCCAAAATATGCAAAGAACTTTGAAAACTCAACAATAAAAAAAAATCCAATTTAAAAATGAACAAAAAGGCTGAATAGACACCTCACCAAAGAAACTACACAGATTGCAAATAAGCATATGAAAAGATTCTCCATATCAAATTTCACCAGGGAAATGCATATTTTTAAAAAAATGAAAACCACTATATACGTATTAGGATGTCCAAAATCTAGAACACTAACAACACCAAGTGCCAGCAAGGATGTGGAGCAAGAGGACCTCTCATTCATTGCTGTTGAGTGTACAGAATGGTACAGTTGCTCTGGAAGATACTTTGGTAATTTCTTAGGTAATTAACATACTCTACTGTTCAATCCAGCAATCATGCTCCTTGGCATTTACCCAAATTAATTGAAAATATATATCCACACAAAAATGAATGTTCATAACAGCTTTATTCATAATTGCCCAAACTTGGAAGCAACCAAAATGCCTTTCAGTAGGTGAATGGAAAAAGAAATGGTGGCCCATACTGACAATGGAATATTATTCTGTGCCTAAGAGAAATGAGCTACGAAACCATGAAAAGACATAGAGGATATGCAAATGCATATTATTCAGTAGAAAAAGGCAAGCTGAAAAGACTTCATACTGTATGATTCCAACTATATGATGACATCTGGAAAAGGCAAAACTACAAAGATGAAAAGCGATAAATGGTTGTCAGAGGTTAGAAGGGAAGGAAGGATGAATAGACAGAGCACAGATTTTTAGTGCAATGAAACCGTTCTTTATAATACTACATTATGGATATATGTCATTATATATTTGCATAACATGTCCCAAAATATCTCCACAGAAACATCCAGAATGTTTGACCACACATGTGGGCACCATGGTCCAGCAAAGCTGACACATAAAATGACCGTCACATCTACTACTAACCTGGGTCTTGAGCAATCTCATCTCTCTCTTTTATTGAAGTTCTCTCAGCTCTTCAGAAGGACTGAAGCTCCTTTTTATGAGGCCAACTGTGAAGTACCTTTGATAATATAATGTTGAGATCCTAATATTGTATCCCAAGTACTAAAAGAAGGGAATATATTTATTCTACTATTTTAGTAGATCCATAAGCAGGAACAATTACAAAAGTTGAGCAATTTGAAAAAAAAATGCTATGATCTGAATTTAGGGTATTCGGGAATTCAATTTTTTGAAATGCTGCTAAATAAAAATTTTCTCACTGTGAATCTGAATATAGAAAACACCATTTAGAATTACTAGATTTTAAATGTTCAAATCTTTCTACTTGATGTTAGAAAAGAATTTTAAACATTTGTCAGCCTTTGTTATGTTATTGAAGAAGGCAATGGCAACCCATTCAAGTACTCTTGCCTAGAAAATCCCATGGACTGAGGAGCCTGGTAGGCTGCAGTCCCTAGGGTTGCTGCGAGTCGGACACGACTGAGCGGTTTCGCTTTCACTTTTCACTTTCTTGCATTGGAGAAGGAAATGGCAGCCCACTCCACTGTTCTTGCCTGGAGAACCCCAGGGACGGGGGAGCCTGGTGAGCTGTCATCTAAAGGGTCGCACAGAGTCGGACATGACTGAGCGACTTAGCAGCTGCTCAGTCGTAACATTCAGTCGTGTCCGACCCTGTGCAACCCCATAGACAGCAACCTACCAGGCTCCCCCGTCCCTGGGATTCTCCAGGCAAGAACACTGGAGTGGGTTTCCATTCCCTTCTCCAATGCAGGAAAGTGAAGAGTGAAAGTGAAGTCGCTCAGTCATGTCCGACTCTTAGCGACCCCATGGACTGCAGCCTACCAGGCTCCTCCGCCCATGGGATTTTCCAGACAAGAGTACTGGAGTGGGGTGCCATTGCCTTCTCCAAGCAGCAGCAGCTATGTTATTATCCAATACTACATCTTAAGTTTGTTCTGTGCGTCTACCAAAACCCAGCTCTATTCACACCTCCTGTGGTCCATATTGAGAGAAGCCATCATTTGACTTTGGGCTTCCCTGCATTATCTTGCTGGCAAGAATGCAAGGCTCTGGCCACTCTATACAAAAGCTATGTCTCAGTGTTGAGTTTGAAACCTCAATGAGATGAGGTTACCTCTCCCCTAAGACAAAAACTAGGCTTCCTTCCCCTTACTATGAAAGTGGCAGATTGCTCAAGTTCAGTGTTCCTCTCCTATAAGGCAACACACTGCACGTACAAGCATCCACACAGGATCATGTATGCCACTCCCTGGTGCAACTCTGGGGCACGAAGCTGTGGCTAACACTTTTGCTCTAATAAAAAATTTTTTTCTCTCTGACCCAGAAGTCTCATGTCCTCTGCCCTTTGAGAAGCTAGCCGTGAGCCAGAAAAAAGCTGACTTGTTAGCTTGTAAATAGGATAAAATCTTAGACCACTTACAGTTCTTGACAGTACTATTGAAGAAGTGCTAACAATTACACATCTCCCCTCCCCCAAAATAGATTCCATACTGACTGAAACAGCTATTAAGCTGTTAAATGGAAGAAAGCATTAAAAGAAGAATCAGAAAAGAACTGGGACTGTGGCTAGCAGGGTTGGCCAAAGATGTACACTGCCATGGAGATTCTGAGTAGACTCATTGGTAAAGACAAATTCCATGACTGTGGTTGAGGTCAGGCTTGCCTTCCTCTTTCAGGAAGAGTACCAAAACCCACATTTTGTGCCTCTTATGAATATTTTCTTAATTTATTCATTAAATGATTATTTATTGACAGGTCTGGACAAGATTAAGAGAAAATTTTCATATTCTTTTATTTTTTAATTTTACAATGTAATTTCCACAGTTTATTGTGATCTACACAGTCAAAGGCTTTGGCATAGTCAATAAAGCAGAAATAAATGTTTTTCTGGAACTCTCTTGCTTTTTCCATGATCCAGCGGATGTTGGCAATTTGATCTCTGGTTCCTCTGCCTTTTCTAAAACCAACTTGAACATCAGGAAGTTCACGGTTCACATATTGCTGAAGCCTGGCTTGGAGAATTTTGAGCATTACTTTACTAGCGTGTGAGATGAGTGCAATTGTTCGGTAGTTTGAGCATTCTTTGGCATTGCCTTTCTTTGGGATTGGGATGAAAACTGACCTTTTCCAATCTTGTGGCCACTGCTGAGTTTTCCAAACTTGCTGGCATATTGAGTGCAGCACTTTCACAGCATCATCTTTCAGCACCTGGAATAGCTCCACTGGAATTCCATCACCTCCACTAGCTTTGTTCGTAGTGATGCTTTCTAAGGCCCATTTGACTTCACATTCCAAGATGTCTGGCTCTAGGTCAGTGATCACATCATCATGATTATCTGGGTCTTGAAACTCTTTTTTGTACAGTTCTTCTGTGTATTCCTGCCACCTCTTCTTAATATCTTCTGCTTCTGTTAGGTCCACACCATCTCTGTCCTTTATCGTGCCTATCTTTGCATGAAATGCTCCTTTGGTATCTCTGATTTTCTTGAAGAGATCCCTAGTCTTTCCCATTCTGTTCTTTTCCTCTATTTCCTTGCATTGATCACTGAAGAAGGCTTTCTTATCTCTTCTTGCTATTCTTTGGAACTCTGCATTTAGATGTTTATATCTTTCCTTTTCTCCTTTGCTTTTCACTTCTCTTCTTTTCACAGCTATTTGTAAGGCCTCCCCAGACAGCCATTTTGCTTTTTTGCATTTCTTTTCCATGGGGATGGTCTTGATCCCTGTCTCCTGTACAATGTCACGAACCTCATTCCATAGTTCATCAGGCACTCTATCTATCAGATCTAGGCCCTTAAATCTATTTCTCACTTCCACTGTATAATCATAAGGGATTTGATTTAGGTCATACCTGAATGGTCTAGTAGTTTTCCCTACTTTCTTCAATTTCAGTCTGAATTTGGCAATAAGGAGTTCATGGTCTGAGCCACAGTCAGCTCCTGGTCTTGTTTTTGCTGATTGTATAGAGCTTCTCCATCTTTGGCTGCAAAGAATATAATCGATCTGATTTTGGTGTTGACCATCTGGTGATGTCCATGTATAGAGTCTTCTCTTGTGTTGTTGGAAGAGGGTATTTGCTATGACCAGTGCATTTTCTTGGCAAAACTCTGTTAGTCTTTGCCCTGCTTCATTCCGTGTTCCAAGGCCAAATTTGCCTGTTACTCCAGGTGTTTCTTGACTTCCTACTTTTGCATTCCAGTCCCCTATAATGAAAAGGACATCTTTTTTGGGTGTTAGTTCTAAAAGGTCTTGTAGGTCTTCATAGAATCGTTCAACTTCAGCTTCTTCGGCGTTACTGGTTGGGGCATAGATTTGGATTACTCTGACATTGAATGGTTTGCCTTGGAAACAAACAGAGATCATTCTGTCATTTTTGAGATTGCATCCAAGTACTGCATTTCGGACTCTTTTGTTGACCATGATGGCCACTCCGTTTCTTCTGAGGGTTTCCTGCCCACAGTAGTAGATATAATGGTCCTCTGAGTTAAATTCACCCATTCCAGTCCATTTTAGTTCGCTAATTCCTAGAATGTCGACATTCACTCTTGCCATCTCTTGTTGGACCACTTCCAATTTGCCTTGATTCATGGACCTGACATTCCAGGTTCCTATGCAGTATTGCTCTTTACAGCATCGGACTTTGCTTCTATCACCAAACACATCCACAGTTGGGTATTCTTTTTGTTTTGGCTCCATCCCTTCATTCTTTCTGGAGTTATTTCTCCACTGATCTCCAGTAGCATATTGGGCCTCTACTGACCTGGGGAGTTTCTCTTTCAGTATCCTATCATTTTGTCTTTTCATACTGTTCATGGGGTTCTCAAGGCAAGAATACTGAAGTGGTTTGCCATTCCCTTCTGCAGCGGACCACACCCTGTCATCTCTCTCCACCAAGACCCACCCATCCCAGGTTGCCCCTCGGGCATGGCTTAATTTCATTGTGTTAGACAAGGGTGTGGTCCTTGTGTGATCAGATTGACTAGTTTTCTGTGAGAATGGTTTTAGTGTATTTGCCCTCTGATGCCCTCTTTCAAGACCTACTGTCTTACTTGGGTTTCTCTTACCTTGGGCGTGGGGTATCTCGTCCCGGCTGCTCCCGGCTGCTCCCGGCCAGCGAAGCACAGCCATCGCACCTTACCTTGGACCAGGGGTCTCTCCTCACCGCAGCCCTTCCTGACCTCGGTCGTGGGGTAGCTCTTCTCGGCCGCACTTAGTGCGCTGGCCCTCACCGCCGTCCTTCCTCGGTCGTGGGGTAGCTCCTCTCGGCCGCGCTCTTAGTGCGCGACGCAGCCGGCGGGGCGCTCTTAAATTGTGCGCCGGTCGCGTGCAGGCGCGGTCGCTCTTAAATGGTGTGCGCCGGTCGCGTGCAGGCGCGGTCGCTCTTAAATTGTGCGCCGGTCGCGGGCAGGCGCGGTCGCTCTTAAATTGTGCGCCGGTCGCGGGCAGGCGCGGTCGCTCTTAAATTGTGCGCCGGTCGCGGGCAGGCGCGGTCGCTCTTAAATTGTGCGCCGGTCGCGGGCAGGCGCGGTCGCTCTTAAATTGTGCGCCGGTCGCGGGCAGGCGAGGTCGCTCTTAAATTGTGCGCCGGTCGCGGGCAGACTATGCCAAAGCCTTTGACTGTATAGATCACAATAAACTGTGGAAAATTCTGAAAGAGATGGGAGTGCCAGACCACCTGATCTGCCTCTTGAGAAATCTGTATGCAGGTCAGGAAGCAACAGTTAGAACTGGTCATGGAACAACAGACTGGTTCCAAATAGGAAAAGGAGTACGTCAAGGCTGCATATTGTCACCATGTTTATTTAACTTATATGCAGAGTACATCATGAGAAATGCTGGACTGGAAGAAACACAAGTTGGAATCAAGATTGCTGGGAGAAATATCAATAACCTCAGATATGCAGATGACACGACTCTTATGGCAGAAAGTGAAGAGGGGCTAAAAAGCCTCTTGATGAAAGTGAAAGTGGAGAGTGCAAAGGTTGGCTTAAAGCTCAACATTCGGAAAACGAAGATCATGGCATCTGGTCCCATCACTACATGGGAAATAGATGGGGAAACAGTGGAAACAGTGTCAGACTTTGTTTTTCTGGGCTCCAAAATCACTGCAGATGGTGACTGCAGTCATGAAATTAAAAGACGCTTACTCCTTGGAAGGAAAGTTATGATCAACCTAGATAGCATATTCAAAAGCAGAGACATTACTTTACCAACAAAGGTTCGCCTAGTCAAGGCTATGGTCTTTCCTGTGGTCATGTATGGATGTGAGAGCTGGACTGTGAAGAAGGCTGAGCGCCGAAGAATTGATGCTTTTGAACTGTGGTGTTGGAGAAGACTCTTGAGAGTCCCTTGGACTGCAAGAAGATCCAACCAGTCCATTCTGAAGGAGATCAATCCTGGAATTTCTTTAGAAGGAATGATGCTAAAGCTGAAACTCCAGTATTTTGGCCACCTCATGCGAAGAGTTGACTCATTGGAGAAGACTCTGATGCTGGGAGGGATTGAGGGCAGGAGGAGAAGGGGACGACAGAGGATGAGATGGCTGGATGGCATCAGTGACTCGATGGGTGTGAGTCTGGGTGATCTCCGGGAGCTGGTGATGGACAGGGAGGCCTGGCATGCTGCGGTTCATGGGGTCGCAAAGAGTCGGACACGACTGAGCGACTGATCTGATCTGATCTGATTTGACAATGTAATTTGGAGGTTCATCCACACCAGTGCAGAGAGGTGTTCTCACTCCCTTTTTCATTCATCCTTTTTATGAGAAATTTTTTTTAGATACTTCCATTAGCCCAGGTTAGTTAATATTCTAGCTTCTATTCTAGTTATTTTACACTCTAAATAAAGTTATTTCACATTCTAAATGAAATTATCTTTCTCCTGTTCTGCATCTTTCATATGTTCACAGGCACCTTTCAGGATCTCCTGCATTCCACTCCAGTTACACCTTTATTCTCTATCTCCTTGTCTACAATACTAGTATCATATTTGTGAATTAGTATTGTATTGGTATAATTGTAAGGGATTTGATTTAGATCATACCTGAATGGTCTAGTGGTTTTCCCCACTTTCTTCAATTTAAGCCTGAATTTTGCAATAAGGAGTTCATGATTCAAGTCACAGTCATCTCCTGAACTTGTTTTTGCAGCCAAAGATATTCTTCATCTTCGGCTGCAAAACATATAATAAATCTGATTTCGGCATTGACCATCTGGTGATGTCCATGTGTAGAGTCTTCTCTTGTGTTGTTGGAAGTCGGTGTTTGCTATGACAAGTGTATTCTCTTGGCAAAACTCTGTTAGCCTTTGCCCTGCTTCGTTTTGTACTCCAAGGCCAAATTTGCCTGTTACTCCAGGTATCTCTTGACTTCCTACTTTTGCATTCCAGTTCCCAATGATAAAAAGGACATCTTTTTTTGGGTGTTAGTTCTAGAAGGTCTTGTAGGTCTTCACAGAACCATTCAACTTCAGCTTCTTCAACATTAGTGGTTGGGGCATAGACTTGGATTACTGTGATATGGAATGGTTTGCCTTGGAAATAAAGAGAGATCATTCTGTCATTTTTGAGACTGCAGCCAAATACTGCATTTTGTACTCTTGTTGACTATGAAGGCTACTCCATTTCTTCTAAGAGATTCTTGCTCACAGTAGTAGATATAATGGTAATCTGAATTAAATTCACCCATTTCAGTTCATTTTAGGTCACTGATTCCTAAAATGTCAATGTTCACTCTTGCCATCTCCTGTTTGACCACTTCCAGTTTATCTTGATTCATGGACCTAATATTCCAGGTTCCTACGCAATGTTGTTCTTTACAGCATTGGACTTTACTTCCATCACCACTCACATCCACAACTGGGTGTTGTTTTCACTTTGGTTCTGTCTCTTCATTCTTTCTGGAGTTATTTCTCCACTCTTCTCCAGTAGCATATTGGGCACCTACCGAGCTGGGGAGTTCATCTTCCAGTGTCATATCTTTTTGCCTTTTCTTACTGTTCATGAGGTTCTGAAGGCAAGAATGCTAATGTAGTTTGCCTTTGCTTTCTGCAATGGACTAGATTTTGTCAGAACTCTCCACCATGACCCGTCTGTCTTGGGTGGCACTACATGGCATGGCTCATAGTATCATTGAGTTAGACAAGGCTGTGGTCTGTGTGATCAGTCTGGTTAATTTTCTATGATTGTGGTTTTCATTCTGTCTGCCCTCTGAAGGATAAGGATAAGAAGTTTAGGGAAGCTTCCTGATGGGAGAGACTGTGGAGATACTGGGTCTTGCTCTGATGGGCAGGGCTATGTTCAGTAAATCTTTAATCCAATTTTGTGTTGATGGGTGGGGCTGTGTTCTCTCCCTGTTGCTTGACCTGAGATCAAACTATGGTGGAGGGAATGAAGATAATGGTGACCTCCTTCAAAAGATCCCTTGCATGCACTGCTGCACTCAGTGCCCCTGACCCTGCAGCAGGCCACCGCCATCTCACACCTCCGCCAGAGACTCCTGGACACTCACAGGCAAGTCTGGGTCAGTCTCTTGTGGGGTCACTGCTCCTTTCTCCTGGGTCTTGGTGAGCACAATGTTTGTTTGTATCCCCCATGAGTCTGTTTTCCCAGGCCCGTGTAACTTCTGTAATCAAATCCCACTATTCTCCAAAGTCAAATTCCCTGGGGGTTCTCAATCCCTTTGTCAGAGTCCCAGATTGGGAAATCTGTTGTTCATCCTAGAACTCTCTTAACAATGCAAGAATTTATTTAGTATAATTGTTCTACAGTTTGTGTGGGTCATTTGCTTGGTGGCTCTATGGCAGGGTTAATGGCATCCTCCAAGAGGGCTTTGGCCACACCCAGGTCTGCTGCACTGAGAGTCCCTGCCCCTGTGGCAGGCCACTGCTGACTCATAGCTCCACAGGAGATATTCAAACACTCAAAGGCAGGTCTCGGTCAGATTCTGTGGGGTTTCCTGGTGCAGGAGATTAGATCTTATAGACAGAGTGCTTCAAGACCTATGAATGGAGGTTCATGACATTGTACAGGTGGCAGTGATCAAGACCATTCCCAAGAAAAAGAAATGCAAAAAGGCAAAATGGTTGTCTGAGGAGGCCTTACAAATAGCTGAGAAGAGAAGTGAAAGGCAAACAAGAAAAGGAAAGATATATCCATTTGAATGCAGAGTTCCAAAGAATAGCAAGGAGAGACAAGAAAGCCTTCCTCGGTGATCAATGCAAAGAAATAGAGGAAAACGATAGAATGGGAAAGACTAGAGATCTTTTCAAGACAATTAGAGATATCAAGGGAATATTTTATGCAAAGATAGGCATAATGAAGGACAGAAATGGTATGGACCTAACAGAAGCAGAAGATATTAAGAAGAGGTGGCAAGAATACACAGAAGAACTCTACAAAAAAGATCTTCATGACCCAGATAATCACGATGGTGTGATCACTCACCTAGAGCCAGACATCTTGGAATGTGAAGTCAAGTGGGCTTTAGGAAGCCTCACAATGAACAAAGCTAGTGAAGGTGATGGAATTCCAGTTGAGCTATTCCAAATCCTAAAAGATGATGCTGTGAAAATGCTTCACTCAATATGCCAGCAAATTTGAGAAACTCAGCAGTGGCCACAGGACTGGAAAAGGTCAGTTTTCATTCTAATTCCAAAGAAAGGCAATGCTAAAGAATGTTCCGACTACCACACAATTGAGTTCATTTCACACACTTGCAAAGTAATGCTCAAAATTGTCCGAGACAGGCTTCAACAGTACATGAACTGTGAAATTCCAGATGTTCAAGCTGGATATAGGAAAGGCAGAGGAACCAGAGATCAAATTGCCAACATCGATTGGATCATCAAAAAACAAGAGAGTTCCAGAAAAACATCTACTTCTGCTTTATTGACTATGCCAAAGCATTTGACTGTGTGGGCCACAACAAACTGTGGAAAATTGTTCAAGAGATGGGAACACCAGACCACTTGACCTGCCTCCTGAGAAATCTGTATGCAGGTCAGGAAGCAACAGTTAGAACTGGACATGGAACAACAGATTGGTTCCAAATTGGGAAAGGAGTACATCCAGGCTATATACTGTCACCCTGCTGATTTAACTTATATGCAGAGTACATCATGAGAAATGCTGGGCTGGATGAAGCATAGACTGCCGGGAGAAATATCAACAACCTCAGATATGCAGATGACACCACCCTTATGGCAGAAAGTGAAGAACTAAGAGCCTCTTGATGAAAGTGAAAGTGGAGAGTGAAAAAGTTGGCTTAAAGCTCAACATTCAGAAAACGAAGATCGTGGCATCTGGTCCTATCATTTCATGGAAAATAGATGGGAAAACAGTGGAAACAGTGTCAGACTTTGTTTTTCTGGGCTCCAAAATCACTGCAGATGGTGACTACAGCCATGAAATTAAAAGATGCTTACTCCTTGGAAGGAAAGTTATGACCAAACTAGACAGCATATTAAAAAGCAGAGACATTACTTTGCCAACAAAGGTCCGTCTAGTCAAGGCTATGGTTTTTCCAGTGGTCATGTATGGATGTGAGAGTTGGACTGTGAAGAAAGCTGAGCACCGAAGAATTGATGCTTTTGAACTGTAGTGTTGGAGAAGACTCTTGAGAGTCCCTTGGACTGAAAGGAGATCCAACCAGTCCATTCTAAAGGAGATCAGTCCTGGGAGTTCATTGGAAGGACTGATGCTGAAGCTGAAACTCCAACACTTTGGTCACCTCATGTGAAGAGTTGACTCATTGGAAAAGACTCTGATGCTGGGAGGGATTGGGGGCAGGAGGAGAAGGGGACGACAGAGGATGAGATGGCTGGATGGCATCACTGACTCGATGGACATGAATCTGAGTGAACTCTGGGAGTTGGTGATGGACAGGGAGGCCTGGCGTGCTGCAATTCATTGGGTCACAAAGAGTCAGACGCAACTGAACTGAACTGAACTGAGACCTATTTTGGGCTTTCCTGGTGGCTCAGAGGTTAAAGCATCTGCCTGGAATGTGGGAGACCTGAGTTCGATCCCTCATCAGGAAGATCCCCTGGAGAAGGAAATGGCAACCCATTCCAGTACTCTTGTCTGGAGACCTATCTCAGAATTGTTATGTCACCAGAAAGCATAGTCCCAGGATGACTGTGTGCCAGTTTCTTAGTAATGGACCTTCACCAACTTTACAAAGAATTGTAAGACATACTATGTCACTTTTGGTTTTTTCCATCTTGTCATGTCATGACCAACATAGTAATATGTCCAGAAGTATAAATAACAAAGAAAGCATAGGAATTAATTCTATGGGCACCAGATAATGGTGTTAGGGAATTAATATTGGTATTGGTGATTAAATTACATCAGAAGAATGCTAAAACAGAATATATGACCCCTTGAGTCCTAGGATAGAAGTTATAATAGGAGATGAGAGAGAAACCATCCTCCAGGGAACCAGCATCAGCTCCTGCAAGAACACTGGGGTGCATGTTGATGTACAGAAGAAACCAACAATCTTGTGAAGCAACTATCCTCCAATTAAAAATAAACAAATTTTTAAAAAAGAATTCTGAGGAAAAAAAATACAAAATTTCCAAGCTAAGGAAAAAAAAAAGAGTATTAGGGATTTAACTCAGGAAAGGGTGTTATTTAGAGAACAAGAGGGGGTAGAGGACAAACTTAGTCACTCCCTCTTTCTCTTGGATCAGTCTTTTCACTGCAAAAGAGAACTGAGTGTCAAATATTTTTGTTGAAGACATTAAAGCTTACTTTGAGTCTTACACAACTAAATTAGCTGAAGAAGATGAAAAGCTCTTTTACTATATTTAGTTGTTGTTAAGTATTATCTTGCTGCTGCTGCTACTAAGTCACTTCAGTCATGTCAGACTCTGTGTGATCCCATAGACGGCAGCCCACCAGGCTTCCCCGTCCCTGGGATTCTCCAGGCAAGAACACTGGAGTGGATTTCCATTTCCTTCTCCAATGCAGGAAAGTGAAAAGTGAAAGTGAAGTTGCTCAGTTGTGTCCGACCCTCAGCGACCCCATGGACTGCAGCCTACCAGGCTCCTCCGTCCGTGGGATTTTCCAGGCAGAAGTACTGGAGTGGGGTGCCATTGCCTTCTCCAAAGCATTATCTTAGGGCTTCCCTAGTGGCACAGTGGTAAAGAACTCACTTGACAATCCAGGAGAGGTGGATTCTATCTCTAGGTTGGGAAGATCCTCTGGAGTAGCAAATGGCAACCCACTCCAGTATTCTTGCCTGGGAAATCCCATGCACAGAGGAGCCTGGTGGGCTCCTGTTCATGGGGTCACAGAGTCAGACACAACTTAGCAACTAAACAACAAGCACTATCTTAACTGGCAAGCAAATTTTGACTAGAAATCATTTACTCCATAATTCTATCCTTTTAATAAAATTTAATTCAATAAAAAATTTAACTTGTTTCCATTTCCAGTCTTTTTACCTAGACACACTTATAGGTAATATTGTAATAATAGTTTTATAAATACAATCTCATAACTCTTAACATTGGGGGTTTTTTAAGGGGAGGAGAAAGTTGGTTCCGTTTCTGGTCATCTGAGATGAAATAGAACTAGACTGTCTGGGTGGAACACAACTCTGGCTTTTAAATTTTCACAACGGAATGACAACTCTGCCTTCTGTTCACCTTTTCTCTAAGCATGCGGTTCTCACTTTTATCAGCAACATAGACTTCATGCAGAACAAGAGCTTGTCAGAGAAACTGACTGTATCTAAAAGCTCTTATATCTAATATAGCCAACAGGACAGAGTTGAATAGGCGAGTACACCAACTATTTTTTTCCCCAAGCTCTACCTTGGTATTGTTAGATCAATAGAAAGTGCGATCCAGAATCACACTCTCCCAGCTCTTCATTTCACACTATATTCTTTATAAAGAGTTAATATTGGAAGATTTCAGGTAAGAAGTGCCTTTGTCCCTTTTTTACTGTGAACTAGATTTACCTATGAAAAGAGATTCGCACTGTAAATGTGTTGTGAGATTTGGTTCCAGAAAAATGTTGCTTTCTGCAGAGCTTTTTCACGTTTCCTGTTTTGAAAAATTAAGCCATTAAATGAGGATGATATAACCCAATGACCTTGTGATTTGGCTCAGCTGCTTGGAAAGTCAGCCATGTTGTGACCCATTATAGCAAATATTTCACCTCAGATTATCTGTTAACATTTCTTCCTGCTCTTTATAAATACTTCTAGTTTTCATCATTAATTTTGTACTACTAACTTTTAAAAGTCACATTAAATCCTCTATAATTCTGTTTAATGCCTACCAAGGAAGTGGCACATACTCAAAGTCTACTAAAGTAACCCTTATATTCCAGAGAATATATTTCAGAGAATCAGAATATTTCTCACCAAAGGATCCAAGCCTTCAGCAACTTCATTACAACTTTCTTTTTTTTTTCTTTTTAATGTTTTTAAAATTATTTTTTGAATTTGTTACAGTATTACTTCTGTTTTATGTTCTGGTGTTTTGGCCACAAGGCATGTGGGACCTTAACTCCCTGACCAGAGGTTAAACATGCACCCTCTGCATTGGAAGGCAAAGTCTTAACCACTGGACTGCCAGGGAAACCCCTTCATTGCAACTTTCTAACTAGAGAAAGAAGGACAATCTTGCAGGAATATTACTTAAACAAATATGGTAAAATATATTCCCTGTAGCAGTGAATGCATGCCTGATCATAGAGAAGGATTGGTGGGAAATAGTGAAGCAAGAAGCTAGAGAGACATTAGGGTCAATCTGTAGAACACTTTGAACATCAAGTTTATGAGTTTAATTTCCTGTAATTTTTGAACAGGAAAGAAACTGGTGAAATTATCTGGATGGTTTTGACCAAGATAGCACCATTAATATACCTACATCTTTTTGGAGGAGAGATCATTTGTTGTATGGGATGTTGAGAGTTCATTTTTAGACATTAAATTTTAATTCCTGGTAGACTATCTTGGTGGAAATGCCCAACCAGTGCTGAGATAGGCATCTGGAACTTGCTATTGATATTAGAGAGATGGATTTGGGAATTATCTGCATAGAGGAGCATTAGAGAAGCAATGAGGAGAGGTGAATACTCTGGGCTCATTCTCCTTCAATGAACATTTAAAATAACCCCAAAGAGCTGTGAAATCCAAAAAGAAGATCAGGCTCTGCTAAATTAGAGGGCATGGGGAGACAATAGGGCTCTTGACTGCCCTCAAAATGACACCTTCCTCTCAGCCCAAAAAATAGGCTAAATTAAGAACAGTTGTTTGTCACTTCATTACTAGGACTGAAGAGGTCATGAACAGTTTTTGTTTTTTTTTTACAAAAGGGTAATAAATAATGAAGCTGAGATGCTGAACCAAGAAGAAAATGTACGTTATCTATAAACTGAGAAAACAAATTCTTTAGAGAAGAATAAAAAAGTAATACTGCCAACTCAGCTGGGAGAAAATGAATAGAAGGCAGTGCCTCAAGGTTGTTCAGTGACACACTTAAATTGCAATATTACCCAATGTCAAGAGAAATAAGTTCACGCTGTTAAAATCGGCCCTCTGTTAAAATCACTTGAGAGAATAGGAGGAAAGAGAAAAATAAAGATAACACTGGCACCTTCATAGCAAAGATAAGACCTTTGCAAAGTGGGACCCAGGCATCATAAATGAGCAATGTAAGTTAAATTCAAAAATAGCCAGTTTCTAATGGTATGTTGTCAGAACTGGTTAGCCTGAAGTGGGCGAGGTGTAAAAGAGAATGTTGCAGAAAGGGAAGCTCAGTGTGACCTATGGAAAGATGACCATTCACATGAAGGGATGAAGCTATAGGGGATAAACTGTAGACTTAGGGGACACAATGACAGGTCAAAGAGTTTGGGCTCCACCCTGAAGGTAATGGGATTCACTGGAAACTTATAAGGAAGGAGAATAACAGATTCCTGTTTGTGTTGGAAAAGGGGACTCAAGGGCAGGTACGTACAGCAACCTGGGGTGAGCCAGAGACCAGCTAGAGGTCTTGCAATAAGGTGGACAGGCGCTGCTGAGGATTTGCCCCAGGAAACCACTGGGGAACAAGAATGGTGTAGGAAGAAGGTCTGTTCTTACTGTTGTTTAGTCATTAAGTCATATCCCACTCTCTGCCAGCCACCAGGCTCCTCTGTCCACTTTCCAGGCAAGAATACTGGAGTGGGTTGCCATTTCCTCCTCCAGGGGATCTTTCAACCCAAGGATTGAACCCACTTCTCCTGCATTGGCAGGAGGACTCTTTCTCACCGAGCCTCCAGAGGAAGCCTGGGAAGAAGGGTTACTAAGCACTATTCTTTAGTAGAGTCATGGACTTTAGGAGAAAGGGTGTATACAACCAACCCCACTTAGCTAAATAACTCTAAATAAACTCCAGGGTTATTGTGGAGCTCAAGAAAGGATGCTGGTGCATGAACTGTTGTCCTCAATTTCATCTTCCTTTGGAGAGTTTTTTTTTATTCTAATGTTCCCAATACACAGGTCCATAGGATGTGAAGTCTGATTATATTGGACAAAGCTCTTCCCATACTTCCTCTTAGCACTGCCAAGAAATGCTATGATGATGGAAATTCAAAACTGAAATCTTGGACTTCCCTGGTGGCACAGTAGTTAAGAATCCACCTGCGGATGCAGGAAACATGGGTTCAGTCCATGATCCAGGAAGATCCCATATGCTGTGGAGACAACAAATCCTGTGTGCAACTGGGCCCACATGCCCTAGAGCCCATATTCCTCTACAAGAGAAACCACCACAATGAGAAGCCCACACACCTCAACTAGAGAAAGCCCACACTGCAATGAAAACCGAGTACAGCCAAAAATAAATAAAGAAATAAAATTTAAAAAATTTTTTTAAAGCTTCAAAGTGGAAGTCTTAAGAGAAACACCAGGTCTAAGCTCAGTCCCTAAAATAAGCCTTTGGGTGAGATTACAACTGTGTAGGAAACCTCAGCACTTGGATACATATGATCTGAGTTAAGTTCAAATCCTAACTCACCTAAATATTTTTATGACCTTAGGCAGGTCCTCAGATGCTTTAAGTCAGTAATATGTGAAGCAAAGTGAGGTTGAGACAACTTAGACATAGTATTTGATAAGCAACTGACACTACGTGGGCATGTGTATAAGTCAGTAGTTTAAGTTGGCTGCTGGCAAGAGAGAGCCAACCAACTCCAGTAGATTAAATACACAAAGATTTATTCTACAGAAAAGATGCCTAGGGGTAGGCAGTAAAAGGCTGGTATGACAACTCCAGAAGTCTTTAGGGGCCCAGATACCTCCTATTTTCAATCCTCGAAGTCACTACGTAGTCAAGATGGCCGCTGGGCACAATGGAGGAAGAATTCAACTCTCCCTTTTGGAAGCCTGTTCAGGTGTGACTTTCATTTACCCTTCTTTGACCAGGAATTAGTCAGAGTCCCCGCTACGTAACTGCAAAGTAAGCTGGAAAATCTATTTTTTTCAGCTGGGCACATTGCCCCGAGTTCTTTTACAAAAAAGGAAGAACTGACATTTGACAAGTACTGTCTGTAACAACTTTTATTAATTATTAGTCTCCTTCTCTTCCAATATAAAAACATTCAACATGGAATTTAATATCATATACTTAATTTTTATTGATCAGTGGCATAGGGTAAACAAAGCGTAGTTCTGCATCTTTTAAGAAATTATTAATACATCATTCAAAGTGTTCACTATTCCTTGACTTAGGCAATAAATTAGTGCCAGACCAAAAAAAAAAAATCCATCTCTTCAGATTAAAGAGATATTCTCGTTTGTTTTCCGTTTTATCATATAAGAGCTATACCTGTTTATTTTTTTGTATTTTGCTTTGGCTTACCATTTTGCACTTCAACACAAATCTTAGTCTAAATTTCCAATACAATCATCACCAATTATTTTCTTAATTGGTTCTTGTACTTTTGCTCATGTAAAATTCGTAGAGAATTTGCTCTTCAGATTCTTTTGAACGTTTAAAAAGGTTGAGGTAACAAACCCAAAGATTAGCACTAGTTCAGAGTTCCTTTGAATTGTTCTTCAACTCCAGTGCTTAAATAATTAATACACAGCTGAAAAACTTAGTTTCCAAAGCACTTTATGAAAAGAATTACCGTTAAGCTAATGCCAATGCTCTCTCAAGATCTAAGAATACAGTAGCTTTCATTCATTTCAAATATGATGCTACTGAGTAGGGAAAACAAACTAAAGTGAAAATGCATTACAATTTTCCAGAACTGGAATTCTGGTTGCAGTCAAATACTTTTAAGGAACTAAATCTGATGTAACAAGAAACAAGAATTGCTATGTGACAACATTTAGGGAAAAATGGACATTTGAGGCGGGGGTGGGGGGAAATCACAAGAGGACTGGAAAAAATTGTAAGATAAAAAGCAGCATGTGACCTATGATGCCATTTAGAAGACAAAATGCAGAAAAGCTAACAGATGAAGATTACTCAGTGGCCATGGCTTTAAGAAAACAAAAAGCAAAATAGTAGGATTCATCTGGTTAGGGCAAGTGAAGACATTTCTTTTTTACACAGCTGCCCACTGTCAGAGAGAATATATTAAGAGATGAAGAGATAAGATGAGACCAAAAAGTGAGTTCTGATCATTTTCAACCAGAAAGAAAGCCAATTTTGAAAAATGAATTCACTATCCTTTCTCTTCAACTCAATGTCTAACCTGATTTCCCCTGATGCACTCAAACTCCCTATCTTCTCCAAATTAACCTGTTTCCTCTCAGGCCCATGCTGTGAAAATCTTCACTGTGCCATGTACATCCTTGCCTTTATGTCTTTCCTCAACATCTTCCTCCTTGGGAAAGTCTCACGTAGCTGTATCTTAACCACCCTCACAGGACCCGCTAAAAAACTGTATTTTCAACAGCTTCTGCCCTCATTATAATCTTTTCTTTAAATTCTCCTGCAACTGGGTCTGCCACACAATAAAGCCTATGCACAGATGAATAGCTTTTGAAGTTCTTTTACGTATGTTTGTCTTTTACTAAAAGAGAGCTCACCTGGTATGGAAAACACATTCCATGTTCTGATGACATAACAGTGCCTGAGGCAAAACTGAGCACAGAAGGTGGCAACTGTAGAGAGAACCCACGGCTTTCTGCAAGCATCTTTTTATTCCTTACTCTTTGCATACGATTATCTGAAGGAGATCAGCCCTGGGATTTCTTTGGAAGGAATGATGCTAAAGCTGAAACTCCAGTATTTTGGCCACCTCATGCAAAGAGTTGACTCATTGGAGAAAATTCTGATGCTGGGAGGGATTGGGGGACAGGAGGAGAAGGGAACGACAGAGAATGAGATGGCTGGATGGCATCACTGACTCGATGGATGTGAGTCTGAGTGACCTCCGGGAGTTGGTGATGGACAGGGAGGCCTGGCGTGCTGCAATTCGTGGGGTCGCGAAGAGTCGGACACGACTGAGCGACTGATCTGATCTGATCTGATTAACTCTCCTAGTAACATTCTATAATCGGTACTTGCCCATCTTTTGATTTTCTTGGTGGTTCTCCTCCTTGAGAACCAAAACATAAGGGAAAGAGAGAGGTGAGGATTAGAGGCTTAAATCTCAAAGACTGATTTGGCTTGGCTCTAAAGTACTTTGCCCTTTGAAACCCTCTGAAGTATATTCTGGAGAAATAATTGAAGGGATGGAGCCAAAACAAAAACAATACCCAGTTGTGGATGTGACTGGTAGTAGAAGCAAGGTCCAGTGCTGTAAAGAGCAATATTGCATAGGAACCTGGAGTGTTAGGTCCACAAATCAAGGCAAATTGGAAGTGGTCAAACAAGAGATGGCAAGGGTGAACGTCGACATTCTAGGAATCAGCGAACTAAAATGGACTGGAATGGGTGAATTTAACTCAGATGACCATTATATCTACTACTGTGGGCAGGAATCCCTCAGAAGAAATGGAGTAGCCATCATGGTCAACAAAAGAGTCCAAAATGCAGTACTTGTATGCAATCTCAAAAACGACAGAATGATCTCTGTTCATTTCCAAGGCAAACCATTCAGTATCACAGTGATCCAAGCCTATATCCCAAGCAGTAATATTGAAGAAGCTTAAGCTGAACAGTTCTATGAAGACCTACAAGACCTTTTAGAACTAACACCCAAAAAAGATGTCCTTTTCATTATAAGTGACTGAAATGCAAAAGCAGGAAGTCAAGAAACACCTGCAGTAACAGGCAAATTTGGCCTTGGAATACAGAATGAAGCAGGGCAAAGGCTAATAGAGTTTTGCCAAGAGAATGCACTGGTCATAGCAAACACCCTCTTCCAACAACACAAGAGAAGACTTTACACATGAACATCACCAGATGGTCAACACCAAAATAAGATTGATTGTATTCTTTGCAGCCAAAGATGGAGAAGCTTTATACAGTCAGCAAAAACAAGACTGGATGCTGACTGTGGCTCAGATCATGAACTCCTTATTGCCAAATTCAGACTTAAATTGAAGAAAGTAGGGAAAACCACTAGACTATTCAGGTATGACCTAAATCAAATCCCTTATGATTATACAGTGGAAGTGAGAAATAGATTTAAGGGCCTAGACCTGATAGATGGAGTGCCTGATGAACTATGGAATGAGGTTCATGACATTGTACAGGAGACAGGGATCAAGACCATCCCCATGGAAAAGAAATGCAAAAAAGCAAAATGGCTGTCTGAGGAGGCCTTACATATAGCTGTGAAAAGAAGAGAAGTGAAAAGCAAAGGAGAAAAGGAAAGATATACCCATTTGAATGCAGAGTTCCAAAGAATAGCAAGGAGAAATAAGAAAGCCTTCCTCAGGAATCAATGCAAAGAAATAGAGGAAAACAACAGAATAGGAAAGACTAGAGATCTCCTCAAGACAATTAGAGACATCAAGGGAACATTTCATGCAAAGATGTGCTCGATAAAGGACAGAAATGGTATGGATCTAACAGAAGCAGAAGATATTAAGAAGAGGTGGCAAGAATAAACAGAAGAACTATACAAAAAAGATCTTCACGACCCAGATAATCACGATGGTGTGATCACTGACCTAGAGCCAGACATCCTGGAATGTGAAGTCAAGTGGGCCTTAGAAAACATCACTACGAACAAAGCTAAGGGTGGTGAAGGAATTTCAGTTGAGCTATCTCACATCCTAAAAGATAATGCTGTGAAAGTACTGCACTCAATATGCCAGCAAATTTGGAAAACTCAGCAGTGGCCACAGGACTGGAAAAGGTTAGTTTTCATTTGAATCCCAAAGAAAGGCAATGCCAAAGAATGCTCAAACTACCACACAATCACCCTCATCTCACATGCTAGAAAGTAATGCTCAAAATTCTCCAAGCCAGGCTTTAGCAATATGTGAACCATGAACTTCCAGATGTTCAAGCTGGTTTTAGAAAAGGCAGAGGAACCAGAGATCAAATTGCCAACATCCACTGGATCATGGAAAAAGCAAGAGAGCTCCAGAAAAACATCTATTTCTGCTTTATTGACTGTGCCAAAGCCTTTGACTGTGTGGTTCACAATAAACTGTGGAAAATTCTGAAAGAGATGGGAATACCAGACCACCTGACCTGCCTCTTGAGAAAACTATATTCAGGTCAGGAAGCAACAGTTAGAACTGGACATGGAACAACAGACTGGTTTCAAATAGGAAAAGGAGTACGTCAAGGCTGTATATTGACACCCTGCTTATTTAACTTCTATACAGAGTACATCATGAGAAACGCTGGGCTGGAAGAAGCACAAGCTGGAATCAAGATTGGCGGGAGAAATATCAATAACCTCAGATATGCAGATGACACTACTCTTATGGCAGAAAGTGAAGAGGAACTAAAAAGCCTCTTGATGAAAGTGAAAGTGGAGAGTGAAAAAGTTGACTTAAAGCTCAACACTCAGAAAACTAAGATAATGACATCTAGTCACATCACTTCATGGGAAATAGATGGGGAAAGAGTGGAAACAGTATCAGACTCTATTTTGGGGGCTCCAAAATTACTGCAGATGGTGATTTCAGCCATGAAATTAAAAGATGCTTACTCCTTGGAAGGAAAGTTATGACCAACCTAGATAGCATATTAAAAAGCAGAGATATTACTTTGCCAACAAAGGTCTGTCTAATCAAGGCTATGGTTTTTCCAGTAGTCATGTATGGATGTGAGAGTTGGACTGTGAAGAGAGCTGAGTGCCGAAGAATTTGAACTGTGGTGCTGGAGAAGACTCTTGGAAGTCCCTTGGACTGCAAGAGGAGATCCAACCAGTCCATCCTAAAGGAGATCAGTGCTGGGTGTTCATTGGAAGGACTGATGCTGAGGCTGAAACTCCAACACTGTGGCCACCTCATGTGAAAAGTTGACTCATTGGAAAAAACTCTGATGCTGGGAGGGATTGGGGGCAGGAGGAGAAGGGGATGACAGAGGATGAGATGGCTAGATGGCATCACCAACTCAATGCACATGAGTTTGGGTGAACTCCGGGAGTTGGTGATGGACAGCGAGGCCTGGCGTGCTGCAGTTCATGGGGTCTCAAAGAGTCGGACACGACTGAGTGACTGAACTGAAGTGAACCAAACTGAAGGATCATCTGGCTCATGCCATGGGATTCTAACAGTTTCATTGCCATTGTATTTGGTATTTGCGAGGCAGTCAGGGATCCACTGTATTCTATGTCCTTTTTCCCTTTCTGTGTGTATGTGTGTGTTAAGTTGCTTCAGTCATGTTCGACTCTTTGTGACCTTATGGACTGTAACCCACTAGGCTCCTCTGTCCATGGGCTTCTCCAGTCAAGAATACTGGAGTGGGTTGCCATGCTCTCCTCCAGGGGACCTTCCCGACCCGGATTGAACGCCTCTCTCATTATGTTTCCTGAATTGGCAGGTGGGTTTTTTACCACTAGTGCCACTTGAGAAGCTTTTTCCTTTATCAGATCAGATCAGTCGCTCAGTCGTGTCCGACTCTTTGTGACCCCATGAACCGCAGCACGCCAGGCCTCCCTGTCCATCACCAGCTCCCGGAGGTCACTCAGACTCGCATCCATCGAGTCAGTGATGCCATCCAGCCATCTCATCCTCTGTCGTCCCCTTCTCCTCCTGCCCTCAATCCCTTCCAGCATCAGAGTCTTCTCCAATGAGTCAACTCTTCGCATGAGGTGGCCAAAATACTGGAGTTTCAGCTTTAGCATCATTCCTTCTAAAGAAATTCCAGGATTGATCTCCTTCAGAATGGACTGGTTGGATCTTCTTGCAGTTCAAGGGACTCTCAAGAGTCTTCTCCAACACCACAGTTCAAAAGCATCAATTCTTCGGCGCTCAGCCTTCTTCACAGTCCAGCTCTCACATCCATACATGACCACAGGAAAGACCATAGCCTTGACTAGGCAAACCTTTGTTGCCATGCTCTCCTCCAGGGGACCTTCCCGACCCAGATTGAACGCCTCTCTCATTATGTTTCCTGAATTGGCAGGTGGGTTTTTTACCACTAGTGCCACTTGAGAAGCTTTTTCCTTTATATCATTCCACAAATATTGATTGAATACCTACAACATCTCCAAGGAATCACCCTCCATACTAGGGATATAGCACTGATTCACATAATCAAGCCCCTGTAGTGGGGTGAATAGTGGCCCTCCAAAAGATAAGTCCACCTGGAACCTATACAATCTTATTTGGTTAATGAGTCTTTGCAACATAATTCAGTGAAAGCTTTTGAGATAAGATCATTCTGAGTTAGGATGGGTCAAAAATCCTATAATAAGTCTTTAGAAGAGAAGGGGAAGCAGAGACAGACACAGAGGAGAAGCACAGGGGAGCAGGTCATGAGAAGATGGAGGCAGAGGTTGAGTTATGTACGCATGCAATGCCAGGATTGTTAGCAGTCACCAGAAGCTAAGGGAGGCAAGGAAGGATTCTCCCTGAGAGATTTCAGAGGGAACCCAGCACTGACAACACCTTGAGTTTAGATTTCTGGCTGCCAGAACCATAAGAGAATATATTTCTGTTGTTTTAAGCCAACAAGTCTGTAATCATTTGTTTTAGCAGCCCTAGACAATGAGCGCATCCTCACATGGCACTTATCATTACAGTGAAGAGACAAAGTAAACCACCAGGAGACTGCAATCTAGTGAAAGGTAAGCCCATAAAGAAAACGAAACAGGACAAAGTGCAAGATGTCATCCAGAGCCACCTAAGATTAGAGAGTGAAGAAGACTATTTAATCTCTTCTAGTACTTGGCACAAGCTGGAATCAAGATTGCCAGGAGAAGTATCAATAACCTCAGATCTGCAGATGACACCACCCCTATGGCAGAAAGTGAAGAGGAACTACAAAGCCTCTTTGATGGAAGTGAAACAGGAGAGTGGAAAAGTGGGCTTAAAGCTCAACATACAGAAAATGAAGATCATGACATCCGGTCCCATCACTTCATGGGAAATACATGGGGACTTGATTTTGGGGGGCTCCAAAATCACTGCAGATAGTGATTGCAGTCATGAAATTAAAAGACACTTACTCCTTGGAAGAAAAGTTATGACCAACCTAGATAGCATATTAAAAAGCATAGACATTACTTTGCCAACAAAGGTCCTTCTAGTCAAGGCTATGGTTTTTCCAGTGGTCATGTATGGATGTGAGAGTTGGACTATTAAGAAAGCTGAGCACTGAAGAATTGATGCTTTTGAACTGTGGTGTTGGAAAGGACTCTTGAGAGTCCCTTGGACTGCAACCAAGGAGATCCAACCAGTACATTCTAAAGGAGATCAGTCCTGGGTGTTCATTGGAAGGACTGATGCTGAAGCTGAAACTCCAACACTTTGGCTACCTCTTGCGAAGAGTTGACTCATTGGAAAAGACCCTGATGCTGGGAGGGATTGGGGGCAGGAGGAGGAGAGGACGACAAAGCATAAGATGACTGGATGGCATCACCAACTCAATGGACATGAGTTTGAGTGAACTCTGGGAGTTGGTGATGGACAGGGAGGCCTGGCGTGCTGCGATTCATGGGGTCGCAAACAGTCAGACATGACTGAGCGACTGAACTGAACTGAACTGATGATGTCCAAATTAATTATTTGTTAAGTAATTTTTCCATGTGCCTTTGTAAAGTGTATTTTCTTCTGGTCCTTTTAAGGTATAAGTGAGATGTTAGCTTTTCCAGGTATCTGGCCTATGGCATCATTAACACATATCTAGTGACCTGGAATGGACAGTACAGATTACTCTGAGTGGTAGCCATAGCATCTAGCTTAAGACTAAAATAAAACAATTATTCAGAAAATAGAGAACAAATGTCATCACAATTAAAAAAATCCACATTATATTTCTTCATATAATAAGCAATTGAGTACCAATTGTTTTCATGATATTATGCAAATGCTGCTGGTACAAAAAATATGATAGACATAACCTTGCATTAATGCAGTCTGCCGTCCATGGGGAAATACTGATATTAAATAAGTAATTTCAAGTAAAAAGTGTTAGTCGCTTAGTTGTGTCCAACTCTTTGTGACCACGTGGACTGTAAGCCATCAGGCGCCTCTGTCCATAGAATTTTCCAGGCAAGAATGCTGGGGAGTATAGCCATTCCCTTCTCCAGGGGATCTTCCTGGCCCAGGGATAGAACCCAAGTTTCCTACATTGCAGGCAGATTCTTTGGTGGCTCAGATGGTAAGGAATCTGAGGTGGGGATCATATGGAGACGCAGACTGTAAAGTTCTCTCTGGCTCATATATTCCCTTTATTTGTCAGATATTTTCTAAGGGCCCACTAAATGCCAGATACCGTTTTAGTCACTTGGGGGAAAAAATCAATGAATAAAGCAAACCAAGATCCCTATTCTCTTATGGATACACCTACCAGGGGAGACAGGCCATAACAGACCTAAGCAAATGAATGTTAGTATTTTATTATAGGTAAGTGCCATGGGAAAAGAAAGATGTTGAGTAGGGTAAGTAATATTTGGGGGTGAGAGGTAGGAGACAAGCTTCCCATTTATATAGGAAGGTCAGGGAGAGTATTGTTGAGAAGGTGACATTTGAGCAAACATTTGAAAGAAATGATGAAATTAGCCCAGCATACATGTGAGCAAAGAGAATTCCAGCCAATACAAAGGCCCAACAGCAGAGTGTACCAGGCTTGTCCAAGAGACACCAAGGAGACCAGTGTGGTTGAAATGGAGGGAATGAGGTAACAGGAGTAGGAGGTAAGATCAGAGATGTAACGTGGGACCAGATCCTAAATAGGACCTTGCCAGCTATTGTGACACTTACCTCTCTCATAATGGATGGAGTGCCACCATGACAAGCACTATTTCTTTATTTTCATATGGTCTCAGTGACTTCACACTTCAACTTGAATGTGACTCCTAACTTGATTATCAGAGATATTACTATTGCCTACAGAAAGTTTATAATTATTTCCACCTAACAACCACACAGATTCTTCTCCTTTCCCCTGGTGCTACCCACATACAACCTAGGAAAATTGAATCCCAATGAATAGAAGGGCTTGCCAGAACTCTGACAGGAAAATGGCATTAATGCATTTATTCCAGTTGAAAGAATAAAGCCCATTCATAAATCAAAGGGAGCTAATTTGAAAATGTCACCTAGCCCACCATTATTCTGGGGAAGGAGTGGGAGAGAAGATGAATGGTCTTCCAACTGACAAGCAGGTGGGGGGACATCTGAGCACCAAGTCACATAGTCCAGTGCTTTTCATCCTGTCAAGTGTATAAAGTAAAACTGGGCTAATATGCCAGCAAATTTGGAAAACTCAGCAGTGGCCACAGGACTGGAAAAGGTCAGTTTTCATCCCAATCCCAAAGAAAGGCAATGCAAAGGAGTACTCAAACTACCGAACAATTGCACTCATCTCACACGCTAGTAAAGTAATGCTCAAAATTCTCCAAGCCAGGCTTCAGCAATATGTGAACCGTGAACTTCCTGATGTTCAAGTTGGTTTTAGAAAAGGCAGAGGAACCAGAGATCAAATTGCCAACATCCGCTGGATCATGGAAAAAGCAAGAGAGTTCCAGAAAAACATCTATTTCTGCTTTATTGACTATGCCAAAGCCTTTGACTGTGTAGATCACAATAAACTGTGGAAAATTCTGAAAGAGATGGGAATACCAGACCACCTGATCTGCCTCTTGAGAAATCTGTATGCAAGTCAGGAAGCAACAGTTAGAACTGGTCATGGAACAACAGACTGGTTCCAAATAGGAAAAGGAGTACGTCAAGGCTGCATATTGTCACCATGTTTATTTAACTTATATGCAGAGTACATCATGAGAAATGCTGGACTGGAAGAAACACAAGTTGGAATCAAGATTGCCGGGAGAAATATCAATAACCTCAGATATGCAGATGACACCACTCTTATGGCAGAAAGTTAAGAGGGGCTAAAAAGCCTCTTGATGAAAGTGAAAGTGGAGAGTGAAAGGGTTGGCTTAAAGCTCAACATTCAGAAAATGAAGATCATGGCATCTGGTCCCATCACTGCATGGGAAATAGATGGGGAAACAGTGGAAACAGTGTCAGACTTTATTTTTCTGGGCTCCAAAATCACTGCAGATGGTGACTGCAGCCATGAAATTAAAAGATGCTTACTCCTTGGAAGGAAAGTTATGACCAACCTAGATAGCATATTCAAAAGCAGAGACATTACTTTACCAACAAAGGTTCGCCTAGTCAAGGCTATGGTCTTTCCTGTGGTCATGTATGGATGTGAGAGCTGGACTGTGAGGAAGGCTGAACGCTGAAGAATTGATGCTTTTGAACTGTGGTGTTGGAGAAGACTCTTGAGAGTCCCTTGGACTGCAAGAAGTTCCAACCAGTCCATTCTGAAGGAGATCAATCCTGGAATTTCTTTGGAAGGAATGATGCTAAAGCTGAAACTCCAGTATTTTGGCCACCTCATGCGAAGAGTTGACTCATTGGAGAAGACTCTGATGCTGGAAGGGATTGAGGGCAGGAGGAGAAGGGGACGACAGAGGATGAGATGGCTGGATGGCATCACTGACTCGATGGATGCGAGTCTGAGTGACCTCCGGGAGCTGGTGATGGACAGGGAGGCCTGGCATGCTGCGGTTCATGGGGTCACAAAGAGTCGGACACGACTGAGCGACTGATCTGATCTGATGAGGAAAATGTAAACTTAAATATGAAGAAAAGAGAATTTCTCCTTGTTTGGAAAGCCATTCAATAGCCTGTTGTTCAGTTGCTAAGTCATGTCTGACTCTTCTGTGACCCCATGGACAGTAGCCCATCAGGCTCCTCTGTCCATGAGATTTCCCAGGAAGAATCTTGGAGTGGGTTGCCATTTCCTTCTCCAGGGAATCTTCCTGACCTAGGGATCGAACCTGTGTCTAATGCACTGCATGGGGCTTCTTTATCACTGAGCCACCAGTCAAAAGAATGAAACAACAAGAAAACAAAGGGACCCACAAGAAAATCAGCCTCTGATGCTGTTTTTCAGATGAAAGTTCTGAGAGAGACGGGACTGCCGTACTTGCCCAGAGGAGAGCCTTTAGATAAGCAAGGAGATCCAACCAGTCAATCCTAAAGGAAATCAGTCCTGAATGTTCAGGAAGGACTGATGCTGAAGCTGAAACTCCAATACTTTGGCCATCTGATGCGAAGAACTGACTCACTGGAAAAGACTCTGATGCTGGGAAAGATTGAAGGGAGGAGGAGAAGGGGACGAAAGAGGATGAGATGGCTGGATGGCATCACTGACTCGATGGACATGAGTTTGAGTGAACTCCGTGAGTTGGTGATGGATGGGGAAGCCTGGCGTGCTGCAGTCCCTGGGGTCACAAAGAGCTGGACATGATGGAGCAATTGAACTGAACTGATTGGAGGAAAAGAATTGTACACAAGTTCTAGTCTCCATTCAAAGTACACAACTTGAACCAGAAACTCACGCTGCAACTTTCTTCTTCAAATAAAATAATGATTGATACTCTCCACAATGACATAACTGAAAACCAGAACACCTGATAGGAACTGAAAATACAGAAGTAGACCTCAGGTGAATAGCCTCTTACACCCAGGTATCGTGACCCAGTATCAGCTGCCTAGTTTACGCTACATTCTTAAAACAGGCTTAACTATCTTAAGACACTCTTTTGTTTCCAGTTATAAATAAATAAGTCCTAGGGATATAATGTACAGCATGATGACTTTAGTTACTAACACTGTATTGTATGTCTGAAAGTTGCTAAGATGGTAAATCTTCAAAGTTGTGATCATGCAAAAAAATGTGCCTATGTGTTGTCATAGATGTTAGCTAGATTTATTGTGGTAATCATTTCACAACACATACAAATATTAAATTATTATTAACTTATTATACACCTGAAACCAACATAATGTTATATATTGCTGCTGCTGCTGCTAAGTCGCTTCAGTCGTGTCCGACTCTGTGCGACCCCATAGACGGAAGCTCACCAGGCTCCCCTGTCCCTGGGATTCTCCAGGCAAGAACACTGGAGTGGGTTGCCATTTCCTTCTCCAATGCAGGAAAGTGAAAAGTGAAAGTGAAGTCGCTCAGTCGTATCTGACTCTTAGCTACCCCATGGACTGGAGCCTACCAGGCTCCTCCGTCCATGGGATTTTCCAGGCAAAAGTACTGGGGTGGGGTGCCATTGCCTTCCCCGAATGTTATATATTAGTTATATCTAAATTTAAAAAAAAAAAGATATTTGTATTTTTAGCAAAACTCCATATAAATTCATAACCTTATGAGGGGTAGGGCAGTGGAGAGAGGTACTGTGTTGTGCTTTTATCTGAACTATAACTCCTATAACTGTGAACAATAATTTTTTAAAAATCCCTCAAAATACACTTTTCTAAACAAAAGTCCTGGAGATTACCTTAGACAATACTATCATTTCATTGAGGAAACCAAGCTCACTAGACAGAGTATATGAAAGAGGTCCATGTCTCTGTCAGCCGGCTGATGTTTTTAAGGGGTGAATTTTGAAGAAGTCAAAGGGCTAGAAACTCTGCTTAATTTGCTTCTCCTTGTGTTAAAGTGAATTCAGTTCCAAGCGGGTAATTGTACTCCAGAACTCCAGGAGGTATCACTCATCCCATAGCCAACAGCATAGCTCCTCCTGAAATTCTGCAGTGCAGAGTCTCAGCAGAGCTACTCAGTGGTCCTTCCCAGAAATTTCCTTAGGTATAGTCTTGGGTTAGGTAAAAAGATGCATTGACGTTCAGTATAGACTTTAAAATGAACTGCTTTTACTTCAAACTCTTTCAGAAGTTGGTTAAGTGCAAAGTTTGACTAAAGCAAAATAAGAGTTATTCAGAAGACATTATCTCTGCACGGGAGGAAAAAAACCCTTCCTCTACCTTACTAGGTTCTCTGGCTGGGGCCCTGGAAATTAAATTGACAAAAGACAGATTAATAAAAGAAAGATAGTTTATTAATATGTGCAGCACACATACACTCAGGAAAAACTGACAAGTAACTCAAAGGGGTGTTTAGAATTTGGGGCTTAGGTGGCTCAGACGGTAAAGTGCCTGCCTACAATGCAGGAGACCCGGGTTCAATCCCTGGGTCAGGAAGATCTCCTGGAGAAGGCATTGGCAACCCACTCCAGTACTCTTGCCTGGAAAATCCCCATGGATGGAGGAACCTGGTAGGCTACCGTCCATGGGGTGGCAAAGAGTCGTACACGACTGAGCGACTTCACTTTCACTTTTAACATCTTAACAAAGAAATATGCATTTGTAGAGAAGTGACAAGATAGAGGAAAGGGGTTTAGCTTTTGGGGGCAGAAACTATGGGAAGGTAAGAATATGCGGGAAACTGATGGAAGACGAGGGCTATTTTACTAAGGCTCACTATGAAGTTTCCTCTGGCTTCTTCTCTGGCCTCATAGGAGTCTAGAGTTGTCTTCCATGACTAAGAACCTAAGAGGAGGTGGTCCTCCTCTTCCTGGTATGAGAGAGTGAGACACCTCTACAAGTGGAAATTTATGTCCTGTTTTCAGGTAAATGAGAGGAGAGTTTTTGAAATCTGCTGTTTCTCAGTTGTCTTCAGCTCAAAATAACCTTTGTATCAATGTGACATGTTTGAGGGCAACACATTCTGATTCCCCTCTTTTTCTAGCTGAATAATTGACAACCATGGTGAATAGGAGATCATGGTCTCCACACCTGAAATTATTTCTTCTTCTTTTCCTACTTCCAACATCCCTATTAAGGCTGCCCTTAGCCGGGTCTATTACTATCGGTTCTTCAACATGATCCATAGTTGCCTCCCTACCCTCATCTCCAAGCACTTCTTGCTTTGCTTTTCCTATTTTATTAACACCAAACTGTAGTTCCCTATAACTACCTTTCTGTTTTCTGCCTCTAAACTTTGCTAATATTTTTTCTTTAGCTTGGAACACCCTCCCCCTCATTCATCACTCGGCCAACTCTCATGCATCTTTCAGGACTAAGATCAGATCTTACCCATCAGAAGTCTTCTCAGGCATCTTCTTTTCCATCCACTGGCTATGGGAATTGACCCTCAGTGATGCCATACAGCCATCTCATCCTCTGTCGTCCCCTTCTCCTCCTGCCCCCAATCCCTCCCAGGTTCAGAGTCTTTCCTGATAATTCAGCTCTTCGCATGAGGTGGCCAAAGTACTGGAGCTTCAGCTTTAGCATCGTTCCTTCCAAAGTACACCCAGGACTGATCTCCTTTAGAATGGACTGGTTGGATCTCCTTGAAGTCCAAGGGACTCTCAAGAGTCTTCTGCAACACCACAGTTCAAAAGCATCAATTCTTCAGTGCTCAGCCTTCTTCACAGTCCAGCTCTCACATCCACACATGACCACAGGAAAAACCATAGCCTTGACTAGACGAGCCTTTGTTGGCAAAGTGATGTCTCTGCTTTTCAATATGCTATCTAGGTTGGTCATAACTTTCCTTCCAAGGAGTAAGCGTCTTTTAATTTCATGGCTGCAGTCACCATCTGCAGTGATTTTGGAGCCCAGAAAAATAAAGTCTGACACTGTTTCCACTGTTTCTCCATCTATTTCCCATGAAGGGATGGGACCAGATGCCATGATCTTCGTTTTCTGAATGTTGAGCTTTAAGCCAAACTTTTCACTCTCCACTTTCACTCTCATCAAGAGGCTTTTTAATTCCTCTTCACTTTCTGCCATAAGGGTGGTGTCATCTGCATATCTGAGGTTATTGATATTTCTCCCAGCAATCTTGATTCCAACTTGTGTTTCTTCCAGTCCAGCATTTCTCATGATGTACTCTGCATAGAAGTTAAATAAACAGGGTGACAATATACAGCCTTGACGTACTCCTTTTCCTATTTGGAACCTGTCTGTTGTTCCATGTCCAGTTCTAACTGTTGCTTCCTGACCTGCATACAGATTTCTCAAGAGGCAGATCACGTAGTCTGGTATTCCTATCTCTTTCAGAATTTTCCACAGTTTATTGTGATCTACATAGTCAAAGGCTTTGGCATAGTCAATAAAGCAGAAATAGATGTTCTTCTGGAACTCTCTTGCTTTTTCCATGATCCAGTGGATGTTGGCAATTGATCTCTGATTCCTCTGCCTTTTCTAAAATCAGCTTGAACATCAGGAAGTTCACGGTTCACATACTGCTGAAGCCTGGCTTGGAGAATTTTAAGCATTACTTTACTAGCATGTGAGATGAGTGCAATTGTGTGTAGTTTGAGCACTCTTTGGCATTGCCTTTCTTTGGGATTGGAATGAAAACTGACCTTTTCCAGTCCTGTGGCCACTGCTGAGTGTTCCAAATTTGCTGGCATATCGAGTGTAGCACTTTCATAGCATCGTCTTTTAGGATTTGAAATAGCTCAACTGGAATTCCATCACCTCCACTAGATTTGTTCATAGTGATGCTTTCTAAGGCCCACTTGACTTCACATCCCAGGATGTCTGGCTCTAGGTCAGCGATCACACCATCGTGATTATCTGGGTCGTGAAGATCTTTTTGTACAGTTCTTCTGTGTATTCTTGCCATCTCCCATCTCTTCTTAATATCTTTTGCTTCTGTTAGGTCCATACCATTTCTGTCCTTTATCGAGCCCATCTTTGCATGAAATGTTCCTTTGATATCTCTGATTTTCTTGAAGAGATCCCTAGTCTTTCCCATTCTGTTCTTTTCCTCTATTTCTTTGCATTGATCACTGAAGAAGGCTTTCTTATCTCTTCTTGCTATTCTTTGGAACTCTGCATTCAGATGTTTATATCTTTCCTTTTCTCCTTTGCTTTTCGCTTCTCTTCTTTTCACAGCTATTTGTAAGGCCTCCCCAGAAAGCCATTTTGCTTTTCTGCATTTCTTTTCCATGGGGATGGTCTTGATCCCTGTCTCCTATACAACGTCACGAACCTCATTCCATAGTTCATCAGGCACTCTATCAGATCTAGGCCCTTAAATCTATTTCTCACTTCCACTGTATAATCATAAGGGATTTGATTTAGGTCATACCTGAATGGTATCGTAGTTTTCCCTACTTTCTTCAGTTTAAGTCTGAATTTGGCAATAGGGAGTTCATGATCTGAGCCACAGTCAGCTCCTGGTCTTGTTTTTGCTGTTTGTATAGAGCTTCTCCATCTTTGGCTGCAAAGAATATAATCAATCTGATTTCAGTGTTGACCATCTGGTGATGTCCATGTATAGAGTCTTCTCTTGTGTTGTTGGAAGAGGGTGTTTGTTATGACTAGTGCATTTTCTTGGCAATGCACTTTCCTTCAAATTATAGTTACCAAAATTACATTGATTAGCCAATACATTGTGTCTTTATATCCTGCTCCTGGTCAAGCTTCTGTACCCAAGAAATAGAGGAGTTAGTCCTTAGATAACACTCACCATTGGCTGCAGTCACTACCACAGAACATCCCCAAGTAGGTTATAATTACATCATCTGATCATTTCCTATGGGCAATGAGTTGCATATTCTGACTCATTCCCTGATCCCCTAAAATCTTTAACCTTGAAATTCCATGGCCAGTCAGAGAATCCATTTTGGGCAGTGAGTAAGCCAATTATTTAAAGTACCCAAGGGGTAAATTTGGCCTTGCTTATAGATGTGGCCCAGAGAAGGTGATGGCACCCCACTCCAGTACTCTTGCCTGGAAAATCCCATGGACGGAGGAGCCTGGTAGGCTGCAGTCCATGGAGTCACAAAGAGTCAGACACGACTGAGCGACTTCACTTTTACTTTTCACTTTCATACATTGGAGAAGGAAATGGCAACCGACTCCAGTGTTCTTGCCTGGAGAATCCCAGGGACAGGGGAGCCTGGTGGGCTGCCATCTCTGGGGTCGCAGAGTTGGACATGACTGAAGCGACTTAGCAGCAGCAGCAGCAGCGTAGGTGTGGTCAGCCATTTCTCACCTGTCTCGGTGATTTTCAGTATGATAACTGCCTTGGAGACTAAAAGACCATTGTTAGAGATAAGTCCCTGACAGTTTTATTATTTTGATCATCAATGGTCAACTTATTCAGGGAGCATTAGTTCATGCTGCCCTAATGTACAAGTCTGGTTGTTATCAGAAAAGAAGCATGTATTAAATTCTACTGGTTTTGCATGGTTTCAAATGCTGCTTGGAGAGCCAGATTGACAATAGATCTTGAATCATTCTCACATAGCAGGATGCTTGCTGAACAGGAAAGAAGGCTGTCTGAGTTAAGTCTGAAGAAATACTGAAAGTTTTGTGTCTATAACTGAAACTTGCTTGTCATGGTTAACTAGAATAAGCTATCCAAAATTACTTGGAAAACTTTAAAATCATATATGAATATAATAATTAAATTTTTTCTCTCCAGTTCCCTTTTCTGGATGCTTGGTATGACAGAAAAATTATCTATCTTCTTTATTTCTTTATTATATTAGACAATGATTGGCATAGAGAAGGCATTCAAACTACATTTGTGGAATAAATGAAATAATGAAAAAGTAAAAAAGTAAAAAAAAATTAAAACAATTGAATTACCTTCCCAAGTAACACCGACAAAGCAATGATCACAATGTTTCTCAGTATACTTACCTTTATCATGAAGGGTTGAACTAATGTAACCAACAGTGAGGATAGGCTGCTCACCACTCAAAAGCCAATAAAGAGGCAAGGCTTGTGGAAAGAAAAGCTTGCTTTCTGTTGAATGCTGGCAACCAGGGTGGAAAGATGAAATCCTGTTCGAAGCCTGATTCCCCCACCCACCACAATCAGGGGACAAGAATTTTTATAGGCAGAGGGAGGATAAAATATGTAGAAATGACACAATCTACTTTGTTTAGTTCAGTCAGTCATATATGACTCTTTGCTGCCCCATGGACTTCAGCACGCCAGACTTCCCTGTCGATCACCAACTCCCGGAGCCTACTCAAACTCATGTTCATCGAGTCAGTGATGCCATCCAACCATCTCATCCTCTGTCATCCCCTTCTCCTCCTGCATTCAATCTTTCCCAGCACCAGGATCTTTTCCAATGAGTCAGTTCTTTGCATCAGGTGGCCAAAGTATTGGAGTTTCAGCTTCAGCATCAGTCCTTCCAATGCACACCCAGGACTGATCTGGGTGTTAGGATCTGGGTGTTAGGTGTTTAGGATGGACTGGTTGGATCTCCTTGCAGTCCAAGCGACTCTCAAGAGTCTTCTCCAACACCACAGTTCAAAAGCATCAATTCTTCAGTGCTCAGCTTTCTTTATAGTCCAACTCTCACATACATATATGACTACTGGAAAAACCATAGCTTTGACTAGACAGACATTTGTCAGCAAAGGAATGTCTCTGCTTTTTAATATGCTGTTTAGGATGGTCATAGTTTTCTTGCAAGGACCAAGCACCTTTTAATTTCATGGCTGCAATCACCATCTGCAGTATTTTGAAGACCAAGAAAATAAAGCCTCTCATTGTTTCCACTGTTCTCCATCTATTTGCCATGAAGTGATGGGACTGGATGCCATGATCTTAGTTTTCTGAATGCTGAGCTTTAAGCCAACTTTTTCACTCTCCTCTTTCACTTTCATCAAGAGGCTCTTTAGTTCTTCACTTTCTGCCATAAGGGTGGTGTCATCTGCATATCTGAGGTTATTGATATTTCTCCTGGCAATCTTGATTCCACCTTGTGCTTCCTCCAGCCCAGCATTTCTCATGATGTACTCTACATATAATTTAAATAAGCAGGGTGACAACATACAGCCTTGATGTACTCTTTTCTCGATTTGGAACCAGTCTGTTGTTCCATGTCCAGTTCTAACTGTTGCTTCTTGACCTGATACAGATTTCTCAAGAGGCAGGTCAAGTGGTCTGGTATTCCCATCAATTGAAGAATTTTCCACAGTTTGTTGTGATCCACCCAGTCAAAGGCTTTGGTGTAGTCAATAAAGCAGAAGTAGATTTTTTTCTGGAACTCTCTTGCTTTTTCCATGATCCAGCGGATGTTGGCAATTTGATCTCTGGTTCCTCTGTCTTTTTTAAATGCAGCTTGAACATCTGGAAGTTCAATGTTCATGTACTGTTGAAGCCTGGCTTGGAGAATTTTGAGCATTACTTTGCTAGTGTGTGAGATGAGTGCAATTGGGCAGTAGTTTGAGCATTCTTTGGCATTGCTTTCTTTGGGATTGGAATAAAACTGACTTTTTCCAGTCCTGTGGCCACTCCTGAATTTTCCAAATTTGCTGGCATATTGAGTGCAACATTTTCACAGCATCATCTTTTAGGATTTGAAATAGCTAAACCAGAATTTCATCACCTCCACTAGCTTTGTTTGTAGTGATGTTTCCTAAGACCCACTTGACTTCACATTCCAGCATGTCTGGCTCTAGGTGAGTGATCATACCATCATGGTTATCTGGGTCATTAAGATTTATTTTGTATAGTTCTTCTGTGTATTTCTGCTGCTGCTGTTGCTGCTAAGTCACTTCAGTCGTGTCTGGCTCTGTGACCCTATAGACAGCAGCCCACCCGGCTCCTCTGTCCCTGGGATTCTTCAGGCAAGAACACTGGAGTGGGTTGCCATGTCCTTCTCCAGTGCATGAAAGTGAAAAGTGAAAGTGAAGTCACTCAGTTGTGTCTGACTCTTAGCGACCCCATGGACTGCAGCCCACCAGGCTCCTCCATCCATTGCATTTTCCAGGCAAGAGTACTAGAGTGGGGTGCCATTGCCTTCTCTGTGTATTCCTGCTACCTCTTCTTAATATCTTATAATATCTTATTAATATCTTAATATATTCTGTTAGGTCTATACCATTTCTGTCCTTCACTGTGCCCTTCTTTGCATAAAATGTTTCCTTGGTATCTCTAATTTTCTTGAAGAGATCTCTAGTCTTTCGCATTCTATTGTTTTCCTCTATTTCTTTGCATTGATCACTGAGGAAGGCTTTCTTATCTCTCCTTGCTATTCTTTGGAACTCCATGTTCAAATGGGTATATCTTTCCTTTTCTCCTTTGCGTTTCACTTCTCTTCTTTTCTCAGCTATTTGTAAGGCCTCCTTAGATAACCATTTTGCCTTTTTGCTTTTCTTGGGGATGGTCTTGATCACTGCCTCCTGTACAATGTCACAAACCTCCATCCATAGTTCTTCAGGCACTCTGTCTATCAGATCTAATCCCTTGAATCTATTTGTCACTTCCACTGTATAGTCATAAGGGATTTGATTTAGGTCATACCTGAATGGTCTAGTGGTTTTCCCTACTGTCTTCAATTTAAGTCTGAATTTGGCAATAAGGAGTTCATGATCTGAGCCACAGTCAGCTCCTACTCTTGTTTTTGCTGACTGCATAGAGCTTCTCCATCTTTGGCTACAAAAAACATAATCAATCTGATTTTGGCACTGGCCATCTGGTGATGTCCAGGTGTTGAGTCTTCTCTTATGTTTTTGGAAGAGAGTATTTGCTATGACCAGTGCATTCTCTTGGCTTAAAGCTCTGCTAGGCTTTGCCCTGCTTCATTTTGTAGTTAATTGCCAAGTTTGCCTGTTACTCCAGGTATCTCTTGACTTCCTACTTTTGCATTCCAGTCCCCTATGACAAAAAGGATATCTTTTTTGGGTGTCTTGAAGTTGGTCATTCGATGGTTAGACCAACGCCATCTTGATTGTTTCAGGTACAGTTAACCTTCAGTTCCATGGTGTTTGTTCCCATTTCTTTGAGGTCAATTCTCAGAACTGTGGCAGCTTATGTCTTGGCGAGTCTGGTTATGATGTAGTTAATTTCTTCCACCTGGTGGAGGTTTCAGTCTCTGCAAGACAGCTCAAAGGATATGGCTCAGAATATTATGTATAACCCTTGAAGAGGAACTAAAGATCTTTGACTATGCTTAATGACTAAACTATTATTAGTCTTGTTGGACTGTTTTCCTTTGCTTCTGCATTTCCTCACTTGTCTAATTAAACTTATTCTTTGGTTAAAGTTTTTCCACAGACATAAAACAGACAGAGGAAGTGGGGGACGGGGGGAGGGTATATAGGATCCTGCTCCATTTCAGTAGATTATCTGGAAAGCTCGCTTCAGTTTTGTGACCCTGGACTCAGTTTCTATGTTAACCATCTACCTTTGATTTATATTTGTAATTTTGATGTCCCTTTCTTTTTGCAACTTGCTTTCAGAAAATGCTAACCTATATTTACCTATATTTATTACCTATATTTCCAAATGATTTTTCATTGGGAACATTTAAGGTAGGTTGCTTCCTAAAAGCATGTAGACAATTACAGCTCTTTCATCAGTAAATTGAATTTCCACCATACTATAAGTGAGTTTCTTCCCAAGAGTTAATCTTGTTCAACAGATACAGATTCGTGGCATCTTCAGCCAGTGGAGATGGCATTGTCTGACTCTAAGGACAGATCCTATCCCATTCTCATATATACTCTGCTTCAAGTCTATTTCCATTCAACAAATTTTTATTTAAGACTGATTGTGTGTCAGGCATTGCACAAAGCACTGTCCCCTTAGTCCACAGCCTGTATTTGGTTTGTATTATATGTGCAATTATAAAAACTAATTTCCTGCATGTAAATGAATATCTCGATAGTCTGAGAGACTAAGCTTTAAAGTTCTTTTTGTCAAATATATAATTACCTTGAGGCAGCCTCATAAGACTTAATAGGCTAACACCCAAGTCACAGGGAAGCATAGGCTACCTGCAGTGTCCCCTAATCTAACCAGATTACCAACAGCAATGCCTGTCTTTCCTACACATTACGTGGACTGTGTCCCAGACAGGTATGTGTGCCCAAAAGAATATCAAAACACAGCCTTGCCTTTAAGGATCTTATGACACTGTAAAGAATTCTTTGTTTAGTCAAAACTCAGATCTGTTGAAAGCAAACCACACAACATGACAAAGGTAAAGTATTCACATAGCTTTGCTCTACAAAGAGAAGACACACAGTGGCTATCAAGATCAAGCTGGGGGACATCCCCTCCGGAGTGGTTAAGACTCTGAGCTCCCAATGCAGGGGGCATAGATAATGCCTGGTGGGGGAACTAAGATCTTGTATGCCACATGGTATAGTCAAAAATACAAAAACAAACAAAAAAAACAAGTTGGAACAAGACAGAAGAGAAATTGGCAAATGAGCTAGAGAGTTGATTCTGCAATTAACAAAAGATCAACCTGCCTCAAGGAAATTCTTGCTTAGTTCAGTTCAGTTCAGTAACACAGCCATGTCCAACCCTTTGCAACCCCATGGACTGCAGCATGCCAGGCCTCCCTGTCCCTCACCAACTGCTGGAGTTTATTCAAACTCATGGACGGTGATGCCATCCAACCATCTCATCCTCTGTCATCCTCTTCTCCTCCCGCCTTCAATCTTTCCCAGCATCAGGGTCCTTTCCAATGTGTCAGTTCTTCGCATCAGGTGGCTAAAGTATTGGACTTTCAGTTTTAACATCAGTCCTTCCAATGAATATTCAGGATTGATTTCCTTTAGGATGGACTGGTTGGATCTTCTTGCAGTCCAAGGGACTCTCAAGAGTCTTCTTCAACACCAATTCTTGCTTCAGTTCAGTTCAGTTCAGTCCCTCAGTCATGTCCAACTCTTTGCAACTCCATGAATCACAGCGCGCCAGGCCTCCCGGTCCATCACCAACTCCCGGAGTTCACCCAGACTCACGTGCATCAAGTGATGCCATACAGCCATCTCATCCTCTGTCATCCCCTTCTCCTCCTGCCCTCAACCCCTCCCAGCATCAGGGTCTTTTCCAGTGAGTCAACTCTTTGCATGAGGTGGCCAAAGTATTGGAGTTTCAGCCTCAGCCTCAGTCCTTCCAATGAACACCCAGCACTGATCTCCTTCAGGATGGACTGGTTGGATCTCCTTGCAGTCCAAGAGACTCTCAAAAGTCTTCTCCAACACCACAGTTCAAAAGCATCAATTCTTTGGCACTCAGCTTTCTTCACAGTCCAACTCTCACATCCATACATGACCACAGGAAAAACCATAGCCTTGACTAGATGGACCTTTTTTGGCAAAGTAATATCTCTGCTTTTTAATATGCTATCTAGGTTGATCATCCCGAATGTCCACACCCTGTCGGTCACCATTCCATGAGTTATGAATTTTTACACTTATGTGTGACATTCAGCGACACCATAAAATAGCATAAGGAGCTTGTGATAAATTCCCTTAATTGAATCTGAAACAGAAACTGACTAATCCTTATGACTCTTTCAGAAGAAAATGTTTGTGCTGTCACATTTTTAATGTCAATATTTAATGTCTTTCTTTAAAAATTTTTTTCTTATAGGGAAAAATTCTTGCTACTTATTTGGTATACCATTGATGAAGAAAGAGAATGTAATTAGGGGAAGTTTAAAGAAAAGTGATCAGAGAAAGAAAAAGTGTCAAATATTGATATTAAAGAACAGTCTACCATCTGGTTTTTCATAAAAAAGTATAGTTCTGGAAATTGTAAAGCTAGATGACAACAGTTACAGTTGTATAACAGTCAAGTCTCATTAGTTTGGAATTCAGCAAGCTGGAGAAATAAAATCAATTTTCAGCACTGGTGTGAATAATCCAGGATGTCATTTTATCTGCACTGTAACAGAGAACCCAATAAGACAATAAGGTTTTTCTTCAGCCAAGAAACCTTTGAATAAGACAAGTTCATAGTGAGAAGAATTAAATTATTTTATTGTTTACGCTCTCCTCTTCTTGGCAAACCATGATTATTATTCATTGAACTTTCTTTTTCTAGTCATGGCATTGACGCTACACTTATAAAAGTACAGAGTTCTAAATATCTGTCATGCAAACACTCAGAGCTCTTTCCTGTTGGCTATTAAATGCTTTTGGCTTTCAAGAAGGCATTATTGAACACATCAAAAATATTCAGTTAAGGTATTAAGGGAATGTAATAATACTTTCAGGGGGAAGAGGGAGGAGAAAAAAGGAGAATGAGAAATAGAAGGGAAAAAAGGAAGAATATCATGTTTTACATAAGCATTAAAATCATCTGGATGTAAAACACTTCTTTCTCCTGTATTTTAACACATCAACCTTTCTAATTCGCTTTAAATTTCCAAATTCAACTGGAAACAAATAAAAACCAGATGCACTCAAGTAATGTGTAGTCACCTTAGAAGTACTTTTACTCACCCGCTTTTTTCGGGGACGGCTTTATTGAAACCAGAAAATTAATGAAAGAGAGAGATTTAAATGCTATTCCTGATTCTCTTGGGCCTCCCAGGTGGCTCAGTGGTAAAGAATTTGCCTGTCAATGTAGGAGATTTGGGTTCAGTCCCTGGGTCGGGAAGGTCTCCTGGAGAAGGAAATTGCAGCCCACTCTCATATTCTTGCCTGGGAAATTCTAAGGACAGAGGAGCCTGGTGGGCTACAGTCCAAAGGGTTGCAAAGAGTTGGACATGGTTGAGCAACTGAACACGTACCCTCCCTGACTCTCTTCCCAGGGGCCTGACCTTCACCTTTTGTTGATCCCAGTTTTCACATTAATCATTAAACTTCTGAGACAGCCTTGAACTAGCCTCCCCTGCTCCAATCTGTTCTATGCTCACAATCACCCTTCATGCAGCTGCCAGAGTCATCTTTCTGTCACATATACGTATTCATGCTGCTACCATCTCAAACAGATAGGATAAAATCCAGCCTCTTAGCGGGGCTAACAAGGCCCTCAGAAATCTAATGCTACCAATCTTTCCATCTTCTTTGCCACCTCTCCCCTTGTCCCACCCTTTCACCACCCTGTGTCTTCATTGTTCCCTGAACCCACACCTTTTCTTTCCTGTGGGCAGTTTCTACTTCTTGATCCCTTCTTTCCCTGACTCCTACATCTCCATGGTAATATCAGAGTCACCTGACACTCGGGGTCCTTTCAAACCTTAGAGATCTTTGGGGTCACTGTTTCCAAGCTTATAGGACAGAGCAGCCCCTTGTTTTAAAACACAGGTTTTCGTATTATTCAAGTAAGGCCAACCAAAGAGATGATTGTTATTGAAAAGATGACTTGTTATTCAACAGTTCCCAAGAGGAGGAGGCAGACCATGTCCCAGTGGGCCACCTGGAGAAGCAGCAGGGTCAGTGAAATGAGGGGAAAATGTTGGCAAGAGCCTTTATTGTGGTTTCTGCTGGAAAGGCAAGACAAGGCAAGGAAAGTAGGCTTAGGGTTGGTTAGTTTGAACAATTTCAGCAGGCTCTGCGATACAGGGGCTGTCTCTAGTTGTCTAGTACCTGGCTCTGGAGTGATCAGGGCAGAGGAATACTGGCCCTTAGTATGAACACCCAGTTGCAGAGGTGGAGGGTTGTGTGGTCTATGGATTGCTGAGTTTGCATACAAAAGGCATGTTCTCTGGTAGTGAGGCTGTATCCTATCTCTAGGAAGTGGCCACTTGGGGAAGAGCAGCCTTTTCAGCATCAGCAGGCTCCAAGAGGTCAAAGCATTAAAATTACAGAAAATAAAAAAGCATAATTAATACCCCCTGCCCTACTTTAGTTTGTGTAGTCCCTTTATAACATATTATATTTAAATTGCTTGCTTTTCAAGAACAGAGGTCTCACTTTTAGAGTTTGAATGCACAAAGATCTAAATGTAAACCAAAAAAAACAAACAGAGATGAATATTTTAAATAGTCTCCTCATGCTGAACTGGCCAGAGTTTTCAAATCACAGCCTTTAAGGTGATGATTTTGCACTGGGAATATTTGTATATGAGGTCTATGCAGTCAGCCATTGGCAGGCAGCACCTGCAGAGTCCCAAGACCCATAAGCCCTCCTTGAGATATGACTTCTATAGGCCTATGGACTAGGCCCTCCATCACCTGTATGAGCTGAGTGGTACATTATATTTATTCTATTTCTTTAATACAAATGACAGCAATTACAATAGCCAACACAAAATGCTTCCCTTAAATTGTTTACTTAACCCCCCAGATGAATATCCATTAGCCCAGACTCAGTTTTAACAAGAATATTGTGATATTGTGATAAAACAGGAGAGAGGATGAGACAGAGATTCCTCTTTTGCTGTGATGATATTTCTACTTTGAGAACTAAAAGGAAAAATAGGCAAAATAAATAAATAAATAACTGCTGAATAAGTCTCTTAATTGAAGCCTATTAAATAAAAACCCCAGAGAGCCCCACATGGGGCCCTGATTGGAAGACAGCACTTAACAAATGAGGTCTGTGGACTTGAGGACACAAGCGGGCTACCAATACATGATGTTAACCATAAATAAAGACAGAAAGGAGAAAATAGATATCAGCAGGGGGAAAGAAGACAGAATCAGGACCTGTAGGTGGGAAAAGAAAGGAACCTATGTATTAATGAATGAGGTCATTTGTTTAAGAACAATATTCACTGTGATTTGCAACTAGAAAAATGTAGTCAAGCCTAAGTGAAATTCATTACTTCCATCCAGTAAAACCTGTAACAGAAATATTCAACTAGTCTTTCCTGCCAATGAAAACACCTTCTTGTTAGGTATGCTGCTGCTAAGTTGCTTCAGTCGTGTCCGATTCTGTGCAACCCCAGAGACGGCAGCCCACCAGGCTCCCCTGTCCCTGAGGTTCTCCAGGCAAGAACACTGGAGTGGGTTGCCATTTCCTTCTCCAATGCACGAAAGTGAAAAGTGAAAGTGAGGTCGCTCAGTCATGTCCGACTCTTTGTGACCCCATGGACTGCAGCCCACCAGGCTCCTCCGCCCATGGGATTTTCCAGCCAAGAGTACTGCGGTGGGTTGCCATTGCCTTCTCCGCTTGTTAGGTAGAGTGGAAAAATTTAACATTTGTTTTTATGTTAACAATGTATGTAAAGGCATGATGCCCTGGAGATAAAATGGGGCTATACCATAAGTGTTCCTGTTCCATTCCCTTCCCTGCGAGCAATCTGAGAAGCAGCTCCAAGGCAAGGCATCACGTCCATGGTTGGTAGCAAGTGTATCACTCATCCCTTCAAAATTAAATTTCATGGTTGGTGAGAAGTTCAAGACATCAGAGTCATTAGGTCACAAAGGGACTGTATGTGTGGTCTCTGCCTACTGTTACTCTGGCACTTTCTGGTACTGTCCTTGGCTCTTCCTCCCTGACAGCTGACAGCTCGACATTTCTCTTCACAGCCAGAAGCTAAGTGAGTGCATGTTCATCCACTTGGCAAATGTGCTGTTTCCTTTGTGTCTTAGCCAACCAAAACATGCCATTAATGGAAGACATCAGCCAAAGTGTCCTGGCTCCCAAAGGTCCCCTCACCCCTGCCTTAATATATGGTAAATATTTACCTCATTTTCTATCTTTGATCTCATTTGGGCTTTTTCCCACAGGAACAACCATGCAACTGAGATTTCTAGTGAAGATGTCCTAAATTTCTCCCTCCAATGTAATTTCACAATTAGTATTCGTGTGTCTTATACTCAGTGGAGGATATTAAGTTTGTGTTTATCTCCTGGAACTATGCCAAATTATACAGAAATAAACTATCCTAAAAGTAAAGAGGTCATCAAAGAGTCACCACATCAGGTTGTACAAATTTTGCCTTATACAAGGATTTCTGACCCAGGTGACTGGGTTACAATCTAGCCTTTGCTCTGTTTGCCAAGCAGTGCCCAGGGGGGCAGATTTCCCCTAATTTCTAAATAGATACCCTAGTGAACAGAGTGATCCTGGACATGTCAATATTAATATAAAAAAAAAGAATTGAATAAACATATGAAGCTGGGTGTTATGTAGCCAAATAGATTATTCCAATAATAATATCAATGAATGTCCCCATTTTCTTCTAAATTATCCCTATGGAAATTCATTTTCCATGCAACTTATTTGTGTATTAATTTGAAAAAATAACCACATCTAATAAATTTCTGGACTTAAAACATTGAAATGTATAAAGAGCAAAATTCATCAAAATCTGTTTTACTTTCTGAAGTATCATGCTTAAAGAGAGAAAGGCACTGCCAAATTCTCCTCCTTAAGGACAAAATTAATCATGAAAAAAGATTAGAGACCTGAACCCAGTGCAAGTGCCAGTGAAAACAATATGTAATACAAGGTTTTCATTCTTCTCTCACTCAGCTGATGTATGGAGAATCTGAAAAACGTATTTTGACAGAATATAATTTTAATGAGACAGGAAATATTTTTGCCCATAAAACATTTTCAAACATTAAACTCCAAAATGGCCTACCCAAATATAATAAATATTAAATGCAAAACACTCTACTTGGTAATAGGAAGGACAAAAAGATATTAAAGAATCCCCTACCCTCCAGGGACTGAAATCTTCAGTAAGATCATAAAACCCTAATATTGCTGGAATTGAGGCATATGTGTGTCATGAAGGGAATGGGTGGGAAGAAGACAGGATGGTCCCTGAGGGGTCAAAGAAAGGTTTTGTGGCATTTGAGCTGGGACCTAAAGATGAGAGAATGAAGGAGGATTGACTTCTAAAGCACCAGTGTTCTGCATTCACAAACACAGGGGAGTGGTGGCATTTGCGTGGCATGCCAGGGTAAACTGAGGATGCAGAGTCCTGCTGAGCAAGGGCTCGGTCCCCAGGGATGAAGAGATCTGTGGCTCGGTACAGCTGTGAGCCATTCTGGCCACACCAGGATACTGAGGAACACGTCGTTGGCAAGTTCTGTCAAGTCTCAAAGGTAAATTGGTAGTTCTCAACTTTCTCTGACACATTATAATCACTTGAGAGTTTTAAAGAAAATGATGCCATTTAAGTCAGAACCTCTTAAGGAACAGCCTGAACATTGGAATGTTTAAGGAACTGTCAAATAAAGCTAATAGGGGACAGGTTGAAAACCACTGGTCAAAACTTTTCTCTCTTAACAGAACAATAATTAAAAACTGGTAGATAATTAGAATTAAATAGTATCTACTTCTGTTTCTGGCCACGAAGGAGTGACAGGGTCCAATATTACCCTCCTGTTATAAACAACTAGAAAAATTGATAAAACACAGAAAAAAAATATTTTCAAACATTGGACAGTGGATGACTGTAATCTTTCAGTTCAGTTCAGTTCAGTTCAGTCGCTCAGTCATGTCCAACTCTTTGTGACCCCATGAATAGCAGCAGGCCAGGCCTCCCTGTCCATCAGCAACTCCCTGAATTCACCCAGACTCACGTCCATCGAGTCAGTGATGCCATCCAGCCATCTCTTCCTCTGTTGTCCCCTTCTCCTCCTGCCCCCAATCGCTTCCAGCATCAGAGTCTTTTCCAATGAGTCAACTGCAATCTTTAGGAGTAGGGTAAAAAATAAGGTGAGTCCTACCATTATCCAAGTTTTCTCCTGAAAGACAATCTCTAGACTACAGGATGGGGAGAATGAACACTACCTCAGACAATATGAAAATTTAAGTCAAAATGGATCACAGACCCAAATGCAGTGTTTAGAACAACTAAACTAGAAAAAACATAGGAGAAAATCATTATTTATCTCAGGGTAAGTAAAGATTTCATCTTTAAAACGCAAAAAGCAGGAAAGAAAGTGGGACTTCATCAAAATTTCAAACTTAAGTCCCTTGAAAGACATTATAAGTTAAAAGATATATCCCAGATAGGGAGAAAATACTTGTAATACAAATGTCTGGCAAAGGACTTGTGTGTAGAATTTATAAAGAATTTAGTTAGAACTCATTAAGAGGGCAACACAATAAAACTATATGGGCAAAAAATTTGAACAGTTTACGAAAGCAGCTGTATGAGTGGTTAATACACATGTGAAAAACTTCTCAACATCATTAGTCTGCAGGTGTATTAATCATGTCATTTATTCGATATTTTTTCTTTTAATATTTTAGGTCCTTGCTGATCCTAATGGCAATCATTTCCTGATCTGTTGACCTTACTATGCTGCTGCTAAGTCGCTTCAGTCGTGTCCGACTCTGTGCAACCCCATAGACGGCAGCCCACCAGGCTCCCCCATCCCTGGGATTCTCCAGGCAAGAACACTGGAGTGGGTTGCCATTTCCTTCTCCAATGCATGAAAGTGAAAAAATACAGTGAACTTGCTCAGTCGTGTCCGACTTCCTGTGACCCCATGGACTGCAGCCCACCAGGCCCCTTCGTCCATTGGATTTTCCAGGCATGCGTACTGGAGTGACCTTACTATACCTGACAAATAATAAAATCTGTATTTTAAAATACAGAGAAGTGCAAATTAAAAGCATAATGAAATGCCATTCTATATTCAATAGCACAGATAAAAATGCTTTAAGATGACAATACCTAGAGTTGATGAGAATGTGGAAAAATTAGAATCCTCCTCACTCACTGGAGTGAGATTGTGAAATAGCATAATCATTTCAGGAAGCTGTTTGATAGTACCTTATAAAGTTAAAGTTACATTTACCATTAGACCCAGAAATTCTGTTCTTAATTCTGAACTTACTCAAAAGAAATGAAAATATATATCTACACAAAGACATATATACAAATTTATTCATAATAATAAAACTTAGAAATCAAATGTCCGTCAAAGGTGACTATATAAACAAATTATGGCAAATCCATGGTGATACAGAATGGATATGGAGTAAACTACTAATTAGCAATAAGGAAGAATCAATTACTGAAAAGTGAAATACTATGGGTGAACTATGCTAAGCAAAAGCATACATACTATTCCATTTCAATGAAACTCTGCTACTGCTAAGTCACTTCAGTCGTGTCCGACTCTGTGCGACCCCATAGATGGCAGCCCACCAGGCTCCCCCGTCCCTGGGATTCTCCAGGCAAGAACACTGGAGTGAGTTACCATTTCCTTCTCCAATGCATGAAAGTGAAATGTGAAAGTGAAGTCGCTCAGTCGTGTCCGACTCTTAGCAACGCCATGGACTGCAGCCTTCCAGGCTCCTCAGTCCATGGGATTGTCCAGGCAAGAGTACTGAAGTGGGGTGCCATGAAACTCTAGAGGAGGTCAATTTAATCTACACTGACAGATGATCACAGGTTATTAGGTGTTGGGGTAGGTTGACAGGAAGGACCACAAGGGCAATTTGGAAGACTGATAGAAATATTCTGTATCTTGATGGTGGTGATGATCATATGAATATGTGAATGTGTCAAAATACATTGAAATATAGACAACTTTTTATACTCTTTCTTTAAAAAGATTTTTATGTGGATCATGTTTAGTCTTTATTGAATTTGTTACAATACTACTTCTGTTTTATATTTTCAATATTTTTGGCCTTGCATGTGGGGTCTAAGCTTCCTGAAGAGGGATTGAACCCATATTCCCTGTACTGGAAAGAGAAGTCTTAAGCACTAGACCACCAGGGAAGTCCCTTCAATTCTTATATTCTTAATATAGGCTTTATTGTGTGTGAACTATACCTCAATAAACTGGATTTTTTAAAACAGTGTCCTTGAAATAGAATCAAATTTATGTCAGTCTTACTTATTATTTTACCCATAATGAGGTAATTGGTCTGATTTTTCTGAAGACATCATGAAAAGAAAAAAAATTATATTTGGAAGCAATTACTGAGACCAGATGGCTTCCTGCTCTTTCAGGAGTTAGACATTATTAACAGTATTGCTTTATATGTCTGTAAAGAGCCTTATCTCTGTGTACATTGTATTAGTATGCATCTATAAAATACCACTTTATAGCAGTAGCTGTACTTTACAAAGCTCTTTTTACATGACTTAATGCTAACTCTGACATACAGGCTCTCTTACACATCCCTCCCAATTCTGAAATTAGGAGGCTTTGGATCACCAGCTCCATAGCATGCCAGTTCAGGAATCCACTGTCTGGATGGCTATCTGCCCTGCATTCCCCAAGAGGAGGGCTGGGAACGCTGAGCAGCTGGATGGATGCCCATGAAAGACTGTCCCCATCTCTGCTTTTTTTAGGGGCACTGGGCAACATAAAATAGGCCTGCCAGATGGCTACAACTCATTACTGCCTGGCAGCAGGCTGGGGGAAATGAGAGTAAATTAATCAGCATTCAGGGGGAATGAATGGCAAAGGGGCGATGTGTATTGATACTATTTTAACGCAAGTCAAATTAAACCTGTGGAAATGACAACGTGCATTAATCTCCCTATTGCCTCCAGTAGCTGTGCAAATGAGCTCCTAGTTTCTTTATACAAACAGCTGTTATTTTCCTGTACCACCTTAGCCCAGAATTCTACTAATGACCTGATAGGTTAGCCTTAGTGGTTAATACAGACTTGTGCATTATAACGGCTCACCTGCTAAGGAAAGAGCTTCACCTATGTTGTAACAGTGAATCTGTAAACTGCAGCTCTCCAACAGAAAGCAGGGCTTGTGCAAAATGATAGATTTGTCAGTCAACTGCAAACTCTTAGACTTTAATGAACGCTGGATTTACTCCTTGTATATTGCTGAAGTCACAAGGAGTTTTCTTCTAAAGGGAATCAGACACAAAATTTTTTTTAAAAAAGAAAATTTAGATTTATATATTAAAAGTTAGCTTAAAAATCTGTGGAATGGCATTATGTTGGATTATCTTCTCTGGAATGTTTCTTTAAGTATAATACTATATTGCAGGAAAAGGATGACTCAAGTTAAAAAAATACATAAGATTGATTGATGATATCTGGGTTAAACTTCATTCTTGCTTGGGTAAAGCTCATCTCTGACATAGTCTGCAGCATGTCAGACTTTCACCACCTCCCTCTAACTTATGAGGCCCAAATAGCCAGAGAGACCAAGGAGAAGGGGCCAGTATCCTGAAATGATGGCAAGAAGCATAAACTAGAGAATTTAGAGCAAGGTCCTTCAGTACTTGTCTCAAGTTTTATTCTTTAGGAACATTTCTCTTCTTACCAGGAGCAGACCCAGATAATGCAGGTCTATAGCATATGTGTTATATATGAAAGTTCCCAGACAAAAGAATACAAAATTGCAAATACAAAATACTTGATGAAAATGAATATTTATATAGACTGGGAAATGAAATAAATTACAGATTTTAAAAAGCTAACAAACTCTGTTTTTTTATATATATATTCTGAAGTTTCTGTCAATCCTTCATTTTTTTTTTTTTTATTTTGGCCTTCACTGGGAAGCTTCCTTTTCATCATATTTGAATTTTGGTATAATCCATCATTTTGAAATACACAAAAATAATCTGAAAATAAGGCTTTCCATGAGGAATTAAATGTGCTTTTAAATTGCCATTATATTGTGCTATATAATCATATAATCAAATTTCCTTATATTACATACTTTGAACTTTCATGAATATATATTTTTGTTATTGGAACACAGGTTTCCTTAGATCCCAATTCAGGGCTCTCTTTTGACCCAAACTGGAAGAAGATCTACCGTACACCCTAAAATGTAACCCAATGCTTTGGGATCTTTAAAATGTACAATATCACACAAAGATGCACTGACTGTTTGTAGTACTACTGCAAACACAGGAGCTCTGGCAAATTCTACTCAGTTAACACCAAAATGTAGCTGAATACACTGCAGGAGAAAACTTTCATTTTGACAGAGCAAGAGTGAAATTCAGTCTTGCACTTATAATTCTACATGCATGAGGTTTGGAAGAATTTTCCACAACAGAATCTGGCTCCTAACATTTCAAATCTGATTGCTCTCCCACTTCCCACACACTGACGAAGTTGAATGTGGGAAGTGGCACACACACATAAGACATGTTTAAATTGTGATACGACCTTTTGCCCCTGAAAATTTGGGTCACAAGGTGAATTATAGCACAGGCAGTGGTATGAGTATCCCTGAAAGTCATTGCTGCCCTAAGACAACTAGCTACAACTTAACTATATCAGAAATGGCTGCAAAACACACAAATATTCCCCTAAATCAAAGTTAAATGGCCCTAACTCATCTTTCAGAGAAGGCAATGGCAACCCACTCCAGTACCCTTGCCTGGCAAATCCCATGGATGGAGGAGCCTGGTAGGCTGCAGTCCATGGGGTCACAAAGAGTCGGACATGACTGAGTGACTTTACTTTCACTTTTCACTTTCATGCATTGGAGAAGGAAATGGCAACCCACTCCAGTGTTCTTGCCCAGAGAATCCCAGGGACGGTGGAGCCTGGTGGGCTGCTGTCTATGGGGTCGCACAGATTTGCACACGACCGAAGTGACTTCGCAGCAGCAACTCATCTTTTCCCTAGATCTGCAACCAAAATTTCCATGACTGCTCTGATACTTTCTGACACAAAGAGTGTGACAGACAGGAATTTGAAGTGGAAAGATATAAATTACAGTTAATATATCTTTCTTTTGCAAACTTGACAAAACATGTGACCACGTGTTTATATTTTCAGTGTCCCTCCCTGGGTCTTGGAAGGATCCATGAAAATAAGGGGTGCTGAAATGTAAACTTCAGTGGCTCTCAAATTAGCATAAATCAGTCTCTATTCTTGTCACTTATTTTATAATTGTGTTGATTGACCAAAGCATAATGGATGAAGGGAAAGAAAAGCTGCATTGAACAGAACTTCCATCTCTTATGCCCCAAATTTATTCAAGCAACAAGTAATTTGGGGTGTCAAAGTGCCCTCTTCTCCCTGGAGTCCCTGGGGTGCAAACATTCACCCTTAAGTGATTCCCAGAGAGCCACCCACTCCTGTTATAGCCTGTTAGTGACCAGAAACATCAAATTGTTATCACCATCCCAGATATGATAGGATTATAGGGAAATCTGTTTCAAGTGGGTCTGTTCCAAGGGCCATTTTCCTGTGAACAAAATAACCTTGAAAAAAGTTCATGAATGAGACAAGAACATTTCCCTATGAAGAAAATAACTGTAAAGTGGGGTGAGCTGGGCTGATACTTGGAGAATTTAATGAATAAGACATTGTTGATGCTTCTTGAACTGCTGGGGTCAATCTGTACTAGTACAATCACAAAAACAAAAGCAAAAGAAAAAAAAAACACCACACTTTTTCAGAATAATTTGATTCCTATCTGTCATTCTGTACCTAAGAATACCAATCCTGTGTGATGATACTTGGGATTTCCCAGTGGCTCAGCAGTAAAGAATCTGCCTGCAATGCAGAAAATGCAAGAGACACTGGTTCAATCCCTGGGTTGGAAAGGGTTCCATGGAGGGGGCCGTGACAACCTACTCCAGTATCTTGCCTGGTGAATCCCATAGACAGAGGAGCCTGGCAGGCTACAGTCCATAGGGTCACAAAGAGTTGGGCACGACTGAAGCAACTTAGAACACATGCACAAATGATGCTTAGGGGAAGGCTTTATGTTCAGAGCGCCTAGAAAAATCTCCTTATTTGGTGGCCAATACCCAGAAGCATGTTCTGCAAGCCAAAATCTCCTGAGATCCTTCTGGCAAAAAAAACCTCAGTGGTCCAATAAATCTGAAAAGACTCATACTGTATCCCTCTTGGAGATTCACAATGCACTCTATTGAATTAAAGTCTCTAAGAAAGCTTGCAGTAATCTACTTACCCCAGTATTCTCTACATTTATCCGTTTCCAAGCAATGTCTAATAAAATGTGGTAGAATGAGTTTCACAGACCATCCTGTGGGCACATTTTCTTGAACTGCAGAATTCCAAAGAATAGCAAGAAGAGATAAGAAAGCCTTCCTCAGCGATCAATGCAAACAAATAGAGGAAAACAACAGAATGGGAAGGACTAGAGATCTCTTCAAGAAAGTCAAAGATACCAAAGGAACATTTCATGCAAAAATGGGCTCGATAAAGGACAGAAATGGTATGGACCTAACAGAAGCAGAAGATATTAAGAAGAGGTGGCAAGAATACACAGAAGAACTGTACAAAAAAGATCTTCACGACCAAGATAATCACGATGGTGTGATCACTGACCTAGAGCCAGACATCCTGGAATGTGAAGTCAAGTGGGCTTTAGAAAGCATCACTACGAACAAAACTAGTGGAGGTGATGGAATTTCAGTTGAGCTATTCCAAATCTTGAAAGATGATGCTGTGAAAGTGCTGCACTCAATATGCCAGCAAGTTTGGAAAACTCAGCAGTGGCCACAGGACTAGAAAAGGTCAGTTTTCATTCCAATCCCAAAGAAAGGCAATGCCAAAGAATGCTCAAACTACCGCACAATTGCACTCATCTCACATGCTAGTAAAGTAATGCTCAAAATTCTCCAAGCCAGGCTTCAGCAATACATGAACCACTGTTCAAGCTGGTTTTAGAAAAGGCAGAGGAACCAGAGACCAAATTGCCAACATCTGCTGGATCATGGAAAAAGCAAGAGAGTTCCAGAAAAACATCTATTTCTGCTTTATTGACTATGCCAAAGTCTGACTGTGTAGATCACCACAAACTGTGGAAAACTCTTCAAGAGTTAGGAATACCAAACCACCTTACCTGCCTCTTGAGAAATCTGTATGCAGGTCAGGAAGCAACACTTGAACTGGACATGGAACAACAGACTGGTTCCAAATAGGAAAAGGAGTATGTCAAGGCTGTATATTGTCACTCTGTTTATTTAACTTATATGCAGAGTACATCATGAGACACGCTGGTCTAGAAGAAACACAAGCTGGAATCAAGATTGCCGGGAGAAATATCAATAACCTCAGATATGCAGATGACACCACCCTTATGGCAGAAAGTGAAGAGGAACTAAAAAGCCTCTTGATGGAATTGAAAGTGGAGAGTGAAAAAGTTGGCTTAAAGCTCAACATTAAGAAAACGAAGATCATGGCATCTGGTCCCATCACTTCATGGAAATAGATGGGGAAACAGTGGAAACAGTGTCAGACTTTAGTTTTTTTGGCTCCAAAATCACTACAGATGGTGACTGCAGCCATGAAATTAAAAGACGCTTACTCCTTGGAAGGAAAGTTATGACCAACCTAGATAGCATATTCAAAAGCAGAGACATTACTTTGCCAACAAAGGTTCGCCTAGTCAAGGCTATGGTCTTTCCTGTGGTCATGTATGAATGTGAGAGTTGGACTGTGAAGAAGGCTGAGTGCTGAAGAATTGATGCTTTTGAACTGTGGTGTTGGAGAAGACTCTTGAGAGTGCCTTGGACTGCAAGGAGTTCCAACCAGTCCATTCTGAAGGAGATCAGCCCTGGGATTTCTTTGGAAGGAATGATGCTAAAGCTGAAACTCCAGTACTTTGGCCACCTCATATGAAGAGTTGACTCATTGGAGAAGACTCTGATGCTGGGAGGGATTGGGGGCAGGAGGAGAAGGGGACAACAGAGGATGAGATGGCTGGATGGCATCACTGACTCAATGGATGTGAGTCTGAGTGAACTCCGGGAGTTGGTGATGGACAGGGAGGCCTGGTGTGCTGTGATTCATGGGGTTGCAAAGAGTCGGACAAGGCTGAGCGACTGATCTGATCTAATCTGACCGTCAGTGTTGTCCCATTTCCAGATCAGAGTTTCTCAAAAGTGTGGTGGTCGTGGTTTAGTTGCCAAGTCATGTCCGACTCTTGTGACTCCGTGGACTGTAGCCTGCCAGGCTTCTCTGTCCATGGGATTTTTCAGGCAAGAATATTGGAGTGGATTGCCATTTCCTTCTCCAGGGATCTTCCCAACCCAGGAATTGAACCTGGGTCTCCTGCATTGCAGGCATATTCTTTACCAACTGAGCTATGAGGGAAGCCCCCAAAGTGTATCCTCCACCAATTTCCCCATTTTTCAGTGTGACCCAGCCACAATGGGTTCATTTCTGCACCTCCTTTCAAGCTGAAAAAAGTCCTAACTCAAGGATTTTGTACTCAATGCTCCCTCTGCCTAGAACTCCATGCTTCTACATATGCACATGGGCTCCATCTTTCATTTCATTCAAGCCTCTGCTCAAAAGCCTGCATTTCAGAGAGATCTTCTATAATGGACTGAATTGAGTATCCCACCTAAATTCATATATTGACGCCATAGCCCCCAGTGAGTTTATTTGAAGATAGGGCCTTTTAGAGAGGTAATTAAGGTTAAATGAGGTTGTAAGGGTGAGACTCTAATTCATCCTTGTAAGGAGAGGAAGAGACACGTAGGTTGCCTGAGCTCAGAGAAGAGGCCATGTGAGGACACAGCAAGAAGACAGCCAGCCATCTACAAGCCAATGAAAGAGATCTCAAGAGAAACCAGCCCCGCTGGCACCTCGGTTTTGGATGTCCGGTCTTCAGAACTGAAAAGATTAATATTTCTGTTGTTTAAGCCACCCAGTCTGCAGGATTTTGTTACAGTAGCTCTAGAAGGCTAATACTCCTTCCCTGATCGCCCACCTAAAAGTAAAATTTCCAGTTATTTTCTTCTCTCCTTGTCCTGCCTTCTCTCTCTCTTTTTTTTTTTTTCCTGAAGAGCGCTTATCATGACTTGACACTGTATCTCTAGGAGGTTGAGAAGCAGTAGAGTATGGCACCCCACCCCAGTACTGTTGCCTGGAAAATCCCATGGACGGAGGAGCCTGGTAGGCTCCAGTCCGTGGGGTCGCTAAGAGTCGGACACGACTGAGCGACTTCACTTTGACTTTTCACTTTCATGCATTGGAGAAGGAAATGGCAACCCACTCCAGTGTTCTTGCCTGGAGAATCCCAGGGACAGGGGAGCCTGGTGAGCTTCCGTCTATGGGGTCGCACAGAGTCGGACACGACTGAAGCGACTTAGCAGCAGCAGCAGCAGAGTATAGTGGATAAGTGTTTGGGGTCTGGGTTCAAATTTCAACCCTACCACTTCATAGTGATGTGATCATTGATGAGTTATGAAAGTTTCATGAGCTTTACAGAATTGATATTGTTTCAAAGGCATTGTTATAAGACTGTAAAGAGATAGAACATGGGAGGGAATTCCCTGGTGGTCCTAATGGACGCCACGCTTCCACTGCAGGGGGCCTGGGTTCAATCCCTTGTCTGGAAACAAAGATCCCACAAGCCGTGCAGTGCAGCCAAAAAAAAAGATAAAGACAAAATACAAGTAAAAAAAAAGAGATAGAACACAGAACTACTCTTCTCTGAAACAACACACACGTTCAATAATTGTTACTTACCTACTTTGCTTATGGTCTGTCTACCCCACTGGAATGTATAAGGACAGGGAGTTTGTCTTACCCATGGTTATGTTCACAGTACCTTCAAGGCACATGTTAAACCCTCAATAAATATTAGTTACATGAAATATAAATAAATGAAGTCCTATGGACCTTGTCTCAAAGTTCACAAAGAATTTAAATTCTTTATTGTCACTTCCATGTCTATCTTTTTTGCTGAACGAACACCTTATAACCTGCTACTACCACATGATTTCAGAGTCCTATTTTGTGTTGACTGTTGTACTGGTGCCAAGTGACAGTACTTTAATTGACATGCACTAATGAGCCAAGTTCAGAAGGGCAATTAACAAGGGGCAGAGGCTATAGGCTTTCCAACCCAAAAGACTCACGCTGAAGTAGTCATGACTACATTTACAGTGAGCGATGCTTCATCAGCAAAACATCACCCATATTATCAAATCAGAGCACTTCATTTAAAGTGTGTCCGTTTCATTTGTATTTAATTTTTTTGGTATTGGTTTTGCTGCTCTATGTAATTTGATTCTCTGGATATCAGCAATGGCACTTTGGCATCTTCCATTGATGAACTTCAGAACCTTCACTGCCCTATGGCATGTCATTGAAATGAGTCATCCTTTATGACTTATTCAGATGAATGCAGAATTCAACTCAGAGGTCTGGTGGGTTTGGTATCACCTTCAATAGGTCACAACTATCTAACAAGGCTTTGTCCATCTGTCACTAAGGACATAATAGGGTGTAAAAGTCATCCTCTAGAAGTTTTACATCAACATCTGCAATCACTTGTGCCTTAAATTGTCATGGAAATCAACAACGGGCTCATTTACTACTATGGAAATAACAGGAGTATTTAACCTCTAATGTAACGTGTCTCTCTATTTTCACAGATACACATCTTCCAATGACATTAATGATTATTCCCACCACATGCTGAAAAGAATTTTCAATTCTTTTGAATTGAAATGTAGGTAAAGAATTTGCTCTCATTATGGTAGTAAATTACACACTCTATTTAACCCCACCCCAGATTCTGGTCAATCAAATAGGCTGATTACCAGTGTTTCAATCTCCATCCTTCTATCTGCTAGACCTACTTAGCATAACCCAAACAACCAGAGTGAATTTGGAAAATAGCCTTTATTGAAAAAAGTTCTTAAGCTCTAAAGGATGTTTAACAAATCCTAATATCTAATGCAAGAAGATCCAACCAGTCCATTCTGAAGATCAGCCCTGGGATTTCTTTGGAAGGAATGATGCTAAAGATAAAACTCCAGTACTTTGGCCACCTCATGCAAAGAGTTGACTCATTGGAAAAGACTCTGATGCTGGGAGGGCTTGGGGGCAGGAGGAGAAGGGGACAGAGGTTGAGATGGCTAGATGGCATCACTGACTCCATGGACGTGAGTCTGAGTGAACTCCAGGAGTTGGTGATGGACAGGGAGGCCTAGCGTGCTGCAATTCATGGGGTCACAAAGAGTTGGACAAGACTAAGCGACTGAACTGAACTGAACTGAGTATCTAATCTTCTAAAAGTTCCCAGTGACGTGGTATTTTTCATAAATGAAGAAACTTTTAATACCAGCCAGTGACGTGGTATTTTTCATAAATGAAGAAACTTTTAATACCAGCCACAACCAGGAATCAAAATTTTGAAAGCAATGTCCTTTATAATGAAATATGAAATACTCAGGAATAGGTCTGACAGAAGTCTATTTACTGTTTACTGCTTAGGAAGCCAGCTAAGCATCCCAGAGACCCTCCCCATTCTACTGTTTTATAGATTAGAATGAAAACTTTACAGCTGTGACAAAGACTCTGCATAGCCATATGAAACCCTCGATGAGATAATTCCAGAGGCAGTGACAGCAGTATGTCCTTGGTAGAGTCTGCCAGCCACTCACCAAGGCAGACACCAAGTGGCCATGGGGAAGGTTAGAACATGAAAAGAGAAATCACCCCAAGGAGTGGCTACCAATCTCCCTCCCCAAATTTTCCACATCCTCTAGGAGACTTTTCATTATAGAAGTGACTTTTTAGTTGCTTTTAGTTTAGTAGACCGGTATCTTCAGTTTGTTTTTTTTTTTTTCCACTAAAGCTGAAGTGGATGGCAACTCAAGTCAGTTTATGAGCCAGTCAACACCGTCTCCTGCCCTTGCCCTTTTAGTCTTTTCTGAGAAACCTGGTAGTTACCACAGAAGCCACATCACTGTCATTCGGGGGGCACCTTCTACTGTCAATGGAGGGCCACAGGAATGTGCGAGCAGAGGAGAGCAGAGGGTGCCAGCTGCTAAAGCAGCAAGCACAAACTGATGCACCAAGGGGAGAAGGACCGGGGACCATATTGCCATCCACTCCATCATCGTGTCTTGCAGCCATTCTCTCCTTCTGTGTCCATCTCTACTCTCAGAGGGCAGCTACCATGATTTTTTCTTATACATCCAGCATCTAGTCAAGAGGTTGGGTTATAGCAGAATTAAGTATTTGTCAAATAACTGAATAAACCAGTGTACTGCTTGGAAAAGCATTCAGAGCAGGACATACTGGGAAGAGTTTTTATAAATGGAAAGAACTCTGTATGAAGGAAATTTCAGGTACATTAACATGGTGGTTTTTTTCTCTGAAATTTAGAGAATGTAGGAAAAGCTCTTTTCTACATCTGGGAATATATTGGTAGTGTAAGGAAATGGAAGTGTTCCCAGTATTCTTGCCTGGAGTATTCCATGGACAGAAGAGCCTGGCAGGCTACAGTGTAGGGGGTTGCAAAGAGTTGGACATGAATGAACAATTAACACACACACACACACACACACACACACACATATATACACATATGTATAACAAACAGGTTTACTTGAAGTCAGGTACTTTTCAAATCAAATAAACTGAATACAAAGAAATTTAGGCCTCCTAGTGTCATTCCTAACCTCACCAAATAAACAGTCATCTCTGGAATGGCCTGGGAGAATCAACTCTCAATTCCACTATACTTTGTAACTGAGTTACAGAGTAACCTGCCAGCAATCCTCTCGGAATTCATGGGGCTGTTTAAATAGAGCAAAGTCCACAAAAAGTTCCACCGAGATGTGCTGAGCAAAGGCCAGAGCCCCAGAAGAAAACAAGTGTAGCCTCTGAGTGAAGCTGACCTCACCCCGAGTGCAAACCCCACTGGCCCGGGGTAGGGGATCTGTGAGACTGGCAATGAGCCCTGTGCTGCCAGAGCTCCTGAGAGAGCTTCCAGGCTGGTTCCTGTTCTCTGGCATCTTCCTGCCTGTGACTTTGCTGCTGCTCCTTCTCATTGCCTACTTCAGGATCAAGCTGATGGAGGGTAAGTGAGAAGCCAGCCAGGGCAGGGGTTAGAGGTCCTTTCCCATGGCACACATCTGAACAAGTCCATGGACTATCTGTCTTTCTGGGAGGCCTGGAATCACACCTTTTTTGAGTGTGCAGGAACCCCTCAATAAATGCCCTCTTAAGATACCTTCACGGGTGAACATGGCAAGTTTGATCTCACCAGCAGTGTGGATGGTACTCTAGGCCCTGAAGACTTGATGTAGGGATCCTTCACTGTAGCCCCCTGAAGACAGATGAACTGTGAATCAGCAATTTGGACACATGACTGGTTGTCTCTCTCAGGCCAATAGATTCACAAATAATACATGGTGTTACATGATCTGCTGTGTCTGCCTGACAGGGGTGCATGTGTGTGTAAGTCCCTGTGAGTGTGTGTGCATACACTTCTTTCTCCATTAAACTTTTATTAAGGAAACATGCCATCACTGTGCTATCAGAGTGTTTAGTAAATGTCAAGCTCTAATAGATATCTGATGGCTTGGTGTGACTTTACTATGAAACTGTGTTCTTAAGGTGGGGAGAAAAAAGAAACCTCAGGAAGCTTAAAGTGGTTGGGCCACAGGCTGCTGGGTCCTGGATTGAGACTATTTATTCTGCTATAACTGAAAACAATGAAACTGCATTGTAGTTTGATTGACTAAGCGTTAATAATGTACCCAAATGTTAGACTAATATGAGAGGTTAATAGCTATTTTAGTAATATCAACAAAAACCAGTAATATTCCTTAAGTTGGATGATGTCGTGTTAACCAAAAAACAAATTTGAAGTCTGTCTTCCCACCCTCCATTGCTTCTCTCTGCTCCCATTTAGGATCTGCATATCTTTTTTTGGAGTCATTCCTGATTACATTTTCCAGTGTGAGCAGACAACCTTAGACTAGGCATGCCTTCATATTTTTATGTGGATCCAATCCCTCTAATTCCAAATTTCCCTTTCTTATTAAAAAAAAAAAAAAAAAAAAAAAAACCTCTGAGAACATATAGCTTTTAAAATTATAGTTCTTTCTGTAACCGTCTTCCTAAGGCTAAGCAGTTATATATCTTTTCTCCAGTTTGAGGGCAAAAGAGATTACTTGGCCCCAAATAAAATATCACCAGTTTGAATCTCTCTTTAGCAGATCCCACTTAAAATTGTAAACAGATGGTCAAATGTCATGTCATCAATCTTGCAATCAGGGTTATGGCAAGTGTAATCATTCCTATTTTGTCCTGTGAAGAAAGGGACGTTGACAGATTAACTAGTGTGTTCACAGAACCCCAGAGTCTTGTATCCTGAAACGGAAACTTATCTTGGCTGCCTCACACATCCTAGTCCATCAGGCAAGAGATGCATTTTAAGATGTGCTGGAAAGCGTGTGGCAGTATCATAATCATTAATCCCACGTTTCAAGTCTTAGGAGGTAACGGTGCATGAAAACTTAATTAGTATGTAGAGAACATCAATTTTTTCGCAAAAGAAGAAAGAAAATTCCCTAACATCCTGCACTCTTCACTCTGTTTCCATTGCCTTGAGTAAGCTCTTGAGGTGGAGGTCCAATTCTTGAATTTTCTATCACCAAACCCTTCATCAGCCTCTGCCAGGGACATGTCACCTCTCCATGGGTGAAAGTTTTGATGATCTTACCTCCCCAAGTTCTGGGATTTCTAAACTGCTATGTTCAGTGCCAACTCAAAATACCATCACCCTGATCACGAACAAATTGCTGCTAAAATAACCAACATTGCCAACAAGAGTCAATATGAAAAACAAATTGTGTCTCTCGAAAGCTTGAAAAATTTGTATGGAGTTAGATGTAAAATAAGGTCAGGAAACATGATCAGGTTCTGACCTTCAGCAATTGACATTCTCAAACAGGTAACTGAAGTATTGAAAAATGTGCAGTGTGGCTAGGCATCTCTCACTGAACTTTTTGGAGAAGGAAATGGCAACCAACTCCAGTACTCTTGCCTGGAGAATCCCATGGACAAAGGAGCCTGGTGGGCTACAGTGCATGGGGTCACAAAGAGTCCAACATGACTGAGCAACTAACATATATATATATATATATATATATATATATATATATATATATATGCGCTTTGGTGGTTAGCAATAGGAAAAAAAGAAAGGATTTAGAGAAATCAGAGTAAGTTAAGGGTTGACAGAGTGAAATTGTTAAGATCTCAGGTGAAAGGATCAAACCAAATGGGAGTTTGAACTTCAGCTCTGTACCAATGGTCACACTACCTAACCTTTCTTGTTTTTCTTTTTTAACATATGTAATTTATCTTATAGGTTGGGCATTTAAAAATAAAACATATTTGGTAACAATTAGTCAGCCCTGGGATTTCTTTGGAAGGAATGATGCTAAAGCTGAAACTCCAATACTTTGGCCACCTCATGCAAAGAGTTGACTCATTGGAAAAGACTCTGATGCTGGGAGGGATTGGGGGCAGGAGGAGAAGGGGACGACAGAGGATGAGATGGCTGGATGGCATCACTGACTCGACGGACGTGAGTCTGGGTGACCTCCAGGAGTTGGTGATGGGCAGGGAGGCCTGGCATGCTGCAATTCATGGGGTTGCAAAGAGTGGGACACGACTGAGCGACCGAACTGAACTGAGTTGAAAAACATAGCTAAAATTGAGGGCTTTAAAGAAAAATTGTTAAGTATGTACTCTAATCTTCAATAGATCATAATATATGCATTTGTCAAAAGATTCCATTGAGGGAGCAGTGATTCTTGACTGATCTGTCAAAGCATGAACAAATCAACTGTGTAAAAGCTCTTTTAACATATCAAACAATCTTTAAAGAAAGTGATTAGAGTCCTCAGTCAGTCAGTTCAGTTAGTCATGTCCGACTCTTTGTGATCCCATGAACCGCAGCACACCAGGCCTCCCTGTCCATCACCAACTCCCGGAGTTTACCCAAACTCATGTCCATTGAGTCAGTGATGCCATCTAACCATCTTATCCTCTGTCATCCCCTTCTCCTCCTACCTCAATCTTTCCTAACATCAGGGTCCTTTCAATGAGTTAGCTCTTCGCATTAGGTGGCCAAAATATTGGAGTTTCAGCTTCAACATCAGTCCTTCCAATGAACACCCAGGACTGATCTCCTTGCAGTCCAAGGGACTCTCAAGAGTCTTCTCCAACACCACAGTTCAAAAGCATCAATTCTTCGGCGCTCAGCCTTCTTTATAGTCCAACTCTCACATCCATACATGACTACTGGTAAAACTATAGTCTTGACTAGACAGACCTTTGTTGACAAAGTAATGTCTCTGCTTTTTAATATGCTGTCTAGTTTGGTCATAACTTTCCATCCAAGGAGTAAGCATCTTTTAATTCCATGGCTGCAATCACCATTTGCAGTGAATTTGGAGCCCAGAAAAATAGTCAGCCACTGTTTCCACTGTTTCCCCATCTATTTCTCATGAAGTGATGGGACCGGATGCCATGATCTTCGTTTTCTGAATGTTGAGCTTTAAGCCAACTTTTTCACTCTCCTCTTTCACCTTCATCAAGAGGCTCTTTAGTTCTTCTTCCCTTTCTACCATAAGGGTGGTGTCATCTGCATATCTGAGGTTATTGATATTTCTCCTGGCAATCTTGATTCCAGCTTGTGCTTCTTCCAGCCCAGCGTTTCTCATGATGTACCCTGCAGAGAAGTTAAATAAGCAGGGTGGCAATATACAGCCTTGACGTACTCCTTTTCCTATTTGGAACCAGTCTGTTGTTCCATGTCTAGTTCTAACTGTTGTTTCCTGATCTGAATGCAGGTTCTTAAGAGGCAGGTCAGGTGATCTGGTATTCCCATCTCTTTAAGTATTTTCCACAGTTTATTGTGATCCACACAGTCAAAGGCTTTGGCATAGTCAATAAAGCAGAAATACATGTTTTTTCTGGAACTCTCGCTTTTTTGATGATCCAGCGAAATGTTGGCAATTTGATCTCTGGTTCCTCTGCCATTTCTAAAACCAGCTTGAACATCTGAAAGTTTATGGATCATGTATTGCTGAAGCCTGGCTTGGAGAATTTTGAGCATTACTTTACTAGCGTATGCGATGAGTGCAACTGTGTGGTAGTTTGAGCATTCTTTGGCATTGTCTTTCCATAAGATAATCCATTTACATTCACTGCTCCATGGTGCTAGTGGTAAAGAACCCACCTGCCAATGTAGGAGACATAAGAGAAACTGGTTCAATCCCTGGGTTGAGAAAATCTCCTGGGGGAAGGCATGGCAACCCACTCCAGTACTATTGCCTAGAAATTCCATGGACAGAGGAGCCTAGTGGGCTGTAGTCCATGGGGTCACACAGAGTTGGACAAAACTAAGGCTGCAGTCCATGGGGTGGCCAAGAGTCGGACATGACTGAGCAACTTCACTTTCACTTTTCACTTTCATGCATTGGAGAAGGAAATGGCAACCCTTTTACTCCAGTGTTCTTGCCTGGAGAATCCCAGGGATGGAGGAGCCTGGTGGGCTGCCATCTATGGGGTCGCACAGAGTCAGACATGACTGAAACGACTTAGCAGAAGCAGCAGCAGCAGCAGCAATGTGACTTAGGATGCACGTCCAATTTTGTGACATACTATCTAACCTCTTGAAGCTTCAGTTTCTTCACTTGTAAAATAGAATTAATAGCAGGATGTAGCTGTAGGGTTGGTGTGGGGATTAAGTGAGGTAATACATGTAAGGTTTTTAACAGTGCCTTTTCTGAACAATGTTCAGTCATTATGACCCCTGCTGATTTATTAATATGAATTCTTAGAAGAGAGTGTTTGTGTCATTATAATAACTATCATTAAAATATACCTGCATGTGCTAAAAATACTGGAGTGGGCTGTCATATCCTCCCCCAGGGGATCTTCCTGACCCAGGGATTGAACCCATGTCTCTCGTATCTCCTGCACTGGCAGGTGGGTTCTTTACCACCAGTGCCACCTGGCAAGCCAGTAGTCATATTAAACTTCAAGACAAAATTACCTTTACTTAAAAATAAATTCTAAAAATTTTACTTAAAATTAAGTAAATTACCCAAGGTCACTCACTTATAAAATGGTAGAGACAGGCTATCTGGTTCCAGAAATAGCCCTCTCAGCTAAAACACTACCCCAGGAGTATTGAACACAGAGTAGGTGTTTAATAGGTATCTGCTGAATGGAGGAATACTTTCAGCCCAGGCAAATAAGCTGATCACCAACATGAGAGCCAATAGTGGAAGAATGTAAAGAAGGCAAGAATTTTACAAAAATTTTGAGGGGATGGATTAATCTCTTTAACAGGGTAATTATTGATGATGGTGATTCCTCAGCATGAAGATTTGTCTCTGAATCAAGGAGATTACATTTCTTCACCTGTGGCCCAGCAGAGACAATGTCATTCATTGCCTGCAGAATAATCTTCAACTACAAACTCTGATGTTCTATGTTCTCATGGCCACTTGCCTATTCTCACCCGTCTAATCTAAGCTCTCCTAAAAGTTCCATTAAAATGAAATAATGGCCAAATTACAAGCTCTTTCAGTATTACAAGCTATTTCTCTTGCTCTCTGCATTGAGCCTGGCACAGACACTTGGTTTACAGGATAGATGGCTCATTGAGGAATAATGGGTTTCCTTTGGTCTCTCCCCTCTAGTTCTCCATGCTTCTAGTTCTATTAAGTGTCATTATTCAGATCACCCATTCTCAGTTCTAGTTTGTATCCTGGCTCCTCATTCAAAGCATCTTTTGTAATGAAGAATGAGGGAAGAAATTACTCATATTGCAATGAGTCTATAACCTAAGGCATGGGCTATCTGAAGCAACACCTTTGAACTAGCAATTCTATATGGAAAGGCAGTAAAACTGAGTGGCTGAGAGTATGGGCTCTGGAGTCAAGACTGCTGCTGCTGCTAAGTCGCTTTAGTCGTGTCCGACTCTGTGTGACCCCATAGATGGCAGCCCGCCAGGCTCCCCCGTCCCTGGGACCCTCCAGACAAGAGTACTGGAGTGGGTTGCCATTGCCTTCTCTGGAGTCAAGATTGCCTGGGATCAAATCCTAAATCCATCAGTTTCTATGATCTTGGGCAAATTGCCTCATTTTGATTTCTCTACACGTTCATTTGTTCATCTGTGAATTAAAAGTGACTACAACATAAGAATGAAATAAGACCCACAAAGGTCTTTTCACAGTGTTGCACCAAAGTGATCAACAAACATTTGCTGTTAAAACTTGAGGCTTGTGTAACCTAAGACCTGATAGCCTCCAATGCAAATGTACCCTCTCTCGACTAAGATGACAAGCAATGTGGAATCACATGAGAGAGTGCTCATGTCCTGGGGTACATGGCATATAAAGTGCCTGGCAAGGAATAAATTGCTAGGATTTGACGTGTGGGCCAAAAAGAATATTTTCAGGTTCAACGCTATAAACATGCATTATCGCCTATGAGATTATAAACTCCTTGTCTCTGGCTTCAATAATTTGATTAATTCTGAAAATAAACTTTTAAGAGTAACAATAGTTTCTGTTATGCATGTTGGTGGTAGTCAGAAAGAAGGCTGTATTTTTTTTTTTTTTTTTTGATGTATCAGGAAGATCTCAAAGGATAACAGTCAGGATTTCAGGGCTAAAGATCAAAGTTATTATTGCGAGAGAGGTAACGGGTGAAAGTACCAGAGCAGATAAGGATATACAGAAGGATGCTACATAACAAAAGCCAAGGGGATGAGCACGATTGGGGTGGAGGTCACAGGAAGGGAGCTCGTGTCAAATGCTACAGAGGGAGGAAACTGGGGATTAGAAAATGACACGTTTGTAATTATGATGTCACTGATAAGTTTTAATATTTCAGTAGCTTTAAGTGAAGTTATATTTTAAGGGATTAAGGAGTAAGTGAAAATTAGCATCTGTTTTCAGTCAAAGGTACCAAAAGGTAAAGAGGAGACAAATATGACTTGTCTAAAGACTAAATGCTGAAACACATTTTTGGTGGGGAGGAGCAGGACAGAAACCCTCTCTTACTCATTTCCATATCCCTAGGCCTTACATTAGACAGGCTTAATAAATGTTTATTGAATGTGGAAGTCTTAATACATTTAATCAACATTTAGTCTACTGAATATAAAATATACTTAACATGTAATGATTTTTATTACAGTGGTAATTTGCCCAGTCTAACCATGACCATTCTTTAGAAGTAAGCATTTACATTTGTTTTGGGAGAGGTTGAGAAGCAAAGGAGACATCCTGCAGTAGTAGTTGCTCTGGTGGCCATGACTTTGTAACCACCAGGATAGAAGTGCTGGCCAATTACATCTTAGGAGCTGTAAATGACCAGTGGCACTCAGCTGCCTCTGAAGTAGTAACTTGTATTTTGCCTTTCAGTTAATGAAGAACTGTCACAGACTCCTGATCACCAACACAGTCTCAACGCTGGCTCTTCCCCCTACCAGAGAAAGAAGCGGACGTGACTGTCAGGGACTGATCAGTGGCAAAAGCACAGTGGATTTCCGCTGGTCAGAGAGTAACAGTCAATGGCTTAGCAAGAAAGTAGGTGAATAAACCAGATCCACAGCGAGACAGAACACTGAGATGCTTGTTACGAACTATATTGAAAAGTGGCAGCTATTGTCCAAGAGGACAGCTGTGAGACTCAGCTTAACCAGCAGTTCTTCAGAGTCCCAAGATTTTGTTGGATGGTCTATGGACTGGATACTTAAAAACTTTTGTAAGAAACTTTTATAGAACCATGTCTACTCTGAAGGGCATTATTTTCAAACTAAAATTCTTCAGCATCATTATTACATCATTTCATGGAAGCTGGCATTATTCTGACTTTGGAAGTGAAGAAACTCTGGTACAGATACAATGAATAGCAAAAGATGAGTGCCTGTGGATTCCCACTGTTGAGTTCCCACTTCCTCTTCTTGACATTCAGCAAGGCATAAATGTCACCATTTCGGGCATTATTTCTGGCCCTGGGTTTGCTTCTCCCCCTTTCCCAGTTGCTTTTGCAAATCACATCATCACTGTGAGAACCCACAGCAAGAGCCTCTCTTCACTGGATATGGATCACCATGAAGGTAGTTTTCAGCATGACACCACTTGGAAATACTGGCCATTTGGTGAGAAAAGTAAAGAATACCATGTTCATGGAACTCATATGGAGAATAACTCAAGACCTTGCCTCGAAAACCAAACATCAGAGAGCATTTCTAAATATGGAAAGAAGTCAGCATTTCACTAGCAGCAACCACCAAGCTGAGCCCCTGTGCTAAACAGCAGCTTCTCACTAGCTAGCTATTTTACATATGGTAGTGTATAAACGTCAATGCTACTCTCTGTGATGATCTAGAGAGGTGGAATGGGGGTGGGATGGGGTGGGAGGCAGCCAAGAAAAAAAGAGAGAAATTTTACTAGCAGGATTCTTTCAGTGAGAGCCCCAAAGAGCCAATCTAGGTAATTGAGAAGAAACATTCAATTCAAAGTAGTAGTTAAAATTACTACCTTGCTCATCACAGTTTCCTAGTTAATATTAGCAAGACACTTAACATGTCCTAAGTGTAAGTCTGGTTATATATCGATGTTTGCATATGAATCCAACAGACTATTAGACTGATTATAAAACAATGAATTTGTTCACCTGAAAGAAATGCATTTATGTAGTGACACAGAAACGTGCAAAAGATCATGTGGCTGACCCAAAGCAAGAATGCTATTCTCTGCTTCTCTCCCCTCACCTCCCTCACTCTCCAATTTTTCATATGCATCCAATGAGTTATCGGTCTCCGCTTGCACTTACTGCATAATATGAAATTCACTGTTCAACTGGAGACACTCATTTCTGGGTTTTATTGTATTTGATTACAAGGAAAATATCTCCTGGGGCTTCCAGACTCAGGTAATTTAGCATAAGTGTGCATGCCATCTGGAAGGAGTAACAATATTCCTTCAATTCTGGGAGGGATCTCGTTATAGCCTCTGGCAGACACCAGCTTTTGTAAAAATGCTTTCTTTGACAGAAGGTGTAGAAGGTTCGGCCACCAAGGTTTGCTCCAACTTCTCTTGGAAACAGGCACTCCCAAAGCCTGACTGATCACTCTGGTGGATGCATTTCACCACCTTTGCCCGAGCAGAGAAAATGCATCTCAACTGCTATGGTAACAGAGGAGCTCTAAACATACATATTTTTAGCACAACCCAGTTGTGCAATGCAGGACCTGATTTCTCTGTTGCTGTTGGTTAAGATGAGAGTACAAGGAATTTCTAAAGAAATCATGAGTCATGAATGCTTTTATATGCAGAGAGAAATAGAAACATTAGTCTTCTCATGGAGAGACCAAGTCCAAGGGTTTTACTACCATCTGCTTGAAGGCACTGGACTGGATTCATGAGTCCCTGACAGACTGCAGCCAATCAGCTGCCCAGTCACATTTTTGTTCTTCACCTGCTAAGAGTCTAGCAGGTTCCTGCTCATGGCTGCTGTCACTGAGACCACGCTGGTGGTCTCCTTAATATTTCATCCCATATTGCTTCTTCCTATGCACAAAAGCATTTCATTAGGGGCCAAACATCCTCCTAAGTGGTCTCCCTTCAATAGTTACTAACCTTATTTCTAATGTTCTAGTATCTGAATGAACTCTCAATCCTGTTTCCCTGACATGAGACTTTCAATAAAACAATGGGTGCTGTAAGTGCTGTTATACTGCCACCTATTCAACAACAACAACAAAAAATTTATTTTACAGAGCGAATCTAAAGCTGTTAGTATGATCCATCTTGTTAACCGTGTTGGTAATTTGGAAATGTGGCATTAAGTAAGTAAGTAAGTGAAGCCGCTCAGTCGTGTCCAACTCTTTGCGACCCCTTGGACTGTAGCCTACCAGGCTCCTCTGTCCATGGGATTTTCCAGGCAATAGTACTGGAGTGGATTGCCATTTCTTTCTCCAGAGGATCTTCCCGAACCAGGGATCGAACCCTGGTCTCCCGCATTGTAGACAGACGCTCTACCATCTGAGCCACCAGGGAAATCCATGACTGTTTCTTCACATTCTAAGCTTAGACATGTTGATAAAACAGAAAATGGGGCAGGGAAGGGCACACATCATGTTCTCTAAAGTGTTATTCACAACCCTTTAAAGAAAAAACTTATTTATAAGTAGTTTGACCAGGTAACAACCTCCAGTATTTTCTAGATAAACTATCGTAGCAACTGGAAAATAAAGAACAGATATACACTTTCACACACCAACAACAGTTTTTCTTTGAAATCTAAGTCCTTTGGCAAAACTATAGCTCAGAAATCAGTCATAACTGTTAAACACATTTTGTAAATCGATTTTCTGACTTGTTTATAAAAAGTTAGAAAACAAATGCTCCCGAGTCTTGCTTTCTGAATTTATAATTAGTGTGCTCATCAGAAGCAGCCTCTCAGTTTATCAACATTTATGCAAAGGCATTCACCCTGGCAAATGAGTCACAGAACATAAACAGGAAGTACATACCTAAAAAATTTTATTTATAATTAGGAGACCAAACCAGACGATCCTAAAGGACATCAACCCTGAATTGGAAGGATTGATGCTAAGCTGAAGTTCCATTACTTTGGCCACCTGATGCAAAGATCTGACTCACTGGAAAAAACCCTCATGCTGGGAAACGTTGAGGCCAAGAGGAGAAGGGGATGACAGAGAATGAGATGGTTGGATGGCATCACCAACTCAATGGACATGAGTTAGAGCAAACTCAGAAAAATAGTGAAGGACCAGGAAGATTGATGTGCTGCAGTTCATGGGGTTGCAAAGAGTTAGACACAACTTAGTGACTGAACAAAAACCACCGTCACCACCAGATTGAAATCCTTTCTGTTAAGAAAATTCAAATCTATATTCCAAAACCCAGATTGTTAAGAGCAGAGATTCCAAACCTCTATTGAGGTAATAGAGAGCCTTTTGAGAATTTAATGAGAGCCAGGAATAACTTTTTTAATCTCTAGGAAAAATGAGTATACCTGTAAATTTGCATATATTGGGAGAAAGCCTAGACCCTTGAAGTCCATCAAGGAGTCTGTGGTAAGGAAGCCTGTAGTCAAGAATCTTAGGAAAAAACTGTTGCCTCTTACAATGGGCATCTTACTTATGATGGATGAGTAGACCATATTGGGTTCCTGACATTGCAGGGCTCACAGGAAAGTGCGGTCTATACAATCCGAAGTAAAAACTTTGCCTACAGGCTTCCCAAGTAACTTAGTTCATAATGGTACAGAATTCTATTCTGCAAAGTTCTCACAAGAACACAGCTCAGACTGGCAGAATCTCCCATTACTTACCTTTGGTGCATTAATACTTACCTTTGGTGGATTAACAGCACTGTTAATACTCACAGCGGTAAACTTTTTGGAGGACATTTTTGTGCCAGGAGCTCCACTAGGCATATTACACATTTTTACTTCATCTAACCATGAGAATTTGCCTGGTGTGGGATGTATTACTACCCTCACTTCATAGATAAGTACCTTCATTGAAGTCACATGGTTCAGTTACTCAGCATAAGGCATTGCAATGCCCAGCTGTAGGAGTCTAAAGCCTGTGTTTCTGAAGCAAAACATTTTATACAACTTGAAGCTACTATAAACCCAATTTGGCATCATGACTATTCAGAGGGTCAGTGTTTTGGGCCCTGGCCAAGGATCAGGAGTTGGACACCTCAGATTTGCCAGCCGACTGTGTTCTTTTGGGGTCAACTCCCCGCTGTGGCCTGATCCCAGCACATACATGAACAGGTACATGTAAGGATCCATATGCAAGTCCATGTGGACTTCTGCAAATATAGTTAAGCCTATGCTCACTGTGTCAGCAGTGACATTCACATGTCCTGTGCAAGTGAGTAAGACTCTACTGGAAACTGACCAGAGCACCATACTCAGAAGAGCAATGTTCTCATGACTGGACTTTTGTTTTAAATTATGGGGCTTTTATGGGATTTCTTAGTCTTTCATCATGGAATATTTTAACAGAATGAAATAACCAACCCCTACTTACCACCTTCTGGCTTTAGCAATTATCAATTCACAGCCAATCTCGTTTCACTTAAAGCACAACTCACTCCTCCCTATCCTCATATTATTTTGAATTCTCAGGTAATTATATGATGTTTCACAGACATCATACAATTTTATCCATAAGTAAGGGGAAAACTTAAAAGTCCACACTGGGCAGTAGTTATGCTAGTTTGCCTTATGACTGGGGTCCTGGTGGTGATCACTCCATGAACTCTGGTCTATGCAGTGAGGAATGCTGTGTGCATCACAAAGGGAAAGAGAAACTACTCACAACAGTGAAATGCCAAAAATTCACCAGCTCTCTGCTTTTTTTAAACAATATCATTTTCCATCCCGAGTTGGCCTGTGGAATATGCATTATTCTGTTTCCTGTGTTCCACACAAGATCACTGGAAGGTTTATGTGATAGAGTCATAAAAACCCTATGTAACTAAAAGGAATTATTGTCACCCTCAAATTATATTGCTTTTTGACTTAAGGTAAACAATTTGCACCAGGATGTCTCATAGCAGTGAACCCTGTTGACCTACATTCTTATTCTACCTCTTGGGATTTTGGAAGCTCAGTTCACACAATGCAATTTTAAAATTCTGAGAATTATTTTGCAAGAAACACAAAATACTAAAATAGAAGGTCTTGCTGCCATCATCACAGGTGGCATGATCAACATGATTCCTAGATGCTTCTTGGGTACCAAGCCCTCACAGATATTCTGAATATCTCTGGGACCCCAAACTCTGTCCTTGCCATCTGCTAAAACTGAGCCCTGACTGAACACGGCATTTCTGGAGCTGCCAGAGACATACTTAGTCTCCTATCACTGCAGCTATCTGGCAAGATCAACCTCTGCTTTAAATAAAAATGCTACATATACACACTTTCGGATGCAAATTATATTTACAGAGTCGTATTTGGTTCCATTATATCTCTATGGCTTGGCTTGCTGAGACAGGTTTCCCCAGAGGGGAGGAGTTGTTTATGTAAAAATTCTAGGGAAAGCAAGAAAGATCTTTCACAAGGTGAGAGAGAATTCTGTGGGAACTGATCCCAAAGAAGACAGCCACGCAAACTATATTTAACATGTTCACTTTAAATAACTAGGGAAAGACATTCTTCAGAATATTTTAAATGAAAGATACCATACCCTGTTGGTCATTTGCTGTGTAATGCTTTTAACATTTGAAAGAAAATGAGTCTGGGCAAAAGCTTCACAGTGAACCATCCTGCTCAGACACGGGTGCAGCCCTCGGCAGAGCCCGTTCTGCCTGATGCATTAAGGGTCAGTGGACTGTTAAGCAAAACTGAAGCAAAGGACCAGATTTTAGACGGTACAGCTAAAATATTTCCTGAAACAAAACAAAAAATACACAAAGAAAACAAGCAAAAATATGCCTTGGAGAACTTGTACAAGCTGGGGGTGGATTATGTAACCAGGCAGAAGGAACTGGCATTCTAAAGAGTAGATTTGCAAACATTTGACATTGTTTTAGCCATTTGAAATTGGTGAAGCTGGCAGCAGCATGAAATTATGAAATATCTGAATAACAGATTTAAAAAATGCTACATCCCACAAAATACTAGAACCTCTGACTGAAAGGAGGACTCGAGCTTATTTTTTAAAACCTTCATAAAAAGAGAAGTAAGTTTAGAGAATAAACAAACTTTATTTTATAACAGTATTACAGAAAGCAAAATATCATTTAATACAACTTGAAGCTGCTAGAAATCTAATCTGGCATCATAACTATACATGGGGGCAAAGCAAAGGAAAGAATGTTCAATACAGTTAATACGTCCCTATCAGGTCTCTGGCATCAGCTTTACTGGTATAACTTTCTTACAACTGTCAAAAAAAAAACCCCCACCATGGCCCTACTCCTCCGTCCCAGCATCCTCACACCTGTGAATCATCACGCTATCTGAAAGAGATAACACCTGCTTGATAAACAAAAGGTCAGTTTTTACACGGGGACAGGGGGTTTAATACAAAGCCAAGTGTTCTACACAAGTGTTCAAATAATGGAAAGTATGGGAATTTGAACATGTTAAGAAAGAAAGCACTAAGGTTTTTAAGCTGCCTGAATATTTTAGTAGGAGGGAAGAAATCACTCTCTCCCTCTCCTGTTTCTGGAATGCTGCCGAAGAGCCCGTGTCTGAGAAGGATCGGCACTGTGGTGCGACAGGGTCTCTGAACACAGTGCGTGGTCAGTGAACTTCATCGTAGTTCTCCAGTCTGCAGATTCCTGGACTTTCTGCTCCAAAGTAAAAAGTCACAGGACTGGAAAGTCAAAAGGGTTCATTATCAAAAAATAGCCCCAGTGAAATTTTCAAAACATTAGAAAATTTTCATAATGTAAGAAACACTTTTAAATCTGCATTAACATTTTCTCATACAGTGTATTTACCGCAAACTGAAAACTCTGTAAATATTGACTTCTAAGAACCCCATGGGAAGCATCCGGAAGAAGGAAAGCCACTATCAAAATTAGTCACAGAGTCTCCTTTCCGCACAACAGCACCTGTTCCAGTGAACAGCACCGTACCAGCTGTGGCTGGCTTTGTTCACTATCATTTGATCAAAATGAGTCACAAAAAGCAGGTAGTTGTACACAAAGTAAACAGGAAACAAAAAACAAAACTCTCTAACTGAAAAAAAAAAAAAAAAGGAAAGAAAAGAAATAATATTTAGAAGTGGTTATAAAACAAAACAATATATTAAAATGCAAGGGAATGGTATAGACCAGAGCTGTTAAGGTAAGGTTTGGTGTTGGCATTTTAATTCTTCAGGCTTCTGGCCATTGGAACCAGTCGTAGTATAAATTCGCTGGAGCAGTGGTGTGGCATTAAGACTTGGAATGGTCAAAATTCTTCAGGTTCACAAAGTTGAACGTTGTCTATAAAATGAATTTCTAGAAGGAAAATAAAAGAGAAAGAGAAGGCTTAAATATTCCAAAGACAGAGGCTTGGGGAAAAAAATGTAAGATTCATTAAATTCCAAATGAAGTAAGAGACAATTCCTATCTGCCTGGTTCTATAGTAAATAGTACTTTACCGGAAGACAAGTATGAGACTGATTCACTCTTGAGGGCCTTAAAATATCTGGAGGATTGACAAGCACACTGGAAACTACACGAGAAGTTGCCCAAGAACTCAACGTTGACCATTCTATGGTTGTTTGGCATTTGAAGCAAATTGGAAAGGTGAAAAAGCTCCATAAACTGGTGCTTCATGAGCTGACCAAAAATCAACAAAATCGTCATTTTGAAGTGTTGTCTTAATTCTGTGCAACTGCAATGAACCATGTCTCGATCCAGTTGTGAGATGAGATGAAAAGTGGATTGTATACCACTACTAGCGACTACCACCTCAGTGGCTGGACAGAGAAGTAGCCGCAAAGCACTTCCCAAAAAGCCAAACTTGCACCCCCCAAAAAGGTCATGGTCATTGTTTAGTGGTCTACTGCCAGGCTGATCCACTACAGCTTTTTGAATCCTAGTAAAACCATTACATCTGAGAAATATGCTCAGCAAATTGATGAGATGAACCAAAAAGGGCAATGCCCGCAGCCAGCACTGGGCAACAGAATAGGCCCAATTCTTCTCTACGACAATGCCCAACCATACATCACACAACCAGTGCTTCAAAAGTTGAACGAATTGGGCTACCAAGTTCTGCCTCATCTGCCATATTCACCTGACCTCTTACCAACTGACTACCACTTTTTCAAGTATCTTGACAACTTTTTGCAGGGAAAATGCTTCCACAACTAGGATACAGAAAATGATTTCCAAGAGTCCGTAGAATCCAAAGGCACAGATTTTTATGCTATAGGAATAAACAATCTTATTTCTCATTGGCAAAAATGTGTTGATTGTAATGGTTCCTATTTTGATTAATAAAGATGTGTTTCAGCCTAGTTATAACAATGTAAAATTCAGGGCCTGAAACCACATATTACTTTTGCACCAACCTAACAGTTGAGTATACAGATTATGGGGGGGAAGACAGGAATGAATGAGGTGGGGGGTGGGGGGGGAGACAGGACAATGGAGAAATGGAAGTGATGGAGGCTAAGCATTGGTATGGTGAGTAATCAAAGGCAAGAAAAAAAAACATGAGATCTACTTTTTTAATAACAGACTGAGAAGTATGAGCTTGATTTACTGGGTTGGTGGCGAAGTTAGTTCTGGTTTTTCCAGAAAGGTACTTTGTGGCCAACACAATAAAACATAAAAATAATGAATTCAGAAACAGCATTCAGACGAAAAATAAAAAAACAGTCAACTGCCCATCTGCTGCAATGACTTCAGTATGAGTCAGGGAACCAGGGGAGGCCCAGCTAACATAAGGCATGACAAACCCAGAAGAGGAGGAGCTTGGGACTGCAGACACCAGAGGAGACTAACACATGTGGAATCTGGGGCCTCAAAAATAGGAGAATGAGAGGCCTAGAGCCTGGGCGAGGTCATAGGATTAGGGATGTAGATCCGCAAGCTGGCACCAGTGGACACACGAGACCCACAGACGGAACTAGTCTCACGTGAGTATGTCTTGAGGAAGCCAACTATCAAAGGCACGTAGGTTGGAGAGTGGACTAAAATCAAAGTGGACAGGGAGGCAGACAAAATGTAAGGATGGTGCATTGTCTCTACAAGAGAAAGGAGTTTTTAAGAAGGCAATTGTTTCACTTTCTATTTCAGCTTGGTTGAAACTTTACCCAAATGGTAGGTGATTAGAAAGGGCAGTGGAGGGCAGTAATTAATGTCCTTTCCAAGAAGCATTGGTCCAAAGTCAATTAGATTGTACATTCTTTTGATTAGATAAAATTGCCTTGTTTTAATGAAAAATTCCCCACCAATTAGATTTATCACAGATATTAGTATAGCCTCTTGATTATTCAGGACAGATTGCCTAATCGAATTCACTGTTTCCCACCTTGCTGTCTGCTCTAGGCTATTTCATTACTCAGTAGGACTTCTGCTTGATTCTAGACAGGGGGAAAAAAAAAAATCAATGGAGAAAACAGTCTTCTTTTTTTTAGGTGAGTAATCATGAACAGAAATGTGGGGGGTGGTAAAGGGGTCAGCTAAAACTACCAATCAAACTTATTAGAGCGTAATGTGACCTTTAGTTGTGCTGTTGGTCTATTCCTTTTTTATTTATTTATTTTTTTTGAGAGCTTGTAACTCTGTTTTGCTTAGTGAACATGTATCATTTGTTGAATACAACTTCCACTCTGCCTAGCTTATGTTACAGAAAATGAACCCCTGTTTGACACTACTTGGAAATCTTCATAAAGAATAAGAAGTAGTATTATATTCTCCACTTCCTTCACACATTTCCAGGACACTTTATTTCACTGAATCTATTTTCACCAAAGATTAAATTTTTAATTTGTAAAAGAAAGCTAAAATCAAGTCTGCTTCAGTCATTAGCAGACAAATAAGAATCTAGGAATATGGAGAAACTGCATCAAAGAGATCTTGGTGCAACATTTCTTGAAATATATGTAGATAAAATTTGTTACCCATGTAAATCAAAATATCATGTACTTTCATTTATTCACAATCAAACCATTAGAAAGTAAAATAAATCCATTTTTTTTCTGGTTAATAAGTATTACAAATAACAGCCTTAATGTACTCTTAGGATTCCCGACAACTTTCAGAATCAAAGAAAATTATTTTTATTGTAATTTTAATGTTCAGTATATTTTTTTCTCATTCTTTAAAAAACTATAAACTGAGTAACTCTGAGTTAATTAGATATTCAGTGTGGCAGAACATCCCAGTTCCTTACTGTTCTGGATGAACAGGAAGTAATTCATTTATACATTCACCAATCTTTCTAATAATTTTATTTATTCATTTTTGCTGGGTCTTTGTTGCTGCTCGGGCTTCTCATTGCAGTGGCTCCTCTTATTGCGGAGTGTGGGCTCTTGGGCTTCAGCACTTGTGGCTCCTGGGCTCTAGAGCACAGGTTCAATGGCTGTGGTGCACAGGAGCTTGGCTGCTCCATGGCATGCGGGATCTTCCCGGATCAGGGACCAAATCTGTGTCTCTTGCATTGGCAGGTGACTTCTTGACCACTGAGCCAATCAGGGAGGCCCTCGTTTATCTTTTTTTATTGTGTTTTGCATTTAAACACATAGAGAAATATATTCCCAAGTACTGAACATCCAGCTTTTGAGCTGGGAAGGAGAAAAGGTGGGGACCACCAACACCATTAATACACGAGCATCTGACATTTAAAATTTTTCTGTCTTTTTAGCAGGGGAAAAAAAACACAACAAACCTTATTATTTGGCCATTTTAAACAAACTACATTTTGAGTCTAAATAATTTATTACATAGCCCAATCAATCTGAAACTAGGCATGGTTCTTCATGAAAACTTGTACAAGTTTTAAAAGCTTTCTCAAGTTTCAACTACCTCACAGACACAGAATTCTGGTTGTCAATGCAAATTGACACACGTTAATTACAGCATTAATTCAATCTGCTTTCACTTTTTGACTGTGTCATAATATTCACCTTGAGTTTGGATATGGTTCTAACAGTTAAGTATGAGCTATACTTTATGTATTTGAATTTTGGTCAAGTAAAAACAAAAAACCAAACTGCTATTTCCTTGCTTCAGTTTCCCACCCCTGGACTATACAATGTCAGTGAACATGTCTAAGTCACATTCCCTAGCCTGTGTCCCCCTCTATCAGTCAATGAGAGAATAGATCAATGCAGCCTTTTCACCTGATTACAGGTCTAATTCTGCATCTCAATTTTTCAAGCATACACACTGGTTGCCTACTTTACCTTAAGTCTTCATGTAGGGTCTAGAGATTTCTTAAATTTATCTTTCTCAGTGTGCCTGATGAGTGTGGGCAATCAGTCAAGAATGGGGGTTCACACGGCCTCAATCTTGAGCATGTTCTACTCCAGAAATGGATTCAGTACTTAGCAAATATGCACTTTAAAAAGATCATCCTAAGTGATGGGTGGTAAAGCACTCATCCAGAGGGGAGTCTCAATAAAAATGCAAAACTGTGGCTTTTATATAACACAAAATAATGCAAGAAAATATAAAACCTTTCAGGATAATGATGATTCAATTATTATACCATAGGGCAGTAATATAGCTGAGATTTTAAAAACATGAGTAAATTATTTCTGTAAGGTGCATGTAACTATTTCAATAAAAATGAGGTGCATGTACTCAAGTGTGAAACAGTTTTAAATATGATAGTCTATGAATTTCAGTTATTTCTAAACTTTGATTTTAGTCTTCCTTGGCTCTCAATTTGCATTTTTAAACTTTAAAACAGAATTTTCATTGTAAGACTATAAAACCCTAGAGCCAAAAAACATAAGTATGATAAATAATCTATTTGGTTAGACCAAGAAATAGTCAATTCTTACAATGCTTATATTGTCACTATAATTTAGACCCACCAGTTCTCAAAGTGTGGTCTGTAGACCTTGGGGGCCACCATGACTCTTTCAGAGGGTTGTAAAGTCAAAGCTATTTCATAATCATCCTAGGACACTATTTGCCCCTTTCACGATGTGAACACTTTCACTGATGATGCAGAAACAATGGTCAGTAAACCTGCCGACATCCTAACACAGGTCAAGGGTGACACCAACGTGTACCCAAAGTCACTGCATTCTTTCCCACCAAGCACTCACAGTGAAATAAAAAGCAAGCCAGTCAGTTTCTCTCAAGGATGTCCTCGGTGAAACGGGAAAAAAATATCATTTTTTCTTACATTTCCCCCCGAGAGTACATTCCCTCCGCACACAAACGTGCAGCGGATGACGAGAAGGAAACTGAATTCATACGAATGCATGAATTGTGAGTGGAAAGCACTCTTTAGCATTGGATTTCTGGCACGTGTTTTCTTGAAAATGAGATGAGCCTGTCACTTCAAGAAAAACAGTTGACAGAACTTGATACCAATGATAAAAATTCAAGTTTTCATGTGAAAATGATAATTTTGGAAAACTGTATTTTGGGCCCCTTGAGCTAGACTCTTCTAAGGAGATCAGCGGCAACCACAGATCTTTTTACTGTCTTAATCATTTTGCCTTTTCCAGGATGGCATATAGTTAGACTCATACAGTACCTGGTACCTCCTCAGACAGGCTTCTTTCACTAGGCGACTATTTTTAACTTAATATTTTGAAAACTATTTGATTTGTAAATGGCAAATTTTAATCAATAAAATTCACAAAAAACACTCTCTGGACTACTTCAATAATTTTTGTGTGTTCCTGAGACCTTTGCTTGAGAACTACATCTATGGAATCCGCTTCCTGACCTACTACTGTTTCCTCCTCTCACCGATATTTGTGTGACTGCTGAACAGAGAAGGAAAAATGAAATCTAGTGTCTTTTCCTTTTCAGTCAAATGGCGCAAAATACCTCTTCCACAAATAATTTGCATCTTTTGGTTTGCCTGAATACATTAATGCTGTGTGAAGGGCACTTTTCTCATGAGGCTCACATGAGGGTTTTCTTCAAAGCTAACAGTAATCTTTCTGTTAGAGCCTTTATGCACATTCCATTCCAGTCACTCTCCCTAAAGAATTACCACATGTGGCAATTTTGGAATATCCTGTCAAATGAAAGCAACATCAATTCTACCTCATTTTTAAACATAATTATTCTATAAAATCTGTAAGTTTTACTTGTGCACTTACTTACATATTATAGCTGCAGCCTCAAAGACATTCTGTCCAAAATACATTTTTCTAAAATGAGGTGTGCTTCAATTACTGAATCGGCCAAAAGTTCATTCAGGTTTTCCTATGACATCTTACGGAAAAACTCGAACAAATTTTTTGGTCAATGCAAGCCACTGGTGGGAGTCTATATTTCAAAGATTCCCATTGTGAACCCCTCAGAGCAAGCAGTATGCAGTGTGGAGTCAAACTGACTGAAGATCAGCTCTGGCTTTGCCAGGCACCGACGGTATGACTGGGTGAGGGACAACCTCTTTACGCCTTAGTGTCTACATCCAAGTGACTGTAAGAACTAACTGAAATAATACATGGTAAAGTCCTTCAATAAAGCTCAGCACAGAGTAGGCCCTCAGTAAATGTGGGCTAATAATATTACTATGGATTTTCACATATACCTTATTCCTGGTTTTACTTCCAAACTCAATTCTACTTTTTTTAATATAAATTTATTTATTTTAATTGGAGGCTAATTACTTTACAATACTGTATTGGGTTTTGCCATACATCAACATGTATGGCATCAACATGCCATCAACACGAATCCGCCATGGGTGTACACGTTCCCCATCCTGAACCCCCCTCCCACCTCCCTCCCTGTACCATCCCTCTGGGTCATCCCAGTGCACCAGCCCCAAGCATCCTGTATCCTGCATTGAACCTGGACTGGCGATTCGTTTCATATATGATATTATACCTGTTTCAATGCCATTCTCCCAAATCATCCCACCCTCTCCCTCTCCCACAGAGTCCAAAAGACTGTTCTGTACATCTGTGTCTCTTGTGCTGTCTCTCATACAGGGTTACCGTTTCCATCTTTCTAAATTCCATATATATGCATTAGTATACTGTATTGGTGTTTTTCTTTCTGGCTTACTTCACTCTGTATAATAGGCTCCAGTTTCATCCACCTCATTAGAACTGATTCAAATGTATTCTTTTTAATGGCTGAATAATACTCCATTGTGTATATGTACCACAGCTTTCTTTATCCATTTGTCTGCTGATGGACATCTAGGCTGCTTCCATGTCCTGGCTATTATAAACAGTGCTGCGATGAACATTGGGGTACATGTGCCTCTTTAATTCTGGTTTCCTTGGTGTGTATGTCCAGCAGTGGAATTGCTGGGTCATAAGGCAGTTCTATTTCCAGTTTTTTAAGGAATCTCCACATTGTTCTCCATAGTGGCTGTACTAGTTTGCATTCCCAGCAACAGTGTAAGAGGGTTCCCTTTTATCCACACTCTCTCCAGCATTTATTGCTTATAGACTTTTGGATCGCAGCCATACTGACTGGCGTGAAATGGTACCTCATTGTGGTTTTGATTTGCATTTCTTTTCATGTGTTTGTTAGCCATCTGTATGTCTTCTTTTGGAAAACTCAGCAGTGGCCTCAAGATTGGAAAAGGTCAGTTTTCATCCCAATCCCAAAGAAAGGCAATGCCAAAGAATGCTCAAACTACCGAACAATTGCACTCATCTCACACGCTAGTAAAGTAATGCTCAAAATTCTCCAAGCCAGGCTTCAGCAATATGTGAACCGTGAACTTCCTGATGTTCAAGCTGGTTTTAGAAAAGGCAGAGGAACCAGAGATCAAATTGCCAACATCCGCTGGATCATGGAAAAAGCAAGAGAGTTCCAGAAAAACATCTATTTCTGCTTTATTGACTATGCCAAAGCCTTTGACTGTGTAGATCACAATAAACTGTGGAAAATTCTGAAAGAGATGGGAATACCAGACCACCTGATCTGCCTCTTGAGAAATCTGTATGCAGGTCAGGAAGCAACAGTTAGAACTGGTCATGGAACAACAGACTGGTTCCAAATAGGAAAAGGAGTACGTCAAGGCTGCATATTGTCACCATGTTTATTTAACTTATATGCAGAGTACATCATGAGAAATGCTGGACTGGAAGAAACACAAGTTGGAATCAAGATTGCTGGGAGAAATATCAATAACCTCAGATATGCAGATGACACCACCCTTATGGCAGAAAGTGAAGAGGGGCTAAAAAGCCTCTTGATGAAAGTGAAAGTGTAGAGTGAAAAGGTTGGCTTAAAGCTCAACATTCAGAAAACGAACATCATGGCATCTGGTCCCATCACTGCATGGGAAATAGATGGGGAAACAGTGGAAACAGTGTCAGAATTTATTCTTCTGGGCTCCAAAATCACTGCAGATGGTGACTGCAGCCATGAAATTAAAAGACGCTTACTCCTTGGAAGGACGGTTATGGCCAACCTAGACAGCATATTCAAAAGCAGAGACATTACTTTGCCAACAAAGGTTCGCCTGGTCAAGGCTATGGTCTTTCCTGTGGTCATGTATGGATGTGAGAGCTGGACTGTGAAGAAGGCTGAGTGCCGAAGAATTGATGCTTTTGAACTGTGGTGTTGGAGAAGACTCTTGAGAGTCCCTTGGACTGCAAGGAGGTCCAACCAGTCCATTCTGAAGGAGATCAATCCTGGAATTTCTTTAGAAGGAATGATGCTAAAGCTGAAACTCCAGTATTTTGGCCACCTCATGCGAAGAGTTGACTCACTGGAGAAGACTCTGATGCTGGGAGGGATTGAGGGCAGGAGGAGAAGGGGACAACAGAGGATGAGATGGCTGGATGGCATCACTGACTCGATGGGTGTGAGTCTGGGTGACCTCCGGGAGCTGGTGATGGACAGGGAGGCCTGGCGTGCTGCGGTTCATGGGGTCGCAAAGAGTCGGACACGACTGAGCGACTGATCTGATCTGATCTGATGTCTTCTTTGGAGAAATGTCTATTTAGATTTTTGGCCCATTTTTTCATTGGGTTGTTTATTTTTCTGGAATTGAGCTGTAGGAGTTGCTTGTAGATTTTTGAGATTATTTGTTTGTCAGTTGCTTCATTTGCTGTTATTTTCTCCCATTCTGAAGGCTGTTTTTCACCTTGCTTATAGTTTCTTTTGTTGTGCAGAAGCTTTTAATTTTAATTAGGTCCCATTTGTTTATTTTTGCTTTTATTTCCAATATTCTGGGAGGTGGGTCATAGAGGATCCTGCTGTGATGTATGTGGGAGAGTGTTTTGCCTATGTTCTCCTCTAGGAGTTTTATAGTTTCTGGTCTTACGTTTAGATCTTTAATCCATTTTGAGTTTATTTTTGTGTATGGTGTTAGAAAGTGTTCTAGTTTCATTCTTTTACAAGTGGTTGACCAGTTTTCCCAGCACCACTTGTTAAAGAGGTTGTCTTTAATCCATTGTATATTCTTGCCTCCTTTGTCAAAGATAAGGTGTCCATAGGTGCATGGATTTATCTCTGGGTTTTCTATTTTGTTCCATTGATCGATATGTCTGTCTTTGTGCCAGTACCATACTGTCTTGATGACTGTGGCTTTGTAGTAGAGCCTGAAGTCAGGCAGGTTGATTCCTCCACTTCCATTCTTCTGTCTCAAGATTGCTTTGGCTACTCGAGGTTTTTTTTGTATTCTACTCTTAAAAACAGATGTCCAGTTCTGTTTTTCCATTAATAATTGCCTGAAGCAATATAATGATTTCTTTACAGAGTATTTCATTCAGTCAAACATTCGTTCAATCTAATCCTGATAAAGGATGGCGCTAAAAATGCTCTTCTTCTTTGCAAATGACTGACAGATCAAAGTCTAAACTAAGATACTCACATGGAGTACCCTTGTCATTTGCCTTTGACAGTCTGTCCAGCCCCTGCTGGGAACTCAACCCCCAGCCACAATGTAGGATCTGCTTCTCCTGATGTCTGGCCCATGGTTTCCTACGTGCTCTTTCCTCTCTGCCCAATACATGTGCCAATCCTCCCCACACTCAGCACATAGGAAGTGTCCTGCTGCCTTCATGGGGAGGTCTTCCCTGACCTGCCAGTCAGAAACAGTTTCTCCTGTCAACTTTCACAGCCCTTTCTCAAGGCTTCTCTTAAAACACTTTTTTTTTAAACCATGTATGTTATTTGTACACTTGTTCCTATGCATTTACTTTTCTCACAACTATCACAGTCCCTTGAATGTGGTATGTTCCCAATATACATTAATGAATCCATGAATGAAGTAACAGGGACTAACCCACAAGGCAAGGCTGAAAGGCAAGAGCTTGGGAGGGAAAACACAAACAGAATGGTATTATATCTCTGGGAACAAAGCATTACTGGCTTGTCCTCACCATCAGTTTCATCTGCTGATTTAAGTGGAAAAATTTCAGGCTCATTTTCCTGCTCTCTTTTGTTGAATAACTACTTCTGAGATATCCCAGGAGGACTCTTAGTTCTTTAAAAAATGAGTTTTCCTGAATCTCTGAAGCTTTGACAAAGATTTCTAAGAGTAGTTATTATTTGGCCCTAAAGGGAGAGGTGGGTCTTTTGGTTCACTCTGCCAACTTCAAATCTTGTAAGAACTTGATTTGAAAGCATTCCACAAAATTTTAAAGCTTCTTTTAAATAACAAGTGGACTATGGTAAGGTTACATTCAATACTGTCAATCTTAGGGTTACAAGTGGGGATGAGAAAAATTTCTCTAATCAAATCAAACAAAATAAAAGTTGTACTAAAAAAAAAAGTAAGAAAACTCTTTTATCGTTTAGAAAAGCAGTTTTGAAATATATATGACTAAAACTCACTTAGTATTTGTTTTGTATTTTCCTTAAATAGGAAAGTTGCTGCTGCTGCTGCTGCTGCTAAGTCGCTGCAGTTGTGTTCAACTCTGTGCGACCCCATAGATGGCAGCCCACCAGGCTCCCCCGTCCCTGGGATTCTCCAGGCAAGAACACTGGAGGCCATTTCCTTCTCCAATGCATGAAAGTGAAAAGTGAAAGTGAAGTCACTCAGTCATGTCCGACTCCTAGCGACCCCATGGACTGCAGCCTACCAGGCTCCTCTGTCCATGGATTTTCCAGGCAAGAGTACTGGAGTGGGGTGCCATTGCCTTCGAATAGGAAAGTTAATGGGAATCAAAAGAGTTCATCTCTAGACTCAACTCCCTCATTTATTAACATTCTTTTTTCTTACCTTTTCAGCATTCAGTCTGTTATTTTAAACTTACAGGACAGTTCAATTGGGAATAGCCACATTTCAAATGCTCAAGAGCCACATGTGCCCTACTGGACAGAACGAGACCAGATTCTCACTTTGCTCTAATGCTAACTAAAGTATTTTGATGTATGACAGTAAAATAAATGTAGGGCCAACAATGTCCCAGGAATATAATCCTCATGAACACAGGAATATCTTAAGAACATACAGAGACTTATTAATTTATCCCCCCAGTAAAATTACCTCCTAAGCCACCCACAAAATTACATTAAAATTTAAAATTACTATTTAAAAACTAGTATCTGGGATGTCTAACATTAGATAAGTTCTTGAAACAAATGAAACTATACTCAGCTCTACACATGATGGTATTTTATGATTCTTGCCTAGAATTGACTTATGACAAATTACTTCAAATTCTATGGTTGTGGGGGGAAAGAAGATGCTCTATGTGAAGTTTTAGATTAAATATTCTTTTAATTTCCATCCTCTACAATACACCCTTGCACTAGGGTATAATAAAGTCACCAGCTTCATATTCCTCAAAGGCTGGGTTGGGGGGGTGGTAAAAGATAAGTAGGGAGACAAGTACCAGGACCCCAAAATGAAGAGATGGGAAGGTGACTTGGACAGCTTATTCTCCCCCTAAAGTGGCAGCACCTACTGAGCCACTGTGGCCTTGAAAGAAAGCAGGCTCTGACGTTTTTAGAATCACTGGGTATCTTCCCATTTTAAGCATCAATAACTCAAGTTCTATAACATGCTAAACACTCAAGTTTGTTTGGGCTGAAAAACAAACCAAAACTCTGGATATGGTCTGTGTGTCTCCAATTTGTTAATTTTGTCTTGTCCTTGCCCTCTCTTTTCGACTGAGCGACTGATCTGATCTGATCTGCGCTCTCTTTTTAGCGCCATTTAAAATTCTCAATTATAATGAAAAACTGGAGAAAACATGCAGCATTTGTGACTAAGGGATTAATATTCTTAATAACTCTGTAAGAGATCAAAGATGATAAACACTTGAATAGAAGGGAATGCCTATCCACTGCAGTATTCTTGCCTGGAGAATTCCATGGATAGAGGAGCCTGGTGGGCTACATACAGTTCATGGGGTCACAAAGGGTTGGACAAAGGACACAAAATGGCAATTCAAAGAAATGCAAATTGTGTTCATGTGCACATATGTAGACATATATATGTGTGAATACATGTACTCCCTAGCAATGAACAATAGTGATTTAAAAATACTCTATCCTCACAATTTAAAAAAGGGAGGGGACAAACGCTCTTTCCTCACCAGGTCGGCAAAGACTTTTTAAATGTCATACAATCTTTAGTGTTGGTGAGTGTGGGGGAAACCGGGAGACTCTTAAGCTGCTGGTGAGTGTCTAACTGTAGAACCTCTAAGGAAGACAGGTGGGAAATACATCAAGAAGAAACTTCGTGTTTGGTGGCACACCAACTCTAATTTCTAAAAATTTGTCCTAGAGAAACAATGAAATTAATGGCCTCAAAATGTACATACAACTATAATCTTTGCAGCTATGCATTTACTCGTGGAAACTGAGAAATTAATCTAAATAGCCATTAATAAGGGTCAAGGAAGCTGTCCTGTGTCCATTTGATGGCTATTGGAAATTGATCAGATAATGATGGGCAAAGTTACCTACAATGTACTGTGAAGACATTGTGTACCATGGAGAAAAATGCCAGATAGATAGAATAGATCGAATCAACAGGATTGACCTAAATGAACAGAGACATGAAAACACATGTGCGAGTGCATCTGAGTGTGTTCACACACATATACCCTGTGGAAAGGGATTATGTATCTCCGGCGGAGCCTGGTGGACTGCCGTCTCTGGGGTAGCACAGAGTGGGACACAACTGAAGCGACTTAGCAGCAGCAGCAGGAGCAGAGTGATTATGGGTCACTTAAATTTTCTACCGTCGTTCCCTTTCAAAAAATTATGATTGCCTCTTCTTTTTTATTACCAGAAAAAACACAGAGTTTCATTTGGAAAAACAACAGTCAATGATGATTCTGTCCTAGAGCAAACCCTGGGGAATCAGACGCCCGGGTGCTGATGTATGCACAATGGCAGAGGCATCCACTGCCTCCTCTGTGGGGAGGTTCAAATATACTGGAAGTAACTCATTGGTAGCACCTGCCAGATTCACAAATGTTAAATGGAACATTCTACAGCATTCCACAGTGAAAACTGGCAGTGCCTGAAACTCACTAAATCCAAATTGACTTTTCATTTCTCTGTAGAAGTCTTCATTTTAGGTTTAACTTGCATTGAAAACTAAGCTGTAATAAAACGCTAATTTGGGGTATAAGACTAGTACAACTAGGTAAACAGAATAAAATAAGAACACAATAAATACAATGGGAACTGATATGCCTGAAACATCCCTGGCTCTTGAACTGAAAAGAGTCATCTGGAAGCTAATAGGCTGGTGCTTCTCTTTCAAGGACAGCGAGACACTCGCATGTAAATGAATAGCTTGTGATCCGTTGGAGCTCCGTTCAGCCAACACTGACACTCTCTCTTGTCCAGGTAGTTAGACGCTTGATGCTAATTTCCTGTTTGGCTTTTCAAGTTCATTTTGAAACCGTGAACATCACCCTGACTCTGAAATGCTGGTTGGAACACAATATCATCTTGCTTAGAAACTGGTATTAATGGATGCACGCTAGCCCAGAGAGCAACACCTCTAACTCAGAGTTATTTATTGTGGGTTGGTCGGGGCCTGGAACTCAGGGGCCATCGGATAGGCTCAAAGGGATGAGGCACGTGCCAGATTTTTAGTCAGCACTGCACTAGCTTTGGTGGCTCTGTCAGATGGACACTCTCTGGCTTCTCAGATGAAGGCAGGCAAGGTTGATGGAAAAGCAAAAGGCCCAGTTACTGAGCTTCCCACTTCCTGAAATCACTCTGTGTAAATCCTGTTTCTGCAACCTGTTATCGGCTCCCTCTCCACTATGTGACTAAAGTCGCCCTGACAAAGCCCTCAGGCTGACCCCGGACCACCAATTCCAAAGGAACATGTACCTGGTTTCTTTGCCATATTTAGTGCTTGGTTATGCTCTCCTCGGAGTTAGCTTCTCTTGCAGCTTTTGTGGCACCCTTTCCTCCCTGTTCCTATCTTCTTGCCATCTGACTCCTCCTCCTAGAGCTCCTCTGGTCCCCAGGCCCCAACTCTCTGACCTGGTCCTGGGTAGCAACACTCAAACCAAAGGCTTCACCAGTGGATGACACATTCAGATGTGTCCACTTCCTGTTTTGAAGCCTGCAGTGGTCTCTCTCTCTGAAAGCTCTTGGCTACTTCCTGGACCTCTCCATGGAGATATTCCACATGCATCTCAAACTCAGCATCTCTGGGGTTGAAAATTCTAAACTGTTACTTGACTTTTTAAGAACAAAAAGGTTCATGGCTGGCCTTCTGCGTTACAAAAAGTTCTTATAATGTGTCTTATTAACAAATTATTTGTAACTTCTATTGTCTCCCCCAGTTTACAGACGGCAGAACTGAGACACAGTGAAATAAAATAAGCTGCCCACATCACACAACTATGAATTGGATTTGAGCCCTGCAAAGCTGCTGTTAAACTTTCTCTTGACACTCAGACTACCTGGTAAATTTCCAATTAAGCATATCCTATGTCTGTATGTGTAAGTCAGAGCCTTATACGTTCACTTCCAAGCTTCCGCTGTAATTCCCATGACAGTTGGCCTCTCCTACAGTACCAGATAATGACAACAACAACATACGCTTTTGCTTTAAGACAACTACACTAAGAGAACCGGCCATATTGCACGTGACAAATGAAAAATAAAACTCATGCGTTCTATGATTAAAATTACAGGTACCACCAACCACCCATTTGCCCAAGACAGAAACCTGGGCGTTATCTGGGATTCTCCCCAGCTCCTACATCCTCTCAACTCACTAACTTCCATATCCTCATGCAAACAGTCAACAAGTCACAAACTTTATCTCCTTACTATTTCTCAAATACAAAGGAATACCCCATAGCTTTTCAGGATAAACTTCAGCCTCTTCTGATTGGCTACTATGACTATTTATGATCAGGCCTCTGCCTCTCTGTCCCGCTCATTTCCCATGACTCTCCTACAAGTGCCCTGCAAGGCAGCTGCACAGCATTTTGCACAATTCCCAGAGTGCTGGGTTTGCAGAATCAGATCATGCTGGCTCATGGATGGCCCCCTTCCACTCCTTTCTTCATTGGGCCAATTCCGATTCACCGTGACATTCAAGAGAAGCCATCTCTGATGTCCCATCCTGATTCTGAGATCTTGTCTCTGTTCCTACCAAATCCAGTGCAGAACCTATCAGAAAACTTGAGACTCTATTCTGCTGTGAGTGCAGACCTTGTTTGATTTGAAATCTCCATGGTAAAACAGTAGTTAACACTAGTGAGCCTTCCAGCATATCTGTATAATGAACAACAACAGAGAGAACAAAATGAGTGAATAGATGAGAGACCATTCCATCATTTCATCCTTTGGCCATTCACTGCTGCCAGCGAAAAGGAGGCGTCATTCACTTTTTCATCCTACATCAATGATTACTCAAGGAGTCTGAGAAGCTCATTTGAAGTCTGAGTTCACAGAGCTGATGGTGCCAGCTGAAGCAGGATTGGGAGCTCCCCCTCCTGGGGCTCATTCTTTCTGAGTCCACACAGGTCACCCCACCAAGCCTGGGTTCTTCTCCCTCCTCATTAGGACCAGTGTCGGATACCATTCTAGCAGACATAAGGTCAGTAACATTGTGTATCCATCCGAAAACCTCATAAATACGCAGTTAGGATAAGATGGTAAGGGAGAGTAGTCCTTAAGAGGACATAAAAACACTGCAAAGATTTAGAGAAGTGTTCCTCTAAAGTATTTTCTTGTTCATGGAGCTGCATTTAGCTCCTCGGCCTCAAACGTCCAGCTAGGGGAGGCAGACTGGGAGATCTGTCAGCATGTTGTTCTTTGACCATCTTTCCATCCTCCACACCCCACTTTCAATGCATGATGAAGACGTCAGACTACTCCAAAGGAAGAGGTCAGGTTAAACCAGGAGGAGAGCTTCTCACACCTGAAAAGGGAGATGGGGCCAACACATCACAAACAATACTTTCTTCTTCTTCTCTGATGTTGAAATACTGTCTTGGTCCTGCTCTTTGTCTCCACTGACCTACTGCCTCTGTGGGATTCTGGCAGGGCAGCCAGAGGGTAGCTGAAGCAGTGGAAACACATTCTTCCCAGCCCCGACAGTTATCAGCAAAGGAAATTGTTCAGAAACAAGTGGTGTGGCCAGTTGGGAATGGAGATGCTAAAATGACTTTGAGACACACTGAGGTAGCTCTCATTTGTCCTTCAGATTTCAACTCAAAGCTGAGCTTCTCAAGTAATTGCTTAATCTGGTAACAGTTCAAACCCTCTACTTTGTTCCCTTATATTATTTCCTTCAGAGCATCTGTGAGATATGCAATTACACTTTATTTGTTAATATTGACGCCTCCCCTCCTGGAGTGGAAGGGGACCTTCATCTCCGAAGGATGGGAACCATGACTATTGTCTACCAATTGACAATCCAAACTCTCACTGCCTAAGCTACCCTAGCACCTTTTGGCACTTGTTAAATATCTTTTCGATGACTGAATGAATCTTCCTACATTTGTCTAGCTTACTCACCTTACATGCGAATTTATACTTTAACCGTCTAAATCTGTTTAACGAGGATGCTTATAAAAGATGACCTCTGAGACAGGCATACTTCAAAGACTGTGTGTGTGTTTGTGTTCACAGCACAAGTGAATACAAGGTGCCAAGAATAATCCAGAACAGCCAAGACATTCTTGAAGAAAAAGAACTGGGGGGGGGGGTGTGTTATCCTACCAGATATAAATTCTAATTTTAAAGCTATATGGCACTGGAGTAGGGGTAGGCACAGACTGATGGAAATGAGTGTGCTCAGAAACACACCCACGCTTGTAAGAAACTTGCTCTCTGACCTGCAGACTACATGAGGGCAAGGGTCTCTTCAGTAGAGGGCTGGAACATTGGCTACAAACAAATCACTGTTTTCTAATCACACAGAAAAAATTTCAGATAGATTAAGGATTGATTCATGAAAGGCAACATTGAAATTTCCGTATTGAAAATATCTTTAACACCTCACGGTATGGAAAAAGCATACGCCATAAAGGAAAGCGTGATGGCTCAACTATATTAACATGTTAAATGTTACATTCAGTATATTAACATATTGACCTCTATTAATAATAAAAGATAAAACACAAACCTGAAGATTCTTGCAACACATAAAACTGACGGAAGATTAGTTTTCAGAATCTATCAAGAAGCAGTAAAACTAAGAAAGTTATACGGCATTAAGTTACACGTCACTATATGTCGTAAGTTGTACGTCATTTCATATCTATCTACCACATTGGCAAAAATGAGTAAGTCAGAAGGGAGGCTGTGTTTTGGTAGGACCCCTCACTTCCCGCGATGGGAAAACATTTGGCCTTGCCACGATGAGGAAGACGTGGTCTGTGACACACCCTTCCTGTGGGGACCTTTCTCTCAATTGATCAGTGTATGGATCACTTTAAAAACAAAAATGCAATCTGAGTTATATGTGCTATATAATAAAACCTGCTTTTCAAAATCCTAATACATACACAATTAGGAACACTTACCCCCTTTTTAGGAATTCTTTAACACTGCTTTTAATGGCAATATGTATTTTTGTCATTGCATGGGAGCAGCACAATGTATAACCATTCCCTACTGCTGGCCGTTTAGACTGCTTCAAATTTCTTGCTAGCATATATAAAAATGTGATAGTCCTGAAGATAAGTATTTGTATACATCTCTGATTATTTAAGAAACTCCTCACAGTAGTTCAAGTGGTAAGCAGGTTTAATATAAGGTTTTGTCAAATTGCTCTCCAGGAAATATTACTAATTTATACACCAGTGTAAGTATAGTTTCCCTCCCACAACCTCCCTAACTCTTGCTAATATAAACTTTGCCACATTTAGAAGTGAATTTTTCATTTTTAGGTAATAATGAGACTAAACACTTTTTGCTTATGTTTCTACATGGTTTACTTGCTTAATCCTCTGCTCTTTTTTTTTTTTTAACTTAAGTGAGTGGAGTGAAAGTCACTCAGTTGTGTCCGACTCTTTGTGACCCCATAGATTATACAATCCATGGAATTCTCCAGGCCAGAATACTGGAGTGGATAGCCATTCCCTTCTCCAGGGGATCTTCCCAACCCAGGGATCAAACCCAGGTCTCCCGCATTGCAGGCAGATTCGTTACCAGCTGAGCCACAAGGGAAGGCCTTTTTTTTTTTTCCACTTAAGTGTTTACATTTTTTGATGACACATAAATGACAATATGTTCCTTTCTCTGCCAAGCATACTGAACTTTATCACTTAACCATTTACTTTTGTTTTTGCTGGTTTGGCTCAAATTGTACATATTTCTATAGTCAAAGCAAGCCTTCTCTGTGTGGTTCCTTCTCTGATACACACAATTATTCTTAATGTCCACGTTTAAAAGACTTGACTCATCTTGCCCTTGGGCCCCTACAATAAAAGTCCCTCATCTAAACAATGGCAATAGCATCTTTCTCAGAGGGTCACTATGAACACTCAGATAACTTATACTAATGTGCTTTACAAAATAGGACAGAAACATATAAATGTTGACTATCAGCAGCTCTCAAAACACGGCAGTTATCAACAACCTCATGATGCCCATTGATCCCCAGAGTTTATAATTAACTGAATGCAGGTCACCTGAGCAGGTGAACTTGGGGATATTTAAGACTGAAAGACTGGACGGACTGTAGGAGACAGGCACCGGGATGCAAACAGGCCTTTCACATTATACTCAGTAGAGACAGCACAGACGACGGGGCTCTTACCTTACTCTTCCCCCTCCTCCAACTCGGTTTCTTTGTGCACCACCACCCTCGTGACCGACATGTCGGGGTGCTGCTCCCTGGCTTCCCTGATGGCCTGGGCCAGTGCCTGTGGGGTCAGGAGAGAGTGTGGTAAGCAGAGAAAGAGGTTCTTTTTTGGGGTGGCAATGCATGAGCATACCCATCACCTGCGTTCCAGCCTCCAGCAAAAAGCAATGCTTTCATTGCTTTATCTGAGGAAGCAAGAAGATCTGAAATGGCCTCCTTGTTCATTTTAGAGAGTCCATCTCATTTCCCCAGATTTCCCATTTCTCCCATCCATTTCCAGATAACAATTCATGGAGGAGAAACACTCAGGCCCTGAATTCCACCCAGCCTGGCACTGACAGAATGAGACATGGAGAAAACAGACCTTCTCTGACCTCAGAATTTTCATCCATTACCTGACACTGACGCTGAGATCGTAAAGATCATGTTAAGGCCTGCTGTATGGACTGAAGGAACGACGTAAAGCCTCCAGCATGCTGTCTGCCCTCCACACTCCAGTGATACTTGTAGTTTTCTAGTTGCCTTACCCACCCCCAACACGCCCCCCAGAACAGGACCAGGCTCAGCTCATCTTTTTCCTCTTAGGCTCTCAGTAATTGCTTGAGGAATGTTGCAGGGAAAAATATCTATCAACTTCCAGGACACAGAACGATTAAAACTGCAAGCAACATTGACGACAATCAGTTAAAAGCTAAAGAGGAGAGAGACTAATCTTTAGATTAAAAAATATGGCTCCCTCTTTTATATAGAAACAGTGAAGGTGCAAAGGTTAATGGGCTCTCTCAGGGCCGCCCTCCTGGGCGGCTGCAGGGTCAGAGAAGGACCTGAGTCGCCACTCCATTGGTTCATGGGCGCTTTCCTAGACCTGGCTGTGAGAAAGCAGACAAGGTTTCTCTGTGCTTGATCAGAAAGTAAACTGTATATACAGATTATATACAAAGTGGAAAGATTCTATTTTTCAGAGGGAAAGGTGTTTAAAGAGGTCTTAGGGAGAAAGTAAAAGAAAACCCACAGAGAACAGTACTCTTCTAGCACAGAACTGGAAAACAAAAAAAGAAGTCCTACTAGGAGAGAGAGAGTTGTATCTCATCAGGAAAACAAGCCTTTGAAAAAAGCAGCAGAATTTTCTTGTGACTCTGTCACCTGCCTTCAAGGACAACTGCATTTCTTGTTTGCAACACTGTTTCTGTCAACTGGAAGGTTACGGAACAAAACCCTGAGCCTCATTCCACAAAGAAAGATAAAGCTAACAAAAGATTATTTCTTACGCTGCAAGTTTTTTACTCAGCTTGGAAGGCACTTGAAGGTGCTTCAATTCCTACTGGGGAACAAATTCTGGCGACTCACCTGTGTTGGGACAAGAGAGAACTTAGGGGATCAGGCCTCCATTTGAGCCGCAGCACAACTGTTTGTCACATGGGGAGAGCAGGCAGCCAGGAGGGTGGGAGTGGAGTGGGGACCTGGTCTCAGAGCAGGACAGAAAGTGCTGCCATGTACTGACTGCCATGTGAATGGGGAAGGAGACCCAGTACAGTATGGGGGCCTCTAAGTCTGTGTGCCTGTGCAGAGGGAAGGGGGAGACTCAAGAATCAACACTTGATCTACTCCCGGCTGGTCTGCGGAATCCCATCTGAGAAAGGCCAACTCTGATGGGGGTCAACGTGGCTACAACCAATTTCTCAGACAGTTTGAATTTATGTTCATTACAAAGGTCTGCCTGGGCTTCCCTGGTGGCTCAGATGATAAAGAATCTGTCTGCAATGCAGGAAACTCAAGTTTGATCCCTGCGTCGGGAAGACCCCCTGGAGAAGGAAATGGCAACCCACTCCAGTATTCTTGCCAGGAGAATTCCATGGACAGAGAAGCCTGGAGAGCCTCAGTCCATGCGGTTGCAAAGAATGCAACTGAGCAACTCGGATGCAACTGAGCAACCAACACTTTCACTTTCTTTCACAAAGATCTGCCTACATTAAACCAGTGCACTTGTTAAAGAGGAAATATACATGATACCCAAGAGAAAGTGGAATACACAAAACACACTTTTATTAGCTGAAAAGAATGGAAAATGGAAAACTGCTACTATCATCTTCAATGCATTTGAAATCAGTCTTCCTTTAGTTCCTTTCCTTCCATAATATCAGTACATATAATAAAATACTGTAAAATGTTAATGTATTATAGCAACAATCAAGACTGTGAGAAAGCTATCACATCACATTGCCAATTTGAGAAGTTATTTTATTAGAAAGGAAACATTCTGCCATCTTGTTTCTCACTCCCTGGTTCAGAGTTGAGAGCCATCAGGTGTAGAACTTGCAAAGCCAGTTTCTATAGAAGCGCGCCTCTTTCATTTGCCAACACAAAAAAAAGATTCCTTTTTTTCCTATCTTGCTCAGATGAAAGATTTCCTTCCACTATTAAAATTCTTCTAATGTGGGCAAGGAACTGAAAAAGGTGCCAATGACATGAAAGTCACCACATGATCAACCTCAGTTTTTGCCAGGGCAGTGATTTTCCTCCTTTACTTTTAAATAGCTTCATAGTCTCATTCACAGGCTTTAAGGGGAAAGCAAATACACCATGAGCTTTGGATAACAAGCACAGCAAAACCACAATTACATTTACTCAAAAAAGTTTAAAACTTTTAAATTTTTCATTACAAGTTATGAAAAGGGTAAATTTCTCTTCATTTGGATATCTGACCTCATTTTTAGGGTTTTTTTTTTTTTTTAAACTGGAGTATATAGCTGGTTTACAATGTTGTGTTAGTTTCAGATGTACAGAAAGTGATATATATATCTGTTCTTTTTCAGATTCTTTTCCATTATTGCTTATTACAAGACACAATATAGTTCCCTGTGCTATACAGTAGATCCTTGCTGTTTATGTTTATATAGAGTAGTGTGTGTGTGTTAATCCCAACCTAATTTATCCTTCCCCCCTCTCCTCTGTTTTAAAATGGGCTAAAACCGAACACCATACACACAAGGTGTGTGTCCTCAGAGCAATAGCTAAAGCCGTGATGCATCACCACGGAAGAGTTAGGAATGTGTGTTATTTTGGAACTGACATTTCAGGCTGTGTTTTTAATATCTGCTGTTCAGAAGCAGTATCATCTAGATTTAGTTTTCAGGTTAAAACAGGACAAAGAAACACACATAAAATAAAACCTGAGAGTAATCCATCATGAGAAAAAGTGGCATTTCAAAGTCTGAAAGGCCTAGTTCAGTGGAGAGAGAGCGCAGAAGAAAAAGGCTGCGAGAAGGCATAGATTCCCACCTTCCATCATGTCAAAGAATGTACGCTCCTGCCCAGCACACATTCAGCAAAGGCTGAGTGGGACTCTCAGAGGGAAACAGACTAAGCATAGGGTTTATTCAAACTTAAGGTCAGAGCAATTCAACACTGTCCTGGTGAAGAGAAGCAGAATAAGTCCTCTATATAGGAAACCAGAGGCTTGGTCTCCACACAGGTAATTCACTTCCTAGTAATGAAGAGACATGTACGGTCATATACTAGGAATCCCCACTACTAAGTTAAAAGAGAGTCAGGGCAACCCTTTACCTCTAAAAACTCTCATGGAATTTTAAAGAATACATTATGAAATATGTAAGTAAAATTATGTGTACAGTAATTAAAAAAAAAAAGAATAATTTTCTTTCTAGACATAGAATAAAACCTACTCCTCTTTGGCCACATGCAGTGAGCCCTTCATAAACAAGAAATTTTGTTCTCTAAAATTATCCTTCCCAAGTCCAATAGTGTTCAAAGCTGGGTTAACTATCATTTGTTCCTACTTCTCAGCTGAGATGGCCAATTGAACATTTCCTTTTCCTCAAATTATTGCAAAAGGAAAAAAGCTTGGTCTCCTTTAAAGTTGAGATAAAAATCACTCAGAATATAACAAGACAAAAAATTCTCATCACCACTTGGCACTGAAGTCTAAAATTAAAACAACTCTCCAAGTCACAGTGGTTCCATTCATTGCCTGCTTTTTAAAAGCATGCATTCTGCTCAACAATAGAACAGAAGCACTATGATTCTTTTAAAAAGTCTTTTCTGAATACATGTAAATTTTTACTTTGTAAGAGACCTTATATTACCTTTTCCTACCCCTCAATAATGGTTATGACTAGAGGAAAACACCTAGAGGAAAACAGCCCAACTTTTCTAATGCTATTAAAAAATGCTTGATAAGTTCCTAAAGACAGGCATAAGTCAAACTTAGCAGCTTTTCTTATTTTTTGAAGCCAAGGTCATGAAAATGCTATTTATTTTCTAATAACTGATGACTTACCATTAAATCAGGCCCACATGAATGCCTGAAGGTTGTCAAAATTTTTTAATATTTAGACGCAAAGGTGTGTGTAAAGCTAGTGGAAAATGAAAAAGCAACCCATGTTTTATGCAATTCAGTGTTAGGAAGGCTGAAAGGACAGGCTGTGTCTAGGCTGTGATGTGTCCTTATGCCAAGCTTAGGAGGTGGATTCATCCAGGAGGTACTGGGAGGAGGGATGTGACACAGGAATGTGACATAACAGAAACTTAGAAAATAAGCATGGTCAAAGAAGCAGATACTCTGATCTTTACCTGGTCATGATCAATATCTGCATCTCCTGTGATCACGATGCGTTTCTCAATTCTTGTTTCAGATATTCCACCTTTTACAGTCTAGAGGTCATAAAGGAAAAGGGAGGGGGGTTAGCAATCACTAAAACATGTTTACACATAATCAGAGAAAACACAAATGGAGCACACCTAGACCTTCTGATAATTATTAGGCAATTGACACTGAGTGGGGAACACTGATGCTCTAGAAATGTCTTTATTTATACGCTCAATGTATAATTCTATCATCCAATTTGAAAGCAACCTTAAAACTCTCTTAGCATAATTCAGGTGAGATCAGGATGCAATAGATCTCATGTAATCCAAACAGTTCCACTGGAACATTTCATTACAATTTCCTGAGTTTCTTCATTTCCCACTGGCCATTATTTTGAAAAGAAGCAAGCAGGGAAGAAATAGTTGTTTGGTTTATGTAGAATTTACGGGGACTCCTAATCATTTAGACATCTGGTTTAGTTAGGTTTGGAAAATTGCTTGATGTTATAGCTCTGATAGTTCTACTGGCTTAATACAAATTCATTTAGCAATTTTGTTCATTTAGTTTAGTGCAATAACAGAAAGAGAACTTGGATTTGTTTTAATATATGTAAGATGGGTGAGGGTGATAGAAAGACTTCCATCCAATGTTTGATTTGATTCCACATGTGGTTTGTTTAACTGACCACAGAGGCACTGAGGGGTTTTTCCTAGATACCTAGAAAGGGAGTGCTGAACTGGTTTACCCTTCTCTTTTAGGTTAGTTAAACTTCAAAACAATAGTATCGCGCCAGCTTCTTTGGGGTTAAAATTCTGAATATGCTCTTAAGAACATGAAAAGTTGTCACCTTTTGTTTGTATATTGCAACAGCCTCTAAGATTATTTGGGACAACTGATAGACAAAATCAGGAGTAGGAACTGCTGGTCTAAGTGCTGAGTTGTTACATACGTCTTCCTATATACGTCTTCCTATAGTTCAACTCTGCTGCTCAATATTCACATTCCCATTGATGCTATTGTGATGCCACCATTAGATTCCAACATTTAATGGGTACAGACCTGAACTCTAATCACACAATTTCTCTTTACATGGGACTGTATAATTTGAGGAAGAAAATTAAATACATGCCAAACGTAGGGACAGTGCAGGGTCAGTTAATGCTACAGGAAAGAATAACAATATTCTTTTTTTTCTTCCGTTAGCTTATTGGAAGGCTTTACAGATATCTGGAATGTTTTTAAATCAATTATTTTAAGCAGTTTAGGGAAGTGGGTGGGGTGGAGCATGAAACAGTTTATAAAGAGTATCCCAACCCAGTACTTTTGCCTGGAAAATCCCATGGACGGAGGAGCCTGGTAGGCTCCAGTCCATGGGGTCGCTAAGAGTCGGACACGACTGAGCGACTTCACTTTGACTTTTCACTTTCATGCATTGGAGAAGGAAATGGCAACCCACTCCAGTGTTCTTGCCTGGAGAATCCCAGGGACAGGGGAGCCTGGTGAGCTTCCGTCTATGGGGTCGCACAGAGTCGGACACGACTGAAGCGACTTAGCAGCAGCAGCAGCAGCAGTGGTTGTGACATGAACACAGAACGTGGCTGAACAAAGGCTGGAGGGGACCCGGGGGCAAGAGCTTCTGGGCAAGACTCTGCCGAACAGAGTCATTGGCTTGGAGCAAGGTGACAGAGCCTCGGGCATGATAGAAGCTGAGAGATCATATGCTCTGACACTCTGAACCATGAGTAAATACCACAGTCCTGAGAAAGCACAGACCCAATTTCTACCACCCTGATAAATTTACACAGTCATGGGTGATTACACCTACGTATAAGACACAGGGCTGACCACAGAGATCATTAGGTTTTAACAGCTAGATACACTTTAAAATGAACACCAATACCATCACGCATTTTGGGGACTTTTTTAATTTACAAAGTTTTCTTGTTGTTGAAATATTGAGTGAGGAGGGCAAAAGGGATACATCTGGGACCTTCAGTCTCTAGTAGAAGCAGCAGGCATTACTGGAAAATAATGCTTGGTTAGAAATGTGATGACCACAGCATACACTGGAATCACTTGGAGGGCTTCCTAAACACTCCTTGGGTTTCAGAAGATCTGGACCAGGGCCACAGTATTCACACTGCTAGCAAGCCCCTGGATGAGACTGTTGCTGCCAGTGCAGAGACCACATTTTCAGAATCACTGGTCATCACACGTTAAACACTTAAGAGAATGTTCTGGAAAAAAATGCCCCAAATCCACATACTTAATTAATCTTAAATCAATGGGGGAAATTTACATTATTTGAATAACTCAGTGAAAATTTCCAATGGCGGTCTCCACTCGTTTGCTTCAGTCAGGAGAGTTAACTGGTACTTACCAAACCTATGCTTCTATTTTATTAAGTTTCTTCTGCTCTTATAGCTCTCTCAGGTACAGCTATTTTGAACATATTTTTACCCCATGTACTTTACAAATTTGCAATTTGGTTTAAATACAAATGTCAGTGGAACCCAATTTCTTGCATACTTTAAATCTATGCATGTTTATTCCAGGGCACTGTGTGTAAAAATTTGAAGAGTGAATAGGAACAAAGAAAACAATTCAGAAAAGATTTTGATGGCAATGTACATTCCCCTGGATTGCTTTACCTTGGTGATGTGTGTGGTTGTTGTTGTCGACACGGACTCAGATGTGATGGTCTGTGCGGTCAGTAACGTGCCTGAGTCACCACCAGCCGCGCCATCAATCTTTGGAGATTTAGGGGGAAAATACAAAGTAATGCTTAACTTCCGTTCTGTTTTCAGAGAAGACCCCTCCCCATCAAACACGCATCCTTTAAGATTTATGCAGTTGGAAGAAGACGCTAGCTGCCAATCCCCTGCATGTTTGTAATGGTGATTTACGGATCATAGATTGGCTAGCATTTAAAGAGTAAAGGGAAGGATTAAATGCACATGCATGAGCAGAGAGAAAAAAGAATGGAAGTAGAAGATGGGACTGAGACCTAGAAGGGAGTCGTGAGGGGAGTCGTGAGAAAATCTGACTGAGGGCCATTTGCAGAATCTAGAAGAAACCAGAGAACCAAGCAAAGAAGTTTCCACAGTGACCAGAAGTACTGGGTTTGTTGTTTTTTAAGCACAGGTGGGTAAAAATAAATGTTTTCTCATATTACTAAGCAACAGAGCCTGCCTAGCACAGACTAAGCTTAAGTGATTTGGTTAATTGCTTATCTCTAGATTTCTTTTTTAAATGACACTGTTCCTGTAATAGTTTGTGCATATACACAGCTACAATACATGTGGCACACATGCACACCTGTGCATGCACGCACTCGATATGTGTGTGCGTATATCGCTCATACATAAATCTTGTCTCTATATGTATATAGATACATATACATATATACATAGATACAGATACATATATAGACATATACATATGTCTATATATGGTTTAACTTCTTTGCTCTGATACTAGAAAGTTCTAGAGTTTACCAGGGGGAATAATGAAGCACATTAATGGCCTACACGTTTATGCTAAGACCACCAAATATACTTGTCTCCAGTTTCCTGAAACTGACACAGGAAATAACTGGAAGGTTCAGAGTCTTTCTTACTATAAATGAGGAGGAAATCTTTCGAGGTCGGGTCACGCTCCTATATTTCTTTACAAGGGCACTTACCACAACAGAAACACATGAATACAGGCTCTCCCACCACACCCATTCGTAAGAAACCCAGTTGTGCCTATGGGGGATCTATGCACATTTACAGAGAGCATATCTTAAAAAAATTTTTTAAAGACTGTTTCACACATAAATGCATTACAGCTTGAAAAAAATATTTTGAGAGGACAATAATCTGCAATCCTCCACCATGGTACCTTCTAGAACACTAAATTTCTCAGTTGAGAAAAGAGTTGTCTAGGTTTCTAAACAGTTCCATTTCCAAATGATGACTATTTCCCCCTTTTTGTTACTCTTAAGGTTAAATATCTCAATTTTTACTTCAAATCTTTACAGAATCAATGTGTGAATACCAAAAATCAAACACACAAATGTGATAATTATTTAGACTCATAGTATCATATTTACGTAAGAATGGCAACATATGTTTTCAGAAAATAATCAACTGTGAGGAGAAGCACAGATGTGTATGTGGATATGCAAACAAAAGTGAGTTGATTGGCTCTGTCTTCATGGAGTCGGGGGTGGGAGGGATAAAAGCCTAATTCTATGAATCCACAAATTACATCAGATCCAATAAACTTTGTAAGATGATGTGTTCCCCAAGTATACATAAACATTCCTGGATATATCAAGCCAGAAATGGTTTATAAGAATAATAAGAACAACATTGGTACAGTCTGTCCTAAAAAAATCACATATATTCTTCCCCCATAATTACTAGATCCGCAATTCAATTGCAGCATGGTATGTGGCTAAAGTACAGCCACAAAATGAAAATATAAAAAGCTATGTCAAAGTCAGGAATGTAAACTAGGAGAAGACAGAATGAAAACAGAAACAAAGTAAAAAAGAACTCAAACTGTCCAAGTCTAGAGCTTCTGTACCTGTGGAGACTCATATGTGATGGTTTTGGTCTCTGTTTGCACAATAGGGACTTCCTTGGTGGAGATTTCTGTCCTTTGTGAGGCATCAGAAATTGTTACCATCTCTGTTTTTACCACTGGTGGCTGAAGTGAAAAGGAAGGGAAACATAAATTCTAGAGGTAATAAAATAAATGTGCTTAATGGAGCCTTCAAAAATAATTGAAATATATCCAAACACACACTCATACACAAATGAAAAGAGCAAAAGGAAATAATAAGAAAGACACAAAAGAAAAACACTTTCCTTCAAAATCATATATATGTGTATAGATATATATATGAAGAATAAGCTAGCATAATGGCTCCTGAAATTGTGGTAGGTTTCAAATTACAACGGTCCGAAATTACTTACGTGTCAAGTCTGGTGTACAGTGACATAGAAACTTTAGCTTTAAGCAAGTAGTGATCAAATTGAAAAGAAAACAAAACAGAATTAATGATGAGAAGGGACCTGCCTCCATTTTTATTACAGCTTAAAGAACCACATGATCTGTGTGAAGGCTCATGGTCTTTAATTGGCACACCTGGTCATTGGCTAAGCTGCACTCTTTCCCCAAAAAGCCCTTGCTGCCCTGCTAATACAGAGATTTCATTTTCAGAAAGAATATCTTCAAGCAGCATTGTTTTCAGTTATACTAATCTAAATCTTACAGTGTTTCTTCTGTATTATATGTTAAAATGTGATATATCTCTAGAGTTACTCCACCATTGATGCATTAATGCTCTGAACTATTTAAAACATCCAAACAGAGGGTCACAGGCTGTTAACACTGGAGTCTGCCAAGCATGTATGCTTAATACAGACTATACCGCTACCAAAACACTACAGTGGTTTCCTTGAGAGAAAATTCCCAAGTGTAATAATTTAAAGAGGAAATCTCTGCAGAAAGCAATAGTTCAAAGCATTCAAAGACTTTCAAAATGTCATCTACTGAAGTGAAATCAGAAATTTAAAAGTAACATAAATCCAGTTAATTATTTCAAGATAAAGTCAGTTCAAGATTTTCCACCCCATGAACGAGAGCAAACATGGAAAACCCTCTACTTTCGGCATTTAACTTTAGAATCGAGGAACATTCACAGAGAAGTAAATCCTTCCTCAGCATAACTTTAACTCCCAAATCAGGGACCCTGCACCTAAATGGCCAAGACTTCATCTCAGAGGAGTGTGGAAAGTTCTGTTTCTTGAAGAGAAAAAAGGGAAAGACTCATGCTTGATCGAGACAAGTCACAAAACATATAACCAAACTTGCAAATACTCCAGAATTGACTAGAGGACAGAATGCAAAGAGAAGGGTATCCTCTGCTTAGCTTCTTGTTGCCCAGAAGGAAAGCTAAGTCCCTTGACCAGACTGTACAATCCCTGCAATCTAAAACCTGAAATGCCAGTAGTATTCAAGAAATAACGTTTTCATCATTGCTAGATGCTGAATTCTGAGCACCACGGTAATAGGAGCCTGCTGCCATTCCTGAAAATCTTATATTGAAGAGAGAATGAGCCAGAAGGTCAAACCCAGTCATGATACCAGCAACACTCACACTGACCATTTTTCAACAATACACACACAATTTCCTTATGAACAGAATTCAGGCATTTAGTATGAGGAGGCAGTGCAACTTAAAGATAAGCCTTGAAAAAAATCTGAAAACGTGCAAAGAAAAATTTCAGTGTGAAATGAGAAGGGGGAAAAAAAAAAAAACAAAACGAAGTGGCTGCTGTCACAAAGTTTACTCTATCAGGAGATCCAGTTGCAGTAAAGATGCCAGAAACTGTGACCCCAGAGGGCAGAAAAATCGACAGAGTAGGGCCATCCCCCTTCCTCCCCGGAGAGACCAAATTCAGAATCTTGTCGGAAAAGCTGAAGGAGAACGGGGAGGACAGGAGAGGAGGAGAGGCAGGTGCTCTCCACCTGAGAAACAGCTCTAGAGTTGAGCTCCCATTTACCTCTGAACAACAAATAATCTGTGGCAAAACATCAGTGTCAACATGAGCCACCTCTCCGTTAACCTTCTGCGGCTCCTCCTCTGTTTCTTCGCCGGTGTCTTGCTTAATAGCGCCTTCGTTTACACTCTTCTCGGCAGGGATCTGGGGGGCCACTACCTTTTCCTGGGGCACTGTTTCTACTGGGCCGACACTGGCCCCTGCGTGTGTGACTGGGCTGGCTGCTGGCACTGGGTCCTCCCTGTCTACTACCTTGGCTGCTTGGCCGGGTGCCTCCTCCACCTCCTCTTCGTCCTCCTCCTGCTCCTCCCTGATGGTGCCCTCAGTCACCCGGTGGTGGGGCCGGTACTCCCCCACGTCCTCCTCCTCCTCGCTCTCGCTGCTGCTGCTGCTGCTCTCAGAAGACAGGGAGGTGGAGTCTTTCTGCATCCCTGGCTCCACCTTCCGCATCTCCCCAGGACCACGCCCAGGGGACAGCTCTTTACCGTTCATTTCTTCGGGGATTACTCTTTCGTCTTTCCCAACCTCTGCCTGCTTCTTCTCCTCCACTACATTCAGAGTCTCAAGTGAACTCTGCACAGAAACAAAAATGGATGAGGGGAAACAAAAATAGATGAATAAATAAAAAACGACGGCAAACCAAATTAACCGATGGCAGGTTTCATGTCATGGAGAAAAGCAAAGATGATGATGATGATGGCGGACTGAAAGGGAAGCGGGGGGAAACGTGAGCAGGATTGGAAACGTCGAGCGATGGTGTTAACATGGTAAAGGGGAGAACCTTAACAGCATCAGTGGCTCCGGCGCAAGGCCCTTCGGACTCAGGAGCACGTCTCTGCGGAACAAAAAGCAACCGAGGACACAAAATCAATAAAGGTTTACCTCGACACCCACCAAGACAAACATCTGACACTGCAAAGCAGAGCAGCAAGAATCAACAGGTATAAAAACCTTTTGCTCAAGGTCACGTGAAGGACAATCCAGACAAATGCAAGAAGCTTAGGGAAGGAAACGAAAACACAAAAATAGCCAGCATCCTCCCAAAGAAATGAAATGCTTTTATTATACTTAGATCTATAAGCTCCTTCCTGTTGAAAAGGTGTGGGGGAGGGGTGGGGGTGGGGAATGGAATTATACCAAAGCTTACTCATTATTTTAAAGTTTATATGTTAAGATTTTTAAAATCTATTGACAGCTTGATTTTAATCAGACTTAAGGAGAAAAAAAAAAAAAAACCAAAAAACAAAACACAGCATGGCCTGAACACGATTCCTAAATGAATTATCAATAAGATGATATTTTTATATTTTGCTGGCTTATTTAAAAGTCAGTTTTAATTGGCAAAATTATAGTTGGTCTCAGATAGTTATTAACACAAAAGTGTTGCCGTTTCAGAAATGGTTATTAGCATCCCAAACTGTGTTATAGATTAGCAAAAAGGGGTATTATAACATGAGGGTGGATGTCAGTGATGGCTCCAAGTGTTTTCGCTTAGAATTTAGCTCCTCCATTTGAAAATTGAAATGAACCAAGTTTATTATTTGAGATGCTCATTGCTGACCCCCTCCAGATATCTACTTTGGGGGTGTAAATTTACTTTCGCTAAGTACAGCACCTAAATGTTCAAATAAATGCTTGAAGACCATATACATTAGAAATATAACTTACTATACTACAGCATTGATAATCAGGGTAGAAACTTTCTTTAAAAGGAATCTGTTTTTAAAGATTAAAATTTTCCTTATTTTTTGAAAAGGCTAATTTATACTGATACAAATAATTCCTAGCCAAGGTTTTGGCATTCCAGTAGCACTAATGCCTTGTGCTCTGACTTTACAAATTCAGCTAGAGACAGTAGCCCTACTTATTTAGGAAGGTATCTCAATGCTGAATGAAGAGCACTGCAGCTCTGAACCCTCTGGGCAGAAACAACCGCACTGTGAAGCTGCCAAGACACTAACTGGACTGGAGCTGCTTCCTACAGTAAATAACACAAGCTCATGTTTATCAGCTCCAGCAACATGGAAAACCATGAGCAAAAGGTCCTAAAAGGATACCTATCAACATATACTCACAGACTATCTTTGACCTGCACTGTTATTCTTAAATGTATGGTAAGGGAACATTTTCAATGCTCAACATTAATACCATGTAAATCATGTCACTGACAGAACAAGAGAGCCATCTTTCCAATGTTATTGAAAGCTGAGGTTTTGCATGTTAAACTGGAAACCTCTAAATTGACTTTGTTACTTAGGCAACATTCAACTGTAACTCCTTACAAAGTTCTTTATAAATAAAGATATCCAGTGATCAGAACATTTCTAAAGGAGATATTTCATTATTATTACTTTATTACTGAACCTCAAATGGCCAGATAGATTCTGCCCAAGTTCAGGGAATCCCTTAGGGGTCATTCCCCCCAAAATCAAAATTGACTATGGCAAGCACTTCAATTTTTTCCCTATGAGCAGAATTTTTAAAATAATAAGCCATCTGAAGATGTTTAAAAGACATTTTGGCTTTGAAAACTTCTGCAAAAAATGCTTTAGCTTCTACGTGGTTGAAGGTTTCCCTCCACATAACACCCCAGACTCTGTACCTTTGTGACTGGTTTAAATAATTCTCTCAATTTAGGCAGACTGCAGAGGGGAGAATAGAAAGCAAGAGAAACATCCAATCGGTATCTTTTTCTTGTGTTCAAATTGACTCATTATTTCTTGAATGTTTCTCCCAGGAAGAGTTAATTTCACCAATGAAAGCACTGGAGGAAGGGGTTCCTTAATACTCTAAAAATCACTCTTAAGTGTGACTTTTAAAAAATGGGAAACAAAGCAAAATGCACCTCAGGCAACCGTGAGAAGGGCGAGGAAAGCTTTTCAGAAGGTGCATTAGAGTTCACAACAGTGCCCTCTGCTGTCCAAGTGGTGGCTGAGCTGAAGGAGGCCTTCATGCTATCAGAAAAGCCCTTTTCACTAAACAAAATGGATGTTATCTCCTCTTCTAGGCTCTGGAGAGGTCAGAAAAGGAAGAGCAAAGAATTAGCAATGAGTCAGAACGGACAGCGGTGACCTATTGAAAGAAAGGGAAGGTTATGCAAGAAAGAATCACAGAGCAGCATACACTGAAAGAAGGCAAGGATTCTAAAGATGCTGCAGCAGGCATCTATGGCCGTTTGCCTGAATGCTGGCTTTCCACCCTGTTTGAGGGTTGTTGATAGCTCTAACCTTCAGAAATACACTAAACTCTCTGGTTTCTCACTGAAACTTTATCACAAGCTGAGCATGACTGACCCACCTGCCCATCAAACGCTACTTCATATAATCTTGAGGGAGCTTCTGGGCATGGGCCTTTCTGCATATAACAGCCTCTTCCAGGGCCCCTCCACTTGCTAAACTTTTGTCAGTATTAGACCTTATGTCCCTAACCCCGTGCCTCCAATGCTCTTAACTAGGCACTCTGGGCCTTGCCAATTCCGTCGTCACTCTGAGGTCCACTCCACGCTCTGTGTATGGCCTTCACGAACTATTTCAGCTCCTATGATCTCTCCCTTCCCTATACCACTTTGTCTATACCACAAGCACTGTGACAGTAACCCACTGAAGTTCCCTCAGATATGCTGCTGCTGCTAAGTCGCTTCAGTCGTGTCCGACTCTGTGCGACCCTGGCAGTCCACCAGGCTCCCCTGTCCCTGGGATTCTCCAGGCAAGAATACTGGAGTGGGTTGCCATTTCCTTCTCCAATGCATGAAAGTGAAAAAATAAAGTGAAGTCACTCAGTCGTGTCCGACTCCCAGCGACCCTATGGACTGCAGCCCACCAGGCTCCTACGCCCATGGAATTTTCCAGGCAAGAGTACTGGGGTGGGGTGCCATTGCCTTCTCCGCAGATATGCTAGATATGCTATGAAATAAAGAAATAGTGTCTCTTTTTCTTTCAGTAAGAAATGGGTAAAGCAAAAAATTCTAAACAGGAAGACAAACTTCAGAGGGTAAACACTAAGCAATGTGAAAAGTATCTGTTTCTGAAAAGCTACTAAGGTGAATTTAATCTTCACCTTTCTAGCCCTTAAATAATGGTCCCTAATCTGCTTGAGGGTACAACAGAGAAGCTGGGGACTATCTCAGATATTATACCTAGAATACCAATGGTAAGGAATTATCAGGTAGCTCCCTCTCACCTTAGATGAGTGCAATAATACGTCCTAACAAAGCCCACAGCTCAGAGATCAGAGACGAATGAATAAATGGATGGCACTCTGGGGTGCCTCGTGGGACAGTGCCCTGACCAGGATGAGTGGTAGCTACAAGGAGATGTGGAGCGTGCTAAATTGCTTCAGAGATGAGGAGAGCAAGGTGCATAAGCAATTATAATAGTCAGGAGAGAAAAAAGCTTCTGGACAATTTCAGCTGAATTAAGAGTCTCCATAATGACATCATCCCTAGGGTCAGGTAGGTGGAGATGGTGTCCTACTAGGTAAAAGATCACTGGGGAATTTAAACAAGTATCATGCATCTAAGTATTCAATAAAATATCTCCAAAAGTACCTTAAAATTACCATCTATGTAATCTCTACTAGACTCTTGAGAGAAATTTTACACAAGTTCAAAGAAAGTGAAGTCATTCAGTCATTTCTGACTCTTTGCAACCCCATGGGCTGTATAGCCTGCCTGGCTCCTCCATCCATGGGATTTTCCAGGCAAGAATACTGGAGAGGGTTACCATTTCCTTCTCCAGGGGATCTTCCCAACCCAGGGATCAAACCTGGGTCTCCTCCACTGCAGACAGGCTCTTTACTGTCTGACCCACCAGGGAAACCCTATACAAGTTTAAGTATGTCATAATTCTCACAATATATAAGAGAATATATTGATACCAAAAATTAATAATATTTAATAATAATAATTAGCCTATATGTATGTATGCCTAAGCTCAGTCATATCCACTCTTTGTAACCCCATGGACTGCAGCCCACCAGACTCCACCGTCCATGGAATTCTTCAGGTAAGAAGACTGGAGTGGGCTGCCATTCCCTTCTCCAGGGGATCTCCCTGACCCAGGGATTGAATCTGGGTCTAACTGCATTGTAGGCATCTTTACCATCTGAGCCGCCAGGGAAGCCCTAATTTGCCTATTAAAGACTAAGTAATTTGATTGCAAATTTTCTGCCCTATTCTCAAAATCATTCATAATATACTGAAGTCATTTTGAAAGTCTGATGTATCAATTTCTAAACAAGAAACAATTATTTTTTTTTAATCTATAAAACCCATTATAGACATTTGGAAATCTGGAGAAATTATACATATGTATAATTTTTATTTTGCATTTTATTAAGGACTGCAATTTAAAGAAAAATCAAGAAACTCTGAAAAATTAAGTAGCAAAATGAAGTTGGAAGAAAGATAGCTTAAAAGATACTCTGTTAAAAGTCAAAATACTCCAGTAGACTTACTTAATTTTCAACTAACAGTAGTGATGTGTTGAGGAGTGTGAGAGGAAGTACATTGTAAGTGGTCAAAAAATGTTTATTGGGTGAATGGATGATTGCAGTTACAACAACCCATACATGTGTCAAATAAGTGCATATTTTCTAGCATGTGCTACAGAGGAGAAGAATAAGAAAAAAGCAATAACTTTAATTGCAGATAAACCATTCAGGAGTTTAAGAGTGGGTGAATTCCAGATTTAAATTTCACATGACATCATTTTAATGTTAACTTCTACAATAATGAATGGATAGTTTTCACTGTACACAGTTTATATTGTACACTCCTAAATGATGACATCCAGAAAACATGATGTTAAACATCTTCACCAAAATCCCAAAGTTTCCTACTGTAAGGACATCACTTTAAATTGATCAAACGACGTCATCTGATTCACTTCTCAGGAGGATAAATTTTCCAAACTATATAATATTTCAAAGCATTATGATATTAAAATAATCATTTGATACAGAGTCTGATTTGCTTTAGATTTCAAACTAACCTTTCAAGTATATAAAGATGCTACTTGGTTTAACTTTATGATGTTATCTTTCACATCTGTGGTGTTCCAAAAATATTTCATCTCACCTAGACCTCAAATCCTTTTAGCACAAAGCTTCATCTTCTGCTTATTCTGCCTCCTCCACCACCCCAGTGTACGTTCTGATGAGTAATACTCTCTACTGATTAACAAAATCAGACGAGGTGGGAGGAAAACACTTTCTCCTTATTCCAATCTGTGCTCTCATTCATATCCCCTATAATCCATTCCTCATTCAGCACCAGAGGGATTTTCGTCAGACATGTGGGATTACATCACTACTTAGCTTAGAGCTCTCCAATGGCTTCCCCTCACTCACTCCTATAACAATTCCAAATTGTTACTATGCTCTTAAAGATCCTGCCAAGGTCTGGAGTCTGACCTCTATGACTCTTCTAAGACCTTGTCATTCAGTCTTTCAGTCCTTTAAAGAAATTCCTGTCTTGGGGCTATTGCATCTGCTCTTCTTACACATGGAAGAAACTTCACATGTCTACCTCCTTTTTCATCATTAAGGCCTCAACTCAAATGTTATCTCTTCTCATGTCTTCTCAATCCTCCTATAATGTATAGTAAGTATTTCATCTCCCTAATACTTCTTTGTACCCCAAATTTTCCAGTCACTAATTTGCATGTCTGCTATCTCCCACACCAGACTCTAGGCATTCTAGTCCCAACAAACAGCAGGTTGATCAGCTGGCTAAACAAACTCAGAAGAGACAGAGGAATAAGAATGGAAAAGCAACAGAAAACTAACTTCTCTAGAAATGCCAGATACTTCATATTTGCTGGAGCACAGAGAGATCTGAGGGGCTGCTTCTGTGCACCAAAATCTTTTGTCCCATTAAAAATGGGTCTACCTATAGCTGATTCTTGTCAATGTATAATAGAAAACCACAAAATTCTCTAAAGCAATTTCCTTCAATTAAAAAAAATTTTTTTTAATCTTAAAAATAAAAATTCAAAAGGATCCCAAATGTAGTAAAACAGTAGTCTAAATCACACAGTTTGTTATTTTAACACCACCACAGTGTGCATTGTGCAAACCATGCATTTTCATGAAATCATGGTTTCTCAACGGCCAGCCACATCCATTGACATTAGGGGTCACTTATCACCTAAATCGTTGAGATGTCTGCATTTCAAATTGTGGAGTTTCAAATCAAGTCCTTCTGCAATATGGTGATTCTCACCTAATAATCCCATGTTTCTATCTTACATGGAGTTATCTTTTCAAGCACTCAAAAATTATTTTTACAAATTCCTGTTGATACACAAGGGAAAAGACGTATCTCATGGCTGCGGACAGAAATCGAGGAAAAGAGGAAAAAAGCAGGAGTAGATCTAAGGATGCGAGGTGAACACCTTGTCTGCCTCCTGGGTCTTTTCTTCAACTGTCCCTGCTGCCGCCATCCGATGCGTCTCCTTCATGGATAAAATATCCTTGAAAAGATGGTCTCCTTTGCTCTATTGTTTTAAACAATAGACATAATCAACAAATAAGACAAACACATTATACCTACAGCAACACAAACATAAAACGGCTGTGTGGGTCAGCGAAACAAACCACACAAAGCGGCACATAAAAGGGGGACCCAGTCTCAGCACGTCATCAGTTTCCCCAGAAAACACAACACTCTAGGGTTGATTCTGGAATATGGACATTAATATCTTCAGAAAAGCTGAAAACAAGAACTTAAAAGTAGTACAACTTCAGAAGATGCTGCTATGGCGTTTTAAATCCTAATATTGTCAAAAATCTTTGCGGTTTACTGATTTTTCTTTTGCTCATCTGCTTTAAAGAGATTTGTCCCTTCCACTGTCACACAGAAATTTAAAGCAAATTTAACAGCTTTGCTTTTCAAAAAAAGGGTGAATAAAAAAGCATGAGAATAGCGAGTTCAAATGCCTACAATTTGGCAACATTCAAAGTCAGACCAAATGATGAATTTGAGGAGAAGAGAGGGTGAAAGGAAAAGGAAAAAGAGAGAAACTGTCGGGTAACACCTGAACACACTTTTAAAACTGTGATTTAAACATAGGATGATCACGCCTCAAGCAAAATAAATGAGCTGATGAAGTTCTTGGTTGACAAAAGGAGAGACTTTGGAGCATCAGAAAAGAACAGATGCAGAAGCAAATGAAGAAACATTTTAAGAATGTATTTTAAAGGCAATGCTTATGTTGGTGTCGGAGAGAAACCATGGAAAGAAAAAGGATGAGTTTGGAAAGACGAGTGAAAATATTTTTAAAACATTAATCTGGATTTCATTACTAAGAAGTTTCAATATAAGTTATATAATTAACATTTTGCCAGTTTTCAACAGAGCTCAGCAGTCTTCAAAGCTAAATTTAACTCTTTATCCTCACAGTAATAACCTTAAACCATTCTAAATATGGTCTACATTACTACATCCCTTTAATTACTAATTCTTTAACTATTAAACAAACTCTTACTTCAGACATCAATAATTTAAAAACTTATTAAATACAGTATACATCGGTTTTTAAGTCACTTGATGTAATAACTCATTACTACCAATTTACTCGAGTAAAATAGTGAAATTATTCTGAAAGTAGTTGAAAAGTATTTTGAAACTCATACAATTTACCCAAGAACTATGTCAATAAGTATTACACGCTGTTAATAAATATTTAGTATTTAAAAAATTGTTAGCAGTTACATTTAAAAAATGGGAATACTTTCTAACTTCTCATAAGAATCAACATAACAGATTAACAAGTTTTATGAACAGCTGGAGTGAGACATACAGCCAACAAATAGCTAGTCACATACCCCTTGTGTCTGTAGGGACAGAGGTGTGATACGTCGTTTTTCCCATTCATTAGGGCGTGGTTCAGGTGTGGATTCCATAAAATTGCGCTTGAGTTCACTAATGCTAGCCTGGTGTTTCAGTATTTCCTCCTGGGCCTTATCCAGGTCCTAGCAATATGTAACGTAATAAAAGGGGGAAAATCCAAAAGGAAGGGGAAAAAAAAAAAAAAAAACCCAATAGGATAAAAATAAAAAATGAAACCAAAAATAAGATAAAGCAAACTTATGATTAAAAAAACATAATAAAGCAAGAAAAATGCCAAGTCTCAAAAGCCATATCACCACCTACAAATATGAGTTTGTCCAAATTTTAAAATTAAAGCCAATGTGTAATTTTTTTATGATTCACACCTTAAAGGGATCTGATTTCTTTGTTCAGAGTTGTTTAAGAAATCATGAGGAGGAGGCCACGGAAGTCAACATGGCCAATAAACCTTCTTCCTCATAGTTACATTTAAAAGGCACTTTGTTCCTGCAAATTCACCTTTCAGATTTGGGCTACTACTAGAGTTGCATTCTGTGAATATAATGAAGAAAGTAAAATTAGAGAAAGGTGGACTCAGAGCATATTGGGCCTGATGGGAAATCCAGTCCAGGATCATACAAAAAAGGGGGGGAATGGTGGTGGGGAAACAACGGTTGACTTTTTTCAGGAAATTCCAGCAATGGTTTTTAATCCTTATGGAATAAACATAACAGCTGCCAGAAGCTGCTTCTATTGGTCTTTCTCTAAAATAAATGAACGTCATCTTGGTTTCACGTCCTTGCCAAGCATAAATGGGTGCTTGACCCAGCCACCCACATATCAAATGGTCCTTAAAAGAAGATGTGAGAAAAACTACCAGGTCAATTTTCATTGAAATAGGCCCTGACAAATGTTGCTTGTGGGATTTTTTTTTTAGATTGGTCCTGATAAATGGTATTTGTAGGAATAAAAGGTAGTATTCAAAAAAGTTTTAACTGAACTTTAAGTGCTTTCTTACATTTCAAAAACCATGGGGCCACCTGGGGATTATAGCTTTCAATTACACTACTCCTTGAGAAATAGGTCATGCATCTGAGTAAATGAAATATTCCATATGCATGCACAAGCATAGTACGGATAGCTCATCTAGGAGCTTCTATTGCCATCTGCAAAAACTCAGGAAAATCTAAAAATCTTTGCATGGCATGGAAAAATGACTGTGGCTTGAGATCAGGCACATTTCTTGCATTTGTTCTAAGTGCTGTTATGTATTATTCTTTAGAGCATTTTAGTAAGTTATGCAAAAATACATCTCCAACAGTTATTAAAGCTGGCCAAAGCAACCCAACGGATTAGTCAAATTACTGAGGACCAGAGTTTTCCACTGAATACATTGCTATATCCTATCCTAAAAGAAGGGGGAAAAAGAAACAAAAAACCATTCTCGTGTGACATGGGGAATACATTTTACCTTCCTAATTGGGTGGCGAGGCTTCTTTTTCCTCATTTCTTTCTCACTTTATTTCACTGCTTCTCTCTTTTTAATCAAAACAATCCCATTAATTAGCATCTTCTCAAAAGGAAGATTTTAAATGGACCACATTCCTCCTAATTGCAGGGATTTTGGTACTTCTTCACTTTACCAAAAAAAAAAAAAAAAAAAATCGTGGACACCCATCTAGGGCCAAATGAATTAATGCCAGATTGATAAACATTTTTTGCAGTAATATATATTAAGGATGGATCATGTCCATTAGAAGAAAATAGGTTTACTTGCAGAACTTTAAGATTAATGAATAAAACTTTATTCATTTGATTACACAGAATCTTTTCTTTTTTTCCCAGTTGTCACTTTGAGAACTTCTCATAGACATATTCCTACCTAAGCCACTTTAACAGAACAAAGTCAGAATGCTAACATGCACTCCCAGGTTGAATTTTCCCCATGCATTTCGTGCACCGTGCTTGAAAGCTGCCAGCCAGCCAGCCTGTGCGTGACCCCCCGTCCACAGCAGCCTGGGCAGCCATTCGGACAGAGTTGTTTTCTTAAATTATACAAACCTCCAACATTAAATTGCTATGTCTGACATAAATATTATCTCCTTCTACTCTCAAGGAATTTTTCTGTGAAATTAAATCACACATAGGGAGGGAGGGGGAAGGCAAATAAACATAAGTGTATCAATCAGCAAGCACCAGAAATGACCCAGAGCTGGACAGTCTAAGACATTAAAATAAAAGAGAAATAAAAATCTTAAGAACCTAAAGCCACAATGAGCAAAAGTCACAAATAAATCCTAAATGTGCACCACCCCAGCCCCGCGCAATCATAATGGCAGGCAGCAACTACCAGGAATTTAACTTTGGGGGAATACTATCCACCTCCTCCAGCTGTGTTTCGTCCTCTTCCATCTTCACCTGAAGTCACCCAGCAAGCAGCCAGAGAGAAGGGGAGTATTATCGGAAACGCTATCACCGGTGCAAAGAAGCTGTATTTGAACTTAAATGGTGAACCAGCATTACCAACCTTTATTGTCTGGCCCTCAGAAGACGCAGAATATTAAGCCACTTTGGTCTTTCTTCACCTACAATGTTGTACAAATGATGGAAATGGTCCTTTGCAAAGGTGGAATAGAGAAGGGAAGCTTCACTCTTTCTCAGTCACCAGATATGTATTGCTTTTTAATATGTTTTGACTCAGGAATGAAAACATGAGAGTGTAAAAATGGCATAATTCAGTCTGTTCTAACCTGAAATATTTAAGTCAACTGGCTGTGAGGGCAAAGTGCAATGATGCAAATTTTAGCTTTCACTTTCTATCAGGGACAAATGTTCACCCTACATAGATTTCTTTCCTTGGGGAGGAAGTGGTTTATTTTGCTACTTTCATTTAAAATGGTGGATAGTAAAAACTATTCTTGAGTTTTATAGTCACTTTTATTTAATAAAATTTTTCAAACAAGCATATTTATTCATAGTTGGACAATTCTCAGTTATCTAATGATCCAAAGAATAAATCTGTGTATTTAAAACTAACAGAAACACTGATGACTACTGACTCATGGAAGGGAATAGCGGAAAAGAAAAATATTGATTCAGATACCAAAGGAAAATAGTTTAACCTTCACATCTTGATTTAGAGCAGGATCACATACATTATTTTTCTTCTTTACTGTGCCTTTTTTTTTTTTTTTTAACCATTCAAGCATTTTTGAGAGGTAAACCGGGAACTCAGAGTATCTTTTGATCAAGAGGGAAAAATAAAATACAACCACTCAACAAACTGTTAAGAATAATCTTCTAATTCCTTGGTCAACATTTCTCTAAAATGTCAATCTTTGGCATCCCTTGGGTAACCTTTAGGAATCATGGATTCTCCCCCTATGCTTAATTATCTTCACATTTTTCCTTAGGTTTGCTCTAAATTTTGTGATTTATTCTAGGTAGGAATAGTACCTACAGGATATGGGACCCTAGGTCCCCAGACCACATTTAGCAAAACAATAAAAAAAAAAAAAAAAACTACTGCAAATGTGAGCACAGCTTAGTACTGCAGAGGTAGCCTTACACGGGGCAGAAATCCTCAAACCAGATACTTAATTTTAAATAAAAGGACACTAAGAGGTCTGACCAAACCTTAGGGCTACAGAGTCTAAATTTTCAAAATGCTGTGGTTCATTTTTCCTAAGTATTTTTTTAAAGATAACAGAAGAGTATCTTCCTTAAAAATATCTGACAGTGACTCTCAGATATGATTTTGAGTAAAAAAAAAAAAAAAGTAAAAGAAAATAAACTACATGAACTTCATCTGGGTCCCAAATGCTACAATAATAGGGAGACAAAGAGGTTCTGAGATTAGACCTACACACACATCAGGAGTAACTGTCACAGGTGCATTCTCCTAAGTGAAGAACAAACTTGGCTTTCTAACAGTGAAATAGTAACACTAAGGAATTCTACTAAATACATATTGATCAGTTATGTCCACTGTATTTGAAGTTCTATACCAAAATAAAGTTTCCATCCTAAAGGAACAGCATTCATTTATGTGCAAAATGGATAGATGTGCAAAATGGATGTGCAAAATCAGACTATTAAGGGCAATGGAGGGCCCTCTCTCCTTTTTTTGTGGCCTAGTATGGTTCAGATATTTATTTTAAAAACCTATAACTTTGCACTCAATGTAGAATGTGTGTACCTAGTCAATGAATATCAGTGAGGGGAAATGCTTAGTTACACTTATTTATCATGCATTAAAGCTGTGTGTGTGTGTGTGTGTGAAAGTGTGCAGATCATACTGTTTTGAGGGCAACCCATGATGAGATTTATGCACATGTTTACACTCTACATTAGGAAGGGTATTAGATGAAGTGGAGCTTTGTTGCCCGCACAGATTTAAAGCTTATGGAGGAGAGCCAGTAACTGCTTCCTCTTCCTCTGTTTTGTCAATCAAGTCACAGTCATAAGAAACAGTCAGGGAGGCAGCTTTCGCCTCCAGATAGCAGAGGGATAGAGCCAGAGGAAGGGAAAAGGTGAGAGAAAAAGGCACTGACTGAGAAGCAGAGAGAAGGAGCCCAAAGATGAGGATGAGAGAGGGGAAGAACGAAGGGGAGGTGATGGGAACGTAATGCCGGACATCTGCGGGGAGGAAGGAGACCCAGACCTTGGGGAGGCTGGGGAAGGCAAGGTATCCATTGTCATCGAGGAGCGAGGGGAAGCGAGGCAGAAAGCACCTGCAGAAACTGAAGGAGAAGGACCCACACTTGGAATCCGTGTGGTCAGCCTCTTTTAGAGGCTTCTCGGGTGCAGGGGGGCAGTCAGGCTCAGGAGGGGCTTCAAGAGGACCCAAGCCAGGATCACAGTGCCCCTGCTCTGACGTCTCGCCTGTGGAAAGGCACTCTAAGCTGTCTAGAGTGATACGATCGGCCTCCCCAAAGGGGTCTTCCTCTGAAATGTCAGAAAGGAAGTCCATTTCAGGGACTGGCAATAGGTGTGGGGAAAGAGATGAAGCACATCGGATGAGTGAAGGTGGGCACAAGGAAACAGGCTGTTCTCGAAAGCAAACCCATGGTTGAATGTGAAGTTACACAGCGGATACAATCAAAGGAGAACCAAAGGTAAAAGAATGAAAGAGGAGAGAAGAAGAAAGTTAGTGAAAACTTTTACTCAGAAGTAACAACTGTATTAACAGTATCATTAGAAAATTAATTAAATGATTCATTTTTAAAAGAGGAAAACTGGACTACTTTTATCACATACAACTTAACAGGTATAGCCTGATTCAATTAGTATTTCCTGACTGGTTGCAGATAGATCCTATGAAACTCAGATAGCATTATTACTTTTAAACCTGGTTGCTGCCAAACATTGAAAGTATCAGTGAAAAGACACATTGAGTCATTTGCCAAAAACAGGCAGAATTTCCCTTGGAATTTAAGAGAACTTTTTTTTTTATATAGTATTAACTATGCAGAATGGAATAGAGGCTTCCCGTGATGCTGAGCTCTCCTGTTTCTGATGGAAGTAGCCACTCTACTGGGTACACTGGTAGTGTGTTGGTGGTGTTCAGTCGCTAAGTCGTGTCTGACTCATTGAGACTCCACAGACTGCAGCACGCCAGGCTTTCCTGCCCTTCACTATCTCCCAGAGTTTGCTAAAACGCATGTCCACTGAGTTGGTGATGCCATCCAACCATCTCATCCTCTGTCACCCCCTTCTCCTCCTGCCTTCCATCTTTCCCAGCTTCAGGGTCTTTTCCAATGAGTTGTAGCATAATCATAAACTCTCCTGAGAACTATTCAGTTATTGATGGATATTGTTTGATGTGATATCCGTTATTTTTAGTTAATTTTTAACCAAATCATTTGTAGAATATGATAGTTAAAGATTTTTTAACACAGCAATGAAAAGGATTTCATGGCTCGCTCTACCTGAAGCACTTGTCCCTGCCACATAAGGTAGGACCCCTATGGTGCCTGAGCTCTTCTCTCTGCTGGGGTTGGGAGCTATCACTGCAGGAATTCCTGGGACCCTGGCAGGAATTATCTCTTCTAGCAGGTTCTTTATAAATTAATGTTACACATCTTTAAAATTTTCAATGTTAATTTTGAAATTATAAATTTTGAAAACATTATAAATTTTCAAAGTTAAATTTCTGGAAATAATATAAACCCACAGGATGATTTTATTTCTTTTTCATGTTTACTTCCAATGTTACCTATTCAAAAGTTTCTCTGTGGGATATGGAAAAGAGATCTGAAGGACTCAAAGCCACTTCAGATCAACTTCTAAGTGACTATACTTACACTTGCCCATGGTAATATAAACTAATCCAAACAAGTCTGAAAACACAATATAGGTTACTTCTCCATTCATTATGGCATGTACACCAAATAAGACCGAAAGCCACACACCATCTTCTCACACAGTATTCACAAAATAATTACTTTTTGCTTAAGAATTTCTTCTTCAGTGACAGATTATTAATGAAAAACCATAAAGACCATCTTTCTTCATTTCAAAATATTCAAGTCAATATCATAATAAAATTATCAAGACATAGGCTACATCTTAAAATTTACTTGAAACAAACCAAATATGAATTTCAAATCATAGCTTTTATAACTGGGGGCCTAATGAAACAGGATGATTATAAAGATGGACAAAAGGTCAATAAATTACTTACTTGGATTAAAGTAACTTATGTTGAAATATTTGGCTTTGAACAACAACCAGATAAAGGTTAGAGACTCAGTCTAAAACAGCAAGAGTACACACATATGAAAGGTGGAAATTTTTATCAACAGAGAAAATACAATGACTGTTTTTAAATGATACTTGAGTTCTGAAACAAATGCAATAGACAGCCTCTGATCTAAGTACACATTTAAAACCGTATATTCCACTAATTCACCATACCTTTCCTTCAATGAGCGGCATATGCGGGGCTTTCGCTGGGCTTCTCAGGTCTCTTCTGCCATCACCATCTTGTACCACGGCAGTGCTCACAACTCCAGGGCCTTGTGCTGAAACCTCCCCAGCAGGGCCAGGAAAATCCTTCATAAGACTTTGGTCCACAGCATCAATCGGAGCTAGTGATGAGTGATTATAAGGATCACGTTAGGATGTTTAAATGAGAAAATGTTATGAAAACCTCCCTTTCCAGATAAATAGGCAGATTACAGACAATTAATAGAAATCGGAAGATTCTTTGATCATGAAAATAATAAATCAAATAAACTCATGATTATACTTTAAAAAAAAACAACAACTCTGAATTGTAACCCATTAAATCTCTCAAGTCACAGATTTTTGAAGGAGAGATACTGATCACGGAATTGGCCAGTAGGAGGAGCTCTAAGACCAGATGAAACACCAGAGTCCGGGAAGTAACGTCAGAATTAGAATGTGAGCAGTTCTTCAGTTCTCTGGGGTTTCTTTAATCTTGCCTGCACTTATTTCTGAATCTATCTATTGCAACAAATAATTACCTAGTTATTAAAATGGTTTGCTTTAATAAGTTTTAATAATTCCTCCATAAAGAAACCTTCAATTAGAACACTAGTCAAAACTGTGACAAGACAGGAAACGTAGATTTTAGAGAATTAACCTCTGTATTTATGTTTACTGTTTTTTATTTTTCTAACCTCCCTCCTGAATGCCTCGACTTGACCTGCAGCAAGCCTAATACATAGAAACCTTCTGCCTTAGCAAATCTGGCCTTTTGGATCCCTTCATCTATCAGAAAGGTGGGCAGGAACATGTACTGTGCTGACATTTCTGTCATATGCCAGAGCAACCCAAGATGGCCTCAGATCTCAACAAGGCCAAGTAAGCAGCAACTGGCAAAAGCCTCTATCTCTCTTTAGTTTCTCCCTCAAAGAGTGGGACATGAAATGGCGGCCATTTCACCTGCATAAAAAGCATCTTCCTGACACAGTATGGTTGGCTCTGGTTCCAGGCTCCCAGCAAAGCACAATAAAGACAAGCCTTTAGGCTGCAAGCTCTTGAAGGGCAGGACTGTGTGTGACCCACCATACTGAACTTGGGCAACATCTAGACCCCTAATTTATGTGTTACAAGAAGCCTCTTAATCCATACCCCTCACACACCCTGTCCAAACTTCCTTTTTTTCTGTCTCACCTTTCACCAAATTACTGAAGTCAGAAACCTCGAAGACTTTTCCTTTACCCCTCAACAACCAGTACATCCAATAGAGTCCTCCTATGTATTTCTAAACATGGCAAATTTCCTTCCATCTCTATTTTACTATTCAGGTACCTTTTAAGAGTTTCATGGTTTTTAAACACTCATACTTTGGAAAGCCTGCACCAAATCCAATTAAACATTAAAACAAATTCACATCATACATTAAGTATAATTATTTTCTAGAGTATTTTTGAACTTCTAAAAAGATTTTAATAATTTTTCCTTGATAAGTACATGGCTTGAGTAACTCTTTAACCTAAGATTATGATCCCTAAGCACTCATTATGCATACTCAGAAGCTTACTGCAAAATGAGAAACTCTGACCTAGAAATGGTTTTAAATGTAATGATATCAAATTTTAATGAATATCAAATTTAAAGTTACATAATGAAGTTGGCAAGATGTTGACACTGCATACTTTTATTAAACAGTTACTGATTTCAGTTTGCTGCTATTACCTTTTGTCAGGTCTTACACCTTTGCAGAACCCTGAGATTATAAGCCCAAGGAGCTGAACCAACAGAGCCAAATGGCTAATTGGTCTACCACCATCTGAGACAAAACCACTTTGACTCTCACCAGGACTATGCCTAACCAGTCGGCCTGAGCTTCCTCCCTCATCCTCTCCAACTGTTCTAGACACGACATTAATCAAGTGACTTTTTTTTTTTTTTTTTAAAGACAGCACTGTACACTTCATGGCATGCCAAATAGATGGGGAAACAATGGAAACAGTGAGAGACTTTTATTGGGGACTGCAGCCATGGATTTCAAAGATGCCTGCTCCTTAGAAGAAAAGCTATGACCAATCTAGACAGTCTTAAAAAGTAGAGACGTTACTTTGCTGACAAAGGTCCCTCTAGTCAAAGCTATGGTTTTTCCAGTGGTCATGTATGGATGTGAGAGTTGGACCATAAAGAAACCTGAGCACCGAAGAACTGATGCTTTTGAACCATGGTGTTGGAGAAGACTCTTGAGAGTCCTTTGGACTGCAAGGAGATTCAACCAGTCCATCCTAAAGGAAATTAGCCCTGAATATTCATTGGAAGGACTAATGCTGAAGTTGAAACTCCAATACTTTTGATGTGAAGAATTGACTCATTGGAAAAGACCCTGATGCTGGGAAAGATTGAAGGCAGGAAGAGAAGGGGATGACAGAGGCTGAGATGGTTGGATGGCATCACTGACCCAATGGACATGAGTCTGAGTAAGCTCTGGGAGTTGGTGATGGACAGGCATCCTGGCGTGCTGCAGTCCATGGGGTCGCAAAGAGTTGGATGCAACTGAGTGACTGAAATGACCTGTATACTTATGTGCTGGCACAAGTGTGTACACATGTGTACATATGAACACATACAGTCTTCAGTGGTTCCCTAAAATAAAAACCACATTCCCCACAATAGCCTGCAAGGTCCTATGTGATCTGTTCCCAGCCTACCTCTCCCCATCACTAATCAGCTCTGACTACATTTGCCTTCCTTCTGTTCCTGGAATGTATCAAGCTGTCCCCAAACTTACGACCTTCAGACTTGCTACTACTACTAGTGCTACCAGGAATCTTTATCTCCTGTTGTACTCTCTCATCCCTTAAGTCTCAACCCAAATGGTTCTTCCTCAGACAGACCTTACCCTGTCTGTAATGTCCTTGATTACGCTTTCCACTTTCGGGAAATCACGAGATCCCTGTTCTCACATGCATCCTGGGTGTTAGCATTCTCAATGACTGATTCGTCTCATTTCAGGTTTTACTGTGCAATCCTGGAATCTCACTGTTCTAAAATAGCTATCTAGGTTGATTTTTATTTGATATTTGATCTTTAGATATCACACATAAAGTAAAAATCAATATAATCACTAGCAAATTTATTTTAACTTTTTAAGCCTTAAATTGAAGAATAATTTATTTATCTAAATAGTCTGTTTAAAAACAGAAAAAAGAAACTACAACACATGTAAATAACAACAACAAAAAAGGTATATTGATGGTGTGGTGGGGAAAATAAAGCTCAGTACCAGGTTACAGCCTAGCTTTGCTCTGAAGGGGAAAAAAAAAGAACATAAGCCCTAACCAAATAGTTCCCTAGCTGTCTGGTCATGTATTGGCATGAAAAGCCTCCTATTTTTCACAATAACACAATAATCCTTTTGATGACTTGCCCATCTGATGAATTACAGTGTCCAAAACACAAAAGGAAAAATAATGGATTACTGTGCCATGTTTGTTGCTTTTACTTGTGAAAATCATTGTTTTCAGATACAGACCCACTATAACCCACTGCACTAACTGCCCATACAAGATGCTGGGTTTCCTTGAGCACAGTTTATATACCTCCAAGAAAAGGCACTGCTTTACTGCTCTTTTTAAACTCTAAAAACTCACAACATATGAGTTATAAAAACCTCATAGTTTAAAAACAAAGGCTAAAACAGACAGTGTTACAGAAAGAGGAATGATTTCTCTCAAGGCATGAAATAACACTGATCGCATTTATTCAGCACTTGTATAAATTCTCTGTGGCAAGGGGCAAGGCTTGTGAAATATTTACACAAGCGGGCACATTCTTCGGATTTACTTGGAAAAAAGTGCTCAGTTGTTGATGAGCTGAAAGATACTCTGACAACTATCGTACAGCAATAATTCATTAACTGTAAATCACTACATTTGGGGATGTGGACATTTATTCAAACCACAATTTATGATCCCATTGCACATTTTTTCTGTGGCCTCATAAATTATATGAAAGATTCTCCAGAAAATTCAGTAACTATATATACCAAAATGCCCACCAACAAATATTATTAACTATCTCTGTGTGTCTGCCCAGATCTGTTTCCTAAGTTTATGCCAGGAAAAATAGATCTAAGGCAATGAATGTCAATCCTTCACTAATGAGAGAAGATTTTCTATCTATTAGCATATCTAGCCTGCTTTAGCTAATTATATGAAACATAAGCCGTTCAAGTTTGTATTTCAGAATGATTAACAGCAATATTAATAACAATGAAAAATAGGTTTTTGCTGATAAACAGCAGTAAAATAGAACTTATCCAATTCAACATTAAAGGATCTTTTGCATATATGTTTTGAGATTAAGCAACCAAAAAATGTTGGGAAACTACTTTTGGTAGAAAAGCATCCACACCAGTTACTTGCTAGTAGGCAGAAAGGAAAAAAAAGTTTTTAATATCTTTAAAAAAAATAACCTCAGCTCTTTTATAGAAAACCTGCTATTAACCCAAAATTAGGGTAATAAGATATATATATATATATGTAAAATGAAGGGAAGCAACATCAATTTATTTTCATGTGTAATTTATTTAAAAACTACAAATATGTAGCTAATTAGAATTCAAATAGAAAAAATGTATACAAATTTGTAAATGTCTCTCCTGGGGTGTAAGAACAGATGAACACATATTTCCTTTCTTGTTGTTAGAACACTGTACTTTAACTAATCCTTGAAGCTGTGAATGGTTTCCTATATGCTAGAATGTCTGTTAAGCTTTAATAAAAGTTTTTAAATCTAAAACTGTGATGATGCAATGAAGTTTTGCATTCCTTTGAATAAAGGGTCTATATATGCTGCTGCTGCTGCTCCAAAAACCCAAGTTTGCCATCAATTAATAAGTTCAAGAAATCAAATCACATAAAATACATCACAATTAAGAAGTCTGTCCAACATCTCATCAAAAACTCTAACATCTGTGTGTTTTGACAGTGCCAAGAAAATTTAGGTTCAGAACGACAACTTCAAAACACTATAAAATGATTTTCATGTAAGTGTAATTAACAGTATTTAATTTACTCAGGAAAAAAAATATCTAGAGGCTATCCCTCTAGGTATTTCTAGGGGTCTTGTTAATAACTAATTCAATATTTTCTAATCCCACGGGATTAGAAAAAGACGACTGCAATCCAGAATCTTAATACAATAAATGTGTTTACCTCCATCTAGACTCCTGGAGACCCGTTTACTAGAAGTGCGTTCAAAGTGTGGTGCCGGCCGGTCAATCAGGCTGCTGGCCTGGCGGGTCTGCGCCTGTGTACGGCCACTGTAGCGGAATTTGGACCCTAAGGTCAAGAACTTGGCCTTTGGTGGCTGCTCTGGAGACACAAGCCTATGAAGGTGGGGGAAGGGGAACAAAATTAGACTTCATGGATTTTTTTAAACTTTGCAACTATATAATATCTCACTTCATTAAGTATGATTGTTTGGTCCAAAAAATGCTGCTTACACTAATAAAAGTGAACACTGTTTATAAACCCTCCTATATACAGAGCTTTATGATCATGATAAGATGAATAAATTCTCATTCATGTATTCATGAGTAGTATGTTTTCCTCAACCTGAGCAAAAACGCAGCTGTTCTTTGTGTGTACCAAAGGTTATTTATTTGTATTAACTTAAATCATTTATATAAACACATATGCCTGAATTCTTGCTCCTAGCCTTAAGTGCCAAGCAGCAATCCATTACCATTAGCAATTCTTAATATTTATGTCTATTTCTCTGGGAAAGAACATCTAACTCAAGAATCTGTTCCATCAAGTGATGCTCTCCCGTGAAGCATGCAGCAGATCTGCAGAGATGACTAACACCCTTTATTGGCAGCGCGATTGTACTGCTTAAACCCCGGGTCCGTAATGAATGAGGTAAAACTTTACTGATGTCAACTACTTCCAGACTTATGTGAAAACACATTTTTAGTAAATGAGCCAATCTTGTGTGGTATACAACCAAAATGATCTTGCTTTCACTGCCTGATCAAAAGCTGGCAAAGCATTTTAACAAAACAGATAATCCAAGAGCTCTCAGAGAATGTATTAAATAAGAAAACTTCAGTTGACAGTTTCAGAATATGGAGAACTCCACCAAAATTTTTCTTATTATTCTCCAGAGAAACGTGATTTCTTAAAGGGTTCTTTACCATATCAAGTATGTCAGGCATTTCTGCTCAATTTTAGAAATCTTGTGCTTAACAGGCAATGAAGAGAGATTCAAGTCTAGGGTAAAGCCACATATAGTAATTCAAGAGGTGGCTTCCCATCGATTCAGAATTCTAAATCGTATTAACCCAGAAATACAATGCGTTAGAATGAAACTGATGAAAAAAGAACTGATACATTCTTGGCTTGAGTCTTGTGGAGGGTGGCAGAAGTGTTTCTTGAGAACATCCATTTTATGCCAACAGATCTTCAAAGGAGACACAGATGATACTGCTGAGAAGGCAAAATCTGAAGACATCAGTGCCTCAAACTATACTTTGGAAAAAGCTCTATATCCTTAAATTAGAAAGCCAGAATGTTAAGACATTTAGACAGGAAATGAACTCTTATCTGTGCTCTGTATTCTCTTTCTCTACATGGAAGAAGCTGAGGCACTGAAAGCCTAAACCAACCGTGAGGACCAGAGGCAAGGTGAGAAAGGCAGTCATTTACCATGCACTGCCTTCTGATTGCCTGAATATGGTAGGTTTCCCTACCTTGCAATCCACCTATGGTCAAAGAATGCTATGTAAGAAAGCAGGGATGTATAGAGAAAAGGGTCATTGACAAGCTCATCGGTACAGTAATGAACAAATGCTCATTCTCCTTGAAAAACAAATTGACTAAATTGCATTTATTTTCATCATCTATTCATGAAGTATGCTCTGTAGGTACTGAGAGACCAGTACCTACAAAAAAAGAGACATTTCTAAAAAATATCTCAAATGAGAAATATGCATTGATGACCCCAAAGGAAATACACCCTGCTCCACAAAAATTGTTAAACTAAAGACAACCAATGCTGGAGAAAATGTAAAAAAGCTGGGACCCCTCCATACTGTTGGTAGAAGTACAAAATGGTGCAGAAGCTGTGTAAGACAGTTGGGAGGCTCCTTAAAAAATTAAAAATAGAAATATCACATGATTCATCAATCCCACACATGGGTATTTTTCTAAAAGAACTGAAATCAGGATCTCAAAGAGGTATGAGCATTCCCACATTCAATATAGCAATGTTCACAATAATTAAGATGTGGAAACAACCTAACCATCCACTGATAAGTAAACGGATAAAGGAAATACAGGATACACATAAAATGGAACACTATTCATCCTTAAAAAAAAAAGAAGGAAAGTCTGCAATATGTGACAATAGGGACAGACCTTGAGAAAATTATGCTAAGGTGAACAAGCCAGACACAGAAGACAAGTACTACATAATTCTGCCCATATGGGGTATCCAAAATAGTCAAATTCACAGACTCAAAGATTTGAATGGTGGATCCCAGGGGGCGGCAGAGGGGGCAATGGGGAGTTGTTAATCACTAGGGAAAAACTTTCAACTAAATAGGATAACATTTGCTCAGTCATGTCCAACTCTTTGCAACTCCATAAACTATACAGTCCATGGACTTCTCCAGGCCAGAATACTAGAGTGGGTAGCCTATCCTTCTCCAGTGGATCGTCCCAAGCCAGGAATCGAACCAGGGTCTCCTGCACTGCAGGTGAATTCTTTAACAGCTGAGTTATGAGGGAAGCCCCATTGTACCTACAGTCAGTAATAATACTTAAAATGTGTTAAGTGACCCTGCCACTATAAAATAAAATTATTTTAAAAGGAGAAAAAAAGACTAGAGGCAAAGAGGAGGGTGAGACTGGACCATCTGGCAGCCTCTGCAGGTTCTCCTCTGCTGACTGTAATTCAACCACAGGCCACATCTTCCCAGAATGAGCAGCTCCATTTGAGCATTTTCTCTTATGTCCAGTTTGCAAAAAATATAAATCCAAGAAATATAAGAAAAATATTTTAAATCTAAGAAATATAAGATATAAGTCATAATGCAAAAGGGGGAAAGTCATTAACCAGAGGATAAAAGGGCTTTCTTGCACAACTAACTGACAGTTGTGACCACATACACAAAGTATTAGCTTACAGATTAATTTCCTGATCACAAAGAAATCTTTAAGCAATTAAAGTACAATTAAACAGAAACAGAAATCAAAACAAAACAAAACAAAAAAGGGTTGAACACAAGCATTTATGAGTTTTCTCCAAAAGAATTTTTTGGTGACTTAAGTCAGTGGTAATGTGACTCCTCTGAAATGAGTGTATTAGAGCAGTCTTGAAAGTAGATAAACAGCACACTATGCTACCAAACTAAGAATAATGGTAAGAGTGACAAACATTATTACATACCAGAAACAGTTCTAAGTTTGTTTCATGTGGGCTATATATACTCTCAAGGCAGAGGAATGACTCCTCTTCCTTGAGACAAGAGAAGAAGAATGAAAGAGAGGGAAATGATGCTTAGTTATACACAAAAAGAGAAGATTGTGAAACCAAGAACACTCATGACCCATAGTGTCTACTATCAGCATACCCCATGATGGAGGGCATCTGAGCAGTGGGGCAGGGGGCCAAAGAAGACCATGCACATTTGTGATGGTGGCCCTGAGGATCCAGCCAGTGTAGGCAACGGTCACTCTGCAGTAACATCAATCCACAGAGCTGTGCGAGTGTGTCTCTGAGAATAGTTATGCTATTGAAGGGACTGTGTGGCAGCACAGGTATAGAAATGATGAGATCAGGACGCGGGATTAATCCAGAGCCAAGAGACTAGAGGCTGATGTGCAATAATGACTGGGGCTAAGGGGGCTAGAACACTCCTGACAAACTAGCAAAGGGGCAGGTCCAGAGCTGGTTTCGTTGGGGAAGAAGTGAAAGCAGAGGGAGCTGATAAGAGCAATTAAGTGAAACCTAAGGTGAGTGACGGCGGAAGAACAGCCAAGGTGGGAGGGTAGAAGGAAGGGCAACTGGAGTTTTGGACCATGGCAGGAGATCAGTTCTAAGCCATGAGGAGCACGGTCAGGTGACAGAAACAGACACACAAATGGGGGGCCCGCAGAACCGTAAGATGTGGCTGTGTCTGCCACTCTATCCACTGCTACCGCCCCGGATCTCAAGGGTACGCAGAGCTGCTCACATGAATCCCAAGCTGTTTTCTGAAAATTACCTGTAGAAAGTATGGTGTTCCACACACACCTTCCATAGCCTTTTTGCTGCCCGATGGTTTGGCAGCTTAAAGCCAATGGTGCTCTCGAACTGTTCCAGCTAGAATAAATCCATAAGACAAATCAGCATGTCTCTTTAAGAACTGATTTGAAGTTACTGAAAATCATGGGCTCAGATATCTCACTAAAAACTAATTGTTCCTCTTGAAAAAAGGGCAAATATCAACCACTAACATAAACCAGCTATCCTTTAATGTCCACTAAAATTCATCTTACCACCTGCCCACCCATGGATCTCGCCCACTTAGCTGATTCAAAAGAAAAACGACCTCCATGGTGTGGCAGACGCATAGTACTTTCTCTTTTCTGTGAAATTGTGTCTGATACTGATTTTCTTACCAACAGGAATATATATGCAAGTTTATCATCAAAACCCTGACTTGACTTTTTTTTTTAAACCACAGAGGAATAAATAATAGTTCATTTTCTTAAAACTCAATGGAAAAAAATTCTGCCAGCTCATGGCCATGAAGGAGAACAGTGACAAAGCCCAGTTAGACACGCCCAGGGCTACGTGACTTCGCTCACCTCTGCTGGCCTAACTTTAATGTAGAAGTTACTGCGCTTATAGGAGATTTTCAGGATTTTCGGCCAAGCAAAACGATTGATTCTCAGCCTGTCTTTGTAGATGAGGAGTCCATTAGCACATACACCCAGCTTGATGTCCACGCCTTCTGAGTCCTGCCAAGAGAAGGCCATTTGACCATGATTAAAGCTGTGAAAGTTATACAGGTTGGAAAACCTACAATCTCCCTCAACCCATGATCAAGAATGCCAATTTAACAGGTCTGTGTTTCAATTTCAGCAACAGAACACGTGTTAATAGAAGCAGTAAGACACATGACACCTCTTAAATCTAGACACTTCGCTCGAGGGGCCAGGTTTTAGGTATAGCAACATGCCTACAGGACGCAGTATTCTTCAAAAGGCCTAACTCATATGTTCTCGAGCTTGGCTGCAAAACCCAAAAGGGAGGAAACAGACCTCGATTTAGACATCCTGAAGCGAGGGAGATAAAACTTGTTTTGTGAGAGGCTATTTCAGCTCCGGACGGCGTGTCAGCCTGCCCTAAGGTGCAGTCAGCCATTTTACTGTAGGCAAATTTATCTCAGATGGACTATGCCAGCTAATGGCTGTTAAATAACGCCTGTATTCTGCAAAACACTAACCTCGCAGACAGTTTCTACTCTAGGCTGACAGTGTTGAAATCTTTGAATTCTTTCAAGCAGTTTTCCAATAACTTTTAAGTGCTGACATCTAGTTCTCATTACAACATTCCTTCAGCTGGCATATTTCAAAGGATGGTAGACTATTCTTAAACTTATTAATACTGTTTTCTTCCCTCAGTGTTTTAATTTGAAAAAGATAACCATCTAGAATAATCTTCAGCCTGAAAGACATTTTTAAAAACCAAATAAATTTACAGACAAAAGAAAAAAAAAAAAATTGTCTCCTCACATTTCAAGTAATGCTGGAAGACCTAATATATATAATATTCAAGGATCTTTAAGAGAACTAGATCTCACTCAAGATATGAAAAATCATTCAGAGATATTCACATATTCAGAAATCATTAGTAACATAGAAAAATTCTCACAAAATACGCTAAAACAAACCTCATACAGTCTAGGTTCAAGTCAATAAATGTGTAACATTTCAACTGCCTTGTTACTGAGAACAATTCAATGCAATTTTTATGTTTTTTAAAAACAGAAGTACAGTACTAGGGGTTTGTGTGTGTGAGTTGCTCAGTCGTGTCCGACTCTTTGTGACCCAGCGGACTGCAGCCTGCCAGGGTCCTCTGTCCACGGAATTCTCCAGGTAAGAATACTGGAGTGGTCAGCCATTCCCTTCTTCAGGGGATCTTTCCGACCTAGGGACTGAATCACGCTGCAAGCAGATTGTTTACCCTCCGAGCCACCAGGGAAGTCCACAGTGCTAGGTAACTGATGCCAACTGTATTCACCACTGTGATGTGTGAATAATTCATGTATATAAATAATATCACATTAAACCATCTGAACAGGTTTAAAAATCTCATCTATCAGGTGCTTTTATTCACCGATATCCAGACAGTCACAGTTCTCTCTAGGAACAGAGTAAAAGCTGGAGTGAACTAGTCACAGGTACCCAAGCAACGTGGCACCAGACTCAAAAGATGCATTTGTTCAAAATATCACTGACCAAGGCCACAGGGGGCTGTCCGGAAGAGTGCCCAAGACAGCATGTTCTCTGCACGAAGAGGGAGGCACCCTTCATTTGAAACATTCAACAAAGCCATCACTAGTGTGAGGTAATCTTTCAACAGGACACTGAAGCTATTTTATCTGACTTAAAAATAAACACAGTCTGGATCCAAGTTAATCAGTTGATTTTCGATTGTTCCACACATTGTTTTAGAATTATCAATCAGTATCTGTTTGAATAGAAATTACAGATAAAGAAGCTGAGGGGAAAAGAGTCCTAGTTCTCCATGGTTGACTTCTGCCACTCAGCAACAAAGTCAATAAAATAAACTAATAAAAAGGGAGCACTTTCCTTCCTTCCTTCCTTCCTTCCTTCCGCTGTGCTTACTGCCTCAGGAAGCCGCCCCACAAGGGACATCAACAGGATCCCACGCCCACCGACTTCCAATGGGTTCAGCCAATGGGAAGTTCTCAGATAAGATCAGAGAGGAAGAAGCTGGGAAGGCCAGGGGTTTTAACACCAAGACTCCCTCCCTGTGTAGGCGCATCAGGGTGGCTCTGTCCTGCACAATCGCAGCTCCTGTCAAGCCCTCTCCACACAGATCTCTCCCCTGAGTTCTGACAGCTACTCTCTGCCTAACCAATCCACACCAAGAAGGTTAGGAGAGCTGCTGTTAACAGCTCACAGGTATCATTCTACTCTTGTGGTTTCCGCCTGTCTTTGTCAAGAGCCCTTTTATTCAACATCCTCACCTTATCCTGACATAAGTGTGTCGTTAAAAACTCTTTTGACAATAAAATATTAATTAAAAACTTTTAAACATGATCTCAAGGCAATGAAAAATGTATAAACACACAAAACTTTAAACTACATGAAAAGTATTTTTAAATTGCTACACTTTTTTTTCAATGAGCTACAAATATCTTGCTCATCAGGTATTATCTAACAAGTCCACCAGATGATATACTGAATAAATGCATGTTACTCTGACTTTTCTAAAGTGATCTACTCTTAACCACACAATAAGAACTGAAATTACAACAAAACCAGCAACTTTTTAACTTTTCTAACATCAGTTCAGTTCAGTTGCTCAGTCATGTCTGAATCTTTGAGACCCCATGGAATGCAGTACGCCAGGCTTTCCTGTCCATCACCGATTCCCAGTGCGTGCTCAAACTCATGTCCATCAAGTTGGTGATGCCATCCAGCCATCTCATCCTCTGACATCCCGTTCTCCATAACTTCAAAAACAAGAATCCGGAAACCTTCCAGGATTACCATCTAAAAACTGGTTTCTCACTAATGATCAACAAAAGCAGCAGATGGAAGATTCACGTGTGGCAAGAATAACAGGGCTAAGAGGAGACATGGGTTCTGGGGGCGTTTAGGATACCAAACCTGCTTTTTCCTCCCTCCCTTGGTTCTGTGTGTCTGCTGACTCCGCCTGTCCCTATCATACAGAGACATGAGCTGCAAGACACTGAAGTGTGGAAAAGATCTGTTTCACCTCCTAGCAGGATGTAGCAGCAGACATCACACAGATGGGACTACTTTACACTGTGTGGCTGGAGGCAACAAGCCAGTTAGTGTAGCAAGCCATCTGCACTCTGTTTTACGTAGTTTTTGTAAAAATAAAAACATCCAAACCGTAAATAAGATAGTATATGTGGAAGTGCTTTTTAAAAATTAAGAGTATATAGCATTTGGCAGTTAAAAATGTTGCTGTCAGAGACTATTTACTAACATGGAACAGTGTTTTCTAAGAGCAAGTTAAAAATTACAAAATAATACTCATAGTATAATATCATTTTAAAAATGTGACATTGCTCAGGTTTTTTTTAATAAAACAAGAAAAAAAAATATTAACAGTGCTTGTTTCTGCATAAACCGATTTCAGTCTTTTTAAATTCTGTTCACCTCTATTTTCTATGATGAATGTGTATTTCTCTCGTAATAACAAAAAACATTTAAAGAATGAAGGAAGACACAGAGGAAAAGGCAATTCTTTGAAAATATGAAGTACTATTAACACAAAAGCAAGAATTAATAATCTGAGGCCAAGAGAGAGAGGATATCTTTGAGTGAGGGCTTTCCTAGAGATTTCTTAAATCCTGTAATTCCTATAACCTGCACTTCCTAACACGGAAGGATTGGCAGGGTGCTTTAAAAGCAGGCAACAACAGGTTCCCATCCCATGTTGAGTTGACTCTGGACATATTGCTCAAAACCAAATACATCTTTCACCTTATCTTTTGTAACCCCAACCCCACTCTCCATCCCGACTCTCCCTACTACCTGATCATGAAAACTAGGATCATTAAGTAGAAGATGTTTTTTAGACACGAGGCAGCATTTGGCAGAGCAAAAGCTGGGACACAGAATAAAGACAGGATGAGGAGTAAAGAAGGCTGATCAGGTGAGTCTTATAGTAAGTATATATGAAAAGGGATCAACTCATAACATTGAGAAAAGAAGGAAGAATTAGGGGAGAATCAATGGTCCCGCCCCACAACCAGAAACCCCAAGGAACTACTATAGAGCCCCTCAGGCGAGGAGGAGTAGCCTTTGCTAAAAGTGAAGTAGGTTCATTTAAAACCCAAGCCCTCTCAGAACTTTAGTCAACAGACCAGGAAGAGGCACCTCCCCGTCACACTCCCACTACCTTGGCATGGTGCAGGTCAACGCCGTACATGGAAAGCCTCTTGGCATTTTCTAAGAACTGAGAATCAGCTTGTGCTGGAGATAAGCCCCTAAAGATCAAAAGAAACAACATTATCTTATTGGTGGATGCAAAGCAAATATAGCCAAAATGGGGAAAGGAGTACATAAGCTTAGAGTTTAGGATGAAGGGATTGGTCCAGCTAAATGCGCAGACAAGAAACAGGAAAGAAGGCTCAACCCTCAACCTCCAGCAATTTTTTCTTGTCGTTGTTCAGTCACCATGTCATGTCCAACTCTTCAAGACCCAATGGACTGCAGTATGCCAGGCCTCCTTGCCCCTCACCATCTCCTAGAGTTTACCCAAGTTCATGTCCATTGCATTAGTGATGCCATCCAACCATCTCATCCTCTGTCACCCCCTTCTCTTCCTGCCCTCAATCTTTCCCAGCATCAGGGTCTGTTCCAATGAGTCGGCTGTTTGCATTCTCATTAGGAACCTACTCATTGCAAAGAGGTGCCCCTCCACCCCTCACCCTTTTTATCTTAGAAAGTTGCTTTCATTTTTTTTTCTACTAGGGAAAAAAACCCAGCAGTAATGGGTACAATATAAATTAACTTTAAAAATAAAAGAATATAAAGTCATTGTGTCTTTCTGAATAGACAAATTCTCTCATAAATTTTATTTCACTAGGATTGATCATACTAAAGATCAGAAGTACCTGTACTTGATTTTACAGCTGACATACCCCAACTAAACAAATCTTAAGCTCCTAGAAAGCAGGCTTCCGTTAATCTTCATATTCCCCATGGCATTTCAGCACCTGATATTTCAGTTTCAAATTATATGATACATGTCTACTGAATAAAATTAGAATAAAGTTAATAAGAAAATATTTAAAGTCAAATATTGCATTTATTTTTTTAAAGACAAGTCAGTGAAAGTGGTTTGTTAAAAGCCTCTAATCTCTGAAATTTCCTTTCAAGTCATTTCAATCAAATTTTTTGAAAAATTCAATTTTGCAATATGGGACAAGTTAGAACTTGGTCACTGGGAGTTTTAAAAACTTGTGCTTAAGAAAGCCATTTGTTTTCACACAGATGTAAGCGTTCTCAAAGTGTAACATGGTATTTAAGTAATTAATAATCCTCAGCTAAACCAAAGTCATCTTCTGTGGACAGAGAAACCAACTGATTCCTTTTGTGTCCATTGCCACTCACATTTCTGATTCAAATCCTGATGCTTCATTATCTCCTTGGCTTTCACAAATATGGTGATAAAAACAATTAAAAGGCAGAAGAAATGCATAATAAATGCCAAACAAGTACATATGTTTGTGTCAAGGGGTGTGTGTGTGTGTGTGTGTGTGTGTGTGTGTGTGTGTGTGTGCGCACACACGTGTATATGAAGGGAAAGGACTGGGATAGGGCAAGGAGATGTCATAGGGAAATGTAAATTTTTCTAATAAATGAAAACAGACCCGTGAGCACAGTTCCTCGTATTATAGTCATAAAGATAATGACAGGATATCTCAGTGCTCCAAGCTGTCTTGACCAGTCCTAGGTGAAGCTTCACAAGGGCAAACTGATCAACCCTATCAGCCATACTCAAATGTCTAGCCAGTGCTAAGGGAAGCCATTTGAACCCACCACAGCCAGTGTCTCCCCAGTAAGCAAGTCTACAGACCTGTGGGTCTTATGCAGCTCTGCCACCTTCTCTTCCAGCTCTTTTGTCTGGGTGGGGGCAAACTGGAAATCGCTGAGGTCATGACTGGCATGCTCTTCTGGGTCATAGTCCCCAAGTTCAGCCTGCAGTGTGTAAGATCCCAGGAGGGCGTGAGTCACAAAAGAGCAAGGCAGACGACCTGAGGCAATGTCCTGCCGGAGCTGAAGGCACAAAAAGTATCTGTGAAGAACAGGGAAGAAAGAGTAGAGAGAACAATTAGTCAAGATTGTAACCCTCGTAATCCCGATATTTCTTTGAAAAAAAATATACAATATGGCACTCTTCAAATCCAGAGCAAAAAGTGTTCTGTAACAAGAAGCCCATTGTCCTCCATGGATTCCTAATTTTGTGATTTATTTACAGAAACTCAATCAGGAGGGCAAAGTAATGGATGGAAATTCTGAACTGCTATTCTGGCAACAGTGTATTTTTACTATTACAATAAAGAGTTTTGTGACTGTAGGTGAAATTCTAATCACTTAGTGTCCTTGGATTTAAAACTAATCAAAGTTAGCATGCCCTTCAAAAGTTGTAGAGATTAATAAAATTTAAGAAATAGCTGCAGTTTTTAGGCATTTGCAAGAAAAGCTAAGGTCACCCACCCTTTATTCTCTCTACCCTTTTCATACTAATTTCTTTTCCTGAGATCCTTTAATAATAATTACAAATTAGTCTATACTTGGAAGCCCTCACCTGCCCATTTACTCCATCCAAAGAGGCAACTAACTCAGTTTACAGTAGAAAAGGGCATGAGTTTGAGAGTCAGGCAGGGCTGACTATTAATTTACATGCCTAAGACTAACTTCTGGTCTGTAAAATGGGAAGAACTTCAATTTCCCTTTGAAGGTAAGGGCAAAAAATTGGATAATGTAAATAAAACACATGGCATGGTACCTGGGAATCAGTGACTAGTAGCCATAATCATAACATTATACCATTCAAGGTTCCAAGTGGATTATTATACAGTTATTAAAAATGCTGGCTTTTACTAAATAACATGTAGAAACACGTTATTTATACTCTGTGAGGATCTAGGTTGGGGAGGGGGGTATCTCCCTATCAACTCTTTGTGGTAACATTTTAAAACCCAATTTCTACTCTTAAATTTAACTACTTGTGAAGGTTACCATCAACCCCACCCAACAAAATGGTAGGATTCCCCCTCCTCCTTGAAGATGGTTGAGAGACTGTCATTCCTCAGGGCTGCTGGCTTCTTCCTGTGGATTCTTTTGCCTGGCATGAGTGTCACAGCTCTGCCCTCCTCTTGCCTCTGCTGCTGCTGCTAAGTCGCTTCAGTCGTGTCCGACTCTGTGCGACCCCATAGACGGAAGCCCACCAGGCTCCCCCGTCCCTGGGATTCTCCAGGCAAGAACAGTGGAGTGGGTTGCCATTTCCTTCCCCAATGCATGAAAGTGAAAAGTGAAAGCGAAGTCGCTCAGTCGTGTCCGACTCTTAGCGACCCCATGGACTGGAGCCTACCAGGATCCTCCGTCCATGGGATTTTTCAGGCAAAAGTACTGGGGTGGGGTGCCATTGCCTTCCCCGCCTCTTGCCTCTACCCAGTGCATTCAGACAATCCGTTTCCGGTCCAGGATTCTTGTTGAGTCGGAGAATGTGGCCCAGTACATGGAATCAGCCATCCCCCAATTCAGTGACACCTGTATTACACCCTAATCTCCTGTCAGGCAGGGCAAGGACTGTTTATCATAATCCCATAGTAAACAACGTATTTGTGCTCCTTAATTTTCTAGGAATGACAAATGCTCCATAGTTTTCTTAAGGATCAAAGTCAGCTACTGTCACTGTCTGCATGGGGTTCAGGACAGGGCAGAGGGGGGAACTGGGCTGTCCAGAGAGGAGGGCGGGGTGGGGGGCAGAATAAAAAAAATCATAGTTCAATAGACTTCCAAAACTAAATTTTAAAAAGTTTTTCATTTTTATACCTTTGTATCACCTTTGCAATATAAGATCACTACACAGGCACACATGGGTTACACAATAAAAACCATCTTAGTATTAAAATTTGAAATATTAAGTACCAGTAATTTTTGACAGTATAACATAGGAAACAAAATTGCTGCAATTAAAAAAAAAATCCATTACTTGAATATAAGTGGGGAATTAAAGAAAAGTGAACAAAATTTTTGAAACTAGAAACATTTCAAAGTATTTTGGAATATTCACTTCCCAGGAAACTTCTAAAACTCTACTCAAGAATAAATATTTTTGTTTTAATGCTGAAATTACTACCATTCCCCCAGGGCACAGAAATGAGAGCTGTAAGTAAAGAATCATTTTTAATCTAAACATAAAGTACCTGGTGATATCTTCAGTCAATTGAGAAGGATCAGGAGGATAAAACTTCACATTAAAGCTGAACAGCCAAGGAAGATCTGTGATTATTAAAAGATTATGATTATTTATCTGACCAACACAATGACGATTTACAGATAAAACTTAAAGGTCAATCGGCATTCATATAGTATAGATCAGTCCCAACATAAGTCAGTTTGGAGAATTTTGGTTTTAATTTAAAGAAAATATCATTGACAAAGCAAAAATGAAGTAAAAAAATAAAAATCACTTCCATAAATAACCCATCATGAAAGAATAATAAGGTTCATTTTTTTTATAAATGTTCACTGGTACCCTCACATGTGAGGTACCTTTACATGGTGAGCTAGAGTGCAAAAATTTTAATATAACCTTCACATAATAGTTTAAGATCTGTTTTAACCACTGGATTTCTAGATGTCAAATCTCCACACTTAAAAACAAAAAGAAATCTAGGATTTCTACATTGCTGGGGTTTCAAAAGATCATTTGAGAAATGACTAATGGGCTATTTGAGAGAGTGATAAAACATCATAATACTTAAAGATAATAAAGTATTTCCCAGGTTTTATAAAGTAGGCTTAAAAATATGCATATATACTTTGCTGTAGTGTGCCTAAAGAGTAAGTATAGTAAGCAATCATGTCATAATGACTAACAAAAGTTAAAACACTGCTATCTATATTACCACTTAACTAATGTTTGATTTATCATGCTTCAGATGGCTTTAAAAACAAATCAACAACAAACAGACACACACAACTCTGGGGACAGGGCAGGTATTATTTGCCAAAAGGGATCAAAATAATTCCAGTGGCCTGAATTTAGAGTTATACTCAAAGTTCATGGTATTTCCAAATAAAAACCTAAAAAAGGTGTGTGTCTGTGTGTTATTTCATACACTATTTGAAAGCTTTACAGTTGCTTTAACTTTGGACTTGAAGGAAAAGTTCTTGAATCCTATTCTCTTGCTCCAGGAGTCATTTTGTTCTTTTCTCACCATAGACACACTGATTTTTCTCCCACTCAAAAGTCAATGAACTTATTTGCAGGGTGGGAACAGAGACTCAGACATAGAGAACAGACGTATGGACACAGGGAAAATGAGAGGGTGGGACAAACTGAAAAAACAGCACTGAAATACACACATTACCATGCGTATGCTACTGCTAAGTCACTTCAGTCGTGTCCGACTGTGCGACCCCATGGACTGCAGCCCACCAGGCTCCCCCGTCCCTGGGATTCTCCAGGCAAGAACACTGGAGTGGGTTGCCATTTCCTTCTCCAATGCATGAAAGTGAAAAGTGAAAGGGAAGTTGCTCAGTCGTGTCCGACCCTCAGCGATCCCATGGACTGCAGCCTTCCAGGCTCCTCCATCCATGGGATTTTCCAGGCAAGAGTACTGGAGTGGGGTGCCATCGCCTTCTCCGTTACCACGCATGTAACAGGTAGCTAATGGGAAACTGCTGCATAGCACAGGGGGCTCAGCCTGGCGCCTCTGTGGCAACCTAGAGCGCTGGGATGGGTGGGAGGGAGGTTCTCGAGGGAGGGGACACGTGTGTACCCATGGCGGATTCATGTTGATGTACAGCAGAAACTAACATAACATTGTAAAGCAATTATCCTCCAATTAAAAATAAATTTTTTAAAAAGTCAATGAATAGTTACTGAATGTCTACTGTGAACACACAGCACCACGTAGCACCCTTGCTGAGTATGGGCTGAATACATCATTACTCTACTAATAAAGTCAATCCTGCTGAATTTAAGGAACAGATTTTGCTTCCCTCTACACATTTAAAACATCATAAAAAAAGATATGGAACTATCTGGAGTATTAAGAAACATGCCATTTTTTGGCCAGCAGCACCAGGTTGGCCGTGATACATATGTACTTGTGTGAGGTCATTCCTAACCCATAATTAAGCAAAGTCATCACAGGATTATTCTTTTTTAATGGATCCTTATTTACTTGTCTTCTAGGTATTAGCACTAGCACATGCTAATCTGGACAGATAACAGTAATAAGTTTCTAATAGAACATATATTTCAGGATCTATTTTCAATTTTAAAGTTGATAAAATGCACCAATAATGCTAAACTTTTTATTTAGTTATATATTATTGATATTATCATTTCTACCTGGCTATATAAACTGTATGTCTAGCTATGGATTGTTTACATATTAATACAGGCAAGCCTAAGATACATATACATAGTCTTATGTATCTATATAGTCTTATTTGTATACATTTGAGAAAATAAAGACTTTAAGGCAATTTTTACACAGGAACTCATAGGTTGTTGGTAGTTAGTGTTAGTTGCTCAGTTGTGTTCAACTCTTTGTGACCTCATGGCCTGTAGCCCCTAGACTCCTCTATCCATGGAATTCTCCAGCCAAGAATAATGGAGTGGGTTGCCATTTCCTTCTCCCGGGGATCTTCCCAACCCAGAGATCAAACTTGGGACTCCGGCATTGCAGGCTGATTTTTTACCATCATGTACCCCAAAGAAAGGCAATGCCAAAGAATGCTCAAACTACCACACAATTGCACTCCTCTCACATACTAGTAAAGTAATGCTCAAAATGCTCCAAGCGAGGCTTCAACAGTACCTGAGCCGTGAACTTCTAGAAGTTCAAGCTGGATTTAGAAAAGGCAGAGGAACCAGAGATCAAATTCCCAACATCTGCTGGATCATCAAAAAAAGCAAGAGAGTTCAAGAAAAACATCTATTTCTGCTTTATTGACTATGCCAAAGCCTTTGACTGTGTGGACCACATTAAACTCTGGAAAATTCTTCAAGAGATGGGAATACCAGACCACCTGACATGCCTCTTGAGAAATCTGTATGAAGGTCAGGAAGCAACAGTTAGAAATGGACATGGAACAATAGACTGGTTCCAAACAGGAAAAGGAGTACATCAAGGCTGTATTTTGTCACCCTGCTGATTTAACTTATATGCAGAATAACATCATGAGAAACGCCGGGCTGGATGAAGCACGGGCTGGATGAAGCACAAGGTGGAATCAAGATTGCCAGGAGAAATACCAATAACCTCAAATATGCAGATGACATCATCCTTATCAGATCAGATCAGTCGCTCAGTCGTGTCTGACTCTTTGCGACCCCATGAATAGCAGCACGCCAGGCCTCCCTGTCTATCACCAACTCCCGGAGTTCACCCAGACTCACGTCCATTGAGTCAGTGATGCCATCCAGCCATCTCATCCTCTGTCGTCCCCTTCTCCTCTTGCCCCCAATCCCTCCCAGCATAAGAGTCTTTTCCAATGAGTCAACTCTTCACATGAGGTGGCCAAAGTACTGGAGTTTCAGCTTTAGTATCATTCCTTCCAAAGAAATCCCAGGGCTGATTTCCTTGCAGTCCAAGGGACTCTCAAGAGTCTTCTCCAACACCACAGTTCAAAAGCATCAATTCTTTGGCGCTCAGCCTTCTTTACAGTCCAGCTCTCACATCCATACATGACCACAGGAAAGACCATAGCCTTGACTAGACGAACCTTTGTTGGCAAAGTAATGTCTCTGCTTTTGAATATGCTATCTAGGTTGGTCATAACTTTCCTTCCAAGGAGTAAGTGTCTTTTAATTTCATGGCCGCAGTCACCATCTGTAGTGATTTTGGAGCCCCCAAAATAAAGTCTGACACTGTTTCCACTGTTTCCCCATCTATTTCCCATGAAGTGATGGGACCAGATGCCATGATCTTCTTAATGAATGTTGAGCTTTAAGCCAACTTTTTCACTCTCCACTTTCACTTTCATCAAGAGGCTTTTGAGTTCCTCTTCACTTTCTGCCATAAGGGTGGTGTCATCTGCATATCTGAGGTGATTGATATTTCTCCCAGCAATCTTGATTCCAGCTTGTGTTTCTTCCAGTCCAGCGTTTCTCATGATGTACTCTGCATATAAGTTAAATAAACAGGGTGACAATATACAGCCTTGACAAACTCCTTTTCCTATTTGGAACCAGTCTATTGGTCCATGTCCAGTTCTAACTGTTGGTTCCTGACCTGCATACAAATTTCTCAAGAGGCAGATCAGGTGGTCTGGTATTCCCATCTCTTTCAGAATTTTCCAGTTTATTGTGATCCACACAGTCAAAGGCTTTGGCATAGTCAATAAAGCAGAAATGGATGTTTTTCTGGAACTCTCTTGCTTTTTCCATGATCGCAAAAAGCAAAGAACTAAAGAGCCTCTTGATGAAAGTGAAAGAGGAGAGTGAAAAGTTGGCATCTGATCCCATCACTTCATGCCAAATAGATGGAAAACAGTGGAAACGATGAGAGACTTTATTTTCTTGGGCTCCAAAATCACTGCAGGTGATGACTGCAGCCATGAAATTAAAAGAACCTTGCTCCTTGAAAGAAAAGCTATGACCAACCTAGACAACATATTAAAAAGCAGAGACAGTGCTTTGCCAACAAAGCTGTGGTTTTTCCAGTAGTCATGTATGCATGTGAGAGCTGGACTATAAAGAAAGCTGAGCGCCAAAGAATTGATGCTTTTGAATTGTGGTATTGGAGAAGACTCTTAAGAGTCCCTTGGACTGCAAGGAGACCCAACCAGTCCCATCTTAAAGGAAATTAGTCCTGAATATTCATTGGAAGGACTGATGCTGAAACTCCAATACTTTGGCCACCTGACGCAAAGAACTGACTAATTGGAAAATATCCTGATGCTGGGAAAGATTGAAGGTGGCAGGAGAAGGGGATGACAGAGGATGAGACGGTTGGATGGCATCACCGACTCAATGGATATGAGTTGAATAAATTCTGGGAGTTGGTGACAGACAGGGAGGTCTGGAGTGCTGCAGTCCATGGGGTCACAAATAATCAGACATAACTGAGCGACTGGACTGAATTGAACTCAAAAAAGATTAATGTTTACCTCTGCTAGTTGTCTCTTAACTGAATAAAAAATCATAGCAGAGACTGGCCTAAGATAGAATAAACAGTTCTTTTGTGCATTTTAACACAAGCAGAAAGAAAGAGGTAAAATTTCATTTCCTCAGCCTACTTTCATGCTCAGGATAGTACAGAATTTCATTCAGGAAACCAGCTCCAACAGTTTGGAAAAGCCAAATCCTATGTGTTACTGTTATTCCTCTTGCTAAACCACAAGGGCAAGTTCTGAAATAACTCTTTAAAAGAAGAAAGAAAGGAAAAAAACCTTAAAAACAAATAATCAAAATGTAAGACTGTGATTCATAATCAGCAAGAAAGTCTTGCCCTCTGAAAGTTAGGATAGCTCCATGACTCTGAAATGAGTAGAATTTCATAAAAATAAAATAATCCAACAAAAGCCAGAACAAACCATAGGAAACAAACTCAACAGAACATCAATCATGTTTCAGAGGTTATTCTGTTCTGTCCATGGTCTGGGTCACTTGGCAGGTCTGGCTTCAGAGAAGTCAAAGAACCAAGCATCTGTATCTTTTGTGAATTCATGAACTTTGCAGAGTTTTAACAACTGTAGAAAGCACTAGAAAAAGTTCCAAAGCTTTCTGGTATAGTTTCTTGCATAATGTATCTATGTCTAATTACTACTTTTCTTTATTCTCTCCCTTTTCTATTATGGACCAAACATAATTGGATAAAACATCAAGCTGATAAGTGCAGGACAGAGGAATGGATGGAAAGCCAAGGGTGACAGTCAAAAGATGGGGTGACCCCAGACGACACCCGGGAGTCAAAAGCCCCACAGCCTGAGAAACCCGTCAGGCCCTCAGTCCCGGGCAAATCAGGGAAGTTACTCTAGTCAAAGCTATTTTTAAAATATGAAAAGAAAGATGAGTATACAAGGAGAGGAAATGGGAAAAAATAAACACTCAGAGCGGAGAGTACAAAAGGAAAGAAATGACAGGGAAAACTACCCAAATGATCAATAATTTGAGAGACAGAGAGAAAGGAATGAAGAAAACAAATGTGGAGAGTCAAAACTGAGACAGAAAGTAGATGGAAAGAAATAGAAGGGAAAAGCAGAGATGTGTTTCAGTGTTTTAATGCTGGGAAGAAATACGTAGGGAATAACAAACAAGAAGGGAAAGGAAACCAGCAGTACCGAGGGCGCCCTGCAGGCCAGCACCCAGGGAAGCAGCTTCTCCCTGGACAACTCTGGGGCCTACCATCCAAAGGGCTAGGAAGAAAGCTGTTGTCTTGTCTAAACATTCCAGCTGTTCGTGGCTCCCTGCCTTTTCTGCTTCAGTCCTTCACAGACCCTGAAGTAAATGAAGTAGCCAGATCCTCTATCAGAGTTTCCTGTGTGGTGCTAATGATTCCTGATGCAGATATCACGAAACCAGTCACAGGAGGGAACTGAAGCTGGTTAGAAAGAGACACATCAGTCACTCAGGGAGACAAAAGAACAAATGGGAAAATGGAAGTCAAGGACAAGCAGGACCAAGAACAAACCCACACTCGGAGCACAACAAGCGGTCCAAGGAGGACAGAAGGCAAACACTTCAGAGGGCTGGAAGGATGGTTCTGTATGATCTTCACCCCTCAAACCCTCACTCCAGGAGATCTAGGAACAGTGTACCCACATGCCTCTGGGGCCAGAGGTTGGCTTATCAATTAAACTAACTGGCTGCTGCTGCTGCTAAGTCACTTCAGTCGTGTCCAACTCTGTGCAACCCCAGACCCCATAGATGGCAGCCCACCAGGCTCCTCTGTCCCTGGGATTCTCCAGGCAAGAACACTAGAGTGGGTTGCCATTTCCTTCTCCAATGCATGTATGCATGCTAAGTCGCTTCAGTCAAGACAGACTCTGTGCAACCCCATGGATAGCAGCCCACCAGGCTCCTCTGCCCATGGGATTCTCCAGGCAAAATACTGGAGTGGGTCGCCATTTCCTTCTCCGAAACTAACTGGAACACACTACCAAAATCAAGTAGACAAAGCAAGGGTAACAGGGCTCCCTTAGGTACATTTTATATAAAAAGAGCAAGTTACATAAGAGTGGCTTTCCATTGTTTTCCCCAGAGATGAAGATCATGTGTTGCTTCACAGTGGTAGACATCGTGAGGAAATATTTAAGATTAGGGGTCTAGAACCTCTTGACCAGTAGAGGAGTCCCTAAACCATCACCAAAATAAAGTCATACTTCCACAAAATAGTATGAGTTTCAACTTGCTATATGATATGAAAGCAGACTAGAGTCTATCATTCTATCACTATCTTATTCTAGCTTACATCCCTATGAATTTTACTAAAGACAAAAATAGACATAAATATTAACTTAATAACTTCAAAAGTATGATGATCTAATACTCACTTCGCAGCTGTCTCTTTATTTCTTTTGCAGGATCTAGCCAGTTCTGCAAGGGGAGAAAAAAAGGTTACTTAACCCATAAGAAACAGTCTCCATAGTCCAAAATTAAACAGTTGACAGTTCACATACTTATTTAACAAAGTCCTATGCTATTAGCATTCCTCTAGGTTTAGTATTGATTTGTTTTTGAAAGTGTATGTGTGTGTTATAAATAAAATATTGAAACAATTTAAGGTGGATCTCTTGGGCTTCATTTTCTAGGATGTGAAATCAAAACCTAACCAAATGAGGAGATAATACATCTACATATAGTCTTTATTTTGCAGTAGAACAAACAGCAAACAGTGAGCAAACAGCCCCTGCAGACATTGAAATGATAGCTCAATCAAGGACAATGATGAGCTCTTATTCATGAAGGATAAAATGTGAACTGGAAACCACTGATTGAAAGCACATACACCCCAATCAAACACAGTCATCTGAACTCCTAGTGCCAACTCCTCCTTAGACTTTTGCTTTTCCCTGCCATTATACAGGGCCATGGAGAAGCACGGTCAGACTGGAAGTGGTATTTCCTGTCTGGTCTTCATGTAATATCTTTTAAAATCTTCATTCCAAGTTAAGAGTCACAATCATAAAGAACTTCTTTCTACTTCTCCTTTATTTCCACACTTGAAGAAAATTTAAAAAGATTCCAGGAAAACATTGTAATAGCTCAAAGGCAAAAAGACCAAATTTGAACTAGTAGGTTCAAATCATTTAAGGACATTAAATATTTGTCTTTCAAAGCCACAGGTGAAAGGCATATCCAAAAAGAATTATATATACATATATATATACACATATGTTTATATATGCAATATATTTTTTATGTCTCCTATCTTATCCTCAAGTCATTATTAAAGTTTACTTTATCCTCACTAACAGAACAATTACATTTTATGAGATATATTAAAATGATTCAAATAATTGGCTTTACAAAAAAATGTTTCATGTATTCTAAAAGCATCTCAAATAATGTATTATAACATTAGTGTTTTAAATATTAATAGAACTTTATTTGCATATATAAAGCAAACAGTTAAAACATTTATCATTATAGAGAAAATTATAACCTACAATCTTTTTTTTTTTTTTTCACATACTGAATGAAATTGTATTTTTTGTATTGAGTATGGCTTTACATCGAACACTTGTTTGCATTTTACATATGACAGACTGTGAGTTTTGTTTTTTTTTTTCCAATAGGTTTGGATAAATACAATACACTGAATGGGTACAACAGAACATCATCTTACACAGTATTAAGTAGTAGTAATAACAGGATGCTTTGAAAGCAAAAGCATGGGCCTTACTATGCCATTCAGGGCTTACACTTAGGGCAGCAAGGATCCAAGGTGTATATGGCTCTGTTCAAACACTGGTTATATTCAACCCTCTCAACAAAGAGCTACCAGAGCTTGGGCTAAGTTTCACAGGATTTGTGGCCCAGCTGTGTGGCCCGCTGAAGTGAAGGGCCTGTGGGACCCCCTCATGGTACCTCCAGTGCTGTGTTAGGGAGCAGCTCTCATTCTCCCCCGAGAAGACAGCCTGGCATTCAGCTTCCTGGCCCTGCAGCTGCTGTCCACTCAACAGCTGGCTCACAAATGGTGGGCTCTCATGAGACACAAGAATGAGAAAACACATCATTCAGTCTCTAGCCCAGCCTGGGGAGTGGCTGGGGGAGAAGAGAGAAGGAGGCTGCAAAGTGTTGTGGCATTTCATCCAAGGAAGTAACTACCAGAGCAAGAAAAACTGAATCAGGGACAACTGGTGTCAAACTGAAAAGGAAAAATCCCTGAGAACATGAGCACAGAGAAAGAAGAGAATGGGGAGGAAAAACGACTGGTCTCCCAGGCCTAAACAGAGCCTTCCAAATCCCCAGCTTCACTGTGTGACAGTTGGTAGAGATGCTTCCCATGGAACACACAAAAACAAAAACACCTCTGTTCTCAGAGGGAAATGGTGGAGGGGCAATACCATCTTCTGGGACCCCTAGGAGTAACCCTGTGCCCCAGCCATCTGGCACTGTCCATTCCCACCTGAAGCACCAAAGCCATGGAGGAGTAACCTGATAGTTTCCATATAGCATGGAGACAGTCAATACCAGCTCCACAGACCCAGGAGTATGGCTGACAAGTTTCAGCACACCAGCCAGCCACGGTCAGACCAATGCACTCTTGGGCCACTTTTCACCACACTGTCAGGCACAATATTAAGGTCAAAGTGGCTTCTCTTTATTTCAGAGCCCATTCAGAGACTAAGTGGGCAGAGTGTTCCTCATGTGATCAAATAGAGGCAGCAGAGCGGACTCCTTGCATCCACCAACCTGGTTTGCCCCCTGCTCATCATCGATTAACCACGACCACTTCCACACTGTGAACTCCACTCCCACAAGGAGTAAGGGGGTCTCTGCAAGGCCAGGAGAGACCCCCATTTCCTGTATCCGTCATAGGACTTGGCAGCTCCAGGCAACCAGATTAAGTACTAAATTAACACACTATTGACCAGAGACATATTAACACGTCTTCTGTTACCCGAATGTTACTCACTGGAAACGGTTCAATATTTACTTACACAACAAATCGCTGGCCCCTGGTGTTAAGTTTCTGCAAAAATCCCCCAGTCAGTAATGAGCTAATACCTGTAGGTGAGTACCTGGCCTTTGTTGGCCTCCTCCTTCCTCATGCTATGGTCATCTTAAAAGACTACAGATTATTTTTCTTAGGTTTATTTTTATTTGAATAATTAGCTCCAATGAGTCCTTCAATCATGATGACTGGGATATAATTTTACTGCCTAGAGTCATGAGTTCATAAAAAACCAAAGCAAAAACAAAGTAAAAAACCCAAAAATACCTTAACAGGACTTATTTTCTGCATTATCAATTACAAGTAAATAGCAGACACAAAACTCTTTAACAAAGAAATGATAAATTCTTGGTTTTGATACTTGAGAAGTGCTGGGCAGATCAAGAACCAGATGCAAAAAGATGGGAAAAGCCAGAAAAAGACATTAACGCACACACCATGACAGACTACAGTGTACCATTCGCATCTTTTAAAGATTTGGTTGCCACATAGATTTTCAAATCAGAAATATCTAGAGCAAAATTCTGGCCTCCCACCAACTCTGTGATCTTGGGCTTATTAGTCTTCCTTTAAGCCTCAAGTTTCTAAACCTTAAGATGAATATCACATCATCTACCTCTTGGAGTTCTTTTCAACCATTCATTCAAATGTTTTCTGAAGAGTAAGGACACATGCAAAGACTTTATCCAATGCTTTTAACAGATGTTTTCTGGTAATGATAAAATTAAAATGGCCTATCAACTTTATGTGTATATCCCTTTTCATGTAATTTTTTATTTCCAAAGGTGATGTATTATATATATTAAAGAAGCTAATATTTATGTGACTATTTCTATGCACAAAAAGTTAATAAATCAAACTCTGGATTAAAAAAATATAGTCTCTGCAGTCATGGGCCAGATGAGATAAAAAATCAGACCCCTCCTTCCTTAGAGAATCCTATCACAGGCTTCCAACAAGAGTAAATTAAAATTAAACTGTAGTCCTAGAATGTTTGTACTATTAAAATTACCTTAATGAAATCAAAAGTCTATGAATCAGGGGAAAAAGTGTTACATCTCTATCTTCATTAACCTTTAGCTGAAATTTGACATTACAATCAGTTATGAATGTAGAGGGGAAAAATTCCAGCTAATATCAGCAGTGATCTTAGCTTTGTCACTCATAGGAATCAAAACTTTTTCCACAGCACATTAGAATAGTTGCAGATCTTAAAATATCACTTATGCTAATCAATATTTTGAAATCACTGCTGCTGCTACTGCTGCTAAGTCGCTTCAGTCGTGTCCGACTCTGTGCGACCCCATAGACAGCAGCCCACCAGGCTCCCCTGTCCCTGGGATTCTCCAGGCCAAGAACATTGGAGTGGGTTGCCATTTCCTTCTCCAATGCATGAAAGTGAAAAGTGAAAGTGAAGTCGCTCAGTCGTATCTGACTCTGCGACCCCATGGACTGCAGCCCACCAGGCTCCTCCATCCATGGGATTTTCCAGGCAAGAGTACTGGAGTGAGGTGCCATTGCCTTCTCTGCAAAATTAAACATACCTCCATTTAAATTAGGGAGAAAGAAAGAATAACAATAAATAAGCAGTACTAATGTATTCTGGGGTCATCACAGTGAGTGTTAACCACAGTAGGAGTTAAATATTGATGATGACTTCATCTCAATTTTTAAATTAATATGTTAGAATGTTATTTACTAATTTCCTTCATAGACCTGTGTACTTTATTATAATCATACATTTCAAACACTGCTCTGAGAAGCAGCACATATACAATTTTACATAAAATTATTAATAGCTTAAATCATGTCTTATGGTTCAAAGAGGCAGAGGACTGGAAAGAAATCCCAATTATTTGTCAATGTTAATCTCTCATTCAGTGTTTAAAACTTAAATTGTGAAACACGCTGAATTATGAGTAATGAATACCAAATATTTTGAAATTGGCAATTAGCCCACTGAATAAAACTACTTCTTGAATACAAAAAGAAAAAAAGAAGCAGTACATAGCATTTACCAGACTATCAAAGAAATCTACCACACACAAAAATGTTAAAACAAAAACGTGCCTTGGAAGGTTATAGAAAAAAAATTTTTTTTTTTAACTAAGCAGCAAATAGCTATACACATATTTTTTCTTTCACACTTAAGTCCTTCTGCCACTTAATTAGGAGAAGCTCCTTAATCCTTGTTGTTGTTGTCGCTAAGTTGAGTCTGACTCTTTTCAACCTCATGGACTGCAGCACACCAGGCTTCCCTGTCCTTCACCACCTCCTGGAGTTTGTTCAAATTCATGACGGCTGAGTCGGTGATGCTATCCAACCATCTCATCCTCTGACATCCCTTCTCCTTTTGCCTTCAATCTCTCCCTATTACTCTCTTATCCACTACAAATCTGAGGCTGTAGAACAGCTCTGATTAATACCAAGTCATTTGTCATTTCCCTATAACATTTTCAATACTGAGTCTCATAAAAGTGTTAAATAAAGTGATTCTCATTTATTTTCTAACACAAACACCTAGATCCCAGAGTTAGAAGTGTTTCAAAATGGCTAGTCATGCCTTAAAAACTGGTGCTTGTCAATTCTGCCTGTGAGAGAGATTAAAGTTAACCCAACACATACCATATCACCAGATGGTAAAGAGTAATTTTGTCTGAAATCTGCATTTTCCTTTAAGAATTTATAGCACTGCAGCAGATCTACTTTACTGTACATACCTCTGCCTAAATTAAGTCTGATAGTACACTGCCATCATGCTGGTGTTAGCAGAAACGTTACAGGCCTTCTAAGCTACAGTGAAATACTCACTATGCATCTGGGAGAACGTGATTACAACTCCTATCTGTGGTATTATAAGGTGTATCTGGATTGAATATAGAATTTTATTAAAGAACAGTTTATATATGACAACTAGTTTAATACTAGAGTTTTTAGTTCTAGTTTTGGTGGGGGGAGGAAATGGTCTATCAGAGAAATGCATTAATCAATTTTCATAAACTTAGCTGTGGCTATCAGCTACACTTCAAACAAGCTCCCCTTTCAATATAGCTGGAAGCAAAATGACAATAAAATCCCTGGGCCAGATGCCAAATTCTGTTAACATCAAAAACTCAAGACAGTATTTTCCCTTTAAAGACAATCCAAAACTCTTAATGATGGTTCCATTTAGACATGAATACAAGAATATATAGACTTGGAATTCTGTGTATAAAAGAATAACACATTGCTTGATTTCACATATTTTTAACAAATTTTCCACAATAAAGTTTATATGAGTTCTCTGCAGACATTAAAAAGTTCTACTATTAATAACGATAGATTTTCATACTTAAGAGTGAAGTGAAAGGCTTCAACCATAAGAGACATAGCACTACACTAAAACAAAGATTAGACTTTCCTCTCCTTGGAAAGTGTTCATACAAATAACCACAGCTTTACCTCACCTTCTCATTATAATATGTTACAATGATAAGTGACTAAAACATCTATAAACACATATAATATTCAGCATAAAAAAAGTAGTTTAAATTTCTATATCCTGTAACATCTCATTGTTGAAACTGCATGACCTGAGTTAGTGCAACAGCTTCTGTGGGGGAAAAAAAAAGGACATGATACAAATTTATATTGGGAAAAATAAATTCTCTTGCCCAGATGTCCTAAGAACTGGATTTGAGCTATATAAGCAAGAAGGAATAAAAAAATTATACAACACAAAAGTTACGTAGGAAAATCAGATTATATATGAAATAATTAAATATTGGCAATGTCAATTACATGTGCACATTCATTTTCTGCGAAGTAGTTCAGAAAGGACACCCCACTGTTTATTCTTCCACTGTTCTATAGTTAAGGTCTAGATAACAAAGTGTGTGCCTAATTTTGTGGGAATTTTCATCCCACATTTTGGAAGAGAAACTATACAGTTAAAAATACGAGATTATGAGTTCTTGGTTTAACAGCTTTTCTTGTCCATGAGAACCGTTTGGAGAACCTCTCTGAAATTAACCTTACCTTAATCCTGCCTTAATGACCTTAGCTTCTCTTTGATTTCAGACTGAGTCTTGTCACCACACAGAGTTGTCCACCTCATTGGAAGTCATCATTCCATTCTCAGATGCAATCATTTCTTCTCCTAAGTCTTCTCCCCATTTATTCCCACCATACCTGCCCTTCAACTTACAACTTTCATCCCTTGGTCCCAGCCATTTTCTCCCAGCCCATCAGCCCATTTCAGCTTTATGGGCTTTCAGCTTATGTTCCTTCCTTATGATTGATCTTATGAATCAATCAGCCTGATTACCTATGCATCAGGACCTCTAGCTTTCTCAACCTTTTGCCCTCTTACCATAACCACTGTGAACATAACACCCCATTTCTCCACTATTACGCCCAGAGAGCAATTAAAGAAGCACAATGTATTCTGCTGCCATCACAATTTTATGATCTCAGCTGGACTGTCAACACCAAGCAATCCATATCTCTTTTAAATCGTTTGCTTCAACTACCATAACCTCAAATGAGGCTCCTTTTGTGCTGTGGGTGAACAGTCCTGCTCACACTCTCTCAGATCATGTTAAAGGCAAGACTGGTTGTCTTCTATCACTGCATCAGCTAATCAATGCCATCATTTTTCTGAGCATAAAGGAGATCTCCCAAGCCTTGATAAATAAATATACAGCCTAGATGGCCCTGAGTAACCTGACCCCTATCAACAATTGGTCTCCCCTCACTAGCCACAAGAGACGTCTTTTCATTTTGCAAGCGGTCAGCTGTTCCTACTCAGGGCCCTATGTGTGTGGTTCCTAAGTCCCTTGGCCCAGCCAAAGCCCAATCAAACTTTAGGTCTCTGCATAAGCATCATCCTGTCCTAGGAAGTCTTCCCTGTTAGTAACCTGAACTCTTCCTATAGAGCAGTAGTCAAAATTTACTAATAGAGTAAAAAAAAAAAAAAAGAAAAACCCAAATTACTCAATCTTCTCAACTGAAACTAAGTGGGGACATTCATGAAGGCAGAATTTATGTCTTAATTATTGACTGCCAGAGTTGCAGATGCATAGTAGTTTGCACACGGGTAGTAATTTTTTTTAATGTGGTAAAAAAAAATCATAAAATTCATCCTCTTAACATACATTTACTGTACAGATAAGCAGAACTGACTATATTACATTGCTGTGCAACAGATTCCAGAACTTTTTCATCTTGCAAAACAAACTTTACCCCCATTGAACAACAATTTTCCATTATCTCTTCCCCCTAATCCAGGTAACCACCATTTTACTCTGTTTTTCCATGGGCCTGACTACGGAATACCTCATACAAGGGACTCACATAGTAACTGTCTTTTGTAACTAAACATTTCATTCAGTGTAATATCCTCTAGGTTCATCCATGTTACAGGATTAACAAGTCTTCCTTCTTTAATGCTCAAAAACATTCTATTCACTATATTCTGAATATGCCACATTTTGTTTATCTAATTCATCCATCAAGGAACATTTGGGCTGCTTCTACCTCTTGGCTATTGTGAGTAGTGATGCAATGAACGTGGGTGTACAAATACCTCTTCAAGATCCTACTTTTGATTCTTCGGGATATATACCTAAAAGTGAGATTACCAGATCACTTGGCAATTCTATTTATAATTTTTTGACTAACCTTTACACTGTTTCCCTAATAGCTGCACCATATTACTTTTCCATCATCAGTGTACAGGTTTTCTAATTTTTTCACCATCCTTCCTTGCCAACACTTGTTATTTTCTGTTTTGTTTTGTTTTTTATAATGGCCATCTTAATGGGTGTGAGATGGCACACGGGTAGTATTTTTAAATACCGGATACTGCCTAGACATACAGAAGCTACACAGTTTCTAGAACAATGGGGAGAGAAACTGATAAATAAGGTGTGTGCTAAACGTCTAGATGGACATTTGTGCTAAATGTATAGATATTTACCTGGAATCAAGATTGCCATGAGAAATATCAATAACCTCAGATACGCAAAGGACACCACCCTTATTGCAGAAGGCGAAGAAGAACTGAAGAGCCTCTTGATTAAAGTGAAAAAGGACCAAGATCATGGCATCCTGTCCCATCAGATCAGATCACTGAGTCATGTCCGACTCTCTGCGACCCCATGAATCACAGCACACCAGGCCTCCCTGTCCATAATCAACTCCCAGAGCTCACTGAGACTCACGTCCATCAAGTCAGTGATGCTATCCAGCCATCTCATCCTCTGTCGTCCCCTTCTCCTCCTGCCCTCAATCCCTCCCAGCATCAGAGTCTTTTCCAATGAGTCAACACTTCGCATGAGGTGGCCAAAGTACTGGAGTTTCAGCTTTAGCATCATTCCTTCCAAAGAAATCCCAGGGCTGATCTCCTTCAGAATGGACTGGTTGGATCTCCTTGCAGTCCAAGGCACTCTCAAGAGCCTTCTCCAACACCACAGTTCAAAAGCATCAGTTCTTCAGCGCTCAGCCTACTTCACAGTCCAGTTCTCACATCCATACATGACCACAGGAAAAACCATAGCCTTGACTAGACGAACCTTTGTTGGCAAAGTAATGTTTCTGCTTTTGAATATGCTATCTAGGTTGGTCATAACCTTCCTTCCAAGGAGTAAGCGTCTTTTAATTTCATGGCTGCAGTCACCGTCTGTAGTGATTTTGGAGCCCAGAAAAATAAAGTCTGACACTGTTTCCACTGTTTGCCCATCTCTTTCCCATGAAGTGATAGGACCAGATGCCATGATCTTCGTTTTCTGAATGTTGAGCTTTAAGCCAACTTTTTCACTCTCCACTTTCACTTTCATCAAGAGGCTTTTGAGTTCCTCTTCACTTTCTGCCATAAGGGTGGTGTCATCTCCACATCTGAGGTTATTGATATTTCTCCCAGCAATCTTGATTCCAACTTGTGTTTCTTCCAGCCCAGCGTTTCTCATGACGTACTCTGCATGTAAGTTAAATAAACAGGGTGACAATATACAGCCTTGACGTATTTCTTTTCCTATTTGGAACCAGTCTGTTGTTTCATGTCCAGTTCTAACTGTTGCTTCCTGACCTGCATACAGATTTCTCAAGAGGCAGATCAGGCGGTCTGGTATACTCATCTCTTTCAGAATTTTCCACAGTTTATTGTGATCCACATAGTCAAAGGCTTTGGCATAGTCATAAAGCAGAAATAGATGTTTTTCTGGAACTCTCTTGCTTTTTCAATGATCCAGCGGATGTTGGCAATTTGATCTCTGGTTCCTCTGCCTTTTCTAAATCCAGCTTGAACATCAGGAAGTTCACAGTTCATGTATTGCTGAAGCCTGGCTTGGAGAATTTTGAGCATTACTTTACTAGCGTGTGAGATGAGTGCAATTGTGTGGTAGTTTGAGCATTCTTTGGCATTGCCTTTCTTTGGGATTGGAATGCAAACTGACCTTTTCCAGTCCTGTGGCCACTGCTGAGTTTTCCAAATTTGCTGGCACATTGAGTGCAGCACTTTCACAGCATCATCGTTCAGGATTTGGAATAGCTCAACTGCAATTCCATCACCTCCACTAGCTTTGTTCGTAGTGAAGCTTTCTAAGTGCCACTTGACTTCACATTTCAGGATGTCTGGCTCTAGGTCAGTGATCACACCATCGTGATTATCTGGGTCGTAAAGATCTTTTTTGTACAGTTCTTCTGTGTATTCTTGCCATCTCTTCTTAATATCTTCTGCTTCTGTCAGGTCCATACCATTTCTGTCCTTTATTGAGCCCATCTTTGCATGAAATGTTCCTTTGGTATCTCTGATTTTCTTGAAGAGATCCCTAGTCTTTCCCCTTCTGTTGTTTTCCTCTATTTCTTTGCATTGATCGCTGAAGAAGGCTTTCTTATCTCTTCTTGCTATTCTTTGGAATTCTGCATTCAGATGTTTATATCTTTCATTTTCTCCTTTGCTTTTTGCTTCTCTTCTTTTCACAGCTATTTGTAAGGCCTCCCCAGACAGCCATTTTGCTTTTCTGCATTTCTTTTCCATGGGGATGGTCTTGGTCCCTGTCTCCTGTACAATGTCACGAACCTCATTCCACATCACTTCATAGCAAATAGATGGGGAAATGATGGAAACAGTGACAGACTTTATTATTTTGGGCTCCAAAATCACTGCAAATGGTGACTTCAGCCATGAAATTAAAAGATGCTTGCTCCTTGGAAGGAAAGCTATGACAAACCTAGACAGCTTATTAAAAAACGGAGACATTACTTTACCAACAAAGGTCCAACTAGTCAAAGCTGTGGTTTTCCCAGTAGTCATGTATGGATGTAAGAGCTGGACTATAAAGAAAGCTGAGTGCCAAAGAATTGATGTTTTTGAACTGTGGTGTTGGAGAAGACTCTTCAGAGTCTCTTGGACTGCAAGGAGATCCAATCAGTCCATCCTAAAGGAAATCAGTCCTGAATATTCATTGGAAGGACTGATGCTGAAACTGAAACTCCAATACTCTGGCCACTTCTTGCAAAGAGCTGACTCATTGGAAAAGACCATGATGCTGGGAGAGATTGGGGGCAGGAGGAAAGGGGACAACAGAAGATGAGTTGGTGATGGACAGGGAAGTCTGACATGCTACAGTCCATGGGGTCACAAAGAGTAGTACATGACTGAGTGAGCTGAACTGAAATGTCTAGATGACAGAACTATCAACTTCCTTGAGTTGGGGCCAGGAAGAATGATGGTGGAAAACAATCAAGGAAAATCTCATAGAGTAGGGTACCTAAGCTGGATCTTAAGGAATAATAGACATTCAGATTCAAAAAAAAGAAAAATAATAAAAGGATATTCCAAATACAAGGGATAGTATGTTTAAACAGATATACTATGAACTGGCAAACTTCCCTTATGAGAGAAATATGGTGTGAACTGAATATGAGTTTTTGCGAGAAGTTACCGAGAAATGAAGACAAAGTAGTAGACCACAGTCATTTGACCAAGAGCTTTGTAAACCACACTAAGAGGGGTAGATTGCATCCATTAAATGGTTTTAAGCAAGGAGTGCCAAGATGGGCTATGCCTTCCCGAAAGTTCGATCTAGCAGTAGGGAGAAGAACGATCACAGAGGTCTGGGACTGGGCAGTTAAACCAGTTAGGAGGCTAATAAAATATTCAAAGCAGGAGATGACAGGGGCCTAAAGCAAAGCAAGAACACTGGACAAAGAGAACCAGATTATCAGCAGGTAGAAGACAGAAATTATTGACTGACAAGCCATGAAAAGAGGTATAAAAGTGGAAGCAATCTACACCACTCTTCAGGGAATAGATGAAGTTCAGAAGACTAGCTGGCTTTTAAACAAGTGAGTGTAGTATCCAGTAGAGAGTGAAGTATATGAGTCTGAGATTCAGGAGAAAGACATGGATCAGGCACATATATTAAGAGTCAGCAAAATAAAAAATAGAGACTCCTACTATCTAAATACCACTCTTTATCATGCAACTCCAGTGTTTGAGAAATACTGTATGTCTTAGTACAGCATATCATGTTTCTAAAGAAGTTATTCTACATATTTTACAACATACTGATGGTTTTCCTTCTTAAGAAAGATTAAGTGCTCCTAGCCAAATTTCCATCACTTTCTCTCTAACAGCTTTGAGGGCCAACAGAAGGGCACATGGTTGGAAACATTATCAAGACCACCTTATAATTTAAAGTCTAAAAGAGCGCCTAGTTTATTTAGTTGAATGTCTAATATGTTATTACTTCTAAGAAAAATATTCTAAACAGAGTTCTAATAAGAACGTTTACACACTATTCAGTGGGTAGGCATGCAATTTAATTGTCTTCGGTTTAAATGTGGAATTAAACCACAAATTAGGTATCAGGATTTAAAATGCAGCAAGTTGAGAAAATTCAATTTATATATAATCACCACTGTTTGTATCCTGCAGTTCATTACCAGGATGTATAAATACAAATAATGCAGGCCTGTGGATAAATAAAACTTATAGTCTATATTCACCTACCAACTAACTGTGAGATGAATACTAGATGTTGGGAGGTAACTGCAAAGGTCACACCGTGACCAAGCATTCTAGGCATCCTCAGAACCATCACAGTGAGTCTGCCCATAGCCACCATCTAACAGATTCCAAAGAGCTTCCCTTTAGGGCATAACCCTGGACCTAGCCTTCACTGTTCACCCTACATCAGTATCTTCTCCACCAGAGTTAAAATACTCAAAAAGTGAAGTACAAAAAGAACTTCCTTAACATGAGGAGAGTGACAGAAACTGAAAGCTTGTGTCCTTCCCCAAAATTCATATGCTGAAACCTAATCCCCAATATGACAGTATTTGGAGTTGAGGCTTTTGGGGTGATTAGGTCATGAAGGTGGAGCCCACGTGAGTGCAATTAGCGACATTATAAAAGAGGCTTTGGAGAGCCCTACTGCTCATTCCACCATGTAATGATACAACAGGAGGTCCATGAGCCAGGAAGCGGCCCTTACCACACACATACTGAAGCAGTGGGCACTTGCTTGACTTCCCAGGCTCCCAAACAATGAGAAACACAAGTCTATTCTTTATAATTCACTCAGTCCACAGCACTTTGTTAGTCAGTTCAGTCGTTCAGTCGTGTCCAACTCTGAGACCCCATGAATCACAGCACGCCAGGCCTCCCTGTCCAAAATCAACTCCCAGAGCTCACTCAGACTCACATCCATTGAGTCAGTGATGCCATCCAGCCATCTCATCCTCTGTCGTCCCCTTCTCCTCCTGCCCCCAGTCACTCCCAGCATCAGAGTCTTTTCCAATGAGTCAACTCTTCGCATGAGGTGGCCAAAGGACTGGAGTTTCAGCTTTAGCATCATTCCTTCCAAAGAAATCCCAGGGCTGATCTCCTTCAGAATGGACTGGTTGGATCTCCTTGCAGTCCAAGGCACTCTCAAGAGTCTTCTCCAACACCACAGTTCAAAAGCATCAATTCTTCGGCAAGCAGCTTTCTTCACAGTCCAACTCTCACATCCAACATGACTACAGGAAAAACCATAGCCTTGACTAGATGGACCTTTGTTGGCAAAGTAATGTCTCTGCTTTTGAATATGCTATCTAGGTTGGTCATAACCTTCCTTCCAAGGAGTAAGCGTCTTTTAATTTCATGGCTGCGGTCACCATCTGCAGTGATTTTGGAGCCCAGAAAAATAAAGTCTGACACTGTTTCCACTGTTTCCCCATCTATTTCCCATGAAGTGATAGGACCAGATGCCATGATCTTCGTTTTCTGAATGCTGAGCTTTAAGCCAACTTTTTCACTCTCCACTTTCACTTTCATCAAGAGGCTTTTGAGTTCCTCTTCACTTTGTGCCATAAGGGTGGTGTCATCTGCATATCTGAGGTTATTGATATTTCTCCCAGCAATCTTGATTCCAACTTGTGTTTCTTCCAGCCCAGCGTTTCTCATGATGTACTCTGCATATAAGTTAAATAAACAGGGTGACAATATACAGCCTTGACGTACTCCTTTTCCTATTTGGAACCAGTCTGTTGTTTCATGTCCAGTTCTAACTGTTGCTTCCTGACCTGCATACAAATTTCTCAAGAGGCAAGTCAGGTGGTCTGGTATTCCCATCTCTTTCAGAATTTTCCACAGTTTATTGTGATCCACATAGTCAAAGGCTTTGGCATAGTCAATAAAGCAGAAATAGATGTTTTTCTGGAACTCTCTTGCTTTTTCAATGATCCAGCGGATGCTGGCAATTTGATCTCTGGTTCCTCTGCCTTTTCTAAAACCAGCTTGAACATCTGGAAGTTCACAGTTCATGTATTGCTGAAGCCTGGCTTGGAGCATTTTGAGCATTACTTTACTAGCATGTGAGATGAGTGCAGTTGTGTGGTAGTTTGAGCATTCTTTGGCATTGCCTTTCTTTGGGATTGGAATGTCAGTAGGTGCCCAATATGCTACTGGAGATCAGTGTAGAAATAACTCCAGAAAGAATGAAGGGATGGAGCCAAAGCAAAAACAATACCGAGTTGTGGATGTGACTGGTGATAGAAGCAAGGTCCAATGCTATAAAGAGCAATATTGCATAGGAACCTGGAATGTCAGGTCCACGAATCAAGGCAAATTGGAAGTGGTCAAACAAGAGATGGCAAGAGTGAACATCGACATTTTAGGAATCAGCAAACTGAAATGGACTGGAATGGGTGAATTTAACTCAGATGACCATCATATCTACTACTGCGGGCAGGAATCCCTCAGAAGAAATGGAGTAGCCATCATGGTCAACAAAAGAGTCCGAAATGCAGTACTTGTATACAATCTCAAAAACGACAGATTGATCTCTGTTCGTTTCCAAGGCGAACCATTCAATGTCACAGTAATCCAAGTCTATGCCCCAACCAGTAACGCTGAAGAAGCTAAAGTTGAATGGTTCTATGAAGACCTACAAGACCTTTTAGAACCTTTTAGAACTAACAGCCCTTTGTTAGAGAAGCTCAAACTGACAAAGACAGAAGGCTAGAGGTTAAGTCTAGTTAATTGCCAGATTGGTGTATATTTCTTTCTTTAATATGCTTAGGGAATAGGAGAAGCCCTGAATGTCCCTGGAATTAGCATCAAGCATTACAGCACTCTGATGGTCCTGCTTAGCGGCATCTCAGGAAAGTCCTGGAGCAGAAACCATCTCAGTACACTCTAGGATCAGGCAGATCTTCATAGAGTTTTGGCTGATCAAACCTACCACTTCAGGGGACTTCCCTGGTGGTCCAGTGGCTAAGACTCCCAATGCAGAGGACCTGGGTTGGACCCCTGGTCAGAGAACTAGATCACTCATGCAGCAAATGAGGAGTTCAAATGCAGCAATTAAGGATCCCTAACTGCTACAACTCAGAGGAGGCAATGGCACCCCACTCCAGTACTCTTGCCTGGAAACTCCCATGGACTGAGGAGCCTGGTAGGCTGCAGTCCATGGGGTCGCTAGGAGTCGGACACGACTGAGCGACTTCACTTTCACTTTTCACTTTCATGCATTGGAGAAGGAAATGGCAACCCACTCCAGTGTTCTTGCCTGGAGAATCCCAGGGACAGGGGAACCTGGTGGGCTGCCGTCTATGGAGTTGGACACGACTGAAGTGACTTAGCAGCCGCAACTGCTACAACTAAGACCTTGTTGTTGTTGTTTAGTCCCTCAGTCAGGTCCGACTCTTTGCAACCCCATGGACGGCAGCCCACCAGGCTCCTTTGTCTATGGGATTTCCCAGGCAAGAATACTGGAGTGGGTTGCCATTTCCTTTTCCAGATACACCAAGTCACCTCTACTCAGAAGACAGTGGGCTCTGGCAAACTCCACTCCCTTCTGACTTGAAGTTCAATACTTACACCCCAGACATCTATGTCCAATTCAAGTCACCATGGACAGGGTCCAGAACTCACCATGGTGGACAAACACCACTTTGAGCTGCAGACACATAAGAATAGGTTTTCCTTTTACCTGGAAGTAGGAGAACTAGGTTGTCATAAATCTCTTCCCTTCCCTGGAAGGTTCCTTCCAACCAGGGAAGACTGACTCTTATCACTGAGAGGAGAAGCCCTCAGTTAAATAGACACTGGCACAAAACTAGCCTGTCTCCCACCTGTTCTCCCACAGGGCCCTCATCTTTCCTAAAAGTCACTCATTTTCCCTAAGTGCCTTTTCCTACCTCTTTCCTCTGTTAAGATGCCCTAACCACTTCCTGCAGTCACAGTTTTCTGTGAACTCCCATTCACTCACATGAATAAAAGTCATTTGCACACCTCCAGAAAACAACTTGGAGAAGGCAGTGGCACCCCACTCCAGTACTCTTGCCTAGAAAATCCCATGGACAGAGGAACCTGGAAGGCTGCAGTCCATGGGGTCGCTGAGGGTCGGACACGACTGAGCGACTTCCCTTTCACTTTTCACTTTCATGCATTGGAGAAGGAAATGGCAAGCCATCCAGTGTTCTTGCCTGGAGAATCCCAGGGACGGGGGAGCCTGATGGGCTGCTGTCTATGGGATCGCACAGAGTCGGACACGACTGAAGCGACTTAGTAGCAGCAGCAGCAGAAAACAACTTAAAAGGGTGTATTAAAATATTTTCCTCTGACTCCACGGGAAAATACGAGAGTAACTGGGGAAAAGTTTGTATTATTTTTTTTCTTGCAGTTTGTACATATAAAAAGCAGGCTATTGTGAGTTGTTTAATTAATTTACTAAATCAAACGGCACAGACAACTTAAGCACACAGTGAGAATAAACCCGTTTATATCATCATCCTGTGATAAAAGGTTCATAAACAGCATGCTAGAAAAACAGAAGTGCAACAAAATTGCAGACAATAAACTGATCACAAATCTACCCTGGTACAGCCCAAATCAATTAATCAATCAATCACTCTACCACTTGAGTCAAGCTGGACTCCGCCTTCTGTTTTGCTCCCAATAACCCACACAACAGAGTAAGGAACACCTTCATCCCTACCCAATCACTAATCTATTCAGCAAGGCAAACACTCTCCTGAACCTCCAGACAAGTACAGGTGGGTATTCCTGATATTTCTTCCAATATTCCCCTTTCCCTGCTTTCTGGGCTTCCCTGGTCGCTCAGAGAGTAAAGAATCTGCCTGGAATGTGGGAGACCTAGGTTCAACCCCTGGGTTGGGAAGATCCCCTGGAGAAGGACATGGCAACCCACTCTAGTATCTTGCCTGGAGAATCCCCTGGACACCTGATATTTCTTCCAATATGCCTCCTTTCCTGCTTTTTAGGCAAGCTTAACTTCAAGAATACACGTGAATTCAAGAGCTAAAGATTCAAAATAAAAATTTTTAAACCAGTTCTTTCAGTTTCTAATTCATGTAGGATAAGACATCCCATTCTGTTTAAAATAAAAATGGACAAGCATACACACCCACAACAGCAAAAAGTTATACATGAAAACAAAAGTCTTCAACATTTCCAAATTCCTACAATGAACACTGGGGCTTCCTTCATAGCTCAGTTGGTAAATCATCTGCCTGCAATGCAGGAGACCGGGGTTTGATTCCTGGGTCGAGAAGATTGCCTGGAGAAGGAAGTGGCAACCCACTCCAGTATTCTTGCCTGGAGAATCCCATGGACAGAGGAGCCTGACAGGCTACAGTCCATGGGATCGCAAGACTCGGAGACAACCTAGCAACTAAACCACCACCACAATCAACATAAACTATCATAATAAAAACATAAGTTATTTGAAAACTAATTTTACACCAGTTAAGAGAAACACACTATTTTTTTTAAGACAATATAAACAAACTTAAGATAACTTCACTTACTTTCTGCTCAGGGTTCTCCTGAAACACAAGTCCAAAGTAGTCCTTCTCCAAGAGATTGAGATGTTCACACACTTTGTCAAATAACACTTGCCCCTTCGCACGTTTCTGAGGAAAAAGAATAACATCTTTACTTTTCAAGCACCAAAGCTCCATGAGTGCTATAAATCAAGGACATCATATCAGATAAAATTATATAGTATAAATTAATATGATATTTATTTTCCGATCCTCTACTAAAACAATACCCAAAAATGATTCATAACTTTTTCATTTTAAATTCCCCACTCCCACACAAAACATAAACTCCAAAATGAAAGCATGATTAGCCAGATGGTCTAGGCTTTACTGCTACTCCGTGTTAATATTTCAAAAACTAAAAAAAAGTAAAATGCTTAAAGAGTTCACTTATTTGTTTTTAAAATAGTACAAAAGTATGTCCAAACTGCCTCCCTCAGTTCCTCAAAGTGGCTCGTGTGCACTCTCCCCAGGAAAATCATTAAGCTCCATGTACCCTAACACGAATCATCCCATCACCACTTAAGTGTGCTTTTTATTTCAAAGTATCTGTAGCGTAGAAATTATGTTTTTCAACACAAAGTTACACTTTTTCTGGAGGATAATATGGCATTTACTCCTTAGAACAAATCTTAAAAATAGAAGAGAATGAAACTGAGACAGTAAATCAGCTTCCTCCAAGGATTTAATTTACTACCAAGAGAAAGCCTATGACAAGCTTCAGAAGAAAATTTCACTATTTAATCAATGTCAAAACAAAGTGGTGACTCCAATTAAAAGGCACAGCCCTGGGAACCACCAAGTGCAGAGTTGGGTCAGACACACACCCCTTCCCCTGCATGGATATAAACAACCCCTGGACTGCAAGTGAGAAAGGAACAAGCCAGAAGATAGACATGTTCATCCTCGAGACAAAGGCCTCACATTATCGAAATGTCTACTAGTTAGCTCATCCAGAGTGTGAAAATGAATGCTTGCCACACAGACATCTTTAAAAATGGAGTAAGATATAAAAGACATTTCAATTTCAAATCGGGACAACTCTGATAAGGGTTTTCAAAAGATAAAGTCTTCACAGAAACTTGATTCAAGTGTGTGTTTCTCTCCTCTACTTGTGGAAGCAGAGGTAAGAAATCCATGCCTGAAACACTTGCGAAGGAGAATCTGCAACCTTTAATATCAAATTTTTACAGTTAAACACTTCTTTTTTAGGAAAAGAATTACATTAAATAGTAGAGGGAAGTGGGAGAAAAGCCATACAGATTACGTGATTTCAACATTACAAGCAATGTGCCATCCACCTTGCTACAGATTCAAACAATGATAAAGTATACACGAAACAGATAAGTGTTTATATGTCCACACATTTAAAGTACACACAGATATAGTGTAATAAATGAGAGTACTGGGCTCCAGATTCCAAACTCCAAAGTTCTAAATGCCTTTCCACTATTTATAATCTATGTGACCAGGGACAAGACACTTAACTTCTATTTGCCTTAATTTGTAATCTATTAAATGATAATGGAATCTACCATACAGGATGTGGTTAAGTGCTAAATGACTTATACCACATGATATAAGAGCTCAGAACAGTGTGTGGATGGTGAGGGCTTAGTCAATATTGGCTCTTATTAAGAGCTGGAGAGTTTTAAAACATGAAAAATAACTAATATCACTTACATGAAATTTAGCATTAAGCTTCTAAAATGAAAGTTTCTGAATTTCATTATCTGTAAGCAATTATTAATCTATATAATTAAGACTCTGTGTTTGGAGGTATTTTAATTGACTTTATAAGGAGAAGGTGACTCATATCATGATATAGCTACTTTCTTAAATGTGCAGTAAAATCCATTATCTCTTCATAAGTGCCTGGAATAGATATGAGATTAGGTTGCAAACAATAGGGAAAAATATTTTAAAGGTAATCAATAATCTAAGATAGAATTCAATTTCTCTGACATTAATTTCAACAATATTGTTCAGTCTCTAGAGAATAGAAGATTGCCCAGCATAATAGATGCTTGTTGAATCAAATGAAAATATAATAATACAGCATACTCTATGTGACATACTTATTTTAAATGTAGTGACAGCTACCATTCAGGCTCACAGTGACTGACCACAGTTGTATTGATAATTCCAGTGACTACTTTGTAATTAGGAAGTGTTCTTATCTAAGATAGCAAAGGAAGAAAACTGTTACAGCTCTTGCCACATCTGTCTACTTGTTCATCACACACTATGCACTTATAAGGAGGTATAAATTAGGTCACAGAAGATTTCATCTACTATAAAGAAGAGATTAGCTTATTTAGAAAGGAGAACTAAGAACTAAGAACTCAATGGATGCTTATATAGGCAGTCGGCCTTTAATCAGATATAGTTTCCAAGCAAAGGTGTTACTTCTAGGAAACCTCTGACAGAATGACAACTCCTTTCAAATAAGCTAACTACTGAAACGGATTAGCCCTAAAAAATCATGGTGAAATGTGACAGCCTCAAAGGAGATTCATGCTATTTTATTTGGTTGGAATGTTATTTGAAATTAGGGTAAAAAGGATAGTTAAGAAAACTGACGTCTATAAATACTAACACATACCTCAGTTCAAAGAGAAAATCACATTCCAACATTGCCCTACCATCAATTTTTATTAATAAATCATACTTTCTCAGTTTTCCATTTCAAAAATAGAAACATGCTCTCATGAACAGAATTCCCTTAAAAGACTAAGAGCAAAGTATCCACAAAGCTCATTGCCACAGTCTGGTGCTGGCACTCTGGGCAGCACAGGGAGGCATTCACATGCGGGTTGGAGTCAGACCCAGTCCCTCCCTCATTCAACTTTCTGTAAGCACTTTACTATCATTGGACAAGTCTAACAATGGATGAACCACTTTGTCTCCTTAACTGTAAGATGAGATAGCAGCTCTCTCACAGCTCACTGTGAGGGTCAAATAAACCCAGGAAGATAGTGTATATTAAAGTGCCAAACCAAGTGCCTCACTCAATCGCAGTTGAATTCTATTCTCAACTGTCTTTCATTAGCCCACATTCAACAAACACCAAAATATCTTCTAGATGCTCAGATTGCTTCTCCACAATTCTCTCCTTTCCTTCTCCAGGAAATAGATATTTTAAATGCTCGATAAGATCTTAATTGCACACAAGTATTACTTAAGCTTTCATTCAGCATCTTCACCCTCAAGGAACTTAACTGGTTGGGAAGACAAAAAAGCAACAAAGCCAAGAGGCATGTGCTGAAAGATGCATATACAAAAGTGTATGGGAGAAGCACCAAGAATGGAATAGGTAAAAGCAGCTGAGAAATATCATAACCTCACCATGGTTGTGGCATCTGAAATGATTCCTAAGGAAATGGAAAATAAATGATTCTCATAGATAAAATCCCAACAAGTATAATCAAAAAGATTAAAGACACATAAGGAAACCAGCTACTATTGTCGAGCATTAGATATATCAGTCAGAAATTCAGAGACAGTAGACAATGGAAAAGTTTTCACTTTTCACTTTCATGCTTTGGAGAAGGAAATGGCAACCCACTCCAGTGTTCTTGCCTGGAGAATCCCAGGGACGGGGAAGCCTGGTGGCCTGCCGTCTATGGGGTCGCACAGAGTCGGATACAACTGAAGTGACTTAGCTGCGGCGGCAGCAGCAGACAACGGAATTATCAAGTACAGAACACAAAATTAGCATTTTTATGTGTTTAAAGAAATAAATATTTTAAAATACCAAGGAAAAAATAACTATCAAAAAGCAGAACTTCTGAAAAGAACCAATTAGAACATTTAGAAATAAAACTAGAATAATTAAATTGTAATCCAAATGGGCATGGTTTGATACAGTTAAAAGGTGGAAGACAGATCTGAAAAAACTACCCAAGATGAAGCAAAGACAGATAAAGACTATGAAAGAATTTCAGACCTGTAAGCTAGAAGAGGGGATCTATTCTATACATACCTTCCCAGAATTCTAGATGAAGACAATAAAATAAGAAAGAGGCAATATTAAAAGAGTAATGGATGATAAACGCTAAAACTCTCAAATTAAGCAAACCCAATGGATCTCTAGTCAGATAAAATAAAACCCATTAACCTACAATTACTTTATTCCACTAATTATATACATCAACATTCAAAAGATTTTGACATGTATTTTTAAAAAAATAGATACTACAAAGCCATCAAGATAAGAGAGGAAGAAACAGGAGCTGGGGAATAAGGAGTAGAGAAAGAAAACTGTAAGAGAAAACTCAAGTTACTCTTAAAACGCCTAAAACTGATCTGCCTTGGAACCTAATTAAAAAAGGCAAACAAATTAGTATATTTCTTCTAATCTCATAAAGAAAGCATACCAAATTATCAAAGACATAGTAAATGATACATATTTACTGCACCAAGTTATTACACTTCATAAATATTAATCTGTAATCAAACTTGCCTGAGTGTGCTCTGACAGCAACACAACCCAGTGGCTCACCACTTCTTTTTTGCCTTCATGCTGTTCACAACTCACTCCATAAGTAATAATCCTCATCGTTTGGAGAAGAGGAATCAAGATACACTTCATAATAAAAGTACATAACAATGTTGAGGGTGGGATTCCCAGGGGGTCCAGGAATGGTTAGGAATCCATGCTTCCATTGCAGGGAGCAAGGGTTTGATCCCTGGTCCAGGCAACTAAGATCCCATATGCCACGTGTGTAACAACAACAAAAAAAAACTGTGTAGGGGGCATGCAAAGTGAGATTGTTCCCTCTCCCCTCCTAGATTCTGGCATGCATCACCATTTATGTGAATCATCAATCTCAACAACATGCTAGTAAGAGCATCACTACCAGAGAAGAATGGGACATGGATCTGAACACCAGCCCTACCTCTTAACTGCTGTGTAACCTCAGGCATGTCTTGACTCACCTTATGATGGGGATCAAAAAGTTAAATGTACTAAAGTACTTAATAAAATGTTTGGCACATTATGTGAATGTGAATGCATTAAAAGGCACAGAAACTTTTTGAACTATTCTAAAATAATAACTGATTTTAAATATCATTATAAAAAGCTTTCTGTTACTACACTCAATCTCACTTCACAATGAGAAAACTGAGGTTACAAGAGAGTTTAACTGATCTAACTTTTTCAGTCTGATTTCCTGAATTTCTTTTAAAGAACTGAATTCCTATTTGTGATGTCCATAAACATTAGTACTCTACATTGTATCCAGGAAGGCAATTTTCCCATATTATCATTGTTTTGATTTTTCTATAAACAACTTGAATTATGGTACGTGAAGGGACTACAAACACATTTTTCAACCAAGCGGAATACACAGATATTTTGCTTTACAATGTGCATTAAGATACTAGTATATGTGGCTGGTTCATTAGTTGTAGTAACAATGGGCAGATGCCGCCAGTCCCACATAGAAAGGGCAGTTAACTTGCCAAGGCAAGCCCTAAGTTTCTTTTCTACCTTAATTGCCAAATGTAAAACCCTACCTCTAAGACAAAGCTCCAAATTCTCCTCCATGAAGCCTATTCCAATCTTCGAATATTTATCTTTCTCCTTTAAGTACTTTATTTCACACCTATGGTACTCACTCTTTAGTTCTACTTCTTTTGATACTTATTACTTCTGAAGACTGGGTTCTTTAAGCAATAGTGTGTCTCACTCACTCCAGGGTCTCCAATAGCAGCGCTTCATTGAGTAACTCAGCTCACTTGTAGGCCAAAAGATACACTGGGGCAATGGCTTGGCACTTAAGCTGGCAGAGTTGAGTCTAGAAGCAGGTCTTCTGGCTCTCAGTCTTATGCAAGCTCCCACCTCTAGAGCTCATGGACTACCAATCCATAGATATTCAAGGAACTAAGCTAGACACACACTGCCAACTAGATTCTAGGAGAACAGCCACAGACCTACATTTTATTTTCACAGTTCTACATTGTACTTGACTCTTCCTTAGTAATTAGAGCACTTCCAAATACTTCTTGGGAACTAAAGGAATGACGTCAGCAGAAAAACCAACGTGCTCCTTTCTCTTAAGAGCCAGCCATGCACCACCTTTATCCAAAAGGAGACAGCGGGGTTTTGCAGTCTTTACACATTCCTTCCCTAGGACATCAGTCACTGTTATTTCTTCTTGCTATCTGAAGCGTGCTTTTGCTTTTTATCTCTTCTTACACTAGAATCTTCATAGAGTACAAACTGTGTTCATCTCTATTCTGATAATGGAGTATCAGTTAACTAAACAATTAAAGCCATACAACAGTTAATCAACTTGCCAAGTACACTTCAAAAAGAAATCTTACTTCCTATATTAAATGACAGCAAGCTTTACAATCAACTTTCCCCCCATCTACCTCTCCCTAACTCCAAGAATATCATTGAACAGAAGTATAAAATCAATGGCTTGAAAATTTAAACCAAAAAAAAAAAAAATTTAAACAGTCCTTTGGTCTACATCCCAGGTATCAATTTTTTTTTTTCTTTAAAGATGACATAACCCTTGAGAGACATCCAAAGGACAGAGACAAAGCAAGACAATTTAGGTAGGTTTAAAATATATATTCTTCAAGGATTAGAAGACTGGCTTTGGGGAACTTCCTTTGGGAGGGATTGGGAAGGCTCAGCAATCTATAGCAAGCCCAGCTGAAGAAAGGCAGGCTGGAATCTGAGATGTGGAGTTCCCCCGAGCCTGTGCTGTTATTTGTGGCATTCGCTATTGAGGCCAAAACATGACATTTCTGGAGGCCTCTTGACTTGGAGGAATTTGTGCAACTGCTTACCCGGCAGATTGCAGTTGATGCCACACACCACTGGCGTTCTATAAAACACCATCACTGTCTCCGTGTGGGCCCCTCCACAGTGCAGTTATTGTGCACCCAGGAGACGGTGCTGGGAGGCATACAATGCAATCCATACATCCCAGCCTCGAGCTATGTGTTTTGCGCCAGCTCACAACTACACTGTGCAAATATAAAAGGCCAAGGAAAGAAAGGTATACACAGAGCAAACACAACAGCTGCAACATTGTCATGGGGGTGGAGGAAATCAAAGGGAACCGTACAAAAGGGGAAAGGAGTGTCTTAAATAGTTTCAGGCCATCATTTTATCAGGTCGTTCTTTTCCTACCTATCTGAATGACACACCTCAGTCCCAAAGTGCATTCAAATCCTGGCAAAAAAGGAAGAAATCACATCTAACAATTGTGTGTGTGTATGAAAAATGTAATTACTCCGGAATCATTATAATGAAGATTTTTAAGTTCCATTCATTCCTCTTACATTAAACTTGAAAAAGGTTTTCTGACTGCTCAAAAAATAATATGTATATATATTATATGTATTTTATATATAATAAAATAAAATTTTTTATAAAACCTTCACATATGATAGGTTTCTTATAAGACACTACCGAGAATAACAAGAAAAAAGAATCCGCCTGCAATGAGGGAGACCTGTGTTCGATCCCTGGGTTGGGAAGATCCCTTGGAGAAGGGAAAGGCTACCCACTTCAGTATTCTGGTCTGGAGAATTCCATGGACTGTACAGTCCATGGGGCTGCAAAGAATCAGACACAGTTGAGCAACTTTCACTTTCTCTATACAGTATTCCTTGAAAGTGAAGCCGCTCAGTCATGTCCGACTCTTTGCGACCCCATGGATTGTAGCCCGCCAGGCTCCTCCGTCCATGGGATTCTCCAGGCAAGAATACTGGAGTGGGTTGCCATTTCCTCCTCCAGGAGATCTTCCCAACCCAGGGATCAAACCCATGTCTCCTGCATTGGTAGACAGATTCTTTACCACTGAGCCACCTGGAAAGCCCTCAATTCCTTCAAGAACATCCTCCAAGGGAGGAGGGAGAAAAAGTGAAAAATCCTCATAGTTCACTACAAAATCTCTATTTCTTTCCATTCCACAGGATCCAAGGAATCGTGATTGAACATGGGAAATTCTGCAGTGCTGTTGACATGAATGACATAAAACACTATTCCGTGTAGTTTTAGGAACTAGAAATAAAAATTAAAAGGTTGCTACAAAACAAAGCATACGCTAGGCCAGAACACACTGAAAAATATGCTCAAGTAACTGTATCCTACAATAACGTTAAAGGAAATTCTAGTGTAGACAGAAGCAGCATAGAGGCTCATCTTTAATAAAGCCACATGCATGCCTTAATTAACTCCTCAAGAACAGAGGAGCTTGCTTTTCCCCTATGTTATAAAGCCCTATTTCATGATTCAGTGATTCCAAGTCTATCCAAGTCTACATGCAGTACTGACATGGAATGCTTCTCTACTCCCATCTTTTGGGTTTTGAAATGTTTCATAATTCTTAACAGAGCACACAAATCATCTCATAAGCAATCAGATAAGTTTAGATGGCAAATAAGATAGAAAAATGTTTCACCTTTATGGTATATGGAAAATGGCAAATAAATGCTAATTTTCAGTTTTAATAAAGGAAACAAACTTTAATCTTTTGTCCATAGCCACACATCCTTTATTTCTAAACAACTAATTCAGCTACAGAAGAGGAACAACTCTGAGGGATCAGACACATGGAGATTCAGCAAGAAAGTTAAGGAGTGTCAGGGCATGCCTCCCCAAAAGGCCACCTCGAACACAGCCTTCTACCTCCTTCACAAAGGAGGTAGATGCTTTCATTTTTCATTTCCCTTGGCTTCATGAGTGAAATCTGACCACTTATGAACCTTGAGCGTGAACAGGTTTCTGTTAAAATGCTAATGTCTCCTAGAAGGCAATGTAAGCAATCATCCACACACTGGAGTCATTCACTCAGGCTGCTAATTCTCTCGTTACTTAGCTGAGAGATCTGCTAACACTTGGGATTAGAAGAATTTTGATTCTGCATGGAGAAACAGTAGGCAGGTAGCATAGCACATTTTTGTATTATAATACTACAAAAAAGCAACAGGATATCATCATGGATGGGGAAGGCAATGGCACCCCACCCCAGTACTTCTGCCTGGAAAATCCCATGGACGGAGGATCCTGGTGGGCTGCAGTCCATGGGGTCGCTAAGAGTCGGACAGGACTGAGAGACTTCCCTTTCACTTCTCACTTTCATGCATTGGAGAAGGAAATGGCAACCTACTCTAGTGTTCCTGCCTGGAGAATCCCAGGGACGGGGGAGCCTGGCGGGCTTCCGTCTATGGGGTTGCACAGAGTCGGACATGACTGAAGCGACTTAGCAGCAGCATGGAACTAGCAACAACAAGAAAGGCTAGGTGGCAAAAAGCACTAAGAAACAGAAAAATAATATGGAGGAAAAAGGGACTTTAAATTTTGGCCTGAATTAGAAAAATGAGGTAGAAATTCTGTCCTTTTCCACCTGTTCCGAGATTTAGCACCCAGAACTCAGTTCAGATTATATGTATACTTTTATAAATTGACTTGGAAGTCTAATCATTTGTATATTACTTCTATGGAAAACATACACTCCAGTTAAATAATTTTCTGAAATATGATGTACATATACAACCTGTTATAAGCTGGAAATGTCCTTTATAATACTTCTCTGCGCACATGTATTCACATATTCAGATGGTCAACTCAAAGCCCTCCTATCTTACTTCTGCCCTAAATGCAGAACGTGTGACATGTGACATCTGCTTGAAATTCAGAATCTTTTCCAACAGAAACAATATTTTACATGGTAAGTGGGTTTCCATCGATCATTCCCTATCTTCAACTCCCATCCCCACCCCTGTGAGGTCTGTAACGTATCCAAATGTAAATACTAAAGTCTATCGTAACTTTTCCAGAAGAATTTGGAGTTAGTTTAACATTTCCTGGGAAATCTTAAGTAAAAACAACATGTGATTGATGAAATAATCTAATTGCAGGAAACTCAGGAATAAAATGTCTAAAATGTTAGTTGAAGAAAGGGCAGGTGGATTGGTGCACGTATGTGTATCCAGCAAATCTACAGATCCTATCAGGCTTCCTGAAGGGGGAAGAACAGGGATAACTAAAAGTGGGAAGTAAGCAGTATCACTAGGAAGAATGATATCTGGCCTGAAAGCCTGTGGACAGACGTATTCACCCTCCGGGGTGGATCAAGTAACAGGAGGCTAAAGACGCCTGCTGTTATAATACTCCTTACTCTGCACCACGTGCTCATAAAGATCTCTTAAGATGTAGCATCTGAAATCACCTCAAGGCTTTCTTATTATGAAGGAAATAAATCTAAATGTTTATTTTTCCTAGCAGTTATCTCTCACAGTAAATTCATTTCCTGGCATTCTTATGTCTAAATGTAGGACTGGTCAACAAAAGCAGTTTTCCTCTGCCCCACTGTCTCAGGCACAGTGAATGAAGAGTTAAAGTGTATCTTACTGTCGAGCATCAGATCCTCCACAGTGAAATTCTGCCAAGTCCATTCTTGTTGAAGGACGCCCCCCACACCCAACATTGTCACCAATGTCCAGAAATGTTTGATGAACAAAGCCACAAACTTTATATAAGTACCTAATGACCCAAACCAAGTGAATAAAAACTAAATCATACCTATCATTGCCAAAAAACAATGTATTTTAAGGGGAATAGCATTTCCATTCTTTTACTTTGACCTCTGCTCTGCCCAATTAGAAATATACACACAATAAAATGGACTATCTAGACACCTACAGGAAATAATGAGGCAAAAAAATGAAGACTAACAAAAAAACACCTGCACGAAAACAACAAACAGGATCAAAACAGATGCTACTAAAGCTGCTACAACCAATTCAAAGACTTTGTATAATGAGATATCCAGAAAACTTCCTGGCAACTCTGATATGTGCTATTCTAAGGGGAAGAACTCACTTCACTTTATCCTGGGGATAAAATAGGCTCATTGTTCAGATTTTCCTAAGCAGAAAATGGACTTCTAATTAGAGACAGTACACTGAAATACACATTTAGCTCTGCTCCCTATGGAAGCTATTCTAAAATGATGTGGTGTGCGCACACTGGGGCATACGCACATATTCTTCCCCTCTCCCCCGACAATGGAAAGGAGAAAGAGAACGGGATTAATGCCAACAAAATTTTGGAAAGTAGACTGGAAAAGGGTAAACGATAGTGTCCGTGCGTTTTTTTATATATATATACATATTTTATGTTTTCTTTGCAACCTCTCCTATGGGTGGAAACCCACCTCTTCTTAATATTTGGCAGAAGTGAAGAGATGAATCCATTTGAACACCGATGGTATTCGGGCTCTGCAAGATGCGAGAACTCCTAATGAAAGCCAATCCACAGAGAGCCCAGGCCAAAAATGACAACACTGGCCAGGCAAAGCATGGCTTGCCCTTAACAAAGTTTAATTTTATTATGTTTTCTTGACATAGAAGGAAGTAGGCATTTAAGACTTTTCCTATAACCCCGAATTTCTGGTTGGCTTTTATTATTTAACCATTTTCAAGTGAAAAAATGCATTAGGCCAGGTATTGTTGAGATTTCCTAAATATTATTGTTGTTTAGTCACCAAGTCATGTTGGACTCTTCTGCGATCCCACGGATGGTAGCCCACCAGGCTCCTCTGTCCAAGGGATTTCTCAGGCAAGAAATACTGGAGTGTGATGCCATTTCCTTCTCCAGGTGATCTTCCCAATGCAAGCACTGAACCCGCAACTCTGCATTGACAGGAGGGTTCTTTACCACTGAGCCACCAGGGAAACCCTTCCTAAATCATGATGTTGTTGTTCAGTCACTAAGTCATGTCTAACTCTTTGTGACCCCATGGAGTATTGCACACCACGTTTCCTGTCCTTCTCTATCTTTCAGAGTTTGCTCAAACTCATGTCCACTGAATCAGGGATGCTATCCAATAGTCTCATTCTCTGTCACCCCCTTCTCTTCCTACTCTAAATACTAGGTTGACCAAAAAGTTCTGTTAACTTTTTGGCCAACCCAATACCTCATTCTTCAAAGTTAAAGAGTCTTTCTCCTCAATGTAAGATTTTCTTACCAACTCCAGCCCATAATAACTTGGCACTTCTGCACTTGTATTTATCTAAACCAAAAACAGTACTTAAATCAACTATGTATGTATTTTTATTTCACAAGAAAAGTTTCTCTCTGAAAGTAAAACCTATAAGCAATTTAGGAGGACAAGAAAAAAAAAATCAATATTGGGGGACAAAAATTACTTCTAAACTCACAATATGTATTTAAATGAATACTACTTGAGACCAAATTCATAAACTCTGTGGAAATATGACATCCTTGACTTTCTAATTTTCTTAAAAGTTATATATCATCACTAATGGAGGTCCCTGGAGGAGGCAATGGCAACTTCACTTCAGTATTCTTGCTGGGACAATCCCATGGAGAGAGGAGCCTGGCAGGCTACAGTCCACTGCATCACAAATAGTCAGACATGACTAAACAACTGAGCACATACAATGGAGGTCAGTAAAATAACTTTTAAGAAGTGAAAGCTTTAAAATCTTTTTGTCCAGCTTTCCCTATTATTCACTTTGATTAGGTAACTTAGCATAAATTTGTGAAAACTATAACCTCTTAAAAAACAACAGTGACTAAAACTGTTAGATTATAGACAGAGGCTGGCCAGAGAAGTACACCACATTTTTCTAAGTATTATTTTAAGAAACTGCCAAGTACCGTTTGCATTCAAACTTATTTCAAAAAGTGTAAGCAGCAAACTTCTGTAGGCTAGCAGATTCTCTGTAAACTATTTGCCTAGAATGAATTTTGACATTTGATTCAGACAGGCTTTCTGTGCTATAGAAAAAAAAAAAGCTTATTAGAGCATTCCTATTTAACTCAGTTTAAATTGCTCCTGACAGAAATATGAAAAGAGATCAATGGATATAACAAGCAGATCCTGGTAAGACTTAGATTAAGTTTGCTTCCTATGTTAATAACTAGATGGTGCACAAACTCAGATAACTTCAAAACAAGTTTAAATGCCAGAATCCGCAAATATAACACACAGTTATGAAAAGTAGTTCAGTTGGTAGTTTTGAGGCTGTCTCTCCACAGTTTTAAAAAAAAAAAGAAGAATATTCTTCATCATAACTGTTCTAACAGTTTATGTAAAACTCTGCTACAGAATATAACAAATATAAAAATGGCAATCTGACAGATCATCTGTAAGAACTTTCATCATTTAGCCAGCCTGCCTGAAGAAACTGCTTTTCTGACTAATTCAGCAGCTTTGTATAGGCCACATTTTATTATGTTATATTTATTGCCTTCAACCCCTTTAGGATCCAAATGCTAGCATACTATCTTGTGTGTGTGCTCAGTCACTCAGTTCTGAATGTAGCCCACCAGGCTACTCTTTCTATGGACTCTTCCAGACAAGAATACTGGAGTGGGTTGCCATTTCCTACCCCAGGGATTGAACCCATGTCTCCAGCTTGGCAGATCGATTGTTTACCACTGAGTCACCTGGGAAGCCCAGCATACTATATTGCAGTGCTGTAAATAGCGATGATAAATTCTGCGCATGTTTCCCCTTAGTCACCGAGTCGTGATCCTTCTGTGGAAAGGATGGATGGAAAGAACAGCCTCAGCTCGAACTTCTGTGAAATAAATTAAATGCTCACGGGTAAAGGCCAGATTCTCAAATCTCTGTTCCCCTATTCAAGCTCCTGCACTCAATCTCCATCGAAATCTTAGTGGGAATGGGAATAGGAAGATAGGATCAAGGAGGGGAATATTTGGCAAAATTTCCTAATGGCTGAGAAATAAAAACTCTGTCAGAAACATCTTTAATTTACTCAGGAAAACACTGGAAAAGAGATTGGAAATAAGAGAGTAATGAAAACAGAGGATTCTGAACAGAATAGGTTTAACAAAAGATACTTTTTTGTTGAATGAGAAATAAAATTACCCCTCATTTGATGAACTCTGAAAAGGAGTTAACATTTTTTAATACCTACTTACCTGAGAGAGCAAGAAAATGTATCTGAACAGATTTTAAAGTACAAAACTTATTCTGAAAATGACTTCCCCCACCATTTCAAATGTTATTTAACCATCAAATAACTGTCATTCCAAAACAGGAGAAACAAATTTCAAAGATCTGTTGCCCAGTAACTATCACCCTTAGGTGAAAGGAAGAACTTATTAAGTAGTAAATTACCTGTTTGTCAGCTTGCCTGGCAGCACGTGTGAGAAAGGAGGCAGAAATGGATGCCGCCCTCAAAATTACATCAGGATGTTTACTCATCGTGAGCGGTGAGCTTCAAGTGTCAAGTTTAATGCTTTTAGAAACTACCGACACAAGGGCAAAAAAGGCAATCCCCTGATTTTGAAACCACAAGTGGGGAAGACAAAGGAGAGAGCATGTGGTTGAATTCTTGACTACTGAGAAATTAAAACCATAACATTTTTTTTGGTTTACTCAACAGAAAAGAGGAGCATTAGAGAAAAAGAGGCAGGGAGTAAGGTGTTAACTTTACTCTCCTCTTCAGGCCCAGGCTATACCCAGCCAGCCATCTGACCTACAGCAGTTCAGATTCACATGAAAGACTCTGGGAGTCTGCTTTCCCTCTAGGGCCAAGACCACTCCTTATCCACTTTGGCATCGCTCTCATGCCCAGTCAGTTCATAGCCTTTACAGAAATTTGATAAATCATTTTCATTTATTTAAGCCCATGAAGTGTTTCTCCAAGAAGTTAGCCTACTGTTTCTAAGCACTTAAAAAGCAGTGCAGCTGTGGACAGAAGTAGTAATATGAGAGGGTGGAGGATTATACATACATACAACAGTGATCTTTCTTTTCTAACCGGAGAGGATGGAGAGAAGAACTGGGAACAAGCAAACACAATCATTTAGCTTAGATAAGAAGGATAAAAACTTACAGAACAGGAAAGCAGAGAGAAATTAAAAAATTAACGTTTTATGAGTAGCGCTAGAGGCGAGGCAAAGTTCTGTGTTAATGCCCTATGGAGAGAGAAAAGAAAGTTCTTCTCAAGGAATTAACAATACAGGTAAAGAAACAATACAGCGATGAAAAAAAAATCAAAAACTAACATAAAGAGTTTAACTGATGTTCAACACAACAATACAAGAGACTCTTTCACAAGGCAGCACATGATTAATTGCCCAATTATTGGTGCAAACAAGTTCAGAGGAAGAAAAAACATCCAGAAAGCTGGATTTAAGCTAGACATTAAAAGACAGGGAAGAGGCGAGTGGATGGGGAAGTGAAATGGCAGAGATGATCTGGGTCAGAAACCAGAAGAAAGGACAAACAATTCAGTGCCTGATTAGAAGACCAACTTGGCTGGAAGAAGAAAGCACAGAAAATCCTGTAGTAATGGATCTAAAGACAGTCTGAGGGCCTAACAGTGTCCTGAAGCCCAGCTAATGGGCCTGCTTTGCTCCTGTGAACCCCTGTGTCCTTCAAGCTGGGCCAAAGCATTAAACTACTCTCAAAGCATGGAAGCCTGTTCCCATTTACTAAATAAAAATTACTAGATAGAATCATTGCCTTAAATTCCCTTTTTGAGCTAAAGGGATAAATGAACAACTAGCCAGAGACATTCCATCTGGACCTATGTCATTGGAATTTCAAATTGCATACAATATATGCCAACTAAATTGTTCACGGTTCTATTTAAGTCATATTTAAATCCAATATTATTTTACAGGAGTTTAGAGAGGGACACAACTTCCAGATCTTCTCCAAGGATACTACTACTACTACTAAGTCGCTTCAGTCATATGAGACTCTGTGAGACCCCACAGATGGCAGCCCACCAGGCTCCCCTGTCCCTGGGATTCTCCAGGCAAGAACACTGGAGTGGGTTGCCATTTCCTTCTCCAATGCATGAAAGTGAAAAGTGAAAGTGAAGTCACTCAGTTATGTCCGACTCTTCACGACCCCCATGGACTGCAGCCTACCAGGCTCCTCTGTCCATGGGATTTTCCAGGCAAGAGTACTGGGATACAGATAGTTAAAACTATTTAACTAGTAAACCTAATAAGGGTCAATTATAGAAAGCTGAAAGAACAGTCTTGAAGGATGTCAGCAGACATAAACAATCAGGTAAATAAATAAAACACTCAAAAGCAATGATATCAAATTGCATTTCTGAGGCCAGTATTCTACACAGGAAAGGCAAGAAGACCTTGACACAATTCTACTTCCTGATAAATAGTTTTTATCAACAGAACACTGACGAAGAGCGCCTACATTCTGATAGCTTTATTCACAGCACTGAGAAAAAATGGCACTGACATTCCTATGTGGGCAAGAACAATGCCCTCAATTCTCAGACAAAATCAACACGTGGGAACGACTTTCAGATGCCAGAGGAAAATGTGAGCAACTCGAACTCAGAATGCATATTTACTCATGCTTCCCAAGTATTACAGGAACTTTGACATTTATTTTCAGACTTCATATACACACACACACACACACACACACACACCAGCTGTAGTAAAGCCAATTCAATCCTAGAAATAAAGGAAACAAATATTTTCATTCTTAATCTGCAATCTTAGAATAGAAGAAAAAAGAGGAAGTGACTTCTCCAAGACATCCAAAGAGCCAAAAGAAAAGTAAACACAGCTATACCCATAGCTCCAACTAAATCTTATTGTATTTTTCCTTAGAGGAAAGAGCCCTGCTGTTTTAACACATCAAGTACGTAAATAACTTCAGTGGCAATATCACAAGAGTCCTTCTATAAGGGTGTCTCTGGAACCAGCATGCAGAGTTTAGGAGATACCCCAAAATTCTTAAAATTTGAATTCTGATAACAAAGGAGTTTCTCACATAGCATTATATTTCTCAGTGAGATAAAAACAGACATATCAGAGAATAGAAATTATAAAAATTCTTTATGAAAAAAATCATAATCTTCAATGAAAAGATTTTTTTCAAAAAGTATTTGAGATAGTTTATTATCAAGATGACAAACTAGTATAAAATGTAAATTGTAATTTTTACTAACTTTAATTAAAAAAATACTTCCACAAAAATTTGGAACAAATGCACAGACTCAGCCTTGCGTCAAAATTAATGCATGGCTTAGGCTGCAGAAATAACATTAATTGAAGTCAAGCCATTTCCATATTGTTTTACACTTAAGTAAAATCATTCTCCAAAAATGCACCATTATCCAATACTTATGCTCCAAATATTGTGTGTGAAGCATTTTTTTTTCCACTTAGTATTAACACACACTCTCTTTCTTCAAAAGAATACAGACTTCAAAGATAACAGTGTTTGAAAACAACGCTGCCATGGCTCCCTGGGTACTCTTCACTTTCCTGAGGTTCGAGAATACATTCAGATGGCCCACAGGAAAAAGAATACAGAAGCAGTGAGCCAAGAAAGGAGGGGGCAGGGAGGATTTAAAAAAAAAAAAAAAAATGCATATGTGGAAAGAACGAAACTGAAGTCGCTCAGTCGTGTCTGACTCTTTGCAACCCGACTTACCAGGCTCCTCTGTCCATGGGATTTTCCAGGCAAGAATACTAGAATGGGTTGCCATTTCCTTTTTCAGGGGATATTCCCAACCCAGGGATCAAACCTGGGTCTCCTGCATTGCAGGCAGACAATTAACCATCTGAGCCACCAGGGAAGTCCTGGATATGTGGAGATCTCTCTATTTTAAGCAAATAATCTAAAGCAGATATGATATTAAGACACCAAACAAAAATATCCCCAAGAACTATGTTTCTTGATTTAAAAAAATTATTCAGTTAATACAGTAACACTGACATTAAATGATATAACAGTGCTGCTTTCGTTAACCAAAGGTACTGACAGATACAAAAACAAGAAACTGTCTAACTTTCCCAATGCTCTAATAACATTGATTAAACTGTGTCTATAAAGACTACTGGTATACATCATAACCAATGCAGTGGATAAAAACGTCTCCCTTAAATTATTACAGTCATATTCTAAAATCAAGTAGCATTCTTAATTTTGCTAGGTCTTTAACAACTGTAAACCTCTGGTCCATTTCTTCTCAGCCCCTTTTCACTCTACTGATCAGTTTAAATCCTCTTATCCTGACATTTGTGGCCTTGTAGAACGTCATCCTCCTCTACAAGGTCCTTATAAGTTAGGCTGTTCCAATTCAAGACTTCCTGAACAGGCCATGCTTTCCTCTACTGCTGCAGGTACCCTAAGTGAGGAGGACATTAATAGTGAGGAGGCTATCTTCAGTGGGTGTGCTATAATCTAAAATTCTAGTTGAAAATTAGATACATGTACATACAGAAAGGAAAAAAAAGCAAGCAATAACTATAGGCATCTAAAAAGCCATGAAAGACATAATTATCATCTTTAATGACAGTAAATAACTGGAAACAAATCTAATCTCCCCGGCCAAATAAAGTAAAAGTATTTATTTCCCACAATGTGTTCATTTCCTTAAGTACTTTCGAGTTCATTAATCGTTGCAGTTTCCCACAACATACTTCCCCCCAAGCAGTCCTCAGACACCAATTTCCGGTACAGAGCTACAGAACGAGAGATAAGCAGCATCAGCACATCACCCCATCCGTCTGAGGTCAGTGCTGGAACTGAACAAGAGCATGCTCAAGCCACGTGACAGCTGCCTTCAGGCTCTGCTCCTGAAAAGGAAGTGACAGCCGTGTGATTCAGGATCCGACACGTTCTAAGGATACTAAGAACTCACAAGAACCAAGATCGGAAAGAGAACTGGATAAAACAGGAAATTAATCAAAAGAGGGAATGCCACTTACAATGTTGGCATGGTTACTCTGCAGCCTCTGGTCACAAATAAAGTTGCTGCCTAGGATTCCAGCGAACTGTCGGTACATAAAATCTGCTATGGGGTCACATCACTGAAGTCTATTCAAATTCCATTTCCTTTGTACTTGGCAAAAAAAAAAAAGTTTACTCAACATTTATCTGCTGTAAGCTTTTTCATATTTATCTATTGTCCTCAAAACTCATTCTTATGATGGTATATTTACTAATTAGTTATTAGCTGAAAAGATAATCTGCAAATTAATACAGTCATTGAAATAAAGACTCCTCTACTTCTCTAATCAATCAAGCTGACCCATATGGGATGAGAAAATATTAGGAACTGAATGACAATTAAAAGTACAGTATTTTAAAACTTGTGCACCCAATAAGAGATACCTGAAGGGAATATTAGAGCCCTGAAAACATACATTTTTTTTTTTTTCCAAATACTCAATTCAAGAAATTGGGGATAAAGAAACAGAATAATTCCAAAGGAAAAAACAAAGAATAAAATTTACAAAACAGAAAAGAAACAAAACCAAGCTGTTTCTTTGAAAGAAAAGATTTAAATAGTTAACTCTATATCAAAAATAATCAAGAAAATGCAAATAACACAAGAAATTAGAAAGAAATCAAAATCAAAAATACAAGGTAAGAACACTATGAACAATTTCATAGGTTTGTCAAATTACATGAAATGGGCAGTTTCCACTAAAAATATGAATTACTACAACTGATTAAACCAGAAATAGACTACTGGAAAACCAAATCAATGATTTAATAAAACAAAAAAAACTCCCAAATCCATTTTTCCCAGAAAAAGGTCACCAGCCCAAGACAGTTTTAAAGGCAAGTTCTACCAGATCTTCAAAGAACGGTTAAATTCCTAATTTACCAAAACTTTTTTTAGAGAATATTAAAGGCAAGCAAGTCTAAAAGCTAGTACATAATCCAGATAACAAAATCTGATGAAGACAATTTGATAAAATAAAGTTTAAAATAATATATGCAAAAACCCATAAGTTAAAAATACAAAAATCAATGTCAAACGATCACAAGTATCTGTGTTAGGAATTCAAAGATAGCTTCACATTAGAAAACATTAATATAAATTACATTAAAAGCCCTGGAGAATCCCAGGGATGGAGGAGCCTGGTGGGCTGCCATCTATGGGGTTGCACAGAGTCGGACACAACTGAAGCGACTTAGCAGCAGTAGCAGCAGCAACAGATTAAAAAAATATGATCCTCTCAGTTGATACAGAATATACATTAGAAAAGATTCACTACCTAGTCATGTCTTTTACCATCTATCCACGAAACTTTCTAGTTTAATCTTAGAAACTAAGAAAAGAATATCCTGAATCTGAAAAAGAATGTCTGTTTTTTTTTTTTTAATCCTAGAGCAATCCTAGAAAACTACACTTACAAAAAGATGCTCAGGCTCTTGAGTAAATTGTAGGATTATTTCCATGTTTTCAATTATCTACCAAGCTCTTCCTGTGATGGGCTCAGGCTTGCCCACCCACCTATTAACCACAGTACTTGCTTGGCCAATGAGATATAAGTAGTATATCTTATATCTATATATATTAAGATATACTACTTCCAGGCAGAAGATTCAAGGACCACAGTGTGGTTCCACTGTGTTTTCTTTTCCCTCTATTGTGAGAGCATTGTTTCCCATGTAGAGGATACACATTTAGTCTTGATTCAAAAATCAAAAAGACATGGAACAGAGCCCACACCCAGCCCATCAAGGGCATATAACATGAGCAAGAATAAACCATTGTCATTATACATCCAGAAGATCTGGAGGCTGTTATTGTGGTATAACCTAGGAAAAGTTGACAGTAATCAAATAAGTGCTAACTAAAATTTTGAGATATTTCATATCATTATGATAGGTTGAAATTAATCTAATAACAAAAAGTGAAGATGACAATGTGGAAAAATCAAACAGTAGTTGCTGGTTGGAATTTAAACTGGCACAACCACTTTGCCAAATCTAGGAAAACTGAAGAAGTAAAACTACATCATACCAATTCTACTCCTAGGTGTTCTACCTGAATAAACTCTTGCAGAAATAAACAAGGAAACATATATAATAATGTTCACTGAAGCACTGATTGCTAAAAATATACAAAAGAGATAGTTCCCCAGCAGGAATGGATAAACTGGGTTAGTCGTTCAAAAGAACACTATATAGCAGTTGAAATGAATAAAGTAGATTTACACATGATAAAACAACAAATGCATAGTAACAAAGAGATGGGACACTTTAGCAACATCTTTAGTGTTTTATTTACTTTTACAATATCTAAAACACATGGCTAAATGAAGAATCTGGTTAAAACTTTTATGGTGAATATACAACTATTATTACTATATTTTTGTATTTTTAAATATGTCATGACTTTTTAAAAAGACAGAGAACAAAAATAGATTTAAACCATAAAGCACACTGGTCAATCATAAGGTTTGGTGATATAAAGCACTTCAGAGATGACAGGGGCCTTCTAGACTATCTAAGTGACATTATATTCTAAAGATGAAGTCAATTTCTGGGCCTCAGTTTGACACACAGAGATGGAGTAAACGATTCAAGGTCAAAAAATAAGTTATCAACAAGTTCATTCTTAAAATCTAGACTTCCTAACTTCTAGGATAGGTAGGAAAAACGAGGGACATGTGATCAAGCAGTACAACTGAGTCAAGTTCAAAACACCATTCTTTTGTTTTTTATGTTCCTACCCCTACTCTTGAGACATACTGTATTTATTCTGTGTGAGTGCTAAGGATTTTTAATCATCTGTTGCCATTCCTTTTCTCAAAACAACTAAAATATGAGAACAATTGCGGCTAAATGAGTAAAATAAGTTCTACCTAACACTGGCACCCCACTCCAGGACTCTTGCCTGGAAGATCCCATGGACAAAGGAGCCTGGTAGGCTGCAGTCCATGGGGTCGCCAAGAGTCAGATACGACTGAGCGACTTCACTTTCCCTTTTCACTTTCATGCATTGGAGAAGGAAATGGCAACCCACTCCAGTGTTCTTGCCTGGAGAATCCCAGGGACGGGGGAGCCTGGTGGGCGGCCGTCTATGGGGTCGCACGGAGTCGGACACGACTGAAGTGACTTAGCAGCAGCAGCAGCAACTAATACAAAGGTAAGTAAGGACTATCAAGCACTGATCTTAAGAGTTCAGTGGTCAGGTTCAAAACTTTCACAGTCAAGGTCTGGAATCCTGATTCAGTCACTAACTAGCTATGAAATTTGGATAAGTTACTTAACCTCTGTAAAGTCTTGTATTCCTGATGTGAAGAGCTGACTCATTTGAAAAGACCCTGATGCTGGGAAAGATTGAGGGCAGGAAGAGAAGGAAACAATCAGATACTCGGATGACATCACCAACTCAGTGGGCATGAGTTTAAGTAAACTCCAAGAGTCGGTGATGGACAGGGAGGCCTGGCGGGCTGCAGTCCATGGGGTCGCAAAGAGTCAGACACAACTGAGCAACTGAACTGAACTGAAGATGGGGAATATCCATAATAATACCTATGTCATATAGAGTCTTGTCAGTATTACATGAGACAACCCATTTAAAGCTCTTGACATAATTCTTCAACAAACATTAGCTGTTAGTATATGCTATAGTATGCCCTGGTAGCTCAGCTGGTAAAGACTCGGCCTGCAATGCAGGCAACCCTAGTTCGACTCCTGGGTTGGGACGATTCCTTGGAGAAGAGAATCCACTCCAGTGTTCTTGGGTTTCCCTGGTGGCTCAGATGGTAAAGAATTCACCTACAATACGGGAGACCTGAATTCGATCCCTGGGTTTGAGAGGATCCCTGGAGGAGACATGGCAACCTACTCCAGTACTCTTGCCTGGAGAATCCCCATAGACAGAGGAGCCTGGCAGGCTACAGTCCATGGGGTCACAAAGAGCTGGACAGGACAGAGCAACTAAGCATAACACAGCAAAGTACGTGTCATGTAAATAAAGTAATTTAGCTATGAAAAGTAACAAACTTTGGATTATCATAAAATTATAGGCATTAAATGCTTTTAAAAAATCACAGTGGCTTTGGTCAGCATCAGTGCTAGTCAACTATATGTTTTGCAAATCAAGAGTGTCTTTTAATTAAATGAGCTAGATTTTAAATCATGACCTGTCTCAGGATGAAAACACTTGAGGTTAAACTGTTGAAATTTCATTACCCTGAAATTTCAACCTACTGCAATGTTTCTCCTCTAATGAAACACTTATAGCCACAGGTAATTTCAAGCTATATAATGCCCTTCCAGAATGGACACCGGCCAATACACATGATCAATACAGCCTGACAGAACATCGGTCCTGCTTATCTTAAAGGGTCAGGAACTACTGTTTCTAATAGAAATAATGACCCCCTCCTGTGTTTTCTTCGGTTTGCTTTTGTTTTTGTTTTTTTAATGTTAAATTTTGACAAACTAGTTCACAGGAGCACAAAACTCTATTCACAGTGCCATGCCACAAATGAAGGCAGAGGATACTTTTGCTGTCATTCCACACATCAAGACAGCTCTCCACCCAGCACCCTGACTCACCTCCAGGTCGCAGCTGTACTCAGAGCCATCCAGAAGGGTCACTTTGCACTGGACAGTTTTGGTCTTCTTGGGGGCTTTCAGAGAGGCCTTCTCTGCTCTTAGCTCATTGGTCTGCACTTCCTTTGTCTCCCTTTTTGCTGCTTCATCCATAAATTCTGCTTCCTGTATTTCCTTCACCTTCTCCTCTTCTCTCTCCTTACTCACTTCTTCAACAAGCTGCTGAGGGAGAAAAAAAATAAAATTAAGTCCATAGTAAAGGTGACCAATTTGCAGAAGATGACACACACTAAAAAGAAACATCTTTATTAAGAACAATGATTTATGGTAAACACTGTGAGCCTGAGATTTTAAAAGATTTTGAAACTTTGTCAGAAAGGGTATTTCACCACATCTCTCCCCCAATCCACTGCCAATTTTCTTATTTTGCCACTTTGGCAACATCAGAATTAAATGAGTAAAAGAAACTATGTCCCAGCAATGACATTTAAATATCATGTTAAATAACAAAACTCCTAATTATAATTACATAACCATGGCAAAACTTAGGCTTCAGTAGGTAACCAAAATGCATACATATACAAATCTACTTCTTCCTACCCCTTAAACACTTAAATAAATCAAAGGTACAAAAGCGTGTATTATTTAAGAAGCAAGGTGATCCTTGCCTGAGAGTCCTTGTCTAACCCTAAAATGAATAAATATGACTTTTTTATGATCTGCATATACAGGGGATTTTTTTTTTTTTTTTTTTGCTTTATTTTGAAAGCTTTATAAGGAATAACAAGAGAATGTTGTGGTAGACCCTCCAAGATCCATATTCCAGATACAGTAAGCCAAAGCAGTATCTGAATACAAGAAATCTGGAAATGGTTCAAAACAAATCCGTTCTGTTAACCTGGTTATGCCATCAAAGCCTTCACTTCCAGACAATCATTTCTCAAAATACTTGTGTCTCCTGACTGCTTACCAGAGGTTTCTCTTCCTTGACATCAGCCTTAATCTCCTGTTGTTTTCTCTGAGCTGTTTCTTCAGCATCACCCTTGGCCCGCCTTTCTTCTTCAGGAAGAGATTCCTCCTTATCTAAAACCTGTTCTTCCACAACAGGTTGGGTAGGCTCTTTTTTATCTCCTCCATCTTTGGCCACTACTAAGGTATAGGACTTTTGTTTCTTAAGCCAAGGGGGTATGAATCGAGAAATGCCCCGGCTCTCAGATGGATCTTTCTCTTTCTTCTGGCGGCGTGGGCTACTTTGGCTTTCAGCTGGAGGAGATGATTGGGAATCTTTTTCCTCCTCTGGATCAGATGTCTGATTCTGCTGATTTTCTGCTACTTCTTTCGGTTTCTCCTTGGTTCCATCTGCTCCTAACTGGTCAGATTCCTTCTTCACTTCAGATGCGGAGCCCACTTCAGTAGTCATGGTCACAGCTTATTCTATAAACAAAACAAAACCACCAAGAGTTATTTTACAAACTCTCCCCATTTTAGTTTGGAGGCAAGGGGCAGGGTAAAGAAGGGTAGGGAGGGGAATGGCAGAAAGATGACAGGGAGAAAATACATTTTTAAAAAAAGGTTAAGAAGCATAAGAGAAAATGGAGACTGCTATCCTTAATGTTTAAAAATCTCTATCAGAATTGAAGAACCAAAATAGCATCACAATAGAATGTGGTTAATTCTACAGTACAGAGAAAACTTCAAATCATCAAGAGTTCTAGAAAAAGCAGTTATTGTTCAATTTCATCTAGGTATGAAAAAATAATCCACTCCCTAAATTTTTAGGGGAAACAGTGGAAACAGTGTCAGACTTTATTTTTCTGGGCTCCAAAATCACTGCAGATGGTGACTGCAGCCATGAAATTAAAAGACGCTTACTCCTTGGAAGGAAAGTTATGACCAACCTAGATAGCATATTCAAAAGCAGAGACATTACTTTGCCAACAAAGGTTCGCCTAGTCAAGGCTGTGGTCTTTCCTGTGGTCATGTATGGATGTGAGAGGTAGACTGTGAAGAAGGCTGAGTGCAGAAGAATTGATGCTTTTGAACTGTGGTGTTGGAGAAGACTCTTGAGAGTCCCTTGGACTGCAAGGAGATCCAACCGGTCCATTCTAAAGGAGATCAGCCCTGGGATTTCTTTGGAAGGAATGATGCTAACGCTGAAACTCCAGTATTTTGGCCACCTCATGCGAAGAGTTGACTCATTGGAAAAGACTCTGATGCTGGGAGGGATTGGGGGCAGGAGGAGAAGGGGACGACAGAGGATGAGATGGCTGGATGGCATCACTGACTCGATGGATGTGAGTCTGAGTGACCTCTGGGAGTTGGTGATGGACAGGGAGGCCTGGCGTGCTGCGATTCATGGGGTCACAAAGAGTCGGACACGACTGAGTGACTGATCTGATCTGATCTGATACTTAGTTTTGCTCATTCACAATATTAAAGCTACTGATATTAAGCTACAATATTAAGCTACTGATAATGCTAGAAGATCCTGAGACATATTTCATTGCAATTTTACAAATTAAAACCAATATCTAAAGAAATGTTAGGTATAATAAAAATGAATTTTAAGTACTGGGTACCTAATTGTGAGAAAATTAAAATGAACACAAATATCTTTTTTGTTCCAATATTAAACCCAATAATTTACCATCACTATCCCAATGTAAGTTAGTCTTTAAGAAAGGCACTAAAACTATAATCAAAACTCCAAAACTTCATACCACCCAACCTCATACACAATTTTCTTAATATATGTGATTATAGAAAAATATCTAGGGGTCCCAACTTAAACCAAATGAAGACATCATAGAAGTGAAAGAAATGCATCTAAAATTCAATCCTATCACAACAAATGAAAACAAAACTGAAATTAAATCTAAAAGTAACTGGTTGTCTAAAATTTACATAAAGAAAGTGGGATTTTCAAAGTATCATAGCACCACTGACACTAAAAAAAAAAAAAAAACAGGAAGGCACATGAAAAGATGCTCAATATCATTAATCAAAGAAATGCAAACTAAATCCACAATATACCTGTCAGAATGGCTATCCTCAAAAAGAACACAAATAATGGATGCTGACATGGATGCTGAGAAAAACAACTCTCAAACACTGATGCTAGGAGTGGAAACTGGTGCGACCACTGTGGACAACAGTACAGAGGTTTCTCAGAACTCTGAAAGAACTACTGTGTGATTCAGCAATTTCACTTCTGGGTAGATATCAGAAAGAAACAAACAAACACACTAATTTGAAAAGATATACAAACCCCAATGTTCACAGCAGCATTATTTACAATTACTAAGTCATGGAAGCAACATCCATACCCATCAATAGAAGGATGGATAAAGATGCTCTGTATACAGACAATGGAATACTAAAGTCACAAAAAAGAAGGAAGTTTTTCCATTTGCATCTGGAGGGTACTAAGCTAAATGAAATAAGTCAGACAGAGAAAGATAAATAATGTATGGTATCACTTCCATGCAGACTCCGAAAAATAGATTAGTGAATATAACAAAATAGAAACACATTCACAGATACAGAGAACAAATTAGTGGTTACCAGTGGTGAGTGTGAAGGGGGGATGGGCAGAATAGGGGTAAGGGCTTAAGAAGTACAAACTACAGAGTACAAAATAAATAAGCTACAAGGATATAGTATACAACACAGGGAATATAGCCAGTATTTTATAATAACTGTTCATGGAGTATCAACATTAAAAACAGTGAATCACTATGTTGTACACCTATAACTTACATAATATTGGACATCAACTATACTTCAATAAAAACATTTTTTAAATTAAAAAACAAATGGGCAGGGACAGCAGACACAGCACACTCTCCTTGCTTGCCAATGATGAAAGTACTCAAAGGCCTGGCGCCCTGACCAGTGGAAAATTTCACAGCTATCTTCAAAAGTGGTACAAATTTGAAAAGTTCAAAAAACAAAGTACATTGGATTTTTATTTTTTAAGATTTATTGAAGTATAATTCACATACCATAAAATTCACCCTTTTAAACTATACAGTTAATGATTCTAAGTATATTAAAAACGTTGTACAACCATCACCGTTCTCTAATCTCAGAACATTTTCATAATCCCAAAAAGAAGCCCTGTGTCATTAATAGTCACTCTCCAACCTTCCCTTCCTGCAGCCCACTGAGATCACTAAACTACTTTCACTTTGTATAGATTGGCCTATTTGACATTTCAAATAAATGGAATCATACAATATGTTGCATTTTCACTTAGCATTATGTTTTTAAGGTTCATCCATGTTGTAGTACATATCAGTACTACACTTTTTTTTTTTAATTATTCACCTCTTTTGCAAATTATATATCTGAGAAGTCCAATATCCAAAATAAACACAGAACTCTTTTTTATGTATACAAAATATACAAATAGGAAAAGGAGTATGTCAAGGCTGTATATTGTCACCCTGCTTATTTAACTTCTATGCAGAGTACATCATGAGAAATGCTGGGCTGGAAGAAGCACAAGCTGGAATCAAGATTGCCAGGAGAAATAGCAATAACCTCAGATATACAGAAGACATCACCTTTATGGCAGAAAGTGAAAAACTAAAGAGCCTCTTGATGAAAGTGAAAGAGGAGAGTGAAAAAGTTGGCTTAAAGCTCAACATTCAGAAACGAAGATCATGGCATCTGGTCCCATCACTTCATGGCGAATAGATGGGAAAACAGAGGAAACAGTGGCTGACTTTATTTTTCTGGGCTCCAAAATCACTACAGATGGTGACTGCAGCCATGAAATTAAACAACGCTTACTCTTTGGAATGAAAGTTATGATCAAACTAGATAGCCTATTCAAAAGCAGAGACATTACTTTGTTAACAAAGGTCTGTCTAGTCAAGGCTATGGTTTTTCCAGTAGTCATGTATGGATGTGAGAGTTGGACTGTCAAGAAAGCTGAGTGTCTAAGAATTGATGCGTTTGAACTATGGTGTTGAAGAAGACTCTTGAGAGTCCCTTGGACTGCAAGGAGATCCAACCAGTTCATCTTAAAGGAGGTCAGTCCTGGGTGTTCATTGGAAGGACTGATGCTGAAGCTGAAACTCCAATACTTTGGCCACCTGATGCAAAGAGCTGACTCATTTGAAAAGACCCTGATGCTGGGAAAGATTGAGGGCAGGAGGAGAACGGGACGACAGAGGATGGGATGGTTGGATGGCATCACTGACTCAATGGACATGGGTTTGGGTGGACTCCAGGAGTTGGTGATGGATAGGCAGGCCTGGCGTGCTACGGTTCATGGGGTCACAAAGAGTCAGACAAGACTGAGCGACTGAACCGAACTGAACAAAGAACTCTTACAACTCAACAGTAAAGAACAAAAAAGAATTATTTTTTTAATGGGCAAGAGTCTTTGAATAGAATTCCTCCAAAGAAAAAATGACCAATAAATACTTGAAATGATTCTGAAACATTATTAGTCATTAGGGAAATGTAAATCAAAACCACTATGAAATACCACTTCACATCCACTAGTATGGCTATAATCAAAGATAATAACACATAGTGGTGAGGTTGTTGGAAAAGTGGAACCCTCAACATTGCTGGAAAGAATGTAAAATGGTACAGCCACTTGGAAGTCAGTTTGGCAATTCCTCAAAAAAGTAAACATGAAGCTACTGTATGACCCAGCGATCCCACTCCTGGGTATACACCCAAAAGAAAAGAAAATATGTTTATCCCAAAACTTGTAAATGAACTTTTCTAATACTTCATAACAGCCAAAAAATGGAAACAACCCAAATGCCCACCAACTAACGGATGGATAAACAAAATGTGGTACATCTAGACAACAGAATATGAAGCAGTTTTGAAAAGGAATGAAGTACTGATACATGCTTCCATATGAACCTTGAGATCATCATGCTAGGTGAAAGAAGCCCGATACAAAAAGCCATTTGTATAAAATTTCCAGAATAGACAAATACTCAGACGAGGAGCAAACCAGTGGTTACAAAGGGCTAAAAGGAGTGGAGAATGGGGAGCAACTGTTGATAGGTACAGGGTTTCTTTCTGGGGTAATGAAAATATTTTGGAATTTGACGTGATAGTTGAACAACCTTGTGAATATACTCAAAACCACTGAATTATAAACTTTAAAGGGGTGATATCTCAATTAAAAAATAACTTTTAAATTGTTACATACTTCTAATGCTGCTGCTAAGTCACTTCAGTCATGTCCGACTCTGTGCAACCCCATAGACAGCAGCCCACCAGGCTCTGCCATCCCTGGGATTCTCCAGGCAAGAATATTGGAGTGGGTTGCCATTTCCTTCTCCAATGCATGAAAGTGAGAAGTGAAAGGGAAGTCGCTCAGTTGTGTTCGACTCTTAGCGACCCCATGGACTGTAGCCCATCAGGCTCCTCCATCCATGGGATTTTCCAGGTAAGAGTACTAGAGTGGGGTGCCATTGCCTTCTCTATATACTTCTAATAGGCAAGCATAAAAGCATTCACTTAGCCTACATTTCATGGGCATAGGGCTTCCCTGGCGGCTCAATGATGAAGAATCCGCCTGCTATTCAGGAAACCACCTACAATGCAGGAGATGCAGGTTCAGTCCCTGGGAGGGGAAGATCTCCTGGAGAAAGAAATGGCAACCAACTCTAGTATTCTTGCCTGGAAAATCCCATGGGCAGAGGAGCCTGGTGGGCTACAGCCCACAGTGTTGCAAGAGTCAGACACAATACAGCGACTAAGCCACCAACCACCACCACAATGTGCCAAGTACTAAGCACATGAATAAAGACTACCTTCAAGGACAGTGGGTTATAGATAAATCAAAAGCACGCTGCTCAAAGAGCAAAGGATGAACACTTAACCAGGATTAGGACGAGAGAGAGTTATCAGACAAATCTTTTCTGCAAAAATCAACATTTGAGTTGCTTTAAAGTAATGGGTCAAATGGGAAACATGTGCCAGAAATAGGCAAGTGTGTAGAGACATGAGAATACTCCTCCCACAGGAAACTCAAAAGTACTGAACAGTTATACACTGTACAAGTAAAGTGGGGGCTTGTGAGTGGAAGGAGGAAGGTGAATTGGTGATGATGAAGTAGGAGAAACAGGCTGAAGCCAGAACACAAAAGGTTTTGCATGTCATGCTAAGAAAGGTCTGGAGGTGGATTTAAAAGCAATGAGAAGTCATATAAGAATTTCAAGTAGAGGAGTAAAGTAATCAAATTCATATTTGGATGAAATGAGAGAGAAGAATGAGATGAGAGGATGAGATACAGGATGAGAGAAAAGAATAAAATAGATAGGTATCTAGGAGGCTGATACTATAATCTAAGCATGAGAAGATAATGGTTTACACTATGGTGGAAGCAATTGGGTATAGGATATGAAATGAATCTGATGGTCAAGACAAAGATGGAACATGACGTGGCATCTATCTGAAATCAGCAAGTCAATGAGAAGAAAGAGTCCAGGAAAAGTCCTAGGTCATGAGAGACTGAGATGATGTTAGAACCATTCATGGAAATAGGGAACACAAGGAGAAGAAGATCTGGTTGACACAAACTTGATTTTTAGTTTATTGTCACTACCAAGTCTGTGGAGGTGTTCAGCTGGCCACTTGACACACAAGTCTTAAAGGGAGACCCCATACACACTAGAAATACAGATGTGGGAGCTGTCGTCACGTAAGAGATAACTAGAAGCACAAGTGATAGGGACATCACCGAGGGATAAAGTGTAGTTTGAGCTTCGAGGGCTCTGAAGAGAACCCTTCTAACCACCGATATTTAAGGGACAGGTAGAGGGACACAGGTGAGAAGAAACACATGGTAAAACGAGATCAGAGCACAGGAATGTCCTTGAGGGCAATGCTACAGAAGAGGGAATAGTTAGGTAACTATATTAAATACATGTCCAATCTTACATCTTATTTTTACGTGCATGAAGTTCAAAATCATGTCTTCCAGTAAGACTATTATATGAGTACTTGAACTAGCTCCATATTGCACAGAAAATCTTTTTTCCTTCTTTAAGGTACCATTTTCCAGGCACCAATTAAGTGGAAAATACTATTTACATTGATCATGAAATGAGCAAAGCTGACTTTTGGCAATATTCTCTCATTACATTTGAAGAGCCAAATCAATGCCCTAGTAAAAATTAAAACAAAAATGCCTCATACTTTTCTAAGCCAACCAAGATAATTGGCAGTTCTCTACTTTAGCTGTGAGAAACAATCGGGAGACTGATCAACTAAAGCTGATTTGGGGTCAAAATATTTCAGAAGCAATGACATATAAAACTAAAGTTTCCACTATTATGTTAAAAGTATTCAGTTCAGTTCAGTCACTCTGTCGTGTCCGACTCTTTGCAACCCCATGGACTGCAGTAGGCCAGGCTTCCCTGTCCAACTCCAACTCCCAAGCCTTGCCCAAACTCATGTCCATCAAGCCAGTGACGCCATCCAACCATCTCACCCTCTGTTGTCCCCTTCTCCTCCTGCCCTCAATCTTTCCCAGCATCAGGGTCTTTCCCAGTGAGTCAGTTCTTCGCATCAGGCAGCCAAAGGATTGGAGTTTCAGCTTCAGCATCAGTCCTTCCAATGAATATTCAGGACTGATTTCCTTTAGGACTGACTGGTTGGATCTCCTTTCAGTCCAAGGGACTCTCAAGAGTCTTCTCCAAGACCACAGTTCAAAAGCATCAATTCTTTGGCACTCTGCTTTCTTATATTTTCTTTGTATTTAAAAGTACTACTATTTGGATTTTAATCATAAAATCCATCACTGCTTACCGGGTCAGACATCACGTATATGATTTCTGCTTCTCACAACATCCCACAGGGTAGGTATTAGCCCCATTGTACAGTAATAAATGGAAGAGTGACTTGTTAATTGTTAAGTGACTTGTCTAAGGCCAATGAATGGAAGACCACACAGCTGTGTACACCTATATTTTGTAATGCAGTCACAGCTCTATTCTATATCAAAGACTGAGTCAACCAGAGCCAATGACTTAGTCTTCAAAAGAAGATTCACATCAGTCCATCAAAATGACTCCAGAATAACATGAATCTATGATACCAAAGGAACATTTCATGCAAAGATGGGCACGATAAAGGACAGAGATGGTGTGGACCTAACAGAAGCAGAAGATATTAAGAAGAGGTGGCAAGAATACACAGAAGAACTGTACAAAAAAGAGCTTCAAGACCTAGACAATCATGATGATGTGATCACTGACCTAGAGCCAGACATCTTGGAATGTGAAGTCAAATGGGCCTTAGAAAGCATCACTACGAACAAAGCTAGTGGAGGTGATGGAATTCCAGTGGAGCTATTCCAAGTCCTGAATGATGATGCTGTGAAAGTGCTGCACTCAATATGCCAGCAAATCTGGAAAACTCAGCAGTGGCCACAAGATTGGAAAAGGTCAGTTTTCATCCCAATCCCAAAGAAAGGCAATGCCAAGGAGTGCTCAAACTACCGAACAATTGCACTCATCTCACACGCTAGTAAAGTAATGCTCAAAATTCTCCAAGCCAGGCTTCAGCAATATGTGAACCGTGAACTTCCTGATGTTCAAGCTGGATTTAGAAAAGGCAGAGGAACCAGAGATCAAATTGCCAACATCCGCTGGATCATGGAAAAAGCAAGAGAGTTCCAGAAAAACATCTATTTCTGCTTTATTGACTATGCCAAAGCCTTTGACTGTGTGGATCACAATAAACTATGGAAAATTCTGAAAGAGATGGGAATACCGGACCACCTGATCTGCCTCTTAAGAAATCTGTATGCAGGTCAGGAAGCAACAGTTAGAACTGGTCATGGAACAACAGACTGGTTCCAAATAGGAAAAGGAGTACGTCAAGGCTGTATATTGTCACCATGTTTATTTAACTTATATGCAGAGTACATCATGAGAAATGCTGGACTGGAAGAAACACAAGTTGGAATCAAGATTGCCAGAAGAAATACCAATAACCTCAGATATGCAGATGACACCACTCTTATGGCAGAAAGTGAAGAGGGGCTAAAAAGCCTCTTGATGAAAGTGAAAGTGGAGAGTGAAAAGGTTGGCTTAAAGCTCAACATTCAGAAAACGAAGATCATGGCATCTGGTCCCATCACTGCATGGGAAATAGATGGGGAAACAGTGGAAACAGTGTCAGACTTTGTTTTTCTGGGCTCCAAAATCACTGCAGATGGTGACTGCAGCCATGAAATTAAAAGACGCTTACTCCTTGGAAGGAAAGTTATGACCAACCTAGATAGCACATTCAAAAGCAGAGACATTACTTTACCAACAAAGGTTCGCCTAGTCAAGGCTATGGTCTTTCCTGTGGTCATGTATGGATGTGAGAGCTGGACTGTGAGGAAGGCTGAACGCCGAAGAATTGATGCTTTTGAACTGTGGTGTTGGAGAAGACTCTTGAGAGTCCCTTGGACTGCAAGAAGATCCAACCAGTCCATTCTGAAGGAGATCAATCCTGGAATTTCTTTAGAAGGAATGATGCTGAAGCTGAAACTCCAGTATTTTGGCCACCTCATGCGAAGAGTTGACTCATTGGAGAAGACTCTGATGCTGGGAAGGATTGAGGGCAGGAGGAGAAGGGGACGACAGAGGATGAGATGGCTGGATGGCATCACTGACTCGATGGATGCGAGTCTGAGTGACCTCCGGGAGCTGGTGATGGACAGGGAGGCCTGGCGTGCTGCGGTTCATGGGGTCGCAAAGAGTCGGACACGACTGAGCGACTGATCTGATCTGATTCTGTGATTTGCTATAATTAGCCCAGCGTGCATGTGTGTGTGTGCTCAGTTGTGTCTGTCTCTTTGCGACCCAATGGAATATAGCCCACCAGGCTCCTCTGTCCATAGGATTTTCCAGGCAAGAACACTGGAGTAGATTGCCAGTTCTTTCTCCAGGGGATCTTCCCAACCGAGGAACTGAACCTGCATCCCCTGTGTCGGTAGGCGGATTCAGGGTCTTTACCACTACACCACATGGGAAGCCCTCCTCTCCCCCAAATAAGAAACGTACAGAGGCACTCTCACCACAAAGAAAACCATATCTGAAGGCTACTACCTGGCCATGCAGCCAGCATTGAGCTGATGGATCAAAACCAGCATTGAGCTGATGGATCAAAACCAATGACAAGGTGCTTCTACAGACACAAAGAGCACAGATAAACCACACTGCAACACTAAGCCTCACAGAGCAGTCCTCTTCGAGCACAATGTACTCACAAGACTTGTTTCAAGAATTTCAAAGCCGAGCAGTGTTGCCCATCAAAGGGAAATTACAAGATAAATTACAATGGAAACGGCTAATTGCATTGTAAATATTCAACAATAAGGGTGGATATAATTTATGTAAATAAGTATATTCTTAAAATAGTTTCAAGAGATCGTGTTTAGATCAAACCTAAACACTACCTTCTTTGTTGATAAAACAGTTCCTTGAACAAATTACCACCATCAAGAAAACATGATTATAGCACATCCATTCACCATAATTATCATGCCTGTACCACTCAGAGTTCCAAATGTGGATAAGCCTTTAAAGACCTCTGCCCACTAAAATGGAAACTCCTGCAATGGAACACAAGCCCTCCACTAAAATGAAAGCCCCCTGAGGGCTGGGATCTTGGGATCTTTCTTTATTTCACTGCTATGTTCCCAGCATCTAGACTGGCACATAAGGGACATCAGATAAATATTTACTGAATGAGTGTTGTCTGGACTAATACCTTCATTTTATCTTATCAATAAGGAAACTGAGGCTCAGCAAGACTAGGCTGAGCCTGAGACTTTGCCTAAGATTACAAAGCCAGGTGGGCAAAGCCAAAACCAGAAAGCACTCAAACTCAAGCAATGCTCATTCCACTAAGCTTTAATTAGTGGAATGAGTTACATAACATACTTAGTAAAGACCACCCTACTTATCAGCAACCAAAAAGAACACTGCTGTGAACAGTCAGCCCATTAGACAGGCATGAGCTTTTGACACAATTACCATGTTGGCAAGCTCCATCTGGGTTGATAAAAGCGTTCATTATTGTAATAGCTCCATGAGAAAAAGCACACATCATTTAACACAGAACCAAGCAGAAAACTATCATCAACAGAGGAGCAGCACAGGTTAGGTAAAGAGCTGTGTTACATGAAACTACTCTTTTTTCTGATGTTTAAAAAAGGAGGCAGGCTTCAAGGTGCTGTCACTACCACTGGCCTAAACTATCTACCCTGTAATATTATGCTAACACCATTAGCAAAACACCAGCCCTTAAACAGAGGACAACAGTAAGCAAAGCCAAGCAAGAAGATACACAATCTAGACACTCCTACAAAGAACTTCAAGCAGAAGTTCATTATTGGGTCCAGATGTTTCCTTAAAACCTTGAGAGAACCAGTGCTACTCTAAGAGCCCTCACTGTTAATAAAATCCCTGTCCAGGAGGAAGATGGCAGGAGCTGCTGCCCACTGAGTAGCTCCCATCCTCGGCTGAGATCACAAGCAACAGGAGGTCTTTGATTTCTATCGTTATCCCATTCGTTAGGGAATTCAAGATTTACAGAATGGGGAACATGCATTTCTAAACTTGAAAAATGAGAGTACAGGTATGGAAAGAGGCTTCCCTTGAGACAGGAACAAAATTGTGCAAGAAAGACAATTCAACTTTAAAAATATTGGCAACGTGTACACAGTTCCAATTTGGTCACTTTCCAGTGTGACAAATCCTGTTTTTAATCCATCACTGTGACTGGGCAAAGGCTATGGGGAGCCACTTTCTGATACACACAATCACTTTCTTATGTTCATCTCCCCAAACAGCCTGGATCCCAAGAAAAGGTCTTTTAATATACCTACTACCTTCCTTTAATGCACTGAGAAAAACAAAACAGCAACCCCAACAAAGGAATGACTAAGCAGTCACCTAACTCTACTTAGGAAGTATTAAGAGCGATGCTTCTCAAATAATTGTCAACATTTATTTTTTTTAAGGGGAGGAGGGAAGATGAGGAGGAAGAAAGGGAGGAAAGAAGAAAAAAAAATCTGGAGAGGGAGAAGGAATAACAAAAACAGGCAGGATGAGAGCCCACTGAAAGTAATTCCTCTCCTATGTAGGTTTATTTTTCTTTAGTGTCAAAAGGTCTAGAAAATACTAAATCCCATATCCAAATACATACAACTACATTTCAAAGGGACTATTTGTTAAATTACCTATACAGTGAGGGTAAACAAGAGTTATTTTTTAAATAATTCAATGCTGCCTACCCTAGTTACCTTAATAACACATTACATCGTTTGTTTGGTTTCTTTTAAAGGGATAAAGGGCCCATAAGAGAGACAGAACTATTTCTATAAAGATATAAGTAAACATCTGGTTTAAATTAAACCCACATACACAAAAGATATGAACTGTAGCCCTTTGCTAACTCAAGTCTAGGCAGGATCGGATTACATTCAGAGCATGAATTTCCTCCAGCCTTTCCACTACTTTTTAACAGAACTCAAATTTTGTTCAGCTTTTCTCTCTTTTCCACATGCGTGCCAGTAAAGGCTGGTTTCAGGTCAGGCCACAAGGTAATGGCATTCTGGTGTAGGGTAATCATGGTAGTTCCCCATCCCTTTGCCAGGAAAACATGTAAAAGTCTGTTGGTGGGCTCCTGGGGAAGGACGCCTCTTTCTAGAAAGAGCCACAAGAAGAGAAGGCCCCTCTCCTAAACACTGTGTATGTGATTCCCAGAAATGCTGTTACCATCTTGAATAATCCATGAGAGGGGAGAGCCTGGAGACAGAGTGACATATAGCAGAAGGCACTGCAAAAGTTACAGAGAAGAGGACCAGCCTACTGTGCATGCTACTGGTGACCAGGTCCTGTATTTGAGCTTCCCATTACGTGAGATAACATACTGCCCCCTATGGTTTAAACAATTAAAGCAGGGGGTACAGTTACTTGCAATCACTACTAGTCTCTGCATATTCTGAGGCAAGCATTAGAAACCAAGCCCTAAGAAATTAGGAATACATATAGTACCAGCTCAGACGATTATTACTCCCCACTGGGTTTTAGAGCCCTCATGCCTAAAAGCCATGGTTGTCCAAATGTTCCACTTTTTCCAGATCTTCCATTTTTTAAAACCTAGTATTAGAGTTAATGGTCTTCCCTGGTAGCTCAGCTGGTAAAGAATCTGCCTGAAATGCAGGAGACCCCAGTTCGATTCCTAGGTCAGGAAGATCCCCTGAAGAAGGGATAGGCTACCCACTCCAGTATTCTTGGGCTTCCCTGGTGGCTTAGATGGTAAAGAATCTGCCTGCAATGCAGGAGACCTGGATTTTTGATCCCTGGGTTGGAAAGATCCCTGGAGGAGGACATGGCAACCCATTCCAGTATTCTTGCCTGGAGAATCCCATGGGCAGAGAACCTGGCAGGTTACAATCCAAGGGTCATAAAAAGTCAGACAAACTGAGTGATTAAGCAAAGCACAACACACTGGAGTTAATATTAGGGCGATAAGCCATTAATTCGTCATTCTATCAGCTCTAAATAAAAATGAAACAAACTATTTTAGAGTTCAAAGTATGATTCCCCTTATTCATACACTGGAGAGAAGGGTATGTGAAAATCAAGGCATTACTCTCCACAATGTCCAAGCCCCAAAACACCTAAGATAAGTGCTAACAATCTGATTTGTTAAAAGCAAGTCTCTGCTGTTCTCATTAAGAATCAAGTCAAGAAAGAAATCTGAGCAAGGCAAAGTCTTTTCAGCAGGCAACTAGGGTCATCCTAGGAACAGCTGCCCTTTCCTGGAGCTCAGTATACCAGAGGCTGTGCATAAATCATTAAGGATCCCAAAGCTACATACCATCATTCTCATAATCAAAATGCACATAAACCTCGTCATTTGGGGCACTCCAGCCTCACACCCTCATCAAGGCGATAGACACATTCAGAACGCTGCTGGCTCCTAGTTAATCAATTACGCACACTGAGTTGTGGGGTCAGAATTATCAATGAACTGTGTTTGCTTCAATTCCTTCTCTCAGGTTGGGTCCTGAATTTTTGTAAAGGCCAGAGCCGGAGCTACATTCTTTGTGTGCGAAACCAACTATAATCTTTGGATCAAATAACATGATGGTTTGAAGATCAAGTCTAGGAACTGAAGAGACCACGGTTAGGATTCCAGCTCTTGTCTCATACCAGCCACGGAACCACGGACAAGTTATTGAGACTGAGTCTCAGTTTCCTCATCAGCAAAACAGAGATATTTATACATACCCACTGGGTGACTCTAAGGGTTAAATCAGATGCTATACATAAAGTGCCCGGCACAAAATAAATTCATAATAAATGCTGGGTCACGGTCATCATATGGGGATTCTAAAAAAGAAGGGACAATACCTGTATCTTCACTGAGGATACTAATAGTAAGAACAGAAATAACAATAAATAATGATAATATCAGCTATTGGCCGAGCACTCTTCTAGAGATTTTACATGAAGTAATTCCTTTAATACTCACAACCTTTGTGGGAGAAACTAAAATGACTTCCATGCTGCAGATGAAGAAGGGAAACAAGGATCAAGAAGGTAAATGAGGATCCATGGCATGAGCAGAGCCACACAACCAGTAAGTAAATGGAAGAGCCAGGATCCAAACCCAGGCCATCCGGCTCCAAAGACTTTGGGCAAGCCTGCCAGCAATCTCAAACAACTTCACTGTAGTGTAACCAGCATCTAGCACAATCCCTTAAAGTTCATTATTTGTTGAAAAACAAAAATCCATAAACTATTACTACCATTTGGTGGTCTACAATCCAAAGCAACATGTTTTAACAGAGCCCCTGGTAAGTTTTACCCACCCTCAGGATGTGGGTTATATCAGCATCTTAGCCCCTTCTTTCAAACAAAGGTTTTCTGAGGACTGTCATAACCTATGTACCAGACATCAGTAACACAGATGAAAGAAGCCTACTCTCAGCCTCAGGGGGCACAGAAGTATCGATATTAGCAGCAATACATATTTAAACCACTCGCCATTAATTCAGAACGTTTGGTAATTTAAATTCAGAAATCACAACCTGTTTGAAAAGCTGACCGTGGTTTTCTTTACAACCACTGTTGTCATTTCTTCAGGAAGTCACATGTGGGAAATCCTGGTTAAAGACTCATAAAACACAAACAGGTATCACGCTTTGTAAAGAGCACTTAATTCTCATTCTCAATTGTATTTGCTAGAAATATATTTGCTCTCTAGCAAAATTTAAGTAATTTGAATACAAAGCCTAATACAATAGCCCTGGTTATAAATTTCTTCAACATCAAAACTCTAAAATAGGGAGTTTAAGGGAGATCGGACACAGGTATATGTATGGCTGAGTCCCTTCGCTCTTCGTCTGAATCTATCGCAACATTGTTAACAGCCTATACCCCAGTACAAAATAAAAAGTTAAAGAAAAAACTTCCAAAATAAATTGTCAGCTAGGCTGACCAACCATCCAATAGGGAAAATAATGACTGAACGATGAATAAAGAGTTAAGAGGAAAAAAAGAAATACAAAGGACCCATGAAATGTATAAACCCATGAAAAGACACTTACCATACTCATAGCAAAATAAATACAGGCTAAAAATTTAGCATGGAAAAATCCAAAAGCTTAATCATGTAATCACTGAGCAAGATTATGGGAACAGAAGCCATTCTCAGATAATTGCCAGTAAAAGAGTAAATTGGGACAGATCCAATGGGAGTCAGTTTGCCAACAGCTATCAAAGTTCCAAATGCATACACATTCTAAACCAGTTACTGTGCTTGTGGGGATGTATCCTACAGATACATCTGAATATGTATAACAGTTATGTACTGATGATTCCCTATAACACTGCTTGTAACAGCAACAGATCAATGTCCATCAATAGGTGACACTATGCGACCGTCATACAACAGAATACTATGCAGCTATAAAGAAAAAGAGGAAGGTTTCCCCCTATTACCGAAATATCTCCCAGTTACACAAGTCCAAAAAGATTCAGACAGCACATTAGACATGCTGCACCTTGTGTGCTGAAAGTAATGTGTGCGGGAGGCATAAGCATGTGAATCCACATGCATATATCTGCCTATATAAGCATAATGAAAACAGCAGTGATTATGGGGAATGGATGACAACCGAGTAGATGAGGTGCAGAGATGCAGATATGGAGACAAAGACATCACTGAGTGGAGGTTTGCAAACTGAAGACTTAAATACTTTATTAGGAGGACAATACTTACGCATTAAAATATCTTACGCATTAAGTGAACCCAGCACAATTTGTCGGCTTTCTTGGAGACAGCCTGAATGCCACACTGCCGCAAGTAACGATGTCACCTTGACCTCTCACATAGCTCTGGCCTCACAAATGAACAGTCTGGGTGCAAAAGCCTTCCAATCTATTCCAGCTCAGCAGTAGCATTAAGCCAGCCTAAAACAAAATTGATTTCTTACCATATGACCTTTAAGATTATCTCTACATTCTCAAAAGAATGATTTTTCCTAGCCTCCTATTCAGCATACTTTAAAAACCCACACCTTCCCCTGCATAGTCTGTTCCTGAAAGCAGGAAAAGCTCAAACACATAAGCTTTTAGAGCAGCCAGACACCTTTTAAGTAGTACATCAAGTATTCATTTCATAAAAATAATAATAGCCCCTAGAGTTCCTTAAGAAACCTTGCCAACTTTTTATCCTTCTCAGAGTGAAGCTAAAACAAAAATCTGTCTTTGCTAACAAAAATACTGGTGCCTACGCAGGTAGGCAAAAAAAAAAAAAAAAAAAATTAGTATTCCTTATTCTTTGCTGGAGGAGTTGGAACAGAGAACTTGGAAATAATTTCTCTGAAAGTTGAGGAAATGTTTTCAAAGGAGAGTAAAACAGCATGGGAAGATTTTTATTAAATTCCTAAGCTGGTCACACACAAACATCTCCAATCTTGGTCTGCAGCTTCTTCATTTAGAGGGAAAGGCAGGAATAAAATTGGCTTGAGCAGCATGAGGATGTCGTGTTTCCTGTCCACCGCTTCCCCACCCCGCATCTGCTCCTGTGCTTCCATGAAGGGGGTACTGTTGTGCAAATAAGTAACTGCATGTTCCCAGTACACTGGTAGGCAGCCGGTAGCTTCTTGATAACGGTCTTTTGTGATGTTTCTAGTGTTCGGGGAACATTGCTTTGGACCACCATCATTAAACAGAATGTTCTATAGATAAGGAAAATATACCTACTTGCAGTTTCTCCCAGTGATGTCATAACTAGGCTCCCAACAGCAAAAACACCACCAAAATTCTCATCTTGTCATAAGTGGTATCAGGGAATACACTTCTGAGACATCCCACAACCACCTTCTACGAGGGATCCTCAACCAGCCCCAACGTAAAACTCACCTGGTATCAAGCAGTCATCTACAACCAGTCTAATATTATTTCTGTGTGAAGTAAACTCTAAATTCTTTAGCTAAAAAATAACAGTGGTTCAGGAGGCTTTTCCCAAATAAGCTAACAACAAATCCACCAAGGTTAACTGCACAGGATAAATGCACAGGCTGCAGACGCTGCATTTTAATAGGTCATAAGACAAAAGCCTGTCAAACTCAATCAACTCCCCACACTATGACAAGGCCACCAGGCTGGAGCCTACACTGATCTCGCACTTTCAAATCCTCTTCTCCATAAGCTTTGGAACGCTGCAGTTGACAGGCATAAATACCTAAACCTTGTCAAAAAATGGAATTCACTTTTTCAGTTTTGGTTGTTAGCTCCTCTATCATTTTACAATATTTACAGCACTGCCAAAGAGTTACGTCAATGCATAGCATGTATTCTTAAAATATGAGACTATAAACGGAACAATTTTTCTAGCTTAGGTAAGCAGATCCCAATGTGAAGGCCAGTCCTCCAGTTGGTCGGCTGAAGGTGCCATAGACCGTTAGCATATGGACCCTCCAAGCGTGATAAAAGCAACTTTCCCCAGGCGGGAAAAGCTGTAATTACAATGGAATTACAGACATGCCATCTGGAATGCTTAAAAACTTTTTCTTTTCCCCAAGTAGTTCTACTCTGAGCGTTAGTACATTCAAACTACTTAGTCAAAGTTTTAAACAACTACTTTTTAGGTCATGCTGGCTAGGGACAAGCTTTCACTTTGGCTAAATATATTTGTTTCTCTGGAGGTAAGATTCTCAAAATGCAACATCTGTAAATGTGATTTGGTAGAGGAATCTACTAGAGAATATGCTAGGAATTCCAACCCTTGGAACCCACCAAAAATTTCAAGCCAACAAAATTTCAAAGTTTAAAATTTCCCTTTCCAGCTTTCTTTGTGATCCAGCTATGATGTTAAACAATAGGTCATCAATATATCATACAATGTGTACTGGAACACTCCAAAAGAGACAGTCCATAGCGAAGGTGGGGGTCCTATGAATGACTGTCCAGGTCATCAGCATCAATTCCATAGACATTTATTCCTTCACCTGAGGTGTCAATAGTTTGAAGAGACAATTCTTTGTTAAACCTAAAAACAGAAAGCTTAAACTTCACAAGTATATATGCACCGCTCCCACCTCCCCCAAACACTCAGTAATTTCCTCAATGGTCTAAGAACATTCTGGGCAATGTCAAAAGTAAAGAAGGAACTTACAGATGTAATCTGGCCATCACAATGGTATTGCTCTTCATTTTGTTAGAAAGAAGCAACGTAACAAGTTTCTTTTCGAAGGAAGTTTGTTAGGTAAATTATATCAAGAAGAAGCATGAAGAAGACTTTTTCTAAACTTGGATGTTTGAATCTGGGCAACACGGTGGGTTTTCACATGTCTTCAACGTGACAACATATTAAATATTCAGTAAAAGAAGTTGACACCTATTATTCAATTAATATTTACTTAGGCCATGACAGCATTAAAACAATAATACATAGTTCTTGATAGCTCTTAATGACCATTAATCTGTAGCTGTCAAAAGTAAAAAGCCAATTCAAATCTGTGCTAGCTGTAATGTTCTTTAATCAAAGGAGTTAATTTATAAAATGTTTCATTTTCATGCTAATTGAAATCTATCATCTTTTAACATGCTAAAAAATAAGTGTATGCTGTTAACCTTACATAGTCCTCACTGTGCTTTAGGAATGATTCATTTCTGTACAGTATATAGTACCACTGAATAAATCAATTGTGAAACAGTAGAACAAATATCTAAAATCAGCTGGCTCCACTATTCTCATAGGTCAAACCTAAAAAGGCAACTATGGCAAAGATAACTTGACAAAACTCAACATTTGCCTTAGAAAATGCAAACAAATAGTCTAAAAATACATACACATTTTTCACAGGGCTTGGTTCAAATATAACTGAACATAATCCCTTGCCAGATAGTGCACATAATCAGATTCCATCTACTCTGTACATGAGTACTGTCCAAATTTTCAGTCTCCTAGATACTGACAGTCCAAAAGGCAAACTTTTTTCAAAAGCAAAAACGAGTATATATCCCACAAACCTAACTGTTACAACAGAAATTTCCTAACACTCCCAGCCTTGAAATACATACGCAGTTTTATAGAAGTACATGGAGTCCGCTGTCTGCTGTTCCCTGTCATTAGAAGGCTGTGGAAAGAGGATGGAAATCCAGCTTCCAACTGCTTAATGAGCAAGACTGGCCCCACCCAGGCCAGACCCCGCTGGAGAAGGGCATGCTCAGTAGAAAAGCCCAGCATGGTTCCAAGTTACTTCATTCCTCAGCTAGAAAACCCACATGGGTCAAAGAAAAAGTCATCCTCTTGCTGTCTGTTCTACCCACTAAATGAAGAACACTTTATATAAAGAATAGTTTTAATGGAACAACTGTAATCCTATGATTATAACTGTTTGCAATTCTACTACTGCTAGGATTTTTTCCCTCGTTTTTTGTATCATTTTTACATTGCTTTGAATTTGCACCCCTCAACTTTGTTTTTATTTCTTGCTATTTTAATCCACCCTATAAATAGACACCAAAAGTACATGCATATAACATATAGTCTACTCATCTTTCTTGATAAAACTGGCATATATATTTTGATATAGAAAAGCCATTCAAATACATATATATTTATTTTTATATATTGAAAACAGGACTATTTTGATTGATTTCTAAGAAAATTTGCTTATTCATTCACACTGTATTTTAAGGAAGGCCGGTTTCAATCTAGAATTATAGATACCATCATATTGTTACAAAGCTGATAAATTCTTGTTTTATTATTATATTGCCATCCTAAATTGAGCAATGATGGATACAAAAGGGGAAATCCTACATCCATCTGTCATATGAATACAAAGATATATGGAAGCAAGGTAAATTTATAGTCACTAAAGGGAAATACAATTATTCTAAGATTCAGGTCAGAGAGCTTTGAAAAACACCAACCTTCCTTAATTCTACATTACCATCCCCCTACTCCCTTACATTTCCACATTAAATTCTGGTTGGTTTTTTCCCATAGTACAGATATTTACATTAACCACTGAGGACCAAGATAGACTCTGCATCTAGGTATACATATTTACATCTTGACCCTGTTACCATACCACACTGCTCTCCTACCAAACAGTTCTTACTTAAGTCAATGAGTATTATATGTTCACATTCACCTACAGCAGTCTTTTTAAAAAAAGAATTATTACAAATAAAACATTAGATAATTAAATGAACAAGATATCACTCATACCAACTAGGAGAGAAAAAGTAAGTTTTCCTTTACAGGAACTTAATGAAAATATGTTTCAGTAGCAGCTCTGAAGAGATTAATCTATGTCAAAATGAACAAACACAAACAAAAAAACTCATTCTATATAATGGAAGTAAACTTCACTGCTGCTGCTGCTAAGTCACTTCAATCGTGTCCGACTCTGTGCGACCCCATAGACGGAAGCTCACCAGGCTCCCCTGTCCCTGGGATTCTCCAGGCAAGAACACTGGAGTGGGTTGCCATTTCCTTTTCCAATGCATGAAAGTGAAAAGTGAAAGTGAAGTCGCTCAGTCGTGTCCGACTCTTAGCGACCCCATGGACTGCAGCCTACCAGGCTCCTCCATCCATGGGATTTTCCAGGCAAAAGTACTGGGGTGGGGTGCCATTGCCTTCCCCGAGTAAACTTCACTATCCACCGACAAAGCTTCCCCTGGTTCACAAATGGGCAATTTGGTGAGTTTTTTAGTAGAGCATTATTGATTATGCCAAAGCCTTTGGCTGTGTGGATTCCAATAAACTGTGGAAAATTCTGAAAGAGATGGGAATACCAGACCACCTGACCTGCCTCTTGAAAAACCTGTATGCAGGTCAGGAAGCACCCATGGCGGATGCATGTTAATGTATGGCAAAACCAATACAATATTGTAAAGTAAAAAAAAAAAAAGAAGAAGAAGAAGAAAAAGAAAATAATAATAATATTTAAGTAGAAAAAAATAAAAGAACTGGACAGGAACAACATACTGGTTCCAAATAGGAAAAGGAGTACGTCAAGGCTGTATATTGTCACCATACTTATTTAACTGCTATGCACAGTACATCATGAGAAACGCTGGGCTGGAGGAAGCACAAGCTGGAATCAAGATTGCTGGGAGAAATATCAATAACCTCAGATATGCAGAAGACGCCACCCTTATGGCAGAAAATGAAGAAAGAGGACCTAAAGAGCCTCTGGATGAAAGTGAAAGAGGAGAGTGAAAAAGTTGGCTTAAAGCTCAACATTCAGAAAACGAAGATCATGGCATCCGGTCCCATCACTTCATGGGAAATAGATGGGGAAACAGTGGAAACAGTGGCTGACTTTATTTTTTTGAGCTCCAAAATCACTACAGATGGTGACTGCAGCCATGAAATTAAAAGATGCTTACTCCTTGGAAGGAAAGTTATGACCAATCTAAACAGCATATTAAAAAGCAGAGACATTACTTTGCCAACAAAGGTCCATCTAGTCAAGGCTGTGGTTTTTCCAGTGGTCATGTATGGATATGAGAGTTGGACTATAAAGAAAGCTGAGTGCCGAAGAATTGATGCTTTTGAACTGTGGTGTTAGAGAAGACGCTTCAGAGTCCCTTGGACTGCAAGGAGATCCAACCAGTCCATTCTAAAGGAGACCAGTCCTGGGGGTTCATTGGAAGGTCTGATGTTGAAGCTGAAACTCCAATACTTTGGCCACCTGATGCAAAGAGCTGACTCATTTGAAAAGACCCTGACGCTGGCAAAGACTGAGGGCAGGAGGAGAAGGGGACAATAGAGGATGAGATGGTTGGATGGCATCACAAACTCAATGGACATGAGTTTGGTTGGGCTCCAGGAGTTGGTGTTGGACAGGGAGGCCTGGTGTGCTACACCTCACGGGGTCGCAAAGAGTTGGACACAACTGGGTGATTGAACTGAACTGAACTTAGTAGATTCAAATTTGTTTAATCCATCTTTTATTCAGATTGTGTTCTTCCCACATTTGTTAAACGTATTTTTTAACACATAGAAACGGCAATAGAAACAGCAGTAAGATGGCAGATTTACTTCAGTATGCTGCTGCTGCTGCTAAGTCACTTCAGTCGTGTCCGACTCTGCATGACCCCATAGACGTCAGCCCACCAGGCTCTCCTGCCCCTGGGATTCTCCAGGCAAGAAAACTGGAGTGGGTTGCCATTTCCTTCTCCAATGCATGAAAGTGAAAAGTGAAAGTGAAGTCGCTCAGTCGTGTCCGACTCTTAGCGACCCCATGGACTGCAGCCCACCAGGCTCCTCCATCCATGGGATTTTCCAGGCAAGAGTACTGGAGTGGGGTACTGACTTAAAAAAAATACTGGCTTCAAACCTTTTTCTAAAATGTATTGCTCCATAGGGCTTCCCTGGTGCATCAGACAGTAAAGAATCCACCTACAATGTAGGAGACCTGGGTTCGATCCCTGGGTTGGGAAAACCCCCTGGAGGAGGGCATGGCAACCCACTCAAGTATTCTTGCCTGGAGAGTCCCCATGGACAGAGGAGCCTGGCAGGCCACAGTCCATGGGGTCGCAAAGAGTCAGACATGACTGAGCAACTAAGCACAGCATTGCTTCACAGAATTCAAAAGTCTCAGGACTACTGACATACAGCACTGGATCCAATGAAGCTGACATAGGTAGATCTTTACCATCTTTCCCAGTCAACTCTCATCACCACTGTGCCTGCCTTACTTCCTAACTCCCCTACTTCCATCAACTGAATTATATCTCCCCAACATCCATACACTGAAGCACTAACCCCCAAAGTGATGGTATTTGGAGGTGGGACCTTTGAGAGATAATAATTAGATTTAGGTGAGGTCATCAGGGTGGAACCATCCTGGTGGAATTAGTGGCTTTCTAATAAGGGACTTCCCTGGTGGCTCAGAGGTTAAAGCGTCTGCCTCCAATGCGGGAGACCGGGGTTCGACCCCTGGGTTGGGAAGATCTCCTGGAGAAGGAAATGGCAACCCACTCCAGTATTCTTGCCTGGAGAATCCCATAGACGGAGGAGCCTGGTAGGCTACAGTCCACAGGGTCACAAAGAGTCGGACATGACTGAGCAACTTCACTTCACTTCACTTCACTTCAATAAGGGACACCAGTGAGCTTGCTCATTCTCTTATATTCCCACTCTTGCTCCCTCTCTCACCTAGCTCTGTGAGGACAGATATTAGGCAGCCATCTACAATCTAAGAAGGGAGTATTCACCAAAAACGGACCATGCTGGCACTTGATCTTGGCCTTCTGGTCTCCAAAAGTGTGAGAAAATAGACTTGCAGTTTAAGTAAACAGTATATGGTATTTTGTTATGGAAGCCCAAGCTGACTAAAGCATATACTTTCTTAATCATAGAACCCAATGCCATTGCTCAAGCTCCTCTGCTTGCTTCAATCCTGCCTATGAGACATTGGATTTTCATTATTCAAATAAAGGTTAAGAGAATTAAGATAAGAGGTGAGTTTTGTGGCTCTCTGATTTGGAAGAAGAACAAGTCCTTAATAGAGTGGATAAAAGGAGAACCCAGAGAATTTAAATGAGTTTCCAAAACTCATATACTCAATAAGTGGTAGAGGTAGAAATGACACCAGTTTAGTCTGCTTCAAAACCAATACTAGTGGCACTGAAAGTACAGTGGAGAGCAGTTTGCTTCAAAGCCAACACTTTTCCACCAATGCTGCATTACCTCAATTTCAACACCCTTGTTTACTAGATGAGTAAACTAAACCCAAAGAAGTAAAATAACTTATAAATAAGGTTACTCTGTGGGTTCCTGCAGAGAAGTTACAAACTAGGTCCAGTATCGTTTAAATTATTTCCAGTAATTATTTCCATTAAAATACATAAAACACATATGCTGTAAGGTCTTAAATATAAAAAATTGCTCATATAAATGTGTATCTATTGCATCTGTCTTAGGAAGATCCTAAATAGCCTTGCTTTGACACTGTTTTATTGCTTCATGAAAAGGGGAAATTAGAAGTTTATCCTCAGAGTACTACTTCAGTATTCAAGGGAGTTGGTTGGGCATAGGGTGGGGGATATTTTTCCTATACCTGTATAGTTAAGTTGATGTATAAATAAAATTAAACCAAGTAAAATGATTTTCTTGACTTGTACAAAATGTCCTATTTCCTGACTTTGAGGAAAAGGAATGTAACTGAATAGGATGCAAGGATGCAATAACCTGATGGTGACTCAAAGCTCCAAGACCATACAGGACACAAACTCTGTGCAAAAAATAAAGTTCTCAGTGTCAGAGAAAGACGGTGAGCAGAAGAGATCCTTTCAGTCTCCCCTCTCCCCATTATTCATCTAGCCTCCATTGGGGAAGCATATATCATCTGTCAAACCAGACAAAAAGCAAGTACAATTTTCTAGCAAAACCCTAAAATAACCTAAAAAGCACTCCAAAAAATAAAAAATAACCCCTCTGTTTTTGAACTCTACTGATTTCACAAAGAATCCAACTTTGCTATATACCAATCATCATGCAAGACTATCCTTCCTGAACAAAATGTGGAGAAAAGTTTTATGATTCTCTCAATCTGGATGAATTTCAACTTGTCTATAAAATTTTCTAACATTCCACATTTCACAGGATCATTGCCATTTGATGTCGACAAAAAGAAAAAACCAACCAAACAAAAAAACCAAAACAACTACTACACTAGTTCCACAGCCTCTGGCTAAGTTATCTTTTGACCACACACCACAGTTTAACTTTTCTCAGGCGCTGAACCCATAATAATTTGCACAACTGCACATATGCTATGTTATGCTATGCTAAGTCACTTTAGTCGTGTCTGGCTCTGTGCAACCCCATAGACGGCACCCCACCAGGCTTCCCCATCCCTGGGATTCTCCAGGCAAGAACACTGGAGTGGGTTGCCATTTCCTTCTCCAATGCATGAAAGTGAAAAGAGAAAGTGAAGTCACTCAGTCGTGTCCGACTCTTAGCGACCCCATGGACTGCAGCCTACCAGGCTCCTCCGTCCGTGGGATTTTCCAGGCAAGAGTACTGGAGTGGGGTGTCATTGCCTTCTCCGCAACTGCACGTAAGGCACTCACAAAGTTTCTTTCCTACCATGTTTTGTAAAACATAACATTAGAAAGTAATACAGATTTATGAGACTCTGGGCAAGAAAAATTCCATATGACCCCAGATTTTTACAGGGGGTTTGGAGAGAGAGAGCAGGAGCAGGTACAGGAGGGAAGCAAAAGAAAAAGGGCTGGCAGTTGGGACTCTCTAAGCAAACAGTTATTGTTCTGAAACCATCTAAGAAGTGTTAGGACAAAGCAGTAACAAATGCCCACCCATCCCCTTTTTTTTTTAAACTTCAAAAATCAAAAGCATCACTATCAGAATTACACATTCAGACCAGTACAGTAATTCAGCATTTACTTAAAAATGTATTATTTTCATTTCACTTACATCTGAGAAAACTTTGCCGAGTTCCCCCTTTGCCCCAGACACTGGTCTAAGCCCTCAGGACTGGAAAGTTCTTCCCCACACCAGTCCTCAGGGATTTCACAGTCTAGAAGGGAAGTCAGATACATAAACAAATAATTATACCACATGGGACAAGGACTGTAACAGAGGTACAGTCAGGACACAGCAAAGTGGACAAGCTCCTTGGTAAGGACAAAGAAGGCATTATAGGCTTACAATGTTTAGGCTCATTCGTCTCTCATTTGAGATGAACAAATGATTCTGCTAATACTGTGGTAATGACTCTCCTTGCCTTACGGATTAAAAAAATAATTATCACAAAGCCCATCACATACAAAGCAGAAACAAAGATCTTGCTAGCATCTGGGCGATACCATCCACATGACCAAGCAAAATGGGATTCTTATAAAACAAATATAGAATCAAAAGGGATCTCAGCTCTTATGTACCTCCTGTCCTTGCCTTTCACAGACGGGGAACCTGAAACCCAGAAGTTAGGTCACTTGTCAAGTTACACAGTAAATCAGGAGCAGAACCCAGGATGGATGTCAGATTCTGCCTAATAACTCTATTTGCCTTTCCCCACTGCAGACTGTACTGCCTGGATGTGAGGGTAAGGGCTGAGACACTCTTGAGAAGATATCCAGCAACAGAGAGCTTTTATGGCTGTCCAAGGGCCAGAAGAAACAAAGATCCCTGATGCTAGACATCCAGCTGACCCCCCAAAATCTCCCCAACTCTGCCCTATCCTCTGGATCCAAGCAAAACCCTACACCCTCCTGCTCCCCACAAAAGTGTATTTCCAAAATAAAGAAGTCATTGTCAAGAAATTATCTAATCTCCCCAATCTCCAATAACATTAAATTCACACGTGAACAGTCTGGGCATTACTCCATGTTGTCACTTAACTAAGTCTATAAAATGAAGGTACCAGCAAATAAACTACCTATATAATGGGATTCTTGTGGGCATCACAGGAGAACCTACACGAGAGCTGCTAGTCAAGTGCAAAATGTTACATGAATGCAAATGACTATTAAACACACAATTTCAATCATCAAAAAATTCACCTAGGCTTTCTCCTCAAAATGGTTGAATATACCATTACACTTATTCTTAAGTCAAACATTAACCTACAGTAATCTACCACCATTTATTTTTTCCTCAACTTGTAGAAAGAAAACTTCCCCAACCCTAAGCGATCCTCCATAGTTTCCCTTCTTTTCTTTCTTTCCCTTTAAAACAAGCACTACTATTTCCAAGACCCCTACTAGAACCACATAAACCGGAAACCTGTCAACATAAGGCTCTTATCAAAAAACATGTTGTAGAAAGTTCAGCACAGCAGACAAGCCACAGAAATGTTAAGGTGCATGCAACGTACAGTGCCCAGCTACTTGTCAGGCTCTGGGGACATACAACCCCATCTGAGGTCCTCTCCTCACTTTGTTTGAGTCACTATCTTCCTTCAGCCTGCCATCTGCATTGTTTGGGCACTTGTTTGAGGATCCACTGTACTTCCAACCCTCCATATCTTTATTACCTCCGTATTCTGAAACTGTCCCTCCACGCACTTCTTTCTTTCATTTCTACACAAACTTACCTCTCCAAATCTGAATTATGAAAGAAAACCCTAAGCACAAGTGCTAATACATTCTCAATCCACAGCCTCTCCCCACCTGAAACAATAAATATCAAACATTAAGCTAGAGTGGGGGCTTCCCTGATAGCTTAGTTGGTAAAAGAATCTGCCTGCGATGCAGGAGACCCCAGTTCAATTCCTGGATCAGGAAGATCCACTGGAGAAGGGATAGGCTACCCACTCCAGTATTCTTGGGCTTCCCTTGTGGCTCAGCTGATAAAGAATCCGTTTGCAAAGTGGGAGACCTGGGTTCTATCCCTGGGTTGGGAAGATCCCCTGGAGAAGGGAAAGTCTACCCACTCCAGTATTCTGGCCTGGAGAACTCCATGGACTATATAGCCCATGGGGTTGCAAAGAGTCGGACACAACTGAGTGACTTTCACAAGCTAGAGGACTCACCATTATCTGTATCTATGAGATCCTGAATTTCATAATTTTAGGTTTTGCTAAGATCCGTTCATTCAGTGAGGAATTACCCTTTGTCTACTGATAGCTGTTCAGGATACATACCTGTATAAAACTTGGCTCCGGCAGAAGAGTATTTAAATAAATAATTACACTACAAAGAGAACAGAGCTAAAATATAGGCATAAACATTTCAACAGTAACTGACTTGATGAGGGAAGAATGCTTCCCAAGGTGACGCTGGTACTGACCTTGAAGGAGAAGGAGGGCTGATTGTAAGCGGGTTAAAGCACACTCCTCACCGTGGGAATAGAGTGAAGACACAGAATCACCAGAAATAAAAGCATTGCTGAGAACGGCGAGTCCACACCTCATCTGCCCGGAATACGGGGTGGGGAATGGAGGAAATGGGACGAGGGAGGTAGTAGCCAAATAATGAGTGATGAGTACGCTAAGCTCAGATGTTTCAACTCCGTCCTGTAGGCAATGAAAAATAAGATTCATTTTGCATTTCAGGAGGATGGCTTCGGCACTCATGTGATAACAAATGCCACAGTAAAAGGAAACTGGTTAAGCAGAGGCTCTGGTGATCCAGAAAATAGCATCTGAACGGACACAGAGGCAACAGGGAAGCAAATGAAGAGATGAAGCCAGTAAATATTTAGCAGTTAAAATGGACAGGACTTGATATGTGGGAGTCAGGGAGAACAAAGTTCCCAGGTTCCTGGCAGTCAAAGGTCAGACATTGGGAACATGAACCTAGAGACAGATTTCCAAAAAGAATATGAAAGACGGATGAAAGAAGCCCAAGCTTCCACTTTTAACACATTTGGACTAAGTGACTGTGTGACATCTGGGTGGAAAATCAGGCCAGCTGGAGATATGTGTCTGAACCACAGAGCCTAGGTTTCCATGCTAAGATTTGGAACTACCTGGTCAATCAGTGTAATTTGAAGCTATAAAAGAGATGAAGCCCAAGGCAAGACAGAGGTTAAAAAAAAAAAAAAAATGTTCGTAATAAATAACCAGGCAGAGAGCAAAGAACCTATGAAGGAGGGTGGGAAGGACCAGAAAAAGATAAAGACATCAAACCAAGCCAAGTATTGCCCCAAGAGAAGAGCTGGGCTGGGAGCAATGGACAACAGGCGAAGGGCTTCTAGTATCAAATAAGGCTTTGCAGGCATCATGAAAGACTGCTGATAACCTCAAAGAGCAAGTCCAGTGGACAGGAGCAGAAAAAGACAATTGGCTAAAGGAAAAACACTGAACAGAGGGGAGTATGAAAAAGGGGTAAACTAATCTCTGAAATTTAGTGCCAGAGAAGAGGCTGGAAGAAACGACAGCAATAGCTACAAGAAGCAAGGCTGCGAGACAATCTACCCATACAGGAGATGTTTTGGTTATTTTATTTGGTGCAGGCTTTTGGTGGGAAAGACAAAGTAGGGAGAGGTTCAAGATACAAAGGAGAGAAAAGAAAATGAAGGCCAGGAAGTTCAGAAGAGAGAAATGAATTTAATCTGGGATGGCATGAGGGACATCTCTAGCCCAGAGACCAAAGAGAAGGGAACTGGAAACATACATGGACTAGAAGAGGAAGTGGTGTAAGGAAAATGAAACCAAAGAGAAAATATGGTCCATCTCCTAGAATATAGTCAAAGACAATCCTCTCAGCATTCATGTTAACACAGGACTCAAAATGGGTTAAACTTAACAATTTTCAATATGGAAAGTTATTGGTTTCCAAAGTTTTCAAAATTGGGGATGCCCTGCATAATCTTTTACTTTAACTGATTCGTAAATCAGTACCTATTAAATTATCAAGAATATCACAAAATGAGTGCCATCTTCATGTCACTATAGATGCCCAGAAAAAGAAGCTAAAATATAAGTCACTGAAATCGCAAGGTTTGGAGAAGGGTATTTTGTTTTGCTTTAATCACAGTGCGTGCCAAGGGCTTGGTTAAATGTATTTATAAGATACAATAACCGTAACTGTAATTCCTGTTCTCAAACTGTGAAGCCTGTGTCTCAATAAAATACCAGTTTAAAAGACAAGACAATAAAGACCACGGTCACCACCAGAACCCCATAAGAATATGTGAAAGGTTATAAAACAAAACTCCTTTTATAGAGTTGAATCCTTTCCAGGGTGGGCCTTTAAGACATTCTGACAGTACACACAAATACTATCTCTGGAACAAAACCAAAAAGGCACAGCTGCGAGACATCTTCCACTGAAGTTGTAACTGACTCAATGGCAGTCCTTCCTTTGAGCAAGAGAGTCTATAAAAACCAGAAGCAGCACTATTTTCCCCTATAAACTGCTGAGTGGAATCACTTTCTCCTGACCCAAACTGCAGCTTTATTAAAAAGATAAAATAGCATGGCCAGTACAACTCCATAATAAATTTGTAAAAGAAAACATACATAAAACTTGAAAAAAGTGTGTATATATATATATATATATATATGTTTTTCATTAAGAAAAATCCCCAACTAAACTGAAACTATAATACATGGATATACACATTTTTTAAATTACAGTCCATCACCATCACAAACAGGAAATTTGGATTTGCCTTAATAGAAAATTTTCCCCAAATACCTTAATAGAAATTTTTCCCCAAACCTCTAAGGAGTGGTACTAACCAAAAATATTTAGATGATTATTAGTGTTAATATCCTCAATACTGACTTGAACTTTTGATACCTAGATATTTGTGACCGAAAAGGAAAAAAAAGTCAAAGACATTTTGAAATCAATTAGATATAACTCCAACATATGAAAAACAATTTAAATAGCCAAATCAATACTTTATTTGTGATGTTTTCCAAGCTGGATTTTTACTATTTCTATAGCAACATCAACAAAATTCTCATACACATACTTCCACACCCAAAATGAAAACCAGTAACCACTTCTCTAGTTTATTCTACAGAGAGGCCTGGCGTGCTGCAGTTCATGGGGTCGCAAAGAGTCAGACACGACTGAGCGACTGATCTGATCTGATCTGATGGCTTCCAATCAAAAAACAAACAAACAAACAAAAAAATCAGCCTTCCTAAATTTCACTCCTAATGTTTGAAGTTTCCTAAACTTCAAAACCTAATGTTTTAAATAAGTAACAGTTGCGTTAACCATATATGTCAAATATTCTCAAAGTCTTCAGAAGGGAGGTTAATGACAATTTTGTTATTTCTTTGACAATAACTCATCCTGAACAACAACAAAGATGAGAACAGAAGAAATTGCTAACAAATGATTTACTTGGAAAATTATCTAAATTCTAGAGAAATAAAACACCAAAACCTGTGCCAAGATGTACAGCAAAGAGTTCAATATTCTAAAGCCAAGAAATAAGCAACTTTCTCTGTATTAGATATACTTTCAAAATCTCTTGTTGGAATTGTTTTGAAAGAACAAAATATTTTTGAAAGAACAAAATAGGCCTGCTTATTTTGTGGCAAGCTCTCTGCCTTATTCTTTACAAACATTCCTATTTATGTCTCAAAACATCTCTGCACAGTAAGTATTATCAAGTTCATTTAATAAGTAAACTAAGGCTCAGAGAAATGAATTAACTTGCCCTAAAAAGCATGGAATGCAAAATACTAAAGTGGTTAACTGTCAGTCTTGGAACCAGACAAACCTGAACCTAGATCCTGGCTTAACCTCCAACAACTATGTATGAGACAGATGTCTAAGGTTTCAACCTCATTCTATTTTATTTGAAACACGTTCTTTACATTATACCACTATGCTTATGCAAACTCCCAGCTATACGTCACCACATGCCAAAATGCAGTCTTGACATTAACAGTCTCACTACCTATGCCTTACATTTGCACATGGACTTCAGACATGAGGACTTACTGTAAATACACGTTCTACTCTAATACATGTCTAGTGTTTAGGATTCCTGGTTTTCACCCAGCCGGCCCAGGTTCGATTCCTGGTGTGGAGAAGGAGATTCTTTGGGCCTCCCTGGCGGCTCAGATAGTAAAGAATCTGCCTGCAATGCAGGAGAACTGGGTTAGATCCCTGGGTTGGGAAGATACCCTGGAGAAGGGAAAAGCTACCCACTCCTCCAGTATTCTAGCCTGGAGAATGCCATGATTGTATAGTCCATGGGGTCACAAAGAGTCAGACACAACTGAGCAACTTTCACTTCACTCTAAGACATGTTCTCAAAAAATATTTTTTAGAAATACATAAGGAAAACTTCAAAGAACAAGTGAAAAGTCTTGATCTTTCTAATTTCCAAACATATACATATATTTCAACAGATTCTTATCCAGCACATAATGTTAATGGGTAGGTATACCACATCATGGGCTTCCCAGGTGGCTCAGTAGTAAGGAATCTGCCTGCAAAGCAGGAGACATGAGTTTGATCCCTAGGTTGGAAGACCCCCTGGAGGAGGAAATGGCTACCCACTCGCCTGGGAAATTCCATGGAACAGAGGAGTCTGGTGGGCTACAGTCCATGGGGTCACAAAAGTGTTGGAAATGACTTAGTGACTAAACAACAAAAATACCACATCGTGCACTAGGAACCATTTGAGAAGACCAGAGAAGTGCAAATAAAAAGCCATCCATATAAACTTGTGAAAGGTGAAAGTTTAGTTGCTCAGTCGTGTCCAACTCTTTGCGACCCCATGGACTGCAGCCTAGCAGGCTCCGCCATCCATGGGATTTTCCAGGCAAGAGTACTGGAGTGGGTTGCCATCTCCTTCTCCAGAGGATCTTCCCGAACTTGGGATCGAATCCAAGTCTCCCATATTGTAGGCAGATTCCTTACTGTCTGAGCCACCAGGGAAGTCCTATAAACTTGTGAGTTAACTATAAATGCATAAAATAAAGTGTATACCTATTGATACTACAAACACATATATGAGATTTCTCAAAATAGTTTTGATTTCAAACATTCCATCCCACTCTTTGCGTAAACAAACTTACATGTAATTCCAGATCACACATTACAATTTTTTAAGTGAGACAACAATCATCTGATGTAGGCATTTGGGACTAAGATAATTGCAGGCTAGAGCAGTAAACAGAAGAAATTTGAACAGACTCTGCAAGAAAGGATATATTGTCATTGGTGGGAAAGAGGGACAGTGATATTCAAGACAAGCAGGAACAGTCCTTGGGCAGACTGGAAGCAGCAAGATGCACAAGATGGTTTGGACGTCTGGCAAAGCAGGAAGCAGTGAGCAGGACAGTGGGCTGACCACTATCACTGGATCAGTCACATACAAAGATAAGTCAGAAGTAATGCTGAAATATGATAGCTGGAAAGACTGTTGAGAGCTTTGAAGATGAAAAGGCCTCTGGGCTAAAAAAGATAGGTCACCTTGCCTAAAGTTTTATTTTGGTGGGTTTTTTTCCTGCAGAGTAAGGGGGCTAATAACAGTTTGTTGTTGTTGTTTTTTAAATAACATACAAGCTACCCACTTTAACCATAAAATTCAATGTTTTCTAGAGTAGTCAGTTGTGCAACCATTACCACAAACAATTTTAGAACATTTCATCAACTCAAAAATAAATCCCAAACCTCCCAACTCATTCTACGAGGTCTGATACCAAAGCCAAACAAAGATGTCACAAAAAAGGAAACTATAACCAATACCCCTAACTGAGGCAAAAGTCCTCAATAAAATATTAGCAAACCAAATCCAGCAAGGTATTAAAAAGATCTTATACCATGATCAAGTCTAATTTACTCTAGGAATATAAGGATGATTCAAAAAGTGAAATTCAATCAATATAGTTATATTAATGGAAGAAAAATACACGATCATCTCAATAGAAAGAAAAAGAATTTGACAAAATCCAACATCCTTTCAAGATAAACAAACTAAAAATAATAAAAATAGAAGGAAACTTCCTCAACATGCAGAGAGCTTCTACAAAAACCCACGCTATCATCATACTAAATGGCAAAGACTGAAAACTTTCCCCCTAAGATCAGGAACAAGACAAGATGCTCCCTCTCACAACCTCTTATCATTCTATTCAATGTTGTGCTTAAGTTCAAGCCAGGGCAATTAGGCAAGAAAAATAAAAAGCATGCAAGTAAGAAAGGGAGAAGTAAACTACCTCTGCTTGCAGATGACATAACTGTAATAAATAAAAATCCTTAAAAATACATTTAAAAAGCTAATAGAGGGGTTCAGGAAAGTTGCAGGGTATAAAATGAATATGCAAACTTGAGTTGTATTTCTATACATAAGCAATAAACAATCCAAAAATAATAATATCTCACTTAGCATCAAAAAGAGTAAAACACATAGGGTAAATTTAGACAAGAAAGTATAAGGCTTGTACACTGAAAAGTATGTAACACTATTCAAAAAAAATCAAAGACCTAAGTAAATCCATGTTTATGGATTCAAATACTTAGTATTGTTAAGAGCCCATTAACCATCAAACAACTGTGATAACACAGACGTGATAACACAGTCATAGAGAACAGACTTGTGGACATGGGGTGGGGGGAGGAAGGAGAGGGTGAAAGCTATGGAGATAGGAACATGGAAACTTACATGACCATATATAAAATAGACAGCCAATGGGAATTTGCTGTATGACTAAGGGAACTCAAATAGGGGCTCTATCAACCTTGAGGGGTGGGAGGGAGATGCGAGGGAGGCTTAAGGGAGGGGACATACCTGTACCTATATGACTGATTCATGCTGACGTTTGAAAGAAAGCAACAAAATTCTGCAAAGCAATTATCCTTCAATTAAACAACAATTTAAAAAAAAAAAAAGAGAGAGAGACAGGTAAAGAATCAATTGGAGTGAGGTATATCTGACAGCGGAGAAGGCAATGGCACCCCACTCCAGTACTCTTGCCTGGAAAATCCCATGGATGGAGGAGCCTGGTGGGCTGCAGTCCATGGGGTCGCTAAGAGTCGGACATGACTGAGTGACTTCGCTTTCTCTTTTCACTTTCATGCATTGGAGAAGGAAATGGCAACCCACTCCAATGTTCTTGCCTGGAGAATCCCAGGGACGGGGGAGCCTGGTGGGCTGCCGTCTATGGGGTCACACAGAGTCGGACACGACTGAAGTGACTTAGCATAGCATAGCACAGCATATCTAACAGGGAGGAAAAGGCCCAGTGAAAGGAAGAACACAGAAGAAAAGATATCCAGAGGAAGTTATATCTAAATGGAGACCAGAGAGTAGAATATTGCTAGCAACATGTACAAACGTCTAGACATGACAGAAAACCTGATAATATCAGCTAAACTCAGAGAGGCAACCTAACATCTGAAACCCAATAAGTAAGTTAAAATCCAAAACAGCAAGGATAAAAGGTGTTACAACATTTGAGGCTCTTCTGAAAAGTAAAGTGGTACCATGAAAGGATTTTAAGCTTAAAATTATAAGACTTTAAAACTATAATTCTGTCTACAATATGAAGAACAAAAATTTTTTTAACTGTGGGGGGAGGGGTGACAGGAAAACCAGGCAGACCATTACATATCTATTACATAGATATTGCATATCTAAGAAATGCTGCTGCTGCTGCGAAGTCGCTTCAGTCGTGTCTAACCATGTGCGACCACAGAGACAGCAGCCCACCAGGCTCCTCTGTCCCTAGTATTCTCCAGGCAAGAACACTGGAGTGGGTTGCCATTTCCTCCTCCAGTGCATGAAAGTGAAAAGTGAAAGTCAAGTCGCTCAGTCGTGTCTGACTCTCCACGACCCCATGGACTGCAGCCTACCAGGCTACTCCATCCATGGGATTTCCCAGGCAAGAGTACTGGAGTGGGGTGCCATTGCCTTCTTCATCTAAGAAATGATAGCTACATTAATGTTTTAAAAATAAAATATTAGCAAATAGGTAGCCAGTGTCTGCTTCCTCACCTCCAAAGAGAATTTTGCCATTGTAATTTCAATTTTGAAAGCAACTTGACTGATTTATTGTGGAATGGGCTGAGTCACTAAAGAACAGATCCATAAAGAACACAGGAGAGACTCAAACTGAAACTGAGAGAGTTGGTGTTCATTGTTTGGGAGGAAACTGGTTAAAAGGAAAGAGTATGAGAGCTGTTTTTAAACTGTGTAGAGGAAGAATAAGAAAAAATCATAAAGTGGTACAGATAATTTTTAAGTTTTGCAGTTATTATAAAACCACATTTGGGTTTTTCAAGAGACCAGAGTAAAAACATAAATGGTTTGTCAATTCTTTGTCAATGTTAAGACTTGTATTTCTTTGACTACCAAAGTTAAAACTGTACCCCAAAAGAGCTCAACTTTGTGCAGGTTATAGTATCTGACTAGAGAAGGTATCAGCGAAGGAATGGATAAATTCAAGTAATATTCAATTGGCAGAATGATAAGAATTTGGCAACACATCTGAGTTAAGAGAGAAAATAAAGAGTAATTAATAGGGCAGCAGAAGTCAGTCACTGAAATAGTTATAAAAGGAACAGAGGGTTTGGAGACAAATTTAATGAGTTAAATTAGGTAACAAAGAGGTACATAAAAAAAGAATAGAACAAACAAAAAAAGAGGTGTAGATGAATAAGCCAATAGTAAAGACAGAATGGACTCGAAAAATAACTCAATCCAGAGGAAGACAGAAAAAGAAAGGGGAAAAAAGAAAAAGAAAGAACAGATGGAACAGAAAACAAAGAACAAAATGGTGCCCAGCAAAAATTAATTAAATGTAAATGGCCTAAATGTATCAACTAAAAGACAGAGATTGTCAGAGTAGGTAAATAATCCATTTCTAAGTAAGCTGTGTACAAAAAAATCTACTTTAAATATTAGAAATGGAAACAAGAAATGGCACGAAGAAGCAAACTGTGCTTTGTACAGAATAAATCATGATGGCAAATCAAAGAGATGGCCCTAGACAGCAGAAACAAGGTGTTTTATTTACTATAAGATTGAGGTGGGGAAAAGTCTAGAAAAAAGAATTCATAATATTATAAATAACTGTGGTCCTTATACTATGTTAGGGTATAAGGAAGTGTCCTGACGGTGCTTAAAACCTAATTATATAAGCAAATTTTCGTTACTAAACTGTATAATCTTGGTTCAAAGTCTATGACATGGAACCACCAGAGGCTTTGAAACTAAAACATATCCATTTTAAGCCTGTGATACTTCTTTACGACTCTTATTTCCACTTTCCCTTTTTATTAGCTAACCTGGTAGGATGTGCACCACCATGATTGTGTCTTCTTCCACACCAACACAAACCATGAAGGCAGTCATAAGCTGGGGGGAAGGGGGGTGAGGGTTGCAGTTTAAGAAATCTGTATACTATATACCAAGTATTGTCACCAAATGCTAAATCTACACAGCACATTAAAAAGCAGTGTAAACATTACTATGCCAACAAAGGATCGTATAGTCAAAGCTATGATTTTTCCAGTAGTCACGTATGGATGTGAGAGTTGGACCATAAAGAAAGCTGAGCGCCAAAGAATTGATGTTTTTGAACTGTGGCATTGGAAAAGGCTCTTGAGAATCCCCTGGACTGCCAGATCAAACCAGTCAATCCTAAAGGAAATCAGTCCTGAATATGCATTGAAAAGACTGATGCTAAAGCTTCTGCCACCTGATGCGAAGAACTGACTCATTAGAAAAGACCCTGATGCTGGGAAAGATTGAAGGCAGGAGGAGAAGGGGATGGCAGAGAACAAGATGATTGGATGCATCATCGACTCAATGGACAGCAGTTTGAGCAAGCTCCAGGAGTTGGTAATGGACAGGGAAGCCTGGTGTGCTACAGTCCATGGGGTCACAAAGATTTGGACGTAACTAAGCAACTGAACTGATTGACACCAAGTATGCATTTATAGGGGCTTTACAGTTTACAAAGCCTTTACTGCTTCCCAATTACACTCATATTTAAATTAAAGCTAAGAGACTTTTGATGCATCTAATTTATATTTTGTGTAATAGAAAGCTCTTATTATTGCATACCCACATTCTATTTTGCTAGGCTTCATAAATCTAATGCTATAGTATGTTTATTCTTTGCCTCCCAAAATACCTACATTATTTAAAACAGCAATGTCCAATGTTATTTGAACTTCACCACATACACAGACTGCAGCCATGAAATTAAAAGATGCTTACTCCTTGGAAGGAAAGCTTTGACCAACCTAGACAGCATATTAAAAAGCAGAGACATTACTTTGCCAACAAACTCCATCTAGTCAAGGCTATGGTGTTTCCAGTGGCCATGTATGGATGTGAGAGTTGGACTATAAAGAATGCTGAGCGCTGAAGAATCGATGCTTTTGAATGGTGGTGTGGGAGAAGACTCTTGAGAGTCCCTTGGACTGCAAGCAGATCCAGATCCAACCAGTCCATCCTAAAGGAGATCAGTCCTGAGTCATTGGAAGGACTGATGTTGAAGCTGAAACTCCAATACTTTGGCCACCTAATGCGAAGAACTGACTAAAGAGAAGAATCAGAAGAACCTGATGCTGGGAAAGATTGAAGGCAGGAGGAGAAGGGGACAACAGAGGATGAGATGGTTGGATGGTATCACCAACTCAATGGACATGAGTTTAGGTAAACTCCAGGAGTTGGTGATGGGCAGGGAGGCCCAGCGTGCTGCAGTCCATGGGTTCACAAAGAGTTGGACACAACTGAGTGACTGAACTGAACATATATACTTCTTTCTACCAAGTTCTAAGATTCAAAATTACAGCCAAAAATTCTCAATGAACATTTTGAGGTGTTGTGATAATTATAAGGAAAGATGGCAACAATATGAATACCCAGGATACCCAACATGTTATCTTTGCTTTACTCCTCTTTAGAAAAGGATATTAGTATTTGCAAGAGAGAAGCATAAAAATATTTTTTCAAGCTTTTACTTTGAGAAGACTGTGAAAAGTTCACATCCATGGTTATAATTTGTTTCTCTTGGATCTAAACATACACCCACCCACTGGCTTCAGCAAAGTGCCTGGCCAGAAACCCTAGGACAGTGATACTTCCTGGAAATTTCAATTGGAAAGAACAAGTATCCTATCCATGAAGCAATCGCCAGTAGCAAATAATGCAAATGTTCTTTTGTGTTAATACCAATTGTAAAAACTTATTCTTACACAAAAGATACATTCATTCAGCAAATATTTCCTGTACAACTATTAAGAAGGTAATTTACAAAAAGATTCTCACTTACTTGATACATGGTATGATTTTATTAATTATTAAGCAAAACAGTTAAAAAATGTTTTATTTATCCAGTTTTCAGGGCCAATTCCCAGTCCCCAAAATGCCTCTCTTTTCTATTGACTGGCTGTCTCTCCATGTGAACAATAAATTCCCAGAGGCAAAGACTGCAGTCTTACATCTATATCCCCCACAACCCAATATAACACCTGTCATACAGTAAAGGAAGCCAAAGCAATGTTTGATGAATGAATGGACTGATGGGTCATACTCAATTAGTAGTACAAACAAAAATCCCAGTAAAAAATAAATAAATTCTGTAGAGTTGTCACTCCTGACCCTTTCCTCACTCTTCATCCAGGCTCATAGTGTTGTTCTTTTCTCTATAGGTACTTCTACTGCTGAAATGACCGTTTTTGAATTCTTGGCATCAGTCTTCCTCACTGTGAAGTTATCTGCAGCTCAGCCTTCGTCCTCATCTTTGAATGCCCAGCCTGGCTCACAGTAAGACTGGGCACAAATTTGTTTCATAATAAAGAGCAACGAATACCAAAGACACCTACTTAAATCAGTACTGCCAAGCTTCAGGTTATTACTCTATAGTAAAAACAAAGTACTTAACTGGTAACAGTGAGATTTACTATTAAAATTAGGTTAAGTAAATATTTGATCCTAGTCACCAGTACAATAAATACCACCCAAAAACCTCAGCACCAGATTTTACTGCACAGAAATACAAAAGTGTTACTGCAGTTGGAAATTTCACCTAAAAGCCATAAATAAAAGAAATACAAAAGGAGGCTTCCTTGGGTAGATGCCTTTGACTGAGGGTAAAATTCACCAGCACAGATACCAAGGGAAATCTAGTAATTCCCCATAAAACCTGGCATGTAGTATTTCTCCAATGCAGATATTTGCAATTACGCCTCTTCCTTCAAATAAATAATAGCAATGAAAATTTCTGAAAGGCTTCCAGTGGCTCTGCAGGGAGTACGGAGACCAAACTGCTCAGTATAATCTCCCGGGTTCCACACTGACTGACTCCAGTCCAGATACGAGGCTCATCTTCTGCTTCTCATGCTCTCTCACACATCCCAAGCTCCAGCCACACCAGCCTCCTCAACGAGAAATGCTTCCGTGTCCTCATTAATGCTGACTCTTCTCTGTCTAGACTGTCCACTTCCCCTGTCTACACTTGAGGAAAAAAAAAAATCTAACCCCAGCTTCCAGGTATAAGGTTAAAAACAAGCAGTTTGTGACCAAACCTAACAATAGCTCTGTTACTGACTTTTAGAAAACAGAATAAAACATGGGGGCAGAGGAGGTAATCAAGTTTTTTGTGAGTTTATGGTACATACACACTCTCACAAATCACAAGGCTCTCAAAGGGAAGTCTGGTAAACCAACCCAGCAGGGAGTGTCTACCACTCCAGGAGGACCCACTGGCAAAGAAAGCAGGATGCCAAGAATGGCGAAGTCAGACTTAAATGGAGAGTAACACAGCCCCTTCTCAGAGACGGCCCTGAGGTATACATAGTGAGTGAAGGCGATCCTCCCAATGGACAGAACCAGGGGCAGTAAGATCTGATCAGGAATTACACTTCACGGACAAGCTATCCCCAGAGCAACCACTGCTCTTAGCCTACCTAATCATACACCCCACGAACCACACAACTTGGTGATCCAAGAGGGTAATTTACAGCTACGCAACAGGACAGGGCAGGGCAAAACACTGTCCAGGGGGAAATCTCAACAATGCAGCTGATCGCTGACATCTGATCTGAATGGAACTGAAGCCAGAGGGATGGACATCACCGGTACACTGTGTTCTGAGACAATACTCTGCCTCTAGATGCAGCAGGCCAACAGAACTTTATATGGTCTGTCCTTGGAAGAGGGAAGGCCTGTACCTGCAGTTGACCTGTGTAAGCTGAACTAAAAGGACAGACACACAATTATACATTACACTTAAATGTATGGAACTGTGTGTATACATATATATATCAGACAAATGGTGGAATGTAGCACTCCTAATAATCTACTTTAGCAGCCATATCTAACTTCCCCCTCTGTCACCATCCCCCTAATATTTTCCTCCCACCAAAGAATTTGCCTGGATCTATTCAAGCCATTTGGGTTCACCCATAATTCGAGTGTCTCATATCTTCCTCAATCCCTTTTTTATCTCCTCCCATTATCATCTATAATTCCATGTTAACCATACCAGAACATCTAACTCAATAAATGCTGAATGAAACAACAGGAACAGCACAGATATAACAAGATATAGAAATTTGTTCCTGCTGGCTTATCATCTATATATCGAAAGTAAATATTCTTCCCATTGGATCCTAGAGTGATAAGAGCCAGGCTTGAGATGCTTTTCTCTTCTGGAAGAAGACTGGTGGAAGCACCTACCAATCCCCTGGAGAGGATTTCCTTTCACCTCAACCTTTAATGTTGCTGTTGTTGTTTAGTTAATCAGTCATGTCCAACTCCTTGTGACCCCAGGGACTGCAGCCCACCAGGCTCCTCTGTCCCCAGGATTCTCCAGGCAAGAATACTGGCATGGATTACCATTTCCTCCTCCAGGGTATCTTACCGACTCAGGGATCGAACTGGAGTTTTCTGTGTCTCCTGCACTCTCAGACAGATTCCTTACCACTGAGCCACTTGGGAAGTTTATTTCTGCCACGGAGTTTAGTGTAACAGGATCTGTCCCATACCAACTGTATATTTATCTTTAAAAGAAACAGATGGGATGGCATGACACAGGGCTTGGTATCATTGTCTAAAACCAGCCCAGCTGATGGCTAAACACACACAAACACCGTAATCCCTGGGTACCTCTGCTGCAGATGACAGGAGTCGGGCCACCACAGAATCAGCTCTTGTTGGAAATCAATGAGCCAGCTGTCCAAGAAGAGCCAGGGCTTATGCAATAGGATCTTTACTTGTTTTAAAGGCTTCTTAACAGTTCTGATATAGACCTATTATGCTTTTATGATCCTGGAAAACATCCAAAATGATTAGCCCATCCTTTTCTGACTCATGTATCTTCAGGCAATAAATGTACACACTTTCTACTAACTGAGAACTTTCAAGTGAGTCCATCTAATGAATGAATGCCCTATGGAGTAACATTTCTAAAATTAAGCACTACTATCTTAAGAATTTACAGATACAGAAAATAAACTCACAGTCACCAAAAGGAAAGGGAGGGAGGAATAAATTGGCAGTATGGGACCAACAGATGCACACTACCATATATCAAAGAGAAAAACAACAAGGCTTTACTATACAGTGCCGAGAATTATATTCAATATCCTGTAATGAACTCTAATTGAAAAATAATATATGATCAAATTACTTTGCTATACACCTGAAACTAACAATGTGCTGCTGATGTGCTCAGTCATGGCCGACTCTTTGTGACCCCCATGGACTGCAGCCCACCAGGCTCTTCCGTCCATGGAATTTGCCATGTTCTTCTCCAGAAACTAACAATATTGTAAATCAACTATACTTCAATTTAAAGAAGAACAATTTATATATACATTCGCCAAGGGCAAACAAGCACGTTTAAAAGGAAAACCCTGTTGTTCTACCTCATATGTAAATTCACAGATAAAACACTGGAAATGCTCAGCCATAATGGTAACAATTGTTGTTCCTGAATGTGGACAATGGGAAATTTTGCTTTATTTGTATTTTTCTATATTAACGAGCTTTTCCCACTAAACATACAATAATTAAGAAATGTTTTAATAAACTAAAATCCACTAAAACAAAGAAATATGAGTTTCCCCTTCATTTCTGTACCCCTACTTTAGCAGTTTTAAAAGCAGTACAAAACAAGCTGGCTAAGTCCCAGCAAAGTTATAATAAACTGGTCGTGTGCCATGGGGTATAGATTTACCTGAAACACAGGGATACATTCATGCTACTCCTCTTTGAACTTGGCACTATCTACAAGAAACTACTGGACTCTAAGAAGCATATGCTTGCAGACACTGTTACATCAGAGGCCTTTTTTAAAAGTTAGATTTTAACTGGATTTAAAAGAATGAAAGGAATTTCCTGGATTTTATCAGGGCAATTTCCCAAAAGATTTTTGCCCCCACTTCATAGTACAAGGATTAAAGCCACTTAGCAAATTAGAGGGTATACTTGCCACTTAAAATGCTATTAAGAACATATAAATTAAGAAATCTTTAAAAAGCAGTACATGTTCAAAGAAGCTGTTTTAACAGTGTTCTATGAAGTTAGTCAAAAAGTATCAAATATCTGAATAAAGGAGGGATCTACTTTCCGACCACACAAGGCTATGGAGAGAGGGGGACCACATATCTACAGTCAAGAAAGAGCCTTTCTATGTTTTATCATCACGTGACAAGTTATCACTGTCAAGTTTTCACTACAACTTCATTAAAATACCAAGCCATACACGCACAATGTAACACAGCCCAAGGAGCACAGCGACATATTTTTCAGAACTGCAAAATGGCATCTGCAGAATGTCTCAAAGGAATGACAAAGGCACTTCTTTAGCCCAAACAAAGAGAACAATGTTTCCACTAGGACACTACAGGACTATTGCCTTTCAGGGGGAAAGGCAGTAAAAATTAACACAAAACAGAGCTGAATGTGTAGAATGACAGTCTGTGGGGAAGAATTAAAAGAAACTATTGAGAATACAAGTTTCATGTGTTACAGTACACAAAATTAAAAGAGGGTTTGAGGTTTTAAAAGTTGGGTGATTTCATTAAATTTGAAAAGAAAATTACCTTTAAAATTCAAAATGTACAATTACTTATCAGTTGAATCAATTAAGTGTTTTAGATTCACAAGCGCCAGGCATCTATGTTGTTTAGAAGATGGCTTACAACCTATGCCAGCACATGACCACTCTATTAGAAATGTACTATCGATGCCTCCGCTTTATAGATAAGGAAACTGAGGCTTGCAGATATAAATGATTCAGTAACAAGCAGATCTGAGTTTCAACTGTAACTCTTTCACTTACTAGCTACACGACTTTGCCTTTCTTTCCAAGATACTTTGACTTGCAAGACTATTAACACCAAATAACGTTCACAAAGATAAAAGACAAACTATTGTCAAAAATAGGACAAGAAAATTCCTAAAATAGCATACTAAAATGGAACTAAACGCTTATTAAATGGAGGTGAAGGTGAAGTTATGATATACCCACTCAATCATGTAACGTCTTTAAAACACTGATATGAAAAGGACTTAAGAAAAGCCTTCAGGGGGAAAAAAAAAAAGCTGTGAGAGAATGCCAAGAGTCAAGGTTAATTACAAAATACAGTAAATAGCTGAGTATATTTAATGGAAAAAGATCACAACAAAGACAAACTGATTGTTCCTCACTTTAATCTGAAGGGTATATTCTCACTTTTATCTGAAGGGTATATACTTAGTTATCTTCAGTGGAGAGTGCCCTAAAAACACAATTTGATGACTTTTGTACTGTAGGAAAAAAACAAGCAGCAGACTCTGATTCAAGTCAGTAAAACCAGTAAATAAGTTACCAAAGGTAAATTTTTCTCATAACGAACGTTTTCTCATAAATTTGTTAGCCCTACTGTGATTCTCTATCCACCTCATCTTCCTACACTTCAGTTCTGAGCACATCATTCACCTGTTTAGAAAACCTCAGTAACTGCAGAAAGAAAACCCAAATTCTTTAACCTGAAATGCAGTCCTCTAGGCTCTGGCCACACCCTCCTTTCTAACTTGTCTCCTCAGTAGGATGCATGATGATTTCTAATCTTGAAGGAGGAAAAAGCCACGAGTCTCCAGGCTTACTCCTCAAAGCATGCCCATCACAACCACCACCATCGAGCAAAAGCCAGCCACTGGCTATGCCCTGTCCAAAGACTGCCATCCCTCTCTCCTCCAAGTGCCCACAACACTCCCCCCCTTCCAGAGCTCTGCACTTTCTGTAGTACTGACCCTATGAGCACATCTTAGCCACCATACTTAACAAATCTGTCTTATCTCTGGATCCCCCAAGGCAAAACACACACTCCTTTGCATAAAGTTATGCTTAGTACATTTGAGGAGAAAGAGATGAGATTATAAGAAAACACTTTTTAAAAAACTAACTGTGAACCTGTTTTTTCAGACCATTTCTGGCACTGTCATCTTATTTTTCTATTATCCAAGATAATCACCTTAACGATTCAATAAAGTAAGCCTAATATTAAATTAAATGGCCCTCCAATGGAATAAACACTATTTTGGCACATTTATGACAAGAAATGTCATGCCATCTTTTAAGATTCATACAAGGAAAATGTGAGGAGTGTGAAACAACTATCTTCACCTGTATGACTGGTTCTCATGGGTTAAGACTGACCTAAAGGATCATCACCTTCAAAAAGGTGCCAAATTCTAAGAGAAGTAAGAAGAAAACAGAAGTGGCTCTGAAATAAGTCCTACAACAATACATTTGGGGATATACAGTCCTCCTGAATCATGAGTCTGGGAGGGGCTTGAAAAAATAATCCTTTGCATCACAGACACAAGAGAATCTAAGAAATTCTCAGCTGAGTGAGGGAATTTTTATTTTTTTAAAGAATATTGTAAGAAAAGGCAGAAACCTAACTTCCCAGCCAGGTTTGTTTTTCCAAAACACGTTTTCCTCTTGGTTTTTCTTTTCCCAGTGTACCTCATACTTCAAAACTTCCAATTCCCCACAGGTGTAAAAACAGTATGAAAATGCAGACTAGTGGCTTTTTTTACCACAGCATTTCTATAATCTCTCCTTCATGCAAAGCATTCATCAGAGACAAGTATGGAAGATTTTGCTCCTTTCTTCACTCAGGGATCACAGAAGATCACAGGAGAAAGCAGCAACAAGGGAAAAGTGCAGGGGAACGTGCAGGAGAGCAGCAGCTACGGCTCTCAGAGCCAAAGCCACAGACAGGAGAGGTACTGTTTTATTCTGGAACACTCAAATACAACTGTATAATTACACAGAACTTTCAGGATGTATCTATGTAAATACAATATAAGCTTATCTTCCAGGAAAGCTGGCCAACCCAAACACCCAAATCTGGACCGTACCACAACCAGCTCCGCGGCTGGTACCTCCCTGGCCATCATCCTCTACTTACTTTAGCTGCATAACAGGGTCCTGTGAGACAGAATTCGGGGCTATTTAGTCCACCCCAGGAGAATGACACAGAAGTAACTTAAATATCACGACCCCTCATGAGATCAAAATAGAGCATCTAAATAAAAACACCAACTCACATTCACCGGGACTGGACTGACCGAGTGATCACTGGGCTCCTCGGAGCTCACACCAGCAGCCCAGCTCTGCGATCACTGCCACCACTGTGTGCTTGTGGGCACAATCCAAGGACGCCTGGATTAAGATAAACGCCTTAAGGAGCAGTGCTGACACAATTCAGTTCCTAACGCTTATGTCAGGCGCAGCCCAGCCCCGGGTCAGGAAATAATGCGACTGATACTAGAACCCAACGGTAAACATAAATATCTTTTAGGAGGCAGTGTTCCTTTTCCAATCATAAAATTCATCCCTAAATTATTTTCCTCTTTTCACTGACCCAAAAAGAAACATATGGTAAAACAATTCCCCATAGCCTGGAGAGTATGCAGAGCCATCACTACTTAAAAATAATGAATCAAAAAAAAGACTTCAAAAGAAATAAGATCACATTCTTAGCATCACAAGACTTCTTTAAGAGAAAAGAACACATGTGTGTGCACATAAACATCACACACATGTACTGGGTCCCTAGAATGATGTGGCTGCTGTCCTGCGGTCAACTCTTGGAATCAGTCTCCTTTTGCAGCATATCTTCTATGTCCTGACAGTTTTCCATAGTGAACAAGCTGAAAGAGGGGGAGAGCTCGACACCTATTCTAAGAAAAGCAACCCCACAGGAAAAAAAAGGAGTTGACCAAAAATGAGACTCTTTATATGATACTGAAAAACTTTTTGGAATAAATTAAGCACAGTATTATAAGAAATGCAGAGCACTGCCAGAAAAAAAAAAAGAAGAAGTTTCTTAATTCTGTTTCTTCCTACTTCAATCACTCAAGCTATTTCTGTCATATTCCTCATCCAACACTTAAGCTGTCATCTCTAGTGGAGTTTCCCCACCCACTACAATCATTTGAAAAACTTTTGGGAAGAAACCAAAAGTATAAGCATCTTTGCCAAAAGACATTCAGATTTTTGTCCCCACCCTAATAGTTGGCTGTTTATCCTTATTTCTCGATCTCTTTCCATTCTTACTCTTTCCTTCTTCCTCTACCTACAAATGTATCCCAGCCATTATTCCCTTTCTTCTCCACTTCCTACTCCAGAGATTTCAACACTAAGTTTCTTCACGCCCCTCATCGCATCTTCCATTTCTTCCCTCAAGATACAGCAAGTTCAGAGATGTACAAAATCTTAAGTTCTTCAAGATGCATAATTTAAAATATGCTGAAGACTTCCTGCAGAGGAATTTTTCCAAAAACAAAAACTGAGGATTCTCTGTCACCTATTTTTCAGACAGCCCTGCAGTAGCCCACCCATCAGCTGTTTTATAGTTTCTTCTAGCCTAAGTTCAAACAGAGGTGAGGGTGAGTCTGAGGCTATGTGTGCCAGTACACTGTATGAATCCATAATAACTGCCTCAAAAAGGACATCTAACTCTTTGCTGACCAAAACAATGTGCAAATCATACTAGACTTGCTTTTTGTGCAGAGATATTCCTGAAATCAGCAGTACCAGCAGGACTACCAAACTCACAGAGAGGAGGCCATGTTCTCTGATTTGCCCTAAATGTGCTCAGAACTTTTTTAACAAGTTACAATAATAATAGAGTGAGCCCACAGGTGCTCTGCTAGTACTATGGAGAGGAGGCAAAGTGAAGCAGAGAGAAGTGGAAGGAAGGAAAATAACAAGACAACATCCTGTCCTTGAGGAGCCAAGAGTCTCCTGCACCCAACCTCATGGAAAGTTAACATTCATAAAATGTTACTGTTTTCAAGACAACAGTAGAAGAAATGGACTCACACAACCGCATGGAAAGTTAATGTTCATAAAATGTTACTGTTTCAAGACAAGGGTAGAAGAAATGCTGTAAGCCTATGTGAGTAGTTGCCAAAGGAATTATACAGCCAGGATTTGCCTAAGGAATTTACAGCCAAGAACTCCTATGAGAATTCAGCAAACTAAGGAAAATAGAATTCTAGAGAAGAGGAAATTTAGCAAAGGAGATGATAATTAACAGTTTGGCAAGACCACTAAAAAGTTTCAAGAGATTTATTGGTTTTAACATGACAGAAAGAAACACTTCAAATATGCCTGTGCTAAGTGTAAAGCACACATTTTTAAACTTCACTTCTTTCAGGTTCACATCAAATAACCCTAAAATAGCAACAATCCAGCCATCTCATAATGGTTTCTAACATCTCCAAATCACTTGGGGCAAATTAATTTAACTACACAGGTGTGTTTGAGTAGTCTCAAAGTTTCACTTTTTTTTCATACTCAGAGTGAGATGGATTACATTATCTGGGGCAACAATCTCTAATTTATCCTAGAGATAATTATTCACACATTTTTGCCAGTAAATAAAGTAAAATAGGCAGAATGGGATAGTTAAAAGTATACTGGAATAGATGGAACCAGTTCTAATTCCAGTTCTGAAAGTAACGGGAATTTAGAGCATGTCATTTAACTTCATTTTATTAAATTACCTAATCTATAAAAATACAGGGAGGATTCATTACCTTTTAAAGTACCTCATAGTTCTAAAATTCTGCATTCTAAAAAAAAAAACTACTTGGCATGGCAAACGCGACACAAAGTTAAATGAAAATAAACGTCAAAACCATAGTATGAGCCCTACTTGTGAAATGTACATAAATATGCATTTACTGAAGTAGTTACCCTATAACCTCTGAATGTATTCTATCACCTCCAAATGCATTTTTTACAAAATAACAATATAATATAAAGAAATTATGTCTTAAAGTGGGTATGAGGCTGGCTTTTACTATTTATGTTTCTCTGTATTGCAAGTGTTATTCAACAAACACATAAATTTATTACTAAAAAAAAAAATCCAATCCCTTGAATCCAAGCTTGACATTTGGAATCAGAGCTCTTCAGCCTCTGTGAAATACACTGGAAATCAGAGTTCTCTTGGAAACACTCCAGGCCAATCTTGGATCAGGGGGAAAGTAGAGGGAGGAAGCCCCTCAACCTTGTTTTATCACAGCTACTTTTCTCTTCTAGTCTGAACCCCCTCCTCCGTCCCACCCTTCCCCATAAAAATCTCCTGGGAGTGATTGAACGCAAGTAACCTAAAACTGGAATTTCTGGGACTGCGTGATCTTCCAAAAGCACTTTATTTTCATCTCTCTACCTACACACATACACACACACACACCCAGAATTGGATTTCATACTTATTCTGCAACAAATCCTCACAGCAGTACTTAAACATCCTTTAAGAAAAAAAGGCGTGGGCAGGCTATATTGGAAAAAAAAGAATGATCTGGCACCTGTGGTGGTGATGTCATTACCAGACATGGCTCTGAACTGTCTCTGGAATGCAGCTGTGGCTAGAATCCCTTAGGCCACCCAATGCTATTTAACATAAAAACACAGTCTTTCCTGGCACAAGAAAACCTCACAGTCACACGTGACTGTACTCTGCTTAGGAATCCTACACTCAGAACTTCACGGCTTTAAACACTTTGCAGAGCACAGCCGTCACTGGCAGGACCATCCCTGAAGGTCAAACTTCAGCAGCTCTAAACCATTCACTTCCAGCAGGCCCAAGAAGGACTAATTCTGCACGCCTGTCTATAGGCAGTCCAGAAAGAACTGACTCATTGCAAAAGACCCTGATGCTGGGAAAGACTGAAGGCATGAGGAGAAGGGGATGACAGAGGATGAGACGGCTGGATGGCATCACCGACTCGAGGGACGTGGGTTTGAGCAAACTCTGGGAGTAGGTGATGGACAGGGAAGCCTGGTGTGCTGCCGTCCACGGGGTTGCAGAGAGTCGGACACGACTGATGGACTGAACTGAACTGACTCATGACAGGCCAGATTTTGAGTCACTGCCTTGGAAACAGGAAAAAACATACATACACCCCAACCTCAGATGAAGTGAGGACTTTGTTGGGGAAGGAGTGAGCACAGCGGGTAGTGAGATAAGGATGACAAAAGTGAAGCTGGGGATGGGAGTCCATGCCGTCACAGAATCGGACATGACTTAGCAACTGAACAACAACAAACTCTAAGTAAATGTTAGTTGTTATTTTTTCCCCACAGAAACAGCCACTAAAGGGAGTACTAACTCCCCAAGCCTACTTAAGATGGTCCAATTAATCCATAAAGCTTAACTGCAAATTTTAAGGAAAACACACATAAGGAGTTTCCCCTAACACAATTTGCTCCCCAGAAGAGTGAGTGGGGGCTGACCCTTTCTGTCACACTTCATTCACACTAAGACAGTCCAGTGAAGAATCCCAACTCTACCACTTCTCCAGCAGGGACCAGCCCAGAGATGTGGTACCTGACCAGGGGGTTGATGTGGCAACTCTTGGCAACTGGAGATGAAGAGCCACAGGAACCTGGGCCTCCACCCAAACTGCCTAACTCTCCACTCCACCATGCCTTGATCCCTTTTTTAAAAGCCATGGAATTGTGGTCTGCTTGCCACCACCAACACCTGACCAACATGGCCCCATAGGAAGGGAAACGAAACTCTCCATCTCAAGTTCAGACTAGAAAGCTACACAAGGCCTTACAATTTACTGCCAAGATTTTACTCCTCAGAGCACGCGAAGAGGGACAAGGAACATCCAGATGTGTTTGTCCGTTCTTACTTACATTCCAAAGGCAGAGCCAAGATCACACGGGGATGCTAATGCTCATTTATTTTAAAGTCAACAAGACAGCCGAAAAAGAAAGAAGCCAGAACTTCTAACTCACAATTCCCACGACTGTTCACATAAACTTTTACAGCGCTTTGTCACCCTCACAACCCTCTAAAAATCAATTTTCAATTTTCTATAACTGACTACATGTTATGTAGTAAACCTGAGACTCTAAGTTGCAGAAAGCTCTCTCCCTATGACCCAGAACATATCAAAAGCCCCCTCTCCTTACCACTTAGCTTTTACGAAATCACAGGATCTCGATTGTGACCTACACTTTGACTTTTTTCCAGTCTATTTCCCTAGACCCAGAAAAGCTCCCTAGACCAAGGGTTGAGTGAGAAGCTCAACTAGTGTCTGGACCATACTTCACCACCACCCAACCACGTATAAAGCCTCTGCTAGAAGAGAGGGGGCTGAATCCCAAACCTAGGATGCATTCCAAATCGAAGTCATTTTCACTCTCAGTACTCCCCAACTCCTTTCTGTAAGCCACAGAGTGGTGGGGTTGGGGGGGGGGCGGTGTCTGTGTGCGTTGTTTCCTACTTTAAAAGCGAACCCCCTGATCCTGCCCTCTGTACCCTCTGTTACCTGTTCCCATGGTTCCCAAACATTTTCAATTTTTTTCTGTGACCCACAGTAAAAGTGTAAAATATTTTACATCCCAACCCAGTTCACAAATACACAGTAAACACACCCAGTTTTAATGGAAACATAGTTTTCAAGTGGCCACTCTGATCAGGCTTAAAGCCTAAGCATTTTGTGCTAAATCCAGCCCCAGTCCCAATGAGCCTTCTCCCTGCCAGCAGGCTGCCTCAGCCAGGAAAGGGGGCACCTCTTTCCTCCCACCTCCCTTTCTCTTCCCCTTCCCCAGGGGGAAGCTCTGCGCAGTGGCAAAGCTCTACTCTAGTCAGTGAGGTTTGTCTGAGGTGTGATGATTGCTAATGGAAAGCTTTTCCCAAAAGGGGAAGTCTTTTTGAAATTCACATAAAATTCTGTATAGACTAGATAAGGCCCCAACTCTCATGTTGTTTATGCCATTTCACTTTCTAAATGCCAGTTGTGGCCTTCTGAAATGATTTCTTGAAAAATCCTGCCCTAGACCTATCATTATCTCATTTTCATTCGTCCCAACCTCTGATTATCTTCTGTCTTTCCTTGTGAACCACAGCTGCAACAACTCTGTGACCTTGAGCAGCCTGTGCCCCCAGCCCCTCCCCGCAGGTCCATCTTCTCAACCCTCTCACAGCAGCCTGACTTCCGTGGGCCACCAGCAGACCTTTAATTCCCAGCCCCTCTCTCCTCCAGCATGTCCACGGACTCTCTGGCTCCACCTAAGGTACAGCCTTACTTCAGACTTGCACCCAAGCCACGGACAAAAATAAGGAACGATGGTAACTCTTCTCAATTCAAATTCATGGCCGCAAACTTTAACTGGACTCTCAGAGAGCTCCAGAAATCCTAAGACAGTTCCCTAGTCAACCCACACCCCCACTCTCCCAGACATAGATTTCACATTGGTGCATAAAGCCCCAAAAATGACAGACCAAAAATATATGACATTGGATACTGGTTCTTCCTATGATCTCAGCCACAATCTAACTATATCTGTCCTCCAATAGGGAAAACCAGATAGTGCTCAACACACTCAATGGTGTAAGTAAATAAAAAAAGTTACTAGCCATTCATTAAAACAAACAACAAAAAAATCTGCCTGGTACAAGGCTGACTTACTATATTAAGTTTAAGGGCATTTAACTGCTAAAGAATAAAAAGTCTTTTTGCTTTCTCTTATAAAAATGTTTGGTAATACTCTCTCCTCAATTCTCTTACCAAAGTAATTCATGTGCAACTCTGCCCTGCCTTTCTAATCACTGTCAGGCATAACAGTTTATTGTCCAAATATAATCTGTTCAACCATGCAAACACCTGTGCAGTCAGGCATGTTCAATTTGCAAGGGACAAGTCCAATGACATGGCCACAGTGGTAAGCACTGGTGCCTGGCTAGTGAGCCTTTCACTGAAAGAGACAGCTTTTCTCATAATTATCTCTATTTTCAATCAAAATGTCTAATGCTTTTATGTAATTCAATAAAAAAACAAAACACATGCATTACAGAGTTGCTATTTATTCCAACCCAGGCCACTAATGGTGACACTCAGGCACATAATAAACCCCAGAGTAAAATAAAGCTGTGGCTCTTGAAATTCAAGGGCCAGAAGAGAAAGCAAAGGAAGCAAATCTGCCCAAGGAGACAATAAAAGATTAAGGGCAGAACTCTATGTGCCCTAAGAGAGCAGCCACAGCGAAATCACTGTCCAGTTTCAGGGGTCACTTCTATAACTTTAAAACTAAGTTCTTCCTGGAGGGGGGCCAGACATGACCTAACGCAGTTGAGAAATCCAGATTGAAATAACATACGCCAGCAAACAGGCAGATCTGAGAACATGCAAAAGCTATAAAAGCCCTTCAGAGCAAGAGGGTAATATAGCCTGGAGGAACTTCAGGTAAAAGCCATGAACACCACTTATACCAGCAGATATGCAGAAAGGGCCAAGGCCACAGACTAGCCTTCCCGCCTCAGCCACCTAGACTGCTAATGTTTAAAAGAGAAAAAAACGTGCTCAGCACAAAAACACCAACAAGGTGATGCTAATACAATTCCTACTCTTCACTTACTTAGGCTCCTTTCCCAGCACCCTGAGTTTCAAAAGCTCTACCAATCGTTTTCTGTTACTCAGTTTTAAGATTAAGGTGTTTCCTCCTGGCTCTGCCTCTTCCATTCATTCACTCCATGTGGAGGCGATGGCCACTATATACCCAGCACTGTGCTAGGACACATAACCCAGTAAGGGAGCAGGGGAGGAAGCCAACTATTACAATCCACTCTGAGAAACACCTACTTAAAGTCATCTGCAAAACAGTAGATGAACAGAGAATGACTGTAAAATTAGAACCATCTCTGAAACTGTGGTGCTGGAGAAGACTCTTGAGAGTCCCCTGGACTGCAAGCAGATCAAACCAGTCAATCCTAAAGGAAATCAACCCTGAATAATCATTGTAAGGACTGATAAGGAAGCTCCAATACTTTGGCCACTGATGCAAAGTGGTCAAAGTGCACTTTGGCCACTCATTGGAAAAGACTTTGATGATGAGAAAGATTGAAGGCAATAGGAGAAGGGGGCAGCAGAGGATGAGATGGTTAGAGTGCCTCACTGACTCAATGGACGTAAATTTGAGCAAACTCAGGGAGATACGGCAGGACAGGGAAGCCTGGCGAGCTATGGTCCATGGGGTCACAAAGAGTCTGACACCATTTGGTGGATGAACTAAAGGATGAAGATGCAAAGAAAGGAGAGACAGCATCCCAAGTATTTGCAAAGACATCAAGACTGGTACAGGTTGCTCCTTTCAACTTGTTACATTTAATCAAAATCACAAAGTTTAGGCCCAAGAATTCACAAGGCAATAAAATACAAAAAAATCAATTTCCCTACTAATATGGTAGGCTAAGTGATAGTTATTGGACCTAAAGATTGCTTCTTTTTTAGCCTATCTGAAAATTTCATTCATCCCTTGTATTTGTTCTCAGTTTACAAAAGCTAATCAATAGTTGCCACGGTAGTTATGTGTGGACCTGTGAAGATCACTCATAGTTGCATGACCTGAACTAATACGTTGGCAAGAGGCACACGACGACCTTCAGATCAGATCAGATCAGTCGCTCAGTCATGTCCAACTCTTTGCAACCCCGCACGCCATGCCTCCCTGTTCATCACCAACTCCTAGATTTCACTCAGACTCACATCCATCGAGTCGGTGATGCCATCCAGCCATCTCATCCTCTGTCATCCCCTTCTCCTCTTGCCCTCAATCCCTCCCAGCATCAGAGTCTTCTCCAATGAGTCAACTCTTTGCATGAGGTGGCCAAAGTATTGGAGTTTCAGCTTTAGCATCATTCCTTCCAAAGAAATCCCAGGGCTGATCTCCTTCAGAATGGACTGGTTGGATCTCCTTGCAGTCCAAGGGACTCTCAAGAGTCTTCTCCAACACCACAGTTCAAAAGCATCAATTCTTTGGCGCTCAGCCTTCTTCACAGTCCAGCTCTCACATCCATACATGACCACAGGAAAGACCATAGCCTTGACTAGGCGAACCTTTGTTGGTAAAGTAATGTCTCTGCTTTTGAATATGCTATCTAGGTTGGTCATAACTTTCTTTCCAAGGAGTAAAGTGAAGGTGAAGTTGCTCAGTCGTGTCCGACTCTTTGCCCCACCATGGATTGTAGCCCATCAGGCTCCTCCACCCATGGGATTTTCCAGGCAAGAGTACTGGAGTGGTTTGCCATTTCCTTCTCCAGGGGATCTTCCTGATCCAGGGATCAAACCCAGGTCTCCCGCATTGTAGGCAGACGCTTTACCGTCTGAGAGCGTCTGGACTTCCAAGGAGTAAGCTTCTTTTAATTTCATGGCTAGAGTCACCATCTGCAGTGATTTTGGAGCCCATAAAAATAAATTCTGACACTGTTTCCACTGTTTCCCCATCTATTTCCCATGAAGTGATGGGACCAGATGCCATGATCTTCATTTTCTGAATGTTGAGCTTTAAGCCAACTTTTTCACTCTCCACTTTCACTTTCATCAAGAGGCTTTTTAGTTCTTCTTCACTTTCTGCCATAAGGGTGGTGTCATCTGCATATCTGAGGTTATTGGTATTTCTCCCAGCAATCTTGATTCCAACTTGTGTTTCTTCTAGTCCAGCGTTTCTCATGATATACTCTGCATGTAAGTTAAATAAACAGGGTGACAATACACAGCCTTGACGTACTCCTTTTCCTATTTGGAACCAGTCTGTTGTTCCATGTCCAGTTCTAACTGTTGCTTCCTGACCTGCATACAAATTTCTCAAGAGGCATGTCAGGTGGTCTGGTATTCCCACCTCTTTCAGAATTTTCCAGTTTATTGTGATCCACACAGTCAAAGGCTTTGGCATAGTCAATAAAGCAGAAATAGATGTTTTTCTGGAACTCTCTTGCTTTTTCCATGATCCAGCGGATGTTGGCAATTTGATCTCCGGTTCCTCTGCCTTTTCTAAAACCAGCTTGAACATTAGGAAGTTCACGGTTCACATATTGCTGAAGTCAGACCTTCATCGTAGTCCAAACTTTGGTGCATATTCCTTTCATTCTTTTGCTTTTCTCCCACCTCAAGTCAAGGTATTGCATGTACTATTCTTAACAGTCAACTAATTGTAACTAAGATAATGGCAGATAATAATTGAATGTGTGATCTCATCTAGGTCAAGAGAGGGGATGAAGGTAGAAAAGAGTTAAAAGAATCCAATGTAAGGTCAACTTGTGTCACCTGGCCTAGGGCTGGGTGAGCAGACTGGGAGCTTCTTCCTTGACCTCTAGAATGGAGAATAAAAACTTGCCTAGTTACCAGAGTTGTTTTGTTATTAAAAAAAAAAAAAAAAAACACCTTACAAAGAAATGGCTTCCAATTAATAAAATTTGGTTTGGTCCATGCCCTGTGTTAGCTGGGGTTACCTGGTGGCTCAGACAGTAAAGAATCTGCGTACAATGCAGGAGACCCAGGTTTGATCCCTGGGTAGGGAAGATCCCCTGGAGAAGGGAATAGCAACCCACTCCAGTATTCCTGCCTGAAGAATTCCACGGACAGAGGAGCCTGGTGGGCTACAGTCCATGGGGTTGCAAAGAGTCGGACACAAATGAATGATGAACACTTTCACTTTTTCTTTCTGTGTTAGCTAGCTCAGGATTTTTCAACCTCTGTACTCTTGACATCATAGCCAAATAATTCTTTGTCATCCAAGAAGCTGTCCTGTGCATTAAAGGATTTTTAGCAGCATTCCCTGCCTCTACACAGAAATACTAGTAGCAGGTCCTTCAGTCATGGCAACCAAGAAACCAAATCTCCAGACATTGTCAAATGTTTCCTAGGAGACAAAAGTTACCTATCCACCCCCATCTCAGTAAAGAATCACTGTGCTAGATTATAAGCACCAGCTTATTTACTAAATAAAGACGACACTGATGTTGATGAACAGGGTGAAATCTTAAGAAAAGGGTCATGCCTCAATTAACCATTGTCTGTAGTTTAATGAAAAGCTAACAAATATCCCCAACAGAAGAGGAACGTCAAAATTAAGGTCAAAAAAAGTAAAGCCTGGAGCATTTAAGCAATAATAAGTATATAGATGCTCAGGAGTGGTGAAAGCTGGAACTGAAAAAGAGCTTAGTGAAAACACTGAAACTAAACCAAACCAAGTGTATCTTTATCCAAAAGCTGTTAGTTGCTCAGTCGTATCCAACTCTTTGCAACCCAATGGACTGTAGCCTCCCAACAGTTCCTCTGTCCATGGAATTCTTCAGGCAAGAATACTGGAGTGGGTAGCCCACGCCCTTCTCCAGGGATCGAATCCAGGTCTCCTGCATTGCAGGCAGATTCTTTACTGTCTGATCCACCAGGTAAGCCCGTTAATCTTTGTACAAGCCCAACCAAAAAAATAAATAAACAAACATATTTTAATTCTACAAATTAAGATCTGAAATAGTAACTACTTTGATATCATAAAGAAAGCACAAACCAGACTCCAAATCCTGGCCCGTTCCAACCATTTTCTAGCTACCTGACACTTACCCTAAGCTCTTTCCCTCTTCTAGAGAAGTAAACAACATAGCCAATATAAGAACATAAGCATGGCATCTGGCACACTGTCAGTACCATTAAGTGACAATTGCCAATAGTTTCACATGGATATTTTATAAACATGCATCTAATACAAAATGGAACACGACACCCAAGTTAACTAAAAAAACACACTCCTAATATGTTAACTAAAAAAAAAAAAAAAAAATCCATTACTGTAGAAACACACTCCATAGATGCCAAGATTTACCTGAACTTTTTAAGGCAGGAGACAAATGGGTAACCCTCTCCAGACACATGGTTATAATAAAAGCAAAATATAAATGCTGTCCTTTTGTAAGTACCAAATTATGCACTGCTTGGGCTACCTCCAAATATATTTCCCCAGGTTTTTATGTAAACCAGCCAAAACACCATTTTAAGCATTTGAGTTTGAAAATTCACTGTATAAAATTTCTATAAAGCCAAACAATCAAGTAGGAAAGAAGAGCATTTTCTCACACATACCCAGAGCCAGTTTGCAGTTGCTGTCTTTGCCTCACAGAAGTTGTTTTCTAGCCACAAGCTACTACAAATTGTTCAGACCTTTTGGCAGCAACACAGGAAACTGCCCTTTTCACCCGTTCTCCCAAAAAATGTAGTCAATTTCTAGGCAGGCCCATCTCTCAAGGCTACTTGCTTTATGGAGCCAAATGCACACCATTTTTCATTTAGCAATATGAAAGGGCCCCAAATATTTTGCATTTTTGTGAAGAAAGCTGAAAGCAAGTCACCAGAAGACCTGTGGGCAAAGCTCTCTATTAAGTCAGCTCATAAACTGTGCTAACACCGCGCTTTACACCAGCATTTGAAATTTATAGGGCATTTGGCATTACAGCTGTTTCTGTTTTATCCAAATCATCCAGGACCCAACAGGCAACATGTGAAGCCATTTCCTGACGCTTAATTGTTCTTGGCTTCCCACTATTCTCAACTTGTCATGTTCGGAAATAAGTATTTAAAGTAGGCACATCTGCCTTTTGATTACCAAAGAAAAAAAAACTCCTATCTTCTCTTTGACTCTAGGCTTTTTCCACAGTCTTAAGGATCACATACAGATACTTGGGCAAGCTACAAAGATGAGGTTGAATATTCAGCTTTACATTCAGGTATACAAAATCAATCTGTATTTTTCTCCTTCAATTATTTAAGCAGAGGTGAGGACAGGAAGTGGTGAATTACTCAACAGGTGTAACATATTTAACTTCTAAAAATAAAGGCAAAATTACCCTTATTTTTAAATTTTAAATTTTTAAATTTTAAATTGCAAAATTAAAGAACAACCTTTGAAAACTAGGAATTCCTTTGTATCCCATTAGGCTTAAAATTTCACAGACAGATCATTCATAAATAAACAAACAAACCCAAATGGCAAAAAGGCAACTGCAGTTACTCACAGAATAAAGCTGGACACTACTCTGTCTTGGAGAGTCAAGTTCCAAAATGCAGTCTGGTGAACCAAGCTCATAATTCACAAACTGGAAATCAGTCCAGTATTTTCCAAGGAACACTTCTGTCTCCCCAAAATGACATGCAACCTCAAACAAGTTCCAATCATGACTCAAAGATAACTTCTCCAAAACGGTACAATGTCAAGAAACTCCAGAAACCACACAGACAAAAAAGATAAGCCAAGGATACTCCATTCAGTTACATACACTCATTACTTTGATTTAACAACAGATAATTTTATTTTTCAGAGTCCAATACTGACACTAATTTAAAATATTTCAAGTTCAGAACCCCTTTCCAAAGGCACCTGAATTTTTCTAGCAAAAAAATCCTATATACTGGGAAGAAAACTAGATGGCAAACCAGGGAATCAAAATTGAAAATTCAAAGGCAAAATCTTCCATGTCGAGTTGGTAAAGGGACCTGGCTTGCCTGAAACTAGTAAGCACAGAAGGCATGTTCTGTTACTGTAATCTTTCCAATTTAAATAGATAAATTGCACATATCAAACAAGCCCCAACTGCAAGCATGCTTTCATTCACTGCTTGCCTTAAACTTAACCAGTAATAAACCATCTTTCATCTCCTTCAATAGAATATCAAAAAGATTTTACATTACTGTTTATCAGCTTAACAAAATCTTCAAAGTAAATATAATTGTTAATATTTCTGAGAAAGGGTCTATAGAAGGAGCAGGAAGATATGGCCTCCTTGTTAAAGACTTCTTTACTGCCGGGATGGGGGTGAGGGGGTGTCCTGAGATAGTCAGCATCAACGTGGAATAGCCTATAAGACAATCACCAAAGAAAGAACTGTTATTTAAGTTAACTGTCCACATCTTCACATGACTTACTTTCAAATAAGTAAATAACAACAGAGGAACAGCTGCCCAAGGTTATCCAGAGGTCTGGCATGAGAAGTCAGAGCACTCAAGTTCACTGTTCAAACATGGGTTTTCTGGCCCATGTTAGACAAGTTCAGCCTGGGAAAGTTTACTTCAAATTTGAGCTAAATGGGTAATTAAAGAACCTCTCTGCTACTGTTACATTTTTACATTCCTCACACCACTAGTAAAACTCATCTTAAGGACTTTTTTAAACAACAAAAGAGATGAAAAGCGTAGATTTGGTTCTCATTTCTGTTGGTTTGCATCCTACTTTCACTGTGTTCAATTAGTATTTATTCTGCAATTACAACGTTAAAAAGCACAGCTAACACTGAGACGGACGGGTAAAGAATGCACAAGACGGAGGTATATTTCTTACCAAATAGGTGATGTCTGCATGTGTACTGATAAACAATATAAGTTGAGGATGTTTTTTGTGTGTGTTTTTGTTTTTTTCAAGTATCTCTGTGTGGTTTACTTTCTCTATGGCAAGAGTGCTGGAGGCCCTTCATGTGTCTAAATGAAAAACTCTATACACATTTGGCTTCAATAAAGCCAGCAGTCTCTTGAAGATAGGTTCCAGCCATGAATCGTCTACGTTTGTATTCTGGAAAGGGTGAAAAGGGCAGTTTTCTGTGTTGCTGCCAATGGGCTGAACAATTCCCAGTAGCTCGTTAGAGAACAACTTCTCTAAGGAGCAAACTTTCAAGCTGGCTTGCTATACTTGTGCAAAATAACATGATTTTTCTCCACTTACTCTTATTTTGTTATAACTTTTCCAGTAAAAACCTTCCCTCGTCTTTTATAGTTATGTTTTTAAATGATCTTGCTAAGGAAAAGTGTGTTTGAAAATAATACTCAACAGGTTACCTGAAAACCAATTTCAGCACACACCTAATTTGAGTATTAAAATTCTTTCTAGTCTTCTCCATCCACAATTAATACAGTACTAACTTTGTCCAGGTATTCACTTTTGGCAAGTGCTTCCTGAATTCATCCTACAACCATTTATTAAGCACTTAATGGGGAAAGATACTGTGGAAAATTCTGAAAGAGATAGGAATACCAGACCAACTGACCTGCCTCTTGAGAAACCTATACACAGGTCAGGAAGCAACAGTCAGAACTGGACATGGAACAACAGACTGGTTCCAAATAGGGCAAGGAGTACATCAACGCTGAATACTGTCACCCTGCTTATTTAACTTATATGCAGAGTACATCATGAGAAACACTGGGCTGGAAGAAGCACAAGCTGGAATCAAGATTGCCGGGAGAAATATCAATAATCTCGGATATGCAGAAGACACCACCCTTATGGCAGAAAGTGAAGAGGAACTAAAAAGCCTCTTGATGAAAGTGAAAGAGGAGAGTGGAAAAATTGGCTTAAAGCTCAAATTCAGAAAACTAAGATCATGGCATGTGGTCCCATCACTTCATGGGAAATAGATGGGGAAACAGTGGAAACAGTGTCAGACTTTATTTTGGGGGCTCCAAAATCACTGCAGATGGTGATTGCAGGCATGAATTTAAAAGACACTTACTCCTTGGAAGGAAAGTTATGACCAACCTAGACAGTATATTAAAAAGCAGAGACATTACTTTGCCAACAAAGGTCCGTCTAGTCAAGGCTATGGTTTTTCCTGTGGTCATGTATGGATGTGAGAGCTGGACTGTGAAGAAAGCTGAGCACTGAAGAATTGATGCTTTTGAACTGTGGTGCCGGAGAAGACTCTTGAGAGTCCCTTGGACTGCAAGGAGATCCAACCAGTCCATCCTAAAGGAGATCAGTCCTGGGTGTTCATTGGAAGGACTGATGTTGAAGCTAAAACTTCAATACTTTGGCCACCTGATGTGAAGAGTTGATTCACTGGAAGAGATCCTGATGCTGGGAGGGATTGGGCACAGGAGGAGAAGGGGACGACACAGGATGAGATGGCTAGATGGCATCACCGACTCGATGGACATGAGTTTCGGTAAACTCCGAGAGTTGGTGATGGACAGAGAGGCCTGGCGTGCTGTGATTCATGGGGTGGCAAAGAGTCGGACACAACTGAGTGACTGAACTGAACTGAAGGAAAGATACATGGGTTTTCCTGGTGGCTCAGCTGGTAAAGAATCCACCTGCAATGTGGAAGACCTGGGTTTGATCCCTGGGTTGGGATTATCCTCTCGAGAAGGGAATGGCTACCCACTCCAGTATTCTAGCCTGGAGAATTCCATGGACAGAGGAGCCTGGCAGACTACAATCCATGGGGTTGAAGAGAATCAGATACAACTGAGTGACTCTCACTTTCTTTTCATGGAAAGACACACAACCCCCACCAGGCTGTTTATGCATCAAAATGAATGAGAACAGCCCTTAAGAAACTAATCTAGTAATGCGGAGAAAGAGGGCAGAATTCTGAGGCTGAGGGCAAGGAGGGAGGTGTCAATGAATTTCTGTAAATTTACTTTAAGTTTTCTGTAAATTCTTGTGTATATTAAGATTTAAGAACTAAGGTTTAAGGTTTAAGAACTGTATCTGCCCCCAAAATGCAATAAATCAGCAAGTCATTATTTACTTAAAAAAAGAAAGAAGATTCTACACTGCTGCTGCTGCTGCTAAGTCGCTTCAGTCGTGTCCAACTCTGTGCGATCCCATAGACGGCAGCCCACTAGGCTCTGTCCCTGGGATTCTCCAGGCAAGAATACTGGAGTGGGTTGCCATTTCCTTCTCCAATGCATGAAAGTGAAAAGTGAAAGTGAAGTCACTCAGTCGTGTCCGACTCTTAGCGACCTCATGGACTGGAGCCTACCAGGCTCCTCTGTCCATGGGATTTTCCAGGCAAAAGTACTGGGGTGGGGTGCCATTGCCTTCCCCAGATTCTACACTAGATCACTCCAATTAGACAGTCATTACAGTTATATTTAAAATATCACTTGTTATGCTGCATAAATGAAAAATACCTAGATATTAAATTATATATTGGAAAAACTATAAAACTATGATAAAAAGAACTAAACTAAAAATCAGAAAGCTAAGATCAACTAATGCCACTTAATTTGAATAAGAATTAAAATCCTGACCATTATCTCAGAAAGCAATTACTATAATTAAGTGAAAATACACACGCAAATATTTTGCCAAGTGCTTTAAAAGCTTAACAATGGGGAGGGGGGTTCAGGATGGGGAACACGTGTATACCTGCGGCGGATTCATGTTGATATATGGCAAAACCAATACAATATGAAAAAATAAAGAATTTAAGAGGGAAAAAAAAAAAAAGCTTAACAATGTATCATATCATAGGTCAAGGAGCAGCTCTGGTCATAATATCCTCAGTAAAGAAGACCCTGTCAGGAATAAAAGAGGCAATGAACTGATACATTCGTTGGATTTTAAAAATTTATTAAAAAAAATTTTTTTTAGGCATCCAGAACCTTTACTGATGAGTACAAAATATTTGCCAAGGTTTACATCTTTCAGTAGCCAGGTGGTGACATTATTTGGCATAGTTTCAATGAGTGTGAGAGTGTGTGTTTGTGTGTGCGCGTGCGTATGCACGCGTGCTCAGTGATGTCAGACTCTTTGAAACCCCATGAACTATAATGGAATTTTCCAGGCAAGAATACTGGAGTGGATTACCATTTCCTACTCCATGGGATCTTCCAACCCAGGGATCAAACTCGTGTCTCTTGTGTCTCCTGCATTGGCAGGAGGGTTCTTACCACTAATGACACCTGGGAAGCCCATAGTTTCAATACTACTTTCATACCTTATATATTATCATCATATTCATAGTCATTTGCATTTTTAGTTCAAGACTACATTTTCAGATTTATCTATGCTCATATATGCAACTTTACACTCACATTTGTAAGTCATAACATCTCAAGGACCACTTCTTTTGCATCTCTGTGCAAAGGTACAAGAATCTCTAGAATACCTATCTAGTGCAATGCTGGCTAGTTTAACAGTCGGTTTTACCTGATACCGCTAAAATGTTTTCCCAGGATGGTTCTCCCAATTTATATTCTCACCAACAGTGACTGATGATAACAATTTCTCTACATGTTTGCCAACATTTAATATTTTTAGTCTTACAGTTGTGGTTATGGAAAAGCCTCTGTTTTAACTTGCATTTCCTATTGGTGAGATTCATATGCTTACTGGCCATTTTGTTTCCAGTTCTGTGAACTGCCTACAGTTGCCCTCAATTTTTCTATTAGGTTGTCTTCCTTTTTCTTACTGATTTATAGGAATTGTTCACATACACTAGCTTTTAATCCTTGCAGGATACAGGCTATTTTCAGTAATCCTACCTGAAAGCCCAACTACAATGGCTAGATTAGACCATTTTTCTCATACTACTAAAAGTATGGGAATAGGCGATTCATAACTGACATGTCTAGCCGTGAATGTCATCAATGAACTAGCCTTTTAACCTCCTCCTCTGCCATCCTTAACCAGTACCTTCAGCTTCTTCACTGCAAGACAGGTGCTGAAGCTCCAGACATTATATCCACATTCCAAGCAAAAGGAGGGAAAAAAAAAAAGGGAAAGAGAAAAACTAGACCCCCATATTCAGGGAGCAAAGCTTTCTTAGAAATTTTTAGCTTAAATTTCATTGCTCACAACTGATGACTTTTGAAGGATATCAGAGAAGACAGTCATTTTTAAATGGGTACAAAATTAGTAAAGTTAGAATAAACAAGCAAGGCAACTAGTAATATCTTTCATACATCCATTTAAAACATATTTGTAGCCTTGTCTGTATTATGCAGTACACTTCCCTGGTGGCTCAGATGGTAAAGAATATGTGTGCAAAGAAAGGAGACCCGGATTTGATCCCTGGATCAGGAAGATCCCCTGGAGAAGGAAACGGCAACCTACTCCAGTATTCTTGCCTGGAGAATTCCACGGAGAAGCCTGGTGGGCTACACAGTCCATGGGGTCACTTAAGAGTTGGACACAACTGAGTGACTAACACACATCACATACTTTATGGAGATTTAAATAGAGCAAACTTCTCAATCGTTTTCTTTATCACATGTACTTTGTTTCCTACTCCCAAATAATGCTTACATCTTCTAAGAATTTTATTAAAGACTGACATTCAATTATCTATCTATAATGCATCTATAATGAATTTGGGGGATCAAGTAAGTAACGAAACTTTATTTTTTCCATATAAACAAATAAACATACCAATTCTTTCTTTCATCTCTCCACACTGATTATGACCATCTCTATAATATAACAAATTCCATTATACTGGTTTATATGGAGTTTCCATTTTTTGTTTTTTTTGTTAATTCCCCTCTTTTTTTTCCAACTTTTCCCCCCCCAGAGACTGCCCCCCAACAGGCCCCCCCCTCCCTGTGTTCTCCCAAGAAAAAAAGGGGGGGGGGTTGTCTCTTTTTTTTCTCATATTAATTTGTTTTTTTTGTTTGTTCTGTCTCTCTCTTCCCCCCCCCTTCTTGGGTACCACCCTCCTCCCCTCCTCCGTTTTTTTTGTCCAGAATTATTGAGTGGGTTGGGTTTTGTTTTTTTTTTTTTCTTTTTTTTTTTTTTTTTCTTCCCCCCTGTTTTGGTGTGCTTCTTTTCTTTTTTTTTTTTTTTTTTTTTTTTTTTTCTTTTTTCCTCCCTTTTTTTTCCTTTTTTTTTTTTTCTTCTTTTTTTTCCTAAAATCCCTTGGGGGGGGGGGGGGGGGGGAGGAGGGAGGGGGAGAGACGGAGATATCTTTCCCTCCCCCACAAATATAAAAAATAAGAATGCTGAATAAACTTGATAAAACAACTTCTGAATGCGGGCAGAGGACATCAGGCACTTAGAAAGACAGCTCATTGTCTTCAAAACGAGAAAACGAGCCCTGCGGTAACTCCTTTTGTGGAGAACTGGCGCGGACACCAGCATTTGCTATTGGCAAGTGGGGGCTGGGCTAGGAGGAGCGGCGAGGCCTGCATTGCTTTGAGAAAGGATTTGGCCTGGCTATCTCGGGCGCTACCTGAGCGAAATAACCAGACTGTCGGTTATCTACTACATCAAAAGCCAGCCCTAACTTAAGACACCACCAGGACTACTTACGGAACAAAGGGCTGCACAGAGTTGGCCGGCTGCAGGCCATCCCACTCCGGTGACAGGCAACCAGGGCCTGAGGCGGGCAATTACAGCCCTAGAGAGACACTGTCTAACGGAACTGTGAGTAGGTTTCTGTGCTGACTCACGCTTCTTGGGGCTCTGGATGGTCACCATCTGCCTGAGAAAGTGCGCTGTTTGTATACCCAGAAAACTGAGTGGCGGAGAGGCGATAAGTCGCAGCACCTGCGCTCGCTGAACATTTCATCACCTGCGCTACTCGGATCTGGGAAGGGCATAAAACGCAGACTGAACCAAGTCTGTGCTTCTGAGGATTATCTGAGTGCCTGAACCTGGCAGGTTTAGATTTGGGTGTTCATCTCCGCCCCCTCTGTAACAAGGCAGAGATCAGATATTGAAAACACCTGTAAACCGCCTCAATAAAGAGAATTCAACAAACTACCAGAATATAGTAAGGACACTCTAAACTTGGCAATTTTAACAAAATGAAGAGACAAAAGAATACCCAGCAGCTAAAGGAACAGGATAGATCCCCACCAATCCAAACCAAAGAGGAAGAGATAGGGAATCTACCTGATAAAGAATTCCGAATAATGATAGCGAAATTAATTCAAAATCTCGAAATCAAAATAGAATCACAGTTAAAGTGTCTGGAGACAAGGATTGAGAAGATGCAAGAAAGGTTTAACAAGGACCTAGAAGAAATAAAAAAGAGTCAACACATAATGAATAATGTAATAAATGAGATCCAAAACACCCTGGAGGCAACAAATAGTAGAATAACAGAGGCAGAAGATAGGATTAGTGAACTAGAAGATAGAATCCTAGAAATAAATGAATCAGACGAGAAAAAAGAAAAACGTATCAAAAGAAATGAGGACAATTTCAGAAACCTCCAGGATAACATCAAACGCTACAACATTCGAATCATAGGAGTTCCAGAAGAAGAAGATAAAAAGAAAGATCATGAGGAAATCCTTGAGGAGATAATAGTTGAAAACTTCCCTAAAATGGAGAAGGAAATTACCACTCAAGTTCAAGAAATCCAGAGAGTCCCCAACAGGATAAACCCAAAGCGAAACACCCCAAGACACATATTAATCAAATTAACAAAGATTAAATATAAAGAACAAATATTAAAAGCAGCAAGGGAAAAACATCAAATAACTCACAAGGGAATTCCCATAAGGATAACAGCTGATCTTTCAATAGAAACTCTCCAAGCCAGGAGGGAATGGCAAGACGTAATTAAAGTGATGAAGGAAAATAACTTACAGCCTAGATTATTGTATCCAGCAAGGATCTCATTCAAATATGAAGGAGAAATCAAAAGCTTCACAGATAAGCAAAAGTTGAGAGAATTTTGCACCACTAAACCATTTCTCCAACAAAAACTAAAGGACATTCTCTAGAGCAATACAATAATAGTGGGAGACTTTAACACCCCACTCATATAATCTGGCTGTAATAGACAAAGTAAAGAGGAAAACATATTTACCTATGAGCCTCCAAAAATTCAGTTCACTCAGGAGAGCTTAAAAAAAAAAAAAAAAAAAAAGACTTCTTTGCTCACTCTGTGGAGGTTTATTGACTATTTTGTGGGTTTGGTACCACTTTGGGTAGTAGGGAGGAAGAGGTGACAAATGTGATCCTGTCCTAAATAATATATTGTGGTAAAGATAGACTTACCAATACAAAATACCAAGATGTGCCTAAAGATGAGGACACCCAAACTGGACTTTTTGTTTCCTGAACCTTTCATTTCGAGAACAAACCTCCTAATATAAGATGAACTCACCATGATTTTTTTTAAGTGTTCTTTGTGATTAAAAACAGAAAGCCATTGGTTAAGAAATTACATATACTCCTCCCCACCATTACTCCCCTTCTTTCTTCCCATTTCCCTCCCACCCTCATTGATCCTTTCCCTTGTCCATTTTCCCCTGCAAAAATAAAAAAAAAAATAAAAAAATAAAAAAAAAAAAACCTTGCCTGGATTTTGAGTGGATTTCACTAAAATTACAGATGTATTCAGGGAAACCTGCTAGGTTTATAATAACAAGCATTCCCATCCATGGACAACGGACAACTCTCCATTCACTTGGCAGCCATAAATATATCCTTCCATGTTCCATAATTTACCCAATACACATCTTGTTCGATTTGTTCACAGATATTTTCCATTATTAGGAACTAGAAATAAGATCTTTACATAGCATTTTTAAATTGGCAATCCGTGATTCAACTGAGTTCTGCACACAGATTATTATATAAACCATGAAAAATTATGTTGATTCTTTTCTAATATTTATATACATTTTTTTCCTTATCATATTGTATTGTTGAATTTCAAGAAACACATAAATGACTAAAAGTAATAATTTTTACTTTGAACTTAAAAGACTGTTACATCATACTATTAAGTATAAAGCCCAATATTATTTTGAAACAATAGGGCTTATTCTTGGTTCTTTTTCTATTGTCTTAAATGTAATGCTTAGTTCAAGGTTTTTTTTTTTTTCTTTTCCCATTGAATATGACAGTAATTTAAAGCTATTAATTTCTGGTTAGAGCTTTTGTGGTCTCTCTCAAATTCTGCTCTGTAGTGTTTTGCTCATTACTATGTTCTAAATAGTCTGTAATTCTAGCTTTTATATTCTCCTTGACCCAAGGTGGTTTCCTCTCCCTATCTGTTGCTTATACATATTCCAAGATGTTACCAACACTGGAGTTCCATTCACAGTTGAAAGAAATGACAGCAAAGAGACCAGTGAATTGATTTTCCATGCTAAATATCTCTAGTATATCTGAGAGATGACAATCAACAATTTAGGCTCACTTTGGAAATCAGTCCTGAATGTTCACTGGAAGGACTGATGCTGAAGCTGAAGCTCCAATACTTTGGTCACCTGATACGAAGAACTGACTCATTGGAAAAGATCCTGATGGCTGGGAAAGATTGAACGCAGGAGGAGAAGGGGACGACAGAGCAAGAGATGGCTGGATGGCAACACTGACTCGATGGATATGAGATTTGAGCAAGCTCTGGGAGTTGGTGATGGACAGGGAAGCCTGGCTTGCTGCAGTCCATGGGGTTGCAAAGAGTTGGACAAGACTAAGTGACTGAACTGAACTGAATATATGGCATCAACTAGCCCATCACTGATGATTATAATCAAAATTGCTCAGATTACTGACAGGACTTCCATAAGCCCCTCGCGACTCAGCTCTCACTGTACTGCTAAACTCTTGAAACAATTTTTGAGCTTACCTCAACCCCTGCCTTTCTCACCTACCGCATGTAGTTGAGTCAAATTGACCTGGAAAACTACCCTTGCACTAGTGAAGCTCACCTGAAAGAACATCACTTCAGCAAGCACCCTCTCAAGATTGGAGGACTGTAATATACTGACGGTTCAAACTATCTGTTAGAAGGGAGAGCAAGCAAGAGTAAATGAAAAACACTAAAAATCCTACACACTCAAAGAACCACATTCAATACCCTCCTAAGGAAAACCCTGGTGAAAACCACCAAACTGATACAAAACAATTCAGGAAAGTACGGATGACATGCACTCAAATATAGAGCAACTTTTTTTTTTCTAAAAGAAAACCAACCAACCAACCAACTCTCACAAAACAAAGAATAACCTTTTAAAATGGTAATAATAAGAGCATCAACTAATATGTCCACGCACCATGCATTCTACTGAGAGTTTCTGCATACACCAATGGGCAAATAAGCAGGACCACTAGCCAAAGCACTCATGTCAACTATGAGCACACAACAACTTATTAATGCTTTAATAACCAAGTTCCCAGACTAGACTGAGAGGTCTCTGATGTCTTATTACAGCTTATATCCCAAATATCTACTGCTGCAATTCCTTAACAGATATTAAAGGCCTATAATGCAATAGAAATTATAATAAGCACTGGATACTCATCCCAACTAATCTCAGGACTTCTCTGAGAAAGTGATATTTCAGATGATACCCAAGAATGAGAAAAAGCCAGCTAGTAGGATTTTCAGTTCCCATCCTCTACTTATATCCTCTGTTCATGTTCAACAGTAAATCATCTTCTGAATACACTTCTGTTTGGATTCAAAGCCATCTTGGAATTCTCCAGTTTCTTGGTCCACTTTCTCTATATTCCTAAAATGAGATATTATTCTAAAACCTCAATCCAAATTATTTCCTTCTCCATTTCCTTCTCCACTGTGGTCTTATTCTACTCTGCTTATCTCAACTTTGTTTTGTTTTGAAAGCCTTATACTTTTTTGATTGCTTTCATATAAATTATCTAATTAAGAGGCAATATGATATAGTGGTTAAGAGTGTAAGCTCAGCAGTTAAACACCTACAAGCTCCAACTCCACCTTTGCTATGATTTTAGGTGCCTCTCTATGCCCGTTTCCCACCCCCACCCCCGTCCATATGATAGGGATAAGTATCTAATTCCTACTTGTTTTGAAGATTACATGAGATACTGTACATGGTAAGTAGCATTATACCAGTTATAAATATTAACATTGTTAATCATTAACCAACATTCTGAAGAACTTAAGGATCTTTTTAAAAGTTCAAGACAAGACAGCCATTATTTCAAATGGAGATTGCCAAAATGTACATTTCTGACCTTAATCAATCACTAGAGTCACAATATCAAACCACTGACCCATGCTCATCTCCACCTGGATGATCTATAGTGGCTTTGTCAAATATCAATCATCTTCCCACAAAATCAGCCCCTTCTTAGGCCTTCACTTCTAACTCCACCTTCTGCTTCACTCATGTTTGTCATCATCAGAATGTGCCATTTATTCTTTGCAAAGGTCAGTAGCCTCATCCCTTTGTCTTCATTCCCACAACCAACCCTCTCTTGAAGCCCTCTAGGTTGTTGAAATACTGTGTAAGCAGTAATGTAGCTCACGGCCGGAATACCACTGTGAGTAGAAGCTGAACCCGAGCTGACCTCCTGGTTGACTTCTCTGGCAGCAATCTTGGCATATTTCATACTGTATGTAGTTCATGGGAGCTAAAGGAGACCTAAATATAAGACTGTCCTTTAACAGCACACACACACACACACAAATTTATCATAAAATGAATCAAAGCTGTGCAAAGTCACCTAAAAGGTACCAAACACCCCCCAGGTCACTAAGACTTGAGTATGACAAGTCTTGACAAAGCAAAAGGAATTCAGAGGGAGAGAGTATGTGATCAGAGGACCCACATTAATCCCTCCCAGCAAGAATAGCTGTATTGTGAGGATGGATGAGAGCAGGGACTAGATCCATTCTGTTGATGCTGTATGAGTAAGACAGCATCTAGCCCAGGAACAGGAAGGTTAACAGATACAGAAAATATTAATGAATTCCCTGAAAGCCTTCTCTTATCATTATAACCAATCTTCCAGTTCTTTCTCCACACTCACCACTCACTACCTGACAGTTGCACGACCAACAAGTAGAAACTCGCATTAGACAGAATGATGCAAATTATTGCTCTTGTCCATTATATTTCCTTCTATAAGTTAATAAATTGGCATTCTCATAATCCAGAAACTCCCAACTCTTAAAAAAAAAAAAAAAAGTTCACTATTTACTCGTTTGTAGGTACTAGGTTTGGGATTTTTTGTTTTCTTGCTTGGCAGGGGGAAGGAAGAAAAGCCTGGTTCCTCTTCCCCAAGCCCCATTTTTATTAACAAGATACTGACTGACAAGATCAAATTTGTTTCCCTAAGGCAGAGGAGTTCATGTTCTGAGCCACAGTCAGCTCCTGGTCTTGTTTTTGCTGATTGTATAGAGCTTCTCCATCTTTGGCTGCAAAGAATATAATCGATCTGATTTTGGTGTTGACCATCTGATGATGTCCATGTATAGAGTCTTCTCTTATGTAGTTGGAAGAGGGTATTTGCTATGACCAGTGCATTTTCTTGGCAAAACTCTGTTAGTCTTTGCCCTGCTTCATTCCTTATTCCAAGGCCAAATTTGCCTGTTACTCCAGGTGTTTCTTGACTTCCTACTTTTGCAAATTCAGACTGAAATTGAAGAAAGTAGGGAAAACCACTAGACCATTCAGGTATGACCTAAATCAAATCCCTTATGATTAAACAGTGGAAGTGAGAAATAGATTTAAGGGCCTAGATCTGATAGATAGAGTGCTTGATGAACTATGGAATGAGGTTCGTGACATTGTACAGGAGACAGGGATCAAGATCATCCCCATGGAAAAGAAATGCAAAAAAGCAAAATGGCTGTCTGGGAAGGCCTTACAAATAGCTGTGAAAAGAAGAGAAGCGAAAAGCAAAGGAGAAAAGGAAAGATATAAACATCTGAATGCAGAGTTCCAAAGAATAGCAAGAAGAGATAAGAAAGCCTTCTTCAGCGATCAATGCAAAGAAATAGAGGAAAACAACAGAATGGGAAAGACTAGGGATCTCTTCAAGACAATCAGAGATACCAAAGGAACATTTCATGCAAAGATGGGCTCGATAAAGGACAGAAATGGTATGGACCTAACAGAAGCAGAAGATATTAAGAAGAGGTGGCAAGAATACACAGAAGAACTGTACAAAAAAGAGCTTCACGACCCAGATAATCATGATGGTGTGATCACTGACCTAGAGCCAGACATCCTGGAATGTGAAGTCAAGTGGTCCTTAGAAAGCATCACTAGGAACAAAGCTAGTGGAGGTGATGGAATTCCAGTGGAGCTATTTCAAATCCTGAAAGATGATGCTGTGAAAGTGCTGCACTCAATATGCCAGCAAATCTGGAAAACTCAGCAGTGGCCACAAGATTGGAAAAGGTCAGTTTTCATCCCAATCCCAAAGAAAGGCAATGCCAAAGAATGCTCAAACTACTGCACAATTGCACTCATCTCACACGCTAGTAAAATAATGCTCAAAATTCTCCAAGCCAGGCTTCAGCAATATGTGAACCGTGAACTTCCTGATGTTCAAGCTGGTTTGAGAAAAGGCAGAGGAACCAGAGATCAAATTGCCAACATCCACTGGATCATGGAAAAACAAGAGAGTTCCAGAAAAACATCTATTTCTGCTTTATTGACTATGCCAAAGCCTTTGACTGTGTAGATCACAATAAACTGTGGAAAATTCTGAGAGATGGGAATACCAGACCACCTGATCTGCCTCTTAAGAAATCTGTATGCAGGTCAGGAAGCAACAGGTAGAACTGGTCATGGAACAACAGACTGGTTCCAAATAGGAAAAGGAGTACGTCAAGGCTGTATATTGTCACCATGTTTATTTAACCTATATGCAGAGTACATCATGAGAAATGCTGGACTGGAAGAAACACAAGTTGGAATCAAGATTGCCGGGAGAAATATCAATAACCTCAGATATGCAGATGACACCACCCTTATGGCAGAAAGTGAAGAGGGGCTAAAAAGCCTCTTGATGAAAGTGAAAGTGGAGAGTGAAAAGGTTGGCTTAAAGCTCAACATTCAGAAAACGAAGATCATGGCATCTGGTCCCATCACTACATGGGAAATAGATGGAGAAACAGTGGAAACAGTGTCAGACTTTCTTTTTCTGGGCTCCAAAATCACTGCAGATGGTGACTGCAGCCATGAAATTAAAAGACGCTTACTCCTTGGAAGGAAAGTTATGACCAACCTAGATAGCATATTCAAAAGCACAGACATCACTTTGCCAACAAAGGTTCGCCTAGTCAAGGCTATGGTCTTTCCTGTGGTCATGTATGGATGTGAGAGCTGGACTGTGAAGAAGGCTGAGCGCCAAAGAATTGATGCTTTTGAACTGTGTTATTGGAGAGGACTCTTGAGAGTCCCTTGGACTGCAAGGAGATTCAACCAGTCCATTCTGAAGGAGATCAGCCCTGGGATTTCTTTGGAAGGAATGATGCTAACGCTGAAACTCCAGTATTTTGGCCACCTCATGCGAAGAGTTGACTCATTGGAGAAGACTCTGATGCTGGGAGGTATTGGGGGCAGGAGGAGAAGGGGACAACAGAGGATGAGATGGCTGGATGGCATCACTGACTCGATGGATGTGAGTCTGAGTGACCTCCGAGAGCTAGTGATGGACAGAGAGGCCTGGCGTGCTGCAGTTCATGGGGTCGCAAAGAGTCAGACAATACTGAGCGAATGATCTGATCTGAAGGCAGAGGATCAAACTCTAAGCTGAAGAGAACTGAACATAAATGCTATGCCATGAGGGAGGCCCTGTGCATCAATAAACTTGTTTCTCTTGGTGTTTAACGCGAATACAGGCCTTTCACACAAACCACCCAGCACATCTCTGCCAAGTCCTATTCATCTTTTATAAATCTTATTTACATCTTGCCACAGTTTAGCAGCTACAATGGATCCCTACTGTCTTTCAGATCAAATTTTAACTCCTCCAGTTGCACTGAAGGCCTCTCCCGGTCCTCTGGCCATAGTCCGGCCTGTCTGCATTCAGCCCAGTCTCAGCGCTGGTCGTACCCCTTTCACCTCCATTCTTCTCCTCTCCTCCCTTATAATCTGATTTATAAACCCTTCCCAAACCTCCTCCCTTACTATCAGTTCCTTTAGATATCTTATGTAACACATAATGCTGGTCTTAAAATTACTACCAGACTTCCCTGGTGGCCCAATGGATGGAATCTGCCTGCCAGTGCAGGGGACTCGGGTTTGATCTCTCACCCAGGAAGATTCCACATGCCTCAGAGGAACTCTGCCTGTGCACCACAACTACTGAAGCCCAAGCTCCTGGAGCCTGTGCTCCACAACACACAGGAGCCACCACGGTGTTAAGTCCACACACTACAACAGAGTTGTTGCTCCTGCTCAGTGCAACTAAAAAAAAGCCCAGGAGCAGCAAAGAAGAACGACCCAATGCAGCCAAAATGGAATATATAATTTTTTTTAATTACTGTCCTATTTTATCTAATTAGCTCATTGTTAATGCATAAGTTCAAAGTACAAGAATTCTTATTGCTTTTATATCCCTCATTCGAAGTATGTATGGGCTAAAATACATAGGAAAAATGCATGTTTTCCTAATGAATTAAAATACTTGATAATAACCAAATTCTAAAAAGTTAAATTTCTTGTCTGTATCAGGTTTGGGTTTGAAATTTATTTTTTCTTCCCTCTGTAAGCCAGAACCATTAGGTGTAAATGAATTTTTTAAATCTGAGATACAATTAACGCAAAAACCTACAATTCAGATTCTCATCGAAGTGTGTATCACTCACATTCAAGTATGTATTTTAATACAACAAAAGTTGACAATAAGGCAAATACGCCACCTCCTTTCCACACAGCCAGGCTATAACCATCATAGCTCCCTCTGGAACATGACACACTGCATCTGAGCAAGCTGTTGCCTAGGAAGTCAAACAATTATTACCCATTACCTCACAAACTTGCAGAGATGCAAATGTTTGCCAAAAAGATACAAGGCCAATGGTGAATGCAGCCAATGACTAACAGTGGCTCCATGAGCCAAACGTCACAGCAGAAGAACTGGCATCACTCTGAGAAGTTTATATGGACGCTGTTATGTCAGCAAAAATGAAATTCCAATGTTTATCTCAAGATAATACTTCACTAAGGACAGCACACTGTTCATACTTTTAAAATAAATGAAGCATAATCTCTGGGGACCATTAGCCCTTATTTTGTTTCCAGGCCCTATAGTGACCAATCATTTCTCCATCAGATCAGGAAACCATGTAATACAACTCTGACGATTTCTCATAATAATTGTTTACAAAAGCTGTGTCTATACATGCAATTTCCTGGGTAAATGTACATTTAAAATCGCCATTGCTTTCAGATAGTCCCCGAAGTGGGAAAACATCAACTTATTAAGCCTCCCAACAACAACAACCAAAAAACCATTCATTCAGCAAAAAAAGTACTCAGTTCCTAACCTAGGAATTAGAAATTTAATGATGACCATGATCTTGAGTTCCTTAAAAATTTAAAGAAGAACTACCTAAAAAGCATGTTTCTAAGAGTCTCACATTTCAAAGTCAACTCAACTTTCTGCTGAATTTTAAACAGTTTATCCAAAACTGCCAGGATCTGAAGCATTTCCAAGGAAGGCAAAGTGAAACTTCTACATCATCATTTATGTCGTAAGTGCCTAAGCAAAATACAAGCATCCACCATGTTGTATATTTATTTGGTGGCTGCTGAGATAACTTCAAAAGATCAGACAAAAAAAAACGGTAAGGGTAAACAGAAAGCCAGCATTCCAACATGTTTTTATAAATCAGGTATCTGAGTTTAAAAACTCTTATTCACGAAGTAAATTTGTCCTTCATTACTACCATGAAAAGAGATCATTTCAAATCACCAACTCATGTAACCTGTCACTCTGGAGCAACATCAGACTTATTGACACCTTTGGAAAATTAATAATCCTTTTAAAAGAGAAAAAGCAATTATGAGGCCCCTAAGAAAAGTAAAAGCCAAACAAGTCCTTCATGAAAGGCACAACACGCTTTCCGTTCTGTGTGCAGCACTCATTTTCCCCTTCTGAGATTACCCTTCTGAGTCATGTGCTATTTGTCACTAATGGATTGCGTCATCCCTCAGTGTGAGGCTTTTGCTCTCTAGAGAATAAAGCAATGAAGTAAAAATATCCCATTGTCTGATGCTCATGACTTACCAGACTACACAAGTTGACTCTACTGATCTATTATTTAAAAAGCGAAAATATTAACTATAAATATATGATGGAATTGTTAGGTAGGGAGAATAGGGAAAAGGAGTCCAAAATGGCGGTGGCTAAAAGACAAGGAAGGTCAAAGGAAGGTCCGAGGACCAGAGGGAAGACTTCGGCAGAACAAACAGCACTCCTGGCCAAGCCTAATTTGCATAGGGCAGGCCCAGGTGGAGAAAAAACATATAAAAGGAGGAGCCAAAGCGCTTTCTCTCGGACTCTCTCTCCTGCATGCGTGTGCTCTTTTCTTTCTCTCTCTCTCACTCTCTCTCTCCTGCTATCTTCTAAATAAAATGGAGCTGTAACACTGATTTGCCTAAGAGCTGTAGCACTGTTTGTCCAAGACCCGAGAGCTGTGATGCGCCAAGGGCTTTAATGTCCGTCGCTCCAAATCTTTGTTGTGACGAGACAAAGAACGGAGGAACATACACTCGAGTGACAGAATCCTCATGTCTGATCCAGTACTCTGAACGTTGAAACATTATCTCGTCTAAAGTACATGTCCCTTCTCAAAGTCACCCTCAGACAAATGAATTTTTTATGTCTCCATAATCAGAAAAACAGAAAAGATCATGCAGTCTCTAAATCATACACCAAATTATCCAAAGGGATCGAACCCGGGTCTTTCACACTGCAGGCAGATTCTTTACTACCATATGAGTCACCAGGGAAGCTCAAATTATCTAAATCAGATACTAAATTACATCAGTTTCATGGAAAAGTCTTCGGGGTACATTACCTACTACAGATAAACACATACTAACATGTATATTTTTCTCTTCATTACTGCTCTCCAATCATCCTTGAGTAATCAGATCACTCAAATATTATAAATAATTATTGAGAGTAAGTTTCTCACTCTAAAATAATCTGAACTTGTTAGGTCTTTATTCCTCATGGCCCCACTTCTCCAACCATCTGAAAAAAGCCTTGTCACATTTGTGAATGCTCGAATTACTGAGAAGACACCATAATGACTGCTCAGCTTGACTGAAGAGGACTACAAAGCAGAAAGAGATCTCCTAGTCAGAAGGAAGAGCAAGCTCTCCCTGGGAGTTTTGAAGATCAGTTGCTTTTGCTGCTGCTGCTGTTTCATGCACTCAGTCAAGTCTGATCTTTCTGACCCCGTGGACTGTAGCCTGCCAGACTCCTCAGTCCATGGAATTTCTCCAGGCAAGAATACTGGAATGGATTGCCATTTCCTCCTCCAGGGGACCTTCCCCACCCAGATAGGGTCTGGGCCAAACCAGCGTCTCTTCCGTGTCCTGCATGGCAGGCGGATTCTTTAACACTGCACCACCTGAGAAGCCCTTCAAAGTGAAGTCACTCAGTCGTGTCCGACTCTTTGAGACCCCATGGACTGTAGCCTACCAAGCTCCTCTACCAAGCTCCTCCATCCATGGGATTTTCCAGGCAAGAGTACTGGCGTGGGTTGCCATTTCATTCTCCAGGGGATCTTCCCAACCCTGGGATCGAACCTGGGTCTCCTGCATTGTAGGCAGATGCTTTACCCTCTGAGCCACCAAGGAAGCCCTGAGAAGGCCTTAGTTGTTTTTATCAAAGAGCAAACGTTTTAACCTTCCAATCTTCCAATCAGGATTCTCAAACGAGAATATTAAAAGGAAAAAGAAAATCCTAAACATTCCATATTTACACAGGAATTTTCCTCCCTAGAAGTTTTCCTTTCCAAAATTCTGATAAGGGCATATAAAACTTTATCTCCTTAAGATTTACTTCCCTCTTTGGTGGTATATATGTGGGAAAAGCATCCAGTGAATGCTGAGGGCTATTGTTTAGGACTGAAAAAGCTTTAAAGTTTAGTGTTTACTTTGCCAAAATCTGAAAATGTCACCGCACCTCACTCCTCACTTGAGCATTTTGTGTAAAGGCATCTTTAGTTAAGTTCTACTAATCAAATTCTAAAGAGTCACCTGGGTAAATAGTACATTAATCACGTTTTTCAAACTTTAAATTTACATTCTATAATTTCATTCTATGCAAATATTTTTTTAAACATGCAGAAAGGATTAGTTATCATAGCTCTATTTTTAAACTGCCAAATTAATTCTAAAAGTTAAAAGGCCATTTCCTTCCATGGAATCCTGACTATGAGTCCCAGGTCAAAGAACGACTTAGATTTTATACATTTACTCTGGAAAATCTGAGATGCCTGTCAAATTACAAAGCAAGTGCATAAACATTCCAGTGACATTTAACTGCTACCAAACTGCTGAAAGTTGATCTTTAATAGGCCACAGCTGTTGATGGCCACGCTGCCTAAAAGTCTGAACCAAGCTTTGACTGTTCGGAGCCCTTTATCCAACACTGAAATCCTCAGGGGAGGATTTGCTTTGTTTTGTTTTTCCCACAGAGCACCCAGAACCCAAGGAAGAGAACATGTGGACTGCAGTCATTGACACACACACACACATGTGGACTGCAGCCATCGACAAACACACACACACACTATTCAGAACCACTGTTTGCGGTTCCTCAACCACCTTAACAAAAACTATTTCTCCCTTAACTAAACAGCCAGGAGTTACTTGCATAACACTCTGCTATATCTCCTATCAACAGAAAGTGGAAAGTAAGTGGCAAATAATTTGTGTTCTATAAGCTTTTTTTTGTATAGCAATAACATCAGGGTAAAATATATAGCCTCCCTGCATATCTTAGCTCCACAGATATCAACAGTATCGCTTTAAAATGCACTGCCTTTCAAAATAGGCAATTTCTCAAGCACTTACCTCAGTGGTCAATCATTTTCTTAATCTGGATCATTTATATAATGACTCTACCAGACTCATCTTATAAAAGTGTATTTGCAGTCAAATACAATCACATGTATATAGCAACAGCTGCTAATAAATTAAATGACATCCTTTGCCTAGAGGCACCAAATGCTCTGATTCAAGTTTACAAAGAGTGATAGAGAATATTGAAATGTAGCATAGTGTTAAATATCTACTGGACAACTCAAAAAAAAAAAAAAAAAAGAGGCAAAAATGATTGAACTGTCAGTGTAAGTACTTCAAAAGCAGAATTATCCAACTGTTCATTTAGACTACTAGGTGGAAAAGTAAAAAAACAAGAAAGAAGAGAAAGCATGCAAAGGTCAAACAAAGAAGGTACAAGGGTTAAACAAATTTTAGCCAACAACAATGGACAAAATAAAATAATTCCATAGAGCTGACTAGGTAACCAAAGTGGTTCCAAAATAATCAAAAATACAGGCAGCAAATTCAATATGTAGTGCCAATAAGCAGATTGAAAGAATAGATGCTAAATTCTAAGCATTAGAATCATCTGCTTTAATTCACTGGAAATCTTACTAGTCACAAATTAAATCCAACTTATGGCCAATGTTAAACTTTCTAATTTCTTCATTCAGTTCTTCCATTATATGAATTACCACACAAAAAAAGAAAATAATTTATAAACATACTAAAAATTCAGTAGAATTATAAACATTCATAATCAAAAGAGTAAATAATCCAACCCATGAGTTATTAATTATATTAGCTCTAAAATGAACCATGCAAATTATGGATGTGTTTTCCAGAATTCTGACAATGACAGTTTAATAATACATCTTCTATCTCAACCTTTCTCCAACACTGAAGGCAGCATTTAATAAAATATACCAATGAGAATTAGGGAAAAAAAAATTCTATTTGAATATTCACAGTGAAAGGTCTATTTTTCTCTTTGCTGTTGCCGCACTGCACAGTCCTGTCTGACTCTATGTGAACCCATGGACTGTAGCCCACCAGGCTCCTCTGACCATGGGATTTCCCAGCAAGAATACTGGAGTGAGTTGCCATTTCCTACTCCACAGGATCTTCTTGACCCAGGGATCGAATCTGCATGTGATTTCTTGAGGAAGAAGAGGGTGTAACCACATCCACAAATGACAAGGTCATTGACCCCAAGAGAAGAATGTGTACAGGGGAAGAGGAAACCAGCATCTGTTTAAACTATACAGCAAATCTCAAAACGGCTTCAACTCTGAGAAAGATGTCCCTAAAAACACATCTGAAAAAGAAAACCACTCAAAGAAATGTTGACCAGATAAACTCATGATCAAATGGCTTTGTATATGTGATCACATTAGGAACAACAGGAGAGGTGGTGCCTTAGGACAGCGCTACAAAGTCTTGCTTAAAGAGAGCTGAGCACCAGCAGTTTAGAACGCTGTGGAACAGCACAAGGGATTTATCCTTCCTTTGTTTGCTTTTAACATCAAAATACACTAGTGTTCATCTCCTTTCAGCTCCTGAGAGTGTGAGGGGAATAAAGAAACTAATTTGGGATCCTTTGAAGAAACTGCTTAGCTACCTCCATTTTTTTTCCTCTCATGCTTCAAACACCGGCTTACACAGATTGCAGAGTCTCAATGGGCCAAAAGTAAAAACTCATCAATGGAAGTATCCACTCTACAAAGGACATTCAGATTCATACTTCAGTCTCAAGGACCAGTGGTGAGGCAGCACAACCCAACTCAGCTGGTCCTCCTGCCAGGCTAGCTTACCCAAGGCAAGGACTCTGGTCCTGAACTTTAAAATCCAAGTTCTACTTACTTAATATCACTTAAGATCCCAAAGCACAAAGAATTTGTATTTGTGAGAAACTGTATGAAAGAGGATGCTTTCTTATCTACTAGCCAGGGCAAAATAGTAACAGTAAGGTAACAACCTAACATTACCTGTATTGAGATACGTATCATCATCACCATGCTTAGTCCTTCAGTCATGTCCGACTCTTTGCAACCCCGTGGACTGTAGCCCGCCAGGCTTCTGTGTCCGTAGGATTCTCCAGGTAAGAATACTGGAGTGGGCTGTCATTTCAATGGTGGCTTCCATATTCATATTAGATTTAAAAGTCAAGGTCTAACTACTCAACAGCTACAACAGCAAAAAATTAAAAACAGGCAAAGGTATGGAATGGAAATTTCTCCAAAGATGCTCAACATCACTCAGTCCTTAGGGAAATACAAGTTAAAACTACACTGAGACCCATTAGCATGGCAGTTATAATCTTTTTTAATGGAAAAAATATGTGCAGAAAAGGCTGCGGAGAAATTGAACCCTTTGAGAATTGCTAGTGAGGGCATGTAAAATGGTACAGTCACTGGAAAAAAGTGTGATGGTTCCTCAAAAGTTTTAAGAACTACCATCTGACTCAGCAATTCTTGAGGTATACACCCAAAATAATTGAAAACAAGGACTCAAACAAATATCTGCATATAAATATTCACAGCAGTATTAGGCACGATAGCCAAAGGGCAGAAACAACACAAATGTCCATCAATCAATAAATGGATAAATAAAATACGGCATAATTTCCAGAATAAAATTGCAACCTTAAAACAGAATGGAATTTTGTCACATGACACAACACAGATGAACTCTGAAAACATGCTAAATGAAATAAGCCAGGCACAGAAAGATAAGCATTGTACGATTCCACACACACAAAGTACCTAGAACAGGCAAATTCAGAGACAAAGTAGAATAAGAGTTTCCTGGGGCTGGGAAAAGGGGAGGAGGAGGAGCTGCTGTTTAATGGATATGGAGACACTGCTTGGGAAAATTAAAGAGTTCCAGAAATACATAACAGTGATGTTGACAACATCGTGAATACACTCAATGCTGCTGAATTAGGCCCTAAAAAGTAGTTACAATGGTAAATTTATGTACATTTTTATGTATTTTAATGTGCATTTTACCACAATAAAAACTCAAGGGCTAAATTTATACTCAGCAACCATTACTTGAAGACATAAGCACAGAAAGGACTCATGACCATCAAATAACCCCCTAATGAATATGGGGAACCATAAAGCCAGATTTCCAGCTTCTGAATACAAGTCAGGATTAATACTGTTGCAAATTGACACTAGAGTTATATTTTCCGAAGTAAATACGAATATTACTTATGGTTTCATATCTATCAGAAACAAACTCTGAACCTGACATCTGAAGTGAACTAACATGGTGGGGATGGGTGGTATATACTCCAACTCACTAAAAACGAGACATGAAAAAAAATGAAGCTCAGAGTTACTTTTCCAAAACCATGCCACTGGTTAATGATAAAATAAAGACCAGAACAAGTCAGGTGTCTCATCTATAGTGCTCTTTCTACACTTGGTTTAGCTTATTTTACTTATCCTCCCTCTCAAGATATGGATAGGCATTCATTTTAAATAGGTTATTCAAATGTCCTGAAAATTATACTTCACTTTTACACCCTGTAACCCTTAAATCTACCTCCCTTAACTGGAAGCAGTTCATTCCCATACTCCTGATCACTAATGAATTAAGCTGGAACATTTTTCTATGGAGGAGGGGAGTGATATTTCAAAACAACAAAGACAACTAATAACCTCAAACACTAAAAAATGGAAAGCCAATATGCCTGAAGGCTTAAGGGTGTCACTTTGCTAATAGGAAGAAGGCGCCAAAGATTTTTCACACCTAACTGCCTGACTACAAAAGGGCAGTCATTCATGTAACCCACATCCATAATCAAAATATACCTGCACAGTTTAAGGATCCCACAAGTTCGGAAGTTCTCAGTTGAGAAGATGAAGTTCAAGAAATTCTTTGAAAGAAGAGCCAGAGACCTCTCTTGGTTTTTTTTTTTTTTAAACAATCATATTTGGAAAGATATTTGCTCATGCCCTGGTTGAGAGAGAAATTTAAGACTATTCAAGAAGGCAACACCCAATACAGAGAACAAAGCCAGAGAAAACAATATGCCACTGAGATGCTTTTGCAAAATCTCATAGGTAGATAAAGGTATAATATCTCATTACAGCCACTAAACATGGAAAGTTATAGAGCTCTCTTGTCCTCAACATTCCATAGAACCTTCAGTCAACCCCACACCTACATCCCCTTCTTAGATCTGGGGCCTGAACTTGAGAAAAGCTTGACAGGTCACCTGTTCCTCCCCATAGCACATAAACACTTTGACCTTCAGAACACAGCCACCAAGTTATGATCCTCCCAAATGAAATCAATAAGTATTTACTGAATTCTTCTATGATAGATGGTATAGGAAATACAGGAAAAACAAAGACATTAATGACCTGTTCCTTGTTATCAAGAAATTTATGATCCAGTGAAAAATAAAAGATGTTTAGTACCCTTAAGAAAAAACAACAGATGTTTACCAGTAAAAAAGACTACACACACCACAGATGGGCTTGGCTTTGGGACAAAACCCATCTGAGCTCAAACGTAAGCCTTGACCTTTCCATGAGATGGTTGGATGGCATCACCGACTTGATGGACATGAGTTTGAGCAAGCTCCAGGAGTTGGTGATGGACAGGGAAGCCTGGAGTGCTGAGGTCCATGGGGTTGCAAAGAGTTGGACACGACTGAGCGACTGAATTGAACTGATATCTCAGTCTCTTCTTTCTATAATGTGGATAACAATACCTACCCTGTCGTGTGGTTGTAAAGTAAAAATGAAATAAGCACTGAGTTAACTAGTTGACTAGTGTTCACAGTTCTTCAACTAGTAAGCACAAGTAAGCACTCAAAGGTCAGTAATGTCATTGTTAATTATTATGAACACAGAAGCACAAATGCTGCCATGAGACAACAAATAGCACTAAAGATTAGAGGCCAGAAAAGACTCTCTAAATGAAGTGATCAGAGAAAGTCTGAGAGAAATGCTAGAATGAGCTGCATCTTAGAAAAAGGTCTTGAGAAAAGTGAACAAAGAAACCTGAAATATAACCCGGGTCTGAGGCTGACTTGTTGTGTGGCCTGGGTGGTGGCAGTAATTGAACATTTCAAAGTCTCAGTTTCTTTATCTACAAATTAAAGATCTGAATCAAATGACTACTAAAATATTCTGAAACAAAGATTATATGATTTGGTGTAGGAACCAATGGGCAAAATGAAAGAAGTAATTAAGTCTAGGTACCATTTATGGAATTTTCTTTTAAAAAGTCAGATATGTGACTGTACAAAAGACAGGGAAGAATCCTCTGGCTAGAGTACATGATCCAAAGAAGGAGGATTGTGGGGTTGAAAAACTGCTAATTTCAACTTCGCTTATAGCAACAGGAACTTACTAGAGGTGTCTGAGCAGGAAAGCAGCATAAGAACAACAAATAGTAAAAGAACATGGGAAAATAAAGGACAGAATAAACTGGGAATTGGAGATTAAGCGTACAAAAACCAATTAGGAGACTGAAAGTGCAAGTGTTAGTAGCTTAGTCATGTCTGACTCTTTGCGACCCCATGGACTGTAGTCCATCAGGCTTCTCTGTCCGTGAGTTTCTCGAGGCAAGAATACTGGAGTGGGTAGCCATTCCCCTCTCCAGGGGATCTTCTCAACCCAGGGATCGAAGCTGGGTTTCCCACATTGCAGGTGGATTCTTTACCATCTGAGCCACCAGGGAAGTCCTTAATTAGGAGACTAAATAGATGGAATTCAATGATTCTGGGGTGGAGAGATGGAAAATGGCCGCCAAGCAAAGGATTTACAAATCCCTGAATTCTTGCCTCATCTTTAATTAGAAGTATTGGGCTAATTAATTAAAGTAAAACAAAACTTTTATTTCTTTCAACTCTACGATTCTAGGATTCAAAGATTCTAATACAATTGATCTCTGTTGGAGCCAAGGGTTTTTTTTTCCTACAGGTCCCTAGGTGACATTAATGTATAGCCAAGGTTGAGAACCACTGTCTAGAAGAAAGGAAAACAGACACAGAACAGGTTAGCAGTTAATTCATAGAAGGGTATCTCTGAGACAGCCAGAAGTGATGGGGATAGGATTCTAGGGTGCAACTTGGAGCTTCCTTATCCACAGAATAAAAGGAGGCTATCCTTTCCACTGAGGGGCAGGAAAGAGGAAAGGATGGGTAAGTCAGTGCTGGATAGAAAAGCAGTTGTTACCAGCTGACCATCTTCATCTTCTCCATATAAGAATCTGTTTCAAATTCTCTATAAGTCAATTCACATTACTATTGGCACTTCAGAGTTTTCTCTACCTTAGAAAGATTATCAAACTCAGTCAAAATATTCACGTCTTCCAAAACAAGCAAAATATTTAATAGTATAAACTCTATTAAAACTTTAATTTCAAAGAAAAAAACTTTAATTTCACTTACTGGTCTTCATTCAATCCACAAACATCTATATAATGCTTTCCTCTATGTCGGTCACTGGGAATACACAAGTAATATAGGGTTGTTGCCCAGGAAAAATTTATATAAGAAAAACTGACCTTTTTAGGATTTTGAAATCCAACCTGGTAATTGCCAACAGATTTCTTGGGAGAGACAGGAAAAAGAGATATTATTAACTGTACTTGTGGAAATTAGAAAAGACTTCACAGAAAATCTGACATATGAGCTGTACCTTGGAAGAAATGACTCACTTTCACAGGGACCAGGGTTTAAAAGAACTGTCTCTTAAGAATATAAGTGCTTGTCATTTTTTAAAAACTTAAAAAATATCAGGTTCAACTATTAAGTATCATGACTTCCTTTTTTCAAAAATGTTATTCATCTTTATACTTTAAAATGTCAAAACATTTAAAGATAATACTCATGGAAAAGAATCTTCAATAATTTCCAGTAGACATTTAAGAGAAGAGTAATGACTTTATCATTATATTCTTTAGAAATACTTGTGTAAAAACAAAACATACACAAATATACACAAAAACAAAACATCAATAAAAATGTATGCCTGTTGTTGTTGCTGTTTAGTCACTGAGTCCTGTTAGACTCTTTTGTGACCCCATGGACTGCGGCCGCCCAGGATCCTCTGTCCATGGGATCTCCTAAGCAAAAATACTGAAGTGGGTAGCTGTTTCTTTCCCCAAGGGATCTTTCCCACCCAGGGATGGAACCCACCTCTCCTGCATTAGTTGGCAGATTCCTTACCACTGAGCCACCAGGGGTAGCTACAGGAACAGGAGGTGTGTGGAGGGTAGATTTAAACACTCACACACACTTTTTACTTTGTATTGGAATACAGCCGATTAACAATGTTGTGACAGTCTCAGAAGAACAGCAAAGGGACTCAGCCATACATATTTTCATTTTGACATTTTCTTTTTATTTCTAATTTACCAGACTTCAATTTGTTTTTTACTTCAGCAATTTAATCATCCATACTCCGTACAAGATATCTCAAGTCCAGTTACAGTGGTGGAAAAAATAATTAAATCTAAATACATACACTGGGTATTTCTCATGCAAGCCTCTATGGTCTTATACAGACAATCCAGTACAGATTACAACTGTACTAATTCACAATTCATTAATATTATGAATGAGAAGAAATGTATCAAATTCTTCCAGTTGCTCTCACCATCTGGAAAATTCACAGAATGAACTCAATTTACTAGATATAACAATATTCATAGTTTCTGCAATTAAAGCAATTTAACACATTTTTAAAGGGTTGGCTTTCTTTGAAAAAGTTAATGATCTTCTCATACATATAAAAATGATCTTAGAAGGTTATTGTACAAACCAACCACACCTAACACTGAAAAGAAATATTTCTAACTAAAATACAGTATAGTCTTTTATTTACATAAAAACTAAACTCATTGATGAATAAGTACAGAATTCCATAGTACTTCTTTCTAGGAGAAGAAAATGTTTTTCAAGGCAAAACATTTTGTTTTTATTAGTATGGTATGCAGCTGTATTATTTGTACTTCTGCCCAACATTCAGTATGTGTTCAAAGTATTCAAAAAGAACTGGCAATTCATATCCAATTCCTAACCAAAAGTCATCATAGTGACTACTAGGGGCATAAGGATAAAACTAAGCCACACTTATTCTGAAAAAGAAAAATGAATGGAAAAGAATGACTGCTTATGGGATGACCATTATCCACATTACACTGGTAAAAGGCAATTTTCAAAACCAAAAAGTTTTTTTTTTTTAATGTCAGATGGTATCTTCCAGAGGTTTGAAAACATGATACAAGTATTATGATATTTGTCCTCACAAATTCAGTTATACATTTAAACTCTTGATAAAACCTCTTCTGTTTACTCAAATGAGAGGAAGTAAAGCCGTCTGCAGGAAACAAGACAGCAGCTTATTGATCAAGCATTACAGGTTGACCTTCTCTATGTGGAATGTTTGGCCACATTTTATTGGAATAAAAGGCAAAGGTTAGTATGCAAACCCCTTCATGCTTCCTCTGAGGATGGACTTTATAACTGTGAAACACTCGTGTGAAACTCTCACATTTCCAATTTACAGTCCTTTAATCCATGGCCCAGGAAGCTGACTATCAGAATAGAAAGAAAGTAATAAAGGTGTTATTTAAGGCAAAACCTAATAACATTCAAACTCTTAAAATATTTTGTTCCAATAACAAAATGGCAAAACAACCTTATATATGGTAAAAGATCACACAATATAACATGAGAACAGGCCTTAAGAGGTCTTCTAACTTCACCTTATTTCTCCTTATGTTGATGAATTAGGACCTTGGTATTTTACTCTGCTCTATGGCACTTTTCTATAATAAGGATACTATTTGTGCTTCGGCTAATACAGGTTTAACCCTATTCTTCAAAGAAAATTTTAGCGCCTTTAAACAAACATATCCCTTACTTTCAAAGCCTGATAGGGTCATGCCAAAAAGATTTAAGAGCCAACTTGAAGGGACTCCCACTGGCCAAGCTTGGAACAATTTGAACATCAAAAAGAATGACTGTACTTGATGGAAATACAATGAATATATAAAAATCCACAAACCAACCAAAAAACCTTGAGATTACTATTATGTATTAATGACTTGCTTTAAAATTTGATAAAGGGAAAAATTAAGTTTTTAACTGTTTACTCCTACATTTTAAATTAAAAACTATTTTATGGTAATCAAATAGCCTACCTTGATGAGAAAAAGCTATTTTTCACAGAAAATTGCAAGCTTACAAAGCTGAAAGCATGAGAAAACTCTTAGGGTAAAGAGTTTCAGTTTTGCAAAATGAAAACAGTTCTGGAGGTTAGTTGTGCAACAGTGTCAATGTATTAACACTATTGAAATATACACTTAAAAATGGTTAAGACAGTATATTTTCATTATGTGTATTTTACCATAGTATTTTTAATCCCATTTTATCACCATTTTGAAACTCCCTGTGATATAATTGATTCAGGACCATCAACAGATATTAACATTATTAGATGAATGACTGATAAAGAACTAAAATATTTGTATGGTGCTAAAGTCTCACTCCCCTGGGATTATTTGCCCACCACAAAGGGAAAAATATAACTCTAAATGAGGAATTTAGTCACTATCTTATCTTAATCTTAGCTTCACTAACAGTGGGATAACTATATTATGTGGGTCTTGATTTGATGTGATATGAAATATACAACTTGGCTATTAAGTACTCTTACCAAAAATGTTTATTCTGAATCTAATCATGCCTTTAGATTTAAATTCTACTTTGCAGAAAATAAAGAGTACTGAAGACTGAGGTAAATATCACCACATGGCAACAATCGGACAAACCCAGAAAAAAAGAAAAATTCTACAAGACCTTAGGCAGCCATCCTGCATCTTTCCAACAGGTCATTGTCAGAAAAAGACAGTGAAAAGAGAAAGGAGGAGGACTGTTTTAAATCATGAGACTTAAGTGACATAACTATATATGTGCTCCTTCAGCATCCTAGTTTGATAAAGGAAGTCATAGGGATGATGGGAGAGATTTTCATATAAATTCAATATCAGATAATATTAGAGAACTATTGGCAATTGTTATATATGATAGTGTCCCAGTTAAATGCGAAAACTTTCATTTTATACAAATATGTAATGAAGAAATTGGGGCAAAATGTTATGAGTTCCATAATTTAGGTAATTCGGAGAAAAAAATACATGGTTAGAAGTTAATGCAATGGAACAATGTATCTAGGCAAAGATTAGCAGCAGCAGCTCAAAACCACTAGGCAAAAGCTCCTTAAGAAACTACAATGGATGGATTGAGCGCTGACAATACCAGCTGGCTGACAATACCTGAGCCCACTGATCAAACTTCATCTCAGAAAGCGAGGCAACAATCTACGGTTATACCACCCTGAACGTGCCCTGACCTCAGAAGCTAAACAGGGTTGGGCCTGGTTAGTACTTGGATGGGAGAAAGCGGGCCAACCATATATTGCCATACATCTTGAAGTGGTGCAATAAGAAATAAATACCAACAACTATGATGGATTCTCCAAAGCACTACCACCAAAAGTCAAATTTGAGTCTTAAGAAGCATCAGATCTAGCTAACAATTTACAGAAAACTCAGACAAGAGAAACAAATTAAGCACTATCACAGGAACGCAATCAACAAAATTCAGTAGGTGGGAAATTCTAAAGAAACAACCCAGTTTCTTCAACAAATGAACTGAAAAAGAGGAGAAAGAAACTACATATTGAGATATTTAAGAGACATTATCAACTGTAATGTGGACCTTATCTGGGTCCTAACCTGAAGAAACCAACAAGAAAAACATTTATTAAATAAATGGGAAGATAGGAACAGTCACTGAATATTTGATGTTAAAGAAGTGTTAAATTTTTTAGATGTGACAATGGGATTGTGGGTTTGATCTTTTTTTTAAAATGCTTACCAGACATACAAAAAAGCATTTATGGGTAAAGCAATATAATGTCTGGGATCAGCTTTAAAACAATCCAGCGTGACAGGGTGGGAACACAGGGATTTGCAGGCACATAAATGAGACAAACTGACCATATGTTGATAATTACCTAGAAGATGGGCACATGGGAATTCATTATTCTACTCTCTCCATCTCTCTACATTTATGTTAGCTTCCATTATAAAAAAAAATTTTAAACAGAAGTCAGAGAATAAAGCCTAATCACAGCATCTTCATCAAATAGAATCTTCTTCACCTACGACCTAACATAATAAACATGAACCAAAATAAAATAAAATCCAGCAAAAGATTTACCAACACAAATAAAACAAAGAAGAAAAGATGTAAGGCCTATGCTACAAGTCTTACAACAAATGAAACAAAGATTCTGCTGAATTATAGAACGACCCCCAACCCAATTTTGGAAAATGTGCTGAACATGAGGCGGGGGGAGAAACTATGTAATGGAAACATGGATACTCATTATACTATCTTTTCCATTTGTACATTTGAAATTTTCCATAATAAAAAAATAGGAAGAAGACTACCAATATCCTTCAAAAGGATCACCAAAGAACACAGTTATTTGATTCCTCACATACATACCAACTCAATAGAAAAGACCCTGATGCTAGGAAGGACTGAAGGCAGGACAAGAAGGGGATGACAGAGGATGAGATGGTTGGATGGCATCACCGACTCAATGGACATGAGTCTGAGCAAGCTCCAGGAGATGGTGAAGGAAAGACACAGGAGCCTGGTGTGCTGCAGCCCATGGAGTCACAGCGAGTCAGACATGACTTAGCAACCGAACCACTATACACTCCTTTCTGACTTGCCATCTTCCCATTTTTATTCTTTTACTTCCAACGGCCAAGGAAGAGGGAATGAGGAGTAACCACTGACAATACTTGCTTACTGAGTGGGAAATTTAACCAGCAAAACTGCAAGGTTTCCATAGTGTGCTAGAATAATCAAGACTGACTTTACTGTAAAATGTCTCACTTTAGCTGAAAACCTGATTTGTGGTCTGTAGTAATTACCAAGGCATCTGCTTTTTCCCTTTCTTTTTTGGAAATGAAGCTGGACAAGAAACTTGTAATTTGTATTTGGATGTGGTGTTTGCAGGATTATCATCTTCCCAAACTTCTAAGTGATTCCATCTGTTTTTATGGGGAACTGGGCTTAGGATGACTTTGAAAAATGAAGAACTAAGAAACCAAACCAATCATCCTTACAATTAAATCTGGTATACCCTGAGCAATTTTAAGAAAGAACAGAACTAATGAAATATTCATGCCAAAAAATATTTTAAAATTTGAACCTCTAGCTGATAAAAGCTTCTGGATATGACTACCAATTTATGGGACAGAGGAACAGGTCAAACTAAACCACAGGGATGGAATCAGCAAAATCAAAGCTGAAGGGGATGAGAGAGGACAAACAACCCAGTTTCCTCAAAATACTAGATTACAAGGAAATACAAAAGAGACAATCTATTGATTAAAAAGAATCACTAATTGCAATGTGTGATTCCTAACTTGGATCCCCATTTCAGCAAAAAAAGAAAAAGACTATTAAAACAAGAACAAATGGAAACTTGAATGGAGTTAATATTTGATATTAAAGATTTGCTGTTAACTTCTTAAGTGTAATAATGGTATTGTGATTTTTCTAAAAGTCTTATATTTCAATGATCAGATGCCTGGGATTTGCTTCAAGATAATACAGTTGGGGTGAAGGCAACAGAAATGTAGATCAAACGAGGCTGGCCATGAGCTGATAAACTGTTAAAGCTGAGTGATAAGACTGCCCGGGTTGGGATGAGGGGTGTCATTATACTATTCAGTTTACTTCTGTATATATTTAAAACATCCCAAATAAAGCTCTTTGTTGAAAAAGCATGGAATAAAGTTAGCTTATCAAATAAAAAACTTTATCAAAATGGGAACCAGAAAATCTTGGACTTGGGGGACACCTTAATGGTCACAACGTCCCATCCCTCACCCAACGACTCTTTCCCACACTTTTAAGAGGTGACTATCAGCCCTGGGGTCTTTTAATTTATTTATTTATTATTGACGGATAATTGCTTTACAGAATTTTGCTGTTTTCTGTCAAACCTCAACATGAATCAGCCATAGCCCTGGGGTTTTCCAAACCCTGGAAAAGTCACTACTTCCTATGGCAATCCATTCCATTCTCTGCCTGCTTCAACTGTTAAAAAGTTCTCATAGTGAGTAGGAAACTTCTCTTCTCTGAATCTCTTATTTTTATCCATGTAAAAAGGATAAACAGATCACAGGCCACTGGTGAGTTGTGAAGTCTAGTTAGTGGTTTGTTAACTGACATTTTATCATCATTATTTAGAAAAGAAAATCTGAGCATACAGCACATAAGTAAGGCTAAGAACTAAATCTACAAAACATGTCTGTTATTCACTTATATACACACATGGACTTCCACACTGAATAAAGGGTCAAGGTACAAAATCTATTTTTAAAGTGGATTTTGTCCTAAGAAATTTAGAAAGCCAGTGCTCAAAAGACAGTCTCAATAGGCTGCCCACCCGAGCAAGTCTTGCTCTTTCAGCTGTTTCAACATCTAGCTCCTCATGTGCTATGTTTTCTCCTAACTTCATCATTCCAGGAACCCTTCCATGGACATGGACTCGGTATGTCTATGCTTCCACTCATTCTTACTGAACAAATACATACTTAGTTCATACAACATATCCCTTAAAATGTAGTATCTAAAAATGAACAAATTATTCCAAGTTAAACACAAGATATTTCACATATTCACTTAAAAAAAAAACCAAACTTTGAGATATTGGTAGATTCCTCTAAGTCATATAAGAATTCAGAGCTGAAAAGAAAGACAGCCTGGTGAGACTTGAGTTAACAAATTATGATTGTAGGTGAAGTCATGGGTGATACAAAATTAGTCAAGGCTAAGAATCAAAGACTGAGAACCCTGGGAAACAGAAAATAAATGAAGGGGTAGTCAGAAGAAAAGAAAGAACAGAAAGAATATATAAATCTTGCAAAGAATAGAAGGAATATAGAAAAAGAGCCCTAACATGTCAGGAGAGAATTTCAAAGACAATATGGTTGGTCACTAATATCAAAAATAATATAAGGAAAATGCGTTCAGTGGACTTGACGACAGAGCAATCTCTGTTGTTTCCAGGGCAACATGGAAACGAACAATTCCACTGTAGTGGTGAGGCCAGAAGTCAATAAAAGGAATAAAAAGATATCTACTACTTTTCAAGCAGAAGTATTGCAAAGGAGGTCAAGCTATCCTGTTTCTCTTTCAAAAACCTTATAATAGACAACCTTTACTTCCAACAACTTTCATCTTCTTTATTTCAACCCATTTTGTAGCTAATAAGACAATCTATATAAGCCTTATTTGGTTTCCCTACACACTTCCATGAAATCTGTAAATCTGATTAGCAGTCCTTGTTGTCATCAGGAAGATTACAGGCAAAAATATTTTGGATAGAAGATGACAAAGATTAAAATTTCAGTAACATACACCACCATAGATTCCCCCTAACACACAGTTTTTCCCTAATGCTACCATTCAGACAGCATGAAAACATTATCAAATGTTTTGCCAAAATTCTATGCCTATGTTTTTCCTATATGGAAAGGCATCTTAACTTACTTTCTCTACAGAGACAAATAAATGAGCCACAGACAATATCTTAAGTGGATCTGGACCTATGACAACTGAACCACTTAAAGAGAAAAACAGACACAAGAACAATGTCACTTGCCCAATGTCACACTTAGTAATTGGTGAACTACTTTCCTTCTATCCGCTGCTACTTTCAGAAGAGAAAAAAAAAAAAAGTAGAGGGAGAGGGGGAAGAACATCAGATACCTGGTCTGTTAAAATTCCAGTCATTGTAGACCCAGGACAAATCCCTGACAAAAGTCTACACTTTTCAGGAGAGCCCAACGAAGACCAAGGTTCCACCAATACACCCACACTTCAAGGTACTCAACTGAAGGTTCAGCGTACTCTGAAGTACTGGCTTCAACAGCTCCTTTGTGACCTGTCAGCATTCCAGATGGGCTCCACGTTCTACTGGGGGTGGGGGGGAAGCCACTTCAGTGGTTACCACTTTACTTTCCACATGCTTCCACTTTTCCTCCCTTCCCCTTTATAACTAAAGCCAGGAAAGGAACATGAGTAGACCCGCATTAACAGCTTTCAAGTTTCTCAATGAAAAATACCCACCCAGTAATCAAATTATAACCTCATACAATGGTGTGTAGCATTGGCTCTGGTTCAAAAGGGCTCCTCTGGGGAGGGGAATGCAAGCACAAATAGGGTACGAAGAGGAATTTACATATTCTCAGGGATAATGTAGGACAGTAGTCATGACTTTAGACTCAGATGGCCTGGCTCAAATCCCTACTCTGCCATTAATTAGCGGAGTGACCTTGAACAAATTAGTTAATCTTACGGTGCCTCAGTTTTCTTAAGAGGCAAACCTAGAATAACAGTACCAACCACACAGGACTTCTGTGAAGATTAAATGCATAATATGTGTAAAAGTACCTATAGGGTAGTATCTGACACATACTAAGTGAAAGTGAAGCCGCTCAGTCGTGTCCGACTCTTAGCGACCCCATGGACTGCAGCCCACCAGGCTCCTCCATCCAAGGGATTTTCCAGGCAAGAGTACTGGAGTGGGATGCCATTGCCTTCTCCAAGTGCTCAAGAAATGTTATCTATTATCTATCATTATCAGCATTTTCTAATTCAATATGTGATATCTTTACAAAATATATATTAAGCTATGTTCTAATTTAAAACAATTAAAATATAAACTATCTCCAATATAAAAGGCATGCTTATTAATTAGGAAAAGTACTTCAACTATTAAGTGAGTGTCAGCTTTGGCTTTTATGTCAATGTTTTACATGTGATTTCTCAAAGAATATACGACCATTGTTTAAGGCATATACTTTCCCCGCTGTACTGCCAGACAGAACTACACATATGGCAAGTTGCTATGATTTTATAACCGCATAGTCCCATTAAATTTCAGTGAGCTAAAAAAAAAAAAAAAATGTTTCGCCTGGTCTTATTCCAACATATTGCCACAAAACTATGCTAAGCAAAAGAATGAGAGGCAGAAAAAAGAACTGAGAAAGGGAAAGAAAAAAGAAAAATCTAAAAAGAAAATCACTGTATCACTTTGCTGTATACCTAAAACACAGCACTGTAAATCAGTCATATTTCAATTAAATAAATAAGAACATTAAAATCTAGCATTGACATAGACAGGAGCCATGGAAAAACAATTCATAGACCAACATCACCTTGAGAATGCACTAGAATTTGAAAATCCATTCAGATTTGGTTTAGGAATTACGTTTTCGAGCACTAGCTAAAGCATTTCCTTTATGTCCACGGCACTGCATTTAGATGAAACTGCTTCCACTGGTTAAAACTCAGATGAAATTGCTTTTACTGATCAAAACAATATTCAGATATTTAATCCAAAAACATGACAACTGAATATGACATAAATGAACTAATTTCTGTAATTCTACAAAATCAGTAATGAACATGAACTTTATTTTGGAGACCACAGAGCATATGCAAATGGAGGGGGAGGGTGGGAATCTTACCTACTTACAAATGAAATTATATAGTATCCGGAATTTGCCTCAAAGTCATGAGAGTAGGGTGTATCAACAAGACTGGCCGGCCCTGTGCTGGTAATTGTCAAAACTGGGTGAGGCTTCTCTATACTTCTGAATATTTTTAATTTTTTCCATAATAAAAAATTTAAAAAAGAAAAATACTTTTTTCTTCAAAAAAAAAAAAAAACACTTCAAAATATAATCAGATACAGTAAAAACATGACTTTAAAAAAAACCTAATAACAGCAACAAAAAGAGAAAGTCTTAAAGAGCCACACTGGGGAGTGGAGGGAAAAAAGAAATAAAGAGCCATATTATCCTTCACTGTTCCATGTGTGCTGCGCAGAGCAAGTAACACAGATCACACATCTATAGAATGCTCTAGATTCCACCCTCAAGTCTTTCCATTTAAGTCAGCCGCACTGGGGATGAAAGTGAGCTGGCCTCAATTAGGAGAAAAGTTGGAGCCACGTCTGCACTACACATGCTGCCCACAGCGGCAGCCGCTCATTGCAGAGCTGCTCTAGTGGAGACTATCTTCCCCGCACCTTTATTTTTCTGTTTGGGGGTGGGGAGAGAGGGCGGAAGGAAGAAAAATGTTCATGTTCCCTTCTGTGCGTAATTTAAAACAGACAATCTTAGCATTAAGGAAATTAGGACTCTGGCTTTGCTGATGTTGATTTTAATGGCCAAGATCCAAAAACAGTTCTGGTTACAAGCCCATGGATAAACTTTTGATTCCTTTGTCAGTGGAGAGACCCAGCTCATTACTTGGCACTCTAACCTTTCCCATACACAATTTGGATTCATTTTATTAAGAAAAAAGAAGTCTGCCTTTTTCTCCCTAAGAGAAGTGAATTAAAGAACACTTTTTAAGAAAGATGTTCATTTAGCAGCTTTCCTCCCAGAGTCTAAAAGCAATTAAACAGAGAGTACTGGGGAAAAGTAAAAGATTATCATATAAAAATGGGCTCCAAAATGAAGGCTGAATATGCACCATTGTCTAGCATATGACCACCGAGCCACATTTGCTTTTCAAATTCTTGTGAAAGCATTTGGCACCGTTTTCCAATAATCCCATAGGACTTCTACTTCCTTGTTTTTTCAATACTATTTCAAAACGTTGACACATTTATTGAACTATTTTTGGAAGACCTAGCTCTGTCTACCTTCAGGGCTCAAGATACAAATATATAAAAGCTACAGACAGCTATAAAACTTGGCAGGCTTCCTGAGTTCTCCAAGAAAACTTCAATTGGCAACTCCATTAACATCAAAAGAACACACACACTAGAGGGAACAACTCTGGACACTGGGAGACCTTGGCTGTGCCTGAAGCTCCATTACTAAATTGCTGAATGGCTTTGAGAATGTTTAACTCCTTCCTAACTCACTTTCCTTACCTGAAACAGAAGTCTATGACACAGTCAGCATACACAGTTTTATGTTGTTATCTATTAGGAGAAATCTTATTTTAAACCTGCCCAAAGTTTATCAACCTTTAGTAATCAGACTGACTTTATAATTTTTGCCAAATCCAAACAGCCACTGTATTATTACTGATGTGACACTTATCCTTATATCGTCACTTTAAAATACCTACTTTAGCCTTATAGTATGTAATTCGAGTACTTGGGTATTTTTCTGATAAACACTGACATGTGTATTTAACCATTAAAAGAAAAAGATTCATCTGTGTACCACCTCAAATCATTTTAACATACCACCACATTTTGGGGAGATACTGCCCTGATCTATTTGCCTATAACATCCTCTACATTAATGTATAAAGTATTTGAAACTGCTAAAACCCACTCAGCAACTTAACCAACACTAATCACATGTACTCCTGAGCCCTGGGATCATCCTAGAGCTTCTCAGACCTTTCAGCCACTTCCTTATTCAGAACCTCCATTTTTGTTTCACTTTTCCCAAAAGTCATGCACAAAAACCCCTAATGTGTGTGTCTTCCCATTAGAATAAATCCCACTCTCTATTTATGCTCTAGTAATGAAATTTTTCACCCTTAAATTATTTAACAGAACCCCCATGAGTTCAAAGTTTCCTCTAATAACCAAAGAATATTCAAATAGTCAAAGAATATTCAAATTTATGTATGCCAATCATGTGTCAGTCTAAAGACAGACACACTAAGATATTCAGTAAATTCCATTAAAGGTTGCCATTCTGATACATATACATCAAATTGGTTTCTATTGTGTATTTTTAAATCTAGATTCAAATATATAAGATTAAGTGTGTGTACTGAATTAATCCTTGAAATATCACAAGAAAAAAAATATAGTACATTTTCTGAGCTCTTCCTAAGAAGTACTTTCTTATTTAATGACAGATCAGTCACCCACTCCCACCCACCCTAGAGGTTGACTCAATCGCATGACTTTTCGGTTTTTCTCTCTATATATAACTGAAGTTCAACTCAGTTTCTGGCATGAAGAAAAAGGACAATTTTATTATGGCTGCAGTTCTTACCAACTGTGAGTACCACAATAATCTTGAAAATTTATTTTTATCAATTGAAAACTCTAAAACCAGTGGGTTGAACATGAGTTAATTTCTGCTCACTCCCAAAACCACACTAAATGACGGAAGGAAAATTAAGAAAAAAAAAAAGGTACAAACCCACAAAAAGAAAGAAAAAGGGAGGGGACAGGCCAGCAGATGAGATATATCAATAGAATTTTAGAAGATGGAAAACAGATGTACAAAGTAACTGACTTAGCAGAGTAGAGAAAGTCTAAACTTGAATTGCTATTCTGGTGGGAACCTACCAAAAACAATGTGATTGTTGGAGAAGCCCTGAGAGCCTTAGGAATTGAAACTTCCAGAAACTTTTGAGAGCTGAGATATGAGAGAGAGTCGAAGACAGGGACCTGTTGGAAATAGGGGCAAGGAATGTTTAAATCACACATACACTCTCATCAAACCTTGGCAGCCAGAAGACAAGAGGTTCACTCTACAGAACTTAAAAAAGAAAGGCTTTGCATTCAGAGGGCAGAGGTGAGGTTCTACACAGTAAAACAGGGAGGTCCAGTTACTCAGTCAACAAATATTTACCAAGTGCCTACTCTGCACAGGCACTGCTGTAGGTACCAGAAATACTGGACAAAAGAAGACAGAAAGATTTGCCTTCATCCAGCTTACATTCTGCTGTTGCTGCTGCTAAGTCGCTTCAGTCGTGTCTGACTCTGTGCCACCCCTTAGATGGCAGCCCATTAAGCTCCTCTGAGCCTGGGATTCTCCAGGCAAGAATACATTCTAGTGAGAGGAGAGTCAATAAACAAAAAGTAAAATATAAGGGTATCAGATGACAGCAATACACATTGCAGAAGAAAGAAAGAAAACACAAGGGATTCAGGACACACTGGGGTAAAGGAGGTGGGAGCTGGGTTGTAGTTTCAAATAAACGATCATGGAAGCCAAACTCTGATGGAGCTAAGGCAGTAAGGTATGCAGGTATCTGCAGGAAGAACATTTCAGACAGAGAGAAAGGAAGGGGGGACATCAAGATGGGCAGGATTGGAGAAACAATATACACAAAAAAAGAAAAGGACATTATCAGAAAGAATATTCAGTAACCAAGGAGCAGCTTTGAAAATAGGAAAGCAAAAAAGTTCAATAGAGAGTTTAGAAGAAAACACTGAAGTAATTTCCGAAAAGAGGGAACAAAAGGACAAAGAGATGACATCAGAGAGAAAAAAGTAACAAAACTGAAGGCACTGCAGGAAATTCAACGTCCAAATTAACAGGAGTTCCAGAAAGAACAGAGAACAAAGAGGGAGTCATTATCATAGTGGAATATTTCTGAAAGACAAGAGTTTCCAAGCTGAAAGGGCCCAGTGAGTGCTCAGCACAATGAGTAAAAGACTCCCAAATCACAGCACATCATCATGAAATTTCCAAACACCAAGTTCAAAGATAAAAATCCTGAAAACGTCTAAAGAAAGCAAACTAGGCACATACACAGAATCAGAAACTAGAATCCAGTCAGTCTTCTCAAGAGAACATTGGGATGTTCTAAAATATTAATACAATGAAGCAACACCTTCAAAATTCAGAGGGAAAGTAACCACTAACTTAGAATTCTATACCCAGCCACACTATGCTGCTGCTGCTGCTGCTAAGTCGCTTCAGTCGTGTCTGACTCTGTGCGACCCCATAGTTGGCAGCCCACCAGGCTCCCCTGTCCCTGGGATTCTCCAGGTAAGGACACTGGAGTGGGTTGCCATTTCCTTCTCCAATGCATGAAAGTGAAAAGTGAAAGTGAAGTCGCTCAGTCGTGTCCGACTCTTAGCGACCCCATGGACAGCGGCCCACCAGGGACCTCTGTCCATGGGATTTTCCAAGCAAGAGTACTGGGGCGGGGTGCCACTGCCTTCACTATAAATGCATTCAAATTGAGAGTACATAAAGGCATTTTAGAGGAAATGGCAACCCACTCCAGTGTTCTTGCCTGGAGAATCCCAGAGACGACAGGGCCTGGTGGGCTGCCGTCTATGGGGTCACACAGAGTCAGACACGACTGAAGTGACTTAGCAGCAGCAGCAGCACAGGCATTTTTAGAGCGGGAAAAGTTGCTTTAAAATAACAAGGTCTCAAGAAATTCACCTTTTTTCACTTTGTTTGGAAACTACTGGAGGATGTACTCATGTAAGTAAGAGATAAAGAAGTCTGGCACCCTGAAGTTAGGAAGAAAGGAAAAGAGAAATTTCAATGATCCTATGGAGGGGAGCATGGCAACCCACTCCAGTATTTTTGCCTGGAAAATCCCATGGATAGAAGAGCCTGGCGGGCTAGAGTCCATGGGGTTGCAAAGAGTTGGACACGACTGAACTGACTTAGCACACACACAGGCACAGAATACAACTGCAAAGCAGTTCTAGAAATAAACCAGCCCAGGAAGGATGTCCTTAATAAAAAAAGAAAATGGTTTGCAATATAGTTTTCAACACAGTTTAGAGTTAAATTAAGGATAGGAACAAAGAAAACTAAACAAATGAGGAAGAAGGAGGCAATTAACTTCAGGATAAAGCAAAAAGTTGTAAAAGAAAGTATATGCAGCCAAAGCAGGATACACAGCTTGGCTGCTGACTGTATGTGTTGTAGAAAGAGAGCAAAGTGTGTATCTGTGTTGGGGATGAGGGAGTCAGTAAAGGAGAATAACCCCAACCAAGGTGGAAAGTCAATAGCTACTACTGTCTAAAATGGAAAAAGCAAGAAAATCATGGTTTTTAAACAAAACATATAGATAATAAAACCAAAAGAACTGAAAGTAGTTGCCTCTAAGGAGCAGAAATCTGTCATGAAGGGACATGAAAAGCAGGTGTCTGCTGCTTTTCTTTATAATCCCTACACTAGTACGTGACTTTCTAAATTATATACTAGCGCTCTGGGGAATATGATTTGCACTGTGAATGAAGTAACAAAAAGTGTAAAACTGCTTGAAAAATATAAACTGAAAAGAAAGGAGGCACACATTTTATTCTGATGCGTTTTATACTCTGGGACATTTTTCTTACATTGAAACATCAACCTGGCAACATTACACTAATGTGAAAAACAAGATGAGGAGGGCTCTCGCCATTCCAGCTTGATTCAAGAATCATGCAGCTAAAAGCAGGACTCTGCTTCATAATCACACCATATCAAAAGAAACTAGAAGGCAGAAACCAGTTAGGAAAAGAAGTTTCCCTTTTGTTAAGTCAGATACTGTAGATGCCAATAAATTTCTGAAATCTTCAAGTTCTACAGAGTAATAAGCATTAATCAATTAAAGCAAGTAACTCACCCTCCCCTGCAGAAGAAACAGAAATTTTAGCAGCACACAAGCTGGGTGCCCTTGAGCAAATTATTCTGGTTTTAAGCCTCAAGTTTTCATCTGTAAAATGAGCATACCAGCTATTTCAAGGTGTTGTTATAAGAAGGATTGGAGATATTAACATGTATAAAGCACCAACTACAGTAGCTGGCTGTTGTTGTTCAGTCTGTGCTCCAAAGGTTAATTTTCTTCCTTTTTCACCTCTTTATTATCAACACTTCCAGTCTTATCAGATGACATACAATGAAACCTAGAAGGTGGCTAAGCCACAAGCATAAAATGCACTTGTCCAGCACAGACAAAGAAAACAACACAGCTGATGGGACAGCACCTCCAGCCAGGATGAAGGCTGGATGGAAGGCAAGCAAGAAGTGTCAAATAGAAGCCTACATCATGGAGGAACAGTATAAAAACAAAAAGAAAGAAAATAAAGAAACTGAATTAGACCAATTTCATACATCCAACTACATATTTAAAGAAAATACAAAGGAAAAGGAACAGGTTAACTACACTGCTGCTGCTGCTGCTGCTAAGGCGCTTCAGTCATGTCTGACTCTGTGTGACCCTGTAGGCGGCAGCCCACCAGGCTCCCTGTCCCTGGGATTCTCCAGGCAAGAACACTGGAGTGGGTTGCCATTTCCTTCACCAATGCATGAAAGTGAAAAGTGAAAGTGAAGTCGCTCAGTCTCTTTGCAACCTCATGGACTGCAGCCTACCAGGCTCCTCCGTCCACGGGATTTTCCAGGCAAGAGTACTGGGGTGCCATTGCCTTCTCCACTAGAGGGTTGAAATCAGCAAAATTCACACTGTGAGAAACCACATCAAACAACTAATCAAATTTCTTCAACATACAAACTAGTGCAAGGAGAAATAAAGACATGAAAGGGAAACTAGAGCTTATCAGTCTTAGAAGATACACTAACCAAACAACCTAAATGGGAAAAGAATTTGAAAAAGAGTAGATGCATGCATATGTATAACTGAATCACTCTGTTGTACACCAGAACACACACAAATTGTTAACCAACTATACACCAACATAAAATGTTAAAAAAGATGTACCAACCAACCAGAACATGAGGATCTTAACCCAATCTGGATTCAAACTAGCTTTTTCAAAAATTGATACTTAAGATAATTGGAGATTTGAATATCAAAAACTGAATATTTGATGAAATTAAGGAATTTTCAGTGTGATGATGGTATTCCAGTCATGTCTACCAAAAAGTTATCTTCCTAGATATATATATCAAAATATTGAATGATGAAGTAAGAAAAAAAAAAGTCCTTTAAAAAACTTGAATAACATACAAACAAGTTACAGCTATGGGGTACGGCAGTGTCACACTAGGCTTCAGAGAATCAGGCAATCTGCTTCTGAGAAGGAGTGACGAACTCTGGGAAGAACCTTGAAAGAGTGTTCTTTCCACATCTGACTGATGATCTACTGCATGCTAGGCTCCAGAAACCATGACTGACTGTGAGCCAGAGGTCAGTCTTTGCTAAAGGAGAGGTGGGGGAGGACCTCTGGCCCTAAAGGTAGAAAAGCCCCACTGCCTGGGACACCTTGAAGGTCACAGAGACTGGGTCCTTTTTGTATCTTCCAAAATTGAGATTCATCTCATTTTACTGAATTTACATCTCACTTACTGAAATTCATTTCATTTACTCAATGAAAACTCATTGAGTTGAGTTTTCAACTCAATAGTCTAAAGGAGCCAGGTATTTGATGCAAATGAATGGAAAGGTCCAGTGGTAATCTGAAGGAAAATGGGAGGGACTTGGGCAAAGTAGGGAGAGCATGATATGTGCTAGATGGGGCAGGACCTCCTCAGCACTCCAAGAGAGGAATGTGGGCCCAGTTTTGCCAAGGTCCTCCAATTTCCCCGGAGAAACCTAAAATGAAGGTATTTCTGTGATTTTCCTGGTGTCCGGTGGCCAAGACTCCATGCTCCCAATGTAGGGGGCTGAGGTCAGATTCCTGGTGTGGGAACTACATCCTACATGCCACAACTAAGACCTCGTGCAGCCCAATAAATAAATAAATAAAATTTCTTTTTCAAAAAAGATATTTCTATGAAACCTCCTGATTTCTTAACGTTGTCAACTAATTGAAAGTTAAAACACTGTTATGGGGAAAATATGTCTGCAGATCTACTTCATGTACAAAAAGAGGTACTGGACGTAAAAAGGTCATATTTTAATGCCATATGTAGGGGTTTAAACACTATCAATAAAAAAATTTCATTAACAACTTTCTTGCACCAAGCTCACTGAAGTTACAGAGGAAGTTATAATATGATAGCATATACATACAAATTTTACACTCCAAATCAGTTACCTCCAGCAACATAATAAAAAAGACTACAATCTGTCTGTGATACTGAAATTAGATCCAAACAGTTTTGCCACCTATATGCTTTTTAAACACTGCCAAAAGCAGTGGGTAGTTTGCTTTAAAAAATTCTAGAGATACCATACTGAAGTGTGAAAAAAGTGGTTTTAACTTGTGATCACCATAGGAAATTACAGTTTCATATCAAAGACTGTACTTCCACACAGATAATTATTCCTGATCACTGCAAAAAAAAAAAAAAAAAAAAACTGCTTACACGTATTCATATGAAACCCACTAGATCTTTTCCTAAACTAACAATTTTCACAGAGGCCAGGGCCTGTGTGAAGTATTTTATAAGCACTAGCTTATTTAGTCCTCTTCTAACTTTCTGAGGTAGGTTACGATTATTAATCCCCATAGTGAAGATAAGAAAACTCAGGCCTTGAAAAGTATTTCACCTAAGGTTCCACTGGCATAAATGGCAGTCTAACCAACACCAAAGTGTGGACTTGTCACTGATCTCTTCTAATTAATATTTTCACCAAAGAAATTTGTGAGGAAATAAGGGCACACTAAGTTCAAGGTAAGAAAATGAGACGCCAATATTATATCAGAATTTAATTTAACCTTGACAATGGTCTAAAATGCGACAACTAAAAGAATTCAACTGAAAGGAAATAAGCACAATAGTGGGGGCATGAAAGTGCAATGGGGTAACACACACACAAAAAAAAGGAAATCTCTTAAGACTTTGATTCTCTAATCTCAAAAATAAGCATAGAACTACATCAGCAGTTTTTAACATTTTCTGTTTCCCAAAACCCTTTCAAAATCTCCTCCTGAAAATCCCTCTCTCTCTGACACACACACACACTTTACTTAACAGTCTCAGGCAGTTCGTGAACCCGTGGGGCCCAGTCACCCTGGGCAACACCTTCCCCACTAAACCCACACTTCTCACCTCAAGGTCAAGAATCTAAACTAAATGATTCTCACCCTCCCTTCTGGTACCTTAGGGGGATGAAGTGAAGGTGAAAAACAAGTAGACTAACTAGACAAAAAGGAAAAGATGTAAGAATTACAGCAAAGTGTAAATTACATATTAATTTAGTAGCTTCAGGATACTGGGATGTGTACATATATCAATAGACTACAGGAAACTCAAAAACATGATTAAACTTAGCACTTTTTTATCATGGTGGTAGGTCCAGCTTCAGCTCTCATCAGGAGGTCTAGAAACCTGAATTCAGAGCTTGGAAAAAATGTTTAGAGAGTTGGTAATCAGACTTATGTGAAAAGTTTTTAAAATCACAATTTTCTTGGAAAAAGGCAATTAGAGGGTAACGTAAGTCTTCAAGTATTGAAAATTCTTTCACAGAGTAGACATAAAGGCCATAAAAAGAGCAAAGCAAGAGGAAGCTGGCTTTTTCGTAAAAGTATGAACAATTTATTTTAAATATCAATACAGTGAACTCCCCTAACTGACCTAGACAAGGTCCTACAGATGAACATGAGACAAAATCATTTTGGAACTCTTTCCATGCCCTCTGGTTCTTAACCTGCAAAGAACTAAAACCATCCCCATGACACTCAACTTAGTTACAAATGTGAAATGTCCACTGGGCTACTAAAGCAAATCTTACTTATGATAGTTCTCAGAGCAAATAAAAAGATAATTCTTATTCTTCAAATTCATTTCATATCACTATAAAGATTATTTCTGAGGCAATCTATATGCATTTAGACCTTGGCTCTATCTAATACACTAGATACCAGGCTTCCCAGGTGGCACTAGTGGTAAAGAACCTACCCATCGATGCAGGAGACATAAGAGATGCAGGTTCAATCCCTGGGAAGATCCTCTAGGGGAAGAAATGGCAACCCACTCCAGTATTCTCGCCTGGAGAATCCCCATGGACAAGAGGAGGCTGGCAGGCTACAGTCCACAGGGTCACAAAGAGTCGAACACAACTAGAGCTACTTAGCACATATGTACAATACACTGAAGTAAAAAAAAAAATAATAATAATAATCCCAAATGCAGAGTATACGTGATATGAAAACATATTTCTATTTTAAAAGTAACTAAGTATATGAATGGGGAAGGCAATGGCACCCCACCCCAGTACTTTTGCCTGGAGAATCCCATGGACGGAGGAGCTTGGTGGGCTCCAGTCCATGGGGTCGCTGAGAGTTGGACACGACTGAGCGACTTCACTTTGACTTTTCACTTTCATGCATTGGAGAAGGAAATGGCAACCCACTCCAGTGTTCTTGCCTGGAGAATCCCAGGGACAGGGGAGCCTGGTGAGCTTCCGCCTATGGGGTCGCACAGAGTCGGACACGACTGAGGCGACTTAGCAGCAGCAGCAGCAAGTATATGAAATTAGTCCAAATTCAGCCTTTGGTGGGGGAATAAAAAGCAGAAAGGACTTCCCTCGTAGTCCAGTGGTTAAGAATCTGCCAGCCAATGCAGGGGACATGGGTTTCGGGAAGACTCCACATGCTTCAGCACAACTAAGCCCACAGACCACAGCTACTGAGCCTAAACTCTAGAGCCTGTGTTCCACAACAGAAGCCACTGTGACGCCTGTGCACCACAACTAGAGAAAGCCCACAGACAGTAATAAAGACTCAGTATAATCAATTATTCATTTAATAAATAATTACTTTTAAAAAGCAGAAGCAGTATGGATGTACTCATAAGCCACCTGAGGTCCACCCCATACAAAGGGGAAAGCAACATCACTTTAAAAAAATGAGAAAATTGAGAAAAATCACTAACACTCTCATTTAAATCAATAATATCCCAACCACCAGATATTTAGGAAAATAAAATACAAGTTATCTACCCTCCTAGACATGAAAAATGCATCTAAGAAACCCATATAGATTAAGCCAACCACAGAACAAGAGGAAATAATAAGAGTAAGAAAACCAAATCCTCTATATGAAATATAACCTACATAACATTTCTACATGCAACCGTACCAGATTCTACAATGTTAATTCCAACTTTCAAAAAATCCTCACTAAATGCACTTCCAATATATTACATAAAGTTTCAACAAATTCATCAAATTATTAAGTACCAACGTTATAGGCACTTCACATAACTCTACAAATGGACTCTCTTTCTCCTATAAAATATACATACTTTATAGAAAAAAAAATTTTTTTAATATTAACCATCATCATTTATTTCTAGTTGATATTAAAAATTATTTCCTTCCTTTTTGGCTTACCTGTAACATCTAAGTAACAACAGTATTTACACTTGGAAGCCAGTCCCCTATATGTAAGGATGCCAGGCACTGACTCCATTTTTTATTTTAATCTGGGGCACTGCTCTGTCAGAGGAATGATAGAAATCTTATGAGTATCAGGTTGCTGGTTTATGCCAAAACATGGCATTCCCAAAGGCACTCTGTCTGGAATCTGTGGGGGAATCATATACAAATCTTCTATGAACTGAGGCCTTCCAAAGAGGCTGGAAATGTTTGTGTGTTGAGGGGCAAGGGCTGAGAGTGGATCTGCTGACTCCTAAAGGTCCGGCCCTGAGATTCCAAGATTCTATAAACGGGCAGTAAATTAGAGTTTGGCTAGTATTTGCTGAGTACTGAAGCCAGCATAAACATTTACTTGAGGCTTTTAAATGTGTAAGGGTAGCCAGTGGTTAGGTACAGTAATTTTGAATCTGAAAAAAACAAACAAGGCCACTGGATGTGTTTCTAAATAAAGGTGGGGGCGTTGGGGGAGGTCAGTATATTTCCTTTGTTTTCTCTGAGCAAACAATACGGACTTTTAGAAATGCAAAATTGGATCCTCAGCAATATTGATCCCTATAAACTATATTAATGCCTTATACAGATACTAGCAATTCGTACTTCTTCAGCAAGTCAGCACATAGTCTCTAAAAAGACTATGTCAGTTCAAAAAACAAAGGCAAAAGGCCTATGCTTTCCTGTGGAAACAGAAACAAAACCAAATCTTCAAAAATATTTAGCATTCGGCTATATAAAACATAAAACCCTACATTCCTAAATAAAATGGCAAAGACAGAACCTTTGTAGTTCTCTAGTCAGTTATATGAGAGTGGTGATTCAGGGCAAAACCCGACCTTAAACATAACTATACAATATTACTAAATTACAGAGTAATTTTACCAATAAATATTCCAGTTAAGGACTGCTTTGTCATCTTTGCAAGTATTTTTAGTTGAAAGCAAGTGGTTGGCAAGTCCACGTGGACATGGTTCTGATTTTTAAAAAATCTATTTTTAAGATCTGGTGACTGGATAGGTTTTCTAAACTCAGTTCTTTCGAACGGGTAATTTGGAAAGGGTAAACCACAAGAACGTTACTTAAGAAGCAAAGGACCTAACAAGCTTGCCAACTCAGATCAACACAAAATTAACTTAGAAACCTCCAAATCTAATGATGGGCCCAGTCATTAAAGCCTATACGTACACAAAACTGAACTGAAAGCTACCTCTCCAAATACAGCAAGGGCTATCTGAATTCTATCCATAGTTGTTTGAGGGTGGGCTTCTCTTTGCATTTGTCTCCTAAATCTGCAAATCTGCTCCTTTTTACTTGGAATTAAGTTTCAGATTTAATATACATACCCAGTTTTATATATATATATATATATATACATATACACACCTAGTTTAATATACATACCCAGTTGAGAATACTATATGGCAGTTTAAATTTTTTATTGAAGTTAGTAATAATTTTACTGAAATTCATTAAATGATTTTTTTAAATCACTTTTCATTGTTTTAGGCAATCTCCATCCAATTTAGATATCAAGAATCTGAAGCTGGGGGCTCCACTCAACCACTTATTTTCTCTGGAAGGTCTAACTTTGACTAGAAATAAAAGATTAAAGCACTGTTATGACTAGGTCTTTCTTAAAGAGGGATGTTTTAAAAGGGAAGAAACTGTCCCCTCCTGTTACTCTAAATGAGCAGCCTCTTGTTCTCAGCAGTCCTTCTGCACACAAGACCACTACTGACTTCAGTGGGAATTCTGCCCAAGAAGTGAGGAAGACAGGGTAGGATTAAATTAGCCCTAAATCCACCCCATTGTTTCAAGTCATTACCACTTGTACAGTTCTCCAATAACCTCTATAAAGTAGACATCTGAGATTTGACAGTGATTTCTCCAACTGAATTTTAGAACTGACCCCTGGAGCTCTGACAGGTGACACAACCTAGGTCTTCAAAAGCTGTGTCAGCCTGATGGATGCACTCAGCTGGCCCTTATCACAATCCAAGATTGTGATTTCTCACAGCAGAGTCCTGCAAACGGAAACTGAATAGGATTAAGTACTATTCGTTTCCGAGTAAAACCTGTTCACAGACAGAATTTTAAATCCCAGTTCCTGCGGCCAAGGAACTGACTCAGTTTCCCAAGAGGAAATGTGATAGGACGCGAGTTAAAACTCTAATTCTCCATACAGTATTAGAAATCGAGAATGCAGAAATAGCTGATTCCGGTGAAAGAAGAGGGGGAAAAAAAGGGAAAAGTAAAAAAGAGAACTGAAAAAAAACGCAAGAATAAAGAATAAACTGTTAAGATTCATTAAAAAAAAAAAAAAAGCTTAAATAACAGTAACAAGAACAAGATGCCTGGCATACACGTGCCATTTCAGATGCGAGAAGTTCAAAAAACTGAGGAAAGGATGTGATTCAGAAAAGAGAACATACATTCACAGATTCTCTAGGTTCTTCCTTCCCTCTCACCCAACTAGAGCTCTTAAAAACGGCCAGCTGTGCTGTTCATGGGGAATGCAATTTAAGGCGTCCTAAGTCAGAGGGAAGGATCCACAAAGACCCCTCCCCGAAATAATAGACTAGGCAAGGGCTCTTCTAACCTCGCCAAAACACCCTGACCTCAAGGGAGATGAGAGATCTCAGAAATTACGACCGACCTCTTCCCGAGCTGCCCGGGGCAGGGACTCCTGCTGGGGATTTAGACTCTGATTCGAACCCTGCTAGCTCCTGGTCCTTACCCCAGCAGCGCAACTAAAAATGCTCCCAACTGCCGTCAGAGGAGAAAAATAAGCCATCGCTGGTGAGATGGCCTGGGTGCAGGGACTGCAAAGATCAGAGAGCAAAACGTGCGTTTTTCTCCACTTTGGTCGGGAGGTCCGAGTCTGTAGGGACGGAGCGAGTGACGCCGCCCGAACCCACCTACCCGGAGTGCCCAGGCGCGCGGCCCGCCTCGGGACGCGTGGCGTCCTCCGCCCGCGTTTCCTCTTCCAAAACCATCCTCCTGAAGGGCAACGCTGCTGCCGCCGCGTGCCCCCGGCCCGGAAGGAGGGGGCCACTCCGCATTGGGACAGGCTCGCGCGCCGCGGCCCGCGCCCAGGATGGAGCCGGATCCCTCCTGCTGCCACGCCGCGGGGCCCGGGACGCGTGACCCTGAGCCCACTGCACCCCCGTGAGGCCGGCGCAGTCCTCACCGTGCCCCCACCTCTCTCGGCGCCGACCAGACGCGGCCCCCGCTCTCACGAAGGGAGAAGCAGGGGGACCGCGGTGGAGCTGAGAAGCGGGGATCCGGCCTGTAGCAACAGGACCGGTCCCCGGGTCGGGAATGGGGAGGAGGGCAGACAGGGAGCCGCAGAAAACCCCAGCACCGGCAGCCCTCCCCCTCCCGGTGGGACCGTCCCGCCACCGCTTCCTGCCCGGGATCAGCTTCCCAGCTGCAGCCACAGGAAAAATCCGAGCCGCCCCTGCAGATCCGCAGAGACCAGACGCTCGGCCCCGGGATTCCCCCGTCCCGGGCCAGCCATTCCGCAGCTCCGCACGCCTCCTTACCCGGACGCCGCACTCAGGAGCTCGCTCGCCGCCGGGACCAGTCCCGCTTCAGCCCAGTCGCCGGCCCGCCGCGCCCGCCTCCTCCCTCCGCTAGGTTTCAAATTGAAATTCCCTGGCTGGGGCCGTCAGAGGACTAGAGCCCCAGCCCCGCCCCCTCGGGGCGGAAGCTCCTCCCGCATCCCCGCCGGACGCTCCCCCGGTGCGGAAACCCCCGCGGGCCACGACACGCCCCCTACGGCCAGGCCACGCCTCCCCTCCCGCTAGTCCGACCGTCTCTTTCAGCGGGAATAGCGGCTCGCGGTCGCCGGGTGCCCAGCGCGGAAAGGACGCGTCTCGCCCTGGGAGCTACCCTAGATAATGACTGCTGATGCCTGTGTTCAAGCCGCTCTTACCCGCGCATCCAGATATTAAATGCCCTTTTATCAACTTCCAAAAGTTATTTCTTAAAAGTGAATTCACTGACTAAACCTTTCTTGAGCACCTATTCGGGGGCAGACCCCAAGCTAGGCCCTGGTGAAACAGAAATAAGGAAAACTAGGTTCTCCTCTGTCTAGAGTGGAAGAAGTGCTTTCACAGAGAGGACAGAGAAAGGGAACCGTTTATTTCTCCTGTGGGAGGCACGGGAGGGATTGGGGAAGGCCCCTGAAAGAGGGGCTTTTATAGTGAACCCAAAGTGTGGGTAGATCTCCAAGCAGGAGCCTAGGAGCCTGGACTGCAGAGCAGAATGTGATGGGGGGGAAAAAGGCTAGAAACCCGAGGTTCAGGCCAGTTGTGGAAAGACACACAGACGATTTCTTCCGGTTCTTTTGTATAATTAGATCGCTTTCTCTCAGATTCTACTCCTTTCTTCTTCTCTGAAAGTTGGCACGTCGGTCGGGCTTGTCCTGGTCATTGCCTCCAGCGTCGGCCACACATGTACCTCTTGTTCTTTGCCTCCTCCCACCTCGACTGAGATCTTTAAAGACTCCACCTCGGCCAAAGTCAAGTCTTTTCTTTCCTAAACAGTCTTTTCTAAAATTACCAATGTCAAATGAAACACCAGTTACAGTACCTTTCACGTGTATGATATTTTCAGTTAACAAAGCATATTAACATTTTATCTTTTGACCCTCACAGGAGTTTTATGAAAAAGGCAGGGCAAGTGTTATCTTCATTACATCAAAGAAAAAAAAGAGTCAGGAAGATAAGTTCCTTGCTAAGGTCCTGCCAGTGAATAATAAAAATAATAAAATCTAACATTTATTGCATGCTTTGTGTGCCAGTGATTGTTCTCTGTCCCACACATGAGTTAACTTACTTAATGCCCCCTATGCTAAGTACTCAAGTAAAACTTAATAGGGTATGTTAACTACCACAGAGAGGAAGTCTGACTAGAAAGCAGTTCTGGTAAAGAAGACCAGGGAATATTATGAGACAATACTATTATAAACTTTCAGGCAGATTTACAATGAAATGAGGACTTGAAACTACACAGGTCTTGAAACTATGCAGACCTTGAAACTAACTTCACATGTGTCGTTTTATTCTTTTAAAGAATCCCTAAAATTATATAAGATTTAGGACCCATAGAACCTTAATCTACCTGTGGTGAAACCCTTTTAAAATGTTAATGCAATATAATAAATTAAATATAAGCATAATTTATAAAACATAATGTCCTTATCAGAGGAAATTATGTCCCTGCTATATCATCTGTTGAAGTCTGCAAATCACTTCTGTATACCACTTTTTTAAAAAAATAATTTTATTTATTTGTTTATTTTTGGCTATTCTGGGCCTTCGTTGCTGCACAGGTTTTTCTGTAGTTGCAGTGAGTAGTGGCTCTTCTTCGTTGCAGTGCGCAGGCTTCTCATTACAGTGGCTTCTCTTGTTGCAGAGCACGACGGCATGTGGGCTTCGGTAGTTGCAGCACATGGGCTCATTAGCTGCAGAGCCAGAGCACAGGCTCAAGAGCTGTGGCACACAGTTGATCTGTGGCATAAGAGATCTTCCCAGACCAGGGATCTAACCCGTGTCTCCTGCATTGGCAGATTCTTTACCACTGGGCCACCAGGGAAGCCCTGCACACCACCTTTTAAGAGGAATATTGACAAACTATATCCATAGATGGGTAACCTTGATAATGTGGGAACCAGCAAATCTTAGCCTAAAGAGACAATTAAAGGTGATGGAAAGGTTGTTATCAAATATCTAAAGGCTACTATGTAGAAGAATTATACTGTTTTGGACACAACCTTACTTGGCCCCAACATCTGAATGGAATGAAGCAAATTTAGCAGAGACCTAACAGGAAGTGAAGGTAGGAAGATCACAAAGTGGGAGCTATAAGGAAGTAAAGAAAACAAGTGGAACATGGTACCATACAGATGTCAGTAAACAACAGGTGGTAGTCCAGGCAAACAGAGAAGTCCTAACAGGGCAAGAAGAAGGGACTGGACAGACAGCAGGACAAGGTCCTGAACAGGTGATATGCAGAGCTATAAGCAGGCTGGAACACTGGCTACACAGACAAGGCGATAATATTAATCCCTCAGAAAACTGATAAGAGCAAGTCTGGGTTTTCCCACTAGACAGATTGGAGTAACAGGTGAGACTGACACTGAGAACAAGACAGGAGTAGATACCAGATCTGAGATTCATACTACATGCAAATTTAGCATCATAGCCTTAATTCTGGGCACCATCTGCAAGCAAAGCCAGTCTGGCAATTTGGACTATACATTCACCCAGGACTTCTTTGGTGTTCTTATTTACCCTCTCACTCACACAGGCATGCTCCTGAGAAATCTTGATCTCACTATGCTGATGATTCATTCTTTTATCTTTTGCTTTCTGGGTACCAAGCCCAACCAGGTGGAAGTATCTGGGTGACTCTGGATTTGAAATCTGCCCTTCTTTTCATGATACACAGGCAAGAAGACCCAGCACTGCCCTAGCATGCTGTCTGATGGAGACAATCTCAGGCTTCCCTGTGAATGCATGCATCCCAGTTCCACTGCCAGAAGCTACAAGGATACCATGCAAATGCCAAGAGGAGTCATTCTATCACTTGGCCACTCATTGGAGCAGTTTCGGCTATCTGTGACTCCATAACTCCAAATTTTAATGACAACCATTTTATTGCTTCTGATTCTTTGGGGCTGCCATTCAAGCAGGGCTCAGCAAGATGGCTCATCTCTGCTCCATGTGGTGTCAGCTTGGGAGGCTCATCCATGAATGAAGGATCCAAGATAGCCTCACCCCCATGTCTGGCAGTTGGTGCTGCCTGTCACATGGGGAGCTTAATTTCTTCTTTACATCGACTCTCATCTTCCAGAGCCTCTCTCTCTCCATGCTGCCTCTTAGCTGGATAACCCAGGCTTCCTTACATGACACCTGGCTTCTGAGAAGGTAGAAGCAAAAACTGCAAGGATTTGCAGGCCTAGGCCCAGAAGTCTTACAGCCTCACATATGTCCCATTCTGTTGATGAAAGCAAGTCAGAGAGCCAGCCCCAATTTGAGAAGACTTCTTTCATAGACTTCATCTCTTCTTCATAGACTTCATCTCTTGCTAGGAGTGGGAGGTATATACAGTGATAGGAAGAATTGTTGGCAGTCATCCTGGTAAACAATTCATCATAGAAGCCAGGTTTTTTAAGCAACCACTCTGCTTTCCATGTATAGTAAAATTTTCTACAGGTTTTTCCTCAAAAGCAACACAAGGCCCCTTTTCCATCCAAGACACATTGTGAGATGATAATCTCCTTTTGAAAGGCCATTCCCAGCTATTACTAATAATGCAAATAAGCATATCAAGCCTGTTAGATCACAAGGAACACAACTGATACTAATGAAGAAGATTGCCCATTTCCCAGAGAGCCTGGACATTGTGCAAGATTCCATGACAGAATGAGACTTTGCATTGTTTCCCTCATGGAGGAAAGAGATATGTTCTTTGTGTGTAAAGAAGGATAAAACAGGTATTTGCTGACAGAATAGATAATGGCAGAGACAAGGCTATGTGGTTACCAAGCCATATTCTCTTTTCCTCTGGAGCACAAAACTATCTGCATCTCTGAGCCTCCTTTGCAGTTAAGTGTGACCACGTAAGTGGGTTCTGGCTAACAGAATATGGTTAGAGTTGATGTAAACTGCCTGTAGGAATAGTTCCTATTCAAAAAATCTCCTGCATTTTCTTTCATGCTGCTTCTCTCTCTTCCTTTATTTGCCAGATGCAGAGGACCCAGAGAACTCTAAGCCCTGAGATGATAGATTCTCTACTAAGTAAAGCCAAGATCCCTGAGCAGAGTCCTTCCTCATCCCCATCCATAACCCACATTGGATTATGGGCAAGAAGTAGATGCAGAATAAACCTTTATCATGGTTGCACCAATAAGATTTTGAGGTTGGTTTTTTAAGATAGCAATTAGCCTATCTACAGGACTTTCCCAGTGACTCAGTGGTTAAGAATCCACCTGCAGTGCAGGAGATAAGAGTTGGGTCCCTGAGTCAGGAAGATCCCCAGGAGAAGGGCATGGCAACCCACTCCAGTATTCTTGTATAGAAAATTCCATAGATGGAGGAGCCTAGTGGGCTATAGTCCACAGGGTCACTAAGAGTCAGACACAACTGAAGTGACTGAGCACCAGCCTATCCTGAAATTATAGCGATGCTAAACTAATTCTTCCACAAAATAGGAAAAGAAGTAACATGCTTCAAGTCATTGTATAAAACCAAAACTCACTGAGAATGATACAACAGGGAAGATCTTGAAGTTAATCTCAAAAAACAGGCAGAATAGTTCTAATAGTTCTAACTGAAGATACTAGTAATATAAGGAAAAGAATGATAAATTCTCATTAAGGGTATTCATAGAAATTGGACAAAGTGGGTAGGTAGCTTTTAGGAGGAAACACATGACCAAAGGCATTAAGACTTTAAAAAGGAGCTTGAGTTAGGATTCACTGCAAGTTTTCATAAGATTGTTAGTTTATTAAATGTTTTATCCATTTATTATTTTATTTTATTTATTTTTTTTATTTTGTTTAACTTTACAATATTGTATTGCTTTTACAATACATCGAGATGGATCCGCCGCCAGTATACACGTGTTTCCCATCCTGAACCCTCCTCCCTCTCCCCTCCCCGCACCATCCCTCCAGGTCGTCCCAGTGCTCCAGCCCCAGGCATTTGTAATCAGGCATCGTACCTGGACTGACGACTCGTTTCAGATATAATATTATACATATTTCAATGCTATTCTCCCCAATCATCCCACCCTCTCCCGGTCCCAGAGTCCAAAAGTCTGTTCTATACATCAGTGTCTCTTTTGCTGTCTCGTAAATAGGGTTATTTTTACCATCTTTCTAAATTCCATATATATGCATTAGTATACTGTATTTGTGTTTTTGTTTCTGGCTTACTTCACTCTGTATAATAGGCTCCAGTTCCATCCACCTCCTTAGAACTGATTCAAATGTATTCTTTTTAATGGCTGAGTAATACTCCATTGTGTATATGTACCACTGCTTGCTTATCCATCCATCTGTGGATGGACATCTAGGTTGCTTCCACGTTCTGGCTATTGTAAACAGTGCTGCTATGAACATTGGGGTACACGTGTCTCTTTCAATTCTGGTTTTCTCAGTGTATATGCCCAGCAGTGGGATTGCTGGATCATAAGGCAGTTCTATTTCCAGTTTTTTGAGGAATCTCCATACTGTTCTCCATAGTGGCTGTACTAGTTTGCATTCCCACCAACAGTGTAAGAGGGTTCCCTTCTCTCCGCACCCTCTCCAGCATTTATTGCTTGTGGACTTTTGGATAGCAGCCATTCTGATTGGCGTGAGATGGTACCTCATAGTGGTTTTGATTTGCATTTCTCTGATAATGAGTGATGTTGAGCATCTTTTCATGTGTTTGTTAGCCATCTGTATGTCTTCTTTGGAGAAATGTCTATTTAGTTCTTTGGCCCATTTTTTGATTGGGTCGTTTATTTTTCTGGAATTGAGCTGTAGAAGTTACTTGTATATTTGTGAGATTAGTTGTTTGTCAGTTGCTTCATTTGCTCTTATTTTCTCCCATTCTGAAGGCTGTCTTTTCACCTTGCTTAGAGTTTCCTTTGTTGTGCAGAAGCTTTTTAAGTTTGATTAGGTCCCATTTGTTCATTTTTGATTTTATTTCCGATATTCTGGGAGGTGGGTCATGGAGGATCCTGCTGTGATGTAAGTCAGAGAGTGTTTTGCCTATGTTTTCCTCTAGGAGTTTTATGGTTTCTGGTCTTACATTTAGCTCTTTAATCCATTTTGAGTTTATTTTTGTGTATGGTGTTAGAAAGTGTTCTAGTTTCATTCTTTTACAAGTGTTTGACCAGTTTTCCGAGCACCACTTGTTAAAGAGACTGTCTTTAATCCATTGTATATTCTTGCCTCCTTTGTCAAAGATAAGGTGACCATATGTGTGTGGATTTATCTCTGGGCTTTCTATTTTGTTCCATTGATCTATATTTCTGTCTTTGTGCCAGTACCATACTGTCTTGATGACTGTGGCTTTGTAGTAGAGCCTGAAGTCAGGCAGGTTGATTCCTCCAGTTCCGTTCTTCTTTCTCAAGATAGCTTTGGCTATTCGAGGTTACTTAACTTTCCCAGAAAGCCTTAGCAAAGCAAAAACCCCAAAGCATGCTAATTTGATTTATTGAAATTCAAACTCAGTCAAAATGAGCAAATATTTTCATCTGATGCACCATGTGCTAAGTAGACTGGTGAGCCACCCCATCCCCGCCCCACCCCCCAAAAAAGAGTAGCACTTGGCTTACAACTGTTTAACCCATTGTTCAATGACACCTAAGTAAGTAGTTGCTTAGTGAAAGTATTATATATAAAAAACAATGCATACTTCATCTGAGAGCCTCATGTACCCTTTGTAGGAGTATAACATTCACCCTAATGGGTTGTACATGTCAAGTACTTAATTAGAAAAAAAAATGTAGGTGAACTAAAAGAGTGTGACTGAGTAGAATCTTCCAAAGGTGGATGGACATGAGACTTTGAGGTAAGATCTGATTATTTGTTTGAGCTCAGTGATGTCAAGTAAAGCTGTCTTGGCAAGTTAAACTGGCTGCTCCATTGACCGGAGTGGAATAGGGACTCGCAGGAAGAATTCCAGACTCATGGGAGTTTTTCAGAGAATGAAAGTTTAAGATGTGAGAATAGTCTGATTGGGACACCTATTAACTAAACCACCAACTTTGATAAATCTTATCAACCAGGTCAAGCAGCTTTCCTGTTTCTGCACTGATACCTGTTTGGACTTCCAGAAACTCTGTGACCTCAGAGTACACATTTCCCAGTTGGTTTCAGTTATAGCTTTAATAGAAAAAAATAAAAGGTTTTTAGTATGTCTTAGAAAACACAAACAGACAAGGATAGACTTTGAAAATAAGAGTAGTGTCTAATCCTTACACCACAGAGAAAATTAATAAAGTTGTCTGGTTGTCCAGAGTTAACCAGGGAGTGGCGGAGAGGGGCAGGGAGGGGTAAAGAAAACTCATAGTGAAAAATTAAAATTTCCCAAAGGGAAGAGTCATTTATAATATATATGCAAATAAGACAGAGTGAAAGAAACCTATCAATCTGTGTTATTCTTTTTAACAGCTAAATGTTTAGGTTAAAATGTATGGAACTTGTCTCTTACCAATGGACATGTATATATTTAAAAATTTTTGCTTCTATATGCAATACCTACAACAAAACTAATATGCTTGTACCTATGTCTATGAGTACATGCAGGAGTCTTTTGGTCAATATCCTTTATCAAATTAAAAATACTTTTTAATCTTAAATTGCCAAGACTTTGCTTTCTCTCTTTTTAAATCATGAACATTTGTTGAATCAAATAATGTTTTCTGATTTTATTAATATGATCATAAATAATTTCTTTCCTTTATCTAGTTGTGAGGTAAATTACATTAAATGATTTTCAAACATTAAATCAATTTTGCCTTCCAATAATAAAACTTAATTTTGAAGTAGTATTCTTTGTATACACTGATCTGTTACATTCAGTTTGTTAGTATTGTAGCTAGAATTTTTAAATTTTCATTCATGAGAGAAATTGGACTGTAATATTTCCTTTTTAATAATACCCTTTTCAGACTTTGACATCAAAGTGAAATGAAGTGAAGTGAAAATTGCTCAATTGTGTCCAACTCTTTCAGACTCCATGGACTACAAAGTCAATGGAATTCTCCAGGACAGAATAATGGACTGGGTATCCTTTCTCTGAATTTGGCAATAAGGAGTTTATGATCTGAGCCACAGTCAGCTCCTGGTCTTGTTTTTGCTGACTGTATAAAGCTTCTCCACTTCGGCTGCAAAGAATATAATGAATCTGATTTCAGTATTGACCATCTGGTGATGTCCTTGTGTAGGGTCTTCTCTTGTATTGTTGGAAAAGGATGTTTGCTATGACAAGTACATTCTCTTGGCAAAACTCTGTTAGCCTTTGACCTGCTTCAATTTGTACTCCAAAGACAAATGTGCCTGTTACTCCAGGTATCTCTTGACTTCCTACATTTGCATTCTGGTCCCCAGCAACCCACTCCAGTATTATTGCCTGGAGAATCCCATGGACAGAAGAGCCTGGTGGGCTACAGTCCATGGGGTCACAAAGAGTCGGACACGACTGAGCGACTTCACTTTAACTTTCTTTTCTAGAAGGTCTTGTAGATCTTCATAGAACCATTCAACTTCAGCTTCTTCAGTATTACTGGTTAGGGCACAGACTTGGATTACTGTGATACTGAATGGTTTGCTTGAAAATGAACAGAGATCACTCTGTTGTTTTTGAAATTGCATCGAAGTACTGCATTTTGGACTCTTTTGTGGACCATGATGGCTACTTCATTTCTTCTAAGGGCTTCTTGCCCACAGTAGTAGATATAATGGTCATCTGAGTTAAATTCACCCACTCCAGTCCATTTTAGTTCACTGATTCCTAAAATGTCAGTGTTCACTCTTGCCATTACTTGTTTGACCATTACCAATTTGCCTTGATTCATGGGCCTAACATTCCAGGTTCCTATGCAATATTACTCTTTACAGCATCAGACTTTACTTCCATCCCCACTCATATCCACAACCAGGTGTTGTTTTTGCTTTGGCTCTGCCTCTTCATTCTTTTTGGAGTTATTTCTCCACTGATCTCCAGTAGCATATTGGGCATCTACCAACCTGGAGAGTTCATCTTTCACTGTGCTATCTTTTTCCCTTCTCATATTGTTCATGGGATTCTCAAGGCAGGAATACTGAAGTGGTTTGCCATTCCCTTCTTCAGTGGACCATGTTTCCTCAGAACTCTCCACCACGACCCATTCATCTTGGGTGGCCCTACCCGGCATGGCTCATAGTTTCATTGAGTTAGACAAGGCTGTGGTCCATGTGATCAGTTTGGTTAGTTTTCTGTGATTGTGGTTTTCATTCTGTCTGCCCTCTGACAATAAGGATAAGAGGCTTATGGAAGCTTTCTGATGGGAGAGACTGACTGTAGGGGAAACTGGGTCATGTTCTGATGGGCGGGGCCGTACTTCAGTTCACTTCAGTCGCTCAGTTGTGTCCGACCTTCACTCAGACTCATGTGCATCGAGTCGGTGATGCCATCCAGCCATCTCATCCTCTGTCGTCCCCTTCTCCTCCTGCCCCCAATCCTTCCCAGCATCAGGGTCTTTTCCAATGAGTCAACTCTTCACATGAGGTGGCCAAAGTATTTGAGTTTCAGCTTCAGCATCAGTCCTTCCAATGAACACCCAGGACTGATCTCCTTTAGGATGGACTGGTTGAAAAAAGAGCTTCATGACCAAGATAATCACGATGGTGTAATCACTCACCTAGAGTCAGACATCCTGGAATGCGGAGTCAAGAGGGCCTTAGAAAGCATCACTATGAACAAAGCTAGTGGAGGTGATGGAGTTCCAGTTGAGCTATTTCAAATCCTGAAAGAAGATGCTGTGAAAGGGCTGCACTCAATATACCAGCAAATTTGGAAAACTCAGCAGTGGCCACAGGACTGGAAAAGGTCAGTTTTCATTCAAATCCCAAAGAAAGACAATGCCAAAGAATGCTCAAACTACTGCACAATTGCACTTATCTCACACACTAGTAAAGTAATGCTCAAAATTCTCCAAGCCAGGCTTCAACAGTGAACTGTGAACTTCCAGAAGTTCAAGCTGAATTTAGAAAAGACAGAGGGATCAGAGATCAAATTGCCAACGCCCATTGGATCATCAAAAAAGCAAGAGAGTTCCAGAAAAACATCTATTTCTGCTTTATTGACTACGCCAAAGCCTTTGACTGTGTGGATAAAAACAAACTATGGAAAATTCTTGAAGAATTAGGAATACAAGACCACCTTACCTCCCTCCTGAGAAATCTGTATGCAGGTCAAGAAGCAACAGTTAGAATTGGACATGGAACAACATACTGGTTCCAAATAGGGAAAGGAGTATGTCAAGGCTGTATATTGTCACCCTGCTTATTTAAATTATATGCAGAGTACATCATGTGAAATGTTGGGCTAGATGAAGCACAAGCTGGAATCAAGATTGCTGGGAGAAATCTCAATAACCTCAGATATGCAGATGACACCACCCTTATGGCAAAAAGCGAAGAAGAACTAAAGAGCCTCTTGATGAAAGTGAAAAAGGAGAGTGAAAAAGTTGGCTTAAAACTCAACATTCAGAAAGCTAAGATCATGGCATCTGGTCACATCACTTCATGGCAAATGGATGGGGAAACAATAGAAACAGTGAGATACTTTATTTTTTTAGGCTCCAAAATCACTGCCGATGGTGACTGCAGCCATGAAATTAAAATCGCTTGCTGCTTGGAAGAAAGACCATGACCCACTCAGACAGCATATTAAAAAGCAGAGATATTACTTTGCCAACAAAGGTCCGTATAGTCAGAGCTTTGTTTTTCCAGTATTCATGTATGGAAGTGACAGTTGGACTACAAAGGAAGCTGAGTGCCAAAGAATTGATGCTTTTGAACTGTGGTGTTGGAGAAGACTCTTGAGAGTCCCTTGGACAGCAAGGAGATCCAACTAGTCCATCCTAAAGGAAATCAGTCCTGAATATTCATTGGAAGGACTGATGCTGAAGTTGAAACTCCAATACTTTGGCCATGTGATGCAAAGAACTGACTCATTGGAAAAGACCCTAATGCTGGGAAAGATTGAAGGTGAGAGGAGAAGGGGAAGACAGAGGATAAGATGGTTGGATGCCATCACCAATGTGATAGACATGAATCTGAGCAAGCTCCAGTAGTTGGTGATGGACAGGAAAACCGCATGCGCTGCAGTCCATGGGGTCGCAAAGAGTCAGACATGACTGAGTTACTGAACTGAACTAAACTAAGCCTTTTCTTTCTCCAGTGGAACTTCCCAGCTTAGGGATCGAACCCAGGTCTCCTACACTGCATGCGGATTCTTTACCGGCTGAGCCACAAGTTATGTCAGCCTTACAAACAAAATAAAAAGTTTATATTCATCTTTTGACTTTCTGAAAAAGGTTGTATAACATTGGGGTTATTTTTTCCTTAACTGTATGGGTAATTCACTGATAAAGCCATACAAGCTTAGAGTTTTCTTTGTGGGAAGAATTATTATGGGCTCATAATGGCACCCCACTCCAGCACTCTTGCCTGGAAAATCCCATGGATGGAGGAGCCTGGTGGGCTGCAGTCCATGGGGTCACTAGGAGTCAAACACGACTGAGCGACTTCACTTTCACTCTTCACTTTCATGCACTGGAGAAGGAAATGGCAATCCACTCCAGTGTTCTTGCCTGGAGAATCCCAGGGACGGGGGAGCCTGATGGGCTGCTGTCTATGAGGTCGCACAGAATCGGACACAACTGAAGTGACTTAGCAGCAGCAGCAGCAGCATAACTGTATTAGATAACATTTTGGTAAGTAACATTTTCCAAGAAATTTTAAAATTTCATCTAAATTTTCAAATTTATTAACATTTATAGTTTATAATGCTTTTAATTACTCTTTGAATATCAAAATATAGTGATATCCTTTACTTCATTCCTGATCCAGGTCATTGTGCCTATCTTTTTTTCCTTGGCTAATCTTCCCAGAGGCTTATTTTATTTATTTTAACGAAAAACTTTTTATTTTATCGGTTTTTCTAATATGAAAGTGTTTTCTATCGTATTAGTATTTGCAGCTATTTATTATTTCTTTCATTTGCTTGTCTTTTTTTTCCCCCAAAATCTTGAAAAAGTCACTCAGATAATTGATTTTTGGTACTTTTTTCCTAATATGACTATAAAATTCTCTTGAAATATTCTGCACATTTTCCTATTACATTTTTGGTTTTATTCATTTAAAAATATTCTTTTAATTCAAACTTTAGTGTTTTTTTTCAGTATTTGATATCAAGATTTATTGCAAAGCTATGCTATGCTATGCTAAGTCACTTCAGTCGTGTCCGACTCTGTGTGACCCCATAGACAGCAGCCCACCAGGCTCCACTGTCCCTGGGATTCTCCAGGCAAGAACACTGGAGTGGGTTGCCATTTCCTTCTCCAATGCATGAAAGTGAAAAGAGAAAGTGAAGTCGCTCAGTCATGTCTGACTCTTAGCGACCCCATGGACTGCAACCTACCAGGCTCCTCCGTCCATGGGATTTTCCAGGCAAGAGTACTGGAGTGGGGTGCCATTGCCTTCTCCATTGCAAAGCTATAGGATGCATGATAATTCTAGAAGGATAGAAAAATAGACCACTGGAACACAATAAAATGCCCCCAAACAGTCCTACACATATATGGTCATTTATCCATGAGAAAGGAACCACTGTAGGGAATTGGAGAAAGGATGGTTCTGTCAATATATGATATTGAGTCTATTGAATAACCACACAGGAAAAGAAATAAATCTTGACCCATATTTCCTTCCATACATAAAAACCAGTTGCAGGACTTTTCTGGTGGTGCAGTAGATAAGACTCTGCCTGCCAGTGCAGGGGATACCGGTTCAATCCTTGATCTAGGAAGATACCACAAGCCATGGAGCAACTAAGCCCATGTGTCAAAACTACAGAATCCATGCTCTACAGCCCACACTCAACAATTGCTGAAGCTGGTGTGTCTAGAGCCTGTGTTCTGCAATAAGAGAAGTCACCTCAATGAGAAGCCTGCACACGGAGACGGAGAGTAACACCCCTGCTCTCCACAACTAGAGAAAGCCCACGTGCAGCCATGAAGACCCAGCCCAGCCAAAATGAATAAATAATTTTTAAAAAATAGCTGTAGCTGGATTGTAGCCATGTGTAAATGGTAAAAACAATCAAACTTCTATCTATAAGATAATATAAAATAACATCTTCCTCATATTGGAATAGGTAACAGTGTCTCACAGCACACTTATACACACACACACACACACACACACACACACCACTCACACACACACACACACACACACACACACCACTAACCATAAAGAAACAAACTGATCAGCTACATGAATATTAGGAATGTTTGGGATTTCCTTGATGGTCCAGTGGTTTAGAATCAGACTGCCAGTTCAGGGGACACGGGTTCTATCCTACATGCAGTAGAGCTCAGACTAAGCCGGTGCACTGCAACTACAGAGCCTGTGCTCTAGAGCCTGTTAGCTGCAACTACTGAGCCCCTGAGCCTCAGCTACTGAAGCCCGCATGCCTAGAGCCCGTGCTCCACAAGAGAAGTAACTGCAAGGAGAAGCCCAATCACCACAGCTAGAGAGTACCCTCTGTTCTCAGCAACTAGAGAAAGCCCATGAGGACACCCAGCACATCAAAAATAAACTTTTTAATATATATATTAGGAACATTTGGGGGACTTCCCTGGTGGTCCAGTGGTTAAGACTCCAGTCTTCCATTGCAGGGCGTCGGGGAACTAAGATCTCAGATGCCTCATGGCGAGGCTTCCGGAGTAGCTCAGTCAATATAGCATCTGCCTGCAATGCGGGAGTGAAAGTGAAAGTCGCTCAGTCCTGTCAGACTCTTTGCAACTCCATGGACCGACCATACAGTCCTTAGAATTCTCCAGGCCAGAATACTGGAGTGGGTAACCTTTCCTCTTCTCCTGGGGATCTTCCCAGGAACTCAGATGGTAAAGAATCTGCCTGCAGTGCAAGAGACCCTGGTTCGATTCCTGGGTCAGGAAGATCCACTGGAGAGGGAAATGGCAACCCACTCCAGTATTCTGGGCTGGAGAATCCCATGGACAGAGGAGCCTGGCAGGCTACAGTTCATGGGATTGCAAGAGTTGGACACAGCTTAGTGCTATCTTTCTTCTATGCCTCATGGCATAGCAAAAGAGAAAAATAAAAACATTAGTTCATCAGAAGACACCATGATAAGAAAGGCAAGTCTGCCAAGTGGAAGTATTGGAACTCATATATCTCACAGAGTATCCTTATTTAGAATATACAATACCTACAAATCAGTAAAATAAGCCATAAAAACCAGAGAAATTGGACAAAAGACATGGAAATTTCATAAAAGCAGGATACTCAAGTTGTCAACAAATATATGAAAAGATGCTCAACATCATTAATCATAACCTTGGAGGAGCTGGAGCAGTCGTGTCGGACTCTGCAACACCCTGGACTGTAGTCCACCAGCCTCCTCGGTTCATGGAATTTTCCAGACAAAAATAATTTAATGGGTTGCCATTTTCTTCTCTAGAGGATCTTCCTGATTCAGGGATTGAACTCATGTCTCTTCCATCTTCTGCATTGTCAGATGGATTTTTTTACTACTTCACCACCTGGGAAGCCCATTAACCACAAAGTGAAGTGAAGTGAAGTCGCTCAGTCGTGTCTGACTCTTTGCGACCCCATGGACTTAGAAGCCTGCCAGGCTCCTCCGTCCATGGGATTTTCCAGGCAAGAGTACTGGAGTGGGTTGCCATTTCCTTCCCCAAGGGATCTTCCCAACCCAGGGGTTGAACCTGGGTCCCCGACATTGTAGGCATATGCTTTACTGTCTGAGCCACCAAGGAAGCCCCAACCACGAGGGGAATGCAAATTTAAATCACAGTGTTATACCATGATATGCCCCATCGGAGTGACTAAAATTAAACAAATAACATCAGATGTTAAGAATGGTGAGAGTTGGTAAAAGCATTTTGTAAAACCGGACATAAGCATATAGTATGCATTCAAAAGTTTACTCCAAGAAGTATATTCTAAAGAAATGTTTACATAAAAATACCAAGACATGTATGCAGATGTGCACAGCAGCATTTTTTGTAACAGTCCAGATAACAGAATATCCACAAACGATAAAATTATGGCATATTCATAAAATTAGTTATAATACAACAATAAAAATGAATTAATTATAGCTACAAACAAACCTCGGTGTACCTCAAAAATATGATGCTGAATTTAAAAAAAAGTCAGACACAAAAGAATATATAGAGTGCAAATCTATTTAACTACTGTTCAGAAAAAGGAATAAGTCTATGATGATAGAAATCAAAGACGATTTAATTTTACTGGTGGAGTAATGACCAAGAGGGGGTTCTGGGTACTAGCAGTGATTTATTTCCTAATGTGGGTAGTGGTTACCCAAGTGTGTTTACTTTGGGAAAAATTCATTGAATGATGAACTGAAGAATGCACACTTTCCTGTGTGAACATTATACTTCAAGTTTAAAAAGTTTAATTTTTAAAATTTCTGAGAAAAAAAGTATATCTATATGATCTCTCTGGTGTCTCTCTGCTTTTATCTCAGGCCTCCGCAGCAGAGAAAATTAAGTAATTCCTCACTTGGTGAATGTACTTCAAATTGTCTTAACAATATTAAAACCAGCTTTCAAATAACATAGATATTACCCTTAACATTTGATTGAATAAGATTGATTTGTCTCCTTAATGTCAACCTGTTATTTACCAAGTGAGTAATTACCAGCTTTTATTTTTATTTCTGAAAAATTTTTTTAAAGGAGCATGGTTGTCAAAATTAAATATGCTTCTGTCCCTCAAAATTGTAGATAATTTTAGGCCTCTTGTTTAAATAAATATGTTTAATATTTATTTCTCAGTTTTGCTTTCTATTCAGGAATATCAGTTGCTGACTTTAAAATAAGTACATGGTAGACTTCCCCAGTGGTCCAGTGGCTCAGATTCCAAGCTTTTACTGCAGAGAGCAAGGGTTTGATCCCTGGTCTGGGAAGTTCCACATGGTGCAACCAAAAAACAGCAACAACATATAGTGTGTGTGTGTGTGTGTGTGTGTGTGTGTGTATATACACACATGGTATAAATTTATTTCTCCCTATATGACCTTGATTACCAAGGTATGTACTCATTTTTTTTTTAACAACATAACAGTGTGAATTAGATGTGATTGTTCTTTTCAAGAAATTAGGGCAGTATTATAATTATGCTTGTAAACATGAGCTCATCTGAAGAAATACATCCCCCATCACATATAGGTTCCAAAGTGAGAAGTGTTTTTTTAAAAATCACAGAATATAGGACACATAGGTTGTGGCAGTATTTATTTAGGCAAAGAAAGGCTTGCCTTACTATAACCTTGTTATCCATCAAAAACCAAAAAAGGATAAAGACAAATCAAGACAAAAAATAATAGGCTAAGTAAACAGTTTATGTTTTTCCAGTTTGGCAGCATGGTTCCTTTGTTGGATTACAAAACAATTTCAGCAAAGAGAATTCCCAGGGGAAAGGATGTGAAAGAAGAGCCAGAAAACAATGTAATAAAAGCGACCGAAAACCACTTCTAAATAAGTATTTTACCAATTGTTTGGGATATAATGGGGTTAATTCTAAAAAGGTGGACTTCTCCACTACAGTAATATGTACAATATATGCCTCCTTCAAAGTTCTTTAAGCTACACTCTAAAAGTGAATTTTCTATGAGGGACTTAGTGCTATCTTGTAAATCCTTCTGTAAAAGAACTGTGTGTTTTCGTACTCACACCAATTCAAATGGAAAGGATGGTGATGACCAGAAGGGAGAAGCAAGCAGTCCAGCAAAGCTCTATCAGAAATGTTAGAGTAAATTCTAGTTCACCTCACACACGAAATGACAATGGCTACATGTCACATCTCTACTGTATTACCACTTGTTTAAATTTCAAGTCTTTCTTTTTGTTGTTACTGTCTTCAGCTTTAAAACATTGTCTCTCTTTAAAACAAAGAAATCAACATTTTAAAAATCTCTCTCACACTGTCCCAAGCCTTTTTTGCTTTTATTTTTAAAATCAGAACTCTTTTTCTAAACTTCGGACTCCTTGAGATTTGGAGCTTAACCACAGTAGCTAACTAAGCATCTCATTAATATTTCCCTCTGGGGACTCAGACGGTAAAGAATCGACCTGCAATGCAGGAGATGCAGGAGACACAGGACATGTGGGTTTGATCCCTGTGTCCAGAAGATTCCCCCAGAGAAGGACATGGCAACCCACTCCAGTATTCTTGCCTGAAGAATTCCATGGACAGAGGAGCCTGGCGAGCTATAGTCCATGGAGTCTCAAAGAGTCCGACAAGACTGAACGATTAACACTTTGAGTTCACTTTCACCATTTTCCCAATTGATTCTTCACCTTCACTAACTCGTTAATATTCACATCTCCAGACTACAGATCTAGACTTTTTACTCCCCACTGTACACACTGTCATTCGCTTTGACGTTATCTTAAGTAAACTGTTTAACTCTGTTACCAGTGATCTGTGGGTTGACCAGGCGCTGCACTTGACCCTTTGTACTAGGGAAAATATCCTTTGATGTCAATAAGACTTTTCAACATATCAACTTTGCTGGCCGGTTGGTAAACACTGAAAGACAGAGATATGAACATGGGAAGTCATTTTGTCATTATTTCTATTTCATTTCCTTTATAATCTTACAGAAAAGTCTATAATCCTATATTTATTATGAGACTATAACCATGTAAACGACTTTGAAGTTAGGACTTCAAAAACGTTTTAAACATCATGAGGTCTAACAGAGTAGAGAAGACATGCTTTATTATAAGTCTTATTTAATCAGTGAAAAACTTTGATAATATACAAAGTTTCTAAACAAAATTATCTAAACATCTGGAAGCTATTAAAGAACTGAGGAAGTTAGGCCACAGTTAAATTTAGGAAGGTATTTTTATTATAAATTCCTTATAAAGTGAGTCTATGGAAAACAAAAGTAAATTACCATTACCATTTGACTTAAATTTCTCATATTCATTAAGCCTAGACATTTAAGAATATTGTGATTAAAATAAAAAATTACCCTTTGGAAGAGCAATGATTTAGTGTTTATCTTATGATAGGTATGTAAATGCTGATTTTAGTAATAATGTTAAGGTACTATTTGTATACATTTTGATGTGCATTAAACATACTGAAATATTATGGACTTAAGAGTTCAGAGTTAGCTTTAAATTCTAGCTCCACCACATATTAGTTGCATAAACTTAGCCAAGATTTGTCAACTTGGAGCCATGATGTTCTTCTCTATAGAGAACAGAAATATTTTTTTAGTGGAAGTATAATTGATTTACAATGTTGTGTTAGTTTCAGGTGTATAGCAAAGTGTTTCAGTTATGCATATATATATATATTTTAAGATTCTCTTTCCTTAAAGGTTATTAAAAAATAGAGTACAGTCCCTGTGCTATACAGTAAGACTTTGTTGTTTAGTTTCTACAGTAGTGTGTATATTTTCATCTCAAACTCCTAATTCATCCCTCCCCTTCTCTTATTCTTTGTTAACCATACATTTGCTTTCTATGTTTATAAGTCCGTGTCTGTTTTCTACATAAGTGCATCTGTATCCTCTTTTTTCAGATTCCATATACGAGCAATATCATGTGATATTTGTCTTTCTCTGGCTTACTTCACTTAGCATGATAACCTGTATGTCCATCCGTGTTGCTGCTAATGGCATCATTTCACTCTTTTTACAGTCCAAGATGATTAAGTACATAATGCCTGGAAGAGTCTAGCACAGCTCCTCACACTGAGTTCATGCTCAATAAATGTTCCCTGCCTTTCCCCCGTCTCTGCTATCTCGCTTCCTCCTCTTTCACCACCGTTGCTAGTATGTTACACTGGCTTTCCACTTTGGAGTCTAAGGGGATGTTGCATAAATGGTTTTATAAACTTCCACATATTTCATACTTTTCCATTGTTACCAACAGTTTGAAACACTAGAGCTCCTCGGGGACAGGATAGTAGCGGGGAAAGTTGTGAGTGTATATTGTGTTTGGTAGTGAGTCACAGATAAAAGAAGAAAACTCGAATCTATTGAGCCCGCTGCCGAGCGTGTGTGCGCTCAGTTGCTTCAGTCATGTCCCACTTTGTGACCCTATGGACCATGGCCCACCAGCCTCCTCTGTCCATGGGATTCTCCAGGCAAGAATACTGGAGTGGATTGCCATGCTCTCCTTCAGGGGATCTTCCTGACCCAGGGATTGAACCCAAGTTGCTTACATCTCATGCATTGGCAGGAGGGCTCTTTACCACTAGCGCCACCTGGGAAACCCAATAATACTTTACATTTTATAATATTTGCTCATTTTTATCCTCATACTAGTCACATCTCCCTGCCTCTAAAGCTCATGCTCTTTTTGCTCAAAAATGCTGCCACCTGCTTTTACAGATGTGTCTGAGGGACAGTTTTTCAGTGTTAACAGAAAATTTGAGTTTAAATCACTGACTTATGAATAGATGTAGATGGTCTGGATAGATCTGGGTGGGAATGCTATTGAAAAACAAAAAACACATTCGTGAGGAACTTGGTGCTAAACCATTTGTAGATGACGTGCTTCTGGGTTGGGGTTTTGTATGTAGCAGAGCAGCTCCCTGGCTGCGATCCATTGAAAGTCAGCCCTCGACAGAAGGGTTTGTAAAAGAGGAACGAAAAAGAAGGGGGGAAAAAAAGAAAAAGAAAAAATAATAAAAAAAATAGAAAAAAGAAAAAAAGATAAAAACAAAAAAACAGAAGGCATTTCTGGTGGTCCAGTGGTTAGGACTCTGCTCTCTCATTGCAGAAGGTCCAGATTCAAACCCTGGCTGGGGAGCTAAGATTCTACAAGCTGTGTTGGGTGGTAAAAAAAAAAAAACAAAACAAGCAAACAAAAAACAGAAAGGGGAGTACACAAGACATATAAATAAATCAAGAGCAACATTACCTGAGAAACTGCTGATACCCTGAACTCTAGAAAAGAAACAAAAATAATAGCTGAAAATCAAAGCAAGGCCTGAGGCCAGAATGTACCAAAACACAGGGCAAACTGGATCAGCTTAGGCTGAGCTGTCCATGGAGAATGAATTGAAAACATTCAAAGAGCAGGGTGTGGGGTGGATGAAGCCTGGTGATTCATGATTTAAAATCTCAGAATACAGCACACCTCCCCAGATTGGGGACAGCTTCTGAAAGATCATCTATCAGGCTGTACAAATTAAACTAAAAGGAAGACATTCTCCTACTTATAGTCAGTTCCCAGCCAGGTCCATTTTCTGTAAGGAGTGTTCCTACTCTTAAAAGCTCTGCCTATAAACTGATCCCACTTTATTATGTGGTCGTTTTATGAATGATGATAGGAAACGGAGCAGATTTATAACTCAGTGTGCATAGCTTTCTTTCTCTTGCATATACCTTTACAATGACACTTGCTACTTAAAAAATTCTTTTAAGGTAGATTGTTAACTTAAAATATTGTTATGTTTGTCTAAAAGGTATATTACTAAATAGTGATGGTTAAAATGATGGATTCTGATCAGACAGATCTGGGTTTAAGCCTTGGTTCTTTCCCTTACAAACTGTGTGACTTTAGGCAAATTACCTAATCTCCTTAACTTCATTTCTTCACCTTAAATACTGGCATTATTGATAGCACCTATTTCAATTGGGGGCTTCCCTGGTGGCTCAGAGGTTAAAGCATCTGCCTGCAATGCTGGAGACCTGGGTTTGATCCCTGGGTCAGGAAGATCCTCTGGAGAAGGAAATGGCAACCCACTCCAGTATTCTTGCCTGGAGAATCCCATGGACGGAGGAGCCTGGTGGGCCACAGTCCACGGGGTCGCAGAGTCGGACACGACTAAGTGACTTCACTTCACTTATTTCAAATGGAGAGGAACAAACTGAGATGTCAGTATCTTGCAGAATGTTTTATCAGACAGAATCATCTCAACTCATCACATTTTTGCTCACCCTATATTGGATCCATAGGCATTGGCTTACGGACTATCTTCACAATATTTTTAGACAGATTTCCTCTCATCACCTCCACTGCTCCTGTCTTGGGCAAAATACCATCACCTTTCCTTGGATTATTGCACTCTCCTAACTGGTTTCACTATTTCTACTCTTACCTCCTTCAGACTTAATATGTATCCAGGATCAGCCTTTTCAAATAAAAATCAGTTCATGTAAATTATCTGCTCAAACCCTCACCCTCCCCATAGTTTTCCATGTTACTTAGAGAAGAACCACAAAGTCCTTGCCGTGTTCTCCAAGGACTCGTGGGACTTGGCCAGCCTCTCTGTCACCATCCCTTGATGCCCTCCCATTTTCTTATTCCACTGCAGCCTCACTGGTCTTCCTGTTCCTTCTGGAACACACCTTCTCAACTACCTCAGGTAGAGACTTTGCACTTGTTGAACTCTCTGTCTGGAATGTCCTTCCCTCGGATACATGCAAGACTTGTTCTTTCTCCTCCTTCAGCTCTTAATTCAGGTGCTACATCCTCAGAAAGATCTTCTCTCACTACTTTAACACTGTGCATTCTCTCTCTCTCTTCTCTGCTTCGTTATTATTTTTCTTGGTTCTTATCACCATCTAACATCTTTTATGTTCTTTACGTTTTACTTGTTGATTAGTTACCTGTTTCTGTTTCTATTCTATTCATGTAGGATATGAGTTCCACAAGAGCAATGATTTTCACCTGGTTTACATCTAGCCTGTAAAACACTGCCTGGCATATAGCAGCCATTCAGTAAATAAACAAAGAAGTACACATTAAGCCAACAAATGAATGATTGGGTCACATGACTACAATGTGGCTCAACCATGTATCTATACTTGTAGCTATAGGACACAGCTCCTTGGATGGCATTGCTTCTAAGCCAAAACCCATTTGTGATGCTCAACTCTGACCAGTAGGAAAATACCTCCCCAAAATGTAGCCCCAGCTACTCGGGTGAAGATTTTCCAAGGCCCAAAGGAAGCAAGAAAGAAAAGGAAGCTTCTACAATTCCTTAATCAGGTTAGAAGAGAGGAACAGAGAGAGAAAGTCACTCACAAAAGCCTTTGAGCTCTGAGGCAAGCTACCTTGATGTGGGAGAGAAGCAGAGGGGAATTTAATCATGGGAGGGCAGGACTCTAAGACATCCTGTAGAAGTCTTATAAACCTGAATGCTTTTGACTATTTCCATTTCTTCCTGCATTCACTCAGTCAACTCTAAACTTTTAACACAGCAAAAAATCCCACCTGCAGGAGGGGTTTGGTAAACAGCTTGAAGAAGCGCTTTCTAATGCCCTGTTTACCTGTGCTCCATTGCCTCATACTGCTGATCTATAGCCAAGACTTGTTGGCAAAAGCAAATGTTGAAATCATGAGTTACTTTTTTATTCCATTACATTCATTATGATTTCTGGGAATATGTTACCTTGAGAAAAGATTTCATATGGGAGAGAGGCAGAGAAATAAGAGAGAGAGAGAGAGAGAGAGAGATGGAGCTGTGAGAAAGGGATTAATCAAGTTAATAGCAAGCAAAGAAAGACATGTTATCTGAATTTGAGTAACATTTTGCATTCGTTGTCATGGAATAAAAAGGGAGCTGGTGACGGTTGATTTATAAGAAGGACATTATCTTATTACAAGCACTTCTTAATATCACTAAAAGAACTAATTATATGATTTTCTTTGGTCTGAACAAATCCCTTTTTATACTGCTCTTTATGGCAGACTATATAGCATGAGTCGGAAATTTCAAAAGCATGATAATCTTCATCCTTTATAGCACCTGTTCCAATATTACACTAATCATTGGTTGATAACCTTTAAGGCTGAGAACTATACACTTAATACTGTTGTGTCTAAAAACATAGTGATGCCAGATTAAGTTGATGACATTGTCATTGCTTTCATTTTCAAATGTTAATTTTGACTTCAAATTTTTTCAGAAAAAATATCTTCTAAACAGAGAAAGCATTATTTTTCTTTTAAAAGGCTTGGACATACATACTGATATTTTAAAGACTGAAAAATGTCATGTAAAGATATCATTTCCTAGTGACTTCAGGCTGTTGATAACATTCTATAAAACCCTTTTTAAAGGGGATTTCTCTTTCACTGTTGCTGATTCTTCTTTTTACTATTAGTGGAATGGTAGCCTTCACAATTATGCAGCAGCTTCAATTTTCTTTCAGAAGTATCACACCTATAAAGAAGAGGTTTTATTTTGTCTTGTTTTATTGTGATAAAATATATATAATAAAAAACCATTTAAACCTTTTCAAGTGCCCAATTTGGGCTTCGCAGGTGGCTCAGTAGTAAAAGAATCCACCTGCCAATGCTGGACATGCAGGTCCAAACCCCGGTTTGAGAAAATTTCCTGAAGGAGAAAGTGGCAACTCACTCCAGTATTCTTGCCTGGAAAATCCCATGGATGGAGGAGCCTAATAGGCTACAGTCCATGAAGTCACAAAGAGTCAAACATGACTGAGCATGCACACAAATATCCAATTCATTGACATTAAGTATCAATATATTCACAGTGTTGTACAACCATTACCACAATCCATTTCTAGAATTTTTCCATCATCCCTAACAGAAAATCTGTTAAATATTCATTAAATGCCAACTAACCATTCACCCAAATCTATTTTCTTTTCTCTATGAATATACAATATTTGTCCTTTTGTGTCTGGCTTATTTCACTTAGCATATTTTTTGAGGTTCATTCATTTTGTAGCATATATCAAAATTTCATTCTTTTTTAAGGCTGAATAATATTCCATTTTGTGTATATACCACAATTTGTTTATCCATTCATCTGTTGATGGACTTTTGGACTGTTTCCACCTTTTGGCTATGGTGAAAAATGCTGCTGTGTACATTGGTGTACACTGTTTTGTTTTTAAATACGATAGTGTTTATTTTCTCTAGAGAGTCAAAGAGCTTTTTAAATTAACTATTGCTTGTCCCCTTGCTATACAGCCACACATTAAACCTTAAAACTCACAGTAGGTAGTGGACAATTTTGCATAGGCCAATGTATGATGGTAGGACCATAGTCTGCACCTCTGAGGCTGCACATTACAATTTAAAAATACTGAAGCTTCAATTCTTGAACCAAAGCAACCAAATTAGACTCAGGAGGTGTGCTAAAGCATTGGTATTTTTCACCCTTTCTCATGCCCTACTCCTGCTCTATGACTCCATTGTATAGACAGGGCTGAGAAACCCTGATCTACAGCAACCTGATATTAGTCATTGGAGCAGCAATCTAAGCTAGATTCCTACTAGAGTCCTCAGAGAACTGAGAGGAGATTTTATTTTACAATCCACATCCTCTACAATAAACCACAATAATATTACTCAGCTTCTACAAAGTAGTCAATAGACGAATTCATTTTACTACTTATGCTACCAATCGAGGTTTGGATCAGAACATTTAAGGATGAATGGTGGCCTCTGAAGCCAGGAGTAAAAATAAGCAGCAATTCCCCAGGGGAAAGGTCAGTGTTTTACCTTGTGTTATAGACTAAATATTCGCATCCTCCCCAAACTCAAATATTGAAGCTCCAACGCCTAGTGTGATGGTTTTTGGAGATGGGGCTTTAGGGAGGTAATTACGTTTAAGTGAGGTCATGCAGTTGGGGCCTGGGCCAATGGGATTAATGCCTATATAAAAGAAGGTGATTACACTCCCTCTCTGTACACACACCAAGGAAAGGCCATGTGAGGACACAGCAATAAGGAGACTATCTACAAGCCAGGAAAAGAGGTCTCACTAGGAACCAACCCTACCAGACTTTTATCTGGAACTTCCAGTCTCTAGAACTACAAGAAAACTAATTTATGTTGTTTAAACTACACAGTGTACTGTGTTTTGATATGACAGTCCAAGCAGACTAAGACGCTGACTTGCTGACTGCTTCTTGATACTGTCTATATATTTCCCTATTGCTTCTGTTCTCTGTGCTATGCTATGCTATGCTAAGTCACTTCAGTCGTGTCCGACTCTGTGTGACCCCACAGATGGCAGCCCACCAGGCTCTTCCTCTAGGAAACCCTGATTAATATACACGTCAGTTACTTAAACAACAACAACAATAACAAAAAATAGAAGCCAAGTATAGACAGTTGTATGGCAAACAATTCAACTTCCAGACAATGTAAGGCTAAGAACTATGACAAACCTGAAGGGATCGTGTCTTTATTTTTCATCTTTTCATACTCAGTCGTTCAGATTCCTCATCTACCAATTGCTGAAATTACCTATCTAAGGAGAGCTAGGTCTGTTTCATCTAGACACACTGTATCATCTTCCCAATATTTAACATTCAAAAGTGAAAGTTGCTCAGTCATGTCCAACTCTTTGGGACCCCATGGACTCTACAGTCCATGGAATTCTCTAGGCCTGAATACTAGAGTGGGTAGTCTTTCCCTTCTCCAAGGGATCTTCCCAACCCAGGAATTGAATCCAGGTCTCCAGCATTGCAGGCAGATTCTTTCCCAGCTGAGCCACAAGGGAAGCCCAAGAATATTGGAATGGGTAGCCTATCCCTTCTCCTGGGGATCTTCCCGACTCAGGAATTGAACTGGGGTCTCCTGCATTGCAGGCGGATTCTTTATCAACTGAGCTATCTGAGAAACCCTATTTAACATTTAGTTTTATATTTATTTTAATATTATATTGCCTGCATCCTTTGTAATCATCTACAATTGTAACTTCATCAATACTAATTTCACTGGTCAGAGATTCACAAATTATGGTCCATAGCCTATTTTCGCGTGGTATGCAAGCTAAGTAGGGTTTTTATATTTTAAATGGTTTTTAACAAAAAATATAGTATTCTGTGACACATAAAAATTATGTGAAATTCATGCTTCAAAGTCCATAAATAAAATTTTATTGGAACATACTTCAGTAGGGTCCAACTCTGTGTGAATCTATAGACTGTAGCCTGCCAGGCTCCTCTGTCCATGGGATTCTCCATTGACTGAAAGAATACTGGAGTGGTTTGCCATGCTCTCCTCCAGGAGATCTTCTTGACCCAGGGATCAAACTCATGTCTCTTATGTCTCCTGGATTGGCAGGCAGGTTCTTTACCAATAGCACCCCTGGGATGCCCTTACTGGAACACAGCCACATTCATTAATCTGTTATCAATGGCTGCTTTCACATTGTAATGGAGAGTTAAGTAGTTGCAACAAAACACATTTAAAAAAGTGAAAGTCGCTCGGTCATGTATGACTCTTTGCAACTCTACAGATTATTGCCTGCCAGGCTCCTCTGTCTGTGGAATGTTCCAGGTAAGAATACTGGAATAGGTAACCATTCCCTTCTCCAGGGGATTTTCCTGATCCAGAGATAGAACCTGGGTCTCCCACATTATTGGCAGATTCTTTACTGTCTCAGCCACTAGGGAAGTAGTTGCAACAAAGACCATATGGCCCTGAGAAGCTGAAGATATTTACAATCTGGTTGGTTTTACACAAAAAATCTGCTGACCCTGGTCCTAGATGGCAAAAGGATGCTGTGTATTATCTATCCTTTCTCATCAAGGTTATGTGCCACTAGTGTTGCTTTTGACTAGGCCACTCAAAATCTGTTATATAGGAAAAGATTTAATAAGTTATTTCATATTCTTCACAAATCTAGCATATAGTGTATATATAATAAAGTTTGATCAGACAAATTAGTAAGTAACTCCAATGAATCTGGAAGCATGAAATAAAGGCATACTTATTCTTGCTGCATATGTGAACAGAGCTGGATGATGGATAATTGCAAGAAGCATGTCTATATCTGATATTATAACTCTTTCCCACCAGATTTATAAGATGTTAAAGTTGGGGAAATAAATATCCCGTTATTAGAGACAGTATCATAGAATAACAGAACTCTTACCTGAAAACTGGATTTGTCTTTTCACGAATACTGAGCCAAAAGACATAACCGGGGACTTCCTGGGTGGTACAGTGGGGTAAGACTCTGCATTACCAGTGCTTGGGGTCCAGGCTCTATCCCTGGTTGGGGAACTAGATCCCACATCCATGCCACAAATAAGATACCAAGAGACATAACTAAGACTTGCGCACACTAATTCACTTCACTGGTGTCCAAGTCTTTGTGACCCCATGGATTATAGCCTACCATGGGATTCTCCAGGCAAGAATACTGGAGTAGGTTGCCACCCTTTCCTCAGGGGCATCTTCCTGACCCAAAGATCAAACCTGCAACTCTTACGTCTTTAGTGCCACCTGATTTGGCCACATGAGGCAAAGAGCTGACTCACTGGAAAAGACCCTGATGCTGGAAAGATTGAGGGCAGGAGAAGGGGACGAAAGAGGATGAGATGGTTGGATGGCACTACCAACTCAATGGCCATGAATTTGAGCAAACTCCTGGAGATATGAAGGGACAAGAAAGCCTAGCCTGTTGCAGTCCATGGAGTTGCAAAGAATTGGACATGACTTAGCAACTGAACAACAACAAAGTGCCATCCGGGAAGCCCCAAATAAATAATAAATTAATATTTAAAAAACAAACGAGAAAACCCCTAGGACACATCCAAACAAAATACTGGGAGAAGGGAAGGTTTATTATTTGCAGCAAGCAAGAAAAACACTGGGGATCTTTCTTAAAACAGTGTCTCCCCAAACAGGAAAACTGAGGAAGTTTTAAACTAAGAGTATTTGCATATTCATGAGGGGACTTGAGCAGAGGAGAATTCAGAAAAGAATTGGGGCAAAGGTCAATAGGTCAAATCTTTAGTAGATTGAACTCTGGAGGGTCACTGTTATTCTGTCCTCCACTGGGTAAGGGTCTTAGTTCCTGCAGAACACAAAAACAGTATCAAATTGTTATCTATATCCCTTGAGGAGGAACTAGGACTTGTGTTTTAAGGCTAAACTATTGTTCAGTTCAGTTCAGTTCAGTCTCTCAGTCGTGTTCGACTCTTTGTGACCCCTTGAATCGCAGCATGCCAGGCCTTCCTGTCCATCACAAATTCCCGGAGTTCACTCAGACTCACGTCCATCGAGTCAGTGATGCCATCCAGCCATCTCATCCTCTGTTGTCCCCTTCTCCTCCTGCCCCCAATCCCTCCCAGCATCAGAGTCTTTTCCAATGAGTCAGCTCTTCTCATGAGGTGGCCAAAGTACTGGAGTTTCAGTTTCAGCATCATTCCCTCCAAAGAAATCCTAGGGCTGATCTCCTTCAGAATGGACTGGTTGGATCTCCTTGCAGTCCAAGGGACTCTCAAGAGTCTTCTCCAACACCACAGTTTAAAAGCATCAGTTCTTCGGTGCTCAGCCTTCTTCACAGTCCAACTCTCACATCCATACATGACCACAGGAAAAACCATAGCCCTGACTAGACGAACCTTTGTTGGCAAAGTAATGTCTCTGCTTTTCAATATGCTATCTAGGTTGGTCATAACTTCTCGACTGTTATTCCTTTGTTCTTGCATGCCCTTACTTTCCTTAAGATCAGTGATTACTGAGACCTGTTTAAGGGCAGGCATTCTGAGTGACTTGAGCACAGAGCACATTGCAGCCAAGCGTCAATTCAGTTCAGTCGCTCAATCATGTCCGACTCTTTGCGACCCCATGGACACAGCACCATGCACACCAGGTCTCCCTGTCCATCACCAATTTCCAGAGTTTACTCAAGCTCATGTCCATTGAGTTGGTGATGCCATCCAACCATGTCATTCTCTGTCATCTGTTTCTCCTCCCACCTTCAATCTTTCCCGGCATCAGGGTCTTTTCCAATGAGTCAGTACTTCACATCAATGGCCCAAGTATTGGAGTTTTAGCTTCAGCATCAGTCCTTCCACTGAATATTCAGGACTGATTGCCTTTAGAATTGACTGGTTTGATCTCTTTGCAGTCCAAGGGACTCTCAAGAGTCTTCTCCAACACCATAGTTCAAAAGCATCAATTCTTCAGTACTTAGCTTTCTTTATGATCCAACTCTCACATCCATACATGACTACTGGAAAAACCATAGCTTTGACTAGATGGACCTTTGTTGCAAAGTAATGTCTCTGTTTTTTAATATGCTATCTAGGTTGTCATGGCTTTTCTTCCAAGGAGCAAGTGATTTTAATTTCATGGCTGCAGTAACCATCTGCAGTGATTTTGGAGCCCCAAAAATAAAGTCTGTCACTGTTTCCACTGTTTCCCCATGTATTTGCCATTAAGTGATGGGCCTGGATGCCATGATCTTAGTTTTCTGAATGTTGAGTTTTAAGCCAACTTTTTCACTCTTCTCTTTCACTTTCATCAAGAGGCTCTTTAGTACTTCTTCACTTTCTGCTGCAAGGGTGATGTCATCTGCATATCTGAGGTTATTGATATTTATCCCAGCAATCTTGATTCCAGCTTGTAATTCATCTAGCCCAGCGTTTCTCATGAGGTATTCTGCATATAAGTTGAATAAGCAGGGTGACAATACACAGCCTTGATGTACTCCTTTCCCTATTTGGAACCAGTCTGTTGTTCCATGTCCAGTTCTAACTGCTGCTTCCTGACCTGCATACAGATTTCTCAAGAGGCAGGTTAAGTGGTCTGGTATTCCCATCTCTTTCAGAATTTTCCACCATTTGTTGTGATCCACACAGTCAAAGGCTTTGGTGTAGTCAATAAAGCAGAAGTAGATGTTTTTCTGGAATTGTCTTGCTTTTTTGATGATCCAGCGGATGTTGGTAATTTGATCTCTGGTTCCTCTGCCTTTTCTAAATCCAGCTTGAACATCTGAAAGTTTTCGGTTCACGTACTGTTGAAGCCTGGCTTGGAGAATTTTGAGCATTACTTTACTCAAAGTGTGTGAGATGAGTTCAATTGTGCAATAGTTTGAGCATTCTTTGGCATTGCCTTTCTTTGGGACTGGAATGAAAACGGACCTTTTCCTGTCCTGCGGCCGCTGCTGAGTTTTTCAAATTTGCTGGCATATTGAGTGCAGCACTTTCACAGCATCATCTTTCAGGATTTGAATAGCTCTGGCTCTAGGTGAGTGATCACACCATCATGATTATCTGGGTCGTGAAGATCTTTTTTGTATAGTTTTGTATATTCTTGTGACCCCTTCTTAATATCTTCTGCTTCTGTTAGGTTCATACCATTTCTGTCCTTTATTGTGCCCATCTTTGCATGAAATATTTCCTTGGAATCTCTAATTTTCTTGAAGAGACTGCTAGCCTTTCCAATTTTATTCTTTTCCTCTATTTCTTTGCATTGATCACTGAGGAAGGCTTTCTTATCTCTCCTTGCTATTCTTTGGAACTTTGCATTCAAATGGGTATATCTTTCCTTTGCTCCTTTGCTTTTCACTTCTCTTCTTTTCACAGCTATTTGTAAGGCCTCCTCAGACAGCCATTTTGCTTTTTTGCTTTTCTTTTTCTTGGGGATGTTCTTCATCTCTGCCTCCTGTACAGTGTTATGAACCTCCGTCCATAGTTCTTCAGGCACTCTGTCTATCAGATCTAATCCCTTCAATCTATTTGTCACTTCCACTGTATAATCATAAGGGATTTGATATAAGTCATACCTGAATGGTCTAGTGGTTTTCCCTACTTTCTTCAATTTAAGTCTGAATTTGGCAATCTGAGCCACAGTCAGCTCCCGGTCTTATTTTTGCTGACTGAATAGAACTTCTCCATCTTTGGCTGCAAAGAATATAATCAATCTGATTTCAGTATTGACCATCTGGTGATGTCCACATGTAGCGTTATCTCTTGTGTTGTTGAAAGAGGGTGTTTGCTATGATCAGTGCATTCTCTTGGCAGAACTCTATTATCCTTTGCCCTGCTTCATTCTGTACTCCAAGGCCAGATTTGCCTGTTACTCCAGGTATTTCTTGACTTCCTACTTTTGCACTCCAGTCCCCTATAGATCACAAAATGGCTTAGATCACAAAATGACTTAGGCTTAAGCCAAAACTGAGTTCTCTTATGTCAAGAAGCCATTCTGCTTCTCTTTCTTCAGGGACTCTCTAACCATCTGCTCACAGATCTAGAAGGGAAACATGTCATACAGCTTCTGACTTTACACAGGACTGTATTTAAATCATTTTCAAAAGATGTTTGATCTATAATAATCATAATTCATAGACACTTTAAGGCTTCCTGTGGTTAGGTATTTCAGAATGTCACAAATAAACTCTTATAAAGTACTTCCTTTTTTTCAGCTTTATTCTTCATGTATAACAGCAACTTTTTCTTTGCCATAAAGTTTTATATATATATAATTTTATTTCTTCATTTATTTTTGGCTGTGCTGGGTCTTGTTGCTGCTCGGGCTTTTCTCTAGTTGCAGTGGTCGTGGAGTGGGAGCTACTGTCTAGCTGTGAAACCGTTAACCACAGATTGGGACTTGAACCCATGTGCTGGGACTCGAACCCAGCCAAAATCCAGTTTGAGACTCAAACCCACGTAGCTGGGACTCCAACCCAGCCAAAACGCTGCTTGGGACTTGAACCCACATGGCTGGGACTCAAACCCAGTCAAAACCCATGGTACCTGGTTTCAGAACCTAATGAAGCTCAGGTTCTTGATGTCTCATCACAGAAAGGATTCAGTGAGAGACAAAGTGATAGGCAAGAAGTGGGTTTAATCAGATACAGAGAGAAGCACACTCCATAGATAAGAGTGTGGGCCATTGCAAAGGGCGAGTGCAGCCATGAAATATGACAGAGCTAGTTTTTATAGGCTGGGTAATTTAATATGCTAATTAGTGGGTGGGTTATTCCAACTATTCTGGGGAAGGGGCAGAGATTTCCAGGATTTGGGCCACTGCCCATTCCTTGGTATTTTAACAGTGCCTTGTCATGGCACTTCTGGATGTGTTATTTCACTTGCTGATTGAAGAGGATCAAGATCTAGTCTTGTCTCCTGTCTTGGTCCCATTTGATTCTAATCAGTTTATGTTGTATCCTTGGGCTATGTCATTTTTTCAAAAGTTGTGCCCTCTTTCCCTCCTGTTACAGTTGTGGTGCGGGGGCTTCTCATCGTGGTGGCTTCTCTTGTTTCTGAGCACAGGCTCTAAGGCACGTGGTCTTCCACAGTCATAGCACATGAGCTCGGTAGTTGTGGTCATGGGCTTAGTTGCTCCACTGCATGTGGGATGTTCCTGGCTCCGGGATGAAACCTGTGTCTTCTGTATTGGCAGGCAGATTTTTTACCACTGACCCATCAGGGAAGCCCTGGACACAAAGTTTTATAGTTGTGTCTCCCTTCTCCTAAGTCATCTTATTCTCAATTTGGGGGCAGGGCTTGGTATACGTCTATGTGTTAAAAGTTATCACCACCACCACATAGCCATCCCCAATATTCATAATGATGGGACTTAATAAATTGTCTAGTAAAAATAGTAGATTTGGAGTCTAAAAATCAAGATGTGTTCTGGTTTAAGATGGTGCCTATAATAGAGTGGATGCTTGGTAAATATTTGTTCCCTTAGTTCCTTTTCTCTGTGAGGCTGGTGATTTACTGACTCTGAGCCTCAGTTTTCTCAACTATAAAATGTGATAAGAAAATGCTTTCTGGGGTGATGTGGATATTGAAAACACTAACCCTATGAAACATTACAAAATTGCAAATTATATGGGGAAATAAGGATTTAAATGTATGTTTTAAAAAGTACAAATGGCAATACAAATTAAAAGATCAGAGAATCAACATCTGCAATTGTCTTTTCACCACCTACATCTACATTTTGGGGCAGAAGTGTTAACTCTACTTAATAAACACAGACCCCTAGGTCTCTACTGAAGACCAGCTTCTCTTCATTCAAGTCAAAAGGCATCTCAGCAGTGACCTCCAGTGAATTCTAAATGAGGGTTCTGACTTGTGCTGAAATTTGCATTGGAGCTTTTTCAAAATAGGCAAACAAAAAACTGTTTTAATGTGCTTCGTTAGAAATACTATTTGGTTGTCAATCAAATATTGCGAGTAACTTTGTTCAACTGTGTAGAGACTATACATAGATTTTTTTGCCCCTAGGCTTTAAAATTTCTTTACTTATATTTATGAATATATATATGTATGTATGTGTATGTATATTATTTACTTATTTACTTTGGCAGCACCGGGTCTTAGTTCAGGCACTCAGGATCTTTTAGTTACTGCATGAAGAATCTTTAGTTGTGACATGTGGGATCTAGTTCCCTGACCAGGAATTGAACCCAGACCCCTACATTGGGATCATGGAGTCTTAGCCGCTGGACCACGAGGAAAGTCCCCAGGCTTTTTAATTTAAATTTTATTTTATATTTTTTCAGTGGTTGAAAGCAGCACAGCTCTATTTTATATTAGAATCTGAAGACTGAAATTTCACTTAAATAGTTATTATTTCAAATCTCAGAAAAAAAGTATTTGGCTTTAATTAGTACAAATACATTTTAGTATTTACTTTTAGAAGTAAACTCAATATTTTGCTGTTGTCTTTAATTTAAGGGCAATATTTTGACTGATCAGTAATGTCCTTGTTTCAACTCAGTTTGCTGTTGGAAGGTCAAAGCAGCCATAGATGATGTGCAAATCAATGGGAACTAGAAGGGATCCCATCAAACTTTGTTTACAAAACAAAAACATGGCCAGCCTGAAAGCTCTAGTTTTCTCAGATTCCTTCTTCAAGCTAAATAAGTGAAGACCTGAAACAGCTTAGTTTTACCCAAAAGTACACAAGAGTCCTGTCCCAGGGCAATATGGAATCTCTAGCTCTCTGTTTTACTCTGTACTGTGCTCAGTGCTCAGTTGTGTTCAACTCTGTGTGATCGTCTGGACTATAGCCCGCCAAGCTCCTGTACCCATGGGATTTTCCAGGCAAGAATACTGGTGTAGGTTGCCATTTCCTATTCCAGGGGAATAATCCCAATCCTCTGAGAAATCTGTATGCAGGTCAAGAGGCAACAGATAGAACTATACATGGAACAAAAGACTGGTTCCAAATCGGGAAAGGAATGTGTCAAGGCTGTATATAGTCACCCTGCTTATTTAACTTATATGCAGAGTACATCATGAGAAATGCTGGGCTAGATGAAGCACAAGCTGGAATCAAGATTGCCGGGAGAAATATCAATAATCTCAGATATGCAGATGACACCACTCTGTGGCAGAAAGTGAAGAAGTGAAGAGGAACTAAAGAGCCTCTTGATGAAAGTGAGAGGAGAGTGAAAAAGTTGGCTTAAAACTCAACATTCAGAAGACGAAGATCATGGCATCCGGTCCTATCACTTAATGGCAAATAGGGAAATGGAAACAGTGAGAGACTTTATTTTCTTGGGCTCCAAAAATCACTGCTGATGGTGATTGCAGCCATGAAATTAAAAGATGCTTACTCCTTGGAAGAATAGCTATGACCAACCTAGACAGCATATTAAAAGGCAGAGACATTACTTTGCCAACTAAGGTCCATCTACTCAAAGCTATGGTTTTTCCAATAGTCATGTAGAGATATGAGAATTGTATATAAAGAAAGCTGAGTGTTGAAGAATTGATGCTTTTGAACTGTGGTGTTGGAGAAGACTCTTGAGAGTCTCTTGGACTGCAGGGAGATCCAACCAGTCAATCCTAAAGGAAAGCATTTCTGAATATACATTGGAAGGATTGATGCTGAAGCTGCAACTCCAATACTTTGGCCACCTGATGCGAAGAACTGACTCTGTGGAAAAAACTCTGATGCTGGGGAAGATTGAAGGTGGGAGAAGGGGACAACGGAGGATCAGATGGTTGAATGGCATCACCGACTCAATGGACATGAATTTGAGTAAGCTCCGGGAGTTGGTGAAAAACAGGGAAGCCTGGCATGCTGCAGTCCATGAGTTGCAAAGAGTTGGACACGACTGAGCAACTGAACTGAACTGATTCCCAACCCAGGGATCAAACCTGAGTCTCCTGTGTCTCCTGCACTGGCAGGAGGATTCTTTAATACTACATCACCTGGGAAGCCTAATCTAGTCCACAGGAAATTTTTTAGTCTTGCCAACCCACAGGACTTCACACTGGTCAACTATATATTAGTAATGTAATGATGATCGGAACAAGTGAGAGAAATTCACAAGTACCTTTATGTTTCTTAAGGCATGAGCCAGAGTGTGGGAGATAAACTCCTAAAATTTCAGGGCCTGCTAACTTGGTAAAGTGTCTGTGAGTCCAGTGGCTAAAGGGATGGCAAGTTACCCAAGGGAAAGATTTAATTTCTGTAACTTACAACCCAATCACTAAAAAACAATCACTAACTCATGCTACATTCAGTCTCAGAGAATTAACTGACTACCCTTAAGGTAATGAGTCATATCTTATTTTGTTGTTATTTAGCACCATTTCCACTCCCTTTGATTCTCTCCCTTTCTTTATTGAAGGGATCAGATGAATGAGAACTACATTTTCCACATTGTTACTTGCCAGAAGGCTTTCAAGTAGAGCTTAGGTTCTGTCAGTGAGATGCACAAGTGCATAAATTAGAAGGTAGAAGAAAGATAGAAGCTGTTCCTCCTTCTCCAGCAGTGGTGGTGAACATTGAGTTTAAGATGGAACTTTTTACAACACCTTCCATATTTCCTGTCCGGGAGCAACCACGATGATTGATTTCAGAACTTTTATCTTCTTGTTTCTGCATGAAAGCAAGAACTTTCAGATTCAGTTTTTCAGATTTTTTGTTGTTGATGTGGACAAATTTATTGAATTTGTTACAATATTGCTTCTGTTTTTTATGTTTTGTGTTTTTGGCCACGAGGCATGTGGGATCTTAGTTACCCAACCTGGGATGGAACCGGTACTCCCTGCATTGGAAGGCAAAGTCCTAACCACTGGACTGCCAGGGAAGTCTTCCCTCAGATTCGATTTCAGTGAATCTGAAAACTGGTGGTAGTGCCTCTGACTTTCACTCCTTAAACCCTTTCACAAGTTTATAAGTACTACCTACTTCTTGGTATTAAATAACTTTAGCTTTAATATTTAAATTGCTTTCTATTTTCTTGAGGGACTTCCCTATAGCTCAGATGGTACAGAATCTGCCTGCAATGCAGGAGACCGGGATCCGATCCCTGGGTCAGGAAGATTCCCTGGAGAAGGAAATGGCAACCCACTCCAGTATTCCTGCCTGGAGAATCCCATAGACAGAGGAATCTGGCAGGCTACAGTCCATGGAGGTTGCAAAGAGTTAGGCACAATGGCACCCCTCTCCAGTACTCTTGCCTGGAAAATCCCATGGATGGAGGAGCCTGGTAGGCTGCAGTCCATGGGGTCGCTAGGAATCGGACACGACTGAGCGACTTCACTTTCACTCTTCACTTTCATGCACTGGAGAAGGAAATGGCAACCCACTCCAGTGTTCTTGCCTGGAGAATCCCAGGGACGGGGGAGCCTGATGGGCTGCCGTCTATGGGGTTGCACAGAGTCAGACACGACTGAAGCGACTTAGCAGCAGCAGCAGCAAGCGACTAACACATACTACGTTCTTGACTGAGCCTTGATTGCATATAGAAATAGGATCTAATTCAGTTTTGTATTTTCTGTAATTCTCAACAAGTATTTGTCAATGGAGTGAGCAGGATGAATGAAGAGATCTTGTTTATGAACCATATTCTAATACTTTTATTTGTCATAAAGTCCTTTCTGGTATCATTGTATTTCTTACAATGGTACAGATCATTATTTTCATATCTAAAGCTCAAGCAAAAGAGTCTTCCTAAGGGATTAGTACAGAGTATTATCACTCACTGCCATCTGGCTGTCTGAGATAAACAAGATCTTAACAGCCCTTGCCAGTTTAACATCATGTACAATGGGGCACTTGGGTAACATCTCTTAGTAAATAATTTCAAGAGCATAGGTAAACTAAAATAATTAGAAAATACTGTGCTTTGAATATTTACTATCTTTTCTTCAAATAAAAAGCTTATTGAGATATAACTCACATACCATACCATTCATCCATTTAAAGGATACAATTCAATGATTTTTAGTATGTTTTAGAGTTGGGCAACCATCACCACAATCTAATTTTAGAACATTCTCAACATTCCAAAAAGAAACCCTGAAACCACCATCCCTTCCCCTGCCTCCCAGGCACAAATCTACTTTATATTTCTATGGATATGCATATTCTGTACATTCCTAATTTCTCCACATCCTCACCAATATTTGGTTTTGTTTGTATTTTGATTACAGCCATCCTAGTGGGTAAGTATCTCCTTGTGGTTTTGATTTGCATTTCCTTAATGATTAATGATGTTGAAGAGCTTTTCACGCTTATTGGCCATTTGTATATCTATTTTGGTGAAGTGTCTGTTCAAATTACTTATCCTTTAATTGTTTATTTTTGTTGTTGTTTTCATTATTATTGGGTTATAGGAGTTTTAAAAAAATATATTCCAGATACAAGTCCTTAACCAGATATATGATTTGCAAATATTTGTTTCATTGTATAGCTTGCATTTTCACTAACTTGTTTATGATGCAGTTCGATTTTGATTCTTTTGTCTTCTGTCATTTTTGCTTTTCATTTTCTATTTAAGAAATCATTGTCTACCCAAGGCATAAAGATTGATCCTTACCTTTCTTTCTAAGAGTTTTATACTTATTATCATTTTAAATTTAATTTATTTGACTATCATTTCTATTATTTTTATAGTAACAGGACTTAATCATCAAAATTCCTGAAGTTCAACAATTGGCTACTGCAATTTGGTATAAGCCAGCTCCAGCGCACCATTTATACCAAGAATGTACCTTCCTGGGTGGTCCTAGAAAAAAGACAAATTAAAATTCTGATAAAACTCACCCATGAAGGCAAGGGTGGCCAGGCAAATCTAACTCTGCTCTGAAAACTAGTCTTCCTAAAGGTAACTAGAAACATAATCTAAGGCTAATTCCATGAGAAGTCTCAGAATTCTGTAGTCTTAGCAACAGAAGCTGTAGTTAATAAGAATGGGATTCCTTTGGACTGACTGGGAAGACAGTTGGGGTGGTGGTGATGGCAGCATTAGATCAACCTGTATTTTATAAAATTCCTCAAGAGGTTAGGAGACAGGAAAGTAGGTTTTAACTGCAGAGAAAGAGCAGTGACTGGTAGGAAATAGATGTGGCAGGGAGCCCAAGTCATTAAATAGAGTTCAGAGCCAGCTTCCACACTTCATCACTGGATAGATCACCAGTCTTTGCAGAGTATGAAATCAAAGTCAAATGATACTAGATATTCTAAATTACATACACTGACTGGCAGGGAATATGAAAACTGGAGGAGATACCAAGAATACCAGATTTCAGAGTTAGCAAGAAAAATGACTGAAGGACATCTGGTTCTGATAGAATATCATTTGAGATACTCTGGATGACTCCCCTTCACAACATCAACTCCTTGATCCCCTGCTGCCAAAAACAACTAGACTTACTGCATGAACTGCCTAGAAATATTTTCAATATTTCACGGAGCAGGCAAGACAGCAAGGAACCTATAGAAACAACAAAGAAAGAAAAAAGAAAAGACTCTGAAAAGGTAACTGATCTGTAAAAATGATTTTTACAGTAAGAATCAACTTAAGGGACCTTGAATTTGCATTTTGAAAATTACACCCTGAGCAGAGGATAGCAGATAAAGCCAAGATCTATGGGAAATCATTGCAGAGATCTGAGACTCTAATGAACAATACTATCATTATAAGAATGAGCAAGAGAATTCTCTGGTGGCTCAGTGGTAAAGAATCTGCCTGCCAGTGCAGGAGACACATTTTGATCCCCGGTCTGGGAAGATCCCACATGCCACAGAGCAACTAAAACTGGACCACAACTATTGAGCCTGTGCTCTATATCCTTGGAGCCACAATTACTGAGCTTATGTGACACAGCTACTGAAGCCTGTGCTCTACGACAAGATAAACCACCAAAATGAGAAGCCCATGCACTGCAACTAGAGAGTAACTTTGCTTGCCACAACTAGAGAAAAGCCCATGCAGCAGCATAGATCCAGTGCAGCCAAAAATAAAATAAATAAATAGATAGAAATTAAAAAAAAAAAAAAAAGAATGAGCAAGAAACAAATCTACCTTAAAGAAGATACTGCAGATTTATCAGTCTCAATTTTTGCCCTGGGAGAATAGAAAAAAACTATTTTTTTTTTGACACTTCATAACCTTAAGCAAGCCCTAACATGAATTTGAAGCCAGTTTCAAGCTACTTATGTGTGTGGTTGCTGGGATTTAACAAATAAAAATAGAAGATGCCCAGTTAAATTTAAATTTCAGCTAAATGAACAGTCTGTTAGTATATGTTCCAAATATTTCACTAAAAAGTATTTGTTATCTGAAATCTAAATATGTGTCCTGTGTTTTGTTTGGCAACCATACTTACGTGATATGAAGCATCCAGTAGCAAATGTAAATTGTTCCTGATTAATAGTGCCCTCTGGTGACATAGAAACAAACTCATATCCTTTTAAGAGGACTGTAACTTCAAGCCTTCAAGATTGTAACTTCAACTATACAAAAAAAGATCTTAATGACCCAGATAACCATGATGGTGAGATCACTCACCTACAGCCAGGCATCCTGGAGCGTGAAGTCAAGTGAGCTTTAGGAGCATCTCTATGAACAGTACTAGTGGAGGTAATGGAATTCCAGCTGAGCTATTTCAAGTCCTAAAAGATGATGCTATGAAAGTGCTGTACTCAATATGCCAGCATATTTGGAAAACTTTGCAGTGGGCACAGGACTGGAAAAGGTTAGTTTTCATTACAGTCCCAAAGAAAGGCAATGCCAAAGAATGCTCAAACTACCAAACAATTGCACTCATCTCACACGCTAGTAAAGTAATGCTCCAAATTCTCCAAGCCAGGCTTCAACAGAACATGAACTGAAAACTTTCAGATGTTCAAGCTGGATTTAGAAAAGCCAGAGGAATCAGAGATCAAATTCCCAACATCCACTGGATCATTGAAAAAAGAAGGAAATTTCCAGAAAACCATCTTCTGCTTTATTGAGTATGCCATAGCCTTTGACTGTGTGAATCACAACAAATGGTGGAAAATTCCTAAAGAGATGGGAATACTAGATCACCTGACCTGCCTCCTGAGAAATCTGTATGCAGGTTAATAAGCAACAGTTAGAACTGGACATGGAACAATGAACTGGTTCCAAATTGGGAAAGGAGTACAGCAAGGCTATATGTTTTCACCCTGCTTATTTAACTTATATGCAGAGTACATCATGTGAAATGCTGGATTGGATAAAGCACAAGCTGGAATCAAGATTGCTGGGAGAAATCTCAATAACCTCAGATATGCAGATGACACCACCCTTAATGGCAGAAAGCAAAGAGGAACTGAAGAGCCTCTTGATGAAAGTGAAAGAGAAGAGTTGAAAAGTTTGCTTAAAACTCAACATTCAGAAAACTAAGATCATGGTATCTGGTCCCATCAACTGAACTTCAAGCCAGGTTTCTAATAATTTCCTTAGATTAAAATCTAACACAAGCTCATAATTTAAAAAAAATCACAAAATATTTAAGAATAAAAAAGAAATATAAGTATGCATCAGAAAAAAGCCAGGAAGTATAATCAAATCCACAAAGACTTTAGAAATTATAATTACCACATTTAAAATATAAAATAACATGATTAATATGTCTAAAGAATTAAAGAGACCTGAAAAGATGAGCAATAGCCTAGAAAAAAACATACAAGTAGATGTGAAAGAAAAACAAATAGACGTCTATGAAAGAATGAAAAATATAATGCCTGAAATTAAAAACTCAAAGGCTGGGTAAATGACCTATTAGACAAAGCTGTAGGAAGGATTAGTGAACTGGAGAAAACATTTGAAGAACCTATCCAAAATGAAGCCCAGAGAGACCAAGGGATGAAGAATAATATACAGAGGTTAAAACTAATTGAAGACAAGCAGAATTTCTAACACAAGTCAATTAGAGTTCTAGAAGACGGAAAGATTATGAGGAATAGGCAATAATACAGGAAACAATGGTTGGATATTTTCTTGAACTGTTGAGAGATACCAGTTCTCAGATTCAGGAAGGCCCATGTTTCCTAGAAGATCAGATCAGTCGCTCAGTCGTATCCGACTATTTGCGAACCCATGAATCGCAGCACGCCAGGCCTCCCTGTCCATCACCAGCTCCTGGAGGTCACTCAGACTCACATCCATCGAGTCAGTGATGCCATCCAGCCATCTCATCCTCTGTCATCCCCTTCTCCTCCTGCCCCCAATCCCTCCCAGCATCAGAGTCTTCTCCAATGAGTCATCTCTTCGCATGAGGTGGCCAAAGTACTGGAGTTTCAGCTTCAGCATCATTCCTTCCAAAGAAATCCCAGGGCTGATCTCTTTCAGAATGGACTGGTTGCATCTCCTTGCAGTCCAAGGGACTCTCAAGAGTCTTCTCCAACACCACAGTTCAAAAGCATCAATTCTTCAGCGCTCAGCCTTCTTCACAGTCCAGCTCTCACATCCATACATGACCACAGGAAAGACCATAGCCTTGACTAGGCGAACCTTTGTTGGCAAAGTAATGTCTCTGGTTTTGAATATGCTATCTAGATTGGTCATAACTTTCCTTCCAAGGAGCAAGCATCTTTTAATTTCATGGCTGCAGTCACCATCTGCAGTGATTTTGGAACCCAGAAAAATAAAGTCTGCCACTGTTTCCACTGTTTCCCCACCTATTTCCCATGAAGTGATGGGACTGGATGCCATGATCTTCATTTTCTGAATGTTGAGCTTTAAGCTAACCTTTTCACTCTCCACTTTCACTTTCATCAAGAGACTTTTTAGTTCCTCTTCACTTTCTGCCATAAGGGTGGTGTCATCTGCATATCTGAGGTTATTGATATTTCTCCCAGCAATCTTGATTCCAACTTGTGTTTCTTCCAGTCCAGCGTTTCTCATGATGTACTCTGCATAGAAGTTAAATAAACAGGGTGACAATATACAGCCTTGATGTACTCCTTTTCCTATTTGGAACCAGTCTGTTGTTCCATGTCCAGTTCTAACTGTTGCTTCCTGACCTGCATACAAATTTCTCAAGAGGCAAATCAGGTGGTCCGGTATTCCCATCTCTTTCAGAATTTTCCACAGTTTATTGTGATCTACACAGTCAAAGGCTTTGGTATAGTCAATAAAGCAGAATAAATTCATGCCTAGATCCAGAAAAGCAAAACCTCATGCGAAGAGTTGACTCCCTGGAAAAGACTCTGATGCTGGGAGGGATGTGGGGCAAGAGGAGAAGGGGACAACAGAGGATGAGATGGCTGGATGGCATCACTGACTCAATGGACGTGAGTCTCAGTGAACTCCGGGAGTTGGTGATGGACAGGGAGGCCTGGCATGCTGTGATTCATGGGGTCGCAAAGAGTTGGACATGACTGAGCGACTGATCTGATCTGATCTGATCTGATAGTGCTCCAAAGACAAAGAGATGATTTTTTAAAACTGTTGGAGAGAAGAAAGATTATTAGGCAATAAAAATAGCATGTAATTGAGGTTAAGTCACTGGTAAATTTTTTGTTTTTGTCAAGATTAGCTCAAAATCTTGGGGTTCGTTACTTAAAGATTCAACCATAGGAATTATGGAAGGCAAATCTGTGTAATGTACACAAGGCAAATATCAAGAAAAAGTATAACTACTCTGAGGTTTTGATGAGGAAATAACTGCATCATCAACTCAAAAATATTGCTTAAAATTAGCTGGGGGACTTCCCAGGTGGTCCAGTGGTTAAGATCCCAGGATTCCAGCACAGGGGGTGTTGGTTTGATCCCTGGTCAGGGAGTTAAGATTCCATATACCTTTAAAGACTTTAAAAATGATTCATATAAAAAAATCTTTAAAAATAAAAAATAATATTACCTGGAAATTGCCTAGATTTTCCATTTTTATAGCATATATGAGTAAGGCTTTGGTGTGTCAGTGTGGATCAGTCAGCTTGTCAGTATTTTGGAAGAAAAAACAATCAAGTCTGTCTTAAGTATTAAGCCAAGTACTCAGCTTCCTCAAGGTGCTAACTATCCAATAAGATGATTATCTATCATGGAAGGTAGAATATTTTAACTACAGCAGAAGAAAATAAATTTCAGAGTATTTGTAGCATAGAGAATATTCCTATTTGGTTGGGAAGATCATATAAAGGGGACATATGAGATGAACATTTAAGGAAGAACTGAAATAATTTCTACAGGTAACGAAGAAGACATTTTAGGTGAAGTTTACATAATACACTAGAAAATAGTTGTTGGAAGTCTTCAAGGACACTTAAAGAATAGCCAACTATTACTTCACTGGATATATTTGAAAGACTTTTAAACTTTCTTTTTTTTTCATTTCTTGTATCATCTAATTCTTACATTAGTCATAGAAAATCTCATATTGTCAATTATACTCTGATTCGCATGCAAATAAGATTAGTCTTGCTAGTGAAGTCTTATATAATGTTGTTTTAAATATCGATTATGCTCTAAAAATGAGAAATACTTATGCTAAGTATGCCATGACTAAATTTAGAAAGATGTGAAATCTGATAAGACAGAATATAATATATATTAATATCTTCCTGAAAATAATTATAGCACACATTTAAAGTTAAAAATAAAAAATTTAAACATCAACTACATTAATACTTTCTAGCATATTAACGGAGAAGGCAATGGCACCCCACTCCATTACTCTTGCCTGGAAAATCCCATGGATGGAGGAGCCTGTTGGGCCGCAGTCCATGACGTCGCTGAGAGTCAGATACGACTGAGCGAATTCACTTTGACTTTTCACTTTATGCATTGGAGAAGGAAATGCCAACCCACTCCAGTATTCTTGCCTGGAGAATCCCAGGGATGGGGAAGTCTGGTGGGCTGCCGTCTCTGGGGTTGCACGGAGTCGGACACGACTGAAGTGACTTAGCAGCAGACTTAGCAGCAGCAGCAGCATATTAACAGGTCTTCCCGGATAGCTCAGCTGGTAAAGAATCCCCCTGCAACAGGACAATGAAACCAGCAAATAATAATATACAGCCCTTGTTGATATATGGCAGAAGCCAACACAATATTGTAAAGCAATCATCCTTCAATTAAAAAAAAAAAAACACAGCCTTGATGACCCTGGAAAGTGGAATTTGACATAGCTCTTAACATTTTCCTTTTAGTATTTAGGAGGTCTTACTAGCAAGTAAAAACAACAAATTAATACAGAATGCTCTATTGAAAAGTAAAATGGTGGCTTACATGATGTGTATGATACCAAAATTAGACAAGGAAACATACAGCTTCAAGCTAAGAAAGCTTATAAACTATTGCCTTGGGCTGGTGCACTGGGACGACCCAGAGGGATGGTATGGGGAGGGAGGAAGGAGGAGGGTTCAGGATGGGGAACACATGTATACCTGTGGCGGATTCATTTTGATGTATGGAAAAACCAATACAATATTGTAAAGTTAAGTAAAATAAAAAAAAAGAAGAAGAAAAACTAATCCCCAGCACTAATCAAATTTAGGAAGCATAATTGGAGCTGTTAAGTCTAATCTTCCAGTTTGGCTTGTGCCCAAAATGTGGTCAGGAGCACTAACTACTTTAGGGTATAAAAATAGACATGGTCTCAAAATCAACAATTTAAGAACATCATTATTTCTGAGAAATGATACAAACTAGCATATTCATTATGATAAGTAAATGTTTCCTTTTCACTTGACTGAAGAAGAATCATGATCTTAAATTCCTTCTTACAATGATTCTTTCTTATCCTTACCCAGAATGAAAGAAATGTAGTAACTTGGGCTTCTCTGATAGCTCAGTTGGTAAAGAATCCACCTGCAATGCAGGAGACCTGGGTTTGATTCCTAAGTCAGGAAGATCTGCTGGAGAAGGGATAGTATTCTCTAGTATTCTGGCCTGGAGAATCCCATGGACTATATAGTCTGAAGAGTCACACGTGACTTTCACTTTTTTACTTCAATGTAATAATCCAGGCAGTTGATGAAATGTATTTAAAAAATTTTTTTGATCATTATCACAAAGATGGTGAGTGTTTCAGCCATAGTTCCCCAAGTCCATACACTCTTCCTGAATGAATAAACCCATAGTTTCAATGACATCTATAAAACTTCCAAATCACCAAGATTCTTCCTTCAATGTCATCTTCTCCTTCCAGCAAATAACTTCACCTATTTTCATTGGGAAAACTGACATCTTAGAAAGTTGTTTACTTAACTACATTCTCATCCATATACCTACCTACCTACACCAAATACCTACCCACCTACATGAACTTGCTTCCCACCTATCTCTCTTATCTAAGATTAATGCCTTCATTTTGTTCTGACTTTATATCCCTAATGTTACTCAATCAAATTTTGTCTTTATTGTTTTTTAAATTAATTTTTATTGGAGTATAGTTGATTTAATGTTGTGTTAGTTTCTGCTGTATAGCAAAATGAATCAGCTATGCATGCAAGCTAAGTCGTTTCAGTCATGCCTAACTCTGTGCAACCCTATGGACTGTAGCCTGTCAGGCTCCTCTGTCCATGGGATTCTCCAGACAAGAATAATGGAATGGATTGCCCTGCCCTCCTCCAGGGGGTTATTCAGAACCCAGGGATCGAACTCCCTTCTCTTAAATCTCCTGAATTGGCAGGCAGGTTCTTTACCACTAGGACCATGTGGAAAGCCCGCATATCTCCTTTATTGTATCTCTCTCTTTCCATAAGCATTTAAATGGAACCCAGTTGAATGGCACTCCTACCCCTCAAGATTTAGTGAAACTGGCTTTCACATGAAGGCATATTTGAGAATTCAAACTCTTAAGTGCTTGCAGCCATAGGACCAACCCTTCCAGCCTCTGAGCCCAGGAATCCTTGTGTGCTCTCTGTTCCTTAGCCTTTTCTTTAGTTTCACAACAAACTCACTCACACTTAAGATCAGTGAATTCAATTATTGACTCTCCTGAGGATGTCTGAGGGATGGAGGACAGGCCCCATCAGCCAGCACACATCTGCTGCCATCTTGCTCACTCAACTCACCCCTGTGTCCATCATATCACTGCATGATATGCATATCACTGCAACCCTTTTCTGGGTTGCTTGGGAGCACCCAGTTCACCGCACTGCTACATTTTTGGGCCAGCCAATCAATTTTCTCTTTCTTCACATTGCTGATTGTTAAGTTTCACCAACTATTGTCTTGAAATCTCTTAAATCTATGACTTTTGATTTTATTTCTAGGACATCACCTTAGGTTGGGTTTCTGACCCTTACACGTGGATTACTGGAACTCTTTAGTAAACTAATGACATGGAGTTTGGACTCTGCTCTCCCTCATAAATCCTGCACAGACCTTAATGATGTGTCTTTCTAAAGTAACACTTCACCAAGTTACTTCCAAGGGCAGTTCTTTAACAAACCTCAATTCTTATGTAATAAAAATCCCAATTGCTTAGTCTGGCAAATAATTTAAGACTTTCAATAATATGGTCTTAAACTAACTTTCTCACCTTATCTCCCAGTCCTCTGACACCTGATCCAGTCAAACTGGTAGACCCACTGTCTTTTGCATCTACTTCTACCATCTTGCCTCCCAAATGTTGAATGTGTTACTCACGCCACCCCTCCATGCTCCAGTTTTCTTAAGCCACTCATTTTTAGATCTGGTTTCAAATATTGCTTCGTCTTTCAAGACTTTCCTGGTTCTCTAAGCCCATAGAAATCTTTGGACATATGATCTCATTTCTTTCCACTTGTATGAGAATGATAATCATCTCTGTTTGCCAGGGCTGAGTGGTTTCCCAGGACATGGGACTTTTCAGTGCTAAAAATGAATAGTCCTGGGTACACTGGAACAGTTGGTCACTCTACCTGTAATATATATGGTACTTGCAGTCTATGTGGCAAGGGACCTGGGGCAGGAAAGGAAAGCCACGCTTTTTGTACATGCCTACTGTGGAAATTTAGATGGCAGGGCTGGCCACAAAAAAACTCCAGGGAGGGAAAAAGAAGGTGATAAGGACACTTCTCTTTTCATAGCATATATTTTTTGGCCATGCCCACCACACAGCATGTGGGCCCTTAGTTCCCTGACCAGAGATCAAACCTGCACCATGTGCTTTGGAAGCTTGGAGTCTTAACCACTGGGCCACAAGGGAGGTCCCTGATAAGAACATTTTTTTGGATCTAAGGATAGGCCAAGTGGGCTGAGACCTTCAGATAAACACATAGCCAAAGGGACTCCACTGCTGCCGTTTCCCTCATTTTCTCTCTCTCTCTCTCTCTTTTAAGGAATTAAGAAAAACAAGGAGGAAAAAAAAGATACATTCTGAGTAAACGAGTTTTAATAGGGAGCCAACTGGGTGGAAAAATCACAAATCTTAGAACTGAAGGGAAAATTTAAACAGGTAAACAACTTTTTCCTTTTATTGTTTCCTTGGAAACAGAATCAGAGCTATTCACTACTAGGAGAATTAAATGAAACCTAGAAGTTAAGGTCAGACTTTCTGGAGGTTTTCTGATGCCAAGTTGAAATCCAAGGTGAGTTATGAAGGTTTGGTAATACAGCAGCATATTAACCAGTCAGAGAATTGGGTTAGAGAGTTCTAATATGTCCATGTTGTATTGTTTGAGAATGTTCAGATCTATTACAAAACAATTACAATATAATCATTTCCTCTGTTACAGAAGAAAAGATGGAATGAATGAATGAAGATGTATTATGTACAGATCAGTGGTTAGCAAGGGAAGCTGCTGCTGCTGCTGCTGCTAAGTCGCTTCAGTCGTGTCCTACTCTGTGCGACCCCATAGACAGCAGCCCACCAGGCTCCCCGTCCCTGGGATTCTCCAGGCAAGAACACTGGAGTGGGTTGCCATTTCCTTCTCCAATGCATGAAAGTGAAAAGTGAAAGTGAAGTAGCTTAGTCGTGTCTGACTCTTAGCAACCCCATGGACTGCAGCCTATCAGGCTCCTCCATCTATGGGATTTTCCAGGCAAGAGTACTGGAGTGGTTTGCCATTTCCTTCTCCAAGCAGGCGAAGCATGTACATGTTAAATGTAGATGCATGTTCAAGGAATGGAAGAACCAAGAAGTATGTAAAAATCACGAGGCGTTAGATGTATACCAGAACCTGTGGCCAGGAATACTTGTCCCTGTATCTTTCCATCAGAGCAGGTGTGTCAGTGGCTTAAAGAATATGCTTGAGATTGCTTGATCCTCACTTCTGGTTATCATAAGAAGAGAAACCACACCATACGGAGAGAAAGCTGACGGAGCAGCAGAGAGAGACAGCGTGCATGAATACTGTACACTCTAAGACACAGGTAGCGCAGCCCATCACCCAAGTCACATTCAACTCTAAGTCTATTAATGTACTCTTTTTCTTTCCCCTTTTTCCTTACTGAGTTTTAAGTTGATCAGATAAACTCTGTGCCATGAGCATTTTAATTTGATTTGGAAATGTTTCTGTTCCATGACCTCTGCGCTAGCTTGCCCAGTAGAAGGCTCGAAGGCCACTTTGCATCAAGATAATTTCCTGTATGGCACAATTTCAGAAAAACATTCATCTTTCACAAAGGTGTCCTTCTTCAGTTGGCATTCTGTTATTAAACAAGTATTCACTTTAATAAATAAGTTCTATTTCTGCACAAATTTGAAGCTTGAGACAGTACATAATTATTTTGCTCAACAGATTTGTGGCATATTATTAGTTGCCCAGATTATCTACAACTTGTGACAATAGTTTTAATGAGATTTGCTTATTTTCTTTTCTCTTTTTTTTGGTTGGGAAGAAGCAGAGTGCCAATCATTAGTACTTGAAATTACTAATTACTTACTGTATTCCTGTGTTTCAGAAGTCACGCTTTGGAGGTGAATTAGCTATGTGAATGCAGACTTAATATCCAAAAATGTAGTAACTTTATGATGATTGAAGTAAATGTCCACAGGCATTGCTAATCTTATGAGTAGGCAAAACAGCAGGCAAAGGCTGTCAGACCTCCCAAATCTCCATCCTTGACTCCCATTATTCATCTCCTTAGGATCAGGTTCAATCTTTCGTCAATTCATCAAATAAATAACTCTTTCAATGAATATTTATTTGGATATGTCTGTGTGCTAGACTCTGAGGGAGCACTACAATATCCTTATTCTCATGGAATTTGCATTCTAGTAGGAAATACAGATGAAAGGTGAGTAGCTAAATAATACAATTTAGATAATGATAATTGTTAAATAGAAATTAAGCAGTTAAATGACACTAAAGTAGCTGTGGTGTATACAGTATTTTCACAAAATAATTCATAGAGAATTATTAGTACATTAGCACAGTCTAGTTGTGAGATTAATTGACTGAAAGTATGACCTGACAAGATCTGACAAAAAAAGGATGTTTTGTGTGGGGAAAGGACCTGGAAGTGCTTGACTGTGGATTTTTTTGTCAAGAAATAGCAATGGAGTGGCTTCCCTGGTACCCCAGTGGCTAAGACTCTGTGCTCTCAATGCAGGGGGCCCAGTTTCGATCGTTGGTCAGTGAACTAGATCCTACATTCTGCAACTAAGAGTTCTCATGCTGCAACTAAAGATCATGCATGCTGCAGCTAAGACCTGGCACAACCAAATAAACAAATAAATATAAAAAAAGAAATAACAATGGAGCAGTTGGTGACTTTGGAGGGAAAAAAGTACCTATGGAATAAATTACATACGTTCCAGATTCATAAAGAGCGAAATATTAAAAAAATAAAGATGGAAAAGTCTCCATAAAAGTCCCGAGAAAGGAAAATACTTTTAATTGTTACAGCAGAGAAATATAATCACTAAGGAAAATTAATACATAAGACTATATACAAACTTTCAAATTCTCCATGCTAAAAACTACTGTACACAAATTAAAATGTAAATGACAAATTAGAGAAAAGGTTTTCAATATATATGACAAAGGCTTTAAAATCAGTAAAAGAATCTTTAATAAATAGGGAATTCCCTGATGGTACAGTGGTTAGGACTTGGCAGTTTCACTGGTGGGGCCCAGGTTCAATCCTTGGTCAGGGAATTAGGATCATGCAAGCCACACAGCATGGCCAAACAAAAAAAAAACATCATTAATAAATACCCGGGTTTTTATGATATAGTTGAAAAAGATGAACAACCTGGAAGAAAAATAAGCAAAACTCTTTTTTATAAAAGACATGCAAATGGTTATTAAATACATAAAACAATATCCAAATTCATTTACAATGAACAAAATTCAAGTTAAAATAATAAGCCTTTATACCTTTCAAATGAAAAATGAGGAGAGAATTAGAATTTCATAAACTGCTTGTAAGCATGAAAATTGGTGGATAATTTGGCAATATATATTTCAAAAGCCTTACAATGATTTATAATCTTTTACCTATCAAGTCTCTTTCTGGGAATTTATTTTAAGGAAATAATAAAAAATATATATACGCAAAGATTTATAGAATAAAGTTTTATCATAGAGCTATTTTTAGTAATGAAAAAACTGAGATGTGTTTAAATGAAGCTGAACAATGATAATCAATAGGCAATTGATCAGATACACTGGGTACATTTATATAAAGATTCAATATGCAGTCATTGAAAATATAGAATTTAATGACATGAAATATTTGGCATAATATGTTGCAAAAAACAAAGCAGGCTACAAAGCAATATACAATATAATTCTATTTTTATATATATACTATAGTGGTGTGTGTATGCATATATGTATCTAGAGAGATAGACTTCTGGTTGATGGATTATAGATAATTTTAGTTATTCCATGAGCTTCTCTGAATTGAAAAATTACATAAAACAGTAAAATTTATTTACATAAATTAGAAGTTTGAAGTCAGAAATATTTAAAATAATTTAAAATGTCCATCCTGATACTTAATATTATCAGATCCTTTAACTGTATTTGGCTACTGAAATAAAACTATTATGAAATAGAGATGCTAAGTCACTTCAGCCGTGTCTGACTCTTGCGATCTTATGGACTGTAATCTGCCAGGCTCTTCTGTCCATGGGATTCTCCAAGCAAAATCCTGGAGTGGGTTGCCATTTCCTTCTCCAGAGGATCTTCCCAACCCAAGGATTGAACCCCTGTTTCTTATGTCTCCTGCATTTGCAGGCTTGTTCTTTACCTGTAGCTCCACCTAGGAAGCCCTTATGAAATAGGGGTAGTGATTTCTTTTTTTTTTTTTTTTAATGTAATAAACATGGCCTCCCTTTGCCCCCTTATTATTTAAAAAAAATTTATTTTTTTTAAACTGAAGGATAATTGCTTTACAATATTGTGTTGGTTTCTGGCATATATCAACATGTATCAGCCATAGGTTTACATATATGCCCTCTCTCTTGATCCTCCCTCCTATCTCCCACCCCTGCCCCTTTATTATTTTTTAATGTACTAAACAATGATTTCTTAAATTCTATACTCAAGCATTAGTTGAAAAGCATACACGTTTTATTGTTAAGCATATGTCCCTCTTCCAACAAAATGAAATGTCATCCGGAGTCACTGTGGGTCATCAAAAGTCTCAGTTGACTTTCTATTGGGTGGCGCAGATGGTAAACAATCTGCCTGCAATGTGGGAGACCTGGGTTCCATCCCTGGGTCAAGAAGATTCCCTGGAGAAGGAAATGGCAACCCATTTCAGTATTCTTGCCTGGAAAATCACATGGACGGAGGAGGCTGGTGGGCTGCAGTCCATAGGGTCACGAAGAGTTGGACACGACCGAGTGACTTCACTTTCACTTTTCTGTAGAACTGCATGACTTTATTCTCCTGTTACCAAATGCAAGTTCATGTGCCAGATGCAGAGTGAGGCCAAACAAACCAAAATATCAGAGTTAAGAGCAGGGAAAGGTTTATTGAAGGGCCAAGTAAGGAGAACGGTGGCCCAAGGTCTAGTGGAAGTCAACTTGTCCACCATCTTGGACCTATTTGGTTTTAATCAGTTTATATGTCCTTGGGCTATGCCATTCTTTTAAAGGTTGTGCCTACCTTCTTCTGTCCTATTTCAGTATCACAAAAGAGAATGAAGGAACTAAAGAGAGAACTCACCATACAGAAGAAGACTTGCAGAACAAATATGCCAATTTAACAGCAGGTCTTGAAGGTCAGAGGTCAGAGGTGGGTGCAGGTACAGGAAAAGTATGGCAGTTTGAACTGGAACCCTTCCAATCTAGTTATCTTGACAGTGTACACTGTTATCTGGGGGAGAAAAAGAGGTGTATGTGAACTGTTTAAAGATAAACTGAGGCATATTACAAATTTTGAGTTTTTGAGCAAAAATTGATTCAAATCTAGCAACAACTAATCTAGCAGTTAGAAAGGAGCTCCAAGGAATGGTACAAAATGAAAGGTTTTTACAGGTAGAAGGAGTGTGAACAAGACAGTTATACTACACAAAAAACTGAGTTGGTTATTGAAAAGTTGGGCTTCCCTGATGGCTCAGTGATAAAGAATCTGCCTGCCAATGCAAGAGGTGTGAGTTTGATTCCCTGGAGAAGGAAATGGCAACCCACTCCAGTATTCTTACCTGGGAAATCCCATGGACCAAGGAGCCTGGTGAGATATAGTCCATGGTGTCACAAAAGAGTTGGACATGACTTAGTGACTAAACAACAATCACAAATTGCAAGGTTACTTTCCTTTAGGGGATGGGAGGGATTTATCAGGCAGATTGCCCATCTAGTGCTGATCAGACAGTTCCTAATTGACTGGTTTAATATTCCATTTCTGGGAGAGTAGAAACTTTAAATCTCTGGTAATATGAGGCTTAATATAAGCAACTCCATTCTGGGCTTGTTGTTTTGTTTTTAACAAAAGGAACATGCTATCTCAATGAATTCTGTAACTCTCAGAGGTCCAAATCATCCTCCTGACATCAGTCACTGTGCCCAATCTACTATGCAGCATAGCACATGGAGGATGAATTGGTCTGTTCATTTGCAAGAGATTGTCACCTTGAGGACAGAGAGGATCCACCATGACCAAGTGAACTACCAATCAGCTGGTCTCTGGTGAGGACAGAGGACTTCTGGAAAGAAGACTGGATCACTGAGATGAGGATTGGGCATGGGTGGCAGCCTGGAAGATTCACTAGTGATGTTAGGCACAGTGTAGAACACTAGATGTATTCTGGAGGTATTTCACTAAGGGCTGCAGTTCTGGCTTGAGCACATATGTTAATTCAACTATCCAGATTTACACCAGACCTCCCTGTCCATCACCAACTCCCGGAGTTCACTCAGACTCATATCCATCGAGTCAGTGATGCCATCCAGCCATCTCATCCTCTGTCGTCCGCTTCTCCTCCTGCCCCCAATCCCTCCCAGCATCAGAGTCTTTTCCAATGAGTCAACTCTTTGCATGAGGTGGCCAAAGTACTGGAGTTTCAGCTTTAGCATCATTACTTCCAAAGAAATCTCAGAGCTGATCTCCTTCAGAATGGACTGGTTGGATCTCTTTGTAGTCCAAGGGACTCTCAAGAGTCTTCTCCAACACCACAGTTCAAAAGCATCAGTTCTTCGGCGCTCAGCCTTCTTCACATTCCAGCTCTCACATCCATACATGACCACAGGAAAAACCATAGCCTTGACTAGATGAACCTTTGTTGGCAAAGTAATGTCTCTGCTTTTGAATATGCTATCTAGGTTGGTCATAACTGTCCTTCCAAGGGGTAAGCATCTTTTAATTTCATGGCTGCAGTCACCATCTGTAGTGATTTTGGAGCCCAGAAAAATAAAGTCTGCCACTGTTTCCACTGTTTCCCCATCTATTTCCCATGAAGTGATGGGACCAGATGCCATGATCTTCATTTTCTGAATGTTGAGCTTTAAGCCAACTTTTCACTCTCCACTTTCACTTTCATCAAGAGGCTTTTTAGTTCTTCTTCACTTTCTGCCATAAGGGTGGTGTCATCTGCATATCTGAGGTTATTGATATTTCTCCCGGCAATCTTGATTCCAGCTTGTGCTTCCTCCAGCCCAGCGTTTCTCATGATGTACTCTGCATATAAGTTAAATAAACAGGGTGACAATATACAGCCTTGACGAACTTCTTTTCCTATTTGGTAGCAACTGATTTTTAGCCTCAGGCTGGTGAAGCTTTATGACATTAAGATTACCCATGATACTGTCTTTTTTTTTGAAATTCATTTGGGTGTGTTGCTTTTTTTTTTTTTTTTAACAAATAGGTGCACAGATCTGATGGTTATAAAATTTGGTTCATTCATTCAACAACTATTCATTGAATAACCTCTATGCCCTTGGGAAATCAAACACTAAAACAGTTTGTGCCTTCAAGGGGAATTGCCTAGCAATCCAGTGCTTAGGACTGCCTCTACAAGTGGAAATTTATGTCAGTTTCACAAAGTAAAATTGATGCTCTGGTATTTGGCAGAAAGGGAAGGGCAGACAGTTCTTCAGCATGTTTCTTGGTTGCCTCCAAAAATAATCTTAATGCTAAAGTGGCATATTTTAAGCCCATTCAACTGTTGACTGTGGATTTCTTTTTTTGCAGCTTTTAGTTTGTTGCTTATTGAAATTACTCATGTTTAATTCCGGAGAAGGCAATGGCAACCCACTCCAGTACTCTTGCCTGGAAAATCTCATGGACAGAGGAGTCTGGTAGGCTGCAGCCCATGGGGTCGCTAAGAGTCGGACACGACTGAACGACTCTATTTTCACTTTTGACTTTCATGCATTGGAGAAGGAAATGGCAACCCTTTTACTCCAGTGTTCTTGCCTGGAGAATCCCAGGGACGGGGGAGCCTGGTGGGCTGCTGTCTATGGGGTCGCACAGAGTCAGACATGACTGAAGCGACTTAGCAGCAGCAGCAGTATGTTTAATTCTCAGCTATTAGATAACCAACTCCTTGAGAAAAAGACTTGTCTATTCACCTTATGGCAGAAAGTGAAGAGGAACTAAAAAGCCTCTTGATGAAAGTGAAAGTGGAGAGTGAAAAAGTTGGCTTAAAGCTCAACATTCAGAAAACGAAGATCATGGCATCTGGTCCCATCACTACATGGGAAACAGATGGAGAAACAGTGGAAACAGTGTCAGACTTTCTTTTTCTGGGCTCCAAAATCACTGCAGATGGTGACTGCAGCCATGAAATTAAAAGACGCTTACTCCTTGGAAGGAAAGTTATGACCAACCTAGATAGCATATTCAAAAGCAGAGACATCACTTTGCCAACAAAGGTTCGCCTAGTCAAGGCTATGGTCTTTCCTGTGGTCATGTATGGATGTGAGAGCTGGACTGTGAAGAAGGCTGAGCGCCGAAGAATTGATGCTTTTGAACTGTGGTGCTGGAGAAGACTCTTGAGAGTCCCTTGGACTGCAAGGAGATCCGACCAGTCCATTCTGAAGGAGATAGCCCTGGGATTTCTTTGGAAGGAATGATGCTAACGCTGAAACTCCAGTATTTTGGCCACCTCATGCAAAGAGTTGACTCATTGGAGAAGACTCTGATGCTGGGAGGGATTGAGGGAAAGAGGAGAAGGGGACAACAGAGGATGAGATGGCTGGATGGCATTACTGACTCGATGGATGTGAGTCTGAGTGACCTCCGGGTGTTGATGGACAGGGAGGCCTGGCGTGCTGCGGTTCATGAGGTCGCAAAGAGTCGGACACGACTGAGCGACTGATCTGATCTGATCTGATTCACCTGTATACCCTCAGAACAGAGCAGACTTTAGAGGAATCAGTTCATAATTACTATGGGCATGGGCGTGCAAACCAAATATCCAATTTGCTAGAATTATTTTGCGATCAGGATAATGAGGTTAATGATTTTTTGTGTACACAGGTTTTAATGTCAACTATTATGACTGAGGTGCTTGCTTCATCTCCATTTTAGGATGTATTCAAGATAAGTGTTGTCTCTCGTAAAATAAGCTACATCAATTTGTTAAGAGACACACCTGATTTTCTTACTGCAAGGTTTCTTTGCACTTAAAAGAAAACTCCAGTAAAATTCTGATCTAAAGCTGAAAGTCTGAAAAAAAACAAAACCAAGTACTTTTCTTTCCATTTTACTCATATTATTGCTTCAATCTGCAAATACAGGTAGCTGTTTTCCATTTAAGTTCTAGACATGAAACTACTGTTAAAAGTTTGAGACTGCCACAATTTGGCTTTTTTTTTTTCCCCTTTAAAGCAAGGTGTCGTTCCTGTATATATCTCCTTCTTCTCAAATATTCTGTAATCAAAATTCTATGTTTTGAAAACTCTTTGCAAAACTAAAAACATGGATCCTCAGGAGACTCCAATCAGGCAATGCTTTCAGTCAGCGACCAATCTCACCCCTGAAAGCCTGGGATGGGAATGGCAGCACTGCTGGAGATAATCCCGCCGGGCCAAAGACCGCGGAGTGCCCCTCCGGGAGAGGAGGCGGGGTCGGGGGCGGAGGCGGGGTCGGGGGCGGAGCGTCGCCGCGCAGAGAGGAGGCCCCCGCCCTCCCCGCAATAGGCCTGCGTCGCTCGCAAGAATCCGGGTACTGCGGATGCATCGGCTCGGCCCTTTCCGCTCGTTCTGGGCGCCCGGCCTGGGCATGCAGCTACTTCGAGGACTGCGGCTCTGGGGGCTCGGCGCCTCTGCAGGTCTGGTCGCCGCGGCCCGAGCCCCGGGCGCCAGCCGCTACCACCGCCCTTTGCCCCGCCCCCGCGCGCCGCCCGCCAGTCCTCGGCCCCGCCTCCGCCCCCTCCTCGCGCTTAGCCCGTGGTCGCAGCGCCCGGCAGTCGTCGCCTGCAGAGACCCGTCGCCCGCCTACGCCGCCTGCATGGAGCTCCCCGGAGCTGGTGAGCTCGGGCGGGCGGTGTGGGGCGACTGGAGTTTGGGGGCGTGGGCTCGGCTCGGCCGCCGGGAGGGCCCGGCCTTGCCGGCCCGCCTGCGCCCCCAGCGCTTGGAGCGCGATCCCACGCCGGCCCTGCCCTGGGGCTCCTCTCCCCGCCCTGCGCGGAATTCGGTGTAGTCTCAGGGAACCCGGTACCACCGGGTATGATCAGTGCTGCCTGTCAGCGAGTGTTTTTGTTAGTGCACGCACTGTTGGTGCGACGGGAGGCCGGGAGTTTGAACCCATTCTAAGTTTCACTTTTCTTTCCCGTTGATCTTCTAACCTTTTAGAAACTTCTTGCCGACACACCCTCTGACGGTGTTTGTGTATCAGCAAAATCTAGAAAAAGCTCCGTTTTTACCCTTTATCACAAACAAAGGCTTGAACCACCGGACTTAGATTTTCCTCGTAGGATTTTATTCTCGGTGTGGAAGTGACCTTTCTAAACTGGCGCCAAATCTGCAGTAGGGCTCAGAATGAGTTTCCAGTTCATGTCCGCATTTACTGTGAACTGAAGTTGGTGGGTAGAGCGGGTTAGGGATTGGACTTTAGGTGAAAGGCACCGACAAGCCAATTAGAGAATAGGTGCTCTTCTGTGAAGGAAATGTCAACCCACTCCAGTATTCTTGCCTGGAGGAGCCCACGGACGGAGGAGCCTGGTGGGCTACAGTCCACGGGGTCACAAAGAGTGTGACACACTGAGAGACTTTCAAGTTTTTTTCATGTGAGATTTTTGAAATATAAACGCGTGAAAGTGAAGTCGCTGAGTCGTGTCCGACTCTGCGACTCCATGGACTGTAGCCTACCAGGCTCCTCTGTCCATGGGATTATCCAGGCAAGAATACTGGAGTGGGTTGCCATTTCCTTTTCCAGGAGATCTTCCGGACCCAGGATTTGAACCCGGGTCTCCCGCATTGTAGGCAGACGCTTTAGCGTCTGAGCCACCGCATAGATATAAAGAGCATGAAAATCTTAAAATATTATGTAATAACCGTTAACTAGGCAGGGGTCGCTGAGGGTCGGACACGACTGAGCAACTTCCCTTTCACTTTTCGCTTTCATACATTGGAGAAGGAAATGGCAACCCACTCCAGTGTTCTTGCCTGGAGAATCACAGGGACGGGGGAGCCTGGTGGGCTGCCGTCTACGGGGTCACACAGAGTCGGACACGACTGAAGTGACTTAGCAGCAGCAGTGTAAATATGTTTACAGTTGTTGAGGGAATGAAATGATGAAGACCTTGGGAGGTCAATGCTGAGGATGGGAATTTTTGAGATGCAGTTATAAGGGAAACTTGTCAGTGTCAAAGAGAAGGGTTTCCCACCCCAGTTCCTTCAATGTGTGGCCTTGGGATTGAGGATGCGGATAGCGTACTTTTAAGATGTTTGTCGAGTTTAATGCCTTTTTACATTGCGTTTCAGATATTATTAGCTTACTTTGTCCATTTCTGGCTAGTAATTTGGGTTGTACTTTTGTTCCTTTTTTCATGAAACCAAAGCATGGAGGTCAAGTGACTTGTTGACAGCTGTCAACATTTTTCCAGCTGTAAGATGTTTCTATTTTTAGTAGCTAGGCCAGAACTGGCATGGATGATGGAACTGACCCTTTCCACTGATTCTTGGAAACTATACCAATTATATATCTATTATTTAGTTGCTGCTGCTGCTAAGTCGCTTCAGTCGTGTCCGACTCTGTGACCTCATAGATGGCAGCCCATCAGGCTCCACCTTCCCTGGGATTCTCCAGGCAAGAACAGTGGGGTGGGTTGCCATTTCCTTCTCCAATGTATGAAAGTGAAAAGTGAAAGTGAAGTTGCTCAGTCGTGCCTGACTCTTAGTGACCCCATGGACTGCAGCCTACCAGGCGCCTCCATCCATGGGATTTTCCAGGCAAGAGTACTGGAGTCGGGTGCCATAAGCCCCATCAACTGTTTTGTGACCCTGTGGACTGTATAGCCCAACAGGCTCCTTCTGTCCATGGGATTTCCCAGGCAGGAATATTGGATATACCTTCTTGGGGAATATACCTACCTAGTAGAGTGAGTAGAAGAGAATTTTGCTTAATAAAGTTGTGCTTTGTTATCCAGATAGGAAACTTAACAATTTGTGTGAAGAAGGGCAGACTATTCTTTTTTTCTTCTATTGGTCTGTCTTTGATGAAGTCATTTGTGGAAGTATACATGTATTTGAATATTAGTGTATACTTCATGTACAATTTTATAATGTATTTTAAACATATACCAACATCTGCTGGATCATCGAAAAAGCAAGAGAGTTCCAGAAAAACATCTATTTTTCTGCTTTATTGACTATGCCAAAGCCTTTGACTGTGTGGATCACAATAAACTGTGGAAAATTCTGAAAGAGATGGGAATACCAGACCACCTGAACTGCCTCTTGAGAAACCTACGTGCAGGTCAGGAAGCAACAGTTAGAATCGAACATGGAACAACAGACTGGTTCTGAATAGGAAAAAGAGTACGTCAAGGCTGTATATTGTCACCCTGCTTATTTAACTTCTATGCAGAGTACATGATGAGAAACACTGGGCTGGAAGAAGCACAAGCTGGAATCAAGATTACCAGGAGAAATAACAATAACCTCAGATATGCAGATAACACCACCCTTATGGCAGAAAGTGAAGAGGAACTAAAAAGCCTCTTGATGAAAGTGAAGGAGGAGAGTGAAAAAGTTGGCTTAAAGCTCAACATTCAGAAAACGAAGATCATGGCATCTGGTCCCATCACTTCATGGGAAATAGATGGGGAAACAGTGGAAACAGTGGCAGACTTTATATTTGGGGGCTCCAAAATCACTGCAGATAGTGATTGTAGCCATGAAATTAAAAGATGCTTACTCTTGGAAGGAAAGTTATGACCAATCTAGATAGCATATTGAAAAGCAGAGACATTACTTTGCCAACAGAGGTTCATCTAGTCAAGGCTATGGTTTTTCCAGTGGTCATATATGGATGTGAGAGTTGGACTGTGAAGAAGACTGAGCGCCGAAGAATTGATGCTTTTGAACTGTGGTGTTGGAGAAGACTCTTGAGAGTCCCTTGGACTGCAAGGAGATCCAACCAGTCCATTCTGAAGGAGATCAGCCCTGGGATTTCTTTGGAAGGGCTAAAGCTGAAACTCCAGTACTTTGGCCACCTCATGCAAAGAGTTGACTCATTGGAGAAGACTCTAATGCTGGGACGGATTGGGGGCAGGAGGAAAAGGGGACGACAGAGGATGAGATGGCTGGATGGCATTACCGACTCGATGGATGTGAGTTTGAGTGAACTCCGGGAGTTTGTGATGGACAGGGAGGCCTGGCATGCTGTGATTCATGGGGTCGCAAAGAGTGGGACACGACTGAGCAACTGAACTGAACTGAAACATATGCATTAATTGTTTTCTTATAAAAGTAATGTTGAAACATTTGAATAGCAGAAATGTATTGAGTACAACTATGTCAGCTTTTTTGTATATAATTGTACACATAATACAAGTGCATATGCATTCTTACATCTGCTCTAAAATGAAAATGCTCTTCTTAACCAGAACAGATACCAGGCAGATATCTGGATGTATTTTATTATATAAACTGTGTATATTATAATATAAACTGTGTATGTGAACTTTCTAGCAGTGCTGTTGCTGGCAGGTTTTGGTGGTTGAGTAACTGGATTCAAATTCTAGCCCGAAGACCTGTAACCTGAGGCAAGTTGCTTAATTGGCTAGTCTGTGAAAAGAGTTTAATATAACCCTTATAACACGGTTAAGGGAGATTACCATCTTCTGTAAAGTGCTTCCAGCAATGCCTGGCATAGACACTTGCTCAAATGTTAGATATTGTTGTTACTGCTGTAGTGGTTAACCAGTTTTACCTCTTTTGTTTTGGCCACGCCATTCAGCTTGTGGCATCCTAGCTCCCATACTAGGGATCGAACCCTTACCCCTACATTGGCATCTCAGAGTTTTAGCCACTGAACTGCAGGGAAGTCCCCCTCACCTTAGTTTTACGGTATTAATTCACTTAGAACATTACTCTTACTTGGATTTGTACAAAAGAATTTTAACAATAGTTAAATGTTAAGTACTCACAATGATCAGTTTATAGTTCAAGTCCTTTATTCAAGGTTGGTTATTATTTTATTTATTTATTTCTGGCTATGCTGGATCTCTTGTTGCACGCAGACTTATCTAGTTGCAGAGAGCTGGGGCTATTCTTTGTTGCGGTACACAGGCTTCTGATTGCAGTAGCTTCTCTTTTTGTTCAGCACAGGCTGTAGGCACCTGGGCTTCAGTAGTTATGGCGCACAGGCTCAGTAGTTGTGGCTCACAGGTCCTAGAGAGTACAGGCTCGGTAGTTGCTGCTAGCAGGTTCTAGAGCTCCAGCTCAATGGTCCTGGTGTAGGGGCATCGTTGCTTGTGGCACATGAGTTGAGTTTAGTTGCCCTGAGGCGTGTGGAATCTTCCTGGACCAGGGATCAAACCCATGCCCCCTGCATTGGCAGGCAGATTCTTACAAAACTGTACCAACAGGGAAGTCCAAAGGTTGATTATTTTAAGCCAATTTATCCAAAACAAAAATTTGTACTTCTGTAAAAGAAAGTGTTGTTATGATTATTGTTCAGTGTCTTGCTTGGATGTGTCTGACTCTTTGCTACCCCATGGACTGCAGCACGCCAGTCTTCCCTGTCTTTCAACTATCTCCTGGAGTTTGCTCAAACTCATGTTCATTGAGTCAGTGATGCCATCCAAACATCTCATCCTCTGTCACCCCCTTCTCTTCCTGCCTTCAATCTTTCTCAGCATCAAGGTATTTTCCAGTGAATTGGCTCTTCACATCAGGTGTCAAAGTATTGGAGTTTCAGCTTCAGCATCAGTCCTTCCAATGAATATTCAGGGTTGATTTCCTTTAGCATGGACTGGTTGGATCTCCTTGCTGTCTAAGGGACTCAAAAGAGTCTTCTCCAGCACCACAGTTCAAAAGCAGCAATTCTTTGGCACTCAGCCTTCTTAATAGTCCAACTCTCATATACGTACGTGATTACTGGAAAAATCATAACCTTGACTATAGGGTCTTTTGTTGACAAAGTGTTATATCTCTAGGTTTGTCATAGCTTTCCTTCCAAGGAGCAATTGTCTTCTAATTTCATGGTTGCAGTCACCTTCCGCAGTGATTTTGGAGCCCAAGAAAATAAAGTCTGTCACTGTTTCCATTTTACCCCTTCTTTTTGCCATGAAGTGATGAGACTGGATGTGGATGTGTTGAATTCATGTCTGCTGGCCTTTGCTGACACACTGGAGCTTAGGGAACTGGAAGAAGTGTTTCAGATTTGAGCCGTGTTGAGAAACATTGTTCTATAGGATGACCATAGAACATGGAGTTCCAAGAGTTACTTGGAAGTGATATTCTCTTATTTCTGAGTTAATAATTCATGCAACACCATGGACTATAGGCCACCAGACTCCTCTGTGTATGGGATTTCCCAGGCAAGAATACTGGAGTGGGTTGCCATTTCCTTCTCTAGGGAATCTTCCCCTCCTAGGGATCGAACCTAGGTCTCCCACAGTATGGGCAGATTCTTTACCAAGTCTGAGCCACCAGGAAAGCCTGTTAATAATTCATATCTACAGAAAGGTTTTCAGCTATTTGGTAAATTAATAGAAAAACTTTTGTGTTTCCAGTTCTAGACTCTTGTTGATTTTGACATACCATTGCATTCAAGAATTTTATTTATTTATTAAAAAATTTAAGAATTCCCTGGTGGCTCAGAGGATAAAGCATCTGCCTGCCATGAGGGAGACCAGGGTTCGATACCTGGGCTGGGAAGATCCCCTGGAGAAGGAAATGGCAACCCACTCCTGAATTCTTGCCTGGAGAATCCCATGGACAGAGGAGCCTGGCCGGCTACAGTCCACGGGGTCGCAAAGAGTCGGACACGACTGAGTGAGTTCACTTCAGTTCACTTCACTTCACTTCAAAAAATTTAAAAATCTTTTAAACATTTTATTTACAGTGTTGTGTAAGCTAAGTGATCAGTGATGATCTTTTCTATGTAGGTGCATTTGCCCCAAATATAGATATGTATTGATTTATTAAAACTTTTGTTTAAATATAAGCTGTGTATTTTTCAATACAAGTGTAAAAATAGAAAGGAAACATTTACTTGTTCTCACATATTTCAATAGCTGTGAATAGATTCATGGTAAACTAACACTTGTTGAACACCTGCACGCCAGGAACTCAAGCTTAATAAGGTTTGAACTGTAATATAAATAAATAGCATTATTAAGAGTGTACTATTAATTTTTTTTACTTTGGTGTTGAACATGACTAGTTGATATAAGAAAATCAGCAATAAAAAGGTTTTAGCTGTCGTTTTTTGCTTTTATTACAAAATAGGTATGTGTGTGTGCCTGTGTGTAGGGTGTGTATCTGTAAATAATATTAAAGGTTACTGAAATTACAATAAAAATTTAGTTTTTTTGGCTTATGTTCACTATAACTTATGATGAATATTTATTATCTTGTGTATTGTAAGCCATATTCTTAATGGAGTGTGTTTTTAAAGGTCTGATATATGAAAATAGAGGATTATAACAGAATGAAATAAATGACTTCCTTAATATCTTCAATGGTAAATTAATCGTTAGTCAATATATAGAATAAAAATTATGTAAGTATCCCAGGATTTTGTTCAGTTCTGGTTCAAACAACATTTGTGTCTAAAAGCATGAAGGATAATGGTATGGGGAGACCACCAGCTGATAAATTTAGCAATTGACTTTATCAGTTTAAACAGACACTCTTTTGCCCTTAACCTCCTCCTGAGGCATATAATTGTTCTATGGATAAGAAAACGAAAAAACAAGGACCAAGTGTGAGATGTTGCTCTAGTATTAGTACATGCCTTTGGAAGAGCTGTCAGGGAAACTATAAGATCTTTTTGCTTTTAACCATTGAATTTCTAGAAAAGCATATTTAGAGCTATGTATTTTTAATGTGTGAATTTTAATGTTTGAATTTCCCATGTTAATATAATAATGGAATGAAAAAAAATTTTTAATCTTTTCTGAAGGAAAAAATAAGTCAGAGCTTGTACAGATGAGAACACATAATTGATGTTGTTAACAAATAAACATGGAAGAGATTGCCAAAATCTTGTTGGCTTGTGTTCAAAAGTTATGTGAAAAATGTAGTTTTGAAGTTAAGAAAATGTGTCTTATAAAGGATCTTGAGGTTTGTTGATTAACTCAACTTTAACCCTGAGTTGAGTACTGTGCTTCAGGAAATTATTAAAGCTGTTTAACATAAAAATGGATTTATAGAAATGTAGAATATAGCTAAATAAGTAGCTTACAGTATATTTGAATACTAATTTTACCATTTCTTAACAAATGTTAATTTATATTGAGTTCAGTTAGTTGAGTTGCTTTAGCTTAAGACATAAATTAAAAAATAAAAATAATACAGTTTTCTCTTTGTGATGTTCTAGGGGTGAATTCCAACGAATGTGAAAGTGTATCAAGCAAACAAGAAATGTCAGAAGAATTTGAAGCCAACACCATGGATTTTCTGGTAGATTTGCCATTTGCTACCATAGATATTAAAGATGATAGTGAAAGTAAGTACTTTATTAAATATGTGTTTAGAAGCAAAGAACAGTAAATTTAGTGATATATATATTTTTTCTTAATAAATTATTTTACCTTAAGTATTATTATGTTTTTGAGTTTGGGTTGTTAATTAATAATTGTTTGGCTCCATAGTAAAGAATCCGCCTGCCAGTGCAGGAGGTGTGAATTCAATCCCTGGGTCAGGAAGATCCCCTGGAGAAGTAAATGGCAACTCACTTCAGTAATCTTGCCTGGAAGATCCCATGGACAGAGGAGTCTCGTGGGCTACAGTCTGTGGGGTTGCCAAAGAGACGGACACGATTTAGTGACTAAACAACCACAGTAACAACTCTCAAGATGATCATAATCCTTAACTATGAACCTAAGGTTAAGTTAAATGGTAAGGTTAAGTTAACTTAAATCAAGGTTCAAAACAGAGTCGTTCAGTGAATTTTCTTTCTTTCAGTCATACGTCTTTCCTAAATGGGGCATTCAGTTCTCCTCATTGAAATTAGCGTAATCCTTATTTTACCTCACCGAATTCTAAGTCCAGCTTTGTAATTATTGCAGATTTTAGAGATACTGGAAATCACCATGTTATTATGTACTCATTAGCTAACACTATTAAGTTGTATATTAAAAATACTTCAGATCTTAAGTATTTTAAAGGATTGATTAAAACCTCATTTACTTGAAAAAAAATTTTAACAGAAAAATGTACGTCAAATAAAGATTGAATCTTAGTACTTGGTCTAGTAAGTGATTGTTTTAAGTCACTTTTTAAGAAAGTGTAAATTGTGTCCTGTATTTCTCTGTAATTTATTGGAGAAGTCTGTAATGTTTATTCCAAATTTTATTATTAAAGGACTTAAGGCAAATATTTATCCCAAATAAGAAAAAATGATTGGTGCCTGGCAAAGGATGTAAAAGATAAAGCTCAGTTAGTAAATAAATATATGGAAGATTATTCAACTTCATAAGTATCAAAGGATGCACATTAAAATATAATTGTAACTTATCAGATTGGGAATATCACTCAAAAATAATACTCCGTGATTTTAAGGTTCTATCTTTGTGGCCTCCGGGAGTTGGTGATGGACAGGGAGGCCTGGCGTGCTGCAGTTCATGGGGTCGCAAAGAGTCGGACACGACTGAGCGACTGATCTGATCTGATCTGATCTGATCTTTGTGCCTTCTGACAGTGTATTGTAGTGGTCCTTTTAGAATGGGTTTATTGGGATCTTAAGCAATGTTCATACATGGAGTGGAGTCATTCATGGAATTCCTAATGTAAGGACATAGTCTTACTTGTGGGAAGAAGTTTTATTGTCACAGTGTTTTTAAGTAGTAAAAATATTGCCAGAAAACCCAAATGTCCATTAGACTGTGGCTGAATAAGCTATACCAGTGCCTTTAGGTTACATAGTATTGAATTATATATTATGCAAATATTTCTGGAAACTATGTAATGGGAAACATTTCTAAGTCACTTCAGTTATGTGCAACTTTTTGCACCCATATGGACTGTAGCCCCCCAGGCTGTTCTGTCCATGGGATTCTCCAGGCAAGAATACTGGAATGGATTTCCATGCCCTTCTTCAGGGGATCTTCCTGACCCAGGGATGGAACCTGCGGTTCTTATCCATGGCCTGCTGCATTGGCAGGTGGGCTCTTTACCACTGGGGCCACCAGGGAAGCCCACATAGTATCGAATTGCATATTATGAAAATATTTCTGAAAACTATAATAGGGAATATTTCCTATGTAAAATGCAAAGTAAAAAATTAGGGGGGAAATATATGTAATGTTAGTTTACAGTTGTGTAAATACTTAGGTGATCTGTCATCAAAATTCCTAGTGATTGTGTTAAGATAGTAGGTTTCTGAACAATTTTTTTTTCATTATTCCTTTTTCTAATCTTCAAATTTTATGAACTCTTGATTCTTTTCATAAAAAAATATGATTAAAATTTTGAATTGTGGTTAGAAACTTTATTTTAAAGATGTGTGCTTCATCAATTCAGTAAACAGAGACCTAGAGAAACTCATTTTTCTTTGATGTTATCCACCAAGATTTTGTGGCACCCTACTCCAGTACTCTTGCCTGGAAAATCCCATGGATGGAGGAGCCTGGTAGGCTGCAGTCCATGGGGTCGCTAAGAGTCAGACATGACTGAGCGACTTCACTCTCACTTTTCACCTTCATGAATTGGAGAAGGAAATGGCAACCCACTCCAGTGTTCTTGCCTTGAGAATCCCAGGGACAGGGGAGCCTGGTGGGCTGCCGTCTATGGAGTCACACAGAGTCGGACATGACTGAAGTGACTCAGCAGCAGCAGCAGCACGTCGGTTACAAGTGAGGGCTGTGGAGTCAGACTGTCAAGGGACAGAATTTACTACTACACTTTGCTGTTATGTGCTTTGAGCCGGTGTCTGGGCTCACTTTCACTGTCTCAAAAATTGGTATAAAATGGTAGCTGTCTCATAAGATTGTTTACAGGATTCAACTAACTTATTAATAATGTAAAGTCCTTCCAGTTATGTGTGGCAAAGAACTTGTCTCCATAAATTTTTATTAATTTAATCTTACCAAAATTTTTTGCCAAAATAAGTAAGAATGTGTCCCTTGAAAGCAGTATTTTATAATACCATTGAGTCCTTCTAGCTCATCACTAAATGCTTTACATTTCTTTGCTTAATTCTCACAGAAAATTAGAGGGGTAAATTATTTTTTTAGAAAGTTTTAGTAATTTGCTAAAGATTATTCAGAGTGCTTAGTCACTCCAGTCGTGTCTGATTCTCTGTGACCCCATGGACCATGGCCCGCCAGGCTCCTCTGTCCATGGGATTTTCCAGGCAAGAGTACTGGACTGGGTTGCCATTTCCTTCTCCTTATTCAGAGTAATTCTGTGAAATATAGAAGGTAATAGTCTATGTTGTATACTTAGATTTTAAGAATGGTTACTTCAGAGATTTGATGGCTTAAGTAGCAAGAAAACAAGAAAAACAATATAAAAGCAAAATTGAATTCACTCCTTGTTTTGGCTAACAGCAAGTGTGAAAACAGTCAACCAACAATAACAGATGGGCTACATTACATTAATTTCTCTCATAATTCATTTCCTTGTAGTTTTTTTGAGAGAATTAAAAAGCCTTTAAGAAAATTAGATAATTTACATTAAAATGACACATGTGGTGCTTTCGGTTAAAAAAAAATGTCAATGCATGGATGAGTTACGGCCTTTGTCAACAAGACCAGATTCATTAGAGCACATTAAAATGGCTACTGAAATCATTATGAAAATTAACAAGTATAATAAATTAAATTTATGGGGTGGGTTTACAAGCTTTACTACAACTAATACTTTTTTTTTTTCTGCTGAACAGTAAAAGTTAGTCTAAATAATCCAGAGAAAGATCCAGGGCATGGCCAAACCTTTCTACATTTAGTTTCTATTGTCACTGATCTTTAATGTTTTTATTGTAAACTTGATGTTACTCGAATACTTTGCTCATTGTCTTTTCTTATGAATTAAATAAAAGTGTTAGTTACTCAGTTATGTCCAACTCTTTGCGACCCCATGGACTGTAGCGCACCAGGTTTCTCTGTTCATGGAGTTCTCTAGTCAAGAATTCTGGAGTGGTCATTCTCTGCTCCAGGGGATCTTCCTGATCTAAAAAGATAATAGTAAATTGTATTTTAGAACTTAGATTATGATTTAAAAGTTATAAATAAAATAAAGTTCAGTAAAGGAAAAAGGGATTTTACACCCTGGCTGAGGGCAGGAGGAGAAGGGGACGACAGAGGATGAGATGGCTGGATGGCATCACTGACTCGATGAATGTGAGTCTGAGTGACCTCCGAGAGCTGGTGATGGATAGGGAGGCCTGGCGTGCTGCGGTTCATGGGGTCGCAAAGAGTCGGACACGACTGAGCGACTGATCTGATCTGATCTGTACAAATAAACCTGCTAATGAAAGGGATAGAAGATATGCAGACAAGTGTCTAGCAAGTTGACCATAAATCAGCAGGACTCACTGAAATAGAAAAACACAAGCATACTACTTAACAGGTGTAAATTAAACTGCACTATAACAATAAATACAGGATTATTTCCGCCCTTTATTTGTCCAGTTCGTACCAGATTATTTTAAACTTTACCCTATGATGTCTAACAAAAGAAAAAATTTAGATAATCCAGTTCAAAGGAAAGCTTAATAGTTATTGCTAAAAGGAAGCTAAGGGAATTTAGAAAAACGCTGTACTTCTTTATTTTTACCAAGAGGTTGTATTCCGAACTGGGGGCTTTCTGCTGTATCATTCTCATACCGGAATTGTTAGAGCTAGTATAAATTGTAACTATTACCTTCGGAGATTATGATTTTCCTTCTCTGAATATCTGCAAAATGGACTTATGGAACATTTGAAATGGCAAAAATAAGTAGTTACACACAGGAGGACTCTTTAGTTTTAAACAGGTAAGCTATAAAACAACTTAAAATACTGAAGACTTCAGTGGTCTGTTCCTCTGCTTAGTACTGTTTATATTGAGTAAAATACAGCAAAACTATGTCTTATGTTCAAAGTAAGAAATAGATTTTGCAATAGATTTTGCAGTGCCACCCAGTATACATATATATGTAAAAAACTGAATTTCACGAATACTTACTGTACTGTTACCATTGTACTGTTTACCATCCTGTGATTTTGTTTTGCTTTCCTTTCCATTCCAATCTGTCCATTCTGGTTATTGAAAAGTACTTTAAAAAATTATCTTCTCTGGTGATTTCATAACCCACTAATGGGTTGATACTTGCAGTTTGAAAAAGAAAAGATAGACTGTAGGTTCTGGATTCTCTTTCTACTGTGTTAATTTTGAGATGAACTAAAGGTTATAATGTCAACTGAATTATTAGTTTGGCCACCGTTCTTTATTTAATTTCTGCATCTCTTGTGTCTCCTGCATTGGTAGGCAGATTCTTTACCAACTGCTTCCCCTCGGAAGCCCAGTTTCAATATAAAATATCTTAATTAGTACAGAGGTAATAGCAGTTGGCTCTGTTATTCTAGATCACAGATTATATTAAAATTGGTTTCCTTTTCCTGACTACCAGTTTACTAACAGCAAATGGAGGTGGGCCTGAAATGTATTTAGAAGTAGATTTAAAATATGTGGTACTTCATTAGCATATTATATTGTGGCTTCTGTTTAAAGTTAGTTTGTTTAGTTCATGTTACTACAAAGTAAGGAGTGTTTTTCTTATATGTATCTGAAATTACAAGCAGCTCAATATATTTGATTTTCCAAATGAAAAAAGCTGCATGGAAATAAAACCCAGGGGCATCACATGAGGCAGTTCAGATACTGCTCATACTTGACAGGTGGTGCTAGTGGTAGAGAATCTGCCTGTCAATGCAGGAGACACGGGACACAGGTTTGATTCCTGGGTTGGGAAGATTCCCCAGAGGAGGAAATGGTATTCTTGCTTGGAAAATCTCACAGACAGAGGAGCCTGGGAGGCTTCGGTCCATGAGGCTGCAAAGAGTTGGACATGACTGAGCATACACACACAAGACAATGTGGCTGAGAGTGCTGTGAACTTTTTATAAAAGTTCTGACAAGCTCACATGTATAAAAGAAGCTAATTTATATTTCCATATTTGTATTCTCTGTGAAGGTACGTCATTTTAACCATATTAATCTTTATGCATATTGTTGAGAAGTGTAATAGAGAAATAGTTGCACAAACAAACTGGTTAATTCTGTCTTAGCCTGTAACAATACAGTCAGACTTATTTCCCAGATCACCTAGTTCTTAATTGACCCATCTTCGGGGAAGGCAATGGCACCCCACCCCATTACTTTTGCCTGGAAAATCCCATGGATGGAGGAGCCTGGTAGGCTGCAGTCCATGGGGTCGCTAAGAGTCAGACATGACTGAGCGACTTCACTTTCACTTTTCACTTTCATGCACTGGAGAAGGAAATGGCAACCCACTCCAGTGTTCTTGCCTGGAGAATCCCAGAGACGGGGGAGCCTGGTGGGCTGCCGTCTATGGGGTCGCACAGAGTCGGACACGACTGAAGCGACTTAGCAGCAGCAGCTACGTCTCCTTATAGGGTTCACACATATGTTGATCCTAGAAAGAAAGCATGTCTGTTCCCACAAATGCTTAATTTTTAAATTTTAAACATTTCTACTATTTTTCTTAGAAATTCGTATTAAAATATTATGTGCAACATTCATTTAAAATTATTTACTATTAATATTTCAAAGAAAAACAGAATAAGGACAGTTTCTTCTGCTCTTTGATTTTGTTCATAGTAGTAACTACTTATCTAGAACCATAAGAGGGAAGCAATTTGTTCCAGTGGAAATTACTCTAGAAGAGCTTTGAAAGGTCTGGATACCAGGTTTGACTTTGTGACACTGAGCTGTTTTTAAAACTTTTTTTTTCTCTTCTGTTCATTGTATGTAAAATAAGGAGTTTAGTTAGATATGTACAGATCTTGTGCTCTTGGTCACTATGGTTTGTAAGAGCTGATCTCAAAGATGAGACCAACTTCATAAGACTAAATCTAAGACAAAGTACTTCCTCCTCCTCTGCAAAATTATACCTCAGAAAATATACTTATATTTGTAGTTTACAAAGTCCCTATGAGGTACTCTACTGTTCAAGAGGACACAACCTGAAATATAAATTAATGGTAGTTTTCCATGCATGTGGAAGCCCCTGATAGAATCTGTTAAAGAAAAAAAAAGCATTTCACACTGATTTGAAAATTACTTCTAGGAGTATAGTTTCATAATAAGAATTGTTGGTTGTTAGAAATGTCTTTTGAAGATGACTTTAAAAAGCATGCTAAGTGTTTTTCAAGTTAGGTGTGGTCAAGAACTATTTTTTTAATTTAGTTTCTTATTTGTTGCTGGCTGATACTAAAAGACGCTTGCTCCTTGGAAGGAAAGTTATGACCAACCTAGATAGCATATTCAAAAGCAGAGACATTACTTTACCAACAAAGGTTCGCCTAGTCAAGGCTATGGTCTTTCCTGTGGTCATGTATGGATGTGAGAGCTGGACTGTGAAGAAGGCTGAGCGCCGAAGAATTGATGCTTTTGAACTGTGGTGTTGGAGAAGACTCTTGAGAGTCCCTTGGACTGCAAGGAGATCCAACCAGTCCATTCTGAAAGAGATCAATCCTGGAATTTCTTTAGAAGGAATGATGCTAAAGCTGAAACTCCAGTATTTTGGCCACCTCATGGGAAGAGTTAACTCATTGGAGAAGACTCTGATGCTGGGAGGGATTGAGGGCAGGAGGAGAAGGGGACGACAGAGGATGAGATGGCTGGATGGCATCACTGACTTGATGGGTGTGAGTCTGAGTGACCTCCGAGAGCTGGTGATGGACAGGGAGGCCTGGCGTGCTGCGGTTCATGGGGTCGCAAAGAGTCGGACACGACTGAGCGACTGATCTGATCTGATTTGATCTGATACTATGCAAAGCCTTTGTCTGTGTGGATCACAATAAACTGTGGAAAATTCTTCAAGAGATGGGAATACCAGACCATCTGACCTGCCTCTTGAGAAACCTATATGCAGGTCAGGAAGCAACAGTTAGAACTGGACATGGAACAACAGACTGGTTCCAAATAGGAAAAGGAGTACGTCAAGGCTGTATATTGTCACCCTGCTTATTTAACTTCTATGCAGAGTACATGATGAGAAACACTGGGCTGGGAGAAGCACAAGCTGGAATCAAGATTGCCGGGAGAAATATCAATAACCTCAGATATGCAGAGGAATGAAGAGGAACTAAAAAGCCTCTTGATGAAAGTGAAAGTGGAGAGTGAAAAAGTTGGCTTAAAGCTCAACATTCAGAAAACGAAGATCATGGCATCTGGTCCCATCACTTCATGGGAAATAGATGGGGAAACAGTGTAAACAGTGTCAGACTTTATTTTTTTTGGCTCCAAAGTCACTGCAGATGGTGACTGCAGCCATGAAATTAAAAGACGCTTACTCCTTGGAAGGAAAGTTATGGCCAACCTAGATAGCATATTGAAAAGCAGAGACATTACTTTACCAACAAAGGTCCGTCTAGTCAAGGCTATGGTTTTTCCAATGGTCATGTGTGGATGTGAGAGCTGGACTGTGAAGAAAGCTGAGCGCTGAAGAATTGATGCTTTTGAACTGTGGTGTTGGTGAAGACTCTTGAGAGTCCCTTGGACAGCAAAGAGATCCAACCAGTCCATTCTGAAGGAGATCAGCCCTGGGATTTCTTTGGAAGGAATGATGCTAAAGCTGAAACTCCAGTACTTTGGCCACCTCATGCGAAGAGTTGACTCATTGGAGAAGACTCTAATGCTGGGAGGGATTGGGGGCAGGAGGAGAAGGGGATGACAGAGGATGAGATGGCTGGATGGCATCACTGACTCAATGGACGTGAGTCTGAGTGAAATCCAGGAGTTGGTGATGGACAGGGAGGCCTGGCGTGCTGCGATTCATGGGGTCAGAAAGAGTCGGACATGACTGAACGACTGAACTGACTGAACTGATAATTTAGTGAAATATATAATAAAACATTAATTATTAGAAAAAAACATTAAAGGAAAAGATCTGCAAAACAGAATCCAGAATTTAACAGGCAAAATTACTTTGCTTACTTGCTCTGAAAGTTTATAAAGCATCCTCTCAGTTTTTGCTAATTGTTTGTAGTGTAACATTAGCCAGAAATTGAACTTTCAGTGGCACTGCTGAAAGTGATTTTGTTGTAAAAGTTAGGAATATACATATTACAGGATGGAGAAAGAATGATTTTTCCTAGCATCATGAAAATTGTGGCAAGGGGAAGAGAATGATTGTTAGTTACGCTTCAGATCAGAGGTTCGTGAACCGTGGCCCATGGGCCGGATCTGACTATCTGCTATTGGAAAACATTTGTACCCATTCAGCTGTGTTTTGTCTACAGCTGACTTGGGTAGTTAAGACTGTATGATCTGCGAGGCCTGAAATATTTATTATGAAGTCTTTTACAGAAGGATTTGTCAATTCCTATTTTAGACTTGAAAATGACAATTATGAATGATTGCTAGTTGTATAGTGCTTGTTTTTTTTTTTTTTACTGATTATATTATATTTGTTTAACTGCATTAGACATATTATTGTTTGACTTTTTTCCTCTAGTCACTGATGTTCCTAAAGTAAATTTGGAGAGAAGTAAAGAAAATGAATGCAACAATAAAGAGCAAATAAAGAAGAGGAAAAAAAAAGCGAAAAGATTATCAACCCAACTATTTCCTATCCATTCCAATCACCAACAAAGAGGTGCTGTTTTTTTTTTTAAAAGTATTTTTACTAGACTTTATTCTAAATTATATTTAAGGTGCACTAAATGCTTGTAAGCCCTGTTACTTTCAGCTTTTAAGAGTCTTCGGTGGCATTTTAGCTGGGCAGAAAATATGGAGTTTACATACACACATAGGGAATATAAAATACAGGGACTATAGAATATATTTAAATGATAATTTTGGAAAATATTATTTAATCACAGTTAAATGACAGTTTTACAAAAGCCACTTAAAAAAATGTTGCCAGATAGCATGTCAAGGTTCTTTCTAAAGTTTTGCTCATCATAATGGAAGAATGTTTGAGAAGCAGAGAGCTGGTAAAAAAAAAAAAAGATTCTGAAATCTCTGTGGGGAAAGTAAACTGGGATTTGTTGCTGCTTAGTCCAGTTTATGGTAATGATTATTGCAATATAGTTTTTAAAAAATTACTCATTGTTGTACCAACTTAATGGTGTATAATAAACTTGGTAGAAATCTATTAAAAGTCTGAAAATTTAATGTGGCATCAATAATAGGAAATGAAACCAGCCAATTGACCCACAGTAAGGTACCCTCACATGACTGAGACAGAAAACTGTGGTAGCTGAGCCTTTTAGAGCAATGAGATAGGAATTCTAATGCGTTAGGAAAGAATGCCTCATTTGGAACGCCTCATATAGACTGTTTCTATACTTGGCCGTTTTGTATCTTCAGAGCTAGATCTGAATTCCTGTTTGATTGTGGACTCTGATCTTTTAACTGGGCATATTTTCAGGTTGTTTCTCCCTTTATTTAACTAGAATGTTTCTACAGAATGCTAATGAATTTTTAAAAATCAAAGCAAACAAAATTGAAATCAAAGAAATAAATATAAAAGAGAACAAATTCTGTTGGGGCATTCCAGGAGACTTCTCGTCTGTGAAGTATAGTTCACTTGGGAAGAAAAGATACATAGAAAGATAAGTGGAATTACCTAGCAATACAGAATTTTAGAGTTTGATACAGTAAAGAATCAAAGTTTGATTTTACTGGTATGTAGTGGTAGGTTAATTGTAAAATAGCCCTTAAGTGTTTAGCCAATGGCAAGTTTAATGTTTTTGACAAATATTAAAATACTTGTAAGTTATTCAGACAGGTTTTCTATGAGATATAGGATCATGTGTACCTACGGGCATTATAGGAGAGCAGGTTAGGTCCTGAGGAAGCTGCATGTGAAACAGGCCAAGTGACATCCCCACATATTTTGTGATTGGAAGAGATGCCAGTTTCCTTATTTTGGTTTCTTGCTTAGACATTGTTCCACTCCAGAGTCTATGTGTGTAGAAGTTGGGTGAGCTCTTCTCTAAATAGCTATTCTTGGTTCCCCTGGTCGGAGCAGCAGCTCTGCATTCCCTCCAGCCTTCCCCAGCCCCTGCCAGCGCTGGGCCAGTTTCCCACCTTCTCCAGTGAAGACTGGTGGGGTGATGTGCTAGGAAAAGGCTGGTGGGGAAGGGTACTGAGGGGAAAGAGGGTGGAGAGGTTCTTTTCTTCTGACACTTAGATTGGTCACAAAGATGGGAGGAGGAGATGCAAGAGAACCATCTGCAACCCTTTGTTTTTACCCTGTAAGTCAGTGTCGCCTTTGTTTCTGCCTCTTTGCTGCTGGCAGGTTCTGTAGAAAGTGGGTATAGTACAGGCTTTGGAGCCTGACCAACCTTGCTCAGATACCAGCTGGATCACAAATGCCACTGTGGATGTTGGTCACATTACCTAATTTTTGTAGTTTCAGTGTCTTGAGGTGTAAAGTGAAGGTGATAATGATTATTTTCTAAACCCAAATTTGGACACATCACCTTCATCCTTATGCACTTCAGTATCTTCCCATTGATACTTGGATAAAGACAAAGGCTTTACCGTATTCTAGAAGGTTCTATATGGTTTGACCTTCTCCATCTCAGCCCCTCTGACCTTGTTTGAACTTGCCAGTTCCGCCTGCCTGCGGGAAAGCTTTCTCTGGCTAGAAGTTTTCTTTTCTTTCCTTTTGATTTTGTTAATGCCAAAATCTCAGCTCAAACTTCTCTCACCCATGAGCACCCTGACTAGGTCACCCTCGCCACCCTCATTGTCATCCTTGAAATCTGTTAGTCCTCCTCACAGTTTTACAGCTCCTTCCCAGTACCTAGAACAGAGTTTGGCAGGAATAGAGGTGCACACACACACAATACTGTCATTTCAGGGCAGAAGATGTTTCCGGCATACCAAATTCCAACCAGAACAAATTTACAAATAATAGATACAGTGTTACACATGCTGGTTTTCTGTAATATAGGTTCAGTGATAGTTTGTTTTCCAGGAGGTCCATGACTTGTAATAGTGGGGCACACAAGTTTCAAATAACCTGGAAACCAAAGAATTTAATGTTTCTCTCTCAAGAGACTGATTTGTGGGTAACAAAGCTTAATGCCTATATAGGGAGGAGGATTAGGGACTAGGACAAAATGAGGAAGATCCTTTTATATCTTTTGTATGAGTACCTTTTTTATTTGTTTGTTTGAAAGTATCTAATGTTAATTTTTTTTTTTTTTGAAACTGCTTATGGCTTTTTGTGGGGAGTCCTGGGAAAAGGAGCGGCATTTATAACATTGTTTCAATGGGAGACTGTAGTCCAAGTTCCAATTAAGTGACCTGCAAACAAGCTTTTGGAAGCTAGCACATTGACAATGAGCTGCTCTACTTTTGGCTTCTACTTGTTGGCATCTAGTTTTAAAGGAAAAAGGATTCAGACTTACATGGGTCTTTGATTTTTAAACACATTAGTAGACATTTGGAATGCTTTAGTTTTGGAAGGTCATGATTTTCATATTTTTAAGAAGTAGATTTGGAAAATGAATTAGAACGCATAGAAGTATCCTAATTGCATGTATATGAGATTGTGTTTCTCCATTACATACAATTACACATTAGTTTAAAATTAAAAATAAAGAGGAGAAATTGAATGGTATTTTAGTGAATCCTAAATATTTCTTAACTGACTAGAATTGCTTAATTATTAGTTCTGGGTGGATTTGCCCATGTATTGGTTTTATATACTTTATTATAAGAGGTGATAATATAAGTCAACATTGAAAAATGCAAAGAAGCTAACTGAAATTAAGAATGCATTAATTTTTTGGTAAGATGACAGTTCTGTACCAATGGAAAAATATGATACTTTTTAGGAGTTTTAAAAGGCATTTGTTACATTTAATTCTGTATTTCATTTTGTAATGTGAAAATTACTGGTCTTATGAAAAGATGAAATATGATTTATGCATTCTGTTCCTTTCCGGGAAATGTAATTGTGAAAGTACATGATGTGATCATGCATGTTAAACACTTTTGTAGATATAGAAAATTCTCCTGTCTTCAGATGATTTTTTATTTTTACTCTACTTACCGCTTTATCATCAAATTTTCAAGTTTTTTTCATCCTGTAGACAAGCAAGAAAAATGACTGTATTTGTCTTTGAAGAGATGTTAGGTAGCAAACTGATGGGATAATTCTGTTAAACCTTAATGAGACAGCAAATTTAGGAATGATGTATGTTAACAGCTTAGGAAAAAATCCAAAAATAATGTCAAAAGATGAGGTAAAGGACACTGTTCTTCTGTGTGCTAGACTATAACCACTCTCCCTCACATACTGACTTGAAGGCATTTTCTTTGGGCTCATGTATGCTTTGAATCAACTAGAAAGCTTAACATAAAAAAATGAAATTTCTTATTGCTTTTATTTTTAGGCATGTGGGATATGGCTTCATGGTGAGGTTTAGCAGTTGCATGTCTGTTTTTATTCTCTAAATACAAAGAAAATTACTCAGTGAATGAAATATTTAAGATTTTAATAAGCTTTTATTTTTTAAAGTTTCTTTCAATATCCTATTTAAATATGGCTCTGTAATGTTAGGCTTAAAAAAATGTGCATTGTTCAATACTGCCAGTGGCTGGGGATTATGATAACAGATAAGCTTCAATGGCTTTGTAGAATTTTAAACAGTGGCTATAAAAATTAGTTTCCTTTGGCCTTTAATGACATTGGTACTTTTAAAATGGCATACAGAGAAGACTCTGAAGTAGTTTCCTTTTTTTCTTTTTATCTTTTAAGAATGTAATTAAGAATAAAAAGCATTAAATTTTTTTAAAGATGATATCAAGGAATATATAAATTAATCTGAGGCATCAAAGCATAGTTAGATATACATTACTTGATTAGGTTGTCTTTTAGAATTTTCATGGGTTGAGGTTAATTTTGCATTTTAAGTACTGTGTGACTTCAGAGAAATAGTCTTCAAGTTTTATGAATTTTAATTTGCAGTTTTATAAGCTACTGGATAATTCAAAGATATGAATGGTCTATAACTGTTTTGCACTAAATAGTAGGACATTGCACTAAAATGCTGAATATACAAATGGGTGGAAATTTTTGAGCATTGTCCTGAATTTATATATAATTAGTATTTGAGCTTAGAATAAAGACTAAATTTTTATGAAAATGCAGATACTCTACCCACTAAGTGCAATGGCAAACCCCAGGTGTGACCATGAAAATGTCTCTAGGCATTGACAGATGTCCCCTGGGGTACAGAACCCCTGATTTTGATAATACTGGCAGTGTTACAGACCTTATATTAGGCAAATGTGGTGAAGTGCTTTCCTTAAGCTTGTCTGCCTTCCTGTAGCTTGTGTGTTGACCTTTAACACATCCCTGTAACTTTGGCTGCTGCTACTAAGTCACTTCAGTCGTGTCCGACTCCGTGTGACCCCATAGATGGCAGCCCACCAGGCTCCCCCGTCCCTGGGATTCTCCAGGCAAGAACACTGGAGTGGGTTGCCATTGTAACTTTGGCAGTGCTTTACAATTGAAAAGAAACCAAGACTCAGTGAGACTAGGTAATGTCTGTGGGGTTACACCTGTGGCTGACCTGTTATTAAAATCCAGGATTTCTGCTAGCACCCTTAATTTGCTTCACTTTGTATTAAAAAGTTTTCATCCTAAACCACTTTTTCATGATTATTTAAGCCAGAATTACCATTTTGTGCCAGCTAATATTTGAAGATGCAGTTATACTGTTCTGAGCCTGACATTCTAGAGCACGCACGATTTACACAGCAGTGGGCTAGGTTCTTCCCACATGAACATGAATCTTCTTCAGCTGCTTCAGTATTCCTGTAAACCAGTCTAGGACTTCACTGCATTTGGAAAAATCTCTCAAAAGTTCACCTGTAAAATCCTCGAAGAGTAGTGTGGGCTTACACCAAAGGGTTTTTTTTAGCCCATGCGTTCTGTTGGGATTTCCTTATAGCTCAGATGGTAAATAATCTGCCTTCAATGCAGGAGACCTGGGTTCGATCCCTGGGTCAGGAAGATCCCCTGGAGAATGAAGTGGCAGCTCACTCCAGTATTCTTGGCTTGAGAATCCCATGGACAGAGGAGCTTCGTGGGCTGTAGTCTATGGGGATGTAAAGAGTAGGACACGACTGAGTGATTAACAAACACACATGTGTTCTATTACACAGGATCCAGTAAGACTTCCTCAAAATCTCCTTTAAATGTCCTTTTCCCCTTGATGTTTCATAACTTGAGTCAATACCCTCATGTTGCCCCTAACCTTGTCTCCTCTCAAAAACACATTCCTCGTACCTTTTCTTCCACAATTCTCTGGCCAGTTTTCCTCCTCCTCCTTCTCACTCCTGGATCTTTTCCTCCAGATATTTCCCTCATCTTTTCTCATCTATTGTAATTTATCTTTTTCTCAAGTTCCTTTGCTATTTTGGGTATTGAAAGTGGCTGTTGAAAGTGAAAGTCACTCAGTCATGTCTGACTCTTTGCGACCCCATGGACTATACAGTCCGTAGACTTCTCCAGGCCAGAATACTGGAGTGGGTAGCCGTTCCCTTCTCCAGGGGGTCTTCCCAACCCAGGGATCAAACCCAGATCTCCCACATTGCAGGCTTATTCTTTACCAGCTGAGCCATCAGCCAAGCCCAAGAATACTGGAGTGGTAGTATTAAGATCTTGAAAAGTTTTTTTTTTTTAATCTTTTGTTTCAATTTATTTTAATGGAGACAATCCCAATACCTACTTCACAGGATTGGTGGGAGGCTTAGTGAACTAATAGATATAAAATGCTTACTCTAGTGCCTGAAACCTAGTGACCACACAAGAAGGGGACTGTTGTTGTTTCAACGTTGTATTTATTTGTATTACCAAGAACTGTGGTAAGACACGGAGAGGAAGAAATATGCCCTTGGGGACATCATTAATCAATGTAGAGGTAGAGGAAACTCTGACTGTAAGACCTTTGTGTATTATTATTAGGAGCATTTTAACTACCAGACTGTCAATATTCTTTTGTTGCGTGTCTTGGAAGTGACATCGTATCTTGGGAAATCTTAGGTGTTATTGCGTATCGTCCCACCAGGAAAACACTATTTCCCATGTTACTCTCCTCCAGGTTGCAAGGAATAGAGAAATGCTGAGGTTATTTGGGTGAAGAGGATTTATTGTAATGATCTGTGGGAAGTCAGATCCCATGCCAGCACCTCATGATTTGCCCAGTCACAGTCTGCAGATAATGGAAAGATTGTTCAGTATGAAACAGCCTGTCTGTATGGGAACAGCTTGCTGTGCTCGTGATTCAGCTCTTTCTTATCTCTGCTGTCTTTTTGGGGTTCTGCTGCTATTGCCAGTCTCCTCTCTTGTCTTTTTCTCTCTAATCCTGCTGCCTCCAGGCTTCTATGTGCACTCTTTTCTCTGGGGTTCGCTTGGTTTGCTAGTTTATATTCAAGCTATTTTCCATTTAGAAGTTGGCTAATATTGTCTCTGGGCTTCCCAGGTGGTGCTAGTGGTAAAGAACCCACCTGCCAGTGCAGGAGATGTAAGAGACACAGGTTTGATCCCTCGGGTGGGAAGATCCCCAGAGAAAGGAATGACAACCCTCTCCAGTATTCTTACTTGGAGAATCCCATGGACAGAGGAGCCTGGCGGGCTGTAGTCCCTAGTGCTGCAAAGAATTGGACACGACTGAAGCGACTTAGCACACACAGTATTGTCTCTAGCTGGAAATAGAGGAGGGAAAAGTCATCATGCCTCTTTGTTCTCAGTAGGTTGAGAGGGGTGAGCTGATGAGGGACCAAGGATTTTGCTGGGTAAAGACTGTACAGGTTTTTAAACGTATGCGTTTAGCCTCCTGTGCAGCTCTCTCACCATGGTTATGCCCCGCCTCACATGTCTGGGGAAATGACAGTAGTCGTTCCTGTTGAATTACTGCTGTCCTGAAAAATCTTAAAGGCCATGAAGAATGGATTCTCAGACACATTCATTTGGAGACAAATAAATATTACTGCCAGCAGAAATGGAATGTTGTCTGCTGATTTGACCTTTCTGTGGCAAGAATAAAGCTTTTATTTTTAGGAAGGATCATAATGATAGTGAGTCATACTGTATATTCCAAGGATAAGTTTCTGAAAAGATACATAGCCATTGAGTTTTTCCACTCAGTCAGGGACCCAGTCTGTAAAAGAAGGATGTTGGGCTTGATGCTCTTAAGATGGACAAGCATTGTGTAATTTTTAAAACATTTATACATCCCATTAAACTTTCCGAGTTATCCCTCCAGGATATTTAAGAATAGGTAGACAAGCATGATTTGATTGAAAATCCTGACAGTGTTCTCATTTTAGTCGTTACTTATTTTCTTCTCAATTTAAATGTTGCTGTAAGGAAATGTTGCTTACCTAATCTCTGTTTTGTCTGTGTGTGATTAGATTACGAAAGGAATTAAGATCCTGCAAAATGCAATAATACAACAAAATGAGCAACTGGCCAGAGCAATGAGCAGTGATGGCTCCTTTCATATTACCCTTCTAGTGATGCAGTTATTGAATGAAGATGATGTAAACATGTGAGTACTACATCTTTCTGGAATATTGTTTTCCAAGTTATTACTTTAATATGAGTAAACATAACCCAAAGAGGCATTGAAATTCTAGAGAAACATTCTTTGTTATAATTTGTTGCAATCAACAAGGCAATGTACAGAATTAACTGTACAATATTCTTCCTAGTCTGTATTTTTTTTTTTGCTGCTGTGACACATGGCTTGCGGGATCCTAGTTCCCCAACCAGGGATTGAACCTTTGTACCCTATAGTGGAAGTGCAGAGCCCTAACCACTGGAGCAACAGGGTTGCCCCTAATCTATACTTTTGAACTGTGTTATTGTTATCAGATGCATTGCTTATGCAGTTATTTTGTCCATGTTAATTATGTAAGCACTATGGAATCTGACCATTTAGGTTAGGATTCCAGGGAAAGATTCTGGAACTGTGTCTTAATAAGCTGCTCAATTTTGGGCAAACCATTTTTTAAGTAAATGGAGAAAATAATAGTACTGACACATGTAAACACTCTTAGTATAGGGCCTGGCACATAGTAGGCACTTAATATTATTAGCTGTCAGAGCTGTCATTTACTAGATCAGTGGACAGTTTCAGTCTCACCCCCACCCCATTACTAGAATACTGTATACTCTGCACCCCCAAACTCAGAATTGTGCCACACAAATGAGTATGAGTCTTTGATGGCTGTTTTCCAGCCCACAGTGGAGAAACCTTGTTCATCCTCCACTTCTCTGGGACACTGTTGGAATGAGCGCCCCTTGTTCTGTGTAGCTCTCTGGATTAAGCTCAAGCTTAAGCTCTTTGGATAGCCAAAGTCAGAATTACAGGTTACAGCTTACTTCTGTTTTCTACCCTGACATACAGTCTCCTGAGGGAATGAAGAATAAGACTTGGATGGGGAGGGCGTGAAGAAAAGGGGAAATATAAGGGAGAAAAGAATAAAGTAGTAACTCAAAATATATAGTCAAATTATGATTCTAGTGGTGATATCTTTTAAATAGTAGAACTGCATATTTTTAGGGATCAGTCTTCTCATCTGTCCCAATGTGTTCCACCCAAGAGCAGACACATTGATAGAGAGGACTGGAAGGTTTTACTTAATTCACGTTCACTTTCGCTTTGCCAATCAGAAGAAAAAAAGAAATACTCTGATGCTCTTAAAAGAAGTTAGAGAAAATGTGACACAAGAAGATGCAAGCCCAAGAGAAAATGGGTGGCACTCTGTATGTTAGAATGGTGGACAAGTCAGGGTTCCCCAGGGAAACAGACCCAGTAGGATGGATCTTCATTTGTATATATAGATATATTGATGTATCTATATGTATACTATAGCTATATGTAGAGCTTTATTTTAAGGAATTAGCTCAGGTGATTGTGGGGGCTGGCAAATTTCAAATCTGCAAGGCAGTCTGCCAGACTGGAGACACGGGTGAGAGTTGATTTAGTAGAGTCTCAAGTCCGAAGGCAGTCTGGAGGAAGAATTCCTTCTTCCCTGGGGGACCTCAAAGAAAAATGTGCTTCCACACAGCCAGGAGGTTAGCATCGAGGACACAGGAACCTCAGGTATTTCCTTCAATTCCCGTTTGCCTATCAGGGTATATATTAGTAGATAAATCCATAAATTTCTTTGTTCCCAGGCAGCTAGACTTGGAAGTTCACAGAGAATTGGTGGATCAGTAGGAGTGGGATGAGGGACAGTGGCAATGCCAGGTATCCATGTTTCCTGATCAGAGGCCCCTGCAGAGGTCTCATACTTCAGCAGGGTCTGCCAGTGCAGTGCCCAGGAGGGACACATGATTTTTCGTGGACACCAGCGAAGGGTACCTGGGGATATGACCAGACCAGGCCCCTGAATCAGGCATCTCCAAGAACCCAAATTGCAAGCAAACCAAAGACCTTCTTCAATCTTTATACAAAAGTATGCTGGGTTCCCTGGGAAGGAGGAGGGGAGAGGAAAGGGAAAAGCAATCCTGAAAGGAAGTTTGAGTTAAAGAATAATTGTACCCCAGAGAGGCCTTTTTAAACCAAAGAAGACTGAGTTACCATTGATTGATAAGTTTAAGTTTTAGCTCTATCATCAAAAATGGGTCTTGGCCATGGCATGTATATATATTTCAGTCTCTGCTCATCAGCCTCTATTTCCCAAACAAGTATTATTTTATTTCCTTAACAAGTGTTGTGAGTCTGGCCACACAGAAAGGTCATCTTTCTTATGCATATAAAGAAGCTGAGAGTTTTGGGCATTAAGTGAATGCTGGTCAGTGAAGAAACCAGAACTAGTTGGTTTTCTTTATTATTGTTCCATGGAGTGTGATTGAGGGAGGGGCTGGGATGGAGACAGGAGGGAGAAGATGAGCACGAGTTCACGAAAGAGGTGGAAGAGATGAGTCTGGTGCAAGTATGAATGGCCTGTATGTAACTCAGTTGGAGAAGGAAATGGCAACCCACTCCAGTGTTCTTGCGTAGAGAATTCTGTGGAAAGTGGAGCCTGGTGGGCTGCCATCTGTGGGGTTGCACAGAGTTGGTCATGACTGAAGTGACTTAGTATGCATTGGAGAAGGAAATGGCAACCTATTCCAGTATTCTTGCCTGGAGAATCTCAGGGACAGAGGAGCCCGGTGGGCTGCTGTCTATGGGGTGGCACAGAGTTGGACACGACTGAAACAACTTAGCAGCAGCAGCATGTAACTCGGTGGCCTCTACTGATGAACACATAATTAGCTAGAAATACTGTTAAGTGCTATGCAGTTGGGTTGGGGTGAGGGTGTATATTCTCAATATATTATAGTATCTACATTTCTCATTGGAGGTAGGACTGCCTTCTCTAGGAGACTTTTAGAATTATTTGGGAGGGAGGTTGATTTTGGTTGTCACAGTTACTAAGGAGTGCCATGGGCATTTTATGCCCAGGGGTCAGTGTTACTAAACCACCTGCAGTCAGTACATGGAACAGTCTTGAACTAGAAAGCACTGTCTTGCCCTAAATCGTGGTATCATTTGTTGACCAGAGCATAGTGACACTCTGAGTCATTTAGCCCTGTGTTTACAATATGTGTTTGCAAATTTCAATTTTGTGTAAAAAATTAAATGGTCAGCAAGTCTGCTTGGTGTTTGAGGAATTGAAGTCACATCCTTGTGCTACTTTATAGTACTGGGAGTTGTAGCTCTGCTAGAAAATGATGACCAGATACTTGCAACTTAGCAATTATTTTTGACTAAGTTGCAATGAAAAATTAAGAAATATTTGAAGTTTGCTATACAGACAAGATAGTATTTTGCAGTTCAACCAACATTGTTTATCAACCACATATAAGATACTGAACTAAGTGCTTTGGAGGAAATAAAGATGAATCACGAATGGATCTTGTGCTCATGTATTATACATTATAGTTGACTGGGCCATATGGATCCAAAAAACTGTAATAGAAAAATGTGAAAAAAAGTGGTGTGTTTCATTAAGTATAAAATATTAATGGAATTTCAAAGGCGAGATTTGCTTCCAGTTTGGGGAACCAGGGAAGTAAGTGTTTGTGACTGAAGTGTCAATTTTTATTTTATTTTATTTTTTAACTTTAAAATATTGTATTGGTTTTGCCATATATCAACATGCATCTGCCACAGGTATACACATGTTCCCCATCCTGAACCCTCCTCCTTCCTCCCTCCCCGTACCATCCCTCTGGGTCGTCCCAGTGCACCAGCCCCAAGCATCCAGTATCGTGCATCGAACTGGACTGGCGACTCATTTCATATATGATATTATACATATTTCAATGCCATTCTCCCAAATCATCCCACCCTCGTCCTCTCCCACAGAGTCTAAAAGACTGTTCTATACATCAGTGTCTCTTTTGCTGTCTCGTATACAGGGTTATCATTACCATCTTTCTAAATTCCATATATATGTGTTAGTATGAAGTGACTTAGCATAGCATAGCATAGCATACTGTATTGGTGTTTTTCTTTCTGGCTTACTTCACTCTAATAATAATAGGCTCCAGTTTCATCCATCTCGTTAGAACTGATTCAAATGTATTCTTTTTAATGGCTGAGTAATACTCCATTGTGTGTATGTACCACTGCTTTCTTATCCATTCATCTGCGGATGGACATCTAGGTTGCTTCCAAGTCCTGGCTATTATAAACAGTGCTGCGATGAACAATGGGGTACACGTGTCTCTTTCAATTCTAGTTTCCTCTGTGTGTATGCCCAGCAGTGGGATTGCTGGGTCATAAGGCAGTTCTATTCCCAGTTTTTTAAGAAATCTCCACACTGTTCTCCATAGTGGCTGTACTAGTTTGCATTCCCTAGTGTAAGAGGGTTCCCTTTTCTCCACACCCTCTCCAGCATTTATTGCTTGTAGACTTTTGTATCGTAGCCATTCTGACTGGCGTGAAATGGTACCTCACAGTGGTTTTGATTTGCATTTCTCTGATAATGAGTGATGTTGAGCATCTTTTCATGTGTTTGTTAGCCTTCTGTTTGTCTTCTTTGGAGAAATGTCTATTTAGTTCTTTGGCCCATTTTTTGATTGGGTCATTTATTTTTCTGGAATTGAGCTGTAGGGGTTGCTTGTATATTTGTGAGATTAATTGTTTGTCAGTTGCTTCATTTGCTCTTATTTTCTCCCATTCTGAAGGTTGTCTTTTCACCTTGCTTAGAGTTTCCTTTGTTGTGCAGAAGCTTTTAAGTGTAATTAGGTCCCATTTGTTTATTTTTGCTTTTATTTCCAATGTTCTGGGAGGTGGGTCATAGAGGATCCTGCTATGATGTATGTCAGAGAGTGTTTTGCCTATGTTCTCCTCTAGGAGTTTTATAGTTTCTGGTCTTACGTTTAGATCTGTAATCCATTTTGAGTTTATTTTTCTGTATGGTGTTAGAAAAGTGCTCTAGTTTCATTCTTTTACAAGTGGTTGACCAGTTTTCCCAGCACCACTTGTTAAAGAGATTGCCTTTAATCCATTGTATATTCTTGCTTCGTTTGTCAAAGATAAGGTGTCCATAGGTGCATGAATTTATCTCTGGGCTTTCTATTTTGTTCCGTTGATCTATATTTCTGTCTTTGTGCCAGTACCATACTGTCTTGATGACTGTGGCTTTGCAGTAGAGCCTGAAGTCAGGCAGGTTGATTCCTCCAGTTCCATTCTTCTTTCTCAAGATAGCTTTAGCTATTCGAGGTTTTTTGTATTTCCATACAAATTGTGAAATTACTTGTTCTAGCTCTGTGAAGAATACCTTTGGTAGCTTGATAGGGATTGCATTGAATCTATAAATTGCTTTGGGTAGTATACTCATTTTCACTCTGTTGATTCTACCAATCCATGAACATGGTATATTTCTCCATCTGTTAGTGTCCTCTTTGATTTCTTTCACCAGTGTTTTATAGTTTTCTATATATAGGTCTTCAGTTTCTTTAGGTAGATATATTCCTAAGTATTTTATTCTTTTTGTTGCAGTGGTGAATGGAGTTGTTTCCTTAATTTCTCTTTCTATTTTCTCATTATTAGTGTATAGGAATGCAAGGGATTTCTGTGTGTTGATTTTATATCCTGCAACTTTACTATATTCATTGATTAGTTCTAGTAATTTTCTGGTGGAGTCTTGAGGATTTTCTATGTAGAGGATCATGTCATCTGCAAATAGTAAGAGTTTTACTTCTTCTTTTCCAATTTGGATTCCTTTTATTTCTTTTTCTGCTCTGATTGCTGTGGCCAAAACTTCCAAAACTATATTAAATAGTAGTGGTGAAAGTGGGCATCCTTGTCTTGTTCCTGACTTTAGATGAAATGCTTTCAATTTTTCACCATTGAGGATAATGTTTGCTGTGGGTTTGTCATATATAGCTTTTATTATGTTGAGGTATGTTCCTTCTATTCCTGCTTTCTGGAGACTTTTTATCATAAATGGATGTTGAATTTTGTCAAAGGCTTTCTCTGCATCTATTGAAATAATCATATGGTTTTTATTTTTCAATTTGTTAATGTGGTGTATTACATTGATTGATTTGCGGATATTGAAGAATCCTTGTATCCTTGGGATAAAGACCACTTGGTCATGGTGTATGATCTTTCTAATGTGTTGTTGGATTCTGATTGCTAGAATTTTGTTAAGGATTTTTGCATGTATGTTCATCAGGGATATTGGCCTGTAGTTTTCTTTTTTTGTGGCATCTTTGTCAGGTTTTGGTATTAACTTTTAAGTGATGATGAGATTCAAGGTGTGGCTTCATGCAAAGATGGGCTCGATAAAGGACAGAAATGGTATGGACCTAACAGAAGCAGAAGATACTAAGAAGAGATGACAAGAATACACAGAAGAAGAACTGTACAGAAAAGATCTTCACGACCCAGATAATCATGATGGTGTGATCACTGACCTAGAGCCAGACATCCTGGAATGTGAAGTCAAGTGGGCCTTAGAAAGCATTACTACGAACAAAGCTAGTGAAGGTGATAGAATTCCAGTTGAGCTATTCCTAATCCTGAAAGATACTGCTGTGAAAGTGCTGCACTCAATATGCCAGCAAATTTGGAAAACTCATCAGTGGCCACAGGACTGGAAAAGGTCAGTTTTCATTCCAATCCCAAAGAAAGGCAGTGTCAAAGAATGCTCAAACTACTGCACAATTGCACTCATCTCACACGCTAGTAAAGTAATGCTCAAAATTCTCCAAGCCAGGCTTCAGCAATATGTGAACTGTGAACTTCCTGATGTTCAAGCTGGTTTTAGAAAAGGCAGAGGAACCATAGGTCAAATTGCCAACATCCGCTGGATCATGGAAAAAGCAAGAGAGTTCCAGAAAAGCATGTATTTCTGCTTTATTGACTATGCCAAAGCCTTTGACTGTGTGGATCACAATAAACTGGAAAATTCTGAAAGAGATGGAAATACCAGACCACCTGACATGCCTCTTGAGAAATCTGTATGCAGGTCAGGAAGCAACAGTTAGAACTGGACATGGAACAACAGACTGGTTCCAAATAGGAAAAGGAGTTCGTCAAGGCTGTATATCGTCACCCTGCTTATTTAACTTCTATGCAGAGTACATCATGAGAAATGCTGGACTGGAAGAAACACAAGTTGGAATCAAGATTGCTGGGAGAAATATCAATAACCTCAGATATGCAGATGACACCACCCTTATGGCAGAAAGTGAAGAGGAACTAAAAAGCCTCTTGATGAAAGTGAAATTGGAAGTGAAAAAGTAAGCTTAAAGCTCAACATTCAGAAAATGAAGATCATGGCATCCGGTCCCATCACTTCGTGGGAAATAGATGGGGAAACAGTAGAAACAGTGTCAGACTTTAGTTTTCTGGTCTCCAAAATCACTACGGATGGTGACTGCAGCCATGAAATTAAAAGACGCTTGCTCCTTGGAAGGAAAGTTATGACCAACCTAGGTAGCATATTCAAAAGCAGAGACATTACTTTGCCAACAAAGGTTCGTCTAGTCAAGGCTATGGTTTTTCCTGTGGTCATGTATGGATGTGAGAGCTGGACTGTGAAGAAGGCTGAGTGCCGAAGAGTTGATGCTTTTGAACTGTGGTGTTGGAGAAGACTCTTGAGAGTCCCTTGGACTACAAGGAGATCCAACCAGTCCATTCTGAAGGAGATCACCCCTGGGATTTCTTTGGAAGGACTGATGCTGAAGCTGAAACTCCAGTACTTTGGCCATCTCATGTGAAGAGTTGGCTTATTGGAAAAGACTCTGATGCTGGGAAGGATTGGGGGCAGGAGGAGAAGGGGATGACAGAGGATGAGATGGCTGGATGAGGAGAAGGGGATGACAGAGGATGAGATGGCTGGATGGCATCACTGACTCGATGGACGTGAGTCTGAGTGAACTCTGGGAGTTGGTGATGGACAGGGAGGCCTGGCGTGCTGTCATTCATGGGTTCGCAAAGAGTAGGACATGACTGAGCGACTGATCTGATCTGATCTGATAGTGAGTGAAGCGACTGCCTACAATGCAGGACCTGGGTTCAATCCCTGGGTCAGGCATATCTCCTGGAGAAGGAAATGGCAACCCACTCCAGTATTCTTGCCTGGAAAATCCCATGGATGGAGGAGCCTGGTATGCTATAGGGTTCGCAAAGAGTCAGATACGACTGAGTGACTTCACTTTTACTTTTCATAGTAAGTGAAACTGATTGGGTTTTCTGCAAGACATTTATTATGTGAAGGGTTTTCTGAGTCCCTAGTCTTTCAATTTTATCTTTCATCCCATACAGTATAATATGCCAGACATCCGTATTGTCAGTTTCTTGTTCTATATCCTTACTTTTCAAAGTCTACTATCATGTTTTAGGTATTTAATATGTTCTATATCCTTACTTTTCAAAGTCTACTATCATGTTTTAGGTATTTAATATAGTACTGATCAATGGGTCAGATAAGGGGTGTGCAGAAACTTTTTTTTTTTTTTTATAATGAATTTCTTCAGGTAGATGGCACGTTTTGTGTCTTCAGAGTGCAGAAGAAAGAAATAGAAATATATTAATCCAAATACTGATTTGAAAAGATGGCTGTCCTGTCTTTGTTTTAAGTACAACCTTTGGGTCTGAATTCTAGTTTCAGAATTCTGTTTCCTACATACCTATACTCCATTCAGTTTACTACAAAGAAATCTTTCGGTAAACAGTTCTTGAAAAGATACTCTATTTAAAAGAATTTTAAAGTCAGTGATTATTTACCAAGAGGCACTGTGACTCATTTTCACTCTGTGACCAGTGACATCTCATTAGGATAAAGTTATTGGTTTCTGTTACTATAGAGTGGAAAAACTGGACTGAATTTGGATCATTTATATGTCTTTAAAGAAAAATGGAATGTTGAATTCACTGTTTCTGAAAACTCCTGAGCTTTAGGATGGCCTGCTTTGCTATAGAGTTATATTTAAAGTGGGTATCTTGATATTCATCCCCTGATTTATGGAAGATGAGCCAGAGTAGCTGTTCTGTTTCACATGCTTGAATTCAGCCCATGGTGAAGATAGTACTGCAGTAGCAGCGTGTCTTTTTGGATGAACATAAATACAGTCAGGAAAGATTGCATTTCGGATGTGAATTTGGAGGTCCAATGAGAAATGTTGACATTTCTAAAGCTGTTTTGAAGTATTATATATTGTTTGACAGGGAAGTAAGACCCAGTATGGAAACTGTGGATGAAAATCAGTTAAAAACTTAAAGCTAATGTAGAAATATGAAACATATAGAAAAATGTCTAAGTTTCTTTTCACTCGTTTGACATCTTATTACTGTTGATGAACAAGTTGCTGATCAAGATAATTTAAATTAAGGTGGTTCACCAGAAGGGTATTTTAAACGCCTCTTCATTTTGTAAAATGTCTTTCTTTCTTTCTTGAGTGATTGCTGCCCTCTAGTGAGATTTTAGTTTTTTTCTCATTATAAAGTCCCTGTACTAAAATCCTCTTAGTATGGAAATAATTGATCTTAATTTTCAAAATATTCCAAACCTGATAATGTCTAATTCACTAATATAGTAAACTTTTATTTTTATAAAGAAAAAATAGTGCATTTGAAACACAGAGTAGCCCTTCAATCAGATAGACTAAACGTATACAGCAAATTTATGTCACTGTAGTTGTAAACTTGTGCTTTGGTCACGTCTAAGTATAATTAATTATCTTATTATGGAGACAGTTATATTTTAAGAGATAATATATTTTAAGTTTTAGTAAAGTGCTTCACAAATAGTAAATACTATGTAAGTATTAGTACTTTTAACAAGAACCTTGAACTTTCACATAATATGATATAAACTTTTGTAGGTGTTAGGTTTTTCTGCAATATATTGTCAAATTTTTTTTTCTTTAGTTGTGCATGCAATATTTCCTTGGTTTAAAACCTTTTGGTAAACTATAACATAACATCTTCTTTTGTATCTTTAATATAAAATAAATTGCAATTAGGTAAAGATTAATTCACTTATATAAATTTTGTTTAAAATTAATATTAGTTTTATTTTGATCATATGGATTTGATTTTGAAGGTATTCTGAGCATTAAAATAATTAGTACAGAAACAAAAATTAATTTATCTAAAACTCTTTTCTCATTTGGTTTTGTATATTTTACTACTTATTATATTACTAAAAATATATATTGTCTCTTGCCAGTGGTATTGATGCTCTTTTGGAATTAAAACCATTTGTAGAAGAAATCCTCCAAGGAAAACCTTTGACTTTGCCCTTTGAAGGGGTTGACACTTTTGGAAATCAGGTTGGATTTGTGAAGCTGGCAGAAGGAGATCACATAAACTCACTTTTGGAGATAGCAGGTAAAACAAACAGCAATATACTTACATGAAATCTCATCGTTGAAGAAGAAATTTTTTTCTCCCAATTCTTATAATAGAGATTTGACATCTTTCAACTTTCGGGGAGGGGGGCCAATGTAGCCTCACTTTATAAGTGACCTACTTCAGCATTTGCTTGTATAGATAAGTAGCCAAATAAAAGGCCAGAACAGTTACTGTATCTTGATCCTTTGACTCGGGGGAATATGTTGATTCTGGAAGATGATGGACTGGACTCAAGTATTGGTTCAGATCAGATCAGATCAGTCGCTCAGTCGTGTCTGACTCTTTGCGACCCCATGAATTGCAGCACGCCAGGCCTCCCTGTCCATCACCAACTCCCGGAGGTCACCCAGACTCACATCCATCGGACTATCCTAATCATAAGTCTGAAGGATCCAGTGCTTATCATAACATATAGCTGGCATTAAGTAAATATTGAATGAGTTAATTAGAAACACCAATTGCCTGTTCAGAAGCTTGTGGGGATTGTCAGCCCCATTTGGCAGAGTCAGTAGATGAATCCGTGACCCTCTGTGCTACCTTTTTTCCTTCCTGTTTAGGTACCACTGTCTAAGCAGGAGGCCTGTTGGTGGTGGTAGAAGATCTAACATCCATTGGAGAACATGCTGCTTTGTGCAGCACAGTTGGAAATGTTAGGGAAGTTTGTTGTTGTTCAGTCTTTCAGTCATGTCCTAATCTGCAGCCCCATGGACTGTAGCACATCAGGCTTCCCTGCCCTTCACCATCTCCCAGAGCTTGCTTAAACTCATATCCATCAAGTTGGTGATGCCATATAACCATCTTGTCCTCTGTCATCTCCTCCTGCCTTCTGTCTTTCCCAGCATCAGGGTCTTTTACAATGAGTGGGCTCTTCACATCAGGTGGCCAAAGTATTGGAGCTTCAGCTTCAGCATCAGTCCTTCAGATTGACTGGTTTGATTTCCTTTCTGTCCAAGGGATTCTCAAGAGTCTTCTCCAACATCATAGTTTGAAAGCATCAATTCTTTGGCAGTCAGCCTTCTAGGGAAATAGAAGCAGAGAATTATAAAACCTGGAAGAGTGTTTTTTGAGATGATCCAGAGATCATAGTTTGGGTGTTTGTGTACGTACTGTAAACAATTTTTATTTTTTTCTCTCATGTCAGATCATTTCATGTCATCCTATTTCAGGTTCAGTAATCCTTAATTCATAACACTCTCTGATAATTGCTCCATGCTGGGCTTTTTTTTGTCTATCTATCTGTCTTAAAATAATATCATCTGGGAATCCACCACCTAAAACACAAGCAAGAACCTTGGCAGTAATCTCACCACATTGTCCTTTTCATCAATGTGTCCTTTGGCCGTCCTTCATTTAAGCTAATCATCATCCTGAAGTAAGAGTTTATTTCTTTGTAGTCTTCTAAATTATATGTGTACTTTTAATCAGCTTTAACCTTATATTCAATAAAAAGGATATCATATTGTATGTGATCTTTTGAGACATACTCTTTAGAAAAACTCAATATCACACTGTCTTTAGTTGCCCATTCAAAATTGCACCTGTTTTTGGGAGGAGGTAGGCATGAGGGTCAGATTTCATTTCATTGTTAAGTTTTTTTTTTTTTTGTGGAGCAAAGTATATATAAATAACAAACAAGCAAGCAGTTAAACAATATTTATGAGTCAAGTAGGACTTAAAATCATCAGTTAACAGTTTTGATGGCAAAGCATTTGGGAACCCATGCCTTCCACTGAACAGACTTAGCTGTTCCTCCTGAACTGCTCTGGAGAGAATGCTAGATTCAGGTCTTTCTTTTTGTAATATAAATATCTCTGAGCTCAAGACACATTTCTAATTAGTCATTCATTCATTGTTCTTTTAAATAATTCAATGGGTGCTTGCAACATTGAGAATTCCATCCATTCTTAGCACATAGTCTCATAAAAGCAGTTTCCAGTATTGATAAAAGATCCATTGTGTGCAGAGGAATGTGAAATCTCACCAACTTTGGTGTGACTATGAGCCCAAGAGTGTTGGCTTGTCATTTTAGAAAAGGCCACTGCCCCTGTAATTCCCTTCTAGATGCCAGAGACTGTTTCTTAAAAATATGTATACTTTTCTAAACATTTAAACAAAACATTACAAGAAATGGAAAATGGAGGGAGAATAACACTCTGTCTCCCTCATATAATCAATTGCTTTTAGCTTTTTTGTGTAAATTGCGCTGTTGCTTTCGATTATACTTTTTATGCAGTTTGAAAGTGAAAGTTGCTCAGTTGTGTCTGACTGTTTGTGACCCCATGGACTGTATAGTCGGAGAAGGCAATGGCACCCCACTCCAGTACTCTTGCCTGGAAAATCCCATGGACGGAGGAGCCTGGTAGGCTGCAGTCCATGGGGTCGCTAAGAATCGGGCACGACTGAGAGACTTCACTTTCACTTTTCACTTTCATGCATTGGAGAAGGAAATGGCAACCCACTCCAGTGTTCTTGCCTGGAGAATCCCAGGGACAGGGGAGCCTAGTGGGCTACCGTCTATGGGGTCGCACAGAGTCGGACATGACTGAAGTGACTTAGAACAAGAAGGACTGTCTTTACCAGCTGGGGCTTTCCTTGTGGCTTAGCTGGTAAAGAATCCGCCGGCAATGCGGGAGACCTGGGTTCCATCCCTGGGATGGGAAGATCCCCTGGAGAAGGGAAAGACTACCCACTCCAGTATTCTAGCCTAGAGAATTCCATAGGCTGTATAGTCCTTAGGGTCTCAAAGAGTTGGACACAACTGAGCGACTTTCACTTTCTTTACCAGCTAAGCCCCAAGGGAAATGCAAGAATACTGGAGTTTGTAGCCTGTCCCTTCTCCAGTGATCTTCCTGACCCAGAAGTCATACTGGGGTCTCCTGTATTGCAGGCGGATTCTTAACCAACTGAGCTATCAGGGAAGCCTTCCTTTTATGCAGTTTAAGGAATCTAAATATTTGAAGATGTATATGGAAAATTCCATTGTAGTTTAGTTGTAGCCTCAATTTGTATAATGCCCAGATGTTTAGTATGTGAAATTTTGGTCAGTATTTTACTTCATTAAATTTATTTAAAGAATGCCTCAGTATTAGTATTGCTTTAGTCCAATAAGATCCAGTAAAATAATGTCAGATTTGTTTTGTGTAATATTTTGTAAACTATTTATTCAAATATATTACAACTTTCAGACAAATATATTCTACTGACCATGGTAATACATTTCTTAGAAATTGATATAAAACCATGTATATTAATATATGCTTATACCAGTATATTAAAATCTTACTTGTGTAGCATAATGGAGGCAGACCTAGTTTGACTTAATATAAAGCAGGAAAATTTTTAAAGAACATATATTTAATTATTAAAGTATTGATAAAGAAGCCCATATTATGAAGTAAAATTAACTTGAAAAATAATTAAAATTATAGTTCATGAATAGTCTGATTTATATAATTTTCATGGAGTTTTTCAATTTTTAAGTTAAAGGAAACAAAATCTTAAAATTCAAACTATACAGTTAGTATGGAGAAGGCAATGGCACACCACTCCAGTACTCTTGCCTGGAAAACCCCATGGACGGAGAAGCCTGGTAGGCTGCAGTCCATGGGGTTGCTGAGTCAGACACGACTGAGCAACTTCACTTTCACTTTTCACTTTCATGCACTGGAGAAGGAAATGGCAACCCACTCCAGTGTTCTTGCCTGGAGAATCCCAGGGATGGGGGAGCCTGGTGGGCTGCCGTCTATGGGGTCACACAGAGTCAGACACGACTGATGAGACTTAGCAGCAGCAGCACAAAAAAAAAAAGACTGAATTTTAGATACTAATATTTGAACTCATTATTGAAAAATTATAAGATAAAGAGTAATTTAGAATTGATATATAAAATTAAAGAAAGTTATCATGCATTTTGAACTAGTAAAGTCTGAATCGGTGAGCTACTAGTACTACTAGATGTTTTTGGTAGATGCTGATGGGCTGAAGAGACCACAGCTGTGTTTGTACATCGTGTATAAGTAGCCTTATGGTGTTAGCCGCTTGAGGGAGCTGGTAAGATTTAGGCATCCAAGGCTGTGTGTCTCAGTTTCCTACCTTGACCTTGAATGATCTTGTTTTTCCAGAATAAGATAGTACCTTCTCTTTTCCTAGCAGTACACAATAGCTCATACAGCTAAGAAGGTATTGAAAATTTTGCATTTATATGTCATTTCTGCACATTTTACCATGATGAAATTGCACTGAAAGCTTTTTGCATAGAAATGAATATGTGATGATTTCATTCATTTTTTTTCATGAAATGTAATTTTGTTTAAAAGTATGTTAGATTGAGAGATTGCTAAAAGTTTAGCCTGCTTGGATTATAATAGTTCTTGCAAATCTTTTTTTTTAATGAGAAAAGAGTGCTTGGTTAGCATGATAAAAGATTCCAAGTGCATTTGTCTCATAAAAGGAAAAATGAAAGATTTTGGGGATGTTCATGTGAACATTATTCTTTCTCTTATTATGACTATCATGTTCCCCAAAAGATGGAGAGTATACGCCCTGTGGTTGTCCTTGTGGAGAATCTGTTCAGGTGCTGGGCTCTTGGACTTCTAACCACTACAGGCAGGTGAACATCCCAGTGGCCCTGCTGACCGTTCTGTTGAATGGCCTGGGCTAACCTGTCTTCAGACACATCAGAACACCTTAGCTGCACCTCATTTAGAACTAAGCAAAGACGAGCTCTTCTTCCCAACCAGAATGTCTGAATCACAGACATCCTTCCTAGAGGACCGTCAGAGCCTCTGTGACATGCCCTGCCTCTGTGCAGGCGCCCAGGCACACATCCGCCTATTCTCCCCTTTCATCTCTCTTTTTATCGTTTCTGTTGTCCCTGCTAAGTCACTTCAGTCGTGTCCGACTGTGCGACCCCATAGATGGCAGCCCACCAGGCTCCCCCGTCCCTGGGATTCTCCAGGCAAGAACACAAGTGGGTTGCCATTTCCTTCTCCAATGCATGAAAGTGAAAAGTGAAAGTGAAGTCGCTCACTCGTATCCAACTCTTCGTGACCCCATGGACTGCAGCCTACCAGGCGCCTCCGTCCATGAGATTTTCCAGGCAAGAGTACTGGAGTGGGGTGCCATTGCCTTCTCTGTCTGTTTTGCCATAGAGGGGGGAAATTGTTTTTCTTTCTGCCCTTACCTAGCGTCTTCCCAAGGAACCCTGTAGACTTAGACTTACAACAGATTAGCAAGGGAAAAGCAGCAAAGTTTATTAATGTGTCCAGTACACATCCTTTGGGAGAAACCACAATGAAGAGGAACTCAGTGGGGTGGCTAGAATGTGGGCTTAAATGGCATCTTAACAGAAGAACAATAAGTTTGTAGAGAAGTGACAAGACAAAGGAAAAGGGTTCTAAACTTTCATGGGTGGCAGACTGGGAAGTGAATGTGTGGGGTGGGAACTCCAGTGGAGTAAGGTTTGTTTGCACAGGTCCACTTTGGCAGTAGGAATTCCCCACGAGAGAGGATTTTTGGCAGTCCTTATTTTTCACAAGTGTCTGCTTTTGTTCAGACAAGGGAAGCTTGGGGAAGATTTTCTTTCTGCAGCTATTGATTCTCTTCGTCTCTACTCCAAGTATGCCTTATGCCCAAGTGGCATGTTTCAGGGGAGCATATTCTGATCCCCTATATCTTTTATTTTACTTGATTTTCAATCAGATACTTAAATGGATTTACCTTGTGTGGGGTTTTATTCTAATCATCTTACAAATGTTAATTCTTTTAATCTTAACAACTCTACGAGACAGGGATGATTATCATTACCCCCATTTTTCAGTAGGGAAACTGAGACACAGAGAGGCTAGATAATTTGTTAGTAAGTGATAGAGCCAGGACTCAAATCCAAGCAGTCTGGCTCCAGATTCCATGTTCTGTTTTTAAATTGTTATTATTATTTATTATAGTGTATGTGTGATATACAATACATATAAAGAACAATATTTGGTACAGAAAAATGCTCAATTAAGAAATGTTCACTGTTATCATTGTTATGAAATAGTCTCCAGAAGTATTCCTTTTACTGGTTGTATAATATTCTGTTGCATCATAATTTATTTTACTTTTCTCTTGTTGTTAGGCTTTTTAAAAACATTGAGGTACAGTTGATATATAACATTATATTTGTTTCTGGTGTACAGTGTAATGATTTGGTATTTGTATATATTGCAAAATGATCACCATAATAAGCATCAGATCAGATCAGATCAGTCGCTCAGTCGTGTCCAACTCTTTGCGACCCCATGAACTGCAGCACGCCAGGCCTCCCTGTCCCATCACCAACTCCTGGAGGTCACTCAGACTCACATCCATCGAGTCAGTGATGCCATCCAGCCATCTCATCCTCTGTTGTCCCCTTCTCCGCCTGCCCCCAATCCCTCCCAGCATCAGAGTCTTCTCCAATGAGTCAACTCTTCGCATGAGGTGGCCAAAATACTGGAGTTTCAGCGTTAGCATCATTCCTTCCAAAGAAATCCCAGGGCTGATCTCCTTCAGAATGGACTGGTTGGATCTCCTTGCAGTCCAAGGGACTCTCAAGAGTCTTCTCCAACACCACAGTTCAAAAGCATCAACTCTTCGGCACTCAGCCTTCTTCACAGTCCAGCTCTCACATCCATACATGACCACAGGAAAGACCATAGCCTTGACTAGGCGAACCTTTGTTGGCAAAGTAATGTCTCTGATTTTCAATATGCTGTCTAGGTTGGTCATAACTTTCCTTCCAAGGAGTAAGCGTCTTTTAATTTCATGGCTGCAGTCACCATCTGCAGTGATTTTGGAGACCAGAAAACGAAAGTCTGACACTGTTTCCACTGTTTCTCCATCTATTTCCCATGTAGTGATGGGACCAGATGCCATGATCTTCGTTTTCTGAATGTTGAGCTTTAAGCCAACCTTTTCACTCTCCACTTTCACTTTCATCAAGAGGCTTTTTAGTTCCTCTTCACTTTCTGCCGTAAGGGTAGTGTCATCTACATATCTGAGGTTATTGATATTTCTCCCAGCAATCTTGATTCCAACTTGTGTTTCTTCCAGTCCAGCGTTTCTCATGATGTACTCTGCATAGAAGTTAAATAAACATGGTGACAATATACAGCCTTGACGTACTCCTTTTCCTATTTGGAACCAGTCTGTTGTTCCATGACCAGTTCTAACTGTTGCTTCCTGACCTGCATACAGATTTCTCAAGAGGCAGATCAGGTGGTCTGGTATTCCCATCTCTTTCAGAATTTTCCACAGTTTATTGTGATCTACACAGTCAAAGGCTTTGGCATAGTCAGTAAAGCAGAAATAGATGTTTTCCTGGAACTCTCTTGCTTTTTCGATGATCCAGCGGATGTTGGCAATTTGATCTCTGGTTCCTCTGCCTTTTCTAAAACCAGCTTGAACATCAGGAAGTTCACGGTTCACATATTGCTGAAGCCTGGCTTGGAGAATTTTGAGCATTACTTTACTAGTGTGTGAGATGAGTGCAATTGTGCGGTAGTTTGAGCATTCTTTGGCATTGCCTTTCTTTGGGATTGGGATGAAAACTGACCTTTTCCAATCTTGTGGCCACTGCTGAGTTTTCCAAATTTGCTGGCATATTGAGTGTAGCACTTTCACAGCATCATCTTTCAGGATTTGGAATAGCTCCACTGGAATTCCATCACCTCCACTAGCTTTGTTCGTAGTGATGCTTTCTAAGGCCCACTTGACTTCACATTCCAGGATGTCTGGCTCTAGGTCAGTGATCACACCATCGTGATTATCTGGGTCGTGAAGCTCTTTTTTGTACAGTTTTTCTGTGTATTCTTGCCACCTCTTCTTGATATCTTCTGCTTCTGTTAGGTCCATACCATTTCTGTCCTTTATCGAGCCCATCTTTGCATGAAATGTTCCTTTGGTATCTCTGATTTTCTTGAAGAGATCTCTAGTCTTTCCCATCCTGTTGTTTTCCTCTATTTCTTTGCATTGATCGCTGAAGAAGGCTTTCTTATCTCTTCTTGCTATTCTTTGGAACTCTGCATTCAGATGTTTATATCTTTCCTTTTCTCCTTTGCGTTCAGCACACAAAGTTACAATTTTTTTTTCTTGTGATGAGAATGTGTAAGATTTACTCTTTTAGCAGCCTTCAGATATGTAAGACACTATTGTTAACTGTAGGCACTATGCTGTATATTACATCTCCAGCACTTTTTTTAAGAAGTGAAAGTTTGCATCTTTTGGCCTCCTTCAGCCATCTTGCCATTGTCACCAGATCCTCTGTTCTTAATCACTTTGCTCGTCCGTTACACTGTAAATTAACAACAGGACTCCTAACCAGCTTGTGGAAGCACCTTCCTGCCTAAGCTGAAGCCCAGTTCCAGTCAAGATCATAGCTTCCTTGTTTCACCACATGGTTTGCAACATGGCACCCAGAGATGTCACCCACTTTCTCTTAGTTCTCTCTTGCTTTTTCTGTTTTGCCCTCACACACAGGCCTTTTCTTATTGGTGTTTCATGGTGTCAGGTTTTGTTACCCTCTCCCTCTCCTTTCTGCAGTTGTCTGAATATTTCCTCTTGTGCATTGAGGGCTTCGTTCCCTCTCTTGCTGCAACTCTGTGAGCCCAGCCATCCAACCATCCTGGCTCAAAATGAGCTGTGGAGTCAGCCAGAGCTGAATGCCCCCCCACCCCCCAACTTTCCCCCAGTGCAGCCTTAGCATTGATCAGCTGAGTGACTTTAAGCAATACATCTAATTCCTTACTTAATTTCCTTATTTGTAGAATGAACATCAGATCAGATCAGTCGCTCAGTCATGTCCGACTCTTTGCGACCCTGTGAATCGGAGCATGCCAGGCCTCCCTGTCCATCACCATCTCCCGGAGTTCACTCAGACTCACATCCATTGAGTCAATGATGCCATCCAGCCATCTCATCCTCTGTCGTCCCCTTCTCCTCCTGCCCCCAATCCCTCCCAGCATCAGAGTCTTTTCCAATGAGTCAACTCTTCACATCAGGTGGCCAAAGTTTTGAAGTTTTAGCTTCAACATCAGTCCTTCCAATGAACACCCAGGACTGATCTCCTTTAAGATTGACGGTTGGAACTCCTTGCAGTCCAAGGGACTCTCAAGAGTCTCCTCCAACACCACAGTTCAAAAGCGTCAATTCTTCGGCGCTCAGCCTTCTTCACAGTCCAACTCTCACATCCATACATGACCACAGGAAAGACCATAGCCTTGACTAGACGAACCTTTGTTGGCAAAGTAGAATGAACATAATTGTAACTATTCTAAAAACAAGATAACATATGTAAAGTGCTTTGGTATAGTGTTTGGCACATGTACAATGTTAAATAAGATGGTAGCTATTATCATTAGTAAAAAATAATAATAATTATCCCCACTACTACCATTGCAACTACTACTTTTCTTGAGATCCCTTGCCTTTTTTAACATTGGCGTCCAATATTTCACTCCAGCAGTTTATAAGCATAGTGAAATCTTTGACTATTCATCTTGCAGAACTACTCTGAGACCTTAAATCACGTAGGGCTGTTTATTACAACTTCCCAGACACCTTGCTTCAGCTCACGGTGTCCTGGTGTTCTGGTCTCCGGCTGAAGTCTCCTGTCTTAACCGTGGTTCTCTCTTTTTTGCTCACTGTGCTCCAGTTACACTGCCTCATTTCAGTGGGAAAGGAATTGAATAAATGCAAAAAAATAATAAAAAAAAAAACATGAAATGGTATTACTTAGGATTACAAAAGTATCTTTATTATTCATTTTGCTCTTCTTTTATATAGCAGTCTCCTTGTGTTTAAAATACACATTAAAAACTTGTTCCTCTGACAATTTGCTTCTTTAGCTGAGGTGAATTACACTATTCAGGGAGCATTTTTAGCTGATTTTTGAAGGATATCTGATGTATTTGCTATGTGCTTTTCTATTTAGTGATTGAAGGAATGTCTGTGTTACTAGGAGGAATCGAACAATTTCTTAAAATATTCATAAACTTCTCTTCTGGAATATGAGTTAACATAAATGAAAAATGACATGTGGTTTTCAACACTAGCAAAAGCTTTTCTGATCTCAAGAATAATATTTCTGAAACTATTACCCAGTACTCTGGCTAAGCAATAGGTTATACTATTAGGAATATAAAATCAATACTAAGAAGTATCAAAAATGCCAAATGAAGGTGGCATTTTTCCCCCTTATTTTCATCCTCGTAGAGACTATACTGTTGAAAAAAACACATTAATAGAAATGAAATGTGCTTTGTGACAAGTATTATTTAAGCTAGTATTGTGAATAGATACCCATCAAGGTCCAGTGAATAATGAGAACTGTTGAGTCAAAATTTGATGTTACTGAAGCCAATAATTTAGAAAATTTTGTTTCTTTAGAATCAATTGAACATAATGATATATGAATAAAATAATATGTAACAGTGAATATAGAGAGTTAATTAAACATACAAATGCCTACTGTTTTGATTTCTATTAACAAATCCCTGTATTTCTTGTATTTTTTCCTTGTAGCTCTTGTATTTTTTGATAATTCTTAGCATTAAGTCTTTCTCCTTATTGGGCTAAAATCTGTCCCCTGAGACTGTAAGCCCCATGAAAGCAGGGACATGCTTGCTGTCTTCAGGACGTTATGTATCTGACAGATGTGGGAGCTGCTCAATAACTATCTGAACAAATACATTTTACCTTTTACACCTTCATGCCAGTTCTGTTTTGAAGGCTGGTTTGAACATGTTGCTAATCTGCCATCTGAAGTTCTTCTATGTGGTAATTCTTCAAATACTTGAAGACTTAGAAAATATGCCCTCATCTCTTTAGTCTCTTTAGTCAAACTTGGGGAGTTTAGTAAATTTGTCCATCATGGAATATATTAAACCCTAAGACATTGCCAGTGTTTGACTATTTTTGAGCAATAAAAATGAGTTTTATAATATTGTTTATTTTTTTAATTTAATTTAACTTTACAATATTGTACTGGTTTTACCATATATCAAAATGAATCTGCCACAGGTATACATGTGTTCCCCATCCTGAACCCCCTCCCTCCTCCCTCCCCATACCATCCCTCTGGGTCGTCCCAGTGCACCAGCCCCAGGCATCCGTTATCAGGCATCGAACCTGGACTGGCGACTCATTTCATATATGATATTATACTTATTTCAATGCCATTCTTCCAAATCATCCCACCCTCTCCCTCTCCCAGAGTCCAAAAGACTGTTCTATACACCAGTGTCTCTTTTGCTGTCTCGTATACAGGGTTATTGTTACCATCTTTCTAAATTTCATATATATGCATTAGTACACTGTATTGGTGTTTTTGTTTCTGGCTTACTTCACTCTGTATAATAGGCTCCAGTTTCATCCACCTCATTAGAACTGATTCAAATGTATTCTTTTTAATGGCTGAGTAATACTCCATTGTGTATATGTACCACAGCTTTCTTATCCATTCATCTGCTGATGGACACCTACGTTGCTTCTATGTCCTGGCTATATAATATTCAGTTTAATGCTTTGATTTTAAGTATTTTATTATTGTTTTATCAAAAATTTTTTAGTTCTATTTAAAACAGTTGAGAATATGTCAGAAGAGAGAGGATCAAAGCTGTTATGTGATAGGGTAGTTGTAACTTATATGACGGCTTCCCTGGTGGCTCAGTGATAAAGAATCCGCCTGCAGTGCTGGAGAACTGGGTTTTATCCCTGTGTTGAGAAGATCCCCTGGAGGAGGAAATGGCAACCCCCTCCAGTATTCTTGCCTGGAGAATCCCATGGACAGAGGAGCCTGGCGGGCTACAGTCTATGTGATCGCAAAACCGTAGGACATAACTTAGGGACTAAACAACAAAAGCAATTTATAGGAACTAAAAGATGATAAGTTAATTATAACAGTACAGGCAAACTTCATTTTACTGCTCTTCATTTTATTGTGTTTCACATGCTCTGGCCTTGTGTTTGTTTGCTTTACAAACTGAAGATCTGAGGTGACCTTGTGTAGAGCAAGTCTATCAGTGACACTTTTCTAACGTTTGCTCACTTAGTGTCTGTATGTCACATTTTGATAATTCTCTCAATATTTCAAACTTTTCATTATTTGTTATAGTAACCTGTGGTCAGTGACCTTCAGGGTGTGATGAACCATGCCCACGTAAGGCAGCCAACTGAATAAATGTGTGTGTTCTGACTACTCACTGACTGGCCGTTTCCCCATCTCTCACTCACTCTTTGGGCCTCCCTGTTCCTTGAACAGAATAATATTGAAATTAAGCCAGTTAATAATCCTACAGTGGCCTCTAAGAGTTCAAATGAAAGGGAGAGTTAATCAATATGGCAGATTTCATTCTTATTTAAGTAATTGTCACAGCCTCCCCAATCTTCAGCAGCCACCACCCTGATCAATCAACAGCCATCAACTTCATAGCAAGACCCTTCACCAGCAAAGAAATTACTACTCACTGAGGGCTCAGATGGTGGTTAGCCATTTTTTAGCAATGAAGTGAAATCCAAGTGAAATCGCTCAGTCATGTCCGACTCTTTGTGACCCCATGGACAGTAGCCTACACCAGGCTCCGCCGTCCATGGGATTTTCTAGGCAAGAGTACTGGAGCGGGTATCAGTTCAGTTCAGTCGCTCAGTCATGTCCAACTCTTTGCGACCCCAATGAATTGCAGCGCCCCAGGCCTGCCTGTCCATCACCAACTCCTGGAGTTCACTCAGACTCATGTCCATCGAGTTGGCGATGCCATCCAGCCATCTCATCCTCTGTCGTCCCCTTCTCCTCCTGCCCCCAATCCCTCCCAGCATCAGGTATACGTCTGTTCAAATTTGTGTGACTCTATCATGATATTTGCTTTATTGTGGTGGTTTGGAACTGAATTGTCAGAATCTCCAAGGCACACCCTTGATTGTTATAAATAACAGTCTTCTTTAAACCATGTGTATGTTGGACTGCTGTGTTTTGTTTAGGCTGCCCAGGATCTAAACTCTTCCTGCACTGTCATGTCACATACCTTCTTTCACAGGTTTTGCTTTTTCAGTTCTACATCATCTTGCTTTGGCCCAGACTTTGAGTCAGAAGCTAACAACTTGAGCAAAAAAAGTACTGTGCAGAATCCATTTTGGGGATAGGTGAAGTCGTCACTGTTGAAGACAGGTGGCAGGGTTCTCGCCCTTCGCGTCTGTGTGTGTGTGTGTGTGTGTATACGCGCACGTGCGTGGCTTCAGTAATGCCAGCTGGGAGAGGTTGTGGTGTCTCTGGACTATAACAGGGGACATCTTGGCTTCCTGGCCTTCCAGCCTGGAACTTTAGTCCTCCCAGTGTTATTATATAAATTCCTTTCCTGCTTAACTCAGCCAAAACTGTTATCTGTTGGTTTCAGCTAAGAATTAATGTTTTCTTGGTATCTTAATGGTCTGTTGCTTAACCTTTTTTATTACCATAGAAGAGACGGGAAAAATCATATGGTGGCAGTGAGTCCCAGTGAACGGTTTTTAGGACATGCTCCAAATTTACAAAGTGTGATCAAAACATAATATGTAGCACATACTAGCATTTGGTAGATATTAGACAAAATAACAAAGTAAGATTTTGAAAATGCAGTGAAATAGTATTTTGAACTATTGAATTTTTATCTGTGTGTTTCTTCTTCCCTAGCTTTTATGCCTAGCCTCCCTCTAAGCAGTGGCACTTATGTGTTCAGAAGAGAGAATACAGTAGAAACAATAGAGAAAGGACTTTGAGGTTTCAGCAACTAAGCATAATGGTGTTTTTTCCTACCCGAGTGCTAGGAAAGATTTTCTTGTTTGGATGAAGAAGAGAGTTAGAAGCCAAACTAGAGTGTGAATTCTTGTTCCTCCATCATCCTATGAATGAAGCAACAAAGTCACACAAGGCTGAGAGCAGGAGTGAGTGACCTGTGTTTTGTTTCTGAGATGTGTCCACAGAGGCAGCAAAGCCAGAATTCCCTGTGCCCTCAGAGTGGAGGTGAAGCTAGGATGATGCTGTGTGATAGATGGCTGTACAGTATTCTTATACCTTCCACCTTGGCCTCAGGGAATTCTGCTTTTTCTTTGTATTCAAGAGTACAGAAGGGTGGAAAGGGCCCTCAGACAGCTCCACTGAGTTTATGAGCAATTGAGTGAAATCTCGTGTACCCAAGAATAGTTACAGAAAGTAACTATATTTGGGGACAAGAAAGGCTCCAGCTTAAAAAACCAAGCCTGGGGACTTACATGGTTGTCCAGTGGTTAAGATGCCATGCTCTCGGCGCAGAAGGCCGGGGTTCCATCCCTGGTTAGGGAACTAGATCCCGCATGCCACAACCAAGAGTTTGCATGCTGTAACCAAAGATTGCACATGCTGCAGTGAAGACTGACTATCCCGCATGGTGCAACCAAGACCTGGCACAGCTAATAAATAAAATATTAAAAAAACCCTAAGCCTGGTACATGTCCCCCACTCTAAACACTCTGACACCCCGTTTAGCTGTCTCCTCTTCAACTAATACAGCCCCAGGGAAAGAGAGGAGCACTTTGAGTCTCCCAAGCCTCAGTTTCTCCTACCAGGAAGACATGTATTTTCCAGCTGAAATATAGCTGAGTAAAGAAAGTCACTATCATACATAAATTTCCCTTGCTTAAAACACTCAAAATTTTCTACCATACTGAGAATACAATCTGAAGGTCTTATTTACCATGCTTCATAAGGCCCCTGACCGCTTCTCTAAACCTATTTCTTACCTCTTCCCCAAGCCTCCCACCCTGCTCCAGTTACCTACCCTTTTTACTGCTCTTCGACCTACTCATCACTCTTCACTCTGAAAGTTGTTCCTTCTGCTGTGAACTCCTTCGTCCCAGAAACACACACGATTCTCTTCTCCAGGTGGCTTCTTGAATGTCTCACCTTCAGAACAGCATTTCCAGACCACCTTCTCTGAAATAGCAACCCCTTTTCTTCCACATCACTTTGTATACCCCTGAAAGTGAAAGTGAAGTCTCTCAATCGTGTCTGACTCTTTGCGACCCCGTGGACTGCCTCCGTCCATGGGATTCTCCAGGCAAGAATACTGGAGTGGGTTGCCATTTCCTTCTTTATTTTTCTTTGTATCAGTTATTGATTCCTGATGCTGCGTGTTTGTGGTGCTCTCTCTCTCTCTGCTCCATGAGGGTAGAGGGTTTATTTTATCCAGTGTATTCCCAGCACCTAGAACAGTACTTGGTGTTTCTTTTATTTTTAAGGACACCTTTCCTTGAATCATTAGATCATCTTTCACTAAGTTCATGATTTTAACTGTTAGAAAGATTAGGACATATTTAACATTGATAAGATTTAGCTGAACTGAAAAAGGACTGTTTCTCACCGAATATTTAGATTGAATGTGATCTTCGTTGAGATTCAAAGGTATATTCTGTGTCCTATAAACTGTGTCCTACCAGTTTCCATTAAAAAAAAATTACTTGTGGCTGTGCTGGGTCTTCCTTGCTGTGTGCGGGCTTTCTCTAGTTGTGGTGAGTGGAAGCGACTCTAGTTGCAGTGGACAGGCTTCACATTGTGATGGCTTCTTGTTGCAAAGCACAGGCTCTAGGCATGCGAGCTCAGAAGTTGTGGTGCACAGCTTAGTTGCTTAGTTGCTCCTTGGCATGTGGGATTTTCCCAGACCAGTGATCGAACCCACATCCCCTGCATTGGCAGGCAGATTCTTAACCACAGGGCCAGCAGGGAAGTCCTACAGTTTCCTTTTTTTTTTTTTTTAATGGACATTATTGGTGGGATGATTTCTACTGAAGGGACCCTGTGCAAGTTTTTTGATAATTGATTTTCAGACTTTTTTTTTTTTTGTATATGTTGGAGTTCTTTAAAAAAAAAAAAAAAAAAAAGGTATTGGGCGCTCAACGTGTAGAAGAAGGGAAATTTTCTGACTGAAACCAGTGTGTATGGGCATGGTGGGAGATGGCAGAATCCCCTGCCTTCCTCTTCCCCTGAAGTTGTAGAGGCAGCTTCTGTGCCCTTCTCTGCCCCCTCGGTTCAAGCTGAGGTTTCAGCCAGCTTGAAGCATGACCAGGGTAGAGGTTAGGGCACCTGGATTTCACTTCTCTACTGCTAACAAGGGGTGGGACCTTGAACATCAGTTTCTTATGTTTCAGTTTTCTTATCTTTAAAATTGACTTATGCATTAGCCCTGATTTTAAGATAAAAAGACCAAATGAGAAGTTGTTTACTGAGGGTCTTTGAAAGGGATGGATTTTTCCACATGTCTGGCAAAGTAATCTCCCCTCTTACTTGTGCACTCTACGATGATGCTTGTGCATGTGTAGCAATCTTATATTGTTCATGTATTTTCAATTTGTAACCATGCTTATTTTTAAAGTTTTTATTCAAAAGTAATGCATGCTTATTATAATCATTCAATTAAAGAGATATAAAGAAAACACTACTATTCTCTCCTACCTCTATTCAATCTCAACTTCCATCCTAAAGTATTCTATACTATTCTGTGCTAATAAAAATATAAATATATAGAACTTATTTTCTTTGTCTTCTTAAATATTTTATTTAAAAATTGTTTTATTGAGGTATAGTTGATTTACAGTGTTGTATTAATTTCTGCTATATAGCAAAGTGATTGTTATGCACATATATTCTTTTCCATTGTGGTTTATCACAGGATATTGAATATAGTTCCCTGTGCTATACAGCAGATCCTTGTTGTTTCTTCATCTGTCTTTTAAATCATGGAATCATGTTTCAGATATAGTAACCATGCAGTTTGCCTTTTTTTTACTTAATAGGTGCCACTGATGTCTTTTCAGGTTAATCTATGGAACTTGAATTCATTTTTTTGATTATAGCAGTTTTTAGTATACATGCATGCAGGCTTAGTCACTCAGTTGTGTCTGACTCTTTGTGATCCATGGGACTGTAGCCCACTAGGCTCCTCTGTCCATGGGATTCTCCAGGCAAGAATACTAGAGTGTGGGTTGTCATGGCCTCCTCCAGGGGATCTTCCCAACCCAGGGATCAAACTGGCATCTCCTGCATTTTAGCAACCATTTCTTTATTGTTGAAGGTTGTTTCCAACATGTGATAATTCAAGCAATGTTAAATATCTTTTATATAAAATCTTATGTATTGGTACTTTTGTTTATTTTTGTGTGTTTTCCTAATTTTGGAATTGCTGTCAAAATGCTTGTGCAGCTTAAATTTTAGTAGTTACTGCCCAGATTATCTTTCTTTGTGGTTGTGGTAGCTCTCACTCTCCAACAGCCATTAGTTCTTCAAGTAACTTCTCTACTTCTCTCACCTTTTTTTCAGGGAGCTCCACTCACACATGTATTAGGCAACCTAAGTTGCCTCATGTCTCTTTGATGAACTATTCTTTTGTTGTTGTTGTTATTTCTTTTTTTTTTTTTTTTTTTTCCCCCTCTGTTTTATTTTGGGTGGTTTTTATTGTTATGTCTCCCAAGTTCACTGTTTTTTTTTTTTGTTGTTGTTCTGTAGAGTCTCATCTATTTTCCCCAGACCTTGCATTTTTTTATCTCTAAAAGTTTAATGTGGTTTTTTTTGATCACTAGCACGTTTCAACTTTTTAAATATAAAGATTACAATTAGAATAACTGCTTTGAAGCCCTTACCTGCTCATTCTGACATCTATGTTAGTTCTAAGTGGCTTTTAATTAATTGATTTATTTCTTCTTTGTGGGTCATATTTTTCTGTTTGTTACATGCCTGTTTGTCCGATATCAGGCACTTGTGGGGTGCTGGATGGTTTTGTCTTTCTATAATTATACTTGGGCTCTGTGCTGGGACACAACTAAATTACTTTGATACAGGTTTTTCCTCTTGGGTTTTGCTTCTAATATTTGTTAGGAAGGACTAATGGCACCCCACCCCAGTACTTTTGCCTGGAAAATCCCATGGACGGAGGATCCTGGTAGGCTCCAGTCCATGGGATCGCTAAGAGTCGGACACGACTGAGCGACTTCACTTTCACTTTTCACTTTCATGCATTGGAGAAGGAAATGGCAACCCACTCCAGTATTCTTGCCTGGAGAATCCCAAGGACAGGGGAGCCTGGTGAGCTTCCGTCTGTGGGGTCGCACAGAGTCGGACACGACTGAAGCGACTTAGCAGCAGCAGCAGAATAGTACCAGGCCAGAGCTCATTTTCAGAGAAGGCGATGGCACCCCACTCCAGTACTCTTGCCTGGAAAATCCCATGGACAGCATAGCCTGGTGGACTGCAGTCCATGGGGTCGCAAAGAGTCAGACACGAGTGAGCGACTTCACTTTCACTTTTAACTTTCATGCATTGGAGAAGGAAACGGCAGCCCACTCCAGTGTTCTTGCCTGGAGAATCCCAGGGACGGGGGGAGCCTGGTGGGGTGCCATCTATGGGGTCGCACAGAGTCGGACATGACTGAAGTGACTTAGCAGCAGAGCTCATTTTTCCTTTCCACTGAGGCAAAATCCTTATTCTTCCCAGTGTCCCTTGCATCTTGACGCTTTCCAGTCTGGCTGATGGGCACAGACACATTTCCTGACCTTGGGTGAGAGCTGGGAGTGTTCTCTTTAATCCTTTCAAATGTGTTTTTCAGCTTCAGGTAGTTTGCTCAGGGACCCATGCTGGTCACTTCTCTGCTGAATCCACTTGGGGGAGCCTTTGCAGATCTCTTGAGTTTTCTCTCTGCAGCCCTCACTTCTCTGGCACTCTGTCCCATGAGCTCCAGATGCGTTGGTCTTTCTACTCTTGGCTTTTTTTCCCTGAAACTAGTGTGATGACTGGGCTCCATCTGGGTTTATCTTCCTTGATAGGGGCCTTGACACCCAGGGATGTAAGCTGGTTAATCAAAGGGCTCGCCTTGTTTTTTTCTCATCTCTAAGGGATCACTCACCTTCACTGCCAGGTGTACAGCATCTTACAAACCATTGTTTCGTATATTTTGTCCTTGTTTTTCCCTGTTGTTTCAGATGGGAGGGTAAATCAGATTCCTGTTCTTCTATGTTGGTTAGAAGCAGAAGTTTTGGATATGAGGAATTACAGATAAACTAGTTCATTATATATATATGGATGTCACTGGGATATTGCATGAAATCAGCTCATAAAGTCAGTTATTTTATTTATTAAATATTTCTTTTTCCAGTTGTTGCTTATGTGTGCTTTACCCAAAGTTTTTTTTTTTAATTTCTGTTTTTAAATCTTTAGTTGGAGGGTAATTGCTTTACAAAGTTGTGTTGATTTCTGCCATATGCCAAACTTTGACATTATTGCAGATATAACTGTCATAATGTATTTGGCATCATACACGTAGTTTTTCCTCTTTTAAAAATAATATCTCAAGCCAGTATTACCTTCATTGTAGAATAATTTATTTTTTGAGTTGCCATTTTTATGATTAAAGACAGTCAGTAGCATTTTTTGTTTACATTTTAATTTTATTGGAGACAATAACTATGGAAAATTCTGAAAGAGATGGGAATACCAGACCACCTGATCTGCCTCTTGAGAAATCTGTATGCAGGTCAGGAAGCAACAGTTAGAACTGGTCATGGAACAACAGACTGGTTCCAAATAGGAAAAGGAGTACGTCAAGGCTGCATATTGTCACCATGTTTATTTAACTTATATGCAGAGTACATCATGAGAAATGCTGGACTGGAAGAAACAGAAGTTGGAATCAAGATTGCTGGGAGAAATATCAATAACCTCAGATATGCAGATGACACCACTCTTATGGCAGAAAGTGAAGAGGGGCTAAAAAGCCTCTTGATGAAAGTGAAAGTGGAGAGTGAAAAGGTTGGCTTAAAGCTCAACATTCAGAAAACGAAGATCATGGCATCTGGTCCCATCACTACATGGGAAATAGATGGGGAAACAGTGGAAACAGTGTCAGACTTTCTTTTTGTGGGCTCCAAAATCACTGCAGATGGTGATTGCAGCCATGAAATTAAAAGACGCTTACTCCTTGGAAGGAAAGTTATGACCAGCCTAGACAGCATATTCAAAAGCAGAGACATTACTTTGCCAACAAAGGTTCGCCTAGTCAAGGCTATGGTCTTTCCTGTGGTCATGTATGGATGTGAGAGCTGGACTGTGAAGAAGGCTGAGCGCCGAAGAATTGATGCTTTTGAACTGTGGTGTTGGAGAAGACTCTTGAGAGTCCCTTGGACTGCAAGAAGATCCAACCAGTCCATTCTGAAGGAGATCAATCCTGGAATTTCTTTAGAAGGAATGATGCTAAAGCTGAAACTCCAGTACTTTGGCCACCTCATGCGAAGAGTTGACTCATTGGAGAAGACTCTGATGCTGGGAGGGATTGAGGGCAGGAGGAGAAGGGGATGACAGAGGATGAGATGGCTGGATGGCATCACTGACTCGATGGGTATGAGTCTGGGTGACCTCCCGGAGCTGGTGATGGACAGGGAGGCCTGGCGTGCTGCGGTTCATGGGGTCGCAGAGAGTCGGACACGACTGAGCGACTGATCTGATCTAATCTGATAGTTGATTTACATTGTTATAAATCAGTTAGTTTCAGGTGTACAGCAGAGTGATTCAGTTATACATATATTTATTCCTTTTTAGATTCTTTTCTCATATAAGGTATCATATAGTAGCATTTTTAAGCTTCTTTTTATTTTCTTCAGATGCTGCAAAAAGGACGTTTCAAGAAAAAGGTATCTTGGCAGGAGAAAGCAGAACTTTTAAGCCTCATTTGACCTTCATGAAATTGTCCAGGTTACCATGGCTCCGGAAGAAGGTGAGTGGACATTTTATTATCAGCCTTGTTTTACCTCCCACAGCATGAGTGACATTCGTAGTGGTTTTCGCCATCCCTGCCACTATTGCTCCTGGGATTTGGTTCCAACTCCCAAGCATGCTGAGTTGGCTCCTGAGGCTCCGTGGAGGCCATTACTGCTGTCTCATTTGCCTCTGTGGCTGTTAGCTGCACACTCTGACCATTACTTACTGCTGCTTCATCTGTTGCTACATCTTGCTTCATCCCTTAAAAAGCCTTGGGGGGTGGAGCCAGAGTTGGGTTTTGCTGCGTTGTTTTCTTCTGATTGTTTGCAGCCTTCAAAGCTTCCTCCACTGGCCTGCGTACACTGGTGCTGCTCCCTGTAGCTGGGTTCTTCAAGGTGGGACATGCTCTGCTCCCCTCCGCACTTTTATGTAGCTCTTTCGAAGTTTCTACAGAGCCACTGCTCTTTCAGCAGTTGTCTCCACTGAGGGCGTGGAGCAGGTATTCCAGGGACTGGGCAAGAGGGTAACTGAAGGGCCGCCCTCCCTAGCTCAGTAATTGAAAGTACTTCTCCCTGGGAATGGTCAGCAGTGACACAAGCCAGGGGACATGTCTTTTGACTTCCCCTATTTCAGGGCGACTTGCTGCCTTCCTAAGCCATTGCCTCTTTCTTCCTCAGAGGCTGGAGGCACTTTGAACTTTTATCTGGAGTCACAAGCAGTTCTCCTGGAATCCTAAGGGCATCCTTCCTTGTTTCTCCCATTTCAGCTAGGGAGGTTGTCATGCGAATTAAGGCATCTGCTGAGCTGCTCTGATGTACCAGAGTTTTGGAGATGGGCATGCAGATTAGTATTCGCTCCTGCTCTCCATAACCCTTTGCTGCAGTTCAGACTTGATTTGCAGCTCTATAAATGAAGGTCATGTTTATTAGTAAGTAGATCTTTTTTCTAAATTCGACACAGTTTGTATTTAATGTCTGTGCTCAGAAAGTCTTTTTGGTCCTGTAAAACATGTGTTTGGGTGGTTGGCCATCCTGTGCTTATGAGTTTACTACAAACTTTTGTAAAAATCACCCTATCCCCCAGTATCTTGCATGTTTTTTTTTTTTTCTATGCTCAAATAATAACTATATTAGATACCATTCCAGAATATTTAGGTAGAAATAATTTGTGTATATCATAGATATTGGAATTAGGAATGATGAAAACTGACAGAACTTGTAGACTGACAGTTGACTCTTTTACTCGTTATCTTTCTTGTCTTGCTTTCACGTGGATTGTCCTCTTCCCAGTGGTTTCACACTTAATCCCAGAATGCAAATCAGTGGTGAAGGTAATACCCACATTTCAAAATGTTTCTGTCTTTATTAACTTTGAAATGAGAGCACCCAAGGATGTTTATCAAAGGGATGCTTAAATTAACTCTAGAATTTATATTTCAACATTTCAGACTGCATGCATTGTAAGTGATTCTTGACAGATGATTTCACGGAGTCTGCTCCTTTTACTTTATAGAAAGGGGATCTGAGACTCAGAGGTTAAGTGGCTGAAATGAGATCACACTGTTCTCAGTTGCAGAGCCCCATCCAGAATCTATTTTTCTCTCTAATTGTCTTCTGGGTTTTCATTCTGGGTCCACTCATTTACAAGGGTGAGACCATTGATAAAGTCAATAATGGAATGTATTATCAACATTCAGTTTACTTAAGGTTGATATTGAAATAAAAGGGGCAGGGTAGAGGGATATTGAATCATTTTTTTTTCATTCATATTAAGAAGTTTGTGTCATTTCAAGTACTTATATTTTAAAAGTTATTTTAATTATAAAAGTGTTAGATGAATATATGCTCACTGAAAAAAAATCTATCTACATACAGACCTACAGAGTGAAAGATAAATTTTTTTCCCTCATCACCAATCTCTCACTCCCTTCCTCCCAATATCATTTCTCTTTTGGGTACCATTACTAGTATATCCTTCTGACCTTTTCTTATTCCCTGCAAACGAAACTCTCCTTCAAATTTCCTGATATGGAACTTCCTCTGCTACAGTATGGTATTCTGGTTCTCAAACTAGAGAATTAAGTTTTCTAATTGAGATTCTGGGAAACATAAGACTTTTTTTTTTTTTTGACAATTATATGTTTTTCTAACACCAGAAGGCATTTACATATATATGTTAGTTGTCCATATTCTTAGTTCCATGAAATTCTAGTGGAATATATCTCATAAGGGAGTAGTAAAAGTAGTATGCTTTTTTTTTTTTTGACTGGGCTGTGCAGCTTGCGGGATCTTAGTTCCCTGACCAGGGATTGAACCTATACCCTCAGCAGTGAAAGAATGGAGTCTTATGCACTGGACTGCCAGGGAATTCCCTTGAAAGTAGTTTTGTATATCTTCAAGCTATTTTGATTATCACTGTGTTTTCAAAGGGCTTCCCTGGTGGCTCAGAGGTTAAAGCATCTGCCTGCAATGCAGGAGACCAGGGTTCGATCCCTGGGTCGGGAACATCCCCTTGAGAAGAAAGTGGCAACCCATTCCAGTATTCTTGCCTGGAGAATCCCATGGAGGGAGGAGCCTGGTAGGCTGCAGTCCACGGGGTCTCAAACAGTAGTTTTTTAAATCAAATGAATGAAGCCTCAGAAAAGCTTCTTTAAATTATTTTGTCTCTGAAATAGCTAAAATTCAACTTGTTTGTATCATTTCTTCAGAGTGTGTTTGTTTCTCGTGGTTAGACTCTATTTGTTTAGGTCAGTGCTTTATTTTGGGTTTATTTTTCACACTGAGTGACTTTGTGTTGGTATTTTTGTGATTTGACATTGCAGAAACTGGTTTGTTAGAAGTGTGTGCTAACACTTGGTGGCAGAAGAAGACCAGTTTCAAATCAAATGTGTATCTTAAGGCAGATCCAGATTCTTCAAGAAATAAATGCAATCTTTTCATGAATAGAACAGTTGTGTTTAATCATAAATTATTTTCTGGACTTCTTGGATGTTTTTCCTGCATTATAACTCTTTCAAATTACTAATATAGCACTTAAACTATCAAAGCTATAGGTTATCAATTGGCTCTTTCTTATAGCAGTTTTTCACAAAGTCAGACAATGAGAGAACTTTAGAATGAAAGAAATGATCTTCTTTGAAATTGTTTGCTCCCTTTTTCATTTGGACCGGTTTGCTTTGAGTGCAGAGTTTGATATGCACATAGCTAAGGACAGAGGGGTAGTTATTAGACCCTGTGATGATGAGGTTGGGGAAAGCAGGGAAGATCCCCTGAAGTGGTTGCATGGCAACCCACTGCAGTATTCTTGCCTGGGAAATCCCATGGACAGAGGAGCCTGGTGGACTACAATCCATCAGGTCACAAAAGTTGCACAGGATTCTAAATGCACGCAACAAGAGAGGGCCTGCCAGGTTGCACTGCTGCTGTCTTCTTTTCCGAAAGAAGACTTTAGGTGCCCTTGGTAAGAACAGGCTTTTATTATTCCAGACAAAAACTGGTCTTAGAAATATCCTTGGTATAAGTTAAAGCAAGTCTGATTCACAAGATGGCAGAGTAGAAGGACGTGAGCTCATCTTCTCCTGTGAGAACTCCAAAATTGCAACTAACTGCTGAACATTCATCAACAGGAGAATGACTGATCACTTGGATCACAGCCTTGTCTAACTCAATAAAACTATGAGCCATGCCATGTAGAGCCACCCAAGATGGACAGCTCATGGTGGAAGGTACTGACAAAATGTCCAATGGAGAAGGGAGTGGCAAACCACTTTAGTATTCTTGCCTTGAGAACCCTGTGAACAGTGTGAAAAGGCAAAAAAAAATATGACATTGAAAGATGAACTCCCCAGGTCAGTATGGCCAATATGCTCCTGGAGAAGAGTGGAGAAATAGTTCCAGAAAGAGTGAAGAGGCTGAGGCAAAGCGAAAATAGCACTCAGTTGTGGATGTGACTGGTGATGGAAATAAAGTCCAATACTGTAAAGAACAGTATTGCATAGGAAACTGGAATGTTAGATCCTTGAATCAAGGTAAATTGGAACTGGTCAAACAGGAGATGGCAAGAGTGAACATCGACATTTTAGGAATCAGTGAACTAAAATGGACTAGAATTAGTGAATTTAATTCAGATGACCATTGTATCTACTACTGTGGGCAAGAATCTCTTCAAAGAAATGGAATAGCTCTCATAGCCCTCATAGCCAACAAAAGAGTCCAAAATGCAGTACTTGGGTGCAGTCTCAAAAATGACAAAATGATCTGTTTGTTTCCAAGGCAAGCCATTCAGTATCACAGTAATCCAAGGCTATGCCCCAACCACTAATATTGAAGAAGCTGAAGTTGAATGGTTCTATGACAACCTACAAGATCTTCTAGAACTAACATCAAAAAAAAGATGTCCTTTTCATCATAGAGGACTGAAATGCAAAAGTAGGAAGTCAAGAAATGATACCTGGAGTAATAGCCAAGTTTGGCCTTGGAGTACAAAATGAAGCAGGGCAAAAGCTAACAGAGTTTTGCCAAGAGAACACACTGGTCATAGCAAACACCCTCTTCCAAAAACACAAGAGATAACTCTACACGTAGACATCAGCAAACGGTCAATACCAAAATCAGATTGATTATATTCTTTGCAGCCAAAGATGGAGAAGCGCTATACAGTAAGCAAAAACAAGACCGGAAGCTGACTGTGGCTCAGATCATGAACTCCTTATTGCCAAATTCAGACTGAAATTGAAGAAAGTGGGGAAAACCACTAGACCATTCAGGTATGACTTAAATCAAATCCCTTACAATTATACAGTGGAAGTGACAAATAGATTGAAGGGATTATATCTGATACACAGAGTACCTGAAACTATGGATAGAAGTTCATAACATTGTACAGGAGGTGGTGATCAAAACCATCCCCAAAAAGAAGAAATGCAAAAAGGCAAAATGGTTGTCTGAGGAGACCTTACAAATAGCTGAAAAAAGAATAGAAGTAAAAGGCAAAGGAGAAAAGGAGAGATATATTCATCTGAATGTAGAGTTCCAAAGAATAGCAAGGAGAAATAAGAAAGCCTTCCTCAGTGATCAATGCAAAGACTAGAGATCTCTTCAAGAAAATTAGAGATACCAAGGGATTATTTCTTGCAAAGATGGGCACAATAAAGGACAGAAATGGTATGGACCTAACAGAAGCAGAAGATATTAAGAAGAGGTGGCAAGAATACACAGAAGAACTGTAAAAAAAAGATCTTCACAAGTCAGATAACCACGATGGTGTGATGTGATCACTCACCTAGAGCCAGACATCTGGAATGTGAAGTCAAGTGGGCCTTAGGAAGCATCACTATGGACAAAGCTATTGGAGACGATGGAATTCCAGCTGAGCTCTTTCAAATCGTAAAAGATGATGCTGTGAGAATGCTGCATTCAATATGCCAGCAAATTTGGAAAACTCAGCAGTGGCCACAAGACTGGAAAAGGTCAGTTTTCATTCCAATCCCAAAGAAAGGCAATGCCAAAAATGTTCAAACTACCACATAATTGCACTTATTTTACATGCTAGCAAAATAATGCTCAAAATTCTCCAAGCCAGACTTCAACAGTATGTGAACCATGAACTTTCAGAAGTTGAAGGTGGATTTAGAAAAGGCAGAGGAATTAGAGGTCAAATTGCCAACATCTGTTGGATAATTAAAAAAGCAAGAGAGTTCCAGAAAACATCTACTTCTGCTTTATTGACTGCGTTAAAACCTTTGACTGTGTGGATCACAGCAAACTGTGGAATTTCTTAAAGAGATGGGAATACCAGACCACCTGACCTGCCTCCCGAGTAATCTGTATGTGGGTCAAGAAGCAACAGTTAGAACTGGACATGGAACAACAGACTGGTTCCAAATTGGGAAAGGAGTACGTCAAGGCTGTATATTGTCACCTTGCTTATTTAACTTATATACAGAGTACATGATGTGAAATGCTGGACTGGATGAAGTACAAGCTGGAATTAAGATTTCCAGGAGAAATATCAGTAACCTCAGATATGCAGATGACACCACCCTTAATGGCAGAAAGCAAAGAGGAACTGAAGAACCTCTTGATGAAAGTGAAAGAGGAGAGTGAAAAAGCTGGCTTAAGACTCAGCATTCATAAAAGGAAGATCATGGCATCTGGTCCCATCCCTTCATGGGAAATAGATGGGGAAACAATGGAAACAGTGAGAGACTTTATTTTCTTGGGCTCCAGAATCACTGCAGATGGTGACTACAACTATGAAATTAAAAGACCTTTGCTCCTTGAAAGAAAAGCTATGACCAACTTAGCATATTAAAAAGCAGAGACATTACTTTGCCAACAAAGGTCCATCTAGTCTAAGCTATGGTTTTTCCAGTAGTCCTGTATGCATGTGAGAGTTGGATCATAAAGAAAGCTGAGTGCTGAAGAAATGATGCTTTTGAACTGTGGTGTTGGAGAAGACTCTTGAGAGTCCCTTGGACTGCAAGGAGATCCAACCAGTCAATCCTAAAGGAAATCAGTGCTGGATATTCATTAGAAGGATTGATACTGAAGCTGAAGCTCTGATACTTTGATTACCTGATGCGGAGTACTGACTCATTAGAAAAGACCCTGATGTGAGAAAGATTGAAGGCAGGAGGAGAAGGAGATGAAAGAGGGTGAGTTGGTTGGATTGCATCACTGACTCGATGGACATGAGTTTGAGTAAGCTCTGGGAGTGGATGGTGGACAGGAAAGCCTGGCTTGCTGCAGTCCTTGGGGTTGCAAAGAGTTGGACATGACTGAGCAACTGAACTGAACTGACGTTAAAGCAGATTGTTTCAGTAGCCTATTCCTGAATCTCCCAATGCCTAACAACTTAAAATTTTTAGTTGTTTTTGAGTCTCTTTTTATATTATCAAGTGCACTTAGTTCTGAGGCTATAATATGGAATTCTCTTTGGATTTTTCTTAGTTAAAAATCAATAAATGAAAACATAACACAGTATCTCTTTTTGTTTTAATTTTTTTAAAGCTAAAAATGTGGTGCAATCTACTGTGAGATGGAATTGTAATTTCTTCTGAGCGTCTAGGTGCCATTAGTCAACTGTGTCATCTATGACTGTGTGTCAGAGCACTATATATAGCAACTGACTTCAGTTTTGTTTCTAAGGCATTTTTCAGCTTCATGCTGTTCAGTTGTCTGTTTCTGTTTTGAGATAAACCTAAGTATGCCTTTTAATTGTTTAAAAATTGGAAATGCTGTCTTCAAAGGTAGACTCACTAAATGTTCATTTGTAACCTTTCAGTAATTTATACATCTTTGAACATTGAAATATATAGGAAATAATAATCAGAAAGCAAAATTATTTTTAAGGAAGAATTCTGGGGTTTGATTCATGTCAAAATACCCAAATGGCTTCCTGGTTGACCTTTATTCTGTTAAGAGATCTTGAAAAATTTGAAAACTCTGGAAGAAATTACCCAGTCAACCTAATATTATTAAGTCTGTGCAGAACGGAATGGAGATTTGAAGTAAGTGTTTTCATTGACATTTCCTGAAAGTTTTCTCTCAGGATATCTCTCAGGATTTTATGTGAGGTAAGGATTCTGTGATCAAGTGCATGTTAGCAGTCTTTATTTCAGGATTTCTTAGCATCTCCGAAACGTGAATGTTTACTGTTAATCTTAAGAGCTTCCAACAACAAAAGTTTAATTTTTTGCCTCTGGGTCATCTGTGGCTCTGTTCCACATTGTCTTTATTCAAGACCGTGGTTTAGCAGCTTACATCTAGGACTTCACTGGCCTTTGACCAAAGGAAGAGAGAGATGGTAATAAACAGCTGAAAGTTTCTGCTAAGAAGTGATGCACGTCACTCCTGGTCATGTCTTATTGGCCAAAGAAGGTCACATGGTCCTTTCCAGGTTCAGCCGCTCAGGATATATAACCCACTTGCAGCAAAGGACACCACAAGAAGGGCAGTGAATATTTTGAACATTATACATCCTACCTGAGCATCGTTTCCTAAATGTACTTGATAAGCGTGGCCTTTTTTTCATCTCCCATGTTGTAGCACATCGTTTAGGCAATGCTGGTCTTGATCATTCAGGCTTAAATGATACCTTTTCTTCAAACACACAGATTCAGTGGCCAGTTTACTTACTGTCTAGCATTTGTATCCCAAGGCAAGGTTCTGATTTAAATGCCGTTAAAAAACGTAGTTTTAGAGCTAGGACTAAAAGATGCAATAATGAAGTATTTGACGTAATTAGAGTTGCATGGATTTGCCTTCAGTTCAGGTCAGTCACTCAGTTGTGTCTCCGTGTCCTCTTTGCGACCCCATGAACCACGGCACGTCAGGCCTCCCTGTCCATCACCTAATCCTGGAGTTCACCCAGACCCATGTCCATTGAGTCGGTGATGCCATCCAACCATCTAACCCTCTGTCGTCCCCTTCTCCTCCTGCCCTCAATCTTCTCCAGCATCAGGGTCTTTTCATATGAGTCAGCTCTTTGCATCAGGTGGCCAAAGTATTGGAGTTTCAGCTTTAACATCAGTCCTTCCAATGAACACCCAGAACTGATGATCTCCTTTAGGATGGACTGGTTGGATCTCCTTGTGGTCCAAGGGACTCTTAAGAGTCTTCTCCAACACCACAGTTCAAAAGCATCAATTCTCCTGTGCTCAGCTTTCTTTATGATTCAACTTTCACATCCATACATGACTACTGGAAAAACCACAGCCTTGACTAGATGGACCTTTGTTGACAAAGTAATGTCTCTGTCTAGGTTGGTCATAACTTTCCTTCCAAGGAGTAAGCATCTTTTAATTTCATGGCCGCAGTCACCATCTGCAGTGACTTTGGAGCCAAAAAAAAAATAAAGTCTGACACTGTTTCCACTGTTTCCCCATCTATTTCTCACGAAGTGATGGGACCAGATGCCATGATCTTCATTTTTTGAATGTTGAGCTTTAAGCCAACTTTTTCACTCTCCTCTTTCACTTTCATCAAGAGGGTCTTCAGTTCTTCTTCACTTTCTGCCATAAGGGTGGTGTCATCTGCATATCTGAGGTTATTGATGTTTCTCTTGGCAATCTTGATTCCAGCTTATGCTTCATCCAGCCCAGCGTTTCTCATGATGTACTCTGCATATAAGTTAAATAAGCAGGGTGACAACGTACAGCCTTGACATGTTCCTTTTCCTATTTGGAACCAGTCTGTTGTTCCATGTCCAGTTCTAACTATTGCTTCCTGACCTGCATACAAATTTCTCAAGAGGCAGGTCAGGTGGTCTGGTATTCTCATCTCTTTGAGAATTTTCCACAATTTATTGTGATCCACACAGTCAAAGGCTTTGGCACAGTTAATAAAGCAGAAATAGATGTTTTTCTGGAACTCTCTTAACTATATTAAAATATGAATGTTCCCTCTATCTCAACTATTACTGTTAGTAATGGGGAACATTTTTCTCAAGTCATTTTTAGACATTTTGAGACCTCTGTTGATTTCGTTTTTCTAGTCAAGGACAGAATGGAGCATAATGATCTTATATGAAGCTGGCAAGCCCCACAGAGGGTTGATTATTTATGGTTAAAGGCAAAATGGATCATATGATCAAGAAAATGTAAACTTTATTCCAAAATGGTGTTGATGTAAAATTAGCTTGTATAATAGGTAATAGCCAATTGCCAACCCACTTGAATAGTCACATAAACGCAAATCAAGCCAAGATTATTTGAATGATAATAAGATTTTTCTCTATCACTACAGAGTGGTCACACTCCACTGGCCAGTCACCGCTTAAATATAATTAACTGCATAATAAAAGAAGGTAAAGCTGTATTTTTCTTGAGAGCCCCATTTAGCCAGGAGTATAACTAGTTTTGGAGAAGGCAATGGTACCCCAATCCAGTACTCTTGCCTGGAAAATCCCATGGACAGAGGAGCCTGGTGGGCTACCACCTCTGGGGTTGCACAGAGTCAGACATGACTGAAGTGACTTAGCAGCAGCAGCAGCAGCATAACTAGTTTTAGATGATGCCTAAAGTAGTTTACACTGGAATTTTATTTCCAATCCTAAATATGAAAGGATTTACTTTGACCATTTATTAGAACCATATTCTGCCAAGGAAAGGCACCTCAAAAACGGAATAATACTAAATTGCTCAATTCTTCCAACTGATAAGCCCTATAAATTAAAGATGAATAATATTGTTGTTTTCTCTTTGAAAGGCAAAAATTCACATTATCTGTAAAGACTTAACACATCTAGCTCATATCACCTATAGCAACATTTTATATATCTATTATTTATTTTATTTTTGGTTGCACCAGGCCTTCCTCTCATGGGCTTTCTCTAGGTGCAGAAAGCAGGGCTCCTGTTTAGTCGCAGTATGCAGGCTTCTCATTGCAGTGGCTCCTCTCGTTGCAGAACACGGGCTCCTAGTGCATGGGCTTCAGTAGTTGCAGCACATAGTCTCAGTACTTTTTGTGCATAGGCTTAGTTGCTGTGTGGCATGTGGAGTCTTCCTGGACCAGGGATCGAAACCATGTCCCCTGTACTGGCAGGCAGATTTCCATCCACTGTACCACCAGGGAAGTCCAACGTTTTTAATTGTTAGTAAACTCTATGACACCATTTTGGAGACCCATCTTTAAGGCCTTATAAGTACATCTGTGTCTTTACATTGAACTCAAGCTGATGGCCAGTGTGTGAAGGTACTTTTGTTCCTTCCTTGGCTATAGCCTTCTCTATAGCTGAATTTGATTCTGATTTGTTACATAACTTTAGAGTAGAACATTTCATTCAGAGTGGTTTCACTTTTGTGTCTAGCACAGCTGTGAGATCTTAATCAGCCATTACCTGGGCGAATGTTCTGTGACTTTCTCTAGTGGTCCTGGACCTTTAGCAGCATCCCTCCTCCCCCACCTTCATACTCTGTCCTGTTTTCATGACTTGATCCCTTTGGATTCTATCTTGCTCCTCGTCCTCTCTGACCTATCGATAATCAGAGAATCGTAAAGAGGACCTTGTGCTCTTGAATTTCCAGTGCAGATATTTCTAGAACTTAATTCAGAGGAACCAGATGGGGGCAGTAGTCTCCTGGTAATTAGCTGAGTAGATATGAAAATCATGTGAAACATTTCCCAACAGATTGTAACTTTCTATCAGGTATATCCCTACAGGCATGTGCTAAATTGTACACAATGGGGATGAGGTCTACATGCAGGGAATGGTGTCAGATTTGGCTGGTCTAGGTTTCCTGGGTGATGAACATACTGGGTAGAGCAGAAAAGCAAGTGGAATATGCCAGTGTTTATGATCTTTGGCAAACTGTCATCCTAACTATCAGCAAACTATCAGCCAGGCTCCCCTGTCCATCACCAACTCCGGAGCTTACTCAAACTCATGTCCATAGAGTTGGTGAAGCCATCCAACCACCTCATCCTCTGTCATCCCTTTCACCTCCTGCCTTCAATTTTTCCCAGCATCAGGGTGTTTTCCAGTGAGTTAGTTCTTCCCATCAGGTAGCCAAAGTATTGGAGTTTCAGCTTCAGCATCAGTCCTTCCAATGAATATTCAGGATTGATTTCCTTTAGGAAGGACTGGTTGGATCTCCTTGCAGTCCAAGGGACTCTCAAGAGTCTTATCCAGCACCACAGTTCAAAAGCATCAGTTCTTCAGCACTCAGTTTTCTTTATAGTCCAATTCTCACATCTGTACTACTAGAAAAATCATAGCTTTGGTTAGATGGACCTTTGTTGGCAAAGTAATGTCTCTGCTTTTTAATATGCTGTCTAGGTTTGTCATAGCTTTTCTTCCAAGGAACAAGCATCTTTTAATTTCATGGCTGCAGTCACCATCTGCAATGATTTTGGAGCCCCCCCCAATAGTCTCTCACTGTTTCCATTGTTTCCCCATCTATTTGCCGTGAAGGGATGGGACCAGATGCCATGATCTTAGTTTTCTGAATGTTGAGTTGTAAGCCAAGTGATGTTTATCAGTTCAGTTCATTTCAGTTCAGTCACTCAGTCGTGTCCAACTTTTTGTGACCCCATGGACTGCAGCACGCCAGGCCTCCCTGTCTATCACCAATTTCCAGAGTTTACCAAAACTCATGTCCATTGAGTCTGTGTTGCCATCCAAACATCTCACCCTCTGTTGTCCCCTTCTCCTTCCGCCTTCAATCTTACTGAGCATCAATGATGTCTATTGATGCATGTAAAAGATTTTGCCAGTGTATAAATAATCCCTGCTACATTGTCTAAGTTTTCAGTTCTCATTTAGGTTGGATGTGAGGCTATAGTTTGGTCTAAAATTCTGTCTGTGGATAAGCCAATCAATTTATATGAATGATTCCATACTTGTGATCTCTAGGCTATAAAAGCAGAACACATTCAACCACAATATAAGTATGTTGCAGTATATAGGCCAGTGTTACAGGACAAGTTAAAATTATTCATTAGGATTTTTCATGAACTTATTTCTGAATGAGCTTTTGCAGAACAGCTTCACTGTAATTTTTCGTTGTTAAGATCCTGAGAATTTCTTGCACCAGTGACTTGCTGATATTTACTTACTTAATGTTGAGAGAACTGTTGATTAAATGGAAAGCTATTGCAATGAAGAACGAAAACATCGTAAATTGAGTTGTAAGTTTATAGTTTGTATTTGGGAAGAAATTTGGTTACTGGATATTTTATGTTTTATCTTTAGTTGATAGAAATAAATGGTTACATTGGTAAATTCAGGAGAACATGTTATTATTTGCTCCAAAGAGCAAAATATTAGGAAAACAGATGTGATTAGGAGGACTAAGATATAACTTGTTTACACTTGAGTAACCCTAGGCTGCACTGAGCCAAGAACACAGCTGGACTTTGATCAAGGGGAGTTGAGGTTCCAGCTGAGATTGGGCTGTCTAGGGAGAATTCCTAGATGCCTTAGTTATGGGTCTCTGCTTCATTGAAATGAAAAAGTTCAGTTCAGTCACTCTGTCATGTCTGACTCTTTTCAACCCCATGGACTGCAGCATGCCAGGCTCCCCTGTCCATCACCAACTCCCGGAGCTTACTCAAACTCATGTCCATAGAGTTGGTGAAGCCATCCAACCACCTCATCCTCTGTGTCATCCCTTTCACCTCCTGCCTTCAATCTTTCCCAGCATCAGGATGTTTTCCAATGAGTTAGTTCTTCCCATCAGGTAGCCAAAGTATTGGAGTTTCAGCTTCAGCATCAGTCCTTCCAGTGAATATTCAGGACTGATTTCCTTTAGGAAGGACTGGTTGGATCTCCTTGCAGTCCAAGGGACTCTCAAGAGTCTTATCCAACACCACAGTTCAAAAGCATCAGTTCTTCAGCACTCAGCTTTCTTTATAGTCCGACTCTCACATCCATACATGACTACTGAAAAAACCATAGCTTTGGCTAGATGGACCTTTGTTGGCAAAGTAACGTCTCTGCTTTTTAATATGCTGTGTAGGCTGGTCATAGCTTTTCTTCCAAGGAACAAGCATCTTTTAATTTCATGGCTGCAGTCACCATCTGCATTGATTTTTGAGCCCCCCCCCCCCCCAAATAAAGTCTGTCACTGTTTTCATTGTTTCCCCATCTGTTTGCCATGTAGTGATGGGGCCAGATGCCATGATATTAGTTTTCTGAATGTTGAGCTTTAAGCCAACTTTTTCACTCTCCTCTTTCACTTTCATAAAGAAGCTCTTTAGTTCTTCGCTTTCTGCCATAAAGATGGTATCATCTGCATATCGGAGGTTATTGCTATTTCTCCTGGCGATCTTGATTCCAGCTTGTGCTTCATCCAGCCCAGCATTTCTCATGATGTACTCTGCATATAAGTTAAATAAGCAGGGTGACAATATACAGCCTTGACGTACTCCTTTCCCTATTTGGAACCAGTCTGTTGTTCCATGTCAGTTCTAACTGTTGCTTCTTGACCCACATACAGATTTCTCAGGAGGCATGTAAGGTGGTCTGGTATTCCTATCTCTTTCAGAATTTTCCATAGTTTATTGTGATCCACACAGTCAAAGACTTTGACGTAGTCAATAAAGCAGAAGTAAATGTTTTTCTGGAATGCCCATGTTTTTTCGATGATCCAGCAGATGTTGGCAGTTTGATCTCTGGTTCCTCTGCCTTTTCTTAATCTAGCTTGAACATCTGGAAGTTCATGATTCATGTAGTGTTGAAGTCTGGCTTGGAGAATTTTGAATTACTTTGCTAGTGTGTGAGATGAGTGCAATTGTGTGGTAGTTTGAACATTGTTTGGCATTGGAAAGAAAACTGACCTTTTCCAGTCCTGTGGCCACTGCTGAGTTTTCCATATGAGAAATGAGAAAGTCCACGTGCAAATATCAGAAACAGTTATATGGCTAAACAGCGTATGATTTCTTATGTTCTACTTGAGAATTCTTGAGGAGGAATTGAGGTTTGCTAAGTAGACAAAGAATGAGCCTAGATTGGAGCAGTCTGAGTTGTAAATAAAGGTATTGTAATGTCCCTGTGCTTTTGCATTGAGTCTGTGACTTTGAGTACTTCCCTGAGTGCCCTCAACATGTTCTTTTCTGGTTAACATGTCATTCATAGTCAGTATAAATGGTTAACTGCAACCACATTCATGTTTCTGCCTCTGATCTTTTTGATTCCAGGAACTCATAAAAACAATACCACGAAGCAATGCAGCATATTCTCTTGGTGCTTTTTGTGAAGTGGCTTGTTTTACTGGGAGTTGTCTATCACCTCTTGTCTGACAGCTTTCCTTGCCACTTGATACCCCCAAGGATCATCCGTCTCTTCTCAGTGTTAGGACAGCGAGAAGGAGGTGTCAACAAATAGATTCAAAACATAGCTCTAGCGGCTTTGTTTCTACTTATTACTTGCTGAAAGGTGCAGTATTGTAAATGTTAGATATAATGCTGGGGTAAAGAGTTTCTACTTTTTCTTTCTCTAAAGCCTCAAGATTAAACAAAGCAGTAGTGCTAAATGCAAGTATATAAATAGAGGGATTAAGGGGATGACCTCTCTGAAAAGCCTCATGGTGAGATGCATAGATGCTCCAGCATTAAGTAACTGAAAAAGAAGAACTGAGAAATACTGGATGCTTAAATAAACAGCTGGTTTAAAAAAATGCAGATAATCTCTGCCAGTGTTTTAGTTGATTATCTGCATGTTAGCAGTAGAGGAATTCTTCTTACAGTCTGGATACTTTGGATAATTTTTACCGTGTGTAAATAACATTACGAACTCTTTGCCATCTTCCTTTATAAAATTCATTTACTATGAATGTATAATTATCACTTTATTTATTAATACTATTATATTAAATGTAGGTGTTTTAGATGCTAGAAATTCTCAAAGCAATTTTCACATTGGTTTTAGCAATGATAGTATATATGATTATATCTTAAGAATGATTAGTATTCTTAGAATTTTAATCTTTTAAATAGTGAAAGAGCTTGAATATTATCATTCTGTTCTTTTTCAATATATTTGTGTTCTCCACTTACCCTGAATCTGAATCCAAGCTCTCCCTCTTACTAGATGTGTGTTTATCAGTAAGTGACCTGATTTCTCTGTGAATCAATTTCCTTATCAGGGGATAATAATGATACTAGTCTCAGAGGGTTACTGCAGTTATTAAATAAGCTAATAAGTTCTTAGAATAGTGCCTGTACATAGTAAATACTATGGAGTATTTTCTAGTACTGTTAAACTGATGGTAGAAAGTATCGTTTTTTCTTTTTTTTTTTTCAGATTGGTACAGAACAATGAGCAAAGTAGAACTGTTTTTTCTATTTCCCATCACTCGTTAACTTTTTCATCTCTGAAGTTACTGACAGGCCTGAGGCAGGGTGTTAGAGCCCCAGCCAGGGAGGAAATAGGCGTTGCTAGACAGAGGGTCCAGGCACAGCCCAGGCTGACAGGCTGGCTGAGAGCAGCAGAAGGAGGAGATGGGAAAGCTGCAAGGCAGTTCTCAGCCAGGGATGCTAGGCACTGGATCTGAAACCACCATGCTATTTGAGAACACACTGGCTGTGCAGTGGAGACTCCTCATGTCTTTCCGTCCCTGTCATGAGCAAGCTTGGATGGACTGAGCCTGAATGGGAGGGGTCTCCATTTTCCCCACTGAGAGGGGCTGAGGGAAAGACTGTAGCTGACAAGGAGGTCATCAAGTGTCTGTATCCGGGGAAAGATGAAAGTAAAACAGTACAAATCAGTGAAAAATGTAGTTTTGCCAAGAGACAGAGTCATTAAGAATTGTAAAGTAAGATCTGCTTCAGGGAAGCCCCTTGTGGATAGAGAATCTTTTTATAACTTTGAATCACCAATATGTAACTTTTCACTAGAAATAGTGATCATTAAGAATAATTTTAGGGACTTTCCCTGATGATTCAGTGGCTAAGACTCCATGTTTCCAATGCAGGGGGCACAGGTTCAATTCCTGGCCAGGGAACTAGATCCTGCATGCTGCAACTGAAATTTGGCACAGCAATATAAATAAACAAACAGAGAAATGAATAAATATTAAAAAAAAAAAAAAGAAAATGTGTGGGCTCTCTGGGAAACAGAAAGTCACTGAAAACCCACTTTAAAAAATAAGTTTAGTTTTCTAACCGGTATCATATCACTAAAGATATATAACTTTTTATTACTTATGAAAACAAACATAAAAGATTACCATTCTTTTATCAGCTGATGCCTAAAATGACAGGCCAGTTTGGATTGGGTCTTAATTTGCATCTTGAATTTTGATTTCATACCATTATCACAGAAAGCATGCATTTCTTTCATAGCTGCTGGGTGACAGAAATAAACTATTGGAAAATAACAGAGCTCCAGGAATATCAAACTTAACCTCAAAGGACACTTTTTTTTGGTGGGGGGGGGGGGTCTGATATGCAGCCTGTACATTTTTGCATCATGGAAGTTGTAATCATTATAAGATAACAAGTAACAATATGAAATTATCTTTTATTACAAAAAAATTAACCTTCTTAACAAAACTGGCATCCCATTGTTTTTCTGATCACAATAACTTTATTGTAGAAATTAAATTTGAATAATAAGTATTTTATCTTTCAGAACCTTAGCTGAATGATTTTCACATTCAGATTGTTAACTAATATGAATTTTCTTATTTTGTGGCTGTTTACTTCCTATATTGAAAATAGAGATGGATGCATAGGAGTATAAGACTGAGCGCTCTTTGGTGCATATTAAATTTTGCACATCATGATATGATAAATGCTTCCTGAGTAAATAATACCCATGAATTATCAGAAGCAGCCATCAGACGATTGTAAAAATACTTACATTCTCAATGGCATTTTTCCTATATTGGCTGTTTGGGTGCCAAGTAACAATTGAGAATGAATGAAGTTCCTCAGGGTTTCATGGTCCACTGTATCAGAAATTATCATGTGGCTGTGAACAGCACTGATAATTCTCCCTCAACTCTACCCGAAACTAGGCCAAAGGGAAGTAAAACTTCAATCATTTCTGACGATTAATTAAGATAGTCTTGAACAAATTTTGTTTGATGTTTCTTGCCACTAATTTATTGTTTCAAAGTGTGACATTCTGTCTTTAAATTTCTATTTTCTCCTTCAGTGTTATGATGTATAATTGATAAGTCAGTTATATTGGTTGCAGTTATCAATACAAAGCCTTAAAAATACACCCTGTTCCTTATTATGCAAAAATAATTTTAAAGCATAATACTAGACAGTCACCAGGCATATTCAGCATTCCAGGATGCAGCACCTTTAGCATGGTTTTGTTGAAGATACCCTACATGTTGTTCGAAAAAAATCCCAACTCTCTCAGCCTTTACAGGTCAGATTTTCCTGCCTCTAACCATTTTTGAGGCTTTTCATGGCTCTTTCCTAATATGTTATGGGCTTCCCTGGTGGCTCAAATGGTAAAGAATCCACCTGTAATGCAGGAGACCTGGATTCGATCCCAGGGTGGGGAAGATCCCCTGAAGAAGGAAATGGCAACCCGCTCCAGTATTCTTGCCTGGGAAGTCCTATGAACAGAGGAGCTTGGTGGGCTACAGTCCATGGGGTCACAAAGTGTCTAACATGACTTAAAGACTCAACAACAACATGTTAAACTTCCATCTTTTCTTTAAATGATGAGGTACCTTGGAAAGGGTGTGGGCTATGAAGAAGGGGAGCAAAGACTAATTTGTGGTCCAAAACCTGAAAATCATCCTTTTTAGCTTTAAAATATAGCTTTGCAGTCTGATGTCACTGGTACTAGTTTGAGAACCCTCTGGATCCATTTGGAAAATTAGAGGCTGCTTAGTCTTACTTTGTAGATACCCAATTTTGATGTACTGGTTTATTTTTTTGAATGAAAGTCCTTTCCTTATTATGAAGGAGAAATACAAATACCACTTGCTGCTGCTGGATAGTGAGACTAATTCACAAAGATTTTACTAGAAAAGAAATATATTTCCAAGAGACAAAAGAGCTTTTAAAAAGTCCTGCAAAATATATTGTCAAACAAAAAATTCCCTGGAGAACAAGGACCATGCTAATATTATATAACAGACAAAGCTGTTCTAGATACTTTTATTATTGAAGATGTTTTCTGATCAGAGCATATGTAACTTTTAGTGCCTCCTAAGGTCTCCTACCTCTTTGAACCACAGCTCTCTCTGTATGTTATGGGTTAAAGAACTAAGTTCATTTCACTCTCCAGTAAAAAATAGCTTCTTAAGATTCATGTCGGAAGTCATCTGTGGAGAATTCTTACAAAACAGTTGGTACTTACTTTTTGCTAAAATTAAATTAATTAGCCTAACAGATTAGAGTAGCTTTTATGTTTCCTTTATTCCTTTTTTTTTTTTTTTAAATAGTGACATCTTACAAAACTGAAATGGAGATTATAGTGGCCATACAGTGCTGGCAACGGTATCTTGAAAACTGAAGGTCTTAATTTTTCTTCTGAGTTATCACTCATCTTTTGTCTGTTCAAAGGGAATGAATGACACCCTTTCCCCATCCCATCCCCCCACAACAAACGCACACAAATGAAAAAGCATTTGAAAGAGAAAGAAGATGGTCAGTTTCCATTTACTCAGAACTTTTCCCTCCTGAGATCTTAGCTATGATTTTCAGTAGTCTTTATTAATAATAATTATCTACAATTATAGCATTTACCATATTTCACTGTTTTAAGCACTTTTATAAATGGACTCATTTAGTGCATATAGCACTTAGAGGTAGTATGATTGTTAGCCTCATTTTACGGATAGGGAAACTGAAATGAAGCCACATGGCTGAGAAGTGGCCACGCAGGGACTTGCACTCAGGCACTAACTGACCCTCAGCATTAGGCTCTGCTGTCCCTCATGGACTTCTGCTCACCAAATCAAAAGAAACCCATTCATTTTCTTTCTTGCTAAACTCTGAATGAACAGCATTTGATGTTGTCAACTATCCTCTTCTTGAAACTTTATCCTCCTTTGCACTTGTGACAGTTATTTATCGAGCCCTGCTTCATGTCAAGCACTGTTCTAGGGACTGAGGATGGTGGTGGTGGTTTAGTCGCTAAGTCATGTCTGACTCTTGCAACCCCATGGACTGTGTAGCCTACCAGGCTCCTCTATCCATGGGATTCTCCAGGCAAGTATACTGGAGTGGGTTGCTATTTCCTTCTCCAGGGGATCTTCCCAGGCCAGGAATTGAACCCGGGTCTCCTGCATTGCAGGCAGATTCTTTACCAACTAAGCTATAAGGGAAGCCCATAAGCTATAAGGGACTGAGGATATTTCAGAGAATAAAAATCAGACAAAAATCCTTGTGTGGAGCTCCTATTCTAATGGAGAGAGACAGCTAGACAGTGACATAAACATGAACTACATAATGTTAGAAAGATGGTAAGTGCTATGGAGAAACCTAAGTATGTATAGGGGGAGAAAGAGAGGATTTGGGAGGACTGCTTGGGGAGGAGGGATGGTGTGGTTAAGTGAAGCCCTGTTGTTGTTCAGTTGCTAAGTTGTATCTGACTCTTTACAACCCTATGGACTGCAGCCCACCAGGCCTTCCTGTCCCTGATTATCTCCTGGAGTTCGCCCAAGTTCATTGAATCGGTGATACTATCCAACCATCTCATCCTCTGCTGCCTTCTTTTGCCTTCAATCCTTCCCAGCAATAGGGTCTTTTCCAATGGGTCATCTGTTTGTATTGAGTGGCCAAAGTATTGGAACTTCAGCTTCAGCATTAGTCCTTCCATTGAGCATTCAGGGTTGATTTCTCTTAGGATTGACTGGTTTCATCTCCTTGCTGACCAAGGGGCTCTCAAGAATCTTCTCTCACACCACAATTCAAAAGCATCAATTCTTAGGCATCTTTTTATATAAAAAGGTAATAAGTGAAGCCCTATTAAGAAAGTAATATTTGAGGAGAGAATTAAAGGAGATGAGGATGGACGATGAAGATATCTGGGGGAGGAGCATTTCAGGAAGCGGGGACAGGCAGCACAGGGACTGTGAGGTAGGCTCTGCCTGGCTTGTTCACAGAAGAGCGAGGAGGTCGGGGAGGCTGCTGAGGGATGAAGGTGAGAGTGGTGGACACGAGGCCCATGAGGTCCAGGGACAGCACATCAGGACCCTGCAGGCTGGTTGGGGCAGTTTGGCCCCTCTGAGAAAATGGAGACCCTTTGGAGAATTTTGAGCAGAGGATGACATGATCTGGGTGTATGTTTTCATAGGATCAGTTTGACTTCCAAAGAGAAAACAGTGGGGAAACAGTCAGGAAGCTCTTGGGATAATCCAGGTGAAAGAAACAGAAGTGCTTGGACAGAGGTGGCAGGGGAGTGGTGAGAACTGGGTGTGTTTTGAAGGTAGAGCCAACATGATATGATTGGAGGGAGGGCTAAGGGAAAGAGGAGAATCAAGGATGACCCCAAGGTTTTCAGCCTGATCAAGTTGAACATGGTTGCTGTTAACTGAGGTGGGGAAGTCTGAGTGAAGTGGTTAGGAAAGATCAGGAGCTCAGTTGAAACACATAGCTCAACAAAAACATGTTTTATGTATATATATATATATATTTTTTTTTTTTTTTTTGGCTGAGGCATGTAGGATCTTAACTCCCCGACATGTTCAACAATAAAGAATTGAGTGAATAAATTATATCTCCATATAATGGAATACTATGAAAATATAAAAATATTTTTCACATTTATTTATTACTTATCAATATGACATATTAACTGAAGAAAGCTGATTATCAAATAGTACTCATGGTACAACTCATGCATAAGAAAAATAAAATACATAAAATTTTAGTAGTAGTTTGGTGTGATTTTAATTTTTTTTTCTATCTGCATTTAAAATTTTTTTGTGATTTTTGTGAATAAAAAGGGAAAGTACATATTCTAATTATACTTTAGTAGGATTTATATAAGTATATATAAAGGAAGAAGGAAATGGCAACCCACTCCAATACTCTTGCCTGGAAAATCCCATGGACAGAGGAACCTGGTAGGCTACAGTCCATGGGGTTGCAAAGAGTTGGACACGACTGAGCTACTTTACTTTACTTTATATAAGTATAATTTGAAAATAACATACATGCATAGAGAAAGACTTGAAGAATATATATATCATAGGGTTAATGTATTTTATTAATATATTTATAACAGGGTCATAAATGATTTTTCATTTCCTTTTTTTTCTATATTCTTTATATTTTCTGAGTTTTAGAAATGACAGATATTTCCAGGGCAATGTATATATATATATACATTTAAAGGAAAAGTTTGCATATGGCCAGCTAGTAAACTTGCCCTGTAAAGTACTATATCTTCATCTCAACGACTGTGTTTTGGGCCTGTGAGGCAGGTATTGGACCATGTATAGTAAGGGGAGAGGGAGACATTCTTTCCCATGTTTGGGGGAACTACCAAGTTACTAATTTGTCAACAACAAGGCCTATTTCTGCTATGAAAGCACACAGAATCAGGAGGGGCAGGTAGAGAAAAACTTGAAAGACCTATTGACTCTAATTTGAGTAGCCTTTAATTGTCTTTCAGATGATTCTTACATAAGGAGTTTAAAAATTGCATCCGTATGTTCTACACCCTATAAAATGTTATGTTCCATGTCATTGAAAATTTCTCCCATTTCTCCATTGTCTTTGGAGAGGATTACTTTTTCCTTGATATCTCAAATTTCAACTTGATATACCTTATTAATTTTGCTCAACACTCTTCAATTTTTAAAAAAAAAAATACAACTCATTCCAGGCAGAGAGACTTTAAAAACAACTTTACAGCAATTTTGTGGTATCCATTTTCAGATGCCAGCAGGCAAGACTGTATCAAAATGTACTATCAGGTTCTAAGAAAGTGATAAAGATATGAATTGGTTGCCTAAATGAAATGATTGATTGATGTGATTTTGTCTTGTCATTTCAAGGGAGTGAAAAAAATAGACCCCAAATTGTATGAAAAATTTATTGGCCATAGATTTGGAGAAGAAGTGGTACACTGTATAGATCTTTGCTCCATGCTGAAGAAAAAGCAAAGTAATGGCTATTATCACTGTGAGTCTTCAATTGTGATTGGTGAGTGGCATTTAAAAATTATTATCTTTTGTTTTGATTTCTTCAGTGTCATTTTGTTTTGGCAAATGTTTATGTTGTATGTTTTTCTCAGTGACATATTTTCCTAAACATTATATTTTGACAGTAATACATTAAAAATTTTGTGGAACATATTTAGTATTTATATTTATCAGTCAAGATTTCAGTACCTATAGTTTTTATGCTTCTGTGCTTTAAAATATAATCATCATGAAGTCTTGAAATGTTGATTCAAAATTCATTTCAGTGTAATTTTATTTTGTGAGTATGAAGAAAGCGTTTTCATCAGTGAAGGCCTATATGATCACAGCCTTCTATGCCAGCTATTTTCATCTTTGCTGCTTTTAATTAGGAATAGACTGTGCCAGGCCAGAAAGTTTCACTCTGAGAAGAAAAAGCATAGGTGGCCTGCAGAGATTGAAAAGTTGTCTTTCAATTTCTTCCTTAAGAAAAATATGTTTTGAGGGGAGACCAAGATTCATGCATAAATGCTCTGTTGTCTTATGAGGGAGATGGCTTATGAGACAGATTCATACACAGTTATGTTTCCAAGTACAGAGCATGTACACCAAAAGAAGAATGTGAAAAACTAGAACAGGGGTCCTTCTTGTTTGCAATGTGGCTGTCTTTCAAAGGAACCTGATCTGTTGTGATTGAAATTTACTATTTCAAGCTGGGCAATCTTCTTATAAAATTGTGAACTTCAAGACAACATCATTTGTATACTTTTTAAGCGATGTGAAAATAGAGAAGATAAAAACATGTATCTAAATATCTCAAGGGTCTTCAACCAAGGTACTTTCTTGCCACCATCAAGGTCAGCTTGAAGAAAACCTATGGAAATATACATCCTGAAAGAATCTCTATACAGAAAGTATTTTTAAAATGTTCAAGAAGACAATTTTATTTCTAAATTCTCATCAGAGAAACCATTTTACCTTTGAAAGATCTTAGCCCTCTTAAACAGAAGATATTCAGTATGTCATTTGAATTCTGTGTTCTGAAACATGTCCAGTGTGTTTTAAGGAAGACTTTTTTGTTTTCAGAACCTCTGTAAGAGAGCTGGCTTCCATCAAAGTTTTGATGTGGACCAAACATTTCTCTTTAGTTTCACTGTAAAAAGCAAATTTAAATCTTTCTTGCATAATACAGATTTTGGCTAGCTTTCCATATCTTCTCTGTAATTACTTTAGACCAACCTTGAAGGGGAACTCGGTGCTTCATTGCTTCTCCCACTCCTATTTTTTTAAAAAAGAGCAATATGTAGATTTTACTGAAGGTATTGTGGGCCTGCATTATGCAGCTCACAGCATGGATCGCCAATATTGCCATTATACAGCTCTGTTCAGCTCACCCCAAATTATTATGCTCCACTCACTGAATTTTCTTTTACTGTTCCTTTCCAGCTTGGTTTCTAAAACTCCCCTTATCCCAGGCAATTTCTCTCGACTTTTTCTCTCAGGCTGTTTATCTCTCATCTTTTTCTAATTCGGAGCAATTTAGCTTCTTTCAAATTTCACCCATATGGATCATTAAGATTTTTTAAAAAATGGTTTTTACCTGTTGCACATAATCTATATTCTCCTACCATTCTGAACATTACTGTCAACATTGAAAATGATAATTATTTTATAATCATTAACCAATTTTAATACATACCAGAGTCTTATATTTGATGTGGATAATTACTGATTTTCTTGATCTTACCTGAGTTTTACAGCAGAAAATATTGGGCAGGATTCAGGACTCTTTCTTTGTGAGTTTCATTACTTGTTCAGATTTTTTTTTTTGTATTTAAAAAAAATTTTTTATTGGAGTATAGTTGATTTACAATGTTGTGTTAGTTTCAGGTGTACAGTGAAGTGAATAAGTTAATATATATATATACATATATATATATATGCTGCTAAGTCACTTCAGTCATGTCCGACTCTGCGATCCCATAGAGGGCAGCCCACCAGGCTCCACCATCCCTGGGATTCTCCAGGCAAGAACACTGGAGTGGGTTGCCATTTCCTTCTCCAGTGCATGAAAGTGAAAAGTGAAAGTGAAGTCGCCCAGTCATGTCTGACTCTTAGCGACCCTGTGGACTGCAGCCCACTAGGCTCCTCCATCCATGGGATTTTCCAGGCTGGAGTGGGGTGCCATTGCCTATATATCTCCACCCTTTCAGATTCTTTTCCCATTTAAGCCATTGCAGAATATTGAGTAGAGTTCCCTGTGCTATACAGTGGCTCCTTATTAGTTACATATTTTATATATAGTAGTGTGTATATGTCAATCCCAATTTCCCAATTTATCCCTTGCTCTCCCTTACCCTCTGGTAACCATAAGTTTGTTTTCTACATTTGTAACTCTGTTTCTGTTTTGTAGATAAGTTCATTTGTACAATTGTACCCTTTTTTTTAGATTCCACATATAAATGATATCTGTCATATGATATTTGTCTTTCTCTGTCTGACTTGCTTCACTCAGTTCGACAATTTCTGGGTCCATCCATGTTCCTGCAAGTGGCATTATTTCCTTCTCTTCTTTTGTGGCTTAGTGATAATCCATTGTGTCTGTGTTCCACATCTTCTTTATCTATCCCCCTGTTGATGGATATTTGGGTTGCTTCTGTGTCCTGGCTGTTGTAAATAGTGCTGTTGTGAATACTGGAGAGCATGTATCTTTTTGAATTATGGTTTTCTCCTGATACATGTCCAGGAATGGGATTGCAGGATCTTATGGTAGCTCTATTTTCAGTTTTTTGACGAGTCTCCATACTGTTCTTCATAGTGGGTGTACCAGTTTACATTACCACCGTCAGTGTAGGAGAGTTCTCTTTTTTCACAGCCTCTCCAGCATTTATTGTTTGTATAATAGATTTTTGATGATGATAATTCTTAGTGTTGCTGGGAGAAATATCAATAACCTCAGATATGCAGATGACACCACTCTTATGGCAGAGAGTGAAGAAGGGCTAAAAAGCCTCTTGATGAAGGTGAAAGTGGAGAGTGAAAAGGTTGGCTTAAAGCTCAACATTCAGAAAACGAAGATCATGGCATCTGGTCCCATCACTACATGGGAAATAGATGGAGAAACAGTGGAAACAGTGTCAGAATTTATTTTTCTGGGCTCCAAAATCACTGCGGATGGTGACTGCAGCCCTGAAATTAAAAGACGCTTACTCCCTGGAAGGAAAGTTATGACCAACCTAGATAGCATATTGAAAAGCAGAGACATTACTTTGCCAACAAAGGTTCGCCTAGTCAAGGCTATGGTCTTTCCTGTGGTCATGTGTGGATGTGAGAGCTTGACTGTGAAGAAGGCTGAGCGCCGAAGAATTGATGCTTTTGAACTGTGGTGTTGGAGAAGACTCTTGAGAGTCCCTTGGACTGCAAGAAGATCCAACCAGTCCATTCTGAAGGAGATCAATCCTGGAATTTCTTTGGAAGGAATGATGCTAAAGCTGAAACTCCAGTATTTTGGCCACCTCATGCGAAGAGTTGACTCATTGGAGAAGACTCTGCTGCTGGGAGGGATTGGGGGCAGGAGGAGAAGAGGACGACAGAGGATGAGATGGCTGGATGGCATCACTGACTTGATGGGTGTGAGTCTGAGTGACCTCCGGGAGCTGGTGATGGACAGGGAGGCCTGGCGTGCTGCGGTTCATGGGGTGGCAAAGAGTCGGACATGACTGAGCGACTGATCTGATTCTTAGTGTGAAAGTGAAAGTCTCTCAGTCTTTTCTGACTCTTTGTAACCCCATGGACTGTAACCCACCAGACTCCTCTGTCCGTGAAATTCTTCAGGCAAGAATACTGGAGTGGGTTGCCATGCCCTCCTCCAGGGGATCTTTCCAACCCAGGAATCAAACCCAAGTCTCCCTTATCGCAGGTGGATTCTTTACTGTCTGAGCCACCAGGGAAGCCGTCCTGACCAGTGTAAGGTGATACCTTATTTGTAGTTTTGGTCAAATAATTAGTGATGTTGAGCATCCTTTCATGTGCTTTTTAGCCATATGGGTGCTTTCTTTGGAGAAAGGTGTTTTTTAGATCTTCCACCCTCTTGTTCAGATTTTTTTGGCTTACATTTGGTATGATTGCTCTTTAATTTGATCCTAATTCAAATATAATGTCTGTTTCCTGAACCTTGAAACCAGTATTGTGTTGTATACAGAGAATGGGATAGATTTTAGATGATCATAAGATATTTTGTGTTCAGAATTCTAGAGTAGAATTTGGGCTTCAGGAACTCTGGGAACCTCCTGAAATTATTCATAGAAGTGTATATATAGATACATATGTGAATTTTGGGGGGGAGAAAATTTTTAGATTTGCATATTTCCTATCTTGATTTGTTAATGGTGCATTCTTGGATAAAACTGAATCTCAAATCGCTGATCTTCTTTTCAGCTGTCTCAGTTATATTGTTTAGGATATTTTAAAAATACCAATGACTATAGGTTTCAGTTGATTTTTATCATATTTTCCTGCTCGGCTCTTTGCTTATGGATGTATTCCTTCATTTATCTCTTTTATGATTTCAATATAATTAATTTTGAAAACTCTTATCATATTTGAAGATCCAGTTCCTATGAATTCTTCTATTTGTTGGGTCTCTTGTGGCACTTGATTTCCTCTGGTGCTTTTAAAGTTTTTCTGAGAACTCAGAACATTTAACTATGTCTGTTTCCCACTCATAACCCCATGTGTGGTTTTGCAGATGTCTCAGCCCTGGTCCCACAGGGTAATTGCTTTGTATTAGGAACTGGCAGCAGCAAGCTATTTTTGTCCATCAGGAGTTGGATTTCATTCTTGTGTCTCTTAATAGCTTGTGAGGATTTTTTTTTTTTAAGAGTAAAGATGATTAGCCTTTTGCTATATTGGCTTCAGATATTTTCCAGGTTTTATTTTGCATTCAGTTTTGGTCACAAGAAATTTTTCATATTAGATGTTTTTTAGTTTTGTAAAATTATAGATACAGAAATTCTGTGATTTCTTTAACTATTGTGACTAGAGTTATCTCCAAACTAAAAATTTGATACATTTTCATTTATATTTTCCTCTGCTTTTTTGGTTATTTTTACATTTGAGCTTTTCATCTATCTGGTGTGATCATTAATTAAGTACTCAGACACTCAGATTAAGAAAGAAATTCAGTTACTAAAAGTGGGTGTGAAATAGAGCTTTAGTTTTAGGAAGTTTTCTTTAGAATTTTTTTTGCACCCCACCAACCTTACTGTTGGAGAAGACAGTGGCACCCCACTCCAGTACTCTTGCCTGGAAAATCTCATTGGATGGAGGAGCCTGGTGGGCTGCAGTCCATGGGGTCGCTAAGAGTCTGACACGACTGAGCGACTTCACTTTCACTTTTCACTTTCATGCATTGGAGAAGGAAATGGCAACCCACTCCAGTGTTCTTGCCTGGAGAATCCCAGGGACGGGGGAGCCTGGTGGGCTGCCATCTCTGGGGTCGCACAGAGTTGGACACGACTGATGCAACTTAGCAGCAGCAGCAGCAACCTTATTGTGCGTTCCGAAGATCACTACTTAGCAACACTTCATGTTGTCTTGGGCTTCCCTGGTGGCTCAGTTGTAAAGAATCTGCCTGCTAATGCAGGAGATGCAGGTTTGATCTCTGGGTGGGGAATATCCCCTGGAGAAGGAAGTGGCATCCCACTCCAGTATTCTTGCCTGGGAAATCTCATGGGCAGAGGAGCCTGGCAGGCTACAGTCCATGGGGTTGCAAAAGAGTCGGACACGACTTAGTGACTAAACAACTACAACATGTTGTATTAATACTGGACTAACACAGGGTTTTTGTTTGTTTTTATAATTGTTGCCAATTTAGGGGTAATTTTACGTTAAAAAAATCTGGGTTTCTGGTGCCTATGAACAATCAAAAACTATGGCCACACCTGTTTCACGATCTTGAATGCCGTTATTTCCTGGGTGGGTAGTAGGTACACCTTGAAAGCAGCTGCCTTTTTTCACCCCCTCACCCCTCACTCTTGTTCTTCTTTTTCAATTTGCTTAACTCAGTCACACTTCCTCCATGGTTCCTGACAGCATCTGAGTTTGGATCTCCGGGCAGCTGTTGCTGTTCCCTGGGCCTGCTTTACGTTTCCATGCTGAGCATTTTCCTCTCCAACTTCTGTCATTGTGCATCTTTATGTGGAGAGTTAAGGGGAAGTTTGGTAGGTCATGGAGGCAATACTCATACATTCAGATGCAAGAAAAAAGTACTACTTTTTAATTCGCATCAAAAATTTGGTTGATAATATGCTTACTTGATATTGGGCTGTACCTTCTTGCAGACCTAACTGCATTCATCAATCATTTAAAATACAATTTTTTTTTTAAGTGTAAAACCAGCCCTTCCTGGTGAATCCAGGAATGAAATATAGCTCAGATGTCCTAGGGTGGTGAAAGCTCTTCTCTGTGAACTACTTACTGGAGTTGGGTGTATTAATTTTTCCCTGGCAGCTCTGTTCCATTTATATTTCCTTTGGGAAAGTAATTGACTAAATGACACCCTTTGGAAGATTGATGAGCAATTTAGTGCTTGCAAAGACTAGTTTACTTTCAGCTGTCAGGTATTTCTCATAGGAGGCAGTGGAGAATTTGGAAAGGTCTAGAAGGTGTTTTTTTTTTTTTTTTTCAGGCCTGTGTACTTCTTTATGACTTCGGCAAGAAGAGGTACAAATGTGATTTTCTGGGAACCCTAGCTGTTTAATAATAATTACTCATCATTAATATAATAAATGTTATTGGGCATGTATGATGTGTTTACTCCTCTTGAGTATCATGAGATACAGAGAAGTGTAAGACATAGTCCTTAAGAGTATACAGTGTCACTGGGAAGCTAAGGCTACATCTGAAAAATGGAGAGGGAGGAGGAGTAGATGAATAGAGCTTCATCCATAACAGTGATGGGTTTTGATAGGACATAATGGAAGAAGCGTATAACTTTAGCTTATAGGAGAGCTGGGGATGGGGAGTTTCAGGGCTTGGATAAATAGGATGAGATGGATAGTAGAGAAAGGACACTGTCCAGGAACAATAGTTACAGTTTACAGGGGAGAGAAGCAGTACATTAGGAAGCAGGACAGAGCAGAGGTAATATTAGTGATGCTATTAAAGTAGCCACTTCCCTTCATGGAACACCAGTTTTTCTCGAAAAAGGACCCTTAGACATTTTTTGTTTCTGCATTTGGGTATTTGGCAGCCATTTTCTTGAAAAGAAATAAACCTGTCACATCAAAGAAAACTGACATCGTTTACTGCTAATAATAAAACTCAAGCTTTCAGACAATAGTAAGAATTTAAGAAAACTGATCTATTACTGTGAGTAGACAGATTCCTAAACTTCCCCATTTTTTTAATGGAAAATTTTATACAGAAAGAGAACAGAGTGGAATAAGGAATTCGATTTTCCCAGGTTGTTTTTATCTATCAAACTTTGTTTTTACTTTTTTGAGGTATAACTTATACTCAAAATTTGTACCTGTTTAAAGTGTATAAGTTGATGAGTTTTTAACATATATATGCACCTGTGAAACCATTATCATTATCAAGATACTGAAAATTTCCTTTCCCTCAGACGTTTATTTGCTCCTCTTTGTAATCCATAAAGACTTTCCTAGTAAGAAGATGTGATATTAATGAATTTTTTGATGTTATATAATGAAATATGTCAAAATATGGAGAATCTTTGTAACTCAGTAAATTTGTATTTTTAAAATGACTGATGCGTGCTGTTACAAAGACATGTGTGGATAAAAGATCCATTAATATTCAAGATAGACCAAAAGATTTGACTGTAAAGAGTATGAAAGTTTATTGATCCATTTTAAGATTCAACATTGCAATTAAGCTTTAAGAAACTACAACTTGTTGAGTTTCAGTGTAATATCAAAGAAGAATGTCCACAGTTATCTGAGAAGGCTATTATTCTCCTGCCTTTTTCAGATATACTTCTCTGTGAGGCTGGATTTTTCTTATACTTCATATGAAACAACATATTGCAACAGATTGAATGCAGAAACAGGTATGAGGATAAATCTTTAAGTCAGACTTTAAAGAAAGTCACAAGAATGTAAAATAATGCCATTCATCTCACTATAAAATTTTTAATTAACAATACAGTTATTTTCACAAAACATATATATAGTGAATTTATCATTGATAATTTGAAAAGAATGAAATACATTTAAAAATCTTTTCATTTCTAATATAGTAAATATACCAAATAAACAAAACCTCTTGGTAGGGAGAGATTGTAGATAAGTATTAACAGTGCAGCAGAGTCTTAAGGCCAAAACATTTAAGAACTTTTCCTTCAGTACATATATCCAAGAAAACTATGAAAAAATTTATTCCTCAGACAACTCTCTAAGCTTAATTTTGATCAATGTTTCCAGCCATTTCTTTGAACAGGTTAATTTTGATGGCTACTCAGTTATCTCTCTCTAAAATGTAAATGGTTTGATTCCTCTCTCCTTAATTTTTTGTTCATCCCTTTAAAATTTCCAGTTTAGCATCCTGTGGTTAAAAATGTGACAAGTAGAAAAATACCCAAGACTGACAATAGCATATTTATGTGAAATGATATGTTAAAATCATTATGTGACACTTATATTCTATAGGAATATAGGAATGCCTCGTTTGTGGTGGGCAGGGCCAAAAATTGTGGTCTTGTTTTCTTTTGTACAGACTGACAGGGAAATGATTAAGAAAATTTCATCTCTACTTAAACTGTTTAAGATGAATCTGTTTCAAGCATGTTAGAAGAAGGAAAAGTAAAAAGACAGTTTATCACCTAAGGGAATTGTACATGATTTTTCACCTGAAAACTTTTTAGAAGAAGGAAAAGTAAAAAGACAGTTTATCACCTAAGGGAATTGTACATGATTTTTCACCTGAAAACTTTAGTGGCTAGAAATTTTCCCTGTTCAAAATTATCATGTAATTTAATAAGAACTGAGTGCAAGGTATTTAATTATTTACTCTATGGCATATAAATTGTGTGACCATGTAATTTATCCCTTGGAAGTGTACTTTGCTGAGTTAGAAGAAAACCAAGTTATCCTGGTTTAACTGAGACTTATGTCATCCTACCTAGAAATCATAATGTTCTTGAAAAGCAGAACCTTTGACATGGTGGAATATTATATTTCAAGTGCCAGTCTTGTTCCTTTTTATAATCTAATACTTCTCTTCTTACAGGTTTTCTTGATAAAACCTGTAAGAAAGTTTCCCTGATGAAACCTGTCTACTAAAAAGAAATTATTTAAAACTTCATTGTTATGCTCAAATAAAAATGAAAGAGAACTAATAGTTGGAACTCCCAACTTGCTTTTTTACATTTGCTTGAATTAGAGGAAGTTGTAAGATAAGTAACTGAGCAAATTAATCTTAGTGATGGCTCACTGTATTTTAACGGATATATCAGTTATTAATCTGATGCTAACACAAAGTGGCAGCTGTGAAGGGTGTTTTGAAAATTCAACAATCTGTTGGCCTCGTTTCAAACCTTATGATTTATATTAGATGCCTTGGGAATCTTAAATATGAAAGGGTTAGTTCAGTTCAGTTCAGTCACTCAGTCGTGTCCGACTCTTTGCGACCCCTTGAATCGCAGCATGCCAGGCCTCCCTGTCCATCACCAACTCCCGGAGTTCATTCAGACTCACGTCCATCGAGTCAGTGATGCCATCCAGCCATCTCATCCTCTGTCATCCCCTTCTCCTCCTGCCCCCAATCCTTCCCAGCATCAGAGTCTTTTCCAGTGAATCAACTCTTCTCATGAGGTGGTCAAAGTACTGGAGTTTCAGCTTCAGCATCATTCCTTCCAAAGAAATCCCAGGGCTGATCTCCTTCAGAATGGACTGGTTGGCTCTCCTTGCAGTCCAAGGGACTCTCAAGAGTCTTCTCCAACACCACAGTTCAAAAGCATCAATTCTTCGGCCCTCAGCCTTCTTCACAGTCTACTTCTCACATCCATACATGACCACTGGTAAAACCATAGCCTTGGAGCCCCCCAAAATAAAGTCTGACGCTGTTTCCACTGTTTCCCTATTTATTTCCCATGAAGTGATGGGACCAGATGCCATGACCTTCGTTTTCTGAATGTTGAGCTTTAAGCCAACTTTTTCACTCTCCTTTCACTTTCATCAAGAGGCTTTTTAGTTCCTCTTCACTTTCTGCCATAAGGGTGGTGTCATCAGCATATCTGAGGTTATTGATATTTCTCCCGGCAATCTTGATTCCAGCTTGTGCTTCTTCCAGCCCAGCATTTCTCATGATGTACTCTGCATATAAGTTAAATAAGCAGGGTGACAATATACAGCCTTGACGTACTCCTTTTCCTATTTGGAACCAGTCTGTTGTTCCATGTCCAGTTCTAACTGTTGCTTCCTGACCTGCATACAGATTTCTCAAGAGGCAGATCAGGTGGTCTGGTATTCCCATCTCTTTCAGAATTTTCCACAGTTTATTGTGATCCACACAGTCAAAGGTTTTAACGTAGTAAATAAAGCAGAAATAGATGTTTTTCTGGAACTCTCTTGCTTTTTCCATGATCCAGCAGATGTTGGCAATTTGATCTCTGGTTCCTCTGCCTTTTCTAAAACCAGCTTGAACATCTGGAAGTTCACGGTTCACATATTGCTGAAGCCTGGCTTGGAGAATTTTGAGCATTACTTTACTAGCGTGTGAGATGAGTGCAATTGTGTGGTAGTTTGAGCATTCTTTGGTATTGGAATAAAAACTGACCTTTTCCAGTCTTGTGGCCACTGCTATGTGGTAAATTTAACTGACAAACATTACTGCTAGAATGATATAGTGATAATTTATGATATTGGACATGAGTTTGAGTGAACTCCAGGAGATGGTGATGGACAGGGAGGCCTGGCGTGCTGCAATTCATGGGGTCACAAAGAATCGGACACGACTGAGCGACTGAACTGACTTATGATATATGTGTATAGCCTTTAAGTGTGTTTTAAGAAACATGGAAGTAAATATTTAATTCCAAATAAAAAGAAAAATAAATGAATCAAATGATTAGAAGGCAGAGTCTGCAGTCAAAGGGAACCATTAAGGTATAGGAAATTAATGTTAGGAAAGACTTCTGATTGCCAAACATTATGGATAACTGGCCCATCACATCACCTAATTGCCTCTGAACACATTTTTTTTTAAACCAAGCTAGTATATTAATGTTTTAAAAGTACTTAGCGCAGTGCCTGACATAAAGTTGTAAAAATGTTAGTTATTAAGATTAACAGCAATAATAGTTATATTAGAATACTTATTGTAACAGTACTTATTCCTGACATCAGAACACCCACTCAGATTATTATAAATTTGCTTTATTCCTAATGCTTTCCTTAAATTGGCATGGTATTAACACTGGTATATTTCAAAAATAAAAATACTATATATAAATAAAATGCATGTATATACACACATGCGTACGCATACGTGTGTTTACCCATCACATACCTTTGTATGCTGCTCAGTCACTTGGTAATGTCCAGCTTTTTGCGACCCCAAGGACTGCAGCCTGCCAGCCTCCTGTGTCCATGGAATTTCCCTGGGCAAGAATACTGGAGTGGGTTGCCATTTCCTACTCTAGGGGATCTTCCTGACCCAGGAATTGAACCTGCGTCTCCTGTGTCTCCTGCATTGGCAGGCAGATTCTTTACCCGTGAGCTGCAATATTTTATATTGCGTATACATATTTATGTGTAATTTATGTATATAAATACAGTGGTAAAGATAGAAAATGGACTTTATTATTTTGGGGGCTATGAAAAAAACACAGTATAGTGTTATTTATGTTTTGTATAAAATACCTAAAGCAATAACTGTTGCTAACAGAAAGAATAGCATTTTGTCAGTTCATGAACTGTGGCTATATTTGATCTTATATTGACTAAGGTATTCAGGGAAATGTTTTGGTTCTGGCTATGAGTAAAGGAAACTACATTTGATTATCACATGGTTCATACCAGGATACCAGGAACCGTAGCTGCCAAATATATTTTCATTGCTAACAGCTCCCATAAAAGCCAGAGCTTTTACTTAAGTCTGTCTTAACCTAATACACTTTAGAGAAAGAGAGTTCACAGTTGTGCTCCAGCTATGCATTTTTAGCAAGACTTTAGTTTATAAGTATGGCATGAGTGAGTAAAAGCCACTCAGTCGTGTCTGACTCTTTGTGACCCCATGGACTATACAGTCCATGGAATTCTCCAGGCCAGAATACTGGAGTGGATCACTCTTCCCTTCTCCAGGGGATCTTCCCACCCCAGGAATCGAACCCAGGTCTCCCACATTGCAGGCATATCTTTACCAGCTGAGCCACCAGGGAAGCCCTAAGTATGGCATACATTTATCTATATCAGATCAGATCAGATCAGTCGCTTAGTCGTGTCCGACTCTTTGCGACTCCATGAACCGCAGCACGCCAGGCCTCCCTGTCCATCACCAGCTCCCGGAGGTCACCCAGACTCATATTCATCGAGTCAGTGATGCCATCCAGCCATCTCATCCTCTGTCGTCCCCTTCTCCTCCTGCCCCCAATCCCTCCCAGCAGCAGAGTCTTCTCCAATGAGTCAACTCTTCGCATGAGGTGGCCAAAATACTGGAGTTTCAGCTTTAGCATCATTCCTTCCAAAGAAATTCCAGGATTGATCTCCTTCAGAATGGACTGGTTGGATCTTCTTGCAGTCCAAGGGACTCTCAAGAGTCTTCTCCAACACCACAGTTCAAAAGCATCAATTCTTCAGCGCTCAGCCTTCTTCACAGTCCAGCTCTCACATCCATACATGACCACAGGAAAGACCATAGCCTTGACCAGGCGAACCTTTGTTGGCAAAGTAATGTCTCTGCTTTTAAATATGCTATCTAGATTGGTTATAACTTTCCTTCCAAGGAGTAAGCGTCTTTTAATTTCATGGCTGCAGTCACCATCTGCAGTGATTTTGGAGCCCAGAAAAACAAAGTCTGACACTGTTTCCACTGTTTCCCCATCTATTTCCCATGTAGTGATGGGACCAGATGCCATGATCTTCATTTTCTGAATGTTGAGCTTTAAGCCAACCTTTTCACTCTCCACTTTCACTTTCATCAAGAGGCTTTTTAGCCCCTCTTCACTTTCTGCCATAAGAGTTAGGTGTTTAAAAAAATTAGCATGCCACCCTTTATTGATGATTTACTTTTCAGGACTTTTTCTTTGCTCAGAACTATTTAGACCTTTTCAATCATTTTTCTAATTAAAAACATATTTTTTAATTATTTTATTTTTGGCTGCACTGGGTCTTCATTGCTGTGAGTGGGCTTTCTCTAGTTGCGGTAAGCCAGGGCTACTGTCTCATTGCTGTGCAAGGGCTTTTCATTGTGGTGGCTTCTCTTGTTGCAGACCATGGGCTCTAGAGTCCAGGGGCTTTAATAGTTGTGACACACCGGTTTAGTTGCCCCACAGCATGTGAAATCTTCCTGGACCAGGGATTGAACCCATGTCCCCTGTATTGGCAGATTACAGTGTGAACCTACCTAGGTTACAATGTGAACCTATCCTAGTGAAGTAGGTTACTTCACTGGGCCACCAGGGAAGTCCCACTTTTCTAACTTTAAAGAGACCAAACAGTAGATACCACATTTCTGTTAAAAGTTAAATATAAAATTCTAGAGGCCACAGGGATTTGCCTGTTCTGAGTCCATTTTCTTCCCACCCTGATTCCTGGTTGGCAGAGCCCTTCCTTCCCTGTGAGACAGTGTACTTCAGAGCATGTGGGCTCCACTTTAGCCCTTCAGGTGATTGGTGCCATTCTTCTTGCCAGTGATTAGATTAGGAAGTGGCATGTGACCCAGTTCTGATAAGTGAGGGCAGGTCTGCTTGGGATCCCAGAGAAAAGTTTTTTTGATGATGCATAATTTGTTGGGAAGAGGACATCATTATTTTTAGCTGGAAATTGTTAAATATACATGTGACCCTGGACTTAGCAGCATCTTAACCACAGGGACACTAGGGGACTTCACGCCTGAGGTGCTGAGTATGGGAGACTGGAACATGACTCTTGATGATCTTCTTATTTTTTAAATTTATTTTTAATTTGAGGATAATTGCTTTACAGTGTTGTGTTGGTTTCCACTATACAACAGCGTGAGTCAGCCACAAGTATATATATATCTCCTCCTGCTTGAACCTGCTTCCCAACTGCCCCTTGATGATCTTAAGCCACAGAATTAACCAGCCTAGAGCAACTCTACCTTATATTGTAGGGGGTCAGATCAGATCAGTCGCTCATTCGTGTCCAACTCTTTGTGACCCCATGAATCACAGCACGCCAGGCCTCCCTGTCCATCACCAACTCCTGGAGGTCAGAGACTCACATCCATCGAGTCAGTCACATCCATCCAGCCATCTCATCCTCTGTCGTCCACTTCTCCTCTTGCCCTCAATCCCTCCCAGCATCAGAGTCTTCTCCCATGAGTCAACTCTTCCCATGAGGTTATAGGGGGTAGTGACATTTTAAAAAATTCTTAACCATCTGAATCAAGAGTTTCTTGTTACTTGCAGCTGAATGCATCCTAACAGATATAACACATTTTGGATGTGAATTACAGAATGTATTAGCGGAAAATAGACTCAGTGTCTTATGTATATTTAAACACAGTTCTGATAGTTAATAAAACTTTATGGTTGAATCTATAAACAGAAAGAATACTGACATATTGTACCAGATGAATGTTAGCCTAGGCCCTGGTGGATCATGACAGGTCCTGAGACCTGCCAAAACCAATCTTGATTTAACTGCGTTTCATCTAGTGTAAGAAAATTTTCTTTTCGTTATCTTGGGGATTCCCTTTCATTCTTCTGTATTACTTTGTGTTATTAGAGGAAAAAAGAATTAATAATTATATCCTGAGTCATTAAATCACCCTTTATTTGAAGTCTTCACATGCTTTACATTGCAGGAAATGTGACTGACTGTTGTGCTGTCAGTGAATCAAGACAAACAGTGAACCACTTTCAGAACTAAATATAGATTTGAGGATATTCTACGTAAAGAATTAGGACCTGTGGAAAAAAAACCCCAATAAGTTGAGAAGTGTAAAACCAAATTTTGTGTTGTTTGCACTGTTAAACTGCAAATAAACTCATTACTTATTGGTTAGCTTTTTGAAATATTTTTTTTTTTTCTTCCCTTGAAGGATGTCTTTCTCTCTGAAAGGTGCATGGCATTAGAGGATTAAAGGCACTTGAATGAGAAAGCAGCCATGTCGGATAATACAAATACTGGCCAGCAGATTAAGTGTATTCTCTGCTCTTCTTTCGTTTTTAAAATAGGTTTTAACATGCAAACATTGAACTTGCCTGTGACTAACTCCTGTCAGCTTTTGTGAATTCATTGTCACTGCCTGCAAAGAAGGACAGACGGTAAAATGCAGACCTGAGGAGTATCTGTCTAGAGTAGATGACTGTTACACGCCTTTGTCCCCCTGGTGCTGCTTTGCCTTCATAAAACTGCCGAATAGGATTTACCACAGTGTGAATTCTGGGCTTTCTCCTGCTCCCTTCATCGTGCCTACAGATGTGGGCCTCCTGCCCTCCTTTGGCAGAAGCTTTCTCTCCCACCTACTCTGGCAGCACCCCCTGACTCAAGAGTTCCCTTCACCCCAAGAGCCGATGTGATTATCATGTTAGCACATACTCAGTGCTTCGTAAATAGTGCCTGGAATCAGATAGATTTGATAAAATGGCGTAATATAAATTCAAGGTGTCTGTGTATAAACATATTGTAACTTCTCAGCCTTCTCCCAGCCCTACTGCTGTCTGGTCTCTGAGCAGGGAAATAGATCATCCGCCCTAATTTATTCTCACCATTAAGGAAAAGGCTTCAACTACATCCACTGTTTTAAGGTTGGGCCACATACTTAGAAAAGAACTGACTGGATGATAAGCATGGAGGAGGCATTTGAAAATCGGCACTGGGCAGGCAGGCGTGCGTCAGCAGAGGTTGGGAAGGACATTGGGATTGATAAGGAAGGGCTTGTTGTGCAGCTCCGACTATCTGCTTGTTTCCTCTTTTCCTAAATGCACATATGCTGTATATGGTATGTTTTTCACATATATGAAAAAACACTTTCTCTTTCCAATTACATACTGAAATTGTAGAGCATATGGCAGTTTGAAATACCTATAACTTTCAGTTTTTGAGAAAAACAGCTAAAGCACTGTAGAGAGAAGTTAAAAAGTCTTTGTTGAAAATATGACTAAATAAGAATAATGGTAAAAAATAATTCTTGGCTTCCAAATTTCAGTTAGATCAAGGTTCTTTTACCTGGTAATTTAAAAGGACTTCACCAGTGAGATTTACAGATCATCCTTAAGGCTTTTCAGTTATAGTTTTTCAGTCTTTTTCCCTTGCAGACAGATACTCATAAGAACAGGTTTCAAGCATCGATATATAAGGTTGTAGTTTCAGAACCTTGCCCTTTGGGTACAGAATGACTACACAGATGTAGCATGATTGAAAAATGGAAGCACGTCTGTATGATAGATATATGCTTACTGTGGATTGGTTATTGAAAACTGAAATTGGGTTTTACGGGAACATAGAGAAACAAAACAGTATCGAGTAAGTCCATCCAGCCTTTTCAAGCCCAGATTAGCTGTTTGGTTTTTGGTACCCTGATGTCAACATTAAAAATTGTGATATATTCCAAAACAACCCAATTTTCATGAATTGTATTTCCATCAATTGTCAAGCACTTCTTGAACTTATGTACCTTTTCACTGAAACGGTGACATTTCTTGGCATAACAGTTTCCATAAGCGTGCTACCTGTTTTATGAGGAAGTCTTCCTGAAGTGTGTCTTCTGTGCTTAAAGGCACATCTCCTAGGGCTTGGTTCCAGAATTTGGAGGGATAAAGCATTTTTCCCCCTCTGTTTACACTTCATGATTTTATATTCTCTTTGTTGCCATTCTTTTGACTAAAGGAACACTTACCTTTTATTTTCTTTCTCATTTGTTTCTGTAAGTTGTTAAACTCAGGTTTCCTTTCTTAATGAACTGGAGGTCTCAGAAGAATTAGTCATTTCTACGGTTTTATAGAGTCAAAATATTACAGTGAGATTTTTTTCTTTATCTTGAGTCAGACTTTTGTAACAAGGCTGCTCAGAAATCCACATATAAATGTTTTCAATTATAGATAGAACATAAAGCCAAACAATGACACAGAGAATAGGATCTTTGGTCATAGTTAAGAATTGTGTTTTTCACTGGAGACAGTAATCAGAGCTGTGATTTCAAAGTACATGAGGAAGAGACAGCTGCCGCCCCCTCATACTTTTAGTTGTATTCCTGCCATTGTCACCATTATAATAAAAATTCAAACAGCTGTAGCTGATATGGGCAACTGTCTTCACCATGGTTGGTTTGTAGCCAGGCCTGTGAGAAAAGATAACATGAAAAGGTTATGTTTTTAAGTTTATTAACATGAAATCATAGAAGATTTTTTTATCATTGATGTTAAACTTCTTTTTTAATCTAGTTATGGTAGATCTCTATATATTACAGAAAGGAGTCTGTTTAACCCCTTAATAAAACCCCACTAATATTTTTGGGGATCACTTATGAATGGTCTGAGTTGCTCTTTTTTTCCTGGAAGATGAATGCTTCCTGGGGTCATTCTGGTGCCCTGTGTTCTTCATTGAATCATTTCCCCAAGGCATGGCAGGCAGCAGGGCCGGACTCCAGCTCCAATAAGGGATCTGTCTTTAGGTCCTTTGTTTTAAAATAGGATTATATTACTCTTTTACCATTAATAAAAGGATTTGGTGACAAAACATAAGAAAACAAGGCATTTAAAACATATTGCCATAGAGCTTGGTTAAATAACTATTTTTCTGAACATTATTCTGAAATTGTAAGAGGCTTCATAAAGTGTTTGCACTGGCCAAAAAGTTTTTCCATAAGATGTTATGTAAAATCCTGAATAAACTTCCTGGCCAACCGAATATATACCCCATACTACACACAAATTAAATAACATGGAACTCTGCAATGAGATGCTCAGGGCTTATGCATCCAGACAGATGGAGTCCAGATCCCATTATTGTCACATGCTCTTGGGGAGATTTTGGCCAAGTTACTTTTCTGAACTTTTTTCTGAAGTTTTTTCACCTGTGCAATGGGGTTAGTATTAATAGTAGCTACCTCAGAGCTGTAGTAAAGATGAAATGAATGAGTACATGTAAAGCACTTAACATGTGCCTGGCAGGTGTCCAGTAAGTGTAGTGATTATTTTTATTTCATTTTTTCAAATTTATTTTTAATTGGAGGATAATTGCTTTACATTGTTATGTTGGTTTCTGCCAAACAACAGTGCAAAGCAGCCATGTGTTAGTTGCTTAGTCATATCTGCCTCTTTGCAACCCCATGGACTGTAGCTTGCCAGACTCCACCGTCCATAAGTATACATATATCCCCTCCGTCTTGAACCTCCCCCCCACTCCCCCCACCCCTCTAGTTTGTCACAGAGCACCCAGCCGAGCTCTCTGTGTTATACTGCAGCTTTTCACTAGTGGTCTCTTTTGCACGCAGTAATGTCTATATTTCAGTGCTACTCTCTTAGTTCATCTCACCCTCTCCTTCCCCACTGTGTTCACAAATTTGTTCTCTACATGTGTGTCTCTGTTCCTGCCCTGCAAATAGGTTCCTCAGTACCATTTTTCTATATATATATGTGTTAATATACATATTTGTTTTTCTCTTTCTGACTTACCTTATATGACAAGCTCTAGGTTTGTCCACATCACTAGAACTGACTCGGATTTGTTCCTTTTCATGGCTGAGCAGTATTCCATTGTATATATGTACCACAGCTGCTTTATCCATTCATCTCTCAATGGATATCTAGGTTGCTTCCACATTCTGGCTATTGTAAATAGTGCCGCAATGAACACTGGGGTACAGGTGTCTCTTTTTGTTAATGGTTTTCTCAGGATGGATGCCCCATAGTTGGATTGCTCAGTCATATGGTAGTTTTACTCCTAGCTTTTAAAAGGAATCTCCATACTGTTTTCCATGGTGGCTGTATCAATTTACATTCTCACCAACAGTGCAAGAGGGTTCCCTTTTCTCTACATCCTATCCAGTGTTTACTGTAGATTTTTTGATAATGGCCATTCTGACAGATATATCAGTTCAGTTCAGTTCCGTTCAGTCACTCAGTCATGTCTGACTCTTTGCGACCCCATGAACCACAGTACACCAGGCCTCCCTGGCCATCACCACTCCCGGAGTCCACCCAAACCCATGTCCATCGAGTTGGTGATGCTATCCAACCATCTCATCCTCTGTCATCCCTTTCTCTTCCTGCCCTCAATCTTTCCCAGCATCAGGGTCTTTTCAAATGAGTCAGCTCTTCGCATCAGGTGGCCAAAGTACTGGAGTTTCACTTTCAACATCAGTCCTTCCAATGAATACCCAGGACTGATCTCCTTTAGAATGGACTGGTTGGATCTCCTTGGAGTCCAAGGGACTCTCAAGAGTCTTCTCCAACACCACAGTTCAAAAGCATCAGATATATCATGACACCACATGTAGTTTTTGGAGAAGGAAATGGCAACCCACTCCAGTGTTCTTGCCTGGAGAATCCCAGGGACGGGGGAGCCTGGTGGGCTGCGTCTATGGGGTCACACAGAGTCGGACATGACTGAAGCGACTTAGCAGCAGTAGCAGCATGTAGTTTTGGGGAGAAGGCAGTGGCACCCCACTCTAAGACTCTTGCCTCAAAAATCCCATGGACAGAGGAGCCTGGTAGGCTACAGTCCATGGGGTCCCAAACATTTGGACACAGTTGAGCGACTTCACTTTCACTTTCCACTTTCATGAATTGGACAAGGGAATGGCAATCCACTCCAGTGTTCTTGCCTGGAGAATCCCAGCGATGGGGGAGCCTGGTGGGCTGCCGTCTATGGGGTCGCACAGAGTTGGACACGATTGAAGCGACTTAGCAGCAACAGCAGCAGCATGTAGTTTTCATTTGCATTTCTCTAATAATGAACAGTGTTGAGCATCTTTTCATGTGTTTGTTGGCCATCTGTATGTCTTCTTTGGAGAAATGTCTGTTTAGGTTTTCTGCCCATTTTTTGATTGGGTTGTTTGTTTCTTCTGATATTGAGCTGCATGAGCTGCTTGTATATTTTGGAGATTGACCCTCTGTCAGTTGCTCTGTTTGCCATTATTTTCTCCCATTTTGAAGGTTGTCTTCATCTTGTTTATGGTTTCCTTTGCTATTAGCAATTATTTTAAATTTTAAATTGCTACTTGATTACATTTGTGAGTTAGGGAAGAGTGAGGTATGGCAGAAAGTGAAGAAGAACTAGAGAGCCTCTTGATGAAAGTTAAAGAGGAGAGTGAAAAAGTTGGCTTAAAACTCAACATTCAGAAAACTAAGATCATGGCATCTGGTCCCATCCCTTCATGGGAAATAGATGGGGAAACAATGGAAACAGTGACAGACTTTATTTTGGGGGGCTCAAAAATCACTGCAGATGGTGACTGCAGCCATGAAATTAAAAGATGCTTACTCCTTGGAAGAAAAGCTATGACCAACCTAGGCACATATTAAAAAGCAGAGACATTATTTTTCCAACAAAGGTCCATCTAGTCAAAGCTATGGTTTTTCCAGTAGTCATGTATGAATGTGAGAGCTGGACTACAAAGAAAGCGAGTACCAAAGAATTGATGCTTTTGAACTGGGGTGTTGGAGAAGACTCTTGAGAGTCCCTCAGACAGCAAGGAGATCCAGTCCATCCTAAAGGAAATCAGTCCTGAATATTTATTGGAAGGACTGATGCTGAAGTTGAAACTCCAATACTTTGGCCACTTGATGCGAAGAACTGACTCATTTCAAAAGACCCTGATGCTGGGAAAGATTGAGGGCAGGAGGAGAAGGAGACGATAGAGGATGAGATGATTAGATGGCATCACTGACTCAATGGACATGAGTTTGAGTAAACTCCCAGAGTTGGTGATGGATAGGGAGGCCTGGTGTGCTGCAGTCCATGGGGTCGCAAAGAGTTAGATACTACTGAGTGAGTGAACTGAACTGAGGTGGGGATTCCACTTTAAACTATTCAACTTAATTATATACTGTTGTATTCCCAAATAATTGGGTAAAATATGATTACTTTCTAGATCCTTCTGCATGATACTTATTCACATTTGGGAGAGGGGCATGGAATGGCAGGGGGGAAAGTGCTATTTTTTGACCAGAATTTCATATATGTATTTCATATATATATATGAAATAGTTTGTTTCCTAAATGAAAAAATCCAGACACATGACTTTCTTAGTTATTTTGAATTAAAAATTTATGTATATGAAAGCTCTTAATGAAATCTATAGGAGTGAAATCACATTTAAGGTTATGTTGAAGGAATCATCTTTATTGAAAAAAACTCACAACTATGCAGTGTGAAAACCATTCTTAGAAATCTCAAGCTCAATCACTTCAGTCACTCAGTTGTATCTGACTCTTGAGACCCCGTGGACTGCAACACGCCAGGTTTCCCTGTCCATCACCAACTCCTGGAGCCTACTCAAACTCATGTCCATCATGTCAGTGATGACATCCAACCATCTCATCCTCTGTCGTCCCCTTCTCCTTCCACCTTCAATCTTTCCCAGCACCAGGGTCTTTTCCACTGTGTCAGTTCTTCGCGTCAGGTGGCCAAAGTTTTGGAGTTTCAGGTTTAGCATCAGTCCTTTCAATGAATATTCAGGACTGATTTCCTTTAGAATTGACTGATTGGAGCTAGAAGTAGCCATAAACCTACAGTGTGAAATTGCAGCCTTTTGGAACTGAGATAAGCCTTAGTGACCTTGAGCACAGACTCCATCCCCTCTTTGAGGTTAAACAATATGCTAATTATTTGCACACAGAGTTGGACACACTGAAGCGACTTAGCAGCACAGCAGCAGCAAGCCAGTTTTAAAATTCCTTTCTTGAGTTTTTCAGTAGTTTTCTAACCTTTTATTATGCTTAATTCACTTTTAATGCTTATGGGGGAAAAAAAGCCTCTAACATTTTATAACTCCATCCTCCCCCCCCGCCCCCCACTTGGATTTCAGGACATCCTGGGATATACACTGTTACTTAGCTAACAATACATTTTATAGGTTTCATTCTTAATTGTACGTTTTCAGTAGTAGTGCCAACAGGGGATTAATAAATAAACTTGACTTTAATTAATAAATGTCAAGTTGGTAGAGTTCATCACAGGACATTATCCCCTGGAGGTTGCATTGGAGTGAGGGGGGCTATTTGCTTGGACGTGACAGGTGTAAGCAGTAACTCAAGATGGCCGCTAGAGGGCGCCAGAATTGGGAGAGGCGGAGGTGCGATTGCTAGCTGGTGCTGGAAAGACTTGAGATGTTCAGTCTGTTCTCTCCCTCCTCCCAAACACCACCTACTCTGCAATAACAAATTAAAGTTTTATAGAGAGTTTGCCAGATTTACAGATGAAGATATCAAAACTCAGAGGGGTCTGCGTTTCAGAACTGTTAATACCGGACGAATCTGAGATTCAGACCTCTGGCTTTTATTTCTAAAGGTTCTATCCCTACACCAATGCCAGGATTAGGGGATGCCAGGAGTTACTCATGTTCCTCAGTGAAGTGTGTTCACTGCAGATATTTCTTTAACACACAAAGTAATGCTTAGGATTTAAAAAATAGGTTTTTTTTTTTTTCCTTTTTCTTCCAGACTGTATACTCTTTTTCTTCAGATGAGTAGGAAAATAGACACACTGCATTCAAAACCAGGGAAATTTTCATCATCACCCACTGCCTTCTTTCAGTGCCCAGTGAATGGGTGTGAGTGCCTAGCTGGAAAGTCGAGGAATAGAGTAAGAATTTGGGTGGTATTCCTGGCACCATGAGCAGTCTTTCCTTTCCATAGTGTTGCAGGATAAAACTCTTCCCTATGCAAGATGACAAATTTGGCACAATTACATGAAATCTTTACATGAATGATTACATGAAGTTCAGAATATATTGTGTCTGGAAATCAGCTGTTTTGCCATCCCTGAATTTGCTTAACCACCTTGTATTTTTATTCAGAAAAGATGCTATTATTGCTGATCTTTTTCTCAGTGATTTGGGGCATTTTCTGGGCTACTGACATACTCTGATGCTCTAATTTAAAAATTCATGGTATTGATTTAATGCCTTATTAGAGAAACAGCAGTGTTTAAAAAAGCAGATATATAAATGATAAACTGTAGAGTGCAGATGACAATTGATGGTATCTTTTATACCCCTCGTCCACTTCACCATTTCTACCCTTCTTGCAGCTTGAAGTTCCTGGTACTCCAACTTGTGTTTTCTGTCTTCTCCAAAGTCAGGTTCCCTGTTTCTGAAACAAAGAAATAAAAATTTCCTGGGGATAAAAGAAAGCTCTTCCTCTTTAAGTAGCATACAGAATGTATGGTCCCCCCTCTCCCCCTTTGAATTTCCCTGTGTAATTACCGTATCTGTCTGCAGGAGAAAGGACTCCTTGTGGTTTGATCTCCACTACCTTTCTTAGAGACATATCTGCAGAGCCGCGCAGCGCACGTGGCACGCATCTCAGGGCGAGAGCTCCCAGTTTTATGAAAATTAGGCGAGCGTAGGGCCGCTTCTTTCCCCGAAAGCCAGTCCCGCTTCCCCCGAAAGCCAGCCGCGTATCAGCTGCGTGGGGCTGGGGCCCGGGGAGGTGGAGCCTGTCTGCTCCCAGCGGCTTCGAGAGCCCCCTCATCGGAGAGCATCCCTGCCGCCGCTCTCCCTGCTCTTGTGCTGCTCCGGGGAGTGGAGGAGGCAGGGTGTGCTCCCGGACCGTGGGGTAAACTGCAGTTGCTCTTTGGGGAGCCCGGGGAGAACACCAGGCGGGAGAGAGCGCGCCAGTGCCATGGGCCAGCTCTGCTGCTTTCCTTTCTCAAGAGACGAGGAAAAAATCAGTAAGTGGGGTTTGCACTGTGCTGAATCCTAAGTGCTTGGCTGTTTAGAGTGACTGTCTTCTTCTAAGGGTAATTTTTTCCCCCCTTATGGGAAACAGGAGAATAAGGAGCTTTGATTTTTCATGTGTGTTTCTTAAAAGGGTGGGTAGGTATATAGTTAATAATTAACTGTCACCGTACAGACACTCAATGAATAGGGCTGTGTTAAAGATCTAGAATTTCATCTTCCTTCTGTTGGTATTTTACAGCTTATTTTTGTCACACTATGTAGAGTCTTAGTTTTGAGTTTCTCTGCATGTCACTGCCTGCAATTCGACAAATTATACAGACCAGACTTCATTTGTGTTCTCTGAAATTGAGATGTTTTCAGAGCAGTGCTCAATAATAACATATAGAGAAGTAAAGCTGGCTCGGAAATGCCATGTGTTATACATTTGCAGATATTTTCGTGTGTCCTCTGCTTTGTTCTCCATGGAGGGAATTTGGGTGTAACTGTAAGATCCCTCCAGAGGAGGGATGCCACTTTGACTTCTGCAAAAACCTTACTGAATATTCTTAAACTAATGTCAGTCAGGTTCCACATCTGCTTATGGCCCAGAAAACAGAACTTAAAGTGATGACATTTACACTGAAATGTTTTCCTCCCTGACTTAAGTGTATTCACTTACATTTCAACTTTGTTAAAAATAGTACCCACATTGTAATTAACATCCCGAATAGATTTGCCTTACACTAGTTACCCCCAAGTATTGAATTTTTACTTCTTTTTCAGTAAAAATGTTCACAGACGTGCTTATTAAAATTAGCAGCCACATTTCTCTTACATCAGTGCTTTACTGAAATTTAAATAGGTCAACAGAATCTCTCAATATCAGATTCAGATACTCAAAGATTCACATCTGGCTTTTATTTCCTGTTCCTCAGGAAACTGGGCAGAGACAGGTTTAAAAGTAATGAATACATATATTATACCTATGCACTTGGGAAAATAAGCCAGGTTTTACAAGAAATCTTCTGGGAATGCTTTGGAATAAATGTTAGGAGACTTCGGAGTATTTGCTTATTATCAAGAGTCCCCAGCTGTGCTCTATATTTTTACTGGTGAAAATGATACTCTGTAGTTTACAGTGGTCCTGAGCTGAACACCTGATATGACTTTGTACAACAGAGCTGTTCATTTTCTAACAGTGAGCACTGATATTCATTTGGCACCATGAAACTTTTCAGATATTTGTCAGAATGATCCATTTGTATAACAGAGGGTTTTGGTTGATTGATTCCTCGAGGTAGATCTGCATAGGAAAAACCTTGGTCTGGACAGATGTAGGGAGAGTGAATTCTTTCCTTTCTCTACTTCCTAGTCCACTGCTCCAGGTTTTCCTAGAGTTCCTGCTTTTCTTGTGTTCTCTTTTTCCCCTGTCTGTGAGCAGCCTTCTCTTCTCTAATCACAGAAGCCAGGTTTTACCTTGATGAGGCATTTGCTCTTTTCTTTCTCACCTGGGACCCTGGGAATGCAAAGTCTTTTGTTTTACACACAGCACCTCTCAATATTGATCAACAGGAAGTACTTTGGGGGGCTTCCTTTCTCAACTTACAACATTTTAAAAAGAAAATGAAGACAAGACACTGTGTCTGAAGCGAAGTTCAAGTCCCCAAGTGCAAATTATGGTTAGAATCAAAGCATTTGTGCCCCCTCTTCTCTCATTCAGGCCTACTGGCCCCTGGATTGTCCCCATTCTCTCCCCATTATTCTTTCATCTGTCTTTGATTTTGTCATTGCTTCACTGTTTTCTTCCTGCTCTATTCACATACCCCATCAGCTGTTGTGTGGTGTTGTGTTTAATTTCTTTGCTACAGGGTGGTCTAACGAGAAGGTTCACTGCCAGGCGCTGCTATGCTGATGGTCTACAGGCACTTAAAAAGGGGACTTGCAAAAAAAGGCAGAGAAATTCTTAGCCAGCATGCTTCAAGAAACATGTAAATTAGCACTAACATAAATATTCAGTTTATAAGTTGTGTCGATTGCATGTAAAAGAACCCATATTAGATGTTTGGGAGGGCCTGATCTTGCTACTGGATTGTGCAGTAAGCTTCTGTGTCTTTCTCATTTTTGTGAGCCCACCTAGTAGCCTTGTTAGCCTGCTCTGAGCTAAGTGAGGACCTCCAAGGAGCAGAGCACAAGAGTGCTTATGCCCACACCCTTCTAATTCCATTGTAAAGGGTGATGGCAGAATGTACCTTCTGAGAGCAGCTCGAATGAGGAATTAAAAGAGTTTTTAGTAAATGTTTACATTTGTGGTTGTCGTTCCCAAAACACAGGCGAGTTGGAAAGCCCATCCTCTTTAGCCCTGCAGAGATACAGAAGGGAGGGACCCAGCTGGCCAAGTGGTAAGAGTCAAATGGTCCCTTTCCCCTCCTGCTGCTGTTATATCCTGCCTTTGCCCTTGGTGGTGGTTGAGTGAAAGTATTCTCATCTCATTGATTTATTAGTGCTACTATTTTAATCAAGCAAAATGATTAAAAAAAAAATCAACTTGTGCAAGGGTGATGTTTGTGTGAAAAGTTAACTGTATGCACAGCCAGAAATCTTGATAACAGGGTGAGTAGTCAAATCTAGTAGAACTGATCATAGTTTATTTTTCAGTAAATGCAGCACAAAGCAGCTAGACCATTTTTGTTTAAAACCCAGCAGTGGAACATTTTCTCAAACTGTATACTTTTTGGCCACAATAGGTAGAATAGACTGACAATAAATGCATATTTCTTGGAAGATTAAGCACTTTCTCTTGCTACACAGGACCATACTTACTATGAAACGTTTCTGCAGATGTTGTAAGATTAATCAGTGTTGTAAATAGTCTCTGATGAAGTTTGTGCTGAAGTCTTTTATAGTACTTGTGTTCTTTGAATTTTACCTCATTGTCTCATAGTGAGCTTCCTGAAGGGATTGTTCTTGAACAGGAATACAGGATTATTGGCTCCTGCAGTTTGTCAGTCTCACTAAAAAACCTGAAAAGGAAGCTTTAATCACTATAAGAGATACCTCTATAGCTAATTCAGAAGGCGTTTTACTTGCTCCTTTCCTGTTGCAAATTTTCCCATTTTGAAGTACATTTGCTTTATGTGGAATGAAACAGGTGAATGTCCATCCTATGGTGATTTGTCAAAGGGACATGTGTTAGCGGAAAACAGAACAGCCAATGGTTGGGTGCACTGACAGGTCAGTTACTTTCTAGCCCTGGCCTTCTAGGATGCTGAAAATAAGAGCATTAGTATGTGTTTTAGGGCTTCCCAGGTGGCTCAGTGGCAAAGGATCTGCTGGAGTAGGAAATGGCAACCCACTCCAATATTCTCGCCTGGCAGAAGAGCCTGGCAGGCTACAGGGCATGAGGTTGCTTAGAGTTGGACATGATTGAGCAACTAAGCATGCAAATGCATCACACACACACACACACACACACACACAGAATATGTATTTTAACAAGAAACATATCTTAATTTTATAAGTATGTGTTTAAATAATACATAGACATTTTACTTTTATATATGAAATATGTTTCAATACAGTCATTCTGTGTTCAGTTCAGTTCAGTTGCTCAGTCGTGTCTGACTCTTTGTGACCCCATGGACTGCAGCATGCCAGGCTTCCCTGTCCATCATCAACCCCCGGAGCTTGCTGAAACTCATGTTGATTGAGTCAGTGATGCCATCCTTTCATTTCATCCTCTGTTGCCCCCTTCTCCTGCCCTCACTTTTTCTCAGCATCAAGGTCTTTTCCAATGAGTCGACTGTTCGCAAAAGAGGTGACCAAAATATTGGAGCTTCAGGTCAATATCAGTCCTTCCAGTGAGTATTGAGGGTTGATTTCCTTTAGGATTGACTGGTTTGATCTCCTTGCAGTCCAAGAGACTCTCAAGAGTTTTCTCTAACACCACAGTTCAAAAACATCAATTCTTTGGCGCTCAGCTTTCTTTATGGTCCAACTCTCACATCCATACATGACTACTGGAAAAACCATAGCTTTAACTAGATGGACCTTTATCGGCAAAGTAATGCTGACAAATAGCTGAGTCTTTCTGTGTGGGATGAGTTAAACAGATCATTTGTACTATTTTATAAATATGAGTCTAATCTGAAGATAGTTTGTTTCTGATGATTTGGAATTTGATTATCGGCTCATTATAGACCCAGTAAATACAATTCCTCTGTAATGAATGAGACCGTACTGTACTACTGTAGTCACCTTAAATGTCAGCCTGGAAGACTCTGTTTTTATTTCCATCATGGCCAGGAAGGGAAGGGACTCTGGATTTCGGGCCTTTAATTGTTGAGCAGCCTTACGGCATTTATCTGTGTAGCTGCCCTTCCTCTGGGGGACTCCCTCCCCTTCTCTGTGGGGTCTGTCCATCATGACATTGGACTTTCCTGCCCTGGGACATGTGCACATGTTCAAGAGACATGTGGTCCACATGGAGTTGACCAGAGTCTTTCTTAAGAGTTGATCAAGGATCTGTCTTCCTTTTGGGTTGTGAGTGAAAGGGATGTAAGCACAAAATTGCTAGCTGATAGGGAGTTAGGGGGAATCTTCCTGAGAGTGAAGCACAGAAGAAAGAGGCCAGAGAAGGAGAGAGAAAAAGAGACAGTCCTGATGATATTGTTGTTTTGAGTCTCTGAGTTCAGCCATGACTAAGACCTGTATTTTGTGAAGCAATAAATCCTTCCCCTCTTTTTCTGTTTAACTTGCTTGGGTTAAATTGTTATCACCTGCATCCAAAAGGCTTCACATATATTCTGGAAGATACTCAGTGTGTCTAAGAGTACATCCATTCTGGAACAAATATTTCTAAACCTAGTGAAGAAACCAAAAGTCTTTGATTTCTTCCGAACTTTCATGTTCCATTTTAGTGGCAATGAAATTTATGGGAGCTGTTAGGAAGAGTAATTCAGTTCACTTCAACTGATAAATACTGTTTAGCACATCACATTTGGAAAGCTTTGAGCCAAGTGTTAGGAAGACACAATGATGATACATGGTCCTTATTGTTGGAGGATTCCTTTTTAAATTCACTTGATTCTTTAAAAAGGGATGTGTTGGGTTCCAGTATTTATCGTGCCTTGAAGGGAGAAAGTTGGGGATGAAAGATCATGATGCTCTCAGTCTAACAAGCAAAGCCACACCCATTCATTTCAGGGAAGTTACCAGCCAAGTCCATGAAAGTGAGTTAATTACCACCCAGGGTAGAAGTTACCTCAAGCTCTTATCACAGGCGGTGGTTACAGCTTGACTCAGGCAATCACAGTTTCTACAACAGACATTTTAGCAAATACAGTTTTTCATTAACAAACATTTATAATGTCAAAGGTACAAGTTAGCAGACCTTGGAACTACAAAGCCAACCTTTCTGGCATATAGCAATGTTGTTTGCCCTTAGTAAATAGTCAGGCAAAAACTGAACTATATGATGAAAATAAAAGAATAAGTATAGTTTTAATTATATGATGAAAACATAAAGAATCAGTATCAGATCAGATCAGTCACTCAATCGTGTCCGACTCTTTGCGACCCCATGAACTGCAGCACGCCAGGCCTCCCTGTCCATCACCAACTCCCGGAGGTCACTGAGACTCACATCCATCGAATCAGTGATGCCATCCAGCCATCTCATCCTCTGTCATCCCCAAATAATGTTAATTTTACTAAAGGCTGAGTCAGAGATATTTGAAGCTTACAATCTTCTGTTTCTGCACACTGTCCCCCAAAACTTATGACTTTAGTCAAGGACATTTGTTAACCTCAAACATGTAAATTAGAGTGCTGGGAGAAAGTGGTATAAACACAGGATGCTTTGAGTACGTGGAGAAAGGGTTTCATATTCCCAAGAAAGAACTCACTCAGTTGGTAAGAATCTGATGGAAAGGGGTGATTCACTTTTTTAATGCATCTCAGCAGTCTGTGTCCCCCTACCCTGACTTTGTGGTGAGATAATTGGTGTTGGCATTTGCCATGTGAATTACACCAAGTTTCAATTTGATATCTTTGACTGTTAGAGCAAAAATAAAATTCACACTTTCTAAGCATTTAAAATATTCAGCTAAATTTAGCTGTGAAGCTTAGCTTTTGAAGAGTTTTGATTGATGTTTATGATAAGTAATAAACTGGCAAGTAGATGATCTGTTAATCTAAAATTTTCTATCTAGATCTGTAGCAGTCAGACCTTATTTAGACTTCTGACAATCAGGATTGTGTCCTGAGGAGGCCAGGATGGCAAGGAGTCTGGAAACCACATCATAAGAGGAAGGCTTACAGACTCCAGCTGCTTAGCTAGGATGGTCAATTAATTGTCTTATAATATTTGGAGGATTCTTTAATGTGGAAGGAAAAGAAGATATTCTCTATGGCTCCAAGGTGGTAGAATTAAGACAGCGAGCATTCATTTTAACTCATTTTCTTTTGGTGATTTTAGGAGCCAAATGGTAAAGCTACATTAAACCCAGTAGTATTCTAATTATATTTGCACAGCTCTTGTTTTAAATAATGAAAATACTGAAGTGAAGCCCTAAAGCAGGAAGAAGTTATAATCAGATTTTACCTTAATAATTTTTAATACGTTGCCTAAAAGAAGAAAATTTAAGGCAGAGTTTTCAGACTATTTTTAGCCATCAAACTTTTTCTTTAAAGTGAAGTGAAGTGAAGTTGCTCAGTCGTGTCTGACTCTTTGCGACCCCACGGACTGTAGCTTACCAGGCTCTTCTGTCCATGGTATTTTCCAGGCAAGAGTACTGGAGTGGGTTGCCATTTGCTTCTCCAGAGGATCTTGCCGACCCAGGGATCAAAACCAGGTCTCCTGCATTGTAGGCAGATGCTTTACCATCTGAGCCACCAGGGAAGTCTTTCTTTAAATGGAAGACCAAAATTTTTATGAAAAAAAAAAAAAAAAAGCCTCTTTATTAATTCATAGTTTATAATGACTATTAATGCCTATTTTAAATTAGTACCTTTAGGATCAACAAACTTGCTTTAAAATAGAAATAGACAACTTTGGGTTCTTGTCTAGGTACATTGTCATCTTACCTGCTAAGTCGCTTCAGTCGTGTCAGACTCTGTGTGACCCCGTGGACTGTAGCCTACCAGGCTTCTCCGTCCAAGTGATTCTCCAGGCAAGAACACTCGAGTGGGTTGCCATTTCCTTCTCCAGTCATCTTACCTAAACACCATATAAAATATTGAATACTGAACTCCATAGTGATAGTGAGTGAAGAAGTGAAGTGAAGTGAAAGTCAGTCATGTCAGACTCTTTGCCACCCCATGGACTATATAGTCCATGGAATTCTCTAGGCCAGAATACTGGAGTGAGTAGCTGTTCCCTTCTCTAGGGAATGTTCCCAACTCAGGGATCGAACCTAGGTCTCCCGCATTGCAGGCAGATTCTTTACCAGCTGAGGTACAAGGGAAGCCCAGTAATAGCGAGTATTTGGTATCAATAAGTCCTAGAGATAACAAGCCAAGGCATACCGTGTGTTGTATGATTGTCTTTATGAATTAAATTTTTATGAAAGCATTTTGTCCAGATTTGCATCAATTTTAAATCAATTTTCTATAATATGGGATAGTGAATTTAAGATAAAAATTCATTGTAATGCTCTTGTATACCCACTACTGTATAACATACACTATACTTCAATATAAAATTAGATACACAGATTTTTAGGTTTTATAAAGAAAACCTAAAAAGATATGTAAATCTATATGAAATTTGAATACTAAGTTAAAAAATATATCAAACAAATTGTTTTATGAGGAAACAAGTTCATGAAATATGCACTTTTAATTTTTTAAAAAATCAGACTCCTGGCTGCTTTTAACTTTGTACCTCTTGTCTTTGTCATTCATGAGTTCAGTTCAGTCGCTCAGTTGTGTCCAACTCTTTGTGACCCCATGAACCTCAGCACGCCAGGCCTCCCTGTCCATCACCAACTCCCGGAGGTCACCCAAACCCATGTCCGTTGAGTCGGTGATGCCATCCAACCATCTCATCCTCTGTCATCCCCTTCTCCTCTTGCCCTCAATCTTTCCCAGCATCAGGGTCTTTCAAATGATGCAGCTCTTTGCATCAGGTGGCCAAAGTATTGGAGTTTCAGCATCAACATCAGTCCTCCCAGTGAACACCCAGGACTGATATCCTTTAGGATGGACTGGTTGGATCTCAACAAGGGACTCTCAAGAGTCTTCTCCAACACCACAATTCAAAAGCATCAATTCTTCTGTGCTCAGTTTTCTTTATAGTCCAACTCTCACATCCATACATGACCACTGGAAAAACTATAGCCTTGACTAGACAGACCTTTGTTGACAAAGTGACGACTCTGCTTTTTAATGTGCTGTCTAGGTTGGTCATAACTTTCCTTCCAAGGAGTAAGTGTCTTTTAATTTCAGGGCTGCAATCACCATCTGTAGTGATTTTGGAGCCCAGAAAAATAAAGTCAGCCACTGTTTCCACTGTTCCCCCATCTATTTGCCATGAAGTGATGGGACTGGATGCCATGATCTTTGTTTTCTGAATGTTGAGCTTTAAGCCAACTTTTTCATGACTTGCTGCTGCTGCTAAGTCGCTTCAGTCGTGTCCGACTCTGTGCGACCCCACAGACGGAAGCTCACCAGGCTCCCCTGTCCCTGGGATTCTCCAGGCAAGAACACTGGAGTGGGTTGCCATTTCCTTCTCCATGACTTAGGCCTCTGTAAATACAGCATTGTGGGGGGAAATAGTTTGTGTCAGGTAGGATCCAGTCAAGAAAATAGAAATTATACCAGTTATTTTAACAGAGTATTTAACACTGGGAATTAATTAAACATGTTTTGAAGGAATTTTTTTTAAATCAGATTTGGTTACAGTAATTCAGACTAATTGTTAATATTTCTAAGGAAGACCCTCACCCAGATCAATTTAACTTAAAAACAGCAAGTTATTTTAGACTAACTTAAAGTTTATGGAAATGCTTTAAAAATAATATGCTCTGTTGAAGTTTGTTAAGTATGTATTCTGCAGTCTTTACTGTGATTTCTTTGGTGAATATTTCTTTTTCCTGCAGTTTTATTGAAATAAAATTGACATAATTTTGGCATATTTCTTTTAACCAGTATTTGATATTAAAAAAAATTTTTTTGGAGCATGTTTGATATACAATGCTGTGTTAGTTTCAGGTGTACAGCAAAGTATATCAGTTATACATATACATATACCCACTCTTTTTAAGATTCTTTTCTCTTACAGGCAAATACAGGGTGTTGAGTAGAGTTTTCTATGCTATAAAATAGATTCTTGTTAGTTATCTGTTTTATATGTAGTGTTATGAATATGTCAGTCTCAATCTCCCAATTTATCCTGCCCCTGGTAACCATACATTGGTTTTCTATATCTGTGATTCTACTTCTGTTTTTTTTTTTTTTTTTTTAAAGGCTCTTCTCACATAGACTTATGTGAAATTAATGGCATTCACAGTCAGCACAGATATAGGGACAGGTTAGTGAACTAGGTGAGAGTTAAACCTTCAGGCAGGTGGGGATGAGTGTTTGGGAGTGATCAGCTGTGCTCTCATGACTTTGGGGATTAAGGAGAACCAAAGGCTCAGATGCCAGGAGACAAGGCAGTCAGTAAACTGTTCGAAAATCTGAGGAATTCTTTCAGGGATCTGGGAACCAGTCAGTCAGAGCAGAGGTAGAGAAGGGCAGCAAAGAAAGTCAAGGCAGTGAGAAGCTAGATGCTGAGAAGTCGCATGCTGCTGTGCTTAGTTGCTTGGTTGTGTCCAACTCTTTGCTCCCTGACAGATTGTAGCCCGCCAGGCTCCTCTGTCCATGGGGATTCTCCAGGCAAGAATACTGGAGTGGGTGGCAATGCCCTCCTCAAGGGGATCTTCTCAACCCAGGGATTGAACCCAGTTCTCCTGCATTGCAGATGGATTTTTTACTGGCTGAGCCACCAGGGAAACCCAAGAATACTGGAGTGGGTAGCCTATCCCTTTTCCAGGGATCTTCCTGACCCAAGAATCGAACTGGGGTCTCCTGCTTTCCAGGTGGATTCTTTACCAGCTGAGCTACCCAGGATGTTACATACCTGAAGGTACTTTATGCCATAAAACATAGATTGCAGCTTCTCTGATACCTACAGTTCCCTCTAGGATCATGTAGCTTACAACCTGTATCTTCCCTGAGATTTCATATATGGGAATTAGAAGAGAAAAACTTATTCTACTGGAATGCTGAAAAATGCTCCCCAAAGCTGACAGAAGTCCTATCTCCACTGAGTAAAGCCTGAGAAGGTGAGGACCCAGAGGTTGCCTGAAGCCACCGCCCCCCACCAGCAAGCGAAGCCTGAGAGCGTGAGAATGCAGAAGCTGCAAGAAGAGATGGAGAGACAGAAGGCTGACAGTGTCTTAAGTCAGCTCTCCGCCTTTCTTGTTTGCATATGTGACCCAATAAATTTTCCCTTTTAATAAAAAAAGGATGAATTTGTCTTCATGAATGGATACACTGTGGGGGGCGGTGGCTTCAGGCAACCTCTGTGTCCTCACCTTCTCAGGCTTTACTCAGTGGGGATAGGACTTCTGTCAGCTCTGGGGAGCATTTTTCAGCATTCCAGTAGAATAAGTTCTTCTCTTCTAATTTTCTTATATAAAATCTAAGGGAAGACACATTTAGTAAGCTACTCGACCCTAGAGGGCATTGAACATATCAGAGACGTTGTAATGTACATATTACGGCATAAGGTACCTTTGTATACTAAAAAAAAGTATCTTAAGAAAAATTTTTGAAAGCTATAAGTGAAGTATGTTGAGGAAGATACTTAAAAAAATATATATATGCATGTATTATGTGATCCAGAGGTAGCTCTGGTAGACCAGCAATCCCACTGGAGCCATATAGAATGTGAGATGGGCAATTAGTTGAAGGGGCGAAGTGAAGGGGATGCTCTTCCCAGAAAGGCTGGAGGAATAGGCGAGGAAGGGGTCTGGGGGAGTGGATGTGGCCTGAGCCCTGTGGGAGCGGTGAGCAGTGGAGCAGTCATGCTGATCCTTAAAGGAACCATGATTTGCTCTTTCTCCGCTTGACAAGATGAACTACCATGCTTCCCCTTTCACTGAATCTCAGGAAGCTCAAATCCATTTCATGGCTCTCATGATCTGCCTTTCTGTGATCTGTATTTCCTTCTGTCCTTTACTTGCTACTGTAATTTATGTGTGTTTTCTTCATCCTGATTTTTATTTTTTACTTATAGTGTACCTTTTACTGTATTTTTTTTTTTTTTGCCATTAATTATCTCAGGTCTTTTGCGTATTAGACAATGAATGGATGGAAAGAAGCACTGTGACTGAAAGTACCTAATGGTTTCTACCAGGAAGATAGAATAAAGCTGAAGCCACGAGGGATTGTGACATTTACCACACATGCATAACACATGTTCTGATGTTGATATGTTCCTGGGAAGTTGTCTATATACACTAAACTTGATGTGATTATTTTTATCCGTTATGATTTTAAAGTACAGAAAAATCGCTACTTTCAGTGCTTCCCTCTTAATTTGGTGAATGTAGAAACGTAAGGAGTTGCTGGAAACACAAAAGCACCACTCTTAGAATTGAAGGAGGATAGTCTTTCCCTTCTCCAGGGGATCTTCCCAACCCATGGATTGAATCCAGGTGTACCACATTGCAGATGCTTTACGAGCTGAGCCACAAGGGAAGTTCAAGAATACTGGAGTGGGTAGCCTATCCTTCTCCATTCATCTTCCCAACCCAGGAATCAAACCAGGGTCTCCTGCACTGCAGGTGGAATCTTTACCAAACTCAGCTATCAGGGAAGCCCTAATAGCTTAATAGAAACTTAAAACCATCTGTATATTCTGTTTCAGTTACTGTCTGTTTATATGTCTGCTTAAAGGCTTTTTATCGGATTCATGAGCAGTAGCCCTTCTCTTTACCTAAGAAGGAACATTATTTAGTTGCAAAAGAATATGAATGTAAACTATATAGAACGATGCATACCTCTCTTATTTGCAGTCATTTCAGTTGTATAAAGTGAATAGGTTGCCTATATCATATTTGCTTATAGAGCCCTAAGCAGGGAGCTCATAGACAAATAGCCTTATAACCTGATAAATTGAAAGAGGGTTGCAGTATTGATTTCATTTAAATAAAAACTATAATTGTAGCTAATTTTATTGAATACTGTAAGGGGCGCACTCTGCTAAGTGCTTTGTGTTACTATCTCATTTAATTTTCACAGCCCTTTATTCTCATACAGCACTACTGTTATTCCTGGTTTATAAATACCTGGTTTATAAATAAGAAAATGACCCTTAGAGTGGTTAAGCAAGTTTCACAGGGGTACAGAGCTAGTGAATGGGAAAGTGAGAATTCCAGTCCAGGTATTCTGACCCTATAACTAAAAAGGAAGCATTCTAAGTATTTTCTGGTTGGAAGTCTCATTTTTAGAGCTAAAAATATCATAGAACATATCATAGGAATACTTTTAGTTGCCAGACAGGGGGACTTCCCTGGTGGCTCAGACAGTAAAGAATTTCCCTGCAGCATGAGAGACCCGGGTTTGATCCCTGGGTCCAGAAGATCCCCTGGAGAAGGGAATGGTTACCCACTCTAGTATTCTTTCCTGGAGAATCCCATGGAGAGAGGAGCCTGGTGGTGTACAGTCCATGGGGTCACAAAGAGTAGGACATGACTGAGCGACTAACACTTTCACTTTCAGAGATAGAGAAGCATGGAGGTATAATGGCAGAAGTGTGGTTTGAGTCACAACCTTGTCATTCTTTAGTTGTGTAGACTTGGGCAAGTCTCATGGCTTTTCTGATCCTTTGTGTTCAGGGTGGGGGTAAAATAGCAATAACAATAGTAAGCTTTTGATTTAAATGTGTGAGGAAAATAGCCAGGCACATAATAGACAATTAATGTTAGGTTTTTAAATTATTATTAAAAGAATTTGTAAATACAGTTATTGCAGCCAGAGTTATATGCTATGTGTCATGGAAACATAAGTATGCAGAGTCTTGGGACTCATTATACAGGACTTTACTAGGTCTTAGAAGAAGCTGGTGATGCAGGAACTTGGCTCTTCAGCCTCTAAACTCCTGGGAGGAGACTCTAAGCAGTGGTGGTGGGGGCAGCTCTGGTTTCATCCTCAGAGAGGAATGGTGACGTCGTGGAGATCATCTCTGATCTCCTTCTAAGCATCTTTTCGGTGCCCGGTTTCCCCAGAAACGTCAAGCTTGCCTTTGTGGGAGCTGGAGAGGGAGTCCAGTGTGGAAGTGACTGTCTTTTGTCCACCCCTGTACCACGTGTATCTTTCTACCCAGTTCCTGAAATTCCTTTGACTAGGAGCAGTTCTTCCCCATTTAGACACCCAGAGCATGAGAAGCAAACCTCCATTGCTGGAAGAAATGAGTTTACCCTTACAGACCACCAGTGGTTACTCAACAAGTTCACCTGCTCATTTCACTTCCTACAGTATCAACTTACACAGTCAGAGAACTTGATGAGCAGCAGATATCACCAAAGAGAACGTAAAAACAATCATTTGATTTTTGTCTTTTTGGAAGCCTCTAGTAAACTCATAGTCTTAGGTCACTGAGAAAAGAAAAGTATATCCTCGATTACCTTTAGGATATACTTTCATATTTACTTTTCTCAACCATTATTTCTGAGGCTGAAGCAATCAATTTATGAGTTCACTGAGCTTCATTTTTTAAAATATAACAAGACCATGCGTAATGAACAGTTGGCTGCACGGCGAGGGCTGTGGGGCTCAGGTGAGCAGGGATGGTTAGAATTGTAATGGTGGGGGTGGGGGAGCAGCGACAATGCCTTTGGCGCCCCGCACCTCTCTGCAGGCCCACTCTGTCCCCCTCAGAGCCTCTCTGAAGTTCTGTGGGGAAGCAGAGCAGAATGACTTACCCCATTTTACAGTGGGGGTTAGTTCTTTTTGCTCAGGAGTCAGTGTTTGAATTTGTGCTCTGGTTCTTTGTTTTTATTGTATGCCCAGAAGAATGGCCAAGGATGACCGTAAATTGTCAATTTTCTCTTGATTTTAACAGTCAACCATCTCATCTTCACGTTTTGTTTAGCCTGGAAATGCTCTGTTTGACCCAGCAGCATTGCTGGAATAATAGCCATTAGACTCAGCCCACAGTTTTTCTCAGTGCTTACAAGCCAAATACATCGTCCTGTGCATCTGGATTTCCTTGGTCAGACTTTGAAAATTAGGTTTTGGGAGCCATGAAAGAAAGATAACAGAAGCAGTTTACCCTACTTTCAGTGTTGGCCAGTTGAATCATTAGATGGAAAATTTTTTAGCATGAAATACACTCCACATGATCATACCAAAAGCATTTGCTTTAAGATTGGGCAGTTAGCTGAGTTAAACAGAGCTAGGTTTTGAATCCTTTAAAAAAATCTGATTTCTTTCAACCTGTGTGTGATATTTCAAGTATTTATGGTGCTCTTAAGACTTCGCAGGCGGCGTTAGTGGTGAAGAACCCACCTGCCAATGCAGGAGACAATGCAGGGTTCATTAGATCCTGGGTCGGGAAGATCCCTGGGAGGGGGAGATGGCAACCCACTCCAGTATTTTTGCTCGGAGAATCCCATGGACAGAGGAGTCTGGCAGGCTACAGTCCATAGGGTCGTAAAGAGTCGGACATGACTGAAGCAACTTAGCACTCACAGTGCTCTTGATCATATTGTAGTTAAGCTTAGGTTTTGTCCCTCTCACTAAGCTTAACAACTGTTTATTTGCATCAAGCCTAAAACAGAATGAAGCAAAATCACTGGTTAGTGGCATAGCTGATGTTTTCCTATAAAATAATAGAAATATTCTGAAACCCAAGCTTACATTTTGAAGCATTAGCAGGGTTGTAAAAATCTGATTTTCTTAACCATTATACCTCATGGGTTGAAATAAGCAATTCCTTGAAGACCAGCCATAGTAATTTCTGTGTATGTCAGAATTGAGAAGTATAATTTGATCATAGTAGATGCTCTAGAAACAAGAGATGAGTAGATTCCACGGCATGCCCTGCAGGAGCCTCCGTGGTCCCTCCCGCACACATTCTCAGCCTCATCCTTCTCCATCTCTGTCTCCTCCTCTGTCACCACCTACAAGACTGCGTTCTGAAGTTTCCCTTATTTATTAACACATAACTTCTACCTCTACTCAGTTGCAGGTTTCCTGAAGGCAGGGTCCATGCCAGATTCATTTCTGTATTCATCGTAACATTGCTTATCACAAATAGAGGGTGCTCAATGACTGTGTGGCCAGAGAGATGAGAGGAAAGAAAGAGGAGATCAAGGGGGGAAGAAGGAAGGAAGATGGAAGGAAAGGATTACACTGCATCCATCAACATCCATTGTTGTTGTTTAGTTGCTAAGTTGTGGCCGACTCCTTTGCAGTTCCATGGACTGTAGCCCATCAGGCTCCTCTGTCCATGGAATTTTCGAGGCCAGAATACTGGAGTGGGTTGCCTTTTCTTTTTGCTGTGGATCTTCCCAACCCAGGGATCAAAGCCATGTCTTCTGAATTGGCAGGTGGATTCTTTACCACTGAGACACCAGTGAAGCTGCAAAATTCATTATTTAGTCTAAAATTAAAAAAAAAAAAAATTAAAATTTCAATCTGTTAGCGAAACCTTCTGAATCTTTGTTTTCCAATCAACCAGTTGTTAAATGATACAGGATTTCTCATACATACACCTTCATTTCTCCAGGACGAGGCTGCACCAGGGAATTGTGGAGAATCTGCTGGGGGGTGGGTGTCATGTATCAACTCATCTTTCTGATTTCAAGTGGGAGCTGTGGATTGCCATCACTTCTACATGGTATTGGTAGGCATTTTATCTAGCTCTTGTATCTCCATGTTCTTGCTTGAAATAATGGAAGAACAGCACTTGTTTTACCTCATGAGATTTCTTTGAGGACCAAATAAAAGAATGTTCCTGAAAGCACTTTGGAAAGGGTGAAGTGTTCCCTAAATAGATGGAAGGATATATTCTTGCTATTGCTGTTAGTGACCTCGTACCTTGGGGTTTTTCTCAGCCTGTGGAAGCCTTTGATCTGGGTGTATCCTTATTGCTTATAAAAAAGGTTAAGTGATATCTAGAGATGATTTATTTCACCAATTAGATTGATGGCAACATTTATGCCACTGATTACATTGGTGAACATTACCTTCAAAACAGGAAAGTGACCTTTATTTCTGCTTGACTCTGCTGCTACCCTGGAAGATCAGCCTAGGAAAGAAAAGTAATAGTTTATCATGAGCAGATGTATTGGTCAAACACATGAAAATTAATTCTAGTTAGTTGTACCTTTAAGTTTTATGTGGTGTAGTTGCTAGTTGTGTCCGACTCTTTGCGACCCCACGGACTGTAGGCACCAGACTCCTCTGTACATGGAATTCTCCAGGCAAGAATACTGGAGTGGGTTGCCATTCCCTTCTCCAAGGGATCTGCCCAGCCCAGGGATCAAACCTGTATCTCCTGCATTGTAGGCAGATTCCTTACCCTCTGAGCCTCCAGGAAAGCCCTAAATAAAAGAATGAATAACATAAACATAATAATATTAAGACTCAAAGCAGTGCTCATTTTCTAGCCTTCTTGTCTCTGCCAGATAAGAGCATGATTATTTGAAAATTTATGCTCCATACATGTCTGAAACATGTTCATTTCTTCTTTGCCATGAGAATCACTTTCCAGTGATAGCCAAAGAAGCTGAGACTTCTTTGCATCAGGACTTGGGTTTGGAAGGTCTGCTTCTTTATCACTGCTCAAACTGCACTCCACAATCAGCTTTGTACAAAATGACATAGAGTGGTCCAGGGGTATAGGGGACTCCTTATATTTCCACCTGAGCAAATACAGGAATCAAAATTCAGGAGGGAACAACCACAGTTTCTATTTAATAGAGAGCAATTTATGATACGGAACAGCAGATAGACACCTACAGACAACACAAGGCAAAACAAGTGAGCAAAATAAACCACCGAGAGCAGGGTGCCCCTTGGAAATAGATTTCAGCAGCAGAGTGATGATAATCACCTGTCAATCAAGTACCGGGTAGCAGTTTAGTTTGCAGTCTTTGAACATATTGGTGCAAATGATATGTGTCTGATACACTGAAGAGGAGAATGAGAATGATTTGGGTTTATTCATGTTCAGAAACTACCCCAGTTTCTTTCTCTGGAAATTATTTTCAAATTTTGATATTGAGCACGAGAGAAAAAAACATGATTCAAAAAGAGAGCACTTGAGACTCTGTAAGCCTGCAGCTGGGAGAGAGCACAGATATCATAGTTGAGATGTGACTCTTAGAAGAGCTGACGGAGTCATCCTTATTACTCACTTCATGCTAATTGCAGAGTGAGAGGGCACCAGTCCATTCAGCGAGTTCACATGTGGAATAAACCCCTCAATAGTCCCTCATCGTGGGGAGGAAATTGTTCTCATTAGTATTTGATTAATTGAGGTAGAATTTGCATACAGAAAAATTCACTTGTGTGTATGTATAGTTCTATGAGTTTTGATCAACACATAGAGTCATATAACCACCACCACAGTCAATAGTGGGAAGAGTTGCATTACCCTTCATATGTTCTCGGGCCCCTTTGTAACTGCTGTCCTCATCCCCAGCCCCTGGAAACCACCGGTCTGTTTCAGTACTGATGGTTTTCCCTTTCTCAGAATTTCATAAAGATGAGATCAGGCAGTATGCAGCCTTTTGACTCTGGCCTCTTTCACTTAGCAGTAATGCACCTTAGATTCATCTGTGCTGTGGGATGTTTTGCTAAGTACTAGTCCATTGGGTGGATATACCACAGCTTATTGATCCATTCACCAGTTGAAGGTATTTCAGTTGTTTCTAGTTTGGGGCATTTGTGAGTAAAGTTACTATAAACATTCATGTGTAGATTTTCATGTGAGCATAAGCTTTCATATCACTTGTTTTCAGTTCTAGCGAGGAATGAGATTGCAGGGTTGCATGGTAAGAGTATGGCCAACTTTCATAAGATGAACTTTTATTTGAAATTTCCAGTTTTTACAAGGTGACTATGCCATTTTTGCATTCCCACTAGCAACAGGAGTTCCACTTGCTTCAAATCCTTACCAACACTTGATATTGTTTATCTTTTAAATTTTAATTTTAGTGGATGAGTAGTAGTATCTCATTGCGACTTTAATTTGCATTTTCCTAATAGCTAGTAATGTTGTGTATCTTTTCATATGTTTATTCGCCATCTGTATATCACTTGGAAAGTAACATTTCAATTCTTTTGGGTCATTTTTTTATTTTGTCTTACTAAGTTGTTGGAATTATTTTTGTATTCGGAATGCACTTTCTTTATATGTATATTATGTATATATATTTTGCAAATACTTTCTCCCAGGCTGTGGTTTGCTTTTTTTGCCTTAACAGTGTCTTAAGAAAAGCAAAAGTTTTACATTTTGATGATGTCCAATTTATCCTTTTTAGGGAATACATTGTGGTTTTCATCTCCTGGTTAAAAATCTTTGCCTAATCCGAGGTCTCTGAGAAGTTCTGTATTTTCTTCTAGACACTTTATAGTTTTGGCTCTTACAGAAAGTGCTATCCATTTTGAGTTCGTTTTTATATATAGTATGAGATTTGAAGTTCTTTTTTTATATAGACCATCATTCTAAGCACCATTTCTTAAAAAGATTATTCTCTCTGTGTTGAACTGTCTGGGTGCCTTTGTTGAAAATCAGTTGGCCACATGTTTGTAAATCTGTTTCTGGCTTGTGTTTTGTTTCATTGATCGATATGGTTTTCTTTAGGCCAATACCACATTGTCTCTATTTCTGTAGCTTTATATGAGTCTTAAAATCAGGTAGTATAAGTTTTCCAACTTTGTTCTTTTTTACAAAATTGTTTCTGCTGTTCTAGTTTGTTTACGTATTCATATACATTTTAGAACTCATCAATTTCTATGAAAAGGGCTGGTGGGGTTTGGATTGCAGAACTCTGTAGTTTTTGCATTTACAGAGCAGTTGATGGAGAATTGACCTCTGAAAGATATTGAATCTTTTGAAAAATGAGTATAGTTTATCTCTCTATTTAGGTCTTATTTCATTTCTTTCAGGAAATTTTGCAGTTATTAACATTTAGGTGTTGCATACACTTTGTTGAATTGTCCCTAACTGTGATATTTTTGAATTTCAGTTTCTAGTTGTTATGACTAATATATATAATAGTTGACTTTAAAAACATCTTTTAAAGATATCTTGCTGTTATTAATTTCTTATTTGACACCATTGTACTGACCACATGCACTGGATGAATTCAGTAATTTAAAATTTGTTGAGACTTATTTTATGACTCAAAATATGATGTCCTTTTATAACTGTTTTCTGTACATCAGAGAAGAATGTGTTCGTTGCTATTGTTGGGTGAAATGTTCTATAATTATCTATGGATAGTTAGGTGGATTTGGTTACTAGCATTCAAGTCTTCTCTGTTTCTGGTGAATTTTTCCCTCCTTGTTCTGTCAACTATAGAAGTGGTCTTGAAATCTCAAACTGTAATTGTGGATTATCTGTTACACTTTTAGTTCTGTTGGTTTTTGCTTCAGGTACTCTGAAGCTCTTGTTATTAGGTGCATACACATTTATGATTTTTATATCCTGTTGATAAACTTGACTCCATTATAATTATAAAATGTCCCTCTTTATGGCAGATAATATCCTTTTTTTTTCCTGACATCTACCTTGTCTGGTATCGATTCTCTAGCTTTCTTTTGATGAGTGTTAGTGTGGTACATCCTTTTCCATCCTTTTACCTTTAACCTTTCTGTTTCTGTATATTTGAAGTAAATTTTTTGTTGACATCATAGTTGATTCATGTTTTCTTATCCAAATGAACAATCTCTGACTTTCTACTGGTGTATTTAGAGCATCTTTTGTTTTAAACTCACTCAATATGGGTGAGTTTAAATCATCCACTTTGCGTATTGTTTTCTACTTGTCTCCTTTGCTCTTTGTTCCTTTTTCTTCTCTTTTACTATGTTATTTTATATTACAAAGTATTAGGATTTCATCTTAGGTTCATTATTTATTAGTTATGCTTTTTTTATTTTTACTTTAGTAGTTGCTCTTGGGTTTTAAAACATACATCCTTAAGATGGTTTGCCTTCAAATAATATTATTTCTTCTTATCACATTTAACATAAGCACCTTATGACAATTATTTCCATTTCCCGTCTTAGTCTTTGTGCTGTTGTTACCATACACTTTATTTCTATGTATTTTATAAACTCCATTTAAAATAGTTATGTCTTTTAAGGAGATTAAGAATGAGAGAAAGCTTTTTATTTTTATCTGTATATGTACAGGTTTTAGTTCTCATCTTTGAATAGATCCAAATTTCCATCTGGTCGCATTTCCCTCCTGCCTTAAGTTTTTCCTTTAACACTTCTTCTAGTGCTAGTTGGCTGATGATGGATTAATTTAGCATTTACATGTCTGAAAAAGTCTTCCACCCTCACTTTTTAAAGATAATGCGTCCAGATAAAGAATTCTGGGGTTCCATTTCCCTTTCTTTTAGTAAAGATGTTGTACTAATGTCTTTTGGCTTGCATTGTTCCTGATGTGTGCATCTGCTATCGTTCTTGTCTTTGTTCCTCTGTATAATGTATCCTTTTTGCTTTGGCTGCTTTTATGATTTTCTTTTAATATTGGTTTTCAGCAGTTTGATCATCATGTTCCTTGGTGTGATTTTCTTCACATTTCTTGTACTTGATATTTTCTGAGCTTCTAGATTTTAAGGTTATGGTTTTTATTGCATTTCAAACATTTGGCCCATTATTTCTCTATATATATTACATATATTTCTTTATATAGATGTGTATTTTGCACTCCCCTTTCTCTTTCCTTATTAAATTGGCCCACAGTGGCATTTAATTCCTATTTCTTCACTCTCTGTAATGTGCCCCTTTGTTTTCTGTTACATTTACTACAGTTCAGATCCTCATTGTTTCTCTCTTTGTCTGTTGCAAAAAACTTGTCTTTATTTTGCCCCTCTCCAGTCCTTCTATATTCCACAGGGTCTATCACAGTGAGTTTTCTGAAATATGCTATGCTTAAAACCCTTCAGTGGTTGCCTATTGCCTGTAGAATGCACTTAGACTGCATAGCATGGTCCGTAGAGCCCCTCATCCCTCCCTGCTCGGTAGCCTTTTCCCTGTACCACCCCCACCCTACGGATGGCACTCTGAACTCTTTATGGCAGTACCACGGAAGTGCCTCCAGTTCCCCAAGTGCATCGTGCATTTCCATCTGTGTACACACTCATGCCTTTGTTATGAGACCTTCCTGCCTCCCTTGCCTTGTGCCTATAAACGCCTCCTCATCAAATTCACATACTTCCTCTGTGAAGCATAATAACCTTGTCATCCCTTTCCCACTCTTTTGGACCTTGAACACGCTCTATTGTCTTGAGGTCATTGTTTATTAGTCATCCTGAAGGCAGTGGCACCCCACTCCAGTACTTTTGCCTGGAGAATCCCACGAACGGAGGAGCCTGGTGGGCTGCAGTCCGTGGGGTCGCTAAGAGTCAGACATGACTGAGCGACTTCACTTTCTCTTTTCACTTTCATGCATTGGAGAAGGAAATGGCAACCCACTCCAGTGTTCTTGCCTGGAGAATCCCAGGGACGGGGAAGCCTGGTGGGCTGCCGTCTGTGGGGTCGCACAGAGTCGGACACGACTGAAGTGACTTAGCATAGCATAGGCCGACTTATGTGTGGGTAGAGACTATATTGTATTTCTTATTAAATACTTAGTAATGGCACCTAGCAAGCACTTGGTAAGGTGTTTGAGTAGATTGATGATTGGTATTTAGTAGATATTGAGACCATTCTTCTTAAAATAAATTGAACTCAAATTTAAACATAACACATATATAAAAAGCACTAATGATTATATTGTGAGAGCCTACTATGTTACAGGACAATGAAAGGCACGTTCCATTCCTTACCTCTTGTGTTTACAACAGCAGTACAAGGAGTATTATCCTCATGAGTGGCCCACTCATGGGAAATTTAAGTTTGGAGAGATTATGAACAAGGCTGTGCAGATAGAAAATGGCAGAATTAGAATGCAAACTCACGTGTATGTCATACTTTCCCTCCTTACATGCATATGAGGAGTTCTGCCATGTCACTGATAGTTCTATCATATTATCTAGGTTTCCAATAAGAGAATTACAGCAGAAATTGTGTAGAGAACAGTGTGGATCATAGTATGGACTCAGAAAACTGATGTTACAGACAAAAAGGAAGTCTATCTAAAAGGCTGTTGTGTATGTCTGGAAAGAGTTCTTTTGTAGACTGTTTGGCCTACAAACATCCAGTGCTTATATCTTTTCCCATTTGTCATATGGCCGGCCATGTGACGGGGAGTCTTGAGGTAATAAGTCATAGAAATCTTCCCAAGCCATGGGATGTGGAGTTTCCTGCAGAGAGGGGTAAAAAGGCTTTAGGCGGTGACTTGGGGAACAGTGGAGGGAAGGAAAGACTCTGGAGGTGCCAGCTGTGCTAACAAAAGATTCAAGGGGCTCAGAACCCGCAGTCATCATGACAGCTTTGGCTGGGGCCACATGCCTCCACCCAGTCAGCTGCAGGTCACTGCCTGTTGGACTTTATCTCCTCTTAGGTTCCCCTCAAAGTGACCATTGAATTTTAGCCTAATTGCAATTCACCCCCACCCCTCTAATTTAAACATGTTGAGTATAGTGGTCTCAGTGTAGTGGTTGAGTGTAAAAATGGAGTGTAGTGGTCTCCAGAAGCTGCAGGGGCTGTCCTTTTGTACATAAATATCATGATTTTAAAATTTACTCTGTACTACTGAAATTCAGAATAATATTTACAAAGGCATGGTTCTTTCCACTTTGGACTTTATATTCTAGAAAATAATTAAACTATGGTTTTGGTGTTTTAATTCTAAAATTTTCTGCTATGTGTGCTGGGGGTGGAGAGCTTTGTAACTTCTGTTACAGCAACTCTGTTTTCCACAGTGTTGGCACACAAGGGTCTGAAAACAATGTCAGTTTAAATGTGCACTTGGGGGCAATTCTTGACCTGTTCCTCATCTCAGAAGAGTTGCAGGTGGTGTGCAAGGAAGCTAAGTGTACTCACCTTTTGAATAGCCTGTGGATCTATGTTTAGTGTTTCTTTTAGTCTAGGTAGGTGAAAGAAAAGGTAAACTCAGCTAATAAGAAGAATTTTGCTTCTAAGGAGGATACATTATGCTGCAAATTGAAACAAATTAGAACTTTTAATGTAGTTGCATTCTCTCCCTTAGGTCTTACATGATGTTGTAATGAAGATTTTTTTGGTTCTTTAAAAAGAAAAATATCTATTAGCATGACTTATTGTCGTGACAAACAGGCACCTATATTTTGGCAATGGATGGAGGGTAGTGATGGTTTCTGGAGCCCTTCATGTGATGTCAATTAAGGAATTATTGGGTCAACTCACACATAAAAACAGCTGACCCACATTAATACTGACCTGAAATTATCCCAGTAGATACAATTGGTACTCTCCTTGCTGCCACAAAAGAGGTCACTTATTTTCTTTTTCATAATCACAAATATAAATTTTATTTAAGTGCTGACTTGTTACTAGAATTTAAAAAACTAAATCTTGGGTGTATACCATGGACTAATGGTGTTACAGCTCTTATGGAGAATGGAATTGCTTACTTCAAGTTTATTGAAAAATTTCTTAAGTCTGTTCTTTTAGAGAAAGTATTGTGTTTGGTGGACTTGATAGCATTTCTCATTTCCTTTCCTTTATTTTTTTAGAATTCTCCTAAGAAGTCAATTAAAGATATTCTGGGGAGGATTTCTTAAAAAAAGAAAAGAAAAATAAAAAAACAGTGTCAAAGACAAAGATTAATCTGTCATTTTAAATAGGTATGACAGTAAATAACCTAGGTAGAACCAGAAAGAATATTTTTGTTGAGAGGTTGTTGCATACATTGGTAATATATTTTATGTGTACTTTTGTTGGAAAATGTTGGTGGTGGTGTTTAGTCTCTAATCATGTCCGACTCTTTTGCGACCCCATGGACTGTAGCCCGCCAGGCTCCTCTGTCAAGGGGATTGCCCAGGCAGGAATACTGGAGTGGGTTGCCATTTCCTTCTCCAGGAGATCTTACCAACTCAGAGATCAAACCCTCGTCTCCCACACTGAAGATGGATTCTTTACTGCTGAGCCACCGGGGAAGCCCCTTTGTTGGAATATCAAATGATAAATCGTATAGACATTGAACTTCCATTGTTAACTTCATTGTTAGGCTTCAGGGAAAATGAATGCAGTCATTTATCCTAGAGGTCTCTGTGGGAGACAGATAACTTTTTTCAAGTAGTAGGCAGAAAAAGAATATAGCATAACTTTATTCCTAAAATGCCTCTTCTGATTAGTCTGAATTAAGAACCTACAAGTGAAAACACAAATAAGGTCTCACTGGAATGAAGATACACATTTCTTGAATCACTGTATTTTTAACAGGGCTCTATGATGAGCTTCTGATAGCCTCTTCCCTGGGCTAATGTTGATAGTCTGAGGATGCTTTGTGGAAATCCTAGGTGAGCCAGGGATCCAGGACAGATCTGGAAGATTCATTTATAAATGTATTTTTGTCAATTGGTTAATTAGTTTGTTATTGTAGATTGTTAATAATTGACTGGATATTTTGGCAGACTGACCAGGTTCACCAAGTGGAGAGGGTGGTGATTTTTGATATGGATATTTGGATTAATGGAGTTGTCTGCACTCAATTTAAATTTAATACCAAGTTTAAATTTCTGGCCACTGTGTGCTATCCTTATTGGAAAATAGGAACATTTAAAAAGTTTTGCTATTGCCTGCGAGGACTTTAATCAACTATTCTCTTGACTGACAGATATTTATTGAACTTTTATTGCATTCAATAAACTGTGCCGTGGAGTAGCAGAGCAAGAGATAACAGAAAAGTAGGGCATGGTTTCTGCACTCAAGATGTGAATTTAAGCAGAGCAGATAACTGAATCAGTAGTTGGTGAATAAATACATTGATAAGTAATGCTCATAATTTGTAATGAAATTTTAAAAAGAAAAGCAGAGGGACTTAGTTTTGTCTCTCTCCTGTATCACCATAGGCTGAAATAGCCAGGTATATAGTAAGTCCTCTATGCACCCTTGTTGAATGAACGAGCAAGCAACCATGTATTATACATGCAGTCAGAGTTATTGTAATCCAGTGGAAGTTCATCCCTTCTGGCTGGGTTCACCAAGGAAGGCTTTGTAAAGTAGGAGATTTAGTTACTGAGACAGGCAGGACTGCCTAGAGAAAAGGGATTGTGAGGATGTTCCTGAGGAGATGCTGCAAGCGAACAGTGGAAATGTGGCAGGGGTGGGTGGTCACCAAAGGCAGATTTTGAAAAGCCTTTGATGGCGCATTTAAATTTTCCTGTAGAGACAATGAAGTGTGAAAAGGGATGTTTTAGAAATAGGAATCTAGAGTTGTTATACTAGATGCATTGAAGAGAGAAGTTGTAAAAAGTCCATGGATAAGGCTTGGTAATGAAGTGGATTGATGAGCAAAAGGGAGGAGTTAAAGATGGTGACATTCTTGTTTTGAGCTTGGTTGACTTGGATAATGTAATAGTAAAAGCATAAATGAAAAAAGGAAAATCAGAAGGGAAAATTAACGTTTTATGGGAAGATTTTTCTGTTTTAAATTTCTTAATGTTTAAAATAATAGGGACACTTCATTGTGGGCTGAGAAAAATCACAGAAGCACAGATATTTTTGACCTGAGAGGCATCTTGGAAACCGAGTTATGATTAGACACCAGTCCAACCCTGTTATCTTATTGATGACGTATCAGTATGTGATGAGTGATGTTATCTTACAGCCACCTGGGGTCCGAAAGAGCCCCAGGAATGCAGTCTCTGGCTTAGATGCAGAGCACAAACAGGGTAGCAGATGTGCAGAGTCATTTACAAGGTATCAAAGGGTACTTAAGAAGTACTCCTTCACTTGAAGTTTGGTTTCGTCTCTTAAATTTGAAGAGCCACTATAAAATAGTTCCAGGTAACACACCTGGAGGTATCTATACAGTATAAACATTGTGTTATAAGACTGGTAGAATCCTTTAATATTAGGCAATGTACTCATTCATTCTTACTAATAAAAATAGTCTTATTGTTGTTGTTCAGTCGCTCGGTCGTGTCTGACTCTTTGCTGCCTTATGGACTGCAGCACACCAGGCTTCCCTATCCTTCACCATCTCCTGGAGCTTACTCAAACTCATGTCCATTGAGTCAGTGATGTCATCCAACCATCTCATCCTCTGTTTTCCCCTTCTTCTCCTGCCTTCAATCTTTCCCAGCAACAGAGTCTTTTCTCATGAGTCAGCTCTTTGCATTAAGTGGCCAAAGTATTGGAGTTTCAGCTTCAGTATCAGTCCTTCCAATGAATATTCAGGATTGATTTCCTTTAGGATTGACTGGTTTGATCTCCTTGCTGTCCAAGGAACTCTCAAGAGTCTTCTCTAGCCCCACAGTTCTTGCTCCCAAATGTGATATTAATAGTGCCACATTAATAATAATTTATCTTTCTCTTAATAATTTGACATATTTATGTTTAATAACTTCTGTGTGGATATCACTGAGTTGAAGCTTACTCAATTCTAGGCATATTTTACACTGCAAGTAGTCTATCTAGGAATTTTTTAGCATAGCTCTGGAGTGCCATATTGTCACTTTTGAGGAGGCAGCAGTTGCTAAGGCCCTCACTGGTGGCATGTCCAGATGGACCTGTAAACCATCTCTCTTCTGCTTGGATGTTGCTAGGAATGATGGTATCAGCATAGTTGGCCTTGGACATGTGTTAAATAGAAGTGGTGGGGCTCAGAAGGAGGGTTTAGGTGCCAGTTCTCACTCTTGGCGTATATGCTTTTGTATTCCAATCCCTATTACATGTGAGGATAGAAAATGTTCATCTTCCTGCTCACACCCTTTGTGTCTGCCTGACCCAGACCCAAGATTGTAAGTATAACACTGGGCTTTTGGCTTCTGGAGATCATGGATGTTATTCCAAAAACTGAGCCGACATTTACTGTGTGAGGATTCTAATTCTTTTTTTTTTCTCCAGCTTTATTAAGATATAATTGACATATAACATTATATAAGTTTAAAGTGTTCAGTGGTGATGATTTGATAACATATCTATATCTATAAATAAAATGAAATGTTTTCTACAACAAGATTAGTTAACACATCTTTCACTTCACATAATTATAGTTTTGTTTTTATGTTGAGAACATTAAAACTCTATTCTCATAGCATGTTTCAAGTTTAGGATACAGTATTGTTATCTATTAGAGAAGGCAATGGCCCCCCACTCCAGTACTCTTGCCTGGAAAATCCCATGGACGGAGGAGCCTGGGAGGCTGCAGTCCATGGGGTCACTAAGAGTCGGACACGACTGAGCGACTTCACTTTCACTTTTCACTTTCATGCATTGGAGGAGGAAATGGCAACCCACTCCAGTGTTCTTGCCTGGAGAATCCCATGGACAGAGGAGCCTGGTGGGCTGCTGTCTATGGGGTCACACAGAGTCAGACATGACTGAAGCGACTTAGCAGCATTGTTATCTATAGTCACAATGTTGCACATTAGATCCTCAGAATTTTTCATCTTATACTTGAAAGTTTGTTCCCTTGGACCAATGTATTTCCTTGCCTCGCTCCCCGCCTGGAGTGAGGGACCTCCATTCTGCTGTCTGTTTGTATAAGTTCAGTGTTTTTCGATTCCATAGGTAAGTGAGGTCACGCAGTATTTGTCCTTCTCTGACTTATTTCACTTAACATAAGGCCTCAAAGTTTATCCATGTCACACATGGCAGGATTTCTTTCTTTTTAATCGATACGCACCATGTTTTCTTTATCTGTTCAACTGTTGATGGCAACTGAGGTTGTTTCCATTTCTCACTATCGTGAAATACATTACAATGAACATGGGAGCCCAGATACCTCTTTGAGATAGTGATTTCATTTTCTTCAGATATTTACCCAGAAGTGGGATTGCTGGATCATTTGATAATTATATGTTTAACTTTTTAGGGAGCTTCGTAGTGTTTTCCGTACTAACTGCATCAATTTAACATTTCTACTAGTAGTATACAAGGGTTCCCTTTTCTCTGCATCCTCACCAGCATTGGTTATTTTGTGTTTTCTTCATAATAACCATTCTGACATGGGTGAAGTGGTTCCTTCCTGTGGTTTTGATTTGCCTTTCCGGATGATTAGTGATTTGAAAGTACACCTTTTCTTGTACTTGTGGCCATTTGCATGTCTTTGTTGGAAAAACATTCAGATTCTCTGCCCACTTTTTAATAGGATTGTTTGTATTTTTGTCATGAAGTTTTGAATATGAAATCATACAGGTGATTTGCAAATGTTTTCTCATATTCTGTGTTGCTTCTTCATTTTATTGTTCTCTTCTTTTGTTGTGCACAAGCTTTTTAGTTTGATTTAGTCTCACTTGTTGATTTCTGCTTTTGTCACTTGTTCTTCTGATGTCATATTCAAAAACGACCATTGCTAAAACCAATGTCAAGGAGCTTTTCTCTTGTGTTTTCTTCTAGGAGTGTTATGGTTTCAAGTGTTACTCTTAAGTCCTAAATTCATTCTGAGTTAATGTTTGTGAATGATGTAAGATAGGGATCAAATTTCCTTTTTTTTTTTTTTTTTTTTGCATGTGGATATCCAGGTTTTCCAACACTACTTATTAAAGAGACTGTCCTTTCCCCATTATGTATTCTTGTATCATTGTCATTATCAAATATTAGTTGACCGTATGTATGCGAGTTTATTTCTGGGCTCTTTACTCCATCCCATTGGTCTGTCTGTTTTTATGCCACTACCATACTACTTTCAAATCAGGAAGTGTGATGTTTCTAGATTTGTTCTTTCTCATGGTTGCTTTGGCCATTTGGGATCTTTTGTGTTTTCATATGAATTTTAGAATTTTTTTTTTAATTTCTGTAAATAAATGCCATTGTAATTTTGATAAAGATTGCATTGAATCTATAGATGGCTTTTGATGGTATGGACATATTAATGATATTCACTCTTCCAATCCATATATATGGGATATTTTTTCCATTTATTTGTGTCTTCCTTTTCTTTGATCAGAGTCTTACAGTTTTTTAGTATATAGATATTTGACTTCCTTGGTTAAATTTATTCCTTAATATTTCATTGTTTCTCATGCTATTTTACAGAGAAGGCAATGGCACCCCACTCCAGTACTCTTGCCTGGAAAATCCCATGGACAGAGGAGCCTGGTAGGCTGCAGTCCATGGGGTCGCTAAGAGACAGACATGACTGAGCGACTTCACTTTCTCTCTTCACTTTCATGCATTGGAGAAGGAAATGGCAACCCACTCCAGTGTTCTTGCCTGGAGAATCCCAGGGACGGAGGAGCCTGGTGGGCTGCTGTCTATGGGGTCACACAGAGTCGGACACGACTGAAGTGACTTAGCATAGCATAGCATAGCATGCTATTTTAAATGGTATTATTTTTAAAATTTCAGATAGTTTGTTGTTCTGTATAGAAATGCAGCTGATTCTTGTATGTTGATTTTATATCTTTAAACTTCACTGAATTCACTTATTAGGTCTAACAATTTTTAGTATTTTCTGTACACAAAATTATGTTATCAGCAAACAGGGCTTTTTCTTTCTGATGTGGATGTCTTTTTTTCTCTTTTTCTTGCCTGATTGCTCTTGCTTGTTCTTCCATTCAGATCAGATCAGTCGCTCAGTCATGTCCGACTCTTTGTGACCCCATGAACCGCAGCACACCAGGCCTCCCTGTCCATCACCAGCTCCCGGAGGTCACTCAGACTCACATCCATCAAGTCAGTGATGCCATCCAGCCATCTCATCCTCTGTCGTCCCCTTCTCCTCCTGCCCTCAATCCCTCCCAGCATCAGAGTCTTCTTCAATGAGTCAACTCTTCGCATGAGGTGGCCAAAATACTGGAGTTTCAGCTTTAGCATCATTCCTTCCAAAGTAATTCCAGGATTGATCTCCTTCAGAATGGACTGGTTGGATCTTCTTGCAGTCCAAGGGACTCTCAAGAGTCTTCTCCAACACCACAGTTCAAAAGCATCAATTCTTCGGCGCTTAGCCTTCTTCACAGTCCAGCTCTCACATCCATACATGACCACAGGAAAGACCATAGCCTTGACTAGGCGAACCTTTGTTGGTAAAGTAATGTCTCTGCTTTTGAATATGCTATCTAGGTTGGTCATAACTTTCCTTCCAAGGAGTAAGCGTCTTTTAATTTCATGGCTGCAGTCACCATCTGCAGTGATTTTGGAGCCCAGAAAAATAAAGTCTGACACTGTTTCCACTGTTTCCCCATCTATTTCCCATGTAGTGATGGGACCAGATGCCATGATCTTCGTTTTCTGAATGTTGAGCTTTAAGCCAACCTTTTCACTCTCCACTTTCACTTTCATCAAGAGGCTTTTTAGCCCCTCTTCACTTTCTGCCATAAGAGTGGTGTCATCTGCATATCTGAGGTTATTGATATTTCTCCCGGCAATCTTGATTCCAACTTGTGTTTCTTCCAGTCCAGCATTTCTCATGATGTACTCTGCATATAAGTTAAATAAACATGGTGACAATATGCAGCCTTGACCAGTATGGAACCAGTCTGTTGTTCCATGACCAGTTCTAACTGTTGCTTCCTGACCTGCATACAGATTTCTCAAGAGGCAGATCAGGTGGTCTGGTATTCCCATCTCTTTCAGAATTTTCCATAGTTTATTGTGATCTACACAGTCAAAGGCTTTGGCATAGTCAATAAAGCAGAAACAGATGTTTTTCTGGAACTCTCTTGCTTTTTCCATGATCCAGCATATGTTGGCAATTTGATCTCTGGTTCCTCTGCCTTTTCTAAAACCAGCTTGAACATCAGGAAGTTCACGGTTCACATATTGCTGAAGCCTGGCTTGGAGAATTTTGAGCATTACTTTACTAGCGTGTGAGATGAGTGCAATTGTGTGGTAGTTTGAGCATTCTTTGGCATTGCCTTTCTTTGGGATTGGGATGAAAACTGACCTTTTCCAATCTTGTGGCCACTGCTGAGTTTTCCAGATTTGCTGGCATATTGAGTGCAGCACTTTCACAGCATCATCTTTCAGGACTTGGAATAGCTCCACTGGAATTCCATCACCTCCACTAGCTTTGTTCATAGTGATGCTTTCTAAGGCCCACTTGACTTCACATTCCAAGATGTCTGGCTCTAGGTCAGTGATCACACCATCATGATTATCTGGGTCGTGAAGCTCTTTTTTGTACAGTTCTTCTGTGTATTCTTGCCACCTCTTCTTAATATCTTCTGCTTCTGTTAGGTCCATACCATTTCTGTCCTTTATCGTGCCCATCTTTGCATGAAATGTTCCTTTGGTATCTCTGATTTTCTCGAAGAGATCCCTAGTCTTTCCCATTCTGTTGTTTTCCTCTATTTCTTTGCATTGATCGCTGAAGAAGGCTTTCTTATCTCTTCTTGCTATTCTTTGGAACTCTGCATTTAGATGTTTATATCTTTCCTTTTCTCCTTTGCTTTTCACTTCTCTTCTTTTCATAGCTATTTGTAAGGCCTCCCCAGACAGCCATTTTGCTTTTTTGCATTTCTTTTCCATGGGGATGGTCTTGATCCGTGTCTCCTGTACAATGTCACGAACCTCATTCCATAGCTCATCAGGCACTCTATCAGATCTAGGCCCTTAATGGAATAAGAGTGATGAGGGTAGGCACTCTTGCCTTCTGATTTTGGAGGGAAAGCTCTCAAACTAGCACCATTGAATGTGGTGGGTTTGTCATATATGGCCTTTATTATGCTGAGGTATGTTCCTCCATGGGCTTCCCAGGTGGTGGTAGTGGTAAAGAGCCCTGCCTGCCCATGTAGGAGCCATTAAAAAAAACCCCGGGGTTCGATCCCTGGGTCGGGAAGATCCCCTGGAGGAGGGCAAGGCAACCCACTGCAGTATCCTTGCCTAGAGAATCCCATGGACAGAGGAGCCTGGCAGGCTACAGTCCATTGGATCACAAAGAGTCGGGCATCACTGAAACGACTTGGCATGTACATACATGTTCCTCCACATCAAGTTTGTTGAGAGTTTTTGTCACGAAGGGATGTTGAATTTTGTCGGTGTGTGTGTGTGTGTGTGTGTGTGTGTACCATGCATTGAAATGATTATGTTATTTTTAACCTTCATGTTGTTAATATGGCATATCACATTGATTTATTTGCATATGTTGAGCCACTTTTATATCTCAGGGATAATATCCCTTGATTGTGATGTATGATCCTTTTAACATACTGTTGAATTTGGTTTGCTAGTATTTTGTTGTGGAGAAGGCAGTGGCACCCCACTCCAGTCCTCTTTCCTGGAAAATCCCATGGACAGAGGAGCCTGGTGGGCTGCAGTCCATGGGGTTGCTCAGAGTTGAACACAACTGAGTGACTTCACTTTCACTTTCATGCATTGGAGAAGGAAATGGCAACCCACTCCAGTGTTCTTGCCCGGAGAATCCCAGGGACGGGGGAGCCTGGTGGGCTGCTGTCTATGGGGTCACACAGAGTCTGACACGACTGAGCGACTTAGCAGCAGCAGCAGTATTTTGTTGAGTCTTTTGCATCCAAATTCATGAGGGTATTTGCCTGCCCTTTTTTTTTTTCTCTTATAGTATCCCTTATGTGACTGTGGTATCAGGGTAATAATGTTGATCTCATAAAAGAGTTTGGGAGTGTTATATCCTCTTTAGTTTTTTTTTTTTCTTTCTGGAAGGGTTTGAGAATTGTTACTAATTCTTCTTTAAATGTTTGGTAAAATTTAGCCATAAACCCAGACTGTCCTGGGCTTTTCTTTGTCGAAGGCTTTTGGTTACTGATGTAATCTTAAATTTGTTATTGGTCTGTGGAAATTTGTATGTTTCTAGGTTGTCTGATTTGTGGCCTATAATTGTTCATAGTAGTCTCTTATGACATTTTTTTTTATTTCTGTGGTATCAGTTACAATGTTTCTGCTTTCATTTATAGTTTTGAATTCTCTTTATCTTGGTAAGTCTATTTAAAAGTCTGTTCTTTTTTGTTTTATCTTTTCAAAAAGACAACCCTCTGTTCCATTGATCTATTCTACTGTTTTTCTCTTCTCTATTTCATTTATTTCTGCTCTGATTTTAATGTTCTTTCTGCTAATTTTGGGCTTAGTTTGTTCTTATTTTTCTAGTTCCTTGAGATATCAAGTTAGGTCGATTACTTGAGATTATTCTTTTTTCTTAATGCAGGCATTTATTACCATAAACTTCCCTTTTAGCTCTGCTTTTGCTGGATGATAAGGTTTGGTACGTTGTGTTTCCATTTTTGTTTGTTTCAAAATATATGTTTTTAATTTCTCTTTTGATTTCATCTTTGATTCGTTGGTTGTTCATGAGTGTTTGTTTAAATTCTACATATTTGTGAATTTTCCAGTTTTCCTCTTGCTGTTGATGTCTAGTTTTATACCACTATAGTTAGAAAAGATACTTGGTTTGATTTCAGTTTTTAAACATTTGCTGAGACTTGTTTTGTGACCTAACGGTCTGTCCTGGAGAACGTTTCGTATGTGCTTGAGAAGAGTGTATATCCTGGTGCTATTGGATGGAATGTTCTTTATATGTCTCTTGGGTCCATTTGGCCTCAAGTATAGTTCAAGTCCAATGTTTTCTTATTGATATCCCATCTGAATGATCTATCCATTGTTGAAAGTAGAGTACTAAAATCCCCTACTATTATTACATTGATGTCTATCACTCCCTGGAGATCTGTTAGCGTTTACTTAATGTACTTACTTCTCCCTGTAAAACGTCTGCCTACAATGCTAGAGACTAGGGTTTGATCCCTGGGTTGGGAAGAGCCTCTGGAGAAGGAAATGGCAACCCACTCCAATACTCTTGCCTGGAAAATTCCATGGACAGAAGAGTATAGTAGGCTACAGTCCATGGGGTCGCAAAGAGTCGGACACGACTGAGCGACTTCACCCACTTCACTCACTCACTTAAGGTGCTTAGGTGCTTAGATGTCTTTGCTGCTGTCACTCATCTGCCTTCCTGGGTCCACAGTTCAATGGAAGGAAATAAAGGACTGAATGGGCCTGAGAGGTGAGCCTCTAGTTTTTTTCTTCTACTCAGTTAAGGGAGCCAGGAAAGAGAGTGAGTGCGAAATGCGCAGCATTCGACCAGATGAGAGCCAGCTCTCTTACAGAAATATGAGAAGATAATTAAACCTTGATCATCACTAGCAGGGAAGCAAAATGACCATAAAATACTAACATCTAGTAACTTACTGTCATAATCCTAATTCTTCTGTAAGAATTTCCTATTTTTTAAATTGTAGTGATAATTCTGAAATTAAAAAGAATACTAGTTTAACATGCTTATTTTAAACTAGTTCCTAGTAGTAGTGACCACCTTTGTCTTCATGGGAGTACTGAGACTCTGTTAACACTGTTCAGGCCAAGTATTATAAAATCACTGATCCTGTGTGCTTAGTTAATTAGGAAATCTCGGTTACCTAACATTTGATAGTGGTGAAGTACGAACAGATACATCTTGCTGGTGATTTCACATATCTAAGTCTCCTGGTGGTGGGTACATGGACTTTGTAGTAATGATCAGCCTTGGATGAAAGAAAAACAAAAATCCCATGTAGAACTGGGGAACTTCCAGCTTTGCTAGGTAGGGTATTTTTAGATTGGGGCTAATGAACTGCTTTTCAACCTGAAGTCTTCAGGGACAGGCAGTCTGCGAGTACCAAATGAAAAGCCAAGCCAGTATTCTTGAATTTATAGATCCAGTTTACCAGATTGAAGGACCCTTGCTCTTTGTAACTAACTGAACTAGCTGGCCCCTGCATGCCGAATTTCTCTGGCAATATGATCTCAGTGACCTCTCTTCTCTGTTGTGGAATGTAGGTGATAAGAATGGAGGTGAGCCTGATGATGCTGAACTGGTAAGGCTCAGTAAGAGGCTGGTGGAGAATGCAGTGCTCAAGGCTGTCCAGCAGTATCTGGAAGAAACACAGAACAAAAACAAGCCAGGGGATGGGAGCTCTGTGAAAACTGAAGAGGCTGATAGGAATGGCACTGACAGTGACGACAGGAAATGAGACCCAAATGCAGGCAGGACCCCGCTGCTCTGTGAGAAGCACCCCTGCCCTCCTCTGCCGGGTCAATGGACTGATTTGCATTGTGCTGTCTAAGTGTCTTGTCCAATCCGTGAAGATTGCCTAATACTTTTCATGATTGATGTCTTTGCATTTCTGAAGCACAACAGAAGAGGAATAGAGAACTGGGACTATCAGAGGAAATCAATTTACGAAGGAAGAATGGCCCAGGTTTCACTTGCCCTCAGCTGTGGCTGAGGGAGAGGGGACTTTGGGTTATGCCTTGTGGACTCAAATTAAAGGCCATGGAAGAGGCCTTGACGTAAATGGAATACTGCCATTTCAATTGCTTAGCAGGGCATTTGACTGCCTTATCTGAGGCCAAAACACACACAGAGCTAACAAGTGCTACGACTAAAATGATCACTGTTGACATTATTACCCATAAGTTGGTCCACAGTGTTTCATGTTTGTCCTTTGTGTATTGTTGCTATGCATTATTTACAGTAAATTTGATTCTTGTAAATGATATATTTTGGTGAAATGCAACCTTTTCTATAAAATGTGGGCAGCATTTTAAAGGTTTCTTTTTAACCTTCTTTTGATAAGTCAGTGTGCCATATTTAATGTTTTTCATTGGCATTTGTACGTGAAATGTATGATATAATTTTTTTCCCATAGGCCCGAAACCTATTGGAATCCGGGACTTAATTAATGAAGCTTTGCGTCGAGAGAGGATGGGTCTGCAGTCCAAAGTGAAGGAGATAAAAGCACTTTTATTAAAGCCTGAGATTCAGGCCAAAATCAGGAGGGAGCTCTTTGAAGGAAGATTCATTAACAACAGTAATCAAGAAAACAATGTGGATTTCAGTGCAACTTTGACATAAACTCTACATTGCTATCATGGTACTAGAGTTTATGATCTTTCCAGCTCATTAAATAGCTCTTTGGTGAATACCAAAGAAGTGTTCTGATAGTTTGCACAATAGCAAACCAACATTTGGTAAGGAATGAACAATTTCTTTCCAAAGAAAACTGAATTCTGCACTGTTATTTTTAAGCTAAACTTGTGTTTTAGAATGTTTATCTCTGTAATATCAAGATTCATTTTATAGAAAAGACTTCTTAATTAGCTGTTGTGAGATGTTCCTTGAGTCCTCACAGATAAAATATACAGACTGTGAAAAATCATTTACTAAAAAAACAAAAACAAAATAAAACCCAGTATTTTAAGGGTTATTTGTTTCCTGTTGACATGACTTTTGTTGTTGTTCAGTCAAAAGAAGCATTGTTCACATGTATCTATATCTAGTGTTACTTTTAATGAGACTTTGAATGTTTATTGATCACTAGTACTTGAATGAACATTTATAAATGTAATTATTGCAGTCACTGGTTAAGAATGTTTTATAATTTCTATATGTATTATTTTTCAATGATTGAAATGTAGTTTGCTTTTTCATTTCTTACCTAATGTTTGGGGTTTTTATTTTCTACTTTTCTGAAGATAAGCTAGCCCATGTCTTATTGTATCCCTTATAATCTGAATTTGCTTGCACTGGTTCATTTTTAAAGAATATTCTTGAAAATTTTCCTTCCCATATGATAATCACTGGTAACAGCTTTTTCTATAATCATTGTAAAATTGCTGCTACTAACAGATCATGATGGAGGGGGAAATTATTAGAGATCAAATATGTAATCATTTCAAAGATAAAATCCAGTTTACTCATGGATTTTTGCTATTTTTTCACTGGGTAAATTATATTACATTTATTTATAAGTGAGTTTATGCATTTTCATGCCTCTTAATAAATGTATTGTTTTCCCTTGTTGCCTTTCTTCATTTATTTTTTTCTTCTTAGAATCTGAATATAGTGAAGTCAGAAATAGGGGCTCTGATAGTTTCAGTGTTTTTTAAGACTATTTTGTATTAGATATAGTTGGATAACAATGTTGTGATAGTTTCAGGTGTACAGTAAAGTAATTCAGTTGTACATATCCATGTGCCTATGCTATGCTAAGTCACTTCAGTCGTGTCCGACTCTGTGCAACCCCATAGATGGCAGCCCACCAGGCTCCCCCGTCCCTGGGATTCTCCAGGCAAGAACACTGGAGTGGGTTGCCATTTCCTTCTCCAATGCATGAAAGTGAAAAGTAAAAGTGAAGTCGCTCAGTCATATCCGACTCTTAGTGATCCATGGACTGCAGCCTACCAGGCTCCTCTGTCCATGGGATTTTCCAGGCAAGAGTACTGGAGTGGGTTGCCATTGCCTTCTCCATCCATGTGCCTAGTCTGTTTCAAATTCTTTTCTCACTTCAATTCAGTCGCTCAATCGTGTCCTACTCTTTCCGACCCCATGAATCGCAGCACGCCAGGCCTCCCTGTCCATAGGTTGTTACGTAACATTGAGCAGAGTTCCCTGTGCTTTACAGCAGGTCCTTGTTCAGTGTTTTTTAACTTTTGTGTTCTTATCCTATTTGCTAATTAGATAGCACAGTTGTCAGAGCACCTTTAACCTTAGACTTTTAAATCACTCCAAATCAGTCAGCTTTATAGAGAATGTCAATAGAACGTTAAAGGCAAAGAAAATCTCAGTAGCATCTCATAAACTGCTCACCGCGGGTCACTCCAGCAGTGTCAGTAGCAGAGATAAGAGAGCATGTGCATCCAGACGTGGAGACCTGGGTGCTGCTTACCATGACCGCCTCCGAGGGTGGAGGTTTTATTGTATGTAGATGACTTCCTTGAGTCAACCCTTGGGGTGGGAAGCAAAGATATTTGGGAGCTTGCCTTGTTCTTTAAGAGAGGAAACAATCATAAGTATGCTTTATCCAAGGCCACACTGCTGCTAGGCAGTTGGACCTGTGCTCGGACCTAGGGCCTCATCTCAACATCCACTGTTCAATAACCTGTTAATAGTGTTTTAGGAGAAACAGCATGCTAAGTTATTAGTATTTTAGGAGAAGCAGCACATCTTATAGCATATCTATAGATCTCTTTATCCTCAAGGAGCTATTTCAACACTTCCCAACAATTTGAAAAACTAAAAAAGTATCCTTTTCGCAATCTGGAGTTACACGACTTTCTACACAACTTACTGTTTTTTTTAAATTAAGCATCATATCTCCCAGGTGTTATATACCTGGTCATGAGCCAAATGCTTTAGGCACATTATTACATTTCTTCCCTTCAGTGACCCTGTTAGGAAGTTACTAGTACTGTTTTACAGATTAGGAAATTAGGAAAGTGGGGCTCTAAATGGTTAAATGGCTATTTATAAAGCTAATAAAAGGTAGGGCTCAATTTAGACTTGGGTCTATTCTACTTCAAAGTAACGCTGTTTCCACAAAGCAGCAGTTCCTCTCTCCACTGAGTACAAGTCATTTCACAAGAATGTGGAACAAAGGAAAGTCATTTTCTTTTGACTAAATCATCTCCCTTGTAGCCCTGAAGTTCTATGAATTTAGGAGAGTGGTCAGCTGATGTGATGGAACTGGAGGGAAAAAACTCAGTATTTAGGGATTAAAGATTATAATTATATAATATTACTAGTGAATTTTTCATTTAATCAGGTTTACAAAGACAATGAAAAGTGTACAATAAAATAAACCTTGTTGTTTCCATTTAAAAAAATCTAAGTATGACATTGATTTGCAAAAATTAAAGTTTGTGATGGGAAATATTCAAAATGACTTTTTCCCCATTTAGTCAGACCTGGAGAAGAATCGTTTGTTGGGTCACTGAGACAGACTGTGTTGTCCTTGATTGGTGTAGTATGTTATATAGCCTTGTCTTCTGACAAGGAGGCTGCGTGGTTGGTGAAAGAGTGTTAGTTTGGTCCAGGAGGCAGACCATGGTCTCTAGACCTGGACCGCACTGGCGGTGATTCTAAACAAACCAGTTCCCTTTTCTGAATTGAAACAGTTTGGTGATAGTTGATTTCCAGGGATCCTAGTCTCTTTGTGACTTTATTTTGATGGTATTCATGCTGATGCCATGTCTAAACCAGCTACCCACATGTGAGACCTTCTTGCTTACACCATTCTAGTACATCTGTTGTCAACAAGAGACTGAGATTTCTAGAAGGCTTTTTCAGCATCATGTAGGCACAAATTTACTTTTATGACCAGATTCCAACATTTTCCGTCACTGGTAAAATAGTGGACCCTATATGAATATTTTTTAAAATGTCAAAAAAGTAATATTTTCAACAGCAGGACAAGACTCTGCTAGCTTTGAACTTGGTCCTATTTATAACATAGATAGCCATGACAAATATAGACTGTGTGTTGAAAAGCAGAGACATTACTCTGCCAACAAAGGTTTGTATAGTCAAGGCTAGGGTCCTTCCAGTGGTCACATGTGGTTGTGAGAGCTGGGTGGTAAAAAAGACAGAGTGCCAAGGAACTGATGCTTTTGAACTGTGGTACTGGAAAAGACTCCTGAAAGTCCCTTGGACAGCAAGAAAATTGAACCACTCAATCTTAAAGGAAATCACTGAATTCTCATTGGAAGGATTGATGCTGAAGCTGAAGCTTCAGTATTTTGGTCACCTGATGAGAACAGCCAACTCATTGGAAGTCCCTGATGCTGGGAATGATTGAGGGCAGAAGGAGAAGAGGGCATCAGAGGATTAGATGGGTGGATGGCATCACCGATGCAATGGACATGAACTTGGGCAAACTCTGGGATATGGTGAGGAACAGGGAGAACTGGCGTGTTACAGTCCACGAGGTCACAGAGTCAGACACAGCTGGGCGACTGAACAATAGCAACAATAGCATCTTAGATGATTGTTGTATTGCTCTACCTTTCATTTTAAACTTCAGACCTTTGAAATATACTAATTATAGCTAGAGCATACTTAAGATTCAAACTATTCCCTCTAAAACCCCAGTGTGTTTCTATATGTCATCTCAGCAGCCAGATGTTCCCATAAGGAGATAATTAAAACAGTTTTGACTTCATATTCTAGATGTCCTTTCAGACATAAGACTAATACAATATGTTTGCACCTCTATAGTTGATCACCAATTCATAAACCAGTTACCATGTTATATAACAAAATTTTATTTCGTTATATACTCAAAACAAACCTAGAATATCTCCAAACCTAGTATCAGTCTTATCTTTGAACAAATTATGGATGCATTCCTGAATTCCAACTTTTCCTGGTATTCCTATAAAAAAGAAATAAACCCAGTGTACTTTAAAAAATAGTTTACAAATCCTTACATGAATTTGATGGCAGCACACATTCTTAACAACGAGACAGACACCTAGATTATTCATTCACAGTAAAAATGAGTATTAGAGCAACTCGCTCTTGAGTCAGTGAATTTAAAATTCACAACAATTCTTTCCTGGAACACCATTTGGGGGATGAGAAAGCTTGTTTATAAGGTAATTTGAGAGCTGAAGGAAGGTGCTATTATCATCTCTTTTGTAATGTCCTCAAAACTACTTATTTGGAGTCATTAAATGTAACTGATAAATTCAGGCAATTTGGAATGATTTTAAAATGTAAACTGCAATACTCATTGAAAGGTTATGAAGTTCTATTAAAGCATCAAAGATAGATACACTAAAACTGAGAAATTGATTCATTGTTTTTGTTGCTTTCCCTTTGCTGCTGCTAAGTCACTTCAATCGTGTCCGACTCTGTGTGATCCCACAGATGGTAGCCACCAGGCTCCCCTGTCCCTGGGATTCTCCAGGCAAGAACACTGGAGTGGGTTGCCATTTCCTTCTCCAATGCATGAAAGTGAAAAGTGAAAGTGATGTCTCTCAGTTGTGTCCGACTCTTAGCAACCCCATGGACTGCAGGATTTTCCAGGCAAAGTACTGGAGTGGGGTGCTTTCCCTTTAGTGGTTCAAATGGTTTCTGAAAGCCCACTCTTCTATGACACTGCCCTTATCTATATGTAAAATTCTTTGACCCATCTTTGTTTGCAGTCTTGTCCATTTAAGCTGCTTCACTGTGTGGCATGCTTGTTCTTAGGTAACTATATAGTAAATGGGTGCGACATTTCCAATTACTCCCCACGCTTCCTGCCAAAAACCACATGGGCACAAAATCACCATGGTTATGTCTTTGAACCAAAGAGCATTTACTTCTTTTTTTTTTTTGCCTTTTTTTAACCACAAATATATGATCTCTCCCCATATTTAAGTTTTTTGGTAAATGCTCACATAATATATATAAAGTTGAAGGTGAGAGGACAAAAAACCAAAGAGACTTACAGTTCAATAAGAATTACAGTGCTGACTGAGGAAAGAAACAGAAGTGATATGTACACACCAATCCAAGAATTATCTGATATGCTAACTGAGTTAGGGAAAACGAATATGCAACAGTGGGAGAGACTACGTATATCTTTTTAAGATTCTGGAAGAGAATTTTGGAGGCTATTTTTATCAGGTCCAAGCTTGGGAAATGTCTTTATAGAAGAGGATGTGATGAGGGGCTTTTGATAGTTTTGTGGGCATTTCTCACAGTGACTGCACAGCTTCTTTTGAATACCCTTTCTTGTTTGAGGAATCCCCTACCTTGAGATTCCCACTTCTCCAGGAAGAGGTCTGCAGTAGAGGCCAGGAACTCTCCTTCTCAGTCTCCTTTATCACTGGGGTTCAGCCATTAGCCCTGGGCTCCACCAAGTGAGAGAGAGACCCTGCATGCTGCAGGGGCAAAGTCGCTATTTGGGGATCCTGTGCCCCACGTAGGTGTCACATGCTGGCAGAGGGTAGAGGCAGGAATTCTCTTGGAGCATCTGACAGTGGAATGAGGCATCTTTACTGCTACTTGGCCACCCAGCCTGATTCTCTGGACATTCTGGGGATTCTGTGAGTTACTGAATATCCTTTGCTATAAAGTTCCCCTTCCACTTAAACTAGCTAAACTGATTCTGCTGTTTGCAACTAAAAGTCCTGACTGATACAGGCCACGCTCCACTAAGTCAGTATTTCAACACAGGGCACGACTTGGCATTTTGAATTGGACATCTCTCCTAGCGTGAGATGGGTATTTATGATGTAAGAAGTTGCCATTCCTGACCCCCAGGGACTAAATATCAGTAGCAGACTCCAGTTACTGTGACAAATAAACATCCCCACACATTTCTAAAATCCCCTCCAGATGAGGGCAACATGACCCCTCTCTTGGGAAACACCCTATGTGCTCTCCTAACAGCATAAAGGAGTTCACATGCTTCGTCTCATGCCCATTCTATCAAGAGGTAATTTAGGTCTTAAAAAGGATGTGCCCAATGGGGCTTTGTACACTATTACATTCCTAGATAGAAGTAGGACAGTGAAGCCACCTGCATGTTTTAAGTGACATGGATCGAAATACCTAGTTGCTGCGTGAGAAAAATGGTGAAAGCATCAATTGTGATGATAAGGACTCCATTATTGAATCACCATTGTGATTCTTTGGGCGCACTTAGAGAATGAATACAGATGACCTCCAAAGTGAAAGCTATGTGGCATGATTAACATATTGTTATAATGAAAAGGCTATTTCTCATTTATTTTATTCAAAAGTAAATATTTTGCATAGTATGCTGAAGAGCAAAAGTATATAATAAACAGGAAGTGAAGTCGCTCAGTCGTGTCCAACTCTTTGCGACCCCATGGACGTATCCTACCAGGCTCCTCCATCCATGGAATTTTCCAGGCAAGAGTACTGGAGTGGGTTGCCATTTCCTCCTCCAGGGGATCTTCCCGACCCAGGGATTGAACCCCGGTCTCCCGCACTGCAGGCAGACGCTTTATCCTCTGAGCCACCAAGAGCTATTTTAATCTAAGAAATCTGAGATGTTTGAAATATAAAAATGTTTTAATATACCAAAAATATTAATTTCCCATGAGCAGATATGGTAGAAAGATTTCAGCCATAGAATGGGAAAGCACTGTTCCTACAGGGCTCTACTGAAGCCTGGAGAAGAGTGGCTTCCTGAGTTAAGTGACACATGTGGAAACACAGAAAAGTTCAATGGATCATCCAAATTAAAGGAATATAATAAATAGATACAAGAGAATGAATACATTAGCGATAAATTGTAGAGAATTCAAACTTTATGTTTTAAGAGAAATTACTAGTCTTTTGTGCATTCAGAATGTGTCTTTAATGTTTATGCTAAATAGCTGTTGTAGTTGTTTACCATAGGGACGTATTACCCCCCGACCCCAGCAAAATCAGTGAATATCCTAAACCTAATTAGAAGGAAGTGATATAAACAAGAGTGGCTCGGCCTTGGGTAGATTATTGCTTCCAGTTCTTCTCCTTGCCTGTATCCTTCTCAGATGACTGTTTCATATGGCTTTACAGTGAATCTCACCAAAGGCAGAGTGTATTTCTCTGCTCTACTGATGATACCTTACTTGGCCATGTGACTTGCTTTGACCAATGGGATGTATGTGAATATGAAGCAGGCAAAGGCTTGAAATGTGGAGACTTGTGAAGCAAACCTGACCCAGACCTGCGGCCTGGAGCCAAGCCCTGCCAAGTGCAGTCGTGACTAGCAGACCCACCCCTACAGACAGGTGAGTGAGAACCAGATGCCTGTTGTTCTATGCCACCTGCTTTTTTTGTTATGCAGCAATATTGCAGCAAAAGCTGACTAGTGTAGGACCTACAAGTCAAACTGAAACACAATAGCAAACTTGAGGTAAATTGTGCTTTTAAAAAAGTCAGTAGCATTCAGAGAGGATGTACCATTTTGGGGCTGTATGGATTTCATATCGTATAATTTTGTTCTGTATTATGGTATTTTCATTTTTTTAAATATACATAATATGTTTATAAATGCTTTTAAATATTAACAGTGATAAGTTCTAAGTGGGATTACAAGTGAAATTACTTCCTAATTTGTGCATTTTAGTAATTTTGCTATCTATTGTTCTGGTTAAGTTGCTAAATTGTATTCAACTCTTTGTGACTCCTTGATTGTAGTCTGCCAGGCTCCTCTGTCCATGACGTTCTCCAGGCAAGAATAATAGAGATTTTAGTATTTTTAAAATCTATATTAAGCATTTATTCTTCCAGATAAAATCTTAAATGCTATTTTAAAATAAAACTAATCTATTCAGATATCACATAATTCATTATGTTGCAGCTGTAAGAAATTACTGCCTAAAGATCACCTTACTCACAAAACTCACCCCATTCACTCATGCATTCACTCACTTTTTGAACATTTCCTCTGGGCCAGATATTGAGCTGGGTGCTCAGTATGCAAAAATATCTATGTTGGAATGATATGCAACATATTGATATAGGTGTATCTATTCCTCTCTCTATAATCTCTATTTCCCTCATTTTCAGTAAGACCTTGTTTTTAGTGGGAGGCTACAACCAAAATAGAAAGAGAAGCAAAGGGCCAATTTTCATAGTTCTGGTTCTTCTGCTCCCAGTGGCCCAATTCTCAGTATAAGCCATAGGTTTGGCAACATAACAGGATGTTGGAGTCTTTCCCTGTCTGCTCTCATTTCCACTGAGGCACTAGGAAGCTAGATACATAAGAAGAATATATGTACAAAGAGAGAAACACCCAGACCCCTCAGTGAGGTCAAGAACACAAGAAAGGGGTAAAAAAGGATTTTGTGAGGAGGAAGTATTTGGAGCAAGCTGTGCTTTAAACCTTATGCTCTTCTGATGGGGAGGGCCTGCTGAGTACTGCAGAAACTTTTAGTATAAACAGCTTCTTCCGAACACTGGCACTAAGAGACATGACCAAACTCCGCCATGGCTTCTCATAGTCTAAAGTTATGTCCCCACGGTGACCCCTGGCAGTTCCTGTCTGGAAAAGATCAAAGTTGCCAAAATGTTGGTTTTATTATTTCCAAATTTATTGAGAAATAATTGATGACTATAATTAAAGTGTATATTGTGGTGCTTTGAATACATATGCATTGTGGAATGATGACCAAGATGAAGAAAATTAGCATATCCCTCAGTTCACATGTCTAACTTTTTTGTGTGAGAATGCTTAAGATCTAGTCTGATCAAATGTCAAGTATACAATACAGTATTATTAACTATAATCCCCATCCTGTACATTTGGTCCTCAGGATTTATTCATCTTGTAACGGCAAGTTTGTATCCTTTGATTTACATCTCCTTGTTTCCTTCTTCCTCAACCCCTGGCTACTACCATTCTACTCTTCATTTCTATAAAATCAGCTTAAAAAAAAAACAGACTCCACATATACCTGACACCATACAGTGTTTGTCTTTACCACTAGGTGTGCTAGTGGTAAAGTGGACTGTAGTCTGCCAGGCTCCTCTGTCCATGACGTTCTCCAGGCAAGAATAATAGAGATTTTAGTAATTTTAAAATCAGGTGTGCTAGTGGTAAAGAACATGCCTGCCAGTGCAGAAATTGTAAGACTCAGGTTCAGTTCCCTAGGTCTGGAAGATCCCCTGGAGGAGGGCATAGCAGCCCACTCCAGTATTCTTGCCTGGAGAATCTCATGGACAGGGGAGCCTGAGGGCTACCGTCCATGGCGTCGCGAAGAGTCAGACATGACTGAAGCGACTTAACACACATGCACACAGGCATTTGGCTCATGTCACTCAGCAGAATGTTGTCCAGGTTCATATGTCCTGGCATCATTGATAACCAGTTATAGGACAAACTGCTTCTCAAAAAAAAAAAAACACCTAATTATTTTATTACAATGTCTAGTGATTCTTTTCAAGAAGCAAGAATGAAAGAAAAATTAAGACAAATTGTGGTGAGGCATACCATTTTGGTGTAAAAGAACAAAAATATCCTGTTATGTCTGTATCTTGCTAGGTGGTTGCAAAGTGAGAGAAACAAGTGAAACCCAGGAAAATGGGAAAATTGGATGCTTCACACCAGCCATTAGTTTGATTAAATTCTTTAGGTAAGAGGCTTAAGAACCTCAAGTGATGCTGAATTAACAATGGTGTAGTGATACTGAAAATACTGCTGTAGTGACATTCTAATGATGTGAAACAATAATGCTATAATGATGCTGATTAAAACTCAGCATCATTATAGCAAGGAGAATCTCATTGTATTGCTACAAAACAGGGACTCAAATTACTTCTAAACCAACTAAAAATTTCACAAAATTCACTTTTTTAATATGCAGTTTTAAAAGTTTTTACCCATACAGGTGCTTGTAATGACCACCATAGCCAAGATATTGAATGATTTTAATATCCCAAAGAATACCTTCCAGCTACCCCTTTCTTCTTAGACCCTCCCTTCACTCCAAATCCCTGGCAATCACGTGTCTGTTCTCTGTTATTATATTTCTGCCTTTTCAAAATGCCACAGAAGTGAAATCATACAATATGAGTTCGAGATTCCTATCCATTGGAGACTGAGTACTTTCACTTATCAAATACAGAAATGTTTTTTATTTTTAAAAGAATGTTTATTTTTTTCTAAATACTAGATAAAGGAAGCAGACAAAAAAGAGTTACTGCAGGACTTAAATGGATAGCATCTTGACATTTTTAAAGAAATGGAGAAGTAATTAAGACACTGCAGAAACACTGTTTTCCTTCATATGTAAGGAGAGCTGCTTCTGTTTAAAGCAGATGGATTTGGGTTTGCCTTTTCTATTTTGGGTGTGTTCAAATATGTGTCCTCTAGACACATGATGAAAGAAAATTCACCTCCCTGCAGCCTTCCCTTAGTCTCTGCATATGGAAACATAATTATGCAGTGCTTAACTAAATTTTTTATCTGGGCACTTGAACTTGTGAGATAAATCCTTAACAGCATATTTCCTTGTTCCTTGGAAAAACACTGACCTTTAAACTGTCCTAAGTTTATTCAGCCCAGGCTGTGTGGCGTAGCACATTTGTGTGCCACACATAGTTGCGTTGGATCTATGAGAGGTGAGAGGAGCCCGGCTTGTGTTTTACTGCCTGTGGGGCACCGCCAGCCTCCCTCAGTGAGCTTCCACTGCCATTATAAGCAATGCATTTTCTCTGCTGCTGAGCTCTGCTCTTTCACATAATGGAAACCATTATTTACGGAGGAAAGTAATACCGTGCTTTGGAATTCCCATAGAAATGAACATATTTAGCAGATCGAGTTCATACATGCTGAGTAAATAAAAGCAGCATCGTTCATTTCCAGCTGTAAACACACACACACACACACATATTCATATATGCTGTGGGAGTTGGGGAGAGGTGACTTTCAGGGAACAATGCACATTGCAAAAGAGTTCACTATTGTGTTTCTAGTGGTATGCTCCCATAAAGAAGCAGACGTATTGTGAAATGTAAAAGACTGGGCTTCCCAGGTGGTACTAGTGGTAAAGAACCCACATGCCAATGCAGGAGACATAAGAGATGCAGGTTTGATCCCTGGGTTGGGAAGATCCCTTGGAAAAGGGCATGGCAACTCCCTCCAGCATTCTTGCCTGAAGAATCTCCATGGACAGAGGAGCCTGAAGGGCTACTGTCCACAGGGTTGCACAGAGTCAGACACGACTGAAGTGACTTAGCACATGTGCACGTAAGATGGACTAGAGCCTAGAGAATGGCTGTATGAAAATGCAGCCTTGAATGAAGAAATGAAGAAATCTGCCTTTCTTCAGATGCTTAATGTCAGGCTGTTTGAATTGCTCATGTTTTTCAGTGAGCTCAGTTCTGTACTTGCTAGGATTTTCTTTAAAATGTATTAAAACTACACAGGAATTTGTTTTCAGTTTTAATTTTCGATTGCATTTCCTTTGAGGTTGACTGTATTCTCTAGTTGTGTATTAAATGCCTCAGTTTGAAATTATGAAACGTTTGTGATCAAGAAGCAGAGTAGTTCAATAACCAAGTAGAACACTGAAATATGATTTCTATTTTTATCCCCAGTGTTGTGCCAAGCAGACTGGGAAACCCTTCCCTGGTTTGTACTGCATCAAAGACTAAAACATGAGTAGATCATTGTCTGTATCTCATTGGAAAATCAGATTGACTACATTTCTTGTGGCTGGGCTACCCTGTTTAGAAATCAGAAAGATTGTAATGAAAGATCTGTTTTGAGTTGTACAGGTTTGGCTATTATCCAAACAGCAAAAATTGCTTCTTCGTGCTCTCATTACACCTTGAACATACTCTTATAAGCATTGGCTTAACACACCTGTTTCTCCCTCGGGTGTCTTGGAGGCCTTCAATGACAGGGACTTTTCTTTGTAAACACAGAAGTTCAGTAAATATTTTTGAATAAATATTTACACATTGAGAATTATAGTTTTTTCCATTGTTTCTAGACTTAAAAGGCAATATACGATGGCTTTGAAAATGAAAGTTTGTGGATCTGGTCTTCTATAAAAATAGTTTTCAGTTCATTTTATGAAGCCAGCATAACTATGATACCAAAACAAAATGCAAGGAGAAAAAAAAACCACTACAGATGAATATGCCTCATGAACAGACACAAAAATAACAAAACCTTAGCAAATAAAACCTAGCTCTGTGTGTGTGTTTGTGTATTAAGTATAACCTAAGTATAGTTTACATTAAAATTGAAAGGTTGATTTAATATTTGGAAATCAATGTAATTTACCGTGTTAAAATAAGGGAGAAACTGTACAATCATTTCAAGAGATGCAGAAAAAGTACTTGACAAAATCCAACACTTGCATTATTAAAAAATTTCTCAGTAAGCTAGGAAAAACAGGAACTTTCTTATAAAGGGCAGTTATTAAAAAGACATCACTAAGATCATCTTTAATGGTGAAAGACTGAATGCTTTCCCCATAGGACCAGAAATAAGCATGCCTACACTCAAGATGACATCTGCTCATCTTTGTACTGGGGGTTCTAGCCTACAGAGTAGGTAAGGAAAAAATAAAGTGATACAGATGGGAAAGGAATAATTAAAATGGTTTTAATTCACAGATGGCATGTTTATATATAGAGAAATTCAATTAGAATCTATTAAGAAACTAGAAGGATTAATAAGTTTGGCAAGGTCCTAGGATACAAGGTCAATATATAAAATTCAATTGTATCTTTACTGTATTAGCAATAACAATTAGATACTAAAATCTAAAAAGTCATTTACAATAGCATTCAAAAACACGAAATGCTTAGGAATAAGTTTTATAAAATATGTATAAGACTGATAACAGTGAAAACTATAAAACATTGACATTAAAGAAATTAAAGAAGACTCAAATAAATAGAGATATGTCATGTTTATGAATTAAAATTATGGATTCAATGCAATCTTTTTAGGTAATATTTGCTTTCACTTTAGGTGGGCAAGATTTTTCCTTTGAGATGGTTCATCTATATGTTCTGCTGAGCTGGAATGCCGATGTTGAGTTCATTGTCTCTTGAGTTTGTACTGCATATAGATAGAGCATAGTTTTCTTTTACTTACCTTTTATTAAATTTGATATCTTGGAAATATACTTGTCTGGGTAGAATGTTTTGTTTGGTAGCAAAGATGATACTTTAGAATTAAATTATGAGGATTTTCTGGTTTTAAATTAGGCCTCCATAGAAACCACTCAAGAAATAAAATAGTTGAGTGAGCTAGTTATAAGTATTTGAGTTCAGTTATTTCAAGGTCATTTGTTACACTATTTGCCAAAACATACCTTTATTCCTCCTTTTCATTAAACAAGTCCAGTAACTATGGTCTCAATTGGCAGTGGTTAAGTTCATAGTGATTTAAGACTCAGGATATTGTCTTTGGAAATGAAGATGACAGTAATGTTGTCTTACTTTTTATTGCCTTGCTTCTCAAAGGGTAGTTCATAGACTAGAAAAAAATGCATGTTAGAAATGCAGAGCCTCAGACCCTATCCCAGATCGATTCATTTAAAACCTGCATTTTTGAATGATTCATAGGTGATTCCATGTATGTTAAAATTTAGAAGCATTGCACATCTATTTTCTATTACAAAGCCTCCTGCCAATCTGGACTGGCACATTTTGTCCTGGAGAGGAATGAATAGTGAGAGTATCATCAATAAGTGTTACATCCCTAGGACAACCTCTGTTCAGACTTAACACATGAAATCTCCAATGACTTAAAAAAATTTTTTTAAAATTTTTAATTGAAGGGTAATTGCTTTACAGTGTTGTGTTGATTTCTGCCAAACATAATATGAATCAGCCATAGGTATATCTATGTCCCTTCCCTCTTTAAACTTCCTCCCATCTTCCTCCCTATCACACCCCTCTAGGTTGTTATGGTGATCTCCAATGACTTTGATTCACAGTTTTCCTTGACAAGATTTAGAATCATAATGAATTATTCTCAGTTAATGTATTATTGAGGATGTCCCTGGTGGCTCAGTGGTAAAGAATCCGCCTGCCAATGCAGGAGACACGAGTTCGATCTCAGGGTTGGGAATATCTCCTGGAGAAGGAAATGTAAACCCACACCAGTATTCTTGCTGGGAAATTCCATGGACAGAGGAGCCTGGCAGGCTAGAGTCCATGGGATTGAAAAAGAGTCAGACACAACTTAGGGACTAAACAACAACAAAATATATTATTGAAGTTTCCCAATTATATATATTTGACAATATAGATAATTTAAAATTACATATGCTTAGTGAAATCTCTATATATAATTGGGACATAGATAATAAAAATAATTTTATGACTTGCCTTCTAATTTATAAAGGAATAATAAAAAAATTCCTGTACATCCTGGGTAACAGTTCACTCATTTGTTCATTCACCTATTTAGTCCCTCATTCATTCCTTGATTATTTATTACCTACAGTGTATCAGGTGTTATGTTAAGTGTCAGGGATATGAAGTAGGGATAAAACAGCTTGAAAGGAAGGAAGTACCAAAAAACAATGGGTACCATGATGGTGGCATCAACATAGTCTCAGGCTAAGGAGAAATTCTGCCTTGTAGAGGCAGTGCTTAGGAGGAGCTCAAGAGAGGAGACACAACTTGAGTTGACTGTTGAAAGTACATTGGGGAGGGGATCAATTTTTGGGGAGGGGGTCAATTTGTAGAGAAAATGACCATGTTTTTTAAAAGTCATATATTGTTAAAGTCCATTCATGTGATATATTGTGTGTGTGTGTGTGTGTGTGTGTGTGTGTGTGTGTGTGTGTGTGTAGAGGGTTATGTGAATGTACAGGGGCTTTATAGACATAAAGAGAGTCATGAAAGGATGTCCATCAAAATGTGAATAGTACTATCTCAGGGTATTGGCATTGTAGGGAAAATGAATAGATCTAGAATTAAAATACTTCTCATTTGAAGAGCAGACAAGTGTCTTTCTGTGCCTTAATATTTAATAGTTATATTGGAACTTCAACCATTTTAAGGCATCTAAAACATAGTACTTTTCTTGATTCTCATGTCAACCCTATGAATCTAGTAATATAAGTATCATTACTTTTATTTTATAAACATGAAGACAGAGGCTCATAGACTCTAGTGCCTTATATAGTGCCTCATAGATAGTAAGTAAAAAACTAATTGTACTCTCCTGAATCTCAGCCTAAAAATCTTGTAGGAGTGGTCCCTAACTTGTATTTAGCAGACTCTCTGGAATCTGGTTCTAACAATATCCTATGGGAAAGCAGGGTATGCTGTGAAATAATACATCTATGTGGTCATTAGAATTTAAAGACCACTTTACATCTCACATGCTAGTAAAGTAATGCTCAAAATTCTCCAATCCAGGCTTCAGCAATACGTGAACTGTGAATTTCCTGATGTTCAAGCTGGTTTTAGAAAAGGCAGAGGAACCAGAGATCAAATTGCCGACATCCGCTGGATCATGGAAAAAGCAAGAGAGTTCCAGAAAAACATCTGTTTCTGCTTTATTGACTATGCCAAAGCCTTTTGACTGTGTGGATCACAAGAAACTGTGAAAAATTCTGAAAGAGATGGGAATACCAGACCACCTGACATGCCTCTTGAGAAATCTGTATGCAGGTCAGGAAGCAACAGTTAGAACTGGACATGGAACAACAGAGTTGATCCAAATAGGAAAAGGAGTACGTCAAAGCTGTATATTGTCACCCTGCTTATTTAACTTATATGCAGAGTACATCATGAGAAACATTGGACTGGAAGAAACACAAGCTAGAATCAAGATTGCCGGGAGAAATATCAATAACCTCAGATATGCAGATGACACCACCCTTATGGCAGAAAGTGAAGAGGAACTCAAAAGCCTCTTGATGAAAGTGAAAGTAGAGAGTGAAAAAGTTGGCTTAAAGCTCAACATTCAGAAAACGAAAATCATGGCATCTGGTCCCATCACTTCCTGGGAAATAGATGGGGAAACAGTGGAAACAGTGTCAGACTTTATTTTTCTGGACTCCAAAATCACTGCAGATGGTGACTGCAGCCATGAAATTAAAAGACGCTTACTCCTTGGAAGGAAAGTTATGACCAACCTAGATAGCATATTCAAAAGCAGAGACATTACTTTGCCAACAAAGGTTCGCCTGGTCAAGGCTATGGTTTTTCCAGTGGTCATGTATGGATGTAAGAGTTGGACTGTGAAGAAGGCTGAGCACCAAAGAATTGATGCTTTTGAACTGTGGTATTGGAAAAGACTCTTGAGAGTGCCTTGGACTTAAAGGAGATCCAACCAGTCCATTCTGAAGGATATCAGCCCTGGGATTTTTTTGGAGGGAATGATGCTGAAGCTGAAACTCCAGTACTTTGGCCACCTCATGCAAAGAGTTGGCTCACTGGAAAAGACTCTGATGCTGGGAGGGATTGGGGGCAGGAGGAGAAGGGGACGACAGAGGATGAAATGGCTGGATGGCATCACTGACTCCATGGACATGAGTCTGAGTGAACTCCGGGAGTTGGTGATGAACAGGGAGGCCTGGCGTGCTGTGATTCATGGGGTCTCGAAGAGTCAGACACGACTGAGTGACTGAACTGAAATGAACTGAACTGAACTGAACTTAACATAAATTGCAGCAAATTTGTAAATAGGTTACAGTACTGTTAACCATGTTTGATGGAAGAAGAAACTGAAGCTTTATGAGGCTGACTGGCCTAAAGGATGCAAAATAAGTGTGCAGCAGCCCTGAAACTCCATCTTTGTCTCCTGCTCTTTCTGTTACATCATAGTCACGAACCTCACTAATCACTCTTAGGTCTCAGTGTCAACATGACCTAGTCTTTAAGAATAACCTCTCATCCAGGATAAAGAAATTTCAGAGAGTAGCTTTCCCTTCTTTCTTAGGATTTCTCTCTCTTCTGTCTCACTCTTTTCTGGCAAATCTTTGGATTACATGCTTATTGACATCCTGATATATGCAAATAGTGGATTTCCCTGATGGCACAGGGAATTCCTGCCTGGAATGCAGGAGATAACAGCAAATTCAGTTTCAATCCCTGGGTCAGGAAGATCCCCTGGAAGAGGAAATGGCAACCCACTCCAGTATTCTTGCCTGGAAAATCCCTTGAACAGAGAAATCGGACATGACTGAGCGACCATGCATATGCAAGTGGCTTCCCAGATGGTGCAGTGGTAAAGAATCCACCTGCCAATGCAGGAGATGCAAGATGCATGGGTTCAATCCTTGGGTCAGGAAAATCCCCTGGAGGAGGAAATGGCAACCCACTCCAGTATTCTTGCCTGGAAAATTCCATGGACGGGGGAGCCTGAAGGGCTACAGTCCATGGGGTCACAAAGAGACAGATATGACTGAGTGACTGAGTGCACACACACATGCAAATTGCTTTTTCCTCTCTCATTTGTTTTCCAAGTTTGTCGAGGACTAGACAACATCTCATGCATCGTTACTTCATCCACAGCACCCAACACAGCGTCCTGCAAATGCAAAGTGCTCAAGAGAGGGCTGTTAAATGAGCAAATGAGTGAAAGACTGAACGGGTGAAGGAACACTGTGGTGATATGCCTAAGGTCACACAGAGAGCAATGTGAAACAAAAGCAGAATGAAAGCTCATGACTGCAAACCTGGAGATTAATTGATGCTGCTCAGCTTAGTAGCAAAACCTTGAGATGAAAAAGTTACAACAAATTATACCAAAAAGCCAGATTTAGATATCTTGTCTGGATCTTGTTTCATGGATGACATCCGGCAGATTCCATTTGGATTTGGGATTCCATTTCCATACAGAATTGAAGTTTGATCAAATTTTTAATCAAAGTAGTCAAAGGAAACATAAAGCAACTGCATATGCAATGTCTGTGCTGGTATTCAGCCCTGGTGGACCATCTGTCTTGAACTCTGCCACCCACTATCTACTAGACATTATAGAATCCAGTTAACCTTTCCAGACTTCAGTATTCCCCACAGCTGACCAGTCACGTTCGTGTGGGGTGAAGATTGTATTTCTAGATAGTCTTTAGGGGTTTTGACTTTATGCTTCCATGTGTTACCACTATTCTCTTTTTGATTCTCAAAGACTAGTTTTTCTCAGATTTCGTGAGTGATTACAGTGGGTAGGTTTGCAGAAACTGGAGAGTTGTGAACAATGAAGGTGCTCAAAGAAAGACCGCTAGAATAACAGCTTCTGCTACTGCTGCTGTTTAGTCTCTGTAAGTCATATCTGACTTTTGCAACCCCACGTACTATAGACCACCAAGCTTCTCTGTCCATGGAATTTTCCAGGCAAGAATACTGGCGTGAGTAGCCTTTCCCATCTCCAGGGGAGCTTCTCTACCCAGGGATCAAACACAGGTCTCCCACTTTGTAGGTGGATTCTTTACCAGTTGAACCACAAGGGAGGACAGCAAGTATGGAATCTAGATTTGGAAAAACTGAAGGCAGCCTCTGTGATTAGGATGTGGAGAGTGAGGGCAGGGGCATGGAGGATGTGGCTGAGATACTGACCACACCTGACAGGACTTGTAAAATGCAATCTCAAATGGACATTGGGGTTTAGCAATGTTGCTGAGCTCCAGTGAGCTTCTGTCTTTGGAGGAGCAGTGAGACAGCAGCCACAACAGAGCAAGTGGAGGGTCGTACAGGAGATGAAGTGATGGATGTGATGAGAATGGGCACCGTTTTGAGAAGTTTGGTTATGAAAGAGAGAACTTAGATGGGGAGGAAATTGGTTGATGTTCTTTTTTGTTTTTAATGAGAAAAGACAGAGTGAAGAGGCAGAGGTTGAAGACATAGGAGAGAGAAGGAAGGGGATTCTCACCAGTTGAGATTCTAGTTGAGGCCCAAGTGAGAAGTGCTAGTTGAGGTACAGGTGAGGTGTGGGATGTGGAGCACATGTAGATTTGGCCGTAGGTAAATGGGCACACTCTTGTATTTTAAACCCTGTATGGATCGTGGGAGGGGTGGGATTTTGAGGCTTTCTTAGTGGATACCTGAAGAAATATGTTCCCTAGATGCCAGACTTGCATGCACGGTCTACATGACTGACCAAACCAATGGAGAGAGAAGGAACCAATGCCCTTCCTTCTGTCTCCTATGTCTTCCACCTCTGCTTCTTCACTCTGTCTTTTCTCATTAAAAACAAAAAAGAACATCAACCAATTTCCTCCCCGTCTAGTTCCCTCTTTCATAACCAAACTTTTCAAAACGGTGCCCATTCTCATCACATCCATCGCTTCATCTCCTGTACAACCCTCCACCTGCTCCAGAGCCCCACTGAGTGTGTAGCAGGGAAAGGAGTGTTGGGAAATATCCATGTGATACTCCGAGAAGCTGGAATCCTTGTTAATGAAGCTTGCCTTCTGAGAACATATAATAAACTGTTTTAGGTACTAGTCTCCGCTAATTTGGAGACCAAAACTCTATAAACAGAGAGTTAGCAGTAGGCTTTATAGTAAAATATGGGTATTGATTATCCAGTCTCAAACCCAGGGATTGTGTCCTGTGATGAGTTGAAGGTGTACTGAGTTGCACAGCTCGTTGTTCTACAGCTTTTCCCATTTCTACCAGATGCTCCTTTTCTATTCACCCTCTCTTATTTTCCTTTTCCCAGTGATTCTCGTTCCTGCTACCTGTGGAGACAGATCTCTGCTGGGCCCTGCTTGCCCATAGCCTTGAGCCAATAATTTTTATCTCAATTCATGTTATTCTCAAATCTAGATGAATCTGTTGGAAAAGACCCTGATGTCAGGAAAGATTGAAGGCAGAAGGAGAAGAGAGTAACAGAGGATGAGATGGTTGGATGGCATCACCGATTCAATGGATACGAGTTTGGGCAAGCTCCACGAGATGTTAAGGACAGGGAAGCCTGGTGTGCTGCAGGCCATGGGGATGCAAAGAGTTGGATGTGACTAGGTGACTGAACAACAACAACAAGCCAAATCTGTACTAAGGTATAAAAAGACTTTTCAGTGAACTAGGTAATCTTATTTGATGATAACTCAAAGTTATAAAATATAACTCTAAGTATATGCTTTCTGTAATGATTCAGGTACCAGACTTAATTGGCAGCAGGACTTCCTCCATGACTGGGTGATGCTGACAGTCGTTTCCTACCAGTCCTCAGAAGGCTTCAAAGGTCTTCCACATGTTCTGTTAACTCTCTCCAGTAACACTTTAAATCATGGCTGAGGCCTGGATTCTATTAGATTGAGCAGGGACTGGATAAGAAATCCTGCACCAGGCACATAGCTAATGTAATTACTTTTACTCAGAATTCTGCTGTCTGTCCAATCTGGTCATCAACTCTCTTCTTCCAGATTTGGCATCAGCAGCAGAAAGAATAAGTTAGGATGGTACTCTTTTCTGAGTGATTCACACCTCCTTTACCAAAGAGATCAATTGGTTTTTCCGTTTCCTTTGATAGCCTTCTGAATATTTTGAAAATACCTTCCTCAATGTAATACCAGAATTATGTGAATAAATGAATAGACTCTACAATCACTGAATACTTACTATGTACCATAGATTTTAATATAATACACCATAGCAGAGACTCAAAAGGATTAGCTCCAGGAATTGGCACCAAATTTAGGATTTTTTCCATGCTACAATAATTAACAAATGACTGTTGAAGTTTGGCCACCCATATATCCCAGTCTGTATGTTGCTTTCATTATCATAGCACAATATAGGATTGGATTCTTATGAAAACATTTATTATAACTATTTTAAACAACAACCTTCCAAGTTGTCTCTTCTTGCAACCACAGGAGAAAAATAAAATATCATTGAACACCAACAAACTGCATTTAAGTGTAAAGGCTTAAATATTTTTTAAGCGTTAGGAAATCCAAAAGAGTTCTGATTTCTCCTTCTATGCTCCTCCTCCCCCACCCCAATTCACTTTTTAAATTGAAGTATAATTTATATACTATAAAATTCACCCATTTTAAGGGCATAGTTTACATCTTTACATTTTAACAAAAACCAAAATAAGTTAGAAAGTAAAACCACTTATTAAGATTTTTTAAAAATTTCACAAAACATGAATATGGAATAAATTGGGAAAGCTATCATATTCTTCCAAAGACTTTAAACTTGAATTGATTTATTGGTGTACTGCTTACTACTTTTAAGGATCAGTTAATTCCTATACTCTAGAATTTAGAATAGAGAAAAAGATTAAACATTATTTTTATAAGATAAGCACAACCCCAATATCAAATAGATACAGATAAGATTGTATAGATGAAGATTGTATAGATGAATCTGATACACATACACATGTATACAAAAAATTACAAACAAAAGATCAAATAGAATTTAGTAGCTTGTACAGTAATTACCTACCATATATAATGGGATTTATTCTAGGAATACATTGAGAGTTAAATCTAATATGAGGAAGCTTTCTGAAATAACATAACATGAATAATTAGGAATGAAATATGTTTATCTCAAAGTAGGTCAAATAAGTACTTGAGAGAACCCCCTCATTTTTACCATTTAAAGTAAAGCAAAATCTTTGTAAAGTGAAAATGAAAGGCACATTTTTTAAAATGTGACAAAGCATATCAATGTGAAATCAATGAAGTAAAGCCTATTTAAGTGAAACTCAAAAACATTCCCTTTAAAATAAAAAAAATAGATCCTTTATCAAAATTATTATTTAATAATATTCTAGAATTTCAGGTCAATGTTATAAGATATGAAACTGGACTAATAATTAGAAAGGAAGTCTCAACATTATTATTTTTGGATGACATTATCACACACTTATTGTACATTTTTATACATAGACAACTCAAAAGACTTGACATAAAAATTCCAGGAATTAATTTTAAAGTTCAATGAGATGGCAGAATGCATGATAATCACACCAAAAATCAACCTTTATGTCAGATATGAATTTTAATATAATAAAAAGGAAGTGTCACTTACAACTGCAACTAGTATTTAAAATATCCACCAAAGAACTTAGTATTATTCATAGTATTGATAAAATAATTGTATTTTTTTAGTATTGATAAAATAATTATATTTTTTAGTATTGATAAAATAATTCCAAAGAAGTAGTTTAGGAAAAATGCAGATTGTCCTAATACTGAGCTCCGGGGAGGGGTGGAGTGGTAAGGTGTGGGTAACTTCCACAACAAGAATTTGTAAGAAGTACAAAAGCAGATTTTTTCTAGATGTCATTTTAAGTATTCATCAAGGTTTTCCTAAGTTATAATCATGCCTAGTGACTGTATGGTGAAAGGGCCAATAATATATCTCAAATATATGGTTATCTGATGGTCTAGCTTGATTTAAAAACAAATTAAGAGAGAAGGAACACAGAACTGGCCTGGGAGAAATAGCAGTTGGTGTTGAGTGATACGAACAAAGAGGTTCATTAAAGTAGTCTATTCTTTTCTACTCTTCTGAGTGTTTGAAATTTTCTGTAATAAAAGATTAAGCAAACAAAACTAAAAGAGTAGTTCTTAACATAAGCTCAACTGACCCACTGAGGAATTTCAGTGACTGAGGTGATTCCAGTGATTCCAGTGATTCCTCCTGGAATCATATACAAAATGTTGTGTGGATGGACTTACGTGGACTCTTCCTAGGGAGAGGGTCGCAAACTCTGATCAGATTCTTAGGAGTCTATTTTGCTAACATCAGAGCAATTGGAGTAAATAGCTTTCCTAACCTTTAGCTGATCTTCCCTGGTAAAGACTGCTGGTAAAGACTCCACCTACAAGGCGGGAGACCCGGGTTCAATTTCCTGGGTCAGAAAGATCCCCTGGAGAAAGGATAGGTTACCCACCCCAGTATTCTTGGGCTTCCCTGGTGGCTCAGACATAAAGAATCTGCCTACAATGCAGGAGACCTGGGTTTGATCCCTGGTTTGGGAAGATCCCATGGAGGAGGGCTTGGCAACCCACTCCAATATTCTTGCCTGAAGGATCCCCATGGACAGAGGAGCCTGGCAGGCAGCAGTCCATGGGGTCACAGTTGGACATGACTAAGCGCAACACAGCACAACCTTTAGCCAACCCTCTGTGAAGATTATTTTTTGCAATTAATGTTTATAATTGAAATTGGAAAATAGAGTTCTTGAGGCTATGATCTCTTGCACAGACCCTGAAGTACAAATGAGATTTGCCAAACCATGATGATTCTTGAAATCATTGTGATATAAGAATTTGTGACTCTAAGGAACCTAAGCTTTTATAGGAAAGCAGAGTTGGGAAAATTGAGGTGGCAGGTAAAGCCATGAAAGCTGTTACAATATGCTGTAAGGTTATTAAAGCAACATAATAGTAGTGACATGTTAAATACAGCAAGTTAAAGTAACATTTTATGTCTTAAAAAAGTAATTATGGGCACTGTAAAATTAATTTCCATTTATCCTTTCTAATAGGAGAAACTTATTCATTATCCCCCGTTGAGCTGCTTTCAAATTCATTGGCTTTGCTGCTGATAATATGCATTCTAAAAGCTCTTATAATCCTGCCTCCCACTGCCTGGTTTGCCTCAATCTTGGTCCAAATGTTCAAGACCTTTAAATTTTGTCACTTGAAGTTGTTGATCCCCACCCCTCAAGTCAACAGTGTTCTAAATACAAATAGAGTGAAATAGCACTTAAGAATGCTTTAATGCCCTCTTTTCTTTCTAAAACTTGGGTCTGTGATGACTTCTTTTCTCAGCTTCCAATAAATCATAGGGCTTCCCTGGTGGCTTGGACGGTAAAGAATCTGCCTGCAATCCAGGATATGGTTTCGTTAGAAAACTTCTATTCTGTCATTCACTTTGTTGCTGTTCTTTTTATAAGAAAACCCACTACAGTATTCTTGCCTGGAGAATCCTACAGAAGAGGAGCCTGGCAAGCTACAGTCCACAGGGTCTCAAAGAGTGGGACACGGCTGAGCAACTATCCTGGTACTACTACTATTTTTAAAAAATGAACAAAAGTCCAAAAGTACAGCTGTGATGATGATAATAATTGGTAATGATTATTCTGTGCCAGAGTATGTCCTTAGATGTATTAACATGTGCGATTCATATGTCAGCCCTAGAGGCAGTACCAGAAAAATTATCTAAAACTTAGAAATATGTAAAAGAGATCAGTGGTGTTTTTCCAAGGTATTGCTGGGATCGCACGTTTGATTTCCTATTGCCCGAGTAGACTATTTTACACTTTGTACTGGCAGAGGTTAACTTGTAGATTTGTGTTGAGATGTAACTTGAGATTTCTATTGGATTGGTGGTCTGGGGGTGTGGGGACAGTGATGATCCCAAAGGTTATGGTTTATTGTCCTCTTCAGTTCAGTTCAATTCAGTCACTCTGTTGTGTCCGACTCTTTGCGACCCCATGAACTGCAGTATGCCAGGCCTCCCTGTCTATCACCAACTCCCGGAGTTCACCCAAACTCATGTCCTTTGAATAGGTGATGCCATCCAACCATCTTATCCTCTGTTGTCCCCTTCTCCTGCTCTCAGTCTTTCCCAGCATCAGGGTCTTTTCCAATGAGTCAGCTCTTCACATCAGGTGGCCAAAGTATTGGAGTTTCAGCTTCAGCATCAGTCCTTCCAATGAACACCCAGGACTGATCTCCTTTAGGATGGACTGGTTGGATCTCCTTGCAGTCCAAGGGACTCTCAAGAGTCTTATCCAACACCACAGTTCAAAAGCATCAATTATTTGGCACTCAGCTCTCTTTACAGTCCAACTCTCACATCCATACATGACCACTGGAAAAAACATAGCCTTGACTAGATGAACCTTTGTTGGCAAAGTAATGTCTCCGCTTTTTAATACACTGTCTAGGTTGGTCATGACTTTCCTTCCAAGCAGTAAGCGTCTTTTAATTTCATGGCTGCAATCACCATCTGCAGTGATTTTGGAGCCCAGAAAAATAGTCAGCTACTGTTTCCATTGTTTCCCCATCTATTTCCCATGAAGTGATGGGACGAGATACCATGATCCTAGTTTCCTGAATGTTGAGCTTTAAGCCAACTTTTTCACTCTCCTCTTTCACTTTCATCAAGAGGCTCTTTAGTTCTTAAGTTTCTGTCATAAGGGTGGTGTCATCTGCATATCTGAGGTTATTGATACTTCTCCCGGCAGTCTTGATTCCAGCTTATGTTTCCTCCAGCCCAGCGTTTCTTATGATGTATTCTGCATATAAGTTAAATAAGCAGGGTGACAATATACAGCCTTGACGTACTCCTTTTCCCATTTGGAACCAGTCTGTTGTTCCATGTGCAGTTCTAACTGTTGCTTCCTGACCTGCATATAGGTTTCTCAAGAGGCAGGTCAGGTGGTCTGGGATTCCCATCTCTTTCAGAATTTTCCACAGTTTATTGTGATCCACATAAAGGCTTTGGCATAGTCAATAAACATTAACTAATTTTGTGTCTAATCTGCCTCTTACCCAAATCTTTGTTAAATTGCCATAAATGCCTACCTTCTTAAATGCCCTTTGGCCCAGTTTTAATATCTTACTTTTCCCTTGTTAAGTAATGAGTTAACTAAAACTTTTGACATGTTCATTTTTTAAAAACCTTTTGAAAGTCATTATCTAACACTAACCATTTGTACTATAATTTTTTAATGATTTGTATATTATCCTGTTGTGTGGGCTACAGCTAGTTTACTCAATATATTCTCCTGCTGTGGGAAGCTGATGTTGCTGCTAATATGTTTCCTTTTGAGAAAAAAATGCTGTATTAAATATTCTGTGGCTAAGCCTTTGCATTTTGTTGAATTATAACTGTACAAATGAAATTTCTCTGTCAAAATTATCATTTTAAAGACATTTGTTAGACACTGCTCAGTTGCCCTCCAGAAATTTTGTACCAGTTTATACCTCCACAGAACATGAGAATACCCATTTTCATTCTTCAGATCCCCTTTCCCCCTAATGATTCCCAATAGGAGTGACTCATACATGTAATAAAGAAGGAGAAACTGATGAAAATGTATAACAAAAATTTTGAGAAGGAAAGAACTTAGAGTTGGGGATAGATAATTTGCTGCTTATATATTGTTTAAGAAATTTATTTGATTGTAGTGAGGTTAATTTGTGTGCAGCTGTGCTCAGTTGTTCAGTTGTATCTTACTCTTTGTGATCTTATGGACTGTAGCCTGCCAGGCTCCTCTGTCCATGGGATTTTCCAGGCAAGGGTACTAGAGTGGGTTGCGATTTTCCTTCCCAACCCAGGGATCTAACTTGTGTTTCCTGCATCTTCTGCATTGACAGGTGCAGGTGAATTCTTTACCACTGAGCCACCTGGGAGCCCTATAGTTGATTTATAATGTAGTTATACATATATATATATATTTGTGTATATTCATTTTTCATATTCTTTTCTATTATGATTTATCACAGGATATTGAATATAGTTCCCTGTGCTATATAGTATGACCTTGTTGTTTATCCATTCTATGAATAAAAGTTTGCATCTGCTAATCCCAAACTCCTAATCCATTCCTCCTCCACTCCCATGTATTACATATTAAATACAGATTGTATTATTTGTGACTCAACCTGAGTAGGGTTGGCAATATTTATTTTCTAACTGATGTAATTAATATGCTGGGACAACTTTCCAGTTCTGGAACACCTAATTATGGCCTGGCTTCCCTGGTGGCTCAGATAGTAAAGAATTTGCCAGCAATGCAGAAGACCCTGATTTGATCCCTGGGTCAGGATGATGCCCTGAAAAAGGAAATGGCCACCCACTCCAGTATTCTTGCCTGTAGAATCCCATGGAGAGTGAATCCTGGCGGTCTATAATCAATGGGGTCACAAAGAATGGACACGATTGAGCAACTAACACTTTCATAATTATGGCCTGGCACAAATAAATAACCCAGTTCCAGTTCAGTCACTCAGTCACGTCCAACTCTTTGTGACCCCATGAATCGCAGCACGCCAGGCCTCCCTGTCCATCACCAACTCCCGGAGTTTACTCAAACTCATGTCCATCAAGTCAGTGATGCCATCCAGCCATCTCATCCTCTGTCATCCCCTTCTCCTCCCGCCCTCAATCCCTCCCAGCATCAGAGTCTTTTCCAATGAGTCAACTCTTCACATGAGGTGGCCAAAGTATTGGAGTTTCAGCTTTAGCATCAGTCCTTCCAAAGAAATCCCAGGGCTGATCTCCTTCAGAATGGACTGGTTGGATCTCCTTGCAGTCCAAGGGACTCTCAAGAGTCTTCTCCAACACCACAGTTCAAAAGCATCAATTCTTCAGTGCTCAGCTTTCTTCACAGTCCACCTCTCACATCCATACATGACCACTGGAAAAAACATAGCCTTGACTAGATGGACCTTTGTTGGCAAAGTAATGTCTCTGCTTTTGAATATGCTATCTAGATTGGTCATAACTTTCCTTCCAAGGAGTAAGCATCTTTTATTTCATGGCTGGAATCACCACCTGCAGTGATTTTGGAGCCCAGAAAAATAAAATCTGACACTGTTTCCACTGTTTCCCCATCTATTTACCATGAAGTGATGGGACCAGATGCCATGATCTTTATTTTCAAAATGTTGAGCTTTAAGCCAACTTTTCACTCTCCTCTTTCATTTTTATCAAGAGGCTCTTTAGTTCCTCTTCACTTTCTGCCATAAGGGTGATGTCATCTGCATATCTGAGGTTATTGATATTTCTCCCAGCGATCTTGATTCCAGCTTGTGTTTCTTTCAGCCCAGTGTTTCTCATGATGTACTCTGCATATAAGCTACCCAGAGAACACCTAAATTTCAAGAATATCTTTTCCTTCATAAAACCATAATCTATGTTTATAATGAAAATTGAAACATTTCCTGAGATAAATAATAAAGGAAAAACTGGGTGAACTTAAAATTTTTTTTTAGTCAGTACATGTTTTGAACTGTGTATAACATGGCAATTTCCTTTATCTTATCCATCAAAAACTTAATTCTATTTTCAAGGCATGAAAAATGTAAATTCTCTAGATTTGTGATTTCCTAAAGTTCACTAGAACACATCATGAGAAATGCTGAGCTGGAAGAAACACAAGCTGGAATCCAGATTGCCGGGAGAAATATCAATAACCTCAGATATGCAGATGACACCACCCTTATGGCAGAAAGTGAAGAGGAACTAAAAAGCCTCTTGATGAAAGTGAAAGAGGAGAGTGAAAAGTTGGCTTAAAGCTCAACATTCTGAAAATGAAGATCATTCTGAAAATGAAGATCATGGCATCTGGTCCCATCTCTTCATGGGAAATAGATGGGGAAACAGTGGAAACAGTGTCAGACTTTCTTTTTCTGGGCTCCAAAATCACTGCAGATGGTGACTGTAGCCATGAAATTAAAAGACGCTTACTCCTTGGGGGAAAGTTATGACCAACCTAGATAGCATATTAGAAAGCAGAGACATTACTTTGCCAACAAAGATCCATCTAGTCAAGGCTATGGTTTTTCCAGTGGTCATGTATGGATGTGAGAGGTGGACTGTGAAGAAAGCTGAGCGCCGAAGAATTGATGTTTTTGAACTGTGGTGTTGGAGAAGACTCTTGAGAGTCCCTTGGACTGCAAGGAGATCCAACCAGCCCATTCTAAAGGAGATCAGCCCTGGGTGTTCTTTGGAAGGAATGATGGTAAAGCTGAAACTCCAATACTTTGGCCACATCAAGCGAGGAGTTGACTCATTGGAAAAGACTCTGATGCTGGAAGGGATTGGAGGCAGGAGGAAAAGGGGACGACAGAGGATAAGATGACTGGATGGCATCACTGACTTGATGGACGTGAGTTTGAGTAAACTCCGGGAGTTGGTGATGGACAGGGAGGCCTGACGTGCTGCAGTTCATGGGGTCACAAAGAGTTGGACACGACTGAGCGACTGAACTGAACTGAAAGTTCACTACGTGGAAAAATCCTATAACACCGCTATTACTACTCCCAGTTTTACAATCTTTCAGTGCTTTATGAATAATTATTTTAATAGTCAGTGAGAGATGTGACAAAATCCAGACAGGGAGTGGGCTGCTGGAAGTCTGTTTAGGGCTCAAAGAACTAAGAGGAGAAGGAGAGACAGAGCAGGGAGGAGAATATAGTGCTTTCGGAAAGAAGTTAAATGCGTTTCCTTTTTGTTGGCAAAGACTATCTAGTAAGAGTTAAGCACTGACACTATCTTGAACACCTCATAGCTTTCCATTTTCATTTAGGCCCAGAGTTATCTCAAGTTGGGATGAAAATATATATATTAATTAGTCTAAACTCATTGATAACGCTCAAACTTGGACAAACCTAAGAGTCTGATGGTAGACTAGGCCGTCTTTGCCCCAGTATTTTTGCCCCAGGGAGGTGGGAACCAGGCAGATAAAAGAGGAAGAGGTAAGCAGGGGATGACTGAAAAATCAGTGAATCCAGGGGACTGTGCTCCCATCTCACCAAATGCCTAACCTGATATCAGACCTGTGTTTGGAAAAACAAGCCCCTCTTATGCTATTCTAGGAACTGTGTGTTATTCTTTGGGTTGTTTTCCGAATTTCCGCTAAAAGCACTTAGCTCCTTCTGATTCTTAAACATGTTCCAGGCTTTCATAACCATTAAGGTGAACAACAACTAAAGGGTCACTGAATTCATTAACCTCAGTGCTTGAATATCCAGATGTTGGGGGATGTTTACCAGAAAATTTCCCTAATGAGCCAAGCCGCTTTGGCACAGGGGTTTTGGGTGTTCTAAGAAATGCTTTCTTGCAAATTTTTTCAAGAATATCCTCTTTGTTCAAAGGGCCGGACCTCAGGTCTGGGATACTAAAGATTTGTTTCTAAACTGAGACATATTCAAGACAAAAATACACGTCTGGTCAGAAATTAAAATTGTATCCAGAGTAAAGCTCAAATAACAGAGGGAGTTTAAAGGGTCAAGATTTCTGCCTACTCTAGAATATAGTTTTAGGACACCTGGGTGTGGCTTTAATGCAATGAACAGATGGGGTCCATGTGTAAACATGCAGTGAGCTGTAGAATTCTTGCTTTCCCCAACTCTAAGTACTCTGCATATCTAAATTCGCATGAAAAACATTTCACCTGAAGAAAAGGAAACACAGAATAATGAGGTGGGGTTTTTTTGGCCATGCCACACAACATGTGGGGTCTTAGTTCCCCAGCCAGGGATCAAATCCACACCCTCTGCATCCCTTCATTAGAAGTGTAGTCTTAACCACTGAACCATCAGGGGAATCCATGAACAATGATTTTCTCTAAGCTTCTCTATCTGATTTCCTTGAGGAAATCCCTTTTCCTTGAAGTTTACCATTCATAGGCATCTGCCTTTCTTCTGCACTCACTAAGACCAGCCCAGTGTTCCAGCCCAGCACTTGGGTAGGGATAACATCACAGGCATGACAGGCCCTGGGGACCCAGAGAAACCCTGGAACTTCCACAGTCTGGGGTCCCCTGGGATATTGCTATCATAGTACTACCCAGAGACAGAAGAGTAGGAGAGCCACATGAAGAGATGCTTTAGAGAAGATACTGGGCCAACCCAGACTCCTAAAGGCTTTTTCTGAATGGGATCACATATAATGAATTTGTACCCACGGATGTTAGAAATAGAATCATTTGTCCTAGGATTAGGTGAGAGTAGGATTTGTATCTGTGAAAGAGGTCAAAACAAGTGACTGAGTATGTTTTCTCCACATCAGACATCAAATTTAACCTAACCCTAGACAACTGGAAAATCACGTAATTTCAGGGTTGCCTTACAATTTACTGCCTTTCTATCACAGAGGAAACTTGTGTGAAGGATGGAAAATGGATGCTAAGTGGTACTTTTTAGGTTGGAGTGATAGAGAAGAGGACTGTGGCTCAGAGGGTGTGGTCAAGAGTCCTTAGGAGTCACAGAGAGCACTCCAGGTCAGTACTGGCAGGGGACGGAGTGTCCGTGCCCATGACGCATGGAGACAATGAAGCGTCTTGGGTAACAAGAACTGGAGATAGACCTGCACCTCCAGGTTCTTCCCTGAATATTTCCCCTTCACTCTTTCCAGATCTGATGTGACATTCAGAAGAAAATGCCAAAGATGTTTTCTTATGAGTGGAGGGTATGATCTAGAGGCCATTCAGGGAAGTCTTTAGAAAACAGTAATGTTTGAAAGATCTGAGGTCTATTGTTTCCAAATCATGTTGTTACCAACTGAACTTGGGTCTGCCCACTTGCTGAGCAGCAAAGCCAATTTATTGACACTGGGTTGTGGTGAAGGAAAGTACTGTGTTTAGTGCAGGGCTCAGCAAAGAGAACAGGCAGCTCATGGGTAAAAGATCCAAACTCTCCGATGGCTTTCAGGGAACTTTTTTTTTTTTTTTAAGTGTTTACTTATTTATCGGCTGTGCTGGGTCTTTGTTGCTGTGCATGGGCTTTCTGTGGTTGCAGCGAGCTGGGGCCACTCTCTAGTTGTGGAGCTTGGACTTCTCATTGCCGTGGCTTCTCTTGTTGCAGGGCACAGACTCTGGGGCTCAGTGGTTGTGGCACATGGGCGTAGTTGCCCCGTGGCATATAGACTCTTCCCAGACCAGGAATCGAACCTGTGTCCCCTGCATTGGAAGGTGGATTCTCAATCACTGGACCACTAGGGAAGTCCCAGGGAAGGGTTTTTAAAGGCAACATCTAGGCTGAGGGCTGTGGCGTGCGTGGCTCTCTTCTGGTTAGCTGTTGGTGAGATAAAGGGTGGTGTTTCAGGAAACTCAATCATCAACCTTCTGGTTCCAATCAATCTGGGGTCACATAGTCACTAACCTCCACCTGGGTGGAGGTCTTAGTTCCTTCAGAACCACTCAGACATGTGTCAGATTGTTAGTATATCTCTTGGGGAGGAACAAGGATTCTGTTTTATTGCTGAACTGTTACTGCTTTTCTTGCTTAATTGCTTTTCCTTTGTTTCTGCCTTCCCTCACTTCAGTTCAGTTCAGTTGCTCAGTTGTGTCCGACTCTCTGCGACTCCGTGGACTGTAGCACACCAGGCCTCCCTGTCCATCACCAATTCCTGGAGCTTGCTCAAACTCATGTCCATCACATCGGTAATGGACAATCATCTCATCCTCTGTCACCCCCTTCTCCTCCTACTTTCTCCTCAATCTTTCCCAGCATCAGGGTCTTTTCTAGTGAGTCAGTTCTTTGCGTCAGGTAGCCAAAGTATTAGAGTTTCAGGTTCAGCATCATTCCTTCCAGTGAATATTCAGGACTGATTTCCTTTAGAATTGACTGGTTTGATCTCCTTGCAGTCCAATGGACTCTCAAGAGTCTTTTCCAGCACCAGAGTTTAAAGGCATCAAATCTTTGGTGTTTAGCTTTCTTTATAGTCCAACTCTCACATCCATACATGACTACTAGAAAAACCATAGCTTTAACTAGATGGACTTTTGTTGTCTTCCCTCACTTCCCTAATTAGTAACTCCTTGAATTTGCTCTTTGGAGCTCAGAGAATAACTAGGAGACTACAGCCTTTTCTACAAAAAAAGACATGGAAGACACAGAGGGGCTTTGTTACCCCAGAGGACTCCACAGGATCCTGCTTGGTTTCCCTGTTACTTCAGATACAAATTGTGGTTCTGAAATAACAAGGCTCAGGATGGAAGTACCCGAGCTTTCTGAATAAAAGTAACTTTTGAAAAGCTCTTAACCAAAGCTAATTTAATTTTTATACATGTTCCCTGTGTTCTTTTCATTTCTCAGAAACCAATTTCAGAGGTAAATAGTTATCTGTCAATTTCATTACATTAGACGAATGTAGTATAATTGTATAATTCTTCATTATTTCCCAATTACTCTTCTTTTTCCTCAGGTTGCTGAACAAGCATTTACCAATGATATTAACTTGTTGATTTAAATCCTAGGCAACTTCGTCTCCAAATAAATCGACATGTATCTTCTTTCAACATCATCCTACAAATGTAGGGTTAATATTTATCATGCAAATAAGTATTTTATGCACATGGGCTTATTTCCAATTTCTTTTCCTCTCAGTGCTTCAATGTCTATTTTATTCTGATATCTCTCAGATTACTGCAGCCTCTCTAGGGAAACTCTTTTCAGATTGAACTCAAATATTTTCTATAACAATTTCTAATCCAGAAATACCAGACAATGAAATATATAGATTTCAGGCCTTATTTGGCATCAGTGTGAAGCACAATAAGTGTATCTTTCATACTAGTTCAAAACAAACACTAATAAAGTGAGCTTTAAAATCTATATTGATTATTATCTATAAACTCCTAAGGTTTGAAAAAAGCTGTTAAAATTTTGGGGTGGACTGTACACCTGGATGCCAACAATAGCAATAATAGCAGTTCTGTGTTGAATTAGGCTCTTTTCATGCCTCCTCCCATTTAATCCTCACAATACATTGAGAGGTGGATGTTATAGATAAAAACAACCCCATAGCTAGTAGGAAGCAGATTCAAGACTTGAACTCAGGTTTTTGGTACTAGTGCCTTATCTTCCCAGAAAGTCTCCTTAATCAGATTTAGATTCATAAATACATAAATGTAGTCTTGCTTTTCCTCAAGATTCATTAGATCTCATTCTTTGATTTTCACAGTTATCTAATTTCCTAATTTAAAATGTCTAATGGTCACACATGATGATATGTAGCATTAAGGAAACAGGCTGATAGTATGAGTACTATACTTGCTATCCATAATTTTTTGAGAATTCATAAATTAGTCTTGGCAATATACCTAAATTCTAATTTGTGGTTGAAATGAATGACTGGACATGGAAACTACACTTTGTGTCTAACTATCGAATCATTTGACTCTAATTCCTAAGATTTCCAAAAGGCATAAACTTCTTGGTCTTATACCTGATTCCTTCCTGGGGAATTTCATGCAAAAGATCACAAATTTTACATGTCTTAGAAATCAAGTCTGCTTTAAAGTCCCTCTGACCTTGATTGTTTATTCAGCAAATAATACACTCTAGTCACTTGTAGAAACATGCTTTGTAGGTAACATGCCTCCAGAATCCCCTGTTGGCACAAACTGGCGATGATAACATGAGCTTCTTACTCCTCTCTTTTGACCCCTTTGTACTATTGTCTCCTGGATATGTATGTAAATTTGGGTGAACTCAGAGGTTGATAGTGCCATTATTTAGTTTGATTTATCAGCAGCCATTTGGATTCTGAATATCTCATTTACACTGAATCAGGATTCTAATTATCAATAGTTAACCCAAAGGTGCCAGATTTCAAAAGTATGTGTTTTCATTTCTAATTTTGGTCCAGGAATAGATTTTAATGCTCAGAAGAGTGAAATCACCTCAGCTCTCAGTACACAACACATGAACCATTATGGTTTCTTTGGCTGCTCTGAAGTTCTTCAAATTTGCACATATTTGATTTTGTTCTCAAGGCGTCCACCAAGACCTGTTCTTATATGATTGGAATTGAGTAACCACTGAAGAAATTCAGAAAATGACCCTTTGACCTTTTATATTATTGCCTTGCAATAAAGTATATTTCAAAGAAAAACTAATATAGAAAAGAAAATCCACAAGATAATATATCAGAATTGAATCTCATGTTCTTTGCAACTTCCCCAAGGCCGGCTTTCAACCTACACTGTTTTCACAATAAAGCAGCTGATTTCACATCACATCGTCGCTATGGTGACAATAGAACAATGATAGCCGGAAAACTAATAGTGTTTTTCCAACTTGCCTTCTGGAATGTGTATCGGACACGGAAGCATCAGCAAAGCATTTACTGAAGGAAGAGGTCAGTGAAGCCATCCAGCAAGGCACAGTCTTTGTTTCAAATCAAGAAGGATAAGGGCGTTTGCCAACAGTTAGTCTCGAGTTCCTGCATGTGTCCAACCTTTACCAATGTGACTGCCAAAATTCCTTGGGAAGAAATATAAAGAACATCAGTAAACATTGCTAGGGAGAAAGTGGCGGAAGCGAAGAAAGGGTTGGAGAGATGAAAACATAAGTAGCAATGTCTTGGCTTCAAATGATGTGAAGTGAAACAAGCTCTGTGGGAAGGGAGAGAAAAGCAGTGGGAGTGGGATCCAGGTATAAGGCATGGAGGTACTGGAGCTGGCTCTGAGCTGTGTGGCAGCTAACAACAGTCTATGTGGTTAACAAGACTACACGCATTAGCTTTCCATATGGTAATGCTTGTGATGCCCTTCTGGCTGTGTAACACTAATTAAGCTCAGATTAAAATATGGCAGGAGGAAATTCCCTGGCAGTCCAGTGGTTAGGACTTAGTGCTTCCATTGCTGGAGCCCTGAGTTCGATCCCTGGTCAGGGAACTAAGATCTGGCAAGCCAAGTGACCAATGAAACAACAACAAAAAACGGTAGGACACATGGATACATGTAAAGTGGCTAACATGGGTTGCCTTGGAGATGGGGTTGTGTAGGGAAAGGAGGCAAGAAAGGCAGTTGGGAGCCAAAAAATAAAAAATAAGCATGGATGCCATCACCGTTTTGAATGTCTCTAAGATTATGGAAAGATGTGTACAGATATTAACTCTCCTTCATACCTTTGAGGGGGCTTATGTAGCACAGACAACTCCTAGGCTCTTGCTGAAAGGGTTTTTGCCTGGGCACTTGGAGTGAAAGGCTAATAGGAACCAGAAGAAAATATATAGACTGTTCCTTGCAGCCCCAGCACTCCGTTCTAGATCTTTACCCCACAGATTTCTTATGCTTTTTTTTAATAGAGGAGGAGACATGGTGATAATGTAGGGAATACTGTTCTGGAAAGGTAACAAAGCCAGCATTATATCCAAGAATTAAAAAAAACAATCACTGAGTGACTTAAGGAACCTATAAAAAGTTCTGTGTTAAAAAAAATCTTACAGATGCCTAAAATTTCACCTATAATTAAGCAAGGGGTATTTAATAGATTTCAATTCATGGACACCCCCATTCCAAGGGTTGCCACCGTCTAGTATGCCATTCTCGGGGAAGGCAATGGCATCCCACCCCAGTACTCTTGCCTGGAAAATCCCATGGATGGAGGAGCCTGGTGGGCTCCAGTCCATGGGGTCGCTAAGAGTCAGACACGACTGAGCGACTTCACTTTCACTTTTCACTTTCATGCATTGGAGAAGGAAATGGCAACCCACTCCAGTGTTCTTGCCTGGAGAATCCCAGGGACGGGGGAGCCTGGTGAGCTTCCGTCTATGGGGTCGCACAGAGTCGGACACGACTGAAGCGACTTAGCAGCAGCAGCAGCAGCAGCAGCAGTGTGCCATTCTAATTATTTATGACTGTGTATCAAACCATCCCAACACCTAGAGGCTTAAGACAACAATAAACATTTTCTTATGACTCTTCGTGTCTGTAGAACAGGCATTCAGGAAGGGCTCAGCTGGTTGAGTCTGGCTTGGGGTCTCCCATGTAGATCAGTCAGACAGTGGTTGGGGCAGTGGAGGTCTGGAGCAGCTGGGGACTGACAGAGCATCTCTCTCTTTATATATACGCGGTCTTCTGCAAGCCTTCCTCACTGCACGGTGGCCTCAGGGCAACTGAATGACTGAAGACCTCTGTGTATCCCACCTTCAAGAGTGAGTGTTTCAGCCAAGAAGGCAGATTCTATGACACCTTTTATGACTCAGCCTTGGAAAGCTAGCAGAATTGCATCTGCTATGTGATGTTGATTATAAGGGAGTCACAAATCTCCCTAGATGCAATAGGAGGGGAATTAAACCCCACCTCTTGGTGGGGGAGCAACAAGGTTCTAGGAAACACATGAGAGATATGGTTGTGGTCCTCTTTGAGAAATGCCATCTGCTGCCTGTGCTTTATTGTAAGGACTTTAGGGCCCAGGGTGTATAGAAATGCTGTAAAGTGGTTTTTTGTTTGTTTGTTTCTCTCTTTTTTTCCCTGTTTTGTTTGTTTGGGTATTTTTGGCCAAGCTGCTCAGTTTGTGTGATCTTATTTCCCCAGTCAAGGATTGAACCCAGCACCTGGCAGTGGAATCACAGGGTTCTAACCTCTGGACTGCTAGGGAAGTCCCATGCTGTAAAGCTTTGATGTGTAGGAGTAGGTGTGCGTGGCAGAAGGTGACATGTGATGGAACCCTGGTTCACTTGTATTTGTTCTCCTAGCACTATGCACTTTCTTTCTCTAGCCCTTTTATAAATTGAAAGTATCCTAACAGTAATATTTCCATATTATTTTCTTCTTTGACAGAACACATTTTCTGTAAACAAAAGACAAAACAAAAATGCAGGGAAAAGAAACAACCCCTCCTCCACATAAAACCCAGAGTGATTTAGAGAACAGAGCAGAGCAAGAGCCCACACGGAAAAGGTTGAGGGAAGAAAACCCGAAACCAGAGGCTGGTTCCAAAAGATGTCATAGGAACCTGCAGCTGTAAAGGCTACGTAATGCAGAGGTGGTCTGGGTACTATTGGGGTGGAGATTGTTTTGGGGGTAAACTCCTTAGAAAAGAGAGTAATAAAATTTGACAGAGTTTTTCTACATAGAAATTAAAAGCTTCAGTATGGCAAAAGAAAACATCAAAGAAGTCAAAAGTCAACAGTGTGGGAAAGATGCTTGCAATAAACATAGCAAAGGATTGTATTTCAAAGAGCTTCTAGCAAATGTGCAAGCAGTTTATAAACAATCCAATAGAAAAATGGCCTAAGGATAGTCCACAGAAAAGAAAGGGAAAATGTCCAATGAATATATGGACCTTTGTCATCTGGGAAATACAAACTGAAACAAAAGCAAGCTATCATGCTTAACCATTAGATTCCAAAATTAAAAATGATAATATCAAATGTTAACTAGGGTATGAGGAACTCAGACACATTGTTGGTATGACTGTAAATTGCCATAATTTGTACAAAAGTTATCTGGCATTTTTATTAAAGTTGAAAATGCATATATCTTTAACATAGCTGTATATACTTCTGACAATATATAAAGTAGAAAAAAATTGCATATAAATGTATACATTAAAGAACATTTATTGTGGCAATTTTCTTATTTACAAAAGCTAGAAAAAAATCCCAAGACCTGTCAACAAGGCAATGATTGAATATTTAAATGATGAAATTTTAGTCTATCGAATTCCATGTAGTAAAGGAAAATAACAAGGCATATCCTCTGTACCTTGTCTTGGATATCATTCAGTATATAATAAGAGTGAAAAAGGTACAAAATAATATGAATATACATATTGTTATTTGTCTTATGAATAGTATAAAGAAAATGATAAATATATGTGCATATGATTATTTAAATGAATTATAGAAGGAGTCATTTGAAATTTTCAGTGGGATACAAAGTGTTATTAACACCCATTTGAGATGAGATGGGAGAGAAACTTAATTTTACTTGACAAGCATCTTCATCTTTGGAACTGTTTCTGTAAGCCTGTTTGGGGGTTTGATCCAAAGACTAAAGAAAAGGGATGCCATTATATGTGCTGGCTAGCCCACATCCTGATCAAGTAATTATCTATTGAATGAACAAATGAATATATTGGATCAAGGAAGCCTGAGATTTCTTCAGCTAAATCCATTTTTAAAAAATCATAGGGATAATACTTTTATTCTTTCCCTGAGAAAGGTCATTCTAGTAAATCAGGTTTCTATTTGGATAATTCAGGCCTATGTAGTATCATCAAAATAATTCTAGTAAAAAACAGGAAACAGTAAAATGTAAACATCTCTACTGCTGTTTTATATAGTTGGAGGATTGAAGATCTGCAGCACAGATTTTCCAGGTCGTTTCAATTTTTCTGCCCAAATTGACTAGAAAATTCTCATTTCATGCAATTACAGCACTTTATCACCTTTCATTATAAAATGTTTTCCTTTCGGAATAGACCATTTTTGAGAGCAAGCTTTCTGGAGTGATTAAAATCTTGTAGTTAGCACTGCATCCTTTTGAAAATGGAATTTGAACAAAATCCAAGAACAGTTTAAAATTCAACTTCTTGCTTTGGAGGACTTCATTATAAAACCCATCAAATAGTAACAATGTACCCAGTAAGAGTCCATGTTTCTATTCCTTATGTTATTTTTATCACCTGAAGACAACCATGTCTTAAATTTTGATGAAAATTCTAGTTCTTCTCATCCATGATTGTCACTATTTGAAGTTAGGTGGTCATTTACAGACCTCATTGCCGAGAGAGAGGGGGAGAGGCTTCTCCTCCTCCATGATGGCCTCTTCCTTAGCATCCAAAGCTCCTATTACTTATACCCTGGATGGTAAGTTCTTCACCACTCACACAGCAACAGGAGCAGGATCTTCTCTGGAGATAACGTGAGACCCTGAGCCTTATCTCCTGGCTGCTCCATGAAGGTGGAACACTTACTAGACAAAGAAGTATCCATGAACTCCTGCTTCCACCAATTCCCATGTTCCTGTCCCGTCTGGGAGCATGACAGGATGGCTGGGCCCTTTGAGAAGGCAGCAGTCACTTTATCTCCCACCTGCAAACAGGTTGGGAGGCTTATGCAGACATTGGTAGGGTAGTTAACAAGATAGAGGCAGGATCGCCTCAGGTGCCTTCGAGAGTGTTTGGTCACAGAAATACGATACAATGTGAGCGTTTTTGTGCAGATGGGGAATTTTTCCAGGCCACGGGAGGAAAGCTCAATTTAGAAGGTCTTCTTACCTGCTAAACTGAGGGAACACACAGCCTCCCTGAACCAGTGACAGGCAATCCACAGGAGGCTCAGAGCTGAGGAGTAGACGGTGAACGGCTCATTTTCCTCTGGGGAGAGACATTTTTCAGAGAGATCGGGACCCTGAGGGAACCACTTTAATTCTGTGTAATTAGGGACTGAGATAGACCACGGAAATTCAATTGAACAGTTGCCGTGTCTAAGAGCCAAGCTTTGAGCTATTATAGGAAGCCTGCAAATGTTGGGATGCTGGCATTAAATGTCATCTAATGAGGAAATGACCATTCCAGCAGGACTAGCCTAAAATAGAAGAGGATCAGGGCAACATGCAGGTGCCAGGCAAACGGGGAAAAAAAAAAAAAAAAAAAGACCCAGACCAGACCAGTAAAAAGATAATTCCTTTTTAATTATATAATTATTATATATAATAATTATTATAATAATATAATTATAATTATTAAATATAATAATTTAATTATATAATTAGATAATTCAGCCATCTCTGACTAATGATTTTACTGATTCCCAATGAGGAGGAATTGAAAGTTAATAGAAAAACCACAGGATATTCAATTTGTAGTTTCAATGAATTGGCATACATATTTATGATTAAGTTACTTTTTAAATAAGTTTTCTGTAATTCTTGTTGTTTGTGAGAAGAATTAATGTATGTGTGTCTCCTTCCATGGGCTTCCCAGGTGGTGCAGTGGTAAAGAAGCCTACCTGCCAAGGCAGGAGACGCAAGAGATGCAGGTTTGATCCCTGGGTCAGGAAGATCCCCTGAAGGAGGGCATAGCAACCCACTCCAGTATTCTTGTCTGGAAAATCCCATGGACCGAGGAGCTTGGTAGGTTACAGTTCATGGGGTCACAGAGTCTCACTGACTGATCACAGAGTGATCAGAGTCTGAGCGACTGAGCACAGAGTGATCAGAGTCTGAGCGACTGAGCACAGAGTGATCAGAGTCTGAGCGACTGAGCACAGAGTGATCAGAGTCTGAGTGACTGAGCATAGAGCGCACAGGGTGTCTCTCTCTGCAGGTGGAGGCATCTGAGCCAGATGGTCCCGCAGGTGCTGAACCCAGTATGGAGATGCAATAGAATCACACACGTCAGTACTAGCCTCGATGAAGCTGACAGACTGTTGGCCTCACCCAGCCTGGGTCTTTGGAGCTGCTCAGTGTTCCTCTCAGACATGATCACTATATAGCTCCTTCCACTCAGGGGCGTGGGCCAGAGGAGGCAGGGAAATGATGAAATCACAGGCAGTAATTAACCACACCATATCAGTTGATCAATTGAGGAAAAGTCATCAAGTTCAGTTCAGGTCACATTTGTACGTTTTCTAAGGCAAGGTTTCTTCTGGATGCACTTAGTCTTCATTGTGGGCTTCCCAGGTGGTGCTAGTGGTAAAGAACCCGCCTGCCAGTGCAGGTTCCCTGAGTTGGCAAGATCTTCTGGAGGAAGGCATGGCACCCCATTCCAATATTCTTACCTGGAGAATCCCATGGACAGAAGAGCCTGGCAGGCTATGGTCTATAGGATCACACAGAGTTGGACACGGCTGAAGCAACTTAGCACCAGGTCTGCACAATAGGATCACACAGAGTTGGACACGGCTGAAGCAACTTAGCACCAGGTCTGCACAGTTGTCATTGTGGTGCAAGGGCTTAGTTACCACTTATGGGGTCTTAGTTCTCTGACAAGGGATAGAACTTGGACTCCCTGCTTTGGGAACATGGAGTCTTGTCTACTGGACTGCCAGGGAAGTCCCCTAAGGTGAGGGTTTAAAGACTCATTGTTGTCAACTACAGATTCTGATTCAGTAAGAGGTCTGCAGCAGGGGCCCAGAAATTGCCTTCTCTCTAAGCACCTCAGATGAGCATATGCAGGGGGTACATGGTCCACAGTTTGAGAAATGCTGCTTTGAGAAAACTCTAGATCTTAAGCTAAGCAGTTTGCAGATTTATTGCAGAGTAAACAATTGAAATTTCATGGTGGCTATTTCCAGTCCAGGTGTGTAGACATGAGCTGAGATAGCAGCTGTTGTCAATAAGCAGAGTTCTGGGGCCCAATTGGCCTGTCACTCTTCAGGTTGCTGAAAGCATTTTCCACACTGTATAGTGATTTCCTTCTCAGAGATGCCAAGTAAGGATCTTATAAATATGGAAAGGGAAATATTTTCATGCAGATTAAAAATCATACCCCAAGTTCAGCCTCTCTAGCACCCCAAGTAAATCAATAAAAATAAAAACTAAAATATACAGAAAAGGACACCACTGTACAGTAAAAGAGGCAGTGGGAATAGTTGTGAAAATGTCAGCAAAATGCACTCCAGAAAAAGCAGTGTGGGCCTCCTGGGTGCAGTGGAAATTTGAAGACATGCAGGACTCGGTTCTCTCTATGAGTAAGTACCTGTTTCAGGCACTCAAATGAACACCATATATAAATGCTTAGTGTGTTACATTTTTTTTCTGAGTATATATTTACAATAGAAAAAAGTCTTTGGTGTGCTGGCTGAAATAAATCAAAGTTCTCAAGAGACCTTAAAAAATGGACGGCAGAATACTTTATGGAGATGACACTGTGGAGCTTCGCTACCTTGGGAATCAGTAGATATAGCCCTCTTGACCTCTACGTTTATGGTGAATGTTTTTAAATTGGTGCATCCCTGAAAGAAGGCATTTCAAAGCTGATTTTGAAGTTCTTTTCCTACCTCCTCTAATATCATTATTTATAAGACCAACTCTTGATAGTTATTGTAACTCTGACCTGGGTTAGCAAAATCTCTCCCACAACCTAAACCTCAGCTGTAATGGTGTGCTAGCTGACATTACTTAGTTTGAGCTTTATCTTCTTCAGTCACTGTTTGATGAAGATGCTGATAAACCATGAGGAACAAGACACAGAAAAAGTGAGACAAATGGGAAATATATGTTGGTAAGATACAACAAATCCTGATTCCTGACTTTGTGGATCTTAATGGGGTATCTATGGTATCTCGCTGACCCCCAATTTCGCATCTGCATTGAGGGAGCTCACTACTTCATATGCACCTTCTGGTAAGTAGAGCCTTAATAAATATTGCTGGAAAGTTACTAAGTTTTGTTGGTGTTAGTCACTCAGTTGTGTCTGACTCTTTGCAACCCCATGGACTGTAGCCCCCCGCACACTCTTCTGTCTATGGAATTCTCCAGGAAAAATTATAGGAGTGAGTAGCCATTCCTTTCTCCATAGGATCTTCCTGATCCAAGGATCAAACCCAGGTCTCTTGCACTACAGGAAGATTCTTTACTGTCTGAGCCACCAGGGAAACCCCTGAAAGTTACTAATAAACTGGTTCCAAATTGGGAAAGGAGTATGTCAAGGCTGTATATTGTCACCCTGCTTATTTAACTTATATGCAGAGTACATCATGTGAAATGCCAGGCTGGATAAAGCACAAGCTGGAATCAAGATTGCTGGGAGAAATTCAATAACCTCAAATATGAAGATGATACCACTCTTATGGCAGAAAGCAAATAAGAACTAAAAAGCCTCTTGATGAAAGTGAAAGAGGAGAGTGAAAAAGTTGACTTAAAACTCAACATTCAGAAAATGAAGATCATGGCATCTGGTCTCATCACTTCATGGCAATCAGATGGGGAAACAATGGAAACAGTGACAGACTTTATTTTGGGGGGGCCTCCAAAATGACTGCAACCATGAAATTAAAAGATGTTTGCTCCTTGGAAGAAAAGCTATGACCAACCTAGACAGCATATTATAAAGCAGATACATTACTTTGCCAACAAAAGTCCATCTAGTCAAAGCTATGGTTTTTCCAGTAGTCATGTATGGATGTGAGAGTTGGATTATAAAGAAAGTTGAGAACCAAAGAATTGATGCTTTTGAACTGTGATGTTGGAAAAGACTCTTGAGAGTCCCTTGGACTGCACGGAGATCCAACCAGTCCATCCTAAAGGAAATCAGTCCTGAATAATCCTAAAGGAAATTAGTCCTGAATATTCACTGGAAAGACTGATGCTGAAGCTGAAGCTCCAATACTTTGGCCACCTGATGCGAAGAACTGATTCATTAGAAAAGATCCTGATGCTGGGAAAGATTGAAGGCAGGAGGAGAAGGGGACAATAGAGGATGAGATGATTGGATGGCATCACAGACTCGATGGGCATGAGTTTGAGCAATCTTCGGGAGTTGGTGATGGACAGGGAAGTCTGGCATGCTGCAGTCCATGGGGTTGCAAAAAGTCGGACACAACTGAGCCACTGAACTAGAACTATCAATATTAATAATAGAATTAAAATCTATCTTTCTTTTTAATTCATCTCAACTCAACCTTTGTGTTTTGTTTTTATTTTTTAACTGAAGTATAATTTCTTAACCCTTGTGTTTAAAGACAGTTCTCGTCTTTGGAGATCTTGTTTGATCTCTTACTCGACCACATGTACCTCAGTCTCATGCCACTCCCTTTATTTGGGGCTGCCTCACCATGTGGCATGCAGAATGTTAGTTCCCCTACCAGATATTGAACCTGTGCCCCCTGCAGTGGAAGCATGGAGTCTTAACCACTGGAAGACTCCAGGGAAGTCCCCCATGCTCCCCCTTATTCTCTGTCCATGCAGACAGTCCGTACATAGAGTATCCATGTTTAGGTGGTTGTGGTAAGCTTTTAGGCTTCCCTGGTGGCTCAGAGGTTAAAGTATCTGCCCACATTGCGGGAGACCCGGGTTCCATCCCTGGGTTGGGAAGATCCCCTGGAGAAGGAAATGGCAACCCACTCCAGTACTCTTGCCTGGGGAATCCCATGGAGGGAAGAGCCTGGTAGGCTACAGTCCACGGGTAAGCTTTTTGCTGGTGAACTGAGGGTAAAGAGAGAGGAAAGTAAAAGACACCAAACACAAAAGAGCATTCTTTTTGAGAAAAAACAAATCCCAAACCAGTGTTAAAATACAACAGGTCCTACTACTTATGTTTATGATGATTTTACATCACTTAGAGTTTGTGTCCTTACCTGTGAAATGTGAACAGTACCTACTTCCATGGTTGTCCTAAAGATCAATGAAGTAATTAGGGTTGTCGGATTTAGCAAATAAATATGAAGTTAATTTAACTATGCCCCACGCAATATACTAAAAATACTTTTAAATTACTGGTTATTTATCTGAAATGAAAATTTACCTTGTGTCCTATACTTTTTCTGATACCCCTAGAAATAATATGTGGCCATTTGTTGAGTACTTTTCATGTTCCAGGGGCCACTAGGTACTTCAATTACATTGGCCATCATTCCAAAAATGGCTGAAAGCAGTTATTGCTAACCCCATTTTGCATACAGGATGTGGAAGTTTTCCAAAATAAAAAAGCTAGTAAATAGCATAGTCAAGATTCAAATCCACTATACCATGCTGCTTCTTTAGTTGATCGGAAGTATATTGAAATTGGAGAGTATGCAAGTGTTTTATTATCATAAAAATTCTCTCTGTTCCTGACTCCTCTCCTGGGTATAGCAAAAGGAATTATAGAGAGTAATGGGGATATGGAGATTAAGAGGTGCCATCAAGTGTAGGGAAAAGGCTGTATTTGCCTCTCAACTTTAGGGTGATGGTCTCTTGCCAGAAATATGCTGTGTTTCTAGGGGTACAAAGGCAAGGGTGTAGGGGCTCTGTAGCAACATCACAGTGTATGATGCAACACCAGAAGTAATCCACTGCCAAGCCCATGCCAGAGCAGGGATTTGTTGACTAGCTGGGCCTTAGAATAAATTAGTTATGTAAGCAACCATATTCCCATTTTTACCTTCTTCAGCAGCTTTCAAATAACCAAAATATCCTAAATAATGGGTTGCGTGTGTGCTAAGTCACTTCAACTGTGTCTGACTCTGTGCAGTCCTATAGACTGTAGCTCTCCAGGCTCCTCTGTCCGTGGGATTCTCCAGGCAAGAATACTGGAGTGAGTGGGTTGCCATTTCCTTCTCCAGGGGATCTTTCCAACTCAGGGATCAAATTCATGTCTCTTGCATTGCAGGTAGATTCTTACTCCTGAGCCACCCAGGAAGCCCCAGTGAAGGTGTCAGGAGTATTAAAATTAATGTAAAATACTAAATACAATTTGAAGGTGTATATACTAGCTAGCAATGACTCAGATTTTTATTTTAATGCAGTCTGTACAAACAATGTGCTTGAGTTCCAAATGGGCTATAATTATTTTTTCCCTGTTTGGTCTTTCTAAACCCTAATTTTTCACTTAACAAATCTCCTTGTACGAGTCAAAAACAACAACCTTGCCTTTTGTGATTTCCAGCAAGCACAGCACAATTATTTAACAAATATATATCACGGCGTGGATTGTTTTGCACCACATGCATAAGAAATTTATGGATTTAAATTTAATTTGAAAACACAATGAATTCAAGGTACTATTCTCAACACAGTTGGGTAGATGAAGATTAAAAAGTCCCACTCTATAAATTTGATCTGTCTGCAGGGTATATTATGCTGTTCTAAGTCAAAGAGTGTTCCAGAAAGAGACTAACAAAATTTCAAATAAGATGGGTAGTTTTTTTTAATATCCCACTTCCAAAAGGACTTTAGAAAAAGGGCTTTTGCTCTCACATAGTACCTAGAATAAATCATTTGACCAATAACTTGGAAAAATTAGCAGTGATTTCAGTACATCACAAAGGTCTTATCTTCTATCACAATCTGCTTTAGCATGCTTTAGTTGTGTTATAACGCATTCTGTCTGAATTACTTGATGGAGGATAAGATTATTTCTACTTTCTTAGTCCACATGATGATGAACTCTGATGATTTGAAACAGTTCACTATGGCAGAATGCCTTCTGTTGCCAGTGCTAAGAATCCTATTTAATGGCAAATTATAAAATCTCTGAGTAGCTCCCAGATGAAATAGTTTGTTTGTATTCTCCATAACAAATCCTTCCTTTGAAGTAACTGCTATTTCAGAGGAGACTGTAGGCATTTAAAAAATCTGGGTCACTCCTCATGCACTCCAGAAAGAAATCTATGATAGACGAGGCCTAAGAACCTATCTGTGGTTACTGGGAACTGTGGGAAGTTGTGAATAAAGGAGGTAGGGGGTCCGGAGTGGCTTTCAGACTCTGACTCTCAGCACCAAGATTGCCAAATACTGAAAAACGTGGGTGGGAAAAAAAGTGAAAAAGAGATCTTTGTGCAAATGTATAATTAGAATGCTAATCTTATTCACACTAATAATGAGGATGTTCATATCAAGGAAAGGATGACAAAGGAATTGGTTTACATGGGAGGATAATTAAAGCTCAGCAAATAATATTTTTTCCTTTAACATTGACCATTATTGAAGGAATAGTTACATTAATGTCTTTTTGGTTAAAATTTTTTTAAATGTCTCACATCGATATTTATTAGGGCCAAAGAACATGCACAATATTTACCTTTGAAGGGTCAAGGATTCAAGCGGCAGAAAGCAAGAGGATTACTTTCTAGGTTATCAAGGTCACACAAGTACACACACAAACTTGGAGACACTCTTGGTGCTTTTTATTTTCTTTATGTTTGTTTTAATATTTTCTAGATATCTTATAAGAAGCACATTGTATGGTGAGGCAGTATAAGTAAGAGTGCAGACACTGGAGCTAGAGTCATAGCTAGACTCTGCCAATTACTGCTTTGGGAACTTGGGGAAATTACCTCAATTCTCTATGTCTCACCTATTCGTCTGTACATGGGGTTTAACATCAGAATATAATCATAGTGCTGATCATACTCACAAAAACTGAATTATTTCGACATTTGAATATAAATTGGGTGGTTGTGAACATTAAACCAGTTAATATAGTAAATTAACAGCATCTAGTATGCTAAAACCTTCAATAGCTATTGGCTGTTAATAGTTTTTACTTAGTGACTTAAAAAAAAAGACAAAAAAGTTTTAGTATTACTTGATGATGATGATGATGATTAGTGAATGTTGCCAAATTCATTTCTACCATTTAACAGCTTCTGGATTATTTCTCCAGATTGACATTTACCAACCTGGGTAACACCTCCAGTACTTACTGAGCATCTGCCCCCTGCCTCCTAAGCACATTGGCTGGTACAATGGGGCTCACTGAAGGTGCTCTGAACTTGGATGATACTGATTTATAGGTGTAATTGTTTGGTAGGGCTGCCATAGCAAGGACCACAGATGAATGCTTTAAACAACAGAAATTTATTTCCTCACAGTTTTAGATGCTAGAAGTTCAAGGTCACGGTGTCCACAGGGTTGGTTTCTTCTGAGAATCTTTTTTTTTGGCTTGTAGGTAGATGTCTTCTGATGACTTCACATGATTTACCCTCTACTTATGTCTGTCTGTGATATCATCTCTTCCTTCAAGCCTACTGGACTAGGACACACACACACCTCCTCATTCTATCTTAATTACTACATTAAAGGTTCTAACTTTGAATAAGTCACATTCTGAGGTACTAAGGCTTGGGACTTCAATATAGGAATGGGAGAGGGCAGGGGGCCAGCTCATAACAAAGAGTTTTGCTTTCTAGGTGGAAGATGGAAGATAACGATGAAGGCACTGCAGACAGCTGTCAGCAGATTCAGCTCAGTATTGCCTTGAGGTTTGGCATCAATCCTGTTCTCCCTCAGAGGATTTTATGAAGTTCTGGTTCAATAGCTCAAGTGACTGCTTGCATCATATCACTCTTTCTCTGACTTTTTGATACAGTTCTGACAATAACAGCATCTACTTTGTATATAGCAACTTAACTACATGCCAGGCACTATGTGAAGTGTTTTATTTGTATTTCACTTTCCTTCTTGATGACTCTAGGATCCACTTAATTCACTCTTAAGGCAGTGTTACCTAAAAGAAACATGGTCAGCCATCACAATATAATTGTAAAATTACCATACTCACAACTAGAATTTCCTCAATACCTTAAGAGATTATCTACAATATGTGCAATTATGTGTATAAGAACTTATATCTATTTATGTTTTTATTTTTATTTTATTTTTTTTGGCCACACAACATGGCATGTGGGATCTTAGTTCGCCAACCAGGAATGAGACTCCATGCTCCCTGCATTGGAAGCACGGAGTCTTAACCACGGGACCACCTGGGAAGTCCCCTATCTATCTTTTTAAAGGCAATATGATTAAAAGCCCCTTTCCCTCCTATCCACTTTTCTAGTATCACCATATCTCTAGTCTCTCTCTTCTCCAAAATTCCTGAAAATTTCTTCTCTTTCCTTTGTCCTAGCATAGGCACGTCTTAGTTATATTCCTCCTGATCTTCTATCCCAATTCTGTATCACAAAAGCTCTAGGGACATCTTTGACAACAACAAGCATTCCTTGGAAGATATGGGGGCAAAATAAACTGAGAGGCTACCAGCAGAATCTCCTTTAGCAGACAAAGAAGGGGACTGGCCGGGCATTCTCAGGATGATAAATTTCTCCTCACGTGAGCATTGCCTTTCTCAATCCTGACACCAGCTCTGGGCTAGGTTCTATTCTTATCTCTGTTTTCAGATGAGTAGAATGAGGCTTAGAGAAAATAAAGAGCAAGGAAGTATCAGACCCTGAACTTGAATGTAGGCCGTCTTATTCCAAAGCCTACACTCTTAGTCACTGCCCACATGGAACTTTAATGTGCCTGGTATGTTTGCCATTATTCTTGGCCACCCATCATTTGAATGTCCTTGCATCTGAGAATACTCCACGTTATTTTGCCAAGTTCACGTGCTATGACAGAAGGTGGCAGTGCCTATATCCACTTTTGCAGCATCCCTTTCAGCTAGGGCATGGCACATGCACTTGGCTCTGCCAGTCCAACGCCACTGCCTGCCCTCTACTTCCAACCCCATCAATGCCCCTAAAGTCACACAGATGTTGCTTTAGAAGCTAATGACATAAAGAAGCAGAAGCCACATATAACACACTCTGGGGACAGTGGCAGCTGCATATTTCATCTGCAGCTGGTAGTGTCTGAGGCACAAGCAGTGCTTGGCATCATCCCTGGACCGGGTTTACCTTGTAATTTGGCAGGTGGCCCTGTCTGAATGCCCCCAAGCCTGTTTCTCTGGCTTACCCAGAGATTTTGTGAGTCATCCAACACCATTGTTATGAATCCTCTTTCTGCCTAATTTAGCTAGATATAGTTTCTATTGCTTGTAAAGATGAACTCAAACTGATTTGAGTGCCAACGGAGCTTTTTTGTTTGTTTCCATCAAGCTACATTAGTCTCCAATTTCTTCCAAGAACATTCCTTGCCTTATCTTCCAAAGAACTTCTCTCTCACACTTGTTCCCAGGAACTAAAATTATGTCTGTAAGGTTTCAACATGTGATCGAACCTGGCTTGACACTTGCTACTAGACCAACTAACGTCACTGCTTTCCCGACATTGCCTGGTCCTCACTCCCATGCATGAAGTGTCTACTGCAGATATGACTGTAAAGATATAGAATACGAAAGAGTGCAAAACCAGAGCTCACTGTCAGGAACAGAGAGCTTGGTCCTGTCAATGAGACACATGCACCGACTGAATTCTATTGCATCCCTTTCCACTACTGTCTCCTTTCCAATTTTCTTTTCATAGATTTTGAATGTGCCAAACCATAATAAATCCCACTTGATGTTTTTTGTATTACAATCACAATAAAAATATTTATGAGAGAGTCAAGATGCTTTTGGATGACAGTGACTGAAATCTGGCTCATGCCAACTTAGGAATTCTGTGACTCCTGAGGATAAATATGGCTTCAGGCATGGCTAAATCCAGGTGCTCCAACGGTATAACCAGGGCTTGGGCTTCCCTCATGGCTCAGACAGTAAAGAGTCCGCCTGCAATGGAAGAGACCTGGGTTTGATACCTGGGTTGAGAAGAGTGCCTGGAGAAGGGAATGGCAACCCACTCCAATATTCTTGATTGGGAGAATTCCATGGACAGAGGAGCCCGGCCAGCTACAGCCCATCGGGTCACAAAGAGTCGGACACAACAGAGCAATTTTTTTTTTCTCTTCTTCTTTTCTCAGTCATTTCCTCCCCTAATGGGTCTTTCTACCTGTCGAGCAAGATGGTTATCTGCCTGTGCTTAGATACTCAGTCATGTCTATAGCCCCAGACAGTTTAATGACAAAACTGTCTATAGCCTGTTAAACTGTAAAACTGTCTATAGACTGTGTAACTGTTTAACTGTCTGTAGCTGCAGACAGTTTAACGACAAAAGTATAAAGAATATTTTCCCCAAACTCTGAAATACACCTGTCTGGGAAGGATTCTAATGAGCTAGCCCATGTCTGTGGTGGAAGAGGGTGGAGTGCCATAGTGGACAGATTTACTGGGTCAGCATACTGAATTTGGCACGTAAATCTCAGTGCAGCAGTCTTACCCCTGGGAAGTGACTGCTGACAAAAGAGCTGTCTAGCTCCTGCTTTGCGTGGTGGCAAGACTGTGGATATGTAAACAAATAGGGAAAATCTTTCCGGGGGGGCTGAGTACTATGAAGGGAATAAAGGAGAAGGATGTCTTGGAGCACGATTGGCTTAATCCATTACTTCAATCATATCACTTAAGCAGAGAAGGCACCGAGCCCAAATCTCATTTTGTTGCTATTTTTCTAAAGATGACTTTGAATGACTGATCTTTTAGAGCACACACTGGTCTCTTCTAAGATGGAAATATTTTAGAAGATAATATGAAATGAATCTGAAAAGAATCATTATCAGTGACTTAATTTAGGAACAAGTCAGGATCACTTAATAAGGTAGAAATGCCTTAGCAGCTTTCCCTCTGCTCAGAGCTGAAGGAAGATTTTAGCCAAGCACATTCTGCATTGCTGGGGACATGGTAGGCTCTCAATGAAAGTGAGTGTTGCTCAATTGTGTCCAACTCTTTGTGAACCCATCAACTATATAGTCCATGGAATTCTCCAGGCCAGAATATTGGCATGGGTAGCCTTTCTCTTCTCCAGGGGATCTTCCCAGTTCAGGGATCAAACCCAGGACTCCCACATTGCAGGCAGATTCTTTACCAGCTGAGCCACAAGGCTCATAAATGTCACTAAAATTTGGGGGAAAGGTGGGCAAGATGATTTGCTGGTTTGCTCTAAATGGAAAGGGGGAAGATTAGTGAACAGAAAAGGGAAAGGTAAAGAAAAAGAGATCTAGAAATATCATGGTAAGCTGGTTCTAAATTAGGTGAAAATGCTCGCTGGTGGATAGAGAAATGTTTTTAAGACTGTGGTGATGACTCTACCACACAATTGCACTCATCTCACATTCTAGTAAAGTAATGCTCAAAATTCTCCAAGCCAGGCTTCAATAGTACGTGAACTGTGAAATTCCAGATGTTCAAACTGATTATAGAAAAGGCAGAGGAACCAGAGATCAAATTGCCCACATTCGCTGGATTATCAAAAAAGTAAGAGAGTTCCAGAAAAACATCTATTTCTGCTTTATTGACTATGCCAAAGTCCTTGACTGTGTGGATCACCACAAACTGTGGAAAATTCTTCAAGAGACGGGAATACCAAACCACCTGACCTGCCTCTTGAGAAACCTGTATGCAGGTCAGTAAGCAACACTTAGAACTGGACATGGAGCAATAGACTGGTTCCAAATCAGGAAAGGAGTATGCCAAGGCTGTATATTATCACCGTGTGTATTTAACTGATATCCAGCATACATCATGAGAAACACTGGGCTGGATGAAGCACAAGCTGGAATCAAGATTGCTAGGAGAAATATCAATGACCTCAGATATGCAGATAACACCACCCTTATGGCAGAAAGTGAAGAAGAACTAAAGAACCTCTTGATGAACGTGAAAGAGGAGAGTGAAAAAGTTGGCTTAAAGCTCAACATTCAGAAAATAAAGATCATGGCATCTGGTGCCATCACTTCATGGCAAATAGATGGGGAAACAATGACAGACTTTATTTTTTTGGGCTCCAAAATCACTGCAGATGGTGATTGCAGCCATGAAATTAAAAGACGCTTACTCCTTGGAAGAAAAGGTATGACCAACCTAGACAGCATATTAAAAAACAGAGACATTACTTTGCCAACAAAGGTCCATCCAGTCAAAACTATGGTTTTTCCAGTTGTCATGTATGGGTATGAGAATTAAACTATAAAGAAAGCTGAGTGCCAAAGAATTGATGCCTTTGAACTGTGGTGCTGGAAAAGACTCTTGAGAGTCCCTTGGACTGCAAGGAGAGCCAACAAGTCCATCCTAAAGGAAATCAGTCCTAAATATCCATTGGAAGTATTCATGTTGAAGGTGAAACTCCAATACTTTGGCCACCCGATATGAAGAACTGACTCATTTGAAAAGACCCTGATGCTGGGAAAGATTGAAGGCAGGAGGGGACAACAGAGAATGAGATGGTTGGATGGCATCACTGACTCAATGGACATGAGTTTGAGTAAACTCCTGGAGTTGGTGATGGACAGGGAGGCCTGGTGTACTGTAGTCCATGGGGTCACAAAGAGTCAGACATGATTGAGCAACTGAACTGAACTGAACTGACAACTCTTTCACTTAAAGTTATTTGTAAAATGTTTAGACAAATTGGCTTTTCGTATGCTTAAAAATGAGTCAAAATTTTTGCTTTCAGAAAGATAGAATAGGTACATTTCTCCCTACTTCTCTTGAAAGTACAACTAAAAGTCCTGGACATGATATTTATAGGAAACACAAGCAGACTCTGAAATGTGGAAAGAAGAAGGCAGACTGCCTAGGGACCTCGGGACACAGGAAAGAAAGATACGTGGTGAGTTCTTTGGATTTTGTTTTAGTTTCATGTATCTCAGACCAGGAGCTGAAAGAACCATCACCCAGAAAAGCCTGGGAGTATAGATTGACCCACCAAAAAATTAAAAAAGCCCTGACCAAAGTCTGCTCTTTCTAGTTGAAGAATAAGGAGAGGAGCAGCCTGGCAAAACAAAAATTTTTAGACAATAATTATTCTACTTCAGCCTCACCCCTACCCATCCATCATCCATCAGGTTGAGTGGGGAGTCTAGACTCTACCTCTGTTAGGCTATAAGGTGTCAATTCCCCTGCTAGGATGGTGTCAGAGAATGCTGATGAAGGAATGAGAGCTTTCATCTCCTTCAGTACAAGATCCCTTCTTCACAGTATCAGTAATGGCCAGTGGAGGGCCTGGACTTCTACCCAGCCCCATAGCAAAGAGAATGTTTACTGGAGAGGCAGGCCTTTCATCAATGCCCAGCAGTAACAAGGTCACTCCCTTCCCTGTGGTGTTAGTGGAAACCACATAGGGAGTAGAATCGAAGCAGTCCAAGCCTGCCAGCCAGGGAAGTATCCAAGGAGGCTGGGTGGGTATCTGGATCTCCTGGCTGTGGCCAGTAGTGATGAAGAGGCTCCTCACCTTTAATGGAGACCAAGTGGGAAACTTGAACTTCTTTCCCCACCTGGAGGTGGTGCCTCCCCTTCCTATGCTGGAATGGTGTCAGTGAAAGCCAGCAAAAACAGAAAGCTTAAATAAGGGCTGGAGTCTCACAATGTAATACCCAAAATGAACGGGTTTCAATCCATAATCATTCATTATATCAAGAATTAGGAAGACCTCAAACAGTGAAAAAAGACAATAAATAGATACTGCATTTTGCTAGGGCTGCCATAACAAAATCTCAGAGACTGGGTGGCTTAAACAACAGATATTTATTTCTCAGAATTCTGGAGGCTAGAAGTCGAAGATCAAAGTGTTGGCAGCTTTGGTTTCTCCTGACCGCTCTCTCTTTGGTTTGCACATGGCCATCTTCTTGTTGTATCCTCACATGGCCTGTACTTTATGCACACACACCCCTCGTGTCTCTTGCTCATCTTGTAAGGATGCCAGCATATTAGATTAGGGCTCCACTCTATTAACCTTTCCCAAGTGGAACAGTGGTAAAGATTTGCCTGTCGGAGATGCAGGAAACCTGGGTTCCATCCCTGGGTTGAGAAGATCCCCTGGAGTAGGAAATGGCAACCCACTCCAATATTCTTCTTGCTTGGAAAATTCCATGGACAGAGGAGCCTGGTGGGCTACAGTCCATGGAGTTGCAAAGAGCAGGACAATCACCTCTTTGAAGACCTTATTTCTAAATATAGTCACATGAATTAGGGCCACCTATAAGACCTCATTTAACATTAACTACTTCCTTAAAGATCCTATTTCCAAATACAGTTACATTCTGAGGTGCTGGAGGTTGAGACTTCAACAAATAAATTTAGGAAGGCGCTATCATCACATAATAGATGCCAACATTAAGATGTCAGAAATTTTAAAATTAATTAATGACTAAAAATGCAGCCATCAAAAAATGCTTCAGTAAGCAGTTATGAACACACTTGAAACAAATAAAAAATGAAGCCTCAGCAAAGAAATAAAAGTCTCAACAATGCAAGAGTAGTTGTAAAGAAGAACCAAGTGGAAACTTTGTAAGCAAAAAATATAATAAAATATAAAATATAACATTTATATAAAATAAATGAAAAACTCAGTGCATAGATTCAGCAGAAAATGGAAGAGTCAGAGAAAAGAATCAATGAACTGGAATAAAGAACAGTAAAAATCTCCCAATGTGAGCAATAGAGAGAAAATAGACTGGGAAAAAACTCTAATTCTCAGGGATCTATGGGGCTACAACAAAAGATTTAACATTTGTTATTTTGGAGGTTTGAGATAAGAGGAGAGAAAGAATGAGACTGAAGAAGAACTCAAAGAAATAATAGTAAAAAAGCCCCCAGATTTGGCAAAAAGCCATAAATCTATAGATTTCAGAAGCTGAGTAAATTCCAAAAAGGGTAAGCACAAAGACATATATAGCAAAATCTACCACATTTAGACTTCTGACTACCAACTACAACTAGTAGATAGCTGACTGTGCTCTTTTGTACATTTTGTTTATAGGAGGTTGGCAGTGCAGTGATCGAAAAATATATAAACTAAGATCAGGGGACCTGGTTTTGAACTTCAGATATGCTATACCAACAGACTCATCCTGGATAAAACTACTGCATCTCTTTGTGTTTCAGATTTCTCATCTTAAAAATGAGGTAATAATATGTCCCCCCTTCCCCCGCTCGCATAGAAGTGTTGTCAGAATTAAATGAGAATATTATAATTGTCACATAGCAGGCACTCAGTAAGTGTAATTTTCTTTCCCCTTCCCTACTACTGACCTCTCTTAATCAATGAGAAGGCCAAGAGCACTAAAGTTGGAATATCAAAGCCTTCAGACCAAACTAGCTAAGCTCTGATTCCAATTATGAGAAGATTCATTGCACGTCCCAATTTCTTTGCTTTTAAAATGGTTATTTTTTTCTTCAGTTGATCCTTCAGCATACCTTATTGCTGTTTCTTTTTTGTGGAAACAGTTTTAGCCTCCTGGTTAAGAGGTTAATTTCTGGAGTCAGACAATCGAGGGCTAGGCTCTGGGTCCACAATCAGGTCAGTAAATTACTCAGGGTCTTTAAAACTCACTTTCCTCAAATGTGTTACAGGATACAAGTATTCCTACTGCCCTAGGGCTGCCATCCTGATTAATAAGTTAGCATTCGTAAAGAGCTTGGAACTTGGAATTGTGCCTGACCTAGGGAAAGGGCTCATGGCCGGGGGGGGGGGGGGGGGGCGGGGAACGGTAATTATCTGTTGGACAGATATGCATGAATTATCCTAACACCTGAGGACTGATCATACCTAGGAGCTACTTCTTCTCCACAAAATTAGCCTTATTTCCACAGAATTAGCCTTAGAGTTTGATCCTCAAGCAGAGTTGTTGCCCCTGATCTTGCCTTTCCACCCTTCACCCCATACTCCTTCATTGGTGGAGAGTTTAATGTCTCAGCAAGTGGGCACACTTGGAATTTAAGTTCCAACTGAATTTGGTTAGAGATATAGGTTTTAGAAAAGGTAGAGGAACCAGAGATCAAATTGCCAACATCTGCTGGATCATGGAAAACGCAAGAGAGTTCCAGAAAAACATCTATTTCTGCTTTATTGACTATGCCAAAGCCTTGGACTGTGTGGATCACAACAAACTGTGGAAAATTCTTCAAGAGATGGGACTTCCAGACCACCTGACCTGCCTCTTGAGAAATCTGTATGCAGGTCAGGAAGCAACAGTTAGAACTGGACATGGAACAACAGACTGGTTCCAAATAGGAAAAGGAGTATGTCAAAGCTGTATATTGTCACCCTGCTTATTTAACTTCTATGCAGAGTACATCATGAGAAATGCTTGGCTGGATGAAGCACAAGCTGGAATCAAGATTGCTGGGAGAAATATCAATAACCTCAGATATGCAGTTGACACCACCCTTATGGAAGAAAGTGAAGAGGAACTAAAAAGCCTCTTGATGAAAGTGAAAGAGGATAGTGAAAAAGTTGGCTTAAAGCTCAACATTCAGAAAATGAAGATCATGGCATCTGGCGCCATCACTTCATGGGAAATAGATGGGGAAACAGTAGAAACAGTGGCAGACTTTATTTTTTAGGGCTCCAAAATCACTGCAGATGGTGATTGCAGCCATGAAATTAAAAGATGCTTACTCCTTGGAAGAAAAGTTATGACCAACTTAGATAGCATATTCAAATTACACTGAGAAAACCAGAATTGAAAGAGACACCTGTACCCCAATGTTCATAGCAGCACTGTTTGCAATAGCCAGAACGTGGAAGCAACCTAGATGTCCATCCACAGATGAATGGATAAGCAAGCTGTGGTACATATACACAATGGAGTATTACTCAGCCATTAAAAAGAATACATTTGAATCAGTTCTAAGGAGGTGGATGGAACTGGAGCCTATTATACAGAGTGAAGTAAGCCAGAAACAAAAACACAAATACAGTATACTAATGCATATATATGGAATTTAGAAAGATGGTAAAAATAACCCTATTTACGAGACAGCAAAAGAGACACTGATGTATAGACCAGACTTTTGGACTCTGGGACCGGGAGAGGGTGGGATGATTGGGGAGAATAACATTGAAATATGTATAATATTATATCTGAAATGTATTAATTGTTCAAACTAAATACTGTCATGTTACAATTTGTTCATATTAGATGTTTGTAATGTTTCTCATAATCAATAAAAGAGATTCTTGATAAAAAAAAATTAAAAAAAAAAAAGCAGAGACATTACTTTGCCAACAAAGGTCCGTCTAGTCAAGGCTATGGTTTTTCCTGTGGTCATGTATGGATGTAAGAGTTGGACTGTGAAGAAAACTAAGCACTGAAGAATTGATGCTTTTGAACTGTGGTGTTGGAGAAGACTCTTGGGAGTCTCTTGGACTGCAAGGAGATCCAACCAGTCCATTCTGAAGGAGATCAGCCCTGGGATTTCTTTAGAAGGACTGATGCTAAAGCTGAAACTCCAATACTTTGGCCACCTCATGCGAAGAATTGACTCGTTGGAAAAGACTCTGATGCTGGGAGGGGTTGGGGGCAGGAGGAGAAGGGGACGACAGAATGAGATGGCTGGATGGCATCACCGACTCGATGGATGTGAGTCTGAGTGAACTCTGGGAGTTGGTGATTATCAGGGAGGCCTGGAGTGCTGTGATTCATGGGGTTGCAAAGAGTTGGACACGACTGAGCGAGTGAACTGAACTGATAGTGTACGAAGGTTCTCCAGAGAAACATAATAGGATATATACGTACACACACCTACATATGGAGAAGTAGAGAGAAAGAGATAGATTTATTCTAAAGAATTGGTTTATGCATCACCAATTCAATTGACATGAGTTTGAGCAAACTCTAGGAGATAATGAAGGACAGGAAAGCCTGGCATGCTTCAGTCCACGGGGTTGCAAAGAGTTGGAGATGACTGAGTGACTGAACAATGGCAACAAATGTGAAGGCTGGCAAGTGTGAAATCTATAAGGCACATTGGTCAGTAGGGAATTCAGAGAGTTGACATTGAAGTTTTGAGTCTAAAATCTGCAGTCTGGAAACTCAGGTAGGGTTTCTATGTTGCAGTCTTAAGTTTAAATTTCTTCCTTCCTTCTTTGGGAAACCTCAGTCTTTGGTCTTAAGACCTTTGATTGGATGAGGCCCACCCCTGTCATGGAGAGTAATCTGCTTCACTCAAAGGAAGGAAGTGTTAGTCGCTCAGTCATGTCTGACTCTTTGCAACACCATGGATGGTAGCCCACCAGGCCCCTCTGTCTTTGGAATCCTGCAGGAAAGAATACTGGAGTGGGTGGCCATTCCCTTCTTCAAGAGATCTTCCCAACCCAGGGATTGAATCTGGGTTTCCTGTATTGCAGGCAGATTCTTTACTGTCTGAGCCACTTTCACTCAAAGTCTACCTTTTAAAACGTTCAGTTCAGTTCAGCCACTCAGTTGTGTATGACTCTCTGTGACCCCATGGACTGCAACACACCAGGCTTCCCTGTCCATCACCAACTCCCAAAGCTTGCTCAAACTCATGTCCATCAAGTCAGTGACACCATCCAACCATCTCATCCTCTATTATCCCCTTCTCCTCCTGCCTTCAATCTTTTCAAAGGAGTCAATTCTTTGTATCAGGTAGCCAAAGTATTGGAGTTTCAGCTCCAACATCATTCCTTCCAATGAATATTCAGGACTGATTTCCTTTAGGATGGACTGGTTTGATCTCCTTGCAGTCCAAGGGACTCTCAAGAGTCTTCTCCAACACCACAGTTCAAAAGCATCAATTCTTTGGCGCTCAGCTTTCTTTATAGTCCAACTCTCACATCCATACATGACTACAGGAAAAACCATAGCTTTGACTAGATGGACCTTTGTTGGCAAAGTAATGTCTGTTTTTTAATATGCTGTCTAGGTTAGACATAAATGTTAATCACATCTAAAAGATACCCTCACAGCAACATCTAGACTGGTGCTTGACCAAACAACTGGACACCATAGCGTAATCAACCAGCATATAAAAGTAACTGTCACATATGGAGGAACTAATCTGACATTTATGCAAGCTATATGCCTTATTTAATATTTGTGACAAATTACATGCTATTCTTCCAACTAGGTGACTACTTGAGGGGATAGTAAATTGTCCAAAAGTGTAATATTAGAATGAACAAGTCATTTCTGTAAAGAGTGCAACATCATGTACAGTTACTCCTTGGGATCCACAAGGAATTTGTTCCATGACCTTTGAGGATACCAAAATCTGTGGATTCTCAATTCCCTTTTATAAAATGGCGTGGGATTTGGTTAAAATCTATGCAATCCTCCCATATACTTTAAATCACCTCTAGATTATTATGATACCTAATACATTGTAAATGCTATATCAATAGTTGCTGCACATAGCAAAATCAAGTTTTGCTTTTTGAAACTTTCTGAAATTTTAGGGGGAATATATTTGATTCACAGTTTGTTGAAGCTGGGATGTGGAACCCAAGGCTATGGAGGGCTGACAGTACTGTTGTCTTTCAGAATGTCAGTTGTCTGACTCTGCTGACCTCAGGTAACTGTCTGCTGCTGACTTAGTGCAATGATGAGGCCAACAGATGGTGTGCCTCTTGGGTTTGCAGCAAAAATACTTGATGGGTGATTGTCTTTTTCCTCCCATAAATGCACTGTCTACTTCAATTCCGCTGGAGACAATTTTCATTTCTTCAGTTATGTTGCATATTTAATTTTATTCTATGATGATTTAATGTTGCTAATAGATCAGTGTTCTGGGCAACTCCTAAGCTAACTCAGGCTATAATTGGCTCTGTTATAATAGACTCACTTGGCAAGTCTGGCTAAAACACAAGGATTATTAGTCCTTTCTGATAGGAGAAGGATTTCACACATATCTAAGCTGAAAGCCTTAGGTTCCTGTCCTGGACCGAGGGAACTACTTTAGAGAATTTAGAAGGAGACCCTGTGAAGTCTTCATTTTTTTCCCCTCTGATACAGAAAAGCCTTTAACAGATTTGAATTAGGTAATTTTAGTGAAAATTTAGTGACCAAGAATTATGAGAAAACAAAATTATAAAATAATATATTTATCAATTTTATGTGGACACATCAGTGTTTTCATAGTTAATTACTAGAGGTGATATAGGGTTAGAGTCACCTAATTCAGATCCTTTGTTCTTAGATGATGAATCAAGCCTAGAAAGATGCTGTGTTTGTCAATTTCATTCATTCATTGCTAGACGGTGGCCAAAACAAGACAAAAACCAAGCTTCATGGTTTCCAGACAAGGACTTTTTCTACCATGTGCCATGTTAAATTATTCTTCAGTATATTTAGCCTTTTCTTTCTTAAAATTCCTTTAAGAATTAATTACAAAATGCAGCTTTGCTTCAAATTATAAAACTTTAGATGGAGGGCAGGAACATACAATCAAAATACTCAAGATGTTTATATTTTTCCATCACTGCTTTTCTCCAAATGTTTTTATTCTTGTGATTTGAGTGATTCCACTGAATACTTAGACTGCATCAATAGACGAGAAGGATCTGAGCTCTTCTGCTGAATTCATTCATTCAACAAAGCACCAAGCAGTGTCCCAGCTACTGGGATTATAGAGATAAATAAGAAGTGATTTTTGCTGCAAAAGGGGCTTTGCTGAGTTGGAGAAAAGCACATAAAATCAAATATACTATACAGATGATGCAATAAGCTTGGTAATAGGGGCCCAATATGAATAGAGGACCTTGACTCTGAAAAATAAATGCCTTCAAGAGCGCCTTCTTGCAAAGTACCATTTGGAACAGTCTAAGAGTATGAGTGTAGTTTACCAGGTGAGGGAGGGAGAGGCCTTCAGGGTATGAGGAAGGGCCCACAGGGAGATGCACAGAGCATGGCTGGATTGAGAGACAAGCAGTTGATAAGGTGGGAGAAGAGGGTGGAGAGGGAGAGCTTGGAGTCAGTGGGGGAAGGTCTTAGGTTGCATGCAGAAGAGCACTTTTACTATGGAGGGTTTTATTGTGAAGGTAAGAATGTATCTAATACAATGTCCCATCTCAGAGACTTTCAAACCGAGGGGACAGGGCTTGACACAGTTAGGTTTACTTTTCTGAAAGATAATGCTGATCCTCAGCTACTTCAGTAGAAATGAGATAAAATATTCCTGCTATGACAGTTGATGTAGGAATCAAATAGTGTATGTGAAAGTGCCTGGTAAGTTATATCTCAAGTTCTCACATGAAATATTTATTCATGTCACATGATAGTAAAATCAAATGGTGAAACTTTCGTGAGGATGAATACTGGATAGACAGCACACTTCTGAACCTCTAAAGCATTTAGTCCTGAGGATGTTTCTACCAGATTTTGCAAGACGTGACAAAGAATGTGGCACTGATGTCTCTCTCAAAGTCACCTCGACTAAATAGAACCCTAAGGTTATAAACTTGGCTTTAAATTAGGGTCTTTACAAGAAACAGCATAGAAACTGTGTCTTCATTGGCTGTGAAACCTGTTTCAAACTTTGGCCATTAAATATCTCAGTTTTTTTTTTTTAATTTGAGTAAATGCATTTAATTAACTAATCATCATACATCATAATCATAATCATTAGTATAAGTTAATATCAACTAAGGAAATAACAGAAGATACACATAAAGATTTTTATATTAGAATGCTCATTGGAGTGTTATTTATAATAAGGTAAAATTAGAAATGACTTTAATACTTCTTTGTAGGAGTTGAAATTCAATTATGGTTTGTTTACATGGTGAAATGTTTTTAATTATTGAAAATCATGACCTCAGAGGCTAATGATATGAAAAACTGTTCCTAAATTTAAGTGAAAAATTTGCTCCCTAGTTGAGGACTAAAAAAACAGTCAATTTTTACTAAAGATCGAAAAGAATAAACCAGATTATAATATTTAATTTTTTTCTGCATAAAATTATTATAAAAGATTTTCTTAAAAAAATTTTATTTCAAACTTAAAAAAAATTGTTCCTAATTCTATAATGAACAAAAATAAGTACAGTTAAAAAATGTTTAAGTAACTTGTGCTAAGAAATGATTAGCCTTGATTATTCTTCTGTGGTTTACATTTTCATATTCTTGATGGGGTTTCTGCTTCAACTATTACTTCCAGTCTGGGAGATTTTACTCTAGTATTAATAACTAGAAGTTTCTGGGTTCCTCAACTCCATTTTCTCTGAAAGAAATGAAGGATCCCTGTACTTTCTCACTACTTTACTGTCAGTTGTTTTATTAATAAAACAGTAATTTTATTTCAAAAAACATTTAATCTGGCCTGCCAAAATATTCTGAGTGATATAAAACCAAAGATGCTGAAGACACAAAAGAAGTTTAATATGTTATTTCTGCATATAAAGAGTTTGTAATTTGTGTGGGAAGATGAAACAAATTCAAGGGACAACTAGGAGGTAAGAATCATAATAATTTCATAAAATTAATAGTGATTTTCTAAGATTAGTCCACCACTGTAATTTGGTAGGTGGTGAAAATGAAGCTGAGAGAATAAGTGGTTTTTCCAATACCACACAAGGATGTAGGAACAAGGATCCAGGTCTCCCAGTTCCACTGAACTGTAAAAATGCCATGTATTACAGAAAATCTAAGAGGAAACCCATGTCAGCTTCTGTGAAAGAGTTAAAGGGAGAAGGGAAGAGGAGGCTCGTTAATAACAATCCCCTGGGCTATGACCCGTCTTTGGTAGGTGACAAGTCTGTGGAGTCCTTCAACCATTGAGACCACCATCATTGGTTGTGTCCCACTGACTATAGTAGTTAGTCTCCTGCAACTCAGGAGATGCAGGAGACACAGGTTCAATCCCTGGGTTGGGAAGATCCCCTGGAGGAGGGCACTGGCAACCCACTCCATTGTTCTTGCTTGGAGAATCCCATGGACAGAGGATCCTGGCTGGCTGTAGTCCATAGGGTTGCAAAGAGTTGGACATGGCTGAATCAACTTAGTATGCACATATAGTAATTATATCTGTGATGTCAGACACTACATGATGTTATCCATGTATATCACTTTTTTAAAAATAAAAATCAGTATACTAACGCATATATATGGAATTTAGAAAGATGGTAAAAATAACTCTATTTACGAGACAGCAAAAGAGACAGTGATGTATAGACCAGACTTTTGGACTCTGGGACCGGGAGAGGGTGGGATGATTGGGGAGAATAACATTGAAATATGTATAATATTATATCTGAAATGTATTAATTGTTCAAACTAAATACTGTCATGTTACAATTTGTTCATATTAGATGTTTGTAATGTTTCTGATAATCAATAAAAGAGATTCTTGATAAAAAAAAATCAAATGTTCAATTGGACTGTGAATTAGGATGCTTTCAGTTGTAAGCAACAGAAACTCAACTCAAATCATAACAAAGCAAAGAGGGAAGGAATTTGTTGACACATAATTGAGAAGTCACAGGCTTTAAGACTGGCAGATTCTAGAAACCTAGATGCTGTTGTCAGGGCTCTAGTTACCTCTTTCCGTCTCACCTTGTCTCTGTTTGACTTCATTCCTTGGGCAGGTGTTCCCCAGATACTTGACAAGATAGCTTCCAGATATCAAGACTCATACCCGACTGTTTAAGAACTTCTTGGAGATGTCTCTTTGGAAAGCTCTAGCAGAAAAGTCCCTGGAAATAAAGATGCTTATTCTCCAGGCTCTGCATATGCTTGTCCCCAAGTCAGGCTCTTTTGGACGAGAATCTGGTTCTTTGAGGATTCCTAACCACCTGAAAAGAATTTCCCTTGGTAAAGAGGTATCCTATTAATAGAATGGCTGGGAAAAGCAGAGAGGGTTCTCATCAGGTGTGCACTGTGGAATGCAGTGCCAATGATCTAAGTACTGGCCATGTAATATAGATGATAAACACAAAAGGAGAGAAAAGTATAATAATAAGGCTGCTAGCTCAGTTTTCCCAGAGAATTTAGGTGATGACACACCCTGAAAGTGTGAGATTTTATTGCTCAGTTGTGTCAGGCTCTTGGTGACCCCATGGACTGTCGTGGGCTCCTTTGTCCATGGACTTCTCCAGGCAAGAATACTGGAGTGGGTTGCCATTCTCTTCTCCAGGAAATCTTCCCAACCCAAGGGATTGAACCCAGGTCTCTTATATTGCAGGAAGATTCTTTTCTGTCTGAGCCACCAGGGAAGCCCATCCTAGGGTAATATAAAATTCTGTTAATAGTAGACTGTGCTGTGCTAAGTTGCTTCAGTCATGTCTGACTTTTTGAAATGCTATCGACTGCGGTCTTCCAGGCTCCTCTGCCCATGGGGATTCTCCATGCAAGAATACTGGGGTGGGTTGACATGCCCTCCTCCAGGAGATTTTCCCAACCCAGGGATTGAACCCATATCTCTGGGATCTCCTGCCTTGGCAGGCAGATTCTTTACCACTAGCACCATCTAGAAAGCTCTAATAATAGACTTAATGAAGTCTAATGGAAAAGGAAATCTCCTTTTAAGAAAACTCACACTATATTCACAGAGACAGTATGTTATGACATATGTTTCTAGGGGTAGTTGTTGTGACCAGGGGCTTCCCTTGTGTCTGAGATGGCAAAGAATCTGCCTGCAGTGAAGGAGACCTGGGTTTGATCTCTCAGTTGGGAAGATTCCCTGGAGAAGGGAATGGCTATCCACTCCAGTATTCTTGCCTGTAAAATTCCGTGGATAGAGGAGACTGGTGACTAAGTGGTAAAGAATATACTGCCAGTTCAGGAGACCTGGGTTCAATCCCTGAGTCGAGAAGATCCCCTGGAGTAGGAAATGGCAACTGCACCAGTTTTGTTGCCTGGATTATCCCATAGACCCAGGAACCTGAAGGGCTAACAGTCCCTGGGGTTGAAAAGAGCAGGACATGACTGAACACGTATGCAGTATGTAGTGACTAACCCAGTGCACCTACAGCTATTAGGAACAAGATACTTTTTTTTTGAACAAACAGATTGGAGTCTACAAGGCAGAGTTTGATAGCAAATCTCTTTAGATAATGACTCCAAAAACTAATATCGTTAATGGAGATTTTAATTAGGCAGCATAATTTCTAAAAGCAGTAGAAAAAGAAGCCCCCAGCATTACCTGTAAGTGAAAGCAAATTCTCTTATCACCAATGTGGTAGTTGCAGAATTTATCACAATAATAATTCCTCCTGACATTTGCATTATGCTTTCCACTTGTCATATATTAACTCGGTTGATCTTTATAACATTCCCAGGAAACAGGCATTATTATACTTGTTTACATTTTATAGATAAGAAAACTGAGGGATAGAGAGGTCACACAGCTAATGAGAGGTGGACTTGAATCCTCCCATTGGTGTTTTTTCCATAGATGTAACAGGAAGAAAACAGGTCTGATGAAAGGGAACTGAGTTTGAATCCTGCCTTCACTACCTACTAACTAGGTAACTATGTTCTTTTGACCCTTCTTTTCTCAGAAGTAAAAAAGTGATAATCATATCTAACATAATGGGTATGATATTAAAAATCATTTCTCATCTGAGGTACTCTGTGGGTTTTCTTCCCCCAACTCTATGTCCTTAAGTTTAGCCTTGAGGTGGAAGTGGGGAAGAAGAAGGAATACAGGCTGTCCTTCTGGTGTGGGTGTAGCAAAGGAAGAATCTCTCATGGGAAAGGGAAGTAAAAATGTACCCTGCATCTTCTGGCTTGAGGAGTTAAAAAGGGAAATGGAAGTGGAGAGGAAAGGCCAGAAGCAAAGTTTTCCTTTTCTTCTTCCATCTTCTTAGGGTGGAAGGGATGCGGGTGAGCCCAGGGACTGCAGGTCTTCTGTCTGCCTCCATTTACTTCCACACCGGAAGGAAATCCCCCTGAAAGCTGGTCTAGCCCTGTCCTGAGTGGTCCTATCAAAGAAGCTTGTGCACAATGTAGTCAGGCAAAGCCCCTAGGCTGCTCATGGTGGGAAGATGTGTGGCTGGGAATTTTACTAGTCTCCCCAAACCTGCAGACTCCAGGTGGACAGAGGTACCTAAAAGATGCATAGGAGTCAGAGGTGGAGATTTAGATTTGGAAATTCTATATCTAATTGAATATGCTTGCTTTTCCCTGTGAAAATAGATTTGTGTTTTTATTAGTGAATTTTCTCTTTTAGAAAATCTTTTGGGGGCCATTATTTCTTCACTCTGAAAACAAGAAATTCCATAATGTCCTTCAGAAGGATTGACTCAGTTCAGTTCAGTCGCTCAGTCATGTCCGACTCTTTGTGATCCCATGAACTGCAGCATGCTAGGCCTCCCTGTCCATCACCAACTCCCAGAGTCCATCCAAACCCAAGTCTATCGAGTCAGTGATGCCATCCAACCATCTCATCCTCTGTTGTACCCTTCTCCTCCTGCCTTCAATCTTTCCCAGCATCAGGGTCTTCTCAAATGAGTCAGCTCTCCCCATCAGGTGGCCAAAGTATTGGAGTTTCAGCTTCAACATCAATCCTACCAATGAACACCCAGGACTGATCTCCTTCAGAATGGACTGGTTGCATCTCCTTGCAGTCCAAGGGACTCTCAAGAGTCTTCTCCAGCACCACAGTTCAAAAGCATCAATTCTTCTGTGCTCAGCTTTCTTTATAGTCCAACTCTCACATCCATACATGACCGCTAGGAAAACCATAGCTTTGACTAGATGGACCTTTGTGGACAAAGTGATGTCTCTGCTTTTGAATATGCTATCTAGGTTGGTCATAACTTTCCTTCGAAGGAGTAAGCGTCTTTTAATTTCATGGCTGCAGTCACCATCTGCAGTGATTTTGGAGCCCAGAAAAATAAAGTTAGCCACTGTAGCATGGAATAAATAGTAGATTATAAGGCAGGACAAAGGATACACACTTTTAAGACTAGTACTGTATGATTTCATTTATATGTGGAATCTAAAAACCACCAAACTCCTAAAAACAGAGGACTGGTGGTTGCCAGAGGGGAAGGGATGGAGGTAGGGGAAAGGTGAAGGTGTCTAAAGGTACAAACTTCCAGTTACAAAGTAAATAAGTTCTGAGAATGTTACATACAATGTGGAGACCATAGTTAATAAAACTGTATGGTATATTTGGGGGCTTCCCTGGTGTCTTAGATGGTAAAGAATCTGCCTGCAATGGAGACCTGAGTTCGATCCCTGGTTCAGGAAGTTCCCCTGGAGAAGGAAATGGCAACTCACTTCAGTGTTATTGCCTGGAGAATCCCATGGGCAGAGGAGCTTGGCCAGCTATAGTCCATGGGTTTGTGAAGAGTAGGATACAACTGAATGACTAAGTACACACATCATATATATGAAAATGGCTGAGAGAGTAGACCTTAAAACTTCTAATCACAAGGAAAAACAGCATATTTTTCTGATGTTAACAAAGTGATGATGTTAACTAAGACCTACTGTGGTGATTATTCTGCAATATATATACATAGTTAATAAAACTGTATGGTATATTTGGGGGCTTCCCTGGTGTCTTAGATGGTAAAGAATCTGCCTGCAATGGAGACCTGAGTTCGATCCCTGGTTCAGGAAGTTCCCCTGGAGAAGGAAATGGCAACTCACTTCAGTGTTATTGCCTGGAGAATCCCATGGGCAGAGGAGCTTGGCCAGCTATAGTCCATGGGTTTGTGAAGAGTAGGATACAACTGAATGACTAAGTACACACATCATATATATGAAAATGGCTGAGAGAGTAGACCTTAAAACTTCTAATCACAAGGAAAAACAGCATATTTTTCTGATGTTAACAAAGTGATGATGTTAACTAAGACCTACTGTGGTGATTATTCTGCAATATATATATATCTCAAATCATTATGTTCTATTCTGTAAACTAATACAATGGTATGTGTCAATTATATCATAGGAAAAGGGGGAAAAAAGTATATGAGGCTTCCCAGGTCGTGCAGTGGAAAAGAATCCACCTGGCAATACAGGAGATGCAAAATATGTGGGTTTGATTCCTGGGTCTGGAATCCCAGATCCCCTAGAGTAGGAAATGGCAACCCACTCCAGTATTCTTGCCTGGAAAATTCCATGGACAGAGAAGCCTGGTGGAGTGGCCGTGCGTGGGATTGCAAAGTCGGAAACAACTGAACACATAACACAAAAACAACAATGTTCTTTACAATCAGTTGTAGTGATTTAGTGCCTTTGTGTGGAAGGCAGTGATGCTGTTTACAAAAAAACCCACAAAAACAGTCATTACACTTCTACCTCTGTTCTGATGGCTCTGCATTTTGCTCTAAGGGCTGATGTGCCCAGGTTCTAGTGGGAATGGTTTGTACGTAGTTAGATTGTCAGAGTCACCAAACTCTGACACCAAAGTCACCAAAATCCAAACAATTACCAGCAGGCACTATTTTAAATATGTGTGTCTTTCCAGACTTCACTTTAACAAAGTACAGTTCCTTTGGCCAGACCCTGTTATTCACAGACAAAAAATGTTCTTCTTTTGAACATGATCTCTCCTCTCAGTGCATGTTCATGGAGGGCAGAGTTTCTTAACCTCATCAAGGTGGCCATTTGGGGCTGAATAATTCTTCCTGTGGAGAGCTGGTGTGTACATGATGGAATGTGTAAATAACATCTCTGGTCTGCACTCAGGCTTCCCAAGTGGCGCTAGTAAAGAACCTGCTTCCCACTGCAGGAAACATAAGAGACGTGGATTCAATCCCTGGGTTGAGAAGATCCCCTGGAGGAGAGCACAGCAACCCACTCCAGTATTCTTGCCTGGAGAATCTCATGGACAGAGGAGCCTGGCAGGCTATGGTCCATAGGGTCACACGGAATCAGATGCAACTGAAGTGACTTAGCACACATACATAGCCTTTACTCACAGATTCCAGTAGCAACGATCAAAATGTCTCCAGACATTGCTAAGTGTCCCATGGCATGGAAGAGAATAGGTGCTTGGAGGAGCGTACAAAGCCATGGATTGAGAATCACTGAAGCACAGTGACACCTGTGTGTTCTTTGGCACATATAGTTCATTGACCATCATCTTTGCTGGGGGGCCCCACCCATCTGTGACCCAGCCCCAGCCTTAGTAGAGCTTCAGCCAGTAATTCAAGAGAGTTTGGCTAGCAGGTGGTTGTGGGTGTAGATCCCTGGGATGGAGGTACATTGTGGGGAAGAGGGTAGAGTCCCAGCTTCTAGCAAAGTACGTATTTGCTTCTTCTCTGTGGAATTCAGTTAATTATGGTAGAATTACCATGATAATCCAAGAATTTTCCTCCCCTTGTTACCTCCGTTAACCCTTAAAAAAGTACATTTCTTCATTCCAGTGTGGTGCAAAGACTCATTTGTAACATGTGCCATGACATCAGCAAGACGGGGAAGTGCTGTGATGGCTGTTTAGAAGGATGTCTTTCACACTCAGAGCTCAATGCCAATTGTGTTGAAAATGCAGGTTCCTGGCTCTCATCCTAAACTTACTACAGTAAAATCTCCTTTTAAGAGACCTAGGAATCCATATTTTTTTAAACTTGCTGATCTAGAATTTTCTATCATATGAAAAAGACATTTCTACTTTCCTTCACAGTCCATTGACCAAAGCCACGGGAGTGTAATGAACAAAGAGAGGTCCCCCAGGGTTTTCTTGACCTCTAGTTTCTAAGGGAGCACTTGCTCCAGAGAGGAAGGAAAATCATTTCCTCTTCATTTGTCAGTCCACTGGAAGGAGGGCTTCATTACTTCCCAATAAAAATCTGAAGAGATGGGGACTCTCACCCAGAAATGACTTGTTGATTATTTGATTCAATTTCCCTCCCCAAATCAATACCCTAGGCTGTACACATTTGTAACCTTTATTTCCCCTTGAAAATTAGTGTGCTTGACTCAACTAGTTAAAAAATGGGAACTGAAACAAACAGCTGGGTTCATTTAAGATGTTTCCTTTTCATTTCTATTTGAAAGAAAGCTTTCTGCAGATTGCCTTTGTGGCAGTTGAAGGCCAACATGAGTTTAAACAGCGGGTTGCTTGCCTTTAAGACACTAAGACTTCCTTGTGCCCGGGCCAACAAAGCTTGGCTGTGAGTTAGCAGGCAGCTGCAAGCACAGAATTCCATCAGTTTCCTGCACAGAAGGCAGATGCCTGCTTTTGGGGAAAATGTGACCAATTCAAATCCAACCTGGTGGGGGGACTCTGAGGATGGACTCATAAGTTGTCAATTGATCCTATACCCTGCTATTCACCATGGCCCCCTGCCCAATCCCTGGCCATTTCTCTCCATTGCATACCTCCTACTTGGGCAATAGCAGATTGCTAATTTTCCAAAGGGAAAAAAGGTAATAGTACACTGTGAAAATCTCTGTTGACTTTTCAAAAGCCATGTTTGGTTTCTCAAGCCTCAGCTATTGTTCAGGTTTATCATTTTCTCAGTGGGGACAAGGCTGCTTAGATTACCAAAGGATTTTTGTCCTGAATCCAATGCAGGTATACTTGGGATTGTATCTAGGGACACCAGCCAACAATGCGAGATGAGAAAGTTTGAATGGGTATAGTGATCTTGTCATTTGTTAATTCATTCAATGAATCTGTAGCTTGAGTAGTGATTATGTGACATACTTTGTGCTGAATGCTGGAGACACAAGGGAAACCAGACTGGGTTTCTGCCTTCATTGTGCTCATTGATATTATTTAATCATCCAAATAGGTGTATCAGCACAGGTGTGCAGGTAAATGTGGGAGACCTCTTCAGGGAATTGGCCAGACCCAGGGGCCAGACCGGACAAGTTCACATTTAGTTTTATGTCTTTTGCTACAAGCAAAGAGCTTATGGGAATGTGAGACAATCATATTTGTTTTAGCTCTGTGCTCATGAACAGAAACCCAGGTACACTTTAGGACTTGCTGTTTGATTTATGTTTGATGCAGAAGGTATAATTGTTAGTGCTGCAATTATTTACCTGTCTGACTTGGAGAAATTAGGATAGTAATGTCCTTTAAACAATCAAAATTACTGACAATCAACATGTTAAATCATCGTGTCACCTTTAGCAGATGAAATGAACTAAAGGTATGAATTCAGATATAGAAATTACTTTTATTTTGGTTTTTGTGGGCTTCCCTGGTGGCTCCGTTGGTAAAGAATCTGCCTGCAATATGGGAGACCTGTGTTGGGAAGATCCCTTGGAGAAGGGAACAGCTACCCACTTCAGTATTCTGGCCTGGAGAATCCCATAGACTGTAGAGTAGGACATGACTGAGTGACTTTCATTTTCATTTTCATACTCTACATGCAGTACTTATTAAATACATATGTTGTTGCTGTTCAGTGGCTCAGTCGTATCTGACTCTTTTCCACTCCATGGACTGCAGCACACTAGGTTTCCCTGGGCTTCATTATCTGCTGGAATTTGCTCAAACTCATGTCCTTTGAGTCAGTGATGCCATCCAACTATCTCATCCTCTGTTGCTTCCTTCTCTTTCTGCCTTCAATCTTTCCCAATATCAGGATCTTTTCCAATGAGTCAGATATTCACATCAAGTGTCCAAAGTATTGGACATTTCAGCATCAGTCCTTCAAATGAATATTCAGGGTTGATTTCCTTTAGGACTGACTGGTATGATCTCCTTGCTGTCCAAGGGACTCTCCAGAGTCTTCTCCAAGATCACAGTTCAAAAGCGTCAGTTTTCCAGCACTCTGCCTTCTTTATGGTCCAACTCTCATATCCATACATCAGTTCAATTCAGTTCAGTTCAGTTGCTCAGTCTTGTCTGACTCTTTGCAACCTCATGGACTGCAGCACACCAGGCCTCCCTGTCCATCACCAGCTCCTGGAGTTTACTCACCAACTCATGTCCGTTGAATTGATAATGCCATCCAACCGTCTCATCCTCTGTCATCCCCTTCTCCTCCTGTCTTCAATCTTACTGAGCATCAGGGTCTTTTCAAATGAGTCAGTGCCTATATGAGTCATATGATACATGAATACTGGAAAAACCATAGCTTTGATTAGATGGACCATTGTTGGCAAAGTGAAGTCTCTGCTACTTAATATGCTGTCTAGCTTCAGCTTAGCTTTTCTCCCAAGGAGCATGCATCTTTTGATTTCATGGATTCAGCCACTGTCCACAGTGATTTTGGAGACCAAGAAAATAAAGTCTGTCACTGTTTTCATTTTCCCCCTCTTTATTTGTCATGAAGTGATGGAATCAGATGCCATGATCTTAGTTTTTTTGAATGTTGAATTTTAAGACAGTTTTCTCACTCTCCTCTTTCACCTTCATTAAGTGGCTCTTTAGTTTCTCTTTGCTTTCTACCATTAGGGTGGTGTGATCTGCATATCTTAGTCACATGGACCACAGCCTTGTCTAACTCATTGAAACTAAGCCATGCCATGTAGGGCCACCCAAGATGGGCGGGTCATGCTGGAGAGTTCTGAAAAAATGTGGTCCACTGGAGAAGGGAATGGCAAACCACTTCAGTATTCTTGCCTTGAGAACCCCATGAACAGTATGAAAAGCAAAAAGATAGGACACTGAAAGATGAACTCCCCAGGTCGGTAGGTTCCCAATATGCTACTGCAGATCAGTGGAGAAATAGCTCCAGAAAGAATGAAGAAATGGAGACAAAGCAAAAACAACACCCAGTTGTGAATGTGACTGGTGATAGAAGCAAGGTCTGATGCTGTAAAGAGCAATATTGCATAGGAACCTGGAATGTTAGGTCCATGAATCAGGGCAAATTGGAAGTGGTCAAACAGGAGATGGCTGATAATTCTAATCATTGACATTCTAGGAATCAGTGAACTAAAATGGACTGGAATGGGTGAATTTAACTCAGATGAACATTATATCTACTACTGCGGACAGGAATCCCTTAGAAAAATGGAAGTAGCCATCATAGTCTACAAGAGTCCAAATACAGTACTTGGATGCAATCTCAAAAACGACAGAATGATCTCTGTTCGTTTCCAAGGCAAACCATTCAATATCACAGTAATCCAACTCTATCCCTGACCAGTAATGTTGAAGAAGCTGAAGTTGAATGGTTCTATGAAGACCTACAGGACCTTTTAGAACTAACACCCAAAAAAGAGGTCCTTTTCATTATAGGGGACTGGAATACAAAAGTAGGAAGTCAAGAAACATTTGCTGCTACTGCTGCTAAGACACTGCAGTCATGTCCAACTCTGTGTGACCCCATAAACAGCAGCCCACCAGGCTCCGCTGTCCCTGAGATTCTCCAGGTAAGAACACTGGAGTGGGTTGCCATTTCCTTCTTCAATGCATGAGTGTGAAAAGTGAAGGTGAAGTCGCTCAGTCGTGTCCGACCCTCCGAGACCCCATGGACTGCAGCCTTCCAGGCTCCTCCATCCATGGGATTTTCCAGGCAAGAGTGCTGGAGTGGAGTAACAGGCAAATCTGGCCTTGGAGTACAGAATGAAGTGGGGCAAAGGCTAATAGAGTTCTGCCAAGAGAATGCTCTGGTCATTGCAAACACCCTCTTCCGACAACACAAGAGAAGACTCTACACATGGACATCACCAGATGGTCAATACCAAAATCAGATTGATTATAGTCTTTGCAGCCAAAAATGGAGAAACTTTATACAGTCAGCAAAAACAAGACTTGGAGCTGACTGTAACTCAGATCATGAACTCCTTATTGCTAAAATCAGAATTAAATTGAAAAAAGTGGAGAAAACCACTAGACCATTCAGGTATGATCTAAATCAAATCCCTTATGATTATACAGTGGAAGTGAGAAATAGATTTGAGGGACTAGATCTGATAGACAGAGTGCCTGAAGAACTATGGACAGAGGTTTTTGACATTGTACAGGAGACAGGAATCAAGACTATCCCCAAGAAAAAGAAATGCAAAAAAGCAAAATGGCTGTCTGGGGAGGCCTTACAAATAGCTGTGAAAAGAAGAGAAGCAAAAAGCAAAGGAGAAAAGGAAAAATATACCCATTTGAATGCAGAGTTCCAAAGAATAGCAAGGAGAGATAAGAAAGCCTTCCTCAGTGATCAGTGCAAAGAAATAGAGGAAAACAATAGAATTGGAAAGCCTAGAGATCTCTTTCGGAGAAGGCAATGGCATCCCACTCCAGTACTTTTGCCTAGAAAGTCCCATGGACGGAGGAGCCTGGTAGGCTCCAGTCCATGGGGTTGCTAAGAGTCAGACACGACTGAGCGACTTCACTTTCACTTTTCACTTTCATGCACTGGAGAAGGAAATGGCAACCCACTCCAGTATTCTTGCCTGGAGAATCCCAGGGATGGGGAAGCCTAGTGGGCTGCCGTCTATGGGGTCGCACAGAGTCGGACACGACTGAAGCGACTTAGCAGCAGCAGCAGCAGAGATCTCTTTAAGAAAATTAGAAATACCAAGGGAACATTTCATGCAAAGATGGGCTCAATTAATGACAGAAATGGCATGGACCTAACAGAAGCAGAAGATATTAAGAAGAGGTGGCAAGAATACACATAAGAACTGTACCAAAAAAATCTTCATGACCCAGATAATCATGATGGTGTGATCATTCACTTAGAGCCAGACATCCTGGGATACAAAGGCAAGTGGGCCTTAAGAAGCATCACGATGAACAAAGCTAGTAGAGATGATGGAATTCCAGTTGAGCTGGAATTTCAAATCCTAAAAGATGATGCTGTGAAAGTGCCACATTCAGTATGCCAGCAAATTTGGAAAACTTGGCAGTGGCCACAGGACTGGAAAAAGTTAGTTTGCATTCCAATCCCAAAGAAAGACAATACCAAAGAATGCTCAAACTACCACACAATTGCACTCATCTCACACGCTAGTAAAGGAATGGTCAAAAGCCAGGCTTTAGCAATACGTGAACTGTGAACTTCCAGATGTTCAAGCTGGTTTTAGAAAAGGAAGAGGAACCAGAGATCAAATTGCCAACATCCACTGGATCATCGAAAAAGAAAGAGAGTTCCAGAAAAACATCTATTTCTGCTTTATTGACTATGCCAAAGCCTTGGACTGTGTGGATCACAACAAACTGTGGAAAATTCTGAGAGAGATGGGAATAGCAGACCACCTGACCTGCCTCTTGAGAAACCTGTATGCAGGTCAGGAAGCAACAGTTAGAACTGGACATGGAACAACAGACTGTTTCCAAATAGGAAAAGGAGTACGTCAAGGCTGTATATTGTCACCCTGCTTATTTAACTTACATGCAGAGTACATCATGAGAAACACTGGGCTGGATGAAGCACAATCTGGAATCAAGATTGCTGGGAGAAATATTAATAACCTCAGATATGCAGATGACACCACCCTTGTGGCAGAAAGTGAAGAACTAAAGAGCCTCTTGATGAAAGTGAAAGAGGAGAGTGAAAAAGTTGGCTTAAAGCTCAACATTGAGAAAACGAAGATCATGGCATCTGGTCCCATCACTTCGTGGCAAATAGATGGGAAACAGTGGAAACAGTGACAGACTTTATTTTGGGGTGCTCCAAAATGACTGCAAATGGTGACTGCAGCCATGAAATTAAAAGATGCTTACTCCTTGGAAGGAAAGTTATGACCAACCTAGACAGCATATTAAAAAGCAAAGACATTACTTTGCTGACAAAAGTCTGTCTAGTCAAGGTTATGGTTTTTCCAGTAGTCATGTATGGATGTGAGAATTGGACTTTCAAGAAAGCTGAGCACAGAAGAATCGATGCTTTTGAACTGTGATGTTGGAGAAGACTCTTGAGAGTCCCTTGGACTGCAAGGAGATCCAACCAGTCCATCATAAAGGAAATCAGCCATGAATAGTCATTGGAAGGACTGATGTTGAAGCTAAAACTCCAATACTTTGGCCACCTAATGTGAAGAACTGACTCATTGGAAAAGACTCTGATGTTGGGAAAGATTGAAGATGCGAGAAGACTCGCATGGAAAAGACTTTACCATGGAAAAGACCTCATGCGAAGAGTTGTCTCATTGGAGAAGACTCTGATGCTGGTAGGGATTGGAGGGGGAGAAGGGGACGACAGAGGATGAGATGGTTGAATGGCATCACCAACTCAATGGACATGAGATTGAGTAAACTCTGGGAGTTGGTGATGGATAGGGAGGCCTGGCATGCTGCAATCCATGGGGTCTCAAAGAGTCAGACATGACTGAGCAACTGAACTGAACTGATCTGCATATCTAAGGTATCAATATTTTCCTTGGCAATCTTGATTCCTGCTTGTGTTTCATCCAGTTCAGCATTTTGCATGATGTACTCTGCATATAAGTTTAATAAGCAGGGTGACAATATACAGTCTTGGTGTACTCCTTTCCCAATTTTGAACCAGTCTGTTGCCTATGTGTCTCTAACTGTTGCTTCTTGACCTGCATATGGGTTTCTCAGGAGGCAGGTAAGGTGGTCTGATATCCCTATCTCTTTAAGAACTTTCCACAGTTTGGTGTGATCCATATGGTCAAAGGCTTTAACCATAGTCAATTAAATACAGATAGCTAGTAATATTATCCCACAAGTTGTCATGAGTTGAATATTGTTCCCTGAAACCCATGTCCACCCAGAGTATCAGAATGTGACCTTATTGGAAACGACATCTTTGCAGAAAGAATTCATGAAGGTCTCCAGATGAAATCACACTGGATTTAGAGTGAGCCTAAATTCAAAAAGACCTGTGTCTTTTAAAAGAAAGGTGAAAGAGATCTGCACACAAAGAGACACAGAAGCATGCCACATGAAGACAAAGGCAGAATTATGCTGCCATAAGCCAAGGAAGGCCAGAAGGTACCAGAAGCTAGAGGAGACAAGAAAAGATTCTCCCCAAAAGCCTCTGTAGGGAATCTTGCCGATGTCTCAATTTTGGACTTCTGGTCTCCAGAACTGTGACAGCATAAATTTCTGTTGCCTTAAGCCACCAAGTTAGTGGTGATTTGTTCTGACAGCCGTATGACACTAATACAAGGGTGCAAACGGGCTTCCCATGCCCAAGATTACACTGTAATTATCGAAAGTTTTTAAGCTGCTGCTGAATCATTACGATTCAGCTTTGTTGCACAAATTTTTTGCAACAGTTTTTCTTCACTCATTTTTAGAAAGAAAAACAAAGATAAATGTCTCATGGTTCTTGCTGCCCACTTTAGCAGCATTTGAGGGAAGATTTTTACACATTTGTAATATACTAAAAAAAAGAAAGGACCGAAACCAAATTCTGTTAATTTATTTTAAACATAACAAGATGCTGTAGAATTAGAAATATTCTTTTGTCTCTGACTTTATTCCCAGGCTGGTATGGCCTGATTTTCATAGGTTCAAGAATGAATCCAGGTTTTAGAATGCCTGCATATTAGGCAGTGGGGAAGTCCTCTTCAAGAATAGGAAAGTACAAATGTGAAATTCAGCACAGGGCCTTGGAGGAGGCTGTGGTAAGTGGCTTCACTATTTTTAGTATCTTTGCCTTTTCAGAGATGGGAAAATAATCAATAATACACATTATAGGTTTCTCAATTTGCTTCAAACCCAGCTGTTTTTTTTTTTTAAAAGGGTCTTATCTTGAGGAAGAAAACAAAATAAAGCATAATTGAGCTTAAGAGTCAAGTCGCAAATGGTGTTCTCTTCCATAAAGCTTTGGTGTGTTGGGTAGTGAGGAAAAGCTTATTAACTTCATGGTCAACCCCAATAGAATTATGCCCCTAACATCGTCCATTGCAAACTGTAGATACACTCTGCTAAGTTGTAGACTCAAGGTGAGGCCAAGAGAAAACCAATCATAAAGTGTGAGATGCATTACTGCTTAATACCTTTTATAGACATAAGGCAAACTGTTCCTGAAAAGACACATTTGCAGTGTGAAAAAGCACTTAAAAAGATGACCCTATAATATAATATAGTTTAGATTTCCTCTCTTCTTGGAGAATCTTAAATTGAAGAAATTTTCCATTGAGCTTAACCTGAAAGCTAACGGCACAAGAATTCAGATTTGGTAACTGTCAATGACAATTCATTTTCTTTCTCAGAAGAAACCAATCCTGTGGATACCCTGATCTTGCATTTCTAGCCTCCAGGCTGGGAGAAAATAAATTTCTGTTGTTTAAACCACCCAGTCCAGAGTACTATGTTATGGTAGCCCTGGCAAACTAATATAAGCAAACAATTAGCTCTCGCCAGGAATGAACAGTAATTCCACACTCCAGAAAAAATAAATATTTTCTTGGAGAAGTCAAAAGCAAAATTTGCTCAGAATTAGCTCTGGCCACACACACACACACACACACACACAAATACACTTTAGCAAAATGAACATTTTCTTTTCAGTTTACAACATCTGTTCTTCCAGCTGTTTAACAATTTTCTCTAAGAAATTTGAGAAAATTGTACTACCTTAAATTAAATTTGTAAATAAAAGGAGTGAGGTGTGTGTTGGAGCAGGAAGGGGACTCAAAGCACACTGGGGAGACGGATTGCGCCAGCTGAAGCCTGTTGAGCCTCAGCCTTAGCCAGTGGCCTATCAAACCTCTAAACATAGTGCTTCTGGAATCTTCCATGGGACCCAAAGTGTTGCTCAGCTGACTCTGAACTCCATTCATTAACATCATTTATTTTCCCTTTTATTTCATATTGCCTTTCATTCCCACTCCCTAGATCAATGTGTGTGTGTGCATGTGTATAGGCTCAAATCCTTACTGAAGTTGTACAAAGGGAGAGGCTGGCTACATTGCTAATGACTACAAAACACACCTGCTCCAGGAGTGCATGAAGAGAAACAATGATGACATGCCTTCCTGAAGCAGCAGAATTTTCCTGGGTGAAAAGCAAAGTACTTTTCAAGACCATGTTTAAGATCCCCTTTAACTTTCAAATATTATCTCTCTGCATATAATTGTGAGGAAATGCCTTTCACTTTGCTCCTCTCCTTACCCTATATGCAGAGAGAATGAATTAGGAGCATGGTTGGTTAGGAAATCATTCTTGTTCATGTTGTTGGAAGGGAAGAGGGGTGTGAAGCCCCCAAACAGATTAGCAGGCCCTAATAGTGATCAGCACTGAGGCTGCCCTCCGTGAAATTTGGAGGGAGGCTGTGCTTAGTGAAAGTGGCCGTGGGCTGCAACAGACTGGCCTTGGGAGGCCTCACTGCTGTCTGCCCATGGGACAATTTGAGTGGAGAAAATGCAAGCTGTCCTAATAGTTTCTTTATAAACATGCAAGTGTGCATGCCAAGTTGCTTCAGTCGTTTCCGATTCTGTGCAAGACCATGGACTGTAGCCCACCAGGCTCCTCTGTCCATGGGATTCTCCAGGCAAGAATACTGCTTAGCTCCAGATAAAAGGCTGAATACTAAACAGGGTATAAAATGACTGATTTTCTTTTCAGCCGTAGGCGCATTTTGCTACACTTTCCTTAGCTGAACTTGAAGTCTGAGAGTTTATTTCTAAGGATGTCCCCCCCACCCCCGTGGCTCTCTTGTATTTATAAATACGCAGACAGTATGGCATGTCTCTGAAGAACCCTACGTCCTTTCCTCACGATTAGAGCTGAAAGACAAGCCAAAGGATTTTGAATGTAAATTCTTTGCTTTTTCATAGAATAAGCGCCTTTTAGTTTGATTTCTTTGATCAAAAAGTCAAGCTGTCATTAAACAGTGATTGTTGATAGTCTAAACAAGGAGGGAGAAGTATCTAGAATCACTAAATGTTTAAAAAATATGAATCATTGAAAAAAAATGTTGACGGAAACAGACACCTTGAATTCTCAAAGTCACTGAAACAGAGAATTGTTGTGAATTCAAACAGGTGTAATTCCACAAGAAAAAGGTCTGTGAGGGTGCATTTCAGCTCCACAGCAACACCTCCAATAAAAGCAAACAGGTCACTTGTTTAGCCAACTTGGGTCTGGGACAATGTTGTCTGTTCATACACATGAGGCAGGAGGCCTGATTCTCACATTGCAATCACTGACTTGGGAACCAGGGAAAGTCATCTTCAAAGGTGGGACATGCAGTCCACATTGTCCACCAGCGAGAGCGGTGCAGCAAATGGTGAGGGCATGGAGTATGTGGTCAGCAGGGACACAGCTCGGGCTCTAGGATGCAGCACATCCCTGCAGAGTTGGGGCTGGTCCACACCCAGGGAGCTGGCAAAACAGAAAAGGGACATTTGGGGTAGAGGGAGGGAGGAGGCTCAAGTTCTTATGTGTAAAATGAGGACATTGGATCATATTGGTGTTTCCTAAACTATGAGTCATAAAAATCTGATTCTAGAGGTAAGTTTAAGAAGTTGGATTTAGTAAGTTAAATAGGATTTTTACTTCTGTAGTTTTTGGCTCTAGTATTTTAACGATATTGTGACTTCCTCCCCTCTCCCTCAGTGCAGATAAGACTCCAAGGGACAATGCTGAACTGATTAGCTCATTGTCTGTGATTCCTGGGATAGAACGAGTCCAGGAAACACGGGAGTGGGGGAAAGAGAGAGATCCTTGGCTCCTGCTTTCAGAATGCCGTCCATGCCTTCCTAAGAGTAGGGGAAGCAGAAGGGTTCTTCGGTGTATTTGCAGTGATGTCAGGGGTTATCAATTTACAAAAACAAATGACACCAAACCTTTCTAATTATAAGATGAAACTTGTTTTTAGGTAGTGAAAAGGTTGGCTTAAAGCTCAACATTCAGAAAACTAAGATCATGGCATCTGGTCCCATCACTACATGGGAAATAGATGGAGAAACAGTGGAAACAGTGTCAGACTTTCTTTTTCTGGGCTCCAAAATCACTGCAGATGGTGACTGCAGCCATGAAATTAAAAGACGCTTACTGCTTGGAAGGAAAGTTATGACCAACCTAGATAGCATATTCAAAAGCAGAGACATCACTTTGCCAACAAAGGTTCGCCTAGTCAGGGCTATGGTCTTTCCTGTGGTCATGATGGATGTGAGAGGTGGACTGTGAAGAAGGCTGAGTGCCGAAGAATTGATGCTTTTGAACTGTGGTGTTGGAGAAGACTCTTTAGAGTCCCTTGGACGGCAAGGAGATCCAACCGGTCCATTCTGAAGGAGATCAGCCCTGGGATTTCTTTGGAAGGAATGATGCTAAAGCTGAAACTCCAGTATTTTGGCCACCTCATGCGAAGAGTTGACTCATTGGAGAAGACTCTGATGCTGGGAGGGATTGAGGGCAGGAGGAGAAGGGGACGACAGAGGATGAGATGGCTGGATGGCATCACTGACTCGATGGATGTGAGTCTGAGTGACCTCCGAGAGCTGGTGATGGACAGGGAGGCCTGGCGTGCTGCAGTTCATGGGGTCGCAAAGAGTCGGACACGACTGAGCAACTGATCTGATCTGATCTGTACAGACCTGTGATGTATTGCTTTAGGGGCTGAAAAGTTAACTCCACTGCCTCAAAAGTCTTTAGCTACTAACAATGAATCCCTTAATTCCAGTCATGTTCTTTGCATCTTGTTAAAATGCAATATAATGCAATACCTCAGGAGAGACAGAGGAACCCTGAAACCTGCTATCATAAAGCTGTTTGGAGCTGGGACTTCCCTGGTGGTCCAGTGGCTAAGACTCCACACTTTCAGTGCAGCGGACCTGGGTTTGATCCCTAGTCAGGGAACTAGATCCCATATGGTGCAGTCAAATAAATAGATTTTTTAAAAAGTGTGAAAAAGCTGACTCTGTCAGATCATTTTCTGAGGGAAGAGCTTGATTAAAAATATAGAAAGAAATAAAGTATAAAAAAACTGGAATATTGGTTGATATAGAGAAAAGGAAGCAGAAAGGGGATTGTAGAAATGGTGTAAGAGTGTTTCAGATTTTATTTAGTGGCACTGTCTCAGGTTGGCTTCCTCAGAAGCAGTGCCTGAAACAAGGATTCTTGTGGAAGAGATTTGTTGAGGGAATACTCTCAGGAGAAAGAAAAATTGAGAGAGCAAGAACTGACAGGAGAGGAAGGCTACTTGAGGAAAAGTTCTCCTGCAGACTAGGTTCAGCCGGGCCCCAGAGGATGCTCTGGGCCACAATTGTCCCACGGAGTTTTTCTCTCAGTGAGGCAGAGCCCAGCCTTTGTGTCTACGTGTCAGACAGTCATTGGTTGTCAGCAGTTGCATCCCTTCCCGGGGTGGGGCACAACCTTCCTGACAGGACACTGTCACTCAGTTGAGACAGCTGTGCTTGGAAAGAGGGCAACCATCACTACCTCCGAGGCCAACTCTCCCAGCAGCTGGGACGTGGGTGCTGTGGTCAGCTGATGGGGATCTGGGCGGGACCCCGGCTGCACCCACAACATGCATGCTCAGAATTGACTGGGCTTGCCTAAGAAAATTCCACATAACTGAAATAGCTTGTGAAATTCCTCATATCCCTCCTTCTCTTGGAGTCCTGGGTATTGAGTAAAGGTCTTCTCTGGTGATGAGAGGTTGACGTTTCCTTGCGGGAACTTGAACAGCACTCTAAGCTTTTCTCTCAGTTCCAGTAATTATTAATTAAGGTTAAAGGCTTTGTGATATTTTCCCATCTGTCTAGGTTATTTTTCTTTCTTTCAATCAAAAGGATTTTTTAAAAAAGGTCGCTTGGCAGGTCTATATTTTCTTGAACAATAGTAAAATTTATATTCCAAAAAGGTGGAGGGGGGTATTAGTCCTTTCAAAAGAGAAGCTAATTTCATGGCATTCATTTTTTTCTCACTGATCTGTGCCCACAAAATAAGAAACCAAACAACCAACCAACCAAACCAAAAAACACAAAGAAAAGGAAAACCTGTCTTTCAGAATTTCTTTACCAGAAAGCAATTCTAGACCAATTTCAAGGAGATTTCAAGGTAATCCTGTATAATTCTTAAAGTAAGCAGAGTAATGTACTTCTGATTGTAAAGGTAATTTAATTAATTTGCCTAATAATTATTACTTAGCTACAACGGTTTTTCAAGCATAGGCCTTGGAGAACTGTTAGGGCTTAGGTTTTCTCTTTTAAAAGCTTCCAGTTTGCTGTTTCTAAGTATTCGTCAAATGACGGGGGATGTTATGCTCAATCCATCCCCCTGTTTCTGCTGGTGTTTGATAGTTTACCTGGATGATCTGTGTGTTTTGGTTACACTTTTAGTTCTCCTGAAAATTCATCAGGGGAAGGTCTGTGAACATTTCTGAAAGATTTTATCAAAAAACTGTATGCTCTCTGGAAGCACAGAGCCAGGAACCACAGCAAAGTCTAGGTCAGTATGAAGACAAAGGATACTCCTTACATGTCTCTGTGAAGAGGGTTTGTCCATCACTCTCATTGGATTATATGATCCTTTTTTTTTTTTAAAGTTATTTTTAATTGGCGCATAGTTACTTTACAATATTGTGTTGGTTTCTGCCATACAACGTGAATCAGCCATAAGCATACATATGTCCCCTCCCTCTTGAATTGCCCCTCTCCCTAATTTTCTTTTATCCCCCAAGAACCTTGCATACAAGAGGCACTTAAATGATAAAACTCCACTTCTTTCTGCCTGCTGGTCAAACAGTATTCTTTTTGATGGTGTGTGTATATTGCAGAAATGATATCATGTGGCAAAAACTGTTATTTTGTGATCTTTCTGTTCTTTGTGACTTATTTATAAAATTTATGCTTTTGATTTTCCAGGCTTTGGCACTATATTCAAAGATCAGCCCTTGGAATTCCAAAAATAATATTCCCCACATACTCCCACCCTGCCAGAAGAAAACTCTCCTATTTTCTCTCTCAAAAAAAGCCTGGCTTATTTAAATAAAAAGAGTGCTATGGCTTCCAAGCAATTGGGTCTGCTGTGAATTTATGAAACCCATGCAGCAATTTACTTGACTAAAGGCTCCCTCCCCTGGAAAGCAATGTCTATCTAAGCATTCCAGGGAAAGCCAGACTGCAGCCTGAATGGTGGGAATGTACAAGGAAGAGCAGGGAACGGCAGCTTCCTAATGTGGGTGAATTCAATACTATCAGCAGAAATTGAATGTCGTGGAAATAGCTAGAGAGTTCCAGCAGGTGTGGGGAACTGGAAGTTGTCCTCACCAGCTGGCAGCACATCTCACTGGAAGATGACACAGCTCAGTGACTCGTTCTTCATCCCTCTTATGTGTCAGAGAGAAAACAGAGGTCCACAGATAAATTGCTGTCAATTTTCTTCCCTAATCCCCACTTCTAAACGAACCTGGGTTAGCATACATTCTTTCCTTTTCCTTTTCTGACTCAAATGATGAATAGTTCCTATTTCTGTCTAATGGCAAGCTTGAAAATGTCTAATTGTCTGTTAGGACGTGACGTAAATGTCCTCTCTCCTGTGACTTCTTGACTGGTTCGGCATCTGTCACATCTGTCGCTTGCTTCTATGCTCCTCTGTCTTGGCCCTGCTCTCCCTGCTCTGGGTCTCTAGACACATCTCTCCCTCCCTCTGGAACATGAGCTGCTCAAGCATGGAGACTGTTTCACTCGTTTTTATCTTTAGATACTTGCATAAGATACATGCTCCTTATAGGATTATAGAATAAGTGATAGAATAGACATATGCTTCAAGGAAATTAATATGAGAAGGCTGCATAAAATGGATGGGAGAATGGAAAAATTGGAGATGAGGATAACTATTGTAATAATCTAGTTGATTGGTGATGGGCATTTAAATACACAGAAATGACAGGTAGTAGGGCCATGCTGCAGACATGTAAGGAGGGGATTGGAGTCAGGAGTGATTGCAGGTTTGGGGAGCCATTGACAGATCATGATAATATACATTTGTTCATTGATTCACCAAGTATACAATGCCCCCTTTCAAGCCAGACACTATTCTAGGGACTGGGGATGCAAAGATAAAAGAAATAAAACTAAAAATAAAAAGACTATAAATGCAGTTAGAAGAATCAAACTTAAGAGGAGAATAAAATTAATATAGTCAATTGTTTTTAGCTTGTCAAATTTGACAGGTAGGAGGCAGTTGGAAACCTAGTCCTGGAGCTTTGGAAAGAGATCAGATACTTAGATTTGGGAGTCTTTACACAAAGGAAATAGTTAATTTAGGATTCCCAAGGGTTAAGATTGTGGGAAGAATTAGTGGGATGACATAGTCTTGTGAAATTTTAAAATTATACATTTTGAAGCAAAAAATATTCTATAAACATTTGAGCAAGAGAAAGAGAGTTTACCTTTCTGGGGGGAGCACAAGCTACGATATACTAAGCCAGAAGCTAAGATAATCTTTAGGACTAGTCACAAATATTCTGGGTTTCTCTTCCTTCTGGGAACACACTAGGATTATCTATCCTCAACCCTTTTTGAATGAGATGAGACTGTGTGACTTGCACTTGAGTGGAGTGATGTGGTTGATTCCCAGCTGGAAACTTGAAGCGACAGAGCAGGGTTAGCCTCCTGTGTGTTCATTAAAGAGCATATTTAGATGAAGCCCTTCGTTAGGCTGGGTCCCTGAGCAGAACCACTCTACTGATTTGGGTTAGACATGGAGCATAAGTGAAAAATAAACCTCTGTTATGTTAAGTCACTGTGCTGTGAGATTTGTTTGTTTGTTACAGCATCACCCAAACTGTCCTGAATAATGCACAGCTTAACCTGTTCAAATATCCATATGCACCTGAACATTCAGAGTCACAGGTTCCTTCCATTTTATAGCCTTCCCATATCCTCATCCACATGGTTAAAGATTATTTTCTAGCTCCACTTCTGCATTCCAGCCCTAAGGAAGAAACAAAGGGCAATCAGTATATTTCTAGGGAAGTAAAGTTATACTTAGTAGCTCTGTGGTGTCCAACTTTTTGTGACTCCATGGACTGTAGTCCACCAGGCTCCTCTGTCCGTGGAATTCTGCAGGCAAGAATACTGGAGTGGGTTGCTATTTCCTTCTCCACGGGATCTTCCTGACCCATGGACTGGATCTCCCACTTTGCAGGCAGATTCTTTACGATCCGAGCCAGTAAGTTAAAGTTGTACATATTGCTCTTTCTCACAATCCAGTCACAAAAATCTGGCCACAGCATCACATCTAATGGCATGGGAGACTGACAAATGTAGTCACTAGTTGGGTGTCATGTGTCATATTCTAGGGGTGAGTGGGGTTGGTTCTATTACTAAAAAGAAGACAATTGATGCTGGGGACAATTTAGAGTGTCTGCCTACGTGGCACATGGGTAAAAAATCTGCTTGCCAATGTAAGAGACATGAGTTCAATCTCTGGGTCAGGGTGATCCTCTGGAGAAAGAAATGGCCACCCACTCCAGTATTCTTGCCTGCAGAATTCCATGGAGAAAGGAGACTGGTAGGCTACAGTCCATGGGGTCGCAAAGAGTCACACACAACTGAGTGACTGAGCACAACACACATGCCATAGGGTACATGACATGCTTAAAAAACTGAAGTGTCATATAGCTATGGCTGGAGAATCTAGTGTGATGTGGAGAGTGGCTCAAGAAGAGGCACCAGAGGTAAGCGGGGTTGAGATCAAGACAGGCCTTCCAAGATTCACTGAAATGTGATGGAAAGACACTATAGAGTTTTAAGTGGGGAAGGAACACAGTAGCTTTGCATTTAAGAATATTCTTCTGGTTGCTGGAAGGAGGATGCACTGAAGGGCAATCAGGCAGCTTTTGTAGGATCCAGTGAGAGTTGGTAGTCAGCCTCAGGCAGGGGCTCTGGCACTAGGAAGATGAAGCTGAATTCCACCATGCTGTGGGACACAGTCAAGAATTTTGGAATTTTGGGTGAGGGACACAATGGCTGAGGGAAAGGGGAGAGTTAAAGATATTCCAAAATTTCTGGCTTTAGGATTGAAGTGGATGAAGCTGTCATTACCTGGAGGGAGAATTCTGGCAGAGTATCAGGATACTGGATTTTCCAGGGGCCTGGGGTAGAAGGTGGGGAGCCTGCAGATGGACTTCATCATAGTGGAGCCATATCCGAGTTCTTAAGTTAGGTAATGGTTTCATTAAAAAATAATAGTTTGCAACTTACTTCATTAGTTAGTTAGTTCAGTCACTCAATTGTGTACGACTCTTTGCAACCCCATGTACTGCAGCACAACAGGCTTCCCTGTCCATCACCAACTCCCAGAGCTTACTCAAAATCATGTCTGGAGAGTCGGTGATGCCGTCGAACCATTTCATCCTCTGTCATCCCCTTCTTCTCCTGCCTTCAATCTTTCCCAGCTTCAGGGTCTTTTCCAGTGAGTCAGTTCTTTGCATCAGGTGGCCAAAGTATTGGAGTTTCAGCTTCAGCATCAGTCCTTCCAATGAATATTCAGGACTGGTTTCCTTTAGGATGGACTGGTTGGATCTCCTTGCTGTCCAAGGGACTCTCAAGAGTCCCAACACTACAGTTCAAAAGCATCAATTCTTCAGTGCTCAGCTTTCTTTATAGTCCAATTCTCACATCCATACATGAGTACTGGAAAAACCATAACTTTGGCTAGACAGACCTTTGTTGACAAAGTAATGTCTCTGCTTTTTTATTATGCTGTCTAGGTTGGTCATAGCTTTTCTTCCAAGGAGCAAGCATCTTTTAATTTCAGGGCTGCAATTACCATCTGCAGTGATTTTGGAGCCCCCAAAATAAAGTCTCTCACTGTTTCCACTGTTTCCCCATAAATTTGCCATGAAGTGATGGGACCAGATGCCATGATCTTAGTTTTCTGAATGTTGAACTTTAAGCCAACTTTTTCATTCTCCTCTTTCACTTTCATCAAGAGGCTCTTTCGTTTTTCTTCACTTTCTGCCATAAGGGTGGTGTCATCTGCATATCTGAGGTTATTGCTATTTCTCCCAGCAATCTTGATTCCAGCTTGTGCTTCTTCCAGTCCAGGGTTTTTCATGATGTACTCTGCATAGAAGTTAAATAAGCACTGTGACAATATACAGCCTTGATGTACTCGTTTCCCAGTTTGGAACCAGTCTGTTGTTCCATGTCCAGTTCTAAGTGTTGCTCCCTGACCTGCATACAGATTTCTTAGGAGGCAGGTCAGGTGATCTGGTATTCCCATTTCTTGAAGAATTTTCCACAGTTTGTTGTGATCCACACAGTCAAAGGCTTTGGCATATCAATACAGCAGAAGTAGATGGGGTTTTTTTGAACTATCTTGCTTTTTCGATGATCCAGTGAATGTGGGCAATTTGATCTCTGGTTCCTCTGCCTTTTCTAAATCTAGCTTGAACATCTGGAAGTTCATGGTTCACATACTGTTGAAGCCTGCTTTGGAGAATTTTGAGAATTAATTGCTAGCGTGTGAGATAAGTGCAATTGTGCAGTAGTTTAAGCATTCTTTGGCATTGCCTTTCTTTGGGATTGGAATTTTGGAAAATTTTGGAAAATTGACCTTTTCCAGATCCTGTGGTCCCTGCTGAGTTTTCCAAATTTGCTGGCATATTGAGTGCAGCACTTTCACAGCATCATCTTTCAGGATTTGAAATAGCTCCACTGAAATTCCATCACCTCCACTAGCTTAGCTGATAGTGATGCTTCCTAAGGCCCACTTGACTTCACATTCCGAGATGTCTTGCTTTAGGTGAGTGATCACACCATTGTGGTTATCTGGGTCATGAATATCTTTTTTGTATAGTTCTTCTGTGTATTCTTGCCACCTCTTCTTAATATCTTCTGCTTCTTTTAGGTCCATACCATTTCTGTCCTTTATTGTGCCCACCTTTGCATGAAATGTTCCCTTTGTATCTCTAATTTTCTTGAAGAGATCTCTAGTCATTCCCATTCTGTTGTTTCCTTCTTATTGGATACTTTCTGTACTTATAAAATATACTCTTAGTTAACTGAATGAGTTATAGATTCAAAATGTTAAAAGTTAATTTCCAAAAATTACACCTTTTGCTTTGGAAATATTTGGCTTTAGCTCTTATTTCTAATTAGGCTATACATAGCAGGGCCAGGCTCTGTTAAGAGAATTACTGTTTTGTGACAATGAATCACGTTGCCTGCACATGGAAGAATGCTTATTGTTTTATTCTGTATTCATCCAGCTCATCCAAAAGTGTGATCTCAAGTTATTTGGGTCCTAGGAGCAAGGCTATGGCAAGCCACTCCAGTACTCTTGCCTGGAAAATCCCATGGATGAAGAAGCCTGGTGGGCTGAAGTCTATGGGGTCGCTGAGGATCGGACATGACTGAGCGACTTCACTTTCACTTTTCACTTTCACACAATGGAGAAGGCAATGGCAACCCACTCCAGTGTTCTTGCCTGGAGAATCCCAGGGACGGCAGAGCCTGGTGGGCTGCCGTCTATGGGGTCGCACAGAGTCGGACACGACTGAAGCGACTTAGCAGCAGCAGCAGCAGGAGCAAGGCATGCCCCTTATGTTCTCAGTAAACATTGTTGTCAGACCCATATGTAGAATGTTCTCAGAGGCCCTGACACTTGTACTAATAAGGAGCTAGTTCTCAATAGTTGAAGTTATAGTTTGAATTCAATGAACTTCGTTCATACTTGATAGCAGCCCACGGCATCAAAGCTGAGAAAAGATCAACAAAACTTGACCAACATTACTTCTTTGGCAAGATTTTTGCCCGAGGTGCTACTAACAAGAGACTGGCTATAGCTATTATTTTAAGAAGCCCAGATTTACAACTTATTTAGAAGGAAATTGATGTAGACATACATTACCTGGAATGTTCAATGGGTTATTGGTTAAAATATAAAGGCAATAGAGGTTTCCTTTTTATCTTTTAAAAACAGGGTGATATTATATTCCCAAGTGGTGCTAGTGGTAAAGAACCCACCTGGCAATACGACACATAAGAGATATTGTTTCTTTCCCCAGATAGGGAAGATCCCCTAGAGGAGGAAATGGCAACCCACTTCAGTATTTGTGCCTGGAGAATCCCATGAACAGAAGAGTCTGGCAGGCTACAGTCCATGGGGTTGCAAAGAATCGGACATGATTGAGCAACTTAGCACATGCACACAGGTTATATTTTATGTCCAAGCAAATGACAATTTTAGAGAGTAGATGCATGTTCTTAATAAAGATCTGGAGGCTGAAAATGCTTCCAGAGGACTTTATTTTTCTAGAGGTTTTCATACAACTTCGCGAGAATTTTTGAATCCAGTTGGAAAGAAATCTTAGGTTTTTAAAAATGTTTTTCAGCATTTCATGAATCTTAGATAATAAACATATTCATCAAATGTCATTTCCATTTTAAATCAACCTCCCTCGGTTGAGTCAGCATGGGGTTTTGACCTGAAAAAAAAAAAAAAAGCTGAAAATACAAATTTGAAAATGTGAAAAGTGACAGAGGAAGAATCATATTGATTCTGGATGTCATGACGGCTGGTGCTGACTGATGCTTTCTGTGGCCCTGGCTCTAGGCTGAATACCATTCTTCTTTCTCTCTTTCAAGCCTCAGATCACTATGAGGTCTATTCTATTATTATCCCTGTTTTATAGATGAAGTCTAGAGCCTTAGGGGTTAATAATGACCTTGCTGGATCCAGAGCCTGGCCTCTTCACCATAAATGAACTGATACAAAATGTTAATTGGTGCAAGACAATGGATGTACAGGTGTGGAACAATCCAGCCTCTATCCACCCTATCCATGGTTGAGTCCTTCCAAGGATAATAAAGGTCAAAGGAATGGTTCAGAAGACCGGACACCCCTCCTCTTTCTCTTGCAGGTTTCCTTTCTATGTCTATGAGAAGTATAGTTTGAGAAGTATAGTTGTCACCCAGCTCCTTAAGGAGCACGACTCAGGTGCTCAGCGATCACTACCATCCCTTTGTCCATCTGGTCATCGGTCTACAGAGCAAGTCAACAAACACATGTTGAGGGAGTTCGTTTTCCAATGCAGGAAGTAGGGGTTCAATTCCTAGTCAGAGAGCTAAGATCCCACATGCCCCTGACCAAAAAAAAATCCAAAACCTAAAACATAAAACAGACACAATGTTGTAACAAATTCAGTAAAGACTTTAAAAATGGTCCACATCCAAAAAATCTTTAAAAAACAAACACATATTGAATTCTCATTCTAGACGAAGGATAAGTAGATAAACAAGGCAGGATGCCTGTCTAATTGGGAGGGAAGATGTTAGGTGAGAGATGCATTAACATATATTCTATTAGTGGCCCAGTGCCCTCTCCCTCCTGAACATGCTTCATGCTCCTTTTGGGGCTTATATCTGCCTATGACAGATCTTGAAGTGTTTACATTTTCAAATGTGTGTATCTTTTATTCTCTTAGATGCTGCAGACTCCATGTTTAAACAAGGTGATGCTTTACTCTGCAAGATGCTTTCTCCAAAGCTAAGCATCTTCACGGCCTTGACTAATGAGGCGGGGTACTTGCAGATATTTATAACAAAGCATTGAATTGAAAAGAACTTACTGAGTTTTTGAAAAGTGTCAGCTTTTGATACTTGCAACACTAAAATGAATTCTATGTGACCAAAAGACAATCACAACCCTAAAATATTACATTTTGAAATGGAAAACTATGTCAATTTACACTAATTTACAAATCCTAATTAATATAATAATTTTGCCATATATATGAGAGTGAATATTTTGGATATTTGACAATTACTACCATTATTTTTAAATGATATTTTATAAACAATAAGAGTTTAAGAATTTTCACTATTAGACATAGTTAAAAATTTCAGATCCTTAGGAATCAGCATTTTCATTTGTATGAAATGGTCTTAAGGAAATAATCAAATATGAAGACAAAAATTTGTGTAAGCATTTCAACATAGTATTTATATGATACTAAATATACTTGGGGTTAAAAATGAAATCACCAACAAGAGGGGAATGGACAATTATGCAGAAATATGCATAAAATATTTTCATGAAATAGTTTATTATATGAGCCAATTTTAATGTTAAGTTAGAAAAGGTAAGGACTAGTAGACAACCGTGGTGATGAACTCAATTCTGTAATAACCATGCTCTCAGCTGCACAGGGATGCCCTTCAGCAGCCATGTTTAGCTTCTGTGACTCTGGCTCACTACCTATGGAGTTTGTGATTAGGATTGAGATTGAAGGATAGTTTTCTTGATTGGTCAAACAAATAGCTATATGAACATGAAACTGGGAGGGGGAGAGAGGGTGGAGGAGAAACGCACAGATGCTTGGATTCCCTGATGGCTTCAAGTGTTATTTCCAGGCCATTGTGGGTCAATTCTTTCCCTTTCCATGTAAGCTGAAGTCATTGCATTGAAAATTGCTCACGTTACAATTAGATAAGCAGAGAAAATATAGGTACTTTTCATCTTGAAAACAGGTCTAATCTTCTTTAAGAGTTTCCTTGGTTACTGAGAAAACTGTGTTTGAGACATATTCAGTAAATGCAGTGTATTCTGATGACTTTATTAAAGAGACTACAGTTATCATATTCCACAAATGTCTTAGTGTTTTATATTTTAGATTTGCTTCCCCCTCACTCCTCTTTTTAAGACAGTGTCTGGGAATTTAGAAGGCTTACTCAACTGAGTGTCCTTCTGGCATCCATTGTTGAAATGTGCAAGCCAGCATAGCTCAAGGCCTGTTTTTGCATTGTTTAGCTAGCCTGGTATGTGCGTATTAAGTCACTTCAGCTGTGTCTGACTCTTTGTGACCCTATGGACTGTAGCCCGCCAGGCTCCTCTGTCCATGGAATTCTCCAGGCAAGAATACTGGAGTGGGTTGCCATGCCCTCCTCCAAGGGATCTGCCCAACCTGGAGATGAATCTGAATCTCTTATGTCTCCTGCTTTGGCAGGCAGTTTCTTTACCATTCTTTACCACTAGTGCCACCTGGGAAGCCCTTGCTAGTGTGGTAAGCCCTGCTTATTGACTCATTTCTTCTTCAGCTCTTGTTCTTGTGGTCAGCCCTTGAAAGTTTTGTTGTGTTTCCCATTCTAGGTCCAGGATCTCTTTATGCTAAAGATGGTGATCTCTTCCATCAGGTATCTAGATAAAGGCTGACTCATTGCAGAACATACTTTGGGACATTCAGGATATTCTGGGATCCCATCCATGCCATGTAGACACTGAGGATGGCTTGGGAGAGTCAAACTCAGGTCTGCTGTCTGCCTGTCTCAGCAGGATGTGGGGACCACCTGTAGGATGGCCTCGCCTATACTTCCAAATTAAAAGGGGCAAGGGTCCTCCTCTTCAAGTCCACTGTCTTGCCCCTCCTTCCAGGACTTTGGCCAGAGAGGAGGTGTAGCACTGTGTCTTACCAGGGACTTGCTTTTTCCCTTTCTACTTCTCACAAGCCATCAGAATCAGAAGGGATGGTCTTTCTTCTCTCCATCCTTCTTAACACACTCCTATATCACATACTCCACTTTCCACTAGTCATACTTAACCTGTTCCTTTCTCTGGAGCTATAAGGTTGAGGGGAAGGTGAGGAGGGGCATAAGCCTCCAATTTTAAAAAAGTATCAGGATTGGATGATATATATCAGAATGAGAAAGTGGATTCTTAATGCTGGGAAATCAAAAGATATATAACTGCATGCTGAAGATTAGATCTGCAAACACATGTACACACACACACACACACACACACACACACACTCACTCGCTCACAGACTCTTTAAACCATTATCTCTGCTTTATCTAGATTTGGAGTAGGGCTATGCTCCTTATTAACTGAGAGTCTTTTTTTTAAAAAAAAAAAAAAAGTTCAATTGATAGGCTCACAGATGGAGTTTCATCATGTTTTAAAATGTGTTCATATTCTTCTGTAACCCGCATACATCCTAGCCTCCTAGTCCTGGCTAGGGTGACTGCCAGTGCTTTCTTGTAATTACTTATCTCCTATAGATTAGATAATGACCTCAGCTTCTTTACAGAAGAGAGACAAAACATTTTAAAACATACTATTAAAGACCTTTCCAGTTACATTGCCCTGCGACTCTACAAAGGCTGAATCTGGGGAAATGTTGAATGAAGAAAAAAACTGTCATTGACACTTACTTTCATCTTCTCCAGAAATCTTTTCCTAAGCAAATCTGATCAATCTTCCTCTAACTTAGAAGATCTTTAAATGCTTTTCTTGGTTTCCCTTCCTGGTCTAGTCACATTAAATAAGTGTGTAACTGTTCATGCGTAAAAGGATGGCGATAATAGTGCATAACTTAAAGGATTGTTGTGAAAACTTGACTGGAAATAGAAAAGTGTTTAGATCTTGGAGGGATTCTGGGCACCGCCTGGTCACTATTCTGGACAGGATTTGCCAGAACCTCAAAACAGACAAGTCACTTTCTACATGAGTGTCTAAGGTAATCATCCCAGATGAGGAGGTTGAGTACAGTGAGACAAAAAGAATTAAAATGGATTGATTAGGGTCTGGAGAAGTGTTGGGAAAAGAGAAATGGTTTGAAGGGGGAAGCTGAGGTTAAATCCTGCTTGAGGTTCCCTCTTGTTCTATGAGTTTGATCAGATCACTTGGCTTCTCTGAGCCTCTGTTTCCTAAGTGCAAACAGTAAACCTTCCAAGTAAATTTGGAAGCAAATAGACAGTTTTCAGAAAGGAAAGCAAAAACAAACCTGAATGGTGAATAAACATGAAATGATAACCAATTGCACTGATAAGTAGGGAAGCAAAGTGAAAGTCACTCAGTCATGTTTGACTCTTTGTGAAGCCATGGATTCTTGTCCATGGAGTTCTCCAGGACAGAATACCGGAGTGGGTAGCCTTTCCCTTCTCCAGGGGATCTTCCCAACCCAGGGATCGAGCCCAGGTCTCCCGAATTGCAGGCAGATTCTTTACCAGATGAGCCACCAGGGAAGCCCAAGAATACTGCAGTGGGTAGCCTATCCTTTCTCCAGCAGATCTTCCCAACCAAGGAATCAAACTGGGGTCTCCTGCATTGCAGGTGGATTTTTTACCAGCTGAGCTATCAGGGAAGCCCAAGTAGGGAAGGGCACATTCAAATAATACAGTTTGCCTCAGATTGACAAAGATTGTGAAGTATGACAATATTGAATATTGGCCAAAATGAGGAGAAATAGGAATTTACAATCACTAGGCTATGCTAGGCTAAGTCGCTTCAGTTGTGTCTGACTCTGTGCGACCCCATAGACGGAAGCTCACCAGGCTCCCCCGTCCCTGGGATTCTCCAGGCAAGAACACTGGAGTGGGTTGCCATTGCCTACTCCAATGCATGAAAGTGAAAAGTGAAAGTGAAGTCACTCAGTTGTGTCCGACTCTTAGCGACCCCACGGACTGGAGACTACCAGGCTCCTCCATCCATGGGATTTTCCAGGCAAAAGTACTGGGGTGGGGTGCCATTGCCTTCCCCGTTACAATCACTAGTAGAGCTTAATTGATATAATTCCTATAAAGCTAAATTTGTTTATACTGAGTAAATTTGAAAATGTGTTCATCTACAATCTAATAACTCACTTCCTGTGTACTCTGTGAAATATCTTTTGCATGCAAACAAAGGAAGCATATACAAAGATATTTATTTGAGGATTTCTCATAATAACAAGAATCTGACACTCAAAATATGCCAAAGAGAAATACATAAAGATTTGTACAACTGAATACCACATAGCATTTAAAAGAGATAAGATTTAATACATAATATCTATAAAATAGCTCATTTTGACTTGGATAAATTTTTAAAAACCTAATGTTTTTGCCCAGGTATATCCATCTATTACTATTTATGTAAATTAGAAAGACTTTGTCACACAAAGGTATATAAATATCTCTCCAAAATAGGGAGATGCTAATATACATAGAGATGAAATGAAAATGTAATAGTTGCCTCTGGGGAAGAGAAAGGAAATGAGATTGGAAGTTGGTATAAAGGAAATTTCAACTACATTGTGATATTTTCTTCCTCTGATGAGAAAGAAAAGCAAATATGAGCAAATACTAACAGTTCTTAATTCTGCATGTAACTGTCTTTTTAATTTTCTTAAAATAGAAGATTATCATTATTCTTGACTAATACCTAGTAGTCATCATTACCATGACTTCAAATAGATCTGTGAAATTAAAGAAAAACAATGCAAGTGAACCCACCACTTACATAATTATCTGTATAAGCAATTTAAATGTAATTTCTAGGGCTTCTTACTTGTACAGAAGTTACAAGAAGACTCAGGCAGAGGTGGTGGGTCAAGTGGTATCCCACGATGTCAACAAAGGAGGCAATTATGACAAACTTCCTCATCTTTTATAGACTTAAACTACTTATTTTGTTTCTTCATGATGTCTTTTCTCCCTCCTTTTTCAAGACCACTCCAGATGGTTGCATTAAGCTTCTTCCGTCTGTATAAAAAGGTTGAAGTTGGGAGGGAGGGCTTAAGAATGGCTTTGACATCTCATACGTCCCTGGATATAGACTGAGAAGCCTCACTGCCCACCCTGCCCACCCCAGCCAAACACTCATCACATTTGTTTCTTTATCATGCTTTCAGTGATCCCTGATTTGCAAGGTTGTCATTCATCCATTCTGCAAACACAGTTTATCTGCACTGTTTGCACAGTGTAGCTCTCAAGTTTGGCATGAAATAAGAGAAATATTGAAGTTTAGCACAAAAGTTTAGCCCGTTCCACAAGTCAGCCCTCACCTTTATGAAACCATGTGATTTTCCAAAGTGAATTTTCAACCAAGGCCGTTTTTACCCCATCAATGATTAAGCGATTAAATGAATCAAGGGCATTAAAAAATGAAGATAAGATGTTTGAGATATTTCAAGTTCTTGAACTTTATGTATTTCGTTAGCAGTGATAAGAATGGAGGGAACAGAGAAATTTGGGGAAAGGACAAATTAAAATCACTGTGACAGCTACAATGGCACAGCTTTAAAGAAATCACTGAGGTAACTATTCAAATTAACTGTGGCCCCAAGAGCACTGTTGTTGTTGTTGTTAAGTCGCTTCAGTCGTGTCCGACTCTGTGCGACCCCATAGATGGAAGCTCACCAGGCTCCCCTGTCCCTGGGATTCTCCAGGCAAGAATACTGGAGTGGGTTGCCATTTCCTTCTCCAATGCATGAAAGTGAAAAGTGAAAGTGAAGTCGCTCAGTCGTGTCCGACTCTTAGCGACCCCATGATATTATCCCGCACCTAAGATAAAGCACGGCTTCCCATGTGGCGCAGTGGTAAAGAATCTGTGTGCCAATACTGGAGACAAGAGATGTGGGTTCAGTCTCTGAGTCAGGAAGATCTGCTGGAGGAGGAAATGGCAACCCCCTCCAGTATTGTTGGCTGGAGAATACCATGGACAGAGGAGCCTGGTGGGCTACAGTCCATGGGGTTGCAAAGAGTTGGACACGACTGAAGCGACTTAACACACACACAAAATAAAGCACATAGGAGACAAAAAGGGATCAGAATGGCTATTTTGAATCGTAGCAAGTGTTTCTGTGTTAAGCCTTCTTTTCCTGAGTTACTCATTGATCCAGCCTTAGGATATATTATGATTTAACTCAGTCTTTCTTCCCTTCTTTGTCTGAGATACATACAAAATATGAATTGCATATGGAAAAACACTACTGTATTTCACAGTCACCATGTCCATTGGTTTTGGTGGCTTTGATTTTACTGGCTATTTCCTGTCACCATGTGACTTAACTGGAACTCTGCTCATTGATTGCTCTTAAGAAAGAACACTCGAAGATAAGGAACAATGTTATAGAAGAACTTTGAAGTTGTTAGAATTTATTTTTTAAAGAAACAATGATCAAAAGCTGTATTTCTAATTTGTAACAGATTATAGATGTCAAACTCTGCAACCAATCATGACAAACCAGTTTCCATCAGTAGGTGATTACTGAAACCTGCTGATCTAGATTTCTGGTTGCCAACTTCAGGTTCTGGGATAGTTAAGAATTTCAGAAGAGCAAAAGAACAGCCTCACAAAGACTTGTTGTAAACTATATGCAAGAAACAAAATAGTTGCTGCTAACATGACAAAGAATCAACATTTTAACGTTTAAGAAGTTGAGATACAGACATATTAGTTTCAGATGTATAGCATAATGATTCAGTGTTTGTATATATTGTAAAATGATTACCACAGTAAGTCTAGTTAACATCTATTACCACACAGAATAAATCAGTATGTGAATACATAGTATTTTCACAATGTAAAATGTCGGGAGCTGGCTTGGATCAGCGCTCTACCCATAACAAAGGTCATGAGGAAGGAAGCTCCGCACACGCAAGGGCGGGATCAAGCCTTATGAGCCCCCTGGAAATTCTCGAGCATCTACCCCCCAAAACCAGAGTCTGCCTACTTTCTGCTTTGTGTTCTCACCTACACCTCTGACTTTATGGGGGGCTGTCCCCCACTACCTCTCTCTGAAAAAAGAGTTAACTTACAGCTCCAGTTAATAATTCCTGGGTGTGACAGTGTTTCAGCCTACAAACTCCTTTGGAAATCTTTTAGCCTGCCTGAATAGGCTTTTCCAGCCACATGTGATTGTTTAGAGCCTCCCAACTGTGAGAGGCACGAGATGTTCTAAACTGTCTAAATACAGATTCCTTTGAGCAGTTAAAAGATTGATTAGAAATTGTATTGGTGAAGGGTTTTTCACTTGTTGGGCCAATGTTTGCTGCTAAGTCTCCATATCCCTTACCTACTGTGTCCTTGGCAGTGTATTGATTGATATAATTGGTTTATAGAAATGTAAGTAGTAGCTTTAATGTTTGTAACCTTGGACCCTTGAGTTAATTCTTTTCTTGATTGAACCCACCACACCTTTGCCCTATAGAAATGCAACTCCAATGCCTTTGGAGGGTGGTGCCTGACTTTAGAATAATCACCTTTAGAGAAAATAAGTTCCTTAAAATGTTAATAGGTCTCCGGGCCAGAATATGATGTAACTCACCTAAACTTTTGTGTATGATAGGTTTGAAAGCCTGGCTTAGGGACTGCTGTCCCTGCATGACTTCACCCCTTCCCCCATTATTCTCTATGCATAACTTAAGGTATAAAAACTACTTTGAAAAATAAAGTGCGGGGCCTTGTCCACTGAAGCTTGGTCTCCCCATGTCGTTCTTTCTCTTACCTTCTGGCTGAATTATTCAGCCTCCTCTCTCCACTAAATGTTCTTACTGAGCTATCCTCATTCTATTATCTAATTAAAATGATTGTATCCTGATCCTCACCAAAGCCGTCTACACCTCGAACTCCCTGGATCAGCCGGGGCTGGACCTCGGCAGTAAAGAGTTAATATGATTTGATGAGAAACACTCTAAGCTCCTTAATACTTCATTGAGGAAAAGTTTCTGAAAAAATAGAAGAGTCAACTAGAATTAGTGATCAATATAGGAAAACTTTAATCTATCTAATAATACAAAAAATGCAAATTAAATTTAGGCCCAGTAGAGACTTTCCTGGTGGTCTAGTGACTAAGACTCCACACTCCCAGTGAAAGGGCCTGGGGTTCTATCCCTGGTCAGGGAACTAGATCCCACATGAGGCAACTAAGAGTTTGCATGTGGCAACTAAATATCCTGCATACTGCAATGAAGATCTGGTGCAACCAATAAAAAATAAATAATGAATATTAGAAAAACAGACCCAGTAATTGCTTGCATCAAGTTATATTCATTCTGATGTCTGTCACAATATAATTTGAAATAAAATTAGGAATTGATGATTTAATTAAAAATTGGCAATAACCAACTTGGATTTGGTAAGTAATCTTTGGTCTACTTATAAGAGGGCCAGCTATTTAGCTATTAAAATCATGTGTATTAAAGACTGCTGCTGCTGCTGCTGCTAAATCGCTTCAGTCGTGTCCGACTCTGTGCGACCCCATAGACAGAAGCTCACCAGGCTCCTCCCGTCCCTGGGATTCTCCAGGCAAGAGTACTGGAGTGGGTTGCCATTTCCTTCTCCAATAAATGAAAGTGAAAAGTGAAAGTGAAGTCGCTCAGTCGTGTCCGACTCTTAGCGACCCCATGGACTGGAGCCCACCAGGATCTTCCATCCATGGGATTTTCCAGGCAAAAGTACTGGGGTGGGGTGCCATTGCCTTCCCTGGTATTAAAGACTAGGTAATTAAATAAAAAGCCCAATAAAATAGTATTAAGAATAAAATCATTGATCCACAAGTGGATACACAAAATTGCCACAATTAAGACGAAAAGAAACAAAAACTCAGGCATTAAAAAAAAAAAAAAAACAGAGAAAAACTGAAAAAACAAATATGAGCTCTCACTGAGAAGGTACTGCCACTCATCCAGGTGGAATGGAATGACAGGTACAGATCAAGATCAAAACAGCAGCTAAGTTAATAGAAAATGTTTCTCCCAAGGCTGTGCTGCAGCTATAAATGTCTTAACAGCTCCTTCTTCAAGGGACACTTACTGTCTTACTGAAAAATCTTGCTTTCTAATGTCTAGACGGTCAGAAAATTTGCTCTTTGAAATCATAAGAATGACAATGAAGTGCCGCATTGTTCTAGCTGGAAAGATTTCTGTCCTTTGACCCAGAGAAGCAGCCTTGACGTCCAACCCATGTGCTGTTTCAGATAAGGGATTTCTGGACAAATCATTTCACATCTATCTTCACTTTGTGATTTTCAAGGAAAAAGGACTCTGGGTCTACTTTGCAGACCAGACTTCATGTTGACTCTTTCATCCACAGCTCTGCTTTTCTCTGAGCCTATCAAAGCATTGCTTCTCTTAAATCCTGTAATAACCCCATTTCTTTCTTTCCTCAGTGAGTCACCCCCATGGTTCCTGTGGTTTGTGGTCTCCCTTATTGTTAAAAAAAAAAAAGTCAATAGATGTGACTTTTCAGACTACAGCTTTCTCTGTTAGCAGCCTTTGGCTGATTGGGTTAGAACACATAATAATGGTAATGGGGACAGTTTTCATATGAGAAGATTGCTCTATGTATATTGTACTTTTCCAATGCAAAACTGTTTGTTTCATAATGTAGAAAAGTTGGGCACTATGGTTTTTGACTAAAATTAATCAAGTAAGTCTCACATTAAGCAAAAACATCACACTACTAATCATAATTATGTCTGGATGGTAAAATTATGGGTAATTTATTTTTCCTTCCTTGAACTTGTCTGTATTTTTTTCTAAAATCATTATAATAAAAATGTTATTTTTTAAAATTAGAAACGTCAGTAGTTACTATTTAAAAATCTTTGACAAAAGTCTGCTTATTAACAAAATGAAAGCTATGATTCTTGATAATTATACCACAGAGTGGGAGAGGGAAACCAATTTAGGGCTCAGCCAGAGAAAGAAGGATGTGATGCTTCCTCTAATCAGATGGGGGTGGAAATCTTCATCACCTCTGACAAGGCAACTTGGCCTCTGTCCTTTTTCCCACTTGGGTACCAGTAATCCAGAAATTATTGTTCTGTTTAGCCCTTTAAAAAACACCCTTATTTTAGGGTCTTAGCAAGAAAAGGCTGCTGCTGCTGCTAAGTTGTTTCCGTCGTGTGTGACCCCATAGACGGCAGCCCACTAGGTTCCCCCATCCCTGGGATTCTCCAGGCAAGAACACTGGAGTGGCTTGCCATTTCCTTCTCAAGCACATGAAAGTGAAAAGTGAAAGTGAAGTCGTGCAGTTGTGTCTGACTCTTAGCGACCCCATGGACTATGGCCCACCAGGCTCCTCCATCCATGGGATTTTCCAGGCAAGAGTACTGGAGTAGGGTGCCACTGCCTTCTCCGAAGAAAAGGCTGGAAAAATTTAATTTAGTAATACTAAAGAATAATCTAATTATCAACTCTCTTTAATGTTCTAATGATATATTAACATCCCCTGATTGATAACTAAGGCATAAGGGAAGCTCTTGGAATACAGAATGAAATAGGGCAAAGGCTAGTAGAGTTTTGCCAAGAGAACTCACTGGTCATAGCAAACACTGTCTTCCAACAGCACAAGAGAAGACCCTACACATGGACATCACCAGATGGTCAACACTGAAATCAGATTGATTATATTCTTTGCAGCCAAAGATGGAGAAGCTCTATACAGTCAGCAAAAACAAGACCAGGAGCTGACTGTGGCTCAGATCATGAACTCCTTATTGCCAAATTCAGACTGAAATTGAAGAAAGTGGGGGAAACCACTAGACCATTCAGGTATGATCTAAGTCAAATCCCTTATGATTATATAGTGGAAGTGAGAAATAGATTTAAGGGACTAGATCTGATAGACAGAGTGCCTGATGAACTATGGATGGAGGTTCATGACATTGTACAGGAGACAGGGATTACATCATCATCCCTAAGAAAAAGAAATGCAAAAAAAACAAAATGGCTGTCTAGGGAGGCCTTACAAATAGGTTTGAAAAGAAGAGAAGCAAAAAAAAAAAAAGAAGAAAAGGAAAGATATACCAATTTGAAAGCAGAGTTCCAAAGAATAGCAAGGAGAGATAAGAAAGCCTTACTCAATGATCAGTGCAAAAAAATAGAGGAAAACAATAGATTAGGAAAGACTAGAAATCTCTTCAAGACAATCAGAGATACCAAGGGAACATTTCATGCAAAGATGGGCTCGATAAAGGACAGAAATGGTATGGACCTAACAGAAGCTGAAGATATTAAGAAGAGGTGGCAAGAATACACAGAAGAGCTGTACAAAAAAGATCTTCACGACCCAGATAATCATGATGGTGTGATCACTGACCTAGAGCCAGACATCCTGGAATGTGAAGTCAAGTGGGCTTTAGAAAGTATCACTACGGGAGGAGCTAAGATGGCGGACGAGTAAGACGGGGAGAATACTTTCTCCTCCACAAATCCATTAAAAGAACATTTGAATGCTGAATAAACTCGATAAAACAACTTCTGAATGCCGGCAGAGGACATCAGGCACTTAGAAAGACAGCTCATTGTCTTCAAAACAAGAAAACGAGCCCTGCGGTAACTCCTTTTGCGGAGAACTGGCGCGGACACCAGCATTTGCTATTGGCAAGTCGGGGCTGGGCTAGGAGGAGCGGCGAGGTCTGCATTGCTTTGAGAAAGGATTTGGCCTGGCTATCTCGGGCGCTATCTGAGCGAAATAACCAGACTGTCGGTTATCTACTACATCAAAAGCCAGCCCTAACTTAAGACACCACCAGGACTACCTACGGAACAAAGGGCTGCACAGAGTTGGCCGGCTGCAGGCCGTCCCACTCCCGTGACAGGCAGCCAGGGCCAGAGGCGGGCAATTATAGCCCTAGAGGGACACTGTCTAACGGAACTGTGAGTAGGTCTCTGTGCTGACTCACGCTTCTTGGGGCTCTGGATGGTCAACATCTGCCTGAGAAAGTGCGCTGTTTGTATACCCAGAAAACTGAGCGGCGGAGAGGCGATAAGTCGCAGCACCTGCGCTCGCTGAACATTTCATCACCTGCGCTACTCGGATCTGGGAAGGGCATAAAACGCAGACTCAACCAAGTCTGTGCTTCTGAGGATTATCTGAGTGCCTGAACCTGGCCGGTTTAGATTTGGGTGTTCATCTCCGCCCCCTCTGTAACAAGGCAGAGATCAGATATTGAAAAGACCTGTAAACCGCCTCAATAAAGAGAATTTAACAAACTACCAGAATATAGTAAGGACACTCTAAATTTGGCAATTTTAACAAAATGAAGAGACAAAAGAATACCCAGCAGCTAAAGGAACAGGATAGATCTCCACCAAACCAAACCAAAGAGGAAGAGATAGGGAATCTACCTGATAAAGAATTCCGAATAATGATAGCGAAATTAATTCAAAATCTCGAAATCAAAATAGAATCACAGTTAAAGAGTCTGGAGACAAGGATTGAGAAGATGCAAGAAAGGTTTAACAAGGACCTAGAAGAAATAAAAAAGAGTCAACACATAATGAATAATGCAATAAATGCGATCCAAAACACCCTGGAGGCAACAAATAGTAGAATAACAGAGGCAGAAGATAGGATTAGTGAACTAGAAGATAGAATCCTAGAAATAAATGAATCAGACGAGAAAAAAGAAAAATGTATCAAAAGAAATGAGGACAATTTCAGAAACCTCCAGGATAACATCAAACGCTACAACATTCGAATCATAGGAGTTCCAGAAGAAGAAGATAAAAAGAAAGATCATGAGGAAATACTTGAGGAGATAATAGTTGAAAACTTCCCTAAAATGGAGAAGGAAATAACCACTCAAGTTCAAGAAATCCAGAGAGTCCCTAACAGGATAAACCCAAGGCGAAACACCCCAAGACACATATTAGTCAAATTAACAAAGATTAAATATAAAGAACAAATATTAAAAGCAGCAAGGGAAAAACATCAAATAACTCACAAGGGAATTCCCATAAGGATAACAGCTGATCTTTCAATAGAAACTCTCCAAGCCAGGAGGGAATGGCAAGACGTAATTAAAGTGATGAAGGAAAATAACTTACAGCCTAGATTATTGTATCCAGCAAGGATCTCATTCAAATATGAAGGAGAAATCAAAAGCTTCACAGATAAGCAAAAGTTGAGAGAATTTTGCATCACTAAACCATTTCTCCAACAAAAACTAAAGGACATTCTCTAGAGCAATACAATAATAGTGGGAGACTTTAACACCCCACTCATATAATCTGGCTGTAATAAACAAAGTAAAGAGGAAAACATATTTACTTATGAGCCTCAAAAAATTCAGTTCACTCAGGAGAGTTTAAAAAAAAAAAAAAAAAAACACTTATTTGCTCACTCTGTAGAGGTTTATTGACTATTTTGTGGGTTTGGTACCACTTTGGGTAGTAGGGAGGAAGAGGTGACAAATGTGATCCTGTCCTAAATAATATATTGTGGTAAAGATAGATTTACCAATACAAAATACCAAGATGTGCCTAAAGATGAGGACACCCAAACTGGACTTTTTGTTTTCTGGACTTTTCATTTCGAGAACAAACCTCCTAATATAAGATGAACTCACCATGATTTTTTTAAGTGTTCTTTGTGATTAAAAACAGAAAGCCATTGGTTAAGAAATTACATATACTCCTCCCCACCATCACTCCCCTTCTTTCTTCCCATTTCCCTCCCACCCTCATTGATCCTTTCCTTTGTCCATTTTCCCCTGCAAAAATAAAAAAAAAAAAGAAAGAAAGAAATTACATATACTCCTCCCTACCATCACTCCCCTTCTTTCTTCCCATTTCCCTCCCACCCTTATTGCTCCTTTCTTTTGTCCATTTTCCCCTGCAAAAAAAAAAAAAAAAAGAAAGTATCACTACGAACAAAGCTAGTGGAGGTGATGGAATTCCAGTTGAGCTATTCCAAATCCTGAAAGATGATGCTATGAAAGTGATGCACTCAATATGCCAGCAAATTTGGAAAACTCAGCAGTGGCCACAAGATTGGAAAAGGTCAGTTTTCATCCCAATCTCAAAGAAAGGCAATGCCAAAGAATGCTCAAACTACCACACAATTGCACTCATCTCACACTCTAGTAAAGTAATGCTCAAAATTCTCCAAGCCAGGCTTCACCAATATGTGAATCATGAATTTCCTGATGTTCAAGCTGGTTTTAGAAAAGGCAGAGGAACCAGAGATCAAACTGTCCACATTCGCTGGATCATCGAAAAAGCAAGAGAGTTAGAGAAAAACATGTTTCTGCTTTATTGACTATGCCAAAGCCTTTGACTGTGTGGATCACTATAAACTGTGAAAAATTCTGAAAGAGATGGGAATACCAGACCACCTGACCTGCCTCTTGAGAAACCTGTATGCAGGTTAGGAAGCAACAGTTAGAACTGGACATGGAACAACAGACTGGTTCCAAATAGGAAAAGGAGTTCGTCAAGGCTGTATATTGTCACCCTGCTTATTTAACTTAAATGCAGAGTACATCATGAGAAATGCTGGGCTGGAAGAAGCACAAGCTGGAATCAGGATTGCTGGGAGAAATATCAATAACTTCAGATATGCAGATGACACCACCCTTTTGGCAGAAAGTGAAGAGGAACTAAAAAGCCTCTTGATGAAAGTGAAAGTGGAGAGTGAAAAAGTTGGCCTAAAGCTCAACATTCAGAAAACAAAGATCATGGCATCCGGTCCCATCACTTCATGGCAAATAGATGGGGAAATAGTGGAAACAGTGGCTCACTTTATTTTTTGGGCTCCAAAATCACTGCAGATGGTGATTGCAGCCATGAAATTAAAAGACACTTACTGCCTGGAAGGAAAGTTATGACCAACCTAGACAGCATATTAAAAATCAGAGACATTACTTTACCAACAAAGGTCTGTCTAGTCAAAGCTATGGTTTTTCCAGTAGTCATGTATGAATGTAAGAGTTGGACCATAAAGAAAACTGAGCACTGAAGAATTGATGCTTTTGAACTGTGGTGTTGGAGAAGACTCTTGAGAGTCCCAGGTTGGACTGCAAGGAGATTCAACCAGTCCATCCTAAAGGAAATCAATCCCGAGTGTTCATTGGAGGGACTGATGTTGAAGCTGAAACTCCAATACTTTGGCCACCTGATGCGAAGAGCTAACTCATTTGAAAAGACCCTGATATTGGGAAGAGTTGAGGGCAGGAGGAGAAGGGGACGACAGAGGATGAGATAGTTAGATGGCATCACCAACTCAATGGACATGAGTTTTGGCAAACTCCGGGAGTTGATGATAGACAGGGAAGCCTCGTGTGCTGCAGTCCGTGGGGTTGCAGAGTTGAACATGACTGAGTTACTGAATAATAACAATATCTGTGAGGCTTTTAGTCACTTTACATGTACAATTTAGTGGTATTAGTGCATTGATCATGTTGCATGATCATCACAACTATGTATTTCTAAAACCCTTTAGGTATCCCACACAGAAACTCTGTATCCATTAGTCAATAGCTCCCCATCTCTTTCCCTCTAACACTTGGTAACCTCTAATTTACTTGCTGTCTCCATGACTTTGTTTATACTAGATATTTCATATAAGGACAATGTTTGTCCTTTTATATTTGGATTTATTCACTTAGCATTATGTTTTCAAAGTTTATTCATGTTGTAGCACATATCATGGCTTCACTCCTTTTCTTGATGAAGAATATTTCCTTGTGGGTATATACTTAACTTTTTTTATCCATCTGTCCATTGATAGACTTAGATTGTTTCCACCTGTTGGCTACTGTGAAGAATTCTGCTGTGAGCACTGGTTTACAAGTATCTTTTGGAATCCCTGTTTTTAATTCTTCTGATTATATTTCTAGGAATGGAATTTCAGGGTCATGTAATAATTCTATGTTTAACTTTTTGAGGAACTGCCATACTGTTTCCACAGTGGCTGAACCATTTAACACCCCATTAGCTATTTACAAGTAGTCTAACTTAAGGAAGAAGGTAAATTTGGGACCCAACCCCAGCTCTTCCAAGGGTTTGCTTTATTGTTTAACAAACTGAACTCTGTGTAGCACATCTCATTCTTTGTTGCATCATTTTTTCCTTTTTCTTCTGTTGGATTACAAATGTCAACTGTCTCTGAAGACAGATAGGAGATTAATTCATCACTTGCTTTGGTATTTTACGCCTCTAGATTATTGGGTGATTACTCTGGTATTTCAATAGCTAAAAATCTTTTGGCTGGATTTCAAGATGGACCTTCTTCATATCCAATTCCACATTTACAAATAGGATTACAGTACTGTATAATATATTAAAAATTATATTTTCCACATTTATTTACATATTTAATGTATATTTAATTGTAATAAAAATCACCTAGAAATAAAGGTGACCTTTGTATTAGACATGATGAGATACTGTTATGCCATTCTGTTAGGAAAGGCATTTGATATGTATGTGTATATTTTTAAAGAAGAGACATATGCTTTAAGATTAGCTAATTTTGGTTCCAAGTGTGAGTACAGGTCACCCTCACTTTCCTAAAAAGCATATGAGCCTTTCCAGATGGTCATAGTTTATCCTACTCCTAATCATTTTTGGCATTTGACAGTGCAGTGTCTGGAGTGTTAAAATTAGTAAAGTCAAATGTCATACAATCTAATCAGTAGCTAGATATCTAAAAAGCACACTGTATCTAAATACTGAAGAGACCTGCCTTTTTTTTTTCCTAATGGTTATTATTATCTAGTCATCCCAGTTTTGTGAACTTCCAGAAAAAGTGAAAGTGTTAGTCACTCAGTCATGTCCGACTCTTTTTCTGGGTTGGTGAAGTCAATGGGGAGCCAGGAAGGTGGTCAGAGGGAGAAAAGAGAGCACAGGTTGTTACTTCTCTGGCTCCCTTTCTGAGCACTCACCTCAGGCTGGCTGGGACTCTTAACAAAAGTCACTCTCAAGGACTTCTCTTCCTGACAATCTCTCCCTTTCTGGCTTCCGTCATCATTCTCCCTCTGTTCCTAGGTTCCTGCACTATTCCTCATGGTTCTCCTAGTTTTGTAGTGAGTTTATTTGTAAATAAAGTCTTCCTGATGTAGTTTCATTTGACTATTCATCTTTTTTCCTTTGGAACCTTGAGTGTTATGGGCAAAGAAAGGGTTTGAGTGTTGCCGTGTCTTTAAACAAAGATTACCCTGGCTAAACTAGTGATTTTCTGTCTCAGATTGTGACACTCAGGGTGACACTGCTTATTTCAACAGATGTCATGAAATTCTCAAAATGATTTCAGCTGTAATTCAAAATCCCAAACTTGACATTTAGCATTTGTAACAGGTGGGAATGAAGGAGTGTGATTGTTAGACTCATTGGCTCTGTCATTCTTGAGTTGATAATTGGCCATTAAAAGAGGTACATTCCAGGTGGCTGGGCATGAGGCCAAGGAGTGGGAGACACACATGTCCAGGAACAACTCAGGGGAAGATAAAGAGGAAGTATCGGATGCTGTGAGTTAGTGGGTGGATGCTTTGCCTAAGGGCATTCAAATTCAAATTAATAAAAAAAATATGGAAATACTAGCAAAGCTAAGCTATATATATACTTTTTGGATACAGGCACAGGTGTGATTTTTTTGGATGCAAGCATAACTGCAATACAAATTGATGACATGTTTACTAATGATGATAAATCAAATTAGTGACACATCACATGTATACATGTACACGTACACATACACATAGGTGCACATGTTTACACGTACACACATGTGTATGTATATGTACACACATATCACATGTATATGTATGGCTCAGTTCTATATACTCCAATATAAATACCCTAATATAAAAAAAAGCTTAAAAAAATCAGTGACCATGTCTGAAGCAGGAGCGGGAGGCTGTTGTCATTTGAAAAGGACACAGGGGTCCTTCTGGTGGTGCTGTGTTAGCTTGCTCGGACTACCATAAATAAATACCACAGATTGGGTGGCTTAAAAAGCAGAAATTAATTTTCACACAGTTCTGGAGGCTAGAAGTCCAAGATTGAGGTTGTTGGCAAGTTTGATTTCTTCTGAGGCATCTCTGCTTGGCTGCAGATGGCTGTCTTTTCCCCGTGTCCTCACATGGCCTTTCCTCTAGGCCTGCGTGTGTGTGCTCTCTCTGTACCTCCAGGATCTCTCTTCTTATTAGGATATCAGTCATACTGGGTTAGACCACCACCCTAATAACCTCCTTTAACCTGAATTATTTCTTTAAAGTCCTGATCTCCAAATACACTTACATTATAAAGTACTAGGGCTTAGGGCTTCAACATAATTTGGGGAGGGTATAGTTCCTCTTATAATAGACACAGAGATGCTGATGTTCTGTTTCTTGAGCTGGGAAATGGTTGCAGAGCTCTGTAATTTATGATTATTCATTGAACTATGTTTCCACATATTATGCATTTTTATGATGCTTATGTTATATTTCACAACTGTTAAAAATTAAGTGAGTATACCATGCTGGCCAAAAGAACAGTTCTGGACCACCCTTTCAGACTGTTTTGTGTAGGCCACTAACATCCATTTCTATGAAGATCATAAAAAATAAGGTATATACTAGGATAATGCAATTAATCTTCAAAGGGTTATTTTTCTTCCTCAAGAATATTTATATGGTACAGAATATTTCAGGATACTTATTCAGAATACACAATACATGGATATTTTTCCTGATTGTATTTTACATCTTCTGAATATTAAAACTGTGTGTGGGTATTTTAACAAACTCTGGTTCTGTATAATCTCATCTCCCTGCAACCTGTAGGCATGAATTGTGCTGCCCTCCTGTGAACTATGCTTTGAATCTGTCCTTGGGTTGTGGATGACCTTGTGAAACTGATGGTTCTAGTAATGAAGCTGCCCTACTAAAAGAGAAGTGTGTTTCTAAAAGGAGCAGAATATTACTATTCGGAAGGGGGAGAGGTGTTTTGTTTTTGATGCTCATTGAAGAAAAAGATGTTCATCACCAAACAGAAGTTTATCAGTGTGTGTTCATTTCCACACTGCGTCTTTGAGATAACTTAAAATATAATTGAATTGTTCGCTATCTGTTCTTAGTAGGAAGGATCAAAAATTAGGTTGTGTAGTGTTATTTGAAAGATTAAGAAACCTCCCCTCACCTCCCAAGAGCTTCCTCATCAGCCTGCAACAGAATGTGAGATTTCCAACTTCCAGCTACTTATCTATTTATTTTCCAGCAATGTGCTGGGTAACGGGAAAGACGAAACAGACACAGTTGCTATCCTTTGGAGCTCTTAGTCTAAGTGAGGGAATCAGGTAGGCAAACTGGTAATTATAATACAACATTGTGAAGCAGTAATAGAGGTCCAGGTCTGTATAGGGAAATGTAGAAATAGCAGGGAGTACCCAAGACAGTTTGAAGATTCAAGAAACTTCCCAGAATTGATTCTGTGCTTAACATAGAGGAGGATTAAAAGTTAATCAGGTTATAAGTCAGGCGACAATGTCTTGAGGAGATGGAACCACATGAAAAAGTCATAGGCTTTGCCTTGTGTACCTCAGGGTGTATAACTAAGATCATTTCCATGTTCCAAAGTAAAAATGAAAAATGTGTCTGGAGAGGTGGGTGAGAAAGGGACTTTTATTTTAAGAGTGAAGATGTTATATCTCTTTTGGATGCACTAATTGGGCTGCTGTACCAAGGATGTACTTGAAAAAGAAAACAGAGAAGGCAGAATGGTCATTTAGGAGAGATGATGAGAGTCTGAACTAAGGGGATAGCAGTGGGGAGGAAGCGGAGGGGAGATTTGTAAAATTGGCAGCATTTGGGAGTGAGCACCTGTCCAGTCCATGGGGTCGCTGGGAGTCGGACATGACTGAGCGACTTCACTTTCACTTTTAACTTTCATGCATTGGAGAGGGAAATGGCAACCCACTCCAGTGTTCTTGCCTGGAGAATCCCAGGGATGGGGGAGCCTGGTGGGCTTCTGTCTATGGGGTCGCACAGAGTCGGAGACGACTGAAGCGACTTAGCAGCAGCAGCAGCAGCAGATGTAAAGGTGATGGAAGAACTAAAGAAATACACACACTTGTAGGTTAAAAGGTCAGCAAAAGAGATACTGATGTATAGAACAGTCTTTTGGACTCTGGGAGAGGGAGAGGGTGGGATGATTTGGGAGAATGGCATTGAAATATGTATAATATCATATATGAAATGAGTCCAGGTTTGATGCACAATACTGGATGCTTGGGGCTGGTGCACTGGGACGACCCAGAGGAATGGTATGGGGAGGGAGGAAGGAGGATGGTTCAGGATGGGGAACACATGTATACCTGTGGCAGATTCATTTTGATATATGGCAAAACCAATACAATATTGTAAAGTTAAATAAAATAAAATTTTAAAAAAAGGGCAGGATGTTGAAACACCATGCTTAGTGGTCTCAGTTATCATCTACAGTGGAGCTAGTGGTAAAGAACCCGCCTGCCAATGCAGGAGACTTAAGAGACTTGGGTTCAATCCCTGGGTTGTGAAGATTCCCTGGAGAAGGGCATGGCATTCCACTTCAGTACTCTTGCCTGGAGAATCCCATGGACAGAGGAGCCTGGTGGGTTACAGTCCATAGAGTCGCAAAGAGTTGGACATTACTGAAGCGACTTAGCATGACGGTAAGCTGGGGGAGCACTGAACAAAGGGCTAAAAGAAAGTGGAAAAGCTCTAAAAAGTTTCTAGAGGAGATGCACAAGATAAATGACCAAGGACGAGTAAAAATATTGATGGTTGGTAGTGATGAGAGTTCACTTACGGCAGGGAAGTGAAGTGAATGAAAATATTACCATTCTTTCCACCCCACACCCCCGCCTTCAAAAAAGGGATGGGAGGGTGCTCATCAGATCAGAGACTCTGGCAATATTCATGCAAGAGAATGGAAGAAACCCAAAGAATAGAGAGCAGAGAGTAAGGATTAGAGTGGTGATACAGGGTGAGATGGTCTTTCCTTGACTGTGGAGTGAGAGGCAGGGCTAGAAGAAGCTGCTGTACAAAATTTAATCCTGACACATACTGTAATAGACTATTTATTCCTTGAAAAATATGGCTACAACTCAGTGAAGACAAGTAATTTTAGCTGCTTTACAATTTGCCAAAACTGTTTTACATGTACTGTTTTATTTAAAGTCAAGAACCATATCACATTAGAACTCAGCACATGGAGGGGCTCAAAATAAGCTTGTTTCTTGTGGACTGAAATATTTCATTTGAAACAAAGAACACCATTAGTTATGTCTTGGCAACACACACTGGAATCTAGGGAAAGAAAGAGACACAGACAGGTTCATTTTAATGGGAGGTGGAGGGATAGAAGACAGCTAGCTGATAAGAGTTGCAAAATGTAGCAGAAAAGAGCTTGTCATCTGGAGCCAGACAGTCTCTGTTGGATTTGTGGTTTCTGTGTGTCTGTGTGTGTGACTGGGGATGGGGGCAGCTGGGAGACTCAGCTTAAAACCCTCAAAAATGATGAACAGGGTGGCAAACTGCTCCCTGGGAGGCTGAACACAAACAGATGTGTCAGATTTTGGCCAGCATGGAAAAAGTTGACTTTGACAAGGTTCTGTCCATTTGTTGTAAATGAAGGGATGGGGAACTACCATGGTGCTATGAAGTTACTGAAACTGACTGATGCAGAAATGACCAGGTTAAGTTTTCCACCCTCTAGCAGTAATGGAGGCCAAGAAGAGAGTTATGTCCAATCACAAAGAATTGGAGTTATATTTCCTAAGCACTTCAGTTTATAGCCTGTGAAATTGATAGCCACACTGTTAATATTAATTATTACATTTGGATCTTCTCAGTTTCTTAAAAGTTATGATTGTGGGTATAACACTAGCTTAAAAGCCTGGAAAATGCTATGGGTAGAGGAGCCTGGTAGGCTGCAGTCCATGGGGTCGCTAGAGTCGGACATGACTGAGCGACTTCACTTTCACTTTTCACTTTCATGCACTGGAGAAGGAAATGGCAGCCCACTCCAGTGTTCTTGCCTGGAGAATCCCAGGGACGGGGGAGCCTGGTGGGCTGCTGTCTATGGGGTCGCACAGAGTCAGACACGATTGAAGTGACTTAGCAGGAGCAGCGGCAGCAATTTTTCCTTACTGTTCTTGCTATAAACAGATTTTCTTCATTCAGATATCCTCTTTCCCCCACCCTCTGCCATTTTGTCAGTAACATTTGATTTGGTCACTTAGAGTGATTGAAATTAAGGGCCAATGCTAACATAACTTAGAGAAAGGGAAGGAAAGAAAATGAGATTGATCTATATCTAATTGTTAATAAAAGGGAGAAAAACTTTAAGTATCAGAGGAAAAACTGTTTTCTGTAAAGCAATCCAGTGCTATTAAAATGGCCAAAGCTCCATTCTTTAGTCTCCAGTTTGAAGAATTTACTTTAAACTCTCCCTGAAACCTACCAGAAATTTTTCAGGACAGTAAATAATAACGGTACTATTTTTACCATTTGAAAAAGCAGTAGAAGGTAGGATAATTAAGAGTTTCAAAGCAGACCGACGTGGGTGGAATGGACTCTCCATTTATGAGCTGAACACACTTGGATAAAAGCCCCAGTTAGTCATCTGGGAGATGGGAGTCGCTGGCTGCATCTTAGAGGATGTTCTCAGAGGCTGTTCCTCACTTCCTCCTCCTTAGCAAAGCACCGGAGGACATCCAGTTCAGGAAATGAACCATCTCCAGCTTCAATGGAGGAATCTTGATTAGCTGACTGGTAAAAATGCCAGCATTTCCCAGTGTATTCTGTGGCATGCTAGTTCACTGAGAAGTTCACTTTCATATAATTTGGGGGAACTACTTCATGCTCTGCCATTACCTTCTTGGAGACTCACAATGTATATTTTTATACTCAAGTCTGAGATGAAACCCTTACCAAGAAGGTTGTCTAATTTAGTGTTTTCCATTTGTACTCGGTCACAGAACTCTGTTTCCACATTCTACTTATTACCAACCATAAAATTAATCTTTCAAGAAAAACTTTGAGAAATATTGCAATGTATTTATTTATTGCTTTCAAATAAGTTATGTTGAACTGTAAAGCCCCGAAAGACTGTTTCATATTTTATTTGCATTCTCTCTTAGGCTAATATCAAAATTGTCCTTAGCATCCTTCTTTTCATGGAGAATGATTTAATAAAAATCCTGTGCCAAAGGAAATTGGCTGAGTTTTAAACATTTTCTCCATGACCCACACAAAGTAAATAATCAATAATGACTGTACACAGACATTTACAGGGCACTTGTGAGGTGCTTATATGACTTTAAACTGTAATAGTTTTGTATAAACACAGATGATTTCTAATATTTTTCTAGGATAGACAAATATAACTGCAATATTATATTAGCCATCTGTCAATATGATTTCTAAACCAATTATAAACACACAGTATACCTTTAGGCTGCTGAAAAGTTTTGTAAATTGAACTTCATTCAATGAACACTGAACAAGAAAGTAAGAAACAAATAGTCACAAACATACAAACAAAAGACATATATGTACACTTTCATATTCAATGCTGATAATGAAATCCTACAATTATACGTAAAAATAACAGTGCATGATCTTATTCTTTTAGCAGGTGTTATAAGAATGTTTCCTGAAGAAGGAAACGGCAACCCATTCCAGTATTCTTGTCTGGAGAATCCCATGGAGAGGAGCTTGAAGGGCTGCAGTCCATGGGGTCACTAAGAGTCGGACATGACTGAAGCAACCTAGTATGCACGCATAAGAATGCATGTCATGGGCATTAGAGACAGTAACTCCTTGGGAAGACCTTGAAGCTTCATTCCAGGCAAAGTATTTCTAGGGCCACTAAATGGAAGACAGAGGACAGACAAGTCTGAGCCCTGAGTCACCTGGTAAAGACAGGATGCACCTCCACCTCATAGATGCACAGGATCCCTCAACAGTGATGACATGTCCATGCCTCACATACCTTACATTCATTTCCCATTTCAAGCCTTGCTAAGTTGCTTCAGTCATGTCCGACTCTGTGCGACCCCATAGATCGCAGCCCACCAGGCTCCCCCATCCCCGGGATTCTCCAGGCAAGAACACTGGAGTAGGTTGCCATTTCCTTCTCCAATGCATGAAAGTCAAAAGTGAAAGGCAAGTCGCTCAGTCGTGTCCGACCCTCAGCGACCCCATGGACTGCAGCCTTCCAGGTTCCTCCGTCCATGGGATTTTCCAGGCAAGGGTACTGGAGTGGGGTGCCATTGCCTTCTGACACCTTAACTAATGAATGCTGATTATCAAAACACTTGATTATCAAACCAGCATGGATAATGTTAGTAGGCTGAATAATGCCCAGCAAAAATATATCGAGTTCTGATCTTGATCTCTTGAGCTTGTAAATGACATCCTAATAGTAAACACCATTACAGTATACTAACGCATATATATGGAATTTATAAAGATGGTAACAATAACCCTGTATGCGAGACAGCAAAAGAGACACAGATGTATAGAACATTCTTTCGGACTCTGTGGGAGAGGGAGAGGGTGGGATGATTTGAGAGAATGGCATTGAAACATATATAATATCATATATGAAACGAATCGCCAGTCCAAGTTCGATGCATGATACTGGTTGCTTGGGGCTGGTGCACTGGGACGACCCAGAGGGATGGTACAGGGAGGGAGGGGGAAGGGGGTTCAGGATGTGGAACACGTGTATACCTGTGTCGGATTCATGTTGATGTATGGCAAAACCAATACAATATTGTAAAGTAATTAATCTCCAATTAAAATAAATAAATTTATTTTAAAAAAGGGGATGTCAGAATGGAAAGAGATAATTTAATCTGAAGCAACTATAATTAAAGTATCTTAATGTTACAAAGCATATGTCTAATTAATACTTTGCGGAGGTCTCCCGCAGGATGCTGGAAAGAGCTCACCAAGTGAGGGATGCTGCCGTATTAAGTTTCATTAACCTCCCAGTGAAGCCATCCCTGCACCCATGCAATCTCTTTTCTTCTAATGTGAAGAAGTAGTTCACTGACTAAGCTTAGAGATGTGATCCAAGAGAGATTCCTGTATATTTTACTTTGTACTCTACTCTTTATACTACTTTATCTTCTACTCTACAGCTGATGATGACTTGAGGATAACCAGTTCTTATCTCAAGCCATTATTTTCCCCAATTAACTGTAGATTCTAAAGAAGTCACCTTTTAACTGATATTTTCATCTGCTTTCAGCTTTGAAAAGTGAGATAAAAGTAGTATACCTGCCTCTCTGTACCCTTCACCTCCCCCACCTTAGTTGTTTTCTTAGATCTAAAACCACCTTCATGTGAAGCAGATAATAGTATTATTGACAGCATTTCAAAACGGAAGGATTTGCACCAAAAACGCTTCACACCTTAATGGAATATCTGTCATCAAACTATTTTCACCTAAAGGTTTCAAAACCCTTGGAGTATGAATTATGCAATGATGTTTGGGGTGAAAAAATATGCCATTTTCAAGAATATTTTAAATTTCTGAGAACCTTACAGATTTAAAGCTTTATATTAGTCTATGATACAGCTGTAGAGTGTAAATTATCTATCTTTTTGTTTTGTTCATCATATGGCTCTGTTTTTTATCTTCTTGTTGCTTGAGAGTATGAATGAAATAACAAAATGAAAATTGAATTCTTTTATCCTTGAATCTGATAAGATGCCAAAGCTATAACATTGCTGAAACACTTGCGCAGTCATGCAAAACTCATAAGAAATTTTAATAATTTTCAAAAATTGAGAAGCAGAAAACTAAAATTTCCACATAATACATGCTCAATAAATACTTATTGACTCATATTTTAAAAAGAAAACTATAAAAGTGCAAAACTACATTTGAGGAATGCCCTTTTGCAGTATTTCTGCAGCAGTTGAAACTGGGTGATGAGTACAAGGACATCCATTCTACCATTTGGTCTGCTTTATAAATGTTTGAAATTTTTCTTAATAAAATATTCGTTATTATTTTTTTTTACAAAAACTTCCCAGGTGAATTCCATGTGCAATCACAATCTGCTTTCTGGGGATCCCAACCTGTGTAAAAACTATGAAACTAGAATCTGTATTTTCCTGTCCTTTTAATCTCTCTAATAACTAACTAATCAGGTAATTAATTAATTAAGCAGATGTTTATGGATATTTATTCTGGGCTGGAATAGTCCTAGTCCTTGTCAGGCTCTGGAGATCCCTTAAGAAGCTTACAATATAGTTAGATGATACAAACTATAGGTCCTAAGAGTAGACAATATATTCAGTGAAGAGTAGGGCATAAAGGAAGATAAAGGAAGTGTGTGTGTGTGTGTGTGTGTGTGTGTGTGTGTGTGTGTGTGTGTGAAGGCAGGTCAAAAATTGTACCTCAGGGACGCATTAGAGACTGCTTCATGGAAAAGTGACTCTGATTAATTAATCAACAAGGAGCTGTTGTATACAGAACTCTGCTCAATATTCTGGAATAACCTAAATGGGGAAAAAATTCAAAAAAGAATAGAAAAAGAAATTTAAAAAAGAAAAGTGACTCTGAAGATGTGGTTGGTGAAATCCTGCTAAGCTGCTAAGTCACTTCAGTCGTGTCCGACTCTGTGCGACCCCATAGACGGCAGCCCACCAGACTCCCCCGTCCCTGGGATTCTCCAGGCAAGAACACTGGAGTGGGTTGCCATTTCCTTCTCCAATGCATGAAAGTGAAAAGTGAAAGTGAAGTCACTCAGTTGTGTTCCACTCTTAGCGACCCCATGGACTGCAGCCCACCAGGCTCCTCCGTCCATAGGATTTTCCAGGCAAGAGTACTGGAGTGGGGTGCCATTGCCTTCTCCTGGTGAAATCCTATCTACTCTTTAAATCCAGCTCAAATTAAATTTCCTATATCCTTGATGTCTGTTACAAAACAAAAATATCTATTTTCACTGTGTACAGTAACCATTTGCTTCTACATGTTGTTTCAATTATATCACTTGTTATTGTACTGTAAGCTCTTTGAGATGAAGAAATGTTTTATGTATGTTTGCAACCTTCAGACCCTTCTAGAAAAGTGACTTGAATATTACAGGGACTCAGTAAAAGTATGCTGAATAAAATAAAACAGGTCATCCTTCTACTTCATTGCTACATAAAATAATTTTGTCGTATCATCTGACATTTGAGTTTACACATGTGCCTTAACTGGCAGTCAATAGTGATTTAAAAAGAGTGCTGGTCTAAAAGAAAAGTACGTCAAGTTGGATAGAGAAACTTTTTTGGCAAAAATGGACACCGCTCTTTTCAAAGAGCTATAAATAAATGCCCTAATTTTTCTGCTCACTGAAAGAGGCACACTGTCTTGCTCAGTACAGTCCTGAATGTTAATTGTGTTCTCTTGAAAGCACCTGGGATCCAAAGGCTTTTCCTTCTCAGGCTTGCACAAGAGTTTTTTTTTATCGGCTGCATAGAATTTGGAATAACCCAATTCTGTCACTTTGGTGGGAACAAATAATTAAAAGAAAGTTGGCTGACAGAGATAAGAAGCACAAAAAAAGGAAAAAGCAAAGCACAGGAAAAATATGGTCAGTGAGGTACTTTCCGGACACTTTGTTAGTTTTGAATGAGGTAGTATTTTTTTGCTTTGAACTTGATCAATTCAAGGCCATTCCTAACGCCAGGTTTAAAGTTCTGGCATAGCTACTAAAGTGCTTGAAGGCCCACAAGAGAGTATATTAGTAAAGCTTCTAACGGAAAACAGCCAGAACACAAGGAATGACTGGACTCCACATGTTTACTGGGAGACTGAGTAGATCCTGACACCTGCTATTCCTTTAACACTTAAATCTAACCGTTTTGCAGCCACTACACAGAAACAAGCAATTTAGAAATAATTCCACTGTGAGAAATAAACAATAATTCCCAAATAAAGGATTCTGCTATCAATAGTAGAGTATTTGCTGATTTTTTTTTTAAAACAAATCCAGTGAAGACAGAACCACAAGGTGATGAGTCAGGGTTCAATATAAGTATAAATTACTACACAAAACTGTTTTTAAACACTAGAAAACTTGGATTTTGAGAAAATTTTTGGAGATCATTGAGGCTTATTTTTACTATTATTTTTATTGTTCTGTCTGTTTTTTTTCCCCTAAGAACAACCAGAAACACTGGATGAAATATCGCAAAATACCTCCTTGAAAGTGTCAGAGACCTACCAAGGTGGCTCTGCCTTCAGTTCAGTTCAGTTCAGTCGCTCAGTCGTGTCCAACTCTTTATGACCCCATGAATCGCAGCACGCCAGGCCTCCCTGTCCATCACCAACTCCTGGAGTTTACTCAAACTCATGTCCATCGAGTCGGTGATTCCATCCAGCCATCTCATCCTCTGTCCTCCCCTTCTCCTCCTGCCCCCAATCTCTCCTAACATCAGAGTCTTTTCCAATCAGTCAACTCTTCGCATGAGGTGGCCAAAGTATTGGAGTTCCAGCTTTAGCATCAGTCTTTCCAATGAATACCCAGGACTGATCTTTATGATGAACTGGTTGGATCTCCTTGCAGTCCAAGGGACTCTCAAGAGTCTACTCCAACACCACAGTTCAAAAGCATCAATTCTTCGGCGCTCCGCTTTCTTCACCAGAGAAGGCAATGACACCCCACTCCAGCACTCTTGCCTGGAAAATCCCATGGACGGAGGAGCCTGGTGGGCTGCAGTCCATGGGGTCGCTAAGAGTCGGACACAACTCAGCGACTTCACTTTCATGCATTGGAGAAGGAAATGGCAACCCACTCCAGTGTTCTTGCCTGGAGAATCCCAGGGATGGGGGAGCCTGGTGGGCTGCTGTCTATGGGGTTGCACGGAACTGGACACGACTGAAGCAACTTAGCAGCAGCAGCAGCAGCAGCAGCAGCAGCTTTCTTCACAGTCCAACTCTCACATCCATACATAACCACTGGAAAAACTATAGCCTTGACTAGACAGACCTTTGTTGATAAAGTAATGTCTCTGCTTTTTAAAATGCTATCTAGGTTGGTCATAACTTTTCTTCCAAGGAGTAAGTGTCTTTTAATTTCATGGCTGCAATCACCATCTGCAGTGATTTTGGAGCCCCCCAAATAAAGTCTGACACTGTTTCCACTGTTTCCCCATCTATTTGCCATGAAGTGATAGGACCAGATGCCATGATCTTAGCTAGGGTGTCCAATATCTCAGAGAAAAGAAAAGCACAATAGTCTGAGTCCAACATTCACCCAGCTGTACCACTTACAGCATTTGCCAATTCATGAGCAGCACTGTGAATCTGTGAAACTGGGTACTTCTACCAGTCTTAAGAGATGGGAGCTTAAAAAAAATAGATTCTGAATCTACTGAGGAGGACTAGATTTCAGATGGGATTTTAGAAATGCTATGCACTGGGAGCAGGAGAAACTGGAGATGCAGAAGCCACAATGAAGACTGAAACTCACTCAATTTATGTTTAGATTAAGGTGATCATCTTTAACCCTAATTGTTTGCCAGAAAGAAAATCACCATGAAGAAGCTTACATTTTACTCAGCTTTTTCCCATACCCAGTATCTGACATTAAATTTTAAAAGTTATTGGGCATATAGGAAATGAGATGAAATGACTAAATGCCAAGAGAAAAAACAGAAAACATGAAATGACCCATAGAAGGTCTGGATTATGGAGTCTACAGACACAGGATGAAAAATAGCCGTGATCAATAAATTCAAGAAATTACATGATATGATGGAGAATTTCAGTAGAGGACCAGAGACTATATTTTAAAAAATCAAAAGGAAATTGTAAAGTCAAAATTGTAAAAACACTAATTAAGAAATCATTATATAGATTCAGTATTATATTAGACAAGCTGACAAGGATAATGCCTACCTGATGAGGGGAGGGAGGGTTCATGATGTGGAGTACAGGGTGTCTGGTCATCTTTTCCTTTTATATGGTTACACAAAGTGTTCATTTTATAATAACCCATTAAGCTGTACATACATGATTTGTTTTCTGTTACATATGTGTGTTAACTGATAAGACATTCATTAAAATACATAAACTATCCCCCCAGAGATACTGTGAAATTCTTGGAGGGATGGAGTGTTTCAGGAAGCTGACCTGTAGGTAGGCCAAACATGGAGAGAGAATAGATAAAAGGGCAATAACATTTTCAAAAAGAAAAAATGACTGCAATGACTTCGTCTAAACTGACTTGCTGGATGAACTGCAACCCTTTGGATGAAACATGCCCTGTCTTCAGCCTTCTGATGGATGCCCACAGAATTGAAACACTCAGCTGGTAAAATCACACATCTTCCATTTGTCTGGCCGTGTGATTATAATTCAGGTGTATTTACTACTAACCTGAAACTAAGCCTATTGTACTTGTCCTTTTAATAATATAAGATTTAGTTAAATATTATATAAACTAGTGACAGTTGAGTTCAAAAAAAGAGAGTTGTTTCTATGAAAATTTAAATTCTTCCTCAGTAGAGGTGAGTCAGTAGGAAAGAAAAAGAGACTGCACAATGAATAAGGAAAGTCACTGAGGAATAATCTTTTTGTGTGACACACCATTGCCATCTTTCCCACTGAGACGAAGAAGTGGACCCATGTGAACATACCTATACCTGTATAATAAAGTAACCTAATAATTACTACTTCATGAGGTTGTCCTGAGGACCAAATTAGTTGATACGTCTAAGTGACTTAGACTAGATGGTAGCCATTATTTTTAGGCATTATACAGAAAATCCAAAATTTGGATCCAATATCAGAGCATCTGGCCAGCCCACCTCTGCCTTTTAAACTTGTCTGATATGGGTTGGACATCAGTCCTTGGGTGTTCAGGGGATACTCATCAAACTACCCAGATTCCAGAGACTTGAGGCAGGGAGACCCAAGCATTCTACTCAGGGATAGGCTATCGAGTCAATCCCTGGGCTGGGAAGATCCCCTGGAGAAGGAAATGGCAGCCCACTCCAGTATTCTTGCCTGGAAAATCCCAAGGACAGAGAAGCCTGGTGGGCTACAGTCCATGGGGTCGCACAGAGTCGGACATGACTGAGTAACTTCACTTCACATATCAAGTCCAGTAACCACCAGACTCTAGACATTCTCTGCACCTTCCTGGCTTCTCTAGCCTCCAACCTCAGTTTGTGTTCAAAACACTGTCTTTGAAATTTCCTTCCTCAAATCTTGTGCAATAGCTTCAGACCTTGCTTTGTATCCTGGCATCTGTTGTCTTGGATATTCAGCCTAAATAAGACAAGTATGATTCTCTCCAGTAATTTTTTCTGCAACTGGAATGGCCTCAAACACTTGTCTAATTCATTGATTTGTGTCTGAATGTATAAGTGCTTATTGAATATTTATTGAATGCTGTATAAATGTACTAATACAAGTTTCCTATTTGTACACATAGTTTGATTAATTACTTATGATGGAAAATTATTTCCTCTGAGCTCTTTCAGATCAGCTTAGGCTGTCCTGTCAGGAGGGTTTTGAACTAACTGACTTGAGACTGGTAGTCAAGACTACCACTGCGGCCCGTGGTAGCCTTTTCCATGCCCCTGTTTCTAGATTCAACAGTGCCACACTTGTGAACATCATAGCTTCTTGTCCCAGAAGCAACTTGCATTATCTCTTACTCTCTCCTGAATTCATAATCCATTCATTTGGGAGCATTTTAGGTTCTGAGAAAATGGATTCAAAGCCTGACTCAACATTTTTGTTCTGGCTTCCAGCTGCTAAATAACCCTCCAATCAGTTAGGTAAGAGGGAAATTTCACTTAACAATCAGGCTGCTTCAGACCCCTGCTGTAAAGAAATCAGGCCTTGGAAGGATTCCAAGGCATGGGATCCGGGGACACCACATCTGGGCTGGGTGAAGCAGAGACACACAGTCAGGGGAACCAGGCATGGTAACTAACTGCTGTCTCCACAGTTGGGAGGAGGTGAGCTGCTGGGCAACGAGCAGCGGTTGTTACCCACAAATGACTCTCCTTCTGGAGGGTCAAGGCTGGTCCCTTACCTACCACGCTGATAACAGAGCTGAAGTCCTTACTTCATCTAAAGGTTCATATCATTGTCACCTCAATCCCTTCCCTGGCCTTCTTGGTGTTACTCAAACAAAGCAGCTCAGCCTCATTCCTGCTTTTCTTTTTCTTTTCATCTTTTTTTTTTTTTTTTTAACATTTTTAGTGAAGTGCAGTTGCTTTACGATGTTGTGTTAGTTTCTGCTTTACAGCAAAGTGAATGCTTACATATATCCCCTCTTTTTGTAGTTTCTTCCCGTTTGGGTCACCACAGAGCACCAAGTAGAGTTACCTGTGCTCTACAGCAGCTTCTCATTAGTTATCTATTTTATATGTAGTATATACATCAAACCCAGTCTCCCAATTCATCCCTCTCTTCCCCCTTGGTATCCATATATTTGTTCCTTATGTGTGTTTCTCTATTTCTGCTTTGCAAATAAAATCATCTATACTGCTTTCCTGGATTCCACATTTGTGCATTACTGTATGTTATTTGTTTTTCTCTTTCTGACTTGTTTCAGTCTGTATGACAGTCTCTAGGTCCATCCATATCTCTGCAAATGGCACATTTTCATTCCTTTTTAATGGCTGAGTAATATTCCAGTATGTGTGCATGTACATATATACCACAAATCTACTTTATCCATTCCTCTGTTGATAGGCATTTAGGTCGCTAGGTTCCTTAAAAAAACTAAAAATAACCATATGACTTAGCAATCCAACTTCTGAGCATATATCCTGAGAAAACCATAATTCAAAAAGATACATGTACTCCAACATGCATTGCTTTTCTTTTTATCTAGAAATGACTTTCCAAAGACCTGTGCATGGCTCACTCTCACTTCTTCCAGATCTCTGCTCTAATACCATTTGTTCTTCAAAGGAGACTTTGTTAACCATTTTACTTTAAAAAGCTCCCAGCCCCCTCATCTAGTCACTGTATTCCTTCATCCTGCTGTACTGCAATGCACCAGTCCCTGTCTGATGCATTCTTTTTTTTAAAGAATTTATTTATTTATTTTAGTTGGAGGCTAATTAATTTACAATATTGTAGTGGTTTTTGCCATACATTGACATGAATCAGCCATGGCTATATATGTGTTCCCCCTCCCACCTGCCTCCCCATCCCGTCCCTCAGGGTCATTCCAGTGCACCAGCCCTGAGCACCCTGTCTCATGCATCAAACCTGGACTGGTGATCTGTTTCACACATGATAATATACATGTTTCAATGCTATCCTCTCAAATCATCCCACCCTCACCTTCTCTCACAGAGTCCAAAAGACTGTTCTTTACATCTGTGTCTCTTTGCATTCATTTTTATCTATTTGCATATTTTCTGGATCCTTCCCTTGAGAGTAAGCTTCATGAGGGCAGAGGCTTTATCTGTGGCTGTTGCCAGTACCTTGAACATTTAGTAAGTGTTCCATAAATATTTCTTGAATTAATAAGTATTATCCTACTTGTTTTCATTTTTGTTTGTTTCATCAAGTATCTCATATATGCACAGAAGTCTGAGTGTGACTTAAAGCTAAATTGGAAAGCCTTATAACTCAAACTTGGACCATCAGAACCAACACTACAGAAATAGAGCCTCTGGCTTTCTCCAAAACTACATAAGGTAACGACTGTGTATTAGTGCCCTGTGGCTGCTACAGTAAACTACTGCAAAATAGGTGGCTTAAGGGATTCCCTGGTGTCTCAGATGGTAAAGAATCCACCTGCAATACGGGAGACCTGGGTTCAATCCCTGGGTTGGGAAGAGCCCCTGGAGGATGGCATGGCAACCCACTCCAGTTTTTCTTGTCTAGAGAATCTCTATGGACAGAGGAGCCTGGCAGGCTACAGTCCATGGGGTTGCAAAGAGTCAGACATGACTGAGTGATTAAGCACAGCCCTGGTGGTTTAAAAAAACAGAAATGTATTTCCTCACAGCTTTGGAAGCAAGAAGTTCAAAATCAAGATGTCAGCAGGGCCATACTCCTTCAGTTCAGTTCAGTTGCTCAGTCTTGTCCAACTCTTTGCGACCTCATGAATCCCAGGCTTCCCTGTCCAACACCAACTCCCAGAGTTCACTCAGACTCATGTCCATTGAGTCAGTGATGCCATCCAGCCATCTCATCCTCTGTCATCCCCTTCTCCTCCTGTCCCCAATCCCTCCCAGCATCAGAGTCTTTTCCAATGAGTCAACTCTTCACATGAGGTGGCCATAGTATTGGAGTTTCAGCTTTAGCATCATTCCTTCCAAAGAAATCCCAGGGCTGATTTCCTTCAGAATGGACTGGTTGGATCTTCTTGCAGTCCAAGGGACTCTCAAGAGTCTTCTCCAACGCCACAGTTCAAATGCATCAATTCTTCAGCGCTCAGCCTTCTTCACAGTCCAGCTCTCACATCCATACATGACCACAGGAAAAACCATAGCCTTGACTAGGCGGACCTTTGTTGGCAAAGTAATGTCTCTGCTTTTGAATATGCTATCTAGGTTGGTCATAACTTTCCTTCCAAGGAGTAAGCGTCTTTTAATTTCGTGGCTGCAGTCACCATCTGCAGTGATTTTGGAGTCCCACAAAATAAAGTCAGCCACTGTTTCCACTGTTTCTCCATCTATTTGCCATGAAGTGATGGGACCAGATGCCATGGTCTTCGTTTTCTGAATGTTGAGCTTTAAGCCAACCTTTTCACTCTCCACTTTCACTTTCATCAAGAGGCTTTTTAGTTCCTCTTCACTTTCTGCCATAAGAGTGGTGTCATCTGCATATCTTAGATTACTGATGTCTCTCCTGGCAATCTTGATTCCAGTTTGTGCTTCTTCCAGCCCAGCATTTCTCATGATGTACTCTGCATAGAAGTTAAATAAGTGAACTCCTTTTCCTATTTGGAACCAGTCTGTTGTTCCATGTCCAGTTCTAACTGTTGCTTCCTGACCTGCATATCCTGCCCCAAAGATATATCAAAAGTCCTAACCCACAGTATCAGACTGTCATCATATTTGGAAATAGAATCTTTATAAAGGTAATCAAGTTAAAATGAGATTATCAGGATGAACTTCCTTCAGTCTGTCTAGTGTCTGTATAAAAAGGGGAAATTTAGACACAGAGACAAACAGGTACAGAGGAAAGACGACATGAGAAGATGGAGGACTGGAGTGATCCATGGATAAGCTGAGGACTACCAAGGATTGCTGACAACTTTTGTGAGCTAGGAAGAGGCAAGGAAGCACCCTCCTCTGTCAGTTTCATGGCCCTGCCAAAACTTGATTTCAGACTTCCGGCCTCCAGAACTGTGAGACGATAAATGTCTGTTGCTTTCAGCCACCTAGTTTCCGGTACTTTGTTATGGCTGCCCTAGAAAATAAGAAGGAAATGGCAACCCACTCCAGTGTTCTTGCCTGGAGAATCTCAAGGATGGGGGAGCCTGGTGGGCTGCTGTCTATGGGGTTGCACAGAGTCAGACACGACTGAAGCGACTTAGCAGCAGCAGCAGAAAATTAATATAAGCCCTGACCTTGACCATCCCCCTTCTTTAAGCACACAGAATTCCCTGTCCTCCTGCTACAGCCCTCCTAGTTTCTACCTGGGTTTCCATCTGGGTCAGTTCTTTGGTGAGACTTAAAATAATACAATGAAAGGCTAATCATTTGTTTGAAGCTCCAAACAAGGCTTTAGGAGGAGAATTATTTCAAAATTTGAGGCAAGTGACTGCATGTGTAATAACAGTTCAAGATAAGGGCTTATTTATATAATCTCAAATTGGCCAGTGAATGTGTTAATTCATATAAAACCTGCATAATTATTTAAAACGGTTTAAGATATAAGATAAGTTAAGAAGACAGGAGTCCTGTGGTGAGAATAATTGAACCCTGGACTAAGTCTGGAGTAATTATATCATAAATTTTTGAATTATGAAAATATTACTTTTCCCCTATCTATTGGCACACCCCCAGACTCCCAATAGGGCTCTGTCTTTGCTTCTGCAGGTGTAGCATGCAAAGAGCAGAAGAACCACTGATATTCCTAGGATGCTGCAACAGGGTGGCCCCTGTGCTGGAACATTGAAAGGCTGCCCATGTTGTTAGCTGAGGAAGGTCCTTCTCAGTGACTGATACTGTTATGAGTAGTCCTCACCATTTTAATATTGTTTAAATGGGAAAAGATGTTTGCATGAAGTGTAATTAGTAATTTTTATTCTATTTTTAACTGAGAATAAAAATTTCCCTATAAAATATCCATTGTTAATATTTAATCATCTAACAAATGCATGTTTTCCTATTTCCATTCTATGTGAAAGTAAGATACTAATGCAAATTCTTTGAAAAGGGATTACCTTCCCAGAAGATTTGTGCATTTTATCAGGGACCCTGATCCAAAGACAGTAATACCTCTACCTTATATGCTGCAGGGTTGGTGAGGGTGGATTTTTTTTTTTTTTTTGGCAAGATTCTGGCCTAATGTGTCTCAAATCACACAGCAGAATGGCTTCCCACACTGTTTTTGTATAAAGCTATCCAGAAAGCTCAGCAAATGGAAGTGCAGCACTGTGTGCAGACTGTGATGGTCCAACAGCAAGTGGCCTCCCAGCTCATGGAGCAAAAAGGGGCATACGAAGTTCCTGAGAGGAGTGCGTATCAGACTTGCCTTCTGCAGGACACCTGGTAATGGTTGCCTCTTGCCCCTGAGACTGGTGCTCTGCCATATTCCCCATGGACGGTGTTTTCATGACCTTCCTGAAATGAGAACCAAACAGTGATGGGTCAGTGTTACCATCTGGTGACTAGTGCTCTAACCATCTAAGCTGAAAGTTGTTCCTTGCCGAGGTCCAGCCCCGGCTGATCCAGGGTATTCGAAGGGGAGATGGCGTCGGCGATTAATTTAAATATTCATCAAAGATATAGAAAGTAATAGAATGAGGATAGCTCAGTAGGAAGATTCAGTGGAGAAAAGAGGCTGAGCTTGGTTTACGCGGAAAATCAATATAGCCTGTGACACCAGGTTAGCTCTGACCACAGAGGCCGCAGGCGCCCTCTTGAATAGCGGAAGGTGAAGACCCACCTTCTTGAGTGGGTCTTAGAAGCCCAGGCAAAAAAATGGTCGCAGAGGACCTCTGCGCTCCAGATGGAAACTTCAACCAGAAATTGAGAAAAAAAGAATGACATGGGGAGACCATACTTTAGTGAGCAAGGCCTGTAACTTTATTTTCAACAGGGGCTTTTATACCCTAAGTTGTACATAGAGGATAATGCTATGCTATGCTATGCTAAGTCACTTCAGTCGTGTCCGACTCTATGTGACCCCATAGACGGCAGCCCACCAGGCTTCCCCGTCCCTGGGGTTCTCCAGGCAAGAACACTGGAGTGGGTTGCCATTTCTTTCTCCAATGCATGCAAGTGAAAAGAGAAAGTGAGGTCGCTCAGTCATGTCCGACTCTTAGTGACCCCATGGACTGCAGCCTACCAGGCTCCTCCGTCTGTGAGATTTTCCAGGCAAGAGTACTGGAGTGGGGTGCCATAGAGGATAATAGGGAGTGTGAAATCATGCAAAGTCAGCAGTCTTTGAGCCTTATCAAAACCAGGGTTTCTTTCCTGCAAAATTTATCGTATACAAATGGTTTAGGTGATTTACATCATCTTCTGGCCAGAAGGCCTATTAACATTTTATGACTCTTGACAAAGGTTTGTCAACCGTAAGACTTATTTTCTCTAAGAGTAATTATTTTAAGGTTTGGTGCCATCCTCCGAAGGTGTTAGATAAAGTTGCATTCCTATAGGGCAGGGTTTCCAACAAAGGAAAGAATTTATTACCTTAAGGGTCTAAAGTTGCTAGCACCAAGGCCACTACCTATTTTTTTCTACATACCAGCTATATTAATTAATACACATTCAAGGATACAATACAGGGGATGTGGAAACATTGGCCACAAACATTGGCTCATCAATGAAATCTTTTACTAGTTTTATTCTGACAGTTTCTAACTCTCTGAGAGGCTCTAAGCTATTTGAATATCTTAAGCTTCTCGTGCCTCTTGAGGCTGAGAGGCTGTAAACAATTGTATGCATAGCTGTAGGAGTCCGGGTAAACTTGTCAGGCGAGTTAGAGAGCTATCTGAGGGGTTTGGATTTAAACACTCCTAATGCCCAAGAACTTTATTAACTGGAGCTGTAAGTTAACTCTTTATCAGAGAGAGCAAGATGGTGGTAGGGGACAGCCCCCAGTAAAGTCTGAGGTGAGAGCACAAAGCAGTAAAATAGGCAGACTCTGGTTTTGGGGGTAGATGCTCGAGAATATCCAGGGGGACTCCTGAGGCTAGATCTCACATTTGCATATGCCGAGCCTCCTTTCTCATGACCTTTGCCATGGGTGGAGCTCCCCACGCTGGCTCCTGGCAGTTCTTATTTTCTTGAGCAAATTAGATAGAACAAAACCTAACTCCCAACAATCTGCTTTTCCTCAAGTGCCAACATTCACAACAAAGAATAATCAAAAATTTGCCCAACTTTTCCTTCTTTTATTTAATTACCATATTGAAATAATATTTTCCAGTTTAGATACATAGCATTTTAAATGAAATGATTTTAATTTTAAATGAAATGAAATCTTTGAAGGCTGTCTGGTGATCTATTTTCTATGTATAAACATAGTTTCATTGATAACTATCTTCATAGTTCCAAACTATTGAAATATTATTAGAATTGACTTTTGGTTTGCAATTTTCTGATAATTTGGAAGAAAAAATATAAACACAAACACCATCATATACCTTAATTTCAGGATGCAAAATATATAATTTTCTGTCATCATTTAAATAAAATGTAATATTTCCAAACCTCCATCCTGCTGTAATGATGGGAAATTCAATCTCATTTGTTACCAGATTCTCCTCCCCAGTTCCACCAGGGTTATTGAAAGGTCCAAAGTGTCTTATTCAGGCCAGATCTTATGTGACGGACCCTTTGGTCTTTAGTCTTCATGGTCACTGCTGATTGTGATGGCAACACACAGACAGCAGTTGGTTCCACTGGTTTACCAACTGAGGGGAGAGGCAGAGAGATCTTTGCCAAGTACTGAGTTCTCCTTCCCAGGGAGGGGCTGTCTAGATGCTGCAGACAGACGTTCCCACCCCATGGGGAACTGCCATCTCCTCTGTAGCTCTTCTCTCTCTGTCCTCCCATTGCCCAATGCCACCTGCCCTGGTGTGGAGGGTCCCTATCCCTTCCATAGACCCCCATCTGCTTTCCTGGTCAGAGCAAGCTCTTTCAGTTTAGCCAGTACCCTGCACCTCCATTCCCAACCCATATACCACCCACCCTTCCTCATCCACTACTCCAAAAATACAAATACTTTCCGTGAGTAAAGGAAGCCTTGGGTCTTCTGGACTTCAATCCTGGTTCATCATCAAGGTCGGGATTGTGGGGGAAGGACAGATACTCCTCACTGTTTCTCATTCTTCCACAGGCAAACAAGTAAAATAGAAAGTAAGCAAGAGCAGCAAAGAAAACAAAAAAAATGCCACAATATCTTACTAAACTGCCCTTCAACATGTGGGTACTTGTGATTGAATTCTGACGTTCTTAATCTTACAAAGTGTTTTCAACACTCTGAGCAGTTAAATATTGCACATTACGAAATTTTGTCATTGAATCTTTGAAAAAAATAGTAGCAGAAACTGGATTGCATTTTGAGTGGTTATAAAGACATACTATACTGATTTTTCAAACTGGGGTTGTTCCAGAAAGGTTTTCACCTTGTGTAAAATGCATGCATGCATGCTGCTGCTGCTGCATCGCTTCAGTCGTGTCCGACTCTGTGCGACCCCAGAGACAGCAGCCTACCAGGCTTCCCGTTCCTAAGATTCTCCAGGCAAGAACACTGGAGTGGGTTGCCATTTCCTTCTCCAATGCATGAAAGTGAAAAGTGAAAGTGAAGTCGCTCAGTCGTGTCCGACTCTAGTGACCCCATGGACTGCAGCCTACCAGGCTCCTCCGTCCATGGGATTTTCTAGGCAAAAGTATTGGAGTGGGGTGCCACTGCCCTCTCCGGTAACATGCTTACTTGACCCTAAAACATTTAAACGTATTTTGGGGTTCCCCAGTGGCTCAGATGGTAAAGAATCAGCATGCAATACAGGAGACCCAGTTTGATCCCTGGGTCGGGAAGATTCTCTGGAGAAGGGAACAGCTACCCACTCCAGTATTCTTGCCTGGAGAATTCCATGGACCGAGGAGTCTGGTGGGCCATAGTCCATGGACTTGTAAAGAGTTGGACACCACTGAGTGACTGACAGTTTTACTTTCACTTTTGAGATGAGAGGCAAGTCTCCTGGCACAGTTGCTGTTGCTCTCAGGTCATGCCTCCTACAGGCGGGGTGAGGTCTGATACTAACTTTTTCTTTCCTTGATCCTCTCTCCATGTGGGACTCTCTCTAGAGTCATTAACATAGTCAGAAAGAGGGAACTTTCTGACTAAGGGAAACATCTACAGGGAACAAATCTATCATTTATCTTCCTCCAAGGAGAATGATCTCAAAATCAAGATATGAATGTTGGATAATACAGTTAAGAATTGAATGGATTTTAAAAAATGTCCTTTTTTCTTTGAAAACCAACCTCCTTCAATTTTCTTGGAAAAAATTAAAAACCCTGCAGAGCTTGTGATGATAAATACAGCCCTTGGCCAGCTTTGCCTGTGTTGAAGTGTTGGAGGTGCTGATGTAGGGTTTTTTTCTTAAGTTATTTTGGGGAATAGAGCTTATTTAAATTCCTCTAGTTGGAAAAAAAAAAAAAAAACACCCCCAAACAGTGCTGTTTCATGTTGGTTGAATAATTCACGAATGGGCAGATGGAGGGACACATATAGCTACAAACTGAGTGTCCCTTCGTATAAGCACTGTTTTGTTAAACACTCTCTAGCCAGTTCCATTACAGTTAATGCAGTTCTTGGGAGGAAGAATAAGATCACTTCTCCACTAAAATACTACGTGTGCTGCTGCTGCTAAGTCGCTTCAGTTGTGTCCGACTCTGTGCGACCCCAGAGACAGCAGCCTACCAGGCTCCCCAGTCCCTAGGATTCTCCAGGCAAGAACACTGGAGTGGGTTGCCATTTCCTTCTCCAATGCATGAAAGTGAAAAGTGAAAGTGAAGTCACTCAGTTGTGTCCAACTCTTAGCGACCCCATGGACTGCAGCCTACCAGGCTCCTCCGTTCATGGAATTTTCCAGGCAAGAGTACTGGAGTGGGGTGCCATTGCCTTCTCCGAAAATACTATGTATATGAGGTATTTATTAAAACACCCACTAGCCAAGTTCTATTCTCTAGAATTCTCTAAAACAAGAACAGAGTAATCAGAATTCAGGCATTGTACTGCAAAAGAAGCTTCCCGTCAAAGAACTCTACTCCTGGTTCTGAGTTTCTTTATTTCTGAAAAAATAAATTTGTTTGGAAAAACACAATGATTGCATTACTATTAAAAAGCATGAGTGAAAAAGCAGAAATAAATGCACTGCCGTGTCTTCTCTGAGCTCTCAGCCCAGGCCTCCTGCTGAGGAGCAGTGGGGGCTGCGTGACTCAGGAAATTAAGCACCGGGATCAGCTCCTGGGGCCTTCATCTAATTTTCAGTGACCTTGTGAAAATTACTTCACATGTCTGTAACTTTGCTAGCTTTTAAGGTGAGGAGAATAATATTGGCCTCCCACCAAAGGAGTATGGGGGTGAATAGCAAATGTGTATAATTGATATTGCCTTGCTGATACTGTGTGAGGAGCCGTGTGGAATGATAAACCGACTGGATATAAGATGGTGGAAGGATGACAAGTAGCCTGATGTATTTCCAGACCTACAGTTCAGCCATGCTTAGCTTGGAATCCTTTGAACACTTTATCATGGTCTAAGGGCATGAAGAACTCATTTTAGTCCTAAAGAAACAGAACATTAGCAACTTGCATAATCAGGTGTTTCAATAAGATTTTGGAAAAGATATGTCTACATTCATTTTGGGCTTCCCAGGTGGTGCTAGTGGTAAAGAACCTGCCTGCCAATCCAAGAGATATAAGAGATGCGGGAAGATCCCCTGGAGGAGGGCATGGCAACCGATTCCAGTATTCATGCCTGGAGAATCCCATGCACAGCGTCACTTGGAGGGCTACAGTCCATAAGGTCGCAAAGAGTCCAATACGACTGGCGCGCCTTAGCATGCACACACCCACACACACACTTTTAGTTTATTTGAAGATCCTAGAGGCCTCAGAAATCATTCAGCCCACATCCTTAGGAACCACGTCCCTGAGTAGGGCCATTTCCTGTGGGAAGTCAGTCACCATCTCCTGGGTGAATATAATAGGCCGCAATTGTTTCTGATACTGAGTTGAATTCTGATTCCCTGTAACATCCATCCATTGGTGCTAGTCCTACTCTCTGAAGCAGCAAAACCGTGTCTATTTCTTCTTGCATGTAACAGACTTTCAAATTATTGAAGTCAGGACTCCCATTTTTCTTGCATGTCTGTCTCTAGGTAAAATATTTCCTTCTCCATTTCTTGTATGACCAAGTACTAGTAGCTTCTCATCATCAATGCCATCTTCTTGTAACTCAGCCTAGCTTGTTTTTCTTTCCCTTAAGATGTCTTCAAAAAGGATCACTGCCTGAAGCAGTGGGTCTAATAGTTCAAGACTCAGTCAAGCCTCTTTGATTTACATTTTAATCAAAATCAAATTTATTGATTATCACTTTGGATATAATAATGAACAACATAGACATAATTCTTGGCCTTAAAAGCTTATGCTTGGAAATGGAAGAAGTGCATGGAGAAGATCCCCCTCCCAAGAAGATAGTTTACAATGATAGACTTGAGACTGGGACCAGGAACAAACTCAGAACCAGGAGAAGAATTCTTGAGGTGGATACAGCTTATTAGAACTCAGCCTCCAATCCTTCCGTCCTTCTAGCTTGTCTCCCTTTTCTGTGTAGCCTGGAAAGCTAACACTATACTTCCCAGACAGTCTTGTAGATAGGAGCCTTGTAGACAGAAATTAGGCCCCACCAAATAAATGCAACTCAGGCCCTTGCTAAGGAGTTTTATTAATGAAATAAAAAGTCATTGAGTAAATTTAAGCAGTGTTATGTCTTTAACAGGTTAGATACCTGATAAGGCTGATACTCTGTTATTTATTTTTCCTTTTTTTTTTTTTTTTGAAAATTTTAAGCTCTTTTTGCCCAGTTATACAACTAGATGAAGTTTAGGGTAATTTTATCAATTAAGACATCCAACTGTGGATGATCATATTGGGTTGAGCTTAAAAATTAGTTTGAGAGGAAATGATTTAGTTTTCCATTCTTGACATATACTTCTTTCCACTTATGTAAATTTTCTATCTCTTAAAAAATTTAATAGTGAGGTGAACAAACATACTGAGTATTGCTGCAACGAGGAATTATTGGGGCACTGTGAGAACTTACAATAGTGGAACTTAAGGCATACTCAGGATCAGAGGCAAGTCTTTCCAAACATGACATCTTAGTTAGGCCTTACAGAATGAATAGGAGTTCACTGGGCAAAGAGAAAGATGAAGGAACAGACTTGCAGGAAACTTGGTCAATTTATACGAAGATCCAGAGACAAAAGACTATGGGATGGTCTTTCAAGCTTTAAAATGGCTTACACAAAAAATTCAAAAGGAAAGGAAGACAAAAATGGAACAATCCAGGTAAGCAACAGCCAAATTATGAACAGCTTTGTAAGCTGTATTTGGGTATTTCAATGTGTATTTAGAGTTTAGATGGCAGAACAAACTGGACATAATAGTAGAAGCGCTGGGATGGTGATGAGAAGGGAGGTGTAAGTAGAATGCCCAGGCTTCTGGCTTTTGACCTGGGAGGATGACTGTGCTTTTCACAGAGACAAGGGCAAGAGATTAATCAAATCTTGAGGGGGGAAAATATCATCAATGCGTGTTTGTACCTGTTGAATTTGTGCTGCCTGGGGACACCCAAGTGGAAATGTTTAGCAGTCTTTGAATCACAACCAAAGATCAACGATGTAGATGGAGATATTGGTTTCTGAATCATTATAATTGAAGGTACCAAAGTGGACAGTATCAGTCAGGGACAGGGTGAGGATCAAGAAGTACAAGAAAAACATGTGACTTAGGCCTTTTGTTTTTAAGCCCAAGGATAACCTTGGTGAATTTAGAAGTCCCATTACACTGCTGACTCATACTGCATTCATATAAACCTTTTGGTCTCTTTCGCACACACTCTAGTGAGGCCACCTGGTTATAAGTGGCAGAAACCCAACTCAAACTAGTTTAAGAAGGGAAAAAAAAAGGAGATTGGGCTCAAAAAGTAGGAGATCCAAGGTAGGCTTTAGATATTGTGACACCCAAGGGACTCAAAAGCTTATTTCTGATTTGTAAATATCTATAGAGACTCTGTTTCTACATGGTAGATGAGAGGAACCCCAGTCAACCCAGCTTACAACCTCAAAGCTTAGCAGTATCAATGGAAAGAATATTACTCTCAAATGTGTATGTATATATACATATACATTATATATATAAACCTTAGTGTGTGTGCATGCATGCTCAGTCATGTCTGACTCTTTGCCACCCCATGGGCTATAGTCCACCAAGAGAAGACACCAGTTGGCTCTGCTTAGATCTTATGCCCAACCATAATTTGTTTCAGTGATCAGGATAATGGAGCATTGGATATCCTATATCTGGATCTCCAAGAAAGTTAAATTTCTTGAAATTCACGCCAGACCATCTGAATCAGAATGTCTGGGGAACACTCCCATGAAGTACTATTTTTCACAAGTGGCTAGGGTGACTCTTACTGGGGGCAGGGTTCACAGATCATGTTTGGAGAAATTCTACAAGCTCCAGAACCACTAGGACAGAATTCTGCCTGAGAGGTCCTCAGGTCTGTACCCTGTCAGTCTTGGTAAAGTTGAAAAACGTTCAGGCTTTTGAGTGGATTTGAAGGGACTTGGGGTGCACTCTAGTCTGAATCACCTCATTAAATCTATGACCAGGCAATTCATTTAACTCCCTTTTGACATTTACTTCCCTCATTTCAGCACACAGGGAAAATGCTTACTCAGAATGGTTGTGCAAGGTTAAATCAACAACACTGTGAGGTCTGGTTGCCCATTATTCTTTCTCCATCGCTCAGAGACCTCAACCCCATGACTAATGTCTAGGTTTTTCATTGCTGGGGTGGTTTCTGCCTCCTGTGTCCTTGCCATTTATTGCCTAAGGAAGTTCTCAATGTTCAATGCTTTCACGTCCTCTCGGGTCCCTACACCTGCACTTCCAGGATGCTAAACTCAGCCTGTCCACCCAGACCCTCACTGTCTCTCTGTCTCATCTTTTACCTGCCATACCCCTACCTGCCCCAACCTCCACATCAGTTGCTCAGGGAGTTTTTTAAATCTCCATATTCTATACTTCTGAACCTAGGCTATAGGCCTGGGATATATTTTCATATATGATTTGGTACAGATAGCAATGTCTTGAGCTGAAAGCTGATCTGGGCTTTTAGAGTGCCAGATTGCAGGAGAAATAAAAATGATCACTTTTTTGTTTTTTTAGGAGAAAATATTTCATATAAAGGACTTGATAATAGACAAATGAGACTCCTTGAAGAGCTATACTTAGGTAAAAGTATCCAAAAACCTACAGATGCCAGGCTACATTACTCCTGTATTTGGTCCTTCATCATTTTTTAATATCTTTTGTTCCCAGCTGCCACCTTGGGAGAAATAGAAAAGCAAAGAGGATGCAGAAAATTGACCTGTAATTTGAAAGGAAGCTGACTCCACTTATGAGAGCCCTGATGCAGCACATATTAGAAATGGGACAATGAATGAAATGGTGTCAGTGCCCTGTGCACTCATGCCACCCGAGAGCGCTTTGCCATGCTCTGACAATGCTCCTGAACTTGTGCTGGGAAGAGGTTTGTAAAGCTGCTCTTCTGTGAGAGCCCAGCTTCTTTAGCTTCTAATCTTGAATGCTAAAGGCACTGTGCTGTGTTTTGCAAATTTTGCCCTCTGTGTGGTTACTGAGTTGGTGCCAGAAGAAAAGTTAATGGAACCCTCATCCAAATCATCCTAAGACCTTTATTCTATACTTTGTTCCTTACAGTTAAGTGGCATTTCTCTTTTAAAGAACCCCAAGTGGCAAGATACTATTTTGGTATTATTTTACCCTGGATTATTGTATTTTTCCTTCCCTGTATTTTCTTTGTTGAAACAGCTTAAAAGTCTCCACACTCCCCCCTACCCCCAACCCCGCTTCCACAACCCCTACTCCCAGCCACCGCCCCGACACCTCCAGAGAGGAAGAGGCTGGATAAACTTGGAAATCCTGGCTTTTATTTTCCAAAGCGCCGAAGAATTGATGCTTTTGAACTGTGGTGTTGGAGAAGACTCTTGAGAGTCCCTTGGACTGCAAGGAGATCCAACCAGTCCATTCTGAAGGAGATCTGCCCTGGGATTTCTTTGGAAGGAATGATGCTAAAGCTGAAACTCCAGTATTTTGGCCACCTCATGAATTTGGAAAACTCAGCAGTGGCCACAAGATTGGAAAAGGTCAGTTTTCATCCCAATCCCAAAGAAAGGCAATGCCAAAGAGTGCTCAAACTACCACACAATTGCACTCATCTCACACGCTAGTAAAGTAATGCTCAAAATTCTCCAAGCCAGGCTTCAGCAATATGTGAACCATGAACTTCCTGATGTTCAAGCTGGTTTTAGAAAAGGCAGAGGAACCAGAGATCAAATTGCCAACAGCCGCTGGATCATCGAAAAAGCAAGAGAGTTCCAGAAAAACATCTATTTCTGCTTTACTGACTATGCCAAAGCCTTTGACTGTGTAGATCACAATAAACTGTGGAAAATTCTGAGAGAGATGGGAATACCAGACCACCTGATCTGCCTCTTGAGAAATCTGTATGCAGGTCAGGAAGCAACAGTTAGAACTGGACATGGAACAACAGACTGGTTCCAAATAGGAAAAGGAGTACGTCAAGGCTGTATATTGTCACCCTGTTTATTTAACTTATATGCAGAGTACATCATGAGAAATGCTGGACTGGAAGAAACACAAGTTGGAATCAAGATTGCTGGGAGAAATATCAATAACCTCAGATATGCAGATGACACCACCCTTATGGCAGAAAGTGAAGAGGAACTAAAAAGCCTCTTGATGAAGGTGAAAGTGGAGAGTGAAAAAGTTGGCTTAAAGCTCAACATTCAGAAAACGAAGATCATGGCATCTGGTCCCATCACTACATGGGAAATAGATGGAGAAACAGTGGAAACAGTGTCAGACTTTATTTTTCTGGGCTCCAAAATCACTGCAGATGGTGACTGCAGCCATGAAATTAAAAGACGCTTACTCCTTGGAAGGAAAGTTATGACCAACCTAGATAGCATATTCAAAAGCAGAGACATCACTTTGCCAACAAAGGTTCGCCTAGTCAAGGCTATGGTCTTTCCTGTGGTCATGTATGGATGTGAGAGCTGGACTGTGAAGAAGGCTGAGCGCCGAAGAATTGATGCTTTTGAACTGTGGTGTTGGAGAAGACTCTTGAGAGTCCCTTGGACTGCAAGGAGATCCAACCGGTCCATTCTGAAGGAGATCAGCCCTGGGATTTCTTTGGAAGGAATGATGCTCAAGCTGAAACTCCAGTACTTTGGCCACCTCATGTGAAGAGTTGACTCATTGGAGAAGACTCTGATGCTGGGAGGGATTGGGGGCAGGAGGAGAAGGGGACGGCAGAGGAGGAGATGGCTGGATGGCATCACTGACTCAATGGATGTGAGTCTGAGTGACCTCCGAGAGCTGGTGATGGATAGGAAGGCCTGGCGTGCTGCAGTTCATGGGGTCGCAAAGAGTCGGACACGACTGAGCTACTGATCTGATCTGATCTGATCATGCAAAGAGTTGACTCATTGGAGAAGACTCTGATGCTGGAAGGGATTGGGGGCAGGAGGAGAAGGGGACAACGGAGGATGAGATGGCTGGATGGCATCACTGACTCGATGGACCTGAGTCTGCGTGACCTCCAGGAGTTGGTGATGGACAGGGAGGCCTGGTGTGCTGCGATTCATGGGGTCGCAAAGAGTCGGACACGACTGAGCGACTGATCTGATCTGATCTGATCTGAAGCCCTTGAGGGAGGAGAAAATTTGTAGGCCCAGAGAAAGTGACCTTAATAAGCATGGTGAGTAAATGTTCCACCAGATGAGATATATTCCTCAGAGCCCAAGGCTGTGAAAAAAGAGATGGGTGAGTTCACGCCCTACTTCCTGGTTTTACTAGCAGAGAAGGTCTTGGGACTCACAAGCAGAAGGGACTAAGGCAAGCAAGACCATGGAGACAAAGGTGTTGTGGGCTCTATAACCAGACTCATAAAGTCAATGTGTTCAGGTTCCTGGTGGGTAACATACATGTGAGGATTGGAAGTGATGTGAGTGGAAGACTGTGTGTGCATGCTAAGTCACTTCAGAGTGTCCAAATCTTTGTGACCCCATGGACTGTAGCCCACCAGCCTCCTCTGTCCATGGGACTCTCCAGGGAAGAATACTGGAGTGGGTTGCCATGCCCTCCTCCAGGGGATCTTACTGACCCAGGGACCGAACCTGTGTCTCCTATGTCTCCTGCATTGGCAGGCAGTTTCTTTACTCGTGCCACCTGGGAAGCTGAGTGGGAGACTAGTGAGGCTTGTACTCTAGAGTATGTGTCCTGCCCAAAGGCAATCTAATTCTCAGTGCAGTTCAGTTCAAATGCTCTGTTGTGTCTGACTCTTTGTGACCCCATGGACTGCAGCATGCCAGGCTTTCTTGTCCATCACTAACTCCTGGAGCTTACTCAAACTCATGTCCACCGAGTCAGGGGTGCTATACAACCATCTCATCCTCTGTCATCCCCTTCTTGTATTTGACAAGTTTTGGCCCACAGTCCAGGGGCCACATTGAATGGAATAATGACTGTGCTGATATTACTTACTGTGGGGCAGATTGCTAAGGTTGAGAGCGCACCCAATGCCTTGATGCCACATCAGCCCCTAAACATTGTCATTAACTCAGGGTACAATGAGAGGGATGAAATCTTGAATGGCCCAGGTTAATAGTTGTAGAAGTTTCAAGATGAGGCTTAAAATAGAAACTGAACTGAGTTAAAAAAAATCTTTAATAATTTCTTGTACACCTGGATTTGTAGACTGATAATATACTTCTATCATTAGAGAGGTATCTAGGATAGTTTTGGCTTTACCAATGTGGAACTTGGTGCTGTGTGATCTTAGAAAAGTCAGTATCTCAAGCCTGTTTCTCCAACTGTGAAAGAGGAACAAATGCCTTCTGAAGTTTGCTGCATTAAATGTAGGACAAGGATATGGAACAGTGCTTGCCTCTAAATAAGATTGTAACTCTTAGTGCCAAAGATGCTGATACCTTGTGTTCACTGCCTCACAGTGAGTTTGGTGAAATACTATTGATGAACTTTATCAATAATGAAGATGTCAATACAATGATTCTCTTGTCCCTTAAGATGTATTTCCCGTCTTGCTCCCATCACTCTCATATGAAGATGCTCCTAGAGTCTCCCTCATCAGGCTAGAGTCTCAGACATCCTCAGACTCACTTGAACTGGAGTCTTAGTATGTTCTGCCCATTGCCTTTAGACTAAATTACAAGTTCTTGAAAACAGCCAATGAGCCCAACCTGGCCACTTACCATCCACCTCCATAGCACACTTTATATTGGAAGACTTGAATTACTACATTGTGTTTTGATTCACAGCTGACCTAGTAGGTCTACTGGGGGTAGGTCCAAACAATACAAGTTTAAGAGTCATGAACTGATATAGGTTTGAGTTATAGCTCTGCCCATACTAAAATTGTGATCTTGGGCAAGCCTCAATTTCTGCATTCATGAAAGTAAATGGGGATACTTCTATTATTATCTGGGAATAATAATATTATCCACCGCTTATGTAATTCAGTGGCTTAAAAAAAAGGCATAGTGAAGATGAAAAACACTCATCAACCGTAGAGTGTTATATAAATGTCCATGTTGCCCACATAGGCTTGGCCAGTCCCCGCCTCTTTTTTTCTCCATCAGACCATCTCAACTGGTGCTCTCTCTGATTTTGATCTCTTTGTCCACCTGCTTTTTGGCAGTGTGGGTCAGCTGCAGCTCAGGAGGGCCCTGGAAGATTCAGGCCACCTATCCCCTCTTCAGATCGACTCATTTGTTCCTTTGCAGAGAAGCCCACTCTTAGTCCCTGCTCAGCCTCAGATCTGGTGATGGAAGCCTTGGCCCTGCCCCAGCTCATTTCTGGAGCAATTTCTGTCCCCCATAAGGGCTAACTAAAAATGATGTGTGTGGTTGTGTGTGTGTGTGTATGTTGAGAGAAGTGGTGACAGGCAAAGGAAGAATTAGGCTACTAACTATGTCTGGCACTCTCTTTTCCCTCATTGTTCCAGGGACAGGACAGTGCATTTCCAAATGGAAGAATTATGGACTGAGCAGATTGTAAGGAAAAGTAGCTCATGCCAGTATATCTTTAGGGCTCATCTATGACCTTTGTGAGTCTGGGGATTATTCCACCTATTGGGAGCACCAGAATACAGTCCACAAGTTAACATTCTCGATTCATTCAGGCTTCTTAACTCACCTGTTGAAATTTTCTGACAGGGATCAAAAGCATAGGGAACTAATTTTCCAATTCTTTAAAGTTTTGAAGAAATGGCAGCCCTCACATCCAGGCTCTGGGATCAATTACACAGGAGGATACTATAAAAAAGCAGCAAAGGGAACAGAGAAGAAATTTTTTTTTAACTAGAGCAAATTACTTTTTTTATGATGGAGAGCTAGAAGATGCATTTAAAAATACTTTATAGAAGATTCACTTTTTGGATTACAAAATTACTAAGAACATCATGACAGGCATTTACAGACATAAATTTCATCTACTGTGAGTGGTGCCTTACAAAGAATCTTTTGTATATATATAAAAGCTTTTGCATATGTATAAATTGCATAAAATAGCATTTTCACAAAGGAAGGAATTCTGCAGGCATTTCTATAATTGCTTTCCATTTCAAATTTGATTAGAAAACCACTTCATTGTCTTAATCTTTCTCTTTCACTGTTTAAAAAACTCCTTATGTGAATTAATTATCTATACAAAAGCTTCTAGACCTTGAATTATGACAACATATATATATGTATCTCAAATATTATGTTAAATGTTAAACTGCAAATATAGAGCTACCCAATCTATTATTAAATTTTCTGGGCAACTTGAAGAAAAAGTTATCATTTTTCTTTAAGTTTCTGAATGAGTATCAATAGTCTTCGTGATGAAGAAGACAACCATTATAAACATATACACACCTGACAACAGAGACCCAAAGTTTATGAAACAAAAATTTACAGAATTAAAGGGAGAAATAGTTCTACAGTAATGGTTGAGTGTTTTCCATGCCCTGCTTTCTCTAATGGACTGAACAACTAAACAGAAGACAACAAAGAAATTAAGGATTTGGCCAGCACTGTAAATAAACTAGGAGGCTTCCCTGGGGGCTCAGTGGTAAATAATCCACCTGCCAGTGCAGGAGACCTGGGTTTGATACCTAGGTTGGAAAGATCCCCTGCAGAAGGAAATGGCAGCCCACTTCAGTGTTCTTGTCTGGGAAATCCCATGGACAGAGGAGCCTGGAGGACTACAGTCCATGGGGTCACAAAAGAGTTGAATGTGACTTAGGGACTAAACAACAACAGCATAAACAAACTAGACCTGAGAGACAAATATAAAACATCCCCCAAAAAGCAGAACACATGTTTTTCTCAAGTACATTTGGAACAGTTTCCAAGATAGACCATATGTTAGAATACAAGTCTCAGTAAATTTTTAAAGTTTTAAATCATCCAAAGTATCTTCTCTGATCACAATGGAATAAAACTAGAAGTCAGTAACAGAAGGAAAACTGGAAAATTCACAAATTTGAGGAAATTAAAGAATATACTCTTAGTAGAAGTCAACCCATAATAAGGATTATTATTTTTTTTTCTCAAGTACAGTTATAAAACTAGAAAATGACTCTAATGACCCAGCTGGACATTGGTCACTATCACTGAGCCAGTCAGTTAGGGCCAAGGTGACTGGATTAAGAAGAGGCTAATCCTCCTATAGACTCACAATGGGGTTTGGGTGATTTCCCAGGAACAGGAAGGGGAGCAACCACACTGATAGTGGTTTTTATAAAGTCAAAAGCGTTATAAGGAAATTAAGATACACACGGAGAAAGTAGGCTGATAAGATAAGGGTCATCTATTGCTATGATGGGTGAGGAAAATGTTTTTACCTCTGTGGCCCAGGCAATGTGAATCTCTGCATCTGAAAGTAGCAATGGCCAGCAAACCTGAGAGTGAGTATCTCTGGTTTTCTATGCCAAAGAAAATAGAGCAGATCCAAATGTGTCATTAGAACAATGTTTCCTGAGCTAAACACTGAGAGCTGAAGCTACAGAGACAAATGTGTTGAATATCCTAGGAAAGATATAAGGAAAGAGACAACTTAGACAAATGCCAGAGATCAGGCTGTGGCCCACAAAAGTATATGTTCACGTTTCTAAAAACATATGGAGAGTGTGCTGTGCTGCTGTGCTTGGTCGCTCAGTCGTGTCTGACTCTTTGTGACCCTATGGACTGTAGCCCACAAGCAAGAATATTGGAGTGGGTTGCCATGTCCTCCTCCAGGGGATCTTCCCCACCTGAGGATTGAACCCCAGTCTCCTGCATTACAGGCAGATTCTTTATCCACTGAGCCATCTGGGAAGCCCCCATATGGGAAGGGTGGTGGTGGTGGTAGTTTAGTCACTAAATCGTGTCTGACTCTTGTGACCCCATTGACTGTAGCCTACCAGGCTCCTCTGTCCATGTCATTCTATAGGCAAGAATATTGGAGTGGGTTGCCGTTTCCTTTTAGGCTAAATCAAAATCACTGCAGATGGTGACTGCAGCCATGAAATTAAAAGACGCTTACTCCTTGGAAGGAAAGTTATGACCAACCTAGATAGCATATTCAAAAGCAGAGACATTACTTTGCCAACAAAGGTGCGCCTAGTCAAGGCTATGGTCTTTCCTGTGGTCACATATGGATGTGAGAGCTGGACTGTGAAGAAGGCTGAGCACTGAAGAATTGATGCTTTTGAACTGTGGTGTTGGAGAAGACTCTTGAGAGTCCCTTGGACTGCAAGGAGATCCAACCAGTCCATTCTGAAGGAGATCAGCCCTGGGATTTTGGAAGGAATGATGCTAAAGCTGAAACTCCAGTATTTTGGCCACCTCATGTGAAGAGTTGACTCATTGGAGAAGATTCTGATGCTGGGAGGGATTGGGGGCAGGAGGAGAAGGGGACGACGGAGGATGAGATGGCTGGATGGCATCATTGACTCGATGGATGTGAGTCTGAGTGACCTCGGGGAGTTGGTGATGGACAGGGAGGCCTGGCGATTCATGGGGTCGCAAAGAGTCAGACACGACTGAGCGACTGATCTGATCTGATCTGAATAGTGAGACTTGATGATTTTAAGAATACATTTGTTTCCTTATTCTAATCCTTTCATATATATTTCACTTCTTTTGTTCTTTGTTTCTGGAGGTGGAATGAAAAGAAGGCTTCTAGAAACAAAGATTTACATTGCTATTGTCACTTAACAGGGTAGACCCACTAACAGGTCCCTTTCCCATTTCAGGTAGTCTCCGAGAGTGTTGTTTGTGGTGTTTCTCGTTTACAGGTGCTCATCTCTTTATCTGGATGCGACAGAGAGACAGGGAAAGCACCCTGAGCCCAGAGCTCAGAGCACTCATAGGGGATGGGTGTTCTCAAGGCAGAGCTTTCTTTGTTCAGAAATTGCTGAGCTCACCTCTGTTCCTGGTAATTAACAGGCTCTTCTTCACCCTTGTTCAGGGGGAGCTACCTTTTTTTCCTTGCCCTTGGCAGTGACCAGTCTACTTCTTTGACAGCTTAGTGAAATTCCTAGGAGAGAAAGGATAAGAATAGCTCTCAGCAAATTCACTGCAAGAGGAAATTCTTTTATAAAGGAGTTTAAATTAGGAAATACATTGATGTTAAATAGTGTTTGTCCCATTTTGGAAACTTAATGAAATGTCTTCATACATTTTGAGCTCGCTTAAGTAAACCTTCCTGAGTACTCTAAAAGTATTTAAAAAAAATTAAAGCTACAATATTAGAGAAACTTGAATTTTCTTAAATGTCCACAAACTGTATGTAAATTTATTAAGATTTCATTTTGAAATCACAAGTGTAAATTAATTATCCAATTATTCATTTTAAATTGAAATTACAAGGTTGATCTGTTACTTTGTCTAAAGTCTTATAAGCCTAACAAAATAATAAAAATACACAGTTTCATTAACACAAATATTAATACTATAGTTTTGTTTACTTGTACATGTCTATATTTAATTCTAAATCTTTACAGAATTGAAAGAATGTTTAACTGCCAAAGAAATAATTATGACTTTGCAAGTAATTTTGAAGGATCTTTTCTCTGCTTGTTGAAATTCTTGTTGTGGATGACATTGATGGGGCGTTTTTTTATCAAGACCCTCTAAATAGGGTGATCTGATGGTACTTGTGGGCCTTATTCCTATAATTAGGTTGTATATTACCCAATTCTTTTATCTAATCATGTAGTATGAGACTCACATTCAGCAGTACATAAATTATTCTCTTAAATCCTTTTTTCTTCTTCCAAGGGGTTCTGGCTGAGGAATCTTATACCAGCTACCTATTTCTACATGATAAACTACTTCAAAACTTAGTGGCACTAAGAAAAACTCTATTTTATTATATCTTGCAATTTTTATGGGTCAGAAATTTGGTCAGGAATCAACTGGTTCATTCTTCCATCAGATGACCTCCATTAACATCACATGGAAGAGAAGGATTATCCAGCTGAACCCTACAGCATTTCTGATGCACAAAACTGAATCTAATAAAATGGTCTGAAAAGTCCAAAGTGGTTTCATTGCCATGTCTCAAACTTTGGGAGAATGACTAGAAGGCTGGGCTTAGCTGGGACTATCAGTTGGAGTGTATCCATGTGGGGTCTCTAGCAATGTGACCTCAAGGTAGTCAGACTTCTTAAGTGGACTCCAAGGGCACTAAAAGCAAGTGCTCCTGTGAGCAAGGTGGAAGCTGCATGAGCTTTTGTGATTTAACCTCAGAAGTCCCAAGGGCTGTACTTGCCACTAGACTTGAGTGGTTGAAGAGTCACAAACCCCATCCATATTCAAGAAAAGCGCACATAGATACCCCCCTTTCTATGGCAGAAATGTCAACAAATATGTGACCACATTTGAAACTGCCACAAAGCTATTAGCATAATTAAAGATCTTTTCCATTTAACTCCGAAGGTCTTTGACTTGTGCATTATTTTCTTTGTTTTTCACTTTACAATGTTGTATTGGTTTTGCCATACATCAACATGCATCCGCCACAGGTTTACACGTGTTCCCCAACCTGAACCCCCCTCCCACCTCCCTCCCCATACCATCCCTCTGGGTCATTATTTTCAAGTACTTCCCGTACACTATAAACATGTGGTATTAAAACATCTGATTAAATTCTAGGTATATTGCATAGCATTGTCTCACAATCTGTTCATGACTTTGAAAGATCATATTATTTGATAAAATGACCTTGGAAGATTATTCTACTTGATGAAATTATGTATAAGAATAGTTCTGTACTTTATTTGCTAATGAGCCACAGATGCCATCTCTTGAACTCAAAGGTGAAATGTTCTGGTCTTACATTAATGATTTTTTTGAATTTTTCTAACAGATAAGTGTGCTATGAAGAATATTTTATGTTCTTCTATACTCAATTCGACAAATACAGAATGAGTTTATTCTTTAAGTGAAGTGTATTTTAACAAAGGTTTGGATTTCATCTGGTGTAGATGGCTTGGAAGTCATTCAAAATGCATGGGACAAGATGAGCAATAGAGAGAAGACACTTTTTAGAGTAGTTTTTTAAGAAAAAAATACAAACAGGTCTGCAACCTTTGTTCAGTCAGGTTTGGGGACCAAGTTCTTTTTGTTTGTCTTATCTTCCCCATGGCTCAGCTGTGAAGAATTCGTCTGCATTGAGGGAGATGCAGGTTTGATCTCTGGGTGGGGAAGGTCCCCTAGAGGAGGGCATGACAACCCACTCCAGTGTTCTTGCTGGGAGAATCCCATGGATAGAAGAGCCTGGTGGGTTATGGTCCACAGGGTCCCACAGAGTCAGACACGATTGAAGCCATAGCAGCAGTAGCACTACTCTGTCTGGTTAACTCCCACAGGGATCTTAATCTTGATCCTGCTTTTTGGGTGATTCTGTCCATTGCTCCTCATTGAAACAAGAATTGGTAGATGTTGAATAAATATTTGTTGACTGAACAAATGAATGTCTAATTTCAAAGAATTTGAACATACGAAGTCAGCTCTTCTCACTACAATTATACTGCTCATAATTTTTCAAGAATCAGAAAGCATTTTACATTCTCACTAGTGCCTTTGGTTATCATTGTAAATAATCAGTTATCATTGTTTTTGCCACTCAACTCATTTTGCTTTTCTGGGTATTTTGATTCCAGATAAAGAGGCATATACTGTATTGCTTTCCAACTGGTTTTTCTATCTAAATAAGATAATAGAGAATTAGGACTCTAAGAATTCAAAGCGAGCTCACTGACATACAAACTATCACGAGCATTTTTCAGTGGCTACTATAAAATACCCTCAGGAATAGAATCTTGTTTGGGTCCAGTGAAATGCCCTGAAGAATGCATAATGTTTGATGTGTGTTAATATTGCAAAGTCGCCATCCCTTACATTCAGCTGGTTTTGATCTCATTTAGTTGTCCTATAATATGGGTCTGGAGAGAGATTTGCTTGATCTGCCTCTGATATAGTTGCAGGGTTGCCCTACCTTTTATCAGTTCATACTACCTCCACGTTAATCCCCTCTTTCCACTCCAAATACCGCATTCTCATTGCTTTGTCTTATGTGCTTTGTGCAGCTCTTGAAAATAACCTACCGCAGTTAAGGGGGCCCAAGAGGAAAAGCGATCACTGTGACTTAGGGTGATAATTCAATTTTCAAACGCCCTCTACATACGAGTGTACTTGCTTGGAATAAATGTGTTTAGGATGGGATCAGTTGTGGCAGGCTTCTTGGTTTCAAGAATCTGAAGGGAGTGCTGAAAAGAGAGGATTGGAATGGAATGTGAAATGAGTTTCATAGTCCTAAACTCTGGCAGGCTGAACTGTGTCACGGTAGGGAGCCATTCAAGGGGAGTGTGACATGGGCCTTGGATGTGTTTTCTCCGTATGCTGTTGCAGCTAAGTGACTGTAATGGTGTCAGTGTTTTCCTACCATTTAAAAACAAAAAGGGTTCCTGGTAGGAAGGCCTCTAGCTATTTTTGGTTTATTAACTAATTTTAGGAGGCTAGAAATTAACAACAACAAGAAATGAAAATGGGCAGAGAATAGCAGAAGCTCTACAATGATAATTCATTCATATGAATAAATAGCATTTCAACATTAAGGCAAACTAGGTGTGGCCATTTGAAAAACCTCAGAGTCTCTGCTGTCTTCTATTTCTTAGAATCTGAGATTTTAGTTAACAATCTTTGTAGAGGGAAAGGGTTTTTTTCCCCTGAAAAACCAAGTTTGAGAAATGTGGATTGCTGATCTAGTGTGCCTAAATTATTTAAAAAAAAATCAGTAAAATAAGTTTTCATGTACGAAGATTCTAAGAAGGAAGGAAGGAAAGCAGGAAGGAGAGAAGGAAGGTGTGTGTGGGGGGCTCTTATAGTAGAATAAGAGTAAATAATAGTAAAAATCATCCTTTAAGGACTTCCCTGGTGGTCCCACGGTTAAGAAACTGCCTTGCAACGCAGGGCATGCAGGTTCAATCCTTGGTCAGGGAACTAAGATCCCACACACCGTGGGGCAACTAAGTCCATGTGCTGCAACTCACCTCAGCCAAGAGAGGCTGTGTGCTGCAGCTAACTGATGCAGCCAATATATATATATATAATCCTTTAAAACATCATATTATAAATGGATTCAGGTAAGAGACATAGATAAAAGTAATTTAAATCATCTATGGTAGTATTTAGTGTAGTGGAGAGACAATTTGATGAAAAAATGATATTTACATTATCTTAAAAAATTCACCAGAAATTGTTTATTAACTATAAAAGGAAAAATAGTAACTTTGGAAGTGGAGAAAGGCAACGCATTGTCCAACTTCTCAACATTATCACTAAGGGGAAACAAACATCACGTGCCTCTAGATATGATACTTTGGGAAGACCAAAAAAGATGTCCTTTTCATTATAGGGGACTGGAATGCAAAAGTAGGAAGTGAAGAAGCACCTGGAGTAACAGGCAAATTTGGCCTTGGAGTACTGAATGAAGCAAGGCAAAGACTAATAGAGTTTTGCCAAGAGAACGTACTAGTCATAGCAAACACCCTCTTCCAACAACATAAGAGAAGACTCTATACATGGATATCACCAGATGGTCAACACCGAAATCAGATATTCTTTGCAGCCAAAGATGGAGAAGCTCTATACAGTCAGCAAAAACAAGACCAGGAGCTGCCTGTGGCTCAGATAATGAACTCCTTATTGCCAAATTCAGACTTAAATTAAAGTAGGGAAAACCACTAGACCATTCAGGTATGACCTAAATCAAATCCCTTATGATTATACAGTGGAAGTGAAAAATAGATTTAAGGGACTAGATCTGATAGACAGTGCCTGATGAACTATGGACGGAGGTTCATGACATTGTACAGGAGACAGGGATCAAGACCATCTCCATGGAAAAGAAATGCAAAAAAGCAAAATGGCTGTCTGCTGCTGCTGCTGCTGCTAAGTCGCTTCAGTCGTGTCCGACTCTGTGCGACCCCATAGACGGAAGCCCACCAAGCTCCCCCGTCCCTGGGATTCTCCAGGCAAGAATACTGGAGTGGGTTGCCATTTCCTTCTCCAATGCATGAAAGTGAAAAGTGAAAGTGAAGTCGCTCAGTCGTGTCCGACTCTCAGCGACCCCATGGACTGGAGCCTACCAGGATCCTCCGTCCAGGGGATTCTCCAGGCAAAAGTACTGGGGTGGGGTGCCATTGCCTTCCCCGAATGGCTGTCTGAGGACCTTATAAATAGCTGTGAAAAGAAGAGAAGTGAAAAGCAAAGGAGAAAAGGAAAGATATTCCCATTTGAATGCAGAGTTCCAACGAATAGCAGGGAGACATAAGAAAGCCTTCCTCAGTGATCAATGCAAAGAAATAGAGGAAAACAATAGATTAGGAAAGACTAAACATCTCTTCAAGAAAATCAGAGATACTAAGGGAACATTTCATGCAAAGATGGGCTTGATAAAGGACAGAAATTTTGTGGACCTAACAGAAGCAGAAGATATTAAGAGGTGGCAAGAATACATAGAAGAACTGTACAAAAAGATCTTCACGACCCAGATAATCACAATGGTGTGATCACTCACCTAGAGCCAGACATCCTGGAATGTGAAGTCAAGTGGGCCTTAGGAAGCATCACTATGAATAAAGCTAGTGGAGGCGATGGAATTCCAGTGGAGCTATTTTAAATCCTGAAAGATGATGCTGTGAAAGTGTGGCACTCAATATGCCAGCAAATTTGGAAAACTCAGCAGTGGCCACAGGACTGGAAAAGGTCAGTTTTCATTCCAATCCCAAAGAATGCTCAAACTACTGCACAACTGCACTCATCTCACACGCTAGTAAAGTAATGCTCAAAATTCTCCAAGCCAGGCTTCAACAATATGTGAACTGTGAACTTCCTGATGTTCAAGCTGCTTTTAGAAAAGGCAGAGGAACCAGAGATCAAATTGCCAACATCTGCTGGATCATGGAAAAAGCAAAAGAGTTCAAGAAAAACATCTATTTCTGCTGTATTGACTATGCCAAAGCCTTTGACTGTGTGGATCACAATAAACTGTGGAAAATTTTGAAAGAGATGGGAATACCAGATCACCTAATCTGCCTCTTGAGAAACCTGTATGCAGGTCAGGAAGCAACAGTTAGAACTGGACATGGAACAACAGACTGGTTCCAAATAGGAAAAGGAGTGTGTCAAGGCTATATACTGTCACCCTGCTTATTTAACTTCTATGGAGAAGGAAATGGCAACCCACTCCAGTGTTCTTGCCTGGAGAATCCCAGGGACAGGGGAGCCTGGTGGGCTTCTGTCTGTGGGGTCGCACAGAGTCGGACACGACTGAAGCGACTTAGCAGCAGCATGCAGAGTACATCATGAGAAACACTGGGCTGGAAGAAGCACAAGCTGGAATCAAGATTGCTGGGAGAAATATTAATAACCTCAGATATGCAGATGACACCACCCTTATGGCAGAAAGTGAAGAGGAACTAAAAAGCCTCTTGATGAAAGTGAAAGAGGAGAGTGAAAAAGTTGGCTTAAAGCTCAATGTTCAGAAAACGAAGATCATGGCATCCAGTCCCATCACTTCATGGGAAATAGATGGGGAAACAATGGAAACAGTGTCAGACTTTATTTTTTGGGATTCCAAAATCACTGCAGATGGTGACTGCAGCCATGAAATTAAAAGACTCTTACTCCTTGGAAGGAAAATTATGACCAATCTAGATAGCATATTAAAAAGCAGAGATATTACTTTGCCAACAAAGGTTCGTCTAGTCAAGGCTATGGTTTTTCCAGTGGTCACGTATGGATGTGAGAGTTGGAATGTAAAGAAAGCTGAGCACTGAAGAATTGATGCTTTTGAACTGTGGTGTTGGAGAGGACTCCTGAGAGTCACTTGGACTGCAAGGAGATCCAACCAGTCCATCCTAAAGGAGATAAGTCCTGGGTGTTCATTGGAAGGACTGACGCTAAAGCTGAAACTCCAATACTTTGGCCACCTGAGGTGAAGAGTTGACTCATTGGTTAAGACCCTGATGCTGGGAGGGATTGGGGGCAGGAGGAGAAGGGGATGACAGGATGAGATGGCTGGATGCATCACCGACTCGATGCACATGAGTTTGAGTGAACTCCGGGAGTTGGTGATGGACAGGGAGGTCTGGCGTGCTGTGCTTTATGGGATCGCAGAGTTGGACACGACTGAGCGACTGAACTGAACTGGACTATTCTCACTGAATGAAGAAGGAAAACAAAGCACAGAGAAATTATGTGACTTGACCAATGCAAAGACCATCTATCTAATATCTGCTTTACCTCCCCAAAGGGTAGAGTAATGATTCTTGGGAAATGGCTTTGGACAAAGTGGTAAATCTATTTGAATCAAAGGTAATTCAATCCTTTTTACCAGTGTTTGATTTAAAATGAGTTAATGACCCAATTCTGGCCATTGAGAAATGAGGAGATGCTTAATGGAATCTTCAGAGAAAGATCTTAATTTGTTTTAAAAGCCAGTCTCATTCTCCCAGTGGGCTTGAACTGGGAGGCACATAGCCATGGTCACTACTGGTGGCCACCTCACAACTGCAAAAGGAACCAGCTTTATTATGATGTATGGAAAAGAATATTAGATGGACAGAAAGAACATGGGTCTTGATGAGGATGAATTACTTCTGAAACTGCCCTTCTCTAGGATTCTTCTTACATAATATAACCTTTTCTTCTTCTTCTTTTTTTTTTTGCTTAAACTCATTTGCATATGAGTAGAGCAAACCCAGGGACGGGGGAGCCTGGTGGGCTGCGGTCTATGGGGTCACACAGAGTTGGACACGACTGAAGTGACTTAGCAGCAGCAGCAGAGGAAACCTAGAGTCACACCCAGTCAGCTTTAATCCTTAAATTCCAATAAATATTTCATCAGTACTGTTGAGTCACAACAAAATAAACTCACATTAATCTTTGCATACCTTGTTTGATTGGACATTTTTTATACTTTTTCTTTGATTGTTTAAAAAACAATTGTTTATCATTCATATCACAAAGGGCTACTTTGCTAATAAGTAAGAAGATCTTCAAATCAATAAGAAAACAACAAGCAAGTAGAAAGTTAAGCAAATTCCACAGACAATTGACAGAAAAGGAAATAAAAATATATCTTAAATATAAAAGAGGCTTAGCTTCACTCATATTAAGTTAAATGAAAGTGAAAATTATACTATTTTATACTATTTTTCTTCTATCAGATGGCAAAGACAAAAATATTTGATAACACACTATGCTGGCAAGTGTAGAGAAATGGTGTTATCATTCCAATACATGACAGTAGTAGATAGTTTACCTCCCCAATGCTTATTAATGGTTATCTAATTGGTACAACTTTTATGAAGGATCACTTGGCCTCTTTTTTGATCCAGTGATTCTACTTATAGGAATTGAACTTAGAAGTACATTTACACTCATGTGAAATTAGGACTTCTCTAGGACTTCTCTGGTAGCTCAGCTGGTAAAGAATTTGCCTGAAATGCAGGAGACCTTGGTTCAATTCCTGTGTCAGGGAAGAAGGAATAGGCTACCTACTCCAGTATTCTTGGGCTTCTTTGGTGGCTACAATGATAAAGAATCTACTTGCAAGGCTAGAGACCTGGATTCGAGCCACGGGTTGGAAAGATCCCCTGGAGGAGGGCATGGCAACCCACTCTGGTGTTCTTGGGTGGAAAATCCCACAGACAGAGGAGCCTGGCAGGCTACAGTCTATGGAGTCACAAGAGTTGGACAAAACTTAGTGACTAAGCACAATCACAGTACATGTGAAAGTATATTTTCACAAGTTTATTAAGGGAATGACAGAGGATGAAATGGTTGGATAGCATCATAGACTTGATGGACATGAGTTTGACCAAGCTCTAGGAATTGGTGATGGACAGGGAGGCCTGGTGTGCTGCAATTCATAGGGCCTCAAAGAGTCGTACTGGAGAAGGCAATGGCACCCCACTCCAGTACTCTTGCCTGGAAAATCCCATGGATGGAGCAGCCTGGTAGGCTGCAGTCCATGGGGTCACGAAGAGTCAGACACAACTGAGCGACTTCACTTTCACTTTTCACTTTCATGCGTTGGAGAAGGAAATGGCAACCCACTCCAGTGTTCTTGCCTGGAGAATCCCAGGGACGGGGGAGCCTGGTGGGCTGCCGTCTATGGGGTCTCACACGACTGAGAGACTGAACTGAACTGAACTGATTATTTTCAGTTTTGTTTACCATAGCAAAAAATTGGGAACAACCTATATATTTAGGTTCAGAAAGCTTGTTAAACAGATTTGGGTGTACTTTACAATGTAATAAGGAAGCTCCAGTGGGTCAGTGTTGAGGAGTCTGCCCACCAGTTCAGGAGTCGTGAGACTTGGGTTCAATCGCTGGGTCAGGAAACTCTCCTGGATAAGGAAACGGCACCCCACTCCAGTATTCTTGCCCGGAGAATTTCATGGACAGAGGAGGCTGATGAGCTGCAGTTCATGGGGTCACAAAGAGTTGGACATGACTGAGAGAGTAACATTTGTACTTTTCTATGGTTGAATTTACTACACACAATGAATATGTATCTGTTTTTTCCCAAAGAATAAAGTTTATGTAAAAGAATATGAAGTATTCATGAGTTGGAAAAATTTATGCAATAGTGAATAAAAGCATTAAGTTTAGTATTTTTTCTAAACTGTCCACTTGAAATTAGAATAAAAGCACTGCATTTTAACATAAAAATTGCTAGTTCTCTTTCTTAATAGCATACCAGCCCATTAAGAGCAGTATTTTTCTAAGGTTCCAGCTATTTCCAGGTGTCTCAGTCCCACATGTTTTCCTACCACTGCTTTCCTGGATACAATATTGTCTTCTTTTGCAAAAAAAAAAAAAAAAAAAAAAGATTAACACATACACACAAAAAAAACCTGTAAAAGAAAGGCACAATTTCACCAAAATTTTTAGACTCTTATCAGATAGCATTTGCAGGCTGAACATGATCAGCCTTACCTTATTAATGTAAGTGGGATAGTTTGGCCTGACATTTATATCACTTTCCTGGAGAACTGCTAAGTTATTTCTCCTCTCCACCCTGTGGTTGACACTGATTAATTTTCCTGAAGTTCCTCTTCAAGTCTTGAGAAGCTGCCAGCACAGATGTTCCTACACTATATTGTTACATGACCTCTTAACCCAGCAACACCCAACTTATAATTACAACATAGGAAGAAGTAATAAATTTCCAGTGCCAATCATCGGTGTGCACATGCTAAAAAAACAAAACATAGATACATTTTAATACACACAAAGAAAAACATTGTCTTTTCCCTGTGTTGTGCCAGTTCTTCAGGATCAATAGATTTAAATTTTCTGGACTATCTAACTTAAATCATGAAACAATAAATGATTTAAAAATATGCCTACAGGGACTTCCCTTGTGGTCCAGTGGTTGAGACTCTGTGCTTCCACTGCAAGGGGCATGGATTTGATCTCTAGTCAGGGATCTAAGACCCCACATGCTATCAGTTCAGTTCAGTCCTTCAGTTGTATCCGACTCTTTGCGATCCCATGGACTGCAGCACAGCAGGCTTCCCTGTCCACCACCCACTTGCAAGGTGAAAAATAATAATGCCTACAGTAACTAATCTACTCAGCAAACACTACAGCGCCAAGGACTATGGCAGGTACTTTATGTTCATTATCTCCAACCTACCAAAGAAACTTCACACTGTTTTCCATAGTGACCGTGCCAACTTGCATTCTCACAAACAGTGCACTAGGGTTAACAGTGTACTCATCTGAAGAATAAGTACTCTTTATACTAAGTTTTTGGAAGGAAAGTTATGACCAACCTAGACAGTGTATTAAAAATCAGAGACATTACTTTGTCAAGAAAGGTCTGTCCAGTCAAGGCTATGGTTTTTCCAGTAGTCATGTATGGATGTGAGAGTTGGATTATAAAGAAAGTTGAGCACCGAAGAATTGATGCCCTTGAACTGTGGTGTTGGAGAAGACTCTTGAGAGTCCCTTGGACTGCAAGGAGATCCAACCAGTCCATCCTAAAGGAGATCAGTCCTGGGTGTTCATCGGAAGGACTGATGTTGAAGCTGAAACTCCAATACTGTGGCCACCTGATCCGAAGAGCTGACTCATTTGAAAAGACCCTGATGCTGGGAAAGATTGAGGTCAAAGGGAGAAGGGGACAACAGAGGATGAGATGGTTGGATGGCATCACTGACTCAATGGACATGGGTTTGGGTGAACTCCAGGAATTAGTGATGGACAGAGAGGCTTGGCATAATGCAGTTCACGGGGTTGCAAAGAGTCAGACACAACTGAGCGACTGAACTGAATACTAAGTTTGCCAACTGCTCCACAAAATCGACACCAAAACTGCAGGAAGGGGTGAATAGGTTGTATCAACTGAGCCTGTGCTTTTTTATTATGTTAGCAAACTTTTCTAGATGATGCACTCAACACACCTCCGCTTGTTGGTCAGGACTATATTGTGGCTGGAAGATGTCAAGGGAAAGGGGTTGAAGCTGGCGTTAGCTGACCAGGATGTGGGTCAAGGGAAAGCATATAAGCTAGGCAGGGAGATGGGTGAATGGGGCTGAGCAGAAGCTGGGGAAGAGGACGTGTAACCACCACCTGGGAAAGTTGTGCTTGGGGATGGGAGACGGAGGGTGTGTGATGTAGACATCTTGGCCATCTTCACCATGGCCTTCTGCTACATCAAATATCACCTCCACAGCTCTCCATTATGACCCTGATATGGCATAAACCCTTTGGTCAGTGTTTTCTCTGCTTTCTTACTTCAGCCAGTGTGGAACTGATTGTCTCTTAAAAACTTTAGCCCTTTTTTTAAAAAAATTGAAGTATAGTCAATTTACAGTGTTTCAGGTGTACAGCAAAGTGATTTAGTCATATATTTATACACACACACATATGTACATATTTTTTTCAGATATTTTCTGTTGCAGATTATCACAAGATATTGAGTATAGTTCCCTGTGCTATACAGTAGGTTCTTGTCATTTATTTAATTTATATTTAAGAGTCATAACAAGAATCATGAAGGATCTGAGACTTTAATCCTAATAACAAGCTAAGAAGTTATCATGCATGATGACAGAAGACATGAAACTCTGGGGTGAGAGATATTACAACAAAAGCAGCAGATAGACTTTGAGGTTCATTTGTATAAGTTTCCCATAACCTTCAAGTCTGGGGGCTATGCAAAGAACCCTTGATGGATGCCTGTAGACACACTGAGTTGCATTACAGGAGAGCATGGATCTTGGGGAATCTCCCACTTTTGGGTGACTGTACTCTTAGTCTTGAGGAGATGTACCTCATTCTTCAAGATCACTTCCTGCTAACACCATCCTGAAAATGGCCTAGAAAATATCAGTCAAGGTCTAGCAGTCTTGACATACTAAGCAAGGATGTGCAGGACCGCTCAGGACCCATGGCAAAATTGCTTCCCCCAAAGGAGCAGAGGGTGACAAGCTACACGCTGCATGAAATCTGGCTGCTACCTGCTTTTGCATGATCCATGAGCTAAGGGTGGTTTTTACATTTGAACCTCAAAAAGGAGGTCACTACGCCCCACGAAAAAACAGTTCTACCTTTCTCATTAATAGACCTATATTACAAAGAAAAAAATTCCTGATTATACCTTGCATGTGTGTGTGCGTGCTCAGTCACATCCGACTCTTTGTGATCCCATGGATTGTAGCCTGCCAGGCTCCTTTGTCCATAGGATTCTCCAGGTAAGAATACTGGAGCGGGTTACCATTTCCTACTCCAGGGGATCTTCCTGATCTAGGGATTGAACCCGCATCTCCTGCATTAGAAGGTGGATTCTTTGCCACCAAGCCATGTAGACCTCGACTTTTATTAATAAAAAATCTCTTTTTGTATAAGTTTCTATACAATACCATTGATTTTGTCTCTTGGCCTGCAAACCCTTAATTGTCTTATACTTGATGGAAGAAGTTTGATGGATACTGATCTAAGAAATTGAAAGAAAATTCTCAAAGGGTCCTGTTTCTTCACCATTTTTGTAACTGCTAATTTCACTGCTAAACTTAGAAGAAATGTGTGACTAACCAAATTAGTTCAGGTGTCTGCAGATTCTTTTTTAAAATACAATTTTTGAAGAGTAAACATATACATTATTTAATTCAAATCAGAATTTAAAAGGCTTTCTTATCAGCCTTTCTCCAGTAGTTGTGTTGATCTTTGAGTCTCCCATCACTGAGGCTGAGGTTTATCGCTTAAAAACACCTTGACTTTATATTTTGTCTAATAATAAGAATGACTAGCATGCTTGAATTAGAGGGATAGAATACTGCTTATCCAAACTGGTTTTTATTTGTATCATTTCCTCTTCTTTCTTGGACCCAGCTTGCCTGCGTAGCTTTATTTAGTTCTCAGTACAAATGTCAAACTAGCTAAAGTTGGTGTTTCAGTTATGTACTGGTGCATAATAAATTACCTCCAAACTTAGAGGCTTAAAGCAACAGCAATTTATTTTGTCTCACAATGCTATGAGTTGACCAGATGGCTCTTCTGCATTCTGGCATGTCAGCTGAGCATTGGGATGGCTGGAAGGGCCCATAATGGCCTCTCTCAAGTTGCCAGGAGTTGTGTTAGAATTACTGGCTGAAGCCTTGGTTCTTCTCTCACATGGATACCTGGATTTTCTCTGATTGGATGTTGGGCTCTAAGAAATTCCAAACCTAGTCTAAGAAAGTACACACAAACCATTGAATTCCAAATGGTTTCTGATCAAAATATATCAGAGAAATATATCCTGCTTATGTAAGATGTTAACATCATGGGAAGCTGGGTGAAGTAGGTACATAGGAACCCACTGTAGTATGTTTATAATTCTTCTACAAATTGAGATTATTTTAAAATAAAAAGTTTACAAACAAATAAGTCATGGGATTAGCTCAGATTTAAGAGGAGAGAAAATGGACTCCACCTTTTGATGATGGAATGACCAGATTATATTACAAGAGAGCCTGTGGGCTGGGAGGGGTTGTTGCAGCAACAGCTACTAACCTGTTTAGATCATCTTAGCGATGGCGTGGAGAGAGAATGTGCGTGGATCTGTCTAATGCTTTCCCACCTGAATTTGACGGTCTTCCTCTTTCACTTTAAAGCCAGCTGTTAAGAAATACCTCTGTGTTCATATTACCATCTACTCCTCCCCGGATCATATTTTCTGAACATGATCCAGAAAAAAAAATGTTGTCTTGGGTCAAGCCAAGAAGCAGTCACTGACCTGATTACTGTGATGTGTTGATCCTGAGATTGAGAATCACACATAGAAATTCATCACATGCAGACTGCATGAGCTGAAGCAGAAGGTGTTTGTTCCTGGGAGACCTGAGTCTTTTGGTTGCAACCTCCAGCAGCAGTAACCAACCGTTTTGGCACCAGAGACCAGCTTCATAGAAGACTATTCTCCCATAGATTGAGGAGGGGCGGGGAATTGTTTCTGGATGATTCAGGCACATTGCATTTATTGTGCAATTTATTTCTATTATTATTACATCAGCTCTCCTTCAGATCATCAGGCATTAGATGCCAGAGGAACCCTCTGCTCCAGAACCTAGACAAACTGCTAATCATCAGTACAGCCTTGTGAGCTAATCAATCACAAGCTTTTAAATTTGAAAGCATGGCTATAATAACTTTCAAGTCATCTGTAAACATCTCAGAATTTATTTAAACTACATTTTGGGGTCTGCCTTTGTTTTTTCTGGAGTTCCAAATTCCACTCTCTATTCCTTTAACCTTCCATCATACCCCAGCATGGGAATAGAGGATTTATGAGGGAAGTGGAAGAAAGCTGGAGTTATTTGGCACAGAAATTCAATCCAACACTTCATTGTTTAAGAAAGCACGCCAAAAAAAAAAAGAAAGAAAGAAAGAAAAGAAATCACCATATTCATAAATGAAATTGATCTGTTTTACTTCTTGTGCTGTCTATCTATATCAGATTTAGTTTATGAGACATGCTAGTTTTCCAAAATGCAAAAGATTTCTATCTTTGCATGTTCAGCAAAAGACGAGCCATCTGTTCTTTGACTAAGACACATTTTTAGAAGTAGATCTTTGATAAGTTAAATATTTTTTCAGTGACTATTGGTCTATTCTGATTTTCTATTTATTCTTGAATCAATTATAAAAACTATTTTTCTGAAATATCTGCAGTTCCACCTGACTTTCAAATTTGTTGGCAAAAGGCTACATGTGATACTTTATTATGATCTTTCAAATATATCCTTATTTGTGGTTTTACTGTCTTTCTCAATGATAATTTTTTGGTTTTTGTTTTCTCTCTTCTCTTGGTTAACCTTAGCTATCCTTTTTCTTTTTACTGTCTTTTTAGAAGAAAAAGCTCAGATTCTACTTATTAATTCTACTTTTCTGTTTGCTTTCTAATTTATTAATTTATTTGGCTCTGTGGAATACTCTCAATTTACTAATAAGGTCCAGAAGCTGAGATAACTGAGGGTAAATTTTCAACATACGTAGGAAAGATGTCCAAATTGGTGGCGAGGCATGTGGTGGAGAGAGAGGCTGTTGGATACAGTAGGGACTTCTGAATGGTTAGTAAACAAAGTTGGGAGAGGAGGGACCACTTTCATTTAGTATGAGTGATAACTTAAAGACAGTCATTTTGAGAGATTTCCCTGCAGTATCATGAATAATTTAAAGATGTTTAGAGTAAGTAGAGCATAAAGGACAGAAAGGAAATAAAACTAGCATATTTATTGGTACTTAGGTAGATCTACTCTGCTTTGACTGCTGTCAAATTGTTTTACAGTAATCAAGAGCTTCATGATTTCTAGGAAAATAATTATTCAGAAGGTTATACTTCTAAATTCGAATTTTTGAAAGATCTTGTTATTCAGTGTTACCTTTTCTTCCATCCAGAGCTGTGAACTTCCCACATCACAATGTTTAATCTCTCCCTTCTTGAAACAAAGGCAGATTCCTCATAAACAGAAAGAGGTTTTTATGCCACTGGGGAAACAATCTATCCTTCTGCCATTTTGATAACTTATGTATAATAACTGAGGTTGAATTAGGAATGGAGGGCCCTGTCTCAGGCTTCAACAATTAATAGACTATTACAGAGAAGCAACTCCTTGAATTCAGATTCCTCTGGGATCAGATGCCTGTCTTGCTGAATTTGAATGCAGAGCATGTAAAACTTGTCCCAACATTTCAGGCCAACCAGAAAATGAAGCATTTATATGTACTGCTCTCAGCCACACCCAACAGTTTTGATTACCTCTACCATCTTTCATTCCCTGGACCCAAGAATCTGGACCCCACAGACCTCTTAAACTGAAAATTCTCATATTATTCTCTTCCATCCTATTATTATCTTCTCATGGGTCTCTAAACCTCCTAGTTTTGCTTACTCTGAACTCAACCATCTTTGAATTTTTTTCCCCAATGTCACTTTCCCCTTACAATTAACCACTCATAACCAATTCAAGCATCAGTGGTTTTTAAATTCATCTATAAAAGATGCTTACTCCTTGGAAGTAAAGTTATGACCAACCTAGATAGCATATTGAAAAGCAGAGATATTACTTTGCCAACAAAGGTCCGTCTGGTCAAAGCTATGGTTTTTCCAGTGGTCATGTGTGGATGTGAGAGTTGGACATGTGAAGAAAGCTGAGAGTCGAAGAACTGATGCTTTTGAACTGTGGTGTTGGAGAAGACTCTTGAGAGTCCCTTGGACTGCAAGAAGATCCAACCAGTCCATTCTAAAGGAGATCAGCCCCGGGTGTTCTTTGGAAGGAATGATGTTAAAGCTGAAACTCCAGTACTTTGGCCACCTCATGCGAAGAGTTGATTCATTGGAAAAGACTCTGATGCTGGGAGGGATTGGGGGCAGGAGTAAAAGGGGATGACAGAGGATGATGTGGCTGGATGGCATCACCAACTCGATGGACGTGAGTTTGAGTGAACTCTGGGAGATGGTGATGGACAGGGAGGCCTGGCGTGCTGCGACTCATGGGGTCGCAAAGAGTCGGATATGACTGAGCAACTGAACTGAACTGATACTCATGTAGTTCAGATGTATTCTTGCTTTCAAAGTCAGAAGAACTAGAAGTCACCAAATACAAAACTATATTAGACCTTGTGTCAGACACTGAATACCTAATAATATTTACTCTCCCCTTTACAAACAAAGCTAGTGGAGGTGATAGAATTCCAGTGGAGCTCTTTCAAATCCTGAAAGATGATGCTGTGAAGTGATGCACTCAATATGTCAGCAAATTTGGAAAACTCAGCAGTGGCCACAGGACTGGAAAAGGTCAGTTTTCATTCCAATCTCAAAGAAAGGCAATGCCAAAGAATGCTCAAACTACCACACAACTGCACTCATCTCACACACTAGTAAAGTAATGCTGAAAATTCTGCAAGCCAGGCTTCAGCAATATGTGAACCGTGAACTTCCTGATGTTCAAGCTGGTTTTAGAAAAGGCAGAGGAACCAGAGATCAAATTGCCAACATCCGCTGGATCATGGAAAAAGCAAGAGAGTTCCAGAAAAACATCTATTTCTGCTGTATTGACTATGCCAAAGCCTTTGACTGTGTGGATCACAAAAAACTGTGGAAAATTCTGAAAGAGATGGGAATACCAGACCACCTGACCTGCCTCTTGAGAAACCTGTATGCAGGTCAGGAAGCAACAGTTAGAACTGGACATGGAACAACAGACTGGTTCCAAATAGGAAAAGGAGTACGTCAAGGCTGTATATTGTCACCCTGCTTATTTAACTTCTATGCAGAGTACATCATGAGAAACTCTGGGCTGGAAGAAACACAAGCTGGAATCAAGATTGCTGGGAGAAATATCAATAACCTCAGATATGCAGATGACACCACTCTTATGGCAGAAAGTGAAGAGGAACTAAAAAGCCTCTTGATGAAAGTGAAAGAGGAGAGTGAAAAAGTTGGCTTAAAGCTCAACGTTCAGAAAACGAAGATCATGGCATCTGGTCCCATCCCTTCATGGGAAATAGATGGGGAAACAATGGAAACAGTGTCAGACTTTATTTTTCTGGGCTCCAAAATCACTGCAGATGGTGACTGCAGCCATGAAATTAAAAGACGCTTACTCCTTGGAAGGAAAGTTATGACCAGCCTAGGTAGCATATTCAAAAGCAGAGGCATTACTTTGTCAACAAAGATCTGTCTAGTCAAGGCTATGATTTTTCCAGTGGTCATGTATGGATGTGAGAGTTGGACATGTGAAGAAAACTGAGCACTGAAGAACTGATGCTTTTGAACTGTGGTGTTGGAGAAGACTCTTGAGAGTCCCTTGGACTGTGAGGAGATCCAACCAGTCCATTCTAAAGGAGCTCAGTCCTGGGTGTTCATTGGAAGGACTGATGTTAAAGTTGAAACTCCAATACTTTGGGCACCCCATGCGAAGAGTTGACTCATTGGAAAAGACTCTGATGCTGGGAGGGATTGGGGGCAGGAGGAAAAGGGGACAACAGAGGATGAGATGGTTGGATGGCATCACTGACTCGATGGACATGAGTTTTAGTAAACTTCGGGAGATGGTGATGGACAGGGAGGCCTGGCATGCTGCAATTCATGGGGTCGCAAAGAGTTGAACATAACTGAGCGACTGAACTGAACTTCCTTTAATAAGAAAACCTTGATTTTAAGCTGAGTACATAACTTTTCAACTAAAAGGAAATCTTAGTAGGGAGTGTGTAGGATTTTCTTCTACTCTTTCTTTGTCCACCTTCCCCAAAGAGAGATTGTGAACCAATGAGCTATAGCCTGCCAGCAAGAACTGCAGAAAATTGGGTGCAGGGTATTACCGTGAACTATGAATTATGTCTTCTACCCCCAGTATTACTGTATTTGGAGATAAGGTTTTAGGGAGACCAGTAAGGTGAAATGAGGTCATAAGTGTGGTGCTCTAATTTGATGGGACTGGTAGCCTTATTAGAAGAGGTGTGCTAAGTCACTTCAGTTGTATCTGAGTCTTTGTGACACTGTGGACTTAGCCAACCAGGCTCCTCTGTCCATGGGATTCTTCAGGCAAGAATACTAGAGTGGATTACCATGCCCCACTTCAGGGGATCTTCCCAACCCAGGGGTTGAACCTGTGTCTCTTATGTCTCTTGCATTGGCAGGCAGATTCTTTACCACTAGCACCACCTGGGAAGCCCTATTAAAAGAGGAAGAGACACCAGATCTCTCTCTCCCTTTCTGTGCACACAAAATGGCCATGAAGGACACAACAAGAAGGCTACTTTCTAGAAACCAAGAAGAGAGGCCTCACCAGAAACCAAGTCTGATGGCACCTTGATCTCAGACTTCTAGTCTCCAGAGCTGAGAGAAAACAAATGTTTTCCACCCGGACCGTGGTACCTCCTTGTGGCAGCCCTAGTAATACAGGTGTGTGGAAACTCTCTGTACCATCTTTGTAACTTTTCTGTAAGTTGACAATTATTTTTAAACAAAAAGTTTATTAAAGGAGTAAGAGCAAGAAGAAAGAAGAGAGAGTCAAAATACGAAGGGGTCAGAATGCAGAAATACAAACATAGTCCATGTTGGAGAATGGCTCCTCTCCACCTCACTGCTGTAGATCAACCACCTCCACGTTTGAATTCATTCTTTTCACCTTTATGCTTTACCTCTCTGCCTCTCTATCGTGCTTTCATGTGTATAGTCCTCTACTTTTGTGAGTCCTCTCTCATCTTCCTCCTCTCTCATATCTGTTTGTTTAGCTTCTTTTTTCTTTTTTAACAAGTTATGTACTACAGTTACTTCATGCAGCCCATGTTATTTCATGATTATGATGCAGTTATTATAATGTGTAAGGCCACAGGTAACATATCAAATGAACAACATAAACTCTAAAGACAACTGGATTCCAGGGAAAAAGGGAGACTCACAAGGCCCTGAATGGATTCTAACAATATTCTCTGTGGGTATAATGATAGAACAAGAGAGGAAACTGAGGTTCAAAGAAACCAAGTAACTTTCTAACGTTACCCTCTGCTATCCCCTGAATGCTTGTGTACCCCTAAAACTCATATGTTGATATCTTAAACCAGAAGGTGATGCTCTTAGGAGGTGATGGCTTTTGGAGGTAATTAGGTCATGAAAGTGGTATGCTCATAAATGGGATAAAAGTGAAAGTCACTCAGTCGTGTCTGACTCTGTGACCCCATAGACATATAGTCCATGGAATTCTCCAGGCCAGAATACTGGAGTGGGTAGCCCTTCCTTCTCCAGGGGATCTTCCCGACCCAGGGATCAAACCCAAGTCTCCTGCATTGCAGGCGGATTCTTTACCAGCTGAGCCACCACAGAAGCCCGTAAATGAAATGAGTGCCCCTATAAAAGAGACTGCAGAGAGATTCTTTGGCCATTCTTCTGCCATGTGAGGGTACCATGAGAAATCTGCCTTCTAGAAAAGGGCCCTCATCCAACTATGCCAGAACGTTGATCTTGGGTTTTCAGCCTCTAAAACTGCAAGGAATAAATTTCTCTCATTTGTATGGTACCTGGTCTGCAGCCCAACTGGACTAAGACATCCCCTTATCAATACCAGTAGGTGTACATTAGTGGAAAATCCTAGCTCTCTGGTCCCCAACCTCAAAGCACCTGGCACACAGGAGCACTCATTAAATGCCTATTGAGTGAATGACTCAGTCTTCTACGATTGTTACATTGAAGTTCAGAGAGCACAGACTCAAATTTAAATCCCTGGCTACTTTGCTACATTATCATCATTCTTGGATGATGGTTGTTAGGACTCTTGAATAAGAAAAGAATAATTGAATATTTCTCCAAATAGTCTCCTTTCAAACACTGACACTGTCTTTGTGCCTAACAAACCCACATACTGTCACCATGACAACGTACTGTCCTTAGTCCCATTCCGACCATTAAACATACTTTATAAATAGAATATTTGGTTTCATTCTATCCAATTTTGCCTTAACTTTTTTTTGTGATAAAGCCAGAGTTAATAAACAATGTACTATGTTTTTGCTTTAAAGCTCAGGCTATGGTGCTCTCATGAGGTTTTGATTTAATAGTTCACACAGGTTATATGAGACTTATGATGAGCATTTAACATTTAGAAACTATTTACTTGGTTCTTGTGACAAGTAGCAAGAAACTTTTATCTGGTAGGTGTAAAATTAGGTGCCAGAAACAAAAAGATAAACAAAAATGCCTTTCCTTCCCTGGGGACACTTACAACACAACACATAATTTATTCATAGCATAGCATAACTTGATGCATGAATCTGTAAATTTGAAATTAGAGATAATACGGTCAGATAGTGTTTCCCTCCTTTCGCCTAACACAAAAACGATGACTATTGATGCTCTCATATTTGCAGTTTGTTTTACATTTTAGTCTGAGAGTCGCAAATTATCCTCTGATATAAACTCTGAAGGGTTTATAACTTGAAAAATAACAAGACAGTCAAATTAGCAAAAGAAGAGACAGCACATGAATTCCAATCAGTGTTTTCCTGTCTTATTTTAAAATACATTTGGTAAATAAGCAGTTTCCTTTACCTCAGTTAATAAAACATACTCCGGGAAAATTTTCAGAAAATAAAAAACATTTTGCCCTATTTAATTACATTTTATTTTCAGTCTTAATGATTATCTTTTGGATTTTTCTAGGGATAGGAAAATGTACGGAACTGACCGGGGTTGTTAATAACAATGATAATAGTAGCTATTCTATGTGTTAGGCATGGTGGTCTGCCTGTTTATACTCATTACCTCATTTAATCCTTATCATAATCTTGTGAAATATGTACCATCATCAGCCCCATTTACAAAATGAGAAATCTGGGGCTTAAAGAGATAAGTAATTTGTTGAGCTCCTAAATAGTGAAGGTGAGGGGAAGGAAATTTTGAATCTTCTTGGTACTCATCTTCATTAATGAAAAGGTCCTACTTCATCTGTTCTCAGGGTAACTGTCAGACCATTTGCAGCAGAGTTTTTACTACAAAGGAATATTTTAAGCAAAGACATTTCTATTCCTTCACAATATACCTTAGGTTATTAATGTCTCTCTTGCTATGAGTAAAACCTACATCCTGTCACTCTATAATACTAATACATCTCCAGCTAGACTCTGGATCCAGAATACTACCCCTGAGGTCACTGTGATGTTAATGTTTCCATTTGGATCTTCCTCCGCCTTCTTCGGAGAAGGCAATGGCACCCCTCTCCAGTACTCTTGCCTGGAAAATCCCATGGATGGAGGAGCCTGGTGGGCTGCAGTCTATGGGGTCGCTAAGAGTCGGACACGACTGAGCGACTTCACTTTCACTTTTTCGCTTTCATGCATTGGAGAAGGAAATGGCAACCCACTCCAGTTTTCTTGCCTGGAGAATCCCAGGGGCAGGAGAGCCTGGTGGGCTGACGTCTATGGGGTCACGCAGAGTCGGACACGACTGAAGTGACTTAGCAGCAGCAGCAGCAGCAGCAGCCGCCTTCTTCTCTGGGAGCCCAGTTCTGCATCCTTGACTCAGAGCACATACTAATGACTCCGGGTGGCAATGATGCAACCCACCCTTAGTTAATATGTCATTAGCAGTCAGCAGTGTTGTGGGAGGAAGAGAAAACAACTCTCACTTTGGGGTGAGATAAAGATGTATACTGTACACGGAGGCAACAAAAAGGATTGGGAGTATAACTGTGAAAGGCATAGTTATTGTTCCCTTAGAGGCCCCGTGCTGTAAAAATCTTAGTTAAAACATTTTATCCTCATCTTTCTGTGACTGAGATATATTTTTTAATGTTGAAAATAGAAGGGAAAAATCACTAATACTAAACCCTGAAAGTTAATGGAAAGAATTAGATTTTACCCAGAGTCCTGTAAGTGGTCCAAGAAGAAAAATCAGAATATAAAGAAAGAAAAAAAAAACAGAGCTTTGTAAGATTTCAGAGTTAATGGATTAACTTTCAAAGTGCTGAAAACCTGAAAGCAACTTAGATGAACATCCAGAATTCTAAGACTTCACTACAGACCTGCCTAATTACTCAAATCTACAGTGACTGAGGGGGGGGGGGGGGGGGGAAAGGTTGCTCTGCAAGATTCTTGTCCTCCAGGGATGGTTAAAATATGATTCTAATTCCAAAATGAATATTTGGATGGCCCAGACCAGTTTTTCTTAGCCTCAGCACCACTGACATTAGGGCCAGGCGCTTTTTGTTGTGGGACTGTCATGTGCATTGTGGAGTATTTACCAGCATCCGTGATCTGTGGCACCTAGATACTGGCAACTTACCCCTTCCCTCAGTTATGACTATCAAAAACATTGCCAAGTATTCCATGAGGAGCAAAATCACCAGTGAGTTAGAGAACCAATGGATTAAATGTCCCTTTTCCAAGCTCCTATTATGTTTGGTGACCCAGATGACACTTCATTAGAAGACTCAGATACATAGGGTCAGCCCAGGGATAAGGACTTCTGCACTCCATCTGCTGCTGCTGCTAAGTTGCTTCATTCAGTCTTGTCTGACCCTGTGCGACCCCATAGATGGCAGCCTACCAGGCTCCTCTGTCCCTGGGATTCCCCAGGCAAGAACATTGGACTGGGTTGCCATTTCCTTCCCCAATGCATGAAAGTGAAAAGTGAAAGGTAAGTCATAGAGTCGTGTCTAACTCTTTGAGATCCCATGGACTGCAGCCTACCAGGCTCTTCCATCCATGAGATTTTCCAGGTAAGAGTACTGGAGTGGGGTGCCATCACCTTCTCCTTCTGTACTCCATCAGATGGCCTTAAATCCCAGCTCTTTTGCTAACTAGATCTATGGGCTTGGTCAAGTTACTAAATAATAACATATCAGTTGTAGTTGCTGTTTAGCTGCCAAGTGAGATTTCCTGAGGCGGGGGAGGGGGGAAGAAAGCTATCAGGAAAGGGAAAGGGGGAGTTGTTCAGTGGATTCAGGGTTTCAGTTTTACAAGATTAGAAAGTTCTAGAATTCTGGTGTCCAACAACATGCACATAGCTAACACTACTGTGAGGTGAAGTGAAGTCACTCAGTTGTGTCTGACTCTTTGCGATCCCATGGACTGTAGCCTACAAGGCTCCTCTGTCCATGGGATTTTCCAGGCAGTAGTACTGGAGTGGGTTGCCATGTCCTTTTCCAGGGGATCTTCCCAACCCAGGGATCAAACCCAGGTCTTCCGCATTGTAGACAGACGCTTTTACCATCTGAGCCAGTACTGTATACTTACAAATTGTTGTTGTTGTCGTTCAGTAGCCAAGTCATATCCAACTCTGTGATTTCATGGACAGAAGCACACCAGGCTTCCTTGTCCCTCATCATCACCTGGTGTTTGCCCAAGTTCATGTCCATTGAATCGGTGATGCCATCCAACCATTTTATCCTCTGTCACTCCCTTCTCCTCTTGCCCTCAATCTTTCCCAGTATTAAGGTCTTCTCCAGTGAGTCAGCTGTTTGCATTAGGTGGCCAAAGTATTGGAGTTTAACTTCAGCATCAGTCCTTTCAGTGAGTATTCAGGGTTGATTTCCTTTAAGATTGACTGGTTTGATCTCCTTGCAGGCCAAGGACTCTCAAGAGTCATCTCCAACATTACAGTTCAAAAGCATCAATTCTTCTGCCTTCCTCTTATGGTCCAGCTCTCATGTTCATACATGACTACCAGAAAGACTATATAGCCTTGACTATATGGACTTTTGCTGGCAAAATGATGTCTTTGCTTTTTAACACACTGTCTAGGTTTGTCATAGCTTTCTTGACAAGAAGCAATTGTTTCTAATTTCATGTCTGCAGTCACTATCCGCAGTGATTTTAGAATCTGAGAAGAGGACATCTGTTACTACTTCCACCTTTCCCCTTCTATTTGCCATGAGGTGATGGGGCCAGATGCCATGATCTTAGTTGTTTTTTTTTTTTTAATATTGTTTTAAACCAGCTTTTTCACTCTCCTCTTTCATCCTCATCAAGAGGCTCTTTAGTTCGTCTTCACTTTCTGCCATTAAAGTGGTTTCAGTAGCTAATATCTATTAAGTGTGTATGCATTCACTTTTCAACCAGAAAGTACTAAAGGAGCCAGGAAATATACTAGGTCCTGGGGATATGATTCTGAGCCAAAGTAATACTGACTCTGAATTTGTGGAATTTAACAGCCTAGCAATGGGATGGAAATTAATTAAGCTATTGCTCATGTAAGTTCATAATTACCCAGTCAGATGAATGCTGTGGAGTAAAGTACATGGCATTAGCATGTAAATAGGTCTGTAGTTGAAAGCTTCAGGCATTCTGAGGGCTTCCCTTGTAGCTCAGTTGGTAAAGAATCTGCTAAAGATCAATGTGGCTGAGTCACAGGAGGAAAATTTGCCAGGGCCTTGTCTGTTGAGCACTTTTCCTGTGGGTGGCACGGCGTGGATTCACGCCACATGATACAGGTACTGTTGTTAATACCCTTATTTTTTAAAACCAAATCATAATTTGTCCTTCCTTCCTTCCCCTTTGGGTAACCATAAGTTTGTTGTCTATGTCTGTGAGCCTGGTTCTATTTCATAAATAAGAAATTTGTGCCATTTTTAAAATTTCACATGTAAGTGGTATATTTGTCTTTCTCCGTCTGACTTACTTCACTTAGTATGATAATCTAGGTCTGTCTATGTTGCTGCAGATGGCGTCGTTTCATTCTTTTTTATGGCGGGGTTGTATTTCATTGTGTACATGCACCATGTCTTCTTCATCCATTCATCTGTTGATGGGCATTTAGGCTGTTTTCATGTCTTAGCTATTGTGAATAGTACTGCTATGAACACTTAAGTACATGTCTCTTTTCAAATTAGAATTTTCTCTGGATATATGCCCAGGACTAAGATGGCTGAAGCATACGGCAGCTCTATTTTTAGTTTCTTAAGGAACCTCCATACTGTTTTCCATAGTTGCTGCACCAATTCACATTCCCCACCAGCAGGGTAGAAGGTTTCCTTTTTCTCCGCATCTTTTCCAGCAATTATTACTTGTAGACCTTTTGAGTTGATACCTCATTATAGTTTTGATTTGCATTTATCTGATAATTAGTGATGTTGAGCACCTTTTCATGTGCCTATCAGCCATCTGACTGTCTTCTTTGGAGAAATGTCTGTTTAGGTCTTTTACACATTTTTTTGATTGGGTTTTTTGTTGTTGTGTTGGTATTGAGTTGTATGAACTGTTTGTGCATCTTGGAAATTAAGGCCTGTCAGTCACATCATTTGTAAGCATTACTAATTTTGATGCTAGCAAATTTATCACCCTTTCCTTGATGGTATATACTTTTTATGTGTCATTTAAGAAAAACTTTCTTACCCAAAGTCATGAAGATATTTTGTTATTAAATGTTCAAGCTTTATTTTTTTAATGTCTTTCACACACTAGGGATGATTTCTGTATATGGTATAATGTAGGAATCCGATTTTGTGTTTTCCCTTATGGATAACCAATTGTCCTAACACTCTCGAGCCTTGCTGATCAATATGGCCACCTCTGTCACATAAACATTAACCAGATGTGTGCAGGTCTGCTTCTGGGCTCTTTGCTTCTGATTTTCTTTCATTGTCACACTGTCTAAATTATTACAATTTTGTCATAAGTCTTAATACCTGGTAGGGTATGTCTTGATCTTATCTAATTGTTTTAAATATTCTTGACTCTGTTTCTCAACATAGATTTTAGGTAAACTTTCAAGTTAAGTTCACCTCCTACTGAGAGGCAACAGCAGGTTATTGGAAGTACTGGAAAAGGGTGAATGGAGTGTTTCTTTCCCCAGCTCTCTCCTTAGCATGCCACACCAGATTGTCTGTGTCCCTTCACTGAAGAGCTCAGTTCCCTTCATGTAGCCTTCTCCACAGAGCTGCTCCATCCAGATTCTGCCAAGCACACCATCTCCCCACCTCCCTGAGCCCAGAGGTGATACTGCTCTCCACACCCATCTGCAATTACCAGACTCTCAGTCCTGCTCTCGTCACCTTGGTTTCCTTAATCTCTGCCACATCTTTGTAAAAGGTCCTTTTACTTCAGTCGGTCCGTCAGTTCAGTTGCTCAGTCACGTCTGACTCCTTGAAACCCCATGAAATGCAGCATGCCAGGCCTCCCTGTCCATCATCAACTCCCAGAGCTTGCTCAAACTTATGTCCATTGAATTGGTGATGCCATCCAACCATCTCGTCCTCTGTCATCTTCTTCTCCTCCTGCCCTCAATCTTTCCCAGCATCAGGGTCTTTTCAAATGAGTTAGTTTTTCGCATCAGGTGGCCAAAGTGTTGGAGCGTCACCTTCAGCATCAGTCCTTCCAATGAATATTCAGGACTAATTTCCTTTAGGATAGACTGGTTGGATCTCCTTGCAGTCCAAGGGACTCTCAAGAGTCTTGAACACCACAGTTCAAAAGCATCAATTCTTTGGCACTCAGCTTACTTTATAGTCCAACTCTCACATCCATACATGACTACTGGAAAAACTATAGCCTTGACTAGACGGACCTTGTTGGCAGAGTAATGTCGCTGCTTTTTAATACACTATCTAGGTTTGTCATAGCTTTTCTTCCAATGAGCAATTGTCTTTCAATTTCATGGCTGCAGTTACCATCTGCTGTGATTTTGGAGCCCAAGAAAATAGTCTGCCACTGTTTCCATTGTTTCTTCACCTATTTGCCATAAAGCGATGGGACCGGATGCCATGATCTTAGTTTTCTGAATGTTGAGTTTTAAGCCAGCTTTTCCTTTTACTTAGCTTTCCTCAAATGATTCAATCTGAGTGTCTGTGTTTCATCCTGGGAACCTGATGTATACAAATAAGTAGTTCATTCCATACCACTATAACCGGAACATGGAAATGAATGAGTTTTAAATCAAGTATGTCTTCTGTTTAGTGGAACATCTATTTATTGTCCTGATTTAAATGACTGAATTAATGATTATTATTTCTGATGTTTTCTCTGTTGCCATTGATTGAAACTACTTGCAATGTTCAAATCAGAGTTAAATAAGCAATGCATATAAAGAGCCTACCATAAAGCTTTGAGGCATTTTAAAGGCACTCTAGCATTTTTGTTTAAAAGGAGGAAAGAAAGGACATTTTGAAGGATTTCAGGAGCAAAAATTTGAGCCATTTTAATCATTTTCAAGCTCACTGTGCTCTGCAAACCCAATAGTACCTTCAATTTGTGATATTACAATGGAAATTATAGAGCACAAGTCAGACCTGGAAAAAAAGATATAGAAAATTACTTAACATATCAAAAGGAACCCACGTTTACTCTAATTTTCTTCTCGGTTATGCTGACAATCTCTCATTTTGGAATGCCTTCCATAGCTTTGTAAAAGGCCATAGACGGACATAATTGGCCCAGTAGAGGTTAAATTGAAACCAAAACATTGCTCAATAATCATCCCAGTGATAAAAAACTACAGCAATCCTTCATTTGATGATATTCTTCCTTGTAGTGTATTTTGAATTATTCTAGGATAAAAAGAAATTCCAGGTGAATTTAAAAATCCAAGGTATCAGAGACTACAGCTTTCCATCTTTTTCAGGGATTAAGCAAATACCTCTGGAGAAAGGGATTACTGAAAACAATAATAAACTGACCAATCTCTTACTTGGTGTTTAAAACTCTGTATTAATCTATATAGATATGATATAGATATCTGTTTAGAAAAATAGATAATTTGATATTACTGAGTTTGGTAACTTTTGTAAATATTCTGGATATATAGTTTCAAAATAGGCAGTCCTAAATATAGTGTCACATTATTGAACCTCTGCACATCCCATCTTCCTCACCAGTCATGTCAGAAAAACATAGACTTGTGTTTAATAATGAATTTTGTTGTTGTTCAGTTGCCAAGTCATGTCCAGCTCTCTGTGACCCCATGAACAGTAGCATACCAGGCTTCCCTGTCCTTAACTATCTCCCTGAGCTTGCTCAAACTCATGTCCATTGACTCAGTGATGTCATCCAACCATTGCCACTGGCCTCCCTAGGGCCGATCCACCACCCAATAATGAATTTAGAAGCTCTAATAATTATATGAAAATAAACCAAATAGAAAACAAAGAATGTATAGATTCTCTGGACTGACTCAGTTAAAATCCTCCCCAATATCAATTCTGTTGTGTCTTCCTATGCTTTAAAACTAATAGTTATATTCCCTCAGTCTCTCTTAAAGGTAAATTTCCAGGTGTAGCTCAGGTTCCAATATGCAAAGAGGCTCCCCCTCTGAGGAATGTAGAAGGAAAGGCAGGGTTTGGGGCATCCACTTTGCTAATAGAGATTGTGGCACCAGCAGAGTATTGGTGTCGGCAGCCAAGGCTTTCTGATTCAACAGCTCCCTATTGTGAAAGAACCAGCAGCTCTTGGAAGTTCAGGTGGTTTCTGCAACCACCCCAAGAATTCTGAGAGTTGTGTCTATCTCTCAAAAATATATTTCACTAATGGAGTGGATTCTTTCGCCTCACAATAAAGGCCCTACCTAAGACTATTGATTATAGTGCACCATCGCATCCTCAGTAGAGCTGAAATGAACAATAATGGGAAAAGAAGATGACCTTCAAAACAGTAGAGCTGAATTAGTCTGCTCCAGGTACAATGCAAGGTGCTTGGAGCACAGCCCAAAGGAGCATCCCTAGAGAGATTTTGTACATGGATGTGGCATGTGGGGTGGCCAGGGATGGGGCAAGAAGAAGCTGACAAATAAAAACAACCAAATATTGAACATGGTCGTAGAACAACATAGAAATCTTGCCTTTCTTTGAAGCCAAATATCTTGAAATCAGAGAATTTAGGAAAGGAGAAAGGAGAAGAGAGAGGGAAAAAGAAAAGGAAAAGAAAGGAAAGAAGAATAATATCTAATACTTAATAGACATTGTTTGACCTGAATGATGTATAAACATTACCTTATTTAAAATGCCATCATAATGCACCAAATACATTGAGAATACTGATCCTGCCTTAGAGAGGAGAAAATTGAGGCTCAGAATCCACACTGCTTTAAATTTAGAGTAGTGTGATAGGGATAGTGGGAGACTTATTAAAATTTGGAGTTGTCCTGACAAAGTTGAATACCCAGTCTATAGAATAAGACTTGGAGAAGGCAATGGCACTCCACTCCAGTACTCTTGCCTGGAAAATCCTATGGATGGAGGAGCCTGGTAGGCTGCGATCCATAGGGTTGCTAAGAGTTGGACACGACTGAGCAACTTCACTTTCACTTTTTGCTTTAATGCTTTGGAGAAGGAAATGGCAACCCACTCCAGTGTTCTTGCCTGGAGAATCCCAGGGACAAGGGAGCCTGGTAGGCTTCCATCTCTGGGGTCGCACAGAGTCAGACACGACTGAAGTGACTTAGCAGCAGCAGCAGAATAAGATTTATGATTGTGAGCATTTTTTCCCCTTGAAGTTTAATTAGAGCTTGCTGACTTTTTCCCCCTCTCTATACATTAAACTATTTATATTGTGGACATTTATTGGGCAAATATGACATGAAGACATGAATATATCTGGCTATTTCTTCCCACTCCTGAAAATTTTGCTGATTTGGTTTGATAGTTCCTATATATAACTCTGTGAAATGGGGAAGTTTAAAGTTAGGAGGAACAAGCTTGCCAGAATGAACTATGATTCATGATAACACATAATTCCCTTAAAAATTTAAACTCAGAATGCATGTCAATGAAAAATCTTTTTAAGGACATGCTGCATCATCAGTAGAGTTTATTTGACAGCTGCTTCCAATTACTTAATTTAACACATTTCATGGGTAAGAAAAATGCTTAATAATGTGAGACCTGATTGCTATTTCGAATCAAGTGAGAGATATGTGTGTAGATTTGCCAGGCATTTGTCGTGTGTGTGTCTGTGTCTGTGTGTGTCTGTGTCTGTGTGTGTCTGTGTATTGGGAGGATTCATTCAAAGAAACTTTTGTAATATCAGAAGTAAAAAGAGATTAATTCCCACATGAAATGTGAAAAAACTCTTCAATTGATGAATACTGACAATTTTCAGCAGTGGAAAAACCATAGCTTAAATTTATTTCAAATTATATTCTAAAGCTAATTTAAGTGTTGGTTCCTATACAAGGCAACCTATTATATGTTAATCCAGCGCCCTCTTGTGTAATAGATTTTGATAACAAAGTTTGGGAATCAGTATTTAATATAGTTTTTTGTAAAATCTGGGAGTCAGTATGTAACATACTGGGACTTCCCTGATAGCTCAGTTGGTAAAGAATCTGCCTGCAATGCAGGAGATCCCAGTTCGATTCCTGGGTCAGGAAGATCTGCTGGAGCAGGAGTAGGCTACCCTCACCAGTATTCTTGGGTTTCCCTTGTGGCTCTGCTGGTAAAGAATCCCCCTGAAAAGTGGAAGACCTGGGTTCCATCCCTGGGTTGGGAAAATCCCCTGGAGAAGGGAAAGGCTACCCACTCCAGTATTCTGGGTTGGAGAATTCCATGGACTGTAGAGTCCATGGGGTTGCAAAGAGTTGGACAAGACTGAGCGACTTGCACTTTCACTTTCTGTAACATACTATGTTTTCTGATAAAGTTCAGATATCCATTATATATAAAGAATTCTTATAACTCAACAAAAAAACATCAGAATATCCAGTTAAAAAATGAACAATGAATTTGAAAATACATGTCAAAGAAGATAGACAAATGGCCAATAAGCGCAAGAAACTATGCTTGCGTTATTAGTCCTTATGGAAATGCCAATCAAAATCACAATGAGGCAGCACTTTACACTCACTAGGATGGCTTATATACTATCTTTCGATTTCTAATTTCTAAAGGAACATAGTCATTGGATGGTGATATTATTTTGTTTTTCTTTTTTAAAAATTTCCAAATAGGAAAAATAATTTTGTAAAACAGGAGAATTTAGTTCTTACTCTTAGAGTTTTAAGGCAAGAAGAAAATGTGGAGATCTGGTGAGTGGCAGGATGTAGTTGGCATTTCTCTTTCCTGTGCAAATACTGCTGTCACTGTGTGGGATGACATGAGCTAAATGGCATTATTAGTTCTTCACATGGAGCATGGTGTTACGGCAAACTTCTCTTTTTAAAAAAATTGTGGGTCTTCCCTGGTGGTCCAGTGGTTAAGAATCCACTTGCTAGTGCAGGGGACATGGATTCAATCCCTAGTCTGGGAAGATACCACCTGCCTTGGAAACAAAGCCTGTGCACTACAACTATGAAGCCCAGGAGAGAAGCCACTGCAGTTAGAAGCCTGAGCATTGCAAGGAAGAGTTCCCCTGCTCGCCAAAACTAGAGAAAACCAACACACACATAGCAATGAAGACCTAGCACAGCCATAAATAAATAAATAAACAACCCCCCACCCCCGCCAATCCACCTTTGCTTTTGAAAAGCTGTGGTACAGATATAGAGAACAAACTGGCAGTTACTGGGGAGAGAACGGGAGTCGGGGAATATAGAGGTGGGATAGGCTACAAGGACGCACTGCACAGCACAACACACGAATACAGTCAATACGTCCAGCCGTAAATGGAGCGTCACCTTTGAAAATTGCGTATATTAAAAAGAAACAGCCATTATCTGTGAGTCATGTCTTTAGGAAACATTGCAATAAAACATAAGTCTGCTGAATAAAGCCAACTTGGGATGCTCTGTTTAAAAAAGCGTGGTAAAAATCACAAAACATAAAATTCACCATCTTAACCACTTGCAAGTGTACAGTACAGTAGTGTTAGCTATAGGTGTGTTGTTGGACACCAGAACTCTAGAACTTTCTCATTTATAAAACTGAAACCCTGTATCCACTGAGGATGTCCCCCTCTCTGTACCAGAGAAAGATGATCGAATCTCTGAATTGCTTGTCAATGGAGAAGGCAGCAACTTAAGACAATATTCTTAATGAAGCATACAAGGGAGACTACTATGATTATTAGTAGTTCATATGGGTATTTCTGGAAAAGGCAATGGTATCCCACTCCAGTACTCTTGCCTGGAAAATCCCATGGACGGAGGAGCCTGGTGGGCTGCCGTCTTTGGGGTCGCACAGAGTCAGACACGACTGAAGTGACTTAGCATAGCATGGGTATTTCCAATTAAATTTTGTCATTACTATGTTTTTACTTAATTTCTTTAATTTTACAGTTTTGTCTTTCTTCCCTTATATTTTATCCCACAATGTAAATAAACTACTTTTAAATATAATATCAATATTACCACTAAAAGCTATGAAAACATTTTTGTAGATTTTTTTCCCTAAAGTGCATCCTAGTAAGAATGTACAGTAAAGGTATTTCATTTTAAAGTTGGGCTTCATACATCTTTCTTCTGTGGAGTGGCGCTTATAACTTAATATACCACTGAGGCCATTTGTTTCACTTGGCTTTCAATTTCAATGATTGAGGTTTCAATAAAATGACATTCTTTAGCAGGTAATGACTCAGAATGCAGATCTAGATAAGAATTCTTCCTTCCATCCTTACTCCATCTCATTAGGAAAGAGATGGAGGTAATCATTTTTTCTGGTGTCTTATTTAGCCATCTAATCTTTATTTTCGCTAAGGCATTTTTTTTTTCTTGTTTCTTTCCTTTCCTACACAAAGGGTAGTGTATTATTTATTTTTATGCTCCCCTTTTTTGTACAGAACCATATATCTCGGTGGTCTCTCCACAGCACTGTTAAGTCTATTCTTTTCTAACTTCATCTATTAATTTTCCTAATTCAGCCTCACAAGGGTAGATAGAGCCCAGAAAAATTGATTCTCACACTTCCCCCTCCCCTCTTCCTCCTTGCGAAATGGCATTTTCTTGTATTTTCCTGGTTCCTCCATTCAGGCTGAATGGGTAGAGTGAGCACTTGGGAAGGGCATTTCTGCACGATATCCCTTCTGATGGCCTGTGTGGCAGTAGGCTTGTGAGGTTCCTGCAGAGCTGCAAGTCCGGATCCTGGTGCAGAAGGTCAAGGATGACTATGGCATTTGCAGACCTAATACAAGTCCACTTAAGGGCATCAGGAAAAACAGTACCATCTGTTGGCAACTGTCACTGTGAGTGCCCTTGGGCAGATTCCCTTCCACAATGATGTTGGGGAGCTTGTTCCCAGAAAAAACCTTGAGCCTGGTTTTCTAGCCCACCCAGCACTTCCCTGAGCTGCCTGGGATCCTTTCCACAAATTCCTCTTTCAGCTTAATTGGCCAGAGTATGCTTTCCTTGCTTACAACTAGGAACTCTGACCTAAATACTCTTTATGAAAAAGTAATGATTAAACAAGACTAAATATGGAGAGTGGGGGAAAGGAGTATGCCATCTGTCCTTACTTCATCTGTAATAAGTTATCGTTGACCCACTCTCTCTCAGTCCGTCCTCAATGTTTCTATTATCCTCATTAGTCTGCTTTTAAAAGAAACCAAAGTTTTTTAATTTTTTTTTTATTGTGGCAAAAGTCACAGTACAAAACATACTACTTTAATCATAATTAACTGTCTTTGAGTTGGGGAGATCCCCAGGAGAAGGGAACGGCTACCCACTCCAGTATTCTGGCCTGGAGAATTCCATGGACTCTATAGTCCTTAGGGTTGCAAAGAGTCAAACATGACTGAGGGACTTTCAGTTTCACTTTCACTTAGTGGCACTAAGCACACTCACATTGTTGTGTAACTTACCACCACCCATCTCCTGAATTTTTCACCTTCCTAAACTGAAACTCTGTCTCCATTAAACACCAACTCCCCATTCTCCCTCCCCTCTCCTGTGGTCCCCTGGCATCTACCAATGTACTTTCTGACTCTATGAAATTGGTTATTTTAGGTACGTTGTGTAGATGGAATCAAACAGTGCTTGTCTGCACCAGCTGTATATTGGGGGCTTCCCAGGCGGTGCTAGCGGTAAAGAACCTGCCTGCCAATGCAGGAAACATAAGAGACGTGGGTTCGATCCCTGGGTCGGGAAGAGCCCCTGGAGGAGGACATGGCAAACCCCTCCAGTATTCTTACCTGGAGAATTTCTGATGGACAGAGGAGCCTGGAAGGCTCCATTGGGTTACAAAGAGTCAGACACGACTGAAGTGATTTAGCACGCAGGTACCCTCTGTATATTGGAATGCATTTTTAAGGTTAACTTAATGCGTGTCCTACAAACAGACTGCACCTTCTTCCCCCAGCCCCCGTGCTTTACAGTAGGTTCTCATTAGTCATCTATTTTATACACAGCAGTGTGTATATGTCAATCCCAGTCTCACGGCCTATTCCCCTCTGTTCTCCACTTAGAGTCCATGTGTTTGTTCTTTACGTTTGTTTTCGGAATTCTGTTTTGCCTTCTCCTTGTGTACAAGGATGGTAATTGCAGATAGTGAATTGAAGTTGAGCCATCTTCCCAATGCCAGCATTTTTCAGTAGCCAGAAATCTCTTTTCCCTTTTCCCAGCAGCTAAGATGGCTTTGAGGAGAACTAGTCTCAAGATAGAAACGATGAGAGAAAAGAGTCATATTGCTGACTTTTGGGTCTCTATGGAGATTCTTGTGAATTCTTGTGAAGTAAGGCAGATGTTCGTCTTTCGAAGTGTGATTTTTAATTTCAGAAGCCAGGTATCAATATTTGAGGGCACCACAATATTTGATTATTTGGTTTTTAGAAGTCTGAAAGTCTTATCTTAGAATATCAACAACAAAATCAGGAGAACTCATTAGTGTTTATGCCAAAACATGTTGAGAAGGATGAGGGATATCGTACGGGAAGGTTTGGGTTTTCTCCCACTTCTAAAGGAAGTGTGGCCGAGTAGGTGAGTGGACCTGGAGATACCTTGGGATGATGCTGGCAGATAGTAGAGAGCTTTGCAGATCTGGCTACCCAAGAGCAGAGGGCACAGTAAAAGCAGTCAATAATGGACTAAAGTGAAAGTGAAAGTCGCTCAGTAGTGTCCGACTCTTTGGGGCCCTATGGGCTATACAGTTCATGGAATTCTCCTGGCCAGAATACTGGAATGAGTAGCCGTGGTCCCTTCTCCAGTGGATCTTCCCGACCCAGGAATTGAATCCGCATTGCAGGCGGATTCTTTACTGCTGAGCCATAGGGGAAGCCCTAAGGGACTAAAGGAACGATTAACATCAGCAGCAAGCATTCACAGAGAAGTGGCCACAAGAGAGACCCTTGCTTGCCCCAGATTCTACAGTCCTAGTTGAGTATTAAGCTCACTGCCCAGAATATGGGATCTCAGTAATAATATTCTGCTGTTATCACATTATTATGAATAATAATAGCTGGAGCGCTACTTGATCGTCGCTGGAATTAAGCCCGTGCTTAATTAAGATACTATCAAGTTATTATAGGCTACTGAGAAGAGGGTCTGGCTGACTCCAGAGAGAGCATGGTGTGCAGCCACGCCTTGGGCACACTCAGACCTCCAAGGAGGGTGGAGTTGGGGATGAAGTAGAACATTGGGATCTGAGAGGCCAGGAACCTCACACCTCACTGGTCCCTCTGATGGACTCTGATGTTGAAGGCACTATAGTCAGGCTGTATAGACTCAGGAAGAGGGGTCCTGTGAGGACTGTGGGGCAGAGAGAAGACAAGGCAGAACCCCCAGAGACAGAGCTGGGAAAGCCTACTGTGCCCTGGACACAGCCGGTAACCAGGGACTTCATTTTCTCCCCCTTCCCTTGTGCTCTGTCCGGCTCAGAGGTGGTGTTAGATGCTTTCCATGACTCCTCTCTTTATGCCTCATCATCCCTGGACTCTGGAACCCTCCAAAGACAGGGGCCCTGTCTCCATGAGCCCCGTTACTTTGTTTTTCATTTCTTGATTCCTTCCCATGAATCTGCAAAGCTCAGGCTGCTTTTTAGGGTTAACAATTTGATCCCTGTGTTGGGAGGATGCCTTGGAGAAGGGAATAGCAATCCACTCCAGTATACTTGCCTGGAGAATTCCATGGGCAGGGGAGTCTGGTGGCTACAGTCCATGGGGCTGCAAAGAATTGGACATGACTGAGCACACACACACATTTATAAATTAAAATAAGTGAGAATTTATCTTCCTCCCCTCATAATAGATTGTAAACTTCTTTTAGACAAGGAAACTGCCTTCATCATGATGCCTTATATTATGTACTATGCAAACAGAAAGTTATGACCAACCTAGATAGCATATTAAAAAGCAGAGACATTACTTTGTCAAGAAAGGTCTGTCTAGTCAAGGCTATGGTTTTTCCAGTGGTCATGTATGGATGTGAGAGTTGGACCATAAAGAAAACAGAGCACTGAAGAATTGATGCTTTTGAATTGGGGTGTTGGAGAAAACTCTTGAGAGTCCCTTGGACTGCAAGGAGATCCAACCAGTCCATCCTAAAGGACATGTGTCCGGGGTATTCATTGGTAGGACTGATGTTGAAGCTGAAACTCCAATACTTTGGCCACCTGATGCGAAGAGCTGACTCATTTAAAAAGACCCTGATGCTGGGAAAGATTGAGGGCAGGAGGAGAAAGGGACGACAGAGGATGAGGTGGTTGGATGGCATCACTGACTCAATTTCAATGGACATGGGTTTGGGTGGACGCTGGGAGATGGTGATGGACAGGGAGGCCTGGCGTGCTGCGGTTCATGGGGTCGCAAAGAGTCAGACATGACTGAGTGACTGAACTGAACTGATGCAAACAGAGGAGAATTTTCAAATGTTAACTGACTGACACCTAGACCCTTCCATTCTGATGGGAATGCTGGTGACTCTGTCCTCAGCGTCACAGGCAAAAATAACAAATAGCACTGGATGTTCCAAATGTGTTTGTTTTTCTTTCCCAAGAGGACTATTTAGTGCTTCCCTAAGCCATTTCACTTGGTGGCTCACCAAACTGTAACCCTGTCCAACAAATCTGCCTGACAGATGACCTCATAGAAGCTGAAGCTAATAACTTGAGGACAATCCAGGATTTCTGGCTTCACCTATTGCCTCCCAGTATTTGGAACACTTTTTCATGTTTTCTTAACTTTGTTCCATATTTAATTTTATTAAAAGATGTTACAGTAAATGGCAAACTAATGAGGTTTCATAAGATAAAAATGTAAAATACACAGCTTTGACACCAAGCAAACTCTCCTTATGTGAGCTAATCTTACTATCTGATCTGCAAAGAAATCACCATATTTGTCATTCTCTCCCATAATCATATATCACTATATGAGAAAGCAACATCTAAGTTGTTGGACTTTTTTGCTTGATATGTATTTTAAGGTATGCCTTCTCCTATTTTCCCTGCACTTTCTACTTTCTAAAGTGGTCACAAATATTAGCACAGTAAGAACTACATGAAAAGAAACTGCATTCTCTGTGCATTATTCATGGCCTTTGTCACCCAGAAAGGGCTGGCCTAGTTTTCTATTTCCACAGGGACATTTTGCACAGCCCACATTCAGCATGACTGTTAGCAGTCATGGCAGGTAATATTTTATTCAGCCACATATTTTATCCACACAATCCTAAAACTAGAAAGCTGTAATCCCTCTTGGGAAATTGATTACAGAAAATGTACTATTTTGGGTAGTGTGCCCACTCTAAGATGGATCTCTACAGACCCTATGATGTGAATGTTTTCCTGTTTTGAACTTGCTTCTCCAGTCAAGGAAGTAGTATTGAACTTCTTCCTTCGAGGGAGCTTTCAAAGAAGACTGGCAATACCATTGTCAGCCTAATCCACTGGTTTTTCTGCTTTTCATCTGCTTCAAAATAATCTGAGAAATTTGAGAATAGTCAGAACCCAGGGCCAGAATTCAAGTGTGGAGACACTTGAAACTTTCCTCTTACACACAGATTCTAATTCACCGGATGGGGGGCGGGTGTCTCAGGAATTTACTTTCTTAACTTGTCCACTGGGTGACTCACTGGTAGGTGGTGCACAGCCACAGACAGAGAAACACTGGGAGAGGCCATTTACAGCCTCCGAGTTGAGAAGCATTTACTGGGTGTACAGGCTAGAACAGTATCATGGAAATAACTAGGTGTGCAGTGTGTTCCATGAGAATGCAAAATGCTGATGAAATAGACAGGCTTCAAAACATGTCTACATCTTTCGTTTCCTCTCCACGTCTACCATGGGAAAGAGGTAGAGGAAAGACTGGCTCTTGGATGGAGAAGTTAGTGTCTTTCAGTTCAGTTCAGTTCAGTGGCTCAGTTGTGTCCTACTCTTTGCGACCCCATGAATCGCAGCACACCAGGCCTCTGTGTCCATCATCAACTCCTGGAGTTCACTCAGACTCAGGTCCATCTAGTCAGTGATGCCATCCAGCCATCTCATCCTCTGGCGTCCCCTTTTCCTCCTGCCCCCAACCCCTCCCAGCATCAGAATCTTTTCCAATGAGTCAACTCTTCGCATGAGGTGGCCAAAGTACTGGAGTTTCAGCTTCAGCATCATTCCTTCCAAAGAAATCCCAGGGCTGATCTTCAGAATGGACTGGTTGGCTCTCCTTGCAGTCCAAGGGACTCTCAAGAGTCTTCTCCAACACCACAGTTCAAAAGCATCAATTCTTCGGCACTCAGCCTTCTTCACAGTCCAACTCTCACATCCATACATGACCACTGGAAAAACCATAGCCTTGACTAGACGGACCTTTGTTGGCAAAGTAATGTCTCTGCTTTTAGTGGTTCATTATTTTTAACAAGACGAAATTCCTATTTTTGTGCTTGTTAATACTGAAATTTGTTTTTGGGGGAAAATAAAAGATTACCTCTTTTTCTTCAGTCAATTTATGAAGACAAAGGACTAAAAGAAAAGAACTTTCAATTCCTATAAGACTGGCTTGTAACATTTCTAGATCATGGAACTGTACTCCCACTTAAGACTGCCATGAAAGTGAGGAGCTGGTCTCTGTGTGTACAAATGCCCAAGCCAATGAAATACTTCAGACAATTCCATCCATGTGTGCACTCATGCATGCTCAGACGTGTCCGACTCTTTGTGACTCCATGGACTGTAGCCCTCCAGGCTCCTCTGTCCATGGGATTTTCCAGGCAAGAATACTGGAGTGGGTTGCCATTTCCTACTCCATGGGAGTTTCCTGATTCAAGGATCAAATCTGTGTCAGTGGCGTCCTCTGCATTGGCAGGCGGATTCTTTACCACCAGTGCCACCTGTGGAGAAGGCAATGGCACCCCACTTCAGTACTCTTGCCTGGAAAATCCCATGGATGGAGGAGCCTGGTAGGCTGCAGTCCATGAGGTCGTGAAGAGTCAGACACGACTGAGCGACTTCACTTTCACTTTTCCCTTTCATGCATTGGAGAAGGAAATGGCAACCCACTCCAATGTTCTTGCCTGGAGAATCCCAGGGAGAGGGGAGCCTGGTGGGCTGCCATTTATGGAGTTGTACAGAGTCGGATACAACTGAAGCGACTTAGCAGCAGCAGTGCCACCTGGGAAGCCAATTCCAATCATGCTGCTGCTGCTGCTGCTAAGTCATTTCAGTCGTGTCTGACGCTGTGCGACCCCATAGATGGCAGCCCACCAGAGTCCCCTGTCCCTGGGATTCTCCAGGCAAGAACACTGGAGTGGGTTGCCATTTCCTTCTCCAATGCAGGAAAGTGAAAAGTGGAAGTGAAGTTGCTCAGTTGTCCAACCCTCAGTGACCCCATGGACTGCAGCCTTCCAGGCTCCTCCATCCATGGACATCAGTTAATCTTCCTTGTCCTAGAAATTTGTTCTTTTCAAATACAAATCTAGCAATATTTATCCATTTGTTACTAGACCAGGTAAAAGCACTATATTAGATGTGGGGTAACAATCTGTGCTTTAACAAGCCCATGAAGTGATTTTGATGAATGCTAAAGTTTGATATCTACTGGCCTAAACCAAAATATGTCATCCTCAAGCCCTATCCCTGACAGGTTCTGATTCATTTGGGCTGGTGTGGGAGTCCAATCACTGATGCTTTTAAAACCTCTCCAGGAAATTCTTACTGGCAGTCAGAGTTGAGTCTCTGGTTGAAATGTTGGATATGTACTCTCTGGTCCCTGATAACCATCTGTAGCCCTCCTTGGGAGAAAATCTGATGTCCACACCTATATCTCTATGGCTCTTGGCATGTAGAGTGGCACTAGCTTGGAGACTAAAGGTGTTCAGTACTACTAGGCAGCCCTTCTGTAATCACAAGGGCACTTTGTAAGCAATGTGCTCTTCCTCCTTCCCGTTAATTTATTGTTTAAGAGCAGGATCCCCAAGTCCTACTTTCAGGTTATTTAATAAGTACTAATTTATCTTTTAGAGTTGTTTAATGGAAAGGATAAAACACAATCTCTGAGTGATTTATATGACACTAGAAGATAAAAAGGCTCCAAGGACTCCCAGGTGGTGCTGATGGTAAAAGAATTCTCCCACCAATGCAGAAGACACAAGAGACATGGGTTTGATCCTTGAGTTGGGGAGATCCCCTGGAGTAGGAAATGGCATCCCACTCCAGTATTCTTGCCTGGATAATTCCATTGACAGAGGAGCCTGACAGGCTACCGTCCATGGAGTCACAAAGAGTCGGACACGACTGAGCGACAAGAAGAGGATAGAAAATCTGTTCCTGGGGTAGAGGTTTTTAGCTTCCAATTGCTGTCCTTAGTGACAAATAGATCAATTTTTGTTACTGATCAGCCGCTCTGCTAACAGTTTCTGTTAAGACATCTATTTCACAACAAATGGAGAAATCGTTGTTTTGAAGAGCTTGTGGGCTTTCGATTCACATGAGAAGGAATTTTTGCAAGTCACTGTCCTCTGGAATATCTGCATGGCGTCACTAGAGTCAGATGAAGGACACTGCCTTGCCCCATAGAGTAATTTTTATTAAATGATGAAATACACATATATATGTTGATCCTTAGGTTGGGAAGATCCCCTGACGTAGGAAATGACAACTCACTCCAGGATTCTTGTCTGGAAAATTTCATGGACAGAGGAGATTGTCAGGCTACAGTCCATGGGGTCACAAAGAGTTATCCATGACTGAGCACACAAACATGTTTATCAGTTCAGTTGCTCAGTGGTGTCTGACGCTTTGTGGCCCCATGGACTGTCACATGCCAGGCTTCCCTGTCCATCATCAATTCCCAGAGCTTGCTCACACTCACGTCCACCTAGTCAGTGATGCCATCCAACCATTTCATTTTCTGTTTTCCCCTTCTCCTCCTGCCCTCAATCTTTCCCAGCATCAGGGTCTTTTCAAATGAGTCAGCTCTTCGCATGAGGTGGCCAAAGTATTGGAGTTTCAGCTTCAGCATCAGTCTTTCCAATGAACACCCAGGACTGATCTCCTTTAAAGATGGACTGGTTGGATCTCCTTGCAGTCCAAGAGACTCTCAAGAGTCGTCTCCAACACCAGAGTTCAAACACATCAATTCTTTGGTGCTCAGCCTTCTTTATGGTCCAACTCTCACATCCATACATGACTACTGGAAAAACCATAGCCTTGACTACATGGACCTTTGTTGACAAAGTAATGTCTCTGCTTTTTAATATGCTTTCTAGGTTTCTCATAGTTTTTCTTCCAAGGAGCTAGTGTCTTTCAATTTCATGGCTGTAGTCACCATCTGCAGTGATTTTGGAGCCCAGAAAATAAAGTATCTCACTGTTTACATTGTTTCCCCATCTATTTGCCATGTAAGGATGGGACCAGATGCCATGATCTTAGTTTTATATATAATTTTAAAATAAAAACAGCCAGTATTAATAATCATAATCAATCTACAATAAATTGGGCATTTGTTTTTGATGCACACTATATTGGACATATTATATACATTAGTTAACATATTCTTCACCAGAATCATTCAAAGTTATTATTTCCCCCATTCTGTAGATGTAATTCAAAGTGGGATACTCAGGATTCAAAACCAGACATTTATGATTCCAGAATCTATGAACTTTTCACAATATTACATTATCTTCCATCCTATTATGACATATAGAATCCTAATATTCATATCATGTTTCATCATTTACCATGGGGAAGACTCCTATGACAGAACTCTGAACTTCTCTTGCAACTCAACATTTAAAATGTTTGAGGAACTAGCTGAACAAGATTCATCATCCCCCTTCTAGTCCCAATAAGAGCTGCTTCTGTTTTAAGCTGGTAAAATGCTCTCATTCAATATTGGATTTTCTTGGCTGTTGTTTGAGAGCCTGTAGACTGAATAACTTATAAAGTCTAACAGTAATTTCAATAATAGTAAAGAGTGAATCTAAATATTCATCATTCAGGTTACTTATGCCATGATCATTTGATAGCACATTGATATTTCTTTAAAGTATTCTTTAAAACTAATGATATAAGAAATGTTCAGCAAATAACTCTAAGAGAATAAAATGAGGTATAAAATTGTTTCCAATGAGCAACATATATAAATGCATAAAATACTAGAATATCATAGCAGAATATTAGAAGAATTCATATATGGGAAGTAGGGTTGTGGGTAATGTTTTCTTCTTATTTTTTGATATTTTGAATATTTTACTATGGGCACACACCCATTTAAAAAATAAAAATATTATGTTGGTCTATCAGTAGTATGAAAAATAAAAATACTGAGGAATCCGACATATCTTTCAGTAAATAATTGAGTTGCCTAGTTGAAATGATAAATGTCTCTAATTAGTCTCATCAGAGATATTCACATTTGGATATAAAACTTTTCTGAAACTATGTCTGTTTTATAGAAAAACCACAGGTTACTAACATTTTCCTTGGGAGTTTGGTATTATAAAATATTGGTTTATATATATTCATGGTTTTCATGCTAGAAATAGAGTAGAAGATACCTGGTACAACATATGTTCTTAATATACATTTGTTGAATGAAAGAATAGGTAGGAGATAATTCCTCAGGTTGTAATACATGAAAAGATCAGTTATCTTTTAACTTTCTTTTACCATTGCAATTTTTATTTTTTTTCTTAGTATTTTTCTTTTTTTTAAAAATTAACCAGCAAGTATATTTATGAACATTGTCTATAAGTATTTTAATCATAATTTTCTTTTGGAGGATTAGTAGAAATATGCTTAAAACAGAGATATAAATTCAACCAGTACTGAACTATTTAATCTTTTTTTTTTTTTTTTAGATCAGATCAGATCAGATCAGTCGCTCAGTCATGTCCGACTCTTTGCGACCCCATGAACCGCAGCACGCCAGGCCTCCCTGTCCATAACCAGCTCCCGGAGGTCACTCAGACTCTTGCCTGGAAATTCTCTTGTCAGGGGGTGGTTGGTTTTGTTAATGATGAGAAATTTTTTTTTTGGGGACTCTTTGGGAAGAGGGGGGGGGGGTGGGGGGAAGGACAAAAGCATCCATCGAGTCAGTGATGCCATCCAGCCATCTCATCCTCTGTCATCCCCTTCTCCTCCTGCCCTCAATCCCTCCCAGCATCAGAGTCTTCTCCAATGAGTCAACTCTTCGCATGAGGTGGCCAAAATACTGGAGTTTCAGCTTTAGCATCATTCCTTCTAAAGAAATTCCAGGATTGATCTCCTTCAGAATGGACTGGTTGGATCTTCTTGCAGTCCAAGGGACTCTCAAGAGTCTTCTCCAACACCACAGTTCAAAAGCATCAATTCTTCGGCGCTCAGCCTTCTTCACAGTCCAGCTCTCACATCCATACATGACCACAGGAAAGACCATAGCCTTGACTAGGCGAACCTTTGTTGGTAAAGTAATGTCTCTGCTTTTGAATATGCTATCTAGGTTGGTCATAACTTTCCTTCCAAGGAGCAAGCGTCTTTTAATTTCATGGCTGCAGTCACCATCTGCAGTGATTTTGGAGCCCAGAAAAACAAAGTCTGACACTGTTTCCACTGTTTCCCCATCTATTTCCCATGCAGTGATGGGACCAGATGCCATGATCTTCGTTTTCTGAATGTTGAGCTTTAAGCCAACCTTTTCACTCTCCACTTTCACTTTCATCAAGAGGCTTTTTAGTTCCTCTTCACTTTCTGCCATAAGGGTGGTGTCATCTGCATATCTGAGGTTATTGATATCTCTCCCGGCAATCTTGATTCCAGCTTGTGTTTCTTCCAGTCCAGAGTTTCTCATGATGTACTCTGCATAGAAGTTAAATAAACAGGGTGACAATATACAGCATTGATGAACTCCTTTTCCCATTTGGAACCAGTCTGTTGTTCCATGTCCAGTTCTAACTGTTGCTTCCTGACCTGCATACAGATTTCTCAAGAGGCAGATCAGGTGGTCTGGTATTTCCATCTCTTTCAGAATTTTCCACAGTTTATTGTGATCCACACAGTCAAAGGCTTTGGCATAGTCAATACAGCAGAAATAGATGTTTTTCTGGAACTCTCTTGCTTTTTCCATGATCCAGCAGATGTTGGCAATTTGATCTCTGGTTCCTCTGCCTTTTTAAAACCAGCTTGAACATCAGGAAGTTCATGGTTCACATATTGCCAAAGCCTGGCTTGGAGAATTTTGAGCATTACTTTACTAGTGTGTGAGATGAGTGCAATTGTGTGGTAGTTTGAGCATTCTTTGGCATTGCCTTTCTTTGGGACTGGAATGAAAACTGACCTTTTCCAGTCCTGTGGCCACTGCTGAGTTTTCCAAATTTGCTGGCATGTTGAGTGCAGCACTTTCACAGCATCATCTTTCAGGATTTGAACACCTCAACTGGAATTCCATCACCTCCACTAGCTTTGTTCGTAGTGATACTTTCTAAGGCCCACTTGACTTCACATTCCAGGATGTCTGGCTCTAGGTCAGTGATCACACCATCATGATTATCTGGGTCGTGAAGATCTTTTTTGTACAGTTCTTTTGTATATTCTTGCCATCTCTTCTTAATATCTTCTGCTTCTGTTAGGTCCATACCATTTCTGTCCTTTATTGAGCCCATCTTGGCATGAAATGTTCCCTTGGGATCTCTAATTTTCTTGAAGAGATCTCTAGTCTTTCCCATTCTGTTGTTTTCCTCTATTTCTTTGCATTGATCACTGAAGAAGGCTTTCTTATCTCTTCTTGCTATTCTTTGGAACTCTGCATTCAGATGCTTATATTTTTCCTTTTCTCCTTTTCTTTTCACTTCTTTTCTTTTCACAGCTATTTGTAAGGCCTCCCCAGACAGCCATTTTGCTTTCTTGCATTTCTTTTCCATGGGGATGGTCTTGATTACTGTCTCCTGTACAATGTCACGAACCTCCTTCCATAGTTCATCAGGCACTCTATCAGATCTAGTCCCTTAAATCTATTTCTCACTTCCACTGTATAATCATAAGGGATTTGATTTAGGTCATACCTGAATGGTCTAGTAATTTTCCCTACTTCCTTCAATTTAAATTTTAATTTGGTAATAAGGAGTTGATGATCTGAGCCATAGTCAGCTCCTGGTCTTGTTTTTGTTGACTGTATAGAGCTTCTCCATCTTTGGCTGCAAAGAACATAATCAATCTGATTTCAGTGTTGACCATCTGGTAATGTCCAAATGTAGAGTCTTCTCTTGTGTTGTTGAAAGAGGGTTGCTATGACCAGTGCATTTTCTTGGCAAAACTTTATTAGTCTTTGCCCTGCTTCATTCTGTATTCCAAGGCCAAATTTGCCTGTTACTCCAGGTGTTTCTTGACTTCCTACTTTTGCATTCCAGTCTCCTTAATGAAAAGGACATCTTTTTTGGGTGTTAGTTCTAAAAGGTCTTGTAGGTCTTCATAGAACCGTTCAACTTCAGCTTCTTCAGTGTTACTGGTTGGGGCATAGACTTGGATTACCGTGATATTGAATGGTTTGCCTTGGAAATGAACAGAGATCATTCTGTTATTTTTGAGATTGCATCCAAGTACTGCATTTCGGACTCTTTTGTTGACCATGATGGCCACTCCATTTCTTCTGAGGGATTCCTGCCCACAGTAGTAGATATAATGGTCATCTGAGTTAAATTCACCCATTCCAGTCCATTTTAGTTCGCTGATTCCTAGAATGTTGACATTCACTCTTGCCATCTCTTGTTTGACCACTTCCAATTTGCCTTGATTCATTGACCTGACATTCCAGGTTCCTATGCAATATTGCTCTTACAGCATCGGACCTTGCTTCTATCACCAGTCACATCCACAGCTGGGTATTCTTTTTGTTTTGGCTCCATCCCTTCATTTTTTCTGGAGTTATTTCTCCACTGATCTCCAGTAGCGGTGAGAAACCACTTATCCTTACCTAAAGCTGTATTTTTATATTCTTAGGGCTCTCTGGCATTTCCCAGTCTCTATTTGCCATTGTGTCATGAACAATTTAGGACTACTTTTTCAACAGATAACAAACAAATCAATCTATGTCATTTCAAGAAAAAAATAAAGAATATATCAAAGCATCTTAAATTTACTATTCAATTGCTTATTTATTGGGTTGGCCAAAAGTTCATTTGGGTTTTCCCATGAGAACTTTTATGGAAAAGTCAAATGAGCATTTCAGCCAACCCAATATTCTTCCTGTGTTTTAAGATTATGGAGAATTTGAGAGTGCTTTTAGGTAACACGTAATACCTAACAACAAAAAAATACATTAAAAATCAGGATTGGATAAAATGAAAGTGAAATGAGCACACACATACACAGACTCAACATAATTGGCTACAGGAGGGACACAAATTTAGCTTTCGGCTTCCTGAAAAAGATAGCACCCCCAAAATTTAGTTGAATAGTATTTATTGTTCAAAAGAAGAAAACTTACAGTTTCTAAGGCCAAGCAACACTTTATAGAACTCAGTTTTGAAAGAAATTAGTCAGAGGACTGCATGTAAGGAACACTTAAAGATATGACACACAATGGCTTCAATAATATCTCCACTGCAAATACAGTTATAGATGTCATAAGGTTGCTTCTTATTGTGTCTTTCCAAAAAGATCAGTTTCATGATACCAAAAAGCAACCTGGGGAGATCAGTATGCAGTGAATCAAAATAGCAGCCAAGGATATCACTTTCTTAGACTGTGGTTCAAACACTGAATAAAACCTACATTTAAAAAATCAAAATGGATGAATTATTTCACTTGAGGTCACTTGTCTATTAATAAATGTAGGTATAAAGTGTCGTGGATTGAAGGACATTTCAGCCAAATACTGTAAGATCAACCAAATAGGGGAGTGACCAAGATGGCAGAGTAGGAAGACCCTGAGCTCATATCCTCCCATGGGCACATCAAACTTACAACTATTTACAGAGCAACTATTGGTGGAAAAAAACTGGAAGACCAGCAGAAAAGATCTTCTACAATTAAAGAAATAAAGAAGTAACCATGACAGAGGTAGGAAGGGCAGAGATATAGTATTGTCCTATACCTCCAGGTGGGAACCTTATAAATGAGGGGATAATTACAGTCTTCTCATTGAGCAAATAGTCTGAGTTTCATATCAGGGTCCCATCTTGGGGATCCTGCATTAGGAAGGTGAACTTCCAGAATATTTGGCTTTAAAGGCCAGTAACACTCACAGAAAAGCCAGAGGACTGAGGCAAATGGAGACACAGCTCTTGAAGGATGCACACAAAATCTCTCAGGCTTCAGAACCCAGGGCAGAAGCAGTAATTTGAAGAGGGCCTGGGTCAGATCTACTTGCTAATCTTGGAGAGCCTCCTGGAGAGGCAGGAGGCAATCTGGGGACATGGACTCTGGCAGCAGAGCTCCTGGGATGCATAGGCAGTCTCCTACCAAAGGCCACTTCTCCAAGGCCAGGAAACATAAGCTACCTACCAGATGCTTAGACATAAAAGCAGCAAATTAGAAAAGTGAAGTAATGGAGGATTATGTCCAAAATGAAAGAACAGGATAAAAATCCCAGAACTCAGTGAAGTTGAAGTAGGCAATCTACTTCATAGAGAGTACAAGATAATGATTGTAAAGATGTTCCAAGCACTCAGGAGAAGAATGGATGAACAGGGTGAGAAATTAGGATTTTTTAACAAAGGATTAAGAAATATAAAGAAGAACAAAGCAGAGATGAAGAATACAATAATTGAGATGAAAAATACATTAGAAGGAATCAATAGTAAATTAGATAATACAGAGGAAAGGATCAGCAAACTGGAAAACAGAGTAGTAGAAATCACTGAAGCTGAACAAGACAAGAAAGAAATGAGGATAGTTTAAGAGACAACATCAAGCATAGCATTTATATTATAGTGCATACCAGAATTAAAAGAGAGAGAGAAAAGGGATGAGGATTTTTGTTGTTGTTGTTTTTAATTTTATTTTGCTTAACTTTAAAATATTGTATTGCTTTTGCTATACATCAAAATGAATCTGCCACAAGTATACATGTGTTGCCCATCCTGAACCCTCCTCCCTCCCCATACCATCCCTCTGGGTCATCCCAGTGCACCAGCCCCAGGCATCCATTATCAAACCTGGACTGGTGACTCGTTTCAAATATGATATTATACATATTTCAATGCTATGCTCCCAAATCATCCCACCCTTTCCCTCTCCCAGAGTCCAAAAGACTGTTTTATACATCAGTGTCTCTTTTGCTGTCTCGTAAACAGGGTTATTGTTACCATCTTTCTAAAATCCATATATATGCGTTGGTATACTGTATTTGAGTTTTTCTTTCTGGCTTACTTCACTCTGTATAATAGGCTCCAGTTCCATCCACCTCATTAGAACTGATTCAAATGTATTCTTTTTAATGGCTGAGTAATACTCCATTGTGTATATGTACCACTGCTTTCTTATCCATTCATCTGTGGATGGACATCTAGGTTGCTTCCAAGTCCTGGCTATTATAAACAGTACTGCAATGAACATTGGGGTACACGTGTCTCTTTCAATTCTGGTTTTCTCAGTGTGCATGCCCAGCAGTGGGATTGCTGGATCATAAGGCAGTTCTATTCCCAGTTTTTTGCGGAATCTCCATACTGTTCTCCATAGTGGCTGTACTAGTTTGCATTCCCACCAACAGTGTAAGAGGGTTCCCTTTTCTCCACACCCTCTCCAGCATTTATTGCTTGTGGACTTTTGGATCGCAGCCATTCTGACTGGCGTGAAATGGTACCTCATAGTGGTTTTGATTTGCATTTCTCTGATAATGAGTGATGTTGAGCATCTTTTCATGTGTTTGTTAGCCATCTGTATGTCTTCTTTGGAAAAATGTCTATTTAGTTCTTTGGCCCATTTTTTGATTGGGTCATTTATTTTTCTGGAATTGAGCTGTAGGAGTTGCTTGTATATTTTTGAGATTAGTTGTTTGTCTGTTGCTTCATTTGCTATTATTTTCTCCCATTCTGAAGGCTGTCTTTTCACCTTGCTTATAGTTTCCTTTGTTGTGCAGAAACTTTTTAAGTTTAATTAGGTCCCATTTGTTTATTTTTTATTTTATTTCCAACATACTGGGAGGTGGGTCATAGAGGATCCTGCTGTGATGTAAGTCAGAGAGTGTTTTGCCTATGTTTTCCTCTAGGAGTTTTATGGTTTCTGGTCTTACATCTAGATCTTTAATCCATTTTGAGTTTATTTTTGTGTATGGTGTCAGATCAGTCACTCAGTCGTGTCCGACTCTTTGCGACCCCATGAATCACAGCATGCCAGGCCTCCCTGTCCATCACCAACTCCCGGAGGTCACTCAGACTCACATCCATTGAGTCAGTGATGCCATCCAGCCATCTCATCCTCTGTCATCCCCTTCTCCTCTTGCCCTCAATCCCTCCTAGCATCAGAGTCTTCTCCAATGAGTCAACTCTTTGCATGAGGTGGCCAAAGTACTTGGAGTTTCAGCTTTAGCATCAGTCCTTCTAAAGAAATCCCAGGGCTGATCTCCTTCAGAATGGACTGGTTGGATCTCCTTGCAGTCCAAGGGACTCTCAAGAGTCTTCTCCAACACCACAGTTCAAAAGCATCAATTCTTCGGCGCTCAGCCGAAGTCCAACTCACAGTCCAACTCTCACATCCATACATGACCACAGGAAAAACCATAGCCTTGACTAGACGAACCTTTGTTGGCAAAGTAATGTCTCTGCTTTTGAATATGCTATCTAGGTTGGTCATAACTTTCCTTCCAAGGAGTAAGTGTCTTTTAATTTCATGGTTGCAATCACCATCTTCAGTGATTTTGGAGCCCCCAAAATAAAGTCTGACACTGTTTCCATTGTTTCCCCATCTATTTCCCATGCAGTGGTGGGACCAGATGCCATGATCTTTGTTTTCTGAATGTTGAGCTTTAAGCCAACTTTTTCACTCTCCACTTTCACTTTCATCAACAGGCTTTTTAGTTCCTCTTCACTTTCTGCCATAAGGGTGGTGTCATCTGCATATCTAAGCTTATTGATATTTCTCCCGGCAGTCTTGATTCCAGCTTGTGTTTCTTCCAATCCAGTGTTTCTCATGATGTACTCTGCGTAGAAGTTAAATAAACAGGGTGACAATATACAACCTTGAAGTACTCCTTTTCCTATTTGGAACCAGTCTGTTGTTCCATGTCCAGTTCTAACTGTTGCTTCCTGACCTGCATACAGATTTCTCAAGAGGCAGATCAGGTGGTCTGGTATTCCCATCTCTTTCAGAATTTTCCACAGTTTATTGTGATCCACACAGTCAAAGGCTTTGGCATAGTCAATAAAGCAGAAATAGATGTTTTTCTGGAACTATCTTACTTTTTCCATGATCCAGCGGATGTTGGCAATTTGATCTCTGGTTCCTCTGCCTTTTCTAAAACCAGCTTGAACATCAGGAAGTTCACGGTTCACATATTGCTGAAGCCTGGTTTGGAGAATTTTGAGCATTACTTTACTAGCATGTGAGACGAGTGCAATTGTGCGGTAGTTTGAGCATTCTTTGGCATTGCCTTTCTTTGGGATTGGAATGAAAACTGACCTTTTCCAGTCCTGTGGCCACTGCTGAGTTTTCCAAATTTGCAGGCATATTTAGTGCAGCACTTTCACAGCATCATCTTTCAGGATTTGGAATAGCTCAACTGGAATTCCATCACCTCCACTAGCTTTGTTCATTGTGATGCTTTCTAAGGCCCACTTGATTTCACATTCCAGGATGTCTGGCTCTAGGTCAGTGATCACACCATAGTGATTATCTGGGTCGTGAAGCTCTTTTTTGTACAGTTCTTCTGTGTATTCTTGCCACCTCTTCTTAATATCTTCTGCTTCTGTTAGGTCCATACCATTTCTGTCCTTTATCGAGCCCATCTTTGCATGAAATATTCCTTTGGTATCTCTGATTTTCTTGAAGAGATCCCTAGTCTTTCCCATTCTGTTGTTTTCCTCTATTTCTTTGCATTGATCACTGAAGAAGGCTTTCTTATCTCTTCTTGCTATTCTTTGGAACTCTGCATTCAGATGCTTATAGCTTTCCTTTTCTCCTTTGCTTTCTTTGAAGACATAATAGCTGAAAACTTGTCTAACCTGAGAAAGGAAAGAAACATCCAGGTCTCGGAAGCAGAGAGAGTCCCAAGCAAGATCAACTGAAAGAGGACCATACAGAGACAAATTGCATTTGAAAATGGCAAAAATTAAAGACAAAGAACTGTTAAAGCAGCAAGGGAAAAGAAAAAATTATGTGCATGGGAACTCGCATAAGGCCCTTGACTGACTATTCAGCAGAAACTCATCAGGCCAGAAGGGAGTGGCAGGGTGTATTTAAAGTGGTGAAAGAGAAAAACTATAACTAAGAATATTCAACCTGGAAAGGTGTTCATCCAGATTTGATAGAGAAATCAAAAGCTTTACACATGAACAAAAACTAAGAGTTCAGCATCACCAAACCAGCTTTACAAGAAAAGCTAAGGAGACTTTAAGCAGAAGCAGAAAGGCCATAACTAGAACATGACAATTATGAAAGGAATATCTCATTTTAAAAGGCAAATATATAATAAAGATAATAAATCAACCATGCATAAAACTTTCATGAAAGTTAAAAGACAAAAGCAGTAAAATCGCCTATATCCAAAGAAGTGGTTAAAGGATATATAAGACAAAAAGATGTAAAACACAATGTCAAAAACAGTAAACGTTGGTGGGGGGTGGGAAAAATACAAGGTTGTTAAAATATGTTTGAACTTGAGAGATCAGCAATGTAAAACAATACACACACACACACACACACACACACACACACATATATCCACCTACAGTGTGGGGAATATAGTCAATAATTATGTAGTATGGTGAGATAATGGGCTTTCCAGGTGGCACTAGTGGTAAAGATCCCGCCTGCCAATGCAAGAGATATAAAAGATGTGGGTTTTGTCCCTGGGTTGGGAAGATCTCCTGAGAAGGAAAATCAACCCACTCTAGTGCTCTTGCCTGAAGAATCCTATGGACAGAGGAGTTTGGTGGGCTACAGTCCGTCCATTGGGTCACAAAGAGTTGACATAACCCAAGTGATAAAGCATGCACACATGGTGACATATTGTAACTAGACTTCTCATGGTGATCATTTTAAAGCATATATAAATACCAAATCACTATATTATGTAATAGAAATTAACATACTGTTGTGAGTCAATTACACTTCAAAAATAAACTCATAGAAAAAGAGATCAGATGATTTGTGGTTTGGACACGACTGAGCGACTTCACTTTCACTTGTCACTTTCATGCATTGGAGAAGGAAATGGCAACTCACTCCAGTGTTCTTGCCTGGAGAATCCCAGGGATGAGGGAGCCTGGTAGGCTGCCATCTATGGGGTCGCACAGAGTCGGACACGACTGAAATGACTTAGCAGCAGAAGTGTGGGGTGAAGGAAGGAGGAATTGGCTCCTCCAAGCTTTCAATTATAAGATAAATAAGTATGTGAGATGCCATGTAAAACATAATAAATATAGTTAACACTGCTGTAAGTTATATATTGGAGAAGGAAATGGCAACCCACTCCGATATTCTTGCCTGGGAAATCCCATGGACAGAGGGACCTGGTGGGCCTGGTGGGCTGCAGTCTATGGAGTTGCACAGAGTTGGACATGACTTAGTAACTAAACAACAACAAAGTTATATATGAAAGTTGGTTAGAATAGATTCCAAGAGTTCTTATCAAAAGAAAATAATTTTTTCTATTTCTTTAACTTTGTATCTATATGAGATGATGGATGCTCACTGAACTTATTGCGTTAGTCATTTCATGCCATAGGTAAGTCAAATCACTATACTGTAGACTATTTTTTTTTACGTCTTATTAATAGTTTTATTTGTATATGCCCTGTTTACTCAAAGACACTCACAGTTTATACCCAGATAAGTACACAGTGTAGAAGGGTTATCACTGGCCATTATCTGTAACAACAACTGCCATCTTGAGTCTGCCTATTAGAGCAAATTTCTTTATATTTTGGTCCATTGATGTAATGAAAATGAAAAGATGGTTCCATATTGATTTGCTTCCTAGATTTTGCAACATCAGAAAAGGTGGATCTTAACTTTTTTTTTGGTCAAAAAGAGTGTATTTGGTATTCTTTGAGATATGTCTTGATGCTGGTACCACACATATGTTCATCATTAGCCATTCTTCCACTGAACTGCATCTTCTTAGCTTCTTGAGGATAATGTCACGTCAGAAACTTTATTGAAGAAAGATGCTGTAGATTATAGTTATGGCTCCTTATCAGCATAGCCTCCACTTCATTCTAGAAGGAAATGAAATTGCACTTGCACAGTTTGCTCTGTTCAGAGCTCTCTTCTATTGTACTTTTCTCTGCCCCTCAATACTTATTTCTGTTGCTGTCCTTCCTTTTATTTGGCAATGGATTATTTCATAGTTATCTTAGTATCTCCTGGAAGCAAAGATGTAAATGCGTGATTTGTAATTCCAGGGTTGTCTTTTATTTTTCCACTTTCTTTTTTTTTATTTTTTTTAAATTAAATTTTATTTTGCTTAACTTTACAATATTGTATTGCTTTTGTAAAGACTTTAACTTTATATAGTGCTGTATGTCAATTATATCTCAAGCAAACTGGAAAAAAAACACCATCAAGGACTGGGACCAACTAACCCAAAAGCCTACCAGCCCCAAATTCAAATTTTTACACAACTAGTTGTTTTAAGCATAAACCAAATTAGCACATTCTCAGCCATTTAGAGCTGCCTGCCTGCTTTGCACACTTCACCGAACAGCACGCCCAATATCTGTTAGTCACAGATAAGACAAACCCTGTGGTTATACAGACTCTAAGCCACTGATGCTCTTCAGAGTTTTCTGCCACCAGAGACTTCCTGTTGGACTGCTGAGAAACATCACATAAACATGTGAGTTCCCTCTTCCTGGAAATTTCCTTGCCTTCTCTCCTTGTCGATGTGTCCCCTCCAATAAACTATCTCTAGATTGTCTGGTCCTGGTTCTGTGAGGGGGACTATTTCAAGATGGATGGATGGTTGCAGGAACAGGGGTGTGTGTTTGTATGTGTATTTCCTAACTCTGTCTACTAAAAAAGCATAGAGGCAATGATTTCCCAAGATCAATAGGCACTCCTGACACCCAGATCTTGGTCTCCACCTACCATTCCCAAATAAAAGGAACTGGGGCTCCTTGGACAAATGGCTAGGGCCAGGTTGATCATAGGGAAAGAACAGGTGGAGTCAGAAAGTAAGGAAGTGCTCAGTAAACATGGGGTCATTAAAACAAGATGCACAAGTCAACTTGAAACACTGGCCAAATCTGGGATAATCTGAGAACAAAATAATAAATGGTAATGTTTTAGGTCAGGCAGCTATAACAAAATACAATAGACTAAGTGGCTTAAACAACAGAAATTTCTCACTGTTCTAAAGTTCAAAATCAAGGTGCCAGAAAGATTTCTTTCTTTTGGCTTGTAAGCAGCTTCCATCTCTCTGTGTGCTCAAGTGACCTCTTATTTGTGCGTCCATGGAGAGAGAAAGCTAGCTTTTTTTTTTTTTTTTTTTAACAGTTGAAATTGTTTGCATATCTTTATATACCTTTAAACAATGATTCTTATTTTTTCTTTCTAAATTTCTATATTGGAGAAGGAAATGGCAACCCACTCCAGTGTTCTTGCCTGGAGAATCCCAGGGACAGGGGAGCCTGGTGGGCTGCTGTCTATGGGGTAGCACAGAGTCAGACACGACTAAAGTGACTTAACCTTAGCCTAGCCTTTGGTTACTCCTCTAGGTAACTGACATTGATAACCTATAGGACAGTTATGCACATCTTTAATTTCACCCATCCACAATATATGTCTGTCTCAAAACCATTTCTTTCAGTTTTGGAAGCAAATGCATAACCTCTCTCTTTCAAAACACTCTAGATCTCCCTCTTGCTGAAGGCTGTAACTTTCTCTAAACCTGATTTTGTACCTGTTACTTCAGTCACCGCAGCATCATTACCCTTAGCACTTGTTAACTGTACGTCTGTGCAACTTTATTTTATTATTATTAAATGTTTCCCACAAATGTTTCATTGAGTTCTATTTAAATGAGTTCTGTTCTTTAGACAGCTCTTAGTACAGCACTTCACTCCATAACTGCTCAGCATGTATTTTGTGGCCATGAAAAACATTTCTGCAAGAAGTTTCTGCAAATGTATTTTCTAAAGCCAGTCACTGTTATATCCGGCGGCCACTGTATTAAGTTTAACTTGATTAAAAGTCTGTCCAGCTTGTTCAAAGTTTAGTAACTTGAATCTTTTGGTTCCAGGAGATTTCTTGTTCCCAATTTATATGATAAGGATGTATGAAAATTATTATTTTCAAGTTATTCTGAGATAAATTATTGTCTTGTTATTTTGAGGGTTTTAAAACTTCTAAAGGCAAAAGGAAACTCTTTGTATATGAGGTAATCACAGGTGAGGTTTTTCTGTAAATTGTACTTTGGAGGCAGCTCATGAGAAACCCAGAGAAGGCAATGGTACCCCACTCCAGTACTCTTGCCTGGAAAATCCCATGGATGGAGGAGCCTGGTAGGCTGCAGTGCATGGGGTCGCTAAGGGTCAGACACGACTGAGCGACTTCACTTTCAATTTTCACTTTTCATTTTCACTCATTGGAGGAGGAAATGGCAACCCACTCCAGTGTTCTTGCCTGGAGAATCCCAGGGACAGGGGAGCCTGGTGGGCTGCCGTCTATGGGGTCACACAGAGTTGGACACGACTGAAGCGACTTAGCATATATAAAGCTGCTCTTCATGGAAGTAATCTAAAACCATTATTTCCTTTAAATGTATTGACCTTAAATTTTCTCATTTGTATGCAAATATATTTATTTTTAATTTCTAATACAAAATAATTTTCATTGGTTAATTATGCCTCTTAGGAAGAAAAATCTTAGAACTGAAATGGTATAATAATTTAAAGCTACAGTAAAATTATAAATTACAAGTGGTATTTAAAAGTTAAATTGTTTACCTGCAAGGCCTTTTATTAATACCCAAGGCCAAGAAAAAAAAATCCCATGTGATAAAATTATGAGTCAAATTTTTCTACTTATAGCATGTGGCTATTCTTACATATGAGATCAATAATACTACTCATCCACATTCCGTGACTTAAATTGAACAAAAACAAGAATAAAGTTATTTGATTAAAAAAAAAAAAAAGCTGGCTAATGTGTATCCAATGTTTGCTGCTGTTGTTTAGTCGCTAAGTCGTGTCTGACCTCTTGGCAACCCCATAGACTGCAGCCGTCCAGCTCCCTCTGTCCATTGGATTTCCCAGACAAGAATACTGGACTGGGTTGCCATTTCCTTCTTGAGGACAACAATTTTTCTCGTGTCCCTTCTTTTAATGGAAATAATCCCATCATGAGGTCCCCTCTTTCATGATTTTGTGCTCAGTTGTGTCCAACTCTTTGTACCCCATGGGCTGTAGCCTGCCAGGCTCCCTTATCCAAGGGATTCTCTAGGCAAGAATACTCTAGGCAAGTATTCTCCAGAGGATCTTTCCTACTCAGAGATTGATCCTGTGTATCCAGCATTGGCAGGCAGGTACTTTACCACTGACCCACCAGAGAAGCCCCCTTCATGACTTCATCTAACCTTAATTACCTCCCAAAGGCTCCTATTTTCAAATACCATGGAGGGTGAAGGGCTCAACCTATCATCTGGAGTTGGGGTATGCCAACATTCATAACAGAATATGATGACTCAGTACACATAGGATAAAATAGGAAACCAGGAATACATGGTGATGTGAATAACTGAATAAATAAACAAATGGAGAAGGAATAAAAACCCCTCTTTAGAGTAGAATTCCAACTAATAAATGTAAAAAATTATGGGAATAAATGATCATCATTTAGCAAATGTCACAATAATAATCAAGTTTTAGTCAAGAATAATGAATGTTAAACTGGGTTGAAGTACAATAAAAAACAGGATAATTTCATAATATTAATTAACCTCACACGATATTAATTACAAAAAGGAAAACAGTAACTTTTCAGTGGTAAGACCTGGCAAATCCTACTTTAACCAAAAGATCAAAGTCAACCTCAACAGCAATGGGGCAAATCAGCATTACACGCCCTCCAATGTGACATGCTGAGAGTAAGCAATACTACTTTTGTGATATTCTTGCAAAAATGTAAAACTTGAGTCTAGTCAGAGGAAACCTCAGACAAATCTAAACTGAGAGACTTTTTAAAAGTCTGAAGTTCGTGAAACACAAAGAAAAACTGAGGAACTCTGATGATTAAAGGAGACTAAGGGGACCTGACAAGTTCATGCAATCTGTGACCCTAGGTTTGGCCTCAGTTAAGGGTTGTGTCTATATATTCTACCTCTAGTCCCAAATAACAAAAAACATGGAAGCAAGCGCTAAATAAAATGGTTATCAGTAAATACTTATTTATTGATTGCTTACCAAGAAATCTAGGTGGGTAGGGCCCTCTGCTTTCATCAGCCTTCCTCTCTCTGAGTAGAAATGTGTGTTCTGACCCACCCGTATAGTGAAGGTATGCACTTATATACGTCAGAGGAGCTCTATCCTTCACCAGAGAATTTATGGGATATAGGCTAAAAAAATTGAGTGGCTGCCTGGAGATATGACCTGTGACCTTATAAGAAGATGGCCATGGGGGAAATAAAGAGACACAGGGAGAATATCATGTGAGGATGGAGGATTAGAGTGATGCATCAAAAGCCAAGGAATGGTAGAGATGCTGGGAAACTACTAGAAGCTTGGAAGAGGCAAAGGAGGATTCTCATATCAGTTTCAGAAGGAGCATAGCTTTGCAAGACCTTGAGTTAAGACTTACAGCCTGCTACAGATCACAGGTCATATTGGAGTAGGGCCCACTTTACTCCAGTATGACCTCATTTAACTAATGATACATGTATGGAGTGACCCTATTTCTAAATACAACCATATTCTGAGGGACTGGAGATAAGGACTTCACCATATCTTTTGGGGAACACAGTGCAACCCTTAAAAGCCCTGAATGTCTTTAAGGGTCAGTTAATCTTTATACTTTCTTAACATTTCTGCTGTTTTAAATCATCTAGTTTGTGACAGTGTGTTATGGCAGCTCTAGCAAGCTAACACAAGGACCTATGTACCAAATCTCATTCTAGTGGCTCTGGATCAAAGTGAAATAAGATGTGGTCCTATCTTCAGGGATATGCTAGATAAGACTTCAGAAAGAGAGAGACAGAGAGTGAGAGATGCGGGGAGGGAGATGAATAGAAGGAGGGAGGAGAGATATTAGTTAAGAGATTTGTATTATTAGGAGAGAAATTCTCTGATGGTCAGTCAGTGGTAAAGGCCCCATCTGCCAATACAGGAGATGCGAGTTCAATCCCTGGGTCAGAAATATCCCCTAGAGAAGGAAATGGCAACACATTTCCGTATTCTTGCCTGGAGTATTCCATGGATAGGGGAACCTGGTGGGCTGTAGTCCATAGAGTCACAAAGACACACACTTCAGATGTTGGAATAAAAATGATATACGCACAATGAAATTTGAGAGACAGCAAATCTCTATGGACTAATTTATAAAGTTACTAAAAATTCTAGTAGAAGTTTTTAAAAGGAATCCAACAACTTATTCTGAATATGTAGTAGAATAGAGATCCATAAATAGCTAAATCAGTTTTGAAAAAGGAGCAAAAAATGCTATTCTCAACCAAAAAATGGTAAGATATATCATAAAGCTTCTCTAATAGCTCATAGCTCAGTTGGTAAATCTTCTCTAACAGCTCAGTTGGTTAAGAATCCGCCTGCAATGCATGAGACCCTGGTTTGATTCTTGAGTTGGGAAGATCCACTGAAGAAGGGATAGACTACCCACTCCAGTAATCTTGGGCTTCCCTTGTGGCTCAGCTGGTAAAGAATCTGCCTGCAATGTGGGAGACCTGGGTTTGATCCCTGGGTTGGGAAGATCCCTGGAGAAAGGAAAGGCTACCCACTCCAGTATTCTGGCCTGGAGAATTCCATGGACTGTGAAGTCCATGGGGTTGCATAGAGTCAGACATGACCGAGCAACTTTCACTTTCATACCAAAAAGCCATGATAATAAAGCAGTGTGGACCTAGTGCAGCCATAGGTAAATAAATCAATAGATTAGAAGAAAGAGCTCAGTAACACACCTGTATGTTTTGAGGAACTTGGTACATGAGGGAAATACTACTTGAATCCATGAGGCAAAATGGATGGACTGTTCAATGGATGTTATTGAGGAAACTGATGGACTCTACAGGGGAAAAGAGAATTAGAAAACTTACACAATATACAAAGATGGTTATCAATGGATTAAAGAACTAAGCATGAAAGACAAACTAAAGCAAATAGGAGAAAATATAGAAATATATATTTGTGATTTTGAGTAGAAAGGACTAGTGAAACTTCCAAAATGCAAAGTGCAAGGGAAAATTTTTTCAATTGCCTATTTAAAAAATAAAAATCTCAAATGATTATATATATAAAATTACCAGATTATTTACAGATTAGAAAAAGTTAACTGTGAACTTCCAGATGTTCAAGCTGGTTTTAGAAAATGCAGAGGAACCAGAGATCAAATTGCCAACATCCGCTGGATCATCAAAAAGCAAGAGAGTTCCAGAAAAACACCTATTTCTACTTTACTGACTATGCCAAAGCCTTTGGCTGTGTGGATCAGAATAAACTGTGGAAAATTCTGAAAGAGAGGGGAATACCAGACCACTTGACCTGCCTCTTGAGAAACCTGTATGCAGGTCAGGAAGCAACAGTTAGAACTGGACATGGAATAACAGATTTGTTCCAAATAGGAAAAGGAGTACGTCAAGGCTGCATATTGTCACCCTGCTTATTTAACTTTTATGCAGAGTACATCGTGAGAAATTCTGGACTGGATGAAGCACAAGCTGGAATCAAGATTGCTGGGAGAAATATTAATAACCTCAGATATGCAGATGACACCACCCTTATGGCAGAAAGTGAAGAAGAACTAAAGAGCCTCTTGATGCAAGTGAAAGAGGAGAGTGAAAAAGTTGGCTTAAAGCTCAACATTCGGAAAACTAAGATCATGGCATCCGGTTTCATCACTTCATGGCAAATAGATGGGGAAACAGTGGAAACAGTGGCTGACTTTATTTTGGGGGCTCCAAAATCACTGCAGATGGTGATTGCAGTCATGAAGTTAAAAGACGCGAACAGGAGGAGGAGCTAAGATGGCGGACGAGTAAGACGGGGAGAATACTTTCTCCTCCACAAATCCATTAAAAGAACATTTGAATGCTGAATAAATCCTATAAAACAACTTCTGAATGCCGGCAGAGGACATCAGGCACTTAGAAAGACAACTCATTATCTTCAAAATGAGAAAACGAGCCATGTGGTAACTCCTTTTGCGGAGAAGTGGCGCGGACACCAGCATTTGCTATTGGCAAGCGGGGGCTGGGCTAGGAGGAGCGGTGAGGCCTGCATTGCTTTGAGAAAGGATTTGGTCTGGCTATGTCGGGCGCTATCTGAGCGAAATAACCAGACTGTCGGTTATCTACTACATCAAAAGCCAGCCCTAACTTAAGACATCACCAGGACTATCTACGGAACAAAGGGCTGCATAGAGTTGGCCGGCTGCAGGCCGTCCCACTCTGGTGACAGGCAGCCAGGGTCGGAGGCGGGCAATTACAGCCCTAGAGAGACGCTGTCTAACGGAACTGTGAGTAGGTTTCTGTGCTGACTCATGCTTCTTGGGGCTCTGGATGGTCAACATCTGCCTGAGAAAGTGCACTGTTTGTATACCCAGAAAACTGAGCGGCGGAGAGGCGATAAGTCGCAGCAGCTGCACTCGCTGAACATTTCATCACCTGTGCTACTCGGATCTGGGAAGGGCATAAAACGCAGACTCAACCAAGTCTGTGCTTCTGAGGATTATCCGAGTGCCTGAACCTGGCCGGTTTAGATTTGGGTGTTCATCTCCGCCTCCTCTGTAACAGGACAGAGATCAGATATTGAAAAACCTGTAAACCGCCTCAATAAAGAGAATTCAACAAACTACCAGAATATAGTAAGGACACTCTAAACTTGGCAATTTTAACAAAATGAAGAGACAGAAGAATACCCAGCAGCTAAAGGAACAGGATAGATGCCCACCAAACCAAATCAAAGAGGAAGAGATAGGGAATCTACCTGATAAAGAATTCCGAATAATGATAGCGAAATTAATCCAAAATCTCGAAATCAAAATGGAATCACAGTTAAAGAGTCTAGAGACAAGGATTGAGAAGATGCAAGAAAGGTTTAACAAGGACCTAGAAGAAATAAAAAAGAGTCAACACATAATAAATAATGCAATAAATGAGATCCAAAACACCCTGGAGGCAACAAATAGTAGAATAACAGAGGCAGAAGATAGGATTAGTGAATTAGAAGATAGAATCCTAGAAATAAATGAATCAGACGAGAAAAAAGAAAAACGCATCAAAAGAAATGAGGACAATTTCAGAAACCTCCAGGATAACATCAAACGCTACAACATTCGAATCATTGGAGTTCCAGAAGAAGAAGATAAAAAGAAAGATCATGAGGAAATACTTGAGGAGATAATAGTTGAAAACTTTCCTAAAATGGAGAAGGAAATTACCACTCAAGTTCAAGAAATCCAGAGAGTCCCTAACAGGATAAACCCAAGGTGAAACACCCCAAGACACATATTAATCAAATTAACAAAGATTAAATATAAAGAACAAATATTAAAAGCAGCTAGGGAAAAACATCAAATAACTCACAAGGGAATTCCCATAAGGATAACAGCTGATCTTTCAATAGAAACTCTCCAAGCCAGGAGGGAATGGCAAGACGTAATTAAAGTGATGAAAGAAAATAACTTACAGTCTAGATTATTGTATCCAGCAAGGATCTCATTCAAATATGAAGGAGAAATCAAAAGCTTTACAGATAAGCAAAAGTTGAGAGAATTTTGCACCACTAAACCATTTCTCCAACAAAAACTAAAGGACTTTCTCTAGATAGGAATCACTAAAAGGGTGTATAAATTCGAACCCAAAATAATAAAGTAAATCTTATTTATCAATAATTGCTTTAAATATTTATGGGCTGAATGCCCTAATCAACAGACAAAGACTGGCCGAATTGATACAAAAACAAGACCCCTACATACCTTGTCTACAAGAGACAACCAAAAGACTAAAATGGGTCAAATGGATACAAAAACTAGACCCCTATATATGTTGTCTACCAGAGAACCACCCTAAAATACGGGATATATACTGACTGAAAATGAAGGCCTGGAAAAAGATTTTCTATGCAAATATGGACCATAAGAAAACAGGAGTAGCAATACTTATATCAGATAAAATTGACTTTAAAGATCCTGAAAAGGAGACAATGAAGGTTACACATAACGACTTAAAGGAACAATCCAAAAAGAAGTTATAACAATTATAAATATATATGCACCCAACATTGGAGCATTGATATATCTAAGACAAACATTAATTAATATGATAGAAGAAATATGCACCAATACAATAATAGTGGGAGACTTTAATACCCCACTCATATAATCTGGCTGTAATAGACAAAGTAAAGAGCAAAACATATTCACTTATGAGCCTCAAAAAATTCAGTTCACTCAGGAGAGTTTTTTTAAAAAAAAGACTTATTTGTTCACTCTGTAAAGGTTTATTGACTATTTTAAAAAATAAAATAAAATAAAAGACGCTTACTCCTTGGAAGGAAAGTTATGACCAACCTAGACAGTGTATTAAAAAGCAGAGACATTACTTTGCCAACAAAGGTCTGTCTAGTCAAGGCTATGGTTTTTCCAGTGGTCATGTATGGATGTGAGAGTTGGACTATCAAGAAAGCTGAGCACTGAAGAATTGATGCTTTTGAACTGTGGTGTTGGAGACGACTCTTGAGAGACCCTTGGACTGCAAGGAGATCCAACCAGTCCATCCTAAAAGAGATAGTCCTGGGTGTTCATTCGAAGGACTGATGCTGAAGCTGAATCTCCAATACTTTGGCTACCTGATGTGAAGAGCTGACTCATTTGAAAAGACCCTGATGCTGGGAAAGACTGAGGGCAGGAGAAGGGGATGACAGAGGATGAGATAGTTGGATGGCATCACCGACTCAATCGACATGAGTTTGGGTAGGCTCTGGGAGTTGGTGATGGACAGGGAGGCCTGGCATGCTGCAGTTCATGGGGTCGCTAAGATTTGGACATGACTGAGTGACTGAATCCCAAAGAAAGACAATGCCAAAGAATGCTCAAACTACCACACAATTACACACATCTCACACGCTAGTAAAGTAATGCTCAAAATTCTCCAAGCCAGGCTTCAGCAGTATGTGAACCGGGAACTTCCTGATGTTCAAGCTGGTTTTAGAAAAGGCAGAGGAACCAGAGATCAAATTGCCAACATCCGCTGGATCATCGAAAAAGCAAGAGAGTTCCAGAAAAACATCTATTTCTGCTTTATTGACTATGCCAAAGCCTTTGACTGTGTAGATCACAATAAACTATGGAAAATTCTGAAAGAGATGGGAATACCAGACCACCTGATCTGCCTCTTGAGAAATCTGTATGCAGGTCAGGAAGCAACAGTTAGAACTGGACGTGGAACAACAGACTGATTCCAAATAGGAAAAGGAGTACGTCAAGGCTGTATATTGTCACCCTGCTTATTTAACTTATATGCAGAGTACATCATGAGACATTCTGGACTGGATGAAGCAGAAGTTGGAATCAAGATTGCTGAGAGAAATATCAATAACCTCAGATATGCAGATGACACCACCCTTATGGCAGAAAGTGAAGAGGGGCTAAAAGCCTCTTGATGAAAGTGAAAGTGGAGAGTGAAAAGGTTGGCTTAAAGCTCAACATTCAGAAAACGAAGATCATGGCATCTGGTCCCATCACTTTATGGGAAATAGATGGGGAAACAGTGGAAACAGTGTCAGACTTTATTTTTGTGGGCTCCAAAATCACTGCAGATGGTGACTGCAGCCATAAAATTAAAAGACGTTTACTCCTTGGAAGGAAAGTTATGACCAACCTAGATAGCATATTAAAAAGCAGAGACATTACTTTACCAACAAAGGTCCGCCTAGTCAAGGCTATGGTTTTTCCTGTGGTCTTTTTTGGATGTGAGGGTTGGACTTTGAAAAAGGCGGGGGCCGGAGAATTTTTTTTTTTTTTATTTTGGGTTTGGGGAAGCTTTTTTGAGTCCCCTTGGAAGGGAAAAAAAACAACCAGTCCATCCCGAAGGAGATCAGCCCTGGGATTTCTTTGAAAGGACTGATGCTGAAGCTGAATCTCCAGTATTTTGGCTACCTGATGCGAAGAGCTGACTCATTGGAGATGACTCTGATGCTGGGAGGGATTGGGGGCAGGAGGAGAAGGGGTCGACAGAGGATGAGATGGCTGGATGGCATCACTGACTCGATAGACGTGAGTTTGAGTGACCTCCGGGAGTTGGTGATGGATAGGGAGGCCTGACATGCTGCGGTTCATGGGGTCGCTAAGAGTTGGACACGACTGAGCGACTGATCTGATCTGAGACTGAACTGACCTGAACTGAACTAAGGAAAAGTTGTTTGCAATATGAAACCATAAGAGGTTGTTGTTGTTCAGTCACTAAGCCATGTCCAACTCTTTGCAGTCCCAAGGACTGCAGCATACCAAGGCTTCCCTGTCCTTAACTATAGCCCAGAGTTTGCTCAAACTCATGACCACTAAGTCAGTGATGTCTTACAACCATGTCATCCTCTGTCATCCCCTTCTCCTCCTGCCCTCAATCTTTCCCAGCATCAGGGTATTTCCCAATGAATAAGTTCTTTGCATCAGGTGGCCAAAGTACTGGAGTTTCAGCTTCAACATCAGTCCTTCCAATGAACACTCAGGGTTGATTTCCTTTAGGATTGACTGATTTGATCTTCTTGCTGTCCAAAAAAGTCTCAAGAGTCTTCTCCAACACCACAGCTTGAAATCATCAATTCTTCAGCACTCAGCCTTCCTTATGGTCCAACTCTCACATCCATACATGACTACTGAAAAAACCATAGCTTTGACTATACAGGTCTTTGTCAACAAAGTGACATCTCTTCTTTTTAAATACACTATCTAGATTTGTCATAGTTTTCCTTCCAAGGAGGAAGCATCTCTTAATTTCATGGCTGCAGTCACTGTCCACAGTGATTTTACAGCTGAAGGAAATAAAATCTGCCACCATTTCCACTTTTCCTCCATCTATTTGCCATAAGGTGATGGGATCGGATGCCATGATCTTAGTTTTATGAAAGTTGAGTTTTCAGCCAGCTTTCTCACTCCCCTCTTTCACCCTCATCAAGAGGCTTTTTAGGTCCTCTTTAGTTCTGTAAGAGGTTAATAATTAACTATACAAAATCCCAGAAGTAAATATCTAGGATATGCAAGCAAATCCACAAATAAAAGATAGGAAGACCATGGAAAATATTCTCTTAAAATGGACCTTGTAAGACCTTATTGAATTTACACATTCAATAAATATTTATTGAGTGTCTATCACATGTCAACACTGCTCTAGGCACCAGGGTTACAGCAGACAAATTTCCTGCCCTTATGAAATTTAAATAGTCCACAACCTTCTCTCTTACCAGTAAGAGAAAGAAATTAGTTTCTACTAAATGAATTTTCCTTTAAAATTATAATTGTGTCATTTTAAAATTGGAGGAATTTTTAGGGTGCATTTCTTCTAATTTCATACATTTGTGATGATATTCCCAGGGCACAGTGGCCTGACACATAAACATAGATGAAGTGTCACCTATGACACATAGTTGACACTTCACCTGTGTTTAGAATGTAAAGGCCAGTAGTTAGATGGGTCCAGAATTGCTATGACTGAGTCATGGCTTTTCCATTTTGTGCCATTTGGCAACCTGTCTGAGCTTTAGTTCCTTCATCAGTAAAATAACAAATGATGAGAGCTCAACAATTCATATGAGGATTAAATGAGATAATATAAAACAAAACAGCATCTGGCACATGACAAAAATTCAATCTCTGGCACATGATAAAAATTCAACCATGACTATTTTTACATCTATATTTCATGTTGATATTGAGTCCAATAATTGTTATTTCCCCATGCATATCATGGGGCTTTCCAGGTGGCAAAGAATCCACCTACCAGTGCAGGAGATGCAAGAGACACGGGTTTGATCCCTGGGTCAGGAAGATCCCCTGGAGTAGGAAGTGGCAACCCACTCCAGTGTTCTTGCCTGGAGAAGTCCATGGACAGAGGAGCCTGGCAGGTTACAGTCCATGGGGTCACAAAAAGTTGGACACAACTGAGCACAACAGACATATGCTATCTCAAAATTAGTATGGTAACACTTCTGGTTATTAATCAGGCAATTAATTTTTTCTTTAATAATCAGAAAGGGAAGTCATATGCCTTCCCTGAGACCTACCCTGGTAGTGTGTGAGGTGTGTCTTGTAGATTAACCATTAATCCTAGAGTGAAAACTGAATTCAGGGTTGTTGGGCTGGAAAAGATGTGAGACACCATCTTGCCAGTCCCCGGTTTTTTGACACAGGCAGATGCAAAGACCTGAAAGAGGTAAGTACCATGCTCTGAGTTTGCACAGCTAGAACTATGGCACTTCTTCTGTGGTTATAATTAATTATGGTCAGAAAAGATGACTATGATTAAGAAATCATGGTTGTGATTAGGAAACATTAATGTTACCAGGTGGCTTTGTGAACTGGGTGTGAACTGGCTCCATGAATGACCTCAATTAATTAGAGACCTAGACTCAGGAGGACTCAAAGTTATTCCGAGTATGAATGTGCTGGACTTTAATTGACTGTTGCTTTGGTTCAGTAGGTGGAGCCACTCTTCCTCATTAGAGTAAACAGATTCAACTCAATTATAAATAGAAAAAAATATGTGCCCTCCGCCATTGAGAGTTGCAGAGAGTGACGACTACCTGAAGACCTCGGGTGCCGCGGTGAGCCGTGTTGGAGCATGAGTTCCAAGCCACAGTCCATCGGGGTCATTGGAGCTCCTTTCTCAAAGGGCCAGGTGAGTCAAATTCTGGCTTTGAATAACTGCAGTTTATGAGAAAAGTTACGAATTTCAAAATGAGTAAGGTGTTACCGTCTGGTTAAACAGCCTGATACAACCTGACCTGAAATTTATATTAAAGTCTTTTCATAATTTTACATCATTGTATAATTATGGTCACAAATCCACTTATAACATTAGATTTATAACACCTAATCCCAGCCACAGCCAGTTTTATTTAAATGTGCCGAACTTTTCCTCATTTTTTGAGAAAATAATTTTATTTGAGTGGATATAGACTATTTCTGCCTTGTAGCTACTCATTTAGATTTCCATGCTCTTATCACTATTGGTGTTACTGTGTATATGTAGAAGGAGATAGAATTTTAAGAAAATATATTTTTTTTAGTTATGTAATTAATACCTAGAAAGATTCATAGATGGGTGGTAAATTTTAAGTTTTAAAAATGTGAATAAACTAAATATTATTGATTTATCAACATTTTGAGTTATTTATATTATTTTAGAGCTTTAAGGATTCTATAAAAGTGTTGATTCATGGATTAGGTGGAGTTCTTTGTGTACCTCTTTTTGAGGGATGAAAAAAGAAAAGCAAAAAAGGAAATCCACCTGCAGATTGATCACATTGAAAAGACTATTGGATTTATCAAACTCCCAAGTTCTAAAACATGCCAGCAACACTTAAATATACTTTCTTTTTTTCTTACCCAGGCACACTCATTCTGGTAAATCTAATGAGATTACAGATATCTTCAACTCCTCCAAGTGTCTGTGCTAAAGGGGTGGGGGAAGAATAAAACAAAAGCAAATAAGATAAAGTGTGAATTAAAACTCACCATGCAGATTTTTTTGAGGTTGTGGTTGTTTTAAATGGGTTTCTCGGGATTCTTAGAACTTTCTCTTTGCCCAACTGAGCAATGTATGGCTTCTCTTAGTTCTGAACTCTTGCTTTGCACTCTGTAACTTTTTTTATTACAAAACAAATTGGGACAGGTCAGAGGTTAGAGATGCGAACTGCATTTGAAATGTCAGTCAAAACTGCTTCACTTCCCTTGAAAATCTTTCAAAGTTCTCTCCCGAAACACAGGGAGGTTTTGCTGACAAAGAGGTATTTCTTGTAATGCTGGGCTTAATTGCAAATTCTACAATGTGCTCACGTATTCTGACAGGTTCTAACAAAGATAACAGTAAAATAACTGATTAAAAAAAAGAAGAAGAAGAAGAAAAGAGGGGAAGGAGGGAGAAAGGAAGAAAGAAAGGGAGAGAGGGAGGGAGGAAATGGCTTGAACATGCTCTGATCCCTGGACCCCAGCAGAAGGCCACATGCTGATGATAACAGCCTCTCTAGGGGATAACATTTTGAAACATAGCCCGGTGCACTTTCTGTTCTCCATGATTCTTCCTCCTGCCTCTACAGCCCCTCCTTATTAAAACATGGCGCCATGCAGAGTATGACACTACACATACACACACACACACACACACACACACACGAAAATGAAGCTTCTTGTCTTAAGAGATTTTTCTACTCTAAGCCATAGCATAGAAGGGAAAAATCAGCCAACATATGAATTTCTATCTTCAGCCAAAGGACATAAAATTTGGGTAAACCAGCAAAGGAGAGGATTAAAGGGCAGATGACTAGAAGGTTGAATCTGAGAAAGAACTCCATCCTCAGCTCCACGCCCTTGCAGGGCAGTGGTTGAGGGGGGTGGGTGGTGACCAAAAATGAAGTAGGTATTATGTTTATTGTCCCGTTGTGAGCTAAGGCTCAGAGGGCTATGGTAATTTGTTCAAGGTCACACTGCTTTGACTGTGTAATTCCAGACACTGATACCAAGCCTGTGCTCCTGACCTGCGCTGCTACATCTTTAGTTCTACAGCGGATCTTGGAATTGGGGTCAATTAGGGATTGGAGCCTAGTTTCAAAGTCAGTAGTGCTAACAAAGAACAATGAGGAAAGACCGAACATGAGAAGCATTTTAAATCAGATGGAAAATAAAAGCTAGAAAGTGTTACTCTGGGAAGTTGAACAACTGTGCTATTGTAAATATGCAGCCAGCCCTCCATATCTGTGGGAATGTCTTTACTGTCATTTTATGTAAGGCACTTGAGCATCTGTGTGTGGGAGGGGAGGGTGTCCTGGTCAATCCTATACAGATCTGGAGGAGGAATTTTAGTATCAGTTAAGGGGTTGTATAAGATTTTTCTTCTTTTTTTTTAAATAATTCTGAAAGTTGAGTGGTGTTATTTTTGAAATTTTTATTGAAATATAGTAGATTTACAATGTTTTAGTTTTGAGTGTACAGCAAAATGATTTAGTTATATATATATATATATATAATTTTAATTCTTTTCCATTGAAAGTTATTATAAGATATTGAATATAGTTCTCTGTGCCCTACAGTAGGTCCTCTTTGGTTATCTATTTTGTATACATTAGTGTGCATATTTTAATTCCAAACTCCTAACTTATCCCCTCATCTCTATCTCCCCTTTGGTAGCCATAAGTTTGCTTTCTATGTTTGTCAGCCTATTTTTGTTTTGTAAATAAGTTCATTTGTCAGGAGTGTTTAAAATTTGTTCCAAAGTTTGAAAGGGAGAGGGCAAAAGTCAGGGAGTTTTATGACACTGACAATTTCTGAACACCTACTAAGTGTCAGCTCTATACCAAAAAATACAGTGCTGGAAGTGTAGAGAAGATTGGACAGAAATCTAATAAAGGAGAGAAAACAACAACAAATAACTCAAAATCAAGGCAAAATTTCAGCCAAGTAGCACTCTGCTGCTGCTGCTAAGTTGCTTCAGTTGTGTCCGACTCTGTGCGACCCCATAGACAGCAGCCCACCAGGCTCCCCCGTCCCTGGGATTCTCCAGGCAAGAACATTGGGGTGGGTTGCCATTTCCTTCTCCAATGCATGAAAGTGAAAAGTGAAAGTGAAGTTGCTCAGTCCTGTCCGACTCGTAGCAACCCCATGGACTGCAGCCTACCAGGCTCCTCCATCCATGGGATTTGCCAGGCAAGAGTACTGGAGTGGGGTGCCATTGGAGCTTAAAAATTGTACCTACTTGTTGAGGGGGTAGGGGTGGAGTCATAAAAAAAGGCAGCGAAGTGAAGGAGCAAACGTGTCTGTCTGAGCCTGGTGGAGGGGGGAGTCCCTTGCTGCCAGGGACAGGAATTTGACACGGAGGATTTGCCTGGTAGTCAGGGCAAGTCATCTGGTGATTTGAGGTGGGAGGAACTTCCACTTAGTTTGGTGCCACAGTGCAACCCTAAGGATGGACACAGGTGTCTTTCGGCACATCTTCCCACTTGATGGCAGGCTTCCCAGGCAGCACTGGTGGTGATGTGCAGGAGGCCTAAGAGACAAGGGTTCGTTCGCTGGTTTGGGAAGATCCCCTGGAGAAGAGAATCCAGAAGGACAGCCCCTCTCCAGTGTTCTTGCCTGGAGAATTTCATGGACAGAGGAGACCGGTGGGCTGTAGTCCATGAGGTCGCAAAGTGTTGGACACGACTGAGTGACTAACACTTTCACTTTTTCACTCCCACCTAACAGCGCAAAGTAACTTTCTCTATTGAAAAGCCTTGTTGGAAATTGGAATCAGAGAGACACATAAAAGAACTATTTCCTTAGATGGCTTATCTGCCAGGGGGCTGGGGAAGACTTACTGCAAGGAAGAAGCATGCTAGCTTCCCTGATGTAAAAAAAGCAAAGGTAGCATTGTGCCAACCATGCTTAGACAGGTCAAAACTTGAAATACTGGGTTGGTCTTTGTGAGTTCATCTCCCAACTGATGATTTTCTCTGCTGCCTCCTTTCTCCACAAGAGCCCTAACTTACTACCATGCGGACCTGCACGTAGGTCTGTCTTGTCACGCTCTTTTTTTTTTAACCTTATGTTTTGACTCAAGCTGTTCTCCAGGTTTGCAAAGTTTCTTTGTCACCCCATCTATTTTCCTGAATGACCTACTCATGTTGCAAGACTCAGCAGAAATGTCAGCCTGTTCCCTGCAGACTTCTCTGAAACTTCTCCACCCCTGACAGGGTTAGGAACATCCTGTTTTTGTGATTACAATATCTTATAACTGTGTTGACACAAATCTCTAAGTATTATAATCGGGATTATTTATAAATATCCAAATCCCCTATTCACTTGTGAGTCACTCAAAGACAAAAGCCCTCTCCTTTGGATCATTGTATCTGTATCTCCCAGAGTGCTTTTGTACAAAACGTGTCCACTGTGTTGGTAACATAGTGTGATGAAGAAGAGAAGCTGCAAGTTTTGGGATCCAGACCACCTGCATGTGAACTAAGGCTCTGCCACTTGTTCGCTGTGTACCTGTAGGAAAGTTATATAACCTTTTTGATTCTATATCTTCATATTTGACATAGGAGTAATTCAATCTACCTCACTGTGATGACAGTGAGATCGTGTAAATTCCTGACCCTGTAGGTACTCAAAAAGTGATAGTTACTCTTCAACTGATTAATGAGAAAGGTTTCTATTGTGGGGGTTTGAAGCTACGATAATGTCTGAATTACTCTATGTTTTCATTGTTCAGCCACGAGGAGGGGTGGAAGAAGGCCCTACAGTACTGAGAAAGGCTGGTCTGCTTGAGAAACTTAAAGAACTAGGTAACTGTTTACTTAATCAATTTTTTATTAAAGTATAGTTGATGTACAATATTATATGTTACATATTTATACACTATAGTGATTTATAATTTTAAGGGTTATACTCCTTTTACAGTTATTGTAAAATGCTGGCTGTATTTCCTGTGTTGTACATTACATCCTTGTAGCTTATTTTATTTGTAATAGCTTGTACCTCTCGACCCTCTACTCCTATATTGCCCCTCCCCCACCCCTTCCCCACTGGTAACCACTGGTTTGAACAAGGTAATTCCTAAATTGAAAGCTGATCAGCCCAATTTCTTTCTTACTCTGAAGGAAGGTCCAGGCTTCTGCTAAAAGAGGGTGTGTCTGGAGTGACATTTATACCACAGTGACATTATAGCAGCATTGGCTATAACCTTAGAAGTACATCTTATTAAAAAAAATGCAGTGAAGGGGAGAATGCTCAGTAAACACTGTTGGATGAATATCCTCACTCAGATATTTTGTCTTTCCAGTGAGACTACTCTTAGAGTAATCTGTGTGTGGAAGAGCTAAGGGGTAGGTGCATGGTAGGGGATTCAGGGAAACTGAAAATGAAAAGCCAGGGCAGCAGAAAGTGCATTACTAACAAAAGGATCCTTATTTGTAAAAAGAAATAAAATAAGATGGTTATATAATAATAGCAGTACCTAGTATTTGCATTAACATCTTAATATGTGTACATATATACATATATTCTATATATACACATGAGCATGCAGATGAAAAGTAGTATAATTTTAAAAGTATGGGCTAAAGTAAAGGTCATCTTTATATGTAAAACCCTGATGAAATGTTGGGGAGGATATAGATCAATCAGAACTCTCATGTATTTCTGGTGAAAGTGGGAAGTGCCGCCACTTCACGGAAGTTGTGCTGCGCGACCCCGGACTGAGCCGGGCCCTCCGTCCGGGACCAGGCAAGACTGCTGGAGTGGATTGCCATTTCCTTCTCCAATGCATAAATACACAGCCACTTTGGAAAGCACTTTGGCAGTTTCTTAAATAAACATGCATTTACCTCTTGACCCAGCAAATCTTCTCCTAGAGGTTTACCAAGAGAAGTGATAACATATACTACAAAGTCTTCTACTTGAATGTTTGTAGTAGCATTATTTATAAAAGTCAGGAAATGGAAACAACAAATGCTCATCAACTGGTGAATGGATAAACAAAAAGTGGTACATCCATACCATGGGGGTAATACTCAACAAGAAATAGGAACACAGGCAAGAACATGGGTGAATCTCAAAGATATCATGCTGAATGAAAGGGACCAGACACAAAAGTCTATAAACTGTATGATTTATATGAAATTCTAAGAAAGACAAAAGCCTAGCAAGAGAAAGATCAGCAGTTGCCTGTGCGAAAGGGCACAGATTGACTTAAAGGGCAGGAGGGAATTTGGGGAGTACTGAAAATATTCTGAAAGTGAAAAAATTCTAAATCTTTATTATGGTGGTACTTGCAAGACTGTGGATATTTCTAAGACTAGCTGACTTGTACATTTAAAATGAGTGTATTTTAGTGAATAACAATTATACCCCCATAAAGTTAAAAAAAAAAAAAAAAGACCCCAAGAGAGAATAGAAAGCTAGATCCTTCAGTTAACAAGCGTAGTTTGGCCACATTTTATATCCACTTGAATCTCTTCAAGGGGTTACTGATTCATGGATACACATGGACATGTAATAAGTACAGTATACCATGACTGATTAATTCAGAACACTGTACTGGTCCCATATCACACTTTTGCATGAAACCTGTACCTTGAAGCCTAAGCAGGGCCTTTTAGGAAGTGAGCCTAGGTCTTTAGAGTATTTGCTGCTGCTACTGCTAAGGCACTTCAGTCGTGTCCGACTCTGTGCGACCCCATAGACGGCAACCCACCAGGCTCCCCCGTCCCTGGGATTCTCCAGGCAAGATCACTGGAGTGGGTTGCCATTTCCTTCTCCAATGCATGAAAAGTGAAAGCGAAGTCACTCAATCATGTCCAACTCTATGCAACCCCATAGACAGCAGCCCACCAGGCTCCTCTGTCCATGGGATTTTCCAGGCAAGGGTACTAGAGTGGGGTGCTATTGCCTTCTCTGTTAGAATCTTTAGGTTACCTGTAATTTCTTTATTTAAAAAGTATAAAAACAGAGCCTTTATTTCCTGACCTCATGGAAGCATTAGGCTAATCATATATTCTTATTTAATTCAGACAATCTCATTATGAGGCAGGTACAATGGGCAGGCAGAGTAGGAAGCTGAGTGGTTTCAGTTGGATGACCACTTGGGATGAAATCAAGGGCTTCTTAATATAGTGTAAGGAAGTTGAGAAAATATCAGTGTCTTTTTTTTCTGGGCATAAGTATATATTGTTGCTGTTCAGTTGCTAAGTTGTCTCCAACTCTTGTGACCCCATGGACTGAAGCTGGTCAGGTACCTCTGTCCATGTGATTCTCCAGGCAAGAATACTGGAAGGGGTTGTCATTTCCTTCTCCAGGGGATCTTCCCAACCTAGGGGTCAAACCCAGGTCTTCTACTTGGCAGGTGGACGTTTAACCACTGAGCCACCTGGGATCAGATCAGATCAGATCAGTCACTCAGTCGTGTCTGACTCTCTGCGACCCCATGAACTGCAGCACACCAGGCCTCCCTGTCCATCACCAACTCCCAGAGGTCACTCAGACTCACATCCATCGAGTCAGTGATGCCATCCAGCCATCTCATCCTCTGTCGTCCCCTTCTCCTCCTGCCCCTAATCCCTCCCAGCATCAGAGTCTTCTCCAATGAGTCAACTCTTTGCATGAGGTGGCCAAAATACTGGAGTTTCAGCTTTAGCATCATTCCTTTCAAAGAAATCCCAGGGCTGATCTCCTTCAGAAAGGACTGGTTGGATCTCCTTGCAGTCCAAGGGACTCTCAAGAGTCTTCTCCAACACCACAGTTCAAAAGCATCAATTCTTTGGCGCTCAGCCTTCTTCACAGTCCAGCTCTCACATCCATACATGACCACAGGAAAGACCATAGCCTTGACTAGGCGAACCTTTGTTGGCAAAGTAATGTCTCTGCTTTTGAATATGCTATCTAGGTTGGTCATAACTTTCCTTCCAAGGAGTAAGCATCTTTTAATTTCATGGCTGCAGTCACCATCTGCAGTGATTTTGGAGCCCAGAAAAATAAAGTCTGACACTGTTTCCACTGTTTCCCCATCTATTTCCCATGTAGTGATGGGACCAGATGCCATGATCTTCGTTTTCTGAATGTTGAGCTTTAAGCCAACCTTTTCACTCTCCACTTTCACTTTCATCAAGAGGCTTTTGAGTTCCTCTTCACTTTCTGCCATAAGGGTGGTGTTATCTGCATATCTGAGGTTATTGATATTTCTCCCAGCAATCTTGATTCCAACTTGTGTTTCTTCCAGTCCAGCATTTCTCATGATGTACTCTGCATATAACTTAAATAAACGGTGACAATATACAGCCTTGACGTACTCCTTTTCCTATTTGGAACCTGTCTGTTGTTCCATGACCAGTTCTAACTGTTGCTTCCTGACTTGCATACAGATTTCTCAAGAGGCAGATCAGGTGGTCTGGTATTCCCATCTCTTTCAGAATTTTCACAGTTTATTGTGATCTACACAGTCAAAGGCTTTGGCATAGTCAATAAAGCAGAAATAGATGTTTTTCTGGAACTCTCTTGCTTTTTCCATGATCCAGCAGATGTTGGCAATTTGATCTCTGGTTTCTCTGCCTTTTCTAAAACCAGCTGGGAAGCTATATATATATGTATGTATGTATAAATATATATTTTTAAAAACAGCTTTTTATTACCTAAACAAAACAAGCTTATCATAGAAAAGTGAATAGCACACAAACAGAACCCAAGACAGTGTTGCCGTGCGTCAAGCCCAAACCAGCCTATCACTGTTACACTTTCATGTCTAGCCTAACTGACTTGAGTCAAGAAGAATTTGCAGAGAACCCAGTATATAGCAGACAGCAGTGTAGAACCCAGTATACAGCAGGCACCGGTGTGCAATGAAGTTGGGATGATGATGTCGGTAATAGTGGATATGGTTTTTACTTTCACGAGATTTTACAGCCATTCTGGGTTCTTTTTTTTTTTTTTTTTTTTTTTTGCAAATACACCTATTTGGTAAAATTAGAATTATCCTACAGTCTGTTTTATAATCTCCTTTACTAACCTAACTTCCTTGGTGGCTCAGACGGTAAAACGTCCGTCTACAATGCGGGAGACCTGGGTCCGATCCCTGGGTCGGGAAGATCCCCTGGAGAAGGAAATGGCAATCCACTCCAGTACTATTGCCTGGAAAATCCCATGGACAGAGGAGCCTGGTAGTCTACAGTCCATGGGGTCGCAAAGAGTCGAACACGACTGAGTGACTTCACTTCACTTCACTTACTAACCTAAAACCTTTAATTATAGAGTGTGATGTGAAAGATTATGGGGACCTGTCCTTTGCTGATGACCTTGATGACAGCCCCTTTCAAATCGTGAAGAATCCAAGGTGTGTGGGAAAAGCAAATGAAAAGCTGGCTGATGTGGTGGCGGAAGTCAAGAAGACTGGAAGGATCAGCCTTGTCCTGGGCGGAGACCACAGGTCTTTTTTTTAATGTTTATCTCTATGGGAGTCTGGCATAAATACGGTGAAGGAAATATAACCAAAACCATAAGAAGAGAGAAAATAGGAAAGGAAAGTATTGATCAATATTTTATACCACATTTTCTGCCTTGTTTCTTTTAATTTTATTGATTACTACTTTATTTTGGAAACAAAAACTTCCCTCTATTTGAAGTCTGTTATGACCTTTTTCTACGACAGCAGAAAATACATGATATGTGAATGGATTTCAGCAAAATATTCAAGCTTACACTCCTAAATAAATAAGCACTGAGGAAATTAATAGTCAGCCTATTGTACTTGATTAATGATAATAGAAATAACTTATGTCAACAATTGTTTCCCACTATCAAAGTAATAATTATCAAATTTTTGAAATACACATGCATATATAAAAGAAAAAAACAGTGGCAATTGTAATTCTCTAAAAACCATTTCTACTAGAATTTTGAAAATCTGTTACATTTCCTTCCTGCCATAATTTTTCCCTTGTATATAATTTTAACAATTGTGTGTGTTATCCTGTTTTGTTCTTCATCTACACTACAGATTTCCTTATGTTATTACTACCTCACAATACATATGAGCATAATTTTTTACTGTTGCTTGATATTTCATCTAGGTATGATATCTCTCTCTATATATGTATATATATATATATATGCATATATATATATATCCATGTTGTCAGATATTCAGGTTATTTTCAAATTTCACCATTATGAATAATGTGGCAAAGATAATGTTGTGCGTGAGTCTGCCCATGCTTACTCTCAAGGTCCCAGGACATGTAATCAGAAGTATGATTAGATCAAAAGTACAAAGATTACAATGACTCTTAATGCAGGAGTCAGTTACTTCAGTTCAGCTCAGTTCAGTCGCTCAGTCATGTCCAACTCTTTGCGACCCCATGAATCGCAGCATGCCAGGCCTCCCTGTCCATCACCAACTCCCAGAGTTCACTGAGACTCACGTCCATCGAGTCAGTGATGCTATCCAGCCATCTCATCCTCTGTCGTCCCCTTCTCCTCCTGCCCCCAATCCCTCCCAGCATCAGGGTCTTTTCCAATGAGTCAACTCTTTGCATGAGGTGGCCAAAGTACTGGAGTTTCAGCTTTAGCATCATTCCCTCTAAAGAAATCCCAGGGCTGATCTCCTTCAGAATGGACTGGTTGCATCTCCTTGCAGTCCAAGGGACTCTCAAGAGTCTTCTCCAACACCACAGTTCAAAAGCATCAATTCTTTGGTGCTCAGCTTTCTTCACAGTCCAACTCTCACATCCATACATGACTACTGGAAAAACCATAGCCTTGACTAGAATTACTTCAGCCCCCTCCATATTTTCCTTGAAAGCCAAAGTGTTTTCAGGACTTCTGTGACAAAACTCATGTTGAGTAACTGGAGCTCTCTTTTTTTAAGTAAAAAAATTTGTAAGTGGGAATTTTAAGAGTGGCACATGGACAAAGGAAAAGAAACCTGAAGGGAAAGACAAAGAGCATCAAGAAAGGACTGCTTCTGAAAGTTCACGGTTCTCTGGAGGGTTCCTGAACATTCACAAGTGGGAGAATGCAGACTTTGAATGGCAAATCCTGGTCTTTTAACTTTTGTGTGAAATACTACTTAGCTTTGCCATTCTGGCAAGTTTTCTGGAGCTTAGAGTGTTTGAGATGAATTTTGAGGATTCTGGACCAGGCTAAGAGTGAGTCCTTAATACATAGCAGGAGACTAGAAAGTTCCAGCAGAGGATCTGAACGTTGAATAGAGTGAGTGTCCAGGATACACTGGCTGAAGTAGATGTAAGGGTTTTGAGTGATGTTCCCCAATTGTAAAAGAATTGGATTTTAAGAAAAATGGGAGGACTCTGTCATAATTCACTTGGGAGAATTAAGTAGTTACCAAGAGAGATGAGAGTACAGAAAATGAGCCTGTTTTAACCCTGAGAACTGAGTGATATCTCATGCTCAAAAAACTTCTTGTGTGGCTACTGTCTTCACACATTTAATTTTTAGTGAAACTAGAATTTGCAATTTTATTAGAAGGTGGTTTTGAAGAAAAATGAAAGTTTTTAAAGAAATGCCGTTACAGTAAATAAATATAACTTGTTAGTAAATACTGTTAGGTATATTTTCTCTATTGCAATTGTTTAATTGGGATCTTCGGCTTAAAATCTTTCAGAAATATTAGCCGCTTTGACTTAAAGGAAAATCAGGCAAGAATATTGTGTAAATGATAATGATAAACATACTGATACTGCAAACCTGATGTTCACACGAACTTCTTTTCCTTTAAAGTATGGCGATTGGCAGCATCTCTGGCCATGCCAGGGTCCACCCAGATCTCTGTGTCATATGGGTGGATGCTCACACTGATATCAACACTCCACTGACAACCATAAGTGGGAACTTGCATGGACAACCTGTGTCTTTCCTTCTGAAGGAACTAAAGGAAAAGGTAAACAGCTGGTTGGTATTCTGTTACAAAAGAATTATCTGTAGCAAAAGTTCAGAAGCCAGAAGGGAAGTAAGAACCCCTGTGTCATTTTATTCTTGATTAATTTTCGAATCATTTTCTCAGCAGCCGATAAGCAATGGGGTTGGGGGGGGGGGGAGGGCAGGGAGGTGGACAGAGGTAGTGAGACTCTGTATTTCTACATTTTTAATAGTTTGCAAACTGACTTCAGGTGTAGCTTCCCCCTTTTTTTTTTTCCCCTCAGAATTCCAAATAGTTTATGTAGATTCTCTGCTCTCAGAAAGGTGGAACACAATTCTCCACTCCTAAGTGGAGAATATGGCTGCTTACAGTTTAGAGCCTTCCCCTAAGGTAGTATGAATTCCTGGCAAGGCCTATGTTCCCAGGACCACAGTGCTCTCCAGACTTCTTCCATGGGTGCCGTCTCTGTTCCTACAGTCATCCGAGCATGAGATTTGGCCCCTTACATCTTTAGATTTAGAGAGATGAAGACCTTAAGTGAAGAAGTTCTAAGGGTTTGTGACAGAGGGGACAGGGTTCAGGGCACAGCCTGCTGTTTCAGATACATAATCCTTCTAGAAAGGGCAGGCAGCCCAAGGTCGGGGGACGAGGCAGACTAGCGGGTGACTGTGGAGGGAGGGAGGCCACAGACGGTGTGCTCGCTCCTCGCTGGGTGGGCAAAAGCCCCCAGTCCTCAGCATCCCCATCCTTTTGATTCTTAGTAGGTGGACACGACTGAGCGACTTCACTTTCACTTTTCACTTTCATGCATTGGAGAAGGAAATGGCAATCCACTCCAGTGTTCTTGCCTGGAGAATCCCAGGGACGGAGGAGCCTGGTGTCTGTGGGGTCACACAGAGTCGGACACGACTGAAGAGGCTTAGCAGCAGCAGCAGCAGGTGGGGCAGAGAGGCATCCTTTATGACCAAGTGAGCAAGATTCAGAGGTTAACACACACACAACAAATGTGGAGAAAAGCAAGGACCATAACTGCTCCTGGTGCCTCCTCTTTCTGTTACACACCCCACAGCCTCTCACCCTAACCAAGTGTCCCCTTCACAACACAGGGCCTTTTCAAACATGGAGATTTTAAATGCAGATTATGGTGGCTTATTATTTAACATCTTTACTATGAGACGCACATGTCCAAAACACAAGAGGGAGAACTATCTCCTTGCTCCCTGGAAAACTTTTCTAAAAAATGTAAGATGAAATTTCAGAATAATATTTAACATTGTGGTTCATAATTTTTATTGATACAATCGTAGTGAATTGGACAATGTGACGATACTTGGGGATCCAAACCTCCTTATGTTAAATGTCAGCAGCAATATTTACCCAACAGATGACCAACATGATTGGTTTATACACCTGCAAATGTGTTGTTAGCTCATGAGAACAGCCAAGCTAGGCTCTGGGACATTTGAAGACATGGTCAAACCAAAGGTCTGATTGAAAATTTTCATCAGCCACTCTAAACCATCCTCTGGATAAAGTCTTTTTTGAGAAAGAGAAGAAAAGAAGGAAGCTACGAAAGCACACTGATTTCTTTATAGAAGAGTTCCAGGAGAACAGGGCCCAGTGGAAATGGAGCGTAGAGCTGGTAAATGCTGACAAATGGTTCAGGTTAGGTCTGGGCTACCAGGCGAGGCTGGGTAAGGCCACAGCAACCAGGGGTAGCACAGGGGGACAGACATGCTCTTCCTAATTTTGTACTAGATTTTAATGATTTCCTTGAATTTTATGTTCTGAATATAACATACATACAATCTAACACGTGTCCTTAACTTTCAATGTAAGATTTGCTTATATATAACCCAATGGAACCATTGCAATTCTAGATGCCCGAGGTCCCAGGATTCTACTGGGTGACTCCCTGCATATCTGCCAAAGACATTGTGTATATTGGTCTGAGAGATGTGGACCCTGGGGAACAGTAAGTTTATTCCTTGATGTGGTTTACCTTCCTTTTTGTCCTTTCTCATGTTAGGCGTGCTGGTCAAGTCAATGAGAAAAAATTATTTTCAGCATTAAGTCTATGTATCTATATGTGTGTGCTCAGACACTCAGTTGTGCCCGACTCTTTGTGACCCCATGCCTGCCACACTCCACTGTTCATGCGATTCTCCCAGCAAGAATACTGGACTGGGTTCCCATTTCCTCCTCCAGGGGATCTTCCCCCCTCAGGGATAGAGATAAGACAATATAGTCTCTTAAGTCTCCTGCATTGGCAGGCAGATTCTTTACCACTAGCATCACCTAGGAAACCCCATATATCTATATCTGTATCTAAGTGCATGCTAAGTCACTTCAGTCATGTCTGACTCTTTGAAACCTATGGACTATAGCCTGCCAGGCTTCTCTTTTCATGGGATTCTCCAGGCAAGAATACTGGAGTGGGTTGCCACACCCTCCTCCATGGGATCTTTCTGACCCAGGGATCGAACCCATGTCTCTTATGTCTTCTGCATTGGCAGGTGGATTCTTTATTGCTGAGCCACCTAGGAAACCCGTCTGTATCTAGATCTGTATCTATATACACATGTATATACATATATGAGCTTCCCAGGTGGCTCAGCGGTAAAGAATTTGCCTGCCAATGCAGAAGACATGGGTTTGAGTCCTGGGTTGGGAAGATCTCCTGGAGAAGGAAATGGCAACCTACTACAGTATTCTGGCCTGGGAAATCCCATGGACAGAGGAGCCTGGTGGGCTACAGTTCATACGGTTGCAAAGAGTCAGACAAGACTTAGAGCAACTAAACAGCAACTTACAAAACTAAACAGCAACAACATAGATATATATGTATGTATTTAGGTGATTTTTACCTTGACTTGCTGTTTAAAAATTATTGATATATACATACAGTTCACCAAACTTAAATATATATTTTAATTTTATTATTATTTTTTTAATATATATTTAAAGATTTATGTTTTGGTTATGGTGAGTCTTCGTTGCTGCACATGGCCTTTCTTTAGTTGTGACGAGTGGGGGCTTCTCTGTCGTGGTGCCTGGGCTTCTCAGCGTGGTGGTTTATATTGCTGTGGGCTCTAGAGCATGGGGGCTTCAGTAGTTGCAGTGTGCGGGCTCAGCAGTTGTGGCTCACGGGCTCTGGAACGCTGGTTCAGTAGTTGTGGCACACTAGCTCAGTCGTTCTGCAGCACGTGGTATCTTTCCAGACCAGGGATCGAACCAATGTCTGTTGCATTGCAAGGTGAATTATTAACCAGTGGACCACCAGAGAAGCCCCTTAAATAATTTTTGAATCTTACCACACTGATCTTTTCTCTAAAAGGAAACAAGAGGGTCAGCCTCCTCATAAACTGTAGATTATTTTAATATCTTCTCTTTCATAGCTATATTTTGAAAACTCTGGGAATTAAATACTTTTCAATGACTGAAGTGGATAAACTGGGAATTGGCAAGGTGATGGAAGAAACATTCAGCTATCTACTAGGAAGGTATGATGCGTGTGTATGTGTGTGTGTGTGTATGTGTATAAACATAAATATTATTAAAATGACTTGCTACTAACACTAGTCAATGTAAGTTATTAACAAAGCCTGCAAGTATAATCATGAAAGTTCACAGGGTTGTTACATTTTGTAAAACAAAGTAAGAACTGTATTTTTCTACTAAATATTAAACCACCAACTTTAACCTGAACTCCTTTCCCACCTTCTAAAAGAAAGAAAAGGCCAATTCATTTGAGCTTTGATGTTGATGGACTGGACCCGTCTTTCACACCAGCTACTGGCACACCAGTCCAGGGAGGTCTGACTTACAGAGAAGGTCTCTACATCACAGAAGAAATTTACAAAACAGGTGAGTAAAACCCTGAGTGAATACAAGAGAAAGTGTACATCTGGCCAATATATGTTGATACCTCCCTGATCTGAAAACAAAGCCCCAACTTGACACTTTCTGAATGCCCACTGCATAATACAAGGACTGAAATGTTTTCAGTTGTTACTACCTCTTTGCACTCCTGGATAACACTTCAAGTCAGTCTGTACTAAATTACAAATGTCAGCTATTTAATAAATTACATTATTTCCATTTGTTGTTATAGGTTTACTCTCAGGATTAGATATAATGGAAGTGAATCCATCTCTGGGGAAGACACCAGAAGAAGTGACTCGAACAGTGAACACAACAGTAGCAATAACCATGGCTTGCTTTGGGGTTGCTCGAGAGGGTAACCATAAACCTATTGATTACCTCAGACCACCAAAGTAAACATGGAATCACCATATAAAAAAGTCTCACAGCTAAGGGACATAATTAGCAAATCTAATAGTTTAAAGTTACAGTTATCATCCCAAAGACTTGGTCTTTCAGGAAAATCTTTTGCCTTGGTAAATATTAGTACAATTAGTATAAACTGTATCAATTCCCTCTTGGTGCGAAATTCAAGATATGGAAATGCTAACTTTTGTGAAATTAAAAAGTTTATATTCCCATTTGGACAAAAGACTTATCCTTAGAGAAACATACATTCATATCCAAATACAAATTTGCTGGCATTAAAAATAAACACTTTTATCAGCCCCCACATGTACAGTGGGACTCCTGATATCAGGAGATAAAGCTACCCAACTTGAAAAGGGACCATATTTCCATGTTGTTCAAAGCTGTAATGCATAGAAACTGCTCTTCTCAATCTCTCTATAAGATTCTGTCATCCCTATACAAGTTTCTAAATACATGCAACACACACAGATACTGACACACACACACACCCTGCTTAAGACTACCATAAATACTTAAAAAACCACAGTGAAATTATTATCTCCAAAACACTGTAAGACCTTGGTTAAGTTATTTAAACTCTTTTGCTCTGGTTCCCTCATCTGTAAAATGGATTATTATAGGGTTTGGGCAATCTCTAAGTTCACTGATGTTAGATGACATGTCTCACTTTTTAAAACCTCAAGCATGATATTGATTAATATTATGTTAAGCACGGCTGCTATTCAGATAGTCTTTTGGGAAACAGAGGAAAAAAATCAACTATTTTTATTTCTAAGATATGTTAATTTAGGTTGCGATTTCACTGAAAATTATCTGTGGCTTCCAAATGCCCCACCTTTCACTTATTTAGGTTGGTAAAGAATCTGCCTGCAATACAGGAGACCTGGCTTTGATCCCCGGGTCAGGAAGAGCCCCTGGAGAAGGGAATGACAACCCACTCTAGTATTCTTGTCTGGAGAATTCCATGGATAGAGAAGCCTGGTAGGCTACAGTCCAAGGGCTCCCAAAGAGTCAGACACAACTGAGCAACACTTTCCCAAGTTTCCAAATGCCCCACCTTTTACTCATTTAAGAGTGTACTCACTGGCTGAACTCCTGAACATCCTAAAAACTCATCTCAGCTCTATTATATAGTGAAGGAAGTGGAAAAGTAAGTGAAAACAAACTAGAATCAAAACAAGGGAAGTGAACTCTTTCCCTTTCCTCCAACTTACATGGAACTCAACGTGGAGTCTGTAATGAAGCAGGCTCCATGAAAGAATTTTTACTGTTATTCTTTTTTTTAAAAAAGTTTATTTTTTTTATTGAAAGATAATTGCTTTACAGAATTTTGCTGTTTCCTGTCAGACCTCAACATGAATCAGCCATAGATATATATATGTATGTTTGTATGTAAGTCACTTCAGTCGTGTCCGACTCTGTGCGACCCCATAGACGGCAGCCCACCAGGCTCCCCCGTCCCTGGGATTCTCCAGGCAAGAACACTGGAGTGGCTTGCCATTTCCTTCTCCAATGCATGAAAGTGAAAAGTGAAAGTGAAGTCGCTCAGTCGTATCCGACTCTTAGCGACCCCATGGATTGCAGCCTACCAGGCTCCTCCGTCCATGGGATTTTCCAAGCAAGAGTACTGGAGTGGGGTGCCATTGCCTTCTCCAGGTATATATATATCCCTTCCCTTTTGTTATTCTTGTTATAACAGCTTTATGTGTTAAAGAGCCTCTACCATCTGATTGTTTATCTGCAATACAGAATTTTAAACCTGTTGACACTATGGACTTTGTAGAATAAGTGTTTTACTGAATAACTTTTAGATAAGAGCAATTATAGTAGATCTTACTCTAGAGAACCTTATCCAGTACAGCAGTCACAGGCAGTTACATTAAAGCTTAATAAAATATCCAGTTGCACACTGTAAGTGCTTCACAGGCACATGGAGTTATGAACTATTAGACTGCACAGCACAGATACGACTATTTCTACACTGCAGAAACGCCTAGTGAACATAGCCACTCTAAAGTCATCATTAGTTTTCAAAAAGAAAAATGTAATGGATATAAGTATTTTTTTCTCAGCTGTATTCTAAATGAAAATTAAGCTTCTGTCTTCTATTAATGTCTCTGATTAATACTAACCTCTTAAAAGCCTATTTGGGGAAATCATATTCTCTTTTTTTTAAGCTAGAGAGGAAAAACTGAATTTTTAATAAAATTAACTGGAATGTGTAAGTCCTTAAGAAACTGACATTGAATTTTTTTCTTTATTCTATTTGTATAATACTATTGTTACAATTATTTCTATTCTGGGATCTCAAAGCAATATATTCCTTGAGGCAGCAAGAATATATTGAGACTAGGTTAAGAGTAATACTTGAAATCATTTCTAGTATAAAATTTCTGGAGAATTTTAAGAATATCATTAGCTTAGAAAAATTGTTTATACCATTATACAAATTTTAAGCAGTCTTTGCATGGCAAATAAAGATCCAGTGATTATAAAAATATGAATCATGAAGAAGATAAAGGTCTAGGAGGAATGATTTGGAAACAGAAGTTCACAGTTAAACTTCACTAATTCTTTTTAAAAAAATCAGCACCTCTTAATTCCTAGGTTAATGTCAGTCACTGACTACAGTGTACAATCCATGGAGGTGGCTAAGTTCTCTGTTGTAACCCAGCCAGTACACTGCCTGGCACCCAGTAGACGCTCATTCAAACTGAGTAATTAATCAGACAATTTATTCATTCAACAGATTTTACTAATCATTTTCCAAGTCTTTTACAATCTTAATGCCACCCACCCCCCAAAGTAACAGTTATGTCTCTCAAAATCTAATAAACTCTAAAGAACCAAAATGCATATGATATTTAAAAATATAAATACTTAAAAAATTTAAGACTATAAAAATTCAAAGAATCACATCATCTGCCAGGTAAGTGTGTCACAACCTGGAAAAGTAACTGATTTATTTTTAAAAACAGGAATTAAGAAAATTGATTTTCTTAAGTTATGTTATTTTCTTACATGGCTTCCAACTCATTTCATATAGTAAGTTCAAGTCCACAGCAAAGGCAAAAACTTGCCGATCTCTCTCAATAGAAATATTAGCCTGTTTACTTGGAAATCTATGATAAAAAGTTTAAGCCATTTAAAAAAGAATATGAAATTGTGTTTGCTCCTTTAATGCAATGAAATCTAGAATCCTTTACTTGACAAAAATCTCTTGTTGCAAAGATATACCAAGAGAGATTTATGTATAAAAGAATTTGTAATAACTATTTTACATGTGCGGTGCCTTTAAAACTGGATTTGAAGACTGAATAAGTTATTAATACTAAAAAATAAAAACAAAAACAATGGTCTAAAAGGAAAGATTGAGAGTGCCTGGTAAAAGTCATTTGATCAGATATGTCAATATTCCTAGGTAGCTCTAAACCTTGTTGAGGATATGAACAACGTGTAGTTTACTTGATCTCTTAGAGACAAAGCAATGGGAAGATAGGAGTTGGAAGTCAACAGATTCACCATATGAATCAAAATAAAACAATCTGAACACCGCTGCCTCTGCTCCACCACAATGTAGCACTGTCAGGTTCAGATTTAATAGACTCAAGTCTACTTTCAGCACAGCACACTCTGACTTCACTGAGTCACTGGCAGAGACCCTGGCACCTGAGAAGACTGAGGTGCTGGAGACCCACTGCTGACGGCTTGCGGAGGCACGGCCGTTGGTTCCATCTTGCTAATGTGAGTGATGAATCGAAGACGGAGTTTTAAAGCCGGTTTTAAATTACAGATGATCTTTTCTACCTAGAAAACAAAAGCACATTAAAACATATTTTCACCAGAGAAGTTCAATTTCCCATTTTTAAAGAAGTGACTTACACATTTCCTGAGACAATAAACCAGGGGGTGGAACAGACGGATGAGAAATTTCTCTCAAATTTTGTGTTTTAACAAAAGCAGATAAAACTCTTTCTTTCTTACCTGAAAAAAGCATGTGTTGTCCCTCACACACATATTATATATATGTACATTTGTGTATGTGCATCTATCTATACATGCATACACTTAACAGAAACATACTCACTGACCTAGACAGCCAGTCACCCTCCTGCCAAAAGCTAGTAGAGTTTACACTGGGGGTTCTACACATCCAACAAGGGACTCATCCTTTTAAAATGCCATCTTTACACAAAGCACCATTATATCTCAAAGATCTTTGAATAACTCAGGTTCAAAACATTTATCTATACAGTTAACTTTTTTTGGTTTTGATTTACACCTGGAATTCAAACTAAATCGTATTAGACTTACTCTTACTTAAAATGCTTTAAAGAAATAAATACATCAAATAGTTCCATAGCTTTCTTAGCTTTACTTATACATTCTTGGATCTTACCAGGAAAGATCGGTCCATTAAAAATCCTTCCTTTCTGTATTCCCTTGTGTCAAAGCTTCTTAGGCTCAAATATAAGGAATATGCTAAAGAAAACATTTCTGTATTGGTTTCCACTTGACAATGCTGCGGAGGTGTAAAGGAGTCAACATCCTCCCAACTCCATGTCACCAGCTTCAAAGAGTGAATCCTGAAGACTAGGATTTACATGCTTACGTATATCAATGTATATTCCTTCCCCATTTTAGAGAGAAATAACATTAAAGTATGGAGAGGAGGTCACTTAACTTCACCTATTTGCCCTCCCTCCACCCTTCTAAAAGAGCTGAGATTCTGGTTCCCACAGACAGGAAACTCAGGATTTAAAGAGGTATTTAAGGAGGTTCTTTCCAGTTAGAGACAGCCCTCCCAGGGAGTGGCTCTTTATATGCTGAGTCACAACTTAACTTCAATTTCACGAGTGTGCATGCCTTTTAAAGTGACACAGAATAAATTTAATACCTATTCCAAATGGCAATCCCCCACCCCCCAAATAGTTAGGATATAATTAATTCCCTAGGACTTAAAAAAAAATTCAAGTTCAGCACCCTCAGTTTTAAATACCCTTCATCAGTTATTCTCCTGACCCTCCTGGTTTTAATCTTATAGTCACACTGCAATTTGTCTTGTGTCCTCACAGTGTACCCTAATCACTGTGGGGAAAAACAGGCTCTGCTTTACTCACAACACAAGGCCTCTCTGATGTTTTCAGTAGCCACGCTGTACTGTTTCTTCCTGATGAGTTTACTATTAATAACTTCTCAGGTCATTTTCAGATGTTTTGTTGCAAATGTCAAGGGGGTAAAAGTGTGAGAAATTATAATAGGTATTTATTTTTTTTTAAATTGGCAGATGATTGCTTTACAATGTTGTGTTGGTTTCTGCCATACAACGTGAATCAACCATAAGTATACATATGTCCCCTCATGTTTAAGTTTTCAAAACTAAACATCACTGAAAAATAATTAAAGTGAACTTACTTGTTCTTTTACACTGTCACCAGTAAACATATACTTCATATGATACAGGAAGTCACAGATGGGATCCATGTAGTTTAAGTGGGTGCTACACTGGTCTACGTTCAGCAACATGTCATAAAATGCCACACCAATCTATTTAACAAATAAAATTATTTAAATGGTCAAAGATGGTTCAGTCATGATGCAGCTGGTCTCCATGACAAGAACAGCACAGAAGGTAACATCCTTGTTGAGGAACTGTCACTATCACACAAACCTCTATGTACACGAGTGATACAAAACTGCTTATATTTATAATGGAATTCAGAGTGCTACCAACTGACCCCAAATAGGAATTAAATACACTTTCTCTTCCTAATTTAAAATTAAGAGATAGACAACCCCTTTTCTGGAAACCATCTCTCAATTTCTGGGATGCTTGGCAGTCTCAGGGAGCCTTTATATACTGTACCTTCTTAGTTCCATTGGGGTCTCACACTTCAAAGTTCTATATTTGGTGCATTCTCTTTTCTCTACACTTCTGTTACAGGGGATCAACTTTAGTTACTCCCAAGACTTTGACGAATTTTTCTGTACTATAGTGCACATGCTCAAATGCACTTCTCCATCTTTAGTTTTCTTCTCAGCCGTGATGATGAGTATCTTCCCTGCATCTCCAGTTCAGCACATCTCACACCAAACTCACAGGCATACTAAGTTATGGGGACGCTAAGGCCTTAACTTAAGTATTACTCTTAGATCCTGCTAAACTGATTTTCCTACTAATGGTCATGATATACAGTTTGAAAAACACTAGGAAATAAACCTTAATATACTTTTTAGAACTTAATCTTACCATTGAAAACCCAGATTAAATTTTACCTCTATCATACATCGAGTTCTCTCTTGCTGAAACCTTTGTAAAAATGGTCCCACAAGGTGGTATACATAAAGCAACTGGAACTCAGTCTTCACTATAGGAAGAAGTACTTCAGTGAGAAACCTAAAATTTAAAGATCAAAATAAAAAATTTCTTGTGACTTGAAATCAGTTAAATTGTTTGAATTTTGTTAATATAGCCTATCCAAGTATTTGCAAAATCTGTAATAATTTTTTTAAAGTTTAATTCTGGTAACATTTCTAATTAATCTCACATTTCTCACTGGCTCTTATTTTCATTTGATTATTGAAACAATTCACTTCAGATTTAGGAGTTGTTCCTAATAGTACAATTACTACTGAAGGACGGAATGTGAATTATTTGAAATAAAAAGAGAATAATCAACCTAATATAAAGGCCATTCTCAAGGAATTTAAATCTAATACAATATACAGTCAAAAATAATAATCAGAAGATAGGCTAGTATCAGGTATGCAGTGCAAAAGGCAAATTTTGCGATATATTCTGGAAAAAGCATGAATTTGATTAAGCCCATTGAAATGATGCTAAAGCTGAAACTCCAGTACTTTGGCCACCTCATGCAAAGAGTTGACTCATTGGAAAAGACTCTGATATTGGGAGGGATTGGGGGCAGGAGGAGAAGGGGACAACTGAGGATGAGATGGCTGGATGGCATCACTGACTCGATGGATGTGAGTCTGAGTGACCTCCGGGAGTTGGTGATGGACAGGGAGGCCTGGCGTGCTGCGATTCATGGGGTCACAAAGAGTCGTACACGACTGAGCGACTGAACTGACTGACTGATTGAAATGATAAAGGAAAACTGAATACCAGATTATTACTTATACATATAAATTAATTTTCTTCAATTAATTCTGACATAAAGGAGGCTTTCTGATACCCGGAAACTACTTAAGACTTTTACTGTGTAAGCTGTTTCACTGAATCAGATATATACCCCAGGTGTACAAGAGATTAAAAAGCAAAAACAAAATAAGTCAAATGTTTTTAGGAAATCATAATACCTACTTGGGAATGAGAGAAAGCTGCCCGATGCTGGAGTGGTGCCACACTGCATGAGCCAGAGCTAACGTGTAGCTACAGCTCATCTCAGAGTAGGACTGATGACAAGCAGTGAAATCGAAGAGCCGGAAAGGATAGCCGACCCACTCTGTCTCAGACGTCAAGCTGGGACTGCTGATAACACTGACTATTCGATCGTGAAGGACAATCCAATATGGCTCCTGTAAAACCAAGAAAAAGCCTGAAGAAAAACACCATTTCTCTAGTAATCCACTCCATATCCACTATTCTACTCCAAAAGCCTAAAATGATAGCACTTTCTCATTCTTTAATGTTTTCCATTTATCTAGTTTGTGTGGTGTCATATTGAGTCAAATTAAGTCAATAACAACCTGGGGAGAAGTGTCTGTGAGTTAAGAGTGCTCCAGACATGAGTCTGTCCAGTTAATTTAATACCTGATATTTACTACATGGTAAATTGACTTTATCTATATTTACTATACAGGTAATGCTGGCACACATTTATAATTCACAAATATGTATATATTTTGGAGGAGTGTAAGGAAAAAGTGATTCATAAAGATGCATAATCAAACAAGTTTGGAGAGTACAGCTTTAGACAATATTCAGATCAGATCAGATCAGTCACTAGTTGTGTCCTTCTCTTTGCGACCCCATGGATTGCAGCACACCAGGCCTCCCTGTCCATCACCAACTCCCGGAGTTCATTCAGACTCACGTCCATTGAGTCAGTGATGCCATCCAGCCATCTCATCCTCTGTCGTCCCCTTCTCCTCCTGCCCCCAATCCCTCCCAGCATCAGAGTCCTTTCCAATGAGTCAAATCTTCACATGAGGTGGCCAAAGTACTGGAGTTTCAGCTTCAGCATCATTCCTTCCAAAGAAATCCCAGGGCTGATCTCCTTCAGAATGGACTGGTTGGATCTCCTTGCAGTCCAAGGGACTCTCAAGAGTCTTCTCCAACACCACAGTTCAAAAGCATCAATTCTTCGGCACTCAGCCTTCTTCACAGTCCAGCTCTCACATCCATACATGACCACAGGAAAAACCATAGCCTTGACTAGACGGACCTTTGTTGGCAAAGTAATGTCTCTGCTTTTGAATATGCTATCTAGGTTGGTCTTAACTTTCCTTCCAAGGAGTAAGCGTCCTTTAATTTCATGGCTGCAGTCACCATCTGCAGTGATTTTGGAGCCCCCCAAAATAAAGTCTGACACTGTTTACACTGTTTCCCCATCGATTTGCCATGAAGTGATGGGACCAGATGCCATGAAGTTTGTTTTCTAAATGTTGAGCTTTAAGCCAACTTTTTCACTCTCCACTTTACTTTCTTCAAGAGGCTTTTTGGTTCCTCTTCACTTTTTGTCATAAGGGTGGTGTCATCTGCATATCTGAAGTTACTGATATTTCTCCGGGCAATCTTGACTCCAGCTTGTGTTTCTTCCAGCCCAGCGTTTCTCATGATGTACTCTGCATAGAAGTTAAATAAACATGGTGACAATATACAGCCTTGATGTACTCCTTTTCCTATTTGGATCCAGTCTGTTGTTCCATGTCCAGTTCTAACTGTTGCTTCCTGACCTGCATACAAATTTCTCAAGAGGCAGATCAGGTGGTCTGGTATTCCCATCTCTTGAAGACTTTTCCACAGTTTTTTGTGATCCACACAGTCAAAGGCTTTGGCATAGTCAATAAAGCAGAAATAGATGTTTTTCTGGCACTCTCTTGCTTTTTCCATGATCCAGCAGATGTTGGCAATTTGATCTCTGGTTCCTCTCCCTTTTCTAAAATCAGCTTGAACATCAGGAAGTTCACGGTTCACGTATTGCTGAAGCCTGGCTTGGAGAATTTTCAGCATTACTTTACTAGCATGTGAGATGAGTGCAATTGTGTGGTAGTTTGAGCATTCTTTGGCATTGCCTTTCTTTGGGATTGGAATGAAAACTGACCTTTTCCAGTCCTGTGGCCACTGCTGAGTTTTCCAAATTTGCTGGCATATTGAGTGCAGCACTTTCACAGCATCATCTTTCAGGATTTGGAATAGCTCAACTGGAATTCTATCACCTCCACTAACTTTGTTCGTAGTGATGCTTTCTAATGCCCACTTGACTTCACATTCCAGGATGTCTGGCTCTAGGTCAGTGATCGCATCATTGTGATAATCTGGGTCATGAAGATCTTTTTTGTACAGTTCTTCTGTGTATTCTTGCCACCTCTTCTTAATATCTCTGCTTCTGTTAGGTCCATACCATTTCTGTCCTTTATCGAGCTCATCTTTGCATGAAATGTTCCTTTGGTATCTCTGATTTTCTTGCAGAGATTTCTAGTCTTTCACATTCTGCTGTTTTCCTCTATTTCTTTGCATTGATCGCTAAGGAAGGCTTTCTTATCTCTTCTTGCTATTCTTTGGAACTCTGCATTCACATGTTTATATCTTTCCTTTTCTCCTTTGCTTTTTGCTTCTCTTCTTTACACAGCTATTTGTAAGGCCTCCCCAGACAGCCATTTTGCTTTTTTGCATTTCTTTTCCATGGGGATGGTCTGACACGCAAAGATGTCAGACATCTTTGTGATGCTGACTAGACATGTGTGGAGGTCACAGAGGGAGACACTGCATGAGTGGAGGTTATAGAAGGTTTCACTGAAAAAGCAAGTCCTAAGTCAGCAAAAAATGAGTAGGCTTTAGGGAAGGTAACAGAAGGAAAAGCGTCCTGGTATATTCTCGTATATGGCAGAAGTACCTGAAAAATGTCTCAACAAACATCATTTGCAGGAGGAAAGGATAAATTAGAGATACCAAGGGAACATTTCATGCAAAGATGAGCGCAATAAAGAAGAGAAATGGTATGGTCCGAACAGAAGCAGGAAATATTAAGAAGAAGTGGCAAGAATACACAGAAGAACTGTACCAAAAAGATCTTCACGACCCAGATAATCACGATGAGGTGATCACTCACCTAAAGCCAGACATCCTGGAATGGGAAGTCAAGTGGGCCTTAGGAAGCATTATTATGAACAAAGCTAGGAGGTGATGGAATTCCAGTTGAGCTATTTCGAATCCTAAAAGATGATGCTGTTAAAGTGATTCACTCAATATACTAGCAAATTTGGAAAACTCAGCAGTGGCCACAGGACTGGAAAAGGTCAGTTTTCACTCCAATCCCAAAGAAAGGCAATGCCAAAGGATGCTCAAACTACTGCACAATTGCACTCATCTCACACGCTAGAAAAGTAATGCTCAAAATTCTCTAAGCCAGGCTTCAACAACATGAGAACCGTGAACTTCCAGATGTTCAAGCTGGTTTTAGAAAAGGCAGAGGAACCAGAGATCAAATTGCCAACATCTGTTGGATCATTGAAAAGCAAGAGAATTCAAGAAAAACATCTATTTCTGCTTTATTGACTATGCCAAAACCTTTGATGTGTGGATCACAACAAACTGGAAAATTCTGAAAGAGATGGGACTACCAGACCACCTGACCTGCCTCTTGAGAAACCTATATGCAGGTTAGGAAGCAACAGTTAGAACTGGACACGGAACAACAGACTGGTTCCAAATAGCAAAAGGAGTACATCAAGGCTGTATATTGTTAGCATGCTTATTCAACTTATATGCAGAGTACATCATGAGAAACACTGGGCTGGATGAAGCATAAGCTGGAATCAAGATTGCTGGGAGAAATATCAGTAACCTCAGATATGCAGATGACACCAGAAAGTGGTGAAGAACTTTCTTATGGCAGAAAGTGAAGAAGAACTAAGAGCCTCTTGATGAAAATGGAAGAAGAGAGTGAAAAAGTTGGCTTAAAGCTCAACATTTAGAAAACAAAGATCATGTCATCTGGTCCCATCACTTCATGGCAAATAGACGCAGAAACAGTGGAAACAGTGGCTGACTTTATTTTTTGGGACTCCAAAATCACTGCAGGTGGTGACTGCAGCCATGAAATTAAAAGATGCTTACTCCTTGGAAGAAAAGTTATGACCAACATAGACAGCATATTCGGAGAAGGCAATGGCACCCCACTCCAGTACTCTTGCCTGGAAAATCCCATGGACGGAGGAGCCTGCTGGGCTACAGTCCATGGGGTCGTGAAGAGTCAGACACGACTGAGCGACTTCACTTTCCTTTTTCACTTTCATGTATTGGAGAAGGAAATGGGAACCCACTCCAGTGTTCTTGCCTGGAGAATCCCGGAGACAGAGTAGCCTGGTGGGCTGCTGTCTATGGGGTCGCACAGAGTTGGACATGACTGACGCGACTTAGCAGCTGCAGCATATTAAAAAAGAGACATTACTTTGCCAACAAAGGTCCATCTAGTCAAGGCTGTGGTTTTTCCAGTGGTCATGTATGGATGTGAGAGTTGGACTATAAAGAAAGCTGAGCACCAAAGAATTGATGCCCATGCACTATGGTGTTGGAAAAGACTCTTGAGAGTCCCTTGGACTGCAAGGAGATCCATCCAGTCCATCCTAAAGGAAATTAGTCCTGAATATTCATTCGAAGGACTGATGCTGAAGCTGAAACTCCAATACTTTGGCCACCTGATGTGAACAGCTGACTCATTTGAAAAGACCTGATGCTGGGAAAGATTGAAGGTGGGAGGAGAAGGGGATGCCAGAGCATGAGATGGTTGGGATGGCATCACCCTCTCAATGCGCATGTTTGAGTAAACTCCGGGAGTTGGTGACAGATAGGGAGGCCTGGCATGCTGCAGTCCATTGGGTCACAAAGAGTTGGACACAACTGAGCCACTGAACTGAACTGAACTGAAAGGATCTAGATACATAATATGTTAAGGGGTCAAAAATAGATGAGATTTTAATTGGAAAACTAAGGTTGGATAGGATAGTGGGACCAAGAGATGTAGGGACCCATAGTCAGGGAGATTTATTTAGATCTGATACAAAAGAGGCACTGTAGATTTTAGAAGCAATAATAAAGTGAAAAAAAAAATGAAACATTTCATTAATTGCATGATGACCTTGTTTAAATCACAATGATTAACTTACTGGTAGGGCAGTGATGATCAATCCAATGGCATTCATCCATGCTGTAATGTTCTCTCTCGGCACTAAAGGCTGACTATAAGTTGGGAAAAACAACAAAAAGGTGAAATTATAAAAACATTTTATATGGTTGACACTGTATCTTACTTTGAGAATATATATAATTTGGGGGCTGACAACTGATCTATTTCAATAAAACGACAATGGATTTTTAGTGAGTAAAAATATAAATAAAAGCTAAGTAAGGTTTTTCAATTTTTTCAATTTTCTTCTTTAACAATGGTTGCTGAGCTGAAAGACTATTTCACTTATTTATTATTTATTCTCCAATTATTATCCCCTACTTTATATTGGCCTTTAAGAAGAAAATCTTGAAAAACTGTCTTTCAGATCAGATCAGATCAGTCGCTCAGTCGTGTCCGACCCTTTGCGACCCCATAAACTACAGCACGCCAGGCCTCCCTGTCCATCACCAGCTCTCGGAGGTCACTCAGACTCACGTCCATCGAGTCAGTGATGCCATCCAGCCATCTCATCCTCTGCCGTCCCCTTCTCCTCCTGCCCCCAATCCCTCCCAGCATCAGAGTCCTTTCCAATGAGTCAAATCTTCACATGAGGTGGCCAAAGTACTGGAGTTTCAGCTTCAGCATCATTCCTTCCAAAGAAATCCCAGGGCTGATCTCCTTCAGAATGGACTGGTTGGATCTCCTTGCAGACCAAGGGACTCTCAAGAGTCTTCTCCAACACCACAGTTCAAAAGCATCAATTCTTCGGCACTCAGCCTTCTTCACAGTCCAGCTCTCACATCCATACATGACCACAGGAAAGACCATAGCCTTGACTAGGCGAACCTTTGTTGGCAAAGTGATGTCTCTGCTTTTGAATATGCTATCTAGGTTGGTCATAACTTTCCTTCCAAAGAGTAAGCGTCTTTTAATTTCATGGCTGCAGTCACCATCTGCAGTGATTTTGGAGCCCAGAAAAATAAAGTCTGACACTGTTTCCACTGTTTCTCCATCTATTTCCCATGTAGTGATGGGACCAGATGCCATGATCTTTGTTTTCTGAATGTTGAGCTTTAAGCCAACCTTTTCACTCTCCACTTTCACTTTCATCAAGAGGCTTTTGAGTTCCTCTTCACTTTCTGCCATAAGGGTGGTATCATCTGCATATCTGAGGTTATTGATATTTCTCCCGGCAATCTTGATTCCAGCTTGTGTTTCTTCCAGTCCAGCATTTCTCATGATGTACTCTGCATATAAGTTAAACAAACATGGTGACAATATACAGCCTTGATGTACTCCTTTTCCTATTTGGAACCAGTCTGTTGTTCCATGACCAGTTCTAACTGTTGCTTCCTGACCTGCATACAGATTTCTCAAGAGGCAGATCAGGTGGTCTGGTATTCCCATCTCTCTCAGAATTTTCCACAGTTTATTGTGATCTACACAGTCAAAGGCTTTGGCATAGTCAATAAAGCAGAAATAGATGTTTTTCTGGAACTCTCTTGCTTTTTCCATGATCCAGTGGATGTTGGCAATTTGATCTCTGGTTCCTCTACCTTTTCTAAAACCAGCTTGAACATCAGGAAGTTCACGGTTCACATATTGCTGAAGCCTGGCTTGGAGAATTTTGAGCATTACTTTACTAGCGTGAGAGATGAGTGCAATTGTGCGGTAGTTTGAGCACTCTTTGGCATTGCCTTTCTTTGGGATTAGGATGAAAACTGACCTTTTCCAATCTTGTGGCCACTGCTGAGTTTTCCAAATTTGCTGGCATATTGAGTGCAGCACTTTTATTCCTAAGTTAAATGTCAAACAGCTAATAAAGAGTAGAAGAAGGAACAAACCCAGGTTTTCTGGCTGTTCAGGGCTCATTCCATTTCACCTTTATCACTAAGACAAGATCTGGAATCTAAAGATAGTCACTATTCAATGTGCCCTAGCCTTGGGACAACAGGTGTGTCTCACAGCTCCAAATAAAATATCATTCTCTTAAACACTTAATCTTATCACATGAAACAGGATACACACCTCTTCAGGACAACATTTAGAAGAGCATTTCCAACATCCTGGCCAGAAACAGCCAAGGCCATGAGTTCCACACAAGTAACATGCAGTGCGTGGGCAGCAGGGTTGGGAAACTCATTGAACCTCCAGTCACAGTTTGGGAATGGACCAGGAGATTTGCCAGCCATCGGTGCAGACGATTAAAGCAATAACTGGTTGATAATTCTGAGATTAAAGGCTCCTATTTGTATAGTGTTTTATAGTTTTCAAAGGTTCAACATGTAAACATTTCATTTGATTATCAATATATCTGATTATGAGCCCTCAATAAGTGATTTATTGGAGAGCTTAAGAGGCAAACAATACAAACTAAATACAAATAAATCTGACATGTGTTGATAGCAACCCTGTGATCAGCCACAGGTATCAATGACTGGTCTTACATAAATGGGTTCTTATTACTGTGACATGACAGCTGTAGATGCAACCAAGGTATCCAAAGGCTTTATCAACCGATTTTCTTTTAGTTGTAGGAAAGTTAATAAGAACATTACTTTCTCATGAGTAGCTCTTTTACTTCAGGAAGGAATTCCTGTGTAGGAAAATTAAATCAGGCCTATATATGTAAAACTGCTCTCTATATATTTAGTAAATAGAGTGGCATCGTGTATAGATATATTAAGTATAGTGGGTTAATAATTTAAAACAGAAGTAAAGAAAGAAAACACCAATATAGAATCTTTTTCACTACAAAAAAATGTTTTACTATTATCTACTAATGTTTTAAAAATTATTCAGGGATTTATTTAAAGCAACAAAGTTCTATGTTTTCCATAGAACAAATGCATGTACTATAATACATAGTATATTTATTTAGGAATGTTTTTCTTTGAAATAAATCTCTTCTCTAAGGTTTTGTTTTTTTTAAATAAAAGTTTTAATGGAGTAAATTTCTGCCTATCTGGCATTATGCTGCTGATTTAAGACTTCAAAACCTTTACAGAAGTGTAAATTAAAAAATGAAATGTTCTAAAAAACTGAAGTCTTAGAATATATAAAAACTTTGGAATATTTAAAATGACAATACATGTTCACACAAATCAACATATAGCTATTTCTGTAGAGTCTGGAAAATCACAATAAAAAGGATATTATCTACTAGTCTGCCAATCAATTTGCAGTAGTAAGAGTCGTCTGGGACCCAGGGATTGTCTTCTCTTGCATTCATAGCATTTTTCAGGTAAGTGTCACTTAGACACCAGCCCTGTGGTCGGTTATCCTTGAGCGACCCAATGATTGCATGGACAAGTTTTCGTTTGAGACTTTCGCGATTTCTCAGGTGCATTTCATAATAATGCAGAGTATTATACAAATAAGTCACTGGACGATCTGCCAAGAAGAAAACATCACTACAATGTTTACCTGGTTACTGACAACTGTGAAAAACTGATCTATTCTCAAGATTGCCAAAAAATAGCTCAGAAGATTATAAAATTATTACACATGTTAGGCAATTGCATACAATGGCTATTTTTATTTTACGACAAAGCAGAAGGCCTCTAACAACATACACAGCTTCTACTGAAGGATACGCATCACATTTAGATGTAGCAATTCCACTCCTGGAAATTTTCCTGCAAAAATGATGTATGTGTAAGCAATGTAGCTGCAGCCTGTTCATACTAGCAAAAGACTAGAATAGCCTACATGATGAAAACAGGGGACTGGTTAAGTTAATCATGGCATGTATGAAGCAGTTTTGTATGATCTGATACAAAATAATTAACTGTAAAGCCTTATAAAGGTTAATAAAAAATAATGTGTATATTATATTTGTGAAAAAAAAAAAAAAAAACCAAAAACCAAAACAAAAAACCTACCAACCCAAGAGTATTTAAGGTAGGATACACAAGAAACTGGTAACAGTGACTGCCTACAGGGAAAGAAAGGAGGAGATACAAGAATAAGCTAGCGGACAGGGGTGGAACTGGCCACTTTCACTGCATCAGGTGCATATATTACCTCATCCAAAAAGAAGAGTATTTTTAAAGGAAAGCTCCCTTGAACTCAATATCTACTCTGCAGTGCTAAAATGCAATTCAGACTTCTGCTATGAAGGGAAATATCTTAGATAAAGGAGATATCTTAGATCAAGGACTAAGAAGAACTGCCTCCCCACCCCCTCCACCACCCCACCAGATAAATACTGTCTATCCCCTAGAGTGGGTATAGTCCGTGGCTGCTCCAGGACTTCCACATTCTGTCACTGACTTCACCGTTCTTGGTTACCAGGCTCAAAACTTCAGAGTTGTCCTTGATTTCTTTCTTTCGATATTCTCCCCATAACTGGTCAACCAAGCTCAATTCCTACTCTTGACTCTTTCCCTCCCTTCTCATTTTCAGTGTCACCATACTTGTTTAGATTAACTGACACAAGTCTTTGAAATGGCTTCCTCCTTCCAAGACATGCTGCTACGAGAACTGGACTCACCTTTCTAAAACAATGCTTTCCATACCATGACTTTACTCAAGAACTTCTAGTTAACTCTCCATTATCTGTAGATTATAAAACCAGAACTTCTCAACCTGGCATTTACAGTGATGAGTTGCCAGGTACCATTTAGCCCAATGACGCAATTGTTTTAAAAAAATGCCTTGTTTTTAATACCTCCATGATTTTTCCAAAGGATTTTTTTCCTGCCTATTTTGCTCTCTTCTCCTCTCTGTTTATAAAAATCACATATATCGTAGTTCAAACCCTACCCATCCAAGAAGCTTGCCAAGATCCATTTAGGTCACAGTAATATCCATCTGTTCTGAACTAATACTTCTCTCTTTCTGTACTGATTTGATAATTAATCACACAATATATAAAATAAGGCATCTCTTGCATATTATTTATTTTTGCTATAATTTACTTATTGATATTTTTATATTGTCTATTTTATACGTCAAGGTATCATCACATAGCACTTCTCCTGAAAATGCTTTTATTAAAAATTATTAAAATAAAACCTTTATAACTATTATTATTCATATGATCATGCTCAGCCTACTTCTGTCTATAGAGAGCTTAGATGAGATTAAAATTTGAAAAAGCTCACCATGAAATTTATATAAGCCTCCCAGGTGATCTAGTAGAGTCTCCAGTGATTTGGATACCGGGAGCAACTCTAAAAACCTGTGGATTACTATATCAAACACTGGGAGGAATCGGAGACACACATTTCCAAAATAGATGGGCAGATATGGAGACTGTATCGGCACAGGAGGATCAACCTGCTCCGCCAGGCCCTCAAAATAGAGCTTCTCCGGGTATTTCTGTGGAAGTGAGGAAATGGTAAATGTTTAGGGCATCTTTTTTAAATTTTCTTAAAAAAAAAAAAAAAAAAAAAAAAAGAGCTAAATAAACCTGTCATTTTTCAAAGAATATAAAACTGTGTTTGCTCTGATAATGCAATGAAATCTAGAGTCCTTAACAAAAATTTCTATTCTCCTAAAGATATACCAAAAGAGATTTACATATGAAAGGACTGGGTTTAACTCTTCATTTTCTTTTGTAAGTATCCACACCTACTAAAACTGTAGTTTCACTTTGTTCTTAATATTAGAGAGACTCTAAACCTTGAGAAAGTTTAGGCAGCTAAGTCACTTCTACACAGACCGGACAAACAAGAACAGACCTGCAGAGAAAACAGCCAAGTCAATTAGCCAAAGACCTACACTTGGCCTTAAAAAGGATGAAGTGAAGCACTAGTTTTAATTAGTACCTTGTGATAATTCATGTGCTTGGTGTGCCAGTCATTCTGTAGCCAGTGTTCTGGGGAATTTTCCTTCACAAAGTCACTTACTCGATTTCTAAAATCATTTGGCTTGAGTAACAGCAACTGAATTATGAAATAACAAACTTGGGCTTCATTCCCTTCGTGGCTACGCATGGCCTTTGGAGAAAAACAGAACAATTAAATGAAAATGACCAACCGATGCAAAAGCAAGGCTCCAAAGAGCCTAAATTTGAAAACAGTAAAATCTCACAATTAGAACTTTATTGTATAATCCACCCCAAAATAGTTGTTCAGCATTCCCCAAACATGCCTGACCCCTTTTTGCCTAGTTTTGGCTCTCACCTGGAATGTCCATCTTTATTTTTTGAAATTTAGCCCTCTCTTCAAGACCCATCACCTAAGCAGATGTGATCTTTCAGTGCTACCTGGTAATACTTTCCCTACACCTCTAACTTACTCTTTTATTTACTGATTCATAGACTTACCTTATTTCCCTTACTAGACTGTAACCATCTTTATATCTATGCGTTAGAGCTGAGAGGTGAATGTTAAGCACTTACACCCTTCAAATATCACTACTATAGTATTAAAACATGTAGCAGTTTCCAGCCCGATTCAGGGATTTTTCTTAAAATTTGGCCTGAAATAGACATCAAAGTCAAGAGAAAAAAAACCACTTGGAGAATACAGGGTGACTATAAGAAGCATTCAGTTTCTCATATATTATGGCTACCAAAGTATACATAAATGATTATTAGCACTCCGAAAAAAAACCTCAATGACTTCTTTTTTTTACTACTTCCTGTCTTTTCTAGGAGTTTTTGAGAATCATTTCAGAGCATCACAAAGCCAGGAGCACATCTGTCTTTCTTACTTCTATACCTTCTGTACATACAACATAATAGATATTCAATACATGCTTACTGAATGGATGAATAAAGAAACTGGGGAAATCTTTAATTCCTTAGGGAATTGATAACAGTGCATGATTTACAGTATAAATTCATTAAATCTTTAAAAACAATATGGGGCTTCTCTGGTAGCTCAGCGGGTAAAGAATCCACCTGCAATGAAGGAGACCCCAGTTTGATTTCTGGGTCAGGAAGATCCCCTGGAGAAGATCCCCTACTCTAGTATTCTTGGGCTTCCCTGGTGACTCAGACAGTAAAGAATATTCCTGCAATGCAGGAGACCTGGGTTCGATCCCTAGGTTGGGAAGATCCCCTGGGGAAGGGAAAGGCTACCCATTTCAGTATCCTAGCCTGGAGAATTCCATGGACTGTAAAGTCCATGGGGTCGCAAAGTGTCAGACACGACTGAGCAACTTTTACTTTACTAGGAACAACATACAGCAGATCAGCACATGATCCATTAGTCATTAACACTGATCCAAAGAGAATGAGACTGCTTAGGAATCTGTTCTTAAGTAAGTGTATTCTTACCAGGCAGAGAATTAATCTGTCCAGTGTAACAATGTTGTACTTCCATACCATATCATTAAGAATTTCAATGCATTTGTTGAGTTGCTGACCTCCAGCTGACGTAGAGAACTCGTATACCAGGAAATCTGCAAATGTTCTCACATGGACTACTAAGGCCCTGGCTCCTATTCTCTCCAGCACCCTGGGAAGCAGAGAGTGAAAAGTAAATTACACTGCTGTACAGTATGATGGACTGACAAACGGAATGCAGATCTAGGTTTTCGACTTACCTATAGCCAATCTGATTAATATGATCTGTTTCTAGGAGCATTTTCCAGAGCAGACAAAGGAAGAGAGGAGGAGAACGTTGTGCAGAAAAGTGGGTGATGATGTCATTTTCGTTGGTCATTGACTTCCACTTCCTATACTCCTCCTCCACATTTTTTTTCAGATTAAAACGACTCTCTTGAGGTACATTATTTTGTTTAAAGAATGCCTACAAGGAAGATCAGAAGTTTATTTCAATGGCTACAGTAAAAAGGGCACAAGCTGCAGAATCAAGAAACCAGTTTCAGGCTTGACTCTAACACTAATAAATTCCATGTGCCCTCAAGTAACTCAGTAATCAAGGCCTAAATTTCTGTATTGGGAAAATACAAAGGCTTTGATTGGATTATCTGTAAGATTCCTTTCCTAGATTTTCTAAACAGAAATTCCAAGCAAACCTGAATTCAAACTTTCTTCAGTCATCTGTTGATACTTCTGCTCATCTTTGAAAAAAGAGAAAAAGAAAAGATATGTATGTACTCTTCCGTTACATATTTTAATATCCCTATGAGGAAAATCCATTGCACTAGCCAGGTGGTTCTCAGAGTATGGTCCCTAGACCATCAGTGTTAGCATGACCTCAGACCTGTAAGAAATGTGAATTCTTGGGCCCCATCTCAGACCTAATGAATCAGAAGCTCTGCAGCTGGAGTCTAGGAGTCTAGATAAACCACCTCTCCAGGGGATTCTGGTAAGTTTGAGACGTACTGTTCCAGTCCTATTAGAAGTTATAGAAAACAGATGTCTACTATGCTTAAAATTTTCTCTGAAAAGTAGAAGACATTATGAGGTTTTCCTTTCTCCATATTATAATAGCCAAGTTTATAGCTTCTCTCTCCGTGTGATTAAAAAATGAAAAATCTGTCAAATGTACATGTGTGTATTCTGTGAAGCCCCACTACATTGTGTTTCTCCCCATTACTGTTCAATGAGAGATAAAGAATTGTTTAGGTCATATGTTACATCTCACAAGATTCTAAAACTGTTAACTAATAAGATGAAGCCATCCACTCCTTTAATAGGACAAGGAACAACTCAAGAGATTTTGGGAGTAATAGAAAGATTTACAAAAAGAGAAATAAAAGCTAATATTCTTTGGATGCCATCAAAACTCTCCAGAATAACACAGTAAATGGGAAGACTGATTTCATATACTGTACATTCAATATATAATTCAAAACAAAATTACCTGTAGTGGGCCTGGAAAACAACTTAGAGTATGTGAAGCCCAATTATGAGGAGTAAAACTCATGATGGTCTGAAGTATGTCTTTACACCAAGTTCCCTGAATTGAATCAGAGCCTGTAAAAAAATCTAACACAAACAAATAAATGTAACCCAGATATAAAAGATCATGTCCATAATTCATAGATATCACAGAAAAAGTCACAAGTTTGTACAGAGAATTTCAGTGCAGAGCATTCACCACTTAACCAGTAATCACATCAGTAAATAATGAAGATAACTAGTGAAAAAAATACGAAAGACATTTGGTACCTTTTTTTCTTTTTAAGATTACAGAACATCAGTGACATAACAGTGGTACAGGCCCACCATGGCTGCTCATTTAGTTCACTCCTGACAGCGAGGTATTATCACTTTACTGGAGCAAGGAAATAGAACTATTAAAGTACTGCTACTGCTAAGTCACTTCAGTCATGTCCGACTCTGTGCGACCCCATAGACGGCAGCCCACCAGGCTCCCCTGTTCCTGGGATTCTCCAGGCAAGAACACTGGAGTGGGTTGCCATTTCCTTCTCCAATGCATGAAAGTGAAAAGTGAAAGTGAAGTCACTCAGTCGTGTCCGACTCTTTGCAACCCCATGGACTGTAGCCTACCAGGCTCTTCCGTCCATGGGATTTTCCAGGCAGGAGTACTGGAGTGGGGTGCCATTGCCGTCTCCGTATTAAAGTACAGCAGATATCTTTTCTGGTGATTGAAATACCTATAGTCTATAATCCTCTAAATCAAAGAGGTTTATTTACACAAATGTATTTGAGGTTGCTAAATTCAGTAACTATTTCTCTAAAATACCCATTGTCAAAGTGTGGTCTGCAGACTTTGTGGGTCCCCAATATCTTTCAAGGATTTGATGAGGTCAACACTATTAAAATAATAATAATACTAAGATACCATTGGCCTTTTTACCATGTTGCAATGTGCACTGACGGTGCAAGGCAATGGTGGGGTAACACTGCTGGCCGTCGGAACAAATCAAACACTGGTACCAAATTATACTCATCGCCATTGTAATCATCACCACAACACACTCTTAGCAGGAAAAAAATTGCCAGTTTCACTGAAGACTATCTCTGATAAAATTGTAAAAAAGATTATGTCTCAGCCCTTAAGTGTATCTGTTTGTAACATCTTGTGTGATAAAATGGAAGTATACATCAGGTGTTCCAGATACATATCAAAGTATAAAGGTTATCTTGAGGAAAAATACTTTGAATATTGGGTGAAATTAGCTCTTTTTTCATGGAATCCCAATTTTATTTGAAAGAACATATAGTTTTTCAGATTTGGGCATTAGGCAGATATTTTTCTTGAAAATTAATAAAGGGAGCCTCTAACTTTAAGAAGAACAAATAACTGTATCTTTCACCAATGATAAAATTTGACCTTTCAAGAGAAAAATCTGAATTTTGGAAAACTTGTGTCCACTACCACAAGCCTAATAGCTTTCTAAAACTTAAAGACTTTTTTCCTAATGAAATTTGTAGCAAGGTTAAAAAATATAATTTTCTGATATTATATAATGAAATGTGTCAACATTTATAAGATCCACCTACGTAATAATTTTCTGATACTGTATAATGAAATGTGTCAACATTTATAAGATCCACCTATGTAATCCAGTAAATCAATGTTTTCCAAAAAGCCAATCCATAAAGTTAAAATATGCATGAACACAAAATCCACTAAATGTAAAAAATAGATCAGTGGATTATAATGTGACAGAGTACAGAGTTCCCTGATAGGACTTTGGATTCTACATTGCAACGAACATTTAAGAAATGACCAATTTTTCAATTTTGTGTGACATTAAAGCAGATTCATAATTAGCTGAAAAAGCTATTTAAAATACTCTTTCCCTTCCCAACCTCATATCTATGTGAAACCATAGTGTTTTTTTTTTTTACTTACTTCTTCTAAAATAACATCTATAATAGGTGAAATGTAAGAGAATTCAGCTATGTTCCTTTACACCAGACATTAAATTCAGCTATGTTCCTTTACACCAAAAATTACATTATTTATGTTTACATGCAATAGGCTTTTTATTGTTATTTTAAAATGAGTCAGATCTTAAAAAGTCCTACTTAAATACCTAACAAAGCAAATACCATAGATATAATCCTTATAAACAGAAAATGTTTGGGAATTTTAATCATTATTATTATTTTTGAGTATAAAGTGGTCCTGAGACCAAAAAGCTCAGGAACCATGACTTTAAAACGATGCCAGATGACTAAAAACTGATGTTCAACCAAGTTAAAATGGTAGTACAGAAGAACTTGCTTTAATGAGTGAAATGGTAAAGATAACCAAACAACAACTGGTTTTTTTGGATACAAGTGAGAGAATCTTTTCAATATGTTATCCCCAACCCCCAGCCCAGTAGTCAGGAGGCACAGCACCCGCTACCACATCTGTTTCTGTTGCTGGTGGCTGCATGGTCACTGTACCTGTTACGTGGGTTGCTCTAGCTAAGGTCAGTATCAAGGCACGGTTCAGTTCTTCGGATTCCGCTGAGAGCACCGTCTTGGGATCACTGAGAAAGCGTGTAAACTGCGGCTGTACTTCTGAGCTACCGAGTGCTGTTATAAGCCTGAGTGCAGTGCTCTCAACACTGCAAAGTGGGAGAACAAACACAATCATGAAAAAGTTAAGCTGCATATCAACTTAGAACTCTAGAATTAAATGCAATTCTAGGTTAATCACAATGGGGAAACATGCAAACCATAAATTTCTCTTCTTTGATTAAAAACAAACTCTTTTGCGTGAAAACAAGCTTTGCTTAACTTGTTTTTAAAAATCTGAGGTGTCAAATTTAATAGCAAAAATCATCTGACATTTTTACCCATTTGAAAAAGATAGCACGTAGCTTTAAGGACTAAAAAAAAGATGTCACCTGGATACACAGCATTTCAAAAAGGACATCTTTAAAAATTTGGAATATATTTTCAATTAGAATAAAATCAAAATGACATGATACTTTAACCATAACCTAAATAAGCACTAAGTTAAAACACAATGTCAAAGGTTGTGGGAGTACTTGTTCTCAGTCCAAAAATCCCCAGGCGATGATTCAACTATCTTAGTAGGTTTCTATTTAAGAAGTTGAACCCTACTTTTTCTATACTGGAAATAAAACAGTCCAGAAGCAGAGGAATTTTATGAAAGTGAATATTATAAGGTAATGGACTAAGTTCACCATCTCAAACAAATTTTCTAACAAATCCAAGGAAAGAGTCCCCAGTGAACTCACCAAAGATGGAGCTGGTTCTGGTTTGTTTGTGCAACTGCAGCCAAAGTATGAAGATGACTTAGGAGCTGAACTCTGTAATGGGGCTGAATGTGGTGCATCCGGTAGCTGAACATCTCAAGAAGAGTGTGCAAGATACCCCAGGCATGAGACTTAAAAACAGTTGGCAGAAGCTGACCTTGAAGAAGAAGAAAATTTAAGAAACCAATCAGTAAAAGCTATGAATTAAAAGATACTTAAAGAAAAGTCACATCGAGTAAAATCTATGCAAAGATTTTGATCATGAACACAGAACACATGCAAACACATACATACACACATATATTTCCCCAATTTTCTCCATAATTTGTACTTTAATTATAAGGAAGAGGACTTCCTTGGTGGCTCAGCTGGTAAAGAATCTGCTTGCAATGCAAGACACCTGGGTTCGATCCCCTGGAGAAGGGAAGATCCCCTGGAGAAGGGGACGGCTACCCACTTCTGGCCTGGAGAATTCCATGGACTGTATAGTCCATGGGGTTACAAAGAGCTGGACACAACTGAACAACTTTCACTTTCACTTTGTAAGGAAGAAAATTCAGATTCTTATTGTAACATCAAGTTTGCGTTTTTCTTTGGAATTTGAAAAATGATAGTCAAGTTCATCTGTGAAAGTAAAGAGCCAGGAAATGGGAAAAAATTACTCTAGCCTTCCTCATGTCTTCATTTTTTTTAATTTAGTTATTGTTTAAATTATTTTAATAAAGTTCATGTTCCCAACCTTTCAAAGCATGAGGATCATTTTTTAATATACAAATTATATCATATCCCATCCTTTCTGCTAAGAAAGCTTAATCTGACTTTCAGTTATCTGGAAAGAAGAGTAACCATGGTTAAAATGATACCGAATTGGTAAAAAATTAGAATTACCACAAATCAGAAAAACACTTTCATATTAGAAAGTGTTTATTATTTAGAACTGCATAATAACTAACAGACATTGTAATGCAGGAATTGAATTGTAATGCAATTGAATTGTTATTACATCGAATTGCACTGAATTGTAATGCAATGCAGGAACATGCCTTCCGTATTGCCAGTTAGACTTGGAACTTACTGCTGTCCGGGAGCAAACCAGCAAGCCAGCCAAATGGGATCATGGGTTTTTATGGTTACAGATAGGTCTGTCCTGTCCTGTTTACTGCACCCCAAGCACCTAGTACAACTGCATGCCCCACCCCCACCCCCACTTTTTAACCATAAGTTTTAAAAAAGGTATCCCATTCCCTTGATCCTCTGTGAAGGTCTTATCCTTCTTTTTTGCTCTATTTTTCTCTGTAAGATTTATTTATATTTTAGTTATATATATTTTTTGTCACTTTTCTCTTTAGCAGGTGATCTCTACGATGAGAGTGACTTCTGTACACTTCTATATTCCTAGAAACTAGAAAAGTGTTGTTGAATGAAGAAAAAGGTTAATGGTTGTAAAACACCAGAAAGTCCTGTCTTACTGATAAATCCTTTGATGCCCAAAGATTCTATTTCCATATAGACCAATAAACGGCTGTAAGTTTCCACTAGGGCTGGAGCCAAGGCCACACTGGACTTTGCGTGAGCAAGTTTTATCACCCTGGTAGCAATGCTGTGGATAAGGCTGAGGAGAAACAACAACATAAAACAAAATAAAAATCCAGATTTTTAACATAAATACAGGGATTGTTCTACTTATAGGGAACTTGGTATAAATGTGAACTTCTAGCTGAAATGAATCAGCTTTTTTTTGTCATTTAGGTTATGCAGGACATATGGTAGTGATGCACGGTACAACCTGAGACTGATTCTGGTTTCCATGTTGTTTTCAACCTGCACCAGGATCTCTCTGTTCATAGAACAGCAAAATTTGGGTACATACAACTCATAAGAATGGAATAAAGAAGCTGTGATACATATATACAATGGAATATTCCTCATCCATAAAAAGGAACACATTTGGGTCAGTTCTAATGAGGTGGATGAACCTAGAACCTATTATGCAGAGTGAAGTAAGTCAGAAAGAGAAAGATAAATATCGTAGTCTATATATATGGAATCTAGAAAGGTGGTACTGATGAATTTATTGGTAGGATGGCAATGGAGAAAGAGACATAGAGAACAGACTTACGGACACAGGGAGGGGGAAGGAGAGAGTGAGATGTATGGAGAGAGTAACAGGGAAATTTACATCACCATATGTAAAAGAGACAGCCAATGAGAATTTGCTGTATGACTCGGGGAATTCAAACAGGGACTCTGTATCAACCCAGAGGCATGGGATGGGGAGGGAAATGGGAGGGAGGTTCAAGACGGAGGTGACATATGTACACCTATGGCTGATTCATGGTGATATTTGACAGAAAACAACAAAATTCTGTAAAGCAATTATCCTTCAATTAAAAAATAAATCTTTAAAAAAAATACTATGCTTGAATGGTTTTAGGCTGTTTTTCTTTTCCAAATATGTAACTAAAACCACTTAAGAAATTAATTTTTGTTACAGAACCACTTAAATAGCTGCAAAATCCAAATATTAATTAACAGGATTACCTATTAATACAAGGTATTAACAGGGCTATATTCAACTCCATCCATATGCCAGTAAAGTGCATGTATGATTCTAGCACAACATTTACCGTCTGAAAAACAGAGTGGCTTTTCTAACCAATGGCCCCATCTGGAAGCCCACACACACATTCTCTTTGACCTATGCAGTGTTTGAAGCTTGAATCAATATTTAATGGTTGAAAGTCTAGAAATAAAAATCTGGATTTCTAGCCCTTTTCAAAAAACATTTAGAAGAACTAACTGCATTAGTACACAGTTTAACATAGTGGAAATTAGCCCAAGTAGCAGTACTGTGAGTTGAACCCCACACACTCCAGTCATTCACAATCCCTCTCTATACACAAGCTTCCTCTATACACACTGTTACCTGACTTGCCTGCATGGAGCACCAGGCACCATTCACTTACATCATCAGCTTGGCTCCCGTGGGCACTTGGGGCCTTTTCTGTCTTTTAGAAACCATAAATGTCAATTCTAAAAGCACTCCTATATATATAGTCAATACAAGAAAGTTATTACAGGTTTTGCATCCTTGGACGCAGTAATTCTACTTCTAGCAAATTATTTAATAAAAATGGAATTATGGATAGGTGCAAAGACAGCCAAAAAGATAATCTTCATAGCCATTTTTATAAGACACTGCAAATAATTTCAGTATCCAACAATATGCAATATAGACCTAAAAAAAGACCTCTATGTAGCAATTAAAAAAGATGGTTCTGAAAAGCACTAGCCCTAAGAAGATGTTTAATTAAAAAATGAAAATAAACAGGTGTTTAATAGAGTTAGATATAACTTAGCAACAGAACAATAATGAGAAAAAGCTGGCCATAAATAGTACTGTAGTTAAGAGCACATTTTGAAAAAAAAAAAAAAAAAAAACCCCTATAAATTCATATATATACACATAGAAAAAGGACTCAGAATACATATATATAAATGTAATTTTACAATGCTTATTTTCCAAGGAGGGATTATAGCAATTATTTTCATTTTCTTTGGGCTTATATGTATATTCTAGAATTCCCATAATAAACAATATCATTTTTGTATAGAATAAACCTAAAGGTTTTTAAATATATATCTGACCATAAAACATACACACCTAATCGTGAAATCACGTCTTTACTAGACTGATATCAACTCCCTGACATAAAACCACACAAATAAAAAGAATATACCTCATTTTGGCATGAACCGTCAGTGAATCCAGGAGGTTCATTGGTAAGGGCGTAATAGATCCTGAAGCCAAACAGCTCGTTCCAGGAAGTGGTATCCTCATAATTCCATTTCCATAAATAGTTTCCACCAGAGCTCCCATAGGTAACGTAAAACATTCTGAATTTGTAGAGTATGCATTACACAGCAGGGCGATCTTATAGTCATTCATTTGTAAACTCTTATTTCTAAGACTCTGCTGAAGGAACCTAAAATTTCAAGTTCCATTAAATAGAAAAAATGAAAATAAATTCCAGAAAGGTAATCTGCTTTTTTTTTTTTTAATAAAAGTTTAATTTCATGCAAGAGTTTGAGCAAGCTCTGGGAGATGGTAAAGGACAGGGAAGCCTGGCGGGCTGTCATCTATTGGGTCACAGAGTTGGACATGACTGAGCGACTGAACAAATATACTATCTTTATTCCTACAGATACCATAGTTTCTGCCAAATGAGTGCTGACACACAAAAAGTTTAAGAAGCATTTCAGAAAGAATGTTAGCAGTTAAAAGAGAACAATGAATGGTTATTTACTAAATAGGTACTACATATACTGCACTAAGATTCAGATAGTGAAGAAATAAGTCACAGATTCATGAACTAGGCTTCTATCTATTATCTACTTACTTAAGTACATTCAAATGCCTTCATTACAGATGTCACTAAGGAAAACTGGTTAAGGGGTATCATACAATGAAAGTCAAATGAAATGTGAAATCTGACTACCCTAAAGTCTCCTATGAAGAGATCTGACAGTCTTTTCAGACGGTCTAGGTGGGAATTAACACCCTTGATGGAAGCCCAGTCCTATCTAAAAAAGTGCATCTTTTTTGGGTAATCACAGCTTTGGAAATGATATAAGGGAGCATGCCAGACAGATCAGTTCAGTCAATCCTGGCAGCCCAGGGAGAGAGTGATATCTCAGTCAGGCTCAAATCTAAGAAATTCTGAAACATTTTTTACATGTTTTTGGAAATTAAGCATTTTAACTAAGATAAAATACATAAAAGCAAAAATAGACCTGAAAATTAAAAAAAAAATATATATATATATATACACACACATATATATCCCCGTACATATAAACGGGATTGGTTAATCTTCTAATTGCTTTCTGCTGCAGGTATTAATTAGGTTCTTTTAGTTATAATGTACACATTAAATATTTATCCTTATCTCCAGTGGATGTTGGAAGATTTTCATATTTCATATAAATACTGAGACAATTATCATTAGCTTTCAACCCACTATTAAGTTAAAAAATGAACTGTCAAGCTACAAACAACTTACTCATGGTGAAGCTTGAGGGAGTGAGGTATTGGAATCTGTAGTTTTGAGTTGTCATTTTGGGCTTTTCTGTTGAGGTGAATCCAAATGCAGGTCATGGCAAAGGCATGAGTTGACTGGGGTTTGTTAATGTCAGGAACTGGGATAAACTAAAAAAGAACAATTTGCATATTATAATATGCAAATTGAACTATTAGAATGAACTAATTATATATATTATAGTAATCCATTTCTGCTACACTTCTTTTTAAAATATCCTGTATTAATTTAGCTCCAGTTGTCCTTTGTTCAATAATACAAATCAGATCTAACAGCTATCAAATATTGAAACTATTAAAAGATTGCTTTTACTTTCCAAGAAAACAGAGCATTTACAATCATTAAAGTTTTATTCTTTAAAATTTAAACACATCATATGAAAAAATTAATCACATCATTATTTTACTGAGTGTGATAAACATGAATACAGAATTTCTAAGAGTCCCATGTATGCTTTTCAACAACATGTAAGAAATAAGCAATCTAAATGAGCAGCATCAGACGTACTGTATATTGATGGATGAAATGACATAGATGTCTGGAATTTGCTTTAAAATTATCCAGCATTAGGAAAAACAAGATGAGGAGGAAAGATGACATAAGAATATTTCTTGGTGATGGGTACATAAGAGTTTCTTTTTTTAATTTACTCTACATTTTTGGTGCATTTAAAAATTTCCGTAATAAAATGTTACTAAAAAATGGCAATCATCAATACATACCATATTTCAAACACCTTATATAATAAGCACTAGTGTGACACTGGACAAGGAAATGGCAACCCACTCTAGTATTCTTGTCTGGAAAATTCCATGGATGAAGGAACCTTATAGGTTACAGTCCATGGGGTCACAAAGAATCAGACATGACAGTGACTTTACTAGTGTGACATACTCAATTAGCAAACAACCAAAGGAAAAAAAATTAACAGATACTGATGTTATTTGGTCCTTAAACGTGTATATATTAAAACAGTGTCACGCTCTTAAAAAATTGTAAACCTTTTTAAAATACAGAGAAAGAGCTTGCTATACTAGATGTTCGACTATGATCTGACTGTGATTAAAGATAAACTTCAGAAACAATTCAGTTAAATTTCTTCATTTTACATAGAAATGAACTAATGTCAAGAGAGACTGAATGTCCATCCCATGATTACAGGTATTACAAAAACTGGGAAAAGAACCATGTTTCCATTTTTCAAGTCTGGTGCTCTTTTCACAAAATTACACTAATATTCTTAAACATAAACTAGATATAATTCTAATCACACTAGCCAAACTTACTTCTTTTTCTGGGTACAGAAGGTCGAAGAGCTTCATGACAGGAAGAAAATCAGCCAGTGCATTTTTCTGAATACTTCCAGAAATGAATTGCAAGAGAACCCACATAAGATGATCTCTGCCTTTAATCAGTCCTCGCCCTGCCAACTGTAAAAGATATTTAAATGCACATCTGCAGTCAAAAAAACAGATATATAAAGTTTAAAGAAAAAATAGAGAAATCTTGTTTTTAGAAAGTTAGCATCTAACTTTGGCATTTACTGATTATTTTGTCTCTACTCAAGGCACACCCAGCAAAGCTTTTAAAATTAATATTGCTTCTCCCTGATCTCCAAAACAACTATGTTTATCAAAAATGAAATGTTTTAGACATAATTAAGTCGAGTATGTCGGGGAAGGCAATGGCACCCCACCCCAGTACTTTTGCCTGGAAAATCCCATGGACGGAGGAGCCTGGTAGGCTCCAGTCCGTGGGGTCGCTAAGAGTCGGACACGACTGAGCGACTTCACTTTGACTTTTCACTTTCATACATTGGAGAAGGAAATGGCAACCCACTCCAGTGTTCTTGCCTGGAGAATCCCAGGGACAGGGGAGCCTGGTGAGCTTCCGTCTATGGGGTCGCACAGAGTCGGACACGACTGAAGCGACTTAGCAGCAGCAGCAGCAGCAGCAAGTCGAGTATGTGTGCACGAGAATCAAGTTTAATATGGAAATATTACTAAAAATACTGCATCGAAACACAAGAAGTCTGGGGTGGGAGGTGGGCGGGAGGTTCAAGAGGGAGGGAACATATGTACACCTATGGCTGCTTCATGTTGACATATGGCAGAAACCAACACAACATTGCAAAGCAATTATCCTCCAATTAAAAACAGATAAATTTAAAAAATACCAGAGTTTATTATTATTATAACAAAAAGGTTAAATTTATTTATTTTTAACTCTTCAAGGGCTGGTTATCAAAAATACTTTTCCTGGTTTCCTATAGATTGTAACAGAAACCAGTGGTGGTGATAGGGGTGGTAAGTAAGTGGTGGTCAAAAGGATTTTTAACAATGAAAAATTTCCCTAAGATAATCCAGGCTATCAAGATGTTACAGATATAACACTTATTTTATTCCCACTCCTACTCAATGTGTATAAAGCCTTATGCCTAAAGCCAACCCTTCCCACACACTTACTCTTCCACTCGTATTCTCTATTTTGGATTCACTGTCCTCCTCTTTCATTCACCGGCAAAGCAGAAACCAGTGAGTGATCCTAGATTCCTGTTACTCTCTCTGTCACCTATTGCCATCAAGTCCTATTAATATACTTCCCAGCCTACCTGGTTTCTGGCTCCTCCTCTTTTCTGGTTTAGGCCCTCAGCCTCTCTTACCCAGACCACTGCAACAGCTCCCTTACTAGTTTCTTGGCCTCTGATTTTGGCTTCATTCATCTCTACATCACTGTCTTCCCATATGTGATGCTTAGCAGTAATTTTTCCAGCTTGTATCTGATGATGTCTTTCCGTTCCTCATTTACTTCCTAAAGTAAATTTAAATCCTTAGAACAAACACAGGGGCATGTAAAGGTCTCCATGTCTGGTCTTACTTTCCTGCTTCCCTCATCTCACCAACACTTTTCCTTCTATAGTTTTCTTTCATGTTTTCACACATTTCTGCCTCTTTCTAAATGATCATTTTATTGCCATGGAAACATGTTCCTACCTTTTTCCTCTTGGCAAATTTCTACTTTGCCTTTCAAGTAATAGTTTCAAGCCCCCTTTGATAAAGCCACTCTTGGGTGTCTTTAACAGGGACTTTTCTCTTTCATTTCTATTGCAAGGAAGCATGCTTCCATTATTATTATAATCCAACTGTTTATACCTACATTTTCTCACCAATAAGGAGCTCTTTGAGGGTACTATATTAGTGCCTTTTCATTTTGTATCTCCTGGTCCTGGCACTGTGAATATGTGCAATGAATAACTGAATCAAGTTTTTACAGTGACAAGAAAGTGAAAAGTGAAGAAACTATAAGAGCATTGAACAAAAGAGAAATCAGAGCTCGGAACTTCTGTTCACTAGATACACCCGTCTAAAATATACTAATCAACAGGTGAAGTGGCTCTGAAAAAGGGTGTGTACTTACCTTCTGATGAAGAGAAAGGACCATATGTGGGAAACTTGCAAACTGGAAAAGCACAAAGAAAATGAGCTGACTTGAGAGATGCTGCCAGAGGAGTTGGCTTGTTCCCCCATCATCAAACTTCTCCTCGGTCTCAGATCGCTCCATGGCATAAACCACCAGATCCACCAACTGGTCCTCCAGCACAGGGCAGCGCTGCTTGTGCTGTAGGGCAGAGATTAAATACAGTATTCCAAAAGCCTCCCAGTTAGTTTCAGAAGTTACCAGTTAATGGGTATTCATTGTAACAAAGAGGCCAAGAAGCATGGAATGAAGTTGAACTTAGAAAGTTAAGGCTAGGTTTAGTCCATTAAAGCTGCATCATGTTATATTATCACAGAGGATGAGTTTCATAAAAAAATTAGTTTTCAAGTCTCACCCAAAACAGGCTTCCCATTAACTTTTGACTTTTACTACAGACATCATTATTCCAGAATGACAGAGGGAACTACACAGTAGAAAATTCTGTTATTTATTTCTTGAACAAAGATCATTTTAAAGATATACGAAATAGTGATAACAGTATTAATTTTACAATCTAATTTCAAAATATGAAAACCCTGGATTTCTAGGAATCACATATTATGACAAGAGAGCAAACAAGGCAGTGTGTGATCTATTTACTTAAAAGTAGTCACCACTGGTTTACACTAGCTTTATATACAGAGGTATATCTAAATATTCAATGTCTGTTTTTCAACGTGTGGTACTTATTTGATACTGAAATGGAAACTTCCTCTATTTAAAAAAAAAAAAAAAGACCTCAAAGTTAAAGCTCTGTTCTTCCCTCTTAGAATTCAAACATTATGCAGCTTTAATTTTAAATTAGACTATTTGAAAATCTAAAACAAGAAAAAGAATTGAGTTTAAACACTAAAATGAAAATGCAACTTCCCTTTCTAGAGGCAAAAAGGTTTATGCTTTGTAAAGTGATTCAAAAGCTTTTATCAAAAGAAATGTTAAGCCATATTTTAAGCCATTTTCATATTTTAATAAAATATGTTATATGACTTAATAGCCAGGCAGTTGGAAGCCTTACTAATGAATACAATACTAATATAGATGCGTTCCCTATAAACTTTAGATGTGATTATTAGTCTTTTGCCATGAAAAAGGGATATGATTTCTTTAAATTTAGGGGAAAAATGCAAAATGGGGACGAATTTGGAAAAAAACAAAACATAATGAATAGCATCCCCTCTTTTGCATGCTTTCTGCCAGCTCCAAACTTGTTAAGCTCCAATATAGCTGCACTTCCTTAAAGCATGCAAATAAAACAAATATCTATCCAAAACAGTAAGCATCAATGGTTGTTTCATAATTTTTCCAAAACACAATGCCATGATCACAGTTCAACCACATTACAGTTTTACGAAGAGCAATATTAACACCACCAGTTGGGACTACAGTACTTTTCCTCCAAATGTAATTATCATTATGAAGCAGAGCAAAGTGCAACAGACAACACTACAAACTATTTCTTAAATCAGCATGCAAAACTACTGTGTACAGGGCTTGAAATTCACTAGTTCTGCCAACCACCAACAACCTAAGAAATGTGTCAGACAACACAAATTTAGAGTGAGATCATTCAAAGTATACAAGAGTCAGAAAAATTTGTGAAAAGAAGTAAAGCCAGGATTTCCAGTAGGAATTTTTTGTTAGTGATGGGAATTTGGTTCTAGTCCGGAAACTAACCAATTTGTCATCTATTCCTCCACCCATGACAATCTTCCATCAATCTGCTTCAGGAAAAAAGAATAAACTAAACAAGGTTGGTTTTTAGCACCTGGGTCATTTTTTTGAGTTTTCTATGTTAGTACTGGCTATTTGTTTTAAAGAACAGAATTTTAACCTACACATTTTTAAAAGTGTAGTGATTTATGGTCAAAGATTTCATGATTCAGAGGAAAACCAAAAATACTAAGATTTTGGCAAGTAAGAACTAGGAAATTTACAGTCAAAGCTGACAATCATTCAATACGTATTAAGACTCAAGACTACCCCCAAATTTTCTATTAATAGTTAAATCAGTCAGGTATATCTAGGGCACCAAATGCAGCTACTTAGTCTGAGGGTGAAGAACATCTGTCAAAATTAACTCTGCATTTCCCAGGTGTTTTTGGTTAAATCCAAGGATAGTTCTCAAACCATGCTTAGGGATAGCTTAAACTTATGTTCCTCTTTTACTTGCCAATTTTAATAATACCAAAAAGAGAGAGAGAGAGAAGTGTGGATTATAAAATGAGCTGTGCTGCTAACTACTTTAGAGTACGTTTTGTTTTAGTTTTCAACTGCTAAAAGATAAGTTCATTAAAATTAAGACTCTCTACCACATAAATTATTTTATAAAGTGGAACAAATCTGTAAATCAGTTTAATGACTTTAATTATCAATCACTAGACTGGTAGCCAGTGGATGCTATGTCTATGACTATTCACAAGTTGCTGAAAGCTTTCATAAATTTAAGTCTTCAAGATGTAGGTATATAAGTTGAATTAGCTTACATCATACATATATGAATGTTTAGTTAAAGCCTCTTTTTAGCAGTAAGAATCTACATTTAGCATTTTAATTTCTGCATAATGGTCAAACTGTATTGGAAATTTATTTGAGATTTTCAATCTGAAAATCAGCCACAAGGCATTAATGGAAACATGAATATTAATCCCTGTCCATGCCCTTGATTTTTTTTTTCCCACCACTATTTAAAATGGCAAATGATAATGCCTTCAGTCTTAGTAACCATATCCTATATTAAGTGGCCCCTGATATTTCCATGTAATGGTTTTGGTACTGCTTATGTGGTACAATTTTAACATATTATACTTAGGTGTGTGCATTCTAAGTTGCTTCAGTTGAGTCCGACTCTTTGAGACCCCATGGACTGTAGCCCACGAGGCTCCTCTGTCCATGGGATTCTCTAGTCAAGAATATTGTAGTGGGTTGCCATGCCCTCTTCCAGGGAATCTTCCCAACCCAAGGATCGAACCTGTGTTTCTTGTCTCCTGCGCTGGCAGGTGGGTTCTTTGGAAGCCCATGCACTTAGGTAGGCATTGGTAAATTTAAAAACCATTATTTCAGAGATAGAAATTAATTTTAAAGCAGTATTTATTCAGGACAACTCAGGAAGAAAAATCTCTTTGTGTTTCATTTATCATATTCTCTACCAACCAGAACTGGAGTCCCCTGCCAGTTAATACCACTTTCAATGGTGCCTTTTAAGGATAAACTGAATGATCAGTCTAGTACTTCACTATCTTAGCATTGCCAGAGTTCATACACCACATCTAAGAGCTTGAGGAATGAATCTGTTTTGTAATGTTCTTTTTCAGTAGAAGGAACACAAACTGTTGTGCAAACACACAAAACAGGATTCTTCCACTGTGAACCCTCTACCCTACTGGTCACAGAACTGGGCTATTTATGACCTTCTGAATGCAACCGATTTTAGGATAAAGTACCATAGCCCAATTCCTACTGGAAAATACAATATGGACAACTCTTAAAAGGTTTCAAAGCTTTAAGTAAATTATTGCATTGCTAGAGAAAGGATAAGAAAGTACAGTGCTGGATATAGTTCTATAATGATAACAGATGTGATAACTTGTTAATTTTTAATCATATGTTTCTTATACAGTGTGCTCTCATTTTCCACCCTACTTTCTAGGTGGTAAAAATAATATGTCAATTTGGCATATATCTTACATTTACAAATCCACTCACTACAGTGTTTTCTACCAAAACAATTACTGATGAATTGTGAACTTTTGACAATGTTTACACTACAGTGGGATCAACAGTAATAATGTTCTGTCAGCATTTCCATTATAAACTTTACTTTTTACGGATTTATGTCTTAGTCATAAACTTTTTTTAGGTTGAAACTTGTTATTAAAAGGATCAGATCAGAAATATCTTTCTCTAAATTTCATCCATTTCTCGTTTGAGAAGAGCTGCCCTCCAAAAGCAAAAAGTTAAGGATGGCTAAGGATATCTGGGGGGCGGGATTCAAATGACCATGGGTATGTTTATTCACCAAACTGCAAAAAAGAACTGAGTCAAGTATGCCTTAAAGTTCACTGCAAAAATTAGGTTTAAGACATAGCATGAAAGCATTCTTTCAAGGTTAACTGAATACTTACCTCTAACTCAAGTGAAAGCTCATCAGAGTTAATGACTTGGTGTTTAAGATGTTACATTGACAGGTTATGTGAGGTAACTGTCAGATACTGTGCTGTGAAGCAGTTTCAGTTTCACATGAACAAAGGCTTGTCCAAACAAGGAGATTTGGTAAATTTTTCAGAAGAAAAAACTTAAAATAATAAAAGAGATACTGCTACTAGGGTGAGGTTTGGCATGCAAAGTTTCAACACTGAGCAAGTTTTATGGCCAAGCTATATGTCCTTAAAAATAGGGCTTTATAAATGGAAGCACTGGCACAACCTTCACTATAGTATTGCAAACAGCAACGCTATTTTATATAACTTGGACAAGAACGTCTTATTAAAATCAAAAAGCTGGTCTATTTTAACATGCTGGGCTCAAAAATTTTTAACAAAAATAATTAGAATCACTATTTTGCTTAAAATCTCAAAGGTGAAAAGTCCTGGAACAGACTTGGGAATGTATAAGAGTTTGTTTTATAAAGTCTGGCCATTTCGTGTTCCTCCTGCCACAGGTGGGCTTCCACTGAGAGGCGCTCACTCCAGGAGGGGGTCACTTCCGGCAAAGACTGACAAAGAAGGGTGTTTGTCAAGCAGGTGTGGGGTCACCTAAGAGTGTGACATTTCTTAGTCAATCTCCACGTTTCCAAAAAAACTTCCCCATGTAACGCTTACCACTCCAACTTGTAAAAGTAATGTATCTCTGTTAAACTGTTTTTTTCTCTTTTTTGTTTTGTTTTTAATTTGTTTTTGTTTTTAGGCAAAGCAAGGCAGGTATTTTTATTGATGTTGTTGTTTGTTTATGTTTTAATTATCTGGAAAGATAAAGGCCACCACAAATCTTTCCATCTCTGAAAATTCCACCAGGCTAGCTTTAGCCCTAAAGTAGGAAAAACAGTAAAATGGAGTGGGAAGGAAAAACAACTCATCAAAAAGTGACAGGCTTTATCAAATGCCAGGTGTTGTCTCTTGATTTAAAAAAAAAAAAAGAATATTAAAAAACAAAAACAAAAAACAAACAAACACCAAAAACCAAAACCAAAAACAATCCACCAAAAACAACTCTCATATCCCAAGAAGAAATTCATTTTAGTGGCCTTGGTCTCAGCATGGTCCTGCCAATTTCAAGCCCCGACCATACATGTATTCTCTAAATGGAATCAGTGGCTACAAAGCGGCCAGCGTATCGTTAGTCACAATACAACAGTAAGGTTGTGAACATACCTGAGCAATGTTCAAGGTCTAGAGCATTGGAGGATGGGCAGGACAAGACAGGACAGAACAAAAATAAAGGAAGAAAAAAAGAAAAGACAAAACAGTGACTATGAGGCCAGCCTCAAGGAACCCAGAGTCAGCACAAACCCGCCCACATGTTAAACCACCAAAAACATATACCAAAAACAAAACAAAACAAAAAAAAACAGCAATTGAGGCCACGCTGAAGATACCAAGGGTTATAAAAATAGACACCCAAACAAAAAAAAAAAGTCAAAAATTATGGTTAAGTCATGTGTAGGTTTCTCTGGCAAAAGGTATACTTGAAACTGGCCTTATAGAAAAAAAAGCAATGCAAAATAAACCAACTTTTAAAATATCTCCTTTTTAATTTAAACATTCTTAAAGCAATATATAAATGATAGAAATAATATATTACTTAATAAACCATATATTAAAAAAAATCATCAAATAGTTCTTAACTGTTTTGCTCAGTTAGCTATAGCAAAGAAAAGAGAAAAGAATAGTGCAGATTCTATGCAGAATTTACTAGGTTTCCAGCACAGTACAGTACCTGCTTATTTAAACCTAGCATATTGCAGACCATATCCCTGGAATAAGGCTGCTCCAAAACATATCTCAACAAAGCAGTCTGTGGTTCAAACAGATCCTTTAAAGAAAATAAAGAAAATCATTGCTTCAAGATCAGAGTTAATGTTCATTCAAAAAATTTGAAATTGGGATAAAAAAATCCTCTAAAGGCTCTTGTTACCTTCACACAGTAGGCAGTATCTAGTGGGAAAAAATCAAAGGATTTTAGTGTTTACAATTAATCTGCTCCCACCCTTCATTTGATAAATGATGTAACTGAGTTGAAGGGACTTGCTCATGGTCATAGAGGAAACCTTAGGGATGGCTTCGGCCACAGTCATGTGAAAGTCTTAAGCATCACTGTAATGAAAGGATTTTCTGCCCAGAAACCTATCAAAGAGGAAAGGAGGCAGTTTCTAACCATTCTTCTGTAAGTACAAACGTAAACATCATTTCCAGATTTGGGAGGACAAATGACTTGACAGCACAGGGATTTATAGTGCAGATTCCGAATCACATTATCTGAGTTCAAATCCTGACCATACTGTTTGCTAAAGTTAACACCCCACTCTGTGTCTCAGTTTCATCACCTGGATAGTGGAAATATTAAGATGATAGTTAAGAATAACAGTTGTTATGAAGTAAAGTTCTTAAAACTGTGCCTGGCATATAGGAAGTATACAATAAGTTTATCTGTTTTTGTTACTGCTATGATTGTAAATTCCATTTAGTTTATCACTTTTTCACCTTTCAAAGTTTTGCTGACTAATACCCCAAGAGCTGTGAATTGTCACCTTAGTTGTACTATTTTACCCTCCTTCACTTTGGGATGTTTCCCAGTCACTCACTACATCATTTTTGACATGAAACATTTACAGAAAACTATTTGGCCCTCCCTACAACCTGCTCTGTCATCCCTCCAAACCTCAAGATAGTAAGCATAACCTGCCATATGTGTTTGATCAAAGCTTTATGTCTATATCTCATATTTCATATTATGGATATATGTGGATTTTTCTCCTTGAGAAATTTCTACTCTACTTTTGTCCTTCCCTACCTCTCCCCTTTTGAAAAAATGCAACAAATAAGGAGGCTCACTCTTCAAGTTTTAGGGACACTGCAAATTCATGTTTAGTCCTTGCTTTGTAAAGGAAAAGTGAAAACAAGGAATCAATTTAAAAATTCAATTATCTAACACCAAGTACTTTGCCAGAAGTGGACCGCTAGTACCTGCAGTATCACAAACCATAGGCTAAACTTGGATCCTGAAATCATATGACAGAAACCACAGTTTATGGTTATACACTATCTTTCATTGAATATTTACTTTTTCTATGAAGAGACAATTTAGCATTACACAATATATAATCCTGGATGAAGACTGATGGATCAAAAGCTCCATCATACTGAACAACATACCTTATCATACGGCAAAAGGCCTTTCAAAGGAAAACGGAGAGTTGCAGGGTCCAATTTCCATGAATTACAAATGGCACCCGAATTATTTACAACTGGTAGAAGGCTGCAACGGCCTGTAGGTATTACAAAAAATGCTTCTAAATAAATGTGAACATAGCAATGCCTAGTCCTTCATTCACTCTACAAATTTAATGAATATCATGCTGAACCAGGCACTGGTTAATGTTAATGAATATCATGCTGAACCAGGCACTGGTTAAAAATATGTTTTAATTAGCTAGAAATATGGGGATTTTCTTTGAATATTTTTAGCCCAGCTGGTTAAAGACCAATTTGTACAAAACTTCCAAACTCACAAATGTTGCATTTGTCCAGGGACAGAGTTCAGCAAGCTACAATCCATGAACCAAATCCACCTGCTCTCATTAAGTTTTACTGGAATGCTATTCCTTTTGCACTCTAATGGCAGAGTTGAGTAGCTGTAAGAATGCATAGCCCACAATGCCAAAATATCTGTTGTAACACCATTTATAGAAAAAGTTTACAGACCTTTAATCTCAGGTCAAACTAAGTAACTTTAAATAGGATGTTCCTAGAGGCCTTAGATGTAGTATATGATCATTAATCAGCTCATGTATCCAATGCCTGATAAATACTGTCACTGGGATGTTCTACAGGCACCTTAAGTTCAACATAACATAAACTAAATTCATCCTCACTCTTCTCAAATCTGCACCACTTTCCATATTTCATCAAATGATGTCAATATCCTCTCAGGTATGAAAGCTAAAAGCCTAAGAATTACTGGTCTAGTGTCCTTTTCATTCCTTTTTTGTATTTCCAGTGCCCAGAACAGTACTTGACTCACAGGAAGTGCTAAAAACTTGGTCATTGATTAAATAAGGGTCTATAATCCCAGGCTGTTCTGAGGCTACCATGATTTCTAGAAGTAATTCAGGAACATACAAATGAGAACTGTAAAAACTGTAAATCATGTGCTTATTTTTAAAAGGAAATTCAGAGACTCTAATAAACATGAAACAAGTGGAAAACAAAATAAATTATATACAGAGCAAAGGTGTGAACTGGAAGGGGCTGGGAGTCAGACAATGTGGTGTACTAGAGCCAGAGAGACAGATCTGCTGAGACTTCCAGGTGCCTGGGGAGTAGTTATACTCTATAGAGTATAAAAGCTCCTAGAGTTATACTAAAATGGCAAGTCTTCAAGACATGTATAAGATTTCATCCGTCAACTTGGTTCAGTAGTCAGCTCACTAAAAATTAGGTACTATTTAGAATATTTTAAATTATAATCCTACCGCAAATGGAGTTTATCCTTGCTGTTGGCCTGAAGGTATCAACAAAGTCTGATACCAGGTTTCCAAGCAACTAAAACAAAATAAAATGAAAACAAGTAAGTAGAAAAATAAAATCGAGATGCTCTGAATGTAAGAATCATCTACATAAAAGGAGATAATATGTAAAGATTTAGTACAGTTCCTGGCACGTAAAACTACTCAAAGGTTAGTTCTCTTTCACGTCCTCCTAAACAATTACTTGCCAGTTCATTTATCCCTGAATTAAGCCAGGTCATACCACCATGTCCTTAGCTATTTGATGAAGCTGTGTATATTTTATGAAATGATATATAAACTATCTCAACAGGACAGCAGAGAAATGCATCATAAAAAAAAAATCACATATTATCTAAGGATAAAGTGACCATTAAAAAATAAGCACACAAAAAATCAGATTAATATAATAATTTTTAATAAAAATTTCTATTAAAAATTTAAAAAAAAACATCAAATTTACCCAATGTGGAAGTTTTCCCTCAGGATATAGTTTCCTGATCTCTGTGACTGCAAAATATGCTGGTAGTAAACAAGCATTTCTTTCCAAGATATATGCTATAACCTAGGGACAATAAAAGGGCTATGTTATTATTTTGAATAGTCCCACAGATGTGCCCTTTAAATCCAACAACAATGATATTTAAAAAGTAGAGATATTATTTCATGGATTCAGTTGGCTTAAATATAGCCTAAGAATTCATTTAAATGTGAATATCTAAAAATGAAGATTGATACAATGATTGCTGATAGTAAATAACAGACTAGATTCCTGACAGTAAGTAACATTGCTGCTGCTGCTGCTGCTAAGTCGCTTCAGTCGTGTCCGACTCTGTGCAACCCCATAGACGGAAGCCCACCAGGCTCCCCCGTCCCTGGGATTCTCCAGGCAACAACACTGGAGTGGGTTGCCATTTCCTTCTCCAATGCATGAAAGTGAAAAGTGAAAGTGAAGTCACTCAGTCGTGTCCAATTCTAGCGACCCCATGGACTGCAGCCTACCAGGCTCCTCCATCCATGGGATTTTCCAGGCAAGAGTACTGGAGTGGGGTGCCACTGCCTTCTCCGAAGTAACACTGAACATGCATTAAATATTGGTAGACTTCCCTGTTGGATCAGGTGGTAAAGAATCCGCCTGAAATGCAGAAGACCAAAGTTCGATCCCTGAGTTGGGAAGATCCCCTAGAGAAGGGAATGGCAACCCACACCAGTATTCTTGCCTGGAGAATCCTAGGGACAGGGGAGCCTGGCAGGCTATAGTCCATAGGGTCACAAAGAGAAATGGCTGAGTGACTAAAACCAACCGGAATGCAACAGACTAAAATAACAATTCTTGCAACATTAGGTACAAAGCACAAAGATCTTTAAAGTGGCCCATAGGACGACACCTTATAATGGTTGAAGATACAATAATATCAATATTGTTGTTTTCATAATTAAAAACTATGAATTAAAATATAAAATTTCCTTTTGAAATATAGTGGAAGTGAACTAGTACCTTTAAAATATGATTTTTGTAGAAGTAAAGAAATGGAACATTTTACAAACTACTGTATATTTTAAAAGCACGGAACTATAAAACTAGACATCGTTAGGAGATGATCAATGAATTGCAGACAAGTTTAAATTACCTCTCTTGCTGCCAAAAGCTGCTGTACAACAGCTGAGCTCACTGTATTGGGAATTGTCAAGATTTTCTCCAAAATCACTTTTAAGAGATCTCGAACACCCTGATAGAACAAAAAGTCATAGATTAAATTTTTTAAAAGTCCCAGGTGCTGGTTAAAATGCCTAAAGCTTTCTAGATTATATACTTGGAAAAATATGTAACCTTCAAAGTCACACTTTTAATTTTTCTGAAACAAAGCTAACATTCAAACCCCTAACGTTAACCCAAGAGAAGTGTCATGTTCCAAAGCAGAATTCTAAAGAATGGCTTGCCATATAAATGAACAAAGAAGTCACTTAGAGGTAAAAATTAAACTTCTCATATTCTGTTCAGCTTTTCTTACCTTCATAACATTAGAAAAGTTTCTATTATTATGAGGGACCAAAATGTTTAATTTGAGCTTAACAGACAAAAATATATTTGGAAGAACTTGAAAATAGTCTGGAAAACATGGACAATAAATATTCAACTTTTTGGCAGACAACCTTTTCTGCACCTTCCTTTTGGTATACATTCTAACTTCATTCCCTCTTTCTCATCATCCATCACATACTTTAACCCCTCAAACTTAGCCAATAAGCCTATTCTGCTAACTCGTCATCTATTCAGATCTATTACTAGTTGCATTATTTCAGAGCAGAATCTAATACACAGAGAAGACATTTCATTCCATAGTATAAACTATGTGATCAGTCTTGTAAAAGACAGAACATATACATGAAAGAAACAATTATGAAGCACCATACAAATAAGGAATTAAAAACTACGTATTAACCTGCTAAGGAAAGTGAAGTACAAATAAATAGAAAATAATCAGAAAAGGCTTCTTAGAACTAATTTCGTATGAAATCATGACTCTGGCCAATAATTATCAGTTAAATCATTTGAGATCAGTGAAAATACAGATATAATGCACAGGGTCAGGTATCCGAAAGTCTTTCAAGAGACAATAACCAAAGTGGCTTGAATGAAGCAGAAGCTTCTGCAGCTGTGGAGCTCCCGAGCTGTGTTATGAGGCACAATTAGAGAGTGTATGCTGTTGGTTTTGGTCAGGAGCAGAATGCTGAAGATGCCAGGTAAGGAAGGATAGCGGCCGAGGTGGCCGAGGTGAGGCAGGATTTGCTCCCTTTGTCAGCTGACGCCTGCACCCCTTCTCAAGTCCACACCTCCCTGCTCTATGCCCTTCCACTGGAAAGGGGCCCCGACATCGTAAGATCTGTGGCATGAGAGAACCGAGAGTCTGCTTGGTGACTCCCTACTTGTCATGGAAGTTCACCAGCCACCTGCACTTTTAAGAATGTTGGGAAAGGAGCAGAGAGCTGTGGGAAACACTGGGCGATTTTAAACTCCCTCAGGAAATACAACAAAAAAGAGAGATTTTATAAATGCTTCCACTTCATTTCTTTTATGTGAAATTAATTATATTATGTGAAAATAATTATATATTAATTATATTAATTTATGAAATATTAAAATATTATATTATGAAATTAATATACACTGAAAATTAATTATATCTGACAGCAATTACTTTTTATAATCGGAAAAAAAATACCTTGTAATCCACCCCTCCAATTATTTTCCGAACCAGTTTAAATGTTAAGGCCCAAAGCTGTGTTCTTTCCCATTCAAGTGTGTCAGAGTTTATCAGGGATTCACAAACCATCCTAGAAGAAAGGAATACCCATTCCAGTTACAAGACAGGGTTTTTTGTAAGTTCTCTAATAGCCGAGGTCCACAAACTCTGGATATTATATTTGTCACAGTAAGTGTTAATAATTGTCATAAAGGTACATTACTCAAGCACACTTTCAAAAAATTACATAAAGCATTTCATATTTTTACTTATATGAAAGACTAAACCCAAAGTAGAACTAAACCCAAAGGAGACTCCTTACCGTCTTGAGCCACCAGGGAAGTCCTAAAGCAGAATTGCTGCTGCGCTGCCAAGTCGCTTCAGCCTTGTCCAACTCTGTGCAACCCCACAGACAGCAGCCCACCAGGCTCCCCCGTCCCTGGGATTCTCCAGGCAACAACACTGGAGTGGGTTGCCATTTCCTTCTCCAATGCATGAAAGTGAAAAGGAAGTCGCTCAGTCGTGTCCGACTCTAGCGACCCCATGGACTAAGCCTACCAGGCTCCTCTGTCCATGGGATTTTCCAGGCAAGGGTACTGGAATGGGGTGCCATTGCCTTCTCCAAAGTAGAACTAAGTAATATTAATTATGTTATATTTTTGCTAGAAAGAAATGTACCAAAAGCTATTGGTTAAATGTGTATCATTAACCAATTAGTGGCAAACTGTGTTTTTCTAAGATGGCTGCAATAAGACTTTGACCCCACATACTCTTCTAAAATGTGATATTGATGCTGCTCCTAGGAAGAGTATCAGTGTCAAAAGGGTAGAAAAAAATCTATCCTTCAGTTTGGGCAGGTCCAAGACTGGCAAATGGAAAGGCTTTCAAGGCAAGGTGATACAGCTTCTGCCTAGCCCTCTTATGAATGCTTGCTCCTGGACTCCACTACACTGTGAGAAAGTCAAGGTCACACAGAGAAGGCATATGTAGGTTCTGGCCAATAGTGCCAGCTGACGTCTCAGGTGACAGTTAGGCATATGAATGGGAAAATCTTTGTCATGACTCCAGTCAGAGCCACCATCCGAATGCAAACACAAAACCTGAGAAAATCCTTCCTACTCCTTGTCCAAGCAAGCACTGTAATTGTGAATGTTAATAATAAAAGGATTATTACTGTTTTAAGCCATGAAGTATTGAGGCAATTCATCATCCAGCAAAAGTTAACTGGAACTGACCCAGGAATTTCACTCCTGGGTATAAAACTAAAAAATACAAAAACACAAATCTGAAAAGATGCACACATCCCAGTGGTCATAGCAGCATTATTTATAATCACCAAGATAAGAAAGCAACCAAAGTATCCCTCAACAGATGAATGGGTAAAGATGTCCCTCTCCACACACACTCACACACACACACACACACACACACACACACACACACAGAGTGTACTACTCATCCACAAAAAAAGAATGAAATTTTGCCATTTGCAATAACATAGACAGACTGGAAGAGTATTATGCTAAGTGAAATAAGTCAGAGAAAGACAATACTATATGACATCACTTATATGTGGAATCTAAAAAATTCAACAAACAAATCAGTGACTATAACAAATATAATGAACACTACCTGGAAAAGCTTGTCAGAGTGAGTGATTTTAACCCCTGGGCTAAAAGGCAAAGCCTGCCTGGTTTTGAGCACCTGAAGTATACAATTTTAAGAATATTGCATCCTCAAAATTAAAAGTGAGATACTATGAAGCACTTTTTGTTGACTGTAACTGCCTTCTTTATTCTCTTATCCTTTTACAACAACTACCTCAACCAATTTCTAAACATTAATAAAAAAAAAAAAAAGAAAATTTTTTAGATTGCTCATATTCATCATTAACCATACCTGGGTGGAAGGAGACCAGTCTCAACTGCCATTGCTAAGCAGTCATAAAGAAAAGAAATTCTTTTAGGACTATGCTGGCCATGAATGAATTTAACAATCCACTGGATGCACTGTTCATGAGATTCCTGGAAAATTAGAAAATGATCACATTTTAGGTCTAAGTTTATATTTTATAAGTAACAAATAGCTAATAGCATCTGGGAGTATATATGAAGACTATGAGTGAGATATTCATTATAAATTAATGGATGAAAACAATTTAAAAAGAACTGAAAAAATTCAGATTTAGTAGCTGAGTTATATAAGTTTTAAGATTTTATTTAAGATTTTAAGTTTATAAGCTTAAAATCACACAATTACATAGATTAAAACTTCCACCATTTTTACTATATGACCTCCAAAAAGAGTAAGATTTTATTAACATATTTATGATCAACAAAAAAGTCTAGCAAAGACTGTGTAAGGCACTGTAAGCAGTGCCCTTAATGGCAGATATAAATATCCCTGTCACTGGAGGAAAAATCCACTATGAATTAGTACATCAGCCTCATGAGAATTTAGTGAATCTAATCCCTAAGAGCCAAATCAGTTATGAACTAATGACATATCCAATTTCTAGATCTGCAAAACTTTAAATCTGATACCAAAATGTGGTGCCCAAATCAAAGATTACCTTCCAGAATATCCTCAAGATGTCCTGCTCTGTGCTACCACTGTCCCTCATACATATTTCTACTGCTGAATGAATAGTGCTGGTTTAGAATTTTTTCCTTGGATCCTCCGTCAAAACACAAAATTCTTGAAGACAAGGGTTTTTATCTTAACTCATAGAGTGCTTAATCAATTATTAAAACATGAAAATGTTAGAAAGATGTAAGATGTTCAATATCATTCACAGAAATGCAAAATAAAACTACACTTAGATAAAATTTCTCATGCTTTAGACTGGTAAAGATCAAAAAGCTCAATAACATGCTACTGTGAGGCTTGAGGGAATAGCAATATATATCCCACTGATAAATTGCTGCTGCGGCTGCTAAGACATTTCAGTCATTTCTGACTCTGTGCAACCCATAGACAGCAGCCCATCAGGCTCTGCTGTCCCTGGGATTCTCCAGGCAAGAACACTGGAGGGGGTTGCCATTTCCTTCTCCATTGCGTGAAAGTGAAGTCGTTCAGTTGTGTCCGATTGGTAGCAACCCCATGGACTGCAGCCTACCACGCTCCTCCATCCACGAGATTTTCTAGGCAAGAGTACTGGAGTGGGGTGCCATTGCCTTGAGGACAAATTGGTAAAACCCTTATGGAAGCTATTAGATTATTTTTATAAAAACTATACAGAGAAATATCCTCTGACCCAGCAGAGGATTCTGTGTCCCCTCAAAACTCTTCATTACAGTATTATTTAAAGAGAAAAAGGTAAGAAGCAACCTATCACATGGTAGGGGACTGGTTAAACAAAGGATGGTGCAGTCATATAATAGGATATAATGCTGCTCTAACTCCGGGAGTTGGTGATGGACAAGGAGGCCTGGCATGCTGCAATTCATGGGGTCGCAAAGAGTCGGACACGATTGAGCGACTGAACTGAACTAAACTAAAGAAAGAGGACAGAAGTAACCTTAAATGGATTGATATAAAATGACATCAATTTGAGAATTTAAGAAGGAAAAGGCAAGGTGCTAATGAATAATGTACATGGCATACAGACATTCTATAATAATGATTCTATGCATTAAACACTCCAGAAAGAAACATAAACTGGAAACACTGATTGCAGACAGAAAAAGAAACAAATGACTAAGCTAAGAGAAGCAGAAGACAGATAATCTTACTCATTGGGTGGAACTTTTGGTACCTCTTTGCATTTTGTATCGTATGAATATATTAGAAAATAATCAAAAGTAAAAGAAATGTAAAAGAATGAATGTACTGCAACTATGTGATTAATTTCTGAGTAGTGAGTCTTAGTCACTAGCGGCTCAACTGTAAACAGTTCTCATTTTCCTACTTATAAGGCATCATAAGAAGGTAATAATATACTACTGGATCATGAGTTCTTCAAGGTTCAAACATTTTATCTTTTACAAGGCTGCAAAATTTCTGGTGAATGCTCTTTGTTATTAAGTTTTACTGTACTTGCCTCAATTTTGTTAAAGTATCTTTGGATCCTTACTGCGGCATCTTTGTATCTTTACTATAGTATCTTTATTATCTTTGTATCAATGCTGGACCAGTTCCTTTGCTGATTAAATGAATGAAGTTTTTATCCATTACAACTCCTAACACAGTTGTTCTGAAGTGCACTAAATAAATCAGAATAGGATGAAAATGGTTTTATGTAATCTAACTTGGGAGAGATTTATAAAAACAACTCACACTGTGCTATGGCCAACTTGATTTTTCAATATAGATTCTCTACTGGAAGAATACAAGTTGAAACGAACAGAAGCCAGAATAGACAAATAAAAGATGATGACAATTTTATTTCCCCTTTTCCAGAAAAATTTTAACAGCAACATCAAAGTAAGTATAAAAAAAATAAAGGGCCAAAAATCATCAGCTGATTGTATTAAACATGCAGTGCTCACCTGAGAAAGACCAGCCCAAAATTGTCTGAAGGCCCCTAAACAGCTAAGAAGTTTTGTTTTTTCATCTTCAGGGGTGTCCATAAACATGCTAAAAAACAAAAATCGAATTATTTGCCACTAGTGTTAAAAATGTAATTCAACATAAGCAGAATAGTAGATCTTATAAACCTCCAAGACAGATCTAAAGAAAATCTTACAAAAGATACGATCAGGTAAAAACTCAAAGATCTGCCATGTATACACTTACCCAGGGAAAGCCTCTTCTATAATCTCCGTTTTCTGTTAAAAAAAAAAAAAAAAGTAAACAACATGATTTTTTTTTTTTTTAATTTTAAGGGAGGGAGAGGGGCCTCCCCGAGCAGAATAATACAGTGCAACATAGGGCAAATCATCTTATCAGCAAAGAGCAGAAACAAACAATATCCACCTACTTGGTCTGTAACAAAGGGTGTTGTGGATTTCAAATGAGACTGAATTTGACAGCAGTTTGAGAATCGCTCAACCCTTGCACACATACTCGATGTCACAACAAGGAAGAGGTGGGGAGAGGTTGCGTGGGCCAGATTTCTTGAGCCGCTGCCCCCCAGCCACCCCCTCCCCCCAACCCAGTTATCGCCCAGGATCCCTGGCAGTTCCACTCACCACCACCTCCTCAAAAATGCTCTGTAGTTGCGTCTCCATCTGGACCATCACCCTCGCCTTCCTTGGACGCCAGAAGCGCGGCACGGGTCAGGCCCGAGCTCCGTCAATAGATGGGCAGAGGGCCGGAGACGCCTGCAGGTAACTTCAACTCGCCGGGGTCAACTTCCTTGGGCGCCAACTTCCTTGGGCGCCAAGCCGGCTCTCCCCTCCCGGGCCCAGCAATCAGCCGGAACCCGTACGGAAGCCTGGAGCGTTGGGTGTGCGCTGACTACGGCACCCACAGAAACAAGAGACTCAGCCAGATGGTTCCGGCTGTGGAGAAGCACGATCTACGAACCAGATGCGAGCGCCCCCAAGTGAAACCTCTAGCCTAAGGCAGCGCCGCCTGGGAAATCTGTATGCAGGTCAAGAAGCAACAGAACCGGACATGGAACAAGGGACTGGTTCCAAGTTGGGAAAAGGAAAGCGAAAGCGAAGTCGTGTCCGAATCTTTGCGACTCCCTGGACTGTAACCTACCAGGCTCCTCAATCCACGAATTTTCCAAGCAAGAATATTGGAGTAGGTTGCCATTAATTTCTCGAGGGATCTTCCCCACCCGGGTCCTGAGCCACCAGGGAAACCCATCAAAAGGAAGGGATCAAGCCTGATTGTCACTCTGCTTAGTATGCAGTCTGCTGTCTCCCGCTTTACTGTCTGAGCCACCAGGGAGGAATCCATCAAATTAGGAAAGGAGTACATCAAGCCTCGTATATTGTCACTCTGCTTATTTAACTTATATGCAGAGTACATCATGAGAAATGCCAGGCTAATTGAAGCAAAGCTGGAATCAAGATTGCCGGAAGAAATATCTATAACCTTAGATGTGCAGATGACACCACCCTCATGGCAGAAAGTGAAGAACTAATGAGTCTCTTGATGAAAGTGAAAGATGAGAGTGAAAAAACTAGCTTAAAACTCAACATTAAGAAAACTAAGATTATGGCATCTGGTCCCATCACCTCATGGAAAAGAGATGGGGGAACAATGGAAACAGTGAGAGATTTTATTTTCTTGGGCTCCAAAATGACTGCAGATGGTGACTGCAGCAATGAAATTAAAAGATGCTTACTCCTTGGAAGAAAAGCTATGACCAACCTAGACAGCGTATTAAAAAGCAGAGACATTACTTTACCGACAAAGATCCATCTAGTCAAACCTATGGTTTTTTTGGTAATCATATATGGATGTTAGAGTTGGACCATAAGGAAAGCTGAGCACCGAAGAATTGATGCTTTTGAACTGTGGTGTTGGAGAAGACTCCTGAGAGTCCTCTGGACTGCAAGGAGATTAAATCAGTCAATCCTAAAGGAAATCAGTCCTGAATATTCATTGGAAGGAGTGATGCTGAAGCTGAAGCTCCAATACTTTGGCCACCTGATGCGAAGAACAGACTCATTTGAAAAGACCCTGATGCTGGGAAAGATTGAAGACGGAAGGAGAGGGGGATGACAGAGGATGAAATGGTTGGATGGCATCACCGACTCAATGGGCATGAGTTTGAGTAAACTCTGGGAGTTGGTGATGTACAGGGAGGCCTGGCATGCTGCAGTCCATGGGGTCACAAAGAGTCGGACATGACTGAGTGACTGAACTGAACTGCACTGAAGAACTTCTAAAAACCTGATATAAAAAATTCAAATTTTCTGCTGGAGATTAACCTCAAGAGTTATCTTGAGTGTATTAGTTTGCTGTTGTAGCAACAGAAATGGGTGGCTTAAAAAATAAAGTGGTACTTTCTCACAGTTCTGGAGGTTAGAAATCCGAGATCAAGTTGGTTAAAATTGAGATCAAAATTTCCTATTTTTATCAATAAGTCAAAATCCATCAATATCACTATTTATAAACACATCAGAAATATTTACAATTCATAGGTATATCAGTTGGTTGGTTTCTTTGGAGGCCTCTCTCCTTGGCTTGTGAGTGGCTGTCTCTTACCTGTGCCTTCACATGGTCCCCCCAGTGCATGTCTGTGGCTTACTTCTATTCTTATAAGTACACCACTCACACTGGGTCAGGGCCCACCACAATGACCTTATTTTAACTTAATTACCTCTTTAAAGACCCCATGTCCAACTAAAATTAAGTTTTGCTGCTGCTGCTGCTGCTAAGTCACTTCAGTGGTGTCAGACTCTGTGCGACCCCATCGACGGAAGCCCACCAGGCTCCCCCGTCCCTGGGATTCTCCAGGCAAGAACACTGGAGTGGGTTGCCATTTCCAAAGATGTGTATTTGAGGGGCATACAATTCAGCGTCAAAACTATTTCCTCTGGGCCACCAAATACTTGTCCTTGTAGCATGAAAAATACATTTCACCCATCACAATAGCTCACAAATTTTAGCCATTCTAGCATCAACTCCAAGTCCAAAATTTTGTCTAAATATCTAAATCAGGTATAGGTCAGATGAGGTGTGAGGCATCCTGAGGCAATATTCCCTTCCAGTTGTGAATCTGTGAAAATTAAAAATCCATAAAATTAAAAGATGCTTGCACCTTGGAAGAAAAGCTATGACAAACCTAGACAATGTATTAAAAGTATAGACATCACTTTGCTGACAAAGATCTGTCCAGTCAAAGCTAAGGTATTTCCAGTAGTCATGTAGGGATGTGAGAGTTGGACTATAAAAAAAGTTGAGTGCTTAAGAATTGATGCTTTCGAACTGTAGTGCCAGAGGAAACTCTTGAGAGACCCTTAGACAGCAAGATCAAACCAGTTAACCCTAAAGGAAATCTACCCTCAATATTCTTTGGAAGGACTGATGCTAAAGATGAAGCTCCAATACTTTGGCCATCCAATGCAACTCACTGGGAAAGACCCTGATGCTGGAAAAGTTTGAGGCAGGAGGAGAAGAGAGTGAGAGAGGTTGAGATGGTTGGATGGCATCATCAACTCAATGGACATGAGTTTCAGCATACTCCATGAGATAGCGAAGGACAGGGAAGCCTGGTATGCTGCATTCCATGGGGTTTCAAAGAGTTGGACATGACTGAGCAGCTGAACAGTAACAACAGTGAATCTGTGAAACCAGGTAACAAGTTATCTGCTTCCAAAGCATAATGGTAGGACAAGCCTAGGATATACATCCCCATGTCCAAAGGGGAAAACTGAAAGAAATCAAGGAGTTACAAGTTCCAAGCAACTCTGAAATGTAGCTGGGCAATTTCCTCTAGATTTTGAGGCTTTTGGTGTGATGCTCTGTCCTCCAGGTTGGGGATGGGGGTCAGCTCAGGAGAGTTTGTAGCTACTTGACTGGAATGACATGGGCATCCAAGCATGGGAGGAGATAGTGGTGAAGTTGAGAGGTTGAGAAGAAAAGAGAGGCTTTCTTATTTTTTAGCAAAAATAAAAATTATGTGGAGCCGACTAAAACAGATGGAGCAAAAGGGTGAACATAAAAGTGTACCCAAGGAAGTGTGTTAGTGGTCACACCAATGTGATTGCTATGCTATGCTAAGTCACTTCAGTCGTGTCCGACTCTGTGTGACCCCATAGACGGCAGCCCACCAGGCTTCCCCATCCCTGGGATTCTCCAGGCAAGAACACTGGAGTGGGTTGCCATTTCCTTCTCCAATGCATGAAAGTGAAAAGAGAAAGTGAAGTCGCTCAGTCATGCCCAACTCTTAGCGACCCCATGGACTGCCTACCAGGCTCCTCCATCCGTGGGATTTTCCCGGCAAGAGTACTGGAGTGGGGTGCCATTGCCTTCTCCACCAATGTGATTAAATTGGTTCAAAGCAGAGGCTTGGCACTGGGAACAGGAAATGCATCAAAAGTTCAGGAAACAAGCAAAGGCGGAAAAGGAGGTTATGGTGACCAGTAGGACCTGGACAAAGTTAGATCACCTAGGGTTTTTCGTAAAGAAGGCCAGATCACTGTTAGAGCCAGCCTTCAAATAGTTGGGTCTGCCTGGAGGATGAGTCCAGAGTAGTATGTCTCAGAATTGGAGAGCTCTGAAAGCCAGGATGGGTAGTTTGAGTCAGCAGCTATTGAGACCATCATTTTGGGTGGTATGAATAAAGGAGTGAACTTTGAGGAAGAGAGAAATCTTCCTGCTGCCCCCCCCCCCAAAAAAACCCCAAAATGCAACAATATAAAATAGAACAATTTGGTTTTGAAGAAATCCTGCCTTAGATTTGAAGATCAGGGCATGTACCTACCTGCCTAAGGAATAGGGTATAGCAATTCTAATGGGAAGCTGGAAACCCTAGAAGTTGAGGATGGAGATGAAACAGCTTAGAATCTTTGGAGACTGGGAGTAGATGGGTCAGTTTGCTACTGTTGTCTTCTCGCCCTAGCTTGCTGATGCTTGTCTTAGTTGAAGTCAGGTGTAGAAACAGGGGTCAAAGACCATTCAAGTGGAGGAGCCTTTCTAAAATGAGAGTTGTGAATCCATGAATCATTGTCTTTCAGTCTGGCTGTGCATGGATTAGTTATTAACAATGATATCTGTTAAGGTTCTTCCCATTCTGATTGTAAACAATTTTTTATTTGATACCCATTCAAGTAAACAAAATCTCTAGGTTGAAATTCATGATCCTTTTCATCTCCTGGGAGCTTTCTGGAAAAGTCATTACCAATTTTTTAAAGTGTCTTCATGAGACCCTGTCAATAATGTAATATACTTCCTTTTGCACCATTGCGGGTGAAAGTTTCCAAAATACTGCTTCCCCCCATCACCATTTTTTTTCAGATGTTCATTGGGTTGAAGGATGTACTGATATAGTGGCAGCTGGGCTTCAGTAGACACTATAAGTTTGTTTTGTTCGATCTAAATCATCCCCGGAGAAGGAAATGGTAATCCACTCCAGTATTCTTACCTTAGAAATCCCATGGACAGGGGAGCCTGGTGGGCTACACAGTCCATGGGGTCACAAAAGAGTTGGACATGACTTAGTGATTAAAACAAAACAACAAACCTCCTAAACCACTTTTAGTTTAGTTTAGTTTAGTCATGGGGTCAAAATTTCCTGCTTTTGTTGCCATATGTGTTTCCCTTCTATGGTGGCAATTTCTGGAGTCCCTAGGAAAGGAATCTTTTACTGGGTTAGCAGGGCTACTGGAGAGCAGTGGACATTCTCAAGGCTGCACAGGATGAATATTTAAAGCTGCTGTTGGGCTGCAGCATCAGCAAGCTGTTTCTTTTAGTTTCCCCAGTGTCAGGCTTGGAATGCCCTGTTGTTTTAATAATTGCTAAGTGTTTTGGCAATTGTATAACAATTGATAACTGTGCAACCTATTTTTAAAAAATAGATTTTCCTGAAGAGGTTAAAAACCTCATTGCTTTCTTAGCACTCCAAAGTTGTTATGTCACTTCAAAAGTATACTGACCTCATTATAAATACTTGTTACATGACTTTGTTACCTTACCAGGGGTTTCCCTGGTAGCACAGCTGGTAAACAATCTCCTGCATTGCAGGAGACTGCAGTTGGATTCCTTGGTCGGGAAGATTCCCCTGGAGAAGGGATAGGCTACCAAATCCAGTATTCTCGGGCTTCTCTGGTGGCTCAGCTGGTAAATAATCTATCTTCAGTGTGGGAGACCTGGGTTCCATCCCTGAGTTTGGAAGTCCGCCTGGAGAAGGGAATGGCTACCCACTCTAGTATTCTGGACTATATAGTCCATGGGATTGCAAAGAGTTGGACATGACTGAGTGACTTTCATTTCCCTTCACTTCACCTGACCTTTAGCTAATTGACAAGCTAGAGTAAAGACAATTCATGTGACTTGTTCTGCTGACTGTTTCTGGCAAATAGAAGCTTTTAATTGCATGCAGTGTGAACATTATTGCATTTGCAGCTCTGTAATGACTCTGCTTATCAATTAATAGGACCCTTCTGTACATCTGGTTAGATCAGTCTTATCAATAGGGTTTCTTGTAAATCATTCCTGGAAGCAAGAAGATAATTGATGAACAAAGTGCAGTCACAGTTGTTTCCTTGTAATGCTGAGAGCAAAGTTGCAAGAATAATGTCATTACATCCACAAGGTGATATTAAGGGCAGAAGGCAACCATAGTTCATGAGAAGTTTGTTGGCTTACAGAATTGTGCTGAATGTGGTAGAGTTTAGAAGCTCTCAACTGAGTGTGGGATCTAAGTAGTTAAAGGAAACCCTGTTCTTATTTCTTTAGTATTCTTTCTGAAATAACCCTCTGCTGCTGCTACTGCTGTTAAGTCGCTTCAGTCGTGTCCGACTCTGTGCGACCCCATAGACGGCAGCCCACCAGGCTCCCCCATCTCTGGGACTCTCCAGGCAAGAACACTGGAGTGGGTTGCCATTTCCCTCTCCAATGCATGAAAGTGGAAAGTGAAAGTGAAGTCACTCAGTCATGTCTGACCCTCAGAGACCCCATGGACTGCAGCCCACCAGGCTCTCTCATCTGTGGGATTCTCCAGGCAGGAGCACTGGAGTGGGGTGCCATTGCCTTCTCCCTCTACTTGCTACCAAGTCTAATTTAGTTTTGGAGCATTAAGGCATGTCATCTACAAGCCTTTTCATAAAAGCCTCAGTTCAGTTCAGTTCAGTCTCTTAGTCTTGTTCAACTCTTTGAGACCCCATGAATCACAGCACACCAGGCCTCCCTGTCCATCACTAACTCCCAGAGTATATTCAGACTCATGTCCACTGAATCCGTAACGCCATCCAAACATCTTATCCTCTATCGTCGCCTTCTCCTCCCGTCTTCAATCTTTCCCAGCATCAGGGACTTTTTAAATGAGTCAGTTTTTCTATATGAGGTGGCCAAAGTATTGGAGTTTCAGCTTCAACATCAGTCCTTCCAATGAACACCCAGGACTGATTTCCTTTAGCATGGACTGGTTGGATCTCCTTGCAGTTCAAGGGACTCTCAAGAGTCTTCTCCAGCACCAGAGTTCAAAAGCATCAGTTCTCTGGTGCTCAGCTTTCTTTATAGTCCAACTCTCACATCCATACCTGACTGCTGGAAAAACCATAGCCTTGACTAGATGGACCTTTGTTGGCAAAGTAATGTCTCTGCTTTTTAATACGCTGTCTATAACTTCCAAGGATCAAGCGTCTTTTAGTTTCATGGCTACAGTCACCATCTGCAGTCATTTTGGAGCCCCCCAAAATAAAGTCTGTCACTGACTCCACTGTTTCCCCATCTATTTGCCATGAAGTGCATCACTACGAACAAAGCTAGTGGAGGTGATGGAATTCCAGTGGAGCTATTCCAAGTCCTGAAAGATGATGCTGTGAAAGTGCTGCACTCAATATGCCAGCAAATTTGGAAAACTCAGCAGTGGCCACAAGATTGGAAAAGGTCAGTTTTCATCCCAATCCCAAAGAAAGGCAATGCCAAAGAATGCTCAAACTACCGAACAATTGCACTCATCTCACACGCTAGTAAAGTAATGCTCAAAATTCTCCAAGCCAGGCTTCAGCAATATATGAACCGTGAACTTCCTGATGTTCAAGCTGGTTTTCGAAAAGGCAGAGGAACCAGAGATCAAATTGCCAACATCTGCTGGATCATGGAAAAAGCAAGAGAGTTCCAGAAAAACATCTATTTCTGCTTTATTGACTATGCCAAAGCCTTTGACTGTGTAGATCACAATAAACTATGGAAAATTCTGAAAGAGATGGGAATACCAGACCACCTGATCTGCCTCTTAAGAAATCTGTATGCAGGTCAGGAAGCAACAGTTAGAACTGGTCATGGAACAACAGACTGGTTCCAAATAGGAAAAGGAGTATGTCGAGGCTGCATATTGTCACCATGTTTATTTAACTTATATGCAGAGTACATCATGAGAAATGCTGGACTGGAAGAAACACAAGTTGGAATCAAGATTGCTGGGAGAAATATCAAGAACCTCAGATATGCAGATGACACGACTCTTATGGCAGAAAGTGAAGAGGGGCTAAAAAGCCTCTTGATGAGAGTGAAAGTGGAGAGTGAAAAGGTTGGCTTAAAGCTCAACATTCAGAAAACGAAGATCATGGCATCTGGTCCCATCACTACATGGGAAATAGATGGGGAAACAGTGGAAACAGTGTCAGACTTTGTTTTTCTGGGCTCCAAAATCACTGCAGATGGTGACTGCAGCCATGAAATTAAAAGACGCTTACTCCTTGGAAGGCAAGTTATGACCAACCTAGATAGCATATTCAAAAGCAGAGACATTACTTTACCAACAAAGGTTCGCCTAGTCAAGGCTATGGTCTTTCCTGTGGTCATGTATGGATGTGAGAGCTGGACTGTGAAGAAGGCTGATCGCCGAAGAATTGATGCTTTTGAACTGTGGTGTTGGAGAAGACTCTTGAGAGTCCCTTGGACTGCAAGAAGATCCAACCAGTCCATTCTGAAGGAGATCAATCCTGAAATTTCTTTAGAAGGAATGATGCTAAAGCTGAAACTCCAGTATTTTGGCCACCTCATGCGAAGAGTTGACTCATTGGAGAAGACTCTGATGCTGGGAGGGATTGAGGGCAGGAGGAGAAGGGGACGACAGAGGATGAGATGGCTGGATGGCATCACTGACTCGATGGATGCGAGTCTGAGTGACCTCCGGGAGTTGGTGATGGACAGGGAGGCCTGGCGTGCTGTGGTTCATGGGGTCGAGAAGAGTCGGACACGACTGAGCGACTGATCTGATCTGATCTGATCTGATGGGACCAGATGCCATGATCTTAATTTTCTGAATGTTGAATTTTAAGCTAACTTTTTCACTTTCATCAAGAGGCTCTTTAGTTCTTCACTTTCTGCCATAATTGTGGTGTCATCTGCATAACTGAGGTTATTGATATTTCTTCCAGCAATCTTAATTCCAGTTTGGGCTTCATCTAGCCCAACATTTCTCATGATGTACTCTGAGTATAAGTCAAATAAGCAAGGTGACAATAGCCTTGACATACTCCTTTTCCTAATTGGAACCAGTCTGTTGTTCCATGTCCACTTATAACTGCTGCTTCTTGACCTGCATACAGGTTTCTCTAGAGGCAGATCAGGTGGTCTGGTATTCCCATCTCTTGAAGAATTTTCCACAGTTTGTTGTGATCCACACAGTGAAAGGCTTTGGTGTAGTCAATAAAACAGAAGCAGTTGTTTTTCTGGAACTCTCTCAGTTTTTCGATGATCCAACACATGTTGGCAATTTGATCTCTGGTTCCTCTGCCTTTTTAAAACCAGCTTGAACATCTGGAAGTTCATGGTTCACATATTGCTGAAGCCTGGCTTGGAGAATTTTGAGCATTCCTTTACTACTGTGTGAGATGAGTGCAATTGTGTGGTAGTTTGAGCATTCTTTGGCATTGCCTTTCTTTGGGATTGAAATGAAAACTGACCTTTTCCAGTCCTGTGGCCACTGCTGAATTTTCCAAATTTGCTGGCATATTGAGTGCAGCACTTTCACAACATCATCTTTCAGGATTTGAGATAGCTCAACTGGAATTCTATCACCTCCACTAGCTTTGTTCATCGGAGAAGGCAATGGCACCCCACTCCAGTACTCTTGCTTGGAAAATCCCATGGACGGAGGAGCCTGTTAGGCTGCAATCCATGGGGTCGCTAAGAGTCGGACATGACTGAGTGACTTCCCTTTCGCTTTTCACTTTCATGCATTGGAGAAGGAAATGGCAACCCACTCCAGTGTTCTTGCCTGGAGAATCCCAGGGATGGGGGAGCCGGTGGCTGCTGTCTATGGGGTCACACAGAGTCGGACACGACTGAAGTGACTTAGCACAGCATAGCATAGCATAGCTTCGTTCATAGTGATGCATCCTAAGGCCTACTTGACTTTACATTCCAGGAAGTCTAGCTCTAGCTGAGTGATCACACCATCGTGATAATCTGGGTTGTGAAGATCTTTTTTACATAGTTCTTCTGTGTATTCTTTCCACCTCTTCTTAATATCTTCTACTTCTATTAGGGCCATATCATTGAATGATATGAATCCATGATATGATATGAATCCATGAATCATTGTCTTTCAGTCTGGCTGTGCATGGATTAGTTATTAACAATGATATCTGTTAAGGTTCTTCCCATTCTGATTGTAAACAATCTTTTATTTGAAACTCATTCAAGTAAACAAAATCTCTAGGTTGAAATTCATGATCCTTTTCATCTCCTGGGAGCTTTCTGGAAAAGTCATTACCAATTTTTTAAAGTGTCTTCATGAGACCCTGTCAATGATGTAATATACTTCCTTTTGCACCATTGCGGGTGAAAGTTTCCAAAATACTGCTTCTCCCCATCACCATTTTTTTTCAGATGTTCATTGGGTTGAAGGATGTACTGGTATAGTGGCAGTTGGGCTTCAGTAGACACTATAAATTTGTTTTGTTCTATCTAAATCATCCCCGGAGAAGGAAATGGTAACCCACTCCAGTATTCTTGCCTTGGAAATCCATGGACAGGGGAGCCTGGTGCCATACAGTCCATGGGGTCACAAAAGAGTTGGACACGACTTAGTGATTAAAACAAAAAAAAAAACCCTCCTAAACCATGGACGGAGGAGTCTAGTAGGCTGCAGTCCATGGTGTCGCTAAGAGTCATGTCACTTTCCCTTTTCCCTTTCATGCATTGGAGAAGGAAATGGCAACCCACGCCAGTGTTCTTGCCTGGAGAATCCCAGGGATGGAGGACCCTGGTGGGCTGCCATCTGTGGGATCGCACAGAGTCAGACACTGTTGGGAGCCGGTTTTAGGATTAGTGCTCCGCCCATGACAAGGGTAGTGAGGAAGGAGGCTCAATGACGCAAGGGCAAGATTGAACCTCAGGAACCCCTTGGAGGTTCTCGAGCATCTACCCCCAAAAAAGCCGGAATCTGCCTACTTTCTGCTTTGTGTTCTCACCTCTGACTTTACAGGGGGCTGTCCCCCACTACCTTTCTCTGAAATAAGAGCTAACTTACAGCTCCAGTTAATAATTCCTGAGTGTGACAGTGTTTCAGCCTACAAACTCCTTTTGGAAATCCTCTAGCCTGCCTAAATAGGTTTTCCCGGCCACATGTGATTGTTTAGAGCCTCCCAACTGTGAGAGGCATGAGATGTTCTAAACTTTCTAAACACAGGTTCCTTTGAGCAGTTAAAAGATTGATTAGAAATTGTATTGGTGAAGGGTTTTTCACTTGTTGGGCCAATGTTTGCTGCTAAGTCTCCATATCCCTTACCTACTGTGTCCTTGGCAGTGTATTGAAATGTAAGTAGTAGCCTTAATGTTTGTAACCTGGGACCCTTGAGTACAACCCACCACAACTTTGCCCTATAGATATGCAACGCCAATGCTTTTGGAGGGTGGCGCCTGACTTTAAAATAATCACCTTTAGAGAAAATAAGTTCCTTAAAATGTTAATAGGCCTCTGGGCTAGAAGATGATGTAACTCACCTAAACTTTTGCGTGTGATAGGTTTGAAAGCCTGGCTCAGGGACTGCTGTCCCTACATGACTCCACCCCTTCCCTCATTATCCTCTATGCATAACTTAAGAGATAAAAACTACTTTGAAAAGTAAAGTACGGGGCCTTGTTCACCGAAGCTTGGTCTCCCCATGTTGTTCTTTCTCTTACCTTCTGGCTGAATTATTCAGCCTCCTCTCTCCACAAAATGTTCTCACTGAATTTCCTTCTCACTGAGCTATCATTTCATCTGCTTTTCTTCACTGAATTTCCTCCTCACTGAGCTATCCTCATTTCTATTATTTATATCTTTAATTAATATTTTAATAAGCTGTTGTTTCCTGATCGCCTATGCCGTCTCCTCTTCGAAATCCCTGGATCCACCGGGGCTGGACCCCGGCAAGACACGACTGAAGAGACTTAGCAGCAGCAGCAGCAGCAGCAAACCACTTTTAGTTTTAGTTTAGTCATGGGGTCAAAATTCCCTGCTTTTGTTGCTATATGTGTTTCCCTTCTATGGTGGCAATTTCTTGAGTCCCTAGGAAAGGAATCTTTTACTGGGTTAGCAGGGCTACTGGAGAGCAGTAGACATTCTCAAGGCTGAATGTCACAGGATGAATATTTAAAGCTGCTGTTGAGCTGCAGCATCAGTAAGCTGATTTCTTTTAGTTTCCCCAGTGTCAGGCTTGGAATGCCCTGCTGTTTTAATCCATGCAGATGGTGACTGTAGCCATGAAATTAAAAGGCGCTTACTCCTTGGAAGGAAAGTTATGACCAGCCTAGATAGCATATTCAAAAGCAGAGACATTACTTTGCCAACAAAGTTTCGTCTAGTCAAGGGTATGGTTTTTCCTGTGGTCATGTATGGATGTGAGACTTGGACTGTGAAGAAGGCTGAGTGCCGAAGAATTGATGCCTTTGAACTGTGGTGTTGAAGACTCTTGAGAGTCCCTTGGACTGCAAGGAGATGCAACCAGTCCATTCTGAAGGAGATCAGCCCTGGGATTTCTTTGGAAGGAATGATGCTAAAGCTGAAACTCCAGTACTTTGGCCACCTCATGCGAAGAGTTGACTCATTGCAAGAGAACCTGATGCTGGGAGTTGGGGGCAGGAGGAGAAGGGGACGACAGAGGATGAGATGGCTGGATGGCATCACTGACTCCATGGATGTGAGTCTGAATGAACTCCGGGAATTGGTGATGGACAGGGAGGCCTGTTGTGCTGTGATTCATGGGGTCGCAAAGAGTCGGACACAGCTGAGCGACTGAACTGAAGTGTTTTGGCAATTATATAAAATTGTGTAACCTATTTTTTAAAATATATTGTCCTGAAGAGGTTCAAAACCTCATTGTTTTCTTAGCACTCCAAAGTTGTTATTGTTGGGAAGTCCAGTACAAAATAGCCGGTTGGAGGAAGTCCTTGGGAAAATGGCGAAAGGCCAAAAATACCCCAGCTTGATGTACCCGGGCAGAAAAACATCTCCTGCCTTTGGTTATGCCCGGCGCCAAGATTTAATAATAAATATTAAGGATGTTGTTTGAGAAAATGGGTTATGGGATAAGCTCATGGGTCACTTACAGCGTGCTGTCCTTGAAATAATAGAACTGCCTTATGATCCAGTAATCCCACTGCTGGGCATACACACTGAGAAAACCAGAATTGAAAGAGGCACGTGTACTCCAATGTTCATCGCAGCACTGTTAATAATAGCCAGGACTTGGAAGCAACCTAGATGTCCATCAGCAGATGAATGAATAAGAAAGCTGTGGTACATATACACAATGGAGTATTACTCAGCCATTAAAAAGAATACATTTGAATCAGTTCTAATGAGGTGGATGGAACTGGAGCCTATTATACAAAGTGAAGTAAGCCAGAAAGAAAAACACAAAGTATACTAACACATATATATGGAATTTAGAAAGATGGTAACAATAACCCTGTATATGCGACAGCAGAGGAGACACTGATGTATAGAACAGTCTTTTGGACTCTGGGAGAGGGAGAGGGTGGGATGATTTGGGAGAATGGCATTGAAATATGTATAATATCATGTGTGAAACGAGTCGCCAGTCCAGGTTCGATGCCTGGTACCGGATGCCTGGGGCTGGTGCACTGGGACGACCCAGAGGGATGGTATGGGGAGGGAGGAGAGAGGAGGGTTCAGGATGGGGAACACATATATACCTGTGGTGGATTCATTTTGATGTATGACAAAACCAATACAATACTGTAAAGTTAAGTAAAATAAAATTAAAAAAAAAAAAGAAATATTTTTACTGATTAGGTGTTAACCCCGTACACACTCTGCTGGCTGTATACTCTAAGCTCTTTGTTCCTACTTCTATAAAAAGGCTTGACTGCAGAAATAAACTTGTCAGTCCTTACGAGAGACTGTCCAAGTGTCCTTCTTTCAGGTTCGTCGCTTCCAAGTCTGGGGGAGAAAATCCCCAACAAGTGGCGCCATGAACAGGGACTTGAGAGGAAGGCTAAACAAAGCGACGAACCCCTGCAGAAAGAGGTAAGCAGGATGGGACAACATAGTAGTAAAATTCATTTCATTTCTATAATGCATCATTTTTTGAAACAAAATGGTGTTAATGTTTCAAGAGATCAGTTGAACGACTGCTATCATATTCTACTGGAACAATTCATGATTCCCAGAAGAGGGGACACTCAATCTAGACATAGAGAAAAGGATTAAAAATAATGTTTTGTGAGCATGTCGGCAAGGGTTACCTGGTCACTCGTACAGGCTGTCATAGAACAAATTGAAGGACATAACATTGATTCGGAAGTAAAAACTATTCAATCTTTACATGAATATGAGCTTAAAGAACAAGATATACAAGGTCTTTGAAATATAAGAATGTTATGCTCAATCAGACACAATCCTTAGAAAAATACTTAGAGACATATACAGGATATGTCAAAACTGAAACCACTTAGAACGGAGGTCATTTCATTCAACGGACAGCCCAAATCTAAGGTTTTTCCTTCTGCTCCGCCTGTAACAGCAATTGCTAACTTTGCTCATACTAATCATTTCACTCCTCCTCGGGAGATGCCTGCTTGCACTTTCGCTTTCCCAATGCAATTTAATCAACTTGCCCAAGACCAAAATACTTGGGCTAATCTAGATTTTGGCATGTTGTCTAGCTTTAAGAAAGCATATACTCTGTATGGACCTACTTCTCCTTACTGTATAGAATTTCTCAGAGGATGGGCTGACCATTGGATGCCCTATGATTTTTTTCAAGTAGCAAAGATGGTTTTAAATCCTCAACAATTACTTCAGTGGCAAATGTGGGTTAATAATGAGGCCCAACAGCTGATGAGTGACCAGCAATCTCATGGTAACCCTGCCAGTTTAACCTATGATATACTCACTGGAACAAGAGCCATGACCGATATGATTGCACAACTAGCTAATATTACCCCTCAGATATTACATTTCATTAAAGAAACTGCCTGCAGGGCATAAGCAAAGGTTGATAGCACTAACTCTGATGGTTCATTTGTTAAGATTATTCAAGGACATGAGGAGGAATATTCTCAATCTATAGGAAAATTAAAGGATGCAATTGAGAAATCTATTAAGGATGTGACTTTACAAAATATTATTTTAAAACAAGTTGATTTTGAAAATGCTAATGAGGAATATCAATCCGTGCTCAGGCCAATTCGAGAGACTGGTTCTCTTATGGAATATTTGAAAGCATATAGGGATATCAGATCTGGTTCCCATAGAACAAAATTGGCAACATTGGAAACGTTTAATGTACAAAAAGCTGCTAATGCCAAATGTTTTAACTGTGGGAAGCCCAGCCATATGAAAAAACAATGTCGCCTGCCAACACAGGCCAGAAGAAATACTACTTCTAATAAGAAGAGACCCCCAGGAGTATGTCCAAGATGTTAAAAGGGGTTCCATTGGCTGAATGAATGTCATTCTAAATTTGATAAGGATGGAAACACTTTGAACCCCGGTGCACAACAAAAACAACAGGGAAACTAATAAAGGGGCCGTCCTCTAGCCCCACTACAAAAGGAGGACCTAGCGTTATGACACTACAAGCAGCTACATCTAAGAGTGCTTGCACTGATATACCTAGTCCTTATGATATGGAACTAATAGAATTATACAACCCCCACAAAATTCCCACTGGATATTATGGCCCAATTCCACCCAGGACAGTGGGACTGATTTTGGGATGTAGTAGCTGCACAATGCGGGGAAGGCAATGGCACCCCACCCCAGTACTTTTGCCTGGAAAATCCCATGGACGGAGGAGCCTGGTAGGCTCCAGTCCATGGGGTCGCTAAGAGTCGGACACGACTGAGTGGCTTCACTTTCACTTTTCGCTTTCATGCATTGGAGAAGGAAATGGCAACCCACTCCAGTGTTCTTGCCTGGAGAATCCCAGGGACAGGGGAGCCTGGTGAGCTTCCGTCTGTGGGGTCGCACAGAGTCGGACACAACTGAAGTGACTTAGCAGCAGCAGCAGCAGCTGTGCAATGAGAGGTTTAATGGTATTGACTGGTGTTGTGGATGAAGATTATGAAGGGGAAATACATGTTATGGTAAATGTTGTGAAAATGGGAAATGTATACTTACAAAAAACGGAACATTTTGCACAATTATTACTTTTGCCATATGTCAAATCAATGAAGGCATCTGATAAAGTTCAACAGGGAAGCTTTGGCAATACCAACCTTACTGCTGCATTATCCACCTTATTAAAGGAACATCAGAAACCCATGCTTACTTTACGCATACGGGGAAAAAATTTCACAGGCATGTTAGATACCAGAGCTAACATTTCAGTCATTAAAGCTGCAGAATGACCCCTTGATTGGAGTAAGGTTATGGCTCCTTCTAGACTATTAAAAGTGGATGAAACTGATGCCATACAAACTTTTGTCATTGTATCCTATTTACAAGTGTATGGCCCTGATCAAATTGTAGCTTATCTTAAACCATATATTACTAATATTCCTATCAATTTATGGGGAAAGGATTTTCTTGAACAAATGAAAGCCACAATTTCTTTAAATGAACCTTTTTAATGGGGCCATTGAATTAACACCGCTGCCTCTCAATTGGGAATCTGATACCCCAATATGGACACCTCAATGGCCCTTAACTAAAGAAAAATAGCTGCTCTTATGCAATTAGTAAATGAACAATTACAAAAAGCTCATATAGAACCTTCATTTTCCCTGTAGAATTCCCCTGTTTTTGTAATAAAAAAGAAATCAAGAAATGGCAAATGTTGATAGATTTAAGAAATGTTAATAATACCATGTTACCTATGGGGCCCTTACAACCCGGATTGCCCTCCCCTTCTATGATACCAAAAGGATGGTCTATAGTTATTATTGATTTACAAGGCTGCTTTTTTGCTATACCTTTGCACCCTAAAGATAGAAAACATTTTGCCTTTTCAATTCCTTCTATAAATCACATGACTCCTATTAAAAGATTTCAATGGAAGGTGCTACCTCAGGGAATGATTAACTCTCCTACCATTTGCCAATATCTCATATCTGTTTTATTACAACCCATTAGAGATAAGTATCCTACTGCGTTTATAATTCATTACATGGATGATATACTTCTTTCTATGGAATCTGAACTCTATTACTCTTCAAAATCATGGCCTGTTTGTTGCACCAGATAAAATTCAATGGAAAGCATCCTTTAATTATTTAGGACATGTTATGGAAGAATCTAAAATCAATCCTCAAAAAACTCAAATTTCTATGCAATCTCTACGCACACTGAATGATTTTTAAGAATTGCTAGGAGAAATTAATTGGCTGCAGCCATCTGTTGGCATCCCCACCTATGCCTTACAAAATCTATTTAAAATTTTAAAGGGATCCCCTGACCCTAATAGCCCTAGGCAGCTAACAAAAGAAGAACTGGCCTTAATGGAGAAACGCATTCAACAATCTTTTTCAACTCGGCTAGATTATGATCAACCAATTTCTTTAGATATATTCCCCACTGAACATTCGCCCACTGCAATTATAGCTCAACATAGCCCAATATAATGGGTATATTTACATACTAAACAATCTAAAAAAATTGTATCATATATTGAGAAAATAGGGCACTTAATTGTGTCAGGAAGAAGCCATGTACAAACTTTGACTGGATTTGATCCATATGCAATACACGTTCCCTTGACAAAAAAGGAATTGCAAACGGCCTTACAATGTAACTTGACCATGCAAATGACATTAAATGATTTTCAAAATGTAATCTCATTTCATTTGCCAAAAAGAAAATTATGGGATTTTCTACAATGTATTAAATTCATTATAACTAATATCATTGCATCCCAGCCTATTTCCAATGCACCCACCTATTTCATTTCCAATGCACCCACCTATTTCATTGATGGCAACAAGAAAGGCATAGCAGGGATTGTCAGTCCTGATATCAAAGAGAAATTACCCACTACCTATTCTTCAGTACAAAGAGTTGAGTTGTATGCTTTATATGCTCTTTTGTCATTTCAACCATTATCCTTCAATGTATATACTGATTCCAAATACCTTGCTTCCCTTTTTCCTGATTTTGTTACTGCCTTTTTATATAACCTAGATGAAGAATTATATACCCTCTTTTCACAGACTCAAGCTTTAATCTGCTCACGTATGGAACCTTTCTTTATTGCACATACACGTGCTCATTCAGGTTTACCTGGCCCTCTGGTTGCAAGAAATGATGCTGTCGACAGGCTCATAGCTCCCATTTTTACGTCTGCCAAAGACAAACATGTTAATCTTCATACCAATGCTAACAGATTGCACTCTAAATACCATATTCCTCTCACTGAAGCATGGTATATTATTAAAACCTGTGATGTCTATCAGATCAGATCAGTCGCTCAGTCGTGTCCGACTCTTTGCGACCCCATGAACCGCAGCACGCCAGGCCTCCCTGTCCATCACCAGCTCCCGGAGGTCACTCAGACCCGCATCCATCGAGTCAGTGATGCCATCCAGCCAACTCATCCTCTGTCGTCCCTTTCTCCTCTTGCCCTCAATCCCTCCCAGCATCAGAGTCTTCTCCAATGAGTCAACTCTTCGCATGAGGTGGCCAAAATACTGGAGTTTCAGCTTTAGCATCATTCCTTCTAGAGAAATTCCAGGATTGATCTCCTTCAGAATGGACTGGTTGGATCTTCTTGCAGTCCAAGGGACTCTCAAGAGTCTTCTCCAACACCACAGTTCAAAAGCATCAATTCTTCGGCGCTCAGCCTTCTTCACAGTCCAGCTCTCACATCCATACATGACCACAGGAAAGACCATAGCCTTGACTAGGCGAACCTTTGTTGGTAAAGTAATGTCTCTGCTTTTGAATATGCTATCTAGGTTGGTCATAACTTTCCGTCCAAGGAGCAAGCGTCTTTTAATTTCATGGCTGCAGTCACCATCTGCAGTGATTTTGGAGCCCAGAAAAACAAAGTCTGACACTGTTTCCACTGTTTCCCCATCTATTTCCCATGCAGTGATGGGACCAGATGCCATGATCTTCGTTTTCTGAATGTTGAGCTTTAAGCCAACCTTTTCACTCTCCACTTTCACTTTTATCAAGAGGCTTTTTAGCCCCTCTTCACTTTCTGCCATAAGAGTGGTGTCATCTGCATATCTGAGGTTATTGATATTTCTCCCAGCAATCTTGATTCCAACCTGTGTTTCTTCCACTCCAGCATTTCTCATGATGTACTCTGCATATAAGTTAAATAAACATGGTGACAATACGCAGCCTTGACGTACTCCTTTTCCTATTTGGAACCAGTCTGTTGTTCCATGACCAGTTCTAACTGTTGCTTCCTGACCTGCATACAGATTTCTTAAGAGGCAGATCAGGTGGTCTGGTATTCCCATCTCTTTCAGAATTTTCCATAGTTTATTGTGATCCACACAGTCAAAGGCTTTGGCATAGTCAATAAAGCAGAAATAGATGTTTTTCTGGCACTCTCTTGCTTTTTCCATGATCCAGCGGATGTTGGCAATTTGATCTCTGGTTCCTCTGCCTTTTCTAAAACCAGCTTGAACATCAGGAAGTTCACGGTTCACATATTGCTGAAGCCTGGCTTGGAGAATTTTGAGCATTACTTTACTAGCGTGTGAGATGAGTGCAATTGTTCGGTAGTTTGAGCACTCCTTGGCATTGCCTTTCTTTGGGACTGGGATGAAAACTGACCTTTTCCAATCTTGTGGCCACTGCTGAGTTTTCCAAATTTGCTGGCATATTGAGTGCAGCACTTTCACAGCATCATCATTCAGGACTTGGAATAGCTCCACTGGAATTCCATCACCTCCACTAACTTTGTTCGTAGTGATGCTTTCTAAGGCCCATTTGACTTCACATTCCAAGATGTCTGGCTCTAGGTCAGTGATCACAGCATCATGATTATCTAGGTCTTGAAGCTCTTTTTTGTACAGTTCTTCTGTGTATTCTTGCCACCTCTTCTTAATATCTTCTGCTTCTGTTAGGTCCACACCATCTCTGTCCTTTATTGTGCCCATCTTTGCATGAAATGTTCCCTTGGTATCTCTGATTTTCTTGAAGAGATCCCTAGTCTTTCCCATTCTGTTGTTTTCCTCTATTTCTTTGCATTGATCGCTGAAGAAGGCTTTCTTATCTCTTCTTGCTATTCTTTGGAACTCTGCATTTAGATGTTTATATCTTGCCTTTTCTCTTTTGCTTTTCGCTTCTCTTCTTTTCACAGCTATTTGTAAGGCCTCCCCAGACAGCCATTTTGCTTTTTTGCATTTCTTTTCCATGGGGATGGTCTTGATCCCTGTCTCCTGTACAATGTCACAAACCTCATTCCATAGTTCATCAGGCACTCTATCTATCAGATCTAGGCCCTTAAATCTATTTCTCACTTCCACTGTATAATCATAAGGGATTTGATTTAGGTCATACCTGAATGGTCTAGTAGTTTTCCCTACTTTCTTCAATTTCAGTCTGAATTTGGCAATAAGGAGTTCATGGTCCGAGCCACAGTCAGCTCCTGGTCTTGTTTTTGCTGATTGTATAGAGCTTCTCCATCTTCGGCTGCAAAGAATATAATCGATCTGATTTCGGTGTTGACCATCTGGTGATGTCCATGTATAGAGTCTTCTCTTGTGTTGTTGGAAGAGGGTATTTGCTATGATCAGTGCATTTTCTTGGCAAAACTCTATTAGTCTTTGCCCTGCTTCATTCCGTATTCCAAGGCCAAATTTGCCTGTTACTCCAGGTGTTTCTTGACTTCCTACTTTTGCATTCCAGTCCCCTATAATGAAAAGGACATCTTTTTTGGGTGTTTGTTCTAAAAGGTGTTGTAGGTTTTCATAGAACCTTTCAACTTCAGCTTCTTCGGCGTTACTGGTTGGGGCATAGATTTGGATTACTGTGACATTGAATGGTTTGCCTTGGAAACGAACAGAGATCATTCTGTCATTTTTGAGATTGCATCCAAGTACTGCATTTCGGACTCTTTTGTTGACCATGATGGCCACTCCATTTCTTCTGAGGGATTCCTGCCCACAGTAGTAGATATAATGGTCATCCGAGTTAAATTCACCCATTCCAGTCCATTTTAGTTCGCTAATTCCTAGAATGTCAACATTCACTCTTGCCATCTCTTGTTTGACCACTTCCAATTTGCCTTGATTCATGGACCTGACATTCCAGGTTCCTATGCAATATTGCTCTTTACAGCATCGGACTTTGCTTCTATCACCAGACACATCCACAGCTGGGTATTCTTTTTGTTTTGGCTCCATCCTTTCATTCTTTCTGGAGTTATTTCTCCACTGATCTCCAGTAGCATATTGGGCCCCTACTGACCTGGGGAGTTTCTCTTTCAGTATCCTATCATTTTGTCTTTTCATACTGTTCATGGGGTTCTCAAGGCAAGAATACTGAAGTGGTTTGCCATTCCCTTCTCCAGCGGACCACACCCTGTCATATCTCTCCACCATGACCCGCCCATCCCAGGTTGCCCCTCGGGCATGGCTTAATTTCATTGAGTTAGACAAGGGTGTGGTCCTTGTGTGATTAGATTGACTAGTTATCTGTGAGAATGGTTTTAGTGTATTTGCCCTCTGATGCCCTCTTTCAAGACCTACTGTCTTACTTGGGTTTCTCTTACCTTGGGCGTGGAGTATCTCATCCCGGCTGCTCCTGGCTGCTCCCGGCCAGCAACTATGCCCCTCTGCATTTACGAACTACGATTTCAGGAGTTAATCCCCGGGGGCAACAGCCTAACTCCCTTTGGCAATCTGATTTCACTCATTGCTCCTTAGGAAAGTTTTCTTTGCTTTTTGTCTCATTTGATACATTTTCAGGCTTTATCTAAACAGTACCTGTCTCTTCAGAATCCAATAAACACGCCATTTCTGCACTCTTACTCACTGCACTGCACTCTTACTTCCCCGTTGTGGGGATTCCTTCTGTCTTGAAAACAATGGACCTGCATTCACCTCGCATTCATTTCATTCATTTTTATCAGAATGGAACATAACACACACTACAGGAATACCCTATAATCCTCAGGGTCAAGCCATTATTGAAAGAGCCCACTGCACCCTAAAAATTCATCTATTAAAACAGAAAGGGGGAATATGGAAGAGGAGATACACTTCATATCCCATGAACCCTCAATTACTATTATCTTTAACTCTTTAGTCCCTGAATTTTTTAAACTTAACAAAAAATAATTCTGATACTCGTACAGATAGACATTTTGCAGAAGACAAAAACAGCAAATTAGAAATCAATACACCAATATGGTATAAGCAATTTAATCAGTGGCTGCCAGGAATCTTACGACTCCTAGGCAAGGGTTATGGTCTTGTCACTGCAGATGGAGAAAAAATCTGGGTTCCCCTTCACCATGTCTGTTACCGAAAGGGACCCCAAGCCCGGACTCCCTTGGGAAGTGATGAAGTTGACGCGAAGGGTCTCATCAATGACCCTGGAGGAGCCAATGAGGAAACGCCATCATCTGAATCCTTACCTGACATGGGCTCAAGTGAAAACATGACTCATCTGGCTGAGCAGACACTGAAGAGCACTGGAACTCTTATGACTCCAGATAAGCTGCTTCTGCAATGTAAACTGTTCTAAAGAGCAGGAGGAACATCATAATTGCTCCTGGTTTAATAGATCAAGCATTGGAGGCTTTCATAAATCTAAGACAAGTTTCTGGACTGATAAGGATATATTGCTGAATTGGTATAATGGGGGCTTATCACCCCCATGGCCCAGGATTGTCGTCCCCATTGCGGGGCCAAAGCAATGGCACATTTGGAAAATTCCAACAGCTTCTTAGAGCACTTCGCTAGTATTTATGGGACTGTGGGTGTATTTTGTCCTTCTAATTATACCTTCCTATATAATAGTACTGGCTATATTCAATCATGTGTTCACCTTCCGTACTTGTTTATTGTAGGGCATTTTGATATTGACTTATCAGCCAAGATTGTCAATTGTCCTGCATGTACATTATCAGATCAGATCAGATCAGTCGCTCAGTCGTGTCCGACTCTTTGCGACCCCATGAACTGCAATATACCTGCCTTAATCACACTATTTCATATCACAATGCTAGCATTGCGCTAGTTAAACAAAGATCTGAGCTATGGCTTCCTGTAAACTTAACTGAGCCTTGGACTGATTCTGTATTTCTTTCTGTATTGTTGAAAACTGGACTTAGGCAATCTAAGCGCATCATTGGGTGGATTATTGCAAACATCTTAAGCCTTATCTCCATTGTGACTGTAGGAACTTTGTCTGGTATGGCTTTACATAATTCTATACAAAATCATGATTTTATCACTGCTTGGCACAAAGACTCTCATGATCTGTGGACTCAACAAGCTCAAATAGATCAGCAATTACAAACATGAATTAATGAGTTACAAACTGTGGTTATCCACTTAGGAGATCAAGTGCAGCAATGGCTTTCCAAACACGTATACGTTGTCACTGGAATTTTACTTTTTTTTGTCTGACTAACATGCCCTATAATAGCACTGAATATCCTTGGGATAAAGTTAAAGAGCATTTGCAGGATCTCACAGATAACTCGTTTAGACATCAATTTGTTAAAACAACAAGTTGTTAATTTTCAAATTAAGGTACCTAAGGAATTGTACAGCACTCAATTTTATGATACTTTAACCAAAACCCTATTGTCTCTAGACCCTAGAGCTTGGTTTTCAGGAAGCAACATTTTTATATATGTATTAATCACCCTGCTTTTTCTGTCATTGCTTGTAGGATTCAGATGTCTCTACTCAAGACTCCATGCCTCCCACAATGGAGTCCAACTAGCAGCTGCCATGCTTAAATTAAGAACAAAAGGAGGATATGTTGGGAAGCCCAGTACAAAATAGCCGGTTGGAGGAAGTCCTTGGGAAAATGTAGAAAGGCCAGAAATACCCCGGCTTGATGTACCTGGGCAGAAAAACATCTCCTGCCTTTGGTTATGCCCGGCGCCAAGATTTAATAATAAATATTAAGGATGTTGCTTGAGAAAACGGGTTATGGGATAAGCTCATGGGTCACTTAGAGCGCACTGCCCTTGAAATATTTTTACTGATTGTTAACCCCGTACACTCTGCAGGCTGTATACTCTAAGCCCTTTGTTCCTACTTCTATAAAAAGGCTTGACTGCAGACATAAACTTGTCAGTTATTGCAAGAGACTGTCCAAGTGTCCTTCTTTCAGGTTCATCGCTTCCAAGTCCCAGGGAGAAAATCCCCAACAGTTATGTCACTTCAAAAGTATACTGACCTCATTATAAATACTTGTTACATGACCAGGGGTTTCCCTGGTAGTGCAGCTGGTTAAGAATCTGCCTGCAAAGTAGGAGACCGCAGTTTGATTCCTTGGTCGGGATGATTCCCCTGGAGGAGGAAATGGTAACCCACTCCAGTACTCTTGCCTGGAGAATCCCATGGATGGAGGAGCCTGGTGGGATACAGTCCATGGGGTTGCATGGCCAGACAGGACTGAGTGATCACTTTCACTTTCCCTGGTGGCTCAGCTGGTAACGAATATGCCTGTGATGTGAGAGACCTGGGTTCGATCCCTAGGTTAAGAAGATCCCTTGGAGAAGGGTATGGTTATGCACGCAAGTATTTTGGACTGAAGAATTCCATAGTCCTTGGGGTCCCTAAGAGTCAGACATGACTGAATGACTCTCACTTCACTTGACTTCACCTGATCTTTAGTTGACAAGCTACTGCTAAGTCATTTCAGTCGTGTCCGACTCTGTGCGACCCCATAGATGGCAGCCCACCAGGCTTCCCCGTCCCTGGGATTCTCCAGGCAAGAACACTGGATGGCTTGACATTTCCTTCTCCAAAGCATGAAAGTAAAAATGAAAGGGAAGTTGCTCAGTCATGTCCGACCCTCAGCGACCCCATGGACTGCAGCCTTCCAGACTCCTCCATCCATGGGATTTTCCAGGCAAGAGTACTGGAGTGGGGTGCCATTGCCTTCTCCGAGTTGACAAGCTAGAGTAAAGACAATTCATATGACTTGTTCTGCTGACTTTGTTTCTGGTAAATAAAAGTTTATAATTACATTCCTTGTGGACATTATTGCATTTGCAACTTTGTAATGACCCTGTTTGTCAATTAAGTAAGACCCATTTGTAGATCTTGGAGAAGGCAATGGCGCCCCACTCCAGTACTTTTGCCTGGAAAATCCCATGGATGGAGGAGCCTGGCAGGCTGCAGTCCATGGGGTCGCTAGAGTCGGACACGACTGAGCGACTGCACTTTCCTTTTCACTTTCATGCATTGGAGAAGGAAATGGCAACCCACTCCAGTGTTCTTGCCTGGAGAATCCCAGGGACGGGGAAGCCTGGTGGGCTGCCGTCTATGGGATCGCACAGAGTCGGATACGACTGACGCAACTTAGCAGCAGCAGCATTTGTAGATCTGGTTAGATCAGCCTTATCAATAGGAGTTTCTTGTAAATCATTCCTGGAGCAAGAAGATACTGCTACTGCTAAGTCACTTCAGTCGTGTCCGACTCTGTGTGACCCCATAGACAGCAGCCCACCAGGCTCCCCTGTCCCTGGGATTCTCCAGGCAAGAACACTGGAGTGGGTTGCCATTTCCTTCTCCAATGCAGAAAAGTGAAAAGTGAAAGGGAAGACGCTCAGTCATATCCGACCCTCAACGACCTCATGGACTGCAGCCTTCCAGGCTCCTCCACCCATGGGATTCTCCAGGCAAGAGAACTGGAGTGGGGTGCCATTGCCTTCTCCGAGAAAGAAGATAATTGGTTAACAAATTGGAGCCACAATTGTTTTCTTCTTGTGATGCTGGAAACAAATTTGCAAAATTAGTGTTATTACATCCAATCAAGGTGATAGGAAGGGCAGAAAGCAATAGTAGTTCATGAGAAGTTTGTTGGCTTACAGAATTGTGCTGAATGTGATAGAGTTTAGAAGAGACTCAACTGAGTGTAAGATATAAGCAGTTAAAGGAAATCCTGTTCTTATTTCTTTAGTATTCCATTTGAAATAACCCTCATACCTGCTACCAAGTCTAAATTAGTTTTGGAGCATGAAAACAAGTCATCCACAAGCATCAGAGTAAGACAGTAATTGTCTATAATTGCAAAAGACTTAAAAAGCATGGTTAAAGACCTGACTCAGTTCAGTTCAGTCGCTCAGTTGTGTCCAACTCTTTGATACCCCATGAATTGCAGCACACCAGGCATCCCTGTCCATCACCAACTCCCGGAGTTCACTCAAACTCACGTCTATTGAGTTGATGATGCCATCCAGCCATCTCATCCTCTGTCATTCCCTTCTCCTCCTGCCCTCAATCCTTCCCAGCATCAGAGTCTTTTCCAGTGAGTCAACTCTTCACATGAGGTGGCCAAAGTACTGGAGTTTCAGCTTCAGCATCATTCCTTCCAAAGAAATCCCAGGGCTGATCTTCAGAATGGACTGGTTGGATCTCCTTGCAGTCCAAGGGACTCTCAAGAGTCTTCTCCAACACCACAGTTCAAAAGCATCAATTCTTCGGTGCTCAGCCTTCTTCACAGTCCAACTCTCATGTCCATACATGACCACTAGAAAATCCATAGCCTTGACTAAACAGACCTTTTTTGGCAAAGTAATGTCTCTGCTTTTGAATATGCTATCTAGGTTGGTCATAACTTTCCTTCCGAGGAGTAAGTGTCTTTTAATTTCATGGCTGCAGTCACCATCTGCAGTGATTTTGGAGCCCAGAAAAAGAAAGTCTGACACTGTTTTCACTGTTTCCCCATCTATTTGCCATGAAGTGATGGGACCGGATGCCATGAAGTTCATTTTCTGAATGTTGAGCTTTAAGCCAACTTTTTCACTCTCCTCTTTCACTTTCATCAAGAGGCTTTTTAGTTCCTCTTCATTTTCTGCCATAAGAGTGGTGTCATCTGCATATCTGAAGTTATTGATATTTCTCCCAGCAATCTTGATTCCAGCTTGTGCTTCATCCAGCCCAGCATTTCTCATGATGTACTCTGCATATAAGTTAAATAAGCAGGGTGACAATATACAGCCTTGACATACTCCTTTTCCTATTTGGAACCAGTCTGTTGTTCCATGTCCAGTTCTAACTGTTGCTTCCTGACCTGCATATAGGTGTCTCAAGAGGCAGGTCAGGTGGTCTGGTAGTCCCATCTCTTTCAGAATTTTCCACAGTTTATTGTGATCCACACAGTCAAAGGTTTTGGCTTAGTCAATAAGCAAAAATAGATGTTTTTCTGGAACTCTCTTGCTTTTTCGATGATCCAGAGAATGTTGACAATTTGATCTCTGGTTCCTCTGCCTTTTCTATAACCAGCTTGAACATCTGGAAGTTCATGGTTCACTTATTTCTGAAGCCTGGCTTGGAGAATTTTGAACATTCCTTTACTAGCGTGTGAGATGAGTGCAATTGTGCGGTAGTTTGAGCATTCTTTGGCATTGCCTTTCTTTGGGATTGGAATGAAAACTGACCTTTTCCAGTCCTGTGGCCACTGCTGAGTTTTCCAAATTTGCTGGCATATTGAGTGTAGCACTTTCACAGCATCATCTTTCAGAATTTGAAATAGCTCAACTAGAAAGACCTGACTACAAGGGAATTATTAAGGAAATTGGCAATTTCTGTGACATACAACAGTTTAATATAATAACTAGTATTAGGACTGATAATATACCAGAACTCTTCAAATTTTAGCAACTTCATATGATTTCTAGAGGCTATATATCTATACAACTTAATAAAATGTATTATTACTCATTTGGCAGTGTTCCCCATGTAATTTTATATACCAGATAAGTTAAATTAGCTTAATGTCTTTCTTTGGGATATACAAGAGCCCTCTGAAGCATCCTGAAGTTAGCTGGAGGTCAAAAGGATTTCATGAATTTGATTTTAGAAAGATTGTCAGGAGAACAAAAGGTTTTAAACATTTGGCCAGAAGGGAGGCAAGGTGAAGGCCCACTGGTGAGGAGCACTGGCTGAGATGCAGGCAGCCGCAGCTGCAGGGCCTGGCGAGGAGACCATGGGGGCCTCAGCCTGCCAGGGCCTGCCCACCTGTATTCCCGCTTCTGACCCTGGATCTGAGGAAGCGCCCGGCTTAAGCCAACTGCCCATCGAGATGCTCCTGGGAAGTGCTGAGCTACCTGCCCACAAGCGTGCTGCTCGGGCAATGCCGCCACGTGTGCTGGTACTGGCGCTACCTGGTAGACACCCGGGCCGTGTGGCTGAGCATCTTACCCTACAGCCACGCTAAGCTGTGGCCCATCTTCTGAACCTGCCTGCCCCCAGATTACGATGACAACAATCCCAGGCCCTGCCTCCTGAGCCGCTTCTGCGAGCGCAGACCCTTAGGATGCAATCTCTACCCAAAGCCCCATGGCATAGATGCCTTCCTGCCTTGGAGGACAGTCAACTGTAGAACCTGGAGAGAGGAGGAAAGCTGGGAGGAAGACCACTGGCTAGTTCCCAAGGACTCTTTCCAGCCTTTCTACAGGTGGTGCTACAAGAAGCAAGTGTTAGACCTGGAGAAGGAGGGTCTGTGGCTGGAACTCCTGGATAGTGGAAAGATTGAGATTTGTGTCTCTGCCTGGTGGGCAGACCAAGAAGCCTCGGTCTGTCTGTATGAGCTAATTGTCCAACTTCTAGATGCCAAGCGGGCCAATCTACATCTTTTCTCTCCTAGGCCAATCCATCAAGGTACAACCAGTATCCCTTTTAAGACCAACCACGTGTTCTCCAGCCTCAAGAAGGGCGTCCGTTTTGTGTCTCTGGAACACTGGATTTGGGACATGGGGTCCCTGCCTGAGGACTATGGGATCATCGTGCCCAAGGCCAGTGTGATTGTACGGGTCTGTCAACTCTAGTAGAGGACTGTCCTTGTTAAACAACCTGACCATGCCTTCCAGCACCATTGGCTGGGCCACCTCAGTAATCAAGGGCTTGTAGTTCCTGCCATCCTGGGATCTCCTGGGTCCAATCAAAGGTTCTACTGGTCCCTGTCTTTAAATTCTACGAGAAGCTATGAGAAGAACATTTTTACATCAGGTCTACTGGCTGCTGCTGCTCTAATGCAGCCGCTGTTCTACAGAGTGGAGACACAGGTGAACACAGGGAAATGGTGAGAGAGCTCCTCACTCTCCCCCCACAAGCCAGGCCCCTCTGGTTCTGCCCCCGTACCCTCTGCCCTTCTGTTCCTGCTGCAGAGGCCTCATTGGTCACTTCCCAGAAGCCCTCTCCTCACTTCTGAACTAGAATCTCAGTCCTTGTGGCTGAGTAATTCCAGCCCCTAAACTGTGATTTCAAACCTAGGACCAAGATTCAAGAGCTGAACATGAACAACATGAACATGAAGTCACTCAGTCGTGTCCGACTCTTTGCAACCCCATGGACTGTAGCCTACCAGGCTCCTCTGTCCATGGGATTTTCCAGGCAATAGTACTGGAGTGGATTGCCATTCCCTTCTCCAAGGGATCTTCCCAGCCCAGGGATTGAACCCGGGTCTCCCGCATCGTAGACAGACGCTTTACTGTCTGAGCCACAAGAGCTGAAAGTAAAGCTCAAAAAATGTTTGGAGGCAGAAGGTTCTGCCCACCCTGTGAGCAATGAATTGGTCCCCTATATGCAACTGCTCTGAGTTGTATAGTGTATAAAATTATTTTGTTACTTTGAAATTCTTTTTAAATATGGAGAGAGTAAATCAGGAATATATCTGTCGCTCATAGGTAATAAAATCTTGCCAAAGCTGAATAGAAATACAGTGTTAACAGCTTGATGACTACTCAGTTCAGAGTAAGGCGTTGTTTCAGTTGAGAGAAAACTGTATAGAAGAAAACAACTGTAGAAGGCATTCTCCAGCCAAGAGAATGGAAGAGTCAGAACCCGATTTCCCAAGCTCTAAGGAACTCATGGGATTAGAGATGATCAGTCAGGGTTAGAAGTTTACGCAGGTGGTGGATGTGGGCACAGTGTCACAGTGACACCACATTTGTGACATTCTGGTCACGAGGGTGAGAGAGAACCTGGCAATGGCAGGATCCAGCTGCCCCCACCCGAGTCCAAGGGTCATGGCTGCCCCCTCCCTGCTGCAGGATCCCTAGGGAGCTCCAGGTCTCTGGATAGAAAGCAGATGAAGCCGCTGCTGCCTTTGATGTGTCCACCCTCAAGTGGCCCCCCACCTGCAGTAGAAGATGGGACACACCCCGGGGGGGGAGGGTGTTTCATCACTTTCATCCAAAGCGAAGTGTGACAGGTTGAAACTGACCTGAGGGTCGTGTAGTGTGTGGTTCTGGAGTAGATATACTGGTTTGGACAGTGAAGCTCTGGAGGATATTTTTGGGTCAGCTGGAGGACTTGGAATAGAAGGAATATGAAACAAGCATTTACAGGAAGGGAAAGGTGGACACCACTGCCTGAAAAAAGAACCATATCATTTAATTTTGATGTATATATACTGCAGTCTGGCGTGCTGCAGTCCATTGGGTTGCAAAGAGTTGGACATGACTTAGGGACTGAATAGCAATATATACTTCTGTTTACATTGTGCATATATGCATTTATATACAGGTATTTGTATATATGCCACATTAAAATAAAATACGTATATATCCTTGTATTTGTATTCTTGATTGCCTTCTGGATATATACAGAACTAAAGCGTTGCAGGGTTATTGCAATGGTGATAGGTGCATAGTTGTGATTTTTGTAGTTATTGATTTTGTTTATCTAAATTTCTCATTTTCTACAAGCTTATGTGTAGAAATACAGTGTTATACACAAATAAGTATTCTCCAATGCAATTTCCCTTTCCATAAATAACCACATTTAGAAATCCTCTTTGCTGACAAAGTTGTTTTGTGTGTGTGTGTGTGTGTGTGTGTGTGTGTGATTATAATTCTTTTTTCCCCCCAAACTTTAAACTTTTTGTTTTAGGGTGTAGCCAATTAATAATGCTGTGTTCATTGCAGATGAACAGTGAAGGGACTCAGCCATACATATACACGTATCCATTCTCCCGATTCTAATTATTTGTATTAGTGATGGTCCTTAGTGTATTGAAGAGGACTCTGAGGTTCTCCGTGCTCTCATCTATTTGCACATGTGAAGTATAGTCCATGATGGCTACACATCCTCCATGGCCATTCTCACCTCAAGCATTCACTTGGGCCGTGGTCACATTAAACGTGGCACACCATTAACCAGGATGCAGTGGTAAGGAGTCATAGCTTCTAAAATGCCACTTGGCCAGCTTGAAAGCTCTCATTTCTCAGTAGAGTTCTAACCATTTGTGAAACATGGTTCACCCTGAAATTTCCTTTGGAAAATTTTCACCATAGAAATAATTGCCAGTTTTTTATTTGTTTTCTACAGTTCCTATCTGTCCCTCTTGTATGGTCGTCACTGTGCGTGCCAAAGTATCTTTCCATGTAAGTGTGTTTCATTTTGTCCTTATATGTTGCCTACTTTTCTTGGACTGGGACTTCTTTATCTTCCCAGGGACCAAGTAGCCCAAAGTCACTGCTTTTTTTAATGACGATCATGATCATGATTAGCTGTTGGATTATTCTATAAAATTGAATTTTTCTTCTAGAAGTCATTGGAATCTTATATTATTCTTAAATATATGATTATTATTTTGTGTGTATTGTTTAGATTTATTTAAGACAAACTAACAAAGGATTTTAAAAACTGAAAAAAACAAAAAAAAAACATTTGGCGAAGGTGGATCATGTCAGTGTGAAGCCATGCTTATGCATACAAACAAAATGACAATAAGATTTCAAAGGCAAGTGAGAAAAGTTACTGGTAAAGAGGGTTTATAAATCTGTTACCAAAAACAGATGAATATTTCAAGAAAACTTAGTCTTATCAACAGAGAAGTAAACTAAGTTACAGTTTTACATCATTTACCTTTAAAATTAAAATTCATTCATCATTTATGCATTTAAATTTATTTTAATTGAATGATAATTACTTTACAACATTATATATGTTTCTGCCCTATATCAACATGAATCAACCATAGGTAATCATATGTGCCCTTCCTCTTGAACCTCTCTCCTACCTCCCACCCCATCGTACTTAAATTCAATGTAATCCCTAAACCAAATTTTATGAAAGGGCAGTCAGCCATTTCACTCCAAAGATCCTCCTAGGTCCCTGCCTAGGAAATGTACTGGTAGCCTCTTAAGACTCCAAATCCCAAGAAAAACAGCTAGAGTACAAGTTGGAACATTTAAAGCAATGATGTTCAGATATCAGAAGAACTCACCAAAGCACTTGAGGAATACTAAGAAGAGGGTAGGACTCAAATGGCCCATCCTGTGACCAAGTACTGGTTCAGGGTGGACTCCAGGTGTCCTCTGTGGGTATTTTTGATGTTCTGCCGACTATGCCAAGAAAGTGTTGACAAAAATGCAATTACTATCAAGTAAAGAAAGTAAAAAAAGGAAATTTTATTTGAGCCAAACTGAGGATTATAAGCTGGGCAGCTCTGAGAACTGTTCTGCCTCTTAGAAACTAAAGACACAGCTATATACATTTTCAAGACAAAGGATCATACATCAAAATGTGGTGCTGGAGAAGACACTTGAGAGTTCCTTGGACTGCAAGGCTATCAAACCAGTCAATCCTAAAGGAAATCAACTCTGAATATTCATTGGAAAGATTGATGATTAAGATGAAGCTCCAATACTTTGGCCATCTGATGGGAAGAGTCGACTCATTGGAAAAGACCCTGATGCTGGGAAAGTTTGAAGACAGGAGGAGAAGGGGGTGACAGAGATGATATGGTTTGGTGGTATCACTGACTCAATGGACATGATTTTGAACAAACTCTGGGAGATGGTGAAGGACAGGGAAGCCTGGCATGCTGCAGTCCATGCGGTTGCAATGAGTTGGGTAAGACTGAGAGACTGTAAAACATCAGAATGTTCTCCAAGGATACACAGTGAGCAGGAATTCACTATGACCCCTACAGAGCTGAGAAAGAAGGTTATTCTTTAAGAAGTTACAGTGCTAGCATCAGAATAAAGAAAAAAAAAAAAAACTGACCTTCACATTTGAGCAGGGATCCCCCTCTTTGAGGAGCTCTGTTGATATGTATGCAGATAAACACTGCACATTAGGGAGGGAGGAGGTCCAAAAAAGCACAGAGAGAGAATTTTAGATTTACTTTTTTCTTGTGCTGCCTTAAAACATACATTTTATTTCATCAAAGTATAAAAGTATTTTTGCCTATGGTGGGCAGAATGGCAATGTCCTAATTCCCAGCCCTTGAAGATATGTTAAATTACATAGCAAAGAGAAATAAAATTTACAGATGGAATTAAGATTGCTAATCTGCAAAATCTCAAATAAGGAGGCTTTCCTGGATTATCTGGGTAGGACCAGTGTAATCCAAGGGCTCTTCACAGCAGAAGAGGTAAATTAAAGAGAAGAGTCAATAGGAGATATAACTAAGGAAGAAAGGTCAGGAAGATGCAAAGTTTCTGGACTAGAAAGTGGAGAAAGGGGACCCAAGGAGTGTAGGTAGCTCCTGAAAGCTAGAAAAGGCAATAAAACAGATTGTCCCCTGGAGGCTCCAGAAAGGAATCCAGCCCATATGACATCTTGAACTTAGCCCATTTGAACTTTAAACCAAGAGGACTGCAAAATAATAAATCTGTTGTTTTAGGCCACTAAGTTTAGAATACTGTGGCCTAAAATTTGCTAGCAAATTATGTGGCCTAGTTTGCTACAAAGCCACAGAAAACTTATATGTATCCTAAGTATCAATACTGGCTATCTTACAGAGATTCTTTGTGTTATAATATTTATTATATGGGGCTTCCCAGATGGCTCAGTGGTAAAGAATCTGCCTGACATTGCAGGAGATGCAGGTTTAATCCCTGGGTTAATGCAGGTGAAGATCTCCTGGAGAAGGAAATGGCAACCCACTCCAGTATTCTTGCTTGGAAAATTCCATGGACAGAGGAACCCTGTGAGCAGCAATCCATGGGGTCGCAGAGTTGGACATGACTGAGTGACTGAGCGTGCACACACTATTTATTATAAAGTAATATTAAAAAAATACAGTAGAGGCATTTTTACCCTTCTTTTTAAAAGATATTTTTCTTTACTTTTGATGCTGAAGATTTCAATATGTGTTCTATAAATAAATAACTCAACTTTGTTAGCTCTAAAACCTAGCTTGTCATCTTTCCAGAGAACTAGCCTCCTGTCCTGATAGCCCTCTCTCTGCTCATGATCCCACTCTTCTTTGGGCGACCTGGGTTTAGAATCAGTCCCGAAGCTCAGCCTCCATATTTCTGAAACCCAACACATATTATTCTTGCTCTGATTTCATCTCACTGGGTCTGTGACAGCTATACTTACCTGGCCTTTCTGTCTTAATCTCTCCTCACTCTGGTCCATTTAATTCTCTAGAACCAGGAAAATATTTCCAAAGCAAATCTTTTATCCTATTACTCTCTGCCTCTAAATCCAGCCTTGGAATTTCATTTCCAACAGACTCACATTTCAATTTCTCCAATTCAAACCTTTTCATTTCTTCTTTCTTTTGCCACAAAATAATTTTTGACTCCAAATGTATTATTCTTTTAATCATACCACATAGATTTTACAGACTGAAGAATTCTAATCTTTATAGCCTATTCTGCCATGTAAAAACCTCATGTCCTGGATCATTTTATCTGATTATAGAGGCTTTGATTCAAATGATACTTTAACTCAGACCGAGAGTGTTTATTGTGTTGTCCAGAATTTAAAACTTTAGTTTTTTAGTTATTCACTGTGAAATCAATTGATAAGACTATGAATATAATTATTCAAGTGGTGAGTGTCTATGGTAAAGTACATTAGTGCCAGACTTTGGAACTGCAGAGGAACATTTAGTGAATATTGTAAGCTTTGTGGTCTAAGATGCATAACCAAAGGTATTATGTAGGTATATGCATGAAATCAAAGATGTGTGCACTTATATAGTAAAAGAGGAAACAAAGTTCACAAATTTCTATTGATAAAATTGAAAATAAAATAGAACTTTTCCCTCTTGGGTTGGGGGATAATATTTTATTTAATTGAGGTTCAGAATTGTTCTACCTGGTCACTCAGATGGTAAAGAATCTGCATATCAAGCAGGATACCTGGGTTAAATCCCTGGGTCAGGAAGATTCCCTGGAGAAGAGATTGGCTACCCACTCCAATATTCTTGCTTGGAGAGTTCCATGGACAGAGGAGCCTAGGGGTTACAGTCTGTGGGGTCACAGTTGGACACAACTGAGCAACTACACTTTCATTCTCATCTCCAGTATTCATCTGTGCTGACTCTTCATGAGATTTTATGTATTTCATCTTGAAAAGCAATTTATCATACACATAGGTATGTAAAATACTATCTGTTCATGAGTATGGATTCTACTTTTTCAGTCATTTTTTGGATATCTAGTAACCCAGTCACTATATCAGTATTTCTGTTTCAAGAACTTGGGTCCTATAGTCCATGATGAGATTTTGCCCTGTCCCTTCCTATATGCTGCTGTCTCTTAGCCCTGGCTTGGCATTGTTAACACCACTCCCACATGGACAGCTTGTTATAGATTCAGCTCCAGTTTTAGAACTCCACTTGCCAAGGGCAAGCTAGCATCTGTGCTTCCTAAACCCATTTGTCTATGTGGTTAGCCTTTTTCTGCATTTTTTTATAATAAGCCCTCCTTGAATTTGGCCACCTGCCCATCCACTCCTTCTATTATTTTATGTGAAGTCTCCCTGTCTTGATGGACCTTTTTCTGTTGTCGAACCTGAGTCTAATATAAACCTCACCTCCACCACACTCAGTGTACCTAGTTTCTCTGAACCTTCCCAGTCCTGCTTGTCCAACTGCCACCCAAGCTCAGGTGGGAGAACCAGGAAGGGCAGTTGATGTTGGCAGGCCCTTGAGGCTTTCCCAACACACTGACCAGGGGGCTTACTGTGATTTTAGAAAATTCCTGGAATTCTGTGCATGCAGGGACCTTGTAAAATTTAAAAATTATTTATGATTAGTGGAGAATGTAATGGTAGCTGCCTTCTAGAGCACGAGGATTCTAAGCATTAGAACATACAGAGTGAAGTTTTCATAATCCAGAAGGTGGAGATTATTCTAAAATGAAGGGAGCAAGAACAGTGAGACTTCCAGTTCCACGGACATAGAAGCCTGGTGGGCTACAGTCCATGGGGTGCAAAGAGTCAGATACGAATAAGCAGGCATGCATGCACACATACAAGATTCAAGTCAGTTAGTGCAGGTTCAGATGACACAGACAGTCTAGTCCAAAGTCTAAACCGCATGGAAGATGTGGATTTGGCTGATGTCCAGTGCTTAGGAGAACTGTTAGGAAGTTCCCAGGACTTGAGAGACTCAAAAGAGGTTGGAGCTTAGGATTCAGTTAGGGGAAATGTTATAACAGAAAATATGACTAGAGGTTAGGAATGCCAATATCTCTCCTGTACACATCTGTACATGCCCCAGGTAGATTATCTGAGGCTTACTTCCATCAAGCTCTGAAGACCTAAGATATTTCTCCATTATAACATCCGACAGTTATCAGCATGGGGATAATCTGAGAATCCAATGCAGAGTCCTTTACTTTGAAACAGACGTAAGACTTTATTAGAGGTCTCTTGACTTCCTTGTCTGGTCTTTTCTTGTGTTCTCAAGGTTGAAGGGGCTTGGGAAACAAGAAAGGAAGAAGGGAGAATGGGTGTTCTGGCAGTGTGGGAGATTAAACAACTGGTCACCATAGCCTAGCCAAGCTGGCATACAAAGCCAACTGTGACAGAGAGGAAGATAAATGTGGAAGCACTGAGAACCAGACTCACAGAGACTAGGTAGTCTTAAGTACAAATGTGCTTAGTCACTCAGTCGTGTCCAACTCCTTGCGACACCACGGACTGCAGCCTGCCAGGTTCCTCTGTCCATGGCATTTCCCAGGCAAGAATACTTACTATGGCTTACTATGCCCTCCTCCAGGGAATCTTCCCAACCCAGGGATCGAACTCAGGTCTCCTGCATTGCAGGCAGATTCTTTACCAATTAAGCCACCAGGGAAGCTCCAGAAACCCAGAAAAAAAAAAACAACAAAAAAACCAAAGACTTATATTATTAGGTGAGTACATAAGTCCTAGGAATAGGACTTATAGTCCTAGGAATATGATTTATAGTCCTAGGAATATCCTGCTTTTGAGGCAAATTGTGGTGTAGGCTTAATCTTTCTTTTATATAATCAGTGCTACTGCTAAGTCGCTTCAATCGTGTCCGACTCTGCACGACCCCATAGACAGAAGCTCACCAGGTTGTCATAGCATAACAATAACGACAACATACCTTGCTGTGGGAATCTGAGGACCTGGCAGAATCCTACTTCTGAGAGATCACTCACCAAGGTGATCTGAGCAGATGCCCAAGTCCCTCAGGTCCTTTAGCTTTATCTGTAGAGGCTTCCCAGGTGGCATCAGTTGTAAAGAACCTGCCTGCCAATGCAGGAGACATAAGAGACAGGGGTTCTATACCTGGGTCAGGAAGATCCCCTGGAGAAAGTCATGGCAACCACTCTAGTATTCTTGTCTGGAGAATCACAGGGACAGAGGAACCTGGAGGGCTATGGTCCATAGGGTTGCACAGAAATGGACACAACTGAAGCTACTTAGCACGCACACATGTACAATTGGCAAGTTTGATTAGAATTCAGAGTGAATGTTTTCAGGAGAGAATTCAAAAGTGCATGTAGGACTCAAAGCAAAGTGTTTAGACTAATCTTGGCTACATTAAAAAAAAAATCACTAGGAAGGATATTTAATTATACTGCTTCCTTTGTCAAAACTCCAGAAGATTTTAATTCAATCAATGTGGAGCCTAGGCTTCATAATTTAAAAATTAAAATTAAAGAGCTACTTTGGGCAATTCTAAGTTTACCCAGTACAGAGAGCCATTTGCCAAAGATATTCAAGTATGGTTTTGTGCGTTTCTGAATTTCTAAAGACCTGGTGGTTCATTGTGGCCCGTGGAAAGAAATCAACAAGACCCTGAATTAGATTTTTTCAAAGGACAAAAAGAACAGTTGTCTACAGTGTACAGAAAATGAACTTTCATCTCATGACACTATTGTTATTACAGCTTTTTTTCCTGTCTTAACTATCCAATCATTAAAGAGCTGTGCTCTTTCCAAACATTTAAAAGCCAGTCACAGTGATATAATTCATGCAGTTTCTCTGCCAGACTAGAAAAAGGAAATCAGTCTACCGTCTCTGGTAGAACAGGTTTATTTAGCTAACAGAACAATGCAATCTACACTGAATTTATCAACGGAAGAACCTGTTAAGAGAACGACTGTTAAGAAGTATAAAATAATTTGTATTGTAAGTACACTTTAACATTTTCACCTTTGTAGTTTGTGGCAAAAGGTAGGGGTATGACTCTAGGATTGTATTTGTTTGTGTTGCTATTTAAATATGAAGTTTTAAGTAACTGTGTTCAGTTTTATCCCTGATGACAACTCTAAAGCAAAGTGAAGGATTTAAATCACATTTTGCAAATAAGAAATTTGCATAGCAACAATTAATATTTGGTCAATCTAAAAAACAGATCTGTGGCAAAATACTTAGCAGCACTGATTTTACCATGATTATAATTATAATTATCTCCCAAGTCACCTTTGTGCATCAGTATGTTAAGACCAGAGGGTGAGGAATTAAAATCAGTGTCTTCAATTCTTTTTTCAATCCTTGATTTTGTGCCGTTTAACTTCACTCATAGGGATGGACTCTTTTGCCTGTTTTCTCTTCCTTGTTCTTTTGTTCCGTAAGATCTTCCCTGTTCTAAAAAAAAAAAAAAGTTCCTTGATTTTATTACATTTTCTTTTCCTTTTACCATCGAACTTCCGACTCTCTTCATTGCCTCAGTTTTCCCACCAGCCAACCGTTTTTTATTCTCTAGGTTTTTTTTTTTTTTTTACTGCACTAAAGTTGCTTCCTCAAAAGTCAGTCCTTCTCCCCTGTCCTTATCCCTGCCAAGTCTCCATAACAACAGTACACAAATATTGTGGAGTAATTTCTCATTTTGAATTCTCTCCCCTTGCTTTCATGATGACATTGAAATTCCTGTTTTTATCACTTTTCTCCTTATCTGAATTATTTATTTATCTTTCTTCTCTTTGGGCATTTCACCAAACACTGTGTGAATATCTTTTCTTTAAGGACTCTAACCTTACTCATGGATTTAAGAGTATATTCTCCACCAAGAATTCCGCATAAGAAGCTAGTTCTCACCTCTCAGTGAGTTTCAGTCCTAAAGTAGTAAGTGTCTGCTTGCCTTTCCTCCAGCATCTACCTTATAGTCAAAGTCATTTGAATAATTTTCTCACAATTATCCCACTGCAGTTTTCTCCTAGATTCCCAACTTTACTTAATGCCATCACCATTCTCTCTTTCATGCAAACATTGTTTGGAGGTGTAAATGAAACAGTGTGTGTAAGTAGTGAGCTCAGTAACTATAACTAAGAGAACTCTCAAGATATTCCTTTTTTTTTTTGTTTCTGGGAATTTTGACATTTGTTATTCTGGGAACTTTTAGCTCTTATACCATTTATCATACTTATCCTATCTTATAAATTCAGGGAATTATAAATTCTTTGAGAGAAAATCTTGTTCATCATATATTTCCCTTCTTTGTATACTTTTAATGGTTTATCAGTACACATAAATAGAAGCTCAATATTTTAAAATCATAGTTTTAACCCTACTATTTCTAGATTTTAATAAAAGTTGTATTAAGAAATTTTAAATGTATCTGTGTTTTTGCTGTGGCTGCTGCTGCGTCGCTTCAGTCGTGTCTGACTCTGTGCAACCCCATAGACGGAAGCCCCCCAGGCTCCCCTGTCCCTGGGATTCTCCAGGCAAGAACACTGGAGTGGGTTGCCATTTCCTTATCCAATGCATGAAAGTGAAATGTGAAAGCAAAGTCGCTCAGTCATGTCTGACTTTTAGTGACCCCATGGACTGCAGCCTACCAGGCTCCTCCGTCCATGGGATTTTCCAGGCGAGAGTACTGGAGTGGGGTGCCATTGCCTTCTCTGATCTGTATTTCTAGCATTCTTTATTCAGTCAAGCTAAAATCAAATGTTGGTTTCTTGGTAATTTTTGGAGTTCAGAGTACTCCCCTCTACAGTTTGTAGATAGCATAAGATAGTTTAAGATATATTTGCACCTTAATATCAAGAAACTTATTCAGAGTTACATAGTTAGAGTTGTGACTATACAAGATTGAAAATGAACCTTCTTACCCTTGAGGCTTCCCAGGTGGCTCAGTGGTAAAGAATTCACCTGCCAGTACAAGAGATACAGGAGACTTGGGTTCGATCCCTGGGTCGAGAAGATCCCCTAGAAGAGGAAATGGCAACCCACTCCAGTATTTTTGCCTGGAGAATCTCATTGACAGAGGAGCCTGGCAGGCTACAAAGAGTCAGACATGACGGATAGTCTTAAAGACAGCTACAGCAATACCAAAAGACAACATGATGTTGCTTATTTTTCTAGCAAGTTAGAATGGTAAAAGAACCAAAAATAAAGTGTAAACTGAAATGTAGCTGACTCTGACTCCTGAGGTTCATCATAGGAAAGTTTCCAAGTGCATTTTTGCTTTGTAACATTTTTAGGCTTAATCTAAATCTGTGGCTTTTGAGAATGAAAAATAAGGGGAAAAGTGCTAATGGTGTTATTTAATAACTGTTTATGTTCACTTTTCTGTTTCATTTTCTCTACTGAATGACACCTGTTGGAGGTCACTGACCTTGGGCTAACTTTGAAACTTCATATGAGAATTATTTTCATAGTATTTAACACGTTTCCCCATTCTTGAATTCACCTCCATTTTAAAAGTTAGATGTGTTAATTTTTAGTTGATTTCCAGAAGGCAAACAAACAAATCTATACGTTATGTAGGGTTTTTATTATCAAAAGCAAATTTTGATACTGGTTTTTTTCTTTCATTAAAGTGATTTTAAAAAAATAACAAATTTCATTGGCATTATAAAATACTTTCCTAATTTCAACTAAAAAATACACAACTTGAGAGTTGCAAGGTAAGTTTTATTTGGTACAAAATGAGGGCTACAGCCCAGTAGAAAGAACCTCAGATAGCTCTGAGCTGCTGCTGCTGCTGCTAAGTCGCTTCAGTCGTGTCCAATCTTTTATATTGACTTCAGCTCCAAAGAGGCAGTGGGGAAAAGTCAATATAATAGATTTTGGTGAAGGGGGTTGTTATTATTCATTTGCTCAGTCAAGTCTAACTCTTTGCTACCCCACGTACTGCAGCACGCCAGGCCTTCCTGTCCTTCTCCATCTCTCTGAGTTTTCCCAAACTCATATCTGAGTTTGAGTTGATGATACCATCCACCATCTCATCTTCTGTTGCCCCCTTCTCCTGTCCTCAATCTTTTCCAGCATCAGGGTCTTTTCCAATGAGTCTGCGCTTTGCATCAGATGGCCAAGGTATTGGAGCTTCAGCTTTAGCATCAGTCCTTTCAATGACTATTCAGGGATGATTTCCTTAAGGATTGACTGGTTTGAGTTCCTTGCTGTCCAAGGGATTCTTCAAGAGTCTTCTCCACCATCACTGTTTGAAAGCATCAATTTTTGAGCACTCAGTCTTCTTTTGGAGAAGGCGATGGCACCCCCACTCCAGCACTCTTGCCTGGAAAATCCCATGGACGGAGGAGCCTGGTGGGCTGCAGTCCATGGGGTCGCTAAGAGTCGGACACGACTGAGCGACTTCCTTTCACTTTTCACTTTCATGCATTGGAGAAGGAAATGGCAACCCACTCCAGTGTTCTTGCCTGGAGAATCCTAGGGATGGGGGAGCCTGGTGGGCTGCCGTCTATGGGGTCACGCAGAGTCGGACACGACTGAAGGGACTTAGCAGCAGCAGCCTTCTTTATGGTCCAACTTTCACATCCATACATGACTACTGGAAAAAGCATAGCTTTGACTTATGGACCTTTGTCAGCAAAGTGATGTTTCTGCTTTTTAATACGCTAAGTTTATCACAGCTTTTCTTCCAAGCAGTATGACTACTGGAAAAAGCATAGCTTTGAATGTGTGGACTTTTGTCAGCAATGTAATGTCTCTGCTTTTTAATATGCTGTCTAGGTTTGTCATAGCTTTTCTTCTAAGGAGCAAACATCCTTTAATTTCATGGCTGCAGTCACCATCTGCAGTCATTTTGGAGCCCAAGAAAATAAAATCTCTCACTGTTTCCACTTTTCCTCCATCTATTTGTCATGAAGTGATGGGGCCAGATGTCATGATCCTAGTTTTTTGAATGTTGAGTTTAAGCCAGCTTTTTCACTCTCCTCTTTCACCTTCATGAATGGAAGGAGAAGTTCAGTGCTATTACGCACTCATTTTACAAAAGATTTTGTGTTAGTCATAAGGAACTCATCTCATCAAGAAGAGATTTAGTGTTTTTCTAAATATGAAGAGATGCAGGGATTGGAATTGTGAAATCAGTTTCTAGAAATATCTAGCTATCTAAAGACCTGTTCCACCAGATTCCCTGGAGCACGGAGTGCCTCACTCCACCCTGAACTCCCTCAGGGGGTGTGAAAGATCAACAGCTGCAGCAGCACAGGGTTCACCCTCCCACAGGGTCAGATGGCACATGCCCTTGTTGTTCAGTCACTGGCAATGCTCTTGGCAAGTGCCAGTTTATGAAAGTCTAAGTGTTAGCTGCTCAGTCTTTGTGATTCCTGTGGACTGTAGTCTATCAGGCTCCTCTGTCCATGAAATTCTCCAGGCAAGAATGCTGGAGTGGGCTGCTATTTCCTTCTCCAGGGGAATCTTCCCAATCCAGGGATCAGACCTGGGTCTCCAGCACTGCAGGCAGATTCTTCATTGTCTGAGCCACCAGGGATGCCATTTTGTAGTTGACATAAGTAATCTGTGTACCTAATTAATTACTTAAGTAAACAGTGTGTTCAAGCTCTATCATCCAGGATACTTATCATTGAACTTGATGGGGAAAGAGGTCAGTGAAAAGAATTCTCTTTAATTTATATCACAGTTTAATTCCAGTCATAGTATGAAGTCCATTACACTAAAGAGCTTTGTCAGCATGGTGATAACGATTATAGACACAATCTTTAGTTAATGACTTCCAGATTACCCTAAAACATTTGCTATGTAGATCAAAGCAGGTAACTTGGTAGTTAATTATTTGGAAATTATATTTTTATATGTTAAATATCTTCAGAGGAGAGTGAAAAAGTTGACTTAAAGCTCAATGTTCAGAAAACTAAGATTATGGCATCCAGTCCCATCAGTTCAGTTCAGTTCAGTTCAGTCACTCAGTCGTGTCTGACTCTTTGCGACCCCACGAACTGCAGCACACCAGGCCTCCCTGTTTATCACCAACTCCTGGAGTTCACTCAAACTCACGTCCATCAAGTTGGTGATGCCATCCAGCCATCTCATCCTCTGTCGTCCCCTTCTCCTCCTGCCCCCAATCCCTCACTTCATGGGAAATAGATGGGGAAACATATGAAACAGTGGCTGACCTTATTTTTCTGGGCTCCAAAATCACTGCAGATGGTGACTGCAGCCGTGAAATTTAAAGATGCTTACTCCTTGGAAGGAAAGTTATGACCAACCTAGACAGCATATAAAAAGCAGAGACATTACTTTGTCAACAAAGGTCCGTCTAGTCAAGGCTATGGTTTTTCCAGTGGTCATGTATGGATGTGAGAGTTGGACTATAAAGAAAGCTGAGTGCAGAAGAATTGATGCTTTTGAACTGTGGTGTTGGAGAAGACTCTTGAGAGTCCCTTGGACTGCAAGGAGATCCAACCATTCCATCCTAAAGGAGACTAGTCCTGGGTGTTCATTGGAAGGACTGATGTTGAAGCTGAAACTCCAATACTGTGGCCACCTGATGCCAAGAGCTGACTCATTTGAAAATACTCTGATGCTGGGAAAGATTGAGGGCAGGAGGAGAAGGGAACAACAGAGGATAACATGGTTGGATGGCATCACTGACTCAATGGACATGCATTTGGGTGGACTCTGGGAGTTGGTGATTGATAGGGAGGCCTGGCATGCTGTGGTTCATTGGGTTGCAAAGAGTTGGACATGACTGAGCAACTAAACTGAACTGAACTGAAATATCTTCACTATTTTCTCACGATCAGAAACCCTGTTTCCTGGAAATGAGGTAGTTCATGATTTCAGAGTTTGGTAATACTTTTAAATAAATAAGGCTTCCTTTGTGGCTCAGAAGATAAAGAATCTACCCACAATGCAGGAGACCAGGGTTTGATCCCTGAGTTGGGAAAATCCTCTGGAGAAGGCAATGGCAACCTACTCCAGTGTTCTTGCTTGTAGAATTCCTTGGAAAGAGGAGCCTGGTAGGCTACAGTCCATGGAATTGCAAAGACTTGGACAGGACTGAGTGACTAAAATGAATCATTTAAATAAATGATCTCCTAACATGTTTCTAGTTAAGAAAGGAAAATGTGTAAGGACAATTGGTCCCCTTGGTTTCGTTTTTACTTTAACTCAATTTGGGGTTAAACCGACTGGGACTAATGTATTTGAATTTAAAATCTGTAATCAATGGTATTTTAAAATTCTGCTATTATGAAAAGCTAGCACACGTTGTGCTCCCATAACAATCACTGGGGGAGATGGGGTATCTGGATTTTTGTATATTTTAATGAAATTGTAAAGGTCACGTTTTTTAAAATTTTATAACAGGTTCTTCTCATTTTGTTGGTGGCTGTGTCACTTGCATTAGGCCTGGTGGCTGGACTCAGACAACAAGAAGAGCAAGGTACACCCCTCAGCATTTCCTCAGAACATTTTTTTCCTTCTTTCTCCTCACCTTCACTGTTAGAACTTGAACTTGCCTCCTCTCTCCTGCATGTAGCTCTCCCCATGCTAGGCTCCTCTTTCTCCCACACCCCATTTTTCTGTGGTTGGCACTATCCATTGCCACTTCTGGACTTTCCCATTTCACCTCATCTCCCTTCTTCTTTGGGGTTCATATCATTCCAGTTTTCTCCCACTTGCTTTTCATCACCTTTCTAGAGGACTTTGGTAACTGGATCAAAGGTTCCTTCTTTCCCTACTCCTACTCTATCATTAATACCAGATGATAAACTCGGCCATGAAAGTCTTAGTTGCTTCACTCCCAGGACCTCTAGCCACCACATTTGTATTTGACATCACGTTAATATTACTCTATCTTTGAAATCTCGTTATTTCTTGGTTAGGCAGTGCCACTTTCCTGAAATAGAGTGCACAGTAAGAGCTTCACAATTATTATTGTTGTTGTTGTTGTTGTCATAAGAAGCAAAGAAAAAATAGGAGATTCGTGGCTCAAAATATCAAAACACCTCACATGTCTTTTGCCATATTCTATTAGTATGTAAGAGTAAATAAACCATTTATAAGTGACTCTATAAATGCACTTTATGTACATTTACTATAATCTTGCTATGTATTGTTTAGACACTTTTATTCAGGGAAAGTATTGAAAGGTTATTGCTGACACACGAAAAGACGTCGGGATTCTTGGCCTCTGGAGGAAAATTCAATCCTGGGCCAGAGATGAGGCTTGATCGCTCAGAGTTTTGTGCAATATAGTTTTATTAAAGTATAAAGGAGATAGAGAAAGCTTCTGACATAGGCATCAGAAGAGGGCAGAAAGAGTACCCCCTTGCTAGTGTTAGCAATGGAATTATATACTCTTTAATTAGTTATTACAGTGAATCAAAAGAATGTCTGGAGGTTGTTAAGACATCACTAGACCTACTCCCATAATTTACATTTTAAGATAATAGGATTAGCCAGAAGGTTTTTTCCAGAGACTGTCTTCAAGCAGGACACATTATTGTTATATAATCCTGAGGAATGTAGAGGGGGAAAAGTTTGTCCTTTCTTCCTCCTTGAGCACTCCAGACCCCTCTATCCTTGGGGACCCCTAGACTTTTTATCAACCTGCCTAGGAAATGACTTTCAGTATGAGGTCAAATGTTAGATAATTTATTCTCCTTTTTTAATTTGGTTGATCAGCTTCTAATTTGACCCCAATGGAGAAAGTCTTATTGCTTCTTCATTGGGAGACCCTTGGTGATGTTAACTGGCAATTTTCCAATATGTTTTCAGTTAATTTACAGACACGCAGTTCCCCTAGTGTCACATGGGAATACAGTGGAACTGAGAGATGGGCATTGACTGGAAAATGCCTATCTTTTCTGGTCATTTTGCTGCTGTGTTTCTGAGCTGCAGTACCGGTCCTAAATCTAGCAAATTTGGCAGGCCATTTTGGTGGTATTATTCTGATGTTAGTGCATACAAGTGGGCGTCAGTTCTTGATTATTTGCTCCCACAAATCACATAACTTAATTGCAAAAGGCAATAGTAATCTCTGAACAAAATCTCCAATTAATCCAGCTCTTTCCATCCCTTCTTTATGTTAGTACAGCTATTGACAGGCTTCCCAGAGTCATTGTTCCTCATTCTCTTCCTTTCATCTTGGTCCCTCAGGGCTTATATGCCATCCTTACCCTCACTCTCTTGCCTAGGGGATTGGCGTTTAACACTGATCCCTCTTTGCCAGCATCCTTAACATAGTCACCCCCTCATTCTTACACCGCAAGTGTTGTTTCATAATCCCCAACTCTTGATCATTTTCACCATTCTCTGCTCTAATTGACCTACTTTTCATAGGCAGTATTTTTCTCAAGTGTGAGTTTTTAAACTAGTTTTTCTAGTTTGAATGACAATTTTATCATTTTTTTGTGCACATCTTTTTTTGACTTGTTTTCAACAAATAAGCACTGACTCTGTACTCAGTGCTATTATAATTACTGCGGATATAGTGATACAAGAAACAGACAAAAGTCCTTCAAAGAGTTTACATTCTAGCATGGAATATAGACAGGAAAAAAAAACATGCAATATATATATATATTATATATATTATGATAGAGAAAGTGCTAAGGAATAAGTAAAACTAAAAAGGGGAACATGAAATATAGTCAGGGCAGGTAAGAAGTATATAATAACTTTTGAGTAAAGAGCTAAAGGAAGTGGGGAAGAAAAAGCATATTTTGGCAAAGAACGTTTTAGGCAAGAGAAAATAGCAAGTGCAATTCTTGCTTGCATGTTCTATTTAAAGAATAACAGGAGATCAGTGAGCTAGAACTAAGAAGACCAGAGGGAGGTTAGTCATAAAATGAGATCAACCAAAGAAGAGTCAGATCATAGAGGGGTTGGTAGGTCAAAATATGGGCTTCAGCTTTCATTGAGTGTGATGGGGATTGATTGGAGGTTTTGAGTAAAGGAATGACATGCTGTTGTTTGCTTTTCTTTTCTTTTTTTAAGTTTTAAAAGGCTTGTATTTTTAAAATTATTATTATTTATTTATTTATTTTCATTTCACATATGATGTTATACATGTTTCGATGCCATTCTCCCAAATCATCCCACCCCCACCCTCTCCCACAGAGGCCAAAGACTGTTCTATACATCTGTGTCTCTTTTGCTGTCTCACATACAGGGTTATTGTTACTATCTTTCTAAATTCCATATATATGCGTTAGTATACTGTACTGGTGTTTTTCTTTCTGGCTTACTTCACTCTGTATAATACGCTCCAGTTTCATCCACCTCATTAGAACTGATTCAAATGTATTCTTTTTAATGGCTGAGTAATACTCCATTGTGTATATGCACCACAGCTTTCTTATCCATTCATCTGTGGATGGACATCTAGGTTGCTTCTATGTCCTGGAGAACTATACAAAAAAGAACTTCATGACCCAGATAATCATGATGGTATGATCACTGACCTAGAGCCAGACGTCCTGGAATGTGAAGTCAAGTGGGCCTTAGAAAGCATCACTACGAACAAAGCTAGAGGAGGTGATGGAATTCCAGTGGAGCTATTCCAAATCCTGAAAGATGATGCTGTGAAAGTGCTGTACTCAATATGCCAGCAAATTTGGAAAACTCAGCCGTGGCCACAAGATTGAAAAGGTCAGTTTTCATCCCAATCCCAAAGAAAGGCAATGCCAAAGAATGCTCAAACTACCACACAATTGCACTCATCTCACACGCTAGTAAAGGAATGCTCAAAATTCTCCAAGCCAGGCTTTAGCAATATGTGAACCGTGAACTTCTTGATGTTCAAGCTGGTTTTAGAAAAGGCAGAGGAACCAGAGATCAAATTGCCAACATCCGCTGGATCATCGAAAAAGCAAGAGAGTTCCAGAAAAACATCTATTTCTGCTTTATTGACTATGCCAAAGCTTTTGACTGTGTAGATCACAATAAACTATGGAAAATTCTGAAAGAGATGGGAATACCAGACCACCTGATCTGCCTCTTGAGAAATCTGTATGCAGGTCAAGAAGCAACAGTTAGAACTGGTCATGGAACAACAGACTGGTTCCAAATAGGAAAAGGAGTACGTCAAGGCTGTATATTGTCACCATGTTTATTTAACTTATATGCAGAGTACATCATGAGACATGCTGGACTGGAAGAAACACAAGTTGGAATCAAGATTGCTGGGAGAAATATCAATAACCTCAGATATGCAGATGATACCACCCTTATGGCAGAAAGTGAAGAGGAACTCAAAAGCCTCTTGATGAAAGTGAAAGTGGAGAGTGAAAAGGTTGGCTTAAAGCTCAACATTCAGAAAACGAAGATCATGGCATCCGGTCCCATCACTACATGGGAAATAGATGGAGGAACAGTGGAAACAGTGTCAGACTTTATTTTTCTGGGCTCCAAAATCACCTCAGATGGTGACTGCAGCCATGAAATTAAAAGACGCTTACTCCTTGGAAGGAAAGTTATGATCAACCTAGATAGCATATTCAAAAGCAGAGACATCACTTTGCCAACGAAGGTTTGCCTAGTCAAGGCTATGGTCTTTCCTGTGGTCATGTATGGATGTGAGAGTTGGACTGTGAAGAAGGCTGAGCACCGAAGAATTGATGCTTTTGAACTGTGGTGTTGGAGAAGACTCTTGAGAGTCCCTTGGACTGCAAGGAGATCCAACCAGTCCATTCTAAAGGAGATCAGCTCTGGGATTTCTTTGGAAGGAATGATGCTAAAGCTGAAACTCCAGTATTTTGTCCACCTCATGGGAAGAGTTGACTCATTGGAGAAGACTCTGATGCTGGGAGGGATTGGGGGCAGGAGGAGAAGGGGACGACAGAGGATGAGATGGCTGGATGGCATCACTGACTCGATGGATTGAGTCTGAGTGACCTCTGGGAGTTGGTGATGGACAGGGAGGCCTGGCGTGCTGCGATTCATGGGGTCGCAAAGAGTAGGACACTACTGAGTGACTGATCTGACCTGATTATAAACAGTGCTGTGATAAACATTGGGGTACATGTGTCTCTTTCAATTCTGATTTCCTCGGTGTGTATGCCCAGGAGTGGGATTGCTGGGTCGTATGGCAGTTCTATTTCCAGTTTTTAAAGGGAACTCCACACTGTTCTCCATAGTGGCTGTACTAATTTGCATTCCCACCAACAGTGTAGGAGGGTTCCCTTTTCTCCACACCCTCTCCAGCATTTATTGCTTGTAGACTTTTGGATAGCAGCCATTCTGACTGGTGTGAAATGGTACCTCATTGTGATTTTGATTTGCATATCTCTGATAATGAGTGATGTTGAGCATCTTTTGATGTGTTAGCATCTGTATGTCTTCTTTGGAGAAATATCTATTTAGTTCTTTGGCCCATTTTTTGATTGGGCCATTTATTTCTCTGGAATTGAGCTGCAGGAGTTGCTTGTATATTTTTGAGATTAATCCTTTGTCAGTTGCTTCATTTGCTATTATTTTCTCCCACTCTGAAGGCTGTCTTTTCACCTTGCTTATAGTTTCCTTTCTTGTGCTGTTGCTGCTAAGTCACTTCAGTCGTGTCCGACTCTCTGTGACCCCATAGATGGCAGCCCACCAGGCTGCCCCGTCCCTGGGATTCTCTAGACAAGATCACTGGAGTGGGTTGCCATTTCAGAAGCTTTTAATTTTAATTAGGTCCCATTTGTTTATTTTTGATTTTATTTCCAATATTCTGGGAGGTGGGTCATAGAGGATCTTGCTGTGATTTATATCAGAGAGTGTTTTGCCTATGTTCTCCTCTAGGAGTTCTATAGTTTCCGGTCTTATGTTTAGATCTATAATCCATTTTGAGTTTATTTTTGTGTATGGTGTTAGAAAGTGTTCTAGTTTCATTCTTTTACAAGTGGTTGACCAGTTTTCCCAGCACCACTTGTTAAAGAGATTGTCTTTAATCCATTGTATATTCTTGCCTCCTTTGTCAAAGATAAGGTGACCATAGGTGTGTGGATTTATCTCTGGGCTTTCTATTTTGTTACATTGACCTATATTTCTGTCTTTGTGCCAGTACCATACTGTCTTGATGACTGTGGCTTTGTAGTAGAGCCTGAAGTCAGGCAGGTTGATTCCTCCAGTTCCATTCTTCTTTCTCAAGATAGCTTTGGCTATTCGAGGTTTTTTTTATTTCCATACAAATTGTGAAGTTATATGTTCTAGCTCTGTGAAAAATACTATTGGTAGCTTGATAGGGATTGCACTGAATCTATAGATTGCTTTGGGTAGTATACTCATTTTCACTATACTGATTCTTCCAATCCATGAACACTATATTTCTCCATCTATTAGTGTCCTCTTTGATTTCTTTCACCAGTGTTTTATAGTTTTCTATATATAGGTCTTTTGTTTCTTTAGGTAGATATATTCCTAAGTACTTTATTCTTTGCACTGCAATGGTGAATGGAATTGTTTCCTTCATTTCTCTATTTTCTCATTTTTAGTGTATAGGAATGCAAGGGATTTCTTTTTTTTTTTTTTTTTTTTTTTTAAATTAAATTTTATTTTGCTTAACTTTACAATATTGTATTGCTTTTACCATACATCGAGATGGATCTGCCACCAGTATACACGTGCTCCCCATCCTGAACCCTCCTCCCTCCCCCTACCATCCCTCTGGGTCGTCCCAGTGCACCAGCCCCAGGCATCCGTTATCAGGCATCATACCGGGACTGAAGACTCGTTTCAGATAAGATATTATACATATTTCAATGCTATTCACCCAAATCATCCCGCCCTCTCCCGGTCCCAGAGTCCAAAAGTCTGTTCTATACATCAATGTCTCTTTTGCTGTCTCGTAAACAGGGTTATTGTTACCATCTTTCTAAATTCCATATATATGCGTTAGTATACTGTATTTAACTCAGAGGACCATTATATCTACTACTGTGGGCAGGAATCCCTCAGAAGAAACGGAGTGGCCATCATGGTCAACAAAAGAGTCCGAAATGCAGTACTTGGATGCAATCTCAAAAACGACAGAATGATCTCTGTTCGTTTCCAAGGCAAACCATTCAATGTCACAGTAATCCAAGTCTATGCCCCAACCAGTAACACTGAAGAAGCTGAAGTTGAACGGTTCTATGAAGACCTACAAGACCTTTTAGAACTAACACCCAAAAAAGATGTCCTTTTCATTATAGGGGACTGGAATGCAAAAGTAGGAAGTCAAGAAACACCTGGAATAACAGGCAAATTTGGCATTGGAATACGGAATGAAGCAGGGCAAAGACTAACAGAGTTTTGCCAAGAAAATGCACTGGTCATAGCAAATACCCTCTTCCAACAACACAAGAGAAGACTCTATACATGGACATCACCAGATGGTCAACACTGAAATCAGATCAATTATATTCTTTGCAGCCAAAGATGGAGAAGCTCTATACAATCAGCAAAAACAAGACCAGGAGCTGACTGTGGCTCAGACCATGAACTCCTTATTGCCAAATTCAGACTGAAATTGAAGAAAGTAGGGAAAACCACTAGACCATTCAGGTATGACCTAAATCAAATCCCTTATGATTATACAGTGGAAGTGAGAAATAGATTTAAGGGCCTAGATCTGATAGATAGAGTGCCTGATGAACTATGGAATGAGGTTCGTGACATTGTACAGAAGACAGGGATCAAGACCATCCCCATGGAAAAGAAATGCAAAAAAGCAAAATGGCTGTCTGGGGAGGCCTTACAAATAGCTGTGAAAAGAAGAGAAGCGAAAAGCAAAGGAGAAAAGGAAAGATATAAACATCTGAATGCAGAGCTCCAAAGAATAGCAAGAAGAGATAAGAAAGCCTTCTTCAGTGATCAATGCAAAGAAATAGAGGAAAACAACAGAATGGGAAAGACTAAGGATCTATTCAAGAAAATCAGAGATACCAAAGGAACATTTCATGCAAAAATGGGCTCGATAAAGGACAGAAATGGTATGGACCTAACGGAAGCAGAAGATATCAAGAAGAGGTGGCAAGAATACACAGATGAACTGTACAAAAAAGAGCTTCACGACCCAGATAATCATGATGGTGTGATCACTGACCTAGAGCCAGACATCTTGGAATGTGAAGTCAAGTGGGCCTTAGAAAGCATCACTAGGAACAAAGCTAGTGGAGGTGATGGAATTCCAGTGGAGCTATTCCAAATCCTGAAAGATGATGCTGTGAAAGTGCTGCACTCAATATGCCAACAAATTTGGAAAACTCAGCAGTGGCCACAAGATTGGAAAAGGTCAGTTTTCATCCCAATCCCAAAGAAAGGCAATGCCAAAGAATGCTCAAACTACCACACAATTGCACTCATCTCACACGCTAGTAAAGGAATGTTCAAAATTCTCCAAGCCAGGCTTTAGCAATATGTGAACCGTGAACTTCCTGATGTTCAAGCTGGTTTTAGAAAAGGCAGAGGAACCAGAGATCAAATTGCCAACATCCGCTGGATCATGGAAAAAGCAAGAGAGTTCCAGAAAAACATCTATTTCTGCTTTATTGACTATGCCAAAGCCTTTGACTGTGTAGATCACAATAAACTGTGGAAAATTCTGAGAGAGATGGGAATACCAGACCACCTGATCTGCCTCTTGAGAAATCTGTATGCAGGTCAAGAAGCAACAGTTAGAACTGGTCATGGAACAACAGACTGGTTCCAAATAGGAAAAGGAGTACGTCAAGGCTGTATATTGTCACCATGTTTATTTAACTTATATGCAGAGTACATCATGAGAAATGCTGGACTGGAAGAAACACAAGCTGGAATCAAGATTGCCGGGAGAAATATCAATCACCTCAGATATGCAGATGATACCACCCTTATGGCAGAAAGTGAAGAGGAACTCAAAAGCCTCTTGATGAAAGTGAAAGTGGAGAGTGAAAAGGTTGGCTTAAAGCTCAACATTCAGAAACCGAAGATCATGGCACCTGGTCCCATCACTACATGGGAAATAGATGGAGGAACAGTGGAAACAGTGTCAGACTTTATTTTTCTGGGCTCCAAAATCACTGCAGATGGTGACTGCAGCCATGAAATTAAAAGACGCTTACTCCTTGGAAGGAAAGTTATGACCAACCTAGATAGCATATTCAAAAGCAGAGACATCACTTTGCCAACAAATGTTCACTTAGTCAAGGCTATGGTCTTTCCTGTGGTCATGTATGGATGTGATAGCTGGACTGTGAAGAAGGCTGAGCGCCGAAGAATTGATGCTTTTGAACTGTGGTGTTGGAGAAGACTCTTGAGAGTCCCTTGGACTGCAAGGAGATCCAACCGGTCCATTCTGAAGGAGATCAGCCCTGGGATTTCTTTGGAAGGAATGATGCTAAAGCTGAAACTCCAGTATTTTGGCCACCTTATGGGAAGAGTTGACTCATTGGAGAAGACACTGATGCTGGGAGGGATTGAGGGCAGGAGGAGAAGGGGACGACAGAGGATGAGATGGCTGGATGGCATCACTGACTCGATGAATGTGAGTCTGAGTGACCTCCGAGAGCTGGTGATGGATAGGGAGGCCTGGCGTGCTGCAGTTCATGGGGTCGCAGAGAGTCGGACACGTCTGAGTGACTGATCTGATCTGATCTGATCTGATACTGCATTTGTGTTTTTCTTTCTGGCTTACTTCACTCTGTATAATAGGCTCCAGTTCCATCCACCTCCTTAGAACTGATTCAAATGTATTCTTTTTAATGGCTGAGTAATACTCCATTGTTTATATGTACCACAGCTTTCTTATCCATTCATCTGCGGATGGACATCTAGGTTGCTTCCAAGTCCTGGCTATTATAAACAGTGCTGCAATGAACATTGGGGTACATGTGTCTCTTTCAATTCTGGTTTTCTCGATGTGTATGCCCAGCAGTGGGATTGCTGGATCATAAGGCAGTTCTATTCCCAGTTTTTTGAGGAATCTCCATACTATTCTCCATAGTGGCTGTACTAGTTTGCATTCCCACCAACAGTGTAAGAGGGTTCCCTTTTCTCCACACCCTCTCAAGCATTTATTGCTTGTGGACTTTTGGATCACAGCCATTCTGACTGGCTTGAAATGGTACCTCATAGTGGTTTTGATTTGCATTTCTCTGATAATGAGTGATGTTGAGCATCTTTTCATGTGATTGTTAGTCATCTGTATGTCTTCTTTGGAGAAATGTCTATTTAGTTCTTTGGCCCATTTTTTGATTGGGTCATTTATTTTTCTGGAATTGAGCTGTAGGAGTTGCTTGTATATTTTTGAGATTAGTTGTTTATCTGTTGCTTCATTTGCTATTATTTTCTCCCATTCTGAAGGCTGTCTTTTCACCTTGCTTATAGTTTCCTTTGATGTGCAGAAGCTTTTTAAGTTTGATTAGGTCCCATTTGTTTATTTTTGATTTTATTTCCGATATCCTGGAAGATGGGTCATAGAGGATCCTGCTGTGATGTAAGTCAGAGAATGTTTTGCCTATGTTTTCCTCTAGGAGTTTTATGGTTTCTGGTCTTACATTTAGCTCTTTAATCCATTTTGAGTTTATTTTTGTGTATGGTGTTAGAAAGTATTCTAGTTTCATTCTTTTACAAGTGTTCGACCAGTTTTCCCAGCACCACTTGTTAAAGAGATTGTCTTTAATCCATTGTATATTCTTGCCTCCTTTGTCAAAGATAAGGTGACCATATGTGCGTGGATTTATCTCTGGGCTTTCTATTTTGTTCCATTGACCTATATTTCTGTCTTTGTGCCAGTACCATACTGTCTTGATGACTGTGGCTTTGTAGTAGAGCCTGAAGTCAGGCAGGTTGATTCCTCCAGTTCCATTCTTCTTTCTCAAGATAGCTTTGGCTATTCGAGGTTTTTTTGTATTTCCATACAAATTGAGAAATTATTTGTTCTAGCTCTGTGAAGAATACCGTTGGAAGCTTGATGGGGATTGCATTGAATCTATAAATTGCTTTGGGTAGTATACTCATTTTCACTATATTGATTCTACCAATCCATGAACATGGTATATTTCTCCATCTATTAGTGTCCCCTTTGATTTCTTTCACCAGTGTTTTATAGGCAAGAAGATCCAACCAGTCCATTCTGAAGGAGATCAATCCTGGAATTTCTTTAGAAGGAATGATGCTAAAGCTGAAACTCCAGTATTTTGGCCACCTCATGCGAAGAGTTGACTCATTGGAGAAGACTCTGATGCTGGGAGGGATTGAGGGCAGGAGGAGAAGGGGACGACAGAGGATGAGATGGCTGGATGGCATCACTGACTCGATGGATGCGAGTCTGAGTGACCTCCGGGAGCTGGTGATGGACAGGGAGGCCTGGCGTGCTGCGGTTCATGGGGTCGCAAAGAGTCGGACACGACTGAGCGACTGATCTGATCTGATCTGATATATAGGTCTTTAGTTTCTTTAGGAAGATATATTCTTAAGTATTTTATTCTTTTCATTGCAATGGTGAATGGAATTGTTTCCTTAATTTCTCTTTCTGTTTTCTCATTATTAGTGTACAGGAATGCAAGGGATTTCTGTGTGTTGATTTTATATCCTGCAACTTTACTATATTCATTGATTAGCTCTAGTAATTTTCTGGTGGAGTCTTTAGGGTTTTCTATGTAGAGGATCATGTCATCTGCAAACAGTGAGAGTTTTACTTCTTCTTTTCCAATTTGAATTCCTTTTATTTCTTTTTCTGCTCTGATTGCTGTGGCCAAAAGTTCCAGAACTATGTTGAATAGTAGTGGTGAATGTGGGCACCCTTGTCTTGTTCCTGACTTTAGAGGAAATGCTTTCAATTTTTCACCATTGAGGATAATGTTTGCTGTGGGTTTGTCATATATAGCTTTTATTATGTTGAGGTATGTTCCTTCTATTCCTGCTTTCTGGTGAGTTTTTATCATAAATGGATGTTGAATTTTGTCAAAGGCTTTCTCTGCATCTATTGAGATAATCATATGGCTTTTATTTTTCAATTTATTGATGTGATGTATTACATTGATTTGTGGATGTTGAAGAATCCTTACATCCTAGGGATAAAGCCCACTTGGTCATGGTGTATGATCTTTTTAATGTGTTGTTGGATTCTGATTGCTAGAATTTTGTTAAGGATTTTTGCACCTATGTTCATCAGTGATATTGGCCTGTAGTTTTCTTTTTTTGTGGCATCTTTGTCTGGTTTTGGTATTAGGGTGATGGTGGCCTCATAGAATGAGTTTGGAAGTTTACCTTCCTCTGTAATTTTCTGGAAGAGTTTGAGTAGGATAGTGTTAGCTCTTCTCTAAATTTTTGGTAGAATTAAGCTGTGAAAACGTCTGGACCTGGGCTTTGTTTGCTGGACGATTTCTGATTACAGTTTCAATTTCTGTGCTTGTGATGGGTCTGTTAAGATTTTCTATTTCTTCCTGGTTGAGTTTTGGAAAATTGTACTTTTCTAAGAATTTGTCCATTTCTTCCAAGTTGTCCATTTTATTGATATATAATTGCTGATAGTAGTCTCTTATGGTCCTTTGTATTTCTGTGTTGTCTGTTGTGATCTCTCCATTTTCATTTCTAATTTTATTGATTTGACTTTACTCCTTTTGTTTCTTGATGGGTCTGGTTAATGGTTTGTCAATTTTATTTATCCTCTCAAAGAACCAGCTTTTGGCTTTGTTGATTTTTGCTATAGTCTCTTTTGTTTCGTTTGCATTTATTTCTGCCCTAATTTTAAGATTTCTTTCCTTCTTCTAACCCTGGGGTTCTTCATTTCTTCCTTTTCCAGTTGCTTTAGGTGTAGAGTTAGGTTATTTATTTGACTTATTTCTTGAGGTGTGCCTGTATTGCTATGAACCTTCCCCTTAGCACTGCTTTTACAGTGTCCCACGTTTTGGGTTGTTGTGTTTTCATTTTTATTCGTTTCTATGCATATTTTGATTTCTTTTTTGATTTCTTCTGTGATTTGTTGGTTATTCAGCAGTGTGTTGTTCACCCTCCATATGTTGGAATTTTTAATAGTTTTTCTCCTGTAATTGAGATCTAATCTTACTGCATTGTGGTCAGAAAAGATGCTTGGAATGATTTCAATTTTTCTGAATTTACCAAGGCTAGATTTATGGCCCAGGATGTGATCTATCCTGGAGAAAGTTCCGTGTGCACTTGAGAAAAAGGTGAAATTCATTGTTTTGGGGTGAAATGTCCTATAGATATCAATTAGGTCTAACAGGTCTATTGTATCATTTAAAGTTTGTGTTTCCTTGTTAATTTTCTGTTTAGTTGATCAATCCATAGATGTGAGTGGGGTATTAAAGTCTCCTGCTATTACTGTGTTATTGTTAATTTCTCCTTTCATACTTGTTAGCATTTGTCTTACATATTGCGGTGCTCCTAAGTTGGGTGCATATATATTTATAATTGTTATATCTTCTTCTTGGATTGATCCTTTGATCATTATGTAGTGTCCTTCTTTGTCTCTTTTCACAGCCTTTGTTTTAGTCTATTTTATCTGATATGAGTATTGCTACTCATGCTTTCTTTTGGTCTCTATTTGCGTGGAATATCTTTTTCCAGCCCTTGACTTTCAGTCTATATGTGTCCCTTGTTTTGAGGTGAGTCTCTTGTAGACAACATATATAGGGGTCTTGTTTTTGTATCCATTCAGCTAGTCTGTCTTTTGGTTGGGGCATTCAATCCATTTACATTTAAGGTAATTATTGATAAGTATGATCCCATTGCCATTTACTTTATTGTTTTGGGTTCGAGTTTATACACCCTTTTTGTGTTTCCTGTCTAGAGAAGATCCTTTAGCATTTGTTGGAGAGCTGGTTTGGTAGTGCTGAATTCTCTCAGCTTTTGTTTGTCTGTAAAGCTTTTGATTTCTCCTTCATATTTGAATGAGATCCTTGCTGGGTACAGTAATTTGGGCTGTAGGTTATTTTCTTTCATCACTTTAAGTATGTCCTGCCATTCCTCCTGGCCTGAAGAGTTTCTATTGAAAGATCAGCTGGTATCCTTATGGGAATCCCCTTGTGTGTTATTTGTTGTTTTTTCCCTTGTTGCTTTTAATGTTTGTTCTTTGTGTTTGATCTTTGTTAATTTGATTAATATGTGTCTTGGGGTGTTTTGCCTTGGGTTTGTCCTGTTTGGGACTCTCTCGGTTTCTTGGACTTGGGTGATTATTTCCTTCCCCATTTTAGGGAAGTTTTCAACTATTATCTCCTCAAATATTTTCTCATGGTCTTTCTTTTTGTCTTCTTCTTCTGAGACTCCTATGATTCGACTGTTGGGACATTTAACATTGTCCCAGAGGTCTCTGAGATTGTCCTCATTTCTTTTAATTCATTTTTCTTTTCCTCTCTGATTCATTTATTTCTACCATTCTGTCTTCCATCTCATTAATCCTATCTTCTGTCTCCATTATTCTACTGTTGGTTCCCTCCAGTGTTTTTGATATCATTTATTGCATTATTCATTATATATTGACTATTTTTTATTTATTCTATGTCCTTGTTAAACCTTTCTTGCATTTTCTCAATCTTTGTCTCCAGGTTTATCTGTGATTCCATTTTGTTTTCAAAATTTTGGATCATTTTCACTATCATTATTTGGAATTCTTTATCAGGTAGATTCCCTATCTCTTCTTTTTTGTTTGGTTTGGTGGGCATTTATCCTGTTCCTTTATCTGCTGGATATTCCTCTGTCTCTTCATCTTGTTTGTATGGCTGTGTTTGGGTTGGCCTTTCTGTATTCTGGCAGTTTGTGGAGTTCTCTTTATTGTGGAGTTTCCTCACTGTGGGTGGGGTTGTACAGGTGACTTGTCAAGGTTTCCTGGTTAGGGAAGCTTGTGTTGGCATTCTGGTGTGTGGAGCTGGGTTTATTATCTCTGGAGCGCAATGAAGTGCCCAGTAATGAGTTATGAGATGTCAATGGGTTTGGAGTGACTTTGGGCAGCCTGTATATTGAAACTCAGTGCTATGTTCCTGTGTTCCTGGAGAATTTTGTGGTATGTCTTGCTCTGAAACTTGTTGGCCCTTGGGTGGTGCTTGGTTTCAGTGTAGGTATGGAGGCGTTTGATGAGCTCTTGTCAATTAATGTTCCCTGGAGTCAGTTCTCTGATGTTCTCAGGATTTGGACTTAAGTCTCCTGCTTCTGGTTTTCAGTCTTATTTTTACAGTAGCCTCAAGACTTCTCCATCTATACAGCACTGATGATAAAACATCTAGGTTAATGGTGATTGCACCCATGAAATTAAAAGACGCTTACTCCTTGGAAGGAACGTTATGACCAACTTAGATAGCATATTGAAAAGCAGAGACATTACTTTGCCAACAAAGGTCCGTCTAGTCAAGGCTATGGTTTTTCCAGTAGTCATGTATGGATGTGAGAGTTGGACTGTGAAAAAAAGCTGAGCACCGAAGAATTGATGCTTTTGAACTGTGGTGTTGGAAAAGACTCTTGAGAGTCCCTTGGACTGCAAGGAGATGCAACCAGTCCATTCTAAAGGAGATCAGTCCTGGGTGTTCTTTGGAAGGAGTGATGCTAAAGCTGAAACTCCAGTACTTTGGCCACCTCATGGGAAGAGTTGACTCATTGAAGAAGACTCTGATGCTGGGAGGGATCGAGGGCAAGAGGAGAAGGGGACGACAGAGGATGAGATGGCTGGATGGCATCACTGACTTGATGGACGTGAGTTTGAGTGAAGTCCGGGAGTTCGTAATGGACAGGGAGGCTTGGCGTGCTGTGATTCATGGGGTCACAAAGAGTCGGACACAACTGAGTGACTGAACTGAACTGAATAATGAAAAGTTTCTCCACAGTGAGGAACACCAGGAGAGGTACACAGAGTTACATGGAGAAGAGAAGAGGGAGGAGGGAGTTAGTGGTGACCAGGATGAGATGAGGTGGAATCAAAAGAGGAGAGAGCAAGCTAGTCAGTAATCACTTTCCTATTTGCCCTCCAGTCTGGATCCCTCAGAGATGTTCATGGAGTTACACAGAGCAGAGAAGAGGAAGGAAGGAGACCGAGGTGGCCAGGAGGATAAAAGCGGGGAGCCAAAAAGGAGACAGATCCAGCCAGTAATCAGTTCCCTAAGTGTTCTCTACAGTCTGGAGCACAGAAAGAGATTCAAAGAGTTGGGTAGAGATGAGAAGGGGGAGGGAGGAGATAGAGGTGACCTGGTGGAGAAAAAGGAGTGTCCAAAGAGGGAGAAAGCAGTCAAGCCAGTAATCTCACTCCCAAGTAAAAATGGGTACTGAAGATTGGGTTCTTAAAGGTACAAAATTGATAAAAAATACCAAAAAGCAAAGATTAAAAATCTAGAGTAGAGGTTGGATTTTCAAAAATACAATATTAAAGGGAAAAAAAAAAGGAAACAAAGTCACAGGAATTATAAAATATACATATATATGAAGTTTGCTTTAAAAAATAGTCTCTCTCTCTTTTTTTTTTTTTTTTGCAAAGTAATAGAGGGTTGGACACGACTGAGCGACTTCACTTTCACTTTTCACTTTCATGCATTGGAGAAGGAAATGGCAACCCACTCCAGTGTTCTTGCCTGGAGAATCCTAGGGACGGGGGAGCCAGGTGGACTGCCGTTTATGGGGTCGCACAGAGTCAGACATGACTGAAGCGACTTAGCAGCAGCAGTAGGTTATAAAAATGAAAATTAAAGGGGTAATAGAGGACTTAAAATTTTTTTAAATTAAAGAATAGTAGTAAAAATAGTAAAAACATATCTAGGACTTTCTCTGGTGTTGTGGGCAATGTGGGGTCAGTTCATTTTTGGATAGTTCCTTGGTCTGGCTTATATTTCTCAAGATCTACAGGCCCTTTCCTATGTAGTTGGTATGAACTACAGGGTTTTAATCTATTGCACCTGTCACTTCCAAGGAGGTTCCCTCTGTTCTAGCTTCTTTGGTTTGCTAGTCTCTTCAGTGTCTAATTTCTGCCCTGACACGAGGGAGTGGTGGTGGACACTTTTTTAGGCTCACGTGTTCAGTCGTGCTGTGGGGAGGGAGGGACGCTGCAAACGAATAACACTGGCACTTGCTCGCATTGTCTCGGCCACACTGGGTTTGCCCCCACTCACCGCGTGTGTGCTTTCCCTGTCTACATTGCTTAGGCTCTAGGTTGCTCGGCCAGGAACCGTCTGAGGCCGGCCCTGGGTTGTATGCCCTTCCCAAGTCTAAGCCACTCAGATTCAGGTCCTCGGGTAGTCCTCAGAGGTGCAGACTCTGTTGGGCCTGCATTTTGTGCTCTTCCCAGGTCCAAGCAGCTCAGGTGATCAGGTGTTTGGTGAGCGTGGTCACTGCGACTTATCGCCTCCCCTGTACCTGCTGCTTGGTTTTCTGGGTGTACAATCAGCACACCCCCTCAGGCGGATGTTGACCGTCCAGAATCCCAAGAAGTCTTGGTTAGCAACGAAGCCTGCTTGCAGTTTGGTAGATAATGCCTCTCTGGGGCTGTGATTGCCCCCTTCCGGTTCTGGTTGCCCTCACCTGCCTGTCACCAGGCAGGGGTATGGGCCGGGCTAGCTCTGCTCAGTCCTTTTTCTGTGAGCGGGCCTGAGGTGTCTTAGGTTAGGGCTTTTCGCATAGCTCTAGTTAGTCCTTTGTGAGTGGGCCTGGCGGTGTCTTAGGTTAGGGTTTTTTGCATAGTAGCTATTCCAAAGTCAGGTTTGCTATCCCAGGTTAGTTCCCTCAGATTGCCCTCATGGCATTCAGGCCCAGTCCTTACTCTAAGCAATGCAGCCCACGCCTCCCTGCCCAGCCACAGCTTGCTAGTGGTGAATGCAGGCATCTGCGCTGCTTCTCCTCTGGGGGAGTTACTGTTGGGCACATAATCTGTGGGTTTTAATTATTTATTTATTTTCCCTCCCAGTTATGTTTCCTTCTGTGGTTCCAAGGCTCACCACAGACTCAGCAGTGAGAGTGTTTCCTAGTGTTTAGAAACTTCTCTCTTTTTTAAGACTCCCTTCCTGGGACGGAGCTCCATCCCTACCTCTTTTGTCTCTCTTTTTATCTTTTATATTTTTTCCTACCTCCTTTTGAAGACAATGGGATGCTCTTCTGGGTGCCTAATGTCCTCTGCTGGCATCCAGAAGTTGTTTTGTGGAATTTACTCAGAGTTCAAATATTCTTTTGATGAATTTGTGGGGGAGAAAATGGTCTCCCCGTCCTATTCCTCTACCATCTTAGGACTGTCCTCTGTTTGCTTTTCTATGTGATCACTCAGGCTGCTGAATAAATGCCCGGGTTATACTAGAAGTAGAGAGACAAGTTAGAAAATTATTGCAATGATATAGAAGAGCCATATGTCTTGGACCAGGATGATAGCATTGAAACTGGGAAGAAGTATTTGTATCTGGAGATCTTTTGATGTAGTAGATACACTGTTTCAACAGGTTGAATATGGAGTAAGAAATAGAATAGTCAAGAATGACCTCAGGATTTCAGCATGAACTCCTGATGTGGAATTTCCATAATTGAGATTGGATATGACTGTAGAAGGAGTTGGTTTGGGAGGAATAATCAGCAACTCAGTTTGGATACATGAAATCTGAAGTATCTACCAGATGTCCAAGTAGAAAAGTCAAAAAGTAGTTGGCTATATAAGGCTGGCATTCAGGGAAGTTCTGACTGCACATACAACACGGTGAATACCAGCATCATATGTGGGATTTAAAGCAATGTGACCAGGGTATGTCAGCCTTAAAGGATTGGAAGATGAAGGGAAGAAGACTAGGAAAGAATGGATAGGAATGTGGGAGGGAAGCCAGGTGATTGCTGTGTCCTGAAAGTCAAGTGCAGAAAATGTTTCAAAGGAGCAGAATGAATGTAAAAATGTAAAGTCATTTTATGTAAATGCTATATAAACCTTTCCCCTTACTTTCTCACTAACCTTTGTTGCTATCTAATTGCTATGCATGCACCCGTTCTTATGCACCTATTTACTTATTGAATGTATCCAACATGTCATTTGACCTATGCCCTCTCCCAGTGTTGCTTTTCTGATATCATTCTGACTTAAGATTCTTTATATTTGCCTCTTGAGAAATTTGTATGCAGGTCAGGAAGCAACAGTTAGAACTGGACATGGAACAACAGTCTGGTTCCAAATAGGAAAAGGAGTTCGTCAAGGCTGTATATTGTCACCCTGTTTATTTAACTTATATCAGAGTACATCATGAGAAATGCTGGACTGGAAGAAACACAAGTTGGAATCAAGATTGCCAGGAGAAATATCAATAACCTCAGATATGCAGATGACACCACCCTTCTGGCAGAAAGTGAAGAGGAACTAAAAAGCCTCTTGATGAAAGTGAAAGTGGAGAGTGAAAAAGTTGGCTTAAAACTCAACATTCAGAAAATGAAGATCATGGCATCTGGTCCCATCACTACATGAGAAATAGATGGGGAAACAGTGGAAACAGTGTCAGAGTTTATTTTTCTGGGCTCCAAAATCATTGCAGATGGTGACTGCAGCCATGAAATTAAAAGACGCTTACTCCCTGGAAGGAAAATTATGACCAACCCAGATCAGATCAGATCAGATCAGTCGCTCAGTTGTGTCCGACTCTTTGCGACCCCATGAACTGCAGCACGCCAGGCCTCTCTATCCATCACCAGCTCTCGGAGGTCACTCAGACTCACATCCATCGAGTCAGTGATGCCATCCAGCCATCTCATCCTCTGTCGTCCCCTTCTCCTCCTGCCCTCAATCCCTCCCAGCATCAGTGTCTTCTCCAATGAGTCAACTCTTCGCATGAGGTGGCCAAAATACTGGAGTTTCAGCTTTAGCATCATTCCTTCCAAAGAAATCCCAGGGCTGATCTCCTTCAGAATGGACCGGTTGGATCTCCTTGCAGTCCAAGGGACTCTCAAGAGTCTTTTATTCAAAAGCAGAGACATTACTTTGCCAACAAAGGTTCGCCTAGTCAAGGCTATGGTCTTTCCTGTGGTCATGTATGGATGTGAGACCTGGACTGTGAAGAAGGCTGAGCACCGAAGAATTGATGCTTTTGAACTCCTGTGGTGTTGGAGAAGACTCTTGAGAGTCTTTCCAGATCTCTCTAAACCTGTTGATCCCTTGGTATGAGTTTTGCTGTGAAAATTTGGTCAACAATTTTGATGTAATGTTTGCTCTTCAATTCTGGGAAATTTTATTATGATTTCTTTAACAATATCATTTTTATTTTCTTTGTTTTCACTTTTCAGTACTACCTCCCTGTTTCAGGGTCAACTAAATAGTAGCCTCAATTACATCTGCAAAGCCCCTTTACCATGTAAGATGATATATTCATAGTCTCGAGGGTTAGGGGAGGGAACCTTCCTGAGAGCCATAATTCTGCCTAACACACCGCGCCGCTGAATATTTCATTACTGCTCTCATGTTTTTTGTTTTTTGTTTTTATTTCCAAGAGCACCCTGAACATGATTTGCCTTTTTAAAATTAGTTTTCTTCTTATTTCATGAATGCGGTATCTTTTCTGAGCATCTCAATCAATTGTGTGTGTGTGTGTGTGTGTTTCACTTTTCTACTCCTTGCATTATTTCCTCTTCAAAAGTTTTCCCTTTTTCTCTTGTTTATCCTGATCCTTCATGTTGGATGCTATCTTGCTGTACTCAAAAGTCTGGTGACCATCTGTTCCATCGAAGAGTAAGACTTGTTCATCCTTTTTCCTCATTATGGCTGTCCTCCATGTCTGCTGCCTCTGTGATGAAAGCAACTCCTCCCACTTTCTTCCAAATTATGAGCCTTCTATTCTGAAGTGGGAGGTGGGGTCCAGACTTTCAACCAATTTCACTACATTTAGCCTCTGTTTGTCCCTCCTACCCTCTCCTAATGGCCCCTGGTGTCTTTGAGTCTGGGACTTCTCTGGAGTCCTGGGGAAAAACCAATTATTATGGATTACTCATTATTTATCACTTTGCACTCATGAGTCAGGCAATTCAATAAAATTTATCTATTTTTCTATCCTAATCTGTGCTGAATATTTCTTGTGCTTCCACCATCAAACTTTGAGACATTGGATAACTGCTGAGCACTGATTGCCTTATCCCTTCACCCTACAGGCAGCTGCAGAAAAAAATGCTTTGATGCCTCACATAGAGGACTAGAGGGTTGCCGGTGTGATGCGGGATGTAAAGGCCGAGGCGACTGCTGCTGGGACTTTGAAGACACCTGTGTGCAATCAAGTAAGAACTCTGAGAGCAAGTTTATTAGCATGTTGGTTTTGTGATCATTAATGCATATGCAAATGCTTGCTAGACACTTGTGTGTTGATTGTTTGCTTGGACTGACATAACAAAGTCCCACATACTGAGTGGCTTAAGCCACAGAAATTCTGGAAACTAGAAGTCCAAGTTCTAAGTGTTGGCAGGGTTGGTTCATTCCAAGATTGTGAGGGAGAATCCATTCCTTGCCTCTTTTCTAGGTTTTGGTAAGTTGCTGGCTATCCTTGGTGTTCCTTGGCTTGTGGCAGCAAAACTCAAAAATCTGCCCTTATCTCCAGATGACCTTCTCCCCGTTTCTTCACAGTCTTCCCTCTGCATGTGTTCATGTCTAAATTTCCTCTTGTTACAAGAAGAATACCAGTCACACTGGATTGGGACCCACGCTAATGACCTCATTTTAATTTGTCTGCAAAAAACCTTTTCTAAATAAGGTCACATTCATAGTCATGGGGGAAGAGAGTTAAGACTTCAGCATTTTTGGGAAGGGACACAGTTCAGCCCATAACACCTTGTATTCAGGATCTAGCATTAGCCTGTCCTCTTTTTCAGTATTCTAAAGATAGAATTCACACTTTGTTTAGTTGTGGTTGAGGAATAACAGTCTCCAGCAGATAAAATACTGTCAGATTATACACATTTCAAAGGCAAGTTTTCCTATGGCTTGTCATCTTATTTAATTTCATTTTTAGTGGTTCTTGGAGAGCATAAGACTCCTATAGAAAGCTGGTGATTCTTGGTGATTCTGATGCCAGTGCTCCATAGAACGCACCTTGAGAAATATTGTTCTTTTTTTTTTAATTTATTTATTTTAATTGGGAGAAACATTGTTCTTGAGGTGGAAGAGACAGCTTAGTTTGCAATATCTAATTTTCTAGGAAGTCAAAGAAAGTGGTGGTGATGTGTCTAGAGTCTAGTGGTTTAATGATATTGAAGGTTAGAACAGTAGAGCTTCTTACATTATTCTGAAAAGGGCTCGAGGTAGAGGATAACCCAGTATGGATAAGCTCTGTATTCCCTTTAATTCATTATTAAAAATCTTTTCTTTCTAAGTACATAATATATAATCAAGAATGAAGAACACTGCATGACGGAAACATACAGCTGTCACCTAGCCAATGCATTTGTCTGATCATAGGGCTGACATTAATGCCAATCACCATTTCCTGGCAGGTGGCCCTTTAGGAAGCAATCTCCTCTAGATTTACTGAAACTGATCTCACATTAAGTGACTATCTTGGAAAAATACCAGAGGCACGTTGGGGAGCTGATCTACCATTCTTTCACTGTCAGCTGGAATGTACCCTGGCTGCCTGTGTTCTTACAGACCTGACCATGTTATTGTTACTTCTGTTGTCACTGCCTCTTCCTTGATGTCGGTCCTTAGATCAGGCTGGGCAGGCTGCTCTTGGGTGGCAATGGTCACTCAGGGCTGGTAGTTCTTCTGTCCTTGGGTGGGAATAGCACAGGTGTTCAGTTTCTCCAAACTCAGAGGTGTACCTGATAGGTAGACCAGAACCACAGCTTATAAAGCTACATTCCTCTCTGCCACCCATGCCAAAAGAGGAAAAGTGTGGGATTGCCCCTTATTTGTGTTATGTATTTTGATTTGTGGATGCAGATAAACTAAGAATTTGACTGTATGATAATACAAGAAGAAATGCGTGAAATTTATATTTTTGGTATTGAATGCTTAAAAGCAGTTGCATGCTCAAAACTGAATTGTGTAATTCTTCAGCTCAAATATGGACATGCAATAAATTTCGCTGTGGGGAGACCAGATTGGAATCCAGCCTTTGCTCTTGTTCAGATGACTGTTTACAGAGGAAAGACTGCTGTGCTGACTATAAGAGTGTTTGCCAAGGTAAGCAGGTGTTGCCCCTTTGCCTCCATGAGTTCAGTGACCCTAGAGCTGGCCTGCTGCTGCTGCTGCTAAGTCACTTCAGTCGTGTCCAACTCTGTGTGACCCCATAGACGGCAGCCCACCAGGCTCACCTGTCCCTAGGATTCTCCAGGCAAGAACACTGGAGTGGGTTGCCATTTCCTTCTCCAATGCATGAAAGTGAAAAGTGAAAGTGAAGTCGCTCATGCGTGTCCGACCCTCAGCGACCCCATGGACTGCAGCCTTCCAGGCTCCTCCACCCATGGGATTTTCCAGGCAGAAGTACTGGAGTGGGGTGCCATTGCCTTCTCCGAGAGCTGGCCTAGGATTGCAAATATTAAAACCAGTCAAAGAATTTTTAGCCACTCTGTGTGGAATAAAAGACTCAATGTGTTTACTGTGAGAAGAAATGTGTTTTGTGTATGATAGAGAAAGGGAGCTCATAGCATAGATATTATAGAAGAAAAAAATCAACGTTCCATGTTTATAGAGCAAGATCTTTTTCAGCCCAATGACTACGGTAGACATCCTTGTTGTATGAAACATGGGATGGCAGATCTTAAAGTTAAAACATCACAAACGAGATTCTCTGGCTCAAATAGCAGTTGGTTAAACCAATAGGATTGTTGAGACAACTATGTCCTAAGTGGTTAGTTTAAGGGCTGATTTAGGACTGGCGAGAGGTCATGCGGAGCCAAGATGAGAATCCAGGCTTATCAATGCCTGATTTCACTTGCATTGCTACTTTAGGGGTGCAGATTAAAAAAAAAAATCACCAATCTCTCTGAATATCTGATGAGACTTAAGAAAAATGCACGCATACATTTAGCAACAAAATTGCTTCAAGTTTTGCTGAAGCAATTGCTGTCAACCCTTTTCTCATAATCAACATGTGTAATATCTTTAGACAAAAAAGAGATTAAATTGAATTTTGATTTTTTTAAATAGGAAGAAAATGTTATAGTAGAAACATTATTATCCCTTAGTAGAAAATAGGTTCTGTACTAATGGACAAATCAGTTTTTATGCAAAATACAATTGAAAATAAGCTAAGAAGGGCAATCAGAAAGGAAAGTAAAAGTGCTAAACAGTAAGTCTGTTTTTAAATGATAATTGGTACTTAACAGAGAATATTGTGTCATTAAAAATCCATCTAAATTCACAAAGCAAGTATAGTTTGCAGTTTGCTTGTTTCTCTAATAAGTTCACTGACCATACTGCCTCTGACCTTTGTAGTCTCCGACCTTCTACCCTAATTTTATAACTCTTAACTTTTTATCTCAATAATGATTCTCTGGTCATGTGGTATATTTTCTCACTAAATTCATTGCATAGTATTTCTTGAATTTAGCAAAAACAAAAGCAATTGTTACAGGCAATGGTGAAGTTTACCATTACCACTAATTGATTACTTTGATGGTGTTCCCTGAATCATTTCAGTTTATTTTTTTAAACAAAAGTAAATGTTTTCTTACTCTAAGAATTCAACACTTTACAGATGTAAATGATTCTTGCCAAAATTTTGTCTCCAGGCAGGAGTTGGAGGGAATTTGAATAATTTGTGTGCAAGAAATCAGCTAGTTACTTTTATATTTTAAGTTTAGAATTTTGAAAAGAAAAAAGATTAATTTCTAATGTATAGATGGAAGAGAACAGTATGTTTTTACCATAGGTCCGTCACCTTTCTTCAGCAATGATCAACTCATGACCAATCTTGTCTCATGCTGACACAGTGAAATTTTCAAAAAGATCAAAATATGACTCTACATACAATATTGTAAAGTAATTAGCCTCCAATTAAAATAAATAAATTTATTTTAAAAATAAATAAAAAAGAATGTCACAGAAAATTTAAACCATATCAAACACTTTCCAAACTACGACACTATAAAACTGGAAATCAGTTAAAGAAATAATTTAAAAAAAAAGATAAAAGTATAACTCTAATAAATACAAAGCAAATATATCAAAAAGTCATTAACTCATTAAGGAGATAACCAACTGGAGTGTTAAGCTGGTTCAGAGGAGCAGAGACTAAGTATACATAGAACTGAAAGAATGTTGGAACAAAATAAAAATATAATGATATATATAAATAAAGATATATCTTTATAATTATAAAGATATAATTATACAGATATAATATTTGGTGGGACACAAATGACTTGCTTTGTTACAGGACAATTTACCTGCTATCAGACAAGAATCAGTTACACTGTTATTAGTTTTCTACTGATTAAATGAATCCTTGTGTGTGTACTCAGTCACTCAGTCCTGTCTGACTCTTTGCGACCCCACAAACTTGAGCCCACCAGGCTCCACTAGGCTCCGCTGTCCATAGCACACTGGAGTGCGTTGCCATTTCCTCCTCCAAAATGCTATCCTTACTAAGGTGTAAAATAAATAGTAAAAGATAAGCTAGATAAAGGTATATACTTTTAGGCAATCAGACAATCCAGAGCAGGGCTTTTAAGATTATAATAATTACCAGCATGACATTAAAATGAAGTCTAATTATCAGTTATCCTTTTGCTCATTTTCAAATTTTGGAGTTTTTTCTTAATAAAATACCCGTAACTTATTTGTGAACACTTTATTTTATTTTTAAATTTTATTTTATTTAACTTAACCATATTGTATTGGTTATGCCATATATCAAAATGAATCTGCCACAGGTATACATGTGTTCCCCATCCTGAACCCTCCTCCCTCCTCCCTCCCCATACCATCCCTTTGGGTTGTTCCAGTGCACCAGCCCCAAGCATCCAGTATTGTGTATCGAACCTGGACTGGTGACTCATATCATATATGATATTATACATATTTCAATGCCATTCTCCCAAATCATCCCACCCTCTCCCTCTCCCACAGAGTCCAAAAGACTGTTCTGTACATTAGTGTCTCTTTTGCTGTCTCATATACAGAGTTATTGTTACCATCTTTCTAAATTCCATATATATGTGTTAGTATACTGTATTTGTGTTTTTCTTTCTGGCTTACTTCACTCTGTATAATATGTTCCAGTTTCATCCACCTCATTAGAACTGACTCAGATGCATTCTTTTTAATGGCTGTGTAATACTCCATTGTGTATATGTACCACAGCTTTCTTATCCATTCATCTGCTGATGGACATCTAGGTTGCTTCCATGTCCTGGCTATTGTAAACAGTGCTATGATGAACACTGGGGTACACGTGTCTCTTTCAACTCTGGTTTCCTAAGTGTGTATGCCCAGCAGTGGGATTGCTGCATCATAAGGCAGAAAATTTTAGACTACATCAAAGGAAATCCTAATGTTAGTATCATTCATCTATAAATATTTTTACCATGTATCTAAAAAAAGATGAACATTTAACAAAATTAGAATACCATCAATATATCTAAAAATGTCTTCAGTAATTATAATATTTATTATCAACAAATATCTAATCTGTGTTCAGATTTTTCTGTTTCATGATATTAAAAAATATTTATTTCAAGTAGGGTCCAAAGAGATTTCAGACATTTCAATTGGCTGATATATTTCGAGTCCTTTAAAAGTAGGTTCTCCCTTCCTTTACTTCCTCTCATGCAATTTACATGTTGGATAAATAGAGTCATTTATTCTGTAGAATTTTCCAGTCTGGGATTTGTAGATTGGATCTCCTGTGACTTAAGCATTTTGTCTTCTCCCATATTTCCTGCAAACTGGTAGTCAGAACTAGAGGACTGTTCAGATTCAAGTGTCTACCTATCTATATCATGTATCCTTCACACTTAGTGGTGTTACTTCCATCAAGAGGCATATCTGTCTGTTTGGGGTTATTTTGGTCATGTTAGGCATGTATGATGATTGCATAGATTCATTGCATGTGTGCTGAGTTGCTAAGTTGTGACCCCATGGACTATATAGTCCATTAGGAGTTGCAAGTGATGGCATTCATATTAGATCATTTCTACTTCATTAATGAGTTGAAATGTTCCATGAACAGAAGCATCCATGGAGTGAGAATTTTTAAGTTATGATCTTAAAAATTTGTTCAATTTTTCCCATTTAATATCAATATCAATTATTCTCCTTGGTTATTTCTCATTTATTCATGCTTTCTTTTCATTTTTCTTTAGACTATATACCTATGTCAATTAAAGGGCCCCTGGTAGCTCAGTTGAAGAATCTGCCTGCAGTACAGGAGACCCAGGTTTGATCCCTGGGTCGGGAAGATCCCCTGGAGAAGAGAGTGGCAACTCATTCCCGTATTCTTTCCTGGGAAACCCCATGGACAGAGGAACCTGGCAGACTACAGTCCATGGGGTTGCAAAGAGCCAGACACGATTGAGTGATTAACACTTTCATTTATTAAACTCATTTTTCCCTAGTGGTTGGGAAAGCATTGTCTTTCAGGGAAAAAACATTATTTGGAAAAAAAATAAAAGAAGAAATTGTTCCTTTCCAGCTAAAAGAATTCCCTTTGTTTTCTTGGTAAAGATGGGCTTCTTGATATTGTTAGTATAGATTACTGACCTGTGCAAATTGCTACAGGCACTGACCTTGCCAACATGTGAACTAGTATTTAACATGTTCTGTATGAATTTTGTCATTGGAGTAGCATGAATTAAGTCATTTGGAAAGATCATATCCATTGAATGTTGGTTTCTCTTTTCTTGTCTAAAGATGTTGATCTTATGCTTTTCAGGAGAAACCTCATGGGTGGATGAAGAGTGCAGCACAGCCCAGCAGCCTCAGTGCCCAGAAGGGTGAGACAGACATGGCCATGTTTATCCTCCTTTAATAGATGCACATGGAAATGTAGTTAAGGCAGGATGAAATTTCCTCCACCATGTTTACATTTGAAAACAGAACAGTTAACAAAAGATTAGATTTCTTGTAGCTCCCAACTCACAATGCACTTTGGTTTGCTTTATTGTTTACAAAGCAACTTGTATTAAGTTATTATCTTACAACAATGAAGTATTTGTAGTATCATCCCAGGTCCTATAAAAATCAAAACTAGAATTTAGATCTAAATGAAGTTAGCCCAAACTCTTTTTCCATTGTCATCCTGGCCCCTCAAATTTATTCTCACTGAGAGAAAGGGAAGAGAATTGTCCATGAAAGGCCTCACTGTAAAAGGTGGGCCTTGGAGAATGGGTGAGGAAAACTCTGTCAGGTGGGCATGGGTGATGAACATGAGAGGCATCACACCTCATTCCACCTTCCTATGAACCCCTTCACATGTTTATGATGTCTGCTCCCAGACTTGGTCCAGCCCTGGAAGTATGCCCCATGTCTCCTCGCAGTCAAGGTGGATTTCCCCTTTGCCTCTGGTTGTCCTTTCTGCCCTTCATCTGCTTCACTCTTCTGGCCCAAGCAGTGGGAACATGATAGTGAGACAAAAAGAGAAAACAGGCTATAGAAAGAATCGATGGAGACATTTTTAGATAATATTACTTCATTTAAAAAAATGTGTGTGGATAATGTGTCTATTTGTATATCATGTTACTTTGGTTTATACCAGATCCAGCTACCCTCTTCAGAAGTTTCTAGGTAGAAGAGCAAAGAATTTAGAATTTTTAAAAAAAGACTTGAGTTGGGGTCCTTGCCTGGAGGACTTTGCCCTAGTAACTTCCCTAAACTTCATCTATAAAATCAGAATAATAGTAATAGTAATAATAGCAATAATAATAGTGCCAAGTTCAGATTTAATGTGAGAAGAGAATCAACATCCTGATGGCATAGATGTATGACCCTGTTTTTAAGCTGCAAGATTATTTTGATGCCATATTTACAAATATAATTTTTAAAATCAAAATTGTGCTAATAACTTTGAGAGTTGGACTACAAAGAAAGCTGAGCGCCAAAGAATTGATGCTTTTGAACTGTGGTGTTGGAGAAGACTCTTGAGAGTCCCTTGGACTGCAAGGAGATCCAACCAGTCCATCCTAAAGGAGATCAGTCCCGGGTGTTCATTGGAAGGACTGATGTTGAAACTGAAACTCCAATACTTTGGCCACCTGATACAAAGAACGAACTCGTTGGAAAAGACCCTGATGCTGGGAAAGATTGAAGGCAGGAGGAGAGGGGGATGACAGAGGATGAGATGGTTGGATGGCATCACCGACTCAATGGACATGAGTTTGACTAAACTCCAGGAGTTGGTGATGGACAGGGAGGCCTGGCATGTTGCAGTCCATGGGGTCGTGAAGAGTCAGACACGACTGAGTGACTGAACTGGACTGAACTGAACTGATGGTCGAGGCTTCCTCGTCCATCACCAACTTCTGGAGCCTGTTCAAATTCATGTCCATCGAGTCAGTGATGCCATCCAACCATCTCACGCTCTGTCGTCCCCTTCTCCCTCTGCTTTCAGTCTTTCCCAGCATCAGGGGCTTTTCCAGTGGGTCAGCTCTTCACATCAGGTGGCCAAAGTATTGGAGTTTCAGCTTCAGCATCAGTCCTTCCAATGAATATTAAAGACTGATTTCCTTTACGATTGACTGTTTTGATCTCCTTAAATCCAAGGGAATCTCAAAGGTCTTCTCCAGCACCACAGTTTTTGCTGATTGTATAGAGCTTCTCCATCTTTGGCTTCAAAGAATATAATCAATCTGACTTCGGTATTGACCATCTGGTGATGTCCATGTGTAGAGTCATCCCTGTGTTGTTGGAAGAGGGTGTTTTCTATAATCAGTGCATTCTCTTGGCAAAAGTCTGTTAGCCTTTGCCCTGCTTCATTTTGTACTCCAAGGTCAAACTTGCCTGTTACTCCAGGTATCTCTTGATTTCTACTTTTGCATTCTAGTCCCCTGAAATGAAAAGGATGTCTTTTTTGGGTGTTAGTTCCAGAAAGTCTTGTAAGTCTTCATAGAACCATTCAACTTCAGCTTCTTCAGCATTACTGGTCAGGGCATAGACTTGGATTACTGTGATATTGAATGATTTGCCTTGGAAACTAACAGAGATCACTCTGTCGTTTTTGAGATTGCATCCAAATACTACATTTTGGACTCTTTTGTTGATTATGAGGGCTACTCTATTTCTTCTAAGGGATTCTTGTCCACAGTAGTAGATATAATGGTCATCTGAGTTAAAGTAGCCCATTCCAGTCCATTTTAGTTCACTGATTCCTAAAATGTCAATATTCACTCTTGCCATCTCCTGTTTGACCACTTTCAATTTATCTTTATTCATAGACCAGGTTCCTATGCAATATTGTTCTTTACAGCATCAGAAATCCACAGCTGGGTGTTGTTTTCACTTTGGCTCTGTCTCTTCATTCTTTTTTTTTTTTATTATTATTATTTTTTTTTAATTTTTCTTAACTTTACCATATTGTATTACTTTTACTATACATCGAGATGGATCCGCCACCAGAATACACGTGCTCCCCATCCTGAACCCTCCTCCCTCCCCCCTTCCCACACCATCCCTCCAGGTCATCCCAGTGCTCCAGTCCCAGGCATCTGTTATAGGGCATCGTACCTGGACTGACTCGTTTCAGATATGATATTATACATATTTCAATGCTATTCATTCTATTCATTCTTTCTGGAGTTATTTCTCCACTGTTCTCCAGTATCATATTGGGCACCTACCAACCTGAGTGACTAAGCACACACACACACAGTTAAAGGCTATAATTCCTTAATACCTTTATTCTCAGTATCTAGCACAGGTGACAAGTTCCCTGGTGACTCAGATGGTAAAGCGTCTACTTGTAATGCAGGAGACCAGGGTTCAATCCCTGGGTTGGGAAGATCCCCTGGAGAAGGAAATGGGAACCCATTCCAGTACTCTTGTCTGGAAAATCCCATGGATGGGGGAGCCTGGTGGGCTGCAGCCCATGGGGTTGCAAAAGAGTTGGACAGGACTGAGTGACTTAACTTTCACTTTTTTAGCACAAGTGAAATGAAGTTAAAGTCACTGAGTCGTGTCTGACTCTTTGCGACCCCATGGACTATACAGTCCTTGAATTCTCCAGTGTAGAACACTGGAATGGGTAGCCTTTCCCTTCTCCAAGGGATCTTCTCACCCCAGAGATTGAACTCAGGTCTCCCACATGGCAGGTGGATACTTTACCAGCTGAGCTATTGGGGAAGCCCATCTAATGCAAAGCCCATCTCAGATATTTGTTAAATGGGTTACTCTTCAGTAAATGCATATTCTGGGAAACCAAATGGACATCGTCCAGACCCTCCTCACAGTTTCCTTTATAATGTGCAAATAGATGGCTATGCTAATTTATTTTTTTTAGCTCTACTCAAACATATTGAGAGAAACTGAAATTATTTTTGTTTTTAGCTGATAACAACATTCAAAATTTTCTTTATGATAATACTGGGCATTTGTCAGAATTTTTAAAGATGTATTCTAACCAAATTCCTTGGAAACACATATTTTTATTCACGAGTATAAATAAACTGCTTGAGCACAGAGTTGAAAATTTCTTTGCCATTCTTATGTGCATGCACTATGATTAGAATTCAAAACAAAGCTACTGTGTTCATAGCTGTTATTCATAATAGCCCTAAACTAGAAAGTATCCAAATGCCCATCAACAGGATGAAGCAGTTGTGGTTTATTCATTCACTGGACTTCTAGACAGCCATGAGAATGAATGATCTACAACCATATGCAAAATTATGGACGGACCTCAAGCATAATGTTAAGTAAAAGCAGCTAGACACAGTGGAATACTCTGTATGATTCTGTTGCATATGAATCTAAGTACAATAATCAGATCAGATCAGATCAGATCAGTCGCTCAGTCGTGTCAGACTCTTTGCGACCCCATGAACTGCAGCACGCCAGGCCTCCCTGTCCATCACCAACTCCTGGAGGTCACTCAGACTCACATCCATCGAGTCAGTGATGCCATCCAGCCATCTCAGCCTCTGTTGTCCCCTTCTCCTCCTGCCCCCAATCCCTCCCAGCATCAGAGTCTTCTCCAATGAGTCAACTCTTCGCATGAGGTGGCCAAAATACTGGAGTTTCAGCTTTAGCATCATTCCTTCCAAAGAAATCCCAGGGCTGATCTCCTTCAGAATGGACCGGTTGGATCTCCTTGCAGTCCAAGGGACCCAGCTAATCTATGCTGTTAGAAGTCAAGACATTGGTCATCTTAGTGAAGTGTGGTTTGCAGAAGTTTTCGACTAGATGAGAGCATGAGGGAAAGATTCTAAGATTCTGTTTTGTGATCTGGGTGATGGCTACACAGTGGTGTTTAGTATGGAAAAGGATTATGAAGCTATACATCTTGAATTGTGTGTGTATAAAATACAAATACAATTTTTGAAGTGAAAAAATATTAGATGGAAAAAAAGATAGTCACTGACTATAATCCAAAGTTACCTTTCATTATTGTAACTTACATACTCATCTAAAATGAGATTGTAATGCTTTGGAAGTTAATACCAATATCCTGAAAGTTCAAAAATGTAGAACTTTACAATAATAAAACATAAGTTTCAGAGCTCATGAATTCCATATCACAATAACAATAGTTGTATCCAAAAAGTGGTAGAATAATTGTAACATGTAATTTTGAGTGTGAGCATTGATCTCAGGAATCATTGCTCTTGGATCTTTAGCCAAAGCCAGAATTGTGAAAGGTCTATAATATAGAATTCCATTTCTGTTGATGTTTTGTTAGTGAAGAGAATAGATTTCAAGTCTTTCTGAGGCCGAAGCCCCTGATTTTTCTCCACAGCTCACTGCCTGTTCATTGTAAACGCTCAGGGCTAGACATATTTCTTACATGGTATACTTGGGTGTCACAGATAGCCAGTGACAAGGAGCAAATGGAAATAAAGTTAGCCAAAACTGTTTAAACTCTAGAACTCAAAAGAAGGTAGATTCTCAAGTTGAAAGACCCAGATAATTTATGTAACACCTTTAAAAAAATATTGTACATTTTAATATAGGTTAACAATGTATTGGAAACACTGATTGTAAAGGGAAATAATATTTAAAAAGAAAAAGGAAAACTTAGCACTATTTCTGATGTACTTTGTTAGCATTCTCAAATTTAGAGAATTGTAAGTAGTACAGAAAAGAGTCTTTTTGAAAAAATCAAAATACTGGTCTAAATTTTTGTTTTCCATTTTCAGGTTTGACCTGCCACCAGTTATTTTGTTTTCCATGGATGGATTTAGAGCTGAATATTTACAGACATGGAGTACTCTAGTACCTAACATCAATAAACTGAGTAAGCCTCCTACAATCAGATGTGTATGGAAGACAGATTAACTAGTTAGTTAATCTCTAAATAGTGCAGCTTTCTTTTTAACCTTTAGTGTTAGTGATTTGTCTCAGCCCAGGTCCTCTCAAGAGTTTTGATGACTTTACTATTGATACTATTTTATACTTGTTGGCTCCTTCTTCTTTTTTTGCAGCTCAACTTTTTATTTATTTTGATTTGTTTTGTAATTGAATATAACTTCTGCTCTATGAAAATCTGTTCCTAGATAATGTCTCAAAAATGGTGCTTATCATATGTAGGTTCTGGGTTTTAGCAAGGTGGATATGACCAGTAAGAATAGGAACCTGAGGAGACCAGACAGACCAGCATATACCAAGGCTCCCATAGGTGAAGGGGCTTCCCTGGTGGCTCAGTGGTAAAGAATCTGCCTGCCAATGCAAGAGATGTGATTGAACTCTGGTTTGGGAAGATCCCCTGGAGAAGGCAATGGCATTCCACTCCAGTGTTTTTGCTTGGGAAATCCCATAAGGCAGAGGAACCTGGTGGACTACAGTCATGGGGTCACAAAGAGTTGGACACAACTTAGCAACTAAACAACAACAACTATGGGTGAAAAGTCCAATATTTCTGTCCAGTTCTGGAATCAAGATGCCCGGAACCTGGCTCCACCTATTACTAGCAAGTTTACTTCCCCTGTTGGTGCCCCAGTCTCTACATCTGTAAAATGTTCACTTCCCCTCTAATAGAAATACAGCTAGACTATATACATAGTGTACCTGGGATGGTTTTAAATTATTACTATAATTGTGATTTTTATTGTCATCTTTAACATGATGTTGTACTTCTGTGTTCAGATCAGATCAGATCAGTCGCTCAGTCGTGTCCGACTCTTAGCGACCCCATGAATCGCAGCATGCCAGGCCTCCCTGTCCATCACCAACTCCCAGAGTTCACTCAGACTCACGTCCATCGAGTCAGTGATGCCATCCAGCCATCTCATCCTCTGTCGTCCCCTTCTCCTCCTGCCCCCAATCCCTCCCAGCATCAGAGTCTTTTCCAATGAGTCAACTCTTCACATGAGGTGCCCAAAGTACTGGAGTTTCAGCTTTAGCATCATTCCTTCCAAAGAAATCCCAGGGCCGATCTCCTTCAGAATGGACCGGTTGGATCTCCTTGCAGTCCAAAGGACTCTCAAGAGTCTTCTTCAACACCACAGTTCAAAAGCATCAATTCTTCGGTGCTCAGCTTTCTTCACAGTCCACCTCTCACATCCATACATGACCACTGGAAAAACCATAGCTTTGACTAGATGGACCTTTGTTGGCAAAGTAATGTCTCTGCTTTTGAATATGCTATCTAGGTTGGTCATAACTTTCCTTCCAAGGAGTAAGCGTCTTTTAATTTCATGGCTGTAGTCACCATCTGCAGTGATTTTGGAGCTCAGAAAAATAAAGTCTGACACTGTTTCCACTGTTTCCCCATCTATTTCCCATGAAGTAATGGGACTGGATGCCATGATCTTTGTTTTCTGAATGTTGAGCTTTAAGTCAACTTTTTCACTCTCCACTTTCATCAAGAGGCTTTTTAGTTCTTCTTCACTTTCTGTCATAAGGGTGGTGTCATCTGCATATCTGAGGTTATTGATATTTCTCCCGGCAATCTTGATTCCAACTTGTGTTTCTTCCAGTTCAGCATTTCTCATGATATACTCTGCATAAAAGTTAAATAAACAGGGTGACAATATACAGCCTTGACGTACTCCTTTTCCTATTTGGAACCAGTCTGTTGTTCCATGTCCAGTTCTAACTGTTGCTTCCTGACCTGCATATAGGCTTCTCAAAAGGCAGGTCAGGTGCTCTGATATTCCCATCTCTTTCAGAATTTATCACAGTTTATTGTGATCTACACAGTCAAAGGCTTTGGCATAGTCAATAAAGCAGAAATAGACGTTTTTCTGGAACTCTCTTGCTTTTTCCATGATCCAGCGGATGTTGGCAATTTGATCTCTGGTTCCTCTGCCTTTTCTAAAACCAGCTTGAACATCAGGAAGTTCATGGTTCACATAGTGCTGAAGCCTGGCTTGGAGAATTTTGAGCATTCCTTTACTAGCATGTGAGATGAGTGCAATTGTGCGGTAGTTTGAGCATTCTTTAACATTGCCTTTCTTTGGGATTGGAATGAAAACTGACCTTTTCCAGTCCTGTGGCCACTGCTGACTTTTCCAGATTTGCTGGCATATTGAGTGCAGCACTTTCACAGCATCATCTTTCAGGATTTGAAATAGCTCCACTGGAATTCCATCACCTCCACTAGCTTTGTTCGTAGTGATGCTTTCTAAGGCCCACTTGACTTCACATTCCAGGATGTCTGGCTCTAGGTCAGTGATCACACCATCGTGATTATCTGGGTCATGAAGATCTTTTTTGTACAGGTCTTCTGTGTATTCTTGCCACCTCTTCTTAATATCTTCTGCTTCTGTTAGGTCCATACCATTTCTGTCCTTTATTGAGCCCATCTTTGCATGAAATGTTCCTTTGGTATCTCTGATTTTCTTGAAGAGATCCCTAGTCTTTCCTATTCTGTTGTTTTCCTCTATTTCTTTGCATTGATCACTGAAGAAGGTTTTCTTATCTCTTCTTGCTATTCTTTGGAACTCTGCATTCAGATGCTTATATCTTTCCTTTCTCCTTTGCTTTTTGCTTCTCTTCTTTTCACAGCTATTTGCAAGGCCTCCCCAGACAGCCATTTTGCTTTTTTTTGCATTTCTTTTCCATGGGGATGGTCTTGGTCCCTGTCTCCTGTACAATGTCACAAACCTCTGTCCATAGTTCATCAGGCACTCTATCTATCAGATCTAGGCCCTTAAATCTATTTCTCACTTTCACTGTATAATCATAAGGGATTTGATTTAGGTCATATCTGAATGGTCTAGTGGTTTTCCCTACTTTCTTCAATTTCAGTCTGAATTCGGCAATAAGGAGCTCATGATCTGAGCCACAGTCAGCTCCCGGTCTTGTTTTTGCTGACTGTATAGAGCTTCTCCATCTTTGGCTGCAAAGAATATAATCGATCTGATTTCGGTGTTGACCATCTGGTGATGTCCATGTATAGAGTCTTCTCTTGTGTTGTTGGAAGAGGGTATTTGCTATGACCAGTGCATTTTCTTGGCAAAACTCTATTAGTCTTTGCCCTGCTTCATTCCGTATTCCAAGGTCAAATTTGCCTGTTACTCCAGGTGTTTCTTGACTCCCTACTTTTGCATTCCAGTCCCCTATAATGAAAAAAACATCTTTTTTGGGTGTTAGTTCTAAAAGATCTTGTAGGTCTTCATAGAACTGTTCAACTTCAGCTTTCTCAGTGTTACTGGTTGGGGCATAGACTTGGATTACTGTGACATAGAATGGTTTACCGTGGAAACGAACAGAGATCATTCTGTCATTTTTGAGACTGCATCCAAGTACTGCATTTCAGACTCTTTTGCATCTGACAGGATGTGGTCCACTGGAGAAGGGAATGGCAAACCACTTCAGTATTCTTGCCTTGAGAATCCCATGAACAGTATGAAAAGGCAAAATGATAGGATACTGAAAGAGAAACTCCCCAGTTCAGTAGGTGCCCAATATGCTACTGGAGATCAGTGGAGAAATAACTCCAGAAAGAATGAAGGGATGAAGCCAAAGCAAAAAGAATACCCAGCTGTGGATGTGACTGGTGATAGAAGCAAGGTCCGATGCTATAAAGAGCAAGATTGCATAGGAACCTGGAATGTCAGGTCCATGAATCAAGGCAAATTGGAAGTGGTCAAACAAGAGATGGCAAGAGTGAATGTCGACATTCTAGGAATCAGCGAACTCAAATGGACTGAAATGGGTGAATTTAACTCAGATGACCATTATATCTACTTCTGTGTTAGGGCACAATTTTATAAAGTTAATAATAGAGAGGAATGGAGTAATAACCTATATATGGGAAAAAATCTGAAAGAGAATAGATACACATGCAAGTGAGTCACTTGGCTGTGTACTTGAAACTAACACAATGTTGTAAATAAACTATACTCCATTATAAAATAAAAATTAAAAAAAAAGAGAGGAATACAATAGCCAAGGACATAAAGCTAAGAAATAGAGGGTTGGCTCCAGGGCCCATACTGTTCAGTGCTCTGCAATTCTTCTCTTACTTCCTCCTTTTGTTAGGCCCTCTTTTATCTCCATGGTCCTCAAATTTTATGACAGTTTTATTTTCCTTCAAATTATTTTTTTTTTAAAGCTGTTTGACTCTAAGCTGATCACCTTTTCTGGACCTTAGATTCATCATTTGTAAAATGAGAGGATTCAATTCAGTTGCTCAATCATGTCTGACTCTTTTCGAGTCAGGGACTGCAGCCAGGCCTCTCTGTCCGTCACCAACTCCCGGAGCAGTATGAAAATTTTACAGTATGAAAATGAGAGAATTAGATCTAATTATTTCTACTGCTAATTTCAGCACGAACATTCCTTGACTGTAGAAAGATAAATTACTTCCCCCTGCAACACAAAGGGCTTTGTCTGTTCAGCCTCTTCCTCATTCTTTGAGGCAGATCTTAAACTAACAGATTAAGAGGTTGGGTCTCTGACAGAACTGGCTCCAAATTCAGGATTTGTCACTTGCTGCTGAGTCACTGTGTCCTGGAAAGTAATTAACAACACTCAGTTTCTATTTCCTTATCTGCATTTCCTCTAGTAGTCTAGATAGCAAAACCTGGGTCCCAAAGGGAATTTATCTAACCAGGATGAACTGAACCCCTTTAGAAGTGTAATTATTTGATTTGTTCATCCCACAGAAAGTTGGAAAGGACACCAGTGAAATATTGGGCCATTGAGAGTCTTTCCTTTTGAAGATTTAAACTATTTTGTAATAGTTTAATAGTGTCTTTAATGTGTGACGACATCACCAAGGCAAAATGGGCTCTTCATTTCTAGGAAGCCCAATTAAGAGTAGATGTGGTAAAAGAGTTAGGATTAGGACCTCCAGAGAATGGTAGGCTTGAGATGAGGTATGTGACAGAAGGCATCACTTTAAGGAAGTCTAGGACTTCATCTCCAGTGTTCCATCAAACTGCCTGGAGACTGAGCATGGTCTAATACCACAGTGCCATGAGATATACCAGTGACTACCAAAGGGTCATGGACTCTAGTGAGAACGTTTTCTTGCCTCAATGTAGATGAGAACAGACAAAAGAAGGTCCAGGATCAGCAAACTGTCAAGTGAGATAGAAATAATTTGTCTTGAACTGGAAGTCAGATTTCTTGAAAAGTTAGATGTGAAATTGGGGTTATGAGAAGACTAGTAGTAACCATCCTTGTATCCCAGGGATAAATCTCACTTGATGTTGGTGTGTGATCCTTATAATGTGCTGTTGAATTTGTCTTACTAGTATTTTGCTGAAATTTTTTGATCTAAATTCATGAAGGTATTGGCCTGTTATTTTCTTTTTCTTTAGTATCCTTATCTGGCTTTGGCATCAGGGTAATGTTAATCTCATAAAATGAATCTTAGCATATTCTCTCCTCTTTGTTTGTTTTTTGGAAAAGTTTCAGAACTGGCATTAATCCTTCTTTAGAGGGCTTCCCTGATAGCTCAGCTGGTAAATAATCTGCCTGCGATGCCGGAGACCCCGGTTTGATTCCTGTGTCAGGAAGATCCCTCAAAGAAAAGATAGGCTACCCATTCTAGTATTCTTGGGCTTCCCTGGTGGCTCAGTTGGTAAAGAATCCACCTGCAATGTGGGAGACATGAGTTTGATCCCTGGGTTGGGAAGATCCCCTGGAAAGGCTACCCTCTCCAATATTTTGGCCTGGAGAATTCCCTGGATTGTATAGCCCACAGGGTGGCAAAGAGTCAAATACGACTGAGTGTTGGCTTCTGATTTTACTGGAGTCTTCTCTTTTTCCTAATGTAGCTAAAGTTTTGTCAATTTTATCTTTTCAAAAAACCTACTTTAATTTTGTTGATTTTTAAAATTGCTTTTCTCGTCTCTGTTTCACTTATTTCTGCCATAATCTTTATTGTTTTTTTCTTTTTCACTGACTTTGGGGTTTGTTTGTTCTTTTTCTAGTTCCTTAAGGTATAAAATTAAGTTGTTTGTTTGAAATTTATTCTTTTTTCAGTGTAGCTGTTTACTGCTATGAGCTCCTTTCCTTGAAGTGCTTTTGCTGCATCTGTACATTCTTCAGCTATTTTATCTACTCATCCATTCAGTCTCCTATTCCTTCTTATAGTTTATAGTTACTATGGGTATATATTTATTCTATATATGTTTTCAAATTTTTGGTTTACTTTCTTTTTAAAAAGATATTTTTTAAGGAACAAAATATGCAAATTATAAACTTTAAAAAATGATATTGAAAGTTACAACAGATTCTTTCCTGATCTTCCTACTTTTTCTCTACAGAAGCAACTATTCTTATTAATTTATTGTGCGTCCTTCCAAAATTATTCTGTTCAGTCATAATTTAAATGATTAAGATAAGGAAGAAATGATGGTAGGTCTTGCTTATGATGAGCTCTTCTCTAATAGCTCTTGTTCAAAGGCAGGTGGTCAAAAATGGTAGCTTGAATCTGTAGATAGTCCACAGATCTGTAGATGTCCTGTTTAAGACTAGGAAAGGGTCATGTTTTTATATCACTGGTAACTTAGTTTGCTTTTTATTTTATGCTCTGTGCCTTTAGACACATTTAATAATTGGAACACATTATACATGCTTCAGGGAAATAAAAACAGAAACCTTATATCTCTCTTTATTGTATGACTGTCTTCTTCAATTAAATTCTTCTAATTATGTCAGTAGATTAGGTCTCATTTTATTTTTCTTATCATATGATTTCATAACAATGTTAAATATATCTTTGTCTATTTGAGGACAAGGTTTGTTTATTGGTGGTATTGACTAAAAAAGAAAAACGGTTATTTTAATCTTTGATTATACGTTATGACCTAGAGCAAGCTTCAGGTTCAAGTACATCAGAACCACTTGGGGCACTTGCTAGAAATGTAGATTTTTTTTTTTTAGCTCCTTTCCTTCCACCTTTCAACCCTCACCATCCTCACCAGAGTCCTATTTAGTAGACTTGATATTGGATCCAAGAAGATTCTGAAGGAGGAAATTCCTGGATCATATTGGAAATACTGGTTTCCTGGCTGGGAAGGAGACCAACTCTAAGCCTATTTGAGAAAAACTTTATTATTTGCAGATGCAAAGTTTGTTGCTTTCTGGACAACAATCATTTGCACCTTTTGTTTTAACCTAAATAGAATCTCTAGTGGTGAAGTTCTCTTTTAGAATTAGAGGTGATAGGATTTTGGTACAGAAAATGTCTCATGCTTCACTCTTGCAGAGGAAGTAGCAATGTGCCTTAGTGGGTCTGACCTTCTTGAGCAAGGTTATTGCACAGATGAAAACAACAAAATAACTGAAAGCAAAACTAATGCCATGCTTTGTGGAAAACAGAGCACAGGAAACTTGGCTGATAAATGGAAACTGTACTGAAAATAATAAGGTGGAAAGTTAATTTTGCAAACATTACTATGTGGCATGGGCTTGTGCATTCACACAAGTCAAATTCCTTTTCAGTTATCTAGACAGTTGTGTTGGCTTTTGTTATATTGGGAAGCAAATATTATATAGAAAATTTTACTGTAATGAGCCAGGTGAGAAAGAGAGGAACAGCAAAAGCAAATACAACTGGTACTGTGTTAAAAGTTTAGGGTCTTTTAAGCTCAGGTGTCAGCAATATGGGCCTGTGGGCCAAATGTGGCCCACTCTGCTTATTTCTGTATGGTCTGCTAATGCTAAGAATTGTTTTCATTCTTAAATGGTTGGGGGAAAAAAGAATACTTTGTGCCATGCAAAAGAAATTAGGAGAAATTTGTTTGTCTTGATGTCTACAAATAAAGTTTTGTTATAACAGAGCCATGTAATTTGCTCAAAGCCTATTTATTTATTATCTGGCTCTTTACAGAAAAATTTTCCTGATCCTTGACTTAGCACTCTCCTCTCCTGAAAACTGTCATTCCTTGAAACACAGGAATGCTAAGCATCAGAATTTTAACCTCTTTCTATCTGAAACTCACCCCCTAGTTAGTTTTCTATTTCTCTGGGAAACTTTCATGTTCATATTTTTAGTTATTCAAACAACTTATGAGGAAGAAACAATGTTTAAATTTCTCACTATCCTTTGTTGCAGAAACATGTGGAGTACATTCACAATACCTGAGACCTGCCTATCCGACCAAAACCTTCCCAAATCATTATACCATTGTCACGGTAAGTGCATGGTCCAGCGGCAAGACTGACAGACCCCCGATGGGACTGACCACACCAGATATGCTGAGGCAGGAGCTGGCCAAGCCACAGATTCTGGATCATGTGTGATAGCGATCACAGCTTAATTCAGGCTGGGAAGGAATGTCTGAGTATGAGGCCAATCCAGGGCTATGACAAGTTATCTATGAATGACTATCCCAGTGTTCAGCTCATTTATCTCTGTGACAGGCCAGGATAGCCTCTGGGACATGGGAAATACCCTCTACTCTGATCTTTTGATTAGCCCTCATTTATCTGAAGGTCTGTGGGAATGGTAGGCTATGTATGAAGACAGCCACTTTGATGTGGAGAATCTCCTTCTTATCTAGTTTTAAAAATTATATTTAATTTGGTGAAGTCTCCTGTTTCGTAGTTGAATTCAAACTGGCTTTATCTCTTTAAATAAAGCAAATAAAGCAATGAATTCTCCTTAGTGTAGGAGAAGATGTACATGAAATGATCAAAATGAACTCAAAAGAAGATTAAGTTTTTTTAATATTTATAGATTCGAGCACATCTTAAGGAGCCCTCTGCCTCAACCTTTCTTGCCAAAGAATATTATATTTTTACTACTTTGCATTTAGTCTTTTATTACTGTGTGTTAGTTGCTCAATCGTGTCTGACTCTTTGCAACCCCATGGACTGTAGACCCCCTGGCTCCTCTGTCCATGGGATTTCCCAAGCAAGAATTCTGGAGTGGGTTGCCATTCCCTTCTCCAGAGGATCTTCTTGACCCAGGGATCAAACCCAGTTGCGTGAGCAACTGAGCGCATGCACCGCGTGCACACACACATACACACACACACATAAGTCTACATACATAATACATATATGTGTGTGGCTCATACATATATATATATATGTTGTTGTTTAGTCACTAAATCATGTCCAACTCTTTTGCAACACCATGGACTGCAGCTTGCCAGGCTCTTCTATCCATGGAATTTTCCAGGCAATAATTCTAGAGTGGGTTGCCATTTTCTACTCCAGGGGATCTTCCTCACTCAGGATTGAACCCACATCTTTTATATCTTTTGCATTGGCAGGTGGAATTTTTTTTACCACTAGCACCACCATATGTCTATATAAATAAGGGGTTATGCATAAGTGCTATTAATATTCTATATATGTGCATGTATCCATATTCATATATATAGTAATGTTCTGAAATAATGACCCTAAAAGTCTATCTAAATGTAGTTATAATTGCCTATGGTATCATAGACATTCAGTGAAAATGTGTGGAATGATTGAATGAGTCTTTGTGAGCACACTGAATGAATGACTGGATTGATGGATGAGTGACAGGGAGAAGCACAGAGACTTGACAGGCTTCCTTCTAGAGTGCTGATAACACATTTTAATCCATTGGCCAACATCTGATACTTAATAGCTTCTATGTAACAGATATCTTGCTCTTATTGCCAATAAACCAGTGTCTAATCAATATTGTAATACAAAATCTATAATTAGCAGTTATTAATAACCTAAGAGTTACATTAAAACCATCAAAACAAATCATCTTCCTAACATCATTCGTTTGCAGCTATGGACCATGGTGGAACTGGTATATATGTAATAGTAATATATGTATTTGGTATTTGGGTTCAGATCTAGGGGTTTTAAATTGAAAGGTATATGACTTCTTTTCAAATAAGAGTTATAGGTCTTATGCTATTTCAATTTAAATGCATGTTTTGTTAATGTATTATTTTATCTTAAATCTTTTTTTCTGAAATTATCATTTTAGGGGCTATATCCAGAATCACATGGCATCATTGACAATAATATGTATGATGTAAACCTCAACAAGAATTTTTCACTTTCTTCAAAGGAGAAGGATAATCCAGCTTGGTGGCAAGGGCAACCAGTATGTGTCATTCTCCATTTCCCCACATGACAATGGATCACTTTTCTCTCTCCACTCTGAGTTTTATGTTGTCTTTTTAATTTCTCAGGGCTAAGTATGGGAAAGTGTTTCAGCACTATTTATAATTATGATTTGAATATTTTCAATGTATATAATTGTTCACCTAAGTTGCCTTGAGACTTGGATGTTGAATTATAAATATATCAACCTGGAAGTTACTCAGAAAGCTTATCTGTTAACTTTTTAACTCATTCTATTTTATAAATCTTTAAAAGGGAGAGAAGAACTGTACAATTTTACCAATTTGAAAAACGATCTTTCTTATTGCCTTCCTACGTTTTTTGAGTTTTGAAGTAGATACCTAGATAATAACTTTTTCAAACTGCTGCAAGGACAAATTCAAAACAATTTCAATACCTTTTAATAATTAAATACATTTTTCAACGGTTTAATATTGTTCAGTTTCTCATAAGTAGTGCCATTTCTACTCAAACTGATTATTTTCTTGACCTCCACTTATTTGAAATTTTCTCTTCTTATAGATCTGGCTGACAGCCATGTATCAAGGTTTAAAAGTTGGTACTTACTTTTGGCCAGGATCGGATGTACCTATAAATGGCACCCTTCCTTCCATATATAAGGTTTACAACAGGTAGGAAAACACCTGCAAATGTAATCCCATCTAGGCAGGAATGATTTGAATTTTTTGTTTGTTTTTTGGTCTTAATCATAATGGTAATTTTATTTTTCCAGTTATTTGGGCCCAAAATCTTGAAATCAATGTTGATTCCTCCCTCTTACATCCCTTATCCAGTTTGTCCTAAATGCTTGTGCCTCTAATTCAAGCTATATGCAGTCTGAGAATTTTTGATTACTTCCAGCACTAACACTGGTTTGAGCTGTCATCCTCTTCTGCCTGTATTATCTCAGTTGCCTTTTGACACATCTCCCTCTTTCTATGCCTGTTTCCTGTAATCTATTATCAATTGAGCAGCCAGAATAATTATTTAAAAAAAAAACAAGTCTGAATACGACACTGTTTTTCACCCCTCACTTTCAAGGCTCTCAGTTTCGTACAGAATAAAGCCAACAAGCCCTTGTTGGTATGAGCCAGCTATCCCCTTGCCTCTTAGACTCCTTTCCTACTATTTTCCATTCTTTCACCCTTTTCAAGCCATACTGACCTTTTTGGTGATCCCAGTGCACCAGGACACCAAGCTTGCTTCCACTGCAGGGCCTCTGCGAAGACTGTTCCTCTGCCCGATATAATCTGACTCCATTTATCTGCATAGCCTGCTCCCTCACCTCCTTCTGGCTGTTGCTCAAAAACTACCTTATCAATACTATCTTAGCCTGATCACACTAAGATTTCAAATTCAGATCCTCCCACTTGAGTTTCTCCAGTGCCCCTTATTCTGGTTCTCATCTTCCTTTTCTCCCCCATAGCATTTATCACCTTTTAATATACTATGTAATTTATTTATGGGCATCACTGACTCAATGGACATGAGTTTGAGCAAACTTAGGGAGATAGTGAAGGACAGGGAAGGTGTGCTTTCCTGTGTTCATGGGGTCCCGAAGCCTGGTGTTCATGGGGTCACAAAGAGTCTGACACAACTTAGCGACTGAATGACAACAAAAGGCCTATTTATTGTTTGTCTTCCTCGGCTTGAATACGACCTCTAGGAAGGAAGGCATCTTTGGTTTTCTCATTGATAAATTCCACTTAAAAGGAACAAAATTATGGCTGACAATAGATAGTACACATAACTGCACAAATGAATAAAGTGAACAAAAATAAGCAAATTGAATGGATAAATAGTGACTAATGTAAAACAATTTTATTTTAATTGGAGTAACAGTGAAGGAGAGATGAATGAGAAGGAAAGAAAGCAATGCACAATCTATATCAAGGCACAAGTATCTCTGTATAGGTGTTGAAAACAGGAAGCTCTTCGAGTAATATTAAATCCCTTTCAGTGTTCTTATAGTATATGAACACAAAAGAAACATCTGAAAATATCAATCTGCCTTCTTGAGTAGGAATATAATGAAGTTCTCCTTGAGTTGATGAATTTTTTAAAGTTATTTTTACTTTTCATTTCAGAAGTGTCACATATGAAGAGAGAATCTTTACATTGTTAAAGTGGCTGGACCTACCCAAAGCTGAAAGGTAATACTTAGTGTCAGGGAAGTGTTGGCTCAGCAGGTTATCTGTGGGAATAAAGTGAAAGTATTTCTTTACTTTAAATAACTCTTTTGGGGGGAAACAAAACAAAACAAAACTTGGCATTTCCTTTTTATGGACATTTTTCAAGAATTATTCCTAAAACTAGGCATTTAAAGAAAGAACTTGTGTGGCAGAACAAAGGGTCAGTAAAAGTCATGAACCAGGAAACACAAAGGGCTGAAGCACATCAAGAGAGGCCTTAACAGCATGAACAAGACAGATTTTTCAGAACTAAGTCAGATCAGTGCTTACATCCTGGAAGGTCTTGTTTACTTCCTTCTGGACCACTGTTCCTGCCAAGGCCAAGTGAAACCACTGGGCCTGGATGAAGAGAAGGAGGTGAAAGTGAAAGTCACTCAGTTGTGTCCGACTCTTTGTGATCCCATGGACTATACAGTCCATGGAATTCTCCAGGCCAGAATACTGGAGTGGGTAGCCATTGCCTTCTCCAGGAAGACAAGGAAAGACCAGAGGAAAAGAGGAGGAAGCTGCCACAAAGTTCCAGATCCACAAGTCTGCCAGATCTAACATGTACCTTTATTCCAAATGGATAATGTCTCTCTCCGTTTCGATTTTACCCTAGACCTGATTTTTACACCATATACGTGGAAGAACCTGATTCTCAAGGACACAATTATGGACCAGTCAGTGCCGGAGTAAGTTTTTCTTTTTTAAACAAAGGTAAACTCATCTGACCTTCACCCACAACATGAAATGCTATTCTTTAATTTCCACTGAGTACAAGTGTATGTGATATATATATGAAGACATAAAAACAGTTAAAAATATAAAAAATTATCTGCTTTATTAGCCACAAAATAGTTAAAAGTCTGAATAGAATATGTCTTATTAACCACATCTTGATTAATTTGATAACATTATTGAATACTTAGATGCTGTGTTGTTACTTCATGTAACAAGAACATCAAGGCTAGATCCTGTGTGTCAATATGTTAATGCACCCCATTTCAAGCAATGTCACCTGAGAGTCCATTGTGGACTATCCAGCTGTCAATCAAAGCACAGTTTCCTAAGAATTCATTTTAATTAGACGATATATTACTGATCAGGAAGAGTTATTCCCTGTCTAAACCCCCATTACAATTAAAGTAGACTCTTCAATACTTGTCTCTTCGTTATCTAAACCATTTTGAATTTACTACAGAAATATAGTCCTTAAGTATGATTTTTTTAAACAAGCTGATTCTCTTCTAAAACCCACTCGAGCCTGCATTGTCCTAGACACAGTATAAAGGTGCAAAGGTCCTGTGAGTATGGTGTCTCCCTACCCACATTCCTTAGTTGGAATGCCAGTGTGTTTATTCTGCTAGTGTGACTTAGCTGCTGGTTAGAAATAACCTTCTTCTTCCTTCTCATTAAATCAAAGTGATTTCTAATATAAGCCACGCTCAAGTCTGACCACTTTGAACCTATTGGTTTTTTTAGTTGCTCAGCTGTGTCTGACTCTTTTGAGACCCCATGGACTGTAGCTCGCCAGGCTCCTCTGTCCATGGGATTTCCCAGGCAAGAAGACTAGAGTGGGTTGCCATTTCCTACTCCAGGGTCTCTTCCTGACCCAGGAATTGAATCCACATTTGTTGCATCTCCTACCTTGCCTGACAGATTCTTTACCACTGAGACACCAGGAAAGCCCATGGAACCCATTAGTCCTCTTTTGTATTTAGATGCCACCCTTGCCTCGCAGAATTCAAAACTTAATCAGGTTATTCTAAGAGTGAATGGCTTCAGTTCAGTTCAGTTCAGTCCCTCAGTCGAGTCTGACTCTTTGTGACCCCATGGACTGCAGCACACCAGGCTTCCCTGTCCATCATGAACTCCAGGAGTTTACTCAAGCTCATGTCCATTGAGTCGGTGATGCCATCCAACCATCTCACTCTCTGTCATCTCCTTCTCCTCCTTCCCTCAAAATTTTCCCAGCAGCAGGGTCTTTTCCAATGAGTCAGTTCTTCACATCAGGTAGCCAAAGTATTGGAGTTTCAGTTTTGACATCAGTCCTTCCAAAGAATATTCAGAACTGATTTCCCTTAGGATGGATTGATTGGATCTCCTTGAAGTCCAAGGGACTTTCAAGAGTCCTCTGCAACACCACAGCTCAAAAGCGTTGATTCTTCGGTCTCAGCTTTCTTGATAGTCCAACTCTCACATCCATACGTGACTACTGGAAAAACCATAGCTTAAACTACACAGACCTTTGTTGGCAAAGTAATGTCTCTGCTTTTTAATATGCTGTCTAAGTTAGTCATAACTTTTCTTCCAAGGAGGAAGCATCTTTTAATTTCATGGCTGCAGTACCATCTGCAGTGATCTTGCTGCTGCTACTGCTAAGTCGCTTTAGTCGTGTCCGACTCTGTGCGACCCCATAGACGGCAGCCCACCAGGCTCCACCGTCCCTGGGATTCTCCAGGCAAGAACACTGGAGTGGGTTGCCATTTCCTTCTCCAATGCATAAAAGTGAAAAGTGAAAGTGAAAGCCCCCCCAAAATAAAGTATGTCACTGTTTACACTGTTTTCCCATCTATTTCCCCTGAAGTGATGGGACTGGATGCCATGATCTTAGTTTTCTGCATGTTGAGTTTTAAGCCAACTTTTTCACTCTCCTCTTTCACTTTCATCAAAAGGCTTTCTAGTTCTTCCTCACTTTCTGCCATAAGAGTGGTGTCATCTGCATAACTGAGGTTATTGATATTTCTCCTGAAATCTTGATTCCAGCTTGTGCTTCATCAAATCCAGTGTTTTTCATGATGTACTCTACATAGAAGTTAAATAAGCAGGGTGACAATATACAGCCTTGACATACTCGTATTTGGAACCAGTCTGTTGTTCTATGTCTACTTATTACTGTTGCTTCCTGACCTGTATACAGATTTATCAGGAGGCAGGTCAGGTGGTCTGGTATTCCCATCTCTTGAAGAGTTTTCTACAGTTTATTGTGATCCACACAGTCAAAGGCTTTGGGGTAGTCAATAAAGCAGAAGTAGATGTTTTTCTGGAACTCTCTTGCTTTTTCAATGATCCAACAGATGTTGGCAATTTGATCTCTGATTCCTCTGCTTTTTCTAAATCCAGCTTGAACACCAGGATGTTCACAGTTCATGTACTGTTGAAGTACATTACTTTACTAGTTTGTGAGATGAGTACAATTGTGTGCTAGTTTGTGGATTATTTGGCATTGCCTTTCTTTGGGATTGAAATGAAAACTGACCTTTTCCAGTCCTGTGGCCACTGCTGAGTTTTCCAAATTTGCTGGCATATTGAGTGCAGCACTTTCACAGCATCATCTTTTAGGATTTGAAATAGCTCAACTGGAATTCCATCACCTCCACTAGCTTTGTTCGTAGTGATGCTTTCTAAGGCCGACTTGACTTCACATTCCAGGATGTCTGGCTCTAGGTCAGTGATCACACCATCGTGATTATCTGGGTTGTGAAAATCTTTTTTTGTATAGTTCTTCTGTGTATTCTTGCCACCTCTTCTTAATATCCTCTGCTTCTGTTAGATCCATACAATTTCTGTTCTTTATTGTGCCCATCTTTGCATGAAATGTTCCCTTGGGATCTCTAATTTTCTTAAAGAGAAGTTTAGTCTTTCCCATTCTATTGTTTTCCTTTATTTCTTTGCACTGATCACTGAAGAAGGCTTTCTTATCTCTTCTTGCTATTCTTTGGAACTCTACAGTCAAATAGGTTTATCTTTTCTTTTCTCCTATGCCTTTTACTTCTCTTCTTTTCACAGCTATTTGTAAGGCCTCCTCAGACAACCATTTTGTCTTTTTGCATTTCTTTTCCTTGGGGATGGTCTTGATCCCTGCCTCCTGTACACTGTTACTAACATCCGTCCATAGTTCTTCAGGCTGTCTATCAGATCTAATCCCTTGAATCTATTTCTCACTTCCATTGTATAATCATAAAGAATTTGATTTAGGTAATACCTGAATGGTCTAGTGGTTTTCCCTACTTTCTTCAATTTCAGTCTGAATTTGGCAATATCATGATCTGAGCCATAGTCAGCTCCCTATTTTGTTTTCACTGACTATCTAGAGCTTCTCCATCTTCAGCTACAAAGAATATAATCAATCTGACTTCGGTATTGACCATCTGGTGATGTCCATGTGTAGAGTTTTCTCTTGTGTTATTGGAAGAGGGTGTTTGCTATGACCAGTGCATTCACTTGGCAAAACTCTATTAGCCTTTGCCCTGCTTCATTCTGTACTCCAATGCCAAATTTGCCTGTTACTCCAGGTATTCTTGACTTTGTACTTTTGCGTTCCAGTCCCCTATAATGAAAAGGACATCTTTTTTGGGTGTTAGCTCTAGAAGGTCTTGCAAGTCTTCATAGAACCATTCAAATTCAGCTTCTTCATCATTATTGGTTGGGGCATAGGCTTGGATTACTGTGATATTAAATGGTTTGCCTTGGAAACTAACAGAGATCATTCTGTCATTTTTGAGATTTCATCCAAGTACTGCATTTCAGACTCTTTTGTTGACTATGATGGCTACTCTATTTCTTCTGAGGGATTCTTGCCCACAGTAATAGATATAATGGTCATCTGAGTTAAATTCGCCCATTCCAGTCCATTTTAGTTCACTAATTCCTAAAATATTGATGTTACTTTTGCCATCTCCTTTTTGACCACTTCCCATTGCCTTGATTCATGGACCTAACATTCCAGGTGTCTATGAAGTATTGTTCTTCACAGCATCAGATTTTACTTCCATCACCACTCACATCCACAACTGAGTGTTGTTTTCACTTTGGCTCTGTCTCTTCATTCTTTCTGGAGTTATTTCTCCACTGATCTCCAGCATATTGGGCACCTACCGACCTGGGGAGTTCATCTTTCAGTGTCCTATCTTTTTGCCTTTTCATACTGTTCATGGGGTTCACAATACAAGAATTCTGACGTGGTTTGCCATTCTCTTCTCCAGTGGAGCACGTTTTGTCAGAACATTCCACCATGACCCATCTGTCTTGGGTGGCCCTACACGGCATGACTCCCAGTTTCATTGATTTAGACAAAGCTGTGGTTCATGTGATCAGATTGGTTAGTTTCCTGTGATTGTGGTTTTCAGTCTGTCTGCCTTCTGATGGAGAAGGAAAGAGGCTTATGGAAGCTTCCTGATGGGAGAGACTGGTTGAAGGGGAAATTTGTTGTTGTTCTGATGCTCAGGGCCAAGCTCAGTAAATCTTTAATCAAATTTTCTGTTGATGAGTGGAGCTATGTTCCCTCCCTCTTCTTTACCTGGGGCCAAACTATGGTGGAGGTAATGAAGATAATGGTGACCTCTTTCAAAAGGTCCCATGCAGGCACTGCTACACTCAGTGCCCTCAACCCTGCATCAGGCCACCACCGACCCACACCTCTGCTGGAGTCTCCTGGACACTCACAGGCAAGTCTGGATCAGTCCCTTGTGGGGTCACTGCTCCTTTCTCCTGGGTCTCGGTGAGCACAAGGTTCTGTTTGTGCTCTCCAAGAGGCTTAGTAACTATTTAAAACATATTCACCATTTCTTCTTTTCCATTTTAATTGTTATCCATGTTTGATTTGATTTGAGAGGGATACTCTAATCTGAGGCTTCCAAGGTGGCTCAGTGGTGAAGAACCCACCTGACAATGCAGGAGACACGGGTTCTATCCCTGAGTCAGGAAGATCCCCTGGAGTAGGAAATGGCAACCCATTCCAGTATTCTTTCCTGGAAAATTCCATGGACTGAGGAGCCTGATGGGCTACAGTCCATGGGGTCACAGAAAGTCAGACATGACTTAGCAACTAAACAACAGTTCTAATCTGCATTTGTCTGATCCCTATTGCTGACATTAGGCACCATATCTTTTTCTTCTATACAGTGCTCTGGTTCAGTATTCAAATAAATTTTGAGTGTAATTTGGACAAGTGCTTCAAAGAAACAAATCAGGATTTCCTGAGAGATCTTGAGGGGTTAACGTAGTCTGGGTTAAGGCTGGTTAGAATGTTCTCTGAATAACAAAAGGGAAAAAAAGTTTACAAATGGCCTGATTAAGGGAGGAGCTGAGCACATTAGAAGAACACATAAAATGAGCAATGGATGGACAGACACATGGATAGGTGGCTAGACACATAGACAATATGATGATGGTAATAATAATAATAGCAGCTACCTCCTACCGTGTACTGCTCTATGCCAGGTGCTGTGTGGATTGCCGAAGGAGAACCATCTCCCACTAATGTCTGGAGCAGTATGAACTAGGGGAGAGGGCTAAGGGAAAACCTATAACAGGAGGCAGGCACTAAATCTTGCAAGTTCTTCTAGGCCATAAAATGTGCAATGAAAATATTGAGGCATTTTAATCAGGGAAGGACCTGATCAGATCTATGTGAATTTAAATACCACTTTTACTGTGTAAGAGGAATGGGTTAGAGGAAGCAAGGGAAAGTAGGGAGAGATGAGTTAGACTTTGCAACATTTCAGGAAAGAAATGGTAGTGACTTGGACTATGATAGTGATAGCCATTGTGGATAGAAGAAGATATGTTTGAGATTAAGAGATAGACTTAACATGACTTTGTGTGAGACAGATGATGGGGTAGGAGAGTTTCAGATTTCTAGCATAAGCAGGCAGGTTCATTCCAGTAAGGCCACTGAAGGGGATCTTCTTAGAGCACACTATTTTGTGATTGGGATGCCTGGGATGTCTAAATGGAGATGTCCAGAAGGTAACTGAATGTGGATTTAGAGCTCAAAAGAGATGAAGATCAGACTGCTTGGCAGCATATAGACAGTCATAGAAGTGGAGGTGTCCTAAAGAAAGAAAGAGTGAAGCAGAAGAACAGAAGGATTAAGACTAAGCCTCACGTGAAATTTAAGAAGAGGCAAAATAGATGGAGAAACATTAACTTGTTCTAGATCTTTAAGTTAAACCTCGAGTTTCCTGGTCTCTATAATTGGAAATTCCAATAGCACCATCGATGAATATTTACTGAGAGAATTTCATTAGATAGTGCACTAATAGTAATTTGCTTGTAAAATTCTTTCTCAAAAAAAAAAAAAAAAAAAAAGGCAATCAGTTTCCCAATCCATTGCTATTATACATTCTATTTACTGAAAAAAATAATGAAGTCATGTTAGTTAAAAATTTATTTGCTTAAATCTTAAGTCAATTCAATATGCTATATTTATAAAGTGTAGAAAAAAATCTAAAATCATGAAAGAATACAAACAAAATAAAAATGAACTCCAATTCACTATTCAAAGACAACCACTGTTAGTAGTACCTTGATATATTTTATCTTGGTTTTCTGTTTGTGTGCTTTTACTATGAAATGCTAAACATATTTTAAACAAAATTGCATTATGCAATATGTATGAGTGTGTATACAGTTTGACTTTAACATTTGAATGATGCTAAAGCTGAAACTCCAGTATTTTGGCCACCTCATGCGAAGAGTTGACTCATTGGAGAAGACTCTGATGCTGGGAGGGATTGGGGGCAGGAGGAGAAGAGGACGACAGAGGATGAGATGGCTGGATGGCATCACTGACTCGATGGATGCGAGTCTGAGTGACCTCTGGGAGTTGGTGATGGACAGGGAGGCCTGGTGTGCTGCAATTCATGGGGTCGCAAAGAGTCGGACACGACTGAGTGACTGTTTTGATCTGATCTGATCTGATGTAACATTGTATTGTGATTGTCTTCCTATGGTTTTTTTTTTTTTTTTTAATATATTTTAGTGGCTATTGAGTATGCCCACTGAAGGATGTGGCATAATTTTTTTTCTTGTATTTAAATTGTAAATAAATAATGTGATGACTGACCTTGCATGTAAATCTCCCTTTGCACTCTGTTTACTTCAGATAAACACCCAGGAACGGTATTATTAAGTTACAACTCACACCCCTTTCCAACTCTCTGGCTACACATTGTCACACAGTCTTTTAGAACATGTGTTACCATTTGGGCTCCTATGGAAGTGTCTACGGCTCTTCTACCCAGCATTGGACACTATCAGGAAAATATTTGCAGTTGAATAATGTTTGTTGATGTTGAATACTTTTTCTCAGATATTTATTTCCCAGTCTTCTGTCTTATGGAAAATGCCTTAATTTTTTTTGTCTATAGGAATATAAGGAATTGGTCTTTGTACATGTAGTATGGGTGCTGGGCTCTGATATCCTATTAAAAATCCAACAATTTCAGAGAAGGAAATGTATTTAATTTTTACTCTATTAGATAATAATTTAATTAATTAAGCCTTAATTCATGAAGACAATCTTAACTCCAATTTTTTTTCCTTTTTAGGTAATTCAAGCCTTACAGTTGGTAGATAAAACTTTTGGATTGTTAATGGAAGGCCTAAAGCAGAGAAACTTAGTCAATTGTGTCAATATAATCCTTTTGGCTGACCATGGTATGCTTTTTTTAAATCATATTTTATCATTGATTCTATCTTATCACTCTGGGGAGCACACAAATATAATAAGGAATTTTAGAGTCTGTATTTCTAGAACTAGAAGCTCTTGAATGCACTAAGAATGATAGGCTGTGACTAGAGGACTAAAATGTATACTTTAATTATTCTAACAGTCATTCTGAAAAATGTATCCATATATTTCATTTTCTGTAAAAATGGAGTTAGAACTCTACAGGGATACAATTGGGGTGTTATTCAATCACAAGAAGTGCCTCTTTTTTCAGTAAATGATTCTTTCATATAGATGGGCTTCAATTGACTGTATTGGCTAGCTTTACAATGTTCTGCGTATTTTTTCTGAATCACGTGAATAGACTTCTCTAAAGTCCTAGCACTCCACATTTCTCGACTTGAAGTTAGCTCTCCATTTCAGTTAACTTGAATGTTTAAGGAGGTGAGATGCTTCCATGCCCTCTGCAACCTCATTTTTAAAGTACTCATTCATTCAACAAATATTTTTAAAGTGCTAACTCAAGGCCGAGCAGTTTCCTCAATATGGTGTGTGAGGAAGTACATAAAGGAGAGGTGGACCTTTTTTAGATGGGGTGGCCTAGAGGGATAAGAAGATGAAAAGAAGCATGTCTGTAGAACTTCTGTTTATATCTTAGGACATCAAGATGATGTGAAACATAGTAATTAAAGAGTTTCTAATTGTTCTAAAGTTAAGGGAAATGTTTTAATACATATCTTTTTAAAAGAAATTATAAAACATAAAAATAATGAAGTAAATAAAAATAATACAAAGAAAAGTTTGGACTGAGTCTGAAAAATCTTCAAATAAAAAGAAGAGTTAACTACCAAATCTTTTTAGGAACATATGCTGCTCATATAAATTTAAATAAGACCCTTATGAAAAATAAATATTCTTTAAACTTTGTTCTACTTATTTTATTGTTTTATAAAAATGCATGCTATCTTTTGGATTTGAAAGTATTTCATCTTGCCTTATGTACAAATCAAATTTTATAAATTAGCTCTCTATAGAGAACATTCTTTTTCAAAATGAACTGATCTACATTGAACAGATGATCTGTTTATAATTCCTATCCATTCTTTCTTATAAACCTGATTCTTCTCTTCTACTACCAAGACTTTCAAAGCCTGCCATTTAGAATGAAGTAATTGGGTAAACTGTAAAGCTTCTCAAAAACTTGGTTTGATATATATAACATAAAATATCTGCTGTTTGACCTGATTAGAGACAACCAATTGTTACCATCTTATACAGTCAGTGGACATTTTTTTTTTAAATTCAGGAATGGATCAGACCTATTGTGACAAACTGGAATATATGACTGATTATTTTTCCAGTATAAACTTCTACATATATGAAGGACCTGCCCCCCGCATCAGGACTCGTAACATACCTCAGGATTTTTTTACCTGTGAGTATGAAGATGCCCAAATAGAAAAATAATGGTAAAATTAAAAGCAAATAATATAGGCCCCTAATTCTGAGAAATCAGGTATTACCAGGCTCCCTCTTCTGACTTCTTGGGAAGACCACACAGAAGTAAATAAGAAATGCCCATGTTTAAGTAGTCTGTTGATAAAGTCTATGGTAATATCTAATATTGTTAGGTTAAAATATATCCACTCCATTCTTAAATACTAAAATACTTCTTTGCTTAAAATACTTTTTATTTAATTGTATCAGATCATAGTCATTAATAAGCTATGTCAATTCACCTGAATTATTTAATTTTATAGTTGTCAAGTTTCAATTGTAATATGACTTATTTGTTTTTCTTTTCAAACAGTTAATTCTGAAGAAATTGTTAGGAACCTCAGTGTAAGTATACTGCCTCTTAATACATATATTTAGATTAATGTAATGTCTTTAATCTGGGTTTCAAGAAAATTATATTCTATATTTTCCAGTCCAAACCATTCGTAATTTATTTCTTAAACCTCAGTCAACAATTTTTTTTATTCCTGTCAGTTGCTTTTATTTTAGCTGTTTTTATTTTGAAGTTGACAACACTATAGGAAATTTGTTTTGGTACCAGTTTCACTGACTTCTAAATTGAGTGGGTGATGTTTCATTCAACGGATTTAGGCTAGTGAGTTTTGGGCAACATCATTTTTCACATTTTTTGTATGACTTAATACCAAGAAATAGCAAATCATGGATTTTATAGATCTTTTTATTCAGTTAAAAGCAGTAATTTCTTTAAGTATAATTGAAACTTCTTTTAATTGGCCCTTGCATCTCAGGTTGTAAAAGCAGGGCAAATTCTAGATAGCTCAAAGCAATTGGGATTTTTCAAGGTGAAGTTCACCACTTCTGGAGAGTGTGTAGTGGTGTTAATCATTCTGTGTTTAAAGTATATTTGCAAATATATATCTATTTATATGGATTCATAAGTTTACCATTGCTTGGGGTGGGGCTAGATTTATTTACATATAGGTAATATGCAGTTATAGTAAAAACAGAATAAAATGTGAGTGACTGAAGATAAAGAAACACTAGGGAAAGAACAGTTACTATAACCTGGGACACACTGCAAATTTGAAGTAGGAATGACTGCTTCAGCAGAAATGTCTTCATCTTAATCACTCCTTTTTTCTCTTACACCTAATATCCTGATCCTGAATAAGCATGAGGGGTCATCTTACATCTGCTAGTGAGGGTTTACGCGTAGTGTGCCCATGCTGATGGAGGGACGGTGTAGTGAATACAGACTCTAAATCCACACATTGTTTTCCCTTAAGAAGTCCTGTTGGTGAGATGAGGAAGGGCAAATGCCTAATAATCCCAGAGGTGCCAAAGGATTTGATAACACAGGCTTTGGAAATCCATTACATTTGTGCATAGTTTGCCCATTTTATAGGTGTTATGAAGAAATAATTTACCTCTTTTTCAGTGCCGAAAACCTGATCAGCATTTCACGCCCTATTTGAGTCCTGATTTGCCCAAACGCCTACATTTTGCCAAAAATGTCAGAATTGACAAAGTCAATCTTTTGGTGGATCGACAGTGGCAGGCTGTGAGGTTTGTGTGTCTAATTTTTTTCATAATATTTTTAACAATCATATTTCATAATAAATTTCCTTGACCTTATCTTGTTATTATGATCACATGAATATTCCTGAGCATGACAATTTCTTGATCTTTAATATGCTATCTAGCACTTCTGTATATGAAATGACTGTTACTAGGTTGACAGCCTTAGCATCCTAATATTCACAATGTAGATAAGAATGAGGAAGAAGGCTGACTATTTATCAATTGTTCCAGAGATTATTGGTACCAGCACATTCTCAATCTCCACTCTGGTCTGTTAGGTGGCAGACAGGATATAAAAATGATATTAGTTGTCTCACAGGCTGGTAATGAGTAACTGATTAGATGGCTCTCTAAGATCTTTGTCATCTTTGTGGTTTCTCTGAAAGAGCATGCTTATGTCTGTAAGGCCAAGCTAACCAATTAGTTATAACTTTTTTTTCTAGTTACAATTGTGATTCACATTGATCATTGAGCATCTTCAAAATATGTATATTTTCAGAAAATAGAAATTATGGTTTCAGAAAACCATAATTCCATCCCCAAATAACAAATTAATTAATTGATTGAGCAAAATTTTATTTGTGCTTTCTCTGTGTGTACCAAACCTTGTTCTAGGCTTTTGGGATACAGAAATAATTCCTGCCCTCCTTGTCAAGTGGAGAAGTCTGATAATAAGCCAGTATACAAATAAATACACCCTATCTGGTAGTTTACATTCCATTTTACATTCCCTATCTCACATTCTCTATTTTTTGTATTTTATTACAGCATTTTTCCCATATGTGTAAGTGGATATACGTGGAATCAGGTTCATATTATGTTTTCTGGCCTATCTTATTTGTATGTTACATAATACAGAGGAAAATAAAGGCACAGTAGCTGAAATATATGTTTAACAAAGGAAGAGGAGATGAAGGAAGAGAAGAAGTTGGGCTCTAATATAAATGTGTACAGAATGAGGAACTGAAGATGTACTAGAGTGTATTCTCCGAGATAACAGGAAAGCCAACCAGAGCACCACTCGGCCAGAGGGACTGCAGTTTAACATAGTGCCACTAGATGGCACTAGCCTTTCTTCTTGAAGTTTGAGCCCCTTCGGCTCAGTGGGCTGTCCTGTGGCTTAGGACTGCTGGGGCTGCTGCTAAATCGCTTCAGTTGTGTCCGACTCTGTGCGACCCCATAGACGGAAGCTCACCAGGCTCCCCTGTCCCTGGGATTCTCCAAGCAAAAATACTGGAGTGGGTTGCCATTTCCTTCTCCAATGCATGAAAGTGAAAAGTGAAAGTGAAGTCGCTCAGTCGTGTCCGACTCTTAGCGACCCCATGGACTGGAGCCTACTAGGATCCTCCGTCCACGGAATTTTCCCGGCAAGAGTACTGGGGTGGGGTGCCATTGCCTTCCCCGGTGGCTTAGGACAGTATTCTCTAAAAAAAAAAAGAGATTAAAATATATGAACATGATTAAGCTTTACTTCTGTTAGGTTATAAGTTTTTAGTAGTGTGGGTTTGTAATATAAATGTGAGTTCTCCAAATATTTACTGCTAAGGATATGAGATCAAATGGTATAAGGATATGAATTAGGAGACCAATAGTCCAACATGAGAAAGTACCCATGGGTTTGATAGCATGGACTGTGGGCTCTGGAAGGAGAGTCCAGCCACAGTAATACCTCTGGGTTTCAGTCTTTATTACTCAGTCGCAAATTGTGAGCTTTGTACATTTACTAGCAGCAGTGAGATGTAAACACAGCAGCAGCTCTAGAGTTCAAGTTGTGAGAACTTGGACATATTAATATTTCCATGCTTCATTTTCTCAGCTGCAACACATCATGAACCTGGTTTTACTATTCTCTTGCTATGTGAACACAAAGTATACTAGCTTACATCAGAGGAATTGTTGACCACAGCCCTAACCAGAGCAACAGGGAAGTCTCACTTGATTAGATCTTGGGGTTATTCTATCTCCAGCTCTTAACACATGAAGCTCAGGCTACCTGTTTTCTAAGTTAAAATACGTCATCTTTAGTTATAATGTTCAATATTTGATAAGTAGATTAGATTCCATTTTTGAAAATTATAGCACATTTCATCATCTAATATAATCTATGTTCCTCCTTCTCCTCCTTGTTTTGCCCTTTTAAAAATGTTTTAGATTTTACTAATTTGGAGGAACTCAGTTATTTGAAACTAGTTGAAGTAATGTTAAAGTTCCCTTTTAGATTACATGAATAATAGCTTTTTATTTTATGAATGGAAACTGACAAATCATCAGTAAGTCCAGGCACCTTTCTCACAGTGGAGATAGACACTGTCCCCACTAAGGATAGTCACCCAGGCAGAGAGGATGGCAACAATTATAATCAGGTGTAGCAACTGTTGCAATGGGGTAAAGGATAAGGCACAAGGAAACAAAAAGAGTGATTTCACACTGCAGGTGCAAATGCCAGAGAATGTCAGAGAACACTTTCTGGAGGGCCTGACTTCTGCTCTGGGTTTTGAAGACTCAGGATGGGTTAGGCTACATGCTGTGACATAAGCAGGTCTGCCCAGGCGGTTGTCAATCCGAGCATTGTACAGAGACACTCAGCCCAGAAGATGAGTGAGAGAGGAAATCCAACCCTTGCTCAGCTCAACAAGCCTTGACAGGCTGTGTTTACAGGAGGAGAAGGACCTAGTTTCCTTGCTGGAAGGCACTCATCTGCTTGCTAAGCCTTGAGCACTGGTAGCTTGTGACTTCTCAGAGGCTTCTTTCTCTGATTGCTCAGCTCAGAGCAGTGGAGTACTTTATTTATTTATTTTTTAAGCCAGTAGGAGCTCTGGTGCAAAGGAAGGTAGAAAGATAGTGTCAGGTTTCCAGCAAGAAGGATCAGACTCCATCAGTTGAAAGGAGGTCCATATTGCTAGAGCGCCTAGTGAGTAAAGCTGACCTCTGCACAAAGGGCCTTATTTGTCATGACTAAGGAATGTGACTTTGTGAAGAAAGTAGGAGACCACTCAGAGATAGAAGGTGGCTCAAGGTGAATAGATTGGGATTTGCATTTCAGAGCGCTCACTCCAGCTGCCCTATGGAGGAGGATGGTCAAGTGAGTAGCATGGAGGCCAGTTAGAAAAGTGAAAGTGTTAGTAGCTCTGTCATGTCTGATTCTTTGTGACACCATGGACTGTAGCCCACCAGGCTCCTCTGTCCATGGAATTCTCCAGGCAAGAAAACAGGAGTGGGTAGCCATTCCCTTCTCCAGAGGATCTTCCTGACCCAGAGATCCTACCAAAGTCTCTCGCATTGCAGGCAAATGCTTTACTTTCTGAGCCACTACAGGTCATAACCCATTCTTCAGCATGATGACAGCCCCAAGGGAAGCTATGGAGCCCTGGGGGATGGTAAAACTAGTCAGTTAGCACACTATTGGGCAAATATGTATGGTGAACTTATGACTTAGATTTTCCAGGAAGTTACTGGCTCATTCTATTCTGTCTCACATTGGTACTCATTAAAACACGTGTTTCCATTTCCAGCAGGGATATATAGTGTTAAATACACTTGGAGGGGTGTGTGTATGTGTGTGTTACATGGAAGATTCTGAACTTCAGAGTCAGGATAACCAGTTCAGGTCAGATCCATCATAGCACAGAACAGTGAGAGTAGAAAAGAAAAGCGAAGGGAACGTGACAGGTATGGCAGAGAAAGATAGGACTTGGTGACTGACTGAGTATCAGGAGAGGTCTTGCTCGCTGTCCATCTCTGTTGTTATCCAGCTGTGGCAGAGAAATGGGGCCTTGATTTTGACTTTATTAATTAAACACAGAGAAGAGAAAAGAGAATTTGCTCCAAGAGATTTTAGATAGTACTTGGAATTTGAGCTAAATTTTGAAAGATAAAATCACCCAAGTGCCAGCTTCCGTTTTTCCATATGTAATTTCCAGAGCCAAATTAGTGTTTGGAACACTTGAACATGAGTAATTAGGAGAACAAATGTCTAAAGTTTTCATTTGGAAAACCATAGAAAATAGAGTTTTTCAAACACTATTTTTGTCTTTGGCTTCCAAATGCAGTTTTGTAATACTAATGTTTTTCTAATGGAGTTGGATTAGGAGTTGGAACTATAAAAACAAACAAACAAAAACTAGATTTTTTTTTTCTGAAAACAGAAAAATGAATAAAGGATCAATTTTAGAAAATTTTATCAATGACTTGGTTCAAAAGACCTTTTCTTTCTTTCATTAATAAATACTCTAACTTGCCACACAGAATTTAAAACTGAATTTACCTCAATCAAATAGTTCCAATAATCTTAGGAAAACCAAATATTTATTCAATAAGGATAAAAATATTTTTTAAAACAAGTTTTACCTTCTACCAACAATTTTATTACGATTAAGATGACATGAGCTGGCTGCTGCTGCTGCTGCTGCTGCTAGGTCGCTTCAGTCGTGTCCGACTCTGTGCGATCCCATAGACGGCAGCCCACTAGGCTCCTCTGTCCCTGGGATTCTCCAGGCAAGAATACTGGAGTGGGTTGCCATTTCCTCCTCCAATGCATGAAAGTGAAAAGTGAAAGCGAAGTCGCTCAGTTGTGTCCGACTCTTAGCGACCCCATGGACTGGAGCCTACCAGGCTCCTCCATCCATGGGATTTTCCAGACTGGGGTGGGGTGCCATTGCCTTCCCCGGACATGAGCTGGCACCTTACAGTAATGAACATAAACCCCATTTAAAATAGGACTTCTCTTGCTTCCTCCATTCTGGGTAGTATTTAGTTTCTCCTTTCTTCCCTCATTTGGGTAGAGTTGAGTGTGACCTGGTCACTGTTGAGATTTGTTTTTTATTTTGTGATTTATTTTTATTTTTTATTTAAGATGAGTGAGAATCAGTTATGAATTTTTAAAAAGTTGAGTATTTTTAAGACACTAAATTAAAGCCTGTTCTTAAGGCTACAATGTAAATAACCAAAACACTGTATGTGAGTGAATGTGTGTGTGTGTATTTTCCCATGGGGTAGGGAGAGGCAAATGAGAGAAGTCTTTTAAGGCCCAAGTTTGGATATAGTTGGCATTTTCCCTTGGGGGCCTACTTTGAGGGCTTCACAGGAGGCGCTGGTAGTAAAGAACCCACCTGCCAGTGCAGGAGACATAATGAGACCGGGGTTCAATCCCTGGGTCAGGAAGATCCCCTGGAGGAGGGCACGGCAACCCACTCCAGTATTCTTGCCTGGAGAAGCTCATGGAGAGAGGAGCCTGTCAGGCTACAGTCCACAGGGTCGCAGAGTCAGACATGGCTAAAGCAACTCAACATGCACACTTAATTTGAACCAGTATAAAATTGTTGTTGTTCAGTCGCTAAGTCGTGTCTCTGCAACCCCATGGACTGCAGCTCATCAGGCTTCCCTGTCCCTCGCTATCTCCCAGAGTTTACCCAAGTTCATGTCTGTTAAATCGGTGATACCATTCATCTCATCCTTTACTGCTTTAAATAATTTAGGTTCATTTATCACTATTTTATTTTCAAGTATGAAAATTGCATATAAAATTGCTAATATTGCTCAATTCAAAGATTAAAATGTGAAAATGTAAGCAAAATACAAATGAATTGACTTTTACAAGTCTTTCAAGTAATAGAACAGCCTCCTATGGAAGAAAATCCCAAAAGTTAAATATAAACTCTGAATTTAAAGAATATACTGTCTTTTCCTGCTCAAATGTTACAATTAAATTACCCTGAGTTTTCTCTATCCATATTTTCATGTTATTTCCCTAGACATACCAGCCATAAAATTGATATTTTTCCCCAGTTCCAAAGATATATTTTTAAAGTACTGAAGTGCTTAAAGAAATATATTAATGAAATTAATCTTAATCACACAGACATGGCTGTGTAAACATTCAAGTAAGCATGAATACAAATTTTATAAAAATATGTGACTTTATCTTTCTCTTAATGTTTAAGAGTCAAACATTTTTGAATTCTATTTATAGATGCTGGAATTCTCCTTCCGTCTCTCCTACCACTCTCTTTGTTCCTCTGTGGCTGTGAATTTGAGCATGAAAAAAATATATTTGTGCTATTGTTGACAGAAAATTTTACTTATATAAAAGCAGAAACCACATCAAAACCTAGAAAGCTCAGTTTGCAATAAGGTCTCATATCAAAATAAACTGATCACAGTGTAATAATACTTTTTTTTATAGGAATAGAGCATATTCATACTGTGGAGGAGGCAACCATGGTTATGACAATGAGTTTAAGAGCATGGAGGTAACAACTTATTGCCTTTTTTAAAACAAATATTTATTGAGCACCTACTTTGTGGCAGACAATGTTCAGGACTCTTGAATACATTTGTGAACAACACAGATAAAGACCTCTGTCCTCATGAAGTTTTCATTCTAACAGGTGGATATAGACAATTGGCATAACAAAGCAATATGCTTTGCTGATTATCTTGGAAAAATATATATGTGTATATTTGTATTCCTGTCACCTGAAAATAATTGCTTACCCATGTTTGATTCTGTTCTTCTAGTTATTTATATTCTAAAACAATTAGATCTATTAGACATAATGTAATTAAGTTACCTTTAATTAGAGCAGGAAATGGCAACCCACTCCCATATTCTTGCCTGGAGAATCCTATGGACAGAGGAGCCTGGCAGGCTACAATCCACGGGGTCGCAAAGAGTTGGACATGACTGAGTGACTAACACACAAAATCAGCTAAACATAAATAAAAATATTTAGGTCTCTTTATTCTAAAAGTAAATGAGAGATGTATTTGAGAAATCAGTGAGCAAATATAAGTTCTACAAAAATTCAATGCTTAGAAATTTCAACATTTTTGTCATGTAGTAGTAATATATATGAATGATGATATGAAAGGGGTATAAAAAGAATATATGATTTGTGTGATGAATTTCTATTATCCAGATATTATAGAACTGTGCTGGCATTGATTGTCCACTATTACTTGTATTCTCCTGGTCTGTTGACATAGGAGATGCTATGGAAGTAGGTGGATTTAGAAGTAAACACAGTATAGATTATACTTGGTTGCACTTAGTACAATATCACAGGTAGAAATGATGCAAAAATCATTTCCAAATCTGGAAAGCAGCCAATATTTATGATAACTATAAATGGAATATTGAAAAATTGTGATCACTCCATTGTACACCTGTAACTTATATAATATTGTACAGCAACTATACTTCAATAATAAACATACAGCAAAAAAAAAAAAATTATGGAAAGCATTCCTTACAGGGAATAAGATATGAATAGAAGAGTTGTTAAATCATGTCTCTTATCTGTTTTTGAGTTTACATGGCATTTAATAACCGGACTTCTAATGCCTAGGCTATCTTTTTGGCACATGGACCCAGTTTTAAACAGAAGACCGAAGTTGAACCATTCGACAATATTGAAGTCTATAACCTATTATGTGGTAAGTATATCTATATAAACTCAACAATCAAATGTGAATTGAGTTTCAAAAATATGAATTTTGAAGTTGGTGATATGCTGATATCACTTTTAGGTGATATCCTAGAAGTAGATGCTCTGCCTTAAGAAGACAGAAAGTAGAAAAAGACGAGGGAGAGATATTTATTAATCACAATTATTCAGCTATAAGTTTGAGGTTTTTTAAGTAATGATAAACACTAGACCTTGGGAGTGGAGAAGGAAATGGCAACCCGCTCTGGTATTCTTGCCTGGAGAATCCCATGGACAGAGGAGCCTGGCGGGCTACAGTCCATGGGGTCAGAAGAGTCAGACACGATTGAGTGACTAAACAACAACAGACCTTGGGAGACCAACTTTTCTGTTAGTTACCATATGAAAATTTGATAGAACTTAGATAAATAAAATTACACTTCCAACTTCTCAAAACAGGAATAGCACACCTAAAAAACAGAACTATTTTCTTGTGATTACAGACAGAAAGCTTCTGGAATAAAAGGAAGTAAAATAAAGTCCTGGTGGATCAGCACTTATTACATTCAATGTTAAAAACCTTAAAGAGTTTGGGGGAATCTAACCCACCTTCCTGCTGGTACGCTTACCTCAGACCACACATCACTTAGCAAGACAATGAACAAGCTACAATTTCACCTTTCACTTTAGGAATTTGTGAACCTAAATTTGCTCCCAGTTGTCACTCTTAACCTTGCCACTGGCTTGTGGTAATTGAATGTGACTTAGATACCAAAGACTATCCATTTAAAAAGAATGTGTTGTAGCCTTAACAACTTAAATTCTTAGTTCCCAAGGCTGAGTTTGTGGTCAGAGCTGCTGTCCCTTTTCAGGGAGGGTTTAAAAGGAAAAAGAGAGGATGGCAGTTCTAAGAGAGATCTCTCTGGGGGCCTCAGCAGGAGCCACGTACAAGGGTATGTTGGTGCAAGATTTGTATGTTCTGTTTTTATAGGGAAAATTATTTTAAGCAGAGTTTACCAGTTTATTACTTTAAAAGTATCTGTACTTAGAGAACTTTCCTATAACTAAGTAAATATACTACAAGTAATATTATAAATTATTTAACTTCTTTAAACTTGTTTTTACTGAAAGGGTGGCTCAGAAGTTAAGGAATCCGCCTGCAGTGAAGATTCAATCTGGGTTCAATCCCTGGGTCAGGAACATCTCTTGGAGAAGGAAATGGCAACTCACTCCAGTATTCTTGCCTGGAGAATCTCATGGACAGAGGAGCCTGATGGGCTGCCGTCCATTGGGTTGCAAAGAGTCAGACACAACTGAGCAACTAAGCACACAAAATTCTTCTTACTAAAAGTATAGCTTTTTATGTTGCTGCTGCTAAGTCACTTCAGTCGTGTCCGACTCTGTGCGACCCCGTAGATGGCAGCCCACCAAGCTCCCCCGTCCCTGGGATTCTCCAGCAAGAGTACTGGAGAGGGGTGCCGTTGCCTTCTGAGAGCTTTTTGTGCTAGAAAACCGTGATATGCTTAAGGCATAAAGTGACCATTGAAGCAAAGATACTTTTCTCTGGAGAAACAGAAGCAGTTCATGAATATTCCTGTGGCTCATTTAGAGCAACTGTTCCTATTTTCTAGAAAGACGAGGTAGGTAAATTGAGAGGGAAAGGGAAAGCTGGTAAACCAAATGGCATATACAGCAGAATTTATTAAAGAAGTAAATAGCAGGTGTTTGCTTTCTATCATCTTCTGCATAGATGTTGCTGCCTTCTAATTTAAAACTCCTTTGAATTTACTTTTTAAACAGATCTGCTACACATTCAACCAGCACCAAACAACGGTACCCATGGTAGTTTAAACCATCTTCTGAAGGTGCCTTTTTATGAACCATCCCATGCAGAGGAATTGTCAAAGTTTTCTGTTTGTGGCTTTACTACTCCATTGCCCACAGATACTCTAGGATGTTCATGCTCCAGACTACAAACTGTAAGTAATAACTTTACGGATCCATAAGAGTGTAAAGGGCAAGCTCATCTATAACCAGGGTAGCTAACAACCAGGTTTCTAATTTAGCTCAGATATTTACTAAATGAGTATGTCTTTTCTCTGAACCTTATCTGGAAATAAGAACTACATTGCAAGATTAAGTTTTTGAGTATGTTTTGTAAACTGGAAAGCACTATTTGGCAATTGTTTCTCCATGGTGGGCTAACTGTCCCTGATCATTTGAAACAGTGGAATCCTGGGGCTCTCTTTGATTTCCCTTGTAAACTACCTCTCCTACAGCTTAAGAATCATATGGTCAAACTTGGTTATTTCAGAACAATAATACCTAGAGGGGCCAAGGGCTGAGATCTAGCATCAGACACACCCACTAGAGTAGGTGGTATGGCGTCTGATCAGCAGGAAGTCTAGCATTTTCAGTGGGAGGTATTTGATCAATGCTTGGATACTGGTTGACAGTCAGCACTGGGAAGGTCTTTTTAGAGGTCAAGTGCCAAAGCTAGTTCAGGAGTAGAATTTCAGATTCCTGGAGACTCCCAACAAGGTGATATTCCAGTGCTAAGAAGGGTCTACCAAAGGCTAGCAATCAGAACAGGAACTCAAAATACAAGGAGAAAGCCCCTACACCTCTGTAGGAATTGGAGCACATGGGTGGGGCTGGGATTTCAGAATGGAATTGGAGTGTAGTTATCAGGAGTCTATCAAGCTCAAACTAATGTCAAGGTACACTTGATGCCAAGTTCCAAGGGTGGTTGTAAAGCTAAGTAATCAGTTGCTGCCTCAGGTAAGAATTGTTTCTTACATTCAGGGGACAGGGAAGACTTTCCATTCTCTAATCCTCAAAATAACATTATATCACAGAAATAAAGGCATAAATAAATTACCAACCAAAAACGATTTAAAGGGACAGAAATCTAAGCTTCCCGCAAAAAATGTAATCTATACTGAAGATCAGAGTAAGGGTGTGGGTTTCCTACTGCTCCAGATAACCTCAGTAGAAGCACTATTTAAAGTAATGATAATAAAACATTTATGCGATTACTACAGAAATAATCTTGATACCTTGTAAAACATATGTTGTTACTTTGATTCACTTCTTCCCATCTCCCACATTATCTTGCAGAATTCTGACCTTGAACGTGTGAATCAAATGCTAAATCTCACCCAAGATGAAAGTAAGTCAATAGAAACTATGTTAAATCTTTGTCCTTTAGCCCTAACAAAACACTATGTTGTCTTTTGGGGCATCTCTGAAATAAGCTTACAGTCTCTTTTGACCATGAAGATTTTATTGTCAGTACACAGGAGGGAAAAATACCACAGATCTAATCACAGCATCACAAGCATGCAGTCTTTACACTGGTTCCAAGGACGGGATGGACTCCTTTAAATGGCTGTGCATCACCTATAGTCCTCTATTCACTTGTTTAGATGTGAAAAGACAAATCGCCTGGGTTTAAGTCCTGTGTCTACTGCTTGCCAGCTGTGTAACCTGGGCCAGATTACTTAACCTCTCTGTATCTCAGACTTCTCATCTATAAAAATAGTACTCATCTCATGTAACTGTAAAGATTAAAAGAGTGGATGAGTAGAAAGAATTTAGAAGTGTCTGGTCTGAAGTAATGTAAATATTACCTGTTATCCCTTTTATTTCTTACTTAAAAATTTTTTTAATTGTGATATAATTGATACATAACATTATAGTAGTTTCAGGTATACAATATGATAATTTGATATTTGTATTTATTGTGAAATGACCATCACAATAAGTCTATTTAACATCTGTCCCCATACACAGTTATAATTGTTTTTCTTGTAATGAGGGTTTTAAAAGTTTGCTTTCAGTCAGTTTCAAATGCGAAATACTGTATTATTAACTATTATCAACATGTTATTTTTAAAGTATTCTTGTACCAAACTCTCTAGGCCTGTTTTGTCATTTGTAAAATGGAAATAGCTATTTTTAGACCTGTTACGAAGATTAAATGAGTTAACATATGTTTGTACTTAGAACAGTGCTTTTCACACGGTAAAAGTTCAGTAAATATGTTGGCTATTTTGATGATCTTCTTATAATCTACTGTTATTCCATGGCATAAATACTTTGCAGGATTTTTAGCCATTAGCGCTTGATGAAATATAGATTATAATGGCAAACAAAAAAGAATAAATACATTAGGACATACTTTTAATAAAATTTCAATTTCTTTCCTAGGACAATAAGTACAGTAATTAATCTTTGTTATAAGTATGTGCTTTTAAGGTTTTATCTCTTCAAATATGTCTTGTGAACTGTTAGCTGTTTAGCTAAGTGATTTATCTAAGCCTTAGTTTCACAATTTGTAGAATAGAATAATAACACCTACCTCATAGGGTTGTTGTTAGATGCAAAGAGGTTAAATAAGTAAAAGAGTTACCAGCTGCTGCTGCTGCTGCTGCTAAGTCACTTCAGTTGTGTCTGACTCTGTGCGACCCCAGAGATGGCAGCCCACCAGGCTCCCCCGTCCCTGGGATTCTCCAGGCAAGAACACTGGAGTGGGTTGCCATTTCCTTCTACAATGCATGAAAGTGAAAAGTGAAAGTGAAATCACTCAGTCATGTCCAGAGTACCTGGAAAATAGTAATCCATCAGAAATGAGTGGTTTCTATGCATAGACCCCATGGACTGTAGACTGCCAGACTCCTCTGTCCATGGAATTCTCCAAGCAACAATTATTTACTGCAATGGGTTGCCATTCCCTTCTCCTGGGTATCTTCCTGACCCAGATATTGAACCTGGGTTTCCTGCATTGCAGGCAGATTCTTTACCATCTGAGCCAAGAGCTCAGAGCCAGGCTGTGCAATAGAAACATTTGCTAATTTCACATTTTTATTTTATGTTATTTTTATTTTAGTAACAGCAACAGAGAAACTAAATTTGCCATTTGGGAGGCCCAGGCTTATACAGAAGAACAAGGAGCCTTGTCTCCTTTATCACAGGGAATATGTCAGTGGATTTGACAAAACTCTCAGGATGCCGCTTTGGAGCTCATATACGGTCCCTAAACCAGTAAGTTCCTGTGTCCATTGGTCCACAGAGGCTGGAAAGAAATTGTAGCTTGTTTGGTTTTTCTTTCAGAGTGATACTATTTTTTAATTTATTTTTTAAATTGGACTATAATTGCTTTACAATGTTGTGTTAGTTTCTGCTGTACAACAATTGAATCAGCCATATGTGTACATACATCCCCTCCTTCTTGAACCTCCCGCCCAGCCCCCACATTCCACCCCTCTCATCCATCAGAGAGCACTGGGCTGAGCTTCCTGGGCTGTGCAGCAACTTCCAATTAGCTGCCTGTGGTCGTGTCTATGTATCAGTGCTCCCTTCTCAACTCATGCCACCCTCCCCTTCCCCGGCTGGGTCCACAAGCCTGTTCTCTACATCTGCGTCTCTCTATCCCTGCCCTGCAAACAGGTTCATCACTTTCATTCTTCTAGATTCCAAGTATGTGTTAAGATGTGATATTCATTTTTCTCTTTCTAACTTACTTTACTGTGTTTGACAGACTCTAGTTTCATCCACATCACTACAAATGACCCAATTTGTAGTTCTTTGACATTTTAAATGCTGAATTTTGATTTCTAGTAGAGAGACCAAAAGCTCAACATTCAGAAAATGAAGATCATGGCATCTCATCCCATCACTACATGGGAAATAGATGGGAAACAGTGGAAACTGTCAGATTTTATTTTTCTGGCCTGCAAAATCACTGCAGATGGTGACTGCAGCCATGAAATTAAAAGACACTCCTTAGAAGGAAAGTTATGACCAACTTAGATAGCATATTCAAAAGCAGAGACATTACTTTGCCAACAAAGGTTCGCCTAGTCAAGGCTATGGTCTTTCCTGTGGTCATGTATGGATGTGAGAGCTGGACTGTGAAGAAGGCTGAGCACCGAAGAATTGATGCTTTTGAACTGTGGTGTTGGAGAAGACTCTTGAGAGTCCCTTGGACTGCAAAGAGATCCAACCAGTCCATTCTGAAGGAGATCAGCCCTGGGATTTCTTTGGAAGGAATGATGCTGAAGCTGAAACTCCAGTATTTTGGCCACCTCATGCGAAGAGTTGACTCATTGGAGAAGACTCTGATGCTGGGAGGGATTGGGGGCAGGAGGAGAAGGGGAGGACAGAGGATGAGATGGCTGGATGGCATCACTGACTTGATGGATGTGAGTCTGAGTGACCTCCGGGAGTTGGTGATGGACCGGGAGGCCTGGCGTGCTGGGATTCATGGGGTCACAAAGAGTCGGACACGACTGAGCGACTGATCTGATCTGAGAGAGACCAAAAGGAGCCCACTGGGCCTGTGGCTTGTAAGACAGTGTCGCAGGTTTTACTTACAAGTACTTGCAGGTGCTCCATGAGTGCAAAAGAGGGATTCTTGGTGTTTTGCTTGAAGAAAGTAGAGTGTTTACAGGCCAGTTGGCTAACTGGTATGGCAGGCAGAAAAAAGATTTCAAAGAGAAGCAACAGGAAGTACAGAGGCACACGTTTCACTTGGTATTTCCCAAGTATTAGGGTACGCCTAAGAGGTGATGGTAATTTATTTATAAAAGGTTTTGTTATCTATTTGATTACTTTAAATACTATACTATCTGTTGTGCACCTTGGTAGGTACAATAAACATAATGTGAATAAGAGGTAATTTTCTCCTATAGGGTTTAGCACTCTAAGAAGTCAGGCTAGACTTATATGTATATAATACGTGTCAGATCTCTCTAGATTGAAATTGAGAATCCAATTGTTTCAATCCTCTGTTCTTTTTTACTATTTGGCAAACTCCTTTTTAATTAATGTCACTGGGACAATTGACTTCCATAAGAAAAAAAATCTCAGCTCCTTACTTGACACCATATACAAAATTAAATTACGGGTGAAATTATAGACCCAGATGTGAACAGCAAACCCGTATTTTCTCTTATGTATATCTCTATGGCCTTAGGATATGTAAGGAATTCTTAGTACATAGAACAACAACAAAAACTAAAATAATTCAAAGGAAATTGATTAATTTACATTAATGTGTGGCAAAAAACTAAGTTATGGATGGATTTGCATTGCATATAAGAAACACATGATGAATATAACAGGAGAAGTAAATGGCAACCCACTCCAGCACTCTTGCCTAGGAAATTCCGTGGACAGAGGAGCCTGGCAGGCTACAGTCCATGGGGTCACAAATAGCTGGACCTGACTTAGTGACTAAACCACCACCATAAGAAATAAGTGATGAAAGTGTTCTAGTTTCATTCTTTTTCAAGTATTCGACCAGGTTTCCCAGCACCACTTGTTAAAGAGATTGTCTTTAATCCATTGTATATTCTTGCCTCCTTTGTCAAAGATAAGGTGACCATATGTGTGTGGATTTATCTCTGGGCTTTCTATTTTGTTCCGTTGATCTATATTTCTGTCTTTGTGCCAGTACCATACTGTCTTGATGACTGTGGCTTTGTAGTAGAGCCTGAAGTCAGGAAGGTTGATTCCTCCAGTTCCAGTCTTCTTTCTCAAGATAGCTTTGGCTATTCGAGCTTTTTTGTATTTCCATACAAATTGAGAGATTATTTGTTCTAGCTCTGTGAAGAATACCGTTGGTAGCTTGATGGGGATTGCATTGAATCTATAAATTGCTTTGGGTAGTATACTTGTTTTCACTATATTGATTCTACCAATCCATGAACATGGTATATTTCTCCATCTATTAATGTCCTCTTTGATTTCTTTCAGCAGTGTTTTATAGTTTTCTATATATAGGTCTTTATTCCTAGTTTCTTTAGGAAGATATATTCCTAAGTATTTTATTGTTTTCATTGCAATGGTGAATGGAATTGTTTCCTTAATTTCTCTTTCTATTTTCTCGTTATTAGTGTACAGGAATGCAAGGGATTTCTGTGTGTTGATTTTATATCCTGCAACTTTACTATATTCATTGATTAGTTCTAGTAATTTTCTGGTAGAATCTTTAGGGTTTTCTACGTAGAGGATCATGTCATCTGCAAACAGTGAGAGTTTTACTTCTTCTTTTCCAATTTGGATTCCTTTTATTTCTTTTTCTGCTCTGATTGCTGTGGCCAAAACTTCCAAAACTATGTTGAATAGTAATGGTGAAAGTGGACATCCTTGTCTTGTTCCTGACTTTAGAGGAAATGCTTTCAATTTTTCACCATTGAGGATAATGTTTGCTGTGGGTTTGTCATATATATTTGGGAGAATAGCATTGAAATATGTATAATATCATATCTGAAACAAGTCGCCAGTCCAGGTACGATGCCTGATAATGGATGCCTGGGGCTGGTGCACTGGGACGACCCAGAGGGATGGTATGGGGAGGGAGGAAGGAGGAGGGTTCAGAATGGGGAGCATGTGTATACTTGTGGTGGATCCATGTCTATGTATGGCAAAAGCAATACAATATTGTAAAGTTAGGCAAAATAAAATTTAATTAAAAAAAAAAAAGAAATAGGTGATGAGTATGCTGCTGCTGCTGCTGCTGCTACTAAGTCGCTTCAGTCGTGTCCGACTCTGTGTGACCCCACAGATGGAAGCCCACCAGGCTCCCCAGTCCCTGGGATTCTCCAGGCAAGAACACTGGAGTGGGTAAGTGATGAGTATATAGAAGAGTAGTTAGGATCCAGAACAGGCAGTAAATTTCTGCCAATAAGCAAGAGAATCACAAGCATCTTACTTAATAAATGGGCAAAAGATATGGACCAAGCAATTGAACTTCATTAACAATTAGGGAAAAATAAATAAAAGCAAAAATCAATCTGCCAAAAATCAACCCAAGCACTCATTCATGGCAGAAATGGTTTTATTTAAGGCATTCCCCAGGACCATACAGCTGCCCAGTAAATGTTTACTGAGTGAATACACTGGATAAATTAATCCCAACCATTATTTTTAAAGAGCTAAAGAGAAAGCAGTATTTCCAACCAAACTCCCAACCAGAAAGATAAATAATCAGGAAGCTATTTTTGTAGAAAAAATTGGTATTTTAGATACAAAGACTGATGACAAACCCCTACTTATTATTGTTCTTGCTAAGGGTTCAGATATTCCATCTCTTTTTATGGAAAGGAAGTGATCGGTGGTATCCAGTTTATTTACTCTTCTTGTTCCAATTCAAGATTTTTGGAGAAAAATAAGCATATTTTCCCACAACTAATTAAGGCTTTATGTGCCCTCAACGCCAACTCTCCTGCTGACAATGGTTTAATTGTGGCCAGTGGTAGACAAGCACTCATGTTGTTTTCCAATATGGGCAAATATTTTACAAAGTTACCTGAGTTCATATGTATGGTTAATGGCGACATCAATTTCTTAATAGGCACAGAGTTCATTTATTTGTGATTTTCATACAGTGAACATACTGTGAAGCATATTATGAAACAAATATGAAGTTATTCACTCCTTAAAATAATTTCTGTTTGTTTTTGATTTTGAGAGGGGCAGTATGCTCATGGCCAGTTTTATTAGTCAATTCTCTTTTGAAAAATCTAGGTACCTGGGATTATGTGGTGGTAAGAGGAATGTTTGTGTTTCTAATACTTTCCCCTGCTGTCTTGCATTCCTGAATTTATATGAGCTTTAGCGGAAACCAGAGGCAGAGAGATTTTAAGTGAGCTCAGACTAGGAGTTTAGTACAATGCTTTTTTGTTATTGTTTTAAAACGAGCGTCTTTGTTACCCAAAGTTCCTGTCCTTTCACTGGTCCCACAGAACTGCTTGTGTATTTCTCCCTCCATGTGACAGGATGGAATTCTAGCAATTTTCTGCTTTCTAATTCAGAAATTACTCTGTTAGTATGTTGTGGTTCAAGATAATTACATACAAGGATGTTTTGAGATTCACATAAAAAATGTTGTAAATCAGCTCTGTGTTTGAAAAATCAGACTTTAAATAAGCACTTTTTGGAGCGTGGACCCAATTGGCTTGTGTTTTTAAGTTTTATGGAGCTTTTGTTTTTCTGTGGCTTTGGTGGGTTTTCTAACTGTTGTTGTTATTATTTCAGAAGAGTTTTGGGGAAGTAGTTGTGATTTGAAATCAAGGTCTTAGAGCAATTGCTTCAGAACTGTTAAGGTTGATCAGACTGCATAAAGATTTTGCTTCTGTGCTTCCTCAGCAGGAAGATATAAAGTGTTTGTTTTTCTTTGTTGCTAGGTAGAAAATTTAAAATAATAGCAAGAATTACAATTATTATTTAGCATATACAATTCAGAAATTGAATATGAAGTCAAAGGGCTTTTTCAGAGAAGAAAATCTAGCACACTTTGAAAGATATCTTCCCATTCCTATATATAGGGAGAAGGATATATATATATATACACACACATATATGTACACATGTGTATACATATGTATATATTTCCAATGATGGAATTTTTACAAAGCCTTTTTTGTTTCTAAAGCTTGTTAGCACTGATATTATAAATTGTGACCCAAATATGTTGTGAGTCTTTAAAAACTAGGAACATTGTTGTGTATTGCAAAAGACTTTTTTTGGACTGTAATAAGTATTTTTCCCTATAGAAAAAAAAAAGAACATGACCAGAAAAATAATTTTAAAATGTGTATAATTGTTATTCTTACCATAAAGCAAGACAGCAGTTCTTCCATCTTCCTATAAATATGTTTTAGCTTTGACATTCAGCCTACAGATAAGGAGAGTTTATAATTTCAATAAAAATAATTGTGTCCCTTTTTAATTTCTGCTTTGTATTCATGCCCGACTAGAAATGAAAGTATCTTACTTTCCTGTCTGTATTCATCATCTACTTCCCTTGAAGAATTTTGAGAGCTAGAGAGTTCAGATTTCATCTGAGTGTCTGAGTTCTATTTATTGTTTTCCTGACTTTCTATCCTTTGACTTAAAAAAACTCTAAGGAACTCAGAAAAGATGGCAGGATGAAACATCAACTCACAATATTCTGGGTGTCTATATGGTTTACTGGGTTAGCTTTAAGTCTCCCTGGTTCTCTCACTTTGCAACATCTGTTTTTTGGCCATACCCAATGGCACCCCACTCCAGTACTCTTGCCTGGAAAATCCCATGGACAGAGGAGCCTGGAAGGCTGCAGTCCATGGGGTCGCTAGGAGTCGGACACGACTGAGCGACTTCACTTTCACTTTTCACTTTCACGCATTGGAGAAGGCAATGGCAACCCACTCCAGTGTTCTTGCCTGGAGAATCCCAGGGACGGGGGAGCCTGGTGGGCTGCCGTCTATGGGGTCGCACAGAGTCGGACACGACTGAAGCGACTTAGCAGCAGCAGCAGCAGCAGTGGCATGCGGAACTTCCCTGACCAGAAATTGAACCCCTGCCCCTGCAGTGGAAGCATGAAGTCTTAACCGCTGAACCACCAGGGAAGTCTCTGCAACATCTTTATGTGCCCCTTTCTACCAAGTAAAGAAACCTGGTCATTCAGAATTGTTCATTATATGTTTTTGAAAGAATATGAACAATTGCTTTTAGCATTCTAGTATCCATCACCAGAAGGACAATGAAATAAATGGTGAGAGTGGATATACTGTATCTAAAACAAATACCTTCATATTTCTTAATCTGCTCCTTGTTTTGGTGGTTATATCACTGAGGAGCTTCCTAAGAAAGGAAGAAGGGAAGATATATATTTGAGACTTCATCTCAAATGTTCATCTCAAAATGTTTTTATTCTAAATAATATGCATAATTATGGAATAGCTTTAGAATTTTAGAAATATGTTTTATTCAAAATTAATAAATATTAGACTTCTAATGTTTTTATATGCTTCTCCCTTTTTTCTATCTCTTGTTTTTAATTCACTTTTTGAGAAATAGCTGCAATTTCATTTTCTAGAGCTTACTGAAACTGTTATTTCTGCTGTCATATTTTTAAATCCCAAGAGCTCTTTTTGTTATCTCCTTCCTTATAAAATGCTTTCTGCTCTTTCTTTATGATACCATATATACACTCATTTATCTAAGAAGAGAGTTTTCTTCTACTCTCTGCATTGTCTGTTTTTCTTCTTGGTTTCTCTTCCCAACCCCAGTGTATATATCTGATGGTCCTTGGCTGTCGGCTCATGTTTTAAGGGTGAGACACTAAGCTACAGGGCTGGGGCTTACCAGCTGATAGGCTTCATTATAGATTAATTAGGAAGACCAGACATCTTGTTGGAGACTCAATTGTATCTAATTTTCTTTTCAGGCTGGCTTGTTTTCCAAAGAAAGGACACTTTTAATCTGAATCAACATACACAGGGACAATGAGACTGGAGGGAATCTTACCATTCAGTACATAGATTTTAAAATTTAATTCCATTGCTGTGTAGGTGTGCTTTAGCCTGGTGATCCTTCTGGTTCAGCCTCTCCAGTGAGCAAACATTCTGTCTGGCCTCTTTTACAGACTTTCAACCTATGCTCTTCTTTCCAACTTTACACACATCCCCTGTCGTTAGGAGATTCGCAAGTTCTACACTTCTGGTGTTCTACAGTAAGAATCCGCTTCTTTGGGCTTTCCCCAACCACAGGCTCTTGGTTGTCAATGTTCACTGGTTTACCAAGTCAAGGTTACAGTAGTAAACAAATACGTTTAACTTCCTGTTTCTGAAAAATTTTTATCATCTCTTATGTGTCTTTATCATTACTGTTCTTTCAGTAGGATTTCAGAAGGAAGCAAAGATAAATGTTTGTGTACAATCGAGTTGAGAAATTTACTCAACTTCTGTATAGTTTTTTCCAACTGGAGTATTGCAGTATGTTAGGGGTACTTTTCCCACTTGTCCTTCCCCTCATCATATCCTATCTGTTCTATATCTTATCTTGGGGATAGCACACAGTGTAACTTGCCTTTTCCTTTGTTAACTGATCTTGTGCATTTTATTTATTTTTCCCCAACTTTATTGAGATATAATTGACATGTAACATTGTGTAAGTTTATAATGTGTACAATCTGATGATTTGATTTATGCCTATATTAGAAAATAATCACCACATATGTTTTAGAGGTAGTCGTGATTTAGTCACTGAGTTGTGTCCACCTCTTGCAACCCGCTCGTTAGACACCATAGCTAATTTTTGCTTTTAATGCAATATAGTGAATAGAGGAAGAACATTCTAATTTAATTTAATCTCTCTTTTACAAATTTCAAAATAATTTTTTAAGAAATAAGTACACAGTGGGCAATAGCTTATAAATCAAAATCTCTGAAAAATTTAAATGAATAGCAAAAACTATGCTATGCTAAGTCACTTCAGTCGTGTCCGACTCTGTGTGACCCCATAGACGGCAGCCCACCAGGCTTCCCCGTCCCTGGGATTCTCCAGGCAAGAACAGTGGAGTGGGCTGCCATTTCCTTCTCCAATGCATGAAAGTAAAAACAGAAAGTGAAGTCGCTCAGTCGTGTCCGACTCTTAGCGACCCCATGGACTGCAGCCTTCCAGGCTTCTCAGTCCGTGGGATTTTCCAGGCAAGAGTACTGGAGTGGGGTGCCATTGCCAAAATGTTTACATACTCATAATTACATGCTAATCAAAATATGATTATATAATACTATATAACCTTAAGTACTTAGGTGGCACTTTAATAGGATACCTGCTAATAAATAAATTATTGTGTTATTCTCTAAATAAAGTTGCAAAGAAAATTTAAAAAAATGCTTATATTTCATAATCAATAAAGCATAGCTACAAATTTATTAAAGTTCCCCATTAAGTAAATTCATACAACTATAGCTTCTTTAAGTTAATCTTGGGTTAACTAAAAGTTCTTGTTCAATTGAAGAATACTATTCTTAATTCTATCTATATTTTTAAAATAAATTGTTTATATTTATTTTAAATTTTTAATTGCAAGCACAATATAAATTACCGACTAAAACTTAGATCCCAAAAAGGATTTGGATTTTTAGCAGTAGCTCTCATTACTTCTCTGTACTCAGTTCAGGTTTTATTCTGCAAATAATCCTTTCCAAAGTGTATTTGATTTGCCCTCCCTGTGTCCCTAACCAGAAGGGAACCACAGAGGAAAACATTGCTGAAGACATCCATTTCCATTGCTTGCATAGACCTGATTCACTAAGAAAATAGGAAAAGGTTAAATGAAAAACATTCTAGGGAAGTTACAAACCATATAAGGGGTTGGGTGAGCCACACGTGGGCGTCATTTTTTTCTTCTCTTCTCTCTTTCAACAGGGAGACACATCGCCTCTTCCTCCCACTGTCCCAGACTGTCTGCGGGCTGATGTCAGGGTGGCTCCTTCTGAGAGCCAGAATTGTTCCTTCTCTTTAGCAGACAAGACTATCACCCACGGCTTCCTCTATCCTCCTGGTTTGTATAACTCTTTTTTAGAGCAGCAGCTTAGAAAGCCCTCATCAGCTGGATGTGGGCATGTGCCTTAAACATATGCTCCCCACCAAAACTACCTGCTTGGGCTAAACTAGCTGCCCAGGAGGCTTCCAGTGGTTGTGGGCCAGCCTGGAGCTATAATAAAAACTAATAAATTTTGCACTGGGAACCACACATCAGCTCTGATCTGGCCCAGATGTTCAGAGAGTTCGGCAGGTTTAAGTTTAATTTTAAAACTGAAGTCTCTTTGGAGAAGGACACAAGCATCTAAAAAAACAATTTTTTCTCCTGATGACTGGCCAAGCTAAGGCTTGTGTGGAGAATGCAGCTGTGCGTATGAAGACAAATTAGCCTGGAATTTGGGCCTTTTGCTCATGCTGTACACCCAACAGCTTTAAACTGCGGATTAAGCAGCTGAATGAACTTGAAATATTTTTTCAAAAAGTTTTTCTCTTGGGAACATGCAAAAGCTAGTGTGATTTTTATAAAACTCAAATCTCTCCTCTGTTCAGCAAGGGTTGTCATTTCCTTAATTTACTCAAGAGATTTTCAACAATTTTAACTTCTGGGAAAGGGTTTTCTCCAGATATTTGGCTTCGGTTTTCTGGAAGCCATAACCAAAGAGGTCACTTTAGAGATTTATATTTCAGAGATTCTGAAGTTTACAGTGGGGGAGAAGAGGCTCAATGAAAACAAGTATCACATTGATGTAAAATTCCTAACAGGATTAGGATAATAAACTGATGTATCTTACTACAATCTCTAGAGACAATTAGAGCTCCATCAAATATATGTAAACCCTAGGACAAATCTTAAGTAGTTGCAACATTTGATTAACAAAAATTTTTAAATTCACCCTTAAAATAGTGTCTGTTAAGCCTTAAGATACTGGTTGATTTATAAATGTTTGCCTTGATAAGGAAATGAAATTAAAAGCTAAACAGCTTGTCTCAAAAAATATTAAGGCTAGAATGAAACTCCTTTTTAATTTTCCATTACAAATTCTGTTAGCAGTTCCATTCTGGGCAAATTCTTATTTTTCTCTGAAAAGAAGATAATGTTTATTGACTTTCCAACTTTCAGAGTTTGATTTAAAAAGTAGAAAAGTCATAGAGGATCTGAGGACTGTGAACAGCATGTGAAATCTTAAAGAAAAAAGCCAAAAAATCTTGCTTCTCTTTGCCTTTCGGTGCCCATACATTGGCCTTTCAATAGAGTATTAGTTAAGGTAGCCAAGTGCAGTTTAAATGTAAATAGTGTTATAAGAAACACTCATAGGCTTGCAGGAATTTAAATCCTCTCAATATTTCAGTAAGAGAGGCTATGAGACAAATGAAGCACAGAGGGACATAGCATATTGCCCAAGTGGGTCAGCTGAGGGCAGCAGAGCTGGGATTCCAACCCCAGGAGTCTGGGTCCAGAGTACACACTCACCCAGCGCACACTCTGCTAGACGTCATGTCCATGAGTCTTCAAAGCTAATCATTTGTGGTGCTGTCAGCAATCTTCATTGAGTTAAAACTCTCTTTCTTAAGAAAATTTTACTTTGGAATAATTATTTATCACAGTATTATTATCATATGTATATTCAATAACAATGCTTTCCTATCAGTATTATATTTGTTTTAAAAACTGCTGTAACAAATTATCCACAGACTCAATGGCTTAAAGCAACAGAGCTTTGTTCTCTCAAAGTTCTGAGGCCAGAAGTCTGAAATCAGGGTGTTGACAGGGCCACATTCTCTTTATGGGAGTGAATCTAGGTGGGGGATCCTTCTTTAGGTCTTCCAGCATCTGGGGGCTCCAGGTGTTGCTTGGCTTGGAGCTGAATCAGTCAGTCTCTGCCTCCATCTTCACATGGCCTTCTCCTCCAAATCTCTCCTCTTTTCAACCCTCCTTCTCTTTATAAGGATACCAGTCACTAAAGGGCTTCTCTGGTGGCTCAGATGGTAAAGAATCTGCCTGCAAGGCAGCAGACCAGGGTTCAATCCTTGGGTTGGGAAGATCCCCTGGAGAAGGAAATGCAACCTACTCCAGTATTCTTGCCTAGGGAATTCCACAGACAGAGGAGCCTGGTGGGCTAGAATCCGTAGGTCCCGAACAGCTGGGCACAACTGAGCAACTAAAACGTTCACTTTCTTTGTAAATTCAGTATAATCTTATCTTGAAGCCTTAATTTAATTACATTTGTGAAGACACTATTTTCCTACCTATCACCTTCTGAGGTGATGGGATGATGGGACATGGACATATCTTCTTGAGGGTCACCAACCATCTGCAAGGTATCAGATGCATAATACTGCCTGAATTATGAATGACGTCTACCAGAGACTGCTTTGTGACTCTGTGTTTTTTGTGTTAATAAATGTACATTAATATGTAATAGTAATAGGCCTATTATATAGAATGCCATATTTTCTTTTGTAGCTAGAGTTAATAAGATTTATTTGTTTTGCAGCAAACAATAGAACTTCCAATAGTCAATATGATGCTTTAATTACAAGTAATTTGGTCCCTATGTATGAAGCATTCAAAAGTAAGTATATACTTAGATTATTAATTTTGGTGACTCTTTGAACTTCTGAACTAGACACATCCTTAACTGAACTTTGTTCCTGTTATTAGTCATTTTGTTCTTATGTTTTAAATATAGAAACAAGAAGGATATCTAATATAAATTCTTTTCACCTTACTTGAACTTTGGGTGACTTGTTGCTAGAAATTTGATAATATTTTAATCCTAATTTTACTGTAAAGAGCTAATCACAAAATAAAACTTTAAAAAATTATACACATTTGTATTTCTATATATACAATTGTATATAATAATGCAAATGTATTATTTCTATACAAAATAAAATTTTTCTGACACTCACCATAAGCAAATGAAATGTGTTTGTCCCAAGTCATAATTAAAAAGGCAGTATGTATGTTCTATTGTTTAATACTGTCCGTAAAGCAATTCAGCCCTAGGAAGGCCTTTGGAGACATATTTAACTATAATTTCAAGACTGCAACTACATCAATAACAATACCTACCATGGATGTGGCTGTTTAGTTTTGCTGCTTAGACTGTTTTGCAGAATTTCTCAATGACCACTGACAAGTATTGAAGTAGAATTGGATGCTATTTAAATGTACCTGTTTATAATAGAAAATATTTCCATGTTCAATAAAGGTAGATATTTTAAGCACTTTATTCCTTTATTTTTAGCCATGTGGAATTATTTCCATAGTGTTCTCCTTATAAAATATGCCATGGAAAGAAATGGAGTCAATGTGGTTAGTGGACCAATATTTGATTATGATTATGATGGCCATTTTGATGCTCCAGATGAAATTGCAGAGTAAGTAATTTGAAACCAAATGGACATTTTGATTTAGCAATAGGGTATCATAAGGGGAAACCTAAATATTTTAAATTAAAACTCAGCATTCTATTATATAACATATTTATGTAGAGATATAATTACTGACTATTTTCAACTAGTCTATCAAAAGACCACAAAATTTTTATATGGTAAAGACTTAAACCAACAGGCAAAGAAAAAAATGTCCAGGAAAGTTTTAGCAAATTTTTTATTTGGAAAATTTCTAAACTATTGAGAAAGGAAAACATAGTTTTGTCGCAGCTAAGGAAGTAGGGAATGCTCACTGTGCTATCAGAAAGTAGAGAACCCGGTTCAGCAATAAATAAAAACAATCAAAAAATGACTATTCAAAATATTGCCCGATAGTTCAAATAGTGGATGATTCATGAAAGTATCTCCCAGGAGAGATTATAAGTGTCCTGTAGAAAACTAGTCCTGTTTATCTTTATAAACTTTATATTTACAACTGTCTTTGGACTGCAGCCATGAAATTAAAAGACGCTTACTCCTTGGAAGGAAAGTTATGACCAACCTAGATAGCATATTCAAAAGCAGAGACATTACTTTGCCAACAAAGGTTCGCCTAGTCAAGGCTATGGTTTTTCTAGTGGTCATGTATAGATGTGAGAGCTGAACTGTGAAGAAGGCTGAGCGCCGAAGAATTGATGCTTTTGAACTGTGGTGTTGGAGAAGACTCTTGAGAGTCCTTGGACTGCAAGGAGATCCAACCAGTCCATTCTGAAGGAGATCAGCCCTGGGATTTCTTTGGAAGGAATGATGCTGAAGCTGAAACTCCAGTACTTTGACCACCTCATGCGAAGAGTTGACTCATTGGAGAAGACTCTGATGCGGGGAGGTGGGAGGGATTGGGGGCAGGAGGAGAAGGGGAAGACAGAGGAGGAGATGGCTGGATGGCATCACTGACTCGATGGATGTGAGTCTGAGTGACCTCCGGGAGTTGGTGATGGACAGGGAGGCCTGGCATGCTGCGATTCATGGGGTCGCAAAGAGTCGGACACGACTGAGCGACTGATCTGATCTGATCTTGTAAACTAAGCTGTATATCTTTGTACTAAACCTGGTCATATAGATTGCTAGGAATTACTCCTGAATCCAGGACACAGGAACAGAGAGTTGAAGTGTCATCCATGATTTTTCTATTATCACAATAGACTGTACTAAATTATGGTAATGTCTAAGCCTAGACTATGTAAAGCAATGATCTCTGCTTATACCTTCTGATAAGATAACATTTATGACCACTAATTAAGCTTGTCACCTTTTAAATTTTGTTTGCCTTGTCCTTATGTCAGTGTTTATTGACCCTGTCTTTCTCCATTTAATAATTCTAGCAAATGCTTTGATAGCACTTTACTCCATGCTAGGTACGCTTCTAAGCATTTACAGATACTTTATTTAATCTGAGAAAGATCCTCATGTTAGATTCCATTAGCTCCCATTTAGAAAAAGAAACTGAAGCATAGAGAGGTTAATAAACTTGTGTAAGTTCCATAGCTAAGTAGTAAAGCCAGAACCCAAGCAGTCTTGCTCTGATTCTAAATCACAGTAACATAGTTATACCAGTTATACCATACTTATACCAGTTCATTTTCCTTTTAGTGGACTCACACTAATAGCTTACCTTTATTTTGCACTTGAAACTTTTAAAGGCACTTTTATATTTATTATATTATTTGAGACTAAAGGACTGTCAGATCAGCTGTATAAATTTATCCCTGTCTATGCTGTTGGAGAAGACTCTTGAGAGTCCCTTGGACTGCAAGGAGATCCAACCAGTCCATTCTGAAGGAGATCAGCCCTGGGATTGGGGGCAGGAGGAGCCCTGGGATTTTGGTCACCTCATGCGAAGAGTTGACTCATTGGAGAAGACTCTGATGCTGGGAGGGATTGGGGGCAGGAGGAGAAGGGGACGACAGAGGATGAGATGGCTGGATGGCATCACTGACTCGATGGATGTGAGTCTGAGTGACCTCTGGGAGTTGGTGATGGACAGGGAGGCCTGGCGTGCTGCAGTTCATGGGGTCGCAAAGAGTCGGACACATCTGAGCGACTGATCTGATCTGATCTGATCTGATGCTGTGAAAATGGTACCACAGGATCACCTCCGTGTTAAAGCTGAGGAAACTTAGAAAGTCATAGAATATTAGAGGATTAGTACGCATCTAATGTCTAGTAGAAGTGTGCAGCTAGTCTTGGAATCCCAGATCCTTCATTCCCAGCCCCTGCTCTTTTAGGAAATGTCACTAGAAAGTATAAAGTCAACAAAACTAGAAGGCAGAATATCATGCTCTGCTTTTCTTTGTATTTTAATATTTTCCATGATAGAATGACCAAGCTTGGACTTCTGTAAATCTTGATTCTGGCTCAATAAGGCTTAAAAATGTGTGATAAGATTTTATATTTTCTATTTATTTACTTTCTCTAGCTATAATTTTACTTTTGTGTTTCTTAAAAAATATATATATATAGACATATAATCTTCAGAAGCAAAAGTATAATAACATCAAATGTTTTCAATTATGCTTTTAGCTATGCAGTCAACACCACTGTTCCCATCCCAACGCACTACTTCGTGGTGTTGACTAGTTGTAAAAATCAGAGCCAAACCCCTGATGCCTGCACTGGGTGGTTGGACGTCTTACCCTTTGTCATCCCTCATCGACCTACCAATGTGGAAAGTTGTCCCGTGAGTATGCCCCCAGAGAGGTCCTGGGCCCAGAGAAAATGATTCATCAGAGCTCATCTGGGCTTTCATAAAGTGGTTCTGACTACAGTACATATTTTAGGTGTTTCCTAGGTTAAAGTTGTACTAAATGTGACCTCATTTTTGAACTTTCCCTTAGACTATTGATCTCTATGTAAATAACACTCATTTAAACATGAATATTTAAATATTAATGTAAACATGCATATGCTTACATGAACATGTGTTTATATATGCTTGTCATATATATTTTGTTTAGATATATTTTACTCACATTCACTAATAAGGGAAGGGTGGTAGCTTATTAATCTTTTATTCTGAATGCATACCTTAAGGTTCTGTCCCAATGTTGGCACGAAATTAATGCTTCTTAAGTGACTCTGTCGGAGAAGGCAATGGCACCCCACTCCAGTACTCTTGCCTGGAAAACCCCATGGGCGGAGGAGCCTGGTAGGCTGCAGTCCATGGGGTCGCTAGAGTCGGACACGACTGAACGACTTCACTTTCACTTTTCACTTTCCTGCATTGGAGAAGGAAATGGCAACCCACTCCAGTGTTCTTGCCTGGGGAATCCCAGGGACGCGGAAGTCTGGTGGGCTGCCGTCTATGGGGTCTCACAGAGTCGGACACGACTGAGGTGACTTACCAGCAAGTGAATATGTAAATATAAAAATCCCATCAACTTTAAATGTGAGGTCTGAAAAAATATATATATATTATGTATATATATATATATTTTTTTTCTTAAATATATACATATATTTATAAAATAATTTGGTTCAAATGACATTCCTTGTTTAATATCATGTATTAGGTCTCTTCAAAATTTTGTGGATCAAGGCAAATTACATGTAAATATTTACTTTGACTTCATATATGTTCTTCATAGAAAAAAATATGCATCCTGGTAATTGGTCTTTACTGAAGTCATTCAACAAATATATTGAATACCTTGTAACTGCACAGTATCATGACAGATACATTTTAGAATGCACCAGGGAGGAATATATTGTCTCTGCCCTCAAGGAGTTCATATATAACTTTGATATGTAAATTATATATGTAAATGAGATGCAGACACACTAATGGGTTAGTTGATCATATAAGAATTAGTTTAAACATTAGAAAGTAAGAGACACTACAAAGTTGGGATTCATTGCCAAATACTGTTATATGGATTTACTGTTTCAAATTCAAAACACATCTAGCTGGAATAATCAATAATGGTTACATAAACTGGGGTGGAAGTAAGGCCCTAAAAGATGGGCATCATTTGAACAGAATGAAAAGATTAGAAAGACTTTTCCATGGAGATAATGAAGGGAGGGACTTGGTAACTACCTGGATGCAAGAGCCAAAGGAAAATGGAGAGTCAAAGCTGAATCAGAGATTTTAAATGTAGACAATTAGGAAAAAGAAAGGAAGTTAGGAATGAGAACTATTTTGGCAGGTAGGTAGGATAATTAAGAGCAGGCACATCTGATTTGTAGAAATGGGCGTTCACATGGAAAATCCCATGGGCTATTAGGGTCGGATTAAAGCTTAAGTTCTAGGCCAGGTTGAGATTCCTCTCTATTCTTTCAGGTACTGAACACGTAGCTGCCTTCACCATGCTATGTACTCTGGGCAATACACAAATAAATCAGACATGAATTATAGCAAAAAAAAAAAAAAAAAAGGCTCATAATCTAGCACTGAGAAGCCTCATCAAATAGAGAAAAGAAAAATAAGTGGCACAAAGAGGGACAGATAAAACTGTTGTAGGATTTCAAAGGAAAAATACTTTCTGGTAAGGAAAGCAACATTCTAGTTGAGTCTTGAAGATAGGGTTTGAACTTGAGTGTTTGATGGCTGCTTTCACTGACTAGAAATGGAAGGCAAAGGTCAGAGGCTAAGCAATGGATCACTCACAGTCCTAGAACCATGAAGAATTTCCAAACAAGAAGCTATCAGGAGATGTTGTATAGTTGAAACTCTTCCTATTTGTCTTGTCAGAAGTTTATTTAGTTGAGACAAGGGGAAGCTATTATTATGCACTTCCTCTTCTAGTGGCAGACTTTGGTGACTGATACTCTTGGTGTGATACTTTTTTCCACTCAGTCAGGAATAAATAGTTCTTTTTTTTTTTCTGATCAGCAATAAAAATTTTTATTAAATATTTATTTTTTTAACTTAAATTTTATTTTGCTTAACTTTACAATATTGTATTGCTTTTGCCATACATCAAGATGGATCCGCCACAAGTATACATGTGTTCCCCATCCTGAACCCTCCTCCCTCCTCCCTCCCCATACCATCCCCCTGGGTCGTCCCAGTGCACCAGCCCCAGGCATCCGTTATCAGGCATCGTCTGGACTGGTGACTCGTTTCAGATATGATGTTATACATATTTCAATGCTATTCTCCCAAAGCATCCCACCCTCTCCCGTTCCCAGAGTCCAAAAGTCTGTTCTATACATCAGTGTCTCTTTTGCTGTCTTGTAAACAGGGTTATTGTTACCATCTTTCTAAAATCCATATATATGCATTAGTATACTGTATTTGTGTTTTTCTTTCTGGCTTACTTCGCTCTGTATAATAGATAGTTCTTTATCATAGAGGTTCTAGGTAGCCACTCATAATAGGTGTGCAAAGAAGAAATTATTTGCTATCCCTGGTTTAGTCCCTTATTACCTTCTATTAAGACCTTTTGAAAATGAATTTTAAGTAGTTTCATTGTCTCCTGTCCTTTTCACTCTTACCTCTGTATACCACAACCAAATTCCTCATCTTAAAATTTAGCTTTTCATTACGAGTATTTTCTCATCTGTAAACTTTGATTATCTATCTACCCTGAATAAAAGTACTGTACAAAAAGAGCAAAATCCCCCAGCCTGTACTTAAGGCTTTTCACAATTTACCCTCAGTTGACTTTGCAGACCCAAGTTCCAGGCCAACTGAAGTTCTTGAAATTACTTGACTAGCTCTTGGTTTTCCCTACCTCCATGCCCTTGCTCATGAGCTTCTCTCTTCTAGAATGCCTTTCTTTGCTATCTGCTAAAAATTCCACCTACACTTCAAAGTAAAGCACAAATGGTACAAAGCTTTTCCTGTGTATCCACAGTGGAGACGATCTCAAAATTAATAAAGCATCATTTCTATTGATTAAGACATGAAGACCATTAAGCTGGACATATTCCAAGATTTTAAAGAATTGACAGGATAGTAATCAGTGCATGACATTGGATAAACAGAACTATGAGACGTAGTATGATGAATATGAAACAAGCTAAGATTATAAGAGAGGCTGTGATATTGATACATGTGACTGTCAATTTGATATGAAGGAGGAAAGACACTGGACGATAAAGTCAGGTAACTGAAAATTTAGGTGTGACTAGCCAAGAAATACAGAAAATGATCAGTTGTTTTGTGAGGGATAAATTTGTTGTTTGTGGTCCTTAAATTGAGAAACTAGTTGAATACCTAAGAGGCTACAGTAGAGAATAGAATGCAAATGCCTGGGTTTTGGAGTTGAATATCTGAGTTCATTTACTGATTTGGCCTCTTTGGGGAAACAGCTGAGTATCACTTTCCTCAAATGTATGAAACAATTCACCCCCTAATGATGTTGTTGTGAAAATTATATATTTCATATAGACTCCTAAAAATTCTCAATAAACAGTAAGCAAATGGGGGTCATTATAAATAAATCATTTTTCATGAAGGAGTTACATTCTTAAGTCAATATAAAGTGAAATCTTGTATACAGATAAAATCACATAGAATCAGATCACCAAGAAAGTACAGTACCTACACAAGCTATACCTTGAAAAGAAAGTTAAAGTGTTAGTCACTCAGTCATGTCTGACTCTTTGTAACCCCATAGACTGTTGCCCACCAGGGTCATCTGTCCATGGAATTCTCCAGGCAAGAATACTGGAGTGGGTTGCCATTCTCTTCTCCAGAGGATCTTCCTGACCCAGGGATAGAACCTGGGTCTCCTGAATTGCAGACAGATTCTTTACTATTTGAGTGATGTAGAATCTGCCAACACTTCCACTAGTATTAGAACAAGTAATTGGGCTTTAATTGTGAAGTAGTTAGCTTGCTTTAAGGGTCATACTATATGAAAATTCTGCATTTTTAAATATCATAATCACTGAGTCTGTGGAGGTACTCACACTGCAAGAAGTTTCAGGCAACTGACACCGTTTGTAGAAATGGTAGATTCACAATTCCACCTCACACTTGATGTAGAGAACTTTATTCTTATTTTCTTTTTTCCTTTGTTCTTCCATCATTTCTTCCATCTTCCTCCTTTTTCTTTCCCCCCTTAACTTTGTATTATTAAATTCCTGTCAGATAAATGAGAATGCTGCTGTAAGTCCACATGACTATCTGTATTTTAACTTAGTATATGTTGGAAATGTAGCTGTGTACGTGCTTAGTCGTTCACTCATGTCCAACTCTTTGCAATCCTGTGGACTGTAGCCTGCCAGGCTTCTCTGTCCATGGAATTCTCCAGGCCAAATACCGGAGTGGGTTGCCATTCCCTTCTCTGGGGGTTCTTCCTGACCCAGGGATCGAACCAAGTTCTCCTGCATTGTAGGCAGATTCTTTACCATCTGAGCTACCAGGGAAGCCTGGAAATGTAATTGGGGGTACACAATTGTACTGTAAATAGAATTGGGGATAAGACAATACAGGTATGGAATGTAGAGGAGATCAGAATTATAGAGACAGATTTTGTATTAAATCACAGGAGTGAAATGAAATTGCCAAACAGAAGAAAGTAGAGAGAGGAGGCCAAAGATCAGATGTCTGTTCTTCCAGGAGGACAAACAATGGAAGTAAGCTGAGGAAACAGAGGGTGTCATTGAATAAGGGAGCAGAGCTATGGAAGATAAAGAAGGAACTTTCAGAACAGCTAAGCGAAAGGGCTACAAAAATTCCACTAGGTTAAATCAACCTTATCTAGGTGGTTCCATTAGTGTGATGCCAGCAATGACCAGACTATAAGTGAATAAGGAAGTAGTTAGGAGAGAAAAACACTGAGACTGATATCACCTCAAAAAACTTACAAATTAAGTTTTATTGGGGGTGTATACAATATTTCTATTTATGTAATAGGTGTAATACATATAGATTAATAAATGGATTATATAAATTATCAAAAGCATGCATTTAAATATGGTTCATAGAAACTCAATATACACAAGACTTCTATTCCTTTGGGATGCATTGGTACAGCTAGAGCAGTTGTCTATAGCTGAATTCTGTTCAGATTGGTTGGTGCTGGTGAACTATCTGATATGAAATAGCTTGAGTATTACCCCTGCCTAGGTATAATTATGTTGTTCTTTAAGATCATTTCTTTGCAGCTTTACAAAAGATTGTCAGGTGTTCACTAAACATTCAGTTAGATGGATACCAAATAAGCCAGGAGAAAATAGAATAATAAAAGCCAAATGGGAGAAAACTTTATGGGAAAAGTGATCAAAGCCATTCAATGTTGCTAAAATGTGAAAAAGTGAAATGAAAGTCATTCAGTCATGTCTGACTCTTTGCCACCCCATGGATTATACAGTCCATGGAATTCTCCAGGCTAGAATACTGGAGTGGATAGCCTTTCACTTCTCCAGGAGATCTTCCTGATCCAGGAATCGAACCAGGGTCTCCTGCATTGCAGGCAGATTCTTTACAAATTGAGCTATGGGGGAAGTGCTAAAGAGTGAAGGCAGGAAGAAAAGACTGAATTTGATTCCCATTAGAAATATGAGTTAAAATTAACACATCACATATTTATTTAACAAACAATAACTCACCTCATGAATCTTACCTGGAGAGGTACTTACCTACTTTAGAGGTTTGAAACAATGATTTCCTCTTATACTTCCTCTGGCTGAAATAGTAGCTGCCTATTTTAAACTTGCATATTTAAAAAACAAGTGAACAAGTATGCTAAAGTTAATTGAAAGTTATCCATGCAGACTCATCTAATTAACGAACTTGTAAACTTTCTTACTTTAAAAAATAGCTAGAAATTTAGCAACTTCATATGTTGCTGTCAGAAAAGTCAAAAATAAAGAATAAGGAATTTCATAGCAATCCATGGCTCCAAATTATTGAACTAACCCATATATATATATATATATATATATATATACAGTATTTATGGTAAAATTTTTTTACTATGCTATTTATATTTTTTTTCAATATACTATTTTTTATATTTAGTTAAAAACCTACTGAAAGTCAAATGGCCAAGAAATATCTGAAAAGACACTCAATAATACTCAGAGTAATAAACTTTAAACATGGATAAAGCACTATTTTGCAACATGGTTTGGCAAGGACGTGGGGAAATGGGGATTCTCCTCCACTGTCAGTGGAAGTATAAATTGCTATATGCACTTTGAGGAGTGTTCGGTTCAGTTCAGTTCAGTTTAGTCGCCCATTCATGTCCGACTCTTTGAGGAGTGTTAGGTTTACTATTCAGAGAAGGCAGTGGTGCCCCACTCCATTACTCCTGCCTGGAAAATCCCATGGATGGAGGAGCCTGGTGGGCTGCAGTCCATGGCGTCGCTAAGAGTCGGACACGACTGAGTGACTTCACTTTCACTTCTCACTTTCCTGCATTGGAGAAGGAAATGGCAACCCACTCCAGTGTTCCTGCCTGGAGAATCCCAGGGATGAGGGAGCCTGGTGGGCTGCCGTCTATGGGGTCACACAGAGTCGGACATGACTGAAGTAACTTAGCAGCAGCAGCAGGTTTACTATTTAGTAAAATTAAAGTTGCATATACTCTATGACCCAACAATTTCATTTATATATCCTAGAAACTCATGTTCTTAAACATAGAAGACATGTTCCAATTTATTCATAACACTATTATTTATAATGCCCCAAATACTATAAATACATCAATGAAAATATTAACTGAGCTGCCTCAAACCATAGCTAAAAATAGATGATTTAACTAGATTTAGATATTTCACTATGAATAGATTACAAATATAAAATTGAATGAAAAAGTATAGAATCTCATTTATATCATTTATATAAGTTTGAAAACATAAATCAATGCTATATATTTTATATTGATGTTTAGTAAAAGTTCAGAAAACGCAGACTGGATTCACACTGACTCATGACAATGATTTCCTTTGAGTAAGACTTGACTTCATCTTTAATGTTTCATTTCTTTAAAAAAGTTATACCTGAAGTAAACATAAAAGTGGCTCTACTTTATGGCAGTCTGTATTTGCTATTGTATAGTTTGTACTTTCGTTTTTCTTTTTATGTTAACATACAACAAAATTTAGCTCTATTAAATTAAGATTTAAGGCAATAAAAACCATAAGAACAAATATCGAATCAATGAGTTGGACATATGTCAATATACCTCAGAAAAAAATAAGCAAACAAAAAAACCACAGGAAAAAGGGACAACTTCTAAGTAATAAAAGAATTTTCTGTTTATGAAAAACCATGCTCCAGGGGAAATAATCTTTTGCTTTTCTGTTTCAGGAAAATAAATTAGAATCTCTTTGGGTTGAAGAAAGATTCAATGTACATACTGCCCGCGTGCGTGATGTGGAACTTCTTACTGGACTTGACTTTTATCAGGAAAAAGCACAGCCTGTCTCTGACATTTTGCAACTAAAGACATATTTGCCTGTATTTGAAACTGTTATTTAACTTAATATATAAAACAACTTTGGCAAATTGTGAATGATTTTTTTCCCATTGAAGACCATAAAATAAAATATTCTATTTTCCTTAACTCCACTAAAAGCTGTATTGTGTAATTTTAATTATTTCTTTCTGTTTTTCATTTCTATAAAAATATAATGTTTTAAAGTTACACAGTCTGCACAGACTGTGCTACGTTATTCCTTCCTTATTATCTTATTTATAATCCTTGGCTATCTTTTTCTTCCCAACATTATCTAAATAGAAAGCAGAGTATGAGAAGTAGGTCTCACTTTTGAACCAAATCAATTCTACATCAGTTTTGTTATAAAACTTTTTACACTTAGCAATCAGGCAATATGTATTAAAATTTAAAAAAAATACACATTGCCTTCATTCAATAATTTCATTTATAAAAGTGGTGCCAACAGATATACTTTGCACAAGTGCATGAAAGTATCATCTTTTACGAAGACCAAGTGGTAGTGATGGTTAAGTTGTTAAGTCATGTCCAACTCTTGTGACCTCATGGACAGTAGCCCACCTGGCTCCTATGTCCATGAGATTTCCCAAGCAAAAATACTGGAGTGGCTTGCCATTTCCTTCTCCATACAAAGATCAGAAAAGCACCTAAAAGTCTTGTTGAGCAAATTATGTTCATGTATGCTAAGTTGCTTCAGTTGTGTCCGACTGTTTGTGACACTATAGACTAGCCCATCAGGCTCCTCTGTCCATGGGATTCTCCAGGCAAGAATACTGGAGTGGGTTGCCAATTGCTACTCCAGGGGATCTTTCCAACCCAGGGAATGAACTCGCATCTCATGTTTCCTGCACTGACAGGCGAGTTCTTTATTTTGCCATTAGCACCATGTGAGCTAATGGTAAGCCCAGGTGAGCAAATTATGGAGTTTATTTAAACAAACAATGGAATGTGATTCCACTGCTATAAACAAAGAAGTTGGTCTATATATTGATGACCATATGGCTATTGTTAAATGAAGAGCAAAGAGTGGTAGAATAGCATGTATAGTATGTTATCATTTTTAAGGGACTGGAAAAACTTCTTTTTAAGTTAAAATGTTAGTCTCTTGGTTGTGTCCGACCCTTTGCGATCCCATGGACTATAGCTCACCAGGCTCCTCTGTCCATGGGATTCTTCAGGCAAGAATACTGGAGTGGGTTGCCATTTCCTTCTCCAGGGGATCTCCCCAACCCAGGGGTTGAACTTGTGTCTCCTGCATTGCAGGCATATTCTTTACCATCTAAGCCAATCTCTTAAAGAGCTGGATAATAAAAGCTTTTAGGCCATACAGAATGTTGCAACTACTCAACTCTGTTAATATATCAAGAAAGTGGTCATAGATGATACATAAAAGGAATTGGAGTAACTGTGTTTCACTAAAACTTTATTTAAAAAAACAGATGGGGGCTAGAGTTGGTCCATGGACTGCAATTTGTCAATCCTTGATTTATGTCTTAAGCCAAGGTGGCACAAATTAATACTGAAAGATGGAGATAAAATTTTTATTTTGTGCCCTTTGACATTGCCAAAAAATTAAAAAAAACTTACTTTATACATATGTATCTCTTTAATTTTTCAAAATGTGATTTTTAAAAATTTATTTGTTTTTTATTGAAGGATAATTACTTTACAGAATTTTGCTGTTAAATGTGGTTATTAAGCAAAGAGATCCTAGTATTCATTTGGTAAGTAATAGTATTGGTCCAATTTTAGGATTTGCAGACTGGCAATGTTCCAGACTCATTTCTGATATATATACACCAGTTCATTCAAGGGACACAGGCTTTGTTGGTGACAAAAAATCTTGTGGCCTGAGCTTCAAAAAGTCAGACAACTTCAACTGAATTAATTATAGCTAAAAGTTAAATGTTAGCTTAGGGTCATTGGATTTTTATTAATGCCACATAAAGAGTTGGATTTAAAATGTACAATATAGAGAGGCTTAAAGATAAGACAAAAAGATGAAAATTATTTCCAGCTAAGTGTCAGTCAAAAATGTTGATGCCCTGTATATACACAGAATTCCTCCAATCAGTGGTCCCCTGCCCCACTGTGGCCTATAAACCAGATAAGACCACCTGGAATTTAGACCCCACTTTGTGGCAAGACAAGTGAAGGATGGTTTAGTGCTGAACTGCATTTAAACTCTGGATGCCCTCATTACTTCTGAATTTCTCTTAAAGTAACTAAATTGTTTTCGGTATCAGATTAAATGGGTGCTCAACACAGAAATAAAAATTTCACAAAGAGAAATATTAAAATCACATATTTATGCACAGAGATTGTGTAATGTACTTTTTTTGGTATCATTATCTAATTAAAAAGATATATGTAAGTGAGAAATAGATTTAAGGGCCTAGATCTGATAGATAGAGTGTTTGATGAATTATGGACTGAGGTTCATGACATTGTACAGAAGACAGGGATCAAGACCATCCCCATGGAAAAGAAATGCAAAAAAGCAAAATGGCTGTCTGGGGAGGCCTTACAAATAGCTGTGAAAAGAAGAGAAGCAAAAAGCAAAGGAGAAAAGAAAATATATAAACATCTGAATGCAGAGTTCCAAAGAATAGCAAGAGGAGATGAGAAAGCCTTCTTCAGCGATCAATGCAAAGAAATAGAGGAAAACAACAGAATGGGAAAGACTAGAGATCTCTTCAAGAAAATTAGAGATACCAAGGAAATATTTCATGCAAAGATGGGCTCGATAAAGGACAGAAATGGTATGGACCTAACAGAAGCAGAAGATATTAAGAAGAGATGGCAAGAATACACAAAAGAACTGTACAAAAAGATCTTCACAACCAAGATAATCACGATGGTGTGATCACTGACCTAGAGCCAGACATCATGGAATGTAAGTCAAGTGAGCCTTAGAAAGCATCACTATGAACAAAGCTAGTGGAGGTGATGGAATTCCAGTTGAGCTCTTTCAAATCCTAAAAGATGATGCTGTGAAAGTGATGCATTCAATATGCCAGCAAATTTGGAAAAGTCAGCAGTGGCCACAGGACTGGAAAAGGTCTGTTTTCATTCCAATCCCAAAGAAAGGCAATGCCAAAGAATGCTCCAACTACCGCACAATTGCATTCATCTCACACGCTAGTAAAGTAATGCTCAAAATTCTCCAAGCCAGGCTTCAGCAATATGTGAACCGTGAACTTCCTGATGTTCAAGCTGGTTTTAGAAAAGGCAAAGGAACCAGAGATCAAATTGCCAACATCCGCTGGATCACGGAAAAAGCAAGAGAGTTCCAGAATAGAAAAACATCTATTTCTGCTTTATTGACTATGCCAAAGCCTTTGACTGTGTGGATCACAATAAATTGTGGAAAATTCTGAAAGAGATGGGAATACCAGACCACCTGACATACCTCTTGAATATTTGTATGCAGGTCAGGAAGCAACAGTTAGAACTGAACATAGAACAACAGACTGGTTCCAAATAGGAAAAGGAGTACGTCAAGGCTGTATATTGTCACCCTGCTTATTTAACATATGCAGAGTACATCATGAGAAATGCTGGGCTGGAAGAAACACAAGCTGGAATCAAGATTGCTGGGAGAAATATCAATAACCTCAGATATGCAGATGACACCACCCTTATGGCAGAAAGTGAAGAGGAACTCAAAAGCCTCTTGATGAAAGTGAAAGAGGAGAGTGAAAAAGTTGGCTTAAAGCTTAACATTCAGAAAACAAAGATCATGGCATCCGGTCCCATCCCTTCATGGGAAATAGATGGGGAAACAGTGGAAACAGTGTCGGACTTTATTTTTTGGGGCTCCAAAATCACTGCAGATGGTGACTGCAGCCATGAAATTAAAAGACGCTTACTCCTTGGAAGGAAAGTTATGACCAACCTAGATAGCATATTCAGAAGCAGAGACATTACTTTGCCAACAAAGGTTCGCCTAGTCAAGGCTATGGTCTTTCCTGTGGTCATGTATGGATGTGAGAGCTGGACTGTGAAGAAGGCTGAGTGCCAAAGAATTGATGCTTTTGAACTGTGGTGTTGGAGAAGACTCTTGAGAGTCCCTTGGACTGCAAGAAGATCCAACCAGTCCATTCTGAAGGAGATCAGCCCTGGGATTTCTTTGGAGGGAATGATGCTAAAGCTGAAATTCCAGTACTTTGGCCATCTCATGCAAAACATTGACTCATTGGAGAAGACTCTGATGCTGGGAGGGATTGGGGGCAGGAGGAGAAGGGGACGACAGAGGATGAGATGGCTGGATGGCATCACTGACTCGATGGACGTGAGTCTGGGTGAACTCTGGGAGCTGGTGATGGACAGGGAGGCCTGGTGTGCTGCCATTCATGAGGTTGCAAGGAGTCGGACACGACTGAGTGACTGAACTGAACTGAACTTTCAGTATGTAGTCTAGTTTTTATAATAAACTTGTTTGTAAAAGTGTAAAAAATACAGTTAGTTGCATTAAAATAAATATTTATTTGGAAAGAATTTGAAAGACACAGAAAGGTTGTAAGAATAGCATAAAGAACTCTATATAACCTCTACCCATCTTTACTAATTGTTAATATCCTCACTATGTATATTTATGGATAGCTTTAATTTTTCCCCTGAACTTTCTGAGATTACATTGGAGTCATCACGCCCATTTATGCAGAAAATGTTCAGGGTTTATCTCCTAAGATCAAGGACATTTGTACAACCACAGTCAGGAAGTTTAATGATGATATAATATCATTTTTTAGTTTCCAGATCAAATTTAGTTTTTTTCTCATCTTCAGTTATATTCTTTAAAGTATTTTATTTTCTGTGACCACCCCGCCCCACCGCCCCCAAACAGAATCATGCATTGTATTAAGTTTTCTTTCCTCTTTGGTACACTTCCTCAGTACCTCAGTACACTTCCTTTTGGTACACTTCCCTACCAAGTAATGTTAATGTTTTGAAGAGTCAATTTATTTTGTAGGCTGTTCCTCAGTTTCGGTTTGTCTACATTTCCTCATAAAGTTTTGTATTTTTGGCAGATGCTACATCAGTGTTGGGCTTCCGTGGTAGCTCAACTGGTAAAGAATCTGCCTGCAGTGTGGGAGAACTGGGTCTGGGTTCGATCCCTGGAATGGAACGGTCCCCTGGAAAAGGGAATGGCTACCCACTCTAGTATGCTGGCCTGGAGAATTCCATGGACTGTATGAGGTCACAAAGAGTTGGAAACAACTGAGTGACTTTCACTTTTTTTACATCTGTGATAGTGTGCTCAGTGCTTCATTTCTGGGAGCACAAGATGTTCAACTTTGCCATTACTGTTGAGGCCAAATTTGGTCTCGTGGTTACGTTGGTGTTCACTAGGTTTTTCTTCTGCAAAGGGAGTGTTTACTCCTTGTAAATTGTGAGTTATTTGTGGTGAGATAGTTGAGAACCAGATGTATCCTGTTTCTCATTAAATTTTTACCCATCTTTGGTATCCAATAATAATTCTTCCTTGATTCAATTTTTACTATGACAGTTCCAAAGGGTGATTTTAAAAACTGCCATTATTCCCCCTATATTTATTGGCTTTCTACTATAAGGAAAAGAGTTCCCTTCTTATTTTTTATTTATTTATTTTTTATCTGTAGAGACTCATGGATTCTTTCTTAGTCCAACTGATTAAAATACACTGAATCATTGTTTATTTTGGTACTCAAATCGCCCTCAGACTTGACCTGTGTAAGCGCCTATAAGTAGGCTCTTATGTCCTTTTGACACGTCATTATTTTTCAAGAACTTCTTTGCTGCTGCTGCTGCTGCTAAGTCGCTTCAGTCGTGTCCGACTCTGTGCGACCCCATAGACGGCAGCCCGCCAGCCTTCCCCGTCCCTGGGATTCTCCAGGCAAGAACAGTGGAGTGGGTTGCCATTTCCTTCTCCAATGCATAAAAGTGAAAAGTGAAAGCGAAGTCGCTCATTAAGTGTCTTCGTGACCCCATGGACTACAGCCTACCAGGCTCCTCCGTCCATGGGATTTTCCAGGCAAGAGTACTGGAGTGGGTTGCCATTGCCTTCTCTGAAGAACTTCCTTACTTTTTGATAAAAATAAATGTTTTCGGCTCATCTTGTATGACCTGTGCTAACTCTGAAATCAGCCATTTCTCCAAGGAGCTCTGGTTCTATTTATTTGGTGCTGGTGTCTTAATTAATTTCGGAGCATCACTATATCTAGGCTCCTTTAGTCAACAGAAGTACAATCAATCTATAGCTACATCCCTGTCTGTGTCTCTCCATTTATGTTTATTATAATTACACATATAAAATGCAATGAGTTCAATGACCATTCAGTACTACATGGTCCTTTCTAACTCCTCATTTCATAATAGTATCTTCCTTCTCCAAAAGTGAGAAACTTGTTTCCCAACATTATCAATATTTTTATTCATTGCTCAATCTTACAAGGAATGAAGGAATTGCTAACCAATACCATTGAGAGAAAAAAATCTACGAAGTAGACTTTAAGAATTGTTTTTGTTTCTTTGTGTCTCTAGACTTAGAATTTATAATCAGATTCTGTGTCCCAAAATGACTAGGATTAATTTTCCCCCTTCAGTATAGTTACATTATTCTTTCATGGATCATGCCTTTGGTATTGTATCTGAACACCATACCCAAGGTCATCTAGGTTTTCTGCTATGCTCTGTGCTATGAGTTTATAATTTTGTATTTTACATTTATGTCTATGATCTATTTGGAGCTGATTTTGTGAAAGATGTAAGGTCTCTGCCTAGATTAATTTTTTTTTCTTTGCACTTGGATGTCCACTTGTTCTAGCACCATTTGTTGAAAAGACTAGCTTTGCTCCACTGTATTGCATTCACTCCTTTGTCAAAGATCAGTTGACTACCATAGTTAATTAAGTCAATCCCCTATGTGAGAGCCTTTAATTGTTTCCAATATTTTGTAGTTACAAATATATTGCAGTGAATAACTTAATCCACACGTGTATGTGGTATGTGTTATATGTTATATGTTAGTGTCTGACTAACAGTCAGTCAGTGTCTGACTCTTTGCGACCCTCTGGTCTGTAGCTTGCCAGGCTCCTCTGTCCATGGGATTCTCCAGGCAAGAATTCTGGAGTGGGCTGCCATTCCATTCTCCAGGGGATCTTATGGACCCAGGGATTGAATCTGGGTCTCCTGCATGGCAGGCAGGTTCTTAACCACCTGAGGCACCAGGGGAGCCATTAGGGAATCCACACGTAAGTTTGTTTCAAGTGTACCTTCTGTAAGAATTTCTAGAAGTTGGTAAGCATATATATGGCAGCTTTATTTTTTTTTAAATAGGCACAACTTTAATTCCTAAATTGGTACATCAAAATCTGAACTTAGAGATGTAGTTTTCCTCCATCAGAAAAGCAAAGATTTATTTTTTCTAAATCATAAAAAGCACATACTCATTATAACACTATCCAAACTACATGCACATATATGTATACTATTTAACTATATATATAACTATTTTATATATAAACTATATTTACATGTAAACTATATTATAAATATATTAAAATCACACATAGTCACATCAACCAATGATTATAACAAACTCTATTAACTCATGACACCTGGACATAGCTTTCCTTTGAATGTAGTATTTGAACATGGCATTTGGGGAAATGTCAATCCACATCAGTTTGTGTCAGAGTCAGATTTTTTTTTCCTCAGGGGCATTTCAAAGCTTTCAGGTAAATACTTACGTTTTGAGGATTTTAAAACTTTCTACAGAAAGTTTAACTTATTGGAGTAAGTCAGGAAATGACTACTTCGTATTTCAATAAATGCCTTGACATTTTACAAATTGATACCCACAATGTGTAGCTGAGAATTAATGGAGCCTTAGGCGGAGAAGGCAATGGCACCCCACTACAGTACTTTTGCCTGGAAAATCCATGGATGGAGGAGCCTGGTAGGCTGCAGTCCTTGGGGTCGCTAAGAGTTGGACATGACTGAGCGACTTCACTTTCACTTTTTACTTTCATGCATTGGAGAAGGAAATGGCAACCCACTCCAGTGTTCTTGCCTGGAGAATCCCAGGGACGGGGGAACCTGGTGGCCTGCTGTGTATGGGGTCGCACAGAGTCGGACACGACTGAAACAACTTAGCAGCAGCAGCAGCAACTGCAGCAGCAGGGGGGTATAGTCGGGATCCATGTTAGTATTCATGGCCAGTCATCACCCCAAATCTTGCAGTTATTTTTTGACTTTTGTACAATAGAACTGTATCATCTCCCAGGTGATGCAATTGTCTTTCGTTTTTATTCTACTGACATGGAAATGTGAACAACTAAATTTTTGACAAGTCCTTTGTATATAATTGATACCTTAATACTACAGAATTGCTTGCTTTTAAATAGAGGAACCTCATATTACTGCTATTTTAAATTATATGTATTTTGGTAGACAGGCATATAAGAGGGACCTTTTTGTGAGTTCCAATGTTACTGAATCAAAGATTGCAATTAATTCTTGTTTTCAGAAGAGAACATTCTAACTCAAGTGGGGTCAGCTAAGGTCTTGAGAGCAGACTTGGAAAGAAGGGAAATTTTAAAGTTTGGCTTATTTTCCAGATTTAGTTAAGATTCTGGAAATTTATTTTCTCAATGCCTTTCTCTCTTCCTCCTTATTTTTCTTTCTTTCTCCCTTCCCCTCTCTCTCTTTCTTTCCTTCTTTGTAACCTCTCAGAGTTTTTAGTGACACAGTTTGAATTAAGGGAGCTCAGGGTCTATTCTTCCAGAAAGCATCAGAAACAAGTGAGTTTTCTGGGCAAGTAGACACAGAGGGGTGGAGATAAACAGGATGAGGTGGTGCACCTATGTATGTGCCAAGAATTCATTGTTAGCCATTAGTTTAGCTGGAGTTTAGTATAAGAGTATCCAGTGTTTGATCATTTAGAATAAATACATCAAGTTTCTAGCAGCCTATATTTACACTTACAGATTTGACTGGTCTTGATTTTATAAATCCCATCTGGTTTTGGCACTTGAGGTTATTTCCCAACTACATATGGGTTCCTTTAAAATCTTCTTGCCCTAGGGAAATCTCTTTCCTTCCTCCACCTCCATCCCCACCCCGGCATCACCGCTCTCCACCACCACGGCTTGTCATCTGTTTACTTTGAGAGGGCTGGGCCTGGGAATGGAGACAGGACATAAACTGAAACAGTTTTCAAAAACACAAACAAGGCTGTTAGAAGAAACTACTTCCTTTTTACACAGGACTCTTGGCAGACCACAATCACTCCCTCAATCAGTGGACTCACGCTCGCACAAACTTCCAGACAGGAACAAACCTCAGCCTTCCAATGACAGAAGATTCGTGTAATTCTGAATTGTCCCAAATCCACATTATAAAGATAGCTGAATAACAACTAGTAAAGTACCACACCAGACTTAGGCTGGTTCTGATATTCTAGGATACTATGTTTCTCACTGTGCAAATTAAAGATGTATAGGTGTAGAAGAAATCTAAAGAGGCCAGCTAGTCCATCTTACATGGCTCACTCCACTAAGGAATGTATGTGCTTTGCTAGTCATGTCTGACTTTTTGTGATCCCATGGACTATAGCCCGCCAGGCTCCTCTGTCCATGGGGTTCTCCAGGCAAGAATACTTGAGTGGGTAGCCATTCCCTTCTCCAGGGATTGAACCTGAGTCTCCTGCATTGCAGGCAGATTCCTTACTGTCTGAACCACCAGGGACCCAATAAAAAATAATGTTCTATATCTCTAAGGAATAAACAAAGACCTTAAACAATTTTTCCTATTTCTAAAATTAAGATATTTTGCCTAATGATTTGCAGTGTCTTCTCTATTTAATGTGTTATTGCAAAGTTTGTTTATAATAGTCTTCCAAGGAATAATCTCTTCTCCGTTGTGTTATGAGTTGGTATCAAGTTGATAACAGACCATGAGTTCCTAATTTACAGACATCAAGGCTTAAATTTTGGTTTCCCAGCTGTGTGACCTGGAGCAGCTTTCTTAAACCCACAACTTTCTTAAACTAAGAAAAGCTTTCTTAGTTTTCCGTTCTGTAAAAGGGGAATTTTTAGTACCTATCTCATGGAGTTATTGTAGGGGTTTAATATGTTTCCAGATCTAGAGTACATGCAACAGAGGCTCTACCATGGTAGCATCACCCTCTCTCAATTGTACAGAAAACACTCTTTTTGAATGAACCAGACAATTGCTTCTGCTTCACTTAGGTTTAGGTACAATTTCATTGACTCAAATTTGTGAATTGGTGTCCAGGTTGACCTTTGCCCTGTGATTTGGAGGGCTGACTCCTGTATTTCCTGCCAGAATGAGTTAGTCACATTCATAGCATCTCCATCATGGTTTGTGGTTGCCCTGATCTTTAAATTTGGTCTGCCTCTATTACAGTCCTTATTCACTGGTTAGGCCCAAGAATATTTTTATAAGTTATGGCCACATTAGCAATTTAAGGGCAAAAGAAAAGGAAGATGGCATGGTTAATCCTGTTACTCTGGGATACAGAAAAAAACGGAAATATTGTCCATAATGACTCCAGTCAACTGACTTTGGCAATAAATTCATATATTACCTCCTGATCTGTCTGAATCTCATCTCAGAAAATGGGCTTATTCTGATGATTTCATCATTAGTTATTCCCTCAGATTGTGACTTCATGCTCTTATAGCGTGTAAGCAGAGTTTTCCACAAATTAAGAACAAAAATTTAGACTCAAATCTTTATTAATATGACTTTGATACTAATTTTCTTCCTCTCTTGTTGTCCCTTGATTCTGGAAACAACTACTTTTTCCTAGTCATTAACCACATGTCTTGCCTATTTTGGGTCTTTTTATCAAACCTATTTATTCAACTAATGTTAATTGAGCTCCTGCTAGGTTCCAGACATTGTTCTATGGCTTTGGATAATCAGTGAACAAAATCTACAAATTCCTACTCTTGGGAAGCTTATAGGGAGGAAAAAAACCAATAAAAATAGATACAACAAATAAGAAAATTAAATGAAAAAAAATTATATGTTAGATAAATGCTATAGATAAAAAGAAAAAAATAAAGCAGAATAAAAGACCAAGACAATGTGTTGTGAAAATGTGGAGGATAGTTTGCTAAAAGTAATAAATAAGGTGGTTAGGGTAAGCCTCCTTGAGAAAGTGAGATCTGATAGAGACTTGGGGGAGATGAGGTATTAGGCAGGCAGATAGATGGGGGAAGCTGTGAAGTCATGTGCCTGGTGTGTTCAAGGAGCAGTAGGTAACACAACATTGTAAAGCAACTATACTCCAATAATTTTTTTTTCAATTAACAATGGGAAGCCAGCATGACTATTAAGAAAGGTTTCTTGTACCCTCAGGCCTCTCAAACTGCTTTCTGAGATACACAAAAGAATAAAAAACTAGATAAAGGAGATTTTTTTTAAAGTTGCAGCCAACTCAAAAAAGTGATCAAAATTTTTTTCTTGTGGTTCTTTTTGATAATCTGAGTCATTCTGTCTCAGAACAAAACCTTCTTGTAAGCAGAGACAATAATGAATGGGGTCTATCAAGTTCCAGTTAGCAGTAACAAGTCTGTGAGCCAAAACCTCAAGTATAACCTGCATTTTACCACGTATTCATATTACAGTACTGTGCTGTGCTACACTGAGTTGCCCAGTGGTGTCCGACTCACTGCGACCCCATGGACAGTAGCCCGCCAGGCTCCTTTGTCCGTGAAATTCTTCCAGGCAAGAATACTGCAGTGGGTTGCCATTTCCTCTTCCAGGGGAATCTTCCCAACCCAGGAAGATGTATGTCTCTAACATTGGCAGGCAGTTCTTTACCACTAGCGCCACCTGGAAAGCCCACCTGGGTATTAGGATAAGCCAAAGGAAATTGCCATTCTTTTAACTCAAAAATTGCTAAACATTGACAATTGTATATGGTTTAACCCACACCCCTTTTTGGTAGCACTAAAATAACATGAAGTGTTTTCATTTTTGGCTAAAAAGCAAGATGAATAAATATTAATAACAAAAAAACCCATGAAGTATATTGATTTTCAGAGATATAATTTGATATTGTCATGTAGTTATCATTGTCATGGAGTTTTAATTGTTTAATTTATGAAACATTTTTAAATTCATAAGTGTATGTTCCAAATACTTTCACATTTCTTCTCATGTAATTTTAAACAGTTATGATTACTCCCAGTTCACATATAACCAGCCTGATGGGAGCAGAAGTTGAATTGTTTCCTCAAGACCACAGTTACTAGAATGCTGAGCCAGACTGGACTCTGTGTTTTTTTATTTTAAGCACAGTGTTCATTCCGTTTACCATTATTACAATCTTTTGCTATCAATTAATCAAGAAATTGAAGGACATAAAAATTTAAAGACCCACGTCTTTCCTTTAAGGAGTTGATAATCCAGCCAGGACAATGTTTTCTAAAGTGACTTCTGTGGAATTCTAATCTGCAAGTGTGACAGTTAGTTTTATGCATTAGCTTTCCTGAGTCTATTCTGGGTATTTCTGTAAAGGTGTTTTTGACCCATTTAAATCAATAGACTTTGAGAAAAGCAGACTACTCTTCATAATGTGGTGGGCCTCATCCAATCAGTTGATGGACTGAATAGTACAAAAGTCTGATGCCCTCAAGCAAGAGGGAATTTAGAAGACTGCCTTAAGACTTCATCCACAATATCAGCTCTTCAGACTTGAACTGTATATTGGTTCTTCCACATGTGTTGGCTCATTGTGCAGATTTTAGACTTGCCAGCCTCTATAATTGTGTGACCTGATTCCTTAAAATCAATAAATCTTACTATTATGTTACATATATATTATAGATATTTTTTATATCTCAATAGTTACATTTCTCTAGAGAAAACTAATAGACCTGGGAAGCTCCATTATAACATAATCTATATGTTTAGAAAGCACTAAACACCGCTATGTCCATTGGAAATATATACAGTTCACATTAGTACACCAAAGCTCTAAGGATTTTTTTTATTTAAAACAGAGACTTTAACTGTAATTAAAATAAAAAGTACCAGCAGCCTATGCATATAGTTCTACTATTTAAAAGAACACACTTTAGTAAATGTGGAACAACAAAGACAATTTGTATTAACTTGTACTACATGGAAAAACCTGCCAAGTGCTTTAGGAAAAGAACAGGGAAGAAAAAGTGCAGCATAGTCATTAAAAGTGGACTCTTGTATCATATTGTGAGACCTTTGTGTGCTTGATTTTTATTGATAACATGGGATAATTTAATGCCTGTTGTAAGGATTAAATGATATAACACATGAAATATGCTTAGAAAAGTGATTCTTTTATAGGTTGATATTTGCTCTGAAAATTATAGCAAGCCTATGGATCCCAGTGTGAAATAATTTAGTCTTAAAAATGAGACTGTAGGAAAAAAAATGCATTTTAATGACCATGAAAAACAATGGCAGATTTTAAAATATAATTATTTTAACCACTATAGATGGTAGTATTAAACACATTATTAAGATTCAGTTACATTGTCAACTAGAATGTTGGTGAAAGACTGGCTAAAGGATCTTTGTTCCATTCTGATGGATCTTAACTTCAAAACTTCTGTTGGCATCGTCTTTAAAGCAATTTTAGTGTATATGTTTAACACAATGATTTACTTATATGCTTGTTAGCAATTTAAGAAAATGAATCTTACTCATCTTTGTACCAGTAACAACCAATGTGTTTGATTGATAAGGGCTCAATCAATGCTAAGTTAAACTTCTCTGGCCCTTTTAAGCTTGTGCTAGAAAAATGCTAAGAGCTTTGGCTACACTAAACTATGCTTAGACTTTAGAAATAAGGGTGTAATATGATTTGTCCTGCCATATATTTGAATCTGAGAGAGAACAAATTCTGCTCACTTTTAATCTTTCTTCTTTTGCCTAGCTTCCCAGGTTACCTGTAAAGTGTCTGTAGTTTACAAGACACATGGATAGTAGACTAAAAAAATTTAACTCACAACCAACTATATTATATTCAGGTGTGCAGATGAGTCATCATATGCTGGCTGATAGGGGGAAAAAAATTAACCCAAAGTCTGCTGCTGCTACTGCTGCTAAGTTGCTTCAGTCGTGTCCAACTCTGTGTGACCCCATAGACGGCAGCCCACCAGGCTCCCCCATCCCTGGGATTCTCCAGGCAAGAACACTGGAGTGGGTAACCCAAAGTCTAATCCTGTTTAAAGCCTGTGTGCTCAGTAGTGTCCAGCTCTTTGCAGTCCCCTGGACTGTAACCTGCCAGGCTCCTCTGTCCATGAAATATTCCGGACAAAAATACTGGAGTGGGTAGCCTTTTCCTACTCCGGGGGATCTTCCTACCCAGAGATTGAACCTATGTCCCTTGTGTCTCCTGCACTGGCAGGCAGATTCTTCACCACTAGGCCCACCTGGGAAACCCAGTGTTCAGACACTCTAGGATGAAAATATTCAGCTCTCATATAGCATCTTCCCTCTTTTTCTCTCTTGGTTGATGTCCAGGTGTGAAAGAAGAAGTAGAGTTTGTGACCTTGTGAGAAGAAATTCCTGACCTCCTATTTCTGTAAGAGTGTGTGCTGGCTGGCAACTTCTGGCCCTGGCAGTAAATTCCTTTCTGCCTTCATGAAACTGACCTATTCGTCTCCAAACTTGAAATCTACCAGTAGTGAACTCAAGGTCCATTCATTTGGCTTAGCCACTTCAGCCTCTGAGTCTCTCACCACATCCTCCTTCTATCTGGCTGGCCCTGAAATAGTCTTCTACCCCATTGTGGGATTTCCTGTCCCACATGGTTAGCCCTGAGCTCAGGATTCAGGCCATGGGGAAATTGAGTAGTTCAGAAAAGCTAACTTCAGGGGTTCCATCTGCCTACCGCTCTGCTCAGTGTCTATACTGAGCCCTACACATTGACTCAAGATAGCTTCCTCCCCAGGTTCAAAACGCAAGACCATGCCCCTTTACCCCATGTTATTTCCTCATGAAGCTAATATGTTTGGGGCTGCCAAAGATATAAAAACTGATACATCTGCTCCTTCTACTCTTGTTTTCTCCTCCTTTCTGCATTCCACTGAGACCAAGAAGGAGCATCTTCTCTCCTTTTGAAACTTCTCCTGTGAAAACTCTATGTTTTGGCAGTCAAGCCAATCCCTGAATGTGTTAAAGGGGATCAAGGAATTTAGATAATTGTTTCCTCAAATAATAACCTGTGGTAAAAGTTTAGTTGTCTTTGTGCAAAGTCCTATATTTGAACATCAAAACACCAGTCTTTCTTTTGGTATTTGATAAAAGAATGCAAAACATTCATTTCTCCACTTCATCTGTATCCACATTTGGGCAAATCAGGATCATGGCTTGTGCTCAGAATAAGCAAAAGAGAAAAATCACATTAATGCTTGTTAAAAAAAAAATTGAGGGGGGAATTAAAGATATTTCTTGCTAAATGAGTTTTATGGGGGAGGTAGTTATTACTTTAAAATGATGCACACAGCACTTAGGGACATAAAAGATACGGGAAGTGAGACAAGTAAAAGTTAAATGTTTCTCGAATATATTGTACCATTCTAGGAAGACTTTAAAATTCCTTCTCACTTTTTTTCACACACAAACTAATTTTGAAATAATTATAGACTCACAAGAAGTTAAAAAAATAGTACAGGAGTCCAGTATATTCTTTATCCAGATTCTCAGTGGTAACATCTTATATGACTAGGGTGAAATATCAAAAACTATTGTATGATACAGTTAACTAACCCAATCTTATTCAGATTTCACCAGTTCTCACATGCACTCATAAAGCATTACTTATTTATATTTACACAATCTCATTCTTCTATTTTGGAGAAGGCAATGGCACCCCACTCCAGAACTCTTGACTGGAAAATCCCATGGATGGAGGAGCCTGGTAGGCTGCAGTCCATGGGGTTGCTGGGAGTCGGACACGACTGAGTGACTTCACTTTCACTTTTCACTTTCATGCATTGGAGAAGGAAATGGCAACCCACTCCAGTGTTCTTGCCTGGAGAATCCCAGGGACGGGGGAGCCTGGTGGGCTGCCATCTATGGGTTCACACAGGGTCGGACATGACTGAAGCGACTTAGCAGCAACATTCTTCTGTTTAACCCTAAGAGAAGGTACAGATGAAGCAAGTGAGGTTCAGAGAATTTAGAGTGCTGCTCTCAGTCCATTGTGATGTCCCCTTGTAAGAGCATATGGTAGCCAACAGGATGAAACCAACCGGTTTTAAGGGCCCTGCCTGGAAATGTTTTCCTTCTGGAATCTGAACTAGTCCAATCAGAGATTTGCTAAATTCACCTGAATCTTTGTGCCCCTTTTGAATTGTATGTATTCTTAAGAGATTAGCTCACTCAATTCTTTATTTTTTTCTAGGATCTCAAGAAATGATAGATGATTGAGATGTGGGTAATGTTTGGAGGATAAGACATTGATAATAACAGGGATGGGGGGCAGGACTAGCAAAGGGGGAGTTGGGGGCTATCCAGGGCTAAGATGCTCTCCTCCTTCATAGATATGTTACAGGAAAGTTATATTCATTAGGCATGTCTGGAGTAACTATGGACTGTGGCCACCACAGACAGGGTGAATAACACAGATTTTGAGACTCAGCAGCAAATGATAAAGTCAGCTATGAAAATCTAAAATTATAATTGTCTTTATTTGAAAATAAGAATAACTTACATAATATGTGAGCATAAAACTTGAAACCACCCAAAACAGCAAGGATGAAAGTGGAAGAATTACAAGCTTATGTTTCAAAAAGCAATTAGGGAAAAACAGCACAGCATACCATAAGGCTGGAAACCAGTGGTCTGGAGGTTTTAGTATTGCCAACGAGTAGAAAAAGTTTCCATAGAATTTCATTAACCAAGTAGAGTCAGAGTGACTCAAGCCATGTCTGGACTTTAGGCTTCTTTGATGGAAACTTCGTAGGCTGCGTTTTCCTCTTTCCCCACTCCGACTTTACAAGCCAGAGCCCACATACTTGGAAACAGTAACTGGGCGATTACCAAATGGTTGCTGAGTGATGGTGTAAATAGTTGCAAAAAGTTTGAATTTGGATTTATGACAGCTGTCAAGGTAAGTTGGCCTAACTTCATGTTATATACAGCTTATACACTAATAGGACACGTGAATGTCAAAGGAAAGTCAACGTTTGCTGTGTTTTTCCAATGAAAAATGCGTCTTGATTAGCCAAATGTATTGTACAAGTATAGACAAAAAACTTTTTAGGTTTCTAAAAAAGTTTTCTTACAAAACACTTCACATTGGGAGACTCCATGTGTTCTCAGAAACCACTGGAATGTGCTCTCTGAGAGGGTACACAGAAGGCTCCCACATAGAGGGAACTTAAGTCAAGGGGCCCCAGTCCTGTCACCAAGGGCTCCAGGGTTGGCTGGCTCTTTCTTGTCAGAAGCCAAAGCTTGGGACAAGGACAGACTGCGAGCAGAATTGACTTTCATGTTGTATATTTATTCATATATGTTTATGAATATATGAAGACTTTGTATATTTATCCATCTGGTGTAAATATTCTCTTAGCTACAAAATTTCACTACCTTCACCACCACTACACATATATACCTGTTTATTGGGTGAATATTTTGATAAACTGCCTGAAATGGAACGTAAAACACTCACAAACTGGACTTAACTGGTGCTAAGTAGTTATTGCTGTGTTTTTTTTTATTGCAGTGGGAAGGGCTTTTGATGGTGGAGGGTATTGCTTGGAACAACCCAAAAGCTGGATTTAAGACAATAGAGTGGATTTTTTTGATTGACAGACAACCTAAGGGAGTGTTGGGGGCAAATAGTGAAGATGAAATTTTGCGAAGTTTTTTGATGATATGTGATGTAATTTCCTTTCTTTGTTCTCCCTAGAAATCTTCAGTAAAATTAACGTTACTTATGATTGATATTTAGTGTTGGATTTTTGGGGGAATGCAGTAAAGAGTTGAGTTTAGTTTCAGAGTAGGCCCAGGGTGAGAACAGAAGCCGCCACAGAATTTGAGGCATATCTGGGTTACTTAGACTTTCAGGCGGTGATTCATCTCTTAATTGAAAGTGTTATTATGACTATTAGGTTACTTGCTATTAATACTTTTCCTTCAACTTAGAATGTTGAAGCAAAGAAGGACTACTTTCTTAGGTGAGAAAGTATATTCTTTCATGTATGCTTTCTATCTGATGTCACTAATAAAAATTTAAACACTTGTTAAACTCTGAGTGGAGAATCAGGAGCCATTTTGCAAATGCGTATTTTGGACCATCCAATTAATAAGGAAATTTCAGGTGTAAAGCTGCTGCTGGTGCTGCTAAGTCACTTCAGTTGGGTCCGACTCTGTGTGACCCCAGGTGTAAAGAGAGCTGAATTAATAAACACTTTTACTGAATTTAAAATATTATCTTGTATCCTGCATCCAACCTGGACTGGCAATTCATTTCTTATATAATATTATATGTGTATTAATGCCATTCTCCCAAATCATCCACCCTCCCCCGACCCTGCCCCGCCGCCCACAGAGTCCAAAAGACTGAAGCTTGGGGTTGGTGCACTGGGATGACCCAGAGGGATGGTAAGGAGAGGGAGGTTGGAGGGGGGTTCAGAATGGGCAACATGTATACACCTGTGGCAGATGCATGTTGATGTATGGCAAAACCAATATAATATTGTAAAGTAAAAACTAATAATAAAAATGTTTTTAATAAAATAAAATATTATCTTAAAAACTAAAAATGACTTTAATTTTACTTGTTATAAATCTATAAATGCTTACTGTAAACAAAGAAATACAGACAAGCAAAAGAAATAATGCATGATACTGCTATATTTAGAAATGATAACAAGAACCTTCGTATAGCACAGGGAACTCTGCTCAGTGTTATGTGGCAGCTTGGATGGGAGGGAAAATTGGGGGAGAATGGATGCATGTATATGTAGGGCTGAGTCCCTTTGCTGTTCACCTGAAACTATCACAACATTGTTAATCAGTTATCAGATCAGATCAGTCACTCAGTCGTGTCCGACTCTTTGCAACCCCATGAATCACAGCACACCAGGCCTCCCTGTCCATCACCAACTCCCAGAATTCACTCAGACTCACATCCATCGAGTCAGTGATGCCATCCAGCCATCTCATCCTCTGTCATCCCCTTGTTTTCTTGCCCCCAATCCCTCCCAGCATCAGAGTCTTCTCCAATAAGTCAATGCTTTGCATGAGATGGCCAAAGTACTGGAATTTTAGCTTTAGAATCATTTCCTCCAAAGAAATCCCAGGGCCGATCTCCTTCAGAATGGACTGGTTGCATCTCCTTGCAGTCCAAGGGACTCTCAAGAGTCTTCTCCAACACCACAGTTCAAAAGCATCAATTCTTCGGCGCTCAGCCTTCTTCACAGTCCAGCTCTCACATCCATACATGACCACAGGAAAGACCATAGCCTTGACTAGGCGAACCTTTGTTGGCAAAGTAATGTCTCTGCTTTTGAATATGCTATCTAGGTTGGTCATAACTTTCCTTCCAAGGAGTAAGCGTCTTTTAGTTTCATGGCTGCAGTCACCATCTGTAGTGATTTTGGAGCCCAGAAAAAGAAAGTCTGACACTGTTTCCACTGTTTACCCATCTATTTCCCATGAAGTGATGGGACCAGATGCCATGATCTTAGTTTTCTGAATGTTGAGCTTTAAGTCAACTTTTTCACTCTCCACTTTCACTTTCATCAAGAGGCTTTTGAGTTCCTCTTCACTTTCTGCCATAAGGGTGGTGTCATCTGCATATCTGAGGTTATTGATATTTCTCCCAGCAATCTTGATTCCAACTTGTGTTTCTTCCAGTCCAGCATTTCTCATGATGTACTCTGCATATAAGTTAAATAAACATGGTGACAATATACAGCCTTGACATACTCCTTTTCCTATTTGGAACCAGTCTGTTGTTCCATGACCAGTTTTAACTGTTGCTTCCTGACCTGCATACAAATTTCTCAAGAGGGAGATCAGGTGGTCTGGTATTCCCATCTCTTTCAGAATTTTCCACAGTTTATTGTGATCCACACAGTCAAAGGCTTTGGCATAGTCAATAAAGCAGATACTCCAATACAAAATAAATACTGTAAAAGAGATAACACATGCAATTTTACCAAGCAGAGTAAACGGCTGCTAATAAATGGTTGCATGTCCTTCTAGTGCTGCTTGTATTAGGCTGTATTCTGTATATTGACTATTATTTGTCTCCTATTGTATGTGAGCTGAGTGCTCTACATACAATGTTTTATTACTTCTCTTTCTATACTATGAAATAAACGTGATTTTACACAAGTGGAAATATTTGACTGTTCTAAGGGGTAGAAAGCAACCCCTTTGGAAGTTTTCCAAAGAGCAGTCTAATTATTTATGGCCTGCTGCTGCTGCTAAGTCACTTCAGTCATGTCCAACTCTGTGTGACCCCATAGACGGCAGCCCACCAGGCTCCCCCGTCCCTGGAATTCTCCAGGCAAGAACACTGGAGTGGGTTGCCACTTCCTTCTCCAATGCATGAAAGTGAAAAGTGAAAGTGAAGTCACTCAGTCGTGTCAGACTCTTAGCCACCCCATGGATTGCAGCCTACCAGGTTCCTCCGTCCGTGAGATTTGCCAGGCAAGAGTACTGGAGTGGGGTGCCATTGCCTTCTCTTATTTATGGCCTATGGCAAATTAAATAGGTAAGCTTACTTGTCACTTGTGTTGTAGTGCTCACCATAACCCTCGCTGCCCAGAAAATGGCCTAAGTCGAATGATTCCACTAGGAGACTTCAGAAATACAAAGAAATTCAGACAAAACCAAACCTCCTAATTCACTTAGAATTCAGGAGTATTAAACACACAAAGAATTCTCTCTTTGTTAATTGGGACTGTAATATATAATAATATCTTCATTCAGTTCAGTCACTCAGTCGTGTCCGACTCTTTGCGACCCCATGAACTGTAGCAGGCCAGGTATCCCTGTCCATCACTAACTCCCAGAGTCCACCCAAACCCATGTCCATTGAGTCAGTGATGCCATCCAACCATCTCATCCTCTGTCATCTCCTCCTCCTGCCCTCAATCTTTCCCAGCATCAGGGTCTTTTCAAATGAGTCAGCTCTTCGCATCAGGTGGCCAAAGTATTGGAGTTTCAGCTTCAACATCAGTCCTACCAATGAACACCCAGGACTGATTTCCTTTAGGATGGAATGGTTGGATCTCCTTGTAGTCCAAGGGACTCTCAAGAGTCTTCTCCAACACTACAGTTCAAAAGCATCAATTTTTTGGTGCTCAGCTTTCTTCACAGTCCAACTCTCACATCCATACATGACTACTGGAAAAACTATAGCCTTGACTAGATGGACCTTTGTTGGCAAAGTAATGTGTCTGCCTTTCAATATGCTATCTAGGTTGGTCATAACTTTCCTTCCAAGGAGTAAGTGTCTTTCAATTTCATGGCTGCAATCACCATCTGCAGTGATTTTGGAGCCCCCCAAAATAAAGTCTGACACTGTTTCCACTGTTTCCCCACCTAACAGGGAAACAGTGTTTCCTCTTCCTCTTTGCCATGAAGAGATGGGACCAGATGCCATGATCTTAGTTTTCTGACTGTTGAGTTTTAAGCCAACTTTTTCACTCTCCTCTTTCACTTTCAAGAGGCTCTTTAGTTCTTCTTCACTTTCTGCCATAAGGGTGATGTCATCTGCATATCTGAGGTTGTTGATATTTCTCCCAGCAATCTTGATTCCAGCTTGTGCTCCCTCCAGCCCAGTGTTTCTCATGATGTACTCTGGATATAAGTCAAATAAGCAGGGTGACAATATACAGCCTTGACGCACTCCTTTTCCTATTTGGAACCAGTCTGTTGTTCCATGTCCAGTTCTAACTGTTGCTTCCTGACCTGCATACAGACTTCTCAAGAGGCAGGTCAGGTGGTCTGGTATTCCCATTTCTTTCAGAATTTTCCAAAGTTTATTGTGATCCACACAGTGGAAGGCTTTGGCACAGTCAATAAAGCAGAAATAGATGTTTTTCTGGAACTCTCTTGATTTTTTAATGATCCAGTGGATGTTGGCCATTTGATCTCTGGTTCCTCTGCCTTTTGTAAAACCAGCTTGAACATATGAAAGTTCACAGTTTACATATTGCTGAAGTCTAGCTTGGAGAATTTTAAGCATTACTTTACTAGCATGTGAGATGAGTGCAATTGTGCGGTAGTTTGAGCATTCTTGGCGTTGCCTTTCTTTGGGATTGAAATGAAAACTGACCTTTTCCAGTCCTGTGGCCACTGCTGAGTTTTCCAAATTTGCTGGCATATTGAGTGCCGCACTTTCACAGCATCATCTTTCAGGATTTAAAATAGCTCAACTGGAATGCTATCACCTCCACTAGCTTTGTTCATAGTGATGCTTCCTAAGGCCCACTTGACTTCACATTCCAGGATGTCTGGCTCTAGGTGAATGATCACACCATTGTAATTATCTCGGTCGTGAAGATCTTTTTTGTACAGTTCTTCTGTGTATTCTTGCCACCTCTTCTTAATATCTTCTGCTTTTGTTGGGTCCCTATCATTTCTATCCTTTATCGAGCCCATCTTTGCATGAAATGTTCCCTTGGTATCTCTAATTTTCTTGAAGAGATCTCTAGTCTTTCCCATTCTATTGTTTTCCTCTATTTCTTTGCATTGAACACTGAGGAAGGCTTTTTTTTTCTCTTTCCTTGCCTCATACTTGATTCATTTTCAAATATGAAATTGTTAGTATTTCCAAAGGAGAAGCTTGCTGCTGCTGCTAAGTCGCTTCAGTCGTGTCCAACTCTGTGCGACCCCATAGATAGCAGCTCACCAGGCTCCCCCATCCCTGGGATTCTCCAGGCAAGAACACTGGAGTGGGTTGCCATTTCCTTCTCCAACACATGAAAGTGAAAAGTGAAAGTGAAGTCGCTCAGTCGTGTCCATCCCAAATACTCAAGTCGGTGTGTTTGAACCTTGTGTATGTTTTGAGATATCTGTTAACACAGCATTGCCATAATCAATGCTGAGATAGTTGTGGTTAAGAAATGAATATAGCGACAACTTGATGATGAATATAGAGATAACATGATGATGGGAAAATATCTCATGCTACAAAAAGTATATAACACTTCTTAGCTTTAGCAAGCAATGCATTCTTTTACTATGTTTAAATTTCATAACAGACAGTCTGTACATTGGGGAAACATAAAAACGTTTTCCAAATGAAATTGTTAAAGCAAACTCTATGAAATATGAGTCACCTGCCGGACTTCCAAGAAACTCACACTCCTGGGTTTCTGTACACATGGTGATTCACTCTTCCAGGATATTCAAGCAGATGTTCTAGAAGGTGGGCGGCAAAAAAGAGAAGCTAAGAGCAAGAATAACAATTAAAGAGTAGAATGGGTCTTATTTTATACATATGGGTTTCTCCTCTGAATGTATGTTCTTACTATTTTCACCCATTTAAAAAATCTTTTGCTTTTTTTCATTTTTGCTCTATGATCTGTGGTAATTTACTTTGAGATGGAGGTTATCAAAAAGCAATGGGATCACTAAGGGGCTGAATCTTTTTACGTAGCTAATTTTTTTTTTTTTCAGGTGCCTGGAAGTTTGCCTGCAAGAAGCACTATTTAAAACCACTTAACCATACAGGATTGATGCTTTTGTACTGTGGTGTTGGATAAGACTCTTGAGAGTCCCTTGGACTGCAAAGAGATCCAACCAGTCCATTCTAAAGGAGATCTGGGATTTCTTTGGAAGGAATGATGCTAAAGCTGAAACTCCAGTACGTTGGCCACCTCATGCGAAGAGTTGACTCATTGGAAAAGACTCTGATGCTGGGAGGGATTGGGGGCAGGAGGATAAAGGGACGACAGAAGATGAGATGGCTGGATGGCATCACTGACTCAATGGACGTGAGTCTGAGTGAACTCTGGGAGTTGGTGATGGACAAGGAGGGCTGGTGTGCTGCGATTCATGGGGTGGCGAAGAGTCGGACACGACTGAGCAACTGAACTAAACTGAACCATACCTGAAGGGCTTCCCTGGTGGCTCAGACAGTTAAGAATCTGCCTGCAATGCAGGAGACCTGAATTTGATCCCTGGGTCAGGAAGATCCCCTGCAGAATAAGGAAATAGCTACCCACTCCAGTTTTATGGCCTGGAGAATTCTATAGACAGAGAAGCCTGGAGGGCTACAGTTCATGGGGTGGCAAAGAGAATTGGACATGAGTGAGCACCTAACACACACAATCACACTTGAGGCGTTTCTTTATAAAATGTACATGGGACACAGAATTCTATGAATAGGGAAGCCTGGCGTGCTGCAGTCCATGGGGTTGCAAAGAGTTGGACATGACTGAGTGAATAAACAAAACCAAAATTGGATATAAAGATCTGGAACTCAAGAAGAGAACTCTGGGTTCCTGATTTGTGAGTCATCAGCCCATTGTTTTCAGTTTTATCTGTGAAAATGATCACGCATTAGAGTGATAAAGGGGTCAGAATGTTTACATTAGAGTGATAAAGGGGTCAGAATGTTTACAGGGAAGAGGAGCAGAGAGGAAGAACGTGCATAGAATGTGGAGAATCAAAGAGAAGGGAACTTTAGAGAGAAAAGATGTGACTTCTCCTTTTAGGCAATATGAAGGACAAGCTAACCAGACAACATCATTGCTAAGTAACACTTAGATGTGTTAAATAAGTTACAACAAACATACTTTGTTTTAGTCTGTTTTTTTTTAAGTCATGCCTTGAAGCTTGCATGTTCTTAGTTTCTTCTCCAGTGATTGAACCTTAGCTCTCAACAGTGAAAGCGTGGAATCCTAGCCAATGGATTGCCAGGAAATTCCCTAAACATGCTTTAAATATGTAGCCAAACTTGCAAAAATTAAGAGATGTATCTCTAGGGCCCAAACATAAGAGACAACTCAACACCTGAGTAGTGAGTGTGTGAGCTGGTGCTGCAGCAGCCCTGGGGGAGTTCACCCATCTTAAGGTGAGGGGCTTAGCTTTCCTGAAGGAGCAGGAGATGAGATCTTGTAGTTAAAATTTTTTTAAATGACATAGATATTCATAAAAAGGCAAGTATAAACAGATAGTAACGTGTGTATAATACAACAGTATCCTACTAAAATACAGTTAGAGTGAGCTATGACTACACGGATCAGCATAGAAAAATCTCAAAAGCAATGTTGAAAGAACAAAGAATACTTCAGAATAATACCCCAGAATTCCATTTAAAGGAAATTTTAAGAATACAAAAGATTAAAGAGCATTGATATATGTATAAGTAACAAAAGCAGCAATCCACATTTAATGTAGTCCGTGTTGTTAGTGGTTACTTCTAGTGAGGGGGAGAGAAAAGGTCAAGGAGAGATATGTGAGAGATGGTATTTTTAGTGTTGTATTTCTTTAATAAAGTGAAAAAAATTAGATAAAGTTGTTAAGATAGGTGGTTAGGATATGGGGCCTGGCGTATGCTTGAAATGTCTTAATATAATGTGTTAGTGAATAAGTGAAAAAATTGAGATATCCTCTGTAAGCTGGAGAAGCCAGAGGGAATGAAAACGATCTCAGAGGCAGGTGTGTGCGTGTATGCACATGTGCACCCACGTATGTGTGTGTTTCTGCTGAGAGACTGATGGTGTTTTGGTAAGTCATGTAGAAGGCATCAAGCGCGTTCACTTACATAGGTGAATATACATATAAATGAGTGAAAGGTGGCCTTAGCTTTCATTGTCAACTACAGAGAGAAAAGAAGCCAGAAGATCTGTGACGTGGTGAAATTTAAGAAATAGATCTGAGTGGCAGAGACCAAATAGATGGATAGATAGACACATAGGGAGGTAGGTTTTGAGGTTCAAAGGTGAGTTCACCAGATGGTTGAATTCAAAATACATTAAATATTGTGGTATGTGCCTGTGTTTGTATGTGTCTAAATGTTTATCTATCTACATAACAATCTGTAACTTTTAACGTAGCAGCACACTCCCTTACATCTTCCTTAGATTCAGTGTCTGCTGCCAGTGTCTGGGGGCACATGGCTAGGATGGAGGAGGAAAGCAGAAGCCATGCACTATGCCCTGCCTCTGCTGTTTATCTAGCTGAGTACCCACAAAAAGCCACTTAGCCTTTCTAAGCCTCAGCACCTTCCTAAGCGGTTGTCTTGGGACTTTGAAATGTGAACGTGTTAGTCACTTAGTCACATCTGACTCTTTGCGACTCCATGTACTGTAGCCCACCAGGCTCCTCTGTCCATGGGATTCTCCAGGCAAGAATACTGGAGTATTTCCTCCTCCAGGGGTTCTTCCCAACTCAGGGATCAAACCTGTATCTCCTGAGTCTCTTGCACTGGCAGGTGGATTCTTTACCACTGAGCTACCTGGGAAATCTATTCAACTATGGAGGACAGTAAAATAAGAGAAATTTTAATTTTTATATGAAATGATCTATTGCTAAATTAAAAGCAAGTTACAAAACCATGTGCAAAATTTGATTCATTTTTCTTAAGAAGTTAACTTATATATATCTATATTGAATAGAAAAGGCTTGGAAGAATCAGCACAAAATTATTAATTATAATTATATCTGGATAGTGGTATTTTGAGTGACTTTACTTATTTTCTTTTTGTTGACCTATATATCTAAACTTTCTTCAGTGATCACGAATAGAATGCATAAAGGCAAAAAAAAGATAAAAAATACTTCAAAGAGGCATGTTATCACTTTGATTAGCTTATATCATCAAATTATTTGGGGGAAAATGTTTCCATGCGTTCCATAAGGGCTATAGGGGAAGAAAAGCTTTATTCTATCATCCTAGGGTCGGTGGACTGAAAATGATAAAAGACAGAGTCACAGGAGAAAAGCAGAAAATATTTATTTAATATTTTCATGTGTTCATGAGTGTCTTCAAAAGGAAAATGACAGGGACTTCCCTGGCAGTCCAGCAGTTAAGACTCTGCACTTCTACAGCAGGGGATGCAGGTTCAATCCCTGATCAGGGAAGTAAAATGTTTCATGCTTTGGGGTATGGCCAAAAAAATAAATAAATAATGATAAATCGTGGGAATGTGATAAGATAAAGGGATTTGTGGGAGGGCATCAAATTGTGAGACTGCTAGAAAATACGGAAGTGAATGTTATTCACACAGTTGTGCCTGACTCTTTGTGACCCTGTGGACTGTAGCTCACTAGGTTCTTCTGTCCATGGGATTCTCCAGGCAGTAATACTGGAGTAAAGTTGCCATTTCCTTCTCCAGGGGATGTTCCTGACCTAGAGGTCATACCTGCGTCTACTGCACTGCAGGCAGATTCTTTGCTGTCTGAGCCACCAAGGAAGCCTGTAATAGAAACTAATGAAAGCTAAAGGTTAATTCAGTAGGTTTGGTTGATATACCAGTCTCTGATGATGAGCATATTCTCTTTCTGGTGTAGGGTGGGCAGTTCCATCATGGGAAATTGCATGCTGTGCTTTTAGACAGAAAGAGAAGATCAGAGGGCCTCACCTGTACCTGCTGCTTCTCAAGTACTTTCAACTCAAAATCATCAGTATGTCAAAGAGGCATACCTTGAGGAGGCATATTCTGAACCCCTTCAGGGCCATCATTGGCCTTAGGAAGGCCATATTTTTCCCCTGATGTGACTGTTGAGGGCCACATGCCTGTGGGTTATGTGAAGGCTGATGAGGAAAACAGGACAGCCAAGAAGTGATACAATGAACACGTACTTCTCCCCACCTCCCTCTCATTCCTGCCCACAGTATTCTCAATGGGAAAGATGATCTCTATTGCACAAGGTCAAAAGTGCTTTACCATCCAAGGTCTCAGGGGGAAAAAGGAAAGAACAATCTTTATCTCAACCTGTAATCAATGGTGAGCTCTCCAAGCCACAATGCCTCCCTTTTGCTAAGCTAATTATCTTGGTTGAAAGAGTATCTTTGAGCTACTCCCAATGGACAGGTCTCACTGATGAGGAGCAGATTTGGAAACTTGGCTAACAACTCCCAAGGGGGCTGCAAACAGGTCTCCTAAGGCTGTTCACAGGCTTTTTCTGGCAGATTCCCAAAGCCTAGAAACCTAAAAAAGTAAAAATAAAAATGAACAGAAGAAGACTTGATTCTTTTTCTCGGGGCTTAGGCAGCCAGCCTGGAACTCTTCTCCCAAGCCAAGGCTGGGGGTGAACCCACTGGAATAACTGATCATATATGTGATGTTCTCTGGTCCTCTTGGCAAGGGGTTCTTTTTGATTCTAATGGCCAGAGACTCTAGGCTCCAGTAACTCACTGCCTGGCTGGGATTTTCCTTTTCATTAGAACACTGCTGATTAGATTCAGGCATCCAAAGACCCAGATTACATGGAAGAAACTAGGCAGAGAGAGGCATTTTAGGGTAACAGTCAAGGACTAGGGCTCTGAGCCTGTTACCACTGACCAGCCAGTTGTTTAAGCAGAGTTTAAAAGCCTCATTTTCTGCGAAATGGGAGTAAAAACAGAACTTATTTCAAGAAGTCACTGTGCTGTACTTAGTCACTCAGTTGGACTCTTTTTGACCCCATGCACTGTCGAACTCGCCAGGCTCCTCTGTCCACAGGGATTCTCCAGGCAAGAATACTGGAGTTAGTTGCCATGCCCTTCTCCAGAGGATCTTCCCAACCCAGGGTTTGAACCCAGGTCTTCCACATTGCAGGCAAATTCTTTACCATCTGAACCACCAGGGAAGCCCAAGAATACTGGAGTGGGTAGCCTATCCCTTCTTCAGGGGATCTTTCTGATCCAGGAATCCTACCAGGATCTCCTGCAATGCAGACAGGTTCTTTACCATCTGAGACACCAGGGAAGACCAAGAGGACTAAATTCAATTGTGTCCTTAAATGTCTGGCATATCAGATCAGATCAGATCAGTCGCTCAGTCGTGTCCGACTCTTTGCGACCCCATGAACCGCAGCACGCCAGGCCTCCCTGTCCATCACCAGCTCCCGGAGGTCACTCAGACCCACACCCATCAAGTCAGTGATGCCATCCAGCCATCTCATCCTCTGTCGTCCCCTTCTCCTCCTGCCCTCAATCCCTCCCAGCATCAGAGTCTTCTCCAATGAGTCAACTCTTCGCATGAGGTGGCCAAAATACTGGAGTTTCAGCTTTAGCATCATTCCTTCCAAAGAAATCCCATGGCTGATCTCCTTCAGAATGGACTGGTTGGATCTCCTTGCAGTCCAAGGGACTCTCAAGAGTCTTCTCCAACACCACAGTTCAAAAGCATCAATTCTTCGGCGCTCAGCCTTCTTCACAGTCCAGCTCTCACATCTATACATGACCACAGGAAAGACCATAGCCTTGACTAGGCGAACCTTTGTTGGTAAAGTAATGTCTCTGCTTTTGAATATGCTATCTAGGTTGGTCATAACTTTCCTTCCAAGGAGTAACCGTCTTTTAATTTCATGGCTACAGTCACCATCTGCAATGATTTTGGAGCCCAGAAAAATAAAGTCTGACACTGTTTCCACTGTTTCTCCATCTATTTGCCATGTAGTGATGGGACCAGATGCCATGATCTTCGTTTTCCGAATGTTGAGCTTTAAGCCAACCTTTTCACTCTCCACTTTCACTTTCATCAAGAGGCTTTTTAGCCCCTCTTCACTTTCTGCCATAAGAGTGGTGTCATCTGCATATCTGAGGTTATTGATATTTCTCCCAGCAATCTTGATTCCAACTTCTGTTTCTTCCCGTCCAGCATTTCTCATGATGTACTCTGCATATAAGTTAAATAAACAGGGTGACAATATACAGCCTTGACGTACTCCTTTTCCTATTTGGAACCAGTCTGTTGTTCCATGACCAGTTCTAACTGTTGTTTCCTGACCTGCATACAGATTTCTCAAGAGGCAGATCAGGTGGTCTGGTATTCCCATCTCTTTCAGAATTTTCCATAGTTTATTGTGATCTACACAGTCAAAGGCTTTGGCATAGTCAATAAAGCAGAAATAGATGTTTTTCTGGAACTCTCTTGCTTTTTCCATGATCCAGCGGACGTTGGCAATTTGATCTCTGGTTCCTCTGCCTTTTCGAAAACCAGCTTGAACATCAGGAAGTTCACGGTTCACATGTTGCTGAAGCCTGGCTTGGAGAATTTTGAGCATTACTTTACTAGCGTGTGAGATGAGTGCAATTGTGCGGTAGTTTGAGCACTCTTTGGCATTGCCTTTCTTTGGGATTGGGATGAAAACTGACCTTTTCCAATCTTGTGGCCACTGCTGAGTTTTCCAAATTTGCTGGCATATTGAGGGCAGCACTTTCACAGCATCATCTGGCATATAATGAGGATTTAATAAACTCAGCATTAGCAAAGAACAGCTGTGAGAGAGTTCAGGATTGGCCTGATTCTGGTTTGAGAGGTGACAGAAGGTCACACTGGAGTGAGTTTATGACCAGTATCCTTCCCCTGGGGAACATGACCACCCCACCTTCTCCAGTGGAGCCTTCTCGGCAGTTATTTCTTCAGGTAAAAGTACTTCTTTCTATTCCCAAACCCCAAACCATCTTCTTTCAAACAGCACTACTGTTTCCTGGAGGTGATGTTTTGGATGTCTGTTTTCTTGACTAGTTCTTAAAATGCATGCTTATAAATCTATGTTCTTTAACCACAGAACTTCAGAGGTGCAGAAATCTGCTGGGAGCATTACCAGTGAAAAATAATACTTCTTTTAATGCTGTCAGTTTCCTGGTAAAGGGAATACCAGACAGCTCAGAATATTTAGGTTATTTGAGATAGCATGAAAAAATGACTATTAAATACTAAAAATAAAGAAAAACCATTGAATCTACTTAAACTGATCACTGCAGCTGGCAGCAGTTCATTGCAAGTCCATTTCCAAATGTGATAGCTTTCAAAGAAACTTTTCGCGTATTTTCTGAGCTTTCCCTGAAAGGATTCCTTTCTCTGTGAACGTTGCTATTTAGGAAGGTTTCTATAAACAAAAATGAATTTGAAGGTAAGCAAGGTTTTTAAAGGAATAGAAGCCTGATTCAGAAATAAATGTTTATTGAACTGGAGAAATTCAGCTGACTTTCCCATCCAGGCATACTGATTTTTCTCATTTTCAAAGCAGATTCCATGTTTTGAAGTCCCATTTAGGATATCTGCCCACAGTTCCTTGGGCACAGGCTCATGGCTATCTGTCTATAATTTTCTTTGAGATTGGGCTGCTACCGTTATGTTTTAGGCTGCACACAAAACCTCTGTCCTTTCAGATTCCTTTTTTTAAAAAAAAAATTTATTTTATTTAACTTTACAATATTGTATTGGTTTTGCCATATATCAAAATGAATCTGCCACAGGTATACATGTGTTCCCCATCCTGAAACCTCCTCTCTCCTCCCTCCCCATACCATCCACCTGGATTGTCCCAGTGCACCAGCCCCAGGCATCCCGTATCAGGCATCAAACCTGGACTGGCGACTCGTTTCCAAGTCACTTCTGATGGCTGGAGTGGTTTCTCTACATTTGTTGGTTTGGTTTAATAGCTCAATCATGTCCAACTCTTTGCTACCCCATGGACTGTAGCCCACCAAGCTCCTCTGTCCATGGAATTTCCCAGGCAAAAATACTGGAGTGGGTTGCCATTACCTACTCCAGGGGATCTTCCCCACCTGGGGATCACACCTAGATCTCCTGCTTTGGCAAGCAGATTCTGTACCACTGAGCCACCAGGGAAGCTCTTCTCGGTTAAGCATTTACCCTTCAGGCTAAAATGCTATTTTTGCTTGCATTTTTTTTGTTCCCTGTTTAGAATCTTCACTGACTTTAGCTGCTTGGAACTTTTACAGATGATGAGAATCTGTTACTACAAAAGCAGTAACTCAAAGCCCTGGAAGATGAGGCTGGATGTATAGAAGTGATGACTTTCAGTATTCCCAACATGCTAGTTGCATGTGTGCCTCAGGGATCAGGCACTTTAATGCTAAATATGAAGATTAAGTGAATAAGGCCCCGGGGAAATCCCTGACTCAGAGATGGGCCGCAAATATTCTGCTTTTCCCCTCCAATTCCATTCACCCTGCAGCACCCTCTCTAAGATGGAAGCAGCTATTATGTATGCCTGAACACTCTTTTCTCTCAGGGCAAACACCTGAAATTTTCTTTTCAATTGCTCCTATAGATATGAGTTGCTGTGCCCTGATAGCTCAGCTGGTAAAGAATCCACCTGCAAAGCAGGAGGCCCCGGTTGGATTCCTGGGTCAGGAAGTTCCCCTGGAGAAGGGGCAGGCTTTGCACTTCAGTATTTTGGGGCTTTCCTGGTGGCTCAGACCATAAAGAATCTGCCTGAAATGCAGGAAACCTGGGTTAGATCCCTGGCTCTCGAAGAACCCCTGGAGGAGGGCATGGCAATCCACTCCAGTATTCTTGCCTGGAGAATCCCCATGGACAGAGGAGCCTGGTGGGCTATAGTCCATGGGGTCTCAAAGAGTTGAACGTGACTGAGTGACTAAACACAGCACATACACCCCCGCCTCAGTATCTTTGTAGTTTCCTTGGATTAACAATTTCCTTCCATTTCAGTTGTGGTGGCTGAAAATGAACTCAGTACCCAGCTGAGGCGACCTTCACAGGAGGTGGCCTTTCTATCCTCTCTGAGCACGATTTCTGTCACAAGACAGATCAAAGTCAGTTTTCTGCTTCACTCAGTGTGCTGCTGAACTGCATCATGTCACAGAGTCTCCCTACACACTCCACCCTTCAGTCTACTATTAGTGTCCTATGAAAGACTTGGTCAAATGCTTTTTGGAGATCCCACTGTGCTCTGATTATGGCATTGCCTTTATTCAGCAGCTTCCAAAAGAGAATAGTGTTTTTTATGAGGGTGGGGATTTTTATTTTTTTCATTCAAAAGACATTTATTGAGTGCCCAGACCATGGTAAACACTCAGTAAGTGACCTTAGAATGAATGAATGAATTTGCACTTCATGAATTATTTTGGCTTCTGTTACTCCTTCAGACTAATTTTTAGCGTATATGTTTTCAAGTCAAACTTATGCGATTTACTTATGCAATTTACTCCCAGGTGGCAGAGTGGTAAAGAATTTTCCTGCCAGTGCAGGAGACATGGGTTCAATTCCTGGATTGGGAAGATCCCCTGGAGAAGGAAATGGCAACCCACTCCAGTATTCTTGCCTGGAGAATCCCATGGACAGAGGAGCCTGGCAGGCTATATAGTCCTGCTGCTGCTAAGTCGCTTCAGTTCTGTCCGACTCTGTGCGACCCATAGATGGCAGCCCACCAGGCTCCCCCGTCCCTGGGATTCTCCAGGCAAGAACACTGGAGTGGGTTACCATTTCCTTCTCCAATGCAGGAAAGTAAAAGTGAAGTCGCTCAATCGTGTCTGACTCTTAGCGACCCCATGGACTGCAGCCTACCAGGCTCCTCTGTCCATGGGATTTTTAGGCAAGGGTACTAAAGTGGGGTGCCATTGCCTTCTCCAAGGGGTCACAAATTCAGACACAACAGAGCAACTGAGCATGCACACAACTAAAGCAGCTTTACTGTCCTCTTCTGTCTCTCAGAAAATATATTTCAACTTGTTTGAAGTGGCTCAGAAATCTTAAAAGCAGTTTCCCTGGAGAAACTTTACTTTGGGGATAAACTGGCTCAGGGCACTATTCCTTTTTATCTCACAATCTCACATGTTTAGGCGTCTATGTCTTCCCACTGTTCCACAACTTGGTCTGAAGTTCATTCTTTCCCCCCAAAAAGCCAAAAAACAAAATCAAACAAATTTTTGTTCCTGCTTTCTCTCTATAATTCGTTAACATTTCACTATGTGCCATGAAAAACAGACGTGTTTTCTCTAGTTTTTTAACTTTGGATACTATTTGTGAGACTATTATATTGTCCTTAGGTGCCTATGGCTTAAGAAACACTGTGTGTCTTTCTGCTGTTGTTACCTAGGTTGGGATGGAAAAAACTTTCCTCTACCTTTGTAGTTTCTTCTGGCTGTTCTAAGAATTAAATTGATATGAGACAGATTAACAGGAGAAAATCAAACAAAAGTTTAATAACATGCATATTGGGAGAGACAAAAAAAAAACCCACCAAATTTGTTTGCCAGAATGGTAAAGCCCTGTAATAAATGTGTGTGTGTTAGTCGCTCAGTTGTGCCCAACTCTTTGTGATCCCATGGACTGTAACCCATCAGGCTCCTCTGTCCATGGAATTCTCCAGGTAAGAATACTGGAGTGGGTTGCCACTTCCTTCTCCAAGGGATCTTCCCGACCCAAGGATTGAACCCAGGTCTTCTGAATTATAGGTAGATTCTCTGCCATCTGAGCCACCAGGAAAGCCTTCAGCTAAGGACAAAAGAGGATACTGGGATAGTGTTTTGGGCCTTAAAGGGGAAGAAGGAAATTCACATGGAGATAGAGAAGTAAATGTTTGATAAACAAATGTTTGCTGGGCCTACAGAGACAGTGAGCCACAGAGAGAGATTTAACAAACAGGCTTTGCTACATCTTCCCTGTCTACCACACCTGGTTCAGACTACAATATGGTATGGTGACAGCCCCCTTCCTGGAATATGTACTCTAGCTACATTAGGCAGTTAGAGTTTTTTGGAAAGTCAGAGTTTTTTCCTATCTTTTGGGCCTTCATTGTTTTCAAAAAAATATTGTAATCAGTTATTCATTCTGTCAGTTGATTCAGTCACTCAGTTGTGTCTGACTCTTTGCTACCTCAGGGACTGCAGCATGCCAGGCCTCCCTATGCATCACCAACTCCCAGAGTTTACTCAAACTCATGTCCATTGAGTCAGTGATGCCATCCAACCATCTCATCCTCTGGCATCCCCTTCTCCTCCTGCCTTCAATCTTTCCCAGCATCAGGGTCTTTTCAAATGAGTCAGCTCTTTGCATCAGGTGGCCAAAGTATTGGAGTTTCAGCTTCAACATCAGTCCTTCCAATGAACATTCAGCACTGATTTCCTTTAGGATGGACTGGTTGGATCTCCTTGCAGTGCAAGGGACTCTCAAGCATCTTCTCCAACACCACAGTTCAGAAGCATCCATTCTTTGGTGCTCTGCTTTCTTTATAGTCCAACCCTCATATCCAAATATGACAACTAGAAAAACCATAGTTTGACTAGACGGACCTTTGTTGGCAAAGTAATGTCTCTGCTTTTTAATGTATTGTCTAAGTTGGTCATAACTTTTCTTCTTCCTAGGAGTAAGTATCTTTTAATTTCATGGCTGCAGTCACCATCTGCAGTGATTTTGAAGCCCCCCAAAATAAAGTCTGTCACTGTTTCCACTGTTTCCCCATCTATTTGCCATAAAGGGATAAGGCCAGATGCCATGATCTTAGTTTTCTGAATGTTGAGTTTTAAGCCAACTTTTTCACTCTCCTCTTTCATCAAGAGGCTCTCTAGTTCTTCTTCACTTTCTGCTATAAGGGTGGTGTCATCTGCATGTCTCAGGTTATTGATATTTCTCCCATCAATCTTGATTCCAGCTTATGCTTCATCCAGCCCAATGTTCTCATGATGTACTCTGCATATAAGTTAAATAAGCAGGATGACAATATACAGCCTTGACGTACTCCTTTCCCTATTTGGAACCTGTTGTTGTTGTTGTTTGGAACCTGTTGTCTGTTGTTCAACAGACTGTTGAACTGTCTGTTGTTCCATGTCCAGTTCTAACTGTTGCTTCCTGACCTGCATACAGATTTCTCAAGAGGTAGGTCAGGTGGTCTGGTATTCTCATCTCTTCAAGTATTTTCCACAGTTTGTTGTGATCCACACAGTCAAAGGCTTTGGCTTAGTCAATAAAACAGAAGTATATATTTTTCTAGAACTCTCTCTCTTTTTCAATGATCCAACAGATGTTGGCAATTTGATCTCTGGTTCCTCTGCCTTTTCTAAATCCAACTTGAACATCTGGGTCATTACTACACCTATAAAACCCATGTCACAGTAAGTGCTTCATGCATGATTTTTATATTGACACTATTTTTACATTATTACAGTAAGAGGAACTGAAACTTCAGAGTAAGTAGTAACTCATCTAACCAGGAAATGCAGTCAGCATTAGAACTCAGATTTGCTTCCTCAGTGCCTCCACTCTTCAACTACGTGACCCTGCCTACTGACTTCCATTTATCTATTTGAAAAATATTTATTGAGTGTGTGTACCGGATACCAGGCACAGTTGTAAATGCTTAGGATACGTGTGTGCTCAGTCACTCAGTCGCAACCAATTCTTTGCGACCCTATGGACTGTTAGCCTGCCAGGCTCCTCCGTCCATGGGATTCTCCAGGCAAGAATACTGGAGTGAATTGCCATGCCCTCCTCCAAGGGATCTTCCTGACCCAGGATCGAACCCATGTCTCTTAAGTCTCTTGCATTAGAGGTTTCTTTACCACTGCGCTTACCTGGGAAGCCCCATTCAGGATATATCAGTTAATAAAGACAAAACTTCCTTCCCTTTTGAGTTTTAGATTCCAGTGGGAGAGACAGACAAAAGAAACAGTATAATTTCAAATAAAGTTATATCCATGTTAACAAGTGCTAAGTTCTGGGACAAAAAAAAAAGGAGGCAGAGTCAGAGGAATGAGGAATTCTAGGCAGTGTGGGCCAGGGCAGGTTGCCATGTAAAACAGAGAGTGAATAGAGAGTGAATCTCAGTAGAACGGTTGCATTTGAGCCAAGATTGGAAGGTGAGGGATGAGGGAGCCATGCAAATCTCCAAGGAGAGGATTTCCAGGCAGGGGGAGTAGTGAGAGAAGAGGGATGTGTCTGGTCATCTGAGGACTGGCAAGGAGGTCAGGATGTTCAAGTGTAGGGAGTAAGGAGCAGAGGCGCAGGAGGTTAGGTCAGAGGGGAGACCAGGATCCATGTAGGGCTGTGAATTTAATGGGTGAGTAGGAGGCACTAGAATGTTTCAAGCAGCAGCAGGGTACATTCTGCCTTAACTTTGATCAGGGTCATTACATCATCCATATTGAGAATAGACTGTTCATGGGGAAAATGTAGAAGGTAGGCCATTTAGGAGGCTGGATTTACTATCACTTGTATTCTGACAGTCCAGATGTCAGTGGGATCAGTTGAGGGAATGAGTGGTCAGATTTTGCATGTATTAATATTCTGAAAATAGAGGCACAGATCTGCTAAAGGGTTAGATACAAGGATTGAAGTAGAAAGAAAATTCAAGATGACACCAAAGTATTTGTCCCAAGCAACTGAAAGGATAAAGTTGACATTAACTAAAACAGAAAAGGTTAGGGAGAAGACAAGGAGCCTAGTTTTGACCTTGAGTTTCAGATGTTGATTAGACAGCTAAATGTAGTAGTCGAATAACCCTTTGGGTACTTCTCAGTCACTTTATACACATCATAGCACAGTTCATTGATAAAAGTTGTTTACCATATAAATGATTTGAATTGTTGGTGAACTCTGGATATCTTTCCCTCATAATCTTTATGTGCTTTTACTTATGCCATTGATGTGATTAATTGATTAGCACCTTCATTAGACTCTAAACTCCAGGAGGACGGGGATCACCTTTGTTGGTGCTCATTTAGTCATGCTGTTTCCATAGCTTAGCCTAGTGTCTGGCAGGTGATAGGTTTCAAGGCAAATTTCAACCACCCAGTAAGTATTTGTTGAATGAATTGATATTTGTTAAAAGAATGAATTTAGGAGAGGGGTTTTGATGTGCAAATATTTGGAAATAAGAGAAAAAACATTTTTAAAAAATTTTCAAATCTTACTACTGTGGTATTTTACCAGCTGTATCCACAACTTTCATTCAAGATTAAAAAAATAATCTTATCAGAAACTGTATTTGTCTTAAATGTGAGATTTCAAACAGTTTGAGGCATCAGGCTATGTGACTATTAGTATAGCTTATACAATAATACATGTATATTAAATGCTTACGTATCTAAGTATATAATTAAAAAAATACATGTATATGATCAAGTTGTTCTCTTCAAGTGAGATGACATGTCTGAAATGACAGTGTATTCTAAGGAAAAACATTAATAAGATTCATAGAAATTGCAAATAAGTAAATCAGAACTATTCTAGAATGTACAAGCTTGTAAAGATTTACTTTATGTAAATGTGATGGATTCAAGTAGTTGGCCATGAAATAAGAGAATAGGGAAGTAGTGGGGGAGAAATAGGTGGAGAATATTTATGCAAAAACCATGGGAGTTTGGATACTTGGCACTCTGTGTGCTCCTGAGGGACCCAGCCATGAGGAAAGTAAACAGTATGTCCTTGGATTCACCAGTGTCCTCAGGGGAGCTTTTTCTGGAGTCTCAGAGCTACTCTTCTCTCTGTTGAGGTTGCAGAAAGGAATTTCTCCTAGTTGCCCTATCTCTTGGAGACCTTTCTGGATTTCTCATTCTGAGATGAGGTTAAATCCCAGAGGAGCAGGGCTGTGTGAGCTCCGGCAGGACAAAGGGGTACCTGGGAGTATCCCAGTTCATTTAGCTTGTTTCCATGATTTTTCCTGGAGCACACCATTCTGACATTCTTGGTTGAAACTGGACTCAGATATGGAAAAAGTGAGATAGCCTGTCTGTATCTATTTTTACAAGAGTTTCAGGCCAATCAGTGGGGCTGTAAAATCTGAACAGGCCAAGATTTCCTAAGTTTTCCTGACCTACACCCAGCTCTTAAAGGAGTATATCCCTCATCCATCAGACATGTCTATTAGGGAATAAACTGGATTAAATATCACGATAAGTCTAATGACACTAGTCTACATATTGCTTCCTAATATTTGACTATATTTTACTAGTTCTCCATGCTTTCCTCTGCAGAGTGAATGAAAATGTGTGCCTTTGGCAGTGACACATAGCAACACAGTAAAACTTTCTAAGCATCAATTTTTTTCATTGATAAAATGGCATAATACTAGATTATATCAGAAATTTTTATGGAGTAATACATATAAGGAATATATACTTGTCACAGCATCTTATAAAGAATAAGTATTCTAAATAGTTGCTTTTAATACAGAGAAATTGTATGTAATATTACTGTGATGTGATTTAGACACTGGGGACAGCTAGCAGTGGATATGAGCCAGTTGTGTCCTTTTAGAATTCATCATTGCCTTTCCCATATTCTGTGGGTCATTATCTCACCTCAATATTCTCAGTGACATGGCTGAAAAATGCCTCTACTTCTGATTGTGACCTTCCAGGATACTACCTTTGATCTTGAATTAATTGACTAAAAACCCCACAGCAAACAAATCCCCACCCACTTCTGTAGCCATGTGACTTTCTGTAACAATCATCTTCAAGGATTCTTCCTCTCCTCCTTCAAGTCTTTACTGAATTGTCACCTTCTCTGTGAGGACTTTCCTGACCACTATGGTTAAAACTGCAGCCACATCTCTCTCCTTGCTTATTTTTATCTATAGTTTTGACCACTTACTAATATACTAGATATTGTATTTATTTTCTGTGCTGCCTGCCTCCCCCCATGACACTGTAAGTGACAGGAAGGCAGGGATTTGTCTCACTTTCAGTCACTGCTACATTCCCAGTGCCAGCCATGTAGCAGGCCCCCAATATCTCATTGTCTGATACATGGATGGATGTCCATAAAAAAGGGTGTAAGGATCTTGATGGTGGCAGTAATGGTAAAAGTAGAGATTCAGAGAGATTCAAATAGGTAGTAAAGTGGGAAGATTGACCATGAGGTGGGAAGAATAAGGGACTGAGATGGTCTGATGGGCCTGGTGAGATTAAACACATTTCTGACCTCCTAATTCTACATTAGAAGTAGATTAGATGTCTAGTGACAACTCTTGGGCCAATTTGTCACTGATATTAAGTAAGAGAACCGTTTTTGGAAAACAGAACCCTGAAAACAATCCAGGAACCCAAGGGTCATGGGGTCGGAGGATATGACAGGCTGTCAGAGTGTGGACATGATAACCTAGGATGGTAGGAGAGCAGAAGTGAAGTGAAGTGAAGTCGCTCAGTCGTGCCCAACTCTTTGCAACCCCATGGACAATAGCCTACCCGGCTCTGCCGTCCGTGGGACTTTCCAGGCAAGAATACTGGAGTGGGCTGCCATTTCTTTCTCCAGGGGAATTTTCCCAACCCAGGGACCGAACCCAGGTCTTCTGCATTGCAGACAGACGCTTTACCGTCTGAGCCTTCTGCGTTGCATACAGACGCTTTACCATCTGAGCCACCAGGGAAGCCCTCAGGAGAGCAGAGAGAACGTTAAAAGGCAGCAGAAACCAGGGCAACCTGCATACTTTGGTACTATAATCATCATTTTAAGCCAAGGCTGTGTGTATTCTTAGAGCTTTTCCACGTGTGCACTCCGTAACACCTTTTCCAGGTGTGCTTGGCTACTTAGGCTGGAGTTTTTTGTTCCTGTTGACCAAGGGATGTTTGAAATTGTTCCACTTGCCTCATCAGATGCAGGAATTTGGTTTATCTACTCACTAGTTTCTGTCTTTTTTTTTTTTTTATCCATATAATATCTGGATATCTAGGATAATGCTATCCTGAAGGGAGAATGCTGCCAGGGATAGGTTCAATAGAATGAGGCTTGCAAATAAATACACAAACTGATTTCAGAGTCCATAGTGCCCTCGGTGTGCACCCTCATTTGCCACAGTCATCTTAGATACTCAGTGCCCTCATCTTGGAGAAGGCAATGGCACCCCACTCCAGCACTCTTGCCTGGAAAATCCCATGGACGGAGAAGCCTGGCAGGCTGCGGTCCATGAGGTCGCAGAGTCAGACACGACTGAGTGACTGAACTGAACTGAACTGAACTGGAATACAGGAGACACAGGAGGTGCAGTTTCGATCCCTGGGTCAGTAAGATGCCCTGGAGGAGGGCATGGCAACACATTCCAGTATTCTTGCTTGGAAAATTCCATGGACAGACGAGCCTGACAGGCTACAGTTCATAGGGTCTCAACCAGTTGGATATAACTGAAGCAACTATGCATGCATGCATGAACACGCATAGGTAAATAAAAACCAATCAAAAGCATTCCTAACACAATATGTAATTTCAGCATTTCTGGTTGGTAGTGGATGCTGGCACCTGGAGGCTTTGGTTTCTGAAATCAGAGTCTTTGTCAGTGAACACAAAGAAAAGATGCAGGTCAGCCTTGCTTACACCTCCGGATCTTTGCTTCCTAAGGCTGAGGACCCTCAGGGTCCTGGAAAGATTGATCCATGTAGACTAGGTATTTCACTTTTAATTAGAGAATATAGAGACCATACAGTCTTGAGATTTCACTCTTCTGGAATTACCACTGATCAAGAAGAAATGTAAATATTTAGTAAATCTTAGGTATAAAAAGCTAGCCAATTCATCATTTTGGGGGCCAATTCCCATTGGTTACTCTGGTAAACTGACTTTCATCTTTATTTCTCCATAAGAAAATGTCAGCATCACAACATTTTTTGATTGTTCCAGCACATGTGATTTCAAATTTGCTCATGGCTTTTCTGAGAACTATTAGTGCACTCTCACCAACAGAGCTGTATTCCAAGAGTTGGAGACTAACAAGCATTAATCATGAAAAATACTTTCCAGTTGTAGTAATGAAGTCTGGTTTCTTTAGTTACTTAGCAAAAAGCAATAAGCAAGCCTATATTGATAAACGTGGGGCAGGCTTCCCCTTCTCTTCCACCCTACTTCTCTCCCAGGAGACTGGGGTGGAGAAAATTGCTCTACCCAGGATAGCAACCTTCCTTGTGTTCAAACTCTCACGCAGAGCTCCATCAACTCACTCTCCAGGCACACAATTCAAGCTTCATCTGTGGTCCTTGGGTATTGGATTTACAGTTTCTACAGGAAGGCTGACTGAGGAAGGGGAGGCTGGGGACAGACACAGGCATTTGTGCCTTGGGCTAGGGCAGTGGTGGAAGCTGGATTTCTCTTTGTTGCCCTCTGGGAAGCTAGTGGTCTCCTTGACACCTACTGCCAGTACAAATCTTAGCTCTGGCATGAGAGTCATGCAAATTTTCACAAAGAGCAGAAAAGAGGAAAATGTCTGGACAGTGTTCCAACATTTTAAAATTTGTGTTCCCCTTGAAAAACAAATGAACAAAGTTGTTGTTTAGTCACTAAGTGGTCTGACTCTTTTGTGACTCCATGGACTGTAGCCTGCCAGACTTCTCCATCCATGGGATTTCCCAGTCAAGTATACTGGAGTGCATTGCCATGTCCTATTTCAGGAATCAAATCTGCGTCTCTTGCATTTATTGGCAGGCAGATACTTTACCACTGAGACACCAGGGAAACCCTTAAGTAAACAATTGTTGTTGTTGTTCAGTCACTCAGTCATGTCTGACTCTTTGAGACCCCATGGACTGCAGCACACCAGGCTTCCCCCGTCCATCACCATCTCCTGTTGTTTGCTCAAATTCATGTCCATTGAGTTGGTGATGCCATCCAATCAATCCAATCAATTCATCCTCTGTCATTCCCTTCTCCTTCTGCCCTCAATCTTTCCTAGCATCAGGGTCTTTTCCAATGAGTCTGTTCACATCAGGTGGCCAAAGTATTGGAGCTTCAGCTTCAGCATCAGTCCTTCCAATGAATAAAATGAATAAAACATAACTTAAAATTTCAGAATAATCACTTTTATTTGATTTTCCAAGTGTATAATTATGTCTAAGTAGTCTTATATAACCCATGGAAGATTTCTGGTCTGAAGTATGGGTGATCTTGCCAGGGGTTATCCTGAGGCTTGGAAGAGGGGATTGGCAGATAGAGACTTACTGGAATTGTTCACTTTCCTCCTCTACAGAGGGTTCAACTTTATAAAACCTCCTGACATTTTGGTTCTAGTAGGAGTGTGTGCGATCCATCCAAGGGAATGAATTTGGCAGTTATCCCAATGACTTGATTAAGGGGGAACAGTCAATTGGAATAATTCCATTTGATAAGCATATTTTCTTTCTTCCATTCTAGTTTGCCTGCTATTTATGGAATAAAGTGGATGGTTTCCAAGTTTGAAGCTTGTGCATAGATCAGTTCTAATACTGGTGGAAAATTTAGAAACAGAACACTTCCAGGTGATTATTTTTTAATGAGCTTATTTCCCATTGTAAGCTGATTATACATGTAGGAGAATCATTTCAAAATGCTGTTTCTTTAACAGGATGATAGCTTTCAGAGACTTTTTTCTACTACTTCTTTCAGCCAAAGAATAGCTGAAAGTCAACAAAATCTTTAGGTATTCATGATAATAATATTTTTGTATTATTATGTCTAATTATATATATATATATATCATAAAATAATAAAACATCCTTGGAAAGAAGACAACAGGGGATATCAAGTTAGGGGAAAGAGGGTCAGGGAATATCCACAAGCTTCCTTACGAAAGGATATTTGCGTGTTGCTTATTACTGGAAAACTGCTGTCATCTTGGAATTACAGACTCAAGGGAATAAGAATAGTCCACAATGGGTCAAAAAGAAGTAATGTTAAGCAGCAAACAAGTCTTACATGATTTCTTTAGAAGTGAAGTTCTTTATAGTTGGGGGAGGGCAGAGGAAAGGCACGTCTATCTCACCACAGACCTTATTCCTTTTTCAAATCACAGTGACTTTTACATTTAAACTCAAATTTTACTTTGAAATAAAAGCATTGAAATATGTATAATATCATATATGAAGCGAGTTGCCAGTCCAGGTTCGATGCATGATACTGGATGCTTGGGGCTGGTCCACTGGGATGACCCAGAGGGATGGTATGGGGAGGGAGCGGGGAGGAGGGTTCAAGATGGGGAACACATGTATACCTGTGGTGGATTCATTTCGAAATATGGCAAAACCAATACAATATTGTAAAGTTAAAAAATAAAATAAAATTTTAAAAAATAAAATTAAAAAAGGACATTTTTTTTTTTTTTGCATAGAGTTCTATATATTTAGAAATTTACTTTGGATCGTCAAACATGTCTACAAATTTACACTTTATCACCTCGGGATAGAATATCCTTTGAAACAGTTAAGAAAAACCAGTTTGCCTTCTCTGGGGTTATAACCCATAGATATTTGCAGAATAAAAAAAGCCTGTTTTCAAAGAGTCATGGTATGAAATTAGAAATGAACATTAATTTAAAACATACAATATTTACAAGTTATGTTTGCCAATACTTATTTAGTTTGAAACTAAAAATGTAAAATCTTAGGAATTTTAGAGGATACAAACTGCCAATCCTAAAGAGACAAATTTACCCTTTAGAAATAAATAGTTCACCTTTGGTTTGTAACTACTCCATAGTAATTACAACAGGAACAGTATCACCAGCCCTAGAGGTCCCTTAAAATTTACAAAGTGTTTCAGGTTCAGAATCTTAATTAATATTTCAAACAGAATTTTTTGAGATTATCAGATAGTATTATTACCTTCATTCTTAAAATGTGGAAGCCAGAACAGATAGAAGTTAAATAACTTCGCTAGGGTCATCCAGTCATTAACTAGAGAAATGAGGACTTCAACAAAAGTATTCTGATTTCCAAAGCCTTTTCTCACCATGAAATGATGTTAACCACCTTTAAAAACAGGTGCAGACCCTTCAAAACAATCATATTTGAGTGTAGTCTGCTTGAGATCCATGGATATTGGGCACAACCTAATCATGCATGTCCCCTTCCCTTTCTCTAGACAAAAATCTTCTAATAAAATAACTGCAACTAACAGAGGAAGTTGTATGAGTAAATATATTTAGGAAGCAGATTTTCCAAACAGGTTAAATCCTGAGAAACAACTACTTTTAATAGCTTTTGTGTCTACTCTGGGCTCCACATAAACAGATGGATAACTAAGTACTTAGTATGTCTTTAGCACATTGTAGAAATGGGATCATGAAAAAGTACGTGAAATACTGAAGCAGTAACCAGGCATGGGCTTCCCTGGTGACTCAGTGGTAAAGAATCTGCCTGCCAATGCAGGAGACTGGTGTTCAATCTCTGGGTCAGGAAGATCCGCTGGAGTAGGAAATGGCAACCCACTCCAGTATTCCTGCCTGGAAAATTCCATGGACAGAGGAGCCTGGTGGGCTGTCCATGGGGTTGCAAAAGAGTCAGACAACAGTACAAGCATCCTGACTCAGCAATGAATTGTCCTTGTGTTTCTTCAAAATGTGATAAGTGTAGTTTCATGCTCTTCCCAGAGATGATCAGAATGATTAAATACCAATTTTTTGACAAGATATGTCTACATTCTGCTTTGGGTCCATGCCTGCCACTCCAAAAGAATTTATCTTTCTACCTTTCAAAACTACCTGTTGTCTGATGGAAAACAGAACTACAGAATGATATCACTCTTCCTTTTTTTTTTTTTTTGCAAACCTTGGACTTTTTATTTTGTATTGGGGTATAGCCAGTTAACAATGTTGTGATAGTTTCAGGTGAACAGGGAAGTGACTTGGCCATACATATACATGAATCCATTCTCCCCCAAACCTTACATCCTTCCAGCTTGGCACATAACATTGAGTAGAATTCCGTGTGCTATCCAGTAGATCCTTGTTGCTAAGCTAAGTCACTTCAGTCGTGTTCGACTCTGTGCGACCCCATAGACGGCAGCCCACCAGGCTCCCCCGTCCCTGGGATTCTCCAGGCAAGAACACTGGAGTGGGTTGCCATTTCCTTCTCCAATGCATAAAAGTGAAAAGTGAAAGTGAAGTCGCTCAGTCGTGTCCGACCCTCAGCGACCCCATGGACTGCAGCCTTCCAGGCTCCTCCACCCATGGGATTTTCCAGGCAGAAGTACTGGAGTGGGGTGCCATTGCCTTCTCCATTGAATTGCACTAGCTGCATTTCAAGTCCTCAGTAGCCCCGAAGGTTTTTGTATGTTGTCATGGTGCAAATACAGAGCATTTCCACGGAACATTCCCACCATCACAAAGTTCTCTTGGGTAGTGCTAGTATACACAGGTAAAGCTAAAATAAAGCTGGATGTGTTTCTTAAACCGTGCAACAATTAGTTTATTGTTTTTGAAATTAATGCTTTAAAACAATATGCTAACAAACTATTCCCGGAGTCAGATAATGATGAAGGTATATATATATATAGTTTTTTCTCTTGCCCTCCAAATAACTGACTGGTCTAGTTGGCTGCTAATCAAAACTATGAAAAAAAAAAATCGAGTATTTCAGTTTAAGAGAAGGAACTTAATTTACTCAGTTGATGCACTTTTGCTCAGTTTGGCAAATCAGCATGGCACTGCTGACAGTGACTTCCAGAGTTCTGTGGGCCAGTTGCAGCGCGCATCTATAATAATGATGATGATAATAATGGTAACTAACCTTCATTGCATTCTTGTTAGTTATCCATTTTAAATATAGCTGTGTGCACATGACCTTTCCAAACTCCCTATCACATTCACCTTACTCTTTCTTTTTAAAGGCTAGTACTCCCATCTTGAGGATGATGCTGATCAGGGCCTTGAGAGAAAACACAAGTCCACCCCAGGAAGTCACTTCCTCTGCTATCTGCCTGCAAGACCAATAACTAGTCATGACTTGGGGACATGATATCCAGCTGGGGAGGTGCTGGACCCACTAGGGAAGGACAGGGACTGAACAGATGAGATATAAAATCTAGTTAATGCATGCAGTCTTTAGGAGAGAACTGTTGGGAGTATGCCAGATCAAGAGGAATGGAATATAATGCATGATATTTGATATAATAAAATATAAGTTTATCAATACAGGGATCCCCCTCTCTTGACACATGATTTAACGCTGGTCCAAAATTACTGTAGATGATGATTGCAGCCATGAAATTAAAAGACGCTTACTCCTTGGAAGGAAAGTTATGACCAACCTAGATAGCATATTCAAAAGCAGAGACATCACTTTGCCAACAAAGGTCCATCTAGTCAAGGCTATATTTTTTTCAGTAGTCATGTACGGATGTGAAAGTTGGACTGTGAAGAAAGCTGAGCGCTGAAGAATTGATGCTTTTGAACTGTGGTGTTGGAGAAGACTTTTGAAAGACCCTTGGACTGCAAGGAGATCCAACCAGTCCATTCTGAAGGAGATCAGTCCTGGGTGTTCTTTGGAAGAAATGATGCTAAAGCTGAAACTCCAGTACTTTGGCCACCTCATGCAAAGAGTTGACTCATTGGAAAAGACTCATGCTGGGAGGGATTGGGGGCAGGAGGAGAAGGGGATGACAGAGGATGAGATGGCTGGATGACATCACTGACTCAATGGACATGGGTTTGGGTGGACTCCAGGAGTTTGTGATGGACAAGGAGGCCTGGCATGCTGCAATTCATGGGGTTGCAAAGAGTCGGACATGACTGAGCGACTGAACTGAACTGAACTAAGGATTCACTGAGGATGATGCTAATATACTGCTGGATTGACTTCAGAAACTTTGGGGAAATAATGGCTCACTCTTATTGAAGTAGAAATTCCACAACTTCCTGCTAAGTGGTTGAGCAGGGGGTCAAGAGGCTCACAGAAGAGGGCATGCCAGAATGGATATGCTGTATAAGGCCAGAAAGCCTACCAGCTATGGGAGAGCCCCAAAGAATGCAGTTTACCAAGCCCACAATAGGTGCACTGATGAGGGGGCACCAGTGTTATTGTGGGGCTCAGTGATGTTGTCTTCTGAAGGCCAGGGCTAGAGGTTAGGAGTAACTCTACAGAACTAGACTCCCTGAAAGTCATGGAGAGAACAGAAGCCAGGTGATGGAATTTAACCTTCCGAAGTGAAGGAGATGTGATTATCATAATGAAGAGCACTGTGCTGCTGCTGCTGCTAAGTCGCTTCAGTCGTGTCCGACTCTGTGCGACCCCATAGACGGAAGCCCACCAGGCTTCCCCGTCCCTGGGATTCTCCAGGCAAGAACACTGGAGTGGGTTGCCATTTCCTTCTCCAATGCCTGAAAGCGAAAAGTGAAAGTGAAGCCACTCAGTCGTGTCCGACTCTTAGCGACCCCATGGACTGCAGCCTACCAGGCTCCTCCATCCATGGGATTTTCCAGGCAAAAGTACTGGGGTGGGGTGCCATTGCCTTCCCCGGAAGAGCACTGTAGGAGTAGCAAATAGAAGAGCCTGAACCACCAAGAGCTATGAAGAAGGTTAATGGAGCATGATGTTCCTAGGGGAAGATAGCTGGGCAGACAACAAGGGCATTGTCCGACGTAACCTACAAAAATAAAACCAGGATAGATAATTAGGAGGGTGAGGGCCAACAGCCCAGTGAAATGTCACAATCCTTAGCCTAGTTTCTAGAACTGAGCCGGTTTTCAGACCTGTACCATACTGAGTCAAGGGCAGGCTGTGTCCCAGTGAGAGTGGACCACTGCCATACCACAGCAGTTAAAGGCATTGATGATTCTTTCCAGTTCTTTTCCAAAAGGGGTCTATAGCCATTTACTAGGTAAGTATACTCTGGGAAAAAGGATACACCCAGACATTCTGAGAACTGTTGAATCTAATACCTGACTTGATATTGAAGTCAAAGACCTGAGGCCTCACGCTGATCTCTCTAGTTAAATTAGGGGCGCATGTTAGCCCGGCAATAAACAGAGTTCTGGCAATGTCTGTCTCATGTGGGGCCCATGGATTGGCAAAGTGCTTAGTTCTTCAGGCCCTGAACGTATAATTGGAGTGGACAGATTTGCCATTTGTCTGAATGCTCCTTTGGATTCCTCGGCCGGTTGGTAAGAGCTATCGCATAGTGGGAAGGCTAAGTCCAAGCCTCTAAAAGTGCCTCTGCTGGCCAAAACAGTGAACCTAAAACAATTTCACATCGCTAGAGAAATGGCAGAAATTTGTGTGACCCTTACAGATGTAAAGGATTCCTAGGTAGTGGTCTCTATCATGCCTACATTTAATTTACTGACCAATTAAAAGGATGGCCCCTGTATAAGCCAGAAAGAGCCTGACAGATGACGTTGGGCAACTGCAAAGATAAACAAGTCATAACTATATAACTGCAACTGCAGCTGCTGTTTATATGTGGTAGTGAGCAGTGTGGGCTGCTTTAGGAGGTCTGTAGGGAGTTGATACACCAGAGATGTCTTCAAGTATATTGACTGATGTTAAGGATCCAGCTAAAGTTGAAGGTGGTGGATGAATGATTGTATTTTTTCTCTGATGTTGTGAGTGTTAATGCTCAGAAACCTAGATATAGGGTCTAAACGTCTGTTTGTTTCCTGGGCTGCTGTAACAAAGTTCCATAAACTAGATGGCTTGGGAGACTTCCTAGGTGGCACTAGTGGTAAAGAATACCACTTGTCAATGTAGGAGGCATAAGAGATGTGGGTTCAGTCCCTGGTTTGGAAGATCTGGAAAAGGGAATGGCAACCCACTCCATTATTCTTTGCCTGGAGAATCCAATGGACAGAGGGGCCTGACAGGTTATAGTCCACGGGATTTCAAAGAGTCAGACATGACTACTGAAGCTACTTAGCATGTAAAACAATAAGAATGTGCTCTCTTGCAGATCTGGGAGGCTAGAAGTCTGCAATCAGTGTTAGCAGATCTATGCTCTTTGAAAGCTCTAGAGGAGGATGCTCCTTGCCTCTTCCAACCTTCTGGTGGCTCCTGGCAATCGCTGGTGTTCCCTGGCTTCCACTTATGTAACCCCAACCTCCATCTTTACATGATGGTCTCCCCTCTGTGTCTTCTCTGTTGTATGTTCATGTAGGAAAAGTCTACACTCATCCTCCTAGGTTTTTCCTCTGCACTCACACTACTGCACTCACACTACTGCACTCACAAGACTTATGACACCAGTTGTATATGGGGTTTTCTTGTATCATACAATTCTATGAGACCAGCTGGGTCTCCTACAATTTAAATCACTTTTGATATTATCTATTTGGAGACCGTGTCAGGTCCCACAGGTTAAGGACTCAGTCCCACAAGACTCAATCCACCCCTTTTGGTGTCAATTGCAAGTAACTGGTCCCCAGGTTGTCCACAAACTCTGACTTAGCTATGAACTGGAGATTCCACGGCGCCCTCCTCGGGTTAAATTAATTTGCTACATTAGTTCACAGAACTCGGGAAAACATTTACTTAGGTTTTCCAGTTAATCAAAAATAGATAAAAGATACAGATAGCCAACCAGATGAAGCAATACATAAGGTGAGATCTGAGAGGATTCTGAGCACTTCTGTCCCCACAGAGGTGGGGTGCCAGCTGAAAAATGGGTGAGTTCACTAACCTAGAAGCTCCCTAAACTTTGTACTATTGGGATTTTTATGGCAGCTTCCTCACATTAGGCGTGATCAATTATTAACTTCATTTCTAGCTCTTCTCCCTTCTGAAAAAGTGAGGAGGGGAGGGCTGAAAATTTCAAGCTTCTAATCACAGCTTGGTCCTTCTGATGATAAGCCCCCATCCAGGAGTTCCACTCAGAGTTAACTGTTTAGAACAAAGACACTCCTAGTATTCTTGTCCCTTTGGAATTTACTAGGGCTTTAGGAACCCTGTCTCTGGTCCAGGGTCAAAGACCAAAAATTAAAACAAGAGATACTCTTAGTGCTCTTATCACTATGAACTGGGAGCAGGGGGTGTGTGTGTGTGTGTGTGTGTGTGTGTGTGTATAATGTGATTGACACCTTACTTCTGAGGTGAAGTCTGTGTTTCTGTTCCTTGAACCTATATATATATATATATATATATTATCCATTAGATTTCATTCATTCTGCTTTTGAATACTGACAGTTTTAGGAAGGTCTGGTTTTGCCACTCCTTGTTTCATTTGGGGATTATTTCCTCTAGGAATACACTTTTTGTATTAGACAGAGGGGCAACTTTGTATTAACTTCTTAGGCAGTACATGGAGTAGGCTTTGTTCCTAATGTGGAAATGACATTACATGATTTAGAAGCCAGGTCATAAAATTCAGTAACTGCCAGCTGGCTTTTCTGGGAAGTTTGTTCTCAGAACTCAGCCACAGTATTCTGAAGAAGCCCAGGTCCCAACGTGGACAGAGCACAAACAGGCATTTTGGCCAGTAGCTCAGCTGATGTCCCAGCTAACGGCCAGCTAAAAACTGATGTGTGAAAGTCCTTTCAGATGATTCCAGGCCCCAGCTGTCTAGTCACCCCAGGCCTCACGTCTTTCCAGCTGAGGCCTCAAATATTATGGAGCAAAGATTACCCTTTCTCGTTCTGACATTTCTGAATTCCTAACTTAAAGAATTGTGAGCAAAATATAGCAGACTTTTAGTTACACTACTAATTTTGGGGTGGTTTATTAAGCAGCAATGGTACCTAGGATAGGGGGAAAATAGAGTATTCAATAAATGGTTCTGAAAAAGAAAGTAGATAGACATTTGAAAAATAGAATCCATATCTCATACCAAAATAAATTTCAGATGGGTCAAAAAGTGAAATGCAAAAACTTAAATGAAAAGATCACTAGGATACCATTGGAGAATTAAAAAAAGAAAGCTTAACTAATGGCCATTAGTTAAGAAATTACATATACTCCTCCCCACCATCACTCTCCTTCTTCCTTCCCATTTCCCTCCCACCCTCATTGAACGTTTCCTTTGTCAATTTTCCCCTGCAATAAAAAAAAAAATGCATCACTAAAAGAAATTTAACAATTTTAAAGAAAAGAAGGTTATGTTGATACTATATGAATTTTCTTTACTATTTAAACTAGCAGTTCAATTTATAGGACAAACAGTTTCCTCCTTCAGAGTTGTTTCTAATGCAAAACTTTGGAAGTGTATATTCCATGATAGAATATTGATTTAAAAAAAAAGAAAGCTTAGAAGGAAGAATGATTGAAGTGTGATATAAAATTCTGAAATATCAATACATCAGATCAGATCAGTCGCTCAGTCGTGTCAGACTCTTTGTGACCCCATGAATCGGAGCACGCCAGGCCTCCCTGTCCATCACCAAATCCCAGAGTTCACTCAGACTCACGACCATCGAGTCAGTGATGCCATCCAGCCATCTCATCCTCTGTCGTCCCCTTCTCCTCTTGCCCCCAATCCCTCCCAGCATCAGAGTCTTCTCCAATGAGTCAACTCTTCGCATGAGATGGCCAGAGTACTGGAGGTTCAGCTTTAGCATCATTCCTTCCAAAGAAATCTCAGGGCTGATCTCCTTCAGAATGGACTGGTTGGATCTCCTTACAGTTCAAGGGACTCTCAAGAGTCTTCTCCAACACCACAGTTCAAAAGCATCAGTTCTTCGGCACTCAGCCTTCTAAACAGTCCAACACTCACATCCATATATGACCACAGGAAAAATCATAGCCTTGACTAGACGAACCTTTGTTGGAAAAGTAATGTCTCTGCTTTTGAATATGCTATCTAGGTTGGTCATAACTTTCCTTCCAAGGAGTAAGCGTCTTTTAATTTCATGGCTGCAGTCACCATCTGCAATGATTTTGGAGCCCCAAAAAATAAAGTCTGACACTGTTTCCACTGTTTCCCCATCTATTCCCCATGAAGTGATGGGACCAGATGCCATGATCTTTGTTTTCTGAATATTGAGCTTTAAGCCAACTTTTTCACTCTCCACTTTCACTTTCATCAAGAGGCTTTTGAGTTCCTCTTAACTTTCTGCCATAAGGGTGGTGTCAACTGCATATCTGAGGTTATTGATATTTCTCCCAGCAATCTTGATTCCAGCTTCTGTTTCTTCCAGTCCAGCGTTTCTCATGATGTACTCTGCATATAGGTTAAATAAGCAGGGTTACAATATACAGCCTTGATGTACTCCTTTTCCTATTTGGAACCAGTCTGTTGTTGTTCCATGTCCAGTTCTAACTGTTGCTTCCTGACCTGCATACAGGCTTCTCAAGAGGCAAGTCAGGTGATCTGGTATTCCCATCTCTTTCAGAATTTTCCACAGTTTATTGTGATCCACACAGTCAAAGGTTATGGCATAGTCAATAAAGCAGAAATAGATGTTTTTCTGGAACTCTCTTTCTTTTTCCATGATCCAGCAGATGTTGGCAATTTGATCTCTGGTTCCTCTGCCTTTTCTAAAACCAGCTTGAACATCAGGAAGTTCACAGTTCACATATTGGTGAAGCCTGGCTTAGAGAATTTTGAGCATTACTTTACTAGCATGTGAGATGAGTGCAATTGTGTGATAGTTTGAGCATTCTTTGGCATTGTCTTTCTTTGGGATTGAAATGAAAACTGACCTTTACCATTCCTGTGGCCACTGCTGAATTTCCCAAATTTGCTGGCATATTGAGTGCAGCACTTTCACAGCATCATCTTTCAGGATTTGGAATAGCTCAACTGGAATTCCATCACCTACACTAGCTTTGTTGGTAGCGATGCTTTCTAAGGCCCACTTGACTTCGCATTCCAGGATGTCTGGCTCTAGGTCAGTGATCACACCATCATGATTATCTGGGTCGTGAAGATCTTTTTTGTACAGTTCTTCTGTGTATTCTTGCCATCTCTTCCTAATATCTTCTGCTTCTGTTGGGTCCCTATCATTTCTGTCCCTTATCAAGCTCATCTTTGCATGAAATATTCCTTTGGTATCTCTAATTTTCTTGAAGAGATCTCTAGTCTTTCCCATTCTGTTGTTTTCCTCTATTTCTTTGCATTGATCGCTGAGGAAGGCTTTCTTATCTCTTCTTGCTATTCTTTGGAACTCTGCATTCAGATGTTTATATTTTTCCTTTTCTCTTTTGCCTTTCGCTTCTCTTCTTTTCACAGCTATTTGTAAGGCCTCCCCAGACAGCCATTTTGCATTTCTTTTCCATGGGGATGGTCTTGATCCCTGTCTCCTGTACAATGTCATGAACCTCATTCCATAGTTCATCAGGCACTCTATCTATCAGATCTAGGCCCTTAAATCTATTTCTCACTTCCACTGTATAATCATAAGGGATTTGATTTAGGTCATACCTGAATGGTCTAGTGGTTTTCCCTACTTTCTTCAATTTTAGTCTGAATTTGGCAATAAGGAGCTCATGGTCTGAGCCACAGTCAGCTCCCTGTCTTGTTTTTGCTGACTGTATAGAGCTTCTCCATCTTTGGCTGCAAAGAATATAATCAATCTGATTTCGGTGTTGACCATCTGGTGATGTCCATGTATAGAGTCTTCTCTTGTGTTGTTGGAAGAGGGTGTTTGTTATGACCAGTGCAATTTATTGGCAAAATTCTAGTAGTCTTTGCCCTGCTTCATTCCATATGACTACATAAAATAATATGTTGCTTGGGAAAAAATCATAATCAAGACTCATAAGTAAAGTCAAACAATCTTGACTATATGATGGGTCAGTAAGGAAAAGATCAACAACCTAGTAGAAAAAGGGACTAATGAAAAGTATAATCAATTTGCAGAAAAAAAGAACTGCAAACTCTTATATAAAGAATGCCAATCTTACTCATTATCTGAGAAATGCAAACAAACACTACAGTGAGGTACCGCTTTTCACCCAACAGACAGGCAAAAGTAAACCTGAATTATGAAATGTGGGAATTAAAAGTATGGGTCCTAGAAATCAAAGCTGATTGACTGACCTCGGGCAAATTTGCTAATTTTTGCCTGTCTCAGTTTCCTTATCAATAAAATGGTGATGATAACAATCATACTTATCACTTATAGTTTGTGAGTATTAACTGATTTAATTTATGTAAGCCATTTATGATCTCTGTTCATTTCCAAGGCAAGCCATTCAATATCACAGTAATCCAAGTCTATGCCCCAACCAGTAATGCTGAAGAAGCTGAAGTTGAACGGTTCTATGAAAACCTACAAGACCTTTTAGAACTAACACTCAAAAAAGATGTCCTTTTCATTATAGGGGACTGGAATGCAAAAGTAGGAAGTCAAGAAACACCTGGAGTAACAGGCAAATTTGACCTTGGAATACAGAATGAAGCAGGGCAAAGACTAATAGAGTTTTGCCAAGAAAATACACTAGTTATAACAAACACCCTCTTCCAACAACACAAGAGAAGACTCTATACATGGACATCACCAGATGGTCAACACCGAAATCAGATCGATTATATTCTTTGCAGCCAAAGATGGAGAAGCTCTATACAGTCAGCAAAAACAAGAACGGGAGCTGACTGTGGCTCAGATCATGAGCTCCTTATTGCCAAATTCAGACTGAAATTGAAGAAAGTAGGGAAAACCACTAGACCATTCAGATATGACCTAAATCAAATCCCTTATGATTATACAGTGGAAGTGAGAAATAGATTTAAGGGCCTAGATCTGATAGATAGAGTGCCTGATGAACTATGGACAGAGGTTTGTGACATTGTACAGGAGACAGGGATCAAGACCATCCCTATGGAAAAGAAATGCAAAAAAGCAAAATGGTTGCCTGAGGAGGCCTTACAAATAGCTGTGAAAAGAAGAGAAGCAAAAAGCAAAGGAGAAAAGGAAAGATATAAACATCTGAATGCAGAGTTCCAAAGAATAGCAAGAAGAGATAAGAAAGCCTTCCTCAGCGATCAATGCAAAGAAATAGGGGAAAACAGCAGAATGGGAAAGACTAGAGATCTCTCAAGAAAATTAGAGATACCAAGGAAATATTTCATGCAATGCTATGCTATGCTATGCTAAGTCACTTCAGTCATGTCCGACTCTGTGTGACCCCATAGACGGCAGCCACCAGGCTCCCCCATCCCTGGGATTCTCCAGGCAAGAACACTGGAGTGGGTTGCCATTTCCTTCTCCAATGCATGAAAGTGAAAAGTGAAAATGAAGTTGCTCAGTTGTGTCCGACTCTTTGCGACCCCATGGACTGCAGCCTACCAGGCTCCTCTATCCATGGGATTCTCCAGGCAAAAGTGCTGGAGTGGGGTGCCATTGCCTTCTCCATTTCATGCAAAGATGTGCTCAATAAAAGACAGAAATGATATGAACCTAACAAAAGCAGAAGATATTAAGAAGAGATGGAAAGAATACACAGAAGAACTGTACAAAAAAGATCTTCATGACCCAGATAATCACGATGGTATGATCATTCACCTAGAGCCAGACATCCTGGAATGTGAAGTCAAGTGGGCCTTAGAAAGCATCACTGCAAACAAAGCTAGTGGAGGTGATGGAATTCCAGTTGAGCTATTTCAAATCCTGAAAGATGATGCTGTGAAAGATGCTGTGAAAGATGATGCCACATACAGTATGCCAGCAAATTTGGAAAAGTCAGCAGTGGTCACAGGACTGGAAAAGGTCAGTTTTCATCCCAATCCTAAAGAAAGGGAATGCCAAAGAATCCTCAAACTACCACACAATTGCACTCATCTCACATGCTAGTAAAGTAATGCTCAAGATTCTTCAAGCCAGGCTTCAGCAATATGTGAACAGTGAACTTTCAGATGTTCAAGCTGGTTTTAAAAAAGGCAGAGGAACCAGAGATCAAATTGCCAACATCCGCTGGATCATGGAAAAAGCAAGAGAGTTCCAGTAAAACATCTATTTCTGCTTTATTGACTATGCCATAGCCTTTCACTGTGTGAATCACAATAAACTGTGGATAATTCTGAAAAAGATAGGAATACCAGACCACTTGACCTGCCTCTTGAGAAACCTATATGCAGGTCAGGAAGTAACAGTTTGAAGTGGACATGGAACAACAGTCCGATCCGAAACAGAAAAAGGAGTATGTCAAGGCTGTATATTGTCACCCTGCTTATTTAACCTATATGCAGAGTACATCATGAGAAACGCTGGGTTGGAAGAAGCACAAGCTGGAATCAAGATTGCCAGGAGAAATATCAATAACCTCAGATATGCAGATGACACCACCCTTATGGCAGAAAGTGAAGAGGAACTAAAAAGCCTCTTGATGAAAATGAAAGAGGGGAGTTAAAAAGTTGACTTAAAGCTCAACATTCAGAAAACAAAGATCATGGCATCTGGTCCCATCACTTCTTGGGGAATAGATGGGGAAACAGTGGAAACAGTGTCAGACTTTATTTTTGGGGGCTCCAAAATCACTGCAGATGGTGACTGCAGCCATGAAATTAAAAGACACTTACTCCTTGGAAGGAAAGTTATGACCAACCTAGATAGCATATTCAAAAGCAGAGACATTACTTTGCCAACAAAGGTCTGTCTCGTCAAGGCTACAGTTTTTCCAGTAGTCATGTATGGGTGTGACAGTTGGACTGTGAAGAATGCTGAGCGCCAAAGAATTGATGCTTTTGAACTGTGGTGTTGGAGAAGACTCTTGAGAGTCCCTTGGACTGTAAGGAGATCCAACCAGTCCATTCTAAAGGAGATCAGCCCTGGAATGATGCTAAAGCTGAAACTCCAGTACTTTGGCCACCTCATGCAGAATTGACTGATTGGAGAAGACTCTGATGCTGGGAGGGATTGGGGGCAGGAGGAAAATGAGACAACAAAGAATGAGATAGCTGAATGGCATCACCGACTTGATGGACATGATTTGAGTGAACTCTGGGAGTTGGTGATGGACAGGGAGGCCTGGTGTGCTGGGATTCATGGGGTCGCAAAGAGTCAGACACAACTGAGTGAATGAACTAAACTGAAGCCATTTATAATGGTGTCCAGAATTATAGTAGGCTAGCTGGGAGAAATATCAATAACCTCAGATATGCAGATGATACCACCCTTACGGCAGAAAGTGAAGAGGAACTAAAAAGCCTCTTGATGAAAATGAAAGTGGAGAGTGAAAAGGTTGGTAAAGCTCAACATTCAGAAAATGAAAATCATGGCATCTGGTCCCATCACTACATGGGAAATAGATGGAGAAACAGTGGAAACAGTGTCAGACTTTATTTTTCTGGGCTCCAAAATCACTGCAGATGGTGACTGCAGCCATGAAATTAAAAGACGCTTACTCCTTGGAAGGAAAGTTATGACCAACCTAGATAGCATTTTCAGAAGCAGAGACATCACTTTGCCAACAAAGGTTCGCCTAGTCAAGGCTATGGTCTTTCCTGTGGTCATGTATGGATGTGAGAGCTGGACTGTGAAGAAGGCCGAGCGCCGAAGAATTGATGCTTTTGAACTGTGGTGTTGGAGAAGACTCTTGAGAGTCCCTTGGACTGCAAGGAGATCCAACCAGTCCATTCTGAAGGAGATCAGCCCTGGGATTTCTTTGGAAGGAATGATGCTAAAGCTGAAACTCCAGTATTTTGGCCACCTCATGCGAAGAGTTGACTCATTGGAGAAGACTCTGATGCTGGTAGGGATTGGGGGCAGGAGGAGGAGAGGACAACAGAGGATGAGATGGCTGGATGGCATCACTGATTTGATGGATGTGAGTCTGAGTGACCTCCGGGAGCTGGTGATGGATAGGGAGGCCTGGCGTGCTGCAGTTCATGGGGTCGCAAAGAGTCGGACACAACTGAGCGACTGATCTGATCTGATTATTACTGTTAAATTGAGAGTTTAGGGTTGGGAACTGGAACACTTATGCACTGCTTAAGTCAGAGAAAATTCATTTACTTCAGGTAAAGGACCATTTGCCAGGATCTTTAGAAACTTAAGAGCTTCCCTGGTGTCTCAGATGGTAAAGAATCTGCCTGCAATGCAGGAAACCTTGGTTTGATTCCTGGGTTGGGAAGATCCCCTGAAGAAGGGAATGGCTACCCACTCTGGTATTCTGGCCTGGAGAATTTCATGGACAGAGGAACCTGGTGGGCTACAGTCCATGAGATCACAAAGAGTCGGATACAACTCAGCAAATAACACGACTTACTTGTATCAATGTCTAATAGAGATATCAGTGGCTTCAAGCTTTTGCTCAAAAAAAGCATCTCTCGACTGTTTGCCAGACAAGTCTGTTACCAGCAGCTGTTTCCCAGCCAGTCCTAGTCATGGCTTATAGCCAGGGAGAGGGAGAGCATGCCTGAGTGAATCCTTATAGTTCTTTTCATCTCTGCTCACGAGTACTATCCCATGTTTCCAGGACAGCACCTGCTAGAGTGCAGGGCCATCCATTCTGCTCACATGGCAGCCTCTGCTCCAAGCTTCCCTGCGGACAGACAGACCAAGGCTAACCTTGTGACCCACAGAATCCTCGTACCCCATCTTGAAAGATATAAAATTTACAGACATAAAACTATGATAATTTTATAATTTGTGACTTAAAAGGTTCAAATATCTCTACTCTGAAGAAAGTGTAAAAATAACCAGGATGAATATTTATGCAGTATTTTTTCATTTTGTCAACTTGCATTCTGACGAAATGTCTTTGCAAGTGTAACTGTATATGATTGAGGAGAAAAGACATGACATTCATAACCTATTTACAGTGTCTCAGAAGCTAAAACAAAAAATATCCTTCCTCAGCATCATTCTGCAATTTGCTTTCTTCTTGGCTCTCATTCCAAATGTATTCCTTCATATACACTTGGATGTCCCTTATTTTCAAAAAATACATTTGAATCTATTTCCTAATTTACCATTTCCTATGTTCAAAATGTACATACCTGAATTACATTTCAAATGTATATTATTGTTATTATCCCTTTTAAGCTTTTTTTTTAACCTTGTCAATTCCAGTGCTTCCCAAAAGGTTTCTGGCAATATTGGGGGATCTTGGCTTATTCTCATGTATAGAAAGGAATCCACAAAACTGGTGGATTAGGAACTGATGTCCAAATAGTTTCCAGTTTATGACTCATAGTCAATCTATCTCATTTTTTCCTATACACAGATCTTACACAACCAACAAAAGCCATGTTTCAAAGTCAGCTGGATCTGTGGTGTCCTCTCTATTAATACCTCTTCCTTATCTTTCAAACCTTGGTGCAAGCATTTCTTCCTCAGGGAATCCTTTGCTGAACACAAGCTGCTACAGATTGATCCACTCCTATTGCACACTGAGTCAGGCATTCCAGTTATATATTCTGCCCTCTTATACTATTTTTTTTTTTACCATAGTGTTTATTATAATTTTTTTCTTCCAGTTCTCAGCACTAACTTGATTAATATCTATTTCCCTTCTCTAGACTCAAATTCTTTGAGAAGACTGATAGTCTCTTCCCCATATATCCTTCTGCTGCTGCTAAGTCACCTCAGTCGTGTCCGACTCTGTGTGACCCCATAGACGGCAGCCCACCAGGCTCCCTTGTCCCTGGGATTCTCCAGGCAAGAACACTGGAGTGGATTGCCATTTCCTTCTCCAATGCATGAAAGTGAAAAGTGAAAGTGAAGTCGCTCAGTCGTGTCCGACTCTTCACGACTCCATGGACTGCAGCCCACCAGGCTCCTCCGCCCATGGGATTTTCCAGGCAAGAGTACTGGAGTGGGGTAGAGCGTAGAATAACTCTTGGCTCATAGACATTCAACAAATATTCTGTGAGTAAATGAATAAATAAAGAGGTAAAAAAGTGAATGAATGACTAAAGTCCCCAGAACTGTGACCAGTATGTGACATTTAATAAAATGATAGTTAACATTATTATTGCTGGTTTCCGTTCCAAAGCAGATCTATTTGCTGATTATTTCCAGTTTGTTGCAAACTTGATTGTGACTTCAGAAACTAAAAGTTATGTGCTCCTTCAAATATGTTCCTTCTTATAGTTGAATGCTTGCCTATAGTTGTGCAATATACAAATATGAAGATATAAAGATACATGTGTGTACATGGACATGTGAATGTGTATCAATAAAGAATAAATCAACAAATTTTCAGATGCAAAAATATGTGAATAATCTTCCTAGTTAGTAATCACACATATTATACATATATTCACTTTGATTTCATTTCATTAATAAAATTTTAGTATAAATTTTACCAATTCTTATCAGGATTTCCAAAATTAAGAATATATGATGAGAAGTAAGCAAAGTTAATTATTCACACAGTTTTTGGGAAAAGTTTGATTTTGTTCTTTTTAATTTGAACACATTAATAGAAATTATAAATTCAAGGCTTTCATTTTTTTTAGAATAAAGTATGATAATCTCAATAATATGGGGATCTCTGGATAATTAATTATTTTTCTGCTAGAGTAAAGTTGATTTCCATTTTGATTCTCAATTTGGTAACAGCAAGGACTCAGAATTACTTGATATTAGATCCACATAGCAAGTTTGAGATTGTGATTGAATACCATTCCATTGTTACATTTAATTTCTTAAAATGAATTTAGACTATGAAGATTTTGAAAGCACCCTTTCCCCATTGAAATAATTTTCTAAACAGAATATTTACACACAGCAATGCTTTTATAAATTTTTCCATTGGAACCATAATGTCACATCTCATTCTGTCTTTTAATTGGCTTGTTAAACTTTCCAGTAAACTTATTTAGCTTTCTCAGAGTTGCAGAAATACAGTTTGAAGATATGGCTGGACTTTTATTTCACCCCATCACTTTGTTTATTCAGTTCCTAGAAGCCAGCTGTACATCCCTAGTCTCTTTCTCTTTTGCTGCCATGGGCTTCAGTACATCCTCCAGAGCTTGCATTGCAAGTACACTTTCTTGTGCCTGTGGGTTTCATGTGCACAGCTCCTTAATCCTGAAATATCAACCTTCTCATTCTTTGTCTAACTCTTTCCTTGGATGTTATAGACTAATAAAAGAAGTTTCCATGATCCCTATTCTAGCCTTTACTTATGAAAGTAGAAGAACCTATGAAAATCAGATTACGGCCCAAATGAGGGGCATTCTTGAGAATAGAGCCACAAGTAAGATCCGAAGACAATATGTAAAGTAAAGCTGGGTCATAGAGGTCGTGGGAGGGGGTGCTGAAAGTAAGGAAGTCACTTCATGGTTTTTCCTGACTCTGCTTTTTCCGAGTGCCCACTCCATGCTTCCCTTTCTGTCTCTACCACAGTCCCCTGCTGACTCACCTTGCACAGTGTTCAATGTGGTTGCTGTCAGCTGCTCTTTCAGCATCATGACTTTTCAGCTCTGATTGCAAAATTCTCAAGTGATAACAAACCTCAGCGCTCAGATCAGATCAGATCAGTCGCTCAGTCACTTTGCAGCACGCCAGGCCATCCTGTCCATCACCAACTCCCGGAGTTCACTCAGACTCACGTCCATCGAGTCAGTGATGCCATCCAGCCATCTCATCCTCTGTCATACCCTGGTCCTCTTGCCCTCAATTCCTCCCAGCATCAGAGTCTTCTCCAATGAGTCAACTCTTCATTGGCCAATGAGGTGGCCAAATACTGGAGTTTCAGCTTTAGCATCATTCCTTCCAAAGAAATCCCAGGGCTGATCTCCTTCAGAATGGACTGGTTGGATCTCCTTGCAGTCCAAGGGACTCTCAAGAGTCTTCTCCAACACCACAGTACAAAAGCATCAATTCTTTGGCGCTCAGCCTTCTTCACAGTCCAATTCTCACATCCATACATGACCACAGGAAAGACCATAGCCTTGACTAGATGAACCTTTGTTGGCAAAGTAATGTCTCTGCTTTTGAATATGCTATCTAGGTTGGTCATAACTTTCCTTCCAAGGAGTAATGTCTTTTAATTTCATGGCTGCAGTCACCATCTGCAGTGATTTTGGAGCCCCCAAAAATAAAGTCTGACACTGTTTCCCCATCTATTTCCCATGAAGTGATGGAACCGGATGTCATGATCTTCGTTTTCTGAATGTTGAGCTTTAAGCCAACTTTTTCACTTTCCACTTTCACTTTCATCAAGAGGCTTTTTAGTTCCTCTTCACTTTCTGTCATAAGGGTGGTGTCATCTGCATATCTGAGGTTATTGATATTTCTCCCGGCAATCTTGATTCCAGCTTCTGTTTCTTCCAGTCCAGCATTTCTCATGATGTACTCTGCATATAAGTTAAATAAACAGGGTGACAATATACAGCCTTGACATATTCCTTTTCCTATTTGGAACCAGTCTGTTGTTGTTCCATGTCCAGTTTTAACTGTTGCTTCCTGACCTGCATACAATTTTCTCAAGAGGCAGATCAGGTGGTCTGGTATTCCCATCTCTTTCAGAATTATCCACAGTTTATTGTGATCCACACAGTCAAAGGCTTTGGCATAGTTAATAGAGCAGAAATAGATGTTTTTCTGGAACTCTCTTTCTTTTTCCATGATCCAGCAGATGTTGGCAATTTGATCTCTGGTTCCTCTGCCTTTTCTAAAAACAGCTTGAACATCAGGAAGTTCACGGTTCACATGTTGCTGAAGCCTGGCTTGGAGAATTTTGAGCATTACTTTACTAGCATGTGAGATGAGTGCAACTGTGCGGTAGTTTGAGAATTCTTGGCATTGCCTTTCTTTGGGATTGGGATGAAAACTGACCTTTTCCAATCTTGTGGCCACTGCTGAGTTTCCCAAATTTGCTGGCATATTGAGTGCAGCACTTTCACAGCATTATCTTTCAGGATTTGAAATAGCTCAACTGGAATTCCATCACCTCCACTAGCTTTGTTTGCAGTGATGCTTTCTAAGGCCCACTTGACTTCACATTCCAGGATGTCTGGCTCTAGGTGAATGATCACACCATCGTGATTATCTGGGTCATGAAGATCTTTTTTGTACAGTTCTTCTGTGTATTCTTTCCATCTCTTCTTAATATCTTCTGCTTCTGTAAGGTCCATACCATTTCTGTTCTTTATCAAGCCCTACTTTGCATGAAATGTTCCTTTGGTATCTCTGATTTTCTTGAAGACATCCCTAGTCTTTCCCATCCTGTTGTTTTCCTCTATTTCTTTGCATTGATCGCTGAAGAAGGCTTTCTTATCTCTTCTTGCTGTTCTTTGGAACTCTGCATTCAGATGTTTATATCTTTCCTTTTCTCCTTTGTTTTTTGCTTCTCTTCTTTTCACAGCTATTTGTAAGGCCTCCCCAACAGCCATTTTGCTTTTTTGCATTTCTTTTCCATAGGGATGGTCTTGATCCCTGTCTCCTGTACAATGTCACGAACCTCATTCCATAGTTCATCAGGCACTCTATCTATCAGATCTAGGCCCTTAAATCTATTTCTCACTTCCACTGTATAATCATAAGGGATTTGATTTAGGTCATACCTGAATGGTCTAGTGGTTTTCCCTACTTTCTTCAATTTCAGTCTGAATTTGGCAATAAGGAGTTCATGGTCTGAGCCACAGTCAGCTCCAGGTCTTGTTTTTGCTGATTGTATAGGGCTTCTTCATCTTTGGCTGCAAAGAATATAATCAATCTAATTTTGTTGTTGACCAACTGGGGATGTCCATGTGTAGAGTCTTCTCTTGTGTTGTTGGAAGAATGTGTTTGCAACCAGTGCGTTCTTTTGGCAAAACTCTATTAGCTTTTGCCCTGCTTCATTCTGTATTCCAAGGTCAAATTTGCTGTTATTCCAGGTGTTTCTTGACTTCCTACTTTTGCATTCCAATCCCCCATATTGTAAAGGACATCTTCTTTGAGTGTTAGTTCTAAAAGATCTTGTAGGTCTTCATAGAACCGTTCAAGTTCAGCTTCTTCAGCGTTACTTGTTGGGGCACAGACTTGGATTACTGTGACACTGAATTGTTTGCCTTGGAAATGAACAGAGATCATTCTGTCGTTTTTGAGATTGCATCCAAGTACTGCATTTCGGACTCTTTTGTTGACCATGATGGCCACTCCATTTCTTCTGAGGGATTCCTGCCCACAGTAGTAGATATAATGGTCATCTGAGTTAAATTCACCCATTCCAGTCCATTTCAGTTTGCTGACTCCTTGAATGTTGACATTCACTCTTGCCATCTCTTGTTTGACCACTTCCAATTTGCCTTGATTCATGGACCTGACATTCCAGGTTCCTATGCAATATTGCTCTTTACAGCATCGGACCTTGCTTCTGTCACCTGACACATCCACAGCTGGGTATTCTTTTTGCTTTGGCTCCATCCCTTCATTCTTTCTGGAGTTATTTCTCCACTGATCTCCAGTAGCATATTGGGCCCCTACTGACCTGGGAAGTTTCTCTTTCAGTATCCTATCATTTTGTCTTTTCATACTGTTCATGGGGTTCTTAAGGCAAGAATACTGAAGTGGTTTGCCATTCCCTTGTCCAGTGGACCACATCCTGTCAGATCTCTTCACCATGACTCGCCCATCTTGGGTTGCCCCACAGGCATGGCTTAGTTTCATTGAGTTAGACAAGGCTGTGGTCCTAGTGTGATTAGATTGACTAGTTTTCTGTGAGTATGGTTTCAGTGTATTTGCCCTCTGATGCCCTCTTGCAATACCTACCATCTTACTTGGGTTTCTCTTACCTTGGGCGTGGGGTATCTCTTCACGGCTGCTCCAGCAAAGCACAGCCATTGCTCCTTACCTTGGACGAAGGGTACCTCAGTGCTCAAGAGAGACAAAATCCCAGCTGCAGCAGAATGAATGGACATGCTGGATTTCTGTGAGGCATCTGGTCAAATCAGTTGTGACCACAAGAGCCGGGTCATGTTGCAGGATGTGTGGGGCTGTACATTCTAGTGGCTTTCAGGTGAACAGGTTTTCTAAAGTGGACTACAGGATGTATAAGCGATAATAATCATTAGGACTATAACCCTTCAGTTTGGGATTGGCCTTTCTATGGGCTCCCAACACACTGTGCCACCCTCTGGTAGCTCTCAACATATTATATTACAGTTACAGTTAGTGAATATTTCTGGCTTCCACACTTGGCTAGGAGCTTCTCATGAGGATGGACCATTCTTGTTTTTCTTCTTTATCCAATGCTTCTTGTACAGTCCTTAGTATACAGTAAGTAATCAATAAATGTGTGTTTCAGGGGGTTGATGGATTAGCATTCAGTATGCACAGTTGCTCCAGTACTGTGGCCACCTGATGGGAACAGCTGACTAATTGGAAAAGACCCTGATGCTGGGAAAGATTGAAAAACAGGAGGAGAAGGAGACAGCAGAGGATGAGATGGTTGGATGGCATCACTGACTCAATGTACATGAGTTTCAGCAAACTCTGGGAGATGGTGAAGGATAGGGAAGCCTGGCATGCTGCATTCCATGGGGTCGTGAAGAGTTGGACACGATTAAGCAACTGAACAGCAACAACATGAATGCACAGTAGCGATCTATCTTTCATACTACATATATTTTTTGTGATTAGTAATTAACAAATATGTTAATATGGTAATTTCATGCCTTTTTGTTCTGGAGTCCTAGAGTCCAAAGGCTGTGTTTTATTTTCTCCACAGAGTAAACCTCCGGTTTTCTGCTGACAAAGTGGAAAGGCAGTTCACCACTGCCTGAACTGGGGAGAGGATCTGGCCCTCTAACTATTCTTCAAACAGACTTTGAACCAATTCGTCCATTTTTTCAGTCCTACCTTCACATCCTCTGACAGAAGTACCTGGTGTAGCCCATTTTACATATAAATCTGGTTACATCTTGGTTTTCTTTACTTCTGGTTTAAATTTTCTTTGGTCTGTTAAAGCATTCATCAAGTGTCCATCTGTGTTTCCATCCGATTATTGTGTAATTCTAGTCATGTCCTGCCAATTTTCTTTGTCCCTGAGGATTTATGCCTTAAAAAACAAACAAACAAAAAATGCTCTTTCGGCTTTGTGTAGTTTTAAGAGAAAAGTGGAAGTAAATGTATACGTTTGACCTGTTATCTTTTTCCAGATGTCCCTGTTTGCATTATTTCTTTTTAAAAAAATTTTTAAATATCAGCTTTATTGAGGTACACTTCATACAGTAGAACGCTTTGATTTTAGGTCTGTTGTTCAAAGAGTTTTGATAGATATTTGCAGTCATGTAAGCACAAAAATCATGACATAGAGCACGTCTATCACTCCAGAGAGTCCCTGTGTGCCTGTTTCTAGTCAGTGTCCTCTTCCCATCCTGATCCTGGTAGACAGTTTAGCCCTTCTAGAATTTCCATAAAACTGTTTATAATATTCTCTTTTCATTTTAATACTTGTAGAATCTGTAGTATTAGTGTCATCTGCTTCCCAATATTGGGAATTTGTGACTTTTCTCTTTTTCGTTCTGATAAGTCTAACTAGAGGCTCATCAATTTTATTAAGCTTTTCAGAGACATCTTCTGGTATCATTGAGACTCTTCATTTATTTCTGTTTTTTATTTCATTAATTTCTATTCTTCACTTTGTTTCTCTTACTTATAATAGTCCTTAGCTGCCTGTTATCAATATGATGAAGAAACATTTTAATATGTTTTGTCTAATTTTATTATATTGGTAATATAAGATTCCTTTGATTGCCAGTTCTCCTATTATTAGTTAGGGCATTGCTTTGAATGTTTTTTTTGGTCATATGCTTTTTCATTTCTGGTAAGTAGCCGGTAACTTTTTTTTTAATAGAAAGAATTGAGTTGTTGTTTTTTAACTGTCTGCAATTTTCAAAATATCATTAACTTTAAATGATTATAAAGTTTCTTACAAATTAAGAAAGATCATACTTTATGTCTCATTTATTCAATCTTCTAAAAAATGTTTGTTTGAAAGACCAGGAGCTATGAGGTAATTTTTTACAATCACCTATATTTTTTCATATGCATTTATGAGGGTTTTTATACATGTGTGTATATTTACATTTTTATCTTTTAGAAGTTTATATTGGAATAAAATGCCCCATTTTTAAATAGTTTTTCCAATATTTTGGTTTCAGGTATCTTAAGGTATAAAGAGGAAAAGCTTTTCCCTCTCACTGTTCTCCATGAGAGTTAACAGGTCTTTCCTTCACCGGGCCAGACCTAAGCATCTGACAAATTGGTTGATGTCACCTGCACAGTGAAAAAGAAAAGTGAAAGAAAAGAAAGTGAAGTCGTTCAGTCTTGTCCGACTCTTTGGGACCCCATGGAATGTAGCCCACCGGGCTTTTCCATCCATGAGATTCTCCAGGCAAGAATACTTGAGTGGGTTGCCATTTCCTTCTCCAGGGGATCTTCCCAATCCAGGGATCAAACCCAGGTCTCCCGCATTGCAGGTAGACGCTTTAAGCTCTGAGCCACCAGGGAAGCCAGTGAGGAAGAGGACATTCTTATGCTTTGGGGCCCACAGCTACGACATTCCTCCTGTCTCCCAGATTTTAGCCTATCCTTCAATGGTGGTATCTTTGTAGCAAATGTTTGCTCAGATGAAAGAGAAGGAAGGCCATGTGTTTGTCTCAGACTTGGTCCTCTGTTTTCCACGATCACACTTAAACAAGCAGCTTTGCTGACGACATCAACAGAAAAAATGAGACACCCTATATTAATGCATTAAAAAAATGTCAATATCTTTCCTATATACATGCTATATGTGTTATATGACTTGTAGGGGTTAAAATGGATAATAACTTTGAAAACAATGATGAATTAAATGATTTTTTTTACCTCTGTGAAGGATCAGATACCTGGCCACTAAAATTCTCCACCTGTCTCAGAGATGAGAGAGGAAGATAAAGCCAAGTCAGGCAGCCTTGGCTTTATTATGCCTAATTTACAAATACATACATATTTTATACAAATAATATACAAAGATAAAGGATTTTTGATCAGTTTTCAACTGCAAAAAATATAGTTATAACACCTACTTCAAAGATATATATTGTAAAACCTATTTTAAAGACAATATTATTAAGAGAGAAAACAATTTCTAAATTTCTTAAGCTCCCACAAAAAAATTAAGAATGAGGCCTGAAAGAATTGAAAGTTCAGTGTACTGTAAACCAGGGGAATATAGAACTCAGGAGATGATGCATAAAAAGTCCTTGCTACACTGCAATGAGAGAAAGTTGACTCGGATGCTGTGAAGTATGGAAACAGAAGGGAGAGAGGGAAGTGCTCAGGTAGAGACCTTCATGACATTTTGACCTTTTGTGAACTGAAATCCTGGATGGGAAGATAAACATTAGGTAGGCTGAGCAGAATGCCTGAAGCAGAAATGCTTCCACCCTACTTTCTGATTGGGCCTCTGTTGGCAGAATGTTCCCCTCATCCACATGGAAAGGGCTTCTTCCAAATGAAAAACAGTTACACATCATGGCCAGTGAGAATCTGAGGTAGCACTCTGAGCCTTCACTGGCTCTCCTGTAGGAAAGGAGCAATACTGAATGTCTCACATGCCTTTTGGGGATGCCAAAGTTACGTCAGTTGAGAGTCAGTAGAGTTACCCAGTGGGCGTTATAGTCAAAGATACTTACTTGTTAATTGTGCTCAGTTGTTCAGTTGTATCGGGGAAGGCAATGGCACCCCACCCCAGTACTTTTGCCTGGAAAATCCCATGGACGGAGGATTCTGGTAGACTCCAGTCCATGGAGTCGCTAAGATTCGGACACGACTGAGTGACTTCACTTTCACTTTTCACTTTCATGCATTGGAGAAGGAAATGGCAACCCACTGCACTATTCTTGCCTGGAGAATCCCAGGGACGGGGGGAGCCTGGTGGGCTGCCGTCTATGGGGTTGCACAGAGTCGGGCACGACTGAAGCGACTTAGCAGCAGCAGCAGTTCAGTTGTATCTGACTCTGAGACCCCATGGACTATAGTCCGCCAGGCTCCTCTGTTCGTGAGATTTTTCAGGCAAGAATACTGGAGTGGGTTGCCATTTTCTTCTCTAGGGGATCTTCCCGACCAAGGGATTGAACCGTGTCTCCTGTGTTGGCAGGTGGATTCATTCCCACTGAGCCACCTGGGAAGCCCTAGTCAGAGATAAGATGAGCCTAACTCAGAGAGCCAACTGTTTACACCATGTCTGGATGGAAGATGTGGCTGTACTCAGAAGTGGTTGCAGCCCTACCAGGAGTTGAGGTAGAATTTAATCAACTCTGAAGGATTCCTGAACCTTGTTGGAGCAAGAAGATGAGTCAGACATTTACCAACCGCACTCTAAGCAGCACTTTCTTATAACCACTAGAGCAACTGTGCATGCGTGCCTGCTCAGTCGCTTCAGTCAGTCATGTCCGACTCTTTGTGACCCTATGGACTGTAGCCCACTGGGCTCCTCTGTCCATGGGATTCTTGGGCAAGAGTACTGGAGTGGGTTGCCATGCCCTCCTTCAGGGGATCCTCCTGACCCAGAGATCCAACCTGTACGTCCTGCACGGCAGGCAGATTCTTTACCCACTGAGCCACCTGGGAAGCCCCCCTAGAGCAACTACCAAGAAAATAACTTTAGAAAAGCTAAAATTCAACAGAAGAATTACCATGATATAATAAAACACATTTAAAACAGAAGTTTAAAGAAGTGAAGAAGAAACAGAAAGACAAAAAAAGATATGGGGCATAGAGAAAACAAGTAGCAGAGTGCTGCTGCTGCTAAGTCGCTTCAGTCGTGTCCGACTCTGTGTGACCCTGTAGATGGCAGCCCGCCAGGCTCCCCCGTCCCTGGGATTCTCCAGGCAAGAACATTGGAGCGGCAGGCATGAATTCAGATTATTTGGCAACCCGAAGTTTTGTTCAAATGAGGTAGGAAAGAGACAATGGAGTGGGGAACAGAGGTAGTAGAGACTGTAGACAACCAGAAAGTGAAGACTGTACTGCAGTTCCCTTTAGATGGGGTCTGCACTTGCCATTTTCCCACAGCTTCTATGACTTAATTGCATTCATTTTCTGATTTTGTTACCTAACTGACAATGAGGTGTTTTTCCTCCATCCCAGAGGAGTCAGTATCTCTTCCTGATACCCTGGGTTCTCCCTTCATAGATGCATATCCAGTGAAGTGAAGTGAAGTGAAATGAAGTGAAGTCGCTCAGTCGTGTCCAACTCTTTACGACCCCATGGACTGTAGCCTACCAGGCTTCTGAGACCATATTCCCAGAAATTATGCTTAGATTATATTTAAATCATTTGTAGTTAAATCATATTTAAGTATTTTAAGGACTTCCCTGGTGGCTCAGAGGTTAAAGCGTCTGCCTTCAATGTGGGAGACCCAGGTTCGATTCCTGGGTTGGGAAGATCCCCTGGAGAAGGAAATGGCAACCCACTCCAGTATTCTTGCTTGGAGAATCCCATGGATGGATAAGTCTGATAGGCTACAGTCCACGGGGTCGCAAAGAGTCGGACACGACTGAGCGACTTCACTTCAATCATGCATAATTTATGTAAAATTAAAGCATTTAATTCTCTCTCTTACAGGGGTAGGGATTGGGTGTTTTAAATATGGAAATGGTCCATTTAAATTTTTATGTAAAGTTAGAGAAATGTAAGATATTTTATTGACATTTAGAGATAATGTGATTTTATGTATTATTTGTAACTCCAGTTTATAAGTGAGGAAACCAAGGCACAGAGAGTTCTTGTACTCTGTACAAAGTCATGTTGTTATCCAAGCTTCTTCCAGAGGGAATATTTTCACGTTTACAAAAAAGGAAGAGAAACCAGGATGTCATACAAAGCTTTAAAAATGAATTAATGTCATGGAAAAAAATTTTTTTCTACATCTCATAAAGATGAAAGAGACTTGTGGTTTTTTTTTCATCTTCAACTGGCCTAGATGTCTTCTGTGTTTCACTGGAGAACTGGAGGGATTTCAGCTGGAGAAGCTTTGGAGCAGCTGCTAAAATAATTACTCTATCGTATATTTCATTTTTAAAAAACTGAGAAAAGTTGTTTCTCAATTTCAAGAAGCCTTAGTTCCAAACACAGATAACAAGTTGGTTGCGCTAGGTTATTCACATCCCAGAGTTCCAGGCACCAAGGGGAGTGTTCACATATTTTTGTACAATACAACCTAAAGAATCATCAAATCTTACCCTCTCATCTTTACTGCCATCCTAGACTAGAATCCTCAGTCATTCAAGGCAGAATGGTTTAGGACTAAGGACGACACATTGATTGCCCACCTTTACACTAACTGGAGAAGTTTTGTTACAGTTTTATGTCTCTTGACCTTATTGTACTTCGGGTGTGTGGAGTGTTCACATATTTTTGTACAGTACAACCTGAGGAATCATCATATTTTATCCCCTCATCCTTACTGCCATCCTAGATTAGAGTCTTCATTCGAGGCAGAACAGTTTAGGACTAAGGATGACATATTGCTTGTTCACTTTTACACTAATTGGAGGCGTTTTGTTGCAGTTTTATGTCTCTTGACCTTATTGCACTTTGGAGTGTGAGGCTATCCCTCATATCATGTTGAATATAAACAGGATAGAGGCAAGACTTGTCTATTGCTCAGTTTGTGGCTAAACAACGAGTGGCCTGCTCAATCCAGTTTTATTCTGATTTTAGAGTTTCAATTGGATTTTTTATAGTTACCCATAAAAGTCCCAGTTGGCATCAGGCGAGGCCTGAGCATAAGGCAAAGGCCACATCCTGGTGGCCTGTGTGCCAGGCCCACCCTGCAGATGTGTTTTTACGTTTTGTTTGGCCTTGAAAGTGGTTTAAAGAAATTGTTTTTCTGAATTTCATAGACAAAATTTTGCAATCTGGAGAACTCACATAAACATCTAAATTTCCTGTTTCTCCTGAAAACTCTATCTGGCCACAGTGGGCACACTAGCCTGCTGAGTAAATGCCACCACCTTTGACAGGGCACAAACTCACATTCAGGGGGCTGCCTCACTCTTTTATGTCCCTGCTGGTCCTGGATGTTTGAGTCCATGACCATGTAGTCCCCTCCACCAATGGGCCCAGTCTTTAAAATGATTTGTTGACTTGGGATGCAGACAATACACCTACTTCATTTGTTTTCCCAAGTTCAAAGCCATTGGGAATGTTTCTGTTGTGGTGCTTTTAGAAGATCTGAGACTCATTTGACCAGTCTTCATGGAGTAAATCTTTGACCTTGAATCTGACTTTTGGGAACAGTCAAAGGAAAATTTAGAGCCAAGTTTGGGGTGAAAAATATGTGAGACCATGTAATAGTGAAACCTGTTTCTCTTGGGTGGTTTGGTTTGTAAGCTGACTCAAAGGTAATTAAGGGGAAAAAAAGAGCTCAATCATGCTTTGAGGCCTTTACTTCTTCCAGATGTCCATTACCCTTTCCACTGAGCTGTCATAATATCCTATGTGTGTCTCTATTATGCATCTATGATTCGGGTTTTAGTTTTTTGTTTACTGCCCTCTCCTCTTGGATCAGACTGGGAGCCACCTGGGAAAGATATACTTTTGTTCATCTTTGATCTTGTTGGAGGCCATCGGACTGTTCAAAGCCAAGAGACTGAACTGAAGGATTCATTATTGAATGAATGAATGAATCAAAGGACCTAAATGGAAAGCGTCCCAAGATAATTATTTTAAAGGGGACAACAAACACTTTATATCCTAGGCATCCATTCTTATTTAAAAATATATTTGCATATATTCCTGAAATCAAAATGAATTGAAAAATTAATTAATTTGGATTGTATGACTTTCCTTGTTCACTAACGTCAGCTCCGGTACTGGAAGTCAGTTTTCCACTTGACAAGCAAAACTCACGTGTCTGCACACTTGTGGTTTCCCTAACTGATAAGCAAGGAAGTGTAAAAGCTGTAGAATCAAAGGTGAATAAAAATCCACCAGGAATTATAGTCTACTGCTCGTGTCCTAGTTTGAAACAAAGTATCAAAGTATTTCAGATGTTAAATTTTTTGGTAGCAGCAGCAACCTCAGGATAGCGCAGGGCCGACACTTTGAAGCTTTCGTTGTAGAAAGTCACTAATAAATATTTCACAAGAGCAGCAGCTCCACCCCCAACACCGAAAATCCCAGAAAATTAAATCTCTTATATGTTGTTGCATTTGTAAAATCAGGTGTTTTAAGGTTGGATAGTCCTAAGCAAAGTATTCAGGGAATTCTTGAGTGTTTCTACGTAGAAGTGTCGCTTCCCACCCTCCGCGCTGTACCCTATAGCCTCTCTGCTTGTCCATCCAGAAACACAGAGGTCCGTCCCGACTCCACTCTCCCGCCTTTGAGAAGCCGCACAGGCGGGCCGCATCCTCCCAGTCCACCCGCTCTATTTTGGGGCCCCATGATCTCATGCCCTCTGCAGACCACACGCTGCAATTCCAGACCAGTCCGCGCCGCGAGGCCACGCAAGGCGATTCCTGCAAGTGTTCGGACTCTGCCTGAGGCGCGAGGTAGGAAAGGCTTGGAGGGGGAGGTTAAAGACACGCCCACGTAAAGTACCCAAAATAACCGACACGATGAGTGCCCGAAATCAGACAGGAAGCCAAATAATCCGGGGCGTTGAGTTGCTTTCCCCTCACTCGCAGCGCTGGGCGGGCGCCCAGCCAAGGGTCTGGCGGCGAGGGGCGGGCGTGGCGGCGGGCGGGATGGGGCGGGGCCGGCGCGGAGCCTATAAAAGGCGCGGCGGGGCGGCGGGGCCCGAGCGCCCGGGGCCACGATGGAGCGGGAAGGTTGTACTGGGGGCGGGAGCCGCGGCGGCGAGGGCGGGCGCGGACCCCGAGAGGGCCTGGAGGGGAACGGCCGAGACCCGGGTCCGGGCCGCGCCGCCGAAGCGTCCGGGGAGCCGCAGGCGGCCGCGTCGCTGCTGGCCCCCATGGATCTGGGGGAGGATCCGCTGGAGAAGGCGGCGCGCGCCCGCCCGGCCAAGGACCCCAACACCTATAAAGTGCTCTCGCTGGTAGGTCCCTGCTGGCCCAGCGCGCGGGAGGGCGGGGAGGGCGGCGCCCGCTGCGAGCGTGCGGTCAGCACCTGGGGCCCGGAGAGAGCCAGTTGTGTGCCACTCTTCGTCCCCTTTTGGCTCTCTTCTGCGGGTTTTTATCCGTGCTCATCACCACCGAGCCTTCTCTTCCTCTAGGGGAAATAGCTCACTCTAGCTGGTATTAATGATTCTCTGAAGGAACCTGTTTATGAAAACAGGCTGTTAAAAATCGTGATCTTTGGAAATCCCACCTCTTTGCCCCAGAGAGTACAAGGTTGTTCTTGGGGGAAAATGACCAACCTGAAAGTTGTTGGTTTTAGGATGATCGACAAGGTTTTTTGTTTTTGTTTTTTTTTTTAATTTATAATTTTAATTTAATTTTCGACCTCTTTGGGGATATCCTTTCCTTGTATTAACCGATTCCACTTGAAAGACGTAACAGAGCTCTTTAAGTTGTATCAGGAACTTTAGAAAGTACGTACTTTTTCTCTTGGCTTTGCTTAGGAATTTCTTTGCAGCTGTTCAGAAACCCCATCAATATTCATGTTACGTGAACGTGAAGAAGTGTTTATGATTCGTCGTGTATTCTTCCAACCACGTTTTTTGTTGTTACAAAAGTACCCACTCGTCCTCTGCCACTTCGCTGGTACAGTTGCAGGATCCACAATTTCAGGAAATGTGAGGGTGGTTTTCCCTTCTACATCTATGGCGGGAAGTACTGGACCCAGAATTCTGGGTTCTTGCTTTCATGGCCTTTATTAATTACTGGGGCCTCCTGTAACTTTCCCCAAACCTCAGTTTATTCAATGTTAAAATGAGGACATCATCTCCATGTACATCACGTAGGGTTATTGTGAGGGTCAGGTGAAACAATATATGTGGGGAAGTAAATTTGAAAACCACAAGGAGATGTAGTCATTTTATTGTATTATGTGGAAGTGACATTTCCACGTAGAGTGTGCCTTAAACTATATTGTCATTTAATGTTTTACGATTGGACAATGCAGTGTGGAGGATGTCTTTTCTGATATTTGAAATCTTTCCTTTGATAAACTTTCCTTTTTCACTGTGTTTTGAGTGTCATGGAGATGATACAGTGCCTTGAGGAACCAACTTTCCTAAAGAGATGGTGTCATATAATTAGTACCTAAAAATAAGCCTAAGATACAAAGAGTAAGTGTACCAAACCCATAATGTTTGTATCTCAAGATATATTTTGCATCATATCTCACTATTTAAGAACACCTGATACGAGAACTTAGTCTTTTGAGTCATAATTTTTGTTTTTGTCAGAGGGAAACCTTAGCTTTTGCAACACTGTTACTTAATATTTTTCAGTTTGGCTCAGGCATTCAATAATTGTACATTGAATCTGTATGTAACTCCCATGTGAAATCACTTCTAAGTGCCTATCTGCAGTCTTGAAAGTTTGCTAAATTTGCCAGTTGATAAATTCAGTTTTAGAATCTTTCCTAGTCATTTACCTATAAATCCACAGTAGGTATCAGCAGAGATCTACCTTTGGAACATGAATTTAAGTCTTTGACACCTGCAATCAGCTGGTCAAACAACATTTCATTTTACTCTGTTGATACAACTCTGGGCTTTGACATGGAGATTTCTTTAATATTGCTACAAGTAGGACAATCATGAGAATTTTTAACACCATTAGGTGGGGTCTTTTGTTGTAAAACACGTTGAATTGAAAAGAATTCTTCATGTCTTTTGATGAAATACAATGGGCCATTAATGTATACCCAAACTCACTGATGTGTTTTTGAAACTCATAATTAATGGTTTCAGGTGAAAATGAAACTCCGGTGGCTCAGTGGTAAAGAATCCACCTGCCAGTGCAGGATACGTGTTTGATTCCTGGGTTGGGAGGATCCCCTGGAGGGGGGCATATGGCAACCCACTCCAGTATTCTTGCCTAGGAAATCCCACAGACAGAAGAGCCTGGAGGGCTACAGTCCATAGGGTCGCAAAGAGTCGGACACAACTGAAGTGACTTGGTACACACGCATGCACGCATCCATTCTTTCCCTTCCCTACTTCCATATCCTTCTTCCTCTAGACTTTCCCAAATGATGCACTTCTAAAGGGAAAAGTCTCCAAAAGGAGCTTGACAGTTGTCACCAAAGAGCTCTGGGGCATGTCTTCTAGAGAGAAGCTGTAATTATATCAAGTGGAACATCTGCACACTTCATAAAGCTGAAGAAATGGGTTGACTAATTGCATCTGAGGTTGGGATTATGAGAGTCCAACCACTGAAGAGGTCTTCTGTTTTCATCTAACAGGGAATACAGTATTGTAAAGTAATTAGCCTCTAATTAAAATAAATAAAAAAAAAAAAAAAAAAAAAAAAAAAAAAGAGTTACCTTCCAGAGAGTAAGCAGGGACCACAGGACTGTCACATTTTTTCTGAAAGTGCTTCAGATACACTTAAATGCTGGAGGGAAGTGGGGGTGAATGCAGAAGGCACAGTCCTGCCCTGCCTTGGCTTCTCCCCATATGATCCCAGGCAGACCACAGGCTCTGCTCTGGAGACGTTGGCCCTGGTCTGTGGATGTCCTCATGCCTAGGCACTGAGCCAGGCCGTGGGGAACTCCAGGAGGTCAAACAAATATATGCTTCAGTAGATATGTTAGATCTGAATGCTTTTCCAGGTTCCACATTAAGTTCTGAACTGAAATGTCCGCTTCCACTAAGGTTGTTCCTGGATATTAATTTGAAATAGCTTTCCTGTTCCTTGGCAGGGTTTTCAACCACATTGCAATACACTTCTCTATTCTTCAGTTAGCTCTTCCACAGCATCATTTTGTGTTTGTGACCTTTTGCTGTCCTTATGAATACATATACCTGTGTGTGTTCGTAGGTGGCCTTGTGTGTGGGTGGTGGTGAGTGAAGACAACTTTCACCTTTTGATGAAAGAGTTCTTTGTAAGTGGCAGAAGTTTCCCTTGTTTATCAGAAATTTGAGTGTGAAAGTTATTAATTCTGTTAGCTTCTCTCTCCCTTCTTGTAACACATCATCTTATTTCCAGACTACCACCTGGAGAAGAGCTCTGCTGTTAATCCAACTTGAAATTGACATTGCTTTTTGGCTTGTAAAATTTTATATCTGCCCAGCCATAGTTGAGCATTTTATTTCAAAAATGACCAGCACATCTTAGGGTCTAGACATGTCTCCTGTTTTCCCTTTATGGTGTTTTGTTTCACATGTTCTAATAAAATGTGCTCAAGGTTTCTAGAAAGACTGTTGTGTTTACTACTGGGCCTTCAGTACCTCACTGTCAGTGTCAGCTTTTGGTTGAATGAATGCAGTACGTTTTTACTTAGACTGAGTAACACTTTGACTTGGAAGAGGGTAAGCTAGGAAGACTGAACACACAACTATGTACTTATATAGTCAACTGAAAGTCAGGAATCCAAATATAAATGCACTAATTGGGCTTCCCTGGTGGCTCAGATGGTAAACAGTCTTGCCTGCAATACAGGAGACCTGGGTTTGATCTCTGGGTTGGAAACATCCCCTGGAGAAGGAAATAACTACCCACTCCAGTATTCTTGCCTAGAGAATCTCATGGACAGAGGAGCCTGGTGAGCTGCAGTCTATGGGGTTGCAAAAAGTTGGACATGACTGAGTGACTGCTGCTGCGAAGTCGCTTAAGTCGTGTCTGACTCTGTGCACACCAGGCTCCCCCGTCCCTGGGATTCTCCAGGCAAGAACACTGGGGTGGGTTGCCATTTCCTTCTCCAATGTATGAAAGTAAAAAGTGAAAGTGAAGTCACTCAGTCGTGTCTGACCCTCAGCGACCCATGGACTGTGACCTTCCAGGCTCTTCCATCAATGGGATTTTCCAGGCAAGAGTACTGGAGTGGGTTGCCATTGCCTTCTCCAGACTGAGTGACTAAGCACGCAATAGAGATGACACTTGTATCAATTCAGGGATAGGATCAAAATGGGAATGTCATTATTTAGTGCATAGCGAGATGGAAGAGGCAGTGAATGAACCACAAACACAAGTTCCTAACTACAGTCAGCATACCTAAGAGGCCAGAGGGCCTTCATGATAACTTGGATTCAGAATCAAGATCTAGCCACTGGCCATGCCCTGAGAAAGAAACAGCCCAGGTATGGCGCTCCCGCAGGCACAAGTAAAGTCATCCTTCAGGTACAGTGACTCTCCTTTGCTTATGCCAAGGCCTCTTCTGTGACTTTGCTGTCACCTCCCAAACTCCATTTTTGTGTGGTTCTTTTAGGGTACTGTTATCTTCAGCATTGCTTTATATGACTTCCTTTCCTTCTGATTTGAGTCAGATTCTAGTCTTACTCTCTCTCACCATTTATATTTCAGCTGTTTCTACTTCATGTGGCCTCTTAGGAATACACAGGTGCCCTTTCAACCTGTGTTTTTCCAATCTATTCCCTCTACTTTTTTGTTACCTCTAGGCTCTTAGTTTTGCCGTCTCCTGCCACATCACGGGAGAAGGCAATGGCACCCCACTCCAGTACTCTTGCCTGGAAAATCCCACGAATGGAGGAGCCTGGTAGGCTGCAGTCCATGGGGTCGCTGAGAGTCGGACATGACTGAGCGATTTCACTTTCTCTTTTCACTTTCATGCATTGGAGAAGGAAATGGCAACCCACTCCAGTGTTCTTGCCTGGAGAATCCCAGGGATGGGGAAGCCTGGTGGGCTGCCGTCTATGGGGTCGCACAGAGTTGTACACGACTGAAGTGACTTAGCATAGCATAGCATAGGCCACATCACGTCCTAATCATGACTCTGAAGAGAATCTCTGGAGCCATATTGATAGACCTCATGCATTTTCTATAATAAAGAACTGGGGACCAATAACCTTTTTAGAATATTTGTAGATTTTTTTATCAGCTTCTTATCTTCCTCCAGATAATTCTTTTTTTTTCCCCTTCAGATTTAAGTATTAAAGGCAAATGAAAGTAGTTTTAAATTCAGTTTTGTTTTTGAGTCTGATAAATTTCATTGCCAACTATCTGTGTCACTATTAAAACATAGAAAATGTATTTCATCTATATAATGGACATTTTAGAGAAGCCAAAGAACTTATTCATGATTCACAGCTTTTTGGAGTGGAGGGAAGGGGGAAAGTCACTTCAACTTTCAAACAACTTAGGAACAAAAACCTTTTGAAACACAACTTGTAATTAGAGATCTGCCTGTGGTTAAGATAAACATGCCTCCATCAACCATGAACTATACCCCAAACAACAAAAAAATAAACAAACCTTTTAGCAAATGAGACCAAGCAGAACATAGATTACCCTTGTTAGTCTAAGCTCTGTGCAACAAGAACTGATATTCAGAAGGCTGACCCAATGTGAAAACCCTTTGACATCAAACAAGAGGTAAGTTATGTATTTACCAAGGAAAGAAAGCATCAGTTCAGTTCAATAGCTCAGTTGGATCTGACTCTTTGCAACCCAATGGACTGTAGCACCCCAGTCCTCCCTGTCCATCACCAACTCCTGGGGTTTACTCAAACTCATGTCCATTGAGTCGGTGATGCCATCCGGCTGTCTTATCCTCTGTCGTCCCCTTATTCACCCACCTTCAATCTTTCCCAGCATTAGGGTCTTTTCCAATGAGTCAGTTCTTCGCATCAGGTGTCCAAAGTATTGGAGTTTCAGCTTCAGCATCAGTCCTTCCAATGAATATTCAGGACTGATTTCCTTTAGGATGGACTGGTTGGATCTCCTTGGAGTGCAAGGAACTCTCAATTGTCTTCTCCAACACCATAGTCCAAAAGCATCCATTCTTTGGTGCTCAGCTTTCTTTACAGTCCAACTCTCACATCCATATATGGCCACTGGAAAAACCATAGCTTTCACTAGATGGATCTTTGTTGGCAAAGTAATGTCTCTGCTTTTTAATATGCTGTCTAGGTTGGTCATAACTTTTCTTCCAAGGAGTAAGCATCTTTTAATTTCATAGCTGCAGTCATCATCTGCAGTGATTTTGGAGTCCAAAAAAGTAAAGTTTGTCACTGTTTCCACTGTTTCCCCATCTATTTGCCATGAAGTGATGGGACCGGATGCTATAATCTTAGTTTTCTGAATGTTGAGTTTTAAGCCAACTTTTTTAGTCTTCTCTTTTACTTTCATCAAGAAGCTATTTAATTCTTCTTCTCTTTCTGCCATAAGGGTGGTGTCATCTTCATATCTGAGGTTATTGATATTTCTCCTGGCAATCTTGATTCCAGCTTGTACTTCATCCAGCCCAATGTTTCTCATGATGTACTCTCTGCATAGAAGTTAAATAAGCAGGGTGACAATATACCTTTTCCTATTTGGAACCTGTCTGTTGTTCCATGTCCAGTTACAACTTGCTTCCTGACCTACGTATAGGTTTCTCAAGAGGCAGGTCAGGTGGTCTGGTATTCCCATCTCTTTCAGAATTTTCCACAGTTTATTGTGATCCACACAGTCAAAGGCTTTGTCATAATCAATAAAGCAGAAATAGATGTTTTTCTTGAACTCTCTTGCTTTTTAGATGAGCCAACAGATGTTGGCAATTTGATCTCTGGTTCTTCTGCCTTTTATAAATCCACTTTGAACATTGGGACGTTCACAGTTCATGTACTATTGAAGCCTGGCTTGGAGAATTTTGAGCATTACTTTACCAGCGTGGGAGATGAGTGCAATTGCATGGTATTTAGAGCATTCTTTGACATTGCCTTTTTTTGGGACTGGAATGAAAACTGACCTTTTCCAGTCCTGTGGCCACTGCTGAGTTTTCCAATTTGCTGGCATGCTGAGTGCATCACTTTCACAGCATCATGATTTAGGATTTGAAATAACTCAACTGGAATTCCGTCACCTCCACTCGCTTTGTTCATAGTGATGCTTCCTAAGGCCCACTTGACTCCACATTCCAGGATGTCTGGCTCTAGGTGAGAGATCATACCATTGTGATTATCTTGGTTGTGAAGATCTTTTTTGTACAGTTCTTCTGTGTATTCTTGCCACCTCTTCTTAATATCTTCTGCTTCTGTTAGGTCCATACTATTTCTGTCCTTTATTGTGCCCATCTTTGCATGAAATGTTCTCTTGGTATCTGTAATTTTCTTGAAGAGATCTCTAGTCTTTCCCATTCTATTGTTTTCATCTATTTCTTTGCACTGATCACTGAGGAAGGCTTTCTTATTTCTCCTTGCTTTTCTTTGGAACTCCACATTAAAATGGATATATTCTTTCCTTTTTTCTTTGCCTTTTGCTTCTCTTCTTCTCACAGCTATTTGCAAGCCCTCTTCAGACAGCCATTTTTCTTTATTGCCTTTCTTTTTCTTGGGGATGGTCTTGATCCCTGCCTCCTGTACAATGTCATGAACCTCCATCCGTAGTTCTTCAGGCACTCTGTCTATCAGATCTAATCCCTTGAATCTATTTCTCACTTCCACTGTATAATCATAAGGGATTTGATTTAGGTCATACCTGAATGGTCTAGTGGTTTTCCTTATTTTCTTCAATTTAAGTCTGAATTTGGCAATAACGAATTCATGATCTTAGCCACAGTCAGCTCCCAGTCTTGTTTTTGCTGACTGTATAGAGCTTTTCCATCTTTTATAATACTATATTTAAAAGAGCTTTTCAAAAGAATGACCAGAATGTTCTGATAAATTTTAACTAGAACATTCTGTTTCCTGGGTATTTTAGTTATTTCAGATTCTGTGACAAGAATTAAGATAGCATCAATAGTACTTTTCCTTTTATCCTCCCACTTTGGGAATAATGTTTGGTGGAAGAGTAGGTGGTAGAAGTTCAGATGATTATGTTCACACAGCACCTTGCACTTTCAGAAGCATTTTCTTGTTTCTTTTTAATTGACCCTTGTCATATCGGCCGCTCTGAAAGGAAAGTATGGTTACAGATAAGGAAACTGAGGCTCCCAGAAGTGAATGAATTCTTCATTAGGGTGCATAGGTTCCAGCCGGGAGGTGTTAGGACCATAGACTCCTGGGCTCCAATCCCAGACACAGTGATTTAGAAGATATGAAATTGTTGTGGAGTGAAGACTTTTGTCTCATCCAAATTCATATGTTGAAGTGCCCACCCAGCCATGTATGTTTATGGAAGTGGGGCCTTTCAGAGGGAATTAGATTTTTATGAGGTCATGAGGATGAAACTCTGATGATGGGATTAGTGGCCTTGTTAAAAGGGAGAGAGAGAGAGGAGATCTGAGCAAACATGCCCATCCATAGAGGAAAGACCGTGTGAAGACGAAGTGAGAAGACAACCATCTGCAAGCCGGGAAAATAGCCCCACCAGGAAACTAATCTATCAGTTCCTTAATCTTGGACTTCTGGTGCCGAAGAATTGATGCTTTTGAACTGTGGTGTTGGAGAAGACTCTTGAGAGTCCCTTGGACTGCAAGGAGATCCAACCAGTCCATTCTGAAGGAGATCAGCCCTGGGATTTCTTTGGAAGGACTGATGCTAAAGCTGAAACTCCAGTACTTTGGCCACCTCACGCGAAGAGTTGACTCATTGGAGAAGACTGTGATGCTGGGAGGGATTGGGGGCAGGAGGAAAAGGGGACGACAGAGGATGAGATTTCTGGATGGCATCACCAACTCGATGGATGTGCGTCTGAGTAAACTCTGGGAGTTGGTGATGGATAGGGAGGCCTGGCATGCTGCGATTCATGGGGTCGCAAAGAGTCGGACACGACTGAGCGACTGAACTGAGCCTCTACAGCTGTGAGAAGTGCATTTCTGTTACTTAAGGCACCCAACCTGTGGCACTTTGTTTTAGCAATTTGAGCAGATTAAGATAGGAAGGGACCCAAGAAATCTTTTAGACAAGTACCTCAAGTTATTCAGATGTAGTTGGTTCATTTACTCCACTTATAGAAACAGTGGGTTAAATTTATAGGCAAAAGTCACATCATTTGTGAGTAGAGGACTATAACTGAAAGGACGTTTAAGTACAGATTTTTATGCTGGACTAATGACACACCCCCTCTCCTTCATTCATTTTCCTTTTATCAGTGTGAAGTCAATAATCATGTTATTGTGAGCTTCCACGGAGAAGGCAATGGCACCCCACTCCAGTACTCTTGCCTGGAAAATCCCATGGACGGAGGAGCCTGGAAGGCTGCAGTCCATGGGGTCACTGAGGGTCAGACATAACTGAGTGACTTCACTTTCACTTTTCACTTTCATGCATTGGAGAAGGCAATGGCAACCCACTCCAGTGTTCTTGCCTGGAGAATCCCAGGGACGGGGGAGCCTGGTGGGCTGCTGTCTATGGGGTCACACAGAGTCGGACACGACTGAAGTGACATTGCAGCAGCAGTGAGCTTCCAAAGTATAATTAAGAAGAGGAAAGTCTTCTTAATTTGAATTTCCTTCTTAATACATCTTTAGATGCGCTAGAACAGGGAAGTAGAGTCATGGTAGTCATTTTGGGGTGTGTGAATTTTCGCTAGCTTATCTCATTTGTGGGTCAGTCATTTTCTCACCATTTCTTAGGACTTGACACAGATTTAGGTGCAAATATCCTACCGCTGTGGTTTGAGTCTTAAAGATCATTCTATCTTGGTTTTCAGGAAGTAGTCCTGAGAAAGTAGCTTGTTCTCAGAGCTGGTATCTTTCTTTGATACACTTTTTGGCATTAATAAGCATCTGGAGCCTTTTGTCTCTCTGAAGACAGAGGGAGAGCTGAAAAACTCAACAGCTTTGTAAATGATGCTGTGATACAATAAAATAAATTTAACCATCATTATGACACTTTTTTTTCCCAAATAGTTTCATATTACTCCAGATTACCTGTAAATGCTTTTGGATAAAATTTCGAGGCAAACGGCAACACAGGTAGAACAGTTTCAGCCAAAATATTTTAAGCAGCAGTTCTCAAAGTGTGGTCTGTAGTTCTCTGAGGGGCCCCTGAGAGTCTTTCAGAGGGACTGTGTGTCTAAACCATTTGAACAATGATGGACATTATTTGGGCTTCCCTGGTGGCTCAAATGGTAAAGAATCTGCCTGCGATATGGGAGACCTGGGTTTGATCCCTGTGTCGGGAAGATCCTCCAGAGGAGGGCTTGGCCACCCAAGTACTATCGCCTGGAGAATTCCCATGGACAGAGGAGCCTGGCAGGCTACAGTCCATGGGGTTGCAGAGAGTCGGACACGATTGAGCGACTAAGTACAGACGTTATTTGCCCTTTGCACTGTGCTGCCGTTTACACCGCGTGAAAACTGCTTGCACCTCAGTGGGAATGGGGGCAGTGGCACCAATTGTACATGTCCTCCTGCATTTGCAACTAAAACCAGAAAAGCCAGTTTCATATAATGAAGCAGTAAAAATGTCCTCAATAGAGCAGATTTCATTATATCAACCTAAATTACCTGCCTTGTTAGTATTCTGGATGACACAATTGAAAGTCTGCTGTTAGCATGTCTGCCACAGACTGAAGTATTGTTGTTTCTGGAGAAAAAGCAGTCATGTTGTTATTTGAGTTGTGAGCTGAACCAGCTGCCTTTTTTGACGAGAGGGAAATATCATTTTTATTTGAAAGAGCAACTGACAAACTGGTTATTCAGACTTGGGTATTTGGCCCACATTTTCTCAAAAACGAATAGTGTCAGCTTGTCACTTCCAGTGAAACAAGGTACTTGCTACCTCTAATAAAATCCAGCCTTTTAGGTAAAAATTGAAATTTTGGAGAATTTAATTCTGCCATTGTAAGTTTGATAGCATCCAAATCCTTAAAGATTTTTCTGATGAAATCGATGGAGATAGTAAGGGATGTGACTTTTTTCATAGGCTACAATGATATGTGTCAATGTTTGGAAGAATACATAACTCAGTGGACCAATATTTTCCAAGGGACTAATGGATGATTTACAAAAATATGTATGCGTATAAGTTCTAATCAAAGTACAAGATAGAATAATGGGTTTTAATGTAACAATTAATATTGTTTCAAGTTTGATGTTGCGTTTTTCCTTTAGGAAATTACAGCCCATCAATAGATGAACAGATACAGAAATTGTGGTACGTATGTAGAATGGAATATTACTCAGCTATAAAAAAGAACACATTTGAGTCAGTCCTAATGAGGTAGATCAACCTAGAGCCTATTATACAGAGTGTAGTAAGTCAGAAAGAGAAAGACAATTATTGTATATTAATACATGCATGTGGACTCCAGAACCTAGAAAGATGGTCCTGATGAACCTGTTTGTAGGGCAGCAGTGGAGACGCAAACGTGGAGAATAGACTGTGGACACAGTGCGGGTAGGAGGGGGTGAGATGAATTGAGAGAATAGCATGGAAATATACATTGCCATATGTAAAATAGATAGGGGGTGGGGATTTGTTGTGTGATGCAGGGAGCTCAACTCAGTGCTCTGTGACAGCCTAGATGGGAAAGGGATTCAGGAGGGAGGGGACATACGTATGCCTGTGGCTGCTTCATGTTGATGTGTGGCAGAAACAAACACAATGTTGTAAAACAATTATCCTCCAATAAAAACAAATATATTCAAAACCAAGAAATTACATCCCATAAAATTATGGTGTCATTTTAAAGAAGGATATGCACAATTATCTGAGAAGGCTTTTTAGGGTCCTCAGTAATTTGTAAGAATATAAAGTGATTCTTAGATCAAAAGTTTTGAGAATATTTAAGGAAAGGTGTACGTTCAGTACTATTTTGAGAACTAGGGAAAGAGGGAAAGGAAATTAAGACATATAATAAGAATCAGCTATTTAGAATAATTTTATCTTTATTTAGGTAAGGTCCTTTATTGATTTCAAAATATTGATACTTTTTCATCTACTACCTGGTTTGGTCCAAACCACAGCTCTGTCATTATCTTCATGTTAGAGATGAAAAAGATCATACTTAGAGAAAGTTGGGGAGCTTTCCAAGATCACAAAACTAATAATTCTGTTAATCTCATTGCTGTAGCTTATTGACAAATGAAGTTAGACAAAATTGGATTTAAAGTATTGTTATTAGCTGTTTGAAAGTATGGATATAACTTAAATTTCTTGAATATCAGCTTCCATAATCGTTAGGTAGACTTCATAAAACTCTGTTAGGTGTTAGGAGAATTAAGTTAGATACAGTTTACAAAGTGGCACATAGTGTGACTTGAATAGTCATTTTTCATGTTATTATTGAAAGCTGCAGTATTACTGATTTTTTTTTTCTTACTCAGAAGATACTTACATCTTTGCAAGTGTGGTCTGCAGACTAGCATATCAGAATCACCTCCTTGGAACTTGTACAAAATGCAGGATTTTGGGGCCCACCCTAGACCTACCATACTAGAATCTGCATTTTCACAACCTCCAGGGGTCTCTCTGCACATTGAAGTTTGAGGGGCTGCACTCTATAGGTATACCAACCTGAATTTCTTTAGCTGGAGGTTCCAATCAACCTTTGTCCTGCCATTGACTTCACACATAATGTTCTGATTAAAAAACAACTAAATGTTCTTTAATGACCTCAACTGTGTTGGCATTGGGTGGAAGTGGTGCTGCTGCTGGTGACATTTGTCCCTTTCCTTTTTTGAAGTTAAGAGGCACGTTGATTAAAGCTGCCCCATTGCCTGTCATGCATACAGAACATTGCATGCAGTCTCTTACTCTCCTTCCTGTGCGTGTTTTCCCTCTTCTAGGAGTCTACCTTTGCTCCTATTAGTTTCTTTAATTGTGTTTCCTTACTGTACCCTGGGCTTGTCCTTTAATTGTTCTTTAATTCTCTAAGCTACCAGTCTTCTGACTTTGCTGTGATAACATGCCCATGTTCTTGCCAGTTCAGCCCTTCATCTATCAGAATATCAAGTAGATTTCACTTTACATTGCTCCATCAATAGAACTCTTCAATTCAAAGTTTCCACTGCAGTGCCTTCTCAACAATCCACAATATACTTGACACAATACCAAAACAAAGGAATCTTAGATCAGGGCTTTTTCAGGTGGTGTTGAATCAGGTTCAACATTCTTGGCACAGAGTTTATTCCATAATACTTCATCTTTCAAACACATATGCTTTTTATAAAGTGCCACCCAACACCATTTAGATTAGAATCTTTTGGAGACCAGGAGAAACAGGTGAATGAAGTATATTCAGGTGGGAAGGTGGAAAGGGTGTGGATTAAGAGCATTGTAAATAGACTATGTTGATCTTATCTGATTTTGGATTAACTAGAGAAATAAGTACAGAACAACTCTGCTTGTACGGAATTTATTTAAATACCTTACTGATCAGCTCACAGGAAGTAAATGTGAAGAATGTTGATAGAGGAAAGTGTAATTATGCCTGTGTCATTTTGGGGAAACTTTCAAAGAAAAAGAGAACATTGATTTTTCTGGGAAGACAGTCAAAGATCTTGAGAGACAGGCATCATGTAAAGAGTCCTAGACTCGGAGTCACGAGAATAATTTGCTGTGTGACCTTTGAGCAGTTGTTTTGCTCTCTCTGACCATAGCCTCAGTGTTTTGGGTTAGGTGGGTTTCTTCTAGGTTTAAAAATCTTTGTATGGACAGCTTATAATATTTTCCTTTTGTTATAAGGATACTACATATTGCAGAAAGTTCAGAAAATACAAAAAAGTATAAAGGAGAAAATAAAAATTGTGTATGTGCTATTATCTGGTGTTAATGTTTTGTTCCCTCAGAACTTTTCTGTGTGTGTGTGTGTGTGTGTGTTTTTAAACAAAAATGGAATCATGCTGCTGCATATACTCTTCTATATGTGTTTTAAGCTTGTATTTCCCTTATGAGATTTTCCTATTGCTAGACAGCTTTTTCGGAGAAGGCAATGGCACCCCACTCCAGTACTCTTGCCTGGAAAATCCCATGGATGGAGAAGCCTGGTGGGCTGCAGTCCATGGGGTCGCTAAGAGTCGGACACGACTGAGCGACTTCACTTTCACTTTTTCGCTTTCATGCATTGGAGAAGGAAATGGCAACCCACTCCAGTTTTCTTGCCTGGAGAATCCCAGGGGCAGGAGAGCCTGGTGGGCTGACGTCTATGGGGTCACGCGGAGTCGGACACGACTGAAGTGACTTAGCATCAGCAGCAGCAGAGCTTTGTACTGTACCTTTCATGAATGGAATTTTGAGAATTTTATCAACTTTAGTTCATGGGGAAATCTTTGAAAGCGTCTCTGCTCATACCTCAGACATAATCATTCTGCAAGAATTTAAATATTTTTTAGGACACAGTTTTTTCTCTTTAATCAGTTTATTTAGTTGGAGGCTAATTACTTTACAATACTGTAGTGGTTTTTTTGCCATACATTGACATAAATCAGCCATGGGTGTATATGTGTCACCCATCCTGAATCTCCCTCCCACCTCCCTCCCCGTGCCCTCCCTCTGGGTTGTCCCAGTGTGCTGGCTTTGAGTGCCCTGTTTCATGCATCGAACTTGGACTGATGATCTGTTTCACATAGGGTAATATACATGTTTCAATGCTATTCTCTCAAATCATCCCACCCTTGCCTTCTCCCACAGAGTCCAGAAGTCTGTTCTTTATATCTGTGTCTCATATAGGGTCATTGTTACCATCTTTCTAAATTCCATATATATGCAGTAATATACTATATTGGTTTTTTTCTTTCTGACTTACTTCACTCTGTATAATAGAGTTTCATCCACCTCATTAGAACTGATTCAAATGCATTCCTTTTAATAGCTGAGTAATATTCCATTGTGTATATGTACCACAGCTTTCTTATCCATTCCTCTGCCAATGGACATCTAGGTAGCTATTATAAACAGTGCTGCAGTGAATATTGGGGTACACGAGGGCACGGTTTTTGTTTAATTCATCCCTCAACTCCATCTCCATTGTCTTTGTTTCTTCTTATGGTTTGATTATTAGTTTTCTGAAAATAATGACTTCCTTGAACTGTATTTCCACTCTGAATTTCCCAGGTACTGCCACAGCACATGTGGGAAAATGTGTGCTCCCTAAATGCAGTGGTCTTTTTAGCCTTATTTTTCATTACTCCAGTAACAGTGTTACCACTCGAGGGTTTAGCACTTATACCTTCATGCATTCAGAGCAGTCCTGTACGGACCTGGGACAAATGTATGTAGCCATTTATCAGTCAATATTTGTCGAGCATGCAGATCAGACTCATCACATGGTATGTGTTTGTTGAATTCCTGCATGACTTTACTGAGTTTCCTCTTTGTCCGACCCTAGGTTAAGCCCTTTATCTCCTTACTTGGTGTAGTTGAGTAAGGCAGGAGGGAGCAAATATGTTGGCTGGTGAGTGAGCCTAGTCTGGGACCCACATCTCAAGGGACTCTGTGTCTCATATGTTATTAGGGGACTTTCACATCTTATAGGAATAACTTGGATTTAGGGATTCAAAGGGTTCAGGTTATTTTTCAGCTTCTGCTCTGGTGGTATTTTACCAATTTTAAAGAGTAATATTGGAGAAGGAAATGGCAACCCACTCCAGTATTCTTGCCTGGAGAATCCCAGGGACAGAGGAGCCTGGTGGGCTGCCGTCTATGGGATCGCACAGAGTCGGACACGACTGAAGCGACTTAGCAGCAGCAGTAGCAAAGAGCCTCAAGATGCCTAGCTCATAAATGTCCAGCTCTGTTGCAAAAAAAAAAAAAAAAAAAAAACAACAACCCAGAAACCTACATTACAGCTCAGACTTGTACTGCTCTCCAGATAACACTTTGAAGAGATCATTTCTGTTTTTCACCCCAGGAGTGGCCTTTCACCTGCTTTTTTCTCATCCAACAGCAGGCACCCCCTGGAATCCAGCTCATCTTCCCAAAGGAAACACTCCTTTACTGCTCTTTGGCCTGTGTCCCTTGTCCCCGAATGACTCAATTTCCACTTAATCGTTCCGAGGGCCATAGAGCTTAGTGGTTAAGGCCCAGACTGCTGGAGTCGAATCGTTTCTCTGTCCATAACTGCTGTGTATCCTTGGGCATAGGGCTTTCCAGATGGCGCTAGTGGTAAAGACTCTGCCTGCTAGGGCAAGAGACATAAGAAACATGGGTTCAATCTCTGGGTTGGGAAGAGCCCCTGGAGGAGGAAATGCCAACCCACTCCAGTATTCTTGCTTGGAGAATGCCATGGTTAGAGGAGCCTGGCAGGCTACAGTCCATAGGGTTGCAAAGAGTCAGACATGATTGAAATGACTTAGCACAGACACATGCATCCTTGGGCACAGTCCCTTAATTTCTCTGTGCTTTAGTCACCTCACCTATAAATTGGAAATAGGTAACTGTAGTTACCTTGAAGATTTGTTTTGAGGATTAAGTGAATTAACCTATGTAAACTCGTTAGAAAAGTGCCTGAAAGATAGTAGATGCTAGATTAGGGGTTATTATTATTATGATAGCTAGTAACTTATTCAACAAATATTTAGAGTTCCTATTGTGTGAGCAGTAATGGTTAAGAGGCTAGGAGCTAATTGGTAGTGAGGGGAGAGGAGAGACTTACTCCTTGTTCTCAGGGTCCATCCCCATAGGACTGGATGTTTATCAAAGAATCCTCCGGGATTGTTTCTCACCGCACCTATGACTGGTGCTGCCTAGAATATGCAGGCCTGTGAGAAGAGATAGTGAGAGGGAGTTGGTTTAGTCAGAGAGATGTAAGAAGGTGTCCAGGAGGAAGTGATGGGCAAACAGCAAAGTGTTCTCAGGGGCAGCGGCAGCAGGTACAAAGGGCCTGGGGTAGCAAGGATGTGGTGTGACCCAGAAACGGGAGCTGACCAGGTTGCTGGTGGGCAGAAAGATATGTGGTGGGTAAAGAGACAGGAAGGGTAGTCAGGGGCCGGGGCCAGGTCCAGGCAGGGCCTTGCAAACCATCTCAGGGCTTTGGAGTTTTGCTTTTAAGAGCAATTGGGAATCACCGAAATGTTTTTTTCGGTTTGGTTTTATTTCTATTTTTGCTCATAGTAACAAAGTCTCATTTATGTTTTGGAAAGGTCGTTTTAGCTTTAGTGGCAGGAACAAATTAAAGAGAGTATGTTGCGTGTAGAAAGAGCACTATCTTTTTTTACTTGGCTATTTCATAATTATTTACTTTCTCTTTCCTACTGGATTTTTAAGTTTTACATGTGGCTATGCAAGTTAAAATTTGCACAAATTAAAGTTAAATAGCATAAAAAATAATTCAATTCCTCATCACACTGGCCACTTTTCAAGTGCTAGCAGTGATGTGCGGGCACCACCCTGAAGGTCAGCACACACAAAGGGAACACTTCATCATCTTAAAAAATTGTATTGCATAATGCTGACAATTATAATATCATAGGGTTTTTTTTTCCCACTTTTATGGTCTTTTCCCAGGAAGTAATAATGAAAATGTACATAGAACAAATGCTCTTTGCTGAACAATGTTTGTTAGAACAAAATTAATTGCTTAAGAGGGGTAAGTTGTGAACACTCTTACAAGTATAATTTTAAGATTCCTTATCCAATGAATGCATGTAATTGAGTTGACTTAAGCCAGGATATACATATTAAAAGGTGACCTTTCTGAAATTATGGTTGCCTTCTAAATTATAAACCCATGTATCCATTACCAGATTTTAAGTTGTGTCCTTAATTTGTCACTGTAATTGTGATTGAGTGTAATTGTGATAAAATGTTATGATTGAGTACCACTGGGTCTTTACAGAAAGTAAGGGGTCATTTTTAAGCTCCCTATTAATCCCATTCTCTGTTGTCAGGAGGAATGACCAAAAATCTTCTGGAAGTTATATCTTTTTCTTATCTATTTCCACTGCTCATTTTTCAAGAATAAATGCAGGGAATGCTAGTCATTCCAAAAAATAGTTCCGAAAAAAAACTAGAAATAAATCACATAAACTGAACATGATGTTCTGTCTGCTTTATTTTGTTTCTTCATCTCTGACCCACCACCTGAACTGGCAGGTACCTGCCTAAGCGATGGCATTCCACTCCAGTACTCTTGCCTGGAAAACCTCATGGATGGAGGAGCCTGGTAGGCTGCAGTCCAGGGGGTCACGAAGAGTCGGACGTGACTGAGCGACTTCACTTTCACCTTTCACTTTCATGCACTGGAGAAGGAAATGGCAACCCACTCCAGTGTTCTTGCCTGGAGAATCCCAGGGACGGGGCAGCCTGGTGGGCTGCCGTCTATGGGGTCGCTCAGAGTTGGACACGACTGAAGCGACTTAGCAGCAGCAGCAGCACAGCCCTTACTTCTTAGTCCATCTGTTTCATCCCCTGCCTGAGTGGGAGGGGCTGTCCTGGACCATTAATAAGCTAGTTTGTTCTCTTTCCTGTCTCATGAACTTAACAACACTAAAATCACTTAATACTACTTTTATTTAGTGAGTCATGTCTTTCTTGATTGTAAGTTCTAAAGAAACAAATCATTTTCAGGATTATTTTGACAGTGCTTCCCCCTCACCCCCCGCCTCCTTGAATCCAGATGAAGCAAGATCTAATTAAAATATGTTCTGTATCTAGGAAACTGAGAATTAAAAACAAGTGAACTCTCAAAATGGGAAGTTCTTTGCCTGTATTAAATGTAACTTCATTTATGCCTTGGGGTATAAATGTTTGTGTGTATCTGATGTCTAATTATTTGCTATGCAGCTAGGGTCCAATTATAAAAATAAAATCCATACCTGGTAATTGAATCTAGAGAATTTAGTATAAGAAACCAGTTACGGAGGTGTTGGAAGAGCTGAAAGTCAAATGTTGGAAGAGCTGAAAGCTGAGCGGGATGGTGTGACAATGAGGCAACCCATGGAACAGTAATAGAAGGAAGCGTATACTACCTTGAAGGCAGGAAAGACAAAGGGAAAAGCTTATGAAACATGGAGCTGGCAGCCAGAAGAGAAGCTGGAACCTTGGAGAGATGAAGCCTCTGCCGAGCGGTCCTGTCTGAGGCAAGGAGAACAGGGAGGATATATTCTGACTGTATTTCCAACCATCCCTTCTCCCCCACACCCCACATCTTCTGTCAGTTTCTCTGGTGTGATGCTGGAGTCAGGGAGCCCAGGTAATATAATTAGTTAAGAGGTCCTTTCTCTGAGGGAGAAGCACAGGAAAAAGGCAGCGTCGGAGTTTGGGTTTCTCAGGAAACAGAGATGGAGGCTGGCATGCCAGGGGTTTCATCAGGTTTGCTCTTGAGATCAGCTCCTGGGGAAGGGAGGGGACTGTGGGAAAAGTGAGGTGAGCTGTGATGTGGTCTCTCCATGGAGGCAGTTCTTTCTGGCCTGAATCCTTAGAGCCATTGAAGAGGAACCAGTCTTTCTTGGGGGAGGGATGTGGCCTTGGGTAAATGTTCTCTTTAGCTGAGACAGTTCTTGTCTGGTGGTACCCCCAGCACCCAGAGGAGTAATCCCTTCTTATTTGAAGGGGAATCCAGACAGCTTATCACAGTCTCTGCTACTGACAGGGGGCAGATATGAAACCATGTTGGCACATTGTTTATTTTTTTAAATCATATGGTACTGAAATGTATGAAGTGGAAGTACAACTTTCTCACTTAAATATCATATATTAAATATTTCCATGTCCCAACCTATCACTCTATTAAAAAATATATACTTTATTTATTCATAAAATAAGAAATGCTTATCAAATAATATTGCATGTGAAAAGAGAACTATATATAAAGTGACTTTTCAATTGAAAAAATTATAGAATAACTTCTCAAGTATGTATATACATTTGTGTGTGTATATATATAATATATGCATATATATAAATGCATGTGTAAAAATGCACTTATATATATGTGTATACATATATATGTATACACATATATATTATATATACATGTATCAGATCAGTCGCTCAGTCGTGTCCAACTCTTTGCGACCCCATGAACTGCAGCACACCAGGCCTCCCTGTCCATCACCAACTCCCGGAGGTCACTCAGACTCACATCCATCGAGTCAGTGATGCCATCCAGCCATCTCATCCTCTGTCGTCCCCTTCTCCTCCTGCCCTCAATCCCTCCCAGCATCAGAGTCTTCTCCAATGAGTCAACTCTTTGCATGAGGTGGCCAAAATACTGGAGTTTCAGCTTTAGCATCATTCCTTCTAAAGAAATCCCAGGGCTGATCTCCTTCAGAATGGACTGGTTGGATCTCCTTGCAGTCCAAGGGACTCTCAAGAGTCTTCTCCAACACCACAGTTCAAAAGCATCAATTCTTTGGCGCTCAGCCTTCTTCACAGTCCAGCTCTCACATCCACGTATGACCACAGGAAAGACCATAGCCTTGACTAGGCGAACCTTTGTTGGCAAAGTAACGTCTCTGCTTTTGAATATGCTATCTAGGTTGGTCATAATTTTCCTTCCAAGGAGTAAGCATCTTTTAATTTCATGGCTTCAGTCACCAAGTAAAGGAAAATAGACCAATGTTTTTAGTAGTGTAAATTTTGTAGTGGAATAATATGGATTCTTGCCTATTTCTTTTTTCAATAAAGTTTTTATTTTTAGAATAGTTTTGGATTTACTGAAAAGTTGCAAAGCTAGTACAGAGTTTTCGTGTGTCACACACCAGTTTCCCTGCCTTTAACATCTTATTCTAGTGTAATGCATTTGCCACAACTACTGAACTAATGTGCATGCAGCCCTATAAACTAAAGTACAAACTTTGTTCCTATTTCCTTAGTTTTTTTGTGATGTCCTTGTTTGTCTTTCCGGTGTCCTATCCAGGAATACCAGGTTATGTTTCGATGTTATGTCTAGTTAGGTTCCTTTTGGCTAGGCTTCTCAGACATTCTCAGACTTTCTTTGTTTTTGATGACCTGGACAGTTTCAAGGAGAACTGGTCATGTATTTTGTGGAATGTCTGATGTTTTTCTCATAATGAGATTGGGATTATGTGCTTTTGGGAGGCAAACCACAGAGGTGAAGTGTCATGCTGAACACATCATATCAAGATTCTATGCTATTAATATGACTTCATCGTTGATGATGTTAACTTTAATTACCTGACTGAGGTAGTGTTTATGGGAGTTTTCCACCTCAAAAATACTCTCTTGTGCCTTTCCATTCTGTACTCTTTGGAAGGAAGTCACTATGTCCAGCCCACACTTTAAGAGTAGAGAGTTAGATTTCACTCTCAGAGTAGAGTATCTGCATAAATTGTTTGGATTCTTCTGTACTGGAGATTTGTTTATTCTTCCCCACATATTTATCTATTCAGTCATTTATTTGTATCAGTATGAACTCATTAATATGTATCTTATACTTTGTATCATAACCTAATAATACACTGTCTATATTTTTGCTCAAATTGTTCCAGCTTTGCCTTTGAGAGTTGGCTTCCATGTCCCTTTGACACATCCACATGGTTGTGTGTGTGTGTCTTTAGTACTCCCTTACTTTCTGTTGCTAAAAGATGAGTCTAAAAGTCTGAAACTTCGTCGCACATAGTTACAATTTTTTTTCTTGTGATGATAATTTTCAAGACTGACTCTCTTAGCAACTTTCAAATATACATTTTAGTATTATCAATTATGGTCATGATACTGTACTTTTCCAGCACTTATTACGTATTTTAGAAATGGAAGTTTATACCTTTTGTCATACCCAATGATTGTGTGTGTGTGTGTGTGTGTGTGTGTGTATTGCCTTCCCTTACTTTCTGGTACACGAGTCTGAGGTTTAGACTCCTCTTGTCCTATTTTTTTCCTCTAAATGTTTACTAATCTTTTGATACTCTAAAGCTCAAGAATATAACCCACTTCTTCACCTGAAAATTAGACGTGGACTTGTGTAACTGTATACCTGAGCTCTCTGTATATTTACCAAAGGAAGAAAAGTATACGTCACACCACTCACATCTCCATATCATTCTGTGGAGTAGTTTGTAGACATTTCTCTTCCTCTGCGAAGTGGTGAAGACCCAGGTCATTACTTCAGAATGAAACTGGCCAGTTGTGTACTTTTGGCAGAGTCAGCTCTTAGATTCCTCCACTGACCATTTTATTGTGGGAATTCAGGCATAAAATCTGGGGGAAAGAAAGCAAGCATGTTCCCTCAGATGGTCAGGAAAACATATTGGTTAGTACTACCAACTTTGATAAATTTATCTCTGGTCAGCATCTGATCATCAGCTCTATAGACTCATGGTTTTTGATGGGTCAAGGATTCAGAAAGGCTTGGCTTGGCAGATGTGGCTCATAATCCCCATTTGAAGTCAGTTGCAACAGTAAGGAATGGAGTCCCTTGATGTTGGCCAGGCATCTGTCTCCCACTTCACGTAGTTTCAGAACCTCCCAACTGGTCTCTGTGCTGAGATAGTCTGGGCTTACAGCATGATAATCTCAGAGTTTAATGCTTGCACTGGGGCTGATGGCTTTAAGAGTAAGTACTGTGGTCATGTATGGATGTGAGAGCTGGACTGTGAAGAAGGCTGAGCGCCGAAGAATTGATGCTTTTGAACTGTGGTGTTGGAGAAGACTCTTGAGAGTCCCTTGGACTGCAAGAAGATCCAACCAGTCCATTCTGAAGAAGATCAATCCTGGAATTTCTTTAGAAGGAATGATGCTAAAGCTGAAACTCCAGTATTTTGGCCACCTCATGCGAAGAGTTGACTCATTGGAGAAGACTCTGATGCTGGGAGGGATTGAGGGCAGGAGAAGGGGACGACAGAGGATGAGGTGGCTGGATGGCATCACTGACTCGATGGATGCGAGTCTGAGTGACCTCCGGGAGCTGGTGATGGACAGGGAGGCCTGGCGTGCTGCGGTTCATGGGGTCGCAAAGAGTCGGACACGACTGAGTGACTGATCTGATCTGATCTGATTTAAGAAATAGATTTACATAATTTTAAAGTAATTAGATAGTGTTTTATATTATTTGGGGTTCAGTTCAGTTCAGTTGCTCAGTCATGTCTGACTCTTTGTGACCCCATGGACTGCAGCATGCCAGGCTTCCCTGTCCATCACCAACTCTCAGAGCTTGCTCAAACTCCTGTCCATCAAGTCGTTGATGCCATCCAACCATCTCATCCTCTGTCGTCCCCTTCTCCTCCCACCTTCAATCTTACCCAACATCAGGGTCTTTTCAAATGAGTCAGTTCTCAGCATCAGGTAGCCAAAGTATTGGAGTTTCAGCTAATGTATTATATTAACTCAATTGTTTATTAACAGAAATTTATGTTATTTGCTTATCTTTGCTATTACAAATAATGCTACAGTAAATATCTATGCAGATCCTTATCTGCTAATGTGGACCATTCTATCAGATAAATTAAGAGATTTGAAATTGCAAGAGTCAGTCAGTTCAGTCGTTCAGTGGTGTCTGACTCTTTGCGACACCATGGATTGTATAGTCCATGGAATTCTCCAGGTCAGAATACTGGAATGGGTTGCCTTTTCCTTCTCCAGGGGATCTTCCCAACCCAGGGATCGAACCCAGGACTCCTACGTTGCAGGTGGATTCTTTATCAGCTGAACCACAAGGGAAGCCCAAGAATACTGGAGTGGGTAGCCTATCCCTTCTCCAGCAGATCTTCCTGACCCAGGAATTGAACAGGGGTCTCCTGCATTGCAAGCGGATTCTTTACCAACTGAGCTATAAGGGAAGCCACTTTTCTTAAGAAGCTATAGTAATTCTGAAGATTAAAGAGAGGCCACAAAAGTGTATTCTTAATCACTGAAAGCAGAAGACAGTTAAATAAGCCATAGATCAAAATCAGTGTTGATATTTAATAATTTTATGATTCCATGTGGGCATTACCCACTCTTGGATGTAAATAGAAACTCTGGTTACCTGCCAGGTTTTTAAGATGATCCTGCTTTGTGTTGAGGTGTTTCCTGTTACTAATCTTGTTGATTAGGTGCTTACATCTCAAGATTCAGTGAGGGTATAGCAGTCATGGAGCGAAAGTGGCCATCAAAGCTGAATCTCTGCTGAGACCATTACTTTATACACCAGATGGACATTTTATGCTTTGACCTTTAACTTCAGAGGGAAATAGTCTGTGAAAGCTATCCCTGAAATCTGAGAGAAGTGATTTGCTCACTCAGGCAGAAGTTTAAAAAGTAGAGGGATATTATTTTCCTTTGAAAATGCTTGCTACTTTTAGAAACAAAAATAAATGATCATGTTTTTATTTTTATTGTATCTATATGATAGGATGGATGTTAGCTGAGCCTATTGTAATCATTTCACTATGTATGCAAATCAAACCATCGTACTGTATGCCTGAAACATACATAGTGATGTATGTCAGTTATTTCTTAATAAAACTGGGGAAAGAAATCAGTGAACATGATAGGAAAGGAGAATTACCAGCCTAGATAAATCAGTTCTCTGGATACCTTGCAGGGTCCCAGGAAAAATTTCCAATATGAAGAATATGGCTCTGGTAAGTGTCTGACTCCTCTTCTGCTTCACCTGGGGAAGTAAGGCTTCAGGGATACTGTTTCAGGTACTTCTCATGACAGGCCTAGGAGTTTATCCCAATGGCCTGCATTCAGGAAGAAATTTTAATATATGTATAGATTTGGAGTAGAAGTCCATAAGAGAGGAGGGTATAGAATATGGGGTTCAGATCAGATCAGTCGCTCAGTCATGTCCGACTCTTTGCGACCCCATGAAGCGCAGCATGCCAGGCCTCCCTGCCCACCACCAACTCCCGGAGTTCACTGAGACTCACGTCCATAGAGTCAGTGATGCCATCCAGCCATCTCATCCTCTCTCGTCCCCTTCTCCTCTTGCCCCCAATCCCTCCCAGCATCAGACTCTTCTCCAGTGAATCAACTCTTCGCATGAGGTGGCCAAAGTACTGGAGTTTCAGCTTCAGCATCAGTCCTTCCAAAGAAATCCCAGGGCTGATCTCCTTCAGAATGGACTGGTTGGATCTCCTTGCAGTCCAAGGGACTCTCAAGAGTCTTCTCCAACACCACAGTTCAAAAGCATCAATTCTTCGGCGCTCAGCCTTCTTCACAATCCAACTCTCACATCCATATGTGACCACAGGAAAAACCATAGCCTTGACTAGACGAACCTTTGTTGGCAAAGTAATGTCTCTGCTTTTGAATATGCTATGTAAGTTGGTCATAACTTTCCTTCCAAGGAGTAAGCGTCTTTTAATTTCATGGATATGGGGTTGAGGTGATCCAAATAAAGATAAGATCAAATGTCAAGGGAAAGTAGACTCATGCTGCTGCTGCTAAGTCACTTCAGTTGTATCCGACTTTGTGCGACCCCATAGACGGCAGCCCACCAGGCTCCCCGTCCCTGGGATTCTCCAGGCACGAACATTGGAGTGGGTTGCCATTTCCTTCTCCAGTGCATGAAAGTGAAAAGTGAAAGTGAAGTCGCTTAGTCGTATCCGACTCCTAGTGACCCCATGGACTGCAGCCTACCAGGCCCCTCCATCCATGGGATTTTCCAGGCAAGAGTACTGGAGTGGGTTGCCATTGCCTTCTCCCATATATTTATTAGGGAGCATAGAAAATATACAATCCAAACCAATAAAGGGATTGTAGATGACATGATATTCTCAATGTCACAAAACTCCCAAAGGCTGCAGCTTTGTTATAGTTATATGTTTAATTGAAAATGGAGACAGTTTTAAAAATAATTTCCCTGCAGTTTAAGGTATGGTAACATTCTAACCTTGTTTCTGTTTTCTTAAGCTAGGATTCTCATTTGATATTTCATCTTAACATGTTTTCCTAAAAAAATTTTTTTTTCAGTTATCATTACTAGCTCTTGTAGGCTACTGATTTGAACTTTCCTTGAAACGTTTCTTCAAATGTTTATTTTACAGGCATAATTCATTGAAAATTAGGAAAATTATTAAATGACTATTTGCTTAAATATCAAAGGTGTAAAATCTTATTTTAGACTATTATAGTTTAGACAAGACTCACATTTTTATCTGCCCAAGAGACTAGCGAAACCAAGTGTGTGCTGTGCTTATTCAAAAATAATTATTTTGAAGTGTCCTTTCTATTATCAGTAACTCCTAACAGACAGTGGGTATCATCTTCTCTTTCATGTATATAGTATCATATTTGAATGTTAAAACATATCTGTCTGCTATTATCTTTCTTTCTCACTTAGGAAAACAGTTAAAAGCTCAGAGTAAACATGGAGGGGGAGCCATTAAGAGTCAGTATTTCATAATAATATAAATATTACATAAATATTTAAATATTAATTTAATATTTAATTAAATAATTCTAATATTTAATTAAATAAACATCTAATTAAATATATATCACCTTCTGACTTTATTTTTCCTTTATTCTTTTTTAAAGGGTTATGAGAAAAAAAGAATCCCAAAGAAGAGTGTGTAGTTTTTTGATGTGAATATTATTTCTTTTTACTTGTGACTTGAATTGACTTTGGTAAAAATCTGTTGTACTCAGCATGCTATTCATTTCTCTTATTCACTAAATATGAAAAGTAATTGGTATTTTAAGAAATATACCAGTTTTCATAGTAATATGTCTGAATAAATTAGAAGTGAGTGCTGTTGGGAATCATGGTATACCTCCAGCAATTCTATTAATCCTTATTGTAAAAAAAAATGCATTGATGGTAGGTAGATTCTTGGAAAGTCAACCAAAAATCTCTGTGATACGTCATTGAAGCTTCTTTTTACTAACTCCTATCTAAGCATCTCTCATTTTAAAGGCAATTTTTTCCTTCTGTGTTTGTGGAAATCGCTATTATCCACAGAGTAGAGATTCTTTCTGTCCATAAAAGTAAGAGTCTCTCTGAGGGAACTGCTATGGCTGGTGATCTTAGATTACTTATAACTCATAAGAGGTCTTAGACATGCTTTAGCAGCAGGGTTGGAGAAGGTAATGACATATCCTATCCACATCCTGGGCTTGAGCAGGTGGTGACCCCACATGCAAGGATCTGTGCAGAGTCAAAGGAGCCTACCATGGTGTTCCTTTCTGTTATACTTTCAGTAGCCTTCTGATTTGTCCTTCTGGTTATTCTTATAAGCAGTGGTTTGGTGCCCTTGATCACCAAGATATGTTTGAGGTTTTGCTGTCATTTTGTGTGTGTGAGTCTAGTATAGTTTAAGAAATTACAAGTTATTGCTTGAAACTTCATAAAATAATTCTCCATTATACTTTTATTTTAGCACCTCTTCTCTGTCATCGTAATCTTCAGCCTGTGCTAGTCATAAGCTGATAGATTTTGTGATAATGACTTCCGTGACTTCTAATTGAGACTTGTCAATGAAAGAATAAATACTGTCATTGTTTCCATAATTGCCAAAGCTGGCATAATGGTGAGGGTAAAAGACATTCAGTTTAATACAGTTATCATATGAGATGTTCCCTTGTATAGTACTGCGAGACACTAATATTTCTTAAATTGATTTTGATTAGATTGAACATGGGTCAGAGAGACAGAGATATAAAAGATATGTTTTGAAAGCTATCAGAAATTAAAATACAATTTTGAAGTCATAAACTTAATTTTATAAAGAAATTCTGCCTGTTTATATATCTTATATGCTGTGTATTATATTATAAATATATTATATTATGTTGTATTAAAGTTAGAACATCCTCTGAAGGACCATAGCTATTGTGTAATTTGTGGTGTATTTCCCATATGTAAAGATACATACAAGTTAATCTCACTTGGGCTTCCCTGGTGGTTCAGCTGGTGAAGAGTCCACCTGCAATGAGGGCGACCTGGGTTCGATCCCTGGGTTGGGAAAATCCCCTTAAGAAGGGAATAGCTACCCACTCCAGTATTCTGGCCTGGAGAATTCCATGGACTGTATAGTCCATGGGGTCACAAAAAGTTGAACATGACTGAGCGACTTTTCACTTTCACTTCACTTAATCTCACTTTATCCACCTTAAGTTGTGAAGATGATCTCAAACTTGATGATTCTCCAATGTTTTTTGGCAGAAGCAAACATAAATGCTTTCTTAAGGAAAACACCTTCATCCTAGACTTCAAAAAATCCTGGAAATTTTTAACATAAGTCAACAGAATACATTTAGAAACAATCAAGCACACACCAGGAGCAAAAACCAGCAGAAACGTCACACAGCAGAAGATGACAAGCAACAACTTCAGATGATGGTGTTATCAGACTCAGAGGCCCAGAGGGATGGTATGGGGAGAGAGGTGGGAGGGAGGTTCAAGATTGGGAACATGTGTACACCGTGGCAGATTCAGGTTGATGTATGGCAAAAGCAATACAATATTGTGAAGTTAAAAAAAAAAAAAAAGAAAAAAAAAAGAACTATACATTTGTCAGAAATAAAAAAAAAAAAGAAAATATGGGAGAAATAATAGGGAATTGAGTTAGAAGAATTTCTTGTTATCTTTCTTTGTGATACATACTAGTTAATGTCTTCTGAACTACCTTTCAGCTCACAAATTCTGTCTTCCATACTCTACCTCTCTTCTAATGTGAAGCCTAATCCCTTAATTTTGTTCATTTTATTTTTCATTTTATTCCTAGAAATTTTATTTGGTTCTTTAAAAAACTTTGTAGGTTTACTGATTTCTGATAACATTATCCATTTTCCTTTTATTTTGGGCACTATTTGAAGAAATGATAATTTTCTCAAACCAATGAAAGACCTAATCCATAAAAGAATTATATACCAAAAAACAGAATAACATGGCAGAATATAAAGGTCAACATTAAAATCATTGAAGGTATAGAGAGAAATATCAGATTTTTTTTCAGTGTGACAACAACTGAACTCTCAATAGCAATGATTAAAAACATGAAATAGTATAAAGAGATGAGATCTTCACTGTGCCAAAAGAAAATAGTTGCCAGGCTAGAATTGTGTACCTCTGCAGAAATATCTTTCAAGAATCAGAACAAAATAAAGCCATGTTTATGCAAAAATTACTGACAGACTCGGCCATCAGGAAAATTTTTAAAGATTTTTTTTTAAGCAGAAGGTAACTGATTCCCCAGATGAAAGGTGTAAAGGGAAAAAAATGCATTAAAATGCATAAAGTTGTAAATATTTGGGTATGCCTGAATAAACTTATAAAATAACAAGGTCTTAGGGGTTTAAAAGTTAGAATAAAAGTAATATTAAAAGAGAAGGAAAAAGCTATAACCTAAACATCCATATCAACAACTTAGTAAAAGAAAACCCACTAATATATAAAAAAAGGAAAACCCAGAAAATTAGACCTGGGATATGGAAGAAAAAAAATAAGGATAAGGCCAGAAATCAGTAAAATTAAAAAAAAAACATATTAAAGGGACTGACAAAGTAAAAGACAGTTTCTTTGCAAAAGTAGTATTACCCCTAGTGAACCTGTTTAAGCAAAACAAAGAAAGCACAAATTATATCAGGAATGAAAAAAAGGAACACAAATCCAATGCTACAGATACTGAAAAGATAACAGTTTGTTATTATAAATCATTTATATCAATATACTCAAAAATGTAGATGAAATAAAAAATTCCAAGAAGAAAAGGTATCAATACTGAGTCAAGAAAAGTTAGAAAATCTAAATAATTCTGTAACCCATGAAGAGATTGAACTGGAAATCAATAAACTTACATGGATGTTTCTAGGTCCAGACCTCCCCATTGGTTCTATCCTCCAAGGAAGAACTAACTCTGATCTTACACATTTTTACTGCTTATTTTATGCAATTGGCATGGCCTTTTACTTTAAGATCTTTTTATTGTTAGTGTCCTGGTATTTTACAGTGATGTGATTATGAGCTTTTGATTTATTATTATGGATGCTTGATATTAAGACCTTTTGATGTCAAGATTTGTTCATATCTTCTTAAATGCCATTAACAATACTATTTAGATGGATTTGTTTTAAATATTTTTTTCCTCTTCTCCCTGTTTTTCCTTTGTTCCTTTTTGTTCATTTTATATTGTAAGTTTACCTCAAATGATGGGTGAATCATGGTGGTTCATTGATGTTTAGGATTGAGGGATTAGGTAGGTTGAATGGAGGCAGAATTTGTTGATTAGAGTTTGCTTAGAGTAAGTCAGCAGGGAGGAGCTTCCTGTTATGCTGAAGATCCCTAAAATGTCAGAATGAGGTAAACTTTACTCTGGATCATGCTAGCTTCTGGGTTCTCCAGTATACTGATCCTAAACGTATATGAGTCTGTTGTGGAAACTTTGAGCCCTTGCCATTTTGAAACTGAACCCCTTTCTGCCAGGCAGATGTCAACTTGTTCAGAGTTATAGGTTTCACTGAGTGGTTGGGTATGAGGTTTGCCCCTAAGTGATGTGCTTGCCCAGGGCTTAGTTAAGTCTTCTTTCCCCATTTTCATTTGACCAGTTATATAAGATCTCACTGCCATTTGGGGGAATCTTCACTGAGTTCAAAGGTAACTAAAATGATGCTGTGTGTAAGAGGCTATACAAAAGTTAGAACTTTGTCTTTAGAAAGCTCCTCCATCCACTCAAGCAGTTCTAACTTTTGTATTGAATTTTGTAACACTTTAAAGTTCTTCAAGAACAAGACATTATCTTTGAGCCTCTCATATCTTTGAGTCTCCAGTGGGTGTTTCTTGGCACCAGATATTTTGCATTAGGATCTAATCCTCATCCTCTAGGAAAGGAAATCCCCTGAAGACTCCAGCAGTGTCTTGGTCAGAGTTATTTCAGAGTGTTTTCCAGAAGTATGCAGCTTTGGTCAAAGGTCAGAAGACTGATAGGCATTGTGGTCAGATAATTAATTCATCTTCAAGTTGGAGGAGGGGGGAGGGGTCTGTCATATTTGAATACCAAATCCAGCCATATTCCATCTCCTTAAAAAAATTGCTTTTTGCCTTTATTCATTATAGGTGCCCTTTATATAAAGCAGACACAAAGGCACTTAACAAACTGATTGACTTTGTCAACTCACATGAAAAAAAGTGGGGAGGTTCATAGTTTTCCTCCAAGTTGTGTTTGATTAGTTTGCTGATTTTTTTCAGGTCAGCAGTTATTGAACGTCTGTGTGTTAGGCCCTGTGCTAGGCCTGGAAAATACCAAGATGAGTAAATAAATCCATGCCTTCCTGGAGCTCACAGTCCAGTCAGAGGCAGACAGATAAACAGATCTCTCAGAGCATGGTCAGGTTGCAGTAACTGGGGGTGAAGAAGGGACGGGAGGAGGACAGAGCATCTCCTGAGAGAAAGCAGGCGGATGAGTGACTTATAGCACAGACTTCCACAGTGTCGCCAGAAGATCTTTCTAGAATTTATAAATCCAGTCATGTTACTTCCATGTTCAAATGCCTCACCCGCTTCTCACTGACTGCCCCGAAGGCCACCTTTCAGCCACTCCATCGGCCTTCCGCCCACCACCCACTGCCCACTCCCTTTACAACCTGACTGCCTAAGTTTGAATCTTGCTCCTGTCAATTATGAACTGTGATCCTTGGCAAGTTGCTAACCTCTCTGCAGCTATTTCTTTAAACTCAGTAAACACAATCATTTGTATCTCAGTGTTACTGTAAGGATTAAATGATTTGATATGAAACTGTTAGAATAGTGCCTAGCACGTAGTAAGCACCACAGAAGGGATGATTACTACTGTTCTGTACAAGTGATGGCTCTTACTGCCATCATTGTTGTTTCTTCTTTCCTAGACCAGTATGATTTCCTTCCCTGGCGTTGCACAAAGCACCATTGCATAGACCTGTTACCAAATTAGACACCAGGCTCCTCTGTTGGGGCCCTAGCTGAACCAAAGCTCTCCCCACCCCCCAATTGCTGAAGGAGTTCTTTCCCACTCAGGTGTGTGCTGCTAATAATGAAACTGAGTTTGGTACAGGCGAAACAGGCTTTTACTCAGTGACCAGAGAATTGCGAGGGGGTGTTCATGCTCTAAAGTTATGTTCTCCCCGAAGGAAGGGGAGTAAGGGAATTTTAAGGGTTAGGAGGCAGACAGGACATCAGGGCTCTAGGAAAGGGGTGGAGACTTCTGGGGCAGCAGGGGCATACACAGTCTCCCATGCTCCTTTGCACACGGCACGAATTGTGCCTAGCAGAGTACAAATCCCCCTCCTCCCCCCAGGTAGAGATGAAGCATGGTGATGAAGCAAAGGTAACTCTTGGACATCTCCAGGTTTCATCTGCACAGGCGGGATCCTATGGTCAAGCCAAGGCCAGTTCAGAGTTGTTGACCATTGTGTGTCTCTCAAAGCACATATCTCTCTCAGTAAAACTTCAAAGCATCTGCCCAACACCAGGTGCTTTTGAAACACAGAGATGAGTCAAGGCCAGGGTCCAGGTCTCAAGGGTTGGTATGGAAACACAGAGATAAATCAAAGCATGGAAAGTGGTGACATTTATCCTACTTTATCTGCCATCTTGGAGCTGGCTGGTTCAGTCTAGTTTTGCTGCAGGACTTTGTGGCATCATGTTGATAAACCACAGCTAGCCTGTACAGTTAAAAAATAGTTTCTGCACTTTTGCATGGGTGACACACTGTCATTATGTACGTTAATTCTTAGGTTGCTTTTCACTATCTCATGTCTTTATCATCAACAAATTCTAGAGTTGTTATCAACTCAGATTAGAGATTTCATCACAAATTCTTTTTTGTTTTAATTTTGTACTTCTCCACAGAATTGAAATCCAATGCATATTGCAGGCACTCAGACATAGGTTATTGGTTGAAGGAGAAATCCTTTTTTGTCCAGCTCTCTCTTCGTGATGTCTTTTTATAACCGTTCTCTCCACTGTACTGTTAGCATATTAACATTTTTTAAAATATAAATTTATTTATTTTAATTGGAGGATAATTACTTTACAATATTGTATTGGTTTTGCTATACATCAACATGAATCCGCCACGGGCGTACATGTGTTCCCCATCCTGAAGCCCCCTCCCACCACCCTCTCCGTACCATCCCTCTGAGTCATCCCAGTGCACCAGCCCCAAGCATCCTGTATCCTGCATCCTGGACTGGCGCTTCATTTCATATATGATATTATACATGTTTCAGTGCCGTTCTCCCAAATCATCCCCCCCCCCCCACAGAGTCCAAAAGACTGTTCTAAACATCTATGTCTCTTTTGCTGTCTCGCATACAGGGTTATTGTTACCATCTTTCTAAATTCCATATTTATGTGTTAGTATACTGTATTGGTGTTTTTCTTTCTGGCTTACTTCACTCTGTATAATAGGCTCCAGTTTCATCCACCTCATTAGAACTGATTCAAATGTATTCTTTTTAATGGCTGAGTAATACTCCATTGTGTATATGTACCACAGCTTTCTTTTTTTTTTTTTTTTTTTTTACAGATTTCTACTGTAGCTCTTGTCCAGTTCTATTGTAATCATTCATTTTAATGTCCACACGCTTTGTTTCTGTGGCAGGATAGGAATTGCTTTCATTTGCATCTCTGGCCTTTAGCAAAAGGATTTCACACAGTAGCCACATATTTAGATGAGTACTTGATAAAGAGAATAATATGCATTATGTTAATACTACTGTATTTGAGGGAATTGGTGAGAACAAAAAAAAGATGGAGTGATTTCTTTGTACCTATTTTGGTTCAATAAATATCCAAGAAATAATTCAGATCCTCTAAACAAGCTGCTGCTGCTGCTGCTAAGTCGCTTCAGTCGTGTCCGACTCTGTGCGACCCCATAGACGGAAGCTCACCAGGCTCCCCTGTCCCTGGGATTCTCCAGGCAAGAACACTGGAGTGGGTTGCCATTTCCTTCTCCAATGCATGAAAGTGAAAAGTCAAAGTGAAGTCGCTCAGTCGTGTCCGACTCTTAGCGACCCCACGGACTGGAGCCTACCAGGCTCCTCCGTCCGTGGGATTTTCCAGGCAAAAGTACTGGGGTGGGGTGCCATTGCCTTCCCTTCTAAACAAGCAGTAAACTCCAAATAAATATTCTTCTAACATAGAGGCAAAACATTCCAACAACTTCTCTTATATGTCTCCAAGCTTCATGATTTTTAAGATAAAATATAGATACGACATTGTTCAAACTATTCTTGATAGGTTTATTACAAAGAAATAAAACTTCAATTTTCATGGTTTAAGTTGTTTTCATTGTTTAGTTGCTAAGTTATGTCTGACTCTTTTGTAACCCCATGAACTATAGCCCTTCAGGCTCTTCTGTCCATGGGATTTTATTACAGGATGCTAAATGTAGATTAGTTTGACTATTTTTTCATTTCCCTATATATTTAATGTTGACAATAAGAGAGTTGTTGTTTTTGATAGATCCTTTAGAATCACCCCTCCATAAGCTTGTGTCGCTTTATAACATCAAGGCTTAAGAAAACTTATTAGTATTCTCTAATGATACCTTGTTCTGTTTGCTATTCTTTACTTGTTTGTTCAAGCTCTTCTTCTGATGGCTATTTCTTTTAATGGACATATATACATTTAGGTTTTTGATTCCCCAAAAAGGAAACTGACCTAAACCCTGTTGCATTTTAGGCCTACTATCCTTTTACTTTTCTTCCCTTTACCCTCATTTTCTTTTGAAATGAGTTAGACCTGCTTCCTTGGTTTTCTTGCCACTCCATTTCTCTTTAGTTCTGCAGGCCCTTGACAATAGGCATCCTGAGGACAGAGGTCATGTCTCCTTTTTCTAAGTACCCAGTGCTTAGTCTACAGACCAGCATATGATCAATACACAGTATATTTTATTTGAGGGGATGAGTTCAGAAAACATAAAAGCCTTTACCCACCATTCACCCTGCACCATTCACCTATTCCTCCTGGCTCTGTTATCTCTTCACTTTGGTTTTTGGGAAATGCCACACCACCTTTCCATACTACATCTCTTCGCCTTTTCATATTCTTGTTCAGCTGCCTCCCATATACCTTCCATCCTGAAGGCCTTGCTTTATGCTGGGTTCCTCTACTCTGTCCTCTCTCCCTTCCATCTGCTCTGCCTGGCAGTAACACACCATCATTTCCCCCTTGCAAAGCCCAGCTGAGAGGCTTCTTTGGTGAAACCTTTTCTGATCTCCTTCTCACTAAACGCATTAGCCTTTCTTCTTTAAACACTATAGAATTCTGCAACCAAATATGAGCCATTTGTGACTTTACTTTTCCCTAAAAAGCAGAAGCTCCCTGGGGTATCTCTTACTCTTTTTTTAAGTGCATAACATAATCTTTACACATTGTTCGTGCTCAGTGAAGATTTTGTTGGATTGTCCAGGAATGTGACATTCCAGAGAACTGCCACAGGAGCTCCATTCCACTGAGAAATATTGAAGACAATTTTGTAAATTTTTCTGCTCCTTTTTTTTTTTCAAACTCACAAACTTCTGTCATTGTTCTTGGGAGTTATATGTTGTAACCACTTATATTAAAATGTTAAAGTCCAACGTATTGGAGAATGAGAAGGTGGCAAAATATTAGAACTAGAGATTTTTAGGGATCCAGGGAGTCCAGCCCTTTAATTTTATAAGTGAATAAATTGGTGCCTGGAATGCTAAAGTGGCCTGCCCCAAATCTATACATAATTTATGGTAACATTTGGGTCTTGGGTAATCTTACAACCCTGTTGCCCATTCTCACAAGCTGTCACAGTGCACATGAGGATACTGTTTAGGTTTGTGTAACAAAACTGTTAAAAGAAGCATCTGATATTATCATATTACCTTTTATGGATTAAAAAGTAGAAAATTGAATCTCTTATTAGGTTTTCTTTTCCTCTTCTTTAATTATAAGTTTTTGGACTGGATTCACTTGCATCAGCTGGGAAATTTCTGACCACATTAACCTAGGAGGGCATTGATTTGTTTGCTAACCTTTAAGTAATCTTTTGGTTGAAGTAGAACATACATACAGAAAAGTACATGAAGCATAAATGTAGAGTTTCAGTTTTTACGAAGTGTACACGTCGTGTGACCAACACCCAGATCAGGAAACAGAGCAGCACCGACATGTTTGGAAGCATTTAAAGAAATGAAACATTTGAAGAAATAAAAGGGCTTTGAAACTACATCATTTTTTTTTTTCTCCTGACAGGTATTGTCAGTCTGTGTGTTAACAACAATCCTTGGTTGTATATTTGGGTTGAAACCAAGCTGTGCCAAAGAAAGTAAGTAGTATACTAATTCGTGTGTGCATGGATGCATGTATGTGCCCCGCGCGGGTGGAGGTAATAGCCTTCTTGAGAATGTGATTGAGACAATAGTTATGTCCTCATCCCTTGAGTACTCCATGCATATGTGTGCATGCTCAGTTGTGTCCAACTCTTTGGCAATCCCATGGACTGTAGCCCACCAGGCTCCTCTGCCCATGGGATTTTCCTGGCAAGAGTACTGGAGTGGGTTGCCATTTCTACCTCTGGAGGTGAGTGCTCCATAGATATTGCAAATTTGATGCCAGTTTGAACATTTATCTTGAAGATCTTTTCTTATTTTAGCTGTATACTATCTACTTGGAAAACTTCATCCCAAAACAACAAAGAGGGGCTATGACCAAAAAAAAAAAAAAAAACCAGTGGAAAACCTCAAAACAACAAAAAAGAACAAAGATACAAACAAGAAGACATGGATGACAGGTTCTTGTGCTGGGCTCTGTGAGCCTCTCTCCCTGACTTCCTCCAGGGACTCCTACTTTTTCTCCCAAGGCATTAGGTGCTGGAGCAGTCCTGAGGTTACTAGGTAAACAGCATGCCTGGGTAGCTGGAAACATCCTTACATGCTTGTAAGTCTTTTAGAAGTGCAGTCATTTCAAAACAATAGTGATATTTTTAAGCTGTTACTTACATTTTTCATTTTATGAAGTTCAGAAATCTCACCAGCATGGAAAGATCACTATAAATCATGAAACTTTGAATCATAATACATTGTAGCAGTCATATTTTGGGTTTGAAGTAGTTTTTTATTTTTGCTCCTTTTAAATCATTGATGGTCTTCCTTTTAAATCACTGATGAATTCCTAAGGAATTCAGTTTTGAAAACTGAACAAATCCTTCTATTCAACTATTCCATAATTCTACTATTAGTCATTTTTTGAAAAAATTTAGTGATTGTTAAGCTGTCATTTATTTTTAAAATGAATGAAATGTAGTAATTTTATACATTTAGTCAGCAACAATTCAGAGCAGGCATATCAGCATTTAGTAAGATTAAGAAGCTACATATTTTAGTGTTCACCTATGTACCCTTTACGGAGAAGGCAGTGGCACCCCACTCCAGTACTCTTGCCTGGAAAATCCCATGGATGGAGGGGCCTGGTAGGCTGCAGTCCATGGGGTCGCAAAGAGTCGGACACGACTGAGCGACTTCACTTTCACTTTTCACTTTCATGCATTGGAGGAGGAAATGGCAACCCACTCCAGTGTTCTTGCCTGGAGAATCCCAGGGACGAGGGAGCCTGGTGGGCTGCCGTCTATGGGGTCGCATAGAGTCGGACACGACTGAAGCGACTTAGCAGCAGCAGCAGCAGCATGTACCCTTTAAGCAGTAATTCATTCACCTTGAGTTTAGTTTGGCACATAAAAATAAAACTGAGTGATTGAAAACAGCAATTTTAATCTAAACTCAAGGTGAAATACATTTTTCTTTTTTAAGTTAATGGAAGCATACTAATGATCTGTAAGTAATAGCTATTATTATAATAGTTTTCCCTCCTGGGATCAGGAATGTTTGTGTTTTTGACCATAGAAATTATTATTGTCATTTCATGTTTTTAAAATTGCTTCATTTCCTGGTATCAAATGAGTTAAATTCTGTGACAGTGTCTTCTTGGGTCAGAGGACCATTACAACCAAGAGCAAGGATTATTCCTTTTTTTTTTTTTTTTTTTTGTTTTGCACTTCCATTATTTTACATGTGGATTGTTTTTCTTACCATCCTGATTTATTTTTTATTAAATCTAGATTATTCTTGATAGCTAGTAAAGAGTTACAGTGTAAATTTTTTAAATTAATTTTTATTGGAGTATAGTTGCTCTGCAGTGTTGTGTTTCTACTGTACAGCAAAGTAAGTCAGCCATACATATACCCCCTCTATTTTGGATTTCCTTTCCATTGAGGTCACCACAGACTCAGTAGAGTTCCCTGAGCTATACAGTGGGTTCTCATTAGTTATCTATTTTATTCATAGTTAATAGTGTATGTCAGTCCCAATATCCCAATTCATCTCACTCCTCCTCCCCCTCTTGGTGTCCATAGATTCGTTCTTGTCTTGTAAAGTTGCTTTTAGTGCAAAGTGTTTTCCTTCCACGTCTAACATTTGTCCATTTAACAAAAACTTATTAGTACCAACAGTAGTCAAGGCTCTTGCTGGATATCAGGGGTACAGTGTGCTGGGCAGCATCCAGGTTTGGTCTTTGTTCCTAAGAAGTTTGTGGTCCAGGTTGAGACTGGGTTATTAACCAAATTATCTAGTTACAAATGAAATTAAGTGACTGAAAGGGAGGATAAGTTTTCATATAAACTTTAAAAAATGGAAAAAGCATCTAGACTAGGGAGTTTGGGGAAGCTTCTCAGAGGCAGCCAGGCTGGATCTGAAGGTGCAGTGGACAAATCAGGTGAGGTGGGAGATGAGTCTTGCAGAACATGTTCTGCACAAACACATGACTTCTTTACACCAGACTGAGGGTGACCTAAGTCAGGTATTCTCTTTCTTCATGAAGTTTTCAGAGATTATTAGTTTTTAGAGAACCCCACATAAAATATTCAGAACAAGCTCTTCTTATTTGTCCTTTATTTAATATTCTATATGTATTTAAGTTTCATTAGCCCCTATAGGGTTTATACTATATAAAATAAAAAAATTATCTTTTGTATCTATGGCAAGAGGAAAAATTGCAAACTTGATACATAAGATTACTGCCTTCTGTTTGCATCACTTTCTATAGCTATTTGTGAAAAGAGTCTTGGTTAACTTTTTGCCCATCCCATCTGTGTTTTCTAAAAGAATATTTAAACCTACTCAATACCGAACTTAGGGTATATTAGTTGATATTTGCTTTGTAATTGTATAATGTTTAGAAACATCTAACTCATTCGATATTTTCAGTTAAAAGTTGCAAGGGTCGCTGTTTTGAGAGAACATTTGGAAACTGCCGCTGTGACGTTGCTTGTGTTGACCTTGGAAACTGCTGTCTAGATTACCAGGAGACGTGTATAGAACCAGGTAAAAATCTGCAGGTGAAAAGATGGGGTAAAAGAGCAAAGGAAATTTCTACATGTTTTAAGTATGTGATTTACCTAACCCATTTGAGATTTTTAAAAATTTGTTTGTCCTTTATATTTCCTGACACAAACAAAATATACATATCGTGCCTTTGTTAAAAATTTTATGGATGGCAGCACCATGCTGGTTTTCAATATTTGCTGACAACCTATATAGTCTAATTTGCATTTCACCTAAGCTCAAAAAGGCTGATTAAAAATATATGACTCTTTCTCTCATGGGCTTATTAAAGCGAGAGTTCTTAAGATGTCCACTTAAACTTTAAAATAAAACTATCAGACTGTGAAAAGTTTGATTTGATCTTCTTTACCTATGAAAGTGAAAGTGTTCGTCACTCAGTCATATCCAACTCTTTGGACTTTAACCTGCCAGGCTTCTCAGTCCATGGAATTTTCCAGGCAGGAATACTGGAGAGGGTTGCCATTCCCTTCTCCAGGGATCTTCCTGATCCAGGGATTGAACCCAGGTTTCCTGCATTGCAGGCAGATTCTTTACTGTCTGAACCAGCAGGGAAGCCCATGCAATAAAAACATTTAAATGAGAGAGAACCAGATTTAGATAAATTTGGAGAACTCTGGCAATGACTAGTGGAATAAGCCAAGATTGACATGGGAGTTGTATAATAAAAGTTATGTCTGTTTACATTTTATTTTTTATTTTCTTAATTAATTTTTATTGAAGTATAGTTGCTTTACAATGTTTTGTTAGTTTCTACCTTACAGCAAAATGATCAGCCATACGTATAATAATACATATAGTCCCTCTCTTTTGGACTTGCTTCTCATTCAGCATTTACATTTTAAAATGATGAGATTCTGGATTTTTAGTGAAATAATAATTGTTGCCTGCATATTTTCTATTAGTTCACATTGACCACTGTGGTGGAAAGTTCTGTGAGTCACTGAGGGTTAAGAAATGGTGCATCATCTCTCATAGATCACGTTCTAGAAGACAATTCTGTGTTCATTTTGGACATGTTGAATTTGGACCATAAAATGTGTTATGTTGACATTTGTTTCTAGAACGTATATGGACTTGTACCAAATTCAGGTGTGGCGAGAAAAGGTTGTCCCGAAGCCTTTGCTCCTGTTCAGATGACTGCAAGGACAAGGGAGACTGTTGTATCAACCACGGATCCGTGTGCCGAGGTCAGGAGGTTGTGCCGTCACCAGGTTCAGACACAGGCTGACATCTTCCTAGGTCTCAGAGGGGGTTAGCATGGGTGTATTTTTTACAGTAAAAGTCATAGTTATTGACAAACCATATTGGCTGAAAAATATTTTAAAAGCATTTTATTAAAGAAAGCTTCAAACATATATACCTGAATAGAGACTATGTAATAAGCTTGTATCACCCAGCCTAATAATCCTGATTGTCTAGACGGCTAGTCTTTTTTATCCATAGTCATACACTCTGCTGCTACTACACCCTCATGTTATTTTGATATTAGCTGCATATTTAATGCTGTATTTGTGAAACAATCACTTCACAGTCTTGGCTGACTCTGTAGCAGGTTCTTTCATAGTAAATGAGGATAGTGTCTGCCTGACGTTGAGAGAAGTTAGTGCCTAAGATTCTGTGTAAGCTGGTGTTACTATGATATCTTGCCTAGGTGTTGCAGGGTTCCTTGAAATTCTTTGACAGAACTTGACTGTATGACAGGAACTAAGGCAGAAGATTCTGTTGGGTGGATAGAAGTAGGGTTATAAATTTTGGCTGAAAATATTATTAATGACAATTTGAAAGTGTGCCTTCAAGTTCTCACAAATACAGCAATATGTTTTAGTCTTGCAATTATAAATTCATTCTTTAATTCCTGATATCAACTAACTCTTATTTTGAAATAGAATAACTCTATTTGTTCTATTCCCTGAAAATCACACCCCACATGATCTATGTATCTGTTAACTTTTTTTTCTTTTTTTGAAACGTGTCCTAATGTGTCTCACAAACATCACGACCATTGTTTCTGTTGAATGTGTTCAACTCACTGTACTTCTTGAAAACATTTTAGGGGAGAAAAGTTGGGCTGAAGAAGAATGTGACCGCATTGATGAACCACAGTGTCCAGCAGGGTAAGATTATATTCTGAGATATTCATGTTTTCTTTTGTAGAAGTATCATTCTTTCTCTTTCCAAATTGAAAAGATAAAAATAATAATTATTATTCATTGGTTCAATAAATGTTATTTTTAGTTAGGCCTTCTTTTGGCGTTGGTGGTATAGAAGTGATTATGGCATGACCCTTTCCCCTGACCCCCCCAACCCTCACCCCCATTTCCCACTCCTGGTCTAGAAACTGGAAAAAAAAAAAAGAGAAATATTTAATGTTCATGAGTATTGGGTGGAAGAATTTGTGTTTTCCTTCTTAGGAAAAAAGGATCTTTACTTTCATTTGAAGTTTTTCTAGTTGAACTTATAACAAATGACAACTTAAAAAAATTTTTTTTGATTCACTTACATATTTTCAGGATAACATGTCTATGAGAAGATGTTACATAGTTTTTATAATTTGCATTTTCTATTTTTTGTCTAAAATGTTTTATACAGTACCTTATGTTTCTAAGGTCATCAGGAAAGGTTTGTGTAGAATTCAAAAAGTGGAAATTTGATGACAGACATGTTTATCTTCGTTTCACTTGAGATCTATATAATTTGAATTATTAATCTTCAGAAATATGTGTTTAAAATAATGATTTTTCAAAACTGTTAAACATTATAAAGCTGTCCTAGTAGAAACAAGAACACAATTTAGAATATGCTGTTTGTTAATATTTATTCTCTTGCAAATTGGAGAAATATTATTGCATTTTGGTTGCATTTCATCTGGCTTTTGAAATAGCATGGACCATAAATGATGGTCTCTGTATGGTCTCAAAATGGTGTGAGTGCTCACTCAGTGCTATTTGATAATGTACATGATGATATACAAAATCATATATATGAATATAGACACTTCTAAAATATTCTTTATAAAGATGCTTGTTAAGCTTGTTAGTTTACCTTAGATTACATCCCTACCTCTGGAAAATGTTTACTGGATCTGTGTCTTCTTTCTTCTTTACACATTTTTTTTTTCTTTCTTTCTCATTACCCAGGTTTGAAACACCTCCTATCCTCTTATTTTCTTTGGATGGTTTCAGGGCAGAATATTTGCACACTTGGGGTGGACTTCTTCCTGTTATTAGCAAGCTGAGTGAGTAACTTCAGAGTATACTATTGGAGTGCCACAGTGTCAGTAGACTGAGAAGGCAGTCTCTTTTTGGAAAAATACGGCAGAATCTGTTTTACTAAACTTCTCTGTTGTAAAAGAGTTAAACCCTAGTGATAACGACCTAGTCTTTAATAATTATAATTGTTCTAAAACTGCCTTTTAAACAACTCTAAGATAATAATGATTATCTTGGGATTTTTATTCCTCGGTTACAGATGTTAAGGATAAGGCATACTTTTTTTTTTTTCTTAGACTTTTGGATTCATTTTGTGGACAAACTATTTATATATTATCTAATATGACTACATCTTAAAGTAGAATTTCAAAAACTGAAGGTATTTCTTATATGAATCTAGTAGTGCAGACAGAATATTTACTTGTTATTTATCCTTTAATATCATGAGACATCCTTCCAATTTCTTTATCTCAATTAAAGCCTTAATTAAATGATTATTATATAAGTTAGTAATGCAGTAGTAGAATAGTCTTTTCTTAGTATGAATGCAAAAGTTTTAAATCACATTAACCACCAGTGTTCTTGCCTGGAGAATCCCAGGGACAGGGGAGCCTGGTGAGCTTCCGTCTATGGGGTCGCACAGAGTCGGACATGACTGAAGCGACTTAGCAGCAGCAGCAACCACCAGTAATATGGGTATCACTTGTATCATTATTATTGAAAAAATAAAAAATTAAATATGAGTATAAAAGCTGAAGAACATTGCTTGTTATCAGTGATCAGTATTTAAATAGCCACAGTGTAACACTGGACTGAAATGGAGATAAGTAAATTCACTATTTTGGTGTTCTTCTGGAGTTCTGAGACATTACTTACTGGACTTGAATGTTTAAATGTCAAAATCACTCTCCATAATCACATAGTTACATTTATTGTACTTCTTTTGTAAGAAACTGATATTTGGAAAACTTCTAAAAATTTCAGTTTTTAATTTCTACTGGGAAGAAAAATAGTTTTATAAATAATCATTTGACATAAAAGTCTTTAGGAAAGAGCTTACATGGACAAGAAAGACTCTGTTTTATCAGCCAGGCTCAGAAGCTTTGAAGCTTGCCTCTGGCCCTTTGTTATCATCAGGAGGAAAGTTTGTTTCCATAGCATCAAATACAATATCCTGAGTTCAGAAGTAAGGAGCCTTAGGTACCTATATGTGAAATTGAAAGGAACTCAATACATAGTTAACTTAAGTCCTTGCTTTGGGTAATTAGGAAGTGTAGCCTGTAATTCTGAACTGTTTGGAATGCAGTGAGATAGACATGTACCAGCCTAAGGAACATTTTCAGGTATGAGGTATTGAAATGCTAGAATCATTAGTTATATGCTCCCTTCCATGATAGAGGCAGACGAGGAATGTGACACCAGGGCTAAATCAGGAACAGTTTGACTTCTGTCCTTCTTGTATTAATACTTGAGGCCAGAAGATGCCTTTAATCATTAAAGCAGTGTTGAATTTGTCTAGAGTTAACTGGTTTGGACTTTGGGGTGGGACACTGTCCTTCTAGCTATTGCTTCATTCTTATTTTCATTTTGCTGAGTTAGCTACTGTGGATGTTTGTAGTTTTGTTTTGGCTGTTTGTTTATTTTTTTTTTTTTAACTACATCTTGTATTTAGATATGTTACCACCAAGTAATAGCAAAGATCTAGCAAGCATCATTATGGTCCATCTGGAACTTAATGTTATTAGTAAGATAGGATAAATATTCCATTGGATTAATTATTTTTTTTTAACTAATAAGAAAAACTAGCTCTTAGTATTGAGTTTGAATCCACAATGTTGCTTTGTAATTCACCCTGAATTTTTATATGGTTGTAAATCCCTTCTGAATTCATGTTTTAGTACTACTCAGAAGTCTGTGGTACCACCGTTAAATGAAGGAAACAGATTGTCAGTTGTATTTAATAACAATCTTTTTTTCCCCTTGTAGAAACCTGTGGGACATATACTAAAAACATGAGACCAGTATATCCAACAAAAACTTTCCCCAATCACTACAGCATTGTCACAGTAAGCTCTGCATTTCAATTTTTATATGTTCACAAAAGTAAGATGTAAATATAACATTTTTCAAGAGAATAATTAGATTTCAGATCAGAAAAAAATAACTTCTTTTTCATTGTGTAGTTAAGCAGGAAAACTGAGGTTCTGGTTCTTGTTCTTCTACTAACCCATTGTGACCTTGGGAAAGTCACTTTACCTTCTGGGTCTCCATTTCCCATATGTGAAAAGAGGTGATTGAAGACCCCAAGAAATGATTTCTTAATTCCCTTTCAGTTTAAGATTCTTAGGTTCTGTTCTTTCTGATTAGTATTTAACTTACTTTATTTGAGCTCCAGATTGCGCTCACAGGTCCTCAGTTGTCTTTCCAATCATTTCAATGTATGAGTCTAAGCAAACCACTTTGCCTGACTCTAGATGTGATTACAGCTCTCTTTTTGTTTCACTTTCAGATTTAATTTGGATCCAGAAAAAAAAAATGTAGAATTCATTAGGCCTCAAGGTTGAAGCCAGAGAATTAATACTTTGACTTATATTGGTACAAGCTATTCTTGAACCCAATCAAAAAGGATTATGTTATGCAGAAATTTTTCACTGAGCAATCCTAAAGGACATCTCAGTACTTTTTTCAAAATTAAGAGGCTGCTATCATTCCTAATTTATTTTCTCCTATTAAATAAATTAAAACACAAGTACTACATAAAACCTTAAGCAGTTGGTTGTATTTTGATAATACGCAGCGTTTTGTTCTTCTCTCCTTAAGCTAGGTTAAGTTCCTTGTAGCTTCAGTTGTTTATTTCTCTCTGATGATTTTGTTCTGTAACCTTAACATTAAAAACTCAAAACTTGCATAAAACTTGTATTTTATATTTTTAGGGACTTTATCCAGAATCCCATGGCATCATTGACAATAAAATATATGATTCCCAAATGAACGCTCACTTTGCACTTAAAAACAAAGAGAAATTTAACCCAGAGTGGTACAAAGGAGAACCAGTGAGTTGTTTATTTAATTTAGCTATTAAAATTATTTTTTATTATTCTCATCTGTTTCTATCAGAGTAAAATGACAGATCCTCTGAAGTTTTTAAGAACCTACTTAATCTACTGTGTTTGTGCAATCCTTATGCAAATAGAGGTAAATGCAGATAACTCTAAATATAGCTTATATCTTTGTATATTTTATTCCAGAGTAGGGTTCAGATTATTCTGAGCCAATTTTCTTTTCTGCTTAATGATACCTTTTTGTCCTAGTAGCAAAGAGCAGTAATCTGGGGGTAATATTTTGATCTACACAAAGCTAATTGTTTCTTCAGGAGTAAACTGTGACTGTTTGCATTTGCTGACTAAGAAGATTCTCTCCGATTGTGATTTAGATGTGTTCTCCTTTTTAATTTTTAAAAATTGCCACAACAATTCTAAAAGGTCTATTTGAATAGTCTTGATATCCCTTTTAGGAGGAAAAGAGCATGATGTTAATTTGAAAGTTATAATTTCAGATTTTTAGCTCAGACATTTAAAACCGTGAATTTTGGGCAAAGTATTCTTTCTGTGCCTCAGTTTTCTGTACTGTAAATAATTCTGTTAACTACCTCATAGAATTATTGTGATGATTATTTAAATTACTAATCTAAGTTGCTTATAGGAATACCATTTAGAAGTGTAACTGGCAATAATTAGTGCTCAATAAATGTTAAGTTACATAAGCAAAATTTGTCAATAAGTTAAAGATATGTATATTGGAGAAATTTTCTTTTTTTCGTGATTTTTTTTTTTTTCTTCTAACAGAAGCTTGTTAAGTAGAAGCAAGTCTATAAAATTTGCAGGAGTTACCAATTGTTTATATTCTTTAAGTTAATTTAATTTGTAATTATTTAATTTCTTTTTGCTGCTGTTCAGAGTCACATTGCATGGTTGTTTTGTAGTCTAACTGCTGGAGCTTATTGACATCAAAACTTGCTAGCATTTGAGAGGAAAGCAGTTGTGTGAACACAGTTTCCTAAGAAATAAGTGCTTACATAATTTCCTAATTTTCCTTCTCTGTCTTCTCCAGATTTGGCTCACAGCTCAACATCAAGGCCTAAAGACAGGCACATTTTTTTGGCCAGGATCAGATGTGAAAATTAATGGAATTTACCCAGACATCTATAAAATCTATAATGTGTATGTATAACTGTACTTTTTCTAGTACCTATAACACAGAACAGTTTATTTTCTTATCACAGCCTGAGTTCTAGCATTTGAATGATATGTTATCTGAAAAATGAGACCTATCGAAATAAGAACTCTATTTCAAAGAGTTTTTAAATGGATGGTAGATAGTAAAACTAGATGAGGTTTTTTTTTTTTTCTGGAGGTTTTCTAGAAAGCACTGCTGGTAACATGTTGGAGTTTGTGTTCAGATCTTTGGATAGGAATAAGAATTGAAGTCCTGGTGAAAGTAGGGGTCCTGAATATTTTCACTCCAGGAAGAAAGAACTAGGAGAAGGAGCTGAAAGTATTAAGGCACATAGGTAGGAGTGACCCTTTGGTGTCCAAAAATACTATTTGAAAGAAGATATTAATGGCACCTCTAGATTTGCATTTTCAAATTACTTTTTTAAACATTCCATCTATAGTGGAACTGGTTAGAGTAATTTCCCGTGATATTAAAAATCCGTGCAGTATTGTGGAAAACACACACACACACACACACACCACTTTTTTCCTGGAAGACTCCCTTTGGATTATTTTAGTGAGACTAGCAAAATACTTTGGTTTATACTTAGGGAATTTATGTCATAAAACCAATACAATAGTGTATTTGAGGGACAAAAAGGAAAGTTCATAAATTCCAAACAAGAAATGCATATTTTCTTTCATAACCTTAGGCTACTGTTGATTCTTTTTGGTTCATGTGAGCACCTTGTTATTCGCCATTAATTTCATTCCATGGATGGTAATTGAGATTCTATGCACCAGGCACTGTCTTAGACCTGGAGAATTTTGCAGAGTAGTGATACATGTTCTCTGGCCTCTCAAGTTCTGATCGAAACCTTCTCAAGGAACAACCTAGTGTACTTGGGTTTGGGCAAGCACTCTGATGGAGACCTGTAAACAAAATTCTGTGCCCAGAGGAAGATGTCATTAATTCTCAAAAACTGTTGCCTGGAGAACTATCTGCTCAACAAGTGTACATTTCCCGATTTTACTGAGAGTCATCAGTGAGTGAGTTCATCTTCATGAAAAGAGAGTGAAGTCACTCAGTCGTGTCCGACTCTTTGCAACCCCATGGACTGTGGCCTACCAGGCTCCTCTGTCCATGGGATTTTCCAGGCAATAATCCTGGAGTGGATTGCCATTTCCTTCTCCAGGGGATCTTCCCAACCCAGGGATTGAACCCAGGTCTACCGTATTGTACACAGACGCTTTACCGTCTGAGCCACCAGAGAGGTCCCCTTTAAAGAGTATATTGATTGACACTTGGGTTATTCATGACATGGCAGTTCGTATTCTGAGGTACAGGAATAAAATCCTCAGGTAGAAAATGGGAAGCAAATTTTTAGACCTGACTACAACTTTCATTTTTTTTTTTTTTTTTTACAAACTTTCTGTTTGTTTAACCTATACTCTGAGCATATCATGAGAAATGCCAGGCTAGATAAGTTACAAGCTGGAATCAAGATATGCGGGAAAAACAACAGTGTCAGATATGCAGATGATACCACTCCAGTGGCAGAAAGTGAACAGGAACTAAAGAGCCTCTTGATGAGGGTGAAGGATAAGAGTGAAAGAGCCAGCTTAAAACTAAATATTAAAAAAAAAAAAACAACTAAGATCATGGCATCTAGCCCCATTACTTCATGGCAAATCGAAGAGGGGGTGGAAATAGTGACATATTTCCTCTTCTTGGGCTCTAAAAATCACTGCAGATGGTGACTGCAGCCATGAAATTGGAAGATGATTCCTTCTTGGCAGAAAAGCTGTGACAAACCTAGACAGTGTGTTGAAAAGCAGAGACATCACTCTGCCAAAAGAAGGTCCAATATAGTCAAGGCTATGGTCTTCCCAGTGGTCATGTATGATTGTGAGACTGTAAAGAAGGAATGCCAAAGAGTTGATGCCTTCAAGCTGTGGTGCTGGAAAAGACTCCTGAAAGTCCCTTAACAGCAAGGAGATCAAACCAGTAAATCTTAAGGGAAATCAATCCTGAATACTCGTTGGAAGGATTGATGCTGAAGCTGAAGCTCCAATATTTTGGTCATCTGATGCGAACACCTGACTCATTGATGTCCTTGATGCTGGGAAAGATTGAGGACAGAAGGAGAAGAGGACATCAGAGGATAAGGTGGCTGGATTGCATCACCGATGCAGTGGACATGAACTTGGGCAAACTTTGGGAGATGGTGAGGGGCGAATGGCAACCCACCCCAGTATTCTTGCCTGGAAAATCCATGGGCGGAGGAGCCTGGTAGGCTGCAATCCATGGGGTCGCTAAGAGTTGGACACGACTGAGCAACTTCACTTTCATGCATTGGAGAAGGAAATGGCAACCCACTCCAGTGTTCTTAGAACCCCAGGGACGGGGGAACCTGGTGGGCTGCCATCTATGGGGTCGCACAGAGACGGACACGACTGAAGCGACTTAGCAGCAGCAGTAGCAGCAGCAGGGAGGCTTGGTGTGCTGTAGTCTGTGGTGTTGCAGAGTCAGACATGACTGGGTAACTGAATAATAATGAAAAACAACAACTTTCATACGTGTAAAAACTTAATGTTTGTTCCTAGGTCGGGAAAACAATTTTAAGTTTTCAGATGAAACTCTTACATTACTTCAAAAACATTTGATGTCTTGAATTGTTTTAATCTCTCTGAATGCAGTTTTCAGTAAGACACACATTGATATTTTAAACCCTAACATTTGTCACATATTTGTTTCATTTTATCTTTCATTTTAGTTCAGTACCATTTGAAGAAAGAATTTTAGCTGTCCTTAAGTGGCTACAGCTTCCTAAAGATGAAAGGTACATAGATGATTAATTTCCACCATAAAGTACTCATTTGTTTTATAAAAATGTCTGAATATTTTAAATAGATGACAGAAGACTTTGCTATTGGCTATGATGTTTTATATCCAAATGCACTTTTTAGTGACTATTACAGCCACGTTTTGAAGAATTCTTAACATGTAAATTATTTCTCAGCACTTTTAGAAATGTTACCCCAGTGCTGTATAACTTTTATTCACTATCATTTGTTGAATTATTCTTTCTGTTCTGTTTTACAATGTGTTCGTAAAATATTACATTTTGGTACTGTTTGATTTAGACCACACTTTTACACTCTGTATTTAGAAGAACCAGATTCTTCGGGTCACTCTTACGGACCAGTCAGCAGTGAAGTAAGTACATTTTTATCAGTGGATTTTTCATTAAACTTGATAGCATCTAACTGAACCTTGCTTTGAAGCAGATTTCTTGATCATTCTATAAGAATCCATGATTTCTGGAAAGAGTATTAAGGACATTTCTATTAAACTAAAAAGATGCACTTTAATCAAAATGAACTGGGAGCATTGTTTGATTTTACACTATCTACAGTGCTGAAATGAACACATGATAAGTTAAATTCTTTATTTTCAATTTCAAATGATACCTGTCACACTCCTCCCTTTGTACTCTTTCAGCAAAACCTATCTCCAGTGACTTCAGTGTAGTTAACAACGCTGTGTGCCCTGGCTTTGATTCTGTCCATCAATTCAGCAGAGATGCTCTTTCTTAGAGGTGGGAGATGCCTGGCCGACAGTGCGGTCTTGTCATCACTAGGCTGAGGAAAGTTTCCTGTACCTCTTATGTTAGTCTAAACAATTGGCCAGATGCGAATATAATTTTTATTCTTTCACTATCAAGATCCATCTCTAGGTCAGTTTGGCTACAAGTAACTCTAAGGATCATTTTGTAATGGATTATCAGATCATATAAATTTTAAGACCAATATTACTTCTCTGTTCATTAAAGATTTCCCTCTTGAGAAACCTGTATGCAGGTCAGGAAGCAACAGTTAGAACTGGACATGGAACAACAGATTAGTCCAAAATAGGAAAAGGAGTACATCAAGGCTGCATATGGTCACCCTGCTTATTTAACTTATATGCAGAGTACATCATGAGAATCGCTGGGCTGGAGGGAGCACAAGCTGGAATCAAGATTGCCAGGAGAAATATCAATAACCTCAGATATGCAGATGACACCACCCTTATGGCAGAAAGTGAAAAAGAACTAAAGAGCCTCTTGATGAAAGTGAAAGAGGAGAGTGAAAAAGTTGGCTTAAAGCTCAACATTCAGAAAACTAAGATCATGGCATCCGGTCCCATCACTTCATGGCAAATAGATGGGGAAACAGTGGCTGACTTTATTTTGGGGGCTCCAAAATCACTGCACATGGTGATTGCAGCCATGAAATTAAAAGACGCCTACTCCTTGGGAGGAAAATTATGACCAACCTAGACAGCATATTGAAAAGCAGAGACATTACTTTGTCAACAAAGGTCCATCTAGTCAAGGCTATGGTTTTTCCAGTAATCATGTATGGACGTGAGAGTTGTACTGTAAAGAAGGCTGAGCACTGAAGAATTGATGCTTTTGATCTGTGGTATTGGAGAAGACTCTTGAGAGTCCCTTGCACTGCAAGGAGATCCAACCAGTCCATCCTAAAGGAGATCAGTCCTGGGTGTTCATTGGAAGGACTGATGTTGAAGCTGAAACTCCAATATTTTGGTCACCATTGCAAAGAGCTGACTCATTTGAAAAGACCCTGATGCTGGGAAAGATTGAGGGCAGGAGGAGAAGGGGATGACAGAGGATAAGATGGTTTGATGGCATCACTGACTCAGTGGACATGAGTTTGGATGAACTGCGGGATTTGGTGATGGACAGGGAGGCCTGACATCCTGCGGTTCATGGGATCGCAGGGAGTCGGACATGACTGAGTGACTAAACTGAACTGAATTGAAAGATTTCCCAACATAACTGCTTTTCTGATTCATCTTCATTCAGGGTCTAGTCCATTACTTTTCAAATCATATTCATCAATTTATAAATTTGGTTAAATGCTAGTGTTATTGGCTCATCAAAACCTACTTTATCTTAATACTTAAAAATTCCAGTCTATGTTACTTGGATATCTTTCAGTCAATGTGAGATCATGTTGAAAGAGCATATTTTGTAATAGAGTAAAATACACAGACTATAAGTAAAGATTAGACTGGTTTGCTATAGGCAAAGCTGCACGAGAATTTCCCTCAGGTGATTTTGCTGGGAGAGAGGAGGAGAGAAATACCAAAGGCAGTTTGCCAAAACCATATGCCATTCTGTGTCCTTGTGACATTCGTATGCAAAATAATGCAGTTTGTTTGGAAATAATGGGTTTTATTCGTAGAAGTTCCAGTTATTAAGTACACAGAACTCTAAGAAGCATTCCATGAATACTTTTAACTGCATGACATGAGACTGTTTCCCTTTCTTAGGTCATCAGAGCTTTGCAGAGGGTTGACAACATAGTTGGCATGCTGATGGATGGTCTGAAGGAGCTGAACTTGCATAGATGCTTGAACCTCATCCTTGTTTCAGATCATGGTAACCTGGTTTATATTATTTATCCTTCAGGCTAAATGGAGCTTCCAAAAGTTTACTTGATTGATATAATGTTTTATTATTTCCTCTGACTTTTATAGCTAATTATTCTTTGTGGAGAACCTTTAGAAAACACTACATTAAATATAACGTACAAGTGAAACACAGAACTCACAGACACCTAAGAGCTTATTAACCACAATGCACTTATCTCCTGATTTGGGGAAGACTTACATCAGGAACTTGGAGAGTTAAAACAATTTTTTCAATATTAGATTTTGGTAAATCTACTCTAAACATTTTTGGCATACTTTGAACAGATTATTATGTGCTTCTTCTGTTTTCTCTAGAATGATAAATCTGATTTTTAAAGGGAGTATGTGTTAATTTTGGCAGTATTTTGATCTAACTCTTACTTGCTGCTGCTGCTAAGTCACTTCAGTTGTGTCCGACTCTGTGTGATCCCATAGACGGGAGCCCACCAGGCTCCCCCGTCCCTGGGATTCTCCAGGCAAGAACACTGGAGTGGGTTGCCATTTCCTTCTCCAATGCATGAAAGTGAAAAGTGAAAGTGAAGTCGCTCAGTCATGTCTGACCCTTAGCATGGACTGCAGCCTACCAGGCTCCTCCGTCCATGGGATTTTCCAGGCAAGAGTACTGGAGTGGGGTGCCATATGCAGACTTGGGACTGTAAAAGCAATGTGTATACAGGAAAATCAGATAAAGCTTTTTGTTTGTTCTTGTTGTTATTATTGTTTGCTTCAGAAATATTATTGGAAACTATTTCTAGAAACAGTCCTAAGAAGATGTATTCTAAAGAAGCCTCCAGTCTGAAAATGAGATAAGTGTTTTATCAGATCAGATCAGATCAGATCAGTCGCTCAGTCGTGTCCGACTCTTTGCGACCCCATGAACCGCAGCACGCCAGGCCTCCCTGTCCATCACCAGCTCCCGGAGGTCACTCAGACTCGCATCCATCGAGTCAGTGATGCCATCCAGCCATCTCATCCTCTGTCATCCCCTTCTCCTCCTGCCCTCAATCCCTCCCAGCATCAGAATCTTCTCCAATGAGTCAACTCTTCGCATGAGGTGGCCAAAATACTGGAGTTTCAGCTTTAGCATCATTCCTTCTAAAGAAATTCCAGGATTGATCTTCTTCAGAATGGACTGGTTGGATCTTCTTGCAGTCCAAGGGACTCTCAAGAGTCTTCTCCAACACCATAGTTCAAAAGCATCAATTCTTCGGTGCTCAGCCTTCTTCACAGTCCAGCTCTCACATCTATACATGACCACAGGAAAGACCATAGCCTTGACTAGGCGAACCTTTGTTGGTAAAGTAATGTCTCTGCTTTTGAATATGCTATCTAGGTTGGTCATAACTTTCCTTCCAAGGAGTAAGCTTCTTTTAATTTCATGGCTGCAGTCACCATCTGCAGTGATTTTGGAGCCCAGAAAAACAAAGTCTGACACTATTTCCACTGTTTCCCCATCTATTTCCCATGCAGTGATGGGACCAGATGCCATGATCTTCGTTTTCCGAATGTTGAGCTTTAAGCCAACCTTTTCACCCTCCACTTTCACTTTCATCAAGAGGCTTTTAGGCCCTCTTCACTTTCTGCCATAAGAGTGGTGTCATCTGCATATCTGAGGTTATTGATATTTCTCCCGGCAATCTTGATTCCAACTTATGTTTCTTCCAGTCCAGCATTTCTGTGATGTACTCTGCATATAAGTTAAATAAACATGGTGACAATATGCAGCCTTGACGTACTCCTTTTCCTATTTGGAACCAGTCTGTTGTTCCATGACCAGTTCTAACTGTTGCTTCCTGATCTGCATACAGATTTCTTAAGAGGCAGATCAGGTGGTCTGGTATTCCCATCTCTTTCAGAATTTTCCATAGTTTATTGTGATCCACACAGTCAAAGGCTTTGGCATAGTCAATAAAGCAGAAATAGATGTTTTTCTGGAACTCTCTTGCTTTTTCCATGATCCAGCGGATGTTGGCAATTTGATCTCTGGTTCCTCTGCCTTTTCGAAAACCAGCTTGAACATCAGGAAGTTCACGGTTCACATATTGCTGAAGCCTGGCTTGGAGAATTTTGAGCATTACTTTACTAGCGTGTGAGATGAGTGCAATTGTTCGGTAGTTTGAGCACTCCTTGGCATTGCCTTTCTTTGGGATTGGGATGAAAACTGACCTTTTCAATCTTGTGGCCACTGCTGAGTTTTCCAAATTTGCTGGCATATTGAGTGCAGCACTTTCACAGCATCATCTTTCAGGACTTGGAATAGCTCCACTGGAATTCCATCACCTCCACTAGCTTTGTTCGTAGTGATGCTTTCTAAGGCCCATTTGACTTCACATTCCAAGATGTCTGGCTCTAGGTCAGTGATCACACCATCATATTATCTGGGTCGTGAAGCTCTTTTTTGTACAGTTCTTCTGTGTATTCTTGCCACCTCTTCTTAATATCTTCTGCTTCTGTTAGGGCCACACCATCTCTGTCCTTTATCGTGCCCATCTTTGCATGAAATGTTCCTTTGGTATCTCTGATTTTCTTGAAGAGATCCATAGTCTTTCCCATTCTGTTGTTTTCCTCTATTTCTTTGCATTGATCACTGAAGAAGGCTTTCTTATCTCTTCTTGCTATTCTTTGGAACTCTGCATTTAGATGTTTGTATCTTTCCTTTTCTCCTTTGCTTTTCACTTCTCTTCTTTTCACAGCTATTTGTAAGGCCTCCCCAGACAGCCATTTTGCTTTTTTGCATTTCTTTTCCATGGGGATGGTCTTGATCCCTGTCTCCTGTACAATGTCACGAACCTCATTCCATAGTTCATCAGGCACTCTACCTATCAGATCTAGGCCCTTAAATCTATTTCTCACTTCCACTGTATAATCATAAGGGATTTGATTTAGGTCATACCTGAATGGTCTAGTAGTTTTCCCTACTTTCTTCAATTTCAGTCTGAATTTGGCAATAAGGAGTTCATGGTCCGAGCCACAGTCAGCTCCTGGTCTTGTTTTTGCTGATTGTATAGAGCTTCTCCATCTTTGGCTGCGAAGAATATAATCAATCTGATTTCGGTGTTGACCATCTGGTGATGTCCATGTATAGAGTCTTCTCTTGTGTTGTTGGAAGAGGGTATTTGCTATGACCAGTGCATTTTCTTGGCAAAACTCTATTAGTCTTTGCCCTGCTATTCAGGCTAAAACTGTGATATTCTTTCTCATTCACATAAAAATATTGTAATACATAAATAAGAAACACTGAACTAAGTTTAGATGAAGAGAAGGGAAAAATTTTTTTTAAGTGAAGTGGTAGATATATGTGAAACTCTTTGTCTTACCTGTTAGATGTTCACCTATCACAAGGGCTGCATGCATGTGTGCTAAGTCACTTCAGTTGTGTTCTACTCTTTGTGACCCCATGGACTTGTAGCCCACCAGGCTCCTCTGTCCATGGGATTCTCCAAGCAGGAACACTAGAGCGAGTTGCCATGCCTCCTCCAGGGAATCTTCCTGACCCAGGGATCAAACCCACATCTTTTAAGTATTCTGTACTGGCAGGCAGGTTCTTTACCACTAGCGCAACCTAGGAAGCCCATCATGAGGGCTAACCTCATGTTTATTGATTTTAATTCTGAAAATAAAAGAAATTCTGTCCTACATGTTAAAGGTTTTTTATTAAGGTTGTGATATGTTTGGGGATTTTTTTTTTTTTTTTTCTCCTAGGCATGGAACAAGACAATTGTAAGAAATATGTGTATCTGAATAAATACTTGGGAGATACTAAAGATGTTAAAGTTGTATATGGACCCGCAGCTCGACTGAGACCCTCTGATGTTCCAGATAAATACTATTCATGTAAGTATATCTCTGTGCTAATTTTGCATATGATTATATTTACAACTAGTGTGTACGTGCTCAGTTGTGTCTGACTCTTTGTAACCCCATGGACTGTAGCCTGCCAGGCTCCTCTGTCCACAGGATTCCTCAGGAAGGAATATTCATTCTTTTGAAAATCAAGCCTGGTTAAGAACTGATTGTTATACCCTTCTTTTCGATTACCATCCTTGGTAATTCTAAAATATTAAGAGCAGGTTTGTTTATCATTCTGTTATAATTACCTTTGAAATGGAAAGAGAAAAGAGATTTTTCTGACAGTCGTCAGTGTTGGATCAGGTTTGGGGATACGCAGTGCTATATGTTTCAGTAGATATGGTTGAATATTTGTGAGGAGAAGTAGATTTCCCTCCAGGAAAATTGTTATACACATATATTGACATGGTAACCCAAAGCATAGACTCTAACTTGCACAATAACAGGTTTTAATTAGTACTTAAGAAAAATTATTAAAGCAGTATGTGATTGTTTTAAATGGATTTGTGTCTGACGTGTTATATTTTTGTATTATTTTTAATGGTAGCATACCATTCAACTATTCTTATCTTTACCTCTTTTCAGTTGATTATGAAGGCATTGCCAAAAATCTTTCTGTGAGTATCTTTTTTTTCCCTATTACCATTTTGTTGCTAGTTTTGTATAATACATATTTAGAAGAAAGTTTTAGTATTTGATTGGGAGATTTTAGGATTTTAACCTAATCTATTTTCTTTCTTTTTCTTTTTTTGAGTATCTGGGCCAACATTTAAATGCCCTGTAGTTTTTAAAGGTCTTTAAGGACATATCTCAATAATGTAGGTTTTTAAAATTTTAAGAATTTATTTATTGACATTATTAAATTTATATGAAAGTACAAGAAATAATTGAAAACAATAGGAAGGGAAAGCCTGTAGCCATACTACCATAAACACTTAGCATTATATTTCCTACCAGTTTTTCTTGTGTTGATTTCTTAAACTTTTGTCCTAGTGCTGATTTACCTATATTCCATTTCTTTACTTGATGAAAATTCTTACATTTTTAAAGAAAGTTCTTAAAATTATTATAAGAGCATTTGAAAATAGATTATCAGTAGTAGCACAAATATAAACTAGTGACTCAATCTAAGGACTAAATTGAGGACTAAGACTCTTATACAATAATTATGATTTCCTATAAAATAAGAATATGCAAATTGTACGTTATATAAGTAGTGAAAACTCAGTTATTTTTGCATCTATGACTTATCGGGCATACTGATTAAATGTTTGGGAGAAAAAAATTCATATGGACTTAGGAAGCAATTTCAAGAGCAGTTTACACTTAAGAAAATGTGGAAATAATGGTTTTTCTTTCTCTCTTAAAATTTCAGTGCCGGGAACCAAACCAGCACTTCAAACCTTACCTGAAATATTTCTTACCCAAGCGTTTGCATTTTGCCAAAAATGACAGAATTGAGCCCTTGACATTCTATTTGGATCCTCAGTGGCAACTTGCATTGTAAGTTCTGACAGTCTCCCAGGTAAACCTAGTCATTCAAGGTAACCGTTGGGTCCTTTCCAATGATGTTGTAATGTGAAGACTTCAAGTATGATTCTCTTTTGTCCCAGTTTCTCTCAGCCTTGGACTATTGACATTTGTGATCTGATAATTCTTTGTGGTGAGGAGCTGTCCTGTGTGTTGTGGGGTATTTGAAAACATCCCTGGCTTCTACTCACTAGATTAAAAAAGTACTGTCTATAGTTGTGAAAGGTTGTTGTTGAATCACGCGAAGACACTGGGATTCTTGGCCCCCGGAGGAGAAGAATTCAATCCGGGGCCAGAGACAAGGCTTGATCACTCAGAGCTTTTGTGTAATAAAGTTTTATTAAAGTTTAAAGGAGATAGAGAAAGCTTCTGACATAGGCATCAGAAGGGGGCAGAAAGAGTACCTGCTTGCTAGTGTTAGCAATGAAGTTATATAATCAAAAAATGTCTAGAGGTTGTAAAGACCTCATTGGAACTACTCCTATAATTTACATTTTAACAGAATTAGCCAGAAGTTTTAATCCAAAGACTGTTCTCAGGCAGGATACATCCTTGTATATAATCCTAAGGAATGTAGAGAAAGAAAAAAAAAGTTTGTCCAAAAAAAGTTTGTCCTTTCTTCCTCCTTGAGAATTCCAGACCCCTCTCTCCTTGGGGACCCCTAGACTCCTTATCAACCTGCCTAGGAAATGACTCTCTCAGTTGTGACAATAAAAAGTATCTGCAGGCATTGCTGCAATTCCCTGGGGAAAGGGAGGGGGAGGAGGGGGCACCTCCAGCCAAGAACCACTGCTCTGATCCCTCACATCCATCTTGATTATTTCTTATGTTCCACTTGCCATTGTGTCTTTTCTACATGTTATAGTTATGCCTAATAATACCTTCGAAGTCTAACAAATGATTGGCAAAAGCTCTTTATAATAATGAGCAATTAACATCTTCATTAGACAAAGCTGTTTTTTTCATTCTTGTTATACTAAATCCATCAATAAACCTCGGTTTATTGGTATGTTCAGCAAAATATTTGGATTGTGCATATTGTTAATGTCTCAAACTTGATCATTAACTCTTGGAAGCCAGGAAACCATAGATGATAAATATGTACCTCTGTCCAGCAAAACCTAAACAGTAAACCAGAATTCAATCGACAGAATTGCACTGTCTCTCCCTTATTAGAGAACTGTGCTTTCAGTGTTTAGAAAAAGAATATGAAAGAAGAGAAGGTCCTTATCCTTATGAGAGAACTAATATTTAGTGAACACCTACTATGTTCCAAGCATTTCTTTAGGCTAAATGGTATATAATTTTTACAAATAAATTGTTAAATATCAAAAAATAGTTGCTCTTTATTAATGGAAATAATGTCATGGGTGTCAGTTTTGCTTTATGAGTGGACTTTGCATTATTAATTCGTATTATGTGACAATTAGGAATCCTTCAGAAAGGAAATATTGTGGAGGTGGATTCCATGGCTCTGATAATACATTTTTGAATATGCAAGTGAGTAAACCTATTCTACTTTAAAAATTATAGTTTATATCTAAAGAAAAAACTGATATATAAAGTTTTAGACTTAAAGACATAGACTGTCCTTATGAGTCTTTAAAGAGAATTGAGGCAGATACTTTCATATAGCTGTTTTACTTTGAACATTAATAGAATTTTAAAAAGTTATGTTTCATGAATGTGTGACTTACACTTTGTGTGTGTGTGTGTGTGCATGCACACACTCAGTTGTGTCCAACTCTTTGTGACCCTATAGACTGTAGCCCACTAGGCTCCTCTGTCCATGGGATTTTCCAGGCAAGAACTCTGGAATGGGCTGCCATCTCCTCCAGGAGATCTTCCCAACCCAAGGATCAAACCTGTGTCTGCTGCATTGGCAGGCAGATTTTTTCCCACTGAGCCACCTGGGAAGCCCACATTTCATACTATATTTCTAATAATTATTTTTTCATCTATTTGTACTTCATTGAGAATGTTGATTCACAGTAAACAAAAGGCAGTAATTAATAGGTGGAAAGATAACATATTTATCTAAATAACTAAAGATAATTAGTTAAAAAGATAATTAGATAAAAAGGATAAAGATATCCCTAAAGATAATCCCTTCCATTTGCCTAGCACTGTAAAAATTTCAAAATACACTCATATCATTATCTAATTTGATCCCTACGGCATGGTGTATGGTGGGCAGAGTAAGATTTAGATCCCATTTCACAGTTTAAAAAAGATTTCATCATCATTTTGTTCTGATTGTCAGGTTCAGAATTGTAATAAAGTTAAGAAAGATATTTTAGATGTCTTTAGATTAAATGTGCAACAGGGATTAAAATAATATCCTAGAAGGTCCAGTGGGCACAGTATTTTTCCCCTTATCTTAATATAACTAGTTTTGTAAAATACCTTTTTAGTGACCAACTCTTTAGTGACCAGTTTCTTTTCTGGCCACCGTAGGCCCTCTTTATTGGCTATGGACCTGGATTCAAGCACAGCACTGAAGTTGACTCCTTTGAAAATATTGAACTCTATAACTTAATGTGTGGTAAGTGTGAACAGGTAGCTCTTCTCCCTTCTGAACACAGAGCTGGAATAGATTATGAGAAGTAGGTCACATATCGGGCACCTTTCAGGAAATGATGATAAGGCAAGATCCTCATATTTCCACCTTTCTTCTTCCTGACCCAGAGTCATTGAAAAAATATGCAAAACATAGCTATCTGATGTTTCCACTAGGCTGCACAGTGGTAAAATATAACAGTCAGAGCAGATGGTCTATAAATTGCAAGTGCCTGGTACTTTGCTAGGCCCTAGACTTAATGAGATGACAGTTGAACCAGATCAGGGTGGAAGCCAGAGAAAAGAGTTTGGAGGTTGTGAAAGGTAGAAAAAACAGGTGGATCCTCTAGTAGCAATAATAGTTGAAAGGACGGCAATGTCAAGGTTGCAGAAATGGAGGAGAGCACACTGGCTATATTCTTAGTTTGCTCCATACCTTCTAAGTTAGAGCTTTTATAGCTGAGTATTGCATTTTAAATATTGCTTCCTTTTTGTGATAACAGTACTGGAATTTATAAAACCTTAAATGTGTCCTAAGTATTGACATAATTCTTTTAGTGGGAGCCTGAATACTTAAATGAGTTAATATATCCTAAAGCATCTAAACAGTGCCTGGCATATAATAAGTGCTTTACTGTGTAAGTGTTTGCTATTATTAACAGCATGAGTCTTAGACTTGGACTGAGCTGATTTTGAATCCTAGGTCTACTATATTAGTAACTTGAGACCTTGAGCTAAGTAAGCATGCTGACTCCAGGCGTGCATATCTACTAAGTCGCTTCAGTCAAGTCCAGCTCTTTGCGACACTTTGGACTGTAGCCCAACAGGCCCCTCTGGCCATGGGATTCTTCAGGCAAGAATACTGGAGTGGGTTGCCATTTCCTCCTCCAGGGCATCTTCCTGACTGAGGGATCGAACCCACATCCCCTAATTCTCCTGCATTGGCTGGTAGGTTCTTTACCACTAGTGCCACCTGGGAAGCCCACCTTGGAGAAATTGAAATTCAGTTCTACACCATTGCAATAAAGTGAATACTCTAATAAAGCAAGTACATGAATTTTTTTGATTTTCAGTGCATATAAAAGCTATTTTTACACTATTGTTTGTAGTCTATTAAGTGTGCAGTAGCTTATGTTTGGAAAAATGTATGTACGTTAATTAAAAAGTACTTTATTGACTTCCCTGGTGGCTCGGATGGTAAAGCGTCTGACTACAATGCGGGAGACCTGGGTTCGATCCCTGGGTTGGGAAGATCCCTTGGAGAAGAAAATGACAATCCACTCCAGTACTGTTGCCTGGAAAATCCCATGGACAGAGGAGCCTGGTAGGCTACAGTCCATGGGGTTGCAAAGAGTTGGACACAACTGAGTGACTTCACGTTCACATTATCGCTAAAACATACTAAGCATCATCTCACAATGTGGGACTGTCATAGACCTTCAACTGTAAAAAAAAAAATCTCTGGAGTGTAATAAAATGAAGTACAATGAAATGCTTGCTCCTTGGAAGAAAAGCTATGGCAAATCTAGACAGCATATTGAAAAGCAGAGACATCACTTTGCCAACAAAGTTCCAAGTCAAAGCTATGGTTTTCCCAGTAGTCATGTACAGATGTGGACCATAAAGAAGGTTGAGTGCTGAAGAATTGATTCTTTTGAACTGTGGTGTTGGAGAAGACTCTTGAGAGTCCCTTGGGCAGCAAGCAGATCAAACTAGTCAATCCTAAAGGAAATCAACCCTGAATACTCACTGGAAGGACTGATGCTAAAGCTCTAATATTTTGGCCACCTGATGCAAAGAGCCAACTCATTTGACAAGACCCTAATGCTGGGAAAGATTGAGGGCAAAAGGAGAAGGGATGACAGGATGAAATGGTTGGATGGCATCATCGACTCAATGGACATGAATCTGAGCAAACTCTGGGAGATAGTGAAGGATAGATAGGGAAGCCTGGCGTGCTGCAGTCCATGGGGTTGCGAAGAGTCAGACATGACTTAATGACTGAATAACAATGAAATGATGTCTGTCTGTATTCATCTACCAAATATTGACAACAAATATATTTAGCTGATTGGCATATAATAAGCATTGAATAAGGGATAACTATAGTTACTGTTTACATTAAAATTTGGAGATTTTTATAGAGAAGTACAGTGTGCATATCAATATTTCCATCAAGAATAGCCTGATCATAAATATTCTACAACCTGAGAGATTTTTAGTTTTATTTTAGGTAAAGAGTTAAGGACTCTTTTATAGATTTGGATTTAAAAAATAAAATTCATAGTGCAAAACTACCATTTAGTTTTGAAATTTTTTAAGTAAATCTTTATTTACCATTCTTGGAATTATGCAGATTTACTGAATTTGACACCAGCTCCTAATAATGGGACTCACGGAAGCCTTAATCACCTTCTAAGCAATCCTGTTTACACTCCAAAGCATCCCAAAGAAGTCCGCCCCCTGGTCCGGTGCCCCTTCACAAGAGCCCCCAGGGAGAGCCTCGACTGCTCATGTGATCCCTCAGTAAGTATTCTGAAGATATTTAGCCAGTGGCTATGATTTTATAGCACCTTCTGCATAGCGTATGCTGCATAAATACGTGATGATTAAATTAAAATTTGTGAGTGGGAGCACATGTACATATTTTCAACTCTAGTGACATATGCCAACCTTTTTATTTTTTATTTTCCCCCCTCTTAGTTTTTACACTTGCTGTATTTTTAATCCCCTTGTATTGAGACTTGATTTGGCTGCAGGCTGCAAGAATTTTGGCTGAATTCTGAAATATACTGAATCCCAGAATCCAGGCTGCCCTCCTAGCAGTGAGGTCTTTTATGAACCAATCTCAGTATTCCCTCTCTAAAATACATCCCAACCTGTTTTAAATTTAGAAGGAAAATATTTTGAGGGATGAAATGAATTTATCACACTTCATTTTTATTCTTATCTTAATATGTAATTGTTGTAAGGAGATGAAAATATATGACAAATTATAAACAAAATTGATCGTGTCCATAAAAGCAGACATTTGAGTAGCTCGTCTTATGCTCTGTGTTTTGTTTTAGGCTTAATTTATGCTCGTAAAAGACCATAAGAGTAGAGATAAGAATTATAAACAGTAGTTATATTCTTATTTTTAATGACTTGTGTTCTGCTGTGCTAATAATTTTGTCTTTTTGCAACTATTATCCCTATGTTTTTATCCTCTTCTTCAAAAAATAATTTCACTTGTACAGAATGGTTATAATTTTATCTTTGTTCTATGGTGGAATAGTTAAGCTATAAAAGTCATTTGTTACAAAATTAAAGCACATTTTTCAATCCTCAAAAATTGTATCATTAACTTTTTAGATTTTGCCAGTTGTGGATTTTCAGACACAGTTGAATCTGACCATGGCAGAAGGTAAGCAGGTTTTTTCTCAACAATGTGAAGCTCAAAATTAGTTTGGGGTCATTGTTTGAGAATAACCAATAAAATAAGGTAATAGTGGAGGACCTACCTGATGAACTGGGTGGACTTTTTAGCTTGACAATCTAAACTGTTAGTCATAAGGAAGGAAGGGGTGTTTACAGTGGAAGCAGTATGTAATGTAATTAGTGGAAGCTGAATCACTCTTTATGGACTCAGTGGAGTATTTTGAGATTTTGAAGATATTTATAGGTTTATATTCGGAGAAGGCAGTGGCACCCCACTCCAGTACTCTTGCCTGGAAAATCCCATGGACAGAGGAACCTGGAAGGCTGCAGTCCATGGGGTCGCTGAGGGTCAGACACAACTGAGCGACTTTCCTTTCACTTTTCACCTTTCATGCGTTGGAGAGGGAAATGGCAACCCACTCCAGTTTTCTTGCCTGGAGAATCCCAGGAACGGGGGAGCCTGGTGGGCTGCTGTCTATGGGGTCGCACAGAGTCGGACACGACTGAAGCGACTTAGCAGCAGCAGCATAGGTTTATATTATAGTAATAGATCCTCAGATTACATTTAAAATACCTAAATTTCCATTTCACTTAGTTCTTAACTATAAGGTAGTATAAATTGATTTATCTAAAGTTACTTCTTCATAACTCTTGAATGAAAATTAAGCATATGCAGACAACTGAGCAAGTGTGGATATTTAGTATCCCTTTGATGTTCCTTGACACAGTCACAGATCCTTAAGTTACTTGGCTAACAGTTTTTTCTTGCTGGAATGAAAAAGTGAATTCTGCATGCTCTTGACTTAGACTTCTCTCTATAAAATCTCTATAAATGTGCAGATTAGAGAAATTTTAGATGACCCCAAGGTGGCAAAGTGTCATGGTGAAAAATGACACCTTTGGAACTGAGTAGATATGGGTTTGAATATGAGCTTAGAAACTGTATGTCCATGGAAAAAATATTTGTTCCCTATAAGTTGCTCTTTTCTCAACTGTAAAATAAGTATATAGCCTCAATTTATAGGGGTCCATATGAATTAAATTCAATGATGTATACAGAGAATTCTATAAAGCATCTGATGCTTGAGAAAAGGGCAATAAATGGTATATGTACTATTATTCCATTTGGGGTAGTCTCATAATTTCAGTATTAATTTTTTGCTTTCTGAGTATACACATCATCCAGAAAACTTTCTTCTGATATTATGTCTTGGAAAATAGGTAATAAAGATAATATTAAAGAATGTTAGTAACATAAGTCCTAATTACTGAAATTCCTAGCAATCTCATGTAGTATCTTCTTGTGATATCTTAATATCACATTGATATTTCAGGATCTACATAGGCACACACTGTTGTGAACCCCTTTTGTTCTTTTTAAACTATTTATGGTTCTGTTCTTTGTAAGTAGTTTTATTTTGCAATTACAAATAATTTTTCAATAGGATTAAGTAGAGAAAGGAATCAGATGAGTGTGTATCATTATATCTTACCATACAAAGCACACCAAGCGTGTTTGAACGGTGGTTTCACTTCCCCCCTATGACCCAAGAGAAGACCATTAAGCGTGGCGTTCTACCCTATGGAAGACCCAGAGTTCTCCAGAACAGCACTGTCTGTCTGCTTTACCAGCACCAGTTTGTGAGTGGTTACAGCCGTGACATCCTGATGCCCCTCTGGACATCCTACACCATCGACAGAAATGCAAGTATTTGTCCCCTCTTTACCTCTGCGTGGTTATTTTATATAGTTACTAAGCAAAACTTTGTCAGCATCATTTCTCACTGTCAATCTCGGCTCTGTAACCAGCTCCCAAATTAGATCGCTGAACCGAGAGTCAGAAAAATTAGGTCCCGGTTCTAGCTTGGCCACTGACTACCTACGTGGCTTTGACATTCAGAGCAAATCTTTTTGAAATGAAGGTATGCAGTGAAAGTTTCTCCCATGCTTTGGTTATTTTTCTTGGTTTTAATATTTGATGATGCTAATTTCTAATTTCATGAAATCACTTTTACAGTCAATTACAGTATTATTTCTAAATACACAGCTGTGTAAGTACAAGGATTTCCCTCAGCTGCCCAAAGCTTGGGCCCTCAGGGATGGAGGAGGACAGTGAAGCTCAGTAACCTCACTGCATATCCCACTCTACAGGGAGACCTCCCAGACCAAACCAGGGAGCAGCCTGGGGTCCTGTCCACCACCCAGACTAGAGGAGTTCAGCCTTGAAAGGAGTAGGGGACGATATTCCAGAATAAGACCACCATTCTCCTTCACCCTCACCCCCTGGGTGCTGTGGTAGCAAGATAAATGAGGAAAGAAATAGAGCTTGAGAAAGAGAATGGAGGCAGGAGATGAGATTTAGGTCTTATCTGGAAATACAGTTTTAAACTAGTTGTTGTTCAGTCCCTAAGTCGTGTCTGGACTCTTTGTGACCCCATGGACTGCAGCACACCAGGCTTCCCTGTCCTTCACTATTTCTTGGAGTTTATTCACACTCAAGTCCATTGAGTCAGTGATGGCCATCAACCATCTCATCCTCTGTCGCCCTCTTCCCCTCCTGCCCTCATTCTTTCCCAGCATCAGGGTCTAAACTAGACTGACCAGATTTTCAGAAATTGAAAATGTCTGGTAAGATATAGGATGCTCTTAAGGGATAGAGAGGGTATTTGAGAGAGCTTAGTTGACTATAGCAGTTAGATTTTTAAAACAGAGTTATTGTTACTACTCACTAAGATTGTTGATATATATGTAATTTTTGTATCTGTATGTAGAGAGAATACACACACACATTCACATATGTACCTAAAGTTTCTACCTTAATTTGATTTTTAGTTTTTGAAGAACATCTTCAAACATTTCAAACACTTTTGAAATGACTTTGATTTTGTAATATTGAGTTCATCAAAAACTTGACTTGTGTTTTTCCATAACATCTTCAAAAAACCCAAACGAACTTTTTGGACAACTCAGTATATAGCAGTTTACCCAGTGTTTTGTAGGTCCCCATCCTATTTATTATAGTTTAATACCTTAATGGCACCCCACTCCAGTACTCTTGCCTTGAAAATCCCATAGACGGAGGAGCCTGGTAGGCTGCAGTCCAGGGGGTCGCGAAGAGTCAGACACGACTGAAGCGACTTAGCAGCAGCAGCAGCAGGACTCTGTTTGAATTTTCAGTTTTCTTGTATAATGAAAGCTGCAAAAATTGAGTCATCACTACTCATGAGGTTTTCATATTGAACTGCTGTTCCATGGCTTTCCCCCACCGCCCCTCACCATTTTTGGCTGTGTTATAATATGGAAGAGTCTGATCTCTAAAAATCAGCAATTCACTACACAAAAGTTTGAAACTGAATAGACAAAAATATTATAAACAAAGGTAGCACAGAATGAAAAATTTGCGCATATATGACAAGTGATTAATATCTTTAATATTATAAAGAGTTTCTACACGTTGGTTAGAAACAAGGTGAATACACTAATAGAAAAAGGAAAAGTGGGCAGGGCATGAACGGACAACCAGAACCGCATGATTTTATGACGTGGTTCACCTTTAATTATTTATAGAGCTCTGGTGTTCTGTTCTGTATGCCTCATCCTTGATGGTCCTTTTCATTTTGTTCTTCAGGACAGTTTCTCTACAGAAGACTTTTCCAACTGTCTTTACCAGGATCTCCGAATCCCTTTTAGTCCTGTCCATAAATGTTCGTTTTATAAAAATAACGCTAAACTGAGCTATGGGTTCCTCTCCCCACCACGTAAGTTTCTTCCTCGCTGATGTTCCCTTTCCCTTATGTTCTTTCTTTCTTCCATTTCCTTTTCCTTCTTATGGGGACGTGTACAATCTTGTTTATTTATTGGTGAAAACTGTGAGTGGAAAATGGAACTATTAGGGAAAATTTTCAAGTATCTAAAACTTAAGTTTTGGAAACCTGTTTACTTTTGTTTGGAGAGTGATGGATTTCGGGTAACCACTTGTAGATAGAACATTCTTCACTTTTCTACATTTCTTTTAAACAGAATTTGAGAAACTCAGGTCAAAAGGATGCATCAGGGTTCTTAGGAAGGAGATACCATTTTGTTGTTTAAAAAGAAAACTGATTTGTCAAAGAATGAGGTAAAGGGAGAGCCTGAGTTTGCTTGCTCTTGCACTGATACAGAGCCCTGGGGAATGGCTCTTTTTTTTTTTTTTTAAAATCATGTTCTATTTTTTCAAGTGGCAGATCTGTATGTTAATGAGAAGACATTTTGAGGCCAGTCTAAAAAGGAAAAAGTCAGAAGACTCCAGTCAATATGCTCAATATCCAGTCCAGTCCCCAGAGCAAGCTTCTGAAGTCAGAATTTGGCTTTTACATTATAAAAATAGGTCCAAGCCAGAAGTCCATACAAAGAAGCCTTGTACAGCACATTTCAAGGCAGACATCTCTTGTGATGTTTTTTTCTGGTTAGTTGGTGTTCTGAAGCCAGATGTTCTCATTTTTACTTTTCTCCGTGAAAGAGTTCAAGGAAAGATTGTTGACACAATATACTTTAGTTGAAAATAAGGCAAATGAGGTAAAATTTGAATATGTTTAATTTGGGCCCTTCACATTAAAGATTTTGTTTCTTTGATAAATTCATCTTGAAGAAGAAAAGATCCAATTTTTTTTTAAGGTACCTGATCACATTGCATTTCCCCCCTTGATCTAATACCTGGGAAAGTTTTATGAGTTTAAGTGATAGCCCATTTTTTAAATACCCCCATGAGAAAGTATAATTCTTACTGTGATTTGTGAAGAATGAAATAGTTGTTCTTGTTATTTTCTTTGTAGAATTACATAAAGGTTCAAGTCAAGTATATTCTGAAGCATTACTTACTACTAATATAGTGCCCATGTACCAGAGTTTTCAAGGTAAAAATTTTTAATCTTATATCTCATAAATTCAAATGAATTTCCCGAAATTATAGGTATGATTTATATGTAATGACTGATCCTCCAAGTTAAATGACTAAACATCAAATATGTTCTTATAGGTTTGTTTAATTTAGAAAACACCAGTACACAAAAAAATCCTACAAGTATTGAATTATGATAGTTATTATTATGCTTTATATTTAAGTGTCTACAAACACTTTTGGTGGGAAAAGAATGTAATGTTCCTCCTAACTTATCTAGCTAATGTAATCTGCTGCTAAGTCGCTTCAGTCGTGTCCGACTCTGTGCGACCCCAAAGATGGCATCTCACCAGGCTCCCCTGTCCCTGGGATTCTCCAGGCAAGAACACTGGAATGGGTTGCCATTTCCTTCTCCAACACATGAAAGTGAAAAGTGAAAATGAAGTCGCTCAGTCGTGTCTGACTCTTAGCGACCCCATGGACTGCAGCCCACCAGGCTCCTCCATCCATGGGATTTTCCAGGCAAGAGTACTGGAGTAGATATTAAATTTCAGTCTGTTGCCTTATTTAACTATTTGGAAGTTCTTAACAATTATTTTTAATTTAAAATGAATAGATTTTACATCATTATTAATTATTGCATCTATTGGCTTTTTTAAGAATAAATACACATTTATACTTTAAGTAACTTACAGAGCATACAAGGAAAATTTTCTTGTAATTTACCTCTAGAATGCCTTTGAATAGTTCAAAATTCTCTAGAATATTTTTAAAAAAAGACAGATGTTAACAATAAATTTGAATAGCTTGCCTTGTTTGTATTCTTATATTTTTTATGCTTAATGATAATACGTGATCTCAGCTTCATGATAATACATATGTTTAGGGATGCCTGAAGTAGAATTGAATTCAGCATTTGCTGGTTAGTGTTTCCAAGAGCAAAAGCTGAACAATGGATTTTTGGCCAGACTCCATTTTATTCCTAATTATGACAAATGCTAATTTTGATTCATAATTTGATTCATAGTTGATTTATGTCATCTCGTTCTTTTGACACTGTAGTGTCTTCCTTCTTGTTTCAGTTATATGGCACTACTTGCATGGCACCTTACTGCCGAAGTATGCTGAAGAAAGAAATGGTCTCAATGTTGTTAGCGGTCCTGTGTTTGATTCTGATTATAATGGACGTTATGATTCCTTGGAGATTCTGAAGCAGTAAGAACATATTTCATTTACTCTTAAATATAGCTCTCAAATGGGACTACCATCCAGTTGAGTCAGCAGAACCTCTTCTAACTATTCATATTTGTGTAGCTGACATTTCTGCTACACAAATGCAGGAAGCCCTTGAAAGAGCTGATTAATTTTGATATTTTGTTGTTCAGTAAAATATTTTTTTAGATGAAAGTAGTATTTATCCCCCACTCAGCTTAGATGAATAATTTTATAGCTCATATTAAATACTGAACTCTGCTTTTTTGTTAAGAAGATAACAACAGTGTTTAAAATCTTTCTGTGGCTATTGTGAAGATGCTCTTTTAACTAGCAAACTGCCAGTTTCGAGATAATGATACACTGTGGCAGGAGGCATCCTGAGTCAAAGAAGCAGAAGACATAAAGCCATAGTGCTGCAGTGTTCCGTAGGTTGAATGTCACAGCTTTCAGTTTTATCCAACTCTGCTGCAAGGGGAATTTGTTGCAGGAACGAAAATGGGGTGAAAGAGGATGGCCTTGTCCCAGATCACTTCTGAGTCCCTGGGATGGCCACCAAGTGTGGGTTGCTGGCTCCGCACAGGAAAGACTTCAAGTACAAGCCATAGTAAAGAGAAATAAGGTTTATTCTGGGAGATATACACTCCATAGATAGAATGTGAGCCATCTCAGAAGGCAAGAGGCACCAGGATATGGAGTGTCAGTTTTTATGGGGTGGGTAATTTCACAGGCTAATGAGTGGGAGGGGTATTCCAGCTCTTTTGAGGAAGGGGTGGGTATTTCCAGAAATAGGGCATTGCCCACTTTCTGATCTTTATGGTTGGCCTTGGAACTGTCGTGGTGTCTGTGGGGGTGTCATTTAGGATGCTGATGTGTTACAGTAAGTGTATACTGACCCCCAAGGTCTAGTGGAATTTGAATCATCTGCCACCTTAGACCTAGTTTGTTCTAACCAATTTATGTCCTGTCCTTGGGCTATGTTATGTTTCTAAAGGTTGTTCCCTGCCCTCTTCCGGTCTCAGAATGATACAGTGACCTTCTTGAGAAACCATCAGTGGTGCTTTCATAAAGGAAAGAGGAAGAACATTTTAGAGATTGGTTGATCTTTATTAAAACAATTGCAAAAATTTTTGGAAGCAATTTTGGTTCTTCAGTCTATGAGAAAAGTGGAGTGAAACATCCACTGGGATTCAGCCCCTGTCTGAGAACCACTCCCTCAGGCTGATTTAGAGATTACTGTTTACATATGTACACCTGTGACCACATCATTTGTGAAATTATATTTTTATTATATTCTTTAAGGCATAAGGATCCTATGGAAATGCCTCAGAGGTGGCAGCAGGAGAATGGGTAAAGAAGAGAACTTATACCTTTCCCATTCACAGCTTCAACTGGAATACATTTTAATCTGCTTTATGTATCGTGGTTCCATATAAGATTGTGTTTTTTTTTTTTTTTTTTTTAATGATACCACCACTACCTTAAATTTTAAAAGATAACTAAAAAACCAAATGAATCTACTTTTTTTTTTCCCCCAAATAAAGTCTTGAGGCCTAAGGAAATAGAATTAAGATGAGGTAAAGGTGGTACTTGGGACATCTTTGAGAATATGCTTTAATTTAAAAAAAAAGTAAAAACAAAGTTATAAAATAGGAAAGAAGATCCAGTTAAAACAACAGCTTCTCTGAAGGAGCCAGAATGAAAAAATCTCAAACCAATTCTCTCTCTTTCACTTTCTGTTCATTACTGCCTGGAGTTTAAAAGATTCTCAGTAATGCTTTAGAGTCTTGGTTGTACATATTCAAAATTGATGATTTTTTCCCTTAGTGTCTCAATTCCAATTTGTCAAGGTGGAATTACAAAAAAAAAAAAGTTTTAATAAATTTCTATAAAAAGTAACACTATTTGGATTGTGTTTCTATGTCTTCTAATTATTCTTCTTCTCCATCTGGCAGAAAATGTTGAGGTATTATGATGACTAACTTCTTAAAATATGTTTAATTATTTGACAACTTTATTTGGGGATGTATTGTATTAAAAATATACTTGAGTGAAATAGTCATTAAAGGGAATAGTTATTTTTTTCTTAAAGTGAATATTACCATATTTTACAGAAACAGCAAAATCATCCATAATCTGGAAGTTCTGATTCCAACTCACTTCTTCATCGTGCTAACAAGTTGTAAAAACACATCCCAGACTCCCTTACAGTGTGAAAATTTAGATGCCATGGCTTTCATCTTGCCTCACAGGACTGATAATAGTGAAAGCTGTGCGGTAAGTGGCCTTTGTTAATTTATCTTTAAGCATTGATATATAAATATATTTGTGCATGTCTTACATCTGACATTACTGTGGGAAAAGAAGAGATAACTAGAATATACATGTTTGAGATTATAAAGTGGTTTTAAACTTGATCCTCTTAGTTTATTCAAAGAAGATTATTCTTGTCTGTTAAAAGCACTAACAGTAAGATCAAAACTTAAAAACTTTGTTGACGTCATATGGCTTAGTCACTAAATCCATGTATAAATTCTGGGCCCTCCCCTGGAAAAAAAAGGGCTGCAATAGATTTATGCTTACATTTCACTAACCAAAATGATGTTAAGTGCCTTGAATTAGGTATTAAGTTCCTTTTCCATCTGTACCATTCCAAAAGCCATTATACCGATAACTTAATATAAGCATTTAACAAATTCTGTAATGGCAGTGTAACTAGAAGACACTGAATATTGGACTTGAACCAGAAAGTGAATCGTTTGAAGGTGTATCAGATATACTTGGTCTTCCCTGGTGGCTCAGATGGTAACAAATCCACCTTCAATGAGGGAGACCTGGGTTTGGTCCCTGGGTTGAGAAGATCCCCTGGAGAAGGGCATGGCAACCCACTCCAGTATTCTTGCCTAGAGAATCCCCATGGACAGAGGAGCCTGGTGGACCACAGTCCATGGGGTCACAAAGAGTTGGACATGACTGACCAATTAAGCACACAGCACATATACTTACTGACCCCTGCTGTTTCATGTCTGAAATAGTGACTAAGGATTAGCTGGATTTTGGCCTGAGAGAACAGATGTCTTTTATTTATTCATGTAAATGCTGGAACAGATGGCCAATATCTACTGGCCAAGTAGTCTACTGAGTCAGGCTCTTCCCTTGAAAGCCAGAATGAGGGTTGCTGGAGTGGAGGAGACTGAGTATAACAGCAGTACTGGGTGGTGGATGATTGGAAGCTAATGGAAAATGGAAATTATTGATCTTTTATGTAAAAAGTCTGTATTTATTATTTGCAACTAATAATATCATCAGGGCACATGAACCTTTATTGAAGTATGTCTTTAAAATATAATCATAGCACACCAGCCAGTGGATATGTTCTTCATCTGACTTTCTCCAGTTGCCATTTTCAGAACAATTTACACCAACATATGGATGTATGATTTCTATCTCTGCCTCCCATGTGCCAGAGCATAAGCCTTTAATTCTTTTTTGATTTCATATTAGCTAGAACTTCACTACTTCACCAGAAGTGAAAGTGTGTTTTTCCACTTCCCCTAACCCTTTCTTCATTGCAACTGTGTAGATAACTGATTCTGATAAGAACTAGCATTTGTATAGCTCATTTGCACACATCATTGTGTTTGATCTTTAGAGCAGCCCTTTGAGGAGGGCGCAGGTAAGAGAATTAGTATTCAGATATTAAATAACTTGCCTCAGTTTACCTGGTAGGATAATGGTACAAGTAGAACTTGAATCCAAGTTGTTGTTCAGTCACCCAATCATTCTGACTCTTTGCAACTCCATGGACTACAAGCCTCTCTGTCCCTCACCATCTCCCAAAGTTTGCCCAAGTTCATGTCCACTACATCAGTGATGCCATCCAGCCATCTCATCCTCTGATGCCCTCTTCTTTTTCTGCCCTCAATCTTTCCCAGCATCAGGGACTTTTCCAATGAGTTTGCTGTTCACATCAGATGACCAAAATACTGGAGTTTCAACTTCAGCATCAATGCTTCCAACCAGTATTCAGGGTTGATTTCCCTTAAGATTGACTGGTTTGATCTTGCTCTCCAAGGGGCTCTCAGGGGTCTTTTCCAGCACCGTTGTTTGAAGGCATCAGTTCTTTGGCATCATTCCAAGTTCCTTTCTGCTAATTCCCATATTCTTTCTACCATGGCATGTTACTTCTGTTTTCCAACATTTTTAACCCCATACTTTGGTGTTTCTTGCACCAAGGCACTGTAGGTACATCTGTTCCACATATACTTTCCTCAGATTTGATACATCTACTAAACAAACATGAATGGTATGTATTGGAGGGATTAAGCCTAATGATTCTCATGGCACCTGCCATTTAAGAGACAGGGTGTCATGGCTGATTACAATGAGGGAGATGCAGAGAGTGTAGGGAAGGTGGACTGACTAATGTCCAGTGACTTTTCTTCCTTTCCCACCCTCATAGCACGGGAAGCATGAATCCTTATGGGTTGAAGAATTGGTGAAGCTACACAGAGCTCGGATCACAGATGTTGAACACATCACCGGACTCAGCTTCTATCAAGAAAGAAAAGAGCCAATTTCAGACATTTTAAAGTTGAAAACATATTTGCCAACCTTTAACCAAGAAGACTGATACTTTTTTTATTCCAAAAACACAGCAGTAAATCTTTGTGAAAGAGCCTTCTATTTTATACATCCTCTATTTACACTGTTGCATTGTTTGGAGACTGTCGACCAGAGTTAGAACTGGGAATCCTCTGTGATACACGACCTTCTCAGGGAAACTTGTGGCCTCCGCATAATAGTAGGAAAGTGTTCCTACTGAGTCTCACACATGTTTGAATGTGTAAGAATTGTTCAGATTTGGGAATAAAGACAGATCATACCTAAAACTGCTCTTCTACTTCTCTTAAGGGCAGAAGGAGCTGTGAACATTCTCTGGACACCAGATGTTTAAATCATATTATCATTAATAAATTTCTGTGATATTGACAAACACTAGAGTAATGAATAGGATTGGAGTAGACCATGTTTCATTAGTTTATTCACAGGAATTTAAAAGTGATTCTGGATTCTTTTTAACTTGGATATTCATTTATTTTCATTTTAATCAGAAAAGTTAATGGGAGCAGAAGTATTTGAAGCCCTATTTTTATCTCTTCTGTATACCCCCTCAAAAGCTAACTATTTTTAAACTGTAACTGGGTTTCTTCAGATTTAATGATTCTTTCAGGTTAAACTTTGAGGCACCATCTGTACTGAGTGTATCTACTTTTTATAAAATTTTATTCTACATTTGTACCAAAAAAGAAAAATATTCCCAATCTGATCACTGATAATATAGGTTGAAAATAACTCCAATAATGGTTATTTTATACCGTTAAAAGTGTGTCCTGTCTTAGTGAAACTTCATGGGGCTTGTCAACTCATGCAAGATAGCATTTTTCATCCAAAGAATAGAAATGTTTTCCTCTATACACAAAAATCACTCTACTAGCAACAGAGCTGTACTGTTCGGAGATGTTCATTTTGAAGTTCCATTGATTTGAAGAGAATGTATTACCATCATATCTTCTTAATACTCATGATAAATGAACTTGATTTTCTTCACTTCATAGACTACATATACCCTTCAGTACCAACCTGTGAATGTTCAAAAGCTACATTCATTTCTTAGGCTACTTGAGTCTGATTTAAATGTTATATTATTAATCACACCAAAGGTCTGTATTTGTCCTTCACATCCCACTTGTTCTTCAATAGCATAGGGGCCCCAAAACCTTTAGATAATACACTTTGCATCTGAAAATTATTTACTTATTTAGAAAGTTTCATTGATTTTATTTTAGTCCCAAAGGTCCCTGAAGTTCTATAAATTTCTTCTTTTTCCCCCAGTCTCTTTTTTCTCTGTTATTCAGATTGGGTAGTTTCTGTTGTTCATTTCTATTGTTCTGTCTTCAATTTCACAGATTCTTTCCTCTGATTTCATTTTGCTGTTGAGCCTATTCATTGATTTTTACATTTCAGTTATTGTGGGTTTTTTGTTTCTAAAATTTCCATTTGATTCTTTGTAGCTTTTATTTCCTTGCTGAGAATTTTTATCTCTTTGCTGAGACTTTCCAGTTTTGCATTTGTTTCAAACATGTTCATAATTGTTCATAATTGCTTATTGAAGCATTATGATGGATGTTGTAAAATCCTTGTCAGATCATTCCTACATGTGTTGTCTTTATGTGGGCATCTGTTATCTTTTTTCATTCAAAAATATTTTTCTGGTTCTTGTTGTAATAAATGATTTTCAGCTGAAACCTGGATATTTTAGGGGTTATGTTTGAGACTGTGGATCTCATTTATACTTTCTGCTTTAGCTGACTTCAGCAGGGGAATGGGGGGCACTATCCTATTAACGCCATTTGAGTTAGAGTTAAGGTTTTTTTTTACCCTCTATTGACACTTGAAGTGAGGAGAAACCCTTGTTGCCGGACAGAGTGGGAATTCAATATCTCCATTGCTGCCTCCCTGCCTGGGATGTGCTGCTGCTGCTAAGTCATTTCAGTCGTGTCTGACCTTGTGCAAGCCCATAGACAGCAGCCAGCCAGGCTCGCCTGCCCTGGGATTCTCCAGGCAAGAACACTGGAGTGGGTTCCAGTGGATGTGCTGGGCTCCTCATTAGTGCTCCCATGTCGTCTGCACTGATGCTGTGGACAGGGGTGGCAAGGAAAGTGTTGTCACTAGTAGGAATAAAATGACCAGTTTCCTACTCAGCCTTCTCTGACGCTATTCTGGCAGAGAACTTGGGGCAACTCTTCAAGGCCTGGCAAGCCCTTGTCTTTCCTGGCATGGTGATGTTTAGTTGGAGTGGAGTGGTTATTGTTTTCTTTCTTGCCAGGCCACCCCTCTTCTGGTCCTTTGGCTGGAGAGCTAGCAGGCCTTTCTTGGGGCTTCTTTTTGTCCTTACTTGTTGGAATTTCCAGGCTGCTGACTTTTTCAGCAACATGTCTGGGATATATGAACTAAAAGAAAACCCAGGGAAACTCACTGCAGTGTTGCTCCTTGGGTCTTGAGGTCCCTAGCCTGTCTGCCTTCTCCTCTCCACCTTTTAGAATCTTCCTATGTTTCTTTTATATATAATAACAAAGCTTTTTATCTGCACTTTGCAGAAGGGTATCTACTTCTTTATAGAAGTATCTTACTGATTTTTATATGTTCTTCAAAATGTACAGACACAGTTGCCTCTATATAGAACATCTTGGCAGATCTTAATTAAGTGGATAGATGCCTTTCCCCTTTGCCAGACACCAGGAATAACAGAAAAAAACAAGTTATAGTTTTTTTAGTCTTGAAGAAAGGGAGGAGACAAGAAGTGTAAATGATCCCAAAAGTGTGGCAAATGTTATAATGGAGCCATGGGCGGAGTGCCAGGGAGCACGAAGGAGGCCCTGGGTACTGCTTGGCGGTGAGAGTGGTGATTTGCCAGATGTGGTGATGATTGGGCTAGAACTTGAAGGATGAATTTGAGCTCTTTAGGTGAATAGGTGAGGAAAGGGCATTTTAGCCTCCCTTGGATGCCTACATTTTGGGGATTTTTCCATTTACTGTTACTTCTGATATTTTCTGCAAGTGTCACTGTGACCAGTTTACAATATGCAACTATTTCATTTTTCTTTTGTTGACCTCCTGTTCTTAAAGGAAATGTCAGAATATAAATTCTGTGCTGACTCTAACGGGAAAGGCATGCACATCTGTTCCTACTTAGTTTTCAGTTGCTTTTACACAGCATTCTTTTTTTGTCCCCTCTTGTCTTGAAAGAGACCCTTTCTTTTTAATCAACTTAAAACATACGCTTAGTCTCCAATTTGAATGCTAAATTCACATGATCATGTATGGAAATGTTTTTATCTTACTTTTCTCAATAAAGGCCATTCTTTCCTTTCAAATGAACAGCAAAACTTTTATTTATCTCTAATTGTACTGCCCCGTCTCTAGTCGGTACTTCTTAAATGAGGTAAGTAACTCTCATGCGAAATTTTCTACTTGGTTAGTCTAGTGATGGCAGAGCAAACAATCAGGTGAAACCTAAAAACATTTCCAGAAATCAGAGAAAAGAGGGCAAGCCTTAGGGAGAGTAAGGTGAATGTTCAGGTTCCAGTGGGATACAAAGAGCCACAGGTCAGTTGGCCTGACTGGTCCTATTTAAGGAGATAAGACAGACCAGACCGGGAGAGAGCTGAACCACCGAGTCCTGCAGGAGGCTCTGACCCCCTCTTGGCTATTTTCTGCCACTAGCTGCAATAACTGTCCTGCCTGGATCTGTGGGTATGTGTTTATCTATAACTGAAACTGTTGAACTTTGAAACTAAGTGTGATCACACTTCCTACTGAAGCCTAGCACAGGAATTTAGTATGTAGGTGCATTCATAAGCACCAAGTTAAATTTTTTTATGACTATAGTTCAAGGACATTTTCCCTGCTTTTTGGCCAGTCTAAATATTGTAAGATAGAAAAATAATTCTATAGAATAAGTGTCTCTAAGCTAAGAGATGTGGATTTACAAATAAAAATGGTGTATCCGGAAGACTGGCTGCTTTCCTGTGTGGATGTGAATGTGCGTATGGAGGGTAGGGGTAGGGAATGAGTGGAGCTATATCTCTAGGGACTGCACTGAGTACAAGGCTTGTAGACCATTAACCACAGCTGTGTTGTCTGAAAGAGAGGCAAGATCCAAAGTTCATTTCACTTTCACAAAGTGAACAGCCATTTCTGATGTGTGACTGATTATTCTTGTTTTTTGATATTTTAATTACATTTAGCTATAGTTAAAAGTAAAAACAAATAACATATAAATACAAGGCATATAGAAATATCTTTCCAGTATTTAAAATGATCTGAAACCAGAAGGAAAGACTCCAACTTGTAACATAAATTTTTTTCAACATGAAATTTTCCTATTTATCTTCTCCACAATATGTGCTATGCTATGTTAAGTCACTTCAGTCGTGTCCAACTCTGTGTGACCCCATAGACGGCAGCGCACCAGGCTCCCCCATCCCTGGGATTCTCCAGACAAGAACACTGGAGTGGGTTGCCATTTCCTTCTCCAGTGCGTGAAAGTGAAGTCGCTCAGTCGTATCCGACTTCTAGCGACCCCATGGACTGAAGCCTACCAGGCTCCTCCGTCCATGGGATTTTCCAGACAAGAGTACTGGAGTGGGGTACCATTGCCTTCTCCGTCCATAATATATAGTGACTGGAAAAAAAAAAAAAAAAGATGTTTATTAGAAATCATATCTATACCAGGAACAATGGATGTATAAAATACATTTAGTCACTAGGAATGGGTATTACACCTATGGGATGGTAAAAGGAAGCAATATAATCCCTACCCCAATGCAAATGTTTTAAATTTAACTTCATACTGGCCCCCAAGCACTCAATTCAAGGGACGATTTGAGGATTTTAATAAAAATATCTAACATTATTTTTAAAACTCATATCCAATTTCACTATATATCAGAAATTCGAAACTCAGACTTCAGCTTTTACAGAACAGAGATACAAAACAATTTAATAAAGATACAGAAAATGAGATTTTTACATATTTCGATAATTTTGTCCAATGATGTCCAGGTATTTTTCACTATCAAAGATCATTTCTGCCTATGCTTAAATGCAGTGGTTTGGGGTTTAAATAAAGGAAGAAAAACAGGGATCTTAATGGAATTTTATAAGCTAATGAAAGCTTGAAATGATTTTAAATAAATGAGAACAAAATATTCTCAGTCCAATGAATAGATCTCCAATTTTCTATTGCTATTCTATTGGAGCAATAGCTATTGCTCCAATTTTCACAATTAAAATCTCAGATAAAACCTACAATTTTGAGTTCTCGGTCATAAACTATTCTATACCTTGTCACAATTTCACTGTCTTGAGTTACTCAGTTTTGTTTAGGTCCAAACAGAAACAAGCTGGTAAATCTATGGGGTTTTATTTGTGTACTATCTTGTTTTTAAGGTAACACCACTGATTACCTCAGTAGCACACTTTAAGACTGCAAGAAGGCAATGGCATCCCACTCTAGTACTTCTGCCTGGAAAATCCCATGGACGAAGGAGCCTGGTAGGCTGTAGTCCATGGGGTCGCTGAAGGTCGGACACGACTGAGCGACTTCACTTTCTCTTCACTTTCATGCATTGGAGAAGGCAATGGCAACCCACTCCAGTGTTCTTGCCTGGAGAATCCCAGGGACGGGGGAGCCTGGTGGGCTGCCGTCTATGGGTCACACAGAGTCGGACACGACTGAAGTGACTTAGCAGCAGATTAGATTCAATTAGAGCAAAACTGACAGTAAGTTTCAAAGCTGTGCTTACTCTGTTAAGGAATTAGGCCTTAGGGACAAATTGGGGAACAGGGCAGATGGGATGCCTGTCCCCTCCCTTGGAACTTACTTATTTTAAGTTCTAGCCCAAGGCACATTGGGGCTTCCCTGGTGGCTCTGCAGTGCATAAGACGTGGGTTCGATCCCTAGGTCAGGAAGATCCCCTGGAGAAAGGAATGGCTACCCACACTCCTGGTATCCTTGCCTGGATAATTCCATGGACAGGGGTAACAATCCATGGGGTCACAAAGAGTCAGACACGACTGAGCTACTAACACTTCACTTCCAAGGCAGATATCCTTATGAGTCCTTTTCTGTATTCCCATAAGGGATTGATCTTGTGACCATACCCTCCTAGACCTTGGAGACTATAGACAGCACCTCCCCTCAAGACTAGACTTTCTTATGTAGTTGTACCAACTGCCTGTGTTCCATGACCTGGGCACAATGTTGCTAGATGGCGTTGAGACCTAAGAGATTGTCCCCAAACTCCTTAACCCACTCCCATGCTAGATCTAAGTACATGGCTTGCAAAAGGCAGGCTGCAACCATAAAAGATAATAAAATAGTTTCAGGGTAATGTGGTTGTAGGTATAAGAGGATTTTTAGCTTCCATCTGGGGTTTCCAGGGAAAGACCTGGCAAGATCGTCTCCTAAAAACATTACCATAAACTGTGTAAGGAAAATGAGAAGTCCCAAGAAGGTGCATCATCTATACATCTCTCAGCCTGTGATCTTCTGTTAACTTTGCTGACTGTATCCTTTGAGCTTATTCCAGAATACTTTAATTTTGATAAGATGTGTGTTGAGTGAAATTGAGTTCGCTGTTTCACCAGGAGTACAGCTCAATACTGTGGGATATTACCCGCTCTTCCTGCCTCTCCACCCCTGTGATTTGAATTGTCAACAAAAAATTAGTCAGTCAAAGAAAGGATTGGGAAATTTTAACCAAGTCAAATCCGAGGATTATAATCCAGGAAGAGCATCTCAGAAAGCTCTAAGAACTGTTCAGCTCATTAGAAGTCAAGGCACAGTTTACATAAGTTTTTTGAGGCAGAGTGCAAGTTGCTCAGTTGTGTCTGACTCCTTGCAACCCCACAGACTATACAGTCCATGGAATTCTCCAGGTCAGAATACTGGAGTGGGTCGCCTTTCCCTTCTCCAGGGGATCTTCCCAACCTAGGGATTGAACCCAGGTCTGCCACATTGCAGGTGGATTCTTTACCAGCTGAACCACAAGGGAAGCCCTTGAGGCAGAAGGCTGTATATTAAATGATGCATTATTGATTATATAAACCAGATTTCAGCACCATGATGGTGGGTCATGTGACCCTTTACAAAATCAACAATATTATCTTCTAAGGAGTTATCTTGTTTGTACTAGGAGAATGTTGCTGTTTATGGTTGAATAGGTATTCCTGCTGATGGGGGAAGTTTGGTCAATTCATAATGTAGCTACACAATGCATGGTACAGGGAAAGGGGAGGCCAAAGAATTTTTATGTTTACAATTTTCTTATCTTGCCATAAGGATTAATTTCATTTACATAACTCATTTGGTATTTAGCATGTATTTCTTAAATTGATAGATGATTTTCACGTATTTGTTGTCTTGTCTCCAAAGTTACTTCTTGAGAACAGAAATTATCTTTATATTCTCTGTTTCTAGCACAGCACCTTGCGTGCAGTAGCTGTTCAATTTGAAAAATGACCACATGAATAAAAACCAGTAAGATGATCCTAGCAAAGCATCCATTTAAGATTGCCAAGACATCACAGGTTACAGAAATGCAGCTGAAGGACAATCACACTGAAATGAATAATTCTTTGCATCCCTATTTTTAAGTTCCAGATGGAATTTTCAATGGAATATTTTCATTTATAGATATATTTCTAGTGCACAAAGAATTTTTTTAAAATAATAAGAGATCAAGAATGCCTTTCAAGGGCCATTCACAGTTGTTTCATTGAGTGTATATCCTGTGGAAAGTATGATGCCTGATGAACTGAAAGTACAAGAGGGAATTTTTCAGTTTTGACATGTCAAGTGAAAACCCCTCCACAAAGCACTTAGTGTTTCTCCAGTGACAGGTTGTTGTCATAGATACTCACTGGCAAAGGTAGGGGTGCATGGCAGCGTCACGCATGCTATGTAGCCCACACTCCAGGAGCAAAAACTTTCTTTTCTTTTTTTTTTTTTAACCATACAAGCTACTTGTGTTTTATCAACAGGATACCACAAAGGCGTGGGCAAAATCAAACTGAACTGGTTTAACCCAAGACGGTGGACAAAGAAAGCTAAAGGTCACTACTTTCCGTGTCTTGATTTCTCTCTGTTTCCATACCAACCCCTCAAAGCTGACGGACACTGGCCCTGACCCATTTCTGTGTTTATTTCAAAAGTACCTGGTATTGAGCAGAGATGCTTTGCAGCTGTACTGGGAAAGACACCTGCTTTGAGAGAGACACAGCAATCTGCTGCCCCCAACTGGGCTCTTACTTGACCACAGAATCATGCTTGCACAGATGAAACCTGGGGGAGTGTAGAGTTACCTCTGCTTTATTACCATGCTAAGATCTCCCCACAAGGAGGGATTTGCACTATGCTATGTACAAAGGAACCTGGAAGACTGCACGTTCCTGGGCTGCCCCTTGAAATCCCCACCCCTTTCCTGGAGCCCTGTCGATCTGTCTGCCTCTTGATCCTTAAAATTCCCTTACTCCCTCCCCTGGGAAACTATTGCTTTTGGTGCTCAAGCGCCTCTTCTCTATTCTCTGGCCATTGAATTTTCATTCCATGGTTTGGTGTAAGTCTATCTTGCTTGCTCCAAACTCTGTTTCGTTATTGGCAGTGCAAACCTGAGCCAGAAAGAACCTCCTGACTGAGCTCAGGATGGGAATGGAAGTGAAGGGAGTTCAGTTCAGGTAGGGTCCCTCTTGGGGCCCTCACATCTGATCTAGTTCTCATGTTCACCAACTCAAGTAATATGTTCTGCAGTGGGGGAAAACAGGTCATCCTGGAAGGAAATAAGTAGGTGGTAAGAACCACCCTGGAGCAACTGGAACAAACAGATTTCAGGGGACTTCCCTTTACCAAAGAAGAGATATTTTTCTCTTTCCTAACTCTTCCTCCTATTTTTGAAATTTAGGGCAATGGAATCATAGCATTGCCTATGACGGTAGCGAACTAAGAAGTGTTAGAGGTGGGTTAAGTCACCCTATCCCTCTCTGATGGAAGGTTGAGAAATGACTAAACTTAATAACCAGTGCATCAATAATATTATTATGACAACAAAAGTCTTTGAAATGAGATCAAATATGATGATGATTATAATAACTACCCGTTACTGGATGTTTATCTTGTTCCAGACATTGTGCTAAATGATTTACATATATTTTCTGAACAATCCTGTAATGTGAAAACACTCATCTAACTGTGGCTAGTGGGTTATCCCTGGCAGGGACTTGAACTCAAATCCTGGCAAAGTTCATATGTTTAAGGAGTATATCATGTTGCCTTCTTAATAAACACATGGAAAATGTTCAAGTCATCAAACTCTACTCCATCAGTAATTGAACTCTAAAACGGTTCTTTAAATACATTTATTAATAGTGTAAATATCAATAGTAGGACATATCACCAATTTTTCAAAAAGCTTTTTAAAAACATAACCAAGATACGTTAACACTCTATTGAAAAATGGGCAACAGTTTGGATTAAGAAATTTGTAGGAAAAAAATGCAAACCTAAGTGCATAAAAATGTTTTACTTAATTAACATTTTTGTGCTTACCACATGGGAAAAAATTTAAAAAATGCAAATCTCCACTGTTTCCAAGTTAATAGGCAGTGAAACCTTGAGAAGGGCATCACAAGGCAAGATACTCTGACATCTCTGACAGTGATTTGATGATTCTGAAGTGTTCTGAAGTCTAAAAATTGTTCATAAACACTTCAGTCTTCAGTCTGAAGAACTTTCAGTTCTTCAAATTTGTTCTCAAGAAGCCATTATCCAACTGTCAGAAGATACAAAGTAATATTTGATCTAAATGGTTGGCTATTATTAGAGAAACAATAATGATATAGTATATTCATAGAATACACTCTTAAAATGTGATGTTTATCTAAATTTATTAAAGTAGAAAACTTCACTTTCAATTTTTTTTTTTTTTTTTTGCAGGAGAAAATGGACAAAGGAAAGGATCAATGAGGGTGGGAGGGAAATGGGAAGAAAGAAGGGGAGTGATGGTGGGGAGGAGTATATGTAATTTCTTAACTAATGGCTTTCTGTTTTTAATCACAAAGAACACTTTAAAAAAATCATGTTGAATTCATCCTGTATTAGGAGGTTTGATCTGGAAATGAAAAGTTCAGGAAACTAAAAGTCCAGTTTGGGTGTCCTCATCTTAGGCACATCTTGGTATTTTGTATTTGTAGGTCTATCTTTACCACAATATATTATTTAGGACGGGATCACATTTGTCACTTCTTCCTCCCTACTACCCAAAGTGGTACCAGACCCATAAAATAGTCAGTAAACCTTTACAGAGTGAACAAATAAGTCTATTTTTTTTTTTAACTCTCCTGAGTGAACTGAATTTTTTGAGGCTCATAAGTGAATATGTTTTCCTCTTTACTTTGTCTATTACAGCCAGATTGTATAAGTATGAGTGGGGTATTAAAGTCTCCCACTATTATTGTGTTGTTGTATATTTCTTCTATCATATTAATTAATGTTTGTCTTAGATATATCAATGCTCCAATGTTGGGTGCATATATATTTATAATTGTTATAACTTCTTTTTGGATTGTTCCTTTAAGTCGTTATGTATAACCTTGATTGTCTCCTTTTCAAGATCTTTAGAGTCAATTTTATCTAAGTATTGCTACTCCTGTTTTCTTTTGGTCCATATTTGCATAGAAAATCTTTTTCCAGCCCTTCATTTTCAGTCAGTATATATCCCCTATTTTAAAGTGGTTCTCTTATAGACAACATATATAGGGGTCTAGTTTTTGTATCCATTTGACCCATTTTAGTCTTTTGGTTGTCTCTTGTAGACTAGGTATGTAGGGGTCTTGTTTTTGTATCGATTCGGCCAGTCTTTGTTGATTAGGGCATTCAGCCCAATTGAAACTTCACTTTCAATTTTAATAGGAATTGAAAATGATAGCTTGTAAAATAGCATATGATAACATATCCATTTTGGTGAAAGGAAAAAGAAAATCCCTTTTTTTCCTCTTTCCCCTTCCTTTTCTTCCTTCTCTTTCTCTTTATTGTTCCCTCTGGAAGTAAACACCTTAAAATATTAACAGTAATTATATCTAAGTGGCAGGATTTGGAATGATCTTCACTTTCTTGTTCCTCTATAATGCATTAATTTCATAATCTGAAAAGAAACAGTAAAATTCAGTTAGGCAAAAGATATTTTAAAAATTGATAAAGTACCTGAAGTGTCTTTCCCCATATCTATATAGGTGGTAAAAAGTCCAAAGAGCAGAAAGCACCCAGTACCAAGGGATATTGACTAGACACAGATTAATAGTTTATACGTGCCATTCACTCATTACATTGCTGGTTGTCATGGCAATGCTAACAGAATTCCAAAAGGCACATTCTGACTTGAATTCTGCCATACTGCACAAGACATTTGTCTTTTATCATCTTCCTTTCCATTTTCTGCATGCACACAAACACCTGATCCAACTTCCTTCTGATCCTACTTCCTTCTAACATATCAGAGAGCAAGTGTGGTTCTTTTCTTCCCCAGACCTGACTCCTCACTGCCTGGAGGACTTTGTTTTCTTAATGATTTCTCACACACACTTTCTTAATGATTTCTCACACACACTTCTTTCTCACACACACACATCTCTGATTCCTACCTCTGAATGATCCAATGTCTCTGCTTTGATTATGCGTGTGTCCTTCTATTTATCTAAAGTATTAACCCCGCTGGGTTTGCCCCCTCTGATTCCCTCACAATCTTCTCTCACTATGGGAGAGGAGAGAACAAAAAAGTGACTGGTTTTTATTTCCTGACTTTATTTCTTCACCAATCTCTCCCCTTTGTTTGAAACTCTGGTTTCAGATCACCTCCCCAAACTTCCTTACTTCCTATAACCTCTCTTAAAAATGTAATAATTCCTGGGACTCCCTGGTGGTCCAAGAGTTAACACTTCACCTTCTAATACAGGGGATGTGGGTTCAGTCCCTGATGGGGGAGTTAAGAGACCTCATATGTCATGGCCCCAAAACCAAAACAGAAGCAATATTGTAACAAATGCAATAAAGAATTTTAAAATGGTCCATATCAAGAAAAAATTTTAAATGAATTTTCCTAATTGATAGATTTTATTTTTATTTTGGAAATTTAAAAATATATTGTAAAATATAAGGAGGAAAATAGCATTCATTGATGCAGGTTCCCAGTGACAACATTCTTTCTAGTTTATTAACTTCTTGATCATTGCATTAACCTTTTATTTTTGTATTTTCAAACATTATGAGTATTTTAAGTGTCTTTGCATGATCCTGATTCCATTTTTTTCAGCCATATTTTTCTTCTTTATTTGTAATTTTTTTTCTATATTATTACTTCTTTGAGCCTGTTATCCCCTCTTTTAAAGATCCTTCTATTGTTCTACTATGTCTTCTTTAAGCTTATTTTATTTTCTGGATTCATATTTCTATTAACCTGTTATGTAATGTAAAACATTTCTTCCCACTTTTTTGACCTCTGTGTTTTTCTTCTAGATGAAATAGAAGACATGAACCCTCCCTTCCTCCCTTTCTACAATCCTTCCTTCCTAACCCTAACCCCCTCCCTTCCTTCACCCTTCCTCCTTTTTAATCCTACAGTACTTTGCTGAGTTTAATGCCATTGCTTTTTATATTACTCATTGTATATTATTCTGAGATGAAGCAGTCATCTAGTTGCATCTGAGAATTGTTTGTGTTTTCCTGTAATCTGTCACTGCTTTTTTTCCTTTACTTTGTCAGGGAGGAATAATTTTGTATCCTATTCAATTGTCTGAAGCTCAAGGGCAGGGTAGGGATGGATTGAGGTTGTCTTAGACTTTCTATGATATTTGGAATCTTTCCTTCTTCAGAGATTGGGTCTCAGAGAACTGTACACTTCATCTTTGGTTAAAAAATCCTATGTTGGATAATTTTGGACTTTGACTTATTTCTCCAATTTAGTGCAGACCAAGGAGATTTCATATATCTGTCAACTGTATTTTCTCTTTCTCTGTTTCACTGGTTTTCCTTCTATTATGTCCCTATTTAACCATTGGAGTAGATTGTTGGTTTTTTCCCACTCTGAATACCTCTTTTCAATATGACTTTGCTGCTCAATCCTTTGAATGTGGACTTGACTTGTGACTTATTTGACCAACCGAATGTGGCAGAAGTGACTTTTTTCCACTAATGAGGTTGTCCACTGATGTGGTCACTGTGCGGCTTACAGTTTCAGCTCTGAAAATGCTCCTACCACCATGTAAGGAGGTCAGTGCTTAACTTTTGAGTGACGAAAGACTATGTAGGAGAGAGGCTCAACTCACAGCCTGCTCTAAGGGCCAAACAAGAATGTGAGGCCATCTGATGGTCTAACTCCAGGGGAGCTGCCAGATAACTGCAGCTGTATGAACAGCCCCAAAGGAGACCATCAAAAGAACCACCCATCAAAAGAACCACCCAGCTGAGCACACCCAAGGAGTAATGAGAAATATTAAATCATTATTTTAAGCTACTATGTCTTAGGTTTTTATGCAAAAATGTGTCATTGGGAAGCTTAGCAGTGGCCACTAGACTGGAAAGCATCAGTTTTCATTCCAATACCAAAGAAGAGCAATGCCAAATAATGTTAAAACTATGGTACAACTGCATTCATTTCACATGCTAGCAAGGTTATGCTCAAAATCCTTCAAGCTAGGATTCAGCAATATGTGAAGCAAGAACTTCCAGATGTTCAAGCTGGATTTCAAAGCAGAGGAACCAGATATTAAGTTGCCAACATTAATTGGATCATGGAGAAAGAAAAGGAATTCCAGAAAAACATCTACTTGGGCTTCACTGGCTATGCTAAAGACTTTGACTGTGTGGATCACAACAAACTGTGGAAATTCTTAAAAAGATGGGAATACCAGACCACCTCACCTGTCTCCAGAGAAAGTTGTATGTGGTTCAAGAAGCAACAGTTAGAACTGGATGTAGAACAACTGACTGGTTCAAAATTGGGAAAGGAGGCTGACAGGGCTGTATATTGTCTCCCTACTTATTTAACTTATATGCAGAGTGTGTGTAAAAGTTGCTCAGTAGTGTCCAACTCTTTGCGACCCCATGGACTATACAGTCCATGGAATTCTTTAGGCCAGAATACTGGAGTGGGTAGCCTTTCCCTTCTCCAGGGGATCTTCCCAACTCAGGGATCGAATCCTGATCTCCTGCATTTCAGGTGGATTCTTTACCAACTGAGCCACAAGGGAAGCCCAAGAATACTGAAGTGGGTAGCCTATCCCTTCTCCAGGGGATCCTCCCAGCCCACGAATGGAACTTGGGTCTTCTGCATTGCAGGCAGATTCTTTAGCAACTGAGTTATCAGGGAAGCACAGATGCAGAGTACTTCATGTGAAATGCCAGGCTGAATGACTCACAAGCTGGAATAAAGACTGCTGGGAGAAATATAAATAACCTCAGATATGCAGATGATATACCATTCTAATGACAAAAAGTGAAGAAGAGCTAAAGAGTCTCTTGATGATGCTTCTGAAAGACGAAAGTGAGAAAGCTGACTTAAAACTCAACATTCAAAAAACTAAGATCCTGGCGTCCAGTCCCATCACTTAATGGCAAAAAGAAGGGGGGAAAGTGGAAGCAGTGACAGATTTTATATTCTTCGGCTTCGAAATCACTGCAGATGGTAACTGCAGCCAAGAAATTAAAAGAGCTTGCTCCTTGGAAGGAAAGCTATGACAAACGTGCTGCTGCTAAGTCGCTTAAGTCATGTCCGACTCTGTGCGACTCCATAGACAGCAGCTCACCATGCTCTCGTGTCCCTGGGATTCTCCAGGCAAGAACACTGGAGTGGGTTGCCATTTCTTTCTCCAATGCATGAAAGTGAAAAGTGAAAGTGAAGTGGCTCAGTCGTGTCCGACCCTTAGCATGGACTGCAGTCTACCAGGCTCCTCTGTCCATGGGATTTTCCAGGCAACATCCAAGAGGTGTCATCCTCTGTCGTCCCCTTCTCCTCCCTTCTTCTCTCTTCAATCTTTTCCGGCATCAGGGTCTTTTCAAATGAGTCAGTTCTTTGCATCAGGTGGCCAAAATATTGGAGTTTCAGCTGCAGTATCAGTCCTTCCAATGAATATTCAGGACTGATTCCTTTAGGATTGACTGGTTGGATCTCCTTGCAGTCCAAGGAACTCTCAGGAGCCTTCACCAACACCACAGTTCACAAGCATCCATTCTTTGGCTCTCAGCCAAAGAATGATTTATAGTCCAATTCTCATATCCATACATGACTACTGGAAAAACCATAGCTTTGACTAGATGGACCTTTGTTGGCAAAGTAGTGTCATGGAATAAGCTGGACATGGAATAAGCTGGTCATGGAATAAACACGTTCCATGTAAGATTTGTTGTTCAGTTGCTCAAGCCTGTCCGACTTTTTTGACCCCATGGACTGTAGCCCACCAGGCTACTCTGTTTATGAGATTTCCCAGCAAGAATACTGGAGTGGATTGCCATTCCCTCTTCCAGGGAATCTTCCTCACCCAGAGATTGAACTTATTTCTCCTGAATTGCAGGTGGATTCTTTACTGCTGAGCCACCAGGAAAGTTCCATGTAAGATTGCTGCTGCTGCCAAGTTGCTTCAGTCGTGTCCGACTCTGTGTGACCCCATAGACGGCAGCCCACCAGGCTCCCCCGTCCCTGGGATTCTCCAGGCAAGAACACTGGAGTGGGTTGCCATTTCCTTCTCCAATGCATGAAAGTGAAAAGTGAAAGTGAAGTCGCTCAGTCATGTCTGACTCTTAGCACCCATGGACTGCAACCTACCAGGCTCCTCCGTCCATGGGATTTTCCAGGCAAGAGTACTGGAGTGGGGTGCCATTGCCTTCTCCCCATATAAGATTAAGTGCTTTTATTTACCAAAATATTTTCTATAGAGACACTAAACTCCCAGAGCCATTATCTATAATTATTCACTTATCATTTTTCCATTTCTTAAAATGAATGCACAGCTCATTTGGGTATAGCTCACTCATCCTCCAACTTTTATTTAACCCTAGCAGGTGCCAGGAGCTGTGCTAAATAGTTTTCAAAGATGACATTGGTGTGGATCTAAGTTTGGCATCTAATAGAGTAACATACGGAGAAGGCAATGGCACTGGTGGGAGCCTGGTGGGCTGCCATCTATGGGATCGCACAGAGTCAGACACGACTGAAGCGACTTAGCAGCAGCAGCAGATTAACATAGACGTGTAAATTATTAAATGAAATTTAATGTTCATTGAGCCTAGAAAACTGCAGCTGCTGCACTTGTTAGATTCCAGCACTAAAGAGCAGTTAAAGTTTACATCAAAAAGCAGTTGAGTTTGCATCATAAAGTGTTATCAATGTGATGGAAGTGGTCTGTGTACTAGCGAATAAGAATGAGGACGTAAAGCAGGCAGTAAAGAGGTTCAGCAGAAGTGCAATTAGTAAACTGGATTCCTATCCTTAGAATTCTCTAAGACGAAGTGATATGATCGTACAGATACATTAGTTATATATTTTACTATATTCTCCATTTTTTCTCTAGTTGGATTTTTTTAAGAACGGTTTTTTATTTAGAAATAATTACAGAGTCACAGGAAGTTGCATAAGTAGTAGAGCTAGTCCCCTGCCTCTGTCACCCAGTTTTCCCAGTGACTGTGGCTCCAAAACAGAAAGTTGATAATGATATAAAGTGTGTGCATACTTCTGTGTCAGTTTATCATATGTTTAGATTTGGTAAGCACCGCTGGAGAAGGAAATGGCACCCTACTCCAGTACTCTTGCCTGGAAAATCCCATGGACGGAGGAGCCTGGTAAGCTACAGTCCATGGGGTCGCAAAGAGTCGGACACGACTGAGTGACTTCACTTCACTTCACTTCACTTCACTTCATGGCAATCAAGATAGCGAAGTATTCCATCACCACAGACCTCCCAGCGCAATATATTCTCAGAGAGTCACCCCCACCTCGAGCATCCCTAACATCTGACATTGTTAATTTGTAAAAGATGGCATTGTCCCCTACATAATGTCTAATAGCAAGACACAGACATGTAAATCATGGAAATCAAATGAAGGAAATATAGTAAGGTATTTAGTCATTTCAAGAATGTTATAAGTGAATTCATATAGTATGTAGTTTTTTGATGTTACCTTTTTTTCCCCAGGTAGTACAATATCCTTGAGGTTCATCCAAGTTGTTCAAGTTGTTGCATAAATCACTAGTTTGTCCTTTTTAATTGATAAATGGTGTTCTTATTATGAATGTTCAAGAGTCTACTTACTCATCTATTATAGGACATTTGGTTATTTTCAACTTTTAGTTAGTACATGTAAAACTGCTATGAAGAATCATGCGTGGGTTTTTGTTTAGACATAAGTTTTGATTTCTCTGGGATAAATGTCCAGGAGGACAATTATTGTAAGTGTATGTTTAGTGGTTTTTTGTTTGTTTTGAGAAATTGCCAACCTATTTTCCGGGTGGCCATACCATTTTACATCGCCACCTGTGATATATGAAAGATCCAGTTTTCCTTCATCCTTGCCAACAATCTGGGTGTTAATATTTCATTTATCCTGTTTTGACAGATGTGCAGTATATCATAGTGATCTTAATTTGCATTTCCTTATTTGCTAATATGTTTTAATGTCTTTATTTGCCACCTGTAAGTCCTCTAGTGCAATATCCTTCATGTCTTTTGCTTATTTTTTGATTGAATGGTTTATTATTTTTTTTACTATTGTATTTTGATAATTCTTTTAACATTCTGGATATGAATTCTTCATCAGATATGTAGGCTTAGAAATATTTTCTCTCAGTCTGTAGATTGTCTTTTCCACTTCTTAACAGGGATTTGTTAAGAACTTTTGATGCATTTACTTAGCAAAATTAAAATGCTTTTAATTTCAATGAAGTCTGATTTATCCTATTTTTTTTTTAATGAATCATGCTTTTGGTGTCAAGTCTAAGACCCCTTAACTAAACATTTGCGTCCTAAAGATTTTCTCCTGTGATTTCTTTGAAAAAGCATGACCATTTCATATTTTATATAAACCTATGATCCAAAACTTTGAATTAATTTTTGTACACAATGTGAGTTTAGGTTAGAGTTAATATTTTTGCCTACCAGTATTCAGTTGCTCCCATATTATATGTTGAAAAGTGTATCCTTCTCCCATTGCATTCCCTTCATACCTTTGTCAAAAACCAATCCGGTGGATCTTTATGGCTCTATTTCTGGGTTCTCTGTTCTCTTCCATTGATCTGGGTGTCTATCTCCGCATCAACACAGCACAGTCTGTTTATTGTGCCTATACAGTAAGACGTAAAATCAGGGAGGGTGAGTCCTCCCAGGTGATTATATTTTTTCTTTAAAATTGTTTTAACTACCCTAATTACTTTACTTTTCCAAATCATTTTAAAATAACCTTGACCTTACCAATAAAATATCTTCTGGAACTTTTATAGAAATTGCAATGAACGTATGGTAGCACTAGTGTTAAAGAACCTGTCTGCCAATGCAGGAGACATAGAGATGCAGGTTCGATTCCTGGGTCAGGACAATCCTCTGGAGTAGGAGATGGCCACCTGCTCCAATATTCTTGACTGGAAAATTCTATAGACAGAGAAGCCTGATGGGTTACAGTCCATGGGGTTACAAAGAGTAGGAGGTGACTGAACACACATACACACACACAAACACAAATTAATTTGGAGAGAATTGACATATTTTCCAATCCATGACCACAATATGCCTCTTCATTTATTTACATCTTCTGTTTTTTTTTTTTTTACTTATATTTTCATTTTCATCATGTCCCTTGTAGCTCATTCGATAAAGAATCTGCCTGCAGTGCAGAAGACCTCAGTTCAATCCCTGGGTTGGGAAGATCCCCTGGAGAAGGGAATGGCACCCCACTTCAGTATCCTTGCCTGGAAAATCTCACGAACAGAGGAGACTGGTAGGCTGCAGTCCATGGGGTTGCAAAGAGGCGGGCATGACTGAGCGACTAACACTTACTTACTTACTTACTTATTAGATTTACACTCATTTTTTTCCCTGCCATCTGTAAATTGTATTTAAGATTTTGATCTACAAATGTTCATTGCTAATGTTTATAAATACAATTCCTTTTTGTATATTGATCTTGTATCATGCAATTTTTCTGAACTCTTTTACTAGTTCTAGGATTTTTTCAGATAGATTTCTTAGAATTTTTTATGTAGATAATCATACCATCTATTAAGGAGAACAGTTATATTTCTTCCCTTCCAACCTATATTCCTTTTCATTTTCTTTTTTGCTTTATTTCTCTGACTAAAACTTACAGTATTATATTAAATAGCAGTGGTGAATGGGTATCCTTACCTTGTTCCCAATTCTAACAAGGAAACGTTATTTTTTTCACCCTTAAAAAGAATGCTAACTGTAGGTTTTTTGACAAATATTGGTTGATAGAAATGCCTTTTTGTTTAATTTTCCCCAGTCAAATTAAATCTGAACCTTAGTTGCTATGTTTATGATGAGGATCAATTTTGTGTGTGTTTAAAAACAGTAGGTTTATATAAAACAATTAAAAAATAATAATGCTGTTATGAAGAATTTTCCTCTACTCTTCAAAGTTTCTTTCAGCTCATCTAATAGTCAAATGGACATGAAATTGAAACAGATAAACAGGAGAAAAAAATGGAAAGTGAAGTAGCTCAGTCATGTCCAACTCTTTGTTGACCCCATGGACTATAGCCTACCAGATTCCTCCATCCATGGGATCTTCCAGGCAAGAGTACTGGAGTGGGTTGCCATTTTCTTTTCCAGGGGATTTTCCTGACTCAGGGATTAAACCCAGGTCTCCCACATTGTAGGCAGACATTTCAGCATCTGAGCCACCAGGGAGGTCCTAAAATAAGAGAAAAGCAAAATTTAATTTTGAACTTATGGGGGCTCCATGAACATGAGCAATTCAAAGACAGAAAGGTAAAATGAAATCTGTATGCCATTCCGAGTTAGGGGTCTGGGCCTTCCAAGGACAGGAAGGTCATTACAGGACAATAAGAAGAAGAGCAGCTGTTGGGTAATTGGATGTTTGCCCTGCCACATAGATGGGCCACTTAAAATTGATCCCTGGCAATAATTCTAATCCTGAGAAAGACTCCTAATTTAAATTCTTCTAATCTACAGAAGGGGCAAAATTTCTCTTGAATCTGCAGAGTCTACATCGCTTTTAGTACAAAATAATCTACTCACCAGAGTGGGAGGTTTCATTGTGAGGAGAGTCATTCTGAACCCCTTCAGTACAAAGAAAACACACTCTTGTGTGTTTTCATATATTGAGTATATGAAAAGTCATTTAGTGACTATATGAAAAGTAGTGATCACTTTAACAATTACTTGACCAATTGCTTTAAAAATATCTTTTGCATTTTCTCTCGGTTATTGTTTTTCTACTTATCACAAAGTCTTCATCCTTATGAATTAAAGTAAGAAAGAAAAAAAAACAAATCACCAACTACAGTTGGCCCTTGCCATTGTGTTTATGTAGAATTGACAAGCTGTAATTACTTTGCCAAAAAAAAAAAAAAAAAAAATGAGGTGACTCTCATTTTATTAATAGGATGAAGTGGAAAATCAAAACCTTTAAAATATTATTACATCTCTTAATCAAATAGAGTAAAATATCATCATAGGATCTCTTCACTTTAGGAAATATTAGGGGCATAGGATGCACATGAACTAGGTATACAGATGCCATGGGAATGAATTCCTTGGGGAGCATTGCCTGGCATTTTGAGTATCTGTAAGAGCACTGAACACTGAGAGGAGCTGTTTGCAAGAGTATCCTAAAGACGTGCCTTCTCCAGTATCACAAGAGTCACTGAAGTCTCGATCAATCAGTGGAGACCTTCCCCAGGCAAGTGGAAGCTCTTGGAACATCCAGGGGTGGCTGCCGATTCCACTGGCACATTTCTCTGAACGGTTTCTACTATTTTTTTTTTTTCTACTGGCGTTTGCTTTAACAACAGTGATAAACAGAGGACAAACATCCCAGAAACGATAGCTGCTGCTGCTGCTAAGTCACTTCAGTCGTGTCCGACTCTTAGCGACCCTATGGACTGCAGCCTACCAGGCTCCTCCGTCCGTGGGATTTTCCAGACAAGAATACTGGAGTGGGGTGCCATCGCCTTCTCCAGAAACGATAGTTACATAGAGTTTATTTGGTTCTTGATACACAATTTGCCCATCAGCAGTGCTTCCCATCGGAGAAGGCGATGGCACCCCACCCCAGTACTCTTGCCTGGCAAATCCCATGGACGGAGGAGCCTAGTAGGCTGCAGTCCATAGGGTCGCTAAGAGTCGGACACGACTCAGCGACTTCACTTTCACTTTTCACTTTCATGCATTGGAGAAGGAAATGGCAACCTACTCCAGTGTTCTTGCCTGGAGAATCCCAGGGACGGGGGAGCCTGGTGGGCTGCCGTCTCTGGGGTCACACAGAGCCGGACATGACAGAAGTGACAGCAGCAGCAGCAGTGCTTCTCTTTAACCAGCAGGTGGCGGTAAGTGATTATGAGAAATACTATAAACGCCCTGAAGAACATAGAAGTTGGCCTTAGGCTGTTTGGAAAAGTAATTCTAAGGATGTATTGGACATGGTGCTTTTCTGAAGTTATCTTTTAATTTGAGTACCTCCTGAAATATTTTTATTTGGTGCCTCTAAACTAGTGAAGTGGTACCTTCAAAGCATAAAGCAGATTTTCAGCTGAGTTACTTTAGCTGAAGAGGGGCATGAAACCACTCTCCTCTAGATACAGCAGAACTTTGGGGCTTTGGCTCAGCTTCTCATTGGAACAGCTGACCAGTAATTCTTTTTTTTTTTTTTGGAGTTTTTTTTTTTTTTTCTTCCAGATTTATTGAGGTATGATTGTCAAATAAAATTGTAATATATTTAAAGTACACAGTGTGATAATTTGATATCCTGGTGGCTCAGTAGTAAAGAATCTGCCTGCCAATGTAGGAGATCCAGTTTGATTCCTGGGTTGGGAAAATCCCCTGGAGAAGGAAATGGCAACCCACTCCAGTATTCTTTTTCTTTTTTTAGTATAAATTTGTTTATTTTAATTGGAGGCTAATTATTTTACAATATTGTATTGGTTTTGCCACTGCTGAGTTTTCCAAATTTGCTGGCATATTGAGTGTAGCACTTTCACAGCATCATCATTCAGGACTTGGAATAGCTCCACTGGCATTCCATCACCTCCACTAGCTTTGTTCATAGTGATGCTTTCTAAGGCCCATTTGACTTCACATTCCAAGATGTCTGGCTCTAGGTCAGTGATCACATCATCATGATTATCTGGGTCTTGAAGCTCTTTTTTGTACAGTTCTTCTGTGTATTCTTGCCACCTCTTCTTAATATCTTCTGCTTCTGTTAGGTCCACACCATCTCTGTCCTTTATCGTGCCCATCTTTGCATGAAATGTTCCTTTGGTATCTCTGATTTTCTTGAAGAGATCCCTAGTCTTTCCCATTCTGTTGTTTTCCTCTATTTCTTTGCATTGGTCACTGAAGAAGGCTTTCTTGTCTCTTCTTGCTATTCTTTGGAACTCTGCATTTAAATGTTTATATCTTTCCTTTTCTCCTTTGCTTTTCGCTTCTCTTCTTTTCACAGCTATTTGTAAGGCCTCCCCAGACAGCCATTTTGCTTTTTTGCATTTCTTTTCCATGGGGATGGTCTTGATCCCTGTCTCCTGTACAATGTCACGAACCTCATTCCATAGTTCATCAGGCACTCTATCTATCAGATCTAGGCCCTTAAATCTATTTCTCACTTTCACTGTATAATCATAAGGGATTTGATTTAGGTCATACCTGAATGGTCTAGTAGTTTTCTCTACTTTCTTCAATTTCAGTCTGAATTTGGCAATAAGGAGTTCATGGTCCGAGCCACAGTCAGCTCCTGGTCTTGTTTTTGCTGATTGTATAGAGCTTCTCCATCTTTGGCTGCAAAGAATATCATCAATCTGATTTCGGTGTTGACCATCTGGTGATGTCCATGTATAGAGTCTTCTCTTGTGTTGTTGGAAGAGGGTATTTGCTATGACCAGTGCATTTTCTTGGCAAAACTCTATTAGTCTTTGCCCTGCTTCATTCCGTATTCCAAGGCCAAATTTGCCTGTTACTCCAGGTGTTTCTTGACTTCCTACTTTTGCATTCCAGTCCCCTATAATGAAAAGGACATCTTTTTTGGGTGTTAGTTCTAAAAGGTCTTGTAGGTCTTCATAGAACCTTTCAACTTCAGCTTCTTCGGCGTTACTGGTTGGGGCATAGACTTGGATTACTGTGACATTGAATGGTTTGCCTTGGAAACGAACAGAGATCATTCTATCGTTTTTGAGATTGCATCCAAGTACTGCATTTCGGACTCTTTTGTTGACCATGATGGCCACTCCATTTCTTCTGAGGGATTCCTGCCCACAGTAGTAGATATAATGGTCATCCGAGTTAAATTCACCCATTCCAGTCCATTTTAGTTCGCTAATTCCTAGAATGTCAACATTCACTCTTGCCATCTCTTGTTTGACCACTTCCAATTTGCCTTGATTCATGGACCTGACATTCCAGGTTCCTATGCAATATTGCTCTTTACAGCATCGGACTTTGCTTCTATCACCAGACACATCCACAGCTGGGTATTCTTTTTGTTTTGGCTCCATCCTTTCATTCTTTCTGGAGTTATTTCTCCACTGATCTCCAGTAGCATATTGGGCCCCTACTGACCTGGGGAGTTTCTCTTTCAGTATCCTATCATTTTGTCTTTTCATACTGTTCATGGGGTTCTCAAGGCAAGAATACTGAAGTGGTTTGCCATTCCCTTCTCCAGCGGACCACACCCTGTCATATCTCTCCACCATGACCCGCCCATCCCAGGTTGCCCCTCGGGCATGGCTTAATCTCATTGAGTTAGACAAGGGTGTGGTCCTTGTGTGATTAGATTGACTAGTTATCTGTGAGAATGGTTTTAGTGTATTTGCCCTCTGATGCCCTCTTTCAAGACCTACTGTCTTACTTGGGTTTCTCTTACCTTGGGCGTGGGGTATCTCATCCCGGCTGCTCCTGGCTGCTCCCGGCCAGCGAAGCACAGCCATCGCACCTTACCTTGGACGAGGGGTCTCTCCTCACCGCCGCCCTTCCTGACCTCGGTCGTGGGGTAGCTCTTCTCGGCCGTGCTTAGTGCGCTGGCCCTCACCGCCGTCCTTCTTCGGTCGTGGGGTAGCTCTTCTCGGCCGTGCTTAGTGCGCTGGCCCTCACCACCGTCCTTCCTCGGTCGTGGGGTAGCTCCTCTCGGCCGAGCTCTTAGTGCGCGACGCAGCCGGCCGCGGGCAGGCGAGGTCGCTCTTAAGTGGCGCGCCGGTCGCGGGCAGGCGAGGTTGCTCTTAAGTGGCGCGGACTGTGAAGAAGGCTGAGCGCCGAAGAATTGATGCTTTTGAACTGTGGTGTTGGAGAAGACTCTTGAGAGTCCCTTGGACTGCAAGAAGATCCAACCAGTCCATTCTGAAGGAGATCAGTCCTGGAATTTCTTTAGAAGGAATGATGCTAAAGCTGAAACTCCAGTATTTTGGCCACCTCATGCGAAGAGTTGACTCATTGGAGAAGACTCTGATGCTGGGAGGGATTGAGGGCAGGAGGAGAAGGGGACGACAGAGGATGAGATGGCTGGATGGCATCACTGACTCAATGGATGCGGGTCTGGGTGACCTCCGGGAGCTGGTGATGGACAGGGAGGCCTGGCGTGCTGCGGTTCATGGGGTCGCAAAGAGTCGGACACGACTGAGCGACTGATCTGATCTGATCTGATTGGTTTTGCCATACATTGACATGAATCTGCCATGGGTGTACATGCTTTACCCATCGTGAACCCCCCTCCTACCTCCCTCCCCATATCATCCCTCTGGGTCATCTCAGCACACCAGCCCCAAGCATCCTGTATCATGCATCAAACCTGGACTGGTGATTCATTTCACATATGATAATATACATGTTTCAATGCCATTCTCCCAAATCATCCCACCCTTGCCCTCTCCCACAGAGTCCAAAAGACTGTTCTATACATCTGTGTCTCTTTTGCTGTCTTGCATACCTGGTTATCATTGCCATCTTTATAAATTACATATACATGTATTAGTATACTGTATTAGTGTTTTTCTTTCTGGCTTACTTCACTCTGTATAATAGGCTTCAGTTTCATCCACCTCATTAGAACTGATTCAAATGTATTCTTTTTAATGGCTAAGTAATACTGCATTGTGTATATGTACCACAGCTTTCTTATCCATTTGTCTGCTGATGGACATCTAGGTTGCTTCCATGTCCTGGCTATTATAAAAGTGCTGTGATGAACATTGGGGTACATGTGTCTCTTTCAATTCTGGTTTCCTCGGTGTGTATGCCGAGCAGTGGGATTGCTGGATCATAAGACAGTTCTATTTCCAGTTTTTTAAGGAATCTCCACACTGTTCTCCATAGTGGCTGTACTAGTTTGCATTCCCACCAATAGTGTAAGAGGGTTCCCTTTTCTCCACACCCTCTCCAGCATTCATTGCTTATAGACTTTTGGATCGCAGCCATTCTGACTGGCATGAAATGGTACCTCATTGTGATTTTGATTAGCATTTCTCTGATAATGAGTGATGTTGAGCATCTTTTCATCTGTTTGTTTGCCATCGGTATGTCTTCTTTGGAGAAATGTCTGTTTAGTTCTTTGGCCCATTTTTTGATTGGGTCGTTTATTTTTCTGGAATTGAGCTGCAGGAGTTGCTTGTATATTTTTGAAATTCATTCTTTGTCCGTTGCTTCATTTGCTATTATTTTCTCCCATTCTGAAGGCTGTCTTTTCACCTTGCTATAGTTTCCTTTGTTTTGCAGAAGCTTTTAATTTTAATTAGGTCCCATTTATTTATTTTTGATTTTGTTTCCAATATTCTGGGAGGTGGGTCATAGAGGATCCTGCTGTGATTTATGGTGGAGATGTTTTGCCTATGTTCTCCTCTAGGAGTTTTATAGTTTCTGGTCTTACATTTAGATCTTTAATCCATTTCGAGTTTATTTTTGTGTATGGACTGTGGCTCAGATCATGAACTCCTTATTGCCAAATTCGGACTTAAATTGAAGAAAATAGGGAAAACCATGAGACCATTGAGGTATGACCTAAATCAAATCCCTTATGATTATACAGTAGAAGTGAGAAATATATTTAAGGCACTAGGTCTCATAGATAGAGTGCCTGATGAACTATGGATGGAGGTTCATGACATCATACGAGACAGGGATCAAGACCATCCCCAAGGAAAAGAAATGCAAAAAAGCAAAATGGGTGTCTGGGGAAGCCTTACAAATAGCTGTGAAAAGATGAGGCATGAAAACCAAAGGAGAAAAGGAAAGATATAAGCAACTGAATGCAGAGTTCCAAAGAATAGTAAGGAGAGATAAGAAAGCTTTCCTCAGTGATCAATGCAAAGAAATAGAGGAAAACAACAGAATGGGAAAGACTAGCGATCTCTTCAAGAAAATTAGAGATACCAAGGGAACATTTCATGCAAAGATGGGCTCAATAAAGGACAGAAATGATATGGACCCAACAGCAGCAGAAGATATGAAGAAGAGGTGGCAAGAATACACAGAAGAACGGTACAAAAAAAGATTTTCACAACCAAGAAAATCATGATGGTGTGATCACTCACCTAGAGCCAGACATCCTGGAATGTGAAGTCAAGTGGGCCTTAGAAAGCATCACTACGAACAAAGCTAGTGGAGGTGATAGAATTCCAGTTGAGCTATTCCAAATCCTGAAAGATGATGCTGTGAAAGTGCTACACTCAATATGCCAGCAAGTTTGGAAAACTCAGCAGTGGCCACAGGACTGCAAAAGGTCTGTTTTCATTCCAATACCAAAGAAAGGCAATGCCAAAGAATGCTCAAACTACCACATAATTGTACTCATCTCACATGCTAGTAAAGTAATGCTCAAAATTCTCCAAGCCAGGCTTCATCAGTATGTGAACTGTGAACTTCCAGATGTTCAAGCTGATTTTAGAAAAGGCAGAGGAACCAGAGATCAAATTGCCAACATCCGTTGGATCATCAAAAAAGCAAATGAGTTCCAGAAAAACATCTATATCTGCTTTATTGACTATGCCAAAGCCTTTGACTGTGTGGATCACAATAAACTGTGGAAAATTCTGAAAGAGATGGGAATACTAGACCACTTGACCTGCCTCTTGAGAAACCTATATGCAGGTCAGGAAGCAACAGTTAGAACTGGACATGGAACAACAGACTGGTTCCAAACAGGAAAAGGATTACGTCAAGGCTGTATATTGTCACCCTGCTTATTTAACTTCTAGGCAGAGTACATCATGAGAAACGCTGGGCTGGAAGAAGCACAAGCTGGAATCAACATTGCCGGGAGAAATATCAATCACCTCAGATATGCAGATAACACCACCCTTATGGCAGAAAGTGAAGAGAAACTAAAAAGCCTCTTAATGAAAGTGAAAGAGGAGAGTGAAAAGGTTGGCTTAAAGCTCAACATTCAGAAAACGAAGATCATGGCATCTAGTCCCATCACTTCATGGCAAATAAATGGGGAAACAATGGAAACAGTGTCAGACTTTATTTTTCTGGGCTCCAAAATCACTGCAGATGGTGATTGCAGCCATGAAATTAAAAGATGCTTACTCCTTGGAAGGAAAGTTATGACCAACCTAGATGGCATATTCAAAAGCAGAGATATTACTTTGCCAACAAAGGTCCATCTAGTCAAGGCTATGGTTTTTCCAGTAGTCATGTATGGATGTGAGAGTTGCACTGTGAAGAAAGCTGAGCACGGAAGAATTGATGCTTTTGAACTGTGGTGTTGGAGAAGACTCTTGAGAATCCCTTGGACTACAAGGAGATCCAACCAGTCCATTCTAAAGGAGATCAGTCCTGGGTGTTCTTTGAAGGAATGATGTAAAGCTGAAACTCCAGTACTTTGGCCACCTCATGCGAAGATTTGACTCATTGGAAAAGACTCTGGTGCTGGGAAGGATTGGGGGCTGGAGGAAAAGGGGATGACAGAGGATAAGATGGCTGGATGGCATCACCAACTGGATTGACTTGAGTTTGGGTGAACTCCAGAGTTGGTGATGGACAGGGAGGCCTGGTGTGCTGCGATTCATGGGGTCACAAAACGTCAGACACGACTGAGTGATTTAACTGACCTGAACTGGGATGTTTCACCTTCGGTTTATCCTGTTTGGGGCTTTCTGGGTTTCTTGGACTTGGGTGATTATTTCTTTCCCCATTTTACGGAAGTTTTAAACTATTATCTCAAGTATTTTCTCATGATCTTTCTTTTTGTCTTCTTCTTCTGGGACTCCTATGATTCGAATGTTGACGCACTTAACATTGTCCCAGAGATCTCTGAGACTGACCTCATTTTTCTTAATTCGTTTTTCTTTTTTCCTCTGTGTTTCATTTATTTCTACCATTCTATTTTCTACCTCACTTATCCTATCTTCTGCCTCCGTTATTTTACTGTTGGTTCCCTCCAGAGTGTTTTTGACCTCATTTATTGCATTATTCATTATATATTGAGTCTTTTTTATTTCTTCTAGGTCCTTGTTAAAACTTTCTTGCATCTTCTCACTCCTTGTCTCCAGGCTATTTATCTGTAACTCCATTTTGTTTTCAAGATTTTGGATCATTTTCACTATCATTATTCAGAATTCTTTCTCAGGTAGATTTCCTATCTCTTACTCTTTTCTTTGGTTTGGTGGGCATTTATCATGTTCCTTTACTTTCTGGGTATTTCTCTGCCTCTTCATCCTGTTTATATTGCTGTGTTTGGGGTGGCCTTTCCGTATTCTGGCAGTTGGTGGAGTTCTTTTTATTGTGGAGTTTCCTCACTGTGGGTGGGGTTGGGCAGGTGACTTGTCAAGGTTTCCTGGTTAGGGAGTTTGTGTTGGTATTCTGGTGGGTGGAGCTGGATTTCTTCTCTCTGGAGTGCAATGAAGTGTCCAGTAATGAGTTATGAGATGTCAGTGGGTTTGGAGTGACTTTGGGCAGCCTGTGTATTGAAGCTCAGGGCTATGTTCCTGCATTGCTGGAGAATTTGTGTGATATGTCTTGCTCTGGAGCTTGTTGGCCCTTGGGTAGAGCTTGGTTTCAGTGTAGGTATGGAGGGTTTTGGATGAGCTCTTGTCAATTAATGTTCCCTGGAGTCAGAAGTTCCCTGGTGTTCTCAGGATTTGGACTTAAGCCTCCTGCCTCTGGTTTTCAGTCTTATTCTTACAGTAGCCTCAAGACTTCTCCATCTATACAGCATTGATGATAAAACATCTAGGTTAAAGATGAAAAGTTTCTCTACAGTGAGGGACACCCAGAGAGGTTCACAGAGTCACATGAAGAAGAAAAGAGGAAGGAGGGAGATAGAGGTGACCATGAGGAGAAGAGGGGGAATTAAAAGAGGAGAGAGCAAGCTAGCCAGTAATCACTTCCTTATGTGTTGTCCACAGTCTGAACCGCTCAGAGATGTTCACAGAGTTACACAGGAAAGAGAAGAGGGAGGAAGGAGACAGAGGTGGCCAGGAGGATAAAGTGCGGAATCAAAAGGAAAGAGACAGATTCAGCTGGTAATCAGTTCCCTAAGTGTTCTCCACAGTCTGGAACACACAAAGAGATTCACAGAGTTGGGTAGAGAAGAGAGGGGAGAGAGAAGAAACAGAGGCAACCTGGTAGAGAAAAAGGAGAGTCCAAAGGGGGAAAGAGCATTCAAGCCAGTAATCTCACTCCCAAGTAAAAATGGGTACTGAAGATTGGGTTCTTAAAGATACAAAATTGATAACAAATACCAAAAAGCAAAGATTAAAAATCTAGAGTAGAGGTTGGATTCTCAAAAATACAATATTAAAGAAAAAAAGAAAAACAAAGTCACAAAAATTATAAAATATATATATATGAAGTTTGCTTTAAAAAATAGGGTCTTTTTTTTTTTTTTTGCAAAGTAATCAGATCAGATCAGATCAGTCGCTCAGTCGTGTCCGACTCTTTGCGACCCCATGAACCGCAGCACGCCAGGCCTCCCTGTCCATCACCAGCTCCCGGAGGTCACTCAGACTCGCATCCATCGAGTCAGTGATGCCATCCAGCCATCTCATCCTCTGTCGTCCCCTTCTCCTCCTGCCCTCAATCCCTCCCAGCATCAGAGTCTTCTCCAATGAGTCAGCTCTTCGCATGAGGTGGCCAAAATACTGGAGTTTCAGCTTTAGCATCATTCCTTCTAAAGAAATTCCAGGATTGATCTCCTTCAGAATGGACTGGTTGGATCTTCTTGCAGTCCAAGGGACTCTCAAGAGTCTTCTCCAACACTACAGTTCAAAAGCATCAATTCTTCGGCGCTCAGCCTTCTTCACAGTCCAGCTCTCACATCCATACATGACCACAGGAAAGACCATAGCCTTGACTAGGCGAACCTTTGTTGGCAAAGTAATGTCTCTGCTTTTCAATATGCTATCTAGGTATAGTAGGTGATAAAAATGAAAATCAAAGGATTAATAGAGGACTTAAAACTAACAATTTTTTTTTAATTTAAAGAATGATAATAGTAAAAATATATCTTGGACTTTCTCCAAGATATGGTGTTGTTGTGGGCAGTGTGGGGTCAGTTCATTTTCGGATAGTTCCTTGATCCAGCTTATACTTCTCAAGATCTATAGGCCCCTTCCTATGTAGTCGGTGCTAACTACAGGGTTTTAATCTATTGCACCTGTCACTTCCAAGGCAGTTCCCTGTTTGTTTTAGCTTCTTCTGTTTGCTGGTCTCTTCAGTGTCTAATTTATGCCCTGACCCAAGGGGGCGGTGGTGGACACTTTTTTAGGCTCACTTGTTCAGTCGTGCTGTGGGGAGGGAGGAACACTGCAAACAAATAACATTGGCGTCTGTGGGGAGAGCACCCAGTGTCTCAGCCACACTGGATTTGCCCCTGCTCACGGCGTGTGTGCTTTCCCTGTCTACACTGCTTAGGCTCTAGGTTGCTCTGCCAGGAACTGCCTGAGGCTGGCCCTGGGTTGTATGCACTTCCCAGGTCTAAGTCGCTCAGGTTCAGGTACTCGGGTACTCCACAAAGGCACAAACTTGGTTGGGCTTGTGTTTGTGCCCTTCCCAGGTCTGAGCAGCTCAGGTGACCAGGTGTTTGGCAAGCACGTCACTGTGACTTATCGACTCCCCCATCCCTGCCACTAGGTTTTCTGGGTGTACAACCAGCTCACCTTCTCAGGCGGATGTTGACCATCCAGAATCCCAAGAAATCATGAATAACAACAAAGCCTGCTTACAGTTTGGTAGATGAGGCCTCTCTGGAGCCACGATTGCCCTCTTCCGGCTCTGGCTGCGCTCACCTGACTGTCTCCGGTGGGGAAAGGGCCTGTCTGCAGCCGGCTAGCTCTAGTCAGTCCTTTGTTCTGTGAGCAGGCCTGGTGGTGTCTTCAGTTCAGTCTCTCAGTTGTGTCCGACTCTTTGAGACCCCATGAATTACAGCACGCCAGGCCTCCCTGTCCATCACCAACTCCCAGAGTTCACCCAAACTCATGTCCATTGAGTCAGTGATGCCATCCAGCCATCTCATCCTCTGTCATCCCCTTCTCCTCCTGCCCCCAATCCCTCCCAGAATCAGGGTCTTTTCCAATGAGTCAGCTCTTCGCATGAGGTGGCCAAAGTACTGGAGTTTCAGCTTTAGCATAAGTCCTTCCAATAAACACCTAGGATTGATCTCCTTTAGAATGGACTGGTTGGATCTCCTTGCAGTCCAAGGGACTCTCAAGAGTCTTCCCGAACACCACAGCTCAAAAGCATCAATTCTTCAGCACTCAGCTTTCTTCACAGTCCAACTCTCACATCCATACATGACTACTGGAAAAACCATAGCCTTGACTAGATGGACCTTTGTTGGCAAGGTAATATCTCTGCTTTTGAATATGCCATCTAGGTTGGTCATAACTTTCCTTCCAAGGAGTAAGCGTCTTTTAATTTCATGGCTGCAGTCACCAACTGCAGTGATTTTGGAGCCCAAAAGCATAAAGTCTGACACTGTTTCCACTCTTTCCCCATTTATTTGCCATGAAGTGATGGGACTAGATGCCATGATGTTCGTTTTCTGAATATTGAGCTTTAAGCCAACCTTTTCACTCTCCTCTTTCACTTTCATCAAGAGGCTTTTTAGTTCCTCTTCACTTTCTGCCATAAGGGTGGTGTCATCTGCATATCTGAGGTGATTGATATTTCTCCCAGCAATGTTGATTCCAGCTTGTGCTTCTTCCAGCCCAGCATTTCTCATGATGTACTCTGCCTAGAAGTTAAATAAGCAGGGGGACAATATACAGCCTTGACGTACTCCTTTTCCTATTTGGAACCAGTCTGTTGTTCCATGTCCAGTTCTAACTGTTGCTTCCTGACCTGCATATAGGTTTCTCAAGAGGCAGGTCAAGTGGTCTAGTATTCCCATCTCTTGAAGAATTTTCCACAGTTTATTGTGATCCACACAGTCAAAGGTTTTGGCATAGTCAATAACGCAGAAACAGATGTTTTTCTGGAACTCGTTTGCTTTTTTGATGATCCAACGGATGTTGGCAATTTGATCTCTGGTTCCTCTGCCTTTTCTAAAATCAGCTTGAACATCTGGAAGTTCACAGTTCACATACTGATGAAGCCTGGCTTGGAGAATTTTGAGCATTACTTTACTAGCATGTGAGATGAGTACAATTATGTGGTAGTTTGAGCATTCTTTGGCATTGCCTTTCTTTGGGATTGGAATGAAAACTGACCTTTTCCAGTCCTGTGGCCACTGCTGAGTTTTCCAAACTTGCTGGCATATTGAGTGTAGCACTTTCACAGCATCATCTTTCAGGATTTGGAATAGCTCAACTGGAATTCTATCACCTCCACTAGCTTTGTTCGTAGTGATGCTTTCTAAGGCCCACTTGACTTCACATTCCAGGATGTCTGGCTCTAGGTGAGTGATCACACCGTCGTGATTATCTTGGTTGTGAAGATCTTTCTTGTACAGTTCTTCTGTGTATTCTTGCCACCTCTTCTTCATATCTTCTGCTGCTGTTAGGTCCATATCATTTCTGTCCTTTATTGAGCCCATCTTTGCATGAAATGTTCCCTTGGTATCTCTAATTTTCTTGAAGAGATCTCTAGTCTTTCCCATTCTGTTTTTCCCTCTTTTTCTTCGCATTGATCGCTGAAGAAGGCTTTCTTATCTCTCCTTACTATTCTTTGGAACTCTGCATTCAGTTGCTTATATCTTTCCTTGTCTCCTTTGCTTTTTGCTTCTCTTATTTTCACAGCTATTTGTAAGGCTTCCCCAGACAGCCATTTTGCTTTTTTGCATTTCTTTTCCATGGGGATGGTCTTGATCCCTATCTCCTGAACGATGTCATGAACCTCCGTCCATAGTTCGTCAAGCACTCTGTCTATCAGATATAGTCACTTAAATCTAATTCTCACTTCCACTGTGTAATCATAAAGGATTTGCTTTAGGTCATACCTGAATGGTCTAGTGGTTTTCCCTCCTTTCTTCAATTTAAGTCTGAATTTGACAATAAGGAGTTCATGATCTGAGCCACAGTCAGCTCCTGGTCTTGTTTTTGCTGACTGTATAGAGCTTCTCCATTTTTGGCTGCAAAGAATATAATCAATCTGATTTCGGTGTTGACCATCTGGTGATGTCCTGTGTTGTTGGAAGAGAGTGTTTGCTATGACCAGTGCATTCTCTTTGCAAAACTCTGTCAGCCTTTGCCTTGCTTCATTCCATACTCCAAGGCCAAATTTGCCTGTTACTCCAGGTGTTTCTTGTCTCCCTACTTTTGCATTCCAGTCCCCTATAATGAAAAGGACATCTTTTGGGGATGTTAGTTCTAAAAGGTCTTGTAGGTCTTCATAGAACCGTTCAACTTCAGCTTCAGCATTACTGGTTGGGGCATAGGCTTGGATTACTGTGATATAGAATGGTTTGCCTTGGAAACAAACAGAGATCATTCTGTTGTTTTTGAGATTGCATCCAAGTACTGCATTTCGGACTCTTTTGTTGACCATGATGGCTACTCTGTTTCTTCTAAGGGATTCCTGCCCACCGTAGTAGATATGATGGTTATCTGAGTTAAATTCACCCATTCCAGTCCATTTTAGTTCACTGATCCCTAGGATGTCGATGTTCACTCTTGCCATCTCCTGTTTGACCACTTCCAATTTGCCTTGATTCACGGACCTAACATTCCAGATTCCTATGCCATATTGCTCTTTATAGAATTGAATCTTGCTTCTATCACCTGTCCCATCCACAACTGGGTATTGTTTTTTGCTTTGGTTCCATCCCTTCATTCTTTCTGGAGTTATATCTCCACTGACCTCCAGTAGCATATTGGGCACCTACTGACCTGGGGAATTCCTCTTTCAGTATCCTATCATTTTGCCTTTTCATACTCTTCATGGGGTTCTCAAGGCAAGAATACTGAAGTATTTTGCCATTCCCTTTTCCAGTAGCCCACATTCTGTCAGACCTCTCCACCATGACCCTCCCATCTTGGGTGGCCCCACATGGCATAGCTTAGTTTCATTGAGTTAGACAAGGCTGTGGTCCGTGTGATCAGATTGGCTAGTTTTCTATGATTATGGTTTCAGTGTGTCTGTCCTCTAATGCCCTCTCGCAACACCTACTGTCTTACTTGGGTTTCTCTTACCTTGGACAAGGGATATGTCACAGGCGCCCCCTCTTCACCTTGAACGTGGAGTAGCTCCTCTTGGCCCTCCTGCACCCATGTGGTGTCTTTGGTTAGGGCTTTTTGCAAAGCTCTAGTCAGTCCTTTGTTCTGCGAGCAGGCCTGATGGTGTCTTAGATTAGGCCTTTTCACGTGGTAGCTATCCCACAGTCTAGTTTGCTATCTCAAGTTAGTTCCCTCACATTGCCCTCGGGGCATTCAGGCCTGGTCCTTACTCTAAGCAATGCAGCCCGCGCCTCCCTGCCCAGCCCCCGCTTGCTAGTGGTGGATGTGGGCATCTGTGCTGCTTCTCCACTGGGAGTTACCGTTGCGCACATAATCTGTGGGTTTTAATTATTTATTTATTTTTCCTCCCAGTTATATTGTCCTCTGAGGTTCCAAGGCTTGCCACAGACTCGCCAGTGAGAGTGTTTCCTGGTGTTTGAAAACTTCTCTCTTTTTTAAGACTCCCTTCCCGGGAGGGATCTCCATCCCTACCTCTTTTGTCTCTCTTTTTATCTTTTATATTTTTTCCTACCTCCTTTCAAAGACTATGGGCTGCTTTTCTGGGTGCCTGATGTCCTCTGCCAACATTCAGAAGTTGTTTTATGGAATTTACTCAGCGTTCAAATGTTCTTTTGATGAATTTGTTGGGGAGAAAGTGGTCTTCCCATCCCATTCCTCCACCATCTCAGGACCACCCCTGACCAGTAATTCTAATGACTATGTGACTAGCCTCCATCTGAGATGTCTGACAGTCATCTCAAATTTAATATGTTCAAACCAAGCAGTTGTGCCCTGGGTCCAGCCTCAATAGGCTCATAAACGCTGATTGATCATTTGTTAGAGATTTTGAGTTGACTTTACATTGGTAGCTTGAAACTGACTATCATGGAAACATTTACAATAGAAACTTTTTATTGCTATAAATCAGTGCCTTCCAGCTGGTTGTTAAATATTTACCAATATTGCACTTATCCAAACATGCTTGCTTTGTTCCTTAACCATAACTCTTCTCTTACTCACACATCCTATCAATTCCCAAACCTCTGATTATTTCATTCTCCAAAGTCCAATTTAAATTCACTTCCTCCTATGCTCATCTAATATTTGACAAGGAAACTAAAACTATCCAATGGAGACAAGATATTTTCTTCAATTAATGGTGCTGGGAAAATTGGACATTCATATTGGAAAAAAATGAAACTGGACCCCTGTTCTACAAAAAACCCTGTTCTACTCACAAAAATTAACTCCATATGGATTAAAGACTTAAATATGAGACATGACACCATAAAACTCCTAGAAGAAAACATGGAGAAAGAGCTTCTTGACATTAGTCTTCACAATGATTTTTATTAGATATGATTTCTAAAGTACAAAATAACAAAAGCAAAAATAAGTCAGTAGGAGTCTATGAAATTAAAAAGCTTTGGCACAGCAAGAGAAATAGCAGAATGAAAAGATAACCTACAGAATGGGAGAAAATATTTGCAAACAATATCTGATAAGGGATAAATATTCAACATATATAAGGAACACATACAATTCAATAGTGATAGTAATGAATCATAAAATATTAAAATCCAATTTTTAAAATAGGCCAAGGACCTGAATAGACATTTCCCAATGATCAACAGATACATGAGAAGGTGCTCAATATCACTAATTATCAGGGAAAGGCAAGTCAAATACACAATGAGCATGGCTATCATCAAAGAGGCAAGAGATAACAAGTGTTGATGATGTACAGCCACTATAGAAAACAGTACGGAAGTTCCTCAAAATAAAACTACCACATGATCCAGATATCCCTCTTCTGGGTATGTATGCAAACGAAATGAAACAACTGTCTGGAAGAGTTATCTGCATCCTCATGATTGTTACAGCATTATCTACCATAGTCAAAACACTGAAACAACCTTTCCAGTGGATTGATGGATAACATGGTGTAAATGTACAATAGAATATTCAGTTCAGTTCAGTTGCTCAGTTGTGTCCGACTCTTTGTGATCCCATGAATTGCAGCATGCCAGGCTTCCCTGTCCATCACCAACTCCCGGAGTTCATTGAAACTCATGTCCATCGAGTTGGTGATGCCATCCAGCCATCTCATCCTCTGTCATCCCCTTCTCCTCCTGCCCCCAATCCCTCCCAGCATCAGAGTCTTTTCCAAAGGGTCAGCTCTTCTCATGAGGTGGCCAAAGTATTGGAGTTTCAGCTTTAGCATCATTCCTTTCAAAGAACACCCAGGACTGATCTCCTTTAGGATGGGCTAGTTGGACCTCCTTGCAGTCCAAGGGACTCAAGAGTCTTCTCCAACACCCCAGCTCAAAAGCATCAATTCTTTGGCACCCAGCTTTCTTCACAGTCCAACTCTCACATCCATACATGACCAGTGGAAAAACCATAGCCTTGACTAGACGGACCTTTGTTGCTATTTGACCACAAAAAAGGAGGAAATCTTACCATTTACAACAACATGGAAGGACAGTGAGGGCATTGTGTTAAGTGAAGTACTTCAGACAGAAAAAGACGAACACTGTATGATCTCAGTAATATATTGGGCGGGGGGGACCTGAACTTACAGAAAGAGAACACATTGGTGGTTGCCAGAGTTAGGAACTAGGGGAAATAGGAGAACAGGATCAAAAGCTAAAAACAAAAAAAAAAAGGATTCACCTCCTCCAGCAATGACACTGAGCTTGCTTCTCCACCCCTGTCACTGCCCTTCACCCTTAACCTCACGCCACTGGCTTCCACCCCTATCACACCACTACACCCTTAACCCCAGGCTCTGGCTTCCACCCCTGTCACTCCCCTTCACCCTTAACCCCAAGCTCTGGTTTCCAACCCTGTCACTCCCCTTCACACTTAACCCCAGGCTCTAGCTTCCACCCCTGTCACTCCCCTTCACCCTTAACCCCAGGCTCTGGCTTCCACCCCTGTCACTCCCCTTCACCCTTAACCCCAGGCTCTGGCTTCCCCCCCCCGTCACTCCCCTTCACCCTTAACCCCAGGCTCTGGCTTCCACCCCGGTCACTCCCCTTCATCCTTAACCCCAAGCTCTGGCTTCCACCCCTTTCACTCCCCTTCACACTTAACCCCAAGCTCTGGCTTCCACCCCTGTCACTCCCCTTCACCTTAACCCCACGTCTCTGGCTTCCACCCCTGTCACTCCCCTTCACCTTAACCCCACGTCTCTGGCTTCCACCCCTGTCACTCCCCTTCACACTTAACCCCAAGCTCTGGCTTCTACCCCTGTCACTCCCCTTCACACTTAACCCCAAGCTCTGGCTTCCACCCCTGTCACTCCCCTTCACCTTAACCCCACATCTCTGGCTTCCACCCCTGTCACTCCCCTTCACCTTAACCCCACATCTCTGGCTTCCACCCCGGTCACACCCCTTCATCCTTAACCCCAAGCTCTGGCTTCCACCCCTTTCACTCCCCTTCACACTTAACCCCAAGCTCTGGCTTCCACCCCTGTCACTCCCCTTCACACTTAACCCCAAGCTCTGGTTTCCAACCCTGTCACTCCCCTTCACACTTAACCCCAGGCTCTGGCTTTCACCCCTGTCACTCCCCTTCACCTTAACCCCACATCTCTGGCTTCCACCCCTGTCACTCCCCTTCACACTTAACCCCAAGCTCTGGCTTCCACCCCTGTCACTCCCCTTCACCTTAACCCCACATCTCTGGCTTCCACCCCTGTCACTCCCCTTCACACTTAACCCCAAGCTCTGGCTTCCACCCCTGTCACTCCCCTTCACCTTAACCCCACATCTCTGGCTTCCACCCCTGTCACTGCCCTTCACCCTTAACCCCAAGCTCTGGCTTCCACCCCTGTCACTGCCCTTCACCCTTAACCCCAAGCTCTGGTTTTCAACCCTGTCACTCCTCTTCACACTTAACCCCAAGCTCTGGCTTCCATCCCTGTCACTCCCCTTCACCCTTAACCCCAAGCTCTGGTTTCCACCCCTGTCACTCCCCTTCACACTTAACCCCAAGCTCTGGTTTCCAACCCTGTCACTCCCCTTCACACTTAACCCCAAGCTCTGGTTTCCAATCCTGTCACTCCCCTTCACACTTAACCCCAAGCTCTGGCTTCCATCCCTGTCACTCCCCTTCACACTTAACCCCAAGCTCTGGCTTCCACCCCTGTCACTCTCCTTCATTCTTAACCCCAGGCTCTGGCTTCCACCCCTATCACTCCCCTTCACCCTTAACCCCAAGCTCTGGCTCCACTCCTGTCACTCCCCTTCATTCTTAACCCCAGGCTCTGGCTTCCACTCCATCACTCCCCTTCACCCTTAACCCCAAACCTCTGGCTTCCATCCCTGTCACTCCCCTTCATTCTTAACCCCAAGCTCTGGCTTCCACCCCTGTCATTGCCCTTCACCCTTAACCTCATGCCTCTAGAAGATTCTGACTTGGTTAATGATGCAGGGTAAAATACCCTTATTTTATAATATGTGTTTCTCAGGAGTCTAGCGAGTAGATATTACACTGTGGGTTTCTAGAGGGGACTTGGAGCCCGTGTCTGAGACATCATGGTAACCTCAGTGGCTATGGTCGAACTTGGCACGTAGTATATACTTGAAGGGCTGTGGTTTTGGTTATTGCCACAGAGTAAGTTTGCAATTCTTTTACACTGATTATTTGACCCCAACCAAAGTATTAACATCACTTCTTATTTCTCACCTTCATTCACCCTATTATATTTGTTACATTTTACTCAAACCAGGACCCATGATGCACCCCATGGCCACCTCCCACCATCCCCATCTTTGTGTATGCTCTGCCCTGTCCCCCTGGAATGTCTTTACCCATCTCCCTCAAGGTTTTACTCAGATGCCCTTTCTTCTGTGGCGCTTTTTTCTCTCCTTATTCTTTCAATTCTGCCACTCTAAGTAATCTGATCTCTCCACAGCATGTCTCCAAATTTGTCCACTAATTCCTAAAATTCCATGAAAAGGGGAAACTGAACTAATCCACTGTGGTTGACTGGACCGCATGGGGGAACTCCAGAGTTCATGAAGGATATTCTGAGAGTCTTGCCAAAGTCACTCCCTTGTCCAGACCAAACAGGAGTATGAGTGATGGATAGAGATTTCGGATGTGGGTATAATGAAGGGGAGGAGGGCAAGGCTGGCAGGACTTGAGTTCTGTCTATTTAAAGCAGCCTGTTTGGCAGCCCTCCCTGGAGAGGAGAAGGCCATCTGTGCTCTCATCCATATCAAAGGGACTGTTAACACCCTCCGGGCCAGGTCTGTTAGCCTTCCTCATAAAACCGTGTTTGGAGAGATATCTCTGGGGAGGGAATTTGGGGTTGAAACTGGAAGAAAGCAAGCCTGAAACTGAATTGGGAAGTAAGAGATATATCAAGGGGGAAAAGGCAACAGTTTTGAAGTGGAAAATATCTCGTGAGGAGTAAAAATAGTAGCTTTTAGGTGGCATATGAGGCAACTGGGCTGCTAACCCTCTCATCAGTTGACTTCCTGTGCCCCACTGGGACTGTCCTCTGAAGGCTGATTCTTGTCTTGGTGCTTCTAACCAGCTGGTATCACTACTTTGGCCATGGATTCTGACATTGCAGGAAGACAGGTAACTTAGCAAAGAGTTAAAGAAGTTTTGTTTTGACAAAACTGATTTACCAATCATTTATCAAGAATTTGTTGGGTGTCTGCTAAGAACAGATACCAAGTATCTGTCAAGAGTATCTGCTAAGAGTATCTGCCAAGAACAGTGACAGGTGCTAGGAGAGGGAGAGATACAAAAACAAACATGTGATTCAAATTTTGTTTTGTTTTGTTTTTATTCTCCCTTTGGTGCTTTGGATAAAGTGAATGGTTTTCATCTGGGAAGACAATATAAAGAATAAAGCGATTGCTTTTGCTAAAAATGATTCTGCTGCTGCTGCTGCTAAGTCACTTCAGTCGTGTCCGACTCTGTGCAACTCCATAGACGGCATCCCACCAGGCTCCGCCATCCCTGGGATTCTCCAGGCAAGAACACTGGAGTGGGTTGCCATTTCCTTCTCCAATGCATGAAAGTGAAAAATGAAAGTGAAGTCGCTCAGTTGTGTCCGACTTTTGCGACCCCATGGACTGCAGCCTACCAGGCTCCTCTGTCCATGGGATCTTCCAGGCAAGAGTACTGGAGTGGGGTGCCACTGCCTTCTCCGAAAAATGATTCTACCTAGTGATTTTTTTTCTGGCCTCACTGTGAGGCATGTGGGATCTTAGTTCCCAAGCCAGGGATTGAACTCATGCCCCCTGCACTGGGAGGATGGAGTCTTACCCATGGACCACCAGGGAAGTCCCTACCTTGTGACTGTTGACTTTCAGAGCTCACTCCTCTTCTTCATTTCAATTTAGTACACTTTTAGTAAACCCATACCCTGTGCTAAATACTTTGATGGGCCCGAGGAATATATATTTGAATAAAATATCATCTATTTTTTTCTTTTAAGAAGCTCACTGCCGAGTGCTGGAGGCAGATTCATAAACTTCTAATATTATCCCAGAAAAGTTATAATTAATGGAGGTACAAAGTACAATGGAGACATGTAAGAAAAAGGTAAAGGAGGCATTATGGAGGACTTAGAACAGTTTGCTGCTATTTTTTCTCTTTCAGTCATATGCTTTTTCATCACAAACTACTTGCTAGGTCCTGGCATCGCTGATCCAGAGAGTTAAGTTAGACAAAATTTTCCAGTAGGAAGAGAACACTACCTGTGACAAGTTGGCTTTTGCAATGAGCCTCAAGAGTCCTCTCAACACACCAGCCCAGGGAAGCCATTCATAGCCATCGCCATTCATAGCCATCGCCATTTGCACAGGACAGACCTATTTTTCACCTCGGCTTCCCTCCTGAAATGATGTTCTGCTCCTCCATTCCTTTAATTCTTACGGGTCTAAAATTCCTGTTTTTGTGCCCTAACACACCCTGATGAAAGATTATTTCAGGTTTTGTAATTTTAAATTGTGAACTTATCTTCATCCATGGAAATTCTCCACAGCCTGGCTTGAGAATATGCCATTCCCTAAAGGTTTCCAATTTGCTTTAGTCAGGCACACTGAAGATATTAGCCTTTTGGGACTAACTTTTGTATTAATCTCCTAGCTTGAGGATTCCCAGACTAAATAATTTTCAACCTGTTTCAAACCTCAAACTACTTATGGAAAGACTCACAACTTTCAAAGTCAGAAGAGAGATTTTTTCCTATCCAGGTAGACAAAGCCATTTATCCTTGCTAGTAGCTTGTTTTTTTTTTTTTTTTTCTATACCATCCTTTCAAATGTTCTTGCTTTACTGGGTGGAGAGCTTAGGGTGGTGGGTGATCTTATTTTCATTTCTATCTCTTGGTATCAGAGCTTCACACTCTGTTCACATGGATGCTAAGACCCCAGACTTATGGTTACTGGGACTAGAAACCCTCCTCCCTCCTGGACAGCCCCAGTGTTGTTTTGTATTTATAGCTTTAGTTTTCTTATTATTTGAAGACACTATAGAATTCCTTTTTTTTTTTCCCCTTGAGAACTCAACCATGCACTTTAAAGATTTTTGGTTACATTTTACCCAGAATTTCTAGGTTTAGACATGGTAGGAGAATATTCAAGTTGTTTACTGCCCAGAAAGAGAAACCATCCAGCAAACACTTAATACCTAACATCATTTAAGCCATCCTTAGCATCCATAGACACACACGAAAACAGAGTGGGGCCTGTGACAATGTCTGATTATTTTGGCCTTTACAGGTTCTAGATATAGAAGGCTGTGTCCTGCCTTCTACTCCTTATGGCAGAAACAAATAATATATTAACAGTTCAGGCATAAATCAAATCAACAATTTTTAGTGTACAAATATGGTCACATTTCTTTATTTTTTCTAGAATAACTTTAAATCCAGCTGCCTTCCCTGAAAGAGTCTAATGTCTCTCTGTTAAGGTTTCAATCTCTCCAGAAAATTATTCAAGAACTCCTAGGGATTATTCACTACAAAGGGAGTCAGTCCTCTTTTAAGACCCAGACAAGAGAACTACCCAGTCCCTCAGCGCAGCTATTGTTGGTCTTTGACACATGGTGTCGCTGTTGAGCAGGAGTCCTGCTGTGTGCAGTGTCGGTTGGTTACCGCTGCAGTTTCTTCTTTGCTGGTACCCTCATTTGGACAGCAAGGTTACAGTACAACTCTTTTAGTTCATTCCCAGATTGTCAGCAACCGTTTTCTAAAGTTGCGACTGAGTAGTTGGGCCTGAGGGCCTTTTTGCCTTAGCCAACTGCTGTGCCCAATGGCTCATCTCACTCATTCTTGCCCTCCTGTTTTGTAACAGTGCTTATACAGTGTATATTTTTCTCAAGGACATTAATTAAGCTCCCCTTCTTTTCACTTCTTCCTTATACTAAAAAAAAAAAACAAACCAAAAACAAATTTTATTAGTATGGTGATTTACAATTTCATAATTTACCAATATTCAAAACTCACCTTATACAGGTAATACTGAGACCTAGAAAAAAAAAAAGTGACTTTCCCAAGAGAATTCTACCAATTAATGGAAAAACTGGAACACCACTTTTCTCTGTACAAATAGCATATCTTTCAGACAGTAACTCTTGCCACACAGTAAGCGGTTTGAGGTAAAAATCAAGCAACTCCTATATATCTTCAGAAATCTTTTCTTATTTAAGTATGCATGCTAAGTCGCTTCAGTCATGTCAGATTCTGTGACTCTGTGGACTGTAGCCCACCAGGCTCCTCAGTCCATGGGATTCTCCAGGCAAGAATACTGGAGTGGATTGCCACACCCTCCTCCAGGGAGTCTTCTCAACCCAGGGATCAAAACTGTGTCTTCTGCCGCTCCTGCATTGCAGGTGGATTCTTTACTGCTGAGCTGCCAGGAAAGCCCTATTTGTGCAGTTCCCCTCACTAACTGTCTGTTCTTGATTGCCGTTAGTGCAGGAGTTGCAAAGTGAAAGTCACTCAGTCATGTCTGACTCTTTGCGACCCATGACCTATACAGTCCATGAAACTGTCTAGGCCAGAATACTGGAGTGGGTAGCCTTTCTCTTCTCCAGGGCATCTTCCCAACCCAGGGATCGAACCCAGGTCTCCTGCATTGCAGGTGGATTCCTTATCAGCTGAGCCACAAGGGACGCCACAACACTAATGTTTCTCAAAGTGTGGTCCTTAGACTAATAGGATTAACATCACCAGGGAACTTGTCAGAAAAACTAATTCCGAGATCTCATCCAGACATGCTGAGACCAAAACTCTGGGTGTGGGGACCAACAGTCTGTTTCACTACCTTAAAGGAAAGCCTGTCATACAACACATACAGTCTTTTATCTGTTAGATACTCTGATACAGTGCTTGACCAGGCACCTAAGATTTTGAAGGTCTTAAAAAATGTTTGCAATTTGAAAAATGAAGTTTAATCTCCAAGTCACAGAAAGAAAATACCCAACTGTAAATCAAAATTAACAAATAGGTCACTATGTACAACACAAAACAGTATATCAGTCAACTAAACTGGAATTCTTAAAACTACTTATATGTTTAATTAGGAATGTAGGTGTCTTTTAATATGATATGTGTATCTTCGAAATAGGTGCATACTTTGGTCTTGTTTTGTTGTTTAATTCTTGAACGCAGAGATTCAGTTTCTCATATGGCATCTTTGTAGATGTACATTAAATATGCAGGAGAGACATCATCAATTTCCAGACATGTCTTCAGATGACCACAAATATTGGCGTAATTAAAGGAAAGATAAAATTACTATGCTGTGGTGAACTCCCACTGAAATGGCTTCTTAAATTAAATTATTGCAGACAAATGAAATGAGAAAAAAATAAAAACCCAAACTATATAGCCCTAAAAGTTTGTTGTGGGAGGGTATCATGCTTGATTTCTATTTTCTTCTTCTCTCTGCTCTTTTACCTGTATATTCTCTAATGTAATGACATGAGATGTTTAAGTAACATGAGGTAGAAAAAAAGGAATATTTATTGATTGCTTACCATATATCAGCTTTTGTTGCATGCGTGCTCAGTCATGTCCAACTCTGCAACCTCATGAACTGTAGCCCACCAGGTTCCTCTGTCCATGGGATTTTCCCTAGGCAAGAGTACTGAAGTGGGTTGCCATTTCTTCCTCCAGGGAATCTTTTCAAACCTGAGATAGAACCTGCATCTCCTGTATCTCCTACATTGTAGGTGGATTCTTTACCACTGAGCCATGGGGGAAGCCCATATATCAACTACTATGTGCCTACTACATAACAAATGAGAGAATTCACTGAATGCAATACTAAATTCAATATTCACATTAAAAAAGAAGGCATTGACTATTGTTTCTTTTTACAGATGGGAAATCTGAAATTTCAGTTCAGTTCAGTTGCTCAGTCGTGTCCGACTCTGCGACCCCATGAATTGCGGCACACCAGGTCTCCCTGTCCATCACCAACTCCCGGAGTTCACTCAAACTCATGTCCATCGAGTCAGTGATGCCATCCAGCCATCTCATCCTCTGTCGTCCCCTTCTCCTCCTGCCCCCAATCCCTCCCAGCATCAGAATCTTTTCCAATGAGTCAACTCTTCGCATGAGGTGGCCAAAGTATTGGAGTTTCAGCTTTAGCATCATTCCTTCCAAAGAACATCCAGAACTGATCTCATTTAGGATGGACTGGTTGGATAGGAAGTTTAAATTACGTTCTAAGGCTGCGCAATCATAAATGTGGATCCAGGATTTAAATATCTTTGAGACACTAGGCATTCATGACTTTTCCACCTAGCATGCTACTTCTCTGAGGAGTAGCGTTAATAGTGAATATCAACTCTGGACAATTTTTACTATACAAGACATATGGGTGTCATTTATTATTGTTTCAGGATCTGAAAATTTGTGAAGTAACTAAGCCTTTCTATGCCAGTATATGTAGGCATATGTACAAAATAATTATTCTTTATGAGAAGTCCATATTTGCTATATTTGAATTGAACTTCAAAAGTCGACATTTAGGGGGAAAGTTTGTTATAATAAAGTCTATTTTGAGACTTTATTACTCCCCATTCTCTTATAAGACTTTAAACACAGCAAGCTCCATCAATCTGTTTTGTACTGGTTGCTTAGAGGCAGTCTGGCTACATCATGATTTGTCAGCTCTACAGAGTCATCTCCTAAAAATAGTACTATTGCTTGGTTATAAGGTTGAAAGAAAATAGCCCATAGCTACTATGGACAGACAATATGGTGTTATTCTTACTGGGACCAGGGCAAGTGTAATATGAAAGGCTTAGCTCACAAGCACTCCTTTCATCCAAGACTACTCTGATTCCTAAAAGACATATCTCATTGAATGTTCAGAGCTCCCCCACCTGCTAGCTCTCTGTCATCAATAGTTTAAGAAAGAAGTCTAATTAAGGAATGGAGATTCAACTCATATAATTTGCTCAGCAATAAGCTCACCCAGCAAACAAGAATCTCATTTATTTTAGTCCCAATGAGATTGCAGATGAACATCTATTCGTATGACAAAATGTTCTTGACATTGAGAAGTGGAAAAAATGCTATTAAAAAGATTACATAGTATTTGATCATTAAAAATTATGTTTATTCATCAATCCAGAGCAGGGGTCTCCAGCCTCTGGAATCTAATGCATTATGATCTGAGGTGGGGCTTATGTAATAATAATAGAAATAAAGTGCACAATGAATGTAAAGTGCTTGAATCATCTGGAAGCCACCTCAACCCCCAACCCCACAACCCTAGTCAATGGAAAAATTGTCTTCTATGAAACCAGACCTGGATGCCAAATGATTGGGGACCTTTGATCTAAGGATTCACATAAATATGTAGTAGAGAAGCACTGTTCAGTAGAAATATGAGTCACACATGTAATTTAAAATTTTCTAGAATCACATTTAAAAAGTAAAAAAAAAATAAGTAAAATGAATTGTAATGACATTTTAACTGTTCTAAAATATATTCATTTTACATGTATATATTTATGTAATTATATTATTTTATATACACAAATAACCATCTAGCAAATGAATATTTAAATACATTAATTTAACATATTAATATATTTTAACAATACATTAATCTATATAACAAAATATAGTAATGATGATATGTTTATTTAACCAATAAAATATATGTGTGAAATTGATATAAAATTATATACAGGTAGATAGATTTTACATTTTTTTCATAGCCTTTGACATCTGCTATTTTACTCTTTCAACCCATCTCAGTTTGGACACTAAATTTGGGGTGGGGAAATATTTGATGTGTTTTGATTTCATACATTTTATAAACATAGGTTCATATACTGAGTTATTCCATATAACAAGTCATACACAAAAGTTTTCTAATAAGTGAATTGTGAGTGTCAATTTTAAACTTAAATTAATTAAAATTAAAATAAGGTTCAGGAAGTAGTTCCCCTGTTATACTAGACTCATTTCAAGTGCTCAGTGGCCTCATGTAGCTATCGGCTGGTATGGTTGTGATGTTTTCTCATGAAGTCTCGAATTGCATGATCACTTCCAGACTCAGAGGATGATCTTCCTGCTCTGAAACCCAGGACAGTTGAGGCTGCCCTTATGTTTCATAATGAAGAAGAGATGAGATTAGACCTGGGAGTCAAACTCATAATCTCAGTCCTCATCAACCAATGTAGTGAAGGTGGAAAAACATTTTTATAAATATATGAAGCAGTGGCTAGATTCCAGAAGTTTTCTTGCTGGAATTAGGGAAAGAATCACCTGATTTATCATTAAGGAGAAACCATGGGAACAATTTTACTAATTGTATACTAATTATTTTTGCTTAAGAAATCAAGTGGAAACCTAGTGATATCTTTTTCAGACTGGAAACATGAATTCAGTCGTAAATAAAATATATCAGAGGTCTGAGATGCTCCATAGTTCATCAGGCACTCTATCTATCAGATCTAGGCCCTTAAATCTATTTCTCACTTCCACTGTGTAATCATAAGGGATTTGATTTAGGTCATACCTGAATGGTCTAGTGGTTTTCCCTACTTCCTTCAATTTAAGTCTGAATTTGCCAATAAGGAGTTCATGATCTGAGCCACAGTCAGCTCCCGGTCTTGTTTTTGCTGACTGTATAGAGCTTCTCCATCTTTGGCTGCAAAGAATATCATCAATCTGATTTCGGTGTTGACCATCTGGTGATGTCCATGTGTAGAGTTTTCTCTTGTGTTGTTGGAAGAGGGTGTTTGCTATGACCAGTGCATTTTCTTGGCAAAACTCTATTAGTCTTTGCCCTGCTTCATTCCATATTCCAAGGCCAAATTTGCCTGTTACTCCAGGTGTTTCTTGACTTCCCACTTTTGCATTCCAGTCCCCTATAATGAAAAGGACATCTTTTTTGGGTATTAGTTCTAAAAGGTCTTATAGGTCTTCATAGAACCGTTCAACTTCAGCTTCTTCAGCGTTACTGGTTGGGGCATAGACTTGGATTACCGTGATAGTGAATGGTTTGCCTTGGGAACAAACAGAGATCATTCTGTCGTTTTTGAGATTGCATCCAAGTACTGCATTTCGGACTCTTGTTGACCATGATGACTACTCCATTTCTTCTGAGGGATTCCTGCCCACAGTAGTAGATATAATGGTCATCTGAGTTAAATTCACCCATTCTAGTCCATTTTAGTTCGCTGATCCCTAGAATGTCGACGTTCACTCTTGCCATCTATTGTTTGACCACTTCCAATTTGCCTTGATTCATGGACCTGACATTCCAGGTTCCTATGCAATATTGCTCTTTACAGCATCAGACCTTGCTTCTATCACCAGTCACATCCACAGCTGGGTATTCTTTTTGTTTTGGCTCCATCCCTTCATTCTTTCTGGAGTTATTTCTCCACTGATCTCCAATAGCATATTGGGCACCTACTGACCTGGGGAGTTCCTCTTTTTTCAGTATTCTATCATTTTGCCTTTTCATACTCTTCATGGGGTTCTCAAGGCAAGAATACTGAAGTGGTTTGCCATTCCCTTCTCCAGTTCTTCCTTATGGCAGAAAGTGAAGAGGAACTAAAAAGACTCTTGATGAAAGTGAATGTGGAGAGTGAAAAAGTTGGCTTAAAGGTCAACATTCAGAAAACGAAGATCATGGCATCTGGTCCCATCACTACATGGGAAATAGATGGGGAAACAGTGGAAACAGTGTCAGACTTTATTTTCCTAGGCTCCAAAATCACTACAGACGGTGACTGCAGCCATGAAATTAAAAGACGCTTACTCCTTGGAAGGAATGTTATGTCCCACTTGGATAGCATATTCAAAAGCAGAGACATTCCTTTGCCAACAAAGGTCTGTCTAGTCAAGGCTATGGTTTTTCCTGTGGTCATGTATGGATGTGAGAGTTGGACTGTGAAGAAGGCTGAGTGCCGAAGAATTGATGCTTTTGAACTGTGGTGTTGGAGAAAGACTCTTGAGAGTCCCTTGGACTGCAAGGAGATCCAACCAGTCCATTCTGAAGGAGATCAGCCCTGGGATTTCTTTGGAAGGAATGATGCTAAAGCTGAACCTCCAGTACTTTGGCCACCTCATGAGAAGAGCTGAATTATCGGAAAAGTCTCTGACACTGGGAGGGATTAGGGGCAGGAGGAGAAGGGGACAACAGAGGATGAGATGGCTGGATGGCATCACTGACTCTATGGACTTGAGTCTGGGTGAACTCTGGGAGCTGATTGACAGGGAGGCCTGGCGTGCTGTGATTCATGGGGTCACAAAGAGTCGGACACGACTGAGTGACTGAACTGAACTGAGATGCTCCATCATAGTCCCAGAGAAATCCATTCATCATTGAGGTCATCTGACTCTAAGAGTAATAGAATTTATGTTGCAGAGTAATACAATGAGAGTAGGATATGGAATTCACTCAATCTTGAGAGCAGAAGTGCAGCTTTACCCTGAAGGAAATTGCCTCAACAACTGACAGTTTCCATTAGACAAGTTAAATTGAGAGGGATCAAGACAAGTTAAGTCAAGAAGAGGAAATAGGCTTTTCAGGGATCAGAATCAGTGACCCTTCACTGAAAGTACAGGACAGCCAAATGCCCAAGGGAGGAACCCTGGGGACCATTCAGGAAAAGGAGTTGATCTTGAAAGGAGCCCAGAAAGGGAGCTACAGATCTTTTGGAAAAACAGAGATGGTGAGAATGGTGTCAGTTCAGGAGTTCTGGATCAGGGAGGGGGCAGTCATTTGGTGCCAGAAAGTTGAAGGCACAATTTTGCCCTGGGTCATCCACAAAAATGTGGTTAACTTAAAAGCCAGCTTTTCAGCAGCTCCCATCTCCCCAGAGGCCAGTGTCTACAGCCATCAAACTGTGAAGGCATCTCTTTCCATGCTTCTCCCACTCAATCCTATTCCTCATGTTTGATCTCAAGTCTCTTGCTTTTGTCCTGCTGTCTTATACACAGATTCACTTCTTTGATATTTCAACATTATCTGACTTTTAATTTCTTCTCAAAACTGTCTCTGGACTCCACGTTTTGAGGTTGTGTTTTTCTTCACCCAGAATAGTTTTAGGATAAAGCATTTAATCCATTGGATAGCATATGCACAAATCCTGGAATCTATGAGCATTTTAGAGATTTCCTGCCCCCTACCCTGGCTAAATATTTTAGTCCTGAAAAAATACTTATGGCTCCAAATAATATAAGAAGACTGGAAAATTGAAAGTAATAAGTGCACAGAGAACTCAGCTCAGTGCTCTGTGATGACCTAGAAGAGTGGATAGGGAAGGTGGATGGATATGGAGGATGGGAGGGAGGCCCAACAGGGAGGAGAAATATGTACATGTATATAACTGCTTTACGTTATTGTACAACAGAAACTAACACAATATTGTAAAGAAATTATATTTCAATGAAATAAATATATTTTAAAAATAAGATTTACAAATATAACACTATGTTTATTGTGTTGTCAAATGTAGTATTTATACCAATTTCAATACCTTTGAATATAATTTTGGAAGTTGGAATTTCTTACTCTAAAATATTCCCTAAGTATACATGGTGATAGTTGAACAGACCATCAATTCAGTTCAATAGCTCAGTCGTGTCCGACTCTTTGCGACCCATGAATCGCAGCACGCCAGGCCTCCCTGTCCATCACCAACTCTTGGAGTTCACTCAAACTCAAGTCCATCGAGACAGTGATGCCATCCAGCCATCTCATCCTCTGTCGTCCACTTTCCTCCTGTCCCCAATCCCTCCCAGAATCAGGGTCTTTTCCAATGAGTCAACTCTTCACATGAGGTGGCCAAAGTACTGGAGTTTCAGCTTTAGCATCAGTTCTTCCAATGAACACCCAGGACTAATCTCCTTTAGAACGGATTGGTTGGCTCTCCTTGCAGCCCAAAGGACTCTCAAGAGTCCTCTCCAACACCACAGTTCAAATCCATCAATTCTTCGGTGCTCAGCTTTCTTCACAGTCCAACTCTCACATCGATACACGACCACTGGAAAAACCATAGCCTTGACTAGACAGAACTTTCTTGGTGAAGTAATGTCTCTGCTTTTGAATATGCTATCTAGATTGGTCATAACTTTCCTTCCAAGGAGTAGCATCTTTTAATTTCATGGCTGCAATCACCATCAGCAGTGATTTTGGAGCCCCAAAAATAAAGTCTGACACTGTTTCCACTGGTTCCCCATCTATTTCCCATGAAGTGATGGGACCAGATGCTATGATCTTTGTTTTCTGAATGTTGAACTTTAAGCCAACCTTTTCACTCTCCTCTTTCACTTTCAACAAAAGGCTTTAAAAAGCCTCTTCACTTTCTACCATAAGGGTGGTATCATCTGCGTGTCTGATATTATTGATATTTCTCCCAGCAATCTTGATTCTAGTTTGTGCTTCTTCCAGCCCAGCATTTCTCATGATGTACTCTGCACAGAAGTTAAATAAGCAGGATGACAATATACAGCCTTGACGTACTCATTTTCCTATTTGGAACCAATCTGTTGTTCCATGTCCAGTTCTAACTGTTGCTTCCTGACCTGCATATAGGTTTCTCAAGAGGCAGGTCAGGTGGTCTGGTATTCCCATCTCTTTCAGAATTTTCCAGTTTATTGTGATCCACACAGTCGAAGGCTTTGGCATAGTCAATAAAGCAGAAATAGATGTTTTTCTGGAATACTCTTGCTTTTTTATGATCCAGTGGATGTTGGCAATTTGATCTCTGGTTCCTCTGCCTTTTCTAAAACCAGCTTGAACATCTGGAGGTTCACAGTTCAGGTACTGCTGAAACCTGGCTGGGAGAATTTTGAGCATTACTTCATTAGTGTGTGAGACGAGTGCAGTTGTGCGGTAGTTTGAGCATTCTTTGGCATTGCCTTTCTTTGGGGTTAGAAAGAAAACTGACCTTTTCCAGTCCTGTGGCCACTGCTGAGTTTTCCAAATTTGCTGACATATTGACTGCAGCACTTTCACAGCATCATCTTGTAGGATTTGGAATAGCTCCACTGGAATTCCATCACCTCCACTAGCTTTGTTTGTAGTGATGCTTTCTAAGGCCCACTTGACTTCACATTCTAGGATATCTGGCTCTAGGTTAATCACACCATCATGATTAACTTGGTCATGAAGATCTTTTTTGTACAGTTCTTCTGTGTATTCTTGCCACCTCTTCTTAATATCTTCTGCTGCTGTTAGGTCCATATCATTTCTGTCCTTTATTGAGCCCATCTTTGCATGAAATGTTCCCTTGATATCTCTAATTTTCTTGAAGAGATCTCTAGTCTTTCCCCTTCTGTTGCTTTCCTCTATTTCTTTGCATTGTTGGTTGAGGAAAGCTTTCTTGTCTCTCCTTGCTATTCTTTGGAACTCTGCATTCAGATGCTTATATATTTCTTTTTCTCCTTTGTATTTTACTTTTCTTCTTTTCACAGCTATTTGTAAGGCCTCCCCAGACAGCCATTTTGCTTTTTTGCATTTCTTTTCCACGGGGATGATCTTGATCCCTGTCTCCTGTATTTTGTCACGAACCTCCATCCATAGTTCATCAGGCACTCTATCATATCTAGTCCCTTGATCTATTTTTCACTTCCACTGTATAATCATAAGGGATTTGATTTAGGTCATACCTGAATGGTCTAGTGGTTTTCCCTACTTTCTTCAATTTCAGTCTGAATTTGGCAATAAGGAGTTCATGATCTGAGCCACAGTCAGCTCCCAGTCTTGTTTTTGCTGACTGTATAGAGCTTCTCCATCTTTGGCTGCAAAGAATATAATCTATCTGATTTCAGTGTTGACCATATGGTGATGTCCTTGTGTAGAGTCTTCTCTTGTGTTGTTGGAAGAGGGTGTTTGCTATGACCAGTGCGTTCTCTTGACAAAACTCTATTAGTCTTTGCCCTGCTTCATTCCATACTCAAAGGCCAAGTTTGCCTGTTACTTCAGGTGTTTCTTGACTTCCTACTTTTGCATTCCAGTCTCCTGACTGACCATAGTCAACCGCAAATCAAATGCTATCTGTAGCAAAATGGTTTCAAAGGTAAAATTATAAGCATCCTTTCAAAAACTGTTTGCCTGAAAATTGTATTTGGTATGGGATGGGGGTTTTGTTTTGATATGTTTTATTTGAACTGTGGTGTTGGAGAAGACTCTTGAAAGTCCCATGGACTGCAAGGAGATCCAACTAGTCCATTCTAAAGGAGATCAGTCCTGGGTATTCTTTAGAAGGAATGATACTAAAGCTGCACTTTCTAACACCATACACAAAAGTGAACTCAAAATGGTTTAAAGATCTAAACGTAAGCCCAGAAACCAGAAACTCCTAGAGGAGAACATAGGCAAAACACTCTCTGACATACATCACAGCAGGATCCTCTATGACCCACCTCCCAGAATATTGGAAATAAAATGAAAAATAAACAAATGGGACCTAATTAAACTTAAAAGCTTCTGCACAACAAAGGAAACTATAAGCAAGGTGAAAAGACAGCCTTCAGAATGGAAGAAAATAATAACAAATGAAGCAACAGACAAACAACTAATCTCAAAAATATACAAGCAACTCCTTCAGCTCAATTCCAGAAAAATAAATAACCCAATCAAAAAATGGGCCAAAGAACTAAATAGACATTTCTCCAAAGAAGACATACAGATGGCTAACAAACACATGAAAAGATGCTCAACATCACTCATTATCAGAGAAATGCAAATCAAAACCACTATGAGGTACCATTTCACGCCAGTCAGAATGGCTGCTATCCAAAAGTCTACAAGCAATAAATGCTAGAGAGGGTGTGGAGAAAAGGGAACCCTCTTACACTGTTGGTGGGAATGCAAACTAGTACAGCCACTATGGAGAACAGTGTGGAGATTCCTTAAAAAACTGGAAATATAACTGCCTTATGACCCAGCAATCCCACTGCTGGGCATACACACTGAGGAAACCAGAATTGAAAGAGACACGTGTACCCCAATGTTCATTGCAGCACTGTTTATAATAGCCAGGACATGGAAGCAACCTAGATGTCCATCAGCAGATGAATGGATAAGAAAGCAGTGGTACATATACACAATGGAGTATTACTCAGCCATTAAAAAGAATACATTTGAATCAGTTCTAATGAGGTGGATGGAACTGGAGCCTGTTATACAGAGTGAAGTAAGCCAGAAAGAAAAACACAAATACAGTATACTAATGCATATATATGGAATTTAGAAAGATGGTAACAATAACCCTGTATACGAGACAGCAAAAGAGACATTGATGCATAGAACAGTCTTTTGGACTCTGGGAGAGGGAGAGGGTGGGATGATTTGGGAGAATGGCATTGAAATATGTATAACATCATATATGAAATGAGTTGCCCGTCCAGGTTCGATGCACAATACTGGATGCTTGGGGTTGGTGCACTGGGACGACCCAGAGGGATGGTATGGGGAAGGAGAAGGGAGGAGGGTTCAGGATGGGGAACACATGTATACCTGTGGCAGATTCATTTTGATATATGGCAAAACCAATACAATATTTTAAAGCTAAATACAATTAAATTAAAAAAAAAAATAAAGCTGAAACTCCAGTACTTTGGCCACCTCATGTGAAGAGTTAACTCTTTGGAAAAGACTCTGATGCTGGGAGGAATTGGAGGCAGGAGGAAAAGGGGACGACAAAGGATGAGATTTCTGGATAGCATCACCGACTCGATGGACGTGGGTTTGGGTGAACTCCGGGAGTTGGTGATGGACAGGGAGGCCTGGCATGCTGCAATTCTTGGGGTAGCAAAGAGTCAGACATGACTGAGCAACTGAACAGAACTGAATTGATATGATGCAGAGTGAAAGAACTCAACATCTATCAAGGCCTTGAAATGATCTTGCAAATCCCTCTCCATCCAGCCCATTCCTGGATAAGGCAAGTCCATATAGTAAGTAGTATGATGTGTCCACGGGGTCGCAAAGAGTTGGACGCAACTGAGCAACTGAACTGACTGATGACATGTCAGAAAGTCTGTGACATTCACATCCTGGACACATCAATTTCTAGCAGTGAGAAAGTTGACAACTTCTTTAGCCTCTCAGACCTTCCATTTATGTGAATATTCAGAGATTTCTGGGAGAATTACATAAAATGACAATTGGGCTCAGTGTCTAGTAGGTCAGTAGGACAGTCTAGAAAGAGAAAAGATGGATTAAATCCCTGTGTCCTACAGGCGAACAGAAACAGAGGGATAAAATTGAACTTGGGAACAAGGACTAAACTTAGGAGTTAAAAACTACAGGCTTCGGAACTGCAAACCTTACAAAATTCAGCATTATTTACTGGGAGAAAGAGAGACTCAAGATAATAGTGCTAAGTGGCTCTTATGGGCACAGCATCACTGTTCCCATGACTCATTCCCTTCCCTGTAGGATAATTATGAATTCTCACCCATTGTCATGGAACTTGTTGAGCTACCCTAGAGACTGAAGGCTCTTGGCCACTGGGTCAACTTGGTCACCTGGCTTGTTTTAGCCAAGGCAGTGCAAATGCCACATGCAGATAATAGCTTTAAGGGCAGTGGAATGATATGGCTCTGCCTCTTAGCTTTTCCCCTTGTCCACAATAATGATGTAGTGTCCCAGAGAAGGGCTGCTGTTCTTGATTAGTTCCTGGTATGAGAAAGCACATGGAGGAAAGCCACAGCCCACAGCCATGGTGGAGATGCTACCATGGGACTGTGGGAGAAATAAACATTTGTTGTTACACGTCACTGAGATTTGGGACTTGTTTGTCACCACAGGAAAGCCGATTAATATAGGAATTTAGGAGGTAGACACACCCAAGTGAGAGCATTATTCTCCTTGATCTTATATGGATCTAATTTGAGAAAGATGATTTTTGCATTAACCAGCAGTAAAGAAAACCAGTAGGTTCCACTCTTCCCAAAACAATGCTGTGCATGCTGCTAAGTCACTTTGGTCGTGTCCTACTCAGTGCGACCCCATAGACGGCAGCCCATCAGACTCCCCTGTCCCTGGGATTCTCCAGTTAAGAACACTGGAATGGGTTGCCATTTCCTTCTCCAATGCAGGAAAAAGGAAAGTGAAAAGTGAAAGTGAAGTCTCTCAGTCGTGTCCGACTCTTCGCGACCCCTGGACTGCAGCCCACCAGGCTCCTCTGTCCATGGGATTTTCCAGGCAAGAGTACTGAGTGGGGTGCCATCGCCTTCTCCAAATGCGGTGCATACTCTATGGTAATTAACACTTTAACAGAATTAGTACATTAACATTAAGGTGTAATCCCTGAACCACCCATGTCACACACCACACGGTCCACATGAAGAGTGTAGGAGTGGAGTCACAGAGATATTTGAACACCAGTGAAGTTACTTATATTTGTCTCTAATGACATCTTCTGGGATTTCTTGATGTAAGCATTTTACATTTTTCAGTTATAAGTGTGAACTATTCTTTCTTGCCAATTTTGCTAGTGTTAGGAATACTTCGCAAGGTTCTTTCTGTACTTAGAAAATCAGCATTAATTAAATCAACTCATTTCCTAAGTGCTTAATATAGCACACTACTTTTTCCTTTGTGGTGTGAATCTGTTGTTTCTTCTCTGAGTTCTAGATAAATAAAAGTACCTTGACTCAGAAGAACATAACCTTTCATTAATTAAAGCAATGTCGGGGGAGTGTGTAATTTCCTCAGTTCTGTCGCCACAGCAAATATTTGAAGTGATGGATGCATCACCTTCTCGATGGACATGAGTTCGAGTCAACTCCAGGAGTTGATGATGGTCAGGGAGGCTTAGTGTGCTGCAGTCCATGGGGTCACAAAAAGTGGGACACGACTGAGCGACTGAACTGAACTGAACTGACGGACCATTGTTAACAGCTCCGTGTTACAGCTCAGTTTTATTTAGAAAGCAAAGGAAAATACATCCTCTAGGCATGAGGCTGGCTGGACCCAAAAGACATGAAGGGAAGAGATGCCTCCTCCCCTCTCCCCCCACTCAATTTTGGCTCCTCTTTTGATATGTTTTTTCCCCTCCCCCTGAGCCTACCCTATGTAAACTGGGCTAGCCAGGAGGGCTGTTTGTTTTACCTGAGGTCCTCACTCCAGTCCTTGGACCTTCCTTTGTTCTATCTTCACGGGGTTTTCCCTTCTTTGTCTTTTAGCCACCACCATTTTAGACTCCTTTTTCTTATTCTAACTACCTAACTGTAGTAAGTACTAAGATTTTTTGGAGTAAACTTTTAAAATACTAAATATAAAAATAGTGTTACACACAAAAATGCTTTCCTGGTGGCTCAGTGGTAAAGAAACTGCCTGCAATGCAGGAGACCCTGAGTTGCGATGATCCCCTGGAGAAAGGAATGGCTCCCCACTCCTGTACTCTTGCCTGGAGAATTCCATGGACAGAGGAGCCTGGCAGCCTACAGTCCATGGGATCACAAAGAATTAGAATCGACTGAGAGACTATCACTCATAGACAAAAATAACCCCAAAGCTCTGGGATCTACCCAAAATGTAAAGAAATAGGATACAAGATACCTTCCAAAAATGTCTAATGGCTAGGGGTTGGAGGACGGGTGAGAAATTAAACTAAATCTTAAGTGTATTCTTCTGAATTCAATCCATTCCATAAGCTATTTGCACATTTCATGGTTGATTTGTTTTGCATTGTAGCTTTGGAATTTAAATGCAATATCAAGTCTTTAAAAAGATATTAAATTTTTAAAAATTATCTACAAATAAACATTAGACCGGATTAATTTATTTTAAAGATATGACCCAGAAAAAATCTATTTCTGCTTTATTGACTATGCCAAAGCCTTTGACTGTGTGGATCACAATAAACTGTGGAAAATTCTGAAAGAGATGGGAATACCAGATCACCTGACCTGCCTCTCTAGAAACCTGTATGCAGGGCAGGAAGCAACAGTTAGAACTGGACATGGAACAACGGACTGGTTCCAAAAAGGAAAAGGAGTATTTCAAGGTTGTATGTTGTCACCTTGCTTATATGACTTCTACGCAGAGTATATCATGAGAAACGCTGGGCTAGAAGAAGCACAAGCTGGAATCAAGATTGCCAGGAGAAATATCAATAACCTCAGATATGCAGATGACACCACCCTTTGGCAGAGTGAAATAGAAGAGTGAAAAAGTTGGCTTACAGCTCAACATTCAGAAAACTAAGATCATAGCATCTAGTCCCATCATTTCATGGGAAATAGATGGGGAAACAGTGGAAACAGTGGCTGACTTTATTTTGGGGGCTCCAAAATCACTGCAGATGGGTATTGCAGCCATGAAATTAAAAGATGCTTACTCCTTGGAAGGAAAGTTATGACCAACCTGTCAGGGAACTTTTAAGGAATCCTATATGTTATTTTCTGTTTCTAAAGGGCCCTCTATTCCTTATCAGTTCCTGGAAAACAGGAACGAGCAGAGCTGCACGTAGTTCTCAGGACTGAGGCCATGAGGCGGAACGCATACATGGATTACTTTCAGTAACTTTTTTACTTTTCTGTAAACCTACTTAGTCATTGTTCCTATTTCCAATACATGGATTGTCTTCTGGCCCTGTGGCAATTGTTATTCCCCTAGTTACTGTTGTTATGGACCTATGACTATTGTTATTCCCTTAGTTGCTGTTGTTATGTATCTGGTTTCGGCGTTTTTTACTCAACTTAATTTTTCTGCCTAAAGCTTCCTTGTATAACAATATATAAACACATGCTGCCATGAATAAAGCATCCTTGTTCCACTAGAGACTTTCGTCCCCCGTGTCCTTCTTTTCGTTGACTCCTGTCCCCAGTTTCTGGTCTGTCAAGAAGACCGTAACACCAACCTAGACAAGCATATTAAAAGGCAGAGACATACTTTGCCAACAAAGGTCCATCTAGTCAAGGCTATGGTTTTCCAGCCTTGGAAAAACCATACATCCATATATCCATCCATGTATGGATGTGAGAGTTGGACTATAATGAAAGCTGAGTGCCTAAGAATTGATGCTTTTGAACTGTGATGTTGGAGAAGACTCTTGAGACTCCCTTGGACTGCAAGGAGATCCAACCAATCCATCCTAAAGGAGATAAGTCCTGGGTGTTTATTAGTAGGACTGATTTTGAAGCTGAAAGTCCAATACTTTGGCCACCTGACACGAAGAGCCAACTCATTGGAAAAGACCCTGATGCTGGGAAAGATTGAGGGCAGGAGGAGGAGGGGATGACAGATGATAAGATGGTTAAATGGCATCCCTGACTCAATGGACATGAGCTTGGGTAAACTGTGGGAGTTGGTGATGGACAGGGAGGCCTGGTGTGCTGCGGTCATGGGGTCACAAAGAATCGGACACAACTGAGCTACTGAACTGAACTGATAATTAAATAACCCACTTAATTCAACCCATGTTTACTGAAACTCTTCCATGTCAAAGCTGAGCTTCTGAGCTCAAGAACTTTGGAGCAGATAGGATCTACTGTAAGGCAAATCTAAATTACACAATTAGAATGATGCTTTTAAGTATAACTTTCTGTGATGATGAAAGTGTTCTACATCTATGCTGTCCAATATAGAAGCCACAAGCTTCTTATCATTTTAAATAATGCTCAAGTGAAAGAAAAGTCGAATTTTGCACATTATTTAATTTTAATTCATGCAAATTTAATAGCTACACCTGTCTATTGGTTTCCATCTGGACAGCAAAGAACTAGAAAATGGGTAAAACTGACATAAGCAACATAAGAGGTTATAAACATTATGTTTGCTAGAATGTTTTAGAAAAAAAAAAAAACCTACTGACAGGTCAGGGGAATCAGGAAAACATTTGTGCAAGTGACTTCTGGGAAGAGTTTTAAAGATGTGTAATATTGGTTTATATATAAATGTGTGTATGCATGCACACACATACATACACATTATAAAAGAATCAGGGGAAGAATTTTGCAGGAAGAGGGACTAGAGTGAATAAAACAATGTGTGGAAACTGTTTGGAAACTGGTAAGGCCAGCTTGGTTTTGGCATAAAAGTATGTACAATAGTAATATGAAATTATTCTGAGTAGATTCTTGGATGTTATTTTGTAGATCTTGGTTACCATTCTGAAAAGATGGTATTTACCTTGGTAATAACTTTTGCATGTTTTCTGGAGCACCAAATTAATGTGACCAGAGACGATAATCTGATGGCAGTAATTAAGAAGTTGTGGAGGGACAGGAAAACTAAAACTTGTATTAGCAGACTCATACAAGTATCGCTGGCAAGATAGTGAAATATGTAATAAGAATGATGGAAATGAAAATTTTGAGATGGTTTAGAAGTTTCTGTGTTTGGAGACATGTGAATAGAAACTGGTACTTACCATTTTTCTTTGGAGGTTTGTGATGATAGGATATTATGCAGTAGCACCTTTTACCATCAAAGGGAGAAGGGATTTTGGCACCTTGGAATAAGATGGAGGGAACTGCAACCTGATAACAGCTTTATGAAGCTTTCAAAGAGAAAGAAAAGAGGACTTCAGTTTCCACTGGTCACCAAAGCATCTGAGAATTTAGAGAAGGGGCAAAAGTAATAGAACTGCCCAGCGAATGCTTGTACCTCCTTAGCAAGCCCTACTTAGAGAACCATCCAGTTGAAAATATTTAAGAATTTCTCTTGAGAGTCCTTCTTTGACTCATGTGTTACGGAGAAATGTGTTATTTAATCTCCAGGTATTTGGGGATTTTCCAGCTATCTTTCTGTTTTTGATTTCTAGTTTTATTGTAGAGCAGACATTATATGATTTCAATTCTTTTAAACTTGTTAAATTACATTTTATGGCCCAGAAGGTGAATATATACTGGTGGATGTCCCATGTGTGCTTGAGAATAATGTTTAATATACTGTTGTTGGATGAAGTAGCTTATAGATGTCAATTATGTCCCGTTGATCAATGGTACTTCGAGTTCAGTTGTGCCATTACTGATTTTCTGCCTGCTGGATCTGTCCATTTCTGATAGACAGGTATCAAAATCTCCCTCCAAGAATAACAGTGGGTTCATTTATTTATTTTCACAGTTCTGTAAGCTTTTGCCTCATGTATTTCAATGTTCTATTGTTTAGGTGCATGCACATTAAAGATGGTTATGTCTTCTTGGACTACTGACCCCTTTATTACATACATACACAATGCCCCTCTGTGTCCTCAACTTACCGTACTCTAAAGTCTGCTCTTTCCAAAATCAATATGGTTACTCCCACTTTCATTTGATCAGCATTACCATGGCATACCTTTCTCCATCCCTTTCCTTTTAAGGTACATATGTCTATAGTTAAAGTGGGATAGTTGTAGACAACCTATAGTTGAGTCTTGTTTTTTGATTCATTCTAATAATCTGTGTCTTTTAATTGATTAGAACACAGACTTTTAAAGTGACTATCTATACTATGTGATTCCATTTATTTTGTGCTTTCTTAGCACATCAGTTATATTTCTTTTTAAACTTTTTTTTAGTATTTGCCCTAGAGTACACTATACATTTAAAATAATTCAAGTCTGTTTTCATATAACATTCTATTACTTCATAGGTGAAAGTGTGTTAGTCACTCAGCTGTGTCTGACTCTTTGTGACCCCCTGGACTGTAGCCTACCAGGCTCTTTGGTCCATGAAATTCTCCAGGCAAGAATACTGGAGTGGGTGGCCATTCTCTTCTCCAGGGGATCTACTCAACCCAGAAATCGAACCTGGGTCTCCTGCATTGTAGGAAGATTCTTTACCATCTGAAACACCAGAGAAGCCCTTGATGGGCAGTACTTTAATAACAGCAAAAGAGATCCTAATTCCTCCCTCAATCTTTTGGTGAACTTGTATCCCTGTGAACATCAGCAATATTTCTCAGTGTCCCCATCTTTGGTGTGACCACATAGCTAGAGGGAGCTGAAATTAAGTATTTCCTTCCTCCAAACAGGCTGTTCTCAGTCACTCAGTCATGTCTGACTCTCTGTGGCCCCATGGACTATAGCCCATCAGGCTCCTCTGTCCTTGGGATTTTGCAGGCAAGCATACTGGAGCAGGTTGCCATTTCCTGCTCCAAGGGATCTTCCCCATCCAGAGATTGAACCAGCATCTCTTTCTTCTCCTGCATTGGCAGGAGGATTCCTTACCACTAGCACCACCTATGAAACCCTCCAGACAGGTTGCTGCTAAGTCACTTCAGTCATGTCCGACTCTGTGCAACCCCATAGATGGCAGCCCACCAGGCTCCCCCGTCCCTGGGATTCTCCAGGCAAGAACACTGGAGTGGGTTGCCATTTCCTTCTCCTATGCAGGAAAGTGAAAAGTGGAAGTGAAGTCACTCAGTCGTGTCCGACTCTTAGCGACCCCATGGACTGCAGCCCACCAGGCTCCTCCATCCATGGGATTTTCCAGGCAAGAGTACTGGAGTGGGGTGTCATTAAGCTCTAACAAAACCCCAATAGGTTAGGCTCTAGTAAAATAACTTCTCCTTGGGCTTGGCCTTGTTAAGAACAGAGTGCTCTGTTTTTAAATGGTCACTTTTGCCTTTCCCCTGCTTGAAGCAAGAGAAAATTTTCCTCCAATATACATAGAGGTCCTGGAGATGAATCACAAAAGCAAGGGACTCCCCTTAGGACTGGGTTTGGGGCTACTTTCTCTGTAAATGAATCTCTAAGTTGAAGGTAAACTATTTGAGGGTGGGTAAAAAGAAAGTGGAGGATTCCATGACAATGGAGAGTTCCTATGTGGGTAACAAGTAAATTAATAGTGCTATTAATAGAAATGCAGAGTCACATGGAAAAGCTGATTTTGAGGGAAATTGTGATGTTCTCTTAGTGAGAAGCATAATAAAACCAATAGTATTTCTCTTTTTTTCCTAACATCAAGGATGATTCACCAAACGGTGTTTATACAAAACAAACAACCACCTCCTTCAAAAAAATCTTCAAGTAGATGATCCCCAGACCTAGCTCTCTATTAAATACACCTAATGGTGCCTCCAGTCAACATCTCCCAGGGGAGCCTCTTGGCTGTTGTTCTTGGCCGTGACCACTTCTTGGCCACTATTTCCAACAGTGGTCAGCATGAATTTCCATAGCTGTACCTCCCAGTGGCCACCCATATTGTCACAGATCCTAACCAGCCCCAGCACCTCCGGGCAGGTCTTCCTCCTGGTGAATAAGACTGCCAGAGATTGTCAGCAGCTCTTGACCTCTGAATCCCTGGAATCCCTTTAAATTCTAAAAGGTTTAATTTTAAAGGATCTCAATCCCAAACATCTTTAAAGGCTTATGGTTTCCCTCAGTGACTAATGGGCACATTAGACTTCCAGCATCACTCCCCAAGGCCAGCTCTCAATAGGTTCCGTGTTAAGCCCTTAAGGGGCCGTTAAGATGCCACATTATTCTTTTAAAGTTCTTTATATTTCCATTGGCTATTCTACATACCTCTAGTAGAAAAGTCCCATGGGCAGAGATGTTTGGATTCTGGCTTGAAAGACTGATGGGTGTTTTCTCATTGTGGGATCCTCTGGGTACTCCAGAGAGCTGAGCAACCTGTGTGTAGGAAGGAGGTCACTGGACAATCCTGTTTAAAGCAGAGCAGCAGAAAGACCACCACGAGAAGACTGTTGGAAAATTGACAAAGACTCAAACCCAAAAGAATGAAAGCCATCAGAAACTGTGTGAGTGAACTGAGAATGTGTATAATATTCTCAGGAAAGCATTTTAGTTGCTTTTCCCACTTTCTTTCACTGTTCACTAAGGCAGATACATGAATTGGCATCTCTGCAGCTCGAGCAAAGCTCCTGTTATCTTTAAAAGGTATCTCTCTGGGTCGGGAAGATCCCCTGGAGAAGAGAATGGCTACCCACTCCAGTATTCTTGCCGGGAGAATTCCTTGGACAGAGGAGCCTGGTGGACCACAGTCCATGGGGTCACAAAGAGTTGAACACAACTGAGTGACTAACACTTTCACTTTCACTTTTACCAGAGGCCACTTTATAAAACCCACAACTTCCTCCCCACATCTAGGGAGTTTTAGTGTTTGGCTCATGGTCCACACACCTTGCTTCTCTCTCCACGTCCCTCTGTCAAGATGTCTATGCAAAGGAAATTCTGAGAATTGCCTCAAACTTTTCAGAGCTCCTTAATGTAAACATGGAAATGCCTTGTACAAATTATCAAGACATGAAATAAATTTCACACTGAGATTCATCAGCTCAAATTATGGGTAAAGGTTAAAAATCAGCAAATAAGTAAAATACAAAACAAACAACAACAACAAACTCAGTCGTGTAGAAACTATTTCCCAAGTCCCTGCTTTTAATGTCATTTTCAGCACTCTATAATAGCTCACTATGCTATGCTATGCTATGCTGTCACTTCAGTCGTGTCCGACTCTGTGTGACCCCATAGACGGCAGCCCACCAGGCTCCTCCGTCCCCGGGATTCTCCAGGCAAGAACACTGGAATGGGTTGCCATTTCCTTCTCCAATGCATGAAAGTGAAAAGAAAAGGTGAAGTCGTCAGTCATGTCTGACTCTTAGCGACCCCATGGACTGCAGCCTACCAGGTGCCTCTGTCCACGGGATTTTCCAGGCAAGAGTACTGGAGTGGGGTGCCATTGCCTTCTCCATAATAGCTCACTAGAGAGGATAAAACAAATACTGACCACAGATCAGAATGAATTTAGGTAGAGAGAATTCAGATTGAGGATAAAAATAAGGAGTTGAATCTATTCTTACTAAAAACAAAACAAAAATCCCTCTGGAATGATATAAAAGAACATGAGAAAAAAAGTAGAACTACAATAGTTTGTCTTTTTTTTTTTTTAATGCTAAGGGTTTCAGTATTAGAGGATTTCAATCATAAACCTAGAATAAATCAATATACACTGGATTTAAAAATATTTGATATTGTTAGTGAATGCAGAAGTATAAATTTAAATTTTGACCTCAATTCCCCAATTTAAATAGCTCTACAGATGGTAAAGAATTTGCCTGCAGTGTGGGAGACCCCGGTTTGATTCCTGGGTCGGGAAGAACCCCTGTAGAAGGAACAGGCAACTCATTCTTTTACTCTTGCCTGGAGACCTCCACGGACAGAGGAGCCTGATGGGCTACAGTCAGTCCATGGGGACGCAGAATTGGACATGACTAAGATACACTGATTCTTGGATTTCATATGCTCTGTTTTAAATCTATCTGTATTTCCTAAATTTTGTAATAACTTCTTTGTATAGCACCCATCATATCAGCAGTCAGATTTGGGTACTTACTGTGCTTTATGTATTATTTCTATAAACATGATGATTGACTGGACGTCACTTGAAAATATAAGATAATAAATATAAGATATTCTTAAACCAATTAGTTTCATGGGTCTATTATTATTCTTTTGGTGTTTATTATATTTAGGGCTAAAATGTAATCACTATAGTATTTATTTATAGCCCAGCCTTTTCAGGGAAAAGACCCAAGATACCATAAATGATGTTCATGAAACCTGGTTGAAAATGAGTATGAAAATGAATCTATACATAGCAACTACTTTTTTAAAAATCAGACAGCTGGGTTTAGTTTGAAATTTGCATTTATTCACACATGAGTAAACATGATTGAAGGTATTACCTCATCCTCTCTTCTCTTAGCCTCTTCTGCCCTGTCCCTGGATGCTTTATTAGCTGGTCATCTCTAGCTTTTGTTTTGTTGGTTTGAAAAACAATAATTGTTTTTCATAAAACAGTATTGTTTTATGAAATTGTTTCATAAACAATTGTTTTTCATAAAATAGTATTTGCTATCCGTTTGTTTGTCTGTATCCTGTTGAAATGTATCACACATAATAAACTGTTGATAAACCTTATTGCTGAAGTAGAACTTACAGAATGAGAAGTTATTTTCCACAAGGGACTTTAGACACCTTAAGAGCTTGTTGTGCACTCTAATTAAATGGTATTTATCAGGTCCCATTAAGTATACTAAAATATAGAATTTCATGGTTTCTAATAGTTAGCTTCATTTTGGAATTATGTTTCAGTGAAAGAGCCTACTGATAACCTAATAAAAAATGTTGGAAAAGATCAATCTGTCCTCTGAGTTTTAAATAAAAGTTAGCATGAGTATATCTGATGTTGAAAGGAAAATCCAAAGTCTCCCTAAGATCATTGTGCAGTTTGAGAAATGCTTACAAATAATTCTAGCTTTAAGTTTCTATCTCCACTAATTTCTCAATTTCATTTCCCATTCATATCAAAGGGGCTGTAGTAGTTTTGTTACACTGGACTTGTTATATGCACTATACATTATCTTTCCGGAGCTCATTATCTGAACTATTAAAAGGAAGGCTTTTCCCCCTACAATATAGTAATGACTGTTTTTTGTAGACAATTCGGGAAGTCTAAAATATTATGAAGATGGAAAAAATAACCCCCAGGTAATCCCTTTTAATGTCTTGGTAGCATTCTTTTTAAAAATTGCCTAAATCCATTTACTTATTTTTAAATTTTTAAATTAAGATATCATGTATATATAAAAAATGTATGTGAAGTTTTCTCATGCTCCCACCTCCAAAATGGCCACTATTCTGAAATCCATCACTGTTGCTTAGTTTTGCTTATTTTTCAATGTCATTGTAAGCAGAAACATGTAGTGTATGTGATTTGTATGTATTGGCCTCTTTCATTTAGTATAATATCAGCAGTTCTTTTTTATTGATATATACTAGTCTATTGCATGAATATTCTATATTCTACCCATTCTCGTGTTTGGATTGTTTTCAGCTTTGAGGATGGATAAAACTGCTTTCAGAATTTTGTACACGTGTATTGCTCATTCTTTGGATCTATACCTAGGAGTAACAGTTTTCTATGTAAAATGTTTAGGTTTAGCAGATTCTGCCAGACAGTTTTTTAATGTCATTATGCTTATCTAAGTCACACTATTAACAGTGCTGACAAAGATTGTGTTAGAATTTGTTAACCTAATGCAAGTGTTAATTTATTTTAATTTCTGGAGACATAAATTCTAATTAATAGATGATATTCCATTAGATCAGATCAGTCGCTCAGTCTTGTCTGACTCTTTGCGACCCCATGAACCGCAGCACGCCAGGCCTCCCTGTCCATCACCAACTCCTGGAGGTCACTCAGACTCACATCCATCGAGTCAGTGATGCCATCCAGCCATCTCATCCTCTGTCGTCCCCTTCTCCTCCTGCCCCCAATCCCTCCCAGCATCAGAGTCTTCTCCAATGAGTCAACTCTTCGCATGAGATGGCCAAAGTACTGGAGTCTCAGCTTTAGCATCATTCCTTCCAAAGAAATCCCAGGGCTGATCTCCTTCAAAATGGACCGGTTGGATCTCCTTGCAGTCCAAGGGACTCTCAAGAGTCTTCTCCAACACCACAGTTCAAAAGCATCAATTCTTCAGCGCTCAGCCTTCTTCACAGTCCAGCTCTCACATCCATACATGACCACAGGAAAGACCATAGCCTTGACTAGGCGAACCTTTGTTGGCAAAGTGATGTCTCTGCTTTTGAATATGCTATCTAGGTTGGTCATAACTTTCCTTCCAAGGAGCAAGCGTCTTTTAATTTCATGGCTGCAGTCACCATCTGCAGTGATTTTGGATCCCAGAAAAATAAAGTCTGACACTGTTTCCACTGTTTCTCCATCTATTTCCCATGTAGTGATGGGACCAGATGCCATGATCTTCGTTTTCTGAATGTTGAGCTTTAAGCCAACCTTTTCACTCTCCACTTTCACTTTCATCAAGAGGCTTTTTAGTTCCTCTTCACTTTCTGCCATAAGAGTGGTGTCATCTGCATATCTGAGGTTATTGATATTTCTCCTGGCAATCTTGATTCCAACTTGTGTTTCTTCCAGTCCAGCATTTCTCATGATGTACTCTGCATAGAAGTTAAATAAACAGGGTGACAATATACAGCCTTGACGTACTCCTTTTCCTATTTGGAACCAGTCTGTTGTTCCATGTCCAGTTCTAACTGTTGCTTCCTGACCGGCATACAAATTTCTCAAGAGGCCTCTTACTAATTTTCCTTTGTCTTTTAAATATCAAAGGAGATGAAACCAGTCAATCCAAAGGACATCATCCCCAAATAGTCATTGGAAGGACTGATGTTGAAGCTGAAGCTCCAATACTTTGGCCACCCGATGCAGAGCTGACTCATTGGAAAAGACCCTGATGATGGGAAAGATTGAGGGCAAGAAAAGAAGGGGGTGACAGAGAATGAGATGATTGGATGGCATCACCAACTCAATGGACATGAGTTTGAGTAAACTCTAGGAGCTAGTGAAGGACAGGGAAGTCTGGCATGCTGCAGTCCTTGGGGTCACAAAGAGTCGGACACAAAAAGTCTAGCAACCACAACAATGTACAAGAGAGTCTCTATGTCTATTGCTTTGTATCCTCTATTTAGATTTGGAATCCGACAGTATTTTAAGAAAATATTTTATGTTTACCTTATTTTTAGTCTTAGCAACAGTCTATATATAATCAGTATGGTTCATGAGATAAAAAATAGCTATTGTAAATTTATAGAAGAAAAATCTTCCATGAATTTATTTATGAAATTGGAAAATGAGGTAAAAATATACATTGAATTTACATGAATACATGACATCTGTAGAGTCTGTGTGTGTTACACATGCTCCTGGGCACTTGGCAAATTAAGGAATAGTGACTTGAATGGCTTAGTTATCTGTTTTTTTTTAATAGAAGTATACTTGATTTACTATATTAATTCCTGTTGTACAGCAAAGTGATTGAGTTATACATATACATACATTCTTTTTTATATTCTTTTCCATTATGGTTATTTAGTCATCTGTTTATATATTGTGAGCTGTTTATCTAAATTTGAAATTATGAAAAACTTGAACACTTTGGCGTATCCTTTGCTACTTCTTTTTTTATTGAGGAGTTAAAAGATTTGTTTTTAAATTTTTTTTCTGATTATAAAATAGTACGTGTTCATTTCTGAAAATTTGGAAAATTTCAGAAAATTATTTTAAAAGAATATAAAATTGTTTTAAATTGATTATCTTGTGATGAATACTATTAAGAGACTAATTTCTTTTAAAAGTCATCTATGGATTATGTCTCGGAGAAGGCAATGGATTATGTCTGGGTTGGTACAGATTGGACCAATCTCTTCTGAAGCACTGTTAGTTATGGAGAACAAGGATATGACACAGAAGTCACCATGGAAACATTCAGTTCAGTTCAGTCACTCAGTTGTGTCCAACTCTTTGAGACCCCATGAATCACGGCACGCCAGGCCTCCCTGTCCATCACCAACTCCCAGAGTTCACCCAAACCCATGTCCACTGAATTGGTGATGCCATCCAACCATCTTATCCTCTTTCGTCCCCTTCTCCTTCTGCCCTCAATCTTTCCCAGCATCAGGGTCTTTTCAAATGAGTCAGCTCTTTCCGTCAGGTGGCCAAACTATTGGAGTTTCAGCTTCAACATCAGTCCTTCCAATGAACACCCAGGACTGATCTCCTTTAGGATGGACTGGATGGATCTCCTTGCAGTCCAAGGGACTCTCAAGAGTCTCCTCCAACACCATAGTTCAAAAGCATCAATTCTTAGACACTCAGCTTTCTTCACAGTCCAATTCTCACATCCATACATGACTACTGGAAAAAATATAGCCTTAACTAGACGGACCTTTGTTGACAAAGTAATGTCTCTGCTTTTTAATATGCTGTCTAGATTGGTCATAACTTTCCTTCCAAGGAGTAAGCATCTTTTAATTTCATGGCTGCAGTCACCATCTGCAGTGATTTTGGAGCCCCCAAAATTAACAGTGCTTCAGAAGAGATTGGTCCAATCTGTACCAACCCAGACATAATCCATTGCCTTCTCCGAGACATAATCCATAGATGACTTTTAAAAGAAATTAGTCTCTTAATAGTATTCATCACAAGATAATCAATTTAAATCACTGTTTCCCCATCTATTTCCCATGAAGTGATGGGACTAGATGTTATGATCTTAGTTTTCTGAATGTTGAGCTCTAAGCCAACATTTTCAGTCTCCTCTTTCGCTTTCATCAAGAGGCTCTTTAGTTCTTCTTCACTTTCTGCCATAACAGTGATGTCATCTGCATATCTGAGGTTATTGATATTTCTCCCAGCAATCTTGATTCCAGCTTGTGTTTCCTCCAGCCCAACGTTTCTCATGATGTACTCTGCATATAAGTTAAATAAGCAGGGTGACAATATACAGCCTTGACGTACTCCTTTTCTTATTTGGAACCAGTCTGTTGTTCCATGTCCAGTTGTAACTGTTGCTTCCTGACCTGCATACAAGTTTCTCAAAAGGCCGGTCAGGTGGTCTGGTATTCCCATCTCTTTCAGAATTTTCCACAGTTTATTGTGATCCACACAGTCAAAGGCTTTGGCAAATATTACGTTTAGTGTATAATGAATAGTTTCCTTATGATCATCAGATGACCAATTGGGTTTTTTTTTCTTTAATTGTCATAATGAGGTAATGAATATAAGTATAGATGATAGGCTTAATACACTATGATTTTTATTGTCCTAAGAAACTCAAATTGCTAATCTTTAGTAGGAGTCTCTTCAGTTTGCCTCTTGAATCCTTTCAATATGTTCTTAATCGTCCTTGTGAACTTCATTATTATCTAATATATAAAGGTATTCCCTGCATAATTGTTTTTAACTTATACATTTCTCGCTCCAGTCCTGAAATCAGCTATTCTCCAAGAAGCTCTGGTTGTTTTAGTGGAAAGTAACATTACAAGGGTACAATTTGGGCCTAGGGATGCTCATTGTTTTTGAGTTGTCATTGTAGTTTATCCAGTGAGCAGATGTAGCAAAATGTATATGTATATATACATATATATATATATATATAATTGTGTGTGTGTTTTAAAAATAATTTTATTTATTCATTTATTTTTGGCTGTGCCAGGTCTTCACTGTTGCATGGGCTTTTCTCTAGTTGTGGTGAGGGGGGATACTTTCTAGTTGCAGTGCACAGATTTCTTATTGCAGTGGTTTCTCTTGTGAAACATAGACTCTAGGGTATATGTGCTTCAGTAGTTGTGGCATGTAGGCACACAGTTGTGGATCCTGGACTTCAGAGCACAGGCTCAATTATTGTGGTACACAGTGGGATTAGTTGCTCTGCAGCATGTGGAATCTTCCTGGATCAGGGATCGAACCCGTGTCTCCTGCATTGGCAGGCAGATTCTTTATCACTGAGCCACCAGGGAAGCCTTGTGTGTACGTTTTAAAAGATAAAATGCATCATAAGTTTATGCTGATATTTCTAACCCAAATTCAGGAATACAGAATCTAACTTAACCACTTAAAAAAATTTAATTGAAGGATAATTGTTTTACATTATTGCATTGGTTTCTACCAAGCATCAACATGAAACAGCCATACGAACTTAACCAGTTTTATATTAAATCTGTATTTTCTGACTTTTTCATTAAGAATCCCAGTATTCACCACTGCTAAGGAGAGTATTAGAATGTCTATAGTGGTTAATTTTTTTTAACCTGCATTATACACTCCATAGTCTCAGAATAACAATACCATCACCACTACAACCAATGAGAGCGTGCATGTGTGCTTGCGTGTGTGCGTGCATGTGTGCGTGTATGCGTGCGTGCTCAGTTGCTTCAGTTGTTCTGGACTCTGTGGTGCTATGGACTGTAGCCTGCCTGTCTTCTCTGTCCAGGGGATTATCCAGGCAAGAACACTAGTCTGGGTTACTGTGCCCTCCTCTAGAGAATCTTCCTGACTCAGGGATTGAACCTGAGTCTCTTATGTCTCCTACATTGGCAGGTGGGTTCTTTACCACTAGTGGGGAAGACCCTACCACCAAAAAGTAGTTGTGTGTGTGCGTGTGTGTGTATGTGTCGGTGGATGTGTGTCATATGCTACTTCTATTCTCTCCCCAAACCTTTATGGTTGCACTCTACACTGTCAGAGTATATGGCTGCTGTATACTATACTTTCTCCTCTTTCATCTTTATTTAGTCTTTCTTCTAAAGATCTGAGGTTATTGATATTTCTCCCAGCAATCTTGATTCCAACTTGTGTTTCTTCCAGTCCAGCATTTCTCATGATGTACTCTGCATATAAGTTAAATAAACAGGGTGACAATATACAGCCTTGACGTACTCCTTTTCCTATTTGGAACCAGTCTGTTGTTCCACATCCAGTTCTAACTGTTGCTTCCTGACCTGCATACAGATTTCTCAAGAGGCAGATCAGGTGGTCTGGTATTCCCATCTCTCTCAGAATTTTCCACAGTTTATTGTGATCTACACAGTCAAAGGCTTTGGCATAGTCAATAAAGCAGAAATAGATGTTTTTCTGGAACTTTCTTGCTTTTTCCATGATCCAGTGGATGTTGGCAATTTGATCTCTGGTTCCTCTGCCTTTTCTAAAACCAGCTTGAACATCAGGAAGTTCACGGTTCACATATTGCTGAAGCCTGGCTTGGACAATTTTGAGCATTATTTTACTAGCGTGTGAGATGAGTGCAATTGTGCGGTAGTTTGAGCATTCCTTGGCATTGCCTTTCTTTGGGATTGGGATGTAAACTGACCTTTTCCAATCCTGTGGCCACTGTTGAGTTTTCCAAATTTGCTGGCATATTGAGTGCAGCACTTTCACAGCATCATCTTTCAGAATTTGGAATAGCTCCACTGGAATTCCATCACCTCCACTAGCTTTGTTCGTAGTGATGCTTTCTAAGGCCCACTTGACTTCACATTCCAAGATGTCTGGCTCTAGGTCAGTGATCACACCATCATGATTATCTGGGTCTTGAAGCTCTTTTTTGTGCAGCTCTTCTTTGTATTCTTGCCACCTCTTCTTAATATCTTCTGCTTCTGTTAGGTCCATACCATTTCAGTGAAGAGGGGCTAAAAAGCCTCTTGATGAAAGTGAAAGTAGAGAGTGAAAAGGTTGGCTTAAAGCTCAACATTCAGAAAACAAAGATCATGGCATCTGGTCCCATCACTACATGGGAAATAGATGGAGAAACAATGGAAACAGTGTCAGACTTTATTTTTCTGGGCTCCAAAATCACTGCAGATGGTGACTGCAGCCATGAAATTAAAAGACGCTTACTCCTTGGAAGGAAAGTTATGACCAACCTAGATAGCATATTCAAAAGCAGAGACATTACTTTGCCAACAAAGGTTTGCCTAGTCAATCTATGGTCTTTCCTGTGGTCATGTATGGATGTGAGAGCTGGACTGTGAAGAAGGCTGAGCGCTGAAGAATTGATGCTTTTGAACTGTGGTGTTGGAGAAGACTCTTGAGAGTCCCTTGGACTGCAAGGAGATCCAAGCAGTCCATTCTGAAGGAGATCAGCCCTGGGATTTCTTTGGAAGGAATGATGCTAAAGCTGAAACTCCAGTATTTTGGCCACCTCATGTGAAGAGTTGACTCATTGGAGAAGACTCTGATGCTGGGAGGGATTGGGGGCAGGAGGAGAAGGGGACGACAGAGGATGAGATGGCTGGATGGCATCACTGACTCGATGGATGTGAGTCTGAGTGACCTCCGGGAGTTGGTGATGGACAAGGAGGCCTGGCGTGCTGCGATTCATGGGGTCGCAAAGAGTCGGACACGACTGAGCGACTGATCTGATCAGATAGGGACTCTCAAGAGTCTTCTCCAACATCACAGTTCAAAAGCATCAATTCTTCGGCGCTCAGCCTTCTTCACAGTCTAGCTCTCACATCCATACGTGACCACAGGAAAGACCATAGACTTGACTAGGCGAACCTTTGTTGGCAAAGTAATGTCTCTGCTTTTGAATATGCTATCTAGGTTGGTCATAACTTTCCTTCCAAGGAGTAAGCGTCTTTTAATTTCATGGCTGCAGTTACCATCTGCAGTGATTTTGGAGCCCAGAAAAACAAAGTCTGACACTGTTTCCACTGTTTCCACATCTATTTCCCATGTAGTGATGGAACCAGATGCCATGATCTTCGTTTTCTGAATGTTGAGCTTTTAGCCAACCTTTTCACTCTCCACTTTCACTTTCATCAAGAGGCTTTTGAGTTCCTCTTCACTTTCTGCCATAAGGGTGGTGTCATCTGCATATCTGAGGTTATTGATATTTCTCCCAGCAATCTTGATTCCAACTTGTGTTTCTTCCAGTCCAGCATTTCTCATGATGTACTCTGCATATAAGTTAAATAAACAGGGTGACAATATACAGCCTTGACATACTCCTTTTCCTATTTGGAACCAGTCTGTTGTTCCATGTCCAGTTCTAACTGTTGCTTCCTGACCTGCATACAGATTTCTCAAGAGGCAGCTATATTTAATGGCCACCACCAGTCCTTAATGTTAACATTTCTCAGACATTTTTGCTTTTCAAGCGTCTTGTCTAGTAGGCTCTTTAGAAAGGGTTCATAATATGTCCTGAGATCTTATATGGTTTTTAATGATTTGTCTGTGTCCTTTCTTCTTCAGAAGAAAGAAAAACTGTACTGTTGGTGGCTCAGAGGTTAAAGTGTCTGCCCACAATGCGGGAGACCTGGGTTCGATCCCTGGGTCGGAAAGATCTCTTGGACAAGGAAATGGTAACCCCCTCCAGTACTCTTGCCTGGAGAACCCTATGGATGGAGGAGCCTGGTGGGCTACAGTCCATGCGGTCGCAAAGACTAGGACATGACTGAGCGAGTTCGCTTTCACTTTCTTCTTCAGTATCAGTTTTGAAGGATAAAAATTATTTGGCTCACATTTTCTTTCCTTCAGTACCTTAAATATGTTACTGTAATTTTTCTGATGTGAAGTGTTGCGGTCATTATCAGAGTGATGAATTACTTTTCTTTTACTTACAAGGTTCATGTTCTTTTTGCCTAGATGTTCTAACAGTTTTTTTCTTTATATTCCATCAATTTTACTAGAATATGTCTCAATGTTGGTTAATTTTATTAGTATCTTCCTGTATCACTTTCAAATCACTTTTTATTTCAGTTTTATTTATAGTTTTTGGTTTTTTTCTTCATCAGGAATTCCTACTATCCATATGTTGGACATTCCTTGCCTATCTATAATATTTATTACTTCTGAAACTTAAAAATTTTTTATTTAAAAAAAATTCCCACCTTCTCATCAACTACTCTTCTTAAGGAATTGTCTGTTGTCTTTGTTCACCCTTCTGTCCCATATAGTTTTCTAACATTTCTTTAATTTCTAATTTCTTCTTGAAATTATTTCCAAGTTTTACTAAATCATTTATGTTGCTATTTAATGTCATTAGTCGTTTCCTTTTAATTATTTATGTCTAGTGTTATTTTCTTAATATTCTGTTGAAATAGATTATAGTTTTGGCATGTTTTCTGGACATCTATTTCTGGCAATCTCCTTTTATCTGTAGAAATACTATTCTATCCCCATTATTATATTTTCATATAATATCTTAATACAGATTTGGCTGTGATGATTTTGTTTTTCTATTTTTTATGCAAAATTATTTTTCCTGAACTTTATTTAGGAAGTCAGCTTGGTTTAAATAGCTTTTCTAACTACACAGAGTTCTCTCTTTTATTGTTTTCATGTGTTAAAAATATGGCCATCTGCTTCTTGAGCTTTTGAACTTGTTTTCTTCTCCTTTTTATCCGGACCTTCTCTCAGAATGTCTTTGTTTCTGACTTAATTTTGATTTTACTCCTAAGAATGTGGAGTCCTCCCTTGGGAGACAGGCTTGGTTTGTAACTTTTGGTGGTGTGGGCAGAACAAAACTCTTACCAGTTTCACAAGGTATCCTCAGATTGATCTATATTTCACTGCTGGCTATTTTGAAGCTCTCCTCTTCTCAGATACATCAAATACCCTGTTGTATTCCTTTGCTTTTTCTCACATTTTATTCTGACATAGTAAAAGTCCTTTAGTGGATGATTTTCCCCAACTCATATCTTAGGGTGCAAAGGATGTTTTGCCAACTAATTCTGTTATATGTCTCATGGTGTTTTGATTTCACAATCTAATTTCTGTTTTTATGTGGAAATTTGGAAAATCTTAAAATCTATGCTTCCATTATTACTTCTGTCTTCCCAGAATTCTCAAATTCCTTTTAAAACAGTCAGGTTCATTTACCATGGCCCTTCATCTTTGCAGCTAGGAGTCAACTGACAGAAAGGAAGTATAAACCAAACAATGTGCTCTGTGTTTGTGTGTTGTGTGTGTGTATGTTTGCATGTGGATTTATTTGGGGAAGTGGGGCACAGCTACTGGCGGTGTTGCTATATACGTATGTGGGTGTATTCTAAAAGTTCAATGTTTTGGCCAGAAATACTTTTCACATTTTAACACGGGAAGTTTTCCCTTTGGTTTGTGGCATGGGCTCTGTTTGTAGAACTAGCCTTTATTTTCGGATGTATTTTTGTCTCTTAGAATGACACAGGCACTACAACATTGCTAATTACCTTGTGATGGCTTAGTCTGTCTGCAACTATTTTTTTCCCTAGAATCCACAGCTATTCTTATCCAGAAAAAAATGGGCTTCCAGTTGTCCCTGGAGTATTCCTTTTGTTTGCCACTTAGGTTAGTTGATTTTTCAGTGGAGACCTGGAGAGATCCAATTATCGTTTCCATGCAGATCTTCTTGAACAATTTCATTTTGTCAAACTACTTAATGAACTATTGATCTTGAGGTCTGATATAGTGAAAACTTGGGGAAATGGGAGTTGGTTTTAAGGCAAATTTACATAATACAAATGAATGGAAGGTTGGCTTATCATTCTTTTCGTACTTATGCCATCATCTATTTGTGATTGGTTATCATGGTAACTGAAAGCAGAATTATGCAAAATAACTTATTTTTATAGATTTAATAGATACTGAAGCTCAGAAATAGATCTACAGTAAAGCATACCAATTCAAAAAAATAGTTAAAAATCTTCTATGTGTAAGGCACATGTAGGCTAGTTTATGATGATGGGTTGGAAATTAAATGCCTACAACAGCAAAGATATATTAAATATAAACAGAACCAAGCATAATAAAACAGGGATTGGTGGAAACAAATAATCTGAAGAGAACTGAAGTATTTATAAAGTACTGTGAAGATAATGGAGAAGGCAATGGCAACTCACTCAAGTGCTCTTGCCTGGAAAAATCCCATGGACGGAGGAGCCTGGTAGGCTGCAGTCCATAGGGTCGCTAAGAGTCAGACAGGACTGAGCAGCTTCACTGTCACTTTTCACCTTCATGCATTGGAGAAGGAAATGGCAACCCACTCCAGTGTTCTTGCCTGGAGAATCCCAGGGACGGGAGAGCCTGGTGGGCTGCCATCTATGGGGTCGCACAGAGTTGGACATGACTGAAGCAACTTAGCAGCAGCAGCAGTGAAAATAATGAAAAATGCCTGTGTGCTCAACAGTGTGTATGCCTGAAATTTGTGACACCTGATTCATTGTGAAATATGTTTATGTAAAAATCCTATTAAGGGATCAACCAATTGATAAGAATAGATGAGAAAAAGATATTTAGAAAATTATAAGTGCATAGTTTTAAGACAAAAACTTCCCGTTTAATAAATGAAAAACCAAGCCCTTTATAGAAAAAATATATACTTTATTTTCAACTAGAAAGGTGCAAACATGTAACTTTTGGTCACACTCTCAACAAATAAACTGTCCAAAAAACAGTCATAGTCAAAGTAGAGACAAATGCTTCCAGGTGGAAAAACCAATCAGCTATACAGAGCTACTCATTTTTAATAAAGGTCATTTGTTCGTTAAAAGTGAGGCTACCACGTTTCAACCTACAGATCAGACTTTGAAGGACATCACTGCCTCACCTTCAGCAAACAACCTGTTTGGATGGACTGTTGCTCCAACTGCACAGAAATTCTATTTGAATATCCATTTCATGCTTTGAATTATCAGACAAGCTTTCCGTCCTACCTATGGTGTTCAGAATTGAGGCTAACACTTGAAATATCAAAGCATTAAAAACATAAACAAAAAGGCACAAACAACTTTAAATTAACTTAGATAACTGTACAAATATATATATATATACACACAATATTTACAGTATCAATAAAAAAAATCTGGCTTGTTACAGGCAAATTAGCTTGCCACAAGCTGTCCAGTCTAATAGACAGAATTCTGATTCCTGAACAATGTCATCGAATCAGAATGTCATAGCTGAATCTGCTGTTCTGACTTAAAGACGAACTTGACTCAGCCTCATGATGGCTGGAGAACACACATCCGAGCTGTTGCTGGAGCTATAGGCAGGTCAGTGAGCATGCTAAAGTTTTCCTTTGCAGTGACACTCCAAATAGCAGTCACATCACTACCCCTAAAGATGACAAGGCTTTCTACTGGCCTCTTCCCATTGCTCCTAGCATACATGCTGGCGCTGTGTACTAATACAGTCCTATGATCAAGTCTCAATTTCTTCAAACCAGTGTCTGGGGTTGACGGACTATTCGTTTGAATATCACATGGCACAGTATTTTGAATTTGGTGGGAATTTTTCTTTTCCCCAGTTAGAAGCACAGATTTAAATAACTTGTGCCACTGAAATCATGTGTACACAAAAATGAGATGTGAATCGATTCAAGTGACAGCCTAAAATGTTCACGTGTCTCACTGTCTCTGGCTTTAGGCCATGTCTCCATACATCTTCCTGTAGTACAGTGACTCGAAGATGTCATTGTCTCCGGGGCAGTTGTAATGGCAGGCACAGGTCTTGATGAACATCATGCTCTTCTTCATGACCTCCCCATCAGGACACTTGAACTCCACGGGAAGGGTGGTGGTTCTGTGGGGGGTGCAGCACCGCCCGTCTGTGCACACTCCGCAGAATTTAGCTCGGTATGTCTTCATGCTGGTGCAGCCAGAAAGCTCAAACTTGATAGGCTTGGAGATTTTGGGGGTCCGGATGCACTTTTTGCCTTTCTGAGGAAGACAAGGGAGGAGAGAAAAATCAATGACTCTGCAAGGGGTGTGGCTTTCTTCAACTTCTGTGTGTTCTAGTCTCCTGTGCGTCTAACTTCTGTTTATATTTTGAGGAGGGAAAGTTTGAATCTCATTTGCCAGTTTTCCAAAAATAGACATAGCCTCTTTTGGGGGTGTCTTGAATGACATAGGGCTGTGGAAGATTTCCTAGTGGAAAACTGGTGGTTTCTATTAGGGAAGGTCTCATCCCAGTAAAATAGCTCAATGGTATTTTTGGAGATAACAGGCCTCTGTAACACGGGTGATAAGAGACCTAGCTGTAGGCCAGTCCACTCTTGTTCCATGACCAGGAGTCAATAGAAACAGAACACCATACCTTAATGTTCTCCTCCAGGTCAGCTTCGCAAGGCCTGACCATGCAGAGGCGGCTCTGCTTCTCCAGCCTGCAGAAGGCGTTGTCATTGGTAACCCGGGTGGAGATGCCCATTCCACAGGTCTTGGAACAGGCACTCCACTCTGTGGTCTGGACCAGGCAGTTGGCTCGGATCATGGTTGGGTCTGGGCCAAACGTGTCTTCCGGCCGGTAAGCTACGAAAGCAGAGCACACAAACACAAGGTGAGACAGCAGGCTAAGACACTTCCCCCTGCTCTCGGCCAAGTCAGGACTCGGCCCCTGGGGGAGAATCTCGAGGCTGACTGAGAGGGAGGCTCAGCTCACCTGCCAGTGCAGGGCCGACCACGGTGTGCTCCTTGGGCTCATCACACACCCATTCCTCGCAGCACTTCCCAGGCAGCTTGACCCTCCGAGGGAAGGGGCAGTCGGGGCTGGGCAGGCGGACGTCCACGCTGCATAGGGGCACGCAGCCCACCGACCCGTCCAGACACGTGCACTGATATTTGCAGCTGCTCTGGAAAGACTCTCCGCTCTGGTACACAGTTCCTCCGAAAACGCAGGGGGCACCATCTTTAGCTGAAGGAGAGGAAGGGAAAAGGGGGGGGGGGGGGCGGGGATGCAGGAGGGCTGAAGCATCATTCTGGAGCCTCCAACAGGAAGCGCATCGGGGATGGGAGCTGGGAGCTGGCCTCCAGGGGGAAGGCTGGAAACAGCCTAAGGGGAGGAAGGGACCCAATTTGAGCCGCTTTATTTTCCTGTAGCGGGAAGGTGGGTGTGAGAGACGAGGTCATCGGCTGTACCGTCCCCCCCGCCCCCCGGACCCCGGTGTTGGGGGCGGAGGTGAGGGGCTCGGGGAGGTCGGGAGGGGGCGGGGGCTGCAGGTCTTACCGGTGCACACGCCGATCTTGCGGTTGGCCGGGGAGCCGAAGTCGCAGAAGAGGCCCTTGTGCGGATCGCAGGGGTCGCGCTCGGTACACAACTCGCTCAGTTGCTTGGCGCACACGCGGCAGCAGCCGCAGCCGTCCAGCACCAAGCTGACGCCGGCGGGGCAGCGCGGCGCCGGGCCGGCAGGGCACTGGCACGGGGCGCTGCAGTCCTGGCTGGAGGCGGGCTGCGGAGGGAGGCGGCGGTCAGCCGACGCACGCCCCTCGGCGCCGCCTGGCCCCCTTCCCGCCCTTCGCATCCCTCCCCCCGGCGCCGGCCGCCGCGGGGTCTCCGGTGCTTACCCGGCTGCAGAGGGCGAGCAGGAGCACGAAGGCGCAGCGGACCGGGCCCAGGCCGGTGGCTGACATGGTCGGGGCGCTGTGGCCGGCGGGCGGCGGGAGGCGAGAGGCGGCTGGCTGGGCTGGCGGCGCGGGTTTGGGCCGGAGGCGGGGGCAGGGGCGCGCCGGGCTGCGGTCTCGGGAGCTGTCGGCCGGGGCGGCTGCCGTCGGACTGGAGGAGGTGGGCCGCCGGTGGTGGGAGTCGCACTGGCTGCCTCCTCTCAGCGGGGAAGAGTTGTTGTGTGAGGCCGGGGCGGGCGGCCCGAGGCTTTTATACGCTCCGGGCGGCCCCGGCTCGCCAATGAGCTGAATGGAGTCCTACACAAACAGGGACATTCCTCGCATTCCTCCCCACCTTCCTGCCTCATCAACTCACACCGGATTGATCCTGACCCCTTGACACTCAGCATTCCTCCCGTCTGAAAAAGCTGGCACACTCCAGCTCACCAAAAAAAAAAAAAAAAAAAAAAGGCTCAGTATTTCCAGCCACCAAATAGGATTTTACCCCCCTTGCCTCTTCGCACCACTCCTGATTTATATCATTTAAAAACACATCGGCAGTGATTTTATTATTATTTTTATACCACTTTTTTTTTTAATACCACTCATTTCTGTTTTTAATAGCTGTGCCTGTTCTACCCACTGACATAAGTCCTTTGTAGGAGATAGCTGAGAAAAGGCTACTGCTGCTGCTGCTGCTGCTAAGTCGCTTCAGTCGTGTCCGGGTGCCATTGCCTTCCCCGAGAAAAGGCTAATAGCAGGGATTCCTGAAAAATTGGAAAGGGTTTCCTTTTTATTTTTTGGTAATGATTTTTAGTTTTAGAGGCTGTCTGCCTTTGAAACGCTTCAGAGGGCACAAGAGGGGTTCATTGTCTTTAACTGCTTGAAATCCCCAAGAAGCAGACGCATACCTGCAAATCTCTGAATTCCGTATGTTGGGGATGTAGGAAATTGATCATTTGTCACATGAAATAACGTGGGTGCCCATGGCCAGAGTAGAAAGAGAATAAAGCCAGGGGTCTGAGTAAGGATGCAGTTTTATGGGAGAGATTTCCACACTCCTTCTTCGTGTTCTCTTAATATGTAGCAGTTTTAGTGTTGGGTGCATAGAGAGGGAAAAGGGATGACTGCGCGTCAAAACTTCCAGGAAAAATCACTCTGTTGTTACGTCAGGACAACTGATTCTGTGCTGGGTAGGTAGAAGCCCTGGGTGTTGGGATGTAAAAAGGGGTGCTGCTGCTAAGTCGCTTCAGTCGTGTCCGACTCTGTGCGACCCCATGGACGGCAGCCCACCAGGCTCTGCCGTCCTCGGGATTCTCCAGGCAAGAACACTGGAGTGGGTTGCCATTTCCTTCTCCAATGCATGAAAGTGAAAAGTGAAAGTGAAGTCACTCAGTCGCGTCCAACTCTTAGCGACCCCATGGACTGCAGCCTACCATGCTCCTCCATTCATGGGATTTTCTAGGCAAGAGTACTGGAGGGGTGGGAAGACAGGAAAACCTTACAGGAGGAGACCAACATGAAGCTTGGGGTTTACTTGGGGAGTTTTAAACACAGTCATGGGTTTTTGAAAAATGAGTGATTTTTCTTATACTAAAACCTATAATCTTTGAATATGAATTGGACTTGGTTTGTCTGGCAGTATAAAAAAAAATTCAATTATATAACAAGAACACTGTATACCATTGTATTTGGTTGTAAACTGAGTGTCAGTAAATAATATATTTTAGTGACTCTCCACACACCTATGAATAGTGATTGTTACTTCTTATTACCCCAGGAGCCTGAAGCCTAATAGAGTTAGATTAGATCGAGGCAGGAACAGGTTTTATTCCATGTGCTTCTGTGCAGATGTCAAATATGGCCAACAAAATCTAAACATATGTCCCTTTCCTAATATTGCTATCTAACTTCACTAAGGAGTCAGGTAATTAACCGTGTTTCCTTTTAGATTTTATAGTTTAGTTGCTTATTTGTTAATAACTCCAGTTTCCATTTTATGGAAAGAGAATGATTCCAGGGCTATGCCATTTTTTCCTATTGTAATGTCACATTGTTTGATGCTGGTGTTACCCATGAGCAGATTGATTATTTTGTGTATAGGTTGAAGATTAACCTGTCTATTTAGGATGCAAAAGCAAGCTTTCAGAACATTATAGATTATAATTTGAAAATAGCCTGTTTAAGCAGGCCACATTTTTTTCAAGTTTCATTTTATTCTGTTGAAAAAGAGCCAAGAAAAAAATAACTAACTTCAACACAAACCACATCATCTGTGTACAATTATCTTGTTAAGCAATCCACATGTTGTACAGTGTAGTTGCATGTCAACAGTGTGAATGGCCAGCCAGCGATGGGGGCCTCTGAAGCTGAGGAAGAATTTTCATCATTGTTATTTAATGTTCTTTCCAAGCATTCCTCAAAGAGAAGAGGCCTTAAAAGTTCCTATTTAAAGAAGGAACATTCCAAGTTATGTTAATAGCCACATGTGTATTAAAGGTAACTTGGTCCCCAATTTTTTCTTCCCCTGTGGATGATTTTAAAAGTCCAAAATATGTGGGAAGCCACAGTGAAATCTTTCAAGACCTAAACCTCCAATTATATCTACCACTAATGGCTGGAAAGGTGTGGTGGATGGGGAAGGGTAGGGATGAGAAGCTGGGACCTCACCCAAGGTGGCCTGCGGCCTAAGTCATGAGCTCTCGTGGCTTGCAGGGTGAGAGAGCTGGGAAAACCAGTTGGGGATTTTTGAATCCTCTAGAGGTCCTAAGAGCCACCACCACCACCAGCTTCATGTCCAGCAGAGTGGAGACTCATTCATGGAGGGGCTAAATTGCTAGACTGGGTTCCAATTGGGTGACCTGGGTTGTATTCTTGGAACTGCCATTCATAAATTTTAGGGAAGTCACAAGTAGGAGTCATATTCTTCAATTTTCACTTATAAAGTGATGGCAATACGAATATTTTATTTCATAGGGTTTAAGTATAATTAGATTATAGTTTTCAGAGAATTAGTGCTTTATCTATCTTTCTTGATTTCCTGTTTTGCCATAAGCACATAACAAGTACATTCCTATTCTGCTGTGTTGTTAAAAAAATATCAGGTAATATTGTAAAAAGAATTTGGTTTTACTGTAAAATTCACATGGTCTTTTGAAGTCTCAAAAATCCATAGTTAGCTCCAATTGGATGGTTTTAATATTGGCTAAGAGAAGACAGCATATTGAAATATACAGAACATGGAATCTCAGAATAGAAAAACATGCTCTGCATGTAAGGTTAGATTGGGGCTTTATGATCAAAACTCTTTTGAAAGGTTTAAAACAAAAGATTATGAAGAGAGTGATTTAAAAGAGGGAGAGAGAAAGAGTGACTACACCCAAGACATTCACAGACTCAAAAGTATGTTTATATTGTGATACAGATCATCTGGTGTCAGGAAATTCAAAGGGAAAGGCTGACACTCTGTCCTTCACTCATGCCGTGGAATCTGAATTCTTGTACTATTATAAATGACTCAGCAAATGTTTGTGTGTGCCTGGGCGGTAAAGTGGAAATAGTGGCTTCTTACAACTTCTTCCAGCTCTGACTTATCCCAGTGCTTTTGACTGACAGCAGGTCAGAAATGGAAGAAAAAAGTTCTTTGAATTTGTGTGTAGAATGGTCAAGATGCACTAATTTTGTCTTGTAAGCAAGTGTTTATCTGGCCAATGCTTTTTAGAGAGCGTTTTTTCTTTCCCCTGGTAAAATGAGGAATTCACTGAGATGGCCACTGAGTCCTATTTACAGAGCTATATAAGGTATGTGTGTGTCTACTCAGGCATCCTTTGTACAGGTCGTTTGGTTAAGGCTTGTAAGATGTTCAGCTGCGCATGTACTACATTCCGTCTTTTATGTTCTTTGTTGTTGTTTTTGTCCCTCCTAAAAAAAGATAAGTTACTTGATCAGGTATCAGACATAGAGAAAACCTGGCAGGAATACAGGAAAGTGGCCAGACTTGGAGTGTTTGTGTACTTAAAGAAGGAATCTTGCACACTTCAACTTTCAGTCATAGACATTTTCTTATAAGAGCAAGCGGGAGTCTGTGCCAGCCCTCAAAGCGGAAATCAAAGCTCCCAGGGAATGTGACTCAGAGCCAAGACCCGTACGCAATGCATACTGTCAGATTTATAGGTAGTCTGGCCGTATAAGGACATCTGGACAGGGAGCGATTTGTCGTGGGTTGGGAGGGGCTTACGATTTTTCTGACATACCTCAAATCCAATCAAGTAAATGAATTCCAGCAAAAAAAAAAAAAAAAAAGAAAAAAAGGTGTGCCAGAGGCTTTTGGAAAAATAGTAATAAATATTATCCTAAAATCTTCCGGGACCCTGGCTTGGCTTACATTTCCTTGTATTTGCTTAAGATGAAGGTTAAAGAGAGGGCGTACTCCCTGGGAGTTCAGAGGTGGAAAAGAAGCACGGATGTTTACTATTGAAATGACATTCATTTCCTTCATGCTTTCCTCTCCTTATAATTAGTTCTCTGATTTTCTGAGGCTATTTTCTGATGCAAAGGTATTTGTCAGAAGGTAGTCAAGACTGTTCCATGTGGTCTGTGTTTTATGTTTGCTTGTTCATTTACTTGCTGGTGAATGAAGTTGAGGGTTAGAGGAGTGAGGGAAGTAAAGAATTTTTTTTTTTTTTTTTAAATATGCTATTTCCTTCAGTTTGCTATTTGTCTCACTTATCCTGTTCTTTGAATGAGAATCCTGTGTTGCTTCTAGTCTGCTTGCATTAGTCTGAGATGGTGCTGGAGATTACAGATGCTTCTACATGGAGATGTGTCTCTCTAACACTTTTCCTGATAGGTTAGTAACACAAGTGTATTGCCATAGCAACCTGGAGTATTTACAGCCCTTAGGTAGAGTCTCCTAGATACTTAACGGTGATAAGTCAGTAGGAATGAAAAGAATGGGGGTAACCATTTTTTCAAATGTGTGATTTGGGGAAAGGAAATCAATAGGTTTAACAGGAAGATAGAATTTAGATGAGATCATTTATTTCAGAGAATGGGAGTAAGTGAAAGGATAAATATTTTGAGAAGACTAATGTAGAATATACTTGAATGTGTTCTTAGAGATTTTGCTGGGGAGCGGGAAGGTGCGGGCAGATGAAGCCCGAGCCATCAGCTCATGCTTTGAAATGTCCTCCCACCTCCTATCAATAAGCTTGAGGCCCTTCTCAAAACTTCAGGGCTTCCTGGAATACTTTTTGAAAATCATTAGGTAGGACTCAGAGAACTGGCTAGGCTTCCCAGGTGGATCAGTGGTAAAGAATCTGCCTGCCACGCAGGAGACTCAAGTTAGATCTCTGGGTTAGGAAGATCCCCTGGAGCAGGAAATGGGAACTCACTTCAGTATTCTTGCCTGGGAAACCCCATAGACAGAGGAACCTGGCAGGCTACAGTCCATGCATGGGATCACAAAAAGACAGACAGTACTGAGCGACTAAACAACAACAACAACAACAGAAAAACTGGCTGGGAACCTGGATATGTGACTTCCACATCTGCTGTTTACCTTCCATGGGAGCTGAGAGATGGCCCTTATCTCTGAATACTCAGCTTCTCACCTGCTTGTAGTTTTTTTAGCATAAGGAGACCATGTTTATGAAAGTACTTTTAGAAAATGTCTGGCAACTTTAAATGTACCCATCTCTTCTATCTTTCAGTGGCTCTTGCTCTTCTTAGGACTAAGTCCAGCTGAGCCTTGATTTTTAAAAATTCCATCACAGTTTGACTTAACACCATTTATCTTTGCAGGGATTTCTGAGTATTAAAGCTGTGCGAAAGCTTAGAGAAAATCAAATCTGGCTTCATTTTTTAGCCTAGGTGCTCAGAATTGGTAGAGACATTTAACAAATGAACTTTTATGGAAGAATATCGAATGTAAATATTCAGGAGACAACTAAAATTCTATTGTTTCCTGTATCCATGATGTTTTCTTTAGGTTATTTATTTCTCAGAAAGCCAAGATGATATTTTATGCTTAACATCATGACACATACGGTTTACACTCTACATATATTTGGGCTGACTTTCTTCTTTCATTTAGTTTATACTGCAAACTATGCTACCATGAGAATGAAAAGCAGATTTTCAAATTAAATGGGAACTGGTAGCCAATACATTCTAGACTATTGAAAACTAAGGTGTTCAAATTGTCCAAAGAGTTTCTAAATATTCCCCTATGTGTGAGTTTTTAAAAAACTGTGCATATGGGAATTGTATATTAAAACCTAGACAGATGGATAAAGCTTTTTGCAAAGGTATCAGAGCTGCTAGGTCAGAGCTTACACCATTAAGGAAGAAAAGCCACTCTATTAAAACTCTTGACACCATCAGATTTGAAGTAAATGTGAACTAATGCATTGTTTAATTTGACATTAGAATGCACAATGCCAATTTTGTCTGATCAATTTAACAGGAATGCTCCTTAGTGCTCTGTCCGTGTGCCTGAAATGGACACCCTCTATGGCTGTATTGCCTTGTGTTTATGTGCTGCTGCTGCTAAGTCGCTTCAGTCGTGTCCAACTCTGTGCGACCCCATAGACAGCAGCCCACCACGCTCCCCCATCCCTGGGATTCTCCAAGCAAGAAAACTGGAGTGGGTTGCCATTTCCTTCTCCAATGCATGAAAGTGAAAAGTGAAAGTGAAGTCGCTCAGTCGTGTCTGACTCTTAGCGACCCCATGGACTACAGCGTACCAGGCTCCTCCATCCATGGGATTTTCCAGGCAAGAGTTCTGGAGTGGGGTGCCATTGCCTTCTCCGTTTGTTTATGTAGAAATTTTAAATTTACAAAAGCCCTTTTACCTAAACGATCTCGCTTCAACTTCATAACAACCCTGTGAGGGATATTGTTCCCATTTTGTAGGTGAGGAAATCGAGGTCCAAGAAGATTGAGTAACTTTACGTAAGCTTGGGCAGAGGTAGAGCAGGACATGTGAATTTAAATTCAATTTTAAAGGGAATACCCTACCTCTTCTTGCGAACTCCACTGCTTCTTTTCTTCACTTTTTATATACACTGATCTCTGAACAGTGCATGTTCTTAAAATAGTTATTTCAGAGCTTCTTAAAACTCTTGAAGCACACACCCTAGAAGGCATATAAAACACTGTGGGATAATTAGCAGAGTTAGCATTATGTTGCTGAGATAAGCATGAAGTAGAAAGATAACATTTACTGATCTGTGTTAGGAGAGACTCTTGGGCTTAGACAAAGATTTTTTTCCCGGACATTAAGATTTTTGTGATTTTGCTGTGTAGGCAGATGTGTTGCTTCTTATCCACTAACAAACTAATGTAGCTAAAAAAGGAAACATGAATCAAGATGATGGGTATGCTTTGGGAGGCTTAATATCAGGGTGTGTACTACTGTGACATCAGCTTCAGCCCACACTGAAAATGTTCGGTCTCTAACTCAGTGCTGTCTTGTTTAGGCTGGGACTAGGACCAACCACAGGCATCAAAAAAATATCTTCTTGAATAGTTGCATCATTCCCTGATAAGCTACCCATGTGAATAGATGCTATGACAGAGTCTCAGGCCATGAACACTAAAGCAGTGTCTACTATAGACTGATTTTTCACAATTATTACTTAATAGATATGTCTCAGCATGTTATTAACATAGTGCTCATTTTATGAACTTCAGTGAAAGTGCACTTTCCTCATTGAATCCAGTGTGCATTTCAGGCTTACAACTTTCCCCTTCTTTCTCTATGGAATGATATGATTTGAATCCTTTTGAGTTTCATGTTGTCAATGGAATGAGATCTGTGTCATCACCACACATGGCAGAGATTAAGAGTGTTGTTGTCTGGAAGAGGTAGGTTTGTAATGTGGGGATTTCCTTATTGACCCATGTGTGTGTATGAAAGCTAACAACTGCAGGATAAAGTTTCATGTAACCATAGACTTAACTTGCTCATGTCTGGAAATATTTTACCATTAAGCCGTTTCTCACGTATAGATGATGAAAGCTGATTTTGTCCAAGTGAATCTTTGGTGGTATCTTCGTCATTTCCCCCTGCTCTCTGTTGATTTTTCTTGCTCATGTGTTTTACCCAGCTGTTTCCAAATATGGCGGATTCCTGAGACTCCCACTGCTTGCTTTCAACACTGTAGGTAGGAAGGCAAACTTCCAGCCTATCTTCACATAGACTGTGAACCAATTTTACTTTGCAGTGAGGTGAGGCACTGCTGGGCACTGTGCTGCGTACTGTAGTGGGTGCTGTTGTAGTAGAACTGAGCACAAAGCCCTCCATCTGCACAGGCCTCTCCTCACCAGTCCAGCAGATTTTACCAGACCAGCTTATGGAGGAGCTGCCAGCCAGGGGGTGCCACAGCATGGTGGTACCTCTTATGCTTCTCTGGTGTTCTCTTCTTGCTCACGGAAGCCTGGTCTTAATCTAAAGGGGGCTCGGGAAATCCAAATTCCTGTATTGCTCATGCGTCACATACAACTTTCCAGGAAGGAAAAATGACCTCTTATTGAGTAGAAGCGGAGAAGGCAATGGCACCCCACTCCAGTACTCTTGCCTGGAAAATCCATGGACAGAGGAGCCTGGTAGGCTGTAGTCCATGGGGTCATGAAGAGTTGGACATGACTGAGCGACTTCCCTTTCACTATTCACTTTCATGCATTGGAGAAGGAAATGGCAACCCACTCCAGTGTTCTCGCCTGGAGAATCCCAGGGACGGGGGAGCCTGGTGGGCTGCTGTCTATGGGGTCGCACAGAGTCGGACACGACTGAAGTGCCTTAGCAGCAGCAGCATTGAGTAGAAGTGGCAATCTGTAGACTTCTGCCTACAACAACTGCCAAGGAGTAGGGGTTTCTCAGACTCTGTGTGAGGGCAGGTGACCAAGTGCGTTGAGAGTGCATCATCTGCTGGCCTTTTAGCAAAGCACTGCTGAAGGTCACTTGCTTAGGCTCCTTCTTTTTAATGGCAATGATGGAGGGAGGGAAATTTTACTGTTCTGTTATTTCAGGCAGCCCAGTATTCAGACAAGTTTAGGAAAGCAAAGGGAAAAAAACAAAGAAACCAGTAGAGCATGTTTTAAAAACCTTTGGTGCTTACATTTTAAGATCTCAAGAATAAAGCCTACAAAGTAAACTTGATTTGTATTTAATTAAAGATGATTTTCAACGGTTCTTTTTTGGAAAGTTAAAAATGTAGTTTACTGAAAGATACATATCTTTACAGGCTTCCCAGGTGGTGCTAGTGGTAAAGAAACGGCCTGTCAATGCAGGACACTTAAAAGATGTGGTTTTGATCCTGGGTTGGGGAGATCCCCTGGAGGAGGGCATGACAACCCACTCCAGTATTCTTGTGTGGAGAATCCCATGGATAGAGGAGCCTGGCGGGCCACAGTCCACAGGGTCACAAAGACTCAGACATGATTGAAGCGACTTAGCATGCATGCATGTGTCTTTACAAAGAGTAATGGCAAACAGTCCAATTTAGAAGTTTAAATAAATGTAGATGATTTTAATACTAACAATATATATATATAAAGCTGAAGTCACTGCCTTTGAATAATTTTTGATATTCTAGTCTGAAATTTTATTACTTTAAGTAGATTAATTCTATACTTTAAAACAGTTCCTAAAATTAGCCACCATTGTGGATTTAACTAGGCTGACTTTTGTTACCTTGATTTCAAATGTTCTGTTGATAGAAGTAATACAGAAGTGATGTGAATATAGAATTTGCTGGACTTAGTATTTGTTTTTTTGACTGCTTTAGGAGATATCTTTTTTTTTCCCTTCTTATTTATTATTTCATTAATCAGCTGTTTTATTAAATGTGTGACATCATGCAAACTAACCTATCTGAGCCTCAGTTGGCACCTCTTGGAGATATACTAGTACCTACTTTATAAGATTGTTGGGACAGTTTGAGGGAATGAAATCTCCAAATCTTGTAAAGTGCCAAGGACAATGCTTATCACAGTATAAGCACTCAGTGAATGCTCATTAAAGGAAAGTAAAACCTTCCTTTTAGTTCATATCTAAATATTTTCAGATCTAAATTTCTACATTAGCACATTGACCAAGTATTAGCCACTTAGCCCAGTAGGTTTTGGGGTCATATGATCTGCATATTGCATGGAAAGAAAAGAATGTGCTAACAGTTTCTGCTGACAGCCCTTTTCCAGCAAAACACATACCATTGTTATGTCACTTGTGAATGATTTATGACTTGTGATTCTGTCCTTAGGATCCCATTTTTTTTTTTTTTTTTCTTTTTTGCCATCAAAGTGTCACGGGGGTTGAGGGGGGAAGTATACGGTCATGAAAGAAGCAAATAATACAACTAAGGAATTTGATACCAGTCATTATTGAATGTGCATATCAACAACATCTAAGCAGATTATATTAATATCCATGAGAAAGTAAAAGTGTTTATTCTAAAATAATAAACTAGGCTGCTGTTCCATCTTGGATTTAGTTGCAAAAACAATGCCTGGAAAATGTCTCTGTGGGACAGGAGATGTGTGTGTATGTGTGTGTGTGTCTGTGTATCCACATGGGCAATATTGACACTGTAAGAGAGGGAAGAAAATTTAAGTTTCTAGTTTTGCTGTTAAAATCATGAAATGAAAGAGAGGAAAAGAGAGAAAGAAAGTCTAATATATATATAAGATGAGGATGAGAATGGCTTGGCTACAATAATTCAGCCTCACATCATGAATGATACTGAGTCCCCTCTGTACATATGGGAAAATTTAACTTTATGGAATTCAATAGCTAGAAAAGACAATTTCAAAATAGAACTGTGCAAGTGAAAAATGAAATATCCCTTTGGATGATGTAGTTGCACTTAATGGCCATAAAAGAGGTGACCTAATTTTATCATGCAAATAGTACAAGTTGTGGTATTTCATCTGCCTCTTGGGAGAAAGTGAGGCACAACGAAAGTTTTAGGGAAGCTGAATAGAGAAACCTAAAGATTGAGTAGATTGGTGATGGTACCATGTGACTCTTCCCTGTTGGAAAGTAGTCATCTCGGCAGGTGGTTGGGCAGCCTTCTTTCTCTCTCTCTGCTTTTCCCCAGAGCCTGCCCTCAGGATCCTGATATGCACAGATGAGAACACCTTCCCCATACTGCCTCCCTTTCCTCCGTCTCCAAAGTGGTGCAACGTTATCAACAAACCCTGTTCTAAAGATGCTTATTCTTATGAAATATCTTCCTGTGTGTCTTTACAGCACACTCACAGGTTTTCTGACTTGTTGGGGGCTTTTACCTGGCTCCTGCTTCTTCCACTGAGCCCTAAGTCCTGTAAACATCGTGGGTTTACTCCAATATCCACCGGAACGTGAACGTGAACGTGAAGTCGCTCAGTCGTGTCCGACTCTTTGCGACCCCATGGACTGTAGCCAACCAGGCTCCTCTGTCCATGGGATTTTCTAGGCAATAGTACTGGAGTGGATTGCCATTTCCTTCTCCAAGGGATCTTCCCAACCCAGGGATCGAACCCAGGTCTCCCGCATTGTACCCACCGGAAGACACTTGGAATTCTTGTTGCCTGTTTCTTTGAAGCTAGCCAAACGAAACAACCCACCTTTGTCCTGCATATCCTTCTATAGAGTGTGTTTTTATACTCTGAAGCTCCTAAAACACACGTATACGTGTGGCACACAATGACAAACACACACACTGTTTTTACTGTCTCTAAATATTTACCATACAACCCATTGTAATAAGGTTTCTGATTTTAGCACAGGGATTTGCCACCTATTCATTGCCAAATCTAGTGGATTCTTTTCAGTCCTTATATATAACTTGATTTCTCTTGGGTTTTGTAGTTGAGTCTCATCCCCTCTCCATCTCTTTGACCATTTCCTTTAGTCTTCCTCTGAAGTCTCATTTCGCCTTACCACAGATGCCCTGTAGTCTTTTGTCCCTGGTCCTCTTCTTACCTACATGCTCTTCCACTGCCTCATGTAGATGGTTCCCTGCTCTCTGGATCTTGACCAGAAATGTTCTTGCTGCGCACAAGACATTAATCTGAACGTCCTACACACACCTTAAAGTACTCAACTGCTGCTGCTGCTAAGTTGCTTCAGTCGTGTCTGACTCTGTGCAACCCTATAGACAGCAGCCCACCAGGCTCCCCTGTCCCTGGGATTCTCCAGGCAAGAATAATGGAGTGGGTTGCCAAAGCCACCCCCAAATCTACCCCCTTTAATTTTCCCAGTCTTAGTGATGGGAACCAACGTCACTCCATATTGAAGCCTGTACGCTGTTTGATATTCCTTTTTCTCTTTCACATCCTATGTCTAGTCAGCCCCAAAACTCTATGGACTCTATATTCTCATGATATTTTCCCAGTATACCATGCAATTAGCATCTTTTGTCTGAATCCTGTATTAGTTTTTTGACCTACCTTATTTGCCCTTTCCAATTTGCCCCTTTCAATGCTGCCAGAAGTACTGCAAAGTATTTACTTTCCTGCTTAAAACTTTCACATGGTTTTCATTGCCTTTGAAATAAATTCCTTTGTCTGATTCCTATCTTTCCCATTTTCATTTCGCAATACCCACCACCCCTGCCCTGTTTTTCATTTCATGTTTTGTTCCAGTAACTTAGTTTCATTATGCTAATCATGGCCTTATTACATACTCGTCTTGCTTATCCAGCACCTGGAGGAGCTGTAAAGTGTGTTTACAGCAAACACAAACTTTCAACTCTATTAGGAGCTTGTTATTTTTGATCTAGTATATATACATTCACACATACACATGCATTTAGTGAAACAAAAAACTTATAGAAACAATATTGTTACTATATATGATACTTTTGGTACTTTAAAATCAGCTCTATTTCATTTTTTTAAAATGTTGATTTTGGCCTCAGTGATTCTATGATTTATAAGAAATATATAATGGTCTTTCAGTGATATATGTATACTTGGTCTTTGTGCCATTTCTGGCTCACAGCTTTCAGAACACTTGAAATTTCCTAAGTATTGGGAGTGATAAAGGTGTCTTTTGTTATGTGAATGAGGTAACCTTTGGAAACACTTAAGGATTGCCATTGGCACCAACCTTGAGATGAGAGGGTTGAGACCTCCTTTCCCCCTTTTCCCACCCCCACCATACCAGACCTCTGGGGAGCTGCAAGAGGTTCAATCAATCACCAATGGCTAATGATTTAATCAGCCAGGCCTATGTGATGAAGCCTCCATAAAAGTACAAAAGGACAGGGTTCAGGAAGTTTCTGGGTTGGTGACCACATGGCAGTTTAGGAGCCTGATGTGGCTGGAGAAGGCATGGATCTCAACACCCTTTCCACCTACCTTGCCTTATGCATCTCTTCCATCTGTCTGTTAAGTAAAATGTTTTTTTGAGTTCTGTGAGCTGTTCAAGTAAATTAATAGAAAGCAGCGAGGGGGTTGTGGAAACCTTTAATTTATAACCAGTCAGTCAGAAGCATCGGTAAGAGCCTGGGCTTGCAACTGACCTCTGCAGTGGAGGACAGTCTTATGAGACTGAGCCCTTTAATTGTGCAATCTGAATTGTTTGTTAATGTGGAGAAACCTACACACACACACACACACACACACACACACACACTGAAACTGGATCTAAGAACCCTTTCAATCTCTAAGCTTATTTTACTGTCTAATGGAAACCACACATTAGAAATAAGATACATGGCTATAACTTTGCAATCCCAAGTTATCAGGATAGGCTATCCGAGTAAGCATTGGAAGAAAGGGGAAGGTCATGAGGATGTGAAGTTTGGGGAGACCATAGACATTTTAGGATCATCAAAAGAGCACCTGTAGATGCTAGGAGATGAATATGTGGAGTCCTAGCAAAATACAGACCAGAGATGCAGAGAAAACCCGAGTTCTTGGTACTAAATCAATTTTGTCAGTTTCATGAGCCAGTATGTCTAGCTCTCCTTTTTTTAAATGGGTTGCATATAAGTTCAGTTCAGTTCAGTGGTTCCATCATGTCTGACTCCTGCAACCTCACGGACTGCGGCACATCAGGCTTCCCTATCCTTCCCTATCCTCACCTCCCAGAGTTTGCTCAAATTCATGTCCACTGAGCCAGTGATGCCATCCAAACATCTCATCCTCTGTCATTCCCTTCTCCTCCCACCTTCAATCTTTCCTAGCATCAGGGTCTTTTCCAGTGAGTTGGCTCGTCACATCAGGTGGCCAGAGTATTTGAATTTCAGCTTCAGCATCAGTCCTTCTAATGAACATTCAGGATTAATTTCCTTTAGGATTGATTGGTTTGATTTCCTTGCAGTCCAAGGGACTCTCAAGAGTCTTCTCCAACACCACACTTCAAAAGCATCAATTCTTCAGCACTCAGATTTCTTTATAGGCCAACTGTCACATCCATACATGACTACTGGAAAAACCATAGCCTTGACTAGACGGACCTTTGTTGACAGAGTAATGTCTCTGCTTTTTAATATGCTGTGTAGGTTTGTCATAGCTTTTCTTCCAAGGAGCAAGTTGCTTTTAATTTCATGGCTGCAGTAGCCATCTGCAGTCATTTTGGAGCCCAGGAAAATGAAGTCTGTCATGGTTTCCATTGTTTCCCCATCTATTTGCCATGAAGTGATGGGACCGGATGCCATGATCTTAGTTTTTTGAATGTTGAGTTTTAAGCTGGCTTTTTCACTCTCCTCTTTCACTTTCATTAAGAGGCTTGTTAGTTCCTCTGCTTTCTGCCATAAGGGTGGTGTCATCTGCGTATCTGAGGTTATTGATATTTCTCCTGTCCCTCTTGTTTCCAGCTTGTGCTTCATCCAGCCTGGCATTTCACATTGGTGTAGTCTGCATGTAAGTTGAATAAACAGGCTGACAATATACAGCCCTGACATACTCCTTCCCCAATTTGGGGAACAACAACCAGTCTGTTGTACCATGTCCAGCTCTAACTGTTGCTTCTTGACCTGCATACAGATTTCTCAGGAGGCAGGTAAGATGGTCTGTATTCCCATCTCTTTAAGAGTTTTCCGCAGTTTGTTGTGATCCACATAGTCAAAGGCTTTGGCCTAAGTGAAAATAACACCCAGTTGTGGATGTGACTGGTGATAGAAGTAAAGTCTGATGCTGTAAAGAGCAGTATTACATAGGAACCTGGAATGTTAAGTCCATGAATCAAAGTAAATTGGAAGCAGTCAAACAGAAGACGGCAAGAATGAACATTGACATTTTGGGAATCAGTGAAGTAGAATGGACTGGAATGGGCAAATTTAATTCATATGACCATTATATCTGCTACTGTGGGCAAGAATCCCTTAGAAGAAATGGAGTAGCCCTCAGAGTCAACAAAAGAGTCTGAAATACACTACTTGGGTATAGTCTCAAAAATGACAGAATGATCTCTGTTTGTTTCCAAGGCAAACCACTCACTCAGTATCGTAGTAATCCAAATCTATACCCCAAGCACTAATGCCTTAGAAGCTGAAGTTGAATGGTTGTATGAAGACCTACAAGACCTTCTAGAACTAGCCCCCCCACAAGATGTTTTTTTCATCATAGGGGACTGGGATGCAAAAGTCGGAAGTCAAGAGATTCCTGGAGTGACATGCAAGTTTGGCCTTGGAGTACAAAATTAACCAGGGCAAAGGGTAACAGAGTTTTGCCAAGAGAATGCAATGGGTTCCAAGTATCATACTCCAAAATGTCCTGGCTGAAACAAACTTTGCCAGTGTGAGAGAAATAATAGTTTTACTTTCGCATTTATATTTTCCCAAGTAATTATTTATAATCTTTTCCAATTCTATCATAGTATTAGGATATAACAATGCTTTCCAGGCAATCCCTTTTTAAAAAAAACATAATGGGATACATAGAAAATGATAGTATGAAATGGTGCTTTGGGGCAAAGGCTTTCTAAAAGTTCTAAAATTTTGGAACGGTAAAGGTATAGAAATTCCTTTGGTTTAAAGATATCAAAGATCATAGGGAAGCTTACTGGAAACTTGCTACTTTTTTAAAAAAGTGTTGAGGTAATTTAAAGTATTTCTTGGAAGTTGATTTCTGAGTATTTGTGAATAACCTCTCACATAGCATCAAGTACAAACAAATCTACCATTCAATGAATTCCTTATATAAAGTTTGAGAACTAGTTTGAACTTTAAAATATTCTATAAATATTCTGTTTAGCTAAAACTGCAAATTTACTAAGGTATTAGGAACTATGGTGATTTATATTATATTTATATAGCTTATTTCTATCAGTTCATTTATTGATCATATAAATAAAATATCTGAGGCTTATGTATTCATATCTGGTAAACTTATGGTTTTCAGAACACTAGGGAATACAGTATTTATTTCATTCAAGCCATAATTTATTGAAGTAAAAAATTCTCTAGAAAATTGGATATGAGGAATATAAGAAAAGTTGCTGGTTGATGTATTGCTAACAATTAATGCAATTGTCAAAACTGCCTAACCTTAGGCAAAAGAAGACAATGGCACCCCACTACAGTACTCTTGCCTGGAAAATTCTATGGATAGAGGAGCCTGGTGGGCTGCAGTCCATGGGGTCGCTAAGAGTCAGACATGACTGAGCGACTTCACTTTCACTTTTCACTTTCATGCACTGGAGGAGGAAATGGCAACCCACTCCAGTGTTCTTGCTTGGAGATCCCAGGGACGGGGGAGCCTGGTGGGCTTCCGTCTATGGGGTCGCACAGAGTTGGACATGACTGAAGTGACTTAGCAGCAGCATCAGCAGCAGCAGGCATAAGAAGAACTTAGTGGAAAATTCTTCCAGGCTAGTAAATTTATTCAAATGCTCTAAATTAGACAAATAGACATTGTGTCGCTTGCAATTCACAAATTGCAAATTCACAGATTGCAAATATTCACAAATATTTTGAGCATTTGACATATTTCTGACTGTTTCAAACACAGTGGGTTATTAAAAGATATCTAGTTTTTGCTTATGAGGAGGTTATGATCTACTTGCAGAAGCAGATTATAAGTGTTAAACCAATGATACTCAGTTTTCTGACATGGGAACCACAAGACACTGAAAATTCTGGAGGATTGGTGTGATGTAATATTTCATGACCCCAAAGTTTATTAGAACTTTTGAAGAACTTTGAGGTATAGATTATGATAGAACCGCATGCTATGAGGCTTGAGAGCTTTTTCTCATGTCAGTCAGTTGGTACTGAGTCGTTAAGTCATCATGAACAGATACAGCATTAAGTGTTCTGTAAGTGAAGAGATGAAATTAAAAGACGCTTACTCCTTGGAAGAAAAGTTATGACCAACCTAGATAGCATATTTAAAAGCAGAGACATTACTTTGCCAACAAAGGTCCATCTAGTCAAGGCTCTGGTTTTTCCAATGGTCATGTATGGATGTGAGAGTTGGACTGTGAAGAAAGCTGAGTGCTGAAGAATTGATGCTTTTGAACTGCGGTGTTGGAAAAGACTCTTGAGAGTCCTTTGGACTGCAAGGAGATCCAACCAGTCCATTCTGAGGGAGATCAGCTCTGGGATTTCTTTGGAGGGAGTGATGCTGAAGCTGAAACTGCAGTACTTTGGCCACCTCATGCGAAGAGTTGACTCATTGGAGAAGACTCTGATGCTGGGAGGGATTGGGGGCAGGAGGAGAAGGGGATGACAGAGGATGAGATGGCTGGATGGCATCACTGACTCGATGGACATGAGTCTGAGTGAACTCCGGGAGTTGGTGATGGACAGGGAGGCCTGGCGTGCTGTGATTCATGGGGTCACAAAGAGTCAGACATGACTGAGCGACTGAACTGAACTGAACTGAAGAGGAAGGAGAAGTAACCAATGTGGGAAACCCCATGTGACTTTTTAATGGCTACAAGCTGGGTTAAAAGATGAGGACAAGAGAAACAGCAAGGGCTTTCCAGACCTTCAGTTCAGTTCAGTCGCTCAGTCATGTCTGACTCTTTGCGACCCCATGAATTGCAGCACGCCAGGCCTCCCTGTCCACCACCAACTCCTGGAGTTCACTCACTCGTGTCCATCGAGTTGGTGATTCCATCCAGCCATCTCATCCACTGTCATTCCCTTTTCCTCCTGCCCCCAATCCCTCCCAGCATCAGTCTTTTCCAATGAGTCAACTCTTTGCATGAGGTGGCCAAAGTATTAGAGTTTCAGCTTTAGCATCAGTCCTTCCAATGAACAATGGTGAAGTCAGTTAACTTTGCGAATGTTGTGACATATATGGAAGAGAATAGGTGGGTTGTTTGGACCTCAACTCACAGGAATGAAACAGAAGTATTAAGGAAGGAACTACAATGTAGGGACTGCAATCCTAATGTCTTTCTTTCACTCTAATGCTAAATACTTCCGTTTTAGTTTTAGTCCTTTAGTCCTCTAGTCTTGCACTGCCATGAACTGTAGCCCATCAGGCTCCTCTGTTCATGGAATTCTCCAGGCAAGAATACTGGAGTGGATTGCCATTCTCTTCTTCAGAGGATCTTCCCAACCCAGAGATCAAACCCAGGTCTTCTGCATTGCAGTCAGACACTTTACTGTCTTGAGCTATATATATTATGTATGTATGTATATAGCTTTATAATAATTTTCATAGCTTAGAAAATGTTAAGAATATACTTGAAAATTTATAAGGAATGATTAAGAGAATCTCAAAAGTCAGAGTTAGTAATGCTGAAATTATTGTTATGCTTCTGTTTCTCCTCTGGCCTTAGTAGTAGTGTTAGTTGCTCAGACATACCCAACTCTTTGCGATCCCACAGACTGTAGCCCATCAGTCTCCTCTGTCCATGGGATTCTCCAGGCAAGAATACTGGAGTGGATTGCCATTCCCTTCTCCAGGGGATCTTTCCAGCCCAGGGATCAATCCCAGGTCTCCTGCATTGCAAGCAGCTCTGGCCTTAAGTAGTACTGATTATTTTTTTTGTCTACAGCCTGCAAAGCACCAGGAATATGAAAAAACAGAAAACACAACAAACATTTGTTGAATTAATGCATCTTTCCTGAGAGCAGAGATTATATTTCTTTTTTTTTTGTCATTCTCCATGACTCCTATATGGTGTTTTGCATGCAGTGGACTAACTATAAAGTATTGAAAGTGTTTATATTATTGAGAAACAAGCATGACTGAAGCCAATATTACTTGGTCAAACTGTCTCACACATTCTTTCATTCATTCAGCCATTCAGTCATGGGTACATTCACAGGAACTGCACTAAGGACTATTAGTCTGATGGTGATTTTATGCCCTCCCTGGTGGATCAGTGGTAAAGAATCTGCCTGCCAATGCAAGAGATGTGGGTTTGATCCCTGGGTTGGGAAGATCACTTGGAGAAGTGAATGGCAACACACTCCAGTATTCTTGCCTGGAAAATTCCATGGACAGAGGAGACTGGCTGGTTACAGTCTATGGGGTTGCAAAGAGATGGACATGACTTAGCGACTGAACAGGCTGTCCAACTCTTACTGATCCTTCAACTCTTAACTCTCTTGTCACTTTGTTTAGCGTTCCAGACTGAGTTAGGTGCTTATCCTTTCATAACCATTTTCTAATTGTATGGTAATTTGTTTGTATCTGTTACCAGATAGGGATCCATAAGAGCAGAATTGAGACATTCACCTCTTGGTCCCTAGTGCCAAGCCTAATACCTTGTTTATAGGTGTCACTTGAGGGAAGTTTGTTGAGTAAATGTTTTTAAAGCAAATATAATCTTTAATGATGATATTGTCAGATATATGACTTTGGTAATTTGGCTTTTAAGTATTGTGTTAGGAAAATTGAAAAAAACTTCCAGTTATAACAGTTCGGAGACAAAGTACGCATTAATAAGAAAGAATAATTATAAACACAGAAATTTGATATAAGCTATATGATGAAATGTACATAACCATTAATAAACTATTCATATCATAATAGACTATTCACATTTTTATTGTGACAAACTTACTGTGTATCTAATAATTAAAACATAATTGTTAATGAAAGTGCTCATTCATTCAGTTGTGTCAGATTTTTTTATTATATTCATCAAAAATTAGGTAAAACATGAAATGTGCATTTGAGTATACCTTGAGCTGTTTGTTGTTTAATCACTAAGTTGTGTCCAGGGGACTGCAGTCCCATGGACAGTAGTCTGCCGAGCTTCTCTGCCCCTGGAATTTTCCAGCAAGAATACTGAAATGGGGTGCCATTTCCTGCTCCAGAGGATCATCCCAGTCCAGGGATCAAACCCACATCTCTTGGATCTCCTGCATTGGCAGGTGGATTCTTTACCACTAGCGCCACCTGAAGTGAAGAAGAAGTGAAGTGAAGTCTCTCAGTCGTGTCCGACTCTTTGCGACCCCATGGACTGTAGCCTGCCAGGCTCCCCTGTCCATGGAATTCTCCAGGCAAGAATACTGGAGTGGGTTACCATTTCCTTCTCCAGGAGATCTTCCCCACCCAGGGATCAAACCCGGATCTCCCGCATTGCAGGCAGACTCTTTAACCTCTGAGCCACTAGGGAAGCCTAGTGAAAAGTGAAAGGGAAGCCTAGTAGTGAAAAGTGAAAGCCTCCCAGTCGTGTGTGACTGCAATCCCGTGTGTGAAAGCCTCCCAGTCGTGTGTGACTGCAATCCCATGGACTGTAGCCTGCCTGGCTCCTCTGTCTATGGAATTCTCCAGGCAAGAACACTAGAGTGGGTTGCCATTTCCTTCTCCAGGAGATCTTCCCAACCCAGGGATCGAACCCAGATCTCTTGCATTGCAGGCAGATTCTTTACCAACTGAGCCACTAAGGAAGCCCTTAACTGTTAATGAGAAGGTGATATTTATTCAATGTTTAAATAAATAATGACTGTCTCTTTAAATAACCAAATTAAATAACACTTAAAATTTATTTTTGACACTCTCAAATCAAATAAGTAACAATTATTATCTTTAGGTTGGAAATATAGACTGATGAGATTTAAAATATTTTTAAAAAACTTAGCTATGTTGTTTGTAACAAATAAAATGAGACCCACTAGTATGTCCTTATTTATTTGATTGTGAGCTTTCAGTCCCCACCAGAACTTTTTGAGAAAAAATAGAATCTATATGTAAGGTAAAGTTTACTTTGTAATCAGACATGTGCCTTTACGTGTTTGGAGGTTAGAGACAACTCACAAGTCTTGGATTGGGTGAAGGCAATGATGTCATTTCATCCTCAGAACACTATTTGGAAGAGAAGTTGAAACAAATGCAAAATGAGGGGGAAGGCTTAGCACAAGTGGATTTTTGTCTCATGAGATTTGCTGAAATGTATTATTTTTCCTACAAATGCCTTAGGCCCAGCTTGTGCTTGTTTTAATTTTCTCCATATCCTTCGCAGGTTACTTTGTATATTAGTAAGTATGAGTGGACTTGAAATGAATTCAGCTTGTTTGGACCCACTGCTCCTGAGTCAGTTGTCATCCCAAAGGCATGAGGGTAGAGCATTCCTTTTCAATAATTAATCTGTGGAACAATTTCCCACTCTATATAACTCCTGGAATTCTCACAAATAGTCACAATGGATGAAAAACAGCTGGATATTAAAGCAGGAGATTACAGACCCAATAAGCCAACCTTATCAGCTTTCCTTTCACTTCACTCCAAAGTATCAGGAGTGACAATTTCAGGAATTATGCATAAACTCAAAGCCACATCCTACTTTTAAATTCTTGGCATTATTTGAGTCAAGATTTTGTCTCTTTTTTAATTCCAAATGTCCTTTGTTTCCTTTTGAATTATATTATTTCTAACAAATCTTTTGGTCTTTTATTTTTGGCTGTGCTGGGTCTTCACTGCTGCTCACAGGCTTTCTCTAGTTGCAGTGAGAGGTGGCTACTCTTTGTTGTGGTTCACAGGCCTCTCATTGTGGTGGCTTCTCTTGTTGTGGAGCACTGGCTCTAAGCACCCCGGCTCAGTGGTTGCAGCTTGCAGACTCTAGAGCGCAGGCGCAGCTTGCAGACACTAGAGCGCAGGCTCAGTAGTTGTGGCACACAGGCTTAGTTGCTATGCGGCATGTGGAATCTTCCCAGACCAGGGATCGAAGCTGTGTCCCCTGAATTGGCAGTAGGACTTCTATCCACTACTCCACCAGGGAAGTCCAAGAATTTGTCTTTTATGTGGTTTGTTTACATATGGATGAAAGTAGTGAAGTCATTTTCACTGAGAGCATTACCAGTTAGAGTCTGAAAGCTCTGAAGGTGGTGATTGTTATTATCATTCCGTCAAGAGAAACAACAATTGACATAGAAGGTGAATGGTAAAACAATATAGAGTCAGTGTTTCATGAATGTATTCACACACTGCTGTATTCAAAATGGATAGCCAACAAGGACCTATATAGTACAGAACATGAAACTCTGCTGAATGTTATGTGGCAGCCTGGTTGGAGGGGGTTTGTTGGGGAGAATGGATACATGTATATGTATGGCTGAGTTCTTTTGCTGTTCACCTGAAACTATCACAACATTGTTAATTGATTATTTGTTGTTGTGGTTCAGTCACTAAATCATGTCCAACTCTTTGTGACCTCATAGACTGCAGCATGTCAGGCCTCCCTGTACCTCACTATCTCCTGGAGTTTGCCCAAGTTCATATCCATTGAGTCAGTGATGCTATCCAACTATCTCATCCTCTGATACCCCCAAAAAATAAAATGTTCAAAAGGAAAAAATAAGTTTAAAAAAGACCTAGGACATTAAATCAAAAGTAAACCCAACTGAAAATTGGTAGTTTATAAATTTCATACTCATATAATTTGTGGACTAACTCTTGATGCATATCAGATCAGATCAGTCGCTCAGTCGTGTCCGACTCTTTGCGACCCCATGAACCGCAGCACGCCAGGCCTCCCTGTCCATCACCAGCTCCCGGAGGTCACCCAGACTCACACCCATCAAGTCAGTGATGCCATCCAGCCATCTCATCCTCTGTCGTCCCCTTCTCCTCCTGCCCTCAATCCCTCCCAGCATCAGAGTCTTCTCCAATGAGTCAACTCTTCGCAGGAGGTGGCCAAAATACTGGAGTTTCAGCTTTAGCATCATTCCTTCCAAAGAAATTCCAGGATTGATCTCCTTCAGAATGGACTGGTTGGATCTTCTTGCAGTCCAAGGGACTCTCAAGAGTCTTCTCCAACACCAGAGTTCAAAAGCATCAATTCTTCGGCTCTCAGGCTTCTTCACAGTCCAGCTCTCACATCCATACATGACCACAGGAAAGACCATAGCCTTGACTAGGCGAACCTTTGTTGGTAAAGTAATGTCTCTGCTTTTGAATATGCTATCTAGGTTGGTCATAACTTTCCTTCCAAGGAGTAAGCGTCTTTTAATTTCATGGCTGCAGTCACCATCTGCAGTGATTTTGGAGCCCAGAAAAACAAACTCTGACACTGTTTCCACTGTTTTCCCATCTATTTCCCATGCAGTGATGGGACCAGATGCCATGATCTTCATTTTCTGAATGTTGAGCTTTAAGCCAACCTTTTCACTCTCCACTTTCACTTTCATCAAGAGGCTTTTTAGGCCCTCTTCACTTTCTGCCATAAGAGTGGTGTCATCTGCATATCTGAGGTTATTGATATTTCTCCCGGCAATCTTGATTCCAACTTGTGTTTCTTCCAGTCCAGCATTTCTCATGATTAGCCATAAATTGAAAAACAAATGCAAAGTTCAAATTTCCACCTCCACTCCCTAATCCCAAAGAAGGGAGTTGAAAAATTAATTTACTCATTTTACTGGGTTGACTTATTTAAAGCACAGCTACCCTAAATGGTTATAAATTTCTACATATAAAGGTGTTGGCAGATATTTTTACATGGGCAAATCCTGAATAGGAGGAAAAAGTAATTTCGACTTTGGGCATCATATCAGATCAGATCAGTCTCTCAGTCGTGTCTAACTCTTTGTGACCCCATGAATCGCAGCACACCAGGCCTCCCTGTCCATCACCAACTCCCGGAGTTCACCCAGGATCACGTCCGTTGTGTCAGTGATGCCATCCAGCCATCTCATCCTCTGTCATCCCCTTCTCCTCCTGCCCCCAATCCCTCCCAGTATCAGAGTCTTTTCCAATGAGTCAACTCTTCGCATGAGGCGGCCAGAGTACTAGAGTTTCAGCTTCAGCATCATTCCTTCCAAAGAAATCCCAGGGCTGATCTCCTTTAGAATGGACTGGTTGGATCTCCATGTAGTCCAAGGGACTCTCAAGAGTCTTCTCCAACACCACAGTTCAAAAGCATCAATTCTTCGGCACTCAGCCTTCTTCACAGTCCAGCTCTCACGTCCATACATGACCACAGGAAAAACCATAGCCTTAACTAGACAAACCTTTGTTGGCAAAATAATGTCTCTGCTTTTGAATATGCTATCTAGGTTGGTCATAACTTTCCTTCCAAGGAGTAAGTGTCTTTTAATTTCATGGCTGCAATCACCATCTGCAGTGATTTTGGAGCCCAGAAAAATAAAGTCTGACACTTTCCACTGTTTCCCCATCTATTTCCCATGAAGTGATGGGACCAGATGCCATGATCTTCGTTTTCTTTTTTTTTTTAGATTTATTTATTTATTTTATTTTTATTAAATTTTATTTTGCTTAACTTTACAATATTGTATTGCTTTTGCCATACATCGAGATGGATCTGCCCCAAGTATACACGTGCTCCCCATCCTGAACCCTCCTCCCCCTCCTTCCCCATACCATCCCTCTTGGTTGTCCCAGTGCACCAGCCCCAGGCATCCATTATCAGGCATCGTACCTGGTCTGGTGACTTGTTTCAGATATGATATTATACACATTTCAATGCTATACTCCCAAATCATCCCTCCTTCTCCCGTTCCCAGAGTCCAAAAGTCTGTTCTATACATCAGTGTCTCTTTTGCTGTCTCAAAAATAGGGTTATTGTTGCCATCTTTCTAAATTCCATATATATGCATTAGTATACTGTATTTGTGTTTTTCTTTCTGGCTTACTTCACTCTGTATAATAGGCTCCAGTTCCATCCACCTCATTAGAACTGATTCAAATGTATTCTTTTTAATGGCTGAGTAATACTCCATTGTGTATATGTACCACTGCTTTCTTATCCATTCATCTGTGGATGGACATCTAGGTTGCTTCCAAGTCCTGGCTATTGTAAACAGTGCTGCTATGAACATTGGGGTACACGTGTCTCTTTCAATTCTGGTTTACTCAGTGTGTATGCCCAGCAGTGGGATTGCTGGATCATAAGGAAGTTCTATTCCCAGTTTTTTGAGGAATCTCCATACTGTTCTCCATAGTGGCTGTACTAGTTTGCATTCCCACCAACAGTGTAAGAGGGTTCTCTTTTCTCCACACCCTCTCCAGTACTTATTACTTGTGGACTTTTGGATTGCAGCCATTCTGACTGGCGTGAAATGGTACCTCATAGTGGTTTTGATTTGCATTTCTCTGATAATGAGTGATGTTGAGCATCTTTTCATGTGTTTATTAGCCATCTGTATGTCTTCTTTGGAGAAATGTCTATTTAGTTCTTTGGCCCATTTTTTGATTGGGTCATTTATTTTTCTGGAATTGAGCTGTAGGAGTTGCTTGTATATTTTTGAGATTAGTTTTGTCTGTTGCTTCATTTGCTATTATTTTCTCCCATTCTGAAGGCTGTCTTTTCACCTTGCTTATAGTTTCCTTTGTTGTGCAGAAGCTTTTAAGTTTAATTAGGTCCCATTTATTTATTTTTGATTTTATTTCCAATATTCTGGGAGGTAGGTCATAGAGGATCCTGCTGTGATGAATGTCAGAGAGTGTTTTGCCTATGTTTTCCTCTATGAGTTTTATGGTTTCTGGTCTTACATTTAGCTCTTTAATCCATTTTGAGTTTATTTTTGTGTATGGTGTTAGAAAGTGTTCTAGTTTCATTCTTTTACAAGTGTTTGACCAGTTTTCCCAGCACCACTTGTTAAAGAGATTGTCTTTAATCCATTGTATATTCTTGCCTCCTTGTCAAAGATAAGGTGTCCATATGTGCGTGGATTTATCTCTGGGCTTTCTATTTTGTTCCATTAATCTATATGTCTGTCTTTGTGCCAGTACCATACTGTCTTGATGACTGTGGCTTTGTAGTAGAGCCTGAAGTCAGGCAGGTTGATTCCTCCAGTTCCATTCTTCTTTCTCAAGATAGCTTTGGCTATTCGAGGTTCTGAATGTCGAGCTTTAAGCAAACTTTTTCACTGTCCACTTTCACCTTCATCAAGAGGCTTTTTAGTTCCTCTTCACTTTCTGCCATAAGGGTGGTGTCATCTGCATATCTGAGGTTATTGATATTTCTCCCGGCAATGTTGATTCCAGCTTGTGCTCCTTCCAGCCCAGAATTTCTCATGATGTACTCTGCATAGAAGTTAAATAAGCAAGGTGACAATATACAGTCTTGACATAATCCTTTTCCTATTTGGAACCAGTCTATTGTTCTATGTCCAGTTCGAACTGTTGCTTCCTGACCTACATACAGGTTGCTCAAGAGGCAGGTCAGGTGGTCTGGTATTCCCATCTCTTTCAGAATTTTCCACAGTTTATTGTGAGCCACACAGCCAAAGGCTTTGGCATAGTCAATAAAGTAGAAATAGATGTTTTTCTGGAACTCTTGCTTTTTCGATGATCCATCGGATATTGGCAATTTGATCTCTGGTTCCTCTGCCTTTTCTTAAACCAGCTTGAACATCATGGAAGTTCACGGTTCACATATTGCTGAAGCCTGGCTTGGAGAATTTTGAGCATTACTTTACTAGCATGTGAGATGAGTGCAATTGTGCAGTAGTTTGAGCATTCTTTGGCATTGCCTTTCTTTAGGATTGGAATGAAAACTGACCTTTTCCAGTCCTGTGGCCACTGCTGACTTTTCCAAATTTGCTGGCATGTTGAGTGTAGCACTTTCACAGCATCATCTTTCAGGATTTGGAATAGCTCCACTGGAATTCCATCACCTCCACTATTTGTTCATAGTGATGCTTTCTAAGGCCCACTTGACTTCACATTCCAGGATGTCTGGCTCTAGGTCAGTGATCACACCATCGTGATTATCTGGGTCGTGAAGATCTTTTTTGTACAGTTCTTCTGTGTATTCTTGCCATCTCTTCCTAATATCTTCTGCTTCTGTTAGGTCCATACCATTTCTGTCCTTTATCGAGCCCATCTTTGCATGAAATGTTCTTTTGGTATCTCTGATTTTCTTGAAGAGATCTTTAGTTTTTCCCATTCTGTTGTTTTCCTCTATTTCTTTACATTGATCACTGAAGAAGGCTTTCTTATCTCTTCTTGTTATTCTTTGGAACTCTGCATTCAGATGTTTATATCTTTCCTTTTCTCCTTTGCTTTTCACTTTTCTTCTTTTCACAGCTATTTGTAAGGCCTCCCCAGACAGCCATTTTGCTTTTTTGCATTTCTTTTCCATGGGGATGGTCTTGGTCCCTGTCTCCTGTACAATGTCACGAACCTCATTCCTTAGTTCATCAGGCACTCTATCAGATCTAGTCCCTTAAATCTATTTCTCACTTTCACTGTATAATCATAAGGGATTTGATTTAGGTCATACCTGAATGGTCTAGTGGTTTTCTCTACTTTCTTCAATTTAAGTCTAAATTTGACAATAAGGAGTTCATGGTCTGAGCCACAGTCAGCTCCTGGTCTTGTTTTTGCTGACTGTATAGAGCTTCTCAATCTTTGGCTGCAAAGAATATAATCAATTTGATTTCGGTGTTGACCATCTGGTGATGTCCATGTATAGAGTCTTCTCTTGTGTTGTTGGAAGAGGGTGTTTGCTATGACCAGTGCATTTTCTTGGCAAAACTCTTAGTCTTTGCCCTGCTTCATTCCGTATTCCAAGGCCAAATTTGCCTGTTACTCCAGGTGTTTCTTGACTTCCTACTTTGGGCATACAACCAGCAAATTTAAGAATAGGAGTTTTCTTTTTAGCTTGTCCTAAAAATAACACCGTGACCTTTGATTTCAGGTAGCAGGATGAAATGACTGCTAGAGCCTGACTTCCTACTATGAAAAGGGTAAGGTATGGAAGAAAGGAACAATCCTAGTGCAAAGCCTAGCATAAGGTCACATATCGACCGAATCTTACTGTTTAGTATTTCCACTTGTAGACTAGATTTTACTCAACATAAACAGATAAAAAATATGTGCTTTTAATTTCAGCTTCTTGTTTTTTTCTGAAAAATAAAAGGCAAAGTGTCTATCCTATAAGATGAATCAACTTAAATAGTGTTTGCTAAGTACTGTATCTTCTAAGTCTGGCCTCTCTAGAGTTTATTTAATGTGGTTCATCTTCAGGAAGTTGCAGAGTAATGAAAAGTCATGCAGGAAGTAGTGACAATTTTAGTGTTATCTTTAGGAAAAGTTCCATGAAACAAAGGAAGCCATTTTTAAACTGTCTCAGAATAGGTTTTTTTAAAGCTAGTTTAGGATCATATGATAAAGCATGCCTATTATTTACAGTTATTCCTTTAATATTAATAATTTTCACATGTGTTTTGGTGATTAACAATACTATTTATATGATTACCTAAAAGTCTCATGAGTTTTATGTAAAGTTGTCAGATTTGTTTTTTTTTTTTTTACCCTTAAAGCTTGGAATAGATATTTAAAGAGTTGTACAAAGCCACATAAACCAGTTAGTGACAGAAGTGGTGTTAAGGGCAGGTTTACTGACTTTAGCTCCATCTCCATTGTTCTGTTTTTTTTTTTTTTTTCTCATTACTTCATCCTCTCATTTAATTTACTGTGGGAAAATATATTCTGAGAAAAATAAACATAAATGGAAAAGAGTAATGTGAATTCTTACTTAGGGATGTTGTTTTAGTAATCTTCAACATCTTGGTTTATTTCATTCCCAGGCTGTTAATGTCCCACAGTGGATGCTGACGTACAGCAATGTGGTTCCAGACTTGGGCTCAGGAGGCAGGTGTTTGGGTAGGGCTGGTGCTTCTCCTCACTAAATGTGAGAGTTTATGTCTCAGCTGCTCCTTTGGAAAATGGAGAGTGTAGCAAAACCTACCTTTGGGGTAGATTGTGAGAATTCAATGAAGTATTGTTTATTTAAAGTGTTTATAATAGTTTTGATGTATATAGTAAGTGACCTCAAATGTTAAATACTATTATATTTAATTATTAATATTATCAAGGAAAATGAAAGATTTATTTTCCCCAATCAAAATACTAAAGAATCAGGAGAAATTCAGTTTTGGAAAAAGTGCTTCTCAGTACTCCAGTGATCTTGCTCATAAGCATTGTTAGCTCATGGTAAGGGCCAGTAAATGAGAAACAGAAGAATAATGTTTTCAATTAGTAAAATCTTCATAAGTGAGGTTAATTAGCAGCTTAGTTACTAAATTAAATTATCGTGCTTTGAAATTCAGGCTTTATTCTGAAAAAAAAAAATTGTTATATAGACTAAGAAGTCCCTTTAGATGTGGCATTAGTCCTCAGGATAGAAGCTTTGTGATGAATTTTAGGTAAGTGAATTTAAGACATGGATTAAATATTCACTAAGTATGAGAGTTTAAAAATTATGAAAGTCTTGAGAATTTGTCTTAGAAAATCTGCTAAAAGTAAGTATCATAAAAGTAATAGTTTAATTTTTGGCTCTGATTATAGAAATTGGTAGCTTCTTTTTTTCTCATCCAGTTTAATATATATATATAGTAAAGTTGGAAAAATATTTTTGATCATGTGGTCTTAAGCTTTACAAAATTCTAACCATAGCACCTTATTGCACAAATGGAATCTATAAAACCCAAAAAGAGCACCTGTGGTGTTGCAAGAATGGGAGGCTAGAGCTGGACTCACTGTTTTTGCAAAACTCACCACTCCTGCAAAATTCATGTGTGAACCTCTTCTGTTTGTGTTGTTGAACTTCCCTGATCAGGGTTTGAACCTGCATGCTCTGCAAAGGAAGCATAGTCTTAGCCGCTGGACCACTGGGAAAGTCCCACGTACCTCTCCTTTAACTCGTGAGGAAACTGACTCCTTAGTCAGTGTGTGCCTTGCTCAAAGACACTCCCAGATTGACAGTGGCAGAGCCAGTCTTGAATAAATATCTTCTCCTCTTCTGCTCTTTTGATTGTACCATATATCCTTCCTAGTAAAGAATCTATAAATTAGAGCCCAACAATCCAGATTATTTTCTCTTCTCTTATTATAGAGGTATACCTGACAGAAAGCCCATTTAGCTTGATATCAGCATGATGGGCATGCCCTTGGATCAGTGTAAATCCTCCCAATGTTTAAGTGATTAACTCATTAATCATCTGTTGATCACCTGCTCTGTGGACCTACTAGGCACCATGTTACTCCCTGGGAATATCAAGCTGATGAAAATGCCTTCATTTCCCTCATAGGTATAAGAGAGAGATACATAGGTATATAGAGAGATACATAAATGAATACTATATATCTTGAAGTGGCTTAACTAGAAAGTAAAAATTGTGTGAAAATGTTAACTTTAAACATTAAATATTTGTCATTATATAATGTTCTGTTCATGGTAAATGAAATACTTATATACTAGAATGGCATGATATTAACTACTTTTTATTTAGACTTAAAATATTATTTATTTATTTGGCTGCATTGGGGTCTTAGTTGCCACACATAGGATTTTTGTTGTAGTGCACAGATTCTCTAGTTGTGATGCCTTGGCTCACTCATTGCTACTCTCCAGAAGCCTTCTAAATATGAATCCTTCAATGTCTTTGGGAAATGGGAAAAGACAATAATTTTAGAAATTTATGCTGACCTTAAAAAAGGGAAGATGAATACCTATAGGTGGTTTGACAATTGACAAGCTCAGGAAAATGTTTTTGGGAATGTGCAATAATGGTTTGTTCAGATTAGATGACATCCTGAATCAGAAAGGGCTTTTGCAGATCCACAGTTATTTCAGCTGTCAACCCACAGGATGCCAAGCACTAAAGCATGTTCTGTGAGTGTCAATGTCATGGGAGACAATTGTTGGAGTGAGTCTCACATTTCTCTGCCTTGTGAGCAGAAGAAATAACTAACTTTGTTCCATTCTATTATTTCCAGACTATTTGTACAGTGAACGGCCTTAAAAAATGGAGATAATATCTCCCTTCAGAGCAAAGAGCAGGCATGCTTACTGCCCAGTATAAAAGATTCAGGTTCCCTAAGCTCAGGGTCCCTCTCCTATAAAGCTTATTATATATGTCCAGGTGTCACCTGACCTTCTGTACTGATCTTCTGACTACCATTAGTGCTAAGAGGAATGAAGTCAGTTGTCTCTGATGCAGGCATGTCACGTCTTCTTCCAGCATCTGTAAAAGTGTGTATGACAGGCTGAATGTTAGTTTGCAAATAGCCTTCACAGCACAGTTCTGGCAGCTGGCAAGCCATCTCTTCCCTCTTCTAATCTCTGGTCTAGTGCAAAAAAAAAAAAAAAAAAAAGAACAAGACATTTTGGATCCATGAGTGTAGTTTCCTGAGCTGAGTATTTTTAGCAGGATGATTCTGGCATCTCAGAATGCACATTGTTTGTGGAAACCAGATATGTAGTTGGTGGAGACTAATCAGCTAATCATGACATTGCAGAGAATTTGAAGACTTTGAAATAATTCACTTCTTGCTCCTCTGCTGCAGACTTCAGTCTCTTTAAGATCAGCCTTAAGCAAACCTGGGATATAGGTCTTTGGTCTGAGGAACTGCTTTTCCTTTTTCCTTTTATTACTTAACATATTTAGAAATTATCCTCACTGTTCCTCACTGGGCTGGATTTTCATTCTTAACTGTGTACTAGACTTCCATTTCTGAATACACTTGAAATGAAATTCCATTTCATTTTTGGATGATAATTCTTGATGTTATCATGAATGATTGACATTAACACAACAAACCATTTCTGATGAGATTTAAGATCATTTAAGATGTGGATTTTTTTTCTATAATATCGTAGATTAAGTAGGGGCCGGTCATGGATAGGAAAGTTCTCCAACCTTGGCGTCTCCTCTCATGAAAGGTTAATACAGTTTTCTAAGATTTAATGATGCCCAAAGACTCTGAGGTTCACTTCTGTACATGACTCATTTTGTTTATATTCACCATCTTCAGCGTTTGTTTGGTTTTTTTGTGCCATGTCACGTATCATGTGGAATCTTATTAATAGTTTTCCAATCAGGGATTTAATCTGTGCTCCCTACAGAGAAAGTATGGAGTCCCAACCAATGGACCACCAGGGAAATTCTTGTCTTCAGGGTCTGGACCTCAGTTTGGTCCCATTAACTTATGGTTCACTTATTCTTCCACAGTTCTACCCTCTCCCTTCCAACCTCTCAATAAGTCACCCATTTGATTCTGGGAGCTGGTCAACCTTGATGCCATGCAGAAGCTCAATATACATTTGTAGAATGATTCAATGAAGGTATTGGGTCTTTTTTATTTGAGCCTTTTAACCCGTACTCTTCAATATAACCAGTTCCTTGATTTCCAATAAAATAATACATGGAAAGAATGGCAATAATGCCACAAATCATATGATAACAACAACATTGGCCGAGAGCATACGATACTGTGCCGAGTGCTTTAAATATTAATATATATATAGCCTTATTTAATCTCCACAAAGTTACTGTATTATTATCAATACATTAATTATTTATTTTCCAGATTTAAAAAATGGGTACAACAGAGAAAGTTTGTAGTTTTTCTAAAGTCACGCAGTGACAGAACTGAGATTCTTTTCTACCTTCTAAAAGAGCCAGGGGTATCTGGTGCACATATTCTATGGTTGAAGAGGAGAACTGAACTATTACTTTTGGCCAAGGCTGATATAAATCAGCCATATTATTGGCTTCTTTGTCACTGAATCAGGTAAAAGGTCAGAGCCAAACTAGAAAAGCTGACCTTCGTTGAAAGCAAGCTGTGCATATTCTCACCCAACTACTCATTTACACAGCTCTCTCGCATATTAGTTGGATAATTAAAAAGAATAAAAATTTCTCCATGAAAATTTCTATGGTACACTCCTTGGTGGTGTACTTCTGGCTATAATGAAAGGTATTTGCATTTTTCCTTTGCCTTATCAGAATTCTTCCTAACCGAATGGCCTGTGGCACAAACTTACTTTCCCAGCTCTATTATGTGAGTGGGTGCTGAATAATTTATTTCCTATTATTTGAGGTCTTGTGTGTATTATTAGAATGAGAGGAAACCATGAAAATTATGGGTTCTTGGTTCACTACTTTAACAAATATTTACTGAGGGCCAACAAAAACAATATTTACTGCATGAGCGGAAAACAAAAAGACACAGTCCTCACCTCCTCAGACTTGGTTGTTGAAGGTTTGCTTTGCATTGTGTATATCAAAGAGCCTTGCAAATAAATATAAAAGTAAAGCTGGGATAGGTACTTAGAAGGAGAGTACATAATAGTATACCTGTAAGCATTAAGGGGAGTGGGTCAAGTTGGGGAGGTCAAGTAGTGTCTTTCTGAAGAAATGAAGGCTGAGCCAAGTTGAGTATTTACAGAATGCCCACCATATACCAGACATTATGCTTAGATGTTGGGAAATTAAAAATGAATGAGACATGAGTAAATAACTCACTATCAGGGTTTCATCTTCAGGTAGTTGAGAAATTAGGAGAGTCACATCATTTGTGATTTTTTGGCTTTTCTGTGTAGTTTGAGTTTCCTTTGTTGTCAGAATTCCCTCAGCTAGGCAAGTCCTCAGGAAAATGAAAATGGTTTTTTGTCATGGATCAGGGTTTAAAGATGAATATACATAGTCTTCTAGTTCAAGTCCAGCAATACTATTCTAGGTTTTACCATCAATTGAATGTGGCCACACAATGGAGCACAGGCCAGTTTCAGAGCCTGCGGACAGCACAGTTCCAGGAAGGAAGCCTGACTGTCACCAAACAAGAAACCCATTATTTCTTTATCTCTCTGTCTCTTTTAACCATTAACTCAATTACTCAGTTGAGTAAAATTGGTCAATAATTAATCCAGCCATAGAAACAATGGATAAACACACTGTATGTGCACTTGATTAATCTGTTTTCATGTGAAGTGTCACTCATATCTGGAGTACAGACTCCTCAGGACACACAAGTCACACACATAAGAAAGTCAAGGTGTAAACAAAGGGGAGAGGCAGCAACTGTGGAAAAAGAGAGACTGCCCGAAACCACAGAAATAGGATGAAATAGCATACTCCAGGGCTGGATCTCTGTCTCAGGCTCTGAGACATGTCCTCATTCATGGTACCCACCAGGAGCACATTCTAGGCCTGCCATCTTGCTCTCTGCAAAGGGCTAGGCCCTCTCATCATCTTTAAGCCTGTGATTCTGTCCTAGCTCCCTATTCCAGAATCTATGGGCTCTTTCCCTGCTTGGTTCATACCCTAGTCTTGAAGGAGAACTTTCTCCAGGGCCACTTCTGAGCAATGTGCCTCTGCTCTTCTGTTTGATCTTGACTGGGCCACGGCACCACCAAGTTCTAGATACCTGGGATGCTATCCTGACCCACCCTGCTTGGTCTGCTCCTTTTTCTAGAATGGACAGACCACCCCCCCACCACCCCCCACCACAGGACTGGATGAGGAAGATAGTGACACCCAGACCTGTGTCTCAGTTCTGCTATCTCATTTCATTTTTTCTTACTTTTCACTCTTCTTTGCAAGGACTCACAAATTTCATTTGTAGTTAGTATCAATATATTATGCTACTGAGGCTTTCTCTTCCTGGATGCAAATCCTAAACACTTGTTTTCTTTTTCTGTGTTTCATTATTATTATTATTATTATTTTCATCTTTGAGGATTGATCTGTTAGGTGACAAGTAATATTTCTAAGGGGACCCTTAGGTATTGCATCACTAAATGACTTGTCCAACTTCACAATGTGCCCTTGATTATGGAGCAATCAAGTAGAAAAGGAGAACAGCTCTCAAATTTTCTTTCTTAACTGAGTATGCATAAGCACTATTGTTCAGATCCAATATATATATTAACTAAGTGATTGAATGTTAGTAGTTTGAATTTACCAACTAAGGAGTTTTAGTTTTGAAGAGTGAAGGAAATTAAGTTACAGACAATGTCATTAAGTGGCCTTCTGGAAAATGCAAAATATACCTCTGTCTTCACAATCCATGAACATGTTGAGACTTTGCTTTTGAAAATGCAGTCTGTGTTCTAACAATTCCACACTCTTCCTGTGAGGAGTTATTATCAACCCTGTTGATGAGAGCTGTGATTTTGCCTAAAATTTCTAAATGGATGTGAATGTCTACCAGGTTGTTTGTCTATTTGTCTAGCAAGTCGTTTGCATCATCTCATTTCCAGATTATTCTGAAAATGAAATTTAATGTGCACTGTTTTACCCCTTGAACAGTTATTCAAACTGTTTCTGCTTAATTTTTTTCTGAAAATATTATTAACAATATACTCCAGTAATGATCTAGCCTAAGATGTTCTTGTGTTATTTTGGAGCTAGTTGCTAGTGACTCATAGCACGTTGGACGTCCAAGCTATGGTTAACTGGTGGTCAAGTTAGGAAATTCTGTTCCCATTAACTCTCCTTTTCTTAGCCCAGAACACCACCTCTCTACTCATTTTTTTTTTTTTTTTTTGATTCGTCATGCTCATAGTCTCTGCTTGGTGTTTTCAAACCCAAAGTAGATGCAATGACATGCCATAATGAGTATTGTTCCTACTACACTTCCAGCTTAACTAAAAACAGGAAATACAGGCCATTTCATGGAAAAGCCCACTTTTGTGACATTTCCAACCCAAAAGGTTTGGAATAACTTTGAGTATCTGAACTTTTGGTTTCTTACTTACAGTAAACCTTCTAACTTCAGAATTTTAGCACCATTTCTACTTATAAGATGATGCCTTCCATATTTAGACTATGCTGACACATGAACTAGTTTGCTTTGAAACCATTTTTATTTAATGTTAGGATGTACTTGTAGCCAAAAAAATAGACATGAGAAAGTTGTGTGAATCAAAAGATTTAGAGCATAATTGTAGAAAGAGATACACTTCCCATAGTTTCAAGGCTTTCCTTACTTATTGGACAGTTTACTTAAAATGGGTCTATTTTTATGAGGTTTTACCCATTAAGTGAATATTTGATGTATAAATTTGTTATATAAATTAATCACAGAAGCAAAAATTCTAGTTTAGGTAAAAAAGGATTGTCAGGCCCTACCAGGAAATAAATCTAAATTACTTTGTCCTTTAATAATCAACCAATTGACTTTTAGTAATCCTAGGAGTCAGAGGGAGCTTAAAGTTAGAACTTCGTATGCACTGTATTTTTTCAAGATCCAATGAGGTAAAAATCTCATTGGGTCAATTAAGAAAAGAAGTCACATAAGGTTACATTTATTTGATTCCAAAAAAGTAGAGTGGCCTTGGACAATTCATTATGTTATTTTTTAGTATCTGTGAGGGGCCTATTTTTTCTTGGTTTCTTCCATATTGTGTGGCTGTGTGGACTGACTGTAATGAATTGGATGGATTGCATTGTTTCATTCATTCTATTCTGATTTAGCCATGTACTGTAATCTTACAAAACCATTCATCATGGTTTTCAAGCGTGATAAATGGTGGCATGAACTATAAATCCAAGTCGAATTGTTAAGTTTATTTCATATCCCTTTGTAAGATATAATTTATTACATTTCTATTTTCACCTTTGATTTAGTTTTAAAGACAAGTCATCTCAAGGAAGGGAGATGAAAAAAATAGTAATGTCAAGGAACATGGAGGTTAGAGATAACAGAAGCATTTTCAGAAGGATCAAGGTTCTCTAGCCTTAACCTTTATTGAGGAGAGATTTTAACTCAATGTTTGTTGAAGTTCTAAAATGACCAAATAGTAGTTCCTTTTATTCTGTTTCTTGCTGTTACTTAGCTGGAATGTACTGGACAGGATTAGAAATGACTGTTCTTTCTTTCTTTTTTTATGATTCAGACAAAAAGGAAAGTGCCAGAGTTCTTAAAAATAATCTTTTTTTATGAGATTTCAAGCCTTTGTGTAGACTCAGAAAGTGGAGACAGTATCTAGGTTTTTACATAGTTTATCAAAATGTACATAACATACTAAACTTTAAAAATTTTGCTCATGATTGAGTTGAAAAATATAATCTTCCATCCCAGGTCAACCCTCCTCCCCTAAACCTTCTTTCAAAGCAAGAAAAATAAAGTAAAAGATGGCTAATAACCTGTTAAAATGCTGCAGAAGCCAAACATTTTTCTATTGTGTCTGTATCACATGATATCCATTCTCCTCTGCGTAATTCTTGGAATAATATCACTCACAAGTTAAGATCTTACATTTAAGATTTTTAAGCTCTAGCTGAATAATGCTGGATAAGTTAGAAAGTCCTAATGGTGAACTTATAAAGAAATGTTGACAGGGCTTGGATTCTCATAGTGCTGGTGGGTACCATGATTATAATGGTTTCCTTTAAAACTCTTCCATTTAATGTTCCAAACATTGGAATTTGTAGTTTTTCCTTTGGTCCAGAGATCAAAAACATGAACAATTTTATATTTCTTAGGCTGGATGGCCTCTGTGTTTCCACAATTTCTGTGGGAAAGCAATCCACTCTTTCTCAATTTTATTAAAACCACCATCTTGGCTCCACTATGTGCCATTACAAGCACTTTCATTATGTCTCATATCTCCTTTTAGGAAGCTGGACTCTGCTTATTGCTTTTCTTTGTTCTTATTGGTTTTTAAAAACTACGTATTGTAAGTGAAAAATGGTTTAGAAATTGAAGATAGGCTAACACATGAGGTTAAAAAATATTGTGAGAGACAGATTATTTGAGGTCAAACCCTTCTGGCCACTTAGTATCTTTGTGAGTTAGGCAAGCTGTATGACTCTAAGCCTTATTTCTCTCATCTGTAAATTGCATATATTAATAGTATCTGTCTTGTCAGGATTTTGTAATAATTAAATAAGGTAACAAATGTGAAGTGACTGGATCATAGTAAATTCTCAACAATTGGTGCCATTGCCAGATTATTTAGTTATGTATTTAACTGAGGGGTATATTGGACTGGGAAGCTATTCCCTTCTCCAGGGAATCTTCCTGACCCAGGGTTCAAGCTCAGGTCTGCAATGCAGGAGACCCAGATTCAATCCTTGGGTCAGGAAGATTTGCTGGAGAAGAGAATGGCAACCCACTCCAGTATTCTTGCCTGGAGAATTTCATGGACAGAAGAGCCTGGTGGGTTACAGTCCACGGGGTTGCAAAGAGTTGGACATGACTGAGTGAATCACACACACACACACACACACACACACATAGTTGCTTTATGATATTGTGTTGTTTCCTGATGTACAATAAAGTGAATCAGCTCTGTGTATACATATATCCCCTCCCTTGTAGGCCTCTCTCCCATCCCCCTCCATCCCACTCATTTAGGTCACCATAGAGCAATGAGCTGAGCCCCCTGTGCTATTACAGCAGATTCCCACTAGCTACCTATCTTACACATGATAGTGTGTATATGTTGTTCTATTTATTTGGAAATATTGTCTAGCAGCAGTTACTGTATTACTAAGAAGGCTTTATTTTATAACAGACATATTTTAGTGTTTTTGTTTTTAAATAAGATAAATTAAACTTTATTCATTCAACAGATCTTTATTGGGTACTTACTATTTGCCAGTTGATGAAACACACCTTCTTCTGTTATAAATTATGATGTTTGCCTTTGTCTTTTTCTGTTTTGACGTGTTTTTATGGTTATCAGATTATGGAAGTTCCTCAGTATACCTAATTTGCTAAAAAGTTTTTCTACCATGAATGAACATGAGTTTTATCAAATGATTATTTTCCCCCAGTTCTTTTGAGATGACCATATGAGTTTTCAGGTTTCCATGGTGGCTCAGTTGGTAAAAAGAATCAGCCTGCAATGCAGGAGACACGACTTTGATCCCTGGGTCAGGAAGATCCCCTGGAGAAGGAAAGGGCAACTCACAAGAGTATTATTGCCTGGGAAGTCCCATGGACACAGGAGTCTGGAAGGCTGCCATCCATGGGGTGGCAAAGAGTTGGACATGACTTAGTGAGTAAACAACAACAACATATGAGTTTTCTCTTTTTCTTTCAGTTTGTTGAATTTTATGAAAAGATTTTAAATATTAAATCACCTGGGGACATTTAGTGGAGACAAATCTTAGTTTTGGTATTTATCCTTTTAATTTACAACTGAATTTAATTTTGTGCTTATATTTTGTGTCATGAATTTTATATATGTGTTCAGGGGAGAGATTTGCTTGTTAATATTTGCTTGTTATATTTCTTTCATACAAAATTCTTGTTCAATGTTGATATCACATGCTGCCCTCACAAAATGAGGTTGGAAGTATTTCCTTATCTCTTTTTTCTGGAAGCCTTGTGTTAGATTGGTATTATTTCTTCCTTGAAGGTTTCAAGGCATCACTGATGTAACCCAGATCTAAAATTTTCTTCCTGAGAGAGAAATTAGAGATTTAATTTCTTTCATAGGTACAGTATTATTGAGATTTTTCATTTTTTGTGTGTGTCAATTTTTCTTCCTTTTTTTCCTTCCTTCTGTCCTTCTTTCTTTGGAAAACTAGTAGTTGCTGGTTTTGGTTCATTGTCTCAAGGGTATCAGATCCAAGATCTTTGTGATTCTCTTCATATTTTCTTTGTGGTTGAGTGGTGGCTGCTGTGGCTGAAGCCACCATGTTCAAGTCTCAGGTTGGAAATTAGTGAAAGCAACTCATAGCAACTAGTGGAGTCTTTGTGAAGAATGCAAAACTTTCTTTAAAGATTTAGGTTTCTGTCTCTCTAGCCAGAACTGTGTTTCATGGCCCTCACCTTCCTGCAAGGAAAGCTGAGAAATGCTATCGGGACACATTTCTGTTCCCACAGCAATGCAGGTTCCGTTAGGAAGGAAGAAAGGAAAACAGATTGTGTAGACAACTATCTGTGTGTCTATCATAGGTGTGACATTAGATGTGATTCTTAAGAAAATATCTGTGGGCACTATCAAAGGTGATTTGGAGCTAGATGGCTTGGTTGACATATTCTCCTAAGTTTAGTGGCCATGATATTTAGAGATTATTATATTAATGAAAGATTTGAAGGTGATATTAATGTGACTTATAGTACAATGATACCTCTGGGATGTTTTAAGTTTTTTTTCTATTTGAAAGAAGTTACTAAGAAATAATTAATAATAATAATAACTGTCTAAGAAGCATGTCTTGATAATGTTAATTCATTTCATTTCATTCATTGCTTCATCATCACATGTTTATTAGGCACTTCTGTGTGCTAGGGACAGAGCAGTGAAAAAGATAGACCAGTCCTATTTTCACAAACCACAAAGTCCAGTTGGGGAGACAGGCAATTAACAGGGGACCCGATCAGAAAGATTATTATGTTTTGTACTATGGGAGTTCCCTGGTGGCTCAGTTGGTAAAGAATCTGCCTGTAATGCAAGAGATCCAGGTTCGGTTCCTGGGTTGGAAAGGGCCAGGAGAAGGAAATGGCTACCTAGAGAATTCTCTAGGCAAGAATTCTCTTCTTACCTAGAGAATTCTCTAGGCAAGAATTCTCTTCTTGCCTAGAGAATTCCATGGACAGAGGAGCCTGGTGGGCTATAGTCGTTGGGGTCGCAAAGAGTTGGACATGACTGAGCGACTAACACTTTCACACATGGGATACTAGGAAAGACAGAGTGATGAGATAAGTCACTGGGGTGTGAGGGGTCAGGTGCTATTTCAAATAATGTGGCCAGGCCAGAAAAGCCTGTCTGCAAAGGTAACCTTTGAGTTGAAGGATGAGAATGAGCTGAGTGTGAAAAAACTCACATGTTAGGGTGAAGTGAGAAGAACAGATGCAAAGACCCAGAGGCAGAAAAGGGCCAGAAATAAGGACTTGAGGCTGGTGTGGGTGCACCTGGGAAGAACAGGGGGGTAACCTGTGGTGAAGGAGGCAGGGGTCCTTGCCCAGAGGGCCTATTGGGCCATTGTGTAGGAACCGGTAGAAGACTTTAGGTCATAAAGTTGGCAGTCTGGTTTATGTTTACAAAGGTCCTTCTGATTGCCATCTGGGAAGGACTGGAGAGAGGCAAGGAGGTATGTAGGGAGACCAGTTAGGAGGACCAGTTAGGGGGTTAATGCTCTGGCCCAGGAGAGAGATGGTGCTCTGGATGAGAAGGGTTTCAGAGGAAATGCAGAACACCTGGAAATGTATGGTGGGGCAGAAGCTGATGGTACTTGCCTATGGATTACAGGGGAATTAGGAAAAGCCTTGTTTCTAAATATTTTTAAAACTTTTTAGTTTTTGTGTTATCTGTAAATGTTAATGGCAGCATCCTAACTGGGTTCTTCCAGTTCTTCTTAACTCAAACTTCATACATTAAAATATTAATATCTACTGGGATAACTGTTTTCTTTTATCCTTTAATTAAAAACAGCAACAACAGCAGAAAAGGATTTTTAACAGAACAGTAATTCCAGCTTGGTATTTGCCCTTGAAGATCTTGCCTGTGTCCTTTATCCTAAGGGAAATTCCTCCTTTCCTGTTTTTTTCTAGTTTACAGAAACAAATATCCAGAAAAGATATATAATATAGTTTTTTTTTTTTTTTTTAGTAGAAAAGAGATTAAAAGAAAAGAGCAACAGCAATATCTTTCTCATATTATTTATATACATTACTATAGAATTTAATGACCTGAAGGAAAGTAAATGATTTTTTTTACATAACTTTATTTGAAATTAACTTAATCTACACTAGTGAGTCCCTCAATTTAATGTGCACATAAATCACATGGGGGTCTTGTAGAAATGAAGATTCTGACTCAGTAAGTCTGGGTGAGCCAAGGTTTGCATTTCTACCAAACTCCCATCTGGCCCACAGACCACACTCAAATAGGAAAGATGTTAACTTTACTCCAAATGGGCATTGTCCCTGCTCTTAATCACTTATAATTTTATTTTTCAGTGTTCCAAGATCATCAGATTGGAGAAACTGACCCATTGGAACTTAAAACATACTTGGTAAGTAGGAGAAACAAATAAGGAATTTTTTTCCTCTCTGGAATTTATTTCTAGGTTTATTTCTGTTTGGCCTGAGAAAGCCTGGCATATTGATTGTTGTCTGGTATGTTCTTTACCCTAATGACTAAGAATTTAATTACATTCCAAATTGTGACTATTTCCCTAAATATTCCCAGCTGCTTTCAAGATGAACTCTATAACATTACTAGAAATAGGCTCTGTGGCCTTTTTGGGAAATCTGCAATATGATCATATGATCCCAAATAGCTTTATTCAACATGTGATGTTAAGAAGACCACAGAATTTCAGAGTATCTTTTCAAGTTAGCATTAATCATATGCGGTTTTCTTCTGAAAGCATTTCTTTCAAAATGACCCACATTTTGAAAAGGAAAAAACCCATATCAGTTTATTTATTTATTTATTTTTAAAATTTTATTTTACTTAACTTTACATTATTGTATTGGTTTTGCCATACATCAAAATGAATCTGCCAGAGGTATACATGTGTTCCCCATCCTGAACCCTCCTCCCTCCTCCCTCCCCTTACCATCCCTCTGGGTCGTCCCAATGCACCAGCCCCAGGCATCCGGTATCAGGCATCGGACGTGGACTGGCAACTCGTTTCAAACATGATATTATATATATTTCAATGCCATTCTCCCAAATCATCCCACCCTCTCCCTCCCTCTCCTAGAGTCCAAAAGACTGTTCTATACATCAGTGTCTCCTCTGCTGTCTCGTATACAGGGTTGTTGTTACCATCTTTCTAAATTCCATATATATGTGTTAGTATACTGTATTTGTGTCTTTCTTTCTGGCTTACTTCACTCTGTATAACAGGCTCCAGTTCCATCCACCTCATTAGAACTGATTCAAATGTGTTCTTTTTAATGGCTGAGTAATACTCCATTGTGTATATGTACCACAGCTTGCTTATCCATTCATCTGCTGATGGACATCTAGGTTGCTTCCAAGTCCTGACTATTATAAACAGTGCTGCGATGAACACTGGGGTACATGTGTCTCTTTCAATTCTGGTTTTCTCAGTGTGTATGCCCAGCAGTGGGATTGCTGGATCATAAGGCAGTTCTATTCCCAGTTTTTTGAGGAATCTCCATACTGTTCTCCATAGTGGCTGTACTAGTTTGCATTCCCACCAACAGTGTAAGAGGGTTCCCTTTCATCTACACTCTCTCCAGCATTTATTGCTTGTAGACTTTTGGATCGCAGCCATTCTGACTGGTGTATAATGGTACCTCATAGTGGTTTTGATTTGCATTTCTCTGATAATGAGTGATGTTGAGCATCTTTTCATGTGTTTGTTAGCCATCTGTATGTCTTCTTTGGAGAAATGTCTATTTAGTTCTTTGGCCCATTTTTTGATTGGGTCATTTATTTTTCTGGAATTGAGCTGTAGGAGTTGCTTGTATATTTTTGAGATTAGTTGTTTGTCTGTTGAGATATTGATGGAGAGGATTTGACTCAGAAACTTTATCTAGAAATAATAGATAAAATTTTTTCATTATTTTTATTATTATAAAAAAGCACAAACTACTGAAACATTAAAATTTAATAGAACTATATTGCTTAAAAAATTGTTAGGTCTAATTCCAGTCCTAGAGTTGTGTGTATATGTGTTAAGTCATTTCAGTCGTGTCCGACTATTTGCAATACTTCTGACTGTAGCCCGCCAGGCTCCTCTGGCCATGGGATTTTCCAGGCAAGGATACTGGAATAGATTGCCATTTCCTCTTCCAGAAGCCCTAGAGGTAATAAATGTTAATATTTATTAACATTTGGTGTCTATTCGTTTTCTACATTTTTTCTATGCATTACTAATATTAAATGAGTATATATACATATAAATGCACCTATATTTTATACAGGAATTAGACTAGGTCATAATATTGTTCCATAATTTCCAAACAGCATGAATACTGAATGCCTAAAATCACAATAGATGAAATCTTTGGTATGTTTTCTTTTCACATGGAAATATAGATTTTAATATCTTCTATGTCAATAGTCTTTAGGTATATACTATCAAACTAATTGTAAACCAAAGTAGAGGGCTTATTTAACTAATAAGCTTTATTACTAAGTTACAAGTGCCAGTACTATGTACAAGAGTAGATAAAATTGAAGTCAAAATTATTTTATCAAAATATGTTTTTTACAAATTGCTAGTTTTTAAATACCCAGAATATAATTTTTAACAGAAATATGACCTTTGAAAATCTTGTAACTCCAAAAATATGCTAATTTTAAAGATATTTGATGAGCTAATTATTTAAATGCCATTCAAAGTGAGATTTACAAAAATATATATTTAGCCAAGAAGTATTTACTTAGCTGAAAACAGGAGCAAGAGATTCTCCCTGCTATTATATTATTCAATTTTTTTCTAAGCCCTCTCCATTTTCTGCCTCTTCTACATTTTATTTCATGCATACAAAGTTTTCTGTAAATGTAAATACTTACATAGTACATTTTAAAAATTATGCCTATGAACCCATCATCTCTATAAGAATTAGAAAAGTGCCAAATATCTTTTTATTCTTTCCTTATCCATTTCCTGTTTCTTTCCAAGAGGTTAGCTCTATGATGAATTTTTCATTATTCATTCTCTTAAAAATTACCACATATCCACATGAACTGATAGAAAATATAACTTATACCTGTGTTTTTTTAAGCTTTATAAAAATTGTTTCATACTTGTCTTTCTAGTCTTTTTCTACTTGATATTATTTCTAAGATACTACACATTAGTGTCTGTAGTGGTAGGTCATTTCTTTTCATTGCTATGTGATATTAACTTTGTGATTGTATCAAAATTTGTCATTTTAACAATGGAGATTTGATTTTCCAGTTTTTACTGTTATTATGAAACATACTTCTCTAAACATTCTAATACACTTCTTCTGATGCACAAATAAGGAGATTTTTTTAGGTTGTTTATATTTTGGAATGGAATTGCTGAATCATACCAAGTGATCAGCTTCTCAAGATAATATGTTCTTTTCCAAAGTACAATTTTTTGTTTCTACAAGCAGATCAATTCCCATTGATCCATCTCTGGGTTTTTTTTGTCTTAATTTTTAAAAAATAGGTATAATTTTATTATCTTAATGTGAAGTTACTCAACTATTGCTAGAGTTGATAATTTTTTATACATTTACTGGCAATTTGTGTTTTCCCCTCTATTAAATGGGGGTTTATTCACTCTTTTGCTCATTTTTGAATTGAGTTATTTGGGTTTTTTATGTTTTATTTTTCATTTAAGGACTTTATTATTTACTTTTTTTCTGATCTTTAAACAGGGAATGCATCTAATGCTGTGTTAGGTATGGATTCTCTTTCTAGTAATGGCAGAGTAACTCAGATCAGATCAGCCATTCCAATGAGCTGTAACATAAACAATATATACATAAATCTGCAACATATGCATAGTTTTGTATCCACACATGTAGTTGCATACACACATATTGTGTGTGTGATTATATGTATGTGTGTGTGTGTGTATATAGCACAACTATCTGAAGCTATCTGAAGACAAAAAAAGGTGGGCAGAAATGAAGATGTATTGATACTTCAAAGAAGAGAATAGCATTAGATGAATTTCCCATATTCCCACTCAGCAATATTTTCAGGGATACCATAGAGACTGGGCTTCCTAGTGGTGAAGAAGCTGCCTGCCAATGCAGGAGACAATAAGAGATGCTGGTTAGATCTCTGGGTTGGGAGGATCCCCTGGAGTAGTATATGGCAATCCACTCCAGTATTCTTGCCTGGAAAATCCCATGGACAGAGGAGCCTGGTGGTCTACATAGGATTGCAAAGAGTTGGACATGACTGAAGTGACTTAGTACTTCAGTTCAGTTCAGTTAAGTCGCTCAGTCATGTCCAACTCTTTGCGACCCCAAGAATCGCAGCATGCCAGGCCTCCTGTCTATCACCAACTCCTGGAGTTCACTCAAACTCACGTCCATCGAGTCAGTGATGCCATCCAGCAATCTCATCCTCTGTCATCCCTTTCTCCTCCTGCCCCCAATCACCCGCAGCATCAGAGTCTTTTCCAATGAGTCAACTCTTCACATGAGGTGGCCAAAGTACTGGAGTTTCAGCTTTAGCATCATTCCTTCCAAAGTACACCCAGGACTGATCTCCTTTAGAATGGACTGGTTGGATCTCCTTGAAGTCCAAGGGACTCTCAAGAGTCTTCTCCAATACCACAGTTCAAAAGCATCAATTCTTTGGTGCTCAGCTTTCTTCACATCCATACATGACCACAGGAAAAACCATAGCCTTGACTAGGCGAACCTCTGTTGGCAAAGTAATGTCTCTGCTTTTGAATATGCTATCTAGGTTGGTCATAACTTTCCTTCCAAGGAGTAAGCATCTTTTAATTTCATGGCTGCAGTCATCATCTGTAGTGATTTTGGAGCCCCCAAAAATAAAGTCTGACACTGTTTCCCCATCTATTTCCCATGAAGTGATGGGACGAGATACCATGATCTTCATTTTCTGAATGTTGAGCTTTAAGCCAACTTTTTCACTCTCCTCTTTCACTTGCATCAAGAGGCTTTTTAGTTCCTCTTCACTTTCTGCCATAAGGATGGTATCATCTGCATATCTGAGGTTATTGATATTTCTCCCAGCGATGTTGATTCCAGCTTGTGCTCCTTCCAGCCCAGAGTTTCTCATTATGTACTCTGCATAGAAGTTAAATAAGCAGGGTGACAATATACAGCCTTGACGTACTCCTTTTCCTATTTGGAACCAGTCTGTTGTTCCATGTCCAGTTTGAACTGTTGCTTCCTGACCTGCATACAGGTTCCTCAAGAGGCAGGTCAGGTGGTCTAGTATTCCCATCTCTTTCACAGTTTTCCACAGTTTATTGTGATCCACACAGTCAAAGGCTTTGGCATAGTCAATAAAGCAGAAATAAATGTTTTTCTGGAACTCTTTTGCTTTTTCCATGATCCATTGGATATTGGCAATTTGATCTCTGGTTCCTCTGCCTTTTCTAAAACCAGCTTGAACATCTGGAAGTTCATGGTTCACATATTGCTGAAGCCTGGCTTGGAGAATTTTGAGCATTACTTTACTAGCATGTGAGATGAGTGCAATTGTGCCATGGTTTGAGCATTCTTTGGCATTACCTTTCTTTGGGAATGGAATGAAAACTGACTGACCTTTTCCAGTCCTGTGGCCACTGCTGAGTTTTCCAAATTTGCTGGCATATTGAGTGTAGCACTTTCACAGCATCGTCTTTCAGGATTTGGAATAGCTCCACTGGAATTCCATCACCTCTACTATTTGTTGGTAGTGATGCTTTCTAAGGCCCACTTGACTTCACATTCCAGGATGTCTGGCTCTAGGTCAGTGATCACACCATCGTGATTATCTTGGTTGTGAAGATCTTGCTTGTACAGTTCTTCTGTGTATTCTTGCCACCTCTTCTTAATATGTTCTGCTTCTGTTAGGTCTATACCATTTCTGTCCTTTATCGAGCCCATCTTTGCATGAAATGTTCCCTTGGTATCTCTAATTTTCTTGAAGAGATCTCTACTACTACTACTACTACTACTACTACTACTAAGTTGCTTCAGTTGTGTCCAACTCTGTGCGACCCCAGAGACGGCAGCCCACCAGGCTCCCCCATCCCTGAGATTCTCCAGGCAAGAACACTGGAGTGGGTTGCCATTTCCTTCTCCAATGCATGAAAGTGAAAAATGAAAGTCAAGTCGCTCAGTCGTGTCTGACCCTCAGCGACCCCATGGACTGCAGCCTTCCTGGTTCCTCCATCCATGGGATTTTCCAGGCAAGAGAACTGGAGTGGGGTGCCAATGCCTTCTCCGAAGATATCTCTAGTCTTTCCCATTCTGTTGTTTTCCTCTATTTCTTTGCATTGATTGCTGAAGAAGGCTTTCTTATCTCTTCTTTCTATTCTTTGGAACTCTGCATTCAGATGCTTATATCTTTCCTTTTCTCCTTTGCTTTTTGCTTCTCTTCTTTTCATAACTATTTGTAAGACCTCCCCAGACAGCCATTTTGCTTTTTTGCATTTCTCTTCCATGAGGATGGTCTTGATCCCCATCTCCTGTACAATGTCACGAACCTCATTCCATAGTTCATCAGGCACTCTGTCTATCAGATCTAGTCCCTTAAATCTATTTCTCACTTCCACTGTATAATCATAAGGGATTTGATTTAGGTCATACCTGAATGGTCTAATGATTTTCCCTACTTTGTTCAATTTAAGTCTGAATTTGGCAATAAGGAGTTCCTGATCTGAGAGACTTACTCCAAGAAATTATAATCGGCAGTCAAGATTTTAAAGCAACTGTTATAACCATATTCAAATGTAAAGCAAAATATGATCACAATAAGTCAGTAGAGGAAATTTCAACAGATAAATACAAACCCTATTTGTACAAACAAAAAAGAACCAAATGGAAATTAGAGAACTGAAAAAACACAATCTGAAAGGGAAAATAAATTGCCAGATGGGCTTAAGAGAAAATTGAAGATGACAGAAGAAAAAGCCAATAAACCTGAAGGCAGCTAATAGTAATAATTCAATTTGAATCTAAATAGAAAAAAAAGATTTGAACTGAAAATGAACCAAGACTCTGTCACTTGTAGGATAATATCAGTAGGTTTAATGTGAATAAAAGGGAGTCTGTAAAGGCGATGGAAAACAATGCAGGAAAAAGATTTGAGGAAATAATGAACTAAAAAGTTCCCAAATTTGACAGAAGATATATTTGGCTTTATTACCAAATCCTGCCAGTTTTGTTGTCAGAAATCTCTATGAATCCAGCCTCTCTTTACCATTCTCCTACCTTAGTTGGCATATTAGATCTCTAGATCAAAGAGAATGATGGGAGACACAGCAGTTTGTATTTGGTAATCAACAAGCCAACTGTTATAGGTTGAATTGTGTTCCCCCCAAAAAAGTATGTTGAAATCTCAGTTCTTGGAATTTATGAATATGGCTTTATTTGGAAATCAGTCTTTACAGATGTAATCGAGTTAAGATGAGTTCACACTATGTTAATGTGGGCACTAATCTAATGACTGGCATCCTTGTAAGAAGAGGGAAATTTGTACACAGACACAAACAGGGAAGAAGGCTGTGTGAAGACAGAGGGAGAGGTTAGAGTGATGCGTTTGCAGACAAGCCAAGGAATACCAAGAATTGCCAATAATCTGCAGAAACTAGGAGAAACTAGAAAGGACTCCTCCCTTAGAGTCTTCAAAGAGAGCATGGCCTTGAAAACACCTTGATGGACTTCCAGCCTCCAGAACTTGAAGGGAATACATTTCTGTTGTTTTAACCCACTCAGTTTGTTTTTTCAGTCCTAGGAAACTAACACTTCAAGCAGTAGAAAAATAATCATCCAAGTTTTAAGATGCAGACAAGCAACCTTTCTGCTCCCAGATCTTTCCAGATCTAAACAGGAGCTGTCTCTCTCCCAGCCTCTAGGACAGGTAGCATTTCAGTCTTCTAGTACAATCCTTCCTGTGCAAGTGCTACAGAACAAATAAGCCTTCTTTCATGAGACACGGGCTGTCAGCTTCCAGCCTTCCCCAAGGGTATCCATAGGTCTCCTGAGGCAAAGTCTCCTCAGGCCCTGCAGAATCCAGGTTGTCACCCAACCTCCCCACCTGAGGCCTGTGTGCCTGCCTGCCAAGACTAGGACAGAGTGCCTGACCTCATATGCACCCAGCTCTTTGAGCCTGCCCTCTGCAGCCAGCTCATCGTGTCCCCAGAATGGAAAAGTAAATTATTGACTAGGAAGGAAGAAAGGACTTTGGAATAGGATAGGGCTGTACTTTGAAATATATATGCACACAGACATATATGCTTGCATATGTGTGAACATGAATTTGTATATTTTATTTCCTTCTTCAAATACTTTTACCGGCTTCCTATTTTTTTTTTTGTGAATAAAATCTAAAATAAACTCTAAGCTTGGCATTCGAGATCAGCTGCTCTGTTACCTGACAACTCCTTTTATGTATTCTGTAATCTAGCTGAACTCTTTGATTAAGTGCTTCCCATCTTTCAAAACCTAGATTGAATACTAACCTCTGCAAGAAAGCAGTCTTTCCTCATTTTTACACCCTTTTTGGAGGGACCACAATACTTTGGCTTTACCTCTCTAATTGCATTATGCATTGCATTATATGTTTTTGTTCATTTGTCCGACCCTTCTTTCCTGGCAGGAAGAAAGCTTGTTGTTATTAAAAATTAAATTAATGGCACAGTATATTTGTGAAAACTGAAAGCATAGAAATTCTGAGATGTCTTCCTATGGATCATCATTGTCACTTCCACCATTGCAGTAGCTAAAACCTTCTGAGGGTTTATTCTGTTATAGGCAATGAACTAAGCAATTAATAACATAAATTACTTAACCTCTTTCCACTGATGCATTCTGATTACTCATTTATCTCTGTCTCCAGCATAACCTATGGCACAGTTGCAGATACTCTGTAAGTGTTTGCTGAAAGATGAATCTAGAGGGCAAATATATGTAGAACAATGAAATTCTGAGCTTCTTCTCTTGATCTAAATAGATGTATCATTTTAATGAAAATTTTGGCTGAGTTGATCAATTAGGAATACTACTCCAATGAAAATGTCTATCTTGGAGTATACTCTATAAACTAAGGAGGATATTTATGAATGATGTGATGCTGAAGAAAAATTCTGAATCATAATCCTAAATTGTTTTCTTTTATATTTAATTATGTATCATACAAATATAAGATAAACTCTTTATTTTAAACCATGGCCCTTATGATAATGCAGAAAAACATACTGAAAGCGGTATTTAAAATGCATAGTTGGACTGTCTTATATGTTTAATTCCATCGTTTAATATGTGAACTTATAGAGAACTAATACAGCTATGAAGTTTCTCTGTAATAACTGAATTTGTTATGTTTAAACGCTAGTATAGGAACTAAGCACTATGTTTTTAATAACCTATGTTTTTTGTCACTTACCAGCATTGTGAGCTTGGTCACTGGTGAGTGTGATTATTTTAAACCATAGTCCTTATGATACATGCAGAAAAACATACTGAAACTAGTATTCAAAATGCAGAGTAAACTGTCTTGCATGATTAGTCTTACCATTTTATGTGAGAGCTTATGGAGAATAGTAGTAGTGTTAGTCACTCTGTCGTGTTTGACTTTTTGTGACCCCGTGGTCTGCAGCCCACCAAGCTCCTCTGTCCATGGAATTCTCCAGGCAAGAATACTGGAGAGGGTAGCCATTCCCTTCTCCAGGGGATCATCCCAACCCAGAGATCAAACCCAGGTCTCCTGCATTGTAAGCAGATTCTTTACCATCTGAGCCACCAGGGAAGCCCTAACCTGTAAAACTCTAAACCACAGCTATGAAGATTTTCTGTAATAACCAAAATTGTATGTTCAAATATTAACGTAAAGAGCCAAGCATGTATGCTTTTTAATAGCATTTTTTTCCCTACTACCTCCCAGCACTATGAATTTGGTCACTGTTGACTGTTTAGACCTCAACACAGTTCACAAGAAGCCCCTAAAGACCAAGCCTCCTTGTGGACTTGACATTATATTCAGACAACTTTGTGAAGCAGTTCAGATCTTCTGGTTTTTTCTTTCTTACTTTGTATTTCTTTCCGTAAGAAAGCAAAGTCTGACCTATTTTTAGGATTTGGCCCATGAAATTGAACTTGGTGGTTTTAGTTTCACTGTTGTTGTTTTTCTTCTTTTAGGTAAAAAAATAAAGCATAGAAGTCCTGGCTGCCATGATTAGAAAGGCATTAAAGCTTTCTTCTTTTAATTATACACTTAAAGGCATATGAGGGTAGACGTGTGCTTTCTATTTCCTGGAAATTGTGGGACTTTAGTTCCCCTAAACCCTTTTAACCTCTCCTTTTAAATAACTCACTGACTTCTAATGGCCCTTGAAAGAATGACATCATTAAAACACCTAAAATAATCTACCTGGATATTAGTTTCCATTTTGTTTTGGGGGATTTTTCACCATCAAGAATTCTATTTTTCTTTTTTTTCCTACTGTTATTCTCCATCTTACTCTTTGCCTGTCTGATAGAGTCCTTTTCTCCTTAGCTGAAGAAGACTGACATAAATTCCTTTACCACACTAGGATCTTAGCATGAACTTAAAGGAGATCATTGAATATTGAAATTTTTCTATCCTAACAGGATGGTTCTTATTCCCTTTCCACACTCTCCTGAGTCTCCTGTGAATTCTTATTAGAGTAAGTGTGAGAGGAAACACATGATTTATTATCAAGTGCTTCTATTACTGAAGTTAATGAATATTAAATATGTAAGCTTGAACTCGTTTTCAAATTTGGCAGGGTCTGAATGCACCTATATGTTCCATTGCCTTTGGCAGTTACAGGATTTCAGTTCTGGGAATAAGGATTATAAATATAAGGAAAAGAGGATAGACAATTAAAATGTTTAATCACTAAAACTCTAGAAATTAGGGCAAATTGACTATCTCAGTAGATTGAAGAATGGCAAACTAAGTACCAAAATGTAACTGTCATCACTTTTGTTCCAAAGTTTGTTTTAGAGGTTCAGTAGCATCCACTGAACTTTTCCCCTGACTATCTTAACACATCTTTTTCCTTTTTGAGAATCTGGCCAAGATTGGAAACAGAGGTGTGAAAGAAATACGACAGTGGCTTTTTTTGCAGTACTTTTGGTTAGAAGTAAAATAAGCATGAAAATCTCTAAAATGTCTTAAAATTTGTCCCTAAGGAAATTCTAGCTTGAATTTTTTTTTTTTAAATACAGGGTTCAGACATTTAGGTTCATAGTCGAATAAGCATTGTGCTTATATGGATCAGATCAGATCAGATTAGATCAGATCAGATCAGATTAGATCAGTCGCTCAGTCGTGTCTGACTCTTTGCGACCCCATGAATCACAGCACGCCAGGCCTCCTTGTCCATCACCAACTCCCAGAGTTCACCCAGACTCACATCCATCGAGTCAGTGATGCCATCCAGCCATCTCATCCTCTGGCGTCCCCTTCTCCTCTTGCCCCCAATCCCTCCCAGCATCAGAGTCTTTTCCAATGAGTCAACTCTTCGCATGAGATGGCCAAAGTACTGGAGTCTCAGCTTCAGCATCATTCCTTCCATCCCAGGGCTGATCTCCTTCAGAATGGACTGGTTGGATCTCCTTGCAGTCCAAGGGACTCTCAAGAGTCTTCTCCAACACCACAGTTCAAAAGCATTAATTCTTTGGCGCTCAGCCTTCTTCACAGTCCAACTCTCACATCCATACATGACCACAGGAAAAACCATAGTCTTGACTAGACAGACCTTTGTTGGCAATGTAATGTCTCTGCTTTTGAATATGCTATCTAGGTTGGTCATAACTTTCCTCCCAAGGAGTAAGTGTCTTTTAATTTCATGGCTGCGGTCACCATTTGTAGTGATTTTGGAGCCCAGAAAAATAAAGTCTGACACTGTTTCCACTGTTTCCCCATCTATTTCCCATGAAGTGATGGGACCAGATGCCATGATCTTTGTTTTCTGAATGTTGACCTTTAAGCCAACTTTTTCACTCTCCACTTTCACTTTCATCAAGAGGCTTTTTAGTTCCTCTTCACTTTGTGCCATAAGGGTGGTGTCATCTGCATATCTGAGATTATTGATATTTCTCCCAGCAATCTTGATTCCAACTTGTGTTTCTTCCAGCCCAGAGTTTCTCATGATGTACTCTGCATATAAGTTAAATAAACATGGTGACAATATACAGCCTTGACGAACTCCTTTTCCTATTTCAAACCAGTCTGTTGTTCCATGTCCAGTTCTAACTGTTGCTTCCTGACCTGCATATAGGTTCCTCAAGAGGCAGATCAGGTGGTCTGGTATTCCCATTTCTTTCAGAATTTTCCAGTTTATTGTGATCCACACAGTCAAAGGCTTTGGCATAGTCAATAAAGCAGAAATAGATGTTTTTATGGAACTCTTTTGCTTTTTCCATGATCCAGCAGATGTTGGATACCAACTTATATGGATACCAACAGTAATTGCAACTATTTAAACATCTTACTGTATGTAGGGTTCCTTTCTAGGATTTCCATTGTTATTTCACATGCTTTTCCCTCCTCTGATGGCTGCACAGTACCAGGCAGAAGAGTTTGGTGGTGTTCCTTCTGTTTTACAAATGAGAAACCTAAACACAATATTCATGGCAAAGTTAATTTGTTGCTTTGCATATAGTACCTTTTAACGCATCAGATCAGATCAGATCAGTAGCTCAGTCATGTCCGACTCTTTTAATGCATAGGCATCCATAAATGCTTTTAAGTTTCTTGATCTAGCTGTAGATCAAGATTATTCTGAAACACAGAAGTGCTGAGGTCTGTTCCAAGTATCATTTGTGAATACTCCTCATTTTATAAATAATCTAAAAAAAGATGTATTCAGTGCTTATCTATGCAAGTTGCTGTGCTTGGTCTGTACTTTCCTAGAATTAAGATATTCAGTAAGTTGTTCTGCTACTTTTGACTTTATACAGAATTATAATTTAATATTGATTTGAAAGTAGTGAAGCAGATAAATCCAGATTCATGGAAATATAATTTATGATTAAAATTAAGTAGGGTTTGTATCCCAACATTTATAGGAGTGATATGGATACCTATAACTGTGGCAACTGAAAGTAAACAAACTGAATACATTGCTATTCATAGCATTTGACTGAACAGAGCTTGTTAGTTTAAAACCTGGTTTGTAAGCACTCTCTTAAATGTTTTTATTTTTTTATTATACACATTTTAATTTAATTTTTAAACTTTACAATATTGTATTGGTTTTGCCATATATCAAAATGAATCCGCCACAGGTATACATGTGTTCCCCATCCTGAACCCTCCTCCCACCTCCTTTCCCCTACCATCCCTCTGGTTTTTCCCAGTGCACCAGCCCCAAGCATCCAGTATCATGCATTGAACCTGGACTGGCAACTTGTTTCATATATGATATTACACATGTTTCAATGCCATTCTCCCAAATCATCCCACCCTCTCCCTCTCCCACAGAGTCCAAAGGACTGTTCTATCACAATAAACTATGGAAAATTCTTAAAGAGATGGGAATACCAGACCACCTGATCTGCCTCTTAAGAAATCTGTATGCAGGTCAGGAAGCAACAGTTAGAACTGGTCATGGAACAACAGACTGGCTCCAAATAGGAAAAGGAGTACGTCAAGGCTGCATATTGTCACCATGTTTATTTAACTTATATGCAGAGTACATCATGAGAAATGCTGGACTGGAAGAAACACAAGTTGGAATCAAGATTGCCGGGAGAAATATCAATAACCTCAGATATGCAGATGACACCACTCTTATGGCAGAAAGTGAAGAGGGGCTAAAAAGCCTCTTGATGAAAGTGAAAGTGGAGAGTGAAAGGGTTGGCTTAAAGCTCAACATTCAGAAAACGAAGATCATGGCATCTGGTCCCATCACTGCATGGGAAATAGATGGGGAAACAGTGGAAACAGTGTCAGACTTTGTTTTTCCGGGCTCCAAAATCACTGCAGATGGTGACTGCAGCCATGAAATTAAAAGACGCTTACTCCTTGGAAGGAAAGTTATGAGCAACCTAGATAGCATATTCAAAAGCAGAGACATTACTTTACCAACAAAGGTTCGCCTAGTCAAGGCTATGGTCTTTCCTGTGGTCATGTATGGATGTGAGAGCTGGACTGTGAAGAAGGCTGAACGCCAAAGAATTGATGCTTTTGAACTGTGGTGTTGGAGAAGACTCTTGAGAGTCCCTTGGACTGCAAGAAGATCCAACCAGTCCATTCTGAAGGAGATCAATCCTGGAATTTCTTTGGAAGGAATGATGCTAAAGCTGAAACTCCAGTATTTTGGCCACCTCATGCGAAGAGTTGACTCATTGGAGAAGACTCTGATGCTGGGAGGGGTTGAGGGCAGGAGGAGAAGGGGACGACAGAGGATGAGATGGCTGGATGGCATCACTGACTCGATGGATGCGAGTCTGAGTGACCTCCGGGAGCTGGTGATGGACAGGGAGGCCTGGCGTGCTGCGGTTCATGGGGTCGCAAAGAGTCGGACACGACTGAGCGACTGATCTGATCTGATCTGATACAGAGTGAAGTAAGACAGAAAGAAAAACACCAATACTGTATACTAACATATATATATGGAATTTAGAAAGATGATAACAATAACCCTGTATGATGATGATGATGTATAACTCAGTCATGTCCGACTCTGTGTGACCCCACAGATGGCAGCCCGCCAGGCTCCCCCGTCCCTGGGATTCTCCAGGCAAGAACACTGGAGTGGGTTGCCATTTCCTTCTCCAATAACCCTGTATACGAGACAGCAAAAGATACACTGATGTATAGAACAGTCTCACATGTTTTTAGTATGATGAAGTTTCACAGACAGTATTACTATGTATGGTAATATTGGGGGCTTCCCTGGTGGCTCAGATGATAAATAATCTGCCTGAAATGTGGGAGATTGGAGTTCAATCCCTGCATCAGGAAAATCCCCTGGAGAAGGGAATGGCAACCCACTCCAGTATTCTTGCCTGGAGAATCCCATGGATGGAGGGGCCTGGCGGGCTGCAGTCCATGAGGTCACACTATGTTTGACTCAATCTAACAGTACTTTCTAAATATTTGAATATCATTCTTCATGAATATATGTATATACCATATACCTTTTACTTACTGAGTCACTTATTCTTAAAGTAGGTATACAAAATCCACATGAAAATGAAGATATTTATGAGAATATTTAATCTATATTGTATGTTTCATAAAGTCTAGGTTGTTGTTGTTGTGCTTGTTGGTTTGAAGCCCAATGTGGAAAGTAGAACATATAGAAGATGTAGTTTGAAACCATGTAACTTAAGAAATGGTGTCCTTATAGTAATCAGGGAGAAAGGGGTGAGGGGAAGGACAGCTAGAGAGTTGGGATGGATATGTACACACTGCTATATTTAAAATATATGACCAATAAGGACCTACTGTATAGCATAGGGAACTCTGCTCAGTATTATGCAACAACCTAAATGGGAAAAGAATATGGAAAAAAATAGTGAGTGCTCAGTCGAGTCTGACTCTTTGCTACCCTATGGAATATAGTCCACCAGGCTCGTCTGTCCATGGGATTTTCCAGGCAAGAATACTGAAGTGGGTTGCCATTTCCTTCTGCTGGCCATCTTTCCAACATAGGAATCGAACCTGCATCTCCTGCATTGGCAGGCAAATTCTTTCCCACTGCACCACCTGGAAAGCCCTGAAAAAATCGATCATTTTACTGTACACCTAAATGGAGAAAGTCTTTTACTTCAGGTTAGTAATCTGACAGGTATAATTCACAAAGAATTTGTATGTTACCTGAAAAACTGAAAATGATAATTTTAAACTTATGTTCATTTAAAATAATTCATGTAATACTTCTGTAGCAATGGAAATGTGTCTCTTAGGCTTTATAATGTAAGGATCTTCCAGAAAGAGCAAAGGAGAGGGTCATGATTAAGTTACAAAGGAAAGGCGAGTACTTAAAAGAGTTCTAAATTCACTTCTTTTTGTTATTAGCCATTCTGTATGGGATATGAGGCAGGCAGATACCAGTTGGTATGTATTCAATACTAGAACAACCATTGGGTTGGTTAAGACTAAGTATTCCCAAGCTGACTGGTCATTTGCCATTTCTTTGAGCTGTCTGAATGTCTCACCCTCTACCAACCTTTCAACTACCCTGGCTGCTTCACTTCTACTTAACACACATATCTCCTGATGTTGTAGCAGATGAAAGGTTAATATCTTAGTTGATTGGATACTGAAAATTAATTTCTAGTGGAAATGATATGACTCTTGTTCAACAAACTTATTTCAGTCTACCAAAGGCAATCTCTAGAATCTATTCTTTCAGTGAGTCAGTTATTTGGTAATGACCATAAAAGAGAAAACAATTTCTTATGAACCTCTGCCATATAGTCTGGGTACATGTTTATGAAGGCCTTTTGTTAAGTCTTTAAATAATTTCATTGTATTCAAAAATAATTCAGAGCATTTTTGAGGTGAGTTCATAACCAGGGAAATCAGATAATAGAGTCATTGTTGTTCAGTTGTTAAGTCATGTCCAACTGTGCAGCCCCATGGACTGCAGCTTGCCAGCCTTCTTCACTGCAGCTCCTCTGTCCTTCACCATCTCCCTGAGTTTGCTCGAACTCATGTCCATTGTGTCAATGATGCCATCCAACCATCTCATCCTCTGTCATCCCTTTCTCCTCTTGCCCTCAATCTTTCCCACCATCAGGGTCTTTTCCAGTGATTCAGCTCTTCACATCAAGTGTCCAAAGTATCGAAGCTTCAACTTCAGCATCAGTCCTTCCAATGAATATTCAGAGTTGATTTCCTTTAGGATTGGCTGGTTTGATCTCCTTGCAATCCAAGGGACTCTCAAGAATCTTCTCCAATACCATAATTCGAAAGCATCAATTCTTTGGCACTCATCCTTCTTTATGGTCCATTTCTCACTTCCATACATGACTACTGGAAAAACCATAGCTTTACTATGCAGATCTTTGTGGGCTTTTTATTTTTTTTTTTTGATCAAGAATCTCTTTTATTGATTATCAGAAACATTACAAACATCTAGTATGAACAAATTGTAACATGATAGTGTTTAGTTTGAACAATTAATACATTTCAGATATAATATTATACATATTTCAATGCTATTCTCCCCAATCATCTCACCCTCTCCTGGTCCCAGAGTCCAAAAGTCTGGTCTATACATCAGTGTCTCTTTTGTTGTCTCGTAAATAGGGTTATTTTTTACCATCTTTCTAAATTCCATATATATGCGTTAGTATACTGTATTTGTGTTTTTGTTTCTGGCTTACTTCACTCTGTATAATAGGCTCCAGTTCCATCCACCTCCTTAGAACTGATTCAAATGTATTCTTTTTAATGGCTGAGTAATACTCCATTGTGTATATGTACCACAGCTTGCTTATCCATTCATCTGTGGATGGACATCTAGGTTGCTTCCACGTTCTGGCTATTGCAAACAGTGCTGCTATGAACATTGGGGTACAGGTGTCTCTTTCAATTCTGGTTTTCTCAGTGTATATGCCCAGCAGTGGGATTGCTGGATCATAAGGCAGTTCTATTCGCAGTTTTTTGAGGAATCTCCATACTGTTCTCCAAAGTGGCTGTACTAGTTTGCATTCCCACCAACAGTGCAAGAGGGTTCCCTTCTCTCCGCACCCTCTCCAGCATTTATTGCTTGTGGACTTTTGGATAGCAGCCATTCTGATTGGCGTGAAATGGTATCTCATAGTGGTTTTGATTTGCATTTCTCTGATAATGAGTGATATTGAGCATCTTTTCATGTGTTTGTTAGCCATCTGTATGTCTTCTTTGGAGAAATGTCTATTGAGTTCTTTGGCCCATTTTTTGATTGGGTCATTTATTTTTCTGGAATTGAGCTGTAGAAGTTGCTTGTATATTTTTGAGATTAGTTGTTTGTCAGTTGCTTCATTTGCTATTATTTTCTCCCATTCTGAAGGCTGTCTTTTCACCTTGCTTATAGTTTCCTTTGTTGTGCAAAAGCTTTTTAAGTTTGATTAGGTCCCATTTGTTCATTTTTGATTTTATTTCCAATATTCTGGGAGGTGGGTCATAGAGGATCCTGCTGTGATGTAAGTCAGAGAGTGTTTTGCCTATGTTTTCCTCTAGGAGTTTTATGGTTTCTGGTCTTACATTTAGCTCTTTAATCCATTTTGAGTTTATTTTTGTGTATGGTGTTAGAAAGTGTTCTAGTTTCATTCATATGGAGGGGTCTTGTTTTTGTATCCATTCAGCCAGTCTCTGTCTTTTGGTTGGGGCATTCAACCCATTTACATTTAAGGTAATTAATGATAAATATGATCCCATTGCCATTTACTTTGTTGTTTTGGGTTTGAATTTATATATCCTTTTTGTGTTTCCTGTCTAGAGAATGTCCTTTAGTATTTGTTGGAGAGCTGGTTTGGTGGTGCTGAATTCTCTCAGCTTTTGCTTGTCTGTAAAGGTTTTGATTTCTCCTTCATATTTGAATGAGATCCTTGCTGGGTACAATAATCTGGGCTGTAGGTTCTTTTCTTTCATCACTTTAAGTATGTCTTGCCATTCCCTCCTGGCTTGGAGAGTTTCTATTGAAAGATCAGCTGTTATCCTTATGGGAATTCCCTTGTGTGTTATTTGTTGTTTTTCCCTTGCTGCTTTTAATATTTGTTCTTTGTGTTTGATCTTTGTTAATTTGATTAATATGTGTCTTGGGGTGTTTCGTCTTGGGTTTATCCTATTTGGGACTCTCTGGGTTTCTTGGACTTGAGTGATTATTTCCTTCCCCATTTTAGGGAAGTTTTCAACTATTATCTCCTCTAGTATCTTCTCATGGTCTTTCTTTTTGTCTTCTTCTTCTGGGACTCCTATGATTCGAATATTGTAACGTTTAATATTGTCCTGGAGGTCTCTGAGATTGTCCTCATTTCTTTTAATTCGTTTTTCTTTTATCTCCTCTGATTCCGTTAATTCTGCCATTCTATCTTCTAATTCGCTAATTCTATCTTCTGCCTCTGTTATTCTACTATTTGTTGCCTCCAGAGTGTTTTGGATCTCATTTATTGCATTATTCATTATATGTTGACTCTTTTTTATTTCTTCTAGGTCCTTGTTAAATCTTTCTTGCATCTTCTCAATGCTTTTCTCCAGACTATTTATCCATGATTCCATTTTGTTTTCCAGATTTTGGATTAATTTCACTATCATTATTCGGAATTCTTTATCAGGTAGGTTCGCTATTTCTTCCTCTTTTGTTTGGTTTGGTGGGCTTTTATCCTGTTCCTTTACCTGCTGGGAATTCTTCTGTCTTTTCATCTTGTTTAAATTGCTAAGTTTGGGGCGTCTTTACTGTATTCTGGTAGTCTGTGGAGTTCTCTTTATTGTGGCGTTTCTGCACTATATGTGGGTTTGTACCGGTGGCTTGTCGAGGTTTCTTGTTTATGGAAGCTTGTATCGGTGTTCTGGTGGGTGGAGCTGGATTTCTTTTCTCTGGGGTGCAGTGGAGTGTCTAGTAGTGAGTTATGAGATGTCTATGCTTTTGGGGTCGCTTTGTGTAGCCTGTGTATTGGAGCTCAGGCTGTGTTCTTGTTTTTCTGGAGAATTTGCTTGGTATGTCTTGTTGTGGAACTTACTGGTCTTTGTGTGATGCTTGGTTTCAGAGTAGGTATGGAGGCTTTTAATGAGCTCCTGTCAATTAGTGTTTCGTGGGATCAGGGTATGGACTTAAGCCTCCTGGTTCCAGTTATTGGTCTTATTTTTACAGTAGTCTCAAAAACTTCTTCTTCTATAATGCATTCCACAACTGGACTGCTCAGAGATGTTCACGGAATTATACATAGAAGGAAAAAGGGAGGAAGGAGACAGAGGTGGTCAGGAGGATAAAAGGAGGGAGTGTGAAGGAGAGAGACAGATCTAGTCAGTAATCAGTAAAGAAAAGAAAAAAGGAAAGGAAAAAAGCAAAGGACAAAAAGGAAAAAAAAAAAAAAAAAAAAAACAGGGGCGCAAAAGTTATATCTAAACGTGGAGATTAAAGAAGTACTAGAGGATAAAAAATAATAATAATAATAAAAAAATAAAAGACACAAAACAAACAACAACAAAAAAAAATTAAAAGGGAAAAAAAAAATTTTTGTTTTCCTTTTTCCAATTAAAAAATAATAAAAATTTAAAATATATATATATATTAAAAAAAGAAAAAAAAAAAAAAGGAAATAATGATGGTAAAAATAGTAACAATATATATAAGAGTTTCTCTATTATTGTTGTGGGTTCAGTTCATTTTCAGCTAGTTCCTTGTTCCGGCTTAAATTTCTCAAGATCTATAGGCCCCTTTCTCTGTGGTTGGTCTGTATAGTTCTTTGTTCTGTGCACGGTTCGGCGGTGTTCTGGGCCAAGGCCCGCCACTCGTGTGGTCGGCGCTGCACAATCTGGATTGCCGGCCCAAACTACTCCAGTTAGGCAGCACTCCAGACAATCAGGCGAACGAAGTCTGCGCTGAGGCCCGCAGAGGGGGAGGGGTCGGCGACGGGAATGGCGGGCAGGCGGGTGGGGGAGGGGATGGGGTGGCCCTCGTGGGAGCCGCCGGCACAGCGGGCGGGGGCACGCCTGCGCGGGAGTGGCCGGCGGGGGGAGCGTCCAGTGGGGGAGAGTCCCGCGGGGGAGCATCCCTCTGGGGAGCGCCGGCAGCGGAGCGTCCCGCGTGGGAACGGCCAAGGCGTCTCCCTGCCCAGCCCCGGCTCCCCAATGGCAGATGCGGGCGTTTGCAGCGGTGCTTTTCCGCTGCGGAAGTTACCGCAGGGCCCGCAGTCTGTGGGTTCTAATTGCTCAACTGTTCTCCTCCCTGTTATGATAGTCTCCGTGTTTCCCAGGTTCGGCGCAGATTCCGCAGGGAGAGTGTTTCCTGGTGTTTGGAAACTTCTCATTTTAAGACTCCCTTCCCCGGACAGAGGTCCGCCCCTCCCTCTTTGTCTCTCTCTGGCTTCTATATTCTTTCCTACCTCCTTTAGAAGGCAGTGAGTTGCTTTTCTGGGTGTCCAACGTCCTCCGCCAGCACTCCGAAGCTGTTTGTGGTATTTACTCGGCGCCCAGATGTCCCATTGATGAATTTGTGGAGGAGAAAGCGTATTCCCCGTCCTAATCCTTCGCCATCTTAACCGGAAGTCCCTTTGTGGGCTTTTTAATACATTGTCTAGGTTTGTCTGTCAACTTTATCAGCTCATAGTGATAGAAGAGGATGCAAAGCTCCATCTATTTAAGGAAATGGCAACCCACTCCAGTGTTCTTGCCTGGAGAATCCCAGAGACGGGGGAGCCTGGTAGGCTGCCGTCTATGGGGTCGCACAGAGTCGGACACGACTGAAGCGACTTAGCAGCAGGTTTGTCCGTCAACTTTATCAGCTCATAGTGATAGAAGAGGATGCAAAGCTCCATCTATTTAATGCCAGTGGGAGTTGTAAGGAATAAGAAGCTAGGCTTCATCTCTGTCTTTCAAGAACATCTGGGCCTGGGTTCCTTCACAAGCCATAGCTTAATCCAATCCCTGTCCAGACCCTGGTTCAGGACTTGGGCATGTTTCCAGGATCTTTAGCCCTGTAAACTCAGCCTTGGTCCAAGAGACTCCAAAGTTAGAGTATAATTTATCAATCATGGAGCTCAGTAAAACTCTGTATAGAAACTTCAAGGCTGGACTATTTAGGAATCCATAGAGCTGAATAATACCTACATGATTCAGGGAAAACACTAGCTTAGAATGTCCTGTTAATAGCCCAGTATCTTGTTACTAGTACAATATCTTATTAATTTCATCGTTGGTTAATAGTTGGTCCTACTGCACCTTCCTAATTAAAGTTAGGTTTAAGAGTGAAAGTGAGTACCATATATTCTTCTTTTTCTTTCTCCACAGATTTATTTCAGTACTTTAAGAGACATTCAAAAATATGTGTGAATGGATTTATTTTATAGTTTTAAAAGGAAGTGCATTATGGTGAGGTAGTGATATTCAGAGAACTCGGGAAGGTTTTTCTGATAAGTAAAGAAGAATTCAGAAATACTTTTTAGATTCATTATTCTTGGGAGTCAGTTAATCAGTTCAGTCGCTCAGTCATGTCCGACTGTATGCAACCCCATGAATCGCAGCACGCCAGGCCTCCCTGTCCATCACCAACTCCCGGAGTTCACCCAGACTCACGTCCATCGAGTCAGTGATGCCATCCAACCATCTCATCCTCTGTCATCCCCTTCTCCTCCTGCTCCCAATCCCTCCCAGCATCAGAGTCTTTTCCAATGAGTCAACTCTTTGCATGAGGTGGCCAAAGTACTGGAGTTTCAGCTTTAGCATCATTCCTTCCAAAGAAATCCCAGGGCTGATCTCCTTTAGGATGGACTGGTTAGATCTCCTTGCAGTCCAAGGGACTCTCAAGAGTCTTCTCCAACACCACAGTTCAAAAGCATTAATTCTTTGGCACTCAGCCTTCTTCATAGTCTAACTCTCACATCCATACATGACCACAGGAAAAACCATAGCCTTGACTAGACGAACCTTTGTGGCAAAGTAATGTCTCTGCTTTTGAATGTGCTATTTAGGTTGGTCATAACTTTCCTTCCAAGAAGTATTATTGGGAGTAAAGGAAGGCAATTAAGCTTACATTTGATTTAAGGAAGGAAGAAAGGTTCTTATTCACTAAACAACTGCATGCTGATGCTTTTGAACTGTGGTGTTGGAGAAGACTCTTGAGAGTCCCTTGGACTTCAAGGAGATCCAACCAGTCCATTCTAAAGGAGATCAGTCCTGGGTGTTCTTTAGAAGGAATGATGCTAAAACTGAAACTCCAGTACTTTGGCCACCTCGTGCAAAGACTTGACTCATTGGAAAAAACCCTGATGCTGAGAGGGATTGGGGGTGGGAGGAGAAGGGGATGACAGAGGATGAGATGGCTGAATGGCATCATCGACTCTATGGATGTGAGTTTGAGTGAACTCCGGGAGTTGGTGATGGACAGGGAGGCCTGGCGTGCTGCGATTCATGGGGTCACAAAGATTCAGACATGACTGAGCAACTGAACTGAACTGAGTCATTTCAAATTATATTTAAGAACTAATTCCTGCATTCTAGGATGCCTTAATTTACTTCTGTCATGCTGTAGTAGTCATTGAGTAAAACCAATGAAAACAGCTTTTCTTGATGCTGTCCAGTGTGTTTGTTTTTCTGCCAGATATCTGGATGATATGCCTTGATAGGACTATGTGCCAGTCAACTCTGAGGAGCACAATTTCTAGTAGCATTTTACTTGAGATAAGTAACAATGAATACTGCCATAAACTCCTAAATTCCATCAGCTTCACACAGTAATAAATGTACTTCTGGCTCACACCTGATCCAGAGTGGATCAGTGAGCAGTCACTTGTGGTCCTTCAGGGATCTCATCTTCCTCCACCAATTTTAGGACTTCAGAATCTCCTAATGTCTCCTCTATAACCAGTCAGAAACTAGGGTAACAGAGAAAATCTCAAGGGAAGTTTCTTAATGCTTCGTCCTGAATTATTGGATAGAATCATGCAAGGGATTCAGTCAAGTAGCCATGCATGCAAACTCAAGGGGAATCGTGGTGTCATCTAGCTGAAGGCTGAGGAGGGAGAAGAAAAGAATTTTGGTGAATACCAAAGTATCACAGCCACCAGCCAAAGCCTGTTGTTTCAACTACAGTTAGCTTTAACAGTGCCGTGCCGAAGAATTGAGACTTCAGAATCATAAAGTAGTTCATTAAAGAATTCTTTGCTTTGGCTTCTCCTTAGTTTCTTTCACTTTTGTTATAAATGAGTTTTCCTTCAAATTTTAAAAAGTGAACTTCACAAGTCTGAAGAATCTCCCTAGAGAAACATACCATGTAGCTTTTGCTAATAAGTTCGCAGAATGTAGGAATGTTGGTGCAAAAAAATAAAATAAAAAACCAAGTTATTTGCATTGAAAAATTTGAGGGAAAAATGGCTTTCTTATTGAGTTTGTTCATATAGTACTTCTTCAACAGTATTAAAGAAAGTAGAGGATTTGTTGTTGTTGCTTTCTTCTATATGATTCTCTTAGGAAGTATGCTTTTAAGAAAAGACATGGGATGCCTGATACTGGATGCCTGGGGCTGGTGCACTGGGACGACCCAGAGGGATGGTATGGGGAGGGAGGAGGGAGGAGGGTTCAGGATGGGGAACACATGTATACTTGTGGCGGATTCATTTTGATGAATGGCAAAAGCAATACAATATTGTAAAGTTAAGCAAAACAAAATTAAAAAAAAAAAAAAAAGGCATGGGAACCTACCAAATGGGAGAAGTATTAGCAAGTCAGACATCTTTAAGGGGTTAATATCCCAAATCTAAAAAGAACTCCTATAACTCAATAGCAAAAAAGTCCAAACAGTCCAGTTAAAAAATAGGTAGAGGATCTGAATAGACATTTTTCCAAAGAAGACATACAGATAGTCAACAGGAACCTGGAAAGATGCTCAGCATCACTAATCGTCAGGGAGAATCAGAATCACATTGCGATATCCCCTCACACTTGTCAGAATACCTGTTTTCAAAAAGGTAACAAGTAGCAAGTGTTGGTGAGGATGTGACAAAAAGGGAACTCTTGTTCACTGTTGATGAGATGTAAATTGCTACAACCGCTATGAGAAACAATATGGAGGTTCCTTAAAAAATTAAAAATAGAATTAACTTGTTATCCAGCAATTTTGCTTCTGAATATTTATTGGAAAGAAATGAAAACACTAATTTGAAGAGATATGTACACCGCATGTTAATTGTGGCATTATTTATAATGGCCGAGGAGGATATGGTAGCAACTTAGATGTTCATTTATGGGTTAAAAACTGTGGTATATATATTTTACAATGGAATATTATTGAGCCTATAAAAATGATAAAATCTTGCCATTTGTAACAACATAAGTGGACTGATAAGGTATCATGCTAACTGAAATTTCAAATACTGTTGTTACTATTTATCAGTAACAATATCAGAGTCAGGTCAGACTCTTTGTGACCCCATGGACTATAGACTGCCTGACTCCTCTGTCCATGGAATTCTCCAGGCAAGAATACTGAAGTGGGTTGCCATTTCTTTCTCCAAGGGATCTTTCCAACCCAGGGATCGAACCCTCATCGCCTGCATTGGCCAGTGGATTCTTTACTGCTGAGCCACTTATCATGCTAAGTGAAATGTCAGATAGAGAAAGACAAATACCATATGATCTCATTTATATGTAATCTAAAACAAAGAAAACCTATCCAAACTCATAGATATAGAGAACATATTGGTGGTTGCCAGAGATGTGGAGTAGGGGGGCAGGTGAAATGGTAAAGGTGGTCAAAAGATAAAAATTCCCAATTATAAAATAAATATCATAGGGATTCAATTTATTGCATGGTGGTTGTAGTTAACTATACAATATTGTATATTTGAAAGTTGCTATGAGAGTAAAAGAATAAATCTTAAAAGTTTTCATCAAAAGACAAAAAGTAGGTATCAATGGTAATGGATGTTAACTAGACTTATTATGGTGATCATCTTGTAATAAATACAGATATTGAGTCATTATGTTGTACAACTAATATAATGCTATATGTCAATTTTATGTCAATTTTACATCGATTTTAATAAGAGAAAAAATGCTTTGCTTTACACTGATAGGCAGATCTATGAGAATTTCTGTAGCAAGGGTCCTTATCCTGGCAGGTGTCTGAAACTGGTAATTAAAAGACTTCACTTTGTATATTTTCTGGAATGAAAATTATTTCAGAGATATCCAAACAGGAAATCTTGACTAGATAGAAACCATGATGCAGTTAGAGAAGTAAAACAGTGCCATATCTAGCAAGCACATAAGCTGTTAGTAAGCTGACCACATTTATTCATTCAATTCATTTATTGAACACTGTGTCCTAAGCACTATTTCAGGTGCTGAGAATATAGCAGTGAGCAAAATAAATATCCTGTCTTCATGGGGCTTAACATGGAATACAAACTATAAAAATTGTTATATGATGGTAAATATTGTAGAAAAAACTGAGAAAAGTTGCTTGGAGAGTGTGGAGGGTTGAACTTTTATAAGTAAGCATTCAGGAAAGGTCCTACTGAGTGAAGATTTGAAAGAAGTGAGATAGTGGACCATGTTTCTTAGATAAGAGTGTTCTTGACAATAGGTAATAGCAAGTGCAAAGATCCTGAGATGAGCGTGAACCTGAATTGTGCCAGAAACATGAAATCGACCACTCTGGCTGGAGCACAGCCAGAGAAGAGCAATACTAGGAGAGAGGAAATTTGGATGTGGTAGGGGGTGTGAAGGGACACTCTTTAAGATCATAGTAAAGATTTTGCCCTTCACTTAAAGTGACAGAAGGAGCCAATTCAAGGTTTTGAGCAGAGAAGTGAAATGATTTGACATGTTTTATGGGATCAGTCTGTCACTTGTGTTGAGAATATAGTGAATGAAGGGACAAGGGTATGAAGAGGAAGGCCAGTTAGGTGTCTGTTGCACTAAGCCAAGTAAAAGCAATAGTGGTGTGGACCAGGGTAATAGCAGCAGAGGTGGTAAACACTGGTCAGATTCTGTATGTATTTTGAAACTAGAGCCAATAGGGCTTTATGATGAATTCATCATGGGTAGGGAAAGGAAACCAAGGAAGGAAGGCTCTGGGGTTTATTCCCTGAGCCAATGGATAGATGGAGTTGCCATTTACTGAGATGGAAAAGACTATGGGCAGGTTTTGGCAGAGTTAGGAGGAACTAAGGGGGCAGGAGGAGAAGGGGACAACAGAGGATGAGATTGCTGGATGGTATCACTGACTCGATGGACGTGAGTCTGAGTGAACGCCGGGAGTTGGTGATGGACAGGGAGGCCTGGTGTGCTGCGATTCATGGGGTCGCAAAGAGTTGGACACGACTGAGCGACTGAACTGAACTGAACTGAAGTTTATACCACTTACATTTGTGATCCCTGTTTGATAGCCCAGGGAATGTGTCAAGTGTGCAGCAGGTTCTTAAGTCTGGAAGTCAAAGGAGAGGTCAGGAAATATATATTTGGGAGAACTAAGAAAATGGATGACATTAAAGACATGGGTCTGAATGAGATGACCTAGAAAGTGAGTAAATACAAAAAGGAAGACCATGGACTGAGGCCTGGTGAGCTGCCTATTTGGAGAGATGATGGACCCAGAAAAGAAGACTGAGAAATGGATAATTAGTGAGGAGGAAAACCCAAAGTGTGGTCCTATCTTGGATGTCAAGTGAGAAAAGTGTTTCCAGGGGGAGACAGTGATTGTCAGATATTGAAAAAGGATCAATTAAATGAGGATTGAGGAATGACTATCAGACTGGGTGATATGGAGGTTCTTGGTGATCTTGACCCAAGCTGCTTTGTGGAGAGCTGGTGGTGTGAGAGACTCTTTGAAGTGAGACAGTGAAAATAGGAGGAGTTAATTGAAGGCATAAATACAGACAGCAGTGGGGAGGGTTTTTGTGACAGAGGGAAGAGAAATAAGGTAGTACCTGGAATTGTTGTCTAGTCGCTAAGTCATGTCTGACTCTTTTGCAACCTCATGAACTGTAGCCCACCAGGCTCCTCTGTCCATAGGATTCTCCAGTGAAGAATACCAGAGTGGGTTGCCATTCCTTCTCCAGGGGATCTTCCTGATCCAGGGATTGAATCCAAGTCTCCTGGATTGGCAGGCAGATTCTTTGCCACTGAGCCACCATGGAAGACCAGTACCTAGAGGGTAAGAGCTATTAAGAGAGTGTTTTGAAAGAAGAGAGGACTAAGATGTTTGTTTTTTAATAATAATGAGTAGAATGGGGAACATGGGTGTTGAAGGAGAGAGAAAGGAAATTTGGACAAGAGGAGATGGGAGCTAGGCACAAATGGGAGGGTTGGCATCATAGATAGGCAGCTCATAGACTGATGAGAATAATGGAGGAATGGAAATTTAAGAAGAAAAATGGAAAAGATTCAAAACAATATTTAATGTAAGAGAATAAGAGAATCTACATTTTAAGGACATATGATGGATTGATTCCATTGTGATCCAAGGACTGTTGGAGTCAGACGCCTTGAAGCAGTAAGGTGAAATGTAGGATGGTGAATAACTGTCTTATGAATTGAATGGTGGTTAGTCTGTTTCCAGCTGAAACTAAGGCAAATGAGTATTGAACATTTCCCTGAGATGTAGAAGTATCATGAGCCATTTTTGGGAACTGTAGGTTTGTGCATTTCGTAGAGCCATGTATACTTATCCGGGAAGGCCAGATTAACATTGACATCCACTTCCGCACAGTATGTGGCAAGACTAAATGAATGGTCTTGGCCAGTAGATTTTGCAGTTAAAATATGTGCCAGTGAAGGGAGTGGGGCTAGTTGGATAAAATACAGCCCCTAGGGAGGGTTGGAGCAAGAGACCTGCACATTATGCCTTCCAAGCCTGAAACGGGAAGTCAGGTTTTAATAGCTTTGACTTATAAAATTAATACCCTCCAAAGAAAATTCACCTGTTGCCAAATCTAATGCCAGGGTTTGGATGCTCCCAGTTCCTTCAAGTCCCTTGTTTGTTTTCATTTCTTTCTTTTTTTCTTTTTCTTTTTATTCTCCTTTTTGCCAGAGTTCCCTGAACTTTTAGGGATGATTACTAAAGGGCCTGTAATCTTTCTTCTTGCTGAATTATTTAATTAGAAAGCCAAAATCAAAGAGAGAACATAAGCAAAATTTTAAACATTTTGTAAAAAAAAAAAAAAAAAAGCTTTTCTCCTGGCTACGGATTTCCTGTGTACATATAAATATACTGTTATGTCTTGTAATTTGACCCACTTGTTTTGAAATCCAGCTCTCCAAAACATGCCATTTTAGTTAGGTAAGGCTGAAAAACAGCAGTTCTGTCAAAAGAAATTCTATTGACCTAGGTGCCAAAGACTTCTTATTTTTGTTTCATATACCTTCATTTTTAGAATTAGATACCCCAAAACTGCTAAACTGGATCTATCACACCATCAGATGTCAGTATTTAGCAAATGCTGTTGCCACTAATGGTTTTTACACTTGAGTTGTTCCACAGAGTCTACTTTTAAATCTTGTGAATTAAAGTTTCCATTTAATATCACCAACAAAGAGGCAAGAAATATAGACATAATTTTCTCATAAAGGGGATATAAAAATATTCCTTACCCATACATATTTTTGTTGTTGGCTGGTGTTAAGAGGAAAAAGATTTAAAGATCACTCTTAAGATTTGGCTGAAAAAAATGTGAGGGGACTTTGATGCAGGAGAGTTGAAATGTATTCTATTTATTCCTCATTGTGTATCTTTTAAGATGACTTATCTTCTTGAATTTGTTTATATTGCTCTGAGTTTTGTCTGAGCTCAAGAATAGGGAAATGGAATATGTGCTTATGTAAAACATTCTCTCAACAGAGAGATGCATAATATAAACTACAAAGAATAAATCCACCCCACAATCCCACCTCCCAAGATAACCAAATTTAGCAGTTCAATTTGTATCCTTTCAGGTTTATCTCTACATGTGTATGTCCTTAGTTTTTAAAACAAAATGAGCTCTAATGTTACTGTTTTAGCCTCTGTTTATTTTGTCAATAAATTATGAACCTATTTCCATATATGATTTTTACCTCATTCATTGTTGTATGACTGAGCTAATATTTTTTCCATCATTGAAGGAATTATTCACATTTCTAGTTTTTACTATTACAAGTAATGGTGCTATTCATACTTCTATGCACTAGGATAACATCACCTATCATAAACTTGTCCAAATTAGTAAATAGATACACTATTAAATTTAAAGTGTCAAAAGAGTAGGTGACACCTACGATTTTAAAAAAGTAATTTATTTTTCTATTTGTTCTTCGTTACTAGTGAATATGTTTGTGTGACAGACTCCTAGAAATGAAATTATTCAGCTGATAAATATTATGAATTTGCCCTTGAAAAAGGTCTGCCAAGTCATATTCCCTTTCATCGGTGAAGAAAGAATTCCAGTTTCCCCACACTATTTAAATTTTTCAATAGTAGCATAGCATACATATAGAAAAATAAGGTACTTGATGAGTATTGACTCAACAAAGTGAATTTATATATGCAAGCAGGATCCAGCTCAATTCAGAGTACATTTCCATCTGAGAAGCTTCCCTTGAGTTGCCGCCCATTCATTTGCCATTCCCTGCCCAAAGTTAAGCACTCTCCTCTGTCTATCTCTAGATTAGTTTTGCACTATTATATATATCTTCTTTCACTCAGTGTTATCTTCGTATTAGATGGTTGTTGTTTAGTCACTAAGTCTTATCCCGCTCTTTTGTGACCCTATGGACTCTAGCCCACAAAGCTCCTCTGTTCATGGAACTTTCCAGGCAAGAATACTGGAGTGGCTTGCCATTTCCTTCTCTAATTAGATGATTGGGACCATTCATATTGTTGCCAGTATCAATGGTTCAATCATCTCCACGGTACCATATTTTAGACTATATATTGTAAATTATTCATTGTGTGGTTGGTAGACATTTTATGTGTTTGACTGTTTTATGTTTGTAACAGATACCACTATTTGGATTCTTCTACATGCCTTTTGGTGTATGTGTGCCTGTATATATGTATGTGTATGTATATTTACACACACACATATATAACACATACAGATATATTACACACGCATAAGCACACACACATACATGTTTCTGTTGGAAACTTACCTCAGGATAGAATTGCTAGTTCCCAAGGAAAGTGTGCATTTGGCTTTAAAAGTTTTCGAAGTTGAGCCAGTTTATCACAATAGCAGCAATGTTTGCTAATACCAGTTGTACGTCCTGGCCCATTCTTGATATTAGCTTTAAAACTTTTGTTATTCTGATGGGTGTTTAGTGCTATATCATTGTGGTTTTAACAGTATTTCCCTGATAATTAATGAAGTTTAACACCTGTTTGTATGGTTATCAGTCATTTGGATATTCTGTTTTATGAAGTCTGTTTTCAAATCTTTTGACCATTTTAAAATTGGCTTGTCTTTTTCTCACTTATCTTAGTGGGAGTTTTTCTCTTTCTGGATATGTGTTTCTTGATATATATATATATATAATATATATAATCCTCTTAATATGTATAATTAGTTTGTGAATGTTGAGTTTTAAGCCAGCTTTTTCACTCTTCTTTTTCACCTTTATCAAGAGGCTCTTTAGTTCCTCTTCACTTTCTGCCATAAGGGTGGTGTCACCTGCCTTATCTGAGATTATTGATATCTCTTCTGGCAATCTTGATTCCAGCCTGTGCTTCATCCAGCCTGGCACTTTGCCTGATGTACTCTGCATATCAATTAAATAAGCAGAATGACAATATGCAGCCTTGACATACTCCATTCCCTATTTGGAACCAGTCCATTCCGTGTCTGGTTCTAACTTTTGGTTCTTGACCTGCATATAGGTTTCTCAGGAGGCAGATAAGGTGGTCTGGTATTCCCATCTCTTTAAGAATTTTCCACAGTTTGTTGTGATCCACACAGTCAAAGGCTTTAGCATAGTCAATGAAGCAGAAGTAGATGTTTTTATGGAATTCTCTTGCTTTTTCTATGATCCAACAGATGTTGGCAATTTGATCTCTGGCAAATAGATGGAGAAACAATGGAAACAGTGACAGACTTTATTTTCTTGGGCTCCAAAATCACTGCAGATGGTGACTGCAGCCATGAAATTAAAAGACGCTTGCTCCTTGGAAGAAAAGCTATGACAAACCTAGACAGCATATTAAAAAGTAGGGACATTACATTGTTGACAAAGGTCCGTCTAGTTAAAGCTATGTTTTTTTCCCAATAGTCATGTATGAATGTGAGAGTTAGACTATAAAGAAGCTGAGTGCTGAAGAATTGATGCTTTTGAACTGTGGTGTTGGAGAAGAGTCTTGAGAGTCCTTTGGACTGCAAGGAGATCAAACCAGTCCATCCTAAAGGAAATCAGGATGAATATTCTTTGGAAGGACTGATGCTGAAGCTGAAACTCCAATACTTTGACCACTTAATTCGAAGAAGTAACTCATTGGAAAAGCCCCTGATGCTGGGAAAGATCAAAGGCAAGAGGAAAAGGGGTCAACAGAGGATTAGATGATTGGATGGCATCACTGACTCAATGGACATGAGTTTGAGCAAGCTCCAGGATTTGGTGATGGACAGGGAAGACTGGCGTACTGCAGTCCATGGGGTTGCAAAGAGTCAGACATGACTGAGTGACTGAACTCAACTGGATATATACAATTAGAGATATTTTTCTCTTAATCCTGTTTTTAAATAAACAAGTTGTTTATTTTAATGAACTTTGCCTATTCAACCTTTTCCTTTACTGTGGTGACTTTTGTTTCTTGTTTAAGATGTATTGGCCTCCCCAAGGCCTTGAAGGCATTCTCTGTTTTTACTAGAAGCTTTGTCATTTCACTTTTTGGGGGGTTAGATTTATAATCCATTGTAAATTGATTTTATGTGGTGTAAGAAAGTAGCCCATACTGTTATTTCCCTACTGTACGTGTGGTCAGTCGTTCAGTCATGTCCGACTCTTTGCAATCCCATGGGCAGAATTGTATGTAGCCCCCAGGCCACTCTGTCTGTGGGATTTTCCTAGAGGGGATACTGGAGTGGATTGCCGTTTCCTTCTCCTTCTCCAGGCTCTTCTGTCCAAGGGATCTTTGTGACCCAGGAATTAAACTCATGTCTCCTGTGTCTCCTGCAGGCACAGGCAGATTAACAGGCAGATTCTTTACCAGTGAGCCACCTGGGAATCTGTTTCCCCATATAGATAGTCAATTTTCTGAACTATTTATTGAAAAGTGCTACAGTGGCATCTTTGTTGTAAATCGGATGACCATGTATATCTGTTTTTCTGGACTATTCTGTTTTATTCATTGATTTATCTTTTTGCCAAAACTACATGCTTGAGAACAAGTCTTCATGTCCACTAGTGCAGGCTCTCTACTTTTTTATTCTACAAGATTGTCTTTGCTAGCCCTGGCCCTTTGGTTTTTCATGTGCAATTTAAAATAAGTTTAGCAGTTTCCACAACAAATCATTTTTGGATTTTGATTGAGATTACACAAATCTATATACCAGCTTCAGGAGAATTTTCAGGTTTACAGGGTTGAGTCCTTTAATTCATAAGATGGTATAATCCTCCATTTATTTAGGTCTCTAAGTAGTAGAGCTAGTAAATGTCTTGGATATATTTCATCATATTTATTTTTAGATATTCAATGTTATTTATATTTTATATTAAATATTTTATATATTTATTTGTTAAAATTTCAGCTTTACTGACATATATATACAAATAAAACTGTAAGATACTTAAAGTGTACATTGTGGTGACTTGAATATGTACGTAGCACTTTCACAGCATCATCTTTTAGAATTTGAAATAGCTCAACTGGAATTCCATCTCCTCTAGCTTTGTTCATAGTGATGCTTCCTAAGGCCCACTTGACTTCACACTCCAGGATGTCTGGCTCTCTTGGTTCAGTGTTACTCCATCCTTGAAGTCATATTTAATTGATTCACTTTGGGTACCTGTTTAGAGTTGTTGTCAATGAGTCCGTTCTTTGAGGTTTTGGGCTTGGAACCAGAGAGAATGTGAAGCTCTTAGTGTAAAACTTAGGGGCTACTTGACATCTGTTTTTTTCTACCATGTGAGAAAATGTACTTTGTAGTAAAGAAAAATAAAATCAGTATGCAAAGAAATTCAATGAAAAGGCATGGAAAGAAAGAATGGGCTATGATGGACTTCTTGAATTTAGTTATTCAGTAATCCCAAATACATCTGATTTTCCTTTGGATTTTTTATTATGGTAAAATATATATCTATGTTGTATATGTGTCAGAATTTATTTCCTTTTTAAGGCTAAGTAATTTTTCATTGTATGAACATTCCACATTTTTGTGTATCCATTTATCTGTCAATGGACACTTGGGTTGCGTCTACCTTTTGATTATTGTGAGTAATGCTGAGGATTATGCATGTATATAGATTATTTTTTTACATTTTTTGGGGTTTTTTTGGATGTACTTTCTGTTTTGCTTAAAAAAATTAGAGTTAGAATGCTGCTTGTAACCAGTAAGATCTCAATTTATATGCATGAATCTGTTTTCAGACTCCCTGTAAAATTTCTTTGATATACTAGCCTTTTTCCGGATCCGTACCACATTATCTTAATTATTTTAACTTTTAGTACACATGTGTGGTCTGGTACAGGAGTTTTCCCTCTTTATTCTTTTAGAAAAATGTTTTGATTGCATTTCAGCATGTTTTTTTCAGATGATCAACTGTCAGCTTCTAAAAAGAAAATGAACGGAATTTTGTTTAGTATTGCATTGAATTTTTAGTTAAATTTGGGAGAATTAACATTAAATCTTTTAAAAGTTACATATGTAATATATTCTTTTGTAAAAGAGGCAGATAATATTAATATTGGCTCTCTTTTCCAAATGTTCCAGTCCTTTTCCAGTTTAATGTTGTCTTGGAACAACTCTTTTTTCCTCTCCTTACCGAATACTTTACATATGACCACAACATATGTGATGTTTACCTCACACAAAGCAATTCTGTGATACCAACTGAGTGTCCTACAATTCAGTTAAATTCTGACACTAACTGGAGTTAGTGTAGATCCCATGAGTTAAGGTATGGGTCCTGCAAAACTGGCTCCCCCTAATTCAGACTTTATTCATAGCCCAGGTCATCACTTTTGCTTCTGACTTACCAGTTATAAATTGGGATTCCTAGGACCTCTTCCTTCAGTTTAGTGACTTGCTAGAATGACTCACAGAACTCAAGGAAACATTTATTCATGTTAGGGTTTATTAGAAAAGATATTAGTAAAGGGTGGGCTTCCCTGATGACTCAGATAGTAAAGAATATTCTTGCAATGTGGGAGACCTGAGTTTGATCCCTGGGTTGGAAAGATCCCCTGGAGAAGGGAATGGCTACCCTCTCCAGTACTCTTGCCTGGAGAATTCAATGGACAGAGGAGCCTGGTGGGCTACAGTCCATGGGGTCACAGAGTTGGACACGACTGAGTAACACTTTCACTTTCAAAGGATACAGATGAATGGCTGGATGAAGAGGTACAAAGGATAGGGTCCAGAAGAATCCCAAACATACTTGTATCTGTCCCTGTGAAGTTAGGTGTCCTACCTTTCTAGCATGTGGATGTGTTCACCATCCTGGAAGTTCTCTGAACCCTGTACTTTTGGGATTTTTATGGAGACTTCATCATCTAGGCATGGTTGATCATTAATTCAAACTTAGTACTCTTTGCTTCTGGAAGATGGTGGTTGGGGGAGGGTGTTGGTGAAGGCTGAAAGTACCAAACTTGTAATCACGATTTGGTCTTTCTGGTGTCCAGCCCCCATTCTCAAGCTATTACAGAGCCCACAAAGAGTTGCCTTGTGAGAACAAAACAGACTTCTATCACCCAGGAAATTCCAAGGGATTTGGAAGCTCTGTATCAGGAACCAGAGGCAGAGAACAGTGTACATATTTTCTATTGTTTCACAGATGTATGGTCTGGGCAACCGTGGTGTTAGTCACTTAGTCGTGTCTGACTCTTCATGACTCCATGAACTGTAGCCCACCAGGCTCCTCTGTCCATAGAGTTCTCCAGATCAAGAATATTGGAGTGGGTTGCCATTCCTTTCTCTAGGCGATCTTCTGATTTGGGGACTGAACCTGGGTCTTCTGCACTGCAGGTGGATTCTTTCCCATCTGAGCCACCAGGAAAGTATAGACTTCTTTATACTACTCATCTAATTTTTTTTAATATCCTTTTTTTAAAAAAAAACTTGAATGATACACAGCATATGTTTTCCCTGAGCATCTCAATTTTGAGATCTATCCATGTCCATATAGAAATATCTTCTTTATTCCTTTTATTTGCCACTGAGCGTTCCACTGTATAGGTGTACTTTATTATCTAGTGGTTAGCCTGTTGACTGACCTTTAGGATATTGTCACTTTTCAATAAAACAAAATTGTCATGAAACTTTGAGACATACTTTTTATTTACACTTTTCTAAGAAAGAAGCTACCAAAAAGTGGATTGATGGGTTTAAGGATGTACATATTTGAATTTTCAAACTATTACCTCAATCTTGTTGGGAATGCATTGTGTTTATAGATTAATTTGGAGGCAATTTACTTTTTTTATAATAATGAGACTTTTTATCCTGGAACAATGTAATTCTATTTATTCAGGCCTTTTTGTGTGTAATTCATTAATATTTTATAGTTCTTTTTTTTATGTAAGTTTTGCTCCATTTATGCTAAACCTATTTCTAGGCATTTAAATTATTTTTGCTGGTGTGAATAGAAATTTTCCAGCTATTCCAGTAACCAGTTATTTCTAGTATAAAAAGAAAAACTGTTAACTGTTAAAAATATTTATCTTATGCTGAGTGAAATAAGGCAGAGAAAGACAAATATTGTATGATATCATTTGTATGTGGAATCTAAAAAATGCAAAAGCTAATTCAATAACAGCAACAACAAAATGGGTCACAGATACAGAGAGCAAGCTAATAGTTACCAGTTGTGGTTGGGAAGTACAATATAGGGATGGGAAAAATGGGTGATACAAACTGTTGGGTGTAAGATAGGCTCAAGGATGTGTTGTACAATGTGGGGAATATAGCCAGTATTTTGTAATAACTAAATGGAAAGTTCGAGAGGGAAATGGCAACCCACTCCAGTATTCTTTCCTGGAGAATCCCATGGACAGAGAAGCTGGCAGTCTACAGTCCATGGGGTCACGAAGAGTCAGACACAACTGAAGTGACTTAGCAAATGGAAAGTAACCTTTAAAAATTGTATTAAAAAGTAAAGACTTTAAAAATTTGTCTTAAGCATGAGGAACTTACTGAAATGAATTTTTATTTGATTCTCATAAATTTTTCTGGTATATAATCATAATGTCTGCAGAAGTGACTTGTCTCTTTCCAGTATGTATACTTTTATTGCCATCTTTTTGCAATCACCAGAATCTCTTTAATAAAGTTGAACAACCATGTTGATAACATATGTTTATGTCTTTTCCTGTCTTTAATGGAAATGCCTTTAATGTTTCATCCTTAACATGGTGTTTTTTGTTAGTAGCTGATAAAGAAATTTTGTACTTTATGTGTGTACAAATATCACAGCCATGGTAGATGTGAGCATGTCAAAGTCTAGAATAAAGAATTGAACATGATGTTTTGGAAAGACCTCAGCTCTTAGAATAACTAGATTGGAATTCTGGCTCCATCATTTACTGACAGTATGCTAATGAGAATGATACTCTACCCTATGAATCTGTTTCTACATCTAAAATAGGAAGATAAAAATGTATACAAGCATAGCTTTGTTATGAGCAAGAAAAGAGATGATAGGTATATATGTAAACAAGTTCCCAAAATGCTTGATGTAGGTTGGACTCAATACATCTAGGTTTCTATCTGGACCCTAGAGGAGGACTTGGGCAATGGAGAAAGCCAAGTAAAAAGCAGGGCACCATTTAGTGTATTTCTTCTACCCTTTTGCTCTTTGTTGAGAGAACATAACTTATTAGCATAATGTAATTGCACATTTGGGGCTTCTCAGGTGGCATTAGTTATAAAGAACCTGCCTGCCAATGCAGGAAACTTAAGATGTTTAATTTTACTAAACTAGAATCTCTAAGCAGAGAAGGCAGTGGTAACCCATTCCTTACTCTTGCCTGGAAAATCCCATGGATGGAGGAGCCTGGTAGCCTGCAGTCCATGGAGTCGCGAAGAGTCTGACATGACTGAGCGACTTCACTTTCACTTTTCACTTTCATGCATCGGAGAAGGAAATGGCAACCCACTCCAGTGTTCTTGCCTGGAGAATCCCAGGGACGGGGGAGCCTGGTGGGCTGCCGTCTGTGGGGTCACACAGAGTTAGACACGACTGAAGCGACTTAGCAGCAGCAGCAGAGTCTCTAAGACTGGCTCCACACTATAGGTATTAGTAAATCAATTATACAGGAAATAAGTGAGTCTAAGAAGTGCAAATTATTTTAAATTTACAAATACATTAAAAAGAAAAAAATCCTTTTAGAGTTTTATAAAGTTGATTAACTCTGTATATCCATAAATGGAAAAATATCTCATTACACTAACCCTTTTTATTTTAGGTCCAAATGGCTTCATCCAGATTTAAGAAGTCATTCAATAGTGTTTGAAATTGGGGAAGGCAGTGGCACCCCACCCCAGTACTTTTGCCTGGAAAATCCCATGGACGGAGGATCCTGGTAGGCTCCAGTCCATGGGGTCGCTAAGAGTCGGACATGACTGAGCGACTTCACTTTCACTTTTTTCACTTTCATGCATTGGAGAAGGAAATGGCAACCCATTCCAGTGTTCTTGCCTGGAGAATCCCAGGGACGGGGGGAGGCTGGTGAGCTTCCGTCTGTGGGGTCGCACAGAGTCGGACACGACTGAAGCGACGCAGCAGCAGCAGCAAGGGTCACTTTATTATGAAGGCTAATTAGTGTTATTAAGGACAAGATACTGTTAAATTAATCAACAGAATTAAGAAAGAAGCCAATGAGCCTATTATGAAGTACTTCATAGATTTTCAAATTTTGGTAACTAAGAAGGACAGATGCACTAGTCCCCACATGGACCAAAGCTAAGTTCTTCTACTGAGCTCTAGTCACAGCTGATAATCAAAATTCTCTGAATGGCCTTACATAGTTTTTCAAATCTGAGCATGTCCCATTCTGTCATTTATAACTTGGGTGGTGAATATATACACATATACCCTGTTATTTGGGGTTTTATTTTTCAGCATGAGATGGAGCTTTATTTTTTCTTGTTTCAGTTTTATAGAGATATGATTAACATATGGCACTGTATTAAGGTTAAGGTGTACAGCAAAATGATTTGACTTATATACCTCAGGAAATGATTACTACAATAAATTTAGTGAACACCCATCTTCCCACATAGATATAAAAGAAAAGAAAAAGAAGAAACATACTTTTTTCTTGTGATGAGAACTCAGAATTTTCTCTAACAACTTTCATATATAACATTCAGCAGTGTTAATTACATTAATCATCTTGTATACTGGATTAGGTGTTAGTTTTGACCTTCAATGATACTGTCTTTTTGTGGCTGTTACAGAAATGCTCATTTCTTGTAAGTCTCCAAATATAAAAAACATTAAAAAAAACATGGAACACATGAAAAATGTTTTAATCTACCTAGATAGGTGGTCAGTCCCTTTGAAGCATGAACCATGCTTTCTGTGAGTTTTATTCCCATCAAAGTCAGCAGAGAATTCAGAGCACAATATGTGCTTTCATAGATATTTTCATGGAAGTTAATGAAAACAGGTTGAGTGGTTTGTACTTTGAATGGCAAACTTTATAATGTATAATTTTGAAGTTTGTTTTTCTGAAGAGATTTTTATATTCTTGTTGATAAGGGTGTAAATTACTCATTTCTGTAATAGCAACAAATGCTAGTTGAGTGAGTGAGTGAAAAACAATTGTTTGATAGTTGTTAATACAAAGTTTACTGAGTGAACTACAATTAAACAGACAGGGTAAAAGTATAAAGTATAAACTTAAAAATAAATAATTCCTTTTGTAAGAAGATAGATTAGCTAATAAACTCAGGGGAATTGAATATACACCTTGTTATAAAATTGTTATGTAAATGAGTAACATCTATAATGGTTGACAGTCCAGCTTTAAAACTTTAGTGGGCAGCGGTAATGCCCTTCATGTACCTTCCTGTTCAGAAAGCTTGGTGATCTTCACTTTGAGTGGTGGGACCGTTCCCTTTTGCTCTCCAAGTGCACAGTCCTAAATACTGAACTGGAACCACTGAGATTAGTAACTGTGTCAGTGTTGAAAGCCTGAGACCAGTAATTGATGTGAATGTACTGAAAACCAAATGTGTTTTAAAAGAGTGCAGATGAATGGATAAGCAAGCTTGGTACATATACACAATGGAGTATTACTCAGCCATTAAAAAGAATACATTTGAATCAGTTCTAAGGAGGTGGATGGAACTGGAGCCTATTATACAGAGTGAAGTAAGCCAGAAACAAAAACACAAATATAGTATACTAATGCATATATATGGAATTTAGAAAGATGGTAAAAATAACCTTATTTTCGAGACAGCAAAAGAGACACTGATGCATAGAACAGACTTTTGGACTCTGGGACCGGGAGAGGGCGGGATGACTGGGGAGAATAGCATTGAAATATGTATAATATCATATCTGAAACGAGTCGTCAGTCCAGGTACGATGCCTGATGGCAGATGCCTTGGGCTGCAGCACTGGGACGACCTGGAGGGATGGTGTGGGGAGGGGGAGGGAGGGGGGTTTCAGGATGGGGAACACGTGTACACTGGTGGCGGATCCATCTCGATGTATAGTAAAAGCAATACAATATTGTAAAGTTCAGCAAAATAAAAAAAAAATAAAATAAAATACAAAAAAAAAAAAAAAAAAGAGTGCAGTGGGTCCTTGAAGTATGGATGCTGAGAATATGTTAAGGTGAATGAGCAAAATCTCCAAAGGAGAAAAAAATGGCTTTATTTTCCCCTTTCAAAGGTGAATTTTGCTGTGTTCAAGAAATCATAATGATCGTAGGTGACTTACTGTTGCAGAGATGTGTGTGTGTGTGTGTGTGTGTGAGTGTATGTGTATACACATCAGCAAGACTTTTCTCTTTCCAAGAGGAAAGCTATTTCTATATTCACTTAATGTGAGACTTCTCATTTCCTCAAAGTTCAGTCCAAATGGGAAGTTTCTCTTTTTCCATGCATCCCCAGACACAGGAGAAGGCTTAAGCAGAGTGACGCAGGCAGGGGCTGGTGGCCTGGCTTCTTCCCTTTCATGGCCTGCCTTCTGGGGCCTGGCCTGGTGTGTGGCTGCTGTTTATACCTGCTGAAGTGCTTTCTGTGTTTGCATTGGCGCTGCCACCTTACATGCTAGAGCCCCGAGCTGTTCATGAGGTCTGTCCCAGCGCTTTGAAACCTATGAGCTGGCGGCTGGGGCGAGAGCATGTCTCTCTCAATTTTTGGGTGAACTCCATGTTTTTTCCCAGAGCTTAGATCACTGTCCGCAATCCAGGCTTGCTAGACAGAATGTAACAGTTACTGCTGGAGACATCCTGAACTTTTAAGGGCAAAACGCGGAGGGGGAAGGGAGAGAAGAAAAAGCTCAAGGTCAGCTTGACAGCTTGAAAGTGAACATTTTTATATCTGGTAAACAAAGATTTTTACGGAACTGGAAAACTTTATCGCCAAGGAAGGAAAAAAAAATATCACTTCGTGTTATGGCAAGAGGCTGTGTTGTTCCAGAGTTCCCAATTCCATCCCAAGTCATGTTTGAGACCAGACCAGATTAATCAGTGGTTGTGGCAGGGGTGTTAGTAGGAATGATGTAATTTTTGTAGAAATTTACCTTTCTCCCTGGTTCTTTCATTGGTCCCTAATGCTTTTTAGAAGATGTATCTTCTTCAAAAGTGGCAAAATTAGGAAAACTCTGACACCTGTTTGTCCTGTGCCCACCAGTCTTGGCTTTTCCTTCCCTGTGCCCTTGTTTGTCATATTAGGAATATCCCAACAGGTTTTTTGGCTAAGATTTCTCCCCCTCTTCTCTTTCCATGGGAAGTCTTGGTTCATGGGAGAAATTTTATTTTGGTTATATAAGCTTATGAAGAGAAGGAAATGGCAACTCACTCCAGTATTATTGCCTGTAAAATCCCACAGACAGAGGAGCCTGGCAGATTACTGTCCATGGGGTTTCAAAGTGCCAGACACGACTGGGCACATATAAGCCTGAGTGTGGCTAGAACTATATATTTTCCTTCTCTGGGGTGTATGTGTGTGTGAATGAACATGATATAGATGTATAAAGGACATCATATATGAGAAACTAGTAAATTATTAAAGTGTTTTGCAGTAAAGTATAACAAATCCAAATTAAAAAGTTGACACTTGGAAGAATTGAAGTTTAAGGCTAAATATGACTATTTCCAAGGTTCATAGCAACTTTGTTTATAGGAAAACATAAGAGAGCCCTTGTTACACCCTCTTCCCCACCTCTGACCCTCAATGAAGTACAAGGTCTGTGCTTTTATAAATATGTTAAGAATTTCTTCTGTAATTTTTGTCTATGAGGAACATAAAAATGCCTTTGAGTGGGGTAAATGCCGATCTTATTTCACTGAACCAAGGGGGAGAAAAAAGCCTACTCTTGGTTTCCACCTAGAGAAATACTAGTGAGAAATGAATAAGCTCTCCTAGACTCTTTGAGATAGTGTATTTATTCTTGGGTCAAGCTCAATGGTCTTCCGTTTTACAGTGACAGCCTCTTTTCACCCCCTTCTTCATATTTCATTTCCCAACCTGATTCATGCTGTTTGCCTGATAAGGCTGAGTGATATCTAAACTGAATGTTTGACCTTGCCTGGAAGTAATGCCATGGGAGGCTTATATTAATTTTAATGTTATATGGCTTTTCCAACATATGGGATGGCTTTGTTTGTCATTCAAGAGATTTATTGATGCAATGCGTATTCCCTGGTCCTTTCATGAAAAAATGTTTATACCTGTGGGCATGTCCAGATGGCAGTGAATGACTTGCATTCATGAGAACAGCATTCAGCAATTCATGGTTGCCAAGGTAAGCAGCAAAGGCATGCCCTCTGTACTCCATTGCCTTGTAAAGAAACAGTCTCTAAGGTAACAGGCTAGCACCCTTGAGGCCAGAGATCCCTAGTGTTTTAGACTTGGTAGGGAGGTGAAGGGAGAGAGAAGAGCCAGAGGGACAACATGAAATAATACTAATAAAAGAACTTTTTGTTAATGTCCTGGAAATTTAAAAGGAGAAAAAAGTTGAGAGAAGAGGTGGGGGTTCAGAATTTTCCACTTTGGGTCTCAATAGAGATTTGATTCAGATTTGCCCTGTGCTTCAGCAGCGTAATGCCCCTTTCATAGGTTAATTTGAGGGACATAGGCAGCTAATGGTCCAAGGGATGACCCAAGGGACAAGCTCTAGGCCATCATAGACTGTGATTGTCAGGTGGTGAATAAGCAAGCACTCTGATTCTCTTGGAATCTGTGGCATTTTTAGGATCGATTTGTTTTCTGTACTGTAGCCCCTTAATGCTATCATTGCAATGGCAAAAATGCCACCTGAATGACTGTTCTCAAGGAGGCATTGCTGGTTGGGTGAACAGTCTTGATAGGATGGAGTTTTTCATTGGATTACCTTCAAATGCAGAAAATTATCAGGTGACAGCTTCTAGCTCTTACACCCAGAAGTAGTGTAGATTGTGAACTCCCTAGGTAATACTAGGATGTTATGTCTTTTATAGAATTTGGCCTATTTATAGAATAGAATTCTACTATTTATAGACTAGTAAATGGATGCTATTTGTTGTTGTTGTTCAGATGCTCAGTCATGTCTGATTCTTTGCATACCATGGACTGTAGCACGCCAGGCATCCTTGTCCTTCACCATCTTCTGGAACTTGCTCAAACTCATGTCCGTTGACTTGATGATGCCACCCAACCATCTCACCTTCTGTTGTCCCCTTCTTATCCTACCTTTAATATTTCCCAACATCAGGGATTTTTTTCTAATGAATTGCTCTTTACAGCAAGTGGCCAAAGTATTGGAGCTTCAGTTTCAGCATTAGTCCTTCCAAAGAATATTCAGGATTTATCTCCTTTAGGATTGACTGGTTTGATCCCCTTGAAGTCCAAGGGACTCTCAAGAGTCTTCTCCAATACCACAGTTCAAAAGCATCAATTATTCGGTTCGCAGCCTTCTTTATGGTCTACCTCTTTGTGGAGGCTTGGGCCTGGCCCACCATAGCAAGATCTTCTTAACCACAAGAGGCCCCAGAAACTGCCAGTCAATTCTGATGTCAAAATCCATTTCCCAAGAAATAGTATTAGGTAGAAGGAGGGAAAACTAAAGAAAGGCTTCATAAGGCCTCTAAAAAGGGAATTCTAGAGAGAAGCCCTCATAACAGCCTGATTACTAAACCCCATATAAAAACAGAATAATTGGACTGAAAGTCACCTCGTAAGATTCACTGAGTCTGACTTTAAGCAGGTGACTAAGTCACCCAGAAAAGAGAATTGTTCCTTTCTCAATATTTTCAGAAGGAAACATTATATGACACATAATCCCCTGAAAGTTAATTTCATATTTTGGCCCCCCAAAGATATCTTGTGTAAAATTAAAATCCTAGCTTTCAAAGTCAAACATTTCTTAGTATTCAGGAGCTGTGCATAAAGAGAACAACCTATAAGTCTACTCAATACAAATTGGACCTATTCCTAAAATTTTCTATCAATTGAATTTACAGAAATCACTAATTTGTTTACAGAGTCCAATTCATAAGGGTGTTTGGAAATGTTCCACCTGTGTAGAAACATTTTAAATAATAATAGCAACAGTATTTGATGCATGCTTTCCATGTGCCATATATAGTTCTAAGTGCTCAATGTTTATTAATTCAGTTGCTCCTCTTTAATAACAATATTAGGTAGGCACCATCTTTCACAGTTTATTAAGATTGAGGCACAAGAAAATGAAATAACTTTTCTAACGTCACACTGATAGCAAATAGAAAAGTCAAGAATCAAAGCCCTCCTGACTGGAGAGCATGATATGCCCAAGTGGTACTGATTCTGTCACTTGGTAAAAATTGAGTTTTTTAAAGTCCTCAAACTCACCTGAAAGGGCTTTTCAGATATATTAAGCTCTTGAAATGGAGCATTCCAATTTCAAAACCTATCACTATGTTTAAGACAGTGTGTGTGTATATGTGTGTGTGTTAATTCTCTCAGATTTCTTCAGCCCCATTCAGAGTTTTTTGTTGTTTGTTTTTTCTTTTACTTAGAACAAGGTGTGACACAAAGGGCATGAAGAAACTTCTCCCATAACCTCCTCATCTCTGTTTTGTGGTTTTGTGTGTGTGTGTGTGTTTCTATATAGATCCTAAAAGGGAGACAAAGTTGCCTATTGATAACACTTCAGGTTAATTTATTCATTCTGATCTGTTAGGATTAGGGTTATGAAAGTGGAATGCTTTTACATAACACTATTCTGCTTATGATCTTCTATAGAAGTGAAGAGATCCTTTTCATTATAATTGTTATTATTATTATATTTTTAAAAAAAGAGACTTGTGTCCATTGTGTCAATGGTAATAGCAATCAATTACTATAACTGAACTAGCATTTACTGACACTATTTCCAATTATTACTTGAAATAGATATAAGTAGATACCTTCCAAGGCTTCCTAGGTGGTGCTAGTAGTGAAGAACCCGCCTTTCAATGCAGGAGACATAAGAGAAACGAGTTTGTTCCCTGGGTCAGAAAGATCCCCTGGAGGAGGTCATGGCAAACCATTCCAGTATTCTTGCCTGGAGAATCTCATGGACCAAAAAATAGGTTAATTTTTGCTGATTAGCAAAACTGTTTTTGGAATGCCTCAAAAAATCCAGCTATTTCTTTAGTTACCAGGAAAATCCTAGTGTATGTCTCTTATTGGAAAATATTTCTCTCATTGCTAAGGTCATATCTCTTATGAGGCTAGTATTTTTATATGTGTAATAAACATATTATATTGAATATTGAGCATATTTCAAAAGTCCACAGCTTTGATAGTGCTTCATCCCACAAAGATGAGCTCCAGATAAACATGTGTGACCTATTATTGCACCCAAAATGAATTATGGAAGGCTATAGTAAAACTGATCATCCAAAGAGGAAATAAAAGACTTCTAAATGGAAAAAAAAATGTGAACAACTAAATTCCTGAGGTCCAACTTCTGTTCTGTAAAGTAGGTCCTAATGTCTTGGTTAAACATAAAACATCTGTCTAGTCTCTTGACAATTAAAAAATTTTATTGTTGACAAGCCGTTATGAAAATATATTAGGGAATCTGTTATTCTCATCAATAACACACCCTCAGAGGCTGTGCCTACAGGATGATGGACAAGGGAATGAAACAAAAAGGTTACTTCCAAAGAGTTAAAAATGCCTACTTTATTCCTCCCAGCTTTCATCATAATTCCTGTCATTTAATTATATTATTGTGGTAGAAATATATAATTATGTAATTTACCATTTTTTTTTTTTTTACCATTTCAAGTGTATAGTTTAGTGGCATTCTTTGCATTATTGTGTGACCATCACCATTATCTATCTCCAGAACTTTTTAAACCTCCTATACTGAAACTCTGTATCCACTGAACTGTGTAACTCCTTGAGCTTCCCAGATGGCACTAGGGGTAAAGAATCCGCCTGCAAATGCAGAAGACAAAAGAGACGTGAGTTCAATCCCTGAGTTGGTAAGATCCCCTAGAGAAGGGCATTGCAACCCACTCCAGTATTCTTGCCTGGAGAATCCCATAGACAAAGGAGCCCGGTGGGCTATAGTCCATAGTGTAGCAGAGTCAGACGTGACAGAAGCAACTTGGCACTCATGCATGCTACCCGTTTTCTCCTCTTCCCAGTCCCTGGTAACCACTACTCTAATTTCTATCTCTTTGTACTTGACTATACTCATATAAGTAGAATTGTACAGCAGTTATCCTTTTATGCCTGGCTTATTTCAGCTAGTATAATATTTTCAAGGTTCATCCATGTTGTAACATGCATCAAAAGCCATAATCAAGTTCTCTAAACTCTGAAAAGCAAAGGATATTGATAAGAAAAATCTTTTGGAAGAGGTGAACATTTGATTTGATAATGAAAATATTTTATTTTTTTTTTATCAGGGACTCTAAAATTACATTTCAAGAGTGATGTCACACTCCCTTTCACATCAGTCAAAAAGAGCAAGGAAAGTCACGAAGTCACATCTAACACTATGCAAAATGTGTACTGTGGTCTCTCTACTTCCTTGGCTTCTAGTTTTTTAATAATCATTGCCAGGATATACCCACTATCTTAGCAGCTTGCCCCCTCAATTTAAAAATGCTTTTAAAAATTGTGTTTTTCTGATTTAATTTAAACCAATTGGTATTTACAAGTATTAACCATGAGCTCAGGGCTATGCTGTATTGAGATTGCTTTTAGAGAGCAAAATACATAAGATATGGTCCTTGCACATGAAGAGATTGAAAATTTTCAGAAGAAATAACATGCATAGTCATGAAACTGTTAAAAACAAAACATCATAGAAAAGAATTAAGAGGCAATGTTGTGATATTGATGGTAAAATGCCTGTAAGCCAGGACCTTGAATCTGATTTGGACCCTGCTCATACATAGTTGTGAATCCTTCTGCAGACACCACTATGACCTTGCTATCCTTCCTGTAAATTAAAGATATTAAGTTGGATCAGCATGAAGGACCCTCCTGGCCTTTGGGTCAGAAGAGATTATATGTGTTCCAGGGGAGAATGGTCATTCAAGATTTCAGGAAGGAAGCAAGATATAAACTGGGACTTAGAAGATGAATGGGGGTTGTTGCCATTGGCAGGGGGGGCAGGTGTAAAGTGTTAGTTTAGTTGCTCAGTTGTGTCTGACTCTTTGCAGCCCCATGGGCTATAACCTGTCAGGCTGCTCTGTCCATGGAATTCTCCAGACAAGAATACTGAAATGGGTTGCCATTACCTTCTCTAAGGGATCTTCCAAGCCACCAGGGAAGCCCAGGAGGGGCAGATGTAAGTTTCCTTCTATTTTGCTTATTAAGTTCTCAACGGTGGACATAGTGCTTTGCTCAGGTCTGTATCATCCTAGAACCTGTGCAGTACTAGTAACTTTCTAAAATCACCGAAATACTTTTCCTTAGGAGGATTAACTGTCAGGCCCAAGCTCATCCAAGGCATTCTATGCCTACCTCTTATCACCATCAGTTCAGTCTCTCAATCGTGTCCTACTCTTTGCAACCCCATGGACTGACATGCCAGGCTTTCCTGTCCATCACCAACTCCTGAAGCTTGCTCAAACTCATGTTCATCAAGTCGGTGATGCCATCCAACCGTCTCATCCTCTGTTGTCCCCTTCTCCTCCCATCTTCAATCTTTCCCACCATCAGGCTCTTTCCAAATGAGTCAGTTCTTCACATCACATGGCCAAAATATTGGAGTTTCAGCTTCAGTATCAGTCCTTCCAATGAATATTCAGGACTGATTTCCTTTAGGATAGATTGGTTGGATCTCCTTGCAGTCCAAGGGACTCTCAAGAGTCTTCTCCAACACCACAGTTAAAGATGTTCTTAAAAAGATGTTTAAAAAAAGACATAAATTCTTTGGTGTTCAGCTCTCTTTATGTAGTCCAACTCTCATATCCATACATGACTACTAGAAAAACCATAGCTTTGACTGGACGGACATTTGTTGGCAAAGTAATGTCTCTGCTTTTTAATAAGCTGTCTAGGTTGGTCATAGCTTTTCTTCCAAGGAGCAAGCATCTTTTAATTTCATGGCTGCAGTCACCATCTGCAGTGATTTTGGAGCCCCCCAAAATGGTCTGTCACTGTTTCCATTGTTTCCCCATCTACTTGCCATGAAGTGATGGGACCAGATGCCATGATCTTAGTTTTCTGAATGCTGAGTTTTAAGCCAGCTTTTTCACTCTCCTCTCTCACTTTTATCAAGAAGCTCTTTAGTTTTCTTTGCTTTCTGCCATAAGGGTGGTGTCATCTGCATATCTGAGGTTATTGATATTTCTCCCGGCAATCTTGATTCCAGCTTGTGCTTCATCCAGCCTGGAATTTCTCATGATATACTCTGCATATAAGTTAAATAAACAGGGTGACAATATACAACCTTGACGTACTCCTTTCCATATTTGGAACTTGTCTGTTGTTCCATGTCCAGTTCTAACTGTTGCTTCTTGACCTGCATACAGATTTCTCAGGAGGCAGGTCAGGGGGTCTGGTATTCCCATATCTTTCAGAATTTTCCATAGTTTGTTGTGATCAACACAGTCAAAGGCTTTGGTGTAGTTAATAAAGCAGAAATAGATGTTTTTTTCTGGAACTCTCTTCCTTTTCCGATGATCGAGCAGATGTTGGCAATTTGATCTCTGGTTCCTCTGCCTTTTCTAAATCCAGCCTGAACATCTGAAAGTTCATGGTTCATGAACTGTTGAAGCCTGGCTTGGAGAATTTGAGCATTGCTTTGCTAGTGTGTGAGATGAATGTAATTCTGTGGTGGTTTGAACATTCTTTGGCATTGCCTTTCTTTGGGATTGGAATGAAAACTGACCTTTTCCAGTCCTGTGGCCACTGCTGAGTTTTCCAAATTTGCTGGCATTTTAAGTGCAGCACTTTCACAGCATCATCTTTTAGGATTTGAAATATCACCTTTACCAGTAGATATAACTTTTGATCTATTTGTTTGGAAGGCAGGGATTATGTCTTTAATCTGTTTCCCCAGTGTCTATCATAATCCCCCACCTGTAGATAAAGCACATAAAATATTTGTTGATTGAATGAATGAATGAATAGATGAAGGCAGAAAAGAAGGTATAAAATTTAGAGTAGAGGAGTGACATATGAAAACGTTGCTTGAGGGAAATGAGTCAAGCAGGCGTGTGAGGAAGTGATTGCTAATAATAATTAGTAATATAGTAACATGAACATCAAAAAGTATGTATTATGTTAGTATCTTTGTGCATAATATAAATAAATGCTACTAGAAAGATAGACATTCATTAGGTTCTGTTATGCTATGCTGAAACAGCCCAAATTTCCCTTTTATGGTATATATCATAGTTTTTACTTATATACTTGTGATCTTTGCATCTAACATAATATATAAACTTCATGAAGGCAGTGATCATGGTGGTTTTGTTCACTGGTGATTACCCTAAATCCAGCATACTCTCTGGCATGTATTTAATTTCTATTGTATAGCTGTTGAAATGATATGAGGAAACAGGTTAAGGTAAGGTTATAAGTACTCTTGCCTAGAAAATCCCATGGATGGAGGAGCCTGGTAGGCTGCACTCCATGGGGTCGTTGAGAGTCGGACACGACTGAGCGGCTTCACTTTCACTTTCCACTTTCCACTTTCATGCATTGGAGAAGGAAATGGCAACCCACTCCAGTGTTCTTGCCTGGAGAATCCCAGGGACGGCGGAGCCTGGTGGGCTGCCGTCTGTGGGGTCGCACAGAGTTGGACATGACTGAAGCGATTTAGCAGCAGCAGCAGCAAACTTCGTGTAGGAAGACAGTTTTAGGTCCATGTTTCTTGATAATAACTGAGGATGTATAAGTTTGTTGGCAAAAGTAACCACATTTGGGGTCAAGTTTAAGGAGTTATTGTAGTACTAGGATCTTCTTTCCCTTCTCCGTGTGCATGTGTGCTAAGTTGCTTCAGTTGTGTCCGACTCTGCGACCCTATGGACTGTAGCTCACCAGGCTCCTTGATCCATGGGATTCTCTCTGCAAAAATACTGGAGTGGGTAGCCATGCCCACCTCCAGGGCATATTCCTAACCCTGAGATTGGACCCACGTCCCTTATGTCTCCTGCACTGGCAGGAGTGTTCTTTACCACTGGCGCCACCTGGGAAGCACTCCCTTCTTCCTAGCAATCCATTTAGTTTTATTCTTTGGTGTCACACTAAGAAGAATCAACTCATATTAGCTGAAACAATCTCTTGGGGATTCTGGCTGGATCTGATGGAAGTATTTTAGGACACTTCCAGACCAATTTGGACAATGCAGAAACTTCAGGTAAGCATCCTAATTTTACTGTTGCTCTCAGCTGCATCTTGAGTGTAGATCATTATTTGGAAAATAATGTTGCCCTTTTAAGTACATTGCAGATCTTGGTGTAATACCATCTGTATAGTATTTTTCAGTTCTTTTTTTCGGTATATTTCAGTATAATTTACTAATTATTCTGTTTTGGGCAAGCCCAGTGTATAATTATCATGAAGACTGAATTATAGAATCTTTTACATGAAGTAGAATTGCATTATTTTTCAACTCATAACGTAGCAAAGAGGAGCTATTTGAACAAGGAAAAATGAAAATCATGCAATTAACATGTTATTTATTAGAAAATACACATTTAAAGTATTTTATGGCAATTTAAGATTTATTCCTAGTCAAAAATAGTCAAAATAATTCATTTGGTACCGATTATGGATAAGGTCAGTTCTAAACACCATGTGAGGATACAAAAAAGAACCAGGGATGTGCGTTGTTGGTACTATCAAGAGAAACAGGACTTACAAGTTGCTTTGACCAAAAGTTCATGATGTGAATGCATCTATAATTTTCCTGAGGCACCAATCTGAATGGGAGGCCTGTGTGGGAGGGAGACACTTTGCTACTATGTCAACCGGGTCAGTCACTTCAGCTTTGTTGCAAAATTTTATGGGACAGTACATTTTACTGAAAACTTCAGATTAAACAAATGCTCTTTTATGTGACATTAGGGGAAGGCAATCTACGACTCTCAGTGGAAATATTTCAGAAGAAATAAGAAACCTGTGAAAATATTTGTGAAACTGGAGACTTCTGAGCTTGTTTGTTTGGGTTATACGTATCAATAATTATCACACTGGAAATTATGTTTGAAAAAATTTAATTTGTATGTGTTTATTTTAAAATAATAATCTCGTTGCATGTAAACATAAACAATACTTTATAAAAATAATTATTTTCCAAGATAAGAAAGAATAGTGAGAAAAGTGGCATTGTTTTCCATTCTAAAAATATCTTTGCTGCTACTAAGTCGCTTCAGTCGTGTCTGACTCTGTGCGACCCCATACACGGCAGTCCACCAGGCTCCCCCATCCCTGGGATTCTCCAGGCAAGAACACTGGAGTGGGTTGCCATTTCCTCCTCCAATGCATGAAAGTGAAAAGTGAAAGTGAAGTCGCTCAGTCGTATCCGACTCCTTTAAGCCTTAGTTTAAGAAAAGATAGCAGTATTCTTATATCATTTTTGTGTGACGTTACATACCACAGAGGCAAATAAATTCTTAGCAGTATTAAGAACATAGTTTTGACTTCACAGAACCCCTGCAAAGATCTCAGGGACCCCAAAGATCCCTAGACACCACTTTGAGAGATATCCTCCCTACACTCAAGAACCCACTGAACAAGAGTTGTCATAGTAGGCAGTTTGTGATAATGACCTAAAATAGGCAGAAACGGTCAGTAACAGAAGAAAAGAAAATAATTAAATGAGTACAATCTAAAAGAAAATAAAAAACACCCAAAACTTGTGTTGATTTGATCTTAAAGGCAACATTTCAACTTATATGTGCTTCATTTTTCCCTCGTGTGGAAAGAATAATGAGAGGAATAATGCAGGGTTGTTTCAAGGTGACGTGTGATGGCAGCTATTAAGCATTTGGAACACTGCCTGACACAAAGTCGGAGCTCAATTAATGATCACAGTTGTTGTTTCGTCATTAAGTCGGGTCCAACTCTTTTGCGACCCCGTGGGTTTTAGCCCACCAGGCTTCTCTTTCTGTGGGATTTCACATGCAAGAATACTGAAGTGGGTAGCGTCTATCTCTTCTTCAGGGGATCTTCCCAACCCAGGGATTGAACCTTTGTCTCCTGCATTGGCGGGCGGTTTCTCTACCACTGAGTCACCAGGTAAGTCCAGTGTCACAGTTCCTTTTGATAAATTCAACTGGCAGAGGTGGAGGGAAGGAAGCCTTAGGAGAAGGGTCATGTGAGCGAAGAGTCAAGACGAGGCAGGGTGCATTCTGGGAATTGTAAGTTAGCTGCGCTAAACAGGTGTATTGATTTGAGAGAGAAGCAAAGGATAATTGTGAAGGTTCTTTGAGGACAGGTCAGGTGGTGAGGCGGGGAAGGCAATGGCACCCCAGTCCAGTACTTTTGCCTGGAAAATCCCATGGACGGAGGAGCCTGGTAGGCTCCAGTCCATGGGGTCGCTGAGAGTCGGACACGACTGAACGACTTCACTTTCACTTTTCACTTTCATGCATTGGAGAGGGAAATGGCAACCCACTCCAGTGTTCTTGCCTGGAGAATCCCAGGGGCGGGGGAGCCTGGTGGGCTGCCGTCTATGGGGTCGCACAGAGTCGGACACGACTGAAGCGACTTAGCAGCAGCAGCAGCAGCAGCAGCAGCAGGTGGTGAGGATTTCATTCCTCACGAAATAGGGCAATCATTGAAATCATAGGGGAGGAAGTAGCCAAATTAAATCTGTGCTTGATCGGAATCAAATTCTACCTGTGTCATAGTTCCCTATGGAGAAGGAAATGGCACCCCACTTCAGGACTCTTGCCTGGAAAATCCCATGGACAGAGGAGCCTGGTAGACTACAGTTCATGGGGTCGCGAAGAGTCAGACACGACTGAAGCGACTTAGCAGCAGCAGCAGCAGCATAGTTCCTAAATGATTTGCCTAGCTAGTTCCTTCTCAGGCATGAGGGAAGAGAAATTTAAGTCACTGTCTGTACCCCAAATCAGGTGAGAAGTTAAAATTAGCACTGTTATGTCTGTTTTGCTTCTGGGCAAACTGAAGGCCATGCACAGCTAACTCAGTTATTGACACTCATACCCTCATTTGGTGTTTACAGTCACATCTGGGCCACAGATACCCACTCCTGTGTTTATCTAGCTGATGGATTTAAAAACTCATGTCCAGTGATCTTGGAGCTGGAGGGTGGTTTTTAAGGGAAGTGGGGTTTGAAAGGACAAGGAAAAAGAGAGCGCCTGGAAAAAATAAACAAATACATGACATTCAGAATGTATTTAACCTTCCGCACCCCCGGTAGGATGAGAAAATCATTCTAGCCTTGCCAGTACTTTATGGCAGCTCTTTTAGCCAGACCCCAAATAGCAATCGCCTTGACCATAATTCCTGCATTCACTTACTTGTGCATGACTTTTTATTACTCGTGGTCAGCTTTTAGACTTTGAAACTCTGTGGTATGTGAATAGCTTTAATATTTCAGGTTTTTTTTTTTTTTTTAATAAGTAAGTCATAATTTAACTTCATTTTGAATGCTTCCCAATGGCCTGAGGTTTGGTATCTTTATTACCTCAAAGGGATGTTTGAGGATAAAGTGAGATATACATGTAAAGGTTTTTCAATTTTTATGTATAGGGAGGTGGTTGATATGTGTATGTGTGTATTTCTTCTGTCTTTAGTAGTTTAGGCTTCAATAAAGCATTCTATGCAATAAACCTATTTCAATTGGTTTAGAAGCCCAAGCTGTCTCTGAATCAAACTGAAAAGATTTTTTTTTCTTTTTTGATGTGGTAATAGGTTATGGTTGAAAGAAGCATAGCAAGGGATGTAGACAGGAATGTTTTGATGTCTTTGGGAAAAAAAAAAATAGAAAAGAATCATTTTCTCTTCATAAATCTTCCTATCTCCCAACTGGCAGAATTGGAAGTTTTAAACTCTGGAGTTTTTTGTTTCAACAATGGCAGTGTGGAACCCTTGAGGGATGTCTTTAATATTACTGTGAAGAATATGCTAAAAGCAACATTTCAGATACAAAAATGAGGAAGAAATTCCATAACTATGGCAGTGTTCAAGATGTAGTTAAGGCTCTTCCATTGCTGAAGTGTACTTAAGGCCATTTATACCAGCTTGAGAATGCAGTTAGAAAGACAAATAAGGGACTTCCTGGTGGTCAAGTGGCTAAGACTCCACCCTACCAATACAGAGGGCCTGGGTTCCAGCCGCAGTCAGTGAACTAGATCCCACATGCTGCAACTGGTACCATCAAATACATAATAAATGTTTTAAAAATATCTTTTAAAAAAGGCAAATAAGACAATAGGATGCAAATTATTCTAGTTATGTACCAATATTTTTTCTCTTAAAAAATGACTGATATTCTTCTCTGGTTATAAAGGTAACACATTTTCACTAGAACATTATAAAATATAAAGGTGAAAATGAAAATTGCTTACAACTTCCTTACCAAGCAGGGATAATTACTTTGACCTTTGCATTTATTTCCTTTTAACTTTTTTAATTCATATGTACTTAGCTTGTTAGCAAAATTGGGATAAAGCCACACGTATATTTTTATGTAATGATTCCCCATTAATTATAACGTGAGTATGTTTCCACATCATTAAATAGAGTTTGAAAAGATTTTAATGACTATTTCATGTTTCATTTTATGGGTAGAAGGGTGAGGTAATATGTGTAGGAGTGAAGGCCATGGACCCTGGAGTCAGACTGCCTGGGTTTGACTCCAACGCTACAGCTTGCCAGTTGAATGCCTTTGGGCAAGTTACTTAACCTCTCAGTATTTCAATTTCCTCATCTCTAAAAAGGTATAAAAATAGTGGTACAAAGTTGATTGTTATAAGGATTAAATGGGTTAATCTGTATTCATCAGAAAATTCCTGGCACAAGGTAAATATGATTGTCATTATAATAATAAATTAAGTAATCCACTACACATTATTATTAAAAAGCCATTATTATTATTAACCAGTAATAAAATAAACCATCATTATCATTATTGCATGATTAAATGAATATAAAGTTGGATGGGCTATTTCTCATTTTTGTCATTAAAAATTAAGCCACAATGAACATTCTTGTAACTCAGTCTTTTTCCGTCAACTGGTTATTTAGGATAACTTTTTTAGAAGTGGAGTTACAAGCCAGAAACATTAAATAAATGACAAAATTGCATTCCAGAAAGACTGCAGGACTTTACCTTCTCACTTCCAGCCAAGGAACTTCTCTGTTTCACCACACTGATGACAGTATTGAGAATTTTTATGTAAAATTTTTTATACTAATATTATAATATCTTAATTTAAATTTGTACTTCTTTGACTACTATTCAGAATAATTTAAAATATGTTTTATTATATGTTATCCCCCTATAAGTTGTCGCTTTTCTTTCTCCTATTCACTTGTAAAATTCTTGATGTAAATATTTCAACTTGTGATCTGTCAGGTATTTGGCAACTGTTTTCCTCAAAAATTTTGTTTAGGATGTTTTTTGTGATCCATACATTTTTTTTGTTTTTCAAAGACAAATTTGCTTACCTTTTATCTTTTTTTTTTTTTTTTGCCTTAGCTTTTGTACGTGGTAAGTCTAAAACTCAAGATCTCTGACCTATCTTTTCTTCTAGGCTAAACATTAAACATCTAGAATGTATATAATTTGAGGTGAAGATTAATGTCATATAGTCTCCAAATAGCTAATCTTTTTTCACAGGATTACAGATGGTGACTGCAGCCATGAAATTAAAAGACGCTTACTCCTTGGAAGGAGAGTTATGACCAACCTAGATAGCATATTCAAAAGCAGAGACATCACTTGGCCAACAAAGGTTCGCCTAGTCAAGGCTATGGTCTTTCCCGTGGTCATGTATGGATGTGAGAGCTGGACTGTGAAGAAGGCTGAGCGCCGAAGAATTGATGCTTTTGAACTGTGGTGTTGGAGAAGACTCTTGAGAGTCCCTTGGACTGCAAGAAGATCCAACCAGTCCATTCTGAAGGAGATCAGCCCTGGGATTTCTTTGGAGGGAATGATGCTAAAGCTGAAACTCCAGTACTTTGGCCACCTCATGCGAAGAGTTGACTCATTGGAGAAGACTCTGATGCTGGGAGGGATTGGGGGCAGGAGGAGAAGGGGACGACAGAGGATGAGATGGCTGGATGGCATCACTGACTCGATGGATGTGAGTCTGAGTGACCTCCAGGAGTTGGTGATGGACAGGGAGGCCTGGCGTGCTGCAGTTCATGGGGTCGCAAAGAGTCGGACACGACTGAACGACTGATCTGATCTGATTTATTAAATAAAGCTTCCTTTTCTTTTTTTTTTTTTTTAAATCAGTTATGGTTGACTTACAATATTAGTTTCATTGTACAACTTAGTGATTTGACACTACTTCCACAGGTTATATACTATACAAGTGTGTGTGTTAGTTGCTTAGTCGTGTCTGACTCTGTGACCCCATGGACTGTAGCCTGCCAGGCTCCTCTGTGCATGGAATTCACCAGGCAAGAATACTGCAGTGGGTTGCCATGCCCTTCTCCAATATACCATACAAAGTTATTATAAAATATTCCTGTGCTGTGTATTACATCCTTGTGACCTATTTAACTTATTTATTTTGTACCTAGTAGTTTGTACTTCTTAATCCCCTTCACTGGTTTTAACCCTTCCTTCAATACATCCCCTCTGGTAACTTCTAGTTTATCTGTATCTTGAGTTGGTTCCTGTTTTGTTGTATTCATTCATTTCATTTTTTAGAGTCCACATATAAGTGAAGACAAAACATATATTTGTCCTTCTCTGACTTATTTCACTAAACATAGCACACTCCAGGTCCACCCATCTTGTTGCAGATGGCAAAATTTTATTCTTTTTTATGGCTAAGTACTATTTCATTATATACATATACATATACATATATATATGTACTATGACATCTTCCATGTTCATTCATCTGTTGATCAACACTTGAGTTGTTTCCAATATTCTCACATAATGTTCTTTAGACATTAATAGATATTTCTTGAAAAAACAAGTTATGGTCATGTTGAAGTGGCATTCTACTCTTCTAGATACATCTTGCACTTTAGCTTATCAGAGCAGCTGAGTATAAACATGTTAATATTGTTTAATACAGTATTCTCAAAACCTGTATGAGCATACAAAGCCGCTCCCTCTTTTCCTTTTATAAAGAACACTTCCTAGTGAAGCATAGCATTTTAGGAAAGACTGCCATCGGGATTGTAAACCATTTTTCTTTTACCAGGTAAATGACTAAAAATGTAGAATTGCATCCATTTGATTCAAATTATACTTCTCTTAATAGTTACAAAAGATGTGTTCCAAGAATGAATTGACTAGTTAGTTCTCTAACAGTTTATCATACCGTATTACCTAATTACCATACCATATTAATTAACCCACATACAGAGCAACTACAAACAATATGAGTCAAATTACAGGTGGTTTCATGTTTTGATGAAACTTAGACACTGCCCAGGTAACTCTGTCTTCATGATCTTGATTTTCTCCTGTTTCACTCTTGTTTCCATTTTGCCTCTCTATCCCTTGCCAGTCCATATTGGATTAGTCATCATTGCCAAATTCCCCGTCTGTACTGTCACTTTTTGGCAGTCACTATTGCCAAAATTTCAGTCTGTATGTCTGCAGTGGTCAAGCTTCAGTTGGATAATTCATATTTATTGTGAAACACATTTTATGAATGATATTTTTTGTTCTTGAAATTTGTTTTCTCTGCTAATTATACAGAGAAGAAGGGGAGAGGTATTTGTGTCCTATGTGAAAGTAATTTCAGCAGAACATTTGCTTATAAAATTTCTAGGCATGGTTTGCATAAGAACGTCCATGACTTCCGTCCTATCTCACATAGGTTGAGGTCAAATTACCACCTGTAATTTGACTCATATTGTTTGTAGTTGCTCTGCATGTGGGTTAATTAATATGGTGTGGTAATTAGCTAATATGGTATGATAAACTGTTAGAGAACTAGCTAGTCAATTCATTCTTGGAACACATCTTTTGTAACTAATAAGAGAAGTATAATTTGAATCAAGTGGATGCAATTCTACATTTACTTGGTAAAAGAAAAATGGTTTACAATCCCAATGGCAGTCTTTCCTAAAATGCTGTGCTTCACTAGGAAGTGTTCTTTATAAAAGGAAAAGAGGGAGTGGCTTTGTATGTGAGTGGCTTTGTATGTGTCTCCATCATTCCTCAGAAGGTTCTGCTTTTGTAAGGTAGCTTGCAGTCTTCTTCATGTCCTATTCTTTTTTTACTGCAGTAACTGGAGATGAAGCTCTGTGTTTACTGTGATGTAAATACTTAGGATGCTAAAATTCCAGATTTTAGAAAACTAGATTTTTTAGTATATACCTTCTCAGTTATATTATATTCATGAATGCTAAGTCTCTTCAGTTATGTCTGACTCTATATGACCCTCTGGATTGTGGCCTGCCAGGTTCCTCTGTCCATGGTACATTATGAAGCATTTAATCAGAGATGCCTGGTGATGTCAAGATAAGGATCTGGGGAAAAGGCAGATGAAATGGCTATCTATTGGGAGGCAGTAGTTGGCCAGCCTTGCCATTAACCAGCCTGGTTTGATTAATACCTTTAATTTCAAATAGTTGGGTGAGGATTGTGATTTATACCTCTACATTGCTGCTGCTGCTAAGTCTCTTCAGTTGTGTCCGACTCTGTGCGACCCCATAGATGGCAGCCCACCAGGCTCCCCCGTCCCTGGGATTCTCCAGGCAAGAACACTGGAGCGGGTTGCCATTTCCTTCTCCAATGCATGAAAGTGAAAAGTGAAAGTGAAGTCTCTCAGTCGTGTCTGACTCTTAGTGACCCCATGGACTGCAGCCTACCAGGCTCCTCCGTCCATGGGATTTTCCAGGCAAGAGTACTAGAGTAGGGTGCCATTGCCTTCTCCAGGCCTCTACATTAGAGGCCGTCTAATGTAGTTGGCCATAGATGGGACAAGCCTAAGGACCTTTTATAAGGACTCTGCAACAATGTACACATGTTGTTTGCAGGATGAATAAAGTAGATGTTTTATAAATTAGATGCTACAGGAATACAATGGCTAAGATACATAGGATCCCTGCCTTGGGAAAGGTAGACAATCAATACATAAACAAGAGAAATTGCAGGTAAAAATAAAACTGCTATGCAGAGGATTAAAAGAAGGTAATGTGATAGAGTAATAGGTAGGCTATTTAAATTGGGTGGCCTGGGAAGTCCTTTCTGAACCCATGTCATTTAAACCAAGATCTGATGATTAAAAAGAACATGTGCAGACCTATACCACATGGAAGTCAATGAAGGTAACAGTTTTGTGAAGGCTAGAAGTTTGATCTGAGGATCAGAAAGAAAGCTAGGAAGTTAGGCAGGGGACAGACCATGAAGGTTATTGTAGGCTCAGGCAAGATGTTGGTATTTTATTCTTGGTTTGCTGGGGAAACATTGGAAAGCTTTAATAAATTTGTGTTTTACAACTTTGTCAGAATGAGTCTGAGAATAATCACTTCTACTTATGGTTTTTTCGAAGGACAAGTTTGGAGGCAAGTTTAGTAACTTGGTTGTGAAGTAATATTTTTAGAGTAAGAACACTGACAAAATTATAGTTAACATATTCTATACATTCTGTACAGTGCTATGCTAGGCATTGTGCACATTATCTAATTTAATCATACATGTATTTTTTTTCAAATATATGAGCAGCTGTCATGATACACAATAATATTGCTGGGGACCAGCCCCAGCTGATCCAGGGAGTTCAAGGTGTAGACGGCGTCGGTGAGAATCAGGATACAATAGTTATAATTAGAGATATAAAAATAATAGAACGAGGATAGCTCAGTAGGAAAACTCAGTGGAGAAAAGAGGCTGAGTAGCTTGGTTTACGCGGGAGACCAATAAAACTTCAAGACAAGAAGTTTGCACCACTTACGTAGGCCGCAGGCGTCTTTCCGTTCTCCCGAAGGAGAGGAGACACTGAGGCCTCCTTCCGTTCTCCCGAAGGAGAGGAGACACTGAGGCCTCCTTCCGTTCTCCCGAAGGAGAGGAGACACTGAGGCCTCCCCGGTCCGATCTTAGAAGCCCAGGCATAATTAGTAAGCATGGTGAGTTCCGCGCTCCATATGGAGACTCAGCCAGAATTTGAGAGAGAGAGAGAGAGCGACATGGGGAGACCAGTCTTTCCAGGAACTGATCCCAATTCTTTATTTTCCCTGGTTTACTTTTATACACTGAGATGTTATACAAAAGTCACGCGGGGTCAGCAGCCCTGACTTTTATCAAATGTATACAGAGGTCTTAGGGGTGTTACATCATCTTCTGGCCAGGGGGCCTGCTGACAATTTATGACCTTCTCCTTGTGATAGTGGTCAGTCACTTATTTCTCCAGGGCGATTATTCTTAAAACAGACTCCACTAGATAAGTTTACATTCCTATAGGGTGAGAGTGTAGTGGGTTTTAGTCAGGGGAAGAATTTACTTAGCCTAAAGTCTGATGTGATTAATATCAAAGGTTAATACTTATCTCTTCTATTCATTAATGTGTATAAGGGCAGGGGAAGTGGAGACTTAGCAGCAATCATTGGCTCAACAAATGAAAAACCCTTCACCAATACAATTTCTAATCAGCCCATTATACTTATGCTAATAGTTTTTTGACTTCTCTAAAGAACCTGTTTTAGAAGCACGTGTGGCCGGACAAGCCTGTCAGGTGGGCTAGAGAATCTTCAGAGGAGTTTGTAGGTTAAAACACTCCTGTCACACCCAGGAATTTTTATTAACTGAAGCTTTAAGTTAACTCTTCTTTCAGAGAGAGGTAGTGGGGGACAGCCCCCCATAAAGTCAGAGGTGTAGGTGAGAGCACAAGTAGTAAAGCAGGCAGGCTCTGGTTTTTGGGGGTAGATGCTCGAGAACCTCCAAGGGGCTCCTGAGGCTAGACCCCACCTTTGTGTATGTCAAGCCTCCTTCCTCATGACCTTTGCCATGGGCGGAGCACTCATTCAAACCGGCTCCCAACATAATATAAAACTGATTTAAAATTTCTTAATCATAGTAGTTCTTGCCACCCAATTAAAAATACTGAAATTATAGTTAAACATAAAAAGGCTGGAGCAATTTCTTGACCTTAAAGTGGCCTTTGTATTTGAAAATACTGGGAGTGAATATGTTGGGTGGAGAAGAATATTCAGTCCTGTGTGTGTGTGTGTGTGTGTGTGTGTGCGCGCGTGCGTGCGCACTAAATCTCTTTAGTCATGTCCAGCTCTTTGCAACCCCATGGACTGTATAGCCCTCTAGGTTCCTATGTCCACAGGATCCTCTAGGCAAGAATACTGGAGTGGGCTGCCATGCTGGAGGGATCTACCTGACCCAGAGATCAAACCTGCACCTCATGTCTTCTGCTTTGGCAGGTGGGTTCTTTACCAATAGCACCACCCGGTTCAGTCCTACTCAGTGTCTATCAGGAATGGTTCCCAGGAGAGCAACAGCACAATGGAGAAATGGAGAGGCACATAAAGGAATTAGTTCATCAAACAAGAAGTAATGGAGACAGGATACTATATAGATCCTGCCAGCTCAGCAAAGAAACTACAACTGATGAAAACCCAAATTCACAGGGAGTTTAGTAGAAATGTCATTCCAATGCAAGCAAATGCCAACCTCTGATGTTAGAAGACCTTATCTGAAAAAAAAAAAAAAAAAAAAAAGACCTTATTTGAGAAGAGCGGGGGACTAGGTTTTGGGAACTTTGGCAGCAACCAAACCCAAGACAAGTGCACTTTGCGTTGTTAACTGAGAAAGGTGGTTTGACTTAGGGTTAAGAGAACTGGAGTTAGACTTTAACTCTAGGAGGCAAAATATAATAGAAGTGAAGAGGACCCCTAATCAGCTATCCCTGGAGGACACTGTAGAGCGCCAACTAGATACTAGAGTCAGGCACATAAAGAGGTCCAGAGTGGGAGAAATAGGACCAGAGCAGGTCAGGAAGGTCAACTGCACTCTCCAAGGTAGAGCTGAGGGCCTCCTCAGACTATGTTGATCCTAGTACCTTAGGCTGCATGACTCTGGCTTGTTGGTGATGAAGGTGTCTGGGACTTAAGTATACTTTGGAGGAAAGGAAAAACCCTTCTGATAAATTCTGTTGGCTCTAGCGGCAGAGGTGGTTGGCATGCATGATGTGCTGGAGCCAGCTTATACATATTAGCAGCAGCATCAAGGTGGTACATTAAAATTAAGTATGGTGGAAATATTTATACATAGAAATCAGCAAATACTACAGTCAGCCTCTCCTCCCACCTCAAGAGCTGGTATTGCAGCTTACCACTGGTTGCCACAATGTACAGGTAACTGGTTATGATACAGCAATGGTATCTAATTCCAGAAGATATAATATGTGAAAATTGCTCCCAGAAGTTTTGTGACAGCTTAATGATTATTTCAGATGGCTGATACCACTAGGACAGTACAGCAGGATTGATAATCCACTCTATCATGAAAATATATCAGAAATCTATTTTCATATTACCTCCCTTAAAATAAGCCATGGTGAAACTATGTTACAAGGATAAGAATCAGTCATGTAGTCTCAACTGGAACTGCATGGTGTTGACTGCAGTGTGCATCTGTGGCCACACAGTATTTTCAGGCTAGTAGAAAGTCTGACTTTTTCAAATTCAAGAGTACAAATTGATGTTATCAGCCTTCTTGCTTTTAAACTTTGAAAGCTGGTTTAACAAAAGATATAAAGAAGTATATTACTATACAGCTGCATATTTCCACAAGATTGTAAAAGTGGTTTAACTGCTTTTCCTTTATCAACTCAAAGAAAAGTTTAAGGTGAACTAGTTAACTTGACATTAAAGTGTTGTAAAGTCCATGGTGACAGGTAGAATTTCCCAAAAATGGTGTTCCACGTAAACTGTTAATCTGATATGTAATTAAAATTGAAACAGAGCTTCAACAGGCAATGTTGAAATAATTGAGTTCAGATAGTTACAGGTTTCCCTACCTCTTTGAAGTATTTAAAACAAACTGCTCAATTATAAAAACCCTTCCTCTGATGGGATTTCCACTGAGTGGGGTCAGCTTTCTGGGAAAATTAGATTGAGTTCAAGAATTCTGAAAGCTGAACTTCAAGCTTGCTGGATTTCCATTGGGTTTCAGGTTTTCTTTCAAATGTTTTATTGCACATTGACAGCATTCTCAAGAAATCAAAATATAATAATAAGGGTAACAGGTACACTATGTAATGGACACCCATCTGGAATTCATTTTATTCTGAAAGAGCCTATCTTCCATGTTAAATGAAATATAATGCATTACAATACCACTAAAGTTTTGGAAAATCTTTTGCTTGAATTATAAATTTTAATTATTTGAGTCTTTCTGTTTTTCTTCTGCAAAATATTTAAAAATTCCTCTTGATAACCAGGACGGTTTCTTTGAAATTTGATAAGATTCATGTGTCTCTGGTCACTCATCTAATACTCAGAAAATGCTTTCTTTCGCCCTCCTCTTTATACCCTTCCATTTGCTCTTTTTGAATGCCTACTTCTGAATGCACCGGTTCTGAAAGCCAAGTCAATCTCCTGTTCCATGCCTTCCTGCCCTTGATATGGATACCACAGCAGGCTTTCCTTCACCCAGATTCCTTTTCAGCCACAGTAACCATGAGAGCTTAACATCCATTTTTACCTTTCTCTCTTCCTTTGGTCTTCAAGCCAGGTATGAGCTATAAATTGAGGTAGAATGTACAGCTGGGTCAATAAAGGGTGTGTGTGTGTGGCTAGGGGGAGGGATGAACTAGGTTTCCTATCATTTTTCACGAAGTTAAAAAACAGAGTTGGCAAAGAGGAAAAAAATAAAAGAGGAAGCAGGATTGCACCTATAAATTAAATATTTTCACCCCAACCCTTTTTAGATAGCCCAGGGGTATTGAGAGGGTGTGTGTTTTGGATGGGCTCAGCAAGCATTCCAACGGTAAATGGCTTCCTGTTCAGCATGTTCGAAGTCAAGCTGTCTTTTGGGGTTGGTTAAAAATATGTGTGAAATATGTACTTTCATTTCAAGCCAAGTCAAATGTTTTCAATCATCCCCCCTTACTTGCTTCTCCTCTCTTCCCATCCTGTCATTTCTTGCCCCCCAGACAGTAAAATATACCCCCAAATATGTTTTCTTTCCCAAAAGGAAGTTTAGTGATTAATTATGAGTTACATGTAAACATATATTATTGCCCTCGAAGGTATTCACCAAGAACCTGGCCAGTGTCATTCCTGGCTGGCATTTTTGAGTGTTAGATCTTGGTGAATAGAAGTTAGGGAAGCATGCAAAGAAACCAAGTATTTGGCTCGGGCACAACAAGGAACCAAAGGATAATTGAGGGTGAGAAATGGTCTATAACTTCACCCCAGTGTGATGAACCTATAATTCCCAAATGTTTGTGTAATTTTCTATTTCTACCACATCAGTGACAAATATTATTTTGTACTGCATGTTCCTTGTGGATTTTTTTATTTTCTCATCAGCAAAGTCCAATTAGGCTTTGCTGCCTGAAAGGAAAATAACATACCTAGTCCCATGGTACCTGGCAAGAAGTGCCACAGATGTACCCAGGAGGAAAAATATAGCCTGTTAGTGGAAGCCACAGAGTCCCTTCTGCAAAACATTACTCTGATGTTGATAAACTTTAAAAATACATGTCATGTGATCTAATTAGAGGACACTCTCAGATATTCAAATTCCACATCAGGCTGTCGAGGAACCATTTATATTTGGCGTAGGCTCCTGAGGCTGCAGCTCTCTCTCTCTACAGAAGGCGCAGGCAGCGGCTTTGTCTTCCCACTCCCCCGGTTGACTGAGCCTCTTTCAATTCAGGAGTGTTCTTAGACAACTTTATTTACTAGTGGTGTTGGGTGCCAGAGTTTAACACTTTCCATATTTTAATATTTCTTTAGTGTAAGAGGTGATTAAAAAAAAAAAAACAAAAAAACTCTAGTGTGAGTTACATGGCTTGTGTGGGAAAAAAAAAAAAATAGCCAACTTTTCCAAATGAATCTCTAAGGATAATTTATTCAAAGAATGTCTCTTGACATCTGATTCCAGGTTTCTGGTGTTTGCTGTTTTCAAATCGGTTTAACTCAGCAAATACTTATTAAATTGTTGACTGTACAAAGCTCAAGGCTAGGTGCTGTTTACAGGATGTTAATGACCTGGAAGTAATTCACCCTGACAAAGTTTAACATCCTTGATTATAAAAAATCTGAGAAAGCTAGGAATATAAGAGAACTTCTTTAACATGATAAAGAGGCATTTATATTAAACAAAATCAAAACAACCACAACTAACATTAGACTCAATGGTGAAAGACTAAAAGCTTCCCCATAAAATTCCTACTTTGAATACTGGTATTCAACATTGTTCTGAAAGTTCTAGCCAGAGCAGTTAGACAAGAAGAAGAAATAAAAGTTTCAAAATCAGAAAGGAAGAAGTAAAACTGTCTTTATTCACAGATAACATGATCCTATATATAGGACATTCAGGAAACTACTAGAGCTAATAAATTCAGCAAAGTTACAACTGCTCCATTTTTTGGCCATAGCATCCTCACCAAGTATATCTAATTGCTTGTCCTCAGAGTAACATTTAATGTTTTAAAAAGCGAATATGGAAAAAACAAAGTGAATGCAGAAGTTCCCTTATTGTATGATGAAAAGTAATTTCATTTTCTACCTCAATATGCAGCTTAATGTGTATAATACTTGTAAGATTTTGGGGGGCAGAAGCTCAAATTTTGGTTAAATTCTACATAGAACTTATACAAATTAAATTTAAAATGAAAAACATATATGGGTTCGGATGGTAAAGAATCTACCTGCAATATAGGAGACCCAGGTTTGATCCCTGGGTCAGGAAGATCTCTTGGAAAAGGGAATACAACCTATTCCAGTATTTTTGCCTGGGAAATTTCATGGACAGAGGAGCCTGGCAGGCTGTAGTCCATGGGGTAGCAAATAGTTGAACATGACTAAGTAACACTTCACTTCACATATATGGCTATTAGCACACCAAATCTCTTTATGCCTTGAAAAAGGCTCATTTCTTAGGTTATCTCATGAGAGCAGAAGGTGTGTGTGTGTGTGTGTGTGTTAGTTGCTCAGTCGTGTCTGACTCTGTGACCCCATGGACTATAGCCCACCAGGCTCCTCTGTCCATGGAATTCTCCAGGCAAGAATACTGGAGTGGCTTGCCATTTCCTTCTCCACAGGATCTTCCCAACCCTGGGAACGAACCCATGTCTCCTGCATTGCAGTTGGAGTCTTTACCATCTGAGCTACCAGAAGCTACTCGCTAAAAAGACAGAAAGAGAAGAATGAGGACTACCTGCCAAGTAGAATCTAAAAGGAGGGACAGAGACAGGAGAGAGATTTTAAAGGAAAGTAAAAAAAAGGAGGGGCAGAAAGATCCACAAGCAAAAGATACCATAGACTTTCATTGTTTGTTTTTTTTTTAATGGTAGCTGTGAGCCACTTCTGACTACTTAAATTAAAATTAATTAAAATTAAAGAAACTTAAAAATTAAGTTCTGTAGTTGCATTAACCACATTCCAAGTGTTGCTTACCATGTGCCACTCTGACTAGTGTATTGGAAAGCAAGGGTATAAAATATTTCTGTCACCCCAGAAAGCTACTGAATAGCATCCTTATTTCCCTCAACAATATATAAAGATAATTTTTCTTTTCAAAAATGATCTCAAACTCAATTTTTAATGATTGAGTAGTATTTGTTTATTTTATGGTACAGAGCTGGGGATGGAGAGGGTGGAATGAATTGAAAGAGAGGCTATGAGTTTCATTAAAAAAAAAAAAAAAAACCTGTGGCAGAATTTTTTCATTCATCTTTAAATTATTTATTTAGAATAAATTCTCAGAAAAAGTGCTTGGATCAAGTGTTATAAACATATTAAGGCTTTTGATATGTGTGACCAATTCCAGAAAGCTTGTCTGTTTACATACCATAAACATAAATGATAGGAGATTCATTTAATTTTGAAAGAAAAAGAGCTCTACTTCAAAGAGCAAAAACAAAAAACAAACATAGCAGTGGTATTACTGCCTCTGTGAAAAACAGAATTTCAGATTTAGGTGGGAGTAGCTGTACAGAGGTAACCTGTAATACACCAATAAAAAATAATAATTAGCAAGTGGCTGTGAAGTGTTGCTAGGTGGTAGGTACTACTTAGTCATTTCATAGGTTAACTGAATCCAGGATAGCCTTGTGAGTTATTATTGCTGTTATTGCCCTCCTGTAGGTAGGCAAAGCTGAGGTACTTGGAGTTAAGTGACTTGCTTGAGATTATATACACTAGGCAGCAAAGCTCAGATATAAATTCACCTGGGTTCATCCAAGGGCTTCCCAGGTGGTGCTAAGGCAGAAGATGTCTGAGACAAGGATTTGATCCTTGGGTCAGGAAGATCCCCTGGAGGAGGGCATGGCAACCCACTCCAGTATTCTTGTCTGGAGAATCCCATGGACAGAGGAGCCTGGTGGGCTACAGTCCATGGGGTTGCAAAGCGTTGGACACGACTGAAGCAATTTAGCATGCATGTACCCACAGGTTCATCCAGACCTGTAAGGCTTCAAGAGCCTATGCCATTAAACACTCTATTGCATGGTGTCTCAACCATTTAATTCAAGTCCTAATGGAACTAAGTATTTCAGATTGAATTTTGTCTGTCAAAAATATATGTTAAAGTTTTAATCTCCAGTTCTTCAGAATGTGACCTGATTTGAAAATAATGTTATCATAGATGTAGTTAATTAAAAGGAGGTCTTACTCAAGGTGAGTGGACTCCTAATGAGGTTTGACTGGTGTCTTTATAACAAGATGGCCATGATGACGCAGACCCAAGGAGAGGACCATGTGATGATGAAGACAGAGATTGGAGTTATGCTGCCACAAACCAAGGGACACCAAAGATTGCCAGCAAACCACCAGAAGCGAGGAGAGAAGGAAGGAAGGATCCCCTGCAGGTTTTAGAGAGAGTAGCCCTGCCAAAACCCTAGTGTTGAACTTCTAGCCTCCAGGACTCTGAGACAATACATTTCTGCGGTTTTAAGCCACCAAGTTTGTGGTATTCTGTTACAGTAGCCTTGGGCAACTAGTACACCAAGTAACTTAGAAAGACATTCCAGTGTCTGTCCAGACACTCATTTAGCCCATGAGACTTCTCACCTAGTTATCATTTTGCTCCTGTCACATCAGTCAGATAACTTGGTATACCCAATCACGTAGGCTGAAGGCCAAGGACAATATCTTTGCCACGGAGACTGTATGTCTTGGAAATACCTAACAACATTCTAACTGACTCACAGTGAATAGCTTATTGAATTTGCCAATATTGTGTTCACTTTCTGGGAAGTTAATAATTGTATATTTTTGTTCCTCTTGGAAGGGCAATGATTCATAGTCTGAACTACGCTGCTATCATGTGACAGCGTTTAGATGTGTCTACCTTGTAGGAAAAACTGTGAGGTTTAAACAAGTATTAATAATCCACAAATTTCTCCTTTTACCTTGATTTTCATTGTCGTATTTAGTGAGATTGTAGATTGTCCAATTTTGGAAAACCAATACTCTTCTTGGCCTAAAAAAAGTGAACCAAATTTATAATTTATTCCAAACTTTGCTTTAAAAATATTTTCACTAAATAACTGTTATGTTGAATGAATGTAAAGACCAAAATTTTTCTTTTATAATATCATCTGAAGTTCAAATTAAGTTATGCTACAAGGTCTAGTGGGTTTCCCAGGTGGCTCTAGTGGTAAAGAACCTGCCTGCCAGTTCAGGAGACGTAAAGAGATGTGGATTCGATCCTTGGCTCAGAAGGATCTCCTGGAGGAGGACATGGCAAGTATTCTTGCCTGGAGAATTCCACGGACAAAGGAGCCTGATGGGCTACAGTCTACAGAGTCACAAAGAGTTAGACACAACAAACGATTTAGCACACAGGCCTGCACATCCGCACAAGGTCTAGTAAATGGCATTGCAGGTTTCAAATCCAGGGCTATTTGGATTGCAGTGTATTTCCATGCCTATGCTCTGTTGTTTTCCTGGAGCAAGAATTTGAATTGCAGAAGACAGGTCCTTGAAAGGGGGAAAAGGAAGGTGTCTCACTGGGGGAAAGGGAGGAGAAGAGAATTAAGGACAAAGTGCTGGCATCTTCTAATTTTGTCTGGAGTCTTCCTGGGATCATTTAGATCCACTCTATTGTGGTAGCATGTATGGGACTACTGAGCCCTTGAAATGAGATTAAGAAAATTGAGATATGCTAAAAGTACACACGCTGCACTGCATGGGGTCGCAAAGAGTCCGACACGACTGAGCAACTGAATTGAACTGAGAAGTACACAGTGCACACTGGATTTAAAGACAATATGAGAAAAAGAATGCAAAATATCTCATAATATTTTTATATTGATTACATGGTGAATGATATTTTTTAGAAATATTAGATTAAATAAAATGTAATATTAAAATATATTGTTTCTTTTTAATGTGGCTACCACAAATTTGAAATTATATATATGACTCCCATTATGTTGTCATCAGATACCACTTTAGATGTTCAGATAATCTGGATACCCTGAACAATATCAATTTAATTTAAATGAAAAAAAAATGGGATTTGACTTTTTGAGAAAGACAAATAGTACTACAATTAAAAACAAATACAATTTTTAAAGCATACAACATACTATTTTTATGATACCATTGTTCAAATCTTAAAGTTGATTTCTAAAATACTGTAATTATGAGAGGTGAAGGTTTTAGTCTTTGTGGTAGATTTGTATGCAAAACTGAACTTAATTTTCCTCTCCTTTTATTTGAGCTGCTGGGAAACTTTTCTTAGTACGAGGTGGTATTTTTTTTCCTACTCCTTAAATTTTGAATTACAAGACTTAACCTTGTGAGATGCTTGTGCCAATATAATACGTCAGAGTGTTGATGTGCTCATCCTAGGCTTAGACATAAACAGACCTCTGCCTCTTGGAATCCTACCTATCTTTCACATGAACAGACCTTGAGATAGCCTGCTAAAGGGTGAGAGACCACTTAGACCAGAGACAAACTGTCTCAGATGAGACAATCTCTGCTAGTTTTCTATGGCTAATATAGCAAAGTACCACACGTTTAGTGGCTTACAACAATGCTAGTTTATCATTTAACAATTCTGTAGGTCAGAAGTCCAACACAGATCCCACTGGTCTAAAATCAGAGTATCACCAGGGCTGTGTTTTTTTCCAGGAGATCTAGGGGAGAATCCTTTTTCTTACCTTTTCTAGTTTCTAGTGGCTGCCTGCCTACCTTGGCTTATGGCTGCTTCCTTTATCTAAAGCCAACAACTGCTGGTGAAGTCTTTCTTACTTCACATCACTATGACCTCCTTTTCTGACACCCTCTTACACTTTTAAGGACTCTTGTTATATTAGACCAACACAGATAATCCAGGCTGTATATTGTCATCCTGCTTATTTAACTTATATACAGAGTATATCATGCGAAATACTGGACTGGATGAAGCACAAGCTGGAATCAGGATTGCGGGGAAAGATATCAATAACCTCAGATATGCAGATAACACCATCCTTACGGCAGAAAGTGAAGAGGAACTAAAGAGTCTCTTGATGAAAGTAGAAGAGGAAAGTGAAAAGGCTGGCTTAAAACTCAACATTCAAAAAACTAAGATCATGGCATCCAGTCCTATCACTTCATGGCAAATAGATGGGGAAACAATGGAAACCGTGACAGACTTTATTTTCTTGGGCTCCAAAATGACTGCAGATGGTGACTTCAGCTATGAAATTAAAAGATGCTTGCTCCTTGGAAGAAAAGCTATAACAAAACTAGACAGTGTATTAAAAAGCAGAGACATTACTTTTCTGACAAAGTTTTGTATAGTCAATTACGGTTTTTCCAGTGGTCATGTATGGATGTGAGAGTTGGACCATAACGAAGTATGTGTGTGCAAAGTTGCTTCAGTTGTGTCTGACTCTTTGCAACCCTATGGACTGTAACCCACCAGGCTTCTCTGTCCATGGAATTTTCCAGGCAAGAATACTGGAGAGGGTTGCCATCTCTTCCTCCAAGGGAATTAGTGCTTTTGAACTGTGGTGTTGGAGAAGACTTTTGAGAGTCCCTTGGACTGCAAGGAGAACAATCCCAAACGAAATCAACTCTGAATATTCATTGAAAGGTCTGATGCTGAAGCTCCAATGATTTGACTGTCTGATGCGAAGAGCTGACTAATTGGAAAAGACCCTGATACTGGGAAAGACTGAAGGCAGGAGGAGAAGGGGACGACAGAGAATAAGATGGTTGGATAGCATCACTGTCTTAATGGACATGAGATTGAGCAAACTCTGGAAGATGGTAAAGGACAGGGAAGCCTGGCATCCTGCAGTCCATGGGGTCTCAGAGAGTCGGACATGACTGAGCGACTGAACTGAACTGAACTGAACTGAGATAATCCAGAGTGATTGCTTTATTCTAAAATGAACTGATTAGCCTTAGGGCTTCCCAGGTGGTGCTAGTGGTAAAGAATCTGCTTGCCAACACAGGAGACATAAAAGATGTGAGTTCCGTCCCTGGGTTGGGAAGATCCCCTGTAAAAGGAAATGGCAACCCACTCCAGTATTCTTACCTGGAGAATCCCATGGACAGAGGAGCCTAGCAGGCTACAGTCCATGGGATCGCAGGGTCAGACATGACTGAAGTGACTGAGCAGGCACGCAGGATTAACCTTTATTCCATCTGCAATCCTAAATCCCCACTTGCTATATAAAGTAGCATATTCTCAGATTATTGGGATTAGGATATGGCCATCTTTGGGAATTCTGCCCATCACACCATCCTTGGCCAGCCAGTACCTAACTAACCTCAGGAGATGATTGGAGATTCATAAGTGAGCCTGGCTATAATCGGAACTGCCCAGCTGAGCCCAGTCCAAAGAGCTGATCTACAGAATGAATTCCATAAAAGTTTGTTGAACATCTTAATCAAATGATTGTAAAGTTAAGCAAAATAAAATTTAATTATACACTTAAAAAAAACAACACGAAAAGTTGGGTGGTTGTTGTGAAACACAAGAAAACTGAGAGTCTTTGAAAAGGTCCAACAAATGCTAACTGACTTACATTTCTGTAAAATACTGCAAGATCTAATTTCTGAAAAAGTCCTAACAATTTGAGGCACTCCATTTTTACTTAATAATTTCATTAATATTTTTCTTTTTTTTTTTTACAAGGTAATGATGATATGGTTAGATCATACTCTGTCTGCTGAAGATGAATTTTTAGCAGTAGAAGAAATCATATTTACACACCCTTCCCTACTAACATTCCCAACTTTGCTCTTAGAAAATAACTTTTAACAAGAAGGAAGTTTAATATCCAAGTTCTTGCCATTTGAGATAATAGTAACTGTAGCCCAGGCCAAGTTTCCATTAGTGAATAAAAAATATTTTTTAACAACCTCTCCAGCTGTTTAATTATACTTTTAGTTCTCTTTTAAGTGGATTCAATATATAGGAAGTTACTTTGGGTTTGCACTCTGTGGTGTGGATTACATGGTCAACTTTTGGAGGAATCAGGGTTATGTTTATGGTCAAGGGAAGGCTTTGATATGCCTCATGATGCAGATTCTCTGTTTCAACTGTGAAACAGAAAGGGAAAAAAAGTCAAAATGGCGTTTTGTTAGAAATCACATTTTATTCTCCTGCATAAATTCTCAGCAAAACTGGGACTTTTAAAACAAGTTTCAAATGGAAAATATGAGCTGAGGAAAATAATGTCTACTTGAGGCATATGAAGTTTTCACCTTGTAATATTTCTACTTTATAATGTTTAATCCAGGATTTCAAGATTTCCACGTCAAGGGTTAGTAGCAAATTATGAAAACGCTGGGTCAGCATCATCAGTTTGGTGGCAGTCTCCTAAAATAGAACCCATCTGTCTATGACGGCCTGACGCTGTAAAAAATTCCCCTAGATATGTGTGTATGTGTGTGTGTGTGTGTGTGTGTGTATCAGTGGTAAAAGGTTTTTCATTACCAGTAAGAATTATTATTTATGTATTTATTTTTAAATTTTATTTAAAAAAATATTTATTTAATTTTGGCTACTTTTGGTCTTCACTGCTGAGTAGACTTTCTCCAGTTGTGGTGAGCAGGGGCTATTCTCTCGTTGCAGTACGCTGGCTTCCATTGTAGTGGTTTATTGCAGAGCATGGGCTCTAGGGTATGCGGGCTTCAATAGTTGTGGTGCAAGGGCTTAGTTGCCCCAAGGCATGTGGAATCTTCCTGGACCCGGGGTCAAACTCTTGTCCTCTGCCTTGGAAGGCTGATTCTTAACCACTGGACCACCAAGAAGTCCCCCAGCAAAATTTATTACTAAAGTTCCTGAAGCCAGAAAGTCATAAACAAAGATAATCACTTACCAGCCTAATAAAAATTCACACATGCAAAACTCTAGGAAATTTAAGACACCTGCTAATGGTTCCCAGTATAATAGATCAGGGAAATATATTTAAGGATAAATAAATAAGTTGCACCATTGCAAATTTCTTGGTTTTTGTTTGTTTTGCTTTACTGCTTAGAGCATTTTAAACTTTGTCACTATGAAATCTTTACCTGAGAATGATATGAAAGAATTTAGTTTGTTTTCTATTTTTTCTCATAGAAAATAGAATGGATTTGGAGTGACCCACGAAATTCTGAGATTCTTATATATATTGGGCTAAATTCAGAGGTATCTATGTTTCTTCCTTTCACTATTATTATGCTTCTGTTGGAAATCACATAACCAGATATTTGCCTCAGGAGGATGTCACAATGTCTTTTGAGTTACAAATTGGAAATGGACTTCATATTTTCTGATGTGGCTAATCATATTCTCAGTGGAAAATTGCATAGCTTTTCCTGCAACAGTAGAAATGGCTTTGCTGCCCACCAGCAATTAAGACATGAAACATTTCACTTGGACAACTGTTTGGGGCCCCAGGGAGCTCTAAACAAAACTGCGCTGGTAATGATGCTGCCTGACTCTGCCTGTTGATATTAACTGGGACTAAACAGAGCAACTCACATGTCAGCACATGTGTGTGACGTGTGTATATGTGTACAGATGTGGACTCACAGGCCTATTGGGAAATGAACTAAGAAGAGACATATTTCCCTACTTATAGAAAAAGGTAATATGCTTAGTACGGCTTTGTAAAGTCTTTTTACCTCACACATTAAGACAATATTGATTCAATTCGATTAGCCTGATAAGTGCAAATATTCAGTATTAAAGATAAATAGAGATGGGAAGAGGAAACATATTTATTAAGCCCTTACTGTATACACACTTTCATTACCCTCCTGTATTTAGAGGTAGTAATAATAGGTATAATGGGCTTCCCACCTGGCTCAGTGGTAAAGAATCTGCCTGCCAGTGCAGGAGATGTGGGGGATGCAGGTTCAATTCCTGAGTTGGGAAGATCCCCTGGAGGAGGAAATGGCAACCCCGCTCCAGTATTCTTGCCAGGATAATCCTATGGACAGAGGAGCCTGGTGGGCTATAGCCTCTAGGGTCTCAAAAGAGGTGGGCACAACTGAGCGACTGGACATGTGTACACATGCATACACAACAATAGGTATTATATTTTCAGCTTGTGGATTAGGAAGCAGTTTGGGGAGATCCAACCACTTTGTATGTCAAAGCCAGGATTAAAGCTCAGGTGTGATTCCAGATGTTGTGCTGTGACCATGATCCTGAGATGTCTCTTCATCCAGTAGGAGTTCATGGTCTAGTCCATTGTCACGTCCGTAGACATAACTGACACTCTGTTCATTTACCGACACTCTGTTGATTATGACGAAGGTAAATTTTACACATTAATTCAGGAAGGATTAAAAAAACAAGGTTTTAAAAATATCTTTGTGGAATTTATAGTCATAGACACATTTACATAAAAGGAGACTCCTAATTGTGTTTTAAAAGTTCTACACTTCTTCCTTGTGATGTTTAATAAAGACTGAAATAGACAAAAGTAGCACTTAAGGTGCCTGTTTAATGATTCTGTATACAAAAATCTTATTAGTGTCTATGTATTTGATATCACTTAGTTTTTTGCTATATTTCATACAAGAAAAAATTAGAACAGCCTTTAAGGGGAAGACCATGGATGCCATCTTTAAAGTGTCTATGCCTTATTTTGAAAGTGCAAAATACTTGACCCATATATATCTTATATGTAATTCTTTTAACAACTGTATGTTTGGCATTAATTTTCAACTATAAAAAAGAGGATCTCAAAGCTGTAGAGGCTAAGTAACTTATAAGCATTGGCACCAGGGTTTAAACCAGTCTTACCGTAAAACCAGACTATTTCTAACTAGGACACATTGCCTTCTCAAACACAGACTTGAGTAACAGGTATCACGGAGGCTATTCAGAATGATTGCTACATTAATTTGAACTAGAAAGGTCAGGAAATGAATGATAGAATGAGAATAACAATATAATTTTCTAAATCACTGAGTTAGAACAGCAGCAGGGAGAATTCAGAGGTCAAAAATAGTTTCAAGTGGTAATCTGTTAGCTCTATCAAGAGTAGCTATGAGAATGACATCACCAGGGAAAAAAAGTAAATATTTTGGCAGACAGTTAATCTACTTCAATTAGCAGATCTAAAACAAAGCATCATTGATAATCCTCCATTTCCGTTTTCCTGGCTACAGTGCTGGAAAGAGCCATATGAACATTTGACTGAAATTGTTTTGCAAGACTTGGTGACCTACAGCTGGTTCACAGTTAATTGCTGGAGCCTCACTGGAGATGTAAATACTGTAGTTTTGGGACACGTACCTGAAGAGCACAAACCTCAATGTAATAGATCAGAGAGTAGCAGTTCATTTCTTGATGCCTTTTTCACATATGTACCATCTGTATACTGAATAATAATGACATGCATGGAAAATGTGTTTAACAGTGGAGAAACAGAAATGTGTAGTGATTTTTGAGCTCTTAGTTTTGTGTCATGAAAATGAATGAATCCTGTCTGTCCCACTTGTTAGCTGCATCTGTTTTTCTATCAGTACAATGCATGTAATGCTCTTGGGACAGTTATTGTGTAAGTTAAACAGATGGGTGTCTGTAAAAACACTTGGCATGGTGCCTAGAATAGAGTAAGACATCAAACAATAGCTGCTGTTATTCTGTAGGATATAGTGTTCTGCTACCTGACTCTTCTGAAAAGGAAACTAATACCCAAATTTGTCTCATGTGAATTTTAGTCTCATGGGATCAACTATGAAGGCTGCTAGTAGAACTCAACGGGAGAAAACCCAGTCTGACTTGTGGCTACAGAGAGCTAGTACTTACATTTGGGTTGTGTTTTTGGTCCCTTTTAGTCTGGCCAACCGGTCCTTTACCAGCATGAAGCTGCTTCCTCCCAAGGTTTTCACTCGCAGAAACAAGAAGACCCTGGAGGCCAACGACTAGTTATTTGTTTTTAAATGTTTTAAATTAAAAATAATAGTGTGAGACTTTTGCTTCAGCTCTCTTTCTGAAATGACTCTTGACAGCAACCGGAAATAGTTCCTGCCAATGTAGTCCCTCTCTCTCTCTCGTGACCAAACAGGATGAAGGAGGTTGGGTGGAATTTTCTGAGTTCTTTGTATACCTAGGAATGAAATATCTGTCATTTAGTTAAAATAAGTTATTGGTTTTTAAATCAAATCAAAATATTGAGCCAAACAAGCAAGTACTGTACTTGAATTCTCTCTTATTTGTAAGAGCCATTTTTCACCATTTCATGAGTAGTGGGGGAAAACAAGGGGTTATAAATAACAAAAACATGTTTTGGGCTTCATGAAACCCATAGAGGCAATTATTGGACAGTCTGGAAAAAAGTTGAAATGACCATTATTTCTCAGGGGGAAAAAAATCTTTCTTGCCTTATCAAATAAGCAAGCTGACGATATTCTTTGAAAACAATTTTAGAATATTTAGTTCCTCCTTTCACTGGAGGCCTGTGCTGAACTGAGATCCTTTCTTCTAGAGTCCTGCACTTTTCTCTCCTTCTTGTGAATAAGCATGGTCATTGTCTTCAGCATCATTTCAGGGCTTAGACTTGAAAAAAATCTTAAGAGCAAAACAGGTGATTGGTTTTGCTTGAGGGAACTAGAGAAAGCTAGACACACATTCACGTAGAATAGTAGACTAATTACAGATATCTTTAGCAGATCAAGTGTGGACTTCTGGTGATTAAGAGGTGACACAATTTGGGGATACTGTATTGTTGCTTCAGGACTTGCCGTATTTAAATATCCATGGCCTGGGTGTAAATGGGCAATGATCACTCTAGTCTCTTGTTTAAATTACCTCCAAAGCTCTATTTGTCTCAGGAAATTAAGAAATAATTCAGAAATTCCCAGATTCTTAGCCTGAGAATCTGAATTTCCTTGCTCTGCTTCTTGTCCAGTTCCTATGGTTCTATATCTCTCTTCTAACCTTGGGCTTCACATGCTAAACAAATAACTGTCTCTGAATTCTCTCAGAAATGTGCCTCTCTGCCTTTGAATTCCATATGCCTTTTGTCTTGAATGGCCTCACTCCCTTTGTTTCCTAAAATAAGTGATAAATTATCATTTAAAACATGCTGGTGGTGGTTGTTGGTTTAGTCGCTAAGTCGTGTCTGACTCTTGCGACTCCATGGACAGAAGAGCCTAGCCAGCTACAGTCCAAGGGATTCTCCAGGCAAGAATACTGGAGTGGGTTGCCATTTCCTTCTCCAGGGGATCTTCCCAACCCAGGAATCGAACCCAGATCTCCTGCACTGTAGGCAGATTCTTTACCAACTGAGCTACGGGGAAGCCTCTTTAACATGGTACTCAACTCCAAATCTGGGTTATGTGTACTTTCTATGTTATTTCAAAGTATCCCTTATTTATCTCAATCACTATATTTATTACATTATAATCTACTGCTTCATTATTTGCATCTACCTCCAAACCAATGACTTTGATTTAACTGGTGTTAGATGGGTAGAGCATGGTGGGCTGCCATCTATGGGGTCGCAGAGAGTCAGACATGACTGCAGCGACTTAGCAGCAGGTGGGTTCCAAATCAGGAAAGGAGTATGTCAAGGCTATATATTGTCACTCTGCTTATTTAACTTATATGCAGAGTACATCATGAGAAACACTGGACTGGATGAAACACAAGCTGGAATCAGGACTTTAGGGAGAAATATCAATAACCTCAGATATGCAGATGACACCACCCTTATGGCAAAGAAAATTAAAGAGCTTCTTGATGAAAGTGAGAGAGTGAAAAAATTGGCTTAAAACTCAGCATTCAGAAAACTAAAATCATGGCATCTCGTCCCACCACTTCATGGCAAATAGTAGGAGAAATAATGGAGACAGTGACAGACTTCATTTTGGGGGCTCCAAAATGACTGCAGATGGTGACTGCAGCCATAAAATTAAAAGACACTTGGTCCTTGGAAGGAGAGTTATGACCAACCTAGACAGCATATTCAAAAGCAGAGACATTACTTTGCCAACAAAGGTCTGTCTAATCGAGGTTATGATTTTTCTAGTAGTCATGTGTGGATGTGAGAGTTGGACTATAAAGAAAGGTGAGTGCTGAAGTATTGATTCTTTTGAACTGTGGTGTGAGAGAAGGGTCTTGAGAGTCCCCTGGACTGCAAGGAGATCAAACCAGTCCATCCTAAAGGAAATCAGTCCTGAATATTCATTGGAAGGACTGATGCTGAAGCTGAAACTCCATAACTTTGGCCACCTGATGTGAAGAACTGACTCATTTGACAAGACCCTGATGCTGGGAAAGATTGAGGGCAGGAGGAGAAGGGGCCAACAGAGGATGAGATGGTTGGATGGCATCACTGACTCAATGGACATGAGTTTGAGTAAACTCCAGGAGTTGGTGATGAACAGGGAGGTCTGGTGTGGTGCAGTCCATGGGGTCGCAAAGAGTTGGACACAACTGAGTGACTGAACTGAACTGAGGTGGGATCTTCTTTTCAGTGGTCTGTTTTAAAAGCTGCCTGATGATTTGGTTCACAGTGAGAATTAAGACACAATGGAGTAGAGTGAAACCTCCATTAAGATAGGACAGTTGACTAGTTTGTCATCATACTCCGTCCTAGTTCAGTGCTGGAAACACGGTAAATACTCAAGAAATATCTACGGATTAAATGTCATTGTATCCTCAGTGATGGATTAAGTGTCACTGTATCCCCAATGCTTGGTCCAGTATAAAACATTAATGAATACATTGAATTCTGCACAAACTAGTAAACCACGGTCTTTGCATTCTAAAAAGTGATAGATAGGGATGAGGGAAATTAGAAAAGTATACCAAGAATTCTGATGTAATCACTCATACAGTCAATGGTAAAAATATTTACAGTGGTTGTAGTGCTTTCTTATGGAGAATATCTTTTGTAGTGGGGATCTTTCTTCTTTCTGAATGCACAAATTTTCCAAGTGGTTTGGCAGATGTCCAGTTAAAGGAAGCTTTGAGCAAAGTCTGTTCAAATTCTTCGGAAAACTGCTAAATCTTCTGAGGTCATTCCAGACCATTTGCCTTTCTCTGTTATGCACTAAGGCAGGAAATGTTTTCCTCTGCTTTGAAATGAGCAATTCTAGGGGCAAGTAAAGAATGCATGCCCTGAAACATGCTATCAGCCCCCTCCAGCTGTTTACCATGGTCTTTTTCATTCTTAACAAGGGCATCAAGTTCTTTTGGATACTAGTTATGGTTTTATATATAAGACAAAATAAACATTTCCTGGAGGGCTTCAGAAGGTTACTACTCTTAGATCTTATCTTGCATTTTCTTTCAATCAAAAGAGGAAAAAATAAGACTTAATTTGAAAGATGACTACCATTTATCATCTTATGCAGTAGTCAATCAGTTGGTACATTTCTTTCCCTTTTCTTTTGTATAAGCCTGAAAGCAGTACAACCCCTCAGCCTGACTTTCTCCATCTTGAATTACTTAATTTTTTATACTTGTAAGTGGTCATGGCCCCTACCCAAGGTCATCTGAGAACAATAGTACCTGAGTCACTGACATTCTTAAGGTCTTGTTTGGAAGAGGTTGTTTGGAACTGCTGTAGTCTGACCTGAGTCATTCCACACTGGGCCAGAGAGGCTGAAGAATTGGACTTTTCCCAAAGGAACACTTGTTATTGTAGTGAATCTCCAAAAAGAGACATGGAGTGAGAGCTAGGAGAACGTGCAATTTACTGTTATAGGAACAGGCCATGACCTTTTAATCAGGATAGGCTTAGACTGGATATTTTGTACAAAGTAAATTGGCTTCTGGTGGAATTCCCCAGAGAGACCACCCTGGAGGAAGAGATGAAGATTTAGTGAGAAGACCAAAGGATTTGGAGTCAGATAGACAGGTTTAAATCTTGTCTCAACCTGTCTTGATATACTGTCTCTAACATGTCCTATGTGAATTAGGTAAGATGCTTAACCTCTTTGAGGTATAGGTTTCTCATCTATAAGATATCATAACCTACTAAGTGTTCGTTGTTCAGTCCTGTTGAACTCTTTGAGACCACATATACTGTAGCCTGTTAGGCTCCTCTGTCCATGATAACCTACTAAAGAAATACACTATTACTGAATTTGTCAGACACACACTTTATTTTAAAGTATTAGTTAAAGCTATGCTGTATGCTGTAAAACAGCAAGAGAGTTCATGTCCTACTTTTCATATTAATATAGAGAAACATATAGGACAACAGACACTTGAATAATGTAGAACAGAGGAACATAATGGAAAAAGCATTGAATTTGAAATTCAAAGACCTGAAGGTTCCTAGCCTGGACCCTATTCGTGGAACATGAGGCTCACTTAAAAGTAGAAATAGTATCTGCTTGAATATTTTTGTTTAGAAAATCGAATGGTGTAGTGTCTATAGATCTACCTTGATAGATCTACCTTGAAAAGCACCATAACCATATTAATTAATAAGAACAGGTTTCATTTCTTCTCCTGCTAACCAAACCCAAAGTATTTGAAGAGTGAGGAATGGTACACAGTTGGGGAAGGGGTATTTCAGAAGCCAGAAAGGAGGATGGTAAGTTTAGTTATAATATGCAGCTAAGAGCATAATACATGCATTTTCTCAACTGCCCTTAGAAGCAGGGCTAATGTAGGCGGCCCAGGTGTTTGTTCAATGGTGTGATTTGGTGGAGCTGAGACAGAGACCTGCCTGGAAATACAGTAGTCCTTCATAAACTGGGTGATGTGTTTGTGAAAAAGACTGTGGTGTGTGAAACTATGGAGGGCAAGACTGAGGACTTAAATAAAATAGAAGTTTGTGGAAAGAGCAATAAAAATGATGTATATGTGTTTTTATTTAAACATCACAGTTCATAAATGTTCTCAAAGGTATCCACTACTAAAACAAACTAAATTTACTGGTGTTAAAATGTTGCTCCAATAAGTAATCATTTTCTTGACTGTCCCTCTGAATTGTTCTGGAAGTTTCCCAAAACAGATTTTTCCATGAGTCATATGTTTTGCAAGCTCGTTTTAAAACTTTTGGACCCTACTGACTGGAGATTTAACATTTTTTTGCACTTATCATTTGGTTAATTTCCTCAAGTATTAGAAAAATGTTTGTGCAACCTCTCTGCCTGGGCCTGGTCTTCATCCTACATACCTAAAAGGTGGAGGCTAATCAGGTGGCTCTTTTGTACTCTGTGCCTCTAGTCTTTGGGGGCAGGAAGGGAAGCAGTATGGCTTCAGGGGTCTTTTTTAAAAGGATTGAAGTACACAGAGTATAGGTAACAATATTGTAGATTTTAATTGGTCATGAAAACATAAAACTGCATATTCTTGTAATTTGAAGCCCATATATATAAAAAGTCACTTATTTGGGTGAGTCTTAGGAATTGGTATGGTATGTTATTGTGAATACATAAAATATTGAGTTTCTCATTTATAAGCACTCATTTGAAGTTACTTTATCAAACATGCAAATAAGTTGCCTATCAGATCAGATCAGATCAGATCAGTCGCTCAGTCGTGTCCGACTCCTGGCGACCCCATGAACCGCAGCACGCCAGGCCTCCCTGTCCATCACCAGCTCCCGGAGGTCACCCAGACTCACACCCATCAAGTCAGTTATGCCATCCAGCCATCTCATCCTCTGTCGTCCCCTTCTCCTCCTGCCCTCAATCCCTCCCAGCATCAGAGTCCTCTCCAATGAGTCAACTCTTCGCATGAGGTGGCCAAAATACTGGAGTTTCAGCTTTAGCATCATTCCTTCTAAAGAAATTCCAGGATTGATCTCCTTCAGAATGGACTGGTTGGATCTTCTTGCACTCCAAGGGACTCTCAAGAGTCTTCTCCAACACCACAGTTCAAAAGCATCAATTCTTCGGCGCTCAGCCTTCTTTACAGTCCAGCTCTCACATCCATACATGACCACAGGAAAGACCATAGCCTTGACTAGGCGAACCTTAGTTGGTAAAGTGATGTCTCTGCTTTTGAATATGCTATCTATGTTGCCTATAAGGTCAGAGAAATGTGAGGGTAGTGGGGTATACAGAGAAGGTCTGGGGACTTGGATAATGATCCCAAGGAGTACACAGTGGGAGACCCTCATGGTGGTATGAATATGATGGAGGGTTGAATGGCGGAAGGAGACACAAACAAAATTAATGGCAGAAGACCACTGTTTTGTCCTTTGTTTTTGCCTAGAACTGATCCTGTTTAGAATGAAGGCCTCAGCATTGCTGCTTTTGCCATGGTGAAGAGTTTAGTTGAAAATAGTAGAGTTTAGTCAATTATTGTGGCAATAGCTGACAGACTTCCTTATACCATCCTGTCAATTCTAATCTTCGTATATGTGAAGAAAAGACTAAGAGTAGAAACTCAGACTTATGTGTAAATACTTGACTTACTGTGTTCTTTCACTAACCCTTTATAGTTTCTGTGTTTCCCGAAATGCTGGACTGGAAGAAACACAAGTTGGAATCAAGATTGCTGGGAGAAATATCAATAACCTCAGATATGCAGATGACACCACCCTTATGGCACAAAGTGAAGAGGAACTAAAAAGCCTCTTGATGAAAGTGAAAGTGGAGAGTGAAAAAGTTGGCTTAAAGCTCAACATTCAGAAAACGAAGATCATGGCATCTGGTCCCATCACTACATGGGAAATAGATGGAGAAACAGTGGAAACAGTGTCAGACTTTATTTTTCTGGGCTCCAAAATCATTGCAGATGGTGACTGCAGCCATGAAATTAAAAGACACTTACTCCTTGGAAGGAAAGTTATGACCAACCTAGATAGCATATTCAAAAGCAGAGACATCATTTTGCCAACAAAGGTTCGCCTAGTCAAGGCTATGGTCTTTCCTGTGGTCATGTATGGATGTGAGAGTTGGACTATGAAGAAGGCTGAGCGCCGAATAATTGATGCTTTTGAACTGTGGTGTTGGAGAAGACTGTTGAGAGTCCCTTGGACTGCAAGGAGATCCAACCAGTCCATTCTGAAGGAGATCAGCCCTGGGATTTCTTTGGAAGGAATGATGCTAAAGCTGAAACTCCAGTATTTTGGCTACCTCATGCGAAGAGTTGACTCACTGGAGAAGACTCTGATGCTGGGAGGGATTGGGGGCAGGAGGAGAAGGGGACGACAGAGGATGAGATGGCTGAGTGGCATCACTGACTCGATGGATGTGAGTCTGAGTGACCTCCAGGAGCTGGTGATGGACAGGGAGGCCTGGTGTGCTGCAGTTCATGGGGTCGCAAAGAGTCGGACACGACTGAGCAACTGATCTGATCTGATCTGAATGTATTTTTTGCCCACTTAAAATCAAAGAACAAGTCATAGTGGTTACATTTTTATTATATATCTCTACACATCCATAGAGTGTACAACACCAAGAGTGAGCTGAAATATAAATTATGGTCTTTGGTGATAATTATGTGTCAAAATAGATTTATCAGTTGCAATAAATATACCACTCTGATGGGGGATGTTGATAGTGGTGGAGAGGGGTGCATAGCACTGTGTATGTATGGAGTCAGAGGTAAAGGAGAAATTTCTGTACCTTCATCCTAAGATTTACTGTGAATCTAAACTGCTCTAAAAAATAAAGTCTCAATAAAAACAAAATAAAGCACAACAAACTAGATGAGAAGTGAGAGCAAAGGCCTGTGAGAGGTGGGAAAATTCAGACTTGGTTTTGGAGATTATTCTCCAAATCTGAAATGGACCTTGGTTTTGGAGATTATTCTCCAAATCTGAGATGGACCTTGAAGGAAGGATGAGATTTCTGAGAAGACTTACCTTGATGTGGGAACAGAATGGACAAAGGCACTGAAGTGTGGTAACAAGCTCAGGTTACATAAGTGGTGTTGTGTGGAGTGGCTGGGTTGCAAAGATGAAGGTGACTGATTGGTGGTAGCCACTGTCATGCTGAATATTTCTTCCTGAACTTAGAGGAAAAATTGCACTGGACAACATGTTCATTGAAAATTCTTTCCATATTACTAACATGAGACATGGGAGATCTAGAAAAGAATAATGTAAAAAGTAATCAAAATAAACCTTTTAACATTCCTATTTGAAACTGCTCTTTGATTTCAGATCTCCTTTGCTTTGTGAAGTATTATTTTCTATGTTAGCTAAATTATACTTTAAAAGTATTTTAGTGGCTGTTTTCCCATTTCATTATATTAGTCATTTTTTTAAAAAAGCTGAATCATAAAACTGAAAGAACATAATATTTGAAGAATCTGTGAATTTATAAGCTTCTCTTTGTCCTGTTCCACATTCATAAATTGGAAAAGAAATATTTGTCCAGCCAAACAGTAGAAAGAAACCTGAAAATATCAATCCAGCTATACCTTCAAATTTCAGCACTTTACCCTATGGAGTTGCCTTTGCTCGGCTCCTCGTGGATCATCAGAGGACACAGAGAAATATTTGTTCACTACCAGAGCTACTATGGTAGCTGCTCAGCAACTATTAGACTGTTTCTAGTTAGATAATTTAGAATATATGTGGAACTATCTTTTTCAGACTCATATGTTTTAGGTTTTGTTTGTCTTGTCCACTTTCTTTCATTATAACTTTAGTTATCTACTAGGAGAACACTGTATTTTTACAAAAGCATTTAAGATTGGGAATTGGTATCCTTATAGTTCTTTTCTAAGAAAACTATATTTTTTGAAACTGGAGATTTTAAAAAGTTAGGTAAGCATCAATAAAATCTCATTATAGTCTTCAGAAGAGAACCAAACCAGTCATACTTTGTTCACACTTGATCTTTGATAGTGGTCCCTCCTAATACAGTTTGAAATCAGGCATCTTTAATCATATAGGTCATTTGGTCCAAAGTGCCAATTACATTCTATTCTTTGTGGATAACCTGGGTAAATTTAAATGGATCCTAGAATTATTTGCCTTTGTCACCAGCCATGATTCCAAGTGTATAAGGAAGTGTGTGTATACAGTGCCTGTCACAAAGAAGTCCCTCAAAAATTATGCTTTTGTTTAATTAATGCAGATGATTTTAGTATTATAATAGGGAAAATGTAAGTAGAAGGTATAATTGAGCTCTAAATATTTAGGCATTAGATTTAATATTAAACAGAAAAAAAATGGTATCTTTGCTCCTTAGGTCTTTATAAGTTTCAAAGCATTCAGAACTTTGAATGCTGAATATGATTACTTCTATCCATACGTGGATATCTAAAAATTCATTAACAGTGAAAGCTTTGGAAATAAGCTTGACAAGAGAAAGATACTTGGGTCCTGGGTCTATAGTCTACATTTTCAGTTTTCTCCTTTCACAATATTACAAACATGAATTGCCAACTGTTATATATTTTTATATTGTGTTTGATGTAAGGTTGATAAGAACCATATACATCTAACATTCAGGGTGAGTTTATAGGTGCCTTCTTATAAAAAATAAAAATCTGATTGTTAATAATAGAAGAGCACAACAGGTTAAATTGTTTAATGACTTATTTATTAGATAAGCTCATTTTGTAATGTTATTTAACGTTATTTGTGGGTGTCAACTTTTCAGATACTGTGCACAAATCTACATCAAATCAGAAGAATGCTAGAAGAACAAATATATTAAAATGCATGATTTAGCTACTTTAGCTTTTAAGAGCTTGAGAGACAGTTCAGGAAACATTGGCAATATTATAAACAAATTCAACACTGTTGAATATCCATTGATCTAGACAATAATGTGATTTAAAGGTGACCAAAATTGATACGTTATGCTATTTCATAACATGGCTTTAGACAACTCTAATGATTTTATTAAAGGTTATATCATGATTGAACTTTGTAACGTGGTCAAGTGTTTATTTTTTTCCAATAGTTATATTAAAACATACTTTTCCAGATCCTTAAAGCAACACATTATTTGAGGACGTACTATGTACTAGGCCCTGGAAATACAAAGATAAACAGATATTGTCTTTACCCTTATGAGTAATCAACCCAATATGACTTTTCATATGAACAGTCAATCACATTGTGCCAAAGAAATGACACTCTGAATTGCTATTGAATTATGCATGGTCATGAAAAACAGAAAAATTAATCCAAAGAAAATAGAAGGAAGGAAACAATAAAGAGCAAAAAATAGTAACAGTGTGGAGAAACATTCAATATAGAGGATCAACACAGCAGAAAAGAGTAGTTCATTGAAAAGGCTAATAAATTTGACAAACTTCTGATGAAATTAATCAAGGAAAAGGTAGATGTCACAAAAAATATTAGGAATACATGGATGCTGCAGACACTGAAATGAAATAGCATGTTATTAACAACATTTTTTTGCCAGGAAATATGAAAAATTAAGTGTAATAGAAAAATTCTTGTAAAAACACTATTGACTCAGGAAGGTACAGAAAACGTTAATAGTCCTATAACTGTTAAATAAAATCTGTAAAAAAGCACAGGAGATTGTCACTCTCAGCCATGACATAGCAAGCAATAATGAATGGCCTCTCACTTAAAAACATGAAAATATTTTAGATGACAGAGTTAGATACCAGCACTGAAAAACTGGTATCACAGGACTATAATCATCTAAATAAAGGACAGACACAAGGTTTTCCCAGTATTTCCAAGACTTCCCAGTATTTCCCAACATTTCCCACTAGTATTTTCCTAGGTGGTTTTGTTTGTATTTGCTTTTCACCTTAGTAGATTCTTGCCACAGTACAGGGATGGGGGGCCCATCGTCTTGCTGAGCTTTGGAGGCAGAGATTAGGGTTTGAGTCTGCCTAAAGCAGCTGGAATTTAACACGGTATGACAGAGGAAGCTGCACGAAAGTAAGAACCAAAAACTTGTGTGAGAATTGACCATGCATCTGGCGAGATGTTAGCCAAGATTAAGACAAGATTCCATGGGACCTCGTTCAGCCCTGAACGAGGGCTGTTCAATGGGCTGAACAGCAATGCCAGAGGTTGTAAATTGCCAAGAGATGTTAGCTGCTACTGCTATTAAGTTGCTTTAGTAGTGTCTGACTCTGTGTGACCCCATAGATGGCAGCCCACGAGGCTCCCCCGTCCCTGGGATTCTTCAGGCAAGAACACTGGAGTTGGTTGCCATTTCCTTTTCCAATGCATGAAAGTGAAAAGTGAAAGTGAAGTTGCTCAGTCGTGTCAGACTCTTCACGACCCCATGGACTGCAGCCTACCAGGCTCCTCCATCCATGGGATTTTCCAGGCAAGAGTACTGGAGTGGGGTCCCATCACCTTCTCCAAGAGATGTTAGAGTCCTGTCTTAATATGAGAGCAAATTTTAAAAAAAATTAGTTATAGATACACAGATCTTCCTCAATTTATAATAAGGCTCAGTTCAGTTCAGTCACTCAGTCGTGTCCGACTCTTTGTGACCCCATGAACCGCAGCACACCAGGCCTGCCTGTCCATAACCAACTCCCGGAGTCCACCCAAACCCATTTCCATTGGATCGGAGATGCCATCCAACCATTTCATCCTCTGTTGGCCCCTCCTACTGCCCTCAATCTTTCCCAGCATCAGGGTCTTGTCAAATGAGTCAGCTCTTCTCATCAGGTGGCCAAAGTATTGGAGTTTCAGCTTTAGTATCATTCCTTCCAATGAACACCCAGGACTGATCTCCTTTAGGATAGAGTGGTTGGATCTCCTTGCAGTCCAAGTGACTCTCAAGAGTCTTCTCCAACACCATAGCTCAAAAGCATCAATTCTTTGGCACTCAGCTTTCTTTATAGTCCAACTCACATCCATACATGACCACTGGAAAAACCATAGCCTTGACTAGATGGACCTTTGTTGGCAAAGTAATCTCTCTGCTTTTGAATATATTGTCTAGGTTGGTCATAACTTTCCTTCCAAGGAGTAAGCGTCTTAATTTCATGGCTGCAATCACCATCCGCAGTGATTTTGGGGCCCAGAAAAATAAAGTCAGCCACTGTTTCCACTGTTTCCCCATCTATTTGCCATGAAGTGACGGGACCAGATGCCATGATCTTCATTTTCTGAATGTTGAGCTTTAAGCCAACTTTTTCACTCTCCTCTTTCACTTTCATCAAGAGGCTTTTTAGTTTTCTTCACTTTCTGTCATAAGGGTGGTATCATCTGCATATCTGAGGATATTGAGATTTCTCCCAGCAACCTTGATCCCAGCTTGTGCTTCTTCCAGCCCAGCGTTTCTCATGATGTACTCTGCATATAAGTAGGGTAACAATATACAGCCTTGACCTACTCCCTTTCCTGTTTGTAACCAGTCTGTTGTTCCACGTCCAGTTCTAACTGTTGCTTCCTGACCTGCATATAGATTTCTCAAGAAGCAGGTCAGGTGGTCTGGTATTCCCATCTCTTTCAGAACTTTCCACAGTTTATTGTGATCCACACTTTGGCATAGTCAATAAAGCAGAAATAGATGTTTTTCTGGAACTCTCTTGCTTTTTCAATGATCTAGCAGATGTTGGCAATTTGATCTTTGGTTCCTCTGTCTTTTCTAAAACCAGCTTGAACATCTGGAAGTTCATGGTTCACGTATTGCTGAAGCCTGGCTTGGAGAATTTTGAGCATTAATTTACTAGTGTGTGCGATGAGTGAAATTGTGTGATAGTTTGAGCATTCTTTGGCATTACCTTTCTTTGAGATTGGAATGAAAACTGACCTTTTCCAGTTCTGTGGCCACTGCTGAGTTTTCCCAAATTTGCTGGCATATAGAGTGTAGCACTGTCACAGCATCATCTTTCAGGATTTGAAATAGATCCACTGGAATTCCATCACCTCCACTAGCTTTGTTTGTAGTGATGCTTCCTAAGGCCCACTTGACTTCACATTCCAGGATGTCTGGCTCTAGGTCAGTGATCACACCATCATGATTATCTTGGTTGCGAAGCCCTTTTTTGTACAGTTCGTCTGTGTATTCTTTCCACCTCTTCTTAATATCTCTGCTTCTGTTAGGTCCATACCATTTCTGTCCTTTATTGAATCCATCTTTGCATGAAATGTTCCCTTGGTATCTCTAATTTTCTTGAAGAGAGTTCTAGTCTTTCCCATTCTGTTGTTTTCCTCTATTTCTTTGCATTGACCACTGAGGAAGGCTTTCTTATCTTTGGAAGTCTGCATTCAAATGGGTATATCTTTCCTTTTCTCCTTTGCTTTTCACTTCCCTTCTTTTCACAGCTGTTTGTAAGGCCTCCTCAGATAGCCATTTTGCTTTTTTCTTAGGGATGGTCTTGATTGCTGTACAGTGTCACGAACCTCCATCCAGTTCATCAGGCACTCTATCAGATCTAGGCCCTTAAATCTATTTCTCACTTCCACTGTATAATCATAAGGGATTTGATTTAGGTCATACCTGAATGGTCTAGTGGTTTTCTCCACTTTCTTAAATTTAAGTCTGAGTTTGGCAATAAGGAGTTCATGATATGAGCCACAGTCAGCTTGCAGTCTTGTTTTTGCTGACTATATAGAGCTTCTCCATCTTTCGTTGCAAAGAATATAATCAATCTGATTTCGGTGTCAACCATCTGGTGATGTCCATGTGTAGAGTCTTCTCTTGTGTTGTGGAAGAGGATGTTTGTTATGACCAGTGTGTTCTCTTGGCAGAACCGTATTAGCCTTTGCCCTGCTTCATCTGTACTCCAAGTCCAAATTTGCCTGTTATTCCAGGTGTTTCTTGACTTCCTATTTTTGCATTCCAGTCCCCTATAATGAAAAGGGCATCTTTTTTGAGTGTTAGTTCTAGAAAGCTATATCCCAATAAATTTTCATAAATTGAGAATTCATTTAATACACCCAATCTACCAGAACATCATAGCTTAGCTCAGCCTACTTTACCGCTTACATTAGTGTGCAGTCGGACAAAATTGTCTAACACAAAGCTTATTTTATAAAGTGTTGAATATCTCATGTGTGCTGAAAGTGAAAAACAGAATGGTTGTGTGAGTACAGAATGACTGTATGGGTACAGGATGGTTATGTAAGTGTATCAGTTTTTATCCTCATGACTGTGTGGTTGACTGGGAGCTACAGCTCACTGCCAGTGCCTAGCATCACGAGATCTCTGTGCTGGACCACATATTGCCAGCCTGGGAAAAGGTCAAAGTTCACAATTTGAAGTACAATTTTAGCTGACTCTGTTTCCCTTTTTACATCATTGTTAGGCTAAAAAAATCGTTGTCAAACCATCATAATTTGAGGACCTTTTATATATTATCAATCTATGTTATATCTAAATACCTACCTAAATATAATAGTGTACTCTGTTGCTTTCTCCCTAACCCCTTCTTTATATATCATTTTAAGGTAGTATAAAATAACTTGCCTGTATGAAAGTGTGTCTATTCCCCAAGTCCTGCTGGAGTAATACTTAGGAATAGAATTATCTGTAATTTATCCTGTGTTACTATTATAAAATTAGCACAAATTTGTAAAGCAGTGGGTAAAGAAGTTGCCATCTCATCTTTAAATCTAATAATCTTAATACAGTATTGAGTCAAAATAGAGGAACATTGAATTCACAGACTGTTCAAATTATTTTATAATTGATCTGGGCTTCTAGTTCTCAAAACTGATTTTTCTAATGAACTTTCAACTTTAAATGTAAGAATTAGGATTTGAAAAATCAGTCCAGCTTACATTTTTACTTTGGCATTAAATACCATATTTTTTTCTTACGTATAGCAAAATCCTTTGATATAGAGTTAAAAGCATTGAATAATTTGCAAATTAAGAACAAGAGGAAATTAGATATTTCAGGAATAATTTTGAGTTTGGGTAGAAACCTATACCATTCCAGAGTTGAAAACTTTATCCCCAGACATTTTCAAACCTTGGAAAATAAAAAGTTGTCATTTGTTTAATTTAGAATAAAGTTATTTTTAGCTACCTTGTGTATGTCACTAACTCAGCACAAATTATAGACAGAAGGCAAGCACAGTCTTGAATTATTAGCAGGGGAGCAAAAACAAGACCTCCTGGTATAAAATAGCCTTGAACCAGGGCTAAGTATACTCCACAGCTGTTTAGACTTTTAAAAAGTCTTGCTATCTTTATAATGCACAGTTATAGCATCCTGTGTTGTATTGCATGTATCTAAGTTTCTTCATGCTGAACTGAAAACAGTTTATGTATGTTTATTTCTAGCATCTAAGCAACTTTACTGGTATTATTTATTTATTTATTTTGGTCACTTTCTGTTAGCTTGGATGTTTGCTAGCTTATTCAAGCATTAAGTGCCAAAGGGGGATCATGTAGAGTGTTTCCTGTTCAATCGGTCAGTCGTGTCTGACTCTTTGTGACTCTGTGGACTGTAGCCCACTAGCCTTCTCTGTCCGTGGAATTCTCCAGGCAAGAATACTAGAGTGTATTGCCATTTCCTTCTCCATTCTGTGTTTCCTAGAGATATCAGGAAGTTGCTCACAGTTATTTGTGAAATTGAGTCCCTGGATGTGACAGATACATAATAAGTAAATTATATAGTATGTTAGAGAGTGATAAATGCTATGGAAAAGAAATGCAGTGGGTTAATGGATATCAGATATGTAAAGATTGAGGTTGGACTTTAGATGTGTTGGAAAAGGGATCATTGAGAAAGTGAAGTTACAGCTAGCATTGAGTTGTACAAATTTGGGAAGAAAGCACCCCAGGCAGAAGGAGGCACCCCAGGCATGGAACCTGAGGCAGCGGTATAGCTAATATGTTGGAGGCAGGAGGCAAGTATGGACCAAGAATAGCATGGGCAAAAGTGGTAAGATCAGGTCAGGAATAGGAATCCAGACGGGATAGGGCATTGTGGGCCATTGTTAAAATTAGGCATCTCCTTTTAGGAGACAGGAGGGGAATGGAGTGCTTAAACTTGACTGATGTTTTTGAAGACCTGACATTGTTAAAAGAAACAATGACTCTTCTGCTGAGAATGGGACAGTGGTGTATCAGGAGAGGTCAGGGAAGAGATTACTGCAGTAATATAGGCAAGAGATAATGGTAGCCTTTACTTGTGTGGTAGCTGTGAAACTGGTGAAAAATGGTTAAATTTTGAATATATTTTGATGGTAGATCTAAGAGATTTCCTCATGAACTGGACAGAAATATTAAGGCAAGAGAGTTGGAGTTATGGATGAACATAACATTTTTGATCTGAGCAGTTGGAAGGATGGTTCATTTCTTCACCATTTATCATCTATTTTAATCCTCTCTTTTTAAAAATTTTTATCCTCATTGCTTTATGCTTGTTTATATTTCTTAAATGATAGTTTAGTGGGACCCTGGGTGGAAGTGATGATAAATCCATGTGTTTTAACTCAATATGTTTATCTAGAAGTTTATATAGTTGTTTTGATAAATTAATTTTACTTAATTTTGATTTGTGGGGAAAGAAACACCTTTGGAATTTAACTGCAATGTGATACTTTATTTTTCAAAAGGTGATGGAAAATAAATGTCCCTGACCCAAAACAGTGTGGCTCAAGGCCATGAAACACATGTGATTCAATTAGAATTTCCTTGTTGTATTTGGTTTCCATGGAGAGGGATTATTTTTACCTTTGCACCACTGCCAAGATGATGTCCATGAATTAACTTCTCTGTAATTAAACTAGTCCATTTTTGTATTTTGAAATGATGACTGGAAATTGTCCAAGAACTTTTATGTGCCCAAGGAGACACCGCAGACCCTGCATAATTCTGCAAGGCATGGAAAAAGGCCCAGTTAATCAGAGCAGGTATTTAATGCTTTTTCTTTCTTTTTTTTTTAGGTACTATTTTTTAAATTAGAAGATAATTACAATATTGTACTGGTTTCTGCCATGCATCAACATGAATCAGTCATAGGTATACATATGTCCCCTCCTTCTTGAACCCCTCTCCCACCTCCCTCCCCATCCCACCTTTCTAGGTTGTCATAGAGCACCAGCTTTGGGTTCCCTGCATCATACAGAAAATTCCCACTTGATATCTACTTTACTATTTAATGTTTTTCACTGAAAAATATGAGAAGGACCCATCAAAAGAGCTGGATAAATTTATAAATTTTTAGAATCAGTATTTTCTTAAATGGCTTTCCTTCCTATTTGAACATAGCACATCAGAGTTTTATGCTACTATTGGCTTGTCACTGCTCTTCCCCCCTGTTCTGTAGAAGAATGTCAAAACTTCACTGGATTTATTTCTTTTTGATTTCCACATCTCTCTGACCTTTGCATAACCCAAAAAGTGATCAGCTAAAAAGTATTAACAAAGAAACAAATTATCATGTTTTCAAAATCATAATCAGATCAGATCAGATCAGTCGCTCAGTCGTGTCCGACTCTTTGCAACCCCATGAACTGCAACACGCCAGGCCTCCCTGTCCATACCAGCTCCCGGAGGTCACTCAGACTCGCATCCATCGAGTCAGTGATGCCATCCAGCCATCTCATCCTCTGTCGTCCCCTTCTCCTGCCCTCAATCCCTCCCAGCATCAGAGTCTTCTCCAATGAGTCAACTCTTCGCATGAGGTGGCCAAAATACTGGAGTTTCAGCTTTAGCATCATTCCTTCCAAAGAAATTCCAGGGCTGTAAAGCTTTATTTATACAAAAACTTGAAAACTTTAGCAGGATAACTTGGGTAACCTGAGGCACTAATTGAAAATCAATATTATGACTTTAAGTTATTTGGAGAATCAGATATACCTCCTGAATAAATTTTTTAAAATATAAAGTTTGGTAAATAAAAAGTGTACTCAGTCACATTTTAATTTTTTTCAAATTGTTAATACATTTGAAAATGACTGGAGAACCAGAATACTTGATTTATCCTTTCTGTGCCTTATTACTTAAATAATTATGTGCCCTATTTCAGTGGCAGTGTGCTAATTGCAATTCTATTTTATATCTCCTGTTGTCATGCTTCTCAAGTTGGAATAGCTGAATATCTGAATAGCCATGCCAGCATTGCTGGTGGCTGATACTCAGGATGAACAAGGTGACACTTCCTAGAGCATCCATCTTAGATTCTTGTAAAGACTTTCTATATTTAGGCAGATGTATGTCCATGTGTAACACAAAACATGCACAAAGGTGACATAAAAGAAATGTCTACCTGCCACAGCCTCCTTTGGGCTGTATCTCAACTTCCCTTCCATCTCCTCTGTGTTTGTATACTTTGATATAAATATTTGAGAAGTCATTTTGGAAGTCTTCAGGAAAGTTCCTATGATAATAGCATATTTTTCTCAGATTTCTAGGGTTATATACTAACGACATTCTATTTCATGACTCATAAAAGTACAAAATATTCTGGAATAGCCTGCAGAGTGTGATGTAAATGTCTATCCTACTAAGTTGCCCAATTTCCTTTTTACCAGAGCCTGCTGACTTTTGTCACAGCAAAGTCAGTTTGGTGACTTTGGATGGCATTTTCAGTCCTATATAGAAAATAATCACAATAGATATGGATTGAGAGCTTTCTGTGTATGAAGAGCCATTTCCGTATTATCTCTGTTAACGATCACAACAATCCTCTGTGTTAGGTAGTATTCTCATCCCTTTTTACAGATGAGAACTTGGACACAGAATGGTCAAGCTATCTTTTCAAGATCACACAGCCTAAAAGAGAAAGATCCAGGATTAGAACCGAAATGGTCCTCCTTGGTAGCCCCAGCTTAACATCATTCTTTGCCTGGAAGTCATCTTGAATTAACAACACTGCTTTGTTTAAAAAAGCAAGCAAAATCTTTATAATCTATAATCATGAACGGCAGGACTGACTTTGCAAAGCAATGTCATCCATACTAAACTGGTGAGGGTCAGCTGCAGTAGTGCTCAGCTTCCACAAACAGCATTGATTTACACACGCTTGGTGCTGTGTGGTCAATCCCAAACCAAACTATGAAATTACTGAAATTTGTACTCCTTTTTACAGCCCTCAGCTTCCACATTTTTGACCTTCCTCAGCGCACACTCTCCAACTGCTCTCTAAACTTCCCCTCTTGGGTAAACAGAAGAGAACTCGATACCAGCCCTTAAAGAGTGGTTGATGGATTTCACATTGTAAGAGTGTGAATGGATTTCAGTAATGTGCATTATCTTAACTAAGCATCTTCATTCAAGACTTTGGTTTCATCTCTAATGGAAGGATTTGAGTTCGTTAAAACTCCATCCTTAGTAACCATGTGTTAAGATAACTTGAGGGTGAGAAGCTCTGGAGCTACATCTATAGCGTCACAACTTTCCCCTATGAAAAGACTGAGACTGAGAAATGGTAAAGATGGTCTAAAGGAACAACACCACAGACTTTGTTTGGTTATTCAGACTATCCCTCCTTTGGTGTAACTAAGGCTAACAGTGACCCATCAGTTACAACAGCAGACATTTTCCAGAAGTTTCTGGGGACAGAAGAGCATGTTTTATCATTTTCTTCCAAGACTGAAACAGGTATCTAGGGCACATTCATTCCTTCCACATACACTGCCCATTATCACTATCTATACAGAGGATTTAAGAGCAAACAACTCAAACCTCCTGTACATTTTGATGTTGTGACATTTTGGTAACCAGCAATGGACAGTAGCTTTTACAGAAACAGTGCTCTTGTGACCTGAAATACCAATATTTTTTTGTATTTGATCCCTGATAAGAAGTAAAAAATAAAAAAAAAAAAAAAAGAAGTTCCCAGGTGGCTCAGTAGTAAAGAATCTGCCTGCAATACAGGGGATATAAGTTTGATTCCTGAATTGGGAAGATCCCCTGGAGAAGGAAATGGCCTCCCACTCAAGTATTCTTTCCTGGGAAATCCCATGGACAGAGGAGCTTGGCACACTGTAATCCATGGGATTGCAAAGAGTTGAACATGACTTAGTGACTAAACCACCACCACTAGGAAGTTACTTAAAATAAAACCATCTTATTAAAAGAGTTGCCATGGTGAACATTTTCCTGCTGTACACAGTCTTTTATCCCTTTATATTCTCTCTTCCACTGGACTCACTGAAGTCATGGACTGTTTCTTTTTTCTGCATCTTCAGTGCCCAGAAGAGCACTTGGCACTGAGACAGTGCCCAGTAAATGTGGACTGAAGAAATTAATGAATAAGGTAGTGGATTCATAAATTTGTATTGAATCTATATATAACTCTAGTTTCTACAGGAATGTGTTTAATTCTCCAACAGATTTTAGTAATACCATAAAGTGTCCTACAGTATTAGACAGCATAATTTGTGCGACTAGAATAAGATACTAGCCTGGGCAAAAATCATCCCATTCATTAACAAAAATTTAGAATTTAGGTTATAAGTAAGTACTAATTTTAGATTATTTTCCAGACAGGCTCTAATTTAAGGAATATAGTCCCACAAAAAAAATTTGAAACTGGCTTTTTAAAATTTATGGCTTAAGTTGTATTAAAGAAAAGATAGTAGCCCTTCATTACATATCACATAAATTTATAATCTTCTTGAACTGTACCTAGCTCCACACTCTCCTTCCAAGCTAACATCCTTCTACTTCTCATGTGCTGCCTTTTTCCTTGCAAACTAGTAGCCTCAAAAAAAATCTTCAAAATCTAGCACATGGGGCTCTTAACGGTCTTTGCTTGTTCCAGTCCTTCTCCGTTTAATAATCCTCCCTAGTCTTTCCTCAATACAGCTGAGAGTCCAGTTCAAGTCCTCCCACCATGAACTGCTCCCTGACAACTCTTACCAAATGATTTTCTATTGGTTCTTTTTCTGAATTCCTAGTGCACATATTGTTAGTGCCACACTTACAATCTTATTCCATTTTTCACTTGCCCTATGTTTATTAGTTTTCTCTCCAAATGTAAACTTTTGACATCCACAATTGTGTCAAAATCTCTGAATCTACTGCAATACAAAATAAAATGTTAAGCACATAAAAGCATACAGAGCAAATGCAACAAAAGCAAAAATAAACAAGTGGGACTACATCAAACTAAAAAGCTCCTCTGCAGCAAAGGAGATCAACAAAATAAAAACACAATCTACAGAATGGGAGAAAATATTTGCAAGCCATATGTCTGATAGAGGGCTAATATATATATATATATATATACTACTACTACTACTAAATTGCTTCAGTCGTGTCCGACTCTGCGACCCCACAGATGGCAGCCCATCAGGCTCTGCCGTCCCTGGGATTCTCCAGGCAAGAACCCTGGAGTGGGTTGCCATTTCCTTCTCCAATGCAGGAAAGTGAAAAGTGAAAGTGAAAGTGAAGTCGCTCAGTCAGGTCCGACTCTTCACGACCCCACAGACAGTAGCCTACCAGACTCCTCTGTCCGTGGGATTTTCCAGGCAAGAGTACTGGAGTGGGTTCCCATTGCCTTCTCCAAGATAATATATATATGGAGAAGGCAATGGCACCCCACTCCAATACTCTTACCTGGAAAATCCCACAGACAGAGGAGCCTGGTAGGCTGCAGTCCATGGGGTCGCTAAGAGTCAGATATGACTGAGCGACTTCACTTTCTCTTTTCACTTTCCTGCATTGGAGAAGGAAATGGCAACCCACTCCAGTATTCTTGCCTGGAGAATCCTAGGGACGGGGAAGCCTGGTGGGCTGCCGTCTATGGGGTCACACAGAGTCGGACACGACTGAAGTGACTTAGCATAGCATAGCATATATATATATTTTATATATGTATATACACATATATTAAAAAAAATTTATTCAACTCAATAACAAAAAGCCCAAACAATCCAGGTAAAATAAGAGCAGAGGAACTGAGCACACAGTTTTCCAAACAAGATGTACAAATGGCCAACAGGTAAATGAAATGGTGCTCAAGATCACCACTCATCAGGGAAATGCAAATCAAGACCACAGTGAGAGTTCGCCTCATGTCTATTAGAGTGGCTATCCTCAAAAAGACAAGAGGTGAAAAGTATTGGTAAAGATATAGAGAAAAGAAACCTTGTGTGCTGTTGGTGGGAATGTAAACTGGTGCAGCCACTATGGAAAACAGTATGGAGTTTTCTCAAAAAATTAAAAATAGAACTACCATATGATCCAGCAATCCTACATCTGGGTATATATCCAGAGGAAATGAAAACAAGATATCAGTGAGTTATCTGCACCCACATGTTCATTACAACAAGATTTGCAATAGCCAAGACGTGAAAGAAACCTACGTGTTCATAAAAGGATGAATGGATAAAGAAGATGTGGTGCATGTACACAATATAATTTTCAACTATGAGAAAGGAGGAAATTTTGTCGTATGGGTTAGCATGGATGCAACATGAAGACGTTATGTCACGTGAAATAAGCCAAACTGAGAAAGACTTTCATGATATCATTTATATGTGGAATCTTCCCTCCCTGCCTTGGACTCTTTTTATTTTTTTTTTTTTTTTTTAAAGAAAAATTTTAACTCATGAAAACAGAGAGTAGAAAGTTAGTTTTCAGAGGTTGGGTGATGGGTGAAATATGGAGAAGTTGATGAAAGGGTACAGTCTTTTAGCCACTGGATAAATAGAGTCTGAGGATCTAAGTGTTATAGTTGTAACAATTTTTGTATAATTGAAATTTGGTAAGAGAGTAGCAGGTTTCCCTGGTGGCTCAGTGGTAAAGAATCCCTCTGCCAATCTAGGAGATGCAGGTTCAATTCCTGGGTCAGGAAGATCCCCTGGAGAAGGAAATAGCAACCCACTCCAGCTTTCTTGCCTGGGAAATCCCATGGATAAAGGAGCCTGGTGGGTTACAGTAGGGTCACGAAAGAGTCAGATAGAACTTAGTGACTGAACAACAACAACAAAGAGAGTAGAACTTAAATGTTTTCACTAAAAAGAAAAAAGATAAATATGTGAGGTGAGGGGATGTGTTAATTAACTAGGTTAATGGGATATCCTTTCATAATGTGTATCAAATCAACACATTGTATTCTTTAAATATCTTACAACTTTATGTATCAATTATACCTCAATAAAGGTGAAATTTATTAAAAATGTACTCAGCAATATTGCTTGCTTGGCAGAATTGAATTTTTTAAATATTTCACTGGCCCCTTTATTGATGCTTTGCTTCTATTATTTGATCATTTTTCAAAATTAAAATCACTTGTCAACACTCTTTTATAACCTATCATAGCTTAATGCTATGTCCTAACCAAATGATATCCAAACTTGTCTGAAAGGAAATTTTGTCTTCTCAATGGGAATGTTGCTCAATACTCTGCCCACCAGAAGTCAATGCTTCTTTTGGAAATACTTTTTATATGGTTTTCCTTCTCATCATTCAAAGAGCACAGTCTGCAGTTTAAAGATCTTCATCTTGAGGGTGACTTAAATTCAGGAAACTACATGGCCACAACCAAATGGATAAACAAGAAGTATACCAAAGGTCCTCTTATTGGAAAAAAATATTTTCCCCAACTTTTCACAGACAGTTAAGAACTGAAATAAGTAGAGAAGTAAAGGGTAACCTGTAAGCCTGAAACAGCATTTTCTCAGGTGCTAGAGAGGATGTGAAACTGTTGACGCTGGTTTTTAAAAAGCGTAAATTGTAAAGAAGAGGGAAACAGTACCTAGGATGGTGGTTTTTTAACTGAAACTAAGATCAAAGCTCATCATTTCCAAGTATAAAGTAAGTGGAGGCTTTAGGAATTGCTCTAATTTTAATGAAAGACCATTTTCTAATTTACTGGCCCATGCCTTTAGTATTTACACTCTTTACTGGCTGATGCCTCTGCAGTTATGTTGATTTGAAATGTCTATATTTGTAAAAGAAATCATTTAACCGCTTTTAACTTAGTCATATGATGATTAGCAGTGAAGTCCATTTGTTTATCAGCTGGGCTACTAAAATACTAATTAGAAAGGTCAGTGTATTTTTCAGATCCTATGTACCTTAATATAAGAGTCCCCAACTCCTGGGCCACCAACTGGTACCTCCTATCAGATCAGTAGCAGCATTAGATTAGATATAAAGTGAACAATAGATGTAATGTCCTTGAATCATCCTGAAACCATCTACACTAAACCTTCTAACATATCTAATTGTACTTGTCGTACTGTGAAATATGATGGGAAGGATTTTATAGGGAACTATGATGGAAGGATTTTATTTCTTGACTTAAAATTTAGATGCTTTACTGTCTGGATTTTAAATGATCTTTACCTACTTTGATAGGAAGAAATGGACTAAAGATCTCTCTCTTTCTATTTTTTTTTTCATGGTAAGTAGAAATTGGAAAGGTAGATGGAGCCTCCAGTATGGTTCTGAGCCATTTCAGAGCTCTGCATTCACATTTAGAATTTTCTAACTATTCTGCTCTTTAAACTGCCCTAACACTTTTTGAAAGCAAGTGGGTCAAAATAATATATATTTTAATCTGAAGTTCTACTCTTTAGACTTAGACATTAGTTAATGATTACAGTGATCAGGCTCCATGCAATTAATCAAATTCCCTTTTTTAAAAATTTTGCTTTTAGTTGGAGGATAATTGCTTTACAGTGTTGTGTGGTTTTTGCCATACAACAGCATGAATTGATCATAAGTATACATATGTCCCCTCCCTCTTGAACCTCACTCCCACTCCCTACCCTATCCTATCCTCTAGGATGTCACAGAGCATTAATTAATTAATTCCATATATACGCATTAATATAGGATATTTTTCTCTTTGTGACTTAACTTCACAAAGTCAGATGGTAAAGAATCCACCTGCAATGTGGGAGACCTGAGTTCAATCCCTGAGTTGGGAAGATCCCCTGGAGAAGGGAACAGCTACCCACTCCAGTATTCTGGCCTGGAGAATTCCATGGACTGTATAGTCCATGGGGTTGCAGAGTCAGACATGACTGAGTGACTTTCACTATACTTCACTCTGTATAACAGGGTCTAAGTTCATTCACCTTACTTGAACTGACTCAAATTCATTCCTTTTATTGGATAAGTAATATTTCATTGTATATATATACCACAACTTGTTTCCAAGTTGTATATATACTTCATCTGTTTGTTGTGTATACAGTTCATTTATTGACAGACAGCTAGGTTGCTTCCATGTCCTGGCTATTGTAAATAGTGCTGCAGTGAACACTGGGATACATATGTCTTTCAATTATGCTTGTCTCAGGGTATATGTTCTTAGTATGATTGCTGTGTCATATGGTAGTTTTATTCCTAGTTTTTAAAGGACTCTCCATACTGTTGACCATAATGGCTGTATCAGAGTCCCACTTTAACTGGAGAGTTTGGTGGCAGATGACATAGCACTGATGAGTCATTAATTGGCCAGGAGAAAGGTGAGGTCACAGGAAATATTCCAAATGCCAAGAAGTTGAAATTTTAAAATTCTTTAAAGAATACATTTAAATTAGAAAACAAACAGTAATATATATCTGCTTCTCACAGGGGCAGAATCAGTTTACATAAACTTTTTATTTAATTTTTATTGACATATAGTGATTTACAATGTTGTGTTAACTTCAGATGTACAGCAAAGTGATTCAGAATCAAAAATAATCTCTTTTAGATTCTTTTCTATTATAGATAATTATAAGATATTGAGTATAGTTCTCTGTGCTATACAGTAGGTCCTTGTTGGTTATCTGTTTTATATATAGTTGTATATATATTTTAATCCCAAGCTCCAATTTATCCCTCCCCCACCTTTTCCCTTTGATAACCATAAATTGGCTTTCTGTGAATATATTTCTGTTTTATAAATTAATTTTATCACTTTTTTAGGTTCCACATATAAGTGACACCATATGATATTTGTCTTTGTTTTACTTCACTTAGGGTGATAATCTCTAGGTCTAATCATGTTGCCGCAAATGACATTATTTCATTCTTCTTTAGGTCTAATATTCCATTGTGTGTGTATCTTCATCTAGTCATTTGTCAATGGACACTTAGATTACTTACATGTCTTGATTATTGTAAATAGTGCTGCCATGACATTGAGGTGCATTTAGAATTTTCTCTGGATATATTCCCAAGAGGGGAATTTCTGGATCATACATTAACTCTATTTTTAGTTTTTAAAGAACCTCCATACTGTTCTCCATATTTTCTGCACCAATTTACTACTAATTATGTAGTAGTAAATTATAATTCTACTAATAGTATAGAAGGACTCCTTTTTCTCCACACCCTCTCCACAATTTAATATTTGTAGACATTTTGATGATGGCCATTCTAAACTTATGTAAAATAATACTTCATTGTAATTTTGATGTGCATTTCTCCAGTAATTATGATGTGGAGCATCTCTTCATGTGCCTTTTGACCATCTCTATGGTTTTTTTGGAGAAATATCTATTTAGGTTTTCTGTTCATTTTTAATTTTTTTAAAATATTGAGCTATATGAGCTCCTTGTATATTTTTTAAATTGATCATTTGTTGGTGGCATTCTTTGCAAGTATTTTCTCCCATTATGTAGGTTATCTTTTATTTTTGTTTATTGTTTCCTTTGCTGTGCAAAAGCTTTTAAGTTTAAGTAGGTCCCATTTGTTTATTTTTGTTATTTCCCTTACCCTCAGAGATGGATCCAAAAAAATACTGGTACAATTTATGTTAAAGAGTGTTATCTGCCTATGTTTTCCTCTAGGAATTATATATTTTCCAGTCTTACATTTAGATCTTTAATCCATTTTGCATTTATTTTTGCATATGATGTTAGAGAATGTTCTAATTTCATTCTTTTACTTTTACCTGTCTGGTTTTCCTAGTATGACTTGTTGAACAGTCTTTTTTCCTTTAGTATATTCTTGCTTCGTTTTTCATAGATTAGTTGACCATAGGTGCATTGGCTTACTTCTAGGCTTTCTATCCTGTTCTATTGTTCTGTATGTCTATATCTGTTTTTGCTCTGATATCATACTGGTTTGATTACTATAGCTCTTTAGTATACTCTGAAGTCAGGGAGCCTAATTCCTCCAGCTCCATTATTCTTTTGTCAAGAATTCTTTGGCTATTCAGAGTCTTTTGTATTTTCATACAAATTTAAAAATTTTTTGCTCTAGTTCCGTGAAAAATTCCATTGGTATTTTGATAGGAATTGCATTGAATCTGTAGATTGCCTTGGGAATTAAGGTTATTTTAACAATATTAATTCTTTCAATCCAAGAACATGACATATTTTTCCATCTGTTTGTGTCATCTTCAATTTCTTTCATCAGTTACATAAGCATTTTAATAGCCTCTTTGAGTATTCTGCTAAATTTTGGTAAGAAGGAGAATGAACATGGACACTGTTATATTGAAAGGGAATAGGGAAGGGATTTTTTTTTTTTTTTTAAGTAAAAGCAATTTAGAAGATTCAATTTTAAAAAATCTCATTTAGACACTCTATGAAGTCTATGTGAAAGTTTCAAATCCCTATAATGAAGTCCTCCTGTGTATGTGTCATCAGGCTTTGATGGACACAGTGTCTGGGCTAGCAAAACCTTTGGCTTAGGTTCAGGTTTCACTATTTTTGAAGTGTCTCACAACTCCAACATTCTTCTACTATGTTTGCATTTCCTTGATTTTGGACAAGTTAATGTGTCTTAGACCAAGAGTTAACTAAAAAACTTTAAAAATAATTGTTCCAATAACTTACCTAGTTTTTTATTTTAAGAATGATGTAATTGATTGTGTGCATCCATCCTCAGTCGCTTGTCACATTTGACAGTTTGTGACCCCATAGGCTATAGCCCACCATGCTCCTCTGTCCATGGGATTTCCCAGGCAAGAATATTGAAGTAGGTTGCCATTTCCTTCTCCAAGGGGTCTTCCCGACCCAGGGATTGAATCCTCGTCTCTTGCATTGGCAGGTGGATTCTTTACCACTGAGCCATCAGGAAAGCCCCTAATGTCATTGATTGCACTTGGTTAAGAAGTAAACTGGGGCACATTACACTTTTTTAAGAGTTTATCTGAGCATGTGTGCATATGTGTATGCTAAGAGGCTTCAATTGTGTCCAACTCTGTACCACCCCTCCAGTCTTCTCTGTCCATGAGATTCACCAGGCAAGAAAACTGGAGTGGGTTGTCATGCCTTCCTCCAGGGAATCTTCCCAACCCAGAAATCGAATCTGCATATCTTACGTCTCCTTCTCTGGCAGGTGGTTTCTTTACCACTAGTGCTGCCTGGGAAGCCATTTATCTGAACATACATTAATTCAAATCAAGCAGCATCAAACCAAAAGTAGTTAGGAGGACCCCTCTAAAAGGAGTAAGGGGCAAGGATTTTATAGAGAGACTAAACCAAAGCTAAGACATGATTTGATTGGTGATAGCTTAAGCAGCGGCCTTAATTGGAAAAGCCTAGTTGGCTATTTGGGATTGATTGCTTCTAACTTTAATTGTTTTGGATTCCAGTGCATTGACTCTGGCTTAGGTTCAGGTTCATTTATGTAGGCTGCTGAGGCAGTGGAGACACGTTTGGTGTAATGGCTTCCTTGTTTATGTACTTAACAACATTATAGATATAAGATGTGTTTTGCATCACTAGAACTATGATTTACACTATAAATATGGATCAGACTAGAATTCAAAACTCTGTGACATATTGTTCAAAAGTACACATCATATAACATCATTTCTGTAGACCATATGATCTGAACAAAGTTTATTTATTTTAAGAATCTTCAAGAAATCCAGAACTATTAAAACTGTGTATACTGAAAAACCAGAGAAGGCAATGGCACCCCACTCCAGTACTCTTGCCTGGAAAATCCCATGGATGGAGGAGCCTGGTAGGCTGCAGTCCATGGGTCGCTAAGAGTCAGACACGACTGAGCGACTTCACTTTCACTTTTCACTTTCATGCATTGGAGAAGGAAATGGCAACCCACTCCAGTGTTCTTGCCTGGAGAATCCCAGGGACGGGGGAGCCTGGTGGGCTGCCGTCTATGGGGTTGCACAGAGTCGGACACGACTGAACTGACTTAGCATAGCATAGCATACTGAAAAACATACAGCATCTAACTTCCCAATTGCAGAGCTAGGGATTTAGATCAAGAAAAGGATTAAAACTATAAAAAATCTGGAAATCATTATCATGTGCAGTTGAGTTCAAGATGTGGTGATCTTGGCAAAAAGCACATTATCTATGTTTAAAAGACATGGAAACCCTTTAGAACTGTATTTTGTCACCATAATCAAAAGGCAGTTCATCATGTGCTTTCTCCTTATCTTGTAGCAGGAATGATAAATATTTCTAGGTTCAGAAATCAAAAACTCAAAATCCCCCTTACGAATATGACAGTTTGCTGATACTGAAACAGAAAAGTTTGCAGTTGTTACTGTCTTCACATACTTGTTTCTTTGTGCATTATTGATTGGTTTTTATTCAAAGAGAAAACTAATTCTTTCTTTAACAATACAGAATATTTCTCATATTCACTTCTTAGTTTGGGAGGAAAAGTACAAATCCAGTTGCTGAAACTTTGTTCCTGATTTTTTTTTTTACTGATTCAGTGGACTCAACTTGATGTCTTCTGTAATGTGTTTCCCTTCATGGCTTTCTAGATGTCCTTCTGAACAGGTCTTTACATGACCTATATTTGTTCCTGGAGAAGGTAACATGACCATACAGATTTGGTCAAAATAATGAGCATTCCTTTAAAGGCCATCTAGAGGAGAAAGGTTTTGCTCAGCACATTTTTATTACGATATAACTTCTTCTCTTTCTTTCTCTCTTGCTTGCTCTCTTTTACTTATTCTTTTCTTATGAAACATCAAATCGTTCCTTAGGAAGAGAAACTCACAGACTAAAAATGTAAGGCTTTCTTTGTGTCTGGAGGAAATTTTGTCATTTAAAATAAAATAGCTCTTACCAAGCAGTACAACCTTCCTGAGTAGTTCATTCCTGGGACTGTTTGCATTTTTTCCCAGTGAGCTGGCGTGATAGGCAGCAGAACCTATTTATAACAGGCAAGAAGAGCTATTAAACTATTTGGGCTGGGTTAAGAATAAAAGCTGCAAGTGATTGGTTGAAATTTTAATGTGCCCCTTCCCAGCAAGCATCCGTTGCCCTTTTGGGGGAGATGTGGCTGTATGTCAGGTTTGTGACAGCTCGACTCAGGAGCAGCGTGTGATGTGAAAATGGAAACAGTTGGATTGAAACCATACATGGTGAAGTCAGAAAGATGCTCTTTCTTGACCTGTTACTGAAATATGCTGGGGTTATTTCAGTGCCTGAAGAATAAATAGAACTTGAGGTACTCTGGAGGATAATGTAAAAGTATGTGAGAGGACTTTGTGAATTTTCCCAGGAAATGCCTCTCAGCCAATTATATTTTAGGTTTCACTCTGACTTTAGAAAATATTATTCCCCTGCAATAAAGTCTGGGCACTTGGGATGTGCACACAGAACTAACCTGCTTCTTTAAAGATGTGAGAGAGTTTCCTACCTAAACTCAGGATTAAAGCACGGAGGCAAAACCAAAGGAAACTAAACCACAGCTAAAACCCCAAAGAAGCACAAGAAGATACTGTAAATTACTTGGTTCAGTTCAGTTCAGTTGCTCAGTCGTGTCCGACTCTTTGTGACCCCATGAATCGCAGCATGCCAGGCCTCCCTGTCCATCACCAACTCCTGGAGTTCATTCAAACTCACGTCCATCGAGTCGGTGATGCCATCCAGCCATCTCATCCTCTGTCGTCCCCTTCTCCTCCTGCCCCCAATCCCTCCCAGCATCAGAGTCTTCTCCAATGAGTCAACTCTTCGCATGAGGTGGCCAAAGTACTAGAGTTTCAGCTTTAGCATCATTCCTTCCAAAGAACACCCAGGACTGATCTCCTTTAGAATGGACTGGTTGGATCTCCTTGCCATCTAAGGGACTGTCTAGTTCAAAAGCATCAGTTCTTTGGTGCTCAGCTTTCTTCACAGTCCAACTCTCGCATCCATACATGACTACTGGAAAACCATAGCTTTGACTAGACGGACCTTTGTTGGCAAAGTAATGTCTCTGCTTTTGAATATGCTGTCTAGGTTGGTCATACCTTTCCTTCCAAGGAGTAAGCGTCTTTCAATTCCATGGCTGCAGTCACCATCTGCAGTGATTTTGGAGCCCAGAAAAATAAAGTCAGCCACTGTTTCCACTGTTTCCCCATCTATTTCCCGTGAAGTGATGGGACCAGATGCCATGATCTTTGTTTTCTGAATGTTGAGCTTTAAGCCAACTTTTTCACTCTCCTCTTTCACTTTCATCAAGAAGCTTTTTAGTTCCTCTTCACTCTCTGCCATAAGGATGGTGTCATCTGCATATCTTAGGTTATTGATATTTCTCCCAGCAATCTTGATTCCAGCTTGTGCTTCTTCCAGCTCAGCATTTCTCTGGTGTACTCTGCATAGAAGTTAAATAAGCAGGGTGACAATATACAGCCTTGACCTACTCCTTTTCCTATTTGGAACCAGTCTGTTGTTCCCTGTCCAGTACTAACTGTTGCTTCCTGACCTGCATGTAGGTTTCTCAAGAGGTAGATCAGGTGGTCTGGTATTCCCATCTCTTTCAGGATTTTCAGGATTTTCCACAGTTTATTGTGATCCACACAGTCAAAGGCTTTGGCATAGTCAATGTACAGAAATGGTATGGACCTAACAGAAGCAGAAAATATTAAGAAGAGGTGGCAAGAATAAACAGAAGAACTGTACAAAAAAGATCTTCATGACCCAGATAAGCACGATGGTGTGATCACTCACCTAGAGCCAGACATCCTGGAATGTGAAGTCAAGTGGGCCTTAGAAAGCATCACTACAAACAAAGCTAGTGGAGGTGATGGAATTCCAGTTGAGCTATTTCAAATCCTGAAAGATGATGCTGTGAAAGTGCTACACTCAATATGCCAGCAAGTTTGGAAAACTCAGCAATGGCCACAGGACTGGAAATGGTCAGTTTTCATTCCAATTCCAAAGACAGGCAATGCCAAAGAATGTTCAAACTACCACACAATTGCACTCATCTCACATGCTAGTAAAGTAATGCTCGATATTCTCCAAGCCAGGCTTCAGCAATACATGAACCATGAACTTCCAGATGTTCAAGCTGTATTTAGACAAGAGAGAGGAACCAGAGATCAAATTGCCAACATCCGCTGGATCATCAAAAAAGCAAGAGAGTTCCAGAAAAATACCTACTACTGCTTTATTGACTATGCCAAATTACTTGGTAACTAGTGATAAACTATCCAGAATCATAGAATATTTGACCTGGGGAGGATACTAAAAACTCTTTAGTCCAAACTCTTTTTTAGATGAAGAAAACAAGAAAAAAAAAATTAAAATAACCTCATAACCTAGCCATTTATAGCAAAATTGGAATCACTTCTCATGGCTTCTTATCTCCCAGTCCACAAGTGCCCTTCCTAGGGAAATGCAAATCAATAGCAAAAATTTACAAATAGAAGGCCTGTCTACAAGTTGTTGGAGCAATGTAGTCTATTGGAACTCGTTGACTTGTCAAGTCCATGGCCCCTGGACTGTGTAGCAGCCAAAAATAAGCGTCAGCATCTTGGTATTTCAAGCACTTATATTTATCTGGTTTGATTACTCCCAGGAAGAATAAAGAAGCTGGATATTTTCAGGAACATATAGCCATTCAAACTAAAAGGGGGATGGCACTGGTATTGTGAAAAAATAAAGACAAAGGTTTAGGCAGTTAAGAAAGATCACTGATCAGAGGAGTCAGTCTTCTCTGCATTTTTAGCTTTATTTATGAAACACTGAGATGTTCTCTTTTAATTATATTAGCATTTAATACTGTGAGAATTGGTCTGTTTTACTATAACCTGCCTTCTTAGCTAAGCCTTTTCTGTTGTTTAGTCACCAATTGTGTCTGACTCTTTGTGATCCCATGGACTGTAGCCCATCAGGCTCCTCTGTGCATGGGATTTTTCAGGCAAAAATACTGGAGTGGGTTGCCATTTTCTTCTCCAGGGGACTGAACCCACATCTCCTGCATTGCTGGTGGATTCTTTGCTGCCTTATTTCCTAGCAAAATTGTATATGAGAAATATACTTCCTCTCTATGAGAGTATTTATTTAAATTGGTACTTTCAGCTCTCATGCAGACACAGACTTATTTACGTCTGTGAGAAGCTCAGCATCCAAGAAGCACATCCTACTGGAGGATAATTCTTGTTACTGGTTTCATCTTGTTTTCATGCCAAGGGACAACAGAGAGGAACTTTTCTTCTAATGTGACACTGATAAACCATCCAACTTACACTGCTGCTGCTGCTAAGTCGCTTCAGTAGTGTCCGACTCTGTGCGACCCCATAGACGGCAGCCCACCAGGCTCCCCTGTCCCTGGGATTCTCCAGGCAAGAACACTGGAGTGGGTTGCCATTTCCTTCTCCACAACTTACACTAGAAAGCAATTATTGTAGTTAAATCAAGTTGTGTTATGAATTTGAGACTTAACTCTGAGTCTCTCCTAAGCTTTCGTTTTCAGTATCTAAATGGAAGAAACACCTTTAGAAGAAAAGTGAAAGGAAAATCTAGATCAAGCTTTCCATTACTCCGGGTTTTATCTTAGCAGGTTTTTGAGTGGATCAAGTGAAATAATATACACAAATGTTAAAAATATTATTATAGATTTTAAACATTAACTTGTTGAAGTTTATTTTATTTTATAATATTAAAATATTTAAATGGATAAAATGTTTCAGATAATTATACCGACACATTTGTCACGTTAACCACTGACCTGTGTGTGTCTATCAATGATTTCATATCATCTTCTCAACCCTATGGGAGTAACTACTATTTCTGTTTTGAAATGTGAAAATTAAGTCTCAAAAAAGTCATGCAACTCATATATGGCAGGTCCACAGATCTTATGACTCTGGAATATATGCTTCTGACCATTTAGTTCTACTCCCTAAAATTAAACTGCTACTTTTCATTGTATCACAGAAAAATGTAGGAGATAACTTTGTAACTCTACTGATCATGTACTAATTTTATCAGATTCTAGTAGGTTTTGTTTGGTTGTCTTTTTTTTTTAATGAAAAATCTTAGAACATTTAAACTATCCTATGTTTTTTTATGAAGAGAAATCAGAACAAAGCAGACTGTCAGCAACTGGCAAGAATCAATGATTCATGTGAGAGACTATTATCTCTGGTGATAATAGAGACTGCTGGGCTAAGAGCCTAGTGACAGGAATCTGCCTTATCCAAGCTGTGAGATTTATGTAAACAATATTACTGAAATACGTTGTCTACTATTCCTTTATACCTCTAAAATTCTATGGTTCTCTTGTAGAACCTTCCATTGGAACATCTGACTATTTCTTTAAACGGCATATGTTTAAATTACAGGGGGAAAAAATAGTGGTATCAATATAGAATTAAATGCACACTTGAGTTCCATATTCCACGAAACATTTCTCAGAAAAAAACTAGCAGTGAACTGATAGTAAAATGACCAAGGTAAAAATATAAAAATATAATATTATAAGACAATCTGATAACTACAAGGGTGGTGTAAGAAGAGACAAACTTACCTAATGGAGAAAGTGAGGCTTGATTTTAGGGAAGAGTTTTTGAGCATCTCTCCTCCATAGTCATTTCTAATGGCAGCTTTAGTGCAGAGTCAATGCTTTGGAGTTTGTTTAGCTTATAGTTACCCTGAAAGTGTTCTGCCTCGAGGGTTAAGTCATTTGAAACTTCAGCCCAATTCTGCTGACTCTACATTCTGTTCTTTTTATTTTTCTATCAGTATCCTTCTCATTTCATAAATCTAGAGTTCAGTTTAGTTGCTCAGTCGTGTCTGACTCTTTGCAACCCCATGAATTGCAGCACGCCAGGCCTCCCTGTCTATCACTAACTCCCAGAGCTCATTCAAACTCATGTCCATCGAGTCGGTGACGCTATCCAGCCTCTGTCGTCCCCTTCTCCTCCTGCCCCCAGTCCCTCCCAGCATCAGAGTCTTTTCCAGTGAGTCAACTCTTTGCATGAAGTGGCCAAAGTATTGGAGGTTCAGCTTTAGCATCAGTCCTTCCAAAGAAAACCCAGAACTGATCTCCTTTAGAATGGACTGGTTGGATCTCCTTGCAGTCCAAGGGACTCTCAAAAACACCACAGTTCAAAAGTATTCAGATGTAATCATGGGAATTAACTGTTTAACAGAAGAAATTGAAAACATTTTCAGCTACTTGTTTATAGATCACCCATTCACAACCAAACACCACGTTTTAAATGGGAGTGGGGGTAGTTGTGGTGGTATCACTGCCTTTTATATTTAAAAAAAAAAAAAGTACGTTATTTCAGCTAACTTGTTAAAACACAACAAAAAATTGTGAAAAAAAACTCAGGGCTATCTAAGGAAGTGTCTTAGATACACTTCCTTTGTGGGAAAAATAAAAAGAATACACACTTTTTTTTCCCTCCTAGCAAATCCAGACTAGATTGAAATACTGAGTCTACCAGGAAGCTATTCCTAATGCCAGACAATATGAAAAGATCTGGAATGTCACTATAATAATTTCAGGTGGTAAATGAATATTCTTTATGGATTTCTGGCTTTCCCCTAAGATAACTGAAAACCCAGAAATGTACCCTAACAATTTAACTTATTATTTAAAACAGATCCAGGTTTGGTCCATCTAGGGAAAGTCAGGGGTATAGAGAAAGATTCTGCCCTTAAGCAGCAATGCTCTCAACATTCACCCAGAGGGTTGTCCTATTATAAACATCATGTGTCCTCCAAAGCCAAAGGATATTTAATCTTGTGGGTTAATTAAAATATAAAGTTTCCCTTTCCATTGCCCATTTTTTTTCTACTACTATCCATCCCATATCATTTGCATATTTCAGTTGGCATTTTTTCATTTTTCTCTAATCCTTTAGAATTCCGCATTTTTCAAAGCTCATAATATAAACAGCCTACCTTTTCATGAATGTTCTGTGCCTACCTTCATATAGCATATCCCAGCACTTCCATTAGTGAAAGGTAACTAAAATTAGAGAAGGAAGCAATATTTCCAATCACCATGCCCACAGCTTGGGCAGCTGTCATTCAGTTGTCTGGTAATACCTGTTAAGGTTGTTGAGCAAGTATATCTTCTACAGCAGAGGGCATGAAATAATTAAATAGCAAGATCCTCTGGGAGAATGTATTTAAAGTTTAACATAGAACATGTCAGGGCAACTGTGTTCTGTCCAATAGCAGCTCTGGATTTTTATTAAGGAAACATTCAGGAATTTATTATAACTGTTGTTTAAGATAATAAAAAATAAGTTCTTTTCCACCTTCATCACTATAGCAAACTAGTTCAGGACAATTAGACACTCAGATTAGACATACACACACACACATTATTTCAGAAATAGTAAATAAACAACAGCAGATATCCTGTAGAACATAGGGCATAAATTACTTAGCCCTGGTTGGCTACCCAGTATCAAAAGTGAAACCAGAACCTAGGGGCATGTATTACTACTAAATATGCAATGATAAAATGACACCCCTTGCTCTGAAATGTTTTAATTTAACACAATAAGGACTTGTGTAGACACGATGCTTGAAACTTATCCTATATTTCTGGGTTCAATTACTGCATACGCCAATTGCAGATATTTTTCTGTTTGTGAGCATTGAGTTTGTGCAGCTCTCTTTTTGCCCCTATTTGTTAGAGAATTTCAGCTTATAAATAGATCATCTCTGCTAGAAAATAAGAGGGTCATTAGGATCAATTTCTAAATGAAGAATACTACATTTTATTCATTTCTGTACACACAGAAACACAAAGTAAAACACAAAAGCACACATAAAAGTTTTCTTAAAACATCTAGTTATTTCTTACATTTGTAGACCTCCATCTGCTAAGAATGTTTCAGGACCTTTCATGCTAAGGTTGAGAACCAATTGAATTAGGGAATTCCTGATTCTCTTAGCAAAATGAGAATCTTGTGACAGAGCCAAGGAGGTAGTTTTTCTAGTACTAATGCCATGGACAGCTTTGCTCTTGGTATAACATTGAATCTCAGGAGCCTCTACCCTTCACCTAGCAGCAATAACTTAATGAAGGAAGCTTGTACCTACAAAGAAAACACAGAGTAGGTTTGCAAATCATGATAATGTTATGTGTATGTTGTACTGGATATCACTCACCAAGAATTCCACACACATTTTTTTAGGACGGGAAATTTCTATTTAGTCTATGGCTTTTTATGTGACTGTCAGCCAATTCCTTACTCAGAAGCTGATGATGGCTTATTTTTCTATCTTGATTATTTTCTTGGGATTTTTGGCCATCCTGTTTAGGCTCCTGCTGCTGCTGGCAGGTGGGTCTCATCAGCATCCAAGCGATGCAGAATTGAGATGCTTCATAAATGACTGCCCGAGGAGGTTTGACACATCTTTGTAGAATTTTTTTTGAAAATATTCTTGCCACATTTGCCTGAAGTCTTTGTAAAAATATGTTTCTTTTCACATATGAGACTAATTTTGCTCATTGCTTATGAATATTACTTATAGTGCGCTTTTATCCCTTATTCCCTATATCACACAGTAAAAGTTTCATAATGTGCAGCAAGTGTGAAGACTTGTTGCTATGGACTGAAGGCATGTCTCCAACTCCTCCATCTATATGTTGAAAACCTAACTCCCAGTGTGACAGCATTTGGAAATGGGTTCTTGGGGAGATAATTAGGCTTAAATGAGGTAATGAAGATGGGGCTCTCATTATGAAATTAGTGCCCTTACCAGGAGAGACACCATAGAACACACTTTCTCTCTCTCTTTCTAACCCCTGCTCCCTGCCATGTGAGGACAGAGGGGAAGACAGACATCCATAAGCCATAAAGAGAGTTCGCACCAGAAATCAAACCTTGCTGGACCTTAATATTGTATTTTTCAGCCTCCAGAACAAAATTTATTTCTGTTGTTTAAGCCACCTCATCTATAGTATTTTATCATGATAGCCCACGCTGACTAAAACACTTGTCGTACAGCAAATGTCAATATAAATATGATTGGTCAATTTGATTTATAAGGTAGTCAAGCTTAGTCATCCATTTAAAAATCCACTTGCAGTTAACCGCACAAAAATCAAGAGGTTTTATTTGTAGGGTAATTTATCATATTTGTTGTTCAGTGGCTCAGTCACGTCCAACTCTTTGCAACCCCGTGGACTGCCGTCCACCAGGCCTTCCTGTCTATTACTGTCTCCTGGAGCTTGCTCAAACTCATGTCCATTGAGTCAGTAATGTCATTCAACCATCTCATCCTCTGTTATCTCCTTCTCCTCCTGCCTTCAATCTTTCCCAGCATCGGGGTCTTTTCTAAAGAGTCGACTCTTCACATAACGTACCCAAAGTATTGGAGCTTCAGTTTCAGCATCAGTCCTTCCAACGAATATTCAGGGTTGATTTCCTTTAGGATGGACTGGTTGGATCTCCTTGTAATCCCAGGGACTCTCAAGAGTCTTCTCCAACACCACAGTTCAAAAGCATCAATTCTCTGGTGTGCAGCCTTCTTTATGGTCCAACTCTCACATCCATACCATAGTATGTCCCCCTAACACTTTTAGAGGGTTTCGTGTGGTGTTTCAGCAGTAGAGAATTCACCTGCAAAGCAGGAGAGTGCCTGCAATGCAGGAGATACGGATTCAATCCCTGGGTCGGGAAGATCCCTGGAGAAGGAAATGGCAGTCCACTCCAGTATTCTTGCCTGGAACACCCCATGGACAGAGGAGCCTGACATGCTACGGTTCATGGTGATGCAAGTCAGATACAATAGCAACTGAAGTACCACCACCACCACCAAAACTTTCAGGTTTCTCTAAACAGACTAGGAGACTCCTTTCTAATAATTTGTATATTTTCTTGCATTTCTTATATGGACAACCATGCCATTTACAAATGAAAAAATAATTTGTTTTGATCTCTGTGATCTTGGCCATTTTATTTAATTTTCTTGTGTTATTAAATTGTCTAGCATCCCCAGTGTATTGCTGAATAAAAAACAATGTGCAGTATCCTCATATGATATTTTCAGGAGACTTTTGATAGAAGAAACCTTTTCTGGGTCAGATGTTCCTCCTCCATTCTTATTTGCTAAGTTTTAGTTTATCTACATGAATGAGTATTGAATTGATTTTCATTACTTAGTGAGACTGTTCTTTGTTAATTATCCTTTAAGGGGTGGGTTGCATTTCATTGCATTCTAAGAGAGATCATCACTTTTTTCAGGAGTGGATTTTTCTGTAGCTTTTTCTTGTTTCTTATCTGAGTCCAGTTAGTCAGTACAGGACTGAAAAAGAGCACCACAGTATTGTGGACCCCTACTTCCTCTACCTTTTTCCTGTACTTTGTGTGGCCTTCATTCCTTGTAACCAAGGATGATCTGTTTAATAATTTTTTCATCTGCATTAGAGCCAGCTGGAAGGACTATGCAGAAGGAGAAAAGAGGCCCACACTTTGTAAAAACAAAGCTTCCTCCTATAATACTCCAGTGGCCAGAACTTACTCACATGTGCCTTCTAGCTACAAGAGAGGCTTGCTTTACCAATTTCTGCTATTTAATATTTCCTGTATTCTATTTTATTTTGGCATATTCTATCATTTATTGTCTAGCTTTGTAAGTCAAGTGTTTAACTCTTATACTTAATCTTTCTAGTTTCTTAATAAAATTATTGAGGGCTATAAACAAATGTTTCTTGAGAATCACTTAGATACATTTCAGTTGTTCAGGTCTGTATCTTTTATAATATTCATTGCAAATTCTACTTAAAGCCATTAGTTATTTAAAGGGTGTGTTTTTAAATTTTTTGTGATTTAAAAATACATTCTAACATTGATTTCTTATATAATTGGCCAGAAAACATGAAATATATGCTGTAGATTTTTTAGTATTTATTGAGATTGCCTTTTCTTTTAATATATGGTCACATTTTGCAACTGTCCCTTTTGTGCTTGAGAGAACTTTGTATTCTCTATTTACTGGATTTATGAGTTCTATCAGATTTGGCTTATTAATCATGTCACTTAGACCTTCTATACAGGTGTTAATTATTTTCTGCTTAATTTCTGCTTACTTCTGATCAGATCAGATCAGTCACTCAGTCGTGTCCGACTCTTTGCGACCCCATGAACCCCAGCACGCCAGGCCTCCCTGTCCATCACCAGCTCCCGGAGGTCACCCAGACTCATACCCATCGAGTCAGTGATGCCATCCAGCCATCTCATCCTCTGTCGTCCCCTTCTCCTCCTGCCCTCAATCCCTCCCAGCATCAGAGTCTTCTCCAATGAGTCAACTCTTCGCATGAGGTGGCCAAAATACTGGAGTTTCAGCTTTAGCATCATTCCTTCTAAAGAAATTCCAGGATTGATCTCCTTCAGAATGGACTGGTTGGATCTTCTTGCAGTCTAAGGGACTCTCAAGAGTCTTCTCCAACACCACAGTTCAAAAGCATCAATTCTTCGGCGCTCAGCCTTCTTCACAATCCAGCTCTCACATCCATACATGACCACAGGAAAGACCATAGCCTTGACTAGGCGAACCTTTGTTGGTAAAGTAATGTCTCTGCTTTTGAATATGCTATCTAGGTTGGTCATAACTTTCCTTCCAAGGAGTAAGCGTCTTTTAATTTCATGACTGCAGTCACCATCTGCAGTGATTTTGGAGCCCAGAAAAACAAAGTCTGACACTGTTTCCACTGTTTCCCCATCTATTTCCCATGAAGTGATAAAGGTATGTTAAAAATTTCCCATTGATTTTGGATATGTGCATTTTTAATTATATTTCTGAAGGTTTTCTCATATTTATTGACATATAAGTTATTGACTATTTAATAAGTTATTGACTTGTATCTTTATGTGGACTTTTCTGTTAATTTTTCGGTTAAAGTCTAATGCATCTCACATTAACTATGCTAAATTAACTTTACATCTTCATTTGCTTGTTATTTTGTGTGTGTGTGTGTGTGTCTTTGTTGTCAGAATCAGTGCCCTTTTTTATATGTGTCTCTTAAAACAGAGTGGCAAGAATACACAGAAGAACTATACAAAGAAGATCTTCATAACCAAAATAATCACGATGGTGTGATCACTCACCTAGAGCCAGACATCTTGGAATGTGAAGTCAAGTGGGCCTTAGAAAGCATCACTACGAACAAAGCTAGTGGAGGTGATGGAATTCCAGTGGAGCTATTCCAAATCCTGAAAGATGATGCTGTGAAAGTGCTGCACTCAATATGCCAGCAAATTTGGAAAACTCAGCAGTGGCCACAGGACTGGAAAAGGTCAGTTTTCATTCCAATCTCAAAGAAAGGCAATGCCAAAGAATGTTCAAACAACCACACAATTGCGCTCATCTCACATGCTAGTAAAGTAATGCTTCAAATTCTCCAAGCCAGGCTTCAGCAATACATGAACTGTGAACTTCCAGATGTTCAAGCTGGATTTAGAAAAGGCAGAAGAACCAGAAATCAAATTACCAACATCCTCTGGATCATCAAAAAAGCAAGAGAGTTTGAGAAAAACATCTATTTCTGCTTTATTGACTATGCCAAATCCTTTGACTGTGTGGATCACAATAGACTGTGGAAAATTCTGAAAGAGATGGGAATACCAGACTATCTGACCTGCCTCTTGAGATACCTATATGCAAATCAGGAAGCAACAGTTAGTACTGGACATGGAACAACAGATTGGTTCCAAATAGGAAAAGGAGTATGTCAAGGCTGTATGTTGTCACCCTGCTTATTTAACTTCTATGCAGAGTACATCATGAGAAACGCTGGGCTGGAGGAAGCACAAGCTGGAATCAAGATTGCCAGAAGAAATGTCAATAACCTCAGATATGCAGATGACACCACCCTTATGGCAGAAAGTGAAGAAGAACTAAAGAACTTCTTGATGAAAGTGAAAGAGGAAACTGAAAAAATTGACTTAAAATTCAACATTCAGAAAACCAAAATCATGGCATCCTGTCCCATCACTTCATGGGAAATAATGGGGAAACAGTAGAAATGGTGGCTGACTTTCTTTTGCTGGGCTCCAAAATCACTGCAGGTGGTGACTGCAGCCATGAAATTAAAAGACGCTTACTCCTTGGAAGGAAAGTTATGACCAACCCAGACAGCATATTCAAAAGCAGAGACATTACTTTGCCAACAAAGGTCTGTCTAGTCAAGGCTACGGTTTTTCTAGTGCTCATGTATAGATGTGAGAGTTGGACTATAAAGAAAGCTGAGCACTGAAGAATTGATGCTTTTAAACTGTGGTGTTGGAGAAGACTCTTGAGATTTCCTTGGACTGCAGGAGATCCAACCAGTCCATCCTAAAGGAGATCAGTCCTGGGTGTTCATTGGAAGGACTGGTGTTGAAGCTGAAATGCCAATATTTTGGCCACCTGATGCGAAGAGCTGACTCATTTGACAAGACCCTGATGCTGGGAAAGATTGAGGGCAGGAGGAGAAGGGACTGACAGAGGATGAGATGGTTGGATGGCATCATTGACTCAATGGACATGAGTTTGAGTGGACTCCAGGAGTTGGTGATGGACAGGGAGGCCTGACGTGCTGCGGTTCACGGGGTCACAAAGAGTCGGACACAACTGAGTGACTGAACTGAACTAAAACAGAGTTAGCTGGATGTTTTAAAGAATGATTTAATAATTTCTTCTTTTAATCTGTTAGTTTAATGCACTTGCCTTTATTGTGTTTTGGAGAAGGCAATGGCAACCCACTCCAGTACTCTTGCCTGGAAAATCCCATGGATGGAGGAGCCTGGTGGGCTGCAGTCCATGGGGTCGCAAAGAGTCAGACACAACTGACTGACTTCACTTTCACTTTTCACTTTCATGCATTGGAGAAGGAAATGGCAACCCACTCCAGTGTTCCTGCCTGGAGAATGCCAGGGGCGGCAGAGCCTGGTATGCTTCCATCTATGGGGTTGCACAGAGTCAGACACGACTGAAGTGACTTAGCAGCTTAATATATTTACTGATTTATAACATCATATTTTGGTTGTATTTTCCATACAAACATTTTGTTTGTTATTTGTCCTATTTTTTTGCATTTCGTTTGATTAAAGTTTTTTTAAAATATGTCCTTATTTCCTTTGCTCATTTGGAAACTATAGACTATAATTCTTTTCATTTACTGGACACTCATTAAATTTGATGCTATACAAATTATATAAATAAGTATACATTTTTCTAACAAAGTTCAAAGTTATTCAAAATGTCTATGCTTCTCCTGTGAATGATATGGATCTCAGTTTGTTTTATCTATTCATAGAACACCTAATCCCATAATTACCCTTTTTTACTATTATATAGAGTTTTATCTATCAGTTTGAAACTAGCAAATACATTTAAGCTTTTACAATCTAATTTTTTTAATTTACCCTTATTCTTGAATGATAGTTTAATTAAGTATAGAATTCTAACTGAAAATCAATCTCAATATCTAGAAGATATTACTCCATTATTTTACCCAGTCTATTGTTACTGATACGATTTGTTCTCTCTTTCTGAATGTTTTGCACTTTTAGTTAATCCTTTTTTTCTTTCCTTTTAAAAAAGAATTTTATATTTTTTTCTTGAAACACTGTATGATTCTAATGTGTTTAGATGTGAATTTATTTCTATCATTTCTATATTTTACATGGTGTGCTTTCAATATCAGAACTCTTATCTTTTTATCTAGGAGTTACCACATCAATAGCCCTTTAGTCAGTAATCCTGATTCTCATATTGACAACACATTGATTAGTTTATGTTCTCTCCAGGTGAGTGAAAAATGAAAGTGTTAGTTGCTCAGTCATGTCTAACTCTTTGTGATCCCATGGACTGTATGTAGCCCACCAGGCTCTTCTGTCCATGGAATTCTTGAGGCAATACTGGAGTGGGTAACCAGTCCCTTCTCCAGGGAATCTTCCCAACCCAAGGATCAAACGCAGGTCTCCCGTATTGCAGGCAGATTCTTTACTGCATGAGCCACCAGGAAAGCCCCACTCTAGCTGAGTAATTGTGCTAAATTTGGAAAACAAGCCATTATTCCGTAGGGGCCTGTCTCAATGTGAAAATAAACTATGTTTACCATCATCTGTGGTCGGTTGTTACAATAATGGTCCTAATGAATGATACTCAAGTATCCATACCCTTATGTAGTCCCTTCCACATTTACATTGATTGGACTTGGACTTTTGACTTACTCTGACTAATAGATTCTCAGTAAATATGACATAATCAGAGTCTTAATACATGCTTGTGCGCTGGGGCTGGCCCTGTAGGAACCCTGAGATAGCCATGTCATAAGGACTCATAGTCTAGCACTTCTCCCAAGATGATCTAAGTCAACCCTCTAGGTGAATGTGGTCATAGGCAAAATGAGAAGCACCACAAAGCCATCATTCAGAAGTATGAAAAATAATAAATTCTTACTGTTTTAGGGTACTGAGTTTTTGAATGGAACAATAGTTAATACAATGTCTGACGTTTTTAACCTTTCTTTCCCCAATCGTATGTTCCAAACTCCATACAGACTTTTTTTATACCTAGTTGAGATGATGGCATACATACAAACTATTCAATCCTTTGTTCCTTATGACTAGTTATTCCCAGAAAACCATATTTACAGAACTTATGTAGGATATCCAGGGTCTCAAATTGTGGATAAAAGGCGAGAACAGATTAAATATATAAATAAAACAGTTTCTTAGTGCTGTGAAAGAAGATAGTGTTTTTGTGGGTAGAATAGTGTCCATTAGAAAATGCCAACGCTCTGAAAAAAACAACAAGCAGATGTTGGTAGGTAAAGCAGAGACTGTGAATCATGCTTACTGTCTGAATTTTCCTTCCCAATGGGATGAAGTCCAAATTTTACATGGAAAAGATGCATGATTGCCTTTCATTACACAAAGAGCTTCAAGTCATACTTCCTTGGAAGCCATTTGACTTCAAAGATAAACTTCAAGTTAGTCATTTGCTGGCCTTAAATCAGGCAGGGTAGATTTTGTGGTTTACAAGCAACCAGCCTTCTGATTGAGTTCAGGCCAAACATTTGCAAAGGGTGTCCCAGGTTGCCTTAAGGGCAGACCCTTAAAAGCAGACCCTCCTCATTTTTTATTAACAGTGTGTCTGCCTCTCTTTGGCTCAAGATTATTCCAATTTGAGGCTAAAGAATGTATTCCAGCAACTGAGTAAATTTTATCAAAATAAAGAGAGAAGCAATCTTTTACTGAGAGCTTGATAATTTCTGAGGAACCTGTTTAGGAAGTATAGAAGCTAAGCTGAGTTATGCCCACTCAACCTAAAGGCTCTTTATTTTTAAGAAATACTTTTATAAAAAGCTGATGTTTAGAGATGAAGTCTATAAATTTGTTTGGAATATGATTTTAAGAAATTTTCTCTACCAAAGTAAGCAATTTGATTATCATTTTTGAGGAAACACCAGAGGTTATTAAAGAAGAGAAATGCATAATGAGAACTGGGACATTTTTCTATTTTTTTCCCCATGCATTGTGTTTTAGGATAACCCTAGTGATTACCATGGGAAAAGACTGCATAAGAAGAGCAAGTTTGAGAGTTTCAGAAATCATGACTTGCTTGAGTAGATTAAGCTAAAGACTGCTGTTGTTGGAGGGTTCTGGAAACAGGAAATATTCTGTTTATTGGTGTGTCTTAAATATGAATTGAGATAAGAGGTATATAATATCAGGACAGATGAACAACACAGTACAGTTTTGAGTGTAAGGAGGTGGCTAGGAGCAGCATTTAGACTTGAAGTCAGCTCAGAGTAGAGTTTGAGAACAGAGCCATGGATTATGGTTCTAATTCCAGGTTGATGAAAAAAGAAATTAACAAGACCAGAATCAGGACAGAGCCTGGGAATTATGCCTCTCAATCTGGATTGAGGAGATAGGTTCACACAACAGCTCTACTGACTTATAACTGTTGCTCCTAGGCTGCCAATATTTATCATTCACTTTTAGGACAATTTTTGTAGTGTGGTTATACAATGCAAGAAAGTATAAGAAATTCTTCTGAGAAGACAGCACATTAAAGAAAGATGAATTTTCTCCTTGGACCATATTGGGGGCACCTTGTAATTTCAGCTTTGAGAAAGATTATCAAAAGGATATCACACAACCCAATTACAAGCACTGAAGTTGAAGCTGTGACCAAAACTCTCCCAAAAAACAAAATCCCAGGACCAGAGGGCTTCACAGGAGAATTCTATCAAACATTTAGAGAAGAGCTAATGCTTATCCTTCTAAAACTCATTCTACAAAGCCACCATCACCCTGATACCAAAACCAGACAGAGACAACACAAAAAAAGAAAACTGCAGGCCAATATCATTGATGAACAAAAATCCTCAACAAAATTTTAGCAAACACAATTCAGCAACACATCAAAAAGCTCATAGACCATGATCAAGTTGTATTTATTCCAGGGATACAAGGATTCTTCAATATACACAAATCAATCAATGTGATATATCATGTTAACAAATTGAAAGGTAAAAACCACATGATAATCTCAATAGATGCATAAAAAGCCTTTTGCAAAATTCAGTAACCATTTATGTTTAAAACTCTTCAAAAAATGGGAATAGAAGGAACCTACCTTAACACAGTAAAGGCCATATATGATAAGCCTACAATGAACATTATTCTCAACGGTGGAAAACAGAAAGCATTCTCCCTATGATCAGGAACAAGACAAGGGCATCCACTTTCACCATTATTATTCAGCATAGTTCTGGAAGTTCTAGCTACAGCAATCAGAGAAGAAAAAGAATCCAGATCAGAAAAGAAGTAAAAGCTCTCAGCTTGCAAATGACATGATACTGTATATACAAAACCCTAAAGATAGTATCAGAAAATTACTAGAGCTAATCAGTGAATTTAGCAAACTTGCAGGATATAAAATCAATACACAGAAATCACTTGCATTTTTATATACTAACAATGAAAAATCAGAAAGAGAAATTAAGCAATCAATCCCATTCACCATTGCAACAAAAAGAATTAAATATCTAGGACTAAACTTACCTAAGGAGACAAAAGAACTGTACACAGAAAATTATAAGACACTAATGAAAGAAATCAAAGGCAACATAAACAGATGGAGAGATATTCCATGTTCCTGGGTAGGAAGAGTCAATACTGTGAAAATGAATATACTACCAAACACATCAGTATTGTGAAAACGGCTATACCACCAAACACAATCTACAGATTCATTGTGATCCCTATCAAATTACCAATGACATTTTTTACAGAAGTAGAACAAAAAATTTCACAATTCATATGGAAACACAAAAGACCCCGAATAGCCAAAGCAGTCTTGAGAAAGAAGAATGGAGCTGGAAGAATCAACCTTCCTGACTTCAGATTATACTACAAAGCTACAGTCATCAAGACAGTATGGTACTGGCACAAAAACAGAAATATAGACCAATGGAACAAGATAGAAAGCCCAGAAATAAATCCATGCATCTATCAGATCAGATCAGATCAGATCAGTCGCTCAGTCGTGTCCGACTCTTTGCGACCCCATGAATCGCAGCACGCCAGGCCTCCCTGTCCATCACCAACTCCTGGAGGTCACTCAGACTCACATCCATCGAGTCAGTGATGCCATCCAGCCATCTCATCCTCTGTTGTCCCCTTCTCCTCTTGCCCTCAATCCCTCCCAGCATCAGAGTCTTCTCCAATGAGTCAACTCTTCGCATGAGGTGAACAAAGTACTGGAGTTTCAGCTTTAGCATCATTCCTTCCAAAGAAATCCCAGGGCTGATCTCCATCAGAATGGACTGGTTGGATCTCCTTGCAGTCCAAGGGACTCTCAAGAGTCTTCTCCAACACCACAGTTCAAAAGCATCAATTCTTCGGCGCTCAGCCTTCTTCATAGTCCAGCTTTCACATCCATACATGACCACAGGAAAAACCATAGCCTTGACTAGATGAACCTTTGTTGGCAAAGTAATGTCTCGGCTTTTGAATATGCATCTATAGATACCTTATTTTTAACAAAGGAGGCAAAAATATACAATGGGGCAAAGACAGCCTCTTCAGTAAATGGTCTTTTACAGCTACATGTAAAAGAATGACATTGGAACACTTCCTAACAGCATACATAAAGATAAACTCAAAATGGATTAAATACCTAAATGTAAGACCAGAAACTATAAAACTCTTAGAGGAAAACATAGGCTGAACACTTGATAACATAAATCAAAGCAATATCATCTCATAGAGGTGGGTCATACCCACCTCTTAGAGTAATGGAAATAAACCCAAAAGTAAACAAGCGGGACCGTATTAAACTTAAAAGCTTTTGCACAGCAAAGGAAACTATAAGCAAGGTGAAAAGACAACCCTCAGAATGGTAGAAAATAATAGTAAATGAAACAACTGACAAAGGATTAAGTTCCAAAATATATAAGCAGCTCATACAACTCAATACCAGAAAAATAGACAACCCAATCAAAATGTGGGAAAAGAGCCTAAACAGATATTTCTCCAAAGAAGACATACAGATGGCTAACAAACACATGAAAAGATGCTCAGCATTGCTTATTATTAGAGAAATGCAAATCAAAACTAGAATGATATATCACCTTACACCAGTCAGAATGGCCCTCATTAAAAAGTCTACAAACAATAAATGCTGGAGAGGTTATGGAGAAAAGGGAACACTCTTTCACTGTTGGTGGGAATGTAAATTGATGCAGCCACTATGGAAGATGGTATAGAGATTCTTAAAAAACTAGGAATAAAACCACCACATGACCCAGCAGTCCCACTCCTAAGCATATACCCTGAGGAAACCAAAATTGAAAAAGACACATATATCCCATTGTTCACTGCAGCACTATTTACAATAGCTAGAACATGGAAGCAACCTAGATATCCACTGACAGATGAATGGATAAAGAAGCTGTGATACATATACACAATGGTATATTACTCAGCCATAAAAGGAACACATTTGAGTCAGTTCTAATAAGGTGGATAAACCTAGGACCTATTATACAGAGTGAAGTAAGTCAGAAAGAGAAAGATAAATATTGTATTCTAATGCATATATATGGAAATGGTACTGTAGCCATAGAGAAACAGACATAGAGAATAGGCTAATGGACTTGGGGAAAGGAGAGGAGAGGGTGAGTTGTATGGAAAGAGTAACATGGAAACTAACATTACCATATGTAGAATAGATGAGTGAGTGAAAGTCGCTCAGTCGTGTCTGACTCTTTGCGACCCCATGGACTGTAGCCCACCAGGCTCTCCTCTATCCATGGGATTCTCCAGGCAAGAATACTGGAGTGGATTGCCATTCCCTTCTCCAGGGCATCTTCCCAAACCTGGGATCGAACCCAGCTCTCCTGTTTTATTTTCTTTTAGTTTTGCTTCCTTTTGGTCTTTACCCTACTGGGGTCTTTGGGAACTGTGCGTATGTGTAACAGCATCTACCATACCTGTTCATTTTAGCTTAGATTGGATTTGAAGAACCAAAAGAGGAAAACACTTAAGGAGACTTGAGACTCGCAGAGAAATAAATTAGCACTGCTGTTTCTTTTCACTTTGCTTTCCTGTTCTTTATTATTTCTTTTTTTAAAATGTAATCTCCTTTCATTAGCCTTCATCATTTCATACTGTAAGAAAGTGAAATCACTAAAGGCAAATAACCTTGTGTATCTGCTGAATGTGAAGAGAAAAGGCCATGGTATAGATGAATGAATTAGGAGGGAGGCACCTAACTCTAGGGGTTTACAGTTGGTAAAAACTCATTCTTTGTTGTACAATAAGTGTCATTATGTGTCACACAATGACTCGGGACTGATTGCTTGCAGTGACACAAGCATAAGCAATCCTTCAAAATCAAGTATATAACAAGAAAAAAGCAATATGGAAAAATTCAGAAATGTCCAACTATTGCTATTTCTTGGGTGAAACTCTACTGATCAGTAATTGGGTTCTCCAACAAAATGTGAAAACAAGAGAATTTTAGAAAGCAGCAATTTTAAAGAAATGAAACCTGTGCAAAATGCATCACAGTCCTTCACTATATAGTTCATAAGGATGAAAAACAAAAAGAATTCTAGGTTGTTAATGAATTCATAATTCTGGAAAATATTTTTCCATACAGTGAATCTATAACTGTTACACAGTCTCTCTCCCTCGCTCTCTTTATGAGAGACCCTTATCACCAAGTCTTCCCTGGATAGTCTCTGTGCCACCATTTGCTTCCAGTTGCTTCACAAGCCACTCTTAACACACCCCTGGAAACTATGTATAAAATCACTTAATGTCTACTAATGATATGAGCATTTACACATCTAACCAATACATATTTAACCAAGATAATCCTTTAAACCATGATCATATGAGAAAGTGACATTACATCAATACTACAGACAATTATTTTTCCCGTGAACTATGGAATATTTTTTTCCCTGGACAAATTCACCTCTTTCCAGAAATATGCAAAGTTCAGTGCAAAAGAGTAACAGGAAAGAATAGATAGTAGAATAGATAGCCAACAGGAATTTGCTGTATGGCTCAGGAAACTCAACCAGGGGCTCTGTATCAACCTAGAGGGGTGGAATAGGGGGAGATGGGAGGGAGGTTCAAAAAGAAGGGGATATATGTATACCTATGGCTGATTCATGTTGAGATTTGACAGAAGACAACAAAATTCTGTAAAGCAACTATTCTTTAATTAAAAAAAAGGCTATCACATGTTAAACCTGGAAGTTTGGCATAAATCTAGGAAAGAGGCCAGAGGCAAAGAGATACATGAGAAAAAGCTCAGACATAGATGACCAACAGCCAGGCTTGCCGTAGAAGTACAAGTATCAAACATGACCCTACCAAGACTGCATTGACAAGATACTCCCAATAGCCAATGAAAACATGGGCAGGGGGAGGCTTAAGTCTATTTGAAGTTAGAATTATATGTGAAGACACTTAGAAATTAAATAAAATGCAGAACATATTTGGAAAGGGAAATAAAGTAGGAGTCAATGATTTTTAAACTACTTATGATTTGGAATTTAAAATCCCAAAATAAACATTCTAAAGGATATTAATACAATAATGTCATTTTAACTCAAAAGAATATTTAGTTTTAAATGTTTGTACAGAATGTCAACTGCTTCCTGAATGTTTATGAAAAGGAAGAAGTTGCTTTCTAACACACCACATCAACTCTGAGCTCCGACAGTAGCTTGCTGCTGCTGCTGCTAAGTCGCTTCAGTCGTATCCAACTCTGTGCGACCCCAGAGACGGCAGCCCACCAGGCTCCCCCGTCCCTGGGATTCTCCAGGCAAGAACACTGGAGTGGGTTGCCATTTCCTTCTCCAATGCATGAAAGTGAAAAGTGAAAGTGAAGTCGCTCAGTCGTGTCTGACTCCTAGCGACCCCATGGACTGCAGCCTAGCAGGCTCCTCTGTCCATGGGATTTGCCAGGCAAGAGTACTGGAGTGGGTTGCCATTGCCTTCTCCAGACAGTAGCTTAGAGCAAGACAAAAAGCATAACAACCCCTGCCACTACTACCATTTCTTAAAAACACAGAGCCACCTTTTTGGTGCATTCCAATTTCATTAACGTCTTTCTTGCCTTTAATACACATGCCTCCAACTTAATTTAAGCAGGTCAGTCAGTTAACTTAGCATCCAAATAAAAAATTGGAGTTGGAAAGTGATTACGAAGTAGAAAAACAAATCCTGGAATGTCAATGGCTTCTTAAGAAATAGTAAAGAAGTGAGCTCATTTAATGACAGAATAAGTAATGGCAAAGTGATAAGAAAGCTCAGAAAGCTGCATAGGACTAAAGTTGTTTAGACTCCAAATTTATCAGAGTATTGTATTAATTTTGTTGTGCAGGTTAAATGCTATCTCAAGAAAAAGCCCCAATTACTTCACTGCATTGGAATTTTAGTTTATCTGTTGTGATTTGCAGGGGGGTAGACCAGGAGTTTCCTTGTTATAATGCTGTTTATCCCAATCAAGTGAACTGGGGAGCTGGGAGGAGGAGAGGCAGGGAGAAGCACGGACTATATCATTTCAATAAGGAATCCAAATAGCAAGTAACTCTCTTTCTACAAAAGCACAACCTAAAATAGTTCTGAATTTTTGCCATGCCATGATTGGGACCCTGTTATAGTTCAGCTTAAATTGTGTGTTCCTCCAAATCCTGGGGAAGTTCATATATCATTATTCTTTCAATCATTATCCAATCAATATCCTGTAATTTTGGTATCTGAAAAGAAATATACAATATGAAGTAGAAGAGAGTAAAGAAGAATTTGATATAAGGTCAACCATTTTTTTCTGTAATATAGTGTAACCACATAACACTTCCAAACATAGATAGATTCAAATACCCTATTAACACTAATACTAAGACAACAGGAGTAAGGAGGAACTGTCCTGGGGAAATGAAACACATAGTTAGATGAGTCATAGAGACTCACATTTCCAAGTCTAATATATTTCTTCTTTAGTTTTATATGTCTACATAGCTAAATATAACTTGAATGTATCTAGCCTTTACAAAGCATAAGCTCTTATTCTTCAAGATGATTTATCTTTGTGAGAATATTTGATTGCATAAGCCTTGTACCTTTGATCTTATGAGGAATAAAATTCATGATTTTTTTTAAATTAAGGTAAATAATTGTGAAATAGGTAACCTAAAGAGATCTAAGAGATCACACGTGTACAGATTTCTACTGTATTAGTAAGTTTAATTAGTCATGGGAGAGAGTGATCTACAAGGAACTAAGGGCTTCATAAAGGATAAACAATCCAATGTATTTATAAATAACAGATTAAACTTTAAATCAATAACTATCATAGAAAATAAAAATGCATTATGGTGAGTTTCATTCATAACAGTGTCTGTCCCTTTAAATATATTTTAAATTAAACCAACTTAGGCTTTAACTCTTTCAGTGGTAAGTATGAGTTCCTCATTCATAAACTAGAGAAAGTCATCTAGTATCACAAGAGGAAAGAGAATGTATGATTTGGGTTAGAACCAAATGCCATATTCCAGCAAATATAAACCATTGTTCCTTGGGACACTTTTCACCCCCTCCCAGTATTGAAATTGTTCTGTAGTGCCAATGTCTTTCTTAATTTTTTCACCAATACATTACTGCATCCTTTTCATAATATTCTTATATTTGGAAAAGTGTGAACATTGAACCCATTAAGTGTGAGTCTCCCCTATTAGAAGAGGTGGTGCAGGTCAGCTCTCTGCTTTCCTCTCCTAAATAGTCTCCCCACCTTGGGTTTCCCCTCCTGGTCCTCTCCCTAGAAGATGGCCCCCTTCTCTTCACCTCTCTGACCACCTATTTCTTTTTATAGATTTTTTTAATATAGTTCGATTTTCCTGTTTCTTTCCCCTTTTTTCTTTCAGACTAATCAATCAATCTTTTATTGTATGTAGTTTTCCCAAAATGGAACAGGAAGAATTGTCCCTTCACTCAATGCATTTTTGTCAAGAGCTCATCATCTTCTAAGTACAGAGATTAGCAGTGAATAAAAGGGGCAGAAATCCCTGCCCATGTGACTTGTACAGGATAAAACAAAGCCATTCTTTTAGGTTCATTAAAAGGAGAAATGTATATAAAACAACTGTTTCTAGCTTTAAGATTGTTGTTGCTCAGTCGTGTCCAACTTTGTGCGACCCCATGGACTGCAGCATGCCAGACTTGCTTGTCCATCACCATCTCCAGGAGCTTGTGCAAACTCAGGTCCATTGAGTTGGTGATCCCATCCAAACATCTCGTCTTCCATCATCCCATTCTCCTCCTACTTTCAATTTTTCCTAGCATCAGGGTCTTTTCTAATGAGTTGGCCCTTTGCATCAGGTGGCCAAAGTATTGGAGCTTTAGCTTCAGTCTTTCCAATAAATATTCAGTGTTAATTTCCTTTAGGATTGACTGGTTTGATCTCCTTGCAGTCCAAGGGACTCTCAAGAGTCTTCTCCAACACCACAGTTCAAAAGCATCAATTCTTTGGTACTCAGCTTTCTTTATGGTTCAACTCCCACATCCATACATGACTATTGGAAAAACCATAACTTTGACTAGATGGACCTTTGTCATCAAAGTCATGTCTATGCTTTTTAATATGCTGTCTAAGTTGGTCATAGCTTTTCTTCCAAGGAGCAAGCATCTTTTAATTTCAAGGCTGAAGTCATCATCCACAGTGATTTTGGAGCCCAAGAAAATAAGGTCTGTCACTGTTTCCACTGTTTCCCCATCTATTTCCCATGAAATCATGGGACCGGATGCCATGATCTTCATTTTCTGAATGCTGAGTTTTAAGGCAACTTTTTCACTCTCCTCTTTCACTTTCTTCAAGTAGCTCTTTAGTTCCTCTTCAGTTTCTGCTATAAAGGCAGTATCATCTACATATCTGAGGTTATTGAGCATTAAGATTAGGCACCTTTACATCATTCCCTGGCATTCATTTAATAGGATATGTTATATTTATATGGCGTGTGTGTGTGTGTGTGTGTGTGTGTGTGCAAATGCATACCAAAGTTTTGGAATAACAGTAATAAAATAGGTTCATTTTGCATGTATGTGTCTGTGTTTTGTGTATGTGTATAATCCCTATACACAGTCATTTCCTTTTGGTACTTAAAGGGGTTTTGTGTTTGTATTTGTCACAATATAAAATATATTGCTATGACAGCATATACAAGTTTATCTTACCCTTTTAATGACTTCTTAAGGACCTTGTCTCTATTGATGGGAAAATTTTTCAGTGTTTCAAGCAATGCTGCATTAATCTTGTACATGTCTTTTCTACAGATCTGAGTATTCATGTGGTGTAGACTCCCAGCTGCTAAGTAAAAAGAGATGGTTACATTATATACAGAAAAATACCACCTACTAAAGGATGTACTTCAGCATCCTGAGAAAACCCAACTTAGGGTAAAATTGTAGGGCATGAGAGAAAATTGTTCTGATTTATTCAGGATCTGGCTGTATCGCCACTTTAGCAGAAGCAGATATCTGTTGTGTCACTTTTACAATGGAGAATAAATGTATGGAACACAAGAAATGAGTGTGTACATCCAGGGGTTGGGATAAGAAAGGATAAGGAAATGGAGACAGGGAAACTTCCTTTTTCTTTCCCTTTCTGTACTATTTTAATAGTTTATAACAGATAGGTACTCATTTCATTTAAAATTAAGTACAATTTCAAAAACCATGTGCAAAGAAAGCTATTTTTTCTACATTCTATCAGTGAAAATGATATGGCTTCATTCATCTAAGAGAAATAACAGGGACCAGTTGTTTGGGAGTTTTCTTGGTTTTATGATTTTTGTATTTTTAAAAAAGTCAAGTTTAATTAAAGAGCTACTTCTAAAAACTTTAGGGTAATAGCAAAGAGTTTGCCCAAGTAATCAGCCTTTTAAACAGGCAAAATGAAAACTAAATTTAAATTGCCTCTGAAACCCAATCCTAGTTTTCCCAGATTAGATTTATAGCTCTTGATCTAACAATTAACAGTACATCATTTTTGACATAATTTCTGTGTGTGTGTGTGTGTGTGTGTGTGTGTGTGTGTGTGTGTGTGTGTGTGTTTATGTTGGGGGTTTGGGGAGAGAGGGAGAGAAAGAAAGAGATTTCACAAAGGCTTTAAAGAAGCACTTTTTAATAAAAGTATATTACTTTGGTTTTCTCCATGGACAGTCCATGGGGTCCCAATGAGTTGGACACGACTGAGTGACTTTCACTTTCACTTGGTTTTTCTCCATTATGTCCATTGAATGTAGATTATATTGCTAGAGTATCCACTCATGTGTTACTGTATTTGTTGGTTGGTTAAAGGATGCTAAAAAGTGGATCCTTTTTCTTCAGTGAGAAAGAGCAGGTGAGGATATCAAAATCCAGATTAGTATCAAACTTAATTGCCCCACGGAGTGTATTATCAGTATATCCCAGACATCACTAATCATATGTCTCAGCCAGACCTGCCATGCTTAGGACCCAGTCTCCCTTCACCTTTAAAATTCGTCCCCACCCCTCCCTCACCAGCATTCTCATTAGATATCACCCCGCCAGGGAACAGCATCTAGTAGGTTGTTTAACTTCTCTGAGTTGAGTACACAATGAAGTATAAGTGGCCTGTTTACTTTTTCCAAGGAGAACTTTAAAAACAGCTTCCTCCATCACCGAGAAAACAACAGCAACAACACAAATCCTACTATGAGGCAGAGCCTTAATTAGTAAGAACGGAGGTGAGGATTTTAGTCAGCATTGCTTGTTCTTGGGAGGGTGGCATGATTCCCAGGCCCACTGTTTTGATACTTAACACTGCCATTCCTATTTCTCCTATTTTCCCTTGTCTAACTTTCAATGCCTTTAGGAAAACAGATTACCATTTTGATCATGTTGATGTTATTCAGAGCTGTTTTGAGGGCCTGGTAGTCTTACTTTTGGCTGCCTTTTGTGTATAATATATCAAACAAATTAAAATCCACCCATATCCCACAGTAAATATAATTTATACTGCAATTATAAGAGTAGAGTTAAAGTTGACTAGTTGATGTAATGTTATTTTTTATAGACATTTAATTAAGTATTTATTAATTTCCATTTTTCAGCTTTCATTTTGTAGTTTGGAGTCAATACTTTTTTTTCCCCCCAGGTTTCAATTATTTTTGTAGACTTTAAAAATCTTACAGTCCATTGGCACTGGGCTCTAATGACTAATGGATGAAATGTCCTTGATGATGCTAATTTAATAGAGTATATTTTAAAACTCTTTTCTAAAAAGAAAAGAGACCCATTTAGAATGTTTTTTTCTCCTAGATCCATTTAGAATGTTATGCCTTTTTAATAAATGTGTTTGTTTTCTTATAATACAATAACTTCTTGAATTTTTCTATATCTGCTAATTCTCTAATTTTTGAGAAATTCAAGTACTTTTCTTTACAGATGATTCTCTTTGATTTCATATTTGATATTTAAGATCTAAAGTTACTGTACTTTTATTTTAAGACAGTTTCTGTAATTTGCTGTTAAGTGCCTATTCTCTGATACAGTGTTGTCCAGAATACCTATTGGATTGTTCCTTTCAGAAATTAAGTTTCTGCCTTTTTTTTCTTAAAAGATACTGGATGATGTCTGGATGATGATACCTCCAAACCCCTGACTGTAGTAGCTCCTACAGACACTGTGTATACAAGCTTTCCCTACATGTTTCTCCAGACAATAATCCTTACTAACATCTAAATCATCATGCACCATGCTGCCCTATTTTGGAAAGTGATGCATGAATGTACCTGGGGGATGCTCTGAAAAGAAATCCAAAATCAGGATGCAAGCTAGTCCTTTTTAAAACATTGGGCATCCTCAGTTTGGAGTTTAGAATTTCTCTTCTCCTTCAAGGCTGGTGAGCATTTTAGTAGAATCTGCAAACTGTTCTTAAGTTCATTGAGAAACTTCTGCCTGTGAATTCTTTGTAAACCTCCATCTTTCAACTTACAGAGACTAAAATGAAGTGTTTTTTCTTCTCTGCTCTGCCTCATATTCTACTTGTTGTCTTCCAGGTGAAATGTACTTCTATATTGTTTTATTCAGTGGAAAATAAAGGAAAACAGATCACCAGATGTTGTTTTGCAAGGAGAGAACATTTTCTGTGTCAAAGAGGGTGATGCTCAGTAGTAAAATCAGGAAAGTTTCAGTACTTGCATCAGGAAAACACACATTTATATCATTAAACCTAAAGCTTGCTTTCGGATTCAGTGTTCTGTGGCCTGACTAAAATATTTTAATGAGTTTCACGGTGGTTCAAAATGTCACGAAGAGGGTATTAAATAAAAGTGGGTTTTTTTGGTCTTTCCTAGAGTCTTGAAGGCAAACAAAAATTGTACTCTTATTCTCAACCACATTACCTTTTACAAGATTTCAGTTTTATAGCTTTGATGTTTTCAGGTGTCTATAGAGTCAAACTTCTATTATGTGGAAAGCCTGTACACAATATTGCAGCATAGAGCCTTGGTCACACTGTCCCCTCTCAGAGGGTGCCATGGAATTCACAGCGACAAGAATGTTTTGGAATGCTGGCAAAGCAGCAGAAACAGCGTGTCCTCTCCACATATTCAGAAAAATAGAGGTACGGAGGACATGGCGTACTTCTTATTAAAGGCTTTGAAAAACACCACACCTCAGTAAACATTCCTCAGGAACTGAGGAAACAGTTCAGTCAATGGCTTACCTCAGATCCCTCAGTTCTGGTTAGTGTGAAGCAGACAATAGTACAGACACAATGCCAGCCTTGGAGGAGGGAGAGCCAAGGACACACAGCACACTCTTTGAACAAGCCCAGTATTCTGGTTCAGGCACTTTATGTTGTATTGTCAACCCAAGAAATGTTTGAGATTTACTGAGCACACATTGCTAGGTAACCAGGTCTTAATGCTTTATTCTGCTCCCGAATAAGAGACTTAGTAACTTACACCTTTTTTGGTCTTCGGAGTTCCCCATGGGACTTCCTTTGTACATCCACAGAGGTCAATCCAAGTCCAGCCGCCTCTGACACTAGTTTATTCTCCTCCTTCTCAGTTTGAAAACTCAAGTACTACTCTCTGTGACAGTAACCAAAGAGAACCAAGTATTCAGCTAATGGTGGGAATGTGTATTGTCATTCCCTTTTGCTTCCTAAATGTTTCACCCGAAGTATCTTTTCCACTGGAAAGAAAAGATGTGCTAAGAAGGTTCCCATCATTTTTAAAAAGACAAGCAACATTCTCAATTCATTCCCATGACAGGAGGTTGACAGTAAGCTAGCTTCCCTTCTTATTTGTGAAGCAAATACTGTCCCTTGATGGCTCTTTCCTGAATTACTAACCCACTATTTCACCTCACTTTGGCCCCTTTTAAACAACCCTAGTATCCCTCGGTGAATCTATGCTGGAGTTTTGCAGAAAGCTAGAGAAAATCCCATTTCTCTTTCCAAATTTCTCCAGAGCAGTGGTTTCCTATGCTGCTCCACAGTCATCAGAAACCAGAAATATGTGGGGAGCTACAAAAGAGAGAGAGATGTTTGGGTTCTGTTCGGAAGATTCTCATTTGGTGTGTCTTGATGAGGACCTTATGTCAGTGTTTTCCTAAGTCTCCGTGATCCTAACTCACAACAGGTTTATTAACAATTGAGATCACGCCCAGTTTGTCTGTGTCCCTCTTCTTCATTTCCAATTTCCCTGTTTCATGATAGATCTGCCTATCTCAGCTTTGTCTTGTCACTTGGGTCAATGATGTTTTTCACATGTGCCACCCCAGGTTCAGCCTCTGGCCCCCCTCCAGGACATGACTCATGCTTCCTGATATTCTGGTTCTGGCCCCTACTTGGGCTCCCTTCTTCCAGGAAAGGATAGTCAGAAACTAACAACCAGTGGCCCAAGCACCTTGTCCACAGCAGGGAACTGTGCAACTGCTTAATTTATCCCACTTCAAGGAAGGCTTAAGGCAATGGCCTGATCAAAAGGAGTTATAATTGATACATTAAAAAAAATAATTATAGGGACTTCCCTGGTGGTCCAGTGGCTAAGACTCCACACTCCTAATGCAGGGGGCCCAGGTTCAATCCCTGTTCAGGGAACTAGATCCCACATGCCACAACTGAAACCCAGATAAATATTTTTTTTTATTTTTAATTACATAAGGGAACCTCCACTCTTCACCTGGGGCTGCAAAGAGTGCATTGACCCTGACCGTATCTTTGCTCTGACTTCTAGGGTGAAAATATAAGGATTTTAGCTGGTGATAATGCTAAGCAGCTGTCACATTTTGAAGGAGACCACACACAAGCAGGTAAAGTGCCAAAGTTATTTGTGATTATATGAAGCATGATTCCAAAAGATTCAGCCACAATGGGAACTACTGAAGAATAGGAGCAGCATATACTGAACTCAAAAGTCACAATCCATGCTGGAGATGCCTATTTGGAGGCAAGTTACCTGAGCCCCTCAAAGGTTAACAGCAAACAAATAATGAGAACAAAAACAATCATATAGGAATAAAAAGGATAAAAATTAGCCAAACCAGGAAGAAATATGTAATACTTTGGAATTCTACACTACAGTTGTATGCCAAAATGTCTAGTGTGTTTTGGTAACTTTGGTGTGTGTATGTGTATATATATATATATATATATATATATATATATAGTTAATTCTGAAGATGGAAAGTTATCTAGAAAGCAAAATCCTTTGGGTACAAACTGTTTTCTCAGTGTTTCAAAACAGACTGCAAATAATTGGGGAAAATCCTACAAGTAAAAGTTTGAGATTATCCTGTGCACCTTTCCCAAAGATGGTTCACTGAGGCTCAGAAATTTCCTTCAGAAAAATGCGCTGTGCTGATATTCTGCAACTATGGTGTGTGCTGACTTCCCTGGTGGCTCAGATGGTAAAGCATCTGCCTACAGTGCAGGAGACCTGGATTCGATCCCTGGGTCGTGAAGATCCCCTGGAGAAGGAAATGGCAACCCACTGCAGTACTCTTGCCTGGAAAATCCCATGGACGGAGGGTCCTGGTAGGCTACAGTTCATGGGGTTGCAAAGAGTCGGACATGACTGAGCAACTTCACTTTCACTTTCATGGTGTGTGCTAAGTTGCTTCAGTTGTGTCTGACTCTGTGCGATCCCATGAACTGTATCCCACCAGTCTCCTCTGTCCATGGGATTCTCCAGGCAAAAAAACAGGAATGGGTTGCCATGCCCTTCTCCAGGGGATCTTCCCAACCCAGGGATCAAACCTGTGTCTCTTACATCTTTTTTGTTGGCAAGTGAATTTTTTACCACTAGTGCCGTCTGGGAAGCCCCAGTGGGACTGAATTTTATCATCGTCTACTTGGTTGAGTATCAGTGGATGATGCTTGACAGACACAGTGTATGAGAGCAGCAGTATTCTTTCTGGTGGGTCAGATCTTTTTCCTTTATTTTCTGCCAGTTTCATACTTTTTTCCCCCTCAGTTATAACTAGTGATGTTATATCCTTTATCAACTCTCTTACAGGATATATTCTACATTTTTGTGTTTTAATATAATTTCTCTGGATGTATGAAATCTATGGATGTATGCACTTTTAGTATGCTAAAAGTGTACAACCCTAAGTGTATAGCTTAATGAGTTATCACAAAATAAACACATGTGATTACCACTCAATCAATAAAACATTAACAGCATCCTAAAAATTATCTCCTAACTGATTTTAATACCATAGATTAGTTTTGCCTGTTTTTGCGCTTTATAAACACGGAGTTATACAGTAATTCCATGTCTGACTTAACATTATATTAGTTTGATTAGGCAATGCTGTTGGGTATACCAACAGCACATTCAAATTTTTAAAAGTAAAGAATATTCTCAGGTGTGTAATACGCAAGTATGTATGTCAAAAGAAGACAATTTAAGATGATATTATGACCAAAACATCCTTTACTTACACCAAACCCAATTCTCTCATTTACGTTAACTATCTGACTCATTTTAGCCTTTATGTTGAATCAAATATACAGAATATATAGAATGGTGCACTTGTGTACAGAAAAGTAATTTTCATCAACTGAATAGATAAATATAACCCCTACTAGAAGAAAAAGGAGAATATCATCAGCACCCATAAGAGTTCCACTTTTTGCTACCTTCTAGTTAGGGAAGGCAATGGCACCCCACCCCAGTACTTTTGCCTGGAGAATCCCATGGATGGAGGAGCCTGGTAGGCTTCAGTCCATGGGGTCGCTAGGAGTCGGACACGACTGAGCAACTTCACTTTCACTTTTTTCACTTTCATGCATTGGAGAAGGAAATGGCAACCCACTCCAGTGTTCTTGCCTGGAGAATCCCAGGGACGGAGGAGCCTGGTGAGCTTCCGTCTGTGGGGTCGCACAGAGTCGGACACGACTGAAGCGATGCAGCAGCAGCAGCAGCAGTCACTACTTACCACCAAAGGTAATTACTATTATGATCACTGCTGCTGCTGCTGCTAAGTCACTTTAGTCGTGTCCGACTCTGTGTGACCCCATAGACAGCAGCCCAGCAGGCTCCTGCGTCCCTGGGATTCTCCAGGCAAGAACACTGGAGTGGATTGCCATTTCCTTCTCCAATGCATGAAAGTGAAAAGTGAAAGTGAAGTCGCTCAGTCGTGTCCGACTCTTAGCGACTCCATGGACTGTAGCCTACCAGGCTCCTCCATGGGATTTTCCAGGCAAGAGTACTGGAGTGGGGTGCCACTGCCTTCTCCATTATGATCACTAGCAACATGTATTCGGAGAAGGCAATGGCACCCCACTCCGTACTTTTGCCTGGAAAATCACATGGACAGAGGAGCCTGATAGGCTGCAGTCCATGGAGTCGCTAAGAGTCAGACATGACTGAGAGACTTGACTTTCACTTTTCATGTTCATGCATTGGAGAAGGAAATGGCAACCCACTCCAGTGTTGTTGCCTGGAGAATCCCAGGGACGGGGGAGCCTGGTGGGCTGCCATCTATGGAGTCACACAGAGTCAGACATGACTGAAGTGACTTAGCAGCAGCAACATGTATTAGTTTTTGCCTACTTTTATATCTTGTGAAAATGACATCATGTGGAATGTTCTTGTTTCTGAAATTCATCGGTAAGTTTGCATGTAGCTATGGAACACTCCTTCTCATCACTGTGTAGTATTCCATTTGTTCATTGTTGCTCAGTCGCTAAACTATGTCCGACTCTTTGCAACCCCATGAACTGCAGCACGCCAACCTTCCCTGTCCTTTACTATCTCCTGAAGTTTGAGCAAACTCATGTCCATTGAGTCAGTGATGCCATCCAACCATCCCATCCCCCTGACCTCAATCTTTCCAAGCATCAGTGTTCCAGTGAGTTGACTCTTGGTGGCCAAAGGTGTCCAAAGTATTGGAGCTTCAGCTTCAGCCTTGGTCCTTCCAGTGAATATTCAGGGTTGATTTCCTTTAGGATTGACTGTTTGATCTCATTGCTTTCTAAGAAACTCTCGACAGTCTTCTCCAGCACCACAGTTTGGAAGCATCAGTTCTTCGATGCTCAGCTTTCTTTATGATCGAGCTCTCACATCCATACATGACTACTAGAAAAGTATCCTATTATGTGAATGTATCTCTCTCACTTTACTTATCTGTTCTACTGTTTGTGAGTATTCTGCACAGGATTTACTTGTGGTTATTACAAATAATGATGCTCTGAACATTTATTTGGGGGGTAACATTATGCATTTCTGTTGAGAAAATAGAAACCTAGTGGTGAGATCATTAGGTCACAGATTTTTTTGTGGGATAGATAGCTAGACAGACATTGATATAGATGCAGATACATATATATTTGCCTTTGCATTCTCTTCATAGTCTTTCGATGAATAGAAACTTCTAATTTTAATGAAAGTAAATTTATCAACTGTTTAAAACTAGTGCCTTATGAGTCCTACTTAAGAAATCTTTGCCTGTCCAAAATCATGAAGATACTTTTTTATGTTTTTTTTTTTTTTTTTTCTGAAAGACTTACTATTTTACCTTTAATATTTAGCTGTACAATATACCTAAAATCGATCTTTGTGTGTGATGTGAGGTAGGGGTCAAATTTTATTTTCTTTTTCCATATGTATATCCAAATGACCCAGCACCATTTATTGAGAGATGTTACATTGTCTTCAGCTTGGCAGTGCCACCTTTATCAAAAGCATAGTGACCATATATGTGTGTTTATTCCTGGACCCTGTGGTCTATTTCATTGCTCTATTTATCTATCATTACACTTTATTACTTTATTATATGCCATAGTATCTGATAAATCTTCCAGTGTTTTTTTCCAAGAATCTTCTGGCTATTCTTGGCCCTTTATATTTTCATATGAACTCCTGTTTTATCTAGATGATCTATTTCTATTGTCTAATTTTTTCTTGGTTTTCTGTAACCACTATTCTTAGGATGGCTTATATGCTACTCTGTGCTTGTCTCTGTCTTGACTGTATCAGTTATTCTTGTATGTGTCTATTGTATTTCATGTGTCTTTTTCATAACTGTGCACCATCACTTTGTATATTTTCTGACTCATATTAAGTATTCAGGCCACTCAGCATTAATGGCAATCACCAAACTAGACAATTCCTGTGCAAGAGTGGCTGCTAAACAACTTGAAGTTTTATTTGTGTATTTGCTAGGGTCGTTTTCATATTTGACACCAATTTTTATATCCATAACAATTGAGTGATGATATCTAGTAGTAATACATGAGACTTTATTGTGTTAAAGGCTCTTGATTTTCTAAACTATCTTGGGCTACTTTTTCAAGAGGAAACTTCTTACTTAAGACACTTAGCAACTTGCTTTTTCTGGCACTCCAGGGTTTCTGTTTGGACTCCCTTCTTGATCCATGTATGCTAAGTTGCTTCAGTCGGGTCCAACTCTTTGTGACCCTATGGACTGTAGTCTGCCAGGCTCCTCTGTCCATGGGATTCTCCAGGCAGAATACTAGAGTGGGTTGCCTTGCCCTCCTACAGGGGATCTTCCTGATCCAGAGATTGAACTCCCATCTCTTAAGTCTCTTGCTTTGGCAGGTGGGATCTTCACCACTAGCGCCACCTGGGAAGTGCTGTGATCCACATGCTGCTGCTGCTGCTGCTGCTAAGTCACTTCAGTCGTGGCCGACTCTGTGCAATCCCATAGACGGCAGCCCACCAGGCTCCCCCATCCCTGGGATTCTCCAGGCAAGAACACTGAAGTGGGTTGCCATTTCCTTCTCCAATGCATGAAAGTGAAAAGTGAAAGTGAAGTCACTCAGTTGTGTCCGACTCTTAGTGACCCCATGGACTGCTGCCTACCAGGCTCCTCCTTCCATGGGATTTTCCGGGCAAGAGTACTGGAGTGGGTTGCCATTGCCTTCTCCGGTGATCCGCATAGGTTAATCTAATTCTGGCTGCCCCTCTACAGAAGCTTGGTCTGTAAAGTTCATAGAGACTCCTTACTGGGGGAGAATTAGAGTTCTGCTGCCTTGGGACATTAAAGTTCTGTCAGGGATTGCCAAGCAGGAGAATGCTTCAATCAACATCTAATTGCTAATGGAAATGAATAACTTAACCTCCCACTCTCACTACATTTAAACAGTCCCCAACATGTTTAAGTGCTATTCTGAAAACTCCTTTATGAGCATGATTTATATCCCTTATTGGCCCCAGTGGACTGGATTGAAATCCTAGGTAAGAACAAACTGTGTCTGATGACTTTGACATCTATGAGATATAATGTCATCTTTTCTGTGCAGTTACAGTTCTTAGCATAAGTGTAGCCTTTAGCCTGTGTGTATGCATTGGAGAGGGGAGGAGGGATCAAGTAGGAATAGACTGTGCTGCCAACCAGAAGCAGTTGTTTCTTGTAGTTGAACTGGATTCTCCCAAAGAAGTGTTTCATTGAAATGTTTGCTTCAAAATGACTCTGTTCTGCTCAAGTGAGGAGAGACTTCCAGTTAAAACATTTAATTAGCTCCCAATTTAGACAGCCAGAATGATCAGTCAGCTTGTGTTTTGGAACCTGCGTCTGTACATTCCTTGGGATCGGCAAGTCTTACCCAGCGGATGTGGTCAACGATGAATAGTTTGTATGCAGTTCACATCACAGAACAGATTTTTCTCCAGACAGTCCCTTGAAGGACAGGTAGGAAGGGATAGGATAACCTAGGTGATATAAAGATAATACATCTCTGTCTTCTCCTTATCGTCCCCATGGAAGCATATAGTAAGAGGATCTCTGATCTTAGAAGTTGTAGAAGCTAGGACGTGGATAGGAACTAAAGTGAGCAGAGATTTGGTTTAAGCTGATTAAATTGTTTTCACTCAATTTCAGGGTAATCATTACCTGGGTAATGGCTTTAGGTACATTACTTATTGAGTAAATGTTTTTCAGCTAATACAAATGAATTGCTATGCTACGCTAATGTATGTGTTTGTATGTGTATATGAATATACATGCTTTATGTCTGAAAAATTCAATTTTTTGGTCAAGCTAACCTTCCTGTTTATTTCCATGGCACTTTTTCTGTCTGTACCACAGGATAGGAAGCGCTTACCCAAATCCTACACAGTATTTATAAGTTAGCCTAAGCAGTTTGTAATATTTTGCTGAGAGAGTGCCTTCAGTCTTTCCTCTCTTCTAGTCAAGGGGCTCTTGAGAAGATGGGTACTTTTTGATCATTTCCGACCCAACTCTTTCTCCTTAACAGAACACCAAGTCAGTCATTTCTCTAACCCTAGCATTTAATGTTCTAGAAAGAGCAGCTAGCATAGATTTCTGCATTGTCCATGATATTTCACTACTCTTCTTTTGACTATACCCTTTACTTACCCAGAATGCCCTTGCCCCATCTTCATCTGTATAACATCAAAAATGATATTTCTTCCAGGAAGTCATCTCTAAACCCTCTTGGGCCAAGACCCTTTCCTCTGAGTTCCTGCTTGCTAGCATGATCATCACAGTGCCTGGCTTGGCAGGGTCCCAGTGTGTGAGTGAATACATGATGTTCACAACATCTATTGAATTGTATCTTCGGTGTGTCTCTGTTTACTAGATGGTGAGCATCTTGAGATAAGAGACTATATTTTATTCATATTATTCATATTTTTATTCTTAGAGTCCAGCCGAAAACCTGGATTGAATGTGGGGATGCTTAATAATTGATAACAACTGATAGAAAACATTTTAATACCTTGAAAACAACTGGTCCCCTTCCAGAAACCAACTGTAGCCAGCAGCTCACATGTTGCCATGTTATCACATGTCATATCCTCCTGTCTTGGGTTTTTCAGCTGAGGAAAGGGAAAGTGTTGGTGATATGTGAAGTTTTGATAGTGAATACAAAAACATCTTAGAACTTAAGGAGACTAACTGACATGACCTAATAAAACATGAGTGTAAAGAAGGTTTTTATAAAGAAAAGAAAAAAGTCTTGCTAATGTCCAGTATTACTGGGGGAGAATCAAACCAGAAGTAGAAGGTAAGTAAATGCTACTTATCAGGAATCATTTGAGCAGTATTATAATAGTCTACCAATTCAAACACTATGCTCTCTTTTCACATTTCTAGAACATTTCATTATTTTTGATCCAGGCAAGTGAATTAAAGCAAGAAAGATAAAATAAAAATGTGGGCTAAATTGCTCAATAATACATAATTGCTCTAATACATACATCTAATTCACTCAGTCTCTTTTTATAAATAAGTTTTGTGAGCTTTGTCATTGGCAATGAATGCTTAAGTGGAGTGTAAAAGATAACATTCTTGGAAAGCTTTTTGAGATATTTTGGTCTCTATTTTAGAAATTAATATGAATAAAAATAAGAATGCTTTATCTAGGGGAACCTAATACCTTTGAAAGTATATACATTTAAATGATCTGGAAATTTGTTTCTTTGTTCTTAATCATGCTGTAAAACAATATGAATTGTGTTTCTTTGCATTCTAAATACAGTATTCTACTTATGGTCAGATAACCAAAACAGCCTTGGAAGCTAGTATCTACAGAAAATAAGCATGGAAGGGGAGTGATAAAATCAAAAGCAAAATAATCTAAAACAAAAATAAGTACTGGTGAAGAATAAGGCCTGTGGGAAAACTAACACCCAGGTGAGAATATGCTGCTAAGGATATTGTTATAGGAATGTGGGTACAAAACAGGAGATGACCAGGTAAATGATCTCATCATATTTCTTTTTTCCTATCTCATGTTTCTGGGTTATTACAATGAGCTACCTACCATTATTCTAAAGAAAGCAGTCCTACTTTTCACTCACTTGCAAGGGAAGTACAATTTTTCATAAGCTGGCAATATCTTTGAAAAAAGTTGAAAGTGGATTCATCAAAATGTCCAGGACTACTAGATGTGCCTAGAAAGTTTGTCAGTTTCTGTACATACAAGTTTTAGCAAGTCTATTAGTCCACACAGTTGCAACACAAATCTCAGGTTTTGACTTGTGCTTCCATAAATTTACACTCACCTCATACCTGTTGATATGAACTGAAAAACAGGACAGCCAAATAGAATGCACATTGGTTTGGTCTTTAATAAGCCTGAATTATTTTCTTAAGATTATGGCAGATTCACTCAAACATCATGGCTAGTGTTTAAATATGAAACTGAAGTAGTAATTGGGTTTGAGAGACTGCCATAGTTTTTTTAAAATTTTGCCAAAAAATTGTACATCTAAACACAATTTGGGCTTCCCTAGTAGCTCAGTTAGTAAAGAATCTGCCTGCAGTGTAGGAGACCTCGGTTCGATCCCTGGGTCAGGAAGATCCTCTGAAGAAGGAAATGGCAACCCACTCCAGTATTCTTGCCTGGAAAATCCTATGGACAGAGGAGCCTGGCAGGGTACAGTCCATGGGGTCGCAAAGAGTTGGGCACAACTGAGCGACTAAGCCAGAGAAGGCAATGGCACCCCACTCCAGTACTCTTGCCTGGAAAATCCCATGGATGGAGGAGCCTGGTGGGCTGCAGTCCATGGGGTCACTAGGAGTCGGACTGAGCGACTTCACTTTCACTTTTCACTTTCATGCATTGGAGAAGGAAATGGCAACCCACTCCAGTGATCTTGCCTGGAGAATCCCAGGGATGGCGGGTTCGAGTGGGCTGCCGTCTCTGGGGTCGCACAGAGTCGGACACGACTGAAGCGACTTAGCAGCAGCAGTAGCAGAGCGACTAAGCACAAACACAATGAAAATAGAATAAAAATAAAGGGATTGCCTTTTCTCATTTTGGTAACTGTTATAAGTGGCATGTTTAAAAATGTGTTGTAGACAGTTATCATCTAATGACACACAGTATCACTGAGTTTAGGGTACATTTTATATCTCTGTGCTCTGAATATTACCCCCTCAGATGGCTGCCTCCATTTGTGCTTTTCCCATTTCCCACTCCATTCTTGGTCCTGCAGCTTTGGAAAAGAAACCTTCTGATATTATTTCACATGGGATTTCCACTCCGCCACCTTCCAGGCAGCATTGGCAAAATCACAGTGCTTTTACCAGCAAGAGACAGTGAGACTTCTCCCCGTGTAAACAGAGCCCTGAACTCTGGCATATCCTTTGGCTTCCCTGAAGGAGGTGGAAGGTTGTTTATACATTTGTGGTCTCTGTGGTTGGAAGTGGTGCCATAGTGATGCTTTTTGTCACCTGAGGGGATTGAAGGGGTATAACCAGCAGGATGAGAGGATCAGATATTTTTTTACTGACGTTATAGAATTGTGAGCACTGGCCTTGAGTTTTGAACAGTACTCCTTAGGCTTCCTTTATTTTGTTCGTTTTGGTTCCGATTGTTCAGACTGAGCCACTCCACTTCTTGCTGCCAGCTGTATTGGTCAGCTGTCATGAGTTTACTGTCTAAAGGTAGTGATTCTTATATTTTTGGCCTCAATATCCCTTTATAATCTTAAAAGTTATTAAGAGTCCTAAAGAACTTTTGTTCATGTGGGTTATTGCTATTGTTATTATTTCTATTAATATTTGACATCAAAACTAAGCAATGAAAAAATTGCTTATTGATTGATTCATTTAAAATAGCAATCATAAATTCATGACAAACTAATAAAATATCTTTATGGAAACCTAAAACTAAACCAAGTTTAAAAATTCGTAAGAACAGTGACATTTTTACACTTTTTCAAGTCATCTTAGTGTTTATATCAATAAAAGAAAGGTAGATACTCATATCTGTATCTCCATCTCCTGTGATGCATTGCTTTGATTAAAGTTTATGCAGAAAATCTGTCCTTACATAAATACATATTTGGAAAATGGAGGAGTAATTTAATAGCCTTTGTAGATACTTGTGGCTATTCTTCTCTGACACTATATCAGAAATCAAAAAGTGGTAATTTCTTAAAAGTTAGTTGCAGTGTGGAATCTTAAAGCATATCAATGAATTTTTGCATTCTTATTTCATGAACTTTCACACATCCACTGCTCTGTTCTGTATTTTGACTGTACCTTTATTTTGCAGAATCACATGTATATCATTTGAAACATATTGCTAGTTCACTAAATTTTGCTGATCTTACAAATGATAATGCATTTTATTATTTATATATAGAGATGATATGTTGCAATATATATTAAATGCTCACTTTAATACACACACATATATATATATATAATATCATAAGTTTTAACATGTTGGGAAAAGCTGTCAAACTCAATTAAATCCCTCAAAGTGAGGGATTTAATTTACCAAAATCTTAATTTTCACTGTCACTCTTATTTTACCATTGGTGTCAAAAGCTGTCAGTTGCTTTCTCTAAGGTAACAGGATAACTTCAACTCATTTTGGAGAAAATATCTGACAAATATCAAAGGTTGATAAACTATAGTTTTGTTCTGTGAAGAAAAGCAGTTAGTTCAGCTCTAACTTGAAAAGATCACAAAGTGCTTTTCCTCGAGACAACCATCATATTTTCTCAAAAGTACAATGAACTTAAAGGTTGAACTTAATAACACTAATACTTTTCACTATTTTACCGAAAACTGAATTATCAAAAAACTGCAAGGGTAAGGCAGTGAGAATAGGATTGCCATTAGTATAGTTTGAGGTCACAGCTTTGGAGTCACGCTAAAGTATAAGAGGTATTTTACCCCATTGTTTTTGCCCTATAAGTATGTCAACACAATGTAAAAAGCAAGTAATATTAATATTATAATGAAAATAATTTTTATATTGCAGGTTCCTACAAGGGTTTCCAGAAGCTTAGGGGTATCGGAACCACATTTTAAAAAGTGATGCCTAAAGGATATCTTTTGATGTGATTGTATTTTTTATATTTCCTTCCACTTATGTTGGCACTCAGCCTTATTGCTAGTCATTTTTTTTTAGATGCCATGTTACTTGAAATCAGTTTTGTCCGTCTACTTGGTTGATGAAAAACTTTAAAAAGTCATGGAAGTAAAGATTACATTTAAGGTTGTCAGAATTTAATAAGAAGATGCATGTAAAGTACAATACTTATCCCAAGACCTGGCACATGTTAAGACACCAGAATGTCTTTTGTGCAGTGAACTTTCAAGAAATATACCCTGTACTTCAGCAGGCTTTTGGGGGAAGATGATGAGGCCTAGGTATCTGTGGGATATCCAAGAGCAGATGCATAGTTGGATACGTACACTTTGTGTTCTAGATGCAGGACTAGACTGGAAAAATATAGTTGAAGGCGCCAGCATATAAATCATAACTGAAACCTGTGGAAGGATAAGACTGAAGAGAGAAAACATACTGGGTAAGTTAAGGGAACCTAGACTTAAGTACAGAAGAATACCAAATTTAATGTACATTCAGAAACATTAGGCCCACAAAGACTGAGGTAGCATGGCCAAGACTCTTCCAATAAATGTTACTGATAAATCACTAAGCATTACTCAACCTTTATCAAACTTCATTATAGACTCTCAAGGCAGTAGGGGGATGGGGAACTCTGAAAATTAAAAAGAGTGGGAATTAAAGAACGTGACCCAAGTTGATGCATACTCTGAAGCCATTTCAGTATTTTCAGATTTTTATCAGGAAAAAAATCTCATTTAGAATTGAAATTCAATTTGGAAAGGATAAAGAGAGGAATATTAGTTCGGTTCAGTCACTCAGTCGTGCCCGACTCTCTGCGACCCCATGGACTACAGCACGCCAGGCTTCCCTGTCCATCACCAACTCCCTGAGCTTACTCAAACTCATGTCCATTGAGTTGGTGATTCCATCCAACCGTCTCATCCTTTGCCATCTCCTTTTCCTCCTGCCTTCAATCTTTCCCAGCATCAGGGTCTTTCCCAATAAGTCAGTTCTTCGCATCAGGTGGCCAAAGTACTGGAGTTTCAGCTTCAGCATCAGTCCTTCCAATGAATAATCAGGACTAATTTCCTTTAGGATGGATTGGTTTGATCTCCTTGCAGTCCAAGGGACTCTCAAGAGTCTTCTCCAATACCACAGTTCAAAAGCATCATTTCTTCAGTGCTCAACTTTCTTTATAGCCCAACTTTCACATCCATACATGAATACTGGAAAAACTATAGCTTTGACTAGATGGACCTTTGTTGGCAGAGTAATCTCTCTGCTTTTTAATGCTGTCTAGGTTAGTCATTGCTTTTCTTCCAAGGAGCAAGTGTCTTTTAATTTCATAGCTGCAGTCACCATCTGCAGTGATTTTGGAGCCCAAGAAAATAAAGTCTCTCACTGTTTCCACTGTTTCCCCATCTATTTGCCATGAAATGATTTGACTGGATGCCTTTGAAAGGTTGTTGTTGAATCATGCGAAGACACCGGGATTCTTGGCCCCCTGAGCCAAGAATTCAATCCGGGGCCAAAAACGAGGCTTAATCGCTCAGAGCTTTTGTGTAATAAAGTTTTATTAAAGTATAAAGGAGCTAGAGAAAGCTTCTGACATAGGCATCAGAAGGGGGCAGAAAGAGTATGTACCCGCTTGCTAGTGTTAACGATGAAGTTATATAATCCAAAAAATGTCTAGAGGTTGTAAAGACCTCATCGGAACTACTCCCATAATTTACGTTTTAAGATAACACTGTCCTTAGGCAGGATACATCCTTGTAAAGACCAGATCTACTCCCATAATTTACATTTTAGGATTCAAAAGGTTTAATCCAAAGACTGTCCTTAGGCAGGATACATTATTTTTATATAATTCTAAGGAATGTGGAGAAAGAAAAAAAGTTTGTCCTTTCTTCCTCCTTGAGAACTCCAGACCCCTCTCTCCTTGGGGACCCCTAGACTCCTTATCAACCTGTATAGGAAATGACTCTCTCACCATGATCTTAGTTTTCTGAATGTTGAGTTTCAAGCCAACTTTTTCACTCTCCTCTTTCACTTTCATTAAGAGGCTCTTTAGTTTTTCTTCACTTTCTGCCATAAGGGTGGTGTCATCTGCATATCTGAAGTTGTTGATATTTCTCCTAGCAATCTTGATTCCAGCTTCACTTCATCCATCCTGGCATTTTGCATAATGTACTCTGCATATAAGTTAAATAAGCAGGGTGACAATATACAACTTTGATGTACTCCTTTCCCAAATTGGAACCAGTCTGTTGTTCCATGTCCAGTTCTAACTGTTACTTTTTGACCTGCATAGTTCTCAGGAGGCAGGTCAGATAAACTGGTATTCCCATCTCTTGAAGAATTTTCCACAGTTTGTTGTGATCCACATAGTCAAAGCCTTTGGTGTAGTCAATAATCCGGAAGTAGATGTTTTTCTGGAACTCTCTTGCTTTTTGGATGATTCAACACAAGAGAAGACTGTACACATGAACATCACCAGATGGTCAATAGTGAAATCAGACTGATTATATTCTTTGCAGCCAAAGATGGAGAAGTTCTACAGTCAGCAAAAACAAGACCGGGAGCTGTCTGTGGCTCAGATCATGAACTCCTTATTGCCAGATTCAGACTTAAATTGAAGAAAGTAGGGAAAACCACTAGGCCATTCAGGTATGAGCTAAATCAAATCCCTATGATTATACAGTGGAAGTGACAAATAGAATCAAGGGATTAGATCTGATAGAGTATCTGAAGAACTACGGAAGGAGGTTTGTGACATTGTACAAGAGGCAGTGATCAAGACCATGCCCAAGAAAAAGAAATGCAAAAAGGCAAAATGATTGTCTGAGGAGGCCTTACAAATAGCTGAGAAAAGAAGAGAAGCTAAAGCCAAAGGAGAAAAGGAAATATATACCCTTTTGAATGTAGAATTCCAAAGAATAGCAAGGAGAGATAAGAAAGCCTTCCTCAGTGATCAATGCAAAGAAATAGAGGAAAATAATAGAATAAGAAAGACTAGAGAGCTCTTCAAGAAAATTAGAGATACCAAGGGAACATTTAATGCAAATATAGGAACAGTAAAGGAAAGAAATGGTATGGACCTAACAGAAGCAGAAGATATTAAGAAGAGGTAGCAAGAATACACAGAACTATACAAAAAAGATCTTCATGACTCAGATAACCATGATGGTGTGATCACACACCTAGAGCCAGACATCCTGGAATGTGGAGTCAATAGGCCTTAAAAGTATCACTACAAACAAAGCTAGTGGAGGTGATGGAATTCCAGTTGAGCTATTTCAAATCCTGAAAGATGATGCTGTGAAAGTGCTGCACTCAATATGCCAGCAAATGTGAAAAACAGCAGTCGCCACAGAACTGGAAAAACTCAGTTTTCATTCCAATCCCAAAGAAAGGCAACGCCAAAGAATGCTCAAACTACCACATAATTGCACTCATCTCACAGTCTAGCAAAGTAATGCTCAAAATTCCCCAAGCCAGGCTTCAACAGTACATGAACTATGAACTTCCAGATGTTCAAGCTGGATTTAGAAAAGGCAGAGGAACCAGAGATCAAATTGCCAACATCTGTTGGATCAACAAAAAAAGAGACAGAGAGGAGTATGGAGTTGTTTAATAGCAGTACAAGGGATCCTAAAGAGAAATAATATAATTAGCCTGAAAAGAAGATAAGTTATTTCACACTCTGGAAAAAGACAGCTAGATGAGGCTGGTTAATGAGCTGTCAAGTAGAGCTGGCTCCTCTGGCACTTTCTGGGATCCCTCTTAATCCAAGAGGGGCTGGGATGGGCCCAATGGTTTGGCCGGGGTGAGGCTGTGCAGATGGGGAAGTCCTTTGCTATAGTCATTCTGACAGCTTAAACAAGTGCTCCCAAGCCTCCACATTTCTTGAGTCATTCTCAAACTGGGACTATTCAGGAGAGGTTTTTTGTTTAATAAACGTCAATTACCATTTCGTAAACTTAAATGGACTACTGGTATGACTTTTGTTTTTAAACAAATAACTAGACTGTACCAGTCTTAAATGAAAAACAAAAATAAGACCTCACAGTGTTTATAACAATGATAACATCATGAGATTGGTTTTGCTGGAATGATGATATCATAATAAGTGATAGTTTTCATTGAGCAGCTCTATGTGCCAGACCCTGGGGCAAGTACTGTACGTATACTCTCTTATGAAATCTTTACCACCTTACGCATAATCTTCACTTCCAAAGAAAATAGTCTCTAAGCTTGCATATTTAAATACATTTATTTCCAATGTTATTTCTCCTTAGATGTATGTGTAAGGTAATTAATAAATACTGAATTTTTCTAGGCTTTGCGAAGAGTTGACTCATTGGAGAAGACTCTGATGCTGGGAGGGATCGAGGGCAAGAGGAGAAGGGGACGACAGAGGATGAGATGGCTGGATGGCATCACTGACTCAATGGATGTGAGTCTCAGTGACCTCCGGGAGTTGATGATGGACAGGGAAGCCTGGCGTGCTGCAATTCATGGGGTCGCAAAGAGTTGGACACAACTGAGCGACTGATTTGATCTGATCTGTATCTATCTACAATGGCTAACTTACACATTAAAGCTTAAGACTTTAGTTTTTGATTGACAGTCAAGGGAGATAAATTTCCATTTAGTTTAGGAAAATAGTATTCTCCTAAATCTATTTGAACCCAACCCAAAACTTAAAAATTTTGTGCTATGGCATTAAGGTGTTCAGAGCCTTGCAGTTTTTAAGACATTCATGATTACTATAAATAAAAATCATTAAGGAATCACCATATCATTATTATTACAATAGTAATTTCAGGTTGCTTTTTTTAGTAATAGTAAGTTTTGGAGTCAGGGGATTAGTTCCTAGGAGAAAAAAACTTACACTTTTGATTTATTGCATAAATTTGTCAAACTCAGAAAAGTACTTTTAAGAATTATGAGTACTACTGGCTAACTATATAGATTGCAATTTACATTTTTTTAATTATAAGAAGCTTTAATATTTATGGCTTTGTTTTGGATTCTTCTACATACTACTTTGAAAGAAATAGACAAACAACATGTTGCACAACCAAAATGAGCAAGAGTGAACATGACCTGGTTCCATTAAACCTTTGAGATTCGTCTCTGTTTCCATGAGTTCCTCCGTTTTCATTCAGTGAGTAATTGACTTCTTTCCCAGACAAGGCCTCATGATTTATCTCTGTCCTATTCCAACCTTCTTCAGATATCTGAGAGGAAAGGCAAGATAAAATTGTTACCCTTACTATGAGAGCAGTCAACTCTCCTTAAGACCAGAGTTGACGGATATCTCTAAACAAAGTGACATCTGTGAGACCAGTTTCTTCTTGATCTTCTGCTCTTCTCTGTGTCATCTTTGGCTCTTTCATTGCCTATTTTTCATTACTCACCTAAATAAGATTGGCACTTTCTATCCTTACCTCTTCTCCAGACCAGTATTCTCCATAACCATAACTTCAAAGAACATACACTAATGTCCTCCAAAGCTCTGTGTTCTCATCTTCAGGTTGCCATCAGACATCTCATTTGATAATTTTTAACTCAAACTCAATATGTGCTGAAATGAACTCTTAATTTTCTCTCCATATTGTCTTCATTTTTATAGCAAGTTGATCTAATCAGGCCTTCAAGAGTCATGTGCTCTATACCCACAAAGTGTCAGTTCTAAAGACTGAATATTATGTTGTAAGCTCTTAAAACGGAGAATGCAATGGCAACCCACTCCAGCACTCTTGCCTGGAAAATCCCATGGACAGAGGAGCCTGGTGGGCTGCACTCCATGGGGTCACTAAGAGTCGGACATGACTGAGCGACTTCACTTTCACTTTTCACTTTCATGCATTGGAGAAGGAAATGGCAACCCACTCCAGTGTTCTTGCCTGGAGAATCCCAGGGATGGGGAAGCCTGGTGGGCTGCCGTCTATGGGGTCACACAGAGTCGGACATGACTGAAGCGACTTGACGGCAGCAGCAAGCTCTTAAAAATGACAAGCACTCACTGTTTTTATGTTTCTCTGACCTCCATCCCACCTCATGCGAAGAGTTGACTCATTGGAAAAGACTCTGATGCTGGGAGGGATTGGGGACAGGAGGAGAAGGGGACGACAGAGGATGAGATGGCTGGATGGCATCAGTGACTCGATGGATGTGAGTCTGAGTGACCTCCAGGAGTTGGTGATGGACAGGGAGGCCTGGTGTGCTGCGGTTCATGGGGTCGCAAAGAGTCAGACACGACTGAGCGACTGATCTGATCTGATCTGATCTCCATTCCCAAGCCTTTGTCACCCATTTAAGCATAAATGAAGACAGGCAAAGATGACAAGCTGGGTTGAGTTTCATGTTTAACTCTGAACTTAAAGGAGTGAAGCAAAGCACAAATTGATGCAGTCTTGTTTGTCCTTCAGTTTACATGACGCACCTCCCCAAGGTTCTCTTACTCTTGCCCATGCTGAATGCCACGTGCAGGATCATTCAACTGGTGAGGATAAACAACCATTCAGGGCTTTTGGCTCTCTGTGCCTGTGAGTCATGGAGGGGTTCTTGTTGCAGTGTTAAGAAAGATAAACACGTGGCAGCTCTCTAAAGCCTGTTTCTGGAAACCTAGCAGGAGAGAACAGATAGTCATTGTTCAGAGCCTGTAAGGTGTTAAGAGACTGAAATAGGCAATGCATGCTTAGGGAAAACCAGCCATTTGATGGATCAGAATTTGAAAATGATTGTAATTAAACTGAAATTAAACTGGTGATGACATGGTTTGGGGGTGAAAAGATACAGAGATATAGAGGCACAAGAGCAAGAAAACTGGGGCTAACATGAAGTTGCCAGGTTCAACTGGATCAGGAACTCGCATAAGAAAACAAAGCACTGGAAGAAACCTGGTTTCCTCTGCAACAGATTTAACCAGGTCCATAAGAAGAGAAATAATTGCTGAAGCTCTTTGGCTCGAAGTGAATCTATACCTCTGTTTCTTCATGGTAATGACCACCTTGATAATACAATGTAGAGCCCAGACTTACCAAATTCTAGCTTGCCAAGGAACCCCATAATATCCTTCTGGGGAAGTTTGTTCATGCCATAAACCTTTTAGAATTTTACACATCTATGAAAACACTTGAGAAATCACCTTCGTATAATACTGCCTTTACATACAGGTAAAAGGGCCTCTGTCTTTGGCCCTGCACTTCAAGCCCTGCACATTACAGACATGTGATACATAAGAGTGATAAAGAAACATGGTGCCCTTACCATGGATCCAATATCAGCACTGAATAGCACCTTGTAACCCTAAGCATCTGTACTTGTGACTGATATCGTTCAGGCTCCAGGGGAATGCTTCTGCTCGCCTTGTGCCCCACGACCTAGAAAAAGTGATCATATCTGGGTCACTATCACCATTGAAGAGAGAAACTGCTTTGGAGTGGTGGTAGGATTTGAAAAGCAGAAGGTCTTAGGTGAAAGAAAATATATTAATGTATCAAATCCATCCTCTCAGATAATATGAGTGTATATCCATTCTTTCATCGTAATGTGCTGTTTCCTATGGTGCTGAGCAACCATTATTTCTTGCTCTTCTTCCTTTTCCAGTTTACAATTCCAGAGATACCCACAAACTAACGTGGCATTCATAACAGTTGGCTGTGGTGACTATGGAACATTTTGAAATATTAAAAACTTTGTAATGTTTTAACATTTCTATACCTATTTTATCAGTCATCCAAGTATCACTGGACCATAACAGACACTCGGACATGTCCAATAAAAATTAATACCTTGTCTTTGATAATTTGCTAACTTCTGCTGCTGCTGCTAAGTCGCTTCAGTCGTGTCCGACTATGCGACCCCATAGATGGAAGCTCACCAGGCTCCCCTGTCCCTGGGATTCTCAAGGCAAGAACACTGGAGTGGGTTGCCATTTCCTTCTCCAATACATGAAAGTGAAAAGTGAAAGTGAAGTCGCTCAGTCGTGTCTGACTCTTAGCGACCCCATGGACTGCAGCCCACCAGGATCTTCCGTCCATGGGATTTTCCAGGCAAAAGTACTGGGGTGGGGTGCCATTGCCTTCCCCTAACTTCTAAGTCCTATAAAAATAATACATTTATACTTTGTCATTATGACAGTTACATACATCAAGATAAGAGAATAAAGCATATTTTACATTGCTTTACATTTGCATTATTTATAAAAATTAAATATTAGGGCATATGATAGGTTGACCTCCAGTTTCACTTGTAACTTGAGCCCTGACCACACTTATACCCCAGCCTGACCACACTTGACCCAGGACTTTCCAAGCTACCAAAGTCAGGTGACTTGGTTTACTCATACTGACGTTTCAAGAGGGAAAGGAAGTATTGTCCTTTAAAGCTAAACGTATCTTTCTATGCACTCAGGAAATACTTTTAGTTGGCTTGGACTCTGGTGATGTTGTTTCCTTTCTAAAAATTTTCTTTTCTAGAAAAATCAGTAATTTTTATTTTCTGTCTCTTACAGTTTTGTTGCTGAAATTTTCATGCTGAAAGTTGTACTACACTATGTGTGCAGAATAAATTCAGTTCCTGTGTAAGGACAGGCTTAGGGAAATTATCACATTTCAAAGGTCACTCCTTACCATCCATAATACTTTGTATTAACTCCACCTCTCATTAAGCGGGACTCTAGAAATATTGTTTTATGAATTAGGTGCAGGAATAATAAAATCAAATGTCAAATTACATATTGCTGATATGTAACAGTTGCTAAGTCATGTCTGGCTCTTTGCGATCCCATGCACTGTAGCTCACCAGGCTCTTCTGTCTGTAAGGTAAATGGATTGTCATTTCCTTCTCAAGGGGATATTCCCAGCCCAGGGATAGAACCCCCATCTCCTGCTTGCCAGGTGGATTCTTTACCACTGAGCCACCTGGGAAGTCCCAAATTGCGTATACATGTTTATAATAAGTTTACCTTAATAAATAAACCAAGTTAATGAGAAAGGAAGGAAGTAATAAAAAATGTTAACTCTACCTTAGGAGCAGATGGAATGTCCAGGAAAAAATTTTCCACGATACTAAAAGCCGTCCATTAGAGTGACTTGCCCAGAGCAAAGGGAATACAGTGATTGTTTTCAAGGGCAAAGGACAGAGATAGGACCCCAAGTTGAGGGAGAGTCCAACAGCTAAGGTGAGGTAGTCCATACCTCCTACTACTCCTTTTCCTTTTATTGAGATGGTCAGACCTTTGAATGAGCCATCCAACAAGATAGTCTCAACTGAGACATTTCCCTGAGATTCAGGGTTCCAGGCTAAGTGCCCCTTCTCTTCCTACAAGTCCAGAACTACTTGGACTTGTCATGCTGCTTGATTTTTGTTTTCAGTTATCTTTTAACTAATCTTGAGTTAAAGCCTCATGCCTATTCTTCCAATGAGTTAAGAACTCTTGAACAGCTCTTTGAAACCAACTTCAGTAAGCTTTGCTCTTAAAACCATAACTTTGAGAACATCACCACTAAAGATTCTGTGTTTATTCGCAATATGCTTTGGAAATTTAGGATAAACCACTTGGATGACGGCATCTAAGCTTTAAGAGAAAATACAACCTTTGGCTTTAAAAGTAGGCACGGTTCTTTCCAAAATTGTTTCTTGAAACACAATATGTTAATGAAATCACCAAGACTTGGTTTCTGGTGGACTTAGAAGCATTCAATGTACTCATAACATCCAAGATTTTTCAAAGAAGGTTTAAAATTGATTGTATTTTAAGAAAAATTTGGCAGAAGTTTACATCATTGGTCCATAATTCCAAACATGCTCCCTAAACCAGACTACTGACTTCCACGATGCCATCTTCTGTGTAGTAGAGAATGCCATCAGCTTTGCTTGGTTATTGTTTTCCATTTTTTATTTGTTCTTTTTTTTTTTAAACTGAAAACCCCATTATAGAATTGTCAAGGTGAAAATTATCTTCAAATAAGATATATGTTGCTGTCTGATATTTTCTCCATAAAACTGGAGTCATATATAATAAAGAAAATCAGTAATAATGTTATTTCCTCCTCTTCTGGGTTTCAATACTAAGCCTCTTATTTTCTCTGTGTTCTGTCTCCCTTCTTAAGCCATTTTGTACATTCCTTAGCTTTCTGATTCTCAAGTATATATGTCTTCCTTGAGCATTAATTTATCCATCCCAAGCTATTTCATGGGCATTTGTATTTCTTTTTTTCCACCCTTGCTTGGTTCTCACTTCCAGGACTTTTCTACAGGGGTTCTCTGCTTTCTAATTTCTTTATGTTGATGAAAATTCATGTGGCTACTTTTAGTGTGGTTGTCATCAACACTGAGTCCTTTCTGCCAGTTCTGCCCCTTCCATTTCTTGCCCCTTCACTCCTCCAATCAATGTGTTTTTACTCACAACTTGCATGTGACTATCAAAGCTAATTAATCTGCTTGACTATTTGACTACCTAAAGCCTCTAGAGGTAAAGGTAAATCCTAGATATAAAGTTTTTACCTGGCAATTTAAGTAGTCACTTATTTACTTGAGAGAAGAAAAGATTAAATTTCTTTTTCTTTATCCCGCATTTTACCTTTATAGAGGTATAATTGACATGTAAAATTGTAGATATTTAGAGTGTATGTTGTAGTAATTTGGTACATGTTTGCATTGTGAAAAAACTCCTCCATCTGGTTAATTAACACGCCTATCACTTTACATGTTTATCTTTTGTGGGGAAGTTGGTGAAAGATTGTTTTAGTGCCTTCAGACTGGCTAGGTGGTAGAATAAAAAGCAACCTTAGAACTGATTTTGTCATTAGAGTTAGGAAAGTTATCCTTAAGTGAATGGAATAAGTCATTCTTTAATAAAAGCTAGCACAAATTGATGTTATTATATTATGTGCTTTTCTATTTTATTTTTCTTATTTCATTTTTCTGTTACCCCTTGAAATTGTTTGTGTATATTTTTATTTTTTGCAGGATGACAGGTTAGTTTTTTTTTTTTAATTTCATCTTAAAGACTGTACTTTTAAGTAATAGCTATCGGAAATATTTTATTATTCTGATGTGATTCCATTAATACATCTGTCTTTTCAGTATGTCTGAGAAACTTCTACTTCTAAAGAAACAATGTGTTAGTATGGCATTAAACAATATTTTTTAAAAAATTAAAAAATACAATAGCTTTATTTATTGCTTCCTGGAATAATTTTACATTACATGTATTTAGTTAATTCTAAGCATTATTTCAGAGAAGGCAATGGCACCCCACTCCAGTACTCTTGCCTGGAAAATCCCACGGATGGAGGAGCCTGGTAGGCTGCAGTCCATGGGGTCGCTAAGAGTCGGACATGACTGAGCGACTTCACTTTCTCTTCTCACTTTCATGCATTGGAGAAGGAAATGGCAACCCACTCCAGTGTTCTTGCCTGGAGAATCCCAGGGACGGGGAAGCCTGGTGGGCTGCCGTCTATGGGGTCACACAGAGTCGGACACGACTGAAGTGACTTAGCAAGCAAGCAAAGCCTCTAGAATGGTTATTTTTCCCATTATCTACCCCAAACCATTCAAGATGTGGCAAGCTAAGGTCCCTCAGCTAAAGGACGCTGTGCTTCTATATTTTTATAACTTAAAAATGTCTAGCAAAATTCACTTAAAAATTTTTTTTTGATAACTGCATGTCTAGATTGACTTCATCAATATTCAAATTTTATCTCCTTTTTCTTCTAAATAGTTATCTTCACTTAAAAAATCATATTCGTCTCCAGACTATTCCTTCTGATAGTTCCATTTGTAAATGAACCAAATGAGGACATTTCATTCCTCTTTAATCCTCTCATACATAGTTCCAGTCAACAAATCCTTGACCAATTTTTATTCAGTTTCTCCTTCACCCTGGGAATGGAAATATCTTGTGTGGCTTTATTACTTGGAATATTTATTTATGTTCCTAAAGTGGGGCCTTATCCCAATTTATACATTTTCCCACTCCATCTCCCCCTCCTTGCAAGCAGATTTTCTGTGTGTCAGGGCTCCAGCCCCAACCAGCAGTACCACTCATCTGTGATTTCAAAACTCCAACTCCTACCACTGAGGGAGCCACCAGTGCTGTGCCTTGTCTCTTGTCAGCCTCTTCCATACATGTTGGTATATGCATGTCTTATCTCTTCAGTTAGCTTGTAAATCCTGTTAGGAGAAGCACTGGGTCTATTTCTTTGATAGTCAAATCAAATGCCATACCTGGTGAGTAATAAAATCAATTTAGAGAGTTGTCACCAGCACTAGAAATAAATAATATAAAGCAAAGACAAAAATACCTCAGTGAACTTATCATAGCAGGAGAGAAATGTTTTTGGGAAATGTGTCAGTGTGTGTACCTTACTGCATAAGGAAACAATAGATGCTTGGCGTTTGGACATTTAAGTTACTGAAAGAGTTAAGGAAAGATTTGGGAGAGCCTGTCTGTGAAACTATGAGGATCTTCTTGTGGTTCTTGTTCTCTGGCCCATCAGTCTAAGAGTGGGGTCTAAGCATTTCCTAAGGTCACTTGGCTTCAGGAGTCTGATTGAGCACCCCCTTCCCTTGTTCAGAACATTTGGATTAACCACAGGCTCTCTGAGGGCACTTATGTACTGATATAAGCCTCAGGGTGAACATACCGATAACCTCTACTATGGATCTTCAGTCACCCAAGTGGGAAGTTGGCTATTATTGACATAAATGGCTAAGTTCCACAACCTTCCATTTATTTGAGCAAATGTTCATGGAGTACTTCTTCTGGGCCAGGATTATGTGGACGGAAGATAGAATTGAATCAAACACAGATTACCCCTTTGAAGACAACCTTATGATTTAATGCCATGACTACATTAAACTATAGCCCATGGGCCAAATATGGCCTACAGCTTGTTTGTATAAATAAAGTGTTATTGGAAATGAGCTAGGCTCATACATCTGTATTGTCTGCAGCTGCTTTTGTGCAGCCACACAGAGTTCAGGAGTTGCACCAGAGACCATAGAGCCCACAATGCCTAAGTATTTACTGGAAAATACCTTTGAAAAAGCTTGCCAATCTAGTGAGACATCAAAATTTGTTTAAAACTCTCTTTTTCTATGAGATTTCCATATAGTAAAGTGACAGATCCAGCAAATATAATACGATATTTTCCTTATATTAATGATGAAACAACAAAGATCACTGGTCTGATGGTACTACTTTAAGAGAATTCAAGAAATAGCTCTTTTAGAAAATTTTGTGAGAGCAAAACATGATCTCAATGAAATGACATCTCATGTTTTTCAGTCTTACACATCCATAGTCACCCTGCCAAGAGCCTGGGTGTCTGATTGCAAAATCCCAATACTCTCACAAAAAATGACAAAGCTAAATGAGCTGAATATGAGCTCAGGAATCGCCAGTGGCCTCCTATTAGCTGGGTGTGGCTCATCATCACTGTATGCTTGGCTCTAAAATTTTGAGCAATGTTCATTTGAGAAATTAACTTAATTTCACATTAAAATCTAGGACTCCTGATCCTCATGAGAAATCACATGGCAGCAAATGGCCTGCGGTCTTGCATGACGACAGCCCAGTGGAGCTGAAAGGCGGCTTCCGTCCTTGGACAAGGCATAGATGCTCCAGACCTTCTCATGCTCTGCTGCTCCCAAACATTTCCCTGACTCGAAATGAAAAATCGGTTGCTGTTTATAACTAGCTTCCTCTGTGATTTCCCTCAGTAAAGAAATTCTCTGTAACTAATTTTTTTTAAAAAATTGTATAACAGGAAACTAAGGAGGTAGTATATTAAAAAAAAGTTGTCTCACATTTTAAATATGCAATCAAAAGGTATGCAATCTGCAGACAGTTGAAAGACTTCTGCTCTTCCCCAGTGGATGTAGAAATGACAATTTAGGGCTAATATATTACACCCATCACAAAAGTAGACTTGAAATTGTACCTTAAAGCAGTGATTTTCAAAAAAGAATAAGCTTGCCCCAGCTGTATTTAAGATAAACTATTACAGTTTGGAGAGAAAATATTAGAATTTACATGTATCTCCTTTTTAATTTGTATTTTATATATTTTATATAATATATAAAGCATCACATGTATACACACGCGCATGTCTGGATAGATATTCCAGTTGACTTTAGTGATTGAAGCATGTGATCAAACTAGCGTGGAGCCTTTAGTTTTAGGAACCCAGAAGGAATCCAAGACATTGCATCTAGACCTTCGTTTTACACATAAAACATGTGAAGCCCCCAGAGGTGGGATGATCTGGTCAGAGACATGAGCATGTAAGCAGGCGACTGAGGCCAGATTTTTCCTGACTCCCATTCCTACAACCTTTCCTCGACTCCACACTGACTGCTTTCTTAACGGAGGTGTGCTTGAGGAAACGAGACCAGCGTAGTGATAAATAAATCCCCTGAAATAACTGGTAGGAAACTGTCAGACTTCTTCCTCCAGCGTAGCACAAATTTCAACCAGTGGTACCTAGAATAGTTTCTTTTTTGTGTGTGAAAAATGGCATCTGATCAATTTCTCCACTGCCAGTAGAGGCCGCCTGCCCTTGCGACATTCTCACTGGCCAGGTCTCATTGGCCAGCATCTGCCTTCTTTTCCTGTGGAAATAAAATATTAAGGGCAGGAGAAAGGACATATTTGGTAATGTTACACTCCTCAGCTTCCTGCTCGGGGCTGTCTCAGCTGCAAAATGTCAAGGGAAAAAATATCCCTCCAACTTGGAATGAATTCCAGACAGACCCTGATGCCTGCAAATTTGTCAGAGGGAGCCAAGTCCAGAAAGGCAGAACATGAAGAAGGTTCATTATTCGGCTTCAAGAGACGCTCAAATAATCAGACACTCTGGTATTTATGATTTTTCCCATTTCAGATGGTCTGTAGTTCACATCGTTCCCCTCCCTTTACCGCTGATTCTGAGCTTCCTTTTAAATTAAACCTCAGCAGTTATAAAAAGACTCTCGCATCACTTGTAAGCCACAGCACTACTGGGAGACACTGTTCCTACAAGGCTGTTTAGGGCTGGGGAAGGGCAGCCCTTTCTGAATATTAGTCTGGGGAGGGCAAGCCAGGAAGTCAGACTCACTTCACCTTGACCACGCCACAATCCTCATCTTCTTCTGACATCTGTATCAAGACTCTTGCCATTCACAGCATTTGATATGATCATTTTTTACTAAAAAGCAGTATTTTGTTCCATTGGCTTTTTCATTTTAGCTTTTATTTTCATCACAGGGCATGGAACAACCAGAAAGTTTATCCTGACACTCCCACTTTGTGAATATACCATTAGGGATATTTGTAAGGTTGAGTTTTAGAGGATCTTAGTCTTTTCTTGGCATTCAGCATGCTTTCTCTTGTAAAAACCATTGCCACATACTGGCAAAAAGGTAAGGAAAGAGAACTTGTCATCCAAACCTCATTAAATAGCTACATACACATTTTCCCCTTTGACTTTTTGCCCTTCGTTTCTAAATACCATGGCGTCTGTTTGTACTTGGTTACCCTAAATCCTTATTTGGGTTCTCCAATAGGCACGAAGGCATCCAAACATCAGTTTTAGCAACTGGTGGAAGTGCCCGCATGAGGCATGGGGTGTTCAGTCTTGACCTGTGGTCTCCATGAATAAGGGTCTTCTTTTTTTCTTTTCCTAAACTGTCCAGCATCTCAACTCTGGTTTTACTCCTCAACAGTTTAAGGTTTGTGCTACTTCCATGGTGATCAACTGTTAGGTCATAAACATCAGATTGTGGCATCACCAAGTGAGTCAGTTGGGAGGAAGCTGGTCTGGAAATGCAGCTGAAAGTGTCTGTTGACAGATGGAGGCCTTCTTAATCATGGCCTGTGTGGGTGAAGGGAAAGCCTTGCCTGGCCCACCCCTGGCATTGATTCACAAACCTGGACAGCTCTAGAAGAGGCTGGGAAAGCCCATCCTCAGGGAATCCCACTTATTCCTCCTCCAGTGCTCTCATAGGACACCCACACAACTAAAAGGAGGCGGGAAGTGAACAATGGAGCTCTTTCTGGCTTCCTTTTGAGTCAGCAAAGTAAACCAGCTTTCTTTTTCTTTTAAAAATCCTATAGGGTTCCTTTTTTTAACTTTAAACTTTTTATTTTGTATTGCACTGCTGCTGCTAAGTCACTTCAGTCGTGTCCGACTCCGCGTGACCCCATAGACGTCAGCCCACCAGGCTCTCCTGCCCCTGGGATGCTCCAGGCAAGAAAACTGGAGTGGGTTGCCATTTCCTTCTCCAATGCATGAAAGCAAAAAAGTGAAAGTGAAGTCGCTCAGTCGTGTCCGACTCTTAGCGACCCCATGGACTGCAGCCCACCAGGCTCCTCCATCCATGGGATTTTCCAGGCAAGAGTACTGGAGTGGGGTGCCATTGCCTTCTCCGTGTATTGCACTAGAGCCAGTTAACAATGTTGTGGTAGTTTCAGGTGAAGAGAGAAAGGGTTCCTTCTTAAACAGCTAATAAACAGCTTGTTAGCATTGCATCCATTTTTGGTAAGAATACTACTCTGTGTTACTTATCTGGTCATCGTAAATGCCGTTAATGGGCATCATAAGAGCTCGCCTTTATAAAAAGCAGGAAGTTGGACTAGACAATATCATTAGGCTTTTGTCCATCAATTTTCCCTGTTTCTTTGAAGCACTGGGTACTACTAGAAAGATTCCCCTGTTGCCATATATTTTGAATATGACTTCTTGAACCTATATTTCATTTTAGAAGAATTCTCTCAATATTTCTAAATTTGGGGTTTCTGAGAGCACAGGTCAGGATCCATTGTGCACCAGAGTACTAGGAGACTGATCAGTAAGAGAAACAATGCCTTTCCCTGTGTTCACTATCAAGAACTGCTCAGTATTCCTGCCAGCCTGTAATGCTTTATCACCCAGTCATTTTAGACCTGAAAGAGAACATTCCATCAGGGGATCAGGTTCTATCATTTCATTGGAATGCAAAGTAAGACCACAGAAACTCTAGTACAAACAAATTTACCATGGCTCAGATTAATAACAGATAGCACTTGAATGGTCTGCCCCAATTGTGCTCTCTCTCTGCTAAGTCTTAAATAAATGAAAATTAGTTAAAAATTCTGCCAGTAAGCTCAGACCAGACATAAGGAAGAACTTCTGCATTAAGGATACAGAAGAAGTTGTGAAGTTTGCCTCCTGGGGAAAACCTTTAACAGCCTGGAAGAACATATTGGAATAATTACGATGTGGTTCTGACTGGAGATGGGGACAAGGTTCTGTGATTTCCAAGGTTTTCTTCAAGACAGAAGATTTTCAAAAGTTGTTGAAAAGTGACTCCATGCATGACTCACGACTATTAAGATTGTTATTCTTGATCAGGCTACTTTTACATAAGAAAGTCAGATTCTCCCAATGGAAGATAACTAAGGAGTAGTAGTTCATTCCATCCCACTTGTTTCACTGTTGAGAAAACCTGGGCGCCGGGAAGTCCCTATAAGCCATCGGAGGAGCTGGGCAGACCCCTTGGGCTCCCTGTGCTGGGGTTCTTTCCTATACCATATTTTTATGAATCACATAAATCTATTTAAGATTTTATAAGAATTTTGTTTATTTCATGAGCAGTACTGAGACAGAAATATGAGTATCTCTGGGAATTGGCATGGCTAAATATTATAGTTTAGAAGAATAGCTTAGGCAAAGTACAAAAGAGGAAATGCTATTTAGATGAGCTCATTTCTACTCACTAAAAAAATTAAAAAAAATTAAACTTAAGATGAACAACTTCTTTTCTCTTAGCCCAACATCAGAGCAACTCCCCAAGCAAATCTGTTTCATATATTTCTTCTCCTCAAACTCAGGAATTTCTTTGATATCTAATTTCACATTTATTTTTTATCTCGGAGGGTAATTTGTCCATTTCACATAGAAATCTGGTTGAATTACTCCTCTTGTTTTTCCCATGGAAGCTGTATTTGGAGGCCTTCCTCGTTCCCACTATCAATCAGAAGTCATCTTCATAGATTCATGTTCTTATGAATGACTCTAGGAACCAGCATTTTTAATACTGGTTAATAGGAATAAAAATAACTGCATTAAATGATAAAATGCTCACTTAAAGCTGATATTAATATTATAATGTCTCTTCTCATTTGCATTTTGGACTTTCTAGATTCTTCGTTCAGCATCTTTAGAAATCATATTTTCAGTGGACTCCCCATAATAGGCAATTTCTTAGTTGGTTTGATTTAAAGATAACTAAAAGCCATTCTTATCCCAAATAGTTTTTCTGTTGATCAGTCAGCAACTGAAATCCCAATTGTTGTATTCCATTGTTCAGGTTAAGACATCATCTCCAAAAAACTGTGCCAGTTGGCATCTGGCAGTGTCAAAATATAATCCATTATTATCCATAATACTTTAGCTTTATATCCTGGATGTCACTATGGGACAAAGAAGAGTAACATGAATTACATTTTGATAGTAACTATAAATGGCTTAGATTATGTGAGAAACGAAGACCAAGTTGGGCAGTAGCCATGGAAGATCAGGTGAGAATCCTTACAAGTTGCAAATTAGAATAAGAGAGAGTGCCAAAAAACCTTTATCAGTCTCTTTAGCCATTTGAGGAGGGGGCTCAATTCCATGTATCTCAACATCCTTAGTACGTTTATTTACTTGTGTTGCAAGGGTCTGCATTGCCATTAATCAATTTGAATCTTCAGATTGAGTCAGAAGTATAAGTTACAAGGCATTTAGTGAGAGTTTGGAATATGTATGCTTGTATTCCATTGTTCTGGAATATATATGCATTAGAGTAATTAAACATTTTAAAGGGCAAAACAAGAAAGCTAGTAATCAAATTTTACAGTGGTTTACATGGATTAGGGGAAACAGGCAAGAGGTAAAATGTAAAAGAAAAAGGAATTTAGGTCATTCTTTGGGCTAAGAAAAAACAAGTTCAGGGAATGAGAGGTACGGCAAGACTAATACAAACTAGAAATTCACTTTCATTCCAGAGATGATCTCCTGGAAAGTTAAGTTCCAACTCAGCTCAGTCAACAGACCATCATGGCCTTGCTTTCACTGCTGTTCTTTTTAGATAAAACAACAAAATGTACTTTTTATATCAGCGCTTTTATTCTTGTGTGTATGTGTGTGGGTGTGTTAATTTATTTTGGAAGGTGCAGATAAATCCTGAACTATGTCACTCAGTCAGTTCAGTCTCTCAGTCGTGTCCAACTATTTGCGACCCCATCAACTGCAGCATGCCGGGCTTCCCTGTCTATCACCAACTCTTGGAGCTTTGTCAAACTTGTGTCCATCTAATCAGTGATACCATCCAACCATCTCATCCTCTGTCATCCCCTTCTCCTGCCTTCAATCTTTCCCAGTATCTGGATCTTTTCCAATGAGTCATTTGTTCACATCAGGTGGCCAAAGTATTAGAGTTTCAGCTTCAGCATCAGTCATTCCAATGAATATTCAGGACTGAATTCCTTTAGGATTGACTGATTTGATCTCCTTGCAGTACAAGGGACTCTCAAGACTCTTCTCCAACACCATACTTCAAAAATATCAACTCTTTGGCACTCAGCTTTCTTTATGGTCCAATTCTCACATCCATACATGACTACTGGAAAAACCATAGCTTTGACTAGCTGGACCTTTGTTGGCAAAATAATTTCTCTGCTTTTTAATATGCTATCTAGGTTTATCATAACTTTCCTTCCAAGGAGCATATGTCTTTTAATTTCATGGCTTCAGTCACTTTCGGCAGTGATTTTGGAGCCCAAAAATATAAAGTTTGTCACTATTTCCACTGTCTCTCCATCTATTTGCCATGAAGTGATAGGACAGGATGCCATGATCTTGGTTTTTTGAATGTTGTGTTTTAAACCAGCTTTTTCACTCTCCTCTTTCATTTTCATCAAGAAGCTCTTTAGTTTCTCCTCACTTCCTGCCATAACGATGGTGTCATCTGGATATCTGAGGTTATTGGTATTTCTCCCAGCAATCTTGATTCCAGCTTTGCTTTATCCAGCCTGGCATTTTGCATAATGTACTCTGCATATATGTTAAATAAGCAAGGTGGCAATATACAGCCTTGATGTAATCCTTTCCCAATTTGGAACCAGTCTGTTGTTCTATGTCTGCTTCTAACTGTTGCTTCTTGACCTGCATAAAGATTTCTCAGGAGGCAGGTCAGGTGGTCTGGTATTCCCCTCTCTTTCAGAATTTTCCACAGTTTATTGTGATCCACACAGTCAAAGACTTTGGCATAGTCAATAAAGCAGAAGTAGATGTTTTTCTGGAACTCTCTTGCTTATTTGATGATCCAGTGGATGTTGGCAATTTGATCTCTGGTTCCTCTGCCTTTTCTAAATCCAGCTTGAACATCTGGAACTTCACAGTTCATGTACTGTCGAAGCCTTTCTTGAAAAATTTTGAACATTAGTTCACTAGCGTGTGAGATGAGTGCAATTGTGTGGTAGTTTGAGCATTCTTTGGCATTGCCTTTCTTTGGGATTGGAATGAAAATTGATCTTTTCCAGTCCTGTAGCCACTGCTGAGTTTTCCACATTTGCTGCCATATTGAGTGCAGTACTTTCACAGAATCATCTTTAGGATTTGAAATAGCTCAGCTGGAATTCCATCACCTTCACTAGCTTTGTTTGTAGTGATGTTCCTAAGGCCCACTTGACTTCACATTCCAGGATGTCTGGCTCTAGGCAAGTGATCACACCATCATGGTTATTTGGGTCATGAAGATCTTTTTTGTATAGTTCTTCTGTGTATTATTTCTTGCCATGTCTTTTTAATATCTTCTGCTTATGTTAGGTCCATACTATTTCTGTTCTTTATTATGCCCATCTTTGCATTAAATGTTCCCTTGATATCTCTATTTTTCTTGAAGAGATCTCTAGTCTTTCCCATTCTGTTGTTTTCCTCTATTTCTTTGCATTGATCACTGAGGAAGGCTTTCTTATCTCTCCTTGCTATTCTTTGAAACTCTGTATCCAGATGGATATATCTTTCCTTTTCTCCTTTGCCTTTCACTTCTCCTCTTTACTCAGCTATTTTTAAGGGCTCCTCAGACAACCATTTTGCCTTTATGCATTTCTTTTTCTTGGGGATGGTCTTGATCACTGCCTCCTGTACAATGTCATGAACCTCTGTCCATAGTTCATCAGGCACTCCGTCTATCAGATCTAATCCCATGAATCTATTTGTCACTTTTACTGTATAATCATTAAGGGATTTGATTTAGGTCATGCCTGAATGGTCTAGTGGTTTTCTCCACTTACTTCAATTTAAGTCTGAATTTGGCAATAAGGAATTCATGATCTGGGCCACAGTCAGCTCCCAGTCTTGTTTTTGCTGACTGTATAGAGCTTCTCCATCTTTGGCTGCAAAGAATATAGTCAATCTGATTTCAGTATTGACCATCTGGTCACATCCATGTGTAGAATCATCTCCTGTGTTGTTGGAAGAGGGTGTTCACTATGACCAGTGTGTTATCTTGGCAAATGGTTGTTAGCCTTTGCCCTGTTTCATTTTGTACTCCAAGGCCAAACTTTCCCATTACACCAGGTATTTCTTGACTTCCTACTTTTGTATTCTAGTCCCCTATGATAAAAAGAATATCTTTTTTTGGTGTTAGTTCTAGAAGGTCTTGTAGGTCTTCATAGAACTGTTCAACTTTAGCTTTTTCAGCAGTAGTGGCTAGGGCATGGAGTTGGATTACCATGATATTGAATGGTTTGCCTTGGAAACACCTGAAATATGTACTATATTACTAACATTCACTTGATTAAAATGATCATTGACACCTAGAATTGGCTATTTATATCCAGCAGATCATTGGAACTCTAGTGATATACAAACACTTTTTTCCAGAAATGGAATCTGGAAGGTAGCAGAGAAGGCTTATTTCTAGGAACTTAAATTCTTCTAAAGGTTTGATTTTGAAAATTGGTTAAAATCTGGCAATTTTACTGTGGAGTGGAGACAAAACCAGAGTGGTAGTTTGGTGAAATTGAAAATTAAACTATTATTTCTTGCCTTTCTCCATAGGAGGTTGCATGCTACCTAGATAGATCATCAGGAAAAATAGTAGCAAGAGTCTGAACAGTTAAATTTTAATTTTAACTATTGAGTTTGTACAAGAAGAGCTTTAATGATTTGTTTTGAAATAAAAATTTGAACACATGCAAGTTATATCCACTGAAGAAATATATTTACATTGCTCATGTATTAGTAGTTCATTCTCTATATATTCTATATCTATGTCTATCAGTGTCTGTATATCTATAAATATAATATATATATATATATATACACACACACACACACACACACACACATATCTATCTATCTATCAAGAGATTGATTGGTTTTAAGGAATTGGCTCACACATGATTATGGAACCTCAGTAAGTCTTAAATTTGCAGGATAGGCCAGCAAGCTGGAGACCCAAGGAAGAGTCGTAGTTCCAGTCCAAAGGCAGTCTGCTGGTAGAAGTACTTCTTGCTTAGGAAGGTCAGTCTTTTACTACAAAGACCTTCAATTGATTAAATGGGCCCCATCCACATTATGGAGGCTAATTTGGTTCACTCAAAGTCTGCTTTTTTTAAAGTTAATCTCATTTTTAAAATACTTTCACAGATACAGCTGGATTGATGTTTGCCCATTTATCTGGGTACCAAGGGCTAGTCAAGTTGACACACAAAATTAACTGTCTCATAAGGACTAAGGCACAGTTCTATGGTATTGTATTGTGCTGAGTTGTTACTGACTCTTTGTGACCCTTTGGACTGTAGCCCAGCCAGGCTCCTCTGTCCATGAGATTTTCCAGGCAAGAATACCGGAGTGGATTGTCATTTCCTCCTCCAGGGCATCTTCCTGATCGAGGAATCAAACTTGCATCTCCTGTGTCTCCTGCACTGAAGGCAGATTTTTTACCTGCTGAACCATCAGGGAATCCCAAGGCACAGTTCTCGGAACTATGGAATTAACCGTTATATCATGAAGCCTACATTCTCATGGTTTTCAGAGTTTGACACATGTTGCCACAGACTTTTCAAAAAAAGAATACCCAAAGTTAAATCAGTTGGAAGTATTCTTATTCTCACCCTCTGGTGGTAGTGATGATAATGATGGTGATTTTGCATCTTCCTGGGACTATTCAGACCTTATGCAAACTAGTCGTTGTAGAGGTAGGCTTGTTGAATGATGGCAATCCTAGAGTCATGGAATCTTTCTGAAGAGTAAAGCTTCCATTTCTTTATCTTACTTAGATTGGAGAAATAGAGTCGATGATCAAATAACACTTTTCCTGATACTATTAGAAAATTATGCAGGACACCTCTTTGAGCAGAATAAGACTGTGAGACCCATGATAAAAAATAGTGGACCTGCTGTGATATCGAAGACATACAGGAGATTTTATGACTCGCAGTGAGTTCACCTGTAAGGGAAATGTCTGAGAGCCTGAAGTATATATTACACACAGTTTGGCTGCAGTTAGAGGAAAATTTTGGATTGCCTGAACCTTGTAACTTTTATCAAACGAAGAACATATTGTCCCATTTCTTCCCATATCCATTGGTGAAGCACAGAAACTTTCCATTTATTTTTCACTTTATTATTATTTTATTTATTTATTTATCTGCCTACAGTTTGTTTTCTTTTTTTCACTTCATCACACCTGTTTTCAAGTGCTAAATGAAATCGCTCCTTATCCTTAGGAGAAAATGAAAGAAATGACAGTCGTGGAATCTTCCTCTGCATACGGGAGTAAAAATAACACTCAAAATAAATAGTGGCCACACACAGGTCGCTTCTTCATGAGGCCACTTGGTGACTTCACAAGATAGGCCCTTCCCCACCCATCTGGGATGTGCCTGACCCGGCTGCCATCCACTTTAGGGGCCTATAATTACAGTATGAAGATGGAGGTGCATCTATGAAAGCAAACTTTGTCCCAAGCTTTTCCAAAGACATACTCTACTTTTCCAAACTTTTTCAATGGAAGGAGCATATTAGAAACAGTCATAGGATGTCTCTGGAAAGCTCCATGGAAGACCTGGTAACATTGTTTTCTCTGGGATGGGAAGCTGGGAACTCTGGGTAAAGACAGGGCAGAAGTTTGCTTCTCAATGTACACTTTGTGCTGCTGAAAATCCAAAAATTTACCATGTACAAAATTACCTCCTTATAATTAGCTACCTACCTAACTGTAATTAGCTAACTAAATTAATAAAACATAATACAAAAAGAAAAGTTAAATAACTGGAAACACTTGGATCTTCCTCTATTACTATTTAGCTCAGTTTAACTCTTAGATCATTTATTTCCTCCTTTTTTTTTTTTCGGTCAGAGAGACTCTGTACCTAAGTAACACTGACCTCCTTGTTCTTTCTCAAATGTACCAGGCACATTCCTGCTTCTGATTCTTAGCAAAAACAATTTCCAATGACTGGAAATATCTTCTCTTCATTATCAGTATGGCTCACTCATTACCCACTTTGTCTTGACTCAAATATCACATTTTCAGTAGGGCCTACCCTGACCACCTTATTTTAAAATTGCAAGCTTAAACCCAAGAATTCCCCCATGCACTTTATTTTTCATAGTAACTATTTCTCTTAAAGTACTGTATAATATATTTAACATCTCTATTGTATATATTCCAACAGTAGAACTAAATTTCATGAGGCCTGGGATTTCTCTGTTTTGTTCATCGCTTTCCCCCAGCATCTAAATACTGCCTGGCAATTATAGATTGTCAGGAAATAATGGCCAAACAAATGGGACAGAGAATGAATGAGTTTGCTTTTTAGTTTGCTACTCTTGATTGAATATTAAGTGATTTGAGACTAGTTTTGAATTCTATTAATGTTTACTGCTAAATTTTTTTAAAACATTTTTTGATGTATACTTTGAAAATAAAAAATAACTCTCTTATTACAAGGGAAAATGTAATTTTTCTTCTGTCACTTCACAACTCTTCTGCCTAGCCATTATCCTCATCTTTATGAACAATACTTTACAATCTAGATCACTGTCATTAAGATACTACACTTTTGTTTATAGAATTTTTACTTCTGAGAATATTTTAGACATAATCCTTCTGTTCTGAACAAATTTATCATAGTTATTTAGACTTACCTATGATTACAAACTTTCAACACTCATCACCTCAAATAAATTGAATCAACTAGAGTAGTTAACTAGTTACTTCAACCAGGAGAAGACTTAACATAGGGAATTAAGCACTGAAAAAAATTCATTGGAGAAGCAAGGGTCAGAGCAAGTTTCTGTGAGCTTTGGGGGACCCAGGGAGTTGCAAGTTATGAAATACCATCCCATTTTCCCCAGTCTCAGAAGCAGCTGGCAGCACTGAGGAGAGCCACATGCAGGAGACTTCCCAGACACTACCTTGAAACCCCACATCTTCAGTCTGCTCCAGTCCCCATCTCAGCCACTTCTGCTACAGAAAGAGTAATAGCTCTACTTCTCCCATTTCTGTGGAATTAATATTTCCCAACATGCTCTGAGATATAAATGGACAAAGGTTTACCCTTATCCATCTACAGAGGTCCCTCAATATACGGATTTCTATAAGCCTTGCACCTAAAAGAAAAAGAAAGGGAAAGAATACTGAATTCTTCATCAGAATTTCATCCTGATATTTCTTAAGCCCATTATAATTTTTTTAACTTTTGAGCTGATGGTGTTTGCTGGTTTCTGAAGGTCATTGCTGTTAAGTTCTACTCATGGGCACATTCTGTAGGTAAACCTCAGTGATGAACAAACAAGTTCTTCTCATATTCTTTGATAAACATGACATGAATGCCAGGCCCTATATATCTTCTTCCAAGACAGGAAAGTGAAGGTGGGAAATCACAAAGGAACTGTACATAATCCACACAGTATGCCTATATAAGAGTTTATTAAAACTAGCAAGTATTAGATATTGATAATTGCCCATTATTTGCTTATAAAGACTTTCCCTATCAATGTTACCTTGTCTGGAAGATGAGAATCCAGTAGTACTCATTTCAGAGGACTGAAGGGCTTAATGAGATTACAGAGAGACAAATAGAGACAGAGAAAGAGACAGCAAGAGAAGGAGATAGTCCTAGAAACAGTGCTTGGCCTTTAATAAAAGTTAGCTGCTTTCATCCTCATCACCATCATCGTTATCATTATCTTAACTCTTTCACAGGAAAAATTGACAGGGTGATATCATTGATTGATGCTCTGGGCTTAATTCTTCATTCCCCGCTGCATCTTTTGCCATGATCTCTTGATGAGCTGAATGTGGTTCTCCCCTGGTTGAATTGGACTTGACCATGTGACTTGTTTTGGTCATAGCATATGAGTAGAAGCAACAATCTGCCAGCTTTGGGCCTAGGCATTAAGAGCCCCATTTCCACTTGCTCCCTTGCATCTCTGCCATTGCTTGAGGAGAGTTTCCTCCCACATTGTTCCTGCCAACTTCAACCTGAATCCCAGAATAAATACACAGGGGCCAGAGCTGCACTGGTCAATCCACAGAACTGCAGTAAGAAATAAAGCCATCCAGCCAAGCCTAAACTAGATTATCTGAGCCCCATCCCACCTACAGAGGGGTAAGCAATAATACATGATTGCTGTTGAAAGTCCCTGAGTTAGGAGAGGGTTAGTCACCCAGCAATAGCAAATTAATATGCTTCATTTGTACCTACACAGATGACCCAACAGTGACAGAGTCAAATGATCACACCTGTTCCCTGACTGAATTATATTACATGTTTTGCCCAAATGTTGGCTTGGCTCCCTGTGAACATTACCCAGAGGAGTGCTGTAGAGACTGAGTGAATGCAGGGAGAGGTAAGAATTGGTGCCAACTTCTGCCTTCTGTGTTTTTGCCACCTTCAATTCTTTGCCAGCTGGTACAGCTGTACCTTTTGCCCAGACAATATGATATCCTGGGCATTAGCCTAAATGGTGCCACACATGCAAAGAGCCACAGCTGCTATTTGTTGTGTTTCTTGCTGTTCTTGGCTCTGCTGCAGTGCCTGGGGTGGCATAGATTTCTACACACACCATGCAGTTTTCCAAGATTCATAGATAGAGGCCTGATCAATGCAACTGCTAATGATGATGAGTATATATTTGGAAAATAAGCCAGGATCATGTTTGAATAGTTCAATATTCTTTTCTCAAAGTGAAACGCGTGCAAATCAATTACATAAAAAGAAGATATAAGATCAAATAGATTGTCCTTCCAAGAAAAAATTAAAACCTTACATAATATGTTTTTATGTTTTTAAAAGGAGGAAATATTTATTCTTTGCCTTGCATAATAATATTTGTAGCATTTATGTAGATAAATATCATGAGTTAGTCATTCAATAAATCAAATTTATAATTAGTTTCCGTATAGTAAAAGGGTAATTTGTTCTGCATGTGCTGCCTGGGATAATTGAAAACCATTACTGATTAGTACATGTGGCTAGTGAATGTAATCCATCTTAAAAATTTCTGAGCTTGTTTTGAAATCCAAAAATAAGAGAATATGAATAAATGTGTGTCCAATTTACTGTCCATGTGGTGGTGGTGGTTTAGTCACTAAGTCATGTCCGATTCTTGCAACCCCGTAAACTGTAGCCCACCAAGCTCCTCTGTCCAAGAGATTTTCCAGGCAAGAATACTGGAGGGGGTTGCCATTTCCTTCTTAAGGGAATCTTCTCAACCCAGGAATCCAATCTATGTCTCCTACACTGCACACAGATTCTTTACCACTGAGCCACCAGGAAAGTCCCTTATAGTCCATAGAATATTTCTATTTCTGGCCTGTTGAAAACTTAATCAAAAGTGGGTTCTTTATTATTGACAACATTTGTAAGTACTTTGTAGATGAGAGAAGGCATAAATAGAGGAAAAAAAGAAATTTCATAGATACTCAAATTTTATAATTTAACAGGATAAAACATAAGACAACTTTCAGAATCCTGTCAATGAAAATATAGGCAAATAAGTATATACCATAATTGCTTTCAACACTGGTTGCAAATTAAACACTTGGGGAGTTTTTTAAAACTATCAATGCCAAACCCCACACAAAACTTTCAAATTTAGTTAGCCCTGGGTGGGACCAAGGAATCAGTCCTTTATGGAAGCTCCCCACATGATTCTAATGTGTAGAGTTAGCCTCACTATTATATGGTATTTTGAAATTGTCTTCATTCCAAGGGATGCTAAAGTAGGTACAGTGACTAATTTCAGACTTTTTTAGATGATTTGAAGGCTTCCTTTGTGGTTCAGTTGGTAAAGCATCTGTCTGCAATGCAGGAGACCTGGGTTCAATTCCTGGGTCAGGAAATTCCCATGGAGAAGGAAATGGCAACCCATTCAAGTATTCTTGCCTGGAGAATCCCATGGACAGAGGAGCCTGGTGGGCTACAGTCCGTGGGATTGCAAGAGTCAGACACGACTTAGTGCTATTTTTCTTTAGAAAATTTGAGCTTATAAGAAGAGTTTTAAAGGAAAGAGCATGGATTGACATAGACAAGTGTTTTTCTTTTAACATCAGTTCTTTGATTTGGGTTTTCTCAAGTGACATCTCTATTTTGTGGGCTTCCCTGGTAGCTCAGACAGTAAAGAATCTGCCTACAATGCAGGAGACCCGGGTTCTATCCCTGGGTGAGGAAGATTCTCTGGAGAAGGAAATGGCAACCCACTCCAGTATTCTTGCCTGGAGAAGCCCATGGACAGAGGAGCCTGATGAGCTACTGTCCACAGTGTCGCAAAGTGTCAGACATGACTAAGTTTTACCGTTTCAACCAGGTTTCCTGGTGGCCCAGTGGTAAAGAATCCTTCTGCCAATGCAAGAGATGCAGGTTTGATCTCTGGGTTGGGAGGATCCACTGGAGAAGATAATGGCAACCCACTTCAGTATTCTTGCCTGAGAAATCCCATAAATAGAGGAGCCTTGTGGTCACAAAAGAGTTGGGTATGACTGAACACAATCAACTAAACAACAAACTATTTCAACTAACAAAGCTTTACATTTTTAACCAGCAAAAATTAAATTGAGAGATAATCATCTTTGACTTCTCGTTTCCTCTATCCATATTTTTACCTGACATCAATCTCAACTTCATTTTTGGTAGAACTATGTCTTTAGTCAGCGATGTGCTGGAGGACCTCATCAGATCAGATCAGTCGCTCAGTCATGTCCGACTCTTTGCGACCCCATGAACTGCAGCACGCCAGGCCTCCCTGTCCATCACCAGCTCTCGGAGGTCACTCAGACTCACATCCATCGAGTCAGTGATGCCATCCAGCCATCTCATCCTCTGTCGTCCCCTTCTCCTCCTGACCTCAATCCCTCCCAGCATCAGAGTCTTCTCCAATGAGTCAACTCTTCGCATGAGGTGGCCAAAATACTGGAGTTTCAGCTTTAGCATCACTCCTCCCAAAGAAATCCCAGGGCTGATCTCCTTCAGAATGGACCGGTTGGATCTCCTTGCAGTCCAAGGGACTCTCAAGAGTCTTCTCCAACACCACAGTTCAAAAGCATCAATTCTTTGGCGCTCAGCCTTCTTCACAGTCCAGCTCTCACATCCATACATGACCACAGGAAAGACCATAGCCTTGACTAGGCGAACCTTTGTTGGCAAAGCGGTGTCTCTGCTTTTGAATATGCTATCTAGGTTGGTCATAACTTTCCTTCCTGCAAAAGTCAATTGTGTATATGTCTTTCCAGCCCTATGTTTAGGAATGTCAGGCTAGTAGATTGAAACTAGCCATGGTGAAGTGTTTACACCACAGACATTGGAAGATGCTAAAAATCAGATACTCTTTCATCCCCAAAATGATTTTTAAACATTTGATAGCATTTAACTAATGCCACTAGAAGAGATTCAAGGCACCTAAATTAATTTTTTGGTTCTTCACCCCAACTATCTTCAAATTATGTCTTAATGTTGAAGTACCTATTAATCTAGCGAAAATTGAACTTGCATTTTACAAGAATGCCTTTCTGTCTTTTTATTTCCTCTTGAATCTCCCTTCTCATTTTACCCTTACCACCCAAAACAGACATTCCCACATATTCAATGCTGAGAAGAGATTGATTTGTGTTAGCTTAAGAATCATTTTATGTTTTCTCATGCCTGTCTTCATACCATCCCATCCCACAGTTTTTAGTTTTTCATTTAAGCTGCACAGCAGTGCTTTTTTGTTTGATGAGAAAAGATAACCAAGAAAATAAATTAGGAGTCTTATGATTGACCTTATTTTTCTGTTATTCAAGGAAACCCAAAATGAAGCAAAATAACCAAATTTTGCCAAGGAAAACATTTTCAACCATTTCAATTACTGTTTTAATTGGCTGGATCCAGCTACCAGATTATCCTCTAATCTCTGCAAGAATGTTATTTGGGAAAACTTGAAATATGCCCTGCATGGAAGCCACATTCATCCCTTCAGCATATTATAGTTGAAATAACTTTCTCTCAGCATACTGGAACAATATTAGAGTAAAATGGACAGTTCCTGGAAGAATATAATCCATAGATCATATAAAAGCCAAATTCACTCTTAGGATATTATTGAGAAGTCTGAAAAATGCTGTATGCCTGAGTCCAAGATAATGAAAACTGATGATATTGAGATGTTTGTAAAGTAAATGACTAAGTAATGTGAAGACATATGTGTGTATGTGTATGTGTGTGTGCATGATTGTGCATGACTCTGTGTGTATTAAGCAACACAACAGAAGGAGGATAACAGCTACAATTATTCGAATGATTTCATGAAAGCATCTTGGGATGTGGGTTTTATGAAGATTGCACCCAGAAATAGCCCCAGCTGCTTATCAGACCTGTGGGTTTAGAGACATGAAAAGGCTTTTCTCATTTGTTTGTTTGTTTGAACTGAGTCTTGAAAAGATTGCTATAAAGATGAGGTTATGACATCTTCAGGTTGCCATTTTCAGTATGTTCTCATTCAAGTGGGAAAAGAACTACTGTGCACATCATTTTTAAATAGTTATGTGTAGTCAGTTTCCACAAATAGACTTTAGAAAAGGCACAAAATAATATGGTGGCTATGATAACCAGTTGGGTTTGTACCCTTGACTAGTCTCTTCAATAAATTTGGGTTGTCTGGCACTATATTGAAATTACAAAATTCAAATGAAATAAAAGGCTGCTAACATCTGTTTCATATGTTAGGACAAGGCCTCCATGAAGGAGCATGCCATTAAAAATCCATGAGGATGTATTCAGGGATGACCTCTGCAATACACATTAGACGTCCTTCATAGCCTCACTGCTTACAGTATGGGCTCAAGAGCAGCAGCAGAAACTTCTGAGAGCTTGCTACCAATGCATAATCTCAGGCCCCATTCAGACAACTGGATCAAAATCTGCATTTGAACAAGATTGATGACTTATACAGGATTAAGATTTGAGGAGCACAGGTTTAAGTTATCTCATTTATCTAAGAATGGAAGCAAGTGGGTATATCTGTTTAGTGTCTCTATAAAAATACTGTGAATGTCATAGTATTTGCTGGAGTATTTATCAGTAGATCTAAAAATAGGATAGAACTGGATCTTTTATATGGTGTTTCAACAGTTAGTTAAAATACCATCCATTCATTCCTTCAAAGTTTCCATTGCTAAGATTATTAGACCCATATATGTACTTCAGGATCTCAAGGAATGTACAATTGTAGCCGGAAGTTTTGCTATGGCTGCTTGGAGTAATGTCTTCTTTGAGAATCTACTCTGTGGTGTCATAAAGATGTGGAAAGATGTCTTCATACTTAAGATGATTAAACCAAGTTCCTTCATTTCCTCTCTTTCTGTTTGTTCCTCTCTTTTACCTTCTTCCTCCAACCTTCACCATTCTTCATGTCCAGGCCAAAAAGCTTACAAGCAAAACATTACAAGCCAAAATTATGTTTAGCCAGAAGAATCTCAGGAGCCCCGAAGCCTACAGGTCTTCAGGGACCATCAGGCATTTCTTCCCTTCCTGGTTAGTGACTCATTTACTTCTACAACCAACAGGTTCTCTCAAATTTCCACCAGCAATTTTGATGCTCAGGTCTGAGAGGAACTGGCTAAGAAACCATATATGGTATTTTCACCTTAAGCTGAATCAGTTCTAATTGCCCTCAGTCCTTGTGGTTGTAGTTGTTTCATGCCACAATCAGACCTGAGTGGACTTCTGTCATCTCCTGTATCTCTTGACTTCTTCTCCTCCATCTCACACAGATATTTTCCTGTAAAGATTAAGTGGAGGTGGCAGTGAGACCATTTTTACAACAGTGCCTGAACATTTTAGCAATTAGAATTGCACTGCAAACCCAACACTACTATCCTTAGAGTCCACATGCTGCTCAAGAACAGGTTGGTGTACTCTTTGAGAGTGGCGATTTCCAACTTCCTGTTCTGGCTCCAAGTTGAATGGATAGATTGCCATACAATAATTTGGTGTGAATAAGTTTTAGAGTACTGAGTTTGTGAATGAGTTAATTTTTATAATATCAATTAGAACACTTTCAAGTTCAGTCTTGTGGTAGTGTCTCTCTCATTTGCTTGCATTTTGATGAGCTTTGCAGGGGAGGATAGAATAGCAGGATGCCGTTTTGAAATTACCCATCACCAGCGTCCTCTGATCACAAGTGAGAGAGACTGCTAATGATAGACCATTAACAGTTGTGAAGATTCTGAATCACTGAAGCACTTGATGAAAGAGAGTTCATGGATCAAGTGAAAATCCACATATACCCAGGAGAGTATCCCGAGCTTGTAAATGTTGTTGTGTAAGTGTAGCACTGAGAAGAAGAGTGTATGAGCCACTGTTTTGGAGTTTAAAACAAACAAAAAAAAGCACAGAAGAATTCAGTTTCAGCCCCAAATGGCTTATTTAGCCCCTGGCCATCAGAAATGTAGACAGCATTGCGTTTCCCTTTGACCTGGATTGACAGGATGTACCAAATTCCTCTACTCAAGTGAAATTTAAATGGAGCTTTCAGTAGAATTCCCAAAGTGTCAAAACGTGTTTTACCAAAGTTAAATTTCTTGACAGGATAAAGGATTTATTTTTGAGCTATCAAAACTGCTGAAGAGGAAACCTATGTTTGTTATACACCCCCATTCTATGTGATCTTTGAGTAAAGAGAAAGTGGGGAGATCTTCAGATAAGATGAGATTTTAAATGTGAGCACTGTGTGCTTCCTGTTGCTTAGAGTGGACCCTTTTTGCCCCTCCACGTATGTGCAAAATGAAATTGGATGTGGTTAGTCATGTGGTTTTTAGCTAAATTAGATTGTCCATGGGAATCAGTTCCTTTGGTCTATAACTGAGGCCTTAAATACCATTTTATAAACACTGAAAAAGAAGTCTCTTTCCAGATAAATGTTAGAGCTGGAATTTGGGGATGCCAAGTAATACTTTACATTTATATAGGTCTAATAGATTTCATCCTTTGAAAACATACTGCCTCACAACTAACATGGTATTCACTACAGGAAAATTAAAGAAAGATTCACATGCAGTGAGAGTAGTATTCCTACAGCAGGAAATAATTATGGTCAGCAATGTGGCAGTAAAGTCATCCCAAGTTAGCTGACTACAGTGGATTAAGTTCACATCTGGCTAGTAGAGACTATCCAAAAATGATTCTGGGAATGCAGGGAAGCCTTTAACAGGACTGTGGCTTTGTTCTGTCTTTGTGAGCATCAGCTGACAGGCCTTCATCAATACATTCATTATGACATCATTATGTGGATGGACAATCTGTGGGCCAAGAAGATCTGAGAATCCCTGGGGCGAAGGGAAATTCCACAGACATCCATGGTCTTGGATGCTCAGTGAATAAACTATGGTTTTTCAGCAGTTCCTTGGGCCTGAGAATTAGTTGGTCCTGACCCAAGCCTACACCCTTCAGCCTGAGTTTTCTCAGAGAGGGTTGGATACATCTGCAACCCCCACACTGGCCCCACATGTCCCTAATAACTTAGAGCAAATGAGATTAGTATGGCAGAAGATATTCTTGAATTAAATTCTTTAAAGGAGAGTGTTTGTGTAAGGTGCCAGAAGGCTAACACACCAATGCCCCATTTCAGTATTGCCAGTTAACACCCTGGCATAACACTGGCATGCATGCCACATGAATCCAGTCTTGCTCTGAAAAATAATAGTAAGTTTCAAAAATTCTTATGCCTGAATGCATAAACCTTCATGATTGCAATATTTTAAGCATTGTATAGAAAGATGCACTTTCATCTTAGTAGTGGCTCCTGGTCGAGAATCTCTCTGCCAATAAAGGAAATGCAGGTTTGATCCTTGGTTGGGAAGATGCTCTGGAGGGGGAAATGGCATCCCACCCGAGTATTCTTGCCTGGGAAATCCCATGGACAGAGGAGCCTGGCAGGCTACAGCCCATGGGGTTGCAAAGAATCAGATATGACTGAACAACTAAGCATATGAGAGTACGTGCACACACAGACACACACACACATTTATATATCAATTCAGTTCAGTTGCTCAGTCGTGTTCGACTGTTTGTCACCCCATGGACTGCAGGACGCCAGGCCTCTCTGTCTATCATCAACTCCCAGAGTTTACTCAAACTCATGTCCATTGCGTCGGTGATGCCACCCAACCATCTCATCCTCTGTCAACCCCTTCTCCTCCCACCTTCAATCTTTCTCAGCATCAGGCACTTTTCAAATGAGTCAACTCTTTGCATCAGGTGAGCAAAGTATTGGAGTTTCATCTTCAACATCAGTCCTTCCAATGAATATTCAGGACTTATTTCCTTTAGGATGGACTGGTTTGATTGCCTTGCAGTCCAAGGGACTCTCAAGACTCTTCTCCAACACCACAGTTCAGAAGCACTCAATTCTTCAGCACTCAGCTTTCTTTATAGTCCAACTCACATCCATATATGACTACTGAAAAAACCATAGCCTTGAATAGATGGACCTTTGTTGCAAAATAATGTCTCTGCTTTTGAATATGCTGTCTAGGTTGGTCATAACTTTTCTTCCAAGGAGTACACGTCTTTTAATTTCATGGCTTCAGTCACGATCTGCAGTGATTTTGAAGTCCAAAAAAATTAAAGTCTGCCACTGTTTCCCCATGCCATGAAGTGATGGGACCAGATGCCATGATCTTAGTTTTCTGAATGTTGAGTTTTAAGCCAAGTTTTTCACTCTCCTCTTTCACTTTCATCAAGAGGCTCTTTAGTTCCTCTTCACTTTTTGCCATAAGGGTGGTGTCATCTGCATACCTGAGGTTACTGATATTTCTCCTCGCAATTTTGATTCCAGCTTGTGCTTCTTCCAGCCCAGCATTTCTCATGATGTACTCTACATATAAGTTAAATAAGCAGGGTGACAATATACAGCCTTGATGTACTCCTTTTCCTATTTGGGACCAGTTGTTGTACCATGTCCAGTTCTAACTGGTGCTTCTTACCTGCATACAGATTTCTCAAGAGGCAGATCAGGTGGTCTGGTATTCCTATCTCTTTCAGAATTTTCCAGTTTATTGTGATCCACACAGTCAAAGGCTTTGGCATAGTCAATAAAGCAGAAATAGATGTTTTTCTGGAACTCTCTGGCTTTTTTGATGATCCAATGAATGTTGGCAATTTGATCTCTGGTTCCTCTGCCTTTTCTAAAACTAGCTTGAACATCTGGAAGTTCATGGTTCACGTATTGTTGAAGCCTGGCTTGGAGAATTTTGAGCATTACTTTACTAGTGTGTGAGATGACTGCAATTGTGCGGTAGTTTGAGCATTTTTCGGCATTGCCTTTCTTTGGGATTGGAATGAAAACACCTTTTCCAGTTCTGTGGCCACTGCTCAGTCTTCCACATTTGCTGGCATATTGAGTGCAGCACTTTAACAGCATCATTTTTTAGGATTTGAAATAGCTCAACTAGAATTCCATCACCTCCACTAGCTTTGTTTGTAGTGATGCTTCCTAAGGCCCACTTGACTTCATATTCCAGGATATCTGGCTCTAGGTCAGTGATCACACCATTGTGATTATCTGGGTCATGAAGATCTTTTTTGTACAGTTCTTCTGTGTATTCTTGCCACTTCTTCTTTGTATCTTCTGCTTCTGTTAGGTCCATACCATTTCTGTCCTTTATTGAGCCCATCTGTGCATGAATGTTCCCTGCTGCTAAGTCACTTCAGTTGTGTCCCACTCTGTGCGACCCCATAGACAGCAGCCCACCAGGCTCCCCTGTCCCAGGGATTCTCCAGGCAAGAACACTGGAGTGGGCTCCCATTTCCTTCTCCAGAATGTTCCCTTGGTATCTCTAATTTTCTTGAAGAGATCCCTAGTCTTTCCCATTCTGTTGTTTTCCTCTATTTCTTTGCATTGATCCCTGAAGAAGGCTTTCTTATCTCTTCTTGCTATTCTTTGGAACTCTGGATTCAAATGGGTATATCTTTCCTTTTCTCCTTTGCTTTTTGCTTCTCTTCTTTTCACAGCTATTTGTAAGGCCTCCTCAGACAGCCATTTTGCTGTTTTCCATTTATTTTTCTTGGGATGGTCTTGATCCCTATCTCTTGTACAATGTCACGAACCTCCGTCCATAATTCATCAGGCACTCTATCTACCAGATAGTCCCTTAAATCTATTTCTCACTTCCACTGTATAATCGTTGGGGATTTGATTTAGGTCATACCTGAATGGTCTAGTGGTTTTCCCAAGTTTCTTCAATTTAAGTCTGAATTTGGCAATAAAGAGTTCATAATCTGAGCCACAGTCAGCTCCTGGTCTTGTTTTTGCTCACTGTATAGAGCTTCTCCATCTTTGGCTGCAAAGAATATAATCAATCTGATTTCAGTGTTGACCATCTGGTGATGTCCATGTGTAGAGTCTTCTCTTGTGTTGTTGGAAGAGGGTGTTTACTATGACCAGTGCATTCTCTTTGCAAAATGCTATTAGCCTTTGCCGTGCTTCATTCTGTACACCAAGTCCAAATTTACCTGTTATTCCAGGTGTTTCTTGACTTCCTACTTTTGCATTCCAGTCCCCTATAATGAAAAGTACATCTTTTTTGAGTGTTAGTTCTAGAAGTTCTTATAGGTCTTCATAGAACTGTTCAGCTTCTTCAGCATTACTGGTCGGGGCATAGACTTGGATTACTGTGATAATGAGTGGTTTGCCTTGGAAACAGAGATCATTCTGTCATTTTTGAGATTGCATTCAAGTACTGCATTTTAGACTCTTTTGTTGACTATGATGGCTACTCCAGTTCTTCTAAGGGATTCTTGCCCACAGAATATGATGGTCATATGAGTGAGATTCACACATTGCAGTTCATTTTAGTTGGCTGATTCCTAAAATGTCAGCGTTCACTCTTGCCATCTCCTGTTTGACCCTATTCCAATTTGCCTTGATTCATGGACCTAACATTCCAGGTTCCTATAATGTATTGCTCTTTACAGCATCAGACCTTGCTTCCATCACCAGTCACATCCATAACTAGATGTTGTTTTTGCTTTGTCTCCATCTCTTCATTCTTTCTGGAGTTATTTTTCCACTGATCTCCTGTGGCATATTGGGCCTACTGACTTGGGGAGTTCATCTTTCAGTGTCCTATCTTTTTGCCTTTTCATACTGTTCATGGGGTTCTCAAGGCAAGAATACTGAAGTGGTTTGCCATTCCTTTCTCTAGTGAACCACAATTTGTCAGAACACTCCACCATGACGCATCCATCTTGGGTGGCCCTGTATGGCATGGCTCATAGTTTCATTGAGTTAGAGAAGGCTGTGGTCCATGTGATTAGATTGGTTGCTGCTGCTGCTAAGTCGCTTCAGTTGTGTCCAACTCTGTGTGACCCCATAGACGGCAGCCCACCAGGCTCCCTTGTCCCTGAGGTTCTCCAGGCAAGAACACTGGAGTGGGTTGCCATTTCCTTCTCCAATGCATGAAAGTGAAAAGTGAAAGTGAAGTCACTCAGACCAGATCAGATCAGTCGCTCAGTTGTGTCCGACTCTTTGCAACCCCATGAATCACAGCACGCCAGGCCTCCCTGTCCATCACCAACTCCCAGAGGTCACTCAGACTTACATCCATCGAGTCAGTGATGCCATCCAGCCATCTCATCCTCTGTCGTCCCCTTCTCCTCCTGCCCCTAATCCCTCCCAGCATCAGAATCTTCTCCAATGAGTCAACTCTTCGCATGAGGTGGCCAAAATACTGGAGTTTCAGCTTGAGCATCATTCCTTCCAAAGAAATCCCAGGGCTGATCTCAGAATGGACTGGTTGGATCTCCTTGCAGTCCAAGGGACTCCCAAGAGTCTTTTCCAACACCACAGTTCAGAAGCATCAATTCTTCTGCACTCAGCCTTCTTCACAGTCCAGCTCTCACATCCATATATGACCACAGGAAAGATCATAGCCTTGACTAGGCGAACCTCTGTTGGCAAAGTAATGTCTCTGCTTTTGAATATGCTATCTAGGTTGGTCATAACTTTCCTTCCAAGGAGTAAGGTTTTAATTTCATGGCTTCAGTCACCATCTGCAGTGATTTTGGAGCCCAGAAAAACAAAGTCTGACACTGTTTCCACTGTTTCTCCATCTATTTCCCATGTAGTGATGGGACCGGATGCCATGATCTTCATTTTCTGAATGTTGAGCTTTAAGCCAACCTTTCACTCTCCACTTTCACTTTCATCAAGAGGCTTTTTAGTTCCTCTTCACTTTCTGCCAAAAGGGTGGTGTCATCTGCATATATGAAGTTATTGATATTTCTCCCAGCAATCTTGATTCCAACTTGTGTTTCTTCCAGTCCAGCGTTTCTCATGATGTACTCTGCATATAAGTTAAATAAACAGGGTGACGATATACAGCCTTGACGTACTCCTTTTCCTATTTGGAACCAGTCTGTTGTTCCATGTCCAGTTCTAACTGTTGCTTCCTGACCTGCATACAAATTTATCAAGAGGCAGATCAGGTGGTCTGGTATTCCCATCTCTTTCAGAACTTTCCACAGTTTATTGTGATCCACACAATCAAAGGCTTTGGCATAGTCAATAAAGCAGAAATAGATGTTTTTCTGGAACTCTCTTGCTTTTTCCATGATCCAGTGGATGTTGGCAATTTGATCTCTGGTTCCTCTGCCTTTTCTAAAACCAGCTTGAACATCAGGAAGTTCACGGTTCACCTATTGCTGAAGCCTGCTCAGTGGTGTCCAACTCTTAGTGACCCCATGGACTGCAGCCTACCAGGCTTCTCCATCCATGAGATTTTCCAGGCAAGAGTACTGGAGTGGGGTGCCATTGCCTTCTCCATTAGATTGGTTAGTTTTCTGTTATTGTGGTTTTCAGTCTGTCAGCCCTTTGATGGAGAAGGATAAGAGGCTTATGAAAGCTACCTGATAGGAGAGACAGATTGAGGGGGAAACTGGATCTTGTTCTGATGGGCCATGCTCAGTAAATCTTTAATCCAATTTTCTGTTGATGGGTGAAGCTGTGTTCCCTCCCTGCTATTTACCTGGGGCCAAACTATGGTGGAGGTAATGAAGATAATGGTGACCTCCTTCAAATGATCCCATGCCTGTACTGCTACACTCAGTGTCCCCAACCCTGCAGCAGGCCACCACCGACCCATGCCTCACCTGGAGACTCCTGGACTCTCATGTGTATATATATATATATATATATATATATATATATATATATAATCATCTACCATGGACACTCTGTCTACCTTTCCTATATTAACTCTCCTAACTCTCTTAGAATTCTGGATGTTATCTAAACTAAATTTATTTCCTTCCATCTTCCCTTTACTCTTCATTTCCACTACTGCCCCACAGCCCAGTCTCGATACCTCTCTGTACTTCTCCTTTAAGACAACTAAAAAAATGTGCTAAAATTTCTCTGAAAGATCTAACTAGATAATGACTCTGTCTTCCTTTAGCTTCCAGGATTTTGTTTTCACCTCTGTCATTTCACATTCCATTCCATCGTGTGTCATCACCATTTGTGTACATGCACAAAAATATGGGCTCTGTGCTTAAATGTGTATTAAATTTTAGAAGTGATCTGTTAGTTTTTATTACAAGCAAACTTTGCTAGTAACGGATGAAACTGATCTGTATATTTCACTCAGTTAACTTGGCCTCTCTGTTTCTGACTGAACACAGTTAATCAAAAGAGTATGCACAGAGTTATATAAAGTAAGGGCCATACACAGAATGGCTGCTATCTAACAATAATACTAGAAAATCCTAAATGATTAACTTTTTGAATATTTCCTTGTTCTCATTCTCTCTCTCTCCAACTGAAATTTCAGTTACACTCCCTGCTCTATTTTTGCTTAATTATCTTCCAGATGTTTACGCTCTCTGCCCCTGTTCTATAGTCTCAGTGATGACTTTATTTTCAGATTCATTAACTTCTTGGTGATTAAAAAAAAAAAAATCTCTTGTCCTGCTTCATAATCTTTATATTTTCTTACTTCTTGAAACATATGTCTGCTATTCATTTCATAGTCTGAATGTGTCTTTCTGAAATCTACAATATATCGAGTTGGATTTTTCTGGTGACTTTCATTCATACTTTCTTATATGTCTTTAGTCTCCTTGTGAAAATGTTCTTTCCTAGTTCATCTACTATGCTATGCTAAGTCACTTCAGTCGCGTCCGACTCTGTGTGACCCCATAGATGGCAGCCCACTAGGCTCCCCGATCCCTGGGATTCTCCAGGCAAGAACACTGGAGTGGGTTGCCATTTCCTTCTCCAATACTAGTGTATCATTTTTGGAAGCTTTTGGTTTTGGACTGTCTCTTTGTTTTTATATATCCACTTGAAAAGACTTCTGGCTTTTTGTCTGCTCTACCATGCAACTGTGAGTCACCAGGTATACCAGATGCTCTCATGGCAACAATGATTTTGGAAATTGTCTACTTCTCTGTATTCACACCTTTTTGCCATCTGCTTTTCAAGATCTTCTTTACTTTCTCATTTTCTCAGACAAGTAATAGAAAAATATATTATTTTAAAAAATGTATTCCTTGGGGCTGGTGCACTGGGACGACCCAGAGGGATAGTATGGGGACAGAGGAGGGAGGAGGGTTCAGGATGGGGAACACATGTATACCTGTGGTGGATTCATTTTGATGTATGGCAAAACCAATACAATATTGTAAAGTTAAATAAAATTAAAAAAGAAGAAAAGTTAAAGAATAAAAAAAAATTATTCCATATTTATTGATATTATTTTGTGGAGGAGTTTTTCTGGACAATTAACCTACCATATTCTCAAAAATAAAAATGCTTAATCATATTTTAAATTATTTGCTTACCTCCAGACAGATGAAAGCCCTTCACAGATATATGCTATCATATGCATGTAGAAATCTATGATACCAAAGCCCTTACTTGATACATATAAGGCAGTGAAAGAATAAGGAAGAAATGAATGGTGCTGATCATAAATATATAGTACCAGGTCTTTGAGAGCTACAAATAATTCAATAAATATGACATTACTATTTTCCCAAGAGATTTGGAAGTCATATTGAGTTTCTCAATTTACTCTGAAGGTGTCTAAAAGAAATTGCATAGTCCAGTGAAAATGTAAATTTTATCTGAGAAAATCAAATAGTCAAAATATTGCTAAAAATCTATAATTTTATATAACTAGTTATCTTTAAAATTTTATGACAACTGGCAGAGAGACTACAATTTGATATCAGATCATGATGTTTTAATTGCCTAGCTTTGACTTAATTGTTTGCACCCAAGTAAAAGACAATCTGGTGGATATCTTTATCCCTCTCTATCCTATATTTGGTAGAAGTTTTCTGTCCTCTACACAAATGAACCCATATGATAGAGGAGGAAAACACAGTTTATGCTAGAAACTCTTACATTTTAGGGAAGATTTTGAAGCTGTATCCTAAAGGAAGATTTGAGGCATATTTTCAACTTTAATTGACTATGTATGGCCTGATATAAAAAAACTTTGCTTGTATGATTTTTATTTTTATATTTTTAGAGTTTATTTTTTATAATATTCACAATATTTGTAAAAGCAAGCATTTAAATATGGAAAGATTTTTATATGTTTTTTGAAACTTTTATATACTTTTACTTGGATGTTATAAACTTAAATAAATAAATAAAATGACCAAAAAAAAAAAGAATAAAATTGAATTCAACTTAAAAAAATAAAATAAAATAATACATTGATGAAAATTCCTGGGAAAAGGGCAGACCTGTATCAGTGTGTGTGTGTGTGTGTGTGTGTGTATGTGCACGCATTTGTGTGTTGTGTCTACCTGTGTGTTTATACTTGTTTGCGGTTCACATATTTTGTGGTTGAATTATTCAAAGTTTGTTCCCTCCCTTCGATGAAGACTTGCATTCCAGCTTCATTGCAGTGTGCAGTTCTTCTGTGTGGTTTGCTTTTTCTTGCATCTGAAAATAATTTGGGAGAAACAGAAACAGAGAATTTGATTTGGCCTGAAAAATCTTTTCTCCATTTCTTTGTAAAATGTGACGAGTCCAGCTATTTCTATATAAGGATAAAGAGTCAAAGACAGGCTAACCCAGGAAAAATATGAACCTAAAGATTTCCTCAAATCTGATATTTGAGCAAACCAATCTCAAAATATTCAAGACTTATTCCTTGGCTCTGAAAATTGCAACATCATAGGAGTAGTTTTTTCCCATTATTGGCAATTCTTCTGCCTGTTACAATTTGCCATTGAGGTTTTCTTCTCAGGATTCTTCTTGAGAAAGTTTGACTTTAAGTAAAATGAACACTACTCTTCCAAAGTCACAAGAGATGCAAGTCAAAATGATTTTATGTACAAGCATCACTGCAAAATATTTAAGTCAGGAGGACTTCACTCCAAAATTAGACCAAAAATAGAAACCATTTTCTAAACCTATAGACCATCCAATTCAAGGAAACAACACCCAGGTATATTTATTAATACAAAAATTTTGAAACTGTAGTATGTGATTATTATAAAGTTCAGTGGGAAAGTAGGATCTAAAATTACATGATGTTACATTAGTACAACTACAATTTTTTTAAAAGCTAAGATAGAAAAATAAATCAGGTAAAAACACACCATAAAACTGTAAGAGTCATTATCTTTTTGCTTGTAGAATACAGGAATTTTTAAAAAAGAGAAACCTTTGTTAATTTTAAAAATTTAATAGTTAGAGACTTACCTGGCACTCCAGAGGTTAAGACTCCACATTCCCAACACAAGGTGCAAGGTTCAATCTTCGATCAGGGAACAAAGATTCCTCATGCCACACGGCACAGCCAAAATAAATAAATAAAATAAAAATTTAATAGGTATTTTTCTGATTTCACTTCTGTATGATTGATTAATATACTTATTTTGAAGGGGCAAAGTGTCAAGGCAGAATAAGTTTCCAGGGACCTGAATTCAGATTCTGTTCTTAACATCTACTAACAAGGGTTCCATATTGTAATCTTTCCAAAAGATACTATTTTCTTGAAACTTATCTCATTCCATACCTAATTCTGGTGATCTATAGAAAATGTACTTTTTCTCTTCCTCTATGTAAGAAACTGGATAGCTATTTAGAAATATATTTTATTGAGAAATGTCACAAATTATGCGTTTTACTTTGCAGTGACATTTCAGATGAAAATGTTTGTCTTGCCTTGATGGCCCAAAAAAGACTTGGTCTGACAGAGAGTTAGGTGATTGCCCTGTCTGATGTGGGGAATAAGTGCCTGTATATAGTACAGAACAATGAAAGCAGAGGTGGCTTATGAACCATCACTTTTATAGTTTTCTATCTATTAGGTTTTCCCATTTAAAGACACATTTTTCTAAATGTTGAATATTGCTTTAAATGCCCATGCTGTGGTGGCATTAATTCATCATAACCAATGCCTCTTGTGGAATTATTTACCCAATAACTGAACAAATTTTCTCTCAACCTAATATTTTATATCTCCATATTTAGTCAATGTAATTCTAAAATAAAAGAAAATGATGAAATTGTCCAGAATTTTCAACTCTAGTGTACTCACTGGTTCTGATATTCAACTATTGTAATCCAGTTTTTAAATAAGACTGTTAAAAACAAGAAGATATCATGAAAAAAAAAAATAAAAAGTCCAGTCAAGAAAAAAATATGAACTGTAGAATGTGACTTTAATCCTTTAAAAGTTGCATATTTTTCTGTTCTTTGCTCTCTTTCAGCAGAAATATTTCCCTCTAACCAAAGGCTGATGCCTTCTGGTACCTTCAAGTAATACCTACAGTGAATATGATTTCTTAGAAGTTTTTTTTTTTTTTTTTAAAGTTATAAAATAGTCTACAGGAGACCACAAACATTCCCCTGAAACACAGTGCAAATTCTACGCAAGTCTCATGAACAGCCTACCTGTTTAGAAGATCCAGTGGAGAGTTATGACGGTGGTTTGTCTGTGGAATTCTAGCCTGTGCCATTTAAGGCAGACCAATTACCTTAATTTTTTCAGAGGACATTTGTCTTTAGCACTCTGGTTGAATTTTTTCAAGGAGAAAGACATTTTTCAAGCAGTAAACATCCTTATGGATATTGGAATTAATATGGAATTGGAATCATAGTCACCTATGGAAACCGGGGCATTTTTAGGTAAATACTGGTAAATACTCTGAAAGACTATTGGACATCACTCAATCTAGAGATTCAGATGGATTTTATTCAAAATGATTTTAGACTTTATATTTTAGTTGAATGAGGCTAATGAATAAAATTTGGGGTGAAAAATATTGTTGCTTTATTGCATCTTACTAAATTTTTTTTAACATTCTGTATTGTAAGTAACTTTAAAACATTTTTTTAAGATATTTTTTTAGTTTATTTATTCATATATTATTTATTTTTGGCTGTGGTGAGTCTTCGTTGCTGCGGGGGCTTTTCTCTAGTTGTGGCAAGTGGGAGCTACTCTCTAGTTATAGCATCCAGGCTTCTCATTTTGGTGGCTTTTCTGTCTGTGGAGCGTGGGCTCTGGAGCACGAGAGCTTCAGTAGTTGTGGCTCCCAGGCTCTAGAGCACAGGCTCAATAGTTGTAGCATGAGGGCTTCGTTGCTCCACCACAAGTGGGATCTTCCCCACCCATAGATCGAACCCATGTCCCCTGCATTGGCAGGCAGATTCTTTACCATTGGGCCAACAGGGAAGCCCATGTATTGTAAGTTGCTTATTGACCCCATTTGAGTAACGGGCTTACCACTTGACCCATACGCTGTGGGTCTGTTACCAAGTGAATGGAAATGAAAGCTGAGAAGGCAAAAAAAAAAAAAAAAAAATTGTACAGTCCTCTAAATGTATTTTGCCTTTTTCTTAAGTCAAGCTTGTGCATGAAAAACAGTGGCCTTTTCTCACAAGTGCGGATTTATTTGAAATATTTAAATCTTTTCCTCCCTCCCTTCCTTTCTTCCTTCCTTCTCTGTCTTCATTCTTTCCTTTTCTCCTTCCTTCATCTCTTCCTTCTATCCAGGCCACACTGAAATTTCAAAGCACGCTATTGAATGTAGAGATACAGTTCAAGTGAACAACGGAGACTCAGACTTAAATCAAACAACAATTTATTTATCAGAGCTTTTTCAGTTTTGTGCATTCTACAAAGTGATTAAATATCTGTAAAGAATCAAGCTATCTTTTCTTATAACAAAGTAGTACTTGCTCTTTCAAAATTTAAAAACATAGTTTTTCAGTTTCAAGTATTTTCCCAAATGTATTTCTTAAAACTTTATACTCTGCTTCTCTAAAGACAATTATAGAGTTAGAAGATTTTTCTAACAATTATAGATTTTTAAAAGAAAAAATTCTTGAAGATGGTCTAGGACTTTTAGTTTGTATCTTGTGCTCAAAGTTGCTTTTTTATTGAATAAAAACATATTTCCTGCTATTAAAATTGATCTAAATTTATATAATGACATTAATTATATGTATTTCTAAATGGTATCCTAAAAAACACTAGAACTTTTATGTTGCTCAGATAAATAAACTAGAGAACTTTTGTAACATGGCACCATACCTTTTCCAAAGGCTATTGTTATAGTCAGTGTTACAAGTTTCATGAATAACATCTTTTTTGTTTTTTATTTCCTCCTCAAACTTATTGCCTGAAAGGCCAGTTTATATTGTGCATTTCTTACATACTGGCTGAATTTGTTACATTGTCATTAGATCAGAAGGTGCTATATATACATGAGGCTGAGGTCCCCATGTATGATACATGTGTCACTGACCCAATAGAATCTTTCCAAAGAGAGCAGGCCAAACTTGACTGCACTGAAGATAATTCACATCCTGTACATCCAAGCATATATGGAAAGAGGTCATTTTATACTCAAATAATAAAGTAAATGGAGCTGATTTCAAACTATATCTTTAAAATGAGAATGCATATAGTGTCAGTCAAAATTGTCAGAGGAGATTTCCACTTATGCAAATAGAGTAGACATACTTTTCCTTATTCTTCTCACTATGAACAATTAAAATTTCTGGTCACTATGTATAAAACAAAACATAAGAAGACTCTGAAAGGGGAGTTGAGAGAAGTTAGACTGACTAGGGACCTCAGGACCTAAGAAACAACACATTGATGAGTTCTCTGTGTTTCCACTTTTGCTTATACTCCCCAGACTTGGAGCCAAAGAAATGGCCAATTAAGATACAAATGGATGCAAACTAAAAGAGTCATAGCAGAGGCCTACTCTTTTTATCTAAAGGACCGGGAACAGGCGGTCTAGCGAGACAAAGTTTTTATACAGAAGAGGCTCAACTTTAGCTATGTGTTGCTGCTGCTAAGTCACTCAGTTATGTCCAACTCTTTTGCAACCCTATGGACTGTAGCAACACCAGGATCCTCTGTCCCTGGGGTTTTCTAGGCAAGAATACTAGAGTGGGTTGCCATTTCCTTCTCCAGGGGATCTTCTCAACCCAGGGATTGAAGCTGTATCTCCTGCTTGGCAGGCCAATTCTTTACCACTGGGCTACTTTACGGGGAAGGCAATGGCACCCCACCCCAGTACTCTTGCCCGGAAAATCCCATGGATGGAGGAGCCTGGTACGCTCGTCCATGGGGTCGCTAAGAGTCGGACACGACTGAGCGACTTCACTTTCACTTTTCACTTTCATGCATTGGAGAAGGAAATGGCAACCCACTCCAGTACTCTTGCCTGGAGAATCCCAGGGACAGGGGAGCCTAGTGGGCTGCCGTCTATGGGGTCGCACAGAGTCGGACACGACTGAAGCGACTTAGCAGCAGCAGCAGCAGGGCTACTTTAGCTAAATATCACAGGGGGAAAAAAAGTAACTTTGGTCCCACTTCCCACCCTTGGTAAAGGCTGACAGGGGAGTCTAGACTTCCACTGTTGCCAGGACGTGAGGAGTGCCCTCTAACACTGAGGTGTTGTCAGAGGAAGTCTAGCGGAGCATCGGGACCTTCACCATTGCCCAGCAGTAATGAGACTCCACCCTCCAATATATCCCATGAGGGAGCAATAGGAAACACTCATGTCTCTACCAGCCAGGTGGTATAGGATGGTGCTAGTGGACAGGCTGAATTCTCATCCATGTCTAGCAGTGATAAGGAGCTCCTCCTCTTTTCAGGAGCCAACAGAGGCTGAGAAGAAAACAAAAAAGTTCTAGCAATAATGAAGTGATGTGTGCACTTCACCTGCCAGAGTAGTGTCAGAAAAAGGTAACTGAAGCAAATGAAATTACCAGGGACATTACATTATGCTAAAAAATCAATTCTCCAAGTGAAGTGAAGTGAAGTCACTCAGTCGTGTCCGAGTCTTTGCGACCCCATGGACTGTAGCTTACCAGTCCACGGAATTTTCCAGGCAAGAATACTGGAGTGGGTTGCCATTTCCTTCTCCAGGGGATCTTCCCGACCCAGGAATCAAACCCGGGTCTCCCGTATTACAGGCAGAGCTTTACCGTCTGAGCCACCAGGGAATTCTCCAAGAAAGTGTAGCAATTCTAAATGCATGTGTACCAAAGAACAGCGCAAAAAAATATGTGAAGCAAAAGCTGGTAGAACTATTAATATAAAGAGAAATAAACAAGCCCACCATTATAGTTGAAGATTTCAATATCCTTCTCTTAGCAATTGATAAAACAACTAGATAGGAAATCAGCAAGGATATAAAGGAACTTAAAAACACCATTAACCCACAAGTTCAAATTGATGTTTATAGAATACTCCACCACCAGCAGCAGAATATGCACTTTTCTCAAGGAACCATAGGACAAATACTGAGATAGACCACATCCTGGACAATAAAACAAACTACAGCAAATTTGAAATAATGAAAATGATATACAAAGTGTGATCTCTTGCCACACTGGAGTCAAACTAGATACAAATAACAAAAAGATAACAGGAAAACCTCCAACCACTTGGAAACTAAGCAACATATTTGAAAACATGAGTCAAAGAGGAAGTCTCAAGGAAAATAAAAAATACATTGAACTGCATGAAAATTAAAACACAGCATAAAATCTGTGGGACATAACAAATTCAGTTCCGAGGGGAAATTTTATTAACACTAAATGTTTATATTATAAAGAAGCAAATATCTCAAATCAATAATCTACATATATAAATTGAATAACTTACACTAAATGGACCAGATTCTCGAAAAGCACAAGCTACCACAATTCACTCAATATTAAATATAGAATTAGAATAGTCCAAAATCTAGTAAGGAAATTGAATTCTTATTTTTAAAACTAATTATACAGATATTGAAAGAACAATTCATTATACCCAATATTTTTCTGAAAATTGGATAGGAGAAAACATTTTCCATTTAGTTTTATAAGCTAATATTATCCTGATACCAAAGCAATACTAAGATAATTTAAAAAGTGAAGACTAATAACCTTTATGAATATAGATGCAAAAATTCTTAACAAAATATTAGCAAATAGACTGTAGCAATATATAAAAAAGAATTATAGATCATAACAAAACATGGTTTATTTCAGGGCTACAAGGCTAGTTCACTATTTGAAAATGAATAATATAATCCACCATGTTAATAGGCTGAATGACCAAAAAAAAAAAAGTCACAGGACAATATCAGTTGCAGCAGAACATGCATTTGACAAAAATTCTATATTCATTCACGAAAATGAAAACATTCTGTATTCATTCAGAAAATGAGAAACAAAGGGGAGTTTCTTCAACTTTGTAAAGAGCATCTACAAAAGCAAAAAACGCTACAGCAAAGATACCCTTAGTGATAAAAAGACTAAGTGCTTTCCACCTGAGATCAGGAACAAGTCAGGATGTCTGCTCTGACTGCTTTTATTCAAACAGTGCTTAGAAGTTCTACTCAATGCAATACAGCAAGAAAGGAAATAAAAACCATACATAACATAACACCTCAAAAAAGGTGAAGCACTTAGATATAAGCCTAACAAAATATGTATAAGATCTATATGGGGGAAACTACAAAATTCTGATGAATGAATTTTTTTTTAAAGAACTAAATAAGTGGAGAGATAGTCCATGTGCACAGATAGGAAGACAATATTGCCAAGATTCCAGTTCTTCCCACATTGGTCTATACATTCATTGCCACTCCAATCCAAATTTCAGCAAATTATTTTGTGATTCTAAAGAGAGGTAAAAGACATGAAAGAGCCAACACAGTATTGAAGGAGAATAATAAATCAGAGAACTGACACTACACAGTGTCAAGATCTACCATAAGCCACGGTAATCAAGAGAGTGTGGTAATAGACAAATATAGGTATTCCTCAGAGATACTGAGGACTCAATTTTAGACTACCATAGTAAAGTTAGTATCACAATAAATGGAATCACATGACATCTGAAGACACTGGTGGGGAGTAATCTGTAAAATTTCAAAAATAGTCTGCCATAAACATCTAACCTGGCAGGGGCCTCAGATCTCCTCTTTCTGGACCCTTTCAACAGCTGCAGTTGGGCTTCATTCACCCACCACTTAGTATACATTGTCAGTATCTTCTTGTTATTGTAAATATTTTCCAGATAGGTTGAAGCCTTCTATTGCCAGAAGGCTGATGCCCTCACAGTCGGAAAGAAACTGTTAGAAAATGTGTTTCCCACTTTGGGTATATTTTCCACAGTCTCCAGTGATCAAGACATTCATTTCAATGGACAATTCATATAAGCCTTAGCAAACACCTTGCAAACTTCTTGAAATTATCAATACCCACCCTCCCCCCACACACACACCTACACACACCCACACACACCTACACACACCCCCATACACAAATACACACACATACCCCCCCACACACATACACACACACACCCCCACACACACACACACACACACACACACATGGGCTTGCCAGGTGGTTCTAGTGGTAAAGAGCCCACTTGCCAATGCAGGAGATGTAAGAGATGCAAGTTCAATCCATGGGTCTGGAAGATCCCCCAGAGGAGGGCATGGCAACCCACTTTGGTATTCTTGCCTGGAGAATCCCAGGGATAGAAAAGCAGCAAAGAGTCAGACACAACTGAAGCAACTCAATATGCTTATATTATGTACATATACCCTATTGGTTCTGTTTCTCTGGAGAACCCTTGGTAATACAGTATGTTTAACTACAATATTACTTTTCTCATAATGCTGTTAGTCAACTTTAAAATAGTTTGTCCATTGGAAATAAGTTAACAGCAATCCTCATGCCTCATAGCCTCCATCTCAATCTATCTCTGACTCCGTCAGCTCTCATTTTCAAGTTTTGTCCAAAGGAAATGCTTTATTCTATAATCTTAAAAATAACATTTACTATGAACTGGGTGTGTAGGTGATTGGGCAACTTGGTACAAGAAATTGATTGGTGAATACTTGAAACAATGTTGTTGCTGTGGACACAGAGAATTTTTATTGGCTTTGAGAATGTTGGTTTCCTCATTGTTATCATTTAATTGGTTGTGTATGCTCAGTCACTCAGTTGTGTCTGACTCTGCAGCCCTATGAACAGTAATCCACAAGGTTCTTCTGCCTGTGGAATTTTCCAGGCATGAATACTGAAATAGGATACCATTTCCTCTTCCAGAGGATCTAACCCAACCCAGGGTTAGAACCTACATCTCTTTTGTCTTCTGCATTGGCAGGCAGATTTACCCCTAGTACCACCTGGGATGATGATAAATAGGAGCATAGAGGAGTTCATAGATGAGGCCACATGATGAACTTATGGTCATAAATCAAAGGTATACTAGCTGCCAACATCAACCATCATTCTAAACACAAAATTATGCTTCTTCTCATAAAATTCTAGAATTGGAAGAGATGTTATAGTTTATTTAATTCAACCTTTCATTTTAGAACTAAAGAAAGGAGTCAAATAGTTCAAATTATATACTTTATAAGACCCACCCACTCTTAAGATGAAAATGGTACAAGGATTAGGCACAAGCACATTGCTGCTGCTGCTGCTGCTGCTAAGTCGCTTCAGTCGTGTCTGACTCTGCGACCCCGTAGACGGCAGCCCACCAGGCTCCCCTGTCCCTGGGATTCTCCAGGCAAGAACACTGGAGTGTGTTGCCATTTCCTTCTCCAGTGCATGAAAGTGAAAAGTGAAAGTGAAGTCGCTCAGTCGTTTCTGACTCTAGCGACCCCATGGACTGACTGCAGCCTACCAGGTTCCTCCTTCCATGGGATTTTCCAGGCAAGGGTACTGGAGTGGGGTGCCATTGCCTTGCTTAATAGCAAATGGGGAAAAAGTGAAAACAGTGACAGATTTTATTTTCTTGGGCTCCAAAATCACTGCAGACAATGACCGCAGCCATGAAATTAAGACATTTGCTCCTTGGAAGAAAAGCTATGACAAACCTAGACAGCATATTAAAAAAACAGAGACATCACTTTGCCAACAAAGATCCATATAGTCAAAGCTATACTTTTTCTGATAGTCATATACGGATGTGAGAGTAGGATTGTTAAGAAGGCTTGTGTGTGCTAAGTCACTTCAGTCATATCCGACTCTTTGCAGTCCTCGGGACTGTAGGCTGCCAGGTTCCTCTGTCTATGGGATTCTCCAGGCAAGGACACTGGAGTGGGTTGTCATGCCCTCCTCCAGGGGATCTTCCCTACCTCAGGATCGAATCCATATCTCCTGTGGTTCCTGCACTATAGGCACATTCTTTGCCACTGAGCCACAGCACTGACGAGTTGAAGCTTTCGAGTTGTGGTGCTGGAGGAGACTCTTGAGAGTCCCTTGGACTGCAAGGAGATCAAACCAATCAATCCTAAAGGAAATCAACCCTGAATATTCATTGGAAGTACTGATGCTAAGGCTGAAGCTCCAATATTTTGGCCACCTGATGCAAAGAGCTGACTCATTGGAAAAGACCCTGATGCTGGGAAAGATTGAGGGCAGAAGGAGAAGGGGGCAACAGATGATGAGATGGTTGGATGGCATCAGTGACACAATGGACATGAGTTTGAGTAAAGTCCAGGAGATAGCAAAGGACAAGGAAGCCTGGTGTGCTACAGTCCACAGGGTCACAAAGGGTCAGACACAACTTAGTGACTGAACAACAGCAACACCAGAAGACTCAAGTAAGCAGCACAATCTGGTCCAGACTTCCATTTCATTCACCAGTTTCTTAACCAACATTTATTTATATTGTGTAGGGGATGCCTTAGGACAGCTGACAAAGTAGGCAGAGAGCAAAGTTGATTTATGAACTGTCATCCTAGTACTTACACGTAAGCTAAAAATGGATCAGAACTTCACTATATGGTGGCCTTTAAAGACAGTCATGGGACGAATCTTTCTGATAGCCAGAGCTCCAGGTGGTACCACTGATCACCTTTTGGTGAAAAAAGAATGGCCCAAGATTAAAATCTGTGCAAATTCATGGGTGGCAAGTAGCTTGAGAGGAGAAAGATGGAGAGATCAGTCATGGTACATGGATGGACCAATGGGAGAGGGCACAAACTGTGAGGATCTTGGCATTGCATGTGGAGGGCATCTACTCTGGAATAGGCTTTAAACAGCCAGGTAATCACAGTAGACAAAACGTCAGCAGGTCCACGTCAACCATCTCTCTGTCATCAGAGGTCACAGTGTTTGAACACTAGGCACAATGAAGAGAGTCACCATAGAGTCCAGAGATTGGAGGTTAAGCTTGAGTCTGGCTACGTGAGCTCCCATTTGCTGTGGCTGGCAAGAGAGACCAATGCTGACTCCCACGTACAGCATCATCCCTTCCGGACACTAACCAGCCACCTGGTGGCAAGTTAACTACATTGAACTGTTTCCAACCTGGAAAAAACTGCAATTTATTTTGAACAATTTTTGCATCTCTATGTATTCTAGATTTGGATTTGCCTTTCCTGTCTGAAGAATCTTAGGCAGCACCATTTTCCGTGTGATTACATAAAGTTGAATCCACCCACGTGGAATCCCATATGACATTGCTTCAGGCTGAGGCAATGGTTCTTAATGAGGGGCAATATTTCCCCCCACCCAAGGCAGTATTTTGACCGTGCGGGCTGACATATTTGGTTCTCACAACTAGGAGGATGCTACTGACATCTAGTGGCTAGTGGCCAGGGTTGCTGCTAGACATCAATATACAGGACAATTGCCTGTAACAAAGAGTTATCTCAGGTAGAGTGTGAAGATGTCACTGTTCAGAAACCACTGAATAAGACATTCACTTTATAGCAAAGGAGGTGCAACCATGGGCCCACAGTCATGAAATCAGCTGGTCTTGTCATGTACCACAGCAGCCACAACAACTGGCATTGAAGAGCAATAGAATAGCCTATAGATGGCATAGAAAAGGCCCAAGCTCAAAAATGATACCATGCAAAGATAGGTAGTCATCTTCCATGATGTTATATATACTCAGATTAACAGCCAATATATAGTGCTGGGCCCCATTAGTTAAATAGAATACATAGTGCCAGGGACCAAGGGATGAAAGTAGGAGTGATCCATAGGAAGTGTCTTCTTCCTTTTCTGGATTCTGGCCTCTCTGTGTTTACTGGTCTTAGTTCCTACATGTGGGGAACTTCCACCTTGGAAATGTAAGCTATGATTTATGCCTATATACCTCATACTTCTCATGACAAGGGGCCAGGGGACAAGGAGAGGAATACAATATTGAAAGAAGCAATTGATGTGATCATCAGGAGGAAGGCTGTTATGGAACACTGAGGCCAGGGAGGAATATGTTTGGCACCTGGTTATCTCAATACTTCTTTGCTCAATTGTGATGGTAAATAGACAAATATAGTAGCCAAGGTCTGAGAAGGATACTAAATCAGGGATTTAGATAATCAGAGCAAATGAAGCAACTGACAAACAACTAATCTGATTACCCCACCAGCTCAGCCACCAAAGGCAGCATAGGTATGAGCTGTGGGAGAAGAAAATCTAGGATAAATCATGGAGGAAGGAAACTAAGACATATTAGAGTTGTAACCTCAAGCCTACCTGCATCCAGGAAGGCTATAGCTTTCTTCATTGATGTTCCTCTAATAAGTTTACCCTAGGAAAGAGACCCACCCTTCCTGCAGGAAGACCTTCAGGGTTTAGATGAAGCAAAAAGATCCAAGCTGTGCAAAAGTGGACTGTAGTAAACATTGCCCAGGTTCCCTTTCCAGGAAGGAAAGTGCTAATTCCCTCAACTGCTGAGTGTGCTGCTGGCTGTTAGCTGTCACCCATCAGTTTTATCTGGGGTTTGCCACCCAGTGAAAATAGCCATATTGCCCATCACCCTTCCTCCTGCAGCGGACAAGATGCATCCCAAGACTTTCTGATATGTGATATGAAGAGCTGGTCTGCCTTCCCCAAATCAGAATATACCTAGAGAGCCATTCCAGACTCAGGGCTCCCCTTGGACTTGCCTTGGTTTTTGTTGCTACTACATTGCAGCCCAACTTCTCCCTTGGCCTGACTCTGCTTCCCTCACATCTCACACAAATGTTGATCCTGACAGCAACACCTCTGTGAGAACAACTCTGTCTACAGAACTTTCTGTAGACTGAACTCCATCTCAGAGTCAATTTGTGGGGAGTCTGACCCACATCATTAATATTTACATACACTGCAGCCCATGCACGTGAAGATTCAGTGAAAGGCTGATGCTTTAGCTTGCCAGAACTTCCTTCTTCCTTGAAAGCTTGTCTTTCAGATGGCTATTGACAGATGTACACTTTTCTTCCTCTTCCTCAGTTATGACTATTCTCCTTCACTTTGGGAAATTTTCTGCTAGAACAGAAATTTTTAAGACTGGAAAGAAATGTATGTAAAAGACTATCTTTTCTTACTTCTCTTTTACCTGCAACAAGAACCCTGTGATTAGTTTTAGTCCATTAAATATTTGGCCTAAAGCATGTGTTTATGAAATGCAAAACTCACCTTGATCTAGGCTCAGATTTACCAGAGTTCCTTTTCTTTCTTTCCAACACCCAGACTTTGTGTATATCAATGTTGACATTAGTCGTCTTCAGGAGATTATAACTTGGATTTCTTTGTCCAACAGCATTGCCCTGTTCCTGTTTTCCATTTCTTTTCTTGTACATCAGCCTGTAGCAAGGGAGAGCCAGCTGAAGTTAAGCACCAATGTCACATGCTCCCTGAATGATAAATGGATAACTTCAACAGTTTTATAGCCCAGCTGAAATTATACTGAAATTCTTTATTGGCCAGACCCAAATCTACGTATGTCTATGCAGCAAATAAACTCAGACTGTTCCCTTAAATGCCAATTTCCCTGGAAAAACAGATCAGAAGACAATTATTGGTATAATTTCTTGTTTAAATGCTTGATAAAATTCACCAATGAAGCCATCCAAGCCCAGCATTTTCTTTGAAAGAAGAATTTTTATTTTTATTTAGCTATTATAGACATATAACATTATTTTATTGAACAGTTTCAAGTATACAATATAATGATTCAGTATATGTATATATATGAAATGATGACCACAATAAGTTTCAGTTCAGTTCAGTCACTCAGTCGTAGTTTAGTTAATCACTGACTAATCTGGTGATTAATCAGTCACCAGACACAGTTATAATTTTTTCCCTGTGATAAAAACTGTTAAGATCTACTCTCAGCAACTTTCAATACAATACAGGATTATTAACTGTCACCGTGCAGTACTTTACATCCCCCAAACTTATTTACTTTATAACTAGAAGTTTGAACCTTTTCACTATCTTTTTAATTATGAATTTTATTTATTTAATAAGACTATATGATTATTTTTTCAATTTTGTCACTTTGGTTTGTTGTTTTTTTCAAAAAAGTGTATCTTTTTCATCTAATTTGTTTATTTTCATAAAATGTATCACAATATTTAATGTTTCACTCTTCATTATCAAATTTTTATCTGGTATCACTTACTCTTAGCTAAAAGAACTTCCTCAAATATGTCTTGCACACATCTGCTGATCAATGCTTTTTCTAGATTGATAGATTTTATATATTCTTAATAAATTTAAAAGATATTTTTCCATTGCCTTCTGATTTTCACTGTTTCTGGTAAGAAAACAGCCTTCTTATTTTATTCCCTGTATTTAATGTGTATTTTTCCTCTTGCTCTTTTTATGTTCTGTTTAACTTTGGCTTTCAGCAGTTTAATATAATAGGCCTAAGTCTTGTTTTCCTTTCTGCTTGGTGTTTGCTTAAATTTTTATAATTATGGGTATATTTTAAAAATAAAGTTAACAAATTTTAAACAATATTTTCTTAAATAATTTTTTTGCCCCATACTTTTTCTTCTCTCTTAGACTTCAGTTATACAAGTGTTAGTTCATTTGCTATTATTCCACAGGTCACTGATATTCTACTTTTGATTTTTAAAGTAATTTTTATAGCTAATTTGCTCATAATTATTAATAATTCTGATAGATAATTCAAAAATATAAGCAGTATCAATAATTCATATCATACCTTTAGAAATAGCAATTATTTTTCTCTTTTAAACCTTATATCTCATTTTCTTTTTTGTATTACTGTCTTGGCCAGGACATGTAGTTTGTATTGATCATAGCAATGATAATAAACATTCTTACCTTTAATCTTGGCTTAAAAGTTGGCTTAAAACTCAATATGCAAAAAACTAAGATCATGGCATCCGGTCCCATCACTTCATGGCAAATAGATGGGGAAACAATGGAGACAGTGAGAAACTTTATTTTCTTGGGCTCCCAACTCACTGCAGATAGTGACTGCAAGCCATGAAATTAAAAGACACTTGCTCCTTGGAACAAAAGCTGTGACCAACCTCAGTTCAGTTCAGTTCAGTCGCTCAGTCGTGTCCGACTCTTTGCGACCCCATGAATCGCAGCACACCAGGCCTCCCTGTCCATCCTAGACCAACCTAGACAGCATATTAAAAAGCAGAGACATTACTTTGTCAACAAAGGTCCATCTAGTCAAAGCTATGGTTTTTCCAATAGTCATGTATGGATGTGAAAGTTGGACTATAAAGAAAACTGAGCATCAAAGAATTGATGCTTTTGAACTGTGGTGTTGGAGAAGACTCTTGAGAGTCCCTTGGACTGCATCCTAAAGGAAATCAGTCCTGAATATTCACTGGAAGGACTGATGCTGAAGCTGAAACTCCAACACTTTGGCCACCTGATGCGAAGAACTGACTCATTGGAAAAGACCCCTGATGTTGGGAAAGACTGAAGGGAGGACCAGAAGGGGACGACAGAGGATGGGATGGTTGAATGACATCACCAACTCATTGGACATGGGTTTGAGCAAGCTCTGGGAGTTGGTGATGGACAGGGAAGCCTGGCATACTGCAGTCCACGGGGTCACAAAGAGTCGGACACAAATGAGCAACTGAACTGAACTGATTTTTAATTTTAATGGTAAAACATTTAAAATTTCATTATGAGGAAGGTGTTTGCTAAGGTTTTTGAGCAGTATCATCAACCAACCTGAGGAAATTTTCTAACTAATTATTTTGCCATTTTTAAGTAAATTTTGAAATTTATTGCTTTTGTTTTCTTCTAACTCTTGGGAAAATATGGGGCAGTAGTTATAGTGTCATTTCCAACTGTTTCAGAATGTCTCCATCTCTGTAACATGTATAGGATTACATTTATTTTGTCCTCTGGAAGTCAGGTTGGCATTGTGACTTCCTTTGCCTTTATGCAGAATGAGCAGAAGTGATGTGTCACTTTTGGACAGAAGTTTTCAAAGTTAGCATGATATAGTTCACCTCGCTCTCCTTTCCTGACTCAGCAATCATGTAAACATGTATAGAGAAGAAGCGCCCATCAACCTGGATCCCTCAATAATGATAATAAACAGAAGGCACTTACAATTGATCATAGTATATTGCTTATTAATATCTTTTATTCCACAGCTTCTTTTTGTTGATATTGTCAATGTTTGGTATACATAAGGAAGAGCCAGGTAAGCAACGCAGCTTAGAGAATATTTTTTTAAAAAAACATTTCTTTCAAGTGTGACGTGGGTGGAAGAAAAAGAATTGGTTATGTAGTACCTGCACTTGGCAATAATACACAATTTATTAGAAGAAATTAATTAAATTCCTAAAGACAATTCTAGATATGCCACATGAGCTTAAGAAAAAAAGAAAGAAAATAAATAATTTTCTAGAAGGAGTGTACTTCCTGTAACTATACTATGAGAAAAGTATAAAGATACAATAAGGAAGAGCAAACTATACAACATGGCTTACTTATAATAGCAATTAAATTTTAGGAGTATAAATTTGATTCACTCATAGGCATTGAAGATTTTTTAACAGGGGAGAAACTTTGTCTTTAGTTTAGGAAAGTGACTAAAAATATTGCCACTATATTTAGGATGAAATGCAAATATAGATTTGCATTCTAGAGATCTTGAAAGGTTGGAAGGGGCAAGGATTTTTGTTTTTATTTATTTATTTATTTATTTATTTATTTTTGGTCATGCATTGCACTACTTGTGGGATCTTAGTTCCCAGACCAAGGATCAAACTCAGGTCCTCAGCAGTGAGAGCTTGAAGTCCTGAGCATTGGACTGCCACGGAATTTCTGGGGCAAGGATTTTTAGTTGTTGCGGTGAGATATTGAGGGCCTAGAAGAGGAGATGGAAAAGAGGGAACAGCTTTGAGTTTTATTGAGTTGTCTGCATATCCATCTATGACTAGACCTTTAAAAACCTAACATTCTTCACTTTTGTATATTGCAAGTCATATAAATAGAGTCTGTAACTGGATACACCTTATTGGATATCCACCTCATATTTTATGTCACTGAGTTTATGTTAGTATTTTATGTTACTGAGTCAGGACACTGGCTCAGTGTACTAATATTCAACACAACTGAAACTGAAAACACAGGTATCCAGGGGAAGAAGGTTGGTAACACAAACTTCTGAGAATTGAGTAGGGTATTTGGGGGGATTTTGTTTGTTTGTTCTTGCCTTTTGTGTACAATAGGCAATTCTGATTCGGGTGCATTTGCTTATTCTGGTAGGAAAAAACCCTCCCCCTAAAACAGAAGGACCATTATAAAGAGCTGCTGCTGCTGTTGCTGCTGCTAAAAGTAATCAACAACACCAGACTATGTCACGTTTTCTATGCCTATAACAGGGTCACTTTCAAGGACTGTGGACCAGACTTTGTTTTTTTCTTTTTAAAGGGCATTTTGGGAATTATAATACTTCTCCATGCTCTAAAGTATCATTTGTCCAGGGGAGAGGGTTTGGGTGTCAAGCATAGGAGGGATCTAGGGGTTTCTAAAGTGGTCCCTTTGAGAGTCACTTCATAATATATTTGTCGGCATATCTTTCTTCCAATTCTGGTTTTGTTACCTTCTCTCTGTTTTCAATATAAACAGCGTACAAAAGGAGCTATCTTCCTGCTGCTCAAAATAACTACTTAGTTGGGTAAAATTTATAATGTTAGATTCTACTTTTAGCCAGGAAATGCAAACAAAGCCTGGAGACTGCTTGTTCCTTGACCCCAAATTCATTTCATGTTGCTATAGTATCACCCCTGAGAAAATGGGCCTGCCTGTTTTCCTCCCCATAGACGCACTCAATGGGCTTTTGTCAGCTCTTTTGAATTATAGCATTAAAATTTAAACACTAGGGATTTAATGGAGGATTATTATGACAGTCCAGTGCATTCTTTCTGTTGCCATTAGCAACAACTGAGGGATGAAATAAATTAGTTGTTTTAGGAGGTACTATTTTCTTAAAAGATGAAGGATCTACCTCACATTCTTGGAATTTTATAAACTGCTCTATGCAGGTTATTGTTAACATGAGAAGAGGGCTGGTGGTATATAATACCAATCCAATAATTGAAGGACTTTTTTGTATTAGTTCACCAATCTACAAAGAAACGATATTTTCACAGGCCCCCAGAAGATGAACTTCAATCTGCTGCTCCCAAACACATTCTCCACTGTCTGGAAAACGTGCAAAGGGGATGGCACAGCGTTCTCCATCCCAAATCCTCAAAGTGCTGGGGGGAAATAAAAGAATTCCTGCCAAAAGGCCCAGAGAGATCTGTCTGTCTGTATAGTATGGTAATGACTGAGGCCAGTCCAGAGAGGCTTCTGGGAGAAACCCAGCCATTGAAATCTAATGAATGGAACTGAGAATTTCTTGTTACAATACTATTTGTTTATTTGCTTCGTCATATCCTTGTATCTAAGAAGACATCAAAATAAACAATAAAAGCAAAATATTTTGGGGTCGTCTTTGAATTTCCATTTGAGTATATAGTCTGAGAAATTTTCTCATAGGTAAATTTGTAACTAGATTTATTTTCTCTGCCAATCATTTATTTGCCTTTCTAGTTGTGTGTCATTTTTACCTCTTCTCTGTTCCATTGTCAGCATCCAGATTTATATTCAGGATTTTACTATAATCCTGATACAATTATTTTAAAGGCATTTTCTAGGCAAGAATACAAAGAAAAGCAAGGATATATCCATATTTTTGTTGCTCTCTCAGTTACCAAAATATGGATATATTCTTGCTTTTCTTTGTATTCTTGCTAGAAAATACTTTCAAAATATTTCACAATTTTTTTTGTCTTTGGAATACATTCAAGTTCATGGTAGAAATAATAAAAGATGAGTAATAGGCTGTAAGTAAATAAATAGCCATTTGCATTTTTTTTTACTACCCAGAGATAATACCTCTTAATCTAAGTGGGATTCTTTACTTATGGCAATGAAAGTAAATTTTATTTTCACCAAATACTTTCAGAGCTCTCTGTCTCTTTCTTAAAGGCAATTCTATTACCAATGTCTTTTTTTTTCCATTCAGGGGTAGTACATGCAGATTTATTTATATAGGAGACTTTTACATGAAAATGATACATATTAAAGTTTTTATCTCCTAGCTTTCCACATATAGCTTTTCCACATAGTAGTAAATCTTGAAACCAGAATTTGTATGTAAGAACACAAGGGTGATATTCTTGTGGGACCAGAAAGTTGGGGGTTTGAAGGAAAAAACTAAGAACATGGTTTTAAAGTTGGCTTTGCTAAGCAAGCCCTTAGCTCTGTTTTTTAAGTTGTATGTACCTGGTCAATAAATTAAAAGAGTAATGAAACAAGCTTTTAATTTTGCTTAACATAACACTGAGAAAATACTGTCCATAAAAACAACAACAACAAAAAGTTAGCATTATTTTTGTCATGCTTTGAGTAACTTTGATATGGTTTGTCTGGAACAACTCATCTCTCTAACATCAGTCCCTAAACGAGAGATTTTTGTAGTTCTTTGTAATTTGCTAGCAAAAACGGTGTTGCAATAAACATCCTCGCAAACAGGATTGTAGACCCACGTATCAATCTGTTCATACTCTAAATCGCTAGAATATGAATTACTTAGATCAAAGCATAATAACAGAGACTTTTACCATAGTGAACCAGACCAGGTATTTAAAAGCACCTCTATAAATTAGAGACCAATAGCACTTCAGGAACCACATTGAGAGCTGCCACAGATGGGCAACTTCCAATTTTCATGTCAAGCTGAGATGTTCCTGGGACCAGGCTGACTGTGCTCTTAAATATATCATTTTCCACCTGACAAGTCAGGTTCCTTAGGCCTTTCCCACCATGTAGGTCCTTGAATCCCTGTAGACCAGCCTTCAAAAATGGAAATATCAGGCCATAGAGTCACAAGGTTTCTATGGATCAGGTGTTTAGCTTTGCCAAGAGCCTGTGCTATGCTATGCTAAGCTGCTTCAGTCGTGTCTGACTCTGTGCAACCATATATATGGACTGTAGCCTGTCAGGCTTCTCTGTCCATGGAATTCTTCAGGTAAGAATACTGGAGAGGGTTGCTGTGCCCTCCTCCAGGAGATCTTCCGACTCGGGGATCAAACCTGCGTCTCTTACATCTCCTGCATTGGCAAGTAGGTTCTTTACCACTAGCACCACCCTTGCCAAGAGCCTGAAAGTGAAAAGTAAAAGTGAAAGTTGCTCATTCATGTCTGATTCTTTGTGACTCCACAGACTGTAGCTTGCCAGGCTCCTATGTTCTTGGAATTCTCCAGGCCAGAATACTGGAATGGGTAGCCATTCCTTTCTCCAGGGGATCTTCCCAACCCAGGGATGAAATCCAGGTCTTCCACACTGCAGTGGAGTCTTTACTGTCTGAGCCACCAGGGAAGCCCCAAGAGCCAAGAGCCTAGTAGCAAGCTATTAACTGGTTTCAAAAAACCTTACCCATATAGGCCATTACAGACTATTGAATAGAATTATCTGTGCTACATAGTAGGTGCCTGTGAGTTATCTATTTTATATGTGTGTGTGTATTAGTCGCTTAGTCATGTCTGACTCTTTTTGACTCTATGGGCTATAGCCTGCCAGGTTCCTCTATCCATGGGGACTCTCCAGCAAGAATACTGCAGTGGATTGCTGTGCCCTCCTCCAGGGGGATCTTCTCAACGCAGGAATCAAACCTAGGTCTCCCCCATTTCAATCAGATTTTTTACCATCTGAGCCACCAGGGAAGCCCCATTTTATACACAGTACTGTGTATATGTCAATCCAATCTCCCAATTTATCCCTCCCCCTTCCCCTGCTGTGTAACCATAAGCTTATTTTCTACATCTGTAATTCTATTTCTGTCTTGTAGATAAGCTCATTTGTAGCCCTTTTTTAAAGATTCTACATATAAGCAATAACATGTGATATTTGTCTTCCTCTGTCTGATTTACTTCACTCAGGGTGACAATTTCTATCTCTACCCATGTTGCTGCAAATGGCATTATGTTGTTGTTTTTTATGGTTGGTTTTATGGCTGGTTTTAGAAAAGGCAGAGGAACCAGATTAAATTGCCAACATCCGCTGGATGATGGAAAAAGCAAGAGTTCCAGAAAAACATCTATTTCTGCTTTATTGACTATGCCAAAGCCTTTGACTGTGTAGATCACAATAAACTGTGGAAAATTCTGAAAGAGATGGGAATACCAGACCACCTGATCTGCCTCTTGAGAAATCTGTATGCAGGTCAGGAAGCAACAGTTAGAACTGGTCATGGAACAACAGACTGGTTCCAAATAGGAAAAAGGAGTTCGTCAAGGCTGTATATTGTCACCCTGCTTATTTAACTTCTATGCAGACAGAGTACATCATGAGAAATGCTGGGCTGGAAGAAGCACAAGCTGGAATCAAGATTGCCAGGAGAAATATCAATAACCTCAGATATGCAGATGACACCACCCTTATGGCAGGAAGTGAAGAGGAACTAAAAAGCCTCTTGATGAAAGTGAAAGTGGAGAGTGAAAAAGCTGGCTTAAAGCTCAACATTCAGAAAATGAAGATCATGGCATCTGGTCCCATCCCTTCATGGGAAATAGATGGAGAAACAGTGGAAACAGTGTCAGACTTTCTTTTTCTGGGCTCCAAAATCACTGCAGATGGTGACTGCAGCCATGAAAGTAAAAGACACTTACTCCTTGGAAGAAAAGTTATGACCAACCTAGATAGCATATTCAAAAGCAGAGACATTACTTTGCCAACAAAGGTTCGCCTAGTCAAGGCTATGGTCTTTCCTGTGGTCATGTATGGATGTGAGAGTTGGACTGTGAAGAAGGCTGAGCGCTGAAGAATTGATGCTTTTGAACTGTGGTGTTGGAGAAGACTCTTGAGAGTGCCTTGGACTGCAAGGAGATCCAACCAGTCCATTCTGAAGGAAATCAGCCCTGGGATTTCTTTGGAAGGAATGATGCTAAAGCTGAAACTCCAGTACTTTGGCCACCTCATGCGAAGAGTTGATTCATTGGAAAGGACTCTGATGCTGGGAGGGATTGGGGGCAGGAGGAGAAGGGGACAACAGAGGATGAGATGGCTGGATGGCATCACTGACTCAATGGAAGCGAGTCTGAGTGACCTCCGGGAGTTGATGATGGACAGGGAGGCCTGGCATGCTGTGATTCATGGGGTCGCAAAGAGTCGGACACGACTGAGCAATTGAACTGAACTGAACTGAACTGATAACAGATTAACTTTGCACAACATTATAAATCAACTATACCCCAATAAATTTTTTTAAAAGCCTATCAGATCAGATCAGATCAGTCGCTCAGTCGTGTCCGACTCTTTGCGATCCCATGAACTGCAGCACCCCAACTCCCGGAGATCACTCAGACTCACATCCATCGAGTCAGTGATGCCATCCAGCCATCTCATCCTCTGTCGTCCCCTTCGCCTCCTGCCCCCAATCGCCCCCAGCATCAGAGTCTTCTCCGATGAGTCAACTCTTCGCATGAGGTGGCCAAAATACTGGAGTTTCAGCTTTAGCATCATTCCTTCCAAAGAAATCCCAGGGCTGATTTCCTTCAGAATGGACTGGTTGGATCTCCTTGCAGTCCAAGGGACTCTCAAGAGTCTTCTCCAACACCACAGTTCAAAAGCATCCATTCTTCGGCGCTCAGCCTTCTTCACAGTCCAGCTCTCACATCCATACATGACCACAGGAAAGACCATAGCCTTGACTAGGCGAACCTTTGTTGGCAAAGTAATGTCTCTGCTTTTGAATATGCTATCTAGGTTGGTCATAACTTTCCTTCCAAGGAGCAAGCCTCTTTTAATTTCATGGCTGCAGTCACCATCTGCAGTGATTTTGGAGCCCGGAAAAAGAAAGTCTGACACTGTTTCCACTGTTTCTCCATCTATTTCCCATGTAGTGATGGGACCAGATGCCATGATCTTTGTTTTCTGAATGTTGAGCTTTAAGCCAACCTTTTCACTCTCCACTTTCACTCTCATCAAGAGGCTTTTTAGCCCCTCTTCACTTTCTGCCATAAGGGTGGTGTCATCTGCATATCTGAGGTTATTGATATTTCTCCCAGCAATCTTGATTCCAACTTGTGTTTCTTCCAGTCCAGCATTTCTCATGATGTACTCTGCATATAAATTAAATAAACAGGGTGACAATATACAGCCTGGATGTACTCCTTTTCCTATTTGGAACCAACCTGTTGTTTGTTCCATGACCAGTTCTAACTGTTGCTTCCTGTCCTGCTTACAGATTTCTCAAGAGGCAGATCAGGTGGTCTGGTATTCTCATCTCTTTCAGAATTTTCCACAGTTTATTGTGATCTACACAGTCAAAGGCTTTGGCATAGTCAATAAAGCAGAAATAGATGTTTTTCTGGAACTCTCTTGCTTTTTCCATGATCCAGCGGATGTTGGCAATTTAATCTCTGGTTCCTCTGCCTTTTCTAAAACCAGCTTGAACATCAGGAAGTTCACGGTTCACATATTGCTGAAGCCTGGCTTGGAGAATTTTGAGCATTACTTTACTAGCGTGTGAGATGAGTGCTAACCCAGTAGCAATACCAGAGAGGCAATGAGTCTGAAACCCCAAAGGACCCCTCAGGATCGAGGCTGCCTCCCTCTGCCAAGGACCCCAATTGACTTAAAGTTGTCAGTGATACTTGAACTCAAAGGTGTCTTTAGTGTTGTGAGTTCTATTAGCACTTCTCTACCTACAGCTCTTCTAGAAGTGAGTATCCTTGGAGAGTATCCTTGGCACTCCTGGGATGAAGAAATGCATTCAAATGTAGAAATAACAATAGTACATTAAATTGGCTCAAATCCCTCAGCCTCAAGGTCACATTAGCTTCCTTTTCCCACTGGAAACCTTGCCCCAAATCCATTCACTGAATCTGGATGCCTAGACCCCAGACAGGAGTAGGTAAGATGATACCTCGGGCAGTTGTGTCCAACAGAGTTCTCCAGGATAAAAAGACTGGTGGGAATGATCTTTGGTCTCTTTTGGGGACAGAGAGATCTCTGTAAAGCAGCTGAGATCAGGGTAGAGTGGAAGAGAATAAGTAGATGACATTGGTGGAGAAAGAAGCTTCTTGCCAATAAACAAGATGCTGTATTCAGTTTGAGCAGATTTTGAATAGGGGCTAGCTCTAGACTCACAAAAAGAAGTTCTAACTATTTTGGTCTGCCCAAAGTTCTGTGTTGAATAACAAAGTCCTCATTGTTTATAGCATTTTTTTTTTTTTTTGGCTTTGAGGACTCTGGTTCATCAGTTGCAGCCTCATTACTTTTTGGCTGAAGCTGTAGAGCTTCAGCTCTATGCCCTGTTGTCATGGTAACATTTGCTCATCCACCCTCCCAGAGGAGAGTGAGCAATAACCAGGGCACCATTTGAGCAGTTTGGTCCAATCCTAGCTCTCATTGCTCCAAACATTTATTAACAGGTAGGACTGCAGAGAATCATTATGTAATACCCAGCCCCCTTGCCTAACATTTGCTGTCAGATCTGAGTCTTTTTATATTCCCAGACCTGGCCTTTAGGACCTGTGTTCCTTTTCCTTCAGAAAGGCACATTTCAATCAGCATCCCATCCTTGTCACCAAAACTGCTGAGAATTGTGATGGGTCTGATCTGTCTCGTGTGTGTGAACTTAGTCGCTTAGTTGTGTCTGACTCTTTGCGACCCTTTGGACTGTAGCCCGCCAGGCTCTTCTGTCCATCAGATTTTTCAAGCGAGAATACTGGAGTGGGTTGCAATTTCCTTGTCCAGGGAATCTTCCTGACCCAGGGATCAAACCCTCTTCTCCTGTGTCTCCTACATTTCAGGTGGATTCTTTACCTGGTGAGCCATCGGGGAAGCCTGATACGTAATCTTACTTGCAAGCTAACAAGTTAATCAGCCACAGTCTTACGGATGCTAAAAAATGACACAGGACTCCTGAGTCAGAGACAAAAGACTTTATTAGAGAGCATGGTAAACAGCATGAACATCAGCTTACTTTTGAGAATTCCTTCTGTTCCAAAATCTTACAGAGAAGACACCTAGATGTAGTCTACACATGCAGTGGTTTGCATTTCAAGAGATGAACTATTAGCATACAGAAAGTCAGTATCTTATAATGAATAATAAGCATGTCTACCCTTTGATCAAAAGAAATAATATCTTTATTATAGTAGACAGTAAGCATGCTGGCTCTTTGTCCCTGGGGAAGATCCTATCTCTATCAAGGTTTTTCACTATGCAAAACATCCTTAAAAACTAGTCCAGAAGGAAAAACTGTCAGTGCCTCTGTTCCCAAGATGTGCCAAACTGTGAAAGACTTATTAAAATTGTTTCCCGATACATTCAATGGCTTGAATTTACTTAGTTGTATTCAACTACCCCCTCTCTATTCCTCCATTGGTGGCAATACTTTTATTAAAAACCAGTACCAGCTGCTGTAATAACCCTTATGCATTGCTTATTTATTCCTTTTGGATAATTTCCCAGGTAAAGTGATTAGGTAGAAATGAATACATTTAATTTTAATATATTTTGCAGATTTTCTCTACCAAAGGCAGTTAAAATTAACATTTCAAACAGCTGTGTTGAAGAATAACTTATTCCTTAATGTGGAAAAAATAAATGATAAGCTTCATATTCTTAAATTTAATCTTTCCTAGAACAGCAACTTAATGCAGAGACCATAGAATTTAATTAAAACTTCTTATTTCTAATAAAATGGGCAGCTATACAAAAATATACTGGGTGGCTTATAAATGATGGAAATCTAGTTCTTACAGTTCTGGAGGCTGAGTGATTTGTTCCTCACAGTTGTGGAGGCTGGGGTGTCCAAGGTTAAGGCACTGACAGATTCAGTGTCTAGTGAGGACCTGCTTCCTGGTTCATAGACATTTCCTGGTTCATAGCTGTCTTTTCATTATGCCCCCATATGACAGGAAAGACGAGGGAGCTCTCCTACTACTGTCTGTATTATAAGGACACAAATCCCATTCATGAGCATTCCACCCTCATGACCTACGCACATCCCAAAGTCCTTACTTTTAAATACCATCACATTGGGGATTAGATTTCAACATGTAAATTTGAAGGGATACAAGCAAAGTTCAATAAGAAACCTTAAACATAATGGTTAGACAATTGATATAGCTGCTTTGAAAGGACAAAGCTCTCATATAGCCATTATATTTAATCAGAAGGATAAGAAAAAGCTAGGAAATGTTTACATGCTAGTTTTCATAAAATATAATATAAATCTACATTTAGCCTATATCTTGTCATCATGAAAACTGAGTTTTTGTCTAAATTTATTTTAAAAGAAAAACAAAAGATTTATCTGTATTACTAAAAGATTCTAAGAACTTTTCACTTATAATTCCAAATGTATGGTTTTTTAAAATAAAAAGTACATTTGTTAATGTACTGTTTCTTATAAAACACTATATTCACTTGTTTTTAATTACGTTTCTTGAATGAGATTGTGGTCACCCACTTGTCTCATAATAATTAACTCATTCTGAGATATCACTGATTTATTCTGTAACTGCCTTGGTTGTGATTTAAACTTACTTGGTAGCGTTAAAAACACAGTGAGAACATTTGTTAAGCTTTCTAATGCTATATAACCTTGTTTATAACAAACCTTGTGATTTAGCCTATTCAACTCTAATAGGCAATAACAATTCAAGTTTTCTCTTTAGAAAAATCTATGTTGAAAATGGATAGTATCACTTGCAATTTCTATTCAATCCATAGAGTAAAAATAAGACCTCATTGTTGCACGAACCCACTCCAGATGAAATTCAGGTCCTCAGGATTTTTACTTATTTTTGTCAGTGAAATATTATCTCTGATCAAAGATCACAGCAAAAGTAAACCACTGTCACTGGTAAGAGTCAAGAGAATCAACAAACAATAGATACAGATCTCACAAACTGCAGGTATTGGCATGATTAGATCTAAGACATGTATGCTATGCTAATGCTAAGTCGCTTCAGTCGTGTCCGACTCTGTGCGACCCCGTCCCTGGGATTCTCCAGGCAAGAATACTGGAGTGGGCTGCCATTTCCTTCTCCAATGCATAAAAGAGAAAAGTGAAAGTGAAGTCGCTCAGTCATGTCCGACTCTTAGCGACCCCATGGACTGCAGCCCACCAGGCTCCTCTGTCCATGGATTTTCTAGGCAAGATTACTGGAGTGGGGTGCCATTGCCTTCTCCGAAGACATGTATAAAATACTTTAAAAATGAAGAGTAGGACTTTCCTGGTGGCTCAGTGGTAAAGAATCTGCCTGCCAATGCAGGAGACATGGGTTCAATCCCTGATCCAGGAAGATCCCACATGCCTCGGGGCAACTAAGCCGGTGGGCCACAACTACCCACAACTACTGAGCATGTGCCCTAGAGCCCAGGAGCCGAAACTGCTTAACCCACATGCCACAACTAATGAAGCGCAAATTCTCTAGCACCTGTGTTCCACTAAAGGAGAAGCTACCACAATGAGAACCCACATATCGCAACTAGACCTCTGCTCACCGAAACCAGAGAAAAACCCGAGCAGCAACGAAGATTCAGCACAGCCAAATAAATAAATAATTACTTTTTAAGAATGCAAGGTAATATGTTTCTTGAGCTAGCAGGTGGATTTTTAACAAAATACAACCGTTAAGGATGAAAATATAACCTTTAAATCAAAAATTTATGAGATGATTAGAGTTATCACAGATGAAAATCAGTAAGGAAAGTTTCGTCATAAAAAAAGTAATTAAAAATGCAGCACAAAGACAAAAGAAAATGAAAATTACTAAATAGTGTTTGGAGATAGGAAAGATAGACTAAGAGAATTAAACCTTGTCTTATCAGAGTGAGACAAGAATAGAGATTATGGAGCAGAGTCAACTTTTGAAAAGGTCATGATAAAGAATTTTCCAGAAACAATGAAAGACAAGAATTTACAGAGGAAGCACAATGTATACCAAATGGGATAGATTAAAAAAACAAATCTATAATTATGCACCTTCCACTAAAATTTTAGAACTTCAGAGATGAACAGAAACTCATAAAAGCAGCAACTTGAGCAAATAAATCTCCTCCAAAACAACAACAACAAAATTGAAGAAATAGTAAATGTCCAAACAGCAATAACAGAAACCAGATCACAGTGAAATGGTAAAATTCCCAGTTGTGCAACCAGCCAATCTCAGTAACAAAGGCAAAATAAGACATATTTCCATAAATAAGAATTGAAAGTTTTCACCATCAGCAGAATTTCAGTAAACTAACTTCCAAATTATATTCTTCAGCATAAAAGGAAGACCAAAGATGCATAAAAGAAAAGAAAGTCTTAAAAAATTATGTATTAAATACACAAAACAATGGTGAATTATTTAAGAAAAAAAAAGGAATTAGAGGCAAAGAAATAGTTGTAATAATGGAAGATAAAACACAACCAAAGATAGAGCAGAGATTAAAAATATTAGAATACTATGAACCTTTAAATTGAGATACTGGAAAAATTTTCAATTCCTGGAAAAAAATAATTCCTAGAAAAAAAATAAAAAAATAAAAGAATAACCTTATAATAATATTAGTTTTACAATAAGATTAAAAATAATATGATGGAGTTCAGGAAGGCTGCCTGAAATGTGGCACCTTGGCATATGGACTATTTTAAGTTGAGGGATCTTTTTTTTTTTTTTGGTAATGTGACTCATTCCTTTATTCAGTTCAGTTCAGTTGCTCAGTTGTGTCCGACTTTTTGCGACCCCATAAATCACAGCATGCCAGGCTTCCCTTTCCATCACCAACTCCCGGAGTTCACTCAGACTCATGTCCATCGAGTCAGTGATACCATCCACCCATCTCATCCTCTGTCGTCCCCTTCTCCTCCTGCCCCCAATCCCTCCCAGCATCAGAGTCTTTTCCAGTGAGTCAACTCTTCACATGAGGTGGCCAAAGTACTGGTGTTTCTGAAACTGAAACATCATTCCCTCCAAAGAAATCCCAGGGCTGATCTCCTTCAGAATGGACTGGTTGGATCTCCTTGTAGTCCAAGGGACTCTCAAGAATCTTCTCCAACACCACAGTTCAAAAGCATCAATTCTTTGGCGCTCAGCCTTCTTCACAGTCCAACTCTAACATCCATACATGACCACAGGAAAAATCATAGCCTGGACTAGACAGACCTTTGTTGGCAAAGTAATGTCTCTGCTTTTGAATATGCTATCTAGGTTGGTCATAACTTTCCTTCCAAGGAATCAGTGTCCTTTAATTTCATGGCTGCAGTCACCATCTGCAATGATTTTGGAGCCCAGAAAAATAAAGTCTGACACTGTTTCGACTGTTTCTCCATCTATTTCCCATGAAGTGATGGGACCGGATGCCATGACCTTTGTTTTCTGAATGTTGAGCTTTAAGCCAACTTTTTCACTCTCTATTTATTATCAACTGTTAATTTGAACAGGCCTGCAGGCTGCTGGCAGCACTGAGCTACAGGTGCATTTCAGCTAGACAGAGAGATCTCATCCTAAGCCAAGAAGACAGAGGGTAATGTTTTATATATATGTATATATATATTTATGTTACATATGTCCCATATCATATAGAGTGAAAAGAATGGGCCACTGCATTGTTAACTGCTGTCCTAAATAACGACCATAGCAACAGACATGGAAATTTGGTCCTAATCAAGGCCTTTACGTTGTCAACCAAGTGTTGGATACATCAAAAGGAAAAGAAGAGAAAGAGAGAGACAGAGACTGATATCCAACCACCCCAGTGGCCTTGTTCCCAGCATATCTTACACTGAGTGTAAAGTGTCCTCTGTGGAGGTAAACACACATACAGAAATACTCACACCCCTACACACATACACAAAAATGTAGGCAGGAGCTCCTCCTCTGGCCACACTTGGGCCCAGCCCTGAGACTGGGGAAGGGGGAAGTTGGGTACATTGTGCTAGAAGACTGTGAGGGTCAAGTGATCAGACAACTCAGAGTCAATGTGAATGAGGGTAACACGTGAGGCTTCATCCACAAACAAGAAAGAGGTCAGTGGGAGAGGCTGCTCAACACAGGCCTGGAGGTCCCTCTGTGCCCAGGCCACCTGGGAAATTTCTAACAACACTCCTGTCCTAGCCACAGCCGAATCTCTGATCTGAATCCTGAGGCTCAAACCATCTTCTGGGCTCTGATGAAAAATGTTGTTTCCTTGAAGGACAGGAGCCAGTGGAAAATGAATGGCCCAAACACCTGGTGTCACAGCAACAATGACAGCATCATTGACGTAAACCAAACTATAGCTTGGTCATCAGAGCAGAAACTGAACTGTGTGCAAAAAGGGTTCACTTCTTGATGGAAAGAGAATAACCCAGTCACCCACCACCGCCACCTCCCACACAGCAAATTTCAGACAGACCTGTCAGTTTCATGCTTTTCCCCAGTGACTAAACTCCTCATTCTAGTACCTGGAGACTCCATATTAGGTCATTTTGCAATCCCAAACTATGTGTTTCCATTCATGACTACTTCTTCATCCTTTCAAAATATACACTTAAAAGGTAAGTCAATGAAAATAAATCTCTCTTTTTGGTAGAAATTTACTGGAGATACCTGGAATCATCTTGGGATGTCACAAAGGGGAGTGAGAGGATTTCCCTGGGGATCAATTTGCACAATGCTGACAGGTCAGTCTTGTCAACAAAACAGGGCCCAACAAATATGATTCAGAAACAGGGGGACTGGGCAGAGTTGGCAGGTTGTGCCTGGCTCTCCATCTCCTGTGCTCCATGACGAGGAGATGCAACAGATTCTGGTACCTTTGTTTAGCTGGGGGAGAAGAACACTGACTGATTCTCCCACTAGTAGCAGGGATCCAGGCAGCTGCAAGGAATAATGAAAGCAGGAAGGAACAGCATCTCAAAGATGGAGAGTTGGCCTGATTGCTTGTCGGCCAAAGTGACTTCTCAGAGGGGACAGAACCAAATGGACATCCCCTGATGACTGTCCACACTGTCTCCATTATGATTCCATATCCTGTAGGTCCCAAAGAGGCAGCAACTGGTGGGTTCACAGTTCCCTTCCACGAGTTGGGAGGGTGGGCAGGAAGCAGTTTGGGAACGTATCAGTTCTTGCCAAAGCTGAAGAACATGGGCTATGTGGATGAGGTCACTGGAATCCTTGATAAAGAGCCTAAGAATTGGAAAGAGGCTGTTTGAGGCCCAGAAAGCTGAGAGCGGGACTCCCTGCATGGGGAGCACAGGCTCACCATCATTAGGATGGATGTCTCCTGTCCTTAGCGCACACCTTGTATATTTCTAGGCCCCAGAAAGTGCTCAGGAACTGCTCACCTGAAGCATAGGAGGAGATGGAGATTGCAGGGCAAGCCAGATAGAAAAAATAGCCATAGGTACCTGCATCTTCCCTTCTGCGGGCAACTGACCGGAAGGAGAGTGAGGTCTGACTAGGGTAGGGGGGTCTAAAGTCAGAAAAGGAGGAGGCTGGGCAGTACGCATGGCAGGCTCAGGCAAGGGCTCCTTTCCCACAGGATCTGAGCTCCACGAATAAATAACATTAATTAGGTAAAGGAGGCTAAGAGCCAGCAGAGGATGCCTGATGGAGCGCCCCGCCCCCACTCCACATATGCACACACATGCAAGCACACCGAGCTTCAGTGAGATGAGCCTGGGTTGGCAGCAGTCCCTGGGGTCTGGGGGCACAGGCAGCCCAATAGAAGGTTGTCTGTCACTCATGGTCGAACACTGTCGTGGGGAGCAAAGCAGTGGAGGTGGCCAGTGAGGTGTGTGCAGTGGGAAGTGCAGGCCACTGAGGACTCTGGCACCAAGATCTGGACTTCCGGACTTTAGATGTGGAAGGTCTTTCCTAAAGGCTGTCCAACCGCATGAGCCTCTCCATGTGTAGCACACAGGGGTCTTGTTCTTGGTCATGAGAGAATTCCATCTCAAAGACCACTGGCGGGGACACGTCCAATGCCAGAAACAAGATGTTCTCAGCCCTTACCTGGGGTGGGACCCCCCATTGCCATGGCAACCCTAGCATACTGGCTAATAGGCCTCTTGGAGAAGACAATGGCACCCCACTCCAGTACTCTTGCCCGGAAAATCCCATGGATGGAGGCTGCAGTCCATGGGGTCGCTAAGATTTGGACACCACTGAGCGACTTCACTTTCACTTTTCACTTTCATGCATTGGAGAAGGAAATGGAAACCCACTCCAGTGTTCTTGCCTGGAGAATCCCAGGGACGAGGGAGCCTGGTGGGCTGCCGTCTACGGGATCGCACAGAGTCAGACAAGACTGAAGCGAGCAGCAGCAGTAGCAGCAGGCCAGCGCAGATGTTGGCCACTTCATTTGGCTGCTATTGGCTCCACTAGGAAGGAAGGGCTGGAACTTCCACTGCTCCTCTTGGCAGTCTAGGAAAAGCCGGTTCATAATTTTGTTCTTCTCCTTAGGGGAGATGAAGTTCTCCATGATCAGGTACTTCTGGGCAGCACCCAGCATGCACGTAAAGTTCACCTAATGCAGGCAGAGGACAGGAAGGAGAAGGAAAGTTACATGGCACAAAATAGCCTGGAATTAAAACTCTCCTCCATGTCCTCCCTACCATTCTATACAAAACAAAGAACTCTCTCACCCGAAGAAAATAATGGACATTAAGTTTGATTACGACCAGCTCCCAGCCAGTCCCAGCCTCTGGCCGATTTCCAGAATTCCTTGCCCCAGACGTTTAAAAGATAACTAATCTGAACAACCCTGAAGAAGAACAGGCCCCCACTTAAGACAGTGGATTTCCACATATATGCCTATATATACTTTTTTCTTGGGTTAGTGCAGCAGCTCACTAATCTGACTGCTGCCCTGTCTCGCCTCTTTAAAGGTGATCTGTTCTTGTAAAGTGCCCGTCTGGTTCTTTCTCTGAACGTCACTTTCTCTAATTCCCTTACCCTACAAAGAAGATACTCCATTGGGCTCCTCCACCATCCCTCGAAGCTGAGGGATCTTGAGAAATACTTTGGCCATCTGTTGCAAACAGCTGACTCATGGGAAAAGACCCTGATGCTGGGAAAGTGAGTGAGAGTCGCTCAGTCATGTCCGACTCTTTGTGACCCCATGGACTATACAGTCCATGGAATTCTCCAGGCCAGAATACTGGAGTGAGTAGCCTTTCCCTTCTCCAGGGGATCTTCCCAACCCAGGGAGGGAACCCAGGTCTCCCATATTGCAGGGGGATTCTTTACCAGCTGAGCCACAAGGGAAGCCCAAGAATACTGGAGTGGGTAGCCTATCCCTTCTCCAGCAGATCTTCCTGACCCAGGAACCGAAACAGGGTCTCCTGCATTGGAGGTAGATTCTTTACCAACTGAGCTGTCTGCTGGGAAGATTGAGGCACAGAGAAGAGGGGAACAGAAGATGAGATGCTTGGATAGCATCATGATTCAGTGGACATGAACTTGGGCAAGCTTTGGGAGACAGTGAGGGAAGGGGAGGTCTGGTGTGCTGCAGTCCATGGGGTCACAGAGAGTTAGACCCAACTTAGCAACTGAACAAAAACACCTTGAGAAAATGCCCAAAGCTGCCAGGTCCCTCTGACTTTTTCTTTGCTTTTCCCTCCTGTGAGGTCATAAAACCCTCATGTGGGAAGTGCTTTCCCTACCCAGAGGAAATAAACATCCTTATCTCCAAAGACAAAGAGACACCAAGAATTTGAACCAGCTGTACTATTTTCCTAGTTTACTACACTTATCTCATACTCCTTGACCTCTCATATTTCTACACAAGTATGACATAGGAGCCATAAAAGACTTCCTATCATAAAATGTCAATATCCCCAGCTATTCTACAAGTTATCATTTAGAGAAATCTTTTCATAAATGTCCTTATCTTGAGACAGTCACAGTAATCTAATAGCATTATTCACTTAACAAAAAATACCTGAATCTTAAGTGACAATGACAGAAGATATTATAAATAAAAAGGAATATATAGTGACACAGTGGACTAGGATATAGGAATGGAAACAATGAAGCTTTGAAACACATATAGAAGAAAAGTGATAAAATACACTTGGGGTTTCATGATATGAATTGAGTCATATAATATTCAATTTTGTAATATTCAAAAGCAAGAAAAATTAAATTATACACCTGTTAGAGATATTTTGGGAATTGTAAAAAGTTAACAATAAACTCAAAATTCAGGAGAATGGTTACCTTTAGGGATAGAAAGATGAAATTTAGAGAAATACACAAGCATACATAGGCAGTTTCAAAGCTATTGATAATACTCTAGTTCATATATCTGAATATGAATATACTGTTTTTATTTTATTATTATGTTTCAGAACTTACATATATTACTTACATTTTATATAGATTAAATATAAAAATTTTATACACTGTGTATTACAACTAAAAGCAACAAAATTATTACAATAAAGCACAAAAACAACCACAATGTTCTCACCATCAGTGATAAGCTTGGTTAATATTTTCCTGTATTTTCTTCAAGTACACATGTGCTCACACACACATTTCTCTTTTTATTTTGTAAATAAGATCATATTTTTTAAACAATTAGATATTTTCTCTTTTTATTAATACTATTGTGGAATTTTTCTTTTTTCCTTAGGTAGTGCTTTAAGACATAATCTAAGGGCTATATTATTTCCAATTATCTGAATCATCATAGCTTATATATCCAGCACATCAATTTTGACATTGAATTATATTCTTTTATTCTTGTGTTGTTGTGACTGGGATGCACATTCTTGTATTAGCCCTTTGTATGTACAACTTTGATTATTCCTCACTGTAAATTTCTAGATGTAGAATTGCTGAATCAAAGTATACAGATTTAGGAGGTCAAAGTGACCTTTATTTTAGACTGCACCCTTAAGTATGAGTCACAGTTTTTCCTCTCCCACATACTGTGGTATTAAATACCACAATGTAGATTCTGGAATGAATAATAAACCTAGTCAATGGAGAAATCAACATACCATTTTCTCATCTTTCTCTCTTCTGTGTTCCATTCGTATATATAAACAAACCACTACAGGTCATCAAGTTTTTGGAAAAAACCAACAAGAATAAAAAAAGAAACCAATACCCTAGGAAAAAGAAAGAAGCCTTCTAAAAGGGAAATTTAAAATAATCATCCTCAACAGGTTCCAGGGACCAGGGTATCAATAAAACCAAAATATGTTTCTATGAAAAAAGAAAATCCAGATCACCAGAAGTTTTCTTGGAATTCAAATTTCTGCTTCTAGAAGTGGAAACTTGATTGTGGAAATGAAATCATTCATAAAGAGACTGAATGAAAGAACAGTCCTGGTAGAAGATCTAGTCACATCAAGGAAAATTTCTCAGAATGAAAAGCAAAGTGAGAGAAATAAAGATTAGATGATGGATGTATTAAACTATTTTATATATATATATAATAGCATTAGTAATGGGTAGTGGAATGCAGTATACAATGGAAGAATTTTAAGCATGTGGACAGAAAATAGGGACAAATATATTCACTATATATAAATACATATATATATATATGAGGGTATCCATGTGTGTAGCTAAACAGTTGTGTAATATGGCTAAATCACTTTTACTTTCAGAAAACAATTTATTATAGAATTATTTCTCATCATGGGAATCACATAGGTTCCTAGAAATCACAAGATGCAGTTTTATACAGGCTGAAAATGTGGGTAGCATGGAGTTTCAGGCATATTCTGATATCTCTATGATTACAGAAAGGCAGTGCTTAGGTCATTGGGAAGATGGTCAGTTTTTCAACTTCTTCAAGGGTTCAGATTTACAAAGATTCTGCGTAGTTTTAATTTCATTCAAAACCAAGTCTCCTTTTTGGTGACTTGGAAACCAAAGAGCACAGAGAATTTCATTTGCATGTCAAGCTCCCTGTAATCCACTTTGGTTCTTATTATTATGCAATCTGAGTATCTACACAAGGATTTTTCATAAAGACTTGTGCTTCCTCCAATATATAAATGGTCGACTTGATGGCCCTAGTCTTCCAAAATAAGACCCCAAACACCACTGAAACCTAACAGGAATCAAGAAGTCCACTAATACTCATGCTTTTCAACCACAGAGACATGCTATTCAGTAAAAAAGAACCTTTAGCCTACTCTCACTCTTAGAAACAAGAACTTAGATTGATGGCACACACCATTTCCGACAAAATGAGAATACCTAAAACCACCAACTAAAGTGGTCAGCTCCAGAAGTGAGGATTAGGTTATGGAGAAAATAAAAATATTAAATAAAGTGACTCTGATAAATATTGACTTTCTGGCAAGTTTGGATCTCTTCATGCTAAATAAAAATATGAGGTTTCTTAGTGACACTGACCTATGAAGTCATCTCCAATAATGTTATAATACATTGGACAAGAAACACAAAACAAATGAATCTTCTAACTGTGCCAGATGATTACAACAGCCTTCAACTAATTCTCTCCATATTATGCTTTCCTTTTGCCAATTACCAACCACTTCCTCAGTATGGTTTCTTAGTTTATAGGAACTCCAAGTTGTTGATGTCATAAACTTAAAGAATAACAACCACCAACAGAAAGTATAAACAAAATATATTCATGATGTGACATCCTGTTTTGGGAAATTAAAGTGAAAATGAACACAAAATTACTGAAAAATGTTGAGAGAAAGTTTATTGGTTGGGTTGCTGCTATTGCTGCTAAGTCACTTCAGTCGTGTCTGACTCTGTGCAACCCCATAGACAGCAGCCCAGCAGGCTCCTGCATCCCTGGGATTCTCCAGGGAAGAACATTGGAGTGGATTGCCATTTCCTTCTCCAATGCATGAAAGTGAAAAGTGAAAGTGAAGTCACTCAGTCATGTCTGACTCTTAGCGACTCCATGGACTGTAGCCTACCAGGCTAAGTTTATCAAATTCCACTCTAGAAATTCTAATTCCTATCTTCCAACTCATTTCTGATTTCTTGTAAACAAAAGTCTGGGGTTCCTCAGCATTTTTCTCTTTCTCTTCTTTAAATTAGGTTTCATTCAATTTATCATCATATTCTTCTACAGGAAATGACAATTGTTAATACAACATTCCTATACTTTGCTCAAGTATATCTCCAGGTAAAGAGATCAAATTGCCAACATCCGCTGGATCATGGAAAAAGCAAGAGAGTTCCAGAAAAACATCTATTTCTGCTTTATTGACTATGCCAAAGCCTTTGACTGTGTAGATCACAAAAAACTGTGGAAAATTCTGAGAGAGATGGGAATACCAGACCACCTGATCTGCCTCTTGAGAAATCTGTATGCAGGTCAGGAAGCAACAGTTAGAACCGGACATGGAACAACAGACTGGTTCCAAATAGGAAAAGGAGTGTCACCATGTTTATTTAACTTATATGCAGAGTACATCATGAGAAATGCTGGACTGGAAGAAACACAAGTTGGAATCAAGATTGCTGGGAGAAATATCAATAACCTCAGATATGCAGATGATACCACTCTTATGGCAGAAAGTGAAGAGGAACTAAAAAGCCTCTTGATGAAAGTGAAAGTGGAGAGTGAAAAGGTTGGCTTAAAGCTCAACATTCAGAAAACGAAGATCATGGCATCTGGTCCCATCACTTCATGGGAAATAGATGGAGAAACAGTGGAAACAGTGTCAGAATTTATTTTTCCGGGCTCCAAAATCACTGCAGATGGTGACTGCAGCCATGAAATTAAAAGACGCTTACTCCTTGGAAGGAAAGTTATGACCAACCTAGATAGCATATTCAAAAGCAGAGACACCACTTTGCCAACAAAGGTTCGCCTAGTCAAGGCTATGGTCTTTCCTGTGGTCATGTATGGATGTGAGAGCTGGACTGTGAAGAAGGCTGAGCACCGAAGAATGGATGCTTTTGAACTGTGGTGTTGGAGAAGACTCTTGAGAGTGCCTTGGACTGCAAGGAGATCCAACCAGTCCATTCTGAAGGAGATCAGCCCTGGAATTTCTTTGGAAGGAATGATACTAAAGCTGAAACTCCAGTATTTTGGCCACCTGATGCGAAGAGTTGACTCATTGGAGAAGACTCTGATGCTGGGAGGGATTGAGGGCAGGAGGAGAAGGGGACGACAGAGGATGAGATGGCTGGATGGCATCACTGACTCGATGGAATGCGAGTCTGAGTGACCTCTGGGAGCTGGTGATGGACAGGGAGGCCTGGCGTGCTGTAGTTGATGGGATCGCAAAGAGTCGGACATGACTGAGCAACTGATCTGATCTGATCTGATACTTTGCTCAAGTATATCTCCAGGTAAATAACATCATAAATAATAGAAATTTTGACTATGTATATGCCCAGTGAAAAACACAATGGCTGAGGGCAGGTTATGGTATATGGAAGTGGGCCTTCCCTGGCCATCCACAATGCAGGGGACATGGGTTCAATCGCTGGTGGAGGAACTAAGATTCCACATGCTGCAAGGCATGACCAAAAAGAAAGAATAATAATAAAATAAAATAGAAAAGGCAAGGTATGACCCCTGTTCTCAAAGAGCTGTTTACTAGAGGAAAAGGACACATTCAAAAACAAGTTCCAGAAATTTTGGGTGTAAAAATAGGTGAAGGTAGAGAGAGGGAGAGCACTAAGTCATACTGGGTATAGAACTAGATTTTGACATTTGAATGTTGATTTTATGGCATGAACTTTTAAAAAGTCCTACTCCATTGCCAGGGCTTCTCTGGTAGCTCAGACGGGAAAGAACCTACCTGCAATGCAGAGTCCCGGTTTCAATCCCTGGGTCAGGAAGATTCCCTGGAGAAGGGAATGGCAACCCACTCCAGTATTCTTGCCTGGAGAATTCCATAGACAGAGAAGGCTGGCAGGCTATGTAGTCCATGGGTTCACAAAGAGTTGGACATGACTGAGTGACTAACACTTTCACTTTCACTTTTTCCACTGCCATAATAGACTGATATTCTATATCTGACAGAGCAGGTCACTTTTAATTTCTGAGCCATGGTATAATGGATGATTTAGGATGCTCTCTTGGGTAGGATTTCAGGAAAGACAGCCCTACATGAAGTCAAAACATATGTATAATTTCTAGCTCCAGCCAGCTGGATGTAATACATAATTCCAAAAAATGTCATTTATTCCATTTCTATCAAAAATTCTGACTTTAATATTGACAAAATAATTGTTGAAATTTATCAAAGAAAAACAATCTATCACTGCCATTTTCTTAATATCATGGAGATAAAATGATTGATCAACTGAAGTCAGCCACTTGTGGTTTTATAGGAACATGATCCTGGCTTCATTGCTTTCTTCTTTTCCAATTCAATTTATGATTCATTTCATAACCATGAGAATGTAGTAAACCAGTGCCCCATTTATCAGTGGTTTAGCAGTCATTTCTTTCTGGATATTGAATAAATCAATTGAATTGGTAAGACTGGAGTAAAAAGTGATACCCAAATGCAAAATAGTCACAAAACAGATCTGCTGTCTGTCCTCTTCTACCATGTAACAATCTATATTTTCCCAAGCAAGTCACTTCAGCAAGTCCAAGGGGATCCCTGGTGAATGAAAGAGAGTCAACATCTGTTTCCTCTGACTTCTCTACAGTAAAAAGAAATTAAATGAATATAGTTTAGTAGAGGTTTATTTTGCTTGGGTTTACCTTTGGTTTGGTTTGTTTTAATAGAAAAGACAGAAAAACCTGTGTTCTAGGTCTAGTCTAGGTATACATCCTGGTCCCATTGAATGACATTGTGTACATCTTACTCTCTCTGTGTGCCTCCATCTTCTAATCTGTAAAACAGAAGTTGGACTAGATCTCTCTGGTCCTCTGCAGCTCAAAATTCTCTTTTTGGGAAAAAAAGAAAAAGAAGTGCCTCTAGGCTTCTAATTTGAATGCCAGGCTTTAGCCTGATGTGAATTAAACTGTCTGGGTTATAAACCAACTACAAAACAAAGTTTGTAATGGAAACAGCGAGTGACCCTTGGCTGAAGTCAAGCTAACAGTTCCCGCTATAATATTCAGTTACCACTCATATCCCTGGGCAGCAACTGGCATGTTATGTAACAGTGACTATTGCAGGATTACCCAATCCTTTCACCTAACCCTAACTGTACAGTCTGCTTGTGGCTCCTGTAATACCTGGTTCTCTTCAATGACACACTCCAGGGTATATGTGGCTAACACCACCAAACCCAGCTCTTACTGGCTTAAAATAACACAGTTATGTGCAACTTTGCAAGCAACATCCTTTTTAGAGTACATTATTTTTGCTTTTTTTCCTGCCTCTTTCTAACTGGCAGTGACATGCTGCCTAAAATTACCTAGGACTAGGAAAAATTCTAACAAATAATAAAATGCCCCCAGTGCAGGTACAGTACATACCATCTTCCAAGGCACAGACCAAGTAAGGAGCTCCAGCTGAAAAGATCTAGAGAAAAGGCAGAGAAAGATGATTTAAATTAACTACAACAAATCTTCAATCGAATGGAACTGATACTTTTTTTCTCTTTGAATTTAGCGTGTACTCCCTATATTACATATAAAAGTTTTAACTCTCCAGAAAAGAAAAATTAGCGGACAATTTAGAAGAAAAGTAACATCACAAAATAGAACTGGATCACTAGGTAAATATGTCTGACACTTAAGATGAAATATTTATTTCAAGGTGTGAATATCATATAAAAGTTTACTTATTACAAACAATCTAAATACATGTCCCTCAAAATAGAACAATCCAAGAATATATTTCTCAAAACAGTTAATTTTTCTGCTTATAAAAGTTTTACATTTCTATTTTAGAAAACAAAATATCAAAACAAATTACAACTTATCAGTTAATCTTGTGTACTTTATCAATCCACGTTATAGTAACATAAAAATATTACACGTGCAATTTTGTATACTGATTTTGTTAATGGTCGCTGTCACATAAGTAGTTATCTATATTTTAGATCTTTGTGAATAATATTGTAAATGGATATGCATTTTGATACTCATAATATGCACATTCACTTCAAGTGCTTAAATTTCATATTGCAAACAATTTTATATTATGTATTATTTTATGAAGATTGATGCACTAAATATCTTTTTGCAAACATTTTTCCTTGAATTTCTTATTGTCTATTCTTTAAGTTTTAATACAGCTTAAGCTACATTTCTTAAACTATTTATACAGACTGCCAACTAAATATAAAATTTGGAGCTAAAATGTTAAATTTAAGATTATTTTCCATCCACTAAAGGGAAACCCTTATAGTCAAAGCTATGGTTTTTCCAGTTGTCATGTACGGATGTGAGAGTTGGACCATAAAGAAGACTGCATGCCAAAAAAGTGATGCATTCAAATGGTGGTGCTAGAGAAGACTTTTGAAAGTCGCTCGGACTGCAAGGAGATCCAACAAGCTAATCCTAATGGAAATCAACCCTGAAATTTCATTGGAAGGACTGATGATGAAGATGAAGCTGCAATACTTTGGCTACCTGATGCAAAGAGCAGGCTCACTGGAAAAGACCCTGATGCTGGGAAAGATTTGAAGACAAAAGGAGAAGACAGCAGCAGAGGATGAGATGGCTAGATAGCATCACGGACACAATGAACATGAATCTGAGCAAACTCCAGTAAATAGTGAAGGACAGAGAAGCCAGGCATGCTGCAGTTCACGGGGTCACAAAGAGTCAGACCTGACTGAGTAACTGAACAACAACAATAATGTGATACAAAGTGTTCGTATACTTGTGTACTTTATATTTCAAGTCAATATTTTGAATATGCTAAATTTTAAAAACTATCCAGAAAAAGAAGTAATATCCACAAGAACTACATTAGATAAAAATATTAATGTAAAGTAAGGTTTATAAATGACAACCATATAATGACTTGGTTATTATGTGGACACATTTTTTAACATACTAAAAAAAAATTGCCAACATCATTTGGAAAAAGCAAGAGAATTCCAGAAAAAACATCTGCTTCTGCTTCTTTGACTATGCTAAAGCCTTTGATTGCGTGGATAACAAAAAACTGTGGAAAATTCTCCAAGAGATGGGTATAACAGACCACATTACCTGCCTCTTGTGAGACCTGTATGCAAAACCAATACAATATTGTAAAGTAATTAGTCTCCAATTAAAATAAATTTAAAAAAAGAAGCAACAGTTAGAATTAGAAATGGAACAATCAGATCAGATCAGATCAGTTGCTCAGTCGTGTCCGACTCTTTGCGACCCTATGAATCGCAGCACACCAGGCCTCCCTGTCCATCACCAACTCCCAGAGTTCACTCAGACTCACGTCCATCGAGTCAGTGATGCCATCCAACCATCTCATCCTCTGTCGTCCCCTTCTCCTCTTGCCCCCAATCCCTCCCAGCATCAGACTCTTTTCCAATGAGTCAACTCTTTGCATGAGGTGGCCAAAGTACTGGAGTTTCAGCTTTAGCATCATTCCTTCCAAAGAAAGCCCAGGGCTGATCTCCTTCAGAATGGACTGGTTGGATCTCCTTGCAGTCCAAGGGACTCTCAAGAGTCTTCTCCAACACCACAGTTCAAAAGCATCAATTCTTCAGCGCTCAGCCTTCTTCACAGTCCAGCTCTCACATCCATATATGACCACAGGAAAAACCATAGCCTTGACTAGACAAACCTTTGTTGGCAAAGTAATGTCTCTGCTTTTCAATATGTTATCTAGGTTGGTCATAACTTTCCTTCCAAGGAGTAAGCGTCTTTTAATTTCATGGCTGCAGTCACCATCTGCACTGATTTTGGAGCCCAGAAAAATAAAGTCAGCCACTGTTTCCACTGTTTCCCCATCTATTTCCCATGAAGTGATGGGACCGGATGCCATGATCTTCATTTTCTGAATGTTGAGCTTTAAGCCAACTTTCACTCTCCACTTTCACTTTCATCAAGAGGCTTTTTAGTTCCTCTTCACTTTCTGCCATAAGGGTGGTGTCATCTGCATATCTGAGGTGATTGATATTTCTCCCGGCAATCTTGATTCCAACTTGTGTTTCTTCCAGTCCAGCGTTTCTCATAATGTACTCTGCATATAAGTTAAATAAACATGGAACAATGGACTAGTTCAAAATTCAGAAAGGATTATATCAAGGCTGTATATTGTCATGCTGCTTACTTAACTTATATGCAGAGTACATCGTGCAAAATACTGGGCTGGATGAAGCACAAGCTGCAATCAAGAATGCCAGGAGAAATATCAATAACCTCAGATATACAGATTGCACCACTTTTATGACAGAAAATGAAGAGCCTCTTGATGAAAGTGAAAGAGGAGAGTGAAAAAGCTGGCTTTCAATATTCAAAAAACTAAGATCATGGCATCCAATTCCATCACTTCATGGCAAATAGATGGGGATACAATGGAAACAGTGACACACTATTTTCTGGGCTCCAAAATCACTGCAGATGGTGACTGCAGCCATGAAATTTAAAGACATTTGCTCCTTGGAAGAAAAGCTATGACCAACCTAGGCAGCATATTAAAAAGCAGAATTACTTTGCCGACAAGTCTGTCTAGTCAAAGCTATGGTTTTTCCAGTAGTCATGTATGGAACATGGACCATAAAGAAGGCTGAGCACTGAAGAATTGATGCTTTTGAACTGTGGTGTTATAGAAGACTCTTGAGAGTCGCTTGGACTGTAAGGAGATCAAACAAGTCAATCCTAAAGGAAATCAGTCCTGAATATTCATTGGAAGGAGATTGATGTTGAAGCTGAAGCTCCAATATTTTGGCCAGCTGATGCAGGGGGCCAACTCACTGGAAAAGACCCTGATGCTGGGAAAGATTGAGGGCAGGAGGAGAAGCGGTGACAGAGAATGAGATGATTGGATGTCATCGTCGATTCAATGGACATGAGTTTGAGCAGGCTCCAGGAGATGGAGAAGGACAAGGAAGCCTGGAGTGCTGCAGTTTATGGGGTGGCAAGGAACAACAACAACAAAAATAAAAATTGCCAGTATCATGAGAACTTCCCACTATCAAAATTATGTATGTATCTGCACTTACAAACCATATTGTGTTCATTTTTCTTTTCTTTTCAATGAAAGTTTTCCTTTTCCTTCTTTCTGAAACACATTCCTTGTTTCTTGTCTTGCTCCCAAATCTTCCCTGCTTTCAGGGATTTTGCTCCACTGTTTACTGCCTCTCTGTATCTAAAGTTCCTTTCTCCTTCTGGAATTTTTCATCCGTATTTTAAAGGTGTACGAGCCTCTACTATTTTTTAAGGTTTTTCTCAGTCTCTACCTTTCCTCTAGTTATTAACTTGTTGTCCCTCACTTTGACAGGCAAATATTTTTTTAAATATCTGCATGGTTTCCCAGGTGGAGCTAGTGTTAAAGAATCCTCCTGACAATGCAGGAGAAGCAAGGGAGGTGAGTTCAGTCCCTGTGGTGGGAAGATCCGCTAGAGTAGGAAATGGCAATCCACTCCAGTATTCTTGCCTGGAAAATACTATGGGCAGAGGAGCCTGGTGGACTACAGTCCATAGGGTCACAAAAAATCAAACATGACTGAGTGACCAAACACGTTTTCATACTGACCTTCATTGTCCAATCACACCACAAGTCACTTTTATATGGCTTCTACTTCTCTCATTCCATAGCTCTTGTCAAAACTTAATTTTTCTTTTACATGTCATCTCTGGCCAATCTCTTTATATCTCTTTGTGTTTTCCTTCTTTTATCCTTTGCATAAGGATGTTCCTTGGGATTTTGCCTTTTGTCTTATCTCTTCTCATTCTACCCACTCTTCCCGAGTGATCTCACTTATGCCCATGATTTGAAGTATCTTTTATAAGGCAATGAATTCCAGAGTTTAATTTCTGGCATAGATCTCTTTAGATTCAGAAATGTATATCCATCTACCTACTACTCCTCTCCATGTAGAGATTCCTGAAGTACTTGAAACTCAACATGTACAGAGTGAAATATGTGTTCTTCATCCCAGTCTTGCTTTTTCCCTTGTTCTTTTGCTTCTTTCCAGTGAATGGCACCATCAATCATCTAGTCCCTCAAGACAGGAACTTTGACACTATTCTGCATTATTTTCCTCCCCATATTCTAATTTTGGTGGTTTGGTCCATGTATAATTATTTTTAGGTAGCCCTCTCAGATTGCACAGGTTGCAATTAAATGCCTGTCCTATGTGACCCAAGAGTATTCCTGTTTCCTCTATCATAGCCTCACTAACACAACTAAATTTGTCAATTTGCACATCTATATCCACGAGACCCATAGCTTTATGCCTATGTTTTCTCTCTTGTATTCTTCATACATAGCCATGTCTGCCATGCAGTGTGTACTCAAGAAATATCTGTTAAATAAATAATCATATATTATGCTCTAGTTGCTGAAAGGGGAAATAGTAATAATTTTGATATTGAATAGCAAATGTTTATTATACAACCTTTAAATATATCAAAACATAATAGGTTTTATCAGCAAATATATGATGATGACATTTATGGGTATCTTTATAATAAAATATTTTTCTTATACCAAACAGTCATCCATACCCCTACAGAGTCTGTTATACTACATTTTCCAAAAAGTCCTAGACGTTCAGTTGTGCCTCTTTACCCCCCAGTGGTAGATTTACTCTTGGTCTGTCAAGGTTTCACAATGTAACTCTATCTTCCTGGGATGGTTGAGTCAACTCAGGATTTGTATCTGACCTGAAAGCAAATCTCTGTAAGCTTTCCAGAGGTCAAATAGATTGCCTGATACTGAAGTTTTGCTTATTAACAATTCCCTGCCATGGGTAGTCTTTCTTGACCATTCAGTTTCTCTCTCATGGAAAGAGACATACAGAGTCAGTCAGCTATGGTCGAAGGATTAGCAGAGCCAAGATTATCTGCATTAACAGCCCCAAGGGACTGTTGGATTTTCAATGGCCATAGATTGTTAGAACATTCGTGGTGTTCTTAATGGCAATGAATTAAGTCCAGGCTTGGTGGCTGCCAAGGCAGAGTTCTGATGCCTTTTTTCCCTGAAGTATCAGTATGATTGGCCAAGGACTATCTACCTCTGCTGCTGCTGCTGCTAAGTCGCTTCAGTCGTGTCCGACTCTGTGCGACCCCATAGACGGAAGCTCACCAGGCTCCCCCGTCCCTGGGATTCTCCAGGCAAGAATACTGGAGTGGGTTGCCATTTCCTTCTCCAGTTCATGACAGTGAAAAGTGAAAGTGAAGTCGCTCAGTCGTGTCCGACTCTTAGCGACCTCATGGACTGGAGCCTACCAGGATCCTCTGTCCATGGGATTTTCCAGGCAAAAGTACTGGGGTGGGGTGCCATTGCCTATCTACCTCTAGTTAAGCTAAAACATGAGTCTAAAACCTGCCAGTTACTATAATGTTTTGTTTATGTCACAGTTTGCTACCCTTCATCTTTAAATTTTGAATACTATATTGTTAAGTAAACAGTCAACTTTGTACATTTATGTCAGTAAACTTTGTCATCAACATTAAACATTCATTCAGCTTTTGTTCACAATTATACATTCCCTTATGACATAGTTTTTTACTTTTTTCTTAAGCCTGCCACTGAAACTAGAAGATCCCCATTTAAACCTTTTTCCAAAATCCTGTAATTTTATAAATAGAAAAGAAAGTTGAAAAAGTGAAATATAATGTTATTTTAAAAGAGCACACTTATCTATTTGCTAGAAAAAGGGTCCTTAAAAGTATCAACTGATCCTAAATAGGGATCAAAATTTATTTCCAACATAAGTAGAAGTGGAGATTTGGATGCTCAGCAGACTGCTCTGTTCTTGTCAGAGGTGCCTAGTGCTGGCTCTGGAGAAGATGTTCTTATTTGTATGCTTCAGATTTGACTCATCAGTTGGCAATATGCAGGCCATGCACTTACATTATATAGAGTTCATGGAGAAGGAGATTTCAGGCTGACAGTCTGTAGCTAGGATTCCCTCTCTTACAGCACCTCCTGAGAAGATTGATGCTAACTTGCCTGCCAATGCAGGAGTCATAAGAGTTGAAGATTTGATTCCTGGGAAGGGAAGATCCCTTAGAGAAGGGAATGGCAACCCACTCCAGTATTCTTGCCTGGAGAATCCCATGGACAAAGGAGCCTGGTGGAGTACAGTCCAGAGGGTTGCAAAAAATCAGACATGACTGAAGTGACTTAGCACACATGCACACAGTCAGATGCATGTATGGACTATACCCTGCCTAATCTTTACATCATCTAAGATATTATACTTTAGTACTTTCAAAAGAATTTTTATTTCTAAGAAGTTTGAAATAGACATGGAAAGATAGTGCATATTTTCTGGTAATGAATTTCATGAATGCAATTGTCTGTGTGATGACATATTGAGGCTTTTTAATTGAACCTTTGTCCTGATGTGGCTTTAAAAGGGGATTTATTTTGTGTATGTATGTTTAGGACTCTGATTTTGGTGAGTTAATTCAAGGGAATTCAGAGCAGAAGAACTCACATTGGCTGGTGAATTCTTAAGTAGGTGAGCTTGATAGAACCAATCAGATTACCTCCACTTAGCTCTGAACACCTGGATGCTTATTGTTTTATTGTGTATATTTTATTTTTAATATAACTTTTTGTGTGTTTATTAGAAGTCTGTTCAAAAGGAGCACTCTTAAAAGCACCAAATGTAAGTAAAACAAAACTGTGCTGTAGACTAGAATAAAATTGTTACTTGGACTTGTAAAATAAAAAAAAATAGACATACCACATGTAAGGATAAAATTCTCAGTGGGAGACAGAACCCAAACACCAAACACCCTGCTAAAGGACATACAGGTGGTAAATTTCTGCCCTTGTTTGGCACTGGTCAAATATGAAGTTGCACATAAAACAGCTTAGCCATTGGGTGACTTTTATTACCTATCCAAGTGAAAATGCACATTTTTAGGGCAAGACAGGCTGAAATATAAGAGCATACAGTACAAAATGTACACTAGTAAAATTTTGTCTTGTGTGTGGGTTGGAGGTATGAACTCTCACAGCTAGACCAAGTTGTAATCAAATTCCTGGCTTTGGGATCTTTTTTACCCTTTTTAATAGCTCAAGGATAATGTTGGAGAAGACTCTTGAGAGTCCCTTGGACTGCAAGGAGAGCCAACCAGACCATTCTGAAGGAGATCAGCCCTGGGTGTTCTTTGGAAGGAATGATGCTGAAGCTGAAACTCCAGTACTTTAGCCAACTCATGCGAAGAGTTGACTCATTGGAAAAGATTCTGATGCTGGGAGGGATTGGGGGCAGGTGGAAAAGGGGACGACAGAGGATGAGATGGCCGGGTGGCATCACCGACTCGATGGACATGAGTTTGAGTAAACTCCAGGAGTTGGTGATGGACAGGGAGGCCTGATGTGCTGCGATTCATGGGGTCGCAAAGAGTCAGACAAGACTGAGTGACTGAACTGAACTGAACAGAACCTCTGATACTGCAAATATAGTCTTAAAATCTGGATTATAGAGTAAAAAGTGGAAATGATAATATTGTAATAAAAAATCTGAATTAACCTTTGGAAAGCAGAAGACTATTTTCCAAATCAGGAAAATGGTCAGGAATCTGTTTTAATTTGGAATAGATTTCTATCTAACACAGTGGCAAAACAAAACAAAAGAAAAAACCTCAGAACAACTACACATACCAACAAACAAACGAACAACCCCCCCCCCAAAAAAAGCCCAATGATAATGTATATCTAGCACTATTTATATCTATTTTTGAGTAGGATAAGTCATTTAATATAGGAACTAACTATGCCTGTCGAGTGAGGCTAGACAGTAAGAAAAGCAGCACAGCCAAAGCCAGAATGTCATCAGTAATAAAACCCTCTCTCCAGGGGTTCCCTGATGGATCAGTAGTAAAGAATCCATTTGCAGTGCAGGAGACAGGAGATGCGAGTTCAGTCCCTGGGTCAGGAAGATCCCCTGGAGGAGGAAATGGTAACCCACCCCAGTATTCTTGCCTGAAAAAAATCCCACGGACAGAGAGGACTGGTACAGTCCAAAGGGTTTCAAAGAGGTGGATGTGACTGAGCACCACTGCACCTCATATATATCAGGTAATATGGCTTGGGATAATGTGATCTGAACACAGTAGCTGATTCAAATAACCAATAATCCCACTATAGAACAACTTCAATAACTGTTTTAAGCTGGTAAAATGAGAGGGAAAAATCAAGTCCCCAGTATCTTATGAGCACGATGACCCCTAAAAGGTTTGGATAGTTTTCTGTACAGAAAGTAAGGTTCTCATAGATACCACTGAGCTTAGCTTCTTAAAGAGCAAAGATGTATTTGTTTTACCACCAGCACCTAGCAGAGTGCCTTTCATTTTGAGTTTTTAAACAAAAGTTTATTCAATTAACATACTAAGAATTTTGGAAGTTTAGATAAAGTAGCTCTCTGGATAACTATAAGAGGTTTTAGGAGACCTCTTTAAGTCAGTGCATTATTCATAGCCTCAATCGAAAAGATCATTTAAATCAAGGCATGACTGAGACATAGAAGAAATTAACACATTAAGTAGACTGAGTTTATTTTAGAATCCTTTTCTGCCATACTTTCTTAAGATGTAGTAAACTTCACTTTTCAGAGACCACATAAAGGCATTTTCCTGTATAAACGTTCATATTCAAGGATAAATTATCAAATATTATTAGTTAAAATATAATTAGTTAATAACAATAATTTATTATTAATCATTAGTTGATGATTATGCAAGTACTTATTGAGACACATTCTAGGGATGCAAGAGTATGAAAGGAGACATAATTCTACTTTTCATGAAAATTCTAGTTTAGTGTTCAACAAAACTTCCTATTTTTTGTTATGGAAACTTTCAAACATACACACATGTGAAGAGAACACTTTATGGAATCCAAGATACCTATTACTTGCTCTCAGTGGTTATCTCTATATGGACTCTCTATCCCACACTAGCCTGATTATTTGAAGTAGCTCTCAGACATCAATTGTTTTATCTTAAAATATTTTAGTTTGTATCTATTAAAGACAGTAATTCTCTAAGAAAGCTATAATACCCATTATTACACATAAATAGATGTTAATATAATAGTTATTTAATGCCATAAAGAAAGAATCATTGTTATTGTTTATTTCACACCAAAATACACAACATTTTGTAAGTTTCATGTTAGAGTGGTATGTCTGTTAAATTTCTTTTAATTTCGTTTTTCCTCTTCATAATGCATGTGTATATATGTGTGTGTGTTGAGGAAATAAGATCAGTAGAATTTCCCTCTCTGGAATTAACTAATTATATACCCAAAATGCCATCTAACATATCCTGTTTTCTTTTAAATTTCTTATAAACTGTTAGTAAGACCTAGAGTCTTGTTCAGATTCATTTGATTTTTTTTCATTCTTTTTTTGTCAAGATTGACAGATATGATAAATCTGATCCCGTTGCCATTTACTTTGTTGTTTTAGGTTTGAATTTATATATCCTTTTTGTGTTTCCTGTCTAGATAATGTCCTTTAGTATTTGTTGGAGAGCTGGTTTGCTGTTGCTGAATTCTCTCAGCTTTTGCTTGTCTGTAAAGGTTTTGATTTCTCCTTCATATTTGAATGAGATCCTTGCTCGGTACAATAATCTGGGCTGTAGGTTCTTTTCTTTCATCACTTTAAGTATGTCTTGCCATTCCCTCCTGGCTTGGAGAGTTTCTATTGAAAGATCAGCTGTTATCCTTATGGGAATTCCCTTGTGTGTTATTTGTTGTTTTTCCCTTGCTGCTTTTAATATTTGTTCTTTGTGTTTGATCTTTGTTAATTTGATTAATATGTGTCTTGGGGTGTTTCGCCTTGGGTTTATCCTATTTGGGACTCTCTGGGTTTCTTGGACTTGAGTGATTATTTCCTTCCCCATTTTAGGGAAGTTTTCAACTATTATCTCCTCTAGTATCTTCTCATGGTCTTTCTTTTTGTCTTCTTCTTCTGGGACTCCTATGATTCGAATATTGTAACGTTTAAAATTGTCCTGGAGGTCTCTGAGATTGTCCTCATTTCTTTTCATTTGTTTTTCTTTTTTCTCCTCTGATTCATTTAATTCTGCCATTCTATCTTCTAATTCGCTAATTCTATCTTCTGCCTCTGTTATTCTACTATTTGTTGCCTCCAGAGTGTTTTGGATCTCATTTATTGCATTATTCATTATATATTGATTCTTTTTTATTTCTTCTAGGTCCTTGTTAAATCTTTCATGCATCTTCTCAATGCTTTTCTCCAGGCTATTTATCCATGATTCCATTTTGCTTTCCAGATTTTGGATTAATTTCACTATCATTATTCGAAATTCTTTATCAGGTAGGTTCGCTATTTCTTCCTCTTTTGTTTGGTTTGGTGGGCGTTTATCCTGTTCCTTTACCTGCTGGGAATTCTTCTGTCTCTTCATCTTGTTTAAATTGCTGAGTTTGGGGTGTCCTTACTGTATTCTGGTAGTCTGTGGAGTTCTCTTTATTATGGTGTTTCTGCACTATATGTGGGTTTGTACTGGTGGCTTGTCGAGGTTTCTTGTTTATGGAAGCTTGTGTCGGTGTTCTGGTGGGTGGAGCTGGATTTCTTTTCTCTGGGGTGCAGTGGAGTGTCTAGTAGTGAGTTTTGAGATGTCTATGATTTTGGGGTCGCTTTGTGTAGCCTGTGTATTGGAGCTCAGGGCTGTGTTCTTGTTTTTCTGGAGAATTTGCTTGGTATGTCTTGTCGTGGAACTTGCTGGTCTTTGTGTGATGTTTGGTTTCAGTGTAGGTATGGAGGCTTTTGATGAGCTCCTGTCAATTAATGTTTTGTGGGATCAGGGTATGGACTTAAGCCTCCTGCTTCCAGTTATCGGTCTTATTTTTACAGTAGTCTCAAAAACTTCTTCTTCTATAATGCATTCCACAACTGGACCGCTCAGAGATGTTCACGGAGTTATACAGAGAAGGAAAAAGGGAGGAAGGAGACAGAGGTGGTCAGGAGGATAAAAGGAGGGAGTGTGAAGGAGAGAGACAGATCTAGTCAGTAATCAGTAAAGAAAAGAAAAAAGGAAAGGAAAAAAAGCAAAGGACAAAAAGGAAAAAAAAAAAAAAAACAGGGTCGCAAAAGTTATATCTAAACATGGAGATTAAAGAAGTACTAGAGGATAAAAAAAAAATAAAAGAAACAAAACAAACAAAAAAATTAAAAGAAGGAAAAAAAAATTTTTGTTTTCCTTTTTCCAATTAAAAAATAATAAAAATTAAAAAATATATATATTAAAAAAAGGAAAAAAAAAGGAAATAATGATGGTAAAAATAGTAACAATATATATAAGAGTTTCTCTATTATTGTTGTGGGTTCAGTTCATTTTCTGCTAGTTCCTTGTTCCGGCTTAAATTTCTCAAGATCTATAGGCCCCTTTCTCTGTAGTTGGTCTGTATAGTCCTTTGTTCTGTGCACGGTCCGGCGGTGTTCTGGGCCAAGGCCGGCCACTCGTGTGGTCGGCGCTGCAGAATCTGGACTGCCGGCCCAAACTACTCTGATTAGGCAGCACTCCAGACAATCAGGCCAACGCAGTCTGTGCCGCGGCCCGCAGAGGGGGAGGGGCCGGTGAGGGGGTGGCTCGCACGGGAATGGCGGGCGGGGTGGCCCTCATGGGAGCCGCCGGCACAGCGGGCGGGGGCACGCCTGCGCGGGAGCAGCTGCGGCCCGCGCGGGAGCACCCGGCGGGGGAGCGGCCAGCAGGGGAGCGTCCCGCGTGCGAGCGGCCCGCGGCGTCTCCCTGCCCAGCCCCGGTTCACCAATGGCAGATGCGGGCGTTTGCGGCGATGCTTCTCCGCTGCGGAAGTTACCGCAGGGCCCGCAGTCTGTGGGTTCTAATTGCTCAACTGTTCTCCTCCCTGTTATGATAGTCTCCGTGTTTCCCAGGTTCGGCACAGATTCTGCAGGGAGAGTGTTTCCTGGTGTTTGGAAACTTCTCTTTTAAGACTCCCTTCCCCGGACAGAGGTCCGCCCCTCCCTCTTTGTCTCTCTCTGGCTTCTGTATTCTTTCCTACCTCCTTTAGAAGGCAGTGAGTTGCTTTTCTGGGTGTCCGACGTCCTCCGCCAGCACTCTGAAGCTGTTTGTGGAATTTACTCGGCGCCCAGATGTCCCTTTGATGAATTTGTGGAGGAGAAAGCGTATTCCCCGTCCCAATCCTCCGCCATCTTAACCGGAAGTGATCAGATAAAATAGACTTTAAAACAAAGGATGTGAAAAGAGACAAAGAAGGTCACTACCTAATGATCAAAGGATCAATCCAAGAAGAAGATATAACAGTTATAAATATATATGCACCCAACTTAGGAGCACAGCAATATATAAGACAAATACTAACAAGTATGAAAGGAGAAATCAACAATAACACAATAATAGTGGGAGACTTTAATACCCCACTCACACCAATGGATAGATCAACTAAACAGAAAATTAACAAGGAAACACAAACTTTAAACGATACAATAGACCAGTTAGACCTAATTGATATCTATAGGACATTTCATCCCAAAACAATGAATTTCACCTTTTTCTCAAGCGCACACGGAACCTTCTCCAGGATAGACCACATCCTGGGCCATAAATCTAGCCTTGGTAAGTTCAGAAAAATTGAAATCATTCCAAGCATTTTTTCTGACCACAATGCAGTAAGAGTAAATCTCAATAACAGGAGAAAAACTATTATAAATTCCAACATATGGAGGCTGAACAACACACTCCTGAATAACCAACAAATCACAGAAGAAATCAAAAAAGAAATCAAATTCTGCATAGAAATGAATTAAAATGAAAACACAACAACCCAAAACCTGTGGGACACTGTTTTGGACTGGGAAAGCAGTCCTAAGGGGAAAGTTCATAGCAATACAGGCATACCTCAAGAAACAAGAAAAAAGCCAAATAAATAACCTAACTCTACACCTAAAGCAACTGGAAAAGGAAGAAATGAAGCATCCCAAGGTTAGTAGAAGGAAAGAAATCTTAAAAATTAGGGCAGAAATAAATGCAAAAGAAACAAAAGAGACCATAGCAAAAATCAACAAAGCCAAAAGCTGGTTCTTTGAAAGGGTAAATAAAATTGACAAACCACTAGCCAGACTCATCAAGAAACAAAGGGAGAAAAATCAAATCAATAAAATTAGAAATGGAAATGGAGAGATCACAACAGACAACACAGAAATACAAAGGATCATAAGACACTACTATCAGCAATTATATGGCAATAAAATGGACAATGTAGAAGAAATGGACAAATTCTTAGAAAAGTACAACTTCCCAAAACTGGATCAGGAAGAAATAGAAAATCTTAACAGACCCATCACAAGCACGGAAATTGAAACTGTAATCAGAAATCTTCCAGCAAACAAAAGCCCAGGTCCAGACCGCTTCACAGCTGAATTCTACCAAAAATTTAGAGAAGAGCTAACACCTATCCTACTCAAACTGTTCCAGAAAATTGCAGAGGAAGGCAAACTTCCAAACTCATTCTATGAGGCCACCATCACCCTAATACCAAAACCTGACAAAGATCCCACAAAAAAAGAAAACTACAGGCCAATATCACTGATGAACATAGATGCAAAAATCTTTAACAAAATTCTAGCAATCAGAATCCAACAACACATTAAAAAGATCATACACCATGACCAAGTGGGCTTTATCCCAGGAATGCAAGGATTCTTCAATATCCGCAAATCAATCAACATAATACACCACATTAACAAACTGAAGAATAAAAACCATATGATTATCTCAATAGATGCAGAGAAAGCCTTTGACAAAGTTCAACATCCATTTATGATAAAAACTCTCCAGAAAGCAGGAATAGAAGGAACATACCTCAACATAATAAAAGCTATATATGACAAACCCACAGCAAACATTATCCTCAATGGTGAAAAATTGAAAGCATTTCCTCTAAAGTCAGGAACAAGACAAGGATGCCCACTTTCACCATTACTATTCAACATAGTTTTGGAAGTTTTGGCCACAGCAATCAGAGCAGAAAAAGAAATAAAAGGAATCCAAATTGGAAAAGAAGAAGTAAAACTCTCACTGTTTGCAGATGACATGATCCTCTACATAGAAAACCCTAAAGATTCCACCAGAAAATTACTAGAACTGATCAATGAATATAGTAAAGTTGCAGGATATAAAATTAACACAGAGAAATCCCTTGCATTCCTGTACACTAATAACGAGAAAATAGAAAGAGAAATTAAGGAAACAATTCCATTCACCATTGCAATGAAAACAATAAAATACATAGGAATATATCTTCCTAAAAAATCTAAAGACCTATATATAGAAAACTATAAAACACTGGTGAAAGAAATCAAAGAGGACACTAATAGATGGAGAAATATACCATGTTCATGGATTGGTAGAATCAATATAGTGAAAATGAGTATACTACCCAAAGCAATTTATAGATTCAATTCAATCCCCATCAAGCTACCAACAGTATTCTTCACAGAGCTAGAACAAATAATTTCTCAATTTGTATGGAAATACAAAAAAACCTCAAATAGCCAAAGCTGTCTTGAGAAAGAAGAATGGAACTGGAGGAATCAACCTGCCTGACTTCAGGCCCTACTACAAAGCCACAGTCATCAAGACAGTATGGTACTGGCACAAAGACAGAAATATAGATCAATGGAACAAAATAGAAAGCCCAGAGATAAATCCACACACATATGGTCACCTTATCTTTGACAAAGGAGGCAAGAATATACAATGGATTAAAGACAATCTCTTTAACAAGTGGTGCTGGGAAAACTGGCCAAACACTTGTAAAAGAATGAAACTAGAACACTTTCTAACACCATACACAAAAATAAACTCAAAATGGATTAAAGATCTAAATGTAAGACCAGAAACCATAAAACTCCTAGAGGAAAACATAGGCAAAACACTCTCTGACTTACATCACAGCAGGATCCTCCATGACCCACCTCCCAGAATATTGGAAATAAAATCAAAAATGAACAAATGGGACCTAATCAAACTTAAAAGCTTCTACACAACAAAGGAAACTATAAGCAAGGTGAAAAGACAGCCTTCAGAATGGGAGAAAATAACAGCAAATGAAGCAACTGACAAACAACTAATCTCAAAAATATACAAGCAACTACTACAGCTCAGTTCCAGAAAAATAAATGACCCAATCAAAAAATGGGCCAAAGAACTAAATAGACATTTCTCCAAAGAAGACATACAGATGGCTAACAAACACATGAAAAGATGCTCAACATCACTCATTATCAGAGAAATACAAATCAAAACCACTATGAGGTACCATTTCATGCCAATCAGAATGGCTGCTATCCAAAAGTCCACAAGCAATAAATGCTAGAGAGGGTGCGGAGAGAAGGGAACCCTCTTACACTGTTGGTGGGAATGCAAACTAGTACAGCCACTATGGAGAACAGTATGGAGATTCCTCAAAAAACTGGGAATAGACCTGCCTTATGATCCAGCAATCCCACTGCTGGGCATATACACTGAGAAAACCAGAATTGAAAGAGACACCTGTACCCCATTGTTCATAGCAGCACTGTTTACAATAGCCAGAACGTGGAAGCAACCTAGATGTCCATCCACAGATGAATGGATAAGCAAGCTGTGGTACATATACACAATGGAGTATTACTCAGCCATTAAAAAGAATACATTTGAATCAGTTCTAAGGAGGTGGATGGAACTGGAGCCTATTATACAGAGTGAAGTAAGCCAGAAACAAAAACACAAATACAGTATACTAACACATATATATGGCATTTATAAAGATGGTAAAAATAACCCTATTTACAAGACAGCAAAAGAGACACTGATGTATAGAACAGACTTTTGGACTCTGGGACCTGGAGAGGGTGGGATGATTTGGGAGAATAGCATTGAAATATGTATAATATTATATCTGAAATGAGTCGTCAGTCCAGGTACAATCCCCGATAACAAATGCCTGGGGCTGGAGCACTGGGACGACCTGGAGGGATGGTGTGGGGAGGGGAGAGGGAGGAGGGTTCAGGATGGGGAACACGTGTATACTGGCGGCGGATCCATCTTGATGTATTGTAAAAGCAATACAATATTGTAAAGTTAAGCAAAATTAAAAAAAAAAAAAGATTAACAGATATGGATGTTTGCTAAATATAACCATATTTTTTAAAACAGTATATCAGACTTTTATTAAAATTAAGCATCTTTAGAACTCAAAAATTAAACATATGATTAAGTAATTTTTCAAATGTTATCTAAATTCCAGGAACTAGTAAGTGATTATAGCAAGGCTGCCAGATCCAAGATTTAGGTTAATGCAAATGTAATTGTGGTTTCAGATCATGAATTTTATATCATTATAACTAGGCTCAAACACATCTTTATTAATCAAAATAGGAACCATTATAATCAATATATTTTTATCAATGAGAAATAAGTTTGTTTATTCTTGTAGCATAAAAATCTTTGATATTTAATGAACACCTGGAAAGCATTTTCAGCCTCCAGTCAATCCTGAAGGAAATCAACTCTGAATACTCATTGGAAGGACTGGTACTGAAGCTAAGGTTTCAACACTTTGGCCACCTGATGCAACGAGTTGACTCATTGAAAAGACCCTGATGCTGGGAAAAATTGAGGGCAGAAAGAGTAGGAGGCAACAAAGAGGATGAGATGATTGGGTGGCATCACTGAGTCAATGGACATGAGTTTGAACAAACTCCAGGAAACAGTGAAGGACAGGAAAGCCTGACATGCTGTAGTCCATGGGGTTGCAAAAGCCGGACACAACTTAGAGACTGAACAACAACAACAATATACCAATTATGAACTAGCGGAATTTGAAATTAAAAACACATTAACATTTACACTAGTTTCTCCCACAATTAAATACTTAGGTATAAATATAATAAAATATGAGCAAGATCTATATGAGAAAAACTACAAATCTCTGATGAACAAAATCAAAGAACTAAAGGACAGAGAACCCATGGTCACATAGGAAGACTAAATATTGTCAAATTGTCAGTTCCTCCCAACTTGATCAATAGATTCAATGTAAGCCAAATAAAAATTCTAGCAAGTTATTCTGTGGATATAGACATACTGAATCTATAGTTTATATGGAAAGGCAGAAGAATCAAAATATTCAATACAGATTTGCAGTAGAAGAATACCTGTAGAGAACTGACACTACTTGATTTTGAGACTTATTGTAATCAAAACAGTTGTGGGTTGGAGAAATAATAGGCACATTTAAAAAGATAGGCACAATCAATGTAATAGAATAGAGAACTCAGAAATAGACCCATATTAATATAGTTAACTGATCTTTGACAAAGGAACAAAGACAATACAATGAAGCAAAGATAGTCCTTTCAACAAATGGTACTGAAACAACTGGACATCACATGCAAAAAAAAATCTACAAACAAACTTCACACCTTTCACAAAACAAAACTAATCCTCTAGAAAATAACATAGCAGAAAACCTAGATGACCTTGGGCATGGTGAGGACATTTTAGATTTAACACCAAAGGCATGATCCATGCAAGAAATTATTGATAAACTGGATGTCATTAAAATTAAAAATTTCTTCTCTGTACAGGACAATGTCAAGAGAATGTAAAATACTAATCACAGACTGGGAGAAAATATTTGCAAAAGACACATCTGATAAAGAACTGGTATCTGAAAGGTACAAAGAACTCTTAAAATTCAACAATAAGAAAACAAACAACCTAATTCTAAAATGGACCAAAAACCTTAATAGGCACAAGGGAAACACACAGGTGGCAAATAAGCATAAGAAAATAAGCATAAGAAAAGATGCTCCACATCCTATGTCATTGGGAAAATGCAAAATAAAACTACAGAGAGACATCACTACACATCCAATAGCCAAAATCCAGAACACTAACACCACTTACTGGAGAGAATGGGAGGCAACAAAACTCATTCATTGCTGCTAGGAATGCAAGATGTACAGAAGACAGTGTAACAGATTTTACAAAGGTTACTCTTACTATATGATCCAGCAGTTGCACTCCTTGACATTTACCCATAGTTGAAAACTTATATTCACACTAAAACCTACACATGGTATTTATAGCAATTTTATTCTTAATTTTCAAAACTTGGAAGCAACCAAGATGTCCTTCAGTAAGTGAATGTGTAAATAAGCTGTGGTAGTCCAGGCAATGGAGTACTATTTAACTCTTTACACTATCAAGCCATGAAAAGACTAAGTGAAAGAAGCTAATCTGGAAAGGCTACTTACTATATAATTCCAACTATATGACATTCTGGCAACGACAAAACTGTAAACACAAGAGAGAGATCAGTAGTTGCCTGAGGTTGGGGGTTGGGAAAGATGAACAGGCAGAACACAGAATATTTAAGGGTCACTAAAAACTTATGGTTAGTCTAAACCAAGAAGGAACTCTAAGGTGAACTATGCTCTTTGGATGATTATGAAGTGTCAATGTAGATTGATCAACTGTAATGAATGCACCGCTCTGAAGGGAGATGTTGACAAAAGGAGACTATGCTCATATCGGGGCAGGGAGCAGAGGAAAAGAAGAAATTCAATTTTTCTGTGACTCTAAAACTGCTCTAAAAAGAAATAAAGTATTTAAAAAAAAAAAAAAAGATGTCTAGACCATCATGATGTGTGGCCTCATCCAAGTACATTAACCTGCCTGAACCACAGTTTCATATTGATATTAAAAACTCTTCCAACTGAAAGTCCAAGACTCTGAGATCACCGATCGCAGTTTGAGATCACTGTATTCCAAAGCCATTTACCAACATCCTTTCATTGTTTTAAGACAGAAGGAGTCTATGATTTATTATTTTTATACACAATCAAGTTCATTCTCAGCAAGCTGGATCACCTCAGATACATTGAAGTACCCACATCATTTCCTTTGTTTTGATGGAGATAAATAGTTAACATTCTAGAGAATTATATTGCCTCTACCCTCATTCCATTTCCCAAAATCTCACTTGTGCAATACTCAAAAAAAGTCTTGTTAAGTAAATTCTTTTCTGATAAGGTGAGGGTGTCTAGCAAACAAAATGATTTAAATATTTGAAATCAAACTTGTTACTTTAGTACATTACAAGAAAGCAGCAACAGGTTTATCATCATACTGTTAATTTTGAAAAATCTTCATAAAATTCTTATTTCATGGATGGATCTTCAGTAGAAGCATGCCCATTTTAGCTATTTAAGAATTCATAACTTTACCATCTTTCTAAATTCCATGGGATGATTAGGGAGAATAGCATTGAAATATGTATAATATCATATCTGAAACGAAAAATAAAATAAAATAAAAAAATAAAAAATAAATTAAAAAAAGAATTCATAACTTTAAAGCATGCATTTTTCCCTACAGGAAAACACTTGCTTGCTAAAGGGCCTTAGAGTTTCCCATTTTCATGAAAATGATAAATGATAAAAGCCTAAGTTCAGTTCAGTCGCTCAGTCATGTCCGACTCCTGTGATCCCATGAATCGCACGCAGCACACCAGGCCTCCCTGTCCATCACCATCTCCCAGAGTTCACTCAAACTCACGTAAATCGAGTCAGTGATGCCATCCAGCCATCTCATCCTCTGTCCATCCCCTTTTCCTCCTGCCCCCAATCCCTCCCAGTATCAGAGTCTTTTCCAGTGAGTCAACTCTTCGCATGAGGTGGCCAAAGTACTGGAGTTTCAGCTTTAGCATCATTCCTGCCAAAGAAATCCCAGGGCTGATCTCCTTCAGAATGGACTGGTTGGATCTCCTTGCAGTCCAAGGGACTCTCAAGAGTCTTCTCCAACACCACAGTTCAAAAGCATCAATTCTTTGGCGCTCAGCTTTCTTCACAGTCCAACACTCGCATCCATACATGACCACATGAAAAACCATAGCCTTGACTAGATGGACCTATATCTATAGGCTTAAATGCAGTCTATTTGAACAATCATTGGTTACTCCTGTTGTAGCCATGACCTCTATGGATCACATAAAGAAGCAAATTCACTGAATTTACTTCAGACCTGTCTTTTGCGTCCAGTATATTCAGGGCAACATTACTTCATAGGTCAGGGATCTGCTATCAGGGAATCACACTGGTCAGCCGGCAGGACAGTTAGAGTAGCCAGCGGGAATGATCACAGACATCTGCTCAGTCCTCAGGGAGGTTGCAAGCTTGTTTATGTTAAGAACTCTTGGTGTTAGACAGCAGAACAAACTTCTTTAGAATGTGTTCCCATAATACTCCCTAAGGCAATGACGCACAGCTGTAGAGAGGAAATAGGCTCTTTAATTTGTTAACTTGCCCAGAAAAGAAGAAAACAAAATGCTCAAAAGAGACTATAAAGAGGTCTTTTTAAAAGTCCTCTCTAGAAACAACTGAAAAAAGGAAATGCTAAAAACTCCCCCATCACATAAAATGTATATAGATGGCTTGTTTGTTCCTTGGTATATATCCAAACTTCAGTTTAATCCCACGAAATCTTTTTCTTCTGACTTTTTGCTTTTACCTCTTAGTGATCACACTGTCTAAAGACTGTGCTACCATAAGAACTCTAAATCATTACTGTTGAAAGATCCCATTTGGAAAAATTCAGAAAGTTGGGAAAACAGGCTTAAACTTCTGGCCAGAAGATTGAGGTTAAGATAAGGACATGCTTTCCTTCAAATGAGGGTCCCAGACTTTAGACTAAGAAGTTGAATATTTTAATGCAACTCCAATTTACAGCCCTTATCAAAACATTATTTTTAAATAAATGTTTTCCAGCTTCTATATTTTAAATGCATTTACCTTGGATATCATGAAATATTTAAAATACAGTGAAGTAAAACTTCACCATAACAAATGTCTTGAGCCAAAATCCAGCTACCAAGCTCCTTCAAGTTCTAAAAGTTGGCTATATTTGCTTCAACTTTTAATTTTTTTTAAGAAATAGTTCATTACAAATATAATTGTTATTTTTTGAACTGCCTCTCTTATATTTGATGTGAGTTTCTTCCTCCTTCTTAGCCTTTCCAGAGAAAATCATTAATCTAAATTTGGCTGTCGTTCTCATGCATTTTTACACTGTTATAACACAGTATTTGGAATTGCTTGGCATATCTTTTGATTTTACATAACTGGTATCATTCTGTATGCATCCTTCAGTAGAATCCTTTCTTAATACTGTATTCAGGATTTAATCAACTCGATATGTGCAGCTGTAGTTCATTCATTTTCCCTGGTGTACCTTATCTATTGCAAGATACCTTACAATTTATCCATCCAAGGTTTTCATTTTTTTACTGTTACTCATGATGCTATGAACATTTTGTACGTGGTTTTTTAAGCACATGTACAACATAGTCTCTAGATTTTCAACTTTAATATTGTCAAAATACTCTTCAGAATGATATAGCAATTTACACTTTCACTAGACTCCAAATCCTAACCAACATTAGATATTGCCAACAATGTAAATTTTGTTAATCTTAAGTGTATGTTTCAAATTTAAACTTGCCTTTTTACTAGCACTTTCCATAATGTTTATTAGATTTCAGTGTCTATTCTAATTCATTGCATGGGTTTACTCTATTTATGCTGCTGCTGCTGCTGCTGCTAAGTCGCTTCAGTCGTGTCCGACTCTGTGCGACCCCATAGACGGCAGCCCATCAGGCTCCCTCGTCCCTGGGATTCTCCAGGCAAGAACACTGGAGTGGGTTGCCATTTCCTTCTCCAATGCATGAAAGTGAAAAGTGAAAGTGAAGTCGCTCAGTCGTGTCCGACTCTTAGCAACCCCATGGACTGGAACCTACCAGGCTCCTCTGTCCATGGAACTTTCCAGGCAAAAATACTGGGGTGGGGTGCCATTGCCTTCCCTGACTCTATTCATAGGAGTTATTATTTCTGCATAATTATATTTTGTAAGATATAACAGTTATAAATACCTACTCCAAACTGTAGATTTTTTTAAAAATTTGTTCATGGGTGTTTTTTTTTCTGAGTGAACAGAAATTTTTTAAGTTAATATATCTCAATTTATCCATAGTGAAATTCTTCCCTGTTTGAAGGTCATAAATATATTCTCTTAAATTTTCTTTTTTTTAAATTAAATTTTATTTTGCTTAACTTTACAATATTGTATTGCTTTTGCCATACATCAAGATGGATCCGCCATATGTATACATGTGTTCCCAATCCTGAACCCTCCTCCCTCCTCCCTCCCCATACCATCCCTGTGGGTCGTCCCACCAGTCCCAGGCATCCATTATCAGGCATCGTACCTGGACTGGCGACTCATTTCAGATATGATATTATACATATTTCAATGCTATTCTTCCAAATCATCCCAGAGTCCAGAGTCTCAGAGTCCAAAAGTCTGTTCCCAGAGTCCAAAAGTCTGTTCTATACATCAGTGTCTCTTTTGCTGTCTCTTAAACAGGGTTATTGTTACCATCTTTCTAAATTTCATATATATGCGTTAGTATACTGTATTTGTGTTTTTGTTTCTGGCTTACTTCACTCTGTATAATAGGCTCCAGTTCCATCCACCTGGTTAGAACTGATTCAAATGCATTCTTTTTAATGGCTGAGTAATACTCCATTGTGTATATGTACCACTGCTTTCTTATCCATTCATCTGTGGATGGACATCTAGGTTGCTTCCAAGTCCTGGCTATTGTAAACAGTGCTGCTATGAACATTGGGGTACACGTGTCTTTTTCAATTCTGGTTTTCTCAGTGTGTATGCCCAGCAGTGGGATTGCTGGATCATAAGGCAGGTCTATTCCCAGTTTTTTGAGGAATCTCCATACTGTTCTCCAAAGTGGCTGTACTAGTTTACATTCCCACCAACAGTGTAAGAGGGTTCCCTTTTCTCCACACCCTCTCCAGCATTTATTGCTTGTGCACTTTTGGATCGCAGCCATTCTGACTGGTGTGAAATGGCACCTCATAGTGGTTTTGATTTGCATTTCTCTGATAATGAGTGATGTTGAGCATCTTTTCATGTGTTTGTTAGCCATCTGTATGTCTTCTTTGGAGAAATGTCTACCTAGTTCTTTGGTCCATTTTTTGATTGGGTCATTTATTTTTCTGGAACTGAGCTGTAGGAGTTGCTTGTATATTTTTGAGATTAGTTGTCTGTTGCTTCATTTGTTATTATTTTCTCCCATTCTGAAGGCTGTCTTTTCACCTTGCTTATAGTTTCCTTTGTTGTGCAGAAGCTTTTTAAGTTTAATTAGGTCCCATTTATTTATTTTTGATTTTATTTCCAATATTCTGGGAGGTGGGTCATAGAGGATCCTGCTGTGATGAATGTCAGAGAGTGTTTTGCCTATGTTTTCCTCTATGAGTTTTATGGTTTCTGGTCTTACATTTAGATCTTTAATCCATTTTGAGTTTATTTTTGTGTATGGTGTTAGAAAGTGTTCTAGTTTCATTCTTTTACAAGTGTTTGGCCAGTTTTCCCAGCACCACTTGTTAAAGAGATTGTCTTTAATCCATTGTATATTCTTGCCTCCTTTGTCAAAGATAAGGTGTCCATATGTGCGTGGATTTCTTTTAACAGTATTAAGTTGATCATATAACATCATTCTTTCAACCTAGTAGGATATGCCCTTAATAAATGTTATATTAATTTCTTAGTAGCTCATTTAAATTTTCACCTTTAAATTCACAGGATTGGGAACATGTATACACCCATGGCGGATTCATTTTGATGTATGGCAAAAACAATACAATATTGTAAAGTAATTGGCCTCCAATTAAAATAAATAAATTTTAAAAAACAATAAAAATAAAAAAAAAACAAAGTTTATTTGTATAACTGACCTTATTTTTACTGTATTTGTTTGGTTTTTGTATCAATATATATTAATCTAACAGAATGGCATCTCGTCCCATCACTTCATGGGAAATAGATGGGGAAACAGTGGAAACAGTGTCAGACTTTATTTTGGGGGCTCCAAAATAACTGCAGATGGTGATTGCAGCCATGAAATTAAAAGACGCTTACTCCTTGGAAAGAAAGTTATGACCAACCTAGATAGCATATTCAAAAGCAGAGACATTACTTTGCCAACAAAGGTTCGTCTAGTCAAGGCTATGATTTTTACCATTGTCATGTGTGGATGTGAGAGTTGGACTGTGAAGAAGGCTGAGCGCCAAAGAATTGATGTTTTTGAACTGTGGTGTTGGAGAAGACTCTTGAGAGTCCCTTGGACTGCAAGGAGTTCCAACCAGTCCATTCTGAAGGAGATCAGCCCTGGGATTTCTTTGGAAGGAATGATGCTAAAGCTGAAACTCCAGTTGGTGATGGACAGGGAGGCCTAGCGTGCTGCGATTCATGAGGTCGCAGAGAGTCGGACACAACTGAGTGACTGAACTGAACTGAACTGAACAGAATTAGTTGACAAGTCTCATTCCTTTTACTGTCAACACATAGCATAGATTACTTGTTCCCTGAAAGTTTTATAAAAAGATTTTATAAAAAATTTCCCAGCCTTGTTTGGAGAGAAAGGTTGGGAACCCCTAGAATACTAAAATAGTTGCTTTGATTGTGTCAAGGTTTAATAGTTATTGTCTTTGTTATTTTCTATTCCAACACAATTATTCAACATTCTTCTATAAAAATTATGTTTTTTATCTAAATATTTACATTTAGATAAAATTTAGGACTAAAACTATTAAAAATCATGAATTATTTTTAAAGTTGCATTCAGTTCAGTTCAGTTGCTCACTTGTGTCTGACTTTTTGCAACCCCATGGATTGCAGCATGCCAGGCTTCCCTGTCCTTACCAGTTCCCAGAGCTTGAAACTCATGTCCATCGAGTCAGTGATGCCATCCAACCACCTCATCCTCGGTCATCTCCCTTCTTCTCCTGCCTTCAATCTTACCCAGCATCAAGGTCTTTTCCAATGAGTCAGTTCTTTGCATCAGGTGGCCAAAGTGTTGGAGTTTCAGCATCAGTCCTTACAATGAGTATTCAGGACTGATTTCCTTTAGTATAGACTGGTTTGATCTCCTTGTAGTCCAAAGGACTCTCACAAGTCTTCTCCAACACCACAGTTTAAAAGTGTCAATTCTTTGGCACTCAGCTTTCCTTATAGTCCAACTTTACCACCATACATGACTACTGGAAAAACCATAGCTTTGACTAGACGAACCTTTGTCTTCAAAGTAATGTCTCTGCTTTTGAGTATGCTGTCTAGGTTTGTCATAACTTTTCTTCCAAGAACCAAGAGTCTTTTAATTCCATGGCTGCAGTGATTTTGGAGCCCAAAAAATAAAGTCTCTCACTGTTTTTCCATTGTTTCCCCATCTATTTGCCCTGAAGTGATGGGACCAGATGCCATGATCTTAGTTTTCTGAGTTTTAAGCCAGCTTTTACACTCTCCTCTTTCACTTTCATCAAGAGGCTCTTTAGTTCTTCTTCACTTTCTGCCATAACAGTGGTGTCATCTACATATCTGAGGTTATTGATATGTCTCCCATAAATCTTGATTCCAGCTTGTGCTTCATCCAGCCTGGCAGTTTGCATGATGTACTCTGCATATAAGTTAAATAAGCATAGTGACAGTATACAGCCATGACATACTCCTTTCCATATTTGGAACCAGTCTGTTATTCCACATCCAGTTCTAACTGTTGCTTCTTGACCAGTATACAGATTTCTCAGGAGGCAGGCAAAGTGGTCTGGTATTCCCATCTCTTGAAGAATTTTCGACAGTTTGTTGTGATCCAAACAGTCAAAGACTTGAGCATAATCAATAAAGCAGAAGTAGATGTTTTTCTGGTATTCTCTTGCTTTTTTGATGATCCAGCGGATGTTTGCAAGTTGATTTCTTGTTCCTCTGCCTTTCTAAACCCAGCTTGAACATCTAGAAGCTCTCAGTTAACGTGCTGTTGAAGCCTGACTTGGAGAATTTTGAGCATTACTTTGCTAGTGTGTGCTGCTGCTGTTGCTAAGTCACTTCAGTTGTGTCTGACTCTCTGCGACCCCATAGATAGCAGCCCACCCAGGTACCTGGTCCCTGGGATTCTCCAGGCAAGAACACTGGAGTGGTTGCCATTTCCTTCTCCAATGCATGAAAGTGAAAAGTGAAAGTGAAGTCAGCATGTGAACGTGAACGTGAAGTCACTCAGTCGTGTCCGACTCTTTGCGACCCTATGGACTGTAGCCTACCAGGCTCCTCAGCTGATGGTATTTTACAGCCAATAGTACTGGAGTGGATTGCCATTTCCTTCACCAAGGGATCTTCCCAACCTAGGGATCGAACCCGGGTCTCCCGCATAGTAGACAGACGCTTTACCATCTGAGCCACCAGGGAAGTCCATCCAGCGTGTGAAATGAGTACAATTGAGCGGTAGTTTGAGCACTCTTTGGCATTGCCTTTCTTTGGGATTGAAGTGAAAACTGACCTTTTCCAGTCCTGTGGCCACTGCAAAGAAAGTTGCATTGGACCTTAGTAATGTCCTGTGCATGCATGCTCAGTTGTGTTCAATTCTTTGTAACCCTATAAACTTTAGCCCACCAGGCTCCTTTGTCCATGGGATTTTCCAGGCAGGAATGCTGGAGTGGGTTGCCATTTCCTCCTCCAATATTAATGTCCTACTTATGTTATTTATACATGTCTTTTTTCCACTTTATCAGTTATGTAAAATATTCTTATTATTATTATCCATTTTAAAAACCATATTGTTAATCTAAAGGTTTCTTTGTTCTCATTTTGAGTTTCTGCTTATGTAACATCATTTCTTCTTTCTTTAGGTTTTTTGCCACTCTTTTTCTAGGTGTTTGCATAAAAACTATGTTTATCTATTTTCTAAGCACTCATTTTCTGATAAATGCATTTGAAAATCTAACTTTCCCCCTTTAACGATCTCTCCTTAACAGTTTTATTCAGACTCATTTTGAGGGGAGGATTTTGATTTTGTTTTACCTCCTTCTTCCTGTTTTTTTCACCATCTCTTAGTGATAGTTTTGCCTCAACAGGTGACACATTGCTTTTTTTATTATTATTATTCTTTTCCAAGGAGTAAGGATAGTCCAATTCTAGGGGTGATCAATACTAGAGTAAAAATTTTAAATTACACATATTTATCTTTTTGACAAATCATTAATAATAGTACTCAAAAGGTTAAGAAAATTACTATTTATTTCCTGTCCTATGAAAAAGTGATACACAAAAACCTTTACATGTAAGAAAAGGAATTCGAGGGGAAATGACAAAATGACTTAATGATTGCTGTTATGCTTTTCAATGTTTTGTATATATCTGTTGATAATTGACCACTTGGCTGGGATCAATGGGCAGAGAAGAGAAAGGCTGGGGCTAGAATCTATTGCAATCAAAAATAATCAGGCACTATCTCTGGACACTTGCCACTGCAAAATGAAAAAAAAAAAAAAAAACAACAACACCATGGTCTCTAACAATGAATGCATTGTCTAGTTAAGCTATAGCAATCTTTCAGTCATAATGCATGTGAATGAGGAAATAAAACTTATTTTAACAAATAATGTTTATATTTGATCATAATTGTTTGGGTTATATCTATTTGAAAGAGACCTATAGAAATACAGAAAATAAGAATATGCATAATCAGCAAAACTGGGATGTGAAGAAGATGTTTGTGTTAATGTCAGAAATAGCATGTATTTTAATTTTGAAACTCAGAAACATTACAAAAAAACATACTATGAAGAATTTAAATGTGAGCAATTTTTTTGGCTTTTCATAGAAATTTTAATGTTTCATATTCTTAAACTTCAAATTACCTTAGTCTCTTTTATTTACAGGTTTTTATGGTACTTTCCCCAAGTTGGGAACCAATGTTTGAGAATAAATTTTTACAATAGCCTTACAAGAAAAAAAAAAAAATGGAGAAGGAAATGGCAACCCACTCCAGTATTCTTGCGTGGAGAATTCCAGGGACGGCGGAGCCTGGTAGGCTGCCATCTATGGGGTCACACAGAGTCGGACACGACTGAAGTGACTTAGCATAGCATACAAGAAAAAAATACAAACCTAGCTTTTTGTGTGATGCAATTTGACCCTCTTTTGAACTCTGTCTCTGTCACTTGACTGAGGTAGTCATAAATTTCACTTTGTGATGTCCACACAAGATATTTTTGGTGTTGCTGGTAGTTTATCTATCTATCCAGGTATTACAACCATCTATCTTGTTATCTGGAGAAGGCAATGGCAACCCACTCCAGTACTTTTGCCTGGAAAATCCCATGGATGGAGGAGCCGGGTGGGCTGCAGTCCGTGGGGTCGCTAAGAGTTGGACACGACTGAGCAACTTCCCTTTCCCTTTTCACTTTCATGCATTGGAGAAGGAAATGGCAACCCACTCCGGTGTTCTTGCCTGGAGAATCCCAGGGAAGGGGGAGCCTGATGGGCTGCCATCTATGGGGTCGCACAGAGTCGGACACGACTGAAGTGACTTAGCAGCAGTATCTTGTTATCTCTTTCAACCTACAGTTCATGTTTATTACATCTTTGCCTTTGTGACTTTATCACTCTTCTGTAACTTCTATAAGATGATGTCACAAGTTCTAGATCTACTTTTCATTTAATTTTTCTTTCATATTTTCAATTTATTTCTTGTGATATGTCCAATAAGAATCCTTTGACTTGATATTTCATCATGTTTGTTCTTTTATTTATCTCTTTCAATATATGATTTTTAGTCTTTTACCATGTAAAATTTCAAATTTTTCAAACATATATCAAAATAGAAAAAAATGCAGCAAAACCCATGTACTGTAGATACAAATTGTAGATGGAAGCCCAATATCTACTATTAAATTATTTTTAACTGTTACTAAAACACAACCAGCCTTGTTTCATCTATCAGCATTCTCTTGAATTTTAATTTCTATGGTAAGATTTTTAATTTCATGATATATTTAATTATTTTTAGTAAGTTAAGTTTTTATTTGTATCATTCTGAGTTTTCAGGCACATTTTACTTGGTTACTTAAATCCGTGGTCTCCCTTTCATTGTATTCTTAAATTTTTGGTGATTCTGATTGTGGGCTCAATTTTGTGGCTGAAATTTTGATTATATTATCTGTTTTTTGTGTTTTGCACAACCCAAAGAGAATTAAGATTTGTAATGAGGTGCTGGAATTTGTGCAGCAGCCTGTTTGAAGAGATGTCCTAGAAGAAGCAGAATGTGTCCAGTGAGACAAAGTACATCAGTAGCTGGTCTTCTGGGTGTGGGGACACATACTTCTAGGTCTTGCCAACCACTTAGAGTTCTGCCTCTTTTTCTTAAACCCAAGCTCCCACATACTGATGCCTCTAGGATGCAGACATCCTGAATAATCAAGAAATAATGAACTAGGAGTTTGACCTCCCAGAACATGTTGCTTCTATACCAAATAATTCCCCGAGGCATTACCTCTGCCTCTGTTTTCTATTTACACCCTCCAACTTCTGCCCCCATTATCTGCCTAACATTGTTCTGCTACTCTGTACCTTTCATCATTCAATTATTTCCCATGGTTTCCAGTCAATGAAATATTTCTTTTCTATTTTTCTAATATAGTTCTGAATTAAATTTTTTTTTATTTTGTAGGTACCATATGACACTTGATTAAGAATGTGGACTCCAGGACTTCCCTGATGGTGCAGTGAATAAGAATCAATCTGCCCATGCAAGGACCCTGGTTCGATCCCTGGTCTGGGAAGATTCCACATAATGCAGAGCACCTAAGCCTGTGCACCATAACCACTGAGCCTGTGTGACACAACTACTGAACCCATGTGCTGCAACTTCTGAAGCCCAGATGCCTAGAGCCTGTGCTCCACAAGAGAAGCCACTGCAATGAGGAGTCTGCATGCAGCAACGAAGAGTAACCTCTGATCACCACAACTAGAGAAAGCCCCCCTCGAAGCAATGGAGACCCGGCACAGCCAAAAAAATATTAAAGAGTACTGGCTCTGTATTCAGACTGCTGCTGCTGCTGAGTCACTTCAGTCGTGTCCGACTCTGTGCGATCCCATAGACGGCAGTCCACCAGGCTCCTCTGTCCCTGGGATTCTCCAGGCCAGAATACTGGAGTGGGTTGCCATTTCCTTCTTCAATGCATGAAAGTGAAAAGTGAAAGCGAAGTCACCTAGTCGTGTCCGACTCTTAGCGACCCCATGGACTGGAGCCCACCAGGCTCCACCGTCCATGGGATTTTCCAGGCAAGAGTACTGGGGTGGGGTGCCATTGCCTTCCCTGTATTCAGACTACCCGTGTTGAATTTTGGCTCTACCATTTCCTATGTGGCCTTCAGTAAGTTTATTAACCTCTCTGTGCTTCAATTGCCTCAAATATAAGATGGAAATCAAAACGATCCATGAGGCTGCTATGAGGATTAAATATCAGATCAGATCAGATCAGTCGCTCAGTCGTGTCCGACTCTTTGCGACCCCATGAACCGCAGCACGCCAGGCCTCCCTGTCCATCACCAGCTCCCGGAGGTCACTCAGACTCGCATCCATCGAGTCAGTGATGCCATCCAGCCAGCTCATCCTCTGTCGTCCCCTTCTCCTCCTGCCCTCAATCCCTCCCAGCATCAGAGTCTTCTCCAATGAGTCAACTCTTCACATGAGGTGGCCAAAATACTGGAGTTTCAGCTTTAGCATCATTCCTTCTAAAGAAATTCCAGGATTCATCTTCAGAATGGACTGGTTGGATCTTCTTGCAGTCCAAGGGACTCTCAAGAGTCTTCTCCAACACCACAGTTCAAAAGCATCAATTCTTCGGCGCTCAGCCTTCTTCACAGTCCAGCTCTCACATCCATACATGACCACAGGAAAGACCATAGCCTTGACTAGGCGAACCTTTGTTGGTAAAGTAATGTCTCTGCTTTTGAATATGCTATCTAGGTTGGTCATAACTTTCCTTCCAAGGAGTAAGCGTCTTTTAATTTCATGGCTGCAGTCACCATCTGCAGTGATTTTGGAGCCCAGAAAAACAAAGTCTGACACTGTTTCCACTGTTTCCCCATCTATTTCCCATGCAGTGATGGGACCAGATGCCATGATCTTCGTTTTCTGAATGTTGAGCTTTAAGCCAACCTTTTCACTCTCCACTTTCACTTTCATCAAGAGGCTTTTTAGTTCCTCTTCACTTTCTGCCATAAGAGTGGTGTCATCTGCATATCTGAGGTTATTGATATTTCTCCCGGCAATCTTGATTCCAACTTGTGTTTCTTCCAGTCCAGCATTTCTCATGATGTACTCTGCATATAAGTTAAATAAAAATGGTGACAATATGCAGCCTTGACGTACTCCTTTTCCTATTTGGAACCAGTCTGTTGTTCCATGACCAGTTCTAACTGTTGCTTCCTGACCTGCATACAGATTTCTCAAGAGGCAGATCAGGTGGTCTGGTATTCCCATCTCTTTCAGAATTTTCCATAGTTTATTGTGATCCACACAGTCAAACGCTTTGGCATAGTCAATAAAGCAGAAATAGATGTTTTTCTGGAACTCTCTTGCTTTTTCCATGATCCAGCGGATGTTGGCAATTTGATCTCTGGTTCCTCTGCCTTTTCTAAAACCAGCTTGAACATCAGGAAGTTCACGGTTCACATATTGCTGAAGCCTGGCTTGGAGAATTTTGAGCATTACTTTACTAGCATGTGAGATGAGTGCAATTGTTCGGTAGTTTGAGCACTCCTTGGCATTGCCTTTCTTTGGGATTGGGATGAAAACTGACCTTTTCCAATCTTGTGGCCACTGCTGAGTTTTCCAAATTTGCTGGCATATTAAGTGTAGCACTTTCACAGCATCATCATTCAGGACTTGGAATAGCTCCACTGGAATTCCATCACCTCCAGTAGCTTTGTTCTAAAATGCTCATAACAATATTTGGTTCAGAGTGTAGTATAATTCTAAAATATAGTTCTATTAAACTTGCCACGCAAGGAAGATCCATGTTCAGGAACACAACCTTTCCAAACAAAACCTGAAAAAAATGTTTGATACATTGTAGGAAAGCACAATCTCAAAAACGATAGAATGATCTCTGTTCGTTTCCAAGGCAAACCATTCAATGTCACAGTAATCCAAGTCTATGCCCCAACAAGTAACGCCGAAGAAGCTGAAGTTGAAAGGTTCTATGAAGACCTACAAGACCTTTTAGAACTAACACCCAAAAAAGATGTCCTTTTCATTATAGGGGACTGGAATGCAAAAGTAGGAAGTCAAGAAACACCTGGAGTAACAGGCAAATTTGGCCTTGGAATACGGAATGAAGCAGGGCAAAGACTAATAGAGTTTTGCCAAGAAAATGCACTGGTCATAGCAAATACCCTCTTCCAACAACACAAGAGAAGACTCTATACATGGACATCACCAGATGGTCAACACCGAAATCAGATCGATTATATTCTTTGCAGCCAAAGATGGAGAAGCTCTATACAATCAGCAAAAACAAGACCAGGAGCTGACTGTGGCTCGGACCATGAACTCCTTATTGCCAAATTCAGACTGAAATTGAAGAAAGTAGAGAAAACTACTAGACCATTCAGGTATGACCTAAATCAAATCCCTTATGATTATACAGTGGAAGTGAGAAATAGATTTAAGGGCCTAGATCTGATAGATAGAGTGCCTGATGAACTATGGAATGAGGTTCGTGACATTGTACAGGAGACAGGGATCAAGACCATCCCCATGGAAAAGAAATGCAAAAAAGCAAAATGGCTGTCTGGGGAGGCCTTACAAATAGCTGTGAAAAGAAGAGAAGCAAAAAGCAAAGGAGAAAAGGAAAGATATAAACATTTAAATGCAGAGTTCCAAAGAATAGCAAGAAGAGATAAGAAAGCCTTCTTCAGTGATCAATGCAAAGAAATAGAGGAAAACAACAGAATGGGAAAGACTAGGGATCTCTTCAAGAAAATCAGAGATACCAAAGGAACATTTCATGCAAAGATGGGCACAATAAAGGACAGAGATGGTGTGGACCTAACAGAAGCAGAAGATATTAAGAAGAGGTGGCAAGAATACACAGAAGAACTGTACAAAAAAGAGCTTCAAGACCCAGATAATCATGATGATGTGATCACTGACCTAGAGCCAGACATCCTGGAATGTGAAGTCAAGTGTGCCTTAGAAAGCATCACTACAAACAAAGCTAGTGGAGGTGATGGAATTCCAGTGGAGCTATTCCAAATCCTGAAAGATGATGCTGTGAAAGTGCTGCACTCAATATGCCATAAATTTGGAAAACTCAGCAGTGGCCACAAGATTGGAAAAGGTCAGTTTTCATTCCAATCCCAAAGAAAGGCAATGCCAAAGAATGCTTAAACTACCGCTCAATTGCACTCATCTCACATGCTAGTAAAGTAATGCTCAAAATTCTCCAAGCCAGGCTTCAGCAATATGTGAACCGTGAACTTCCTGATGTTCAAGCTGGTTTTAGAAAAGGCAGAGGAACCAGAGATCAAATTGCCAACATCCGCTGGATCATGGAAAAAGCAAGAGAGTTCCAGAAAAACATCTATTTCTGCTTTATTGACTATGCCAAAGCCTTTGACTGTGTAGATCACAATAAACTATGGAAAATTCTGAAAGAGATGGGAATACCAGACCACCTGATCTGCCTCTTGAGAAATCTGTATGCAGGTCAGGAAGCAACAGTTAGAACTGGTCATGGAACAACGGACTGGTTCCAAATAGGAAAAGGAGTTCGTCAAGGCTGTATATTGTCACCATGTTTATTTAACTTATATGCAGAGTACATCATGAGAAATGCTGGACTGGAAGAAACAAGTTGGAATCAAGATTGCTGGGAGAAATATCAATAACCTCAGATATGCAGATGACACCACCCTTATGGCAGAAGGTGAAGAGGGGCTAAAAAGCCTCTTGATGAAAGTGAAGGTGGAGAGTGAAAAGGTTGGCTTAAAGCTCAACATTCAGAAAACGAAGATCATGGCATCTGGTCCCATCACTACATGGGAAATAGATGGAGAAACAGTGTCAGATTTTATTTTTCTGGGCTCCAAAATCACTGCAGATGGTGACTGCAGCCATGAAATTAAAAGACACTTACTCCTTGGAAGGAAAGTTATGACCAACCTAGATAGCATATTCAAAAGCAGAGACATTACTTTGCCAACAAAGGTTCGCCTAGTCAAGGCTATGGTCTTTCCTGTGGTCATGTATGGATGTGAGAGCTGGACTGTGAAGAAGGCTGAGTGCCAAAGAATTGATGCTTTTGAACTGTGGTGTTGGAGAAGACTCTTGAGAGTCCCTTGGACTGCAAGGAGATCCAACCAGTCCATTCTGAAGGAGATCAGCCCTGGGATTTCTTTGGAAGGAATGATGCTAAAGCTGAAACTCCCGTATTTTGGCCACCTCATGGAAAAGAGTTGACTCATTGGAGAAGACTCTGATGCTGGGAGGGATTGAGGGCAGGAAGAGAAGGGGACAACAGAGGATGAGATGGCTGGATGGCATCACTGACTCGATGGATGTGAGTCTGAGTGACCTCCGGGAGCTGGTGATGGACAGGGAGGCCTGGCGTGCTGCAGTTCATGGGGTCACAAAGAGTTGGACACGACTGAGCCACTGATCTGATCTGATCTGAAACTGCAAACTCTCTGAATAGCATATTGAAGTCTGTGCCATCTCGCTCCATCCTGCCTAGGACATGAACTAGCCCTTTGTCCAGCAGGTACTAGCCATTAGTCATCTAGTTGTCTCCATTATTGCAGTGCTGTGTTCAAGTCATCCTTATTTTACTTAATAACATCCCCCAGATGCAAGAATAGTGTTGCTGGCAATTTGAGAAGACATAAAATGTTTCCTTTAAGTGAAAAGGTGAAAGTTTTCAACAAGGGAAGACAAAATATAGTATGCTTAATTTGCTGTGATCTACAGTAAGAATAAGTCTTCTGTTCATGAAATTGTGAAGAAAGAAAAAAGAATTTTTTTTTAATCATTACTGTTTTTTATTGAGAATTCGCTTTAATTTAAATGTATTTATTGAACAATGAGATACATGTGGCTTTTTCAATTTTGGTTTCCTCAAGGTATATGCCTAGGTGTGGGATTGCTGGGTCATATGGTGGTTTTATTCTTAGTTTTTAAGGAATCTCCATACTGTCTTCTATAATGGCTGTATCAATTTACATTCCCACCAACAGTGCAATAACCTTCCCTTTTCTCCACACCCTCTCCAGCATTTATTGTTTGTAGACCTTTTGATTATGGCTATTCTGACTGGTGTGAGGTGATATCTCATTGTAGTTTTGATTTGCATTTCTCTAATAATGAGCAATGTTGAGCATCTTTTCATGTGTTTGTTAGCCATTTGTATATCTTCTTTGGAGAAATGTCTGTTTAGGTCTTTTTCCCACTATTTGATTGGGTTGTTTGTTTTTCTGGTGTTGAATTGTATGAGCTGCTTGTATATTTTGAAAATTAATCTTTTATCAGTTGTGTCATTTGCTATTATTTCCTCTCATTCTGAGGGTTGTCTTTTCACCTTGCTTATAGTTTCCTTTGCTTGCAAAGCTTTTAAGTTTAATCAGGTCCCACTTGTTTACTTTTGTTTTTATTTCCATCACTCTAGGAGGTGAGTCATAGAGGATCTTGTTTTGATTTATGTCATTGAGTGTTCTGCCTATGTTTTCCTCCAAGAGTTTTTGAGTTTCTGGTCTTGCATTTAGGTCTTTAATCCATTTTGAGTTTATCTTTGTGTGTGGTATTAGGAAGTGTTCTAATGTCATTTTTTACATATAGCTGTCCAGTTCTCCCAGACCATTTATTGAAGAGGCTGTCCTTGTCCCATTGTATATTCTTACCTCCTTTGTCAAAAATAAGGTACTCATAGGTGCATGGATTTATTTCTGGGCTTTCTATCTTGTTCCATTGGTCTATATTTCTGTTTTTATGTTACAGTATTTCTGTACCACACTGTCTTGATGACTGTAGCTTTGTAGTATAATCTGAAGTCAGGAAGGTTGATTCCTCCAGCTCCTTTCTTCTTTCTCAAAACTGCTTTGGTTATTCAGGGTCTTTTGTGTTTCCATATGAATTGTGAAGTTTTTTGTTCTAGTTCTGTGAAAAATATCATTGGTAATTTGATAGGGATCACATTGAACCTGTAGATTGCATTTGTTAGTATATTCATTTTCAAAATGATTTAGGTCACAGGGGTTCTGGCAGCACCAGGTACTCAGGGGAGTTGGAAGCTAAGGCAGCAGGAAATATAGTGCCCTAGAAGGGTATGGCAACCAATATTGGACAATATAATCCAGTATTCTTGCCTGGAGAACCCCCCTGACAGAGAAGCCTGGCAGGCCACAGTCTACAGGGCTGCAAAGAGTTGGACATGACCAAAGCGACCCTGTGCACAGAGATGCAAGACTATTTTTGCCTGTGGCAGCTCTGCCCCAGTAAGAGTTGAGCATGAAGGTGGCACACCAGGGACCCTGGCAGTGCCCAAGTGTGCGGGGACACAGACTGCCTCTGCTGCATGAGTTACGGCCGTATTCGAGTCTTTTTTCAAGCCTCTTGTAGCTGGCAATCAGAATATCTCTTTGGCTAGTCTTTCTCCATAGCTCCACCCATTCAGGCATTTAGAGGGCTCCCTTGCCTGGGGTCCTTCTCTGTTGTTCAGAACATCAGGCACATAGAGATGCTCCCCTGGCTGGGGTCCTACACTGTAGATCGGCATGCCAGGGATTTAAAGGGGCACACTGAATGGGGTCCTACTCTGTAGTTCAGCACATCAGGCATTTGATGGGCCAGCCTCTCTATGGTTCAGCTTCCATGCTGGCGTGTGGAGTGAAATAGGCTATGGTGATGGCTTAACCCTCCGGGCATGCATGACTCCTCAGTATTGCCTTGCTTCCATGGCTGCCTGGTTTTCCTCCACAGGCATTTCCTGCCATAGTCTCCTCTCTCACATCCCCTTAACCCAACTCTCTATAGTCAACAGCAGCCCTCACCCTGTGATTGCTCCACAATCCCTAAATTCCAGGTCCCAGCCACTGCACCTTCCAGGGGATCTACAACCCTGTCCAGGGCATGTATGGCTGCGGGAAGGGCTGTCTGATTCTTATCCCATTTAGGCTGCCACAGATCAGCTGTTTCACTCTCAGCCTTAAATGTTTCTCCTCTGACTCAGACAGTTGCCCTGATTCCCCCATCTACCAAGGGCAGGTCCAATCCTCTCCTGTTTTTTCCTGTAGTTCCTTTGTTCTACTGAGTTTTGCATGGTTCTATATATTCTTTTCTGCTGGTCAGGTACTGCTGTCTGCTCTCAGCTGGTGTTCTGCATGCACTTCTGTGTCTGAGGGTGCATTCCTGATGTATCCATGGAGAGACATGTATTCCACATCCAGCTACTCCTCTACCATCTTGTTCTCTCCATGAGAAATTCTTAAAGTTACTCCCACTGGGCATGATACGAGCTTCATTAAGACAGAGAAGGCATTAAGTTTATACAATAAGATATTTTGAGACAGAGAGAGACCACATTCACATAATTTTTATTACAGTCTATTTCTATAATTATTCTAATTTATTATCAGTTATTGTTGTTAGCCCCTCATTGTGCCTAATCTATCAGATCAGATCAGTCGCTCAGTCGTGTCTGACTCTTTTCGACCCCATGAACTGCAGCACGCCAGGCCTCCCTGTCCATCACCAGCTCCCGGAGGTCACTCAGACTCACATCCATCGAGTCAGTGATGCCATCCAGCCATCTCATCCTCGGTCGTCCCCTTCTCCTCCTGCCCCCAATCCCTCCCAGCATCACAGTCTTCTCCAATGAGTCAACTCTTTTCCATGAGGTGGCCAAAATACTGGAGTTTCAGCTTTAGCATCATTCCTTCCAAAGAAATCCCAGGGCTGATCTCCTTCAGAATGGACTGGTTGGATCTCCTTGCAGTCCAAGGGACTCTCAAGAGTCTTCTCCAACACCACAGTTCAAAAGCATCAATTCTTTGGCACTCAGCCTTCTTCACAGTCCAGCTCTCACATCCATACATGACCACAGGAAAGACCATAGCCTTGACTAGGTGAACCTTTGTTGGCAAAGTAATGTCTCTGCTTTTGAATATGCTATCTAGGTTGGTCATAACTTTCCTTCCAAGGAGTAAGCGTCTTTTAATTTCATGGCTGCAGTCACCATCTGCAGTGATTTTGGAACCCAGAAAAATAAAGTCTGACACTGTTTCCACTGTTTCTCCATCTATTTCCCATGTAGTGATGGGACCAGATGCCATGATCTTCGTTTTCTGAATGTTGAGCTTTAAGCCAACCTTTTCACTCTCCACTTTCACTTTCATCAAGAGGCTTTTTAGTTCCTCTTCACTTTCTGCCATAAGAGTGGTATCATCTGCATATCTGAGGTTATTGATATTTCTCCCAGCAATCTTGATTCCAACTTGTGTTTCTTCCAGTCCAGCATTTCTCATGATGTACTCTGCATATAAGTTAAATAAACATGGTGACAATATGCAGCCTTGACGAACTCCTTTTCCTATTTGGAACCAGTCCGTTGTTCCATGACCAGTTCTAACTGTTGCTTCCTGACCTACATACAGATTTCTCAAGAGGCAGATCAGGTGGTCTGGTATTCCCATCTCTTGCAGAATTTTCCACGGTTTATTGTGATCTACACAGTCAAAGGCTTTGGCTAGTCAATAAAGCAGAAATAGATGTTTTTCTGGAACTCTCTTGCTTTTTCCATGATCCAGCATATGTTGGCAATTTGATCTCTGGTTCCTCTGCCTTTTCGAAAACCAGCTTGAACATCAGGAAGTTCACGGTTCACATATTGCTGAAGCCTGGCTTGGAGAATTTTGAGCATTACTTTACTAGCGTGTGAGATGAGTGCAATTGTGCAGTAGTTTGAGCATTCTTTGGCATTGCCTTTCTTTGGGATTGGGATGAAAACTGACCTTTTCCAATCTTGTGGCCACTGCTGAGTTTTCCAGATTTGCTGGCATATTGAGTGCAGCACTTTCACAGCATCATCTTTCAGGATTTGGAATAGCTCCACTTGAATTCCATCACCTCCACCAGCTTTGTTTGTAGTGATGCTTTCTAAGGCCCACTTGACTTCACATTCCAGGATGTCTGACTCTAGGTCAGTGATCACACCATTATGATTTATAAATTAAACTTTATCATAAGTATAGGAAAAAAACAGAGTATATATAGGGTCAGTACTGTTCATGGTTTCAGTCATCCACTGGGGGTCTTGGAACATATTCACCGAGAATAAGGGAGGACTGCTGTATTGTCTGAAGAAGGAAATAGCAACCCTCTCCAGTAATCTTGCCTGAAAAATTCCATGGACAGAGGAGCCTGGTGGAATGCAGTCCACGGTGTCACAAAGAGTTGGACACAACTGAATGACCAAACACCTATATTGTCAGATGGGGGTATTATCCTGCTTAAGCTGTATCAGCTCAGAATAGTGGCAGTCAGGCTGTCACAGCAGAATTAAATGGTTGCCAAGGACAGTGACCCTAAATTTAGGATAACATATGTATATGCAAAAAACTTTGTAGGAGATACTATTTATTTATTAAAACACTATTTTAAGACAATACATTCCTAGGTCTTTATTTCCATTTATAGTCTTTCCTCAAAATGATCTGGCTAAGGATCCATGAAAGGAGCATTATGGAAGCAAGACCCCCATTCTCCCTCTTGTCCTCCCCCTACTATCCTTTTTTTATGATTGCCCACTTTCCCCTTATAAAAGAAAAACACATCCAAAGGGGTACATACTTCAAGGATATCAAACTAAAGAACATTTTGCAACAATGATGTTTTGGGGTAATGTTATATTCCACTCAGGTACTTTTAATATTCAACTTTCAACAAAATTTCAGAAGAATCTAATCAATATATTAGATGATGAATTATTAAAATTCCTTCACTGATGGACAAGTCTATGGTATTTGGCACTAAGTCAAGAGTAAGTCAAAGAACTGTGTTAGTGCTGTAAAATCACTTTCACATTTTTATTCACATGATTAAGTTTTTTTAGTGTTTATATCTGTGAATATTTTAAAATGAAACAGGATTGATACTGAGCTCTATCTCATTGTAGCACTAAGTAATATTCCCACAGGGATTAGTGACAATGAAAATAAGGAAAGCCCATCCATCTCACTGAGAACTACATTCCTAATATTTTACTTTTTGTCTTAATAATTAGTAACATTTTAATATACTCTATATTTTTAAAAAATTATTTGTTTATAATAATTGTCATAACAACTCAATCTAAAGCAAAACACTTAATACATAAAGCTTTGTGGGCATAAAAGTTGAAAACTTTCAAGTTTCAATTTTATTCATTCCAAAAATGTTTAGCCAGTATCTACTTTGTGTCAGATCCTATCTCAAGTCCTTGGAATTCAGAGGTGACCAAACTGAAAGGAAATTTCTATCCATACGGAGTTTGTATTCTAGTAGGTAGAGTTTGAAGAAAAACCAACCAACAAGGGCATGTAAAATATAATGGCAGAGATACATATTTTTATGCCAGAAGACTATGATAGGGTGTTTTAAGCATAAAATATATTAGAGCAATATTCTGTATGGAAAAATCAAGTTTAAGGAAAAAAAGGAATATTAAGGAGCTTGATTAAGCATTTTCTAAAATAGATGATGGTAAGGATTCTATAGTTACAACCTTATATTCCACTGGAACATTAAAGAGTGATATGATAGAATTCTAAAATCTTATTTTATGACTTTTTTACAATACACTAGAAATCTCACTATTCAGAAATGATTAAAAATGTAGATGTCTTCTTTAAAATCTGTAAGAGAGTACACAGTTTTACAAAACCATGGGAGCAAATTTGAGGACACTGGATAGAACACACAAATTCTGAATCCTAGTGCCTAGAATCTGAATGGTATTAAACCTGATTAAGTTATATGATGAAATATCACTTAAGGACCTGAGTGTGAATTAAAGTTCAGTTCAGTTCAGTCACTAAATTATGTGTGACTCTGTGACCCCATGGACTGCAGCACATTACTCAAACTCATGTTCATTGAGTCAGTGATGCCATCCAATCATCTCATCCTCTGTCATCCCCTTCTCCTCCCACCTTCAATATTTCCCAGCATCAGGGTCTTTTCAAGTGAGTCAGTTCTTCACATCAGGTGGCCAAAGTATTGGAGTTTCAGCTTCAGCATCAGTCCTTCCAATAAATATTCAGGACTTATTTCCTTTAGTATAGACTGGTTGAATCTCCTTGCAGTCCAAGGGACTCTCAAGAGTCTTCTCCAACACCACAGTTCAAAAGCATCAATTCTTCAGAGCTCAGTCTTAATAGACCAACCATCACATCCATACATGACTACTGGAAAAAAACCATAGCTTTGACTAGACAGACCTTTGGTGGCAAAGCAATATCTCTGGTTTTTAACATGCTTTCTAGGTTGATCATAGCTTTTCTTCCAAGAAGCAAGCACCTTTTAATTTCATGGCGGCAGTCATCATCTGCAGTGATTTTGGAGCCCCCAAAATTAAAGTCTGTCATAGTTTCCATTGATTCCCCATCTATTTGCCATGAAGTGATGGGACCAAATGCCTTGATCTTAGTTTTCTGAATGTTGAGCTTTAAGCCAACTTTTTCACTCTCCTCTTTCACTTTCATCAAGAGGCTCTTTAGTTCTTCTTTGCCCTCTGCGATAAGGGTGGTATCATCTACATATCTGAGGTTATTTATATTTCTCCCAGCAATCTTGATTCTAGCTTGTGCTTCATCCAGCCTGGCATTTTTCATGATGTACTCTGCATATAAGTTAAATAAACAGGGTGACAATATACAGCCTTGACATACTCCTTTCCCAATTTGGAACCAGTCTGTTGTTCCATGCCCAGTTCTAACTGTTGCTTGACATTTGAACAATAAATATCTTCTTAATAATATAGTGATAGAGAAATTCCTGATGTTTCATTGAAAACTATTTAACAAAACCTCAAAAAAAAAATTTAAGTATTCTGAAGATATTGCTAAATTACTTAGGGAAAAAAAAAAAAAAAAAGAAGACCTTCCTTTATAACGTCATTATTTAGTTCAGAAATTACCCTCAATGATAATGGAAGATTTTTTGTGTAAACACTTGCTACATTCCTCAGATTAAACAGATCCTAGTAACTGAGATGCTGAGGATAAATGAAACCTTCCACATCTATTTGTTATGGTTCTGAACATCTAGTACTGCATTAACCTAACTCTTTTCTTGTGGGTTTCTACTCATAGTAAAAAAAATTATCATGGGTGAAGCTAGGAGGGCTTGTCTCCATCTAGTGGTCAGTGTATTGTACTAATGCTATGATTCCAAAATCAAAACATTACAAGCATTTTGTTTTCTTAATTGTTGGGAAAAATAACTCTAACCAAGATATTACTGTTATTTTCTAATCATTTTTATCAAACTTTACAAGTAAATAATCATATAGAAGATACATAATCTTAAAATACATATATTGAAATATATGGCTTGACTATATTGTCCGAAATTCCATGAAGCTATTTCTCTGCCACCCCCCAAAAAAGAATTTTTTCTTATAAAATATAATTTCATAATTCACTAAGGTACCTTACTCGCCTTGATATAGAGAGATAAATTAAAAGTTTTTATTTCATTCTCATATCAGGCATTTAATTTTGATACCTACATGTAAAGTAATATTCATCAATATACACTAAAGGGAGATGACAGTGTTTAGGGCTGCTCTTAACTAACAGAAAGAAAATTGTATCTATTTAATTTTAAAATATTATCTACCAAAGAAAGAGACTAATATCTAATGGGTGTCTTTATCATACCTAGCATTTTCTTTGTAAAAATGTGCTATTCTTTATAATGACTTGATTTTTTTTCTTTTTCTTTTCTTTCTGTAAGCTCATTAGAGATAAAAGATTAGAGATAAGAATAAAAATAACATTTATTAAAATTGTATTATAAAAGTAGCACCACTTTTTTTTTTTTTTTTTTTGAGGATATCACAATTTACAAAAGGTCTCATATAGTTTGTATTATTACCCCCATTTTTATTTAACAAATGTATTAGGTGAATCTCCTGCCTCCTTAAGACCTTAGTAAGATTGAGTTGACTCATTGGAGAAGACTCTGATGCTGGGAGGGATTGGGGGCAGGAGGAGAAGGGGACGACAGAGGATGAGATGGCTAGATGGCATCACTGACTCGATGGATGTGAGTCTGAGTGACCTCCGGGAGTTGATGATGGACAGGGAGGCCTGACGTGCGGCGATTCATGGGGTCGCAAAGAGTCGGACACGACTGAGAGACTGATATGATCTGATCTGGTACAAAATTAATTGTGGTTGTCAACTGTTGAATTTTGCTCTTTGATATTGGAATACATTCTTAAATGTGGCTATGTTAAACATGACTTTAATGCACATTTCTCACTTTATGGCTTTTTTGTTGTTGTTGTTTTTGCTAATGACTTACTACTTGCTGTTTATTTTATATGTATTTTAGACTAGGGAAATGATGCTAGACAAAAAACAAGTTTGAGTGATTTTCTTATTCAAGTTCAAAGTGGGTGGTAAAGCCTCAGAGACAACTAGCAACATCGACAACACATTTGGCCCAAGAACTGCTAATGAACATACAATATAGTGGTGGTTCAAGAAATTTTGCAAAGGAGACAAGAGCCTTCAAGATGAGGAGCACAATGGCATGCCATCAGAAATTAACAGCAACCAATTGAGAGAATTATCAAAGCTGATCCTTGTATAACTACAAGAGAAGTTGCCAAAGAACTCAATTTCAACCATTCTATGGTCATTTGGCATTTGAAGTAAATTGGAAAGGTGAAAACGCTTGATAAGTGGGTGCCTCATGAGCTGACTGAAAATCAAAAATATTGTTTTGAAGTGTCATCTTTTCTTATTCTATGCAACAAAAACAAACCATTTCTGGCTTGGATTTTGATGTGCTACATAGAAAATGTGGATTTTATATGACAACCAGCGATGACCAGCTCAGTGGTTAGACCAAGAAAAATCTCCAAAGCACTTCCCAAATCCAAACTTGCACCAAAAATAGGTCATAGTCACTGTTGGCCTGACTCACTACAGCATTCTGAAGCCCAACAAAGCCATTACATCTGAGAAGTATGCTTGGCAAATTGAGGAGATGCCCTGAAAACTGCAAAGCCTGCAGCCGTCATTGGTCAACAGAAAGGGTCCAATCCTACTTCAGGACAGTGCCCGACCGCACGTTGCACAACCATGCTTCAACAAATTGAGCTACAAATTTTTGCCTCATCTACCATATTCACCTGACCTCTTGCCAACGATTTATCACTTCTTCAAGCATCTCAACAACTTTTTGCAGGGAAAATGCTTCCACAACCAACAGGAGGAGGAAAATGCTTTCCAAAAATTCATCTAATCCTGAAGCATGGATTTTTATGCTATAGGAATAAGCAAATTAATTTCTTGTTGGCAAAAATGTATTGATTGTAATGATTCCTATTTTGATTAACAGTGAGGGACAGGGAAGCCTGGTATGCTACAGTTCATGGGATGCAAAGAGTTGGACAGGACTTTGTGACTGGGCAACAACATAATGATTTAAAATTCACAGTTTGAAACCGCAATTACTTTTTCATCAAACTAATAGGTCAATTCATGTCTTTAGAGGCTCAAAGTCCTTTCCCAAGATTTCTGCAAATGTCCAAAGGGCCTACATTCTGAAAACAATCTCCATCTCTGAGCTCTTGCGTTCATGAAATGCATCTCTTATCTGTAATATGGCTACCCAAACACGAAACCCAGATCCATTCTCAATTCCAAAACATTACCCGTTTAGCCCCAGCTTGTTAATGTCGTAAATGTCGCTGAAGAAAAGGAAAAACAAAAGAAGGAGAAATTTAGATATATCTATTCAAACTTCCTGGAGAAGGAAATGGCAGACCACTCCAGTATTGCTGCCTGGAAAATCCCATGGACAGAGGAGCCTAGCAGGCTACAGTCCATGGGATTGCAAGAGTCGGACATGACTTGGAGACTAAACCACACCACGTTCAAACTTCAACTCGAACATTAGGTAACTGAGTTCCAAAGGTGTTCTTCTGTCTCTCCTCCACTGGGAAATTTACAATGGCCCCCTCTCTCTACCTGCTCCTTAGACTCACACCACATCTTATGATAATTAATAAGTTGCTCTCCTTAGGAAAGAAATGCAAGCAATATTTTTTTACATAGGTAAAAAGAAATTTATGTTCAGATACACAGTTTCACAAGAATACTGTATTGTTGCCACACAGGAGAGTAAGGATGGTCTCTAGAGAGCAAAACCATATAATCTCTTTATACTTTCAAAGAATCCCCAATATAAAAATGCTTGGCTTATCAGGTGAGAAGTTATTTCTTACATAAACTGTAGATTTAATGTACAAACAGCTCAGGAGAGGAATCTATCCAGAAGAGGAAGAGAAAAAAATTGCCTTTGTTTTTGATTAGGCCATTTATAGCACCAAACAAAATTGGATATAGTCTTATTTTGTAACCTAGAAATTGCTTGCCAAAAGCCATAAAATCTGTGGCATAGGAGATTTTTATAGCTAATTTTAAAATTCAGTATATTAGAAATGAAGGCAACATCCTGCCTTCACTTTCTTTAGCAATAAAAATAGGTGATCTCAGATGAATTATTCCAGGTTAGGTTTGACTTATTTCTAAAAATTGTGGTGTTTGGAATTTCTCCCCCTCAGCCTCCTTGGATCTTTGGCCAGTTTTTCCTGGCTCTGATTACCAGGAGGAGTAGACAGGAGATTAATCAGGAGAATAAAGGAATACGATGAGAGGCTTTCCTCTAATTAAGAAAGGACTTCACAGTGTACAAAGAAATAATATAGTACAGAATGATAACAGAGACCAGGTCATATTAGCTCATAATCTTGAGAAGAGTGTCATATACAGACAGTACAGTCCTTTCATGTCATAAGAGAAAGTGTTTGTTCTATAGGCTAAATTTGACTTGACATACTGGATTTAAATAAAGATTTCTGAGCCTCTAGGACAAGAGTCAGGGAGAAGGCAATGGCACCCCACTCCAGTACTCTTGCCTGGAAAATCCCACGGAGGAGCCTGGTAGGCTGCAGTCTATGGGGTCCCTAAGAGTTGGAAATGACTGAGCGACTTCACTTTCACTTTTCACATTCATGCATTGGAGAAGGAAATGGCAACCCACTCCAGTGTTCTTGCCTGGAGAATCTCAGGGACGGGGGAGCTGAGTGGGCTGCTGTTGATGGGGTCGCACAGAGTCAGACATGACTGAAGCAACTTAGCAGCAGCAGCAGCAGGACAAGAGTCAAGTGGCAACAGATTATGGCTTAAAACTTCTGTGGTTTCTTCCTCCCTCTGGGAAAGCTGTGAAGGATTCTTAGGAGGAAAATGGCTAGGTGTATTGAGAAAAGTATTACAAACAGTAACTCCCAAAGGACAAGTATAATTCATATGTTCATATGAAAAGAGAGAGAGAAAAGGAACCAGATGAAATGTGTTTCATGCCCCAGAGTGTTGATCAGCTAAGCTTTCTAGTTCCTTGAAAAAGTCATGTTCTCCTTGCTTGAGAGTCAGTTTCCTCCTCCCTTTCATCACTTGCTGAAAGAACTAGTCTCCACAAGTGTCTTTGCCTCCTTTTGTTCACAACCTTGTGTATCTCTTTCCCTTGGATCTGGATTTTCCCTATGATTCATTTGGAAACAGCAGAATGCTGAAGAAAGGATGCTGTATGCTGTCTGAGCTTTGATCTGAGAATGTTCTACTGTTTTTATCTTAGCATCTTGGAGCACTTTCTGTGAGCTTTGATCAACTATGAAAATAATAATGCTCCAGTTGATAGGACTTGAAACATAACACATGGAACACAAAAATCTCCCAGTCAAACCCTTAAAGTTATAATATAGTAACTAATGAAATGGTTGCTTTACACTACTAAGCTCTGGGGCTGATTTCTACACAGCAGTAGATAGCAAGAAAACTTGGTTCCAATCTATTCACTTTCCAGATCTCAATATAGATTTCATACATTTTGGGAAGCCCCATAATCTGGATTAGGCATCCTCTTCTAGGTGCTGTCCCATAATTCAATTTTCATATGTGTTATAATTACCTGTTTATTCTTGTGTCAGATTAGAGAAAGTAAAAATCATGTCTGAATTGATTATCATACCTTCAGAACACCAACAGTGCATGATAAATATAGAAGGCAATAAATAAGCATGAGCAACTAAATCAATAAATGCATTTATTATGCAGCTAAATACTAACCTTTTGCTAGACTGAGAAGCCCATTGCATGTTACATTATTTGATAATCAGCTTCCATAAAGGTCGTCATGTAAATATATCTCAGCAAAGTTTAAAGACAACAAGCATTGCACAAGTTACTTAGCCACCTAAATTATTAAAATACATGAGAGATTTAGAAATAAATCTAGGCAGTGAGAATTTCTTTTCTAAATATTCACTGATCTCTACTGTTCTGGATTTTGACCAATCCAACTTGATTAATCTTGAATTATGGTATTCTCATAGTTTTGTATGGATAAGGAGTTAAGACTGTGAAGGTTCATAATCTGTGTATTCTAAATGAAGAAAAATGCCTTCTTGTATCCAATAAATAAGACGTCTGTGAACTGGCAAATGCTAGCACAAACAAGTCCATTTGGTGACAGTAAAACTGTCACGAACATGTTTAAACTGAAAATATACAGCTAGGAAAATTTTACAAGATGCAGATGTCATGTAAGGCAGTGAATTAAAGCCAAATGACCCAAAAGATGTAATGGGAAGGGATTTTTATGAAATGAGTAAGAAATTGGAGAAGGTGAAACACACATACACACACAATAGGGTGACCCTCCCTATTACATCACTTGGCGAGTACCTAGGGCCATCTGAAAAGTGAAACATGTGTCCCCAAGCATCTGACCTTGACTGGAGTCACTAATAAAAAGGCCAAAGGTAATCCCAAGGGCTTGACCCAGGCTGTCTCAGACAGGAGCTCTGAAAATTCCTCTCAACCCTTTGGCGGTGGTTTATAAGTTCCTACAAGGTCCTCTAAGACCTCCCTCAGTGCTCTTCTATCATTCTGAGTCTGAGGAGGTACTCAGGGATGGGTGTTACTGCTTCGCCCACATGGCAGCCCCCCTCACTGCTTTCTCTGAGGCATTCTTTAGGAAATGAAATCCCAGTTCACTGACATCCCACTTGGAGCTCAATTTTTCTACCACAGATTCCTTACCAAGCATTTCCTATTAAAGAACAATAGTACAGTATAAGAACTGGACCAATGTGACAATAGTTTTTTCTGATATACTGTAAAATGTAATGCATGTTATTTCTGTATCATAGTTTCCTTTTATATTTGCCTTTAAGGTATTGATTGTCATTTGTGTGTTTTATTATTTAAACTTTAGAGTACATACTGGAGGGAAAATCCCTCTGAAGTCAATACTAGTATTCCAGGTTTTCCCAAGATAAAAAACTGAGATACACTTGAGAGGTTACATGTCACAAATTAGAAAAGAATGCATTACAAAAGCACAACATAATAAATCAAAGCCCTTTTCTTCTATTATTCTATCTCTCCACATCAGAATTACGTACATTACAACTCAGCATGACTTTACACGTATAATCAAAACTCCTTGTTTTAAAAGCAAGGCCTAGAAAATTTAACTAAATTGCTTGGGTTATAGCAGAGAAGGAATTACCTGCTAATTTATTCCATGTTCGCTTGACATTTAACTTGTTTCTCACTGAGACCCAGATTCTCACACTTCTGAACTCATAGAAAGTAAAATTCCTCTGAAGAGCAGGAAGAATGCTTTATAAATTTTGTGTCCCGAATAACTAAGTAAAAAAAATGGAGATAAACCACTTCCCAAAATATTTGATTTGTTTTCTAAGTGACACAGAATTAAATAAGATGCATTTCCAAATAAAAACAGCCAATGGAGTATTACTCAGCCATTAAAAAGAATACATTTGAATCAGTTCTAATGAGGTGGATGGATCTGGAGCCTATTATACAGAGTGAAGTAAGCCAGAAAGAAAAACACAAATACAGTATACTAATGCATATATATGGAATTTAGAAAGAAGGTAACAATAACCCTATATACGAGACAGCAAAAGAGACACTGATGTATAGAACAGTCTTATGGACTCTGGGAGAGGGAGAGGGTGGGATGATTTGGCAGAATGGCATTGAAATATGTATAATATCATTTCTGAAACGAGTTGCCAGTCCAGGTACGATGCCTGATAACGGATGCCTGGGGCTGGCGCACTGGGACAACCCAGAGGGATGGTATGGGGAGGGAGGAGGGAGGAGGGTGCAGGATGGGGAACACATGTATACTTGTGGCGGATTCATTTTGATGAATGGCAAAAGCAATACAATATTGTAAAGTTAAGCAAAATAAAATTTTTTAAATAAATAAATAAATAAAATAAAACCAGCTTGAACATCAATTAAAAAAAACAGCCAAGAATGGACAGAATTTTCCCAATTTGCATCTCTCTTGATCAAATACAGTATTCTGACTTTCTACAAGAGAAAAAAATTCTGTTGAAATAAAATGATTCTAGAGAACTGATTTAGGAGAGAGTTGTTCATTTTCTTCTTCCAGTGAAAATAAAATGAGAATGACAAAGCAATCTTTTAGAAAGCCAGATAAATATAGAGGAAAAGGCCAAGTGGGAAGAGACAATGAAAAGCAAAGGAAGAGAGCTCTTTAAGGGAATGGACTGCTGCTAAGTCACTTCAGTCGTGTCCGACTCTGTGCGACCCTACAGACGGCAGCCCACCAGGCTCCCCTGTCCCTGGGATTCTCCAGGCAAGAACACTGGAGTGGGTTGCCATTTCCTTCTCCAATGCATGAAAGTGAAAAGTGAAAGTGAAGTTGCTCAGTCGTGTCCGACTCTTAGCGACCCCATGGACTGCAGCCTACCAGGCTCCTCTGTCCATGGGATTTTCCAGGCAAGAGTACTGGAGTGGGGTGCCGTTGCCTTCTCCACTTTAAGGGAATAAGATGAACAATTATTTGAGAAAGGTCATACCAAAGAAAATCTGGCTCAACTTCACTCAGCCTGTCTCTCTGCTCTTGCTTTTTCTCTGCTGATCATTCCTCCTCCATTTGGTCAAGTTTTGGCCATTAGGGAGTTTTTTTATAGTGCCAACAGATAGTTTGCATAAGGCATAATATTGATTTTAAAAATAAAGTTTTAATTGGTTTCTCATGCCAAATATTAACAGCAGTCCATTCCTAAGGTTGTGTTTTTATTACGTTTGCTCTATATAACATTTTTAACAGCTCTCTGAACTCAAATATCAAATAAACAAAATGGTAGCCAGCAGGCCCTACACAAAACTGTGTAAGTATGCATCTATGGACAAACCAAATATTCCATGTGCTTGAGAACAACATTGGTTTTCCTCAGCCCCATTGTCAAGCCACTAAAGATATTCTTATTGATCTCAGAGAAGCTGATCAAAAAACCTATCTTCAGGGGAAAAAGAAGATGATCACATTAAGCTTCTTTCTTCCTCAGATGTGAACTAAGAAAAGAGGGAAAGACTCATATGCTTCTGTAATCTTGGTTTAGGGCTTTTAACAGGGCTGAAATGCTAAAATCTGCTTTAAAATTCATGACAGTGAACCTCTGATATTCCATAGAAATGATAACTCTGTTGAAAGCTCTTCCCAGGACCAAACCTGAATATGGAACTGAAAATATCAAGGTTCAGAGGCCCCAAAAGATGAAAAATATCTCCATACATAGAAATAGAGCACAAATCTTACAAATCAAGGATTAATTCATTTAGGTTGACTGTTAAAAATCCAAACCAATTCATCCTTGCCTTGTTGACATCAGAATATGACTCTAGGATCCTATTAGGATAGTTAACATAATATTTACACTTTCTGCAATTCTTTTCCACTCTCCAAAATAATCAGAAACTTCACAAAATCTTGGGTAACTACATTACCGATTTGGCCTTCATATTTAAGAAATCCAGCAAATTACTTTTGGGTGAGCATCTCTAATGCATAACTGGAAATAGTTACATTGTAGGGATAAGTTTAGAAATGGATTGCAAATATTAATGTATAAGTTAAATACATGTAAATAATTTTGTAAATTATCTTTTTAGAATTTGGATAAAAGCAGCTGATTTCTCAAAATTAGAATGAAAACAAGCAGACAGTTTATAAAAAGCATAAAGAAAGCCTCAGATTTTGTCTTATTAATGATTTTTTTTTGTTTGGTTTGTTGACCTATGGGTTAAGTGGGCTTTTTTTCCCATTAGTCCTGTCCCATGTGCGTTTCTTGATATAATTGGGGGATTTTCTTGGATGATGGTAAGTAAAAGTGGAATGGGGAGCAAGATGCATTGAAGACACCTTTCTCCATGTGAAGACAAGACAAGCATTGTACTTGGTGCTTCATGTTCTTTTATTTTATTTGATCTTTACAACATCCCCATGACACATGTATTTTACGACTCTTAATTTATGGATAGAGAATTTGAGACATATAAAATGTTTTTTTAAAGAATTTTAAGGCAGAAATAGATTTTTAAAATTTTCCTCCAGCAGAAATTTCTACTGAGTCACTCACAAATATGTTCATAAAATCTCTTCTCCCCATGCAACAATTATACCATCTCTTATTTCACTGATGTGTTCAACAAATATTTATGGATTACATATTTTATGCCAAGTATTATTCAGAATATCATAGAGAATACAGAAGTAAAGTAAGCATAGAGTACAATTCTAATAAAGGGAGACAGATAGATAGTAAATAAACAATTAAGTGCAATATATACTGTATCCACAATGCTATTATAGATAGCATTAAATGCTAGGTAGCAAAAAAGCAGGAAAGGGGAATATGGAGTGTCAGAGTGCAAGAGCAACACAAAAGACTTGTTAGGGAAGGCCTCACTGAGAAGACGAGTTTTTAAAAAGATGACTTCAGAGAAGTCACCAGTATTGCCATTATGTGCGGCAAGAAAATTTCAGAGAGAACAGCTAGAAAAATGCTCTAATGCAGGGGAATGCTTGGTTTGTTTGAGGAACAGCCAATAAATGCAGGCATTTGAACTGTGGGAAAGATGGAGAGAGCTTAAGAGAGGCGATGGGGGTCACATGTACAGGACCTTGTAAGCTTTGGTAAGGCTTTGGTTTTTGAATGGAATTATCACCATCTAGTTTTCCAAGGCTCTTTCTGAGTGCTAATACATTGAGATTCATTTATGGAGGAACATAGATGGAAGTTGATTGAGAGTCAGACTAAAAGATCATTCTGCTTGGAAGCAGAGATTTTTTCATAGGGGACCAATTTGAAAACAACCAATATGGCTAGATAAGTGATTTCTCATTCTCAAATGGGATCCATGGAAACTCCTTCTAGTAATTCATGTAGCCAATTCTCATTGGCTTGGACGTAGGAGGTTTTTATTTGAAAACTTACTTATGTGCTATTATTCATAGAAAATCATTCTCCACAAACTTTGATATTTCCTTGAATGTAATCTGTCAAAATCGCTTTACCATTAGCATTCAGCCATTTTGACTATGATGTGTTTAATTTGGTTTCCCATTATATTAATCTTGCTTGGAATTTAATAAACTTGAATCTGTTAAGTACCACAAATCTTCAGACACTGATCAATTCTTGGTTTGTTTTTTATTTCCTTTCTTTTATTCTTTCTTTTTTCTTTATACTTCTTGTGGATAAATTTTATTGATCAGTCTTTATCAAGTAACTAATCCTTTTTCAGCAGTGTCCAGTCTACCATCAAGCCCACAAATAAATGTATTTCTATATACAAATGTAGAAATATTTGTATTTCTGTATTTCTTGTACTTTTAGTTCTATAATTACCATTTATGTCCCTCTTGTCTGATAATTCCAATTATTATTCCAAGGAGTACGTCAAGGCTGTATATTGTCATCCTGTTTATTTAATTTATATGCAGAGTACATCATGAGAAACGCTGGGCTAGAGGAAGCACAAGCTGGAATCAAGATTTCCAGGAGAAATATCAATAACCTCAGATATGCAGATAACACCACCCTTATGGCAGAAAGTGAAGAGGAACTAAAGAGCCTCTTGATGAAAGTGAAAGAAGAGAGTAAAAAAGTTAGCTTACAGCTCAACATTCAGAAAATGAAGACCATGGCATCCTGTCCCATCACTTCATGGCAAATAGATGGGGAAACAGTGGAAATAGTGGCTGACTTTATTTTGGGGGGCTCCAAAATCACTGTGGATGGTGATTGCAGCCATGAAATTAAAAGACGCTTACTCCTTGGAAAGAAAGTTATGACCAACCTAGACAGCATATTAAGAAGCAGACATTACTTTGCCAACAAAGGTCTGTCTAGTCAAGGCTATGGTTTTTCCAGTAGTCATGTATGGATGTGAGAGTTGGACTATAAAGAAAGCTGAGCACAGAAGAATTGATGCTTTTGAACTGTGGTGTTGAAGAAGATCTTGAGAGTCCGTTGGACTGCAAGGAGATCCAACCAATCCATCCTAAAGGAGATTAGTCCTGGGTATCCACTGGAGGAACTGATGTTGAAGCTGAAACTCCAATACTTTGGCCACCTGATGTGGAGAGCTGACTCATTTGAAAAGACCCTGATGCTGGGAAAGATTGAGGACAGGAGGAGAAGGGGACGACAGAGGATGGATGGCATCACTGACACAATGGACATGGGTTTGGGTGGAGTCCAGCAGTTGGTGAGAGCCAGGGAGGCCTGGCGTGCTGCGGTTCATGGGGTTGCAAAGAGTCGGACACGACTGAGCGATTGAACTGAACTGATAATTCCAATGCCTATGATAACTGTGGGTCTTCTTTTACTAATTCTTCTGTTGATTTTGTATTACATTACTTCCAGTTCCTTTGCATGTCTCCTGATTTTTTTGTTTGCTGCACATGCTGTGTTTCTGTCCCTTTTATATTTTCACTTCTACAGGTTTAATTTCTTTTTTCATTGCCAACACCTTTCTGCTCTTTGTCTTTTCCTTCATTTCATTGTCTTTTCTTGCATTTTTATTACATCAATCTTTTTTTTAATACCTCTTAGAAGTAGTGAATATTGTTAGATAACAAAAGCCTAGATCACAGGATACTTGCAATCTGTTCAAGTCTTAAGCAATTACTTTGATTCCTCTATTTGGGAGAATTCTGGCTGATAGCATAAAAGACTGAAGAAAGGTATTATGAATGATGAGGACTTGAAGAGTGGGTTGGATATTGACCAACAGAGAGGAAAGGGGAAGCATATTTGACAGAGAGAACAAAAAACACAGGGATAAAGAAAGGTAAAAAGGACATTTGCAGGTTGGTGAGGAGATGAATATGATGAGAGAGAAGTTATATGAGTTTAATCCTGATAAACTCATATAACTTTAATACTGAAGTTTAAACCTGATAAAAGAAAAATTTTAATTCTCCTTAATTCTCCTTTCCCTCTTTGCCATTTCCCTTTAGGATTAAATGATATGAGTAATATCCTTTATACTATCTTCTAAACAGAGAGCTGTCAATGATATTTCCTGCCCTAAAGTCTTTATATTTTAGCCTCTATGTTTAATAACCTAATAAAAATGCAATTAAGTTGTTTTCCATTTAGGCTTGACTTTTCCTCACCACTGTAGGTTAATTCTTGTCTCTAAATATCAAGATAAATGATAGAAAAGTGGTAAAAGAATTTCAACCAAATGACTGATTCTGAGGGATTAAACCACCAGCATGAATAATTTTTCAGTGAATTCATTCATTTTTTTTTTTTTTTTTTTACCACATTTGCCAATCAGTAGAGTTGAAATTGGAGAAGGCAATGGCACCCCACTCCAGTACTCTTGCCTGGAAAATCCTTTGGACAGAGGAGACTGGTAGGCTGCAGTCCCTGCTAAGGGTCGGACACAACTGAGCAACTTCACTTTCACTTTTCACTTTCATGCATTGGAGAAGGAAATGGCAACCCACTCTAGTATTCTCGCCTGGAGAATCCCAGGGACAGGGGAGCCTGGTGGGCTGCCGTTTATGGGGTCGCACAGAGTGGGACACGACTGAAGTGATTTAGCAGTAGCAGAGTTGAAATAATCAAAGTATCTGTGTAAATAGCATTGACTCATGAGACCCAAACTCATCATTTTTATTGTTTTAACTGCCAAACTAGAATTTGTTTTCTCTTCTGTATAAAACTTCACATTCTCTTCTGTGACCTTTACATTCTCAGCTTGGTTGGACTACACACATCAAGACCTCCATCACTATTTTACAAAGCACAAAGAGTAATCACACAAAAAAAGTATCTGCTCTGTGGTAAAAGAAATTCCTGACAGGTTCCTCCCTAAATAAAAATAAATAGAATGACTCCCATAAAATTTATGTGGTCCACACAGAAATAGTTGAACTACATCAAGACCTCAAAAATGTCTGGTTAAAAACATCAGAACCACATTGGGATAAACTTCCTATTGATGCAATCTCTCAGATCATGGAATCCCATAAAGAAAAGCTTATCACTGTCACCTTTGAGAAACACATTGGAAAAAGCACCAAACACTAAAAATAGCAATCATACATTATTACATGAAGGAAGAGCAAACCTCCTTCTTACCTCTAAATACTAAAATTCTCGGAGATTTATGTAATACTTGCATTTTTGTTGGCTATTTAAAGGCATTTCTTCAATTATAAATTTTGTAGGCATACTTGGCCCATGTATTTTTGGTTCAGTATTTCTGCCTTATTCGATTGTTGATAACGAAATGAAATGGTTTTTATTTGGAACCCTCTGTCTCCATATCCTAGGATTTCAATAGTGTGCTCTCATTGGTGGTGGAACTCTATCTTGACTCTATATCTAATCTGCAGTGGGGTGAAATGAAAAATGAATTGATTAGTTTCTCAGTAATATCCAACTCTTTGCAACCCCGTGGACTGCAGCATCAGGCTCATCTGTCCATGAAATTCTCCAGGCAAGAATACTCAAGTGGGTTGCCATTCCCTTCTCCAGGAAATCTTCCCCACCCAGGTATTGAACTCTGGTCTCCCGCACTGCAGGCAGATTCTTTACTGTCTGAGCTACCAAGGTGGGTGAAGAACCTACATTTATCAGAGAACTGGCTGGTATAAGGCTGGTTTCTGTGGCCTTGGAAAAAAAAAAATAGGTTACCAAAGATTGAACTCAAAAACTGTTCTTCATTCTTTTCATACTAAGTCACTTCAGTCGTGTCTGACTCTTTGCAGCCCTATGGATTGTAGCTCATCAAGCTCTTCTGTCCATGGCATTCTCCAAGTGAGAATACTGGAGTGGGTTGCCATGCCTTTATCCAAGGGATCTTCCCAATTCAGGGATCAAATCCACATCTCCTGTGTCTCCTGCATTGGTAGGTGTGTTTTTTACCAATAGTGCCACCATTCTTCATTCTTTGTGGTCTTCTACCCCCTTCTGATACCTATGTCAGAAGCTTTCTCTATCTCCTTTATACTTTAATAAAAGTTTATTACACAAAAGCTCTGAGCCATCAAGCCTCGTCTCTGGCCCCGGATTGAATTCTTCTCCTTCGGGGGCCAAGAATCCCAGTGTCTTCGTGTGATTCAACAACAACCTTTCATCTTGGGGGCTCGTCCGGGATCCTTCAGGACAAGGTAAGGATGCTTGGAGCTTTAGTTCTTTGTTCTCTTAGCGAACACGTTTTCTGCTGTGCTTTACTAACTCGGGAAGATCCCCTGGAGAAGGAAATGGCAACCCACTCCAGTATTCTTGCCTGGAGAATCCCATGGACAGAGGAGCCTAGTGGGCTACAGTCCACGGGGTCACAAAGAGTCGGACACAACTGAGCTACAGTCTACGGGGTCGCAAAGAGTTGGACACGACTGAGTGACTTTACTTTCTCTTTTCACTTCACTTTACTAACTCTACAGTGTGCTTGTGTGAATGAATGGAATGCCCTGCATGAAGCAAGTAAGGAGCCCTGCTCTGCGGTTCCGTGATGATCTCATACGGCTTACGGCAGAAACCTGCCGAGGTGTTATACCGACTTGCCAATGCCAAGAGGCACCCAATGTCTCCTTTGGGAACCGACCAGAAATGGGCAAAGTGTGTGGACTGAACTCTCCTTTCTTGGTCAAACTTTTCGGTCTCTTTGACCATTTCATAACTCCTTGGGAATTAGAAGTACTAACCTAATCTATCGGAGAAGGCAATGGCACCCCACTCCAGTACTCCTGCCTGGAAAATCCCATGGACACAGGAGCCTGGTAGGCTGAAGCCCATGGGGTCGCTAAGAGTCGGACACGACTGAGCGACTTCACTTTCACTTTCACTTTATGGTCCATAAAGACTAAAAGCCATAAAGAAGGCTGAACACCGAAGAATTGGTGCTTTCAAACTGGTGTTGGAGAAGACTTTGGAGCATCCATTGGACTGAAAGGAAATCAAACCAGTTGATCCTAGAGGAAATCAATCCTGAACATTCAATGTAAGAACTGATGGTGAGGATGAAACTCCAATACTTTGGCCACCTGATGTGAGAAACCGACTCATGGGGAAAGACCCTGATCCTGGGAAAGACTGAAGGCAGGAGGAGAAGAGGATGACAGAGGACGAGATGGTTGGATGGCATCACCGACTCAATGGACATGAGTTTGAGCAAACTCTAGGAGATGGTGAAGGACAAGGAAGCCTGGTGTGTTGCAGTTCATGGAGTCACAAAGAGTCAGACAAGACTGAGAGACTGAACAAGAAATTCTTCAAACTACATTTTATTCCTGCCTTGCAATATGGAACTAATTACCTTTTAAGAAACTAGTGTAAGTATTAACAGTAGTATTTAAGACATGTGAGTAGTACTTAAATTTGAATAATTGTTATTGCAAAGTTTAGTCATAAAATGATTAGAATCACCATATTTTGTGCAAGTAAAAATATGATGGTAAAGATATAGACATAATGTCCAATAACTATGAATAGTGATCCCACACTTCAAAATAGCAGATAATATTTTATACTCTTGGAATTATTTAACCCGGAAATTTCTACTTTGTTTGTATGCTTCTTTTAACTAGGCTATAGAGATATCCATAAGAAATACATGCGTTAGGCATACCCCTAAATAAGCACCTTAAAATGTTACTTGTGTCATTTTTTAATCTGTCTTCCCCTCTAAATTGTGGAGAAAGGTCATTTCTTTTTACATTTGCATCCCAGATTCTAACTCTGCTCTACTGAATCCTTTAACAAGCATTAATACATGCAATGTCTTAGCAGCTGAGATTTTAGTACCTGGCTTATTTGCTTCTTTTTGCTGTATATGAAAATAATGTCTGAAAATGGAGCAGAAGTAAACAGGATGAAAGAAATATATTATTGTACAAATACTCTAATAAGTTGGTTATTCCATTTTGAACTGGTTAAGGCTGCAAAGTACCTTAACCAAGCCATTAACAGTTTATAGACCACAGTTCTCATAATCTGTACACATATAAGTCATGTAAAATATTTCTGTAAAAGAGTATGGTGCATCTAATTTTATTGATCACAGGCTATTGTGGCTTCATTCCTACAAATGCAGTGATTGGGAGAATTTTACTTATCAGTTGCCAAATACAGCCTACCTTCTGTAGTTCTGGTGTCTTATGTTTTTATATTTTAAGTAACTGGTGTGTGATTCTCTCAAAAGCCTGTGATGCCATAGCTATGGGTCATGGATGTGGCTCTTGTGTGGTTTACATGATATTTCTGCAACTTGAATGAGATTCAAGGTATCACTGATGGGGTCTGCACATGTCTTGAAGAATTTTTGTTTTCATTTGTTGTTTATTTTTTTTTTTTTTTCTTTAAGGAGGGACTCATTTTAGATGCCTCACTCTGCAGGGTTTAGGGTTGCCATGTTAAAGAGAACCACCTTGTCGTATTAGGAGAAGAGGAATTCCTGTCTTTGATGGAAGGTTGACAAAGGTCCTTTGTCCCTGGAGTCATTTTTATTACATGACTACTGTGTTCTGCCAGGAGGACTTAGACCACCTACCTGCATATTGAAAAACACAGCTGAGATCTGTCTTTGTGACCCAGACACATGCCCTCTCAACTTTTCTCTGTCCTGAAGGAAAACATCATAGCCCAAGCCAGATGAAAACAAGCACATTTGCCCCCACTTTTTCTGTGGGAAAGATGAGCTGAAACCAAAGTTAATATATTTGAAAAATCTGGGAAAGAAACAGAACAGATTTTTAAAAAGTCATTCCTTTAGCCCCATTGGTATGCTACTTGCAGGAGTCTTACAAAGAAAACTTCTGTTGAAGTGAAAAACACTGGAAGAAACCCATGTTATGTGAGACTTTAATTCCCTGGAGCTGGGAAAGGTGAAAGAATCAGGTCCCTATACTCTTGGACTGTTTTCATTAGTTACCAAGAATGTTTATGCAATTGATTTTAACCATTTCATCAGAAATCCCCGCTTCATATAGTTAACACAAATCAGTTGAAGCTACTTTTAAGAAGCCATGCTCTTATATTATATAAAATTCATTCATGAGGAAAGATAAAGATGCAGAAGAGGAGGAAGAATTAACTTCATTTTTAAAAATTCTCTAACTATATAACAGCACCATTATTTCAACAAAACAACTTTGCTACAACTTCACTGAATCTGTGATTTACGTCTTAATACTTTTTTCTTGGACAGGATATATTTGACATAAAATACCCAATTTTGCACAATGAAATCGTAGACCCTGAGCCAATCTTGTGAAACCATTGGCTTGTGGAAAGTTAAGTCACAAAATATAATTTCTACACACAACCTCTTACATTTTTTTAATCACTCTATTCCTGGCAAATATAATTCAATAACACCAAAATGAAAATGGCTGGGCTACTTGATATTTTGCATGTTGGACTTCCCCTACTTTCCACCAACAACAGAAGTTCATTTTTATCAGATGAAGCAAATTAAATTAATAGGCTTTAGATCAGTGTTTTTCTAACTTTTGGGATTTCAACTCACATTAAGAAGTACATCTCACCCCAGGACCCCCATGTAACCTGACCCAAATTTTCATGAAAGAATACTCATTCTTATTTAAATTTCTTTTTTATTTTGTCATATTCACTGTTTCTTTTTATTGTGCTAAGAATATTTAATTTGAGATTTACCCTTTTAACACATTTTTAAAGTCTATAATTTGGTATTGTTAAGTATGGCCACCATGTTGTATAGTGTTCTTATTTTATATGGTGCTCTTCAATATAATCTGTTTATTCTACTTTATTCATGTGATTTATTTGTTTGCTTTCACTACCCATGTATGTGTCATGAGCAATAATCTGTAATGCTGCTACTGCTACTAAGTCACTTCAGTCGTGTCCGACTCTGTGTGACCCCATGGACGGCAGCCCACCAGGCTCCCCTGTCCCTGGGATTCTCCAGGCAAGAACACTGGAGTGGGTCGCCATTTCCTTCTCCAATGCGTGAAAGTGAAAAGTGAAAGTGAAGTCGCTCAGTCATGTCTGACTCTTAGCGACCCCATGGACTGCAGCCTACCAGGCTCCTCCATCCATGGGATTTTCCAGGCAAGAGTACTGGAGTGGGGTGCCATTGCCTTCTCCCATAATCTGTAATACATAGCTTTAAATAAGTTATCTAATTAAAGTCTGGTACAGAATAAAATTGCACCTAAAACCATTACTAACAGCCAACTCTTACTGAGAACTGAACTAAACACTTCTTTCATTTATTCATTATCCTGAAAAATCTCCATCACAACATACAGACATTTCATAGATGAAGAGCATAGAGGGGCAAATTTCTTGCCAAATTTTACAAAACTAGCTAGTGACAGAGCTTTGATATGAATCCAGGGCTACCCAGGTTCTTAGCTACTAAATTAACACCTAAACAGAAGGCTGAGTCATAGGTCATGTCCTGCTGCTGCTACTGCTGATGCTAAGTCGCTTCAGTCGTGTCCGACTCTGTGCGACCCCATAGACGGCAGCCCACCAGGCTCCACTGTCCCTGGGATTCTCCAGGCAAGAATACTGGAGTGGGTTGCCATTTCCTTCTCCAATGCATGGAAGTAAAAAGTGAAAGTGAAGTCGCTCAGTCGTGTCCAACTCTCAGCGACCCCATGGACTGGAGCCTACCAGGATCGTTGAAATATTTGGTTGATCCCAGACTCTTCAAATCAGTGAAGACATTTGAGAGAACTTACATGGCTCTAGGAGGATCTCCATGGCTCTAGAATATTTACAGCCTATGCAACCAGTCTCCATATTATAAACATCCTTCAAAAGGCAAACAATGAGACCTTTGTCTACCTGATAGATACTGCACATCAGGAAAAAGCAGTTTGAAATTTTTACCTAGATTGGCATTGGCATAAAAGTTAGTTTTCTAGGGCTTGGGAGAATACATGTCCTGGGTGACTTATTCTAAGAACTAATAAAAAAAAAGGAACATCAGACTGTAATACAAGCCTATGATCAACTCTGGGAATGTGGAATGGGTGATTTCATAGCTTGGAATGTTTTCTTTTAGCAGCTGGAGTGATCAATAGCACCCAACTAACTCCAGATATAAAAGAGAGATTCATAGCCATCAGATCAGATCAGATCAGATCAGTCGCTCAGTTGTGTCTGACTCTTTGCAACCCCATGAATCGCAGCACGCCAGGCCTCCCTGTCCATCACCAACTCCCAGAGTTCACTCAGACTCACGTCCATTGAGTCAGTGATGCCATCCAGCCATCTCATCCTCTGTCGTCCCCTTCTCCTCCTGCCCTCAATCCCTCCCAGCATCAGAGTCTTCTCCAATGAGTCAACTCTTCGCATGAGGTGGCCAAAGTACTGGAGCTTCAGCTTCAGCATCATTCCTTCCAAAGAAATCCCAGGGCTGATCTCCTTCAGAATGGACTGGTTGGATCTCCTTGCAGTCCAAAGGACTCTCAAGAGTCTTCTCCAACACCACAGTTCAAAAGCATCAGTTCTTCAGCGCTCAGCCTTCTTCACAGTCCAACTCACATCCATACATGACCACAGGAAAAACCATAGCCTTGACTAGGCGAACCTTTGTTGGCAAAGTAATGTCTCTGCTTTTGAATATGCTATCTAGGTTGGTCATAACTTTTCTTCTAAGGAGTAAGCGTCTTTTAATTTCATGGCTGCAGTCACCATCTGCAGTGATTTTGAAGCCCAGAAAAATAAAGTCTGACACTGTTTCCACTGTTTCCCCATCTATTTCCCATGAAGTGATGGGACCAGATGCCATGATCTTCGTTTTCTGAATGTTGAGCTTTAAGCCAATTTTTGCACTCTCCACTTTCAATTTCATCAAGAGGCTTTTTAGTTCCTCTTCACTTTCTGCCATAAGGGTGGTGTTATCTGCATATCTGAGGTTATTGATAATTCTCCCGGCAGTCTTGATTCCAGCTTGTGCTTCTTCCAGTCCAGCATTTCTCATGATGTACTCTGCATATAAGTTAAATAAACAGGGTGACAATATACAGCCTTGACGAACTCCTTTTCCTATTTGGAACCAATCTGTTGTTCCATGTCCAGTTCTAACAGTTGCTTCCTGACCTGCATACAAATTTCTCAAGAGGCAGATCAAGTGGTCTGGTATTCCCATCTCTTTCAGAATTTCCCACAGTTTATTGTGATCCACACAGCCAAAGGCTTTGGCATAGTCAATAAAGCAGAAATAGATGCTTTTCTGGAACTCTCTTGCTTTTTCCATGATCCAGCGGATAGTTCATTTCTGTTGAAGGACTTCATTTTGTGTGAACACTGGCCTCTACCAGGTGTGGGACTGCTAATTGTCAACCAGCTCTGCAACCACAGTCTTTCACTCCTGTTAACAGATGGGACAGCAGTCAATAACTGAAATTTGGTGAAGACTAACCTTATCATCAGAGAGGGCATTGGCACCCCACTCCAGTACTCTTGCCTGGAAAATCCCATGGAAAGAGGAACTTGGTAGGCTGCAGTCCATGGGGTCAGGAAGAGTTGGACACGACTGAGAGACTTCACTTTCACTTTTCACTTTCCTGCACTGGAGAAGGAAATGGCAATCCACTCCAGTGTTCTTGCCTGGAGAATCCCAGGGACGGAGGAGCCTAGTGGGCTTCCATCTATGAGGTCACACAGAGTCGGACACGACTGAAGCAACTTAGCAGCAGCAGCAGCAGCAGTAACCTTATCGTGACACCTCACAGTTCAGTTACATAAGTTACTCATAGACTACCAGATTGATGAGTTCTGATCAAGGCAAACTAATTGATGAGCAAGAGATTAATTGGTTCACAGAGTAGTCAAAGTAATTGGATAATTTCAGAAATCACCAGTAAATTGTTTGAAAATTTAACATAATTCTGGGTTAAGTCAATCAAAACAATTAATCTCAATGAAGACTATTGATAATGATAATAGGGCTAATAAGAGCAAAGGCAGACCCCACTGTGGGGCCAAAGGAGAAGAGGTGGATTTCTTCTAGGCAGGAAGTTACTATAATTTCTTTTAATAACTTCTTTTTTTTAATGGGGGAAAAAGAAAAAACAACTTTGACCTTAAGTTTCCTCTACTGGGTTCTCTGGAATGGCTGGAAAAATTCAAGAGGGATGGTATGGGGAGGGAGGAGGGAGGAGGATTCAGGATGGGGAACACATGTATACTTGTGGCAGATCCATCTTGCTGTATGGCAAAAGCAATACAATATTGTAAAGTTAAGCAAAATAAAATTTAATTAAAAAAATAAACAATTTAAAATCATGCTTATTCTATGTTTCTTTATCTTTGGGGAAAATAAAGAAGTATAGGGCTTCTTTACAGAACCATGGTTTTTGTGATATAAATATGCCCATACATAATAAATGTTCTTGCTTTTCCCTCTTAGAATGGAAATGCCACAAATGGCAGGTTTTTGTCTGTCTTTGCTTATTGCTGCATCCCGAGCACTAAATTTCCCAGGAGTATTCTTCAGCTACTTATATTTTACATAGCTAATATTTTTAAATAAAATATTTAAAATTAGTGTAAAGTTTTCATGAGTCATTTAAGTATTCCTTTAAAATATGCATTAAAAAATCACAATTCTCAATTCTTTGCTGAAAAAAACTGAGTTAATATCTGTAATATGAGCTTAATACTGACTCTGTGTAGCATTTTTTCAAATATTTATAAAGTTCAAATCATCAAGACCTCAATAAGATGCTGCAATATTCTTTCTAACTTTTAAAAATCAGAGATCTGTTTTTGAGTTTATAATTTATAAATTATAATTATAAATTATAAATTAAATTATAATTTATAATAAGTTTGTATTTGTTGGCTAGTAAGCAAAAGTTATTGTTGAATAATAACTTTTGCAGTAATGGTAAATCATTTTTTAAATAGTTTAAATCATTTTTTAAATAGTTAATGATGAATAATGTGAGGTACAAGAACCAGGTGACTAAATTATTCCCTGAAGGAGAAATGTTCATCTATGAGAGAGATTTTTCCAAAATTGGACCTGGGTAACACTGCTGGTCTCACAGACAGGTTTTTTAATTACTCAACTCACTGATCAAGTGGAAACAAGTCTATAAACTCTTTATGGAGATGTAATGTTTATGATCTATCCAGGAAAACAACACCTTATACCAAAATTCTTCTCAGAGATACAAAATGTTTATGGCATTTGTTTATGGATGAAGTTGTAGAGAAGCTCTCTAGAAAAATCAAAAGTTTCTTTATGCCAAGCACAGAGATAATTATAATGAAAGACCCTTATGAGAGCTAGAAAACACTTTTGCTTGCTTCTCCTAATTGATATATATTTGCATATGTTACATTGACTTGGCCTATAGGTCATAAAGGATCTAACAGATGCACATACACTTTTAGATCCTGTCCAACTCATTTACAAAATAAAGTAGGTTTTTTTTTTTTTACCTCAACCATTATTTACTTATGAAAACATATTTGCTCTCATAGGAAATGCTATAACAAAAAGGTCTTTCATGTGTTTAGGTCAATGCTTACATTTCAGGAAAAAGTATGTGTATATGTATGTACACTATATATAAAGATGCTGTTATATATGTATGTCCATACAGGTGTGTATATTATAAATGGATAAATGTAAATATACATATATATGTATATATAAAAGTAACCCTGGCTTCAGTAAACTACATATCTCTTCATTTAATAAGCTCAAGCCCAGCAGGTTTTACTCAATATCTTTAGGATAAAAACAAAATTCAAGTAACTCATCTGGCTTCTGTTCTGGCTAGTATTTGCCTTCTAATTACCCCTTCTTTCACTGTCAGATCATAGATGCATTTGTCTTACTCGATATTGTCATGTTTTCAGCAGGAAGTTGGACAGGAAATCCAGTCCATCATACTGCTGCTGCTGCTACTGCTAAGTTGCTTCAGTCGTGTCCGACTCTGTGCGACCCCATAGACGGCAGCCCACCAGGCCCCGCCGTCCCTGGGATTCTCCAGGCAAGAACACTGGAGTGGGTTGCCATTTCCTCCTCCAATGCATCAAAGTGAAAAGTGAAAGTGAAGTCGCTCAGTCGTGTCCGACTCTTAGCGACCCCATGGACTACAGCCCACCAGGCTCCTCCGTCCAAGGGATTTTCCAGGCATGAGTACTGGAGTGGGGTGCCATTGCCTTCTCCCATCATACTGCTATAATCAACTATTGTGTTTCGTGGATTTTAAGAAAATAAAAACATCACAAAAAAGTATAAGTAGTTCACTGCTCTATGTTTATATATAAATATATCTCATCTCCAAAATATATTCCCTTTGTAAGGGGCAAATTAATTAACCTTTGTCTCATTTTAAATAAAGATAAACATAGTGCTTATCCTGTACATTTGTAGTCCAGAATAAATGAGTTAGTGCACATGAAATGGTATGATAATCAGTATGCTGATAAAAAGCCTAGGTGTTATGATTTTTACATCCATACCCTTGCAGGGGGAAAAAAACTTTTTTGTATGACTAGTATAGCTCTCTGTAAATGGGAACATCTCTGCTCAAAGACACACAATCACTAATTTGAAACTAATGAGAGTATGAAAAGAGTTTGAAAGAGAGTTCTTTTTAACAAAAGGTCAGAAATTTTCATCAACCATTTAATTTAAACAGTGAATACATAGATGATGTGCATTAAAAATCAAGTAGTAATAGTTACATAAAAAACTATGCATGTTATGAAAAAAAGAAATAAAGAGGGTTGAACAATATAAAGGATTGTTGACATATTATTACAAGATAGACATTTCTGATTTTAAAGTATGGTGCTCATGGTTCATAGGCAGCACACTTTTTAGTATAGAGGCCCTTAACATCTTTGCTTCATGTGCCTTCTGGATGTAAGCTAGCATGATACAAGACTCTGGAGTTTGAAAGGGTGATTTGTGAAGAATCCTAAACTATGAGATTTATGTTAACAAGGCATAATAAAACTTATTGTTAGATAGTGAACTAATTTTGAGATCCAAAACAATTAGTTTATGAGAGTGAAGGGCAATGATAAATTGATATTCTATGGATTGCAAAGACTCTAATGAAAAGACATAAGTTCCCTGGATATTTAGTTGCCATTTGCTGCCTCTGCTCTTGTGGATGTTGATGATGATGATGAAGAAAGTCTTTATCTCCTGGATAACCTTCATCATAGGGATAAAAAGAAATCTCTTCAAATTTTCTTTCCCTAATTTTTAAAATAAACTTTTTAGTGGATGAAAGGTGATTCAGGGATGGTATCTCTGGAAGCAGAGGGCTGTTCTCACAAGTTGGGGACAAGCCTGTGTGGCTTGCCTTTGCAGCTCCCCACAGTGTTATGGAAAGACAAGTTAGGTTTGGCTTGGAAAAATAGCTCTCTGCCACTCTCTGGATGTGTGCATCTTCAGGGCACAGGCTGCCAAGACAAACAGGCACCATCAGATTCCTTTCCACCTCCCACAGAAGAGTGGCTTTATTAAGGATGACCTCTAGAATGGAGAGAAAGGCACTCATTTACCCATCACTGCCTTAGCCCTCCCCAAATTCTTAGACCCCTCACTTGAACCCTGCAGAAGATGCAGACAATCAGCTAAAGAATGTTTTTGTAAACAGCATCTTTCAGACAGTCTTTCATCAGTGAAAAATGAAGACATACCAGAGCCTCCCTCTGCCAGTGCTGCTATGGATAGGTTCAGGAAAGTGAGGAAAGATGCCATTTCTAATGCCACCTTCCCAATGAACATGGCATCTATAGACCTACAAATCCAACCAAATGTATTTAATCTAATGGTACTCACAAAGGATCTTAGATTTGCCCTGGCTATTCAGTAAGAAGTGTCAGAATGTTAAGAGCTGGAAAAGATCTCAAGAATGAGCTAATTCAACCCTCTTCCCACATAAAAGATGCCTTACTTGTGGCTGAATAATTCATAATTAAGCCTCAAAGAATGTTTACAGTATGAAATTTTTCTAATCATTTCATAAATTTGTCTACCACTCCCCAACCTTTTTGCAAATATTTCTTTTGAAAAGCCTAAGTAAGCGTTAATTCTGATGCACACAAATTGTGAGACCAGTGAGAAAATACTTCGAATTTGGGAAAAGAAAAATCCATTATTAAATGTCTGCAATAGAAGTATCATTATTACAATCATATGATTCTAAAAGCATTTCTAGCTGGACGTGTTTTCAAACTAATAAGCCAAAAGCAAATTTTGATATTTTTCTCACGGCCTGATATGTCCTAAGCCTTAACCTTGGGACCTCGAAGAACAGAAAAGAAGTGACAGACAGTTCTTGCTCACAGAAATCTGGCAGAAGTGAAAGTATGACAATGCATTCATGAATCAGAGAAGAGAATGAAGGGTGAGAGGCGCCAAGTCCCATAGTGCCCATCAGCAGAACTGTGAGTGAAAGCAGAGATCAAGGATAATCGTGGAAAATCTTCCGGAAGAGATGCGATTTGAGTTTGACTATGGCTACAAAGGGAAATCTTTTGTTTTTACTCCATTTAGCGTGGTCCCCAGCATAAAGACTCTCTGAAGCATGAACTGGCATGAAAGAGCTATTTTGGCCATTTCACTGAATCAACTAGCCAACAAGGGAATAATGTGGGTTTTACTCACCACACATCCACTAATCACTGATTGGATCTTCTGGCCCTAACTGGTACTGTTTCACTGACCAGTTCTGTTTTCTAAGTTTAAATACAACACCTGATGGAAAGAAATGTGAGCGCAGGACCACTGACACAGGAGGGAAGCAAGAATTATATGACTTCTTCAATTACAGTATTTCACAGAGAGTTAGCCCTCCATCCTAAACGTACTTTTCAGTTTTTCCCATATTAAGTGTCTTATCAGTAGTTAGCAAGTTTAAAAAAAATGTTTTTCAACTTAACGATGATATCACCACAGGAGCTACAAAAGCAAATTCAGAGAACAAAAGATCTTGACTGAAGTTTGTTTAGTAGCTGAGCTTAGTGTACAAGGGAAATCATTGACCACTCCATGGTACGAAAGTATTTATAAAATTTTGCCACCCATGCATAATTATGTGCACAAGTCAGCATGTTCACTGTGCTATCCGACAAAGTTTCAAACTCATTTCAGATACATTTTATGGGCAGTATATTCAAAGGCAGATTTCATTTATCACTATAAAATGTAAAGATATATACTTTAATGAAACCAGGGGTAAATAAATATGTGTGTGTGTGTATCCATTTATAGTGGGCTTCCCTGGTAACTCAGCTGGTAAAGAATCTGCCTGCAATGCAGGAGACCCCAGTTGGATTTCTGGGTCAGGAAGATCCCCTAGAGAAGGGATAGGCTACCCACTCCAGTATTCTTGCCTGGAGAATTGACATAGGAACCGGGCAGGCTACAGTCCATGGGGTGGCAAAGAATTGGACATGACTGAGTGACAGAGCACAGCACATCCATTTATAGTACACACACATTTATATACATATATAATAGCATACAAATCTATTTATAGTATGCACGTATACTGACATTTTTCTGAAATGTAAGTATTCACTTAAACACATGAAATACCAAAAAAAAAAAAAAAAACCAAAACATGAAATACCTTTCTGTTTGGAAGTAGCTACTGAAACAAAATTTTTCATAGTGAATGATGATTTCAAGTTTCAGAATAAATCTGTACCTCATCTTGCAAATGAGTTGGCAGAAACTAAAAGTGTTGACCCATTAAAATCTATATGACCTATAAACTGGTGGCATCGGTTATCTATTACTGCATGTGAAATTATCCCAAAACAATGACTTAAAACTAATCATGTATTATCTCCCACAGTCTCTGTCAGTTTAGTCATAAGCTTCAACGGAAAAAGTAGAGACAGCTTGTCTCCATTCCATGAGGCTGGGAGCATCATGGAATGATGACTGGAAGTTGGAAGTGAAATTATTTGAGCCTTTTTTCAATGATGTCCTAGCCTTGTTGCTGGCATCTGCCAGTAGCTTAGCTGAAGCTTCAACCAGAACATCTATGTATGGCCTCTTTCACAAATGAATACAATGTTCCCAAGGCAAACACTCTGAGAGAAAAAGTCAGAGAGAAAACTCACCCTTTTTAAGGCCTAGCCTCAGTACTCATCATACTCTTCATGAATATTCATTGGAAGGACTGATGCTGAAGCTGAAACTCCAATACTTTGGCCACCTGATGAGAAAAGCTGACTCATTTGAAAAGACCCTGATGCTGGGAAAGATTGAGGACAGGAGGAGAAGGGGACAACAGAGGATGAGATGGTTGGATGGCATCATTGACTCAATGGACATGGGTTTGGGTGAACTCTGGGAGGTGGTGATGGACAGGGAGTCCTGGTGTGCTGCGGTTCATGGGGTCGCAAAGAATCAGACACGACTGAGTGACTAAACTGAACTGAACTCAGTACTCATGTAGCATCATTTCTGCATTATTGTTGTTCAGTCACTCAGTCGTGTCTGACTCTTTGCAACCCCTTGGACTGCAGCACGCCAGGCTTCCCTGTTCTTCACCATCTTCTGGAGTTTGTTCAAACACATGTCCATTGCGTCAGTGATGCCATCCAACCATCTCATCCTCTGTAACCCCCTTCTCCTCCTGCCCTCAATATTTCCCAGCATCAAGTTCTTTTCCAATGAATCCTTCACATTAGGTGGCCAAAATATTGGAACTTCAGCATTAGTCCTTCTAATGAATATTCAGGGTTGATTTTCTTTAGGATTGACTGGTTTGACTGCCTTGCTGTCCAAGGGGCTCTCAAGAGTCTTCTTCAGCACAATTCAAAAGCATCAACTTTTTGGTGTTGAGCCTTTTTATGGTCCAGCTTTCACATCCATACACGTCTACTGGGAAAACCATGGCTTTGACTATACGGACCTTAGAGCTTCCCTGGTGGCTCTGATGGTAAATAATCTGCCTGCAATACAGGAGACCCATGTTGGATCCTTGGCTCAGAAAGATTCCCTGGAGAAGGAAATGGCAACCTACTCCAACATTCCTGCCTGGAGAATTCTATGGACAGGGAGCCTGGCGGGCTATACAGTCCATGGGGTCGCAAAGAGTCAGACATGACTGAACGAGTAACACACACACGTATAGACCTTTGGCGGCAAGTCATTTCTGCATAGTACTACGTTGATTGAGACTTTCAGAAGGCCCTGTGCAGATTCAGGTAACAGCAGACATAAATACAGGTCAGTAGTTACCTCTCATTAGGAGGAAAGGTGAGCGAGTTCTCTGGAATGGCTCTCAGAGGCCTTCTGAGGTAATGGGTAATGTCTATTTTTGAACTGAGGGAGAGGGGTCCTGTGAGTGTTCTCTCCACATCTCTACTCAAAATCCTCAGAACATGCCTTAACATATTCACCCCTAGGGATCACCATTGTTCCAAAGTTAAAGCCAACATTTTAAGCATATCATATGTCTCTTTCAGCCCTTGACTACTTAACCAGTATTATTTTTCACCTATGCCTGATTTTATTACATAGCAGGGTTTTTTTTAAAAAAGGCTTAAGTAAGAATAGAAGTGGGTGACCCAATACTGTTCTCTTTGGACTGGCTTACACACAACCATGGCATTTTGTACCTAAAAGCTCTATTTACGTATTTGGCTTTTTGTTGTTTTTGTGATTATGTGATTCTCAGTCTGTTCCTTGAGAGTAAAGCCTGAATACAATCCCTGAAACGAAGATGATTCTTCAGGTCTTTCCTGGAAGCTAGAGAGGAAAAATGTGTTTTGCACATTTGAAAAGTTGGAAATAGCTATTCAGGCTCTGGATTTATTCAAACCACCAATTTCTAATTTGTAAAATTCTTCTAATGGTGCTGGGCATAGAAAGCTGTACTAAAATTTTTGAAGGTGTTTACTTCTGTGAATTATGTATGTGTTTTTGGTCATTTCCTTGAAGGGCACTTCTAGTTAGCACGGCTTGTGCTTGACTTTCCTTTTGGCTAAACATACATCCCTGTACTGACTTTTTGGTTGGAACATTATGTTCCAACCCATCAACAAGTATTGGTTTAGCAACACTTGCATGCCAGGCACTGTGCTAGGTCCTTGGTATTTTGTAGTAAACAAGATTTCTGCTGTTCCTGCCACTTTATAGACTCATGATTAAACAGGAAGCATTATTTTTGTTGTATTTAAATCCTAAACAAGATTATTTTATGATTGTATTGAAAATTTATAAAAGAATGAAGTCCTTTACAACTTTCTACTTATACTCTTTAATGATAGTTTGGTTATCTGATCCATTTACAAATATAGGACAGACTTTAACTGAAAAGAAAGGACAGAGAATTTTTTTTTTAATTACATGAAAAAATAACACTAGGAACTTATTATTAAATAGGTCTTAATGATTATGGGTAATCTGTTAACACACATTTCTTCCAAGAGTTAAAAACTGTAGTTCATGAAATGAGAAAGGTCCAATGGCAAAGTTAAGGACTTAATGTTTCTTTTAATGTATATTTCAAACTGGATATTTTGGCTTATTTTATGTTTGAGAACATCCTATTTCTTAGCCACATAGAGGAAACGTAACATGTAATAATTTGTCACAGTCTATAAAATACTGATGCTTTTTGATGCCAAAAGGCACTGATGTCCTGGTTCTAAGATGGTTGTAGATACTCAAAACTGCAAAAATGATACAATCCATTCTGCAAGGTTTTTATATTTATAGGAGATGTATATCTCTGTGTATATCTGTGTATCAGTTGTATAAACAACTAAGATAGTTTAAATGATTTTTACTTACTCATAATCTTTTCTCAGCCACAAATAACACTGCTCCTATTTCCAACTGTTCTTCCAAATCATGGAAGTAAACAATAATATTCAATTAAACTGAATTGTTGTAGCAATCTTAAATATATCTACTCTTTATTTATTTTCTGGAATTGCTGAAAAATAAGTGTAGTCTATTAAGTTTCAGAAATTTGAATGTTTCTCATGAAATAATCCCTCAAGTAAAAACAATAGTAAAAGAGCCTAAAAATATTCTTATAAATCACTGCCTGATTTTTCTCTCCTATAAAAACAAAGTTCATAGAAAATTGACCTAACTTCAGTATTTAAGTCATTTTTCATATACAAATAAACTTTCCAAGTAACTTTGAAGCAATCTGGGAAACATTTCTACCTTAATTAATTTTCCTAAGAGTTTTATGAAAATGTTAACTTTCTTAAACTAGGATACATATCACAGTTTTTCCTAATTATCTATTTATATATATTATATGTGTATGTATATATATATATACATTTACATGAAATATTTATAAAAGAACAAGGTCAATCTGACAGAGAAAAATGGACAGTTTATTTTGCTCTCTCTGCTCCCAAATACTATCAAAACATCCTTTTTTGGTGCCTATTTAAACACTGGCAAATTACTTAGTAACAGCAGCATATATTCAGGCATATTTTTTTAGTTACCACATCAGTGTCAGGGATAAGAAATATTATCAGGTATGTACCTTCCAAAAATACCACATTATCAAAAAAAATAATATTGCACCAAGTAGGTCAACCATTCATTAAAGTCTGGGGTAACAGCAGTCACAGACTCATGTCAAGAAAAAGTAGGTCTGGCACAGTGCAGAGAAAATCACTTTGTCTACTGTAGAACAAATACTAAAGTTTGGATATGGAAAAGGAAATTGCTCCCTCTTTAGATTTTTTTTTTTAATCTTTAAGCATTCATTCTTCCAACAAATACTTATTAACTGTCTATGACATTAAAGACAACATGCCTAGGAGGCAGGGGAATCAGGGAATTGTTGTTCAAAGGGTGTGACGTTTCAGTTATGTTAGATTAATCGGTTTTAGGGATCTGCTATTCAGCATAGCACTTATAGTTAACAATATGGTATGGTTTTCCCAATAGTGATGTATGGATGTGAGAGTTGGACCATAAAGAAGGCTGAATTCTGAAAAAATGATGCTTCTGAGCTGTGGTGTTGGAGAAGACTCTGGAGAGTCCCTTGGACTGCAAGGAGATCAAACTAGTCCATCCTAAAGGAAATCAATCCTGAATATTCATTAGAGGAACTGATGCTGAAGCTGAAGCTCCAATACTTTGGCCACCTGATGCAAAGAGCCAACTCATTAGGAAAGGCCCTGGTGCTGGGAAAGATTGAAGACAGGAGGAGAAGGAAACGACAAAGGACGAGATGGTTGCATGGCATCACCAACTCAATGGACATATGTTTGAGTAAGCTCTGGAAGATGGTGAAGGACAGGGAAGCCAGGCATTGCTGCAGTTCATGGGTTGGCAAAGAGTCGGACATGACTGAGCAACTGAACAGCAAAAATTGGTGCTCTTCAAAATTTGTTAAGAAGGTGGATCTCATGTTAAGTGTTCTTACCACAAGATAAGTAAATAAAAAATAAAAAGACATAAGGAAATCTTAGGAAGAGTTCATTATATCTATTACTGGTGGTGATGGTATCATGGGTGTTTGTCTATGTCTGCTGCTGCTAAGTCGCTTCAGTCGTGCCCGACTCTGTGCGACCCCAGAGACGGCAGCCCACCGGGCTCCCCCATCCCTGAGATTCTCCAGGCAAGAACACTGAAGTGGGTTGCATTTCCTTCTCCAATGCATGAAAGTGAAAAGTGAAAGTGAAGTCTCTCAGTCGTGTCCGACTCTTTGCGACCCCATAGACTGCAGCCCACCAGGCTCCTCTGTCCGTGGGATTTTCCAGGCAAGAGTACCGGAGAGGGGTGCCATTGCCTTCTCCATTGTCTATGTCTGCTACTGCTGCTGCTAAGTCACTTCAGTCGTGTCCGACTCTGTGCAACCCCATAGACTGCAGCCCACCAGGCTCCCCCATCCCTGGGATTCTCCAGGCAAGAACACTGGAGTGGGTTGCCATTTCCTTCTCCAATGCATGAAAGTGAAAAGTGAAAAGTGAAGTTGCTCAGTTGTGTCCGACTCTTAGTGACCTCATGGACTGCAGCCTACCAGGCTCCTCCATCTATGGGATTTTCCAGGCAAGAGTACTGGAGTGGGTTGCCTTTGCCTTCTCTGTGTCTATGTCTAAACTCATCTAATTATACCCATTAAAATGTGCAGTTTTTTGTATATCAATTGCACCTCAATACATCTGTTTTTACACTTACAAAAGGAAAATGACACCATTCTGGGTATTTGGGGAAGAACTGTAACAAGGTGTTTACCTTCATGGATCTTACTTTCTATGAAAGGGAAAGAAAAAAATCAACATCAAGGGTATCAGTTAGTGATATGCTAACATTGCAGGTTACACATCTTAAGGTTCAAGTTTATTAACATCATCATCACACACATCAACCTTAGTATAGCATCACCACCTTAAAATAACTTTTATCCAACACTCATAAAGAACCACTTGGTTAAATACTCTACAAAGAAGTAAAAAGATGCTGTCTCTATACTCTGGAGGCATTTAATACAAGAGAAACTGCCACCAGTCAACAAAAGAACATCAAAGTTATGCAAAGTTAATTTGTAATCAATAGCTAGTATTATCGAGTGAGATTTTCTAGAAGGTGCAAATACAGAAGGGATGGAAGTGATATGGAAATTGCCTACCTTGTTCCATGAGTTAGAAACTGACTTAAAACTTTTCACCAACAAAGGAACCAACTTTCATTTAACTCAGTGAGTTGCCACAATATTTCCCCCTTACCCAATTATTCTGAGAATTTTTAGGTAACTCTTTGACACTTTCTGTTGCAGTAGAGTCAAAGATTGGCATGAACAAGGCAAACTCCTTCCTGGAATGAAGGCTCAGCCCAGGAGATGTTTATTTTTCTCATTAGTTCTGTCTTGCTTGCAAAGAAAACTCTAATATGGGGACAGGATATCGGGAAAATCAAAACCAGAAAAAAAAAAAGTGTAGCTGATTTCACTGGAACTGAACTTGAGTCCTAGACACCCTAGATTTTCCTACCTCAGCCTAATATTAATTATGTTCCACACCAAGTGGCAGTACTGGTAAAGAACCTGCCAGCTAATGCAGGAGACATGAGACATGGGTTCGATCTCTGGGTAGGAAAAATCCCTGGAGGAGGAAATGGCAACCCACTCCAGTGTTCTTGCCTGGAGAATCCCATGGGTAGAGGAGCCTGGCAGGCTACAGTTCATAGGGTCGCAAAGAGTGTGACATGATTGAAGTGACTTAGCAGACACATTATGACCTTGCAAGTTCAGGTGATAACAATTGGTGGGCTTCTTATTTAAAATTGCAGAGAAATAATAAAATTCACCAATACATCTCTAAATGGTCATCTTCTATCAGGTAATGTCAGAGGGTGATGCTGGTCAGACAATGGATTACCATTCCTTAGGTTCCAGGTCAGTGCATGATCCAATAAGGGACAGCAGTGCAGCAGTGTGTCCTGTGGTTCATGGGGCTGCAGTTAAACTTTCTGAGTCAGGGAGTCTTTCAGGATGAGGCAGGGAGCAAGAGAAGAAGTGAAAAGGTGTGTATTCATGTTAAATGGAAATATGCTACCTGGAATCGACCACAGAACAACCCACTGTGTTATCAGATTATTCCACAATGGATCTCAGAGTCTCAAGGTGTGGAAAGAGAGCAAGTACATGTAGCTGATGGGAAGAATAAAAGAGAGAAGGGGAAATTTAAGTAAGCTATGCAACCCAGAGAGGCCACCTTTGGCTGGTATGGAAATGAATGATTCTTTGGGCATCAACAGACTGGGTCCCCTGAAGGAAGAGGGAGAGTAGCTGTCAAAGTGGAATGAATAAAAACTAACACAACATTGTAAAGTGATTATACTCCAATAAAAAAGAAACAAATGATAAATAATAAAATTTCGGGGGAAAAAAAAAAAAGCCATTCTTCCTCTGTCTTCATTTTGCTAGAGGCCAGACTTCTCCATGTGACAAGAGTGGCACGTTTTCAGTTTTCATCTGGATTCTTAACAACATAGATACACGCTTGATGGTCGTGAATAATCTGGCAAAGACAAAGATGAAAGCATAAAACACAGAAGCCAGCAAAATCCTTCTGAGACAGAAAGGGAAGGAAATTGACACAAGTAGGAATGAGCTGAACACATCTCCCCAAGCCACATAGTCCTTTCTGGACACACGCAGAGACTCAATTCCTTATCTTCTACAGGAAAGGAAAATAATGCCTGCCAGTAAGTCTACTTGCCATGCATTCTACAAGACACTGGGTCTTTCCCAGAGGGTCCAGCTCTGTGCTAAAAAGTACAAGGAAAAGCAAATGGTTTGGAAAGAAAAGCTGTTGATGTCTTTTTTCACCGCAAAGGTACTTCAAGTTGTAAATGAACACACACAATCTGTGTTTATTTTCTTTTAAATATATTTTTGAAAATAGTCTGTGATCCAAAATATGTGTTTTCAATTTTGCCTGCCATTCCTTGGCCATGAGTGATATATTTTATCCATATTCATAACCACGCATAAACTTTCTATTCATAGCTCACTCTGCAGTATAAATTCTGGCGGCTGGGAGGAATTTCCTTGTGTGGCTGCATCTGGTAATCTTTTACCAGAGGCCTGGCTCCGAATCCATGTTTGCATTCCTCCAATGGCTCAGATTAAATGTAAAGGAATGAGGAATTTGGGTCTTCCTTCAAAAAAACCAACTGCATGTACATATCCCGGGAAGGACAGGACGGTATGTCCGTAAGCTCTTGCTAGCTTCAGGAATGTCTAACCTGATTTCCTGTTATAAATATTTCATTAAAAAAAATCTTTAGAAGTATGCCAGTTCAAACTCAGTGCAGACCTTTCCAGTACCAGCTCTCTGTGGCAGTGGGAAGCCAGCCCCAGAAGGTCATGGGCACTCCCACTGTCCTCCTCACCCTCAATATGAGAGCAAGTCACTTCCCCAGGGGTCTCTTCTGGGTGGTAGAGACCCAGAAGCTGTGGGTGGCAGCCTGGTGTGTATGCACAACTTGAAGAGGAGGCTTGTTTACTAAGGGATGAACTTCAAAGCCATCTCACAGAGAAAGTATCTTCCCCATGTCCACCCCTGCTTCTGAGAACAAGCTTCTACTTTCAGGCAGGAATCTTGGTTGGATCTCCCTCCTTGGAGGTACTCCCGCCAGCCCCTTTCCTCTGACTTTGATGAGGTGACGCTGACCCATCACGGGTTCATCCTGGTGCCCACGCTTGGAAGGTACCATGCAATCCGTGTTTGTGGGTTGATATATGAGATGAGCTGGTGTTTGGGAGTGAGAGGAGTTGCCTCCTTGGTTAAACAGGGAGCCCAGGGTGTTTCACTTTTCAGGTCTTCACCCAATCTCATCTTCCTACTGGGCTTTCCTTGCTGGGGCTGCCAGTGAACTCCAACCGAGAGGCTATGAAAACATACATAGGACAGGGAGGCAGAGAAAGGGCACAGGGTGTTCCTCTGGCTTCTTAGTCTTGCCTTTCCGTACGTGGCAGTCGTATTCCAAATAAGATAGCTTCCTGCTTCCTTTGATTCGCCTTAACTGGGAACGTAAGGTCAACTTTGGGAAGGAAGCAAAGAGATGTATTTAAAGCCACTGGAAGCAGCCGCAGAATGTTCCTTCTTTCCGAGGGTAAACAAGAGCAGAGTGGGGGTGTCTTTATCATACATTTCCCAGATATAGTTCTCAGGTTTCCCACAACACAACTCAGGAAAATCCTGTTTTTACTATTAAACTTGGGTTCATTCACGTAGAGTTGTTGCAATCACTGTTTTGAGTGTTTTCAAACTGACTGGCATAAAGTTAATAACATTGACCAAGACCAGCTGTGTCAACAGAGGCCAAGAAATTACTGAATGGCCAATTCATTGATGATATTTATAACTGTTGTCTATAGATAATGTGTCAGCATTATTGGGAAAAAAAAAAAAGTAGTGAAAGGTTGATCTACATTCTGCACATTCAAAAGATAACTTCATCAATTACTTTCATATTAGTAACTTGGGTATATGTCTGTTTCCAGAACACATTTATTCTTTGCTGCACTCCACAATTGAATACTCAGTCATGTATCTATAAAGGAGTAATATGGAACCGTGTGCCACACAGAGGGTACACGATATGGCTTTCTTCCTTAGCAGATAATACAAGTGAGCAAACCAACAATTATGATACAATAGTTTAAAAATAAATTTGGAGATGTGCTTAAGATGCTATAGAAGTAAGATGTATATATCTATGTTGTACTGGGAAGAAGGGTCTGTAAAAAAGTTTCTTTGTGAAAGAAAATTTTAGTCAACTCTCAACCAATGGATAAGACTTATGAGGCCAGGATGAGCTAAGGAGTGCAGTGGATTGTTCTAGCACATGCAAAGGCATACATACATACAGAAGAGTCTTAGGAATCTGAAGAACCCATAGTGTACTAGGATTATAGTATGCACTTTGAGCACACCCAGAAGTGAGGTGGATAAAAAGTACTCATTTTTCATGATTCATGAAAACTCTCTGAGGCCACTCCATGAGATTTGCAATTATCCTGACATCTTTGTCACACACATGACATCCTCACCTTCCTTGGGAAGCCCATACAGAATTTTATCAGAAGAAGGATCTATAGTTATCATTTTAGAAAGGATCATTCTGACTGTAATACTGAGGACTGATTAAGAAGAGAGAGGCAAAAGAAGGCTCAGGGAGGATGTTAAGGAGCTACAGAATTGGGTTTCAAATGAAAAGAACTCTAGAGCTCTAAAGACGAAATACGCTATAAAGTTGAGTGCCCAGTTTGGGAAAAGGGTAAGTACCTGAGTGAGGAAAATGTCAAGAATTGAAAAGGGTTGGAGATTTTACCCTACTTGAGAATTAGCAGTTTAACTTGTCATAGTTTCATGAATGCTGAGAGCAGACATAAGTCTCCTGGGTTAGAGACAGGAGAGTTTAGTCTTCATAGCAGTAGCAGAAGCCAGAGTATCTGCATTTTTGTTCCAGTGCCCTGAGCCTTTGTGTCCACAAGGTGACAGAGAAAAGGAACAGATGACCCCTACACATACAGATTGTATTATTGAAAAAGAACCCTATATTTAGAGAGCCTGAAATATTCTCAGGAGGATTAAGCATGCTCATCTTTTTCTCTGGTTAAAGACACTATATATCTCTTCTAAGATTATAAGCAAATCTTCATGCTGCTACAGAGACACTTAATTCTGTCTTCCAAGACTTTTCACACTACAAACATTCTTGCAAAGATGATCTCAAACAATGGGCGCTCAATGCCTGGCTTGCAAGACTTGCAGAAATATAAAACACCCACAGAGAACTGTCTCTCAACAGGAAACACAAAAGGAAAAAAAGGAATTAGAATGCCTTTCAGTTCTGTGACTAGAGCAACTAGGTGAAGAAGTTGCAGTAGGAACAGGAGGTTTGGTTTCATGTATGATTCAAAGCTGAAATGGTAAAGAACATGACAAATGAGTCTTTAGTGTCACAATCATATGTGACAACGGTTAACCTCTAAATTTGCAAGAAGTTTAGATTTCTCTTCTCAACACTGTAGTGATGAATCTCCCTAACCAGAATAGTGCTTTCTGGAAGAAATTCAAAACTGTTGCAAAGTTTGAACCAATCACCAGCTTGAATATCCTGACATACATGGCCTTCTAAGAAGAATCAGTGAGATTAAGAAACCATTATTAAGAGCCAAATTAGAAGGAAATGCATAATTCAACCTTTGACATGCTTTATGAGAATTGTAGATCCTACTCAAATTTTTCAGAGTAGGAAAAGGCTATTATGCACAGGGCATCCTGCAAGCTAAAGGAAAGACCACTGAGGACTTCTCTGACAGTCTAGTGGTTAAGACTTTGCTCTCCAGTACTATTGCCTGGAAAATCCCATGGACAGAGGAGCCTGGTGGGCTGTCGTCTATGGGGTCTCACAGAGTCGGACATGACTGAAGCAATTTAGCAGAAGTAGCAGCAGCAGCTCCCATTTTAAGGATCACGGGTTTGATCCCTGATCAGGGAACTAAGATCCCACGTGCCATGCTGCATGGCCAAAAATAAATAACAAATAAGCTCATCACTGAGTTTGTGATGAGCTGAATTATTATTCCAGAGACCTTACACATCTGTTTGCACTTCACTGTAGCACTGATTTATCTGAATTATAATTCTTTGTTCACAGTTGTTCATCTCTTCCAATAAACCACAAGTTTCTAAAACTAGAGAGTGTCTTATTCATCTTTATGTTTTTCTCACTCCTACCTTCAGTCTGATTGTTTTATAAATCAGAAATGAGAAATTAATTTATCTTAAGCTTACCCTTTGCATCTTAGAGTCTCCTTTGTCCTCCATACCATGTATCCTGGATAACATCCAATAAGACAAATTATCTTCAGAAATTAAGTAGAATGGGCCAAGCAGTTTCAACAAACAACATATAGGAAATCTTATTTATATACTATTTCTTAGTTATATATCATTAATATTTTACTCATGGACGAACATAATCCCCCCAAAAAATGAATTGCTGTAATCCATATTTCCTTTTCTTAGGTCATAAGGCTTTGGCTACTTCAATGGAACGATAAATTGCTTTGTAAAGAAAATAATGACATCATTATATTAATCTACAAATAAGTATAAAATTTTAGTTGCTCTGAATTTTAACAGTCCAATTAACATCTGTCTTGCCTTTAGCTTCTTTAAAGATACAATCTATTTACATGTGTTAATGTTTCTCAGTTGCTATAGTTTGCCTTAGCCCCAAGGATTATGTCACCAAAACCGTTACAGCATTATAAAGTGATTTTGGTATTACACAGAGAAAAATCAGTGGCTTTGTATACCACCGTTGACTTACCCTGGGAAAATCCAAGATCTAGAGTTTTGCCACTGACTGGGATGGTAATAGTAAAAACCAAAATTGACAGAAAAGGTGAGAGGTTTTATAAAACTCTCCAATCATTTCCAATAAAATGATTTGGAGCTGGGTTGTGTAGATTTAACAGGATTTTATTAAATCAAACACTTCCCTAAAAAATTCAACTATTGCATTAGTTTCTGCTACTGCTGCTAAGTCGCTTCAGTTGTGTCCGACTTTGCGCGACCCCATAGACGGCCTCCTACCAGGCTCCTCTGTCCCTGGGATTCTCCAGGCAAGAACACTGAAGTGGGTTGCCATTTCCTTCTCCAATGAATGAAAGTGAAAAATGAAAGTGAAGTTGCTCAGTCGTGTCCGACTCTTAGCAACCCCATGGACTGCAGCCTACCAGGCTCCTCTGTCCATGGGATTTTCCAGGCAAGAGTACTGGAGTGGGGTGCCATTGCCTTCTGCAATTAGTTTCTGAGGGTTGCTATAACAACATATTACAGACTCAATGGCCTAAACAACAGTAATTTAGTGTCTCACAATTCTAGAGCTAGAAGTCTAAGACCAAGGCTTCAGCTGCACTGGTTTCTTCTGAGGGTTGTAAGAAAGAATCTCTTCCTTGTCACCCCCTCTTCTGGTAGTTTGTCAGAAATCTTTGGCATTCCTTTCCAGTGGTAAAGAATCTGCCTGCTAATGCAGGAAATGCAGGAGACACAGATTCGATCCCTAGGTCAGGAAAATCCCCTGGAGGAGGAAACAGCAACCTTCTCCAGTGTTCTTTTTTTTTTTTTTTAACTGGAGGCTAATTACTTTACAATATTGTAGTGGTTTTTCCCATACATTGACATGAATCAGCCATGGGTGTACATGTGTCCCCCATCCTGAACCCCCCTCCCACCTCCCTCCCTATCCCATCCCTCACAGTCATCCTAGTGCACCAGCCCTGAGCACCCTGTCTCATACATTGAACGTGGACTGGTGATCTGTTTCACATATGATAATATACTTGTTTCAATGCTATTCTCTCAAATCATCCCGCCCTCGCCTCCTCCCACAGAGTTTCCAGTGTTTTTGCCTGGAAAATCCCATGGATGCAAGAGCCTGGTGGGCTACAGTCCATGGGGTTGCAGAATCAGACACAACTGAGCATGAGCACTATCCTGTATCTCGTAAACTCCAACCTCTGCCTTGATACTCACGTGGAGTTCTACCTGTGTGTGTGACATTCTGTCTCCTTCTTTTCCAAGTCACTACCTGTGACCTCAACTATTACTTGAAAAATAGGTTTTATACCACAGTATAATCAGAACCTGACTTATCAACAGGTTGATCTCCTTCCCTTCAGGAAATAGTCAAACTCACCAAGAAAATTTTTTTTAATATATTTTAATCCAGAAAATTAAAGAAAGGGACAAAGTAAAAAAGAATAATATTGCTGCAGTAAAATTCACATTCAGGCTAAACTGTAACTCCCATGAGAGCAGGGGTCAGATCTGTTGAACCCACATCTTCGTACACAGCGAGTTGATGAAAGAATGAATAAAAGTAGTTCTTTATTGACATAGCCATAGGAAAAGCCCTCAGGTATCTTGATGGAAAAAAGTGAGAGGAAAGGCATAAAGCTTTGTATTTTAGTTCCAAGGTTTACATCTGGAAATAAGAAAATCCATGTTCAAATTCCAGTTCTTGCTGTTTCGTCCATTTTGAGCTTTGGTGTCTGCACCTGTAAAATGGAGATAAAATCTTTCTGAATTCTTATGAAATTTAGAAAGAATTTATCTCAACTGCTTAGTATGTAAAAGTACTTCATGTATGGGTGACTGTGGTATTTGTTATTGTTTGCTGTTGCTATGGTTCTACATTCCCCACAAATCCTATACAGCTTGGCACATAGTCGATATTCAATAAAAGGTTAACTATGGAAAACTGAAGTTTCCTCATGGTTTATGTTGGATGGTCTGGGTCTGCTGAATATTAAACTTTAGTATTTCACACTAAGACACTATGGAAGATCGAATAACACCCCCACCACCAAAAAAAAAAAAAAATGTTGCCCATGTCCCAATCCCCAGAATTTGGGTAGATTACTTCCCAGGTGGCCCAGTAGTAAAGTCAGCCTGCCAATGCAGGAGACGCTGGAGACACAACTTCGACCCCTCGGTTGGGAAGATCCCCTGGAGGAGGAAATGACAGCCCATTCCAGTATTCTTGCTTGGGAAATCCCATGGACAGAGGAGTCCGTGGGACCGCAAAGAGTTGGATGTGACTGAGCACACACGTATGCAAAGGTTACTTTATCTGACCAAAGGGCGGACTTTGTGGCTATGATTAAGTTAAACATCTTCAGATGAGGAGATTATCCTGGTGGACCCAGTGTAACCACAGGAATCCTTATAAGAGGCAGCAGAAGGGCCAAAGTCAGAGAGAGACAAGGGAGGCAGATTATAGAGGCTGCAGTGACCTTGGAAGATCAAAGCCCAGACTGCTATCCAGAATACCAGAGACTTAAAAGACATACGTTTATAAATCTTCTGATATTACAGGGAGTGATTTCATGATGGGTGAGGAAGATAAGTCAGAACTGTGGCAGACTGCTGAGATTACATTCCTTATACAGGCAAGTACTAGTTTTCCAGGCTCTTTGCCCCAGTGTAAGAAGCCAACACCATGGGAAGTCATTCTGTATCTATGCTCCATGCAATCACACTGCTTACACATCTTCATCCCATAATCCTTTTGATTCTATTAAAATTACATCTTATATGGCTTGCTTGGTATCACAGAAGACTGAAGAAAAAAGAGATACGATGGTCCAGGGTATAGGGGATAAAAGGCAAGAAAGTCAGATGATAAGTGGATGGAGGTGGGCAGGTAGACCAACACACCAGGAGAGAGCAGTGTGTAAACTGTTCATTAGAGAGGTCTTGCAGAGAAGGGGACAGTGTCCAAGTTCCATAGTGTTTTGTATGGTAGATTCTTCCCAAAGGGAGAGCTGCCAATATGTCTTTGTTGAATGTGACAAAATCAGACACAGCTAACAGGGCAATAAGAAGAAAAACATGAACGTGCAATATCCTGGAAATCAAGGGAAGAAACCACAAAGGGATGATTATTCCTGTCGGATGCTGTTCATATCACATAGAATACAGCCTGAAAGGAAGTCTGAGATTTATAGCTGCTATATTTAAATGGACCCAGTTTATAGTTACTATAAACATCTATTTTATGCCCAGTCAGTGCTAGGCACTCAGGCACATACTCAAGCCCATAACTTTTACTTGATGTTTTCTCCCTCTTAATTGTAAATGTGGCTAGTGATGCACCAAATTTTTATTTTCACTGGCATTATTAATTTATGTGTGCATGCTAAATCACTTCAGTCATACTCTCTCTTTGCAACCTTATGGACTATAGCCCACCAGCCTCCCTCTTTGGGATTCTCCCCAAAGACAGAGATTCTTGCCAAGAATACTGGACTGGGTTGCCATTTCCTACTCCAGGGGATCTTCCAAACCCAGGGATCAAACCTGCATCTCTTATGTCTCTGGCAGGTTCTTTACCACTGGGGTCATCTCACCTTATGCAGGCTGCTGCTGCTGCTGCTAAGTCGCTTCAGTCGTGTCCGACTCTGTGCGACCCCAGAGACAGAAGCTCACCAGGCTCCCCTGTCCCTGGGATTCTCCAGGCAAGAACACTGGAGTGGGTTGCCATTTCCTTCTCCAATGCATGAAAGTGAAAAGTGAAAGTGAAGTCGCTCAGTCGTGTCCGACTCTTAGCGATCCCATGGACTGGAGCCTATCAGGATCCTCTGTCCATGGGATTTTCCAGGCAAGAGTACTGGAGTGGGGTGCCATTGCCTTCCCCATTATGCAGGCTATATACTAGTTACTATAGATTTTTTGTTGTTGCTGTTTAGTCCCTAACTTGTCTCTTTTGAGAACCTGTGGACTGCAGCCCACCAGGCTCCTCTGTCCATGTGATTTCCCAGGCAAGAATACTGGAAAGGGTCACTATTTCCTTCTCCAAGGGATCGTCTTGACCCAGGGAGCAAATGCATATCTCTTGCAACAGCAGATGAATTCTTTCCCACTGAACCACCAGTGAAACCCACAGACATTTCGCTTTTTTCCCAAACAATTCCCTCCATGTACTTTTCTACCTCATATTCCTCTGTCTTCACTTTTGTCCATCTAGCCATCCTTCAAGCAAACTCAAGTGTTTCTTCTTCTGTAGAAAGAGCCCTCTTTTTTTTCTTTATTTTTGAGTCACATTTATTAGGGGCAACCCTATACTGGTACCTAGCTCCTATTTTCCACACATGATCTCATTAACTGTTCAAAACAACCCAAGGAGGAGGGTCTTGTTATTATTCCCATATCACAGAAAAGGACAGAGAAGATAAGTAATTTGCCCATGGTTCCCTTACCATGAACTTGGAGGATTGGGTTTCAGCCATGTCTGTTGGCTGAATTCAGAACTGGGATCTTAACTTTTTGTTTGTTTGTTTTTCTTTGCCTCTTTATTTATTTTTTAATTGGAGGAAAATTGCTTTACAACATTTGTGTTGGTTTCTACCATCAGATCAGATCAGATCAGATCAGTCGCTCAGTCGTGTCCGACTCTTTGCGACCCCATGAACCGCAGCACGCCAGGCCTCCCTGTCCATCACCAGCTCCCGGAGGTCACTCAGACTCGCAACCATCGAGTCAGTGATGCCATCCAGCCATCTCATCCTCTGTCGTCCCCTTCTCCACCTGCCCTCAATCCCTCCCAGCATCAGAGTCTTCTCCAATGAGTCAACTCTTCGCATGAGGTGGCCAAAATACTGGAGTTTCAGCTTTAGCATCATTCCTTCCAAAGAAATTCCAGGATTGATCTCCTTCAGAATGGACTGGTTGGATCTCCTTGCAGTCCAAGGGACTCTCAAGAGTCTTCTCCAACACCACAGTTCAAAAGCATCAATTCTTCGGCGCTCAGCCTTCTTCACAGTCCAGCTCTCACATCCATACATGACCACAGGAAAGACCATAGCCTTGACTAGGCGAACCTTTGTTGGTAAAGTAATGTCTCTGCTTTTGAATATGCTATCTAGGTTGGTCATAACTTTCCTTCCAAGGAGCAAGTGTCTTTTAATTTCATGGCTGCAGTCACCATCTGCAGTGATTTTGGAGCCCAGAAAAACAAAGTCTGACACTGTTTCCACTGTTTCCCCATCTATTTCCCATGCAGTGATGGGACCAGATGCCATGATCTTCGTTTTCTGAATGTTGAGCTTTAAGCCAACCTTTTCACTCTCCACTTTCACTTTCATCAAGAGGCTTTTTAGCCCCTCTTCACTTTCTGCCATAAGAGTGGTGTCATCTGCATATCTGAGGTTATTGATATTTCTCCCGGCAATCTTGATTCCAACCTGTGTTTCTTCCAGTCCAGCATTTCTCATGATGTACTCTGCACCATACAATAGTGCAAATCAGCCGTAATTAGACATATATCATCTTCCTTCTGAGTCTACCCCCTCACAACCATTCCCACACCTCTATGTCACCACAGAGCACTGGACTGGGCTCCCTGTGTTATACTGCAACTTATCACCATCTATCTATTTTACACACGGTAGTGTATATATGGGCTTCCCAGGTGGTACAGGTTGTAAAGAACCCAAATGGTAACGCAGGAGATGCAAGTTCAATCCCTGGGTCGGGAAGATTCCCTGGAGGAGGAAATGGCAACCCACTTCAGTATTCTTGCCTGGAGAATTTCATGGACAGAGAAGTCTGGTGGGCTACAGTCCATAGCGTCACACAGAGTCAGGCACCACTGAAGTAACTTAGCATGCATGCACAGGGTATATATGTCAATGCTACGTTCTCATTTCATCCCACTTTTTCCTTCCTTCAGAGAACCTAGAGCCTGTTATACAGAGCGAAGTAAGTCAGAAAGAAAAGAAAAATAGACTACATTAATACATAAAATCTAAAAAAAAAAGGCACTGATAAACCTGTTTGCAGGGAAGGAATGGAGACACACAAATAAGAGAACAAACTTGTGGATCTTAACTTCTGCATCACGTTCCCGTCCCTCCCCACTTCCTGTCCAGAGAGCAACTTGCTTCTTCTCCCTGTATTTGAGCACCTTTCTTACTGGCAGTAGGGTGCCTGTAAGATATTTCTTACGCTATTAGGCAATTAGGTACATATCTGCCTCCCAATGGACTCTGAACCTACAGCTTTTCCCTTTTCCTCACTAGTGTATTCTCTGTGCATGGTGTAGGACTAGAATCTAGAAGGATCTACAGTAAGTCCTTAGTGTTTGTTGACATGTTTCTCTTCTCGAAAGGGGGAAAAAAAAAGCCTTCTATGTGTTCTAGACTTAGTATTCAGCTTAACAGCAAAGTTTTCTGGTTGTCACATAAAAACAAATTAATAAGAAGTTTCCATATAGTTTTACTACATAAGCTCCCAGAGTGACATATAACTGTTGTGTTTTTTCAGAAAACTTGAGAGTTATGACGGAAAAAGGCAGAATAAAGTAGATTTTTTAATGAATATTTTGATGCAATTATTTGTTAAAAAAAAAAAAAGAGTACTTATTTTCCAAAATTTCAGGGTTAAGAGTAAGTATGTGAAATAAAACTAAGTATCAAGAGAATGTTTCTCACATTTTTGCTTCCTATGTAATAGTAATGACACTACTAAAATCTATACTGGGATGTCTGTTTTTAAAGTGATGGAAAATGTGCTTGTATCGTTTTGCTTCTCAGGCTGAGACTTCTAGCGCATTATTAAGACAGTCAGCATTTTAATGAAAACTTTAGACAGGTCTGAATCCTGAGGCTTTAAACAAAAAATAATGTATGCACATCCATTTGATAATGTGTAAAGCATGGTTTGTTTTTCTGTTTTGGGTTGTGTTTTTTTTTTTTTTTTTTTTTACATCTACCATGGTAAAGACCTCATGCGAAGAGTTGTCTCATTGGAGAAGACTCTGATGCTGGGAGGGATTGGGAGCAGGAGGAGTAGGGGACGACAGAGGATGAGATGGCTGGATGGCATCACTGACTCGATGGATGTGAGTCTGAGTGACCTCCGGGAGTTGGTGATGGACAGGGAGGCCTGGCGTGCTGCGATTCATGGGTTCGCAAAGAGTCGGACATGACTGAGTGACTGATTTGATCTGATCTGACCATGGTAAAGAAACTTCTTTGAAGTTCTGTAGACAGAAACACCACCTCCTATCAGCCCCACATCCTGATGGGGTATTCTGAGCTGGACTTACCCTAAAAGGTCTGTTCCTGCTGGCAACCCCACATGATAAGATGGTCCTGTGTACCCAACAGGCACCAGCTCACTCTGTGCAAAGTCACAATGAAAGACTTTTGCTTCAGAAGGTCTGCTGACTTAGAGAAGTAAAAAACACAATCAACCTTAACCACACGGACCCCACAGGGAACATCACAGTGGATCGATGAATTTCGGATGTAATAGGGCATTTACTCCCTTAAGTATCATATGCCAGTTTCAAAAGTAACCAATTTAAATAGAAATCTTTCCAAACAGTATCTTATGTTTTCTTCTTCTTGAACCAGTAATCAAACATCATTTGAGATTTTCTTCATCACTTACTGTCACCCACATGAACATTTTTAAATAAGTTTCATTGCAAGGATATAATGGCTCTGGGGTTTATTAAAACTGACAAGGATTTGGGCCTTTACACTAAACCTATACATTTTTTTTTCTCATTTAGCTTTTTTCCCATCATTTTATGTGCATATAGAAGTCAATGACTCACTCTCTTCTGAGCATGTAAAAGTCTGAGCATGTAAAAGACTACAGATCTGAATTGCTTTCAATTTGGAAACCATTTACATCTTTAGCAACCATAGATAAGTTGTGATATGTTAATAACTGTGATGTATGTGTGATAACAGTAAACAGTTGAAATGAAGGCCAGCTACGCCCTCCCAAGAATCCTGAAACTGAGCCTTAGTGCCTTGACTGGGTGTGTTTTTAGGAGCCCACAGCTGCTGTATTTTTTAATTCCTGGTTTGCAGCTATATTCCCTAAAGGTTACCAAATGGATTAATTCCTTAACAGACCAGGTACTAAAGCGATAAGCTCATTTACCTCATTCCTGTATAATCACATTTATCTGCAGAGTTCCAAACAGAGCTTGTACTGTGTGGCAAGAGACTAGGTTATGTAACGTGGCCTGGAAGCTTGCATATCCTTTCTCAATCATTTAGCAGATATGTGATTTCAGACAGGTTGTTTGACTTTTCTGTGCCACGATCGTCTTCTCTACAAAATAAAGGAAATGAAAGTACCCTAATTCATGGGGTTGCTGTGAAAAGTAAATGTGTGGCATCCACAGCACCATGCTTAGCACATACTGAGCATTCAGTGAATGTTGGCCTTTATTAGCATCATGATTGCAAACTTGGAACTGAGTCTCTGCACATGCTCCATATCCATGATCCATCTTAAATTCTACTTCCTGCAGAGACATTTTCTAAATGTAACAGATCTTCTCTTTAAAACATCAGGAGGACTTTGACCAGCTTTTCTTTTGGTGTTTGTCTTGCTGTACTTGCCACTGCAGTTACAGGGAAAAGCTCAGAGGATGGCAAGAACCACTGTATTGATCACCAGGACCGAAAGCACCCAAGACCAGGCAAACACTAGCTTTGAACTGAGACAAGACATATGTGTATTTATGAGGCATCTCATTCACTTAAAAATTATGTATCAATTATTTTGGGGGAATATCCCCACTTAATAATAATCTAACAGAGGAAAACTTGCCATGAGAGTGAGTAATTTTTACCAGAAAAAATGAAGTTTTCTAAGTGCTGTTTTAGGCTGCTAAATCTCAACTAGGCACATCAGTAGAAACGCCAACCACCTCAAAGAATGTGACTCAGTCATAACAGCAGGACTTTGTCTCACCCTTAGATCTTTCTCTAGAAAAGGAAAACCAATACCCCACAGGGGGTCCTCCAGGTTGACTTCCTCAGGGGTTGCCCTGCTCTGGCAATGCTAGTTGACAACGCAGATGGAAAATGTTGAAACACCTGGATGGTCTTCCAAAGACGTCAAGCTAAAGCCTGTGGAACGTTGCTTTGATGTAACTACCCTTCCACATACTCTCCCAGTTCCCTCAAGCGAAGAAGGGAGGAATGTGGATTAAAGGCAGAACACCTGATCAGTGGGAGCTAGTCTGTTCGGATCACTGGTTATAGGTTACAGTCCTGGGGCAGTTTACGGGCTATGAAAATATTCATGGACTCACTTCAAAAATGTGTTATGACTGAAGAAGAAACCTGGCACTCTATAGGGTGTATACATTGTGTGGTCACTTCTAAAGACCAGAAAGGCATCCTTGAGGGAGGTTAGGAAAGGAAAACAAAGATTCATGTTAAGAGGAAGAGGTGCAAGAAGCAACTCTGTCCTGAAGAGAGGGAGGAACTCGGCCTCTGGAGAAAATAGCACAGGCAGGTCCCAAGTTTCCCTCTTTGTAAATAAACCTACCATCACTTCCCAGCCCCGACTCCAACACCACCACGTCCCCCACAGGCTGCTCCACGCCTCTGCTTTACCTTCTCTGAGGGGGGCTCTTTGCACTTCGAACCTCCCTTAGCCTCTGCTTGTTGCAAGACAACCAAACTGAACTGGACTTGCGCCATCTTGTGGCAACATCTAAAAACGTTTTAAACGGATGTGTTTTTCTCTTCTCAGAAGCATTCCTACAGCCTTCATGTAGTTCTTCCTTTTCTAAATAAATAAACTTGAAAAAAAAAAAAAAAAGATAGCTTGAAGTTTGTTTCATACTGTTATATAATGCAACTATACTATTTTGTACTCCAGTATCATAGGTCATTGCTGCTAAGTCGCTTCAGTCGTGTCCGACTCTGTGTAACCCCGTAGACGGCAGCCCACCAGGCTCCTCCGTCCCTGGGATTCTCCAGGCAAGAACACTGGAGTGGGTTGCCATTTCCTTCTCCAATGCATGAAAGTGAAAAGTCAAAGTGAATTCGCTCAGTCGTGTCCGACCCTCAGCGACCCCATGGACTGCAGCCTTCCAGGCTCCTCCATCCACAGGATTTTCCAGGCAAGAGTACTGGAGTGCGGTGCCATTGCCTTCTCCGATCATAGGTCATTAAACATCCTTATTTGTGTATTCTTAGTTTTATGCTACTGATTAGATGAACTATGAACTTGCTGAAGTTGAAACCCCGATACCTTGGCCATCTGATGAAAAGAACTGGCTCACTGAAAGAGACCCTGATGCTGGGAAAGATTGAAGGCAGGAGGAGAAGGGGCAACAGATAATGAGGTAGTTGGATGGCATATGGACATGAATTTGAGCAAACTTCAGGAGTCGGTCATGGACAGGGAAGCCTGGCATGCAAAGAGTCAGATACGACTGAGCGACGGAATTGTACTGAACTGAACTTGTTTCACCCTTGAACAGGTAGCAACTGCAGACATAGTACTCCACTTTGGACAAGGAACCTCTGGTGCAGGCTTCAAATGAGGCCGCTGATAACATCCTTCTTGGCTTATCTCAGTTTCAGCAAGCCAACTTCTGTGCAACCATTATCTGTTCTAATCTCTCTCAGTCAAGAATTTCAATGAAAGTTCTACTTATGTAAATAGGAAAACATCACATCTGATTTTTAATCATATTGAGCTACAGAGAATTTCCTTCTTGTAATGGTTCTATCATTAGAACTAGGACACGCTTGTGTGTGTACATGTGTGTGTGCTCAGCGACTTAGGTCCTGTTTGGCTCTTTGCAACCCTATGGACTGTAACCCACCAGGTTCCTCTGTCCACAGAATTCTCCAGACAAAAATACTGGAGTAGGTTGCCATGCCCTCCTCCAGGGGATTTTCCCGACCCAGGGATCGAACCTGTGTCTCCCGCATTACAGGAGATTCTTTACACACTGAGCCACCTGGGAAGCCCAGGACATTCTTCCTATTTTCTGAATGATTGTTGCATTTGTACATGAGAAATTAGTGAGGAGGAAGACTCATTGCTGAATCCAACAAGCTTCCTGAGCACAGAAGGTACTATGATTGATATCACTCTTGTTGAACACATTAGAGGGAGACATGCTAGGACACCCTCAGCTGTGTGATGTCAAAGAAGCGTTTGCTGCAGGCTTTGGCTTGAAAAGCTTTGAAACATTCCCAGCTTTGCAGGGGTATTATTATATTTTCCACATAAAATGGATCCACTTTTTTATGCTGCCAAAAATGTGGTATACAGGAAAGACAAGTTGGAAAGTTTCCTATGTTTATAGAATTCTGGTTACTGTATGTTTCTCTGATCTATACACACAAGTTAGAACCTGGGCTCCATCAGGAGAGCAATTACCACTGACATATCACACTGTTTAGCCACTAATCTATATATGAAATCGGGTATCTAAGCATTCAGAAAACAAACCTGCTATGCTATGCTATGCTTAGTCACTTCAGTCGTGTCCGACTCTGTGTGACCCCATAGACGGCAGCCCACCAGGCTCCCCCGTCCCTGGGATTCTCCAGGCAAGAACACTGGAGTGGGTTGCCATTTCCTTCTCCAATGCATGAAAGTGAAAAAAGAAAGTGAAGTCGCTCAGTCATGTCTGACTCTTAGCGACCCCATGGACTGCAGCCCACCAGGCTCCTCCTCTGTCCATGGGATTTTCCAGGCAAGAGTACTGGAGTGGGGTGCCATTGTCTTCTCCAAACAAACCTGAGGTAGTACTAAATAGTGGCTAAGAATGTGATTTTAAAGGCATTGTTGTCAATATATGAAATGAGAATATTTATCCTTTGGATTTGTTGCACATATTAAATGTTATAATGCAAGTAGAGAAGTACTCATTACTGACACAAATTAAGTATTCTAAAATCCTTACCTACCATCAGCATTATAGGATGCTAGAATCCTGGGTTGAAAGTGGGAGCAAAACGATAATCAGACTTTGTTTAAATAATTAGGAATATGAAACTATTTGAAATCACTTGATCAATTGATCTTTTAAAGATTTGGAATAGCACAGGATTATGCTTAAATTGCCTTCTCTAAAAGTTCATTTCACATGGGAAGCCTTGCATAATGTTTTGTATGTAGTCTTGGTACAATACTTGTTTGTAAAATAAGTGAATTTTAAAATGAATGAACAGTGTAGCTTTATCCATCACATAGTATATGATTGATTCTTTCATGAAAAAATTGTATAGGCATTTATCTGTACCGTCCTTTTGCCTGAGCATATACAAGAGCTGTGGAAATATTTGAATACAAGTCCATGAATTTCTGGCCCCAATTTATATGAATATATTCATTTCTAGTGATAACGTGTTAGTCATAATAATAATATATTTTACTATTATAGGGTAACAACAGTTACTTTTCAAAGCACTCTCACACAGACTTCATGGGAGGAAGAGATGGAGATCCTTGTCACTGTTTTGTAGAAAAAAAGTTTTTAATGATTTAAAAAAAATTAAATTAAATGAGTAAATGAAAGAAAAGGAAGGGTGTCTGCATATGCTAGTTCTCAGTACATGTTTCTTGGATAGATGGTTGGATGGATAGATGGATAGATGGACAAACCAGTAATATATATTCTAAATCTACTACTTTTTCTACTACAGCAAAACAAAGAGATTAAAGAACTATATCCTAGTGATTGTGTCTATTTCTAATTTTTATACCTTTTTATATGTTTGGCAAAATTATTTACCGTATTTGAAAAGCAAGTTAATCTATGCACAAATAATTGTTGATATCTACTAGTTATTAGACATTGGTGATTAAATGTGGAAAGGAAAAACATCTTCAAGGAGTTCATTTGGGAACTGGAGCCCCTGAACAAGAAATACTACAACAGAAGCATAAATGTGAACTTTTCTGTTATTGATAAACTATGGAAAAGAGAGAATAATATAATAGAGTCTAGAATATAGGACACAAGTTTGGAGAAGGTTAATGTTTTGCACAATTAATTGAGGAGTCTTTTCTGAAGTGGTACATAGGGAGAAGGCAGTTGTGAAAATGCTGTGATAGTCTTAGCTTTTCTTTCAATAAGTGTTTGCAAATGGCTTTAATATATCCATATTTACATACATCTATTTTCAAATATTATTCAATATTATTAAGAAGCTTATTAATTTATAAAATCATCATAGCATTCTATTATTACTTATAAACATTCTATGTAACTTTTTAAAACATTGCTAATTTGCAGTACTCTAAAGGCTACTTAACAATTATATTTTACAATGAGATTGTTTATGCATTTATTTTAAAATCTCTTTTGTCTCTTTCTATTCCTTGCTCTGGTGGCACAGTGGTAACAAATCTGCCTCCCAGTGAAGGAGACACAGGTTCAATCCCTGGGGCAGGAAGATCCCCTGAAGTAGGAAATGGCAACCCACTCCAGTATTCTTGCTTGGAAGTTTCCATGGACAGAGGAGTCTGCCAGGCAACTTTTCCATGGGGTCACAAAGAGTTGGACACAATTGAGTACCCACACTTGCACACACATTCCTTTCTCTAATTGGATTAAGTCAAATTTTAGGAACCAAAATTTTCCTTTTAAAAATTCCATTTGTATAAAAACAGTCTGATGAAAATAGAGGTACCAAATGATTTAAGACAAGCTGGAGTAAGACAAGAAGATCATGAAGGCAGGAGCATGTGATTATGCCTTTTTTCCCAAAAATTTGATTGGATATTCATTATTAGTTTTTATACCAATAATGGTTAGAGAAATTCATGATCCAAGTAAATCTTAAGAGATCTGGAGTCTTTCTCCATAACAAGACAAAATCTACAGTGAATCTGAAACAGAACCCCAAGGGGAGTCTTGCAAAGAACACTATAACTTTCCTGTTGCAATAAAAATATACAAAACAAAACAAAAACTTTAGTACAGCATAGGATCCTTTCCTGACCAGCTTGATATATCTCTGTGGATGCATCGTGATGGCTCATCAAGGCACACAATCCAGGGTCTACTCTCTGCTGTGGATTTTAAGCAGAGGATCAACCTGCAAACAAGAGAACCCAATCTGTCCAGTCCATCAATTCAAAGGTGAATTGCACTGAATTCGCCATTCAGAATTGAATGAATGAAAGTTGAATCTGCAATTTTCAAACATACACACAATATAATGCCTAAATTGAGAGTAAAAAAATAAATAAATAAACTACTTTATTTCTGTATTCAGGAGTAAATGAGATAAATACATGTAGAAAAAAATAAGAAAGTGATAAAAGCAGCATGGTGAGAGTGGGGGTAAGGGTTGTGATGATACAGATATTTTTTCACTATATAACCTAAGAATTTTAAGGCACCAAACTCAGGCTTCTTAAAAGCATTTAGTTCAGCATAACACTGAATGCTTACTATGTGTGAGAAATTGGATGTAGGTCAATTTTATTGGTATCCTCTAAACCAAACCCAGTGCTTAGTATATGCACCATAAATATGTTTTTGAATTAATGAGTGAATAAAACTGCATGGCTCTATCAAGGATCCGATTCCAAAGCAAAATTGAACCATAGTTTTTTGGGGGGGTTGATCTGATTTCATCTCTTATGTTCGCTATCTCACTTAAAGTGAGATCTGTTTCTAATCATCCAAGTTGACTTTAGCTATTTCCTCACTTGAATTGTTTTGCTATTACTGTTACAATGCTGCAGCTGCTGCTAAGTCGCTTCAGTCGTGTCCGACCCTGTGCGACCCTATAGACGGCAGCCCACCAGGCTTCCCGTCCCTGGGATTCTCCAGGCAAGAATACTGGAGTGGGCTGCCATTTCCTTCTCCAATGCAGGAAAGTAAAAAGTGAAAGTGAAGTCGCTCAATCATGTCCGACTCTTCGCAACCTCATGGACTGCAGCCCACCAGGCTCCTCCATCCATGGGATTTTCCAGGCAAGAGTACTGGAGTGGGGTGCCATTGCCTTCTCCCTTTCCCAAGTTAATTTGTTTCAAATTCTTGATATTGAGTTTCAACTTCAGGTTTAAGAAACAGGCAATACCTGAGACTTAATTAGTACTTCATGGTGTCAGATCAAAGTGGAACTAGTGTGTATTCAAATCATTTCAATCCAAGCTACATATAGATTCCTCATAAGTTAACTGTATTAAGGTAGAAAAGAGATGCAAGTGAAAAAGACAAACTTACAATAAACATTATCAAAATATTGGTATCTTTCCCAAGCTGCTTCATAATGACCCTAAAATTACCAGCAAGAAAATAGTACAAGAATAAGGTTTATGACTCATTCAATTCCGTGGCATAATTACTGTATGTTGTGTTGTAATAATTCTCATAATTATCATCAGAAGGATTTCTTTTAAACTGACAATAACTACCGGTACACTGGAATCTTCGCACTCTTGATCGAATCTCAGTGTCCTCCTGCTGCTGTAGTTTGACCACTAACTCGGTGGTTTATAACAACACCCATCCATTGTCCCACTGATCGATAGATCAAAAGTCTCACTGAGCTCCCCTGAGTTTTCTGCTCCTGGCCTCACAAGGCTGAAATCAAGGTTCTTGCTGGACTGACTCTTTTTGGAGGCTCTAGGTGAAGAATCTCAGTCCAAACTCATTCAAGTTGTTGGCTGAATTCAGTTGCTCACGGCTTCAGGACAGAGGTCATCATCCTCTTGCTGGTTGATAGCTGGGAGTCACTTGTAGCTTCTAGAAGCAGTTCTCACCTCTGCCCTTCCATCTTCAAATGGCAGCGCCCATCTTTATAGGTAGAGTGCTTCTCATTCTTTAAATCCTTCTGACTTTCTCCTCTGCTCCCTGGTAGAGAAAACTCTGTTTTTCAAGGACTTGTGTGATTAGACTAGCACAATCTGGGTCATTTCCCCTCTGTCATATAACAGAACATAATCACAGGAATATCAGGAGGTGAGCATCTTGGAGCCATCCTGAAATTCTGCTTACTAGCCTCCCTATCACCTTTCACTTGAATCATTGAGTGTTACAGGTTCTCACCCTCACTCCTTCTCATTACTGCTGCTGCTGCTAAGTTGCTTCAGTCATGTCTGACTCTGTGCGACCCCAGAGACGGCAGCCCACCAGGCTCCTCTGTCCATGGGATTCTCCAGGCAAGAACACTGGAGTGGGTTGCCATTTCCTTCTCCAATGCATGAAAGTGAAAAGTGAAAGTGAAATCGCTCAATCGTGTCCGACTCTTAGCGACCCCATGGACTGCAGCCTGCCAGGCTCCTCCGTCCATGGGATTTTCCAGGCAAGAGTACTGGAGTGGGGTGCTATTGCCTTCTCCGTGTTTTTAGTCTGCTGCTGCTGCTGCTAAGTTGCTTCAGTCATGTCCGACTCTGTGCGACCCCAGAGACGGCAGCCCACCAGGCTCCTCTGTCCCTGGGATTCTCCAGGCAAGAATACTGGAGTGGGTTGCCATTTCCTTCTCCAATGCATGAATGTGAAAAGTGAAAGTGAAATCGCTCAGTCGTGTCTGACTCTTAGCGACCCCATGGACTGCAGCCTACCAGACTCCTCCATCCATGGGATTTTCCAAGCAAGAGTACTGGAGTGGGGTGCCATTGCCTTCTCATTTGCATTACTACTGCATATAAATTAAGGAAGTGGGCTGGTGTATTTGCCAGGAAGTGGTAGAAACTGAAGAGCATATGTCTTCCCTAGGCAGTAGCCCAATGTTAGGTTTTCAATAAAAGTCTAGAAATCCGGATTTGGAGAGAAAAGTATCTATTTCAACTATATCAGTATTTTTTCAATCTATGTGGGTCAAAGCAAACATTTGTGATGCCTAGATCTTACCATGGTTTATCATTTTATAATCTCCACACTAGACTCTGCACCAAATTTTAGTTCTTCTCAAAACAGGGGCTGTAAATGCATATCTCCAACATCTAAAATTTATGCAACACCAATGCATATTCAATGAATTAATGGTAACATTCATCTTTTAGTTAAAATAGGTAATGGTATATGTCACCTGCTTCTTTCACAGGAATGTATTTAGAATTAGATATTTTTTATCTCCTTATTAGTAGTCACTGCATCTGGTTTATGATCACAAGAGAGGGTGTATTTTAAGGAATAAGAAGGGCCTTAGAAGCAAGTGAAAATGTGAAAGTCGCTCAGTCTTGTCCAACTCTTTGCAATCCCATGGACTGAGTCCATGGAATTCTCCAGGCCAGAATACTGGAGTCGGTAGCCTTTCCCTTCTCCAGGGGATCTTCCCAACCCAGGTCTCTCACATTGCAGGTAGATTCTTTACCAGCTGAGCCACAAATGAGGAATAAGGAGTGCCTTAGAAACAAAGGCACTCCTAATATATAAAGAAAACGCTTCTACCATTGAAACTGAGACTGCTCAAGAAAACAAATTAGACTTTTGACAACATTTGTAATTCCCATTTCTTTGCATTGATCGCTGAAGAAGGCTTTCTTATCCCTTCTTGCTATTCTTTGGAACTCTACATTCAGATGTTTATATCTTTCCTTTTCTCCTGTGCTTTTCACTTCTTTTCTTTTTGCAGCTATTTGCAAGGCCTCCCCAGACAGCCATTTTGCTTTTTTGCATTTCTTTTCCATGGGGATGGTCTTGATCCCTGTCTCCTACCCTTATGGCAGAGAGTGAAGAGGAACTCAAAAGCCTCTTGATGAGAGTGAAAGTGGAGAGTGAAAAGGTTGGCTTAAAGCTCAACATTCAGAAAACGAAGATCATGGCATCTGGTCCCATCACTACATGGGAAATAGATGGAGAAACAGTGGAAACAGTGTCAGACTTTATTTTTGGGGGCTCCAAAATCACTGCAGATGGTGACTGCAGCCATGAAATTAAAAGACGCTTACTCCTTGGAAGGAAGGTTATGACCAACCTAGATAGCATATTCAAAAGCAGAGACATCACTTTTCCAACAAAGGTTCGCCTAGTCAAGGCTATGGTCTTTCCTGTGGTCATGTATGGATGTGAGAGCTGGACTGTGAAGAAGGCTGAGTGCCGAAGAATAGATGCTTTTGAACTGTGGTGTTGGAGAAGACTCTTGAGAGTGCCTTGGACTGCAAGGAGATCCAACCAGCCCATTCTGAAGGAGATCAGCCCTGTGTGTTCATTGGAAGGACTGATGCTAAAGCTGAAACTCCAGTACTTTGGCCACCTCATGCGAAGAGTTGACTCATTGGAAAAGACTCTGATGCTGGGAGGGATTGAGGGCAGGAGGAGAAGGGGACGACAGAGGATGAGATGGCTGGATGGCATCACTGACTCGATGAATGTGAGTCTGAGTGACCTCCGAGAGCTGGTGATAGATAGGGAGGCCTGGCGTGCTGCAGTTCATGGGGTCGCAAAGAGTCGGACACGACTAAGCGACTGATCTGATCTGATCTGATCTGATAATTCCCATTATTTAGAGATTAGCCAAAAGTATTTATTCAGTGGATCAAGCCCTACTATAAATGCCCACAACCCCCTAAGCTAGTATATTGGATACTTTACAAATGGACCTTGTACTCTAAGTCCCATGATTTTGAATACATTATCAATCCCTGACAAACCACAGATGTTTCATATGGCTCTTTAACTGTATAATAAGTTTTACCTGATATTACATTTAGCACCCACTTTGACGTCTCATCCAAAATTTAAATGCGATATGCTTTCAAAAATGAAAAGTGTGCAAGTGTTAGTCTCTCAGTCATGTCCGACTCTTTGTGATCCCATGAACTGTAGCCTGCCAGGCTCCTCTGTCCATGGCAAGAATTCTTGTCCAGGCGAGAATACTAGAGTGGGTTGCCATTTCCTTCTCCAGGATATCTTCCCAACCCAGGGATTGAACCTGGGTTTTCTGCATTGCAGGCAGACTCTTTACCATCTGAGCCATCAGGGAAACCCTTCCAAAAAGTATGATGGCCCAAATGATTGAGTGGGTGCTGGTTGGGGAAAGGATTAAGAGCATGAATGATGGCTTTACTGAATTACCTCAGTCAATGACAGAGATGAAAGATTCATCAACAAAAAAATCCAGGCAATAAACTATGAACTCCTGGGACAAATATCATGCTTCACTTCCTTGGACCCTCAGAATCTATTTGTTTCCATAGCAAAGAAAATGCATCATTGAGTTCAGAGGCAATCAGCAAGGAACAGCAGGAGAACTGCCAGCGTTAGCGCTACGGTCCAAAGATTAATGGCATCCACTGGAATAGTCTGAAGATAAATTTGGAGCTAGAATATTGTTCACAGTGTCACTTGCTGTCAAAATGAAAGAATATTGTCTTAGGACCTCCCTAGTGGTACTGTGGCTAGGAATCCACTTGCCATTGCATGAGACATAGGTTCAATCCCTGGTCCAGGAAGATTCCACATGCCACAGGGCAACTATGCCCATGCACCACAACCACAGAGCCCACATGCTGCAACTCGTGAAGCCTATGCACCAGAGCCTCCACTCCATGTCAAAAGCTACCACAGTGAGAAACCCACACACCGCAACAGGAAGCAGCCCTCACTCTTGGCAACTAGGGAAAGCCCGTGCACAGCAATGAAGACCCAGCACAACCAAAAAGTAATTGGTTGATTAATAATTAATCAACTAAAAAAGAATACTATAATAAAGAATATGAGCTTAGATAAAAGATTTAAAAACAAAAGATCGTTCTGGGTTTATCAATAGAATATATGGCTTCACAGACATTGTCTCCCAGCAGATAAATAAAAATGCTATTATTCTCTCTTTCATACTCAAACAGTAAATCCCAAAGGGGTTAAACACTGGATTCAGATAAATCATTAGCCATTTTCAATCAGCAACCCTTACTTTTTTCATTTGAAGTTTTATGTGCTTTATGAAAAGAATGATTTTTATAAACTGGAAAGAAACCTGGCGTTCTTAAAAACTGTGAAGAAAGTTAACTTACACTTTGAGGTAAAATGTTCTGATTTTTATTTTATGATTACCTGTATAAAACTAAATTTAGTTATCTAACCAGTAGTGTCTGGTGTCATAACAATTGAATTGGTACTGAGTTCTCAGAAAAATAAATAACATGAAATTATTTGTTTTAAGGGAAGTAAAGCTCATACTATAAAAGACAGCTGCTTTTCAAATAACAGCAACTGGAATTTTAATATAACTTGTGAGAATTTTGTTTTCTTCCTTTTGGGGGGAATGTTTTAAGTCAAGTATAGTAACTCAAATCTACAGTTTGACTTTCTTCCCTCCAGGCGTTCTTCTGTTCAATTGCCACTATTTTTAGCTTTCAGCAGTTGTTCCAAGAACATATCTTTTCTCAGAAAGCAATATTTTCTCTACTTTCAAAGAGAAAATTTAGGAAAAGTCCAGAAAATGCAGAAGCCCTAAAAATGTACTTGGCCTGCTTCTTCTCAGAACTGAAAAACAGTTGGGTCTCTTCAGTTCAGCCTCTCTAAAGAATAAAGGCAACAGCAGAATTTATGGTTGTAACTAACTTGACCAACAGTAACCTATCAAACGTAGACTCAGTACCATCCAAGCACTTATGTTCCCTACTGTTAACTAACTACCTGTCACTTGTTCTGACCAGTCAAGACTAGTCTTGATAGTTTACAAAATATTAGCCTGAGAGGCTCCATTGCTCTTTTCAGTTTTCTGTTTAAGAAAATTGGGAGCCTGGCAGTAGAATCATTTCTGCCTATGATGCTGCAAGTAGCATGATTTCATTCTTTTTGTGACTGAGTAATGTTCCGTTGTATATATTACTACATCTTCTTTATCCAGTCCTCTGTCTAGAGACACTTAGGTTGCTTCCATGTTTTGGCTATTGTAAATAGTGCTGCTGCGAACATTTAGGGTGCATGTATCTTTTTAAATTAAAGTTTTCTCTGAAAAGTAACCTTTTCTTGCTCTATGTTCCCACAGTACCTCATCTATAACTTCTAGAAATGACCTACCTGAATTATCTAGTATTGCTTTGAAAATCTGTCTCATCCATAATACCATGAACAATTTTAAATCAAGGACCTTTTCTAGTCATTTGTAACCCTATAATCCTAGCACTATGCCTGGCTTGCACACAATAACCAATATCTTGGTTGAAAGAAATCAGTCAAGACAATCTTCCACAGGTGAACTTTTTAAAAAGAAAGAAAAAAAGGTAAAAATAAAAAGCCTCAAAACCCACTTACTGATCAAATGTATAAATTTGATAAATAGAGAAACCAAAATTAATTGTATTGTCGTTTAGGCAATCAGTCATGTCTGACTCTTTGCAACCTCTTGAACTGCAGCACTCCAGGCTTCCCTGTCCTTCACCATCTCCTGGACCTCGCTCAAACTCATGTCCATTGAGTCAGTGATGCCAACCAGCCATCTTGTTGTCTGTTGTCCCCTCCTTCTTCTCCCTCCAATCCTTCCCAGGCCCTTTTCTCAGAGTCTTTTCTAATGAGTCGGCTCTTCACATCATGTGGCCAAAGGATTGAAGCTTCAGCTTCAGCATTAGTCTCTCCAATGAGTATTCAGGATTGATTTCCTTTAGGATTGACTGGTTGGATCTCCTTTCAGTCCAAGGGACTCTCACGTCTTCTCCAGCACCACAGTTCAAAAGCATCAATTCTTTGGCACTCAGACTTCTTTATGGTCCAACTCTCATATCCATAATGACTACTGGAAAAACCATAGCTTTGACTATACAGACTTATGTCAGCAAAGTAATATCTCTGCTTTGTAATATTCTGTCTAAGTTTGTCATAGCTTTTTTCCAAGGAGCAGGCATCTTTTAATTTCATGGCTTCAGTCATCATCTGCAGTGATTTTGGAGCCCAAGAAAATAACATCTGTCACTGTTTCCATTGTTTCTCCATCTATTCACCATGAAATGATGGGATCGGATGCCATGATGTTCGTTTTTTGAACGATGAGTTGTATTAGGATATCAGTTAGTGTCCAGTGGCTCAGTGGGTAAGCAATTCACCTCCTGCCAATGCAGGAGACACAGGAGATGCAGGTTCAATCCCTGAGTCAGGAAGATCCCCTGGAGAATGGGAAAGGTACCCACTCCTGTAATCTTGTCTGGAGAATCCCATGGACAGAGTATCCTGGAGGACTATAGTCCCAATGGGTAGCAAAGAGTCAGACATAACTTAGCGACTAAACACATCAATTAGTATGAACTTTTAATGTTTTGAAGGCCATGGTCTAGGACACATGTCACTTTGTACATGAGTCAGTTGTGGCATTTATAAGGTTGTTTTGCTACTAATTGTTTTCAAATTTTTCATCAGACTATAAACCCTGTTGATACCGGGACTTTTTTATATATAATGCTATGCTTAGCTGCTCAGTTGTGTTCAACTCTTTGTAACTCTATAGCCTGGAGCCCACCAGGCTCCTATGTTAATGGGGAGTCTCCAGGCAAGAATACTAGAGTGGGTTCCCATGCCCTCCTCCAGGGGATCTTCCCAACCCAGGGATCGAACTCAGGTCTCCTGCACTGCATGCAGATTCTTTACCGTCTGAGCCACTGGGGAAGCCCTGTATACATTTCCAGCTGTTGCACAGCTGGAATATATAGTAAGGGCCTAGAAAAAGTTTGAGAAACGAAGAAGGAAAAGGAAGGAAGAAAATGGAAAAGTTTAAAAGAGTGGGAAAGGGGGATAAAATTTTAAAACTCTGGTATAAAAATATTACAAAAGAATTTTTTGCCAGGTTGAGGCTGTCTAGGCTAAATAAAGTTCTCCGACACGTCAGAGCTTCCAAGTTGACAGTGATTGAGCCAAAAGAAAATCTGATTCTTCTTCGTCTTCTCCTTGTTCCTCAGGTGCCACATGCATATCTGACTAATGTCAAAACAGAAAGCTGAACTCCTTGTACAAAAATGTGCTGGCGAGCCATCTGGTGACCTTTAAGAAACAATCATTGCAAATGGGCATGAGAGCAAGAGGAAATGATCTTCATCTGGGCTGCTTCTCTTCTGCACACGCTGGCTGGCGAAGAGGCAGGCATACAGTTACAAGGAGCACAACTTTTGTTTTCCAACTGCTTGCCCAAGCCTTCCAGTATTTTCCACAGCTTTACTGAAAAAAAAAAAATACAAGTGTAACAGGATGTGAAAATTCCCCCTACATCCTGTGACCATTCCCTCCATGCAGCTCAGCCCCCTGGACTCTTCTTACTCAGCCAGTGTGATCTGCGTCAATTGCATTAACAGCCCAATACCCAGAGCAAATATTGGCCTTCCTTCTTCCTGTGTCCCTAAGTTTTCTCTTTATCCATGTGCACCTGGGAATTCCCCAAAGTCAGGAAACATTGCCTCGGTTGTATTTGCTAGCTCAGTGTAGATAAACACAGCTCATCATCCCTCAACCCTTTTCTTTCCCAGAGTAGGGTCCAACTGCCTACTTAAAGCTATTATCTGGGGCTCTTTTTAAAATACTTTGTAGAGTGAGATGGCAGCCTCATTGGTCTGTAGAATAACAGTACTTGGACACTTCACAAAGTTTCTGCTTATACACTGCTTGCTCAGTTCAGTTCAGTTCAGTTCAGTCACTCAGTCGTGTCCGACTCTTTGCGACCCCATGAATCCCAGCACGCCAGGCCTCCCTGTCCATCACCAACTCCCAGAGTTCACTCAGACTCAGATCCATCGAGTCAGTGATGCCATCCAACCATCTCATCCTCTGTCGTCCTCTTCTCCTCCTGCCCCCAATCCCTCCCAGCATCAGAGTCTTTTCCAATGAGTCAACTCTTCGCATGAGGTGGCCAAAGTACTGGAGTTTCAGCTTCAGCATCATTCCTTCCAATGAAATCCCAGGGCTGATCTCCTTCAGAATGGACTGGTTGGATCTCCTTGCAGTCCAAGGGACTCTCAAGAGTCTTCTCCAACGCCACAGTTCAAAAGCATCAATTCTTCAGCGCTCAGCCTTCTTCACAGTACAGCTCTCACATCCATACATGACCACAGGAAAAACCATAGCCTTGACTAGATGGACCTTGGTTGGCAAAGTAATGTCTCTGCTTTTCAATATACTATCTAGGTTGGTCATAACTTTCTTTCCAAGGAGTAAGCGTCTTTTAATTTCATGACTGCAGTCACCATTTGCAGTGATTTTGGAGCCCAAAAAACAAAATCTGACACTGTTTCCACTGTTTCCCCATCTATTTCCCATGAAGTGACAGTGCTTGCTACTGACTAGTTAATGGGAACTGACAGTTCCTGTTATTCTTCTAATGAAGACACAAGTGCGTGCAGGAAATGTGTTTTGTTTATTTCTTTGTTTCTCTGTTGCTTGTTTTTGAAACAGAAGGAGAAGATGAGGAAATGAAGTTGCTTTGTTTTTTAGAATATGGTCTTTTAGGGTTAAAAACTCTGGTATATTAGTTTTCAAAAATCATATTGAATTATTCAGAAGTTTGGATAGAGGTTACTTTTTCTTACAAGATAAATTTTTAGTTTAAGTAAAGGAGGTCAAGCAGAAATGAAGATAAGCTACTTCTGCTTCTGCTAACATTCAAGAAGCAATGTTACATTAGAGATAATTCGACTTCAGATATAAGTCTTTACCAGCAGCTGATTATAAGTAATTACATAATGTTCAGAAGTGAATCTAATATGTAGTATAGCTGATTAAAAATATCTTTCCATTTTGAATAAATCTGTGAATTCTAGTACATATAATAGTCACTGTATATCTGGCTGTGGGTAAAATGTGATGATGTAAATGCTTGTGAATAGAATTCATATAATATCACCAGTTAAAAAACTTTATTTGGGTTGCCTTCTATTTTTCAGATATCATACAGGAATACACTTCTAAATCTCTTCATCTTCATACTCCTCTGTTCATATTTCTTCTTAGAAATTTTCTATGTGCTTGTCTTTGGAGCCATAAGAGTGCACTCCTACAATCTCAAATTTTACCTAAGCAAAAGGAAAGGCTTCTTTTCAACAAACTGGTATAAAATTAGGTTTGCCATACAGCACAGCTGGCATCACTCCATGGACCCAACATTCATAGGAGACATCATCAATTAATGAGGCTACTCTCTGACTCAATCCTGCCAAATACAGAACTCAGGCAGCTAAGGAAGCCTATCTCTTGGACTGGTAATAGAGCTATGCTATGCTATGCTAAGTCACTTCAGTCGTGTCCGACTTTGTGCGACCCCATAGACGGCAGCCCACCAGGCTTCCCCGTCCCTGGGATTCTCCAGGCAAGAACACTGGAGTGGGTTGCCATTTCCTTCTCCAATGCATGAAAGTGAAAAGAGAAAGTGAAGTCGCTCAGTCGTGTCCGACTCTTAGCGACCCCATGGACTGGAGCCTACCAAGCTCTCCTGTCCGTGGGATTTTCCAGGCAGAGTACTGGAGTGGGGTGCCATTGCCTTCTCCGGTAATAGAGCTAGAGGAAGTCAATTAGATTCTCTAAATTCCTTCTCAATGCCTTATACCGGCATATTTTGTTTTATCCCACTTAACAGATACTCCATTTTTTACAAACTTAAAGTCTGAAAGTCTATTCAGCACCATTTTCCCAACAGCATCATTTGTAAATTAAAAGCTATGCACTATTTTTTCAGGCATAATACTATCATACACTTAAAAGACTTTACCATACGGTCAACACAACTTTTATATGCATTGGGAAGCCAAAAACTTTATGTGATTCCTATCATATTTAAAATGGATAACCAAAATGGACCTACTGTATAGCACAGGGAACTCTGCTCAATATTCTTGAGCAGAGTTGGGAGAAGAATAGATACTTGTATATGTATTATGTATATATGTGTTACTTTGCTGTACACTTGAATCTAACAAAAGATTGTTAATCAACTACCAGATCAGATCAGTTGCTCAGTCGTGTCTGACTCTTTGCGACCCCATGAATCGCAGCACGCCAGGCCTCCCTGTCCATCACTAACTCCCAGAGTTCACTCAGACTCACATCCATCGAGTCAGTGATGCCATCCAACCATCTCATCCTCTGTCGTCCCCTTCTCCTCCTGCCCTCAATCCCTCCCAGCATCAGAGTCTTCTCCAATGAGACAACTCTTCACATGAGGTGGCCAAAGTACTGGAGTTTCAGCTTCAGCATCATGCCTTCCAAAGAAATCCCAGGGCTGATCTCCTTCAGAATGGACTGGTTGGATCTCCTTGCAGTCCAAGGGACTCTCAAGAGTCCTCTTCAACACCACAGTTCAAAAGCATCAATTCTTCGGCTCTCAGCCTTCTTCACAGTCCAGCTCTCACATCCATACATGACCACAGGAAAAACCATAGCCTTGACTAGACGAACCTTTGTTGGCAAAGTAATGTCTCTGCTTTTGAATATGCTATCTAGGTTGGTCATAACTTTTCTTCCAAGGAGTAAGCGTCTTTTAATTTCATGGCTGTAGTCACCATCTGCAGTGATTTTGGAGCCCCCAAAAATAAAGTCTGACACTGTTTCCACTGTTTCCCCTTCTATTTCCCATGAAGTGATGGGACTGGATGCCATGATCTTCGTTTTCTGAATGTTGAGCTTTAAGCCAACTTTTTCACTCTCCTCTTTCACTTTCATCAAGAGGCTTTTTAGTTCCTCTTCACTTTCTGTCATAAGGGTGGTGTCATCTGCATATCTGAGGTTATTGATAATTCTCCCGGCAATCTTGATTCCAGCTTGTGTTTCTTCCAGTCCAGCGTTTCTCATGATGTACTCTGTTAAATAAACAGGATGACAATATACAGCCTTTACGTACTCCTTTTCCTATTTGGAACTAGTCTGTTGTTCCATGTCTAGTTCTAACTGTTGCTTCCTGACCTGCATACAGATTTCTCAAGAGGCAGATCAGGTGGTCTGGTATTCCTATCTCTTTCAGGATTTTCCACAGTTTATTGTGATCCACACAGTCAAAGGCTTTGGCATAGTCAATAAAGCAGAAATAGATGCTTTTCTGGAACTCTCTTGCTTTTTCGATGATCCAGCAGATGTTGGCAATTTGATCTCTGGTTCTTCTGCCTTTTCTAAAACCAGCTTGAACATCAGGATGTTCACGGTTCACATACTGCTGAAGCCTGGCTTAGAGAATTTTGAGCATTACTTTACTAGTGTGTGAGATGAGTGCAATTGTGCGGTAGTTTGAGCACTCTTTGGCATTGCCTTTCTTTGGGACTGGAATGAAAACTGACCTTTTCCAGTCCTGTGGCCACTGCTGAGTTTTCCAAATTTGCTGGCATATTGAGTGCAGCACTTTCACAGCATCATCTTTCAGGATTTGGAATAGCTCCACTGGAATTCCATCACCTCCACTAGCTTTGTTCCTAGTGATACTTTCTAAGGCCCACTTGACTTCACATTCCAGGATGTCTGGCTCTAGGTCAGTGATCACACCATCATGATTATCTGGGTCATGAAGATCTTTTTTGTACAGTTCTTCTGTGTATTCTTGCCATCTATTCTTAATATCTTCTGCTTCTGCTAGATCCATACCATTTCTGTCCTTTATTGAGCCCATCTTTGCATGAAATGTTCCTTTGGTATCTCTGATTTTCTTGAAGAGATCCCTAGTCTTTCCCATTCTGTTGTTTTCCTCTATTTCTTTGCATTGATCGCTGAAGAAGGCTTTCTTATTGCTTCTCGCTGTTCTTAATCAACTATACTCCAATATAAAATAAAAATTAAATACAATAAAAATATAAATAAGCCCCCTAAACCTTGATGTGACTCACTTTATTATAACATCTTCTTTATTGCCATGGTCTGGAACCAAGGCCACCATATCTCCAAGGTCTGCCTGTCATTGTGGTTTCTTACCTATTGTGATCATTATGAGGGTTCCTCATGGCTAAGTTGAGAAACATGGTCATATTATGATTATTGTTTAGCTGCTAAGTCATGTCTGACTCTTTCTGTGACCCCAAGGACTGTAGCCTGTCAGGATCCTCTGTCCCTGGGATTTCTCAGCAAGAATACTGGGGTCAGTTGCCATTTTCTCCTCCAGGGGGTCTTCCCCACCCCGGAATCAAACCTCGGTTTCCTGTGTCTCCCGTGTCTCCTGCACTAATAGGCAGACTCTTTACCATCTGAGCCACCAGGGAAGCCCCATGTTATGATTACCTACTGTTTTTAATCACACTTTACTGTAACATATCATGATCATACATTACTGTAACAGAGAGAAAAGGATTACTGACCTCTCTGGTGTTATGAGTCAGAGAACTTTCCTGAATATTAATAGTGCTGGACGAGACCTTGCTCCTGGAGCAGCTAGTGCCACGACAGGAGGGTCTGCAGCTGTGGAAGGAGCACATTCCATTCCTTCCTTGATCAGCCAGATTAAACAAGAGCAGGGCTCCCCTCATCTCTGCAGCTGTGTTCCAGCCGGGACTGGAGAGGTGCCCCTGACACATGGTGTTTCCTACTAAGAAAAGTGCTAAAATTACCCAGAAGTTCCTCAAGTCCTGGCACGAGGGAGGCCACACAGTCAGCACCGCTCCCTTCTCCTTTTCAGCAGTTTTCCTTGCTATTTTTGGAGCAAGTTACCTTTGGCATTTTGGAGAATTTATCATTGTTGTGTCTTAAACCTGTAACTCTCTAGTAATGACCAAATGGTGGAAATTTCAGCAAACGCAGTTTTTGACTATCTGAATTCCTCCACATGCCCCACCTGGCATTTGCAGCCTGAGTCCTAGGAAACCTCATGAAATAAAAGCTCCTGATGGGGATGTGTGCATCTATTGGGCCCCATCTTCAGGATTGCCTTTTTGGGGCTTCCCTGGTGGCTCAGATAGTAAAGAATGTGCCTGCAATGCAGGAGACCCAGGTTCAATCCCTGGGTCGGGAAGATCCCCTGGAGATGGGAATGGCAACCCACTCCAGTATTCTTGCCTGGAGAATCCCATGGACAGAGGAGACTGGCGGGCTACAGTTCAAGGGGTGACAAAGAGTCAGACACTACTGAGCGACTAGCACTTCAGGGCAAAAGTGCCGTTCCTTCCAATAAAGCATCTGGGGATGAGGCGGGAGGCCTCATCATCGAGCCCAGGTCAGAGGCACGACACACAGGTGGCTTCGCTCAGTGGAAGCTGGCAGCCTGCTCCCTGTGTGAGCAGCCCTGGTTCCAAGCCCTCTGCGCGAGTATCACCTCTCTCCTGGGAGTGCTTGTGAGGGTGTGTAGGGAAGAGATTAGCATTTGAATTGGTGAACTGAGAAAAAGCAAATCTTTCTCGTCAAGGTTGCATCACCCAATCCACTGAGGGCCTGAATAGAACAAAAAGGCAAAGGCGAGTTTAATCTGCCCTTGGGCTTCCCTGGTGGCCCAGGCTGTAAAGACTCTGCCTGCAATGCAGGAGACCAGTATTCCATCCCTGAGTCGGGAAGATCCCCTGGAGAAGGGAAGGGCTACCCACTCCAGTACTCTTACCTGGAGAATGCCACAGACAGAGGAGCCTGGTGGGCTACAGTCCACTGGGTCCCAAAAGTTGGAAATGACTGAGCGACTAACACTTTCACTTTCTCTCCATGTCTCTCGGATCTCCATCTTCTCCTGCCCTTGGGCCATCAATATTCCAAGTTCTTGGGCCTTGGTTAGGAAATTACACCATCAACCTCCAATTCTCAGGCCTTCCCATTCAGACTGAATTACATCAGCAGCTTTTCAACTTCTCCAGCCTGCAGACAGTCCTCTCTGCCACCATAACCCTGTGAGTCAAAACCTATAATAAATTTCTACTTGTAAATATCTACATATACCCTATTTGTTCTGTTGCTCTGGAGAACCCTAACACAGGCCTCATAGGATGGCCATGTTGTACCAACAATTTTATACTTAGTTGAAACTTTATTTATACTCTTTTTATTTTGGAAGTTTAAAAAATAGGAAAAGTAGCCATAAAAGTATACCTCTTTGGGGGAGAAACTAAATTAATATATAGCTTATTTTAAAATAAATATATAATCTAAAAATTCATTTTTAACAAGTAAAACATAGTAGGTAGCTATTTGCTTCATTGGTCACTGTACTCCTTAAAAGTAAGGAGTGTATTTTCTCTATATACAACCTGTGTGCAGTGCAATACTGACAGGTAGCAGGCATTAAATACATTTTTTCACACAATAAACTCCTTTCAAGTGCATTTAATATATAAAAATTAATTTATACAGCTTTCATTGCCTAACCTATCTATTCCATGAGAAATATGATATCTGAATTCTAGCATATGAGTAATACAATGTGAAGCTTTTAATTTACTCATTAAATAAATTCAATGAAACCCACATGTTTTTATTATGCCAAACACCTGCTGAGCATTCAAGTTCTTGAGATAGAACAGTCTTTTGGACTCTGGGAAAGGGAGAGGGTGGGATGATTTGGGAGAATGGCTTTGAAATATGTATAATATCATATATGAAATGAGTCGCCAGTCCAGGTTCGATGCACAATACTGGATGCTTGGGGCTGGTGCACTGGGACGACCCAGAGGGATGGTATGGGGAGGGAGGAAGGAGGATGGTTCAGGATGGGGAACACATGTATACCTGTGGCAGATTCATTTTGATATATGGCAAAACCAAGACAATATTGTAAAATTAAATAAAATAAAATTTTAAAAAAAGAAAATTTTAATTTAGGTGCATTTCTCACAAATAATCATGGACAATAAATTTGGGGAGGTTTTGTTTCTTTCTATTTGAAGTAGTTAGAAATACTTAGCCATGTCAAGGCAATGGCACCCCACTCCAGTGCTCTTGCCTGGAAAATCCCATGGATGGAGGAGCCTGCTGGGCTGCAAACCATGGGGTCACTAAGAGTCAGAAACGACTGAGCGACTTCACTTTCACTTTTCACCTTCATGCATTGGAGAAGGAAATGGCAACCCACTCCAGTATTCTTGCCTGGAGAATCCCAGGGATGGGGGAGCCTGGTGGGCTGCCATCTACAGGGTCACACAGAGTCGGACATGACTGAAGTGACTTAGCAGCAGCCACGTCACTATTTTTAATGAACACAAGACAAGAAAAGACAAGGGAAGGAAACAATGGGCTCAAAACCAATATTTATAGCACATGTTTTTTTAAAAGGCTGTATTAAGATGAACTTTCCTGTTCTTCTTACGTAATGTTAATAGAAAATGTGAAATTCTATTAGGATTGTATTGAAGACATCTATGCATTTCCTCAAATGCTCACCTACCATTTAGGCAATATTTAAATCTCTAAAATTCTTAAGCTGGGACTTGGACTACAGAAATTTACCACTGTCTTTGCAAAGGGATAGATCTACCACAAGAGAGCAGTGTACTTCTAAGTCAATCTTAAGACTTAATAAGATTAGAAACAGCACTCTGTTCTGGAAAAGAAATATTTGCATACTGAAATCAGGCTGATGATGTTCTTTGCAGCTTAAGATGGAGAACCTCTGTATTGGAATGGAGATAAAAGAGAGAAGTCATTAGCTCAATAGTTCCAAAGGCAAGAGAACAAGTGGAATAAAGTCTGTCAGCACTTTGGTCATTTTCCATTCATGCCACAAGAGGGCACCTCGTCTTCCATCACAGCTGTGCTGCCCACCATGAGACAGTTTGTTTTTTAAAACTGGGTTGGTGATCAGCCCTCTAGTTTTGAAAAATGACTATTTCTTATAAGTAGAAGTTTAAGAAACTTAAGAATTTTTTTACCTACTTATGAAAATTTGCTATTTTTTAACAGTGGGTTTCTGTTAAAGATGATCAACTATTAGACCGATGACATGCAGAACTGTTTTCATTCTATTTGAGGGATTTTCTCCTCCCTGAGCAGAGGCTTATTTAATACAAGGAATGCTGGGTTTCACATGGTCCCTAGCTTCCAGTATGAGGTCAAAACTCCCTCAACAAAACCAACAGAAGTACTTCATCAAATAATAACGTTTCATCCCTGAAGAAGATAAATTATTTTTTGAGGAAAATGATTTCATTATGTAACATTACAACTGGGTTTTTCTGAGGTTAACTGGATAATTTGCTAGCTGGAACACTTGCCTTCACTGTGACTTTTGATTGGCACTGTCCATCATTAAATTTCTTAAGCCTGAGGCACTTCTGGGCTCCAGAGCAGCACCTGGGTCTCTGGCTCCTCTTTGTCGTACTGGGTGCTGTGCTCCGCTGTCTAGGAAGAGAAGCAGAATGAGTGTGAATGGTTTAAATGAGCACCATAGATCACAGCCTTGTCATGATGAAGGGGTTTGGGTAACTTAAGGAAGCTATGAGCCATGCTGAACAGGGCCACCCAAGACAGACAGGTCATAGTGAACAGTTCTGACAAAACGTGGTTCACGTGAGGAGGAAATGGCAAGCCACTCCAGCATTTTTGCTGGGAGAACCCCATGAAAAGCATGAAAAGGCAAAAGATATTGTCCTGGAAGATGAGTCCCCAGGTCAGAAGGAGTCTAATATGCTGCTGGGAAAGAGCAGAAGGCAATTTCTAACAGCTCCAGAAAGAATGAAGTGGCTGGGCCAAAGCGGAAACAACACTTAGTTGTGGATATGTCTGGTGGTGGAAGTAAAGTCCAGTGCTGTAAAGAACAATACTGCATAAGAACTTGGAATGTCAGGTACCTGAATCAAGGTAAATTGGATGTGGTCAAGCAGGAGATGGCAAGAGTGAACACTGACATCTTAGGAATCAGTGAACTAAAATGGACAGGAATGGGCAAATTTAAATCAGATGACCATTATACTACTACCATAGGTAAGAATTCCATATAAGAAATGGAGTAGCCCTCATAGTCAACAAAAGAGTCTGAAATGCAGTCCTTGGGTGAAATCTCAAAAATGACAAAATGATCTCAGTTCATTTCCAAGGTCACATTCAATGTCACAGTAATCCAAGTCTATGCCCCAATCACTGATGCTGAAGAAGCTGAAATTGACCAGTTCCATGAAGACCTACAACACCTTCCGAACTAACACAAAAATGTCCTTTTCATCATAGAGGATTGGAATGCAAAAGTAGGAAGTCAACAGATATTTGGAATAACAGGCAAGTTTGGTCTCTGAGTACAAAATGAAGTAGGGCAAAGGCTAACAGAGTTTTGTCAAGAGAGCACGCTGGTCATAACAAACACCTTTTCCCAACAACCCAAGAGATGACTCTATACATGGACATCACCAGATGGTCAATACTGAAATCAGGCTAATTATGTTCTTTGCAGCCAATGATGGAGAAACTCTATACATCAGCAAAAACAAGACCAGGAGCTGACTGTGGCTCAGATTATGAGCTCCTTATTGCAAAATTCAGGCTTAAATTGAAAAAGTAGGGAAAGCCACTAAGCCAAACAAGTATGATCTAAATCAAATCCCTTATGATTATACAGTGGACATGATAAATAGACTCAAGGGATTAAATTGGGTAGAAAGAGCGCCTGAAGAACTATGGACAGAGGTTTAAAACATAGTACAGGAGGCAGTGACCAAAACCATCCCAAAGAAAAAGAAATGTAAGAAGGCAAAGTGGTCGTCTGAGAAGGCTTTACAAATAGCTGAGCAAAGAGAAGTGAAAGGCGAGAGAGAAAGGGAAAGATATAACCAACTGAATACAGAGTTCCAGAAAATAGCAAAGAGAGTTAAGAAGGCCATTTTTAAATGACTGAGTCAAAGAAATAGAGGGAAACAATAGAATGGGAAAGGCTAGAGCTTTCTTCAAGAAAATTAGAGATACCAAGGGAACATTTCATGCAAGGATGAACACGATAAAGGACAAAAATGGTAAAAATCTAACAGAAAGAGAAGTGATTAAGAAGAGGTAGCAAGAATACACAGAAGAACTATACCAAAAAGTCTTTATGACCCAGATAACCATGATGGTGTGATCACTCCTAGAGCTGGACATCCTGGAGTGGAATATGAAGTGGGACTTAGGAAGCTTCACTACCAGCAAAGCTAGTGGAGGTACTGGAAATCCAGCTGTGCTACTTAAAATCCTAAAAGATGGTGCTGTGAAAGTGCTGCACTCAATATGCCAGCAAATTTGGAAAACTCAGCAGTGGCCATTGGACTGGAAAAGGGTCAGTTTTTATTCCAATCCCAAAGAAAGGCAATGCCAAAGAATGTTCAAACTACCACACAATTGCACTCATTTCATATGCTTGCAAGGTTATGTTCAAAATCCTTCAAGCTAGGCTTTAGTAGTATTTGAAGTGAGAACATCCAGATGTATAAGCTGAATTTAGAAAAGACAGAGGAACCAGAAATCAAATTGCCAACATTCACTGGATCATGGAGAATGCAAGGAGATTCCAGAAAAACATCTACTTCTGCTTCATTGACTAAGATAAAGCCTTTGACTGTGTGAATCACAACAAACTATAGAAAAATTTTTAGAGATGGGAGTACCAGATCACCTTACCTGCCTCATGAGAAACCTGTATGCAATTCAAGAAGCAACAATTAGAACCTTACATGGAACAACAGACTGGTTCCAAATTGGGAAAGGAGTATGTCAAGGCTGTGTATTGTCACTGTGCTTATTTAACTTATATGCAGAGTACATCATGCAAAATACTGGCTTGATGAAGCTCAAGCTGGTATCAAGATTGCTGGGAAAAATATCAACGATCTCAGATATGCAGATTATACCCTCTAATGGCAGAAAGTGAAGAACTAAAGGGCCTCTTGATGAAAGTGAAAGAGGAGAGTGAAACAACTGGCTTGAAACTCAAGATACAAAAAAGTAAGTAAGATCATGGCATCTGGTCCCTTCACTTCATGGCAAATAAAAGGGGGAAAAGTAGAAACAGTGACAGATTTTATTTTCTTGGGCTCCAAAATCACAGCAGATGGCGACTGGTGGTATCATACAATTAAAAGATGCTTGCTCCTTGAAAGGAAAGCTATGGCTAACCTAGACAGCATATTAAAAAGCAGAGACATCACTTTGCTGACAAAGATCCATAAAGTCAAAGCTATGGTTTTTCCAGAAGTCATGTATGGATGTAAGAGTTGGACCATAAAGAAGGCAGAGTGCCAAAGAACTGATCCTTTTGAACTGTGGTGCTGGAGAAGACTCTTGAGAGTCCCTTGGACAGCAAAGAGATCAAATCAGGCAATCTTAAAGGAAATCAACCCTGACTATTCATTGGAAGGACTGATGCTGAAGCTGAAACTCCAAAACTTTGGCTACCTGATGCCAAGAGCAGACTAATTGGAAAAGACCGTGATGCTGGGAAAGACTCTTATGCTGGGAAAGATTGAAGGCAAAAGAGAAGCGGGTGGCAAAGGATAAGACAGTTAGATACCATCATCAACTCAGTGGACATGACTTTCAGCACAGTCTGGGAAGTAGTGAAGGAAAGAGGAGCCTGGCATGCTGCAGTCCATGGGATCGTAAAGAGTCAGACACGATTTAGCAACTGTACAACAGCAACAATAGACTGATATGATAAAACAGTAAGAGTATTGATGAGCATTTTAAAAAGCCACTGCATTGATCTAAGGAAAAAATTGTGAGTGTTCTAGGCGCATCACTGAGATTATGCTTCAATAGGTATGACTTGTGACTGGGACTGGGGATCTTTATTTTTACAAAATTGCATGGATGGTTCTGATACACATTTAGGTTTTGGAGTCACTAACAAGAAAACTATGGCAAAAAGATCCAATGAGAGACAAGAACTTGAGTTAAACTCATAACAGTGAGAGTTTATGAATGCTTTCTGCATTCAAAAGAGAAGGGGGTGCATTCAAGGATCTGTAAGACATAGGGATGAATAGATTGTGAGGACTGAAGAAATAGCTGAAATTGATGACGAACTTGAATTCCAGTTTAGGTGTGTGAGAGAAGTGTGTTGCCAATTCACAACAAGGGAAATAGATAAGAACGGGCTCAGCTGGTAAAGAATCCACCTGCAATGTGGGAGACCTGGGTTCGACCGCTGGGTTGGGAAGATCCCCTGGAGAAGGGAATGGCTACCCATGCCAGTATTCTGGCATAGAGAATTCCATGGACTGTATATAGTCCATAGGGTGCAAAGAATCAGACATGACTGAGGGACTTTCACAGACTTTTGGAGCAAAAGGACTTCTACTTGACATATAATAAACCTGAATTTTGAAATATATAATTATATATGCCATAATATATATTTTATATAATCATTGTGTTGTTATTTAGTTGCTAAGTCATGTCTGGCTCTTTTGAGATCCCATGAACTATAGCCCGCCAGGTTCCTCTGTCCATGGGAAAATCCCATAATCATTGTATCTATATATAATAGATCTTATATGTAACTGTACAATATAATTATATATACATATAATTATACTCATGTTCTATGTCTAGTCCCATATGTTTAAGGCCAGGAATTATCATGATATAAATAATTAGTGAGCCCCAGAAAAGACAGAACCCTAATGAGCACCAAAATTTAGCCTGGAAGGTACTAAATCCCATAAATACATTTTGTAAGGTCTACTTAAAAAAAAAAAAGTAAAACTTTTAGTTGAGTCTTGTGTTCCCCAATTTGGACAGAGACTTCTTCATTCCAAGTTTTCCTCTGATCATCAGATACAATTCTTATTTTTATTATCTACTTGGCTACGATAGTTACGGATTCTGTCTCAATCCAAGGACTGTGTAGGATTTAAGAAAAGATAAAAGTCCAGAAAAGAACAAAGGAAGAATTGTAATGCATAACCAAGGGCATGGGGGAGGGGGCTGACGGAGAGGGGAGTATTGGGGAGTATGAAGAAGACAGAGGGAGATCATTGTGTTAAATACAACAGAGACGTTAGACGAGACTGGTCTCAGAAGCAACTCAACTTTTCATCTGATGATTTATGAAAGAATGCCATTATTCTAAAAGTGTTTATGGAATGTTTTCTCTGTACCTGGTAGTATGTTAGAAACAAATGAAACAACAATAATCAAGACAGTTATAATTTATCGTCTTCATGGAACTTATGAAGAGCTTATGGCTCTGTGCAGCTCTGTGAAGCTTATGCAGCTCTACACATTTGAGTCACTAAAGAGTACATGTAAATAGACACAGACTGGTGGACTCAGAAGGAGTCGTGCCTTCATGGTAGTTTGAATCACCTCTATGCAGCAGTTTTTCTGGATTTCCTCTGGCCAATCATCTTGCTTCGTCAGGCTCTGAATCCAGCTCTGGGTTATTTCATGGTCCTCCCATGAGTGTACATGCATCTCCTAGCCAAGATGGATTCAAGGGAGGACGCCTATGGGTAGATTGACATCACCTAATATGGAGCGGCACCCCTCTCTTTTTGACCCCCAAGGAGTCTTTCTGCACATGTGTAGTTGGGAAGGTAGTCTTGTTCATTCTTTAAGCCGAATACTCCACCCAGTTCATCTCCTCCAACCCTCTTACCTCTATCAAATTGCATTAAATTCCTTCTCTCTTAGGAAGGAATAATAATTTAATGTATTGGCTCTCCAATAATCAAATAATAATATTCTGTTTTGAGATTTTTACAGATTTTTTAGAGATTTTTTTTAGATTTTTAGAGATTTTTTTGAGATTTTAGATTTTAGGCAGAGTTTTTCTATTCATCCTATAAGTATCTGAATTCATGAAGTTAGGTCACATGATGGTTATCCTGTTACCTATTTACAAAGCAAGACTCTCCTACAGACATGCCCTGAAGATGGCCTCATAGTTCTGGCTACTGTGTTTTTCTACCCACAATGCTGCTGCTGCTGCTAAGTCACTTCAGTCGTGTCTGGCTCTGTGTGACCCCAGAGACGGCAGCCCACCAGGCTCCCCCGTCCCTGGGATTCTCCAAGCAAGAACACTGGAGTGGGTTGCCATTTCCTTCTCCAATGCATGAAAGTGAAAATTGAAAGGGAAGTCGCTCAGTCGTGTCCGACTCTTAGCGACCCCATGGACTGTAGCCTACCAGGCTCCTCCGTCCATGGGATTTTCCAGACAATAAGATATCCCATAAAAGAACTTTATATGAAAAAGTTTTATTTACTTAGTCTTACATTACATTCTTTACTCACTTTTGGTATAAAACAAACTCAAAATTTTTGAAGTTTTAAATACTAAATATATTTAGCCTATTGGGAATTAACAACCTATTAAAAAAAAACTTTAAAAGTATAATTAGAGATACTCAAAAATTAAATATTTCAGAATTCTTTAAATATATTACTATAAGCAGCTCCTTTATTTCTTTGCATTCACATATTCAAAAGCAGAGACATTACTTTGCCAACAAAGGTTCGCCTAGTCAAGTTTATGGTTTTTCCTATGGTCATGTATGGATGTGAGAGCTGGACTGTGAAGAAGGCTGAGCGCTGAAGAATTGATGCTTTTGAACTGTGGTATTGGAGCAGACTCTTGAGAGTCCCTTGGACTGCAAGGAGATCCAACCAGTCCATTCTGAAGGAGATCAGCCCTGGGATTTCTTTGGAAGGAATGATGCTAAAGCTGAAACTCCAGTACTTTGGCCACCTCATGCGAAGAGTTGACTCATTGGAGAAGACTCTGATGCTGGGAGGGATTGAGGGCAAAAGGAGAAGGGGATGACAGAGGATGAGATGGCTGGATGGCCTCACTGACTCGATATATGTGAGTCTCAGTGACCTCTGGGAGTTGGTGATGGACAGAGAGGCCTGGCGTGCTGCGATTCATGGGGTCGCAAAGAATTGGACACGACTGAGCGACTGATCTGATCTGATCTGATAAGCAGCTCACTATACTAAACTCTACAGGGGTTACAAGGAAAATGATGAAAACTTTTCAGTTAAATCACATTAGGCAGTCTAATGGACATGCATTTTAAAATGAGTTTAAGAGGATTTTAGAAAATTTAATATTTAATTCTAGCTTCTTCACCAAACTTAGGTCAACTTTAAATCAATCTTATGTTCATTGTAATGAAGTAAAGCGAAGATTTAATGTTAAGTCTACACATCAGAATAATTACTAAAAGCTGCTATGACCCAGAGACTTAGCATTGTGTAACAATTCCAAGTAAAAGTGTTTTTCCGTAGATATGCAATACTAGTTACAGGATATAACCCAAGTGCTCCTCTTCTGAGGGATCTCTGCCCATCCATTCTACCCCCTTACTCTTGTAAGCAGAGTGCTCACAGGTATAATTTATAAAGTTGAATGGATCCAAATAATATGAAAACTAATGCAGGCATTACTTGCTTATAAGAAGCTCTTTTAAACTGTTGAACTTAAATTAATCTGTAGATAATACAGAAAATAAGTTAATAGTCCTAGAAATATCACTACTGAATGCAAATATAATACTTAATTGTAAAAAAGATACAGGTCAAACATTAGGATAATTAAAACTGAAAGGTATAGAGGAAAAAATACTATGTCCTATAGCTATCACTGTGGATGGTGACTGCAGCCATGAAATTAAAAGACGCTTACTCCTTGGAAGGAAAGTTATGACCAACCTAGATAGCATATTCAAAAGCAGAGACATCACTTTGCCAACAAAGGTTCGCCTAGTCAAGGCTATGGTCTTTCCTGTGGTCATGTATGGATGTGAGAGCTGGACTGTGAAGAAGGCTGAGCGCCGAAGAATTGATGCTTTTGAACTGTGGTGTTGAAGAAGACTCTTGAGAGTCCCTTGGACTGCAAGGAGATCCAACCAGTCCATTCTGAAGGAGATCAGCCCTGGGATTTCTTTGGAAGGAATGATGCTAAAGCTGAAACTCCAGTATTTTGGCCACCTCATGCGAAGAGTTGACTCATTGGAGAGGACTCTGATGCTGGGAGGGATTGGGGGCAGGAGGAGAAGGGGACGACAGAGGATGAGATGGCTGGATCGCATCACTGACTCGATGGATGTGAGTCTGAGTGACCTCCAAGAGCTGGTGATGGATAGGGAGGCCTGGTGTGCTGCAGTTCATGGGGTCGCAAAGAATCGGACACGACTGAGCGACTGATCTGATCTGATCTGATAGCTATCAGAATTAATGCTATGCAAAGAAAAAAATGAAGATTTGCTTAAAGCCATGCCTACAAACTGCTTTTCTCCTGAGATTTGAACTTGAGCTTTCTTGTTCTCCAGTGTAGTTCAAGTCTCTAGCAGCGTGTCTGGCTCAACAGTGAAAGATGGACGAACAATTAAAATTGTTTAAAGTCAACGAGAGATAAGAAAGCCTTTCTCAGCAATCGATGCAAAGAAATAGAGGAAAACAATAGAATGGGAGACTAGACATTTCTTCAAGAAAATTAGAAGTACCAAGGGAATATTTCATGCAAAGATTGGCTCAATAAAGGACAGAAATGGGAGGGACCCGACAGAAGCAGAAGATACTAAGAAGAAGTGGCAAGAATACACAGAAGAACTGTACAAAAAAAATCTTCATGACCCAGATAATCATGATGGTGTGATCACTCACCTAGAGCCAGACATCCTGGAATGTGAAGTCAAGTGGGCCTTAGGAAGCATAACTACAAACAAAGCTAGTGGAGGTGATGGAATTCAGTTGAGCTATTTCAAATCCTAAAAGTTGATGCTGTGAAAGCGCTGCACTCAATATGCCAGCAAATTTGGAAACCTCAGCAGTGGTCACAGGACTGGAAAAGGTCAGTTGTCATTCCAATCCCAAAGAAAGGCAATGCCAAAGAATGCTCACTACCACATAATTGCACTCATCTCACATGATAGTAAAGTAATGTTAAAAATTCTCCAAGCCAGGCCTCAGCAATATGTGAACCGTGAACTTCCAGATGTTCAAGCTGGTTTTAGAAAAGGCAGAGGAACCAGAGATCAAATTGCCAACATTCATTGAATCATCAAAAAAGCAAAAGAGTTCCAGAAAAACATCTATTTCTGCTTTATTGACTATGCCAAAGTCTTTGACCGTGTGGATCACAATAAACTGTGGAAAATTCTGAAAGAGATGGGAATACCAGACCACCTGACCTGCCTCTTGAGAAACCTGTATGCAGGTCAGGAAGCAACAGTTAGAACTGGACATGGAACAACAGGTTGGTTCCAAATAAGAAAAGGAGTACGTCAAGGCTGTATATTGTCACCCTGCCTATTTAACTTCTATGCAGAGTACATCATGAGAAACACTGGGCTGGAAGAAGCACAAGCTGGAATCAAGATTGCCAGGAGAAGTATCAATAACCTCAGATATGCAGAGGACCCCACCCTTATGGCAGAAAGTGAAGAAGAACTAATGAGCCTCTTGATGAAAGTGAAAGAGGAGCGTGAAAAAGTTGGCTTAAAGCTCAACATTCAGAAAACTAAGATCATGGCATCTGGTCCCATCACTTCATGGCAAATAGATGGGAAAACAGTGGAAACAGTGAGAGACTTTAGTTTTTTGGGCTTCAAAATCACTGCAGATGGTGATTGCAGCCATGAAATTAAAAGACACTTACTCCTTGGAAGGAAAATTATGACCAATCTGGACAGCATATTAAAAAGAAGAGATATTACTTTGCCAACAAAGGTCCGTCTAGTCAAGGCTATGGTTTTTCCAGTATTCGTGTCTGGATGTGAGAGTTGGACTATAAAGAAAGCTGAGCACAGAAGAATTGATACTTTTGAACTGTGGTGTTGGAGAAAACTCCTGAGAGTCCCTTGGACTGCAAGGAGATCCAACCAGTCCATCCTAAAGGAGATTAGTCCTGGGTGTTCATTGGAAGGTCTGATGTTGAAGCTGAAACTCCAATACTTTGGCCACCTGATGCGAAGAGCTGACTCTTTTGAAAAGACCCTGATGCTGGGAAAGATTGAGGTCAGGAGGAGAAGGGGCCGACAGAGGATGAGATGCTGGATGGCATCACTGACTCGATGGATGTGAGTCTGAGTGAACTCCAGGAACTGCTGATGCACAGGGGGGTCTGGCATGCTGCGATTCATGGGGTCGCAAAGAGTCGGACATGACTGAGCCACTTAACTGAACTGATCTGAACTGAATTCCCTTAGTCCTCTATTAACAGTGTGTGTGTGTGTGTGTGTGTGTATCTACTTCTTTAATAACAGTTTGATGTCTTTAAGTGGGATTGTGGGCAGTAATGAGAATGCACTTTATAAACAAGGGAAGTAGAGAATTTTTGCCCCGAAACTCTTGCCTCTACATCACTGGCTTCTTGTAAAGGATTTCTCAAGACAGATGAGGATAAGTCTTTGGTGCTTGAAGTCATTTGTTAATCTCTCTAGGGTCATAAACCCTATTGCTCAGACAGCATACTGGATTTGCAAGAATGATGGTGCTTTTCACAGACCATTTAGTGCTTGTATGAAGTACTCTGTTCTTTAAAACTCCATAGTCCCCAAATTATAAAAGCCCAGGATTTGGAGTAAACTATAACAAGTTCATTTCCCTAGCCAGGAGATGTATATGGGCAGTGCACTTGGAGAAGTGAGCAAATATGGTAACTAATCCTACTCACGGGGTGGCCCATTTTCTTTAGTCACTTTTGTGACTGCTAATGAACTGGAAAATTTTTCTGTTTTTTTCTTCTAAAATTTTCCATTTTATAACCAATAGAGATTTCAATAGTCTGTCCTTTGCATTATTGAGATGTGGTTGTACATATGAACTCTGTAAGAAATCCGAGTGCAGACTTTCAGTTCAGTTCAGTCACTCAGTCGTGTCCAACTCTTTGCGATCCCCTGAGCTGCCCCATGAATTGCAGCATGCCAGGCCCCCCTGTTCATCAGCAGTTCCTGGAGTTCACTCAGACTCACGTCCATCGAGTCAGTGATGCCATCCAGCATCTCATCCTCTGTCGTCCCCTTCTCCTCCTGCCCCCAATCCCTCCCAGCATCAGAATCTTTTTCAATGAGTCAACTCTTTGCATGAGGTGGCCAAAGTACTGGAGTTTCAGCTTTAGCATCATTCCTTCCAAAGAAATCCCAGGGCTGAGCTCCTTCAGAATGGACTGGTTGGATCTCCTTGCAGTCCAAGGGACTCTCAACAGTTTTCTCCAACACCACAGTTCAAAAGGATCAATTCTTTGGCGCTCAGCCTTCTTCACAGTCCAACTCTCACATCCATACATGACTACTGGGGAAAACCATAGCCTTGACTATACGAACCTTTGTTGCCAAAGTAATGTCTCTGCTTTTTAATATGCTATCTAGGTTGGTCATAACCCTCCTTCCAAGGAGTAAGCATCTTTTAATTTCATGGCTGCAATCACCATCTGCAGTAATTTTGGAGCCCCTCAAAATAAAGTCTGACACTGTTTCCACTGTTTCCCCTTCTATTTCCCATGAAGTGATGGGACCAGATGCCATGATCTTTGTTTTCTGAGTGTTGAGCTTTAAGCCAAACTTTTCAGTCTCCTCTTTCATGTTCATCAAGAGGCTTTTAGTTCTTCTTCACTTTCTGCCATAAGGATGGTGTCATCTGCATATCTGAGGTTATTGATATTTCTCCCGGCAATCTTGATTCCAGCCTGTGCTTCTCCCAGCCCAGTGTTTCTCATGATGTACTCTGCAGATAATTAAATAAGCAGGGTGACAATATACAGCCTTGACATACTCCCTTTCCTATTTGGAACCAGTCTGTTGTTCCATGTCCAGTTCTAACTGTTGCTTCCCGACCTGCACATGTTTCTCAAGAGGCAAGTCAGGTGGTCTGGTATTCCCATCTCTTTCAGAATTTTCCACAGTTTATTGTGATCCACACGGTCAAAGGCTTTGGCATAGTCAATAAAGCAGAAATAGATGTTTTCTGGAACTCTCTTGCTTTTTCGATGATCCAGCAGATGTTGGCAATTTGATCTCTGGTTCCTCTGCCTTTTCTAAAACCAGCTTGAACATCTGGAAGTTCACGGTTCACATATTATTGAGGCCTGGCTTGGAGAATTTTGAGCATTACTTTACTAGCATGTGAATGAGTGCAATTGTGTGGTAGTTTGAGCATTCTTTGGCATTGCCTTTCTTTGGGACTGGAATTAAAACTGACCTTTTCCAGTCCAATGGACTTAACAATTAAGAAATTGAGAAGCAGTGATTGAAATGGTTAGATCAGAATTGAAACTGAGTATTTAACTTAATACTTAAAACTGAGTATTTAACTTAGTGAGTGCACAATTGCACTCATCTCACACGCTAGTAAAGTAATGCTCAAAATTCTCCAAGCCAGGCTTCAGCAATATGTGAACCGTGAACTTCCTGATGTTCAAGCTGGTTTTAGAAAAGGCAGAGGAACCAGAGATCAAATTGCCAACATCCGCTGGATCATGGAAAAAGCAAGAGAGTTCCAGAAAAACATCTATTTCTGCTTTATTGACTGTGCCAAAGCCTTTGACTGTGTGGATCACAATAAACTGTGGAAAATTCTGAAAGAGATGGGAATACCAGACCACCTGACCTGCCTCTTGAGAAATTTGTATACAGGTCATGAATCAACAGTTAGAACTGGACATGGAACAACAGACTGGTTCCAAATAGGAAAAGGAGTACGTCAAGGCTGTATATTGTCACCCTGTTTATTTAACTTATATGCAGAGTACATCATGAGAAACGTTGGACTGGAAGAAATACCAGCTGGAATCAAGATTGCTGGGAGAAATGTCAAAAACGTCAGATATGCAGATGACACTACCCTTATGGCAAAAAGTGAAGAGGAACTAAAAAGCCTCTTGATGAAAGTGAAAGAGGAGCGTGAAAAAGTTGGCTTAAAGCTCAACATTCAGAAAACGAAGATCATGGCATCCGGTTCCATCACTTCATGGGAAATAGAAGGGGAAACAGTGGAAACAGTGTCAGACTTTATTTTGGGGGCTCCAAAATTACTGCAGATGGTGATTGCAGCCATGAAATTAAAAGACGCTTACTCCTTGGAAGAAAAGTTATGACCAACCTAGATAGCATATTCAAAAGCAGAAACATTACTTTGGCAACAAAGGTTCGTCTAGTCAAGGCTATGGTTTTTCCAGTAGTCATGTATGGATGTGAGAGCTGGACTGTGAAGAAGGCTGAGTGCCGAATAATGGATGCTTTTGAACTGTGGTGTTGGAGAAGACTCTTGAGAGTGCCTTGGACTGCAAGGAGATCCAACCAGTCCATTCTGAAGGATATCAGCCCTGGGATTTCTTTGGAAGGAATGATGCTAAAGCTGAAACTCCAGTACTTTGGCCACCTCATGCAAAGAGTTGACTCATTGGAAAAGATTCTGATGCTGGGAGGGATTGGGGGCAAGAGGAGAAGGGGACAACAGAGGATGAGATGCTGGATGGCATCACTGACTCGATGGACGTGAGTCTCAGTGACCTCCGGGAGTTGGTGATGGACAGGGAAGCCTGGCGTGCTTCGATTCATGGGGTCGCAAAAAGTCGGACACAACTGAGCGACTGATCTGATCTGATTTAACTTAATTTTCTTGGGCTTCAAAATCACTGTGGATGGTGACTGCAGCCATAAAATTAAAATACAGTTGCTATGTGGAAGAAAAACTATAACAAGCCTAGACAGCATATTAAAAAGCAGAGACATCACTTGGCCAACAAAGGTCCATATAGTCAAAGCTATGGTTTTTCCAGTAGTTGTGTATGGATGTGAGAGTTGGACCATAAACAAGGCTGAGCACTGTTAAGAACTGATGCTTCTGAACTGTTAGCTGGAGAAGACTCTTGAGAGTCCCTTGGACTGCTAGGAGATCAAACCAGTCTCAATCTTTGATCAAACCAAATCAATCTTAGATGGATTTTCTAAAGGAAATCAATCCTGAATATTCATTGGAAGGACTGATGCTGAAGCTGAAGCTTGAGTACTGTGGCCACCTGATTCAGAGCTTACTCACTGGAAAAGACCCTGATGCTGGGAAAGACTGAAGGCAGGTGGAGAAAGAGGCAACAAAGGATGAGATGGTTGGATGGCATCATCGTCTCGATGGACATGAGTTTGACTAAACTCCAGGACAGAGTAAAAGACAGGGAAGCCTGGTGTGCTACGGTCCATGGAATCACAATGAGTTGGACACAACTTAAGGACTGAACAACAATTCAATTTAAAAAATGAAAACAAAACAGTGAGAGAACAGAATTTTAACATCAAAGTAACCCCCAAATAGAAGGTGAAGTATAAAATAACACAGGCTACAGTAAAATGACAATTTTGAAGTTTTAGAAGGAGGCTTAGGATCATTACAATTAAAAGGTTGAAAAACTTAAGATTTATCCTAGAGCTAAACTCTCAAAAAGAAAGTTTAAATTTCAGGTAACTGAGTTTAGAATGAACAAAAACAAAAGTAGTATGGAAGAAAGTAGAATCCAAGATGTCAAGGCTCAGATCAGGTTGTTGGAAGAATCTAACACATTTAACGGAGTAGGTGATGGCACCCCACTCCAGTACTCCTGCCTGGAAAATCCCATGGACGGAGGAGCCTGGTGGGCTGCAGTCCATGGGGTCGCGAAGAGTCGGACACAACTGAGCGACTTCACTTTCACTTTTCACTTTCATGCATTGGAGAAGGAAATGGCAACCTACTCTAGTGTTCTTGCTTGGAGAATCCCAGGGACGGGGGATCCTGGGTAGGCTGCCGTCTATGGGGTTGCACAGAGACACGACTGAAGCGACTTAGCAGCAGCAGCAGCAGCAGCAGCAGCAGCAGCACATTTAAACCTGCTCCAGAGCGGACAGGATTGACAAACAGATGCACAGCGCGCCCTCTAGTGGTGAATAGAAACACTTTTCTTGTTACTATGGATACCTCTCCCACCCCATTCTTTTTTATTTCCCCTGTATTTCCTTAATTTTGGTAAACAGAATATTATATTTAGTAGAATTATATGGAAGAACATATTCTTCCTGAAATATCTTAATAAGAGAAGACAACTTATAATTTCTCAGATGAAGTGAAGTTGCTGTAATAAAATATGGAAGAAAAATTTTCATGAAGCAATAAAAAATAGTGTAGAATTTTAAAGCTATTCACCTTAGGCCCCCCGCGCAAGCGGCGATGGCGGCGGCGGCGGGAGCTGCAGCGGAGGCGGCCGCCGAGGGGGAGGCCCCCGCTGAGATGGGGGCGCTGGTGCTGGAGAAGGAGCCCAGAGGAGCGACCGAGAGAGTTCATGGCTCTTTGGGGGACACCCCTCGAAGTGAGGAGACCCTGCCCAAGGCCAACCCCGATTCCCTGGAGACTGCTGGCCCCTCATCCCCAGCCTCTGTCACGGTCACTGTCGGCGATGAGGGGGCTGACACCCCTGTAGGGATCACACCACTCATTGGGGATGAACCCGAGAATCTCGAGGGAGATGGGGACCTCCATGAGGGTCGCATCCTGCTGGGCCACACCACAAAGTCGTTCCCATCTTCCCCCAGCAAGGGGGGTGCCTGTCCCAGCCGAGCCAAGATGTCAATGACAGGGGCCGTAAAAATTAAAAAAAAAAAAAAAAGCTATTCACCTTAAAAACCACATAAAAGACATAAAACCACATAAAAGACAAGAAACAGCTCATTTGAACTCTGAAATATCATTAGTTTCAATGAGAACACATTATTTTCAGAAATAAAAGAGCAAAACATAGTATTTTTGCTCCTCAGAAACATAAAACATAACAAGCATGCAGTCAATAAAAAGAATTTTGAGGGAGTGATTACCAAATTCAGGCCTCCTTGGTGGTTCAGTAGTAAAGAACCCATCTATCTGCTAATGCAAGAGACGTGGGTTTGATCCCTGGGTCAGGAAGATCCCCTGGAGAAGGAAATAGCAACATACTCCAGTATTCTTGCGACAGAGGAGCCTGGTGGGTATAATCCATGGGGTTGCAGAGTCTGACATGACTTAGCAACTGAGCACGAACTCACGATTGCCAAATTCACTCAGACCTAATACTCATTGGGCAAGTATCACTCACTCAGTAAAAGTGGTTCAGTTAAAGTCAAATTTCAGCTGATTATGTCTGTAAGGAGGAGAGAAAAATCTGCATTTGTTATCAGATACTGTTTACCTTAAACTGGAGATTTTGCAACGGGAGGAAGAAAACGAACATTGACAGTTCATTATGTCAGATGCTGTTTCTTGATTTTCACATTTAATCACAAGCAACTTCATAAGGTTAGAATCTATTATTCCTACTTTACCAGTAGGAAAACAAAGCTTAGTAAGTGCAAGTAGTTTAGATGTAATTCATACATGTGTAGTTTGTAAAGTGATCGAAACTTAGGTCTGCAATGATTACTGCAGTACAGTATGCTATCTGGTTAGCTTTTCTGCATACAAGTACTCAACTTGAAAAGCAGTTTTAAACACTAAGTGAGAAATATCGTGAAAGCACTTTGCAAATTTCAAATCATTGTACAAATATATGGAATTATTTTCGTTGTCAATATTTAATGGGCTTATTCTAAAATACTAAGAAATTGGTTCAAATCAGACTTGCATTCTATATTTGCAATATGGAATGACTCCTCCCAATTTTCAAAAAAAATTTTTTTGCATTACACCAATCCCATACCATTAGTCTGTGTTGAAGGCAATGGCACCCCACTCCAGTACTCTTGCCTGGAAAATCCCATGGGCCGAGGAGCCTGGTAGGCTGCAGTCCATGGGGTTGCAAAGAGTTGGACACAAATGAAGCGACTTAGCAGCAACAGTAGCATAGGTCTAAAACTCTTCAAAAATATATAGCTTTATTTGTCAATACTTCTCAAATATTTTATTTGTGCCACATAATTCAGTTTCATGAATTTTTTACTTTTAAAAATGTAAATTTCCTATTCTATGTTCTCCGTAAATTGTACTAACTCTAGGTTAATAAAAGTGTGTTGGCAAAATAGAACAGCAAATTAGGAACAGACTAGTGAACACAAGTGGAAGGACCATGTTTGTTGGGCTATGCTTTGCAGTTCACCATGAACAGCTTGAAATTTTTAGAAAAATTGTTACATAAACCTGGACATGCTCTGCTGGGAAAAGTACGTGTCCCAAAGCTTATTCCTTGAGGAACGTTGGTCCAAGACAACATGGTCAAGTGGTCAATGAGTTTGGGAAATGTTTCACACTACATAACTTGAACTTCCCAATATGCAGTCATATATTCAAGACTCTGAGAAGTGCAACAGTAAGCCTTTTAAAATTTGTAGCAATTTTCCATAGCTCCTCATATTTTCCATGGAACATTCCTCTGGCCCAAGGGGTAAGGGATGCTGCCATGAGTCTATTCAATTGACCACTTTCTGCTTATAAAATACCAGCTTACTATGCTGGATTTGAATACAACAGATAACCTATCCTAATTTTCAAAGAGTCAGTGCTTCAAAATTTTATATATATATATATATAATAAATTTATAATATATAAATATATTTATATAAATATAAATATAATTTATATTTAATATAAATATGGATTTATATTATATATATTTATATATTATAAATGGATTAATATCCATTTAATATAAATGGATATTTATATATATCCATGAGGATTCCTATGAGAGGAACACCTGCTTTATTCTTAGCAACATATACTGTAAAAATAGATTTCCCTTGGCTCCAAAAGTTTGAGTTTCCAAAAGTTGTGTATCCTTTTCTAGCCAGTAGGTTCAGCTTCCTTACCAAGAACAATGAAAACAAATATAATATTACACAATTTCCAAAGGAAATCATTTTTCTTTGACATCTCAGATTCAGAAATTCTGAACTAAAAATAAACATGGAATTTCAAATACGGAGTGTTTGGGATGGTCATATTATATAAATATTTGGATGGAAAACCATAGAATATGATATAGCACCTATGAAAAAGAATTAAACTTAACAGTAAAATACTCCTCATAACTATTACAAACATTCCATTAAGTGGACAAATTCAAAAAATCAAGAAGAAAAACTCCAAAAGACAATATTTATTTAAAAAACAATATAGTCTGTGTTGGGACTTCCCAGGTGGCTCAGTGGTAAAGATCCCACCTGCAATGCAGGAGACATGGGTTTGACCCCTCCATAGGGAAGGTCCCCTGGAGGAAATAGCAACCCAGTCCAGTATTCTTGCCTGAAAAATCCCATGGATAAAGAAGCCTGACAGGCTAAGTCTATAGCCTGTGCAAAGAGTCACACATACTGAACAACGAAACATACATGCGTGCATAGTTTGTGTTTAAGACATTGTTTGCTGCGGAGAAACGGCTTAAATATGAAATGGAAAAATACAACACTCTTAATTGATGTGACTGACAAATCTGGCAGTATTGAACCGCTTGCTTCTCTCAAGAAGTATACAAGATATCACACAAAAATTTAATTTCATTTAGTTTATTAATATGATCCAAACAAACTTAGCTTAAGACAATGAGCAAAAGACACAAGATAAGATTTGGCTGATCTATACCAAAAGAACAAAAAAGGTGACAGGATTGGTGACAATTTTATTTTGGAAAGTTAGTTTATTAACTGATATAAAAATAAATCTACAATAGCAACTGTGACTCGAATCGAGCCAGTATGCAACACGTGTGATACCCAACATGGTCAGAGAGGACCTCACACCCTCCTCAGCTGGTTCACACCCTCTGGCCTTTGTCCTGGACCTTCACAAAAGACCCCTCTCAGCACTGAGTTTGCAGCCAGCTACGTTTTCTCCTCAGCCTACAATCAGTGATGTACCATGGCTGTGTTTTCTATACCTTCTTTCTTTTTGGATAGTGACAGAGCTCAAGGAAAAAACTCACCTGGCCAGTGCTGAGCAAGGAAGGGGGAAAAAAAGATGGGTTCAGGGTAGTTGGGGACTCAGGCTCAAGTGAAAGAGCAGACTAGAATGGGCACCATCAGAAAGTGCTGAGGTCAGGGGCCCATGGGTAATTCACAGGGAAGAACAGAACCGGCTATTCCAAGAAAGTAGGAGGAACCACTGTTCCATTGGGGAAATCACACCAAAGAGCAGTGAAGAGGAAGAACACTGGGATGGAGAGTACTTCCGTTTACACCTTTAAGATAAAAACATTTAGAAAGAGGAATATAGAAATCAAATCAATAATTTTAAAAAGTAAAATAGCAACAAGTATTTCAATAAAAGGAAATACAGGAGATAAAGAAGTCTTTTCCTTCTACTTGACTTTGTCCAATTTTTTAAGAAGTTATGTAAGGTCAATTTTGCTTTACTGAATGATTCATATATGTTATTAGATATTTCTGAGGAAAAGATGAGAACCTGATGGGCATCTCTCAGGAAGCCTGGGAAGGAAGAGGGGACAGGAGTAAAGGAACCTGTGAAAGAAAGTCTCCAACGTCTTCACCTTCATCCTTCACACCCCATACATGTCCTGAACCTACACGTGAAAGGTCAGGCTCAGAGCACGGAAAACCATGGTCACCGAGCAGGACAGAATTACGGCCACAGGCTCCTGGTGCTGAGTGTGCTGCCCAGGACCATGAAGCTCAGGAGCAGCTCGAGACAGACATTTCCACGTAGGGAAGTGGAAGAAGCTCCGCACACCAAGGGCTCTGCTTGATACGGTCTTTCTATATCTGGAGGTAACGCTGTCATGCCTTGAATCTGAAAAGGTAAGAGCAGAAACAAAGCCACTGAGTGTGTGATTGAAGAGCAGGACTGCAGCCAAGCTTGCTCAGCCCCTGCGCTTCTGCAGGGATTAAAAGGGTAGGAGGGGGGAATGGATGCTGAAGTTGTCCAACATCAGGCAGTCAGAATCCTAGGGATTCCCAAGAAGGTGAGAAAAGGTCAGACACACCTTTGAGAAAGAAGAGATATAAAACATGCTCTGTTGGGTTTCTTTTTGAAGCTTTCATCCCACCTTATTCCTTTTTCATCCCAACTTTAGTTTTAGAATAAACTTTGAAGAAAGTGGGATCAGGAGTTTTGGGGCATCTACGTAATCACTGAAAAATTCTCAGACTTATCAAAAGACAACTGAATTTATGGATATCTGTCTATTCCTTTCATGTTATCTGTTGTGGATTCAGGTAAGATGCGGTATCTGTTTTCCCTGAAGATTAAAACAAAGTGGGACTTACCGACCACTCTGCATTGTCTGTCTTGGAACATCTCACGTTGACCGGCAGGCTAAGGACAAGCTTATTGAAGGCAAGCCCTTCCTTTCTAGTCCATTTAAACTTGTTCATTGCGTCCATGAAAGAAAGGTTTCTATACTGCTTAGGGCTTTTGATAATGAAAGGCCAGGTCCTGAATATAAAGTAAATAATCAGAATGAGTTATATTCAGAAGAAAAGCATTTTGTGTTTCCATTACTTTTCAATACCATAAGTGCCCTACATATGAGCTTCTAAAGATGCAAAAAGATACAAACAGACTCCTGTATGCCAGCTGTTGTACTGTACTCCTGCACTTTTCAAGGTATGGTACTGTAAGATTAAAAATGCTTTCTTTACTTTCTATGTTTGTTTTTTATCTGCATATTATTTGTGTGAAAAGTATTATAAACCTATTACAGTACAGTACTGTATAGACAATTATGTTAGCTGGGTACCTAGGCTAACTTTGCTGGACTTAACAAATTGGACTTATGAATACTCTCTCAGAAGGAAATGTATTTGTATGTAGGGGACTTACTATATTCTAAAACAGACTTCATACTAGTTCATTTTTACACACACATAGATAACCTAATTGAAAATACTAACGAACTCTTAAGCAGTTACTAGAAGAAATACATATAAAATAAGAAGTCTTTTTTAAAAAGAAAATTTCTCAGTTTAGTAGCAGATGAGTGTTACTTTTAGACCAATAGTTTTGACTTAGAAAGCTTCCCTGGAGTCCCACAGTTCCTCACATAGCTGTTTTGGCTTTGGTTAACAATATAACTGATAAGCATTCAGTTCTGAAGACTACAATGCTAATGGTGCAATGAAGAAATGTGCAGAATATCTAAGGATACTGACCAACAATGGAAATTTCAAGTCTACACTGTTGGAAAGCCTGACCGCTGTTGGTTGTCCTGTTTTTGCTTGCCTAAGTAGCAACATGTTTTTTTAAAAAAATTGAACCAGTGTTAAAATTTCACTGAGAAAAAAATATTTTAAAGATACACTCTGTTTCTACTTGCTGCTGAAGAAAAATATATGCTAAATGTCCAAGAAATATAAGTTTTATATTATTGATTCTTGAAAAAAGGAAAAATGCTTAAGTGTAGTTCAAAAATTTGCATGGTCTGTTCCATGGACCATCCAGGGGATTATCATGGGTAATTGGTAGGTGTTCGGCTCCCTTAATACCTCAAGAGGAAGTTCCAGCGATTTTCAATAGTTAGCAACGAATTAACCTCCAGCTGAGGAATCTACATTTTTAATATCTGATCATCATAATTTCTTCATTTAATTATGTCATATCAGCTCTCTGTTACACACATAACCTAATCAGGCATGTTTAGTATTATCTTTTTAATTAAATTAAACATTCTTTATTAATCTTTTAGAGTTATGAAGATAAATTTTTTATGTTTAAAATGAAAACATTTCCTCTGTACTTTAATGTGAGATAATGAATAATACGATAGGTTATATACAAGGATCTTTATATTCTTTATTCCTAACCTTTTTTCTTATTAAAGTCAATATATCTTTGTTGAGTTTTAAATGTACTGTTTTGCACAGAGACCTTAAAGTACCATAAAGAATGAGCAAGCGCCGTCACACTGCAGCAAACAGATCTAGCAATGACCTAAAGTCGATAACACTGTAAATTAAATACTCTGTGGAGACTTATAGAGGTACAATCCAGAATTAGTACAAAATAAAATTTGTACATGTAAAAACTTGTTTAAAGTAAAAATGTAACTTGAAAGGGGCCCATTATATTTACATACCATGTTATTTAAAATATACTAAAAGCTAGGTCCTAGTGGTAAAGAACTCGCCTGCCAATGCAGGAGATGTGAGTTCCATCCCTGGATCGGGAAGATCCCCTGGAGAAGGAAATGACAACCCACTCCAGCATTCTTGCCTGGGAAATTCCATGGACAGAGGAGCCTCGTGGGCTACAGTTCATGGGGTCACAAAGACTCAGACACAAGTGAAGCAACTACAGCCTCCCCAAAGTAGCTAAGTTTCATTAAATATAAAGTAACTTTAAATCAAATATTAAAAAGCAAATTTACTTTTCAAGGAGATAAGGTATTTGTCTTGAAAAAAAGGAAAAATCTACTTTATAACCAGGAAAATGCCCGGGTTGCGGCAGGAGAGCATCAGCCTGTAATCTCCGAAACCATCACAAGGGGGCAATAGAATCCCTGCTAACTCCCTAAGTTTTCGCAGTTTGCCAGTAAGAGTGAACGCGTGTGTGCGGAGTCACTTCAGTCGTGTCTTCTCTTTCCGGCCCCATGGACTGTAGCCCACCATGCTCCTTTGTCCATGGGATTCTCCAGGCAAGAATACTGGAGTGGGTTGCCATGCCCTCTTCCAGGGGATCTTCCTGACTTAGAGATCAAACCCACGTCTCTGTCTCCTGCATTAGCTGGTGGGTTCTTTACCACTAATGTATTGTATGTTACATATGAAATCTTAAAAAGTTTTACCTATAACAAATTAGCATCCGTTTGAGATTTCACAGTATAAACTTACAGAAGAGGTGTAAACACATTAGTTTACTTATTGTAAGTATGTAGAAAAGGATTTTTAAAAGAGCAAGCCCAATGAACCTTATGTTGGAGCCAGCAGGACAGGCTGGGTGGGGAGGAGAGTGTCACGACCTCCCTAACCTGGCATCTTCCCCCATTTTTATTGTCTCCTTTCCCTTCATACTAAATTTGTTCAGGCTCCTACTTTATAACGTCATACCAACAAACTTCCTAACCTTCCAGCCTGTCCTACACCACACTTGCTGATTACCACTGGAAAGAAGAGAAGGAGTAATGAGGAGTAATCCTGAAAAAGTAAATATTTATCCTAAGTATTTTTCCTTAAAAGACAACAATCTAAACCAGAAACAGATAGTGTTCAAGTAGCAAGTTCTGCTCTCACTGGGACTGGGACTTAGTTATTAGAAATTTAGGAATGTTCTAGAAAGTAAAACCATTACATTTCTGCACATCTGGGTAGTGTCTAAATAACTACCCAGATCCACATATAAATTGAAGGGTATTATTTATATATCACTTTAGTTGATAAAAATAAAGGATTTATACTGATGAGTAATTTTCCTTTATAAGCATAATTTAATTGGCTCGTTGATTTAAAAATGTACAGGAATGAAATAAACTTAGACTATCCAAAATAACTTTGGAAAAAGAAAAAAAAATGGCAAAGGTTGGGGATTTACACATTCATTGCAAGATTTACTATAAAACTATAATAATAATTGTGTGGTATTATAGTAAAGCTAAACATGTACCACAATGAACAGAACACAGAGTCCAGAGATTGTCAATATATGGTGAAATAATTTGCAACAAACATTTCAGAGTAATTATAGAGAAAAAAGTAGCTTTTTTCATCAAACAGTTCTTGTACAACTTGATGTCTATATGAAATACAATGAACCTCAGAAAATTCAACAAACAGAAAATTATTCAAAATGGATCTTCAACCTAATGCTAAAACTACAATGCTTTTAGGGAGAAAAATAAAAAAGAAAATCTTCACAACCTTGGGCAGGCAACAGTTTCTTACATGGGATATCAAAAGCACCAAACAAACCAAAAATAATAAAATGGACTTCAGAAAAATACAGCTAAAAAATTAAAATCAAGCCATAGGCCAGAAAAAAAAATTATTTACAAACATACACCTGACAAAGAATTTATATCTAAAGTATAAAGAACTCTTTTAAATTATAAAGAACTCTTACAACTCAATAATAAAAAAAAAATAACTCAGTTAAATGGACAAGAATTTGAACAGTTAAAAAGGAACACATATAAATGACTAATCAGCATATGAAAAGAGGCTGAATATCATTTGTGACAGGGGAAATGGACAATAAAACTACAGTAAGATACCACTGCATACACATTAAAATAGATGAAATTCAAAATATAGAAAATACAGAGAACACTGGTAAGACTTGTTAAGTAGGAGGAAATCTTACAGATTACCAGTGAGAATGTAGTAAGGTACGTTATTTGAGAGAACATTTGAGAGTCTCAGTGCAGTAAACACAGACTTAGTGTACAATCCAAGGATTCCACCCCTAGGTATTAAAGCAGAAATCAAAAACGTATGTCCATACAAAGATGAATACAATAATGTTTATAGCAGCTTGCTTCATAATGGCCACAAACTGGAAACAATCCAAATGTCTTTCAACTGGTGAACAGATAAATGAAATTTTAGGTATATCCACACTGGGGAATACTACCCAGCAATAAAAAGGAATGGACTGGTGATACACATACATACACACAAATATATACATATATATATGTACATATAAATGACTTTCAGTATAGATGAATCTCAAAAACATTCTGAGTGAAAGAAGCCAGGCACAAAAGAGTATATACCATACGATCCTATGTTCATAAAATCTAGAGAAGATCAAACTAATAGTGACATAAGGCAGATTCATGCTTTCCTGGGGCTTTGTGTGGAGGTGGGTGTCTCCAGAGGTGTGACAGAAGTCTTAGTGGTGATGAGAATGCCCTAGGGCTCATCTGTGATGTGGTTAAACAGGGGAACACATCTGAGAGAACTTTCTAACAGCGTCCTCAGCACACGTGCGTGCTCAGTTGCTCAGTCTTGTCCGACTCTTTTGCAACTCTAGGAACTGTATCCCATCAGGCTCCTCCTCTGTCCCTGGGATTTCCCAGGCAAGCATACTGGAGTGAGTTGCCATTTCCTCCTCTAGAGGATCTTTTGCAACCCAGGAATCAAACCCACGTCTCCTGCATCTCCTGTGTTGGCAGGTGAGTTCTATACCATTGAGCCACCTGGGAGTTCAGTTCAGTTCAGTCGCTCAGTCGTGTCCGACTCTTTGCAACCCCATGAATCGCAGCACGCCAGGCCTCCCTGTCCATCACCAACTCCCAGAGTTCACTGAGACTCACATCCATCGAGTCAGTGATGCCATCCAACCATCTCATCCTCTGTCATCCCCTTCTCCTCCTGCCCCCAATCCCTCCCAGCATCAGAGTCTTTTCCAATGAGTCAACTCTTCACATGAGGTGGCCAAAGTACTGGAGTTTCAGCTTTAGCATCATTTCATTCCAAAGAACATCCAGGACTTATCTCATTTAGAAAGGACTGGTTGGATCTCCTTGCAGTCCAAGGGACTCTCAAGAGTCTTCTCCAACACCACAGTTCAAAAGCATCAATTCTTCGGTACTCAGCCTTCTTCACAGTCCAACTCTCACATCCTGGGAAGCCCATACTTAACAAAGGGGCATTTAATTGGATGTAAGCTCTATCTCAAGCAATTTGACTTAAATAAATAAATAACAAACAAGAAATAAAAATGTATCAACAAACAGACAAAAAAGATACAACCTATACATGCAAAGAAATAGAGGAAAACAACAGAATGGGAAAGACTAAGGATCTCTTCAAGAAAATCAGAGATACCAAAGGAACATTTCATGCAAAGATGGTCTCGATAAAGGACAGAAATGGTATGAACCTAACAGAAGCAGAAGATATTAAGAAGAGGTGGCAAGAATACACAGAAGAACTGTACAAAAAAGAGTTTCACGACCCAGATAATCATGATGGTGTGATCACTGACCTAGAGCCAGACTTCCTGGAATGTGAAGTCAAGTGGGCTTTAGAGGGCATCACTACGAACAAAGCTAGTGGAGGCGATGGGATTCCAGTGGAGCTATTCCAAATCCTGAAAGATGATGCTGTGAAAGTGCTACACTCAATATGCCAGCAAATCTGGAAAACTCAGCAGTGGCCACAAGATTGGAAAAGGTCAGTTTTCATCCCAATCCCAAAGAAAGGCAATGCCAAAGAATGCTCAAACTACCGCACAATTGCACTCATCTCACAGGCTAGTAAAGTAATGCTCAAAATTCTCCAAGCCAGGCTTCAGTAATATGTGAACCGTGAACTTCCTGATGTTCAAGCTGGTTTTAGAAAAGGCAGAGGAACCAGAGATCAAATTGCCAACATCCGCTGGATCATCGAAAAAGCAAGAGAGTTCCAGAAAAACATCTATTTCTGCTTTATTGACTATGCCAAAGCCTTTGACTGTGTAGATCACAATAAACTGTGGAAAATTCTGAAAGAGATGGGAATACCAGACCACCTGATCTGCCTCTTGAGAAATCTGTATGCAGGTCAGGAAGCAACAGTTGGAACTGGACATGGAACAACAGACTGGTTCCAAATAGGAAAAGGAGTACGTCAAGGCTGTATATTGTCACCCTGTTTATTTAACTTATATGCAGAGTACATCATGAGAAATGCTGGACTGGAAGAAACAGAAGTTGGAATCAAGATTGCTGGGAGAAATATCAATAACCTCAGATATGCAGATGACACCACCCTTATGGCAGAAAGTGAAGAGGGGCTAAAAAGCCTCTTGATGAAAGTGAAAGTGGAGAGTGAAAAGGTTGGCTTAAAGCTCAACATTCAGAAAATGAAGATCATGGCATCTGATCCCAGTGGAAACAGTGTCAGACTTTATTTTTCTGGGCTCCAAAATCACTGCAGATGGTGACTGCAGCCATGAAATTAAAAGATGCTTACTCCTTGGAAGGAAAGTTATGACCAACCTAGATAGCATATTCAAAAGCAGAGACATTACTTTGCCAACAAAGGTTCGTCTAATCGAGGCTATAGTCTTTCCTGTGGTCATGTATGGATGTGAGAGCTGGACTGTGAAGAAGGCTGAGCGCTGAAGAATTGATGCTTTTGAACTGTGGTGTTGGAGAAGACTCTTGAGAGTCCCTTGGACTGCAAGGAGATCCAACCAGTCCATTCTGAAGGAGATCAGCCCTGGGATTTCTTTGGAAGGAATGATGCTAAAGCTGAAACTCCAGTATTTTGGCCACCTCATGCGAAGAGTTGACTCATTGGAGAAGACTCTGATGCTGGGAGGGATTGGGGGCAGGAGGAGAAGGGGACAACAGAGGATGAGATTGCTGGATGGCATCACTGACTCGATGGATGTGAGTCTGAGTGACCTCTGGGAGTTGGTGATGGATAGGGAGGCCTGGCGTGCTGCAGTTCATGGGGTTGCAAAGAGTCGGACACGACTGAGCGACTTATCTGATCTGATCTGATACTTTACCAATCAAATTATTAAAGAAGGAAACCAGGAAATCTGACTTAATGAGGCACAACTCCTAACCCTCTCCACGCTCTCTGAGTAAATGAAGTTGGGAAGGATCAAGCACAGTTGAATCTCCCTGACACAAGCAGAGGTTTGTGTGCTAATGGAGCCCATCCCTGGGATGGAACAGATTTGGCAGACTGATATAATAAGGCCTTGGACATTGCTCTATTGAAAGGCAGTCAGCTCCAACCAGTTAGAAAACATCCTCTAATAGATTTTTAATAAAATCTGAGGAAGGAATCACCCTTGTATTGTGATATAGAGAACAGAGTCACACCTCTGCACACAGAGCTGTTTACCCTCAAAATACAGAAAAGAAAGTACATAAAATATGAACAAGTGGACAAGTGAAAGTCGCTCAGTCATGTCTGACTCTTTGCGACCCTACAGCCTATATAGTCCATGGACTTCTCCAGGCCCCAACACTGGAGTAGGTAGCCTTTTCCTTCTCCAGGGGATCTTCCCAACCCAGGGATGGAACCCAGGTCTCCTGCATTGCAGGCGGACTCTTTACCAGCTGACCCACAAGGGAAGCCCACATAAAATATATCACTCCTCCAAAAAAAAAATGTATATATATACATACATACATATATGTCTCACCCAAACCTCAAACTGTGGTGTGGAGAGAAAGCAAACTACTCTCAGATTTGCTTGGAAAGTAGTCAAAACCTCACCTATGTTTACCAAAGAGAAGTTTTAAACAGAACTGGCTCAGCAAAAAGAAGGAATGGCCAAACAACCATGAAACTCAGGGTGAAAGGAAATAATATCACATCTCAACTATTTCAATATCCAGTGAAGACAAAAAAAAGAGTGAGGGAGAGACAAAAAATCTATTCTAGAGGATGATATAAACCAGTTATACTGGAGAGAATTTCCACAAGTGTTTCATGCTATGTTTATTTAATAAGAACATGAATGCGAATAAACAAGAGCTCAAATACAGGATGATAAAACAACAGAATGAGATGAAAAAGGAAGATGGATCAAAGGAAATAAATTTTAGACAAAACAAATTTAGCACCAAGTACATTTTAAAAAAATAAAAAGCAAGAGGCAGAAGAGCACTTCTGAAAAATTATAGAGAAACTCTTGAGAAAAAATCCCAAATAGATTAGAAAAAAGTTTGTAGACATAAGAAAATTTCCTTGTAATGAAAAAAGAAGTGAATACATATACTTCCAGAAAATATGTAAATATTTATATGTGTAAATATGTAAAACCCTTTGAATTTCCAAAAATTTTGATTCATGTACTCAACACTGAAATATGTTCAACTGAACTTACAAATTCTACAGGTAGAGGAAGAATGAGCCCATTTATCCAAAGACATCGCTGAAGGTGGGGGGAGGGGGAATATGATTCCCAATTACTATATCTAACCAAATGCTGCAAAAATCTAAATGCAGACATTTTCAAACATAAAGGACATAAAGCATGTGGAAGCCCTTCTTGATTAAGTAACTGAGGGCAAAATACTGAAGAGTCAAATTAAAGCACCTAATAAAGTTTGAAGTGAAGTCGCTCAGTCGTGTCCAACTTTTTGCGACTCCATGGACTGTAGCCTACCAGGCTCCACTCGTGAGATTTTCCAGGCAAGAATACTGGAGTGGGTTGCCATTTCCTTCTCCAGAGGATCTTCCGGACCCAGGGATCGAACCCGGGTCTCTTGCATTGCAGGCAGACGCTTTAAGGTCTGAGCCACCAGGGAAGCCCCTAGAAATGCAGAAATCATATGAAGATTAGGGATTATCATGGAATCTATAAAAACTGCAATAAATATTGTGGAAATTATGTTTCAGAATTAAAGGTGAAAATTAAAAATCTTGAGAATACTAAAATTCTAATATAAATAATAAATATTTGGAGGTACAAAAAGGGAGGTTGGGAGAAAATATGAAAGTGTGAATGTTCTCATTTTTATGATCTAAAACTAAAATACAGTGTTTAAAAAAATTTTAATACCTTTTATTACCTATTTTCTCAGCATCTGAGAGCTCCTTTATATTATTTCTTGTCATTAAAAAAGTTTATTTATTCAACAATTATTCAATTTTAATTTAGTCTTCTGATAAATTTAAACAAAATTAAATTTTAATTTTTTTTTTAAAGCAGTATACAAATTATAATCTTTCTAATACTGATCTGGGTTTCCCTGGTGGTTCAGCTGGTAAAGAATCCACCTGCAATTCAGGAGATGTGTATTCGATCCCTGGGTTGGGAAGATCCACTGGAGAAAGGAACAGCTACCCACTCCAGTATTCTGGCCTGAAGAATTCCTTGGGGTTGCAAAGAGTTGGACACGACTGTGAGACTTTCTGGAGAAGGCAATGCACCCAACTCCAGTACTCTTGCCTGGAAAATCCCATGGATGGAGGAGCCTGGTGGGCTGCAATCCATGGGGTCACTAAGGGTCAGACACGACTGAGAGACTTCACTTTCACTTTTCACTTTCCTGCATTGGAGGAGATGGCAACCCACTCCAGTGTTCTTGCCTGGAGAATCCCAGGGACGGGGGAGCCTGGTGGGCTGCCGTCTATGAGGCTGCACAGAGTCGGACATGACTGAAGTGACTTAGCAGCAGCAGCAGCGAGACTTTCACAAACCTGATCTATTCATCTTTGCATCAATACCTATACCGAAAGATATCTCCAATGACATTCAATTAATGTCAGTGTTATTTATTTCTAACGGAATTTGAGTGATAGTTTGTGTCCTCTCTTTTAAAACCTTTTTATGCATTACCTAAATGCTCTATAATAAGCCTATGTGATTTTAACACCTTATCAACATAAAGTGATTTTTTTTTCCTGCAGAGAATAGAAAAAACACCTCTCCTGATTTTTTTTTTTTTTTTTTTTAAGAAAGAGAACAAATGAAGCAGGAACTTTTCATCATATAAACCTCACTGGAACCACATGGAGAGTGTTGATATATCATCCAGCAGAGAATACAAATTTATCTAAACTCATTATCTATTCTGTTATCTGATCTTTGGGAGGTTTTGTTTTTCCTTAAACCTTGCCAGATCTGTAGAAGGCAGAGGAAAACTGCACCCTCCACAACACACAAACTTTGAGACAGGATGTATGTGTCTCTATTTTTCTCCCAATGTATCCTCTAATCCTAGAATTGCTACAGAATCTTTAAAATAAAATGAGGCACATAAATATCCTTACATTAAAATCAAAACTAGAAGATTCTAGGTTATATGTTATATGATATTCCTGTTCAATACTGTATCCTAAAACCAAATTAGCAATATTTTCATAAGCAAAACAAACAAAAAAAGCACCCAAAACCCTTTCTCTTTTTCCCAGTACCTTGTTGGTTTGGCCTTTAATAATATTTATGTCAGTGTGATGAAAGTGAAAGAGAAGAGTGAAAAAGTTGGCTTAAAGCTCAACATTCAGAAAACGAAGATCATGGCATCTGGTCCCATCACTTCATGGGAAATAGAAGGGGTAACAGTGGAAACAGTGAGAGACTTTAGTTTTTTGAGCTCCAAAATCACTGCAGATGGTGATTGCAGCCATGAAATTAAAAGATGCTTACTCCTTGGAAGGAAAGTTATGACCAACCTAGATAGCATATTCAAAAGCAGAGACATTACTTTGCCAACAAAGGTTCGTCTAGTCAAGGCTATGGTTTTTCCTGTGGTCATGTATGGATGTGAGAGCTGGACTGTGAAGAAGGCTGAGCGCCAAAGAATTCATGCTTTTGAACTGTGGTGTTGGAGAAGACTCTTGAGACTCCCTTGGACTGCAAGGAGATACAACCTGTCCATTCTGAAGATCAGCCCTGGGATTTCTTTGGAAGCAATGATGCTAAAGCTGAAACTCCAGTATTTTGGCCACCTCATGCGAAGAGTTGACTCATTGGAGAAGACTCTGATGCTGGGAGGGATTGGGGGCAGGAGGAGAAGGGGACGACAGAGGATGAGATGGCTGAATGGCATCACCGACTCAATGGACATAAGTTTGGGTAAACTCCAGGACTTGGTGATGGACAGGGAGGCCTGGCGTGCTGCAGTTCATGGGGTCGCAAAGAGTCGGACATGACTGAGCTAGTGAACTAAACTGATTGAACTGAACTGATGTTGAACTAAACTTAAAAGTTTGATTTAAAGTCCAAACATGTACTTATAAGAGAGGTTGTTTTTCATTCATATTTTTGTAGAATAAATATATTTAAACATGTAGTTACATGTAGTTAACATAATTACATGTTTTACGTGGGCAATGACATCTCAAAACTAGTCTTGTTCTGTGAAGCAATTCTCCCTGTCTAAGTGATGAAAATCCCAACTTCAGTATTTCCTGGAGGAGATCAAACTAGCGGACAACTAGTTTGTTTGGACACAGGAGATAATAGCATTTTCAGAGGCTTCATACAAGTTGGGCAGAAAAGAAAATAACTGGATCATAGCATGCAGTTTGTTCATCTTGTAAATACACAGCTTTGAATGTTCATCTAACATTCTCTCCAACGTTCTCTTGATTAGGAAGTTTCTAGTCAATACATTGGAGAAGGAAATGGCAACCCACTCCAGTACTCTTGCCTGGAAAATTCCATGGATGCAGGAGCCTGGTAGGCTGCAGTCCATGGCAGAGTTGGACATGACTGAGAGACTTCACTTTCACTTCTCACTTTCATGCATTGGAGAAGGAAATGGCAGCCCACTCCAGTGTTCTTGCCTGGAGAATCCCAGGGATGGGGGAGCCTGGTGGGCTGCCGTCTATGGGGTCACACAGAGTTGAACACGACTGAAGCGACTTAGCAGCAGCAGCAGTCAATACATTAAAAATATTTTAAAGGGAAAAAAACAAAGCTATTTAAGTCTTGCTATGTGTGCTCAGTCGTGTCCAACTCTTTGCGACCCCATGTACTGCAGCCTGCCAAGCTCCTCTGTCCATGGGATTCTCCAGGCAAGAATAATGAAGTGGGTTGCCACGCCCTTCTCCAGGGGATTTTCCCAACCCAGGGATCGAACCCAGGTCTCTCACACTGCAGCCAGACTCCTGAACAGTCTGAGCCATGAGGGAAGCCCGTTTAAGTCTTAGCAAGAAGCAATATGGGCTTCCCTGTTGGCTTAGATGGTAAAGAGTGCCTGCAGTGCAGGAGACCTGGGTTCGATCCCTGGGTCCCGAAGATTCCTTAGAGAAGTAAATGGCTACCCACTCCAGTATTATTGCCTGGAAAATCCAATGGACAAATGAGCTTGGTGGCCTACGGTCCATAGGGTACAAAGAGTCGGATGTGATTGAAGTGACTAAACACCCATGCAAGAAACACACAATCTCGATATTTTAAAAACAAGACTACATCCTAGTGCTTCTAGAGTGACATTTTCTGTGTCGTTTTATTGACATTTTATTGACATTTTTATTGACATTTTATTTGTTCGCAATGTAGTTACTGTGAACAAAAAGGCACGTATATAGCAACGACAATACAAATTCCACCTCCTCCATTGATTAGTAATCTACGAAGTTGAACAGATTCTTAATCTTTAGTTTCCATTTTCCTTCTCTGAACTGGGACTGCAAATACTGCTCTACCTAATAAAACTGTGTGAAAATAAATTAACTGAAATTGCGTATGTGAAAACACTTCAGAAGCTACAACCTAATTTATACCAGCATTTTGTTATTTGTATTTTAGCAGCTACAGATCTCTGATATGGTGGTCATTGGGTTGACTGAATAGGAACTCAGTAGAATATATCTATGAATAGTGGATTTAATTTAAAAAGAAGAGTGTTTGCAGTTTCTAATTTATAATCCCTATAAAATTTTGGAACAAAAAGTAGGCCATAATTAGATTCTCCTTCAGATCTATGTTTTTACCACATCCTCATTAAGTGTTTATTTAATCGTTCCTTAAATACACCCTCTCAAAAATCTATGTGTCACTTTTGTCTAATTACATCAGTCCTTTTGTAATTGACTGATTAATTTAGAAAAATCCTAATCATTAGAAAATTCTTCCTTGTATAAAAATAAAACCTATACTTCAAACTTTCTATGAGCCATCCTAATTCTTCTTTGTGGTACTGCTAAGAATGGATAAAATCCTTTTTTTCTATATCAAACTTAATAATAATAATAATTTTCAATTTCTTTTTCAAACATGTTTCCCTGCATCATTAGGACATCATTATTTTTCCTTTACTTTTCTCTTTTCCTCACCATCTCCTAGAGATGCAGTTAATCAACAAGTCCAGTGAGGGCTACCGTCAAAATGTAATCTTATTGGAACCATTTCTCACCAATTTTACTGGCATCATCCTAGTCTAAGTCACCCTTACCTTTCAACCGGACAATCACAAATCTCCTGGTTGATTATATTATTTCTAATCTTGCCCTCCTAGAGTCTTTTCTCAACATAGTGGCTAAATTAACATTTTAAATGCCTATTTCCTATAATAGGACTCTGAAGAGTCCCTTGCACTGAAAGGAGATCAAACCAGTCAATCCAAAAGGATATCAGTCCTGAATATTCATTGGAAGGACTGATGCTGAAGCTGAAGCTCCAATACTTTGGCCACTTGATGCAAAGAACTGACTCATTGGGAAAGACCCTGATGCTGGGAAAGATTGAAGGCAGGAGGAGAAGGGGATGACAGAGGATAAGATGGTTGGATGGTATCACTGACTTGATGGACATGAGTTTGAGCAATCTCCAGGAGTTGGTGATGAACAGGGAAGCCTGGCGTGCTGCAGTGCATGGGGTCGCAAAGAGCTAGACATGACTGAGCAACTGAACTGATCCTATAAGAAGGCTTCCCAGGTGGTACAAAGGTAAAGAATCTGCCTGCCAATGAAGGAGACAAAAGAGATTCGGATTCAGTCCCTGGGTTGGGGAGATTCCCTGGAGTAGGAAATGGCAACCCACTCCAGTACTCTTGTCTGGAAAATTCCATGGATAGAAAAGCCTGGTGGGCTACAGTCCATGAGGCTGCAAAGAGCAAACAACTAGGACACATGTACCATACCCTATAATAGCTTCTCTTTGCATTTAAAACCCAAAGTCCTTCTGTTGCCTATAAAGTCCTACACTGTCTGGTTCCCCCTTGTTCTTATACCTCCCACTTATTGCCCACCATATCTCCCTCTGCTTCAGCCAAACTCACCTTCTTGCTGTTCTTTGAACATTCTGGCCTCATTCCCTCTGCAGAGTATACTTGCAGATCTTTCCATGACTGGCTCCTCAACACTTAGGTCTCTGTTCAAACATCACCTTCTGATATAGACTGAATATTTGTGTCCCCGCCCCACAAACTCACATGTTGAAATCCTAACATCCAAGGTGAAGTTATTAGGAGGTGGGGCTTTTGGAACAGTCTGTCTTCATAAATGGGATTAGTGTCCTTATACAAAAGGTCAGTTTTCATTCCAATCCCAAAGAAAGGCAATGTCAAAGAATGCTCAAACTACCACACAATTGCACTCATCTCATACGCTAGTAAAGTAATGCTCAAAATTCTCCAAGCCAGGCTTCAGCAATATGTGAACCGTGAACTTCCTGATGTTCAAGCTGGTTTTAGAAAAGGCAGGGGAACCAGAGATCAAATTGCCAACATCTGCTGGTCATGGAAAAAGCAAGAGAGTTCCAGAAAAGCATCTATTTCTGCTTTATTGACTATGCCAAAGCCTTTGACTGTGTGGATCACAATAAACTGCGGAAAATTCTGAAAGAGATGGGAATACCAGACCACCTGATCGGCCTCTTGAGAAATCTGTATGCAGGTCAGGAAGCAACAGTTAGAACTGGACATGGAACAACAGACTGGTTCCAAATAGGAAAAGGAGTACATCAAGGCTGTATATTGTCACCCTGTTTATTTAACTTATATGCAGAGTACATCATGAGAAATGCTGGACAGGAAGAAGCACAAGCTGGAATCAAGACTGCCGGGAGAAATATCAATAACCTCAGATATGCAGATGACACCACCCTTATGGCAGAAAGTGAAGAGGAACGAAAAAGCCTCTTGATGAAAGTGAAAGTGGAGAGTGAAAAGGTTGGCTTAAAGCTCAACATTCAGAAAACGAAGATCATGGCATCTGGTCCCATCACTACATGGGAAATAGATGGGGAAACAGTGGAAACAGTGTCAGACTTTATTTTTCTGGGCTCCAAAATCACTGCAGATGGTGACTGCAGCCATGAAATTAAAAGGCGCTTACTCCTTGGAAGGAAAGTTATGACCAACCTAGATAGCATATTCAAAAGCAGAGACACTACTTTGCCAACAAAGGTTCGTCTAGTCAAGGCTATGGTTTTTCCTGTGGTCATGTATGGATGTGAGAGCTGGACTGTGAAGAGGGCTGAGCGCCGAAGAATTGATGCTTTTGAACTGTGGTGTTGGAGAAGACTCTTGAGAGTCCCTTGGACTGCAAGGAGATCCAGTCAGTCCATTCTGAAGGAGATCAGCCCTGGGATTTCTTTGGAAGCAATGATGCTGAAGCTGAAACTCCAGTACTTTGGCCACCTCATGGGAAGAGTTGATTCATTGGAAATGACTCTGATGCTGGGAGGGACTGGGGGCAGGAGGAAAAGGGGACGACAGAGGATGGGATGGCATCACCGACTCGATGGACGTGAGTCTCAGTGAACTCCAGGAACTGGTGATGGACAGGGAGGCCTGGTGTGCTGCAATTCATGGGGTTGCAAAGAGTCGGACATGGCTGAGCAACTGATCTGATCTGATCCGAGAAGCAGCTTGAGAAAGCTCCTCTGAGCTTTCTGCCAGGGGAGATCACTGTGAGAAGATGGCTGGCTGGGTCCTCAGCAGGCACTGGATGTGCCAGAACCCTGATCTGGGACTTCTCAACCTCCAGAACAGTGAGAGACAAATTTCTATTGTTTATAAGATACCCTGTCTGTGGTAGTTAAAAAAGAAAGGACTAAGACAGCTCCCCAGATAAGCTCTCACCACCCCGCTGAGAACAACAACACACTTCCTTCATTGTCTCAATTATTTTCATAACATCTTTCAATATCTGAAATCTTACATGTATATTTGCTTATTACTTCTTACCCTCCCTAATATACAATCTCAGGGGAGTAAGAATAATATTTATCTTGTTTATTATGTTGCCATAAGTCACTCCTATCATATACAATTGTGCAGAAAGAATTAACACAGCAAGCCTGAGACTGACATCCTAGGAACACCTGCTTGGAAGGCGACCTCTGGCTGGCATCAGGGAACTTAAATAGCACACAATTTTCTCTACTAACATAAATCTTTCTCTAAATGATAAGCATAATTTACCGTACCTTTGCTTATGCTGAATACTTGCTTTCCTTCTGGGAGTCTGGAATTTTGGTATTTGCCAAGCAGAAAGCACCTATGTGACCAGCCCCCAATAAAAACTGAATTCTGAGTCTCTAATGAGCTTCTCCAGTTGTTCTGGAGAAGTTGTTCTCCAACGCTTCATCTGTGTTGTCATAATTTGCTGCTGGTGGAATTAAGCACATTGTGTGAGACTCCACTGGGAGGGGTTTCTTGAAAGCTTGCCTTGGAAACTTGTACCTGGTTTCCTGTGGATTTTGCCTCATGTACTTTTTCCTTTGGTTCATTTTTTATAGTCTTTCACTATAGCATGTGTCAGCCATGAATATAATTACATGCTGAATCCTTCAAGTCTCCCTAGAAAACTAGAGAGCCTATGAGTAGTCTGAAAGACCTTGGACATAGCAAACAGGATGGTCACCTGGATGCCTCAGCCGAAAATAATCAAACAGAACAGCACATAAAGGAATCCCATAACATGGGGATGAATCTAAAACGAAAATAAAGCCCACCCATATCCCTATCGTGAAATCCATTTACTACTTACGTGACTGGTCTGTAGATCTCCTTAACACCAATGAACTGAAGTTGCTCCATGATGTCTGGGATACTTGCACATCGAGTAAGATTAATTCTTGGGTAATAAAGAAGGTATGAGAGACACATTTCATTCCTGGTGCTTAATCCTCCCTGAAAATGGAGATATTTTATTTAGAAAAGTATATGTTCCACCAACTCTAATACTTACAGCACACAAACCACAAATGTTACACAGTTTCTTCCAATATTGAAATGTAACCCATCTTAAAGCTGAAAAATAGTCACCTAAATGAGAATTTGGTTTTCAAAAAGATAGTAGCACTTTTAAAGTTAATTATTTCCAACTCTTTAAATGTTATCTTTCTTAAATAATCTAATAATCTCCTCAAAGTTCTGGTGTATATGGTGTAAACTTCTCACTATAGTGAATGTTTCCGAGGATATTTAGCAACATGATACCAATCAGTCAGTGTGCTGGAATCTTTGCCTGATTGCACTGAATTCTATAATCTTGTTGTCATAAATATTAGCTTCTGCATACCACAGGGGAAACAGATTACACACTTTGAATCTAAATGTAAATAGTGGACTAATTAAAAAAAGATCAAAGATCCTCCGAAGAACAGAATCTGGAGTTGCTTACCATATATTATCTACAATGCCCAATTTTCAACCAAAAGTTATTAAACATGAAAAGAAATAGGAAACTATGACCTGTATTCAGAAGTAGAAATTTATTGTGAAGGATATAGATGCTGGATTTAGCAAAGACTTAAAAACAGACATACACCTGTTTAAAGAGCTAAAGAAAGATGTTCAGTTAAAGATAAACAAGCTAAAAATGAGTCAACAAATAAGGAATAACATCAAAGAAAGTAAAACACAAAAAAGAACCAAATAGAAAGTCTAGATTTGAAAGATACTATAACTAAATTAAAAGTTCACAGGATGAGCTCAACAGCAACTTTAGATGGCAGAGGAAAGGAGCAATGAACTTGAAGATTGATCTCTAGAAATCTCCCAACTCAAAGAACAAAGAGAGAAAGACTAAAGTAAGTAAAAAAACAACCCAAGATAGCTGTAAGACAATATTAAATATTCCATGTATGCAACCAAAATGGGCTTCCCTGATAGCTCCGTTGGTTAAGACTCCACCTGCAATGCAGAAGACCCTGGTTTGATTCCTGGGATGGTAAGATACGCTAGAGAAGGGATAGGGTACCCACTCCAGTATTCTTGGGCTTCCCTTGTGGCTCAGATGGTAAAGAATCCGCCTGCAATGTGAGAAACCTGGGTTTGATCCTTGGGTTGGGAAGATCCCCTGGAGAAGGGAAAGGCTACCCTGTCCAGTATTCTGGCCTGGAGAACTCCATGGACTGTATGGTCCATGGAGGTCACAAAGAGTCAGACATGACTGAGTGACTTTCACTTTCACTTCATGCAACAGAAGGCCCTGAATGAGAACAAAGAGGAAAAAAGAGTAGGAAAAACTATTTGAAAAAAATGGTGGGAATCCTCCCAAATTTAGTGAAAATTATTAATTTACAGACCCAAGAAGCTCAACAAATGCCAAAGACAATTATAAAGCAAGTCATACCTAGACACTTTGTAGTCATATTGCTGAATGTCAAAGACAAAAAGAAAAATCTTGAAAGTGGCAAAGCAAAATGATATATTGCATACAGGGAATAATAATACAATGGACAACTGACATTTTATGATAAATGATGGAGGTAACAAAAAGATATTGGAATTACATATTCAAGTGCTCTAGAAAAAAGAAATTATTCAAGAACTCTGTATCTAGCAAATCCTCTATCCTTCAAAAGTGAAGATGGAAAACATAGTAATAGTGTTCATAAAAGGTAAAAAATATAAAGTGAAGTCTCTCAGTCGTATCTGACTCTTTGTGACCCCATGGACTATAGCCCATCACGCTTCTCCATTCATGGGATTTTCCAGGCAAGAGTACTAGAGTGGGTTGCCATTTCCTTCTCCAAGTAGCATTCATGCTGCTAAGTCGCGTCAGTCGTGTCCAATTCTGTGCGACCCCATAGACGGCAGCCCACCAGGCCCTGAAGTCCCTGGGATTCTCCAGGCAAGAATACTGGAGTGGGTTGCCATTTCCTCCTCCAATGCATGAAAGTGAAAAATGAAAGTGAAATTGCTCAGTCGTGTCCGACTCTTAGCGACCCCATGGACTGCAGCCTACCAGGCTCCTCTGTCCATGGGATTTTCCAGGCAAGAGTACTGGAGTGGGGTGCCATTGCCTTAGCTATATATTAATGTAGTATAGTGGCTAATATGCAATGATTTTACAAATTGCAAAACATCATGCCTTGCACTTGATAAAGGGTTCAGTAAAAGGAGAAGCTGATCTACAAATGAGGCTGCAACTGACATCTCAGTAAATATATTTAATTTACCTTTGAGCTTGGATGGTTACTCAGAGTTACATCAAATTGTAGGAAGGGAATCAAGCTTTTGTATTCTCACATCAACCAGTCATTGGTTGCTGGCTGCCCCACTGAAGAGAGTATAACTTTAAGTGAATCATTCCCTGACATCAACAGCAACGTCCAGTGAAGCACACACTTTGCTCTTTTTCTGTTGTATGTTTGTCTTATGCTTGTCTTATGGATCTATAGAATTTATTTTAAATGTTGGATACTAATGCTTTATGTGTTGCAAATTTTTTTTTCCTTTTAAAACTTATCTTTTCACCTAACAGTGTTTTTAAGTGACCAAAAGTATTAAAGTAGACAAACTCATCAATCTTCTAATTTAGTTTGTACTTTTCATATTCTTTTCATATTTTGAGAACTTCCTACCTACTCCAAAGTCATAAAGTTATATATATATATATATAATATACATTTGTTTATCTATATATTTCTCCTAATGGTTTTAAAAATTTTATTCTTCACATTTTAATATTTAATTTACCTGGAAATTATTTTTATGTGTGAATTGTGGTAGATAAAGATGTAATCTTATTTTTGCCATCTAGCAATTGTTCCTTCCAACAATTCTTTAGTGAAAAGTCCATCCTCTCTCACTTACCTGAATGCCAATTTCTATCCTAAACCAAGTTTCCATACAGGGGGTTTGTAGGTCTGTTTTCAGAATCTCTATCCCATTCCACTGTTCTAACTCTGGACTCAAACCACACTATTAATCACCATAGCTTGAAAGTAAGTTTTCATACTTAGTAATTTGTTTCTCAGCTTATTCTTTTAGTAGAGTCCTGCCAATTCTTAACCCTTTGTTCTTCTATGTAGATTTTATAGTTAACTTGCTCTATGTAAAAAAAGCTGCAATATTTTTAGAAAATTTTTAAAAAATAGGAGAAAACCTTTGACTAAGGGAAGATTTCTTGGTTAGACAGCAAAACCCCAAATAATAAAATCTTTATGAATTACATCAAATTTATAAACCAATTTGTAAAGAAGGATTATCTTTGTGTTGTTTTTTTTTTTTTTTTCTGAGCCTTCTATCCATGAACACAGTCTCTCAATCTCTTAGGTGATCTTTAATGTCTTAAAAACTAATAATTTTCTTCACAGAGATCAAACACATCTAATGTTATTTTATTTCTATAGAATTTACAGTCTTAAATTTCAGTTTCTTGAGATAGTTTACTGCATACTAAAATATAATTAACTTTAGGTATATCAATTTGGGGGAGGTTTTTGATGTGGAAAATGACAATATCTGTGAATAATGTGTTTTACTTCTTTGCTTCTTCCTTTCTGATCTTCATATTTCATTTTATTTCTTTTCTACTATGATAGTGAATAAAACCAGTGATAATAAATATCCTTGTTTTCTTCCTGATTTTAAAGAAATACTTATAGCATTTCATTTAGCTTGATATTTTCTACAGATTTTTCACAGCTAATCTTTAGCTGGTTAAGGAAATTCTCTCTTATTCTTAGTTTGATAAATGTCCTTTTTTACCCCCATGACTGAGAAATTTTATGAGTGCTTTTTCTGCCCTGATTGAGATAATCATAAATCTTTTTCCTTCAATCTCTTAATGTATAATGGCATTAATGTATTTTCTAATTCAAACCAATTTTACATTATTTAGTTATACCCAAATCAGTCCTAACTTTCATTTTTATATAATGAGAGATTTGGTTTGTCAATACATTGTCAAAGTGACGTCCAACTGGTGCGTGTTGTTGACCTTTCTTGTACTGCTCATGTCAAGTTTCAGTACTAAGATTATGCTAACTTCATAAAATGAGTTGGTAGAAAGTGTTTCCCCCTTTTTTGTGTGTTCCCTGGAAAAGACTGAGGAAGACATGAGAGATTTATTTCTTGAATGTTTGGCAGAACTCCCCAGTAAATCTGCTGGAACCAGATTTCTCTTTGGGTCAGAAGCCCTAAGGTCATGGAATTCATTTCTTTTTGAAGTTTTGATTCATCTAAGTCCAGACTCATGTGCATGGTCATTAGTAACCACAGGTCTTTTATTAATAATATTCGGTGAGGAAAAACTAAAAGATTAAGGATAGCTTTTCATGAAAGAGTCAATAAACTGCACTGCAAATATTACCATAATATCATTAGTTAATCTGATAAAATCTTAAAACAGCTCTGATTTCACTTTTACGATGTTTCATGTTCAAGACAGTCAGGAATTTTGCTTCCAAATAGGAATGCTTTTTCTTTTTTTCTGTTCTAAAATCAAAGTTTATTTCTCCCCCTCCACAAATAAATTTTAATAATAAAATTCTTCTTACCCAAGTCATCCGGGCTCTATCTTTTGTGTTGTACCGACACTCAGTAATTAGATTATCTCCCTAAAACATAAAAGTGGAAGCTTTCAGATTGGAGTTTCATGCTGTTTTATTTATCTAACACATCTGTAGGCCAACAGTTTAATCTGCTATATGAATGCAGGCATTAAGTAATTTGACTCAAGAGTAGACTTTTAATCTATTAAATTCTAGGTTTGTTAGCATAATAAGCAAGCAAACAAACAAATAAGGCTCTCTTTGTAAAGGCCAGACTCCACAATGTTCTAGCTGCATGACCTTAGGTAAGGAAATGAATCATCTGGGCACAATTTGTTCATCTAAAAAATAATGATAAAAATAGCACTTATCTCACACAGCTGTTGTGAGGAAATTAAGTGACAGAACACACATTTAGTTCTAAGTACAGATTATACACTTCTTAAGTGTTGGCCACAGATACTAGTTACTGTGATTATCTTCTTATTTACATTATTTACTTTAAAGGTCCTTAATCAGGTATTTATTTTCGTAAAACAGACTTGTGAGGCAAATTACTAGTAACTTATTTTTTCCAGTACTTTTCAACCTTTTGAACAGTACTGCACATAAAGAAACTAATTTTTTATGGCTCCCGGTCAGGTAAGTGGACAGGCTAGTTACAAACCAGAAGCAGCAAGCTCTGGGTAATGGCCCCCAGATTTGTCCTCGCTGCCTGGATATTCAGAGGGAGGAATCAGTATTTCAACATTTATATCCTCTCATGACATATCAGTTGAGGAACTCTGAGACAACCCAAAAAGAGCTGGTTAGAGAGCCCCAACACCAGACAACACCATAAAATGGAGAGTAGTCCTTAAGAATCTTGAGATCTCTCAAACTTCATCTTTCTACTCCCAGAGTATACCAGGGAATTACTGCATGTAGAAAAGATATTGCTATTATTCTCATTTCATAAATAATATAAATATCTGACTTTTAAGAAGAAAACTAGGGTAGGAACTTGTATAACTATTGAGCTCAATGTCAAAAAATTTGACAAAATGAAATATCATAAAATTTTTAAATTGTTCATCATTGGAAGGCACAAGATTCCTTTCTGTGTTGTTTCATCAGAACCTCAAGTATGGTTGCCAGCCAGGTTACACACAATAATATAATTAGCTATGTCCTAATACCTTAGTCAAAAGAATAAATGATCTTATATTCACTTTTATTGCAATGAAACTTTCAAAACTTCTGATCTTACCATTACCAGAACTGCAAGCCAAGGGATTACTAACTGGGGAGTCTAGAAAATGGTGCTTAGAGCACAAAACCTAAGTTTTATTTCCTTTGAAATCAACAACTTGAGTTGCCCCTGGGAATAGTAAGAAAAACAAGTTTCAATTTTGGAAAACAGATCAAACACATTCTGTGAGGGTTATGCAACAGCCATGGTGGGTGGCTTTGAAGCTATGGATAGGATGAGCGGTTCATTACACCAGGAGAAACCTGGCTAACTCTCAGCAGGTATATGTCTCAGGATTTTGATGACATTCAGTGATAAAGAATAAAAACATTCATACTGGTAAGATTGTTTGTTCTTCTTTTAGGTACTGAAACTCCTGGAAATTGAAGTCAAAATCGTCATCGTAAGCAAGTAATCTCATTTCCTCCCCTTTGCGAAAATGACGCAGCCTGATGCCTCTGCCTGCCAGGTGAGCGTGGAGCAGAACAGCAAACACGTGGATGCCACTTGGCTTTTCAGCTTCCAAAGCCTACAGGAGATACAGGGGAAGACCTGATTAGGTGTCCAAACAAGTGCAGACAGTTCGCCTTAAAACAGACTTGGAGGGACAACTGAGAAGAAAAGCTAACACAATTTAAGTCAACACATGAGCTGCCAGACATTTATAATTTGGATTTTTCCTGACTTATTCCTATCTTTGTGAAGCAATACTGGCTGGGAGAAAAGAAGAGGAACTAATGCTTGCTGAGGACCAACTGATCACTTCTATCTTTCTTTTTTATTCTTTTAGGAGGTGAGCAAACAGTTACAGCTTCTGGCAAAAAGAATCCAGTATTTTGGTAGCTTGAAAATTGAAACTCTTAAAGGCAGAATCTACTCCCACTTTTCCAGATAAGAAAATTGAACTGGGAGAATTAAATGAATTGCTCACAGTCCTACAGCTAGAGAATGATGTCATGGCAATTTAATTCATGGTCTAAATGGTCTAAATAATTCAGAAGAGCATAACCTTTCCATTCTACCAGTCTTCCATACTGTCTACAACCACAATATCCTGTAATTTATAAAGAATACGATCGATGTTGAAATACTTTCATTCAAGAAAAAAAGAACTATGAATGAAACAGCCATTATAAAATACTTATATATAGTTTTCTCTTATCCAATATGTATTTTATATTAGTTATTTTTGCTATTTGGTTAAAGAAGTGTCAGTAGCTATAAATCAGAGAAAATGAGAAAAAATGAAAATAAATCATGGAAAAAACAAATATGAATAAAAAATAAAGTTGAGAAAGCAAAATGGGACTACACAAAGGTTGAAGCTGTAAAAGATAAAATGAAGTGTCCAATATGAAACAAACAAAGGAAGGGAAAGGAAAGAAAACACCAAAATTCTACTCCTGCAGCCTTCAGGATTTTAAAAAGCAATAAAGGTCTCGCTAAAACTGTAAACAATCATTTTATAGCATGACAACAAGAAAAAGATTAGTAATAAACGTGGAACTTTCCAAACGTATTTTCTACGAGCATAGATTAATGTAGGAAGAGCAGCTCACAGACCCAGACACACCATACCTCTTCCAGGCATTCCAGGGTGCAGTGACCCTCAGAGCGGAAGTCGGGCAGGCCTGGAGGGATGGTGTGAAAGAGGCTTACCCAGAGGCCAGCCTCAATCACCCCAGCATCATATTGCCTTATATCTGCCGTATAAAATAATCTCAATCCAGAATTATCTATTAAGCCTGGAACAAGAGCATTTAGACAAGAAAAATTAAAAGTGAGCTTGAGTACTCGAAAAAGTTTTCCATATTCAGCTGAAATAGGTTTATTGATTTTCCTTAAACTCTCACAAGGGAAAAGAATACACGCAAAGATTAATGAAAGGCAACATCCAGATTCACAAAGAAAACTTACACAGCGTACCATGGGAGACACGTTTGTATTATCTAATTATATATTCCACAATTATCTAACACATGAAGACAGAAATAAAAATTCTAAGTCATTCATTAGAATATATAGTAACTCAACAGAAGTTTTATTTGATACTGTTTTGAGGTGAAGCTCAGTAACATTTACATAGAGGTGAGAAGCACTTGGTCTAGAAACCATGTGATGATGGAGAAAAATATTAGTTTATCACCAGTGTCTTAATAATTCATCAGTCATATAATCAACAAACAATTATTAAGAATCTGTGATGTGAACAGCATAACAACAGGCATGGTAGGAAGGAGAGATAAGATACATCTCTTGCTGTGACACAGTTATCATAAGGAGGGAGAGTATCGGCCCCAAACACTTCATAACTCCATTCCACTTGGAAATTAATTGACTCATTTCTGCAACATTGACTTACCTACCTGTAAACTGACCTGTTGTATCAATTAGCATATAAATAATTTTGTATTAATTGTGATTATTTTATTGTTTGCCTTTCCCACTACACTATAATATCCCTAAAGGTGAAAACATTATGTCATTAAGCACAGATCCAGCACATCCTTGGTGCTCAGTATTTTCTGAAAAATTGCACAAATCAGTGTAAAATCATAACCTTGGGTTTCTTCTATTGCTAATTTCATATTGAATCCTTTAAGTTTTTGGCGTTGGGACCTTACATGGTAAATTCAGGTGTAAATACTTGCCCCTCATTTCCACATCATATTACACCAGTGTCAACTGCAGTGTCAACACAGCAAAATGCTTAATATTTTCTAGTGTGATGAATGGTAGTTTTTCATATGTGCTTTTAGAAAGAAAATGTTTCATAAGCACCATGTATTTCAGACTAATTTACACTGTAAAGGGAAAAGTCTATTTTTCTACTTTCTGGTAAGTAATGCCCAAATGGCTTTTTAAGATTAGTGACCACATGTGCCCATTTGCCTGGCTCATTGCTGGCCAATGACTGCTGTCCCAGTGTAACTGTTTATAGTGCCCTTTTCTACTCTAAAAGGTATCCTAATTTGGATGACATGTATAGGTTAATTTTTTTTTTACAACATTAAATGCTATTTTATTTGAAGTCTGTTTAACTCTGTTAAAATAAAGGGAAAAGTTACAAAACTTTTAAAAATCATAGGTAGAATGTATACAAAAATACTCACCTTCCTTATATGTTGGATTGTCATAATGGACTTCCAGGAGCACATAATGAGGATCTAACGGAGTGCCAAGGGATAATCCAACATGAGGTGGATAGGAAAAACCCTAAAAGAGCAAAATTCCATGACACAGTATTCTGTGAAAGTCCCTCAGAGCTCTACTCCATTCAAAACCCAAACATTCTCAATAGTATGTCAACATTCTACAACTGTATTAATCTATAGTTGATCAAATAAAATGGCTTAAGTAAAGAATGATTTCTTGTGGAAAGAAAAATAACCCACCCTCATATCAAAAAGTGTACATCGAGTTTTACTTAGAAGTGTTAGAATCATAGGGGGAAAAGTGATCAGTTAACTTCATTACATCTCAGTAATCGGTGGTCCCACCTCTCCACCAATGGCCCAGGCGAAAATGACGGTCTCACAGGTGAGGAAAGCATCGGGCATGTTAGGGTGGTAGCACTCGTGCCCGTCGTCCAGGACACTGTCACTGAAGTTGCTGCTGCACTGATAGAGCAGGATGTGATGGACCAGACTCTCGTGGCCTTTCTGAATCACGGGCTCAACCTAAGCAAGTACAGGGGAGAGGGACGATGCAATCAAATAAACACCCTTCAACACCCTCCCATAGGCATGAAACTAGCATAAATGCTGCTGCTGCTAAGTCGCTTCAGTCACGTCCGACTCTGTGCGACCCCAGAGACGGCAGCCATCAGGCTCCACCATCCCTGGGATTCTCCAGGCAAGAACACTGGAGTGGGTTGCCATTTCCTTCTCCAATGCATGAAAGTGAAAAGTGAAAGTGAAGTTGCTCAGTTGCCAACTCCTAGTGACCCCATGGACTGCAGCCTACCAGGCTCCTCTGTCCATGGGATTTTCCAGGCAAGAGTACTGGAGTGGGATGCCAAGGCCTTCTCCAGCATAAATGATCATCGGTTTTTCAAAGGAATAGTTTTCTCAACTGTGTAACTTGTGTGGTTGAAGCATAATTTGTTCTGGAGACAACGACTGTGATGATGATGATGACGGCAAGGACAATGGCAAGAGCAAAGATTCAATAACCATTCACTTCTCTTAAGAATCGTTGTTAAGTCACTGAGTCGAATCCAACTCTTTTGAGACTCCATGGACTGTAGCCCTCCAGGTTCATCTGTCCACGGGATTTTCCAGGCAAGAATACTGGAATGGGTTGTCATTTCTTTCTCCAGAGATCTTCCTGACCTAGGGATCGAACCCACATCTCCTGCACTGCACTTGGATCTTTATCATCTGGGAAGGACTTTACTAATGTGTTGTTTGTTTTTTAAACTCATTGTTTCCCTTAACATTCTGTGTAGCAGCTGTTTCAAAACCTGCTTGCTCTCTTCCAGACTTTACTTTGCCTGGCACTCTCTATCTCTCCCATCTCTCTGTCTCCCTCTCACAGAGGAAAAAAAAAAATCACACAGGCATAAACTCCTTCAGTTCAGTTCAGTTGCTCAGTCATGTCCGACTCTTTACAACTCCATGAATCGCAGCACTCCAGGCCTCCCTGTCCAACACCAGTTCCCAGAGTTCACTCAGACTCATCTACATCGAGTCAGTGATGCCATCCAGCCATCTCATCCTCTGTCGTCCCCTTCTCCTCTTGCCCCCAATCCCTCCCAGCATAAGTCTTTTCCAATGAGTCAACTCTTCGCATGAGGTGGCCAAAGTACTGGAGTTTCAGCTTTAGCATCATTCCTTCCAAAGAAATCCCAGGGCTGATCTCCTTCAGAATGGACTGGTTGGATCTCCTTGCAGTCCAAGGGACTCTCAAGAGCCTTCTCCAACACCACAGTTCAAAAGCATCAATTCTTCGGCACTCAGCTTTCTTCACAGTCCAGCTCTCACATCCATACATGACCACTGGAAAAACCATAGCCTCAACTAGATGGACCTTTGTTGGCCATGATCTTCGTTTTCTGAATGTTGAGTTTTAAGCCAACTTTTTCACTCTCCTCTTTCACCTTCATCAAGAGGCTTTTTATTTCCTCTTCACTTTCTGCCATAATGGTGGTGTCATCTGCATAACTGAGGTTATTGATATTTCTCCCGGCAATCTTGATTCCAGCTTGTGCTTCTTCCAGCCCAGTGTTTCTCATGATGTACTCTGCATATAAGTTAAATAAGCAGGGTGACAATATACAGCCTTGACGGACTCCTTTTCCTATTTGGAACCAGTCTGTTGTTCCATGTCCAGTTCTAACTGTTACTTCCTGACCTGCATACAAATTTCTCAAGAGGCAAATCAGGTGGTCTGCTATTCCCATCTCTTTCAGAATTTTCCACAGTTTATTGTGATCCACACAGTCAAAGGCTTTGGCATAGTCAATAAAGCAGAAATAGATGTTTTTCTGGAACTCGTTTGCTTTTTTGATGATCCAACGGATGTTGGTAATTTGATCTCTGGTTCCTCTGCCTTTTCTAAAAGCAGCTTGAACATCTGAAGTTCACGGTTCACGTATTGCTGAAGCCTGGCTTGGAGAATTTTGAGCCTTACTTTACTAGCCTGTGAGATGAGTGCAATTATGCGGTAGTTTGAGCATTCTTTAGCATTGCCTTTCTTTGGGATTGGAATGAAAACTGACTTTTTCCAGTCCTGTGGCCACTGCTGAGTTTTCCAAATTTGCTGGCATACTGAGTGTAGCACTTACACAGCATCATCTTTCAGGATTTGAAATAGCTCAACTGGAATTCCATCACCTCCACTAGCTTTGTAGTGATGCTTTCTAAGGCCCACTTGACTTCACATTCCAGGATGTCTGGCTCTAGGTCAGTGATCACACCATCATGATTATCTGGGTCATGAAGATCTTTTTTGTACAGTTCTTCTGTGTATTCTTGCCACCTCTTCTTAATATCTTCTGCTTCTGTTAGGTCCATACCATTTCTGTCCTTTATCGAGCCCATCTTTGCATGAAATGTTCCCTTTGTATCTCTAATTTTCTTGAAGAGATCTCTAGTCTTTCCTATTCTGTTGTTTTCCTCTATTTCTTTGCATTGATTGCTGAAGAAGGCTTTCTTATCTCTTCTTGCTATTCTTTGGAACTCTGCATTCAGATGTTTATATCTTTCCTTTTCTCCTTTGCTTTTCGCTTCTCTTCTTTTCACAGCTATTTGTAAGGCCTCCCCAGACAGCCATTTTGCTTTTTTGCATTTCTTTTCCATGGGGATGATCTTGATCCCTGTCTCCTGTACAATGTCACGAACCTCAGTCCATAGTTCATCAGGCACTCTATCTATCAGATCTAGGCCCTTAAATCTATTTCTCACTTCCACTGTATAGTCATAAGGGATTTGATTTAGGTCATACCTGAATGGTCTAGTGGTTTCCCCTACTTTCTTCAGTTTCAGTCTGAATTTGGTGATAAGGAGTTCATGATCTGAGCCACAGTCAGCTCCTGCTCTTGTTTTTGCTGACTGTATAGAGCTTCTCCATCTTTGGCTCCTTCAGTCTCCTTTAAAATGTTATGTTTGCCCATCCCTACTGGAGGTATTGGGGTTTCCCAGGTGGCGCGAGTGGTAAAGAACCTGCCTGCCAATGCAGGAGACTGAAGAGATGCAGGTTCGATCCCTGGGTTGGGAAGATCTCCTGGAGGAGGGCATGGCAACCCACTCCAGTATTCTTGCCTGGAGAATCCCATGGACAGAGAAGCCTGGCCGGGCTACAGTCCATAGGTTTGCAAAGAGTCAGGTGCAACTGAAGCAACTTAGCACACGTGCACTGGAAATACCTATCTTTCTATCTATCATCTATATGTTGCAGAGCATAGTACTAGGCACAAAGGAAGGCTCAATAAAGGACACTTTTATTTTAATGATTAAAATCAAATTCTAATAAAAATTTTACCATTAGAATTTAGGAGAGAAAAAGTCACTGTAGTGATGTGCTGTACTGAATCACTGTGTAGTGATTCAAATTAGAAGGAAACCGGAAACTGGTGAAAACAGAATGAGTGGTGATGTTGGTCCTGAAAGCATGAGTAAGGCGACTATGTTCATTAGACTGTCCCTTCTGTAAGTTCCCTTCGGAACACTGTCCAGGAAACCAGAATCAGCTAGGCACATCCTAACACCTCAAAAAGCCTTACTGCCAGAGAAGGTAGACAAGTCCCATACTTGGCTCAGCTGGACTATAGGGGTGGCCACTGGTTACAGGGTTCATAGAGCCTTCTGTTCATCTGACAAAGGGATCCTTTGTGTGTTTTCAAGAGTTTGCTGTCTTAGAGCTGGTCCATGCTTGTGCTTTTAGCCCTAACTGCTCAAATGCAAACAATTCAATTAAAAACCTTGCTTTAGATGGGCATAAAAAGATGAAGGGTTTTCAGCTAGTTCCTCCTAAATCTTGCCATTTTGATTTTCTATATAGTCTCTCATTCATTCTTACTTTTTTTTTTTAATAGGAAAGGTCAAGGCAGCCAAAGAGAGAAGCAGTAGGTATTAGGTAGAGATTTGAATGGGCAGCCATGGGGTCTGAATTTTTAAATCCAGCTTTTGTTTTGTGTGGAATAGTGAGCCCTGCTATGCCTAACCCACAAGTACATTTTTAACATAATATTCACAGAAAATGACCTTGCACATGGCTGTGCTTGCACTCATCTCTAGAGGACTGTATACCCTGAAGACAGAAACTGTTCTCTATTTTGCTTCAAAATGACAGTTACTGTTCACGCATGGTTGCATAATGTATAACAATTACACAGAAGGGCAGCCCAGGATTTTCTGAGATTATAGTTTCCATGTCAAATTTGATTTGTGTGTGTGTGTGTGTGTGTGTGCTCAGTTGTCTTTGCAAACCCATAGACTGTAGCCCGCCAGGCTCCTCTGTCCGTGGGATTCTCCAGGCCAGAATGCTGGGGAGAGTTGCTGTTTCCTCTTCCAGGTCTTCTTCCCAACCCGATGATCAAACCCATGTCTCCAGCAGCTCCTGAATTTGGCAGGCAGATTCTTTACCACTGAACCAACAGGGAAGGTGCTTTTTTGGCCACCTCAAGAGCTGACTCATTGGAAAAGACCCTGATCCTTGGAGGGATTGGGGGCAGGAAGAGAAGGGGACGACAGATGATGAGTTGGTGGATGGCATCACTGACTCGATGGACGTGAGTATGAGTGAACTCCAGGAGTTGGTGATGGACAGGGAGGCCTGGTGTGCTGTGATTCAAGGGGTCACAAAGAGTCAGACATGACTGAGTGACTGATCTGATCTGACCTACCAGCCAACATTGAGTCATTTCACATATTTCACTTACTATTTATAACAAATCTATTAGGTAAATGTTACTGTTTCCATTTGACAGATAAGGATACTGAGACTCAGAGAATTCTGCAGCAAATCCAACCATGGCTAGAAGTGGTAGATAGGGATTTGAAACTAGGCTGGTCTGACCCCTTAAGTTAGTACTCTTCAGATTGCAACACTTTATTGAAGGAAGATACGTTGGAGATCACCAAGAACCTTGGAAGTTGCTGTCAGTGAGTGGGTGGATGAAAGGTTTCACATAGGCAAGTTGCCGAAAGGTGTCAGCAAGAGGATGATGACACCAGGGAGCCAGCCCCAGGAAGTGCTTCGGGAGACACTACTGAAAATCCCCACACAATGCTGCTGTCAAGGGAGCAGTGCCACACTGGGAGGGAGCCTCATGCCTGGGGAGTCTCCTGCCTTCTTTTGCCACCCTGTCCACATGCCCTGGTCTCTAGGGAGAGGAGACAGACTGCGGCCTTTGTGCTTTCTCCTAAGGAGGGCAAATAACAAGGTCTCACCTGGAAACCCAGTGAAGGCTTCAAGGAGAATTAAATTGCAATCCAAGCCCCAGGTTACAAATTGATAGTACAGCCTAGAAAATGAGGATTTCCTAGGAAAAATACAAAAGCAACAAGGAAACTTACTGCATGCAAACCTAGGTACTGTTCATTGGGAAATGTAAAAAGCCTTGGAAGAGGCAAAGGCCTTAGAAAAAAGATGTTTTGTTTTTGTTTTTGTTTCCTGTTGTGAGATTGAGAGACAAACAAAGAGAAGTGCCTGAGAATAATATGTAAGGAAAACTACTGGATAAAGTGTTGAAATGTTGTCGCTCAGTCATGTCCAACTCTTTGTGATCCCATGGACTGCGGCTCGCCAGGCTTTTCTGTCCATGGGATTCCCCAGACAAGAATACTGGAGTGGGTTGCCATCTCCTTCTCCAGGAGATCTTCCCAACCCAGTGATAGAGCCCAGGTCTCCTGCATTGCAGGAAGATTCTTTACCATGTGAGCCAAGAGGCTGCCAGAAAAAATATGATCTGTCAAACTCCTGAAAAGAGGAGAACTTCTTGGTAGAGAATTTTGAGTTGACCATGGGGGATAATTAAGTGAGACACCAAGAATATCCCTCTGGACAGGAATAACCCACTTAGTGCAAAGTCCAAGTTCCAGGGAATGTGAACACTCTGATGAGAGCAGGACAGGGCCACTGGCTCACGGCACCCAGTATGGGGTAGAATTTCCCACAAAGCTTCCTGTCATGCTTACAAAGCCTAGTGCTGCCAGTCCATGGCTACCAATCACCCACCAAATGGCCACTGCATATTATCTTCTGCTGCCATGATCATTCCATAAACATTTGAAGCAGTCACAGCACTTGTGTTGTATCACCTGCTGTGATATCCTTCTTTACACCAAGTAAGAGTGAGGCAGAGACAGGCAAGCACCATCTGAGGAAGGAGACCGAAGCGCACAGAGCTCCATGACTCACGCTGCTTGTTGGCTGAACACAAGCATTCAGCACTGCTCTTTCTTGTGCTCCTGGTAACACTCCACAGGAAAGAGTTTTCCTTTGGCATCACTGCCCGATTTGAATCAATGGTGGAGTTCTATACTTCTGTATTTAAAAATTTTGGAGACAAACATGGCTGTAATGCTTATTTGTCTATCACTACTATAACGGGAAGCACTTAGAAAGGATCTCTTATTTTGATTCCTACTTCACAGATGTCATATTATCATCACAATCAAAATGGGAATCCCCAAAGTTTCCTCTATTCAAAAAAATATTGCAGTGATAGAAATTGTCACAGAAGGTCATAGAAAGATAAGGCACACAAATACAAATAAATTGGTATTTCTGAGACTGCAATGAACATTTAAGTGAATTTTGCTTTTAAGCTGAGTATGAGTTTGGCAGAAGAAATAAATTTTAAAAAATATTATTTAAAAGTGCCTATGGAAGTAGGTGGCAATGACACCGAATATTAAACTATGCCACCGATCACTGTGTTCTTGTACACAAGTGAAATTGACAGACCTAGAACAGATGGTAGGCCTGTACACCCACCTCCAAATGCAACAAGCCAAGCAAGGATGGTCTAGCAGCTGTGGGTTATCTGTTAGCCTATGTGCAAACTAAAAAACAGCCCAGGAACCAAAACACAGATAAAAAGAGAGGGAAGTCTTTAACCTGAAGGATTTTAAAGATTAAAAGTCCCTTCAGTTAGTTCAAGAAAATGGAACTTTGGGGTATTCTTGAGAAGACTTAGCAATAAAAAGGAGAAAAAAATGAGAGCTGCTAAGCATAGCCAAGATCAAGGTGAAAGTTAACACTGACCATAAAGCAGTGTTATTGATTATTGTTTTTGATGTTCCTGAGCATCAAAAAGCCCCTACACTCTTCTTCATGAACCCATCTTCTCTTACTCTCTTTAGCCAGGTCAAAACAAAGTCCTTGTAACACACTGACTGCTTAATAGCTACTCATTGAATGGAAATGAAGTTACTACTCCCTTTTCCATTGAGCCAACCTTAAGGAGGCTGAGTCTTCAAATGCATTGCCTCCTAATTTCCTGATCTTCTCAACTCCAGTGACCTAGGCTACATCCCACTTCCCAGAGATGCAATCACCAAGTCTAGTGAGTGCTACCTCTAAAAGGTAACCTAGGAACTTCCCTGGTGGTCCAGTGATTAAGAATCTGCCTGCCACTGCAGGGGGCACAGGTTCAATCCCTGATCCACGCTCTGTAACAAGAGAAGCCACAGCAGTGAGAAGCCCACACACCACAACTAGAGAAAGCTCATGTGCGCAATGAGGACCCAGCACAGCCAAAAATAAATGAATAATGAATTTTAAAAAAGGTAACCTGAGTGTAACCATGTTTTCTTAGCTTTCAAATACCAATGACCTCAACACTACTGTTTGCAAAATAAAATTATTTTTTGCTTAATTCCCCTGTACTGGGTTAAGCAGTGTTTCTGCAAAATTCACATCCAGCTAGCACCTCAGAATATAACTTTATTTGAAAATATGGCCTTTGCACCTGTAATTAGTTAAGATGAGTTTACACTGGCTGAGGATGGGTCCTAAATCCAATGACTGGTGTCTTTAGAGAAGAGAGAGGAGAAGATTCAGACTCAGATACACAGAGAAGATGGCCATCTGAAGACAGAGGCAGAGATGGGAGTCAAGTTGCCAGAAACCAAGTAACCCCAGAAAGCATAAGAAACTGGAAGGACCAAGGAAGGATTCTCTGCTAGAGCCTTCTTAGAAAGCCAATACCTTGATTTTGGACTTGTGACTTCCAGAGCTCTGAGAGAGTAACTTTCTGCTGTTTCAAGTTTATTATGGAAGCTCTAGGAATCTAGTACAGCCCCCATCTCAATTTTTAGATAAAAAACTAACAATTTTCAGATGTGCGCATTTGTAGCTAGGTCATGGTTGTCTCTGCACTGGGTTGTGACATGAATTTATCACAAATATACATCATTTCCTCTTATCTGAATAGGTTTGTAGGTTAGTTGGGGGCTTCTCAGGTGGCATTAGTGGTAAAGAACCTGCCTGCCAATGCGGAAGATGCAAGAGATGTGGTGTCAATCTGTGGGTCAGGAAGATCCCCTGGAGGAGGGCATGGAAGCCCACTTCAGTATTCTTGACTGGAGAATCCCAGGAACAGAGGAGGCTGGCAGGTTACAGTCCATTGGATCACAAAGAGCTGGACATGAGTGAAGCAACTTGGCATGCACAGGGGTGAGTTAATAATATTGTCTCAAGGGTAATTTCCTGGTTTTGATAATCAAACTAAGGAAGATAAGATGTTACCATTTAGGAAAACCTACTGTTTTTACAACTATTTTTTGTACAGCCAAAATGATTTCAAAATTTAAAAAATAAAAAAAAGATTCATTATCTATAGCCAAATATATGTACATCTTGCTTTTGATTTTATTTTAGGAGGGTTAAATAAAGGGGGAGATAAAATGCCCTTCTTGACTGGTCTAGGAATACTGAGATCAGTGAGAAAAACAGGAGGTTATTAGAGCTCTTATGAGCAATTTTTCTTTATTTATTCTTCTATGTCTACCCATTTAAGATGGGACTTGTTAAAACATGTGTGGAACACAGCTCTCCAAAGCCAACTTGCAGTTCAATAAATTAAAAATTAAAACAAAAGGAAAGAGGTGATGAGTGGAATCTGTAATGAGCTGGAAATTTTGTAAATCCTCATCACTGTTCTTCTTGCCTGTTCTTGTCCCTGGCATCCCATTCTATGTACCCACCCGAGGCATAGGTTGCTGTCCATGTAGAGCAGGTAAACCGTCTCTGACAAAGGTTAGCCAAAGGGCATCTGGTTGATAAAGGGATGAGCCTCTGAGAATACTTCAGCCAGAACTAGCAGTGCAGACAGATAATTATAAGGTCATATGACTATTTGCCTCCCTTTCTCCCTTCTTATCTCCATCCTTGCTGGGCAGAGCTCTTTGAGAATGACAATATATCTGACTTTTAAGAGGCAATCAAATTGAGCAAGAGAACGATATCATTGTCCCACAGGAAATCCAGCCTGAAATAGTTCAGGGTTCAAAGCAAAACCCAACTTGATGTGTTATCAAGGGGCCACAGCTTGAATGGACTTGGCAACTAAAGCCCAGGAAATCATGTTCAGATCAGATGGAGATGAATAGAAGAAATGAAGAAAAGGGGGAAATTGAGGGAGAGACCACCACTGGGAAATAATTCATCCCCTACTGAAATCTTGAATTCTCAAAGGAACTACCATCTTCAGGTGGGACCATGCCCTGCCAGCCACAACTGACTAGTTCAGGGGCCGGTGTCCAACACATCAATCATTTTTTTGGGATTTTCAAACTATGAAAAAAGAACTCATTGTCTACTAGAAGGTGGAGACTGTGGAAGAAGCCAGCATGTGGTGAGATACAATAACAGCAAACAGAAAAGTGCCAAAGACAAGACAGTCTTGGTAGGGTTTGAATACTTAACTCTGTTCCTGAAACCAGCTTTGTCTCTACCATCCTGTGGCTTATTTATTCAACCTTTCCTCTTAATTCATGAGTCAGTACATTCCTTTGTATTTCTTAAGCTAGTTCTGGTTGGATTTCTGTTACTTGCAACCAAGAGTCCTGATTAATAATCATGTGCATGCTAAGTTGCTTAAGTTGTGTCCAACTCTTTGTAACCCTATGGACTGTAGCCCTCCAGGCTCCTCTGTCCATGGGATTCTCCAGGCATGAATACTGAAGTGTGTTGCTATGCCCTCCTCCAGGTGATCTTCCCAACCCAGGGATCAAACCCACAACTCCTGCGGCTCCTGCGTTGCAGGTGGATTCTTTATTGCTGAGCCACTGGGGAAGCCGCCGATTAACAATCACACCGTTAACCATATATCATCAATTTATCAATATGAGTGTGAATTTATGTAGTACTATCTGAAAACATCTCTTTTTCTCTTAGGAAACTTGCCACATAAAACTACTTTGCTTTTGTTTTCCTCTTTTATTTTAATTATTACTCATAATTGGATCTGTGTAAAATTACTGCAGATGGTGATTGCAGCCATGAAATTAAAAGACACTTACTCCTTGGAAGGAAAGTTATAACCAACCTAGATAGCATATTCAAAAGCAGAGACATTACTTTGCCAGCAAAGGTCCATCTAGTCAAGGCTATGGTTTTTCCAGTACTCATGTATGGATGTGAGAGTTGGACTGTGAAGAAAGCTGAGCGCCGAAGAATTGATGCTTTTGAACTGTGGTGTTGGAGAAGACTCTTGAGAGTCCCTTGGACTGCAAGGAGATCCAACCAGTCCATTCTGAAGGAGATCAGCCCTGGGATTTCTTTGGAAGGAATGATGCTAAAGCTGAAACTCCAGTACTTTGGCCACCTCATGTGAAGAGTTGACTCATTGGAAAAAGACTCTGATGCTGGAAGGGATTGGGGGCAAGAGGAGAAGGGAACAACAGAGGATGAGATGGCTGGATGGCATCACCAACTCGACGGACCAGAGTTTGAGTGAACTCCGGGAGTTGGTGATGGACAGGGAGGCCTGGTGTGCTGCAATTCATGGGGTCACAAAGAGTCGGACACGACTGAGCAACTGAACTGAACTGAACTGAAGGTAATAACAAAGTTACTTCAATAAAATGCCCTTGAAAGACAATATGGGGAGAGAAATCTACCCCTCTAACACACATAAGTATCTCTATCCCTTGCTTATTGATTCCTGAAATTCCAAGGCACTTAATATTAAACATTAAGCCTGTTTTACTTGGTGAATATGAAAGTACCCTTGAGAAATGTTAAACATTGTGATTCTTAGTCATTTACTTCTGCATGTGAACTAACTAGGTACCTTTGCCGAACAGTTCAATAATGTTAAAAAAAAAAAAAGATATAAAATTACCTTTAAGAGCATTTATAACACAACATAGTGTATATATTGTTCTTTGACTTCTTAACAGACTATTCATGATCTATAGTTATATATTAATTTTTTGTTAACTGAAATTTTTAATAAACTAGAGACCACCAAGCTACTCTAAGAAAATTTAACTATAAAATTAATTTTAGGATCGCAGCCATTCTGACTGGCGTGTAATGGTATCTCATAGTGGTTTTGATTTGCATTTCTCTGATAATGAGCGATGTTGAGCATCTTTTCATGTGTTTGTTAGCCATCTGTATGTCTTCTTTGGAGAAATGTCTATTAAGTTCTTTGGCCCATTTTTTGATTGGGTCGTTTATTTTCCTGGAATTGAGCTGTAGAAGTTGCTTGTATATTTTTGAGATTAGTTGTTTGTCTGTTGCTTCATTTGCTATTATTTTCTCCCATTCTGAGGGCTGTCTTTTCAGCTTGCCTATAGTTTCCTTTGTTGTGCAAAAGCTTTTAAGTTTGATTAGGTCCCATTTGTTCATTTTTGATTTTATTTCCGATATTCTGGGAGGTGGGTCATAGAGGATCCTGCTGTGATGAAAAACACAAATACAGTACACTAACGCATACATATGGAATTTAGAAAGATGGTAACAATCACCCTGCTTATGAGACAGCAAAAGAGACACTGATGTATAGAATAGACTTTTGGACTCTGGGACTGGGAGAGGGTGGGACAATTGGGGAGAATAGCATTGAAATATGTATAATATCATATCTGAAATGAGTCAGTCCAGGTACGATGCCCGATAACAGATGCCTGGGACTGGAGCACTGGGATGACCTGGAGGGATGGTGTGGGAGGGGGGAGGGAGGAGGGTTCAGGATGGGGAGCACGGGTATTCTGGTGGCGGATCCATCTCGATGTATAGTAAAAGTAATACAATATTGTAAAATAAAATAAAATAAAATAAAAGTCTATCCATTTAAAAAAAAAATAAAATAAAATAAATAAAATTAATTTTATAAATTTAAATTTAATTTATTTAAATTTTTATTTAATTTATAAATTTGCTATATGGCCAGTAAAGAGTAGTTGAACGACCTGGAGGTTTGGAGACCAAGTTCATTTCCTGGCTGTGCCATTAACTGTGTCTTGCTGTGTGACAGAACTTTGAGCAGGTCACATCACACTAGTGCTTACTTTTTATCAGGCTCTAAGATTCATGTTTATATAGAGACTCAGTTCAGTTAAGTCACTCAGTCATGTCCTACTCTTTGCAACCCCATGGACTGTAGCACACCAGGCTTCCCTGTCCATCACTAACTCCTGGAGCTTGCTCAATTCATGTCCATTGAGTCAGTGATGCCATCCAACCATCTCATCCTCTGTCATCCCTTTCTTCTCCTGCCTTCCATCTTTCCCAGCATCAGGGTCTTTTTAAGGAGTCAGTTCTTTGTATCAGGTGGCCAAAGTATTGGAGTTTCAGTTTCAGCATTAGTCCTTCCAATGAATATTCAGGACTGATTTCCTTTAGGATTGACTGATACGATCTCCTTGCAGTCCAAGGGACTCTCAAGAGTCTTCTCCAATACCACAGTTAAAAAGCATCAGTTCTTCGGTGCTCAGCCTTCTTTATGGTCCAACTCTCACATCCAGACATGACTACTGGAAAAACCATGGTTTTGACTAGATGGACCTTGGTTGTCAAACTAATGTCTCTGTTTTTTAATATGCTGTCTAGGTTGGACTAGACATATAAACATTATATTCATTTAATCCTCAAAACAACATAATGAGCTTAGATAATAGAATTATCACATGTTTTCTATAAATGGAAAGTAAAACACATATAAATTAAGAAACTTGCCCAGATGTCAAAGCCCTGTTTAACTTCTGATGGCCTGGACTGTGAGTCGGTGCTCCTCATAACCACACTGACTGATGCACTGGCCTCTTTATCGGCAGGGTAGTAGGTGGCAGAGTGTCTGCTCCACCGAGATCACGTCAGGTCTCCATAGCCTTTACTGTATACCCATCATCCAGATTCTGTTGTCTAATTTCTAATTACTTCCCCGAGACTCCTTGGAGGCATAATCTTGCACTCACTTTGCAAACAGCAAGAAGTTCAAGATAATGGACATTCCTCTAGGGAAGGTGAAAAGGGAGGATGAATGTCTAGCAATCTTGGGTCAAGTGGGACAGCTCTAAACATTCTTCATATGCTATGGACTGAATACTTGTGCCTCGCCCCTGAAATTCATATCAGGGCGAGGCACAAGTATTCAGTCCATAGCATATGAAGAATGTTTAGAAATTCATATACTAAAATCCTAACCTCCAAGCTTGTTACAAACAAGGCCTTTGGGAGGTGTTTAGGTCATGAAGGCAGATCCTCATGAATGGGATTACTGTGCTTGTAAGTAACCCCAGGACGCTGCCTTGTCCCTTCCTCCATGTGAGGTCACAGTGAAAAGATAGCCACCTCTGAGGAAGAGGTTCTCACCAGACACCAGAGCTGCCAGTGCCTTGTCTTGGACTTCCCAGCCTCCAGAACTATGAGAAATAAATTTCTCTTGTTTATAAGCCACCCGGTCTATGGTATTCTGTTAGAAGAGATCGAACAGGCTAAGACATTGAGAATAAGTTAAACCTGGAGCCACAAAGCCATCATATCCTTGCTTGGCTCTTTCCCTAGCCTTACTCTGCCCCCTACTGTATTCTCCTGGTACTTCCTTAATCAATCCTTCCTACAGCTTCTGGAAACCCAACCTAAGACAAGTAGTGTAACGGAAGAGCATTTTGGGACCACATTTTCTTAGATTTGAATCTTTCTCCATTACTACCTTATTTATTTTTCTTGAAATATATTTGACACATAACACTGTGCAAATTTAAGGTGTACAACATGCTAAAAGACTTGATTTGAGTTTTAAATCTGTATATGTAAGACTGAGATGTATTTTCTCTACAGAGATCTTTTTCTGAATTACAGCCTCCCTCCTTTCTCCAAAAGAAACTAAGCTACATTGACACTTAAGGGTGTTTATGTACAGTTTTGAATATAAACATTCCTTATCCTTTTGCTCTGAAAATCTTTTCTCTCAAAGAGATGTTCTCCGTTTAGTCATGCACTCAACTAATCAACTAAGGAAAAACACAAAAAACCACACACCTATATCTAGTCTACTGTGTGCTCTGGTTAGGTGTCAAAGGAGAAAGCAAAGAGGCGTCAAACGTGACTCTGACAGTCATATTGTTAGGGGAAGCACACTGACTCAACCCGCCCACCCTGGCCAGGCACCATAGTAACCATTTGCGTAAGTTGTTTTACAGAAGAGGTCCTGCTAAGGAACACGGAATGAGCCTCCACCAATTGGAAGAGTTCAGGAAAGGTCAAAAGAAGACATCACATGTCCGACCACCTCTCAGAATCTTCTCACTGTCATCCGTCTTCACTGAACAAGGTGTGCACCACCAGAAAAGACTCTGAGTCAGAATGACTGGCTAAAGACTACCCGGAAACTAATCCCATCACCATAAAACCTGAGACAGCAAGCCACATTGCAGAGCTGTTCTTCTGGGTTCCCTTACTCTACTGCTCTCCAAGGGTGCCCTTTCCCAATAAAATCTCTTGCTTTGTCAGCACATATGTCTCCTCGGACAACTCATTTCCAAGTGTTAGACAAGAGCCCTGTTTCAGGCCCTGGAAGGGGTCCCGCTTTCTGCAACAATATGGTTCATATTCTAGAATGGTAGAGAAATATAGACCAGAGAATGGTAATTTCTGGTTGCCTCCCAGCATTGATTCCCCTAGAAGATTTTCGTACCAGAATCCTGAATTGCTTAGCTATACCAATGGGCTAAGAATGATTCCTACCCCCTTGTGTGGCCTAAGTTCATTTATGTGATCCCATCCTTGAGATGAACTTAAATTGGTCAAATCACAGGGACTTTTCCATGGTGACTGATGGAAGAGACGTCCTCTCCTTTCCCCAAGATGTGAAAGAAAAAGTGTTATGTTGGGAGTTGAGGCCACCATTTTCCTAACATGAGGGAAAACAGGCCAAGGATGAAAATAATAGAATAGTAAGGGCCAAAGTCAATGAAGCTGAAGTTCTTGAAACATCATAAATCTCCAGACTAACAGATTTGCCTGAAATCAACACAAATCAATGCTCAGTTGAAATTAAAATCAGTTTGGTGCTGATAGTAATTGTCAGTGACAATAATTTTCTTCCGTCACCCTTCATCTCTTTCCTTTCTTTAGACAAACAATGCAAACTGAGATGAGCACTCAAATCTGCATTAAGTTATAAGCTCTGTTAATTAAAACTTCTGAAAAAAAACCCACAAAAATGAGTTCCCCAAATAGCTAACATCTGAGTTTTGGGTTCTGTATGTAACATATTTGAAAACCAAAAAAAAAATTTTTTTATGAGAACACTAAATATTTAGAATATGCCAAAGCAATATAGCTTCTCTGGTGGTTCAGACAGTAAAGAATCTGCCTGCAATGCAGATCTGGGTTAGATTCCTGGGTCAGGAAGATCCCCTGGAGAAGTGAATGGCCACCCACTACAGTATTCTTCCCTGAAGAATTCTATGGACAGTCCATGGGGTTGCAAAGAGTCGGACATGACTGAGCAACTAACTTTCACTTTCAAAGCAATATGGCTCATCCTATTTTGTATTTCCCACCTATAAAATACCCTTCAAGCAACTTTCCTGTCATAATAGTCATCCCAGTCCACACCTCCTATGCATCCTACCTGAATTATAGCAATAGCCACACACTTATCTTCTTGAATGTACAGGAGTTTGCTTTCTGAACCACACTCCATATCCAATACTTTGGTCACCTGAATCTAAGAGCTGAAAAAGACCCTGATGCTGGGAAAGATTGAGAGCAGGAAGAGAAGGGATAGCAGAGTATGCAATGGTTAGACAGCATCACTGACTCAATGGACATGTATTTGAGCAAACTCTGGGAGACAGTGAAGGAAAGAGGAGCCCGGTGTGCTGCAGTCCATGGGGTCACAGAGTTGGACACAATTTAGTTACTGAATAACAACAACTTTATCCCAGGCAAATCACCTTTAGAAATCAGCACTTTTAACCTTGTTAATCAGAATAATATTTGATGGCACCACCCAATCTGTCTTATAGCCCATCAGCTCCACACTTCTGGTTCTGATACCAAGGGCTCTCTTTCACTGGCTGCGTGTGATGGACACAGTCTCAATATGCATGAATTTCCAGCCATAGGAATCACTTCTCTTTATGCACCATGTTCTTTCTGCCCACCATGATTTCATTAGTACTGTTTTCTCCATCCAATACATTCCCCTTACTCAACTCTGCTTATTAAAATCTTACTCATTCTTGAAAGCCCAGGTTTTGTTTTCCCCAGACGCCTTCTCTTATTATTTTGGCTCATATTTGTCTTGTTTCTCTGAACTTCTTTCAGGAGGCAATACTATGTGGTAGACTGAAACCAAAGACTTGGTTTAGAATCCATTGTCTGGCACTTACCAGCTGTGTGACCTGAAGCAGACTGCTTAACCTTATTGAAACTTAGGGTTTTTAATGTATAAAATGTAAATACAAATCAACTTCTAATCCATTATAAAAAGTAAAGGAAAATATGTCTAGCTCATAACTCTTAGAACGATGCTGAAAACTCTATTCAATTCTGTGCAACTTAGTAAATCTATCATTTTTTATTGGATGCAATAATTTTATATATGAGTTTTTTCTGCTTATTTGGAGTTGCAACTCACTGTTTTACCATTTGTTGACAATTCATTCCAGGGAGTAGACATCTTCAAAGTGTTTATTATTTCTGTGTATTATAATTAAAAGAATAGTATATCAAGACCAGATATTGCCAATTACTCTTTGACAAGCAACTTCTAACTTACTTGTAAGTATAAGCTGTTTTTAAACAATGAATTGAATATTTTAGGTTAGCTTGCATTTCAGATTCTGGAAATTCATGGAATCGAAAGTACATACTCTTTATATAAAATAGAGATGATTTACTGCTTCCTAGTACAGAAAAATGGTTCAGAAAACTTATCCAACAATGCTGTTAGTCAGTGCATGCTATCCAATGCAGCAATACATACATCAAAGGTATGAGTATATCTGGATCTCTGCAGGGTAGAAAGATACACAAGGACCAACATGTTTTATGGAAAATCAAAAGTGCAGAAATGGGGGATATCTGATAGGAACATAGCTCCACATCACAGAATGACAGGGGAGGCAGAAGAGTGCAATAAAAATGCATAAATACTCCAATTTTATCTAAAGTGACCCATCTTCCTACAGTGGAGAAGTAGACTAACGATTAATAGAGGAAAGAATTGGAAGCAACACTCAGCTGAGCAAAGATAAGTAAACATTAAATCACCAAAATAATGAGGAAAGTATTTGCAACATTTATGTCAAGAAAAGGGCCTATTCCCTTAATATAAAAAAAGCTCTGATAAATAAACAAAAAAACCCAATAAAGAAAGGCAAAGTTACATGAAAGAAAAGTTCATAGCAAAAATATACAACTGGTTACAAATAGAGAAAACATTGTTAAAAGTCATTCATAAATAAATGGAAATGAAAACAATATACTCTTTCCCCTATCAGATTGGCAACATGTTACAAGTTTGTTAAAAGGCAATGTCTGAGAGTATTATGGACTGAATGCTGTATCTCTCAAAATTCATCCATTGAAGTCTCAACCCCTAAAGTGACTGTGTTTGGTGACAGAGCCTTTATGGAAGTATGCTCGGTCAGTCATGTCCAACTCTTTGTAACCCCATGAACTGTAGCCTAACAGGCTCCTCTGTCCATAGGATTCTCCAGGCAAAAATACTGAAGTGAGTTTTGAATGCCCCACTCCAGGGGATCCTCCTGACTCAGGGACTGAACCCACATCTCCTGTATCTCCTGCACTGCAAGCAGATTCTTTACCCACTGAGCCACCTGGGAAGCCCAACTTCTACACAGTGCATAGTATATACAGCCATTCATCAAATGTCAGTTCTCACATTTCTGATTCATAATCTACCTATAATACTTCCTTGACTATTACATATATATTGCATTTGTACTATACTATTATACTTAAATATATTATATGGAGTCCTTCAAAAATGTTTATTTCCCTAATCTTGAATTAGGGGAACATAGTTTTTTCTTCTCATGAATTTTTAATTCAAAATTAGTTATTTAGAGTGATAACGGATCAAGATAAAGCAACATATTGTTCCTCTGAAAACCCAATTATAGCCTCCAAATTTTTAGGTCCTTAGAATAAAAGAGTTTTCTCCCCAAGCCTGCTGTCAAGACTTTGCAGCACACTGGCAGATGTCACTGAGCTGGTTTCACCTCTGAACAGACACAGCTCCTTCCGGAAGAGTCTCAGCAAAGACACCCAGACCTTCCCTTGGTTCTGCACCAAACATTTTCTGTCTCCCTGGATTGTTTCCTCTGTCTGTTCTCCTTTGAAGTTACAGTACATAGTCTGCTTTTTGTTGTTGTTATTGCTGTTATGTGTGTATGTGTGTTTGTTTTTTTATAGTTTAAAGGCCTAATAATTCCATTCATGAAAGAACAACTCAATGACTAACAGATGATCTTCATGATAAAATGCCATAGCCCTAAATTAAGAGGAAAAAAAAGCTTAGTATTTCACTTAGCTCAATACAACTTACATGTAAATATAACTGATTTAATTTTGCATATTTTAATACTAACTAGGGTTTGCCTCAATATTCTTTGGAAGGACTGATGCTGAAGCTGAAGCTCCAATACTTTGGCCATCTGATGCGAAGAACTGACTCATTGAAAAAGACCCTGATGCTAGGAAGATTGAAGGAAGGAAGAGAAGGGGACAAAAGAGGATGAGATGGTTGGATGGCATCACCAACTCCATGGACACGAGTTTGAGCAAGCTCCAGGTTTGACGATGGACAGGGAAGCCTGGCATGCTGCAGTCCATGGGGTCACAAATAGTCAGACATGATAGCGACTGAACTGAACTGAACTCAACTGAGGGTTTCCCTGGTGGTGATGGTAAAGAATCCACCTACAATGCTGGAGACCTGGGTTTGATCCCTGGGTTAGGAAGATCCCCTGGAGAAGGGAATGGCTACCCACTCCAGTATTTCAACCTGGAGAATTCCATGGACAGAGGAGCAAGGCAGGCTACAGTCCATGGGGTCACAAAGAGTTGGACACAACTGAGCGACTTTCACATTCACTTTCACTTCAAGACTTACTTCCACATTCTGAAACTTCTAATAGATATGTTTATATATAATTTATCATAATACTTTTGGCTTATTTAAATAAAGTATATTATTTTAGCATTGATTCATCATAATTTAAAGACTTTGTTTCCTGCAGAAATTTAATAAATGGGCCATCTTATTTTTATTCTAGGAAGAGGAAAATAATCATTGCATGGTATTTTTTATTCCTTCAGGCATAGTTTAAAGATTAGCTATAACTATAAGCAATACAAATGAATAACACTTGCCTGATGCAGAGTTCTATGTTGGCTTTTATCCAAAGGTCTATAATTCACTGCTCTTTAAATTAAATTTAAGTTTAAAGCATAGTCTATTTTATCTTGTAATGAAAGTAGGGAAAACTGATATTAAGTATTTTTCTCTAAGATACAAAGCTATATTGCTTTAGAGCTGGTAATAAAGGCAGGTTTCCCAAAAATAATTAATTTCATTGAATATTGCCCCTTTCTATGAAGTGTCTACAAGTAGCACAGCAGAACAGTTCAGTTCAGCCCTTAAATTCGAAACATAATCCATAGTGCCACACATTCAAAGTTCACTTGTTTCATGGATAAGAGAGATTTTTCTGAACATTGTTTATAACTCACCATCACTGACTTGAATTTAGATGTGGGCCATTCATTCAACAAACATTCACCAAGCACCACTGCCCAGAATTGAAGGTCTAAGGATGAGAACAGCACAATTTTCCCGGGGCTTAGGTTCTAAAGTCAGTCTTGTTGATGTATGACAGAAAACCACAAAATTCTGTAAAGCAACTATCCTTCAATTAAAAAAAAAAAGATGAGTCTTATAGGAAATATATAGATACTATAGCATTCAGTAACAGCCATCATTTCTGTTTATATGCTCCAAGACGTTACACACACTATGATGCTTAATTTCATTTCACCTTCATACCATCCAGAGACAGGTATCATGTCCTTATTTTACAGACAAGGGAACTGAGTCAATAGAACAAGCAAGTAAGTCAAAGGAATGAACTCACACAGCTGCTGAGTAGTAGGCTTGAATTGTCTTAAGTCAACAGGGCTGATTGGCCTAAGTCCCATTCTGGGGGACTGTTCTTCTCTCCCCTTCTTATCCACACAGGTTGCAGAGGGGGTCTAAATGGGGAGCTTTGGTTAGAAAAAAAGTTGGAATAAGGCTCAAAAATAATTTTGTACTTTAACACTATAGCACTGTTTCAAAGAGTCATTTGATTTTATTTATGAAGTTTTGCCTTCTGGCTGGAAAAGAGATCATTAAAAATAATAAAAAAGATGGTGACCTCACAGAATTTGGCTAGCTATTTTTGGGGGAGGGGGTGGTGGTGGTGGCTGTGCTGGGTCTTCATCCCTGCATGGGCTTTTCTCTAGTTGCAGACAGGGAGGGCTATTCTTTATTGCAGTGCATGGGCCTCTCATGGCAGTGGCTTCTCTGGTTGTGGAGTACAAGCTCTAGCACTCGGGCTGCAGTAGTTATGGTTCTCGGACTCTAGAGCACAGCCTCGGGGGTTGTCATGCATGGGCTTCATTGCTCCGAGTCATGTAGGATCTTCCCAAACCAGGGATCAAACCCATGTCTCCTGCATTGGCAGGCAGATTCTTTACCACTGAGCTACTTGGGAATCCCTAGCCATTATTATTTGATATCAATTAAGAAATACTAATCACAGACTCGATGCACATGAGTTTGGGTGAACTCCGGGAGTTGGTGATGGACAGGGAGGCCTGGTGTGCTGCGATTCATGGGGTCACAAAAAGTTGGACACGACTGAGCAACTGAACTGAATTGAACTGATAGTGTCTTCCCTGGAGGTCCAGTGATTAGGACTCTACACTTACACTACAGGGGTGCAGTTTCGATCCCTGGTCAGAGAACTAAGATCCCATATGCCAACCAACCAAAAAAAATTTTTAAATAAAAGAAATACACATGAATCATCTTTACATTTCAGGAAAATTAAATAAATGAATACCAGTGGATGGCTTTTGTAATTGTCTCCTCTCTTTGTTTCTTTCTTATTCTCTACATACTTAAACATGAGACTTCCATAAAAAGAAGTCCTCATTTAAAGAGCAATTCAAAGGAAAGAGGAAACCAATAAGCTGAAGAGTGTCTCACTCAGGCTATGGCTGAATTAACTCTTATCTTTGAAGTTATTTGCTTGCTTTTGATTTTGAGAAGTTTACATACAGAGAAAATAATATAACAATTGATATAACCACCACCCAGAATTAAATAGCATATTGTTATTTTTACACTGTTGTTCTTCTTTGCCCCCACTAAACACAGCACATGTCTCTGCTCTCACTAGGTACTCAAGGATGACCTGAATGACAAACTCAGGTATTCAGTCTCAAGGAAAACCTCAGGCATCATCAGTTTCAGCAAGTCTGATCTTTTTTTCCTAAACATGGCCACCACCTCCTTTAAATTAAATCTCAAATAACTTTGGCAATCAATATTTTTTATCAGAATTTAAATATTCTTAGGTCTGCTGTATGGATCGACTTATAGGGAAACTTACAAAAAGCAAGGGTGACTTATTTTGCTTTTATTTTTTTTTTTTTTCGGTTATGCCATGGATCTTGTGGCTTATGGAATCTTAGTTCCCTGACCAAAGGATTGAACCTCGGCCCTCAGCATTGAGAATACCAAGTCATAACCACTGGATCACCAGGGAAGTCCCAAGCATGGGTGATTTATTTCACATTATTCTCAATCAGATAAAAGACACATGCAATCTAACCTTCATAATTCACAACCTTCATAGGTATTCATATTCCAAAAGAAATGTGCAGTTTCAATAATGTGGCCAATCTCTTTTCTTGGCAGTTGAAAGAAGATATTTAAAAATTATTTGATAAATCAAGCTATGATAATGGTTCCAAGAGAGAACTCATCATCTTCTCTCCCCCATGAACCATCTCTTCTTTCAAGCTTTTATTAAGGTGACTGAAGCGACTTAGCAGCTAACCTCTATCATGAAGTGAGCTGCCAAGCATTTCAACTTCTCCCTCTACAACAACACATGTGTATTCTCTCATTCCCAAGCCACTCTCCTAATGGAGGCTGTCTTTTCCTCTCACATACACTATTCTAACCTGTCAGGACTAAACTCCTTCCTCTAGGCTTTGGTATTTTAAAACCTCAACAACAAATCATGCCATTCCTCTAGGCAGAACCCAAGAGCTCCACTTTGCTTCAAGAGAAATTCAATTTTCAGCCTCCTACCCATGCTCCATATGCTAGCATCACAAGACCCTCAAACCGTACTAGGAAGATCTGTTCTCGGCACTTATGGTCATGGCATTCCAGTCTTCTCAAGCCTGAATCTGGCAAAACTAAAATGTATCCACCAGAATTCAAGTTCTGTTAGGATAGTTAGCTATATTAAACACCCCTCAGCTGGAAAGCATCTGGATCCTCAAAACTCAAATACACCGTAAAGCATATAAGCTCAGTAAGAAATAAAGGGAAATTTCTCAAAGGTAAATTTATACATATATTTGATATCAAAGTGACAGACAAAAACTGAAGCTGAGGCTCCTATGAGAATATGTGTCTCTACTATGATCGCAGAGACTCAGGGAATATCAGTAACAGGATAGCTAATGGAATGCTCCGAGGGAAACTGAGCTTGACACACTCCTCTTCCCCAACTCCATTCAGACATAGAACCTGGACCCCTCAATTTGATACAACTCCAATTAAATGGTAAACTAGAAAAATCTAACTGCTAGCAAAGGCAGCCAATGAAAAAACTTGCTTCTGCCACAAATCTGGGTTAAAAAGTCCTCCCCCTCAATTTATATCTTGAAGTCTTAAACTCCATTGTGATGATATTTGAAGATGGGCCCTTTCAGAGGTAATTAGGGTTAAATAAAGTCATGGTGGTAGGACCCTCATGTTGGAATTAAAGATTTTTAAGAAGAAAAATCAGAGAGTTTGTTTTCTCCTCTCTTTCTTCCTGTAAAGAGGTCATGCTGCTAAGTCACTTCAGTTGTGTCCGACTCTGTGCGACCCCATAGAGGGCAGCCCACCAGGTTCCCCTATCCCTGGGATTCTCCAGGCAAGAACACTGGAGTGAGTTGCCATTTCCTTCTCCAGTGCATGAAAGTGAAAAGTGAAAGTGAAGTCACTCAGTCGTGTCCGACTCTTAGCAACCACCTGGACTGCGCCCACCAGGCTCCTCCATCCATGGGATTTTCCAGGCAAGAGTACTGGAGTGGGGTGCCATTGCCTTTTCCGAAAGAGGTCATGTGAGCACCCAAAGAGAGGGCAGCTGCCTATAAGCCAAAAGAGGGGGCCTCAGGCTGAAACCTGCCTTGATTTTGGATTTCCTGGCCTCTGGAACTGTGAGAAATAAATTTCTGTCATTTACCAGTTGTCCACCACATACCTATATGAATAAAATTAAAGTTACAGAGGCTTCCCAGATAGTGCTAGTGGTAAAGAAACCGCCTGCCAATGCAGGAGATGCAAGAGCCGTGGGTTCGATCCCTGGGTCCGGAAGATCCCCTGAGTAGGAAATGGCAATCTGCCCCAGTATTCTTGCATGGGAAATTCCATGGACAGAAGAGCCTGGCAGGCTATAGGCCATGGGGCCACAAAGAGCTGGACATGACTGAGTGACTGTGAACACACACAAAGGGATGGAAAGATATGAAGTAACTGGAATTCCAACACATTGCTGATGGAAATATAAAATGGGAACACTGCTTTGAAAAACTATTTGACATTTTCTTAAACATGCACACCATGGAATCCATCTATTGCTATTCTATTATTAGATATATATCCAAGAGTAATAAAAGCATCCATCCAAAAAAGACCCGTATAAGAGTGTTCAAAGCAGCTTTATATGTGATAACTAATCCCAGTGTGACTTTAATTTGCACTTGCTTAATGAGTCCTGCAGGAGAAAATGGCAACCCACTCCAGTATTCTTGCCTAGAAAACCCCATGGGCAGAGGAGCCTGGTGGGCTACATACAGTCCACGGGATCACAAAGACTCAGACATAACTAAGCATGCATGCACAATGAGTAGTGATGTTGAACAGTGTCTCTCCAGATAGTGGACATCATTTACACCTTAGCAAACCTGTTAAAAATCACACCATGCAGTATCACCATGCTCCATCTGTGTGTGTGCTAAGTTGCAGCAGTCGTGCCTGACTCTTTGTAATCCAATTGACTGTAGGCCACCAGGCTCCTCTGTCCATGGATTCTCCAGGCAAGAATGCTAGAGTGGGTTGCCATGCCCTCCACCAGGGGATCTTCCTGACCCAAGGACTTCTGACCCAAAAGCGTAAAAATGGAAATCACTGGTAATATCAAGATTTACAAGGATACAGAGCAATTAGAACCATTATAAATTAGAACATATATAAATTAGAACTTGAAAACTGTCTTCTAGCTAGGCTGAAACTATTTTCTAGGGGTAAGAGTAAATGTGTGTCAATCTCAAGATCAGGCATCAAATGGTCTTACAGAAATGTGTTTGTAACCTTGCTACCACCTTTGAATGAGCTCAATCTAGACTTCTGGAGAACAAGATACTATAAAGTAGAGCTCACTTCCCAGCTGAGGACTCCTAGACCAGCCTACAAAAAGCTAACTTCCAACCATATGAGAGATCCCAGCTACCATTAAAGAACCACCTACACAACCCAAGCTGGTTACAGAACTATGAGTAAGCAAAGCAACAAACAGAACACCTGCCGGCTAATCTGTAAACTGTAATAAATGTGTATTTATTTAAAGCCTTTGAATTTTGGGATGATTTGGGACACAGCAAAAGCTAACTGAAACACATAAAAAGTCTGATATATACAGGCTATTGAACACTGTATCACACAAAGATGAAAATGAACACATGATTTTATACATGCAAGAGCATGGCTGACTCACAATATGTCAAGGTAAAGAAGACAGACACAAAAGAGTACTACTGCCTGATTCTCTCTGCATAATGTTCAAAACAAGTGAAGTTATTAGTAAAGTGACTGGATAGAGGTTATGTCTGCAGAGAAACGGTACCTGGAGGGGGCCTCAAGAGCCACTTCTGGGGGAGTGGTCATGTTCTAATTTCTTGAACTTGACTCTGATTCCATGAGCCAGTTCATCTTGTGAAAATCCATGGGTCAGATACTAGTGTTTGTATACTTTTATATAATTCAATAAAAGGATTTCTTAAAAGGAATTGATAAGGAATTGAGCAGCAAATTCACCAAAGAGGTAATATAAATAGTCTCCCACTGGTAGTCTGAGCAAAGCAAGTCAAAGCACTCATAAATACTAGTTTTCACCCAACAGTAGGCAATATATTCAAAAGACTGAAATATTCAGTACTTGAGAGGGAACAAGGAAATACTGCACACTGCTAGTATGTGAAATTTAGAAAGTAATCTAATCAATATACTAAAATTTGGAATGCAGATAATCTTTACTCAATGCATTTATGAATCTACCCTACAGAAATGAAATCATTAATATGTAAGGATATAATTACTAGAATATTTATTGAAGCACTGTTCATAGTAGCAAAAGAATTAAATCACCTTGAATATACATCAAATGTTGATCATTGCAAAAGCTGCAGTTTATATATAACTGCTGCTACTGCTGCTGCTAAGTCGCTGTAGTCGTGTCCAACTCTGTGCGACCCCATAGACGGCAGCCCACCAGGCTCCCCCATCCCTGGGATTCTCAAGGCAAGAACACCGAGTGGGTTGCCATTTCCTCTCCAATGCATGCAAGTGAAAAGTTTACATGTAACAGGGGACTTAATTATTTAAATATTAAAATGCATGTGTTATTACATTTTGACCTGTAATGATAAGGGTGGTAATTTGAAAAAGCAAATTTCAAAGTAATATATATATAGTGATCCTACTTCTGTTTCAAAAAAGAAGGGATATTAACCTAATAAAACCCTTTCTAATTCTGTATTTTTTTTCCTGAATATAAAGTTATAGAAATTAACAAATAAGTCTATTAACATTGGTTACCTCAGAGAAGTAGAATTTGGAAGAAGGGGAACTCCACTGTTTCTTTTATACAGTTCACTCTTTTTTCTTGTTGTAACAAGTTTTTATTACATTGAAAAAGCAACTTATGCACAAATTAGAAAACACTTTAAAAAAACTCTAGGGCTTCCCTAGTGGTCCAGGGGTTAAGAATCCACCTTGCAATGCAACTGACAACAGTTCAACCTCTGATCCAGGAAGATCCCACATGCCACGGAACAACTAAGCTAGTGAGCCACAACTACTGAGCCAGTTCTTTAGAGTCTGCAAGCCACAACTACTGAAGCCCAAGTGCCCGGAGCCTGTGTTCCACGAGAGAAGCCACCACAACGAGATGCCCGTGCATCACAACTATAGAATGCCTGTGCAGAAAGGAGATTCAGCACTGCCAAAAAATAAATAAATAAAGCTTTTTTAAAAGACCTATAAAATTTTTTTCTTAAACTCTCAGCATTTAAATTAAAAATAAGAACATCCCATCGCCTCATTAAATGCAGTTTTCAAATTTTATATTCAATCAGCACAGGTAAACATGAACATTACACAAAATAGACCCCAAGAAAGGAGAAAAAACTAAAGCATTCTCTTGAGAAACAGCGCACAGAACAAACTCCTTAATCTTTCAAATAGTGAGAGACAAAATTTTAATAGTTGTGATCTCTTTTCAAGATTATTAAAGGCCAATCCAAGAGGACACCTTATCACATAAATATCATATGCTATTAATTCAAGCAGAATAAAGTTTTCTATAAAATATCTTTTAGCACTTGGAACAAATATACTCTGACATAAAGTGACCAATCCAAAAATCCATTGGAAAATTTATTTGCTATATGAGTGGAAAATATTACTCAGAGTACTGACATTTCCTGTTTATCATTAAAAAAAAAAAAAAAAACAACTTAGTTCCCTAACCTTGTAAATTTGATTCATTTGTGAATCTTACAACTTCTAGAAATGGGAGTTTACCTTAAGTAACAAATAAGATACATTTGGCAGCCTAGTTCTTGTAAGAATCAAGCTTTATCTTAAAAATGAATACAGAAATAAAAGTGAAGATAGCAGAAATAGTGAATAGCCAACTATAAAGGACCAATATATAATATGAAATCCTCTTGGCTATAAACAAATATATTTCAATGTTCTCTTCATTTTAATGTCTCAAAAAAGTCAATGAAATCAAAGTGAGTTTCACAACTGCTCTAAATTACTTGGATGTAATTATTCATTAATTTAGAACTTTTTCAAAAGCTCTATAAATTATTTCATTAGAGATTATTGAAAGATGAAAGGTTAGAAATGGTTACAAACTTTTTAACCAGTTTGTAATACAGTTTCTAATACAGTGTATTTTTTTACTGTAAAATTGTTTTTTATTTCATATGTTGAAGAAGAGATAAGTAACAGCATTTTGGAATTTATGACCTAAGTTTGAATCCCAGTTTCATTTAATTAACTGGATGAGAAAGGTAGTTTTTTTTCATGAGACTTCATTTTCTGCAACCATGAAATAAATGTTGATGAAAGCAAACAGAAGTTTTAGAGTGCTAGAGTAAAAAATAACCATACCATGCCTTATATCAGGTGCTTTACACACATTTTCAGATAATTAATCTATGAGTATCTCCATTTTGCCAGTGAAGAAGGTGACATTCAGAATTCTGTTTAACTCAGCCAAGGTCAAACTGTGGAAAATTCTTAAAGAGATGGGAATACCAGACCACCTTACCTGTCTCCTGAGAAATCTATATGCAGGACAAGAGCAACAATTTGAACCAGACATGGAACAATGGACTGGCTCAAAATTGGGCAAAGAGTACACCAAGGCTGTATATTATCACCTTGCTTATTTAACTTCTATGCAGAGTACATCATGTGAAATGACAGGCTGGACGAATCACAAGCTGAAATCAAGAGTGCTGGGAGAAAAGTCAACAATTTCAGATATGCAGATGATACCATCCTAATGTTAGAAAGTGAAGAGGAACTAAAGAGCTGGATGACAGTGAAAGAGGAGAGTTAACTGGCATAAAACTCAACATTCAAAAACTAAGATAATGGCATCCGGTCCCATCACTTCATGGCAAATAGATGGGGAAAAAGTGGAAAGAGTGAGAGACTATTTTCTTGGACTCCAAAATCACTGCGGACGGTGACTGCAGCCATGAAATAAAGACACTTGCTCCTTGGAAGGAAAGCTATAACAAACCTAGACAGAGTATTAAAAAGAATAGATATCACTTTGCCAAGAAAGATTCATATAGTCAAAACTACGTTTTTTCCAGTCGTCATGTACGAATGTCAGAGTTAGATCATAAAAAAGCTGAGTGCTGAAGAATTGATGCTTTTAAATTATGGTGCTGGGGAAGACTCTTGAGAGGCTCTTGGACAGCAAGAAGATCCAACCAGTCAATCCTAAAGGAAATCAATCTTGACTATTCACTGGAAGGGCTGATGCTGAAGCTGAAGCTCCAATACTTTGGCCACCTGATATAAAGGGCTAACTCATTGGAAAAGGCCCTGATGCTGGGAAAGACTGAAGGGAGCAGGAGAAGGGGACGACAGAGGACACGATGGTTGGAGGGCATCACCAATTCAATGGACCTGAGTTTGAGCAAGCTCCAGGAGACAGTGAAGGACTGGGAAGTCCAGCACACTACAGCCCATGGAATCACAAAAGGTCAGATGTGACTTAGTGACTGAATAACAACAGAGGTCACACAAATGGTAAATGGGAGAGCCAGGATTTGAAACCAGCTCTAAGTGACTGCAAAGACGGGGTCCTTGAAACTTTGGTACGTATAAGTTAAATATATTCTGCAAGCTCCCACTGCTAAGTGAATATGTTTTATAATACTAAATCCTCTGTAACATTAGGAAAGACATCTAAATTTTCTGAGCCTTAGCTTCTTCCTCTGCAAAACAGTATAAGTATTAACAGTACTTAGCACAGTGGCTGGAACATTAGGACCAGTCAACGCATATTTGTTTTCTAAAATCAGTATTTTTAAAGCACTTTCAGAATAACATTGAAAAGACAAGAATCATTATCTCCAATTTGCAGGTCCATATATTCAAAGCTGTGGTTTTTCCAGTAGTCACGTATAGATGTCAGAGCTGGATCATAAAGAAAGCTGAGAGCCGAAGAATTGATGCTTTTGAACTCTGTTGCTGGAGAAGACTCTTGAGAGTCCCTTGGACAGCAAGGAGATCAAACCAGTCAATCCTAAAGGAAATGAACACTGAATATTTATTGGAAGGACTGGTTCTGAAGCTGAAGCTCCAATATTTTGGCCACTTGATGAGAAGAGCAGACTCGTTGGAAAAGATCCTGATGCTGGGAAAGACTGAAGGCAGGAGGAGAAGGGGACGACAGAGGATGAGATGGTTGGATGGCCTCATGGACTCAATGGGATGAGTTTGAGCAAAATCAGGGAAATAGTGAAGGACAGGGAAGCCCAGCGTGTTGCAGTTCATGGGGTCACAAAGAATCGGATACAACTTAGTAACTGAACAACAACATACACTGATACCAATATCATAAAATGTAAGAGAAGCATATTCAATAACACCATAATAAATAACACCGTATTTATTGATGTGATGAAAAACTGTGTTGTTTCCATTCAAAAGAACTAATTTTGCCTTGAAGTTATGATGTTAAGATCAGCTATCATGGAGAAAATATCCCATTTCATGAATAAAGATAGATTTGGAAATTTTTAATAACTATGATAAATATTCTTCTTTGGAGAGTGGTTTCAAAGCAGTATTTTTTCAAATCTCAGGCAATAAATGAATAAACTCTCTCTTGAGATCCTTACCAGGTCCATGATTATATAAAATAAGGAATTAAGTGATACAAACCTCTTGTATAAAGAAGCCCACACATATTACATGCTTGTAAACTACTGGGGAAACATGATTGACGTTGACAATGGGAATGGATGCCAGCAACCTCAGTAGTCAAGCCAGCCTACAGTGACTAGAACTCTTAGGGAGGACCTGTCATTTCCACAAGAACTGAAAGGCCATCACTCTCTTCTGAGGAACTGTCTGCAGCCTTTCTTTAAAGAACTAAATGCTTAAGTGCATGTGCGTGCAATTAAGAGGTACCCTTGGTTTCTATTTTGGAGGGCATGACGCAACTACCCAGAGTTTTAACATAAGTAAAACTGTAAGTTCATGACTGGGGGTAAAGCTACACAATAGTATCATTCAAGATAAAATCAGTGACCCCATTTAGGTAATGAAAGCCACAGTCTACAGTCCCTTTCAATATTTCACATGAGGGGCTTTGGTATGGTATGGTGAAGGCATTCTCTGATCAAAAAATGCAGTTACCCTGACAACAAGTAACTGCTGGGATTCTGCATTCTAATCTAACATAACCAGACTATGGATTTAAAGTTCAGTCGGCAGCTGCTGGCCGGCTGTAGCCCAGACAGATGTTGGCTGGAGCATCGAGGATTATTTGCCACATGTGGGACCAGATGGAAACTTCTGCACAGACCAACTTCAAAACTTTACTGCTGAAGCAAGAATCCTATTTTTCAGCTAATGATTGTTTTTTGTCATGGGCCTAAATAGTCATATTTTGAGATTAACTCAGCAAAAGTGCTCGTCCATGTTTATTTTTAAAATATACTTCTTCCTTTGGAAAAAGCATATAAACAGGAAAAGTACCAGCAATGAGCAACTTACTTCTCTGGGCTTCAGTTTCCTCATCTGTAAAATGAAGATAATAATACTACCTATTTCCTAGGCTGTTTTATGAGGATTGGTGACTCACAGAATGTATGATGTTTTCAGTAAGTGTCTTTCACCTAATTTTATATTGGCGCTTAAGCACATAAATGAGAGGTTGTCTCCTGGTCATCCTCACTACACCTGGATTCTTACCTAAGATCCATCTGGTCGTACTCTCCCAAGATGATTCTTTCCATATGGCGTGGGACCGTGCCCAGACCTTTACTCCTTTCTTTTCGCCTTGACTGCCTGTACTATGTCGTTTGACAGCAATGTTCGCTTGCCAGCTTTAGGGTTTCTCTCTCATTCATGTGTGTGTCTCTTCTCCCCATCTAGACTAGGAGATCATTGGGGTGAGAGGCCATGTCTTATATCACGTATTTGACAAAAGACATAGCTTGTCCGAAGCGGGTACTCATTAAACACTCACTGATAATTCTTTGCGATTTACCGGATAGTTTGAAGGACTACTTCTCACTGATTAAGCATATAGTGTATTAAGTATACACCTGATTTCTGAACTATGTCACGAACAAAGTACCTCTTCTATATTTGTAAGACTTCCTCACATTAAGTGAAAGGCTGAGAGGCTTTTGGTAGCATTTATGTACTTATTAAGTTATTTACATGGTCCGGACTTTAGTTAATATTTATGATTCCACACAGAGCAATTCAGTGAGATTACACAGATGAAAAGATATCTTTGTTGGTAATGGAATGCATTCAAAAGTCAGCAAGGTGGCCTTCCGTATAGTTTCTAAAATGGATCCATTACATTATAAACGTTAATGTACAGAGTTAACTTGATGTATATGTTTCACTAGAACATAAACCTTTTCCCTTCATAGAAGAAAGTATCTCTTATATCTGAATTAGTTCATTGAAATTTTATAATGAAAGTCAGCTGTGGTTCCAGGAAACAGCTGGTGTTTTTGCCTCTCCACTTCCACAAAGAAATATGCAATGCATCAAGAACAAACTATCTCAAAACCATAAATTGCCTAAATCTTCTTCATGTGCAGACAACAGTGCATTTCAATAGGAGACATTTGATGTGTGTTCAATTTTTACAATAGTTGTTAATTAAAACAGTGTATAACTATAAAAATATGCATGGATGCTATGTAATATGAAGAGCACTTTACTAGGTGCTATAAAATATAATTTAAATATAGTCTCCTGGGAAATTTTAATAATTATAAAACACTGGTTTTCAACCATGGGGTTTGTTTGAAGATCATCGGGGAACTTGTGCAAATGATAGCAACATAAAAGTCTGGACTCTGTCCCTAAAGATTCTATCCAGATGGTTCTAATGTGTACCCTAGGTTATGAATCTAGAAAACAATTATTCAATGAAGCAAGACTCAACCATAACTTTTTTTGATATATGAGCATAATATTCTTCTTCATAAAATATATATATATTATTAAAAACAGGTATATTCTGAATTTTTGACATAAAAATACATTCATTTCAAATGTAGTGAAAGGTTTGATAAAGATTCACAACAGTGCACTCTTTTATCACTTGATCAGGATTGTATAAAACTATTCTTTAATTTGAGTTTATAAACTTGAATAGTAAATAACTCTTATTTAAACTGAATTTCTAACATATACATAATTTTTCCTGTTGTAATGTGTTCAGTCACTCAGTCATGTCTGACTGTTTGCAACCCCAAAGTCCTCTGTCCATGGGACTTTATAGGCGATAATAGTGGAGTGGGTTGCCATTTCCTTCTCCAGAGGATCTTCCTGACCCAGGGACCGAACCTGTCTCTTGCATCTCCTGCATTGGCAGGCAGATTTTTTACACTAGTGCCATTTTACTAAAAGCTCCATTCATAAAAACTATAAAAAATTTCAGTGTTGCTTTAAAAAGGATGTCATTAATGGATGACATCCTCTTTTGATAAGTATACAATTTCCTTACACTGAAAATAGACATCAAAGCAAAATTGGTGTGTTATATCCCATGGAAATATACACAAATTATCTTCACTCCTTTTGTAATTTTTAGCGTAACTTTTTATTACACTTTATTTTACAAACTTTATGAATATATCCATTTATTTGATACATTTCCAGTTTTTTCAATTTTAATATTTAACTAGCCATAGAATTTTAAGGGTTCAAGATCACTTAGGACAATCTCTCAGTTATATGGATTTATAGCCTTTGAGTTGTGTTGTTTACATGAACTCTATCACTTTGAGAAGCACTGTGATGCAGACACATGACTGATCAGCTGACCAATGTTTACTGCAGGATTAGAACCCACACTCAGACTGATTCTTAGGTCATTCAGAGATACCAACATTTCTAGACCTCTCTCCAACAACATGGCTCTTCTTGCTTTTAGGGTCCTTGCTCTCTAGGCATTTTGTCATACATTTAACTTCCAGATGAAAATGTTGGTATTTTTTTCTCACAAGTCTCTTTTTATACAGTGAAAGACAATAAAATAAGTCATTACCATTTTTTTTTCACTTAATTCCAAAGATGACTGTAACTCAGCTTATACAGAAGGCTATAGGCTTGTTTCCAACTATCCTTATGCTACAAGACAGGTAGCATTTCTTCCTGCTGAAATTATTTCCAGTTCCTTTCTCCCTAACATCATCTCAGAGATCTAACATTCTGCGCCTTATTGTACCCATGTGCATAATCCTTCACCTAGTCAACCTAACACAAATCTTTTCTAACTCAGTTCCCAGGATCTTTATACTCATATTTATGGAAGGTTCTGTCTAGGAACAGATCTTATAGGATACAAAAGTATCCACAGCCTGGATACTGAGGAGCTTATTCAAGTTAAGTTCCATTGGCATATATCACCTAGAAAGGCCTGGGCTAGTAGTATTTATGTTTCATTGGCATATGCGGGCGTGTGTGTTCAGTCACTCAGTCATGTCCATCTCCTTGAGATGCTATGGACTGTAGCCCATCAGGCTCTTCTGTCCATGGGAATTCTCCAGCCAAGAATACTGGAGTGGGTTGCCATGACCTCCTCCGGGGGATCTTCCTGACCCAGGGTTTGAACCTGGATCTCCTGCATTGCAGGGGGATTCTTTACCGCTGAGCACTGGGGAGGCTCCCATTGGCATAGATCACCCAGAAAAACCATAATGCCTGGGCTAGTAGTATTGTAGAGAGAAAGATCTACTAGCTTTGCTATGAAGACCTGTGTTTAATCTTGCCTCTGTTTCATAGACTTTGTGTAATGTTAAGCAAGTTCTTTATGCATGCCATGCCTCACTGTGTTCATCTGGAAAGTGGTATTAAAGGGAAGCGGTGAAAATCCAACAAGATAATATATCTCAAGTAGCAAAAAAATATTTTACTTACATACTTCTTTGTATATAAGTAAAGTCATTCATATTTCCACATTTCTTAATCTTATTGTGCCATCAACATCTAGAATCCAACCTAAATATTTTAGTACTCCATTTTTTAAAAAAATTTATATTTATTTATTGCTAAGGCTGCATGGATCTTAGTTCCCCTGACCAGGGATGGAACTTGTGCCCCTGCAGTGAAAGCACAGAGTCCTAATCACTGAACCACCAGGGAATTCCTTCTTAATACTATTTCAAAAGAAATGCTATTAATCAAAATATTTACCAACTTTTATAGCTAATAATTATCAATAAATGAGCTAATGCTTTTCAATTCGGCAATCCAAACTTTTGGACTATTAAAAAAAAAAGATATAGTAGATTGGGTGTAGAGTTGGGTGGCAGAAGAGCAACAAAGAAAAATAACTATCTTTTTATGTCTGTGGAAAATTTTTAAGGCCATAGAGTGGAAAGTTAAGGGGCGATCTAAGAATGTAAAAGAATATTTCCCAGAGGTTAGTCACCAGCTGGTTTTTATCCTTAGTAAGACAAGAACAGGAGGAAATTAGCTTAGATTTCATTTGGTTTAGAATAATGGAAGCAAGCTATGAAATCTAATTCCCAAGGAATCTTTTCGTCAAAATAAAATAGAGACTGACTGCCTACCATGGTTTCAGGGCAATCCTGACTTTAAGTATGAGAAAATACTAGATGAATTTATAGTCATCCATCTCTATAATCCCCATCAAGAGAAGAAAACAAGCAATTATGAGTCGACTATGGAACAGGTGTTTTCACTTGTAATCATTTCATCTTTACTGGAAATTATTTTTCCTACCTCACAACTGAAGATGCACACAGAGTTTAGTTTGCCCAGGATCATTCAGTTAATGAAAAACAGAATTAGAACACAACCCTTACCTATCTCCAGAGTCCATCCTGGGCGCTGTGCCAACCTATGAGCCTTCCTCCCCTGCCATTCTTAATTTCAATCCTTATTATTTTTAAAATGACATTATTCCCAATATTTAGATTTATTTCATTGTTTATTTATTTAGATTATTTTATTTGGATTATTTCCAAGATTTAGAGGTATCTGAAAACCAAAGTAAACTGGGAATATAGCTAGTATTTACTGAGCTACCTAATATATGCCAAACACGTAAGAACTCTACACATACTGTCTCATTTGATAATGACAGCTACCATTTGAGACAAGTACTATTGTTATCCTCTTTACAGATGGAAACCTAAGCCTCAGAATATATGCTAAGAGTTAGAGATGTGGATGGACTTTGAGACTGTTATACTGAGTGAAGTAAGTCAGAAAGAGAAAAACAAATATCGTATATTAGTGTATATATGTAGAATCTAGAAAAATGGTATAGATGATCTCATTTGCAAAGCAGAAATAGAGACACAGATGAAGAGAACAAACGTATGAACACCAAGGGGTGGGAGGGAAAGGGGTGGGATGAATTGGGAGGTTGGGATTGACATATACACACTACTGATATTAGGTATAAAATAGACAACTAATGAGAACCTACTGTATAGCTCAGGGAACTCAGTCCTCTATGGTGACTTAAATGGGAAGGAAATCCCAAATAGAGGGATATATATATATATATATATATATATATATATATATATATATTTATATAAAGCTGATTAACTTTGCTTTATGGTAGAAACTAACACAACATTGTAAAGCAACTGTACTCCAATAAAAATTAATTTAAAAAAAAAAGAATAAGAGAGCCCATGACCAAGGGACTAAAGAAGGAGACTTTCAACTTTAAGAAGGAGGACTTTTAATGTCAAAGGAGGCAGTGGGTCCTAAGCATTTTCACCCTGGAGCACCTGCCCAGGGATGGTGAGAATCAGGCGTATCAGGAAGTCACACCACAGGGCATCCAAACCCTCACACAGATTTCAGTTTTAGTTTTCAGCAAGTCATAGATACTTAGAAGTAAAAAAGAGCCAATTGAAATCATCTGGTCCAATCCCTTTATCTTATAGACAAGGAATTTGAGGATCAGGGCGAGGTTAAGTACTTTCTCTAGGGTCAGAAAGCTAATTAGTGACAGAGTTAGCAATAAATCACTTCCATGAAAAGACATGCTTTCAAAGTGAATTCAATTACCTCCACTCTCAAGTGGCTATTAAGAACACCCATGTAGCTAGACAATCGCCAGTGTTTTTGTAAAGTCTATGTAACTCAAGAGGATTTAGAAAGAACTTGGCAACACTGAGAATCTAAGTCAACAATCTTTAAAATGTGCTAATTTGAGTCAATTCATTATTGTTAGAGGCGGTGTTCCTACCAACTTCTGTTCCAAGTTATAGTTTCAGACAGTTACGGTAAACACCCAAGTATTTTCAACTCTTCTCCGGTAGATAAAAGATATATAACATTTCAGATATATTTGGATATAAAGGTAAAATTATTTTTGTATTTGTAAATTTTGGATGACAAAATCCCAAAGAAGAGGATTCTTATGATTTTACCACATGATCTTTTTTTCTCAAAAGGTCAAAAATCATCTGTCTTGTCAAGCGTGATAAAATTCACAGATGTCAGTGGTAATACACTGATATTAAGAAAAGTGAAAGCGAAGTCGCTCAGTCGTGTCTGACTCTTTGTGACCCCATGGACTGTAACCCACCAGACTCCTCCGTCCATGGGATTTTCCAGGCAAGATACTGGAGTGGGTTGCCATTTCCTTCTCCAGGAGATCTTCCCAACCCAGGGATTGAACCCAGGTCTCCCACATTGTAGGCAGACGCTTTACCGTTTGAGCCAAATAACCAAATACAGTGTTGCTAACTAATTAAGAGGAATGCAAAGTATTTTTACACAAAGCATACTTTTAAAATTAATTTTTTTTAAATACTAAATAAATCTATCTGAAAAGCCAAAGCTTGTCTTTAGGAAATATGGTTGAATTAGTAAAAGATAAAAGGGAAACATCAGAAAACCTGAACAAGTACTACGGAGTTGGAGTGAAAATGGATGAAAATACAAACAATTGTTCAGTCAATGGTCAATAATAAATACCTACTAGTCTGCCACAGAATAAAGTGAAACAGAAGGTAAATACGCAGTGAAAGAATGAGAACTAAAGCATGGAGTCTGTGTAAAAGCATCCTGATGACAAACCAAAATGATATTTCCATCAGGGGAAAAAAAATCATACCAGTTAAAATATATTTTGAAATATTATTTCAGGGGGGAAAAGGAAGTAGACTGAGAAGAAATTACTCTAATAGTTGTCAAATTATGTAGTTTGACACCGAGAATTCCCACATTTTACTAAATTTAGCTTTGAAGTCTTACACACTTTCAGAAATAGAGACCCGCTATCACACTTAATGTTTCAGAATGTGTTAATGCTATATTTTTGCATTTGATGGTGTCCTTTCATTTAAGAAAGAAGAAGGAATGAATGTGATAGGGAAAATGGGCAGCAGTGTCCATTTAATATCCTGTATAAAGTCACAGTTTCATGCTGTGTGTGTAGCATAGGAAAATTGATTTTTGAGTGACATTTCATGGGTATACAGTACTGGCTTCAAGGACATTTCATGGGTATTCAATGTCAATCGTGCTTAGATTTCCTTATCCCAGGAAACATTCCCCCAAATTAAACCACACAGATGTATGAATGCCACCAACGGAAAAGAGCAGCAGCTTCTAATTTAATGGCAATAAAAGATACGCTGTCCAGTAGCAAGTAGAAAGCATAGGATTTCCCTTCTTGTCTCTACCACTGAAGAAGAGAGAGAGAAGAGTGTTTTTTTCACTCAATTTCAATTTTTCCAGAGCAGAAAGTTCTCAGAGTGGCCTGCCTAAATGAAATAAGTGACAATCCAGGTTTTATTTAGAATTCTGTCTGGAAAAGGTTGGCTGGTTTGGAATCCCACAGGAACCCAGAAACCTACCAAGATGTTCAACAGATTAGCAACTGTGTATCACTAGTGATCAACATAATTTTATTTAGCTACTTTATTTAACAAATGCTATGTGCCAGGCACTGTTCTAAATTATAAATATTAAACTCCTTTTATTAATGCTCATAACAGCTCTCTTAGAGGAGAACTAGTATGTCCATTTCTCCAGATGAGAAAACTGAGGTACAGGACAGTAATTTGCCCATGATCACACAACTAGTAAAAGAAATCCTCTCTTAAAACTCAGCAATAGTCAACCTTCTAGCATGACATTCTTCCTTTTCTGGGCTGTCAGACAAAAATAGCAGTTTTCAATGAAAAGTTGTTTGGAGAGCAAAACTGAAAATACATAGACTGATAATAGAAATTGAATTTATCAAGAGTCCTCTGTATTGGATACTGTAGCAAGTGCTAATAAAATTTTTTAAGCCTGTTATTTAATCTTTATTCTAAACAATACCATTAGGAAAGCACTGTTCCTACTTAAATCGTGAAATTGAGTTTTACGTACATGATGAATAACTTTCCTGCTGTTCAATAACTAATGGAAAGAAGGATTCAAACCTGGCCCATCCAAATGCAGAACCTACCTACTGCCTCCCTACTAGGGAGACATCTCCTTTAAGGGGAGATGACTAAGGATGATGATTCAACCTGGATGTTTTTCTTTTTCCTCCTCTTTAACATAATAAGCCATCAACAACTATTTATTAAATTGATTAAGACATCAGATTTAAACAGATGAATGAGGAGTTTAGTTTATGGGGAGAATCCGCTGACACAAAAAGATCCTCAAAAAAATTGATAGCCCCAACATCTAGTAGAGTATATCCAATTATTAATTGTGATAATGATATTATACCGACTAAAGAAAGTGGAGGCAGGATGAGGAGGGGACAACAAGATTGTTGGATGGCATCACCAACTCAATGGACATGTTTGAGCAAGCTCTACGAGCGGGAAATGGTGAAGGACAGGGAAGCCTGGCATGATGCATCCATGGGGTCGCAGAGTTGAACATGACTGACTGACTGAACAACAACAAAAGAGAGTGGAAAGACTCTCTTCCTCTAAAAAATTTTAAATTTGGGGTAATGTCACCTATTTGGCAAGGCTCAAATAGGGTCATGCTTAAATACAAAGAGATGGGCTGGAGGGTGAATTTCAAGAAGGAATCACAGAGATGATCTCCTATGAGAAGTGTGGTTTGAATATAATTGACTAAGAATTTTTTTTTTTTTCACAATCTCTGTATATGCATCAGACAACATCAACATTTTCAAGTCATAATTTTCAACTTTGTTTGCTAATCATCAAAATATAAATCAGTACAATGGAATCACAAATGAACTGGAACCATCAATAATTTATATCATAACCCAATCTTTCCTGCAGATTATTACTTTCCTTTCTTATTTTATAATTTTACAAATAACTTACTTTATTATTTCATACTTTTAGTAGCAAATAATTTTTTGTGTGTGTTGTTCAGTCACTAAGTCATGTCCGACTCTTGGTGACCCTATGGACTATAGCCCACCAGGCTCCTCTGTCCATGAGATTTTCTGGCAAGAATACTGGAATGAGTTGCCATTTCCTCCCACAGGGGATCTTCCCAACCCAGGGATCAAACTTGCATCTGCTGCATTGGCAGGCAGACTCTTTACCACTAAGGCAACAAGGGAGCCCCATTCATGAGAAGTAATTGAGTTTAAATTTTAGTTACCAACCTTCTGCCCTGCAACCACAAAAGTTTGTATAAGCTCTGCTCACCAATCTGCTACCCTCCCTCACTCAAAACCCCTCTTGTTCAGGGTAAAGAATTTTTGTCCTCTTACAGATCTTCAAACACTAAAAAAAAAAAAAAAGACTTCCAAAGTCTTTCAAGTCACTGAGATTCCTCTTTATACCTTTGAAACAGCAATGTGAACCCAAAAGTACTTAATTCTAAGCATATCCTTAGATAATAGATGCACACATATCTGAGCATTACTATAATATGCTTGTAATGGGAAAACTAAGAATTCTTAGATGAGGTACCAAGCAAATACACAGAGGGTCAGAACATACACTGCCATCCCTTTAGTGTAGACAGCTGGTTTTATTTCATTCAGCTTAATTATTAGCATTAATAAAAACAAGAAAAAAATGCATTTATGTAAGTGGTTAAGAACTTCACATCCTATCAATTAATATTTGCCAAAAAATGAATCAAGGACCTGTTTTGTGAAACATGTGCTTAACTAATAGTTTTATACTTGACCTTTAAGCCAGGTTCCAGTTCAACTTTCTAGAGTGACACACAGCATGCATAACATTCTCTTTTCTGAGAAATGCTTTTCATTGGTTTAAGGGAAAGACTCAGGCACTATTAAGCATATAAGACTAGAATTTGCATTCTCCTTTCACACGCAAATGGAGAATGCAATGGTACCCAACTCCAGCACTCTTGCCTGGAAAATCCCATGGACAAAGGAGCCTGGTAGGCTGCAGTCCATGGGGTCGCTAGGAGTCGGACACGACTGAGCGACTTTCCTTTCACTTTTCACTTTCATACATTGGAGAAGGAAATGGTAACCCACTCCAGTGTTCTTGCCTGGAGGGTCCCAGAGATGGCGGAGCCTGGTGGGCTGCCGTCTATGGGGTTGCACAGAGTCGGACACGACTGAAGGGACTTAGCATAGCATAGCATTCACATGCAAAAACAGAAACTAACACTGCATGGAGGTGAATGACTCATCCACAGTCACACTGTTGATAAATTTGATGGTAAAAATATCCTACAAATATTTAGGACTACTTATTTAATTCAATAATCATTCTCCAACCTACCCCTCTTGCCTCTCTAAGTAGTTATGAGTCATTCTATAAACAAAAGGCAGATTTGTGCCACTGGAGAAATGTATTAGAAATTAACAAATTTAAATCACTTTATAGAATGTGCTCAATGTTTCCACCTCTGCCAGAGTGCTTTGAGGTTGGCAGGAAAAATGTAATGACTGACTGCCTTTTCACAGATGAGGAAACCAGGGCAGGCAGCATTACCCCAGAGTGACTTACTTGAGACTACATAAAGAGACCATATAAGAACACTTTAAACCTGCATGTTTCCTTCTAGATTCTAGAATCTAGAAGCTTCTCCCTTTCTCGGATGTACACTGCTTTACCACATAGTCTAGGGGACGACAAGTCTGCAGTAGCTGGCCTTCCGACTGTCTGCAGTAGTTTGTGTACACTATGTAATTCTATCGTATTCCTTCTTGTGTCTTGTCCACATCTCCCACAATCTCACTGTAGGTTCTTTGAGAGCATGGATCATATATTCAACCTCTATGGAATTTCTCAACAATTCCTAGCACAGAGCCAAGGACCTCTAAGTTTTTAAAAATACCTGTTCATTCACTAGATGCAAAAGTTTTGGGAGACCTACCCCTGGAGGAAGTGAAAATTAGATAAGAATTAGATGCCACATGCAAATTAGGCTTTATTTATTACTCAATTCTGTGTTTTTCAATGCTGTAGAAATTCACTACAATTTTCTCATTTTCCTATTTTCAAAAAAAAAACTGTAACAATTACTTTTATGAAAATATGCAGTATTTTCAATGAAGCAGATATTATCAAACAATATTTGTGGGAAATGTAAACTTCCTGGGTAGAATTTATTGATACAAATACATTATTTTAAATTGCAATTCCAAAAATTCTAATTGTTGAACTGTTACTTAAGAAATAACCAGTGGTATACAAATGCATCCCAAAACTTTAACCTTGAAGCATATAAAATTAGGAGACAAAACGTAAAATAGCTACAACCTAAGTTTCTTGCTAAATTCAGTGACTTATAGGACAGTGGGTGATTCAGATAAGCCGATTTCTTACTCTCTAGGTAACTTCTGAATAACTGAAAATCATTTCTATAAATTTATTATTTTCATTTTAAGAACAACAATTTCTCCTCCATTCATACAAATTAAGTTTAGCTTGTGACGGAATCACATACCTTTATGACATGATGCTTTTCCTGGAGCATAGGAATCTTAAACATTTGGCACCAGTATGTTGTACCTTTGTTTGGGATGGGAACCTGTCTTAAAAATAAATAAATAAAAAGGAGAAGGGGACAAAGTCATATTGTCTTGACATTCTATTAAAAACAATAATAAAAACAAAAACTATTATACGGTTTCAATAAACCCATCCCTAGAATCATAAAAACCTGAAAACAAAACAAAAAAAACTTACGTCTTGATTGACCAGGTCAAAGTATGGTACGGCTGTAGACAACATACTGGTTTTCTCAGGATTCAGTAACCGCAGACTCTTGGTACCGCGATTGGATTCATGGTATTTGGGACCTGCTTCTCCCACATCTTCATGGTGGTAGGCCCAGATCACCCTTACCGTGCTCTCCTGGTGAACAGAAACGAGTAGGGTTATGTCTCATGACAGCACTATCCTTACCACTGAATTGAGTTTAATGAATGCTACTTAAAGCAGGATACAGAAGCAAAGAAAAGAGAATGACATTCAGAGTCTCCATATGGCCTCTCACATAATTGTGTAAATTTGATTGTCTTAAAAATCCAAATAAATGAGTTCTTTTTGAAAGAAATCATCTCTCCCATGCAAGATAATATGTTCCAAAACATTGGACTGGTCAAAAAATTTGTTTGGGTTTATAGTAAGATGTTAACAGAAAAACCCAGGTGAACTTTCTGGCCAACCCAATAGAATGAAGGACAAGTGACTTAGTAGTTACCCTTTCATGCTGATAGCAACAGTAAATCATTGTCATGCAAAAACTCCAAACTACTGAAAACAAACTAGTAGTTACCAGGTTAATACTCTTGTTAAGTAGCAGGAGTTTAGGATAATTAAAATCTGTTTCAATGCTATGGAACATTTTAAAGAAAACAAATAAATATAATGAAAGTTAAATGACTTCCCAGGTCAGGATTTTAATTTTCACAATAGATTTTTCCTAGACTCTAGCCCAGTCACATGTATGAATTTAGAGAAAGTGGAAATGCAAGAGGAACTTCTGGTTCTGGGTTGTTTATTATCATAGAATCTAGGTGTAATCATTTCATGAACTCTGGGAATTTTCAAGGGACTGAGGCACTCCAACTAGGAAAAGTGCTGTCAGGTGAAACTGGCTGCCCAAAGGGTGGTGGGGCAGTGGGGAGGGTGTGCTGGGATATAAAAAATAGTCCCCTACACATAAAGATGCCTTTGTCAGATCTTTATAATAAGAACATTGCAAAGAAATAACATGGTAACGATAACCTTATATGAGACAGCAAAAGAGACACAGAGGTATAGAACAGTCTTTTGGACTCTGTGGGAGAGGGCGAGGGTGTGATGATTGGGGAGAATGGCATTGAAACATGTATATTATCATATGTGAAACAAATCACCAATCCAGGTTTGATGCATGATACAGGATGCTCGGGGCTGGTGCACTGGGATGACCCAAAGGGATGGTATGGGGAGGGAGGTGGGAGGGGGGTTCAGGATGGGGAACACGTGTACACCCATGGCAGATTTGTGTCGATGTATGGCAAAACCAATACAATATTGTAAAGTAATTAGCTTCCAATTAAAATAAATAAATTTATATTAAAAAAAGAAAATAAACAACAAAACAAAAGCTATTCATTTTAAAATTTATATTATTTCTTAATAAGTCAAATGACTATAATTATTATTACAATTAAAGTATAAGAGCACTGTATATTACATAAAAGTGGTCCCTGTTGTTGCACACATTTTTCTTCCTCTTTTACTCTTTATGCAGAATGTTATTCAAAACTGCCTCAGATTTTTACATTTCCATTTTTAAAGCTTTGAATTACCAAAAAAAAAAAAAAGGTAATCTTGTTGGTCTATACAAAATGAATAGTTTCAGAAATTCATGGAAAGTTTCAAAGTACCACATGAATTATAGATCCTCTAAATATTTAATTTGCATATGCACAAAGATGTTAATTTTTGCATGATGCCTGACAATAACAAATCTTGTATAACATGTTGACAGGCAATTTTCATCAGTCTACTATTCATCTTGACTTTAGAAATTTACAAAAGTGAATCAGGAACAATTCAGATGAATTATAGCCTAGTATTTAGTATCATAATTCTCTCTTATGTAATATGATTCCTTCCAACCTTTATCAATTGCTTATTTTCAAACTTTATAAAGAAGCTACAATCTTTTATAGATAAAATCACACATACTTTAAGCAGCTCTTCAAAATTTTAGATTCACACAAAAACTGCCTTTATTGAAGTTTATAGTCATAGGTGGTCCCACCCGCGCCACCCCCCCACCCGCCCCCAACCCATGGCTTCTAAGGAGAATTCAAAAATATTCCCAAAAGATTATGTGACTTTGTTGCTAAGGATTATTTTTAAATAACCTTAAAACTTGTTCTTTTTTACTTTGTAAAGTATTTCCCCATTGTAAATGTACAATCTGTTCATGCATGCATTTACTGATAGACTTCTTACCGTTATACTCTTGTCATTTATGTCACACGTATGCAGTTCTCTGGTAAATTCAATTACTGTGTGTGTACTATTTTCCATGGCATATTCTAGGTGGTAATCTTGCTGAGCATCTTTTCTCAATTCTCTGTTTGCATTTGTAAAATAATCCTGTGGAAAATATGAAAAAGGAAAATCCAGCTCTTCTAAATTCAGAGTGAAAAGAATTTAGATTAAGAGCATATACATATAACATTGAAAAATAATTCTGGTTTGCTTATTACAAAATCCTGTATTTACAGTCATTTTTTAAGTCCTGGGAATTTCCAAGGGGCTGGAGTATTCTCCCTAGGGACAGTTCCCTAGGAAACTAATCCATATTTGAACTTCTGGCCCTTCAGGAAAGGCAGTGTGGATTTATAACAGAGAGTATTGAAAGAGATGGAATGAGTAATCACTGAGTACTTTTTCCTCCTTCTACAGATGAAAAGAACTTCAACACAGGGAAATGACTTGCTCCAAAGTGAAATGACTGACTAGTTCATGGCAAAACCAGGACCAGGCCCGGTGTCAGCACTTTTTCCACTATTACACATTATGGTGCTTACCTTCTGCACTTTTAAAAGCAAGGAGACTCAGGCTAAGGTTATAGGGTTTTTTAGTATGAGTTTTAATGGCATACATTTATTGAAATGAAATGCAGTGGGAAAATATGGAAAGAAATGACTCTAGTTGAATTACAAGACACTGAAAAACTAGGGATGTTTTGTTTTGGTGGTTCAGCTATAATTCTCATACTAAACTAGTTCAATGGTGGAAGATCACTTCTTAGAAGCACACAGATGCAATGGAAAGCATGTAGGCTTTGAATCAGATAACTAGGATCTGACCCCCCCAGTTCTACTCCAAAAATGTCGATGAATTATTGAAATCAAACTCTGAACTTCTGTTCTAACATTAATAAAATTGAGATAGGGACTTCCTTGATGGTCCAGTGGTTAAGACTTCACCTTCCAGTGCAAGGAGTATGGGTTCGATCCCTGGTGGAGGAACTAAGATCCCTCATGCCTGGTGACCAAATAAAAATAAAACATAAAACAGAAGCAATATTGTAACAAATTCAATAAAGACTTTAAATCCACATCTAATAAATCCACACTTTAAATCCACATCTAATAAAATCTTTAAAAAAGGAAATAAAATAAAATTGAGATAATACATACTTTTTGTATGAATTTTGAAAGATAAATACATGAAATAGTATACAAGGGAAAAAACTGCCAACCATAGTTAGAGCTCACTCAATGCCAATCTTCTTCTCTCTTTTGCAATTAGAGTAGTTTTTCCCTAAAATATTCTCTATGCTTTTTACCATTAGCTTTCTACATTGAGAGTTATAAAAATCATGTTGTTCATTTTTATTACTTATAGAAGATATAAAATTTGCCATAATTATACTGGTTTTTCAGCATATAATGGTATTTTATTTCTGATAAATCACAAAGAATTGATTTAGAATATACATGCTGAAATAAAATTACAGTTAGTTTTACTAACACTAAAATTACATTTGAAGAAATGATTGCATGCTTGACAGAGAAAATACAATACAGTTGTACAAGAGAAAAACTTTAAGTTGTCTATAATTGTCATACTCTAGGATATGGATAATAGTATTATAACAATGTTAAATGACCTAACATCAATTATCATGGTTATGTAAGAGAATGTCCTTGTTCTTGGTAATTATACACTTAAACATTTAAGAGTTAAAAAAAAGAACAAGAAATGGTCATTCTCAAATGGATGGCATTTGGTGTTTTTATTCCTAGTACTTTTCTAAGATAGCTATGTAGTGTGTATAAGCTTGACATTCAGGGTACCACATCTTGACATTGTTCAAATCTCACATTATTGGTGATGCACAGACCCTAACTAACTTCACTCTGGTAACAATGACAACATATCGAGTACATTCTATGCACCAGATTAAGCATATTACGTGTATTAGCTCATTTAATCTTCATATCAAGGCTATGAGACAAAATGATTTTCCTGTTTCACTGAAACACAAAGAAGTTAGCAGCTAGGCCAGAATCATACAGGTAGTAAGTGGTAAGGCCAGTACTGAAACTCAGGCAGTTTGATCCGAGCCTCCTTCACTATTCTACACCATAGTGGCCACTGCTGGAAAAGGATGGGTTAGTTTAAATACTTCTGTCTACAGAACTGTATACATCAAGTATTTTTTCATACAAAGTGTTACTTTTTCTACTGCTAAAGTCAGGGTCTGTCAAAAATGTATTCTGAGAACCAGCTGTAATTGTGAAAGCAATTCAAATGAAATATTCCAATGATAACCGTGCTTTTCTCACTTTTGATCACATAGATTTCCAGTATATAAATGAAACAACAATGCCTGTGGACGAGAGATTTAGATAAACTAACTCTGTCTTTACACCAAGCTCACATTACATTACATGATTCAAGCAATCACGGTTTTTGCAAACAAACAGAATACAATACAAAATGCAATCAGTTCAAAGAGTAGAATAATTATCTGAGTTTTGCAAATATGTTTCCAAAGCCTTAATACCACAAAATATCCAGCTGGCTTGCCAATTTTCCATTTGTTTTATTTCCACTCACCAAAACCAATTATTTTCAGTTATTTCACCTTTTTATGGTTTTTTCAGATAACTTAACTATGAGAAATAACTGTGAAAAGAAGAGAAGCGAAAAGTAAAGGAGAACTGAACTATGAGAAAAGAGGAGAAAGCTCATTCAGGTCTTACTCAAAGTCCCTTGAGCTCATCTGCACTGTGAGCACTCATTGAATCAATGAGTGTTCAATGTGCAGAAAAGACGGCTATCAATTATGTCAAAGTTCTACACTGCTGGAAAAGTGTGTTTGTCCAAAAGAAGTTGGTATCTTCAACCTCACTAAGGGAAAACATAAGTGGGTTTGAATAAAACTAAGGTTGAAATGTTCAGTTCAGTAAGTTCAGTCATTCAGTCATGTCTGACTCTCTGCGACCCCATGGACTGCAGCACGCCAGGCTTCCCTGTCCATCATCAACTCCCAGAGCCTACTCAAATTCATGTCCATCGCATCAGTGATGCCATCCAGCCATCTCATCCTCTGCTGTCCCCTTCTTGTTCTGCCTTCAATCTTTCCCAGCATCATGGTCTTTTCCAATGAGTTGGTTCTTCACGTCAGGTGGCCAAAGTATTGGAGTTTCAGCTTCAGCATCAGTTCTTCCAATGAATATTCAGGACTGATTTCCTTTAGGATTGACTGGTTGGATTTCCTTGTAGTCCAAGGGACTCTCAAGAGTCTTCTCCAGCACCACAGTTCAAAAGCATCAATTCTTCGGTACTTTGCCTGGAGAATCCCAGGGATGGGGGAGCCTGGTGAGCTTCCGTCTATGGGGTCGCACAGAGTCGGACACGACTGAAGCGACTTAGCAGCAGCAGCAGCAGCAGCTTTCTTAATATAAGGTTGAAATGTGAAATAGCCTAATCACCACTGTAATTCCATTACAATTTTTTTTCTTCATTTTTCAATTTTTCGGGTCTGTTTGGAGACATATCTTCAGATTTGATCAAAGTACACATTAATTAACCAAATAGTGTTATCAGTACATATTTACTTACTAATGCTTGAAAATCCACAAGCTAATCTTACTATTCCTGGGAGATCTCCTAGAACAAATATTCTAAACTCTATTTATATAAGATGCCAACATTTTCCCACCCTCAGCTTTTGATCAGACTTTTCCCTTCACTGAGAGAATTTCAGTTATGATATACATGTGAGCTCACATCTTGCCTTCTGTCTATTGTAAATATTATATCATTTAATGGCATCATAAAAATCAATCTCAAAGCAGGAAAAGAGAAATAAAAAACCAAGAGATGGAACAAACAGAAAGCAAAAAGTAACTGACATGAAAGAGAAATATTACAATAGATCCTACAGGCATTAAAGGGCTAATAATTTTATATACACTTTGATGGGGAAAGCTTGAACAGTTTAGGTGAGAAACAGACAAAGTGCTTGAAGAATACAAACCAGAAAAATGTATTTAATAAAAGATACACTTAATGACCAGAAACTATAAAACTCTTAAGAGGAAAACATAGGCAGAACACCCTACGACATAAATCACAGCAAGATCCTCTATGACCCACCTCCTAGAATAATGGCAATAAAAACAAGAATAAACAAATGGGAACTCATTAAACTTAGATGCTTTTGCACAGCAAAGGAAACTGCACAAGGTGAAAAGACAACCCTCAGAATGGGAGGAAATAATAGCAAATGAAACAACTGACAAAGGATTAATTTCCAAAATATACACACAGCTCATGCAACTCAGTACCAGGAAAACAAACGACACAATCAAAAAGTGGGCAGAAAACCTAAACAGATATTTCACCAAAGACGATGGCTTATTAACACATGAAAAGACGCTCAGCGTTTCTCATTATTAGAGAAATGCAAATGAAAACTACAATGAGGTATCACCTCACACAGTCAGAATGGCCACCATCCAAAATCTACAAGCAATAAATGCTGGAGAGGGTAGAGAAAAGGGACTGCTTTTGCCCTACTGGTGGGAATGTACATTAATATAACCACTATGGAGGACAATATGGAGATTCTTTAAAAAACTAGGAAAAGACTACCATATGTTCCAAGAATCCCACTACTCAGTGGATACCCTGAGAAAACAATAACTGAAAAAGGCACGTGTACCCCAAGGTTCATTGCAGCTCTATTTACAATACCTAGGACATGGAAGCAACCTAGATGTCCACTGATAGATGAATGGATAAAGAAGCCACGGTACATACAGAAAATGGAACATTACTCAGCCATAAAAAGAAATACATTTGAGTCAGTTCTAATTAGGTGGATGAACCTAGAGCTTATTATACAGAGTGAAGTAAGTCAGAAAGAGAAAAACAAATATCATACACTAATGCATATATATAGAATCTAGACAGATAGTACTGATGAACCTGTTGGCAGGGCAGCAATGAAGACATAGAGAACAGACTTGTAGGGAGGACAGGGTGGGATGATGAAGAGAGCAGCATGGACACATATGTACTGCCTTACGTAAAACCAATAGCCCGTGGAAATTTTCTGTATGACTCAGGGAGTTCAAACCAAGTCTCTGTTACAACCTAGAGGGGTGGACATGACTGAGTAACTTCACTTTCACTTTTCACTTTCATGCATTGGAGAAGGAAATGGCAACCCACTCCAGTATTCTTGCCTGGAGAATCCCAGGGACAGACGAGCCTGCTGGGCTACCGTCTGTGGGGTTGCACAGAGTTGGACATGACTGACGCGACTTAGCAGCAGCAGCAGCAGCAGCAGCAGCAGCAGCAGAGGGGTGGGACAGGGTGGAAAGTGGGAGGGAGGTTCAAGAGGGAGAATAATTTGTGTTGATAAACCAGGGGAAGGCAATGGCACCCTACCCCAGTACTCTTGCCTGGAAAATCCCATGGATGGAGGAGCCTGGTAGGCTCCAGTCCATGAGGTCGCTAAGAGTCAGACACGACTGAGCGACTTCACTTTCACTTTTCACTTTCATGCATTGGAGAAGAAAATGGCAACCCATTCCAGTATTCTTGCCTGGAGAATCCCGGGGATGGAGGAGCCTGGTGGGCTGCCGTCTATGGGATCGCACAGAGTCGGACACGACTGAAGCGACTGAGCAGCAGCAGCATGGCAGAAACCAGTAGAATATTACAAAGCAATCATCCTTCAACTAAAAATAAATATATTAAAATGTTAAAAAAAAAAAAAAAAAAGACACTCAATGGCCTATAGTCTAACTTAGGGGTAAAAACTTTCCTACAAGGAAAATTCTAAGCCAAAATGTATTTTACTGGGAATTTCTCCAAATATTTTAGGAAGAGGTAATATCAATCTTTCATAGACTCTTCCAGAAGAGAAAAGAGGAGGGAATACTTCCTAACTCACTTTTTGGTGGCTCAGATGGTAAAGAGTCTGCCTACAGTGAGGGAGACCTGGATTCGATCCCTGGGTCAGGAAGATCCTCTGGAGAAGGAAATGGCAACCCACTCCAGTACTCTTGCCTGGAAAATCCCATGGATGGAGGAGTATAGTAGGCTACAGTCCCTGGGGTCGCAAAGAGTCGGACAGGACGGAGCGACTTCATTTCACTTCACTTACCCTAATACCAAAATCAAAGACATTATAAAAAAGCAAGGATCATGACCTCTCACAGGCCAAAGTGCAAGTTTTTTAAAAAATATGTAACAGCAAGTAGACCATAGTGATGTTTTTTAAAAAAAGGATACTGTATTATGGTCATTCAGAGTTGGTTCAATATTAGAAAATATCAATGCAATTCAATATATCAAAGTCTAAAAAAGAAAAACCATGCAATGATCTCAATAAATACATAAACTTATTTGAAACATTTATCCATGGTAAAATCTCTCAGTAAACTAGCAATAGAAGGTATTTCCTCAACCTTAAAAGTAAAAGTCACTCCGTCGTGTCTGACATTTTTCGACCCAATGGACTATACCGTCCATGGAATTCTCCAGGCCAGATTCTGGAGTGGGTAGCCTTTCCCTTCTTCTGGGGATCGTCACAACCCAGGGATCGAACCCAGATCTCCCACATTGCAGGCGGATTCTTTACCAGCTGAGTCACCAGGGAAGCCCAAGAATACTGGTGTGGGTAGCCTATCCCTTCTCTGGCAGATCTTCCTGATGCAGGAATCGAACCGGAGTCTCCTGCATTGCAGGCGGATTCTTTAACAGCTAAGCTGTAAGAGAAGAGTCTACAAAACCTCAGGGCATCCCAGGTCGCGCTAGTGGTAAAGAACCCACCCACCAGCAGGAGACATGAGAGAGGTGGGTTCAATCCCTGGGTCAGAAAGATCCCCTGGAGGAGAGCAGGGCAACCCACTTCAGTACTCCTTCCTGGAGAATCTCATGGACAGTAGAGCCCCAAGGGCTACAGTTCACAAGGTTGCAAAGAGTCAGACAAGACTGAATCGACTTAACATGCAAGCACACAAACTTAATAACATCACACTTAATGATGAAAGACTGAATTCTTCCCCACTAAGTATGGGAACAAGAAAGTCCTGGGATAAAGCAAGGATGTCCACCTCCTCACTTTCAGAAGGGTCCATCGTTGGTTGTCCACTTCTGACAGTTTGTCTCTATTATTCCCATTCCTGACCTAAGTCATCGAAGTTCTGTCCTTGACATTACACTACTCTGTTTTCATATTTCATCCTTTGGTAATCTCACCTCCCCCAAGAGTTTCTAATCATCACCCTTATTTAGTACCATATATCCAAAAGTCCATTAGATACCATTACTCGGAATTCTTTACTTTCATTTCAAATGTAAGGTTAAAATTGTATTCACCTTTTATCTATACGGTGAATTCAAAATCAAAACTCAAAAATCAGTATTATTAACTTCTTCCTTTATTATTCACAACTCTATAGATAATCCCTGGTCCTATCGATTCCTCATTTTCAAAAATAACCCACCTTTACCTCTGCTCCATTCAGTTTCTAAATTCAGATTCTATTACTCCATATTTTTGTCAAGCTCTTCCTTGAAAATCACTCTCAACATGTCATTACATTTTATTCAACAGTATAGAGTACTAAGTTCTATAATTTAGATTCAAGTTTCTCTAAAGTTTAGCCTGGTTTTCCAGGGTGTCTATCATTAATCTCACCACATAATTTCTATTATCTATTTATTATTCCCTTCAAATCTTGGTGGCTCAGCAGTGAAGAATCTGCCTGCCAGTGCAGGAGTCCTGGATTAGATCCCTGGGTCAGGAAGATCACCTGGAGTAGGAAATGGCAACCTACTCTAGCATCCTCCTGGAAAATCCCATGAATAGAGGAACCTGGCAAGCTACCGTCCATAGGGTCACAAAGAGTCAGACAAGACTGAGTGACTGAGCACACACACACCCAATTTTCTGCCTTTGCCCAGCCTTTTGCTTTTGTTCATATTCTTCCTCTCTATCTCCGCTACTGTCTTCACCTCACTGACATATCCACCACTACCTCCACCCATTGAAACAACTGCATTGAAAAGCTTCCTTTCTCTAAGACTCATGATTCTTCTACAAAGTTTACTCTAATCATTCCAACTGGAAGTGATCATTCCCTCTCCAAATTCTTATTCCTCTATTTCCATTCCTGTGTAGCATGCAATATATTCTAGGCACACCATTATCTTCTCAACCACTGTGGTTGCTGTCGTTCAGTTACTGAGTCATGTCTGACTCTTTGCAACCCCATGGACTGCAGGACGCCAGACTTCCTTGTCCTTCACCAGTTCCTGGAGCTTCCTAAAACTCATTCCATTGAGTTGGTGATGCCATCCAACCATCTCATCTGTTGTCCCCTTCTCCTCCTGTCTTCAAATCTTTCCCAGTATCAAGGTCTTTTCTAACGAGTAGGCTCTTTGCATTAGGTGGCCAAGTATTGGAGCTTCAGTTTCAGCATCGGTCCTTCCAGTGAATATTCAGGACTAATTTCCTTAAGGATTGACTAGTTGGATCTCCTTGGAGTCCAAGGGACTCTCAAGAGTCTTCTTCAACACCATAGTTCAAAAGCATCAGTTCTTTGGCACTCAGCCTTCTTTATGGTCCAACTCTCACATCCATACATGACTACTGGAAAAACCATAGCTTTGCCTATATGGACCTTTGTTGGCAAAGTAACATCTCTGCTTAATATGCTGTCTACGTTTGCCATAGCTTTTCTTTCAAGGAGTAAGCGTTTTTTAATTTCATGGCCACAGTCACCATCTGCAGTGATTCTGGAGTCCAAGAAAATAAAGTCTGACACTGTTCCCACTGTTTTCCCATCTATTTGCCATGAAGTGATGGGACCAGATGCCATGGTCTTCGTTTTGTGAATGTTGAGTTTAAACCAGTTTTTCACTCTCCTTTTTCACTCTCATTGAGGCTCTTTAGTTCCTTTTTGCTTTCTGCCATAAAGGTGGTGTCATCTGCATATATGAGGTTATTGATATTTATCCTGGCAATCTTGATTTCAGCTTGTGCTTCATCCAGCCTGCCATTTTGCATGATGTGCTCTGCATGTAAGTTAAACGAGCAGGGTGACAATATACAGCCTTGATGTACTCCTTTCCCAATTTTAACCAGCCCATAGTTCCAGGTCTGGTTCTAACTGTTGCTTCTTGGCCTGCATACAGGTTTCTCAGGAGGCAGGTAACATGGTCTAGTATTCCCATCTCTTGAAGAATTTTCCAGTTTGTTGTGATCCACATAGTCAAAGGCTTTATCTTAGTCAAGGAAGCACTAGATATTTTTCTGAAATTTTCTTGCTCTTTCTATGATACAGTGGATATTGGATATTGGCAATTTGAGCCCTGGTTCCTCTCTTTTTCAAAATCCAGCTTGAACATCTGGAAGTTCTCAGTTCACATACTATTTAAACTTAGCCTGAAGAATTTTGAGCATTACTTTGCTAGCATGTGAAATGAGTGCAATTGTGCAGTAGTTTGGACATTTTTTGGCATTGCCTTTCTTTGGGATTGGAATGAAAACTGACCTTTTTTAATCCTGTGGCGACTGTTGAGTTTTCCAAATTTGCTGGCATGTTGAGTACAGCACTTTGACAGCATCATCTTTTAGGATTTGAAATAGCTCAGCTGGAATTCTATCACTTCCACTAGACTTTTTTTGTAGTGATGCTTCCTAAGGCTCACTTGATTTCACACTCCAGGATGTCTGGCTCTAGGTGAGTGATCACACCATCGTGGTTATCTGTGTCATTAGAATCTCTTTTGTATAATTCTTCTGTGTATTCTTGCCACCTCTTCTGGATATCTTCTGCTTCTGTTATGTCTATACTGTTTCTGTCCTTTATTGTCCCCATCTTTGCATGAAATATTCCCTTGGTATCTCTAACTAGTGGTAATTGCCTAGAAATAGACACCTAATCTTGCTAATCCAGTTATATATTTACACCTTTAAAAAAGTTGTTTATATCATGAATGAAACAAAAAGAGGGGAGCAATAGATTATTTTCCCACTTGTTCTTAATTATATTTATATATGTTTAAGACAGGAGATCAGTCCTGGGTGTTCTTTGGAAAGAATGATGCTGAAGCTGAAACTCCAGTACTTTGGCCACCTCATGTGAAGAGTTGACTCATTGGAAAAGACTCTGATGCTGGGAGGGATTGGGGGCAGGAGGAGAAGGGGACGACAGAGGATGAGATGGCTGGATGGCATCATCAACTTGATGGACGTGAGTTTGAGTGAACTCCAGGAGTTGGTGATGGACAGGGAGGCCTGGCGTGCTGCAATTCATGGGGTCACAAGGAGTCGGACATAACTGAGCAACTGAACGGAACTGAACTGAAGACCTGGTGTGGAATGTCTTTAACCAGATGCTAGAATGAGTTTGGGTCTGCATGATCTGTGATGCAGACACATCTGGGAAGGCTGTTATGACCTTTTAGCCCTTAAACAGACATGAATCTTATGAAACTGACATCGACATTTAGAAAAAGAGTTTATGCATGCAACAGTTCATTGAAATCCTTTTACACTAGAAGGTATTCCCTACCTATTTTAAAGAAATTTAAAAAAAAAACAGATTTAGGAAAAGAAGCCCTATTTTAGAATATTTTCTAATGTTAATTTATGTCCTCAGTGCCTAATGGGGTGACTTGCATATTGGGGAGTCACTGTACATCCATGGTGAAGGCCATTCCTTAGCCATCTTGCTATAGTGCTTGATATTCCAGGACTTTTAAAGTAAAAGCAGGAATATTGATCACAGTACACTCTTATTATCATGGTCCGATTATAAAAATCACAGCCATTGTAAAAGTCTCATTGCATGATATATGTATTAAATATATTTATAAATTATAAATATAACTTACAATACTGATAAATAAAAGTAGGCTCTGGTTAATCACTAAAAATTGACTTTATGAGGGCAGGAGGGTTGAAGATGATTCATAGAATCATGATTCTATAGAGATTTTGTAAGCATTTAAGAATAAAAATATGTAGACATTTTAATTATGTAATATATAAAAGCTGTTATGCAAAAGTCATTCTTCTTTCTACTTATTCATTTCTAATGTTCTGTAAAGTGAAATGTGAAAGTAATATTTTCCTAGATAAGTGATTTTATGTGGATTTCAATCATATTTGAACTCAAATATCAGAATAAAGATAAGTTTCAATATGAATTATCATTGAGGCTTTATTTTTTGTTTTTATCAAAGATTATTACATGAATCATATATTAACCTTGTTTATACTTTTTAAACCTAAAATATTAGCTTTACCCTTGAAAATCTGCTTTGATAATTAGACTTTGGCAATAAAATAAATCTGCAGTTGTATCATAAAAATATTACTCCTGAAGCATATTCTCATGGGATATTTTTCCTTATGAACAGGTTATGCTCTGAAATAAATGAAGCATATTACTGAGATTTCAAAATGCTATGTGGCAATAGTAAAGTTAAGCCAACATCAACAGAAGTTGACATTATCATTTTGCATGACAGCCAGAGTAATGACTGCCACCTTCAAAGTATGATAACATACCCAAAACGCTAGCCTTGATAATCCACGGGATGGCTATAAACTCTTATTAAAAAACATGATTACGCAGATGTGAAATTGGTCCTCACTCATTGTCAGTCTTTCTCTCTTAAATAAAATCTCTTTAACAGCAAAGAGCTTTAACTGTGGCTGTGTTAAACAGGATGAAGTGAAAATTCTCACGAGTGTAATAAAAGATATGAATAAACCCCAGATTGGCCTGGGGAACTGAATGTAAGCACAGCTGCACGGGGAACCTTGAGAAAAATGTGACCATCTGTCATCATTTTCTTCAACAGGTGCTTATAGTTTTTCTTCTTTTTCTAAATCACAAAAGCCTTGTTACTTCAAACATTTCTGTTTGTAATATCCATTTCTGTAATAAGTGTTATGGTGCTTTAATAATACTGATAGTATAATAGATATTTTGTGTTCAAGGGAATCTTTGATCCTAAAAAACGATAAAACCCTATAAACAAACTATATAAATATAATCTTCAGATTTCAGTATAAGCTTATTTTAATAAGTTATTTCTTTGCTAATCTTGGAAATTTGAGAAGAATGTCAAAACAGAAGGGGACTACCTTCCAGGAACCACTTCAGATAAAACTGAGACTCTCTAGTTCTAAGAAGTGATCTGTTAAGTAGCTGCCAGAATATCAAAACAGGAGCCCTGTAAGCTTGCTTTCCAGGGAGGGGCCACCTGAGCAATTTGGTTGTTCTTTAAGTGCCACTTTCTGAAAATACACATCCTGATTTTTCTCCCACAGTCAATCATCTCATTTTAGTTTTCATGGAGAGAAATTCAATACTTTGCTATCATTATAGAATTATCAGATACAGTGTACTTTTAAAACTTTGACTTGATCTCTTAGACTTCAAAAAAAAAAAGAATTTCAGATTTTACCATTGATATATTTTTACTTTCAACTTATTTCATCACATTAACTTTTAAAAAAATTTTGATGGCTTCTCTTAACTGTCTATGACCAGTTTGTCAACTCGCACAGTTGTGTCAGACTCTTTGCGGCCCCCTGGACTGTAGCTGACCAGGCTCCTCGGTCCATGGGATTTTCTAGACAAGAATACTGGAGTGGGTTGCCATTTCCTTTTCCGATAACTAGTTGATGCAAGGAATAAATTTTGAAAAGAACGCTCCTTCTTTCCTGTCTTTCCTCTTCCCTCCCTCCCTTCCTTCCTTCTCCTTTTTTCCAACACATATTTTATTGCAATAAAATATGTGGCTACTCTTGAGTCCTTGTGGTAGGGCTGAGAGCACATGACTGTACAGTATAGACTACAAGACAAAGTCCCTATCATCATCAAACTGATAGTGTAGTTGCAGAATAAACAATTCTTGAGCTTAAATAATAATATAACCAAAAATATTTTGACAATAAGTGCTTATAGGAAAATAAAACAGAGATTCTAGAGATGGATTGGAAAGCCTGGAGTTGAGGCATCAGAAAAGTCACCACTGAGAAAATGAGCCTTATTTTGAGAAATAAACTACATTTAGGAGCCAGCCAATGAAAAATGTGGAGGAAGTAGGTCTGGGAAGAGATAGCGGCTGTTGGAAAGGACCTAGAAGGGGAAGAGGCAGGAGCAAGGTTTGTCCAGTTTGGTGAAGCAAATAAATGCCAGTATGATTGAACTCTAGTGCCCAAAACAGAAAAATGAGGTCAGCAGGGATCAGCTGATGCCCCAAAGGTTACGATGCTTTACAAATCAATATAGGGAGCTCAAATTTAATACTAAGCTTATACAGTCATTTGAGCCTTTAGCAGCAAGTGCCATATTTTGATTGATGTGAAAATATGTATATATGTGCCTATGTGTGCATATGTGTGTGTGTGTGAGAGAGAGTGTGTATGTGTGTTACTGAGGCTGCCATGTAAAAATGAAGAGAAGAAAGAAAAGCCCTGGTCAGAAGACAGGAATCAAGCAGTGGTCCCACGGGGTCAAGCTTGAGTGATGGTGATAAAACTGAAGGGAGGTAGGCAGGTTTTAGATTTAGTTTGGAGGAAGCACCAATAGACCTGAAGACAGGTTTTATATGTGGGATGAAGGAAGGAGAGGAAAAAAGGATGACCCCTAATTTTTGGCAGAAGCTACCAGGAGGTGCCATTTACTGAGATGGGAAAGGCCAGGGAAGAAGCAGGTTTGAGATGCTATATAGACATCCAGGTGAGAAAGTCTAGAGGCAGAGTATATACAGACTGTTGTTAGATCAAAATAATGCATCAACCAAGTTTCAGAAATGTACTGACTCTATAGTCAGCCTTGAATATAAAGGTTCCTAAAGCCCCCCAAATTCTTCTGAGTATTTACAAGTCATAAAACATTCTCTTTCTTCTTTTTCTTCATTTTTTAGGTTTCAGAACAAATATATATTCGTTATATATAGTAGGGAAAGAAATGAAATACTCTCACAATAATTGTAAAGATTCACTGCACACCTATCCACAGAAACAAAACTTCTTGAGGCAGGTTAAAAAACAACATAGATGTGCTCACTTCAGCAGCACGTATACTAAAACTGTAATGATACAGAGAAGATTAGCATGGCCCCTGCACAAGGATGACACGCAAATTCATGAAGTGTTCCATATTTTTACACATGAAAAGATGCTCAACGTTGCTCATTATTAGAGAAACACAAATCAAAACTACAATGGGATACCACCTCACACCAGTCAGAACGGCCATCATTAAGAAGTCTACAAACAATAAATGCTGGAGAGGATGTGGAGAAAAGAGAACCTTCTTGCACTGCTGGTGGGAATGTAAATTGATACAGCCACTATGCAAGAAGGTATGGAGATTCCTTAAAAAACAAGGAATAAAACCACCATATGACCCAGCAATCCCACTCCTAGGCATATACCCTGAGGAGACCAAAACTGAAAAAGACACACGTACCCCAGTGTTCACTGCAGCACTATTTACAATAGTTAGAAGATGGAAGCAACCTAGATATCCATCAACAGATGAATGGATAAAGAAGCTATGGTACATATACAATGGAAGACTACTCAGCCATGAAAAGGAACACATTTTGAGTCAGTTCTAATGAGGTGGACGGACCTAGAGTCTATTATACAAAGTGAAGTAGGTCAGAAAGAGAAATATAAATATCATATACTGACGCATATATATGGAATCTAGAAAGATGGTACTGATGAATTTATTTTCAAGGCAGCAATGAAGAAACAGACATAGAGAACAGACCTATGGACATGGAGTGGGAGGGGAGAGGGTGAGATGCGTAGAGAGAGTAACATGCAAATTTACATTACCATATGTAAAATAGATAGCCAATGGGAATTTGCTGTATGACTCAGGGAATTCAAACAAGGACTCTGTGACAATCTAGAAGGATGGGATGGGGAGGAGGGTGGGAGGGAGGTTCAGGAGGGAGGGGACATGGTATGGCTGATTCTTGTTAATGTGTGACAGAAAACCACAAAATTCTGTAAACAATTATCCTTCAATTAAAAAATAAAGTGGCAAAACACACACACATAGTTTCATAGTTGATAATGTTTTCTCTTCTAGTAATTTCTTGAATAATCTAAAAGTATGATTGTGGAGTAAAGTTATTTCCAGCATCACACTCAAGTTGGAAGACAGCCTGAAGTATACCTAACCCATGTCGTGTTGTCGTTCAGTTGCTAAGTCATGTCTGACTCTGGGACCCCATGGACTGCAGCATGCCAGGCTTCCCTGTCCTTCACCATCTCCCTGAGTTTGCTCACATTCATGTCCACTGAGTTGGTGATGCTGTCTAACCATCTCATCCTCTACTGCCCTCTTCGTTTGCCTTTGATCTTTCCCAGCATCAGGGTCTTTTCCAATGAATCAGGTGGCCAAGGTATTAGAGTTTCAGCTTCAGCATCAGTCCTTCCAATGAATATTCAGGGTTGATTTCCTTTAGGATTGACTGGTTTGATCTCCTTGTTGTCCAAGGGAAGCTCAAGAGTCTTCACCAGCACACAGTTCAAAAGTATCAATTCTTCATCAACCCCATGAACAGTATGAAAAGGCAAAAAGATATGACACCTAATCGTAGTTCCCACCAAAGGAAGATTTCTTTAAAAAATGTTTTTAGGACAGGATCACAATATTTCAGTATCTCCAGTGACAAAGCTCATGCACTTAACAAGTCTATTTTTTGGCCAAACCATGCTGCTCCATGAGGGATCTTAGTTCCCCTACCAGGAATTGAACCCATGCTCCCTGCATTGGAAGTGTGGAGTCTTAACCATTGGACAGCCAGGGAAATACTGCAACTCATTTTAATAACTCTGATGGTAGAAAAGTATTTCTTATACTAAACTGAAAGCTTCTATCTTTAAAGTATACGAAATGGGTCTTTTTTCTTCCTCTGGAGCCTAATAGGTAACATCTAATCCATCTTTCTTGAGGAAGGTTGTCCACTATTTCAAGGCAAAGATTATGTCTTTTCCAACTATTCTTTCTCCAAATAGTGCCAGATGCTTCCCATTGCCTCGGTAGCCCAATTTCCAGAGATTTCAATTATCTTTGTAATTCACCTTTAGAACAATCCAGGTCACCCATACATCTTTTAAAAAGTTATTCTAGAAGGTATCTTCTGGAATGATTAGCCTAGAATAGAGTACAATGTCAATATTATTTCCCTTGATGTCAATATAGTATTTAAAGGCTAATATTGCATTCACGTGGAGAAGGTAACGGCACCCCACTCCAGTACTCTTTCCTGGAAAGTCCCATGGACGGAGGAGCCCAGTAGGCTGCAGTCCATGGGGTCGCTAAGAGTCAGCACGACTGAGCAGCTTCACTTTCACTTTTCACTTTCATGTATTGGAGAAGGAAATGGCAGCCCACTCCAGTGTTCTTGCCTGGAGAATCCCAGGGACTGGGGAGCCTGGTGGGCTGCTGTCTATGGGGTCGCACAGAGTTGGACACGACTGAAGTGACTTAGCAGCAGCATTGCATTGCATTGCATTCATGTATTCAACAGGCATAGATTTTGAGCTTAGGATGAACGACTACCTAATATGAATTCCAATTAAGACCAATTTTACACACTTTGTACATACAGAATTAAACATTAGAGTGTTTATTTGTATTCTCACTGAATTTTTAATTTTTAGTTTTCTTTATTTTAATATATCACTATCTTTTGAGTCCTTATTCTTTAGCCTAATATCAGGTCAGATCAGATCAGATCAGTCGCTCAGTCGTGTCCGACTCTTTGCGACCCCATGAATCGCAGCACGCCAGGCCTCCCTGTCCATCACCAACTCTCGGAGGTCACTCAGACTCACATCCATCAAGTCAGTGATGCCATCCAGCCATCTCATCCTGTCGTCCCCTTCTCCTCCTGCCCCCAATCCCTCCCAGCATCAGAGTCTTTTCCAATGACTCAACTCTTCGCATGAGGTGGCCAAAATACTGGAGTTTCAGCTTTAGCATCATTCCTTCCAAAGAAATCCCAGGGCTGATCTCCTTCAGAATGGACTGGTTGGATCTCCTTGCAGTCCAAGGGACTCTCAAGAGTCTTCTCCAACACCATAGTTCAAAAGCATGAATTCTTCGGTGCTCAGCCTTCTTCACAGTCCAGCTGTCACATCCATACATGACCACAGGAAAGACCATAGCCTTGACTAGGTGAACCTTTGTTGGTAAAGTAATGTCTCTGCTTTTGAAAATGCTATCTAGGTTGGTCATAACTTTCCTTCCAAGGAGTAAGCGTCTTTTAATTTCATGGCTGCAGTCACCATCTGCAGTGATTTTGGAGCCCAGAAAAAGAAAGTCTGACACTGTTTCCACTGTTTCCCCACCTATTTCTCATGAAGTGATGGGACCAGATGCCATGATCTTCATTTTCTGAATGTTGAGCTTTAAGCCAACCTTTTCACTCTCCACTTTCACTTTCATCAAGAGCTTTTTAGTTCCTCTTATAGGCAGCCTGTTATCAACATGTTTCAGGGATGGATGTTTAAATATTTACAATAACTAATTCAACTTTATTAGTCCATCTTTTACAGTGACATCATATGAAACCTGCCAATTACCTTAGTATCATTCAGACACAACATTCATTTATTAGCCGAACTACAAGTCCAGCAAATCAAATGCCAAAGAAAATGCAGTCTTGTCAGTATAATTTGTGTTTATTGAAAGCATGTTGACCTCTAGTCACAACCCAATTGCTTCAGGCAAAGCATTCACAAATCTGTTGCTTAAAGTTTGTCCTTGAGTTTTCACAAATGACTCTCAACCTCTCCTAACTCTTCCCTTAGTAAATATTTTTCCTCCAAGTTGAAAATCTGGGGCATTTGTCTCCATGTAATCATCTGATAAGGGCTTCCCAGGTGGCACAGTGGTAAAGAATTCACATATCAATGCAGGAGACATAGGTTCGATCTCTGGGTTGGGAAGATCCCCTGGAGCAGGAAATGGCAACCCACTCCAGTATTCTTGCCTGAGAAATCCCACGGACAGAGGAGTCTGGTGGGCTACAGTCCATGGTGCTGCAACAAGTCAGACACGACTGAGTGACTGAACATACACACGTGCACACAATCATCTGACAATTCTGATATTTCACTCAGTGATTGGCTCATGCTACAATACCTTGTGTTGACTGAGTACTTTCAGTGTACCACATACTCTACTAAGAGCTTTAAGTGCCTATTCCATTGAATCCTCACAAAAAATGCCATGGGTAGATAAAATTTCCTTCTTCATAAAGGAAACTGTCACTTGAGCAAGGTTAAAGGGTTGGCCTAGGGCCGCACAAGGAGTAAGCAGCAAGCAGTGCTGGGACTCAGAGCAGGACTTCCTGCTCTTAACTGCTCAGCAGTTATTCAGCTGGTCTTCCTTGAGGACTCTCCAGGCAAATGGACTCTCTCCTGTTCCCTCAGGAAATGAGACACTCATCAGCTTGTAGATATTCCATCCACGCCCTAATGAAACACTAATTATCTACTACAGAAACTCCTTTTCCTCCTTCGCCCTGCTGCAATGATAGCTTTAGGGCATTTCACTGCTTATTAGTCATCTTGAAAAATGAAAGTGAGAAGGGAAAGAGTGTCTATTTACACTTTACACTAACTAGAAATACACTTCAGAATTTTTCCAAATACAAAGGGAGTGATTTTGCTACTGTTCATTCTAATAAAAGATTTGAGAGCAGAACACATCTCTTGGCTTACATGCAGGCTGAGACTAACCTGAGACTTTCATTTATTAATATTCCTTTGATGCCCTGTGACCATATATAACTTACCAATTTTAGGCTTTGTGTGGGCAGATATTTCTGTTGCTTAGAAATATAGCAGCCGGTACCAACTGACAAAAGGTGTGTAGGAATGGCAGGGAGGTACGAGGAGGAGGGAGCTTTCTGGCTCAGAGTATTTCAAAATACACCGCTACCCCCAGTTCTTCCACTGCTGTTCTCATTTCAGCATGTAACTCTGAGAAAATACTTTAAATTATCAACACATTTGTTAAACATCTCAGAAGTGTTTCAATTCTAGAAAAACCCACTTGACTTTTCGACTTTACAAAATAAGCTCTATCCAAGCACATGCTAACCCTTGCTTCAAACATCAGTCACTCTGAATTGGTTTGTTGGGAATCCTGCTATGCATCTCCATGCCCAGAGAGTCTGGAATCTTCCAAGCTTCTGTAGGCGGACATGGGAGTTACCTGATTCTGATCAAAGAGCCTGACCACACAAGGTCAGTGGTTCCTGAACTTGACTGCACAGAATCAATTAAGAAACTTTAAAATACATTAAGGCCTGTGTAGACTGCTAGAGGCTGTGATTTAATGGTGTAAAGGAGGGAGCGGGGATGCCTGGATGCTAAAATTTTTAAAAGATGTGCAGGTGATTCCAATGTGCAAATTTGGGAATTTCTGATGTGGGAAGTATCTTCCCAGTTCTCAGTCCTCTATTAGCACTGCCTGCTCACCACTGGAGTGCAATTTGCCACTGCCATTTTGGCCCTGTCTGAAGGGATCTGGAGGTCCAAAATACCAGGAGGCCTTGCTTCTACATGGTTTCATCTACCATGAGTTTTCCTATATGAATGGGCTTCTGGGCATGAAGCTTTTAGGGGAAAAAAAAATAGGAGCAATTTAGTTGTATCTAAGAAACTGAGGTTCTCAAGTTTTAGTTTATAAATTGCCTGAAAGATGGAAAGCTTCCCCAGACTCATGTAGTTTTGTTGATCTAGCTTCTCAAAGTCCTTTAGCTCTCTCATGTTATTGAAGATGAGACAGAACATAGAGAAAAAGAGAAAAACATTCACACCTAGTATTAAGAAAGAAACTCCTATAAAATCACCAAATCTCTAGATCAAAGCCTGAAAGACTCTAGTTGAGCTTACTAAACATGTGTGTAACAAGGCTACAGAAACAGAAAAGAGAGCTCAGGTGGTTCAGACACTTTAATTATATTTCTTCCACGTAGGCAGTCTCCTATAGTCAATGTCTACCGAGTCCTTTGAAGCCCATGCCAGATAATCTTCCTCATAGTATATAATACTTTGAATGGTAAATGCTATGGTTAATCTTGAAAGACAACATTTAAAACTTCGGACACTTGTTTTCCTTCATCTTTTAATTGTAAGCCTCTCAATCTGAAATAGCCACAGCACTGCCCCTTATCACATCACCCTATTTTAAACCTCTGCACACACTTATCACTTTTTGATATTTTTCCTGCTTATTTGTTTACCCCCATCAAAATGGGAGCTCCTTGAGACCACTGATTTCCCCTTAGTCAATGCTATATCCCCAGGATCTAGAACTGTTCAATAAACCTTTAATCAATATTGGTTGAATGAATGAATGAACAGTCCAACATTACCAGTGAGTACTTTACTAAAACAGCCATGTGAAACTCACAAATGATCCCCATGCTGTATGGCCTGGAGCCTCAAATTTATACATTTACAAAATGGAAGAAATAAGATATTGACCTCATAGGGCTATTGTGAGAATTACATGAGATAACACACTTGAAGAACTATAATGTATGGCATATATTAAGAACTCTATGAATGAAAAATCACATTACAGAAATATATATCTACGGCATTTGTACAACAAAAATAGTAACAGAAATACTATGATTTTATTTTACCAATCTTTTTAAAATTGCTTTTTATTAACACGTTCTTTCATTATTGAGGAAGAAAATTGGAATGTTTTTATATAAGCTACCAGCTGCTTGCAGAAGAAAGAACACCAAACCAGGACCAAGAGGAAATGAATCCAGACCACTGATCTATATGGCTTCCAACAGGTTACTTAATAGGTACCTAAGACCCACTTTCTTAACTGTAAAATTCAGGTGGGAGAGTTAGGAAATTTAAGGCAGATCAACTGAACTCTGAGCTCTGAAGAGCAACAAGTAAGTGGCCAAAATATCAATATTCAACTTGTAAAACCAAACACTGTTTAAAGATTTATTATAATATTTGGCTACATTAGTTGAATACAAAAGAGCTCAATAGTAAATTAAATTTGAACTATACATTTTCCATAGCACTCATATATAATCCCATTTTTACTGTTAACAAAAATTAATACATTTGAAGCTTTCTTACTTTTGCAGAATTTCCTGCTTATGTGCATACTATACCCTGTCCTTAGGTGAAGTTTTTCTTTATTTTTGGTCTACTCCAGAATTTAACAAGTTAAAAAAAGACAGAAGTGGAGAAGAGGTTTTCTAGAGAAATAATTCTCTGTTTAAAAGTTCTGTACTAATTATCTTTTAAAAGTTACAATAAGCCACATTACGAGGCATCCTTAGGCAGAGTTGTTTGTTTGTTTTACATACAGATCAAACATTTCCAGAAACAAGATGATATATAATGAATTCATTCTTTTGGCCAGCAACTCTATTTTAACAGGGCTCTATTACGAATGATGAAATCAATAAACCACCATTCACTTTCTTTGAAGTGGATGGACTCTTGGCTTTCTTTCCAAGAATCCAAAAATAGGCTGTTGGTCGCCTGAAGCCTTGAACTTTGGCGGTCAATTCAGGTGCACTGTTCCCCTGGCTCTTAGTCCTTTTCCTCGGGCTGGCTTCTTGAAATCATTTGCTCTGTCAGGGAGACCACACAGGTGAAGAGCATCCTGGTGATTCTTGGTCCCCGCTTACACTGGTGCATGTGGACTTACTACTAATACACCAAACATGAAGCTTGGAGAGGTCCCTTGTCATCTGGAAATTGGCAAAGAGGGAGCAGGGGGCAGGGCATAACCTGAAGATTTATAAATACCTCTTAACAAAGCCCCAGCTGATCTGTGTCGGGGCTGTACACTCTCTTCATCTTCCCCTTACAGCTTTTCAATTTGCTTTCCAAACATTTCTTTGTTGCCGTTGGCTGCGGTGCACTTAAAAGAAGCACATCGTTAACCACAAAGAATGCTCACTGTTTTCTGTGATTCCAAATCACAGCACAATTTCTCAGCACTTCCACAGCAAGCAGCCCCGCAGCAATAACCCCGCTGCTGAAGAGACTCCTCATCACAGCAAAGTTTCGGTGGTGGCAACAGCCCACCAGTGAGGTTGTAACAAATGTTGACATCGGTTTCTGCCTCCATTCCCCAGCAATTTACACCCCCAAAGGAAGAGTGAATTCATTTTTGTGCAGATTTCAACAGGCACATCTGACAATGCTGCCCTCTTCTCCAACTCGCACAAACTAGGCATTCATCAGCCCTGATTACTTCCCCCAAATGGCGACTCAACAGTTGCTAAGTGGCTTGGATGGGGGTGGGATTGCTCTGTGTCAGAAAGGGGCAAAGTACAAGGAGAGGACACGAATCTATCAAGGAAGTAAGCATTGAGTTAATTCACTGAGACAGAATAGTGAGGCTTTCTAAAGCCAAGGCAAAAGGAAAGACTGCTTCCCACCCCTGGCAACTCTGTGAAGCACAGTGTCTGGAAGCCAACCTCAGTACCATCCCAGGAGTACTGTGTCCATAAGTGAACAACTTATCTGATAGGTTACATGGAGAAGAGCTTTACTCCACAACCACATTTCTCTCTTCTTTCCCATTTTGATGGTACCTGGTTATACACTCTTTAAAGAAACATCTACTCCAGGGTTGGAGGATTACAAAATGGGCAGGGCCAATTTCCATACCTCATCTCTGGGTGTAGTTTTAAGAGTGTCCAAGCCAGTATACTGCCTTGAGGCAACAGAATCAAAATGTGATAGTTCCATCTACAAACAATTGTGGCACTGCCCCTGGAGGTAGCTTCATTGCATCCAGTCCTGAATTAGTGACTGGCAACCACTGAAAAATCTGAGGTTGCCGAGGTTTAGAACTCTTTTGGGGGGGGGGGGGGGGGGGGGGCGGGGGAGGGTGGAAAGAGTGTGGACTAGGAAGACTAACTATGCACTAACTTCTTGTGAGTGGGGTGTGTGTGTGTGTGTAAGCATGAGGGAGTAAAAAAGGGGTGAATAAGTAAACGCTTGTCTCCCCATCTCAGCAGTGTAGAGAGAGTGGATACACAGTAATAGGTACTCAGAAGCGGTGGTTGAAGGGAGATTGACAGGTTGGTGAGAATGAGTGTGGTTGCATGGATTTTGCAAAGATGGCCAAGCTAATATCTTCCCTTCCCATGTGACCTCCTCACCATGGGATGCTGAGGTGGCATCTACAATTCCTCTTGAATCCAGAGGGACTGGGACCACAGCAAAAGACACAGTCCAGGACTCCAAGGCTAAATGATAAAGGGCCATACAGTTTCTACTTGGGCCTCTTGAGATGTTCACTGTTGGGACTGAGCCACTGTTGGGAGGAAGCTGGGCAGCTGCAGGCAGAGGCCACGTTCCCACCACAGTACCTGGGGCGGTCCAGCCAACAGCCAGCCTCAGTCACCAGTCAGAAAAACCAGTGAGAGAGCCGCCAGATGACTCAGTGACTCACCTTGGAGTGGACACCAAGTGAAGCAAAAAAGACCTGTCACCACCAAGCCCTGCTCAAATAGTAGCTTTGTGAGCAAAACAAACCACCATGTTTGGGGGTAGTTTATTACACGGTGATAGATAACCAAAAGAGGGGCAAGGTCCCCTCTGACACTGAACATTTCCTAACACAGAATAAATGGGGCCTGAAGAGAATTGGAACCTGCCTCTCAGCCTTTCACCAGTTTTCATAATTTGGGTTGGTTCTTTATTCACTTTAGCTTTTTCCCTCTTGGTCTCAGATCAAGCTGCCCATGGGATATATCTCAACTGAAATTATGTGTGTATATATGCAAAACAGGGTGTGTTATACAAACTTGAATTGTGGCTGCTATTTACTAATCAAATTTTACTTCACACACACACACACACACACACACACACACACACACACACACACACATCTTCTCTCAAAAACAAACAGAAGATCTGGCAATACCTGATTTGCATTCCCACATAACCATAATTCACATGCAAAAACTGGGGTTTCTTCCATCCCCTCTACTCTCTGCATTACAGTACTGCCATTTCCTCTGCAGTCTTGTCACTCTTTTATATTTGCTTCCTGACCTCGGTATGGATTTGGGTTTATGACATCTGGTTCACCAACAATTCTCTGCCTGGCTAGTTGGGATTTAGTCTTACATAGTTATCCAGGAGTTAAAATTCTATTGAAAAGAAGAGTCTTAATATCATCAGAAAAAAAATAAAAGTCCAAATAATAATAAAATAAAATATCTAAAGGTCAAGTTTTCTAATTAAATAAGAAAGAATGAAATAATATATATGGAAAGTAGCCACAAGGGAAGGTGACTTGCACATCAGCTTAGGTTGTCATCAGTCATCACACAGTTCAATGCCATTGTCCCAGAAGCAACGCTTTTTGTTGTATTGTTTCACATAAAGTTTGTTCTCACTGAAAGTAAAATTACATGAAAATCAAAGTTTTCTAATGGAATCACATACACAATGTTTAAGAACTTTATTTACCTTTTGGTAGAGTTGCTGAAGATGCCATTCACTGTACAAAGAATCTCAAATTAGTAGGTTTTGGGAAGAGATACAATTTGAAGTGTTGGAAAACGGAATCTCCCAACCTGGATGATCCAGCTGGAACTGATACATTTCTTTTTATTTTTAGTGTCTGGGGTCTTTCATTTTATTAAAAAGGTTTTTAATAAATTTTCTTTCTTCTTAACTGCTATGCATAATTTTTATTGTATATTATATGTCTTAAAATGAGTGAGCTGTGCTGTGCTGTGTGTGTGTTCAGTTGTGTCCAACACTGTGCAACCCCACAGACTGAAGCCCCAGGCTCCTCTGTCCATGAGATTCTCTAGGGAACAATACTGGAGTGGCTTGCCATTTCCTACTTCCCCACCCAGGGACTGAACCAATCTCTTGCATTTCCTTCACTGGCATGCAAATTCTTTACCAATGCTTAAGAAAATGGAGTAGTAAAGGATGTCAGTCAACTCAGAAAATGACAATCCTTTATATATGAAAATAAAAATTCCATTTCCTTAGGAATAAAAATAGAAGGGAAAGTTCTATTTCTTGCACATTAAATATATTGGGAAAAGGTCCATATCCAAGGCTTACTGAACAGTATTATGTGTTTAGAAATTACTTTAAGAAAACTTCTATGTTTCAAAACCCATCTAAAGGGCACTTAATTAATTGTTATGTGGTCTTTACAAAGAGCTACCCGCAGTGTGGAAATACTGTAGTTTAACAAACTATGTTTGTGGTGTGCCCCTTATAGCATGTTGAAACAGAATTCTGCTCTTAGTCTTTCATTTGATATCAAACTCGATGGGGTTTCTAGAAACACTACTCTTTGAGAAAAACAATATCAAGTTATCTTTAAAGTATACATGTTTTATGATACCACTAAAGTAAGACTTTCCATGCTCCCTTCAACAAAACATTTAAGGATAGTTAAGGGGCATTTGATTCTGCCTATCCTAAAAAAAAAAAAAAAAAAAGACAAGCAAAAATATGTGGCTCAACAGATGTTTAAATAAGGTACTATCTACTTCATATCAGAAGAGAGCTGAATTACTCAGCTAGTGAGGCCTGTGTTTGGGGTCAAATTCTTGATTTACAAATTTAATGTCTGAGATGCTGCAGGAGGATTAAATTTATACATCAATGACTTCAATGGTGTAATTCTCATAAAACTTTAGTGGAGTTGTGCTTATTTGGGGGAGGAAAGGACTAATTTATGAAAAAATAGACAACGGAAGGGTTTTAAAGTTTTTACTGCTGTCATTTTTAAAACGTCTAGCCAGAGTTAACAGTTCATTGCCAGAATTAGTGTTAAAAATTAATGGCAGAACATCGTGGCAATCAAACTTAGACGTCAGAAATAAAATTACTGAGAAATGCTCTTTGGAATCTATCGAGTACATCAATTTTAATATCATCAAAGCCTAATACATAGCCAGAAGAACTAGCTTTCATATGGATTGAGACTTTTAGCAAAGGGCAGTATTTTTGGATGAACTTTGATAAGCAACACTATATTCACCACGATGTTATAGTGGAGAAGTGTTCAAATGTTGGTAAAGATCAAACAGACAAAAATGTCCAAAAACCTAAGCATCTAATCATTCCTATCATTTCAATTCTTTTTTAATTTTTTTTCCTCTTCATTAAAATATCTGTGAACGGACAACATCTCTACTCTGGCTCTTTCAAAGCAAAACGGTAGCTATCAGTTTAATTTTTTTAGCTATTTTATAAAGTAAGTGGCATCACCGACTCGATGGGGTTTTGAGTAAGCTCCAGGAGTTGGTGATGGTCAGGGAAGCCATGGGGTCTCAAAGAGTCGGACACGACTGACCGACTGAACTGAACTGAAAGTAAGTGAAACGTTTTGTCACTTAATATGGGGTTTTGCCTGAAGATTTCAGGTTTTATAGGTTTCGCAGCTTCCTAAACAGCTCCCAATAGCAAGTTCCTAAGGATTCTTGGGGACCTTTCATTCATTGCTGGCATGAGGTAGCTGACCCAGCCCCAGAGTTGGGAAGCTTCAGAAAAGCCTTCTGAGATCCACGATTCTAGACAGCTAGACAGTAAATGCCAAAACTCTCCGGTTCCTTCAACCCTGAGAACCGTCCCGTAGATCCCCAAAGCCCCAAAGATGTCTCCTTAACCATCGGGGATGACTGGTGGTGCGTGGCAGGTGTGCACCTGGGGCATGTACTAAGTGGGGCGCTGGGGACAGGAAAGTGTTCAGAGACTGAAAGCTAGCCTAGGTTACCGTGTTCAGCTTTCTGGGGGCTGGGCAGCGGAGTTGGGGAATCCAGCCTCAGGGGCCTTGGGCTCCGGAGTGCAAGAGCGGATCGCAAAGGGTAGCGGAAGCCGGGCAGAGGCTGCGGGGCTACGGGGGCGACGGCGGCCAGCCTCCGCCAGAGAGAAAGCCGGGTGGCCTGGGGCGCCCCCCAACCGCGCCTGCCTGCCCGGAATCCAGACCGGCCGGGGACTCGGCGGGGCGGCTGCAGGAAGGTATATACGCGCTTACCTGGAGGTAGGGCCGCCCGCGGGCCACCCCGCCCACGACGATGTCGGCCGCGGCCATGGTCCCGGTGGACGAGAAGCCGAAGCCCACGTAGCCGGTGGTCCGCACCTCGAGGCGGAAGGCGAGCCGGCCGCCCCGCGGACCCCAGCTCAGCCAGTACTTGCCCTCGGAGTCGAGGAGCGTGCGGTGCGGGAAGGGCCAGCCCGAGCCCCCCGCCGCGGCGCGGGGGAGCAGCCCCCACAGCAGGAGCAGCGGCCAGCGGCACATCCTCGGGCGCAGCCAGCCCACCGGCACCTGGGCTCCCGCCGACTGGAGCACGGTGGGCGCACGCGGAACGGCGGCGCGAGCACGCGGCCTGGGACCGCCCCCGGCCCGCCCGCCGGGAGGGGCCGCAGAGTCGCTCTCCCTCTCAGCCCCGGCGGTCCGCTGGCTGAGTCCCGCCGACTCCATCCGCGACCCGCCCTTCCGGTCCATCCACCTGCAGCCCCGCGCCCCCCGACTTGGTTGGTCCCCAAGGTCGGATTCAGTGGGGAGCGCAGTGACGGGCGTCCTGGAAGAGGAGAGGAGGAGGCAGAAGCCGAGGACCGGGGATCGACAGAAAAGGAGCGCGGAGAGTGCTAGTGCTTGCCTGGGCAGTGTGGGCACGTCGTGGGGAACAGGGGGTGGGGATCCCAGGGTAAAGAATCAGAGATTGCTAAGAGAGGGCAAGTTTAGCTTAGCAGAGGAGGGGAGGACCTGAATAATCAGAGGGATAGTCCTGGGTTTGATGGACAGCAAGTGAGAGAAAGTCCCATCCAGGGTAACTGCTTAACATCTCGATATTCGCTGCATCGGAAACCATTGTAACCAGCGATGCCCTTACCCCCACGGTTCACCTCCTCCAGTGCATTTGGTTCCTGACCCCAGGAGTCAGTGCCCTGAGGCTTGCCTCTTTATGCCTGGTTTTTGTTTGATTTGGTTTGGTTATGAGAAATTCTGCCAAAGTACTCAGCCGTCAGGAGAGTAGGTCAAGGTTGAAAAATCACTTGGGAGTTAAATTGTAATTTGAAGTCTTCCTACTATTTCAAGTTCTGGCCATAGTAGTGTTTGTCAAAAAGTGTTTTTGCCTCTACTTTTACCCACATCACTCCTGTCTTCAGAATGCTAGTTACTCAGTGTAACTGCAAATTACCTTCTTTATTCATTCATTTATTTATATTCTAAGAACGTTCTAAAACCTTCTAAGGTGGCTCATAAGATACAAATAATACAGAATATAAAAATAAGAGCAGATATCAGATGAAAACAGCATGGGCAGGAAGAATATACAAACGGTGCTATTTGCACTGCATTTGGAAGCTCCACACAAGCTGCCTTCTTTCTCTCTTAGAGTCGTGTTTCAGCCTGTTTTTTCTTGCTCTTGTTTTCTCTTCCTGTTCCTTTTCCCGTGACTTTCCCAGAGTTACCAGCATGCATCAGAACTGTGCTCTCCCAACGATTCAGGCATATTTGACTAATTCCAGAAGGCAAACTTCCAGTGGATCTGCTTACCAGGGAGTTCAGGGAATTGCTTGAGAAGGGACTCATCTCAAGGAGAGAGGGGACAGAAATCTATAGGTTTAGCCAATGACAATAGACCAGAGAAGAGAGGTGTTGAAACCTTGGGACAAGGCAAGAAATAAAAGAGCCTGTGAAGACTAAAAGGAACTGACCCGTTGATAGTAGCCACAGTAGCTCCCTGGGCAGACATCAGAGACAGCAGCATCAACTTCAGCAAACTACAAATTTCATCCTTAGAACTGAGATTTTACAAGTACAGGAGTGTGGTCACTGCTATGGCTCTAGCCAGGAAGAGAAGAGGAATACGGAGAAAGGAAGAATATGGTGAACACAGAGACCAAGAAGAGTCAATCTTGGTGCTACATGAAACACAAGGATTTCAAGGGAGTTATGTCACTCCAGGATGATCAAAGGCAAACTTCCTCTTTGGTGACCCTACTTTTTATTCCCAGCATAGAGGAGCCTGGAACATGTGGTTACATCTACTTCATTGGTAGGGGGAGGGGTGTTATATAAATTTCAAATTCACATCTAGAGTCTGATCCCTGTTTATTGTTCTGGCTTTATCTTCTATCATCACTCTCATATCACTCACCCATTTCCCACTAGAAGGACATAAAAATTGCCTCTAGAATCCTAAAAGAGAGCCCCGCTCTCTCCCATCACTCTGCCTTTTCAGATTGCTCACGTTCTGCCACACTTGCCTTTTCTTCCCTCCATTCTTTGAAGTATTTTTTAATCCTCCTTCCCACATTTCCATCAGATTGTGTTGACCCTTACACAGTGGGACTGATGTCCATGGAATGTTATCTTCAGACCTCACTCCTAACATTTCAGTGTCTGTCTATAGACAGTTTCCTTCAGGGGCCTTTTGGATCAGAAACAGATTCTGGCTCCTTATTCTAACCCATTGCCTAGAATATGGACCACCATGCAATAGGTGCTTAATAAAGACTTGTAGGAAGAATAAATAGATGCATTTCAGATCCTCCTGGAAGCATCCTCTTAACAAAGATGGGCTGTGGAGGGAAAGCTTGGCCCCCTAGATGTGATCAAATGCTCTGCTCTGCTCTGGTATTAAGGCAAAAATAGAAAAGACGACCACACACGAATACACAAAACAGAGTCTTAAATGGTTTTATTCTTTCATCAAGATTGTTGAATGTGAAGTTATTGCCTGTTGCTTGTCTGCAACTGGCATTGCATCTAAAGCACCCTGAGTGCTCAAGAACTATTAAAACTAATAGAATCATCTTGAGATTAGATCAACAGAACATTATTAGCATAATTCAGCTTCAAGAGATCCATTCTGCCTTGGGTTGAATTACCCCAGTAAATGAAGACAAAAGAGACAATTTTATCTAAGTGTTCTTTATACGCTGAGTGGGTTCCCTGGATCAAAATCATCTCCCCATTCAATTTAATAAACTCTCAGTTTCCCAATTGGAAATTAATTACTGTACAACTGCTTGTTTTAAATACTTAAAGAAAGGAGGAAGAAATCACTGGCCCATTAAAAACTCAGGATATATGGCCAAGAAGAGAATAAAATCAGTAGCAAGGGGTTTCAAATTTATTTATTCACTATTGTTTTTGTAAAAATAAGACTTCTTTCTTATTTAAAGGTCAAGAAATGCAGGAAAATATGAGTAATAAAGTAAATTTAAAAATATCACCTGAAATTCCACCATCCAAAAATAACCCTTGTATGCATTCCAAGAACATCATTCCAGAACCTAGAGCCATTAAAACCTTGAAGGAAGAGCCTGTTGAATAGGAATTTGCAAAGAAACAGGTGAATTAATTTTGAAAAACTCCACTTGAAATAAAGAATGACTCTAAGCCTGCCAGTTCCAGTCACATTTTTTTAGGTTTCTTCTCTACACATGTATCTAAAAAAGAAACAGAAAAGAGATAAAACAGGACATTCAGTGCAGTCTGACTTTAGTTCAATACGTTCAACCAAATTACTCATTCTTAGAAATGAGTCGTTTTCTCACACTTTTCAATCAGGAATTTTAAATGTGATGTTTATTTTGAATCCTCACCCATTCTGATACACAGCATGCCATCAGCCAGTGTGACTGAATGCATGCTGGGCTTCCTTACCTTGGAACCCTTGCTGCTGTGGAAGGTTTATTTATATTTCCACATTTGTCAACTGCCAGGGGGAGGAGGAGGATGGAAAAATGAAAACTCAAGAGACCCTAACTAGCCAGTGCAAAGTCCTTGGTATGAACCAGGATTGTCTGAACGAGGTTATTTCATAGTTAAATATGGGAGTATCATAATTTTCCTGTCTACTTGTGCCTAAGGTGCAACAATAAGACTAAATATTTATAAAGTTCCTGTCTTCTAGGGAGCTCAAAGAAAAATATTTATATAAGTGATCTCAGCAGTTCTCCAACATTCAAATAGGGAAGCTGAAGCATTTTCTCATTTTTGTCTATTCACTAAGCCTCCTGTGTGGATAGGCTTAGTTAATACACAAAAGTTGGTCACTGGTTCAAGTTAACACTGTGAGTCAGCGGTAGAAAAGCCAAAAATAGAACTTTGGTTTCCTTCTTTTTCTTTTTTTTAAATTATATACTTTCCCTAGCTCTCACCTCATATTCAACAACAAAAAAATAATTTTTAAAGCCACTATGTCATTATCACAAAACTTTCAGTTGGGCTGTTATTTTTCACACAAGCAAGATGCCATGATCTGCTATTAACCCAATATTATATTCCTTATCTTAATAATGGATGATACCAAAGATGACAGTAGTGTGGGTGAAGGTGAGGCCATAGTGCCTTTACTTTCATTAGAGAACTGAAATGGGTTTCACTGAGTTCTTGAGGTTACTTTGAAAGCAAGCGCCAGTTGGGATTGAAAAATCACTTTTAGGCTCTTCCATATGAAGATAACAACAAGCAAACTGCTTTCTCTTTGCAAAACCTGCATTTTGGTATTATCTATAAATTGTTCTCTGAAATAAAACTGTTTCAACTAGAAAAGTAATAAAATATTCTTAGAAGAAAAAAATAAGCATACTTGGGGCTTCCCTGATGGCTCAGTAAGTAGAGAATCTGCCTGCCAATGCAGAATACACGGGTTCCATTCCCTGGTCTGGGAAAATCTCACATGCCATGAAGCAACTAAACCCATGAGCCACAACTACCGAGGCTGTGTCCTAGAGTCCGGGACCCACAAGTACTGAGCCCATGGGCCACAACTACTGAAGCCTGTGAGCCATAGAGCCCAATGCTCCCCAAGAGAAGCCACCACAATGAGAAGCCTGCGCACTGCAGTGAAGAGAAGCCCCCGCTGGCCACAGCTAAAGAAAAGCCCGCATAGCAACAAGGACTCAGAGCAACCAGAAACTTAAATAAATAATTATATACAAGTATTAAAAAATTACTAATTTTTATCACTATTGATCATCTTTTAGAATTTACCTTTATACGTAACCATGATGTGTGTCCATAACACGGTAGGGGAGAAACTGATTTATGTCAGCATTTAGCCTATAGTATTGTAAAGTGAAATTGTTAGTCACTCAGTTTTGCCTGCCTGATTCTTTGTGACCCCATGGACTGCATGTAGCCCATCAGGCTCCTCTGTCCATGGGATTTTCCAGGCAAGAGTACTCGAGTGGGTTGCCATTGTCTTTTCCGGGAGATCTTCCCGGCACAGGGATCCATCCTGTGTCTTGTGTCTTCTGCATCAGCAGGTGGATTCTTTACCAACTGCACCCCCTGGAAAGGCCTTCTCTAGTCAATACTTAAATAAAAAAGGAAAAATGTGTATGTTTCTTTCCCATGCTACAAGATTTTATTTCTTTTCATTTTTAAATCTGCACTCTAGTCTTAAGTCTTTGGAACTTTTCACATTTAAAGATCCAAATTAGAAGCTAAAGAAATTAAAGATTAATTCACTTAGAAATTAAAGATTAATTAACTTAGCTTTACATAAACACAATTTGGTCTTTCAAAATCATCTTTTTTTTTCTTTAGGTAATTAAGCAAAAGACTGTAAATTTTAAAACAAATAATCAAGTTGACTGTCACTGCTATACTTGACCAAATAATTGCTGCCACCTCACTTAGCAGAATTTGCCCAGAGTCTATCAAAACCCCAGGCCATTACAAAATTAGCTTTAGGAGTAAAACCGTTAATAATAATGAGAACACAGGAGTAGAAAGAGCCCTATACTTTAGGGGAATTTCAGTGTATTCACAATGACCTCTTCATTTCTTCTCTTTGCCTTCCAAAGAGTTTATGGAAGTTAATATTTCATAAAACTAATTCCAACAGTGATCTTGAGACACCAAAAGAATAAAGAGGAACTGTTAAGAAGAGGATATGGGCAGAGCCAGGTATTGTTAGCCTTCACAGCAAAATCATAGTAATGATAATGATTGTCACAATAGTAACATTTATTAAGTGCTGCAGGAATGTTACATGAATTGTCACATTTAATCATTACAGTAACATTGCTGTTTCCTCCCTATTTGGAGGAAAGGAAGGGTGAAAAATACTTTCCAATTTATATAAAAGCAAAGACAACAGGATCTCCTCTCAACTGTAAAGGAAGAAATTTCTTATAATACTAAATATTTATTAATTACCACAAACTATTACATGTCTTGCATGCATGCTAAGTCACTTCAGTCATGTCTGACTCAGGAATCAGGGATGGAACCTGTGAACTCTGCACTGGCAGGTGGATTCTTATCCACTATGCCACTAGGGCCACTAAGTCCCTTCCTCTTTAACAGTGATGTTTCAATTCAGTCTTGAAGAAATTCCTGTATCAATATATAAAAGGAAGTCATAAGTACGCCCAAGTAAAGAATATTAATTTTAATTATTTGATTCTCTGTAAACAAGAGCAAACACTATGTGATAAAAATGTTTATTATTTGAGGGGGTAAAGTTAGGCAAACTGATACACTATATGGTAGCCATTTCTTAAGGCATCAGATCAGATCAGATCAGTAGCTCAGTCGTGTCCTACTCTTTGCAACCCCATGAGTCGCAGCACGCCAGGCCTCCCTGTCCATCACCAATTCCTGGAGTTCACTCAGACTCATGTCCATCGAGTCAGTGATGCCATCCAGCCATCTCATCCTCTGTCGTCCCCTTCTCCTCTTGCCCCCAATCCCTCCCAGCATCAGAGTCTTCTCCAATGAGTCAACTCTTCGCATGCGGTGGCCAAAATACTGGAATTTCAGCTTTAGCATCATCCCTTCCAAAGAAATCCCAGGGCTGATCTCCTTCAGAATGGACTGGTTGGATCTCCTTGCAGTCCAAGGGACTTTCAAGAGTCTTCTCCAACACCACAGTTCAAAAGCATCAATTCTTTGGCGCTCAGCCTTCTTCACAGTCCAACTCTCACATCCATACACGACCACAGGAAAGACCATAGCCTTGACTAGGCGAACCTTTGTTGGCAAAGTAATGTCTCTGCTTTTGAATATGCCATCTAGGTTGGTCATAACTTTCCTTCCAAGCAGTAAGCGTCTTTTAATTTCATGGCTGCAGTCACCATCTGCAGTGATTTTGGAGCCCAGAAAAATAAAGTCTGACACTGTTTCCACCGTTTCCCCTTCTATTTCCCATGAAGTGATGGGACCAGTTACCATGATCTTTGTTTTCTGAATGTTGAGCTTTAAGCCAACTTTTTCACTCTCTTTTTTCACTTTCATCAAGAGGCTTTTTAGTTCCTCTTCACTTTCTGCCATAAGGGTGGTGTTATCTGCATATCTGAGGCAATTGATATTTCTCCCAGCAATCTTGATTCCAGCTTGTGTTTCTTCCAGTCCAGAGTTTCTCATGATGTACTCTGCATAGAAGTTAAATAAACAGGGTGACAATATACAGCCTTGACGAACTCCTTTTCCTATTTGGAACCAGTCTGTTGTTCCATGTCCAGTTCTAACTGTTGCCTCCTGACCTGCTTACAAATTTCTCAAGAGGCAGATCAGGTGGTCTGGTATTCCCATCTCTTTCATAATTATCCACAGTTAATTGTGATCCACACAGTCAAAGGCTTTGGCATAGTCAATAAAGGAGAAATAGATGTTTTTCTGGAACTCTCTTGCTTTTTCCATGATCCAGCAGATGGCAATTTGATCTCTGGTTCCTCTGCCTTTTCTAAAACCAGCTTGAACATCAGGAAGTTCACGGTTCACATATTGCTGAAGCCTGGCTTGGAGAATTTTGAGCATTACTTAAGGCACAGTTATCGTGAATTCTGAATTAAGAATTGGCAAACCTTAATTCAGAATTAAGATTAAATTCTGAATTAAATTGACTCTTAATTAACTCTTAATTAATCTAGAAAAGTAAGTGATTCCTTTTATATGAAATAATTACCTGAAAAGTATTTGTCAAAGGTAGTTTGAATTCTGTATGTTTCTTTGATGGCTGAGAATGCAAGAAGAAAGATTAGAAAAAGGAACAGATTGAATCCCACTGAATGAGTGAGAAGAGTGAGCTTTGTGTAAAAATAAAAAGGACAAGGGTGTGACTTCCCTGAAGGTTCAGTGGTTAAGACTCCATGCTTCCAATGCAGGGGGCATAGGTTCAGTCCCTGGTCAGGGAACTAAGATCCTACATGTCACATGGTGCAGCCAAAAAAAAAAAAAAAAAAAGGACAGGGTGACAAGGGTGACAAGAGGAATACCAAAGTCCTGCCAACATAATTCCATGGCCTCAGTCCACATTATCACCACCTCTGGTTAGTCACCAATTTTAAGATAACTCTCCATCCATGATAGCCATTGCTCTGACTTGGCTAGTTGGTGGTATGTCACAATAGAGCTTCTAAACCAGGAAAGCAGAAGCTTGGGATGTTCCAACAGGTGATCCAAGATAGCTCTGCCCAATTAACATAAATTTTAATGAGAGAGAAGATGAGTTGGTGCAGACATGACTGTAGCAGTAGATCTTATCTAAACATCCAGCCTGATAAGGAAAGCTAAAATTAAAATAAAATTCAAGATATATATAAGATGTGATGTCCAATTTGTGAGGAGTCCTCTATGAAGTTTTGGTTAGAAGAAAGATTTCCATTGATAGAAATAAATATTAGGTTAAGGAGCACCAGAACTCTAAAGTCAGAAAGCTTAACAAAATTGTGATTTTTATAGAAGGAGCATTTTATTATAAAATCAAGAAATTCCATTTGAGTCAGGTCTAGTGAGGTAGAGGAGAAGGCAATGGCACCCCACTCCAGTACTCTTGCCTGGAAAGTCCCAAGGACTGAGAAGCCTGATAGGCTACAGTCCATGAGGTCGCTAGGGGTCGGACATGGCTGAGCGACTTCACTTTCACTTTTCACTTTCATGCATTGGAGGAGGAAATGGCAACCCACTCCAATGTTCTTGCCTGGAGAATCCCAGGGACGGGGGAGCCTGGTGGGCTGCCATCTATGGGGTCACACAGAGTCGGACACGACTGAAGTGAGTGAGTTAGTTAGTTAGTGAGATAGATGAATCTTGAGCCTGGTATACAGAGTGAAGTAAGTCAGAAAGAGAAAAACAAATGTCATATTTCAACGCATAGGTATGGAATCTAGAAAAATGGTATTGATGAACCTATTTGCAGGGCAGGAATAGAAGTGCAGACAGAGAACAGATTCAGACACAGCTGGGGAAGGAGACGATAGGACGAATCAAGAGAGTAGCAATGAAACGTATACATTACCATATGTAAGATATTAATAGATAGCTAATGGGAAGGTGCTGTGTAGAATGGGGAGCTCAACGTGGTACTCTGTGACAACCTAGAGGGGTGGGGTAGGGTGGGGATGGGGAGAGGTTCAAGAGGGAGGGTGCATATGTATACTTATGGCTGATTCATGTTGTTGTATGGTAGAAGCCAACACAATATTGTAAAGCAATTATTCTCCAATTAAAAATAAATTTAAAAAATAACAATAACATAAAAATTGTTCACCAGAAAAATTAAGAAAGTCTACTCAAATATTTGTTGTTCAGCTGCTAAGTTGTATCTGACTCTTTGAGACCCCATGAATTGCAGCACTCCAGGCTTCCCCATCCCTCACTATCTCCCAGAGTTTGCTCAAACATATGTCCATTGAGCCAGTGATGCCATCCAACCATTGCATTCTTTGTCACCCCCTATTTCTCCTCCCCTCAATCTTTCCCAGTATCAGGGTCTTTTTCAATGAGTTGGCTCTTCTTATCATGTAGCCAAAGTATTGGAGCTTCAGCATCAGTCTTTCCAGTGAATATTCAGGGTGGATTTCCTTTAGGATTGACTGGTTTGATCTTCTTGATGTCCAAGGGACTCTCAAGAATCTTCTCCAGCACCACAATTTGAAAGCATCAGTTCTTCAGTACTCAGCCTTCTTTATGATCCGACCCTGACATCTATACTTGATTATTGGAAAAATCATAGCTTTGACTAGATGAGCCTTTGTTGGCAAAGTAATGTCTCTGCTTTGTAATAGGCTGTCTAGGTTTGTCATAGCTTTTCTTCCAAGGAGCAAGCATCTTTTAATTTCATAGCTGCAGTTAACGTCCACAGTGATTTTAGAGCCCAGGAAAATAAAATCTGCCACTGTTTCCAATTTTTCCCCATCTATTTGCCATGAAGTGATGGGACTGGATGCCATGATCTTAGGTTTTTGAATGTTAAGTTTTAAGCCAGATTTTTCACTCTTCCCTTTCACCTTCATCAAAAGGCTCTTTAGTTCCTCTTCACTTTCTGCCACAAGGGTGGTGTCACCTACATATCTGAGATTGCTGATATTTCTCCTGGCAATCTGGATTCCAGCTTGTGATTCATCTTGCCTGGAATTTCACATGATGTTCTCTGCATAGAAGTTAAATAAGCAGGGTGAAAATATACAGCCTTAATGTACTCTGATGTCAATTTTGAACCAGTCTGTTGTTCCATTTTCAGTTCTAAATATTGCTTCTTGACGTGCATACAGAGGAAGGTAAGGTGGTCTGGTATTCTCAACTCTAAGAACTTTCTACAGTTTGCTGTGATCCACACAGTCAAAGGCTTCTGAGTAGCCAATGAAGCAGAAGTAGATGTTTTTCTAAAATGTTCTTGCTTTCTCCCTGATTTAAAGAATGTTGGCAACTTGACCTCTGATTCCTCTGCATTTTCTGAATCCAGCTTATACATCTGGAAGTTTTCAGTTCATGTACTATTGAAGCCTAACTTGAAGGATTTTGAGTATTACCTTGCAAGCATGTGAAATGAGCACAATTGTACAGTAGTTTAAACATTCTTTGGCATAGCCTTCCTTTGGGATTGGAACAAAAACTGACATTTTCCAGTTTTCATATTTGATAGAAAGAAATGCTCACAGTATACATTCTCTAATGGAAAAGTTTTTTTTGTTTGTTTGTTTGGTTTTTTTTAGTCAGTCTTTTGTGAATAGCCACCAGAATTTATAAGCTTCTGGATTTTTACCAATGATTAAAAATTATCAGGTCTTCCCTGGTGGCTCAGTGGTAAAGAATTCCCTTGCCGTTGCAGGAGACATGAGTCCAATCCCTGATCTGGAAAGATCCCCACGTGCCATGAAGCAATAAGTTTGTGTGCCACAACTATTGAGCACAACTATTGTGTTCTAGAACCCAGGAGCTGCAACTACTGAACTCATGTGCTGCTACTGAAGCTCCCGCACCCTGGAGTCCATGCTCTGCAACAAGAGAAGTCACTGCAATGAGAAACCCTCACACTGCAACTGGAGAGTAGCCCCGAAGCAACAAAAACCCAGCACAGCCAAAATAAACAAATCAAATTATAAAAATTATCAGAGCAGTGGATGTTCATGAGAGGATGAAAAGATTTTCACATGTATAGTAGAGCAAAACCTTCCTAAGAAATCATCGTGATTACACAACCCTATAAACAAATACTTTCTCAATTCCTTAAGGGATTAATCCCTTTATTTTTTATTTGAAGTTTGTGAAATTTTCACTTAAACTGCATTCCAGGATGCTGTTTTATTCATTTATTCATTATACTTTTGAGAACCTATTGTGTGCCTGTACTTCTAGATGCTGGAGATACTGCTGAACAAAACTCATTAAAAAATTTCTATCCCCTCATGGAGCTTGCATTTTAGTGATTAGATCAGGAAGCATTAAAAGAACAATCAAATTATAGGTAGTCAAAAACCAGACAAGTTTTTGAGGTGGATAAAGGACACATTTTTCTTATAAAATCATTTTACTATAAAATCATTAGTGAAATATTGTCACTTTCTTATTTTGAGTTCCATCAAAAGGAAGAACTAAATAAGGGCCTCCACTCTCCTGAATAGATTGTGCTGAAATGTTTTGCTCCATGTGGTAAAAATTATCAGAACATGAAGAGCAACTAAAACAAAGCAAAAATTTTGGGGAAGAGTATTTACATAAGAGAGAACTGCATCAAGAGACTCTTAGTGGAGCCAAGACACAAAGTAAACCACCATAAAGAAATAATGCATCTAAAGAAACAAATGGAGATGTGCCATTCTGAGCAGGATTAGAGGAGAGTGAGAATGAAATGCCAGTGCATTTCTTCATGTGATTACCCCAAAGTAGAGCTGTTTAAACTCATCAAATTAACTTACTAGGAAGCAAATTCAACCAACCAAATGAATGTTTAGGTATGACATTTTTAATCATTAACTGTGTAAATATTTTTATCTCCCCTGGTCTTATATTTACTCAAATTACTTGACATACAATCACTCTTTGGGTCCCCCTGTTTCACCTCACTTCCAAAGTCTTATTTCCTCTATGTCCTGACATCACCCTCTAGACTACTGCCTTGGCAACACACATGCACACCCACAAACAAACTTGATTAAATACATCTCCAATTTCATCATATATTTCATACCACATTTTAACTTAAAAATTTTTTTTGATTCAAGGATAATGGCTTTACACTGTTGTGTTGGTTTCTGCCATCAGATCAGATCAGATCAGATCAGTCGCTCAGTCGTGTCCGACTCTTTGCGACCCCATGAACCGCAGCACGCCAGGCCTCCCTGTCCATCACCAGCTCCCGGAGGTCACTCAGACTCGCATCCATCGAGTCAGTGATGCCATCCAGCCATCTCATCCTCTGTCGTCCCCTTCTCCTCCTGCCCTCAATCCCTCCCAGCATCAGAGTCTTCTCCAATGAGTCAACTCTTCGCATGAGGTGGCCAAAATACTGGAGTTTCAGCTTTAGCATCATTCCTTCCAAAGAGATTCCAGGATTGATCTCCTTCAGAATGGACTGGTTGGATCTTCTTGCAGTCCAAGGGACTCTCAAGAGTCTTCTCCAACACCACAGTTCAAAAGCATCAATTCTTCGGCGTTCAGCCTTCCTCACAGTCCAGCTCTCACATCCATACATGACCACAAGAAAGACCATAGCCTTGACTAGGCGAACCTTTGTTGGTAAAGTAATGTCTCTGCTTTTGAATATGCTATCTAGGTTGCTCATAACTTTCCTTCCAAGGAGTAAGCGTCTTTTAATTTCATGGCTGCAGTCACCATCTGCAGTGATTTTGGAGCCCAGAAAAACAAAGTCTGACACTGTTTCCACTGTTTCCCCATCTATTTCCCATGCAGTGATGGGACCAGATGCCATGATCTTCGTTTTCTGAATGTTGAGCTTTAAGCCAACCCTTTCACTCTCCACTTTCACTTTCATCAAGAGGCTTTTTAGCCCCTCTTCACTTTCTGCCATAAGAGTGGTGTCATTTCTGCCATACAACAGCACAAATCAGTCATAACTATATATATAAATATATATACCCTCCCTCTTGAGCCTCCTTCCCACCCCCCATCCTATCCTCTAGGTCATCACCGAGCACTAGGCCAGGCTCCCTGTGTTAGGTAATAGCTTCCCACTGGCTATGTACTTTATATATGGTAGAGTATATATGTCAATGCTACTTTCTCAATTCGTCCCACCCTCTCCTTTCCCTACTGTGTCCACAAGTCTGTTCTCTGTGTCTCCATCTCCATTCCTTCCCTGCTAATGGGTTCATCAGTACCATTTTCCCAGATGCCATATATATGCATTAACATGTGGTATTTTTATCCACATGTTTAAGAACATCTATATGTAAGGGAATAGCTGTATTTGCCCAGAAAACATACTTCTTTCTAATATCTTGTTCAGGTGCTAAGTTGTGTCCAATTCTTTGCAACCCCATGGACTGCAGCACGCCAGCTTCACTGTCCTTTACCATCCCCTGGAGTTTGCTCAAATTCATGTCTATTGAGTCAGTGATGCCATCCAACCATCTCATCCTCTGTTGTCCCCTTCTCCTCCTGCCCTCAATCTTTCCCAGCTGAGGGCCTTTTCCAATGAGTAGGCTCTTTGCATTAGGTGGCCAAAAGATTGGCACTTCAGCATCAGCATAAGTCCTTCCTAATATCTACCTTATCCATTTCTGCAAAGTTAAAACTCAGTTGCTGAGTCTACATTTGAAAACAAAATATAATTTTTAGGACCACAGTAGAAATTGAAATTTTTCTTTTGAAGTCCATATTTTCCTTAGCCCATTATTGAGAATCTTCTGAATATCCTGAAAAATATGATGAAATAATCTCTTTAACTCCCTTACAATCATAGTCTATTTATCAAATTGAAATGTCTGATTTAAATAGGTTCAGGTTCATATTGTAATGAACTGTTTTGGTGTTTTCAAGTAAAGCTATACTTGGCTTTGCAGCATAGAGAAGATTACACTAGAAGCATTTTCAAATGGCATATACTTCTAATGTATGGTATTGAATTAAATAAACCCAGCTTGTGATGATAGTGATGAAAGTAATCACAGTCACTTATGATTCTGTTTCTCTCCATTCCTCCTTCTTCTCCCCACCTTTGTCTCCCTCCCTCCCTCTCCCTTCCTTGTTTAATTTCTACAAGCAGAACACACCTAAAGGTAACAAGATATTAATTCAATATTTTAGAAATAGAAGAGCATGGACTTTGGAGCAGAGAACCACCCAGAGCTGAACTTCAACCTTGCCACTTGCTAGCTGTGCAGCCTTCAGGAACTTAGTTAACTTCTCGGTGCCTCATTTTATATCCCTTATAAATTGTACATAAAATTAATAGTTATTTCATAGGATTGTTAGAATCAAATGAACTCATAAATTCCTTAAAACCTGGCACTAAGTGGTACTTTTAAAGCACATGTTAAATAAATAAGCCTAAAAAGCAAATCTGTTCTTCACTTAGAAATTATTTCTCTAGAACAAAACTGTGGAAAGTTAGTCAAGCCACCCAGTTTTTTTACCTTCCACATTGTACCAACTTTGCCCAACAAATATACATTCTATTTCAAGAAACTGAAATTGATTCCTTCTTGTCTATTTAATTCACATTTGTAAACAAACATTTCAGAAGTTTTAGTGTTTCCATTCCATTGGTCATTAATATAAGGCAGGATTCCTTCTGAAATTAGATGACATTGGAGCAGCAGAGAGGAGAGAGAGAAAAGTGTAGAAAAAGTGACTAAAAGTGAAATACAGGAAAGTAGAAGAAAACATTTCAAAATCTATAATTAAAAGCATGCACAGAGTCCTGTTGACCTCGGCTGACTCCAATAACAAGGTTACAAGAGAAGTGGTCTAGCCTTAACAGTAAATACAGAGGTGAACAGCTCCAGGGCAATCACATCAAAGGCAAAGGGAAAGAGCTGGTACGAAGGGGCCCCACCCAACCTCGCGAGATGGGCTGGGTTTGACATCATTTTCCAGCAGACTAACCAAACAAGCAGTTTTGACCCCAAGTGTAAACCTTCACCAACCCTGGTATATGAGCCTGCAAGTGATGTTACAGGCAGTTCCTCTTGAAGATCAAGGAGCACACAGAAATCAGAGGCAGATCTTTCATTCCCTTGTCTCTTGAGTGGTGACTTCTTGGGACCCTTGGGTTTGACTGGGATGAATAAAGACCCTCTCAGACTTGCAGACTCCCCCTGAGGCTTTTGACATCACTTGCCAAGCACTTGCTTTCTATGAGTAGCGTCATGTTGCCCTCTGACCTAGTTCTGAAAGTGTTCTGAGACAGCTATTCATTTGTAGGAAAGTTAAAATACCAATCTGGGGACCTAGGAAATCATTTTGAACTAATCATTAATTCTGAAATTTTTAAATATGGATTTTGGGATTATTTTTTATTGCTCTTTAATTCCCAGTTTACTAAATCGCTATTCAAATCTATACTGAAAAAAACCCCAGCCAAACAAGCAAAAATAAATATAAAACAAAAAAGACCAGGAAGAGTAAAATATGTAGCAAGAAACAAGCCAGAAGTATTTTTTTTAATTTACGTTTATCAAGAAAGGAATTGCAATTTCCTTTGCGGTCAATAGAAATGTAATTTCTCTGTGTGGTAGAGAAAGTTGGCTCCATAGGGTTATGCTAAGAGTATGGCACTTGACCTTCTTGCGATAAATCTCCTTACCTATAATCAATCACCAGCTTTGTTCTAAATGTACCTGTTTCAGAGCACAAAATCTTTCTAATTAATTAATTTAAATTATGAAAACTTCTTGGCACAAAAAGACACAAAGAGTAATATAACACACTTCTAAGTAAAGATGGTTAACCATACATTTGATTTCCTCCTGGACTAACATGGTTTTTCAAAGTCCTACATCAACAAAGAAAAAGAGAATGTTAGGGCAGGAAAGAGTAGCAAAGTTTTGGAAACCATAAAGCACACGGATCAATGGTGACCAACTTAGCAAATCTGAGAGAACAAAACCCTAAGCTTGCAACAGAGAAAGTCCAGGAGCAAAGTGACTTCAAGCCCAGCATCTCCAAATGACCGTGCACTGTGAATTCCAGATAAACCTGCAAGTGAAGGTGATGGGAAGGAGAGGGCAGCAAAAATAGATTTCAAAAATTTAGAAAGTAGTTAGGTGCTCCACATAGGCAACCAGATCCCCTCTGGTCTCCTTATCTGGGTTAATGACCCTCATCTGTGGATGCGTGCTCAGTTGCTCAGCTGTCCAACTCTCTGCAAGCCTGTGGACAGCAGTCTGCCAGGCTCCTCTGTCCATGGGATTTTCAGGCAAGAATATTAAAGTGGGTTGCCATTTTCTTCTCCAGAGGATCTTTCTGACCTAGGAATCAAACCCGTGTCTCATGCATTGGCAGGTGGCCTCTTTACCCACTGAGCCAGCGGGAAGCCTTTTCCAGTCCCAAATTGAAGGTTTATTCTCCAAAAAGGGTAAAGAGCAATTCGAATTGAGGAAGGAGGAGAGGGGTCTAGACAGCACTGAGGCAAGAGTCCTGGAAGGGAAAAGGGGAAATATATGTGAAATGTAGAATGTCATATTACAGTTTTGTCTCCACCAGCTTCTAGAACCCTGATAGCTGACAGACTCACCAGACTAGAAGACCATTCACTGAAAAATCTACTCAGCCTAAAGATTTTAATTTTGGGTGCCTCCCAATAAAACTGCTAAGTCAAGTCACGCCAGAGTATACATGTCCCTCTAGATCCTAGAATTTCCTGTTAGAAATTTAGAAGCTCCCTTTCAGTATGCTGCTACTGCTGCTGCTAATTCGCTTCAGTCGTGTCCGACTCTGTGCGACTCCACAGACGGCAGCCCACCAGGCTCCCCCGTCCTTGGGATTCTCCAGGCAAGAACACTGGAGTGGGTTGCCATTTCCTTCTCCAATGCATGAAAGTGAAAAGTGAAAGTGAAGTTGCTCAGCCGTGTACGACTCTAGCGACCCCATGGACTGCAGTCCACCAGGCTCTGCCCATCAGGTTTTCCAGGCAAGAGTACTGGAGTAGGGTGCCTTTGCCTTCTCCGTCTTTCAGTATGAGTGAACTGCAAAAAATAACAGGTATTTGAGGAAGTGCTCAACTGTTTCAAAATGAAAGTTGGTATGAGGAGGGTGGGGTGGGGAAGAATATGAATCATCAAAAAAAAATGCAACTTGAGGAAATGGATACTATTCTGAGAAAACACAGTACAACAAAAGTCTATCATTAACATCCTCAGAGAAGGATGAAATTATATCAGTTCAGTCAGTTCAGTCGCTCAGTCGTGTCTGACTCTTTGTGACCCCATGAATCACAGCACGCCAGGCCTCCCTGTCCATCACCAACTCCCAGAGTTCACTCAAACTCACGTCCATCGAGTCAGTGATGCCATCCAGCCATCTCATCCTCTGTCATCCCCTTCTCCTCCTGCCCCCAATCCCTCCCAGCATCAGAGTCTTTTTCGATGAGTCAACTCTTCATATGAGGTGGCCAAAGTACTGGAGTTTCAGCTTTAGCATCATTCCTTCCAAAGAACACCCAGAGCTGATCTCCTTCAGAATGGACTGGTTGGATCTCCTTGCAGTCCAAGGGATTCTCAAGAGTCTTCTCCAACACCACAGTTCAAAAGCATCAATTCTTTGGTGCTCAGCTTTCTTCACAGCCAAATAATATAGCATCTGTGAAATGCTGGCAGGATGCCATAAGAAGGAAACAATCAGATAATAAAAGGAAATCTCAGAGATTAAGAATAAAATACCATAAATGAAAAGCTCAAAAGAAGGCATAGATAATAATGTAAAAAGGGGGGGGAGGGAGAGATAAAAATAAGATGCAAAATAGCTATTTTTAATAACACCAAATTAGTAAGGAAGCTTCTGTCCAAATAACAGAAATTCCAGAAAAAGAAAGCAGAGTAACTTGACTATAGAGGAGGGAAAAGTTATCAAATAATTCAAGAAAATCTCCCAAAACTGTAGAAATGGGTCCACTGGGTTCAGGATAAAAATAAAATTGTATCAAAAGAACATCATCATGAAATCACTAAAATATGGGATGAAAACAATCTGAAAATTGCCTGAGAAAAAAAGTTGTGTAAAAAATGAAAATTGGATTGGGTCAAATGTCCCAATAACTCTATGGCAGCCTGAAGTCATTAGAGCAAAGCTATCAAATTTCCTAAAGAAAATTATTTCCAACCTAAGAATTTAGACCCAGTCAAATGACCAATTAAAGATGTTGCTGTTGCTTGTTGTTCAGTCACTAAGTCATGTCTGGGTCTTTCTGACTGCATGAACTGCAGCATGCCAGGCTTCCCTGTCCTTCACCATCTCTTGGAGTTTGCTCAAACCCATGTCCACTGAGTTGGTGATGCCATCCAACCGTCTCATCTTCTGTCATCCACTTCTCCTCCTGCCTTCAATCTTTCCCAACATCAGATGGGATGCGGTGACCAATAAAGAATTTCCAGACCTGAAAAAAATCTCAAAAAACTTGTCTCCTGTGCATCCTTTCTCAGAAATATTCTGGAGGAAATAAAGCAAGAGCCATGAATCAACGTCTCAGATATGGGAGAGATAAAGGGAAAGTCCTCCTCCACTCCCCAAGAGCTGGATGGAGAGAGATCCAGAAATAATGATTTGGTCATGGAAAGGAATTAGTCTGGATGGGTGCAAAACAAAAGGCTCCAAGAGAACTTTCAAAACTCTGAAATTGACAGGGTACCTGTCATGTTTGAGGTATTGAGAGAAAATTCAGACTTCTGAGAATTTAATGATAGATATGTGCTAAATACATAGAAAACTAAACAAATAACACACATAAGGCAAAAATTAAGAATTTTAGTTTTTATATGGGTCTGTGATTGAATATTTTTGTATATGATGTGAGATAAGGATCTAAATTCCTCTTCTTGCATATAGATATATTCAAGTTGTCCCAACATTACTTATTGAAAGACCTATCCTTTCTCCCCATGGAATTGCCTTGACACCTTTGTTGAAAATCAATTCACCATAAATGTAAAGATGTTGTTTAGGACTTTAACTTTTGTTTCATTTGATCTATAGGTCTATTCTTATGCCCATACTAATGGTCTTGATTGCTGTTGTCTGATACTACCTTTTGAAATCGATAATTCTAAATTCTCTGGCTTTTTCTTTCTTTTTCAAAATTGTTCTAGCTACCCCGGTCTTTTGCATTTCCATATATATTTTAGAAGCAGTTTGTCAATTTTTTCAAATTTTCTGCTAGGGAGAATTTGGAGAGAACTGCTATCTTAGCATTAAGTATTTCAATCCATAAACATAAAATACCTCTCCATTTACATGTTACCAAAACATCTTCTGTAAATTTTAGCAGCCAAGTTTTATATTTTTTTTTCTTCTACTTGGTTTGCTCTTCTTTTATAAAGCTTATTACTAAGTATTTAATTTTATTTAATGAAATTATGAATGAAATTGTGTTCTTAATTTTATTTTCAGATCTTTGGTAGCTGTTGTTCAGTCACTAAGTCGTGTCCAATTTTTGCAACCCCATGAATTGCATCACGCCAGGCTCCTTTGTCCTCCACTATCTCCTGGAGTTTGCTCAGATTTATAGTCACTGAGTCGGTGATGCTACCTAACCACCTCATCCTCTGTTATCCCCTTCTCCTCTTGCCTTCAATCTTTCCTAGTATCAGGGTCTTTTCCAATGAGTCAGCTCTTTGCTTCAGGTGGTCGAAGTATTGGAGCTTCAGCTTTAGTATCAGTCCTTCCAATGATTATTCAGGAAAATAAAATTGATTTTTACATATTGATCTTCTACCTAATCTTGCTGAACATGTTTATTAGTTCTAAAGAAATCTCATTGTAATTAAAATATATTAGACTTTTAATTTCATAATCCTTTAATCCAAACTCCTGGGTATTCTGTTCTGTAGCTTATTAATTTTTTGAATCTCACTCATAATGCTTTATTTGTGTGCTCTATAATTTTGTAATGTATGCTTATATTTATTGAGTACACATTACATGGGAATCATGGTTTGAAGACATCTTTCTCCAGACAGGATTTATAACTAATTCCGCCAGACACCTCAAGGCTACCAACTCTGGACCATGTTCTGTGAATTTTTTTAGTTTGAGACTCTTGGTTCCAAGAAGTGTAAATCCAAACCTTAAGCCATGTGAGGGTCCAACAGTGGTTACAAATTCTTCGTAAACAGTATTTTTCCACCAGAACTCAGGCCAGTTAGGATGACTCTTGTTTTCCTTTCCTGGTGGGCAGATTTTTCTAGTCTCCCTTTGCTAAGGGTGTAACACTCACAGGGATACAGTTATACTGTTAGTTTTCATTCCAAATTCCCCTCTTCCTGCATCTAAGCCTTCGTTATTAATAACTGCTGTGCTTAGAAGATTATGCCTCAGATCCAGGAAGATGGAGACTGGAAAATCCCTTGGGAATAACTGCTAACTCAGTGCTGTTTAATGCAAATGTTTTTAGCTCCTTGTACCTGCTTTTCCTTATTTCTTCAGTGCACATCTGTGTGTATGCAGTGGTGCTTATCTAGTTTCCAAGACAGCCTTCAAGGATCTTTACTTTCTGCTGTTCATATCCTTGGTAGTTCCCTTCCACAATGAATCATGGTTGACCCGTGTGCCCATGAGGATGATGTGGAAATAACCAAGTGCGCCTTCTAAAAAAAGCCATAGAAACAATGCAGCTTCCATCTTGGCTTCTCTCATGGATTGCTTGCTCCCGGGCAAACTGGCATCTCGTTGTAGGAACATTCAAGCACACTGTGGAGAGGCCCCCATGGGGAAGAACTGAGGCCTCCCATCAACAACCAGCATCTGCTTTCCAACTATGTGAGGAAACCACTTTGGGAGTGGTTCCCAGCTCGGCTGCTCCTGAAATCTTGATTTAAAAAACTTGTGAGAGATAATGAATGTTTACTGTTGCTGTAAGCCATTAAGTAATTTGCTACAGAGTTATAGAAATCCAATATTGTACCATTTCCAGCATTTGAAGATGTCTTATAAAGATGTTCATATTTTTAGTCCATCATATTCCCAGATACAGAGTATTGGTCATGAAAGAAGAAAAATGCTCTCGTCTCAAGGCTTTTTCACTTGCTCATCCCTTTGCCAGTCATCTGATCTAAAATCTCACCCCTGCACACTTTCTATGCTCCTTCCTTGCTTTTCCTCTCTCCTTAGCATTTATCACTGTCAAACATATTACTAATTTATTTTTTAAAAATCAGATTAGATCAGATCAGTCGCTCAGTCGTGTCCAACTCTTTGAGACCCCATGAACCGCAGCACGCCAGGCCTCCCTGTCCATCACCAATTCCCAGAGGTCACTCAGACTCACATCCATCGAGTCAGTGATGCCATCCAGCCATCTCATCCTCTGTCCTCCCCTTCTCCTCCTGCCCCCAATCCCTCCCAGCATCAGAGTCTTCTCCAGTGAGTCAACTCTTCTCATCAGGTGGCCAAAATACTGGAGTTTCAGCTTTAGCATCATTCCTTCCAAAGAAATCCCAGGGCTGATCACCTTCAGAATGGACTGTTTGGATCTCCTTGCAGTCCAGGGGACTCTCAAGAATCTTCTCCAACACCACGGTTCAGAGGCATCCATTCTTCGGCACTCAGCCTTCTTCACAGTCCAGCTCTCACATCCATACATGACCACAGGAAAGACCATAGCCTTGACTAGGTGAACCTTTGTTGGCAAAGTAATGTCTCTGCTTTTGAATATGCCATCTAGGTTGGTCATAACTTTCCTTCCAAGGAGTAAGCCTCTTTTAATTTCATGGCTGCAGTCACCATCTGCAGTGATTTTGGAGCCCAGAAAAAGAAAGTCTGACACTGTTTCCACTGTTTCCCCATCTATTTCCCATGTAGTGATGGGACCAGATGCCATGATCTTCGTTTTCTGAATGTTGAGCTTTAAGCCAACCTTTTCACTCTCCAATTTAATCAAGAGGCTTTTGAGTTCCTCTTCACTTTGTGCCATAAGGGTGGTGTCATCTGCATATTTGAGGTGATTGATATTTCTCCCAGCAATCTTGATTCCAACTTGTGTTTCTTCCAGTCCAGTGTTTCTCATGATGTACTCTGCATATAAGTTAAATAAACAGGGTGACAATATACAGCCTTGACGTACTCCTTTTCCTATTTGGAACCAGTCTTTTGTTCCATGTCCAATTCTAACTGTTGCCTCCTGACCTGCATACAAATTTCTCAAGAGGCAGATCAGGTGATCTGGTATTCCCATCTCTTTCAGAATTTTCCACAGTTTATTGTGATCTACACAGTCAAAGGCTTTGGCATAGTCAATAAAGCAGAAATAGATGTTTCTCTGGAACTCTCTTGCTTTTTCCATGATCCAGCGGATGTTGGCAATTTGATCTCTGGTTCCTCTGCCTTTTCTAAAACCAGCTTGAACATCAGGAAGTTCACGGTTCACATATTGCTGAAGCCTGGCTTGGAGAATTTTGAGCATTACTTTACTAGTGTGTGAGATGAGTGCAATTGTGTGGTAGTTTGAGCATTCTTTGGCATTGCCTTTAGCTACTACATATTCTGAGTAGCTAAAATGATGGAGATTATTGTGAACAGTTATATGCCAATAAAATGGAAAACAAAGAAGAAATAAATTCCAAGAAACATACAATTTCCTGAGACTAAATCAGAAAGTAATAAAAATATATGAACAGACTGATTACCAATAATGAAATTTTAAAAATAAAAAGCAAAAGCAAACAAGTTGAAAAACTCCCCCCAAAAAAGCCTCCAGGACCAGACAGCTTCACAAGTGAACTATACCAAACATTTTAGAAAGAGTTAACATCTCTTCTCAAACTATTAAAACTAATTGAAAAGGAAATTTTTATCATGACAGTAACTAGACTTATTGTGGTGATCATTTTATGATGTATATAAATACTGAATCACTATGTTATACACCTGAAACTAACATAGATCAATTATACTTCAGTTTAAAAAACTGTCTATATTCAAAATAGAACATGTATTCTATTAAGAGCTAGGATGTTGTTCTGACTAGTTCACTGCTGTGTCCTGTGACCCAAGGACTGTTCCTGGCAAACAGTCAATGTCTAATAAATATCTCTTCTCAACCCCAGGGATCGAACCCAAGTCTCCACATTGCCGGCAAATTCTTTACCGTCTGAGCCATTACTTTCATCAAAAAGTGGAAAAACCCTCCTAGTTGGCTTGCTGAAGTCCCCAATAGAGATCCTCAAGTGGAGGTGCAGGGATTGAACCTGGGGCCTCATGCGTGCTAAGCACACACTCTTCCACTGAGTTACATCCCCCTCCTTCCAACAATAAATATTTCTAGAATTAGTAAAGGAGTAGATGAAATTTTAGCCTGAGCTTCAGCCATATCATCTTGATAAAAGCTTACTTTACTGATTCCCAGTAGAAGGAAGTCCCAGTTTCCCAGATTTGTAGGTGTAATGTGCCAAGTTTCTATCCGTCCTGTTTGTTTCTATTCATTTCAACATCCACACCACTCATCTAGCTTCTTTTTTTTTTTTTTTTTGAGGGTGGGAGGGAAATGGGAAGAAAGAAGGGGAGTGATGGTGGGGAGGAGTATATGTAATTTCTTAACCAATGGCTTTCTGTTTTTAATCACAAAGAACACTTAAAAAAATCATGGTGAATTCATCTTATATTAGGAGGTTTGTTCTCGAAATGAAAAGTTCAGGAAACAAAAAGTCCAGTTTGGGTGTCCTCATCTTTAGGCACATCTTGGTATTTTGTATTGGTAAATCTATCTTTACCACAATATATTATTTAGGACAGGATCACATTTGTCACCTCTTCCTCCCTACTACCCAAAGTGGTACCAAACCCACAAAATAGTCAATAAACCTCCACAGAGTAAACAAATAAGTCTTTTTTTTTTTTTTTAAACTCTCCTGAGTGAACTGAATTTTTTGAGGCTCATAAGTAAATATGTTTTCCTCTTTACTTTGTCTATTACAGCCAGATTATGTGAGTGGGGTATTAAAGTCTCCCACTATTATTGTATTGCTCTAGAGAATGTCCTTTAGTTTTTGTTGGAGAAATGGTTTAGTGGTGCTAAATTCTCTCAACTTTTGCTTATCTGTGAAGCTTTTGATTTCTCCTTCATATTTGAATGAGATCCTTGCTGGATACAATAATCTAGGCTGTAAGTTATTTTCCTTCATCACTTTAATTACGTCTTGCCATTCCCTCCTGGCTTGGAGAGTTTCTATTGAAAGATCAGCTGTTATCCTTATGGGAATTCCCTTGTGAGTTATTTGATGTTTTTCCCTTGCTGCTTTTAATATTTGTTCTTTATATTTAATCTTTGTTAATTTGATTAATATGTGTCTTGGGGTGTTTCGCCTTGGGTTTATCCTGTTAGGGACTCTCTGGATTTCTTGAACTTGAGTGGTTATTTCCTTCTCCATTTTAGGGATGTTTTCAACTATTATCTCCTCAAGTATTTCCTCATGATCTTTCTTTTTATCTTCTTCTTCTGGAACTCCTATGATTCGAATGTTGTAGCGTTTGATGTTATCCTGGAGGTTTCTGAAATTGTCCTCATTTCTTTTGATGCGTTTTTCTTTTTTCTCGTCTGATTCATTTATTTCTAGGATTCTATCTTCTAGTTCACTAATCCTATCTTCTGCCTCTGTTATTCTACTATTTGTTGCCTCCAGGGTGTTTTGGATCTCATTTATTGCATTATTCATTATGTGTTGACTCTTTTTTATTTCTTCTAGGTCCTTGTTAGACCTTTCTTGCATCTTCTCAATCCTTGTCTCCAGACTCTTTAACTGTGATTCTATTTTGATTTCGAGATTTTGAATTAATTTCACTATCATTATTCGGAATTCTTTATCAGGTAGATTCCCTATCTCTTCCTCTTTGGTTTGGTTTGGTGGGCATCTATCCTGTTCCTTTAGCTGCTGGGTATTCTTTTGTCTCTTCATTTTGTTAAAATTGCCGAATTTAGAGTGTCCTTACTATATTCTGGTAGTTTGTTGAATTCTCTTTATTGAGGCGGTTTACAGGTCTTTTCAATATCTGATCTCTGCCTTGTTACAGAGGGGGCGGAGATGAACACCCAAATCTAAACCGGCCAGGTTCAGGCACTCAGATAGTCCTCAGAAGCACAGACTTGGTTGAGTCTGTGTTTTATGCCCTTCCCAGATCTGAGTAGCGCAGGTGATGAAATGTTCAGCGAGCACAGGTGCTGCGACTTATCGCCTCTCCACCGCTCAGTTTTCTGGGTATACAAACAGCGCACTTTCTCAGGCAGATGTTGACCATCCAGAGCCCCAAGAAGCGTGAGTCAGCACAGAAACCTACTCACAGTTCCGTTAGACAGTGTCTCTCTAGGGCTATAATTGCCCGCCTCTGGCCCTGGCTGCCTGTCACCGGAGTGGGACGGCCTGCAACCGGCCAACTCTGTGCAGCCCTTTGTTCCGTAGGTAGTCCTGGTGGTGTCTTAAGTTAGGGCTGGCTTTTGATGTAGTAGATAACTGACAGTCTGGTTATTTCGCTCAGATAGCGCCCGAGATAGCCAGGCCAAATCCTTTCTCAAAGCAATGCAGGCCTCGCCGCTCCTCCTAGCCCAGCCCCCACTTGCCAATAGCAAATGCTGGTGTCCGCGCCAGTTCTCCGCAAAAGGAGTTACAGCAGGGCTCGTTTTCTCGTTTTGAAGACAATGAGCTGTCTTTCTAAGTGCCTGATGTCCTCTGCCGGCATTCAGAAGTTGTTTTATCGAGTTTATTCAGCATTCAAATGTTCTTTTAATGGATTTGTGGAGGAGAAAGTATTCTCCCCGTCTTACTCGTCTGCCATCTTAGGTCCTCCTCCTCATCTAGCTTCTAATCATTAAAAATTTTTTTTGGTTAGTGAAATTTCCTGAGTTTCCTATTTTCCTAGAAATAGTGTGTTTTTGCCCAAGTTTGATATCTTTTATCTACGTAAAACTTAACAAGACCTCCATATTGGAACTAACACTTTTCAGGTCTCTGAAACCAGAAAAGGGGTAGAAATTTCACAAGTTCACCCATTTATTTGGGCTCAGCATTTCCTCCATCATTTCATCTAATTATTAAACTTAGGCATGGTAAACTCTGTTTCTTATAATGCTAAATTTGAAAAGCCAAATTCCTACACAGTCATTTTAGAAAACTCAATAGGAAAACTGAATACAAAAGTTTAAAAATTTTTTATTTCTCCCTGCATATTTAATTAAAATGCTTTTTTAATGTACGTTCCACAAAAGGATTATGTTTATTTGGTTATTCTTCATCAGAAAAAAACGTGTTTACGACATCAAGTATTCAAGTGGAGAAGAATGCTCATTTTCAAAAAACAAGAATGTGACCTAATTAGACTTATTTATTCCTTGCTTTCATCTTACAGATTTTTGTTATGCCAGAGTACACCAAAGCATGTCCATTTTTTGTATTAAAAAGAATACAAACAACAGTTGATTTTTAACTTAAGCAAGATTGCCTTAATATTGGGAAATATTTACCTGACTAGAATATAGAGAATTCCAGGGACGGGGGAGCCTGGTGGGCTGCCATCTATGGGGTCGCACAGAGTCGGACACGACTGAAGTGACTTAGCAGCAGAGTATGGAGAAGAGGGTTATTTCTGTGCCTGGGACATACGGATGTTTTAAATATGTCATGAGACTGTTATTTGGCTGATTAAAGTCAGATCTTCACATGGCAAATGAACCAAGCCAATTACCCTAGAAATTCTTGTTGGTGTTATACTATTTCAGCTGTCAGTGTGGTGGAAATACGCAACAGAGAATCAAAAATCACTTGGAATCAACAGTATGCTTACCAAAATACAATATATTTTTAGTTCTGAAGGGTTTTTTATGATAATATAGAAAATTTAAAAAGAATATATGGATCAATTGCCCACAGTGTATTCTAATGATGAAGATACTATTATTGTTATTGTCACCTCCAGTGGAACAGTTAATAAGATTCAAAATTACATGTAAAACACCCCAAATTCTCCTTTCTTTGAGATAGTCATATGTTGTTTTATTGAAACCGACTCACCCCTTCTGAAATGAGTTTAAACTGTTACAAGTTCAGAGAGGGTTTTCAAGGGCACACGGGCAAACAGAAACACACATGTGAACATACATGGAGCAGGGTGGGTGAAAGGGAGAGTAGAGGAGCACACCTTTCATTCCTCTGTCTACCAGCAGCCCTGAGATCAAGCTGGCATGCTTGTATCTTTTCAGCACATAGAGCACTTTTCACCAAATTGGTATAAAAGTTCAGATCAGATCAGATCAGTCGCTCAGTCGTGTCCGACTCTTTGTGACCCCATGAACTACAGCACGCCAGGCCTCCCTGTCCATCACCAACTCCCGGAGGTCACTCAGACTCACAACCATCGAATCAGTGATGCCATCCAGCCATCTCATCCTCTGTCGTCCCCTTCTCCTCCTGCCCCCAATCCCTCCCAGCGTCAGAGTCTTCTCCAATGAGTCAACTCTTCGCATGAGGTGGCCAAAATACTGGAGTTTCAGCTTTAGCATCATTCCTTCCAATGAACACCCAGGACTGACCTCCTTTAGAATGGACTGGTTGGATCTCCTTGCAGTCCAAGGGACTCTCAAGAGTCTTCTCCAACACCACAGTTCCAAAGCATCAATTCTTCGGCACTCAGCCTTCTTCACAGTCCAGCTCTCACATCCATACATGACCACAGGAAAGACCATAGCCTTGACTAGGTGAACCTTTGTTGGCAAAGTGATGTCTCTGCTGTTGAATATGCTATCTAGGTTGGTCATAACTTTCCTTCCAAGGAGTAAGCGTCCTTTAATTTATTTTCCTGGAAGAAAGCTCTTCAGTGCACCTGTGCTTGCAGATGCCATTCCAGTTGGTTCTCAGGCTATTGTCATATGGGAAATATGAACTAAATTCATCTTACATGAGCTAATGCAAGACATACAGAAACTAGAGTAACTGGCAACAGAGTGATACCACTCTAATGGCAGAAAGTGAAAATGAACTAAAGAGCCTCTTCATGAGGGCTAAGGAGGACAGTGAAAAAGCCAGCATAAAACTCAGTATTAAAAACCTAAGATCATGGGATTTGGTCCCATCACTTCATGGCAAATAGAAGGGGAAAAGATGGAAGCAGTCACAGATTTTCTCTTCTTGGACTCTAAAATCACTATGGAGAGTAACTTCAGCCATGAAATTAGAAGACAATTATTTCCAGGCAGGAAAGATATCACTTTGCTGACAAAGGTCCATCTAGTCAAGGCTATGGTCTTTCCAGCAGTCATGTACAGATGTGAGAGTTGGACCATGAAGAAGGCAGAGCACTGAAGAATTGATGCTTTCAAACTGTGGTGCTAGAGAAGACTCTTGAGAGTCCCTTGGAAAGCAAGGAGATCAAATCAGTCAGTCTTAAAGTATATCAATCCTGATTATTTTTGGAAGGACTGATGCTGAAACAGAAGTTCCAATACTTTGGCCACATGATGCAAACAGGTGACTCATTAGAAAAGACTCTGATGCTGGGAAAGATTCAAAGCAGAAGAAGAGGATGTTTGGTTGGCATCACCAATTCAATGGAAGTGAACTTGGGCAGGTTCCAGGACAGGGAAGCCTGTCGTGCTACAGTCCATGGGGTCACAAAGAGTTGAACACAACTTGGTGACTGAAAAACAACAAAAGGTCAACTGCCACTGAGAAGACAAGAGACTCAGGTCTCAATAGAAGTTGATCTTTAGAGAATCCCTAACTTGAGGGTAAAATGATATATGTATGAAAAGGCAAAATGATAGGATATTGAAAAAGAAACTCCCCAGGTCAGTAGGTGCCCAATATGCTACGGGAGATCAGTGGAGAAATAACTCCAGATAGAATGAAGGGATGGAGCCAAAGCAAAAAGAATACCCAGCTGTGGATGTGACTGGTGATAGAAGCAAGGTCTGATGCTGTAAAGACCAATATTGCATAGGAACTGGGAATGTCAGGTCCATGAATCAAGGCAAATTGGAAGTGGTCAAACAAGACATGGCCAGAGTGAATGTCGACATTCTAGGAATCAGCAAACTGAAATGGACTGGAATGGGTGAATTTAACTCAGATGACCATTATATCTACTACTGCAGGCAGGAATCCCTCAGAAGAAATGGAGTAGCCATCATGGTCAACAAAAGAAATGCAGTGCTTGGATGCAATTCCAAAAACAACAGAATGATCTCTGTTCGTTTCCAAGGCAAACCATTCAATATCACAGTAATCCAAGTCTATGCCCCAACCAGCAACACTGAAGAAGCTGAAGTTGAACAATTCTATAAAGATCTACAAGACCTTTTAGAACTAACACCCCAAAAAGATGTTCTTTTCATTATAGGGGACTGGAATGCAAAAGTAGGAAGTCAAGAAACACTTGAAGTAACAGGCAAATTTGGCCTTGGAATACAGAATGAAGCAGGGCAAAGACTAATAGAGTTTTGCCAAGAAAATGCACTGGTCATAACAAACACCCTCTCCCAACAACACAAGATAAGACTCTATACCTGGACATCACCAGATGGTCAACACCAAAATCAGATTGATTATATTCTTTGCAGCCAAAGATGGGGAGCAAAAATAAGACCAGGAGCTGACTGTGGCTCAGATCATGAACTCCTTATTGCCAAATTCAGACTGAAATTGAAGAAAGTAGGGAAAACCACTAGATCATTCAGGTATGACCTAAATCAAATCCCTTATGATTACACAGTGGAAGTGAGAAATAGATTTAAGGGCCTAGATCTGATAGAAAGAGTGCCTGATGAACTATGGACGGAGGTTCATGACATTGTACAGGAGACAGGGATCAAGACCATCCCCATGGAAAAGAAATGCAAAAAAGCAAAATGGCTGTCTGGGGAGGCCTTAGAAATAGCTGTGAAAAGAAGAGAAGCAAAAAGCAAAGGAGAAAAGGAAAGATATAAACATCTGAATGCAGAGTTCCAAAGAATAGCAAGAAGAGATAAGAAAGCCTTCTTCAGCGATCAATGTAGAGAAATAGAGGAAAACAACAGAATGGGAAAGACTAGAGATCTCTTCAAGAAAATCAGAGATACCAAAGGAACATTTCATGCAAAGATGGGCTCGATAAAGGACAGAAATGGTATGGACCTAAAAGAAGCAGAAGACATTAAGAAGAGGTGGCAATACACAGAAGAACTCTACAAAAAAGATCTTCATGACCCAGGTAATCACAATGGTGTGATCACTGACCTAGAGCCAGACATCCTGGAATGTGAAGTCAAGTGGGCCTTAGAAAGCATCACTACAAAAAAAGCTAATGGAGGTGATGGAATTCCAGTGGAGCTATTCCAAATCCTGGAAGATGATGCTGTGAAAGTGCTGCACTCAATATGCCAGCAAATTTGGAAAACTCAGCAGTGGCCACAGGACTGGAAAACATCAGTTTTCATTCCAATCCCAAAGAAAGGCAATGCCAAAGAATGCTCAAACTACCTCACAATTGCACTCATCCCACATGCTAGTAAAGTAATGCTTAAAATTCTCCAAGCCAGGCTTTAGCAATATGTGAACTGTATACTTCCTGATGTTAAAGCTGGTTTTAGAAAAGGCATAGGAACCAGAGATCAAATCACCAACATCCACTGGATCATGGAAAAAGCAAGAGAGTTCCAGAAAATCATCTATTTCTGCTTTATTGACTATGCCAAAGCCTTTGACTGGCTCACAATAAACTGTGGAAAATTCTGAAAGAAATGGGAATACCAGACCACCTGACCTGTCTCTTGAGAAATCTGTATGCAGGTCAGGAAGCAACAGTTAGAACTGGACATGGAACAACAGACTGGTTCCAAATAGGAAAAGGAGTCCGTCAAGGCCGTGTATTGTCACCCTGTCTATTTAACTTACATGCAGAGTACATCATGAGAAACGCTGGACTGGAAGAAACACAAGATGGAATCAAGATTGCTGGGAGAAATATCAATAACCTCAGATATGCAGATGACACCACCCTTATGGCAGAAAGTGAAGAGGAACTAAAAAGCCTCTTGATGAAAGTCAAAGTGGAGAGTGAACAAGTTGGCTTAAAGCTCAACATTCAGAAAATGAAGATCATGGTATCCGGTCCCATTACTTCATGGGAAAAAATGGGGAAACAGTGGAAACAGTGTCAGACTTTATTTTTCTGGGCTCCAAAATCACTGCAGATGGTGACTGCAGCCATGAAATTAAAAGACGCTTACTCCTTGGAAGGAAAGTTATGACCAACCTAGATGGCATATTCAAAAGCAGAGACATTACTTTGCCAACAAAGGTTCACCTAGTCAAGGCTATGGTCTTTCCTGTGGTCATGTATGGATGTGAGAGCGGGAGTCTGAAGAAGGCTGAGGGCCGAAGAATTGATGCTTTTGAACTGTGGTGTTGGAGAAGACTCTTGAGAGTCCCTTGGACTGCAAGGAGATCCAACCAGTCTATTCTGAAGGAGATCAGCCCTGGGATTTCTTTGGAAGGAATGATGCTGAAGCTGAAGCTCCAGTATTTTGGCCACCTCATGCGAAGAGTTGACTCATTGAAGAAGACTCTGATGCTGGGAGGGATTGGGGGCAAGAGGAGAAGGGGACGACAGAGGATGATATGGCTGGATGGTATCACTGACTCAATGTATGTGAGTTTGAGTGAACTCCGGGAGTTGGTGATGGGCAGGGAGGCCTGGTGTGCTGCGATTCATGGGGTCTCAAAGAGTCGGACACGACTGAGCGACTGATCTGATCTGAAACTTGAAGGAGGAAGATGAACTTGGGTTTGTTCTCTTGTTCATTTAATATATATGTACCTATGTATAGCATATAATTAGAGATAGCAAGGTAATTTAAGGATTGGAATATTGCAACCGAAAAGGGAAAAGGCTGAAGACAAGGTCAGAGACAAAATAATACTGCAAGCCTTTTCACTGAGATATCTGAATGTTTAGGTCTCTGGGTTCCTGCCTCCAACAAGTTTGAGAGAAGCTCAAGATGTTTTTTCTTGGGCTATCTTATGAAATGTAAGAGAAAGGAATTAATTTCCTGATCCAAAGGGTATAGCCTCTTAGTCCTACTCATACTTGTGCCCCATAAATCTTACTCCTAGCTCTGTCTGCTCTTCTAAACTGGGAGTCCTGGAACATGAGTGCCGGAAATGCGTCTTCATTAAGTATACTCACTCGACTGGTATCTCCAAACTGAAAATGAGAAATATTTATCAACTGACTACACATTGGTCACTCAATAAAGGTTTTGGGGGTAAAGAGTAAAGGATAAAAATACAAACATAAAATTCAGTCCCTAACTGAACAACTTTTGTTTTTTAATTCCACGGTCAACTGGTAAAACATCTATATCCATAATGTATTCTGTTGTGTACAAGATTTAATATCATATTCTGTAGTAGAGAGCTAATAGATTAACTTGCTAAAAATATTTTTATGTGTTTGTTTTTTTGTATGTTCTGGACACAAATTCACAATAATTAGTTTCTTTATTCATAACTTGTTTCCCAATTATGAACCTACCAACTCTTTCACCTTTTGTTAGCTTTTTATTTTTACTTATTTTTAAATAAAACCATTATTTATTTATTTATTCTTGGTTGTGCTGGGTCTTTGTTGCTGCACAGGCTTTTCTCTAGCTGCAGCAAACGGGGGCTACTCTCCAGTTGCGATGCACAGGCTTCTATTTGTGGTGGCTTCTCTTGTGGAACATGGGCTCTGCAGCATGCAGGCTTTATTAGTTGCAGCACGTGGGCTCAATAGTTGTGGTCTCAGGCACTAGAGCACAGGTTTCATAGTTGTGGCACACAGGTTTAGTTGCTCTGAGGCATGTGGGATCTTCTCAGACCAGGGATTAAATCTGTCTCCTGCATTGGCAGGAGGATTCTTTACCACCCCACCACCAGGGAAGCAGGGAAGTCCTAGTTTTTAAACCAGTTTTAACTGGGGATATGTTTTGAACTCAAGTATAATGTAAAATAATGATAATCGGCGACTGCTCTGGACATATGCTCTTAGAGGGTTTATAGTTATTAAACTTTAGGAAAAATATAATTGAAGGGAAGTAATATGAACATAAAGTTTATATGAGTGTTTGTGAATCTCTTTAAATTCATTAAAAACAACCTACAGTGAATTTTCTCAAATGTAAACAGTGTTGATTTTCAAACGTCAAAAGTTGCTCATTCAATCATGTGCTTTCTTCAAATGGAGACAAATGGTGTAGTAATCAACACAATGTAATATTATTTTAAACAAAATCCAAGGCTGCAAACAGAAAATGTCTTATTATTTCTATTTCTTTAAACAACTCTTAACTCTGTCATTTATTGGTGTAAAGTATGCTTTTCAATATTTAGATTTATTATTTCTTGGACTAGTTAATTGACTTTTTTCTGTGAAATTTCTTAGTATCATCAACTGAGTCAAATTAGGTATTAAACAACATGGCTTGCAAAATTTAAAAAAGACATATAAGTCTGAGTATTACTTTTCCTAGGGATAAACAAATAAGCATTTCTTTTAATGTTTGAAATTCTGCTTTAGAGAAATAGCATGTTATTTGAAACTAAAGTATGTACTAATTCTGTGTTAGGCTTACTCCATTCATCCTATGTAAGTTTGATTTTTAAATATAAATATGTATAAGAGCAATAATATCAACAAATATCCTCAAAATTATAAACTTAAAACAAGTGTTTCAATCTATCAGTGCTCAAAGATTTAAATGAATCTCTGTAAGCATGACCAAATGTATCCACAAACATATACTTCTACAGAAGGCAAAAAGCATACCTCAAAGGGATTTAAAATGAAGGCCGGGGTGGAACGGTGGGGAGGGAGGTTCAAGAGGGAGAGGGAGGGGATATATATAATTATGACTGATGCACGGCAGAGACCACCACATGGTAAAGCAGTATCTGGAAACATATACACTACCATATGTAAGACAGTCAGCGAGAACTTGCTGTATGACTCAGGGAGCTCTAACCAGTGCTCTGTGACAAGCTAGAGGGGTCGGATGGCGTGGGACTTGGGAGGGAGGTTCAAGAGGAAGGGGACATATGTGTACCTATGGCTGATTCATGTTGATGTATTGCAGAAACAAACACAATATTATAAAGCAATTATTCTTCAATTAAAAATAAATTTTAAAAGCATGTAAAAAATAACGAAGGCAGGCCATCATGACACATAGGCTGTTGAACCGACTTCATCAGGTAGGATTTTGGACTGAAAGGTGAGTCATTGTACTCACTAAAGTTTTCCATTGAAACAAGCACCTGATGAATTCCTGAGACCCACGGACTGCGGCCCACTAGGGTCCTCCGTCCATGGGATTTTCCAGACAAGAGTACTGGGGAGGGGTGCCATTGCCTTCCCTGGAGAAATCCTTTACTGAAGCTAAAAAGAGAAAGCAATCCCTTTCTCTGCTGAACACACAGGAGAAAGCACAGTCCATGGAAGAAACTCCGGTTTTGAAGTTTTGAAGCCAAGAAAAGAAAACAAAAGAAAAGCTGGAGCTACTGGCAGGATGAAGAGGAGGCAATAAAGCAATATGTAACTGAGTTTAGCCTAGAATCCAGAGCTAGAGGAATCAACAACCACTATATTAGTATCTTTCTCAGGAATTGATGAAACAGCTGAAGGAAATGCTGCTGCTGCTGCTGCTAAGTCGCTTCAGTTGTGTCCGACTCTGTGCAACCCCATAAACAGCAGCCTACCAGGCTTCTCCGTTCATGGGATTCTCCAGGCAAGAACACTGGAGTGGGTTGCCATTTCCTTCTCCAATGCATAAAAGTGGAAAGTGAAAGTGAAGTCACTCAGTCATGTCTGACTCCCAGCAACCCCATGGACTGCAGCCCACCCTCCATCCATGGGATTTTCCAGGTAACAGTACTGGAGTGGGGTGCCATTGCCTTCTCCAGAAGGAAATGCTAGATTTCCCCAAACTACTTAGGATGGGGACTCAAACTATTTAGAAAACTTTCTGGAAGGATGTAAACCAAATGATTAAACACTTTTTATTGGAAAGAGGGATAACTGGAAACCTTAAGTCTTTTACCTTCTATATTTTAACATCATTTAAAAATAAACATGAATTATCTTTATAAACATATTCAAAAGCAGAGACATTACTTTGCCAACAAAGGTTCATCTAGTCAAGGCTATGGTTTTTCCTGTGGTCATGTATGGATGTGAGAGTTGGACTGTGAAGAAGGCTGAGCGCTGAAGAATTGATGCTTTTGAACTGTGGTGTTGGAGAAGACTCTTGAGAGTCCCTTGGACTGCAAGGAGATCCAACCAGTCTATTCTGAAGGAGATCAGCCCTGGGATTTCTTTGGAAGGAATGATGCTAAAGCTGAAACTCCAGTACTTTGGCCACCTCATGCAAAGAGTTGACTCATTGGAGAAGACTCTGATGCTGCGAGGGATTGGGGGCAAGAGGAGAAGGGACAACAGAGGATAAGATGGCTGGATGGCATCACTGACTCGATGGACGTGAGTCTGAGTGAACTCCAGGAGTTGGTGATGGACAGGGAGGCCTGGCGTGCTGGGATTCATGGTGTCACAAAGAGTCGGACACGACTGAGTGACTGATCTGATCTGATCTTTATAAACATGACAATCAGTAAAGATGTTTTCACAATCAATATTTTTATGTATTGGTTTAAAGTTATACCACAGTGAAAAATTCAGATGATAGTGTTGTTCAGAAGGTATAAAGTTTGTCGTTCTTACTCCCTCTGCTGGCTGGTCAACAGGACCAATGAAGGAACCTTCCTCCTGGCCACCTATTCTAGGAGACTCTGATGGGGAGCAGAACAGTAGCACCTCTTCTTTAGAAAACTCTCAGTTGCAGAGGCAGGACCATATGGCCGGTTGTTTCTCCATCTGGAGGGAGTCTGGTGACTCAGAAAAGATGGTTCTTCTTGAAGAATTCTTAGTGTGAAAGCACTCAGAGTTTGTCACCCTTTAAAAAGGGGCTTCCTTGGTGGCTCAGTGGTAAAGAATTTTCTTGCGAATCAGGAGGTATGGGTTCAATCTCTGGGCCAGGAAGATCCCCTGGACAGGGAAATGGCAACCCACTCTAGTATTCTTGCCTATTAAATCCGACCGACGGAGGAGCCTGGTAGACTATAGTCAATGGGGTTTGCAAAAAGAGTTGGACACGACTTAGCAACTAAAAAACAACAATAATTACCTTAAGATCTACCAATGGTATCTCATGTGTGGTTATTTTTAACCTTAAATTTGATAAATGGATTAAGAGCCTCAGTTACCAAATGACAGTCTTTCCTTCTTGTGTCTGTCTGAAATTTTCCAGGAAGCACAAAAAGTGCGTTGCTTGCAGTCAGAGCAAACTCACCAGTCACTTTATACCTGCAGGTACTCGGCCTTCAGGAAAGCCATCCACCCCTTCAACCCATATCCACAGTCATGCCAGGAGACACACAGGTGGTAATGACTCCAGTGTGAGCTCCTGGGGGCACACTTTCTCCTCCAGATGCAAGAGCTCTTCCTTTCTGCCTCTTGGGCCGTAGACTTTCAATGGTGCTGGCTGCCTCAGCTAAGGGATGTCCCCGGCTGTGCAGATGAGGACCTGGCCTCTGCTATCCCGAGACACCGTTCATGCTCCCATTTCTTCTGTCTCCTCTGAGGCCCTCACTCCCTGAAGCATGCCTTTTGATTCCCATGTTGACTGCTTTCTCTGCTAGTTGGAAGCCACTGTCCCCTCCTTGTGTCCAGCCCTTTCAAAGACAAGTTCTCACAGTTGAAAAATAGCCCCAGTGGCAATTCATTCTGTTCTTTTTTTGTCCCTACTGCAGCCTGTATAATCTGTTAATATGATGATCTTGTTTTATTTTTTAAAGTTTAAATTGTAAAATAAACCACTCAAGTATTGAGTCTAACTGACAGTTTACCACTGGGTATTCCTCCCCAAAGGCTTCTCTTGTGCCTTCCTGCTATCTGTCCTCACTTCCACACTCATCGTCCCTCTCACCCTACGCTGTCTGTCCACTGGCATATCTCCACTTGACTAAACTCAGACTCTGAACTAATTTCAAGGTCTTTGGTAGGGATGTTATGCTAATGAAAGCATGTGGCTAATTGCCTTCTAGCATGCTGTGACAGAGACGCTTTGAGTATCTGTTTGGAAATGTACAAACACACCCTCCAGAGAGATGTCAGCTGTGGTCAGAGGTAGATTTATAGATTTACCAAGTTTTAATGAATCTTAATGTTAGGGCCTCCCATTGGACGGGTTCTAAAGCCTCCTGTGTTCTCCGGTTAACTGGAGGAGGAGTGGCCCTAGCTAGCCATGGGCACAAAGCAGGGAGCCGTGCCCAGCTTGGTAGTCACCCTCTGCAACCTGTTGGTGGTACTGGGACTCCAAATATAACCTCAGGCCTCCAGATCATATCTGTGAGAAGGGTTAAGGAGATGTCTCCCTGCTTATGGGCAACTATCACCAGCATTCAGGAATATTTTCTGTTGATCATCTCAGGTACCACCCACTCAGAAGAAGGAGCAGAAAAGGCCTCATCAAAGTGGACCATCCACTGTGGCAGGAGGTTATCAGGGTCCATACCCAGCGACATTAATAGGCTAGAGTTTTCTTATCATTTTCCTGACCACTGCTCGAGAAAGAAATTCTGATGAGGCATTACCAATAATGAATGAAGAAACTGCAAGAAAGCTTTCTGATCACTCAATATCCATTAATCATGAGAGATGAAAGATTGAATTTCCATTCTTTCTAGAGAAAACACTGCAAAAAACTTTCACATTAAGAGATACAGTGTATGCAGCCCAAAAATGTAGGAAGAAAATTGTTACAGAACTGTTAGACATATTATCATCTTTTTTTAAAATTTTGTGGTATTGGTACTATTCGTCTCTTTTAAAAATAGTATTTCTGTGATTCATTTTCTCATTCTAAATACTTTCATAGCTTATTTTTGTATTCACAATTTGTTCAATTATGAATACACAAGAACAATTTGTGTTCTTGTTCTTAAGGCCCACCCACCTGGCACTAGTCTATCCAACACAAATTGTTGTCTGGTTCCCATTTGGGCTGTGACTTAGCAAGGACTAACCATGCAGGGACAGATGCAAAAAAAAAAGAGGTGTTTTTTAATTTTGATGCAGTTTAATTAAATCAATTAACCACAGATGTAACAATTTTTAGTAGGACTCTCACGTTTCTTCCACTGATCTATATGTTCCTTCTTGTGCCAATATCTCATTGTCTTGATTACTATTCATTTATAGTAAGCTTTGAGGGCAATATTTATTCTTGCTTTAAGATCCTGATATGACAAATGTTTTCCAGTGTATGATTCACCACCCCCCATAAAAAAAGGAATCAATATCTCTTTGCTCTCTTTCATAGAGCTTGAGGAGGTTTTTAGATGAAAAAAAAAAAAAAAGAATACAAATGTCATATTCAAATTATTAAATGGGAGATTTGGTCTCTTCATTTTCTCTCAATACAATGTTCTTTTTAAAAAGGTTAAAACATACTACTTTACAAATCATAAATAGCTTTGGGGAATTAGGAAAAAGTAGCATTCTTTAGTTAAAAATTACTGGCTAACCTTATCCTAGTTCTTGGAGATACATTACCACCAAGTCCTAGAAAAGCAAATCAGCAAAAAGCCTGACCCATTAATCTCAGTGACCCTTACACACCTAAGTGTCTCCTCCAACCATGTTTAATTCAAACCAAACTTTGCACAGTAGTAAAATAAGACCTGCTTTACCTTAAAAAAAAAAAAGAAAAAGAAGCATTTTTGTTTTGTCAGTGTGTGATCTATTTGGGATTAAAGTTTGTTTCTTTCTAGAACTATTTAGGAAAAAAGTTAAGTCTAGAGTACCCCAAGGGCTTCCCTGATGGCTCAGTGGTAAAGAATCTGCCTGCAATGCAGGAGACCCAGGTTCAATCCCCGGGTGGGGAAGATCCCCTGGAGAAGTAAATGGCACTCCAGTATTCTTGCCTGGGAAATCCCATAGACAGGGAAGCCAGGCAGCAGTCCATGGAGTTGCAAAGTAGTCAGATACAACTTAGCAACTAAAACAACAGAGTACCCCAAATCAAAGCATATTGTTTGCTGTGAGTGATCAAATCCCCAAATCCCTCTCTGAAATAACTCTTCCCCTTTGTCTATATTTTTTAAATGACAGAAAAATTATGACATTTATAATGCAACTGATGCCGAATTATTACCCAACAGGCTAAGTAAGTGCTTAAGATGTCAAAAAAGCAGATGAACCAGAAATTACTAGCAAAGTTTAACTGTGACGAACTTATGCAGCATTTCAAAGTAAGGAAATCTAGAAAAGGCCATTTTAATTTCAGTATTTAGGTGAGCTTTATGATCTTTTGAAAAAATAATTTTTAAAAAAAATTACATCTGGGGTTGCCATCACAGTCTTTTTAGTATCTGGAGCTTCTAAAATTCTCATTCCAGGCCCAGATTAAAAAAAACAAACAAAACTCTAAACACAGAGGGTTAAGGCACCAAAGATGAAAGCTAGTACACTCACAACTATTTATATTGCAAAAGCTTTGCCCTTCTTCAAGAACATGCAGTTTCCCAAACACTAACCTCTCTTTACAAGGTTATGCCTATTAGCTGGGATTTGAAACTCAATAGCAACACTGTTCATCCTTGGTTCAATTCAGATTGTAATTTCTTTTTAAACTACCTGACCCTTATAATCATATGGTGAGTAGGTCTGATCATTCATCTTCCTGAAGCCAAAGTACTTGGTCTGAACACAGAGTCACTTGTGTTTCTGAAGTCTCTCAGCATCATGACTGGGGTAAAAACTGTTGATTGAGGAAAGTTAGAAAGAAACCTTTCATAAAACATTTTCATTGTCTTTTTTTTTTTTTTCTTTTTTTCTGGAACTAAAATTCCTGATTGGAAAAGTAAAAGTGTTCCTAGATACAAGGATGAAGTTTTAAGAGATGTTTCTAATGAACTGTGGAAGCTATGAACCATTTCATTGTCCCCAGTGCCAGAATTTGCTAATTAAGATTTTGCTTTTTCTTAGAGCCCAGTATTTATTAAGCATTCAGCAAATTCTTACTGAATGAATAAATGAATGATTCTACCCAACTTCATGTCTTTGTCTTGAAGCTATGTCTTCCCTCATAGAATTAAAATGTTGCGTTGCTGTCCAACTTCATGTCTGGTGCACCAGAGCCCACATGTTGTCCAGATATGATTACAGTTTGCAGGAGAGAAATCCTGGAGCTGCTTGTTTGGATTGTATTTCTGCTCATCCCTGAACCAATTGCCAAGGCAAAAGGAATGGGACAGGCTGACCAATTTATCTAAAGTAGTGCCTACCACCTCTGAAGTCAGGTTGGAGTCAATTTCACCCAAAGCATGTGGCTGCTACCCAACAGAGGAAAAAGAATATTCCATAGGAAAGTCTGATACCATTCAGAATGGGCAAGAGTTGAATGGATTCTTCGTAGGCAACTAAGGCATACTGACAATGTAATTTCTACTTTCAGTATGACTCAATGAAAAATTGATAAATATAACATATGTGTTAGAAATCATTCTTTCTTAAGAGTTAAGGAAAACCTGCTTTAGATTGGCTGGGAAAAATTTTTTTCGTTCCATTGGACACTATGGTCTTTTTCCTAGGGAAGGGATGCTAAGATAGGGGATGCCATGCATTGTATAGAGGACTTTTAGATTTTTTTAACTAGACATTGTTTAGGTGACTGGTCTTGGGGATTTCTTAAACAGTTAACAGTGCTATTTACAAAGAGGTTTTAAACAAAAATTGGTTTCTAAGAAAAATTTCCCTAATTAGAGGTCATAGAAACATTCTTTAATATTTTCCTTCTTAGTACATCACTCCTTCCTGCATCTCAGACCTTTCTTCATTTTTCCCTACTCTAAATTCATCCTTATTCTTTAAATGAATATTGGTCGTAAATTCTCCTTTTTGAAAACAAACAAACAAACAAACAACTGTCTTTATTTTACCCTTGTTCTTGAAAGATAATTTCATTGGGCATTCATTTTAGACTGACAGTTATTTTCACTTTGTACCCAGAAGATGTTACTCTACTGTCTTTTGGCTTCAATTTTTGGCACTGAAAAGTTGGCTGTCAATTTATCATTCCTTTGTATGTGAAGTTTATTTATTCTGGCTGCTTTTAAGATCGCTTTGTCTTTGTTGTTCTTAAGTTTCCTTGTAAAGAAACTACATTGGTTTCCTTTTACTTATCCTGTGTGATATACATTTTTTCCCTTGTATTTGTGGAGTCATGTTTTTTGGCTAATTCTGGCAATTTCTCAACAATCATCTCTTCCATGTTTTTCTATTCTCTACCTTACAGACTCTGATTAGACACACATTCGATCTTCTCATTCAATCCTTCAGGTCTCATCCTCTGTCATTCATATTTTCTGTCTCCTTGTCTGTCCTTTCTACAGTTATGCCTTACTTTTCAGTTAGCTACTCATGAAAGCTTTTCATGATTAGGTCTTCAGCTATGCAAGTTACCCTTACTCTTGGGCTAAATCTCTACTTTCTGAAGATGTAAATTTGGTTCCTTTTATCCTGGTCTGATTTCAGTATTTCAGATGTACCATTCAACCTTGACATGAAACTTCCAGAAGGCACTAGAAACTGAACCTAGTATCAGTAAATCTTTGTTGAGGCTAAATACTACATTTCTAAGTTTCCACCAATGCTAAGAGATATTGGAGTTTGTAACTACTGTCTAACGGTACTTACAGTAAACACTTAAAAATCTCTACTTTGGGTTTGCCAAAGTGGGAATTAATGCCCTTTCAAGTTTATTTAAAGACTCAGTTGAGTTCTAGCAGACTCCCTCTAAAACAAGTAAGGGTGTTGTGCATGTAACGACTGCACAGGAAATCTGGTTTTGCCTTCTACCACTTACATTTTAAGCAGGAATGCCATCACTACACAAAACCTACAGGAATCCCACTCCGAGTAATTAAGTGACCAACCTCTTAAAAATCTGCCAGAAGCAACAGGGTCTATAAAAATCTATTTAGTGTGTCAGTTATTTAGCTCTATTTCTGCATTTAAAATTAGATTTGGAGAAAAGTAAAATTTCATAATTTTCTTGTTCAGTTGCCAAGTCATGTCCAACATTCATGATTTTACTGTTAACCAAAGGATTGCCAAGACAAAGGATTAAAACTGACAAATTGAAATTGTGTTTAATTTAGAAGAAAATGGGTTAAACATGAGCCACTGAGGCTGTTCTTTATTCCCATCCTGCTCCTACCCTTCCCCCCGCCAACCCCAAATATTAAGGGATAGGGCAGGTTAAATTAAAAATATTTTAAGGGACATTTTATAAGAAGCACACATAATGCATTGGCTTTGAGTGTATTCTGAAGAAATATAGATTCCAAAATCCTTTTCATTTTCCTTCCTTTCCAATATTGGGAGCAATAATTTTGCAGAACTCCTATAAATGTTAGTCCTGACTATCAGGACACACTAGCTTTAAATTCAGATGCTGCCATCAAAAGATGGAAGTTTCTTTACTAGAGACAATACATACAGATCAATTTTCAAACCATTAGTTACTCTACAGACACTTTTCCAGTAGTCTGTTAACTAAGAAAAATGAATGAAATTCAGTTACTTGGTAGTGAAGGAACATGGAACACAGAAAGCCAGTCCTCAAGAATAAGCGGTCCCCAAGTATAGGTGGCCCAAAGAATGACAAATCCATTCTCATTCCCTTACCTCTTTCCTCTCCCACCCACCATTTCCCCCCTAACATCAAGTGCTAAATGTAAGCTCCTTAAAGACAGGGGCCACATTCTCTTGGTTCACTCTAATAGCCTCTGTGCTCAGGCAAGTAGCAGCCTGACACAAAATAAATGCCAAATTAAGTACTCAAATATTTATTGAGCAACGAGACAGCAAGGGAGGGAGGAAACTGCTCAGTCCTCTGGCTCTCAGACCTCTTCAGTAACATCATAATATCTGAGCAGCTTGTTATTTCTCAGCGAGAAATTATACTTAACAAGATTGGCACCCACAATCAGTGAAGATAAAACTATTTTCTCCACCTTTTTTTAGGAATCTGTGTTTTCCAAAGTACTATCATGTGAGAAATAAAGAAATTGCCTGGATATAAACCTGCAGGTTCAACTTCATTTCAGCTGGATTTAACAAAGTCAATAGGCTCAGTGAAGCAGCATGTCTCTCACTATGACAAGACATGTAGAAAACCTGTTTTCCCTTCATGCTGAATTAAGCTGTTTCAACCTCTATATCTTCGTTCAGTTAGAACCAGCACATGATGACGTAAGCCTAAAGGGTTTCAGTGTGGTGAATTAGAAACATCAGAAGGGCGGATAGGGAAGGTGTGCCTGCGGCTCCGCCCTGGGTGGGTCTCAGGAGATCATCCCTGAGACCCTGTGAATCTGGAAGCCTTCTGGAGACTCCTGTCACTGCAGCCTGCACCACTGACGCCAGCTGAGTCTCAAGGAGCTGTCAGCGGCTGTCTCAGCTGTTGACAGCGCCAGAGCACGTGACCTGTGAGAAACCTCAAAGATGCTATGACGCCCATGTCCTCAGCCTGCACACACTTCTGTCTGGACGGTGTCTGAGGGAGGGTGTCTGAGGGCGGGCGAACTTGCCCTTCTCTGCCTCCTCAGTTGCCTGGAAATGCCTCTCATTGGACCACTCTTAGAACCAGAAAACAAACGGAGTTCTGGTTCTAGAAAAATGTACCTTCTGGCTTCCCTGCAAGGCAAAGGATACTTACACAGAGGAGACGGGGACACTGCGGTGACAGACAACCCAGCGAAGTGGTGAAACGCTGACAGATGGAAAGAGTCAACTATGTCAAGGAGAAAGCCTTGGATTTTTCTTCTCGTCTATTAGACTTGGCGGAAAAAAAAATAAGCAGTTTCTGTTTCTCTGTTGGTAAACAAGTCCATTTTCCTAATCAGAACAAAGTGCAGAACGAGAAGCCTTCAAAATAAAAAAAGTCTTATTTCATTGTAAATCTGTCTAAATCAGTACTCAAAACAAATTTTTTGTGTGTGTATTTTACTTTTTTAAATTTTAATTTTTTAATCGAAGCTTTATAGAATTGTGCTGGTTTCCGCCAACATCCAACATGAATCAGCCATAGGTATACAGAATCCCCTCCCTCTTGAATTTACTATTTTTTTAACAAAGGCAGTGACGACACTGAAGAAGACCCCATTTCAGCCTCTTCAAGGTGCAGTGCTCTCAGTGAACAACACAGACACAACTGCTGGGCACCCAGTGTGCTCAGGGGGCCTGACTCCAGAGGCTGTCAATACGGTTTGCTGTTTGAGATCAAGCTCCATCTGTGTCCACATCTGTATTTTTTAGGGTTGATCCCATGCCTACTGAAAACAAGCTGCATTGTGTTAGAATGGCACCAGATAGTCCTCTACCACTAATCTCTGTGCAAAACCAAAACATTTCCATAATATTTAATGACTGATACAGTGGTCAAACCGTTCCTGCGACACTGTCATTCAATTTAAGCAAAGAGGCTGGTTAATTACAGTCGGCGTCATGCAAATACGTCTTCAAAGCACACTAAAAGGAATGATGTGTCATTTGCTAAGGAAACTTCTTCAGCTTGAGACTCTGTTTGACTCAAACAGATTCAGATATGTTGACAGTCATGAAAGTAAGCATTGCCTTTCAAAGAGATTCTAAAATTCACCTAAAAGAAAACTTTGTTAAGAATTTTAAATATTTGAATACTGTACCATTTTTCATTTTATTTTTTTTCTCTCTTGTATTCTAAATATTTTGTGTAAAATTTTCTCTTAAGTTAATAAATTTCTTAAAAAGAGTAAAAAATCACTCGGGTTCCTGCTTTCAATGATCTGTGTCCCAGTCAAAATAATTTATAAAATATTATATTTTAAATTAAGGTGCTTAAACTCATGTCTCCCAAAGTAAGTGCTTTTGCTGTTACTGGGAACTCAGCAAGAAATAAACAGAAGTGGATGCATTTGCCTGTATGAGAATAAACACTTTATCCAGTATAGTCACAGAAGAAAATTGAGCTGATTTGTGGCAGCCATAAATAGTCCTAAAAGACTGGCTTGTTACACTTCTCTGTGCACTTAGAGAGAAGGATCACATTCCAGCAGGCCTGATGGGCTTGCACTGCCTTCAGAATAGGCAGAATTTGTAAGAATTCTCCTGCCTCCATAACCCAACCTGTTCAAGAAAGCAATCTCATGTAGGTGAACACAGTCTTGACGTTTCTAATTATTCACTCACAAAACAGTTTTCTATAGGCTCTTCTTGTGTTTTGGTAGCAAGCAAAACAGCTTCTACCTGTTAGCAGCAAAAGAGGGCTGCTAAAAAAACTTTGAGTGAGTTGGTACTCCAGCAAGATGCAAAAGGGCAGCCATGTGGTTACACTTCTGTTGGGATTTCAGGTAGTACAGTGGCAAAAGTGGGAGGTAAGTATCAAGTCCCGCAGAGGCGGAATTCTCATGAAATAAAACTCTCCAGGCACTTTTAAAATCATCTTTATTTTGTTTGCAAAGATACAATTTACTTAGTTACTTAATATTTAATTTGTTCCCATCTGAAGTCTCATAGCTTGCCATGTAAAACATTGCCTTCACTATCAAACTGCTATGTAAGAATATTATAAAATACAAACTATAAAGATGATCTTCTTTATAGTATTCAGATTAGTGCATTAAAACAACATTGATTTAAAAAGGCAAGTGAGTTAATTGGCAAACATCCAGTTCATTTGCTAATGCAGGATGGTACAAAATGATATGCAAAGGAAACCCAGAATTTTAAATGTTAGGTGCCCAAAAATAATAACTGTGGGAAAGTTACTTCCCCAAAGAAATCTTGACCCAAGGACACAAATGTAATCATTATTCTATAGGACAAAAGGGAAGGTAATTAATTTTCCATCATAACAGCTGTGGAGACACACAGCAGAATAAGTTTGGGGTCTTTAGAATTCTAACACAATAGGTACCGATTTGTCATACTCTTCCTCCAGATCACATTAAACATTTATACTGACAACATAGTTCCTTGTAAAGGAATGTCAGGCTCAACAGAATCTATATAAAAACCACCTATCCTTAGCATTTTACTAGGCAATCTACAACAAATGCTTACTATCTACACAGCAGGAGTGAAAGATATACTAGGAAGTTATTCACTGACTTCACTGAGAATCAACAAGGGTCTTAAGAGAAAAACAAAGATAAAGTTAAATAGACAACTTATGCTGCTGTGAACCAGGAAAACAACAAAGTACCAAACACAAACATATATGTTACTTTTTAAAGTTACTGACAATGTTTCCTCTGCTGGCACAAATCAAAATTAAATTGAAGATCTGTAATTAACACAAACATGGATGCATATTACATTGTGATGGGAAGATGCACACAGAAAACACACACACACCTTTAGATTTACGAATTTCCAAAAGCTAAGTCAACAGGATAAATAAATTATAAGTGAAAGGCAGATACAAGGTGGGCAGAACAGTTATTAGATTGAAAAGCATGAATGTTATGCCAGCAGTGATATGTAGGAAAACTTTCAGCATTAGAAAATATAAGATTTAATCCAAAGAAAACTTTCTTCCAAATAAAAATAACAGAGTACGGGAACCATCCTTTAGGCAACTGCTTTAAAATAATATAATACAAAAACCCACCATGATTAAAGGAATCTTCCTACATAATTTACATAATGTAGTGCAGTAGTATGCTCCTTTATCATCTTAGCCTTTCACTCCCCATATGATGAAACCGATAATTACAACTCCAATAACAAGGATAAAAATGATGATGCAGAGGGTTTTTCTGGATTTGCGCTGCAGATGCAAAAACAAAAAACATGTTTACAGATGTATGGAGCATCTCGATAGCAAGTGAAAATCATTTGGTTCTTTTCTAGAGTAAAATCAATGGTAATTTCTCACCCTCAAATTTGGGGCTATTTTTTTTTCTTTTCAACACATATAGTACTATACTTTCACAATATATTCTTGAATTAATGGTATTAATTCAGGGCGTAATTATTCAACTTTTGTTGGTGCTTTTTCTAGATGTGAGGTTGGGAAAGATACAGAGAAATAAAAATTAAGAGATAGTTTACCTATATGTGAAAACAAAAAACAGCTAAAAGACATTAATTTTTAAACTTTTATCAAAAAACTGCTCTTCAAAATGAGTTCTCTGACCATATCAGCAAATATTTGACAATGTTTCCTAAAGTTTACTTAAGTTTCCCAAATTGTTCTCATCCCTAAATATGAATGGAAACTGCATTCAGAATTTCAACATGCAAATAAATTTTTAAAAAGAGCTAAAAAAATTAAAAAACACTCATTTAAATTATAAAGGTTGAGCTTTGCTCCATTCTTCATTCCTGGCCCAGCTGTAGATTTCTATATTTCTCTAATGGCTTGTCCATCTCACGACAACATCCAGGAATCTTTTTTCTTACAAAGTAGAAAAGTCTGTAAATTTGCCTTGGGTCAACCAGAAGTAACACAAAATTTACCAAAAACATATGTTTCTGACTCAATTTTTCTTAAAACCTATTAATACTGTTTAGTATTCCATGTGGCCATCTAATTTTTCAACAAAATACTACTCTTCCTATATTAAACACAGTTCAATTTCATCATGCCCATGTATTTCCCCCAGACTCTACCTGGTTACCGCAGACTCATGTGTAATGTGCCTTCATCAACAATGACAACTGTTCCACTGGAGAATTTTTTATTTTCCCTGGGGCACCATCTCTAGGGGTGGCAAGACTCTGGGGTGCTATGATGAGAGCATTTTCCATCTTGTTTTATGGTCTTAGTCCATCCATCTATTTAGAAGCACCACACTGTATCTGGCAGAGGCGTCATTTAATATCAAGGCTGCCAAGTGGGACTACTGGGAAACTGCTCTCTTCCCAGCCCCTGTGCTGCATGGCTCTTTTCTCATCCCTCCAGGTCCTGTGAGAGCCCCTTGGACAGTAAGGAGATCAAACCAGTGAATCCTAACGGGAATCAACCCTGAATATTCACTGGGACTGATGCTGAAGCTCCAATACTTTGGACACCTGACGCAAAGAGCCAACTTACTGCAAAAGACTCTGATGGTGGCAAAGACTGAAGGCAGGAGAAAGGGGTGACAGAGGATGAGATGGTTGGATGGCATCATTGATTCAAACTCTGAGAGATGGTGAAAGACAGGGAAGCTTGGTGTGCTGCAGTCCATGGGGTTGCAAAGAGTTGGACACAACTGAGCAACTGAACAACAGTAACAACCAGGTCCTCTGGGATTAAGGCGGGGGAGGGGGGCAGTTCGAGCTCTGAAGGTTTAGCTTGGGAAGATGTGTTCCTTTTTCCCCAGAGCAGCTGTAGGATTTCCTTGTACAAGGAAAAGGAAAAGTAAAATTTGGGGATATATCTGCTGCTGCTGCTGCTAAGTCGCTTCAGTCGTGTCTGACTGTGCAACCCCAGAGACGGCAGCCCACCAGGCTCCCCCATCCCTGGGATTCTCCAAGCAAGAACACTGGAGTGGGTTGCCATTTCCTTCTCCAGTGCATGAAAGTGAAAAAGTGAAAGTGAAGTCACTCAGTTGTGTCAGACTCTTAGCAACCTATTGGACTGCAGCCTACCAGGCTTGTCCACCCATGGGATTTTCCAGGCAAGAGGACTGGAGTGGGTTGCCATTGCCTTCTCCTGGGGATATATCTGCATCTCCCTAAAATTCAAAAGCAAAATGAAATGACATGGATCCTAGTCACTGATGAATCTTGCTGAACTCTCTATTTGAGCAGATTTAATAACTGGCGGTTACAGATTACTCTAGGGGCGTGTGTGTGTGTGTTCAACTATTCATGAATGATACCTTCAGTCTACAATGCGGTGACATTAACTCTGCTGAGCTGCATGTACAGTGGAGGTGAGAAATAGATTTAAGGGACCAGATCTGATAGAAAGAGTGCCTGATGAACTATGGACGGAGGTTCGTGACATTGTACAGGAGACAGGGATCAAGACCATCCCCATGGAAAAGACATGCAAAAAAAAGCAAAATGGCTATCTGGGGAGGCCTAACAAATAGCTGTGAAAAGAAGAGAAGCGAAAAGCAAAGGAGAAAGGGAAAGATATAAGCATCTGAATGCAGAGTTCCAAAGAATATCAAGAAGAGATAAGAAAGCCTTCCTTAGCGATCAGTGCAAAGATATAGAGGAAAACAACAGAATGGGAAAGACTAGAGATCTCTTCAAGAAATAGAGATACCAAAGGAACATTTCATGCAAAGATGGGCTCGCAAAGGACAGAAATGGTATGGACCTAACAGAAGCAGAATTTATTAAGAAGAGGTGGCAAGACTACACAGAAGAACTGTACAAAAAAGATCTTCATGACCCAGATAATCACAATGTTGTGATCACTGATCTAGAGCCAGACATCCTGGAATGTGAAGTCAAGTGGGCCTTAGAAAGCATCACTACAAACAAAGCTAGTGGAGGTGATGGAATTCCAGTTGAGCTATTCCAAATCCTGAAAGATGATGCTGTGAAAGTGCTGCACTCAATATGTCAGCAAATTTGGAAAACTCAGCAGTGGCCACAGGACTGGAGAAGGTCAGTTTTCATTCCAATCCCAAAGAAAGGCAATGCCAAAGAATGCTCAAACTACCGAACAATTGCACTCATCTCACACGCTAGTAAAGTAATGCTCAAAATTCTCCAAGCCAGGCTCCAGCAATATGTGAACTATGAACTTCCAGATGTTCAAGCTTGATTTAGAAAAGGCAGAGGAACCAGAGATCACATTGCCAACATCCGCTGGATCATCAAAAAAGCAAGAGAGTTCCAGAAAAACATCTATTTCTGATTTATTGACTATGCCAAAGTTTGACTGGGTGGATCACAATAAACTGTGGAAAATTCTGAAAGAGATGGGAATACCAGACCACCTGAACTGCCTCTTGAGGAACCTGTATGCAGGTCAGGAAGCAACAGTCAGAACTGGACATGGAACAACAGACTGGTTCCAAATAGGAAAAGGAGTACGTCAAGGCTGTATATTGTCACCCTGCTTATTTAACTTCTATGCAGAGTACATCATGAGAAACACTGGGCTGGAAGAGGTACAAGCTGGAATCAAGATTGCCAGGAGAAATATCAATAACCTCAGATATGCAGATGACACCACCCTTATGGCAGAAAATGAAGAGGAATTAAAAAGCCTCTTGATGAAAGTGAAAGACGAGAGTAAAAAAGTTGGCTTAAAGCTCAACATTGAAAATGAAGATCATGGCATCTGGTCCCATCACTTCATGGGAAATAGATGGGGAAACAGTGGAAACAGTGTCAGACTTTATTTTTCTGGGCTCCAAATCACTGCAGATGGTGACTACAGCCATGAAATTAAAAGACACTCACTCCTTGGAAGGAAAGTTATGACCAACCTAGATAGCATATTCAAAAGCAGAGACATTACTTTGCCAACAAAGGTTCGTCTAGTCTAGGCTATGGTTTTTCCTGTGGTCATGTATGGATGTGAGAGCTGGACTGTGAAGAAGGCTGAGCGCCAAAGAATTGATGCTTTTGAACTCTGCTGTTGGAGAAGACTCTTGAGAGTCCCTTGGACTGCAAGGAGATCCAATCAGTCCGTTCTAAAGGAGATCAGTCCTGAGTGTTCTTTGGAAGGAATGATGCTGAAGCTGAAACTCCAGTACTTTGGCCACCTCATATGAAGAGTTGACTCATCGGAAAAGACTCTGATGCAGGGAGGGATTAGGGGCAGGAGGTGAAGGGGACAACAGAGGATGATATGGCTGGATGGCATCACCGACTAGATGGACGTGAGTTTGAGTGAACTCTGGGAATTGGTGATGGACAGGGAGGCCTGGCATGCTGCAATTCATGGGGTCACAAGGAGTCAGACACGACTGAGCGACTGAACTGAACTGAGCTGTGTGTCTGAATCTCATGCACGAAGACAGTAAACATGAGTTACTCTGCTGGTGAGCAGAACTGGCTGAATAACTCAGGATCCTCTATCCAGCTTCATTGTTCCTGACATGCTACTGAATGTGTACCGATTCGTCCAGTGAGAAAACTACACTAAAACTAAAGGGAGCTTCTAAGATCAGTGAGAAAAGTGAAAAGTGATTAAAAAGGCCTAGGATGGTGACACAATATCTTAGAAATTTTATAGGAAGGTGACAATTTCTGAGAAAATAATTATAAACAACTACATCAATAAATAATGAAGCTTTAAAAGGGAAATTAAACACTAGGGTGGTATTTAGGGGTTCCCAAAGAGAACTTATCTCTGTTAAACATCAAAGATTTACAAACTAAATGATATAGTTCATGGTACTAATATTTGTAGTCTTCTGTATATATTTATATTTGACTCATATGTATGGATTTCCTATACTAACCTGATTCACTTTAGGGATCACTTCATTCCTGGTGAAGAGTCTGCTGAATGCTGACCAAATACCCACCAATCAAGGACACTTCAAGCTAATATAATTTCCACAGAACCTGAGACATCTTTCTGGGACAAGGATCTTAGCCTCTTTAGTCCAGAGTATCACAGACCAAAAAGAAAGGCAGAAAGGGAACTGCAAGAAATGGAGGGAAATCACTATCAAACAGGTTTCTGGTTTGAAATGTGAAAATGACATTGGAGACCAGAAGCTGCCAGAAAAGACTGGAGTTGTCTACCGCTCCTCTCAAGACTCTAAATGCTAAACTGCTCATTCCTGTGGGCACAACACTTGTTCAATCCTGAGAACAGACAGGCTAAACCCAGTTTTAATGGACTGGCATATTTCTGGCCTGTCTTCTATGGGATTTTAAATTTTAACATCTCCAGCCACATGATTACACGCACACACACACACACTTAAGTCTAAGTTATAGGACAGCTTAGCACAGTTGATATTACCTGATAGTCTGCCGCTCTTGACAGCTGCTGGTTTGCTTGCTGGACGTGCACCTCAGCATTTTCCACATTGGCTTCTATGCTATCTTTAAAATAAAACACACACAAAAAAATGTTAAACAGGTGCTGATGTGCTAGTAATAGAGCTGCGCTAATCACCTAATTTTATTCATGGTTAAGATTAAATACATTCATTATTCAAAGGTTTACATGCATACATGCATACGGCTGAATTTTCTTTTAGCAATTATATTTCTCAGGTGCCTCAAACAATACAGAAACAATGTGAAGAAAATGAACTTGATTATCTTCATTACAGCGTACTCCAGTTCTACCTGGTAAACCCCAAAAGTACTGAGTTTGCATTCTATGATGGCCAACTCAGTACCAAGCAAAGCATTCTGAACTTTGGTTCAGGGGAAACAGGGAGACCTGAAAACCGTCATCTGCTCAGTGGCCAGCATCAACCTCTTTCTGTGCTGGAAACCCAGGCTCCCTGAGAGTCCCCATAGGCTTCTCAAGTGGTGACAGGTTCCCTTCCTCCTCTCCTCCACTGGGGGTAGAATGTCCTACATCTGTAGGATGGATGACCGCTGTCTCCTCCTCCTCCCTGCCGGTTTTCAGAGCTCACGCCTACCTCTCTCACTGCGCAGTGCAGCAGGCATCCCGAGATGTCTTTTCTTCTTTTTCCTTGAATGTTTTAGTCCCTGCTCCACTGATGCTCTCTTCAATGCTTCTACTATTAACCATATTGGTGATCTCAATGTTCAACTGCTGACCCTCAAATACCCAGGCCTCTCAATTCTTTGAACACACATTTTTTCATCAACTTTGCCTGTGATGCTTTCTGAGACATCTATTTCCATGGTCACATTCCAAACCTGTCATTACCAGCAACTGCAGCTTCTCCATAATCTCCATTCCAGGTCTCACTCTCTGATCACCACCTGCTACCTTGAGAGTTCTCTCCTTCTGAGACCCCAACTTTAGTGATTCTACCCCTTTTTCATGGCCCCTTACATACTTCATGTCCTCACTTCCCTCTTCCTTACCTTTTACTCCACGGATAGTCATTTGCCACTGCTTTCTTGCACTCATCATCAGCCCTCTTCCCCCCTACTGCAGTCACACTTAGCTGACAAAACCCCAACCTATGCTGTGCAGTTGTATGTGGGTACAAAAAAGTCACCGAGGCTGACTTATTTCACTTTAAATTCTTGACTGCAGAGCACTCTTGCCCCATCTCCTGGAAGATAAGTCACACTTTCTCCTCTAACTTCCCATGCCTCCTCACTCACTGTCATTCTCCACCAGGGGCCTTATTTCTAGATCACTGAGACAACAGGAACAATCAGAAGACACTTCCACAATCTCCTCTGACCCTACCCACTACCACATGCAATCATCTCTGTGCTCAGACTTCTTTCCCATGGTTGTGGGGGACCCATCTGTGCTCAGTGAGAGCCAACCCCTCCGTGCGTGCATTTTATCCCAATTCCTGCTGCCTAGCTCAACGACCTCAGGCCAGCAATTGCTTCCTTTTCACTATCAACACTTCTTTCTCATCAATCCTATTGCTGTTATCTTAAACACAAACCAACCCTCAAATCTCTCACTGATGCCACATCCACTGGCAGTTAGGTCCTCACTGATAAAAAAAGCTATCTCCATTTTCTGTCTCCGGTCACTCTCCTCCCAGCCTCTCTGGAACCTACTTTATCGTGCTTTTTACCTGCACTGCTTCACCAGCATAGCTCTCATCTGAGGTCATCTATGCCCTATATGTTGTCGAATTCAGCAGTCAACTCTTAATCCTCAGCTTACCTAACCCAACAGCAGCATCAAGGGGAGCAGACGGGTCATCACCCTGAAATGCTTCCTCCATACCATCCTAAAACTGTACACTCATGTGGTTTTCTTCTGCATCACTGGTTATTCTTTCTTGGTCATTTTTCTTGGTTCCTCCTTGGCTCTCTAGCCTCTAAATCAGAGATTGACAAACTTTTTCTTTGTGCCAGATAATAAATGCTTTAGGCTTTGCAGTTTATTCTTTTGGCTTCTGTCATAAATACTCAACTATGCCTCTGTTGTACAAAATCTGCTGTAGATAACACACAAATGAATGGATACAGTTTGCTGACTGTGCTCTAAATATTTATAAGTCCTTAGAACCTCCTCTTGCTCAGTCGTGTCACACTCTTTGTGACCCCTAGGGACTGTAGCCTGCCAGGCTCCTTTGTCCATGGAATTCTCTAGGCAAGAACACTGGAGGGGGTTGTCATTCTCTTCTCCACGGGATCTTCCCAACCCAGGGATCAAACCCAGGTCTCCTACACCGCAGGCAGACTCTTTACTGAACCACCAGGGAAGCCCCTCTCTTCTCTATCTAAACTTATTTCCCAGGTGATCTTACCTAATCTCATGGCTTTAAATATCATCTATGTGCAGATGATACCCAGATTTAAGACCCCACTCCAGACACTTCCCCTTTACCTCACGTTAGCAACCTCTGTTCTTAACCCAACAGTCCAAGTGAGTCTCTTAAAACCTAAGTCAGATGATTGTGCCCTTCTGCTCACATCTTCCTGCAGCCTCTCCTCTATTAATACAAAAACTGTTCTTATGATGGCTCTTATGATGGCGGCCTATGTGATCTGGTCCCTTGTGACTTCAGACACTGTCTCCATCCTCCTTGTGCTCACTCCATTCACTTAAAATGTCAGGCATGCTTCTGCCCAGAGGCCAGGAAACCTGCTATTCCCTCTGCGTGGACCCTCTTCTCCCGCTGGCTTCCTACTTCCGTGAAGTCCTCATTGAAATGCCACCTGCCCTTACTGACTCCACGCTGAAAAGCAGCACCTTCCCCAGTACCCTAATCTGGCCTTATTTTCCCCGTAAACACTTATCACCACTTACTTTTCTTTCTGTTGTAACTGTCTCTCTCCTCCAATTAGATTATAATATCTTTTATTTGTTGTTTAATTTCAGCTGAATCCTCAATGCCTAGACTTATGCCTGAATGTAGTCGGCACTCAATAAATATTTATTGGATGAATGAATGGTTTCTTAAGTTTTACCCTGTGATCTACTGGGACTACAGAAGAGGGTAAGAATAGAAAAATAATAATTAAACTATAGGTCCAAGCATTTAAACTACACCAAATTCAGAAAACATATTAAATATATCTTTAGTATACTCACAAATATCTTCATACTTAAAAATGATAAAGAAGATCAGAATCTTGATCAACGCTGATAATTATATCCTATATGAATTACGATTACATTTAAAATTTAAAGGAAGTCTTACAGAGTTTTTAAAAAAGAATTTAAAAAAATTCTCAGTAACTAAGTAATACTACTAAATTAATATGCTAAAAAAGTTATGAAAATGAAGGTTTAGGCAAATGGCTACTTATTCCCTCTACTTGAGAAGACAGTGTGTACATTATGAAAAGACATTTTCCCCAAAGTCTTGGTGTGATGAGAATTAAACTGGGATAAGACAGAAACCAGAGGTCCTGGGAATGAGCTAGGATGATGTTACATGGAACCTTCCATGATCTCAGTAGCAGCAGACCCTGATTAAATTTGGGACTTCTTAAATACATGAAATTGGTCATTTCAACCAGTAGGAGCCAACAATGAGATCTGTTTTAGATAATGCCAAGGGTGGTGCTTTGTCTGTTGCAGACACGGTAGTTTTGACCCCAGGAGGACCCGACGAGAGAAAAGGAGGTCAGTCACTCTGAGAAGTTACCACAGGGAACTGCATGTGGCCTGCTTCCACCTCATGACATTTCACACGTAGGGCTTACCTATTACATCTCCTTGCTCATGAATCATCATTCCCAAATCTTTAAATATTTCATTAATATCCATAATATCAGCCTAAGAGAAAAAAAGTACATATTACTGTAATCAGAAATTCAGTCCCCAATCCACAAAGGGGGAAAATTTTTAAAAAACCCAAACCACTACTCATACCTAGGTGAGCATGCATCTGGACTTAATAACATACATTTTGGGCATATGAGAAAACTATTTGATTACAGGCAATCCCAAGTAAATAGACTCTGAATAACAGTAACCATTACTATAAAACAAGTTTGTAATGTTAAAAATATCAAGTGATTTGGAATGGAAATGAACGATGTAATAGAGGTGGGTGGTGCGTTATTGAATTTACACCATGCAATCTGATTAGTCTTGTTATCACAAGTAGTATTTCCTCAAAAACACTGAAAATATTCTAGTAAAAATGTATATGTCAACTTGACACTTAAGACTGTGCTGGGTCTTAAGTTGTGGTAAGTGGGCTTAATTTCCTCACAGTATGTGAGATCTTAGTTCTCTGACAAGAGACTGAACCTATGTTCCCTGCACTGGACCACCAGGGAAGTCCCTCAGTTTGACACTTTAAAAGAATAAAACATGAGGTGTAAATTCAAATTCTCAAATTAATAAACCTGAATATGCAATGTAATAGTGATGGGTAAATAAGTTATAAATTTAATTTTCTTTAATATATAACTATTATTTTGCCTGATTAAAGAGTAATATGTAAGTACTTTATTCAGGAAGAGTGGGGTGATTTACACATTCATCCTAGAACTTGGTTTTCTCATCTGTAAAATGGGCAGTGATAGTGACACAGTTAAGTTACTTGTATGAAAACTAAATGAGACAACACAAATAATTCATCACATGGTGCTTGATGGATAGAATCCATCAATAAATGGTAGCTATTGTTAGCTATTATCAGGCCACTTTGGAGGGAACAGGTAGGTTCCCTATGAACTAAGGCTATAAACCTTTTAGCCCTTTTCAATATCCTACATGTACTAAAGGGAAATAAAATACGTTTAAAGCCCTTGAAAGAAGGGCTTTAAATATTTCATTAATATCCATAATATTAATGGACTCTCTGAATAGAACTGTATCACTAGACTGATATTCTTCTCAGTGCTCAGGTGCCTTGAGATGACTTAACAGAATTTAAAAAAAAAAGAAAATTTGGAGTGGAAGGAAGTGTATTTTCTCATCCTAACACAATTTCTAAAGAGATTACTCTTTTTAAAAGCAATGATTCTAACTTATATGAGAAATGCCACCGAACTGATATTTATTTAGTTTTCTTTCTTGACCTGTCTCCCAGCATCACCTAAGCATCTTGAGAAGAAGCTTACTAAGTGAGGCAGTTCAATTCTACAATGTAAAGCTTACTTCAAGTTGTCTGATAGAAGACTCTCTCTCCTGAATAAGGCGCAGGTCGTCCTCTGTAATTTCTTCATCCTGCAACTGAGCTTGAGGCTGAGTTTGGCTATTAAAAAGAAAGGAGTATGTAAAAAAAAAAGAAAAACTGGTATGAAAACAAGGGAGCTTCCTTCTTATTACAGAAATACTTATTGTATAGAACATTTTTGCTTCAAAGTCACAGAAATGCTGACTTAAATTCTAATAGTATAACAGAAATGTTAACCAAATTTTATTCATTTTCATTTCAATGATTTTTTTAGAGTTATTATTTAATTATTGGAAGCTATTACATCTGGCAAGTGAGTATTTCTTCTTGGTTGACTTAAACCTCACACATGGGAATAATCTATATCAAAAATAATCTTAATCAAAAATTAAGTCACTAATATTTATCTGGATAAATAACTAAAGAGTATTATTACTATACTGGACTATTTTTATATATTTTATAATAATTATTCAAAATTTTTTTCAAATCTATTGTTTTCTATTTATAAATAACTTAGGAATCATGATATAATATATTGAAAACTAATTTTGCCCAAGACCATGATGTAAAAAACAAATATGAAAAACTATCTTTCACTCTGTATACTGTTTTATACTTCTTACCTTTCCCAGGATACAAGATTCCTTTCTTTTGAGCTCTCCTCAGGAAAACCACCCTGAAGAATTTAGTAACAGAATGGATTGAAATGGCACACAGCACTCATATTTTCCTTTATAATAATTTAAACTGATTTATAGCATGGAGTATAGGTATAAACTGGAGTATAGGTATAAGAAAAGAGAAAAGTTCTTGTTCTAATATTTTAAGTCAATTACTTCAAGTAATAATAAAACTATACCCTAAGTTGACATGGAAGCAATTCATTAAATATTCTCAAGAGCCAAATAATGAATATTATTTGATTAAAACAGAATGTAGCTTTGGAACCTCTACAATAAGGAACAAGGAAACACTTATGATAGTTTCCAGGGAGATTTAAAATTAAAACAAAATTCCACTCTAACTTATCCTTCCATTTATCTTCTCCAGGTCTAAGTTCATTTTCAATATTCAGACAATATATTTACTCTGTTCATTTCAAATCATCTTCATATGACCCAGGAGTAAAGAAAGAGTCTTCTATTCCGGCAGGAATACAAAGTAACAGCCTCAGGTGCAAATCAGGATTTGATTCCTAATCTTCTCTGACAGAACGTTTCCGTATTTTTACATAATCTGTAATCTTTTGTTCCATGACATGGACAGAATAACCACAAGTGACAAGCGAAGTCGCTCAGTCGTGTCCAACTCTTTGCGACCCCATGGACTGTAGTCTACCAGGCTCCCCTGTCCATGGGATTTTCCAGGCAAGAATATTGGAGTGGGTTGCCACTTCCTTCTCCAGGAGATTTCCCGACACAGGGATTGAACCCGGGTCTCCCGCATTGTAGGCAGACGCTTTATCATTTGAACCACCAATAATACGCAATTATCATCCTTTTAAAAACTGAGCAGAAAACTCCTGAAAGTAAATATTCAACACCGATTTCCAAGATATTCACAGGACTTTAAGACTCAAAAAACATGCCATGTAGTTTTTTTACAGGATCCCCGGGGAATACCGTGTTCATTTTTACAATGTTGCTTTAAATACTTACAGACACTCTGGAGCTGGCTCTTACTCGAGCAACAAATTCTTTCTCTCTCTCCGCAGCCTGCCTCTGCACCTTCTGAAAGTTTGTCAGTGATGCTGTGAATTCAGCCACTAAGCGATCCTTCTGTATTTTCCTTTGACGCTAGAGGAGAGGCGGGGAAAAGAAACCTGCTAGAATCAAGCTGTGAAGTTCTATAGAATTTGCAAAAGCTGTTTTGCTACTAGCTGGCTCTTTATTTAATTTTGAAAATTTCACTCACTCTATTACAGAGCCTTACTGATTAACACTCAGGAACATTTTGCTCAAGTTGATAATGTGTTCCAACACTGTGCATATTTATCTTGAGGCAAAGGCCCATAATGTTGGATTTTTCACCTCAAGTTTTTATCCTAAAAACTAGGCCACACTTTTAAAGTAATTCCTCTTCTTCTTTATTTTAATGGAAATAAAACCTTTGATTCACCTAAGTGATAACTTCCACTAAGTAAGCAGGGTAATAAAAACATGTGCCCCTAGGAAACCTCACATCTTGAATGAGCATGCATGTTGCATGAAGTCAGTCCTGGAAGGCCAGGAAACAATTAGTCAGGAAGCATTTTCTGAGCACTTACTTAATTATGGGTCAGGACAACTGCATGGAAATAATTTTTGCTTTACTGAACCACAGGATACTACCTGGGCAATTAAATACAATTTTGTGTTCTCTGAACTAATCTCAAATAGATTTTTCCACCCCTGATTTCCTTTCTAGTACAACAGTTCAAAGATCCTACGATGCATTTGATTCCTTTCACATTCAGTACATCAACAGTGTGTCTTAAAGCTTCATACCTGGTCACTGGGGGTGGTGGGCAGAGATCCAAACTCTTTAATGTACTTATCTGTTTCTTTGGCAAGCTGGTTCGTATACTGCTGCTTCTGCTGGCTAAAGTGAGAAAACACGCATCACAGTCAGAGAACTAGGGTATTTCTTGAAGCTATAACTCTGCCATTCGATTCAATCCTGATGAACAGTTTTAGAAAAATCACTTTTTTTAGAGACTGGCTCAAATTTTCTCTATGAAAACAAAGTTCTCAGGTTCTATAAATATTGAGTAAATACTATGTGGAAGGTGCTTTACTCACATATGGAGATAACCAAGCTTTGAGAAATAAATATCAGCAGCTATTTAGAAAAGATGATTAAAGCCAATGCAAGATTGTAAAATGTCTGATGTTTGAGATCTGGGGGATGTGGGGGCCTTAAAACTCTGTCCAGTTCTCAGGGTACAGCCAGCCTCTCTTATTTCTCTACCTGAGTATTTATATCCTATAGATACTTTAGTGAAAAAAAAAAAAAAAAAAGAGGAGCAGTCACAATGAATAATAGTACAAATTTACTATTATTTATGTTAATCATAGGGGAAAAAAAAATGATAGCACTTCTCTGTAAAAAAAAACCAAACACAGTGAAAGAGGTAAATTAGTTATCTGTTTCTATCTTGCTAACTAGCTTATAAAGTGAAAAGTAAGATCTATAACTAAAGAAGTTGACATTTTAAAAAAAGCTTGTATTCATGTGATGTTTCACAGGTCACAACATCAGTACCTCTCATATATATTATCTCTCATTTTATTTATTTTTTTGCCTTTTTTTTTTGGTTTTAAAAAAATTAATTTATTTTTTATTGAAGAATAATTGCTTTACAGAATTTTGCTGTTTTCTGTCAAATCTTAACACGAATCAGCCATAGGTATATATATATCCCCTCCCTTTTGAAACTCCCCCCATCTCTCTCCCCATTCCATCCCTCTAGGTTGATACAGAGCCCCTGTTTGACTTTCCTGTGTATTGGTCACACTTTGGGTCCTTTAAAATAATGAGAAACTATATGATAATATCGGAGAAGGCAATGGCAACCCACTCCAGTACTCTTGCCTGGAAAATCCTATGGACGGAGGAGCCTGGTGGGCTGCAGTCCATGTGGTCACAAAGAGTGAGCCATGACTGAGTGACTTCACTTTCACTTTTCACTTTCATGCATTGGAGAAGGAAATGGCAACCCACTCCAGTGTTCTTGCCTGGAGAATCCCAGGGATGGGGAAGCCTGGTGGGCTGCCGTCTATGGAGTCACACAGAGTCGGACACGACCGAAGCGACTTAGCAGCAGCAGCATATGATAATATCTTTTAGTATATAGATACCTATATTTGACTGATGAGGAATTATACTGCACTTATATATGTTTACCAAATGCCCTATCTTTATACATCTTTTATAAATCTTTATGAAAAGTAATATAATTAAAATTATAAAAAGAAGACTTTAATGATGTCTACATATTCAGAATCTCCACTCTTAACCTTAGCAAAATATTGTTAACTATTAATAATTATGGCTTCTGTTCTACTTTATTTTAATAAATGATGGTTTATTATTTAGATTTGGGACACGTTTATCCCTCTTATATCTATCCATTGCAGAAAAATGCAATATAAATTATAAGACAAGTATAAATTCCTCAAACTGTACTTCACAAAACATATGAATTATTATTACCTATCTTTTAATTTCTTCCTTTTTGCAACTTTTCCTTCTGTAGTTAATGTTTGGCATTTCATTTATTACATATATACTACTTGAAATTTGCAGCTGGCAATAGTGCTAAATTAACATGTAAAATGACTCAGGTTTAGAATAATGTTGGGCAAACCATCAAACTCCAAACAGAAATGTTTTCCTTATAAGTAAAATGGAAATAGTTCTTTTGATCTATCTGCTGCTGCTGCTGCTAAGTCACTTCAGTCGTGTCCGACTCTGCGTGACCCCATAGACGTCAGCCCACCAGGCTCTCCTGCCCCTGGGATTCTCCAGGCAAGAAAACTGCAGTGGGTTGCCATTTCCTTCTCCAATGCATGAAAGCGAAAAAGTGAAAGTGAAGTCGCTCAGTCGTGTCCGACTCTTAGCGACCCCATGGACTGCAGCCCACCAGGCTCCTCCATCCATGGGATTTTCCAGGCAAGAGTACTGGAGTGGGGTGCCATTGCCTTCTCCTTTGATCTATCTAGCTCACTGCAATTTTGTAAGGTTCAGATGAGAAAAGGTGTAAAAACACACTGTAAAATCTGTAACACCACAAAGTATTGTTGCTGTTGTTCTATAGCATATTAATTTATTCAAATATGTAAGTACATTACTTGATTATATCTTTTATTTTTTAAACAGAGTCTAATCCTTTCTGAAATTAAGGATGTAAAGATAAACTTTTGGGGGGCATAGTTCATACTGGATGTGCAATGAAATCTAAGCGAAATAAATAAAAATCATCACAGGGACTGTTAGCTATGAGAAGTGACTCACACAGGGGGAAGCTTAGAGTACTGTTTTTCTAAAGCCACCAAAAACAACCTATTAAAAAGTATTAGGTAACCAAAGAAGTTCTGCTTTGATATAGAAAGCCAGATCTTTAAAATAAAGAAAAAGAGCTACCCACTTTGGACAGGGAAAATCTTACACAAAATCTGAGTACAAATGAGGCAGCAGAAAAACCTTATTAATTTTTCATTGTTTTCTCCAATAAATATAACACTACACACTATCAAATGAACATAACAATAGGTGGTTTCCCCTCTTTATTTTCTTTTTGATGTTTAACTAAATACTTACAGCTGTTGCCTCAATTCAGGTGAATCTTGAGGTGTTCCAAGTTGATTCAGAGTCCTCTGTATTTCTGCAGCTATTATGATAGAAAGTAAATGTATAGTAATTATTACAAATGTTAGGCCAGTAGAAATTAAGTTAGAAATTAACACAAGCAATAGGATAGTTAGAAAAGACTGGAAAAACAAAGAGATATAGAAAATATTAGTTGAGAAAAAAAATCAATGACTTATTCAAACCTAATTAGTGACAATGTATTGTGTGGGTACCTTAACATGTGAAACTGTAACTATGATCCAAAAATATTATCTTCTTCCCTATTCCATCAGCACATGTGGTACAATGGCACATGGACTGTCATGCAAATTCTACTGGCACAAAAATTGTGAGGAAAATATGATTCACTGGGATATAAAGTGAATGAATTACGGTTAATAAACGAAGGAGGAATAACAAAATTAGAATAACCGTTTTTCAACTGTCTAATAAGCAATTCAAGCAAGAATTAAAGGATGCTAAAACCATAGGAATACTCACATGACCTCCAATTATCATCACATACATGTCATTAACTTGGGCTAACTTTATAGAAGATTAATCTGTTGCTTAAAACAAATGACCAAATTTAGGATCACCAATCGTACAAACTAGCATTATGAGCCTCCTGACACGATGCAACAAGAAAGTCACAAAATGACCTATGTATTTTTCTTGCCAAAATATTTAACTGGAATCTATGAGCAGCTGAGCACACACCACACACAATCATGATAAAGAAAGAAAGACTGATCTAGATTATGTGATAATCTACAAAACAACTGATCTATACATGGGAAATAGATGGAGAAACAGTGGAAAAAGTGTCAGACTTTATTTTTCTGGGCTCCAAAATCACTGCAGATGGTGACTGCAGCCATGAAATTAAAAGACGCTTACTCCTTGGAAGGAAAGTTATGACCAACCTAGATAGCACATTCAAAAGCAGAGACATTACTTTGCCAACAAAGGTTCGCTTAGTCAAGGCTATGGTCTTTCCTGTGGTCATGTATGGATGTGAGAGCTGGACTGTGAAGAAGGCTGAGTGCCGAAGAATTGATGCTTTTGAACTGTGGTGTTGGAGAAGACTCTTGAGAGTCCCTTGGACTGCAAGAAGATCCAATCAGTCCATTCTGAAGGAGATCAGCCCTGGGGTTTCTTTGGAAGGAATGGTGCTAAAGCTGAAGCTCCAGTATTTTGGCCACCTCATGCGAAGAGTTAACTCATTGGAGAAGACTCTGGTGCTGGGAGGGATTGGGGGCAAGAGGAGAAGGGGACGACAGAGGATGAGATGGCTGGATGGCATCACTGACTCAATGGATGTGAGTCTGCGTGACCTCCAGGAGTTGGTGATGGACAGGGAGGCCTGGCGTGCTGCGATTCATGGGGTCGCAAAGAGTCGGACACGACTGAGTGACTGATCTGATCTGATCTGATACTTCTTAAAATACCAATGTCACAAAAGGAAAAAAAATATAAAAGCAGGAAAGCTTTCTAAATTAAAAACACAAAATATTTTCTGAATTAAAAACATAAAATACTAAAACACCCAGTATACAATTTTTGACTGTCTTCTGATTCAGGAAAAAAAAAAAAAACCTACAAAAACTATTTTTAAAAAGTTGTAGAGACAACTAGAGAAACTTGAATTGAATCTGGAGAGAGAAAGACTAAACAAAAATTGAAAAATGTCAACAACTGGTGAACCCAGGTAAAGTGTATAAAAAAATCACTGTACTATACTTCTACTCTTCTGTAGGTTTTAAATATTTCATGCTAAGTTCACCATTCAGAAGTCTATCACTGTAATAATAGTAATTTTTTAAAAAGGCTCTTTACAAAGGGGAAGGTTCTTGTTTTATGTATTTATGTACACAAATAAAATGGCAAGCAGAGATAAACTGAAAATCCAACTCAAAGTACAGCACTTTCTTATTTCCAAGAACTAGGGAAAAATGATCCAACCCACCCATTCTTTTTCATTTAAAAGAAGTCATTTATTTATATAGCTTAAATGCTTTTAAAAAGTCAGTTTATTTATGGGATCAAGGGAATGATTGTATTCCAAAACACAGGATTACTTTTGTTCACTCAGGATGATGTAATGAATATTGCTTTCAAGTCAAAGATGGAAAATATAAATACTGGAGAGGAAATATATAGCAACTGTTAACCATTCAGCTAGTTACAAAGGAATTTCTTTTTGTTTTTTGGGGGGTAATAGATGTTTTCTTTTGTGAGGTGAGAAACTTTGATGTTTTAAACTTATGGCTGCATTGTACAATAAGTTATATATTTCCTTCTCAACCTCAGCAGATTCTCCTAGGCTACCTTATAGGAGTTTAAAGTTTTCACTTTTGAAAAAAGTTTGCTGGTAAGACAAACTGATGCAGGCATTTATCATTATTTCGAGAGGATTCTTAAAAGGCCATGGTACTTTGGCCACTTCATGCAAAGAGTTGACTCATTGGAAAAGACCCTGATTCTGGTAGGGATTGGGGGTAGGAGGAGAAGGGGACGACAGAGGATGAGATGGCTGGATGGCATCACTGACTCGATGGACGTGAATTAGTGAACTCCGGGAGTTGGTGATGGACAGGGAGGCCTGGAGTGCTATGATTCATGGGGTCGCAGAGTCGGACACGACTGAGCAACTGAACTGAACTGAAGTGAAAAAAAGACTGCTCAATAAATGACATGAGGAAAACTGACCAACTGTTTGGGGGTTAAAACAGAGAACTCAATGTTACCTCATGAAGCAAAATAAATCTGTAAAAAATTAATAATTTAAACATTTAAAATTGAAACTATTAAACTGCCATATAAAACTATAAAAATGTCCTTATTACACAATCTTATTTATGATTTTGGCACAGGTACAAAATATTAACCAAGTATAATACAAAACTAAGAACTATAAAGGAATATATTATCAAACTGGCAACAAATACACAAAAATTTTAAATGTTATATGAAAAATATGTATCTTTATTACAAATTCATACAAGTAACATGTGTGTGTGTACATGGGAGAAAATGCCTGCAGCATATGATGAGTAAAGGGGTTAATTTTCTTAATATAGAAAAAAATTCCTAAAAAAAGAAAAAGAAAAAAATTCCTATAAGTTGGAAATATAAAAATAGTCCAATGAAAAAAAGGTAAAACGTATCATCTTAAAATAATGACAAGCAAATAAACATAAGAAGTTCAACTTCATTGACAATCAACTTTTCATATATCAGACTGGAAAAAGTCAAGCAAAATAAGCAGATGATAATATAATCCTAAGCCAAAGTCTTCATAAAGGTAAAGACATAAGGAGGAATAATATCCATCATGTAGAAAGAATCAGAAATAACTGAGGAAAGGTCAGACAAGCCAGTACAAAAGTAGGCCAGGAACAGGACCTTTAATAATATTCACTGAAAACATGAATAGCAAAAAAAAAGAAAAAAAGACTGAAAAGTGTCAAACCTAGAAAGGATAAATAATTTTAATGCATGAATGCTATATAAAATTGTTTGGCCATTAAAAAGAAATTAAGTAGACTTGCTTCTGACAGACCCAGTGGTAGGGAGCCTAAGTCCACCAAATGGTTATTTCCTTGGTTTTTATAAAGAGATAAACTCAGCAACCCCAGTCTTCATCCTTTCTCCCTGAGATAGGACTCATATGCAAAGGAGGACATAACTGGGAGCCCCAGGGCTCTGCTGCTGCTACTGCTAAGTCACTTCAGTCGTGTCCGACTCTGTGCAACCCCACAGACAGAAGCTCACCAGGCTCCCCCGTCCCTGGGATTCTCCAGGCAAGAACACTGGAGTGGGTTGCCATTTCCTTCTCCAATGCATGAAAGTGAAAAGTGAAAGTGAAGTCGCTCAGTCGTGTCCGACTCTTAGCGACCCCATGGACTGGAGCCTACCAGGATCCTCTGTCCATGGGATTTTCCAGGCAAAAGTACTGGGGTGGGGTGCCATTGCCTTCCCCGCCCAGGGCTCTACTCTTCAACAAAACAGAAGACTATCAGCCACACCTCTTCTTGTTCACTGCCCAGAAATGTCAGGAAGACCTGACGAGCTGAGAGCTGTGAAGCCTCTCCTATGCCCATTTGACTGGCCTATCCAGAGGATGGGGAAGGCAAACATTAGCAATAACAATGGTTAGCAGAGGCTTCTTTAAATGGTGACTCTAATTGCGATGCTGCTCAAAATGTGATCTATTTGCTAGAACACATCATCAAAATCAGTGGCACCTTGTACAAACCTTCTGATATGATAAACACTTTTTACTCTATCCTAAAAAATAGAAAACAAGAGGAGTATGCTTTCAGCTGGATGGGGCGGGGGGCAAGCCTTCAATGTCTTATCTCAGGGTTATACACCCTCTTTATCACTGTACAAGTCAGGTGTCAAGATTATTGAGCCTTTCCTCCTATAGGACACTACACAAGTTCAATACACTGCTTACATGTGCTTCTAAAATCTGCAAAGTGAGAAGCCACATGTTCTCTTAGGTGCCTTGGAAGGCTGGAAGTATGCCAGCAGACAGAAGATAAATTAGTGCAGAAACCTGTTTCCTTAGTGAAGAATCTTGCCCATTGATCCATAAGGATCACTGATATACTCCTGCAGAGTAAATGACAAATTGCTTTTCTTTGCAGTCTCAAATACAAATGGGAAAATATGGCTTAGTGAGACTTTTTATGTGGCTCCAATCCATTCTACTGAATGCCCTAAAAGGTTGCTGGCTTTGGCTTCAACTCCCCAAGAGAAGAGGCTATCCTGCTAGTTCAAGTGGTGGCACAAGCAGTTCTACAACTTGGCTTCAATGACCTGCTTGATCCAATGGTAACTCCAGAACCTGTGGAATTTCAGGGTTTTGTATAATAAACTAGTGGCAAGGTCCACTAGGGAAAAAAAAAAAAAAAACAGAAGTCCCTTAGATTCATTGAGCAAAATGATGCTCTTTGTCAAGCCAATATCACCCTTTTGAGGAATAGTTCTAGTCTCACCACTGACTCTTGGATAAAAAGTAAACAGTGATATACTAGTGACCCAGTGACTTGAGTTGCCTGCTACATCTTAGGTGTTAGGTTATCTTGTTGACAGGTCCGTCCTTGGTGGCTCAGACAGTAAAGAATCTGCCTGCAGTGTAGGAGACCTGGGTTCAACTCCTGGGTCAGGAAGATACCCTGGAGGAAGACTTGGCTACCCACTCCAGTATTCTCGCCTAGAGAATTCCAAGGACAGAGGAGCCTCGTGGGTTACAGTCTGTGGGGTTGCAAAGAGTCAGGCACGATTGAGTGACAAACACGTTCACTGTCTTGTTGATGTATCTCTTTCTAGATTTTGTATGTTAAGTCAACCTGCCTCTCACTCCAACTTCTGCAGTACTTGTTCAATGGAATAAACAACCAGGAATGGTTTAAGAATTAAAAACTACATACAGGCTTGCCAACATGGACTCCCCCTTCCTCAGATTAACATGATTACTGACAATGCCACGTACCAGTTTGCAGCCAACAGCAATCAAAAGTAAATATACACTATGGTACTATCCTTAGGGGTTATGAGCCAGTCACCTAGCGGCAAGACGATTAGAGCCCTTCCATCTTGGTGGAGGTGGAATTTTATATTGACTGAAATAGCAGCACTATGGATTTGGTACAGCTTCTTCTGCTGCCCTCCGCCCATAATCCCACCGGCTTCTGAATCCATGTATCAATCACAATCATTCTACCCACCAGTGCTCCTGATCAAGATACTCAATTTAACAGAGGGGGAAAAAAAAAAAAATATATATATATATATATATATATATATATATATAAAACACAGCTTCCAAAGACCAAGAATTTCTTGGTCTGCTAGTATTCCTTTATCTGGAAGCTGCTGGATTTCTAGAATGTAATGGCCTTTTGAAGACCCAATTATGGTGTCACCTGAGAGACAGTATCTTGGGAAGCTGAAATGCGATCCCACGGGACTTTATGCTCGTAAAGACCCACCACTCTCTGATGCTGCTTCATCCATATCCACAAAGAAAACAGATTTAGTACCTAAAGTGAGAAAGTGAAGAGAAATAGTTCACATTTACATCTAATTATCCATTTGCAAACTTTCTTCCATCCCTTGAAATAATTTAGAGACGATATTCAAGTAAGGAGTGTAACCGTGGCTCCACCTGAGTGGAAGCTGAGACTACATGGGGCCACTTGGGGCCAGCGTAGCACAATGTCCACGGAGGTCATTATCAAGGGGAAGTAAAAGTGTGCCCAGGGCAAAGTCAGAGGGAGACCTGTAAACAAAACTCGGGAAATGAGCTGGAGGGAACTAGCTAATACTGCCGACTTCAATCAGAAAAGTTAGTACGATCTAATACGTGAGCAGGAGCAACAAGGATCCGGGTTTGAAAGTCTGGGTTACTCCACAGCCGAGGTACAAAAAGAAGGTAAAAGGAACATGGAATAGCTATAGAGGAGAAAAGGATTAACAGAAACCGCAGCCTTGTTTCCAGCCACTAAGCGGCAGACTACAGCACGTGTCAATATTCTGTTCCTTGCTCTGTAATGTAGATACTTAGATATTTTAACTATTTGTTTCCTTCCCTATCTCTATTCTCCACTGTTTTATAGGGGCATGTTGTTAGAGTTACACTTAAACTCTGGTCCACAGACTAAGGAAATACTGTGACCCCTCCATCTTGCTGAATCAGGGGAGGTATAGACTGGAAATCACCAAACAGACCTGGCACTGGAAGCAGGAAATAGACATGTCTTGGTTCTACCTGGCAGTAGAGATGGGAGAGGAGTTCGGGTTGTATGAGCAATAGCAGCACCATGCTAAATGGGACTCTTTAATTTTTTCAAGCTTAAATATGAAAAAAAAAAAAAGAGAAATCTGTTCATTATAGAAAACAAAAGAGATGAATTATAATGGATATTTTTGGCCATCTGATACCCCAAATTCTTATGACATTGGATCTTCTTGGTTTATAATATCACCACTGGGAAGTATCATTACAGAACCAGTCCTTAGGGGAAACAAACTGAACAGTTCAGTCACAAAACCATTCTGAGTCCTTGAGCACTGCTGACCTCCGTTATGAGTAATGCAGGTGATTAATAATGACAGAGTCCCAGTAACAATCATAAGAAAAGAAAGACCAGACTCATAAAGCTAGCTTGCTGCTAAGTCACTTCAGTCATGTCTGACTCTGTGCGACCCCACAGACGGCAGCCCACCAGGCTCCCCTGTCCGTGGGATTCTCCAGGCAAGAACACTGGAGTGGGTTCCATTCCAGTGGGTGCCATTTCCTTCTTCAATGCAGGAAAGTGAAAAGTGAAAGTGAAGTCGCTCAGTCGTGTCCGACTCTTAGCGACCCCATGGACTGCAGCCTACCAGGCTCCTCTGTCCATGGGATTTTCCAGGCAAGAGTACTGGAGTGGGGTGCCATTGCCTTCTCCGAAAACTACCTTAGCTACTTATACTTAAATCTAGACTGACTTAATGCTATTGAGGTTCCATAAATAACAAAGTTGCTTACAAGTCAAATGCTTTAGCTGACAACTTTCTTTTCACTCTAAAACAATAGTTTGAATAACATAGTATCTCATAAAATAAAGTTTCTTAGAAAGGCAACCATTCAGCTTTGCCTAATAAGAGCGCATTTAATTAACTGAGTGCTCGATGTTTTTCATGAATGCAAATGTAAAACAAGGCCTCCTACACTCAAGCAGTATGCAATCTAGAAAAGGAGGTAAAAAAGTATCAATATATAGTATAAATGCTCTCATAATGTTTCAAATAAGGCCCTATGTATAGGCATTCTACTGAAGGACAATCCAAAGAGCCTTACTGGAGGAGGCATTTGTATTATTTTTGAAGTGCAAGATACCAGACACTTTGGAGATTCGAACCTCGATATCATACTTAAGACATAACTTAATGTTCAGATTATCAACTGGTTCCCCCAACCACAAGGGTAAATAAACTAAAGGAAAGAACTAGGTATTCACTGTTCATTATCAGATCTCATTATCAGTGTCTCTTGACACTCAATGAATATTTTTAAACTGAGCCACAAAACAGCATCAGAAAGACTGAATCTTATATAATAAGTCTTATGTATTTCTAAAACACAAGGCATATATAAGAAAAAAGTTAAGGGACGTAGGTATGTCCCTTTATTATTTATTCATTCAACATGGTCTGGGTACCTACTACCTACCACCTACCAGGATTTCTGGACATCAACAATCACTGCCGCTTCTTTAATCTGTACAGCTCTAAATTTGGGGAGCAGGCTTCCTAGGTGCTACAGGGGTGAAGAATCCACCTGCCAATGCAGGAGACGTGTGAAATGATGGTTTGATCCCTGGGTGGGGAAGATCCCCTGGAGGAGAAAATGGCAACAGGCTCCATTATTCTTGTCTGGAAAATTCCATAGGCAGAGGAGCCTGGCAAGCTACAGCCTATGGGGTTGCAAAGAGTCAGACACAACTGAGTGACTAAGCACACAAACTTGAGGAACAAGTGGAGGTATCTGATCAGGGGATGAAGAGCCTAAGGAAACACACATCTGCAGTTACGGAATCAAATTTAGGAGAGAGATTATATGCTATTAGTTCAATTTTATTACACACATGAAGTTGAAAACCAGACAGAATAACTGATTTGTTCAAGAAACTATGGCTATTTTAAAGTAGAAGAGTTGGGATTAGAATGTAGACGTCTTAGTTTGTAAAACAGTATTTTTCAGAGCACTAAAAGGGCTAAGAGTAAAAGACTTTTAAAAAGATTATTTCATAATCCAGGTATGATAGCTGCCAAAGCAAAGAAAGGAAAAATAAGTGTGCAAAATTGAAGGAGTTGAGCTGAGACGCTCTGGTGTTTCAAGTGGTGTTCAAAGTACGTTTCAAGGCCTACCATGGACCACAAGGAGCCTTCTGCCCTGCTGAAGCTGATGAGGAAATAAATACCTGTCCTTTCTTCAGGCCGTATGAGCAAGATTCCATAGACATCACATTATATAAGACCAGCATCACCCTCTTACATCAGTGTCAGCCATATATGGCCTGTGGGGGCTTTCAGCCTCCTTTGATACAGCCCTCCAGCTAAGAATGGTTGTTACATTTTGAAAAGGTTAACAAAAACCAAAACAACAATGATGAATACACAAGAGACTGTATGTGTGTTGCAAAGCCTAAAATGTTTACTATTTGGCCATTTATAGTAAAAATAGGCTGATCCTTGTCCTAAATTAGTAAAAACTACTAAAACTTTGTAATCATAACTGAGTTCAGTATGGTACTTGAGTGTACTAAGTACACACTATGTTACTAAGTCTATTTCACACAAAATTGAGCAGTGCTGCAAGTCTTCCACTGAGCACGCATGTCTAAGAAGTTGAACTTCTGCAATTTTCGGAAATAATACGCCACCCTCTGGCAGAAAGCAAAAAGGAACTAAAGAGCCTCTTGATGAAGGTGAAAGAAGAGACTGAAAAAGCCAGCTTAAAACTCAACTTTCAAAAAACTAAGATCATGGCATCTAGTCCCATCACTTCATGCAAACAGATATGGACAGACTTTTATCTTCTTGGGCTCCAAAATCACTGCAGATGGTGACTGCAGCCATGAAATTAAAAGACTCTTGGTCCTTGGAAGAAAAACTATGACAAACCTGGACAGCATATTAAAGAGCAGAGACATTACTTTACCAACAAAGTTCCATCTAGTCAAAGCTATGGTTTTTCCAGTAGTCATGTATGGATGTGAGAGTAGGACTATAAAAAAGCTGAGTGCCGAAGAATTGATGCTTTGAACTGTGGTATTGGAGAAGACTCTTGAGAGTCTCTTGAACTGCAAGGAGATCCAACCAGTCCATCCTAAAGGAAATCAGTCCTGAATATTCATTGGAAGGACTGATGCTGAAGCTGAAACTCCAATACTTTAGCCACCTGATGCGAAGAACTGACTCATCGGAAAAGACCCTGATGCTGGGAAAGATTGAAGGCAGGAGAAGAAGGGGACAGCAGAGGATGAGATGGTTGGATGGCATCACCGACTCAATGGACATGAGTTTGAGCAAGCTCCAGGAGATGGTGAAGGACAGGAAAATCTGGCGAGGTGCAGTCCATGGGTCGCAAAAAGTCAGACAAGACTGAGAGACTGAACAACAGCAAAATGATACCGGTACATTAAAGGTGCTGGTGTGGTCAGTTATTATTTTTAACTGCTGCTCTTCTCACATTAATTTAGAAACAATTATGGTTACTTTTTCATTTTATTGGATGAACATTTTTGCAGAGTAACTGATATATCGTTACCAATCTATTTTATTACTCTCCAGTTTCTGACTATCTCCTCGTTTTAGGATGGTGGCTCATATGATCTTTTGCTTTACTTACGTTGACGCGTTCAAAACTGTTTACAAAAAAACCTGGTTTAGAGACAGAGAGACAAAAAAGAGGTTTCTAGGTAGGTAACAAATAGGATAGTGATCTAAAATAACTGATAATCATTCCTAGCTTCTCCCAAGTCGTGTCTAGTAGACCTCATTTCATTACCTTGCCTGGGGTATTGTGAATTTTTGAAGTTGTCATATTCATTTTTACTGGCAAATGTCTAATTTGAAAGAAAAAAAAGAAAAACCCTTGTGAAACATGAAAATTAAGGAATTAATTCTTTCCATAACCATAAACAGTTATTTGAAGAAAAACTCACCTAATACACTGAGATAGGATTAAATCAAGATGCACCACTACAAGAATACAACGAACAAATTATTTTTGCATTATTCGCAATCTACAACTCTTTGCACTATTACTACTAGAGAGGTAACATTAAAGTATATTACATTTTTCATAACATAAGGAGAACACCATTTCCTACACATGCAGGAAAAGTGCATTATTATTTATACAAAACTCAAACCATGCCCTTTCTGCCTCTTCATTCTTTTCTGTACCAAACACCGTGTTCCCTAGGAGTCTGCTGCCATCTAGCGGATGACCTAAGGGAAAACCTGCTTCATAGCAAAGGGTTTTTTTTTTTTTTGGTCAGTACAACTACAGGCATGTTATCAGAGGCTGTGCACTGTTACCACCTGTCAGAATTCCCAAGGGACCAGGGAGGACACTGTCTGACCAGTGAGAGTGGTCAGGCTTTGGGGACACCCTGAGTTAGCCCTAAAAGGCACAGAGACCACCTTCAAAGAAATGTCTCCAAATAACGGAGAACAGAATATAACCACCTGCTCTTTTAACACAAAATAGCTCTGTTGCTCAATCGGAAATAACTCAGCTGAAACTGTCAATCGTGGAAAAAAAATAACGGTTATTAAAACACGTGGGCAAGTGGTTTAGAGATTCTGACTCAAGTCTCACCAACATCACACAGAGGAAGACGAGTTTAACACTGACCAGCAAGCAGTCCGGGAGCCAGACAGCTTGATTTGGAAACCTGACCTCACTCGTTCCTGGCTGCTGACCTTGGGCAACTGATCTCATCTCTCCAAGCTATAACTGCCTCACAGTCAAGTGGAGGGAAAATCACTTCTTCCTCAGTCATCAGGAACTTCAACTCGGGGCAATGTACGTAAGGGCTTTGTATTGGAAACAGAAAGAGCTTACTAAATGAGAGAGAATAGTATGAAGAGATTTAATGTTTTTCTTCTGGAAGTCATAGATGAGCACTGCTGCTGCTGCTACTAAGTCGCTTCAGTCGTGTCCGACCCTGTGCGACCCCTGAGATGGCAGCCCACCAGGCTCCCCCGTCTCTGGGATTCTCCAGGCAAGAACACCGGAGTGGGTTGCCATTTCCTTCTCCAGTGCATGAAAGTGAAAAGTGAAAGTGAAGTCACTCAGTCGTGTCTGACTCTAGCGACCCCATGGACTGCAGCCTACCAGGCTCCTCTGTCCATGGGATTTTCTAGGCAAAAGTACTGGAGTGGGGTGCCATTGCCTTCTCCATATAGATGAGCACAGTGGCCAGCTATTGGAAGTTGACAATGACCAATTAGGAGCAATCATTGAAGGTGATGCTCTTACAACAAAATGAAGAATAAGAATATTCTTATTAACATATATTAACTAATGTGAAACATGCTGTAGGAGGGTATTGAAATCTAATAAACTCTGATAAAGTTATGAGAATTGTAGAGATAATGATAAATATAAATCAAGATAAGATAGTTATAACCCCCAATTAGGAAGAAAGTCAGCTATTACCTGACAATGACCATGTCTAGCAGTTACATACAAGGGAGAAACAACTATTAATAGGAAAAAACCCCACTAAATATTAAACAAACTCTAAATAAAAGCAAACTCTGTAGTAGCCTCCAGGCTTTCCTCATCTATCAAACCATCTATTTTAGAGGATGCTTTTAAGCATCAATATTATAGAAGACGGTATATATAAAAACATTGCAAAATGGCACAGATTTCTATTCAGTTGGTGCAAAAGTAATTGTAGTTTTGCACTGTTGAACTTTGCTGTTTGATATTGGAATGCATTCTTAAATAAATGTGGTTATGTTATATATCATTTTAATGGACATTTCTTGCTTTGTGCTTTTTTGCTAATGCATTACTTGCTGTTTACTTTATATTTATTTTTCAGTTCAGTTCAGTCACGTCTGACTCTTTGAGACTCCATGGACTGCAGCATGCCAGGCCTCCCTGTCCATCACCAACTCCCAGAGTTTACTCAAATTCATGTCCATTGAGTAGGTGATGTCATTCAATCATCTCAAAGACTAAGAGCAAATTCAAGCAATTTTTTTATTCAAGTTCAAAATGGGTTGTAAAGCAGTGGAGACAGCTTGCAACATCAACAATCTGGCCCATGAACTGCTAATGAACGTACAGTGCAGTAGTGATTAGGGAAGTTTTGCAAAGGAGATGAAAGCCTTGAATATGAGCACAGTGGCCAGCCATCGTAAGTTGACAATGACCAATTAAGAGCAATCATCAAAGGTGATGCTCTTACAACTATATGAGAAATTGCAGAACTCAGCATCTCCATTCCACAGTCATTCGGCATTCAAAGCAAACTGAAAAGGTGAAAAAGCTCCATAAGTGGGTTCCTCATAAGCTGACTGCAAATCAAAGAAATCATCATTTTGAAGTGTTGTCTTCTCTTATTCTACTCAACAATGAACCATTTCTCAACCTGATTGTGAGGTGTGGCAAAAAAATGTGTTGCTTTTACACAATAGCCAGCGATGACCAGCTAAGTAGCTGGACTGAGAAGAAGCTCCAGAAAATTTCCCAAAGCGAAATTTGCACCAAAAAAAGGTCATGGTCATTGTTTGGTGGTCTGCTGCCCAGCTGATCCACTATAGCTTTCTGAATCCCGGTGAAACCATTACCTCTGAGAAGTGTTCTCAGCAGATCGATGAGATACACTGAAAGATGTAACACCTTCAGCCAGCACTGGTCCACAGAAAGGGTCCACAACAATGTCCGACCACACATTGTACAACCAACATTTCAAAAGTTGAACAAATTGGGCTACGAGGTTTTGCCTCATTCGCCATATTCACCTGACCTCTCTCATCAACTGACTACCAATTCTTCAGGCATCTCAACAACTTTTTGTAGGGAAAGCACTTTCACAACCAGCAGGATGCAGAAAACACTTTCTAAAAGTTTGCTGAAACTTGAAGCAAAAATTTTTATGCTACAGGAATACACAAACTTATTTCTCAAATAAGCAAGAATGGGTTGATTGTAATGGTTCCTATTCTGATTAATACAGATGTGTTTGAACCTAGTTATAACTGCAAGGAGAACCAACCAGTCAATCCTAAAGGAAATCAGTCCTGAATATTCACTGGAAGGACTGAGGCTGAGGCTGAAACTCTAATACTTTGGCCACCTGATGCAAAGAACTGACTCACTGGAAAAGACCTTGATGCTGGGAAAGATTGAGGGCAGGAGGAGAAGGGGATGACAGAGGATGAGATGGTTGGATGGCATCACCAACTCGATGGACATGAGTTTGAGTAAGCTTCAGGAGTTGGTGATGGCCAGGGAAGCCTGGCGTGCTACAGTCTATGGGGTCGCAAAGAGTTGGACATGACTAAGTGACTGAACTGAACAAATAATGATTAAAATTCACTGTCTGAAACTGCATTACTTTTGTACCAACCTAATAAAAGAACACAAGATGCTATTACTGGTAACTTTACGATAATCAGAGTTAGAATCATTAGGTTGGGCTAATCATTACTCAGTACAAGGTGCAAAAGATAATGTACTATGAAAAAATACCTGCATCAGCTGGTTGAAAATAAGTCTGAACACAAAAAGATTTGAAGAAAAAAAAAAAATCAAGTGACCTAGGTTTATTTTCTTATATCAGGAAAAAACCAAGAAAAGTATACTGTAATTCTAAAAAGCACATGGTAAGTAGAAAAACTCGTTAGAAACTCTGAAAGAAAACTACTGAAATAATTATGGGCTTTTTCCCTCAATATGTTGTCTTGTGACCTGAACAGGGAGCTTATCTTCTTCATGAGTGAAAGAACTGATGTGCATGGTGGGGAGGAAAATGAAGGATCTTCTAAAGAATGAGTCTTGAGCTGAGAACCTGCAGGTGAAACCAGTGCGGTCGGGGCCAAGCCCTCTGGTTTACTGTGCTTGCCCTCCTGGTACTCCAACACCTGCAGGCAAGTCCTGCTTCCATGAAGCAGTCTCTCATCTAGAACACATTTAATTTTAAATTCCTCATTGGTTTTCTTCCCAGATATTTCAAGAAAGGCACACAGTGTAACAAAGTTGCAATTTCGGGCATTTTAAAGCTTCTGTAGACTAACAAAAATTTAAATCTGAAGTCATGGTTCTTAAAAATGAACAAAGTACAAAAGCGAGTCATTTGCAAACTGTATCTAAACAGTACTTTGGAATTTGAAGGTGGCCAGAACATTGGAAGCTCTGACTTAGCAAAGACGTTCAGACCTAACATCTTGTCACATGGGCCTGCCCAGCCGACCTAATCAGAGGCAGTCTACAATCAGGAGTTAACAGAGGCCCAGAGTAGGATGCGGCCCCTTGAGAGGGTGGTCTGTGTACACAGCTAACACAGGGGGGCTTGCCAGCGGGGAAACCTTACTCCTTCCGGTTTTCCAGCCTTCCTAACCCCTCCTCAGTCCACCTCACCTTTTGGACGAGCTTCCTTCCTGTCATCCGCTGATGGTCTCCCCCTGCTCCAAAAGCAGCTGCAGTATTAGCCATGTGAGGAATCCCCCTCCAGCTTAAATGACAGCGCTTCCTCAACTGTTAACCTCAGTCTGAATTCCTGATCAGTTTTAGTTGCAAGACCCTGCTACTCACATGTTATTGCCTCTTCTTCCCTCCGCAAGCCATAAAGAACAGAGTAGGGGTGGGGGAAGAAAACCTACACAAGTTATATTTTCAGAGAAACCAAGACAACAAAAAAATCCTCAAAAATATGTACATATGGCCAAAAGGAAGAGAAAAGAGCAGATCCTGGGTGAGAAGCCACGTGTGTGGACAGGGAGTGAGGGGGTGCTGCAGATGAGAACAGGGGAGGCAGAGCTCCAAATGTCACCAGCAAGTATCCACCAGCAGAAGACCATGACTGTACCCCAAAGAGGGGTCCAGGAGCAGCCCTGAGAAGGAACAGGGCGGCACTCCGCTGGGGGAGGTGGAAACGGGAGGCTGGGACCACCCTTGGGCCCCCAGGCTACCCATCTCTTAGAGTGTCATCTTTCTCTAAGAGGAAAGGGACACCTTAGAAAGAAGCAGCTGAACACTGGGGAGTCAATGGAGTGATGGCGGGGACACCATGGCTGGAGGGGAAAACCCTCCTACACCAGGCTAGGTTCTGAGAGGCAGAGGGGGAAAGAAACAGTGCCTCAGGGCAGCACAGAGAGGAAGGGGCCCTAGAGTAGAGTCTGGCTCCTCCCTCTCCCTTCACAGCCAGGAAAAGCACACTCACTCCACTGAATAACAACAGAAAGAACAGATATAGCAACCATGCAGAAGACTATAAAAAACTGTGGAAAAGAACAGCAAAACTCCCTATGAGGAAAATGCAGCAGGAAAAAAAATGTAACCACAGAAGTGGATAAGGTGAAAATTATAACCCAAAATAGCACTAAAAAAAAAAAAATTTTTAACTCAGTGAAGCAATTGCAGTTTTAAAGGAAGATCACAAAAGAGCTCGTAGGCAAGAGGGCCAGATAATAGGCACCAACGAAGCAGAAACTACATGAACTTGGGGAAGAAAAAGAATTTAGAATTCTTTTCTGCAATGAAGAAAATATGACAGGTCAGGATAGACGCACAGAAAGCAAGAGCCCCAGGAATAGTGGCTGTCACTCTGGGTTGTTCAGGTCACATTCCCGATTTTCTGATGGTTTTAGCTACAGGCTCACCGTCACTCTCGACTCCTCTCTCTCAGCTCCTGGTGATCTCAATACCCATGTTGCTAACCCTGCCACCATCCTGGCCTGGCAGGCTGCATGCAGTCCATGGGGTCGCAAAGAGTCAGACATGACTGAGGGACGGAACAACAATCCTGGCCTCAGTTCTTTGTATGAAAGTAAAAGTTGCTCGGTCGTGTCCGACTTTTTGCAATCCCATGAACTATATAGTCCATGAAATTCTCTAGACCAGAATACTGGAGTGAGTAGCCTTTCCCTTCTCCAGTGGATCTTCCCAATCCAGGCATCGAACCCAGGTCTCCCGCATTGCAGGCAGATTCTTTACCAGCTGAGCCACAGGGAAGCCTCAGTTCTTTGTATGTTTCTTTCCAAATGAGCTTATCCTTCATCCTCTCAAAATCACACACTCCAAGATCTAATCGAATGCCTTCTTATTACCAACAACTGTTAACTGTTCCATAACCTTAGTTTCATAGACACTACTTACAAGTCACCACCTCCTGTATGCCTAGCACTCTGACTGGTACTCTGATCCCAACAAGCCTCTGACAACTCCCAGGACCTAGAGCCCTTCAGTCCTGCCTCTTTGCCACTTTCCCTCACACAACCTCCCCTGCCCCTTCGGTTCACTGGCCTCGTGACCCAACTTGCACTCCACAGCCAGCCTAAACATCGTCATCTTCTACGCCTCTGCTTGTGTCCTTGAGTCCTTCTCTCCACTCATCTTAACCACTTGACAAATCCAAAACTCTAGTTGAGCCCAACACTGTTCGTCCTCTATATATGACTGTGCTGTACAGCACTTACCAAACCTCTGTTCATGGAGACTTTATCCTAAGATTATACGTTTAACACTGGGGGAACTTAATATTCAAGCTGTTTTTACAAATGAATCCTTCCAAGTTCCATATAGAGAAAACACCCAGTGTAATGATACCTAGATGAGAACATTTTCTTACCTGTATATCCAAGTTCCATTTATTTACATGCTCAAAAGCCCAGTTCTACCCAAAGTAAAAGCCTGAGTTAGGGATTTTGGTAGATAAGAGCTGAAAAATCAACTAATGTCACACTGTCAGTCTTGGCTTATCATTATGGTCATTATCAGTAATCACTTCAAACAGAAGAAATCTTATAACAAAGGACTATTTAATAAAGGTATTTCTATATTATCCATGAATTACTCTTCCTAATGTGCTATTCAGTAAATGAAAACATCTTTCAGAATCTTGAGTTTTTCATAAAAATCAAATAAGTTAATATAAATATCTCTTCTCTCATTCTATATCAGTAACTGCCTAAAGCACACTAACCCGCATTACTTTCAAAATACAATACATTACAACAAAGTGTAGAATCTTGGGATTCAAAAGCCAACTTCATCATTATCTGGGGTTCCTGTCACTTTAAATCCCAGTGCAACATGCCAAGGAATGCAAGACTGTGTTTAGTTTCCGAGGGCTGCCATAACAAAATACCATAGAGTGGTGGCTTAAAACAACAGAATTTTATTTTCTTGCAGTTCCGGATGGAGGCTGGAAGCCTAAGGTAAAGGTGCCAGTGAGGCAAGCTTTTCCTGAGGCTTCTTCTTGGCTTGCACACGGCCTTCTTCATGCTATATCCTCATGTGGCCTTCTCTCTGCGCCTGGGCATCCCTGGTATTTCTCCCCTTCACATATTGACACCAGTCACACTGGATTAGGACACCACCCTTATGACCTATTTTAACCTTAATTACCTTTCCAAAGGCCCTATCTTCAAAATCAGTCACACTGCAGATTAGGACTTCAACAAATGAATAGGGGAACACAATTCAGTCCAAAACAAGGAACTTGACAGAGCGTAGGAGAGAGGAAGGTAAAAAAAAAAAAAATTAATGAATAAATTAAGATATTTGTCAAGTGTCTTTGATGTATGCTCAAATACCTGGATGAATGAGTAACTTGTACCAGTCCATAGCAACCTCAGAAAATCTTGCAGGAAGGACTACTCATAATCACTGCAATTCCTTCTACTCAACTCTTAATTACTCTCCTTAATATCATACAAAAGGAGAGGAGATCCTCTTCCACTTGACACTTCAGTTCAGTTCAGTCACTCAATTGTGTCCGACTCTTTGAGACCCCACGGATGGCAGCATGCCAAGCTTCCCTGTTCATCACCAACTCCCAGAGCTTGCTCAAACTCATGTCCATCGAGTTGGTGATGCCATCCAACCATCTCATCCTCTGTCATCCCCTTCTCCTCCCGCCTTCAATCGTTTCCAGCATCTAATGAGTCAGTTCTTTGCATCAGGTGGCCAAAATATTGGAGCTTTAGCATCAGTCTTTCCAGTGAATATTCAGGATTGATTTCCTTTAGGATTGACTGGTTGGATCTCCTTGCTGTTCAAGGGACTCTCAAGAGTCTTCAACACCACAGTTCAAAAGCATCAATTCTTCGGTGCTCAGCTTTCTTTATAGTCCAACTTTTACATCCATACATGACTACTGGAAAAACCATAGCTTTGACTAGATGGACCTCTGTTGGCAAAGTAATGTCTCTGCTTTTGAATATGCTGTATAGGTTGGTCATAGCTTTTCTTACAAAGAGCAAGCATCTTTTAATTTCATGGCTGCAGTCACCATCTCCAGTGATTTTGGAGCCCCAAAAGATAAAGTCTGTCACTGTTTCCATTGCTTACCCATCTATTTCCCATGAAGTGATGGGACCAGATGCCATGATCTTCGTTTTCTGAATGTTGAGTTTCAAGCCAACTTTTTCACTTTCCTCTTTCACTTTCATCAAGAGGCTTTTTAGTTCTTCTTCATTTTCTTATAAGGGTAGTGTCATCTACGTATCTGAGGTTATTGATATTTCTCCAGGCAATCTTGATTCCAGCTTGTGCTTCATCCAGACTGCCATTTCACATGATGTACTCTGCATATAAGTTAAATAAGCAGGGTGATAATATACAGCCTTGCCGTACTCCTTTCCTGATTTGGAACCAGTCTGTTGTTCCACGTCCAGTTCTAACTGTTGCTTCCTGACCTGCATATAGGTTTCTCAAGAGGCAGGTCAGATGATCTGGTATACCCATCTCTTTCAGAATTTTCCATAGTTTGTTGTGACCCACACAGTCAAAGGCTTTTGTGTAATAAAACAGAAGTAGATTTTTTTCTGGAACTCTCTTGCGTTTTCCATGATTTCCAACGGATGTTGGCAATTTGATCTCTGGTTTCTCTTGACATCTCTTCAACTATTTGAAGCAGCAATCCAATCCCTCCAGATGAAATGTTCCTAGTATTTCCAAATGCTGCACGGATCCATGCATCATAGAGTGACTTCTGTACCCTCTCATTCCCCTCTCCCTTTCCATTATTCACATTCAACAACTGGTTCCCCACCCCCCACCCCGCCCCAGAACCAGGCTCATAGAAAGGTACTGTGCCTTTCCTTTAAGATTTCTAAAATACCTTTTCCCTCCACGTCATCCTTGCGCAGGAGCCATGCTAATCTTCTCCGTATCATTCCATTTTTAGTATTACTATATGTGCTGCCAACGTGAGCACTAAGATTTCTTTATAAAACTTGTTTTGTTCTCATTCAGTTGATTTTACATTGTAGCATTGTAGTCAGGATTGCTGAGAGCTTCCCATCTTATCAAACTGTGTTCTTTCGCTCCAGGGTCACATCTTGAAATCATAACATTCTCTTCTTTGAAGTTTTCTATTCTCGCCTTTCTGTTCTATCCTTTGTCATCCAATGGATTCTTAATAGCCTCTGTATGCAAAGCTCTTGAGGGATATAATTCTGCATTAAAGTATGATCCCCTGCCACAGAAAAGATTAGAGACTCTGGTAGTAAAGGAAAAAATGTTGGCACCTAGAAAAAAATCATAAAGATGAAATACAGAATTCACAAGCCAGCATCTCATTACCAAATGAGTGAGAAGAGATTCCTGCCATAAGGTCAAAGGTAAGAAAAAAATAAACATTTATAATGGCTAGTACATGACAGGCATACTTATATAAAGGGTAACCTACTTGAGATTATTCATCTGTTCTTATAGGACAGAGAGCTATGAACAGGGCACGTGAAGTTCTTTCTCTTTAGGAGCTGGCATTCTAGTAGGGAATGCAGAAAATAAGTGGACAATTATAGTAGTTTAATATACCAATCAAATAGAAGAGAGTTGGACCATAAAGATGGCTGAGAGCTGAAGAATTGATGCTTTCGAACTGTGGTGCTGGAGAAGACTCTTGAGAGTCCCTTGGACTGCAAGGAGAGCCAACCAGTCCATCCTAAAGGAAATCAGTCCTGAACATTCATTGGAAGGACTGATGCTGAAGTCAAAACTCCAATACTTTGGCCACCTGGTGCAAAGAACTGACTCATTGGAAAAGAACCTGATGCTGGGAAAGACTGAAGGCAAGTCGAAAAGGGGATGACAGAAGATGAGATGGTTGGATGGCATCACTGACTCACTGGACATGAGTCTGAGTGAGCTCCAGGAGTTGCTGATGGACAGGGAGGCCTGGAAGGCTGCCGTCCATAGGGTCGCAGAGTCAGACATGACTGAGTGACTGAACAATAGACTTACCGATTAAAGGCATCACAGAAGCAAAACTGTTCAATGAGAAAGAATGAGTGGAGGAAGCACAGCAACAGGTCAGGGAAGATATGGCCAATGACACAGCCTTTGGGCTGAGACCTGAATGCCAAGGAGGAGCCAACTGTTGAAAGATCTGAGAAGATGTTTGAGGCAGAGGAAAAGCAAGTGCAGTTACTCTGAGTTAAGAAGGAGCTCAACTGTTCAGTCAGGGGAAAGGCAGCTACTGTGGCTGAAATCTACAAAGGGAGAGAGTGGTAGGAGTTGGAGAGTGAGGGCAGGATCAGACTTGGAGGCTATGGTGGGGCATGGCGGGCTGACGTGGTCTGACATCCTTCACCTCGGCTACAGTATGGAGAAGAGACTGCAGGTGGGCAGGAATGGGAGCCGGGGGTACAATTCAGAGGCTGCTATCACCCAGAGAAGAAAGAGTAGGAGCTGGGACCTGCGTGGTGACAGCAGAGGCAGAGGGGAAAGGACAGATTTTGCAGGCAGGACCAACAGGATGTGCATTTAGGTTACAAACAGGGAGCAAAGACTACACAGAACTAGGGAGTGAATTTGGGACCAAGGGTAAGAAAGTTCACGTTCAGGACAGATGGTTTACATACGGGGCAGTGAGGGACACAGCTCCCTGGAGCTGTATCTTTATTTTAGCTCATAAAATAAATTTTAGTTCCTAAAACAAACAGAAAGCGTTCACTCACACTCAGTTGTAAACCACACTCGCGCTCAGTCACGTGGGCAAAATCACCAGAGAGAAGAAAGGGTGGCTGCTCTTTGTTCCTCAGATTAAGACATGAATTTTTACCCCTACTTCTGTTCCATGTCAACATTTTAGGCGAAGAAAATCACAACAGTGAATTCAAAGCTACTGAAGCTTTTCTCCTCAAGAGGAAAAAAATTCAACCAGGTATTTTCAGACATGTGACATCAGAAGTAGATATAACATATTACATTTTAAGGAAGGGAGGGAGGGACAGGGGGAGAGAGAACAAGTTTTTTACTCGTTTCCTTCTATAAACTGCCTTCCCTTCCACCCACCGACCAATTGCCCTAGGAAAAGGAAGGAAACACCTCCATTTCCTAGGTAAATACACCATTTCAGTCAATTTATTAACTTCTCAGGACTGGTGATCCTTTTTAGAGAAAAGTCTGCTCTGGCAACCAAAAAGGAGAAGTTGATGATACCAGCTTCCCTTTTTGCAGTCATGTGTTAAGGTGCAAAAAGAGTGTCCTTCACTGCATTCATTTTCAAAAGAAACAAAAGGGCTCACACCACTATAGAGATTTTTATGTTTCATCTCAAAGTCCTAAAGACCTCCTGAGAATAAGAACCAGGCACCGATCCTTCTCAGTAAACAAGGAAAGAAATCACAACAGAGAAACCAATAATATTTACTTCAAATCTAAACAAATCTGTGTTGGATCAACAGCTTTAATCTATAGGAGATATATGATTAAAAAAATAAAACAAGATTCAACACAAATCTTTTTTCAGTCACCTTCCCTTAACCTTTATAACATGGGCTTCAGTTCACACATTTTAGGCCCCCCTACAAAGTCCTGACTTCTCAAATCTTCTGGAACACATATGACATATCATGCATTTTTTTTTCTGCTAAGAAAACTTCTACACATACACATTCATATTTTATAAAGTTACCAATGGATCTTTTTTTTGGTTCATTTTCCAAAGGCAAGCTTTAGCCACTCTCCAACTTCCTCTTTTAGATTATTCTTTAAACCAATACTCAGATGCCAGAATTCTTACTAGCTCTGCTAAGACTTACTGTAATATATACGTATGGTAAACTTTTACCTCAACGAATGTGTTTCGTGGTCAGCTGTGGTTATTTCTATCTATCAATTTCCTTCAACTCATAACTTAGATAATTCTGACATGAGTCACTACAGAACCCCTTGTAACTGCAATTCTCCCACCTCTTAATATTTAGAAATAATACATAGCTCTTGGTGGAATTCTAGTTGTAACTTATAGATAATTGTTTCCATTATGGGAATTTAAAAGCATGCATGAAGGGTCCAGATGTGGCAACTGGTTTCTTAATACCAAAGAGAATAATCTCACATATGTTAGAAGAGCTCTCAGGACTTTTATTTTTTTACTTGGTTTAACCAATTTCACTTGGTTAAAATCATAGCCTGTTAAAGTTAGAACAGACCATAATCCAGCCCACAGAAAAAATATATAAGAAAATCATGCCCTGGAAGACTAGACAGCTTACTCAGGTCACACTGCTCTCTGGATCTGATTTCAGGAAATGTGCATGCACGCACACAGAGCTTGCCTAATTAGAAACTTTTCCTATTGTCTCATTGATTTTCCCCACTCAGCAAAATTCTGAAAAGTCTGGTTCTAATCAGGGAATTGCAATGTAAATCACAATGGGACACAACCGTGGCTAAAATGGGTAAAATTTAAAAGACTGCAGATACCAAATATTGGCAAGAATTTGGAGCAACATAAACTGATACAGTGGCTGGTGGGGCCACTACTTGGGTTAGGGTTTGCTGTATCTACTACAGTTGAACACACACATTATCCTTTGACACTGCAACCCAATTCCCAGACACACACATGAAACAAAACAATGTACAAGAGTGCTCAACATTGTTCATAAAAGGAAAAAAACAAAACCAAACAAAGCAAAAACACAGAAACACTCCAAATGTCCAGCAACAGTAGAAAGAAAACTAGATACGGTATGTCTGAATACAGTCATGGAAACAAAGAACTGACAGCTACCTGCAACAACACAGATGCAACAATACTTACAAAGTGCACAAACCTAATGGGAGAAAGAAGTTTAACATAAATTACTTGATTCCATTAGATAAAGTTAAGAACTAGGAAGGTTAATCGGTGACATTAGAAGTCAGGATGCTGGTGATCTCTAGACAGTGTGGATGGGCTCTAAGCATGAGAAGGTCTACAAGAGGCTGGCAATGGTCTACTTCCTGACGTGTGGTATTGTAACATAATTTACTGAGCTACACTAATAATTTCTATACAGTTCAGTTCAGTCACTCAGTCGTGTCCGACTTTTTGTGACCCCATGAATCCCAGCAAGCCAGGCCTCCCTGTCCATCACCAACTCCCGGAGTTCACTCAAACTTCTATGCACCGAGTCGGTGATGTCATCCAGCCATCTCATCCTCTATCATCCCCTTCTCCTCCTGCCCCCAATCCCTCCCGGCATCAGAGTCTTTTCCAATGAGTCAACTCTTTGCATGAGGTGGCCAAAGTACTGGAGTTTCAGCCTCAGCATCAGTCCTTCCAATGAACACCCAGGACTGATCTCCTTTAGGATGGACTGGTTGGATCTCCTTGCAGTCCAAGGGACTCTCAACAGTCTTCTCCAACACCACAGTTCAAAAGCATCAATTCTTCAGTGCTCAGCTTTCTTCACAGTCCAGCTGTCACAGCCATACATGACCACAGAAAAACCATAGCCTTGACTAGACGGACCTTTGTTGGCAAAGTAATATCTCTGCTTTTTAATATGCTATCTAGGTTAGTCATAACTTTCCAAGGAGTAAGCATTTTTTAATTTCATGGCTGCAATCACCATCTGCAGTGATTTTGGAGCCCAAAAGAATAATGTCAGACACTGTTTCCTCTGTTTCCCCATCTATTTGACATGAAGTGATGGGACCAGATGCCATTATCTTCATTTTCTGAACGTTGAGCGTTAAGCCAACTTTTTCACTCTCCTCTTTCACTTTCAACAAGAGGCTTTTTAGTTCCTCTTCACTTTCTGCCATAAGGGTGGTGTCATCTGCATATCTAAGGTGATTGATATTTCTCCTGGCAATCTTGATTCCTCCTTGTGCTTCTTCCAGCCTAGCATTTCTCCTGATGTACTCTGCATATAAGTTAAATAATTTCTATACAACTCTCTCTATATACGTGTGTGTGCATGCGTATATATATATATATAATACTTCTATTTTTTAAAATTAAAAAGTATTTAATTCTGCGATGGGATGTCAATATATTTATCTGTTTCTTTCAAAAACATGCATTCTTTCTTTGTGTTCCATGTGTCCGGAGTCCTTCTCTGAATTGTGTGTGTTTGCACCAGGATGAAGGGGCCCTGTGAAACACCCTCTTATAGTTCACCTCATATAGTAGGCTCAAGTCTTTTCAACCCACAGAGACTTGCTTATCCTTGTCCTGGATGTCACATGTAGCATGTCTCAAACAAAATACAGATGTTAAAGGGTAAATGAGTGTGTATCTCCTTCCCTCATACTGTTAATGAAAATGATACTTTTTAAAAAAATAACTTGAAAACTAAATCTAAAGTTTGAGAACTAAATCTAAGCATGCCTTTGACACACTATGATCTTCTGGTCTTTGGATAACAATCAGTTTTATTTGTACGTCAACTTCAGTCTATTGGGAACGGTTGCCTAGAACACTGCACTAAGAAAGATTTAATTCCGTGTTAAGGCCAGCGATAGAGAATACTGTTAAAATGGAGCACAAACACCTTGCTGACTCACAGTCAACAGAACACTTTCTCCCTTAGGATAAAAACAGGTTCTTAATCATTTTAAATGCTCCACAGAGAAATCTCTAATAAAGTTCTAGTTTATTAAATCTATTTACTGCATATACTTAGAAAGTGATATTATTTTAACATAATTTTATTTCTAACATACTTTACATTTACATACTTAGAATATTTAAATATTTCATGCTTAATATAAATTATATTATTGTAATGTGGTTTAAATACATCATGAGTAAAACAAATCAACAAGACTAGAGATTATTTGTAACATAAAGTAGCTTAATAGGGAGGAAAAAAAATCCACTTAAGTTTAAAAACATTTTGTTTCCTCTACCCTACATTTTGCAAAACAGAACTGCCAGAATACTGTTTTGAAAACTCACAAAATTCCAATTTTACTAAATGCTATTTTGGAGTTCCTCCAAGAATTAAGTCTTTTGACTGCTATTTTTGGTATAAATTAAACCATACAACTCAATATTTTTTTTTTTGGTATAAATTAAACCATACAATTTAGTATTTTATACAGTTTCATTGATCTTAATCAAAATTAACATGAAAATAAATTTTCCCATTGTTATACTCAGGATGACTTTAGCTTCAGTTGAATAGATGTACACATTCTAAATATGAGGATATTTCCTTACTTACAGCATCTTCTCTTTTGATTTCTTCTATAAAATTAGATAATTTGTACTGACACAAATTCAAAAGATGCAAATGTAGTGTGAAGAGAAGCACCTAAATGGGGTGCAAAGTATCATCTTATTCAATCACATTCAATATTATTAGCATTACCAGATGGGGTAAAAAGTGAACTGAAATTTCACACTTCTCCCTTTCACTTCCATGTGATTTCTGCAGAGCCCTTATCAGTAACACACACTTGATGGTAGGTTAGATTTTTAGCAGTAACTTGCTCTACAGAAATCTAAACTTCCCATCATTTAAACATTTAATCTTAGAATTTAAAAAAGACAACCTTCCTCTGCTTCCCTGGTATAACCATTCTCTCAACTGTCAAAACTTCAAGTAGTTTACTTTCTCTTCATTCCATAAACTTCTAACAGCTTTCTCTCTTACTATCTCTCTGATGCCTGTGCCTCCTATTTTGTTCAGAACTCAGAAACTTTCCATCTTTACCCATCAAATTTCGAGTCCACACCACACTTTGCAACAAATCTGTACAGTGGGTCAAAATGCAAACCACTCATCAGTGGTTCATTCCCCATAGCCTCTCACCTTCAAAGACAATTCTTTCACAAGTATACTCTCACCAGAATCTCCCTTGTGTAGTGGGAAAAAAATGCACCTTTTCTTTGATCATCTTTATATTTCTATGGTAGAATCTACTAGTTGTCTCCTAAATAATTGATTTCTCCCTTTTCTCTCAAATGGAGCAATCCCCATTTTTAGTGAGCACACTGCAATCCAGCTGAAAGATGCTTTTGGCCTTCCTGGCAGTAGTCACGTGACTCTACATTCTGGTCAGTAATATACATAGAGGTGAGAGGGTGTTGGGAAGTCCCTTTAAGTGGAACATGTCAGTCATTCGGCCTCCTTTTCTCCATCTACACAAGGAACATGGATAGGAAACCGCCTTTCTTTCCTTTTTTTGAATTTTCCAAATCTGTGAAGCATTTTCTTTTTTACCTTTTGACTCCCTTGACTCATTTCTCCCACCCCTCACCCCTGACAACCACCAATCTCATTAATCTGTTCTCCATATAGAGAAGTTTAGGGGTTTTTTGGGTTGAGTTGTTTGTTTGTTTTTTAATTTCAAATGCAAGAAAGATCACACAGTAATTGCCCCCTTCTCTGACTTAATACAGTGCACTTGAGGTCTATCCATATGGTCACAAATGGCAAGATTTCGGGTTTTTTTAATGGCTGAATAATGTTCCATTGTGTATATCTATCTATCCACCACATCATCTTTATCCATTCAGCCATCAATGGACACAGGTTGCTTCCATATCTTGGTTACTGTAAATAGAGCTGTAATGAACATGGGAGTGAGATACACTTTGTTTTCTTTGGATAAAAATCCAAATGTAGAACTGCTGGATCATATGGGAATCGCTGGTGGATCAATCAGTAAAGAATCGGCCTGCAGTATGGGAGGCGGGGGTTTGATCTCTGGGTTGGGAAGATCCTGTGGAGGAGGAAATGGCAACCCACTCTAATATTATTGCCTGGAGAGTGCCATGGACAGAGGAGCCTGGCAGGCTACAGCCCATGGGGTCGCAAAGCATTAGATACGACTAAGTGACTAACACAACAGCACAGTGGTAATTCTACTTTTCATTTTTTGAGGAACCTCCAATACAGTTTTCCATAGTTTGTTGCACCAATTTACATTCCCACAGACAGTGAATAAGGGTTCCCTTTTCCCCACATCCTCACCAACACCTGTTATTTCTTGTCTTTTTGGTTCCCTTTGCTATGCGGTTTAGTTAGATGTACTCCCACTTAAGTTTGCTTTTGTAGGTTTCACTTTTGTTGTCAAATTTAAAAAATCATTGCTGAGACCTATATGAAGAAGCTCACCACCTATGTTTTCTTCTAGGAGTTGTATAGTTCAGGCCTTATGTTCAAGTCTATACCATTCTGAGCTAATTTTTGTGTATTAGTGTAAGATAGCAGTCCTGTTTCATTCTTTTCCACGTGTCTGTCCAGTTTTCCCAACACAATTTATTGAAGAGACTCCTTTTTCTACTGTATGTTTTTGGCTTTATTGTAAATTAATTGATAATATATACATGGGTTTATTTCTGGACCCTCTATTCTTTTTCATTGACCTATGTGTCTGTTTTTAATGCCAATACCATACTGTTTTAATTGCTATAGCTCTGTAATAGTTTGAAATCAGAGAGTGTGATTACTCCAGCTTTTTTTTTTTTTCCCCAAGATTGTTTTGGTTATTCAGGATGTTTTGCAATTCCATATAAATGTTAAGATTGTTTATTCTATGAAAAATACCACTATAATTTTGATAGGGATTACATTGAATTTGTAGATTACATTGGGTAATATGGACATAATATTAAGTGTTCTTGTCCATAAGCATGGAATAGCTCTCCATTTACATTTACATGTGTCTCCTTCAATTTCTTTTCTTAATGTCTTGTATTTTTCAATATATATCTCTGGATAAATTTATTCCTTTCTGATAATTGTAAATGGGATTTTCTTAATTTCTCTTTCTGATTGTTTTTAGTGTATAGAAACACAACGGATTTTGAGTATTGATTTTGTAACCTGCAACATCACTAAATTTGTTTATATTAGTTCTATATTTTATTAGTTATACGAGTTTTTTGATGGAGTCTTCAGGGTTTTCTATATATATATCATGTCATCTGCAAATAGTGAGTTTTACTTCTTCCTTTCCAATTTGGATGCCTTCTATTTGTTTTTCTTGCCTAATGCTCTGTCCAGGACTTCCAATACTTTTGAATGAAAGTGGCAATAAGATCAGTTGTTCCTGATCTTGGAGGAAAAGCTTTTAGCTTTTCACCATTGAGTATGATGTTAGCTGCAGGCTTGTTACTATGGATGTTACTATGTTGAAGTAAGTTCCCTCCATACCCATCTTTGTTTAGAGTTTTTATCATAAATGGATGTTAAATTCTGTCAAATGTTTTTTCTCTATTTACTGAAATGATCATATGATTTTGATCCTTCATTTTGTTAACACACTGTATGCATCACATGGTCTGATTTACGGAGGCTGAACCAGCTTTTCATCCCTGGAATATATCCAGGGATTTATTCTTTCAAAGTCACCAGTTTGCCAGATTCAATTCTCTCTTTTCATCTTATTCAAGTATCTTGGCAACATTAGACACGTGATGCCTCACCCATCCTTAAAACACTCTTTTTAATTTCTGGAACCCCAGCAGAGATTGATTTTCTTCTTGCTGTTTTCTCCTTGACTATGCTGTTTTCTCCCTGCTTGCCCAATGTCTACATTTTTTTTTTAATGCTCCAGCCCTCTGAATTCTACTCCCTTCTATATGATTATTTTAGATTTATAGTTTAAAATATCATTTGTATTCTGATGCCACTCTGGTCTCTAAACTCATATATCTAAACTAGATGTTTGACACCTCCATTTAGATGTTTAAAAGACACCTCAAAATTTACTTGGCCAAAACAAAACTCTCCCACATCTCCTGAACCATTGTTCTTCCCATCTTAGTACATACTTACCACCATCCACTTGGCTGCTCAATGCAAAAACCATGGCATCATCCAGGTCTCCTCTCCCCCTCTTGCCCCCACCCCAACCCAAGCATTACAAGTCCTGCTGGCTGTGTTTCCACAGTACATCCAGCACTTCTCGCCACCTCCCCAGCTACCACTCTGGGGCAAGGCAACATCTCTCTCTTCAAAACCCTGCCATAGCCAAGGTGTCCTCTTTCTATTTTCTCAAAGTCTATTTACTAAGCAGCAGCCAAAGTAATCTTTACAACAGGCAGATCTGATTGTGTCTCCTCTCTGCCTCTTGGACTGAAATCTAAGCTCCACAAGGCCTCACATGGCCTCCAAGGCTCTAGGTGACTGACTGGCCTCCTCTCCCAGTTCTGCCTCTTGCCACTCTTGCCTTAAGTGCTGTCCATCAGCCACACTAGATTTTTCTTTTTTTTTTTTTCCTGTTTTCTGAACACCCTAAGCTCTGGACTGCTTTTTAAAACTACCAGCTGTTAATAGGTTTCCAACTAACTGCTCTTCCCCAGTATCTTCTCACTATCACCCCTCCTCTTCTGCATTCAGAGGATTCTCTAAGCTAAGGCAGCTTCTCCCTAATCACCTGCTTTCACATCACTCTCACTATTTTTTTTTCTTCATGGGAAATTAAAATTGCTCATTAATTAAAAAAAAAACAAAAACAAAACAAAACACTGGTTTCTCCTCACACCAGAAACTACAGAACAGGACCTTTTGGATCTTGTGTACTGCTGGATACCCAGGGTCTTAAACAGTGACGAGCAAGCAGTTGGTGCTCAATAAATTATTTGCAGAATGAATAAACACTTAATATCAAAACTTTAAAGTCACTCAGTCTGAACCATTATTCAGGTATCTAAAACTCTGAGTAACAGACCTGAGAAATATCTTATCACTATATGCTGCTCAGAATTGCACTGCTTCTGAGGTTGACAATTCTATCTCTAGGATTGCTCAAATGCCCTTATTCCTTCATACGCTGAAGACTGACTACCGAGGCTCTATTCATCTGTGGAGGACTCTATGATCAAGCAGGTATATTCCTTGTGTTTCAGACAAGATAGTGCTTCAAATATCTGAAGGTGGTGACTGTACCTTTCCAGGGTTGAACAGTCCCAGTCTCTTTAACGGCTCTTCACAAGGCTATTAAAAACAAGAGTTCCGGGTCTTCTCTTCACCCTTCCACATACTCCAAGATTGCCCCAAACCACAATGTAGTCACATATTTAGCTATCAACCATGCCATGAGTATGCAACTCTGGTCCAATTTACCTCATATCATCTGGCTGGCCTTGTAAACCGATCTCTTTCTGAGGGAGCATGACCTAACTGAAGTTAACTCTACCTTCCTTCCAGTTCAAGCTCACACACCATTTCCCATCCATGCATCCTTCATACCACTAAGTACACACTGTTTCTGTAATCTCTGGGCCCTACAGTCATTCCCATCTTCTTCCCAGATTTCCTGATGCCATTTAGCTTTCCCAACGTAAGATACCAATCCTATCCTATGGAAAAAGACCTCCTGCCCTCCTTTCTTGGATAAAGGTCCTGATTTTCCACATATGCAAATTAAAATTATAAACTCTCTTTATCTTCCCACAGGTAGCCTAAGGCAGACTAGCGTTATTTCTAATCAGCATTGAGGGAGCCACAGAAAGAAGAGGCCCTTTTAGTTAACTAGGAGAACAGATCTGAAGCCAGAAGAACAAGGTGGAGCCAACACTGGTGCCCCGGGACAAACTGGAACAACCGTCAGAGCACCGATCCTTCGGACTCCCGGGGATAGGTGGGGCCTCCACACTATTCTCTTCTTTGCTCCTCCAAGAACAGCCAAAGAAAACTAGAGTTACCCAAAATCAGAATATGAGTTACCTTACACTGCTGAGCATAGCAGCACTTTTTTAGAATCATCTGTAATCTAATTTACTCCCTTTGACTCCAAAACACACTGATATCTCACTTCAATCTTTCAGGTAGAGTAATAACTGTTGGGAAGTTAATGATTACAGAAATACAGTTGGTCATCTGAAAACATTTCAGATGTTCCAGTGTGTCAGCACTCTGGCAAACAGAGTAGCCTTAACGAAGCAGGTTGAAAAATAAAACTATGTAGATTAACATATCCTGAAAGAGTTTGGGTAAGTCTGGATGACCAAAATACTGATTGCAAAATGACTAGAATAATCCAGGTATAGGATTAGCTGTGATTCAGAAACAAAAAGTCAAATAAACCTATAGCTCAGATCTGTGATTTTTTAAAAAATTCTTATTATATATACTCTGAGGAGTAATAATTCCTAACAATATGCCACATTAAACTAGTTTTCTAGTATTCCGTCTTTGACAAGTACAACAAAGGATAATTTGTGGGGAATAGAGATGCTTATTTCTACATCTGCCTCAGGAGATAACAATACCCCTGCTTTAGTTCATCCCTGTCCTTAATAATGTACTACACATTTACCCTGACAAAATTAACCTAAATCATATCCAGTCAGATTTTATTTTTAATAAACAAAAGTTCCTAAAATTTGAAAGTGCTTCCAAGTTCCAAAGCTCTGAGATTTCATCAGATCTCATCTAGAATCACATAGTTTTAAAGCAAACCTTGGTATCTACATTTGTAAATCTTTCATTAATGAACGTTTATTAGCTGCCTAACACACTACAGAAAAATGCAGTTAAGTGTTATCTCTTCTAACATAATTATTTCTTACATTCATTCTAAAGAGAATCTCTTCTTGGAGGAACACTAGTTGTCCATTTCTGAATCTCCACCAAGTTCCCATGAAGAATTGAAAACAAACAGTGAAGTCAACTTAAAACTCAACTCACAGCATTGTGTGATCTTCTGGATGTTGGAAGAGATACGCTGGGCCAACTGGGCGGGGTCACCACCAAGGCCTGGAGTGTAAGACATGGTTGATTTGCTTGTTCGCTAATTTCATCAGCTGTTGGTAAGCAGTGCAGTTTTCTCTACCGTCACCTAAATAACATAAAAGAAAAGTCATATAGTTATAAAGTTACTCCTTCAGTTCAGTTCAGCTGCTCAGTCACGTCCGACTCTCTGCAACCCCATGAATCGTAGCATGCCAGGCCTCCCTGTCCATCACCAACTCCCAGAGTTCACTCAAACTCACGTCCATCGAGTCGGTGATACCATCCAGCCATCTCATCCTCTGTCATCCCCTTTTCCTCCTGCCCCCAATCCCTCCCAGCATCAGAGTCTTTTCCAATGAGTCAACTCTTCGCATGAGGTGGCCAAAATACTGGAGTTTCAGATACATTTTACAAATTTGATGTACCTAAGAGGGTTGAAATTTAGCAAAGGAACTCGTCAAAGAGTAAAACTCACATGTTGATATTCTTAAAAATGGACTTTATGGGACAGAACTGAATTAAACATGTTAAAGAAAATAAGTTTCAAATTGTCCATTCCCTTTGGAAACATCTTTGATCTCGCAAAGGATGACTTAGTAAGTGCCTTTTCTGTGTATCATTTTAACCATTTGTATATTTTCTCCTTAACTAAACTGTAAGTAACTATAGGCCAGGGTCCACATACTATTTATCTTTTTTCTCCAACATTTAAAATAATTCCTGGCAGAGAAGAGGAATTCAATTATGAATTATATGGCACACACAGTTCAAGCTTTCCTCAGAAATTTCATTTTATCTCATTTAACTTAACACAGGAACATCTCACTAATGGGTCCCTAATTTTAATGGGAAAAAAGGTTCAATTTGAAAGAGCAGAGCCAACAAGTTTAGAAAAAAGGAAATACCCTGTAAAAGGCCCATCACACGCACACTCCCTTGACAGAGCAAGGAGAATTCTGCTGTGGAAGCCAGTATCTTAGAACAGGAAGCTAAGTGGGGCAGCTGCCACAGGAAAGGAGGTAAAATGAAGATCTGTTCTTCTTCAGTTTACACCACACATCAGTCATAGTTAGGGAAAAAGGATAAAAGGGGGTGTCCCTGTGGACAGGACTGTGCACAGCAAAGAATTTCAAGTACCTCTCTACCATCTTTTCACTGAGTATGCTCGGAACACTGTAAAGGTGTGGGCAGTCAGCATGCTAACTGACTGCTACACACCCTACATTACATTAGGCCCTGGGGAGCTGCGAACAAGCAAACAAAACAATCAAGAGAAAGCATCTGCTTGAATCAGTTCAGTTCAGTCACTCAGTCGTGTCCAACTCTTTGGACCCCATGGATGGCAGCAAGCCAGGCCTCCCTGTCCATCACCAACTCCTCAAGTTTACTCAAATTCATGTCTGCTGAGATGGTGATGCCATCCAACCATCTCATCCTCTGTCGTCCCCTTCTCCTCCCACCTTCAATCTTTCCCAGCATCAGGGTCTTTTCAAATAAGTCATTTTTTCGCATCAGATGGCCAAAGTATTGGAGTTTCAGCTTCAGCATCAGTCCTTCCAATGAAGTCAGGTCTGATTTCCTATAGGATGGACTGGTTGGATCTCCTTGCAGTCCAGGGAACTCTCAAGAGTCTTCTCCAACACCACAGTTCAAAAGCATCAATTCTTTGGTGCTCAGCTTTCTTTATAGTCCAACTCTCATATCCATACATGACCATTGGAAAAACCATAGCTTTGACTAGACAAAGCTTTGCTGGCAAAGTGATTTCTCTGTATTTTAATATGCTGTCTAAGTTGGTCATAACTTTTGTTCCAAGGAGCAAGCATTTTTTAATTCATAGCTGCAGTCACCATCTGCAGATTTTGGAGCCCCCCCAAAATAAAGTCTCTCACTACTTCCACTGTTTCCCCATCTATTTCCCATGAAGTGATGGGATGCCATGATCTTAGTTTTCTGAATGCTGAGCTTTAAGCCAACTTTTTCACTCTCCTCTTTCACTTTTTCAAGAGGGTCTTTAGTTCTTCTTTGCTTTCTGCCATAAAAGTGGTGTCGTCTGCATATCTGAGGTAAGTGATATTTCTTCCAGCAATCTTGATTCCAGCTTGTGCTTCATCCCACCCAGAGTTTCTCATGATGTACTCAGAATTTAAGTTAAATAAGCAGGGTGACAATACACAGCCTTGATGTACTCCTTTTCCTATTTGGAACCAGTCTGTTGTTCCATGTCTAGTTCTAACTGTTGCTTCCTGACCTGAATACAGGTTTTTCAAGAGGCAGGTCCAGTGGTCTGGTATTCCCATCTCTTTCACAGTTTTCCACAGTTTGTTGTGATCCACACAGTCAAAGGCTTTGGCATAGTCAATAAAGCAGAAGTAGATGTTTTTCTGGAATTCTCTTGCTTTTTTGTATATCCAGCGGATGTTGGCAATTTGATCTCTGGTGCCTCTGCCTTTTCTAAATCCAGCTTGAACATCTGGAAGTTCACAGTTCACGTACTGTTAAAGCCTGGCTTGGAGAATTTTGAGCATTACTTTACTAGTGTGTGAGTGAAGTGAAAGTCGCTCAGTTGTGTCCAACTCTTTGCAACCCCATAGACTATACAATCCATGGAATTCTCCAGGCCAGAACACTGGAGTGGATAGCCTATCCCTTCTCCAGGACTAGCGTGTGAGATGAGTGCAATTGTGCAGTAGTTTGAGCATTCTTTGGCATTGTCTTTCTTTGGGATTGGAATGAAGATGCTAAGAATACACAGAAGAACTGTACAAAAAAGATCTTCACGACCCAGATCATCACAATGGTGTGATCACTGACCTAGAGTCAGACATCCTGGAATGTGAAGTCAAGTGGGCCTTAGAAAGCATCACTACGAACAAAGCTGGTAGAGGTGATGGAATTCCAGTTGAGCTATTTCAAGTCCTGAAAGATGATGCTGTGAAAGTGCTGCACTCAATATGTCAGCAAATTTGGAAAACTCAGCAGTGGCCACGGGACTGGAAAAGGTCAATTTTCATTCCACTCCCAAAGAAAGGCAATGCCAAAGAATGTTCAAATCAAGTCTGCCATTTACGAGAATGACAAAGTTAATAATATAAAACAATAAAAGCAATACAAGTCTGCCCTCTTCTGTGACATTGGTTTTAGGGGGCAGCAAGGATGGGTAGCTTTCGAACCAGAATCCTGGAACTGAATCCTATCTCTGCTGGTGGGTGGGTTGATCAGTAGAAAGTCATGTGCTGGGCAGAAGTGAGAGGGATGGGGAAAAGGAAACATGACTATAACTCTTCTCTAAAAAGAATTTATGAAACTCAGGTGTAAGACTTGGATACCTGAGTATGACTATATGAAAAACAACAAAGGCAAAGACATGAAACTGAGGCGGACAGACCCAGATCACGTGGACAGTATGAAGGCAGTGTGTCAGTTACCAAACCAAAGGAAGGGGAAATCTACGGTAAACCCTGAATCAGATGCCTCATGGTTGGGTAAGCAGGAGATGACACAGAGAAGGAAAAAGTGCAATGGCCTAACATTTACTGCACATCTGTGAAATGAAAAGCATTTCACATAGACAGTCTAATTTAATTTTCAAGTTCTCCACTTTAAAGTAGGTGGTGGCAAGTAAACCTGGCTTTACCAATGAGCAAACTGTGGCATATGAAGATTAAGTAACTGGAAAGGTACCCTAAATGACCCACTAGGCAGAGGTGGGATTCAATTCCAGGGTTCTGGTTCTAATACTACCTGTCCCTGCTGCCCCATAAAACTGATGTCACAGAAGAGCGTGGGCTCTGGATGCTAGGTTTGGTTTGAATATGTTGCAAGAAGAACCCACTGGAGATTTCTGGTAATCAGGAGGGAAGAGACCACAAGGAAATATGTGTCTTTGCTCTAATGGTTGGTGCTGGTAGGAAGTACAACAGTGGAACAACTGAGACAAAAAAACAGTACTGGAGCCATGCCTGTGCTCTGCTGTGTCAAGGCCACCCTTGAATCCCTGGGAGATTTTAGATGCTCCCCATTTCTCTACCTGATTGACAGGTCCAGTTCATCTATTCTGAGCGCTTTGGACTTCACTAAGTAATTGATAGAGACCCAAAACCAATTTCATAAAAGGGTAAATCAAACTTCTACTCAAACAGGTAACCAAGGCTACTCAAACAGGTAGCCTTGGACTTGGGCTTGCAGCCACCTGAAGAGCTGAGGACCCAACCTACACTGGACCTGGGATTCAGTGAGATCAACACTATCCCAAGCTGCCTACAAAACACCACCTAGATCTTTAAATTTTGCATCTTTTATCCCCCAATAAGAGCTTGGGGGTTGAAAAGGGCTTCCCTGATGGCTCAGTGGGTAAAGATTCTGCCTGCCAATGCAAGAGACACAGGAGATGCGGGTTTAATCCCTGGGTCAGGAAGATTAGCTGGAGAAGGAAATGGTAACCGACTCCAGTATTCTTGCCTGAATGCGATAAACAGAGGAGCCTGGTGGCTCCTCTGCAATCCAAAGAGCTGGACGAAACTGAGCACAACAGCTTTGCTGCTGCGTCGAGTCAGTTGTGTCCGACTCTGTGCGACCCCATAGACGGCAGCCCACCAGGCTCCCCCATCCCTGGGATTCTCCAGGCAAGAACACTGGAGTGGGTTGCCATTTCCTTCTCCAATGCATGAAAGTGAGAAGTGAAAGTGAAGTCGCTCAGTCGTGTCTGACCTTTAGCGACCCCATGGACTGCAGCCTACCAGGCTCCTCCGTCCATGGGATTTTCCAGGCAAGAGTACTGGAGTGGGTTGCCACTGTCTTCTCCACAACAACTTTACTTAGATACAATTCATACAGCATACACTCAACCATTTAAAGTGTACTATCCAATGGTGTCTTTAAACACTCATAATAACAAGTTGTGCAACCACGACATCACTGCTAGAACATTTCCTTACCCCCCAAATAAAGCTGATACCCATTAGCAGTGACTCCCCATTTCTGAACAAGCTCCTAAGCTGAGGCCACCTATTTTATCTATTTTATGTCTTTACAGGCTTGCCAGTTCTGTACATTTCATATTAAAGGAAACATACAATGTGTTCTTTTTGTGACTTATTTCTTTTTCTCAGCATGTTTTCAAGGCCCATTCATGTTGCAGCATATATCGATTCTTCCCTCCTGTTCACTGCTGCTGCTGCTGCTGCTAAGTTGCTTCATTTGTGTCAGATTCTGTGCTACCCCATAGACTGCAGCCCACCAGGCTCCCCTGTCCCTGGGATTCTCCAGCCGAGAACACTGGAGTGGGTTACCATTGCCTTCTCCCTTTCTGTTCACTGCCAAATAATATTTTACTGTACAGACAGGGGCAACGTCCTCCTGGCTCACTGATATTTTTCTTTTCCTTTCCCTCTATCAACTAGGCTCACGGCCTACACAAATACACTTGATGAGAACGTGTTCCTCTTTCTTCTTTATGTACTTTCTTGGGGGTGCTTTTCCGTCCACACACAAACAAATGAGTCTCACACCCACGTCTCCAAGTCACACTTGTCACTCTCTGTAGTGTCTCTCTGTCTTTGAAGCTACAGGAACTCATTAACTGCCTTTCAGCTGCCAGTGGAACTGGCAAAAATGCGAAGTCTCTACTTTGAGGAAGACACTTAACATTTGGGCCTGCGGCCAGGATCCAAATGAGATAATGCACATCCAGGGACCAAGAGCTTTCCTACTCTACACAGAAGAAAGGAAAGCTCCGCTTTTGCATCTGCAGGAGCAACATCAACAGATCATAACCACCTTCCCTGCCTCAGGACCACCCGACCACAGGATTAGCCGAGGCCTGCTTTCTCCCCCAGAGTGGGGAGTATGATCACTGAGTCCCATGGACTGCCCCTTCGTATTGTAGCATTAACCTTAACCCTCAAGACTTGACAAGCCTAGGATAAGCCTTCCCACTGTTTTCTTTTATGACCTCCTTTTCTGCTCTTCAGAGAATCAACCAAATAGCTACAAACTACCGGTGTTCCTCATCCCTTTACTCAAGCGCCTACATTTGAGGAAGCTCCTGCTGGTGAGACAAATGTTATTCATCCAAATGGGCTGCCACTGTTGGACTGGTTGGCATTTCCTTAGAGGAAGGGTACAGTGGTGAGTCTCTTGGCCCAGTGAGTGCTGAGCTAAGAATGAAAAGAAACTATGATCGATGGAAGGGAAAGAAAAACTCAACAAGATTATCGTTAACATTATTTCCTACGCATTGTGTTTAGGACTTCCATGTTTATTTTCTCAGTTGCTTCTTCCACTAAGCCTACGGAGACAGGTACAACAATAATTATGATTTTTTACACGAAGAAATTGAGGCATAATGAGAATAAGCAACACACTTAATGTAAGAAAAGAACTAAAATTTGAAACTACATCTTAAAGCCTACTATATTTTTAAAACACAAAACCACATTGTTGCTGCCCTGTACAACAAAATTAAGGACAGGTGAGCCCACTCAATTCAGAAACACCAAATTTACCACCTTTCTGCAGACCCTGTATGAAATCTGGCTAAACTCAAGGAAGATGGGGAAATAGGCCTGGGGTGACTTCATGATGAATCAAGGTAACATGGATGCATAGCTTCTTCATCTTCTCTTATTTTGCTCATAGTGATATCTAAAAGACAACAGTGATTGGCTCTCCTGATGATGAGCTATGAGAAATAAAGGATCCAAACAACCAACTATACTGTAAAATACATAGAAACAGATACACAGCTAACTATAAACTGATGTAAAAGTGTATGATCTTTGCGCACAGGTTACACTAACCAAGTTACTCTGATGTCTGCTTTGCATGTTCACTCTCCATCCAGCACATAGCTCAGAGCTAAAATGCACCAAAGCACTCAGGCTGTATACTTCTGAAAGGTCATTCAGAATTCCTAGTTTTATGGCTCAGAATAACTAGACCTCATTATCTAAACTTGCACTATCAAGTGTTCGCACATGTGTGGCCACTGGCTCAGACAGCTCACAGATGGAACATTTCCATTTCAGCAAAGTTCTGTTGAACAGTGTTCACCAAACATCAAAATTCAGCATTGTATAAGGATATATAAACATTACAAAGGGAAAGATGGGAAGAGAGGATCAAAGTGCAATACTTGTACTGAGAATCTTAAGACTGTTTCTAAAGAGCACAAATAAAAGAATAAAGGGGATTTTTAAAAAGAATCTTGAGCATCAAACATTATTTCTCATTACTAATGGACACAGTGCAGAATCCTTAAAATTCCCATTAACATAAAGGTCATGCTCTGTAAATTCAGTGTGGACAAAGCAATAGAAATAGTTTATAGTCACTTTCACTTTCTTAACGGTGAGCATCAGCAGTACTTCCCTCTAACCTGTGCTCCAAAAATAAGCCCCCAGAAGGGCAGGTTTATTTTGTTTGTTTTTGGTGTTTTTTTTTTTTTCTTTTGGTCTATTGCATAGACTGCTCTACTTTCAGTATCTGTATATATAATAAGTGCTTAATAAATATTTGTAAAACAAATGTACCTATTTCCTAAGAACACACACCCAGTTTGAGGGTTAATATAACCACTGCTAAACAGTGAACTCGAAGGCTTTCTTTCAGATCCAGGATGTCCCAGACTTATCACTGACTTGGGCCACTGCTCCATGTTATTTCCTCTCCTTGGAGGGCTCATCCCATGACCCCCCTGCCCCCTCCCTCAGTGACTTGCTCTTTTTCTCCCAGAAAATTGCGTCACATGGCTGGAGAAGTATTCTACTGTCACTTTGATCTGAAGTGCGAAGTCACCATTCTGCCACTCTGCTGATTTAACCCGCTGCATCATAGTGCTAATCATCATTTAAAATGATCTAGTCAGTACATCATTTATTATCTATTCCTACCTCTGGAATATAGAGATGAGAGAGGCAAGTCTGCCAGTCTTGTGGAATTCACAAGTGCTGGGGCAGTAGAAGATGTTCCACAGATGTGAGGGTCTCCACTCTACTACAAGCATGAGCATTGTCAACATAAGCTGCATTAACTGCATTTGTTAGCTCAGCTCCTCCATCTGTTAAATTATCATACAACTCGGTTTGGTCCACAGTACCAAGAATTATTTTTCACCCTTTCATGCACTAAGCTTTCAAATTAAATGGAATTACAGCAAACTTTACTCAGACTTACTGCAGGTGTTCTTTACGATTTATTTTTAACCAGCAGTCCCTGGCTAAAGTTTGAGATCATAATCAAAATTCAGACTGATTTTGAGATCAGGAACAGCAGAACTAAGATATGTGAATAAAAATGTAGATGTTACTGAGTTAACATGGTATCATGTTAACTTTTTAAGAAAATCTGAACTAGAGCATAATTCTTAACCAGTCAAAAGTCTGGGACAAAATTCTCAAAGCAGCTTGCAAAGCAGAGGCCTGTCCACATCACAACACACAGTTTAACCCTGCTATAAGTCTCTGCCCTGGGCGGGTGGGGGCGGTGATCAGGACAACGCCAGAAGAAACGTTCACCTCCAATATCACTGAACAGCACAGAATTTCATAACCATTTTCTTTTCTTCCAGATGCTGCGCAAGCTTTAATGATATATAATTATGGTCAGAATATGTTGATCTGAATTAAACAAAAATTAACGTATGTCTACAAGAGCCAAGCAAATGTAAGAAACTTGAGAGGGAAAAAAATACACAGCATTTGACTGGAAGGGCATTTTTTTCTTTTTGTCTGAATTTAAGGAAAGTAACAACCTAAAAAACAAGAGGGGCGGGGTAGGGAGGCATCCTGGAATATTATTTTATGTACCTGCAAAGGGCTTTCTGCAAGCCAATTAAGGGCAGGTACTCAGATGGTAAAGAATCTGCCTACAATGCAGGAGACGTGGGTTCGATCCCTGGGTCGGGAAGATCCCCTGGAGAGGGGAATGGCAATCCACTTCAGTATTCCTGCTTCGAAAATTCCACGGACAGAGGAGCCTGACAGACTAGAGTTCATGGGGTCGCACAAGAGTCGGACACGAAAGAGCGACTAACACTTTCCTGCACTGAAAAAATCAAAGAAAGGCTGCATGTCAAACTCTCCTTGCCAAACCGAAAACCAACTACGATGAGCCTTCGAATAAACAGACAGCTCCTTTACTACAGAATTATGTCTTCAGTTGTTCTGTATTCGAGAGGAAAACTTTAAAGAGTGTTTTCTAAATCCTTGCGTTAAAGAGACAGAGGTCAACTGGTGTCCAGCCCGAGGCAGAACCGGGATTCCAGAGATGGGCCGGAGCGGCTACGGCACCAGCCCCGCCCCGGAGCGCGCGGCCCGCCTGTGCGCCTGAACGAACGCGGCCGGGGCGGACGGGGGCGGGGGCGAGGCTAGAGCGCAGCCGGCGCTGGGCGGGCCTGGCTGGCAAGGCCGGCGGGACTCGCCTGATCGGGCGGCGGGGCGCGGGGAGCAGCGCGATCTCCGGGCAGGGTTAGCGCCGGCTCTCCGACTCCCGAGAGCCTGCCGCAAAGCGCAGGGGCGGCGGCCACCTGACAACGCGCACAAAAAACAAGGTGGTGCGGCAGCTACGGGGACACGCGTTTTCGGGGCGCCCCGCCAGAGACACCCCTTCCCGAGGCTCCTCTTACCCCGACCTCCTCGGCTTCCTTCTCCTTCTTTGGCCGCGGGGACCCAAGGGCCCCTGAGCCCCCAGCTACGATTCTCAGCTGATGGGTGGTGGCGCTGGAACGCCCATTGCGCATGTCCGCAATACCACCCAGGGAAGGAGGCGGGGATTTCTCCCCTCTCATTGGCCAGTGGAGTTGAGTGACAGCGGCCTTCCCCGCCCCCTCTGGTTCTAAGCTAAGGAGTAGGGGTTCCTGCAAAATTACACAGTATATAGGAGGTGTTCTTTGAGGTCTCAAGTGCAGATGTCGAACGTCCTAGTTTGCGTGTAAAAAACAAAAAGAGGGAATGGAGAGCTGCTGTTTTCTTTATCTGGTGATTTCGGCCTCCCTAGACTTCAGGCAATGGCACCCCACCCCAGTACTCTTGCCTGGAAAATCCCATGGACAGAGGACCCTGATGGGCCGCTGTCCATGGGGTCGCTAAGAGTTGGACACGACTAAGCGACTTCACTTTCACTTTTATGCATTGGAGAAGGAAATGGCAACCCACTCCAGTGTTCTTGCCTGGAGAATCCCAGGGACGGGGGAGCCTGGTGGGCTGCCGTCTATGGGGTCGCACAGAGTCGGACACGACTGAAGCGACTTAGCAGCAGCAGCAGCAGCAGCAGCAGCAGCAGACTTCAGGCCATATCATCAACTCATGCCTTATCTTGTTTCCCAACACTTAACTCTACAGTAGACCGTATTCGCAGTTCCATTAAAAAAATGCAAACGTATAAATATGCAGTTCTTGCAGTTATAACAGGAACAATGAAGGAATAAACGAAGAGTAATTTCCTTGGGCTCTCTCAGACAAGTTTTCATAGCATCCTTGAAAGGCAGGAAGTAGTTTTCCCAGGATTTGAAGTGAGCAGAGAATGTTCTTATGATAAATATTCAAATACAAAGTAATCGTTAGATAAAAAGCATCAGTTGCTTCAGGTGAAAGAAATACCAAATTAATTAATGAGGTCTTTATTGGGACTTCTCAGGTGCTGTAGTAGTAAAGAATCTGCCTGCCAATGTAGGAGACCCAAGAGACGCAGGTTCGATCCCTGGGTTGGAAAGATCCCCTGGAATAGAAAGTGGCAACCCACTCCAGTATTCTTGCCTGGAAGATTCCATGAACAGAGAAGCATGGGGCTACAAAGAGTTGGACCCAACTGAGCACAAAGCACATATTTGTCTTTATTAAGGTAACAGTATTTTCTGAAAGGATCATTAGGACATCAAAATAGAGATGAACTAAGGTAGAAAAGAAATCTAAAGCCAGAATACTTTGAATTGGTACCACCCAAACAAATTTTTGGAGAAGGAAACGGCAACCTACTCCCGTATTCTTGTCTTGAGAATTCCAAGGACAAAGGAGCCTGGCAGGCTACAGTCCATGGATACAGGGAGCTGGACGTGACTGAGGGACTGATACTTTCACTTTTATTTTAGGAGCAAATTTTAGGTTGTTTGTAATTATGCATACAAATATACTTAAGTGAGAGGTCACCTAAGGATAAGAAATATAAGAGCCTCTCCATTTATTTTTCTCCTTTAAACAGTAATGAGAACAAGAAATATTTTATTTAAAAAAAATTTTTTTTTGGTTACGCTGCGTCTTTGTTGCAGCACTCAGGCTTTCTCTCATTGCCCCATGCATGTGGGATCCTAGTTCCCTGACCAGGAATCGAGCCCACATCCCCTGCAATGAAAGGCAGATTCTCAACCACTGGACCACCAGGAAAGTCCCCAAGAAATATTCTCTATTTCTCATTTTTCCTGAAGAATACTGTGGTAAAAGTGTGACAATAGGCAGCAACTTATACTTTCCCTCTGTTAAGAGGGGACAATAGAAAAAGATGGGCAGGATTGTCAGACAAAACATACACACCCTCATCTAAAGGGGCAGCATGATTCAGCTAGAGCCGATTGTAGACTTTTAGGAATATTGCCCCAGTATAATCAAATTATCAGCTTTGTTGAAATATAGTGGAAATTCTGATTTTTATGGGAAATTTTTTCCAGTATTCTTAACCTTTTTATAAAACATTCTGTAATCAAATAAAATATGTATTTCAGGCTTTGTAATAGATGATAGTTTCAGCCATCAAGTATTGAAGCTGGAGAAAGCCTAACAGAAAAGCTAGCTCTATTTCCCCATTTGACAGATGAAAAAAACTGAAATCCAAATAAGCATCATCAAAATCACACAAATAATTATAAGAAGCACAAGTCCAGGTGACCTAATTCAGCATCTTGATTTCTTCCTTTATTTCATTCAGCAAATACTCACTGATGCTCTGCTCAGTGCTAGGTGCTGTGTAAGGCACTGCAGATCTCAAAATAAGGAGGATACAGTATTCTCCTTCAAGGAGTGAGATCTTTCCCAGAGCACTGCAAGAGATGCTGTGGTAAAGATTTGTACACAGTGCCAAAGGAGCCCAGAGATGAGGATCACTTACAGAGACAGGGACCATTCCAAAAAAGGAAGAGTTACTAGAATCTTGAAAAAAGTGTAAGAGTTTACTAGGGAGAAAAGATGGGAAAGGACATTCCACTCAAAAGGAAGAACACATAAAACATAAAATCATAGGCAAGTGTAAACTCTCAGGGATCTCTTATGACTTTAATTAGATAAAGCAAAGTGGGTGGAATGGAGGAGGGGCATGAGACTAGAAAGTCAAATGGAATTTACATAATGCAAACCTGCATATCATGTTACATAATACCTAATAGGAGTTAAAGTATGAAAGCAAAGGTGTGATGTGCTCATAATTCCATCGTATGAAGAAGACTTTGAAGAATGGGGGAAAATAAAGAGAAATAAGAGTGAGAGGAGCTTCCCAGATTGTGCAGTGGTAAAGAATCCGCCTACCTAATAGAGTTTTGCCAAGAGAATCCACTGGTCTAGGAAACAGCCTCTTCCGACAACACAAGAGAGGACTCTACATATAGACGTCACCAGATAATCAACACCGTAATCAGATTGATTATGTTCTTTACAGCCAAAGATGGAGAAGCTCTATACAGTCAGCAAAAAAGTCTGGGGCTGACTGTGGCATAGGTCATGAATTTCTTATTGCCAAAACAGATTTATATTGAAGTTCAGTTCAGTTCAGTTTAGTAGCTCAGTTGTGTCGGACAATTGCAACCCCATGAATTGCAGCATGCCAGGCCTCCCTGTCCATCAGCAACACCCAGAGTTCACTCAAACTCATGTCCATCGAGTCGGTGATGCCATCCAGCCATCTCATCCTCTGTCGTTCCCTTCTCCTCTTGCCCCCAATCCCTCCCAGCATCAGGGTCTTTTCCAATGAGTCAACTCTTCGCATGAGGCAGCCAAAGTACTGGAGTTTCAGCTTTAGCATCAGTCCTTCCAAAGAACACCCAGGACTGATCTCCTTTAGAATGGACTGGTTGGATCTCCTTGCAGTTCAAGGGACTCTCAAGAGTCTTCTCCGACACCACAGTTCAAAAGCATCAATTCTTCAGTGCTCAGCTTACTTCACAGTCCAACTCTCACATCCATACATGACCACAGGAAAAACCATAACCTTGACTAGATGGACCTTTGTTGGCAAAGTAATGTCTCTGCTTTTGAATATGCTATCTAGGTTGGTCATAGCTTTCCTTCCAAGGAGTAAGCGTCTTTTAATTTCATGGCTGCACTCACTATCTGCAGTGATTTTGGAGCCCAGAAAAATAAGGTCTGACACTGTTTCCACTGTTTCCCCATCTATTTCCCAGGAAGTGATGGGACCAGATGCCATGATCTTCGTTTTCTGAATGTTGAGCTTTAAGCCAACTTTTTCACTCTCCTCTTTCACTTTCATCAAGAGGCTTTTTAGTTCCTCATCACTTTCTGCCATAAGAGTAGTGTCATCTACATATCTGAGGTCATTAATATTTCTCCCAGCAATCTTGATTCCAGCTTGTGCTTCTTCCAGTCCAGCGTTTCTCATGATGTACTCTGCATAGAAGTTAAATAAGCAGGGTGACAATATACAGCCTTGACGTACTGCTTTTCCTATTTGGAACCAGTCTGTTGTTCCATGACCAGTTCTAACTGTTGCTTCCTGACCTGCATACAGATTTCTCAAGAGGCAGATCAGGTGGTCTGGTACTCCCATCTCTTTCAGAATTTTCCACAGTTTATTGTGATCTACACAGTCAAAGGCTTTGGCATAGTCAATAAAGCAGAAATGTTTTTCTGGAACTCTCTTGCTTTTTCGATGATCCAGCGGATGTTGGCAATTTGATCTCTGGTTCCTCTGCCTTTTTGAAAACCAGCTTGAACATCAGGAAGTTCACGGTTCACATATTGCTGAAGCCTGGCTTGGAGAATTTTGAGCATTCCTTTACTAGCATGTGAGATGAGTGCAATTGTGCAGTAGTTTGAGCATTCTTTGGCATTGCCTTTCTTTGGGATTGGAATGAAAACTGACCTTTTCCAATCCTGTGGCCACTGCTGAGTTTTCCTAATTTGCTGGCATATTGAGTGCAGCACTTTCACAGCATCATCTTTCAGGATTTGGAATAGCTCCACTGGAATTCCATCACCTCCACTAGCTTTGTTCCTAGTGATGCTTTCTAAGGCCCACTTGACTTCACATTCCAGGATGTCTTGCTCTAGGTCATTGTTCACACCATCATGATTATCTGGGTCGTGAAGCTCTTTTTTGTACAGTTCTTCTGTGTATTCTTGCCACCTCTTCTTAATATCTTCTGCTTCTGTTAGGTCCATACCATTTCTGTCCTTTATCGAGCCCATCTTTGCATGAAATGTTCCTTTGGTATCTCTGATTTTCTTGAGAGATCCCTAGTCTTTCCCATTCCGTTGTTTTCCTCTATTTCTTTGCATTGATCGCTGAAGAAGGCTTTCTTATCTCTTCTTGCTATTCTTTGGAACTCTGCATTCAGATGTTTATATCTTTCCTTTTCTCCTTTGCTTTTCACTTCTCTTCTTTTCACAGCTATTTCTAAGGCCTCCCCAGACGGCCATTTTGCTTTTTTGCATTTCTTTTCCATGGGGATGGTCTTGATCCCTGTCTCCTGTACAATGTCACTAACCTCATTCCATAGTTCATCGGGCACTCTATCTATCAGATGTAGGCCCTTAAATCTATTTCTCACTTCCACTGTATAATCATAAGGGATTTGATTTAGGTCATATCTGAATGGTCTAGTGGTTTTCCCTACTTTCTTCAATTTAAGTCTGAATTTGGCAATAAGGAGCTCATGGTCTGAGCCACAGTCAGCTCCCAGTCTTGTTTTTGCTGACTGTATAGATCTTCTCCATCTTTGGCTGCACAGAATATAATGAATCTGATTTCGGTGTTGACCATCTGGTGATGTCCATGTATAGAGTCTTCTCCTGTGGGGCAACCCAAGATGGGTGGGTCCTGGTGGAGAGATCTGACAGGATCTGGTCCACTGGAGAAGGGAATGGCAAACCACGTCAGTATTCTTGCCTTGAGAACCCCATGAACAGTATGAAAAGGCAATATGGTAGGATACTGAAAGAGAAACTTCCCAGGTCAGTAGGGGCCCAATATGCTACTGGAGATCAGTGGAGAAATAACTCCAGAAAGAATGAAAGGATGGAGCCAAAACAAAAATAATACCCAGCTGTGGAAGTGACTGGTGATATAAGCAAGGTCTGATGCTGTAAAGAGCAATATTGCATAGGAACCTGGAATGTCAGGTCCATGAATCAAGGCAAATTGGTAGTGGTCAAACAGGAGATGGCAAGAGTGAATGTCGACATTCTGGGAATCAGCGAACTGAAATGGACTGGAATGAGTGAATTTAACTCAGATGACCATTATATCTACTACTGCAGGCAGGAATCTCTTAGAAGAAATGGAGTGACCATCATGGTCAACAAAAGAGTCCGAAATGCAGTACGTGGATGCAATCTCATAAACGACAGAAGGATCTCTGTTCGTTTCCAAGGCAAACCATTCAATATCACAGTAATCCAAGTCTATCCCCCAACCAGTAACGCTGAAGAAGCTGAAGTCCAACGGTTCTATGAAGACCTACAAGACCTTTTAGAACTAACACCCAAAAGGGATGTCCTTTTCATTATAGGGGACTGGAATGCAAAAGTAGGAAGTCAAGAAACACCTGGAGTAACAGGCAAATTTGGCCTAGGTATATGGAATGCTATGCTATGCTATGCTAAGTCACTTCAGTCGTGTCGGACTCTGTGCGACCCCATAGACGGCAGCCCACCAGGCTTCCTCGTCCCTGGGATTCTCCAGGCAAGAACACTGGAGTGGGTTGCCATTTCCTTCTCCAATGCATGAAAGTGAAAAGATAAAGTGAAGTCGCTCACGCAGGGCAAAGACTAATAGAGTTTTGTTAAGAAAATGCACTAGTCATAACAAACACCCTCTTCCAACAACACAAGAGAAGATTCTATACATGGACATCACCAGATGGTCAACACAGAAATCAGATCGATTGTATTTTTTGCAGCCAAAGATGGAGAAGCTCTATACAGTCAGCAAAAGCAAGACCAGGAGCTGACTGTGGCTCAGACCATGAACTCCTTATTGCCAAATTCAGACTTAAATTGAAGAAAGTAGGGAAAACCACTAGATCATTGTCATTATGTAATACTATTCTTTCACCTATTGGTTGTTTCTAATTCGGGGCATTTACAAATAAATCTTATATATGTGTGCAGGTTTAGATAAAAGTACTCATTTTCAATTCACTTAGGTAAATATCTAGAAGTGGGATTGTTGGGTTGTATATGTTCAATTTTATAAGAAACTGCCCTATTGTTTTCTAAAGTCGTCATATAATTTTGCATTCCCACCAGCAATGAATGAGAATTTCTTTTGCTCTAATTTCTTGTCAACCTTTGATACTGTTAGATTTTCTTTTTTAATTTTGTCTGTTCTAATAGATGTATAGGCTTCCCTGGTACTCAGCAGTGAAGAATCTGCCTGCAATACAGGAAATACAGGTTTGATCCCTAGGTCAAGAAGATCCCCTGGAGATGGAAATGGTAACCCACTCCAGTATTCTTGCCTGGGAAATCCCATGGACAGAGGAGTCTGGCAAGCTACAGCCCATGGATCACAAAAGTTAGACATGACTTAGCAACTAAACCACCAAACCAATAGGTGTGTAGTGGCATCTCGCTGTGGCTTTAATTTCATTTTCTTAATGATATTGAACATTTTTATATGCTTATTTAAAATCCATATGTCTTCTTTACTGAAGTATCTGTTCAAATCGTTTGCCCTTTTTTTTTTTGTTAGATTGTCTCCCTATTGTAGGGTTTTAAGAGTTCTTCATATTTTCTGGGGCTGTAACAAATGTGTCATTTGCAAACATTCCTCCTATTTTTTTAGCTTGTCTTTTTAATTTTCTTTCCAGTGTTTTTCATAGAGCAAAAAATTTTATTTTCCATAAAATCCAATTTGCCTAATTTTTCTTTTTATAAATCATGCTATTGTTGTTGAATCTTTTCATTACCAAATTCAGAATTACACAGATTTTCTTCTAAATTGTTTTCTTAAAGTTTTATAGTTTTACCTTTTACATTTAGATCTACAATATGTATTAATTTTTATTTTTGTATGAGGTGTATATCAAAGTTTTGGTTTCTTTTTTTAAAAAACATTGATGTCTAATTGTTTCAGGATCAGTTGTAGAAAAGACTTTTTTCTCCATTGAGTTGCCTTTGCACTGTCAGCTAGAAATTGGCATGTGCTATGGGTACTTGCCTCTACCTTAAATCATGTCCTGCTATAGCTGCTGACCTTCAACATCTCTCTGAAAGGAGTTCAGGGTAGTGGAGAAATGAGGCATTCTGTGCTTCGGGAAAAACTGGGAGGACAGGTTTTCAGATAGATATTCTCAGGAGGTGATTTTATGAGCCCAATTCTTGTAGCTCTTCACATCTAGAAAAACATTAAAATCCTTCATGATGGTGACTTTCTCATGACTAGCAGAAAGCATCATAAGATTAGCAAAAGCCTTCTGGAAAAATATGTGCTTGATTGCATGTACTCTCCTTTCAACAAAATTATATAATACTGTCCTCCCCTACTGCCTCTTTGGAGCAGTCTCTTAGAGCTCTCTGAGGTGCTGTCCCCCAGTCAGCAGTCCTCATTTTGCCCCATATAAAACTCAATTTGCAACTTCATGTTGTGAATCTTAAGTAGACCGCATTCTTGTCAAAAGTCAATTGAAGAGAAAAGTGAAAGTAAAGAATTAGTTGCTCAGTCGTGTTCAGCTCTCTGCAATTCCGTGGACTGTAGCCTGCCAGGCTCCTCTGTCCGTGGGATTCTCCAGGCAAGAACGCTGGAGTCAGTCGCATCTCCTACTCCAGGCGATATTCCTGACCCAGGTATCGAACTTGGGTTTTCTGCATTGCAAACAAATTCTTTACCATCTGAATCACCAGGGAATCTTTCTCAGCTAAAGAGAATTAACACCTTAACAAAACCGAAACTTTCAGTTTATGAACACAGTATATCTTTACATTTATATAGCTTTTCTTTTATTTTTAATAAGTGTTTTATCACTTTCAGTATACAAATACTGAACATATTGTGTAAGTCATATGTAATGTATTCATTTGTTTGGATGCTGTTATAAATGTATTTTTTATTTCAAATTCCTCTTAATCTTAACCAACATGTATGGATCATTAACATTTAAAGTATGTTTGAATTAAATCTGTGATATATTTTAATTAAAGTCTACCGTCCTGTTAATTGCTTATTTGTTCCTTTTATTCTTTTTATGTTCACCTTTTTCTTTCTTCCCAGGGTTTAAGAATTTTTAATAATTTTATTTCCTTTATTGACATATATTTCTCTTAGAAATATTTTGTCCCATTTTTAAAATTAATTTGAGCCTTGGTAAATGTCACATTGTACTTGAAAATATGTGGGTTATTTTCAGATATCTTTTTATGTTGATTTCTAACATAATTCCACAGTGATAAGAGAACAGACTCTGTATGATTTCAATACCTTTAGACCATGAAATTTTTGCACCTTATTTTATGTCCCTGGATATGTTCCAGTGTCTCCTAGATTATAGTCTATGAGAAATTGAATAGAATTTATATCCTACTTTTGTGTGAAAATTGTATAAATTTTATTTACATTGAATTGGTTCGTAGTGCTTTTCAGGTCTACTAATATCCTTCTACTTTTCTGTCCATTCTAATAATTTTTGAGGATTGGATATTGAAACTCCAACTAAAAATATTAATTTATCTACTTAAAAATATAATATATAGTGAAACTATATGTAACTTTCTTCTGTATTTTCCAAATCTCCTGTAAATGTGTTATCATACTTTCATAATTTAAAAAATAAAAAAGAAAAAGAAAAAAATTATTATGAGCCTACCTTTAAGTAATATTTCTAAGGACATTATAGTAGTGTCTTCCTAAATCCTCCCTCTCTTTCCTTGTGCTGTTATTGTCATACATTTCACTTTTACATATGCTATAAAAACATAATGTATTTTATGGTTTTAATATGGTCATCCATATTTTAGAGCAATTTAAAATGAGAAAACCATTTATTTTACCTTCATATATTCCATTCCTGAATCTCTTCATTTCTTTGAGTAGATCTAAGTTTATGGTTTATGTTATATTTCATATACCCTAATGACTGCTTTTATCTTGGGGTGAAAAAGGCAAGGAAAGCAGAATGGGATGATTTGTATTTATGACACATGTTGCAGTAGAGAAAAAACTTTCTCTTTACTCTCTTGGCTTTCCTGGTGGCTCAGTTGATAAAGAATCTACCTACAATGCAGGAGACCGGGGTTCAATACCTGGGTCAGGAAGATCCCCTGGAGAAGAGAATGGCTACCTGCCGGGAGCCGGCGAGAGGAACTCCCCCCATGGCAAAGGTCATGAGGAAGGAGGCTTGGCATACACAAATGCGGGATCTAGCCTCAGAAGTCCCCCCGGATATTCTCGAGCATCTACCCCACAAAAAGCAGAGTCTGCCTACTTTATTGCTTTGTGCTCTCACCTCTGACTTTACTGAGGGCTGTCCCCCACCACCATCTCGCTCTCTCTGATAAAGAGTTAACTTACAGCTCCAGTTAATAAGTTCCTGGGTATTGCTGCTGCTATGCTGCTAAGTCGCTTCAGTCGTGTCCGACTCTATGCGACCCCATAGACGGAAGCTCACCAGGCTCCCCCATCCCTGGGATTCTCCAGGCAAGAATACTGGAGTGGGTTGCCATTTCCTTCTCCAATGCATGAAAGTGAAAAGTGAAAGTGAAGTCGCTCAGTCGTGTCCGACTCTTAGCGTATTAGGAGTGTTTAAATCCAAACCCCTCAGATAGCTCTCTAACTGCCCTGACAAGTTTACCCAGACTCCTACAGCTATGCATACGATTGTTTACAGTCTCTCAGCTGTGAGAGGCACAGGAAGCTTAAGATATTCAAATAGCTTAAAGCCTCTCAGAGAGTTAGAAACTGTCAGAATAAAACTAGTAAAAGATTTCATTGATGAGCCAATGCTTGCTGCCAAGTTTCCACATCCCCTGTATTGTATCCTTGAATGTGTATTAATTAATATAGTTGGTTTGTAAAAAAAATAAGTAGTGGCCTTGGTGCTAGCAACTTTAGACCCTTACGGTAATAAATTCTTTCCTTTGTTGTAAACCCACTGTGCCTCTGCCCTATAGGAATGCAACTTTATCTAACACCTTCAGATGAGGATGGCACCAAACCCTAAAATAGTTGCTCTTAGAAAAAATGTCTTGCAGTTGACAAACCTTTGTCAAGAGTCATAAAATGTTAATAGGCCTTCTGGCCAGAAGATGATGTAAATCACCTAAACCATTTGTATACAATAAATTTGCAGGAAAGAAACCCTGGTTTTTAATAAGGATCAAAGACTGCTGACTTTGCATCCCCTATTAGCCTCTATGTGCAACTTAGGGTATAAAAGCCCCTGTTAAAAATAAAGCTACGGGCCTTGCTCACCAAAGCTTGGTCTCCCCGTGTCATTCTTTCTTGTTTCCTTTTCCTCCTTTTCTCTTCTGTTCTTCCTTCATGCCAAAATAATTTGGAGCGCGGGGGTCCTCTGCGACCACTTATTTGCCTGGGCTTCTAAGACTCACTTGAGAAGGTGCCTAAGGTGGGACACCTTTCACTATTCGAGAGAGCGCCTGAGGCCTCCGTGGTCAGAGCAAGTTTGGTGTCATGAACTTTATTGATTTCCTGCGTAAACCAGTTATTATTGAGCATCTAATAAATCTCTCAGCCTTTGCTATCCCTGTCCCATCACTACATGTGAAATAGATGGAGAAACAGTGGAAACAGTGTCAGACTTTATTTTTCTGGGCTCCAAAATCACTGCAGGTGGTGACTGCAGCCATGAAATTAAAAGACGCTTACTCCTTGGAAGGAAAGTTATGACCAACCTAGATAGCATATTCAAAAGCAGAGACATTACTTTGCCAACAAAGGTCCGTCTAGTCAAGGCTATGGTCTTTCCTGTGGTCATGTATGGATGTGAGAGCTGGACTGTGAAGAAGGCTGAGCGCCGAAGAATTGATGCTTTTGAACTGTGGTGTTGGAGAAGACTCTTGAGAGTCCCTTGGACTGCAAGGAGATCCAACCGGTCCATTCTGAAGGAGATCAGCCCTGGGATTTCTCTGGAAGGAATGATGCTAAAGCTGAAACTCCAGTATTTTGGCCACCTCATGTGAAGAGTTGACTCATTGGAGAAGACTTTGATGCTGGGAGGGATTGGGGGCAGGAGGAGAAGGGGACGACGGAGGATGAGATGGCTGGATGGCATCACTGACTCGATGGATGTGAGTCTAAGTGACCTCCGGGAGCTAGTGATGGACAGGGAGGCCTGGCATGCTGCCGTTCATAGGATAGAAAAGACTTGGACACGACTGAGCTACTGATCTGATCTGATCTGAATCGCTGACGCTGTCATCCTGAGGGAATCCCTGGACCCAACTGGGGCTGGACCCCGACAGCTACCCACTCCAGTATTCTTGCCTGGAGAATTCCACGGACAGAGGAGCCTGGTGGGCTACAGTCCATGTGATCCCAAAGAGTTGGGCAGGACTGAGAGACTAACACTCTAGTTTCAGCAGCTGGGCTTTGTGAATTAAATTAACAGAAGACTGATTAACAGGACAAAAGGTTTAGTTTGCATGAATATTGGGACAAACAGAGGAAGTCACTGGTTTGTTACATGTTAACAAACAAAGATAGAAACAAAGGTTTATATGCTTAACTCCACAGGGGAAAGGTAAGTAGAAAAAACTTCTTAGAAAAACAAATACGTTTCTTTCAGTTCAGTTCAGTTCATTTCAGTTGCTCAGTCATGTCCAACTCTTTGCGACCCCATGAATTGCAGCACACCAAGCCTCCCTGTCCATCACCAACTCCCGGAGTTTACTCAAACTCATGTCCATAGAGTCGGTGATGCCATCCAGCCATCTCATCCTCTGTCGTCCCCTTCTCCTCTTGCCCCCAATCCCTCCCAGCATCAGGTCTTTTCCAATGAGTCAACTCTTGGCATGAGGTGGCCAAAATGTTGGAGTTTCAGCTTTGGCGTCAGTCCTTCCAATGAACACCCAGGACTGATCTCCTTTAGGATGGACTGGTTGGATCTCCTTGCAGTCCAAGGGACTCTCAAGAGTCTTCTCCAACACCACAGTTCAAAAGCATAAATTCTTTGGCGCTTCCTTCGCAGTCCAGCTTTCTTCACATCCATACATGACCACTAGAAAAACCATAGCCTTGACTAGATGGACCTTTGTTGGCAAAGTAATACCTCTGCTTTTGAATATGCTATCTAGATTGGTCATGACTTTCCTTCTAAGGAGTAAGCATTTTTTAATGTCATGGCTGCAGTCACCATCTGCAGTGATTATGGAGCCCCCGAAAATAAAGTCTGACACTGTTTCCACTGTTTCCCCATCTATTTCCCATGAAGTGATGGGACCAGATGCCATGATCTTCGTTTTCTGAATGTTGAGCTTTAAGCCAACTTTTTCACTCTCCTCTTTCACTTTCATCAAGAGGCTTTTTAGTTCCTCATCACTTTCTGCCATAAGAGTAGTGTCATCTGCATATCTGAGGTCATTAATATTTCTCCCAGCAATCTTGATTCCAGCTTGTGCTTCTTCCAGCCCAGCGTTTCTCATGATGTACTCTGCATATAAATTAAATAAGCAGGGTGACAATATAGAGCCTTGACGTACTGCTTTTCCTATTTGGAATCAATCTGTTGTTCCATGTCCAGTTCTAACTGTTGCTTCCTGACCTGCATATAGGTTTCTCAAGAGGCAGGTCAGGTCATCTGGTATTCCTATATCTTTCAGAATTTTCCACAGTTTATTGTGATCCACACAGTCAAAGGCTATGGCATAGTCAATAAAGCAAAGATAGATGTTTTTCTGAAACTCTCTTGCTTTTTCGATGATCTTGCGGATGTTGGCAATTTGATCTCTGGTTCCTCTGCCTTTTCTAAAATCAGCTTGAATATCTGGAAGTTGATGGTTCACGTATTGCTGAAGCCTGGCTTGGAGAATTTTGAGCATTACTTTACTAGCGTGTGAGATGAGTGCAATTGTGTGGTAGTTTGAGCATTCTTTGGCATTGCCTTTCTTTGGGATTGGAATGAAAACTGACCTTTTCCAGGTTTCTTTAGGAAAGATTAATAGGATTTTAGGAGAACAGACTGGCGGTAGAAAAGTTTGGGTTAATATTTTTCTACATATGCATGAAAGTGAAAGTGAAATAGCTCAGTAGTGTCCGACTTTTTACAATCCGGTGGACTATAGCCTACCAGGCTCCTCCCTCCATGGGATTCTCCAAGCAAGAATACTGGAGTGGGTTGCCATTTCCTTCTCCAGGGGATCTTCCCGACCCAGGGATGGAACCTGGGTCTCCCTCATTGCAGGCAGATGCTGTAACCTCTGAGCCACCAGGGAAGCCCCTGCTGCTGCTGCTCAGTCGCTTCAGTCGTGTCCGACTCTGTGCGATCCCATAGACGGCAGCCCACCAGGCTCTTCCGTCCCCGGGATTCTCCAGGCAAGAACACTGGAGTGGGTTGCCATTTCCTTCTCCAATGCATGAAAGTGAAAAGTGAAAGTGAAGTCGCCCAGTCGTGTCCGACTCCTAGCGACCCCATGGACTGAAGCCTACCAGGCTCCTCCGTCCATGGGATTTTCCAGGCAAGACCCCTACATAGGCATAAATGGTCTTAAAACTAAAACTCCTCTGAGGAAGGGACCTGGGGTAGGTTTATATCCCTTAAAGCTTCCCAGTTGGCTCAGTGGGAAGAGAACTCACCTGCCAATGCCGGAGATATGAGAGATGCAGGTTCAATCCCTGGGTTGGGAAGATCCCCTGGAGAATCGTATGGCAACTCCAGTATTTTTGCTTGGGAAATCCCATGGCAGAGGACCGGCAGGCTACAGTCCATGGGGTCACAGAAGACTCGGACATGACTTAATGACTAAACAATAACAATATGGTCCATAAGGTCGCACAGAGTGGGACACTACTGAAGTGACTCAGAGCACACAGCATGCATGCACATAGTTGAGTTCCCCATTCTTGGAGTAGATGTACCCTGAAGAGGAATTTTACAGCAGTCTAATTTCCCAGAATTTACTACTTTTAAACAGATAAGAGAAGCTTTCTTTTTCTTCTTCTTTCTTTGCATCTATTGAATCTCAAATGCTTTAAGCTTAAAGTATTCTTTACACAAAAGTAGAAGGCAATGGCACCCCACTCCAGTACTTTTGCCTAGAAAATCCCATGGACAGTGGAGCCTGGTAGGCTGAGGTCCATGGGGTCGCTAGAGTCAGACACAGCTGAGCGACTTCACTTTCGCTTTTCACTTTTATGCATTGGAGAAGGAAATGGCAACCCACTCCAGTGTTCTTGCCTGGAGAACCCCAGGGATGGGGGAGCCTGGTGGGCTGCCATCTATGGGGTCGCCCAGAGTCAGACACGACTGAAGTGACTTAGCAGCAGCAGCAGCAGTCATTATTTTGAGGTGCTGATTATCTTCACAGAAAAATTTATAAGTTCTTTATTAAAATCATGAACACAATTAAAGGGAATGACAAATGAACAGAAAATATGTGCAAATTCTAGCACAAATGGTTCACAGGCTCATCGCTTATAAGAAAGACAAACCTCATATGGAGGAGGCTATTGATTCTCCAGTCAAATTCCCTTTAACTGCTACTGGAACCAAACCACAGTGGCTGTATTGGTTTAGAACAAATCACAACTGCCTTCTCTGGAGAGTTACCCTTGACTCAAGATGAGCTGTTCTGTTCAGAAGCGCGCATGCCCTGATCTCATAGACTCAGTCAATGACTGAATGAACTGAACTACTGGAGTTATGGTAGAACTGATTCTCTAGGTGCAACCTGTGTTCCTGTGGGATGGACTGAAGCTAGTGTCTAGCGGAGACCACATTCCTAGCTTTTCCCCTGGCTCATCCTCCTTTCCTTATTCCCTTTCTCTTCTACACTTTCTTCTCACCTTCTCTTGTACCCCAGTTCAGTTTCTGCATCTAGAGACACCAACCTAAGACATCACACTAGAAAAAGTAGCAAAAGCTCAGAATAGAAAACTCATAGAAGAGCCTTAGTCCAAGCTTCCCAAAGAGGAGAGCCTAAGGCAAAATTTTATATACTAAAGCTTTTTTGATAATTGAATTATGTTTGACACATAATGTGTAAGTTTAAGGTGTACAACATGTTGACTTGATACATTTGTGTATGGCACTATGATTGCCATTGTGACATTAGCTAAGATCTCCATCACGTCATGTGATCACCATTTCTTTTTATGGTGGGAATAATTGAGGTCCAGTCTCTTAGCAGTGTTAGAGATGCATTTCTAAGTCCAAGATAGAGACATTCCTGCCCAGGAAGCCATGTCAGCCAACCAAAATTTAGGTAACTTTGCATGTAGAGACTAGAAGCTCTGTAGAAACCTAGACTCATGGTTGGGAGGCAGAGAGACACAGCTGTGTTAGACTGTTCCTGGTGGTTGGATCTCCTGGAAACAATTGGCTGAAATTACTTGAGACTGAGCATATCTGGAAAAGTTTTTAAACTGTAGGAGAAGAAATCAAAATAGCCAATAATCATACTTGAAAAGCCAACAAAAGTACAAAAGGAAAATAAAGCAAGCTCATTTGTGGTTGTTGTTTTGACCTGTTAAAAAACAAATCTGGACTTAGTGAAAAGGAAATTTCCTTGAAAGTTATTGCAGTGGAGAGAAAGGGGCTGTTGCAGTGAGGAGAGCCTTTAGATCACAAGATCTCTAAGGTCTCCGGAGTTAGGTAATAGGCCGTTTCTTTACTAGAGAGGAGGAAACCAGGCTAAGAAGAACTAAGTATCAGGACTTGGAATGAAAGGGACTGACAAGATTAGAAAGTGTTTTCTCCTGAGGCCAGTCCTTTCTCAGGAGAGGCTGTTAGGGGAGGGGCTGGCCATTTGTAGGGAGGGGCTGGCCATTTGTTGGAAGGCTGAGGATAGACCAAAGTTCAGGCACCTGGGGGAAAGATGGAATCTTAACCGATGTTTGAACAAAACAAGCATTTTGTTCTGATTGATTTGTAGAGACTAGAAGTTCAGCCAATCATTTATGAGGCTAAGAATGGGAATTTGATCTAGTCTGTCCCACCTTGTCATACATAAACAAGGAGGGCATCTATGAGTTTTACCTGTGTAAAAAAGGGCTCAACACTGTCACTCGTGAGAGACTGGGCATATAGGAATGATACTACATAGTGCTATCAGATCAGATCAGATCAGTCGTTCAGTCGTGTCTGACTCTTTGCGACCCCATGAATCGCAACACGCCAGGCCTCCCTGTCCATCACCAACTCCCGGAGGTCACTCAGACTCAGGTGGATATATGGGGAAATGGACACTCTCTTATAGTGCGGCAGCTCTATACATTGACATAGCCTTTCTGCAAACTTTTAAATGCAATGTACTAACTCTTCAGCCCATCAACAACACCTTTAGAAATCTATACTGAGGAAATGCCTGGACAAGTGTGCTGCAATGACATATCACAATATGATTTTAAGTGTCAACCATTTGGGAACAAAATAAATATCTGTCAGTGGAATTCCCTAAGGATATTTGCACACAGACAACAGTGTAGCTTTAATAAAAGGAAAGGCAGACCATCATGTGGTGATTAAGAGTATGCTGTTTGGAATCAGGCTGCCTGGGTTCAAACCCCAGCTCTAGCACTTACAGATGTGTAATCTCGGGCAACTCACTTACCTTCTCTGTGCCTCAGTTTTCCTACCTGTCAAATGGTACAAACTTCCAACTATAAAATAAAGTCCTGGAAATGTAATGTACCATATGATGACTATTGTTAAAAATAGTGTAATGTATATTTGGAAGTTCCTAAGAGAACAGAAACACCTGGAGTAACAGGCAAATTTGGCCTTGGAACACGGAATGAAGCAGGGCAAAGACTAACAGAGTTTTGCCAAGAAAATGCACTGGTCATAGCAAATACCCTCTTCCAACAACACAAGAGAAGACTCTATACATGGACATCACCAGATGGTCAACACCGAAATCAGATCGATTATATTCTTTGCAGCCAAAGATGGAGAAGATCTATACAATCAGCAAAAACAAGACCAGGAGCTGACTGTGGCTCAGACCATGAACTCCTTATTGCCAAATTCAGACTGAAATTGAAGAAAGTAGGGAAAACTACTAGACCATTCAGGTATGACCTAAATCAAATCCCTTATGATTATACAGTGGAAGTGAGAAATAGATTTAAGGGCTTAGATCTGATAGATAGAGTGCCTGATGAACTATGGAATGAGGTTCGTGACATTGTACAGGAGACAGGGATCAAGACCATCCCCATGGAAAAGAAATGCAAAAAAGCAAAATGGCTGTCTGGGGAGGCCTTACAAATAGCTGTGAAAAGAAGAGAAGTGAAAAGCAAAGGAGAAAAGGAAAGATATAAACATCTAAATGCAGAGTTCCAAAGAATAGCGAGAGAGATAAGAAAGCTTTCTTCAGTGATCAATACAAAGAAATAGAGGAAAACAACAGAATGGGAAAGACTAGGGATCTCTTCAAGAAAATCAGAGATACCAAAGGAACATTTCATGCAAAGATGGGCTCGATAAAGGACAGAAATGGTATGGACCTAACAGAAGCAGAAGATATTAAGAAGAGGTGGCAAGAATACACAGAAGAACTGTACAAAAAAGAGCTTCACGACCCAGATAATCATGATGATGTGATCACTGACCTAGAGCCAGACATCCTGGAATGTGAAGTCAAGTGGGCCTTAGAAAGCATCACTAGGAACAAAGCTAGTGGAGGTGATGGAATTCCAGTGGAGCTATTCCAAATCCTGAAAGATGATGCTGTGAAAGTGCTACACTCAATATGTCAGCAAATTTGGAAAACTCAGCAGTGGCCACAAGATTGGAAAAGGTCAGTTTTCATTCCAATCCCAAAGAAAGGCAATGCCAAAGAATGCTCAAACTACCACACAATTGCACTCATCTCACACGCTAGTAAAGGAATGCTCAAAATTCTCCAAGCCAGGCTTCAGCAATATGTGAACCGTGAACTTCCTGATGTTCAAGCTAGTTTTCGAAAAGGCAGAGGAACCAGAGATCAAATTGCCAACATCCGCTGGATCATCGAAAAAGCAAAAGAGTTCCAGAAAAACATCTATTTCTGCTTTATTGACTATGCCAAAGCCTTTGACAGTGTAGATCACAATAAACTATGGAAAATTCTGAAAGAGATGGGAATACCAGACCACCTGATCTGCCTCTTGAGAAATCTGTATGCAGGTCAGGAAGCAACAGTTAGAACTGGTCATGGAACAACAGACTGATTCCAAATAGGAAAAGGAGTACGTCAAGGCTGTATATTGTCACCATGTTTATTTAACTTATATGCAGAGTACATCATGAGAAATGCTGGACTGGAAGAAACACAAGTTGGAATCAAGATTGCTGGGAGAAATATCAATAATCTCAGATATGCAGATGACACCACCCTTATGGCAGAAAGTGAAGAGGGGCTAAAAAGCCTCTTGATGAGAGTGAAAGTGGAGAGTGAAAAGGTTGGCTTAAAGCTCAACATTCAGAAAATGAAGATCATGGCATCTGGTCCCATCACTACATGGGAAATAGATGGAGAAACAGTGGAAACAGTGTCAGACTTTATTTTTCTGGGCTCCAAAATCACTGCAGATGGTGACTGCAGCCATGAAATTAAAAGACGCTTGCTCCTTGGAAGGAAAGTTATGACCAACCTAGATAGCATATTCAAAAACAGAGACATTACTTTACCAACTAAGGTTTGTCTAGTCAAGGCTATGGTCTTTCCTGTGGTCATGTATGGATGTGAGAGCTGGACTGTGAAGAAGGCTGAACGCCGAAGAATTGATGGTTTTGAACTGTGGTGTTGGAGAAGACTCTTGAGAGTCCCTTGGACTGCAAGAAGATCCAACCAGTCCATTCTGAAGGAGATCAATCCTGGAATTTCTTTGGAAGGAATGATGCTAAAGCTGAAACTCCAGTATTTTGGCCACCTCATGCGAAGAGTTGACTCATTGGAGAAGACTCTGATGCTGGGAGGGATTGAGGGCAGGCGGAGAAGGGAATGACAGAGGATGAGATGGCTGGATGGCATCACTGACTCAATGGATATGAGTCTGAGTGACCTCCGGGAGCTGGTGATGGACAGGGAGGCCTGGCGTGCTGCGGTTCATGGGGTCGCGAAGAGTCGGACACGACTGAGCGACTGATCTGATCTGTAGAGAACAGATCTTAAAAGTTCCCATCACAGGAAAAATTGTAGCTACTCAATAAGTGTGGTGATGTTTGTTAACCAAACTTATTCTAGTAGTTGCCTCACAGTATGTGAGGTACTGCATACTTATACTGCTAAGTCGCTTCAGTCGTGTCCGACTCTATGCGATCCCATAGACTGCAGCCCACCAGGCTGCGCCGTCCCTGGGATTCTCCAGGCAAGAACACTGGAGTGGGTTGCCATTGCCTTCTCCATTGTGTGAAAGTGAAAAGTGAAAGTGAAGTCACTCGGTCAGGTCTGACTCCTAGCGACCTCATGGACTGCAGCCTACCAGGCTCTTCCATCCATGGGATTTTCTAGGCAAGAGTACTGGAGTGGCTTGCCATTGCTTTCTCTGATACTTATACTACTTATATCAAATCATTATGTTGCCCACTTAAAAATAACAAAATGGTATATGTCAGTTATACCATTATACCAGTTATATATCAATTTAAAAAATCTCGTGCTAATTAGAATGGAAGATTATTGAAGACTGCTAAAGAAAAAGCGTACATGTTAAAAACATTGAAGAAATTCTTATAACAGTTACTCAGTTTACAGTTTAGGAAATAATCCAGCTGAGCTGTGGCTTTGAATATTCCTAGTTATGACCTTCAATGGGTATTCTCCTCAAAACTTTCTAAAACATTTCCCCTCCAAGTTCTTTTTTCCTTGTTGAAGTCATCGATATAATTTCGATGCCTCATTTTTTCATAAGCCACTGAATCAAAGAAGTAGAGAAAGGGACTAAAAAGCTGTCCTCAAATAGTTACAGAGAGACTTGAAGTCAAAGACACAGGTTTGTTGAAATTCTAGTTTTGCCACCTATTTTCCCTAAATTTGCATAAGTTACTCAAAGTTTGTGTACTTCTATTTTCACATGTCAAGTAGAAATCACATTACCTCATACAGTTGTTTTAATGATTAAATGAATTAACAATGTAAAACATTTGTGAGAGCACCTAGCACAGGGTATGTACTCTGTACACGTTAGTTCTTGCTACTGTGGGAGTCACGGCCAGGATTAAAGCAGTGTGCATAGATGTTGACCTTGCTTCAGGAAAGACCTCGGGAGGAGGGGGTTTTTGTGATGCTGGGATGTGAAAGAGGAAGAGATATTGAAATGTGCAGTGGGGATGGGGAATCACTTCTCTCTCTGTTTGCTTCATCTTTTCCTTTGTTTATCTACCATTTGCCTTTTGCTCTCTGTTCATCTCATCTCTCCTCATCTCACGTTATCTCATTTTATTTTCCATTTGGACCTTTCTTGGGATTCACTGAAGTGGCATGATCAATGATCAGATTAAACAAAAATGCATTATAGATTTCTATTTGATAGATTATTATGAATTAATAATGAAACACAATGAGCCATTAGGACCTTGGGCTTCCCTGGTGGCTCGGTCATAAAGAATCTGCCTGCAATGCACAAGATGCATGCAAGAGGTGTAGCTTCAATCCCTGGATCAGGAAGATCCCCTGGAGAAGGAAATGGCAACTCACTCCAGTATTCTTGCCCTGGAAACCTCATGGACAGAGGAGCCTGGTGGGCTACAGTCCACAGACTTGCAAAAGAGTAGGACACAACTTAACGACGAAACAGTTAGGGCCTTGGTTTAGTTGAAAGAAGAGCCAACTGTTCTTCCTAAGGCATCTGGATCACATACATAAATAGGATCGTAAAACACTGGGTGGGAGGTATTTGGAGACAGTGAATAGCGTCTTGGGGTCACTGTACTTATCAGAAACACCGTCACTAGTGTAAACTGAAAGCACACTGTCAAGTAAAAGTGAAAAGTGCCAGAAACAGCTAAACATGTATGTAAAACCACATGTGTAAATCGACATGTGTATAATCTGTCTTTTTCTTATACAAATAACAAACTGAAACCCAGAGAGTTTGAAGATGGGTTCAGGGTGAGAAAAATTAGGAACTTGAATACAGTCTGTCCTTACTCACTTCAGAGTCTCTGACGGGAGAACATTCTACAATAAAAACATCAGCCTGGCTCTCCCAGGGACCTCTCCTCACCCCCTCCTTGCTCCCCGGAATGTTCCTCCTCCCTCTCTCCGGAGTTCTTATCTCAGAGCTCTGTAATTGTTTACTTGGCCTCTCCCAAACCAGACCATGAGCAGGTTAGGGGTTGTGACTTTTATCTGCATTCTTAGCACCAAACATGGTTGCCTGGCTCTAGAAAGTGCTTAGTAAGTATGAGTGGAAAGAATGGACCTGATTTTTCTGATTGAGTTGAGAGCATTTTCCTTTCTACTATGGCTACTTCACCTGGGGCAGTGTTTTTCAAGAAATGTTCTGTGGAATGCCGGAATCATTTTTAGTGTGTAACTTAAAAAAGCACACTTAGTAAACCGGGAGGAGCTAAGATGGCGGACGAGTAAGACGGGGAGAATACTTTCTCCTCCACAAATCCATTAAAAGAACATTTGAATGCTGAATAAACTCGATAAAACAACTTCTGAATGCTGGCAGAGGACATCAGGCACTTAGAAAGACAGCTCATTGTCTTCAAAACGAGAAAACGAGCCCTGCGGTAACTCCTTTTGCGGAGAACTGGCGCAGACACCAGCATTTGCTATTGGCAAGTGGGGGCTGGGCTAGGAGGAGCGGCGAGGCCTGCATTGCTTTGAGAAAGGATTTGGCCTGGCTATCTCGGGCGCTATCTGAGCGAAATAACCAGACTGTCGGTTATCTACTACATCAAAAGCCAGCCCTAACTTAAGACACCACCAGGACTACCTACGGAACAAAGGGCTGCACAGAGTTGGCCGGCTGCAGGCCGTCCCACTCCCGTGACAGGCAGCCAGGGCCAGAGGCGGGCAATTATAGCCCTAGACGGACACTGTCTAACGGAACTGTGAGTAGGTCTCTGTGCTGACTCACGCTTCTTGAGGCTCTGGATGGTCAACATCTGCCTGAGAAAGTGCGCTGTTTGTATACCCAGAAAACTGAGCGGCGGAGAGGCGATAAGTCGCAGCACCTGCGCTTGCTGAACATTTCATCACCTGCGCTACTCGGATCTGGGAAGGGCATAAAACGCAGACTCAACCAAGCCTGTGCTTCTGAGGATTATCTGAGTGCCTCAACCTGGCCGGTTTAGATTTGGGTGTTCATCTCCGCCCCCTCTGTAACAAGGCAGAGATCAGATATTGAAAAGACCTGTAAACCGCCTCAATAAAGAGAATTCAACAAACTACCAGAATATAGTAAGGACACTCTAAATTTGGCAATTTTAACAAAATGAAGAGACAAAAGAATACCCAGCAGCTAAAGGAACAGGATAGATGCCCACCAAACCAAACCAAAGAGGAAGAGATAGGGAATCTACCTGATAAAGAATTCCGAATAATGATAGTGAAATTAATTCAAAATCTCGAAATCAAAATAGAATCACAGTTAAAGAGTCTGGAGACAAGGATTGAGAAGATGCAAGAAAGGTTTAACAAGGACCTAGAAGAAATAAAAAAGAGTCAACACATAATGAATAATGCAATAAATGAGATCCAAAACACCCTGGAGGCAACAAATAGTAGAATAACAGAGGCAGAAGATAGGATTAGTGAACTAGAAGATAGAATCCTAGAAATAAATGAATCAGACGAGAAAAAAGAAAAACGTATCAAAAGAAATGAGGACAATTTCAGAAACCTCCAGGATAACATCAAACGCTACAACATTCGAATCATAGGAGTTCCAGAAGAAGAAGATAAAAAGAAAGATCATGAGGAAATACTTGAGGAGATAATAGTTGAAAACTTCCCTAAAATGGAGAAGGAAATAACCACTCAAGTTCAAGAAATCCAGAGAGTCCCTAACAGGATAAACCCAAGGCGAAACACCCCAAGACACATATTAGTCAAATTAACAAAGATTAAATATAAAGAACAAATATTAAAAGCAGCAAGGGAAAAATATCAAATAACTCACAAGGGAATTCCCATAAGGCTAACAGCTGATCTTTCAATAGAAACTCTCCAAGCCAGGAGGGAATGGCAAGACGTAATTAAAGTGATGAAGGAAAATAACTTACAGCCTAGATTATTGTATCCAGCAAGGATCTCATTCAAATATGAAGGAGAAATCAAAAGCTTCACAGATAAGCAAAAGTTGAGAGAATTTTGCATCACTAAACCATTTCTCCAACAAAAACTAAAGGACATTCTCTAGAGCAATACAATAATAGTGGGAGACTTTAACACCCCACTCATATAATCTGGCTGTAATAGACAAAGTAAAGAGGAAAACATATTTACTTATGAGCCTCAAAAAATTCAGTTCACTCAGGAGAGTTTAAAAAAAAAAAAAAAAAAGACTTATTTGCTCACTCTGTAGAGGTTTATTGACTATTTTGTGGGTTTGGTACCACTTTGGGTAGTAGGGAGGAAGAGGTGACAAATGTGATCCTGTCCTAAATAATATATTGTGGTAAAGATAGATTTACCAATACAAAATACCAAGATGTGCCTAAAGATGAGGACACCCAAACTGGACTTTTTGTTTTCTGGACTTTTCATTTCGAGAACAAACCTCCTAATATAAGATGAACTCACCATGATTTTTTTAAGTGTTCTTTGTGATTAAAAACAGAAAGCCATTGGTTAAGAAATTACATATACTCCTCCCCACCATCACTCCCCTTCTTTCTTCCCATTTCCCTCCCACCCTCATTGATCCTTTCCTTTGTCCATTTTCCCCTGCAAAAAAAAAAAAAAAAAAAAAAAGAAAGAAATTACATATACTCCTCCCTACCATCACTCCCCTTCTTTCTTCCCATTTCCCTCCCACCCTTATTGCTCCTTTCCTTTGTCCATTTTCCCCTGCAAAAAAAAAAAAAAATAAAATAAAGTTAGTAAACCATTTCACTCACAACAAAAGGTGAAGAAAAAAAAAAAAAAAAAAAGCACACTTCACCACAGTCCTAGAACTTCTGGGTGCAAGGCCTGAAAGCTTAATAACCTCACATGATTTTGAACATGAAGACAAGTTCAAAAATCTTTCTTTGACTTGTTTGTATGGAGAGGTAGCTTGGAAGGGAGAAAGTGGGTAGTCTCTAGCTGTCATGCTTTCAAAGTGTTTGTCATTCAGTTGCTATATCGTGTCTGATTCTTTGCAGCACCATGGACTGCAGTCAGCCAGGTTCCTCTGTCCCTGGAATTCTCCAGTCAAGAATACTGGGGTAGGTTGCCATTCCCTTCTCCAGGGGATCTTCCCAACTCAGGGATCAAATCCGAGTCTCCTGCACTGCAGGTGGATTCTTTACCATCTGAGTCACCACAGAGACTCTTTTCAAAGTGTTTGCTGTGGAGCTTATTTTGGGGAGGGGGTTGGGTGGTGACGTTTTGACGTTTTTGAACACCTAACTTTCTGGGCTTTAACTTAATCGTTTGGTCAGCCCAGTATTGCCTAGAGTGACCACTAAGAGGCAGCAGAGTACAGGGAAAAATTAAAGTGTCAAAGAAGGGAGACATTCAGTTCAGTTCAGTTGCTCAGTCGTGTCCAACTCTTTGCGACTCCATGAATTGCAGAGTGACATTATTATCCTTGAAATAGATCAGTAAGAAAGACCTGCCAAGAAATAATGAGTTAGGATGCCTCAATCCCTTATACTTTTACTATTAAGGGATTTTGATTTTAAGCATCATAATTTACACTTTTGTTAAATAAACGATTTCTCGATTATGTTGCAGAAGACGGAAACATGGAAGCGTGAAATGGTCATTTTATTGAGTAAACTGGCTTATGAGTACATGCATGCGCCTACCTTGGGAATCTGAGGAGTAACTATGAGATCTGTTCTAAGGAGGAGACTTAGATTTATGTCAGTAAGCCAGAGCTTAAATAAGTATAAACTTGAGCAACAAACGTAAAAATGAATTGATTTAAAACTCATGGACTAGTAAGGCCTGAAAATGCCACAGACATATATACACACATACCACACATATACATTTATAATTCACAGATTAGAAAAGCTTATTAACTACAGAGTATAGACATATAGATAAAAGATACAGTAAGAAATCTAGTCTCTAGTACAATTAAGATTCAGGTTCAAGGTTGTAACTTTTCATGGTTAAATGAAGTTAAAAATAGTTACTATTGTTTGGTGCTCTTCATGGGGTTCTCAAGTTAGTAATTCAAGTCTATGTCCCAACCACTAATGCAGAATAAGCTGAAGTTGAATGGTTCTATGAACACCTACAAGACCTTTTAGAACTAACACCAAAAAAAAAAAAAAAAGATGTGCTTTTCATCATAGGTGACTACAATGCAAAAGGAGGAAGTCAAGAGATACCTGGAGTAACAGGCAAGTTTGGCCTTGGAGTACAAAATGAAGCACGGCAAAGGATAACAGAGTTTTGCCAAGAGAACACACTGGTCATAGCAAACACCCTCTTTCAACAAGATAAGAGATGACTCTACACATGGATATCACCAGATGGTCAATACAGAAATCAGATTGATTATATCCTTTACAGCTGAAGATGGAGAAGTTGTATACAGTCAGCAAAAGCAAGACCAAGAGCTGACTGTGGCTCAGATCATGAACTCCTTATTGTCAAATTCAAACTGAAATTGAAGAAAGTAGGGAAAACCACTACGCCATTCAGGTATGACCTAAATCAAATCCCTTATGATTACACAGTGGAAGTGATAAATAGATTCAAAGAATTAGATCTGATAGAGTGCTTGACGAACTATGGATGGAGGTTCATAACACTGTAAAGGACACGGTGATCAAAACCATCCCTAAGAATAAGAAATAAAAAAGGCAAAATGGTTGTCTGAGGAGACCTTACAAATAGTTGAGAAAAGAAGAGAAGCAAAAGGCAAAGGGGAAAAGGAAAGATATATCTATCTGAATGCAAAGTTCCAAAGCATAGCAAGGAGAGATAAGAAAGCCTTTTAAAGTGATTAATACAAAGAAATAGAGGAAAACAATAGAATGGGAAAGACTAGAGCTCTCAAGAAAATGAGAGATACCAAGGGAATATTTCATGCAAAGATGGGCACAATAATGGACAGAAACAGTATGGATGTAATAGAAGCAGAAGATATTAAGAAGAGATGGCAAGAATACACAGAAGAACTATACAAAAATGATATTCATAACCCAGATAACCATAATGGTGTGATCACTCACCTAGAGCCAGAGATCCTGGAGTGTGAGGTAAAGTGGGTCTTAGGAAGCATCACTATGAACAAGGCTAGTAGTGGTGATGGAATTCCAGCTGAGTTATTTCAAATCCTAAAAGATGATGCTGTGCAAGTGCTGCACTCAATATGCCAGCAAATTTGGAAAACTCAGCAGTGGCCACAGGACTGGAAAAGGTCACTTTTCATTCCAGTCCCAAAGTAAGGCAATGTTAAAGAATGCTCAAACTACTGTACAATTGCACTCACCTCACATGCTAGCAAAGTAATGCACAAAATTCTCCAAGCTAAGGCTTCAACAGTTTATAACCCATGAAATTCCAGATGTTCAAGCTGGATTTCAAAAAGGCAGAGGAACCAGAGATCAAATTGCCAACATCCATTGGATAATAGAAAAGGCAACAGAATTCCAGAAAAACATCTACTTCTACATCATTGAGTATGCTGAAGTGTTTGACTGTGTGGATCACAACAAATTGTGGAAAATTCTTTAAGAGATGGGAATGTCAGACCACCTGACCTGCCTCATGAGAAATCTGCATGTAGATCAAGAAGCAACAGTTAGAACTAGACATGGAACAACGGACTGGTTCCAAATTGAGAAAGGAGTACATCAAGGCTGTATACTGTGACCCTGCTTATTTAACTTATATCCAGAGTACATCCTGCAAAATGCTGGACTGGATGAAGCATGAGCTGGAATCAAGATTGCTGGGAGAAATATTAATAACCTCAGATATGCAGATGACACCATCCTTACGGCAGAAAGCAAAGAGGAACTAAAGAGCCTTGATGACAGTGAAAGAGGAGAGTGAAAAACTGGTTTAAACTCAACATTCAAAAAATGAAGATCATGGCATCTGGTCCCATCAATCATGGCATATAGATGGAGAGACAATGGAAGCAGGGACAGACTGTTTTTTCTTGGACTCCTAAATCACTGCAGATGGTGACTTTAGCTATGAAATTAAAAGACGCTTGCTCCTTGGAAGAAAAACTATGACAAACTTGCTGCTGCTGCTAAGTCGCTTCAGTCATGTCTGACTCTGTGCGACCCCATAGACGGAAGCTCACCAGGCTCCCCTGTCCCTGGGATTCTCCAGGCAAGAACACTGGAGTAGGTTGCCATTTGCTTCTCCAATGCATGAAAGTGAAAAATGAAAGTGAAGTCGCTCAGTCGTGTCCGACTCTTAGCGACCCTGTGGACTGGAGCCTACCAGGATCCTCCGTCCATGGGATTTTCCAGGCAAAAGTACTGGGGTGGGGTGCCATTGCCTTCCCCGATGACAAACCTAGATAGCATATTAAAAAAGCAGAGACATTATGGACAAATATCCATTTAGTTAAGGCTATGGTTTTTCCAGTAGTCATATATGGATGTGAGAGTTGGACCATAAAGAAGGCTGAGCGCCGAAGAATTGATGCTTTTGAACTGTGGTGTTGGAGAAGACTCTTGAGAGTCCCTTGAACTGCAAGGAGATCCAACCAGTCCATCCTAAAGGAAATCAGTCCTGAATTTTCAGTGGAAGGACTGATACTGAAGCTTAAGTGCTAAAACTTTGGCTACCTGATGCAAAGAATTGACTCGTTGGAAAAGACCCTGATTCTGGGAAAGATTGAAGACAGGAAGAGGAGGGGATGACAAAGGATGAGATGGCTGGATGGTATCACCAACTCAGTGGATATGAGTTTGAGCAAGCTCTGGGAGTTGGTGGTGGACAGGGAAGCTTGGCATGCTGCAGTCCATCGGGTTGCAAAGAGTCAGACACGACTGAGATAATGAACTGAACTAAATAGTTTGGTGACTTCTGTAAAGCGTCTGAAGACTGTATTCTTTAGTATAGAAACAATCAAATAAAACAAACACTGGGAGAAACAAACTTTGTATCTCCTTGAATTTTGGATGCCTTTGAATGAATCCATTTCCACCAGAGAGGTGGCTAATCTAACCACCTCCCCATCCTAGCCCAGACCATTACAGGTGCTATATAGGCCTTTGATTTTTTAAGGATGAATCGTGAAGGGCTAAGTGAGTTATTCTTATTTTAGTCAATCTTACTGATTTTAGACTGAAAGAGATGGGCATACCAGACCACCTGACCTGTCTCTTGAGAAACCTGTATGCAGGTCAGGAAGCAACAGTTAGAACTGGACATGGAACAATGGACTGGTTCCACATCAGGAAAGGAGTACATCAAGGCTGTATATTGTCACCCTGCTTATTTAACTTATATGCAGAGTACATCATGAGAAACGCTGGGCTGGAGGAAGCACAAGCTGGAATCAAGATTGCTGAGAGAAAAATCAGTCACCTCAGATATGCAGATGACACCACCCTTATGGCAGAAAGTGAAGAAGAACTAAAAAGCCTCTTGATGAAAGTGAAAGAGGAGAGTGAAAAAGTTGACTTGAAGCTCAACATTCAGAAAACTAAGATCATGGCATCCAGTCCCATCAGTTCATGCGAAATAGATGGGGAAACAGTGGAAACAGTGTCAGACTTTATTTTGGGGGGCTCCAAAATCACTGCAGATGGTGATTGCAGCTGTGAAATTAAAAGACGCTTACTCCTTGGAAGGAAAGTTATGACCAACCTAGACAACATATTCAAAAGCAGAGACATTACTTTGCCAACAAAGGTTCGTCTAGTCAAGGCTATGGTTTTTCCAGTGGTCATGTATGGATTTGAGAATTGGACTATAAAGAAAGCTGAGTGCAGAAGAATTGATGCTTTTGAACTGTGGTGTTGGAGAAGACTCTTGAGAGTCCCTTGGACTGCAAGGAGATCCAACCAGTCCATCCTAAAGGAGATCAGTCCTGGGTGTTCATTGGAAGGATTGATGCTGAAGCTGAAACTCCAATACTTTGGCCACTTGATGCGAAGACCTGACTCATTTGAAAAGACACTGATGATGGGAAGAATTAGGGGCAGGAGGAGAAGGGGACAATAGAGGATGAGATGGTTGGATGGCATCCCTGACTTGATGGACATGAGTTTGGGTAAACTCTGGGAGTTGGTGATGGACAGGGAGGCCTGGTGTGCTGCAGTTCATAGGGTCACAAAGAGTCGGACATGACTGAGCGACTGAACTGAACTGAACTGAAAACTGGTTGTTAGCCAGAAAAATACTTCTACACTGATTATATATTCGTATCAATTTGGGAAGAATAGTTGTCCAAAGCATGTCAAGCAGCCCAAACCACAGAGGAATACAAAAAAACAACCCCCCCAAAAAAAAACACACACAAAAATCCCCACAAACTCTGAAAATATAAGCAGTGGAGGAAATACACTCTCCAAATAAGTTTAGCAAGTTATTATGAGTAAATATTTCCTTAGTCTTTAAACTCTATACTATAGGGATTTTTGAGGCTGTAAATTGAAGAAGATGTAATTTACTTCTTCCTTCTTGAAAAAATGAAGTACAGTTTATCATTACTGGTGGACTACTCAGGGGAGATGACTTAGTAGATAAAATTCAGCTTTTGGTAGCCTAATTAGTTCTCAGCTCAGGAGATTACAGACAAGATTTCAAAAGGTAAAGTAACACACAAAGAAGGGGCTTTCTAACCATTAGCTAGTTACATTATATAAAATGCATCATTGGACTATGAATGCTGACTGTATTTTAATGACTCTCTGCAACAAATTCCCAACCTAAATATATCAAAAACTTGGGAATAGTTTTTGAAAAGACCAAGAGGTTAGAGTTCATATTCTCCCCCAAATGGAAGAAAAGTTACTAACTTTCGTTTATTTAAACCAGAAATTTTTCCTTCTTCCAGAAGCTTTTAAAATTGCCATCTCCTTCTTGTTTCAAATTGCTGAAATAGGGACTTGGAGAACCCTAAGCTCTTTCAAAGAAGAAGGCAATGGTGAACAATTTCTCCCAAGCTGAAGCTGTGGAACTCTGCTACCAGAACGTCAATGGGTCCTGTGTTAAGACTCCTTACTCACCAGGTCCTCGGGTAATTCTATATGCAATCCTCGGTTTGGGGGCTGTGCTGGCCGTGTTTGGAAACTTACTGGTCATTATTGCTATTCTTCACTTCAAACAGCTGCACACTCTCACTAACTTTCTGATCGCATCTCTGGCCTGTGCAGACTTCTTGGTGGGAGTGACTGTGATGCCCTTCAGCACAGTGAGGTCAGTGGAGAGCTGCTGGTACTTTGGGGAGAGCTACTGTAAATTTCATACTTGTTTCGATACTTCCTTCTGTTTTGCTTCTTTATTTCATTTATGCTGTATCTCGATCGATAGATATATTGCTGTTACTGACCCTCTGACCTATCCTACCAAGTTTACGGTCTCTGTTTCAGGAATATGCATTGTTCTCTCTTGGTTCTTTTCTGTCACATACAGTTTTTCTATCTTTTACACGGGGGCCAATGAGGAAGGGATTGAGGACCTAGTAGTAGCTCTCACCTGTGTAGGAGGCTGCCAGGCTCCATTGAATCAAAATTGGGTTCTACTCTGTTTTCTCCTATTCTTTATACCCACTCTTGTCATGGTGTTTATATATGGTGAGATATTGTTGGTGGCTAAATATCAGGCCAGGAAGATAGAAAGTACAGCCAGCCAAGCTCAGTGCTCCTCAGAGAGTTACAAGGAAAGAGTAGCAAAGAGAGAGAAAAGCCGCTAAAACATTGGGTATTGCCGTGGCAGCTTTTCTGGTCTCTTGGCTTCCATACGTTATTGATGCTGTGATCGATGCTTATATGAATTTTATAACTCCTCCTTATGTTTATGAGATTTTAGTGTGGTGTGTTTATTATAATTCGGCTATGAATCCCTTGATTTATGCTTTCTTTTATCCATGGTTTCGGAAGGCAATAAAGCTTATCATAAATGGCCAAGTCTTAAGAGCTGATTCATCCACAATTAATTTATTTTCTGAGGAAGCAGACATAGATTAACAAGATTGCTTCAGGAACTTAAAAACTAACATTGGAGTAAGGTCAAGGGCAAAATTAAGTACTTGAATCTAGAGAGGCAAGTGTAATCATTTGCCAACCAGGAGGATATTTATGTTTAAAAGTTAGTTGTTCCAAAATTTTGTTGCGTTCATGTGTAGAATTTTGACATTTATTTTAGAATTTAGTGTTAAATGAGTAATGCTGCCTCTCATTTCATATTCTTTTATGCTTTTCTGATTCTCTACTTTTTCCTCTGAAATTTCTCATCGTTTCTTCAAATAATTTGAATTTTGTAGATTCTTTTATACTTGTTACCAATGTTAAGTTGTCCAAAATATATAGATGCTGAAAAAAATCCTACCTAACTTGAAGTTAGATTTTGGGGAACAAAAAAATCTTCTTTAAAGTATATTTTATTTGAAAGTTAATGTAAGATTACAAACTCCTGAAACTTGATAATCTAAAAAGGACTTTAGAAAAAGGGAAAAAGCAAAAGGTGCAATGGAAATTTTCTAGTGAATTAAAGATTGAATTTTTGTGTTTTCTAAATCCAGATCATACTTTCTCTCCATTTTATGGACACTAGGTTCACAGAAAACATGTACAGTAATTACATGATTACAGAACATTTTACTATTGGAGAACATAATTTATTACAGTCAAATGAGCATGTAGACAAAAAGATGGTTCTGCTTTTTAAACAATCTGGATAAGATGTGATGTGCTTAGTCACTCAATCATGTCTGACTCTTTGCTACCCTATGGCTCGCCAGGCTCCTCTGTTTGTGGGGATTCTCCAGGCAAGAATATTGAAGTGGGTTGCCATGCCCTTCTCCAGGGGATCTTCCCAACCTGGGGACTGAACCCAGGTCTCCCACATTGCAGGCAGATTCTTTACTGTTTTAGCCACCAAATGCTAATTCAAATGAACATTTTGTTCCACTTTTGAGTTCATTCTTTGTATTAGAGACTGCATTTGGAGATATACATTACCTGAATTATAATAACAGCTGAATTACCCAAATATAAACAAGGATTATTTCCAAATAGCAAGTACCCAAGTTGGTATTATAAACTCTAGGAAGATCTTTTGTTTTCTCATCTGACAACATTTCTTATTCACATGAATTTTGATTCATTTTAATTAAACATGTATATCAAGTGTTTAATACGGAGAAAAATTTGAAAAAACCAAGAATAGGGTGATTTGCCTTCTTAAATCTTTGAATCACAGCCTTAAATCTTTATTTAGGTAACTCATTTTCACAGACTATTCTCTAACAAACTTGTTTTATAAGATGAAAAGAAGAGATAACTAGAGTTACATAAACTTTGTATGTTATATGTTTTATAAAAAAAACTGTGAAATACTTCATGCAAGGTTAAGCTAGTTCACATTTATGCATTAATACTTTTCAAATAGAGCTGACAGTATTTAGGAGAAAAAAAATAAGGATAAAAGAGGATGAAGGGAATATGGAGTCTTCATGGCAGAACACCTGTGTGGTTCAGACGTGATGTCACCGAACGGGTCTACTGGTCACCTTTCAAATGATCATAATTAAGGTCCCTCTCACTCTCTCTGGAGAAGAGCTCAAAGCTGTGTCCCTTCAATAGTGAATCAATAATGTTGTCTTCATAGAAATGTGTGTTCCTTCCCTAATTGCAAGTGTAAACTGGCAGTGACACTCATATATAATGAGGAAAATGATCTGGGGGACTTAAAAAAAAAATATATAAATATACTGTTGTATTCATTTGTACCTTGTAGAGTGTAATCATTGGATGAACTGATTGCAGAAATAAATACTGTTCGGTGATGTTTTTAATCTCTTATTCACATTTATGAATGAAGAATACACTTCAAATGTAGTCTTTAGTGTTTATTTTTCTATTGTCCTAGAAGTTCTTCATTAAAGTCTTTTGATAGAAAAAAACACACTTGTCTATTTACCCCCAAACTATCTCAATGATGACCTCAGCACCACTCCTTTCTTCTACATCTAATTTATTTATACAAGTAATAGATTAACTTCTTGGTTAGCTGCATACAAAATTGCTGCAGAGCCTTGGATGTATTTGGAACAAGACACCCTGAAGATGGAAGTAGGCAGTTATTGCAAAGATGTAATTAATCCACTTAGGCCTCAGGTTGTAGATTTCATAAATACTATGTCTCTCACATCTATGTACTATTATTAAAGTGCATGCTTCTTTTTATTAATAAAATAGGCATGTATGTAAAAGCATTATTGAATTCATAATTGTTTTTGTCCAACATGTATTTTTCTTAATCAGCTGATACTAAAAGTACAGAGCTACTTTTTAAAAAATTATATATTAAAAAAATATTGACATGGAATGTTCAGAAATAGAGAGTTATAGAACAAAAAACCACTACAATATTGTAATCAGCCTCCAATTAAAATAAATAAATTAAAAAAAAGTTATAGAACAATTGCTGTCATTTGCCTCAGTGTTGGTTGGAATTAGAGCAAATTTACCAGTTGGCATCAAGGCTGTGAATAATCCATCAATAACACATTGCAAAGACAAAAAAGACCATCATTAATATATAGGTTCTTTTGCAGAACTGTCAGTGTCACTCATTGGTCGCTACTGTAACAGCATTTCTTCTTTTGTTACTGATGTAATTGATGCTTACCTGAATTTCACAGGTCCCCATGTTTACAATCTTTGAAGCTGCTGTTTATTTCTCTTCAGCTCTAATGCTCTTCATTTATGTTTTCACTCTTCATTTTTGACACATTCCAACCTATTTAAGTATCAGTCTTGAAGAATGACTCTTCAGTATTACATCTGCACTTGAAAAAAAGGCAGAAACACGTTAGTAATAGTAATTAAAAAGTCAAAAGTGAGTTTTAAAGACAACTGTCCTTTGCCATGCAAGAAATTTATTTTGATTACTATATTTTAAACTTAAGTTTATCACACAACCTTAGCAATAATTTTTAGATATTTTCAGGCTTTAGACAGATTTATTATACTTTGTGTATCAAGTAATCTGGTGTTTACTAACAATACTAAATAGCTGTGTACTTTTTACTTGTTATTTTTTCACCTTATTTCAATACCTAGTACAGTTCCTTGCTCTTTTTAAGCACCTGAGACTATTTTTAAGCAAATAATGACTTTATTTTCATCCATCAAATAATTGTGTACTGCTTTTTTGCATTAAATATCTGCCTTCTTTTGAAACAGACATAGAGAATAAACTTATGGACATGGGGAGAGGGGATGAGAGGGTAAGATGTATGGAAAGAGTAACATGGAAACTTACATTACCATATGCAAAATAGATAGCCAATGGGAAATTGCTGTATGGCTCAGGAAACTTAAACAGGAGCTCTGTACCAATCTGGAGGGGTGGGATAGGGCTGGAGAAGGGAGGGAGGTTCAAAAGGGTATACCTATGGCTGATTCATGTTGAGGTTTGACAGAAAACAAAATTCTGTAAAGCAATTATCTTTCAATAAAAAAATAAATTAAAAAAATCTGTCTCCTTTTAAATTTGATTTTCTAAAGTAGAAGATTGTTAGTAATCAATATTTAGGAAAAATCCAGATTTGGCTATTGATAGTGTTTGTCTGATCCCCAAATTTTATATTTAATGAGAAAAATGCTAGAACACATATACTTCCATAATACAGAGTGGAAATGGACATTCATGGGGTGATATCTCAGAGATTTATTATCTGGATTATGAACGTCTAATTGTTTTTGGAAACATGTGCCTTCTTTTATCTGTAAAATCTACATATACTACCGAGTCCAGAGTGAGATTTTAAAGCCAGGTTCTCTGGTTTGAAACCCATCCCTACCATTTCCCAGCTTCAACCTTGCTTAAGTCACTACCCTTTTGTATATCTTAGTTGCTTACCTTAAAACGAAAATGATAATAGGTGTTCTCATTGAGGTCTTGTGTAAAAATTAGGATGATTTAAACAAATCTGTAGGTTTTGGAGATCAAAGAGCCAATAAACAAACTACTATTGCATTGGAATTGCTTGTTTCAATTTTATAAATTTTATCAGTGTAAAGAATTTTATTAGGATGTTTTATTTGAGACACTTTCAGAACATGCCTTTATAAGATTGATTAGCTAAAGTCATACAATCAAGCATTTTAACCAAAAAGACTTCTTGGCTATTGTACACAGTGATGGGAAATAACATAATGTCTTATAGCAAATTTCAAAAAACCAATAGCATTTCTCAGAAATAAAAAAGTGTAGACTATATTCCCAGGTATTACATAGCAACTGACATTTATATTTTATTCTGTCCACAGACACAACAGTTTCAAGGTATGTACTCAATTATATCTAATGGCAAAGTGTGATCTTTTATCAGGTTCTAAGGATAATACAAAGCTAAGCAGAATAGACAATTTTAAAGAGAAGAATAGATAAGGTTTCTGCTATGACTGATCTTTGTTAAATTTATGAGGCAGGTAAAATCTACTTTAGAGTCTCCTATTTGCCCTGTCTTTATTTCCTACCACCTCCTAGGAACCCCATCTCCTTCCTATGAGCTGCTAAACAGTAACTACTGCCTGAATGAAAGCATGAACAATGAAACATACCATTCTCACACAGCTTCCCTTTTGAGTTGGCAGTGGTTGAAGGCACAAGAGAAATTTTATGGGGCACCCAGAGATAAGTACTTTGTAAAAAGTATAAAGTGCTAAGAGTGACATTTCAAGAAGGGAAGATTTATTCAGTTGGGAAAACTTTCTGGTGTTCCTCAATTTGCCCAAATTAAAGATCCTCTTATTGAGAGGAGTTCCTTCTCCATTTCCATGCAAAATCAATGTTGAGCAAGTCTTAAAATCAAAAGCTTGTCCAGCTTTTTGTTTTATCCACATACTAGCCTGAGTCTGCTGGCTAAATATTGTTGCCCACCTGGCCCAAGTATTAAATAGTTTTCCCAGTAGTCACGTACGGATGTGAGAGTTGGGCCATAAAGAAAGCCGAATGTTGAAAAATTGATGCTTTTTTTTTAAAAAAAATTAATTTATCTTTTATTGAAGGATAATTGCTTTACAGAATTTTGCTGTTTTCTGTCAAACCTCAACATGAACTGTGATGCTGGAGAAGACTCTTGGAGTCACTTGAACTGCAAGAAATCAATCCTAAAAGAATCCTAAAAGAAATCAGTCCTGAATGTTCATTGGAGGGACTGATGCTGAAGCTGAAGCACCAAAACTTTGGCCACCAGATGTGAAAAACTGGCTCGTTGGAAAAGACCCTGATGCTGGGAAAGATTGAAGGCAAGAGGAGAAGGGGACGACAGAGGATGAGATGGTTGGATGGCATCACTGACTCGATGGACATGAATTTGAGCAAACTCTGGGAGTTGGTGATGGACAGGGGGGCCTGGTGTGCTGCAGTCCATGGGGGTGCAAATAGTCAAACGGGACTAAGCAACTGAACTGAAGTGAATTGAAATGGGAAATGGGAACTGATGCTAACATTTCAAGGGAAGGTTGTCAGGTACTTAAGAAAGACAGTTGTGGGTGGTAAAATAGACAAGAGGCTATTAAAATGATTTGTGTCTCAAAGGAGCAGAGCAAGAACTTACAATAGCAAGGGTAAGTTGATTTCAATTCTGTGGCTTGGTTGTGTCCAACACTTTGTGACCCTTTGGACTGCAGCAGGCCAGGCCTCCCTGTCCATCACCAACTCCCGGAGTGCACTCAAATTCATGTCCATCAAGTCGGTGAAGCCATCCATCCATCTTGTTCTCTGTCATCCTCTTCTCCTACTGCCCCCAATCCCTCCCAGCATCAGGGTTTTTTCCAGTGAGTCAGTTTTTTGCATCAGGTGGACAAAGTATTGGAGTTTAAACTTTGGCATCAGTCCTTCCAATGAAGATTCAGGACTGATTTCCTTTAGGATGGACTGGTTGGATCTCCTTGCAGTCCAAGGGACTCTCAACAGTCTTTTCCAACACCACAGTTCAAAAGCATCAATTCTTTGGTATTCAACTTTCTTTATAGTCCAACTCTCACAACTGTACATGACTACTGGAAAAATCATAGTTTTGACTAGATAAAGCTTTGTCTCTGCTTTTTAATATGCTGTCTAGGTTGGTCATAATTTTTCTTCCAAGGAGCAAGCATCTTTTAATTTCATGGCCGCAGTCACCATCTGCAGTCATTTTGGAGCCCCTCAAAACAAAGTTTGCCACTTTTCCCACTGTTTCCCCATCTGTTTGCCATGAATGATGGGACCAGATGCCATGATCTTCATTTTCTGAATGTTGAGCTTTAAGCCAACTTTTTCACTCTCCTCTTTCACTTTTATCAAGAGGCTCTTTAGTTCTTCATTTTCTGGCATAAGAGTAGTGTCATCTGCACATCTGAGGTTATTGATATTTCTCCCATCAATCTTGATTCTGGCTTGTGCTTCAGCCAGCCCTGAATTTCTCATGATGTACTCTGCATATGTTGGCAATTTGATCTCTGGTTCCTCTGCAAGAGAGTACCAGAAAAACACGTATTTCTGCTTTATTGACTATGCCAAAGCCTTTGACTATGTGGATCACAATAGACTGTAGAAAATTCTTCAAGAGTTGGGAATACCAGACCACCTGACCTGCTTCTTGAGAAACCTATAATGCAGGTCAGGAAGCAATAGTTAGAACTGGACATGGAACAACAGACTGGTTCCAAATAGGAAAAGGAGTACATCAAGGCTGTATTTAACTTCTATACAGAGTACATCATGGGAAACGCTGGGCTGGAGGAAGCACAAGCTGGAATCAAGATTGCCGGGAGAAATATCAATCATCTCAGATATGGAGATGACACCACCCTTATGGCAGAAAGTGAAGAGGAACTAAAGAGCCTCTTGATGAAAGTGAAAGTGGAGAGTGAACAAGTTGACTTAAAGCTCAACATTTAGAAAATGAAGATCATGGTATCTGGTCCCATCACTTCATGGGAAAAAGATGGGGAAACAGTGGAAACAGTGTCAGACTTTATTTTTCTGGGCTCCAAAAATCACTGCAGATGGTGACTGCAGCCATGAAATTAAAAGACACTTACTCCTTGGAAGAAAAGTTATGACCAACCTTGATAGTATATTGAAAAGCAGAGACATTACTTTGCCAACAAAGGTCTGTCTAGTCAAGGCTATGGTTTTTCCAGTGGTCATGTATGGATGTGAGATTTGAACTATGAAGAAAGCTGGACTGTGAAGAAAGCGCCGAAGAATTGATGCTTTTGAACTGTGGTGTTGGAGAAGACTCTTGAGAGTCCCTTGGACTGCAAGGAGATCCAACCAGTCCATTCTAACGGAGATCAGTCCTGGGTGTTCTTTGGAGGGAATGATGCTGAAGCTGAAACTCCAGTACTTTGGCTACCTCATGCAAAGAGTTGACTCATTGGAAAAGACTCTGATGCTGGGAGGGACTGGGGGCAGGAGGAGAAGGGGACGAAAGAGGATGAGATGGCTGGATGGCATCACTGAGTCGATGGACATGAGTTTGAGTGAACTCCGTGAGTTGGTGATTGACAGGGAGGCCTGGCGTGGTGCGATTCATAGGGTTGCAAAGAGTCGGACACGACTGAGCGACTGAACTGAACTGAACTTAACTCTGTATATAAATTAAATAAGCAGGGTGACAATATACAGCCTTGATGTACTCCTTTCATCAAGGAGTACATTTCAATTTGGAACCAGTCTGCTGTTCCATTTCCAGTTCTAACTGTTGCTTATTGACCTGTATACAGATTTCTCATGAGGCAGGTCAGGTGATCTGGTATTCCCATCTCTTGAAGAATTTTCCACAATTTGTTTTGATCCACATAGTCCAAGGCTTTGGTGTAGTCAATAAAGAATAAGTAGATGTTTTTCTGGAACTCTCTTGCTTTTTCGATGATTTCCAACAGATGTTGGCAATTTGATCTCTGGCTCCTCTGCCTTTTCTAAAACCATCCTGAACATCTGGAAGTTCGGTTCATGTACTGTTAAAATCTGGCTTGGAGAATTTTGAGCATTAGTTTACTAGTGTGTGAGATGAGTGCAATTGTGTGATAGTTTGAGCATTCTTCGGCATTGCTTTTCTTTGCGACTGGAATGAAAAGTGACCTTTTGCAGTCCTGTGGCCACTGCTGAGTTTTCCAAATTTGCTGGCATATTGAGTGCAGCACTTGAACAGCATCATCTTTTAGGATTTGAAGTAGCTCAACTGGAATTCCACGACCGCCACTAGCTTTGTTCATAGTGATGCTTTATAAGGCCCACTTGACTTTGCATTCCAAGATGTCTGGCTCTAGGTGAATGATCACACCATCGTGATTATCTGAGTTGTGAGATCTTTTTTGTATGCTTCATGAGTATCAGATATATCCTAAGCTTTATGGTAGGTGTATAGCAGGCAATCACATATACTCCTATGCCCATAAAAACACCAGTATGCTGAGGAATCCCACATGATCATATCAGGCACAATTTTTTTCCTGAGCTAAAAGTATGCAGGCTAACCTACTCACTGAAGAACCTCAGTTTTATGTTCTTCTACCCAATCCCAACTTAATCCATCATCATTCCCCTCAAATGTACTTTTTGTCCTACATACTGTATCTTTTGGCAAGCTAAACACCTGGGAATCATCCTTGATTCCTGTTTCCATTATGCACCCCGAATCTTTCCATCCTCTCAGTCTTTAAATTCTATATGTTATATTGTCAGAAAATAGGGAGGCAAGGTTACTGAATAAGAGTGGGGTGAAAACAAGTTAGGTTTGAGAATTGAGAGAGAAGAAAAGGTAGCACTACCCAGAAGAATTCGGTTGACAATTAACTGAGTAATTGTTTTCAGGCACATCTTTAATATGTTTCATTTTTATATCAAGCTATTTTTACTATTTTTATCCTTAATGGGAGATTATACTTTAATTTTTAAGTATTAAACATAATGTAAAGGAAAAAATTCTTCATTACTTATTTGTTTTGTAAGGTTGCTTCCTATTTGCTTTAAAGGATCAAAGGTAACTTTTTTCCTCAGACTTGAAATACTTTAATGGGGTGGCTCAGAATGGTACTCAGAATGGGTCCACTCAGGTGGTAAAGAATCTGCCTGCAAAGCAAGAGACTGGGGCTCAATTCCTGGGTCAGGAAGATCCCCTAGAAAAGGGAGTGGCTACCCACCAAGTATTCTTTTTTTTTCTTTCTGTAGACAAACACATCATTTTCCCTTTTTATTTTAGATGACGGATACAATTACAATAAATCTCTTACATAGAAACAAGTTCTGTTCTAAGAGCATATTCGTAAGTCCAATTTGTTTAAGTCCAATGAAATTAGCCTAGGTACCCAACTAACATAATTGATTATACAGTACTGTAATGTAATAGGTTTATAATACTTTTCACAGAAATAATACATAAAAGGCAAACAAATACAAGCACAAAAAATAAAGAAAACATATTTAATCTTACAATCAGATCAGATCAGATCAGATCAGTCACTCAGTCATGTCGGACTCTTTGCGACCCCATGAATCGCAGCACGCCAGGCCTCCCTGTCCATCACCAACTCCCGGAGGTCACTCAGACTCACATTCATCGAGTCAGTGATGCCATCCAGCCATCTCATCCTCCGTTGTCCCCTTCTCCTCCTGCCCCCAATCCCTCCCAGCATCAGAGTCTTCTCCAATGAGTCAACTCTTCGCATGAGGTGGGCAAAATACTGGAGTTTCAGCTTTAGCATCATTCCTTACAAAGAAATCCCAGGGCTGATCTCCTTCAGAATGGACTGTTTGGATCTCCTTGCAGTCCAGGGGACTCTCAAAAGTCTTCTCCAACACCACAGTTCAAAAGCATCAGTTCTTCAGAGCTCAGCCTTCTTCACAGTTCAGCTCTCACATCCATACATGACCACAGGAAAAGACCATAGCCTTGACTAGGCGAACCTTTGTTGGCAAAGTAATGTTTCTGCTTTTGAATATGCTATCTAGGTTGGTCATAACTTTCCTTCCAAGGACTAAGCGTCTTTTAATTTCATGGCTGCTGCCACCATCTGCAGTGATTTTGGAGCCCAGAAAAATAAAGTCTGACACTGTTTCCACTGTTTCCCCATCTATTTCCCATGAAGTGATGGGACCAGATGCCATGATCTTCATTTTCTCAATGTTGAGCTTTAAGCCCACCTTTTCACTCTCCACTTTCACTTTCATCAAGAGGCTTTTTAGTTCCTCTTCACTTTCTGCCATAAGGGTGGTGTCATCTGCATATCTGAGGTTATTGATATTTCTCCCAGCAATCTTGATTCCAACTTGTGTTTCTTCCAGTCCAGCGTTTCTCATGATGTACTCTGCATATAAGTTAAGTAAACAGGGTGACAATATACAGCCTTGACGTACTCCTTTTCCTATTTGGAACCAGTCTGTTGTTCCATGTCCAGTTCTAACTGTTGCTTCCTGACCTGCATACAGATTTCTTAAGAGGCAGATCAGTGGTCTGGTATTCCTATCTCCTTCAGTACCTTAAAAATTACGTTATTGCAGTACCACAGCCACTCCAGTATTCTTGCCTGGAGAATTCCATGGACAGAGCAGCCTGGTGGGCTACAGTCCATGGGGTCCCAAAAGTTGGACAAGACTGAGTAATTAACACTTTACAGTCTTTAGTCTGCCTCTGTAATTCTCTGATTTCCTGTTGCTATCTGAAGGACAGATAGCTTTCTGTGTCCAGAAAGGATATTACCATCAGAACTGCCTGGCCCTCAGCTCCCAATTGTCTCATCAGGTAGTTTGGCAGTTGCCTCCGCTTGACATTCTTTGCTTCATTTAGTTGCTGATACAAAGAGATAATTTAGTTTCAGAAGCAAATCAGACAGGGCTGTTTCATGGGTTGCCACTAGTCCAGCAGCACTGAACACTGCTATTGGGCTTTGAGGTCTGTTGCTGCAGTTTTGGAATTTGTAATAATTTTATCTTTGAATTGTATTTTGTATGTGAAGTTGGAAGGGACCATGGAGCATGTGTGGGGTCTTGGAACCTGGAATCACATTACCTGTGATTCTCTCCCATTATGTCCTTTTCTCCTGGGAGGGATTTTCATCCACCTGCTCCTCACCCCCTGGCTCTTTGGGCCCAGTCCAGGATCTCCTTCCTTCTGCAGTGATTTTGGAGCCCAGAAAAACAAAGTCTGACACTGTTTCCACTGTTTCCCCATCTATTTCCCATGCAGTGATGGGACCAGTGAGAGTGAGGCATTCCACAGCAAAAATCAAATATCTTGGCAAGTGGAGAGAAACTGCAGAGAAGGGGAAAAAACTTGTGAATGTGAGGGCACTATTTTTCATATTTTTGAACAAAGATCTCCAGATTGTTGTTTTGTCCCAGATCCTGCAAATTGTGCTGCCAGTCGAATAAATAGGGAATAGGTAACATTATTCCCAAATACAGAATGAGGCTATTTTGGAACCGTTGAATTACAATAGATTTCTTGGATGTGAAAATCGTGTTCTGATAAAGTAAAAGGGCACAGAGAAATATGTTTTGCAGAAAAACTTTTTAATTATAATCAACAAAAGTAAGTTTCTTTTCATCAGTCACACCTTACACTACAGGGATTGCTTGTGAGGAATTTATAATGGGCAAAGTTTATTGGCTGGCTTTCTAAAGCACCCTAGGTGTTAACTTTTCAGACAGCATGAAGGCTGAGGTCCATTGAGAGGTGACTTTTTAAATGTGCAATTGTTGCATGTGATTATCCTTTGCAAGGAAGAAGTTCACAGGTGTAAAGGGCCAGGTATTTAAATTAAATTTCTGCAATTATTCAGATAATGTGATTTCTGAATAACCATAGTAGATTTGCTTAAAGTTAACTACCTATGAGATTTAGATACAGAGAAATAATTATATAAACACAGAAGGAATAAATCTCAGAATTTTAAAAATTCTTTTAATTTTTTTACATAAAAAAATGGAACATAGATATAATAGAACATAGATGTAATATGAGGAAGTTTTAAAAAGCACTATTCAAGTATGAAGTTTTATTTATTTAATTTTCAGGACTGAACCATTTTTTCCAAAGGGCAGAAAAAAAAGCAAGCATCCAACTGCAGAACCATGACCAGCAATCTTTCCCAACCTGATACTGTGCAGTTCTGCTATGAGAATGTGAACAGATCTTGTATTAAATCTTCCTACTCACCTGCATCTCGGGTGATTCTGTACACAGTGTTTGGCTTTGGGTCTTTACTGGCTATCTTTGGAAACTTCTTGGTGATGATGTCAGTTTTCCACTTCAAGCAGCTGCATTCACCAGCCAATTTCTTGATCGCCTCTCTGGCCTCTGCGGACTTTCTGGTGGGAGTGACTGTGATGCCCTTCAGCATGGTCAGGTCCGTGGAGAGCTGCTGGTACTTTGGAGCCAGATTTTGTGCCCTTCACAGTTCCTGTGATGTGGTATTTTGTTACTCTTCTGTCTTCCACTTGTGTTTCATCTCTATCGACAGGTACGTTGCTGTTACTGACCCCCTGGTCTATCCCACCAAGTTCACGGTGTCTGTGTCAGGGGTATGCATCAGCATTTCCTGGATTCTGCCCATTGTGTACAGCGGAGCTGTGTTCTACACAGGTGTCAGTGACAATGGGATGGAGGAATTAGTAAGTGCTCTCAACTGTATAGGTGGTTGTCAAATTGTTATAAATCAAGGATGGGTTTTGATAAGTGTTCTGATATTTTTTATACCTTCCCTCATTATGGTAATTCTTTATGGTAAGATTTTTATTGTAGCTAAACAACATGCTCTAAAAATTGAAAATACTGGCAGCAAAGCAGAATCAGAGAGCTATAAATCCAGAGTGGCCAAGAGAGAGAGAAAAGCAGCTAAAACACTGGGGGTCACAGTAATAGCATTTATGATTTCATGGTTACCATATACAATTGATATATTAATTGATGCCTTTATGGGTTTCATAACCCCTGCCTATATTTATGAGATTTGCTGTTGGGGTGCCTATTATAATTCAGCCATGAACCCTTTGATTTATGCTTTATTTTACCCTTGGTTTAGGAAAGCCATGAAAGTCATTTTAACTGGGGGACTTTTAAATGATAGTTCATCAACCATTAGTTTATTTTCAGAATGAATGAGAGCACTAAGTTGAATCAGTTCAGTTCAGTTCAATTTAGTTCAGTTACTTAGTCGTGTCTGACTCTTTGCAACCCCATGAATCGCAGCACGCCAGGCCTCCCTGTCCATCATCAACTCCTGGAGTTCACTCAGACTCACGTCCATCGAGTTGGTGATGCCATCCAGCCATCTCATCCTCTGTCATCCCCTTCTCTTCCTGCCCCCAATCCCTCCCAGCATCAGAGTCTTTTCCAATGAGTCAACTCTTTGCATGAGGTGGCCAAAGTATTGGAGTTTCAGTTTTAGCATCATTCCTTCCAAAGAAAACCCAGGGCTGATCTCCTTTAGAAAGGACTAATTGGATCTCCTTGCAGTCCAAGGGACTCTCAAGAGTCTTCTCCAACACCACAGTTCAAAAGCATCAATTCTTCTGTGTTCAGCTGTCTTTATAGTCCAACTTTCACATACATACATGACTACTGGAAAAACCATAGCCTTGACTAGACAGACCTTTGTTGGCAAAGTAATGTCTCTGCTTTTTAATATGCTGTCTAGGTTGGTCATAACTTTCCTTCCAAGGAGTAAGTGTCTTTTAATTTCATGGCTGCAGTCACCATCTGCAGTGATTTTGGAGCCTAAAAAAACAAAGTCTGACACTGTTTTCACTGTTTCCCCATCTATTTCCCATGAAGTGATTAGGGCTATTTTTAAAATTATGAATTTATGATGATATTAGATACAAAAAATGAATAAAACCTTTCAAAATTGGGGAAATATTTTTTTTTAAGTTAGCCAGAAACAAATTTGCAGGCAGGTGTTTTAACCATAAGATGCAAAGATATTTATATTGTAAAGATATTCATTGCACTAAGTAATAAATGATAAAGTGCTTTACCTGTGTCACCTGTCTCAACACTCTGCACATGCTCTTACCGCATGCACTTGTCTCTTTCCATTTTATTGAATCCTGAATCTCATTTTTCATTGTCAAATCTGTAACAATTTTCTCATTTATGCTCAACTTTCATATAGCTTTCAATGGTTCTTTTTTCTCAGTCTTTTGCAACATTATATTATGTTACTAGGGTTGTCATGACAAAGTATCAACAGATGGAGTGCTTTAATCAACAGAAATTGTTTTCTCCTAGTTTTAGAGGTTAGAATTCCAAGATCAATGTGTCAGCAGTTTGTTTCTTATGAGGACCCCTCTCCGTGGACTGCAGATGGCTGTCCTCTCTCTGTGTTCTCTCATGGTCCTTGCTACTTGAGAGTCTGCGTCCTGATCTCCTTTTCTAAGAATACCAGTCATGTTGGATTAGGGCTCATCTTAAGAACTCATTTTAACTTAATTACCTTTTCAAAGATCTTGTCTCCAAATACAATTATATTGCTTAATACTGGGAATTAGGACTTCAACATGTGAATTAGGGGTGAAGGGATCTGATGCAGCCCATATCAGACAGTCCAGGCTCAATAACATTACATAAGGCTTCCTAGACGGTGCTAATGATAAAGAACTCACCTGCCAGTGCAGGAGATGTAAGATGCAGGTTCAGTTCCTTGGTTTGGAAGATCCCCTGGAGAAGGGCATGACAACTCACTCCAGTATTCTTGCTGGGAAATCCTATGGACAGTGGAGCCCTGCGGGCAGGCTACAATTCATAGGGTATCAAAGAGTCGGACACAACTGAAGGGACTTAACACACACACACACAAGTGTCTGTACCTCTATTTCCTCTGTACCTTCCTGGAGCTTTTGGAGCAGCAGGTAAGCCTCTCCTGCTTAATGGCTGGGCAGAATCTTGGAATGTTCACTTGCAGTATTGTGGAAACAGTAATTCTGCTTTGGAATCAGATATTAGTTACAGACATTATGCAGAAGTAGAAAATTGTGGGAAAATTGTACCACAAAAAGACTGGCATAATGATCATTCGCTAATGTAAAATCTGCATGCGATAGCAATTATCACTAACAGTAACAATTTCTGCGCCAATTTTTCTCGCTTGAAGGTAAAGTGTAATTCACATCCCTATTCATTCTCAGCACTTTTCTCACCCAAATGTAGTCGTATTTACTTCTCTGGGATATTGTAGGGTCAAGAATTTTATGCTTTTCACAAAAAATGTTATATTAATGAGAGTACAATGTGTGCTGTAAGTTTACATGTTGATCTCTGGAATATTTTACACTATTGCTTCAGTAAGAGTTTTTGGAATGCATTTCTAGAATATTTTGTATAATGAAACTAAGTTATAATAAAATACTGGTATATGAGCTTTTTTTTTTTTTTTGGATTGTTCTGTGCTGTTATTTCAGTTAAGACGGTTGAATTAATTTTTCTCATTGGTTTTCACCGAGTCTTTTCATTGTTGTCAAACAAATTCTGAACATTAATTATATGCAAATACCTGTGCCAAGGATGGCTAAGGATAAAAAAATGTATTTTGTCTAGTATTTTCCTCAATGGAAATAATTTTTGTAGGTAATATGAACAATGCATTTTCAGTTATATTTTTGAGGCTTAGAAGACTACCATAGACGTTAAATCCTGTAAGCAGAGGACTAGTTGCCATTATCAGACTGGCACTCGGTATTGGTCTTTCCTATAACATTGTGTTCTCAACCACATGTGGTCCCATGGCTTTAATTTGTTAAAAATTATTAATGAAGAATTAAAATATTGTTCATAACAGATCAGATCAGTCACTCAGTCATGTCCAACTCTTTGCAACCCCATGAATCACAGCATGCCAGGCCTCCCTGTCCATCACCAACTCCCGAAGTTCACCGAGACTCACATCCACCGAGTCAGTGATGCCATCCAGCCATCTCATCCTTTGTCGTACCCTTCTCCTCCTGCCCTCAATCCCTCCCAGCATAAGAGTCTTCTCCAATGAGTCAACTCTTCGCATGAGGTGGCCAAAATACTGGAGTTTCAGCTTTAGCATCATTCCTTCCAAAGAAATCCCAGGGCTGATCTCCTTCAGAATGGACTGGTTGATTCTTCTTGCAGTCCAAGGGACTCTCAAGTCTTCTCTAATACCACAGTTCAAAAGCATCAATTCTTCGGTGCTCAGCCTTCTTCACAGTCCAGCTCTCACATCCATACATGACCACAGGAAAGACCATAGCCTTGACTAGGCGAACCTTTGTTGGCAAAGTAATGTCTCTGCTTTTGAATACGCTATCTAGGTTGGTCATAACTTTCCTTCCAAGGAGTAAGTGTCTTTTAATTTCATGGCTGCAGTCACCATCTGCAGTGATTTTGGAGCCCAGAAAAAGAAAGTCTGACACTGTTTCCACTGTTTCCCCATCTATTTGCCATGAAGTGATGGGACCGGATGCCATGATCTTCATTTTCTGAATGTTGAGCTTTAAGCCAACTTTTTCACTCTCCTCTTTCACTTTCATCAAGAGGCTTTTTATTTCTTCTTCACTTTCTGCCATAAGGGTGGTGTCATCTGCATATCTCAGGTTATTAATATTTCTCCCGGCAATCTTGATTCCAGCTTGTGTTTCTTCCAGTCCAGTGTTTCTCATGATGTACTCTGCATATAAGTTAAATAAACAGGGTGACAATATACAGCCTTGATGTACTCCTTTTCCTATTTGGAACCAGTCTATTGTTCCATGTTCAGTCTAACTGTTGCTTCCTGACCTGCATACAAATTTCTCAAGAGGCAGATCAGGTGGGCTGGTATTTCCATCACTTTCAGAATTTCCCACAGTATATTGTGATCCACACAGTCAAAGGCTTTGGTATAGTCAATAAAGCAGAAATACATGTTTTTCTGGAACTCTCTTGCTTTTTCCATGATCCAGCGGATATTGGCAACTTGATCTCTGGTTCCTCTGCCTTTCCTAAAACCAGCTTGAACATCAGGAAGTTCACGGTTCACATGTTGCTGAAGCCTGGCTTGGAGAATTTTGAGCATTACTTTACTAGCGTGTGAGGTGAGTGCAATTGTGCAGTAGTTTGAGCACTCTTTGGCATTGCTTTTCTTTGGGATTGGAATGAAAACTGACCTTTTCCAGTCCTGTGGCCACTGCTGAGTTTTCCAAATTTGCTGGCATATTGAGTGCAGCACTTTCACAGCATCATCTTTCAGGATTTGGAATAGCTCAACTGGAATTCTATCACCTCCACTAGCTTTGTTCGTAGTGATGCTTTCTAAGGCCCACTTGACTTCACATTCCAGGATGTCTGGCTCTAGGTCAATGATCACACCATCGTGATGATCTGGGTCGTGAAGATCTTTTTTGTACAGTTCTTCTGTGTATTCTTGCCACCTCTTCTTAATATCTTCTGCTTCTGTTAGGTCCATACCATTTCTGTCCTTTGCGAGCCCATCTTTGCATGAAATGTTCCTTTGGTATCTCTGATTTTCTTGAAGAGATCCCTAGTCTTTCCCATTCTGTTGTATTCCTCTATTTCTTTGCATTGATTGCTGAGGAAGGCTTTCTTATCTCTTTTTGCTATTCTTTGGAACTCTGCATTCAGATGCTTATATCTTTCCTTTTCTCCTTTGTTTTTTGCTTCTCTTCTTCTCACAGCTATTTGTAAGGCCTCCCCAGACAGCCATTATGCTGTTTTGCATTTCTTTCCCATGGGGATGGTCTTGATCCCTGCCTCCTGTACAATGTCACGAACCTCAGTCCATAGTTCATCAGGCAGTCTATCAGATCTAGGCCCTTAAATCTATTTTTGACTTCCACTGCATAATCATAAGGGATTTGATTTAAGTCATATCTGAATGGTCTAGTGGTTTTCCCTACTTTCTTCAATTTAAGTCTGAATTTGGTAATAAGGAGTTGATGGTCTGAGCCACAGTCAGCTCCTGGTCTTGTTTTTTTTGACTGTATAGAGCTTCTCCATCTTTGGCTGCAAAGAATATAATCAATCTGATTTTGCTGTTGACCATCTGGTGATGTCCATGTGTAGACTCTTCTTTTGTGTTGTCACCCTGCTTATTTAACTTATATGCAGAGTACATCATGAGAAACGCTGGCGTGGAAGAAACACAAGCTGGAATCAAGATTGCTGGGAGAAATATTAATAACCTCAGATATGCAGATGACACCACCCTTACGGCAGAAAGTGAGTGAGTGAAGTCGCTCGGTCGTGTCCGACTCTTTGTGACCCGGTGGACTGTAGCCCGCCAGGCTCCTCCATCCATGGGATTTTCCAGGAAAGAATACTGGAATGAGTTGACATTTCCTTCTCCAGGGGATCTTCCCAACCCAGGGATCGAACCCAGGTGTCCCGCATTGCAGGCAGAAGCTTTAACCTCTGAACCACCAGGGAAGCCCATGGCAGAAAGTGAAGAGGAATTCAAAGCCTCTTGATGAAAGTGAAAGTGGAGAGTGAAAAAGTTGGCTTAAAGCTCAACATTCATAAAACGAAGATCATGGCATCTGGTCCCATCGCTTCATGAGAAATAGATGGGGAAACAGTGAAAACAGTGTCAGACTTTATTTTGGGGGGCTCCAAAATCACTGCAGATGGTGACTGCAGCCATGAAATTAAAAGACACTTACTTCTTGGAAGGAAAGTTATGAGCAACCTAGACAGCATATTCAAAAGCAGAGACATCACTTTGCCAACAAAGGTCTGTCTAGTCAAGGCTATGGTCTTTCCTGTGGTCATGTATGGATGTGAGAGCTGGACTGTGAAGAAGGCTGAGCGCTGAAGAATTGATACCTTTAAACTGTGGTGTTGAAGACTGTTCAGAGTCCCTTGGAGTGCTAGGAGATCCAACCAGTCCATTCTGAAGGAGATCAGCCCTGGGATTTCTTTGGAAGGAATGATGCTAAAGCTGAAACTCCAGTACTTTGGCCACCTCATATGAAGAGTTGACTCACTGGAAAAGACCCTGATGCTGAGAGGGATTGGGGCAGGAGGAGAAGGGGACGGATGATGAGATGGCTGGATGGCATCACTGACTCGATGGACATGAGTCTGAGTGAACTCTGAGAGTTGATGATTGACAGGGAGTCCTGGCGTGCTGTGATTCATGGGGTCACAAAGAGTCAGACCCGACTGAGCGACTGAACTGAATCAAGATGTATCATCTTTTAATATGTATTTGGCTTCAGTTTGTTTAGTTTGCATCTTTGTTTTTGAATGAGAGTGTTCCTTTGTTTTTCTTGAGTTTTTCTTGTATCCATGCATGAAACAATACATTTTAACCAGAGATTATTAAGTGTAATTTTCTTCTTCTTCTTCTTCTTCACACCTTGCAGTATAGGGACTCCACTGTGGATAATTTTGGACATGGGATTTAGCTGTGCTTCCTGGGGGTTTTGTAATTAACTTTTTAGTCAGTGTGGGGAGAATGGTTGGGTAGTAAAAGGTAACCAATTAGTAACAAATCATACACATTTACTACCTTTGGCAAAGAGGAATATTCCCCATTTAGATCAGGTAATAAAAAACTGTTGACAAATTGTAAGGCAAGAAATCTTTTGTGGCAAAGAATATTTGAAATATTTATCTTCTGTTAAATTCTTATTTGATTTAGAATATTGTTTTAAATTACATTCTAAATTATATGAAAAATAATAGCTAAGATTTATGGACATTTGAATGGAATATATTGTTACTTTATACATGCACAGATTGATATGGATATATAACAGATGATGGGGATAATGTTTGGTAACTATAACAAAGGTAATCAGTGCAACGAGATCTTTTCTCTCCCACCAGGAAATAGAAAAGTGCTCTATTTTGTGTGACTGAAAAGGGACAGAACTTCTCCAGATGTTTACAAGCAACATCATGAACAGCAGCTCGCCCAGAGTTGCAGCTGTGCAGCTCTGCTACGAGCACCTGAATGGATCCTGTGTGAAAACCCCCTACTCACTAGGTCCCCGCCTGATCCTGTACACAGTGTTTGGTTTTGGAGCTGTGCTGGCTGTATTTGGAAATCTCTTGGTAATGATTTCTATTCTCCACTTCAAGCAGCTGCATTCTCCAACCAATTTTTTGATCGCTTCCCTGGCTTGTGCGGACTTCATGGTGGGAGTGACTGTGATGCCCTTCAGCATAGTGAGGTCTGTGGAGAGCTGCTGGTATTTTGGGGAGAGTTACTGTCAATTTCATTCCTGTTTTGACGTGTCATTCTGTCTAGCTTCCATCTACCACTTGTGCTTTATCTCTCTGGACAGGTACGCTGCCGTCTCTGACTCCCTGGTCTATCCAACCAGGTTCACTGTGTCTGTTTCTGGCATGTGTATTGCCTTCTCCTGGCTCTTTTCTATTATTTTTTCTTTTTCTCTTTTTGGCACAGGAGCAAATGCAGTTGGACTGGAGGATCTAGTAAGTGCTCTCACCTGTGTGGGAGGCTGTCAAATTACAATGAATCAAAGTTGGGTATTGGTGAATTTTCTATTATTTTTCATCCCCACCCTTGTGATGATAGTTCTTTACTCCAAGATTTTCCTCATTGCTGAACAACAGGCTAGAAAAATTGAGAGTCTGAACATTAAGACTGGGAGATGCTCAGAAAGCTACCAAGACAGAGTGACCAAAAGGGAGAGAAAGGCAGCAAGAACACTGGGCGTCGCAGTGCTAGCGTTTCTGGTCTCCTGGCTGCCTTACTTCCTGGATGCCATCATTGATGCTTTCCTGGGTTTCATCACTCCCACATATATTTATGAAATATTGGTTTGGATTGCTTATTATAACTCAGCTATGAACCCCCTGATTTATGCTTTCTTTTATCCTTGGTTTCGAAAAGCCATCAAACTCATTGTCACTGGCAAAGTCTTGAGAGTGAATTCCTCGACAGTAAATTTATTTTCTGGGTAAGTTCACTTTTAAGATGGAAGAACTGAAAATAGATTCACAGTGAACACACCATTGGGTAGAAAATTTAATCATATTTGTGTAAGATCTTCTAATGCAAATTGCTTCTGATATGACCTAAACACTTAAATTCAGTTTCATCATTCTTTAATCAATATAACATAAAAACCTGGTTGTTATGGAAACAGCATGACCTTGGAGCCAGAAACGTTTAACACCCATCTGGATCTGCTACTTCTCTCTGAATTTCACTGTGTTTCTCTAGTTAATAATCTCCCCTTTGTAGCATCCTTACAAAAATTTCAAAGAATGCATGACAAGGATCTAGTATAATTTTGTTATTCTAAAGCCTCCTTTTTGTTACTTTATGATAGTTCAATCCCTGGTTAAGAGTTTTCTTTATTCCTTTGTAATATTTTTCTATTACAATGCAAAGAGCTGGAAGATCCAAAGGTCCTGGTTGAGGGTGGGCAAAGTATTGAATCTGCACTGTCAGGTTTTCAGATTTCTGAGTCAGGGATGTGATAATCAGAGTCAGGTAAAATCAATCCAGAGATAGAGCTCTTTACTACCCTATCAGTTGAATTATTTACTATGGGAAAGGTAATTGGTGCCATAAATAGCTTTCATTTGTTGAATGAGCTTCTTTTTGGTGATTGTCTGCTCGTAACATCTCAGCTGTGTTTAGAAATTTTACCAGTTAACTCATGTTTATTGCATGCCTTGGTTTCTAAGATTGTCACTCATTATTGTACTTTATCTTAAATTAACTTACTATTTCCTCAATTTTGAATTATTCCAAAAATTACTTATAAGAGTTTTCAAGGATTCAAACAAAAGCCCAAATTAAAAATGTGTCCAAAAGAATAGAAAGCTGAAATGAAGAGTGTAAAGGATGGCAGACAGAGGCTGATAAATGCATTCTGTGTGATCCACAAATTTGAAACTGAATAAGTTAAGCAACTCACATTGAATACAACTTAGCCAGGTTTTCAGACATGCAGACTTGTTCTTGGTACTAAGACTGGAGGATGTTGTATATCTTTTTTTTAAATAAAAATTTTAAATTTTTAAATAAATTGCTTAATTCTATTCTAACTTTAGCTTTGTTGTCATCAGATGTCAAGATTTAAAAATCAGTGTCACATCTTTGTAGCAGGAGTAGATACACATCGATATATTCTTGTAATTTTTCTATAATTTCTTGCTTGTTGTAAATCAGTCTTATATTAGCACATCGTTTCTATTATTAAGTAAATGCTTTATTTATTTAATAAATAAAGTTTATTATTTATTATTTAATAAACTTATTATTATTAAATAAACTTTTCCTGAGATAGTGAATTATTTCTGATTATATTCTACTTGTGTGAAACTCTCGATCTGATGATTAAAGGTGATGACATGATTTAAAGGCACTCTAGACTGCTTAATTTAGCCACAATTCTTCAGCTCTGACCTGGAATTTATCAGCTTATTTTCATTTGGTGTTTTCAATGCAATAACTTTAATTCTGTTTCACAGCTATAGAGAAATCATATTTCCTCATTTTAAATATAAGAAAGCTAAAATTAAAGTGTTTACAAACTCTACTGAATATTATAAAGCTTCCAGATTCAAACAAGTGCTTCTAAGGTCTTGTTCAATACATTTTCACTTGTCTTTTTTTAGTAGAGCTTCACATGTACTAGACAAATCATTAATTTTTCAACTTTCATAGATCTACATTTATTCTGTTTTATAACTATATCAGGACTTTGTTCTTTAAAAAAAAAATTAAGCTCCTGCTCTCATTTTTATCTACTATGAATTACTCTGGTTGTGTGGGAACTAATCCATTGGCCTTTGTTTCAATGAACATTTATTGAGTGCTTCTGACATGCAAACCTAAGAACGCTTTGAGTTATAGGCCACTCATTCTGTGCTTGGGACTGACTTGCCTGCCCTACTTAGTCTTCACAATACTGTGTGAGAGAGAGTGCTTTTGCTATGTTATTATTACTTCTGGGTCATAAATAAGGGACACGAGGCATAATGAGATGAGTCTCATTCCCAAGATGTATTTGTTAAATAATAGAGCTGATACTCACATCCAAAGAATCAGAGAATAAGTAAAGTAACCAATAATTCTTTCTCCTCTGTTGTGGCCCAGTCACTGCAGTCAAGTTATTGAGAGCAATATGAACACAAGACTTTGTACCAATTTTTTAAAGGAAAAAACTCAGTCATCACTTCCCTGGTGGCTCAGACAGTAAAGCGTCTGTCTACGATTTGGGATACCCGGGTTCGGTTGCTGGATTGGGAAGATCCCTTGGAGAAGGAAGTGGCAACCCACTCCAGTACTATTGCCTGGAAAAGCCCATGGACAGAGGAGCCTGGTAGGCTACAGTCCATGGGGTCGCAAAGAGTCGGACGTGACTGAGTGACTTCACGTTCATGTTCAAGTTCACAGAGAACACACTAAACACAATTCTTTGGAGATACCAATACATTGATGGGAGTAATTGATTTAGTGATGTATCATTTTAACCTACAATTCTTCATTATGTATTTTACTGTACAAAGTTTTCCCCCTGAGGATGAAGGGAGGTTCATTTAAATAAATTGCATCTTAATTTCTACAGTAGGATTGGTCTGCACATCAAGCAAATATAGCCTCTTGTTTTTTCTATTACTGATTATTTGGTTCCTTTGAGCCTCTTCCCCATAGCAAGTCTTTTACATTCAAAACACTTCATGCCATCTTTGTGGTGTGGGTTTCCAAATTGCATTTAACTTTTTTTCATGGATATAGTATATTATTATGATAGCGAATGATTATATTTGCACCTTATATGCTCCTTGAATAGCTCATGTATTAACAATATGTTGTAAAGTTTGTCTTCATTTTTTTCATGAATGAGAAATGAAAACAGTAGCAACTGAATACATATCTAAATAGCTCCTACCTTCTTAGGAACCACTTTGTTCATTTGTCCATCACACTATTTGCTGGTTTCTGATCATATGTTGGACATATTTATGTTATATTTATACATATATATATATATATATATATATTTTTTTTTAGTGCCCTATCTCTCCTCCTGCACTGTGGCCCACGATGTGTCTGCAATGTGGGAAACTTGGGTTTGATCCCTCGGTGGGGGAGATCTGCTAGAGGAGGGCATGGCAACCCAGTCTAGTATTTTGCCTGGGGAATCCCCATGGACAGAGGAGCCTGGCAGGCTATAGTCCATAGAGTCGCAAAGAATTGGACATGATTGATTGACTAAGCACATCTCTCCCCCATAGTGCATGCCTCAGAAGAAAATGACCTACTTGTTTATATGAGTAGCTTCATGATGAACCTTCCACTTTGCTTGGAATATAGGGGAAACTCAACACCTATTTGCTGAATAAATAAATGCATGTTTTCTTTAAATATAGAAATACTTCATAGACATTGGAAAAATATTGCACAGCATGAAAGTTGAGAGTTAAGTTTAATTTAGAGCAAAACAAGAACTGCAGCCCAGGAGATGGCATTTCAGAGAGCTTTGAAGAACTGCTCCAAGGAGGCAAGGGGAGGAACTAGATATATAGGAGTTTTGCAACAAAGGGTGGGTAGTTGGGAATATAAAAAAATTACTGTTAATTAAAGAAACCAGATGTGTCAAGTTAAGAAATTTAGTGCGTTTCTATATATGGGAAGAAGTAAGAGTCTGGGCTCACTGAAACCATTCCTTTGATATGTACCTCAGCTGCCTGGGGTCAGTATCCTGTATTTTCACATTCTGAGTATTCTCAGGTCTCAGTGTAGGGAGTGGTACAGTGTGATGGTTATTAGATGGTAGGTAGTCTTTTCTGACTTTCGTCAGGACTCAGAGGCTCATGTTGGAGGACAGTAGTTGCTGATGACTGTCACATTCTTGTTTACTGATATGACCGGACATATTCTATTTCTCATAGATTATATAAGAATACACATTTTGTTCAGTCACTGAGTTGTGTCTGACCCTTTGTGACCCCATGGACTGCATCACACCAGGCTTCCCTCTCCTTCACCATCCCCTGGAGCTTGCTCAAACTGATGTCCATTGAGTCAGTGATGCTATCCAACCATCTCAGCCTCTGTTGTTCCCTTCAATTCTGCCTTCAATCTTTCCCACCATCATGGTCTTTTCTAATGAATCAGCTCTATATATCAGGTGGTGAAAGTATTGGAGCTTCAGCTTCAGCATCCGCATCAGTCCTTCCAACGAATAACCAGGACTGATTTCCTTTAGGATTGACTGGTTGGATCTCCTTGCAGTCCAAGGGACTCTCAAGAGTCTTCTCCAGCACCACAGTTCAAAAGCATCAATTCTTCAGTGCTCAGCTTTTTTTATAGTCCAACTCTCATATCCACACATGACTACTGGAAAAACCATAGCTTTGACTAGACGGACCTTTGTTGGCAAAGTAATATCTCTGCCTTTTAATGCTGTCTAGGTTGGTCATAGTTTTTCTTCCAAGGAGCAAGCATCTTTTAATTTCATAGCTGCAGTCACCATCTGCAGTGATTTTGGAGCCCAAAAAAGACTCTCAGTGTTTCCATTGTTTACCCATCTATTTGCCATGAAGTGATGGGACCGGATGCTATGATCTTAGTTTTTCGAATGTTGAGATTTAAGCCAACTTTTTCACTCTCCGTTTTCACTTTCATTAAGAGGCTCTTTAGTTCTTCTTCTCTTTCTGCCATAAGGGTGGTATCATCTGCATATCTGAGATTATTGATATTTCTCACAGCAATCTTGATTCCAGTTTGATTTCCAGCTCCAATCTTTATTCAGCCCAGCATTTCACAGGATGTATTCTTCATATAAGTTAAATAAGCAGAGTGACAATATACAGCCTTGACATACTCCTTTCCCGATTTGAAATCTGTCTCTTGTTCCATGTCCAGTTCTAACCGGTGCTTTTTTACCTGCATACAGATTTCTCAGGGGGAAGGTACGGTGGTCTGGTATTCCCATCTCTTTAAGAATTTTCCATAGTTTGTTGTGATCCACATAGTCAAAGGTTTTAGTGTAGTGAATGAAGGAGACATAGATACTTTTCTGGAATTTTCTTGCTTTTTCTGTGATCCAACGAATGTTGGCAGTTTGATCTCTTGTTCCTCTGCCTTTTCTAAATCCAGTTTGAACATCTGGGAGTTCTTGGTTCACATACTTTGAAACTTAGCTTGAAGGATTTTGAGCATTACCTTGCGAGCACGTGAAATGAGTAACAATTGTGCGGAAGTTTGAACAATCTTTGCCATTGCCTTTCTTTGGAATTGGAATGAAAACTAATCTTTCCAGTCCTGTGGCCACCGTTGTGTTCCAAATTTGCTGACATATTGAGTGCAGCACTTAACAGCTTTATCTTTTAGAATTTGTAATAGCTCAGCTGGAATTCCATCACCTCCACTAACTTTATTCATAGTGATGCTTCTTAAATTCCACTTGACTTCACACTCCAGGATGTATGGATGTAGGTGAGTGATCAGACCATTGTGGTTATCTGGGTCATTAAGATCTTTTCACATACATTAGATAAATAATTCTTTATGCATCATAGTGTTTATAGTAATACCACAATTGCAGACACTACAGACACTTATAGGAGAAGGCAATGGCAAGCCACTCCAGTACTCTTGCCTAGAAAATCCCATGGATGGAGGAGCCTGGTAGGCTGCCGTCCATGGGGTCGCTACGAGTCGGACGCGACTGAGCGACTACACTTTCACTTTTCACTTTCACACAATGGAGAAGGCAATGGCAACCCACTCCAGTGTTCTTGCCTGGAGAATCCCAGGGACGGCAGAGCCTGGTGGGCTACCGTCTATGGGGTCGCACAGAGTCGGACACGACTGAAGCGACTTAACAGACAGACACTTATTTTGTAGTTCTTGGGATCATTCCCTGGAAGGAGCATTCCTCTTTGTCAGACATTTGTAGGTAAATTCAGGGTCAGAAACATTTCCAATCAGGCATATCACATTAGCCACATTTTCGTGACTTTCCAATCATTAGCCCACTGTGATAAATGTATAAAATGCTAAAACTGAAGGCAACTTTGAGATGATCTATTCTGAACTATCCCTTTTTATTTTTAGAGACTCTAATTTTAATACTTTCATAATAGACATGCATAACAGATATAATCTATTCATACTTCTATAATTTGATGAATTTTAACATTTGTAGACACCTGTAAAGTTATTATAAAAATCAAGACTGAACATATATCACTTCAGTTCAGTTCATTCACTCAGGTGTGTCTAACTGTTTTCAACCCCATGGACTGCAGCATGCCAGGTTTCGCTGTCCTTCACCAACTCCTGGACCTTGTGCAAACTCATGTCCATCGAGTCAGTGATGCCATCCAACCATCTCATCCTCTGTTGTCCCCTTCTTCTCCTGCCTTCAATCTTTCCCAGCATCAGGGTCTTTTCTAATGAGTCAGTTCTTCACATCAGGTGGCCAAAGTATTGGAGTTTCAGCTTCAACATCAGTCCTTCCAAGGAATATTCAGGACTGATTTCCTTTTGGATTGACTGATTTGATCTGCTTGCAGTCCGAGAGACTTTTAAGAGTCTTCTACAACACCACAGTTCAAAAGCATTAATTCTTTGGCACTCAGCTTTCTTTATAGTCCAAGTCTGGCTTCCATACCTGACTACTGGAAAAACCATAGCTTTGACTAGACAGACCTTTGTTGACAAAGTAATGTCTCTGCATTTCAATATGCTATCTAGATTGGTCATAGCTTTTCTTCCAAGTAGCAAGCATCTTTTAATTTCATGGCTGCGTCACCATCTGCAGTGATTTTGGAGCTAAAAAATAAAGTATCTCACTGTTTCCATTGTTTATCCATCTCTTTGCCATGAAGTGATGGGACTGGATGCCACGATCTTAGTTTTCTGCATGTCGAGTTTTAAGACGAATTTTTCACTCTCCTTTTTCAATTTCATCAAGAGACTCTTTAGTTCTTTGCTTTCTGCCATAAGGGTGGTGTCATCTGCATATCTGAGATTTGAAATTTCTCCCATCAATCTTGATTCTAGCTTGTGCTTCATCTAGTCTGACATTTTGCATGATGTACTCTGCATATAAGTTAAATAAGCAGGGTGACAGTATAGAGCCTTGATGTACTCCTTTTCCAATTTGGAACCAGTCTATTGTTTCATGTCCAGTTCTAACTTTTGCTTCTTGACCTGCATACAGATTTCTCAGGATGCAGGTAAGGTGGTCAGGTATTCCCATTTCTTGAAGAATTTTCTACAGTTTGCTGTGATCCACACAGTCAAGGCTTTGGCATAGACCATAAAGCAGACGTAGGAACTCTGTTGCTTTTTTCTATGATCCAACAGATGCTGGCAATTGGATTTCTGATTCCTCTGCCTTTTCTAAATTGAGCTTGAACATCTGGAAGTTCATGGTTCATGTAGTGTTGAAGCCTGGCTTGGAGAATTTTGAGTATTACTTTGCTAGCATGTTCGGAGAAGGCGATGGCACCCCACCAGTACTCTTGCCTGGAAAATTCCATGGATGGAGGAGCCTGGTAGGCTGCAGTCCATGGGGTTGCTAGGAGTCAGACACGACTGAGCGACTTCACTTTCACTTTTCACTTTCATGCATTGGAGCAGGAAATGGCAACCCACTCCAGTGTTCTTGCCTGGAGAATCCCAGGGACGAGGGAGCCTGGTGGGCTGCCATCTCTGGGGTCGCACAGAGTCGGACACAACTGAAGCGACTTAGCAGCAGCAGCAGCAGCATGTGAGATGAGTGCAATTGTGCGGTAGTTTGAGCATTCTTTGGTATTGTCTTTCTTTGGGATTGGAATGAAAACTGACCTTTTCCAGTCCTGTGGCCACTGCTGAGTTTTCCAAATTTGCTGGCATATTGAGTATAGTACTTTGACAGCATCATCTTTCAGGATTTGGAATAGCTCAACTGGAATTCCATCACCTCCACTAGTTTGTTATATATCACTTCCCAGATTTTACCATGTCCTTTGTAATGTTCTTCCTGCTCATCCCTATACACTCAACCCTCTTCCATCCCCAGGCAGCCACTGATCAGCTTTATGTCACTCTATACTAATTTGCTCTTCCTCAGTCAATTCAGTTGCTCAGTCATGTCCGACTCTTTGCCCCCCGATAGATTACAGCAAGCCAGGTCTCCCTGTCCATCACCAACTTCTGGAGCTTGCTGAAACTCATGTCCATCAAGTGGGACTTCCTCGAATTTTATAGAATGTACTTCCTAGCATTTTATATAAATGCAACCATACATTATATTATGTGCTCATTTTTGTTTGAATTATTTCACTCTGATGAATAATATAGAGAATAAACCACATCAAAGCATGAGTCAGCATTTGATTCTTTTTCTTTTTGATTGAATAGTACTTCACTGTGTGAACTGACCACATTTGTTTCTTCTTTTTTTTGTTGACTGAGGCTGAGTTTGAATGCACCATGCACCTTTTCAGGTGCAGGCCCTAGCTTAAGTGACCTGAACAAGGTCCTACAGCCAGAGTCATGAATTCACAGAATGGGGCTGACCACTCTCCAGATGGTGTCTGGCTGCATCCTGTCCTGCTGGGGCAGCCCGAAGATCCACCTTCATCTGCCCATCCTCTGGTCCTGCACAAGCTCTCCTTTCTAAGAATTGCTTCACTTCTGCTCCATTATATGTGGCTTGCCTGCTTTTAATGATCCATGATCATCTATTTATTCTCTATTTTACACTAATGCAAATATTATATATTATTTACATGATATAAGCATATACTTTATTATATTAATTATAATTCAGTAGAATAAAAATTTGGTATAATACATTGATATATTGTATGATATATAGAAATATATTCTATATGTATGCAATTATGCATATATATTTCTTCTTAGTTCCATATGAGTTTTAAAGAATTTTGTAAGATTTCAGTTAAAATTTTGACTTTAATTAGAGTTATGTTTCCAAAAATAAATTGTCTGACAACTTTGAAAGCACGACTCCATTGCCTTCTTGGACCTAGTGTACTGATGAGAAGCTTGATCATGATATGATATTCATGTCTTTTTCATAAGCTGGTACCCTCTGGCCTCTGTTCCTAGGAACTTTTAAGTTTCTCTTTGTATTTGTCTGTAGTTAGCATCTGCATTTGTATAATTTTTCCTCTTTGCACTTGGTAGGAACTTGAAATTTAGATGCTTTAGCTGAGAAGAAACTTTTTACAGCATTGTTTTTATTATTTTCTTGTCCTCATTCTTTAGTTGCTTTTTCTGGGATTAAGAATTTCTTTCAGGATCTATTAGGAAAAACATTTCTTTCATCTTTCTGGTAAACTTTATCGTGTATATCATGAGTGTATTTCTCCATCCTGGTTTTTCCATTAGTTTGCTCCATCTGATTTTCCTCTTTCAGAAATACTTTTAAGGGCATCTCAATGGGCTTTTAGGAGGAAATGAACTCTGTGATTAGTTAACGGGGTTTATCTTCAGATGGTATGTACCAATTCAAGCGTTCCCTTGTGAAAATGATGAAATGCTTAGGTTCAGACCTGGCTAGACTGGGCACAGGGAAGACAGGGATACTCTTTTTACATTTAGACTGTAGATTCAAATTGGAGTTGTCCAAACTAAATTATTAACACAGAGAGTGACTAGAAATCTCTGGGATGTGCCTGAGATCTAATGAGGGATAAGGAAGGAAGATTTACAGAGGATACCTGGAGTCTGTGGTTGGAGAAAATACAATGTTGTATCATTTGACATTTTACACAAATTATTCCATAAGAGGTTAACATATATTAAGAAATATCTATTAAACAGAAATAATAAAGAATCAAGTTCATAACCGACTCAGTTTTACACTGACTTGCAAAAATGCTTAAAACTTGCACATAATTAATGTACTTACTATGTGTTATCAAATCTGTGAAGACATCTTTTCCAAAGAATATCTGATTTGGGGAGTTAGAACATGAACGTATCATTTGTTGGGGTGGGGGGGCAGTATTGAATGCATTCCAGAGGGGAATGTGAGGTCTTCTATCTGTGAGGATCTCACAGCAGCAGTATTCAGCGGGATTACACCCATTTCTCAGGTGAATGGAGAGACATTGCCATCTGCTTCCAGTGACAACATCTTAAGAAGAGAGTGATCTTTTCTCAATCAGCACTGACTTTTGCAGAAGCTCACAATTGTGGATGTGCCTAAATATTGTGGTGTTTTTAATGCTTTCCTGTAATGTAATTCATCCATTACAAGTTGCTCATGATGTATGTTCCCTTGTCTGTTTGTTGGTGCCCACTGAAGATACAAAAATGATTCTTGACTGGAGGAAAAAACCCAAGTATTTGCTCTCACTGTGTGTACCCAGTTAGTTATATCTTTTTAGATAAAATCCAGTAAAGTGGCCACAACAGGATTAAGAATTGGTTAAAGTTTAAGGATATAAAAAGTCTTTGACCAAAGAATCATAATGGGTAACTTAATGTGAGGAAATCTTCCAGAGAATAACTGTCTTAATAATCACTCTTGAAAATAATCTTCCAAGTTCACACCTTGCACTACAGGGATTCCATCTAGGGATTCTGTTATAGATAGCTTTTATAGATGAGGAAGGATTGTGTGCTTTAGGAAGAAATCAGATAAACCTGGAAGGATATGATTCTTTCACTCTGTAATTACTTCCCATATCACTGCCTGTTGCAAAGAGGAACTCTGGAGGTAAAACAATAGAAAAATATTTATGACTAAAAGAAAATTTTATCAAATTCAGGGAATGATGCATTAGTTGAAATTAATCCCAATGTTATTGTTCAGTATAATTTTTGTACTTTGCTATTAAACACATTTGTGATTTATAAAATAAGGAAAATTAAAAAAATAATTGTAATAATATCTGATAATTTCCTCAGATATCCTAGAGGATTTATGTTTTCCCCCTAGGTGTATTGAAAATCAGAATCCTATGTTCTTTATGAAAATCAAGGACGGAATTGTTTGAGTGTAAAGGACAGATCATGAGCAGCAACTTGTCTCCCAGTGCAGCTGTGCAGCTCTGCTATGAGCACCTGAACGGATCCTGTGTGAAAACCCCCTACTCACCCGCATCCCGCGTGATTCTGTACATGGTGTATGGCTTTGGGGCTGTCCTGGCCGTGTTTGGAAACCTCCTGGTGATGACTGCCATCCTTCATTTCAAGCAGCTGCACTCACCAACCAATTGTCTCATCACCTCTCTAGCCTGTGCAGACTTTTTGGTGGGAATGACTGTGATGCCCTTCAGCATGGTCAGGTCTGTGGAGAGCTGCTGGTACTTTGGGCGAACTTTCTGCACTTTTCACACATGCTTTGATGTAGCATTTTGTTACTGTTCTCTCTTCCACCTGTCCTTCATCTCCATCGACAGGTACATTGCGGTTACTGAGCCTCTGGTCTATCCCACCAAGTTCACGATGTCTGTATCATGCATATGCATCAGAATCTCCTGGATCCTACCCATTACTTACAGTGGTGCTGTGTTCTACACAGGTGTCAATGAGATTGGGCTAGAGGAATTGTCTAGTGCACTCAACTGTGTAGGAGGCTGTCAGATGGTTGCAAATCAAAACTGGGTATTGATAGATTTTCTGTCCTTCTTTATACCTACCTTGTCATGATCATTCTCTACAGTAATATTTTTCTTGTGGCCAGACAACAGGCTAAAAAGATTGAAAATACTGGTAGCAAAACAGAGTCATCATCAGACAGTTATAAATCCAGAGTAGCCAAGAGAGAGAGAAAAGCAGCTAAAACCCTGGGTATCACAGTCATAGCATTTATGATTTCATGGTTACCATACAGTATTGACTCATTAATTGATGCCTTTATGGGCTTCATAACCCCAGCCTATATTTATGAGATTTTCTGTTGGTGTGCTTATTACAACTCAGCCATGAACCCCTTGATCTATGCTTTATTTTACCCTTGGTTTAGGAAAGCCATCAAAGTTATTGTGAGTGGTCGAGTTTTCAAGGACAGTTCTGGGAGCATGAATTTATTCTCTGAACAAATGTAAGCCATCGGGTTGAGGAGGTTGAAGATATCTTTACATTTTCCAAATGGAATGAGTTTTAGAAAATCAAGTAAGATTTTTCATGAAAGAAAACAAATGGCTTTTTCAGTTTAACTGGATAAGCCCTTGTATTTCAGTCGTGTTAGGATGTGCACTTCCCTTTGCTTCTCCAAAAATATTTATTTGACTAATAAATGTTAACTCCCTTATTTGTTAACTACTGCAGAACTCACCGTAGCCCACTCTCTGCAGACAGTCCACTCCCCACCACAGACATTTTTATTCCATTAACCAATCCTTTTGTATCCTGTAAACATTTCAGTTGTCTCTGATTTCCTTTGTCTTTCTCTTACAAAGTGGTCTACTTAGTTCCAACTCCTCAGAAATTTCTCTGTGATTAACCTTCTCAAGGTTGTTGCCTTTTTTTTTTTCCTTTTCTGCTTTGCTCATATTCCTAGGAAAGTTTTGGGTTTCAGTTAAATCTATTATGCTTAAGGTCTGGACTGGTGTCTGAGAAATTGACTCCAGCATCTTCTGCATCCTGTCTCTGCCCGATAGTGGTGCCAAATTGTACACAGATGCCCAAGATGATAGAATGGAGGGATAAGTAACTGCCCTCTGCTTGATAAGTGATTGTCAACTTGTTTAAATCAGTTCTGCATATTGGTAGGATTTCTATTGTTTTTCACACCTGGCTTTGTTAAGATTCTTCAGTACAGAACTACTCTTCTTATGACTAGAAAACAGATTAAAAAGATTTAAACATTAATAGAAAGTAAAATTGTTACCAGAGAATTGCAAGAACAGAGTGGCTAAGACACAGAGAATGGCGGCTACAACCCTGGACATCACAGCTTAGTATTTTTGGTCTCATGATTTCTCAATGTAATCAATTCATTCATTGATTCTTTTTTTAGTTTTATAGCATTTAATATCCTTATGAGATATTTTGCTCATTCAGTTACTTACTGGCTCTACATCCTTTGATTTATGCCTCATTTTACTTTGGTTTAAAAGAGTGTAGGACTTATTAAACTGGAAATATTAAAGGACATTTCATCAATCAAAACTAAATTCTAAAACAAATTTCATATTGATGATTTGAAAAATTTAACAGTGATCTAGTGAAATATATTAAAAAATTCTGAATAATTGTTATATGAAATATAGTGCTTGAAAATGATCCACTAAATTGGGGAGGAAAAACAGTACCTCAATTTCAGCAGCATCAGTTTTACACTGTTATTTTTTGAGAAGTGAACATCCTCCGAGCATTTGATAAAAACATATTACTTACTAGTGGTTGACGCAGTGGTCATAATTTCTAGCTTCCTCACATCTTTACACTGTCCTGCTCTGTCAGTTGTTACTTTTCTCTTTCAAGTCCCTGTTATTCCTTTCCTACCAAGCTTAACTTTTTCTTTTTTCATTTTCAAATGTTTCTTCCAAGTTCTCTATTGATGTGTTTCTGTGAACTCAGTTTCAGTTCAGTTCAGTTGCTCAGTCGTGTCCGACTCTTTGCAACCCCAGGACTCAGTTTGATGCTGCTGCTGCTGCTAAGTTCCTTCAGTCGTGTCTGATTCTGTACAATCCCATAGACGGCAGCTCACCAGGCTCCCCTGTCCCTGGGATTCTTCAGGCAAGAACACTGGAGTGGGTTGCCATTTCATTCTCCAAAGCATGAAAGTGAAAAGTGAAAAGTGAAAGTGAAGTCTCTCAGTCATGTCTGACTCTTTGCAACCCCAGGGCACAGTTTAGTTTGCTTTTAGTTTTAGCAAATTGAATCTTGGGGTCCAGTCTTTCTGCAGCTCCTAAAGATCTCTGAGCCATATCCATCAGCTTTTACAGACCCAGGATGAGATTCATATATTTTAGGAGATATTTTGTAAAGGTAGGAATAACCATGAGCAATATGTGTACTGCAATAGTAGTTTCTTTTATGTAACAATTTTCTTATTTCATGCAGTTTGTTGCTTTTACCTTCCAGCTCATGATGGAGGGCAATTGTCTTTTATTTTTCCCCCTATAAGTACTATTTGGAGTTTATAGCTATTCATGATAAAAATAACACTATTATTTATGTTATTGAAAAATGGATAATTTAGAAATGTTAATGTGGTATAAAATTTTTTGAAAAAGTCAACGACCTTGCTTCATGTATTTTACAAAATCAAAATTGATTTATTTGAGATATTAAAAAACTAGAAGAAAGCAGTTTTTATAATTTATTGGTGGAATCATGAAAGAATATAGATTCATGCACTAAATTTAAATTTTTCAACTTCAAAGTGAAAGAAAGGCACGTTAAAGAAAAACAAACAAACTTGGAAAAGCTATTGGCAGCAAACAGGATGAAGAATTAGTAGATTTAAAAATATAAAAAGAATTTACATCAGCAGATGAATGGATAAGAAAACTGTGGTACATAGACACAATGGAGTATTACTCAGTCATTAAAAAGAATACATTTGAATCAGTTCTATTGAGGTGGATGAAACTGGAGCCTATTATACAGAGTGAAGTAAGCCAGAAAGAAAAACACCAATACAGTATACTAATGCATGTTTATGGAATTTAGAAAGATGGTAACAATAACCCTGTATACTAGACAGCAAAAGAGACACTGATGTATAGAACAGTCTTTTGGACTCTGGGAGAGGGAGAGGGTGGGATGATTTGGGAGAATGGCATTGAAATAAGTATAATATCATATATGAAACGAGTTGCCAGTCCAGGTTCGATGCCTGATACCGGATGCCTGGGGCTGGTGCACTGGGTCGACCCAGAGGGATGGTATGGGGAGGGAGGAGGAAGGAGGGTTCAGCATGGGGAACACATGTATACCTGTGACAGATGCATTTTGATACATGGCAAAACCAATACTATATTGTAAAGTTAAATAAAATAAAAATAAAATTAAAAAAATATTTTTAAAGTATTTTTAATGTTTTCTTTCAGTAGATCTTTAATGCTCTGACTCTTCTCTATATTAATTATGTGCTGTACTCAAGAGTGATGGAAGCTACCAAGAGTTATGTTTCCATGTTCCACTTGTGCTTTATTTCTACTCTTTAGGTCATTTTTGAAAAGTGATAAACATGCACAGTAGATGTGTTGAGTAGATGCACATGCTTTTGAGAGACGACATAACCTCCCAGTGTGGCTGTTAGGAGCCCTACCCCTCAGAGATGGCAAAGGTGCTTCCAAGTCAGCTCCTTAGAGGTAGGAAAACGCATTCCTCAGTAGACAGACCTCAAAAAACACCCACAGATACTGTGAGACTGAGCTTTCTGAACATGGATGGCCATGCTGGGGATAAAGGAGCAGAATCCCTATATTTATTGAGATTTTTTTCTTGTACATGGTGCAGTGTGTGGCTCTAAGTAGATTTAAGAGTATTACAGAAAAATATAAATCCTATCTAGCATTCCTGAGCAGGTGAAGTGAAGATTTCTGTCACCACGGGTATTTCATGTCCTCTCCCTTCCTAACCCTTCACCTCTGCAGAAATCCAAACAGCTTGGCAAAATGAGGGGGGTGGGGTCAGGTTTGCGCAGGTCTCCTTGAGTTCATGCCACTCCCCATACTGCGCCTGCGCTACAGCCGCTCTCAGCCCTGCGAATGCGTCCAGCCCTCATCTCGGAGCCTCAAAACACACTGCTCTCTCGGCCTGGGAAACCCCTGTCTGTTTTTACCTTAAATATCTCCTGGATCCTCTCTACCTATATTTAAAGTTACCTTCTTGGCCGAAGAATTGATGCTTTTGAACTGTGGTGTTGGAGAAGACTCTTGAGAGTCCCTTGGACTGCAAGAAGATCCAACCAGTCCATTATGAAGGAGATCAATCCTGGAATTTCTTTAGAAGGAATGATGCTAAAGCTGAAACTCCAGTATTTTGGCCACCTCATGCGAAGAGTTGACTCATTGGAGAAGACTCTGATGCTGGGAGGGATTGAGGGCAGGAGGAGAAGGGGACGACAGAGGATGAGATGGCTGGATGGCATCACTGACTTGATGGGTGTGAGTCTGGGTGACCTCCGGGAGCTGGTGATGGACAGGGAGGCCTGGCATGCTGCGGTTCATGGGGTTGCAGAGTCGGACACAACTGAGCGACTGATCTGATCTGATCTGATCTTGGTAAAATTACCTGTGAATACAATTCCCTTGCTTCATTGTGATGATCTGAACTGAACTCTGTTTATTGGAGCCGTCACCACATTGTCATTACTTGTCCACATGTTAGCCTCTCACATAGAGTTAAGAGAAGTAAAATTAATATAATGGAAAAGCTCTAATTTATTTAAAAATCCTATAAGCTGATAGGCAATCTACCAGGAGGAAAGAAAGATTTGAAGCAAATTGAAATACTCATAGCTTGTTGGTGAGAGCATAAAATGGTCCAACTATCTTAGAAAATGTGTACTTCCTTAGAGAGTTAAACATCAGATCAGATCAGATCAGATCAGTCACTCAGTCGTGTCCGACTCTTTGCCACCCCATGAACTGCAGCACGCCAGGCCTCCCTATCCATCACCAACTCCCGGAGGTCACTCAGACTCACATTCATTGAGTCAGTGATGCCATCCAGCCATCTCATCCTCCGTCGTCCCCTTCTCCTCCTGCCCTCAATCCCTCCCAGCATCAGAGTCTTCTCCAATGAGTCAACTCTTCGCATGAGGTGGCCAAAATACTGGAGTTTCAGCTTTAACATCATTCCTTCCAAGAAATCCCAGGGCTGATCTCCTTCAGAATGGACTAGTTGGATCTCCTTGCAGTCCAAGGGACTCTCAAGAGTCTTCTCCAACACCACAGTTCAAAAGCATCAATTCTTCGGCGCTCAGCCTTCTTCACAGTCCAGCTCTCACATCCATACATGACCACAGGAAAGACCATAGCCTTGACTAGGCGAACCTTTGTTGGCAAAGTGATGTCTCTGCTTTTGAATATGCTATCTAGGTTGGTCATAACTTTCCTTCCAAGGAGTAAGCGTCTTTTCATTTCATGGCTGCAGTCACCATCTGCAGTGATTTTGGAGCCCAGAAAAATAAAGTCTGACACTGTTTCCACTGTTTCTCCATCTATTTCCCATGTAGTGATGGGACCAGATGCCATGATGTTCGTTTTCTGAATGTTGAGCTTTAAGCCAACCTTTTCACTCTCCACTTTCACTTTCATCAAGAGGCTTTTGAGTTCCTCTTCACTTTCTGCCATAAGGGTGGTATCATCTGCATATCTGAGGTTATTGCTATTTCTCCCGGCAATCTTGATTCCAGCTTGTGTTTCCTCCAGGCCAGCATTTCTCATGATGTACTCTGCATATAAGTTAAATAAACATGGTGACAATATACAGCCTTGACGTACTCCTTTTCCTATTTGGAACCAGTCTGTTGTTCTATGACCAGTTAAACATACACTTCCTAATATGACAGTCACAAGATGAACAGTCTAAATATTTATCAACTGGTATATGGATAAAATAACTGGAAGGCAGTTGAATTCAGACAATGGAATTCTATTTAGCAATAACAAGGAATGAGCTGCAAATGTTCTCAGACATGGGTGAAACTCACAGACACTGAGCTAGGTGAAATAAGCCAGACAGAGAAGAAGACAAACTGTGTGACCTTTTTGATACAAGATTTTTAGGCCTTGGAAATTAATCCCCAGCCATTAAAGGGAGATCCGTGGTTCCCCAGGATAGGAGAAGGGATGTGTGGAATGAGATTAAGTATAAAAGGGCCTGAGGAGAAATACAGGGTGTTGCTTCCTTTCTTGGCTGTGAATACATGAGTGGATACATTTATCATGTCATCAGTCTGTACGTACTAAAAATGTACTTTTCAAATATATTTTATGCCTCAATATTAAAATATTTTATGCCTCAATATTAAAAAACTGATTTTTTAACATAAGTGGAAGTCATAGAGAAGGAAATGGCAACCCACTCCAGTGTTCTTGCCTGGAGAATCCCAGGGACGGGGGAGCATGGTGGGCTGCCTGTGGGGTCGCACAGAGTTGGACACGACTGAAGCGACTTAGCAACAGAAGTCACTGAGGTCTTCCCAGGTAGCACAGTGGTAAAGAATCTGCCTGCCAATACAGGATAGGCAAGAGACATGGGTTGGATCCCTGGTTTGGGAAAATCCCCTGGAGTAGGAAATAGTAATCTGCTCCAATATTATTGCCTGTAAAATTTCATGGACAGAGAAGCCTGGTAGACTGCAGTCCATGGGACTGCAAAGAGTTGAACATGACTGAGCAACTGAGCGTACCACACAGAAGTCATTCATCAGAAAACATTTTTTTGAAACATAAGCTCATCTATTCTAGAACATTAAGAGGAAATGGAAATTTGTCAGTGGTAAAATATGGAGTATAATATAGGAATGCTCCCATTCCAAAAGTTCTTTCAACAACGTATTTTTAAAATATCTTCCATATAGTTCCCATTACAACAAGAAAAACATTAGCAGGAACAATGTTTTATTTGTACTTGCACTGCCTTGGTTGTTTCATGAGGCAAACATTTTGTCCTCTACTCCTCTTTTCTAAATCTGAATTATTAAAGTTAAACCTGAAGCATTCAACTGTTTAATATATGATTTTATTTATTTTTTCTTTAACACAAACTGATACTGGAAGAGAAAAAGGACTTATCTGAAAGAGTTCTAGTGACAGTCAACACAGAAATCATAAACAAATGATTCTAAGAAAAATGAAAAGGCTGTAACTAATAACAATAAATAATGTGACTTTCAATTTCTGCTCAAAGATTTTAAAGGCTAGGCATTATTATATTTCATGCAAAGGTCAAATGAGATCAGGAAATTATAGGACATAAACTTAGTTTAGCATAAACATAATTGTTATTTAATTCTTTCTTTCTAAACACCTTGCACTTGTGGGCATTCAATCTTAAGACCTTTGGGGATTGAAATTATGGAACTATGTTCCTGAGGGGAGAGAGTGTTTGGGGCATCATCATTGCTCTGATAAATTAGGAAAATAATGCTAATAAAATGTGGCATTCGGACATGCATCATGTAATAGTTTCTTGAAGACAAACTCTCCTCTGAAATGAAGAACGAAGTAATACAGGAAGTCTTTAAAAAATTTAAGTAGACAGCATTTTATATAACAATGAAAATTAACTGCTTATTCATTTAGAAGTGAATCATTTCACAAGATGAGGATATGAATCACTTTCTAAATATGTAAGTAAAGATTTGAACTTACAAGGAAGCAAAGACAGAATGCACTGGCAAGTGCTGACATTGTATTTATCTTTTCTTTAAGGACGGTTCAAAATCAGGAATGACATCCTGGGCCACAGAGGGTGACAGGTTTCTAGGTATCAAATCAGAGAATCATGAGCAGTGTGTCTCCTGCTGCAGCTGTGCAGCTCTGCTACAAGCACCTGAATGGATCCTGTGTGAAAACCCCCTACTCAACAGGCCCCCGCCTCATCCTGTACACAGTGTTCATCTTTGGAGCTGTGCTGACTGTATTTGGAAATCTCCTGGTGATGATTTCCATTCTCCACTTCAAGCAGCTGCATTCTCCTACCAACTTCTTGATTGCTTCTCTGGCCTGTGCTGACTTCTTGGTGGGAGTGACTGTGATGCCCTTCAGCACAGTGAGGTCCGTGGAGAGCTGCTGGTACTTTGGGCAGCGTTACTGTCAACTCCACTCTTGTTTTGAAGGCTCATTCTGTTACGCTTCCATCTACCACTTGTGCTTTATCTCTCTGGACAGATACATTGCCGTCACTGACCCCCTGGTCTATCCAACCAGGTTCACTGTGTCTGTTTCTGGCATGTGTATTGCCTCCTCTTGGCTCTTTTCTATTATTTTTTCTTTTTCTCTTTTTGGCACAGGAGCGAATGCAGCTGGACTGGAAGATCTAGTAAGTGCTCTCACCTGTGTGGGAGGCTGTCAAATTGCAGTGAATCAGAGTTGGGTATTGGTGAATTTTCTATTATTTTTCATCCCCACCCTTGTGATGATAGTTCTTTACTCCAAGATTTTCCTCATTGCTAAACAGCAGGCTAGAAAAATTGAGAATCTGAGCAATAAGCCTGGACAATGCTCAGACAGCTTCCAAGACAGAGTGGCCAAGAGGGAGAGAAAGGCAGCAAGAACACTGGGCATCGCAGTGCTAGTGTTTCTGGTCTCCTGGCTGCCTTACTTCCTGGATTCCATCATTGATGCCTTCCTGGGTTTCATCACTCCCACATATATTTATGAAATACTGGTTTGGATTGCTTATTATAACTCAGCTATGAACCCCTTGATTTATGCTTTCTTTTATCCTTGGTTTCGAAAAGCTGTCAAACTCATTGTCACTGGCAAAGTCTTGAGAGCAAATTCCTCAACAGTAAATTTATTTTCTGGGTAAGTCCACATTTTAGATGGAGGAATTGAATATAGATTCACCATGAACACTTCATTGGGTAGAAAACTTCATCATATACATGCAAGATCTTGTAAAGTAAAAGAATAAATTATGCTTCCAATATGATCCAAAGACTTAAATTCAGTTTCATCATTCTTTGGTCAATATAACATAAAAACCTGGTTTTTATGGAATAGCATGACCTTGGAGCCAGAAACATGGCATTTTACCATTGATCTTGGGCTACTACTTGTCTCTGAACTTCACTGTACAGTCTCTAGTTATTAATCCCTTCCTTGCAGCATTCTTGAGAAAATTTAAGAGAATATATTGGGACAGATGTAGTATATTTTTTATTCAAAGTCTTATTTTATCATTTTATAATAGTTTAATCCCCGGTTATAGCTTCTCTTTATTCCTTTGTAATATTTTCTATTACAATGTAAATGCATCTGTGGAATACTTAGAGAGGTCCTGGTTGAAGGAGAGCAAAGTAGTAAGTCTGCACTGTCAGGTGGTCAGATTTATGAGTTCAGAAGTATGATCTCAATGTCAGGTAAAATCAATCCAGAGATAGATTTATTGACTGATTATATATGTATATATTATATCGGAGAAGGCAATGGCACCCCACTCCAGTACTCTTGTCTGGAAAATCCCATGGATGGAGGAGCCTGGTAGGCTGCGGTCCATGGGGTTGCTAAGAGTCAGACACGACTGAATGACTTCACTTTGACTTTTTCACTTTCATGCATTGGAGAAGGAAATGGCAACCCACTCCAGTGTTCATGCCTGGAGAATCCCAAGGGCGGGGGAGCCTGGGGGGTGGGGTGGTGCCGTCTATGGGGTCACAGAGTCGGACACGACTGAAGTGACTTAGCAGCAGCAGTAGCAGTATATATATACATATATATATATATATATATATGTATATATGAAAGGCATGGCAATCCACTCCAATATTCTTGCCTGGAGAATTTCATGGACAGAGAAGCCTGGTGGTCTACAATCCGTGGGGTCACAAAGAGTCAGACATAACTGAGTGACTAACACACAGACATATATCAGTTGAATTATGTACTATGGGAAAGATGATTGATGTCATAAATAACATTCATTTGTTGAGTGGGCTTCTTCCTGATGGTCCTCTGCTCATAAAATTTCACTTGAGTTTAGAAATTTTACTAGTTAACATATGTTTAGACCATGCACGAGTTTTTAAGATTGTCACTCATAATGTACTTTATCTTAAATTAACTTACAATTTTGTTCACTTTTGCATTATTCCAGAAATTATGTATAAGGCTTTTCACTGATACTCAAGAAAGCCCAAATGAAAAATGTATTAAAAAAAATAGAACACTGAAGTGAAGGGCATAAAAGGATGACAGACAGAGGCTGATTAATACATTTTACATGACTCACAAATTTTCACATTGGATAAAAGCCAGCCAGCTTTTCAGAAATGAAGCCTTGTTTTTGGTACAAAGATTGGAGGATGCTATACGTCTGGGTTTTTAAAAGTAAATTAAAAATTTTTTTACATAAATTGCTTGCTTGCTTCTATTCTAACTTTCCCTGGTGGCTCAGCGGTAAAGGATCTGCCTGCCAATGCAGGGGACGTGGGTTCGATCCCTGGATTGGGAAGTTACCCTGAAGAAGGAAATGGCAACCCACTCCAATAGTCTTGCCTGGGAAATCCCATGGACAGAGGAGCCTGGTGAGTTACAGTCCAATGGAGTGAAAAAAAAGAGTCAGATTTTATGTAGCAACTAAATATTTTAGTTTTAGTTGCTAACATTTTAACTTTTGTTGTAATCAGACATCAAGATTTAAAAATTAGAGCATCATGTCTCCTGAGCAGAAGTGAATTCACATCAATATATTCTGATTTTTTTCTACATTCTTGCTTGATAGAAATTAGTCATATATTAGAACATCATTTCTATTATTAGTCATATGCTTTAAATCAATAAACCTTTCCTGAGATAGTGAATTATTTCTGATTACATTATACTATACTTGATTGAAGTTCTCTCATCTTCATTTGGTGGCTAAGATGATTTAAAGGTACTTTTACCTGCTTAGTATTTAGTTTACCCATAGTTCTTCAGTTCTGACATTGAAAATCATCAATTTATTTTGATTTAGTGCTTTCAATGTAGTAACTTTCTTTAATCCTATGCCACAAGCTATAGGGAGTCATATTTCCTCATTTTAAAAATGAAAAAGCTAAAATCAAAATGTTTAAAAGTCTGTTGAATACTATAAAGCTTCTGGATTCAAATAAGCACTTCTAACATATAGTTTAATACGTTTGCACTTGCTTTTCCTTTTTTAGTAGTCTTTTACACATGCTAGACAAATCATTCAATTTTACCACTTTGTTTCCTAGAACTACATATTATTCTATTTTAAAAAATATTTCTGAACTTTCTTTATAAAAGAATACACTCTAGGCCTCATTTCTCTCTTCTATGAATTAACTCTATTCATGCGGGGCTTGTCTACTCGCCTTTGCTTCAGTGAACACTTATTGAGTGCTTCTGATATGCAAACTTAAGAATGCTTTGTCATAGAGCACTCATTCTTTGCTTGGGACCATCTTACCTGCCCTATTCAGTCTTTACAACAACACTATGTGAGAGGAAATATTATGACTATATTAAATTATTATTAAATTCTCTAGGTCACAAATGAGGGACCTGAGGCAAAGAGAGATGAGTCTTATGCCTAAGGTGGCATATTTGTTAAACAATAGGGTCAGTGTTCATGTCCAGAGGGTCAGAAAGTGAAGTAAGTAGTAACTCCTCCTCCCCTGATGTGGGCCAGCCACTGAAATCAAATTATTGAAAGCAAGAAATGGAATATTTTCTGCCATATCAGTTAACAGAGGAGGTTATGATCATCACCAGTTGCAGCCACCATGGAGAGTGAACTGGTAACCTTGAGGGAACTCAGGAAGAAAAGAATACCTGCCATCCACAGCCACATAAATTTCTTATGTATCACAGTGCTTATAGTACTGCAGACGCTACGCACACTTATTTTGTGGTTCTTGAGATCATCCCTTGGACAGAACATCCCTCTCTGTCAGACTTTGGCAGGTGAATTCAGAGCCAGAAAAATTCCCAGGCCAAGAATATCACATTAGCCAGATTTTCTTGACCATTCAATCATTGGCCCTCTGCGACAAATGATCAAAACACTAAAACTGAAGGTAACTTAGAGATGATCTATTCTGAACCATTACCTTTTACTTTTTAACAGAGAAACTCAAATTTTAATATTTTTGTAATACACATATGCATAATAAACATAAACTACACATACAAATAATATACAGTTTGATGAGTTTGGACATTTGTGCTGCTGCTGCTAAGTCGCTTCAGTAGTGTCCAACTCTGTGCGACCCCACAGACGGCAGCCCACCAGGCTCCGCCGTCCCTGAGATTCTCCAGGCAAGAACACTGGAGTGGGTTGTCATTTCCTTCTCCAATGCATGAAAGTGAAAAGTGACAGTGAAGTCACTCAGTCGTGTCTGACCCTTAACGACCCCATGGACTGCAGCCTTCCAGGCTCCTCCATCCATGGGATTTTCCAGGCAAGAGTACTGAAGTGGGGTGCCATTGACATTTGTAGACACCTGCAAATTCATCACCAAAATCAAGACTAAACTTATTTATTACTCCAAAAGCTTCTTCACGTCTTTAGTAATGTCCTTCTTGTTCATTCCTACAAACTCAGCCCCCTTCTGTTCCCAGGTAGCCACTGATGAACTTCATGTTACTCTACACTAACTTGTACTTTCTAGCATTTTATATAAATTCAAGCATACATTATATACACTTATTTTTGTCTGAATTATTTCACTGTGCTTAGTAATTTGGAGAATAAGCCATGTCAAAGGGTGAATCAGTATCTAATTCCTTTTTCTCTGTGACTTTGTGACTGACTGAGTAGTGTTGCACTGTGTGGGTTGGCCACAATTTATTTATTATTCTTATGTGTTGATTGAATTTGGGTTTCAACCATCATTTTTTAAATGCGGGCTGAAGTTTAAGTGACCTGAACGAGGCTGGATACCCAGAGTCTCATGCATTCGTGGAGTGGGGCTAGCCACCACCCAGGGAATGCCTGGCTGGATCGGGTCCTGCTTGGAACAGCCCAGTGGTCCACTTTCATCTGCGCCTTCCTTAGGTCTTGGCACAACCTCCTCTTGCTAAGAATTGCCCCACCTCTGCTCACTTATTTGTGGCTTGTCTGCTTCTAATGATCCATAATCCATTTGTAGCTCTGTTTTATACTTATGCAAATTACACATTTGAATTATATAAGCATATATTATATTTATTATAATTCAGTTTAATAAAATATTTGTTATAATATATTGATTTATTATATAATACATAGAAATGCATACTATATATACATGTAACTAGAATGAATGTTCTTAATTCCAAACTAGCTTTAAAGAATTTTATAGGATTTCAATCATTATTTTAATTTTAACTAGAATGATGGTTTCAAAAATAAATTCTCTGATAACTTAAAAAACGTGACTCCATTGCCTTCTTGGACCTAGCGTACTGATGAGAATTTTGATCCCAGTATGATATTCACATCGTTTTCATAAACCTGTTCCCTCTGGTCTCTGTTCCCAGGCACTTTTGAGAATTTCTCTTTAGACTTGTCCATATTTAGTGCCTGTGTTTATTCTATTTTTCCTTCTTTAAACTTGATAGGCACTTGAATTTCAAGTTTAGACCCTTTAGCTCAGAATAAAATGTCTCAAGCATTGTTTTATGATTTTCTTGTCCTCATTCAGTTTTTTTTTTTAATATTTTGTTTATTTGGCTGCATCCAGTCTTAGCTGAGGCAGGCAGGATCTTTGTTCCATCACGTGGGATCTTTTATTGCAGTGCACGGAATCGAGAGCACACAGGGTCAGTAGTTAGGGTGTGCTGGCTTAATTGCTGTGCAGCACGTGGGATCTTAGTTTCCTGACCAGAGATCAAATTCATGTCCCTACATTGCAAGGCGGATTCTTAACCTCGGAATCGCCTGGAAAGTTCCCTTGTCTTCATTCTTTATTTGCTTTTTCTGGGATTAAGAATCTCTGCCATGCTTTATTAGAAAGAACATTTTTTCACCTTCATGGTAAACTCTTATTGTATATAATGTGGATTGTATTTTTTCTACCCTGCTTTTTCCATTAGTTTGCTCCAATGAATTTTTATCTTTCAGAAATATTTCAGGGACATTTCAATGGAATTTTAGAGGGAAGTAAACACTGTGATCAGTTAACAGGGCTTATCTTCAGAGGGCATGTGCCAGTTCAGCCAGTCCATTGTGAAAACGATGAAATGTTTAAGTTCAGACCTGGCTAGCCTGGGCACAGGGAAGACAGGGATATTCCATGACATTTAGGTTGTGTTTCAACCTGGAGTCATCCAAACTGAGTTATTATCACACACAATGACTAGACAGCTCTGAGATCTAATGCGAGCTGAGGAAGGAAGATATGTAGAGGACATTGGGAGTCTGTGGTTGGAGAAAATACAATGACGTATCATTTCCCATTTGCCTCAATTAATTCCATAAGAGGTTGACATATATTACTGAGAAATATCCATTAAAAACAAATAGATTATGTAAAGAATCAAGTTCATAACTAGATTCATAAAGAATCAAGTGTGATTCAGTTTCACACTCACTTGTAAAATGCTTTAAATATTATTATTACATATAATTAATGTGTATGTACTTATTATGTGTTATCAATGCCAATTGCTGTTGATTCATAGTTCAATACTTCTACCCTCCTTTGTGTTTGGTTACATCTAGCCTCTAATCCAAAGAGACAAGAGTACAAAGCATTTCACTCTCACTCCTCCCATTAACAAGCTTCTGAGTTTGTGTGCTGGAAAAATCACAACTTTAATGCACCCTTTCTCTTGTTTTGTTTTAATGAGGAAAGTCTCACACTATCAGTCATTGGGGAGAGAGTTTATTGAATGGATTTTTAAGAATGCCTGAGAGTTTCAGAATCTGCAAATAGGGACTGAAAACTTTGGATAATACAAGATAACCAAAATTTGCCTCCAAATTCTGTCCTTGGTATTAGAAGGACAGAATGAGAAATATGATTACTGCCTCTGAGAAATATGATTATTGTCGAATCTTATCTTGATTTGAGGCAGATCACTTTCTCAAGATGTATGAGCATAAAAGGAAGAGTCAGATACTATAAGAATTTTAGAGGGTTTAGGAAGAGTCTCCAATTTTTACCTCATCTCAGCACAAGGCTATTTGTCCTTAATTGGCCAAACATGAGAGCAGCAAATAACCTAGGTTCCTCTAATAAGTTTTGAAGGTAGCAAAAAAGAAAATGAATAAAAATGCATGACGACTCTCTTTTCTTTTCATAGCAGACATTAGATATTGCTTTTTCTATGTGGTTGATTTCTTGGACATATACATCTATTAGAAGAAATTTTACTATTTTAAATATTTGGAATTGATAAGAGGATGCCCTGGTTTATTTTAAGGCTCTAAAAGGCTTACCTGCTAAATACCACCTTTGCTATTGAGAAGACTAATGGTTCCTAGAAACTTGGGTTTCATAAACAATAAAATTGGTGAAAAATCCAAGGAAACTACAAATGGTCCTTCTTCCTTCTTGCATCTTAATGTTAATACCCAGCACTCTGTCATTCTTTCCAGAACTACTCTCAATATATATAGATCTTAAACATTTTAAGTGTAAACACGTGCTAGTTAAGTACTATATCATGTGCTTTAGAATTAGTAACCCCAATAGTTGTCATAATAACCTTTTGTTGAAGGGAATATTATTATCCCCATTTCACAGCTGAAAAACCGAGTCCTCGGTCAGTTACAAAGTTGGGGAGAGCTTGGATTCAACCCTAGGCAACTGGATCCAGAGTCCATGCCTTTTTAAAAACATAGTTGTATTTATTTATTTATTTTGGGCTCTGCTGAGTCTTCACTGCTGTGTGGGCTTTTCTCTAGTTATAGCAAGCGGGGCTACTCTCTTGTGGTTCGAGGGCTTCTCATTGCGGTGTCTTCTGTTGTTAAGGAACATGGGCTTTAGATTCGGGAGCTTCAGTAGTTGCATCGCAGGAGCTCAGTAGTTGTAGTTCCCATGGGCTAGAGTACAGGCTCAATAGTGTGGCACACGGGCTCAGTGGCTCCTAGGTTTGTGGGATCTTCTCGGATCGGGGATCGAAACTGCGTCCCCTGCACTGGCAGGCAAATTCCTCACAACGAACAATCACTGCAAGACCCCAGAGTCCATGCTCTTGACCAAGTGGTAATCTGCCTCTAACAGTTTCTAGAAATTCTCTCCTTCTAGGATATCACCTGCAATCTGCCTCTGTCCTTACTTAGGACTTATCATTTACCAGCTACAATCTTTTATCTAAAATTTCCAGGACTTCTAATAATCAAATTTTTTTATTTTTCATTTAAAAGGCACATCCTTTAAATGTTTGGAATAAACCAATGAAGTGTGTGAGGCATTTGTCATCAACACATTATTATTTCTGCACCAATAATCAGATATTCAACACAATATTGATATATCTGCATGAATATTCAGATACATTGATTAAAAAATAAGATTAGAAATAGCTTTATGTCAGTGTTTGTCACCAAATTAATTAGACATAAACTTACAATGTTATTGATTTTAGAATTTTTAGATTGTGGACTTGTACTAAAACCTGAAATCCCTCCAGTTGAGGTATATCATCACCAACACCAGCCTTTCAGGCTCATTTTCTCTAGAATGCCAAATGCAAGTCACCTTTCACCTCTTGCTTGCTGGAGTTGATTTCTATTCTCCTCACCCACCTTAAATGTCAGCACCATCATTCTACTCAGTCCTTAGGAGTGAAGTTGTAAATTGGCAGTAAAGATCCTGCACTTGTTTTATTATTTTTGTTAATGCTTATTATATTTCTAACTCTTGTATACTATACTAACCTGTACTATTCTATGTTATTGGTAACATAGTAATTCAGTTTAAGCATAAGTTAAATCCTTTCCTACCTTACCTCTAGTCACACAACTCTTTATAGTGTATATTATTACTCCCAAGTCAGAGCTGAGCAATCTGACACCAGAAGATTCAGGTAAGTTTTCCAAGATCGCATATCCAGGCACTTTCTGATTCAAAGCCCTCTATAGTCATTCTCTGGGGACACTGTCTTCTTAGCTTAGAAGATGGTTTCCCCATATAGCTTATACCAAACACATGTATTGTAGCTCTTTTTAGAAATGACAAAAAGAATAGAAATCAAGACAGTGAGAGAAGAATTACCGAAGTTCTCTTCAAATAATAATGCAATTGATAATAAAGCTCTCTGCAGTATAAGGAGCTGTACTCTCAGGTCTCATTTCAAACAGTTGTCCACTCTAACTAAGTTCCTCATCACCTCTCTGGCCTTGACTGACTTATTGGTGGAGGTGGTTCTGACATTCAGCATAGTGAGGAGAATGAAACGAGCACAGGGTTTGGACTGAACCTGAATTCCTCTTTTATCTCTGTCACTGAAATTAACTTGTCTAGTTTCAAGATATAGTTGGCTGGATATTGAAGTGGGGGAGGACGTGCTTCCACGGGGTAGGCTGCACATGGGAGATTTCTGTACCTTCTGCACAATTTTATTTTGAACCTGAAGTGAAAGGGAAATTTGCTCAGTTGTGTGAGACTCTTTGCATCCCCATGGGATGTAGCCCGCCAGGCTCCTCTGTCCATGGAATTCTCCAAGCAAGAATACTGGCGTGTGTAGCCGTTCCATTCTCCAGGGGATCTTTCCAACCGAGGGATCAAACCCAGGTCTCTTGCATTGCAGGCAGATTCTTTACCAGCTGAGCTACCAGGGAAGCCCCATGTTTTGAACCTAGAGATCAGAGAGAGATCAGTCGCTCAGTCGTGTCCGACTCTTTGCGACCCCATGAACTGCAGCACGCCAGGCCTCCCTGTCCATCACCAGCTCCCGGAAGTCACTCAGACTCGCATCCATCGAGTCCGTGATGCCATCCGGCCATCTCATCCTCTGTCGTCCCCTTCTCCTCCTGCCCCCAATCCCTCCCAGCATCAGAGTCTTCTCCAATGAGTCAACTCTTCGCATGAGGTGGCCAAAATACTGGAGTTTCAGCTTTAGCATCATTCCTTCCAAAGAAATTCCAAGATTGATCTCCTTCAGAATGGACTGGTTGGATCTTCTTGCAGTCCAAGGGACTCTCAAGAGTATTCTCCAACACCACAGTTCAAAAGCATCAATTCTTCGGCGCTCAGCCTTCTTCACAGTCCAGCTCTCACATCCATACATGACCACGACCATAGCCTTGACTAGGCGAACCTTTGTTGGTAAAGTAATGTCTCTGCTTTTGAATATGCTATCTAGGTTGGTCATAACTTTCCTTCCAAGGAGTAAGCGTCTTTTAATTTCATGGCTGCAGTCACCATCTGCAGTGATTTTGGAGCCCAGAAAAATAAATTCTGACACTGTTTCCACTGTTTCTCCATCTATTTCCCATGTAGTGATGGGACCAGATGCCATGATCTTCGTTTTCTGAATGTTGAGCTTTAAGCCAACCTTTTCACTCTCCACTTTAACTTTCATCAAGAGGCTTTTGAGTTCCTCTTCACTTTCTGCCATAAGGGTGGTATCATCTGCATATCTGAGGTTATTGATATTTCTCCCAGCAATCTTGAACCTAGAACTCCTCTAAAATGTACTTTATTTTTATTTATTTTTTATTTTTTTATATAGTTTTCTTTTTTTTAAAATTTTTTATATTATTTAGAGGCTAATTATTTTACAACATTGTATTGGTTTTGCCATACATCAACATGATTCCACCACAGATGTACACGTGTTCCCGTGCGAGACAGCAAAGGAGACACAGATGTATAGAACAGTTTTTTGGACTCTGTGGGAGAGGGAGGGGGGTGATTTGGGAGAATGCATTGAAACATGTATAATATCATATACTTTATTTTTAAAATGAGTTAAATTATACCTAAATATAAGGTTGACGACTGCTAAATGGCTGATGATAGAAACTCACATTATTTACAATTTGCTTTCAAAGCTCTGAAATACCGGTTTTTGAATGATTGTGTTGATTTTCATTTCTTGATTTTTTGCTGAAATTTCTTCTTCACCAACCATTCTACCACTGAAATGGAAAGTACCCAGGACAGTGTTTTCTTTTCTAGGACTGCTGTAACAAATGACCACAATCTTGCTGGCTTTATTCTCTCACAGAAATGTATTCTGTCATAGTCCTGTAGACTAGAGGTCTGAAATCAAAACCTCTGATTTTAGAGGTCTTGACAGAGCACTGACAGGGCCATGCTCCCCCTCCCACGGCTCTGGGTAGAGTCATTCTTTGTCTCTTCCGGCTTCTGATGGCTCCAAGCATTCCTTGGCTTCTGGCAGCATCATTCCAATCTCTGGCTCCATCTTCACAAAGCCATCTTCTCTCTTCTCTTCCTCAACTTTTGTCTGAGGACACTACTCTTGGATTTAGTGCCCATCCATGTTGTACAGGATGATCTCATCTTATTAAATTCATGAAGGCATCTTTTCCAAAGAAGATCTGGCTCTGGGGGTTAAAACGTGGGCATGTTCTTTGTGGGGGTGGGGTACAGCATTGAGCTCACTACAGTTGGGAATGTGAAGTCTTCTGTCTGTGAGAATCTCACAGCAGCAGTATTCAGAGGATTTACACCCATTTCTCACATGGATGGAGAGACACTGCAATCTTCTCCCAGTGACAACATCCTGAGAAGAGAATGATCTTTTCTCTACCAGCACTGATAGTTGTAGAAGCTCAGAAAGGAGGGTGTGTCTAAATACTATGGCATTTTTCATGCTTTCCTGTAATGTAATTCATTCTTCTCAAGTTGTTCGCAATATGTGTTTCATTTTCTGTTTGTTGGTATCCAGTTCAGATACAAAAATGTTTCTTAACTGGAGGAAAAAAAGCCAAGGACTGATTCTCACTGCTTGTAACCTGTCATAGCTTTGTAACAAAAAATCCAGTAATGTGGCCACAGCAGGACTGTGAATAGAGAAAAAGCTCAAGGCTAAGAAGAAAAAAAGTCTTTGGCCAAATAAACATAATGATAATCTAACTTAATGTGAAGACTTTTGTAGAATAGCTCTCTTAATAATCACTCTTGAAAATAACCTTCCAAGTTCACACCTTGCAATACAGGGATTCCATCAAGGGATTTTTAATGTATTAATATTAATCCTCAGAACCTGTGGATATTGGCTTTTGCAGTGGCCTCCACTTGACTTGACTTCATCACTTATTTGCTGTTGCAAAGTGATAGCTTAATCTCTGAAGTGAAATGGACAAGGCCCTTACGTGGCTAAGTGGAATTTGTAGATGTGGTTAAGGATTTTGAGATGGCAAGATTATTTTTGACTATCCAGGTGAGCTCAATGTAATCACAAGGGTCATTAAGAATGAAAAAGGGAGATGAGGGAAGAGTCAGAGTCAGAGATTTGAAGATGCTATCCTGTTTGGCGGAGATGGCAATGGCGACACACTCCAGTACTCTTGCCTGGAAAATCCCATGGACGGAGGAGCCTGGTAGGCTGCAGTCCATGGGGATGAGAAAAGAGTTGGACATGACTGAACGACTTCACTTTCACTTTTTAACTTTCATGCACTGGAGAAGGAAATGGCAACCCACTCCAGTGTTCTTGTCTGGAGAATCCCAGGGATTGGGGGAGGCTGGTGGGCTGCTGTCTATGTGGTTGCACAGAGTCGGACATGACTGAAGTGACTTAGCAGCAGCAGCAGCAGCATCCTGTTTGAAGAAAGGGACTACAGGCTAAGGAATGCAGGTGACCTCTAGAGGCCACACCAGTTAGTCGTGTCCAACTCTTTTTGACCCCATGGACTGGACTGTATGTAGCTCACCAGCTTCCTCTATCCATGGAATTCTCAAGGCAAAAATACTAGAGTGGGTTGCCATTCCCTTCTCCAGCGGATCTTCTTGACCCAGGGATTGAACCCAGGCTTCCTGCATTGCAGGCAGATCCTTTATCATCTGAGCCACCACGGAAGCTCCTCAAGTGACCTCTAGAAGTCAGGAAAGACAAGAGACAGATGCTCCTGTAGAGCTTCCAGCTGGATGACAGCACTGTCAATGCCTGGTTTTAGTCCAATGAGACCCATTACATTTCTAGCCTCTGAAACTATAGGATAATAAACTTGTGTTGCTGTAAACCACTAAATTTGTGGTAATTTGTTATAGCAACAATAGGAATCTAGTACCAGGCCCAAATCCCGAGTCAGGCACTCCTTGTAGGTTTGCAGACATTTCCAATCAGGCTGGTGCTTATCTAACAAGTGAACCCATGTTCCATTACGCTATCAGCAGCACTCAGAAACTGCTTTCTTACTTATTGGTAGTTCATGGCCCCTTGGCTTTAAGAAAACTCTATTTCTGCTCCCTTGACTCTAGTCTCCCAGGGCCTAGATCTGTGCTTGTTTGGGCCCAGCTTGGCAGTAAAACTTTTCTGATCAGAGCTCAGTCTTTGGTCTCGGATTCCTCATTAGCTACTTTAGCATCCCCAAACAAAATAAACATGAATCAAATCAAAACAGAATCTAAATAGCAACATGGCATCCTCCGAACCTATGTTTCCCGGTAGAAATCCATGTCTCTTTTCTTCTTTATAATTAACATGAAAATATCAGCCGTTGCTCATGGTGTCTTTGTCTTCCCTACTCATTCCCATTAATTCTCACTCTGCTGCAATTTGGAGTCTATCTCTAATATTCCACCAGAAGAGGTAGAATCACGTTTATCAGTGATCCAGTTTTTAATGACAACAAACAATTCTCAGTTTTTATTTAACCTGACCTGTCACTAACCTTTGACACTCTTGGTATTCTCTCCTTCACGAACCACTTTCATCCCGTGGGAGTCTGTGGGAACACTTTTTCATCTTTTCTCATCTGTATTTGTTTGTAGGCATAACTTTGAAGTTGGTGCACATCCAGTTCCTTCTGTTTTCACTGTATACCTTCCAAACTGGTCAACAAATGTTTATTGAGTATCAGATATATATTCTAGGCTTTATGACAGGCGTATAGCTGGTAATCACATTTACTTCTCAAAACACGAGGATGCTGAAGAATTTCATGTGATCATATTAGGCAAAGTTTCTTTTCTGAGCTAAAAATTTACAAACTAAACCACTACTAAAGAACCTCAGTTTTATGTCCCTCTGACCAATCCCAACTTAACCCGTCATCTTTCTGCCTAGTGTACTCTTTCTCCTATTGCATCTTTCTTGTTGGCAAGCTAAATACCTGGAACCATCCTTGATTCTTGCTTCCATTATACACTGCAAACCTCTCCACCCTCTCAGTCTTTAAATTCTGTATGTTATATTATCAAAAAAGGGGGAGGCAAGGTTACTAAATAAGAATGGGAAGAAATCAAGTTATATTTGAGAATTGAAAGAAAAGAAATGATAGTACTCCCCAGAAGAATTTGGTAGATGATTAATTGAATAATTGTTTTCATGGGAGGGATTCTCATCCACCTGATCCCCAACCCCTGGCTCTTTGGGCCCAGTTCAACCTTTCCTTCCTCACCCGGACTTACTAGCACTGCCACTCCCCGCTACATCCTATATGAGGACTGGATATGATTCAGGGAAGGTTGTGGTCAGGTGTGCACTGAGCAATCTCAGGGCAAGCACGACAAGTGTCATCCCATCTCAGGCTGGTTGGGCACAGCATGTTACTTAAGAGATTCAGGGAGTCCAAGCCCCTCCTTCACCAGTTCAGGTACTGTGTGGTTCCTGATGTGGAGGCTGCCATCTCAGGGGGTTGTCTATCTGCCTTTGGTTGAGGTGGCAGGCCCAGGAGAAGGGCAGATGCCTGGCTCAGCTTCCTCACTCCAACCTGAGCCTGGACTATTATCTCAGCGGTTGGTGGGAGGGGGAGCCTGGTAGTGGTTGGATCACTGAGTTACAGGGCAGGGTTTCCAGGCACCTTTGAGGACCTGCACTTGCCCTGCTAATATCTTCAAGTCCAAGAGAGATATTAGCAAAAATATAACAAAAATAGCAAAAATCAAACATCTTTGCAGGTGAGAGGGGGGAAAAGCTTGATACTTTGAGGGCACTATTTTTCATATTTTTGAATAAAGATCTCTACATTTTTATTTTGCCCAACCCTGCAAATTGTGCAACCAGTCTTATAAATAGTCAATAGGTACCATTATTGTCAAATACAGGATAAGGGTATTTCCGAAGGGTTGAATTAAAAGAAATTTCTCTGTTGTGAAAATCATAAGGATTTTGATAAAGTAACAGGGCTCAGAGAAATATGTTCTGTAGAACTTTTTAATTATAGTGACATAAAGTAAGTTTCCTTTCATGAGTTACACTACAGGGGTTGCTTATGAGGAATTTATCATGGGCCAAGTTTATTGGCTGGCTTCTTAAAGCATCCAGGGTGTTAACTTCTCAGATGTGAAGGTGGAAGACTATCAAGATGTGACTTTTTAAATATGCAATTGCTGCATGTGATTATCCTTTATAAGGGGTTTCCCAGGTGGCAGAGTAGTAAAGAATCTGCCTGCCAATGCTGGAGATGAAGGAGACATGAGTTCATTCCCTGGGTCGGGAAGATCCCCTGGAATAGGAAATTGCAACTCACGCCAGTATTTTTGCCTGAAAAATGCCATGGTTGGAGGAGCCTGGTGGGTACAGGACATGGGGTCATTGAGAGTTGACACAATTGAGTGACTGAACAACTCAGCATGGACACATATCCTTTGTAAGGAAGAAATCCACAGGTATAAAGGACCAAGTAATTAAATTAAATTTCTTAAATTATTAGGCAATGTGTTTTCTGGACTGAAGAAAAATCATAGTAGATTTGCTTAGGGTTAACTCTCTAGGAAATTTAGATATTATGAAATTATATAGAAATATATGTATTTCTATATTTATATTATAGATTATATATTATCTGTAAATATATAAAATTATAACATATTATATTATAAATGTTATATAAATATTATGTAAACACATAAAAAATGTATTTCTGAGTTTTAAAAATTCTTTTAGTTTCTCTTCATAACAAAACGGGAAAAGGATGAAATATTAGACAGTTTTTAAAAGTAGTACTCAAGTATTCAGTTTTATTTTATTTTTTAAAATTTTCAGAATTGAAGACCATTTTTCTGAAAAGCTGAAACACAGCAAGCATCCAAATGAAGAACCATGGCCAGCAATCTTTCCCAATTTGAAACCGTGCAGCTCTGCTATGAGACTGTGAACAGATCTTGTATTAAATCTCCTTACTTGCCTGCATCTTGGGTGATTCTGTACACAGTGTTTGGCTTTGGGTCTTTATTGGCTATCTTTGGAAACTTCTTGGTGATGACTTCAGACTTCAGTTCTTCACTTCAAGCCGCTGCATTCTCTAGCCAATTAGTTGATCGCCTCTCTGGCCTCTGCGGACTTTCTGGTGGGAGTGACCGTGATGCCCTTCAGCATGGTCAGGTCCGTAGAGAGCTGCTGGTACTTTGGAGCCAGATTTTGTGCCCTTCACAGTTCCTGTGATGTGACATTTTGTTATTCTTCTCTCTTCCACTTGTGCTTCATCTCCATCGACAGGTACATTGCTGTTACTGACCCCCTGGTCTATCCCACCAAGTTCACAGTGTCTGTGTCAGGGGAATGTGTCAGCATCTCCTGGATCCTGCCCCTCGTGTACAGCGGAGCCGTGTTCTTCACAGGTGTTCACGAGAACGGGATAAAAGAATTAGTAAGTGCCCTCAGCTGCACTGGAAGTTGTCAGCTTGTTATAAATCAATTTTGGATTTTGATCAACTTTCTATTATTTTTTGTACCTACTTTTATTATGATAATTCTGTGTAGTAATATATTTCTTGTGGCTAGAGAATAGGCTATAAAGAGTGAACATATTCCTAGCAAAGTAGAAGGATTATCAGGCATATACAAAACTAGAGTGACCAAGAGAGAAAAGCTGCTAAAACTTTAAGTATAGCATTTTTGGTGATAGCATTTTTGATCTCATGGTTATCGTATATGATTGATTCATTTATTGATTTTTTGAGGGGAGTTTTATAACACCTTCCAGTAGCATATTGGGCACCTACTGACCTGGGAGTTTCTCTTTCAGTATCCTATCATTTTGCCTTTTAATACTGTTCATGGAGTTCTCAAGGCAAGAATACTGAAGTGGTTTGCCATTCCCTTCTCCATGGACCACATTCTGTCAGATCCCTCCACCATGACCTGCCCATCTTGGGTTGCCCCACAGGCATGGTTTAGTTTCAGTAACTTAGACAAGGCTGTGGTCCTAGTGTGATTAGATTGACTAGTTTTCTGTGAGTATGGTTTCAGTGTGTTTGCCTGCTGATGCCCTCTTGCAACACCTACCGTCTTACTTGGGTTTCTCTTACCTTGGGCATGGGGTATCTCTTCATGGCTGCTCCAGCAAAGCGCACCCATAGCTCCTTACATTGGACGAGGGGTATCTCCTCACCACCACCCTTCCTGACCTTCAACATGGGATAGCTCCTCTAGGCCCTGCTGCGTCTGCGCAGCCACAGCTCTTTGGATGTGGGGTTGGTCCTCCTGGCCACCACCTCTGGCCTCTGGCCACCATTTCAGTATTCTTTCCTTGAGAACCCCATGAACAGTATGAAAAGGCAAAATGATAGGATACTAAAAGAGAAACTCCCCAGGTCAGAAGGTGCCCAATATGCTACTGGAGATCAGTGGAGAAATAACTCCAGAAAGAATGAGGGGATGGAGCCAAAGCAGAAAGAATACCCAGCTGTGGATGTGACTGGTGATAGAAGCAAGGTCCGATGCTGTAAAGAGCAATATTGCATAGGAACCTGGAATGTCAGATCCCTGAATCAAGGCATATTGGAAGTGGTCAAACAAGAGATGGCAAGAGTGAATGTTGACATTCTAGGAATCAGCGAACTAAAATGGACTGAAATGGGTGAATTTAACTTAGATGACCATTATATCTACTACTGTGGGCAGGTATCCCTCAGAAGAAATGGATAGGCCATCATGGTCAACAAAAGAGTCCAAAATGCAGTACTTGGATGCAATCCCCAAAACGACAGAATGGTCTCTGTACGTTTCCAAGGCAAACCATTCAGTATCACAGTAATCCAAGTCTATGCCCCAACCAGTAATGCTGAAGAAGCTGAATGGTTCTATGAAGACCTACAAGACCTTTTAAAACTAACACCCAAAAAAGATGTCCTTTTCATTATAGGGGACTGGAATGCAAAAGTAGGAAGTCAAGAAATACCTGGAGGAACAGGCAAATTTAGCTTTGAAATATGGAATGAAGCAGGGCAAAGACTAATAGAGTTTTACCAAGAAAATGCACTGGTCATAACAAACACACTCTTCCAACAACAGAAGAGAAGACTCTATACATGGACATCATTAGATGGTCAACACCGAAATCAGATTGATTTTACTCTTTGCAGCCAAAGATGGAGAAGCTCTATACAATCAGCAAAAACAAGACCAGGAGCTGACTGTGGCTCGGACCATGAACTCCTTATTGCCAAATTCAGACTGAAATTGAAGAAAGTAGAGAAAACTACTAGACCATTCAGGTATGACCTAAATCAAATCCCTTATGATTATACAGTGGAAGTGAGAAGTAGATTTAAGGGAATAGATCTGATAGAGTGCCTGATGAACTATGGAATGAGGTTTGTGACATTGTACAGGAGACAGGGATCAAGAGCATCCCCATGGAAAAGAAATGCAAAAAAGCAAAATGGCTGTCTGGGGAGGCCTTACAAATAGCTGTGAAAAGAAGAGAAGCAAAAAGCAAAGGAGAAAAGGAAAGATATAAACATCTGAATGCAGAGTTCCAAAGAATAGCAAGAAGAGATAAGAAAGCCTTCTTCAGCAATCAGTGCAAAGAAATAGAGGAAAACAACAGAATAGGAAAGACTAGGGATCTCTTCAAGAAAGTCAGAGATACCAAAGGAACATTTCATGCAAAGATGGGCTCGATAAAGGACAGAAATGGTGTGGACCTAACAGAAGCAGAAGATATTAAGAAGAGGTTGCAAGAATACACAGAAGAACTATACAAAAAGATCTTCACGACCCAGATCATCACGATGGTGTGATAACTGACCTAGAGCAAGACATCCTGGAATGTGAAGTCAAGTGGGCCTTAGAAAGCATCACTACGAACAAAGCAGGTGAAGGTGATGGAATTCCAGTGGAGCTATTCCAAATCCTGAAAGACGATGCTGTGAAAGTGCTGCAATCAATATGTCAGCAAATTTGGAAAACTCAGCAGTGGCCACAGGACTGGAAAAGGTCACTCTTCATCCCAATCCCAAAGAAAGGCAATGCCAAAGAATGCTCAAACTACCCCACAATTGCACTCATCTCACAGACTAGTAAAGTAATGCTCAAAATTTTCCAAACCAGGCTTCAGCAATATGTGAACCGTGAACTTCCTGATGTTCAAGCTGGTTTTTGAAAAGGCAGAGGAACCAGAGATCAAATTGCCAACATCCGCTGGAATGGAAAAAGCAAGAGAGTACCAGAAAAACATCTATTTCTGCTTTATTGACTATGCCAAAGCCTTTGACTGTGTGGATCACAATAAACTGTGGAAAATTCTGAAAGAGATGGGAATACCAGACCACCTGACATGCCTCTTGAGAAATCTGTATGCAGGTCAGGAAGCAACAGTTAGAACTGGACATGGATCGACAGACTGGTTCCAAATAGGAAAAGGAGTCTGTCAAGGCTGTATATTGTCACCCTGTTTATTTAACTTCTATGCAGAGTACATCATGAGAAACGCTGGGCTGGAAGAAACAAAGCTGGAATCAAGATTGCTGGGAGAAATATCAATAACCTCAGATATGCTGATGATACCAGCCTTATGGCAGAAAGTGAAGAGGAACTAAAAAGCCTGTTGATGAAAGTGAAAGTGGAGAGTGAAAAAGTTGGCTTAAAGCTCAACATTTAGCAAACGAAGACCATGGCATCCGGTCCCATCACTTCATGGGAAATAGATGGGGAAACAGTGGAAACAGTGTCAGACTTTATTTTTCTGGGCTCCAACATCACTGCAGATGGTGCCTGCAGCCATGAAATTAAAAGACGCTTACTCCTTGGGAGTAACCTCCCAAGCATATGAGCAACCTAGATAGCATATTCAAAAGCAGAGACATTACTTTGCCAACAGAGGTCCGTCTAGTCAAGGCTATGGTTTTTCCTGTGGTCATGTACGATGTGAGAGTTGGACTGTGAAGAAGGCTGAGCACCAAAGAATTGATGCTTTTGAACTGTGGTGTTGGAGAAGACTCTTGAGAGTCCTTTGGACTGCAAGGAGATCCAACCAGTCCATTCTGAAGGAGATCAGCCCTGGGATTTCTTTGGAAGGAATGATGCTAAAGCTGAAACTCCAGTATTTTGGCCCCCTCATGCGAAGAGTTGACTCATTGGAGAAGACTCTGATGTTGGGAGGGATTGGGGGCAGGAGGAGAAGGGGACGGCAGAGGATGAGATGGCTGGATGGCATCACTGACTCGATGGACGTGAGTCTGAGTGAACTCCGGGAGTTGGTGTTGGACAGGGAGGCCTGGCGTGCTGCGATTCATGGGGTCGCAGAGTCGGATATGACTGAGCGACTTATCTGATCTTATGTGATAACACCTTCATATGTTTTTAAGCTATTTTCCTGGTTTCGTTATTGTAATTCTGCTCTAAATCCTTTGATTTATGATTTATTTTACTCTTGGTTTTGGAAAGTAATAAAAGTTATTGTAATAGGCCAAGTGTTAACAGACAGCTCATCAATCATAAACTTATTTTCTAAAGAGAGCTAATTTTCAAACCGAGGAATTTAATGATTTATTTAGAATTTCTCAGTAACTGTGACATGCAATACATGGCATAAAAGTGTTCCATTCAGCTGAGGAGGAGAAACGATACCTCAGTTTCAGCAGCAGCACCTTCATGCGCTTACTTTTTTGATGAGTGAACATTTTTAATCATTTGACAGAAATATGTTCAATGAAAATGTTTGATAGAAGTTGATATTTTCTAGTTTCCTCAAATCTACATGCTTCCTTGCTTTGTTGTTAATGATTTTCCTTTTCTGGGCCTCTCTTTCAGACTGACCTTTCCTTCACTTTCAAAAGTTTCTTAGTTCCATGTCCCATGAAAGTCTTGTATTCCCTGTCTTTTTTCTGAACTCAATTAACTTCGTTCTCATTTTCAGAGGCTTGTATCTTGGAGAAAGTTCTTTTGGTCCTTGAGTCAAGTCAGGAACCTGAAGAGCTCTCTGAGTCATATACATCAGCCATTTCGGACTCAGGGCTGGACTTTTATAATTTGGGGATTTCTGTAAATGTGGGAATAGCCATGAACAGGTGGTGCTATTTCTGCAACAGTGATTGTCTTTTTATGATTATTTTTCTCATCCCATCAAGTGTGTTATTTTACCTTCCAGTTATGACAGGGCAATTTTTTTCTGTAAACACTATCCAAAGTTTGTCCACTGTTTTCTTTTTAACTTTTTTTTAATATTGGAGTACAGCCAATTAACAATGTTGTGACAGTTTCAGGTTCACAGCAAAGTGACTTCGTCATACATATACATGTATTCATTCATCCCTGAAGTTCCCGCCCATCCTGGCTGCCATATAACATTGGGCAGAGTTCCCTGCACTATGCAGTATGTTGTTATTGGTTATCCTTTTAAAACAAAGCAATGTATACGTGTAGATCTCAAAAGATGTTTGCTTCTTTTAATTTAATGAAAATATGTTTTGTGTGCATATTTCTAGCATATATTTTTCTTACCTAATGAAAATAAACTGTAACAGTGTTGGTATATTTTAGGGTTGTTGTTGTTTATTCTCTAAGTCATGTCCAACTCTTTTGCGACCCCATAGACTGTAGCCTGACTGACTCCTCTATCAGTGGAATTTTCCAGGCAAGAATACTGGAGCGGATTGCCATTTCCTTCTCTAGGGGATCTTGCTGAACCAGGGATCAAACTCACGCCCCCTCCTTGGCAGGTAGATTCTTTATCACTGAGCCACCTGGGAAGCCCAATATTTTGGGGACTACATCTTAAAGTGATTAAAATATCTCAGGAATTATTATAGCTTTCTGTAGTAAAGTAGTTTAATATTGTTTTGCAGCATGTCTTTAAAGCTTCCAAGGTGGATCAGTGGTAAAGAATCCACCTGCCAAAGCAGGAGACTCAAGAGATGTGACTTTCATCCCTGGGTTGGGAAGATCCCCCACGGAAGGAAATGGCAACCCTCGTTAGTATTCCTGTCTGGAAAATCCTATGGACAGAGGAGCCTGGCAGGCTACGGTCCATGAGATTGCAAATAACTGGACATGACTGAACATGAGCGTGTCTTTAAGAGTCTTCAGCTCTTCCTTCACTAAAGATTATGTGCTTCATGGTGGGCCTTTATTAATACATTAAGCCTGATCCTGCTTTACTCAACTTCCACACTGATATCACACACTTGAGATCCATTCTCATATATATTCCTTGGGTTTTTGTCCATATAGATGGGCAGAATCCTACACACTTCAGTTTGGAGATGCATGTCTTCATGAGTCTCATTTTGTATTGTTCTCTTTGGGTCCTCCTAGGCCTGGGTCCTGATGATAGGTGAGGAGATGAGGACAGGTGTGAGGGGATGCCCCGAGGAAGGTCCAGGTGCATTGTTACAGCAGCTACCTTGGAGGAGGACACCACAGCTCCTGCAGAGAAAGGAGGACTGAAGGCCTCAGGCAGTAGGGGAAGGGCTGCTGCTTCTGCCAGAGAAGACTTGACAGAATTAGAGGTTGGAGGTAAGCAGTTTCATTAGGACCTGCCTTTATGTCACCATCCTAGTTTCAAGAATCCCTTTCCTTGCTAATCAATGCCAGACTTTTAGTGAAAGAGGCTCTAGAAATTTGAGAATTCTGTTTGCCTTGTATTTCAGGGCCCTACAGATTTCAGCTTGGAGTTTGGTTTTTCAGAAACTCAGTTCTGTGACTCTAGGATATTAAGAGTTATTTCAGAGCTTTTATCAAAGCTTTTGAGTCTCTTATACGAACATTAAGTTGGCACTTTAAAGCCTTAAAGCTCATTCCCCGCGCCCCCTCCAAGTTCTTCAGAGCAGTTAAAAGAAACAAATCAACACAAGACACTGCTTATTTTTACCAAAATGTCTAATGCAGCAAGAACCTTTGGCCACCTAGAGCCCTTTCTTCTGTAGGCACTCGATTACAGGTGACTACAGATACTGGGGAAGGCAATGGCACCCCACTCTAGTACTCTTGCCTGGAAAATCCCATGGATGGAGGAGCCTGGTGGGCTGCAGTCCATGGGGTCGCCAAGAGTCAGACAGGACTGAGCGACTTCACGTTCACTTTTCACTTTCATGCATTGGAGAAGGAAGTGGCAACCCACTCCAGTGTTCTTGCCTGGAGAATCCTAGGGGCGGGAGAGCCTGGTGGGCTGCTGTCTATGGGGTCTCAGAGTCAGACAGATACTGAAGTGAAGTGAAGTCGCTCAGTTGTGTCCAACTCTTTGCGACCCCATGGACTGTAGCCCAGCAGGCTCCTTGGTCCATGGGCTTTTCCAGGCATGAATACTAGAGTGGGTACTAGTTTGGATAAATGTTTTTCTGTATTTGACCTGATTCTATTCTCTTGATACTTGTTTCTAGTTGTTCTCCTTATATTTTGTTTCTCTAGTTTTTTTTTTTTTTTTTAATTTTGCTAAAATAATACTTTTAGTTTGGTTTGTTTCCTCTTTTGTCTTCTTAACCATGAAAAGAAAAAAATATGCATTTGGCCAGGTAGGCTCAATATTATTAAGATGTACAATCCTTCAATGTTAGGAAACTATAGCAATTTAAAATTTAGATGCTTTGTAGCTATTTGCAAAGCATCTAAATTCATAAATCATTGTTGTGGTTGTTGTTGTTCAGTCACTAAGTCACATCCAACTCTTTGCAACCCCATGGACTGCAGCACACCAGGCTTCCCTGTCCTTCACCATTTCCTGGAGTTTGCTCAAACCCATGATCCATTGAGTCAGTGATGCCATCCAACCATATCATCCTCTGTCACCCCTCTCCTCCTGCCCTCAATCTTTTCCAGCATCAAGGTCTTTTCCAATGAGATGGAAAACCATACATGATGTAATTAAATGGGGAAATGAGAAAATTTACTGTCCTGATCAAATATTCCAGTGCCCCTCTTCATAATTGTTTTAAAGGCTCAATTTTATAACAATGAACACTGCTGGGTTTTGTTTTGTTTGTTTGTTTGTTTTGCTTTTTTGATAAGGTGGTTTTAAAAGTTGTACAAAAAATAAAGACATAAGATGGCCAAAACAGTTTTGGAAAAGACAAAAAAGTAAAAGGTTTACACAACTTGGCTTTAAGACTTAAGGTAAAGTTTCAGTCAAGACAAAAGGGTATTGACCTAAATATAGAAATAGAGATCAACAGAATAGAAGAGAATCCAGAAATAAATCCACACACATATGGTTGATTGATTTTTGACTTGAACAAACATCGTTCACTGGAGAAAGATAGTCATTTCAACAAACGCTGCTGGAATTACTGAATATCCTTATAGTACTACTCATTCTCCTAATAAACCTCAGACCCCTCCTCATAACATATTTAAAACTAATGTGACGTGAGTCATAAAACACTAGCAGTAAAATTATAAAGATTCTAGAAGAAGCATAGAAGAAAATAGTTGTGGCTGCATTAGACAATTTTCTTAGGCAAGGAAAAAAAAAACACTAGCCATTAGAAAAATAGTAAGTTGGACTTCATTAAAAACAAAACCTTTTATTCTTTAAAAGACACTCTCAGGAAACTATTCAGGAAACTGAAGTCAAATATTCAGAAGACATATATCAAAAGAACTTGTACCCAGTAAACTCAATAATAAATTTTAGAACTCAAGTAAAAATAGGCAAAATTTTTAATGGACATGTCACCAAAAGTGCATACATTAATGGCCAATAATAACATCAACAGGTTCTCAATACCACCATTCATTAAATTAAAAAAATCAGATGTGACTATACACCATCTAGAATGGTTAAATTTAAAAACATGTCAATAGCAAGTGTTGAAGAAGAATTGAAGCATTTAGAACACTCATAAATTGCTGGTGGGAGTATAAAATGCTACAGTTACTTTAGAAGATAGTTTGTATTTTCTTGTGCAGTTAAACATATATTATCCATTAGGGCCAGCAATTTACCCAAAAGAAATGAAACACATGTCTATGCAGACAATTATATATGAGTGTTCTTAGCAACACCTAATAACAGCCCTAATGTGAACGAGAGCCCAAATGAAAATCAAAATATATATGAATAAAACAACTGTGGTATGTTCCTACAATAGATCGCTCCTTAGCAAATAATGGGGAATGCATTCCTTATATACCAAATAAATGGATGAATATTGCACAGACACTGAACTGAGGTGCTGGAAACAGTCTATGCTATGCCTTGATTGCAGGGGTGGTTACATGGGTGGATACAGTTACCATAATTCCACAACCTGTTCACTTTAAAAGTGTGAAAATTTCAAAGATAAACTGCACATCAGATTTAGAAAGCTGATTTTGTAAAATGACCAGAAATCACTCATAAATTTTTTTTCAAGTCTAAGTTGAGTTCTGTTCTAGAGCTCTAAGAGGAGAATTTGTTAACGGTAAAATTCATAGCATACTATAGGAATATTCACATTTCAAAAATACATTTTTCATATTATTTTCTTTAATATATTCCCAACAGTTCCCATTTAGAAACAACAAAATTCCTCCCTCTCCGCAATAAAAACCTTAGCAGGAACTGCTTTTAAGATGTATTTACTCTTCCTTCATGTATTTCTATGAGGAAACATTTTGGATTCTCCACATTCAGTTTTCCAAATCTGAATTATTAAGACTAAAACTGAAACAGTTTAGATTTTAATATAATTCTGTATTTAATCTCTTTACCCAAACTAGAACTGTAAGAGCTTAACAACTTCTCTGAAAGACTTCTAGTGACAAATGGGAATCAACAACCAGTGGTCCTTACAAAATTAAAATTGAGTCACCCATAATTAGTAAGAATAAACAATACGGCTTTCAAACCTTAAGCAAGTTTTTAAGGAGACTATTCCCATTTCTATTTCATAAAAAGATCAAATGTCATCAGAAAATTAGTAGGGCATAAAATTATTTTTAGCATAAACACAATCATGATTTAAAATTTCCTTTCTTTCTACACCTTCCACTATGAGGATACAAGTGTTTTGGGTATTGGAATCATTTGGCTCCTTTCCTGAGGGGATAGAGTGTTTGGGGCATTATCCTTGCTCTGATAAATTAGGAAAAGGGTCCTATAAAATGTAGAATTTGAACAAGCATCATATAAAAGCTTCTTGAAGACCAGCACTTCTCAGACATGAAGTACCAGGTAGTGCAATGGAATACATTTTTTAAAATTTAAATAAGTTAATGATTTAAGTTAACTGTTAATGCATTTGTAAGTGAGTTATTTTACAAGATATGAATCACTTTCTAAACATGAAAGTAAAGATTTGGGGACTTCCCTAGTGGTGCAGTGGTTAAAAATCTGTTTTGCAAGGCAGGCAATATGGGTTTGATCCCTGGTGGGAGAACTAAGATCCCACATGCTGCAGGGCAATTAACCTACTCACTGCAAGTACTGAGTCCACAAGCCACAGCTAGAGAGTGCTATGCAACAAAAGATCCCACATGATGCAACTAAGATGCAATACAGCAAATAAATAATTTTTTAAAAAGAAAAAGGTTGGCACTTACAAAGAAATGGAGACAGAATATGCTGGCAATTACTAACACATTGTATTTATCTTTTTTTTTTTTTTAAGGACTTTGAAAACTAGAATGACATCCTGGGCCACAGAGGGTGACAGGTTTCCAGGTATCAAATCAGAGAATCATGAGCAGTGTGTCTCCTTCTGCTGCAGCTGTGCAGCTCTGCTATGAGCACCTGAACGGATCCTGTGTGAAAATCCCCTACTCACCAGCTTCCCACCTCATCCTGTACATTGTGTGCATCTTTGGAGCTGTGCTGGCTGTATTTGGAAATCTCCTGGTGATGATATCCATTCTCCACTTCAAGCAGCTGCATTCTCCAGCCAATTTCTTGATCACCTCCCTGGCCTGTGCAGACTTCTTGGTGGGAGTGAATGTGATGCCCTTCAGCACAGTGAGGTCCGTGGAGAGCTGCTGGTACTTTGGGGAGAGTTACTGTCAACTCCACTCTTGTTTTAATGGGTCATTCTGTTACGCTTACATCTACCACTTGTGCTTTATCTCTCTGGACAGGTACATTGCCGTCACTAACCCCCTGGTCTATCCAACAAAGTTCACTGTATCTGTTTCTGGCGTGTGTATTGTCTTCTCTTGGCTCTTTCCCATTATTTATACTTTTTCCCTTCTTGGCACAGGAGTGAATGCAGCTGGACTGGAGGATCTAGTAAGTGCTCTCACCTGTGTGGGAGGCTATCTAATTGTAGTGAATCAAAATTGGGTATTGGTGAATTTTCTACTATTTTTCATCCCCACCCTTGTGATGATAGTTCTTTACTCCAAAATTTTCCTCATTGCTAAACAACAGGCTAGAAAAATTGAGAATCTGAGCAATAAGCCTGGGTGATGCTCAGACAGCTTCCAAGACAGAGTGGCCAAGAGGGAGAGAAAGGCAGCAAGAACACTGGGCATTGCAGTGCTAGTGTTTCTGGTCTCCTGGCTGCCTTACTTCCTTGATTCCATAATTAATGCCTTCCTAGGTTTCATCACTCCCACATATGTTTATGAAATATTGGTTTGGATTGCTTATTATAACTCAGCTATGAACCCCTTGATTTATGCTTTCCTTTATCCTTGGTTTTGAAAAGCCATCAAACTCATCACAGGCAAAGTCTTGAGAGAGAATTTCTCAACAATAAATTAGTTTTCTGAGTAGGTTCTGGTCTTAGTTTGGGAGAACCGAAAATAGACTCACATTAGACGGATAATGAGGAGAAAAATGTTGATTGTAAAAGTACAAATTCTGTAATGTAAAATAACTAAATTGTAGTTCAACCCTGACCCAGATGCTTAAATTCAAGTTCATAATTCTTTGGTAAATATAACATCAAAACCTATTTGTAATGGGGACAGCAAATCTTTGGAGCCAGAAATGCCTGGATGGCAATATCTATTCTGCATTGAACACTTGGGTGATCTTAGGTGATCTTGGGTGGCTTGGCTCTTTCTGAAATTCATGGTAATTCTCTGGCTAATAACCTCTCCCTTGTGGTAGTCATGACTAAATTTAGGAGAATAGAAATGAAGGACCTAATATATATTTGTTAATATAAATCCTTCTTTCAATTACCTTAGATTAGTTCAGTCTCTGCCTAAATCTTCTGTTTCTTCCTTTGTATACTTTTTCTATTAAAATGTAAATACAACCACTTAGTGACGTGGCGCTTCCTTGCTTGGGGAGGGCAAAGCAGTGGGTCTCCACTGGGTTAGGCGTTGAAATTTGTGATTCCTGCATCGTGGTTTCAGAGTCAGGAAATATAAATCAAGTGATCACTCTGTTAACTATAATATCAATTCAGTTATGTACAATGGGAAAGATAATTTGCATCATAGCATTTATTTATTCAGTGAGCTTCTTCCTTATTAGTCAGTCTCCTCATAAAATTATATTGGAGTTTAGAACCAGTTAACAGATATTTAAAGCAGAGTTTTAAGACCGTCATTCATTATGTTACTTTATTTTCAGATTAATTTATTCCATATTCATTTAGTTGTACAGTGTTCTAAAAGTAATTTACAGTGGATTTTGAGGATACACTTGAAAGCATAGCTTAAAAGTGTGCTCAAAAGAAGAAAGAAAACTGAAGTGAAGGGCATAGAATCAAGCCAAGACAGAGGCTGTAAAGGCATTTTCTTATGCCCCACAAACAGTTCTAAGGCAAGAAAAAAAAAATAAATGAATTAGTTCTGCAATTAACAGTAGATAAATCAAGTCAATTATTTCAGAGAATTATTCTTGATACTAAGACTGGAGGGTTCTTTGTGTCAATTAGACATCAAGTTTTAAAATCAGATTATGATATCTTTGGGGCAGGAGAGAATATACATCAAAGTATTCTTGCTATATTTAAAAAATTTCTAGCTTGATGTAAATCAACATTACCTATTACACATTATTTCTGACTGCTGCTGCTGCTGCTAAGTCGCTTCAGTTGTGTCTGACTCTGTGCAACCCCAGAGACGGCAGCCCACCAGGCCCCGCGGTCCCTGGGATTCTCCAGGCAAGAACACTGGAGTGGGTTGCCATTGCCTTCTCCATTGTGTGAAAGTGAAAAGTGAAAGTGAAGTTGCTCAGTCGTGTCCGACTCAGCGACCCCATGGACTGCAGCCCACCAGGCTCCTCCGTCCATGGGATTTTCCAGGCAAGAGTACTGGAGTGGGGTGCCATTGCCTTCTCCTATTTCTGACTACCATTACACAAATACTTTGAATTGGTAAACATTTCTAGAAATAGTGTATTATTTCTAATTACACTATTTCTGGAGAAGGAGATGGCAACCCACTCCAGGAAATACCATGGACAGAGGACCCTGCTGGGCTCCATGGGGTCACAAAGGGTTGGACACAACTTAGTGACTGAGCATGTTTCTATCTGATTTTACAGGTAATTAAAGGCACCCTAGCCTACATGGTATCAGTTTATACACAATTTTCCAGTTCTACCAGTGTAATTATTTTGATTCCTGTGGTTTCAATATAGTAATTTTCCTACATAATCTTGTTTTGCAAGCTACTGATGGAATGCAACTTATGTTTCGAGGCAGGAGAAGAAAATTTAAGCGTAACATACTCCCTGCCCATTTTATTGTTCAGTCACATTGGCAGGAACATTCTTTACCACTGAGCCATCTGTGAAGTCCGTTTTATATATAGAAATTGTGTGTATATTAATCTCAGTCTTCCAGTTTATCCCTCTACCACTTATACCCTGGTAACCATAGTTGTTTTCTGTGTCTGTAACTTTATAAAATACCACTTTTACTATTAAAAAGACTAATGTATCAGGATGGTGGTTCTTAGAAACATGGGGTTCAGAAATAATAAAGATGGTGAAAAATTCAAGGAACCCACAGATAATTTCCGAGTGTTAACTTTGCCAACCAAGGACATTGCATAAAGCAACAATAGCAGCAAGGACAATCATACATACTTTGCAATAATTTCATAGAAGAAAAGTGTGCTTTACTTTGGGAGGAATCTAGCTTCTCACTTTATGGAGATCTAGGGACCTGTCCAGGTTTTACACAAAAAGCTTCAGGTCTCCCACCCCATCCTGCTTCTAGACCACAGCTAGACTTCTATCTCTCCTTCTTTCCCTCTTTCTATACTTTTGGTGTAATATTTCTTTCTCATTAAGTTTCTCTATGCTAATAAAAGGTCTGAAAACCCCAACTATAGTTTCATTCATTTCCTATTTTCTTTCTCTGAGTATACATTCTACTTGCTGTTGCTGTTTTTAGTTGTAAGTTGTGTCTGACACTTTTACAACCGCATGCACTATAGCCCATCAGGCTCCTCTGTCTAAGGGATTTCTCAGATAAGGACACTGGAGCACAGTGCCATTTCTTTCTCCAGGGGATCTTCTTATCCCAGGGATAGAACCCGCATCTCCTGCATTAGCAGGCAGATTCTTTTCCATTTAGCCATCAAGGAAGCCCATATATTACATTAAAAGTCTATGATATTGCAGCAGCATTTTGGGTTTACTCTGTTGGTAGGAACTTTACTGTCTCCACCTGCCTGACTAGGTGGTCACTACTCTCTCACACAATACTCTCTTTCACCTTTGTAATATTTCTCACAATTTTTATTCATACATCCATTTATCTGCTTACTTGTTGAAGGTTTGTTCTCCTTTTAAGACTGTTCATTTCTTTGTACCCAGCTCCTGGCACTCAATAAATATTCCTTGGATTAAAGCATTAATTATTGAATAAATTTAAAATAATGGAGGGAGATAAAATTATTTCTGTACCCTAAATGACAAGTGATACTTGTAATACTTGTGATCATATGATACTTTTTTTTTGCCTAGAATCATGGTTCTAATTAAGGCAGATCCACTAATATATTGGGTTCAGACAGTAAAGAATCCATCTACAATGTGGGAGACCTGGGTTCAGTCCCAGGGTTGGGAAGATCCCCAGGAGAAGGAAACGGCTACCCACTGGAATTCTTCCAGTGTTCTGGTCTGGAGAATTCCGTGGACAGAGTAGCCTTGCACGGACAGAGGTGTCCATGGGGTTGCCAAGAGTCAGACACAACTGCACTCATTTCACTCATTCCCTCTCTGATACATTTGCCCCTCAGAGGACACTTCTCAGTGTTTGGAGATATTTTGGCTTTCACAGTAAATGGGATTTTACTGGCATCTAGTAGCAAGGATGCTGCTAGATGTCCTTCGATGTACAGGACAGATCCCACATCAAAACTTATCAGAACTCAAATGTCAATAGTGCTGAAGCTTAGAAAGCCTGCTGCTGCTGCTGTTAAGTAGCTTCAGTCATGGCCAACTCTGTGCGACCCCATAGACGGCAGTCCACCAGGCTCTGCTGTCCCTGGGATTTTCCAGGCAAGAGAACTGGAGTGGGTTGCCATTGCCTTCTCCAATGCATGAAAGTGAAAAGTGAAAGTGAAGTCACTCAGTCGTGTTGCTCTTCGCGACCCCATGGACTGCAGCCCACCAGATTCCTCCGTCCATGGGATTTTCCAGGCGAGAGTACTGGAGTGGGTTGCCATTGCCTTCTCCATGAGAAAGCCTAGCCTAAATCTTTGTCGATTTAAGTAACTGATTATTTTACAAAATCAAATTCTCAGAATGCATTATGAAGAATCTAAGAGACCATTAAGAATATTTTGTGTGTGTTTGATTAGAAGTCAGATGGCCAGATTAATTAATAATAATTCCTATGACACAATTCAAAAGAACAACTCCAGATATATCTTCAAAATCAGTGGCCCTACAGTCCAGATATATCTTCAAAATCAGTGGCTCCTCTGTCCATGGAATTCTCCAGGCCAGAATACTGGCTTGGGTAGCTGTTTCCTTCTCCAGGAGATCTTCCCAACCCTTTGGATTGAACTCAGGTCTCCCACACTGCAGATGGATTCTTTATTGTCTGAACGCAATATATCAGTGGATCTGCCTTACTCAGAACCATGATTCTAGGCAAAAAAAAGTATCATAGGATCGAGTCTGGAATCCTGCTTGAAGAAGGCTGGATAATATTTTCTTTTGCTCTGCTCTGTCCTGACATTCCAAGTGTGGGAAATTACCAAGAAATGTATTGCTATGTTTCTGTTTTCTGTTCATTATTCGTTAGTTGACATTTTTTAGCACAAGGGACAGAAATCACTTGGATTCACAAACGAATGTGAATCATTCAGAGTGTTTACGTGTGGACTTCTCACGTGGATGAGGAGACATTACAGATCCACGTCCATTGATGTCTTGAGAAGAGAACACATCTTTTCTCTAAGAGCACTGACAGTCGTAGTAGTTCAGAAATGTGGACATGTCTAAATACCATGGTTTTTTTTAATGTTTTCCTGAAATGTAATTCATCCATCTCAAGTTACTTACACTGTATGCTACCTTTTCTGTTTGTTAGTAGCCAGTGCACAGGCAAAAAATAATTTTTATTGGGAGAGAAAGGCTAAGTATTGACTGGCAGTGCCTGTACCTTATGATACCTCTGTAACAAAAATCCAATAAGGAGGTCACAGCAGGACTAAAAATAGGGGAAAAGTCCAAGTGTTAGAAGAAAAAAAATCTTGAGCTCAAGAAACATAATGATTTCTTTCCTTCTACTAACCCTGGGGTTCTTCATTTCTTCCTTTTCTAGTTGCTTTAGGTGTAGAGTTAGGTTATTTATTTGACTTTTTTCTTGTTTCTCGAGGTATGCCTGTATTGCTATGAACTTTCCCCTTAGGACTGCTTTTACAGTGTCTCACAGGTTTTGGGTTGTTGTGTTTCCATTTTCATTCATTTCTATGCAAATTTTGATTTATTTTTTGATTTCTTCTGTGATTTGTTGGTTATTCAGCAGAGTGTTGTTCAGCCTCCATATGTTGGAATTTTTAATAATTTTTCTCCTGTAATTGAGATCTAATCTTACTGCATTGTGGTCAGAAAAGATGCTTGGAATGATTTCAATTTTTTTGAATTTACCAAGGCTAAATTTATGGCCCAGGATATGATCTATCCTGGAGAAGGTTCTGTGTGCGCTTGAGAAAAAGGTGAAATTCATTGTTTGGGGGTGAAAGTTAGGGCACAAATAAATGCAAAAGAAACAAAAGAGACCATAGAAAAAAATCAACAAATCCAAAAGCTGGTTCTTTGAAAGGATAAATAAAATTGACAAACCATTAGCCAGACTCATCAAGAAACAAAGGGAGAAAAATCAAATCAATAAAATTAGAAATGAAAATGTAGAGATCATTACAGACAACACAGAAATACAAAGGATCATGAGACTACCAAGAAAAATTATATGCCAATAAAATGGACAATGTGGAAGAAATGGACAAATTCTTAGAAAAGTACAACTTTCCAAAACTGGACCAGGAAGAAATAGAAAATCTTAACAGACCCATCACAAGCACGGAAATTGAGACTAATCAGAAATCTTCCAGCAAACAAAAGCCCAGGTCCAGACGGCTTCACAGCTGAATTCTACCAAAAATTTAGAGAAGAGCTAACACCTATCCTACTCAAACACTTCCAGAAAATTGCAGAGGAAGGTAAACTTCCAAACTCATTTTATGAGGCCACCATCACCCTAATACCAAAACCTGACAAAGATGCCACAAAAAAAGAAAACTACAGGCCAATATCACTGATGAACATAGATGCAAAAATCCTTAACAAAATTCTAGCAATCGGAATCCAACAACACGTTAAAAAGATCATACACCATGACCAAGTGGGCTTTATCCCAGGGATGCAAGGATTCTTCAGTATCCACAAATCAATAAATGTCAGATCAGATCAGATCATTCACTCAGTGGTGTCCGACTCTTTGCGACCCCATGAACTGCAGCACGCCAGGCCTCCCTGTCCATCACCAACTCCCGGAGGTCACGCAGACTCACATCCATCGAGTCAGTGATGCCATCCAGCCATCTCATCCTCTGTCGTCCCCTTCTCCTTCTGCCCCCAATCCCTCACAGCATCAGAGTCTTCTCCAATGAGTCAACTCTTCGCATGAGGTGGCCAAAGTACTGGAGTTTCAGCTTTAGCATCATTCCTTCCAAAGAAATCCCAGGGCTGATCTCCTTCAGAATGGACTAGTTGGATCTCCTTGCAGTCCAAGGGACTCTCAAGAGTCTTCTCCAACACCACAGTTCAGAGGCATCAATTCTTCGGCGCTCAGCCTTCTTCACAGTCCAGCTCTCACAGCCAAACATGACCACAGGAAAGACCATAGCCTTGACTAGGCAAACCTTTGTTGGCATAGTAATGTCTCTGCTTTTGAATATGCTGTCTAGGTTGGTCATAACTTTCCTTCCAAGGAGTAAGAGTCTTTTAATTTCATGGCTGCAGTCACCATCTGCAGTGATTTTGGAGCCCAGAAAAATAAAGTCTGACACTGTTTCCACTGTTTCCCCATCTATTTCCCATGTAGTGATGGGACCAGATGCCATGATCTTCGTTTTCTGAATGTTGAGCTTTAAGCCAACCTTTTCACTCTCCACTTTCACTTTCATCAACAGGCTTTTGAGTTCCTCTTCACTTTGTGCCATAAGGGTGGTGTCATCTGCATATCTGAGGTTATTGATATTTCTCCCAGCAATCTTGGTTCCAACTTGTGTTTCTTCCAGTCCAGCATTTCTCATGATGTACTCTGCATATAAGTTAAATAAACATGGTGACAATATACAGTCTTGATGTACTCCTTTTCCTACTTGGAACCAGTCTGTTGTTCCATGACCAGTTCTAACTGTTGCTTCCTGACCTGCATACAGATTTCTCAAGAGGCAGATCAGGTGGTCTGGTATTCCCATCTCTTTCAGAATTTTCCACAGTTTATTGTGATCTACACAGTCAAAGGCTTTGGCATAGTCAATAAAGCAGAAATAGATGTTTTTCTGGAACTCTCTTGCTTTTTCCATGATCCAGCAGATGTTGGCAATTTGATCTCTGGTTCCCCTGCCTTTTCTAAAACCAGCTTGAACATCAGGAAGTTCACGGTTCACATATTGCTGAAGTCTGGCTTGGAGAATTTTGAGCATTACTTTACTAGCGTGTGAGATGAGTGCAATTGTGTGGTAGTTTGAGCATTCTTTGGCATTGCCTTTCTTTGGGATTGGAATGAAAACTGACCTTTTCCAGTCCTGTGGCCACGGCTGAGGTTTCCAAATTTGCTGGCATATTGAGTGCAGCACTTTCACAGCATCATCTTTCAGGATTTGAAATAGCTCCACTGGAATTCCATCACCTCCACTAGCTTTGTTCATAGTGATGCTTTCTAAGGCCCACTTGACTTCACATTCCAGGGTGTCTGGCTCTAGGTCAGTGATCACACCATCACGATTATCTGGGTCGTGAAGCTCTTTTTTGTACAGTTCTTCTGTGTATTCTTGCCATCTAGACACTGAGGTACAGATCAGTCTTTTGGAGTCTGTGGGAGAGGGAGAGGGTGGGATGATTTGGGAGAATGGCATTGAAACATGTATAGTATCATATATGAAACAACTCGCCAGTCTTGGTTCGATGCACCATGCTGGATGCTTGGGGCTAGTACACTGGGTCGATCCAGAGGGATGGTACAGGGAGGGAGGAGGGAGGAGGGTTCAGGATGGGGAACACGTGTATACCTGTGACGGATTCATGTTGATATATGGCAAAACCAATACAATATTGTAAAGTTAAAACAAAACAAAACAAAAGTATGAGAAAAAAAAAAAAAAAAGAAACATAATGACCTAATTAAAACAGTTGTTTGTGCGGTAGCTTTCTTAACACTCACTATTGAAAATAAACTTCCAAGTTCACACCTTGCACTACAGGGATTCCATCTAGGAATTTTCCTGTTGATGGCATTTATATACCTGGAAGGGCTGTATGCTTTAGGTGATAAGGCAGATAAACCTAACAGGAGTTGATGCTATAATTACTTCCCGTATCAGTGCCTGTTGCAAAGAGGAACTCTGAAGGTAGAAATTTTTAAAAGATATTTAGGACCAAAAGGGAATTTCATCAAATTCAAGTATCTAAGCTTTAGTTAGTTGAAATTCATTCCCATTGACTTTCTCCAATGTAAATTTTTTGCATTTTATTCTGTTACTGAACTTATTTAAGATTTATAATAAATAAGGAAAATTGAAAAAACAATAATACTAATGCCTGATAATTTCCTCAGGCATCCTACTATATGTATAATTTCCTCCAAAAGGCATTGAAAGTCCGTGGAAATCAAGAAGGACAGAATTCTCTGAAGGTAAAGGACAGATCATGAGCAGCAACTCATCCCCCAGTGCAGCTGTGCAGCTCTGCTATGAGCACCTGAACGGATCCTGTGTGAAAACCCCCTACTCACCCGCATCCCGCGTGATTCTGTACATGGTGTATGGCTTTGGGGCTGTCCTGGCCGTGTTTGGAAACCTCCTGGTGATGACTGCCATCCTTCATTTCAAGCAGCTGCACTCACCAACCAATTTTCTCATCGCCTCTCTGGCCTGTACGGACTTTCTACTAGGAGTGACTGTGATGCCTTTCAGCATGGTCAGGTCCGTGGAGAGCTGCTGGTACTTTGGGCAAAGTTTCTGTGCTTTGCACACATGCTGTGATGTGGCGTTTTGTTACTCTTCTCTCTTCCACTTGTGCTTCATCTCCATTGACAGGTACATTGCTGTTACTGATCCCCTGGTCTATCCCACCAAGTTCACAGTGTCTGTATCATGCATATGCATCAGCATCTCCTGGATCCTGCCCCTTACTTACAGTGGTGCCGTGTTCTACACAGGTGCCAATGAGAATGGGCTAGAGGAATTGTCTAGTGCTCTCAACTGTGTAGGAGGTTGTCAGATAGTTATAAATCAAAACTGGGTGTTGCTACATTTTCTATCCTTCTTTATACCTACCCTCGTTATGCTAATTCTCTACTGTAATATTTTCCTTGTGGCCAGACAACAGGCTAAAAAGATTGAAAATACTGGTAGCAAAACAGATTCATCATCAGACAGTTATAAATCCAGAGTAGCCAAGAGAGAGAGGAAAGCAGCTAAAACCCTGGGTATCACAGTCATAGCATTTATGATTTCGTGGTTACCATACAGTATTGACTCATTAATTGATGCCTTTATGTGCTTCATAACCCCGGCCTATATTTATGAGATTTGCTGTTGGTGTACTTATTATAACTCAGCCATGAACCCCTTGATCTATGCTTTATTTTACCCTTGGTTTAGGAAAGCCATCAAAGTGATTGTGAGTGGTGGGGTTTTCAAGAATCATTCTGCAAGCATGAATTTGTTCTCTGAACAAATGTAAGCCATTGGGTTGAGGAAGTTGAAGGTATCTTCACATTTTACAAATGAATTAATTTAAAAAATCAAGTAAGATTGTTACTGCAGAGAAAACCAATTACTTTTCCAGGTTAATTGGATAAACCAATGTTCAATCTGTTAGGATGTGCATTTCCCTTTTGCTTCTCCAAAAATATTTATTTGTCTAATAAATGTTAAGCCCATTATCATTAACTGCTGTAGAATGCACCATTTCCCATTCCCTGCAGTCATTCCCCACCTTTTCTCTCTTATTCCATTGACTCTTCCCTTTATAACCTGTAAACATGTCTGTTGCCTTTTATTTCTTTTTTTCCTTACAAACTGATCTCCTCATTTGCAATTTATCAAAAATTTCTGTGATTAACTTTCTCCAGTTTGCTGCTTTTCTTGCTTTGATTATTTTCCCAGCGAATTTTTTTTGGATGCAGTTAAAAGTATTATGTTTAAGTCTGCATGGTGTCTGTGTCAGGAATTGGCTTCAGCATCTTCTACATCATGCCCCTGGCATACAGTGGTGCCAAGCTGTACACAGATGTCAGAGATGATGGGATGGAGGGATTAGTGAGTGCTCTCTGCTTAATAAGTGATTTTAAATCTGTTTTGGATATTGATAGAATTTCTATTATTTTTCACACCTGGCTTTGTTAAGATGCTGCTGCTGCTGCTAAGTCACTTCCGTCGTGTCCGACTCTGTGCGACCCCATAGACGGCAGCCCACCAGGCTCACTCCGTCCCTGGGATTCTCCAGGCAAGAACACTGGAGTGGGTTGCCATTGCCTTCTCCTGTTAAGATGCTACTGTACAGAAATATTATTCTTCTGGTTAGAAAGCAGACTAAAAGATGGAAAATATTACTAGAAAATAAATTTGTTACCAGGGACTCGCAAGATCAGAGTGGCTAAGAGACAGAAAAAGCAGTTAAAACCCTAGGCTTCACAGTGTAGCTCTTTTGGTTTCATGACTACTCGATGTATCTGATTCATTCATTGATTCTTCTTTAAGTTTTATCACATGTCATATGCTTATGAGATACTTTGTTGATTCAGTTATTGCAAATTGCCCTAAATCATTTGATTTATGCTTCATTTACCATTGGTTTGGGAAAGCAATAAACCTTATTAAACTGGCAATATTAAAAGACAGTTTATGAATTATAAAACTAACTTCTATAGCCTAAATTTCATATCGATGATTTGGGAAATTTCTGTAGTGATTATTGCATGAAATATAGACTTGAAAATGATCATTCAGTTGAGGAGGAGACATGGTACCTCAACTTTAGCAGCTTCACTTTTATACGTTTACGTGTTTTGAAAAGTGAACATCCTTTGAGCATTTGATGCTATGCTATGCTAAGTCACTTCAGTCGTGTCCGACTCTGTGTGACCCCATAGACGGCAGCCCACCAGGCTTCCTCGTCCCTGGGATTCTCCAGGCAAGAACACTGGAGTGGGTTGCCATTTCCTTCTCCAATGCATGAAAGTGAAAAGAGAAAGTGAAGTCGCTCAGTTGTGTCTGACTCCCAGTGACCCCATGGACTGTAGCCCACCAGGCTCCCCCGTCCGTGGGATTTTCCAGGCAGAGTACTGGAGTGGGGTGCCATTGCCTTCTCCATAGAACCCTGTTATCTAGTAGTGGTTGACACAGTGGTCATAATTTCTAGTTTCCTTAAATCTTTACACCATCCTGCTTGTCAATTGTTATTTTCTTCTTTCAAGCCTGTTGCTGTTTTACCTTTCCTACCACTTAACTTTTTTTTTCATTTTCACGTTTCTTCCTTCTCTGTTCCCTGTTAATGTCAGGTTGTTCTGTGGACTCAGTTCGCATTTATTTTGAGCAAATTGATTCTTGGTGTCCAGTCTTCCTGAGCTCCTAAAGGTCTCTGAGACATATCCATCAGCCATTTCAGACTCAGGATGAGATTCATGTTTTATTTTTTCAGGAGATATTTTGTAAATGTAGGAATAACCATTAGCCAAATGGAAGCCCGGTTTCTATCATAGTTGCATCCCTTTATGTAACTGTTTTCTCATTTCATGAAGTTTGTTGTTTTACCTTCCAGCTCATGGTGGAGAGCAATTGTTGGTTATTTTTCCTTCTATAGGTACTATTTGGAGCTAATACATTGTTTATGATAAAAAATACCACTATTATCTATGTTATTGGAAAAATGTGTAATATAGAAATGTTGTTGTATAAAACTTGTTTAAAAATTCTTATTGATCTTGTTTCATGTATTTCACAAAATCAAAACTGATTTCTTCCCAATGTTAAAAAACCAGAAGAAAACATATATATATTTTTAACTTTATTGGTGGAATCATGACAGAAAATCCATATGGATTGAGGCACTTAATTTTTAAACTTCAAAGAAAAAGAAAGTCATGTTAAAGAAAAACAGACAAACTTAGAAAAACTATTGGTAGCATGCATGATGAAGAATTAGTAGATTTTAAAATGTAAAAGCAATTTACACAATAGAAAGATGGAGACAAATGTCCCACTAAACAAATAAATAGGAAATTTTACAGAGGTATGCCTAATAAATACATTAAAATGTCCAATGTGCAAATAACTTTGAAAGTTAGTTAAAATGTTATAAATTTTCACATCTCAAATTGGAAGGACAGCATTGAAAGGATCATTAATATCAGATTATTTAGATTCTGAGAAGTTGAGCACACTGCTGAGAGTTGGGCGTGTTCATATAGGAAAAACACAAATTAATATCTCTTGTCATAGAGGAAAATGAAGACATTTATGTGAAATTTCAAATCACATGTCACTTGACCCTGTAGTTCCATTTCTGCCAAGCAAGCCTAAGAAGATAAGAGTCAGGCAAGGAAGGAAACATGACAAGGACATTCATTGTATATCTCTCAATTATAGATTGAAATAAACTAGGATTGATATGGTGTAAATTAAATCAATTATGTTCTACTTTTGAAATGGAACATTATAAAACTATTAAAAAGAACAAATGCCCTGTAACAACAAGATAAGACAACCACAATATATTTTTTTCACTAAAATCAAAAGAAAACAGAAGCAAAAAAATCTGACCTAGATTATAAAACAATATATGGACTAGGTCCCCATATTACAGTTTTACAAAATGTAATTTTATGTATAACAGACTGTGTGTGTGTTTGGGGAGGGGGATTTACTTTGTAATTTAGCTTTATCATTTTAATGTTTGTGATTAAAATACATAGGTTAAAATTATATTAATAATACCACCTTTATTTTTATGTAAGCATCATTAGCTTTATTTGTGTGCTTGCTTGTTTTATTTGGGGGGGATATCTTTTGAGAATGTATCTTTGGTATATTTTTGTCTTATCTAGTGAAACTATGTCACAGGTACATTAGTATATTTTAGAAACTGTACCTTATATAGATAAAGTTTCTAAGGAATTATATCTTAATATTTTAAAATATTTTTATGGTTTTCTTTCAGCAGATCTTTAACATGCTCCATCTCTTCTTGTTTATATTAATTACATGCTGTCTTTAGGAGCAATGGAAGCTACCAAGAGTCATGGTTCAATGTTCCTCTTGTGCTTTATTTCTACGCTTCAGGTCATTTCTTGAAAAGTGATAAACAAGCATAGTTGATGTGTTGAGTAGACGCACATATTCTGAGAAGAGACTTCACAGACCTGCGAGGCTGGAAGGAGCATTTCCCCTCTAGAAGGGCAATGTTGCCCAGTCTTCCCCTTGTTGTTTAGTCACGAAGTCTTGTCTTTTCTTTTGTGACCCCGTGGACAGAGGAGTATGGCGGGCTAGAGTACCTGGGATTTCCCAGGCAAGAATACTGGCATGGGTTACCATTTCCTTCTCCAAGGACTCTTCCTGACCCAGGGATCAACCCGCATCCCTTGCACTGGCAGGCGATTCTTTGGTAAAGCTTCTACGTGCAATGCGTGAGACCCGGGTTTGATCCCTGGTCAGGAAGATCCCCTGGAGAAGGAAATGGCAACCCACTCCAGTACTCTTGCCTGGAGAATTCCATGGACAGAGCCACCAGGAAAGCTTATAAATCTGCCCCTTAGGGTAGGAAAATGCTTTCCTCAGAAGACAGACCTCAAAGAACACGCATAGATCCTAATGTGAGACCAAGCTCTCCGAAGATGGATGACACTGTGGGGATAAAGGTCACAATCCCTATATTTACTGAGGTATTTTTCTTGTACCTGGTGCAATGTGAGACTCTAAGTAGATTTAAGAGTACTTTAGAAAAACAAATCCTATCTAGCATCCCTGAGCAGGTGAAGCGAAGATTTGTATCTGTTACCACGGGTATTTCATGTCCTCTCCCTTCCTAACCCTTCACCTCTGCAGAAATCCAAACAGCTTGGCAAAATTAGGGGGTTGTGTTCAGGTTGCGTGCAGGTCTCCTTGAGCTCATGCCACTCCCCACACTGCGCCTGCGCTACAGCCGCTCTCAGCCCTGCAAATACGTCCAGCCCCCATCTCGGAGCCTCAAAACACACTGCCCTCTCGGCCTGGGAAACCCTTCTCTGTTTTCGCCTTAAATATCTCCTTGACTCCTCAGCCTATCTTTATAGTTACCTGCTTGGTAAAATTGCCTGTGGATACGGTTCCCTTGCTTCACTGTGGTGACCTCCACTGCACTCTGTGTATCTGAGCGGTCATCACATTGAGTTGTCGTTACTTGTTCACATTTTGGCCTCTCACGTGGAGTTAGAGAAGTAAGATAAAGTATAATGGATAAGCTTTGATTTATTCCAAAATCTTTTAAGTCAATAGACAATCCACCAGGAGGAAAGAAAGATTTGGAGCAAACTGGAACACTCATAGTTGCTGGTGGGAATGTAAAATGGTCCAGTTACTTTAGAAGTGTATACTTTCTTGCAGAGTTAAACCTACACTTCCCAATATGACAACCCCAAGCTGAACAGTTTGAATATTTGTTAACTGATCAGATATGACTGAGCAACTGGACAACAACAAAATACAGATAAAATAATTGTGGTATATTCAGACAATGGAACTACATTTAGCAATAACAAGGAATGAGCTGAAAATGTACTCAGACATGGATTCCAACTCACAGACATTGACCTGAGTGAAGTAAGCCAGACACCAAAGCACAGACTTTGTGACGCTTTTCATAAAAGATTTTTAGGCCTTGAAAATTAATCTCTAGTCATAGAATGGAGATCAGCGTTTTCCCTAGGACAGGGAAAAGGAAATGTGGGGTGAGATTAACTATAAAAGGGCCTGAGGAGAATTGCCAGGGTGTTGCTTTCTACCTTGGTTGTGGTGGTGAATATAAGGGTGGATACATTTATCATATCATCAGTTCGTGTGTGCTAAAAATGTAAACTTTTCAAATTTATTTTATGCCTCAATATGAAAAAGCTGATTTTTAAACGTAGAAGTCATTCCTCAGAAAACACTTAAAATTTTTTTTTATTTGTTCAGTTTTTGGCTGTGCTGGGTCTTCGTTGCTGCACAGGCTTTTCTCCAGTTACAGCCAGCAGGGGCTATTCTCTAGCTGCAGTGCACAGTCTTCTCATCACCGTGGCTTCTCTTGTTGCAGAGCACGTGGTGTGTGAGCCTCAGGAGCTGCAGCTCGTGGCCCCAGTAGTTGCGGCTCCCAGGCTCTAGAGCACAGGCTCAGTAGTTGCGGTGCAGGGACCCAGTTGCTCCATGGCCTATGGAATCTTCCCCAATCAGGGATCGAATCTGTGTCTCCTGCACTGATAGGCAAACTCTTTACCACGGAACCATCAGGGAAACCGCAAAAAAACACTTTTTGAAAAACTAAGGTGAGATCTGTTCTAGAATGCAGAGAGAAAAAGGAAATTTGTCAGTGGTATAATCCAGCGTATAACATAGGAATATCCACATTCCAAAAGTCCTTTCAATATTTTGTTTTTTAAGTATCTTCCATGCTGCTCCCACTACAACTCCAACAACAACAGGAGCAGAAACGATGTTTTATTTGTACTTACACTTCCCTTGTTGTTCCCTGAGGCAAACACCTCGTATTCTGATACCCCACTTTCCCAGGTCAGAATTTTTAAAAGTAAACCGGAAGCATTCAAGTATTTAACATGTGATTATTTAACTTTGAGCTTTTCAGTGTGTGCTGTGGTAAAGAATCCAACTGCCATACAGGAGACATAAAACACACATACTAGATCCCTGGGTTGGGAAGATCCCCTGGTGAAGGAAATGGCAAGCCACTCCAGTGTTCTCGCCTGGAAAAGGCGAGACAGAGGAGCTTGGTGGGCTATAACCCATGTGGTCACAAAGAGTCAGACACGACTGAGTGACTGAGCCCACACATTTAATTTTTTAACACAAATCAACACTGGTAGGGATAAAGAGTTTATTTGAAAGAGTTCTAGTGATATTCAACACAGAAATCATACACATAAAAGGTTCTAAAAAAAGTGAAAAGGTAGTATTTAATAATAGCAAATAATATGACTTTCGAATTCCACTCAAAAGTTTTAAAGGATAGGCACTATTCTGTTCCATGCAAAGCTAAAGTGTCATCAGGAAATTAGTAGGGCATAAACTTATTTTAGCATAAACATAATTGTTATTTGATTTTTTCTTCCTAAGCACCTTGAACTTATGGGGATTCAGTCTTAAGGGCTTTGGGGATTGAAATTGTTCAGTCACATTCCTGAGGGGAGGGACTGTTTGGGTCATTATCATTGCTCTGATAAATTAGGAAAATAATGCTAATAAAATGTGGCATTTGGACATGTATCCTATAAAAGCTTCTTGAAGACAACCTCTCCTTTAATATGAAAAACTAGGTAATATTTTTAAAAATTTAAATCAACAGCATTTTATGCAATGTTGAAAATTAACTGCTTATTCATTTGGAAGTGATCATGTTACAAGGTGAGGATATGAATCACTTTCTAAACATGCAAGTGAAGATTTGCACTTACAAGGAATTAAAGACAGAATACACTGGCAAGTGCTGACATTGTATTTATCTTTTCTTTAAGGACATTTTGAAAACTGGAATGACATCCTGGGCCACAGAGGGTGACAGGTTTCCAGGTATCAAACCAGAGAATCATGAGCAGTGCATCTCCTTCTGCTGCTGCTGTGCAGCTCTGCTACGAGCACCTGAACGGATCCTGTGTGAAAACCTCCTACTCACCAGGCCCCCGCCTCATCCTGTACACAGTGTTCATCTTTGGAGCTGTGCTGACTGTATTTGGAAATCTCCTGGTGATGATTTCCATTCTCCACTTCAAGCAGCTGCATTCTCCAACCAATTGCTTGATTGCCTCCCTGGCCTGTGCAGACTTCTTGGTGGGAGTGACTGTGATGCCCTTCAGCACAGTGAGGTCTGTGGAGAGCTGCTGGTATTTTGGGGAGAGTTACTGTAAATTTCACACTTGTTTTGATGGGTCATTCTGTTATGCTTCCATCTACCACTTGTGCTTTATCTCTCTGGACAGGTATATTGCGGTCACTGACCCCCTGGTCTATCCAACTAGGTTCACTATGTCTGTTTCTGGCATGTGTATTGCCTTCTCCTGGCTCTTTTCGATTATTTATTCATTTTCTCTTTTTGGCACAGGAGCGAATGCAGCTGGACTGAAGGATCTAGTAAGTGCTCTCACCTGTGTGGGAGGCTGTCAAATTGCAGTGAATCAAAATTGGGTATTGGTGAATTTTCTATTATTTTTCATCCCCACCCTTGTGATGATTGTTCTTTACTCCAAGATTTTCCTCATTGCTAAACAACAGGCTAGAAAAATTGAGAATCTGAACAATAAGCCTGGGCGATGCTCAGACAGCTTCCAAGACAGAGTGGCCAAGAGGGAGAGAAAGGCAGCAAGAACACTGGGCATCGCAGTGCTAGCATTTCTGGTCTCCTGGCTGCCTTACTTCCTGGATTCCATAATTGATGCCTTCCTAGGTTTCATTACTCCTACATATATTTATGAAATATTGGTTTGGATTGTTTACTATAACTCAGCTATGAACCCCTTGATTTATGCTTTCTTTTATCCTTGGTTTCGAAAAACCATCAAACTCATTGTCACTGGCAAAGTCTTGAGAGAGAATTCCTCAACAGTAAATTTATTTTCTGGATAAGCCCACACTTTAGATGGAGGAATTGAATATAGATTCACCGTGAACACACCATTGGGAAGAAAACTTCATCATATACATGCAAGATCTTGTACAGTAAAAGAATAAATTATGCTTCCAATATGACCTGAAGACTTTAATTCAGTTTCCTAATTCTTTGGTCAATATAACATAAAAACCTGGTTGTTACGGAAACAACATAACCTTGGAGCCAGAAATGTGGCATTTTAACATTGATCTTGGGTTGCTACTTGTCTCTGATCTTCACTGTACGTCTCTAGTTATTAATCCCTTCCTTGTAGCATTCTTGAGAAAATGTAAAGGATAGAAACTGCAATGTTTTGTTATTCTAAATCCTCCCTTTTATTACTTTATAATAGTTTAATCCCTGGTTATAGCTTCTCTTGATCCCTTTAAAATATTTTTTAAATTACTATTACGGTGTAAATGTAGCTGGGGAATACTTAGAAACATTCTGGCTCAGGGAGGGCAAAGTAGTGACTCTGCCCTGTCAGGTGTTCAGATTTGAGAGTCCAGAAATATAATCTCAGAGTCGGGTAAAATCAACCCAGAGATAAATGTATTGACTATAGTATCTGTCGAATTATTTGCTATGGGAAAGGTAATTGATGTTATAAATAGCATTCATTTGTTGAGTGGGCTACCTCCTGGTGATTGTCTGCTCATAAAATTTCAGCGGACTTTATAAATTTTACCAGTTAACATATGTTTAGAGCATGCACGAGTTTTTAACATTGTCATTTTTTATTGTACTTTATGTTAAATTAGCTTTCTGTTTTGTTCACTTTTGCATTGTTCCAAAGATTATTTATAAGGATTTTCAATGATATACATGAAAGCCCAAATTACAAATATGTTCTAAAAAATACAGAACTGAAATGAAGGATATAAAAAGATGACAGACAGAGGTTGATAAATGCGTTTTATATAATCCACAAATTTGAAACTGAACAAGTTAGGCAATTCACATTGTATAGAAGCCAGTCAACTTTTCAGACATGGAGACTTGTTTTGGGTACTAAGACTAGAGAATGCTGTATTTTTGTAATTTTAATAATTTTTTAAATAAATTGTTTGATTCTATTCTAATTTTATTTTGTAGCAATCAGATATCAAGTTTGAAAAATCAGAGCATCATATCATTGGGACAGGGATGAAAACATATCAAAATATTTTTATTTCTCTAATTTCTTATTTAATGTAAATCAATCATATATTAGGGACATCATTTCTGACTATTATTAAACAAAGGCTTTAAATTGGTAAACCTTTCCTGAGATCATGTATTATCTATGATTTAATGTACTTATGAGAAACTCTCTCATCTTTACTTGTAGTTAAAGATGAAACAAATGATTTAAAGGCACCCTGGACTGCTTAGCATTAGTTTACCCTCAACTCTTGAGTTCTGGCAGTGAAAATCATCAATTTATTTTGATTTACTGCTTTCAAAAATACAATCTTTGTTGTTGCTCAGTCACTAAGTCATGTCTGACTCGTTGCAACCCCGTGGACTGCAGCATACCAGGCTTCTCTGTCCTTCACTATTTTCCAGAGTTTGCTCAAATTCATGTTCATTGAGTCCATGATGCTATCTAACCATCTCATCCTCTGTCTCTGTCACCCCTCTCTCCTCCCGCCCTTAATTTCTCTTAGCATCAGGGTTTTTCCCAATGAATTGGCTCTTCCCATCAGGTGTGGCTCAGCTGGATAAGAATCCTCCTGCAATGCAGGAGACCTGGGTTCGATCCCTGAAGTGGGAAGATCCCCTGGAGAAGGGAAAGGCTACCCACTCCAGTGTTCTGGCCTAGAGAATTCCTCGACTCTATAGTCCATGGGGTTGCAAAGAGTCGGACATGACTGAGTGACTTTCACTTCACGTCAAGTGACTGGAGTATTGGTGCTTCAGCTTTAACGTCAGTCCTCCCAATGAATGTTCAGGGTTGATCTCCTTTAGGATTGACTGGTTTAGTCCCCTTACTGTCCAAGGAACTCTCAAGAGTCTTCTCCAGCACCACAATTGGAAAGCATTAGTTCTTTGGTGCTCAACCTTCTTTATGGTCCAACTGTCACATCCATACATGACTACCGGAAAACCATAGCTTTGACTCTACGAACCTCTGTCAGCAAAATTATGTCTTTGCTTTTTATTATGCTGTCTAGGTTTATCATGGCTTTCCTTCCAAGGAGCAAGCATCTTCTAATTTCATGGCTGCAGTTACTGTCAGCAATGATTTGGGAGCCCACACCCCCTCCCCCGGAAATAAAATCTGTCACTGCTTTGGCTTTTTTCCTGTTCTATTTGCCATGAAGTGATGGAACCAGATGCCATGATTTTAGTTTTCTGAATGTTGACTTGTAAGCCAGCTTTTCACTCTTCTCTTTTACCCTCATCCAGAGACTCTGTAGTTCCTCTTTACTTTGTGCTTTAGAGTGGTATCATCTGCATATCTGAGGTTCTTGACATTTTTCTCAGCAATCTTGATTCCAGTTTGCAATTCATCTCTTCTGGCATTTCACATGCCAGATGTACACATGCCAGTACATTCAGATATACTCTGAATATAAGTTAAATAAGCAGAGTAACAATATACAGGCTTGTCTTTCTGCTTTCCCAATTTTGAATTAGTCCTTTGTTCCATGTCCGGTTCTAACTGTTGCTTTTTGTCCTGCACACAGGTTTTTCAGGAGATAGGTAAGGTGGTATGAAATTCCCATCTCTTTAATAATTTCCCACAGTTTGTTGAACCATACAGTCAAAGGCTTTTTTGAAATCAATGAAGGAAAAATAGATACTTTTCTCGAATCTCCATGCTTTCTCTGTGATCCAATGAACTTTGATAATTTGCTCTCTGGTTCTCCTGCCTTTTCTAAGTCCAATTTGTACATCCAGAAGTTCTGAGTTCACTGTTGAAGCCACGCTGGAAGTGTTTTGAGCATAACCTTACTAATATGTTAAATGAACACAATTGTATGGTAGTTCAAACATTCTCTGGCATTGCCCTTTTTTTGGAATTGGAATGAAAACTGACCTTTTCCAGTCCTGTGGCCACTGCTGAGTTTTCCAAATTTACTGGCATATTGAGTGCAGCACTTTCACAGCATCATATTTTAGGATTTGAAATAGCTCAGCTGGAATTCCATCACCTCCACTAGCTTTGTTCCTTGAAATGCTTCCTAAGGCCCAGTTGACTTCTCACTCCAGGATGAGTGACCACACCTGGCTCTAGGTGAGTGACCACACCATCGTGGTTAATCTGAATCATGTATTCTTGCCACCTCTTCTTAATATCTTCTGCTTGTTAGGTCCTTACCATGTCTGTCCATTATCATGCCCATCCTTGTGTGAAATGTTCCCTCGATATCTCCTATTTTCTTGAAGAGATCTCTAGTCTTTCCCAGTCTATTGTTTTCCTCTATTTCTTTGCGTTGTTCACTTAAAAAGGTCTTCTTATTTCTCTGCTATTCCTGGAACTCTTCATTCAGTTGGGTATATCCTTCCCTTTCTCCTTTGCTTTTCACTTCTCTTCTTTCATCAGCTATTTGTGAAACCTCCTCGGACAACCGCTTTGCCTTCCTCAGTGCAGTAACTTTCTCTAATCCTGTGCCACAAGATATAGAGAAATCATATTTCCTCGTTTTAAAAATGAAAAAGCTAAAATCAAAGTTTAAAAGTCTGCTGAATATCATAAAGCTTCTGGATTCAAATAAGCACTCTAACATCAAGTTTAATGCATTTATACTTGTCTTTCTTTTGTTTTTGTAGACTTTCACATATATTAGACAAAACATTTAGTTTTACCACTTCTTTTCCTAGGTCAACATTCAATTCTGTCTATAATTATAAATATTTTAGAACTTTCTTATTAAGAAAACAACAAGCACTTGCCCTTATTTCTCTCTTCTTAATTTACTCTGGCTGTATGCGGGCTAGTCTATTGGCCTTTGCTTCAGCGAACACTTACTGCTTCTGGTGTGTAACACATGAGCTTTGGAACTGGCACGGTACAATGATAAAAGCAATCTAACCCTAAGAGTGCTTTGTCTAAGTCATGGATCTTTCACTGTGCGCTTGGGACCACCTTACCTCCCCCACTCAGTCTTCACAACAACTCCATGTGCAAGGGAATATTGTTACTATATTATTATTATTTTACATCATAAATGAGGAACCTGGGGCATAAAGAAGTGAGTCTCATGCCCAAGGTGGCATATTCGTTCAACAATAGAGCCAGTATTCTGGCTTTCCAGGTGGTGCTAGTGGTAAAAAATCTGCCTGCCAGTGCAGGAGACACGAGAGATGCAGGTTCTATCCCTGGGTCAGGAAGATCCCCTGGAGTAAGGACTGACAACCCAGTCAGGTATTCTGGAAAATTTCATGAACAGAGGAACCTGCCAGCCTACATTCCATGAGGCCGCAAAGAGTGAGATGTGGCTGAGTGTTCACACACACACACACACACACACACACACACACACACAGAGCCAGTATTCACACCCAGGGAGTCAGAAATTAAGTGAAATAACCAGTAAGTAAATTTTCTCCCCTGTTGTGGCCCAGCCACTGCCATCAAGTTTCTGGGAACAATATGAAAACAAGATTTGTACTAATTATTTCAAAGGAAAAATTCTGTCATCATAAAGGAAAGGTTAAACAAAATTCTTTGGAGATATGGGGACACTGGTGGGAATAATTGATATCCTGTGACATATCATTTCAACCTAGACTTCTTCATTATATATTTTGCTGTGTAAGATTTCCCCCTCTAAGGGTGAAGGGAGGATCATTTAGATAAATTACATCCTAATTTCTATAGCAGGATTGGTCTGCACATCAAGCAAATACAAACAATCTGGTTGTTTCTATTAATAACTATTTGGTTCCTTTGAGTCTCTTCTCCACAGCAAGCCTTCTACTTTCGAAACATTTCAAGGCACCTGAGTGTTATGAATTTGCAAATTGCATACAATTTTTTCATGGATATCATATATTATTATGATAAGGAATGATTATATTTAAAAATCATGTGCTCCTTTAATAGCTCATATATTAACTGCTGCTGCTAAGTCACTTTAGTCATGTCCGACTCTGTGAGACCCCATAGATGGCAGACCACTGGGCTCCCCCGTCCCTGGGATTCTCCAGGCAAGAACACTGGAGTGGGTTGCCATTTCCTTCTCCAATGGATGAAAGTGAAAAGTGAAAGTGAAGTCGCTCAGAGGTGTCCGACCCTCAGCAACCCCTTGGACTGCAGCCTTCCAGGCTCCTCCGTCCATGGGATTTTCCAGGCAAGAGTACTGGACTGGGGTGCCATTGCCTTCTCCGGTCTTCAGTATATAGCCTCATCCATATTGTCATCACTGTCACCCCCAAAGTCCTCCCCATTGTCAAAATATGACATGATGTAATCAGTTTCCTCTTCATGTTCTTCTTCATCATACTCTTCTTCCTCTTCCTTCTCTTCTTCTTCTTTCTCCTCATCTTTCTCTGAAGTCACTACTTCCTCCTTCTTCTCCAGAGTCTCTAGTTTCTGTATTGTTTCCTCCTTATCTTCTGTGGTCTTAGGGGGTCTCTTGGGGAGTATAATGGTGGTCCGTTCCTTCTGTAGCTTCCACACTTGGATCTTTAGCTCCCGGGGCAGACGTCGCCAATCAGGGTTCCAGTCAATGGCATTGTCAATCGGCCCTGACATCTGATATTTGTCTGAGTAACGTTCCACATATATTAACAGTACCTTACAATTTTATTTTTTATTTTATTTTATTTGACTGTACCGGGTCTTAGTTGCAGCATGTGGGATCTTGTTCCCCAACCAGGAACTGAAAGCAGGTTCCCTGAACTGGGAATGGAGAGTCTTAGCCACTGGACAACTAAGGAAGTCCCAGCAGCACCTGGTAAAGTGTGTCTTCATTTTTTTCATGAATGAAAAGCGAGAACAATAGAGGTTGTAAATGTATATCTACAGAGCCCCTGCCTTCTTAGGAACCACTTTGTTCATTTGTCTGTTACACTGCTTTCTGCTTTCTGACGATCTGTTTGGTATATTGTGTCCCCTTCTCTCCTCAAATGTGTGCTCCTCAGAGGAAGATAACCAGCTCTTCATATGAATACCTCTAAGATTCCACTATATGTGGAATATAGGAGAGAGTCAAACACTAGAGTAGCAAATAGCATAGATTCCTCTAATATGTTTTGATGAGTAGCAAAAACAATGTAGAAAGACTCAGCACAACTCTTTTCATAGTCGATGTTAGATATTGCTCTTTTTTTTGCATTTTATTTTAATTTTTTAAATATATGTAGTTGATTTCTCAGATATCTGCTTTTATTGGAAGAGATTTCACTGTCTCAAAAGTTTGGAATTGACCAGAGGCTGCCCTGGTTTATTTTTAGGGTTATTCTATGCACAAGTACAACTTTTGTTATTAAAAAGACTACTGTCTCAGGATGGTAGTTCTTAGAAACTTGGGTTTCAGAAATAACAAAATTTGAAAAAAAAAATTCAAGGAACCAACAGATAGTTGCCAAATATAAACTTTGCCAACTCAGGACATCATAGACAGCAGCAGAAATAGTAGCAGGGACAGCTTTATATTTTGGCTGAATTTCACAGAAGAAAGGACAAGGCAATGGCAACCCACTCCAGTACTCTTGCCTAGAAAATCCCATGGACAGAGGAGCCTGATAGGCCGCAGTCCATGGGGTAGTTAGGAGTCTGACACAACTGAGCAACTTCACTTTCACTTTCATGCATTGGAGAAGGAAATGGCAAACCCACTCCAATATTCTTGCCTGGAGAATCCCAGGGATGGGGGAGCCTGGTGGGCTGCTGTCTCTGGGGTTGCACAGAGTTGGACACGACTGAAGTGACTTAGCTGCAGCAGCAGCACAGAAGAAAAGTATGTTTTAATATCAATATATAAGAAATAGATTATTTAAGAATAAAGGGCAGTTCTGTAAATTGAACAAACAATATGAGAGATGCATCTTACTGTTCTCATTCTCCTCTGACCCCCAGATTGGCCCTGATCCCCAGACTGGCATTTCAGCATAACTGAATTAAAATTGAAAGACATTCCAAAGAATAAATATTGAGATTTAAGTTTGCAAACATGTTTTCTTCTGTGTCAGTTCTGTGCACCTTTTAGGAACCTGGTCTTCATTTGAGATCTCTACTCTTTCACAGCAGAGCAATAAGGGGGCATCCTTTGCATTCTTTCTCATGGTTGTGGGGCATTCACCCTCCAACCTCCCAAACCCCTAAAGCTCATCAGATGATACCAGTCTTGCCTCTCTCCAGCATTGTCAACATGGGCACAGGGCCCTTCTTCCTTTTTGCATCTTAATGTTAATTCTGAGCACTTCATCATTCTCTCCACAACTATAATACATATATCTATAATTACATGCTATGCTAAGTCACTTCAGTTGTGTCCGACTCTGTGTGACCCCATAGACGGCAGGCCACCAGCCTCCCCCATCCCTGGGATTCTCCAGGCAAGAACACTGGAGTGGGTTGCCATTTACTTCTCCAATGCTTGAAAGTGAAAAGGGAAAGTGAAGTCGCTCAGTCATGTCCAACCCTTAGCGACCCCATGGACTGCAGCCTACCAGGCTCCTCCGTCCGTGGGATTTTCCAAGCAAGAGTACTGGAGTGGGGTGCCATTGCCTTCTCCTTAATTACATATATGTATATAAAACATTTAAAGTTGTGAACACTTGCTCTGTTAAATACTGAATCATGTGCTTTAGCAATACTAACCCTAATAATCATCTTACTAACTCTTTGTTGAAGGTAAAATTATCGTCCCCATTTCACAGCTGAAAATACTGAGGCCTGGGCCAGTTATGAAGTTGGGGAAAGCCTGAATTCAGTCCTAGGACAACTGGATCCAGAGTCTGTGCTCTTGACCATGCACTAATCCGCCTCACAGTTTCTAGAAATTCTCTCCTTCTAGAATATCACCTCCACCCTGCCTCTGTCCTTACTTAAGACTTGTAATTTACTAGATACAATCTTTTATCTGAAACCCCTAGGACTTGTAGAAATCAGACTCCTTTACTTTTTCATTTAAAAGGCCTATCCATTAAATATTTGGAATATACCAGTGGAGAGTGTGAAGCACTTGTCATCAATGCATTATTTCCACATCAACACTCAGATAGTCAAAACAATATTAATGTATCTTCAGAATATTCAGATAGACTGATAAGAAATTAACACTAGAAATAGCCTCATGTAAGTGTTTGTCAACAAATTAATTAGAAACAAACTTTCAATGTTATAGATTTTATGATTTTAGAATATGGACCTGTACTTGAAATCCCTCCAATTTGGGTATCTAATCACGAACACCAGTCTTTCCAGCTCACTTGCTCTAGGGAGCCAACTGCATTCTAGCTTTCACCTCTTGCTTACAGGCATTCATCACTCACCCACCTTCAGTGTCAGCACCATCATTCTACTCAGTCCTTAGAAGTGAAGGTATAAACTGGAAGGAAAGATCCTGTACTTGTTTTATTATTTTTACTAATGGTTATTATAGCTCTAACTCTACTATGCTATACTAACCTGTATTATTCTATATTATTGGTAATGTAATATAGTAATTAATTGGACTTACACGTAAGTTAAGTCTTTTCCTACCTTACCTCTATTCAGACAGCTCTTTATGGAGGGTATTATTACTCCCACATCAGAGCTGAGCAATCTGATGCCAGGAGAGTTCAGGTAAGCTGTCCAAGGTTACATATCCAGGATTTACCCTTGGTACTTTCTGATTCAAACCCATTCTCCAGGGACATTGCCTTCCCAGCTTAGAAGGTGGGCTCCCCCTATAGCTTATACCAAACTCATGTATTGTAGCTCATCACTTTTCCAGAAATGACATAAAGAGTAGAAATCAAACTCAATGACAGCAGAATAACAAAAAATCTCTTTGAAATAATAGTGCAGTTGATAATAAAGCTCTCCGAAGTACTAGCAGCTCTACTCACTGGTCTCATTCCAAACAGCCATCCTCTCCAGCTCAGTTCCTCATCACCTCTCTGATCTTGGCTGACTTTTTGGAGGGTGGTGGTTCTGACACTCAGCACAGTGAGGAGAATGAAAGGAGACCCTGGTGGTCCAATGGTTAATACTCCATGCTTCCAATGCCAGGACATGGAAGCAACATTACTGTCTATCCATAGATGAATGGATAAGGAAGATGTGGTGCATGTACACGATGAACTACTGCACAAATTTGCTCATTTCACATGCTAGCAAGGTAAAGCTCAAAATCCTTCCAGCTAGGCTTCAACGGTACATGAATCGAAAACTTCCAGAAGTACAGCTGGATTTAAAATTTTCTGTACCTTCCACACAATTTTGTTTTGAACCTAAAACTGCTCTAAAAATATATTGTTTAAAATGAACATAATTATACCTACAGTATCAGGTTATGACTGCTAATTGTCTGACAATAGACACTCTCATTATTTGCAACTTGCCTTCAAAGCTATGAAATCCAGCTTTTTGAATGAATTGTGTTGATTTTCATCCTTTGATACTTTGCTACAGTTTCTTCCTTGCCAGCCATTCTAATGAAAATCATCCAGGAGAGTGTCTTAGTTTCCCAGGGCTGCCATAACAAACAACCACAATCTTGCTGGCACTATTCTCTCCCAGAAATGTATTCTCTCACAGTCCTGTAACCAAAAGTCTGAAATCAAGGTATTGACAGATCATGCTCCCCTCCCACAGCTCTGGGTAGAGTCATTCTCTACCTCTTCCAGCCACTGGTGGCTCCAAGCATTCCTTGGTTTCTGGTGGCATCATTCTATTCTCTGCCTCCATTTTCACAGAGCCATCTTCTCTCCTCTCCCTGTTTCTCAAGTTCTGTCCCTTAGAAGGACACTGCTCTTGGATTTAATGCCCTTCTTTATAGCACAGGGTGATCTCTTTATTAAATTCGTGAAGGCCTCTTTTCCAAAGAAGATCTGATTTGGGGGGTTAGAAATTGGACATATCTTTTGCAAAAGTTGGGGCAGGGATAGCATGGAACCCACTACAGAGGGGAATGGGAAGTCTTCTGTATGTGAGTATCTCACAGAAGCAGGACTTGGGGGGTTTACACCCATTTCTCACATGGATGGGGAGACATTGCAATCTGCTTCCAGTGACAATACCCTAAGAAGACAATGATATTCTCTCTACCAGCGCTAACTGTAATAGAAGCTCAGAGCAAGGTGTGTCTGAATACAAAGAATGGTGCTTTCAGTGCTTTCATTGCAAGTTGCTCACAGTGTGTGTTCCTTTTTCTGTTTGTTGGTGTCCAGTGAAGATGCAGTGGAGAAGGCAATGGCACCCCACTCCAGTACTCTTGCCTGGAAAATCCCATGGACAGAGGAGCCTGGTGGGCTACAGTCCATGGGATCCTGAAGAGTCGGACATGACTGAGCAACTTCACTTTCACCCACTCCAGTGTTCTTGCCTGGAGAATCCCAGGGATGGGGGAGCCTGGTGGGCTGCCGTCTATGGGGTCGCACAGAGTCGGACATGACTGAAGTGACTTAGCATCAGCAGCAGCAGTGAAGATGCAAAACTGATTCTTAACCGGAAAAAAAAGCCAAGTATTAACTGTCACTGCTCGTACCCTCTTTTATCTTTGTAATAAAAAATGCAAGAAAGTGTCCACAACAGAAGTGAGACTGGGGGAAATTTTCAAGTCTAAGAAGAAAAAAAAAGTCTTTGGATTTTTTTTTTTGTAGAAATGTAATGAGTAACCTTTTCTTTTCATAGCTATTTGTAAGGCCTCCCCAGACAGCCATTTTGCTTTTTTGCATTTCTTTTCCATGGGGATGGTCTTGATCTCTGTCTCCTGTACAATGTCACGAACCTCATTCCATAGTTCATCAGGCACTCTATCTATCAGATCTAGGCCCTTAAATCTATTTCTCACTTTCACTGTATGATCATAAAGGATTTGATTTAGGTCATGACCTTTTAGGAGGAGCTGACTGTGGCTCAGACCATGAACTCCTTATTGCCAAATTCAGACTGAAATTGAAGAAAGTAGGGAAAACCACTAGACCATTCAGGTATGACCTAAATCAAATCCCTTATGATTATACAGTGGAAGTGAGAAATAGATTTAAGGGCCTAGATCTGATAGATAGAGTGCCTGATGAACTATGGAATGAGGTTCGTGACATTGTACAGGAGACAGGGATCAAGACCATCCCCATGGAAAAGAAATGCAAAAAAGCAAAATGGCTGTCTGGGAAGGCCTTGCAAATAGCTGCGAAAAGAAGAGAAGTGAAAAGCAAAGGAGAAAAGGAAAGATATAAACATCTGAATGCAGAGTTCCAAAGAATAGCAAGAAGAGATAAGAAAGCCTTCTTCAGTGATCAATGCAAAGAAATAGAGGAAAACAACAGACTGGGAAAGACTAAGGATCTATTCAAGAAAATCAGAGATACCAAAGGAACATTTCATGCAAAGATGGGCTCGATAAAGGACAGAAATGGTAAGGACCTAACAGAAGCAGAAGATAATAAGAAGAGGTGGCAAGAATACACAGAAGAACTGTACAAAAAAGAGCTTCACGACCCAGATAATCATAATGGTGTGATCACTGACCTAGAGCCAGACATCCTGGAATGTGAAGTCAAGTGGGCCTTAGAAAGCATCACTAGGAACAAAGTTAGTGGAGGTGATGGAATTCCAGTGGAGCTATTCCAAATCCTGAAAGATGATGCTGTGAAAGTGCTGCACTCAGTATGCCAGCAAATTTGGAAAACTCAGCAGTGGCCACAAGATTGGAAAAGGTCAGTTTTCATCCCAATCCCAAAGAAAGGCAATGCCAAGGAGTGCTCAAACTACCGCACAATTGCACTCATCTCACACGCTAGTAAAGTAATGCTCAAAATTCTCCAAGCCAGGCTTCAGCAATATGTGAACCATGAACTTCCTGATGTTCAAGCTGGATTTAGAAAAGGCAGAGGAACCAGAGATCAAATTGCCAACATCCGCTGGATCATCGAAAAAGCAAGAGAGTTCCAGAAAAACATCTATTTCTGCTGTATTGACTATGCCAAAGCCTTTGACTGTGTAGATCACAATAAACTGTGGAAAATTCTGAGAGAGATGGGAATACCAGACCACCTGATCTGCCTCTTGAGAAATCTGTATGCAGGTCAGGAAGCAACAGTTAGAACTGGACATGGAACAACAGACTGGTTCCAAATAGGAAAAGGAGTACGTCAAGGCTGTATATTGTCACCATGTTTATTTAACTTATATGTAGAGTACATCATGAGAAATGCTGGACTGGAGGAAACACAAGCTGGAATCAAGATTGCCGGGAGAAATATCAATAACCTCAGATATGCAGATGATACCACCCTTATGGCAGAAAGTGAAGAGGAACTAAAAAGCCTCTTGATGAAAGTGAAAGTGGAGAGTGAAAAGGTTGGCTTAAAGCTCAACATTCAGAAAACGAAGACCATGGCATCTGGTCCCATCACTACATGGGAAATAGATGGAGAAACAGTGGAAACAGTGTCAGACTTTATTTTTCTGGGTTCCAAAATCACTGCAGATGGTGACTGCAGCCATGAAATTAAAAGACGCTTACTCCTTGAAGGAAAGTTATGACCAACCTAGATAGCATATTCAAAAGCAGGGACATCACTTTGCCAACAAAGGTTCGCCTAGTCAAGGCTATGGTCTTTCCTGTGGTCATGTATGGATGTGAGAGCTGGACTGTGAAGAAGGCTGAGCGCCGAAGAATTGATGCTTTTGAACTGTGGTGTTGGAGAAGACCCTTGAGAGTCCCTTGGACTGCAAGGAGATCCAACCAGTCCATTCTGAAGGAGATCAGCCCTGGGATTTCTTTGGAGGGAATGATGCTCAAGCTGAAACTCCAGTATTTTGGCCACCTCATGCGAAGAGTTGACTCATTGGAGAAGACTCTGATGCTGGGAGGGATTGAGGGCAGGAGGAGAAGGGGACGACAGAGGATGAGATGGCTGGATGGCATCACTGACTCGATGAATGTGAGTCTGAGTGACCTCCGAGAGCTGGTGATGGATAGGGAGGCCTGGCGTGCTGCAGTTCATGGGGTCGCAAAGAGTCGGACACGACTGAGCGACTGATCTGATCTGATGTGAATGGCCTAGTGGTTTTCCTTACTTTCTTCAATTTAAGTCTGAATTTGGCAATAAGGAGTTCATGGTCTGAGCCACTGTCAGCTCCTGGTCTTGTTTTTGCTGACTGTATAGAGCTTCTCCATCTTTGGCTGCAAAGAATATAATCAATATAATTTTGGTGTTGACCATCTGGTGATGTCCATGTGTAGAGTCTTCTCTTGTGTTGTTGGAAGAGGGTGTTTGCTATGACCAGTGCATTTTCTTGGCAAAACTCTGTTAGTCTTTGTCCTGCTTCATTCCGTATTCCAAGGCCAAATTTGCCTGTTACTCCAGGTGTTTCTTGACTTCCTACTTTTGCATTCCAGTCCCCTATAATGAAAAGGACATCTTTTTTGGGTGTTAGTTCTAAAAGGTCTTGTAGGCATCCTTGTCTTGTTCCTGACTTTAGAGGAAATGCTTTCAGTTTTTCACCATTGAGGATAATGTTTGCTGTGGGTTTGTCGTATATAGCTTTTATTATGTTGAGGTATGTTCCTTCTATTCCTGCTTTCTGGAGAGTTTTTATCATAAATGGATGCTGAACTTTGTCAAAGGCTTTCTCTGCATCTATTGAGATAATCATATGGTTTTTATTCTTCAGTTTGTTAATGTGGTGTATTACGTTGATTGATTTGGGGATATTGAAGAATCCTTGCATCCCTGGGATAAAGCCCACTTGGTCATGGTGCATGATCTTTTTAATGTATTGTTGGATTCTGATTGCTAGAATTTTGTTAAGGATTTTTGCGTCTATGTTCATCAGTGATATTGGTCTGTAGTTTTCTTTTTTTGTGGGATCTTTGTCTGGTTTTGGAATTAGGGTGATGGTGGCCTCATAAAATGAGTTTGGAAGTTTGCCTTCCTCTGCAATTTTCTGGAACAGTTTGAGTAGGATAGGTGTTAGCTCTTCTCTAAATTTTTGGTAGAATTCAGCTGTGAAGCCGTCTGGGCCTGGGCTTTTGTTTGCTGGAAGATTTCTGATTACAGTTTCAATTTCCGTGCTTGTGATGGGTCTGTTAAGATTTTCTATTTCTTCCTGATCCAGTTTTGGAAAGTTGTACTTTTCTAAGAATTTGTCCATTTCTTCCATATTGTCCATTTTATTGCCATATAATTGCTGATAGTAGTCTCTTATGATCCTTTGTATTTCTGTGCTGTCTGTTGTGATCTCTCCATTTTCTTTTCTAATTTTATTGATTTGATTTTTCTCCCTTTGTTTCTTGATGAGTCTGGCTAGTGGTTTGTCAATTTTATTTACCCTTTCAAAGAACCAGCTTTTGGCTTTGTTGATTTTTGCTATGGTCTCTTTTGTTTCTTTTGCATTTATTTCTGCCCTAATTTTTAAGATTTCTTTCCTTCTACTAATCTTGGGGTGCTTCATTTCTTCCTTTTCCAGTTGCTTTAGGTGTAGAGTTAGGTTATTTATTTGGCTTTTTTCTTGTTTCTTAAGGTATGCCTGAATTGCTATGAACTTTCCCCTTAGGACTGCTTTTACAGTGTCCCACAGGTTTTGGGTTGTTGTGTTTTCATTTTCATTCGTTTCTATGCAGAATTTGATTTCTTTTTTGATTTCTTCTGTGATTTGTTGGTTATTCAGGAGTGTGTTGTTCAGCCTCCATATGTTGGAATTTTTAATAGTTTTTCTCCTGTCATTGAGATTTACTCTTACTGCATTGTGGTCAGAAAAAATGGTTGGAATTATATGCCCACTTTCACCATTATTATTCAACATTGTTCTGGAAGTTTTGGCCACAGCAATCAGAGCAGAAAAAGAAATAAAAGGAATCCAAATTGGAAAAGAAGAAGTAAAACTCTCACTGTTTGCAGATGACATGATCCTCTACGTAGAAAACCCTAAAGATTCCACCAGAAAATTACTAGAACTAATCAATGAATACAGTAAAGTTGCAGGATATAAAATTAACACACAGAAATCCCTTGCATTCCTGTACACTGCTGCTGCTGCTGCTAAGTCACTTCAGTCGTGTCCGACTCTGTGCGATCCCATAGACGGCAGCCCACCAGGCTCCTCCGTCCCCGGGATTCTCCAGGCAAGAATACTGGAGTGGGTTGCCATTTCCTTCTCCAATGCATGAGAGTGAAAAGTGAAAGTGAAGTCGCTCAGTCACGTCTGACTCTTAGCGACCCCATGAACTGGAGCCATCCATGGGATTTTCCAGGCAAGAGTACTGGGGTGGGGTGCCATTGCCTTCCCCGTCCTGTACACTAATAACGAGAAAATAGAAAGAGAAATTAAGAAAACAATTCCATTCACCATTGCAATGAAAACAATAAAATACTTAGGAATATATCTTCCTAAAGAATCTAAAGACCTATATTTAGAAAACTATAAAACACTGCTGAAAGAAATTAAAGAGGACACTAATAGATGGAGAAATATACCATGTTCGTGGATTGGTAGAATCAATATAGTGAAAATGAGTATACTACCCAAAGCAATTTATAGATTCAATGCAATCCCCATCAAGCTACCAACGGTATTCTTCGCAGAGCTAGAACAAATAATTTCTCAATTTGTATGGAAATACAAAAAACCTCGAATAGCCAAAGCTATCTTGAGAAAGAAGAACGGAACTGGAGGAATCAACCCGCCTGACTTCAGGCTGTACTATAAAGCTACAGTCATCAAGACAGTATGGTACTGGCACAAAGACAGAAATATAGATCAATGGAACAAAATAGAAAGTCCAGAGATAAATCCACGCACATATGGCCACCTAATCTTTGACAAAGTCGGCAAGAATATGCAATGGATTAAAGACAATCTTTTTAACAAGTGGTGCTGGGAAAATTGGTTGAACACTTGTAAAAGAATGAAACTAGAACACTGTCTAACACCATACACAAAAATAAACTCAAAATGGATTAAAGAGCTAAATATAAGACCAGTAACCATAAAACTCCTAGAGGAAAACATAGGCAAAACACTCTCTGACTTACATCACAGCAGGATCCTCTATGACCCACCTCCCAGAATATCGGAAATAAAATCAAAAATGAACAAATGGGACCTAATCAAACTTAAAAGCTTCTGCACAACAAAGGAAACTATAGGCAAGCTGAAAAGACAGCCTTCAGAATGGGAGAAAATAATAGCAAATGAAGCAACAAACAACTAATCTCAAAAATATACAAGCAACTTCTACAGCTCAATTCCAGAAAAATAAACGACCCAATCAAAAAATGGGCCAAAGAACTTAATAGACATTTCTCCAAAGAAGACATACAGATGGCTAACAAACACATGAAAAGATGCTCAACATCGCTCATTATCAGAGAAATGCAAATCAAAACCACTATGAGGTACCATTACACGCCAGTCAGAATGGCTGCAATCCAAAAATCCACAAGCAATAAATGCTGGAGAGGGTGCGGAGAGAAGGGAACCCTCTTGCACTGTTGGTGGGAATGCAAACTAGTACAGCCACTATGGAGAATAGTATGGAGATTCCTCAAAAAACTGGGAATAGAACTGCCTTATGACCCAGCAATCCCACTGCTGGGCATACACACTGAAAAAACCAGAATTGAAAGAGGCACGTGTACCCCAATGTTCATAGCAGCACTGTTTACAATAGCCAGGACGTGGAAGCAACCTAGATGTCCATCCACAGATGAATGGATAAGCAAGCTGTGGTACATATACACGATGGAGTATTACTCAGCCATTAAAAAGAATACATTTGAATCAGTTCTAATGAGGTGGATGGAACTGAGCCTATTATACAGAGTGAAGTAAGCCAGAAAGAAAAACACAAATACAGTATACTAACGCATATATATGGAATTTAGAAAGATGGTAACAATCACCCCGCTTATGAGACAGCAAAAGAGACACTGATGTATAGAACAGACTTTTGGACTCTGGGACTGGGAGAGGGTGGGACGATTGGGGAGAATAGCATTGAAATATGTATAATATCATATCTGAAACGAGTCAGTCCAGGTACGATGCCCTATAACAGATGCCTGGGACTGGAGCACTGGGATGACCTGGAGGGATGGTGTGGGAAGGGGGGAGGGAGGAGGGTTCAGGATGGGGAACACGTGTATTCTGGTGGCGGATCCATCTCGATGTATAGTAAAAGTAACACAATATTGTAAAGTTAAGAAAAATTAAAAAAAAAAAAAAAAAAGGTCTTGTAGGTCTTCATAGAACTGTTCAACTTCAGCTTCTTCAGCGTTACTGGTTGGGGCATAGACTTGGATTACTGTGATACTGAATGGTTTGCCTTGGAAACGAACAGAGATCATTCTGTCGTTTTTGAGATTGCACCCAAGTACTGCATTTCGGACTCTTTTGTTGACCATGGTGGCTACTCCATTTCTTCTGAGGGATTCTTGCCCACAGTAGTAGATATAATGGCCCTCTGAGTTAAATTCACCCATTCCAGTCCATTTCAGTTTGCTGATTCCTAGAATGTTGATATTCACTCTTGTCATCTCTTGTTTGACCACTTACAATTTGCCTTGATTCATGGACCTGACATTCCAGGTTCCTATGCAATATTGGTCTTTACAGCATCAGACCTTGCTTCTATCACCAGTCACATCCACAGCTGGGTATTCTTTTTGCTTTGGCTCCAGCCCTTCATTCTTTCTGGAGTTATTTTTCCACTGATCTCCAGTAGCATATTGGGCACCTACTGACCTGGGGAGTTTCTCCTTCAGTATCCTATCATTTTGCCTTTTCATACTGTTTATGGTTTTCTCAAGGCAAGGATACTGAAGTGGTTTGCTATTCCCTTCTCCAGTTGACCACATTATGTCAGATCTCTTCACCATGTCCTGCCCATCTTGGGTTGCCCTACGACATGGCTTAGTTTCCTTGAGTTAGACAAGGCTGTGGTCCTAGTGTGATTAGATTGACTAGTTTTCTGTGAGTATGGTTTCAGTGTGTTTGCCCTCTGATGCCCTCTTGCAACACCCACTGTCTTACTTGGGTTAAAAGAAGAGAAGCGAAAAGCAAAGGAGAAAAGGAAAGATATAAACATCTGAATGCAGAGTTCTAAAGAATAGCAAGAAGAGATAAGAAAGCCTTCTTCAGCAATCAATGCAAAGAAATAGAGGAAAGCAACAGAATGGGAAAGACTAGAGATCTCCTCAAGAAAATGAGATATACCAAGGGAACATTTCATGCAAATATGGGTTCAATAAAGGACAGAAATGGTATGGACATAACAGAAGCAGAAGATACTAAGAAGAGATGGCAAGAATACACAGAAGAACTGTACAAAAAAGAGCTTCACAACTCAGATAATCACAATGGTGTGATCACTGACCTAGAGCCAGACATCCTGGAATGTGAAGTCAAGTGGACCTTAGAAAGCATCACGACGAACAAAGCTATTGGAGATGATAGAATTCCAGTTGAGCTATTCCAAATCCTGAAAGATGATGCTGTGAAAGTGCTGCACTCAATATGCCAGCAAATTTGGAAAACTCAGCAGTGGCCACAGGACTGGAAAAGGTCAGTTTTCATTCGAATCCCAAAGAAAGGCAATGCCAAAGAATGCTCAAACTACCGCACAATTGCACTCATCTCACAAAACATCTGCCTGCAATACAGGAGACCCAGGTTCGATCCCTGGGTTGGGAAGATATCCTGGAGAAGGAAATGGCAACCCACTCTAGTATTCCTGCCTGGAGAATTCCATGGACAGAGGAGCTGGTAGGCTACAGTCCGTGGGATCACAAAGAGTCGGACACGATTGAGCGACTTCACATCACACGCTAGTAAAGTAATGCTCAAAATTCTCCAAGCTTAGCTTCAGCCATATGTGAACCGTGAACTTCCTGATGTTCAAGCTGGTTTTAGAAAAGGCGGAGGAACCAGAGATCAAGTTGCCAACATCTGCTGGATCATAGAAAAAGAAAGAGAGTTCCAGAAAAACATCTATTTCTGCTTTATTGACTATGCCAAAGCCTTTGACTGTGTGGGTCACAATAAACTGTGGAAAATTCTGAAAGAGATGGGAATACCAGACCACCTGACCTGCCTCTTCAGAAATTTGTATGTAGGTCAGGAAGCAACAGTTAAATCTGGACATGGAACAATAGACTGGTTCCAAATAGGAAAAGGAGTACGTCAAGGCTGTATATTGTCACCTTGTTTATTTAACTTCTATGCAGAGTACATTATGAGAAACGCTGGGCTGGAAGAAACACAAGCTGGAATCAAGATTGCTGGGAGAAATATCAATATCCTCAGATATGCAGATGACACCACCCTTATGGCAGAAAGTGAAGAGGAGCTAAAAAACCTCTTGATGAAATTGAAAGTGGAGAGTGAAAAAGTTGGCTTAAAGCTCAACATTGAGAAAACAAAGATCATGGCATTGGGTCCCATCACTTCATGGGAAATAGATGGAGAAACATTGGAAACAGTGTCAGACTTTACTTTTCTGGCCTCCAAAATCACTGCAGATGGTGACTGCAGCCATGAAATTAAAAGACGCTTACTCCTTGGAAGGAAAGTTATGACCAACCTAGATAGCATATTCAAAAGCAGAGACATTACTTTGCCAACAAAGTTTTGTCTAGTCAAGGCTATGGTTTTTCCTGTGGTCATGTATGGATGTGAGAGTTGGACTCTGAAGAAGGCTGAGCACTGAAGAATTGATGCTTTTGAACTGTGGTGTTGGAGAAGACTCTTGGGAGTCCCCTGGACTGCAAGGAGATCCAACCAGTCCATTCTGAAGGAGATCAGCCCTGGGATTTCTTTGGAAGGAATCATGCTAAAGCTGAAACTCTAGTACTTTGGCCACCTCATGCGAAGAGTTGACTCATTGGAAAAGAATCTGATGCTGGGAGAGATTGGGGGCAGGAGGAGAAGGGGATGACAGAGGATGAGATGGCTGGATGGCATCACTGACTCGATGGATGTGAGTCTGAGTGAAGTCTGGAAGTTGGTGTTGGACTGGGAGGCCTGGCGTGCTGCAATTCATAGGGTCGCAAAGAGTCGGACATGACTGAGCGACTTATCTGATCTGATCTGAATGAGTAACCTAACTTAAGCGAGGAGTCGTTTTGTAGAATAACAGTCTTAATAATCACTCTTGAAAACAATCTTTCAATATTACAAATTGCTCTGCAGGAATTCCATCTAGGGATTTTCCTATAGATGGCATTTACTTATCTGGAAGGACTGTGTGTTTTAGGCAGTAATGCAGATAAACCTAACAGGAGATGATGCTTTCTATCTACAATTACTTCTCCTATCGCACCCTGTTGAAAAGAGGACCTCTGGAGGTAAAACATCTAAAAATATTTAGACTTTACTAAATTAAGGAAACTAAACATTCGTCAAAACTAACTCCTAGTGATCTTGGTCAATGTAATTTTTTGTATTTTATTTTTCTATTGAACACAATTGAGATTTATGATTAAAGAAATGGAAAATTGAAAAACAATCATACTAATGTGTGATAATTTCCTCAGGCATCCTACTGTATGTTTTTCCCTCGGAAGCATTGAAAGTCTGTGTAAATCAAGGACGGAATTTTTGAGTGTAAAGGACAGATCATGAGCAGCAACTCGTCTCCCAGTGTAGCTGTGCAGCTCTGCTACGAGCACCTGAATGGATCCTGTGTGAAGACCCCCTACTCACCCAAATTCTGTGTCATTCTGTACTTGGTGTATGGCTTTAGGGCTGTCCTGGCCGTGTTTGGAAACCTCTTGGTGATGACTGCCATCCTTCATTTCAAGCAGCTGCACTCACCAACCAATTTTCTCATTGCCTCTCTGGCCTGTGCAGACTTTCTAATGGGAGTGACTGTGATGCCCTTCAGCATGGTCAGGTCTGTGGCGAGCTGCTGGTACTTTGGGATAACTTTCTGCCCTTTTCACACATGCTTTGACATAGCATTTTGTTACTGTCCTCTATTCCACCTGTCCTTCATCTCCATCAACAGATACATTGCGGTTACTGATCCCCTGGTCTATCCCACCAAGTTCACGATGTTTGTATCATGCATATGCATCAGGGTCTCCTGGATCCTGCCCATTACTTACAGTGGTGCTGTGTTCTACATGGGTGCCAATGAGAATGGGCTAGAGGAATTGTCTAGTGCCCTCAACTGTGTAGGAGGTTGCCAGACAGTTGTAAATCAAAACTGGGTATTGATAGATTTTCTGTCCTTTTTTATACCTACCTTTGTCATGATAATTCTCTACATTAATATTTTTCATGTGACCAGACAACAGGCTAAAAAGATTGAAAATACTGGTAGCAAAACAGATTCATCATCAGACAGTTAGAAATCCAGAGTAGCCGAGAGAGAGAAAAGCAGCTAAAACCCTAGGTATCAGGGTCATAGCATTCATGATCTCGTGGTTACCATACAGTATTGACTCATTAATTGATGCCTTTTTTGGCTTCATAACCCCGGCCTATATTTATGAGATTTTCTGTTGGTGTGCTTATTACAACTCAGCCATGAACCCCTTGATCTATGCTTTATTTTACCCTTGGTTTAGGAAAGCCATCAAAGTTATTGTGAGTGGTCAGGTTTTCGAGGATAGTTCTGCAAGCATGAATTAAATGTAAGCCATTGGACTGAGGAAGTTGAAGATATCTTTACATTTTCCAAATGAAATGAATTTTTTAAAATCAAATAAGACTGTTAATGAAGAGAAAGCAAATTGCTTTTCCAATTTAATTGGATAAGTCAATATGTTTCATTCTTTCTAGGATGCTCATTTCCTGTTGCTTCCCCAAAATATTTATTTGACTCATAAATGTTAAATCCCTATTTGTTATCTACAGTGGAGCTCACTCTGTACCCCAATAATATAGAATAGTATAAGTTAGTATAGCATATTACAGTTAGAGATATAATAGCCATTAGCAAAAACAATAAAACAAGTACAGGATCTTTCCTTCCAGTTTATAACTTCACTTTTAAGGCCTGAGTAGGATGGTGATGACACTGAAGGTGAGTGAGTAATGAATGCCCGCAAGCAAGAGGTGAAAGGTGGAATGTAGTTGACATGTTCCTCCTTCTGTTTTCTTTTTATTCCATTGACTCTTTCCTTTGTAACCTCAAAATATCTTTTCTTGATTTCTTTTCCTCTTTTCCTTACAAAGACTTTCACTTCCAACTTGTCAAAAACTTCTCTATAATGACTTTCACTGGGCTATTGTGGGTTTTTTTTTGGCAATATAACTTATTAAATTGGCCAATATTAAAGAAGAGTTCATTAAACATAAAAATTAATATCTAACTAATCATAAATTTCATATTGATAATTTGAAAAATTTGAAATTAATTTGGTGATATATTGGGTGTTTGCCAATAACTATGACATGAAATGCAGTGCTTGAAAGTGGCTTATTAAATTGGGGAAGAGAAATGGTACCTCAGTTTCAGTAGCATCACCTTTATACTTTACCTTCTTGGTGATGTGAACATCCTTGAGCATCTGATAGAAATGTATTTCTTAACTAATGGTTGACACAGTGGTCATATTTTCTAGTTTCCTAAAATCTGAGTACCACCATATTCTGTCAATTATTTCTCTCTCAGACCTTGATTACCTGTCATGCTTTTCTAACAAGCTTACCTTTTCTTCGCTTTCAAAAGTCTCCTTGTTCCACGTTCCCTGTTAATGCCGTGTATTCCTCGTCCTTCTTTGGACTCAGTTTACTTTCATTGTGAGCAGCTTTTTTCTTGAATTCTGGTATTTCTGGACGTCCTAAAGGCCTCTAGCCCCACACATCAGCCATCTCAAACTCAATGCGACGCTCATATTTTACATTTAGTAAGATATTTTGTAACTGTGGGAAAAACTATGAACAAACGGTGAAATTACTGTTAATAGTAGTTATCATTTTATGTAATAGTTTTCTTACTCCGTGAGGTTTTTTGTTTTAACTTCCAGTGTTGACAGAGAGCAATTTCCTGTCATTTATTTCCTATAAATTCTTTCAAGTTTATACATTGTCCGTGATAAAAATGACACTGTCATTCATGTTATTAGGAAAAATGGATAATTTAGAAATGTTGATGTGGTATAAAATTCCTTGAAAAAGTCTTAAGTATTTTGCCTCATGTAGTTCACAAAATCAAAACTGTTTTCTTCCAGATGTTAAAAGTCTAGAAGATAATATAGTTTTTATAGTTTGGGTTGGCAGACTCAGAACAGAAAATATGTGCTACATTTTTAAACTTCAGAAAAAATATAGAGCCATGACAAATAATAAAAGACGAACTTAGAAGCTATTGGTGGCACACATGATGAAGAAAGTGTTAGTAACTTGAAAATGTAAAAGCCTGGATTTCTCTGGTGGTCCAGTGGTTAAGACTCCATGCTTCCAATGTAGGGGATCAAGTTCTGGTCTGGGAAGTTGAACAAAATGTAAAAGCCTTTTACAAAACAGAGAGAGAGAGACAAACATCCCACTAAACAAATAAATATGCAATTTTACAGAGATGTGGCTAATGAATACACTAAAAGGTCAAGTGTGCAAATAATCAAATAATGCTAAAAAATGTAATAGAGTTTCGGATTGCAAAATGGCAAACTTTATATGTCTCAATGAAATCTATTTAATTAGGGTTTGGGAAATGAGCACTCTCATGAGAACTGAGCATGCTTATATACATTTAAGGGAACCATAATTTAGTATTTTCTTTCTGAGAAGGATTAAGATATTTATGTAAAATTTCAAATTTTGTATGTCACTTGACTCTATAATTCTGTTCCTGGCAAGTAATCCTAAGAAAAGAGTCAGGCAAGTAACCAAACATGATAAGGATATTTGTTGTATACCTCTCAATTACTAACTGGAGAAAAATGTAGATCAGTGTGGGATAAATTAAGCAAATATGGTTCACCTATGCAAAAAAATGTTACAAAGCCAATAAAAAGCACTAAGAAGTTCTATATCAGTCACATAAAAAGGCAACCACAATTTATTTTTTGACTCAAAACAAAACCAGAAAACTATGACCCAGATTATAAAACAGCATATGCAATATGCCCCCCATGTATATTTTATATATACCTCGATATGCTTGTACAAGGTCTAACTTTATGTATAATGAACAGTGTGTGTGTACGGGGGATCTAATTTATAATTTATCTCTATAGTTTCAATATTTGTGATGAAATAAATATATGAAAATCGATATTACCGTACACTTCTCTATTCTTATCAGTGCATTTGGGTTGGGTTTATGTGTTCATTTCTTTCATTTTAGGTGACTGTCTTTTCAGTATGAATCTCTGATATACTATCTTCTTACCAAATGAAATTAAATAGTAGCTGCATGGAAAGAGTTAAGAGACCATATTTTAAAGTGATGTAAATATTTTGGCAGTTATATCTCAGTGTTGTTAAAGTGCTTAAAACATTTTTTTTTTTTTTTGTAGCAGTACTTTAAGATCCTCCAACTCTTCCTTTTTAACATTAATCAAAAGCTGTATTCAGAAGCTGTGGACACTACCAAGAGGCATTCTTCTAACTTCTATTTGTGTTTCATTTCTGCTCTATATGTCATTTCTTGAAAAGAGATAAACAGTAATAGTAGACATGTTGGGTATAAGATAGGGGAGATCTCATCTTCTAATACAGGAAGGCAGAGTCTCTAGAGAATCATTGCACAGGGGTTTGAAGCAGAAAGTGCTGAGGACAAATCCTGGCTTTGTGACCTTGGACAACTTCCATAACCTCTTCCAGCTGCAGATTTTTCATCCCTAATATGGGAATAATATTACCTGCATATAGAGCCGTCGGAGAAGGCAATGGCACCCCACTCCAGTACTCTGCCTGGAAAATCCCACAGACAGAGGAGCCTGGTGGGCTACAGTCCATGGGGTCGCTAAGAGTCGGACACGACCGAGCGACTTCACTTTCTCTTTTCACTTTCATGCATTGGAGAAAGAAATGGCAACCCACTCCAGTGTTCTTGCCTGGAGAATCCCAGGGACAGGGAAGCCTGATGGGCTGCCGTCTATGGGGTCACACAGAGTCGGACATGACTGAAGTGACTTAGCATAGCATAGCATAGAGCTGTATGAATTAGATAAGGTGGGAAAAGGACTCAACTTATAGTTGGAGCTGAGTTACTATATAGTAACGCGTAACATAATATGGTAAAGTACTTGACAGATAATCATTAACAAAATAAAACAAGTGCAGAATCTTTTCTTCCAACTTCAACTTTTAAGGAATGATTAGAATGATGGTTGCTGATATTTAAGGTGGGTGAGGAAGCAAGTGATGAAAGTAAAGTGAGAGGAAGTGAGAGGTAAAGTGACTAGTAGCTGGCTTTCTAGAGCTAGTGAGACTGAAAGGCAGGTGTCATGGATCGTATACCCAAATTGGAGAGATTTCAGGTTTTGGCACAAGTCCACATCCTGAAATTCCAAAAGCAAAAATATTGGAAGTTAGTGTTTGATTAAGTTGGTGACAAACACTGACATGAAGTTATTTCTAATGTTTATTTCTGACCAGCCCTTCTGAAGGTTCATGCTTTGGTGCAGAGATAATAGCGTTGATGACAAATGCTTCACATACTTCACTAGTACATTCAAAATATTTGACAGACGTGCCTTTTTCAACTAAAAAATAAATTCCAATTTCCAGAAGTCCCAAGGGTTTCAGGTAAGATTGTAGCTTGTAGATTACAAGTCCTAGGTTACAACTGAGGTAGGGTGGTGGTGATATCCTGAAAGGAAAGGATTTTATGGAGGCAGCTTTAGCATGTGGACAGAACACAGAGTCCACTCAGTCTGCCTAAGACTGTCTCCAGACTCTCCCCAACTTTGTAACCTCCTAGGCTTTAGTATTCTCAGCTGTGAAATGGGGCTAATAATGCTAGCTTCATTGGAGGCTTACTGTGATGACGCTTGAGGTAAACATTTCTAAAGCACATGGTTTAGTACTTAATATAGCAAGTGTTTATGTTTAAAATATAATAAATACTGAAATTAGAACTAGAGAGAATGACAGAGTGCTGGGTATTAAAATTAAGGGGCAAAAATAGAAAGAAGGATGTGTTGACAGTATTGGAGAGAGGCAAGACTGGTACAGTGCAATGACCTTGGGGGGACTGGGGAGGATGGAGGGTGCATGTTCCACCACCATGAGGAATACAGAGGATGCCACTTCATTTGCTCTGCCACCAAAGAGCAGAGTCCTCAGGTGAAGACCAGGTTCCTAAAAGTTACAGAGAACCTGCATAGAAGGAAATATGTTTGTAAAGTTATATCTCAGTATTTACTCTTTGTAATACTGTCTTTTAATTTTAATTCAGTTATGTTGAAATGCCAGTCTGGGAATCAGTGCTGAACTACGGCAAACTTTTAATTGGTCAGAAGGAAAAAATGAGAAAAAAAGAACAATGAGGCACATGTCTCATAATGGAAAATATTTTCAATTTATAAGACTGTTGTTTCTTCCTAGATTATGTTGTTCCTAATTTTTGATATTAAAACACTTTTATAAAATTATGGGAAAGGGCATGAACTTTGTTCCCACAGTTATTATTGCTATTTACCTCTATTTGGCAAGTTAAAATTGGGTAATTATCTATTAGTTCCCATAATTTTTATCATTTTTTTTTTTTTTATTTCTGAAGCCCAAGTTTCCAGGAGCCAGTTTCCTAACTTTAGTATTTTTAATAGCAAAGGTGGTGTTTTCAGCAGGTAAGCCTTTTATTATGCCCCTCAGGCAAACCAGGGCAACACTGGTCAATTCCAAACATTACACTCAGTGAAGTAACAATGAGTGGTAATAAACTTGACATGCTCCAAGGGAAGGAAAAGTCCAAGAAACCAGCTGCATGAAGAAGCAATGTGAAACATCTACTATAAAAAGGGAAGAATTGTCCTGCATTTTTCCGCATTTTCTTTCTTTTTTTTTTTTTTCTACAACTCTGAAGCCTCTTGATGAAAGTGAAAGTAGAGAGTGAAAAAGTTGGCTTAAAGCTCAACATTCAGAAAACTAAGATAATGGCATCTGGTCCCATCACTTCATGGCAAATAGATGGGGAAACAGTGGCTGACTTTATTTTTCTGGGCTCCAAAATCACTGCATATGGTGACTGCAGCCATGAAATTAAAAGACGCTTACTCCTTGGAAGGAAAATTATGACCAATCTAGACAACATATTAAAAAGCAGACATTAATTTGCCAACAAAAGTCTGTCTAGTCAAGGCTATGGTTTTTCCAGTAGTCATGTCTGGATGTGAGAGTTGGACTATAAAGAAAGCTGAGTGCAGAAGAATTGATTTGAACGGTGCTGTTGGAGAAGACTCTTGAGAGTCCCTTGGACTGCAAGAAGATAGTCAATCCTAAAGGAAATCAGTGCTGAATATTCATTGGAACGACTGATGCTGAGGCTGAAACTCATATACTTTGGCCACCTCATGTGGAGAGCTGACTCATTTGAAAAGACCCTGATACTGGGAAAGAATGAGGGCAGGAGGAGAAGGGGACAACAGAGGATGAGATGGTTGGATGGCATCACCGACACAATGGACATGGGTTTGGGTGGACTCTGAGAGTTGGTGATGGACAGGAAGGCCTGGCGTGCTGTGGTTCATGGGGTCGCAGAGTCGGACATGACTGAGCGACTGAACTGAAGTATATTACAGGAATCTAGGTTCTTTTAGGTCAGCCCCTAAAGAGAACTTGTGTGTCATGTTGAGATGAGATGTAAATTGAAGGCTCTAGATGTCCATCAGCAGATGAATGGATAAGAAAGCTGTGGCACATATACACAATGGAGTATTACTCAGCCATTACAAAGAATACATTTGAATCAGTTCTAATGAGGTGGATGAAACTGGAGCCTATTATACAGAGTGAAGTAAGCCAGAAAGAAAAACACCAATATAGTATACTAAGGCATATATATGGAATTTAGGAAGATGGTAATGATAACCCTGTATGAGAGACAGCAAAAGAGACACAGATGTATAGAACAGTCTTTTGGGCTCTGTGGAGAGGGAGAGAGTGGGATGATTTGGGAGAATAGTATTGAAACATGTATAATATCATATATGAAACGAATCGCCAGTCCAGGTTCCATGCGTCCAGGTTCCATGCATGATACAGGATGCTTGGGGCTGCTGCACTGGGATGACCCAGAGGGATGGTATGGGGAGGGAGGTGGGAGAGGGGGTTCAGGATGGGGAACATGTGTATACCCGTGGCAGATTCATGTTGATATATGGCAAAACCAATACAACAGTGTAAAGTAATTAACCTGCAATTAAAATAAATAAATTTATATTTAAAAAAATAAATAAATAAATTGGAGGCTCTTCCTAAGGCCTTCATAAGACCATCTTAAGTAAATGCATTTGCATCAGATTAAGCTCAAGATTAGGCAGCAGTCACGTTTCTCAAGGGGTTAGAGAACACTAGGCAGCATTTGGAGTCAAACTTTGGTTGTCTTGCATCATCTACAGTTTTCAGTCTCATATCTACATTGGACCTTTGTTTAGAGCCTTTGAACTTCTCTAAGACATTCCTCAAATTAAAATCTGTTTAATAAATTCCCCAATGGCTAAGAATGTGAGGTATTCCTCAGTTATGATGAAAGTGGGAGAAAGATGTGTTAATGATCCTCTGTGGTCTTTCTAGTGCCCAAACTCAGAAGCTTGCTAATGAGAAGGGGAGAGACATATTTTGTACTCTTGTCTCTTTGGATTAGATTCAAGAGGTAACCAAACACAAAGCAGGGTCAGAGTGTTAAACTACAAATAAACAGCCCTTGGCATTGGCCACTTTGATCAATATATATAATTTACAGCCTAAGCAATTCTTCAAGTTGGTGCCTAACTGAATCAGTTTTTACCTAGATTCACCATACAATCCATTTGTATTTAACAAATATTTCTTAGAAATGTGTATAACTGCTTACAGACTATTTTGGGGGTGAGAAACAGTACAAAATTACCTTCTCTCCCATCACAGCCCAGACATCTCTTCTTTTTATCCCTTCATTAGATTTCAGGCAGACCCCAGAGCTGTCCAGTCACTCTGAGTGTTAAAAATTTCCATTTTGTTCTACACTAATTTAAAACCATAATCTCTATGAAATCGAGTATCTGCATTCTCACTGAACCCAGGCCAAGCTTAAGTTTAAAACTGGATTTTAGGGAAACAGCATGTCTGATCATTTATTCCTTATCCCACCCTCCTTTTCTGCTCTATCCCATAGAAGAAGAAAGTAGAAGAAAAAGAGCACAATCATTCTGTGCCCAATTTGGTTCCTTGTAACCTTCATTTAGTGGTCATGACCTCTGTGTATGAGCCTTCTAACAGCGTCCCACTCCTGCATCGCATATCTGGGGGCTGCATGCATCCCTGCAGGAGGCATTCCCACCCCAGGTCCCTCGTCCTTGTGATCAGTGCTGGTTTGGCCTTTCTCAGCATCCTCCTCCAGTCCTGCAGGATGTGTCACAGATGCTGGACACACCCTGAAGTGGGAGGGCTGACCAGATTGGCTTCCCCTGGTCTCCAGACCTCATGAAACTGATGCATCTCTGGCACCTGAATCATTAACAGTATGGCCTTCTCTCCCCACTGGCCCATTTCTCCTCCCAGCCATCTCTCTCCATTTCTACTTTCCTCTGCTTAACATGGCTTCCCAGGTGGTGCTAGTGGTAAAGAACCCACCTGCCAGTGCAGGAGATGTAAGAGACTCGGGTTCAATCCCTGGGTGGGAAAAAACCCTTGGAGGAGGGCATGGCAACCCACTCCAATATTCTTGCCTGGAGAATCCCACGGACAGACGAGACTGGTGGCTACAGTCTATAGGGTCACAAAGAGTCGGACACGACTGAGGCGACTTAGCACGCACTGCTTAACACAAACACAGAGCAGGTCAGCAAGCAGTTGAAGAAGCAGATTTAAAGGGCAATTAAGATTGAATCACCTTGTCAGTACCTTCTTCACTGGAGTAGTTTCCTGAACAAAGGACCCCAGAAGAAAAGTCTGCCTGGAGAGATTCTAAGATGTCTAGAGAATTCAGCTGGTGGGGCGGGGGTGGGGGTGGGGGTTCACTCCACATTAGGGAACTGAACAGTGGGTGGATTCCCCCAAGAGAAGTTACATGTATACCTCATCACTGAGCCTACAGTTGGGCTTCTGCCACAATCAAGACATAAGTCATTAATACCATTACACTACAAGGCAAGCTTTCATCTCTTTATTAATACTCTATTTACTCTTGTTCCATCCTGGAGGGTGGTTGGGGCTTCAAGCAGAAACTGGGAGTGAAAGGAAGAGGCCTAAGCCTGGATGGCACTGACTGGGGTAGGAAAGATAAGATTACTTAACTGGATGTGATTTTAAAGCTTTACTGTGAATTATAAAGACCTTATCATGACTTCATAAATTTTGGAAATTGAATGGAAAATAGTAACACCTTCCCAGAATGTTCTTAAAATGTGGGGAAGGGAGAATCAATAGAGTAGATTTGCCTGCTCTAGGAGATAAATGGTAAAGCTGTTTTATGTTTGAGATGCACGAAGTTCAGACTGTCCCAAATCTAGTGCCATATTCGGTGGGCCAGACTTCCTCATCAGACTAGAAGGAGGGATGAAGTTAATGACTAGAGTTCTGTTCTTTCATGCTTTTCCTGAATAATTTGAAAACTTCTTCCCATCATCTCATTATACATTTTCAGAAATCTCATTTATTTCTTAGAAAGTAAATAATTATTTAAATAATCACTCGGTACTTCTGAGTACATTCTTAATTTTCCCCTATTTAAGTTTTCATCATCTGAAGTAAATTTACTATTGATGAAGTGCTCTTCAAAAAGTGACCATTTGATTTCTGGGTCAGTATTTAGGGCTGACATTTTAAAACATAAAAAAATCAATCTGCTAAGACATGAGCAATGACTGGTCAGAAAGGATGCTGTTTTGAGAGAGAGTTGATCTGTGGAGATGCCCAGCTTTGCTTTCCATTGATCTTTCATTGTTGGACATGTCAAGGCTTGAGAGGTGTAGGAGGCTCAGGTCAACAGGTATTTACCAACCAGTAGTTACGCATTTCATCATTTTCACAATGGAATGGTTGAATTGGTACATACTGTCTGAAGATTAGCCCTGCCAAGATAAATGAGCTGATAATTTACTTACTTCTGAAATCCCAATTAGATGCCCTAAAGTGTATCTCTGAAAGATAATAATAAGATAGAGTCAAACAGATGGAAAGCCCTAGGTATAGAAAATACAACCCACATTAAACACAGTGAAAGTTTATCAGAAGGGTAAGAGAAATATTTTTTCCATAGGACCTGGGATAAATTAATCCCAGAAAAAAGCAGTTGAAGAATGAGCACAAGAAAATAATAAAAATGATCCTAGAGAAAGTTTTCTCTGGGCTAAAGAATCTAAACTCCAAATGTAAATACCTACCAACTACAAAGAGACAAAACAAAACCAAAAATAGTTACTAAATATAAACAAATATAAGGAGAAGTTCTAAAAAGTTCCTAGGGACAAAAACCAGAGAGAACTAGTCTATGACAATGGAATGAATGCCATACTGGGACCAAGCTTCTCATCAGTACACTAGGTCCAAGAAGAGAATGGAGTTATGTTTTTGAAGTTGCAAGGTAATTTATTTTTGCAAATATATCTCTCGTGAAAATTAAAACTAGAATTGAAATCCTATAAAATTTTAAAAAACTTTTTGGAATTGTTGCTGTTCAATTGCCAAGTCATGCCGACTCTTCATGACCCCAGGGACTGGAGCACACTAGAATTCTCTGTCCCTCATTGTTTCCCAGAGTTTGCCCAAGTTCATGTCCAATGAATTGGTGATGCCATCCAACCATCTCATCTTCTGTCACCCTCTTCTCCTTCTACCTCAAATAAGAAGTAATATATAATGGATAATTATATATAGTATACATTTCTATATACTATAATATACAATATGGTGGCTCAGATGGTAAAGAATCTACTGTCAATGCAGGAGACCCAGGTTCAATCCCTAGGTCAGGAATATCCCCTGGAGATGGAAATGGCTACCCACTCCTGTATTCTTGCCTGGAGAATTGCATGGGCAGAGGAGCTTGGTGGGTTACAGTCCTTGGGGTTGCGTAGAGTCAGACACACCTGACTGACTAACATTTTCACTTTTCACAATATAACAAATGTTTTATTATATTAAATTATAATTAATAAACATTATATAACATAAATTTATAAGTAAAATTTGCATTAATATAAAATAGAGCAAGAAACAGATGGTCATGGATCATTAGAACCAGGCAAGCCACATCTAAGGGAGTAGAGGTGAGGCAATTCTTAGAAAGGAGACCTTGTGCCAAGACTAGGGGGAGGAGGGGATGAAAGTAGATTTCTACACTTCTCAGCAAGGACCAATCCAGGCAGACACCTCCTGGAGGGTGGCCAAGCCCTCTTCTGTGAATTCATGAGACTCTGGCTATCTTTCTCAAGTACTTAAGTTGTGACCTGCATCTAGAAAGGGATGGTTCAAACCAAACTTCAGTCAACAGGTGAGATGAATAAACAAATTGTGCTCCGTTCACACAGTGAAATGATGCTGCTGCTGCTAAGTCACTTCAGTCGTTTCCGACTCTGTGTGACCCCATAGACGGCAGCCCACCAGGCTCCCCCGTCTCTGGGATTCTCCAGACAAGAATACTGGAGTAGGTTGTCATTTCCTTCTCCAGTGCATAAAAGTGAAAAGTGAAAGTGAAGTTGCTCAGTCGTGTTCAACTCTTAGTGACCTGACGGACTGCAGCCTACCAGGCTCCTCTGTCCATGGGATTTTCCAGGCAAGAGTACTGGAGTGGGTTGCCATTGCCTTCTCCACAGTGAAATGCCACTCCATCACAAAGAAAAAAGACTAAAATATATTTAAAATTTTTTTATTATTATTATATTTTTTTACTTTACAATATTGTATTGGTTTTGCCATACATCAACATGCATCTGCCATGTGTTCCCCATCCTGAACCCCCCTCCCATCTTCCTCCCCATACCATCCCTCTGGGTCACCCCAGTGCACCAGCCCCAAGCTTCCTGTATCCTGCATCGAACCTGGACTGGTGATTCATTTCTTATATGATATTATACATGTTTTAATGCCATTCTCCCAAATCATCCCCCCCTCGATTCATGCTTTGACATGGATTATTTTCCAAATTTCTATACAGAGTGAAATAATTCAGACAGAAATGAGTATATATAATGTATAACTGTATTTATATAAAATGCTAGAAGTACAAACTAGTATAGAGTGACATAAAGCTGATCAGTGGCTGCGTAGGGATGGAAGAGGGTTGAGTGTGTAGGGATGAGCAGGAAGGACATTACAAAGAACATGAAGAAACTGAGGAGATAGGTATGTTCAGTCTTGATTTTGGTGATGATTTTACAGGTATCTACAAATGTCAAAATTTATCAAATTGTATAGTTTAAATATGTTCAATTTATATGTCCATTATGAAAAATATTTAATTATGAGCTTCTCCTTTAAAAAATTTAAATGTGGGGAGTTCCCTGGTGGTCCAGTGGTTAGGATTCAATGCTTTCACGTCCATGGCTTGGGTTCAAAACCTGATGGGCTAACTGAGATTCTGTAAGCCATGCAGTGCAGCCAAGAAAAATTTTAAATTACTTAATTAATTATTTTAAAGGGATGGTTCAGAATAGATCATCTCAAAGTCACCTTCAGTTTTATTATTTTGTACATTTATCACAGCAGACTAACAGTTAAATGGCCAAGAAACTGTGACCAACTTGATTTTCTTGGTGTGCAAATTTTTCTGTCTCTGATTTCATCTCCAAATGTCTGACAGAGAGGGATGCTTTTGCCAGAGGTACATCCCAATAACCACAAAATAAGTGTGAAGTGTCTAATTTGCATATCACAATAACCACTATGATGCATAAATAATTATTTCTTTTATATACTCATGCACATAAATGAGAAGAAGCTTGCACTTTTAGAAAGAAAGATATGAAATATTCACCAAAATACAATGATATGTTGATCTGGGGAAGAAAGGAGCAAAATTAAATCATTTGTTAAATATATGTGAAAAGGGATCTAAAAAAACAGAAAGACAAGTGTAAAAGTACTAAATTAGATATTAGAAGTGCTTATTTGAATCCAGAAGCTTAGATATGAGTCCAATATCTGCTAAGATATTCAGCAGATTTTGTAAGCACTTTGTAGCTTTTTCTATTTTTAAAATGGTCAGTATGATTTCTCTATAGCTTATGGCACAGGATTAGAGAAAGTTACTACATTGAAAGCACTAAATCAAAATAAATTGATGATTTTCAGTGTTGGAAGAGTTGTGTATAAACTAATACTAAGCAGTCTAGGGTGCCTTTAAATTATCTGTATCATCTTTAATCATAAAACAAAGATGAGAGAGTTTCATTCAAGCATAGTATATTCAGAAAAAGTTCATTGTCTCAGGAAAGGCTTACCAGCTTAAAGCATTTAATAATACAAATGATGTGCTAATATAATTCTGATTTATATCAATCAAGAGATTAAAGTAAAATAACAAGAATATTTTTAATATGTATTCACTCTTGTCCCAAAGATATGATGCTCTGATCTTTAAATTTTGATGTTTGATTACAACAATCTAAAAGTTAGAAGAGAATCAAGCAATTAACTCACTCAGTGCATGGGACACACAGCACCCTCCAATCTTAAGACCCAGAACAAGTCTTCATGTCTGAAAAGCTGATGAATGTTATACAAAGTGAATAGCTTAACTTATCCAATGTGAGTTGCTTAAATTAATTTAGTTTCAAATCTGTGGGTCACACACAGTGTGTTTACCAGCCTGTCTATCATTTATCTCCTTCATTTCACTTTTCTATTCTTTTGGCTGTTTTTTAATTTGGACTTTCATGTGAATCATTGAAATCATTCATCAAAGAATGATGAAGCCGAATTTAAGTGTTTGGGTCAAATTTGAAGCATAATTTATTTTACATTAGAAGACCTTAAACACATATGACTACATTTTCTACCCAGCGTGTGTTCACTGTGAATCTATTTTCAATTCCTCCATCTAAAATGTAGACTTACCCAGAAAATAAATTTGCCCTTGAGGAATTCTTTCTCAAGACTTTGCCAGTGACAATGAGTTTGATGGCTTTTCGAAACCAAGGATAAAAGAAAGCATAAATCAAGGGGTTCATAGCTGAGTTATAATAAGCAACCCAAACCAATATTTCATAAACATAAGTGGGAGTGATGAAACCTAGGAAGGCATCAATTATGGAATCCAGGAAGTAAGGCAGCCAGGAGACCAGAAACGCTAGCACTGCGATGCCCAGCGTTTTTGCAGCCTTTCTCTCCCTCTTGGCCACTCTGTCTTGGTAGCTGTCTGAGCATCGCCCAGTCTTATTGCTCAGATTCTCAATTTTTCTAGCTTGTTGTTTAGCGATGAGGAAAACATTGGAGTAAAGAACTATCATCACAAGCGTGGGAATGAAGAATAAAATGAAATTCACTAATACCCAACTTTGATTCACTGCAACTTGACAGCCTCCCACACAGGTGAGAGCACTTACTAGATCTTCCAGTCCAGCTGCATTTGCTCCTGTGCCAAGAAGGGAAAAAGAATAAATAATCGAAAAGAGCCAGGAGAAGGCAATACACATGCCAGAAACAGACACAGCGAACCTGGTGGGATAGACCAGGGGGTCAGTGATCGCAATGTACCTGTCCAGAGAGATAAAGCACAAGTGGTAGATGGAAGCTAGACAGAATGACACATCAAAACAGGAATGAAATTGACAGCAACTCTCCCCAAAGTACCAACAGCTCTCCACGGATCTCACTGTGCTGAAGGGCATCACAGTCACACCCACCAAGAAGTCTGCACAGGCCAGGGAGGCAATCAAGCAATTGGTTGGAGAATGTAGCTGCTTGAAGTGGAGAATGGAAATCATTACCAAGAGGTTTCCAAATAGAGCCACCACAGCTCCAAAGCTGAACACTGTGTACAGGATGAGGCGGGGACCTGGTGAGTAGGGGATTTTCACACAAGATCCATTCAGGTGCTCGTAGCAGAGTTGTACAGCTGTAGATGTGGATGAGCTGCTGTTCATGGTGCTGCTATAGATAGCACGTAAACATTCAGAGAAGTTCCTCCCTTTTTCAATCAAATAAAATAGAACAAAAGATCTTTGAACCAATTATTTCTGTTATTATTACCAAACATTATCGTGTGACCTGTCATGTATTTATGTTAATTTTAGTATCTGAACATATTAAATAACTGTATATTGAATTTTAATTTATTTTAATTTTAGAATATAAAGTATTATTTTTATACTTAAAATGTACTATGAAACAATATTCTAAATTGAATAATAATTTAACTTCAAATAAATCTGTTGCAAATTTTCTTTTCCCACAAAAGATGTCTTACCTTACAATTTAACAACAATTTTTATTACCTGGCTGATGTTTGGGTGGGCATTCCTCTTTGTCAAAGTTAGCACGGTGCGTATTGATTTGTTTATTCATTCATTACCTTTTAGGGAAGCCCATATAATGTCAGTGGTAAAAATCCTGCCTGCAAATGCAGGAGGTGCAAAAGACGCGAGTTACCTTTTACTACTCACCTCCAAACTATCTAAAAAGTTAATGCCAAATCCCCCCAGGAAGCACAGCCAAATCCCATATCCAAAATCATCTACAGTGGAGTCCCTATGGTGCAAGGTGTGAAGAAGAAATTTACACTTTTAATCTCCAATTAAAATTTATTGTTTGACGTAGAATAGCATGGATACAAAACCCAAGGAAAAAGAGTGAACACTCTCACTCATAATGAAGCAGAAATCTTAAACAAAGTAAAATTAACAGCATATAAAGAGATGATACATCTTGGAGTTGGTGATGGACAGGGAGGCCTGGTGTGCTGTAATTCATGGGGTTGCAAAGAGTCGGACACGACTGAGCGACTGAACTGAACTGAACTGATGCCAAGAATGGAAGTTTGCTTTAACAATTGAAAATCTATTACTATAATTCACCATTTTAACAGATTTAAATTGTATGATCATCCAATGAAATACAAAATTCCATCTGATATATTTCAAAATTTATTCATTGCTAAAAGGAAAAAGTCTTAGCTAAGTAAAAATACGGATCATTTTATCTGAAGAGATCTACCCAAAAAGGACCTATTGCACAGGATATATTGCAGAGAGATATTTAAGAGCATTCTCTTTAAGATGAATAAAAACTCAGAGACACTTCAGTAGGAGAAAATTTATGAGCTGTAAAGCATGCAAGATATCTGTAAATTCAAATGCATTCCAGTCATTCATGTATATTACATTTATATTTGCTTATTTATTGTATAGACCTTGTCAAGAAAATCAGAATTATCAAAGGAATAGTTCATGCAAAGATGGACACAATAAAGAACAGAAATGGTAATGACCTAATACAAGCAAAAGAGATTAAGAAGAGGTGGCAAGAATACACAGAAGAACTGTCCCAAAAAGGTCTTAGAGACTCAGATAACCATGATGGTGTGGTCATTCATCTACAGCCAACATCCTGGAGTGTGAAGTCAGATGGGCCTTAGGAAAAATTACTATGAACAAAACTAGTGGAGGTGATGGAATTCCAGCTGAGCTATTTCATATCTTAAAAGATAATGCTATGAAAGTGCTATACTCAATAGGCCAGGAAATTTGGAAAACTCACCAGTGGCCACAGGACTGGAAAAGATCAGTTTTCATTCCAGTCCCAAAGAAGGACAATGTCCAAAATGTTCAAACTACCACACAATTGTGCTTATTTCACATGCCAATAAGTTAATGCTCAAAGCTCTCCAAGCTAGGCTTCAATAGTAAACTGAGAACTTCCAGAGGTACAAGTGGGATTTAGAAAAGGCAGAGGAACCAGAGATCAAATTGCCATCATCCACTGGATCAGAGACAAAGTAAAAGAATTCCAGAAAACTATACTTCATTGACTTTGCTAAAACATTTGATCTTGTGGATCACAACAAACTGTGGGAAATTGTTCAAGAGATGGGAATACCAGACCACCTTACCTGCCTCCTGAGAAGTGCTATATGAGAAGCCCTCCTTCAAGAAGCAACAATTAAAACTAGACATGAAACAATGGACTGGTTCAAAACTGGGAAAACAGTACATTAAGGCTGTACATTGTCACCCTGCTTACTTAACTTCTATGCAGAATATATCATGCAAAATGCTGGACTGGATAAAGCGCAAGCTGGAATCAAGACTGCCAGGAGAAATATCAATAACTTCAGATATGAAGATGACACCACCCTAGGGGCAGAAAGTGAAGAGGAGGTGAAAGGTGAAAGAGGAAAGTAAAATATCTGGCTTACAATTCAACATTCAAAAGACTAAGTTCACGGCCTCCAGTCCCATCACTTCATGGCAAATAGAGGGGAAAAAATGGAAACAGTGAAGACTTGATTTTCTTTGGCTTCAGAATCACTATGGATGTTGTCTGCAGCCATGAAATTTAAAAATGTTTATTCCTGGGAAGAAAAGCTATGACAAACTTAGCATATTAAAAGCAGAGATATTACTTGCCAACAAAGGTCCATATAGTCAGAGCTATGGTTTTTCGAGTAGTCATGTATGGATGTGAGATCTGGACCATAAAGAAGGCTGAGCCTGAAGAATTTATGTTTTCAAATTGTGGTACTGGAGAAGAATCTTGAGAATCCCTTGGAGGGCAAGATGATCAAACCAGTCAATCCTAAAGGAAATCAATCCTGAATATTCATTGAAAGGACTAATGCTAAAGCTCCAATATTTTCGCCTCCTGATGCAAAGAGCTGACTCATTGGAAAAGACCCTGATGCTGGGAAAGATTGAGGGCAGGAGGAGAAGGGGGTGATAAGAGGATGAGATAGTTAGATAAGACCACCAACTCAATGGACAAGAGTTTGAGTAAACTCAGGGAGACAGTGAGGGACAGGGAATCCTGGTGAACCACTCTCCATGGGGGGGTCACAAAGAGTTGGACATGACTTAGCGACTGAACAACAACAGCAATAAAACAATGCTTATAAAATGTGATAATATTGGACCATTTTGTCTTTTACTGGACTCCAAAGAGATTGCTCCTAAATTTTCATCTCTCAGTGTGTGCTGAATTTCGTGATAGATATATATTTATCATTTTAAAGAAGGAAACAATGAGCAATCAAAACTTTGAATAGAACTCAGGCAAGATCAAAGGGCTTCATTCTCATACTTAGTATTAACATGATCTGGTGTCTTTGTTACTTTTCTCTTGAGTAATAATATGATAGATTCATTCCTACCTACTAATGGAGAAGGAAATGTCAACCCACTCCAGTGTTCTTGCCTGGAGAATCCCAGGGACAGGGGAGCCTGGTGGGCTGCTGTCTCTGGGGTTGCACAGAGTCGGACACGACTGAAGAGACTTAGCAGCCTACTTACTAATGAGTTTTCCTGGAATCATTTTGTCAACTCTAATTCAGTCATCTAAGGCTAAGGAGGTTATAATACGGTACCAACAAAAGCATTACATGCTTGTGTAATTAGAAAGCTTTGATCAGCCAACCTGGGTAGTCATATTTAGGAAAGACTATTCTGAAGTGATCTTCCCTGTGGCTCAGATGGTAAAGAATCTGCCTACAATGCAGGAGACCTGGGTTCGATCCCCGGGTCAGTAAAATGTTCTGGAGAAGGAAATGGCAATCCACTCCAGTGTTCTTGCCTGGAGAATCCCATGGACAGAGGAGCCTGGCAGGCTACAGTTCGTGGGGTTGCAAAGAGTCAGACACGACTGAGCAACTAACACTGCTACTGCTATCCTGGAGTGAATGCAAGAATATGCTCTTTTGTTTTCTCTTTCTTCTGTTGAGTTCCACATACTCACTACATGCTCAAAAGAAATTTCATATTCAGAATTGTACTAGAGATTTTGGTATTATACATAACAATAGAATATTTTTCCTACCCATAGGCAATATTTTAAAAATCTTTAATTTTCCTTTGGTCTGACTATCTATAATTTAATTTAGTAACAGTGTAATTCTGTGTGACATTTATTGAATGGAACTATTATCTGACTCTTTCACTTAATTTTTTTTATGTTCTCTATGCTCTAAAAATAGGAAGATGTCCTTTTTTAAAATCTGCTGCAGTTAATCTGATGTATTGAGGATAGTAAGTGATAACATGAAAATGTACTTATTTTTATCATGCTGCTGCTCTACTTGTCTTCCTTTTTCCAAGCCCAGTCTTCCATTTATGGAAATTAATCCTACAGTCCCAAACTAATCTACCCTTCTATTTGCCTACTTTTGCCTACACAAGTCCAAACATGCTGGGGATTCCTCAAAAGTCCTTTCTACTGAAAAAGAAGGTTGTTTTAACAACTTTTAAACCCGCAGGCCATGGGACCATATGTGGGTGAGAAGACAATATTATAGGAATGACCAAATACAATGTGCCAGTCTTGTGATGGCAACTCATCCTCTGCTCACAGGAGTTAGATCTACGATATACTTCTGAGTCTCAAAAAATATATTTTAAAATGAATTGTCCATACTACCTGCAAAATTATTTTCCATGAGGAAAATACTAGATAAACTACATTTTTTTAATCCTTAGCTATCCTTACATAGGTACTTAGCGAAGTGAAGTCGCTCATCGTTGGACTCTTTGCGACCCCATGGACTGTAGCCTACCAGGCTCCTCTCTCCATGGGATTTTCCAGGCAATAGTCCTGGAGTGGATTGCCATTTCCTTCTCCAGGGGACCTTCCCAACCCAGGGATTGAATCCGGGTCTCCCGCATTGTAGACAGACGCTTTACCATCTGAGTCACTTATTTATATATAATTAATGTTCAGTATTTGTTTGAAAACAATGAAAAGACTCAGTGAAAACCAATGAAAAAAATTACTTCAAATGAATGACAAGACAGAAAAATCCAAAAGAAAAAGACATACATACCAGTACTTATATAACAATGGTTTCATTATACAAAATACACTGGACTTCCACAATGGCTCGGCAGGTAAAGAATCTGCCTGCAATACAGGAGACACAGGAGACATGGGTCAGAGATTTATACATTGTTTATACTTTTTCTAATATTAGGGTTTTTTGCAGCAAAAGCAAAGAATTTTTGATCCTACAACATCCTGGAGAGGTAAATACAGACAGACTACACTTAGGTGAGAAAACTGCTGAGAAAAAAATGAGAATGTGAATTACACATTATATTCAAGTCAGACAAATTGATGCAGAAATGGTCCCTGCTAGTGATAATAATTTTTTCACATGCAGATTTTCTATTAGCTAACAATCATTGTATCAGATTTTTTGGTAAATTTTTTCCACAGTTTCTACTTCTTTATCAGATCAGATCAGATCAGTCGCTCAGTCTTGTCCGACTCTTTGCAACCCCATGAACTGCAGCACGCCAGGCCTCCCTATCCATCACCAGCTCTCGGAGGTCATTCAGACTCACATTCATCGAGTCAGTGATGCCATCCAGCCATCTCATCTTCTCTCATCCCCTTCTCCTCCTGCCCTCAATCCCTCCCAGCATCAGAGTCTTCTCCAATGAGTCAACTCTTCGCATGAGGTGGCCAAAATACTGGAGCTTCAGCTTTAGCATCATTCCTTCCAAAGAAATCCCAGGGCTGATCTCCTTCAGAATGGACCGGTTGGATCTCCTTGCAGTCCAAGGGACTCTCAAGAGTCTTCTCCAACACCACAGTTCAAAAGCATCAATTCTTCGGCGCTCAGCTTTCTTCACAGTCCAACTCTCACATCCATACGTGACCACAGGAAAGACCATAGCCTTGACTAGGCGAACCTTTGTTGGTAAAATGATGTCTCTGCTTTTGAATATGCTATCTAGGTTGGTCATAACTTTCCTTCCAAGGAGTAAGCGTCTTTTAATTTCATGGCTGCAGTCACCATCTGCAGTGATTTTGGAGCCCAGAAAAATAAAGTCTGACACTGTTTCCACTGTTTCTCCATCTATTTCCCATGTAGTGATGGGACCAGATGCCATGATCTTCGTTTTCTGAATGTTGAGCTTTAAGCCAACCTTTTCACTCTCCACTTTCACTTTCATCAAGAGGCTTTTGAGTTCCTCTTCACTTTCTGCCATAAGGGTGGTATCATCTGCATATCTGAGGTTATTGCTATTTCTCCCGGCAATCTTGATTCCAGCTTGTGTTTCCTCCAGTCCAGCATTTCTCATGATGTACTCTGCATATAAGTTAAATAAACATGGTGACAATATACAGCCTTGACGTACTCCTTTTCCTATTTGGAACCAGTCTGTTGTACCATGACCAGTTCTAACTGTTGCTTCCTGACCTGCATACAGATTTCTCAAGAGGCAGATCAGGTGGTCTGGTATTCCCATCTCTCTCAGAATTTTCCACAGTTTATTGTGATCTACACAGTCAAAGGCTTTGGCATAGTCAATAAAGCAGAAATAGATGTTTTTCTGGAACTCTCTTGCTTTTTCCATGATCCAGAAGATGTTGGCAATTTGATCTCTGGTTCCTCTGCCTTTTCTAAAACCAGCTTGAGCATCAGGAAGTTCACGGTTCACATATTGCTGAAGCCTGGCTTGGAGAATTTTGAGCATTACTTTGCTAGCGTGAGAGATGAGTGCAATTGTGCGGTAGTTTAAGCACTCTTTGGCATTGCCTTTCTTTGGGATTGGGATGAAAACTGACCTTTTGCAGTCCTGTGGCCACTGCTGAGTTTTCCAAATTTGCTGGCATATTGAGTGCAGCACTTTCACAGCATCATCTTCCAGGATTTGGAATAGCTCCACTGGAATTCCATCACCTCCACTAGCTTTGTTCCTAGTGATGCTTTCTAAGGCCCACTTGACTTCACATTCCAGGATGTCTGGCTCTAGGTCAGTGATCACACCATCATGATTATCTGCGTCGTGAAGCTCTTTTTTGTACAGTTCTTCTGTGTATTCTTGCCACCTCTTCTTAATATCTTCTGCTTCCGTTAGATCCATACCATTTCTGTCCTTTATCGAGCCCATCTTTGCATGAAATGTTCCTTTGGTATCTCTGATTTTCTTGAATAGATCCTTAGTCTTTCCCATTCTGTTGTTTTCCTCTATTTCTTTGCATTGATCGCTGAAGAAGACTTTCTTATCTCTTCTTGCTATTCTTTGGAACTCTGCATTCAGATGTTTATATCTTTCCTTTTCACCTTTGCTTTTTGCTTCTCTTCTTTTCGCAGCTATTTGTAAGGCCTCCCCAGACAGCCATTTTGCTTTTTTGCATTTCTTTTCCATGGGGATGGTCTTGATCCCTGTCTCCTGTACAATGTCACGAACCTCATTCCATAGTTCATCAGGCACTCTATCTATCAAATCTAGGCCCTTAAATCTATTTCTCACTTCCACTGTATAATCATAAGGGATTTGATTTAGGTCATAATCAGTAGCTAATACCTGATTCCAAAGCAGAATTACTGTTTCCACAATACTACAAGTGAACATTCTAAGATTCTTCCCAGCTGTTAAGCAGAAGGGGCTTACCTTCTGCTCCAAAAGCTCCAGGAAGATACAGAGGAGATAGAGTTCCCGGAGAGCAGTAAATAAACAGACCCTTAGATAATATCCTCAAGGCTGGACTGTCTGATATGGGCTGAATCAGGTCCTCTCATCCCCAATTCATATGTTGAATTCCTAACTCTCAGTATTTTGCAATATAACTGTATTTGCAGACAAGATCTTTAAAAAGTTAATTAAGCAAAAATGAGTTTTTAATCCTATATGACTGGTATTCTTAGAAGAGTAGATTAGGACACAGACTCACATGTAGCAAGGACCATAAGAGGACACAGAGAGAAGACAGCCATCTGTAGTCCAAGGAGAGGGGTCCTCTGAGCAAACGAACTCTTGCTGACACATTGATCATGGAATTCTAACCTCTACATTTCTACGTGAGAGAAGTAATTTCTGTCGATTGATTCAGCCCACCTGTGATACTTTGCTATGACAGCCCTAGAAAATGAAATAATGTTGCAGAAGACTGAGAAAGAAGGACCATTGAAAGACAAATGAAAGTTGAACCTAAAGGAGAAAATGATTACAGATTTGAGAATGAAAAATGAGATTCAGGATTCACAGAAATGGATATATGGTACATATAGTATACATATATATATAGTATAAGAAGTACATATAGTAAGGATGTTTACAAAGCATCAAGACAGATGATACTAGTAAACCACTTTATCATTTATTACTTTGTTAAATTGCTTCAGTTGTGTCCAACTCTTGCTGAGCCTATGAACTGTAGCCCCCCAGGGTCCTCTGTCCATGGAATTCTCCAGGCAAGAATATTGGAGTGGGTTGCCAGGCCCTCCTCAAGGCCCTGCCTTTATTACTTAGTGCAATAAATATCTTTAGTATATGGTGAAGGCACCTGTCTGTGACTTTGCTCCTGGCTAATTTGAAATATGTATATATATATTTCCCAATTTTGAAAGGCTTTATTCATTTTTTGTATCTAATTTCATCATAAATTCATAATTTTAAAAATAGTCCTAAATTTTTCAACTTAGTGCTTTCATTTACTCTGAAAATAAGCTAGTGGTTGATGAGCTATCCTTAAAAAGTCCCCCACTTAAAATAGCTTTCAAGGCTTTCCTAAACCAAGGGTAAAATAAAGTATAAATCAAAGTGTTCATGGCTGAGTTAGAATACGAACCTCAACAGCAAATCTCATAAATATAGGCAGGGGTTATGAAACCTATAAAGGCATCAATTAATATATCAATTGTATATGGTTACCATGAAATCATAAATGCTACTACTGTGACCCCCAGTGTTTTAGCTGCTTTTCTCTCTCTCTTGGCCACTCTGGATTTATAACTCTGTGATTCTGTTTTGCTACCAGTATTTTCAATTTTTAGAGCTTGTTGTTTAGCTATTTAAAAAATCTTGCCATAAAGAATTATCATAGCAACAATAGGTATAAAAAATAACAAAACACTTATCAAAACCTATATACAGTTGAGAGCACTTACTAATTCCTCCATCCTACTGTCACTGACACCTGTGTAAGACACAGCTCCACTGTACACAAGGGGCAGAATCCAGGAGATGCTGATGTATACCCCTGACACAGACACCTTGAACTTGGTGGGACAGATGAGGAGGTCAGTAACAGCAACTTACCTGTCGATGGAGATGAAGCACAAGTGGAAGAGAGAAGTAACAAAATGTCACATCACAGGAACTGTGAAGGGCACAAAATCTGGCTCCAAAGTACCAACAGCTCTCCACGGACCTGACCATGCTGAAGGGCATCACGGTCACTCAACACAGACCAGAGAGGTGATCAAGAAATTGGCTAGAGAATGCAGCTGCTTGAAGTGAAGAACTGAAGTCTGAAGTCATCACCAAGAAGTTTCCAAAGATAGCCAATAAAGACTTGAAGCCAAACACTGTGTACAGAATCACCCAAGATGCAGGCAAGTAAGGAGATTTAATACAAGATCTGTTCAAATTGTCATAGTAGAGCTGCACAGTTTCAGGTTGGAAATGATTGCTGGCCATGGTTCTGCAGTTGGATGCTTGCTTTGTTTCTTCTTTTCAGAAAAATGGTCTTCAATTCTGAAAATTAAAAAAAAAAACCTGCATACTTGAGTACTAGTTTTAAAAACTGTCTCATATTTTGTCCTCTTCCCATTTTGTTATGAAGAGAAACTAAAAGAATTTTTTTAATTTTATTTTATTTAACTTTACAATATTGTATTGGTTTTGCCATATATCAAAGTGAATCAGCCACAGGTATACATGTGTTTCCCCATCCCGAACCCTCCTCCCTCCTCCCTTCCCATATCATCCCTCTGGGTTGTCCCAGTGCATCAGCCCCAAGCATCCAGTATCGTGCATCGAACCTGGACTGGCAACTCATTCCATATATGGTATTATACATATTTCAATGCCATCCTCCCAAATCATCTCACCCTCTCCCTCTCCCAGAGCCCAAAAGACTGTTCTATACATCAGTGTCTCTTTTGTTGTCTCGTATATAGGGTTATTGTTACCATCTTTCTAAATTCCATATATATGCGTTAGTATACTGTATTGGTGTTTTTCTTTCTGGCTTGCTTTGCTCTGTATAATAGACTCCAGTTTCATACACCTCATTAGAACTGATTCAAATGTATTCTTTTTAATGCCTGACTAATACTCCATTGTGTATATGTACCACGGCTTTCTTATCCATTCATCTGTGGATGGACATCTATGTCCATGTCATGGCTATTATAAACAGTGCTGCGATGAACATTGGAGTACACGTGTCTCTTTCAATTCTGGTTTCCTCAGTGTGTATGCCCAGCAGTGGGATTGCTGGATCATAAGGCAGTTCTATTCCCAGTTTTTTAAGGAATCTCCACATTGTTCTCCATAGTGGCTGTACTAGTTTGCATTCCCACCAACAGTGTAACCCAGCATTTATTGCTTGTAGACTTTTGGATTACAGCCATTCTGACTGGTGTGAAATGGCACCTCATAGTGGTTTTGATTTGCATTTCTCTGATAATGAGTGATGTTGAGCATCTTTTCATGTGTTTGTTAGCCATCTGTATGTCTTCTTTGGAGAAATGTCTATTTAGTTCTTTGGCCCATTTTTTGATTGGGTCATTTATTTTTCTGGAATTGAGCTGTAGGAGTTGCTTGTATATTTTTGAGATTAGTTGTTTGTCTGTTGCTTCATTTTCTATTATTTTCTCCCATTCTGAAAGCTGTCTTTTCACCTTGCTTATAGTTTCTTTTGTTGTGAAGAAGCTTTTAAGTTTAATTAGGCCCCATTTGTTTATTTTTGCTTTTATTTCCGATATTCTGGGAAGTGGGTCATAGAGGATCCTGCTGTGATGTATGTCGGAGAGTGTTTTGCCTATGTTCTCCTCTAGGAGTTTTATAGTTTCTGGTCTTATGTTTAGATCTTTAATCCATTTTGAGTTTATTTTTGTGTATGGTGTTAGAAAGTGCTCTAGTTTCATTCTTTTACAAGTGGTTGTCCAGTTTTCCCAGCACCACTTGTTAAAGAGATTGTCTTTAATCCATTGTATATTCTTGCCTCCTTTGTCAAAGATAAGGTGTCCATATGTGCGTGGATTTATCTCTGGGCTTTCTATATGGTTTCATTGATCTATATTTCTGTCTTTGTGCCATTAAAACTCAGAAATACATTCTTTCTATGTTTACATAATATTTCTATAACTATATTTAAATCTCCTAGATAGTTAGCTCTAAGCAAATCTACTATGATTTTCATCAGTCCAGAAACACACTGCCTAATAATTGAAGAAATTTAATTAGTTGGTCCTTTATACCTGTGGATTTCTTCCTTACAAAGGATATGGGTGCATGCTTAGTTGTTCAGGCACTCAATTTTGTCAACTCTTAACGACCCCATGTCCTGTACCCACCAGGCTCCTCCAACCATGGCATTTTTCAGGCAAAAATACTGGAGTGAGTTGCAATTTCCTATTTCAGTGGATCTTCCTGACCCAAGGAATGAACTCAGGTCTCCTTCATCTCCAGCATTGGCAGGCAGATTCTTTACCACTGAGCCACCTGGGAAGCCCCCTTATAAAGGATAATCACATGCAACAATTGCATGTTTAAAAAGTTACATCTTGATAGACTTCCACCTTCACATCTGAGAAGTTAACACCTAGGATGCTTTAAGAAGCCAGCCAATAAACTTGGCCCATGATAAATTCCTCACAAGCAACCCCTGTAGTGTAACTCATGAAAGGAAACTTACTTTATGTCATTATAATTAAAAAATTCTGCAGAACATATTACTCTGAGCCCTGTTACCTTATCAAAATCCTTATGATTTTCACAACAGAGAAATTTATTTTAATTCAACTGTTCAGAAATAGCCTTATCCTGTATTTGACAATAATGTTACCTATTGACTATTTATAAGACTGGTTGCACAATTTGCAGGGTTGGGCAAAATAAAAATGTAGAGATCTTTATTCAAAAATATGAAAAATAGTGCCCTCAAAGTACCAAGCTTTTCCCTTTCTCTGCAGTTCCTCTCTCCTGCCAAAATGTTTGATTTTTGCTATGGAATGCCTCTCTTGGACATGGAGATATTAGCAGGGCAAGTGCAGGTCCTCAAAGGTGCCTGGAAACCCTGCCCTGTGACTCAGTGATCCAACCACTACCAGGCTCCCCCTCCCACCAACCGCTGAGATAATAGTCCAGGCTCAGATTGGAGTGAGGAAGCTGAGCCAGGCATCTGCCCTTCTCCTGGGCCTGCCACCTCAACCAAAGACAGATAGACAACCCCCAGAGATGGCAGCCTCCACATCAGGAACCACACAGTACCTGAACTGGTGAAGGAGGGGCTTGGACTCCCTGAATCTCTAAGTAACATGCTGTGCCCTACCAGCCTGAGATGGGATGACACTTGCCGTGCTTGCCCTGAGATTGCTTAGTGCACACCTAACCACAACCTTCTTTGAATCATATCCAGTCCTCATATAGGATGTAGCGGGGAGTGGCAGTGCTAGTAAGTCTGGGTGAGGAAGGAAAGGTGGAACTGGGCCCAAAGAGCCAGGGGTTGGGGATCAGGTGGATGAGAATCCCTCCCATGAAAACAATTATTCAATTAATCATCTACCAAATTCTTCTGGGGAGTATTATCATTTCTTTTCTTTCAATTCTCAAATATAACTTGATTTCTTCCCACTCTTATTTAGTAACCTTGCCTCCCCCTTTTTTGATAATATAACATACAGAATTTAAAGACTGAGAGGGTGGAGAGGTTTGGGGTGCATAATGGAAGCAAGAATCAAGGATGGTTCCAGGCTTTTAGCTTGCCAACAAGAAAGATGCAATAGGAGAAAGAGTACACTAGGGAGTAAGATGACGGGTTAAGTTGGGATTGGCCAGAGGGACATAAAACTGAGGTTCTTTAGTAGTGGTTTAGTCTGTAAATTTTTAGCTCAGAAAAGAAACTTTGCCTGATATGATCACGTGAAATTCTTTAGCATCCTCGTGTTTTGAGAAGTAAATGTGATTGCCTGCTATACACCTGTCATAAAGCCTAGGATATATATCTGATACTCAATAAACATTTGTTGACCAGTTTGGAAGGTATATAGTGAAAATAGAAGGAATCGGATGTGCACCAACTTCAAAGTTATGCCTACAAACAAATACAGATGAGAAAAGATGAAAAAGTGTTCCCACAGACTCCCATGGGATGAAAGTGGTTTGTGAAGGAGAGAATACCAAGAGTGTCAAAGGTTAGTGACAGGTCAGGTTAAATAAAAACTGAGAATTGTTTGTTGTCATTAAAAACTGGATCACTGATGAACATGATTCTACCTCTTCTGGTGGAATATTAGAGATAGACTCCAAATTGCACAGGATTGAGAATTAATGGGAATGAGTAGGGAAGACAAAGAAACCATGAGCAATGGCTGATGTTTTCATGTTAATCATAAAGAAGAAAAGAGACATGAATTTCTATCGGGAAACATATGTTCAGAGAATGCCATGTTGCTATTTAGATTCTGTTTTGATTTGATTCATGTTTATTTTGTTTGGGGATGCTAAAGTGACTAATGAGGAATCCGAGGAAACTGAGCTCTGATCAGAAAAGTTTTACTGCCAAGCCAGGTGCAAACAAGCACGGATGAAGGCCCTGGGAGACTAGAGTCAAGGGAGCAGAAATAGTTTTCTTAAAGCCAAGCGTCCATGAACTACCAATAATTAAGAAAGCAAAGTTTCTGAGTGCTGCTGACAGGGAAATGGAACATGGGTTCACTTGTTAGATAAGCACCAGCCTGATTGGAAATGTCTGCAAACCTACAAGGAGTGCCTGACTCGGGATCTGGGCCTTGTACTAGATTCCTATTGTTGCTATAACAAATTACCACAAATTTAATGGCTTACAGCAACACAAGTTTATTATCTCATAGTTTCAGAGGCTAGAAATGTAATGGGTCTCATTGGACTAAAACCAGGCATTGACAGTGCTGTCATCCAGCTGGAAGTTCTACAGGAGAATCTGTCTCTTGTCTTTCCTGACTTCTAGAGGTCACTTGAGGAGCTTCCATGGTGGCTCAGATGGTAAAGAACTGCCTGCAGTGCAGGAAGCCTGGGTTCAATCCCTGGGTCAAGAAGATCCGCTGGAGAAGGGAATGGCAACCCACTCTAGTATTCTTGCCTTGAGAATTCCATGGATAGAGGAACCTGGTGAGCTACATACAGTCCAGTCCATGGGGTCAAAAAGGGTTGGACACGACTAACTGGTGTGGCCTCTAGAGGTCCCTTGCATTCCTTAGCTTGTAGTCCCTTTCTTCAAACAGGATGCTGCTGCTGCTGCTGCTAAGTCGCTTCAGTCATGTCTGACTCTGTACAACCCCATAGACGGCAGCCCACGAGGCTCCCCCCATCCCTGGAATTCTCCAGGCAAGAACACTGGAGTGGGTTGCCATTTCCTTCTCCAGTGCATGAAAGTGAAAAGTGAAAGTGAAGTCGCTCAGTTGTGTCTGACTCTTAACAACCCCTCGGACTGCAGCCTACCAGGCTACTCCATACATGGGATTTTCCAGGCAAGAGTACTGGAGTGTGTTGCCATTGCCTTCTCTGCCAAACAGGATAGCATCTTCAAATCTCTGACTCTGACTCTTCCCTCAACTACCTTTTTCATTTCTAATGACCCTTGTGATTACACTGAGCTCACCTGGATAGTCAAAAATAATCTTGCCATCTCAAAATCCTTAACCACATCTACAAAGTCCACTTAGCCACGTAAGGGCCTTGTCCATTTCACTTCAGAGATTAAGCTATCACTTTGCAACAGCAAATAAATGATGAAGTAAAGTCAAATGGAGGCAACTGCAAAAGTGAACATCCACAGGCTCTGAGGATTAGTATTAATACACTAAAAATCCCTTGATGAATCCTTGTACTGCAAGGTGTGAACTTGGAAGGTTATTTTCAAGAGTGATTATTAAGAGAGTTATTTTACAAAAGTCTTCACATTAAGTTAGATTATCATTATGTTTATTTGGCCAAAGACTTTTTTTCTTCTTAGACTTGAGCTTTTTCTCTATTCACAGTCCTGCTGTGGCCACATTACTGGATTTTTTGTTACAAAGCTATGACAGGTTACAAGCAGTGAGAATCAGTCCTTGGCTTTTTTTCCTCCAGTTAAGAAACATTTTTGTATCTGAACTGGATACCAACAAACAGAAAACGAAACACACATTGTGAGCAACTTGAAAAGGATGAATTACATTACAGGAAAGCATTAAAAACGCCATGGTATTTAGATACACCCTCCTTTCTGAGCTTCTACAACTATCAGTGCTGGTAGAGAAAAGATCATTCTCTTCCCAGGATGTTGTCACTGGGAGAAGATTGCAGTGTCTCTCCATCCATGTAAGAAATGGGCGTAAATCCTCTGAATACTGCTGCTGTGAGATTCTCACAGACAGAAGACTTCACATTCCCATCTGCAGTGGGCTCAATGCTGTACCCCACCCCCACAAAGAACATGCCCACGTTCTAACCCCCAGAGCCAGATCTTCTTTGAAAAAGATGCCTTCATGAGTCCTGTACTACATGGATGGGCACTAAATCCAAGAGCAGTGTCCTCAGACAAAAGTTGAGAAAGAGAAGAGTGAAGTTGGCTTTGTGAAGATGGAGCCAGAGATTGGAATGATGCTGCTACAAGCCAAGGAATGCTTGGAGCCATCAGAAGCCGGAAGAGACAGAGAATGACTCTACCCAGAGCCATGGGAGGGGGAGCTTGGCCCCGTCAGTGCTCTGTCAAGACCTCTAAAATCAGAGGTTTTGATTTCAGACCTCTAGTCTACAGGACTATGACAGAATGCATTTCTGTGAGAGAATAAAGCCAGCAAGATTGTGGTCATTTGTTACAGCAGTCCTAGAAAAGAAAACACTGTCCTGGGTACTTTCCATTTCAGTGGTAGAATGGTTGGTGAAGAAGAAATTTCAGCAAAAAATCAAGGAGTGAAAATCAACACAATCGTTCAAAAAACCAGATTTCAGAGCTTTGAAAGCAAATTGTAAATATTGTGAGCTTCTATCATCAGCCATTTAGCAGTCGTCAACCTTATACTGTAGGTATAATTTAACTCATTTTAAAAATAAAGTACATTTTAGAGGAGTTCTGGGTTTAAAACATGGGGCTTCCCTGGCAGCTCAGCTGGTAAAGAACCTGCCTGCAATGCAGGAGACCATGATTCTATCCCTGGGTCAGGAAGATCTCTTGGAGAAGGGATAGGCTTACTCCAGTATTCTTGGGCTTTCCCTGGTGGCTCAGATGGTAATGAATCTGCCTGCAATGCGGGAGACCTGGGTTTGATCCCTGGGTTGGGAAGATACCCTGGAGAATGGAACAGCTACTCACACCAGTATTCTTGCTTGGAGAATTTCATGGACAGAGGAGCCTGGCGGGCTACAGTCCATGAGGATTCAAAAAGTCTGACACAACTGAGCGAATTTCCCTTTCACTTCAGTTTCAGGTTCAAACCAAAATTGTGCGGAAGGTACAGAAATCTCCCATGTGCAGCCTACCCCCATGGAAGCACATCCTCCCTGACTTCAATATCCAGAGAATTTTGAAACTAGACAAGTTAATTTCAATGACAGAGATGAAAGAGGAATTCAGGTTCAGTCCAAACCCCATCACGTTTCATTTTCCTCACTATGCTGAATGTCAGAACCACCTCCACCAATAAGTCAGTCAAGGCCAGAGAGGTGATGAGGAACTTAGTTAGAATGGGCAACTGTTTGAAATGAGACCAGTGAGTACAGCTCCTTATACTGTGGAGAGCTTTATTATCAATTACATTTTCATTTGAAGAGAACATCTGTAATTCTTCTCCCATTGTGTTTGATTTCTATTCTTTTTGTCATTTCTAAAAAGTAAGAGCTACAATACATGTATTTGGTATAAGTTATATGGGGAAACCATCTTCTAAGCTAGGAAGACAGTGTCCCTAGATAATGATTGTAGAGAGCTTTGAATCAGAAAGTGCCTGGATATGCGATCTTGGAAGAGTTACCTAAACTCTCCTGGCATCAGATTGCTCAGCTCTGACTTGGGAGTAATAATACCTGCCGGGGTCCAGCCCCGGTGGATCCAGGGAATTCGAAGCTGGGATGGCGTGGGTGAGGATCAGGAAACAATTGCTTAATTAAAGGTTAATTAAGGATATAAAGAGTGGTTAAATAAGAATAGCTTAGTGAGGAAATTCAGTAGAGAAAAGAGGCTGAATAATTCAGCCAGAAGGTGAGAGAAAGAAAAACATGGGGAGACCAAGCTTCAGTGAACAAGGCCCACACTTTATTTTCCAAAGTAGTTTTTATACCTTAAGTTATGCATAGAGACTGTCTGGGGAGGCCTTACAAATAGCTGTGAAAAGAAGAGAAGCAAAAAGCAAAGGAGAAAAGGAAAGATATAAGCATCTGAATGCAGAGTTCCAAAGAATAGCAAAAAGAAATAAGAAAGCCTTCCTGAGCAATCAATGCAAAGAAATAGAGGAAAACAACAGAACGGGAAAGACTAGGGATCTCGTCAAGAAAATCTGAGATACTAAAGGAACATTTCATGCAAAGATGGGCTTGATAAAGGACAGAAATGGTATGGACTTAACAGAAGCAGAAGATATGAAGAAGAGATGGCAAGAATACTCAGAAGAACTGTACAAAAAAGATCTTCATGACCCAGATCATCATGATGGTGTGATCACTCACCTAGAGCCAGACATCCTGGAATGTGAAGTCAAGTGGGCCTTAACAAAGCTAGTGGAGGTGACAGAATTCCAGTTGAGCTATTCCAAACCCTGAAAGATGATGCTGTGAAAGTGCTGCACTCAATATGCCAGCAAATTTGGAAAACTCAGCAGTGGCCACAGGACTGCAAAAGGTCAGTTTTCATTCCAATCCCAAAGAAAGGCAATGCCAAAGAATGCTCAAACTACCGCACAATTGCACTCATCTCACATGCTAGTAAAGTAATGCTCAAAATTCTCCAAGCTAGGCTTCAGCAATATGTGAACCGATGAACTCCCTGATGTTCAAGCTGGTTTTAGAAAAGGCAGAGGAACCAGAGATCAAGTTGCCAACATCCGCTGGATCATGGAAAAAGCAAGAGAGTTCCAGAAAAACATCTATTTCTGCTTTATTGACTATACCAAAGCCTTTGACTGTGTGGATCACAATAAACTGTGGAAAATTCTGAAAGAGATGGGAATACCAGACCACCTGATCTGCCTCTTGAGAAATCTGTATGCAGGTCAGGAAGCAACAGTTAGAACTGGACATGGAACAACAGACTGGTTCCAAATAGGAAAAGGAGTTCATCAAGGCTGTATATTGTCACCCTGTTTATTTAACTTACATGCAGAGTACATCATGAGAAATGCTGCACTGGAATGCTGGACTGGAAGAAACACAAGCTTGAATCAAGATTGCCTGGAGAAATATCACCTGAGATATGCAGATGACACCAGCCTTATGGCAGAAAGTGAAGAGGAACTAAAAAGCCTCTTGATGAAAGTGAAAGAGGAGAGTGAAAAAGTTGACTTAAAGCTCAACATTCAGAAAACGAAGACCATGGCATCCGGTCCCATCACTTCATGGGAAATAGATGGGGAAACAGTGTCAGACTTTATTTTTCTGGGCTCCAAAATCACTGCAGATGGTGCCTGCAGCCATGAAATTAAAAGGCGCTTACTCCTTGGAAGGAAAGTTATGACCAACCTAGGTAGCATATTCAAAAGCAGAGACATTACTTTGCCAACAAAGATCCATCTAGTCAAGGCTATGGTTTTTCCTGTGGTCATGTATGGATGTGAGAGTTGGACTGTGAAGAAGGCTGAGTGCTGAAGAATTGATGCTTTTGAACTGTGGTGTTGGAGAAGACTCTTGAGAGTCCCTTGGACTGCAAGAAGATCCAACCAGTCCATTCTGAAGGAGATCAGCCCTGGGATTTTTTTGGAAGGAATGATGCTAAAGCTGAAACTCCAGTACTTTGGCCACCTCGTGCGAAGAGTTGACTCATTGGAAAAGACTCTAATGCTGGGAGGGATTGGGGGCAGGCGGAGAAGGGGACAACAGAGGATGAGATGGCTGGATGGCATCACTGACTTGATGGACGTGAGTCTCAGTGAACTCCGGGAGTTGATGATGGACAGGGAGGCCTGGCGTGCTGTGATTCATGGGGTCGCAAAGAGTTGGACATGACTGAGCAACTGATCTGATCTGATCTGATCTGATGCATAGAGGATAATGGGGGAAGGGGTAGAGTCATGCAGCAAGCCAGGCTTTCTTCCTGCAAACTTATCATATGCAAAAGTTTAGGTGATTTGCATCATCTTCTGGCTTGGAGGCCTGTTAACATTTTAAGACTCTTTCTTCAGAAAACTTATTTTTCTCTAAAGGTGATTAGCCAGGCGCCACCCTCCAAAAACATTAGAAAAGGTTGCATTCCTATAGGGCAAAGGTGTGGTGGGCTATAACAAGGAAAAGAATTAACTCAAGGGTCCAAGGTTACAAACATTAGAGCTACTACTTACACCAATTATATTAATCAATACACTACCAGGGACACAGTAGGTAAGGGATATGGAGACTTAGCAGCAAACATTGGCCTAACAAGTGAAAAACCCTTCACCAATACAATTTCTAATCAATCTTTTAACTGCTCAAAAGAATCTGTATTTAGACTGTTTAGAACATCTTATGCCTCTCACAGTTGGGAGGCTCTGAACAATCACATGTGGCCGGAAAAACCTATTCAGGCAGGCTAGAGGACTTCCAAAGAAATTTGTAGGTTCAAACAGTATCACACCCAGGAACTTTATTAACTGGAGCTGTAAGTTAACTCTTTTTTTCAGAGAGAGGTAGTGGGGGACAGCCCCCGTAAAGTCAGAGGTGTAGGTGAGAGCACAAAGCAGAAAGCAGGCAGACTCTGGTTTTGGGGTAGATGCTCGAGAATTTCCAGGGGGACTCCTGAGCTTAATCCTGCCTTTGCATATGCCAAGCCTCCTTTCTCATGACCTTTGCCATAGCTGGAGCTCCTGCTCCCGGCAAATATCCACCATAAAGAGTTGTGTGACTAGAGGTAAGGTAGGAAAGGATCTAACTTATGCTTAAATTGAATTACTATGTTACCAATAACATAGAATAGTACAGGTTAGTATAGTATACAAGAGTTAGAAATATAATAAGCACTAACAAAAATAATAAAACAAGTGCAGGATCTTTACTGCCAATTTACAACTTCACTCCTAAGGACTGAGTAGAATGATGGTGCTGACATTTAAGGTGGGTGAGGAGAATAGAAATCAATTCCAGCAAGCAAGAGGTGAAAGGTGACTTGCATTTGGCATTCTAGAGCAAGTGAGTCTGAAAGGCTGGTGTTGGTGATGATATACCTAAACTGGAGGGATTTCAGGTTTTAGTACAAGTCCACATTCTAAAAATTCTAAAATCAATAACATTGTAAGTTTATGTCTAATTAATTTGGTGACAAACACTGACATAAGGCTATTTCTAATCTTCATTTTTTAATCAATGTATCTGAATATTCATGCAGATATATCAATATTGTGTTGAATATCTGATTATTGGTGCAGAAATAATAATGTGTTGATGACAAATTCCTCACACACTTCATTTGTTTATTCCAAACATTTAATGGATGTGCCTTTTAAATGAAAAATAAAAAAATTTGATTACTAGAAGTCCTGGGAGTTTTAGATAAAAGATTGTAGCTGGCAAATGACAAGTTCTAAGTAAGGACCCAACCAGTCCATTCTGAAGGAGATCAATCCTGGAATTTCTTTAGAAGGAATGATGCTAAAGCTGAAACTCCAGTATTTTGGCCACCTCATGCGAAGAGTTGACTCATTGGAGAAGACTCTGATGCTGGGAGGGATTGAGGGCAGGAGGAGAAGGGGACGACAGAGGATAAGATGGCTGGATGGCATCACTGACTCGATGGGTATGAGTCTGGGTGACCTCCGGGAGCTGGTGATGGACAGGGAGGCCTGGCGTGCTGCGGTTCATGGGGTCGCAAAGAGTCGGACACGACTGAGCGACTGATCTGATCTGATCTGAAGTAAGGACAGAGGCAGATTGCAGGTGATATCCTAGAAGGAGAGAATTTCTAGAAACTGTTAGAGGCAGATTACCACTTGGTCAAGAGCATGGACTCTGGGGTCTTCCAGTGATTGTTCGTTGTGAGGAATTTGCCTGCCAGTGCAGGGAACGCAGTTTCGATCCCTGGTCCAGGAAGATCCCACAAACCTAGGAGCCACTGAGCCCGTGTGCCACAACTACTGAGCCTGTACTCTAGACCATGGGAACTACAACTACTGAGCTCCTGCGATGCAACTACTGAAGCTCCCGAATCTAAAGCCCATGTTTCTTAACAACAGAAGACACCGCAATGAGAAGCCCTCGAACCACAAGAGTACTCTCTTGTACTCTTGTAGTTGTAGCCCTGCTTGCTACAACTAGAGAAAAGCCACACAGCAGTGAAGACCCAGCAGAGCCTAAAATAAATAAATAAATAAAACTATGTTTTTAAAAAGGCATGGGTTCTGGATCCAGTTGCCTAGGGTTGAATCCAGGCTCTCCCCAACTTTGTAACTGACCGAGGACTAGGTTTTTCAGCTGTAAATGGGGATAATAATATTCCCTTCTGCTGCTGCTGCTGCTAAGTCGCTTCAGTCGTGTCCGACTCTGTGCGACCCCATAGACGGAAGCTCACCAGGCTCCCCTGCCCCTGGGATTCTCCAGGCAAGAACACTGGAGTGGGTTGCCATTTCCTTCTCCAATGCAGGAAAGTGAAAAGTGAAAGTGAAGTCGCTCAGTCGTGTCCGACTCTTAGCGACCCCATGGACTGGAGCCTACCAGGCTCCTCCGTCCATGGGATTTTCCAGGCAAAAGTTCTGGGGTGGGGTGCCATTGCCTTCCCCGAATATTCCCTTCAACAGAAGGTTATTATGACAACTACTGGGTTACTAATTCTAAGGCACACGATATAGTACTTAACTAGCACATGTTTACACTTTAAATGTTTAAGATCTATATATATTGAGAGTAGTTCTGGAGAGAACGACAGAGTGTCGGGTATTAACATTAAGATGCAAGAAGGAAGAAGGACCCTGTGCCGGTTGACAGTATTGGAGAGAGGCAAGACTGGTATGGTCTGATGACCTTGAGGGTTTGAGGGAAGATGGAGTGTGAATTCTCCACCACCACGAGGAACATGGAGGAGGCCCCCTCATGGCTCTGCTCCTGGGAAGGAAAGTCCTCAGGTGACAACCAGATTCCTAAATGGTGCAGAGAACCTACATAGAAGAAAACATGTTTGTAAAGTTATTTCTCATTATTTATTTATTTCAATGTTGTCTGTTAATTCAGTTATATTGAAAAGCCAGTCTGGGAATCAGTGGTGATCTACGGCCAACTCCTCATCAATTAGAGGAAAAGGAGAAAAATAAGAGCAAACAGATGTGTGTTTCATATTGTTTGTTCAATGTATAGAACTGCTATTTATTTTAAAATGATGTGTTTCCTACAGGATTAATATGAAAACATGGTAAAGAATTCACCTACAATGCAGGAGACCCAGGTTCGATCTCTGGGTCGGAAGATCCCCTGGAGAAGAAAATGGCAACCCACTCCAGTATTCTTGCCTGGAGAATCCATGGACAGAGTAACCTAGCAGGTTACAGTCTATGGGGTCAAAAAGAGTAATCCATGACTGAAAAAAAAAAAAAACCTATACTTTTATGAAATTTTGCCAAAACCTCAAATTGTCCCTGCAGCTGCTGCTGCTGTTTGTGAAGTCCTTAGCTGGCAAAGTTATTATTTGGCAAGCATTTGTGGTTTCCTTGGATTTTTTTCACCAATTTTATTGTTTATGAAACCCAAGTTTCCAGGAACCATTAGTCTTCTCAATAGCAAAGGTGGTATTTTAGCAGGTAAGCCTTTTAGAGCCTTAAAATAAACCAGGGCATCCTCTGATCCATTCCAAATATTTGAAATAGTAAAATTTCTTCCAATAGATGTATATGTCCAAGAAATCAACCACATAGAAAAAGCAATATCTAATGTCTGCTATGAAAAGAAAAGAGTCATCTTGCATTTTTCTACGTTTTCTTTTTTGCTACCTTCAGAACTTATTAGAGGAACCTAGGTTATTTGCTGCTCTCATGTTTGGCCAATTAAGGACAACTAGCCTTGTGCTGAGATGAGGTAAAAATTGAAGGCTCTTCCTAAACCCTCTAAAATTCTTGTAGTATCAGACTCTTCCTTTTATACTCATACATCTTGAGAAAGTGATCTGCCTCAAATCAAGATAAGATTAGACAATAATCATATTTCTCAGAGGCAGTAATCATATTTCTCATTCTATCCTTCTAATACAAAAGACAGAACTTGGAGGCAAATTTTGGTTATCTTGCATTATCCAAAGTTTTCAGTCCCTATGTGCAGATTTTGAAACTCTCAGGTATTTTTAAAAATCCATTCAATAAACTCTCTCCCCAATGACTGATAGTGTGAGATTTTCCTCATTAAAACAAAACAAGAGAAAGGGTACATTAAAGTTGTGATTTTTCCAGCACACAAACTCAGAAGCTTGTTAATGGGAGGGGTGAGAGTGAAATGCTTTGTACTTCTGCCTCTTTGGATTAGAGGCTAAATGTAACCAAACACAAAGGAGGGTAGAAGTATTGAACTATGAATCAACAGCAATTGGCATTGATAACACATAATAAGTACATACACATTAATTATATGTAATAATAATATTTAAAGCATTTTTACAAGTGAGTGTGAAACTGAATCACACTTGATTCTTTATGAATCTAGTTATGAACTTGATTCTTTACATAATCTATTTGTTTTTAATGGATATTTCTCAGTAATATATGTCAACCTCTTATGGAATTAATTGAGGCAAATGGGAAATGATACGTCATTGTATTTTCTCTAACCACAGACTCCCAATGTCCTCTACATATCTTCCTTCCTCAGCTCGCATTAGATCTCAGAGCTGTCTAGTCATTGTGTGTGATAATAACTCAGTTTGGATGACTCCAGGTTGAAACACAACCTAAATGTCATGGAATATCCCTGTCTTCCCTGTGCCCAGGCTAGCCAGGTCTGAACTTAAACATTTCATCGTTTTCACAATGGACTGGCTGAACTGGCACATGCCCTCTGAAGATAAGCCCTGTTAACTGGTCACAGTGTTTACTTTCCCCTAAAATTCCATTGAAATGTCCCTGAAGTATTTCTGAAAGGAAAATTCATTGGAGCAAACTAATGGAAAAAGCAGGGTAGAGAAAATACAATCCACACTATATACAATAAAAGTTTACCATTAGGTGAAAACATGTTCTTTCTAATAAAGCATAGCAGAGATTCTTAATCCCAGAAAAAGCAAATAAAGAATGAGGGCAAGGGAACTTTCCAGGTGATCCCGTGGTTAAGAATCCGCCTTGCAACGTAGGGGACATGAATTTGATCCCTGGTCAGGAAACTAAGATTCCACATGCTGCACAGCAATTAAGCCAGCACACCCTAACTACTGACCCTGTGTGCTCTGGATTCCGTGCACTGCAATAAAAGATCCCACATGATGGAACAAAGATCCTGCCTGCCTCAGCTAAGACTGGATGCAGCCAATTAAACAAAATATTTAAAAAAAAAAAAACCTGAATGAGGACAAGAAAATCATAAAACAATGCTTGAGACATTTATTCTGAGCTAAAGGGTCTAAACTTGAAATGCAAGTGCCTATCAAGTTTAAAGAAGGAAAATAGAATAAACACAGGCACTAAATATGGACAAGTCTAAAGAGAAATTCTCAAAAGTGCCTGGGAACAGAGACCAGAGGGAACAGGCTTATGAAAACGATGTGAATATCATACTGGGATCAAAATTCTCATCAGTACACTAGGTCCAAGAAGGCAATGGAGTCATGTTTTTTAAGTTATCAGAGAATTTATTTTTGAAACCTTCATCCTAGTTAAAATTAAAATAATGATTGATATCCTATAAAATTCTTTAAAGCTAGTTTGGAATTAAGAACATTCATTCTAATTACATGTATATATGGTATGCATTTCTATGTATTATACAATATATCAATATATTATAACAAATATTTTATTAAACTGAATTATAATTAATATAATATATGCTTATATAATTCACATATGAATTTGCATAGGTATAAAACAGAGCTACAAATAGATGGTCATGGATCCTTAGAAGCAGGCAAGCCACAAATAAGCAAACAGAGGTGGGGCAATTCTTAGCAAGAGGAGGTTGTGCCAAGACCTAAGGAAGGCGCAGATGAAAGTGGACCACTGGGCTGTTCCAAGCAGGACCCGATCCAGCCAGACATTCCCTGGGTGGTGGCTAGCCCCACTCTGCGAATGCATGAGACTCTGGGTATCCAGCCTCGTTCAGGTCACTTAAACTTCAGCCCGCATTTTAAAAATTATGGTTAAAACTCAAATTCAATCAAGACATAAGAAGAATAAATAAATTGTGGCCAACCCACACAGTGCAACACTACTCAGTCAATCAAAAAGTCACAAAGAAAAAGGAATTAGATACTGATTCACCCTTTGACATGGCTTATTCTCCAAATTACTAAGCACAGTGAAATAATTCAGACAAAAATAAGTGTATATAATGTATGTTTGAATTTATATAAAATGCTAGAAAGTACAAGTTAGTGTAGAGTAACATGAAGTTCATCAGTGGCTACCTGGGGACAGAAGGGGGCTGAGTTTGTAGGGATGAACAAGAAGGACATTACTAAAGACGCAAAGAAACTTTTGGAGTAACAAATAAGTTTAGTCTTGATTTTGGTGATGAATTTGCAGGTGTCTACAAATGTCAAAACTCATCAAATTGTATATTATTTGTATGTGTAGTTTATGTCTATTATGCATATGTGTATTACAAAAATATTAAAATTTGAGTTTCTCTGTTAAAAAGTAAAAGGTAATGGTTCAGAATAGATCATCTCAAAGTTACCTTCAGTTTTAGTGTTTTGTACATTTGTCACAGAGGGCCAATGATTGGATGGTGAAGAAAATCTGGCTAATGTGATATTCTTGGTCTGGGAATTTTTCTGGCCCTGAATTCAACTGCCAAAGTCTGACAGAGAGGGATGTTCTGTCCAAGGGATGATCCCAAGAACCACAAAATAAGTGTGCATAGCGTCTGCAGTACTATAAGCACTGTGATACATAAGAAATTTATGTGACTGTGGATGGCAGGTATTCTTTCCTTCTTGAGTTCCCTCAAGGTTACCAGTTCACTCTCCATGGTGGCTGCAATTGGTGATGATCATAACCTCCTCTGTTAACTGATATGGCAGAAAATATTCCATTTCTTGCTTTAAATAACTTGATTTCAGTGGCTGGGCCACATCAGGGGAGGAGGAGTTACTATTTACTTCACTTTCTGACCCTCTGGACATGAACACTGACCCTATGGTTTAACAAATATGCCACCTTGGGCCTAAGACTCATCTCTCTTTGCCTCAGGTCCCTCATTTGTGACCTAGAGAATTTAATAATAATTTAATATAGTCATAATATTTCCTCTCACATAGTATTGTTGTAAAGACTGAATAGGGCAGGTAAGATGGTCCCAAGCAAAGAATGAGTAGTCTATAATAAAGCATTCTTAGATTTGCATATCAGAAGCGCTCAATAAGTGTTCACTGAAGCAAAGGCAAGTAGACAAGTCCCACATGAATAGAGTTAATTCATAGAAGAGAGAAATGAGGCCTAGAGTGTATTCTTTTATAATGAAAGTTGAGAAATATTTTTTAAAATAGAATAATATGTAGTTCTAGGAAACAAAGTGGTAAAATTGAATGATTTGTCTAGCATGTGTAAAAGACTACTAAAAAAGGAAAAGCAAGTGCAAATGTCTTAAACTATATGTTAGAAGTGCTTATTTGAATCCAGAAGCTTTATGGTATTCAACAGACTTTTAAACATTTTGATTTTAGCTTTTTCATCTTTAAAATGAGGAAGTATGACTCCCTATAGCTTGTGGCATAGGATTAAAGAAAGTTACTACATTGAAAGCACTAAATCAAAATAAATTGATGATTTTCAATGTCAGAACTGAAGAACTGTGGATAAACTAAATACTCAACAGGTAAAAGTACCTTTAAATCATCTTTAATCACCAAATGAAGAGGAGAACTTCAATCAAGTATAGTATAATGTAATCAGAAATAATTCACTATCTCAAGAAAGGTTTATTGATTTAGAGCCTATTATACAGAGTGAAGTAAGCCAGAAACAAAAACACAAATACAGTATACTAACGCATATATATCGGGGAAGGCAATGGCACCCCACCCCAGTACTTTTGCCTGGAAAATCCCGTGGACGGAGGAGCCTGGTAGGCTCCAGTCCATGGGGTCGCTAAGAGTCGGACACGACTGAGCGACTTCACTTTCGCTTTCCACTTTCATACGGTGGAGAAGGAAATTGCAACCCACTCCAGTATTCTTGCCTGGAGAATCCCAGGGACAGGGGAGCCTGCTGGGCTTCTGTCTGTGGGGTCGCACAGAGTCGGACACGACTGAAGCGACTTAGCAGCAGTAGCAGCAGCAACGCATATATATGGAATTTAGAAAGATGGTAAAAAATAACCCTATTTACGAGACAACAAAAGAGACACTGATGTATAGACCAGACTTTTGGACTCTGGGACCGGGAGAGGGTGAGATGATTGGGGAGAATAGCATTGAAATATGTATAATATTATATCTGAAATGTATTAATTGTTCAAACTAAACACTATCATGTTACAATTTGTTCATACTAGATGTTTGTAATGTTTCTGATAATCAATAAAAGAGATTCTTGATCAAAAAAAAAAAAAAAAAAAAAAAAAGAGAATCAACACACACACACACAAAAAATAAAGCATATGTCTAATAATAGTCAGAAATGATTTGCTAATATATGACTAATTTCTATCAAGCAAGAAAGTAGAAAAAATCAGAATATATTGATGTGAATTCACTTCTGCTCAGGAGACATGATGCTCTAATTTTTAAATCTTGATGTCTGATTACAACAAAAGTTAAAATGTTTTGTTGTCGTTTTAGTTGGTAAATAAAATCTGACTCTTTTTTTGTTACGCCATTGGACTGTAACTCACCAAGCTCCTCTGTCCATGGGATTTCCCAGGCAAGACTATTGGAGTGGGTTGCCATTTCCTTCTTCAGGGTAACTTCCCAATCCAGGGATCAAACCCACGTCCCCTGCATTGGCAGGCAGATCCTTTACTGCTGAGCCACCAGGGAAAGTTAGAATAGAATCAAGCAATTTATGTAAAATTTTTTTTAATTTACTTTTAAAAACCCAGACGTATAGCATCCTCCAATCTTTGTACCAAAAACAAGGCTTCATTTCTGAAAAGCCAGCTGGCTTTTATCCAATGTGAAAATTTGTGAGTCATGTAAAATGTATTAATCAGCCTCTGTCTGTCATCCTTTTATGCCTTCACTTCAGGGTTCTATTTTTCAAATACATTTTTAATTTGGGCTTTCTTGTGTATCAATGAAAACCCTTATAAATAATTTCTGGAACAATGCAAAAGTGAACAAAATTGTAAGTTAATTTAAGATAATGTACAATATGAGTGACAATCTTAAAAACTCATGCATGGTCTAAACATATATTAACTAGTAAAATTTCTAAACTCAGGTGAAATTTTATGAGCAGAGGACCACCAGAGGACCACCAGGAAGAAGCCCACTCAACAAATGAATGTTATTTATGACATCAATTATCTTTCCCATAATACATAATTCAATGATTCAATGGATATATGTCTGTGTGTTAGTCACTCAGTTATGTCTGACTCTTTGTGACCCCACGGATTGTTGACCACCAGGCTTCTCTATCCATGGAATTCTCCAGGCAGGAATATTGGAGTGGATTGCCATGCCTTTCTCATATATATATATATAAAATCAGATCAGTCGCTCAGTCGTGTCCGACTCTTTGCGACCCCATGAACCGCAGCACGCCAGGCCTCCCTATCCATCACCAGCTCTCGGAGGTCACTCAGACTCACATTCATCGAGTCAGTGATGCCATCCAGCCATCTCATCCTCTGTCGTCCCCTTCTCCTCCTGCCCTCAATCCCTCCCAGCATCAGAGTCTTCTCCAATGAGTCAACTCTTCGCATGAGGTGGCCAAAATACTGGAGTTTCAGCTTGAGCATCATTCCTTCCAAAGAAATCCCAGGGCTGATCTCCTTCAGAATGGACCGGTTGGATCTCCTTGCAGTCCAAGGGATTCTCAAGAGTCTTCTCCAACACCACAGTTCAAAAGCATCAATTCTTCGGCACTCAGTATATATAAAATATCAGTCAATAAATCTATCTCTGGATTGATTTTACCCAACATTGAGCTCATGCTTCTGTACTCATAAATCTGACCACCTGACAGTGCAGACTTACTACTTTGCTCTCCTTCAACCAGGACCTCTCTAAGTATTCCACAGATGCATTTACATTGTAATAGAAAATATTACAAAGGAATAAAGAGAAACTATAACCTAGGATTAAAATATTATAAAATGATAAAAGAAGATTTTGAATAAAAAATATAGTACATCCTTTCCCATATACTCTCTTACATTTTCTCAAGAATGCTGCAAGGAAGAGATTAATAACTAAAGACTATACAGTGAAGTAGAGAGAAAAGTAGTAGCCGAAGATCAATGGTTAAATGCCACGTTTCTGGCTCCAAGATCATGCTGTTTCCATAACAACCAGGTTTTTATGTTATATTGACCAAAGAATGATGAAACTGAGTTTAAGTCTTCAAGTCATATTGGAAGCATAATTTATTCTTTTACTTTACAAGATCTTGCATGTATATGATGAAGTTTTCTAACCAATGGTGTGTTCACTGTGAATCTATATTCAATTCCTCCATCTAAAATGTGGACTTACCCAGAAAATAAATTTACTGTTGAGGAATTCTCTCTCAAGATTTTGCCAGTGACAATGAGTTTGATGGCTTTTCGAAACCAAGGATAAAAGAAAGCATAAATCAAGGGGTTCATAGCTGAGTTATAATAAGCAATCCAAACCAGAATTTCATAAACATATGTGGGAGTGATGAAACCTAGGAAGGCATCAATGATGGCATCCAGGAAGTAAGGCATCCAGGAGGCCAGAAACGCTAGCACTGCGAAGCCCAGTGTTCTCGCTGCCTTTCTCTCCCTCTTGGCCACTCTGTCTTGGAAGCTGTCTGAACATCGCCCAGGCTTATTGCTCAGACTCTCAATTTTTCTAGCCTGTTGTTTAGCAATGAGGAAAATCTTGAAGTAAACAGTTATCATGACAAGGGTGGGGATGAAAAATAAAAAGAAACTGACCAATACCCAACTCTGATTCACTGCAATTTGACAGCCTCCCACACAGGTGAGAGCACTTACTAGATCCTCCAGTCCAGCTGCATTCGCTCCTGTGCCAAGAAGGGAAAAAGAAAAAAATAATCGAAAAGAGCCAGGAGAAGGCAATACACATGCCAGAAACAGACACAGTGAACCTGGTTGGATAGACCAGGGGGTCAGTGACGGCAGTGTACCTGTCCAGAGAGATAAAGCACAAGTGGTAGATGGAAGCGTAACAGAATGAGCCTTCAAAACAAGAGTGGAGTTGACAGTAACGCTGCCCAAAGTACCAGCAGCTCTCCACGGACCTCACTGTGCTGAAGGGCATCACAGTCACTCCCACCAAGAAGTCTGCACAGGCCAGGGAAGTGATCAAGAAATTGGTAGGAGAATGCAGCTGCTTGAAGTGGAGAATTGAAATAATCACCAGAAGATTTCCAAATACAGTCAGCACAGCTCCAAAGATGAACACTGTGTACAGGATGAGGCGGGGGCCTGGTGAGTAGGGGGTTTTCACACAGGATCCATTCAGGTGCTCGTAGCAGAGCTGCACAGCTGCAGCAGAAGGAGACACACTGCTCATGATTCTCTGGTTTGATACCTGGAAACCTGTCACCCTCTGTGGCCCAGGATGTCATTCCTGATTTTGAAAGTCCTTAAAGAAAAGATAAGTACAATGTCAGTAGTTGCCAGTGCATTCGGTCTTTGCTTCCTTGTAAGTTCAAATCTTTATTTACATGATTAGGAAGTAACTCATATCCTCATCTTGTAAAATGATACACTTCTAAATGAATAAGCAGTTAATTTTCATTGTTACATAAAATGCTGTCTATTTAAATTTTTTAAAGACTTCCTGTTACCTCGTTCTTCATTTCAAAGGAAAGTTTGTCTTCAAGAAACTACATATATGATGCATGTCCGAATGCCACATTATATTGGCATTATTTTCCTAATTTATCAAAGCAATGATAATGCCCCAAACACTCTCTCCCCTCAGGAACATAGTTCCATAATTTCAATCCCCAAAGGTCTTAAGATTGAATCCCCACAAGTGCAAGGTGTTTAGAAAGAAAGAATTAAAGAACAATTATGTTTATGCTAAACTAAGTTTATGTCCTATAATTTCCTGATGTCATTTGACCTTTGCATGAAATATAATAATGCCTAGCCTTTAAAACCTTTGAGCAGAAATTGAAAGTCATATTATTTATTGTTATTAGTTACAGCCTTCTCATTTTTCTTAGAATCATTTGTTTATGATTTCTGTGTTGAGTGTCACTAGAACTCTTAATCCTTTCTCTCTTTCAGTATCAGTTTGTGTTAAAGAAAAAAATAAATAGAATCATATATTAAACAGTTGAATGCTTCAGGTTTAACTTTAATAATTCAGATTTAGAAAAGAGGAGTAGAGGACAAAATATTTGCCTCATGAAACAGCCAAGGAAGTGCAAGTACAAATAAAACATTGTTCCTGCTAATGTTTTTCTTGTTGTAATGGGAACTATATGGAAGATATTTTTAAAAATAAATTGTTGAAAGAACTTTTGGAATGTGAGCATTCCTATATTATACTCCATATACTCAAAATTGACAACTTTCCATTTCCGCTTAATGTTCTAGAATAGATGAGCTTATGTTTCAGAAAAATGTTTTCTGATGAATGACTTCTATGTGCTCAGTCATGTTCAACTCTTTGCAATTCCATGGACTGTAGTCTACCAGGCTTCTCTCTCCATGAAATTTTACAGGCAATAATACTGGAGCAGATTACTATTCCCTACTCCAGGGGATTTTCCCAACCCAGGGATCAAACCCAAGTCTTTTGCCTATCCTGCATTGGCAGGCAGATTCTTTACCACTGTGCCACCTGGGAAGCCCTTAGTGACTTCTACTTATGTTGAAAAATCAGCTACTTAATATTGAGGCATAAAATATATTTGAAGAATTTACATTTTTAGTATGTACAGATTGATGACATGATAAACGTATCCACTCTTGTTTTCACAACCAAGAAAGGAAGCAACACCCTGTATTTCTCCTCAGGCCCTTTTATACTTTTCACCCCACATATCCCTTTTCCTATCCTGGGGAACCACGGATCTCCCTTCTATGGCTAGGGATTAATTTCCAAAGCCTAAAAATCTTGTGTCAAAAAGGTCACACAGTTTGTCTTTTTCTTTGTTGGGCTTATTTCACTCAGCTCAGTGTCTGTGAGTTTCACCCATGTCTGAGAATATTTGCAGCTCATTCCTCATTATTGCTAAATAGAATTTCATTGTCTGAATTCAATTGCCTTCCAGTTATTTTATCCATATCAGATCAGTGGCTCAGTCATGTCTGACTCTTTGTGACTCCATGAACTGCAGCATGCCAGGCCTCCCTACCATCACCAACTTCCAGAGTTCACTCAGACTCATTTCCATCGAGTCAGTGATGCCATCCAGCCATCTCATCCTCTGCCGTCTCCTTCTCCTCTTGCCCTCAATCCCTCCTAGCATCAGTCTTTTCCAATGAGTCAACTCTTCACATGAGGTGGCCAAAGTACTGGAGTTTCAGCTTTAGCATCATTCCTTCCAAAGAAATCCCAGGGCTGATCTCCTTCAGAATGGACTGGTTGGATCTCCTTGCAGTCCAAGGGACTCTCAAGAGTCTTCTCCAACACCACAGTTCAAAAGCATCAATTCTTCAGTGCTCAGCCTTCTTCACAGTCCAGCTCTCACATCCATACATGACCACAGGAAAAACCATAACCTTGACTAGACGAACCTTTGTTGGCAAAGTAATGTCTCTGCTTTTGAATATGCTATCTAGGTTGGTCATAACTTTCCTTCCAAGGAGTCAGCATCTCTTAATTTCATGGCTTCAGTCAACATCTGCAGTGATTTTGGAGCCCAGAAAAATAAAGTCTGACACTGTTTCCACTGTTTCTCCATCTATTTCCCATGTAGTGATGGGACCAGATTCCACGATCTTCGTTTTCTGCATGTTGAGCTTTAAGCCAACTTTTTCACTCTCCACTTTCACTTTCATCAAGAGGCTTTTGAGTTCCTCTTCACTTTCTGCCATAAGGCTGGTGTCATCTGCATATCTGAGGTGATTGATATTTCTCCCGGCAATCTTCATTCCAGCTTGTGTTTCTTCCAGTCCAGCGTTTCTCATGATGTACTCTACATAGAAGTTAAATAAACAGGGTGACAATATAAAGCCTTGACGTACTCCTTTTCTATTTGGAACAAGTCTGTTGTTCCATGTCCAGTTCTAACTGTTGCTTCCTGACCTGCATTCAAATTTCTCAAGAGACAGGTTAGATGGTCTGGTATTCCCATCTCTTTCAGAATTTTCCACAGTTTATTGTGATCTACACAGTCAAAGGCTTTGGCATAGTCAATAAAGCAGAAATAGATGTTTTTCTGGAACTCTCTTGCTTTTTCCATGATCCAGTGGCACCTCACTCCAGCACTTCTGCCTGGAAAATCCCACGGACGGAGGAGCCTGGTAGGCTGCAGTCCATGGGGTCGCTGAGGGTCGGACACAACTGAGCGACTTCACTTTCACTTTTCACTTTCATGCATTGGAGAAGGAAATGGCAATCCACTCCAGTGTTCTTGCCTGGAGAATCCCAGGGATGGGGGAGCCTGGTGGGCTGCTGTCTATGGGGTCACATAGAGTTGGACATGACTGAAGTGACTTAGCAGCAGCAGCAGCAGCTGATGTTAGCAATTTGATCTCTGGTTCCTCTGCCTTTTCTAAAACCAGCTTGAACATCAGGGAGTTCACAGTTCATATATTGCTGAAGCCTGGCTTGAAGAATTTTGAGCATTACTTTACTAGTGTGTGAGATGAGTGCAATTGTGTGGTAGTTTAAGCATTCTTTGGTATTGCCTTTCTTTGGGATTGGAATGAAAACTGACCTTTTCCAGTCCTGTGGCCACTGCTGAGTTTTCCAAAGTTGCTAGCATATTGAGTGCAGCACTTTCACAGCATCATCTTTCAGGATTTGGAATAGCTCCACTGGAATTCCATCACCTCCACTAGCTTTGTTCATAGTGATGCTTTCCAAGGCCCACTTGACTTCACATTCCAGGATGTCTGGCTCTAGGTCAGTGATCACACCATCATGATTATCTGGGTCGCGAAGATCTTTTTTGTACAGTTCTTTTGTGTATTCTTGCCATCTCTTTTTAATATCTCTGCTTCTGTTAGGTTCATACCATTTCTTTCCTTTATCGAGCCCATCTTTGCATGAAATGTTCTTTTGGTATCTCTGGTTTTCTTGAAGAGATCTCTAGTCTTTCCCATTCTGTTGTTTTCCTCTATTTCTTTGCATTGATCGCTGAAGAAGGCTTTCTTATCTCTTCTTGCTGTTCTTTGGAACTCTGCATTCAGATGTTTATATCTTTCCTTTTCTCCTTTGCTTTTTGCTTCTCTTGTTTTCACAGCTATTTGTAAGGCCTCCCCAGACAGCCATTTTGCTTTTTTGCATTTCTTTTCCATGGGGATAGTCTTGATCCCTGTCTCCTGTACAATGTCACGAACCTCATTCCATCTCTGCAGAAATCCAAACAGCTTGGCAAAATGATGGGGGTGGGGTCAGGGTGTGCTCAGGTCTCCTTGAGTTCATGCCACTCCCCACACTATGCCTGCGCTACAGCCACTCTCAGCCTTGTGAATGCTTCCAGTCCCTATCTTGGAACCTCAAAACACACTGTCCTCTCGGCCTGGGAAACCCCTGTCTTTTTTACCTTAAATATGTTCTGGATCCTCTCGACCTATATTTAAAGTTACCCTCTTGGTAAAATTACCTGTGAATACAATTCCCTTGCTTAATTGTGGTGACCTCCACTGAACTCTGTTTATCGGAGATCACCACACTGAGTTATCATTACTTGTCCATATGTTAGCCTCTCATATAGAGTTAAGAGAAGTAAAATAAATATAACAGATAAGCTCTAATTTATAAGCTGATAGGCAATCCACCAGGAGGAAAGAAAGATTTGAAGCAAACTGAAACACTCATAGCTTGCTGGTGAAAGCATAAAATGGTCCAGCTACCTTAGAAAATGTGTACTTTCTTACAGAGTTAAACATACATTCCCCAATATGACAGCCAAGTAGGGAAATCACTAGATCATTCAGGTATGACCTAAATCAAATCCCTTATGATTATACAGTGGAAGTGAGAGATAAATTTAAGGGCCTAGATCTGATAGATAGAGTGCCTGATGAACAATGGACTGAGGTTCGTGACATTGTACAGGAGACAGGGATCAAGACCATTCCCATGGAAAAGAAATGCAAAAAAGCAAAATGGCTGTCTGGGGAGGCCTTCAAATAGCTGTGAAAACAAGAGAAGCAAAAAGCAAAGGATAACAAGAAAGATATAAACATCTGAATGCAGAGTTCCAAAGAATAGCAAGAAGAGATAAGAAAGCCTTCTTCAGTGATCAATGCAAAGAAATAGAGGAAAACAACAGAATGGGAAAGATTAGGGATCTCTTCAAGAAAATCAGAAGATACCAAAGGAACATTTCATGCAAAGATGGGCTCGATAAAGCAAAGAAATGGTATGGACCTAACAGAAGCAGAGATATTAAGAAGAGATGGCAAGAATACACAAAAGAACTGTACAAAAAAGAGCTTCACGACCCAGATAATCATGATGGTGTGATCACTGATCTAGAGCCAAACATCCTGGAATGATAAGTCAAGTGGGCCTTAGAAAGCATCACTACGAACAAAGGTAGTGGAGGTGATGGAATTCCAGTGGAGCTATTCCAAATCCTGAAAGATGATACTGTGAAAGTGCTGCACTCAATATGCCAGCAAATTTGGAAAACTCAGCAGTGGCCACACGACTGGAAAAGGTCAGTTTTCATCCCAATCCCAAAGAAAGGCAATGCCAAAGAATGCTCAAACTACTGCACAATTGCACTCATCTCACACACTAGTAAAGTAATGCTCAAAATTCTTCAAGCCAGTCTTCAGCAATATGTGAACCGTGAACTTCCTGATGTTCAAGCTGGTTTTAGAAAAGGCAGAGGAACCAGGGATCAAATTGCTAACATCTGCTGGATCATGGAAAAAGCAAGAGAGTTCCAGAAAAACATCTATTTCTGCTTTATTGACTATGCCAAAGCCTTTGACTGTGTAGATCACAAGAAACTGTGGAAAATTCTGAAAGAGATGGGAATACCAGACCATCTAACCTGTCTCTTGAGAAATTTGAATGCAGGTCAGAAAGCACCAGTTAGAAATGGACATGAAACAACAGACTGGTTCCAAATAGAAAAGGAGTACGTCAAGGCTTTATATTGTCACCCTGTTTATTTAACTTCTATGTAGAGTACATCATGAGAAACGCTGGACTGGAAGAAACACAAGCTGGAATGAAGATTGCCGGGAGAAATATCAATCACCTCAGATATGCAGATGACACCAGCCTTATGGCAGAAAGTGAAGAGGAACTCAAAAGCCTCTTGATGAAAGTGAAAGTGGAGAGTGAAAAAGTTGGCTTAAAGCCTAACATTCAGAAAACAAAGATCATGGCATCCGGTCCCATCACTGCATGGGAAGTAGATGGGGAAACAGTGGAAACAGTGTCAGACTTTATTTTTCTGGGCTCCAAAATCACTGCAGATGTTGACTGAAGCCATGAAATTAAGAGATGCTGACTCCTTGGAAGGAAAGTTATGACCAACCTAGATAGCATATTCAAAAGCAGAGACATTACTTTGCCAACAAAGATTCGTCTAGTCAAGGCTATGGTTTTCCCCGTGGTCATGTATGGATGTGAGAGCTGGACTGTGAAGAAGGCTGAGCGCTGAAGAATTGATGCTTTTGAACTGTGGTGTTGGAGAAGACTCTTGAGAGTCCCTTGGACTGCAAGAAAATCCAACCAGTCCATTCTGAAGGAGATCAGCCCTGGGACTTCTTTGGAAGGAATGATGCTAAAGCTGAAACTCCAGTACTTTGGCCACCTCATGTGAAGAGTTTACTCATTGGAAAAGATTCTGATGCTGGGAGGGATTGGGGGCAAGAGGAGAAGGGGACGACAGAGCATGAGATGGCTGGATGGCAGCACTGACTCGATGGAGGGTGAGTCTGAGTGAACTCAGGAAGTTGGTGATGTACAGGGAGGCCTGGCGTGCTGCAATTCATGGAGTCGCAAAGAGTCGTACACTACTGAGCGACTGATCTGATCTAAAGGGTTAGGAAGGGAGAGGACGTGAAACAGTCATGGTGACAGATAAAAATCTTCGCTTCACCTGCTCAGGGATGCTAGATAGGATTTATATTTTTTCTGTAATACTCTTAAATCTACTTAGAGCCGCACATTGCACCAGGTACAAGAAAAAATCTCAATAAATATAGGGATTCTGCTCCTTTATCCCCAGAGTGGCCATCCATGTTCAGAAAGCTCAGTCTCACAGTATTTGTGGGTGTTTTTTGAGGTCTGTCTACTCAGGAATGCGTTTTCCTGCCTCTAAGGAGCTGACTTGGCAGCATCTTCGCCTTCCCTGAAGGGTAGGGCTCCTAACAGCCACGCTGGGAGATTATGTCATCTCTCAAAAACATGTGCATCTACTTAACACATCTACTGTGCACCTTTATCACTTTTCAAAAGTGACGTAAAGAGTAGAAATAAAGCACAAGTGGAACATGGAAAAATAACTCTTGGTAGCTTCCATCATTCTTGAGTATAGCACATAATTAATATAGAGAAGAGTCAGAGCATTAAAGATCTACTGAAAGAAACCATTAAAAATACTTTAAAAATATTAAGATATTAATCCTGAGATACTTAAATCTCTTTAAGATGTAATTTCTAAAATATACCAATGTACCTACAATTTAGTTTCGTTAGACAAGACAAAAATATACCAAAGATATATGCTCAAATGTTAGTCCACCAAAATAAAACAACCAAGCACACAGATAAAACTAACTTCAATGCTTAGATAAAAATAGAGATGTGCTTTATTAACATCAATTTTAATATATTTATTTTATCACAAACATTAACATTTTAAAGATAAATTACAAACTAAATCCCCCCATACACAGACACTATTATACACAAAGGTACATTTTGTAAAAGTGTAATATGGGGGCTTATTATATGTTGCTTTATAATTTAGTTCAGATTTTTTGCTTTTGTTTTCGACTTTAGTCAAAGAAGTATATTGAGGTTTTCTTTCCTTGTCAATTGTTATTTTTAATGATCAGTTGTGCTTTTTAATGATTTCATAACATCTCATTTCAAAGGTAGAGCATAATTTATCTAATTTACACCATATGAATCCTAGTTTATTGTAATTAGTAACTGAGAGATATACAATGAATGTCCTTGTCACATTTCCTTCCTTGCCCTACTCTCTTCATATGCTTGCTTGCCAGAAACAGAACTACAGAGTCATGTGACATGTGTGATTTGAAATTTTACATAAATATCTTAATTCCCCTCTAAAAGAAAATGCTAAATTATGTTTTTCCTAGTTGTTTATGAAAGTGCTCAACTTTCAGCAGAGTACTCAACTTCTCATACTCTAATTAATCTGATATTAATGATCCAGTGTTGTCAAATATGAGATACAAAACTGTATAAAATTTTAATTAATTTTAAAACTATGTGTACATTTGACATTTTAATGTATTTATTGACAATACCTCTGTAAAATTTCGTATTTATATTTAGTGGGATACTCATTTCCATCTTAATGTTTTGTAAATTCTTTTTATATTTTTAAATCTACCAATTCTTCATCCTGTTTGCTGCCAATAGCTTTTCCAAGTTTGTTTGTTTTTCTCTAACGTGTCTTTCTTTCACTTTGAAGTTGAAAAATTTAAATTTAGTTCATGAATCTATATTCTGTCATGATTCCACCAATAAATTATAAAAACTATGCTTTCTTCTAGTTTTTTAATACCTCAGATAAATCAGTTTTGATTTTGTAAACTACGTGAAACAAGATCATTAAAAGAGTTTTTCAAAAAGTTTTATACCACATTAACATTTCTAAATTATCCATTTTTCAATAACATAAATAATAGTGTTATTTTTATCATGAATAGCTATAAACTCCAAATAGTACTTATAGGGGGAAAAATAAAAGACAATTGCCCTCCATCATGAGCTGGAAGGTAAAAGCAACAAACTTCATGAAATGGGAAAATTGTTACATAAAAGAAACTACTATTGCAGTACACATATTGCTCATGGTTATTCCTACCTTTACAAAATATCTCCTAAAATATAAAATATAAATCTCATCCTGGGTCTGTAATAGCTGATGGATATGGCTCAGAGATCTTTAGGAGCTGTAGAAAGACTAGACCCCAAGAATCAATTTGCTAAAACTAAAAGCAAACTAAACCGAGTCCTGGGATTGCAAAGAGTTGGACATGACTGAGTGACTGAACTGAACTGAAACTGAGTTCACAGAAAGACATCAACAGAGAACTTGGAAGAAACATTTGAAAATGAAAAAAAGAAAAAGTTAAGCTTGGTAGGAAAGGAATAACAGGGACTTGAAAGAGAAAAGTAACAACTGACAGAGCAGGACAGTGTAAAAATGTGAGGAAGCTAGAAATTATGACCACTGCATCAACCACTAGTAAGTAATGTGTTTTTATCAAATGCTCGGAGGATGTTCACTTCTCAAAAAATAACAATATAAAACTGATGCTGCTGAAATTGAGATACTGTTTTTCCTCCCCAATTTAGTATTCAAGCACAATACTTCATATAACAATTATTCAGAATTTTTCAATATATCACTAGATCACTGTTAAATTTTTCAAATCATCAATATGAAATTTGTTTTAGAATTTAATTTTGATTGATGAAATGTCCTTTAATATTTTCAGTTTAATAAGTCCTATTACTCTTTTAAACCAAAGTAAAATGAGGCATAAATCAAAGGATGTAGATCCAAGTTACAGTAACTGAAGGAGCAAAATATCTCTTAAGCATATTAAATGCTATAAAACTCAAAAAAGAATCAATGAATGAATCGATTACATTGAGAAATCATGAGACCAAAAATACTTTTCTCTGTGTCTTAGCCACTCTGTTCTTGCAATTCTCTGGTAACAATTTTACTTTGTAGTAATGTTTAAATCTTTTTAATTTGTTTTCTAATCACAAGAAGAGTATTTCTGTACCGAAGAATCTTAACAAAGCCAGGTGTGAAAAACAATAGAAATCCTACCAATATGCAGAACTGATTTAAACAAGTTGACAATCACTTATCAAGCAGAGGGCAGTTACTTATCCCTCCATCTTATCATCTTGGGCATCTGTGTACAATTTGGCACCACTGTAGGTCAGAGACAGGATGCAGAAGATGCTGGAGTTAATTTCTCAGACAGACACCAGTGCAGATCTTAAGCATAATAGATTTAACTGAAGCCCAAAATTTTCCTGAGAATATGAGCAAAGCAGAAAAGAAAAGTAAAAAAAAAGCAACAACCTTGAGAAAGTTAATCACAGAGAAATTTCTGAGGAGTTGGAAATAAGTAGACCACTTTGAAAAAGAAAGACAAAGGAAATCAGAGACAACTAAAATGTTTACAGGATACAAAAGAAATGGTTAATGGATAAAAATGTCTGTGTCAGGGGAGTGGACTGTCTGCAGAGAGTGGGCTACGGTGAGTTCTGCAGTAGTTAACAAATAAGGGAGTTAACATTTATCAGTCACATAAATATTTTTGGAGAAGCAAAGGGAAGTGCACATCCTAACAAGACTGAAATACAAGGGCTTATCCAGTTAAATTGAAAAAGCCATTTGTTTTCTTTCATGAAAAATCTTACTTGATTTTCTAAAACTCATTTCATTTGGAAAATGTAAAGATATCTTCAACCTCCTCAACCCAATGGCTTACATTTGTTCAGAGAATAAATTCCTGCTCCCAGAACTATCCTTGAAAACCCGACCACTCACAATGACTTTGATGGCTTTCCTAAACCAAGGGTAAAATAAAGCATAGATCAAGGGGTTCATGGCTGAGTTGTAATAAGCACACCAACAGCAAATCTCATAAATATAGGCCGGGGTTATGAAGCCCATAAAGGCATCAATTAATGAGTCAATACTGTATGGTAACCATGAAATCATGAATGCTATGACTGTGATACCCAGGGTTTTAGCTGCTTTTCTCTCTCTCTTGGCTACTCTGGATTTATAACTGTCTGATGATGACTCTGTTTTGCTACCAGTATTTTCAATCTTTTTAGCCTGTTGTCTGGCCACAAGAAAAATATTACTGTAGAGAATGATCATGACAAGGGTAGGTATAAAGAAGGACAGAAAATCGATCAATACCCAGTTTTGATTTACAACCATCTGACAGCCTCCTACACAGTTGAGGGCACTAGACAATTCCTCTAGCCCATTCTCATTGACACCTGTGTAGAACACAGCACCACTGTAAGTAATGGGTAGGATCCAGGAGATGCTGATGCAGATGCATGACACAGACACCGTGAACTTGGTGGGATAGACCAGAGGCTCAGTAACCGCAATGTACCTGTCGATGGAGATGAAGGACAGGTGGAAGAGAGAAGAGTAACAAAATGCTGCATCAAAGCATGTGTGAAAAGTGCAGAAAGTTCGCCCGAAGTACCAGCAGCTCTCCACAGACCTGACCATGCTGAAGGGCATCACAGTCATTCCCACCAGAAAGTCTGCACAGGCTAGAGAGGCGATGAGAAAATTGGTTGGTGAGTGCAGCTGCTTGAAATGAAGGATGGCAGTCATCACCAGGAGGTTTCCAAACACAGCCAGGACAGCCCCAAAGCCATACACCATGTATAGAATCAGGTGGGATGCGGGTGAGTAGGGGGTTTTCACACAGGATCCATTCAGGTGCTCATAGCAGAGCTGCACAGCTGCACTGGGAGATGAGTTGCTGCTCATGATCTGTCCTTTACACTCAAAGAATTCTGTCCTTGATTTTCATAAAGAACATAGGATTCTGATTTTCAGTACACCTAGGGGAAAAACATACATCCACTAGGATATCTAAGGAAATTATCAGATATTATTACAATTATTTTTTAAATTTTCCTTATTTTATAAATCACAATTGTGTTTAATAACAAAGCACAAAAATTACACTGAACAATAACATTGGGATTAATTTCAACTAATGCTTCATTCTCTGAATTTGATAAAATTTTCTTTTAGTCATAAATATTTTTCTATTGTTTTACCTCCAGAGTTCCTCTTTGCAACGACAGTGATATGGAAAGTAATTACAGAGTGAAAGGATCATCTCCTACCAGGTTTATCTGCATTACTACCTAAAGTACACAATCCTTCCTGGTATATGAAAGCTATCCATAAGAGAATCCCTAGATGGAATCCCTGTAGTGCAAGGTGTGAACTTGGAAGATTATTTTCAAGAGTGATTATTAAGACAGTTATTCTCCATAAGAGTTCCTCACATTAAGTTACCCATTATGTTTCTTTGGCCAAAGACTTTTTATATCCTTAAACTTTAACCAATTCTTAATCCTGTTGTGGCCACTTTACTGGATTTTATCTAAAAAGATATAACTAACCGGGTACACACAGTGAGAGCAAATACTTGGCTTTTTTCCTCCAGTCAAGAATCATTTTTGTATCTTCAGTGGGCACCAACAAACAGACAAGGGAACATACACCATGAGCAACTTGTAATGGATGAATTACATTACAGGAAAGCATTAAAAAATCACGATATTTAGGTACACCCACAATTGTGAGCTTCTGCAAAAGTCAGTGCTGATTGAGAAAAGATCACTCTCTTCTCGGGATGTTGTCACTGGAAGCAGATTGCAATGTCTCTCCATTCACCTGAGAAATGGGTGTAATCCCTCTGAGTACTGCTGCTGTGAGATCCTCACAGATAGAAGACCTCACATTCCCTTCTGTAGTGCATTCAATACTGCCCCCCTCCACAAATGATATGTTCATGTTCTAATCCCCCAAATCAAATATTCTTTGGAAAAGATGTCTCACAGTTTTGATAACACATAGTAAGTAAATTAATTATCTGCAAGTTTTAAGCATTTTTGCAAGTCAGTGTAAAACTGAGTCAGTTATGAATTTGATTCTTTACATTATTTCTGTCTAATAGATATTTCTTAATATATGTTAACCTCTTATGGAATAATTTGTGTGAAATGGCAAATAATACAACATTGTATTTTCTCCAACCAGAGACTCCCAGTGTCCTCTGCAAATCTTCCTTCCTCATCCCTCATTAGATCTCAGGCACACCCCAGAGCTTTCTAGTCACTCTCTGTGTTAATAATTTAGTCTGGACAACTCCAGTTTGAAACTACAGTCTAAATATAAAAAGAGTATCCCTGTCTTCCCTGTGCCCAGGCTAGCCAGGTCTGAACTTAGGCATTTCATCATTTTCACAAGGGAACGCTTGATTTGGTACATACCATCTGAAGATAAGCCCTGTTAACTTATCACAGAGTTCATTTCCTCCTAAAATCCCATTGAGATGCCCTTAAAAGTATTTCTGAAAAAGGAAAATCAGATGGAGCAAACTAATGGAAAAACCAGGGTAGAGAAATACACTCACGATATACACGATAAAGTTTACCAGAAAGGTGAAAGTAATGTTTTTTTCTAATAGATCCTGTAAGAAATTCTCAATCCCAGAAAAAGCAACTAAAGAATGAGGACAAGAAAATAATAAAAACAATGCTATAAAAAGTTTCTTCTCAGCTAAAGGGTCTAAACTTCATGTCCCTACCAAGTGCAAAGAGGAAAAATGATGCTAATGCAGATGATAACTACAGACAAATACAAAGAGAAAGTTTTAAAAGTTCCTAGGAAGAGAGGCCAGAGGGTAACAGCTTATGAAAAAGACGTGAATATCATATCATGATCAAGCTTCTCATCAGTACACAAGGTCCAAGAAGGCAATGGAGTTGTGCTTTCAAAGTTATCAGACAATTTATTTTTGGAAACATAACTCTATTTAAAGTAAAAATTTTATCTGAAATCTTATAAAATTCTTTAAAACTTATACAGAACTAAGAAGAAATAATGTATAATTGCATACATATAGCATATATTTCTATATATCATACAATATATCAATGTATTATACCAAATTTTTATTCTACTGAATTATAATTAATATAATAAAGTACATGCTTATATTATGTAAATAATATATAATATTTGCATTAGTATAAAATAGAGAAGAAATAGATGGTTGTGGATCATCAAAAGCAGGCAAGCCACGTATAATGGAGCAGAAGTGAAGCAATTCTTAGAAAGGAGAGCTTGTGCAGGACCAGAGGAGGGGCAGATGAAGGTGGACCACTGGGTTGTCCCAGCAGGACAGGATGCAGCCAGACACCACCTGGAGAGTGGTTGGCCCCACTCTGTGAATCCATAAGACTCTGGCTGTATGACCTTGTTCAGGTCACTAAAGCTAGGCCCTGCACCTGAAAACGGATGATTAAAACTCAACCTCAATCAACAAAAAAAGGAGAAACAAATGTGGTCAATTCACACAGCGAAGTACTACTCAATCAAAAATAAAAAGAATCAAATGCTCATTTATGCTTTGACATGGCTTATTCTCTATATTATTCATCAGAGTGAAATAATTCAAACAAAAATGAGCATATAATATAATGTATGATTGCATTTATATAAAATGCTAGGAAGTACATTCCATAAAATTCTAGGACATCCCACTTGATGGACATGAGTTTGAGCAAGCTCCATAAGTTGGTGATGGACAGGGAGGCCTGGCTTGCTGCAGTCTATGGGGTGGGGGGCGGGGGGCGGGCAAAGAGCCGGACATGACTGAGCAACTGAACTGACTGAGGAAGTGCAAATTAGTATAGAGTGACATAAAGCTGATCAGTGGCTGCCTGGGGATGGAAGAGGGTTAAGTGTGTAGGGATGAGCAGGAAGAACATTACAAAGGACATGACGAAATCTGGGAAGTGATATATAACAAAGCTAATGGATGTGATGGAATTCCAGTTGAGCTATTTCAAATCCTGAAAGATGATGTGATGAAAGTACTACACTCAATATGCCAGCAAATTTGGAAAACTCAGCAGTGGCCACAGGACTGGAAAAGGTCAGTTTTCAATTCAATCCCAAAGAAAGGCAATGCCAAAGAATGTTCAAACTACCACATAATTGCACTCACCTAACATGCTAGCAGGAGAAGGCAATGGCACCCCACTCCAGTACTTTTGCCTGGAAAATCCCATGGACCGAGGAGCCTGGTGGGCTGCAGTCCATGCAGTTGCTAGAGTCGGACACGACTGAGCGACTTCACTTTGACTTTTCAATTTCATGCATTGGAGAAGGAAATGGCAACCCACTCCAATGTTCTTGCCTAGAGAATCCCAGGGAAGGGTGGGCTGCCGTCTCTGGGGTCGCACAGAGTCGGACACGACTGAAGCGACTTAGCAGCAGCAGCAGCAGCAACATGCCAGCAAAGTAATGTTCAAAATTCTCCAAGCCAGGCTTCAACAGTACATGAACCACGAACTTCCAGATGTTCAAGCTCAATTTAGAAAAGGCAGAGGAATCAGAGATCCAATTGCCAACATCTGTTGGATCATAGAAAAAGCAAGAGAGTTCCAGAAAGACACCTACGTCTGCTTTATTGACTATGCCAAAGCCTTGACTGTGTGGATCACAACAAACTGTGGAAAATTCTTCAGGAAATGAGAATACCAGACCACCTGATCTGCATCCTGAGAAATCTGTATGCAGGTCAACAAGCAAAAGTTAGAACTGGACATGGAACAACAGACTGGTTTCAAATTGGGAAAAGAGTACGTCAAGGCTGTATACTGTTACCCTGCTTATTTAACTTATATGCAGAGTACATCATGCAAAATGTCAGACTAGATGAAGCACAGGCTAGAATCAAGATTGACGGGAGAAATATCAATACTCAGACATGCAGATGACACCACCCTTATGGCAGAAAGCAAAGAACTAAAATCTCTTGATGAAATGAAAAGAGGAGAGTGAAAAAATTGGCTTAAATCTCAACATGCATAAAACTAAGATCGTGGCATCCAGTCCCATCACTTCATGGCAAATAGATGGGTAAACAATGGAAACAGTGAGATACTTTATTTTTTAGCTCCAAAATCACTGCAGATGATGATTGCAGCCATGAAATTAAAAGATGCTTGCTCCTTGAAAGAAAAGCTATGAACAACTTAGATAGCATATTGAAAAGCAGAGACATTACTTTGTCAACAAAACTCTGTCTAGTCAGAGCTATGGTTTTTCCAGTAGTCATGTATGGATGTGAGAGTTGAACTATAAAGAAAGCTGAGTGCCAAAGAATTAATGCTTTTGAACTGTGGTGTTGGAGAAGACTCTTGAAAGTCTCTTGGATTGCAAGCAGATCAAATCAGTCAATCCAAAAGGAAATCAGTCCTGAATATTCATTGGAAGGACTGATGTTGAAGCTGAAACTCAAATACTTTGGCCACCTGATGCGAAGAACTGACTCATTGGAAAAGACCCTGATGCTGGGAAAGATTGAAGGCAGGAGGAGAAGGGGACAACAGAGGATGAGATGATTGGATGGCATCACTGACTCAATGGACATGAGTTTACACAAGCTCCAGGAGTTGGTGAAGGACAGGGAAGCCTGGCATGCTGCAGTCCATGGGGTTGCAGAGTTAGACACGACTGAGTGAATGAACTGAACTGAACTGATATATGTTCAGTCTTGATTTTTATAATAACTTTACAGGTGTCTACAAATGTTAAAATTCATCAAATTATAGAAGTATGAATAGATTATATCTGTTATGCATGTCTATTATGAAAGTATTAAAATTAGAGTCTCTAAAAATAAAGAGGGATGGTTCAGAATAGATCATCTCAAAGTTGACTTCAGTTTTAGCATTTTATACGTTTATCACAGTGGGCTAATGATTGGAAGGTCAAGAAATGTGGCTAATGTGATATGCCTGATTTGGAAATGTTTCTGACTCTGAATTTATCTACAAATGTCTGACAAAGAGGAATGCTTCTTTCAGGGAATGATCCCAAGAATTACAAAATAAGTGTCTGTAGTGTCTGCAATTTTGGTATTACTATAAACACTATGATACATAAAATATTATTTATCTAATGTATTTGAAAGGATCTTAATGACCCAGATAACCACAATGGTCCTATTACTCGCCTACACCCAGACATCCTGGAGTGTGAAGTCAAGTGGAATTTAGGAAGTATCACTATGAATAAAGTTAATGGAGTGCCAGAGTCCAGCTCCAGCAGCCAGGGAATCAACCTGAAGAGATGGATGGTGTCGGCGAGAAAAATGAGGCAGCCTCTCAGTTTTCTTGGACTGCCTGTTTATTTCAAGCTAAGATTCTCTTTTATACTTTTACAAAAGTATTAGGTCAGAGGTTTGACATTTTCAGTTCCCCCTGACCCAGATTTGTTGTCTCCATAAATCACTGTTGCCCCTCAAAAGGAGTTCCTGCCTCAGCTATTCTCTTATCTGCTTCTCATGTGTCCTTGTGAATACATAGTAACTCATGCTAATTCTTCAGTTTATTTCTTATCTTTTTAAGTCCTGTTTGCCCCTAGTATCCTAAGCTCACTATTTCTTAGAAAGAGCTTCTAGCTAATAATATCTCTAAAGTCCCTAATCTCTCTAAGCTATAGTAGAATATGCTAACATTACAACATTCCTTAAATCTTTAGCTTCTAACTATTTTAATTATTCCTAAGCCCTAAATTCAGCAAACTCCTTTGCCATAAACACTTTCCTCACAAATATGCTTCAGCTAGCACTCCCTCCCATGGCCTGAAGCTGCGGCCTGGGTGCTCACCCTGGAACACTCTTTTGTAGCAGTCCTTGAACAAATGTCAATGATTAACTTTATGAATTATTTTCTGAGCACAGCTGTAGAAGGCTTTGTGCCTTCTCATGCTCCTCTCAAGAACAATAAGCACCTTAATATTCTTTTCAGTCAACTCAGCCGAGGAAAGGAAAAACAAGTCAGAATCACAAAGCCTAGCTCCTTTATCCCAGGTCCGTGCCTGTGGGATAAGGAGAGGGGTTGGAGCCATGCCTCCATTTTGTCAGCAATGCCTAAACGTGGCTCCTGACAGTGGAGGTGATGGAATTCCACCTGAGCTGTTTCAAATTCTAAAAGATAAAGCTGTTAAGTGCTGCACTCAATATGTCAGCAAATTTGGAACACTCAACGGTGGCCACAGGACTGGAAAAGATTAGTTTTCATTCCAATTCCAAAGAAAGGCAATGCCAAAGAATGTTCAAACTTCCATACAATTGCACTCATTTCACACACTAGCAAGGTAATGCTCAAAATCCTTCAAGCTAAGTTTCAACAGTATGTGAACCAAAAACTTCCTGATGTTCAAGCTGGATTTAGAAAAGACAGAGGAACCAAATATCAAATTGCCAACATTCGTTGGATCTAGAAAAAGCAAGAGAATTCCAGAAAAGCATCTCTGTCTCCTTCATTTACTACACTAAAACCTTTGACTATGTGGATCACAACAAACTGTGGAAAATTCTTAAAGAGATGGGAATACCAGACCACCTTACCTGCCCCCTGAGAAAACTGTATTCAGGTCAAGAAGCACCAGTTAGAACTGGACATGGAACAACAGACTGATTCCAAATCTGGAAGGGAGTATATCAAGGCTGTATATTGTCACTCTGCTTATTTAGAAGAATTTATATGAAGAATACATCCTGCAAAATGCTAGGCTGGAAAAAGATTGGAGCTGGAAATCAAGCTGGAATCAAAATTCCTGGGAGAAATATCGATAATCTCAGATATGCAGATGATACCACCCTTATGGCAGAAAGGGAAGAAGAACTAAAGAGCCTCTTGAAAGTGAAAAAGAAGAGTGAAAAAGTTGGCTTAAATCTCAACATTCAAAAAACTAAGATCATGGCATCCACCCCCACCACTTGATGGCAAATCGATGGGTAGAAAATGGAAACATTGAGAGTCTTTTTTGGGTTCCAAAATCACTGCAAATGGTGACTGCAGTTATGAAATTAAAACTTGCTTGCTCCTTGGAAGAAAAGTTATGACCAAGTGACCCCATAGATGACAGCATTAAAAAGCAGAGATGTTACTTTGCCGACAAAGGTCCACCTAGTCAAAGCTATGGTTTTTCCAGTAGTCATGTACAGATGTGAGAGTTGGACTATAAAGAAAGCTGAGCACTGAAGAATTGATGCTTTTGAACTGTGGTGCTGGAGAAGACTCTTGAGAGTCCCTTGGACTGCAAGGAGATCCAACCAGTCAATCCTAAAGGAAATCAGTCCTGAGTATTTGTTGGAAGAACTGATGCTGAAGCTGAAGCTCCAATACTTTCACCACCTGATATGTAGAGTTGATTCATTAGAAAAGACCCTGATGCTGGGAAAGATTGAAGGCAGAATCGAAGGGGACGACAGAGGCTGAGATAGTTGGATAGCATCATCGATTCAATGGACATAAGTTTGAGCAAGCTCCAGGAGATGGTGAAGGAGAGGGAAGCCTGATGTGGTGCAGTCCATGGGGTCACAAAGAGTCAGACACAACTGAGTGATTGAACAAAATGTGTATTCTTATATAATCTATGAGAAATAGAATATGTCCTGCCATATCAGTATACAAGAATGTTACAGTCATCAGTAACTACAGTCGTCCAACATGAACCTCTGAGTCCTGATGAAAGTCAGAAAGAAATACCTACCATCTAATAACCATCACACTGTACCACTCCCTACACTGAGACCTGAGAATACTCAGAATGTGAAAGTACAGGATACTGACCCCAGGCAGCTGAGCTACATATCAAAGGAAAGGTTTCAGTGAGCCCAGACTCTTACTTCTTCCCATATATAGAAACGCACTAAATTTCTTAACTTGACACATCTGGTTTCTTTAATTAACAGTAATTTTTTTGATATTCCCAACTACCCACTCTTTGTTGCAAAACTCCTATATATCTAGTTCCTCCCCTTGCCTCCTTGGAGCAGTTCTTCAAAACTCTCTGAAATGCCATCCCCTGGGCTGCAGTCCTTGTTTTGCCCTAAATGAAACTTAATTCTCAATTTCCATGCTGTGCAATTTTTTTCCAATATCTATGACATATTTCTATATTTAAAGTAAACATGCATTTATTTATTCAGCAAATAGGTGTTGAGTTTCCCCTATATTCCAAGCAAAGTGGAAGGTTCATCTTGAAGCTGCTCATCTGAACAAGTAGGTCATTTTCTTCTTAGGCATGCACTGTGGGGGAGAAATGTGTTTAGTCAATCAATCATGTCCAATTCTTTGCAACGCTATGGACTATAGACCGCCAGGCTCCTCTGTCCACGGGGATTCCCCAGGCAAAATACTAGAGTGGGATGCCATGCTCTCCTCCAGTGGATCTTCCCAACCAAAGGATCAAATCCAAGTCTCCCGCATTACAGATGCATTGTGGGCCACAGTGCAGGAGGAGAGATAGGGCACTAAAAATATATCTATGTATAAATATAATATAAATATGTCCAACATATGATCAGAAAGCAGCAAGTAGTGTGATGGACAAATGAACAAAGTGGTTCCTAAGAAGGTAGGAGCTATTTAGATATGTATTCAGTTGCTACTGTTTTCATTTCTCATTCACAAAAAAAATGAAGACAAACTTTACAACATATTATTAATACATGAGCTATTCAAGGAGTATAAAAGGTGCAAATAAAATCATTCGCTATCATAATAATATACTATATCCATGAAAAAAAGTTAAATGCAATTTGGAAACCCACACCACAAAGATGGCATGAAGTGTTTTGAATGTAAAAGACTTGCTATGGGGAAGAGGCTCAAAGGAACCAGATAATCAGTAATAGAAAAAACAAGAGCCTGTATTTGCTTGATGTGCAGGTGAATCCCGCTGTAGAAATTAAGATGCAATTTATTTAAATGAACCTCCCTTTACCCTCAGGGGGAAAACTTTGTACAGTAAAATACATAACGAAGAATTGTAGGTTAAAATGATACATCACTAAATCAATTACTCCCATTAATGTATTGGTATCTCCAAAGATATCTCCGAAGATATCTCCAAAGGTATCTCCGAAATCAGATCGATTATATTCTTTGCAGCCAAAGATGGAGAAGCTCTATCCAGTCAGCAAAAACAAGACCAGGAGCTGACTGTGGCTCAGACCATGAACTCCTTATTGCCAAATTCAGACTGAAATTGAAGAAAGTAGAGAAAACTACTACACCATTCAGGTATGACCTAAATCAAATCCCTTATGATTATACAGTGGAGGTGAGAAATAGATTTAAGGGCCTAGATCTGATAGATAGAGCGCCTGATGATCTATGGAATGAGGTTCGTGACATTGTACAGGAGACAGGGATCAAGACCATCCCCATGGAAAAGAAATGCACAAAAGCAAAATGGCTGTCTGGGGAGGCCTTGCAAATAGCTGCAAAAAGAAGAGAAGCGAAAAGCAAAGGAGAAAAGGAAAGATATAAACATCTGAATGCAGAGTTCCAAAGAATAGCAAGAAGAGATAAGAAAGCCTTCTTCAGCGATCAATGCAAAGAAATAGAGGAAAACAACAGAATGGGAAAGACTAAGGATCTATTCAAGAAAATCAGAGATACCAAAGGAACATTTCATGCAAAGATGGGCTCGATAAAGGACAGAAATGGTGTGGACCTAACGGAAGCAGAAGATATTAAGAAGAGGTGGCAAGAATACACAGAAGAACTGTACAAAAAAGAGCTTCACGACCCAGATAATCATAATGGTGTGATCACTGACCTAGAGCCAGACATCCTGGAATGTGAAGTCAAGTGGGCCTTAGAAAGCATCACTAGGAACAAAGCTAGTGGAGGTGACGGAATTCCAGTGGAGCTATTCCAAATCCTGAAAGATGATGCTGTGAAAGTGCTGCACTCAATATGCCAGCAAATTTGGGAAACTCAGCAGTGGCCACAGGACTGGAAAAGGTCAGTTTTCATCCCAATCCCAAAGAAAGGCAATGCCAAAGAGTGCTCAAACTACCGCACAATTGCACTCATCTCACACGCTAGTAAAGTAATGCTCAAAATTCTCCAAGCCAGGCTTCAGCAATATGTGAACCGTGAACTTCCTGATGTTCAAGCTGGATTTAGAAAAGGCAGAGGAACCAGAGATCAAATTGCCAACATCCGCTGGATCATGGAAAAAGCAAGAGAGTTCCAGAAAAACATCTATTTCTGCTTTATTGACTATGCCAAAGCCTTTGACTGTGTAGATCACAATAAACTGTGGAAAATTCTGAGAGAGATGGGAATACCAGACCACCTGATCTGCCTCTTGAGAAATCTGTATGCAGGTCAGGAAGCAACAGTTAGAACTGGTCATGGAACAACAGACTGGTTCCAAATAGGAAAAGGAGTACGTCAAGGCTGCATATTGTCACCATGTTTATTTAACTTATATGTAGAGTACATCATGAGAAATGCTGGACTGGAAGAAACACAAGCTGGAATCAAGATTGCTGGGAGAAATATCAATAACCTCAGATATGCAGATGATACCACCCTTATGGCAGAAAGTGAAGAGGAACTAAAAAGCCTCTTGATGAAAGTGAAAGTGGAGAGTGAAAAGGTTGGCTTAAAGCTCAACATTCAGAAAACGAAGATCATGGCATCTGGTCCCATCACTACATGGGAAATAGATGGAGAAACAGTGGAAACAGTGTCAGACTTTGTTTTTCTGGGCTCCAAAATCACTGCAGATGGTGACTGCAGCCATGAAATTAAAAGACGCTTACTCCTTGGAAGGAAGGTTATGGCCAACCTAGATAGCATATTCAAAAGCAGAGACATCACTTTGCCAACAAAGGTTCGCCTAGTCAAGGCTATGGTCTTTCCTGTGGTCATGTATGGATGTGAGAGCTGGACTGTGAAGAAGGCTGAGCGCCGAAGAATTGATGCTTTTGAACTGTGGTGTTGGAGAAGACTCTTGAGAGTCCCTTGGACTGCAAGGAGATCCAACCGGTCCATTCTGAAGGAGATCAGACCTGGGATTTCTTTGGAAGGAATGATGCTCAAGCTGAAACTCCAGTATTTTGGCCACCTCATGCGAAGAGTTGACTCATTGGAGAAGACTCTGATGCTGGGGGGGTTGAGGGCAGGAGGAGAAGGGGACGACAGAGGATGAGATGGCTGGATGGCATCACTGACTCGATGAATGTGAGTCTGGGTGACCTCCGAGAGCTGGTGATGGATAGGGAGGCCTGGCGTGCTGCAGTTCATGGGGTCGCAAAGAGTCGGACACGACTGAGCGACTGATCTGATCTGATCTCCAAAGAATTGTATAGAACAGTCTTTTGGACTCTAGGAGAGGAAGAGGGTGGGATGATTTGGGAGAATGGCATTGAAATATGTATAATATCATATATGAAATGAGTCACCAGTCCAGGTTCAATGCCTGATACTGGATGCCTGGGGCTGGTGCACTGGGACGACCCAGAGGGATGGTATGGGGAGGGAGGAGGGTGGAGGGTTCAGGATGGGGAACACATATACCTGTGGCAGATTCATTTTGATATATGGCAAAACCAATACAATATTGTAAAGTTAAATAAAATTAAATTTATAAAAAATGAAAAAAAAAAAAACAAACCAAAGAGTTGTGTTTAATCTGTTCTCTGTGATGTGATGAGTGATTTTTTTCCTTTAAAATAATTGGTACAAAGTCTTGTGTTCATATTGCTCTCAATAACTTGACTGCAGTGACTGGGCCACAACAGAGGAGAAAGAATTATTGGTTACTTTCCTTATTGTCTGATTCTTTGGATGTGAGTATCAGCTCTATTGTTTAACAAATACACCACCTTGGGAATGAGACTCACCTCACTATGCCTCGTGTCCCTCATATATGACCCAGAAGTAATAATAACATAGCAATAGCACTCTCTCTCACACAGTATTGTGAAGACTAAGTAGGGCAGGCAAGTCAGTCCCAAGCACAGAATGAGTGGCCTATAACTCAAAGCGTTCTTAGGTTTGCATGTCAGAAGCACTCAATAAATATTCATTAAAACGAAGGCCAATGGATCAGTTCCCACACAACCAGAGTAATTCATAGTAGAGAAAAATGAGAGCAGGAGCTTAATTTTTTTTTAAAAGAAGAAAGTTCTGATATAGTTATAAAAACAGAAGAAATGTAGATTAGGAAAGTTGAAAAATTAATGATTTGTCTAGTACATGTGAAGCTCTACTAAAAAAAGACAAGTGAAAATGTATTGAACAAGACCTTAGAAGCACTTGTTTGAATCTGGAAGCTTTATGATATTCAGCAGAGTTTGTTAACACTTTAATTTTAGCTTTCTTATATTTAAAATGAGGAAATATGACATCTCTATAGCTGTGAAACAGAATTAAAGTTATTGCATTGAAAACACTAAATGAAAATAAGCTGATAAATTCCAGGTCAGAACTGAAGAATTGTGGCTAAACTAAGCAGTCTAGAGTGCCTTTAAATCATGTCTATCATCTTTAATCATCAGATCGAGAGTTTCACACAAGTAGAATATAATCAGAAATAATTCACTATCTCAGGAAAAGTTTACCAATTTGAAGCATTTGTTTAATAATAGAAATGATGTGCTAATATAAGACTGATTTACAGCAAGCAAGAAATTGCAGAAAAATAACAAGAATATAGTGATGTGTATTTACTCCTGCTACAAAGATGTGACACTGATTTTTAAATCCTGACGTCTGATGGCAACAAAGGTAAAGTTAGAATAGAATTAAGCAATTTATTTAAATATTTTAAAAATTTATTTTAAAAAAAGATACACAACATCCTCCAATCTTAGTACCGAGAACAAGTCTGCATGTCTGAAAAGCTGGCTAAGTTGTATCTAATGTGAGTTGCTTAACTTATTCAGTTTCAAATTTATGGATCCCACAGAATGCATTTATCGGCCTCTGGCTGCCATCCTTTACACTAGATTTTCTATTCTTTTGGACATATTTTTAATTTGGGCTTTCATTTGAATCCTTGAAAACTCTCATAAGTAATTTTTGGAATAATGCAAAAGTGAGGAAATAGTAAGTTAATTTAAGATAAAGTACAATAATGATTGACAATCTTAGAAACCAAGGCAATAAACATGAGTTAACTGGTAAAATTTCTAAACACAGCTGAAATGTTATGAGCAGACAATCACCAAGAAGAAGCTCATTCAACAAATGAAAGTTATTTATGGCCCCAATTACCTTTCCCATAGTATATAATTCAGCTGATAGGGTAGTAAAGAACTCTGTCTCTGGATTGGTTTTACCTGACTCTGATCATCATATCCCTGACTCAGAAATCTGAAAACCTGACAGTGCAGATTCAATAATTTGCCCTCCCTAGACCAGGACCTCTGGATCTTCCAGTTCCTTTGCACTGTAATAGAAAAATATTACAAAGGAATAAAGAAAACTCTTAACCAGGGATTGAACTATCATAAAGTAATAAAAGGGAGGATTTAGAATAATAAAAATATACTAGATCCTTGTCATGCATTCTTCTAAATTTTTTTAAGGATGCTACAAAGGGGAGATTATTAACTAGAGCAACACAGTGAAGTTCAGAGAGAAGTAGCAGCCCAGATCGGTGTTAAATGTTTCTGGCTCCAAGGTCATGCTGTTTCCATAACAACCAGGTTTTTATGTTATATTGATTAAAGAATGATGAAACTGAATTTAAGTGTTTAGGTCATATCGGAAGCATTTTGCATTAGAAGATCTTGCACATATATGATTAAATTTTCTACCCAATGGTATGTTCACTGTGAATCTATTTTCAATTCCTCCATCTTAAAAGTGAACTTACCCAGAAAATAAATTTACTGTCGAGGAATTCGCTTTCAAGACTTTGCCAGTGACAATGAGTTTGATGCCTTTTCGAAACCAAGGATAAAAGAAAGCATAAATCAAGGGATTCATAGCTGAGTTATAATAAGCAATCCAATCCAGTATTTCATAAATATATGTGGGAGTGATGAAACCCAGGAAGGCATCAATGATAGCATCCAGGAAGTAAGGCAGCCAGGAGACCAGAAACGCTAGCACTGCAACGCCCAGTGTTCTTGCTGCCTTTCTCTCCCTCTTGGCCACTCTGTCTTGATAGCTTTCTGAGCATTGCCCAGGCTTAATATTCAGACTCTCAATTTTTCTAGCCTGTTGTTCAGCAATAAGGAAAATCTTGGAGTAAAGAACTATCATCACAAGGGTGGGGATGAAAAATAATAGAAAATTCACCAATACCCAACTTTGATTTATTGCAATTTGACAGCCTCCCACACAGGTGAGAGCACTTACTAGATCCTCCAGTCCAACTGCATTTGCTCCTGTGCCAAAAAGAGAAAAAGAATAAATAATCGAAAAGAGCCAGGAGAAGGCAATACACACGCCAGAAACAGACACAGTGAACCTGATTGGATAGACCAGGGGGTCAGAGATGGCAACGTACCTGTCCAGAGAGATAAAGCACAAGTGGTAGATGGAAGCATAACAGAATGACAAGTCAAAACAGGAATGAAATTGACAGTACCTCTCCCCAAAATACCAGCAGCTCTCCACAGACCTCACTATGCTGAAGGGCATCACAGTCACTCCCACCATGAAGTCCGCACAAGCCAGGGAAGCGATCAAAAAATTGGTTGGAGAATGCAGCTGCTTGAAGTGGAGAATGGAAATCATTACCAAGAGATTTCCAAATACAGCCAGCACAGTTCCTAAACCAAACGTTGTGTACAGAATCAGGCGGGGACCTCCTGAGTAGGGGGTTTTCACACAGGATCGGTTCAGGTGCTCGTAGCAGAGCTGCACAGGTACAACGCTGGGTGAGCTGCTGTTCATGATGCTGCTCTCAGTAGCTTGTAAACATTTGGGGAAGTTCTGTCCCTTTTCAGTCATACAAAAGAGAGCAGTTTTCTATTTCCTGGTGGGAGAGAAAAGATCTCGTTGCACTGATTACCTTTGTTATAGTTACCAAAATTATACCCATCACCTGTTATATATCCATATCAATCTGTGCATGTATAAAGTAACAATATATTCCATTCAAATGTCCATGAATCTTAGCTATTATTTTTATTATAATTTAGAATATAATTTAAAACAATATTGTAAATCAAATGAGAATTTAACAGAAAATAAATATTTCAAATATTCTTTGCCACAAAAGATTTCTTGTCTTACAATTTGTCAACAATCGTTTATTACCAGATCTATATATGGGGAATATTCCTCTTTGCCAAAGGTAGTAAATGTGTATGATTTATTACTCATTGGTTATCTTTTACTACCCAACCACCCTCCCCACACTGACTAAAAAGTTAATGACAAAACCCGCCAGGAAGCACAGCCAAATCCCATGTCCAAAATTATCCACAGTGGAGGCCCTATACTGCAAGGTGTGAAGAAGAAGAAACTTACATTTAATAATCTCTGGTTAAAATGTATTGTTTCATGCATGGATACAAGAAAAACTCAAGAAAAACAAAGGAACACTCTCACTGAAAAACAAAGATGCAAACTAAACAAACTGAAGCCAAATACACATTAAAAGATGATACATCTTGATTAGAGTGTATGCAAAGAATGGAAGTTTGCTTTAACAATTCTGTAATTCACCATTTTAACAGATTAGAATTCTATGACCATCCAATGAAATGCAAAAATGCATTTGATAAATTTTGACTTTTATTCACTGCTAAAAGAAAAAATTCTTAGCTAACTAAAAATAGAAGAGATCTTTTGTATCTGAAGAGGTCTGTACTTAAAAGATCTACCACATATGATATACCCAGCAGTGGAATTTGAGAATTCTCTTTAGTATGAGTCAAAAAGCAAAGATGCTTCAGTGGGACAAGATTTATAGGGTATCAGATCAGATCAGATCAGATCAGTCGCTCAGTCGTGTCCGACTCTTTGCGACCCCATGAACCGCAGCACGCCAGGTCTCCCTGTCCATCACCAGCTCCTGGAGGTCACTCAGACTCGCATCCATCGAGTCAGTGATGCCATCCAGCCATCTCATCCTCTGTCGTCCCCCTCTCCTCCTGCCCTCAATCCCCCCCAGCATCAGAGTCTTCTCCAATGAGTCAACTCTTCGCATGAGGTGGCCAAAATACTGGAGTTTCAGCTTTAGCATCATTCCTTCTAAAGAAATTCCAGGATTGATCTCCTTCAGAATGGACTGGTTGGATCTTCTCGCAGTCCAAGGGACTCTCAAGAGTCTTCTCCAACACCACAGTTCAAAAGCATCAATTCTTTGGCGCTCAGCCTTCTTCACAGTCCAGCTCTCACATCCATACATGACCACAGGAAAGACCATAGCCTTGACTAGGCGAACCTTTGTTGGCAAAGTGATGTCTCTGCTTTTGAATATGCTATCTAGGTTGGTCATAACTTTCCTTCCAAGGAGCAAGCGTCTTTTAATTTCATGGCTGCAGTCACCATCTGCAGTGATTTTGGAGCCCAGAAAAACAAAGTCTGACACTGTTTCCACTGTTTCCCCATCTATTTCCCATGAAGTGATGGGACCAGATACCATGATCTTCGTTTTCTGAATGTTGAGCTTTAAGCCAACCTTTTCACTCTCCACTTTCACTTTCATCAAGAGGCTTTTTAGCCCCTCTTCACTTTCTGCCATAAGAGTCGTGTCATCTGCATATCTGAGGTTATTGATATTTCTCCCGGCAATCTTGATTCCAACTTGTGTTTCTTCCAGTCCAGCATTTCTCATGATGTACTCTGCATATAAGTTAAATAAACATGGTGACAATATGCAGCCTTGACGTACTCCTTTTCCTATGTGGAACCAGTCTGTTGTTCCATGACCAGTTCTAACTGTTGCTTCCTGACCTGCATACAGATTTCTTAAGAGGCAGATCAGGTGGTCTGGTATTCCCATCTCTTTCAGAATTTTCCATAGTTTATTGTGATCCACACAGTCAAAGGCTTTGGCATAGTCAATAAAGCAGAAATAGATGTTTTTCTGGAATTCTCTTGCTTTTTCCATGATCCAGCGGATGTTGGCAATTTGATCTCTGGTTCCTCTGCCTTTTCTAAAACCAGCTTGAACATCAGGAAGTTCACGGTTCACATATTGCTGAAGCCTGGCTTGGAGAATTTTGAGCATTACTTTACTAGCGTGTGAGATGAGTGCAATTGTTCGGTAGTTTGAGCACTCCTTGGCATTGCCTTTCTTTGGGATTGGGATGAAAACTGACCTTTTCCAATCTTGTGGCCACTGCTGAGTTTTCCAAATTTGCTGGCATATTGAGTGCAGCACTTTCACAGCATCATCTTTCAGGATTTGGAATAGCTCCACTGGAATTCCGTCACCTCCACTAGCTTTGTTCCTAGTGATGCTTTCTAAGGCCCACTTGACTTCACATTCCAGGATGTCTGGCTCTAGGTCAGTGATCACACCATCATGATTATCTGGGTCGTGAAGCTCTTTTTTGTACAGTTCTTCTGTGTATTCTTGCCACCTCTTCTTAATATCTTCTGCTTCCGTTAGGTCCACACCATTTCTGTCCTTTATCGAGCCCATCTTTGCATGAAATGTTCCTTTGGTATCTCTGATTTTCTTGAATAGATCCTTAGTCTTTCCCATTCTGTTGTTTTCCTCTATTTCTTTGCATTGATCGCTGAAGAAGGCTTTCTTATCTCTTCTTGCTATTCTTTGGAACTCTGCATTCAGATGTTTATATCTTTCCTTTTCTCCTTTGCTTTTCGCTTCTCTTCTTTTCACAGCTATTTGTAAGGCCTCCCCAGACAGCCATTTTGCTTTTGTGCATTTCTTTTCCATGGGGATGGTCTTGATCCCTGTCTCCTGTACAATGTCATGAACCTCATTCCATAGTTCATCAGGCACTCTATCTATCAGATCTAGGCCCTTAAATCTATTTCTCACCTCCACTGTATAATCATAAGGGATTTGATTTAGGTCATACCTGAATGGTCTAGTAGTTTCCCTACTTTCTTCAATTTCAGTCTGAATTTGGCAATAAGGAGTTCATGGTCCGAGCCACAGTCAGCTCCTGGTCTTGTTTTTGCTGATTGTATAGAGCTTCTCCATCTTTGGCTGCAAAGAATATAATCGATCTGATTTCGGTGTTGACCATCTGGTGATGTCCATGTATAGAGTCTTCTCTTGTGTTGTTGGAAGAGGGTATTTGCTATGACCAGTGCATTTTCTTGGCAAAACTCTATTAGTCTTTGCCCTGCTTCATTCCGTATTCCAAGGCCAAATTTGCCTGTTACTCCAGGTGTTTCTTGACTTCCTACTTTTGCATTCCAGTCTATAGGGTATAAGTTATTGCAAGACATCCATGAATTCACCTGCATTCCATTCATTCATGTAGGCAACATTTATATATGTTTATTTATTTAGAATTTATTTGGGTCAAGAATCTTAAAGATAGGAGAGTACACAAGAAATATCCCCTGCCCTTTAAGGGGATCTTCATGTAATATGAGAGACAGACAGAAAATAGCAAGAATAATGTGCTTCAAGCTAAAATTAACACATATGAAGGATGTAAAGTGATGAGAAAAAGAACAAAGCTGAAAGTATCATGTTCCTTGACTTCAAATGATACTACAAAGCTAAATTGACACAAAAACAGATACACAGATTGATGGGCCTCTGAATAGAGAGCCCCCAAATAAACTCACATTTATGGTCAGCTCATCTGTGACAGAACAGGCAATCTGTGACACAAATGGGGAAAGGACAGTCTCTTCAGTAAGTGGTGCTGGGAAAACTTTCACTTCTCAGAGAAGTGGATTCTTCAGCTATGCTTGTCCCATGGGGCCATGGGACACTTGGGGATTTCTAGGACCTGTCATGACTGCATGCTACTCTCAGTAGCTCAGGAATCTTTTACTGTCCCTGTGCTGTGGCTGAGTGGTGAGATGATCTGTCAGGCTACACCCGTAGACAGCCTAGGTGACCATTTCTGCCCTATGGTCTCCATTCTTATTGACTTCCGTCCAGAAGATGGAGAATGAGCTCCCCCTATGCTTGGATCTTCTCCCTTCAAACATACTTGACTCTATTAGTTTCTGTCACTGCTAGAAGAAATCACCACAAACTTGGTAGCTTGAAACAACAGAAAGGTATTCCCTGATAGTTCTACAGGCCAAAATTATAGAATCCAAATCAAGGTGTTACCAGGACCATGCTTCTTCTGGAGGGTCTAGGAAAGAATACATCCCCAGCCTCCTTTAGTTCCTGCTGACTTCCAGCAGTCTTTGGCTTGTGGCCTCATCACTCTAATCTCTGCTCCTGTTATCACATCACCTTTTTCTCTCTGTGGGTAATCTCCTAGTGCCTCTTCCTCATATGAACATGCAGGGTAATGCATTTAGTACTGACTCAAATAATCCAGTATAACTTTTCCTTCTAAAGGTTCTTAATCACATCTTGAAGAGCTTTCTTTTTCAAATAAGATTAGCATTGATGGGTTCTAGGGTTTAGGATGTGGATCTCCATACAGGGCTTCTATAACCAATTATATGAGCTAATCATTTATTATCACTCTCAACTCAGACCATATTCAGAGAGATGGGATACCCTTCCCAATAGACCTGCACTATTTCCTTACTAATTTTTGGTCTACAATTATCCTTCTTACTCTTATTTCTGGATGCAAGGAAGTTTTGCTATTGTCCAGAACTACCTCAAATCTATTGAACATTGTTTCTTCCTGTCCCAGCAGAGTCTGGCCTTGCAAGTCTGAAGTGTTAATAATAATCCTACTTATTCCTCATTTCAACCAAAGCAATCAAAATAGAATAGATGTTCTAAAGAGGTATTTCAAGTTTCTCTTATTCACAACTTGATTTTTTATTATATGGAAATTTTAAATTTTGAAACGATGTTAAGAGAAAAATAGGAAGAAGAAAATGAGCATTGAAAATAATAGGGAGGTGAGCATGAAGGGTGAAAATACCAAAAAATGTATTCACCAGAAGACTGGGAAATGGAAAAGTAAAAAAATCTTAGCAGTAAGGAAAGATGACCAATGTACTTTTGGAAACACATTTCTAGGAGATGGTTGAAGAAACTCACTTTGAACAATGCTTGTTTCATTGTATTTGAGGAACAGCTTTTCCCAAATTTGAAATTATACCCAACACTATATTCTACACCATTAAAATTGGAAATTTTTTAAACTAAATTTCCACATTTTAATTTCTTATCCAGAAAACAAATTTATATCAATAAATTTTAAATCTTGACCAGTTATATTAAATTTTAATTCTCCTGTAAACCAAGGGTAAAGAAAGGAATTTAAAGCTGAATTTTTAAAATCCAATCCAATAAGTTTATTGTAAATTTGAATGATTACTGTGTATATATTTAATATGATTGTTGATGTGTTTGGGTTTAAATGGATTGTATTACTGTTTTTTCTAATAAAAAATTTATTTCTTTGTTCTTTTAAGCCTTCTTGACTTTTTTAAACTAATTTTTGTTATTATTAAATCATTCCCTGCTATGAAATTATAAATATCACTTTTATCATTCTGTTGGCAGGTACCCAAGAGTTTTAATATGTATTGTTGATTAATTAAATTTTATGAATTCCAAGCAGTGCAAAAAATTGCCAGAAATCACAGCTAAATATTTAAACTTTTTATCTCCTCCACCTCTTTTGATAATGGTTGTCATTTATTTTATTTAAATAATTTAATTTAAATTTAATTAAATCCCAAAAGGCATTTATTTTCGTTTAGCATGTATTAAGTTTTCTCTTCCGTATACTTTGTGATATTCTTCATTATTTCCTGCCTTTCAGTGTTGCCTCTGGAATCGATTTTATTCTCCATGGAGAACTTGCTTTAGTTTCTTTGTGTGTGATGGTGTGTTGGCAATGAACACTCACTTTTTTTCAACTAAAAAATATTTTTATTTATGTTGCCTTCAGCTTTGAAAGGTGTGTCTGATACTACCTCCAGAATTCAAAGTTGTCAGTCATTTTATACGACGTGAGCTGGAAGCAGACATCTTTCTTATAGAATTTTTTTCTTTTTTGGGCTGTGCCTCTCCCCATGAAAGATTTCCCCCTCTCAGGGATCAGACCCATGCTCCCTGCAGTGGAAACTCAGAACCTTAACCACTGGACAGCCAGTGAAGCCCTTGTGTAGGATTTTTAAAAAACATAACAGGAGAGGGAGGAGCCAAGATGGCGGAGGGTTAGGACGGGAAAACACTTTCTCCTCCACAAATTCATCAAAAGGACATCTAAACGCCAAGTAAATTCCACAAAACAACTTCGGAATGCCGGCAGAGGACATCAGACACCCAGAAAAGCAACTCATTGCCTTCTAAAGGAGGTAGGGGAAAAAATATAAGAGACTTTTTAAAAAGAGACAAAGAGGGAGGGACGGACCTCTGTCCGGGGAAGGGTGTCTTAAAAGAGAAGCTTCCAAACACCAGGAAACACTCTCACTGAAGAGTCTGTGCCGAACCTGGGAAGCACGGAGACCATCATAACAGGGAGGAAAACAAACAAATAATTAGAACCCACAGACCATGAGCCCTACGATAACTTCCACAGCGGAGAAGCAGCGCAAATGCACGCATCCACCATTAGCAAGAGGGGGCTGGGCAGGGAGGACCCACAGGCCGCTTCTTCGCGGGCCATTTCCGTGGGCAGGGAGGCGCCGCGGCCAGCTTCTTCGCGGGCTGCTTCCACAAGCAGGGAGGTGCCGCGGGTGGCTTCTTCGCGGGCCGATTCAGCGGGCAGAGAGGCGCCGCGGACGGCTTCTTCCCGGGCCGCTTCCATGGGCAGGGAGGCGCCGCGGGCCGACCTGCGCTGCTGGATTCTGCGAAGGGCACAAAACAAAGGCCCAACCGAGCCTGGGCCTCTGAGGACTACCGGATTGTCTGAACTTGAGCGGCTTAGACCTGGGAGGGGCAAGCAGCCCAAGGCCGGTAGCGGATGGTCTGGCAGGGAAACAGAGAGCCTTCCTCCCTCCCTATGGCAGGGGAGGCTATACGCGCTGTGAGCGGGGGCAGACCCAGTGTGCCTGAGGCACTGCGAGCACACGCCAGTGGTATTTGTTTGCAGCGTTCCTCCCTCCCTGCAGCGTGACTGAACAAGTGAGCCTACAAAGGGTGTCCACCACCACCCTCTTTGTCTCAGGGCGGAAATCAGACACTGAAGAGACCGGCAAACAGAAGAAGCTATAACAGAGCAAGGAACTAGCTGAAAATAAACGGAACCTACAATACCCACAATAATAACAAAGAAAGTCTTATATATATATTATTACTATTTTTACCATCATTATTTCTTCCTTTTTAAAAATATATATATATATATATTTTAATTGAAGAAAGGAAGAAAGGAAAAAAAATTTTTTGTTTTGATTTGTTTTGTTTTTCTCTTTTGGTACTCCTTTAATTTCCACTTTTAGATATATCTTTTGCGACACCCCCCCCCTTTTTTTTTTTTTCTTTTCTTTTTGCTTCTTCTTTCTTTTGTCTTTCCTTTTTTCTTTTCTTTAACATTGCATTTTTGAAACTCCAAACTCTACTCTAGATTTTTAACTTTTGCTTTTTAAAATTGGTTATCATTTTGTACCTATATTTTCTTCATAACTTTTGTGACTCCCTTTTTTTTTCTTTTTCTTTTTCTTTCTTTCTTTTCCTTCTTCTCTTCTTTAACACTGTATTTGTGAATCTCCAAACTACTCTAGATTTGTAATTTTTGCCTTTAGGTATTTGTTACCAATTCTGTACCTTTAAGAACCTAATCTTCAGTACCCACTTTTTACTAGGGAGTGAGATTACTGGCTTGACTGTTCTCTCCACCTCCGGACTCTCCTTTTCTTCAACAGTCCGCCTGTTATCTCCTCCCTAACCCCTCTCTACTCTATCCAACTCTGTAAATTTCTGAGTGTTCCAAATAAAGGAAAACACTTAGGGAACTGATTATTGACTGGATCTGTCTCTCTCCTTTTCATTCCCTCCTTTTATCCTCCTGACCACCTCTGTCTCCTTCCTCCCTCTTTTCTTCTCTGTATAACTTCGTGAACATCTCTGAGCGGTCCAGTTGTGGATTGCAGTATAGAAGGAGAAGTTTTGTGAGAATACTGCAAAAATAAGACTGATAACTGGAAGCAGGAGGCTTAAGTCCAAACTCTGATCCCATGGAACATTAATTGACAGGAGCTCATCAAAAGCCTCCATACCTACACTGAAACCAAGCATCACACAAAGGCCAACAAGTTCCACGGCAAGACATACCAAGCAAATTCTCCAGAAACACAGGAACACAGCCCTGAGCTCCAATATACAGGCTACCCAAAGTGACCCCAAAATCATAGACATCTCATAACTCATTACTAGACACTCCATTGCACTCCAGAGAGAAGAAATCCAGCTCCATCCACCAGAACACCGACACAAGCTTCCCTAACCAAGAAACCTTGACAAGCCACCTGTACAAACCCACATATAGTGAGGAAATGCCACAATAAAGAGAACTCCACAGACTGCCAAAATACAGTAAGGACACCCCAAACTCAGCAATTTAAACAAGATGAAGAGACAGAAGAATACCCAGCAGGTAAAGGAACAGGATAAATGCCCACCAAACCAAACAAAAGAGGAAGAAATAGCGAACCTACCTGATAAAGAATTCCAAATAATGATAGTGAAACTAATCCAAAATCTGGAAATCAAAATGGAATCACAAATAAATAGCCTAGAGAAAAGCATTGAGAAGATGCAAGAAAGGTTTAACAAGGACCTAGAAGAAATAAAAAAGAGTCAATATATAATGAATAATGCAATAAATGAGATTCAAAACACTCTGGAGGCAACAAATAGTAGAATAACAGAGGCAGAAGATAGAATCAGTGAATTAGAAGATAGAATGGCAGAATTAAATGAATCAGAGGAGAAAAAAGAAAAACAAATTAAAAGAAATGAGGACAATCTCAGAGACCTCCAGGACAATTTTAAACGTTACAACATTCGAATCATAGGAGTCCCAGAAGAAGAAGACAAAAAGAAAGACCATGAGAAAATACTAGAGGAGATAATAGTTGAAAACTTCCCTAAAATGGGGAAGGAAATAATCACTCAAGTCCAAGAAACCCAGAGAGTCCCTAACAGGATAAACCCAAGGCGAAACACCCCAAGACACATATTAATCAAATTAACAAGGTCAAACACAAAGAACAAATATTAAAAGCAGCAAGGGAAAAACAACAAATAACACACAAGGGAATTCCCATAAGGATAACAGCTGATCTTTCAATAGAAACTCTCCAAGCCAGGAGGGAATGGCAAGACGTACTTAAAGTGATGAAAGAAAAGAACCTACAGCCCAGATTATTGTACCCAGCAAGGATCTCATTCAAATATGAAGGAGAAATCAAAACCTTTACAGACAAGCAAAAGCTGAGAGAATTCAGCACCACCAAACCAGCTCTCCAACAAATACTAAAGGACATTCCCTAGACAGGAAACACAAAAAGGGTATATAAATTTGAACCCAAAACAACAAAGTAAATGGCAACGGGATCATACTTGTCAATAATTACCTTAAATGTAAATGGGTTGAATGCCCCAACCAAAAGACGGAGACTGGCTGAATGGATACAAAAACAAGACCCCTACATATGTTGTCTACAAGAGACCCACCTCAAAACAGGGGACATATACAGACTGAAAGTGAAGGGCTGGAAAAAGATTTTCCATGCAAATAGGGACCAAAAGAAAGCAGGAGTAGCAATACTCATATCAGATAAAATAGACTTTAAAACAAAGGCGGTGAAAAGAGACAAAGAAGGTCACTACCTAATGATCAAAGGATCAATCCAAGAAGAAGATTTAACAATTATAAATATATATGCACCCAACATAGGAGCACCGCAATATGTAAGACAAATACTAACAAGTTCAAAAGCAGAGACATTACTTTACCAACAAAGGTTCGCCTAGTCAAGGCTATGGTCTTTCCTGTGGTCATGTATGGATGTGAGAGCTGGACTGTGAAGAAGGCTGAGCGCCGAAGAATTGATGCTTTTGAACTGTGGTGTTGGAGAAGACTCTTGAGAGTCCCTTGGACTGCAAGAAGATCCAACCAGTCCATTCTGAAGGAGATCAATCCTGGAATTTCTTTAGAAGGAATGATGCTAAAGCTGAAACTCCAGTATTTTGGCCACCTCATGTGAAGAGTTGACTCATTGGAGAAGACTCTGATGCTGGGAGGGATTGAGGGCAGGAGGAGAAGGGGACGACAGAGGATGAGATGGCTGGATGGCATCACTGACTTGGTGGGTGTGAGTCTGGGTGATGTCCGGGAGCTGGTGATGGACAGGCAGGCCTGGCGTGCTGCGGTTCATGGGGTCGCAAAGAGTTGGACACGACTGAGCTGATCTGATAAAAGGAGAAATCAACAATAACACAATAATAGTGGGAGACTTTAATACCCCACTCACACCAATGGATAGATCAACTAAACAGAAAATTAACAAGGAAACACAAACTTTAAACGATACAATAGATCAGTTAGACCTAATTGATATCTATAGGACATTTCATCCCAAAACAATGAATTTCACCTTTTTCTCAAGTGCACCTTTTTCTCAAGAAGGTTCTCCAGTATCCTGGAGCCTTCTCCAGGATTGACCACATCCTGGGCCATAAATCTAGCCTTGGTAAGTTCAGAAAAATTGAAATCATTCCAAGCATCTTTTCTGACCACAATGCAGTAAAATTAGATCTCAATAACAAGAGAAAAACTATTAAAAATTCCAACATATGGAGGCTGAATAACACACTCCTGAATAACCAACAAATCACAGAAGAAATCAAAAAAGAAATCAAAATATGCATAGAAATGAATGAAAATGAAAACACAACAACCCAAAACCTGTGGGACACTGTAAAAGCAGTCCTAAGGGGAAAGTTCATAGCAATACAGGCACACCTCAAGAAACAAGAAAAAAGCCAAATAAATAACCTAACTCTACACCTAAAGCAACTGGAAAAGGAAGAAATGAAGCACCCCAAGGTTAATAGAAGGAAAGAAATCTTAAAAATTAGGGCAGAAATAAATGCAAAAGAAACAAAAGAGACCATAGCAAAAGTCAACAAAGCCAAAAGCTGGTTCTTTGAAAGGGTAAATAAAATTGACAAACCATTAGCCAAACTCATCAAGAAACAAAGGGAGAAAAATCAAATCAATAAAATTAGAAATGAAAATGGAGAGATCACAACAGACAACATAGAAATACAAAGGATCATAAGAGACTACGATCAGCAATTATATGGCAATAAAATAGACAACGTGGAAGAAATGGACAAATTCTTAGAAAAGTACAACTTTCCAAAACTGGATCAGGAAGAAATAGAAAATTTTAACAGACCCATCACAAGCATGGAAATTGAAACTGTAATCAGAAATCTTCCAGCAAACAAAAGCCCAGGTCCAGACGGCTTCACAGCTGAATTCTACCAAAAATTTAGAGAAGAGCTAACACCTATCCTACTCAAACTGTTCCAGAAAATCGCAGAGGAAGGCAAACTTCCAAACTCATTCTATGAGACCACCATCAAATACCAAAACCTGACAAAGATGCCACAAAAAAAGAAAATTACAGACCAATATCACGGATGAACATAGATGCAAAAATCCTAAACAAAATTCTAGCAATCAGAATCCAACAACACATTAAAAAGATCATACACCATGACCAAGTGGGCTTTATCCCAGGAATGCAAGGATTCTTCAATATCCACAAATCAATCAACATAATACACCACATTAACAAACTGAAGAATAAAAACCATATGATTATCTCAATAGATGCAGAAAAAGCCTTTGACAAAGTTCAACATCCACTTATGATAAAAACTCTTCAGAAAGCAGGAATAGAAGGAACATACCTCAACATAATAAAAGCTATATATGACAAACCCACAGCAAACATTATCCTCAATGGTGAAAAATTGAAAGCATTTCCTCTAAAGTCAGGAACAAGACAAGGATGCCCACTTTCACCATTACTATTCAACATAGTTTTGGAAGTTTTGGCCACAGCAATTAGAGCAGAAAAAGAAATAAAAGGAATCCAAATTGGAAAAGAAGAAGTAAAACTCTCACTGTTCGCAGATGACATGATCCTCTACGTAGAAAACCCTAAAGATTCCACCAGAAAATTACTAGAACTAATCAATGAATATAGTAAAGTTGCAGGATATAAAATCAACACACAGAAATCCCTTGCATTCCTGTACACTAATAATGAGAAAATAGAAAGAGAAATTAAGGAAGCAATTCCATTCACCATTGCAATGAAAAGAATAAAATACTTAGGAATCTATCTTCCTAAAGAAACTAAAGACCTATATATAGAAAACTATAAAACACGGGTGAAAGAAATCAAAGAGGACACTAATAGATGGAGAAATATACCATGTTCATGGATTGGTAGAATCAATATAGTGAAAATGAGTATACTACCCAAAGCAATATATAGATTTAATGCAATCCCCATCAAGCTACCAACGGTATTCTTCACAGAGCTAGAACAAATAATTTCTCAATTTGTGTGGAAGTACAAAAAGCCTCGAATAGCCAAAGCTATCTTGAGAAAGAAGAATGGAACTGGAAGAATCAACCTGCCTGACTTCAGGCTCTACTGCAAAGCCACAGTCATCAAGACAGTATGGTACTGGCACAAAGACAGAAATATAGATCAATGGAACAAAATAGAAAGCTCAGAGATAAATCCACGCACATGTGGACACCTTATCTTTGACAAAGGAGGCAAGAATATACAATGGATTAAAGACAATCTCTTTAACAAGTGGTGCTGGGAAAACTGGTCAACCACTTGTAAAAGAATGAAACTAGAACACTTTCTAACACCATACACAAAAATAAACTCAAAATGGATTAAAGATCTAAATGTAAGGCCAGAAACCATAAAACTCCTAGAGGAAAACATAGGCAAAACACTCTCTGACATACATCACAGCAGGATCCTCTATGACCCACCTCCCAGAATATTGGAAATAAAATCAAAAATAAACAAATGGGACCTAATCAAACTTAAAAGCTTTTGCACAACAAAGGAAACTATAAGCAAGGTGAAAAGACAGCCTTCAGAATGGGAGAAAATAATAGCAAATGAAGCAACAGACAAACAACTAATCTCAAAAATATACAAGCAACTCCTACAGCTCAATTCCAGAAAAATAAATGACCCAATCAAAAAATGGGCCCAAGAACTAAATAGACATTTCTCCAAAGAAGACATACAGATGGCTAACAAACACATGAAAAGATGCTCAACATCACTCATTATCAGAGAAATGCAAATCAAAACCACTATGAGGTACCATTTCACACCAGTCAGAATGGCTGCGATCCCAAAGTCCACAAGTAATAAGTGTTGGAGAGGGTGTGGAGAAAAGGGAACCCTCTTACACTGTTGGTGGGAATGCAAACTAGTACAGCCACTATGGAGAACAGTTTGGAGATTTCTCAGAAAACTGGGAATAGAACTGCCTTATGATCCAGCAATCCCACTGCAGTGCATACACACTGAGAAAACCAGAATTGAAAGAGACACGTGTACCCCAATGTTCATCGCAGCACTGTTTACAATAGCCAGGACTTGGAAGCAACCTAGATGTCCATCCACAGATGAATGGATAAGAAAACAGTGGTACATATACACAATGGAGTATTACTCAGCCATTAAAAAGAATACATTTGAATCAGTTCTAAGGAGGTGGATGGAATTGGAGCCTATTATACAGAGTGAAGTAAGCCAGAAAGAAAAACACAAATACAGTATACTAACACATATACATGGAATTTAGAAAGATGGTAACAATAACCTTATTTTCGAGACAGCAAAAGAGACACTGATATATAGAACAGACTTTTGTACTCTGGGAACGGCAGAGGGCGGGATGATTTGGGAGTATAGCATTGAAATGTGTATAATATCATATCTGAAACGAGTCACCAGACCAGGTACGATGTCTGATAATGGATGCCTGGGGCTGGTGCACTGGGACGACCAAGAGGGATGGTATGGGGAGGGAGGGGGGAGGAGGGCTCAGGATGGGGAGCACGTGTATACTTGTGGCGGATCCATCTCGATGTATGGCAAAAACAATACAATATTGTAAAGTTAAGCAAAATAAAATTTAATTAAAAAAAATAACAGGCAAGTTTTCTTAGGGGATATGTATGGTATAATTCAAAGTCACGGAGTGCTTTTCCACCTCAAGTAAATTAAACAATTGTGGGAAATATATGTTTATAATCTCTATTTGTATGGCAGGTGAAGGCATTTGGTGTCCAGAACTTGTTTCTCAATAATATCAAGGCAGACTTAATTTCTTTTTTAGTCACATCATCTGCAAATGAGGATACACTACGTTTTCATTTTTGAATTTCCATGTCTATTTATATAGCTTGTCTAATTGTATTAACTAGTACTTATAAAATAGCACTTATAAAATGTGATAACATTGGACCATTTTGTCTTTATCTGAACTGTGTGGATCACAATAAACTATGGAAAATTCTGAAAGAGATGGGAATACCAGACCACCTGATCTGCCTCTTAAGAAATCTGTATGCAGGTCAGGAAGCAACAGTTAGAACTGGTCATGGAACAACAGACTGGTTCCAAATAGGAAAAGGAGTACGTCAAGGCTGCATATTGTCACCATGTTTATTTAACTTATATGCAGAGTACATCATGAGAAATGCTGGACTGGAAGAAACACAAGCTGGAATCAAGATTGCTGGGAGAAATATCAATAACCTCAGATATGCAGATGACACGACTCTTATGGCAGAAAGTGAAGAGGGGCTAAAAAGCCTCTTGATGAAAGTGAAAGTGGAGAGTGAAAAGGTTGGCTTAAAGCTCAACATTCAGAAAACGAAGATCATGGCATCTGGTCCCATCACTGCATGGGAAATAGATGGGGAAACAGTGGAAACAGTGTCAGACTTTGTTTTTCTGGGCTCCAAAATCACTGCAGATGGTGACTGCAGCCATGAAATTAAAAGACGCTTACTCCTTGGAAGGAAAGTTATGACCAACCTAGATAGCATATTCAAAAGCAGAGACATCACTTTGCCAACAAAGGTTCGCCTAGTCAAGGCTATGGTCTTTCCTGTGGTCATGTATGGATGTGAGAGCTGGACTGTGAAGAAGGCTGAGCGCCGAAGAATTGATGCTTTTGAACTGTGGTGTTGGAGAAGACTCTTGAGAGTCCCTTGGACTGCAAGAAGATCCAACCAGTCCATTCTGAAGGAGATCAATCCTGGAATTTCTTTAGAAGGAATGATGCTAAAGCTGAAACTCCAGTATTTTGGCCACCTCATGCGAAGAGTTGACTCACTGGAGAAGACTATGATGCTGGGAGGGATTGAGGGCAGGAGGAGAGGGGGACAACAGAGGATGAGATGGCTGGATGGCATCACTGACTCGATGGATGCGAGTCTGGGTGACCTCCGGGAGCTGGTGATGGACAGGGAGGCCTGGCGTGCTGCGGTTCATGGGGTCGCAAAGAGTCGGACACGACTGAGCGACTGATCTGATCTGATCTGAACCTTAAAAAGAGTGTTCCTAAAATTTTATCTCTGAGTATGTGTTGAATTTCAGTGATAGATATATTTTTACCATGTTAACATGGAAACAATGAGCAATCAAAACTTTGCATAGAATTTGGGGAAGATTCAGGAACTTCATTCAGATGCTCAGTATTAACATGGCCTGAGTCTTTGTTCTTTCTCTCTTGAGTGTAATATAATAGACAATATAATAGATTCATCCCTACCTACTGAAGAATTTTTCTGGAATCATGTTGCCAACTCTAATTTAGTCATTTAAGACCAAGGAGGTTATAATGTGGTGTCAATACCATCAAGGCATTGTAAGTTTTTATTAGAAAGCCAAAATAGGCATATCTGGGATAGTCATATTGAGAAAAGACTACCATGAAGTGTATGACAGAATCTGCTCTCTTATTTTCTTTTGTTGTATTCCACATACTCACTTCATGTTCAAGTGACTTTCATATTTAGAATTACATTGAGATTTTGGTGTCATTTATAACAATATAATATTTTGCTTACTCATAGGATAAACTTTTAAAAGTTTAATTTTCCTTTGGCCTTGTCATATACATTATATATAATTTAATTTAGTAACAGTGCAATTCTCTGTGACATTTATTGAATGAAAGTATTAGTTCAGTTCAGTCGCTCAGTCGTGTCCGACTCTGCGACCCCATGAACCGCAGCACGCCAGGCCTCCCTGTCCATCATGAACTCCTGGAGTCCACTCAAACCCATGTCCATCGAGTCGGTGATGCCATCCAACCATCTCATTCTCTGTCGTCCCCTTGTCCTCTGAACTATAATATGATCCAACTCTTTCACTTAATTTTTTCTATTGTCCTCTATACTCTAAAGATAGGGAACTTTATGTCTTTTCTTAAAAATCTGCTACAGCGAATCTAATTTATTAAGGATAGGAAGTGATAGCATGAAAATGTATTTATTGTTACCAACCCACTCATCTATTCTTTGTAGATTGTCTTTCTCTTTTTCCAAGCCCAGTCTTCCACTTAAGGAAATTAATCCCACAATCCAAAATAGCTTTCACACTCCAATCTGCCTATACAAGTTGAAACATGCTTGAAGACACCTCAAAAGTTCTTTCTGCTCAAAAACAAGGCCTCTTTAACAATATTTTTAAGTACTTATTAATAATTTCTAACAAATTAAAGCCATGGGACTACATGTGGGTGAGAAGACAATGTTATAAGAAAGACCAATACCGAGTGCCAGTCTGATAATGGCAACTAGTCCTCTGCTTACAGGATTTAACATCTATGGTACTCTTCGAAGCCTCAAAAATATAATTGAAAATGCATTGTTCATATTACCTACAAAAATTATTTCCCTTGAGGAAAATACTAGATAAAGTACATTTTTTTAATCCTTAGCCATCCTTGACACAGGTATTTGCATATAATTAATGTTCAGTATTTGTTTGATAACAATGAAAAGACTTGGTGAAAACCAATGAGAAAAATTACTTCAACCATTTTAGAAAAGAAAAAGGCTTACATACTAGTGCTTTATTACAAGTTAGTTTCATTATACAAAATATTCCAGAAATGCATTCCGAAAATTCTTATTGAATCAATAATGCAAAATATTCCAGAGATCAACATGTAAACTTACAGCACACATTGTTTGTACTCTCATTAATACAAAAATTTTTGTAAAAAGCATAACATTCTTGACCCTACAATATTCCAGAGAAGTAAAAACACACTGCATTGAGGTGAGAAAACTGCTGAGAATAAATGGGGACGTGAATTACACTTTACCGTCAAGTGAGAAAAAAATGGTGCAGAAATTGTCACTGTTAGTGATAATCGCTTTCACGTGCAGAGTTTACATTAGCTAATCTGATCTATGAGATGGCTGGATGGCATCACTGACTTGATGGGTGTGAGTCTGGGTGACCTCCGGGAGCTGGTGATGGACAGGGAGGCCTGGCATGCTGCGGTTCATGGGGTCGCAAAGAGTCGGACACGACTGAGCGACTGATCTGATCTGATCTGATCTGATCTGAATGATGGTGATTGCAGCCATGAAATTAAAAGATGCTTACTCCTTGGAAGGAAAGTTATGACCAGCCTAGATAGCATACTCAAAAGTAGAGATATTACTTTGTCAACAAAGGTCCGTCTAGTCAAGGCTATGGTTTTTCCTGTGGTCATGTATGGATGTGAGAGTTGGACTGTGAATAAAGCTGAGCACCGAAGAATTGGTGCTTTTGAACTGTGGTGTTGGAGAAGACTCTTGAGAGTCCCTTGGACTGCAAGGAGATCCAACCAGTCCATCCTAAAGGAGATCAGTCCTGGGTGTTCATTGAAAGGACTGATGCTGAAGCTGAAACTCCAATACTTTGGCCACCTCATGTGAAGAGTTGACTCATTAGAAATTAGAAGAGACCCTGATGCTGGGAGGGATTGGGGGAAGGAGGAGAAGAGGCTGACAGAGGATGAGATGGCTGGATGGCATCACCGACTCAATGGACATGAGCTTGAGTGAACTGTGGGAGTTGGTGATGGACAGGAAGGCCTGGTGTGCTGTAATTCATGGGGTCGCAAAGAGTCGGACACGACTGAGTGACTGAACTGAACTGAATGATCATTATGCCAGTCTTTTTGTGGTATTTTTTTTACCACACAGTTATCTGTGGTACAGATAACTTATATCTGTAACTTATATCTGATTCCAAAGCAGAATTACTGCTTCCACAATACTGCAAGTCAACATTCCAAGATTCTGCCCAGCTATTAAGCAGGAGAGTCTTACCTGCTGCTCCAAAAGCTCCAGGAAGGTACAGAGGAGATAGAGGTACAGACCCTTGTGTGTGTGTGTTAAGTCCCTTCAGTTGTGTCCCACTCTTTGATACCCTATGAATTGTAGCCCACCTGCAGGGCTCCACTGTCCATAGGATTTCCCAGCAAGAATACTGGAGTGAGTTGTCATGCCCTTCTCCAGGGGATCTTCCAAACAAAGGAAATGAACCTGCATCTTACATCTCCTGCGCTGGCAGGTGGGTTCTTTATCATTAGCACCATCTAGGAAGCTTTATCGGAGAAGGCAATGGCACCCCACTCCAGTACTCTTGCCTGTAAAATCCCACGGACGGAGGAGCCTGGTAGGCTGTAGTGCATGGGGTTGCTAAGAGTCGGACATGACTGAACGACTTCACTTTCTCTTTTCACGTTCATGCATTGGAGAAGGAAATGGCAACCCACTCCAATGTTCTTGCCTGGAGAATCCCAGGGACGGGGAAGCCTGGTGGGCTGCCGTCTATGGGGTCACAAAGATTCGGACACGACTGAAGTGACTTAGCATAGCATAGCATAGGAAGCCTTATGTAATATTATTGAGCCTGGACTGTCTGATATGGGCTGAATTAGATCCCCTCACCCCTAATTCACATGTTGAAGTCCTAATTCCCAGTATTAAGCAATATAATTGTATTTGGAGACAAGATATTTGAAAAGGTAATTAAGTTAAAATGAGTTCTTAAGATGAGCCCTAATCCAACATGACTGGTATTCTTAGAAAAGGGGATTAGGACGCAGACTCTCACGTAGCAAGGACCATGAGAGAACACGGAGAGAAGACAGTCATCTGCAGTCCACGGAGAGGGGTCCTCATAAGAAACAAACTGCTGACACATTAATCTTGGAATTCTAACCTCTAAAACTAGGAGAAAACAATTTCTGTTGATTAAACCACTCCATCTGTTGATACTTTGTCATGACAACCCTAGTAACATAATACAATGTTGCAAACGACTGAGAAAAAAGAACCATTGAAAGCTATATGAAAGTTGAGCATAAATGAGAAAATTATTACAGATTTGACAATGAAAAATGAGATTCAGGATTCAATAAAATGGAAAGAGACAAGTGCATGAGGTAAGAGCATGTGCAGAGTGTTGAGACAGGTGACACAGGTAAAGCACTTTATCATTTATTACTTAGTGCAATAAATATCTTTACAATATAAATATCTTTGCATCTTATGGTTAAAGCACCTGCCTGCAACTTTGTTCCTGGATAACTTGAAAAAAATAAATATTTCCCTAATTTTGAAAGGCTTTATTCATTTTTTGTGTCTAATTTCACCATAAATTCATAATTTTTTAAAAATTTTATTTTATTTAACTTTACAATATTATAAATTCACAATTTTAAAAATAGTCCTAAATTTTCAACTTAGTGCTCTCATTCATTCTGAAAATAAACTAATGGTTGATGAACTATCATTTAAAAGTCCCCCAGTTAAAATGACTTTCATGGCTTTCCTAAACCAAGGGTAAAATAAAGCATAAATCAAAGGGTTCATGGCTGAGTTATAATAGGCACCCCAACAACAAATCTCATAAATATAGGCAGGGGTTATGAAACCCATAAAGGCATCAATTAATATATAAATTGTATATGGTAACCATGAAATCATAAATGCTACTACTGTGACCCCCAGTGTTTTAGCTGCTTTTCTCTCTCTCTTGGCCACTCTGAATTTGTAGCTCTCTGATTCTGCTTTGCTGACAGTATTTTCAATTTTTAGAGCTTGTTGTTTAGCTACAATAAAAATCTTACCATAAGAATTACCATAATGAGGGAAGGTATAAAAAATATCAGAACACTTATCAAAACCCATTCTTGATTTACAACAATTTGACAACCGCCTATACAGTTGAGAGCACTTACTAATTCCTCCAACCCATCGTCACTGACACCTGTGTAGAACACAGCTCCGCTGTACACAATGGGCAGAATCCAGGAGATACTGATGCATACCCCTGACACAGTCACGGTGAACTTGGTGGGATAGACCAGGGGGTCAGTAACAGCAATGTACCTGTCGATGGAGATGAAGCACAAGTGGAAGAGAGAAGAGTAACAAAATGCCACATCACAGGAACTGTGAAGGGCACAAAATCTGCCTCCAAAGTACCAGCAGCTCTCCACGGACCTGACCATGCTGAAGGGCATCACGGTCACTCCCACCAAAAAGTCCGTGCAGGCCAGAGAGGCGATCAAGAAATTGGCTGGCGAATGCAGCTGCTTGAAGTGAAGAACTGACATCATCACCAAGAAGTTTCCAAAGATAGCCAATAAAGACCCAAAGCCAAACACTGTGTACAGAATCACCCGAGATGCAGGTGAGTAGGAAGATTTAATACAAGATCTGTTCACATTCTCATAGCAGAACTGCACAGTATCAGGTTGGGAAAGATTGCTGGTCATGGTTCTGCAGTTGGATGCTTGCTTTTTTCCTGCCCTTCAGAAAAAATGGTTCAATTCTGAAAATTAAATGAATAAAATAAAACTGTATACTTGAATAATGTTTTTTTTAAACTTCCCCATATTACATCTGTTTTCCATTTTGTTATGTAAAGAAATTAAAAGAATTTTTAAAATTCTGAAATTTATTCATTCTGTGTTTAATTATTTCTCTGTATCTAGATTTCATAGGTAGTTAACTTTAAGCAAATCTACTATGGTTATTCAGAAATCACATTATCTGAATAATTGCAGAAATTTAATTTAGATACCTGGCCCTTTACACCTGTGAACTTCTTCCTTGCAAAGGATAATCACATGCAACAATTGCACATTTAAAAAGTCACCTCACAATGGACCTCAGCCTTCATCCTGCCTGAAAAGTTAACACCTAGGATGCTTTTAAAAAGCCAGCCAATAAACTTTGCCCATTATAAATCCCTCACAAGCAATCCCTGTAGTTTAAGGTGTGACTGATGAAAAGAAACTTACTTTTGTTGATTATAATTGAGAAGTTTTCCTGCAAAACATATTTCTCTGTGCCCTTTTACTTTATCAAAACACGATTTTCACATCCAAGAAATCTATTGTAATTCAACTCTTCCAAAATAGCCTCATTCTCTATTTGGCAATAATGTTATCTATTCCCTATTTATAAGACTGGCTGCACAATTTGCAGGATCTGGGACATAACAACAATCTGGAGATCTCTGTTCCAAAATACGAAAAATAGTGCCCTCACATTCACAAGTTTTTTCCTCTTCTCTGCAGTTTCTTTCGACTTGCCAAGATATTTGATTTTTGCTGTGGAATGCTTCACTTTCTTGGACATGGAGATATTAGCAGGTCAAGTGCATGTCCTCATAGGTGCCTGGAGACCCTGTGCTGCAACCCAGTGGCCCACCCATTGCCAGCCTCCCCCTCCCACCAACCACCGAAACAATAGTCCAGGCTCTGTTTGGGGTGAGGAAGCTGAGCCAGGCATCTGCCCTTCTCCTGGGCTTGCTGCTTCAACCAAAGACAGATAGACAACCCCCTGGAACTGCAGCCTCCACATTAGGACCCACACAGTGCATGAATTGGGGGTAGGTGAGGGGCCTGGCCCGCTGAGTCTCTACTGGAACGTCCTGTGGCCCTACCAACCTGAGATGGGATGACACCTGCCATGCATGCCTACAGTGAGACTGCTGGAGTGCGCACCTGACCACAGCCTTCCCGACGTCACATCCGGTCCTCACACAGGGTGGAAAAGGAATGGCGGTGCTAGTAGGTCAGAGTAAGGAAGGAGATCCTGGACTGGGCCCAAAGAGCCAGGGGGTGAGGAGCAGGTGGATGAAAACCCCACCCAGGGAGAAAGGGATATAATGGGAGAGAATCACAGATAATGTGATTCCAGGTTCCAAGACCTCGCGCGTGCTCCATGGTCCCTTCCAACTTCACATACAAAATACAATTCAAAGATAAAATTATTACAAATTCCAAAACTGCAGCAACAGACCTCAAAGCCCGATAGCAGGGTTCAGTGCTGCTGGAGTAGTGGCAACCCATGGAACAGCCCTGTCTGATTTGCTTCTGAAACTAAATTATCTCTTTGTAACAGCAACTAAATGAAGCAAAGAATGTCAAGCGGAGGCAACTGCCAAACTACCTGATGGGACAATTGGGAGCTGAGGGCCAGGCAGTTCTGCTGGTAATATCCTTTCTGGACACAGAATTTTGTCCTTCAGATATCAACAGGAAATCAGAGAATTACAGAGGCAGACTAAAGACTGTAAAGTGTTAATCACTCAGTTTTGTCCTAATTTTTGGGACCCCATGGACTGTAGCCTACCAGGCTCCTCTGTCCATGGAATTCTCCAGGCAAGAATACTGGAGTGGCTGTGGTACTGCAATAATGTACTTTTTAAGGTATTGTATTGTAAGATTAAATATGTTTTCTTTATTTTTTGTGCTTGTGTTTGCCTTTTATGTATTATTTCTGTGGAAAGTATTATAAACCTATTACATTACAGTACTATATAATCGCTTATGTTAATTGAGTACCTAGGCTAACTTCATTGGACTTAAACAAATTGGACTTAGGAATATGTACTTAGAACAGAACTTGTTTCTATGTAGGAGATTTATTGTAATTGTGTCCCTCATCTAAAATAAAAGGAAAAATGATGTGTTTGTCTACAGAAAGAAAAAAAAAAGAATACTTGGTGGGTATCCATTTCCTTTTCTAGGGGATCTTCCTGACCCAGGAATTGAGCCCCAGTCTCTTGCTTTGCAGGCAGATTCTTTACCACCTGAGTGGACCCATTCTGAGTACCATTCTGAGCCACCCCATTAAAGTATTTCAAGTCTGAGGAAAAAGTTACCTTTGATCCTTTAAAGCAAATAGGAAGCAATCCTACAAAACAAATAAGTGATGAAGAATTTTTTCCTTACGTTATGTTTAATACTTTAAAATTAAAGTATAATCTCCCATTAAGGATAAAAATAGTGAAAATAGCTTGATATAAAAATGAAACAGATATTAAAGATGTGCCTGAAAACAATTACTCAGTTAATTGTCAACTGAATTTTTCTGGGTAGTGCTACCTTTTCTTCTCTCTCAATTCTCAAACCTAACTTGTTTTCACCCCACTCTTATTCAGTAACCTTGCCTCCCTATTTTCTGACAATATAACATATAGAATTTAAAGACTGAGAGGATGGAAAGATTTGGGATGCATAATGGAAGCAGGAATCAAGGATGATTCCCAGGTGTTTAGCTTGCCAAAAAGATACAGTATGTAGGACAAAAAGTACATTTGAGAGGAATGATGATGGATTAAGTTGGGATTGGGTAGAAGAACATAAAACTGAGGTTCTTCAGTGAGTAGGTTAGCCTGCATACTTTTAGCTCAGGAAAAAAATTGTGCCTGATATGATCATGTGGGATTCCTCAGCATACTGGTGTTTTTATGGGCATAGGAGTATATGTGATTGCCTGCTATACACCTGCCATAAAGCTTAGGATATATCTGATACTCAGTAAGCATACAAAAAAGATCTTGCAACTCAGATAATCATGATGGTGTGATCATTCACCTAGAGCCAGACATCTTGGAATGCAAAGTCAAGTGGGCCTTATAAAGCATCACTATGAACAAAGCTAGTGGCTGTGGTGGAATTCCGGTTGAGCTACTTCAAAGCCTAAAAGGTGATGCTGTTCAAGTGCTGCACTCAATATACCAGCAAATTTGGAAAACTCAGCAGTGGCCACAGGACTGGAAAAGGTCAGTTTTCTTTCCAGTCCCAAAGAAAAGCAATGCCGAGGATGCTCAAACTATCACACAATTGCACTCATCTCACACACTAGTGAACTAGTGCTCAAAATTCTCCAAGCCAGATTTCAACAGTACATAAACCGAACTTCCGGATGTTCAAGCTGGTTTTAGAAAAGGCAGAGGAACCAAGATCAAATTGCGAACATCTGTTGGAAATCATCGAAAAAGCAAGAGAGTTCCAGAAAAACATCTACTTCTTCTTTATTGACTACACCAAAGCCTTGGACTATGTGGATCAAACAAATTGTGGAAAATTCTTCAAGAGATGGGAATACCAGCCCACCTGATCTGCCTCATGAGAAATCTGTATGCAGGTCAAGAAGCAACAGTTAGAACTGAACATGGAACAGCAGATTGGTTCCAAATTGGAAAAGGACTACATCGAGGCTGAATATTGTCACACTGCTTATTTAACTTATATGCAGAGTTCAGTTCTGTTCAGTCACTCAGTCGTGTCCAACTCTTTGCGACCTTATGAATCACACCACGCCAGGCCTCCTTGTCCATCACCAATTCCTGGAGTTCAATCAAACTCACGTCCACCGAGTCGGTGATGCCATCCAGCCATCTCATCCTCTGTCGTCCCCTTCTCCTCCTGCCCTCAATCCCTCCCAGCATCAGAGTCTTCTCCAATGAGTCAACTCTTCGCATGAGGTGGCCAAAGTACTGGAGTTTCAGCTTCAGCATCAGTCCTTCCAAAGAAATCCCAGGGCTGATCTCCTTCAGAATGGACCGGTTGGATCATCTTGCAGTCCAAGGGACTCTCACGAGTCTTCTCCAACACCACAGTTCAAAAGCATCAATTCTTCGGCGCTCAGCTTTCTTCACAGTCCCACTCTCACATCCATACATGACCACAGGAAAAACCATAGCCTTGACTAGATGGACCTTTGTTGGCAAAGTAATGTTTGCTTTTGAATATGCTATCTAAGTTGGTCATAACTTTCCTTCCAAGGAGTAAGCGTCTTTTAATTTCATGGCTGCAGTCACCATCTGCAGTGATTTGGGAGCCCAAAAAAATAAAGTCTGACAGTGTTTCCACTGTTTCCCCATCTGTTTCCCATGAAGTGATGGGACCAGATGGCATGATCTTCGTTTTCTGAATGTTGAATGTTAAGCCAATTTTTGGAGAAGGCAATGGCAGCCCACTCCAGTACTTCTGCCTGGAAAATCCCATGGGTAGAAGAGCCTGGAAGGCTGCAGTCCATGGGATCACTGAGGGTCGGACACGACTGAGCGACTTCACTTTCTCTTTTCACTTTCATGCATTGGAGAAGGAAATGGCAACCCACTCCAATGTTCTTGCCTGGAGAATCCCAGGGACGGGGAAGCCTGGTGGGCTGCCATCTATGGGGTCACACAGAGTCGGACACGACTGAAGTGACTTAGCAGCAGCAGCAGCAAGCCAATTTTTTCCCTTTCCTCTTTCACTTTCATCAAGAGGCTTTTTAGTTCCTCTTCACTTTCTGCCATAAGGGTGGTGTCATCTGCATATCTGAGGTGATTGATATTTCTCCTGGCAATCTTGATTCCAGCTTGTGCTTCATCCAGCCCAGCATTTCTCATGATGTACTCTACATAGAAGTTAAATAAGCAGTGTGACAATATACAGCCTTGACATACCCCTTTTCCTATTTGAAACCAGTCTGTTGTTCCATGTTCAGTTCTAACTTGCTTCCTGACCTGCATATAGGTTTCTCAAGAGGCAGGTCAGGTGGTCTGGAATTCCCATCTCTCAGATTTTTCCACAGTTTATTGTGATCCACAAAGTCAAAGGCTTTGGCATAGTCAATAAAGTAGAAATAGATGTTTTTCTGGTACTCTCTTGCAGAGGAACCAGAGATCAAATTGCCAACATATGCAGAGTGCATCATGAGAAATGCTGGGCTGGCTGAAGCACAAGCCAGTATCAAGATTGCTGGGAGAAATATCAATAACCTCAGATGTGTAGATGACACTACTCTTATGCCAGAAAATGAAGAACTAAAGAGCCTCTAGATAAAAGTGAAAGAGGAGAGTGAAAAAGTTGGCTTAAAGCTCAACTTCAGAAAACTAAGATCATGGCATCTGGTCCCATCATTCATGGCAAACAGATGGGGAAACAGTGGGAAAAGTGGCAGACTTTGTTTTGAGGGGCTCCACTCCTACAGTGTGGGAGACCCGAGTTTGATCCCTGGGTTGGGAAGATCCTCAGGAGAAGGAAATGGCAATCCACTCCAATACTATTGCCTGGAGAATCCCATGGAGGGAAGAGCCTGGTAGGCTACAGTCCATGGGATCACAAAGAGTAGGACACGACTGAGCTACTTCACTTCACTTTAAAATGACTGCAGATGGTAACCGCAACCATGAAATTAAAAGATGCTTGCTCCTTGGAAGAAAAATTATGACCAACCTAGACAGCATAATAAAAAGCAGAGACATTACTTTTCCAACAAAGCTTTGTCTAGTCAAAGCTATGGTTTTCCAGTAGTCATGTATGGATATGAGAGTTGGACTATAAAGAAAGTTGAACACCAAAGAATTGATGTTTTTGAACTGTGGTGCTGAAGAAGACTCTTGAGAGTTCCTTGGACTGCAAGGAGATTCAACCAGTCCATCCTAAAGGAAATCAGTCCTGAATCTTCATTGGAAGGACTGATGCTGAAGTTTAAACTCCAATACTTTGGCCACCTGATGCAAAAACTGACTCACTGGAAATGACCCTGATGCTAGGAGGGATTGGGGGCAGGAGGAGAAGGGGACGACGAGGATAAGATGGCTGGATGGCATCACCGACTCGATGGACATGAGTTTGAGTGAACTCTGGGAGTTGGTGATGGACAGGGAAGCCTGGCCTGCTGCAGTCCACGGGGTCACAAAGTGTTGGACACAATTGAGCCACAGAATTGAATTCAACTTACCTCTGCTATTGTAAGTTCTTCCTCTGCTCCTTTGAGACACAAATCATTTTAATAATGTCTTGCCTATTTTACCACCCACCAGTATTTCTTAAGTACCTGACGACCATCCCTTGAAATGTTAGCATCAGTTCCCCATTTCCCATTTCAGTTCACTTCAGTTCAGTCGCTCAGTACTGATTGACTCTTTGCAGCCCCATGGACTGCAGCACTTGCAACCCTACGGACTGCAGCAAACAGGGCCTCCCTGTCCATCACCAACTCCCGGAGTTTGCTCAAACTCATGTCATCGAGTCAGTGATGCCATTCAACCATCTTATCCTCTGTCGTCCCCTTCTCCTCTTGCCTTCAATCCTTCCCAGCATCAGGGTCTTTTCCAATGAGTCAGTTTTTCACATCAGGTGGCCAAAGTTTTGGCGCTTCAACTTCAGTACCAGTTCTTCCAATGAACATTCAGGACTGATTTCTTTTAGGATTTCTTTTTGGACTCTTTTAAGATTGATTTCTTGCAGTCAAGTGACTCTCAGGAGTCTTCTCCAACATCACAGTTCATGTTGAGGTTAGACAGAAAACAGCAAAATTCTGTAAAGCAATTATCCTTCAATAAAAGATAAATTTTTTTTTTTTAAGCATCAATTTTTTGACGCTCAGCTTTCTTTATAGTCCAACTCTGACATCCATACATGACTACTGGAAAACTATTTAATATGTGGTCCAGATGGGCAATAATATTTAGCTAGCAGACTCAGGCTAGTATGTGGATAGAAAAAAAAGCTGGACAGCAGGTTCATTATAAGACTTGCTCAACATTGATTTTGCATGGAAATGGAGAAGGAACTCTTCTCAATAAGAGGACCTTTAATTTGGACTAATTGAGGGACAGCAGGAAGTTTTCCCAACTGAATAAATTTTCCCTTCTTGAAATGTCATTCTTAGCACTTTATCCTTTTTACAAAGTACTTGTCTCTCAGTTCAGTTTAGTCACTCAGTCGTGTCCAACTCTTTGAGACCCCATGAATCACAGCACACCAGGCCTCCCTGTCCATCACCAACTCCCAGAATTCACCCAGACTCATATCCATCGAGTCAGTGATGCTATCCAGCCATCTCATCCTCTGTCGTCCCCTTCTCCTCCTGCCTCCAACCCCTCCTAGCATCAGAGTCTTCTCCAATGAGTCAACTCTTCACAAGAGGTGGCCAAAGTATTGGAGTTTCAGCTTTAGCATCATTCCTTCTAAAGAAATCCCAGGGATGATCTCCTTCAGAATGGACTGGTTGGATCTCCTTGCAGTCCAAGGAACTCTCAAGAGTCTTCTCCAACACCACAGTTCAAAAGCATCGATTCTTCGGTGCTCAGCCTTCTTCACAGTCCAACTCTCACATCCATACATGACCACAAGAAAAACCATACCCTTGACTAGAAGGACCTTTGTTGGCAAAGTTATGTCTCTGCTTTTGAATATGCTATCTAGATTGGTCATAACTTTCCTCCCAAGGAGAAAGCATCTTTTAATTTCAAGGTTGCAGTCACCATTTGCAGTGATTTTGGAGCCTAGAAAAATAAAGTCTGACACTGTTTCCACTGTTTCCCCATCTATTTCCCATGAAGTGATGGGACCAGATGCCATGATCTTCGTTTTCTGAATGTTGAGCTTGAAGCCAACTTTTTCACTCTCTACTTTCACTTTCATCAAGAGGCTTTTGAGTTCCTCTTCACTTTCTGCCATAAGGGTGGTGTCATCTGCATATCTGAGGTGATTGATATTTCTCCCGCCAATCTTGATTCCAGCTTGTGCTTCTTCCAGTCCAGCGTTTCTCATGATGTACTCTGCAGAGAAGTTAAATAAACAGGATGACAATATACAGCCTTGATGTACTCCTTTTCCTATTTGGAACCAGTCTGTTGTTCCATGTCCAGTTCTAACTGTTGCTTCCTGACCTGCATACAAATTTCTCAAGAGGCAGATCAGGTGGTCTGGTATTCCCATCTCTTTCAGAATTTTCCACAGTTTATTGTGATCCACACAGTCAAAGGCTTTGGCATAGTCAATAAAGCAGAAATAGATGTTTTTCTGGAACTCTCTTGCTTTTTTCATGATCCAGCAGATGTTGGCAATTTGATCTCTGGTTCCTCTGCCTTTTCTAAAACTAGCTTGAGCATCAGGAAGTTCACAGTTCACATATTGCTGAAGCCTGGCTTGGAGAATTTTGAGCATTTCTTTACTGGCATGTGAGATGAGTGCAACTGTGTGGTAGTTTGAGCATTCTTTGACATTGTCTTTCTTTGGTATTGGAATGAAAACTGACCTTTTCCAGTCCTGTGGCCACTGCTGAGTTTTCCAAAGTTGCTGGCATATTGAGTGCAGCACTTTCACAGCATCGTCTTTCAGGATTTGGAATAGCTCCACTGGAATTCCATCACCTCCACTATCTTTGTTCATAGTGATGTTTTCCAAGTCCCACTTGACTTCACATTCCAGGATGTCTGGCTCTAGGTCAGTGATCACACCATCATGATTATTTGGGTCATGAAGATCTTTTTTGTACAGTTCTTCTGTGTATTCTTGCCATTTCTTCTTAATATCTTCTGCTTCTGTTAGGTCCATATGATTTCTGTCCTTTATTGAGCCCATATGTGCATGAAATGTTCCTTTGGTATCTCTGATTTTCTTGAAGAGATCTCTAGTCTTTCCCATTCTGTTGTTTTCCTCTATTTCTTTGCATTGATCACTGAAGAAGGCTTTCTTATCTCTTCTTGCTCTTCTTTGGAACTCTGCATTCAGATGTTTATATCTTTCCTTTTCTCCTTTGCTTTTCGCTTCTCTTTTTTTCACAGCTATTTGTAAGGCCTCCTCAGACAGCCAGTTTGGTTTTTCTCATTTCTTTTCCATGGGGATAGTCTTGATCCCTGTCTCCTGTACAATGTCACGAACCTCACTCCATAGTTCATCAGGCACTCTATCTATCAGATCTAGGCCCTTAAATCTATTTCTCACTTCCACACTGTATAATCATAAGGGATTTGATTTAGGTCATACCTGAATGGTCTAGTGGTATTCCCTACTGTCTTCAATTTAAGTCTGAATTTCACAATAAGAAGTTCATGGACTGAGCCACAGTCAGCTCCTGGTCTTGTTTTTGCTGACTGTATAGAGCTTCTCCATCTTTGGCTGCAAAGAATATAATCTGATTTCAGTGTTCACCATCTGGTGATGTTCATGTATAGAGTCTTCTCTTGTGTTGTTGGAAGAGAGTGTTTGCTATGACCAGTACGTTGTCTTGGCAAACCTCTATTAGTCTTTGCCCTGCTTCATTCTGTATTCCAAGGCCAAATCTGCCTGTTACTCCAGGTGTTTCTTAACTTCCTACTTTTGCATTCCAGTCCCCTATAATGAAAAGGACATCTCTTTTGGGTGTTAGTTTTAAAAGGTCTTGTAGGTCTTCATAGAACCGTTCAACTTCAGCTTCTTCAGCGTTACTGGTTGGGGCATAGACTTGGATTACTGTGACATTGAATGGTTTGCCTTGGAAATGAACAGAGATCATTCTGTCGTTTTTGAGATTGCATCCAAGTACTGCATTTTGGACTCTTTTGTTGACCATGATGGCCACTCCATTTCTTCTGAGGGATTCCTGCCCACAGTAGTAGATATAATGGTCCTCTGAGTTAAATTCACCCATTCCAGTCCATTTTAGTTCGCTGATTCCTAGAATGTCGACATTCACTCTGCCATCTCTTGTTTGACCACTTCCAATTTGCCTTGATTCATAGACCTGACATTTCAGGTTCCTATGCAATATTGCTCTTTACAGCAACAGACCTTGCTTCTATCACCAGTCACATCCATAGCTGGGCATTGTTTTTGTTTTGGCTGCATCCCTTCATTCTTTCTGGGGTCATTTTTCCACTGATCTCCAGTAGCATATTGGGCATCTACTGACCTGGGGAGTTCCTCTTTCAGTATCCTATCATTTTGCCTTTTTAACTGTTCATGGGGTTCTCAAGGCAAGAATACTGAAGTGGTTTGCCATTCCCTTCTCCAGTGGACCACATTCTGTCAGATCTCTCCACCATGACCTGCCCTTCTTTGGTTGCCCCACGGCATGGCTTAGTTTCATTGAGTTAGACAAAGCTGTTGTCCTAGAGTGATTAGATTGACTAGTTTTCTGTGAGTATGGTTTCAGTGTGTTTGCCCTCTGACGCCCTCTGACGCCCTCTTGCAACACCTACCATCTTACTTGGGTTTCTCTTACCTTGGGCATGGGTTATCTCTTCAAGGCTGCTCCAGCAAAGTGCAGCTGCTGCTCCTTACCTTGGATGAGGGGTATCTGTTCACCTCCGCCCTTCCTGACCTTCAACGTGGGATAGCTCCTCTAGGCCTTCCTGTGTCTGTGCAGCCATGACTCCTTGGATGTGGGGTTGGTCCTTCTGGCTGCCACCCCTGGCCTCAGGCGTGGAGTTGCTCTTCCCGGTCGCCGCCCCTGGCCTCGGGTGTGGGATAGCTCCTCTTGGCCAAACACTATCAATAGCCAAATCTGGATTTTTCCTAAATATTTATTACTAACAGTCTTCTACTTTAGAAAACCAAATTTAAAAGGAGACAAATTTTTTAAATATATTTTTTTATTGAAGGGTAATTGCTTTACAGAATTTTGTTTTCTGTCAAACCTCAACATGAATCAGCCATAGGTATACCCTTTTGAACCTTCCTCCCTTCTCTAGCCCCATCCCACCCCTCTAGATTGATACAGAAGTTTTCTGAGCCATACAGCAATTTCCCATTGGCTATCTATTTTGCATATGGTAATGTAAGTTTCCATGTTACTCTTTCCATACATCTTACCCTCTCATCCCCTTTCCACATGTCCATAAGTTTATTCTCTATGTCTGTTTCAAAAGGAGGCAGATTTTTAATGGAAAAAAGCAGTACACAATTATTTGATGAGTGAAAATAGAGTCATTATTTGCTTAAAAATAGCCTTAGGTGCTTAGAAAGAGCAAGGAACTGTACAGGGTATTGAAATAAGGTGAAAAAATAACAAGTAAAAAGTACACAGCTATTTAGTATTGTTAGTAAACATCAGATTACTTGATACACAAAGTATAATAAATCTGTCTAAAGCCTGAAAGTATATAAAAATTATTGCTAAGGTTCTGTTTAAAATATAGTAATCAAAATAAATTTCTTGCATGGCAAAGGACAGTTGTCTTTAAAACTCACTTTTGACTTTTTAATTACTATTACTAACGTGTTTCTGCTTTTTTTTCAAGTGCAGATGTAATACTGAAGAGTCATTCTTCAAGACTTATACTTAAATAGGTTGGAATGTGTCAAAAATGAAGAGTGAAAACATAAATGAAGAGCATTAGAGCTGAAGAAAAATAAACAGCAGCTTCAAAGGTTGTAAACATGGGGACCTGTGAAATTCAGGTAAGCATCAATTACATCAGTAACAAAAGAAGAAATGCTGTTACAGTAGTGATCAATGAGTGACACTGACAGTTCTGCAAGAGAACCTATATATTAATGATGGTCTTTTTTGTCTTTGCAATGTGTTATTGATGGATTATTCACAGCCTTGATGCCAACTGGTAAATTTGCTCTAATTCCAACCAACACTGAGGCAAATGACAGCAGTTGTTCTATAACTTTTTTTTAAATTTATTTATTTTAATTGGAGGCTGATTACTTTACAATATTGTAGTGGTTTTTTGTTCTATAACTCTCTATTTCTGAACACTCCATTTCAATATTTTTTAATATACAATTTTTTAAAAAGTAGCGCTGTACTTTTAGTATCAACCAATTAAGAAAAATACATGTTGGACAAAAACAATTATGAATTCAATAATGCTTTTACATAAATGCATATTTTATTAATAAAAATAAGCATGCACGTTAATAATAGTACATATATGTGAGAGACATAGTATTTATGAAACCTACAACCTGAGGCCTAAGTGGATTAATTACATCTTTGCAATAACTGCATACTTCCATCTTCAAGGTGTCTTGTTCCAAATACATCCAAGGCTCTGCAGCAATTTTGTATGCAGCTAGCCAAGAAGTTAATCTATTACTTGTATAAATAAATTAGATGTAGAAGAAAGGAGTGGTGCTGAGATCATCATCACTATCAGTCACTGGGGAGAGAGTTTATTGAATGGATTTTTAGGAATGCCTGAGAGTTTCAAAATCTGCAAATAGGGACTGAAAACTTGGGATAATGCAAGATAACCAAAATTTGCCTCCAAATTCTGTCCTTGGTATTAGAAGGATAAAATAAGAAATATGATTACAGCCTCTGAGAAATATGATTATTGTCTAACCTTATCTTTATTTGAGGCAGATCACTTTCTCAAGATGTATGAGCATAAAAGGAAGAGTCAGACACTGCAAGAATTTTAGAGGGTTTAGGAAGAGCCTTCAATTTTTACCTCATCTCAGCACAAGGCTAGTTGTCCTTAATTGGCCAAACATGAGAGCAGCAAATCACCTGCTGCTGCTGCTTCTAAGTCGCTTCAGTCGTGTCCGACTCTGTGCGACCCCATAGACGGCAGCCCACCAGGCTTCCCCGTCCCTGAGATTCTCCAGGCTAAAACACTGGAGTGGGTTGCCCAGTGCATGAAAGTGAAAAGTGAAAGTGAAATCGCTCAGTCGTGTCCGACTCTAGCGACCCCACGGACTGTAGCCCACCAGGCTCCTCCGTCCATGGGATTTTCCAGGCAAAAGTACTGGAGTGGGGTGCCATTGCCTTCTCCTGGGTTCCTCTAATACGTTTTAAAGGTAGCAAAAAAGAAGATGTAGAAAAATGCAAGATGACCCTTTTCTTTTCATAGCAGACATTAGATATTGCTTTTTCTATGTGGTTGATTTCTTGGACATATACGTCTATTGGACAAATTTTACTATTTTAAATATTTGGAATGGATCAGAGGATGCCCTGGTTCATTTTAAGGCTCTAAAAGGCTTACCTGCTAAAATTTTTGCTATTTTATTTTATTTATTTTATTTTGCTTCTCACTTTTGCTATTGAGAAGACTAATGGTTCCTGCAAACTTGGGTTTCAGAAACAATAAAATTGGTAAAAAAATAATCCAAGGAAAACACAAATGCTTGCCGAATAATAACTGCTAGCTAAGGACTTCACAAACAGCAGCAGCAGCTGCAGGGACAATTTGAGGTTTTGGCAAAATTTCATAAAAGAGAAATATGTTTTTTTTTTTTTTTTTTTTTGCTCAGTCATGAATGACTCTTTTTGACCCCATAGACTGTAACCAGCTAGGTTACTCTGTCCATGGACTTATCCAGGCAAGAATACTGGAGTGGGTTGCCATTTTCTTCTCCAGGGGCTCTTCCTGACCCAGAGATTGAACCTGGGTCTCCTGCATTGTAGGTGAATTCTTTACCATGTTTTGATATTAATATTATAGGAAACACATCATTTAAAAATAAATGGCAGTTCTATAAATTGAACAAACAATATGAGACACACATCTCTTTGCTCTTATTTTTCTCCTTTCCTCTGATCGATGAGGAGTTGGCCATACATCAGCACTGATTCACAGACTGGCTTTTCAATATAACTGAATTAAGATTAAAAGACAATATTGAAATGAATAAATATTGAGAAATAACTTTACAAACATGTTTTCTTCTATGTAGGTTCTCTGCACCATTTAGGAACCTGGTTGTCACCTGAGGACTTTGCTTTCCAGGTGCAGAGCCATGAGGGGGCATCCTCTATGTTCCTCGTGGTGGCGGAGAATTCACACTCCATCTTTCCTCAAACCCTCAATGTCATCAGACCATACCAGTCTTGCCTCACTCTAATACTGTCAACTGGCACAGGGTCCTTCTTCCTTCTTGCATCTTAATGTTAATACCCGGCACTCTGTCATTCTCTCCAGAACTACTCTCAATATATATAGATCTTAAACATTTTAAGTGTAAACACGTGCTAGTTAAGTACTATATCATGTGCTTTAGAATTAGTAACAATAGTTGTCATAATAACCTTCTGTTGAAGGGAATATTATTATCCCCATTTCACAGCTGAAAAACCGAGTCCTCAGTCAGTTACAAAGTTGGGGAGAGCCTGGATTCAACCCTAGGCAACTGGATCCATTGTCTATGCCTTTTTAAAAACATAGTTTTATTTATTTATTTTAGGCTCTGCTGGGTCTTCACTGCTGTGTGGGCTTTTTTCTAGTTGTAGCAAGCGGGGCTACTCTCTTGTGGTTTGAGGGCTTCTCATTGCGGTGTCTTCTGTTGTTAAGGAACATGGGCTTTAGATTCGGGAGCTTCAGTAGTTGCATCGCAGGAGCTCAGTAGTTGTAGTTCCCATGGTCTAGAGTACAGGCTCAGTAGTTGTGGCACACGGGCTCAGTGGCTCCTAGGTTTGTGGGATCTTCCCGGATCGGGGATCGAAATGGTGTCCCCTACACTGGAAGGCAAAATCCTCACAATGAACAATCACTGGAAGACCCCAGAGTCCATGCTCTTGACCAAGTGCTAATCTGTCTGTAACAGTTTCTAGAAATTCTCTCCTTCTAGGATATCACCAGCAATCTGCCTCTGTCCTTACTTAGGACTTGTCATTTGCCAGCTATAATCTTTTATCTAAAACTCCCAGGACTTGTAAGTAATCAAATTTTTTTTTTTTCTTTTTCATTTAAAAGGCACATCCATTAAATATTTGGAGTAAACCAATGAAGTGTGTGAAGCATTTGTCATCAACATATTATTATTTCGGCACCAATAATCAGATATTCAACACAATATTGACATATCTGCATGAATATTCAGATAGACTGATTAAAAATAAACATTAGAAATAGCCTTATGTCAGTGTTTGTCACAAAATTAACTAGATGTAAACTTACAGTGTTATCGATTTTAGAATTTTAGAATGTGGACTTGTACTAAAACCTGAAATCCCTCCTTAGGTATATTATCAGCAACACCAGCCTTTCAGGCTCACTTGCTCTAGAATGCCAAATGCAAGTCACATTTCACGTCTTGCTTGCTGGAATTCATTACTGTTCTCCTCACCCACCTTAAATGTCAGCGCCATCATTCTACTCAGTCCTTAGAAGTGAAGTTATAAATTGGAAGTAAAGATCCCACACTTGTTTTATTATTTTTGTTAATGCTTACTCCTTGGAAGGAATGTTATGTCCAACCTAGATAGCATATTCAAAAGCAGAGACATTACTTTGCCAACAAAGGTCCGTCTAGTCAAGGCTATGGTTTTTCCTGTGGTCATGTATGGATGTGAGAGTTGGACTGTGAAGAAAGCTGAGCACCAAAGAATTGATGCTTTTGACCTGTGGTGTTAGAGAAGACTGTTGAGAGTCCCTTGGTCTGCAAGGAGATCCAACCAGTCCATTCTGAAGACGATCAGCCCTGGGATTTCTTTGGAAGGAATGATGCTAAAGCTGAAACTCCAATACTTTGGCCACCTCATGTGAAGAGTTGACTCATTGGAAAAGACTCTGATGCTGGGAGGGATTGGGGGCAGGAGGAGAAGGGAACGACGGAGGATGAGATGGCTGGATGGCATCACTGACTCAATGGACGTGAGTCTGAGTGAACTCTGGGAGTTGGTGATGGACAGGGAGGCCTGACGTGCTGCAATTTATGGGGTTGCAAAGAATCAGACACGACTGAATGACTGAACTGAACTGAATGCTTATTATATTCCTAACTCTTGTATACTATACTAACGTGTACTATTCTATGTTATTGGTAACATAACATAGTAATTCAGTTTAAGCATAAGTTAAATCCTTTCCTACCTTACCTCTAGTCACACAACTCTTTATGGTGGATATTATTACTCCTAAGTCAGAGCTGAGCAATCTGATGCCAGGAGAGTTCAGGTAAGTTTTCCAAGATCGCATATCCAGGCATTTTCTGATTCAAAGCTGTTTACAATCATTCTCTAGGGACACTGTCTTTCTGGCTTAGAAGATTGTTTCCCCATATAGCTTAAACCAAACACATGTATTGTAGCTCTTACTTTTTAGAAATGACAAAAAGAATAGAAATCAAACACAATGAGAGAAGAATTATAGAAATTCCTTCAAATAATAATGCAATTGATAATAAAGCTCTCCACAGTACAAAGAGCTGTACTCTCAGGTCTCATTTCAAACAGTTGTCCACTCTAACTAAGTTCCTCATCACCTCTCTGGCCTTGACTGACTTATTGGTGAGGGTGGTCTGACATTCAGCATAGTGAGGAGAATGAAATGAGCACAAGGTTTGGACTGAACCTGAATTCCTCTTTATCTCTGTCACTGAAATTAACTTGTCTAGTTTCAAGATATAGTTGGCTGGATATTGAAGTGGGGGAGGACGTGCTTCCGTGGGGGTAGGCTGCACATGGGAGATTTCTGTACCTTCCGCACAATTTTGGTTTGAACCTGAAACTGAAGTGAAAGGGAAATTCGCTCCGTTGTGTCAGACTCTTTGAATTCCCATGGACTGTAGCCCGCCAGGCTCCTCTTCCCATGGAATTCTCCAAGCAAGAATACTGGCGTGAGTAGCTGTTCCATTCTCCAGGGGATCTTCCCAACCCAGAGATCAAACCCAGGTCTCCTGCATCGCAGGCAGATTCTTTACCATCTGAGCCACCAGGGAAAGCCCAAGAATACTGGAGTAAGCCTATCCCTTCTCCTAGAGATCTTCCTCACCCAGGGATAGAATCATGGTCTCCTGCATTGCAGGCAGGTTCTTTACCAGCTGAGCTACCAGGGAAGCCCCATGTTTTGAACCTAGAACTCCTCTAAAATGTACTTTATTTTTAAAATGAGTTAAATTATACCTACAATATAAGGTTGACGACTGCTAAATGGCTGATGATAGAAGTTCACATTATTTACAATTTGCTTTCAAAGCTCTGAAATGTTTTTTTGAATGATTGTGTTGATTTACGTTCCTTGATTTTTTGCTGAAATTTCTTCTCACCAACTATTCTACCACTGAAATGGAAAGTACCCAGGACAGTGTTTTCTTTTCTAGGACTGCTGTAACAAATGACCACAATCTTGCTGGCTTTATTCTCTCACAGAAATGTATTCTCACACAGAAATGTATTCTCTCATAGTCCTGTAGACTAGAGGTCTGAAATCAAAACCTCTGATTTTAGAGGTTTGACAGAGCACTGACGGGGCCATGCTCCCCGTCCCACGGCTCTGGGTAGAGTCATTCTCTGTCTCTTTCGGCTTCTGATGGCTCCAAGCATTCCTTGGCTTGTAGCAGCATCATTCCAATCTCTGGCTCCATCTTCACAAAGCCGTCTTCTCTCTTCTTTTTCTCAACTTTTGTCTGAGAACATTGCTCTTGGATTTAGTGCCCATCCATGTAGTACAGGATGATCTCATCTTATTAAACTCATGAAGGCATCTTTTCCAAAGAAGATCTGGCTCTGGGGGTTAGAATGTGGGCATGTTCTTTGTGGGGGTGGGGTACAGCATTGAGCCCACTACAGTTGGGAATGTGAAGTCTTCTGTCTGTGAGAATCTCACAGCAGCAGTATTCAGAGGATTTACACCCATTTCTCACGTGGAGAAACACTGCAATCTTCTCCCAGTGACAACACCCTGAGAAGAGAATGATCTTTCCTCTACCAGCACTGATAGTTGTAGAAGCTCAGAAAGGAGGGTGTATCTAAATACCATGGCGTTTTTAATGCTTTCCTGTAATGTAATTCATCCTTCTCAAGTTGCTCACAATGTGTGTTTCATTTTCTGTTAGTTGGTATCCAGTTCAGATACAAAAATGATTCTTAACTGGAGAAAAAAAAGCCAAGGATTGATTCTCACTGCTTGTAACCTGTCATAGCTTTGTAACAAAAATCCAGTAATGTGGCCACAGCAGGACTGTGAATAGAGAAAAAGCTCAAGGCTAAGAAGAAAAAAAGTCTTTGGCCAAATAAACATAATGATAATCTAACTTAATGTGAAGACTTTTGTAGAATAACACTCTTAATAATCACTCTTGAAAATAACCTCCCAAGTTCACACCTTGCACTACAGGGATTCCATCAAGGGATTTTTAATGTATTAATACTAATCCTCAGAGCCTGTGGATGTTGGCTTTTGCAGTTGCCTCCACTTGACTTTACTTCATCATTTATTTGCTGTTGCACAGTGATAGCTTAATCTCTGAAGTGAACTGAACAAGGCCCTTATGGGGCTAAGTGGACTTTGTAGATGTGGTTAAGGATTTTGAGATGGCAAGATTATTTTTGACTATCCAGGTGAGTGCAATGTAATCACAAGGGTCATTAAAAACGAAAAAGGGAGATGAGGGAAGAATCAGAGTCAGAGATTTGAAGATGCTATCCTGTTTGGCAGAGAAGGCAATGGCACCCCACTCCAGTACTCTTGCCTGGAAAATCCCATGGTCGGAGGAGCCTGGTAGGCTGCAGTCCATGGGGTCGCGAAGACTCGGACATGACTGAGTGAATTCACTTTCACTTTTCACTTTCATGCATTGGAGAAGGAAATGGCAACCCACCCCAGTGTTCTTGCATGGAGAATCCCAGGGATAGGGGGAGGCTGGTGGGCTGCCGTCTATGGGGTTGCACAGAGTCAGACATGACTGAAGCGACTTAGCAGCAGCAGCAGCATCCTATTTGGAGAAAGGGACTACAGGCTAAGGAATGCAGGTGACCTCTAGAGGCCACACCAGTTAGTCGTGTCCAGTTCTTTTTGACCCCATGGACTGGACTGTATGTAACTCCCAGGTTCCTCTATCCATGGAATTCTCAAGGCAAGAATACTAGAGTGGGTTGCCATTCCCTTCTCCAGTGGATCTTCTTGACCCAGGGATTGAACCCAGGCTTCCTGCACTGCAGGCAGATCCTTTACCATCTGAGCCACCACGGAAGCTCCTCAAGTGACCTCTAGAAGTCAGGAAAGGCAAGAGATAGATGCTCCTGTAGAGCTTCCAGCTGGATGACAGCACTGTCAATGCCTGGTTTTAGTCCAATGAGACCCATTACATTTCTAGCCTCTGAAACTATAGGATAATAAACTTGTGTTGCTGTAAACCACTAAATTTGTGGTAATTTGTTATAGCAACAATAGGAATCTAGTACAATGCCCAAATCCTGAGTCAGGCACTCCTTGTAGGTTTGCAGACATTTCCAACCAGGCTTCTGCTGCTGCTGTTGCTGTTGCTGCTAAGTCACTTCAGTCGTGTCCGACTCTGTGCGACCCCATAGACAGCAGCCCACCAGGCTCCACCATCCCTGGGATTCTCCAGGCAAGAACACTGGAGCGGATTGGCATTTCCTTCTCTGATGCATGAAAGTGAAAAGTGAAAGTGAAGTCGCTCAGTCGTGTCCGACTCTTAGCAGCTCCATGGACTGCAGCCTACCTGGCTCCTCCATCCATGGGATTTTCCAGGCAATAGTACTGGTTCAACCAGGCTGGTGCTTATCTAACAAGTGAACCCATGTTCCGTTATGCTATCAGCAGCACTCAGAAACTGCTTTCTTACTTATTGGTAGTTCATGGCCCCTTGGCTTTAAGAAAACTCTATTTCTGCTCCCTTGACTCTAGTCTCCCAGGGCCTAGATCTGTGCTTGTTTGGGCCCAGCTTGGCAGTAAAACTTTTCTGATCAGAGCTCAGTCTTTGGTCTCGGATTCCTCATTAGCTACTTTAGCATCCCCAAACAAAATAAACATGAATCAAATCAAAACAGAATCTAAATAGCAACAGGGCATCCTCCGAACCTATGTTTCCCGGTAGAAATCCATGTCTCTTTTCTTCTTTATAATTAACATGAAAATATCAGCCGTTGCTCATGGTGTCTTTGTCTTCCCTACTCATTCCCATTAATTTGCAATCTGCTGCAATTTGGAGTTTATCTCTAATATTCCACCAGAAGAGGTAGAATCATGTTCATCAGTGATCCAGTTTTTAATGACAACAAACAATTCTCAGTTTTTATTTAACCTGACCCATCACTAACCTTTGACACTCTTGATATTCTCTCCTTCACTAACCACTTTCATCCCATGAGAGTCTGTGGGAAGACTTTTTCATCTTTTCTCATCTGTATTTGTTTGTAGGCATAACTTTGAAGTTGGTGCACATCCAGTTCCTTCTGTTTTCACTGTATACCTTCCAAACTGGTCAACAAATGTTTATTGAGTATCAGATATATATCCTAGGCTTTATGACAGGTGTATAGCAGGCAATCACATTTACTTCTCAAAACACAAGTATGCTGAAGAATTTCACGTGATCATATCAGGCAAAGTTTCTTTTCTGAGCTAAAAATTTACAGACTAAACCACTCACTAAAGAACCTCAGTTTTATGTCCCTCTGACCAATCCCAACTTAATCCATCATCTTTCTCCCTAGTGTACTCTTTCTCCTATTGCATCTTTCTTGTTGGCAAGCCATAAACCTGGAACCATCCTTGATTCTTGCTTCCATTATGCACTGCAAACCTCTCCACCCTCTCAGTCTTAAAATCTGTATGTTATATTATCAAAAAAGGGAGAGGCAAGGTTACTAAATAAGAGTGGGAAGAAATCAAGTTATATTTGAGAATTGAAAGAAAAGAAATGATAGTACTCCCCAGAAGAATTTGGTAGATGATTAATTGAATAATTGTTTTCATGGGAGGGATTCTCATCCACCTGATCCCCAACCCCTGGCTCTTTGGGCCCAGTTCCACCTTTCCTTCCTCACCCAGACTTACTAGCACTGCCACTCCCCGCTACATCCTATATGAGGACTGGATATGATGCAGGGAAGGTTGTGGTCAGGTGTGCACTGAGCAATCTCAAGGCAAGCACGGCAAGTGTCATCCCATCTCAGGCTGGTAGGGCACAGCATGTTACTTAGAGATTCAGGGAGTCCAAGCCCCTCCTTCACCAGTTCAGGTACTGTGTGGTTCCTGATGTGGAGGCTGCCATCTCAGGGGGTTGTCTATCTGCCTTTGGTTGAGGTGGCAGGCCCAGGAGAAGGGCAGATACCTGGCTCAGCTTCCTCACTCCAACCTGGACTATTATCTCAGCGGTTGGTGGGAGGGGGAGCCTGGTAGTGGTTGGATCACTGAGTCACAGGGCAGGGTCTCCAGGCACCTTTGAGGACCTGCACTTGCCCTGCTAATATCTCCATGTCCAAGAGAGAGGCATTACATAGCAAAAATCAAACATCTTGGCAGGTCGAGAGAAACTGCAGAGAAGGGGAAAAGCTTGATACTTTGAGGGCACTATTTTTCATATTTTTGAATAAAGATCTCCACATTTTTATTTTGCCCAACCCTGCAAATTATGCAACCAGTCTTATAAATAGTCAATAGGTAAGATTATTGCCAAATACAGGATAAGGCTATTTCCAAACAGTTGAATTAAAATAAATTTCTCTGTTGTGAAAATCGTAAGGATTTTGATAAGGTAACAGGGCTCAGAGAAATGTGTTCTGTAGAACTTTTTAATTATAATGATCTAAATTAAGTTTCCTTTCATGAGTCATACCTTACACTACAGGGGTTGCTTATGAGGAATTTATCATGGGCCAAGTTTATTGGCTGGCTTCTTAAAGCATCCTGGGTGTTCACTTCTCAGATGCGAACGTGGAAGTCTATCAAGATGTGACTTTTTAAACATGCAATTGTTGCATGTGATTATCCTTTATAAGGGGGCTTCCCAGGTGGCTCAGTGGTAAAGAATCTGCCTGCCAATGCTGGAGATGAAGGAGACATGAGTTCATTCCCTGGGTCGGGAAGATCCCCTGGAATAGGAAATTGCAACTCACTCCAGTATTTTTGTCTGAAAAATACCATGGTTGGAGGAGCCTGGTGGGTACAGGACATGGGGTCATTAATAGTTGACACATTTGAGTGACTGAACAACTAAGCATGCACCCATATCCTTTGTAAGGAAGAAATCCACAGGTATAAAGGACCAAGTAATTAAATTAAATTTCTTCAATTATTAGGCAGTGTGTTTTCTGGACTGATGAAAAATCATAGTAGATTTGCTTAGAGTTAACTATCTAAGAGATTTAGATATAGAAATATTATGTAAACATAGAAAGCATGTATTTCTGAGTTTTAAAAATTCTTTTAGTTTCTCTTCATAACAAAACGGGAAAAGGATGAAATATGAGACAGTTTTTAAAAGTAGTACTCAAGTATGCAGTTTTATTTTATTTTTTTAAATTTTCAGAATTGAAGACCATTTTTCTGAAAAGCAGAAACAAAGCAAGCATCCAACTGCAGAACCATGGCCAGCAATCTTTTCCAACCTGAAACCGTGCAGCTCTGCTATGAGAATGTGAACAGGTCTTGTATTAAATCTCCTTTGGGTTTTTATTGGCTATCTTTGGAAACTTCTTGGTGACCTTAGACTTCAGTTTTTCACTTCAAGCAGCTGCATTCTCTGGCCAATTTCTTGATCTCCTATCTGGCCTGGGTGGAGTGACTGTAATGCCCTTCAGCATGGTCAGGTCCATGGAGAGCTGCTGGTACTTTGGATCCAGATTTTGTGCTCTTCACAGTTCCTGTGATGTGACATTTTGTCATTCTTATCTATTCCACCTGTCCTTCATTTTCATCGACAGGTACGTTGCTGTTACTGACCCCCTGGTCTATCCCACCAAGTTCACAGTGTCTGTGTCAGGGGTATGCATCAGCATCTCCTGGATTCTGCCCCTTGTGTACAGTGGAGCCGTGTCCTACACAGGTGTCAGTGACAATGGGATGGAGGAATTAGTAAGTGCTCTCAACTGTATATGGGTTTTGATAAGTGTTTTGTTATTTTTTATACCTACTGTTGTTATGATTCTTTTTGGCAAGATTTTTTAAATAGCTAAACAACAAGCTCTAAAAATTGAAAATACTGGTAGCAAAGCAGAATCAGAGAGTTACAAATCCAGAGTGGCCAAGAGAGAGAGAAAAGCAGCTAAAACATTGGGGGTCACAGTAGTAGCATTTATGATTTCATGGTAACCATATAAAATGGATATATTAATTGATGCCTTTGTGGGTTTCATAAACTCTCCCTATATTTATGATATTTGCTGTAGGGGTTCCTATTATAACTCAGCCATGAACACTTTGATTTATACTTTATTTTACCCGTGGTTTAGGAAAGCCTTGAAAGCTATTTTAAGTGGGGGACTTTTTAAGGATAGTTCATCAACCACTAGCTTATTTTCAGAGTAAATTAAAGCACTAAGTTAAAAAATTTAGGACTATTTTTAAAATTAGGTAGATCACAATAAACTGTGGAAAATTCTGAAAGAGATGGGAATACAGACCACCTGATCTGCCTTTTGAGAAATCTGTATGCAGGTCAGGAAGCAACAGTTAGAACTGGTCATGGAACAACAGACTGGTTCCAAATAGGAAAAGGAGTACGTCAAGGCTGCATATTGTCACCATGTTTATTTAACTTATATGCAGAGTACATCATGAGAAACTCTGGACTGGAAGAAACACAAGTTGGAATCAAGATTGCTGGGAGGAATATCAATAACCTCAGAAATGCAGATGACACCACCCTTATGGCAGAAAGTGAAGAGGAACTAAAAAGCCTCTTGATGAAAGTGAAAGTGAAGAGTGAAAAGGTTGGCTTAAAGCTCAACATTCAGAAAATGAAGATCATGGCATCTGGTCCCATCACTACATGGGAAATAGATGGAGAAACAGTGGAAACAGTGTCAGACTATTTTTCTGGGCTCCAAGATCACTGCAGATGGTGACTGCAGCCATGAAATTAAAGGACGCTTACTCCTTGGAAGGAAAGTTATGACCAACCTAGATAGCATATTGAAAAGCAGAGACATTACTTTGCCAACAAAGGTTCGCCTAGTCAAGGCTATAGTCTTTCCTGTGGTCATGTATGGATGTGAGAGCTGGACTGTGAAGAAGGCTGAGCACCGAAGAATTGATGCTTTTATACTGTGGTGTTGGAGAAGACTCTTGAGAGTCCCTTGGACTGCAAGGAGATCCAACCGGTCCATTCTGAAGGAGATCAGACCTGGGATTTCTTTGGAAGGAATGATGCTAAAGCTGAAACTCCAGTATTTTGGCCACCTCATGCAAAGAGTTGACTCATTGGAGAAGACTCTGATGCTGGGAGGGATTGGGGGCAGGAGGAGAGGGAACGACAGAGGATGAGATGGCTGGATGGCATCACTGACTCAATGGATGTGAGTCTGAGTGACCTCCGGGAGTTGGTGATGGACAGGGAGGCCTGGCGTCCTGCCATTCATGGGGTTGCAAAGAGTTGGACACGACTGAGTGACTCATCTGATCTGATCTGATTAAAATTATGAATTTATGATGAAATTAGATACAAAAAAATCAATAAAGCCTTTCAAAATTGGGGAAATATATATATATATTTCAAATTAGTCAGGAGCAAAGTCACAGACAGGTGCCTTCACCATATAATAAAGATATTTATTGCACTAAGTAATAAAGGCATGGCCTTGAGGAGGGCCTGGCAGCCCACTCCAGTATTCTTGCCTGGAGAATTCCATGGACAGAGGAGCCTGGGGGCTACAGTTCATAGGCTCAGCAAGAGTTGGACACAACTGAAGCGATTTAACAAACTAATAAATGATTAAGTGGTTTACTTGTATCATCTGTCTTGATGCTTTGTATACATCCTTACTATATGTACTTGTTATATGTATATGTATACTATATGTACCATATATCCATTTCTGTGAATCCTGAATCTCATTTTTCGTTCTCAAATCTGTAATCATTTTCTCATTTAGGCTCAACTTTCATTTGTCTTTCAATGGTCCTTCTTTCTCAGTCTTCTGCAACATTATTTCATTTTCTAGGGCTGTCATTGCAAAGTATCACAGGAGGGATGGCTCAATCGACAGAAATTACTTCTCCCACTTAGAAATGTAGAGGTTAGAATTCCAAGATCAATGTGTCAGCAAGCGTTCCTTTGCTCAGAGGACACCTCTCCTTGGACTGCAGATGCCTGTCTTCTCTCTGTGTCCTCTTATGGTCCTTGCTACATGTGAGTCTGTGTCCTAATCTACTCTTCTAAGAATACCAGTCATATAGGATTAAAAACTCATTTTAGCTTAATTAACTTTTTAAAGATCTTGTCTCCAAATATAGTTATATTGCAAAATACTGAGAGTTAGGAATTCAACATATGAAATAGGGATGAGAGGACCTGATTCAGCCCATATCAGACAGTCCAGCCTTGAGGACATTATCTAAGGGTCTGTTTATTTACTGCTCTCCTGGGACTCTATCTCCTCTGTATCTTCCTGGAGCTTTTGGAGCAGCAGGTAAGCCCCTTCTGCTTAACAGCTGGGAAGAATCTTAGAATGTTCACTTGTAGTATTGTGGAAACAGTAATTCTGCTTTGGAATCAGGTATTAGTTACCAACATTATAAAGACGTAGAAATTGTGGGAAAAATTTACCAAAAAACCTGTTACAATGATTGTTAGCTAATAGAAAATCTGCATGTGAAAAAATTATTATCACTAGCAGGGACCATTTCTGCATCAATTTCTCTCACTTGAATATAATGTGTAATTCACATTCTCATTTTTTTCTCAGCAGTTTTCTCACCTACGTGTAGTCTGTCTGTATTTACCTCTCTAGGATGTTGTAGGATCAAAAATTCTTTGCTTTTGCTGCAAAAAAAACTAACATTAGAAAAAGTATAAACAATGTATAAATCTCCGCCCCATGTCTCCTGTGTCTCCTGTATTGCAGGCAGAGTCTTTATCTGCTGAGCCATTGCAGAAGTCTAGTGTGTTTTGTATAATGAAACCATTGTAGTATACGTAGTGGTATGTAGGTCTTCTTCTTTTGGATTTTTCTGTCTTGTTATTCATTTGAAGTAATTTTTTTCTCATTGGTTTTCATTGAGTCTTTTCATTGTTTTCAAACAAATACTGAACATTAATTATATACAAGTAATTGGCTCAGATGGTAAAGCGTCTGTCTATAATGCGGGAGATCTGGGTTCAATCCCTGGGTTGAAAAGATCCCCCTGGAGAAGGAAATGGCAATCCACTCCAGGACTATTGTCTGGAAAATCCCATGGACAGAGGAGCCTGGTAGGCTACAGTCCATGGGGTCGCAAAGAGTCGGACACGACTGAGTGACTTCACTTCACTAAGTACCTGTGTAAGGATAGCTAAGGATTTAAAAATGTATTTTCCTCAAGGAAAATAATTTTGTAGTGGTATAGACAGTTCACTTTAAAATATATTTTTTGAGACTTAGAAGAATGTCGCAGATCTAACTCCTGTGAGCAGAGGATGAGTTGCCATCACAAGGCTGGCACATGGTATTTGGTCAAACCTATAATACCACATATGGTCCCATGGCCTGTGGGTTTAAAAGTTGTTAAAACAACCTTCTTTTTCAGTAGAAAGGACTTTTGAGGAATCCCCAGCATGTTTGGACTTGTGTAGGCAAAAGTAGGCAAATACAAGGGTAGATTAATTTGGGACTGTAGGATTAATTTCCATAAATGGAAGACTGGGCTTGGAAAAAGAGGGAGTCAAATAGAGCAGTAGCATGATAAAAATAAGTACATTTTCATGTTATCACTTACTATCCTCAATACATCAGATTAACTGCAGATTATAAAAAAGGACATCTTCCTATTTTTAGAGCATGGAGAACATAGAAAAAATTAAGTGAAAGAGTCAGATAATAGTTCCATTCAATAAATGTCACACAGAATTACACTGTTACTAAATTAAATTATAGATAGTCAGACCAAAGGAAAATTAAAGATTTTTAAAATACTTCCTACGGGTACGAAAAATATTCTATTGTATGTATGATACCAAAATCTCTAGTACAATTCTGAATATAGAATTTATTTGAGCATGTAGTGAGTATGTGGAACTCAACAAAAGAAAGAGAAAACAAAAGAGCAGATTCTTGCATTCACTCCAGGATAGCAGTAGCAGTGTTAGTCGCTCAGTCGTGTCTGACTCTTTGCAACCCCATGAACTGTAGCCTGCCAGGCTCCTCTGTCCATGGGATTCTCCAGGCAAGAACACTGGAGTGGATTGCCATTCCCTTCTCCAGAGCATCTTCCTGACCCGGGGATCGAACCCAGGTCTCCTGCATTGTAGGCAGATTCTTTACCATCTGAGCCACAGGGAAGATCACTTCAGAATAGTCTTTCCTAAATATGACTACCCAGGTTGGCTGATCAAGGCTTTCTAATTACACAAGCATATAATGCTTTTGTTGGTACCGTATTATAACCTCCTTAGCCTTAGATGACTGAATTAGAGTTGGCAAAATGATTCCAAGAAAACTCATTATTAGGTAGGCTGCTAAGTCTCTTCAGTCGTGTCCGACTCTGTGCAACCCCAGAGACAGCAGCCCACCAGGCTCCCCTGTCCCTGGGATTCTCCAGACAAGAACACTGTAGTGGGTTGCCATTTCCTTCTCCATTAGTAGGTAGGAATGAATCTATCATATTATTACTCAAGAGAAAAGTAACAAAGACACCAGATCATGTTAATACATGATTCTCAAGTACGAGAATACTTGAGAATACTCAAGTATGAGTTAATACTTCATTCTCAAGTATGAGAATGAAATTCTTTGATCTTGCCTGAGTTCTATTCAAAGTTTTGATTGCTCATTGTTTCCTTCTTTAAAATGATAAATATATATCACTGAAATTCAGCACACCCTGAGAGATGAAAATTTAGAAGCATCTCTTTGGAGTCCAGTAAAAGACAAAATGGTCCAATATTATCACATTTTATAAACATTGTTTTATTGCTGTTGTTGTTCAGTCGCTAAGTCATGTCCAACTCTTTGTGACCCCCCATGGAGAGTGGTTCACCAGGATTCCCTGTCCCTCACTGTCTCCCTGAGTTTACTCAAACTCTTGTCCATTGAGTTGGTGGTCTTATCTAACCATCTCATCCTCTTATCGCCCCCTTCTCCTCCTGCCCTCAATCTTTCCCAGCATCAGCGTCTTTTCCAATGAGTCAGCTCTTCTCATCAGGAGGTGAAAATATTGGAGCTTTAGCATTAGTCCTTTCAATGAATATTCAGGATTGATTTCCTTTAGGACTGACTGGTTTGATCTTGCTGTCCAAGGGATACTTGACTCTTCTTCAGTACCACAATTTGAAAACATAAATTCTTCAGGCTCAGCCTTCTTTATGGTCCAACTCTCACATCCATACATGACTACTGGAAAAATCATAGCTTTGACTATATGGACCTTTTTTGGCAAAGTAATAACTCTGCTTTTAATATGCTAAGTTTGTCATAGCTTTTATTTCCAGGAATAAGCATTTTTAAATTTCATGGCTGCAGACACCATCCATAGTGATTCTGAAGCCAAAGAAAATCAAGTCTTCACTGTTTCCATTTTTTCCCCTCTACTTGCCATGAAATGATGAGACTGGAGGCCATGAACTTAGTCTTTTGAATGTTGAGTTGTAAGCCAGATATTTTACTCTCATCTTTCACCTTTCACCTCCTCTTCACTTTCTGCCCCTAGGGTGGTGTCATCTGCATATCTGAAGTTATTGATATTTCTCCTGGCAATCTTGATTCCAGCTTGCGCTTTATCCAGCCCAGCATCTTGCATGATATATTCTGCATAGAAGTTAAGTAAGCAGGGTGACAATATATAGCCTTAATGTACTGTTTTCCCAGTTTTGAACCAGTCCATTGTTTCATATCTAGTTTTAATTGTTGCTTCTTGAAGGAGGGCTTCTCATATAGCACTTCTCAGGAGGCAAGTAAGGTGATCTGGTATTCCCATCTCTTGAACAATTTCCCACAGTTTGTTGTGATCCACATGATCAAATATTTTAGCAAAGTCAATGAAGCAGATAGTTTTCTGGAATTCTTTTGCTTTTTCTCTGATCCAGCAGATGATGGCAATTTGATCTCTAGCTCCTCTGCCTTTTCTAAATCCCACTTGTGCCTCTGTAAGTTCTCAGTTCACTGTTCAAGCCTAGCTTGGAGAGCTTTGAGCATTAACTTATTAGCATGTGAAATAAGCACAATTGTAAAGTAGTTTGAACCTTTTTGGCATTGTCTTTCTTTGGGACTGGAATGAAAACTGACCTTTTCCAGTCCTGTGGCCACTATTGAATTTTCCAAATTTCCTGGCCTATTGAGTTAGCACTTTGACAGCATTATCTTTTAAGATATGAAATAGCTTAGCTAGAATTCCATCACCTCCACTAGCTTTGTTCATAGTAATGCTTCCTAAGGCCCATCTGACTTCACACTCCAGGATGTCTGGCTCTAGATGAATGACCACACCACCATGGTTATCTGAGTCTCTAAGACTTTTTTGTACAGGTCTTCTGTGTATTCTTGCCGCCTCTTCTTAATCTCTTTTGCTTGTATTAGGTCATTACCATTTCTGTTCTTTATTGTGTCCATCTTTGCATGAACTATTCCTTTGATAACTCTCATTTTCTTGACAAGGTCTATACAATAAATAAGCAAATATAAATGTAATATACATGAATGACTGGAATGCATTTGAATTTACAGATACCTTGCATGCCTTACGGCTCATAAATTTTCTCCTACTAAAGTGTCTCTGAGTTTTTATTCATCTTAAAGAGAATTTTCTTAAATATCTCTCTGCAATATATCCTGGGCAATAGGTTTTTTGTGTAGACCTCTTCAGATAAAAAGATCTCATATTTATACTTAGCTAAGACTTTTTCTTTTTAGCAATGAATAACTTTTGAAATATATCGTATGGAATTTTGTATTTCATTGGATGATCATACAATTTAAATCTGTTAAAATGGTGAATTATAGTAATAGATTTTCAATTGTTAAAGCAAACTTCCATTCTTGGCATAGACTCTAATCAAGATGTATCATCTCTTTATATGCTGTTAATTTTATTTTGTTTATTTTCTGCTTCATTATGAGTGAAAGTGTTCATTCTTTTTCCTTGGGTTTTGTATCCATGCTATTCTACATCAAACAATAAATTTTAATTGGAGATTAAAAGTGTAAATTTCTTCTTCTTCACACCTTGCACCATAGGGACTCCACTGTAGATGATTTTGGATATGAATTTGGCTGTGCTTCCTGGGGGATTTGGCATTAACTTCTTAGATAGTTTGGAGGTGAGTAGTAAAATGTAACCTGTGTCTTTTGCATGTCCTGCATTGGTAGGCAGGAGTTTTACCACTGGCATTATATGGGCTTCCCTAAAAGGTAATGAATAAATAACAAATCAATACGTACCATGATAACTTTGACAAAGAGGAATGCCCACACAAACATCAGCCAGGTAATAAAAGATTGTTGTTAAATTGTAAGCTAAGATATCTTTTGTGGGAAGAGAAAATTTGCAACAGATTTATTTGAAGTTAAATTATTATTCAATTTAGAATATTGTTTCATAGTACATTTGAAGTATAAAAATAATACTTTATATTCTAAAATTAAAATAAATTCAAATTCAATATACAGTTATTTAATATGTTCAGAGATTAAAACTAACAAATACATGACAGGTCACACAAGAATGTTTGGTAATTAAAACAGAAATAACAGAAATAATTGGTTCAAAGATCTTTTGTTTTATTTTATTTGATTGAAAAAGGGAGGACCTTCTCCGGATGTTTACATGCTATCTACAGCAGCACCATGAACAGCAGCTCATCCACTGTTGCAGCTGCACAGCTCTGCTACGAGCACCTGAATGGATCCTGTGTGAAAATCCCCTACTCACCAGGTCCCCGCCTCATCCTGTACACAGTGTTCAGCTTTGGAGCTGTGGTGGCTGTATTTGGAAACCTCTTGGTAATGATTTCCATTCTCCACTTCAAGCAGCTGCATTCTCCAACCAATTTCTTGATTGCCTCCCTGGCCTGTGCAGACTTCTTGGTGGGAGTGACTGTGATGCCCTTTAGCACAGTGAGGTCCGTGGAGAGCTGCTGGTACTTTGGGGAAAGTTACTGTAAATTTCACACTTGTTTTGATGGGTCATTCTGTTATGCTTCCATCTACCACTTGTGCTTTATCTCTCTGGACAGGTACATTGCGATCACTGACCCCCTGGTCTATCCCACCAGGTTCACTGTGTCTGTTTCTGGCGTGTGTATTGCCTTCTCCTGGCTCTTTTCGATTATTTATTCTTTTTCCCTTCTTGGCACAGGAGCAAATGCAGCTGGACTGGAGGATCTAGTAAGTGCTCTCACCTGTGTGGGAGGCTGTCAATTTGCAGTGAATCAAAGTTGGGTATTAGTGAATTTCACTTTATTCTTCATTCCCACCCTTGTGATGATAGTTCTTTACTCCAATGTTTTCCTCATTGCTAAACAACAGGCTAGAAAAATTGAGAATCTGAGCAATAAGACTGGGCGATGCTCAGACAGCTACCAAGACAGAGTGGCCAAGAGGGAGAGAAAGGCTGCAAAAACGCTGGGCATCGCAGTGCTAGCGTTTCTGGTCTCCTGGCTGCCTTACTTCCTGGATTCCATAATTGATGCCTTCCTAGTTTTCATCACTCCCACTTATGTTTATGAAATATTGGTTTGGGTTGCTTATTATAACTCAGCTATGAACCCCTTGATTTATGCTTTCTTTTATCCTTGGTTTCGAAAAGCCATCAAACTCATTGTCACTGGCAAAGTCTTGAGAGCGAATTCCTCAAGGGTAAATTTATTTTCTGGGTAAGTCTACATTTTAGATGGAGGAATTAAAAATAGATTCACAGTGAACACACGCTGGGTAGAAAATGTAGTCATATGTGTTTAAGGTCTTCTAATGTAAAATAAATTATGCTTCAAATTTGACCCAAACACTTAAATTCAGCTTCATCATTCTTTGGTAAATATAACATAAAACCCTGTATGTAATGGAAACAGCATGACCTTGGAGCCAGAAACTGGGCAGTTTAACACCGATCTTGGGCTGTTTCCACTCTCTGAACGTCATTGTACGTCTCTAGTTAATAACTTCTTTGTAGCATTTTTGAGAAAATTTAAAAGAATGTATAAAGAAAGTGAAAGTCATTCGGTCATGTCTGACTCTTGGCCACCGAATGGACTATACAGTCCATGGAACTCTCCAGGTCAAAATACTGGAGTGGGTAGGCTTTCCCTTCTCCAGGGGATCTTCCCAACTCAGGGATTGAACTCAGGTCTCCTGCATTGCAGGTGGATTCTTTACCAACTGAGCTACGAGGGAAGCCCAAGAATACTGTTATGGGTAGCCTATCCCTTCTTCAGTGGATCTTCCCTACCCAGGAATCAAACCAGGGTCTCCTGCATTGCAGATTCTTTACCAACAGAGCTATCAGAGAAGCCAAAAAGAATGTATAGAAAAAAAAAAAAAAAAAAACTACTATGTTTTTATTATTCTAAACCCTCCCTTTTATTGTTTTATAATTGTTTCACCCTTGGTTATTACTTCTTTTTATATTTTCGTGATTGTAATATTTTTCCATTGAAATGTACATGCAGCTGGGGAATACTCGAGACATCCTGTCTCAGGGAGGGCAAAGTAGTGACTCTGCACTGTCAGGTGTTCAGATTTGTGGTCAAGGAATATGATCTCAGAGTCGGGTAAAATCAACCCAGAGAGAAAGAGTGACTATAACATCCATTTACTTCTTTGCTATGGGAAAGGTGATTGGTGTCATTAATAGTATTTGATTATTCAATAAGCTTCTTTGTACTGATTAAGTCTACTCCTACAATTTCATTTTGGTTCAGAAATTTTACCAATTAACATATGTTTAGAACATGGGTTTTAATGCTGTCACTCATTACTGTACTCTATCTTTAATTTAATATTTGTTCACTTTTGCATTGTACCAAAAAATTATTTGTAAACATCTATTTTATTAAAGTATAGTGATTAAATGTACCAAAATGATTTATAAGGGCTTTCAATGATTCACATGAAATGTCCAAAGTAAAAAATACCCAAAAGAATAGAAAAGTGAAATGAAGGAGATAAATGAGGATAGACACGCTGGTAAACACATTGTGTGTGACCCACAGATTTGAAACTGAATTTAAGCAACTCACATTGGATAAGTTAAGCTATTTACTTTGTATAACATTCACCAGCTTTTCAGACATGAAGACTTGTTCTGGGTCTTAAGATTGGAGGGTGCTGTGTGTCCCATGCACTGAGTGAGTTAATTGCTTGATTCTCTTCTAACTTTTGGTTTGTTGTAATCAGACATCAAAATTTAAAAATCAGAGCATCATATCTTTGGGGCAAGAGTGAATACATATTAAAAATATTCTTGTTATTTTTCTTTAATTTTTTGATTGATATAAATCAGAAATATATTAGCACATCATTTCTATTATTAAAGAAATGCTTTAAGCTGGTAAGCCTTTCCTGAGACAGTGATTTTTTTCTGAATATACTAAGCTTGAAAGAAACTCTCTCATCTTCATTTTATGATTAAAGATGATACAGATAATTTAAAGGCACCCTAGACTGCTTATTATTAGTTTATACACAACTCTTCCAACACTGAAAATCATCAATTTATTTTGATTTAGTGCTTTCAATGTAGTAACTTTCTTTAATCCTGTGCCACAAGCTATAGAGAAATCATACTGACCATTTTAAAAATAGAAAAAGTTACAAAGTGCTTACAAAATCTGCTGAATGTCTTAGCAGATTTTTGGATTCATATCTAAGCTTCTGGATTCAAATAAGCACTTCTAACATCTAGTTTAGTACTTTACACTTGTCTTTCTATTTTTTTAAGTCCCTTTTCACATATATTTAACAAATGATTTAATTTTACTCCTTTCTTCCCAGATCAACATCATTGTATTTTGGTAAATATTTCATATCTTTCTTTCTAAAAACACAAGCTTCTCATTTATATGCATGAGTATATAAAAGAAATAATTCTTTATGCATCATAGTGGTTATTTGATATGCAAATTACAGACACTTCACACTTATTTTGTGGTTATTGGGATGTACCTCTGGGAAGAGCATCCCTCTCTGTCAGACATTTGGAGATGAAATCAGAGACAGAAAATTTGCACACCAAGAAAATCAAGCTGGAAACAGTTTCTTGGCTATTCAACTATTAGTCTGCTGTGATAAATGTACAAAATAATAAAACTGAAGGTGACTTTGAGATGATCTATTCTGAACCATCCCTTTAAAATAATTAATTAAGTAATTTAAAATTTTTCTTGGCTGCACTGCATGGCTTACAGAATCTAAGTTAGCCCATCAGGTTTTGAACCCAAGCCATGGACGTGAAAGCATTGAATCCTAACCACTGGACCACCAGGGAACTCCCCATATTTAAAATTTTTAACAGAGAAGCTCATAATTAAATATTTTTCATAATGGACATATAAGTTGAACATATTTAAACTATACAATTTGATAAGTTTTGACATTTGTAGATACCTGTAAAATCATCACCAAAATCAAGACTGGACATGCCTATCTCCTCAAGGTTTCTTCGTGTTCTTTGTAATGTCCTTCCTGCTCATCCCTACACATGCAACCCTCTTCCATCCTCATGCAGCCACTGATCAGCTTTATGTCACTCTATACTAGTTTGTACTTCTAGCATTTTATATAAATACAGCTATACATTATATATACTCATTTCTGTCTGAATTATTTCACTCTGTATAGTAATTTGGAGAATAATCCATGTCAAAGCATGAATCAAAATTTTAGTCTTTTTTCTTTGTGATGGAGTAGCATTTCACTGTGGAGAAGGCAATGGCACCCCACTCCAGTACTCTTGCCTGGAAAATCCCATGGACTGAGGTGCTTGGTAGGCTGCAGTCCATGAGGTCGCTAAAGAGTCGGACACGACTGAGCGACTTCATTTTCACTTTTCACATTCATGCATTGGAGAAGGAAATGACAACTCACTCCAGTATTCTTGCCTGGAGAATCCCAGAGACGGGGGAGCCTGGTGGGCTGCCGTCTATTGGGTCACACAGAATCATACACGACTGAAGTGACTTAGCAGCAGCAGCAGCAGCAGCAGCATTTCACTGTGTGAACTGAGCACAATTTGTTTATTCATCTCACCTGTTAACTGAAGTTTGGTTTGAACCATCCCTTTCTAGATGCAGGTCACAACTTAAGTACTTGAGCAAGATAGCCAGAGTCTCATGAATTCACGGAAGGGGGCTTGGCCACCCTCCAGGAGGTGTCTGGCTGGATTGAGCCTTGCTGAGAAGTGTAGAAATCTACTTTCATCGCCTCCTTCCCCTAGTCTTGGCACAAGGTCTCCTTTCTAAGAATTGCCTCACCTCTACTCCCTTAGATGTGGCTTGCCTGGTTCTAATGATCCTGGTTCTAATGGCTTGCTCTATTTTATATTAATGCAAATTTTACTTAAATTTATGTTATATAATCATGTTTATTAATTATAATTTAATATAATAAAACATTTGTTATATTGTGAAAAGTGAAAATGTTAGTCAGTCAGGTGTGTCTGACTCTACGCAACCCCAAGGACTGTAACCCACCAGGCTCCTCTGCCCATGCAATTCTCCAGGCAAGAATACAGGAGTGGATAGCCATTTCCATCTCCAGGGGATATTCCTGACCTAGGGATTGAACCTGGGTCTCCTGCATTGACAGTAGATTCTTTACCATCTGAGCCACCATATTGTATATTATAGTATATAGAAATGTATACTATATACAATTATCCATTATATATTACTTCTTATTTGAGGTAGAAGGAGAAGAGGGTGACAGAAGATGAGATGGTTGGATGGCATCACCAATTCATTGGACATGAACTTAGGCAAACTCTGGGAAACAATGAGGGACAGATGCAGTCTGTCTGCATCTGTCTGGCATGCTGCAGTCTGGCGTGCCGCAGTCCCTGGGGTCAGGAAGAGTTGGACATGACTTGGCAATTGAACAGCAACAATTCCAAAAAGTTTTTTAAAATTTTATAGGATTTCAATTACAGTTTTAATTTTCACAAGAGTTATATTTCCAAAAATAAATTATCTTGCAACTTCAAAAACATAACTCCATTGTCTTCTTGGACCTAGTGTACTGATGAGAAGCTTGGTCCAAATATGGTATTCATTACATTTTCATAAACTAGTTCTCTCTGGCTTTTGTTCTTGGGAACTTTTAAGAACTTCTCTTTATATTTGTTTATATTTAGCGCTTCTATTTTTGGTTTTGTTTTTTCTCTTTGTAGTTGGTAGGCATTTACACTTGGAGTTTAGATTCTTTAACCCAGAGAAAACTTTCTCTAGGATCATTTTTATTATTTTCTTGTGCTCATTCTTTAACTGCTTTTTTCCTGGGATTAAGAATTTCTCCCAGGTCCTATGGAAAGACTATTTCTCTTACCCTTCTGATAAACTTTCACTGTGTTTAATATGGGTTGTATTTTCTGAACCTAGGGTTTTCCATCTGTTTGACTCTATCTCATTTTTATCTTTCAGAGATACACTTTAGGGCATCTTACTGGGATATCAGAAGTAAGTAAATTATCGGCTCACTTGACAGGGCTAAGCTTCAGATGATATGTACCAATTCAATCATTCCATTGTGAAAATGATGAAATGTGTAACTACTGGTTGGTAAATACCTGTTGACCTGAGCCTCCTACACCTCTCAAGCCTTGACATGTCCAACAATGAAATATCAATGGAAAGCAAAGGTGGGCATCTCCCCAGATCAACTCTCTCTCAAAAGAGCATCCTTTCTGACCAGTCGTTGCTCATGTCTTAGCAGATTGATTTTTTTTTATGTTTTGAAATGTCAGCCCTAAATACTGACTCAGAAATCAAATGGTCACTTGATGAAGAGCACTTCATCAGCAGTAAATTAACTTCAGATGATGAAAACTTAAATAGGGGAAAATTAAGAATGTACTCAGAAGTAATGAGTGATTGTTTAATAATTATTATTTACTTTCTAAGAAATAAATGAGATTTCTAAAAATGTATAATGAGATGATGGGATCAGATCAGATCAGATCAGTCGCTCAGTCGTGTCCGACTCTTTGCGACCCCATGAACCGCAGCACGCCAGGCCTCCCTGTCCATCACCAACTCCCAGAGGTCACTCAGACTCACAGCCATCCAACCATCTCATCCTCTGTTGTCCCCTTCTCCTCCTGCCCCCAATCCCTCCCAGCATCAGAGTCTTCTCCAATGAGTCAACTCTTCCTATGAGGTGGCCAAAGTACTGGAGTTTCAGCTTGAGCATCATTCCTTCCAAAGAAATCCCAGGGCTGATCTCCTTCAGAATGGACTGGTTGAATCTCCTTGCAGTCCAAGGGACTCTCAAGAGTCTTCTCCAACACCACAGTTCAAAAGCATCAATTCTTTGGCGCTCAGCCTTCTTCATAGTCCAGCTCTCACATCCATACATGACCACAGGAAAGACCATAGCCTTGACTAGGCAAACCTTTGTTGGCAAAGCGATGTCTCTGCTTTTGAATACGCTATCTAGGTTGGTCATAACTTTCCTTCCAAGGAGTAAGTGTCTTTTAATTTCATGGCTGCAGTCACCATCTGCAGTGAGATGATGGGAAGAAGTTTTCAAATTATTCAGGAAAAGCATGAAAAAACAGGACTCTAGTCATTAACTTCATCCCTCCTTCTAGTCTGATGAGGAAGTCTGGCCCACCGAATATGGCACTAGATTTGGGACAGTCTGAACCTGGTGCATCTCAAACGTAAAACAGCTTTACCATTTATCTCCTAGAGCAGGCAAATCTACTCTATTGATTCACCCTTCCCCACATTTTAAGAACATTCTGGGAAGGTATTACTATTTTCCATTCAATTTCCAAAATTTATGAAGTCATGATAAGGTCTTTATAATTCACAGTAAAGCTTTAAAATCACATCCAGTTAAGTAATCTTATCTTTCCTACCCTAGTCAGTGCCATCCAGGCTTAGGCTTCTTCCTTTCACTCCCAGTTTCTGCTTGGAGCCCCAACCACCCTCCAGGATGGAACAAGAATAAAAAGAGTATTAATAAAGAGATGAAAGCTGTATTCTCATGCCTTGTAGTGTCATGGTATTAATGACCTACGTCTTGATTGTGGCAGAAGCCCAACTGTAGGCTCAGTGATGAGGTATACATGTAACTTCTTTTGGGGGAATCCACTCACTATTCAGTTCCCTAATGTGGGGTGAACCCCGCCCCTAGCTGACCTCTCTTGACTTCTCCTTAGAATCTCTCCAGGCAGACTTTTCTTCTGGGGTCCTTTGTTCAGGAAACTACTCCAGTGAAGAAGGTACTGACAAGGTGATTCAATCTTAATTGCCCTTTAAATCTGCTTCTTCAATTGCTTGCTGACCTGCTCTGTGTTTGTGTTAAGCAGTGCGTGCTAAGTCGCCTCAGTCATGTCTGACTCTTTGCGACCCTGTAGACTATAGTCACCAGTCTCGTCTGTCTGTGGGATTCTCCAGGCAAGAATATTGGAGTGGGTTGCCATGCCCTCCTCCAAGGGTTTTTTCCCACCCAGGGATTGAACCTGAGTCTCTTACATCTCCTGCACTGGCAGGTGGGTTCTTTACCACTAACACCACCTGGGAAGCCATGTTAAGCAGAGGAAAGTAGAAATGGAGAGAGATGGCTGGGAGGAGAAATGGGCCAGTGGGGAGAGAAGACCATACTGTTAATAATTCAGGTGCCAGAGATGCATCAGTTTCATGAGGTCTGGAGACCAGTGGAAGCCAGTCTGGTGTGGTCCTTCCTCAGCCCTCCCACTTCAGGGTGTGTCCGGCATCTGTGACACATCCCACAGGACTGGAGGAGGATGCTGAGAAAGGCCAAACCAGCACTGATCACAAGGACGAGGGACCTGGGGTGGGAATGCCTCCTGCAGGGATGCATGCAGCCCCCAGATATGCGATGCAGGAGTGGGACGCTGTTAGAAGACTCATACACAGAGGTCGTGACCACTAAATGAAGGTTACAAGGAACCAAATTGGGCACAGAATGATTGTGCTCTTTTTCTTCTACTCTCTTCTTCTCTCTATGGGATAGAGCAGAAAAGGAAGGTGGGATAAGGAATAAATGATCAGACATGCTGTTTCCCTAAAATCCAGAGTTTTAAACTTAGGCTTGGCTAGTCTGGGTTCAGTGAGAATGCAGATACTCGATTTGATAGAGATTATGGTTTTAAATTAGTGTAGATCAAAATGGAAATTTTTAACACTCAGAGTGACTGGACAGCTCTGGGGTCTGCCTGAAATCTAATGAAGGGATAAAAAAGAAGATATGTTAGAGAACACTGGGCTGTGACAGGAGAGAATGTAATTTTGTACTGTTTCTCACCTCCAAAATAGTCCATAAGCAGTTATAAACATTTCTAAGAAATACTTGTTAAATGCAAATGGATTGTATGGTGAATCTAGGTAAGAGCTGATTCAGTTAGGCACCAACTTGAAGAATTGCTTAGACTGTAAATTATATATATTGATCAAAGTGGCCAATGTCAAGGGCTGTTTATTTATAGTTTAACACTCTGACCCTGCTTTGTGTTTGGTTACCTCTTGACTCTAATCCAAAGAGACAAGAGTACAAAATATGTCTCTCCCCTTCTCATTAGCAAGCTTCTGAGTTTGGGCACTGGAAAGACCACAGAGCATCATTAACGCACCTTTCTCCCACTTTCATCATAACTGAGGAATACCTCACATTCTTAGCCATTGGGGAATTTATTAAACACACTTAATTTGAGGAATGTCTTAGAGAAGTTCAAAGCCTGTAAACAAAGGTCCAATGTAGATACGAGACTGAAAACTGTAGATGATGCAAGACAACCAAAATTTGACTTTAAATGCTGCCTAGTGTTCTCTAACCCCTTGAGAAACGTGACTGCTGCCTAATCTTGAGCTTAATCTGATGCAAATGCATTTACTTAAGATGGTCTTATGAAGGCCTTAGGAAGAGCCTTCAATTTATTTAGTTATTTTTTAAATATAAATTTATTTATTTTAATTGGAGGTTAATTACTTTACACTATTGTATTGGTTTTGCCATATATCAACATGAATCTGCCACGGGTATACAAGTGTTCCCCATCCTGAACCCCCCTCCCACCTCCCTCCCCATACCATCCCTCTGGGTCATCCCAGTGTACCAGCCCCAGGCATCCTGTATCATGCATGGAACCTGGACTGGCGATTCATTTCATATATGATATTATACATGGTTCGATGCCATTCCCCAAAATCATCCCACTCTCTCCCTCTCCACAGAGTCCAAAAGACTGTTCTATACATCTGTGTCTCTTTTGCTGTCTCGTAAACAGGGTTATTGTTACCATCTTTCTAAATTCCATATATATGCATTAGTATACTATATTGGTGTTTTTCTTTCTGGCTTACTTCACTCTGTATAATAGGCTCCAGTTTCATCCACTTCATTAGAACTGATTCAAATGTATTCTTTTTAAAGGCTGAGTAATACTCTATTGTGTATATGTACCACGGCTTTCTTATCCATTCATCTGCTGATGGACATCTAGGATGTTAAGAGCCTCCAATTTACATCTCATCTCAACATGACACATGAGTTCTGTTTAGGGGCTGACCTAAAAGAACCTAGATTCCTGTAATATACTTCAGTTCAGTCGCTCAGTCATGTCCTACTCTTTGTGACCCCATGAACTGCAGCACACCAGGCCTCCCCGTCCATCATCAACTCCCAGAGTCCACCCAAACCCATGTCCACTGTGTCGGTGATACCATCCAACCATCTCATCCTCTGTTGTCCCCTTCTCCTCCTGCCCTCAATCTTTCCCAACATCAGGGTCTTTTCCAATGAGTCAGCTCTTCGCATCAGGTGGCCAAAGTATTGGAGTTTCAGCTTCAGCGTCATTCCTTCCAATGAACACCCAGGTCTGATCTCCTTTAGGATGGACTGGTTAGATCTTCTTGCAGTCCAAGGGACTCTCAAGAGTCTTCTCCAACACCACAGTTCAAAAGCATCAATTCTTCTGCACTCAGCTTTCTTTATGGTCCAACGCTCATATCCATACATGACTACTGGAAAAACCATAGCCTTGACTAGACGGATCTTTGTTGGCAAAGTAATGTCTGCTTTTTAATATGCTGTCTAGGTTGGTCATAACTTTCCTTCCAAGGAGCAAGCATCTTTTAATTTCATGGTTGCAATCACCATCCACAGTGATTTTGGAGCCCAGAAAAATAAATCAGCCACTGTTTCCCCATCTATTTGCCATGAAGTGATGGGACTGGATGTCATGATCTTAGTTTTCCTAATGTTGAGCTTTAAGACAACTTTTTCACTCTCTTCTTTCACTTTCATCAAGAGGCTTCAGAATTGTAGCAAAAAAAAAAAAAATGCGGAAAAATGCAGGACAATTCTTCCCTTTTTATAGTAGATGTTTCACATTGCTTCTTCATGCAGCTGGTTTCTTGGACTTTTCCTTCCCTTGGAGCATGTCAAGTTTATTACCACTCATTGTTACTTCACCGAGTGCAATGTTTAGAATTTACCAGTGTTGCCCTGGTTTGTCTGAGGGGCATAAAAAAGGCTTACCTGCTGAAAACACAAAGATATCTTGAGAAAGAAGAATGGAACTGGAGGAATGAATCAACCTGCCTGACTTCAGGCTCTACTACAAAGCCACAGTCATCAAGACAGTATGGTACTGGCACAAAGACAGACATATAGATCAATAGAACAAAATAGAAAGCCCAGAGATAAATCCACGCACATATGGACACCTTATCTTTGACAAAGGAGGCAAGAATATACAATGGATTAAAGACAATCTCTTTAACAAGTGGTGCTGGGAAAACTGGTCAAACACTTGTAAAAGAATGAAACTAGAACACTTCCTAACACCATACACAAAAATAAACTCAAAATGGATTAAAGATCTAAATGTAAGACCAGAAACCATAAAACTCCTAGAGGAAAACATAGGCAAAACACTCTCTGACATACATCACAACAGGATCCTCTATGACTCACCTCCCAGAATATTGAAAATAAAAGCAAAAATAAACAAATGGGGCCTAACTAAACTTAAAAGCTTCTGCACAACAAAGGAAACTATAAGCAAGGTGAAAATACAGCCTTCAGAATGGGAGCAAATAATAGCAAATGAAGCAACAGACAAACAACTAATCTCAAAAATATACAAGCAACTCCTACAGCTCAATTCCAGAAAAATAAATAACCCAATCAAAAAATGGGCCAAAGAACTAAATAGACATTTCTCCAAAGAAGACATACAGATGGCTAACAAACACATGAAAAGATGCTCAACATCACTCATTGTCAGAGAAATGCAAATCAAAACCACTATGAGGTACCATTTCACGCCAGTCAGAATGGCTGTGATCCAAAAGTCCACAAGCAATAAATGCTGGAGAGGGTGTGGAGAAAAGGGAACCCTCTTATACTGTTGGTGGGAATGCAAACTAGTACAGCCACTATGGAGAACAGTATGGAGATTCCTCAGAAAACTGGGAATAGAACTGCCTTATGATCCAGCAATCCCACTGCTGGGCATACACACTTAGAAAACCAGAATTGAAAGAGACACGTGTACCCCAATGTTCATAGCTGCACTGTTTACAATAGCCAGGACTTGGAAGCAACCTAGATGTCCATCCCCAGATGAATGGATAAGAAAGCAGTGGTACATATACACAATGGAGTATTACTCAGCCATTAAAAAGAATGCATTTGAATCAGTTCTAATGAGGTGGATGGAACTGGAGCCTATTATACAGAGTGAAGTAAGCCAGAAAGAGAAACAACCAATACAGTATACTAACGCATATATATGGAATTTAGAAAGATGGTAACAATAACCCTGTTTACGAGACAGCAAAAGAGACACTGATGTATAGAACAGTCTTTTGGACTCTGGGAACAGGAGAGGGTGGGATGATTGGGGAGAATAGCATTGAAATATGTATAATATCATATCTGAAATGAGACGCCTGTCCAGGTAAGATGCCTGATAACGGATGCCTGGGGCTGGTGCACTGGGACGACCCAGAGGGAAGGTATGGGGAGGGAGGAGGGTTCAGGATGGGGAACACATGTATACTTGTGGCGGATTCATCTTGATGTATGGCAAAAGCAATACAATATTGTAAAGTTAAGCAAAATAAAATTAAAAAAAATAAAAATAAAAAAATAAAATACTCAGAAAAAAAATACTAATGTTAGGAAACTGGTTCCTGGAAACTTGGGCTTCAGAAATAAAAAAATGATAAAAACTATGGAAACCAATAGATAATTACCCAATTTTAACTTGCCAAATAAAGATAAATAGCAATAATAACTGTGGGAACAATATTCATGCCCTTTCCCATAATTTTATAAAAGTGTTTTAATACCAAAATTTAGGAACAACATAATCTAAGAATAAACAACAGTCTTGTAAATTGAATAAGTTTTCCATTATGAGACAAGTGCCTCATTGTTCTTTTTTTTCTCATTTTTTCCTTCTGACTAATGAAAAGTTTGTCATAGTTCAGCACTGATTCCCAGACTGACCTTTCAACATAACTGAATTAAGATTAAAAGACAGTATTACAAAGAATAAATACTGAGATATAACTTTACAAACATATTTCCTTCTGTGCAGGTTCTCTGTAACTTTTAGGAACCTGGTCTTCACCTGAGGACTCTGCTCTTTGGTGGCAGAGTAAATGAAGTGGCATCCTCTGTATTCCTCATGGCGGTGGAGCATTCACCCTCCATCCTCCCCAGTCCCCCCAAGGTCATTGCACTGTACCAGTCTTGCCTCTCTCCAATACTGTCAACACATCCTTCTTTCTATTTTTGCTCCTTAATTTTAATACCCAGCACTCTGTCATTCTCTCTAGTTCTAATCTAAGTATTTATTATATTTTAAACATAAACACTTACTATATTAAGTACTAAACCATGTGCTGTAGAAATGTTTACCTCAAGCGTCATCACAGTAAGCCTCCAATGAAGTATTATCCCCATTTCATAGCTGAGAATACTAAGGCCTAGGAGGTTAAAAAGTTGGGGAGAGTCTGGAGACAGTCTTAGGCAGACTAAGTGGACTCTGTATTCTGTCCACATGCTAAAGCTGCCTCCATTAAAATCCTTTCCTTTCAGGATATCACCACCACCCTACCTCAGTTGTAACCTAGGACTTGTAATCTACAAGCTACAATCTTATCTGAAACCCTTGGTACTTCTGGAAATTGGAATTTTTTTTAATTGAAAAAGGCACATCTGTTAAATATTTTGAATGTGAAAATGGCAACCCACTTCAGTGTTCTTGCCTGGAGAATCCCAGGGACAGGGGAACCTGGTGGGCTGCCGTCTATGGGGTCGCACAGAGTCGGACTCGACTGAAGCGACTTAGCAGCAGCAGCAGCAGCAGTGAAGTAACTGAAGCATTTGTCATCAACACTATTATCCCTGCAACAAAGCATGAACCTTCAGAATGGTTGGTCAGAAATAAACATTAGAAATAACTTCATGTCAGTGTTTGTCACCAAATTAATCAGACACTAACTTCCAATATTTTTGCTTTTGGAATTTCAGGATGTGGACTTGTGCCAAAACCTGAAACCTCTCCAATTTGGGTATACGATCCGTGACACCTGCCTTTCCATCTCACTAGCTCTAGAAAGCCAGCTACTAGTCACTTTACTCTCACTTTCTCTCACTTTACTTTCATTATTTGCTTCCTCACCCACCTTAAATACCAGCAACAAATACCAGCAACCATCACTCTAATCATTCCTTAAAAGTTGAATTTGGAAGAAAAGATTCTGCACTTGTTTTATTTTGTTAATGATTATGTATCAAGTACTTTTGGAGAAGGCAATGGCACCCCACTCCAGTACTCTTGCCTGGAAAGTCCCATGGACAGAGGAGCCTGGTAGGCTGTAGTCCACTGGGTCGCTAAGAGTCAGACGCGACTGAGCGACTTCACTTTCACTTTTCACTTTCATGCATTGGAGAAGGACCTGGCAACCCGCTCCAGCGTTCTTGCCTGGAGAATCCCAGGGATGGCAGAGCCTAGTGGGCTGCCGTCTGTGGGGTCACACAGAGTCGGACACGACTGAAGTGACTTAGCATAGCATAGCATCAAGTACTTTACCATACTATGTTATTGGTTACTATATAGTAACTCAGCTCCAACTATAAGTTAAGTCCTTTTCCCACCTTATTTAACTCATATAGCTCTATATGGAGGTAATATTATTCCTATATTAGGGATGAAAAACCTGCAGCTGAAAGAGGTTATGGAAGTTGTCCAAGGTCACAAAGCCAGGATTTGTCCTCAGCACTTTCTGATTCAAACCCCTGTGCAATGATTCTCTAGAGACGCTGCCTTCCTGTATTAGAAGATGAGATCTCCCCCATCTTATACCCAACACGTCTACTATTACTGTTTATCACTTTTCAAGAAATGACATAAAGAGCAGAAATGAAACACAAATAGAAGTTAGAAGAATAACTCTTAGTAGTGTCCACAGCTTCTGAATATAGCTTCTGATTAATGTTAAAGAGGAAGAGTTGGAGGATCTTAAAGTACTGCTACCAAAAAAAAAAAAAATGTTTTAAGCACTTTAACAACACTGAGATACAACTGCCAAAATATTTACATCACTTTAAAATATGGTCTCTTAACTTTTCCCATGCAGCTACTATTTAATTTCATTTGGTAAGAAGATAGTATATCAGAGATTCATACTGAAAAGACAGTCACCTAAAATGAAAGAAATGAACACATAAACCCAACCCAAATGCATTGATTAGAATAGAGAAGTGTACGGTAATATCGATTTTCATATATTTATTTCATCTCAAATATTGAAACTCTAGAGATAAATTATAAATTAGATCCCCCGTACACACACACTGTTCATTATACATAAAGTTAGACCTTGTACAAGCATATAGAGGTATATATAAAATATATATGGGGGGTATATTGCATATGCTGTTTTATAATCTGGGTCACAGTTTTCTGGCTTAGTTTTGAGTCAAAAAATAAATTGTGGTTGCATTTTTTATGTGAACTGATACAGAACTTCTTAGTGCTTTTTATTGGCTTTGTAACATTCTGTTGCATAGGTGGACCATATTTACTTAATTTATCCCACACTGATCGACATTTTTATCCAGTTAATAATTGAGAGGTATACAATGAATATCCTTATCATGTTTGGTTACTTGCCTGACTCTTTTCTTAAGATTACTTGCCAGGAACAGAATTATAGAGTCAAGTGACATACAAAATTTGAAATTTTACATAAATATCTTAATCCTTCTCAGAAAGAAAATACTAAATTATATTTCCCTTAAATGTATATAAGCATGCTCAGTTCTCATGAGAGTGCTCATTTCCCATACTCTAATTAAATAGATATTATTGAGTCATATAAAGTTTGCCATTTTGCAATCTGAAACTCTATTACATTTTTTTGCATTATTTGATTATTTGCACACTTGACCTTTTAATTAATGTATTCATTAGCCACATCTCTGTAAAATTGCATATTTATTTGTTTAGTGGGATATTTGTCTCTCTCTCTTTCTCTGTCTATTTTGTAAAAGGCTTTTACATTTTGTTCAACTTCCCAGACCAGAACTTGATCCCCTACATTAGAAGCATGGAGTCTTAACCACTGGACCACCAGAGAAATCCAAGCTTTTACATTTTCAACTTACTAACATTTTCTTCATCATGTGTGCCACCAATAGCTTCTAAATTTGTCTTTTTTTTTTTTTTGTCATGGCTCTATCTTTTTTTTTTTTTTTTTGAAGTTTAAAAATGTAGGGCATATTTTCTGTTCTGATTCCACCAATCCAAACTATAAAATCTGTTATCTTCTACCTTCTAACATCTGGAAGAAAACAGTTTTAGTTTTGTGAAATACATGAGGCAAAATGCTTAAGACTTTTTCAAGAAATTTTATACCACATCAACATTTCTAAATTATCCATTTTTCCTAATAACATAAATGACAGTGTCATTTTTATTACGGACAATGTACAAACTTGAAAGAGTTTATAGGAAATAAATGACTGGAAATTGCCCTCTGTCAAAACTGGAAGTTAAAACAAAAAACCTCACAGAATAAGAAAACTATTACATAAAATGATAACTACTATTACAGTAATTTCACCATTTGTTCATAGTTTTTCCCACAGTTACAAAATATCCTACTAAAGGTAAAATATGAGCGTCGCATTGAGTTTGAGATGGCTGATGTGTGGGGCTAGAGGCCTTTAGGACGTCCAGAAATACCAGAATTCAAGAAAAGAGCTGCTCACAATGAAAGTAAACTGAGTCCAAAGAAGGACGAGGAATGCACAGCATCAACAGGGAACGTGGAACAAGGAGACTTTGGAAAGCGAAGAAAAGGTAAGCTTGTTAGAAAAGCATGACAGGTAATCAAGGTCTGAGAGAGAAATAATTGACAGAATATGGTGGTACTCAGATTTTAGGAAACTAGAAAATATGACCGCTATGTGTCATATTAGTTAAGAAATATGTGTCAACCATTAGTTAAGAAATACATTTCTATCAGATGCTCAAGGATGTTCACATCACCAAGAAGGTAAAGTATAAAAGTGATGCTACTGAAACTGAGGTACCATTTCTCTTCCCCAATTTAATAAGCCACTTTCAAGCACTGCATTTCATGTCATAGTTATTGGCAAACTCCCAACATATCGCCGTTAATTTTTCAAATTATCAATATGAAATTTATGATTATTTAGATATTAATTTTTATGTTTGACGAACTCTTCTTTAATTTTGGCCAATTTGATAAGTTATATTGCAAAAAAGGCATCGCAAAGAGTCGGACACGACTGAGCAACTGATCTGATCTGATTGCATAAAACCCCCACTAGAGCCCAGTGAAAGTCATCATAGAGAAGTTTTTGACAAGTTGGAAGTGAGTGAAAGTCTTTGTAAGGAAAAGAGGAAAAGAAATCAACAAAAAGACATTTTCAGGTTACAAAGGGAAGAGTCAATGGAATAAAAAGAAAACAGAAGGAGGAACGGGTCAACTACATTCCACCTTTCACCTCTTGCTTGCGGGCATTCATTACTCACTCACCTTCAGTGTCAGCACCATCATTCTATTCAGGCCTTAGAAGTGAAGTTATAAACTGGAAGGAAAGATCCTGTACTTGTTTTATTGTTTTTGCTAGTGGTTATTATATCTCTAATTGTAATATGCTATACTAAGCTATACTATTCTACATTATTGGGGTACAGAGTGAGCTCCACTGTAGACAACAAATAGGGATTTAACATTTATGAGTCAAATAAATATTTTGGAGAAGCAACAGGAAGTGAGCATCCTAGCAAGACTGAACATATTGACTTATCCAATTAAATTGGAAAAGCAATTTGCTTTCTCTTCAGTAACAGTCTTATTTGATTTTTTTTTTAAGTAACAGTCTTATTTGATTTTTAAAAATTCATTTCATTTGGAAAATGTAAAGATATCTTCAACTTCCTCAGTCCAATGGCTTACATTTATTCAGAGGACAAATTCATGCTTGCAGAACTATTCTTAAAAACTCGACCACTAACAATAACTTTGATGGCTTTCCTAAACCAAGGGTAAAATAAAGCATAGATCAAGGGGTTCATGGCTGAGTTGTAATAAGCACACCAACAGCAAATCTCATAAATATAGGCCGGGGTTATGAAGCCCATAAAGGCATCAATTAATGAGTCAATACTGTAAGGTAACCACGAGATCATGAATGCTATGACAGTGATACCCAGGGTTTTAGCTGCTTTTCTCTCTCTCTTGGCTACTCTGGATTTGTAACTGTCTAATGACTCTGTTTTGCTACCCGTATTTTCAATCTTTTTAGCCTGTTGTCTGGCCACAAGAAAAATATTACTGTAGAGAATGATCATGACAAGGGTAGGTATAAAGAAGGACAGAAAATCTATCAATACCCAGTTTTGATTTACAACTGTCTGGCAACCTCCTACACAGTTGAGGGCACTAGACAATTCCTCTAGCCCATTCTCATTGGCACCCGTGTAGAACACGGCACCACTGTAAGTAATGGGCAGGATCCAGGAGATGCTGATGCATACCCCTGACACAGACACTGTGAACTTGGTGGGATAGACCAGAGGGTCAGTAACAGCAATGTACCTGTCGATGGAGATGAAGCACAAGTGGAAGAGAGAAGAGTAACAAAAGGCTGTGTCAAAGCATGTGTGAAAAGTACAGAAAGTTCTCCCAAAGTACCAGCAGCTCTCCACAGACCTGACCATGCTGAAGGGCATCACAGCCACTCCTACTAGAAAGTCTGCACAGGCCAGAGAGGCAATGAGAAAATTGGTTGGTGAGTGCAGCTGCTTGAAATGAAGGATGGCAGTCATCACCAGGAGGTTTCCAAACACGGCCAGGACAGCCCCAAAGCCATACACCATGTACAGAATCACACGGGATGTGGGTGAGTAGGGGGTTTTCACACAGGATCCGTTCAGGTGCTCATAGCAGAGCTGCACAGCTGCATTGGGGGATGAGTTGCCCATGATCTGCTGTTTACATATGGAGAATTCTGTCCTCGATTTCCACAGACTTGCAGTGCTTCTGAGGGAAAAACATACAGTAAGATGCCTGAGGAAATTATCACATATTAGTACTATTGTTTTTCAATTTTCCATTTCTTTTTACTATAAATATTAATTGTGCTCAATAGCAAAATAAAATACAAAAAAATTACATTGGCCAAGATCACCAGGAGTTAGTTTTGACTAATGCTTAGTTTCCTTAATTTGATAAAGTCCTAAATATTTTTAGATGTTTTACCTCCAGAGGTCCTCTTTTCAACAGGGTGTGATATGAGAAGTAATTGTAGATGGAAAGCATCATCTCCTGTTAGGTTTATCTGCATTACTGCCTAAAGCACACAGTCCTTCCAGATAAATAAATGCCATCTATAGGAAAATCCCTAGATGGAATCCCTGTAGAGCAATGTGTGAAATTGGAAGATTGTTTTCAAGAGTGATTATTAAGACGGTTATTCTACAAAACGAGTCTTCACATTAAGTTAGGTTGCTCATTACATTTATATATATATATATATATATATATATATAAAAAAAAAGCCAAAGACTTTTTTTTTCTTCTTAGACTTGAAATTCTCCCCTAATCTCACTTCTGTTGTGGACATTTTCTTGCATTTTTATTACAAAGATAAAAGAGGGTACGAGCAGTGACAGTTAATACTTGGCTTTTTTCTCCGGTTAAGAATCAGTTGTGTATCTTCACTGGACACCAACAAACAGAAAAAGGAACACACACTGTGAGCAACTAGCAATGGAAGCACCGAAGGCACTATTCGTTGTATTTAGACACCTTGCTTTCTGGGCTTCTATTACAGTTAGCGCTGGTAGAGAGAAGATCACTGTCTTCTGCCGGGAGCCAGCGTGAGGAACTCCGCCCGTGGCAAAGGTCATAGGAAGGAGGCTTGGCATACGCAAAGGCGGGATTTAGCCTCAGGAGTCCCCCTGGAAATTCTCGAGCATCTACCCCCAAAACCAGAGTCTGCCTACTTTACTGCTTTGTGCTCTCACCTACACCTCTGACTTTACGGGGGGGCTATCCCCCACCACCTCTCTCTGAAAAAGAGTTAACTTAGAGCTCCAGTTAATAATAATTCCTGGGCGTGACAGGAGTGTTTCAACCTACAAACTCCTCTGAAGGTTCTCTAGCCCACCTGACAGGCTTGTCCGGCCACATGTGATTGTTCACAGCCTCCCAATCGTGAGAGGCACGAGATGCTTTAAACCTTCTAAAAACAGGTTCTTTAGAGAAGTTAGAAAACTATTGGTATAGTATAGTGGGCTGATTAGAAATTATATTGGTGAAGGGTTTTTCATTTGTTGAGCCAATGTTTGCTGCTAAGTCTCCACATCCCCTGCCCTTATACACATTAATGAATATATAGAAGAAATAAGTATTAACCTTCGATATTAATCACATTAGACCTTAGGCTAAGCAAATTATTTCCTTAATTAAAACACAGTACATCCTCACCCTATAGGAATGTAACTTTATCTGGTACCTTGGAAGGTGGCATCTGTTTTAAGAATAATCACCCCTGGATAAATAAGTGTTCTGGTTGACTGACTGCTGTCACAAGGAGAGGGTCATAAATTGCCAGCAGGCTCCCCGGCCAGAAGATGATGCAACACCCCTAAGACCTCCTCTGTATACATTTGTATGAAGTACCTGACTTTAATAAAAGTCAGGACTGCTGACCCCACGTGACTTTTATATAATATCTCAGTGTATAAAAACAGACCCTGGAAAAATAAAAAATGGGATCAGTTCCTTGAAAGACTGGTCTCCCCATGTCATTCTTTCTCTCACCTTCTGGCTGAATTCCCATCTGAAACGTGGAGGCTCGTCAAGCCTACTAATTATGCCTGGGCTTCTAGATTTGACCTGGGAGGCCTTAGTGTCTTCTCTCCTTCAGGAGAATGGGAGGAATCCTGTGGCCTACGTAGGTGACGTAAATTCCTTGCCTTGGAATTTTACTAGCTATCCACGTAAACCAAGTTATTCAGCCTCTTTTCTCCACTGAATTTTCCTGCTGAGCTATCCTTACTTTATTACTCTTTATATCTCTAATTAATATTTAATTAAAGCTATTGTATCCAGTTCGCTGAAGCCGTCTCCCCTTCGAATTTCCCTGGATCCACTGGGGCTGGACCCCCGCAGTCTTCTTAGGATATTGTCACAGGAAGCAGATTGCAATGTCTCTCCATGAACGTGAGAAATGGGTGTAAATCCCCCGAGTCCTGCTTCTGTGAGATACTCACAAACAAGGACTTCCCATTCCCCTCTGCAGTGGGTTCCATGCTATCCTTGCCCCAACCTTTGTAAAAGATATGTCCATATCTTGTAAAAGATATGTCCATATGTTCTAATCCCCCAAATCAGATTTTCTTTGGAAAAGAGGCCTTCACGAATTTAATAAAGAGATCACCCTGTGCTACGAAGAAGGGCATTAAATCCAAGAGCAGTGTCCTTCTAAGGGACAGAATTTGAGAAACAGGGAGAGGAGAGAAGATGGCCCTGTGAAAATGGAGGCAGAGAATGGAATGATGCCACCAGAAACCAAGAAATGCTTAGAGCCACCAGAAGCTGGAAGAGGTAGAGAATGACTCTACCCAGAGCTGTGGGAGGGGAGCATGACCTGTCAATACCTTGATTTCAGACTTTTGGTTACAGGACTGTGAGAGAATACATTTCTGGGAGAGAATAGTGCCGGCAAGATTGTTGTTGTTTGTTATGGCAGCCCTGGGAAACTAAGACACTCTCCTGGATGATTTTCATTAGAATGGTTGGCAAGGAAGAAACTATAGCAAAGTATCAAAGGATGAAAATCAACACAATTCATTCAAAAAGATTTGGATTTCATAGCTTTGAAGGCAAGTTGCAAATAATGAGAGTGTCTGTTGTCAGACAATTAGCAGTCATAACCTGATACTGTAGGTATAATTATGTTCATTTTAAACAAAATATTTTTAGAGGAGTTTTAGGTTCAAAACAAAATTGTGTGGAAGGTACAGAAAATTTTAAATCCAGCTGTACATCTGGAAGTTTTCGATTCATGTACCGTTGAAGCCTGGCTTGAAGGATTTTGAGCTTTACCTTGCTAGCATGTGAAATGAGTGAATTTGTGCAGTAGTTCATCGTGTACATGCACCACATCTTCCTTATCCATTCATCTATGGATAGACAGTAATGTTGCTTCCATGTCCTGGCACTGGAAGCATGGAGTATTAACCATTGGACCACCAGGGTCTCCTTTCATTCTCCTCACTGTTCTGAGTGTCAGAACCACCACCCTCCTAAAAGTCAGCCAAGGTCAGAGAGGTGATGAGGAACTGAGCTGGAGAGGACGGCTGTTTGGAATGAGACCACTGAGCAGAGCTGCTAGTACTTCAGAGAGCTTTATGATCAACTGCACTATTATTTCGAAGAGATCTTTTGTTATTCTGCTGTCATTGAGTTTGATTTCTACTCTTTATGTCATTTCTGAAAAAGTGAAGAGCTACAATACATGAGTTTGGTATAAGCTATAGGGGGAGTCCACCTTCTAAGCTGGGAAGGCAATGTCCCTGGAGAATGGGTTTGAATCAGAAAGTACCAAGGGTAAATCCTGGATATGTAATCTTGGACAGCTTACCTGAACTCTCCTGGCATCAGATTGCTCAGCTCTGATGTGGGAGTAATAATACCCTCCATAAAGAGCTGTCTGAATAGAGGTAAGGTAGGAAAAGACTTAACTTACGCGTAAGTCCAATTAATTACTATATTACATTACCAATAATATAGAATAATACAGGTTAGTATAGCATAGTAGAGTTAGAGCTATAATAACCATTAGTAAAAATAATAAAACAAGTACAGGATCTTTCCTTCCAGTTTATACCTTCACTTCTAAGGACTGAGTAGAATGATGGTGCTGACACTGAAGGTGGGTGAGTGATGAATGCCTGTAAGCAAGAGGTGAAAGCTAGAATGCAGTTGGCTCCCTAGAGCAAGTGAGCTGGAAAGACTGGTGTTCGTGATTAGATACCCAAATTGGAGGGATTTCAAGTACAGGTCCATATTCTAAAATTATATAATCTATAATATTGAAAGTTTGTTTCTAATTAATTTGTTAACAAACACTTACATGAGGCTATTTCTAGTGTTAATTTCTTATCAGTCTATCTGAATATTCATGCAGATACATTAATATTGTTTTGACTATCTGAGTATTGATGTGGAAATAATGCATTGATGACAAGTGCTTCACACTCTCCACTGGTATATTCCAAATATTTAATGGATAGGCCTTTTAAATGAAAAAGTAAAAGAGTCTGATTTCTACAAGTCCTAGGGGTTCCAGATAAAAGATTGTATCTAGTAAATTACAAGTCTTAAGTAAGGACAGAGGCAGGGTGGAGGTGATATTCTAGAAGAAGAGAATTTCTAGAAACTGTGAGGCAGATTAGTGCATGGTCAAGAGCACAGACTCTGGATCCAGTTGTCCTAGGACTGAATTCAGGCTTTCCCCAACTTCATAACTGGCCCAGGCCTCAGTATTTTCAGCTGTGAAATGGGGACGATAATTTTACCTTCAACAAAGAGTTAGTAAGATGATTATTAGGGTTAGTATTGCTAAAGTACATGATTCAGTATTTAACAGAGCAAGTGTTCACAACTTTAAATGTTTTATATACATATATGTAATTATAGATATATGTATTATATTTGTGGAGAGAATGATGAAGTGCTCAGAATTAACATTAAGATGCAAAAAGAAAGAAGGGCCCTGTGCCCATGTTGACAATATTGGAGAGAGGCAAGACTGATATAATCTGATGAGCTTTAGGGGTTTGGGAGGTTGGAGGGTGAATGCCCCACAACCATGAGAAAGAATGCAAAGGATGCCCCCTTATTGCTCTGCTGTGAAAGAGTAGAGACCTCAGATGAAGACCAGGTTCCTAAAAGGTGCACAGAACTGACACAGAAGAAAACATGTTTGCAAACTTAAATCTCAATATTTATTCTTTGGAATGTCTTTCAATCTTAATTCAGTTATGCTGAAATACCAGTCTGGGGATCAGGGCCAGTCTGGGGGTCAGAGGAGAATGAGAACAATAAGATGCATCTCTCATATTGTTTGTTCAATTTACAGAACTGCCCTTTATTCTTAAATAATCTATTTCTTATATATTGATATTAAAACATACTTTTCTTCTGTGCTGCTGCTGCAGCTAAGTCACTTCAGTCGTGTCCAACTCTGTGCAACCCCAGAGACAGCAGCCCACCAGGTTCCCCCATCCCTGGGATTCTCCAGGCAAGAATATTGGAGTGGGTTTGCCATTTCCTTCTCCAATGCATGAAAGTGAAAGTGAAGTTGCTCAGTTGTGTCCGACTCCTAACTACCCCATGGACTGCAGCCTATCAGGCTCCTCCGTCCATGGGATTTTCTAGGCAAGAGTACTGGAGTGGGTTGCCATTGCCTTCTCCTTTCTTCTGTGAAATTCAGCCAAAACATAAAGCTGTCCCTGCTACTATTTCTGCTGCTGTCTATGATGTCCTGAGTTGGCAAAGTTTATGTTTGGCAACTATCTGTTGGTTCCTTGAATTTTTTTTTCAAATTTTATTATTTCTGAAACCCAAGTTTCTAAGAACTACCATCCTGAGACATTAGTCTTTTTAATAACAAAAGTTGTACTTTTGCATAGAATAACCCTAAAAATAAACCAGGGCAGCCTCTGGTCAATTCCAAACTTTTGAGACAATGAAATCTCTTCCAATAAAAGCAGATATCTGAGAAATCAACTACATATATTTAAAAAATTAAAATAAAATGCAAAAAAAGCAAGCAATATCTAACATCGACTATGAAAAGAGTCGTGCTGAGTCTTTCTACATTGTTTTTGCTACTCATCAAAACTTATTAGAGGAATCTATGCTATTTGCTACTCTAGTGTTTGACTCTCTCCTATATTCCACATATAGTGGAGGTCTATCTTAGAGGTATTCATATGAAGAGCTGGTTATCTTCCTCTGAGGAGCACACATTTGAGGAGAGAGGGGCACACAATATACCAAACAGATCGTCAGAAAGCAGAAAGCAGTGTAACAGACAAATGAACAAAGTGGTTCCTAAGAAGGCAGGGGCTCTGTAGATATACATTTACAACCTCTATTGTTCTCGCTTTTCATTCATGAAAAAAATGAAGACACACTTTACCAGGTGCTGCTGGGACTTCCTTAGTTGTCCAGTGGCTAAGACTCTCCATTCCCAATTCAGGGAACCTGCTTTCAGTTCCTGGTTGGGGAACTAGATTCCACATACTGCAACTAAGACCCAGTACAGTCAAATAAAATAAAATAAAAAATAAAATTATAAGGTACTGTCAATATATGAGCTATTAAAGGAGCACATGATTTTTAAATATAATCATTCCTTATCATAATAATATATGATACCATGAAAAAATTGTATGCAATTTGCAAATTCATAACACTCAGGTGCCTTGAAATGTTTTGAAAGTAGAAGTCTTGCTGTGGAGAAGAGGCTCAAAGGAACCAAATAGTTATTAATAGAAACAACCAGATGGTTTGTATTTGCTTGATGTGCAGACCAATCCTGCTATAGAAATTAGGATGTAATTTATCTAAATGATCCTCCCTTCACCCTTAGAGGGGGAAACCTTATACAGCAAAATATATAATGAAGAAGTCTAGGTTGAAATGATATGTCACAGGATATCAATTATTCCCACCAGTGTCCCCATATCTTCAAAGAATTTTGTTTAACCTTTCCTTTATGATGACAGAATTTTTCCTTTGAAATAATTAGTACAAAGCTTGTTTTCATATTGTTCTCAGAAACTTGATGGCAGTGGCTGGGCCACAACAGGGGAGAAAATTTACTTACTGGTTATTTCACTTAATTTCTGACTCCCTGGATGTGAATACTGGCTGTGTGTGTGTGTGTGTGTGTGTGTGTGTGAACACTCAGCCACATCTCACTCTTTGTGGCCCCATGGAATGTCGGCTGGCAGGTTCCTCTGTTCATGAAATTTTCCGGAATACCTGACTGGGTTGTCAGTCCTTACTCCAGGGGATCTTCCTGACCCAGGGATCAAACCTGCATCTCTCGTGTCTCCTGCACTGGCAGGCAGATTTTTTACCACTAGCACCACCTGGAAAGCCAGAATACTGGCTCTATTGTTGAACGAATATGCCACCTTGGGCATGAGACTCACTTCTTTATGCCCCAGGTTCCTCATTTATGATGTAAAATAATAATAATATAGTAACAATATTTCCTTGCACATGCAGTTGTTGTGAAGACTGAGTGGGGGAGGTTAGGTGGTCCCAAGAGCACAATGAAAGATCCATGACTTAGACAAAGCACTCTTAGGGTTAGATTGTTTTTATCATTGTACACTGCCAGTTCCAAAGCTCATGTGTTACCCACCAGAAACACTCAGTAAGTGTTCACTGACACAAAGGCCAATAGACTAGCCCGCATACAGCCAGAGTAAATTAAGAAGAGAGAAATGAGGGCTAGTGCTTATTGTTTTCTTAATAAGAAAGTTCTAGAATATTTATAATTATAAACAGAATTGAATGTCGACCTAGGAAAGGAAGTGGTAAAATAAATGTTTTGTCTAATATATGTGAAAGTCTACTAAAACAAAATAAAGACAAGTATAAATGCATTAATTAGAATGCTTATTTGAATCCAGAAGCTTTATGATATTCAGCAGACTTTTAAACTTTGATTTTAGCTTGTTCATTTTTAAAACGAGGAAATATGATTTCTCTATATCTTGTGGCACAGGATTAGAGAAAGTTACTGCACTGAAGAAGGCAAAGCGGTTGTCCGAGGAGGTTTCACAAATAGCTGATGAAAGAAGAGAAGTGAAAAGCAAAGGAGAAAGCGAAAGATATACCCAACTGAATGAAGAGTTTCGGGAATAGCAAAGAGAGATTAGAAGAGCTTTTTAAATGAACAGGGCAAATAAATAAAGGAAAACAATAGACTGGGAAAGACTAGAGATCTCTTCAAGAAAACAGGAGATATCAAGGGAACATTTCACACAAGGATGGGCATGATAATGGACAGAAATGGTAAGGACCTAACAAAAGCAGAAGATATTAAGAAGAGGTGGCAAGAATACACAGAAAAACTATACATAAAAGGTCTTAATGACTGGGATTAACCACAATGGTGTGGTCAGTCACCTAGAGCCAGACATCCTGCAGTGAGAAGTCAACTCGGCCTTAGGAAACATTACAATGAACAAAGCTAGTAGAGGCAATGCAATTCCAGCTGAGCTATTTCAAATCCTTAAATACGATGCTGTGAATGTGCTGCACTCAATATGCCAGCAATTTGGAAAACTTGGCAGTGGCCACGGGACTGGAAAAGGTCAGTTTTCAAACCAATTCCAAAAAAGGGCAATGCCAGAGAATGTTCACCAAAGAATTGTACTACCATACAATTGTGTTCATTTAACATAAGAGGAACTAAAAAGCCTCTTGATGAAAGTGAAAGTGGAGAGTGAAAAGGTTGGCTTAAAGCTCAACATTCAGAAAACGAAGATCATGGCATCTGGTCCCATCACTGCATGGGAAATGGATGGGGAAACAGTGGAAACAGTGTCAGACTTTCTTTTTCTGGGCTCCAAAATCACTGCAGATGGTGACTGCAGCCATGAAATTAAAAGACGCTTACTCCTTGGAAGGAAGGTTATGACCAACCTAGATAGCATATTCAAAAGCAGAGACATCACTTTGCCAACAAAGGTTCGCCTAGTCAAGGCTATGGTCTTTCCTGTGGTCATGTATGGATGTGAGAGCTGGACTGTGAAGAAGGCTGAGCGCTGAAGAATTGATGCTTTTGAACTGTGGTGTTGGAGAAGACTCTTGAGAGTCCCTTGGACTGCAAGGAGATCCAACCAGTCCATTCTGAAGGAGATCAGCCCTGGGATTTCTTTGGAAGGAATGATGCTGAAGCTGAAACTCCAGTATTTTGGCCACCTCATGCGAAGAGTTGACTCATTGGAGAAGACTCTGATGCTGGGAGGGATTGAGGGCAGGAGGAGAAGGGGACGACAGAGGATGAGATGGCTGGATGGAATCACTGACTCGATGAATGTGAGTCTGAGTGACCTCCGAGAGCTGGTGATGGATAGGGAGGCCTGGCGTGCTGCAGTTCATGGGGTTGCAAAGAGTCGGACACGACTGAGTGACTGATCTGATCTGATCTGAACATGCTAGTAAGGTTATGCTCAAAATCCTTCAAGCTAGGCTTCAACAGTGAACCGAGAACTTCTGGATGTAAAAACTGGGTTTAGAAAAGGCAGAAGAATCAGAGATCAAATTGCCAAATATTTTTGGATCACATAGAAGGCAAGGAGAGTCCAGAAAAATATCTACTTCTCCTTCATTGATTTCATGAAAGCCTTTGACTGTATGGTTCAACAAATTTTGGGAAATTATTAAAGAAATGGGAATATCTTACCACCTTACCTGTCTCCTGAAAAACCTGTGTGCAGGACAAGAAGCAACAGTTAGAACCAGACATGGAACAAAGGACTGGTTCAAAATTGGGAAAGCAAAAAGACAAAGCTGTATGTTGTTACTCTGCTTATTAAACTTATAATCAGAGTACATCTGAATGTACTGGCATGTGTACATCTGGCATGTGTAAACCTGACATGTGAAATGCCAAAATGGATGAATTGCAAACTGGAATCAAGATTGCCAAGAAAAATGTCAATAACCTCAGATATGCAAATGATACCAGTCTAATGGCAGAAAGTAGAGAGGAACTACAGAGCCTGTGGATGATGGTGAAAGAGAAGAGTGAAAAGCTGGCTTACAACTCAATATTCAGAAAACTAAAATCATGGCATCTGGTTCCATCACTTCATGGCAAATAGAATAGAAAAAAAGCCGAAGCAGTGACAGATTTTATTTCTGGGGGGGCTCCAAAATCACCACTGACAGTAACTGCAGCCATGAAATTGAAAGACGCTTGCTCCTTGGAAGGAAAGCTATGATAAACTTAGACAGCATAATAAAAAGCAAAGACATCATTTTGCTGACAAAGGTTAATAGAGTCAAAGCTATGGTTTTCCAGTAGTCATGTATGGATGTGACAGTTGGGCCATAAAGAAGGTTGAGCACCAAAGAACTGATGCTTTCCAATTGTGGTGCTGGAGAAGACTCTTGAGAGTTCCTTGGACAGCAAGGAGATTAAACCAGTCAATCCTAAAAGAGATCAACCCTGAATATTCATTGGAAGGACTGATGTTAAAGCTGAAGCACCAATACTCCAGTCACTTGACGTGAAGTGAAAGTCACTCAGTCGTGTCCAACTCTTTGCAACCCCATGGACTATAGAGTTGAGGAATTTCCAGGTCAGAATACTGGAGTGGGTAGACTTTCCCTTCTCCAGGGGATCTTCCCAATCCAGGGATCGAACCCAGATCTCCCACACTGCAGGCAGATTCTTATCCAGCTGAGTCACAGCTGATGACAAGAGCCAATTCATTAGGAAAAAAACCGGATGCTAGGAGAGATTAAGGGCAGGAGGAGAAGGGGGTGACAGAGACAGAGGATGAGATGGTTAGAGAGCATCATGGACTCAATGAACATGAATTTGAACAAACTCTGGAAGATAGTGAAGGACAGAGAAGCTTGGTATGCTGCAGTCCATGGGGTTGCAACAAGTCAAACATGACTTAGTGACTGAGCAACAACAACGATTGTATTTTTGAAAGCAGTAAATCAAAATAAATTGATGTCAGAACTGAAGAGTTGAGGGTAAACTAATGCTAAGCAGTCTAAGGTGCCTTTAAATCATTTGTTTCATCTTTAACTATCAAGTAAAGATGGGAGAGAGTTTCTCACAAGTACATTAAATCAGAAATAATACACAATCTCAGGAAAGGTTTACCAACTGAAAGCATTTGTTTAATAATAATCAGAAATGATATCCCTAATATATGATTGATTTACATTAAATGAGAAATTAGATAAATAAACAAGGATATTTTGATATATATTCATCCCTGTCCCAATGATATGATGCTCTGATTTTTCAATTTGATATCTGATTGCTACAAAATAAAATTAGAATAGAATCAAGCAATTTATTTAAAAAAATTATTAAAAAGTACAGAAATATAGCATTCTCTAGTCTTGGTACCAAAAACGAGTCTCCATGTCTGAAAAGTTGACTGGCTTCTATACAATGTGAATTGCTTAACTTGTTCAGTTTCAAATTTGTGGGTTATATAAAATGCATTTATCATTTTTATATGTCATCTTTTTATATCCTTCATTTCAGTTCTATATTTTTTAGAACATTTTTGTAATTTGGGCTTTCATGTATATCATTGAAAATCCTTATAAATAATCTTTGGAACAATGCAAAAGTGAACAAAACAGAAAGCTAATTTAACATAAAGTACAATAAAGAATGACAATGTTAAAAACTCGTGCATACTCTAAACATATGTTAACTGGTAAAAATTTATAAAGTCAGCCAAAATTTTATGAACAGACAATCACCAGGAAGTAGCCCACTCAACAAATGAATGCTATTTATAACTTCAATTACCTTTCCCATAGCAAATAATTTGACAGATATTATAGTCAATACATTTATCTCTGGGTTGATTTTACCCGACTCTGAGATCGTATTTCTGGACTCACAAATCTGAACACCTGACAAATCAGAGTCACTACTTCGCCCTCGCCAGAATATCTCAAAGTATTCCCCAGCTACATTTACACTATAATAGTAATTTAAAAAATATTTCAAAGAGAAACTATAACCAGGGATTAAACTATTATAAAGTAATAAAAAGGAGGATTTAGAATAATAAAACATTGCAGTTTCTGTCTATACATTCTTTTACGTTTTCTCAAGAATGCTACAAGGAAGGGATTAATAACTAAAGACTGTACAGTGAAGATCAGAGACAATTAGCAACCCAAGATCAATGTTAAAATGTCATGTTTCTGGCTCCAAGGTCATGCTGTTTCCATAACAACCAGGTTTTTATGTTATATTGACCAAAGAATGCTGAAACTGAATTAAAGTCTTCAGGTCATATTGGAAGCATAATTTATTCTTTTACTTTACAAGATCTTGCATGTATATGATTACGTTTTCTACCCAATGATGTGTTCACTGTGAATCTATATTCAATTCCTCCATCTAAAATGTGGGCTTACCCAGAAAATAAATTTACTGTCGAGAAATTCTCTCTCAAGATTTTGCCTGTGACAATGAGTTTGATGGCTTTTCGAAACCAAGGATAAAAGAAAGCATAAATCAAGGGATTCATAGCTGAGTTATAATAAGCAATCCAAACCAGTATTTCATAAACATATGTGGGAGTGATGAAACCTAGGAAGGCATCAATTATGGAATCCAGGAAGTAAGGCAGCCAGGAGACCAGAAACGCTAGCACTGCGACGCCCAGTGTTCTTGCTGCCTTTCTCTCCCTCTTGGTCACTCTGTCTTGGTATCTGTCTGAGCATTGTTCAGTCTTATTACTCAGATTCTCAATTTTTCTAGCCTGCTGTTTAGCAATGAGGAAAATCTTGGAGTAAAGAACTATCATCACAAGGGTGGGGATGAAAAATAATAGAAAATTCACCAATACCCAACTCTGATTCACTGCAATTTGACAGCCTCCCACACAGGTGAGAGCACTTACTAGATCCTCCAGTCCAGCTGCATTTGCTCCTGTGCCAAGAAGGAAAAAAGTATAAATAATGGGAAAGAGCCAAGAGAAGACAATACACATGCCAGAAACAGATACCGTGAACTTTGTTGGATAGACCAGGGGGTCAGTGATGGCAATGTACCTGTCCAGAGAGATAAAGCACAAGTGGTAGATGGAAGCGTAACAGAATGAGCCTTCAAAACAAGAGTGGAGTTGACAGTAACGCTGCCCAAATTACCAGCAGCTCTCCACGGACCTCACTGTGCTGAAGGGCATCACAGTCACTCCCACCAAGAAGTCAGCACAGGCCAGAGAAGCAATCAAGAAGTTGGTAGGAGAATGCAGCTGCTTGAAGTGGAGAATGGAAATCATCACCAGGAGATTTCCAAATACAGTCAGCACAGCTCCAAAGATGAACACTGTGTACAGGATGAGGCGAGGGCCTGGTGAGTAGGGGGTTTTCACACAGGATCCGTTCAGGTGCTCGTAGCAGAGCTGCACAGCTGCAGCAGAAGGAGATGCACTGCTCATGATTCTCTGGTTTAATACCTGGAAACCTGTCACCCTCTGTGGCCCAGTATGTCATTCCAGTTTTCAAAATGTCCTTAAAGAAAAGATAAATACAATGTCAGCACTTGCCAGTGCATTCTGTCTTTACTTTCTTGTAAATACAAATCTTCACTTGCATGTTTAGAAAGTGATTCATATCCTCACCTTGTAAAATGATCACTTACAAATGAATAAGAAGTTAATTTTCAACATTACATAAAATGCTGCTGATTGAAATTTTAAAAAATCTTCCCTCATTTTTCATATTAAAGGAGAAGTTGTCTTCAAGAAGCTTTTACAGGATACATGTCCGAATGCCACATTTTATTAGCATTATTTTCCTAATTTATCAGAGCAATGATAATGACCCAAACACTCCCTCCCCTCAGGAATGTGACTGAACAGTTTCAATCCCCAAAGCCCTTAAGACTGAATCCCCATAAGTTCAAGGTGCTTAGGAAGAAAAAAATCAAATAACAATTATGTTTATGCTAAAATAAGTTTATGCCCTACTAATTTCCTGATGACACTTTAGCTTTGCATGGAACAGAATAGTGCCTGTCCTTTAAAACCTTTGAGTGGAATTTGAAAGTCATATTATTTGCTAAGGAGAAAAGGAAAGATATAAACATCTGAATGCAGAGTTCCAAAGAATAGCAAGAAGAGATAAGAAAGCCTTCTTCAGCGATCAATGCAAAGAAATAGAGGAAGACAACAGAATGGGAAAGACTAAGGATCTATTCAAGAAAATCAGAGATACCAAAGGAACATTTCATGCAAAAATGGGCTCGATAAAGGACAGAAATGGTATGGACCTAACGGAAGCAGAAGATATTAAGAAGAGGTGGCAAGAATACACAGAAGAACTGTACAAAAAAGAGCTTCACGACCCAGATAATCATGATGGTGTGATCACTCACCTAGAGCCAGACATCCTGGAATGTGAAGTCAAGCAGGCCTTAGAAAGCATCACTATGAACAAAGCTAGTGGAGGTGATGGAATTCCAGTGGAGCTATTCCAAATCCTGAAAGATGAGGCTGTGACAGTGCTGCACTCAATATGTCAGCAAATTTGGAAAACTCAGCAGTGGCCACAAGATTGGAAAAGGTCAGTTTTCATCCCAATCCCAAAGAAAGGCAATGCCAAAGAGTGCTCAAACTACCGCACAATTGCACTCATCTCACACGCTAGTAAAGTAATGCTCAAAATTGTCCAAGCCAGTCTTCAGCAATATGTGAACCGTGAACTTCCTGATGTTCAAGCTGGATTTAGAAAAGGCAGAGGAACCAGAGACCAAATTGCCAACATCCACTGGATCATCGAAAAAGCAAAAGAGTTCCAGAAAAACATCTATTTCTGCTTTATTGACTATGCCAAAGCCTTTGACTGTGTAGATCACAATAAACTGTGGAAAATTCTGAAAGAGATGGGAATACCAGACCACCTGATCTGCCTCTTGAGAAATCTGTATGCAGGTCAGGAAGCAACAGTTAAAACTGGTCATGGAACAACAGACTGGTTCCAAATAGGAAAAGGAGTACGTCAAGGCTGTATATTGTCATCATGTTTATTTAACTTATATGCAGAGTACATCATGAGAAATGCTGGACTGGAAGAAACACAAGCTGGAATCAAGATTGCCGGGAGAAATATCAATAACCTCAGATATGCAGATGATACCACCCTTATGGCAGAAAGTGAAGAGGAACTCAAAAGCCTCTTGATGAAAGTGAAAGTGGAGAGTGAAAAGGTGGGCTTAAAGCTCAACATTCAGAAAACGAAGATCATGGCATCTGGTCCCATCACTACATGGGAAATAGATGGAGAAACAGTGGAAACAGTGTCAGACTTTATTTTTCTGGGCTCCAAAATCACTGCAGATGGTGACTGCAGCCATGAAACTAAAAGACGCTTACTCCTTGGAAGGAAAGTTATGACCAACCTAGATAGCATATTCAAAAGCAGAGACATTACTTTGCCAACAAAGGTTCGCCTAGTCAAGGCTATGGTCTTTCCTGTGGTCATGTATGGATGTGAGAGCTGGACTCTTGAGAGTCCCTTGGACTGCAAGGAGATCCAACCAGTCCATTCTGAAGGAGATCATCTCTGGGATTTCTTTGGAAGGAATGATGCTGATGCTAAAGCTGAAACTCCAGTATTTTGGCCACCTCATGCGAAGAGTTGACTCATTGGAGAAGACTCTGATGCTGGGAGGGATTGGGTGCAGGAGGAGAAGGGGACGACAGAGGATGAGATGGCTGGATGGCATCACTGACTCGATGGATGTGAGTCTGAGTGACCTCCGAGAGCTGGTGATGGATAGGGAGGCCTGGCGTGCTGCAGTTCATGGGGTCACAAAGAGTCAGACACGACTGAGCAACTGATCTGATCTGATCTGATCTCCCTCTCCCACAGAGTCCAAAAGACTGTTCTATACATCAGTGTCTCTTTTGCTGTCTAGCATACAGGGTTATCGTTACTACCTTTCTAAATTCCATATATATGCGTTAGTGTACTATATTGGTGTTTTTCTTTCTGGCTTACTTCACTCTGTATATTAGGCTCCAGTTTCATCTACCTCATTAGAACTGATTCAAATGTATTCTTTTTAATGGCTGAGTAATACTCCATTGTGTATATGTACCACAGCTTTCTTATCCATTCATCTGCTGATGGACATCTAGGTGGCTTCCATGTCCTGGCTATTATAAACAGTGCTGCGATGAACATTGGGGTACACTTGTCTTTTTCAGTTCTGATTTCCTTGGTGTGTATGCCCAGCAGTATTTAAAAAGTGTTTTCTGAGGATTAACTTCAATGTTTAAAAATCAGCTTTTTCATATTGAGGCATAAAATAAATTTGAAAAGTTTACATTTTTAGCATGCACAGACTGATGACATGATAAATGTATCCACCCTTATATTCACCACCACAACCAAGGTAGAAAGCAACACCCTGGCAATTCTCCTCAGGCCCTTTTATAGTTAATCTCACCCCATATTTCCTTTTCCCTGTCCTAGGGAAAACGCTGATCTCCATTCTATGGCTAGAGATTAATTTTCAAGGCCTAAAAATCTTTTATGAAAAGCGTCACAAAGTTTGTCCTCTTTGGTGTCTGGCTTATTTCACTCAGGTCAATGTCTGTGAGTTTCATCCATGTCTGAGTACATTTTCAGCTCATTCCTTGTTATTGCTAAATGTAATTCCATTGTCTGAATATACCACAATTATTTTATCTGTATTTTGTTGTTATCCAGTTGCTTAGTCATGTATGATCAGTTAACAAATATTCAGACTGTTCAGCTTGGGGTTGTCATATTGGGAAGTGTAGGTTTAACTCTGCAAGAAAGTATACACTATCTTCTAAAGTAACTGGACCATTTTATACTCCCACCAGCAACTATGAGTGTTCCAGTTTGCTCCAAATCTTTCTTTCCTTCTGGTGGATTGTCTATCGACTTAAAAGATTTTGGAATAAATCAAAGCTTATCTATTGCCGGGGTCCAGCCCCAGTGGATCCAGGGATTTCGAAGGGGAGACGGCATAGGCAATCAGGAAACAACAGCTTATTAAAATATTAATTAAAGATATAAATAATAATAGAAATGAGGATAGCTCAGTGAGGAGGAAATTCAGTGAAGAAAAGTGGATGAAATACGATGGCTCAGTGAGAACATTTTGTGGAGAGAGGAGGCTGAATAATTCAGCCAGAAGGTAAGAGAAAGAACGACATGGGGAGACCAAACTTCGGTGAACAAGGTCCCGCACTTTATTTTTCAAAGTAGTTTTTATCCCTTAAGTTTTGCATAGAGGATAATGGGGGAAGGGGTGGAGTCATGCAGGGACAGCAGTCCCTGAGCCAGGCTTTCAAACCTATCACAAGCAAAAGTTTAGGTGAGTTACATCATCTTCTGGCCCAGAGGCCTATTAACATTTTAAGGAACTTATTTTCTCTAAAGGTGATTATTCTAAAGTCAGGCGCCACCCTCCAAAAGCATTGGAGTTGCATTTCTATAGGGCAAAAGTGTGGTGGGTTGTAACAAGAAAAAGAATTAACTCAAGGGTCCAAGGTTACAAACATTAAAGCTACTACTTACATTTCAATACACTGCCAAGGACACAGTAGGTAAGGGATATGGAGACTTAGCAGCAAACATTGGCCCAACAAGTGAAAAACCCTTCACCAATACAATTTCTAATCAATTTTTAAGTGCTCAAAGGAATCTGTGTTTAGACAGTTTAGAACATCTCATGCCTCTCACAGTTGGGAGGCTCTAAACAATCACATGTGGCTGGAAAAACCTATTCAGGCAGGCTAGAGGATTTCCAAAAGGAGTTTGTAGGCTGAAACACTGTCACACCCAGGAATTATTAACTGGAACTGTAAGTTAGCTCTTTTTTTCAGAGAAAGGTAGTGGGGGACAGCCCCCTGTAAAGTCAGAGGTGTATGTGAGAACACAAAGCAGAAAGTAGGCAGACTCCGGCTTTTTGGGGGTAGATGCTCCAGAACCTCCAGCAGGCTCCTGAGGCTTGATCTGGACCTTGCATGTGCCAAGCCTCCTTCCTCCTGACCTTTGTCCTGGGCGGAGTGCTAATCCAAACCGGCTCCCGACAATCTATTATACTTTATCTTACTTCTCTAACTCCATGTGAGAGGCCAACATGTGAACAAGTAAGGACAACTCAATGTGATGACCACTCGGATACATAGAGTGCAGTGGAGGTCACCACGGTGAAGCAAGGGAACCCTATCCACAGGCAATTTACCAAGCAGGTAACTATAAAGATAGGTTGAGGGGTCAAGGAGATATTTAAGGCGAAAACAGAGAAGGGTTTCCCAGGCGGAGACGGCAGTGTGTTTTGAGGCTCCGAGATGGGGGCTGGACGCATTGGCAGGGCTGAGAGTGGCTGTAGCGCAGGCGCAGTGTGGGGACCGGCATGAGCTCAAGGAGACCTGTGCGCAACCTGAACACAACCCCCTCATTTTGCCAAGCTGTTTGAATTTCTGCAGAAGTCAGTAGGTAGGAGGGGAGAGGACTTGAAATACCCGTGGTAACAGATACAAATCTTCACTTCACCTGCTCAGGGATGCTGCTGCTGCTGCTGCTAAGTCGCTTCAGTCGTGTCTGACTCTGTGCGACCCCACAGACGGCAGTGCACCAGGCTCCCCTGTCCCTGAAAGTGAAAAGTGAAAGTGAAGTCGCTCAGTCACGCCGACTCCTAGCGACCCCATGGACTGCAGCCTACCAGGCTCCTCCATCCATGGGATTTTCCAGGCAAGAGTACTGGAGTGGGTTGCCATTGCTAGATAGGATTTATTTTTCTGCAATACTCTTAAATCTACTTAGAGTCTCACATTGCACCAGGTACAAGAAAAATACCTCAGTAAATATAGGGATTGTGACCTTTATCCCCACAGTGTCATCCATCTTCGGAGAGCTTGGTCTCACATTAGTATCTGTGGGTGTTCTTTGAGGTCTGTCTTCTGAGGAAAGCATTTTCCTACCCTAAGGGGAAGATTTGTAATCTTTCCTGGTGGCTCTGTCCATGGAATTTTCCAGGCAAGAGTACTGGAGTGGGTTGCCATTTCCTTCTCCAGGGGATCTTCCTGACCCAGGGATCGAACCCGGGTCTCCCGCATTGCAGGCAGACGCTATACTAAAGAATTCGCCTGCCTATGCAAGGGATGCGGGTTGATGCCTGGGTCAGGAAGATTCCTTGGAGAAGGAAGTGGTAACCCACACCAGTATTCTTGCCTGGGAAATCCCAGGTACTCTAGCCGGCTATGCTCCTCTGTCCATGGGGTCACAGAAGAAAAGACAAGACTTTGTGACTAAACAACAAGGGGAAGACTGGGCAACATTCCCCTTCTAGAGGGGAAATGCTCCTTCCAGCCTCGCAGGTAGGTGAAGTCTCTTCTCAGAATATGTGCGTCTACTCAACACATCTACTGTTTATCACTTTTCAAGAAATGACCTGAAGTGTAGAAATAAAGCACAAGTGGAATGTTGAACCATGACTCTTGGTAGCACGTAATTAATATAGACAAGAAGAGTTGGAGCATGTTAAGTATCTGCTGAAAGAAAACCATAAAAATACTTAAAAACATTAAGATACAGTTCCTTAGATACTTTATCTCTATAAGGTACAGTTTCTAAAATATACCAATGTGCCTGTGTCATAGTTTCATTAGATAAGACAAAAATATACCAAAGATATATTCTCAAAAGATATTCCCTGCCCAAATAAAATAGGCAAGCACACAGATAAAGCTAATGATGCTTAGATAAAAATAAAAGCGGTATTATTAATATAAATTTTAACCTATGTATTTTAATCACAAACATTAAAATGATAAAGCTAAATTACAAAGTAAATCCCCCTCCCCAAACACAGACACTGTCTGTTATACATAAAATTACATGTTGTAAAAGTATAATATGGGGACCTAGTCCATATATTGTTTTATAATCTAGGTCAGATTTTTTTCCTTCTGTTTTCTTTGGATTTTAGTTTAAAAAAATATATTGTGGTTGTCTTACCTTGTTAATTGTTACAAAGCATTTGTTCTTTGTAATGGTTTTATAATGTTCCATTTCAAAAGTAGAACGTAATTGATTTAATTTACACCATATCAATCCTAGTTTATTTCAGTCTATAATTGAGATATACAATGAATGTCCTTGTCGTGTTTCCTTCCTTGCCTGACTCTATCTTCTTGGGCTTTCTTGGCAGAAATGGAACTACAGAGTCAAGTGACATGTGATTTGAAATTTTATATAAATGTCTTCATTTTCCTCTAAGAGAAGAGATATTAAACTGTGTTTTTCCTATATGAACATGCCCAACTCTCAGCAGTGTGCTCAACTTCTCAGAATCTAACTAACCTGATATTAATGATTCTTTCAATGCTGTCCTTCCAATTCAAGATATGAAACTTTATTACATTTTAACTAACTTTTAAAGTTATTTGTACATTGGACTTTTTAATGTATTTATTAGCCATACCTCTGTAAAACTTCCTGTTTATTTGTTTAGTGGGACATTTGTCTCTATCTTTCTATTGTGTAAATTGCTTTTACATTTTAAAATCTACTAATTCTTCATCATGCATGCTACCAATGGTTTTTCTAAGTTTGTCTGTTTTTCCTTAACATGGTGTTCTTTTTCTTTGAAGTTTAAAAATTAAGTGCCTGAATCCATATGGATTTTCTGTCATGATTCCACCAATAAAGTTAAAAATATATATATGTTTTCTTCTGGTTTTTTAACATCGGTAAGAAATCAGTTTTGATTTTGTGAAATACATGAAGCAAGATCATTAAGAATTTTTCAAAAAGTTTTATACAACAACATTTCTAAATTACACATTTTTCCAATAACATAGATAATAGTGGTATTATTTATCATAGACAGTGTATAAGCTCCAAATAGTATGTATAGAAGGAAAAATAACCAACAGTTGCTCTCCATCATGAGCTGGAAGGTAAAACAACAAACTTCATGAAATGAGAAAACGGTTACATAAAGGGATGCAACTATGATAGAAACTGGGCTTCCATTTGGCTAATGGTTATTCCTACATTTACAAAATATCTCCTAAAAAAAATAAAACGTGAATCTCATCCTGAGTCTGAAATGGCTGATGGATACGTCTCAGAGACCTTTAGGAGCTCTAGAAGACTGGACACCAAGAATTAATTTGCTCAAAATAAATGCGAACTGAGTCCACAGAACAACCTGACATTAACAGGGAACAGAGAAGGAAGAAACGTGAAAATGAAAAGTCAAGTGGTAGGAAAGGTAAAACAGCAACAGGCTTGAAAGAAGAAAATACCAACTGACAGAGAAGGATGGTGCAAAGATTTGAGGAAACTAGAAATTATGAAAGTCGAGGTGCCATGTCTCCTCCTCAACTGAATGATCATTTTCAAGTCTATATTTCATGCAATAATCACTACAGAAATTTCCAATATATCACCAGATCAACTTAAAAATTTTCAAATCATCAATATGAAATTTAGGCTTTAGAAGTTAGTTTTGTAATTCATAAACTGTCTTTTAATATTGCCAGTTTAATAAGGTTTATTACTCTCCCAAGCCAATGGTAAATGAAGCATAAATCAAATGATTTAGGGCAATTTGCAATAACTGAACCAACAAAGTATCTCATAAGCATATCATTATGTCGTGACGTGTCGTGAAGTCGCTCAGCCGTGTCCGACTCTTTGCGACCCCATGGACTGTAGCCTACTAGGCTCCTCTGTCCATGGGATTTTCCAGGCAATAGTACTGGAGTGGGGTGCCATTGCCTTCTCCAAGGGATCTTCCCAGCCCAGGGATCGAACCCGGGTCTCCGGCATCGTAGACAGACGCTTTACCATCTGACGTGTGATAAAGAAGAATCAATGAATGAATGAATCAGATACATCGAGTAATCATGAGACCCAAAGTGCTATATTGTGAAGCCCAGGGTTTTAACTGCTTTTCTCTGTCTCTTAGCCACTCTGATCTTGCGAGTCCCTGGTAACAAATTTATTTTCTAGTAATATTTTCCATCTTTTTAGTCTGCTTTCTAACCATAAGAATAATATTTCTGTACAGTAGCATCTTAACAAAGCTATGTGTGAAAAATAATAGAAATTCTATCAATATCCAAAACTGATTTAAACAGGTTGAAAATCACTTATTAAGCAGAGAGCACTTACTAATCCCTCCATCCCATCATCTCTGACATCTGTGTACAGCTTGGCACCACTGTATGCCAGGGGCAGGATGTAGAAGATGCTGAAGCCAATTCCGAACACAGAAACCATGCAGACTTAAACATAATACTTTTAACTGCATCCCCAAAAAAATCCCCCTGGGAAAATAATCAAAGCAAGAAAAGCAGCAAACTGGAGAAAGTTAATCACAGAGAAATTTTTGATAAATTGGGAAAGAGTAGATCACTTTGTAAGGGAAAATAAGAAAGAAAATAAAAGACAACAGACATGTTTACAGGTTACAAAGGGAAGAGTCAATGGAATAAGAGAGAAAAGGTGGGGAATGACTGCAGGGAATGGGAAATGGTGCATTCTACAGCAGTTAATGATAATAGGCTTAACATTTATTAGACAAATAAATATTTTTGGAGAAGCAAAAGGGAAATGCACATCCTAACAGACTGACACATTGATTTATCCAATTAAACTGGAAAAGCAATTTGTTTTCTCTGCAGTAACAGTCTTACCTGAGTTTTTAAAATTCGTTCATTAGTAAAATGTGAAGATACCTTCAATTTCCTCAACCCCGTGGCTTACATTTGTTCAGAGAACAAATTCATACTTGCAGAACCGTTCTTGAAAACCCTACCACTCACAATGACTTTGATGGCTTTCCTAAACCAACGGTAAAATAAAGCATAGATCAAGGGGTTCATGGCTGAGTTGTAATAAGTACACCAACAGCAAATCTCATAAATATAGGCCGGGGTTATGAAGCACATAAAGGCATCGATTAATGAGTCAATACTGTATGGTAACCATGAAATCATAAATGCTATGACTGTGATACCCAGGGTTTTAGCTGCTTTCCTCTCTCTCTTGGCTACTCTGGATTTATAACTGTCTGATGAGGATTCCTTTTTACTACCGGTATTTTCAATCTTTTTAGCCTGTTGTCTGGCCACAAGGAAAATATTACTGTAGAGAATTATCATAATAAAGGTAGGTATAAAGAAGGATAGAAAATGTACCAACACCCAGTTTTGATTTATAACTATCTGACAGCCTCCTACACAGTTGAGTGCACTAGACAATTCCTCTAGCCCATTCTCATTGGCACCCGTGTAGAACACGGCACCACTGTAAGTAAGGGGCAGGATCCAGGAGATGCTGATGCATATGCATGATACAGACACCGTGAACTTGGTGGGATAGACCAGAGGGTCAGTAACAGCAATGTACCTGTCTATGGAGATGAAGGACAAGTGGAAGAGAGAAGAGTAACAAAATGCCACATCACAGCATGTGTGCAAAGCACAGAAACTTTGCCCAAAGTACCAGCAGCTCTCCACGGACCTGACCATGCTGAAGGGCATCACAGTCACTCCTACTAGAAAGTCCGTACAGGCCAGAGAGGCGATGAGAAAATTGGTTGGTGAGTGCAGCTGCTTGAAATGAAGGATGGCAGTCATCACCAGGAGGTTTCCAAACACAGCCAGGACACCCCCAAAGCCATACACCGTGTACAGAATTATGCGGGATGTGGGCAAGAAAGGGGTTTTCACACAGGATCCATTCAGGTGCTCGTAGCAGAGCTGCACAGCTGTACTGGGAGATGAGTTGCTGCTCATGATCTGTCCTTTACATTCAGAGAATTCTGTCCTTCTTGACTTCCACAGACTTTCAATGCTTCTGGGGGAAATCATACATACAGTAGGATGCCTGAGGAAATTATCAGACATTAGCACTGTTGTTTTTTCAATTTTCCTTTTTTATTATGAATCTTAAATAAGTTCAGTAACAGAATAAAATGGAAAAAATTTACATTGGAAAAAGTCACTGGGAGTGAATTTCAACTAACTAAAGCTTAGACCCCTGAATTTGATGAAATTCCCTTTTGGTCCTAAATATTTTAAAAAAATTTTTACCTTCAGAGTTTCTCTTTGCAACAGGCACTGATATGGGAAGTAATTATAGCATCAACTCCTGTTAGGTTTATCTGCCTTACCGTCTAAAGCATATAGCCCTTCCAGATATATAAATGCCATCAATAAGAAAATCCCTAGATGGAATCCCTGTAGTGCAAGGTGTGAACTTGGAAGTTTATTTTCAGTAGTGAGTGTTAAGAAAGCTACCGCACAAACAATTGTTTTAATTAGGTCATTATGTTTCTTGAGCTCTAGATTGTTTTTCTTCTCACACTTGAACTTTTCCCCTATTTTTAGTCCTGCTGTGACCGCCTTATTGGATTTTTGTTACAGAAGTATCATAAGGTACAGGCACTGCTAGTCAATACTTAACCTTTCTCTCCCAATAAGAATTATTTTTTGCCTGTGTACTGGCTACTAACAAACAGAAAAGGTAGCATACAGTGTGAGCAACTTGAGATGGATGAATTACATTTCAGGAAAACAAAAAAAAAAAAAAAAAACCATGGTATTTAGACATGTCCACATTTCTAAACTACCACGACTGTCAGTGCTCTTAGAGAAAAGATGCGTTCTCTTCTCAAGACATCATTGGAAGTGGATCTGGATCTGTAATGTCTCCTCATCCACGTGAGAAGTCCACACATAAACCCTCCGAATGATTCACATTCGTTCGTGAATCCAGGTGATTTCTGTCCCTTGTGCTAAAAAACGTCAACTAACGAATAATAAACAGAAAATGGAAACATAGCAATACATTTCTTGTTAATTTCCCACCTTTGCAATGTGGGGACAGAGCAGAGCAAAATAAAGTATTATCCAGCCTTCTTCAAGCAGGATTCCAGACTCTGGCCACTGTAAGACCACTGATTTTGAATATATATCTGGATTTGTTCTTTTGAATTGTGCCATAGGAATTATTATTAATTCATCTGGTCATCTGACTCTTAATCACACACACACAAAATATTCTTAATGATCTCTTAGATTCTTCCTAATGTATTCTGAGAGTTTGATTTTGTACAATAATCAGTTACTTAAATTGACAAAGGTGTAGGCTAGGCTTTCTCATGGAGAAGGTAATGGCAACCCACTCCAGTACTCTTGCTTGGAAATCCCACGGGCGGAGGAGCCTGGTAGGCTGCAGTCCATGGGGTTGGGAAGAGTCGGACACGATTGAGCGACTTCACTTTCACTTTTCACCTTTATGCACTGGAGAAGGCAATGGCAACCCACTCCAGTTCTCTTGCCTGGAAAATCCCAGGGACAGCGGAGCCTGGTGGGCTGCTGTCTATGGGGTCGCACAGAGTCAGCCACGACTGAAGTGACTTAGCAGCAGCAGCAGCAGGCTTTCTCAGCTTCAGCACTATTGACATTTGAGTTCTGATAAGTTTTGATGTGGGATCTGTCCTGTACATCGAAGGACATCTAGCAGCATCCTTGCTACTAGATGCCAGTAAAATCCCCTTCACTGTGAAAGCCAAAATTATCTCCAGATACTGAGAAGTGTCCTCTGAGGGGCAAATGTATCAGAGAGGGAATGAGTGAAATGAGCGCAATCGTGTCTGACTCTTGGCAACCCCATGGACACCTCTGTCCATGCCAGGCTCCTCTGTCCATGGAATTCTCCAGGCCAGAATACTGGCGTGGGTAGCCGTTTCCTTCTCCAGGGGATCTTCCCAACCCTGGGATTGAACCCAGGTCTCCCACAATGCAGATGGATTCTTTACTGTCTGAACCCAATATATCAGTGGATCTGCCTTAACTAGAACCATGATTCTAGGCAAAAAAAGTATCATATGATCACAAGTATTACAAGTATCACTTGTCATTTAGGGTACAGAAATAACTTTATCTCCCTCAATTATTTTAAATTTATTCAATAATTAATTCTTTAATCCAAGACATATTTAATGAGTGCCAGGAGCTGGGTACAAAGAAGTGAACAAAACAGATATGACCCCTTTCTTCATGAAACTTTCAGTCTTGAAAGGAGATCAAACCTTCAACAAGTAAGCAGATAAATGGATGTATGAGTAAAAATTGTAAGAAGTATTACAAAAGTGAAAGACAGTATTGTGTGAGAGAGTAGTGACCACCTAGACAGCCAGGTCGAGACAGTAAACTTCCTACCAACAGAATAAACCCAAAATGCTGCTGCAATATCATAGACTTTTAATGTAATATATGAGCTTCCTTGGTGGCACAGTGGAAAAGAAATCTGCCTGCTAATGCAGGAGATGCAGGTTCTATCCCTGGGATAGGAAGATCCCCTGGAGAAAGAAAGAGCAACCCGCTCCAGCGTTCTTACCTGAGAAATCCCTTAGACAGAGGAGCCTGGTGGGCTATAGTGCATGCGGTTGTAAAAGCGTCAGACACGACTTACAACTAAAAACAGCAACAGCAAGTAGAATGTACACTCAGAGAAAGAAAATAGGAATGAGTGAAACTATAGTTGGGGTTTTCAGACCCTTTTTTTTAGCATAGAGAAACTTAATGAGAAAGAAATATTACACCAAAAGTATAGAAAGAGGGAAAGAGGGAGAGATAGAAGTCTGGCTGTGGTCTAGAAGCAGGATGGGGTGGGAGACCTGAAGCTTTTTCTGTAAAACCTGGACAGGTCCCTAGATCTCCATAAACTGAGGAGCTAGATTCCTCCCAAAGTAAAGCACACTTTTCTTTTATGAAATTATTGCAAAGTATGTATGATTGTCCTTGCTGCTATTGTTGCTTTTTGCAATGTCCTTGGTTGGCAAAGTTAACACTCAGAAATTATCTGTGGGTTCCTTCAATTTTTCACCATCTTTATTATTTCTGAACCCCATGTTTCTAAGAACCACCATCCTGATACATTAGTCTTTTTAATAGTAAAAGTGGTATTTTATAAAGTTACAGACACAGAATACAGCTTATGGTTACCAGGGTATAAGTGGTGGAGGGATAAACTGGAAGACTGAGATTGACATACACACAATTTCTATATATAAAACGGACTTCCCAGATGGCTCAGTGGTAAAGAATCTGCCTGCCAACGTGACCGAACAGCAAAATGGGCAGGGAGTAAGTTACACTTATATTTTCTTCTCCTGCCTCGAAACATAAATTGTATTCCATCAGTAGCTTGCAAAACAAGATTATATAGGAAAATTACTATATTGAAACCACAGGAATCAAAATAAATTCATTACCCTGTGTTAGAACTGAAAAATTTTGTATAAACTGATACCATGCCAGCTAGAGTGCCTTTAATTATCTGTAAAATCAAATAGAAACGGTGTGCTCAGTCACTAAGTCGAGTCAAACAGTTTGTGACCCCATGGAGCCTGCCAGGGTCCTCTGTCCATGGTATTTCCTAGGCAAGAATACTGGAGTGGGTTGCCATCTCCTTCTCCAGAAACAGTTTAATTTGGCATAATACACTATTTCTAGAAATGTTTACCAATTCAAAGTATTTGTGTAATGGCCACCCCAGTACTTTTGCCTGGAAAATCCCATGGACGGAGGAGCCTGGTAGGCTCCAGTCCATGGGGTGGCTAAGAGTCAGACACGACTGAGCGACTTCACTTTCACTTTTCACTTTCATGCATTGGAGAAGGAAATGGCAACCCACTCCAGTGTTCTTGCCTGGAGAATCCCAGGGACAGGGGAGCCTGGTGAGCTTCCGTCTATGGGGTCGCACAGTGTCGGACACGACTGAAGCGACTTAGCAGCAGCAGTCATAAATAATGTGCTAATAGGTAATGTTGATTTACCTTAAGCTAGAAATTTTTAAAATATAGCAAGAATACTTTGATGTATATTCTCTCCTGCCCCCAAAATATCATAATCTGATTTTAAAACTTGATGTCTAATTGACACACAGAACCCTCCAGTCTTAGCATCAAGAATAATTCTCTGAAATAATTGGCTTGATTTATCCACTGTTAATTGCAGAACTAATTCATTTCTTTTGTTTTTCTGCTTTAGAACTGAGTTTGTGGGACATAAGAAAATGCCTTTCACGGCCTCTGTCTTGGCTTGATTCTATGCCCTTCACTTCAGTTTTCTTTCTTCTATTGAGCACACTTTTAAGCTATGCTTTCAAGTGTATCCTCAAAATCCACTGTAAATTACTTTTAGAACGCTGTACAACTAAATGAATATGGAATAAATTAATCTGAAAATAAAGTAACATAATGAATGACAGTCTTAAAACCCTGCTTTAAACATCTGCTAACTGGCTCTAAACTCTAATACAATTTTAGGAGCAGACTGACTAATAAGGAAGAAGCTCACTGAATAAATAAATGCTATGATGCAAATTATCTTTCCCATTGTACATATCTGAATTGATATTATAGTTAACACAGTGATCACTTGATTTATATTCCCTGACTCTGAAACCACGATCTGGGAATCACAAATCTCAACACCTAACAGTGGAGACCCACTGCTTTGCCCTCCCGAGCAAGGAGGCCCCACGTCACTAAATGGTTGTATTTACATTTGAATAGAAAAATAATACAAAGGAAGAAACAGAAGATTTAGGCAGAGATTGAACTAATATAAGGTAATTGAAAGAAGGATTTATATTAACAAATATATATTAGGTCCTTCATTTCTATTCTCCTAAATTTGGTCATGACTACTACAAGGGAGAGGTTATTATCCAGAGAAATACCATGAATTTCAGAAAGAGCCAAGCCACTCAAGATTACCTAAGATCACCCAAGTGTTCAACAGCAGAATGGGTATTGCAATCCAGACATTTCTGGCTCCAAAGCTGTGCTGTCCCCATTACAAATAGGTTTTGATGTTATATTTACCAAAGAATTATGAACTTGAATTTAAGCATCTGGGTCAGGGTTGAACTACAATTTAGTTATTTTACATTACAAAAATTGCACTTTTACAATCAACTCTTTCTCCTCATTATCTGTCTAATGTGAGTCTATTTTCAGTTCTCCCAAACTAAGACCAGAAACTACTCAGAAAACAAATTTATTGTTGAGGAATTCTCTCTTAAGATTTTGCCTGTGACAATGAGTTTGATGGCTTTTCGAAACCAAGGATAAAAGAAAGCATAAATCAAGGGGTTCATAGCTGAGTTATAATAAGCAATCCAAACCAGTATTTCATAAACATATGTGGGAGTGATGAAACCTAGGAAGGCATCAATGATGGAATCCAGGAAGTAAGGCAGCCAGGAGACCAGAAACGCTAGCACTGCAACGCCCAGTGTTCTTGCTGCCTTTCTCTCCCTCTTGGCCACTCTGTCTTGGTAGCTGCCTGAACATCGCCCAGGCTTATTGCTCAGACTCTCAATTTTTCTAGCCTGTTGTTTAGCAATGAGGAAAATTTTGGAGTAAAGAACTATCATCACAAGGGTAGGGATGAAAAATAATAGAAAATTCACCAATACCCAATTTTGATTCACTGCAATTTGACAACCTCCCACACAGGTGAGAGCACTTACTAGATCCTCCAACCCCACTTCGTTCGCTCCTGTGCCAAGAAGGGAAAAAGTATAAATAATGGGAAAGAGCCAAGAGAAGACAATACACACGCCAGAAACAGATACAGTAAACTTTGTTGGATAGACCAGGGGGTCAGTGATGGCAATGTACCTGTCCAGAGAGATAAAGCACAAGTGGTAGATGGAAGTGTAACAGAATGACCCATTAAAACAAGAGTGGAGTTGACAGTAACTCTCCCCAAAGTACCAGCAGCTCTCCACAGACCTCACTGTGCTGAAGGGCATCACAGTCACTCCCACCAAGAAGTCAGCACAGGCCAGGGAGGTGATCAAGAAATTGGCTGGAGAATGCAGTTGCTTGAAGTGGAGAATGGAAATCATTACCAAGAGGTTTCCAAATACAGTCAACATAGCTCCAAAGATGAACACTGTATACAGGATGAGGCGGGGACCTGGTGAGTAGGGGGTTTTCACACAGGATCCATTCAGGTGCTCGTAGCAGAGCTGCACAGCTGCAGCAGAAGGAGATGCACTGCTCATGATTCTCTGGTTTAATACCTGGAAACCTGTCACCCTCTGTGGCTCAGGATGTCACTCCAGTTTTCAAAGTCCTTAAAAATAAATAAATAAATATAATATGTTAGTAATTGCCAGCATATTCTGTCTCCATTTCTTTCTAAGTGCCAATCTTTATTTTCTTTTTAAAAAATATATTTGTTTGCTGTGCTGCATCTTAGTTGCATCATGTAGGATGTTTCGTTGCATGGCAGGGACTCTCTAGTTGTGGCTTGTGGACTCAGTACTTGCAGTGTGTGGGTTTTAGTTGCCCTGCAGCATGTGGGATCTTAATTCTCCCACCAGGGATCAAACCCGTATTGCCTGCATTGCAAGGCAGATTTTTAAACACTGGACCACTAGGGAAGTCCCCAAATCCTTACTTTCGTGTTCAGAAAGTGATTCATATCTTATAAAATAATTCATTTACAAATGCATTAACAGTTAATTTAAATCATTAAATTATTTAAATTAAAAAAATGTATTCCTTTGCACTACCTGGTACTTCATGTCTGAGAAGTGCTGGTCTTCAAGAAGCTGTTATATGACGCTGTTCAAATGCTACATTTTATAGGACCCTTTTCCTAATTTATCAGAGCAAGGCTAATGCCCCAAACACTCTATCCCCTCAGGAAAGGAGCCAAATGATTCCAATACCCAAAACACTTAAGATTGTATCCCCATAGTGGAAGGTGTAGAACAAAAGGAAATTTTAAATCATGATTGTGTTTATGCTAAAAATAATTTTATGCCCTACTAATTTTCTGATGACATTTGACCTTTTCATGAAATAGAAATGGGAATCGTCTCCTTAAAAACTTGCTCAAGATTTGAAAGCCATATTGTTTATTCTTACTAATTATGGGTGACTCAATTTTCATTTTGTAAGGACCACTGGTTGTTGATTCCCATTTGTCACTAGAAGTCTTTCAGAGAAGTTGTTAAGCTCTTACAGTTCTAGTTTGGGTAAAGAGATTAAATGCAGAATTATATTAAAATCTAGACTGTTTCAGTTTTAGTCTTAATAATTCAGATTTGGAAAACTGAATGTGGAGAATCCAAAATGTTTCCTCATAGAAATACATGAAGGAAGGGTAAATACATCTTAAAAGCAGTTCCTGCTAAGGTTTTTATTGTGGAGAGGGAGGAATTTTGTTGTTTCTAAATGGGAACTGTTGGGAATATATTAAAGAAATAATATGAAAAATGTATTTTTGGAATGTGAATATTCCTATATTATACTATGAATTTTACCGTTAACAAATTCTCCTCTTAGAGCTCTAGAACAGAACTCAACTTAGACTTGAAGAAAGATTTTATGAGTGATTTCTGGTCATTTTACAAAATCAGCTTTCTAAATCTGATGTGTAGTTTATATTTGAAATTTTCACACTTTTAAAGTGAACAGGTTGTGGAATTATGGTAACTGTATCCACCCATGTAACCACCCCTGCAATCAAGGCATAGAATAGACTGTTTCCAGCACCTCAGTGCAGTGTCTGTGCAATATTCATCCATTTATTTGGTATATAAGGAATGCATTCCCCATTATTTGCTAAGGAGCGATGTATTGTAGGAACATACCACAGTTGTTTTATTCATATATATTTTGATTTTCATTTGGGCTCTTGTTCACATTAGGGCTGTTATGGCACCCCACCCCAGTACTTTTGCCTGGAAAATCCCATGGACGGAGGAGCCTGGTAGGCTCCAGTCCATGGGATCGCTAAGAGTCGGACACGACTGAGCGACTTCACTTTCCCTTTTCACTTTCATGCATTGGAGAAGGAAATGGCAACCCACTCCAGTATTCTTGCCTGGAGAATCCCAGGGACAGGGGAGCCTGGTGAGCTTCCGTCTATGGGGTCGCACAGGGTTGGACACGACTGAAGCGACTTAGCAGCAGCAGCAGCAGCAAGAACACTCATATATAATTGTCTGCATAGACATGTGTTTCATTTCTTTTGGGTAAATTGTTGGCCCTAATGGATAATATATGTTTAACTGTACAAGAAAATACAAACTATCTTCTGAAGTAACTGTAGCATTTTATACTCCCACCAGCAATTTATGAGTGTTCTAAATGCTTCAATTCTTCTTGAATACTTGCTATTGACATGTTTTTAAATTTAACCATTCTAGATGGTGTATAGTCACATCTGATTTTTTTAATTTAATGAATGGTGGTATTGAGAACCTGTTCATGTTATTATTGGCCATTAATGTACACACTTTTGGTGACATGTCCATTAAAAATTTGCCCATTTTTACTTGAGTTCTAAAATTTATTATTGAGTTTACTGGGTACAAGTTCTTTTGATATATGTCTTCTGAATATTTGACTTTAGTTTCCTGAATAGTTTCCTGAGAGTGTCTTTTAAAGAATAAAAGGTTTTGTTTTTAATGAAGTCCAACTTACTATTTTTCTAATGGCTAGTGTTTTTTTTTTCCTTGCCTAATCAAATTATCTAACACAGTCACAACTATTTTCTTCTATGCTTCTTCTAGAATCTTTATAATTTTACTGCTAGTGTTTTATGACTCACGTCATATTAATTTTAAATATGTTACGAGGACGGGTCTGAGGTTTATTAGGAGAATGAGTAGTACTATAAGGATATTCAGTAATTCCAGCAGCGTTTCTTGAAATGACTATCTTTCTCCAGTGAATAATGTTTGTTCATGTCAAAAATCAATCAACCATATGTGTGTGGATTTATTTCTGGATTCTCTTCTATTCTGTTGATCTCTATTTCTATATTTAGGTCAATACCCTTTTGTCTTGACTGAAACTTTACCTTAAGTCTTAAAGCCAAGTTGTGTAAACCTTTTACTTTTTTGTCTTTTCCAAAATTGTTTTGGCCATCTTATGTCTTTATGTTTTATAAAACTTATAACCACCTTGTCAAAAAAGAAAAACAAAACAAAACCCAGCAGTGTTCATTGTTATAAAATTGAGTCTTTAAAACAATTATGAAGAGGGGCACTGGAATATTTGATCGGGACAGTAAATTTTCTCATTTACCCATTTAGTTACATCATGTGTGGTTTTCCAACTCATTGGAAAAGACCCTGATGCTGGAAAAGATTGAGGGCAGGAGAAGAGGGGGTGACAGAGGATGATATGGTTGGATGGCATCACTGACTCAATGGATCATAGGTTTGAGCAAACTCCAGGAGATGGTGAAAGACAGGGAAGCCTGGTGTGCTGTAGTCCATGGGGTTGCAAAGAGTTGGACATGACTTAGTGACTGAACAACAACAACCACAACAATGATTTATGAATTTAGATGCTTTGCAAATAGCCGCAAAGCCTCTAAATTTTAAATTGCTATAGTTTTCTAACATCGAAGGATTGAACATCTTAATAATATTGAGCCTACCTAGCCAAATGCACATTTTGTTTTTCCATGGTTAAGAAGCCAAAAGAGGAAAAAAAACCAAACTGAAAGTATTATTTTGCAAAATTAAAACAAAAACCTAAAGAAACAATAGAGAAACAAAACATAACGAGAAACAAGTATCAAGAGAATGGAATCAGGTCATATACGGAAAAACATTTATTCAAACTAGTACCCACTCCAGTATTCATGTCTGGAAAATCCCATGGACTAAGGAGCCTGGTGGGCTACAGTCCATGGGGTCGCAAAGAGTCGGACATGACTGAGCGACTTCAATTCACTTCAGTATCTGTAGACACCTGTAATTGAGTGCCTACAGAAGAAAGGGCTCTGGGTGGCCAAAGGTTCTTGCTGCATTAAACATTTTGGTAAAAATAAGCAGTGTCTTGTGTTGATTAGTTTCTTTTAACTGCTCTGAAGAACTTGGGGGGGGGGGCGGGTGGGTGGGAATGAGCTTAAAGGCTTTAAAGTGCCAACTTAATGTTCATATAAGAGACTTGAAATCTTTGATAAAAGCTCTGAAATAACTCTTAATATCCTAGAGTCACAGAACTGAGTTTCTGAAAAACTAAACTCCAAGCTGAAATCTGTAGGGCCCTGAATTACAAGGCAAACAGAATTCTCAAATTTCTAGAGCCTCTTTCACTAAAAGTCTGGCATTGATTAGCAAGGAAAGGGATTCTTGAAACTAGGATGGTGACATAAAGGCAGGTCCTAATGAAAGTGCTTACCTCCAACCTCTATTTCTGTCAAGTCTTCTCTGGCAGAAGCAGCAGCCCTTCCCCCACTGCCTGACACTTTCAGTCCTCTTTTCTCTGAAGGAGCTGCGGTGTCCTCCTCCAAGGTAGCTGCTGTAACAACACACCTGGACCCTCCTCGGGGCATCCCCTCACACCTGTCCTCATCTCCTTACCTATCATCAGGGCCCAGGCCTAGGAGGACCCAAAGAGAACAGTACAAAATTAGACTCATGAAGACATGCATCTCCAAACTGAAGCGTGTAGTATTCTGCCCATCTATATGGACAGAAACCCAAGGAATATATATGAGAATGGATCCCAAGAGTGTGATATCAGTGTGGAAGTTGAGTAAAGCAGGATCAGGCTTAATGTATTAATAAAGGCCCACCATGAAGCACATAATCTTTAGTGAAGGAAAAGTTGAAGAATCTTAAAGACACGCTCATGCTCAGTCATGTCCAATTATTTGCAATCCCATGGACCGTAGCCTGCCAGGCTCCTCTGTCCACAGGATTTTCCAGACAAGAATACTGGCAGGGGTTCCCATTTCCTTCCGTGGGGGATCTCCCCAACCCAGGGATGAAAGTCACGTCTCTTGAGTCTCCTGCTTTGGCAGGTGGATTCTTTACCACTGATCCACCTTGGAAGCTTTAAAGACATGCTGCAAAACAATATTAAACTACTTTACTACAGAAAGATATAATAATTCCTGAGATATTTTAATCACTTTAAGATGTAGTTCCCAAAATATTGGGCTTCCCAGGTGGCTCAGTGATAAAGAATCTACCTGCCAAGGAGGGGGCGTGAGTTTGATCCCTGGTTCAGCAAGATCCCCTAGAGAAGGAAATGGCAATCCGCTCCAGTATTCTTGCCTGGAAAATTCCACTGATAGAGGAGTCAGTCAGGCTACAGTCTACGGGGTGGCAAAAGAGTTGGACACGACTTAGAGAATAAACAACAACAACCCTAAAATATACCAACACTGTTACAGTTTATTTTCATTAGGTAAGAAAAATATATACTAGGAATATATGCACACAAAATGTATTTTCATTAAATTAAAAGAAGCAAACATCTTTTGAGATCTACACGTACACATTGCTCTGTTTTAAAAGGATAACCAATAACAACATACTGCATAGTGCAGGGAACTCTGCCCAATGTTATATGGCAGCCTGGATGGGCGGGAACTTCAGGGGTGAACAAATACATGTATATGTATGATGAAGTCACTTTTCTGTGAACCTGAAACTGTCACAACATTGTTAATTGAGTGTACTCCAATATTAAAAAAAGTTAGAAAACAGTGGACAAACTTTGGATAGTGTTTACAGAAAAAAATTGCCCTGTCATAACTGGAAGGTAAAATAACACACTAGATGGGACGAGAAAAATAATCATAAAAAGACAATCACTGTTGCAGAAATAGCACCACCTGTTCATGGCTATTCCCAGATTTACAGAAATCCCCAAATTATAAAAGTCCAGCCCTGAGTCCGAAATGGCTGATGTATATGACTCAGGGAGCTCTTCAGGGCCCTGACTTGACTCAAGGACCAAAAGACTTTCTCCAAGATACAAGCCTCTGAAAATGAGAACAAAGTTAACTGAGTTCAGAAAAAAGACAGGGAATACAAGACTTTCATGGGACATGGAACTAAAAAACTTTTGAAAGTGAAGGAAAGGTCAGCCTGAAAGAGAGGCCCAGAAAAGGAAAATCATTAACAACAAAGCAAGGAAGCATGCAGATTTGATGAAACTAGAAAATATCAACTTGTATCAAACATTTTTATTTAATATATTTCTGTCAAATGATTAAAAATGTTCACTCATCAAAAAAGTAAGAGCATGAATGTGATGCTGCTGAAATTGAGGTATCGTTTCTCCTCCCCAGCTGAATGGAACACTTTTATGCAATGCATTGCATGCCACAGTTACTGAGAAATTCCAAATAAATCATTAAATTCCTCGGTTTGAAAATAAGCTCTCTTTAGAAAATAAGTTTATGGTTGATGAGCTGTCTGTTAACACTTGGCCTGTTACAATAACTTTTATTACTTTCTTAAACCAAGAGTAAAATAATTCATAAATCAAAGGATTTAGAGCAGAATTATAATAAACAAACCAACAAAATAGCTCATAAACATATGAAGTGAGTGAAATCTCTCAGTCATGTCCGACTCTTTGTGACCCCGTGGGCTGTAGCCTACCAGGCTTCTCCATCCATGGGATTTTCCAGGCAAGAATACTGGAGTGGGTTGCCATTTCCTTTTCCAGATCTTCCCGACCCAGGGATTGAACCTGTGTATCCCACATTGTATGGATGTGAGAGCTGGACTGTGAAGAAGGCTGAGCACCGAAGAATTGATGCTTTTGAACTGTGGTGTTGGAGAAGACTCTTGAGAGTCCCTTGGACTGCAAGGAGATCCAACCAGTCCATTCTGAAGGAGATCAGCCCTGGGATTTCTTTGGAAGGAATGATGCTAAAGCTGAAACTCCAGTATTTTGGCCACCTGATGCGAAGAGTTGACTCATTGGAGAAGACTCTGATGCTGGGAGGGATTGGGGGCAGGAGGAGAAGGGGACGACAGAGGATGAGATGGCTGGATGGAATCACTGACTCGATGAATGTGAGTCTGAGTGACCTCCGAGAGCTGGTGATGGATAGGGAGGCCTGGCGTGCTGCAGTTCATGGGGTCGCAAAGAGTCGGACACGATTGAGCGACTGATCTGATCTGATCTGATCTGATCTGATCCTGCATTGTAGGTAGACGCTTTACCATCTGAGCCACCAGGGAAGGGATTACAAACACCACCCCCCCAAAAAATACCAATAAATGAATCAATCATACACAGTAACTATGAGATAAAAAATGCTATCACCAAAAATGCTATACTTGGAGTTTTAGCAGCTTTTCTCTCTCTGTCACTGTGGTTTTGTACATGCCTAATAGCACCCCACTCCAGTTCTCTTGCCTGGAAAATCCCATGGACAGAGGAGCCTGGTAGGCTGCAGTCCATGGGGTCGCTAAGAGTCAGACATGACTGAGCGACTTCACTTTCACTTTCCACTTTCATGCATTGGAGAAGGAAATGGCAACCCACCCCAGTGTTCTTGCCTGGAGAATCCCAGAGATGGGGGAGCCTGTTGGGCTGCTGTCTATGGGGTTGCACAGAGTCAGACACGACTGAAGTGACTTAGCAATAATCTTTCTACTTTGCTAGGAATATGTTCAATCTTTATAGGCTGTTGTCTAGCCACAAGAAATATATTACTATACAGAACTATCATAACAAAAGTAGGTACAAAAAATAATAGAAAATCCATTAAAATCCAAGCTGACAACTTCCAGTGCAGCTGAGGGCACTTACTAATTCCTTTATCCCGTTCTCGTGAACACCTGTGAAGAACACGGCTCCGCTGTACACGAGGGGCAGGATCCAGGAGATGTTGGCGCATTCCCCTAACACAGACACCGTGAACTTGGGGGGATAGACCAGGGGGTCAGTAACACCAACGTACCTGTCGGAGATGAAGCACAAGTGGAAGAGAGAAGGGTAACAAAATGCCACATCACAGAAACTGTGAAGGGCACAAAATCTGGCTCCAAAGTACCAGCAGCTCTCCACGGACCTGACCATGCTGAAGGGCATCACGGTCACTCCCACTAGAAAGTCTGCATGGGCCAGAGAGGTGATGAGAAAACTGGTTGGTAAGTGCAGCTGCTTCAAATGAAGGATGGCAGTCCTCACCAGGAGGTTTCCAAACATGGCCAGGACAACCCAAAGCCAAACAACCATGTAGAATATCACGCAGGATGTGGGTGAGTAGGGGGTTTTCACACAGGATCCGTTCAGGTGCTCATATTAGAGCTGCACAGCTGCAGGGGTGGATGAACTGCTATTCATGATGCTGCTGTTAATAGCATGTAAACACCTGGAGATATTCTGCCCTTTTCAATCACATAAAATAGAGCAGTTTTCTATCTTCTGAAGAGAGAGAAGAGTCTCTTAACTAAATACCCATGTTACAGTTATCAGATATTATCATAATGCCCTGTCATATATCTATTTTAATTTTAAGCTCAGTTCAGTTCAGTCACTCAGTCATGTCTGGCTCTTTGTGACCCCATGAATTGCAGCACACCAGGCCTCCCTGTCCATCACCAACTCCCGGAGTTTACCCAAACTCATGTCCATTGAGTCCGTGATGCCATCCAACCATCTCATCTTCTGTCATCCCCTTCTCCTCCTGCCCTCAATCCCTCCCAGCATCAGGGTCTCTTCCAATGAGTTAACTCTTTGCATGTGGTGGCCAAAGTATTATAGTTTCAGCTTTAGCATCAGTCCTTCCAAAGAAATCCCAGAGATGATCTCCTTCAGAATGGACTGGTTGGATCTTCTTGCAGTCCAAGGGACTCTCAAGAGTCTTCTCCAACACCACAGTTCAAAAGCATCAATTCTTCAGCTCTCAGCCTTCTTCTCAGTCCAACTCTCACATCCATACATGACCACAGGAAAGACCATAGCCTTGACTAGGCGAACCTTTGTTGGCAAAGTGATGTCTCTGCTTTTGAATATGCTATCTAGGTTGGTCATAACTTTCCTTCCAAGGAGTAAGCGTCTTTTAATTTCATGGCTGCAGTCACCATCTGCAGTGATTTTGGAGCCCAAAAAATAAAGTTTGACACTGTTTTCACTGTTTCCCCATCTATTTCCCAAGAAGTGATGGGACCAGATACCATGATCTTTGTTTTCTGAATGTTGAGCTTTAAAGCCAACTTTTTCACTCTCCACTTTCACTTTCATCAAGAGGCTTTTGAGTTCCTCTTCACTTTCTGCCATAAGGGTGGTATCATCTGCATATCTGAGGTTATTGATATTTCTCCCAGCAATCTTGATTCCAACTTGTGCTTCTTCCAGCCCAGTGTTTCTCATGACGTACTCTGCATATAAGTTAAATATGCATGGTGACAATATACAGCCTTGATGTACTCCTTTTCCTATTTGGAACCAGTCTGTTGTTCCATGTCCAGTTCTAACTGTTGCTTCCTGACCTGCATATAGGTTTCTCAAGAGGCAGGTCAGGTGGTATGGTATTCCCATATCTTTCAGAATTTTCCACAGTTTATTGTGATCCACACAGTCAAAGGCTTTGGCATAGTCAGTAAAGCACCAAAAGCCCATATCAAAATACCTACAGTGGAGTCCCTGTAGTGCAAGGTGTGAACAGAGAGAAGAAACTTATATTTAATAATCTCCAGTTAAAATGAATTGTTTTATGTAAAATGACCTCACAGCAGGGATCACATGAAAAGTGAAAATGAGAGGATATTTCACTCATACACAAAGATTCAAATATTCTAAACAGAATGTTTGTAAACCAAACGTATCAACATATAAAAGAGGATACATTTGATTCAATCAATGCCAAGAATGGAAATTACGTTAACATTCAGTTCAATTCAGTTCTGCTGCTCAGTCGTGTCCGACTCTTTGCCACCCCATGATTCACAGCACGACAGGCTTCCCTGTCAATCACCAACTCCCAGAGTTTACCCAAACTCATGTCCATTGAGTCCATGATGCCATCCAGCCATCTCATCTTCTGTCATCCCCTTCTCCTCCTGCCCCTAATCCCTCCCAGCATCAGGTTCTCTCGCAATGAGTCAACTCTTCACATGAGGTGGCCAAAGTACTGGAGCTTCAGCTTTAGCATCATTCCTTCCAAAGAAATCCCAGGGCTGATCTCCTTCAGAATGGACTGGTTGGATCTCCTTGCAGTCCAAGGGACTCTCAAGAGTCTTCTCCAACACCACAGTTCAAAAGCATCAATTCTTCGGTGCTCAGCCTTCTTCACAGTCCAGCTCTCACATCCATACATGACCACAGGAAAGACCATAGCCTTGACTAGGTGAACCTTTGTTGGCAAAGTAATGTCTCTGCTTTTGAATATGCTATCTAGGTTGGTCATAACTTTCCTTCCAAGGAGTAAGCGTCGTTTAATTTCATGGCTGCAGTCACCATCTGCAGTGATTTTGGAGCCCAGAAAAAGAAAGTCTGACACTGTTTCCACTGTTTCCCCATTTATTTCTTATGTAGTGATGGGACCAGATGCCATGATCTTTGTTTTCTGAATGTTGAGCTTTAAGCCAACCTTTTCACTCTCCACTTTCACTTTCATCAAAAGGCTTTTGAGTTCCTCTTCATTTTCTGCCATAAGGGTGGTGTCACCTGCATATCTGAGGTTATTCATATTTCTCCCAGCAATCTTGATTTCAACTTGTGTTTCTTCCAGTCCAGCGTTTCTCATGATGTACTCTGCATATAAGTTAAATAAACAGGGTGACAATGTACAGCCTTGACGTACTCCTTTTCCTATTTGGAACCAGAAGAACTGTACAAAAAACACATCCATACATGACCACTGGAAAAACCATAACCTTGACTAGACAGACCTTTGTTGGCAAAGTAATGTCTCTGCTTTTGAATATGCTGTCTAGGTTAGTCGTAACTTTCCTTCCAAGGAGTAAGCGTCTTTTAATTTCATGGTTGCAGTCACCATCTGCAGTGATTTTGGAGCCCCCCAAATAAAGTCTGACACTGTTTCCACTCTTTCCCCATCTAATCAATTAATATAATTCACCATATTATCAAGCTAGAATTTTGTGATTATTTGATTAAATGCAACAATAGCACTTATTTTTTCCCCACTCTTTTTCTTGCATAATTGCATCAGCATTCCAGGATGCTAAGCAGATGACCTGGTTTCCATGGGAGTACATTGGGATTGTCTTTGTATATTCCATCTGATGAGAGATGGACATTTCTCATAATGGGAAAAAAGAAGTCCACATTACCCTAAGCCTGAATAACAATAATCCACTCGAGATCTGTGAATCTGGTGACCCTCTCTGTATGTGCTTCAGACCATCCACGTGCGGCTCATGACGTAGTATGCTGCTTTGGCTTTTTTAGATTTCAGAGCTAAGGTACCATAATCAGTTTTCCCTCTATCTGTGGGAAAATGTTCCACTTTTAAAGAAATTATAGACTTATCAGGGGGTCTAGCTCTCCTTTTGAAACCCCTTCCTTTTTAGTGTCTTCAGCCAGGACTCCAAGATTTTAGTTATGTCAGAGTACTCGGTCAGTTTTCTGTTTTTTTATCTTCCTTCTTCTATCTCTCCTTCTCTCTTGGTCTCTTGCTAATTACCCTGTGTATGTCCAGAAATTTGGAAATATTCTGAAGTTCTTTTTCAAATTCTCTCATCACAGTCACTTGTAATTTCTGAATTGAATATAACTTCAGAAAGCCTACTGTACATATATCTTCACACCAGTTTTCTTAGAATTTGAGTCACAGTCCTTGGCTTACAACTTTTAATAAGTAGGCATACAGATGTGTGCACCCTAAAACATGATGCACATTCCAGACACACCCACAGGTATCTTCTGTGACTCACAGAGAATAGATTAAGGTGTGCAAGACATGTTACTTTAATGCAACCATCATTATGATGGTAGCAAGCATCAAACAGTATATATAAATGGTTTGGTTTACATGTATTGAGTCATAAAACAATTATGTGCAAAAAACTGAAGTCAGAAGTATTATTATCCGTATTTTAAAAATCAAAAAACTGATTAACTGAGAAACTTGCCTAAGGTTACACTTCTAGTAAATGATGACCTTGGGCATTTGTATCTAAGCCATTTAGCCCCAGATTCTATGTTCTGAGCCTCCACGCTCTGAGCTTCTATTCCTATGCCCTCATTACCCCAGCAGGATGCCTCAGGGCCTTAGCACAGACTCTCATCTGCTTGCATCACTCTTTCCTCAGATTTTCACAGGTTCTTTCTCGTTCTTCAGGCCTCAGCTTTAAAATGACTTCCTCAGAAAAATCACTGTCTCAACTAATTGGTACTGTCTCAGTTGGTACTGCTTTTTTATTCTTTTATTCTTTTATTTACCTTGTTTTCTCATGTTCTTAAGTGTATGTATCAGAATTTGAACCCGGTAAGTCCATCCAAAAGGAAATCAGTCCTGAATATTCATTGGAAGGACTGATGCTGAAGCTGAAACTCCAATACTTTGGCCACCTGATGTGAAGAACTGACTCATTTGAAAAGATTCTGATGTTGGGAAAGATTGAGGGAAGGAGAAGAAGGGGACGACAGAGGATGAGATGGTTGGATGACATCACCGACTCTATGGACATGAGTTTTAGTAAGCTCTGGGAGTTGGTGATGGACAAGGAAAACTGGCGTGCTGCAGTCCATGGGGTCACAAATAGGCAGACATGACTGAGCAACTGAACTGAACTGAACTGAACACCACATTAGCCCATATTTTAATGATCAGAACATGTATGGCCAAGCCCAACATCAGTGGACCCGGGACATTTGCTACTTCCCAGGGATTAGGGAGCAGAGGAGACTGCAGTGAGAAAGAAGCATGAAATAGAGGAAGTAGAGAAGACAAAGTCTCAGTGCCATCCTGTGATAGGTGCCAAGGGCCAAGACTGAGGATGATGTATCTCTTTGATTCTCAAAACCTTTCCCTACAATTCCAAATTTGCAGCCATCAGAGTTACAGAGGAAATCCATGCAAACTGTAAAGGTCTGTGTGGGGGAAGGACCAGCTTCTTTCACACAATTTGTAGGCCACTATTTGTGTGACCTTTTGGTTCCCAATGTCTTCTGCAGAACTAACTTTACAGAACAGAGCTATTCAGAAGCAATACAAAGGGGATCTTGCCATGGAAACTGCCCTGCTCAAAACCTTTGATCATGTATAAGACATATAAGTTTCATGTTTATACTCATACACATACACATTCATGGGCTTCCCAGGTGGCTCAGCAGTAAAGACTCCGACTGCAATGAGGGAAACCTGGGTTTGATTCCTGGGTTGGGAAGATTCCCTTTAGGAGGGCCCAGCAACCCCCTCCAGTATTTTTGCCTGGAAAATTCCATGGATAGAAGAGCCTGGCAGGCTACAGTCCATGAGGTTGCAAATAGATGTGACTGAACTGACTGAACACATATACATTCATGTGTTACCTATATTCTCAGATGCTACCTGCTGGGATGAGCTATAACCTAGTTTGATTAAATTGTAAGAAAACAGTGTAATTAAATTGAGAGATATTTAGAGGAAAAATAATGGTCAGGTTCATACAAAAGCAGAATCATTTCCTGCTGTGTGGATGTGATTGACTGGCAGAGTTCTACCTTGTGAAGATGCTAAGTACTCTTACTTTCAGGACAGACAGCATCATACCTAATGGATTGGGAATGTGTATGGATGTATTCTAGGAAGGGAAGAGGAAAATGTGTTTTTAAAAATAATGACTGACATACTTTGCAAATTATATTTATTGTTACATCTAAGACACAGTGTTCCAAGCTCCTTAAAGTTTCAAAACTGTAGTACTAAGATAATTTGAATTTGTAATTCATTTGTAATTTATCTCATAATACTTGAGTTAAATGCAAAAGAAAGAATAATTACTTTCAAAGAAATATTAAGTGTTAAAAAATACATTGAATATAGCAGTGTGTACATGAACACTGCTATAGTTTAAATGGATAACCAACAAAAACCTTTTGTATAGCAAATGGAACTCTGCTCAATGTTATTTGCCAGCCTGGATGGGAAAGGGATTTGGGAGAGAATGGATACATGTATATGTATGGCTGAGTCCCTTCACTGTTCACCTGAAACTATCACAACATTGTTAATACAATGTTGTTAATACATTATTGTTAATATTGTTAATACAGTAATCGGCTATACCCCAGTACAAAATGTTTTTGCTGTTAAAAAATAAAATTAAAAACATTAAAAGTATATTGGAAAATATTTTTACAACAAACGTATTTTTTAATTATGAAAGAGTGGAATCAATAAGAGTTATCCTTCCATCAAAAATTAAAAGAAAGAAATCCATTTTAGCTAACTTCATTGCCAAAATATGACTTTTACTTCCTTATTTATTGATTACTATGTCTATGTCTGTATCTGCATCTATCAGATCATCTATATATCTGTACACCAGACACTTAAAATTAATTTACAAATAGTTTTCCAAATAAGTAATTATTACTCTGAAAAAGTCACTAATAAATATGGAATTAGACTGACTAGAAACCTGTAGGGAAATATTTAGGAAGAAAACAGAAACAATATGTACATAAAAGACACGTCCTTCCTAGGAATAGCTCCTGTAAAGAATGATTCAATTCTGAGCAAGCATGTGGCATAAATAATTTATTTTTCTGAAGAAAATCCACATACCAGTGTCTCTGGAAAAATAGGTCTAACTTGTATGACTTTTTAAAAGGAGAAAATATTAAAATGGTTAGATGTGGAGCATCATCACTTTACGAATATGCCACACATTTTCATTTTTCAATTATTAAAGAAAAAAGAAAACATTCCTTCGAGAATATAATACATTTATCAGTGAGCATTGAAACAGACATTGAAACAAACCTGGCTTATCATCAACCTATTTAGCAACTCATTTCCAAGGAGACAGCATTTTTAAAGGGATCATTTTAAAAGAGACAGTCTGAACACTTGACCATGATTATGAAAAGTGATGTGAAACTAGGATGCAAACAATCTTTCCCAATGTTCAATTATACAAAGGTCAATTATTTGAACTTAAGGACATCTTAGAGAACAAAGCGGAGAAGGCAATGGCAAGCCACTCCAGTACTCTTGTCTAGAAAATCCCATAGATGGAGGAGCCTGGTAGGCTGCAGTCCATGGGGTCGCTAAGAATCGGACGCGACTGAATTACTTCACTTTCACTTTTCACTTTCACACAATGGAGAAGGCAATGGCAACCCACTCCAGTGTTCTTGCCTGGAGAATCCCAGGGACGACAGAGTCTGGTGGGCTGCTGTCTATGGGGTCTCACAGAGTCGGACACAACTGAAGCGACTTAGCAGCAGTAGCAACAGAGAGCAAAGAGTACAAAACATTGATTTTTTTTTTTTTTTTTTTTGATGGGGAAACTGATGAGGGGAGGGGTAAGATATTGTCAAAATAGCCTGACCTGGCGCTGCCAGGTTGCAGGACCAGGACAGGAGCTCAGAATACTGTCCTCTGTATTCCTTTCCCTTCACTTCCACATCTTTGTTGTCTCCAAGGAAGTAATAAATGAGGAGGTTAATATTTGCACAGAGTTTTGAAATATCCAATAAACATTTAGAGGATGGCACTCTCTCCTTTCCCTACATTCTATAGAAACATTGAAGGAGAAGAATGCTGTATCTCTTCCCAGAATAAGAAATTTGTCTTTTTCCCCACTGCTCAAACCATGCTGCCCTAGAAGCCTGCCCACAAACTGCTAACACCACATAGTCTACCTTCACTGTTCCACTCATGCTTTTTGCAAAACCCTATCCCTAGATGGTTAGATAGCATCACTGACTCAATGGACATGAGTTTGAGCAAAGTCTGAGAGATAGTAGAGGACAGGGAAGCCTGGGGTGCTGCAGTTCATGGGGTCACAAAGAGTCAGACATGACTTAGTGGCTGAAAAACGACAAGCCTGCATTCAGTCAATCTTGGTACAAATCAATTGTGGGAGTCCGTGGTGAGAAGATCTCCCGACTCAGGAGAAGTTTCAGTGCCTTCCTGAACCACCGGTAGGAAAAGACATAGATGATGGGGTTGCAGGCCGAGTTGAAGTAAGCAAGCCAGATAAACATGTCGAAGACCAGCGGTGGTGTGATGAAGTTAAGGAGGCTGTCGACCATGGTGTCAACAGTGAAGGGAAGCCAGCACAAAATGTACACACCCACAGTGATGCCCAGGGTCTTGGCAGCTTTTCTTTCACGTTTGGCAGCTCCAGCCAGGCTTTTGCTTAAGTTGTTGATCTGCTGAGCCTGCCTGGTTGCAACCACAAAGATCTTCACATATAAGCTGATCATGATGAAGCAGGGGAAAAAGAAGACAGGGAAGTTTAGCCACCCCCAAAACTTATTGAACAGCAGCTGGCAACTGCCCACACAAGGCATCTCTTCCAGCCACAGGTGGAGCCCTCTCTCTGCCACGTCTGTGTAGAGCAAGAAGGCAGTGTAAGCTGCTGGCAGCCCCCAGCCTGCCAGGATGTACCTGAGGGCCACCCTGACCGTGAACTTAGAGGGATAGATCAGGGGTTCACAGATAGCACAGTGGCGGTCAATGGAAATGAAACAGAGATGGAAGATGGACGTGAGGCAGAAGAGGGTGTCCAGGTAGGTATGCAGGCGGCAGAGAGAGTCTCCAAAGAACCAGCAGCTCTCCACGGAGCGGATGGTACTGAGGGGCAGCACCAGCAGACCCAGAAACATGTCAGCCAGGGCCAGGGAAAGCAGCAAGAAGTTGGTGGGAGTGTGAAGCGCTTTGAAGTAGGACACAGCGAACACCACAAACAAATTTCCTAGCACTGTAATCAGCACGCCTGCTGCACAGGACAGGTAGATGGCCAGCTGGATGCCCAGGGGATGCACTGTCCTAGGGCAAGACCCATTCACCTGGTAGCAGAAAGTCTCGGGGCGTTCTTCAGCATCTTGGTTGAGGACCACACTCATTTATGGTTTCTCCTCCTCTTCTCTTTCTGGGAAGAGTCGCCTGTCCCCAACAACAACAACAAAATTTATCTAATAAACGACTAGAAAGTGAGATCGACAGGAAGAACTAAAGGAAGATTTGAATCAACTGTGCCTTGAAAATCAAATACAGTATAGGACTCAAGGTCCCAGAAAAGTTACTTCTGTTTTCCCTGGCTTGTCTAAGCATTTTTAAAACTACCAGAGATAATATCCTTAAGGAAAGAGAAGAAGGATGTAAGTACATATTTCCTCAAATAAAAAGCTAATTATATCACAGTAGGGAGTATAAAATTATTGAGAGGTGTCTCTTCCATTTTGAAAATACACCTGCTGTCAAATGTAAAGTGAGATTAAAATGATGAGGGAGAATTGGATGCAAATAGTCAAAAAGATACAAACTTTCAGTTATAATATGAATAAGTACCTGGGATATAAAATACAACATGATAAATATAATTAACACTGCTGTATGTTATACATGGAAATTCTTAGAGCAAAGTCTAAGAGTTCTCCTCACAAGGAGAAATTTTAAAATTATACAGTACTTCAACTTATACAGCACTGTAGGTCAATTATATCTAAATCAAACTGGGGAAAAAATAAAATTATGGATCAATGAGGGTGGAAGGGAAATGGGGAAAGAAGAAAGAAGGGGAGTGATGGTGGGGAGGAGTATATGTAATTTCTTAACCAATGGCTTTCTGTTTTTAATCAGAAAGAACACTTAAAAAAAATCATGGTGTATTCATCTTATACTAGGAAGTTTGTTCTCGAAATGAAAAGTTCAGGAAACAAAAAGTCCAGATTGGGTGTCCTCATCTTTAGGCACATCTTGGTATTTTGTATTGGTAAGTCTATCTTTGCCACAATATATTATTTAGGACAGGATCACATTTGTCACCTCTTCCTCCCTACTACCCAAAGTGGTACCAAACCTACAAAATAGTCAATAAACCTCCACAGAGTGAGCAAATAAGTCTTTTTTTTTTTTTTTTTTAAACTCTCCAGAGTGAACTGAATTTTTTGAGGCTCATAAGTAAATATGTTTTCCTCTTTACTTTGTCTATTACAGCCAGATTATATGAGTGGGGTGTTAAAGTCTCCCACTATTATTGTATTGCTCTAGAGAATGTCCTTTAGTTTTTGTTGGAGAAATGGTTTAGTGGTGCAAAATTCTCTCAACTTTTGCTTATCTGTGAAGCTTTTGATTTCTCCTTCATATTTGAATGAGATCCTTGCTGGATACAATAATCTAGGCTGTAAGTTATTTTCCTTCATCACTTTAATTACGTCTTGCCATTCCCTCCTGGCTTGGAGAGTTTCTATTGAAAGATCAGCTGTTATCCTTATGGGAATTCCCATGTGAGTTATTTGATGTTTTTCCCTTGCTGCTTTTAATATTTGTTCTTTATATTTAATCTTTGTTAATTTGATTAATATGTGTCTTGGGGTGTTTCGCCTTGGGTTTATCCTGTTAGGGACTCTCTGGATTTCTTGAACTTGAGTGGTTATTTCCTTCTCCATTTTAGGGAAGTTTTCAACTATTATCTCCTCAAGTATTTCCTCATGATCTTTCTTTTTATCTTCTTCTTCTGGAACTCCTATGATTCGAATGTTGTAGCGTTTGATGTTATCCTGGAGGTTTCTGAAATTGTCCTCATTTCTTTTGATACGTTTTTTTTTTTTCTCGTCTGATTCATTTATTTCTAGGATTCTATCTTCTAGTTCACTAATCCTATCTTCTGCCTCTGTTATTCTACTATTTGTTGCCTCCAGGGTGTTTTGGATCTCATTTATTGCATTATTCATTATGTGTTGACTCTTTTTTATTTCTTCTAGGTCCTTGTTAAACCTTTCTTGCATCTTCTCAATCCTTGTCTCCAGACTCTTTAACTGTGATTCTATTTTGATTTCGAGATTTTGAATTAATTTCGCTATCATTATTCGGAATTCTTTATCAGGTAGATTCCCTATCTCTTCCCTCTTTGGTTTAGTTTGGTGGGAATTCATCCTGTTCCTTTAGCTGCTGGGTATCTTTTTGTCTCTTCATTTTGTTAAAATTGCTAAATTTCGAGTGTCCTTACTATATTCTGGTAGTTTGTTGAATTCTCTTTTATTGAGGTGGCTTATAGGTCTTTTCATTATCTGATCTCTGCCCCCTGTTACAGAGGGGGCGGAGATGGAACACCCAAATCTAAACCGGCCAGGTTCAGGCACTCAGATAATCCTCAGAAGCACAGACTTTGCTGAGTCTGCGTTTTTTGTTCTCCTCCCAGATCCGAGTAGCGCAGGTGATGAAATATTCAGCGAGCGCAGGTGCTGCGACTTATCGCTTCTCCGCGACCTGGGGTTTTCTGGGTATACAAACAGCGCACTTTCTCTCAGGCAGATGTTGACCATCCAGAGCCCCAAGAAGCGTGAGTCAGCACAGAAACCTACTCACACAGTTCCGTTAGACAGTGTCTCTCTAGGGCTGTAATTGCCCGCCTCCGGCCCTGGCTGCCTGTCACCGGATTTGGACCTGCCTGCAGCCGGCCAACTCGGTGCAGCCCTTTGTTCCGTAGGTAGTCCTGGTGGTATCCTAAGTTAGGGCTGGCTTTGGATGTAGTAGACAACCGACAGTCTGGTTATTTCGCTCAGATAGTGCCCGAGATAGCCAGGCCAAATCCTTTTTCAAAGCAATGCAGGGCCTCGGCCGCTCCTCCCAGCCCAGCCCCCACTTGCCAATAGCAAATGCTGGTGTCCGCGCCAGTTCTCCGCAAAGTGAGTTATCGCAGGGCTCGTTTTTTCGTTCTGAAGACAATGAGCTGCCTTTCTAAGTGCCTGGATGTCCTCTGCCGGCGATCTACTCATGACTTAATTATTTTATAAATGGATGTTTAGCAACTTCAGTTACAGTAATATTAACAGAAATTGTTTTATCGACACAAATAAAAAAAGCATTTTATCTATCTTCTAGTTACTAGTCTGTGAAATTTAAAACAAAGTCTAATAAAATTGTATTCTGAATGTTTAAGCTACTTACAGAAGAGTCAGAATCACTTCATGGAAAGGAGTTCTTCTTTTAGCAGGTGACATAAGGTACATAGCATTCACTTCCTTTAGCAAAGATGGCAGATGTACAAGCAGGTAATGATTTTATACTCCAAATAGAAGCTGCTCCTCTATTTCGGTGTGAAACAAATTAGTACTGAAGGAGTACCCAGGGACCTAGTTTACACAGTTCACAAGTCTCAGTAGTGTAAGGCTCCTTCTCAATATAGGATCATTTATCCTGCTAATTAATTAGAGATGAAATTTAAAGACACTGGATTTATATTTTATTTTGCTTAATTTTACTTTAAGTATGTTCCATATATCCTTTCTGCTTTAAGATTGTGTATTTTTCTCCCAGGATGAGAAATAATTGAGTATAATTGATCATAAGCCCTTTGGTTTGTGACTTCTACATTGGATTCATCATGGATTCTTTTTAAGCTCTCCATTTTGTGCTGGTTAAAGAAACCACAGAAGGTGAAACAATTCACCTGAACATAGCAAAGTTAGATTTTTGTTCTGCCCCTTTCTAGGTCATCACTGATCCTCTTCCTCCCTTTGTTTCCCCATTGATAAGACTATCTATGATTAGACTCATATGTCTGTATATCACAGAGATAATATCTAGGAAAATAACATGTTCAATCATACTCTGCTATTTCTGTTTCTTGGTACCGAACCTCCAGAGGATGGAATGTCTCTTTTCAGCCTTGGAGAAATCATTCCACAGTGCAAATTAAACTGATGTCACAAAAATGACAGAGTTCAACGGATTATATCTAGCAGCAGGGCCTGTAGGACAAGGTGGGAAGTCCAAAAAGAAAGAAAGGAATTTGGCATGTACCTCCCCCTTCTCTGCAGTCAGGGACACACCCAGTGTTGACTGTCAGAAACTTGCCTTGTGCATGGTTTTAAGGTAATGGAGTAAGACGTAAAAGACAAGCAGAAGAAGATGCACAATCCATTTGTCTTGTGAATTGGAGGTTTAACTATTAATATCATATGAATACACTCACCTCTGAAACAATGCACATTAAAAAAAAAAAAAATAATAAGCTTTTCCTAGTCAATACAGATTTAGGGGAAAGTATTTCCATGAAGTAGATCCTACAATTTCTCCTGAACCGAGACCACAAAACAGACTGTTCAGGAATACCAGCTCCTAGTTTTACATCTTTTCTTCTATCTCCTTCTTCTAAACAAGCCACATCTGGTATCCCAAAGGCCATTCAAAAGTCCACATGGATTATTTTGACTAGTGTGTAAAGAGAGACAGGAGCAGCTAACACAGCTTATATGTAACCACTTCCTAGCTCAGCAATAATCCTGGAAAGGTGGTATTATATATAATATTTATACTGAATTGTCTCTAATTTGCCTCCTTTCATTCCTATGTATATTAAAACCAAAGCATAATATGATGAGGAGGAAACAGTTAAAAATCTAGTATTGGAAATTTCAATCTATTTCAATGCCTCCCCCTCACCTAATGGGTGAAATTCAGCCTTTAATAGGCACGGAAGTTGCTCCCAGTTTACTCCCGACATCTCTGCAGTTTCATCTCCCTACATCACGTGGCCAAACTGGTTCTATTCTCACACAAATATCTGGCTGCTTTTTTCTTTCGCTTGTTTTATTCCCTGTGATGAATTATGCTCTGCCAGCCTGAGAAACATGTTTCCCAGAATCTCTTTCTGTATATGATTCCAAGTTAGAGGAACTTTGGGGAGATTTGGAAAGCAGAAACGAAGCTGCAGTCATTATTCTGCTGGTTTTTCCTGGAAGACAGAGGATGAGATGTTTGGATGGTACCACTGGCTCAATGGACATGAGTCTGAGCAAACTCCGGGAGCTAGTGAAGGACAGGGAAGCCTGGCGTGCTGCAGTCCATGGGGTCACAAAGAGTCAGACATGACTTAGTGACTAAACAACAATAGTGGTGGACAGACAGAGGTAACAGGCTCCAGCTTGGCCTCACTCCTGTCTGCTGGCATTCCTGACCAGTGGTAGCCTCAGGTCTCCCACCAGATTCCTGGAAGGATGCACCGAGACAGCAGTCAGCCAGAGACAACAGCTAACCATTGACTTCTCTATAAGCTCTGCCTTTGCAGTCCTGTGTCAGTGATTGGTGGAGAAGGAAATGGTAATCCACTCCAGTATTCTTGCCTGGAGAATCTCATGGACAGAGGAGCCTGGTGGGCTGCTGTCCATGGGGTTGCACAGAGTCGGACACAACTGAAGCAACTTAGCATGCATGTATGCATTGGAGAAGGAAATGGTACCCCAGTCCAGTATTCTTGCCTGGAGAATCCCAGGTACAGAGGAGCCTGGTGGGCTGCCGTCTATGAAATTGCACAGAATGGGACATGACTGAAGCAACTTAGCAGCAGCAGCAGCAGCAGTCAGTAATTGGAAGTGAGTTCTTTAATAAGCCTGATGATACAATCCTTTGGCCTAAAACGCAGGCTGCTGCTCCTGCTGCTAAGCCACTTCAGTCGTGTCCAACTCTTTGTGACCCTATGGACTGTAGCCCAGAAGGTTCCTCTATCCATGAGATTCTCCAGGCAAGAATGCTGGAGTGGGTTGCCATTTCCTTTCCCAAAATGCAGGCAGCTGCGGCTGCTGCTAAGTCGCGTCGGTCGTGTCTGACTCTGTGCCACTCCATAGATGGCAGCCCTGCAAGGCTCCCCTGTCCCTAGGATTCTCCAGGCAAGAACGCTGGAGTAGGTTGCCATTTCCTTCTCCAATGCATGAAAGTGAAAAGTGAAAGTGAAGTCGCTCAGTTGTGTCTGACTCTTACGACCCCACAGAGTGCAGCCCACCAGGCTCCTCCATCCATGGGATTTTCCAGGCAAGATTACTGGAGTGGGGTGCCATTGCCTTCTCCAAAGTGCAGGCAGTCTTCTCTAAATTCCAAACCTGGCTGAATTTTCCTCCTCCTTAGCTTCCTGCAGTATAATTGAGTGGTGACGGATTATAAGCTTCTTAAGGCCAGGATTTGTTTTATTCATCTCAGAACCACAAGCACTCAGAGCAGCACTTGGCACATAGTAGATGGCCAATAAATGTTTAATGAACTGAGTGGTTTTTAATAAAGAGAACAAAGTGTCCATGCAGTCACCATGCTCTTGAGAAAATGACTACTCTGTTCATCCTAGATAATACCTAGATAAAAGATCTATTTTGGATTAGGAATAAGGATGGGATGATTCACTTTTTATATGAACTGGCCTGAGAAGAGCATGTGAAGCTGTTCTGTGAAACAACTGAACTAACACTCATGGGACATCCTTTCAAAATTACAAAAGTCCTCCATTGAGGTAAGAAATGATTGTGACTGCGGTAGAAGTTTCTACCTGCTTCTTCATTTCTTCTCTATTTACCTTGGCTCCTAGTTGGGGGTGGGGGGGAAAAGCTAGGTGGTCTACAAAAAGGACCACCCCATTGCCTCAGATCCCAGGTTCTTGATGTTAAGTAACACATTTTATGTGATCTTAAGGAGAAGAGAATTACATGCTGAATGAATGTCTGCCCTTCCTGTTCAGCCCCTCAGAATCAGCAACCCAAACATCTGTGCTAAATTCTCAAAGAGGAAAAGAGGCTTATTATGGGAAGCAGATTATAAAGTGCTCCTGTTATCATAAAGTGGTCTATTGCCCATCAGGCCCTGGAAGGGGGTCTAACTTGGCCTGAAGTCTGAGGAACTATTCCTGTTCTTTTGATTTTCCAAAAGAAGTGCCTTACCCTCCAAATACTGCCTTCAGGATTATGGGTGGAGAAAATCTCCTCCTGAAGGACTACATTACTTGCTCTCAGAAGAGAATAAACTAATTCTCTATTAAGCATCTTAATGTCCAGTTTTGATTTCATATATTGTACTGTGATAACAGTAATTTGCTGAAACATCTCAGTACTTAAATATATTATATTCAAATTGCTGAATTACAAGTACTAGCTTTGGGAAGCTATGAATGTTCAAGAGAACACAGGAAGGTATTGGGGATTTCCAACTGAATAGAGATGTTATTAAAAGTGTTTTAAAATAATGAGTAGTTTCCTCAATAGATACACTGAAGCAAGGGTAGATTCAAAAAAAAGTAAAAAGTTGCACGAAAGCCTTAGGATTTACTTACATGAATATTGGAAACTTTAGGATTAGCTGTACTGCATAGATGTGTGATGTCATTTTACCAGTTCAGAGAATGGGGGGATAGGGAGGGGATTGGTTAACCAAATATTCTGGTATCACTGTAAGAATTACTACAATCAAATACACACTTATTTGTAGCAAATACATACATGCTAAAGGTAACAAGTTTTCTCTTTGCAATTTGCCAGAGACTTTTGGTTATTGTTATGAAAAACCTTACTTTCTGCAAAAAAAAAAACAAACAACAAACCTAAGGTTGATGAATATGTTGCTCTAGCTACATGTGAACAGATTCTAAGTTTGTGACCATATTCCATTTGGGCTGGAAGAATGAGCCTATTAATGATTTCCATTAAAAAAAAATCTCAGCCCACTGGGGCTAATTCAAGTTGATGTATGGTAGAAATCAACACAATATGGTAAAGCAATTATCCTTCAATTAAAAATAAATAAATCTGAAAACCTCAATCTGTTAATACATAGAATAGTGAACAATATTTCTGTACAGCCACACCTTTCTATAAAGCACTTGTACTACTGAGGCATTAGGAAAGGAGAGACTTAATGTCTATCCTCAGGAAGTTCACTGCATGGGCATGAAAATTGTAGTCTGAATGTTGCAAGTGTTTCTGAGCTGGTCAGTCATTTTCCACTGTGTGCCTCTTCTGACCTTGTCCTCAAGTTTCCCAGCACAACATTGTACACATATGATCAAAGCCCATTAGAACATGTTTTAAATTCAGTTCGATTCCTTCTTTACAAGTGGACTTTTCCCCCATCTTCCTTGCCGGGAGAAGGAGCCCCCACTGTCCAGTATCCTTTATCATTGTTTTTTTCTGTGAATTTGAGGAACTCCCTCCCATTTTCCTCAAAGTTTCTATGTTTTGGTTATCCAATGAGTGCATCCAAAGATATTTATTGGAAAAGAACTATACCAATCACTGTGGGATACACAGATGGATAATATAAAGAGTCTTGCACACAAGAAGCTCATAATCTACATGAACAACCAACACACTTGTGCATACTTAACTCCAGTACTGGTGGCTCAGATGGTAAAGAATCCACCTCTGGTGTAAGAGACCCAGGTTTGATCCCTGGGTCAAGAAGATCCCCAAGAGAAGGAAAAGGCTACCCTCTCCAGTACTCTTGCCTGGAAAACCCCATGGACAGAGATGCATGGCAAGCTACAGTCCATGAGGTTACAAAGAGTTGGACATGACTGAATGAATTAAAAAGTAGAGGCATTACTTTGCCAACAAAGATCCATCTTGTCAAGGTTATGGTTTTTCCAGTAGTCATGTAAAGAGATGAGAGTTGGACTATACAGAAAGCTGAGTGCCAGAGAATTGATGCTTTTGAACTATGCTGTTGGAGAAGACTCTTGAGAGTCCCTTGGACTGTAAGGAGATCCAACCAATCCATCCTAAAGGAGATCAGTCCTGAGTGTTCATTGAAAGGACTGATGTTGAAGCTGAAACTCCAATATTTTGGCCACCTGATGTGAAGAGCTGACTCATTTGAAAAGACCCTGATGCTGGGAAAGATTGAAGGCAAGAGGAGAAGGGGATGACAGAGGATGAGATGGTTGGATGGCATCACTGACTCAATGGAAATGAGTTTGAGTAAACTCCAGGAATTGGTGATGGACAGAAAAGCCTCGTGTGCTGCAGTCCATGGGGTTGCAAAGAGTTAGACACGACTGAGCGACTTACTGAACTGAACTGAATTGAATGACTAAGCATGCAACTCCAGTACAAAGCAAGAGGCAGAAGAGACAGGATTGGGGCAGTGAAGTGGGGCAGGGAACACAGAAGGAAGATGTCAGCTACATTGAATTTAAAATCTTATTGGAACACCCAAAAAGATCCTCCTCTGGAAGTAAGAAATAAGAAACTCAAATGTGAGGGAAATGATAAGACTGAAAATAAATATATTTGAGAGAAATACATGGAGAGGTAGTAATTGAAGCTGTGAGGCTAATAAGGTTAGAGCAGAATTTCTCAACCATGGCACTATTGAAGTTTGGGGCCAGATAATCCTTTGTTGTCAGGGAGGCCGTTCCATGCATTGTATGATTTTTGTCAGTATCCTTTACCTCTACCCTTGAAATGTCAGTAGAACTCCCTCACTGGCTATAACAACCCAAAATGTCTCTAGACTTTGCCAAATGCACTCAAGGGGCAAAACTGTCCCAGGCTAAGGACCACTGGGTGAGAGAGACATAATAGTGTGAAGGGTGAAAAGATCACAAAGGACACAATTTGATGAAATAGGTTTCTAGGGTAGGAGGAGGAGAAAAGCAAAACAACATGGAGAAAAGACAATCATTGAGGTAAATGATTAACCAAAAATATATAACCAAATATATTAAATATTAACAGTAAATATTATTGGCAGTAAATATTAACCAAAATACTGGGGGAGGGAAAGAACTTCAGTTTTGTGAATGAAGCTTAATCTTGGTGAATAAAATGTGCACACATAGCCAAAGAGATGTCCACAGCACTTGTATGTATACACGTAGGCCACATGACTATATAGATCAAAAACATATGTTAGAGAAAGAATACACTCCTAAAATCCTTCTTTATCCATTCTGCTCATTTAATGAGACAGTCCAATTTTATCAAACTATTGCAAAAGTCACTTGACATCTTTTTTAAGAGATTAAATCAGAATCAGTAAAACTGGAAGCAACCGCAGCTGCTTCCTTCTCCCTTTCATGTCCTCACATGCTCTGTACTTCAGTCTCACAGTGTTCTCAAGCTCTCCCCACTCTCCCAAAATGCAATAATCTCAGGAAAGACTTAGATAAACTCTATATGGCTATTAAAAGTGTGAAGTCCAACTCTCCTCTTTTGAAGTTTACAGGATAAAAAGAAGATCCCCATCTGACATGCCAAAGGAGTGAAAATCTAAATCTCTAATTTTGGAAATTCGGGAATCAACAAGTCTTGGGAGAGGATCTTTTTACTGGAGGTGTCTCCCCCAGAACTCCAGAAATTGACCACTTTGGGAACTCTGGTATAGCCAGAAGGCCAGATCTATTGATTTTACCTAGGTGTCTATTACACCAGCTGGTGGCTCAGATGGTAAAGAATCCACTTGCAATGCAGGCTTCGATTCCTGGGTCAGGAAGATCTGGAGAAGGGAATGGCAACCCACTCCAGTATCCTTGCCTGGAGAATTCCATGGACAGAGGAGCCTGGCGGGCTATAAGCTATGGTGTCACAGAGTCTGACACAACCGAGTGACTAATACACAGGTGTCTATTACACCAACTGGAAGAATATCCTTGTCTAGTCAATCCACTCCCTTATCTCTAGGGAGAAAGAACATCCAGTTTCCCTAGTAGGAAAGAATTGTAGAAAATGGAGAGCATTGCCTAAGCACATGCAGGAAATATGCTTAGGTTGGAAGAGTCAGGGTGGAAGATCATTCCTGAGACAATTGTCCTCAACGCCTTGCGAAACCAAGGATAAAACATACCATATATAATGGGATTGAAAGCAGAATTAAAATAGCCCAACCAGAGAAAGAAGTTGTACAAATCTTCAGGCATTGTAAAATTAATGAAAGGGTCTGTGATTGTCAAGACAAAAAAGGGAAGCCAACACAACACAAATACTCCCATCACGATGCTCAAAGTCTTGGTGGCCTTGCTTTCTGTTTTGGTTGATGCCTTCATTTTGCTTTCTGACCCAATGTGTTTCATCATAGAACCTGTGCCAATCTGTTTAGCGTGCTTCCTGGCTACTGTGAAAATATGTATGTAAATTCCCACCATTACCGTCCCAGGGAGAAAGAAGGCTATAAAGGAGGCCAGCACCCCCCAGAGCTTGTTAAATATCAGCACACATAAACCTGTACAGTCAATGGCTGCAACAAAGTCTTCTGCACCAATTATGTTTAATTCTGAGAATACCAGGCCAAAAGCAAAAAAGATGGGAATAGACCAACTGATGAGTAGAAAGACTCCTACGAGAGAGATGGTAATTTTGGTGACATAATGCAAAGGGTCACAAATAGCATAGTAGCGATCCACTGAGATGAAGCAGAGGTGAAAAATGGAGGTGGTACACAGCATGATGTCACAACAGCTGTGGACTTTGCAAAAGAGATCGCCAAAGTACCAGCAGGACTCAATGGACCGGATCATACTGAAGGGCATGACCACACAGCTTAGCAAGAAGTCAGTGGTGGCCATGGAGAGGATCAGGAAGTTGGTGGGGGAGTGGAGCTGCTTGAAATGGGCAATGGAAATGATCACAACCAGGTTGCCCAGCATGGTCATTACTATGGCACTGATCATGGCAACATACAAGGCACAGGCACTCAGCCCAGACCTCATGTTTCTAGGGCATGAATTGTTCACCAGAGCAAAGCAGAACTGTACTTCTGAAGGGTTCCAAAGGTCCAGTGAATTCATTGTCTTTGTCTTGTGTGTACTATGAGTCTTTTGCAGAAATACTATTTCTCTCTTTCCTGTGAAAGAAAGAGGAAAAACAATAAAAATAGTGCAGTTTTTCAGAGAGGCCCAACTCACTGCACTTTCAATCCTGGGATAAGCTCCCTACTGACTGTGAGTGCTGCTTCCCAACTTTAATGTGCATATGAATCAGTTAGAGATCTTTTCAAAACACAGATTCTAGTTCTGGGGTGGGGACTAAGAATCTGCTTTTCTCACCAGCTCTTGGGAAATGCCAGTGCTATTAGTCTAAGGATCATCCCTTGATTAGAAAGGGACTGCTGCTGCTGCTGCTGCTAAGTCGCTTCAGTCATATCCGACTCTGTGCGACCCCATAGACGGCAGCCCACCAGGCTCCCCTGTCCCTGGCATTCTCCAGGCAAGAACACTGGAGTGGGTTGCCATTTCCTTCTCCAAAGCATGAAAGTAAAAAGTGAAAGTGAAGTCGCTCAGTTGTGTCTGACCCTCAGCGACCCCATGGACTGCAGCCTTCCAGGCTCCTCTGTCCATGGGACTCTCCAGGCAGGAGTACTGAAGTGGGGTGCCATTGCCTTCTCTGAGAAAGGGACTAAGTACAACTAAATGAATATTGTCACCCAACACCTAAATAACCCAGTTAAAACCACCTAAGTAATCCAGGTAAATGCATGTTCTGATTGTACCAATATGTTGTCCTTACTCAGGATTCTGAAAACACGGACACATCAAGAATTTTCCCTGTCCCACTTTTATTAATCAATTTGATTTACTGGATAATTCCCCTCAAGAATTACCAGGACCTTGGGAACTATTCTTTAATGCTGAGTTTAAACAATAATTGTGATCTAAAGATTATGCATCTTCTTTTTTTTTCTTTTTTTAAATTTCTCTTGTGAATATTTGCAAATGTTTTGGATCCTGCCATTTAATACATACTCTTCAATTAAGAAAATATTTTTCTCTTCAATGTACTCAATATAGATTTCAGAGTTTAGAACAATATATGTAACTAAAAATACTCTAAAGCCTACAAGATTATACAGAAATTGCCTCCAAAGAGGGATGGGAAATATCTCAAATGATAGATTGTGAAATTCTCTGGGTTATCTCCTTCCATTTGGCAGTCACATTCATTTATAAACTCACATTCAAGTTGATGTCATCTTGTCCACAGATTTTAAGTCTCACATTGGTAACGAATTTGACAGAGTGCTCACTGATTTTACTTTATGTAATTTATGCTGTTGTACTTAAAATGTGAAAATAATGGGACTGACTCCTCTGGAGTATGACAAGGGTTTGACTTGTTTTTCCAGTGCTAAGACTGGATGTGTAACTCTGATGACCAGTGACAAGCATTCATGAGATCTAAGGTCAGGTTGGAGAATGGAGTTTAACCTGAGAATAGACTAAGACTCACTGGTCCATTGGGAAAATGAACCCACCAGCAAGTCCTTGACAGATTTACTTGGAAAAGATACTAGTGAGAATACATGTAACTTTGAAAATAATATTTACATTTACAATACTTGTAACCATAGCTTAACAATTTTTTCCAATGTGCATTATTTGAAACCTTAACATTATCCACATTTTATTTGCTCTGGTTATAGTGAATTAATTTTGTAGACTAGTATTTTTCTTATATATTTTAAATAAACCATTCCAATATTATGCAACTGAGTTGAACTTCAGAAACCAAAACGTGGAGAGTAACATATGAGAGACAAAGATTTTTCAACAGTTTTTTAAACTGCAAAGTATCCAGCACTAATTATTTGATTACTTATCATTTTTGTTCCTAAACTCTGATATACATATAATAAAATCTTAACTACCTAATCACCTTTGATAAATGAACTTTTAAAATTATTTTTATCCTTTTACTCTCAGGAATTAAAAAAATTTTTAATTATTTTAAAAATTATCTTGAAAGATATCTAACAATTACCACAAAATAACTTATACATTTGTCACCCATTAATAGGCTTCCCTACAGGTAAAGAATGGCAACTTATTCCAGTATTCTTGCCTGGAAAATTCCATGAACAAAGGATTGATATAATTTAACCTCCTAGGTTTGTAAAGTGAATTTTGTTTGTTTTATTTTGGAAGACAAGTTATGAAACAGCTGCTAGAAATTAATAGTATTATTTCATGTTTCTGATGAATGGTTGTATATATTAGAGAAATATTTTAACATTTAAACATCATATTAAGACAAAAGGATAGAATAAAACACATTTATTCTAAAAGTTAATACATGGAAGATTTGTTAAAAGAATATCAAAGATACTTAAGCTTTTTATCTTAAGTTCTTAATTAAAAGTTGCAAAATAAATAAGCAAATGCAAGTATAACTACTAGTCTACTGCTTTGTTAAAAAAGAAAATAGTCCAGAAAAAAAAAAGGAAATTATTAAGTGCACAGGATTTTATTTAAAAACTTAACAAAGTAAAGATTCCTTTTCATTGAAGCTTCACCTCCAGGAAAGAATTTTTTAATAACAGTAATTTTTAATAATGTAAAGTTAAATCCTCTATGGCATCTGATTTTTATCATGGGACATTGTTGTTACACCTATTTTTTTTAAATTACTGACATTTCAAAAAAGGATCAAATTAATGACAACACTGCAAAGAATGGCCTAAGGAAAGTATAGAAAATTGTTAATTTTACCAGGAGGTAAAAAGAAATATTTACTAGCAGTTCTGGAGAGAAGCAAAAACTGTGTTACTTTTTAGTTCAAATTTCATTCTTTCAGGGAAAAAATTACAGAATGGATAAACAGACTCAAGGACACTAAAATAATAATTTTGAAAAATGTAAAAGTTTCTCAGAATTTCAAGGAAAATATGAAAAAGAAATTATATGATAATTTTCCTCAAGTATTAAATATTTAAAAGTCTATTAATATATATGTATTTTCCTCAAATAAGAAGGAAAATATCCAACAAGTTCAGTAATATATTGCAAGTGAAATGGAAGAAATAAGGAGAGAACTTATATTTGCTTTATCAGGAATGATTTTTCTCCTCTTACTGGTTATGAGGCTTAAACACCACCTCTGAGACTGTTTTTCTGAAAACAATGATTTTATCTTGCTTTGCTCTATCTCACTCAAACAATAATTTCCTAGGTAAGAGAGATTACTTGTGAATTAGATGTGAGAAATGACTGATGTAGATCTTTAGAACTGCCTCTTTAGAATTCCAGTGATTTTTAAAAAATGATCCAAATTTATTTTTATCAATCTTATGCTTTGTAGAATTTAGAGATTAATATTTTAAGTTTGGTTCTTTGAACTTGAAATAAATAAACACATACATACATACATAAATACATATATCTGATCTTTTCTCTCTCTTAAGATATTCTTCTTTTGCTTATCAGAATTTGTTTGGCTAAGTTGGTAATTTGGAGCTAACATGACTGAAAAGTGATTTATTTGCTGTGCTAAGGTTTCTTACCATGCAAATGAGCCTTATGCTTCATCACTCTCTTCCCTGCTGATTTTCCCCCAGAAAAGACACTTAGGCCTGAGATCTTATTGGTAGGCTCATGGCAGTCTGTGTTGTCATCAGTATTTATACACAAAATATGCCTCCTGTGGCTGCATTACCTGGGTTGTGCTATTAACAGGCGTGTTCTTTAACAACTTCGGCATGTTGTCAGCAGAAATGCTATATCGAGTCACCAGAGAATTGGCTCTGGGAGAATAAAAGTTTTGTGCTATCATCTCCATGACTTCAAAGGGGCACCAAGAACTAGCCTCGCAGAAGGCGAAAGTGGAGAAGATTGAAAGGGGGAGAGGAAAGGTGGGAAGGAGGAACGAAGGAAGGAGTTAAAATCCAAGAAATGCTCACTATACTTATTACCAAATGCTAGATGTTTTCAAATAGTGAGTTTTTTAATTCTTGTGAAAATTTGACTAATTTATATGTCTTTTCCTTCTGCTGCCATGTATAAATCAATGATACTCATTCACACTGCAGTGCTTTGTCTATAATTTCCTGAGCCCAAACCAAAGGCAATAAGAACCATGCTTCAAACCAACCAAAGGAAAAGGGGAAACTTCCATCATCATGTGGGTATTTTCATAGTCACTGGGAGAAGGTGTGTCCACTAGTGCACCATAGTTCCAGTGGGGCACTAAGCTTCTGGGAGTTTATGATGATAATTTTATTATCCATCACACCACAAAACTGTTATATTTTAAATACCCAATGTTTCAGTTCAGTTCAATTCAGTTCAGTTGCTCAGTCATGTCCGACTCTGTGACCCCATGAATTGCAGCATGCTAGGCCTCCCTGTCCATCATCAACACCCTGAGTTCACACAAACTCATGTCCATCGAGTCGGTGATGCCATCCAGCCATCTCATCCTCTGTCGTCCCCTTCTCCTCCTGCCCCCAATCCCTCCCAGCATCAGAGTCTTTTCCAATGAGTCTTTTTTAACTCTTTGCATAAGGTGGCCAAAGTATTGGAGTTTCAGCTTCAGCATCAGTCCTTCCAATGAACACCCAGGACTGATCTCCTTTAGGATAGACTGGTTGGATATCCTTGCAGTCCAAGGGACTCTCAAGAGTCTTCTCCAACACCACAGTTCAAAAGCATCAATTCTTCGGTGCTCAGTTTTCTTCACAGTCCAACTCTCACATCCATACATGACCACAGGAAAAACCATAGCCTTGACTACTCGAACCTTTGTTGGCAAAGTAATGTCTCTGCTTTTGAATATGCTATCTAGGTTGGTCATAACTTTCCTTCCAAGAAGTAAGTGTCTTTTAATTTCATGGCTGCAATCACCATCTGCAGTGATTTTGGAGCCCAAAATATTTAGAGGGTATCAAAGCTTATTTATAAAAAATAGAATCAAATTATCTATGTTTAAATTAACTGGTCAAAATTAACTTTTACAACCTCTAAGGATTTTCATCATAAAATGAATAGGAATGATAGGAAAATAGTGTTTTCTTTACACATTCATCTGGGTTTACAAAACTTCTCTTTAGAAGTTTCTTCCCAGGTAGGTGAAGCAAATCAACCACATAGTATTAATATAGTTTGTGCTCAGTTTAATAGTAATCTTTCTACATTTGTCATTTTCAGTATTTGTAATGTTTAAGGGAATTTAGCATTTACTACAAAAGCTTTATGATTCCCACTTAAAAATACATCATTAAATCATTGATTTAGCCATGATTTTTAAGTTGAGAGAAAGAAGTAAAGTTTGTTAAGTTTACTAAGGTTCTTATAATTGTTAAGATTTTTAAATTTACCATTTGTAAGTCATTAAATTTGCAAGAGCTAGGTACTGGGGATGTTTTATGTATATTTGACAATTAAATTTTCAAAAAGTGACCTTAAAATTTTAATTTGATAAATGTAAATAAAAATATTGAGGAAATTCAATTACCTAAGTCTCTAACTGCTTCTTAAAAGATGTTGTGAAAATTTACTAAGTGTAGAATAACTTATATTCTAAGTTAAATAAAGTTCAATAGAAATTATAAGTTAAATTTTAAAAGATCTAATTTCTTCAATATTGTTTTCTAAATAAAATATTAATTCTTAAAGCCAAAATTATCTTAAATACTCTTTTTTATACACAAAAGGACACCAGAAATCTCAAGATGACAACTGATCTTCAAGAGAAAAAGAAGTTTACGAAGTGGAGGAGGGTGAATCACCCTCAGGTAGGGCCAACAAAGGGGGAATCATTTATTAGGGGACCAGTGATTCCTTTAGAGGAGGGTAGACTTCAGAAGAGTGACTAAGTGTAGAAACTTAGTTTCGACACAAAGAGTGACTTTGTGTAGAAACACAAAGAAAGGCCAAGTCAGGCTTATACAGACCTGATGTCTTTGAGGGGAGTTTCAAAATTGTATCTCAAAGCAATGAAAAGCTATATTCATTCTCGGTCCAGCAGGAAACAGATGGTGCAATCAGCTTGTATGATTGAGGAGAGTTTAATTTAAAAAAAAAGAAAGAAAGAAACTATTTACAAAGATGTGGGCAGTGTTTAAGGAAACGAGTCAGAAAATTCTAGCACCCAGGGGCAGCAATAGCAGGAAAATCCTATGGACAGAGGAGCCTAGTGGGCTATAGGCCATCAGGTCGAAAAGAGGCAGACACAACTGAGCGCAGCAGCATTACCTTGGCTGGAACTGACAGAAGATGAGGATGGCTCCAGGAGCACTAGAGGATGGCTGTATGGAAAAAGAGTCTGAATGGCCTTTCCTGAAGGATTCAGCCAGCCCCAGGGTAACTTGGCAGGGAGGTGGCCTGGGTTAAGCATCCCAATTGCCCCTCCTTCCGTCCTCACATCTCCTGCCGGTGTTTCCTCTTGGTAAAATGCCATCCATCAGACACTCCAGGGCAAGAGACCTTGTAAATCCTAATCTGAATCTGTGCTTTCTACCCAGAGTTCATGGAGAAGGCTTGGACAAGCAGAAGGGATTTAGCTTGGAAACCATGTAAGATATTTAAGAGGAAAGTGTCAACTTGGGATAATTGTGCAGAGTAGATTGCAAAGCTGTGAAATGGGAGGCAAGAACACTAGCTAACATGGTAAGAGAAGAGGCATATGCTGAGAATCAATTCTAAGTAAATATTCTTATCCCTTACTGAGTATCCAATATCTATCTCAGTGAATGTAGACAATTTTCCTGTAGCCTCTTGGCTGTATATTTCATGCAGCCAGCTAAGTCCATTCTAATAGATTGTCCCATTTATATTTAGATAGATTTAGTCTTTCAGTCTAATCACATGCTAATGTTCTACATACTAAATCTGGCCATCCCTACACTGCTCCCTTCCCACTTTGAAAATTCCTAATCCTGCTTCCCTGAGAAGCACCTGGGCATAAACACACACACACACACACACACAGACAGACACACAAACAGAGGACAAAGACTCTCTCCTTTGATCAAATTTTAATCAAGCTCCTATGACTTCTCTGCTTGCCTAAGCCAAACTTGGACTTCCCTCTTTGCTGTGGTAGACTCTAGATTAAGCAAGAATCCTACTAAGTCAGTTTAGCAAAAACTCCCCTACTCTTGGTATCTGACTAGCCTCACTATCTTATCACTCTGCCCTTCGTTCAGCAAGAATTCTGATGAGTCAGTCTAGCAAGAATGCTCCTTGATGTTTCCTCTTAATAATTTTCCATCCACTACTCACAACCCAGTCCCTTGGGAACAAATCCCCACCGCACCTTGTTAGAGTTGAATTCAATCTCTTTATTTTACTACAAAAACCCTATTGTAGAAGCTTTCCTTGAATAAAATCTGCCTTACAGTCTTTAACAAATGTCATGAATAATTTATCTCTAACAGAGCATGAAGTTTTTAAGAGCAAAGAAATTGTTCAGAAATAGAGAAACAGATGAGAATTTTAAAAGTTGAAGGAAGCCAAACAGAGCAGGTGCAATCACTGGATGTGAAGTGTATCTACTACTGAAGGGGTTCAAGTCTATTTTAATGTCCTCATCTGTGAAGGGAGTGGCATAATAGGATCATGTCCATGGTCTTCTGAGACTCTCAGGAAGAAGGATCCTGGGCTTGCTTTCACAACTTAATATGTCTCTTCTTGGACAGAGCATAAAATATTCACTTCAAGACCAGCAGTCAGATTGGGTTAATAAATACACTTTGGTAAACATAAAAATATTCATTGGCTACCAATTATACATTTATTATGCACATTTGCTTTTCTACCAACAAATAGTTTTTGTTCAGTTACTAAGTTGTGTCCACCTTTTTGCGACCCCAAGGACTGCAGCACACCAGGCTCCTCTGTCCTCCACTATCTCCCACAGTTTGCTGAAATTCATGTCCATTGTGTCGGTGATGCTATCTAACCATCTCATCCTCTGCCAACCCTTCTCCTCCTGCCCCCTCAATCTTTCCCAGCATCAGGGTCTTTTCTAGTGAGTGCAATGAGTCAGCTCTTCCCATCAGGTAGCCAAAGTACTGGAGCTTCAGTTTCAGCACCAGTCCTTCTGATGAATATTTAGGATTGATTTCTTTTAGGATTGACTGGTTTGATCTGCTTGCAATCCAAGAGTCTTTCAAGAGTCTTCTCCAACACCACAGTTCAAAAGCATCAATTCTTCAGCATTCAGCTTTCTTTATGATCCAGTTCTCACACCCATACATGATTACTGGAAAAACCATAGTTTGACTCTACGGATTTTTGTCAGCAAAGTGATGGCTCTGCTTTTTAATACGCTACCTAGGTTTGTCATAGCTTTCCTTCAAAGAGCGAAAATGTTTTAATTTCATGGTGCATGTAACAAGTACAGGGAATAAAAACTGTAATGAATGAAGTAGTCCTTACTGAATATTATGCTTCAAGACACAATTTGAACCTGTATATTTGAATTATATTATTAAATTATTATTGGATCTAGAATTATTGAAATTTAATAAAATAATATTTGCAGTGACCTGGGGATGTAACGTACATGCTTCAGGTCAAAGTAATAATAATCTCACTTTCAATACTCCATTCACTTGTAATGGCCTTTTTATTAATGTGCTTCAGGAAACAGATTTGCACTTTCTGAATGGGAGCTAAATATTTTTCCTGACACTATATATTTAAGAGCTTTCTGAAACCATGGATAAAAGAAGCCATGAATGAGAGGATTGCAAGTGGAGTTGAAGTACCCAAGCCACACTAAAAGATCAAGTACTATCATGGGAGTGGAGTGATCTAGATATGGGTCAATCAAAACAGCAAGAAAACAAGGCAACCAGCAAGCTAGAAACACTCCCATTACTATGCCCAGGGTCTTGGCCGCTTTGCGATCCTTTTTCTTGGATAAGTTTTTTCTCACTTCCCGCTTTGTGTTTTCAGGCATGTTGTCTATAACTCGAGCATGTTGTTTGGAAACAATAAAGATTTTGCCATAAATACCAACCATAATGGAGCCAGGAGTAAAAAAACACGTAGTGAACAATATTGTCCCCCAAAATTTGTTGAAAGCAAGAGCACAGAAATTGAAGCAAGCAACAAGAATCTCATAGTTCTGCATACCAGAAACATTGGCCTTGGATAGAACTAAACCAAAAGAAAAAAGAGCAGGGGCTAACCAGCAAAATGCCAGCAGCCACTTTATCATGGAGATGGTCATTGTGGTTGCATAGTGTAGAGGATAACACACAGCATAAAATCTATCAATAGCAATGGAGCAGAGGTGGAAAATGGAGGCCAGACTTAACATCATGTCAAAGCTTGTGTGGAATTTACAAAAGCCATCCCCAAAATACCAGCAGCTCCCTACTGATCGCACCATGCTATATGGCATAATGACCAAACCCAGCAGAAAGTCTGTGGTTGCCATAGAGAGGATCAGAAAATTTGTGGGAGAGTGAAGCTGCTTGAAATGCGATATGGAAATGATTATAACCAAGTTTCCAAAGATAGTAATGAACATGGCTCCGATCATAATTGAGTACATTATTACTCGAATATGAAAATGGCGGTAGGTGGGAGGACAGGATTTATTTCCAAATTTTGGACAACTGGATAAATCTTCAGGAATATAAGTTAGATCCATGGTGCTTTATCTCTTTAAACTCCTTTTCTGGATGGTAAGTCAATGTTTCTTCTTCTCTTAAAATGATTCCAGGAAATTTCAGCCCTGAAAGTACAATGAAGTCACCTGTCATTAATTCATTTCAATTTCAACATTACTCATTATCAGAGAAATGCAAATCAAAACCACTATGAGGTACCATTTCATGCCAGTCAGAATGGCTGCGATCCAAAAGTCTACAAGCAATAAATGCTGGAGAGGGTGTGGAGAAAAGGGAACCCTCTTACACTGTTGGTGGGAATGCAAACTAGTACAGCCACTATGGAGAACAGTGTGGAGATTCATCAAAAAACTGGAAATAGAACTGCCTTATGATCCAGCAATCCCACTGCTGGGCATACACACTGAGGAAACCAGAACTGAAAGAGACACGTGTACCCCAATGTTCATTGCAGCACTGTTTATAATAGCCAGGACATGGAAGCAACCTAGATGTCCATCAGCAGATGAATGGATAAGAAAGCAGTGGTACATATACACAATGGAGTATTACTCGGCCATTAAAAAGAATACATTTGAATCAATTCTAATGAGGTGGATGGAACTGGAGCCTATTATACAGAGTGAAGTAAGCCAGAAAGAAAAACACCAATACAGTGTACTAACGCATATATATGGAATTTAGAAAGATGGTACAATAACCCTGTATGAGAGACAGCAAAAGAGACACAGATGTATAGAACGTCTTTTGGATTCTGTGGGAGAGGGAGAGGGTGGGATGATTTGGGAGAATGGCATTGAAACATGTATAATATCATATATGAAACGAGTCGCCAGTCCAGGTTCGATGCACGATACTGGATGCTTGGGGCTGGTGCACTGGGACGACCCAGAAGGATGGTATGGGGAGGGAGGAGGGAGGAGGATTCAGGATGGGGAACACATGTATACCTGTGGCAGATTCATTTTGATATATGGCAAAACCAATACAATATTGTAAAGTTAAAAAATAAAATAATATAAATGGTGCTTACTTTCTGAGTTGTTTGCTGCATTTGAAAGTGAAAAATCTCAACTGCTTGCTCTTTCCTGTTTTAGTCAATTTTACTCTATTTCATCCTTCTCTTTCATTTCATCCTTCTTTATTCACACTTTGCCCAATCAAATTTAGCACGACTCATATTGATCATAGGCATGCCTTTCTCTTATTCTGCTGCTGCTAAGTCGCTTCAGTCGTGTCCAACTCTGTGCAACCCCATAGACGGCAGCCCACCAAGCTCCCCTGTCCCTGGGATTCTCCAGGCAAGAACACTGGAGTGGGTTGCCATTTCCTTCTCCAATGCATGAAAGTGAAAAGTGAAAGTGAAGTCGCTCAGTCATGTCTAACTCTTAGCGACCCCATGGACTGCAGCCTACCAGGCTCCTCTGTCCATGGGACTTTCCAGGAAAGAGCACTGGAATCGGGTGCCATTGCCTTCTCCATCTCTTATTCTACTGGGAGACAAAGAACTAGTCTATCCTGTTTTCCCTGAATTCTCGGTACTCAGGTTAATGCCTGTAGCAGGTGCTAGATGCGTGTTAATGATGAATAAGTATATACATAAATGTGAAATTATGGCTGTTTTAAAATACTTGCATTGTTCCAATAAAAGCAACTGTTTCAATACACTTATAACTTGGCTGAAAAGAATCAAATAATTTCAGGAGCTCAGTTCATGAAAGTATCTTTCTATATTAAATTGTTTCTGATACTGCTATAAAAGAATCACTCCCAGAGTAGCATTTAGAGAGGCAGACCTGAGAGATTTTCTCTAAACATATTTTGCTGATCCTTTAGGCTAGTGAGATAAGACCTAAGGATTTTGAGTCCAAATACAGATATGAAGGCATTAATAAAAGGAAAAAAAAAAAAAAACAAAACGCTGCAGTGGTTTCAGCTAAATGCCTTTGGGAGACGGTGGCAGTGGTGGCATAAGAACCCACTCAGTGCTCCATGACCCTGTTAGGATGGAGTTATATGTGTTCTCAGTCATGTCCAACTCTTTGCAACCCTATGGACTGTAGCCCGCCAGGCTGCTCTGTCCATGGGATTTTCCAGGCAAGCGTACTGGAGTGAGTTGTCATTTCCTGCTCCAGGGGATCATCCTGACCCAGGGATTGAACTTACATCTCCTGTGTCTTCTGCATTGCTGGTGGGTTCCTTATCCGCTAAGTCATCAGGGAAGCCAGGATGGGGTTATACTGGCTTTAACGTCCCTTATGCATTGTTTGGTCCCTTATGTTTGCAGAGTTGGAAGTGCTCTTCCTGCTGATTCACATACTCTGAAAAATTAAAGGAAATACTATGTGAGAGACTTACAACTTAACAACTACACTTACATAGTTCTAAGTCCATGAACATGCAGGCAAAGTACACTATTATCCAAATTTAGTTTTCCCTCCTTTTTATCTGTTGAAAAAACTCATATCAGATGGATTAGCAAAGGAATAAACATTAGTGTTGTTAGTTCTTTAATATACTAACTCAAATTAAATGTTTAATTTTTTATTTGTTTGAACTTAGATAAGGTTGATAAAATAATGCGCTTTCACTTTCTCCTTTAAATTTTGATTGTTCCATGCTTCCTGGCATCTAAGACTGAAGCCTAAAGTATTTCAGCTGCTAGAAAACTGCTTAAGGGAACTCTATACAATTTCAAATCCACTTCTCAAAATGTAGACTTTTCTGAATGTCTCTGTTTATATCTTTCAGTTAGGAGAAAGAGACTTTTTACTGAAACTAGGACCAATTTAAAGACCTGGAACTAACACGAATAATAACTGTTTCATTTCTCTCTCCATCAGTCAGAAAGTAATGTCACTTTTTATAATATCTGTTTAAAAAAAAAATCTTAAACTCCAAGTCTCAAACATAAATTCTATTTTTTAAAGCTCCAAAATCATGCTTAGCCTAAAAAGTAGATGCCACTCAAACAGCAGATTTGTGTTAATATTTTTATTAAATAAAGATAAAAGTATGATTTTATGAGTAATTTCAAAATTTGAACAGTATGTATATTGCAACAGTGTAAATAGTACATGTAGTATAACAGGAAAGATAAGCAAAAGTTTAAAATTTGCAAAAATCCATGATGTTGGATCTTTTCTGTAAGTTTTCTAACATCTTACATAGACCATAATGATTATTTGAAGACTACAATAACAGAAACTGCTTGGAAACCATTCCTGGGATGACAATAAGTAGATTGCATTCAAATGCTGTGCTGAAAACTAAGATAAAGAGAAGAAAAAAAATTTTTTCCTGTGACTGATTTCTATGACAAAAGATTAATTTATTCCAAATAAATGGAATGAGTTTGTAAGTAAGCTTCATAAAACGATACGGCAATTCGCAATGGGCGGAGATAACACCTTGAAAACAGTCTTCTTAAAAACATCTGGGAGCAGGAAAAATATTTTAACTGACAGTAAGTACATACCAGAAACAGGCAGAGAGACCTCCATGTCAGAGAGCAGGGAGAGAAAGCAGAGTGCAAATTAAAACCATAGTAAATATCTTTCTCATAAATAACCATAAACTATAGCATTATTGAAAAACAAACAGAAGAGAAAATCTTTACTACAACTATCAAAGAAGTATGAGGTCCAACGGAAATTGATCTAAATAAATGTTTTATCAAGTCTTTGTGTACTTTTTTTGGTGGAGACACCGAAAAGGTCTGGAAAAACATGCCTTGGCTACAATATCGGAGCACTAGTTTGCCTATGATAAATAATAAATCTTTTCCGCATCTGTTGGAGTGGAAACCCCGGTTGTAACCCCTCCTCCCTTCAATCTACAATGCTCCAGCAACTTTTGATCATGTAGTCTCTGTATTCCCTGCAAATACCTGTGATTTGGCCAGTCCCCTTTTCTCTACCTGACCCTTCATCTCTTGAAAATCTGAAGGCTTAGCTCAAATATCATTTCCTGCTAGAAACCTTTTTTCACTCTCCCAGTTGGACTATTGGGATGACTAAAGATCTTAGAGTTATATTGTCTTCCGCATTTTACAGCTGACTTTGATTTCTAATGCCTTTTATTTTATCCTTTTCCTAGCACAACACTTTAAAAAATATGCATTACGTTAATTTACAATTCAATTTTTTGAGAAGTTTACAGTTAATGCGATAAAATGCCCTTAACTGTCTAAGTCTGGCAACACTTAGAACAGAGCTGTGTTCATCTCAGGTAAGCAGTAATGGCTTGCTGAGTTAAATGGTAAGAAATTAATTTTAACACATTAAGAAACCTATATAATAGGCACTTTGTCTGATGGTATTAGAAACATTTGGTTTGAGAAAGATTAAGTCATTAGGGAAACAGCAAATCTTGTTTATTTAAAATTTTTTTTAAAAACTTTTATCATGTGTTGGTTTCTGCCATACAACAACTCAGATCAGCCATAATTATACATACCTTGCCTTCCTCCCTAACCTCCCTTCCCTCCCCTCATCCCATCCCTCCAGGTCATCACAGAGCAGCAGGCTGGGCTCAGTGTTAAACAGCAACTTCTCATCAGCTATCCATCTTACACCTTATAGTGTAGTGTATACATAAAGTAGCTAATGCTACTTTCTCCATTCCTCCCACTCTCTTCCTCCTGCACTGTGTCCACAAGTCCAGTCTCTAAGTCTGCATCCAATCTCTACATCTGCACCTCCATTCCTTCCCTGCAGATAGGTTCATCAATATAATTTTTCTAGACTCTGTATATATGCGTTAATACACTGTATTTGTTTTTCTCCTTCTGACTTACTTCATCCACCTCACTAGAGCTTACTCAAATTTGTTCTTTTTTATGGCTTATTTACAAAGTATCTAATAAATCCTCTCCCTAAACATACAATATTCCAAATGAAACCCAGCCAACAAAAATTTGGATATTTTAAAGTTTTTAAATTACTTGAAAGTCACATTTCCACTGCCTTCTCCCAACTTTTTCATGTATAGAATGTAACCAAGGTCTTGAGGGAGCTGCTGCTGCTGCTAAGTCACTTCAGTCGTGTTCGACTCTGTGCGACCCCATAGACGGCAGCCCACCAGGGTCCCCCATCCCTGGGATTCTCCAGGCAAGAACACTAGAGTGGGCTGCCATTTCCTTCTCCAATGCATGAAAGTGAAAAGTGAAAGTGAAGTCGCTTCAGTCATGTTTGACCCTTAGCGACCCCATGGACTGCAGTGTATCAGGCTCCTGCGTCCATGGGATTTTCCAGGCTTGAGGGAGCAGTTGTTACTAAATGCTGTAACTAACATTGCAATCCAGGTCTTTTGGTTCCTGCTGCAATAAGCTTCCCATGATTGTTTACTCTCCAAGAATGGGAAATAATAATATCAATAAGAAAGTGTAGGGCTTCATCTGTTCATATTTCTTTCATACAGTCCTTGCTAATTAAATTATGGCCTGTAATCAGCTATGGATGATATCATCTCCTAGGAACATTTTTGGAAATGAAAAATCTCAGACCCTTCCCCCAGTGCACATTTTGCCCGGATAATATATTATTTACATGATCAATGAATTCTGGAAGAATGGTTCTAGACAATAAAGAAGCTGTATTTTTAGTTTGGATACTCTTTGAGTATGAAATGAGTGGATAATCTTGAGGAATAAAGAGTGACAGACTAACTCAAGTAAATGTTGCTTGCAAGAGAAAAAAATGTCAAAAGTGAAATGTGTAATGTCTGGCAGTGAATTAAATAGTATATACCAAGAGGTTTTTTTTTTAGCTATATTATCAAAGAGGAGAGAGCATTTTAACATTATTAAAACACATATGTAACTTACATTTACTATAATGTCTTGCATAGTTCCTGTTATCTGCAAAAACATTTTAAAAATGCCCTACATAGAGACTTTAAACCTTGCCATTTTGATGTAAAATTTAAGACCTTTTTTCATAATAATTATTTTGCAGTTAGAAAAAAATTCTGCCTTCTCTCTTGCATGCTATTTGTAACAATTTGGGGTTCTTTGTAAAATTTAGTTACTGTTATTCAGTTATTTTGGAGAAGAGAATAAATCAGATTAAAAAAACTAGGATAGTACATTTCTAATTCTTTTTATTGACTCAGTACCTTTCCTCTCTTAATAAGTTAGTTGTCAATCATTGCGTCTCTTCTGGTGGCTTTGCAGGCATCAGGTCAGGATTGTAGAGAGTGTAGTGTCAAGGACTGAGATATCTGACTCATAAAAGTTTCCCTCTTCTCTCCAGAGGACTGGAGTGAAGAACACAGACTCAGGAGTTCCTAGAGGGAAACTAAGTGCACAGCCCCAGTGGAATTGCTCTTTTATCTCTCTTTCCTGAGGGATATTAATCTATTCTATCTATTTTTAATATCCCAGATAGTTTTCAGTGTTTTTTTCCCAAATAAAGGATGACAATTTCATATCAATTTCATGGTCATTTGGGCTTCATTCGGGTAAAATAGGGCAGTAAAATTTCTGTATCTTAAAAACATATAGACTTACGTAGGTAAATTAAATGTTGGCTGATATCCAAAGCAGAAATAATTGTCTGACTCATAAAAGGCCTCAGTTTACACTTTGATTCCTGGATGAAATGAGAAAATATTGGGATGGGAGAAAAGTATTTATTTTTGCTTCAGTGATTTGTTCCAGTTTAATAGAATCCTAGTTTAAAAAAATAAAAGTGGACGATCCCATTAAATCTTGATAAAAACTAGTGTAGTAAATCAGGAACACTGAACAAGAATCCAGAAAGCTAAGTTCTAGTTCTGCTTCTAAAGAAAATTGTATCAGTTCAGTTCCATTCAGTTGCTCAGTCGTGTCTGACTCTTTGCGACCCCATGGACTGTAGCACGCCAGGCTTCTCTGTCCATCACCAACACCCAGAGGCTGCTCAAACCCATATCCATCGAGTCGGTGGTGCCATCCAACCATCATATCCTCTGTCATCTCATTCTCCTCCTGCCTTCAATCTTCCCAGCATCAGAGTCTTTTCCAGTGAGTCAGTTCTTCGCATCAGGTGGCCAAACTATTGAAGTTTCAGCTTCAATACAATAGAAAATTGTATAATCTGGGGCAAATCATTCAATCTCCCTTGAATTCAGCTTTATCATCTACAATAGCCTATAAAATTCTGAGTGTGAGGGGAAACAGTACTGACTTTGGGAATGAATACAGGGTGAACAGTGGAAAGAGGAAAGCAGATAGGAACCTGGGTTACTGTTTTTCAACTAGTGAACAAGCCAGGGTGACCACATTCTGAAATTAAAAAGTGTCTCATAGAGACACAGACAGAGAGAACAAATGTACGGACACCAAGAGGGGAGGGAGGGGGTGGGATGAATGGGAGATAGGGATTGATGCGTGTACACCACTATGTATGAAGTAGATGGCTGGTGAGGGTCTACTGTATATGATTCCACTTCTATGAGATACCTAGAATAGTCGAATTCATAGTCATAAAGTACTCTGGTAGCTGCCAAGTGTTGGGGAGTAGAGCGTAGTAAGGTGGGGAAGGGAGATGGGGAGTTTTTAATGGGAACAAAGTCTGGTTGAAGAAGGTGAAAAAATTGAGAGATGGATGGTGGTGAGAGTTGCACAACAATGTGAATGTACTTAGTGCCTCTGAACTGTACAGTTAAATGTGGTTAAAATAATTTTTCTAAAAGTGCAAAGAAAATTATGTTTCAGTGAAAGGGGAATAAATGAGTAGAATGTTTAGCTACTTGAATGATTTTTAAAATATGAGGAGGATTCTAATAGAGAGAAGCATCATGAGAAACTTTTGGACCAGATAGGACTGACAAATTATTATTTCATCCATAAACAACAGAATAAACAACAACCACCATCACAAACACTATCATTCTGTAAAAAGAACACCATTTCAAAGAAGATGCACTGTTCCACTTCTACCTTATAGGCTATTGGATGAGACCAATCTATCATTAGGACAGCAAGGATGGAAGGGACATACAAGGTCTGGAGAACATGGGTCAGCCCGTCTTCAGGCAGCCAGGCAAGACACCACTTAAGCTGACTGCTGGGTCGTCACTGTTTCATTGCCATCTGTGCAATGAACTAAGATCAAAGAACATTTGTGGGGCCTCTTGAGAAACCTATATGCAGGTCCGGAAGCAAGAGTTCGAACTGGACATGGGACAACAGACTGGTTCCAAATAGGAAAAGGAGTACGTCAAGGCTGTATATTGTCACCCTGCTTATTTAACTCCTCTGCAGAGTACATCATGAGAAATGCTGGGCTGGAAGAAGCACAAGCTGGAATCAAGATGGCCGGGAGAAAAATCAATCACCTCAGATATGCAGATGACATCACCCTTATGGCACAAAGTGAAGAGGAACTCAAAAGCCTCTTGATGAAAGTGAAAGAGGAGAGTGAAAAAGTTGGCTTAAAGCTCAACATTCAGAAAACGAAGATGATGGCATCTGGTCCCATCACTTCATGGGAAATAGATGGGCAAACAGTGGAAACAGTGTCAGACTTTACTTTGGGGGGCTCCAAAATCACTGCAGACGGTGACCGCAGCCATGAAATTAAAAGACGCTTGCTCCTTGGAAGAAAAGTTATGACTAACCTAGATAGCATACTCAAAAGCAGAGACACTACTTTGCCAACAAAGGTCCATCTAGTCAAGGCTATGGCTTTTCCAGCGGTCATGTTTGGATGTGAGAGTTGGACTGTGAAGAAAGCTGAGCACCGAAGAATTGATGCTTTTGAACTGTGGTGTTGGAGAAGACTCCTGAGAGTCCCTTGGACTGCAAGAAGATCCAACCAGTCCATTCTAAAGGAGATCAGCCCTGGGTATTCTTTGGAAGGAATGATGCTAAAGCTGAAACTCCAGTACTTTGGCTACCTCACGCTAAGAGTTGACTCATTGGAAAGACTCTGATGCTGGGAGGGATTGGGGGCAGGAGGAAAAGGGGATGACAGAGGATTAGATGGCTGGATGGCATCACTGACTCGATGGACGTGAGTTTGGGTGAACTCCGGGAGTTGGTGATGGACGGGGAGGCCTGGCGTGCTGCATTTCATGGGGTCTCAAAGACTCGGACATGACTGAGCAACTGAACTGAACTGATGTAAACACTTCCAAAAAGAAAAAAAATTTGCTCATTAAAATAAGGTAATGGAAAAATTAAACAAAAAAAATTTCAGTGAAACACAGAGCCCTTACACACACAAAAAATACATCCACAAACATACTTGTTATATACAATTAAAATGAAAACTTCATAAGGCAATCTTTACCCTGAATGCAAGTGTATTCTGAAATTATCTACTTTCTTCTATTCTGGTTTGCTTTTCATTAAAAATGTTTTTTGCAGTCAGTGGCAAATTGGAACCTCTCATGTCCACGTGCAGGAATAGGTTACCTTTTGAGGAATTTTAGAACCTGTTGACATTACATTCATAGCTTGAAATCAGCTCAACGAAAATAAAAAATTAAATTCTACAAATCTGGGCTTTTTTCTTTCTTTTTCAGAGCCAGATGTTAAACATTTTCTAGCACACCACTGGTTGCAGACTTCTAAGTGGATTTTACAAATTACTAATGGGTCACAACTTATAGATTAAAAGTCATTGAATAGCAAATACTGTATTAAGTTTGTTGTACCCAGAAGCACCACCATAAATAGAAGCTTTCTTCTTTGCTTCCTCCTGCTGCTACTCTATTATTCAAAGATATATGTACACATATTAAGCAAAAATGAGTGACTGAGTCAAAATGAAACCTTTTTTTGGTATGTACTTCACATTTATTAAAAATCAGAACACCAATAGTCATACAAAGTGTGAATGAGCCAGAGAAAGAAAGGAAGGCTCTGGCTGGAATTCTCTGGGTAGTAAAATAGAAAAAAGAAAAAATGCCAACTGCATGATTAAGATGATATTTGGACAAAAATGCAGATGGAATCGGGGGCCTCAGTTACACAGTTTCCATTTCTTATTCTATTTAAAAAAAAGGTTCAATCTTACAACTGTAAAATCTAGTAAAGGGTTACATTTCAGCTATCAAATGATTGATTTTTGACAACATAGGACTTCTTGAAATTGTTATTTCCATATTTACTTACCTATAATTTTTAGTGGTCGATGTTTCAAAATACCTCTGATCAGACTCTGAGGAAGACAATGTAAATAAAATATCACACAAAATGTGTGTGATGGTGAGAATGGGGAGAGCAATACTCAAGCTCAACTTGTGTTTTGCTCCCTTCCAAATAGTACAAAACTTTGTGTGTGTTCCCTTCATCCCCTTCCTGGCTTTTTCTACCTTCTTCACCTTTCTGACTTTCTTCTTTCTTCTCTACCTATAAGCAGTAAGAACTATTCTGAAAAGACAGGATTTGGGGTTCAAAGAAAAAATTCTTTTTTCTTCTCAAGTTTTAGAAACTAAAAACTTTCCATGGTAGCCAAAGTCACACACGCACACACACACCACACACAGAGTTTAAGTAACTTCATTCTTCTAAATTCCAGTCCTTTGCTTCTATCCATGCATACAAATAAGTCTATTCAGTTTCTTTTTCCGTAAACAAATTAGTATTATGGAAATGTGAGCTGAAAATTTTACCCAGGAAAATGTACTTCAGGGCTCTGCGAAACCAGGGATAAAAGAAACCATATATTAAGGGATTACATGTGGAGTTAAAATAGCCAAACCATGTCAAAGCATCAAACAAAACTACAGGAGTAGAGAAGCTCAGAAAGGGATCCAATAAAATCGTGAAGAAGCAGGGAAACCAGCACAATAAAAAAACACCCATCACTATCCCTAAAGTCTTGGCTGCTTTCTTGTCTTTCCTCATTTGATTATTTTGATTTTCTGGTAAGTTATTGATTGCACGAGCATGCTTTCTGGATACTGCAAAAATTTTGCCATAAATCCCGACCATCACAGACCCAGGAGCAAAGAAACCTGCCATGAACAAGGTGGTGCCCCATAGCTTGTTGAACATCACTGGGCAGGAACTAGAGCAAGCAACCAAGATATCATAGCCTTCTATTCCATCAGCATAGGCCTCAGAGAAGACCACTCCAAAGGCAAATGTCCCGGGGACTGACCAGCAGAAACCCAGCAACTGTTTAATGACTGGAATTGTCATTTTGATTGAATACTGTAAAGGGTAACAGATAGCATAAAATCTATCAATGGCCACCGAGCAAAGATGGAAAATGGATGTTATGCTGAGCATCAGATCAAAGCCATAATGAATCTTGCAAAACGTAAGCCCAAAATACCAGCAGTTCTCCACTGATCTTATCATACTGTATGGCATGATGGTGAATCCCAGCAGGAAATCAGTGACCGCCATGGAGAGGATGAGGAAGTTGGTTGGTGTGTGAAGCTGTTTGAAGTAGGAAATGGAAAGGATCATGGCAAGATTGCCGAACACTGTGATGAAAATGGCTCCAGCCATAAAGGAATACATGGCAGCTCGGACCCCTACCGGCCTTTCGTTTTCTGGGCAAGATCCACTTCCATATTCAGAGCAATTCAATAGTTTCTTAGGAAAAAGCAAGAATACATGGGATTGGGTCAGTTAATAGATAATATATCATGTTTTTAATATATTTTCATAGAAAAATTTTAAAAAGATATAGAAGACTTAAGGAAGATAAATTATGATGAATTATTATAATTTTTGTTATTTATCTTAATCTGTATTTTATCTTAACCTGTAAATTTGCAATTCATAGAATTCTAACCTAATGAGTTTAAGTGATCATAATTTACTTTACTCTTGTCTTTATTCAAATTAAGGCTTCCCTGATAGCTCAGTTGAAGAATCCACCTGCAACACAGGAGACCCTGGTTCAATTCCTGGGTCGGGAAGATCTGCTGGAGAAGGAATAGGCTACCCACTCCAGTGTTCTTGGGCTTCCCTTGTGGTCCAGCAGGTAAATAATCCGCCTGCAATGCAAGAGACCTGGGTTCGATCCTTGAGTTGGGAAGATCCCCTGAAGTAAGGGAAAGGCTACCCACGCTGACTTAGTGTGTTCTGACCTGGAGAATTCCATGGACTGTATAGTCCATGGGGTTGCAAAGAGTCAGGCACAACTGAGTGACTTTCACTTTTCAATTACTCAAATTATACCACTGACATTCAGTAAACTCTTAATTTATGCCAGGGCCTGAAATTAGAAGGAGGATGAGGAGGAGGGAGTCGGGAAAAGATTGAGGGGAGGAAGAAAAGAGGAGGGGGTAGAGGGAAAAGAAGGAGAAGAAGAAATGTTTATTATTGAACTTAATATAATTGTTCTTCCCTGTGTACATAGGAAGAATAGATACTGATACGTATTAGACAATACATTCACTTCTTCCTCAAATGTTAGGAACAGGTAACCAGACTTTGTTTGATTGGGGTCTATTGGCTTATGGGACCAGGAGTTTACTAAGCAAAAAACAGATTCCTGTATATGTTCTATCACTCTCACTGTGCTTCTATCTTTTTCATGCTAAACTCGTTGAAAGAGGAAGAATCACTTAAGGAAATCTAACAGTCTGGAAGAATCATCTTCAGCTGGTCATGGAACTTTGATAAGCATCTCACCCTCAGAGCAGCTAAATCAGAGGAGCACAGAGGCCAAAGCCAACCACCCCCACTACTTTGTGAAGAGTAAGGGCACCACTGCAGTACCTCTCCTCAAGCCCCGTGCAATGGTAACAGCTTGGCAAGTTTCAGTGTGCAGGTCACACAGAGAGCTAGGAGGTGGGCATTAGCGAGTTCTAGGAAAGAAAGCCAGTTCTAAGTAGCACATGCTCTCCATGCATTGACCCAGTATCTTTATTTTGGGTATAAAAATATGCATGTTACCATTTACATGTATACTACAGGTGGAATATGTTTATTAATTAGGATAACTTTTTTCTTTTTTCTAAAATATATTATTTATTTTGTTTTTCTGGATCTTAGTTGCAGCATGTGCAATCTAGTTCCCCATCAAGGATCCGACTTGGGCCTCCTGCATTGGACTCGTGGAGTCTCAGGCACTGAACCACCAGAGAAGTCTCAGGATAACTTTCTTTTTAAAATGTACATTAGGGGAAAAAAATCACTATCTAAATACAAATACATGCCCACAATCCATGAGACACAACGAAAGGAACAAGAAAGCATGAACTAATCTCTGGTGGTAGAGAGTCTATAAAACAGCTAAAAAGGCAAAACACATCAATGCTTAAAACCCAGATGATTTTGGACCACAGATTAAAAGCAACTGTGGTGACGAACTGACCAAAGAAAAGTCTAGGCAATATGTGCATTCAAATATCAAAAGTGGACAAGAGGTTTTCAGGCTGGGTCAACAAGAATGCCCCAGTGAGGATAAGACTTTTGCCTGGTTCTCACTGGGTGAGTAAGATTTGAACAGAAAAAGCAAAAACTCTATTTTAAGCAGGAAGGGTGAAGAAATGGCATGAGGTTATTCAGAGATCTTTGAAAGTCATTCTCAGGGTCTCTGAAACACGACAGAGAAAATTGGGTGTGGAGGAGAGGTTGGAATGGAGAAGGGAGAATTTCTAGTGTCAAGTTCCCTCAAGCCACTGTTCTTAGTCTGTATTCAAAGGCCACTTGGTTCTCATATTTAAGCAGTTATGTCTGAACTGTCTTCTACTCAAGTGTTAAATTAAAAGTGATTGCTGCATTCCCTTAGAAAGTGATTAAACTGTAAGAGCAGACCATAATAATAAAGAATTTTCTGATTGTTCTAATATGATCTCATTTCTTTTTATCTTGTCATTAAATTTTTGTGCTTCCATTTAAAACTTTAGAACCCACTCTTTATGGATTTTAAGAGGCTTTTAAAAGTACTTTGTTCTGATAATCATTATTTCTACTTTCCTTGAATTATTTTGACCTTATCCAAGCAATTGGTTTCTTTCAGTTGCTTAATTTCTATCTGAAACTCATGTTAATGAATCTTAACATATTAAATAATACATGTGAACAGTCATAGCACAATGCCTGATGTATAAAGAACACTATCAAAGTTGACTGCCCTCTTATTTTTCCTTCTTTCCTTCCTTCTCTTTCCTGGTTGGGGTGAACACCAAATTCAACATTCAAGGATACATTTGACCAGAAAAGATGGCTCCTAAGAAAGCAAAGAAATGGGACTGTATGTAAAAACCCAGGTAACTGCCTTAACCCTCTGCCTTACACTGGTGAACACTTATGGTAAATGATTTGCTCAGCAGCTTATAAACAAATAACCCTTTCCCTAATTCTAAATCTTCTTTCTAGGAAACATGCTGCCCTGCCAAAAGGCAGCACATTTTCCTGTTGGCATATTTAAAAACCTCTGCCTTTTATTACAAATTTATATTAAGTCCTGCATCTATAATCTTCTGCATTCCTACATGTCTCTTTGTACTGGACCAAAATGCAAAAAAAAAAGAAAAAAGAATCAATCTACCGGTAATACCACTGTATTACTAGAGTAACAGTTTGCTTCCTGAGAAAACCCAAGGAAAAGAAAGTGCAGATCCGTCCTTCTCAATCTCTTCTCCACATACCTGTTGTACTGCAGAAGATGACATTGCTAATTAAACTACTAGAGGAAATGTACGTCTTTGTTTCTCTTCCATCTAAGTGAATGCTTTTATGGACTTGAACAACCTGAGCTATGTACATTGCGCTGTTCTGCAACTTAACAATTAGTCTCAAGGGAATTGGGTCTGAAAAAAAAAAAAAGCAAAGCAAAACCTTGCCTTTCTAAAATTTAACAGCTAAATGAGCCTAAACCATTCCTCCATCCTCTCAGGACTCTGCTTTCCAAAGTTTTCATCACCTTCAGCACTGACGGCTCTAAATCCACTATTATACAACAAGTGTAAAAGTAACCCTAAACCTTCCAGTTATGGGTGACTCTAAGGAACCTGATTCAATTACACATGAATGAGACTGGTAGTTCGAGTAGAAGAATGGCATTATGTCCTCCATCTCTTTAGGAAAATCTGTCACAGTCCATGTGTGTCTCACATTTCAGTCACTAAGAAGGGCTCCTATCACCTAACATTTTTGTCTTTTTCCTTTGTTTAAATGTGACTAAAAGAGCAAGTCTCATCAACCCTCTTAGATCTGGAGGAATGGAGCATAATTATTACCTATTTAAGGAGCCCAAATAATGATGGATAAATCTCAGATGTTACCAACTTAAATCTGTTCACATGTTGAAGAACTTACCTTTTTGTTTTGTCCTTTTAAAATTTAAAATCTCCTTTTGCACTGTTGGGGACAACTTTGGGAGGCAACACACTCCAGACGTAGAGAAACTATAATACTGGTCACTAAAAAGCATCAGAGTCTGTCAACAAGGACCTATTGTCCTTGTTGGAACTCTGCTCAATGTTATGTGGCAGCCTGGATGGGAGTGGAGTTTGGGGGAGAATAGATACATATATTAATGTATGTATGGCTGAGTTCCTTTATTGTTCACCTGAAACTATCATGATATTGTTAATTGGCTATACCTCAATACAAAATAAAAACTTTAAAAGAAAACAGAAAAAAAAAAATCAGGATCTGCTTGCCTGAATTAAAATTATAGCTATTCTGTGATTTGTCAGTTTGGCATATGGCTGTTGTTTGGATATGCCACCTGTGCAGTCACATGGGGTCACATAAAGTCCTGAGCTTCAAAGGGTCCACTCTTGGCTCAATGGCTCCGCTAATACCCTCTTGAAATGCTTACTACATTTTAGGAAAGAAACTGTAGGGCTTCCCTGGTGGTCCAGTGGGTCAAGAATCTGCTTGCCAAAGCAGTATTCTTGCCTGGAGAATCCCATGGACAGAGGAGCCTGGCGGGCTACGATCCATAGAATTGCAGAGTCGGATACGACTGAAGAGACTTAGCACAGCACAATGCAGGGGAGATGAGTTCAATCCCAGGTCTGGGAAGATTCCACATGTCATGTGGCAAGTACGCCCACACAACACAACTACTGAGCCTGTGCTCTAGAGCCTGCGTGCCACAATGACTGAGCCCAGCACCCCCCTAGCTCTGTTCTGCACCTACAGAGTCCACACATCCAGAACACATGCTCCACAAGAGAAGCCACTGCAATGAGAGGCCCGCACATCACAACTAGAGAGTATCCCTCCCTCCCTGAAAGCAGAGAAAGCCTATGTGCAGCATCAAAGATCTAGCACAACTAAAAATAAAGGAACAAATAAAAATGTTTTTTAAAAAAATGGCATTTTTGGTTTGCTGTGAGTTTCCTAAATTACATAATTGGTCCTGCTCAATCTCTCTTGGGAACTTTTCTTGAAGAAGAGAAATAATAATAATAATAAAAGCCTCTTGTTTCAGAGCCTTTTCATATTTATGATAGTTGAGAAAATGTATATGAAGGTATTTTTTAAAGAAAACTTTACAAATATTAGCACAGTTGCTTGCCAAGAAGGTAGCACTTTATTTTAAAAGCAAAAGGCATTACTACTCCAAAGTTGCCAGCAACTACTCTGTCTTCTGGGGGAAGACAGTAAGTCATTTTAGATAAATCGTCTTGATTCTGTAAAGAATTAGTTAAACATTCTCTTTTAATTATGTAGATGGGAGACATGTAGCAGAGGCAGGTTAGAATATAGATTATTGCTTTTAAGGAGCTAAGGAGCAAAAGGAATGAGTTTTGTCCTCTTGTGACATGACTGCAACTGTGACTGAACTAAACTGTGATAGAATATATCTAATAAACTAAAGTATATCATCTTATATACACTAGCTTAATAAACAAGCCTAATATACCAGCTGGCAAGAAAGAACATTAGGACTTTCTTGAGCAGGACGGACCATGACGGAGCGCAGATAGACAATCCACCCTTGAAAACTCCTCTGAACCAGCCTCTTTAATCCCAGTGAAAAGATTTGAAAGAGAACTCTTCGGTTCTCTTTCAAATATAAGTGCAGCGAGTGTCAACTCAGTCCTCTCCTTTCTAAGCCCCTGGAATCTATACTGTCCCCTGGCAGCCCCATTATCTACATCATTGCAGACGGAATGACACCACACTGGGTGGCTTTCTAGTGATACTTTCAACAGTGACACCTTGTGGCAACTTGGGAGAACTGAATCTTCGGATTCAGTCCTTTCAGAATGCATCATATCGGAAAGGATATAAGAAAGATGGTTAATTTTAATAAAACAAAGGGATATGATCCTATTTTGTACCTCAAGCTGGAGAAAATGGATGTATCGCTAATATAACTGTTCACATTTTTAATGAAACTCAGACGTACAAAATTAATTACAAGTAATCATGCCACAGGGCTTCCCAGGTGGCGCTAATGGTAAAGAACTCGTCTGTCAGCGCAGGTTAGGCATAAACGACACCGGTTTGATCCCTGGGTTCGGAAGATCCCCTGGAGAAGTGAATGGCTACCCACTCCAGTATTCTTGCCTGGATAATCCCATAGACAGAGGAGCCTGGCGGTCTACAGTCCATGGGGTCGCACAGAGTCGGACACGACTGAAGGAACTTAACACGACCGGGTCACAATCATGCCATACATCTTACATGCTTTATTGCTTTGTTTGTAACATAATGAACACCCATGACTGTAAACTAGTTTGACAATAGTGTCCTTATTTCTGTATTCTGCTTTCTATCACCTCAGATAATTACTACACTGAATTTTGTGTTTATCAGTTTTTGTATTCGTTTAATAGCAACCCACTCCAGTACTCTTGCCTGGAAAATCCCACGGACAGAGGAGCTGGTAGGCTGTAGTCCATGGGGTCACGAAGAGTCGGACACTTACTGAGCAACTTCACTTTCCCTTTTCACTTTTATGCACTGGAGAAGGAAATGGCAATCCACTCCAGTGTTCTTGCCTGGAGAATCCCAGGGACGGCGGAGCCCGGTGGGCTGCCTTCTATGGGGTCGCACAGAGTCGAACACGACTGAAGCAACTTAGCAGCAGCAGCAGCAATAGATTTATCATGTTATGGCTCATGATTAAATCAAATTATTGATGGGTTTTGTTTTTTGAATTTCTTTTTTTTCTTTTATTTTTTTAAAATTTTTTAAAAAAATTTTATTTTATTTTTTAACTTTACAATATTGTATTGGTTTTGCCATATATCACATGAATCCGCCACAGGTATACACATGTTCCCCATCCTGAACCCTCCTCCCTCCTACCTCCTCGTACCATCCCTCTGGGTCGTCCCAGTGCACCAGCCCCAAGCATCCAGTATCGCGCATGGAACCTGGACTGGCGGGTATCATGCAATTTGTTGTCTTTTAGAATTTTTTTTGCTCTTATTTTTTCACTTAATTTTATACTATATATGGAGAAGGCAATGGCACCCCACTCCAGTACTTCTGCCTGGAAAATCCCATGGGTGGAGGAGCCTGGAAGGCTGCAGTCCATGGGGTCGCTGAGGGTCGAACAGGACTGAGCGACTTCACTTTCACTTTTTACTTTTATGCCTTGGAGAAGGAAATGGCAACCCACTCCAGTGTTCTTGCCTGGAGAATCCCAGGGACGGGTGAGCCTGGTGGGCTGCCTTCTATGGGGTCACACAGAGTCGGACACAACTAAAGTGACTTAGCAGCAGCAGCAGCATACTATATATAACTGTAGTTCATTCATTTTTATTGTTATATAATAATCTTTTCTCCTATCAAAAGATATTTGAATTATTTCTAGTTCTTTTGCTATTATGAATGTGCTATTTTGAATATTCTTGTGTAAGTTTCTTGATACTAATAGTCAAAAGATTTTCTTGTAAATATACATGAGAAAATAATTAAGGGGTAAAAGAATGTGAATATTCAGTTTCACAACACTAAACAAATTTTATTCCAAAGTACATTCTCACAATAAATATGTAGAAATTCTATTGACTTATAATACAGGCAGCACATGATATTAATACAGTTAAATGTTCAACAATTTAATGAGTAAAGAGTTATATTTTATTGTAGACTTGATTTGCATTTTCCTGATTTCCAATGAAGGACAGCATTTATTTGTGTGCTTATTGTTTCCCTTCTGTGAAATCCTATCATTTCTTTTCATTTACATTTTCCTTTTCTTCTCGATTTATACAAACTATTTTTATATCCTTAATAATAACCTTTTATCAGTTATTATATATGTAGCAAATATATTTTCCCCATGGACAACTTGCCCTTTCCTTCAGGTAGTTTTTTTGATAAATGAAAGTTCTTTCAAATAGCTAAATTTATCAATCATCTATGCTTTGTAACTTTATTTTTAAAAAATTCTTCCCTAGTTCCAAGTCAGAAAAATTGCTGTCTAAATTTTCTAGTGAAAATTTAAACATTTTGCTTTTAATATTTAAGTTTTTAATGCATCTGTAATTGTGTATGGTGTGAAGTAAGCAAAAACTTATTTTTTTTCACATCTTTTTCCAGCTCCAATTATTGAGTAGAATTTCCTTTCCCCAATGCAGATGTCATATATCAAAGTCCACACATATCTCTGAGCTCTGCATACAATTCCATCCACTCATTCATTTCCGCTAAGTCACTTCAGTTGTGTCCGACTCTGTGCGATCCCATAGACGGCAGCCCACTAGGCTCCGTCCCTGGGATTCTCCAGGCAAGAATACTGGAGTGGGTTGCCATTTCCTTCTCCAATGCATGAAAGTGAAAAGTGAAAGTGAAAAGTGAAAGTGAAGTCGCTCAGTCGTGTCCGACTCTTAGCGACCTCATGGACTGGAGCCTACCAGGCTCCTCTGTCCATGGGATTTTCTAGGCAAAAGTACTGGGGTGGGGTGCCATTGCCTTCCCCCACTCATTCATTTAATACTGCACAAATACCACATTGGCTTAGTTATCATGGCTTGGAATGACTCTGGATGTTTAATAGAATAAGTCCTTTCCCCTCCTCCCCCCTCCTCCTCCTCCTTCTTCTTCCTTCCTTCAAAGATGTTAATTATCTTTCCAAGATCCATAAAAATTATGTTGGATTTTGAGGAAATAGCATTAATATCTCTTCACTATTATATCTCATCCATGAGATGGGCTAGATCCACATTTATTTGGTCTTCTGTAATGCTCTATTCGGTGAAGGCGATGGCACCCCACTCCAGTACTCTTGCCTGGAAAATCCCATGGATGGAGGAGCCTGGTAGGCTGCAGTCCATGGGGTTGCTGAGTCGGACATGACTGAGCCACTTCACTTTCACTTTTCACTTTCATGCATTGGAGAAGGAAATGGCAACCCACTCCAGTGTTCTTGCCTGGAGAATCCCAGGGACAGGGGAGCCTGCTGGGCTGCCGTCTATGGGGTCGCACAGAGTCGGACATGACTGAAGCGACTTAGCAGCGATGCTCTATTAAGTAAACTTTCCTAATACTCTACAAATGTGTCTTGCACACCTTCTCATAATTTTATTCCTGAGTAACTCAATCTTACATTGGTGTATTTTTAAATCCACAGTTCTTTTGTTGCTTGTTACTGGTGCACACATTTAACTGAATTTTGTATTCAGGCAACTTGCTCAATTTTCCTATTATTTGAAAAATTTCTTTGTAGACTCTTGAATTTTCTATGTGGTTAATAATACTACCTGCAAATTAGTATGGTTCTCTTTCCTCCTCTAATGCTTGAGGCCTTCAATTTCTTGTTTTTAATATACTGTACTAAGATCTTTAGGACAATATGGATTGAGGCATTATTATAAAATGACTAAGTCACTTTAAAAATGAAACAGTTGCTTCCTATGACATTTAAAAAGTTTATTAGGGACTTCCTTGGAAGTGCAGCCGTTAAAACTCCATGCTCCCATTGCAGCGTGCTCGGGTTTGATTCATGGTAGGGGAGCTCAAATCCCATCTGTCTCACAGGAAAAAAAAAATGTCTTTCAAAGATGACATAGTTCAAAATCTTTGAGGGCTTCTGTCAATTTTCAATTCAGCACACAAAATTTATCTTTTTATTGTAAGCTTATGTCCATTTCTAGAAAATAAGGACCACAGTTTATCACCCTCAAAACACTTGAAATGTTTCATATTGTTTCTGAAAATTCAATTCACATTAAGAATTTTTTAAGCCACTTTAATCTGAAAAGAAAAAAAAAAAGTACTGGTTCTACCTGAGTCTGATAATGACTGCTCATTCATCTGAATCACTAAGGCTTCCACGGTGGTGGCTCTTATTGTCATTCAGATGCTTCCCACTGAGATTTTCAGTTTACACTGCACTGCTGTTACTCTGTTTCTACTTTGTGTTGACCCTATCCTCCCCCACCCCATGAAAAACCTCTATTTTAAGCAAGTAATTTTTGCATTACAAGAAAGAGAGAAACTAAAGAAGGAAAGAAAGATGGGAGGGAGGAAAACATGCACGATGATTTGCTGCATCAGCTAAACAGATATTTTAAAAATATTTAAAAATTTAAAATATTTAAATATTTTTAAAATATTTAAAATATAAAATTTGTATGCAGCTCAGGAAGCAACAGTTAGAACTAGACATGGAACAACAGATTGGTTCCAAATAGGAAAAGGAGTATGTCAAGACTGTATATTGTCACCCTGCTTATTTAACTCCTCTGCAGAGTACATCATGAGAAACGCTGGGCTGGAAGAAACACAAGCTGGCATCAAGATTGCCGGGAGAAATAGCAATAACCTCAGATATGCAGATGACACCACCCTTATGGCAGAAAGTGAAGAGGAACTAAAAAGCCTCTTGATGAAAGTGAAAGTGGAGAGTGAAAAGGTTGGCTTAAAGCTCAACATGCAGAAAACAAAGATGATGGCATCTGGTCCCATCACTTCATGGGAAATAGATGGGGAAACAATGGAAACAGTGTCAGACTTTAATTTTGGGGGCTCCAAAATCAGTGCAGATGGTGACTGCAGCCATGAAATTAAAAGACACTTACTCCTTGGAAGGAAAGTTATGACCAACCTAGACAGCATACTCAAAAGCAGAGACATTACTTTGCCAACAAAGGTTCGTCTAGTCAAGGCTATGGTTTTTCCTGTGGTTATGTATGGATGTGAGAGTTGGACTGTGAAGAAGGTTGAGCGCTGAAGAATTGATGCTTTTGAACTGTGGTGTTGGAGAACACTCTTGAGAGTCCCTTGGACTGCAAGGAGATCCAACCAGTCCATTCTGAAGGAGATGAGCCCTGGGATTTCTTTGGAAGGAATGATGCTAAAGCTGAAACTCCAGTACTTTGGCCACCTGATGTGAAGAGCTGACTCACTGGAAAAGACTGATGTTGAGAGGGATTGGGGGCAGGAGGAGAAGGGGACAACAGAAGATGAGATGGCTAGATGGCATCACTGACTCGATGGACGTGAGTCTGGGTGAACTCCGGGAGTTGGTGATGGACAGGGAGGCATGGCGTGCTGCAATTCATGGGGTCACAAAGAGTCAGACATGACAGAGCGACTGAACTGAACTGAACTAAACAGATAGAGTGCTGTAATGCTGTGATCTGAGCTTAAAATTGATAGCCTGGGATATATTTTTAAATTTCATCTCTGCACTTATGAACCAGGTTGACAATAGCAATGTTAATTATAAATAATAATAATTTGAATTTCTCTATCTTAAACTATCTCATTTTCAACAACCCTATTTCATTCCCATTAAAATTTCAGAGAGCTTGAGAACATATTGGTATTATTCAAGTCTCTGTCCTTCGCATTTAGCTGATACAATGACAGGTATATATCAGGTGCTCAGTAAATTTGTTATGTGAATGAATAAATGACTTAATGAATGAGTAAGACTTCACTACAACTCTGAAAATTACATATTACCCATTTACAAATAAGGAAACTGAAATTTAAGATTTGGTTAATTGCTTTCTGCTGTCAAACATAGCTGCTGCTGCTGCTGCTGCTAAGTCGCTTCAGTTGTGTCTGACTCTGTGTGACCCCACAGACGGAAGCCCACTAGGCTCCCCCATCCCTGGGATTCTCCAGGCAAGAACACTGGAGTGGGTTGCCATTTCCTTCTCCAATGCATGAAAGTGAAAAGTGAAAAGTGAAAGGGAAGTCGCTCAGCCGTGTCCAACTCTTAGCGACTCCATGAACTACAGCCTACCAGGCTCCTCCATCTACGGGATTTTCCAGGCAGGGTACTGGAGTGGGGTGCCATTGCCTTCTCCGCAAACATAGCTGAATAGCTACTAATAACCTGTTTGAGTATAAACTCAAGCCGATATATTTTCAGGGTTCATCCCAGCAATGATTCTGGTTTCTTTTGTTTGTAGTTTTATTTGATGGTTGTTACAGGGGTGGGAAGAAGAAAATTTAGATGACTCAGTTACCCTGGTAATGACTATTATTTTTCACTTCTTTATTAATTAGAACAAACATTATTCTAGTTATACATATTCAAATTTAGCATTGTGATAATAGCCCCTCTAGTCTACTCATGTAAAGCAGGTGTTAGTATGATGTTTTGTTGTGTTATGAACCATGGAAGAAAAATCAATGGATTATCTGAGTGTTTTTCCTTATTCTGCCAACTTTTAATAATTTTCTGCACTTGGGAGAATTATACAGACAAAATGAAAACGCTAGGCCATTTAAAAATAGTTATTAGCACATTTCAAACTTATGATATCACTGTTTTCAAACTCTTCTGTTTGTTAAAAGTAAAGTCTTATGAGAATTGCTAATAGCAGTAATTAAATGTGTTGATTGGAAATTTACCAATGTCCACAGTACTTCATTTACAGTTTGACACTTGGAACCTGCAATTCGAGCTCATAGTCCAAAGAGACCAGTATAAGCGGCATTTCTCTCTTTACTCTCATTCGCTAAACTTTTGAGTAAATAGAGACCGGAGGGCATCATTAACACATTGGCTGTTCTGCCTTGATTATGATGGGAAATAATTTCACACTGTTATTCATCGGGGATGTAGTTGTACTTAGTGGAGACAGGAAAACATTTATCACAGAACTGTGTTTGAAGAAACAAATGTTTGGGGATTTCTACAGATTATTAAGCAAAGTGCAAATCTGAGAAAGAAAATTTTAGCTGATGCAAGAGAGGCAAAATAGTGACCTCTGTCTTAGTCTATCTTCTTATTTGATGTAAATGTGTTTACAGAGCTGGTATCATGAATGAAAAACAAAGAATCACTTATCTGGAAGATTTCAGAAATCTCAGAAAAACCATTCAGCTAACATTACATCTCATCTCTGGTTGGAGATACAAGAAAACTCTTAAATAAACACTCATTTTGTTTGTCCCTTAAGGAGTAATATCAAATTTTAGAATTGTAGTAAATTACATACATTAAGTAAATTAAGATTCTGTGTCAAAAAAGTGTATAACACACGACAAAGACATCTTTTGTCTTCAGTTCAGTTCAGCCACTCAGTCATGTCTGACTCTTTGCGACCCCATGAACCACAGCACACCAAGCCTCCCTATCCATCACCAACTCCCAGAGTCCACCCAAACCCATGTCCATTGAGTCGGTGATGACATCCAACAATCTCATCCTCTGTTGTCCCTTCTCCTCCTGCCCTCAATCTTTCCCAGCATCAGGGTCTTTTCAAATCAGTCAGATCTTCACATCAGGTAGCCAAAGTATTGGAGTTGTAGCTTCAACATCAGTCCTTTCAATGAACATCCAGGATTCATTTCCTTTAGGATGGACTGGTTGAATCTCCAAAGGACTCTCAAGAGTCTTTTCTAACATCACAGTTCAAAAGCATCAATTCTTTGGTGCTCAGCTTTCTTTATAGTCCAACTCTCGTATCCATACACGACTACTGGAAAAACCATAGCCTTGACTAGATGGACCTTTGTTGACAAAGTAATGTCTGCTTTTTAATATGATGTCTAGTTTGGTGATAACTTTCTTTCCAAGGAGTAAGTGTCTTTTAATTTCATGGCTGCAGTCACCATCTGCAGTGATTTTGGAGCCCCCCAAAGTAAAGTCAGTCATTGTTTCCACTGTTTCTCTATCTAATTGCCATGAAGTGATGGGACTGGATGCCATGATCTTAGTTTTCTGAATGTTGAGTTTTAAGCCAACTTCTTCACTCTCCTCTTTCACTTTCATCAAGAGGCTCTTTAGCTCTTCACTTTCTGCCATAAGGGTGGTGTCATCTGCATATCTGAGGTTATTGATATTTCTTCCAACAATCTTGATTCCAGCCGGTGCTTCCTCCAGCTCAGCGTTTCTTATGATGTACTCTGCAGAGAAGTTAAATAAGCAGGGTGACAATATACAGCCTTGACATACTCCTTTTCCTATTTGGAACCAGTCTGTTGTTCCATGTCCAGTTCTAACTGTTACTTCCTACCTGCATACAGGTTTTTTCAAGAGGGAGGTCAAATGGTCTGGTATTCCCATCTCTTTCAGAATTTTCCACAGTTTATTGTGATCCACACAGTCAAAGGCTTTGGCATAGTCAATAAAGCAGAAATAGATGTTTTTCTGGAACTCTCTTGCTTTTTCCATGATCCAGTGGATGTTGGCAATTTGATCTCTGGTTCCTCTGCCTTTTCTAAAACCAGCTTGAACATCAGGAAGTTCACAGTTCACGTATTGCTGAAGCCTGGCTTGGAGAATTTTGAGCATTACTTTACTAGCGTGTGAAATGAGTGCAAGTGTGCGGTAGTTTGAGCATTCTTTGGCATTGTCTTTCTTTGGGATTGGAATGAAAACTGACCTTTTCCAGTCCTGTGGCCACTGCTGAGTTTTCCAAATTTGCTGGCATATTGAGTTCAGCACTTTCACAGCATCATCTTTCAGGATTTGGAATAGCTCAACTAGAATTTCATCACCTCCACTAGCTTTGTTCGTAGTGATACTTTCTAAGGCCCACTTGACTTCACATTCCAGGATGTCTGGCTCTAGGTCAGTGATCACACCATCTGGGTTGTGAAGATCTTTTTTGTATAGTTCTGTGCATTCTTGCCATCTCTTCTTAATATCTTCTGCTTCTGTTATGTTCATACAATTTCTGTCCTTTATTGAGCCCACCTTTGCATGAAGTGTTCCCTTGGCATCTCTAATTTTCTTGAGATCTCTAGTCTTTCCCGTTCTGTTGTTTTCCTCTATTTCTTTGCATTGATCACTGAGGAAGCCTTTCTTATCTCTCCTTGCTATTCTTTGGAACTCTACATTCAGATGCTTATATCTTTCCTTTTCTCCTTTGCTTTTCACTTCTCTTCTTTTCACAGCTATTTGTAAGGCGTCCTAGCAAGAATTCTTTTGCTTGCATTGGTTGTGGCCTTTGTCATCTATTTTCATTGAATTTTAAGCATAGGTTATGAGTGGTCCTTAAAACTTTAATTTCTTCAATGATTGGAGCTAACCTGATGCCTCCATGGTATGCTGCAGGCTCACCATCAGCTCTTATTGCCAATACACCTTTCTTGCTTCAAGGGATATTAACAACATAGAATAGTGGATTGGGGGATTTCACAAAAAGAAAGTTTTAAACATGGGGGCAAACGTGCTGCTACGCTGTGTTGTGCTGTCGCTTCTGTTGTGTCTGACTCTGTGCGACCCCATGGACTGTAGCTCGCCAGGCTCCTCTGTCCATAGGGATTCTCCAGGCAAGAATACTGGAATGGGTTGCTGTGCCCTCCTCCAAGCGATCTTCCCAACCTAGGGATCAAACATAAGCTTGTCAAATAAGATCCTTGTCAAAATATTGTGTCTGTTATTACTATATTTTCTTTCATGAAAAGCACATCTTAATCCTGGAAATTTAGTAAGGAATGATCTTAGACAAGAGACAATCTATTAATTTGAATGCATATTCCATAATGAAAAACTCTTACACTGTGTTGATTTTCTCACTTCACAATGACTGGTAAAAAGTGTATCACAGCCAACGCTAGTCTTCAGACTGGGAAAATTTGAGAATCCCTGAGTTAGATGATCAAGGCATTATTAGTTTGACAAAATAACATTAAAATGCTTAAATTTCAAAACATAACTTAAAAATAGTGTTTCCCACAAGGAACTCTACTTGATGCACTGTGGTGACCTGAATGGGAGAGGAGGGGATACGTGTATAAGTATAGCTGATTAACTTTGCTGTACAGTAGAAACTAACGCAACGCTGAAACAACTATAAAGTGAAGTGAAGTCACTCAGTTGTATCTGACTCTTTGCGACCCCATAGACTGTAGCTTACCAGGCTTCTCAGTCCACGGGATTTTCTAGGCCAGAATACTGGAGTGGGGTGCCATTAATTTAATAAATAAATAATTAAAATTTTAAAAATGTTGCACTCAAATCAGTTAGTTATCTTTCTTCTCTCCCTTCCTTGGACAAATGTTCCTGGAGCAACTATCTGGCCCAGGCCCTGTGACAGATGCTGGAGAAAACTGAGTCCCTACTCACAGGAGCTCATAGCCAGGGCTTCTGAGCTCATTTTTAAATACATTGTGCTATTCATTATTCCCCTAAATTTTCACTGTACAATATAAACTTAATTTTTTTTATTCCTTTTTTTTTTTTTTGACATCTAAGGAAATAGTGCTTAAAAGAAATGTGATCCAAAGAGCATGGGCTCCTGCTGTTTGGAACTGTAGATTTCTGAATTTCAGTCCAATCAACCCTATAATTCCAAGCAGTTAGGAATTCAACATCAGCCTCAGTAGTAGCTCGTATGCTAAATCTAGTTAGCAGTTTCAGAACCAATTTTTAAAATAATTTGATCATTAAAATCTTTTCCTATACATAAATAATACATATTTATTGCCAAAATTAAAGTTATACAGGCACATCTGCTTAAACTTGATGAGATAAAACAATGAGTCCCGATAGTTGCTTCATATTTGCCCTGAAGTAGGAGAGAGGGTGGAGTTTGTGGCCAGACGGACTTGGACTCCAATCTGTCTCTAACTTTCATTAACACTATACCCTTGGATTTCTTATTTCCCCTGATTCATCTATTCCCCTTAAAAATGCGCTTTGAGTGACTTCTCTATCCCAGGTGTGGTGCTGAGTATGGAGTAGAAGAATGAATAAGAAACAGTAACGTCTGTAGTTCACACTCCAGTGGGGACAGAAGGCATTTGAAAAATAAGCAGGCGGTGTACTGATGAGGGACTTCCCCAGTGGCTCCGGGGTTAAAGAATCCATCTGCAATGCAGGAGATGCAGGTTCCATCCCTGGGTTGGAAGATCCCCTGGAGGCGGGCATGGCAACCCACTCCACTACTCTTGCCTGGAGAATCCCATGGACAAAGGAGCCTGGTGAGCTAGTCCATGGGATCACACAGAGTCTGAAACGACTGAGCGTGCACATACAGATGAGAAGTGCGGGGCACAACATTGGGAGGTTTTTTGGTTCTTTTTTTTTTTTTTAAATGTGGACAATTTTCAAAGTCTTTATTGAATTTGTTACAATATTGCTTCTGTTTTATGTTTGTGTTTTTAGGTTGTGGAGCATGTGGAATCTTAGCTCCCTGATCAGGAATTGATTGCATTGGAAGTCGAAGTCTTAACCACTGGATCGCCAAGGAAGTCCCCACATTGGGGTATTTAGAGAAGACCCCTACCTGATCTTAGAGAAATTAGATGGATTCCTAGAGAGGCAATCCTCAAGATAAGTCTTTTAAAATGAGTAAAAGTCAGGGAGACGGAAGAGGGGAAGGAGGCATTTCAGGCATGGGGGCTGCAGGGGCAAAGACATAAGTAAGGAAAGCACAGGAACCATGAGGAAAATGGACTTGACCTCAGACTTGTCTGGTTTCAAAGCCTGAGGCCATCCCTCTACGCAGGGAACTTTAGAAATCTGGCTCTACACCAGCAAGCTTCAGAGCTTATACAAGGTGTTCATCCAAATTCATTAATAAGGTGGACAATAAGTAGGTATTTTGCAGGTAAATATCAATACTATATATGTAGATAGAAATAAATAGTTATTTTCATATATGTCTTCTATAGAAATTATTTTTAAAGAAATAAAAATTCCCAATATGCCAAACTGCCACAGAGTAATGCAGAAATGTATCACTAGGTTAACTTTCTTCTTCATAGAACTTGGAATAAGTCTGATATTCTTTTCCATAATTTTAATTGTGGAATTTACTGGGAAACAGGATGATATAATGCTGTTCTAGTCTTTAAAAAAAAAAAAAATATGTAATATCTGCCAAGTCAACACTCTATGTGTACTAAGTGTATTCTGAATGAACACTAGCATCAGATCAGATCAGATCAGTCGCTCAGTCGTGTCCGACTCTTTGCGACCCCATGAACCACAGCATGCCAGGCCTCCCTGTCCATCACCAGCTCCCGGAGGTCACTCAGACTCGCATCCATCGAGTCAGTGATGCCATCCAGCCATCTCATCCTCTGTCGTCCCCTTCTCCTCCTGCCCTCAATCCCTCCCAGCATCAGAGTCTTCTCCAATGAGTCAACTCTTCGCATGAGGTGGCCAAAATACTGGAGTTTCGGCTTTAGCATCATTCCTTCCAAAGAAATTCCAGGATTGATCTCCTTCAGAATGGACTGGTTGGATCTTCTTGCAGTCCAAGGGACTCTAAAGAGTCTTCTCCAACACCACAGTTCAAAAGCATCAATTCTTCGGCGCTCAGCCTTCTTCACAGTCCAGCTCTCACATCCATACATGACCACAGGAGAATATGCTATCTAGGTTGGTCATAACTTTCCTTCCAAGGAGCAAGCGTCTTTTAATTTCATGGCTGCAGTCACCATCTGCAGTGAACACTAGCATAGCACATACCAATAAAATGACAGAGAATAATGCTAATAAAATGTATTTGCTGGAGGAGGAGCTAAGATGGCGGACGAGTAAGACGGGGAGAATACTTTCTCCACCACAAATCCATTAAAAGAACATTTGAATGCTGAATAAACTCGATAAAACAACTTCTGAATGCCGGCAGAGGACATCAGGCACTTAGAAAGACAACTCATTGTCTTCAAAACGAGAAAACGAGCCCTGCGGTAACTCCTTTGTCGGAGAAGTGGCGCGGACACCAGCATTTGCTATTGGCAAACGGGGGCTGGGCTAGGAGGAGCGGCGAGGCCTGCATTGCTTTGAGAAAGGATTTGGCCTGGCTATCTCGGGCGCTATCTGAGCGAAATAACCAGACTGTCGGTTATCTACTACATCAAGAGCCAGCCCTAACTTAAGACACCACCAGGACTACCTACGGAACAAAGGGCTGCACAGAGTTGGCCGGCTGCAGGCCGTCCCACTCCGGTGACAGGCAGCCAGGGCCAGAGGCGGGCAATTATAGCCCTAGAGAGACACTGTCTAACGGAACTGTGAGTAGGTTTCTGTGCTGACTCACGCTTCTTGGGGCTCTGGATGGTCAACATCTGCCTGAGAAAGTGCGCTGTTTGTATACCCAGAAAACTGAGCGGCGGAGAGGCGATAAGTCGCAGCACCTGCGCTCGCTGAACATTTCATCACCTGCGCTACTCGGATCTGGGAAGGGCATAAAACGCAGACTCAACCAAGTCTGTGCTTCTGAGGATTATGAGTACCTGAACCTGGCCGGTTTAGATTTGGGTGTTCATCTCCGCCCCTCTGTAACAAGGCAGAGATCAGATATTGAAAAGACCTGTAAACCGCCTCAATAAAGAGAATTCAACAAACTACCAGAATATAGTAAGGACACTCTAAATTTGGCAATTTTAACAAAATGAAGAGACAAAAGAATACCCAGCAGCTAAAGGAACAGGATAGATGCCCACCAAACCAAACCAAAGAGGAAGAGATAGGGAATCTACCTGATAAAGAAATCCGAATAATGATAGCGAAATTAATTCAAAATCTCGAAATCAAAATAGAATCACAGTTAAAGAGTCTGGAGACAAGGATTGAGAAGATGCAAGAAAGGTTTAACAAGGACCTAGAAGAAATAAAAAAGAGTCAACACATAATGAATAATGCAATAAATGAGATCCAAAACACCCTGGAGGCAACAAATAGTAGAATAACAGAGGCAGAAGATAGGATTAGCGAACTAGAAGATAGAATCCTAGAAATAAATGAATCAGACGAGAAAAAAGAAAAACGTATCAAAAGAAATGAGGACAATTTCAGAAACCTCCAGGATAACATCAAACGCTACAACATTTGAATCATAGGAGTTCCAGAAGAAGAAGATAAAAAGAAAGATCATGAGGAAATACTTGAGGAGATAATAGTTGAAAACTTCCCTAAAATGGAGAAGGAAATAACCACTCAAGTTCAAGAAATCCAGAGAGTCCCTAACAGGATAAACCCAAGGCGAAACACCCCAAGACACATATTAATCAAATTAATAAAGATTAAATATAAAGAACAAATATTAAAAGCAGCAAGGGAAAAACATCAAATAACTCACAAGGGAATTCCCATAAGGATAACAGCTGATCTTTCAATAGAAACTCTCCAAGCCAGGAGGGAATGGCAAGACGTAATTAAAGTGATGAAGGAAAATAACTTACAGCCTAGATTATTGTATCCAGCAAGGATCTCATTCAAATATGAAGGAGAAATCAAAAGCTTCACAGATAAGCAAAAGTTGAGAGAATTTTGCACCACTAAACCATTTCTCCAACAAAAACTAAAGGACATTCTCTAGAGCAATACAATAATAGTGGGAGACTAACACCCCACTCATATAATCTGGCTGTAATAGACAAAGTAAAGAGGAAAACATATTTACTTATAAGCCTCAAAAAATTCAGTTCACTCAGGAGAGTTTAAAAAAAAAAAAAAAAAAGACTTATTTGCTCACTCTGTGGAGGTTTATTGACTATTTTGTGGGTTTGGTACCACTTTGGGTAGTAGGGAGGAAGCGGTGACAAATGTGATCCTGTCCTAAATAATATATTGTGGTAAAGATAGACTTACCAATACAAAATACCAAGATGTGCCTAAAGATGAGGACACCCAAACTGGACTTTTTGTTTCCTGAACTTTTCATTTCGAGAACAAACCTCCTAATACAAGATGAACTCACCATGATTTTTTTTAAGTGTTCTTTGTGATTAAAAACAGAAAGCCATTGGTTAAGAAATTACATATACTCCTCCCCACCATCACTCCCCTTCTTTCTTCCCATTTCCCTCCCACCCTCATTGATCCTTTCCTTTGTCCATTTTCCCCTGCAAAAAAAAAAAAAAAAATAAAATAAAATAAAATAAAATGCAAAGTCTGATTCAGTAGGTGAGACCAAGGAATTTGCATTTTTAACACACCCATGGGTGATTTCCTCAAGAGTATGGGATGGTCTCATTTTGAAAAACACTGGTCTTGACACAGAGAAGCCCCAAAATTACATCAGAGGTTCAAGATCAGGGACTCTTTTCTATCCCTGATATTTCCTAAAATAAGTAGCACATGCATATTATCATGTACTAAAGTTAAGACTGACCCTCTAATAGTAACTCAGAAAGACTGAAATGGAGAAGAATGCAGACTTCTTTAAACAAGTTGTCTATCAATATGTAGGAGTTTTCAGAAGATTCCAAATCATCAACCCCCTCACTTGATAAATATTGAGTGCCTACTCTGTTCCAGGTACTGGTGGGCATTCCCTTCTATCTAAAGCTCCTCTTAAGGGGACTAAAAAAAAAAAAAAAAAATGTATTTGCTGAGTATTTTTTATGTGCAAGGTCCACGCTAGGCCGTGTCTCTCATGTAATGATTAATGGTCCATGAGACAATATTATTGTCCTTATTTTGCAGATGAGTAATTCACTGGGAGCTTACAGACTTCATAAAGGGATTTTAGGAGGAGGAAGAATATGGAATAGAAGGTCAGGACCTGTCAAAGACAAATTTACCTTCTCTAAATGCTTGTTTACAGTTGGCCATGTACTCAATGACTTGTTTGAAGCACTTTGGGAAATGAATATATACTTTATCTTTAAAAAAAAAAAGAAATCTTCAATTTGATTCTTACATTTCTTAGATTATTTGAGTGCAACACTCAAAATATCTCTCAATACTGTTTTTTTTTTTGTATACTTTATAGTCTGCTAAATTTAAAAACATAAATCACTCTTCATGAATCTTTAAACATTTCAGTTAATATTCATGCTCTGATTGACAGCATACAATTAAACAAACTGATTCACCAAAATGCACAATTTATGGGAGTTTATATGGTTTGCTTTACTTTTTTGACAAAAATTATGACTCTCCAAAAATTGGATTATTGACTTTAACAACCAAGTTGAAAATCAGGCTGGAACTTCCATTGCACTGATCTCTTAAGATGGCAATATTATTATTACAAAAAATCAGTTCTGACAAGTTCTTTGCTAATACATTTTTATTTTTATCTCTTCTTGAATGGAAACTTATTTGAATACTTCTCTTTGAGAAGGGAGTAGAATATGACACTTTTTTGAATGGACATTGTCTGGACTAGGAAAGTAGTGTTATATTGTGTTATTACAACTGCTTTCTTTATGTTTATCATAATATCATATGTCAAGTTTAAGTTCTTCTCGTGCATGCCACCAAAAGCTATGCCTACTGTGAATTCATTAGAAGACTATCTGGGAGTCATGAAATCCATGAGAGAATGGAGAACTCAGTTTGGAAATGAATCCTTGGGTATTTCTGGAATCTGGGAGGCATGAACTCCAACACCAAGAGCGGTCAGGTCACAGTCTCACCATATGAATAGAATGGAAACCCACATGTTTTTGTTTGTTTTCTGCTAATGATTCTGCTAAAAATAATTATCTTTTTCCCTTCTTTTAAGGTTCAGTTTCTAAAGAAAGACCTTCTGAAATGTTTAGTGTAGGTTTTCTACTCATCTGTTTAGTTAAGGGGAAAGGCAGGCCACTCTCTTCCTTACAGTTCCAACAAATTACATCTACTCAGGATGAGAAATTTCCCAAAGCTAATTGATTCCAGTTGAGAAGCAGATTCTGGACAACCAAAAGACTAAGATACCTCTGCATGGAGGAATGGAAACTAGAATAAGGCTGCCAATAGGGAAAGACAAGGTGAGCCTTTCTTCTTGGTTGCTGAAAGGATGGGTTACTAGTTGTTTTTTTTATTAAGAGTATTAAAAGCAGAGGCTACAAAGAGAAATTGGCTATAGGGGATTTAGTACTGTCTAAAAGGTACAATTATCTGAGTCATAAACTTGTCCCAAGAAAAGTGTGGTCTCAATAGTCACTTAAAATAGATGAAAGACAAAGATGACATATCAACCTTGTCAATGCTTAGTTGCTTAGTCGCTTAGTCATGTCCAACTCTTCGTGACCCACTGGACTGTAGCATATTGCTCTAAAAATTCTGACTCATGAAGTACAGCAAAGACTGTAGATAAGAATAACTATTAGAAAAGAGATAAAGTTTAGCATTTTTGGAGGATAATATGTATAATGAAAATCCAAGCAAGTCAACTGAAAAACTAGAGTAAATTTTACTATACACAAGCAATAATAATTATATAGAAAATATAATGACTTTAAAAAGATATATTCATAACAGGCAAGACACACACACACAAAAGTATAAAACATCTAAGAATGTGTGGGAGCAAATGAAGAAAACCACAGAAAGTTGCAATAAGGCATAGTCAGTCAGCTCAATCACTCAGTCGTGTCCGACTCTTTGCGATCCCGTGAACCGCAGCACGCCAGGCCTCCCTATCCATCACCAACTCCCAGAGTCCACCCAAATCCATGTCCATAGAGACAGTGATGCCATCCAACCATCTCATCCTCTGTCGTCCCCTTCTGCTCCTGCCCTCAATCTTTCCAGCATCAGGGTCTTTTCCAGTGAGTCAGCTCTTTGGATCAGGTGGCCAAAGTATTGGAGTTGCAGCTTCAACATTAGTCCTTCCAGTGAACACCCAGGATTGATCTCCTTTAGGATGGACTGGTATAGAAAACTATCTAAATGCTTTTGTTCCCTTTTTAAAATTTAACAAAAATAGTTTCACAAGTAGAAAAGTCAAGATAGTTTCTGAAACCAGGAGTGATTAGGGGCAACTTTCTTACCATATACTAAATGAAAAACGTTTTAAAACTGCTTTTAAAATCTACGAGAACAAAATCTAGTCACGTCAAGGAAACTAAATATACAGTCCTGAAAGAGATTGTAATAGATAGAAGGGTTTGTGAACAGAAATGCATATACAGGAACATGCATTTTTAAATTTTATTTAAAATTAACTGCCTCACCCTAACTTACCCATGAGCATAAGTCACAACTGTGAAACAAATAAATTCAAATCTGTGGTGCTGCTTAACACGATACAAATTACATGAAGTCTAGATTAGAAACAGTTCAAATGCAAATTGATATTTATGATTAAGAATGCTTGCTCACTTCTATTAGGGGATCTTACTTGAAACCACTATTTCTCCTTATTTTTCTTTTCTATATGCCATTCTAATAGACATGGGATATACTGTGTCCAATTATAGCTCTTCTTTGCCTCATATTTAGCTGCTCTGATCAATAACTGCTTCTCTTTCAGTGTAGCTTGGCACCCAACAGGTGAATTTGCTTTATTTCCTACAGCTTGTATTTTGAGTCCTATCACACCAGGCATGACCTTGAAATGTGATGAAATCCTCCCAGATGTTTTTGTGAGCTACAGTAACAGGTGCTGTGTGCTTAGTTGCTCAGTTATGTGTCCAACTCTTTGCAACCCCATGGTCTTTAGCCTGCCAGGCTCCTCTGTCCATGGGCAAGTGGGTTGCCATGTCTTCTTCCAGGGGATCTTCCCAACCCAGGGATCGAACCAAGGTCTCCTGCATTGCAGGCAGATTCTTTACCATCTGAGTCACTAGGGAAGCCCAGGTAACAGGCATTTAATTTAAGCTGTTCAAAAAAAAAAAAAGGAATCAAAATGAACTAAGTGGTCAACAATGGGAAAATGGTTAAAAAAATTTTTGTGCATTCATACAATTTAACGTTTTGCAGTCATTACAAATGATGTTTTTAAGAACTTTGAATGATATGGTTCTTAAGTGAGCTATGAATATTTTGATTTTTATTTTGTTTCTATATATTATTTTTATTTTCCTCTATTTTCCAAATTTCCTACAAATATGAAAATCAGAAAAAAACATTAAAAATGTAAACATCAATAGATTTAAAAATCAGAATACATATTAATAATTAGTAATAAATAGTAAATTATGTGTAAGCAATAGTAATATTTAATGTACACTTTTAGTTGACTTTAAAAAAAGGCATATATATCCAAGCAAATGAATGACAAAGTCCTTCTAATTGCCATCTCCAAATGTAGCCTCTTAGTTTCCACCACTGAACAACTGAGTAAGGTACCACTGTCAATTTCATGGCAGTTAATGTAAGGGTAGGAAGTGTTCTTTAAAATTTTAAGTTCTTAATTTCTGGATTTGTAAAGCTTCAATATACATAATATGAATGGCAAATAAAAAGCAAGATGTAAGCATCATATCTCACTATACAATCTTTGAACCAAATATTTGATAAAAGTCCCTGCAATTGGCACATGTGGTTGATAGTATGCATATTCATAATGATCACCAACTACTTTGTAAAACACTCGAAATCAGTCCTGAGTATTCATTGGAAAGACTGATGCTGAAGCTGAAACTCTGATAATTTGGCCATCTGATGCGAAGAACTGACTCACTAGAAAAGACCCTGATGCTGGGAAAGATTGTAGGCAGGAGGAGAAGAGGACGACAGAGGATGAGATAGTTGGATGGCATCACTGACTTGATGGACATGAGTTTGAGTAAGCTCCAGGAGTTGGTGATGGACAGGGAAGCCTGGTGTGCTGCAGTCCATGGGGTCACAAAGAGTCAGGCATAAATGAGTGACTGAACTGACTGACTGACAGCATAATAATTCTATGGATTTATTCTGAAAATAATTTACTCCTAGATGAATCTTTTTGGAAAATTTTATCAACTAGAATTATCTTTAGTGCTCTTCTGAACCAGGGGTAGAAAAATGCATAAACCATTGGATTAAAAGTAGAATTCAAATAGCCAAACCAAATCAATGCATCGTTCAAAGTGGGTGGGATAGTATAGTCCAAGAAAGGGTCCATGACCATGCAGACAAAGAAAGGACACCAGCATGTTAAGAAAACTCCCATCACAATCCCCAAAGTCTTCGCAGCTTTCCTTTCTCTGCTTCGTGAAATTCCATTTCTCTCTTCCAACCCAATTCGAACCTTCTGCTTTGCACCGTGAATTGATCTTGCCTGGCCTTTTGCTATGAAATATATTCTACAATAGATGCACAGCATAATAGAGCCAGGTATATAGAAAGAAGTCATAAAGGCCAGAACCCCAGATGTTTTGCTGAAGAAGACAGAGCAACTCCCTATGCAGTGACTGTGTTTATAATACATCTCTTCAGCTCCTTTGAAGTTTAGCTCCAGAAAGATCATCCCAAATGCAAAAAGAGCAGGAATACTCCAACTAATGAAGATCATCAGAGAAATAACCAAGATGTTGATCTTGGTTTTGTATCTCAGTGGGTCACACACGGCATAGTAGCGGTCAATGGAAATGAAGGACAAGTGAAAAATGGATGCTGAACTCAGCATAATGTCAGTGCTGGTGTGAATTTTACAGAAGACTTCACCAAAAGACCAGTGGTGCTCAATGGATCTCACCATGCTATAAGGCATGACCAGGCACCCCAGAAGAAAGTCCACAGTAGCCATGGACTGAATGAGCCAATTATTTAGGGTATGCAGTTGCTTGAAGTGTGATATGGAAATAATAACTAGCAGATTGCCAACCACTGTGGTCAGAATTATGAGCACCATTAAACTATACAGGGAAGCCCGGATGTCATTTGACCAGCTGCTTTTCATACAGGAAATATTAATTTTATTGTGGCAAAGGAACATCATTTCTTAGGACAATGCATTGGTTGTTATCTTTTCCTTAGTGCTTTGAGGAGTCTCTCTTCGAAATCCATGATCAGGTTAGAGTTTCTTCTCTTACTTCCATATATATATATCCCAGAAACCTGTGGGGGAAAAAAAGGAAATTATCAACAATTTGATTCTTCTCACTTTTAATGCATTTACCTGTTACTTCTTGCTTAAAAATGATTATTTTGGAAAGAGGTTTATTTCCAAGTTCAGTTCAGTAAGTTTAGTTCCTATAAGTTTTTTTAACATCTACTTCATGTTAGTCACTGTGTTGGAAATGTAAAGCTGAATTATTAGTTTGAAATATATGATTATGTAATTCTGTAATACTCAGCTAAATTGTGGGGAACTTGCAATATATTTTGCAGTATATATTTAATGTATATTATGTGTAATATATAGCATTATGTTATATACTTGTATATTGTAAAGATAAAAAGAGGAGGAGAGAGAGTTCAGAGGAACAAAGTAAATTCTGGTTATCAGTGAATAAGCTGTCATTATATTGGGAAAATGCTAGGAAATAGCAAGAAGTCTTAGAATTTCAGGAATCTACTTTCCTTTTCATCTCTTCTCACTCCCTCTGGGCTGACAGTTTAGATCAAGACCACATAAGAATCTAAATTTACCCAAAACTGGAATTGGAGGAATAAAATAACTTTGCCGACAATGGTCCATCTAGTCAAGGCTATGGTTTTTCCAGTGGTCATGTATGGATGTGAGAGTTGGACTGTGAAGAAAGCTGAGCACCAAATTGATGCTTTTGAACTGTGGTGTTGGAGAAGACTCTTGAGAGTCCCTTGGACTGCAAGGAGGTCCAACCAGCCCATCCTAAAGGAGATCAGTCCTGGGTGTTCATTGGAAGGACTGATGTTGAAGCTGAAACTCCAATACTTTTACTACCTGAGGCAAAGAGCTGACTCATTGGAAAAGACCCTGATGCTGGGAAAGATTGAGGTCCGGAGAAGAAGGGGACGACAGAGGATGAGATGGTTGGATGGCATCATTGACTCAATGGACATGGGTTTGGGTGGATTCTGGGAGTTGGTGATGGACAGGGAGGCCTGGCATGCTGCGGTTCATGGGGTTGCAAAGAGTCAGACATGACTGAGCAACTGAACTGAACTGAAAATGGATATTTTAATAAACTTGAAACATCTCTCCCCCTAGTCCCTTTCTGCCTTCTATTTCCAGGAGGAAACATATCAAATGCACCTGTAAGATTTATTTTAGTAGATACCCAGGCCCACTTTATGACATAACAAACAGCAGACTAAATATATTTATATTATTTGAATTGTGTAATGCTTGAATTATAATTGAAACTTCAATAAACAAATGATGGGGTTTTTTTACTACAAAATTTATGTGCTCTCAAGTAAACTAAAATTTACAGTTTTTTTTCTCACTATTGCCCCCTTTTCCTTCTTTCTTTTACTTTTGTTGTTGATATATTAAAGGAATCAAACAATGTTTAGAATGTTTGCTAATAATTTCTACCAATTAAGAAAATATCCCTGCCTGGTATCACATTGAGCAGCTTCACTCAGCAGGAACTAGGGTCCAAATATAAGTAAGGGAAGGTAAGGGAAAAAAAAAAACAACAAAAACTGATTGCTCAGTTTTAGAAGATTATATTCATAGATGATGAAAGAGTCATCTGACAACTTTATATGCCTTGTTCTTCATTCCCAGATGAAAACCAAATGGCTTCTTCCTCATAATGATACATCTTGTTTTCAGAGAAATAAAGCCTGAAGCATTGTATCTGAGAAAGTATTGATAATATCAATGACACTTCAGAAGAGTAATCTGTCTGGTCAACTTTAGAACTTTAGGCATAATTTTTGTACAAGTATTTTTAAATGTAATAATTTATTTTTCAAATGCTGCTACTGCTAAGTCACTTCAGTCGTGTCTGACTCTGTGTGACCCCATAGATGGCAGCCTACCAGGCTCCCATCCCTGGGATTCTCCAGGCAAGAACACTGGAGTGGGTTGCCATTTCCTTCTCCAATGCATGAGAGTGAAAAGTCAAAGTGAAGTCTCTCAGTGGTGTCCGACTCTTAGCAACCCCATAGACTGCAGCCTACCAGGCTCCTCTGTCCATGGGATTTTCCAGGCAAGAGTACTGGGGTGTATTTTTAAAATAGATTTATTTAAATAAATGTTCTATGATGATATTCTGAGTTGAACACTTATCTAAGAACATGACATAATAGTGGTTTTCTTTTCTTTCAGCTTTAAGAATTTAGCTAGCTAGAAATGATTACTCTCTCTGTATTTACAAATTACCAAGTTGAACATACTGTAGCAATACAGAAAGTTAATAAATCTCTATGGTATCTAGCTAGGCTTCCCAGGTGGTGCTAGTGGTAAAGAACATGCCTGCCAATTCAGGAGACATAAGAAACTCCAGCTGGATCCCTGGGTCAGGAAGATTCCCTGGAGGCGGGCATGGCAACACACTCCAGTATTCTTGCCTGGAGAATTCCAGGGACTTAGGAGCATGGTGGGCTACAGTCCATGGGGTTGTAAAGAGTCAGACACTACTGAAGCAATTTAACATGCATGCTCTGATACCTAGTTAAGTCAACAGTTATGTTCAAATGATTTAATTACCTAATGTTTGAAAATGACACATGATTTTAAAATATATTGTTAGGCATTATAGTTTGAAGTAGGTTTGTCTAGCAAGACATGACTTCACTGGTAGAGTGTCCCCAACTTCCCAATAAAAGGCCATCAACCCTAATTTCACCATGCCATTTGTCCCTATCCATGTCTAATGGCTCAGACTTTCAATCCCATACTAGTCTGTACAATTACTAATGTGAACCTACCTCCTAATCTACTCATCCACTACCCACTCACAAACCCTTCCATGTTTTCCCTCTGGAGCTCATGGTCATCACCCTATTTCCTCAGGCTCTTTTTAAAAAAACTTCCCTCTCTTTGTTCCAACTGAAACTTTCTTTCCCTTGAGGATATCTCTTTCCCTACATCCTTATCAAAGATAATTGTTTCCTCTCCTAAATCCTTGGCTATCTTTTCTATTACAGGACTTGGAGGAAAAACATGTTCTCTTGTACTCATTGACATTGCAAATCATTGTCCCTCCTTCCTTCCTAACTTCTATCACTTGGAAAATTTGAAGCTCTGTGTTCAGACTATACTTCCTCTTGCTGCAGACTTCAAGTCATTTTTCTATATCTTGAAGATGTTAGCTCTTATTTTCTCCAAAGCTACTCCTGCTAAAATTCTTCATAATTTCCTTGTCCACATAAATGATTTAGTAACGGACTTTCAGCTCCTTACTCCTCTGTCTTCCAGCAAGCATGTCCTCCACATGTTTGCTCTGCATGGCTATCTCACTTTCTTATTTAACTAAAGACACCAGATATGTACTTATGTTCACATTAATACAATGCAGAGTTTAACTTAGCATAAGACATAATTTGGTCTCTTCCTATAAATCCAAAACCTCAAATTAACTTTAGAATCTCTTAGTTTTGATGACCTAAATCTGATGCACTATTATATTGTGTGTAACATAGCAGAGACACTCTCAGGTATAGTGTGTTTACCTTATCATAATATTGATGGAGATGATTTTCTCTCTTATCTATCAGTCTATGCTGATGTCTCCACAAACAGATGGATTTTGCCATGCTTCCTGTTACTTACAGATGGAAACAATTTGCTTGCAGGGATGTCCCATCTGGACATGTTGCTTCTGCTTAGTCACTTCAGTCATGTCTGACTCTTTGTGACTCAATGGACTGTAGCCCACCAGGCTCCTCTGTCCATGGAATTCTCCAGGCAAGAATACTGGAGTGGGTGGTCATGCCCTTCTCCAGGGGATCTTCTGGACCCAGGGATGGAACCCAGGTCTCCTGCATTGCAGGCAGATTCTTTACAATCTGAGTCACCACGGAAGGCCAATGAGTCATAATTTAAATATTTGGAAATCCTGTCCATGACTAAAAACTGAATCACTGACCTTGTGAATCAAGCAGAGGAATATTACATACTCTAAGCTAAAAGAAAAACAGAAAGGTAGTCATTCTTTTTCAACATATTACAATTGAAAGCCTTCCTCCTGTCAGGTACTATATGCTGAGGCAAGAATGGTGAAGAATGGTGAACAGACACAATGAAATTCCCTGCTCTTCTGGAACTTACATTCCAGTTGAAGGGTCAGTCAGTTGAGTCAGTTCATTTGCTCAGTCGTGTTCGACTCTTTGTGATCCCATGAATTGCAGCATGCCAGGCCTCCCTGTCCATCATCAGCTCCCTCATGTGCATCGAGTCAGTGATCCCATCCAGCCATCTCATTCTCTGTCGTCCCCTCCCCCTCCTTCCCCCAATCCCTCCCATATCAGGGTCTTTTGCAGTGAGTCAACTCTTCGCATGAGGTGGCCAAAGTATTGGAGTTTCAACATCAGTCCTTCCAATGAACACCCAGGACTGATCTTCTTTAGAATGGACTGGTTGGATCTCCTTGCAGTCCAAGGGACTCTCAAGAGTTTTCTCCAACACCACAGTTCAAAAGCATCAATTCTACAGCACTCAGCTTTCTTCACAGTCCAACTCTCACATCCATACATGACCATTGGAAAAACCATAGCCTTGACTAGACAGACTTGGGTGGCAAAGTAATGTCTCTGCTTTTGAATATGCTATCTAGGTTGGTCATAACTTTCCTTCCAAGGAGTAAGTGTCTTTTAATGTCATGGCTGCAATCACCATCTGCAGTGATTTTGGAGCTCCCAAAAATAAATTCTGACACTGTTTCCACTGTTTCCCCATCTATTTCCCATGAAGTGAAGGGACCAGATGCCATGATCTTCATTTTCTGAATGTTGAGCTTTAAGCCAACTTTTTCCCTCTCCTCTTTCACTTTCATCAAGAGGCTTCTTAGTTCCTCTTCACTTTCTGCCATAAAAGTGGTGTCATCTGCATATCTGAGGTTATTGATATTTTTCCCAGCCATCTTAATTCCAGCTTGTGCTTCTTCCAGCCCATGATGTTAAATAAGCAGGGTGACAATATACAGCCTTGACGTACTCCTTTTCCTATTTGGAACCAGTCTGTTGTTCCATGTCCAGTTCTAACTGTTGCTTCCTGACCTGCATATAGGTTTCTCAGGAGGCAGGTCAGGTGGTCTGGTATTCCCATTTCTTTCAGAATTTTCCACAGTTTATTGTGATCCACACAGTCAAAGGCTTTGGCATAGTCAATAAAGCAGAAATAGATGTTTTTCTGGAACTCTCTTGCTTTTGCGATGATCCAGTGAATGTTGGCAATTTGATCTCTGGTTCCTCTGCCTTTTCTAAAACCAGCTTGTACATCTGGAAGTTCATGGTTCATGTATTGCTGAAGCCTGGCTTGGAGAATTTTGAGCACTACTCTACTAGCATATGAGATGAGTGCAATTGTGTGGTAGTTTGAGCATTCTTTGGCATTGCCTTTCTTTGGGATTGGAATGAAAACTAACCTTTTGCAGTCCTGTGACCACTGCTGAGTTTTCCAAATTTGCTGCCATATTGAGTGCAGCACTTCACAGTACCATCTTTCAGGATTTGAAATAGCTCAAGTGGAGTTCCATCACCTCCACTAGCTTTGTTCTTAGTGATGCTTTCTAAGGCCCACTTGACTTCACATTCCAGGATGTCTGGCTCTAGGTGAGTGTGAGTGATCACACCATCGTGATTATCTGGGTCATGAAGATCTTTTTTTTACAGTTCTTCTGTGTATTCCTGCCACCTCTTCTTAATATCTTCTGCTTCTGTTAGGTCCCTACAATTTCTGTCCTTTATTGAGCCTATCTTTGCATGAAATGTTCCCTTGGTATCTCTAATTTTCTTGAAGAGATCTCTAGTCTTTCCCATTCTGTTGTTTTCCTCTATTTCTTTGCATTGATCACTGAGGAAGGCTTTCTTATCTCTCCTTGCTATTCTTTGGAACTCTGCATTCAGATGCTTATAGCTTTCCTTTTCTCCTTTGCTTTTTACTTCTCTTCTTTTCACAGCTATTTTTAAGGCCTCCCCAGACAGCCATTTTGCTTTTTGCATTTCTTTTCCATGGGGATGGTCTTGATTCCTGTCTCCTGTACAATGTCACCAACTTCCGTCCATAGTTCATCAGGCACTCTGTCTATCAGATCTAGTCCCTTAAATCTATTTCTCACTTCCACTATGAGTATCCCATATAATCATAAGAGATTTAATTCAGAAGGGTAGTGGTAGGCAATGCTAAAATTTGGGCTTTCCTGGTGGCTCAGTTGGTAAAGAATCTGCCTGCAGTGCGGGAAACTCGGGTTCAATCTCTGGGTCAGGAAGATCCTCTGAAGAAGGAAAATTCCATGAACAGACTAGCCTGGCGCTCTCCAGTCCATGGGGTCACAAGAGTCAGACAGAACTTTAGCAACCAAACCTCCGTCGCCAAGAATAAAAGCAAACATAGTGAATAATATTATCTAAATAAAGATTTAGTTTATGTCCAAAAGAATTATGACAATATGACACAATACAATGCTTTCTAAAATTTTTAAAAAATAGAATAAAGTAAATTTCAAGAAAACACTCAATATTGAAATTTAAATTTTCAGCTATTTCAATAATCTCTAGTTATAATCAAAGTTAGTGAGTAGCTGGCAAGACACTTCTTGCCTGGATCCTAAGATGCAAAATTAATGATTTAATTTTGGAAAATTTCTCCAGCTGCATGTTTTAAATTTTAAAATTCCAAGTTGCTTTACCCAGCAAATGTTCAGTGTGATAGTTTTCATAATAGTAACAAATGTAAAAAGTAAAACTGTCTAAACTTATATTAGACACATAAACTTCAGTAGATACATGTTCAAAAAGATGTCAAATTGGTGGAGTTGACTCTTTTTATAATAAGACATAGAGAGATGTCCATGAGATCTTGTCAAGTAAAGAAAAATATGCAGTGTTTTAAAGTAGCATGCACTTGAACACATATATGTATAAAAGCATGAAGAATGGGCATGGAATAATAGCTCCAACTGCTCAAAGATGGTAAGTTTGAAACTCATTAAATAAATAACAAAAAGGGAAAACTGTCAATTTTAGCATTAATTTTTCCTAGGTGAAATAATGGACGAGTTTTACTTTCTTCTCTATAATTTTTACATTTCCAAGTTTCCTACTATGAAAATGCTTCATTTTCATAAAAAATATTTAATAAAATTAAGTAGGTTGTGAATTGTTTCAAATGAAACTTTAAATGAAACTTCAGAAAGCTATTGATAAATGATTATTAATAAATTCTATTATTTGTGCTTCATGTATTTGTATAATTCTTCACCTTAGTTAAGAATTTATTATGAAAAATCGCACTAAATTTCTTAACTGACCCATATGCTGTTTTTGTTCTGTTATACAAAATTTGGAATCAAAATTAGAAATGGACTTGATAATAATGTTATTTACAAATATGTTTGCAGCTTTGTAGTTTATCTAGTGTTTTTTTAAATAATGGAAGTATTTTTGAAAAATATTTATTTTAAAAGAGAGAAAGAGATAAAGGACAGGATTTCCAAATATTTAAGTCATAACTCATGGGGTGTATAGGTGGAACATCCCTGGAAGCAAATTGTTTCCATCTTTAAGTAACAGGAAGCATGGCAAAATTCATTTGTTTGCTTAGGCATCAGCTTAGACCGATAGATAAGACAGAAAACAATCTCCACAATACTATGATAAAGTAAACACACTATACCTGAGAGCGTCTCTGCTATGTTACACAAAAGATAATAGTACATCAGATTTAGGTCATCAAAACTAAGAGATTCTTAAGTTAACGGATCTAATACATGGCACGTATAAACACACACACACACACACACACACACACAGAGGCACACATATTAAAGCACAACATCATTCAGAAATGCACCAGCATTTTCCCCACCAAACAGTATTTGCCACAAATAAGATTTTAGTTATGCAGTTTCATATATAGTAACAATAAGATACAATTTAATTTGTAAACCTGAAAAATTTCCATGAATATTCCATTATTACATTAAAACTAGCCAAACACAACATGGAATTTTCTTCATTTTACAAGGAAAGAACATTTTAAAAAAATCCTTTTTCTAATTTTCTAGCCACCCACAGGTGAATTTTAAATCAAAGTGAAATATTTTGAAAAGCTCATATAAAGTAAGCTATTTAAAATATATGTGACTATTTTTATCCTCTCCTACTAAAATGACAGTAGAGAATCTTCCCATCAAATAACCCTAAATGTTAATATATTTGTAAGTACCAAACCACTGATAACTCTTATTCCCTTGAGCATTCTCCCTTTAAAAGATTACCCGGGCTTCCCGGCTAATCTCTGTGGTTTGCAAGGCTGTTCATTGTGTTCAGACCTACCTTCTCAGGAAAGGGTCACAGAGCAAGTGGATAAGCAGAAACGCTACCTTTGGGTGGAGACCATCCTCACTCATGTCCTGTACACCTGCTGCTGGCTTGAGCCACTGCTGATCAGTGATAGATTGCAGTTAATGCAGACAGAATGACGCAAATATTAACATCTGGAAAAGATAAGCTGATAATAAATCTTTCTGAAACAGGTAACAGTGTACTATTGAGAAAAATAGGTGAGAGATGTGTTTATTCTAAATGAGCACCAGGAAGCTAGCAGTGAGCAAATTAAATAGAGAAGGTAAATATCACTGTTACTTTAAAAATTATCTCAAGCATGAGCCACCAGGAACCACAGTCATGGGTGTTAACAGCATATAAATGAAAACAAATGTCCATTAAGACTGCCTTAATTGTTGATTGATTTGAAAGAAAAATACTCCTGTATTAGGCATCTGTACAAAGGAGATAACTAGCACTAAAAAGCAAAAACAAAACCCCCCACTTTCAAAATAGATGACTTGTACTTGATAAAGGGCTATTTTTAAAGATTAGACTGTTTTTAAACCTAATAACATAACTAGAAAATAATTTGATTTTTAAATCATGGTAGGAAAAATGCATTTTAGCTCATGACTCAATACATATATAAGTATGCATTCATAACAGAAGCAATGCTGTCATTAAAAATACCCTTACCTCATTCAATTCACTCTAATATTCTATTTTATTCAATTTCACTTTTTTAACTGAGTAGGGTTTGTACCTCAATAATGTTATTAATCACAATTTTAAGAAAACCAATTTAGAGATGATACATATTTAGCCCACTAAGTTTAAAATTGCTATATATAGAACTTCCAAAATTACCTTCTTTCAAAACAAGGAGCCAGTGCCTTCAATGTGGCAAAATAAATGGGTGAACAGTATAGTTTCTCATCTATTTCTATCAATCCGTTATTCTGCCATAGGAAATCATACAATCATTATGACAGCTTGATTACTGGTTCCAATTCTCATTCTAGGATCTCCACCTTTGTCTTTGCTTCACTGGGAGTGGAAGGCTCTGCTTCCTTGTCCTTTGAACTTGAACTTTGCCATTTAGCTTGTTTTGGCCAAAAGAATATCAGATCAGTCGCTCAGTCGTGTCCGACTCTTTGCGACCCCATGAACTGCAGCACGCCAGGCCTCCCTATCCATCACCAGCTCTCGGAGGTCACTCAGACTCACATCCATCGAGTCAGTGATGCCATCCAGCCATCTCATCCTCTGTCGTCCCCTTCTCCTCCTGCCCTCAATCCTTCCCAGCATCAGAGTCTTCTCCAATGAGTCAACTCTTCGCATGAGGTGGCCACAATACTGGAGTTTCAGCTTTAGCATCATTCCTTCCAAAGAAATCCCAGGGCTGATCTCCTTCAGAATGGATATAGACAGAAATAAAAAGGTGTCGGTTCCAAGCCTAGTCATTAAGGGGACTCACCTGTTTATGAATGTCCTCTGTGTCATCCCCATGAGGAGAACACACCCCAGCAAAGTCCACTTCTCCAAGGAGGTTGAGGGGCATGTAGAGCAAGCTGGGGCATGTAGGTACCCAACATTTGCAGAGCCATCCTTGCTGACCCTACTGGTTCATGCACTTAAGTGGCTATTATTTTAGGCTACTGAGTTTGGGTTTTTTTTTTTTTTTTTTCACACAGCATTTTCATAGGAATAACTAACTGAGTTAAGTTGTGTTTCTGAAAGAAGCTACTGAGATCTATTTCCCATTCTCTTCCTTGGAGAAATGCTGACACCAGAGAAGTACTGACACCACATGATGGGCCACCTATAATCTAAACAGCCATTAACAAAAGCTGCAACCATACAAAGAAAGAAAGCGTAAAATTAAAATTACACTTTACTAGATGAAGACGACCTTTTACTAAGTAAATATAAATCCATCTTCAGAAATTCCTGTATATTAAAGGTTAAGAAGTAACACCCAAGCTTATTTCTTATTAACAGTACCTAGAAAATATTATTCGTAGTTCCAAAACTAAGGCCAGTGTGTGCCTAACTCACATATATACTTGTCATTTTGTGAATGAGTGAAAAAGCACAATGTCTCATGTACTGGAATTTACTAAGTTCCAGGAAATTAAAGATCTTATCTGCTTTGTTCATTTCTGTCTCTCCATCATCTAAAATAGTGCCTTCACACCATAAACATTCAATGCATATTTGTTCTGTGAACATCAGCTTCCTAATTATAAAATGAAGGATTGGTTGATTTCAGTTCCACCACTGAATGGTTCACAGTGAAGACATGATCCGTGTCTCTGGCCACGCAGACTATCTGCTGATCTTTCGAGTGGGGCACTCCTATAGAACTCATGAGCTCCATGAAGACAGGGAACATATATGCTCTTTTCACTGCTTTATCCTTAGGACCCAGCACATAGTAGGTGCTCAATAACTACTGATCAGTTGGCTGTTTGAGATTTCTAGCAGATTAGATGAATATTCACATTGATAGCACAAGAAAAGTCATAGCATGTGGTATTGATTTGGAAGGCAGCAACCTAGTGGTAATAGTTGAAGCTGAATCTGTGGTAGAGGATTAAAATGAGAGACAGAGAGGAAGAGGGAGGAAATGAGCTGAAAATAAGGTGATAGGTTAAAGAAGTTGCCATTAGGGATTTTGAAGCAATTATCAGTGGATTATTGTGGACTAGAGGGAGAAGGTCAAAGGAAAGCTAGATTCATGAGACTAGAAAGATAGTGTGTGTTAGTCGCTCAGTCATGTCCAACTCTTTTGTGACCCCATGGACCATACAGCCCGCCAGGCTCTTCTGTCCATGGGATTTTCCAGGCAAGGATACTGGAGTGGGCTGCCATTTCCTTCTCTAGGGGATCTTCCCTACCCAGGGATCAAACCCGGGTCTCCTGCATTGCAGTCGGATGCTTTACCCTCTGAGCTACTAGGGAAGCCCAAGAAAGATAGTGTGCATAGTGAAAAAATAGAAGTAGTTGGTTTAAATTTTTTTTGAGACATATGAGAGTGAAAATAAGATGAAATAGAATATTATTTTGAAGAGATGAGAAGTTCAGGGAAGTGTAAGGGCAACTACAAATTCAAAATAAAAGACTCAATTCTCCTTTTTGAAAATCAGGAAAGAGGCTCCCTTCTCTCCCTTTTCTTAGAGCACTTACTTTAGAAAATGTTTAAGTTCTTTCTCTGTCTCTATGAAATATATGTAAATCTTTTAAAAAGCTAAATAAGCTGACTCTTGCCAGCTTTATGACACAGGAGTGTTTTGCCCAAGGACCTGGGAATCACTCTTTGAAACATAATTCAGGAAGATGATGCCACTAGCCCTTAGTTTCTTTGGACTGGTAGGAGCCTAATCTCAATGAACACTTCACTCCAAAGATGAAAGCTATCTTTTGTCATAAAGAAGAGTTTATATTTCCTCTGGATAAAGCCAATTAGTTAGCACAGATGGTCACCCCAACTACCAAGTGAATTTGAATAAACTGTGCATGACAAATAATGCTTTCAGTCCTTTTTCTTGAGGGCTGTTATTGTTTATCTTGAGAACAGGTATGTATTGGAGAAGGCAACGGCACCCCACTCCAGTACTCTTGCCTGGAAAATCCCATGGATGGAGGAGCCTGGTGGGCTGCAGTCCATGGGGTCGCTAAGAGTCGGACACGACTGAGCGACTTCACTTTCACTTTTTCGCTTTCATGCATTGAAGAAGGAAATGGCAACCCACTCCAGTGTTCTTGCCTGGAGAATCCCAGGGACAGGGGAGCCTGGTGGGCTGACGTCTATGGGGTCACGTGGAGTCGGACACGACTGAAGTGACTTAGCAGCAGCAGCAGCAGCAGTCAAAACTAAAAAACTTGCAGTTATAAAATAAGTAAGTTCTTGGGATATAATGTACAACATGATAAATATAATTAACACTGCTGTATGTCATATGGACTTACCAGGTGGCTCAGACGTAAAAATCCGCCTGCCAGTGCACAGGTCACAGGAGGTGCAGGTTCAATCCCTGAGTCAGGAAGATTCCCTGGAGGAGGAAATGGTATCCCACTACAGTATTCTTGATTAGGGGATCCCATTGACAGAGGAGCTTGGTGGGCTACAGTCCATGGGATTGCAAAGAGTTGAACATGACTGAGCACGCATGCATGTATGTTGTATATGAAAACTGAGAAAATCCTAAGAGTTCTCACCTCAAGAAAAAAAAATTATTTCTATTTCTTTAATTTTGTATCTATATGAGATTATGATTATGTATGAAATTTATAGTGAAAAACACTTCATAATTTTTGTAAGTCATATAACTATGTTGTACATCTTAAATTTGTACAGCGCCGTGTGTCAATTATATCTCAACAAAACTGGAGTTAAAAAATAAAGTCAGTTCATCATACACACATACACAAATAGTGTGAAGGCTGAGAAACAAAGTGCTGCTTCAAATATTGAGATGAGTTCAGAGCTTTGAGGATAGACCAAATGTTAGCAGGTTTCATAAATCTCTTAAAACTCCATTCAGACAATAGATTGACTCATTAATAAAATCATCCTGATGCAACTAGCTCTGAATATCTTCATAAATATTGTAGGAAGGATCTTGGGATGGGTTGTTTGTATATCTATTATTTGGCTGCCACAAATAGAAGAATGAAAATGTAATGGGGCACATGGCTTATACACTTTAGAAAGGATAGTTTTTCTTTCTTAACTGATCTTAAGACACCACACCTTGAGTGTTAATTTGCTAAACTTGAATCTCTGACCCAGATATTATATTCACATGGACCTATAGAGGGCAGCCTTTTGCAAATTTTTGTAGGATATAGGTTTTTATACTGAATCCTTTCTCTTGTGCTGGGGTGAGCCCCAGCAGGATCCAGGGTTACTCTCAGGATGATGGCTTAGGTGAAAGGATAGCAAAGCAGAGAGAGAGGCTTGATCTTCCTTGATTAACACAAAAAGCCAGTAAAGCTCCTGGCACGGAACTTGCTCTGTTCACGGAGGCCGCAGGCGCCTTCTCGGTGGGGTGAGGACGCAGGACGCCCCCTCCCTGGTGAAGACACAGGGCGCCTTCCCGATCCAGTCTTAGAAGCCCAGGCAAAAAAGTGAACGCAGAGAGCCCCTGTGCCCCCAAGGAGTCATCCTGAAAGAAGAACAGAGAGAGAAAAGGAGGGAAAAGGAAAAAAAGAACGACATGGGGAGACCAAGCTTCTGTGAGCAAGGTCCATAACTTTATTTTCAAAAGGAACTTTTATACCTTGACTTGTACATAGAGGGAAATTAAAGATACAAAGTCATACAGAATCAGCCCAAACATTACATCTGTTTCATCTTTATCAAAACCAGGATTTTTTCTGCATACCTTTCCCATAAACAATGTTATGTACATTATCTTATGGCCTTGGAGGCCTGTGGGCATTTTATGACCTCTTTTTGATAAAGGCTGCTCAACCAGAAAACTTATTTTCCCTTGAAGTGTTTTTTCTTGTATTTCTAATCTACGTCAGCCTCAGAAAGTGCTAAACAGAGTTACATTCTCATAGAGCAAAGGTGCAGTAAGTTACAACAAAGAAAGGGCCAATTAGCTCAAAGGTCCAATGTGGTTAATTCCAAGGCTGCTACTTGTTTTTCTTACATTCCAACTATGTTAACCAATGCACTCCCAGGTGCACAATGGATAAGGGTTACGGGAACTTGGCAGCAAGCATTGGCCCAATAATGAAATCCTACACCTGCACTACTCTAATAGTTTTTAACGCTTTGAAAGGCTCTATATTTTTAGAATGTTTTAGGCTTCCCGTGTCTCTCATGGTGGGGAGGCTGTGAACAGTCACATGAGTAGCTGCAAGAGTCTAGATAAACCTGTCAGGCAAGCTAGAAAGCCAACAGAGGGGTTTGAACTGAAACACTCTTATCATGTCCATTAACTAAAGCCTAAGTTGATTTTTTCCAGAGCAAGGTGGTCGGGTATAGCCCCCTGTTAATGTCAGAGGAGTTGGTGAAAGGCACAAAATAGTAAGACAGACAGATTTTGGTTTTGGGGTGGATGCTCGAGCAGATTGAGGGGGTCCCTTGAGGTCTGATCCACCTTTGCCTGTCAGGTCTCTTCAGCATGACCTTTGTCATGGGTGGGATCTCCCGTGGTGGCTCCCGGCACTTTTGCCTCCCAAAGACCCTAGAATAGAGTGACCCAGTATGAAACAACTTCAACCTTCTCATTTTTTCCCCTCAGAGGAGAGGGGAGGAGGAATAAACTAGGACCCTGTGGGTTTCCCACAGTGTGCTACTCTGGACTTTCCCTGGCATCTTAGGACCTATTGAAGACAAACCATAAACATACTACTCCTGGGGACACAATCTAAGCTTGGTCACTCTCAATAATAATAATAATAAGGAAATAATAAGGAAGAAGAGGAGGGGCAAGAAGACAGATGAAGAAGGAAGAGGAGAAAATGTGAGTGGAAGAGGAGGAGGAAAAAAGAGTAACAGGAGGGAGAGAAGAAAGAAAGTGGAGGAGAAACAACATTTCCTGAAACAGTACCAGTCAATGAGTGAAGAGCCTTATGAGAAAGCTCTAGTTTATTTCCATAACAACTCTACAGTAATAGATGCTATCTTTATAATTGCTTCACAAAGGAAGGTCATGAGAATTAGATACTTTAATTTATACTAAGGGGCAGCAGTGGATTTTGATTCCAGATTTGTCTGACTCCAGAGTTTCCGCTCCTAACCATGATGAAGAATTTTGGGGAAAAAAGTTTGAGTGAAGAGTTTTCTTTTCTATAGCTGATTTCTCCCTTAGCCCCTTCAAACAGCTAGATAGCAAAACCTGAGATAACCACCCTATTGAGAACTTTGCTTAACATTCATAAGTGTTATGAATAAGTGGGCAAGAGAATCATATTATTTACAAGTTAGGACAGGTAATGTCGCAACAAGTTCAATTAAGACTTTTAAAATGATCCTCATTTTTTTAAAAAAGGCAGATGAGATAATAACATACTAACAGTAATTTGGGGGCTTCCCTGGTGGCTCAGATGGTAAAGAATCTGCCTGCAGTGTGTGACACTGGAGTTTGATCCCTGGGTTGGGAAGATCCGCTGGAGATCTTCAACCCACTCCAGTATTCTTGCCTGGAGAATCAGTCAATCCTACAGGAAATCAACCCTGAATATTCATTGGAAGGACGGATGTTGAAACTGAAGTTCCAGTACTTTGGCCAGCTGATGTTAAGAACCAACTCATTGGAAAAGACCCTGTTGCTGGAAAATACTGAGGGCAAGGAGGAGAAGGGGTGACAGAGGATGAGATGGTTGGATGGCATCACCAACTCAATGGACATGAGTTTATGCAAACTCCTGAAGATAGTGAAATCCATGGGGTGACAAAGAGTCAGACATGACTGAACAATAGTAATAGTATAGTAACAACGATAGTAATTTCAAAACATTTTCAAAATACTTTTTGTAATTGTTTTTGTCACTAAAATTATTATATTTTTCTTATCAGTCTCTATAGATAACTTTCACGTATTTCAGGTAAAATTAAATTATAAATATTTTTAGGCTAATAGTTTTATTTTCTTGCTATAATGCTTTTATAATTGATCTCTACAACAACTAGTTTCCTAGTACTAAGTACACACAATGTCAGGCGTTTCCTTTTTTTTTTTTTTTTCCACTCATACTGCTATGGCAAATAAATCCATAGTTGTCTTTGACAGAGCAAGATGAAATTTTATCATAGACGGGAAAAAAGAAATCAGCTGGTTCATAATTTCAGCTAAATCAACATCATAATCCATTAAAACAGTATTTTTGATACTAATGTTTTCATAACTCAAAGTTCATTCTGTCTACAAAGCATATTGCCCAAATATTAACTATTTATCAGATAATCTACCACTATGCTAACGGTGGTTTTTCTTTGCTTTGGCAGGAGTTCAAAGTTTCCAGAATATATTGATGGCTAAATAGCTATTAACACTGATAAAAGCACTTGCTATATTTCTGCAACCAGACAACCATACGGAGCTGATTTCAAAACAGAAGGATTAAAAAGCTCACTCTTAACACATATAAGGGAACACAATGAACACATTGTTACTGATCCTTCTAAATTTACCTCCCAAGTCCCCAAAATTTCCACTCTTAATGTTGACAGTCCTCTCTCAGTGTCTCAAGGAAAATGTATATTTTCTATGCCGTGTTAACAAATATGATCAACTGAGTTCAATCTTTCTTCAGGGTGTGTATATAAATTTAATATTAATTGTGTACTTTCACCTTAGCCCTCTACCTATCACCCTGCAATCTACCAAACTCTGTGGCTATTAAAGCTACAAGATTGACTATGAGGAATGTAGTGTGTTGCTCTTATAAAGGTAGTGAAAGTGTGAGTGTTAATCGCTCAGTCATGTGCAAATCTTTGTGACCACACGGACTGTAGCCCAAGAGGCTCCTCTGTCCACAGAATCCTCCAGGCAATAACACTGGAGTGGATTGCTATTCCCTTCTGCAGGGCATCTTCCCAATCCAGGAGTCGAACCTGGGTCTCCTGCACTGCAGGTGGACTCTTAAAAATGCAATTAAAATCTAGCTTTAATAATCATTAAGCAAAACATCAGTACCCAGCATTTTAATCAAACAGGATTAACAGTGAGTCCCTCAGGAAGTTGCAGTCTAGCGTGGCTATCTAAGAAAACACTGGTAACCTAAAAAGCTAAAGAATACACTGGACATGAAGCTCAAAGATTCATTTTTGAGAATCTGATACACCCACTTGTTGGCTCTTAGGAGGAGCTTGGTTTCAGTATAGGTATGGAGGCTTTTGGATGAGTTCTTGTTGACTAATGTACCCTGGAGTCAGGAGTTTTCTGGTGTTCTAAAGTTTTGGATTTAAGCCTCCTGCCTCTGGCTTTCAGTCTTTTTCTTACAGTAGCCTCAAGACATCTGCATGTATACAGCATGGATGATAAAACATCTACATTAATGGTGAAAAGAGTCTCCACAGTTGGGGAAACCCAGAGAGGTTCACAGAGTTACATGGAGAAGAGAAGAGGGAGGAGGAAGATAGAGGTGACCAGGAGGAAAAGAGAGGGAATCAAAAAGGGAGAGTGCAATCTAGCCAGTAATCAATACTCTATTTGCTCTCCACAGTCTGGAGAGCACTCAGAGAGGTTCAGTGTTCTCCACAGACCAGAACACCCAAAGAGATTCACAGAGTTAAATAGAGAAGAGGAGAGGGAGGGAGGAGATAGAGATGACCTGGGGAAGAAAAAGGAGAGTCAAAAGGGGAGAGAGCAATCAAGCCAGTAATCACACTCCTAAGTACAAATGGGTACTGAAGATTGGATTCTTAAAGGTACAGAAGAGCAGAGGTTAGACTCTCAAAAATACAATATTAAAAAAACAAAACAGAATCACAGAAGTCATAAATATATATATATATAATTTAAAAACAGCATCTTTTTGACAAGGTGATAGTAGGTTTAAAAAATGAAACTTAAAGGAGTACTAAACAACTTAAAAATAAAAAAAAAATTATTGAAAAATGATAATAGTAAAATATATCCAGAAATTTCTCTGGAGCTGTTGAGGGCAGTGTGGGGTCAGTTCAGTTTCAGATAGTTCCTTGTTCCAGCTTATACTTCTCAAGGCCCATGGGTCCCTTCCAAACTAGCCAATCCTAACTGCAAGGTTGTAATCTGTTGCACCTGTCACTTCCAAAGTGGTTCCTTCTTCTTCGTTTATTTTGGCTTCCTCTGTTCGCAAGTCTCCTCAGTATCTAACTTTCACCCTGACACAAGGGGGCGAAGGTGGTCATTTATTTAGGTTTACTTGTTAAATTGTGCTGCAGGAGGGACGAACACTGCAAACATGTATCACTGGCGTATATGGGGAGTGCTCGCAGTGTCTGGGCCACACTGGGTTTGCTTTTCCAGTCCATACTGCTCAGGCTCCAGGTTGCTCTGCAGGGGAACTGTCTAAAGCGGGCCCTGGGTTGCATGCACTTCCCAGGTCTAAGCCACTCAGGTTCAGGTTCTCAGGTACTCCACAAAGACACAGACTCGGTTGGGCCTGCGTTTTTCCGCCCTTCCCAGGTCTGAGCAGCTCAGGTGACCAGGTGCTTGGGGAGCGCACTCTCCCCAGGTGGGCAGTGCATCTTATCACCTTCCTCCCCCTACCACCCTGTCCCAGCCGCTCAGTTTCCTGGGTGCACAGCGGAAGCACCTTCTCAGGTGTGCTGTGTGTCTCCTTTGGGGAGCTTACCTCTGGCTGCGACTCTCCTGGGGATGTCAACTGTCCAGGATCCTAGGAAGACTTGGTTAGCAACTGGGAGCCTGCTCGAAGTTTGGTAAAAGATGCACCTTGCCTTCTGGCTCTGGCTGGCGCCTGCCTGCCTCCCTGCCTCCAGCAGGGGATGGGCGGGTCTGCTGCCAGCTAGCTCTCCTCTGGTATTTGCTCAGTCCTTTGTTCTGTAAGCAGGCATGGAAGTTCCTTAGGTTAGAGCTTTTCACAGGAAAGTTTTTTTCTCTCTCTCTCTCTTTCTCTCTCCTCTTTTTTTTTTTTTTCCTCTCTCTCTGGCTATCCCATGGTTTGGGTTGCTATATCACATTAGCTCCCTCAGATTGCCCTCAGGGCATTCAGGCCCAGTCTTTACCTTAAGCAATGCAGCCCGTGCCTCCCTGTTCAGCCTCCGCTTGCTGGTGGCTTACTTGAGTGTCTGGGCCGCTTCTCCGCTGGGAGTTGCAGTTAGGCACATAATCTGTGGGTTTTATTATTTTTTTTCTCCCAGTTATATTGCCCTCTGAGATTCCAAAACTCACGCACAGACCCACTGGTGAGAGGGTTTCCTGGTGTTTGGAAACTTCTCCTCTTTTATGACTCCCTCCCTGGAATGGGTCTCCATCCACAACTCTTTTGTCTCTTTTTTTATCTTTTGTATTTTGTCTTACCTCCTTTTGAAGACAATGGGCTGCCTTTCTGGGTGCCCAGTGTCCTCCGCCAGCGTTCAGAAGCTGTTTTGTGATATTTGCTCAGCGTTCAAATGATCTTCTGATGAATTTATGGGGGAGACAGTGGTCTCCCGGTCCTATTCCTCTGCCATCTTGGACCGCCCCCGATACTTTGTGAAATAAAATGTGCATTAAAATGTTTTTTAAACTACAAAATGCTATACACAAAACATCAGTGATGCCTTTTACATACACCTGGCAAGTACAGGTAAAATTGCCTTTAGATCAATGAAAGATAAATGGAAAGTTTGAGCAACTATTGGAATTGGCTTGCAATTAGCATATACATAGGATTGACAACAAAGTAATGGGGCAAGAGGCAAGAAGTATAGTGTAACTATAGATTAGAGAATAGAGGAAGGGTTAAAAACTTAAAATTCAAAAAATGAAGATCATGGCATCCAGTCCCATCACTTCATGGCAAATAGATGGGGAAACAATGGAAACAGTGACAGACTTTATTTTCTTGGGCTCAAAATCACTGCAGATGTTGACTTCAGCCATGAAATTAAGACTCTTGCTCCTTGGAAGAAAAGCTATGACCAACCTAGACAGCATATTAAAAAGCAGAGACACTACTTACACTGCCAACAAAGGCCTATCTTAGTCAAAGCTGTGGTTTTTCCAGTAGTCATGTATGGAAGTGAGAGCTGGACTATAAAGAAAGCTGAGCACTGAAGAATTGATGCTTTTGAACTGTGGTATTGGAGAAGACTCTTGAGAGTCCCTTGGACTGCAAGGAGATGAAACCAGTCAATCCTAAAGGAAATCAGTCTTGAATATTTATTGGAAGGACTGATGCTGAAGCTGAAACTCTAATACTTTGGCCACCTGATGCAAAGAACTGACTCATTGGAAAACACCCTGATGTTGGAAAAGATTGAAGGCAGGAAGAGAAGGGGATGACAGAAAAAAAGATGGTTAGATGGCCTCACCAACTTGATGGATATGAGTTAGAGAAAGTTCCAGAAGTTGGTTATGGACAGGGAAGCCTGGCATACTGCAATCCATGGGTTTCAAAGAGTCCCACAAGACTGAACTGAACTGAACTAGCAGCTCTGGTGACAGCAGACATTAATCACTTATTAAGTGATGTACATATGATAAAGTTGAAGATGAATGTAAGACACACATTTTTGAAGACTTTACATTCAGTGATAGATATTACTAGCATTAGCCACTATTTATAAATCTCTTCCCTTTCCTGGACATGCAGGGGAATTACTCTTTCTATTTATTTAAATTTTGTGTGGCCATATGACTTTCTCTGGCCAATAAAATATGAGTGGAAATGGCAGGTATCACTCTGAGTAAAAGCATTTATAAGGCATTGTACAATTTTTTCATGTTCCTTTCATGCTTTAGAAATCATGGGAGCACAGTTGATAAGGAAATGATACAAAGTGAAAAGAGCCCAGAGTTCTGATCTATGACATAAAGGCTAGCTTCCCTAGAATAGACTCTGAATGAAGTAGACATAAACTTTTGCTTTGATGAGCCAGAATACTTTTTGTATTATTTACTACTGTACCATTCCCTAGTCTTTCCTGACTAAAATACATTCTAAAGAGAGAGAAACTATAACACCATGAAAGAGTAAACCCCTCCCTCAGTATCCAAGGGGGATTGATTTCAGGACCTCCAGTGGATACTAAACTTCTCAAATGTCCAAGCCCCTTACACAAAATGGTAGAATATTTGAATATAACCTATGCACATCCTCTGCTAAGTAACTTCAGTCATGTCCAACTCTGTGCGACCCCATAGATGGCAGCCCACCAGGCTCCCCCATCCCTGGGATTCTCCAGGCAAGAACACCGGAGTGGGTTGCCATTTCCTTCTCCAATGCATGAAAGTGAAAAGTGAATGTGAAATCGCTTAGTCGTGTCTGACTCTCAGCGACCCCATGGACTGCAGCCTACCAGGCTCTTTCATCCATGGGATTTTCCAAGCAGCAGGTTCTAAATTAGCTTTTTACTGTTAATGCACATCCTCTAGTGCACTTTAAATCATCTGTAAATTGCTTATAATACCTAGTACAATGTAAGTGGGTTTCCAAGGTGGTGCTAGTGGTAAGGAACCCTCCTGCCAATGAGGGAGATGCAGGAAACTCAGGTTCGACCCTGGATAGGGAAGATCCTCTGGAGAAGGGAATGACAACCCACTCCAGTATTCTTGCTTAGAGAAGCTCAAGGACAGAGGAGCCTGGCGGACTACAATCCATAGGGTTACAAAGAGTTGGACACAACTGAAGTAACTTGCTGCTGCTGCTGCTAAGTCGCTTCAGTCGTATCCGACTCCTAGCGACCCCATGGACTACAGCCTACCAGGCCCCTCCATCCATGGCATTTTCCAGGCAAGAGTACTGGAGTGGGGTGCCATTGTCTTCTCCGTGAAGTAACTTAGTCACACACATAATGTAAATGTTATGTAAACAGTTGCCAGCACATAGAAAATTCTGAAATTCTGAACTTTCTGAAATATTTTTCCAAATAATTTCAATCTGCTGTTGGTTGAGTCTGTGGGTACACTAACCACAGATATGAAGGGCCAACTTTACATATATTTGAGGCAAAAGGAGCTAGATGTTTTAGATTATCTTAACTACTTATTTTTGATTGACTTTGAATATATTATCCTCTCCAAGACTCAATGATACCTTGTAGAATGAAAGCAATAATGCTTATTTAAAGGATTGTTTCATGTGAGAAAGTGCCTGTTTTTAGTAGTAAGTTAATTCAAACATGGAAACCTTTCTTCAATTTAAGTCTGAATTTGGCAATAAGGAGTTCATGGTCTGAGCCACAGTCAGCTCCTGGTCTTGTTTTTGCTGACTGTATAGAGCTTCTCCATCTTTGGCTGCAAAGAATATAATCAATCTGATTTTGGTATTGACCATCTGGTGATGTCCATGTGTAGAGTCCTCTTGTGTTGTTGGAAGAGGGTGTTTGCTATGACCAGTGCATTTTCTTGGCAAAACTCTATTAGTATTTGCCCTGCTTCATTCCATATTCCAAGGCCAAATTTGCCTGTTACTCCAGGTGTGTCTTAACTTCCTACTTTTGCATTCCAGTCCCCTATAATGAAAAGGACATCTTTTTTGGGTGTTAGTTCTAAAAGGTGTGTAGGTCTTCATAGATCCGTTCAACTTCAACTTCTTCAGCATTACTGGTTGGGACATAGGCTTGAATTACTGTAATATTGAATGGTTTGCCTTGGAAACAAACAGAGATCATTCTGTCGTTTTTGAGATTGCATCCAAGTACTGCATTTCAGACTCTTTTGTTGACCATGCTCTCTACTTCATTTCTTCTATGGGGTTCCTGCCCACAGTAGTAGATATAATGGTCATCTGAGTTAAATTTACCCATTCCAGTCCATTTTAGTTCGCTGATCCCTAGAATGTCGATGTTCACTCTTGCCATCTCCTGTTTGACCACTTCCAATTTGCCTTGATTCATGGACCTGATATCCCAGGTTCCTATGCAATATTGCTCTTTACAGCATCAGACCTTGCCTCTATCACCAGTCACATCCACAACTGGGTATTGTTTTTGCTTTGACTCCATCCCTTCATCCTGTCTGGAGTTATTTCTTCACTGATCTCCTGTAACATATTGGGCACCTACCGACCCGGGGAGTTCCCCTTTCAGTACCCTATCATTTTGCCTTTTCATACTGTTCACGAGGTTCTCAAGGCAAGAATACTGAAGTGGTTTGCCATTCTCTTCTCCAGTGGACCACATTCTGTCAGACCTCTCCACCATGACCTGCCCGTCTTGGGTGGCCCCACATGACATGGCTTAGTTTCATTGTTAGACAAGTCTGTGGTCCCTGTGATCAAATTGGCTAGTTTTCTGTGATTATGATTTCAGTGTGCTTGCCTTCTGATGCCCTCTCACAACACCTACTGTCTTACTTGAGTTTCTCTTACCTTGGACATGGGGTATCTCTTCATGGCTTCTCCAGCCAAGCGCAGCTGCTGCTTCTTACCTTGGATGAGGGGTATCTCCTTACGGCTGCCCCTCCTGACCTTGGACGTGGAGCATCTCCACTCGGCCCTCCTGTGCCCACGCAGCTGCCGCTCCTTGGACATGGGGTTGCTCCTCTTGGCCACCTCAGCCAATTACAAACAGCCCACTAGACTTTCCCAAATAAGCCATTTACTTAAGCTATTGCCAATCAAATAATATCTTGCTTTGGATCTCCATCTTTCCTATAAAATTCTTGTCCCTAACTTCCATCAGAGAACCTATCCTAACCACTTTTGGTTTGGTGCTGCCCTATTCAAACTCATTTTTGCTCAAATTAACTCTTAGAATGTTTAACATGCCTCAGTTTATCTTTTAACAGTTCATGCTTGAAAACTTTCATTATTATTGTTGTTGTTGTTCAGTTCTCAGCAATAATAAAATACAGTTGAAATATTTTAAAAATAAATACAGCTCTTGTTGGTTCTACCATACATAGATGTCCCAATGCAATGGATGCTAAAGAGCTGTTAAGGGCTGGAATATAGTGACTATCCTTTGAGAGTGTGAGGGGTGGGATATTCCCTAGCTCCAGAAAATAAGGGTGAGGTGCCATGCATTCCTGCTGAGGCATTTTTATTTTGCATTTGTTTATTTTTTCCCTTTTTGCAACTTTGAATTTTTGGGGAGATCAGAGATCACGACAACATGGGAATATCCTTATCACAGTGAGAAGACCACAGGTATTTTGAACCCTCTCCAAGGACTGACTACTCTTGGAATCTAGAAGTTCTGTTTTATTTATGTTTTTATTTCTTTTAATTTTTATACAGATATATTCCTAGATCTAAGGAACTTTTTCCCTTCAGTATCTTCTCTGCCAACTTGAAAGTGAATACTTTTAGTAAAGGAAGAAAGAAGATACTATGGAAACATTTTAATAGTTTGGGGGATTATTTTTATGAAAAAATAAAGTATGAATTGAGATGGAGAAAATGTCCCTACCTTAAGCCCACACTAATCACTTGTCGGGAACGGGCTTGGATCAGCCCTCCGCCCATGACAAAGGTCATGAGGAAGGAGGCTTGGCACATGCAAGGGCGAGATCGAGCCTCAGGAGCCCCCTGGAAATTCTCGAGCATCTACCCCCAAAAACCAGAGTCTGCCTACTTTCTGCTTTGTGTTCTCACCTACACCTCTGACTTTACAGGGGGCTGTCCCCCACCACCTCGCTCTGAAAAAAGAGTTAACTTACAGCTCCAGTTAATAATTCCTGGGTGTGACAGTGTTTCAGCCTACAAACTCCTTTGGAAATCTTCTAGCCTGCCTGAATAGGCTTTTCCGGCCACATATGATTGTTTAGAGCCTCCCAACTGAGAGGCATGAGATGTTCTAAACTGTCTAAATACAGATTCCTTCGAGCAGTTAAAAGATTGATTAGAAATTGTATTGGTGAAGGGTTTTTCACTTGTTGGGCCAATGTTTGCTGCTAAGTCTCCATATCCCTTACCTACTGTGTCCTTGGCAGTGTATTGATTGATATAATTGGTGTATAGAAATGTAAGTAGTAGCTTTAATGTTTGTAACCTTGGACCCTTGAGTTAATTCTTTTTCTTGTTACAACCCACCACACCTTTGCCCTATAGAAATGCAACTCCAATGCTTTTGGAGGGTGGCGCCTGACTTTAGAATAATCATCTTTAGAGAAAAGTAAGTTTCTTAAAATGTTAATAGGCCTCCGGGCCAGAAGATGATGTAACTCACCTAAACTTTTGCGTATAATAGGTTTGAAAGCCTGGCTCAGGGACTGCTGTCCCTGCATGACTCCACCCCATTCCCCCATTATCCTCTATGCAAAATTTAAGGTATAAAAACTACTTTGAAAAATAAAGTGTGGGGCCTTGTTCACTGAAACTTGGTTTCCCCATGTTGTTCTTTCTCTTACCTTCTGGCTGAATTATTCAGCCTCCTCTCTCCACAAAATGTTCTCACTGAGCTATCCTTATTTCATCTGCTTTTCTTCACTGAATTTCCTCCTCACTGAGCTATCCTCATTTCTATTATCCTTTATATCTTTACTTAATACTTAATTAAGCAATTGTTTCCTGATCATCACCAACGCCATCCCCTCTTCGAATTCCCTGGATCCACCAGGGCTGGACCCTGGCAATCACTCTCTCCCAACTCCACTGGCTTCATTAAGTCTCTATTAAATAAGCCATTGAAGCAGCTCTCCCATCATCACAAAGATGCATTTAGTAAGGAATAAAGAAAAAGAGAAAGAGTTGGATGAAGAGAGTGACAGTGCATTGGTTCCTCCAATCAGTGTTCTATGGCAGTTAGAATGTGTCTTCATGATCATAGTCTTCACATTCCAGAGCTATAGCTAGCTTCTTAACTGGCCCAGAGCCTGGTCCTGGCATCTGGGTTCTATTCACCCAGAATCCTGTCTCGAACCTGCATGAAGAATCCCATCAGTCCAGGTCAACTGTTGTCAGCACACCACCAGACATGGAGTCCCACTGACCCTAACACCATTTATGTCCCTACGGGGTATGAACCAGATCAAGGAGCCCTTGCTTTCTCCAACATTCATGCCCAGGAAATATTTGACTGTAGGAAATAAAAGTTTTCTAAAATTAAGCCAAAGCCACAGTCCATAGTTAGGAAAGCTCATGAAGTCTTTAACCCTGGCCATTGAAATTTACCAACTTCTGAACTATGACTAGAAAAAGCAGTACAGCAGCCAAGTGCTCCTGCCATGCCTGGAGGCTGAAGGAACATGAGACTATGGAGCAGGAGAACTCAGACCTCCAAGTGCAAGCAGGCTTATTTTCCTGTAGGATAGCATTTTTGATTGTTGGCTTTTGAAGAGACACATAGTGTTTCCTGTTTGAGATCACCATACCCAAACAAACCTTTCTCCCATAAGCACTCTTCTAAAAGTGCAAACAACACCAACTCACATTTTAATCTGCACCTGCGTCCAACTAGGTGCCCCTTCATAAGTGTGAGGGCCTCCGTGTATAGTCATTGGGGTATATCTATGTGTGTGTGCATGCAAATGTATGAATGAACACGTGTCTTTTGCATTATCATCCATTTTAAGAGCCTTCATTTTTAGTTTTTAAGGAAAGTGCCATATTTTTATTAAATTATGGAGAATCCTCATGGTTTTCCTCTGCTGCTTTTTTCTTTCCGCCTTCCCATTCAGCATTGTTTCACATTAGACCTTATTTACTTTTCTGTGCATCTGTCTTTAGATTGAGCTGTTGGTATCAAATGAACATCACAAATACTTTAAGCAGAAGAAATAAAAATTACAGTTAAAAAGCACATCAAAACTATCATTTAAAAAATCTATATTCATTAAATAAATCCAGAGTGAAAATAACCAGAGCTGGGTATGAACGTAGTAAATGCCATTTTTTAGAGTAAATTCACTGCTGCAGTGTTTAATTAAAAAAAAAATCATTTTAAGACAATGTAGCAAATTTGTCACAGGAAAAAATTATCAGACAGTATGTTAATATGAGCAGTTCTTAAATGATTTCCAGGAAAATTTAATAACTAGAAACTAAAAACTAACACAATGTTGTAAAGGAATTATACTTTCATTAAAATTGTTTAATTAAAAAATAAACTAAAAAATGTTATTTCTTTCAGAAATGTCAGTAAATATCAAATGCAACAAAAGACTATGATGTGGTATCTTAGAATGATTGAATATTAATCATGTTTATAAAATTATATTCACTTGTTTGGGGTATTAGCCTATTAGACATATTTGGTCATAAGTTAATCAAGATAATCTTTTTGTGATGTTACTATAACAGAAGGCAAATAAAAATATTTTATTTCTCTTTGGGTGGAAGAATAACAAAGAGACTCAAGGATAATTTGCCCTTACTGGTTTTCAATACTAAGATGCATTGTTCTTTAGTACTTTAGAGCAGGAGATGGCAATATTTCTCTGTAAAGGTAGTAAATATTTTCAGCTTCTTTGGCCATGTAGTCTATACAGTCTCCATCACAACTACTCAATTCCACAACTGCAGCAAGAAAAACACCATCAACAGTACTGAACAAATGAACATGGCTTTCTTCAATAACACTTTAGGTATGGAGACTGAAATTTGAATTTCAAATGATTTTCATGTGTCACAAAATATTAGTCTTCTTTTAATTTTCTTTTTCAAATCTTCATAAACCTGAGAACCTTTCTTAGCTCACAGGCCATTACGAAGCCAGATTTGATACACATCTACTTTATAGTCACCCTATTAATTTGCTTACAGGTTGGTAAGACAGGCAAAGCTCTAACTAGGCAGTCAATCACCACTGAAAAGCACATAAAAAATCTTCAGGCTTTCGAGTAGGTTTCTAGATGCAAGCTCAGCTGCTCTCTGGGATACATTAGTGCTAGCTATTCAAGCCACACCCAATTGGCTTTTGAGTTTCTTGACTTTCTAATCAAAATATACACAGTGGTTGAACTATTAAAAAATATATGCACTTTAAACAATCAGGGATGATAGGAGTTTAGCAATAAATACATCACAATTGGTTTTCCTGTGGCAGTCCCATAACAATGTAAAAGTTAACATATATACATTACTTACCATGAGCTGGGAAGTTGTCTAAGCACTTTAACTGTAGTAACTTACTTAATTCTCACCAAAAAAAAAACCTAACAGATGGGTATAACTGTTGTTATTTTTCAAAATTTTATCACTTTATCTACTTTATATTGTCTGGTGTGTGTGTGTGAGTGTTTCTAAACAAGAGAAAAAAATGTATTAGCAATTCATTGATATGAATGATCATGAGCACTATTATCAAAATCCCGGATGCATTCTTCTTTTCATATTTGTTTTTTTAAAATTATCCAAAATAAAAATAGAAAGTTTAAATATTCTACCAATCTAATGAGTATACAATAGGTATTATAACTATGAACATTACCCTTAGCGCTTGTGTTGTGAGGTCTGATAAAGCATCTGGCGCACTATCCTTCTCATATAACCTTCCAAAGAGAGTCACTGTCAAAACAGGTCCAGATGTTGGCTTCAAACTGAACAAGCGTCCATCACTTGATACCTAATTAAAACACAGGGAAGCTGATTGAGAATAATTTTCAGTTGTACAACCTCACAACACACTCTTATAATTCAGTACAACTGGATGAAGAAACAATGAAAATAATGGCCATATTCTACTCCATCTGAAATATTTGAAAAGGTACAGAGAAAAACTGGAGCTATAGAATTGGTACTTACTGAAATGTCTGTATTCTACATCTTATAATTTACTCATCTGAGAAGGCATCCCATGAGTTAATAAATACAAAACAATGGATTTGAGAATGTATGAGAGAACTCTTGTTTGCTCAGGCAAGAAAGACTCCTCCAAAGGATCAGGAGGGCTTGACTAAGGGGCGTTGAGCTGAGCTTCTATCATCCCTCATACTCACTCATCACAGCCTCCCTATCTGCCCACTGTCCTCAACTCCCCACAGTAACTGTTTGGACCAAGAAAGAGGAGTAAGAGTGGCACCTGCAGGTAAAGTCAGTGGGAGAATGTGGCTGAACAGAACACTTGTGCAAGAAGAAATTATTTCTTGCATATTCTTTTTAAAAGGATTGCTTCTTGCCAGCTCAGCCACTATCCAACTCTCCTTCAGCTTTTCTTTCTTTCCTTTGCTGGATGGTCACCCAGGGCCTTCGAACACACCATGAAAAGAATTCTTTTCAACTGTTCTAGGCCATCCCTCCCCTAAACAAGGAGGCTTCCTCTGGTAGGACTGGTCCTGCAACTCTTCTCTAGTCTTCTTTCTACTTGATAGACCTTAAACAGTCCAGCCCACTCCCTGAAGTCCCCACAGTAAAATATATTTCTTTACACTAGTTAGTCTCTAAAACAGGGGTCGCCAACCTCCAGGATGCAATGGCTGGTGATCTGAGGTGGAAATGATGTAATAACAATAGAAATAAAGTGCACAGTGTCATGTGCTTTTTTGTTGTTGTTCAGTAGCATCCCAAAACCACCCCCCTACTACCCCAATGGTCCATGGAAAAGTTGTCTTCCATGAAGCCAGTCCCTGATACCAAAAAGTTTGGGAACTGCTGCTCTAAAGGATTTTAAGACAAGAGATTCCATGTGTTCCATGTCCTTGATGAGCCCTAAGTCCAATTTTACTCTCTCCAAATGAAGATTTTCATGATATTTGCAAGCACTTGGGCAGGTTTTCTATTCAAAAGATGCTTCTTCTTACATAAAATGATTTATCAATATTAAGCAAAGATTTATACCTGAAATTCTCCAGGTGCAAGCTGAATTTCACTCAGCAACACCTCAGGGAAGACATACTGGGTTCTGAACGTGCCACTGAGGGAGAACATTTCAAACCTGGTGGAAGCAGTCTCAACTGAGTCACCACAAGTGTGTAAGTCTGTTGTTTTACACTTCAGCAGAGTACAAATCTAGGAACAAAATAAGAGAACAGTAAGTTTAAAAACAGTTAAGTAAGCGCAGGACAGCCTAGAGGAGCTATCCCATGTTGAAGGTCAGGAAGGGCGGTAGTGAGGAGATACTCCTCGTCCAAGGTAAGGAGCGGCAGCTGCACTTTGATGGAGCAGCCATGAAGAGATACTCCACGCCCAAGGTAAGAGAAACTCAAGTAAGATGGTAGGCATTGCAAGAGGGCTTCAGAGGGCAAGCACACTGAAACCATACTCACTGAAAACTAGTCAATCTAATCACACTAGGACCACAGCCTTGTCTAACTCAATGAAACTAAGCCATGCCCATGGGGCAACCCAAGATGGGCGGGTCATAGTGGAGAGGTCTGACAGAATGTGGTCCACTGGAGAAGGGAATGGCAAGCCACTTCAGTATTCTTGCCTTGAGAACCCCATGAACAGTATGAAAAGGCAAAATGATAGCATACTGAAAGAGAAACTCCCCAGGTCAGTAGGTGCCCAGTATGCTATGGGAGATCAGTGGAAAATAACTCCAGAAAGAATGAAGGGATGGAGCCAAAGCAAAAAGAATACCCAGCTGTGGATGTGACTGGTGATAGAAGCAAGGTCCGATGCTGTAAAGAGCAATATTGCATAGGAACCTGGAATGTCAGGTCCACGAATCAAGGCAAATTGAAAGTGGTCAAACAAGAGATGGCAAGAGTGAATGTTGACATTCTAGGGATCAGCGAACTAAAATGGACTGGAATGGGTGAATTTAACTCAGATGACCATTATATCTACTATTGCGGTCAACAAAAGAGTCCGAAATGCAGTACTTGGATGCAATCTCAAAAACAACAGAATGATCTCTGTTCGTTTCCAAGGCAAACCATTCAATAGCACAGTAATCCAAGTCTATGCCCCAACCAGTAATGCTGAAGAAGTTGAAGTTGAACGGTTCTATGAAGACCTACAAGACCTTTTAGAACTAACACCCAAAAAAGGTGTCCTTTACATTATAGGGGACTGGAATGCAAAAGTAGGAAGTCAAGAAACACCTGGAGTAACAGGCAAATTTGGCCTTGGAATATGGAAGCAGGGTAAATACTAATAGAGTTTTGCCAAGAAAATGCACTGGTCAAGGCAAACACCCTCTTCCAACAACACAAGAGGACTCTACACATGGACATCACCAGATGATCAACACTGAAATCAGATTGATTATATTCTTTGCAGCCAAAGATGGAGAAGCTCTATACAGTCAGCAAAAACAAGACCAGGAGCTGACTGTGGCTCAGACCATGAACTCCTTATTGCCAAATTCAGACTGAAATTGAAGAAAGTAGGGAAAACCACTAGACCATTCAGGTATGACCTAAATCAAATCCCTTATGATTATAGATGAAGTGAGAAATATTTTTAATATTTAATTTTTAGATCTGATAAATAGAGTGCCTGAAGAACTATGGACAGAGGTTCATGACATTGTACAGGAGACAGGGATCAAGACCAAAAGAAATGCAAAAAAGCAAAATGGCTGTCTGGGGAGGCCTTACAAATAGCTGTGAAAAGAAGAGAAGTGAAAAGCAAAGGAGAAAAGGAAAAATATAAACATCTGAATGCAGAGTTCCAAAGAATAGCAAGAAGAGATAAGAAAGCCTTCTTCAGCGATCAATGCAAAGAAATAGAGGAAAACAACAGAATGGGAAAGACCAGAGATCTCTTCAAGAAAATCAGAGATACCAAAGGAACATTTCATGCAAAGATGGGCTCGATAAAGGACAGAAATGGTATGGACCGAACAGAAGTAGAAGATATTAAAAAGAGATGGCAAGAATACACAGAAGAATTGTACAAAAAAGAGCTTCACGACCCAGATAATCATGATGGTGTGATCACTCACCTAGAACCAGACATCCTGGAATATGAAGTCAAGTGGGCCTTAGAAAGCACCACTACGAACAAAGCTAGTAGAGGTGATAGAATTCCAGTTGAGCTATTCCAAATTCTGAAAGATGATGCTGTGAAAGTGCTACACTCAATATGCCAGCAAATATGGAAAACTCAGCAGTGGTCACAGGACTGGAAAAGGTCAGTTTTCATTCCAATCCCAAAGAAAGGCAATGCCAAAGAATGCTCAAACTACCACACAATTGCACTCATCTAACATGCTAGTAAGGGGAAAGCAATGGCACCCCACCCCAGTACTTTTGCCTAGAAAATCCCATGGACTGAGGAGCCTACCAGACTCCTCAGTCCATGGGGTCACTAAGAGTCAGACATAACTGAGCGACTTCACTTTCACTTTTCACTTTCATGCATTGGAGAAGGAAATGGCAACCCACTCCAGTATTCTTGCCTGGAGAATCCCAGGGACAGGGGAGCCTGGTGAGCTTCTGTCTATGGGGTCACACAGAGTCGGACACGACTGAAGCGACTTAGCAGCAGCAGCAGCAGCAACATGCTAGTAAAGTAATGCTCAAAATTCCCCAATCCAGGCTTCAGCAATATGTGAACCGTGAACTTCCAGATGTTCAAGCTGGTTTTAGAAAAGGCAGAGGAACCAGAGATCAAATTGCCAACATCCGCTGGATTATGTAAAAAGCAAATTTCCAGAAAAACATCTATTTCTGCTTTATTGACTATGCCAAAGCCTTTGACTGTGTGGATCACAATAACTGTGGAAAATTCTGAAAGAGATGGGAATACCAGACCACCTGACCTGCATCTTGAGAAATTTGTATGCAAGTCAGGAAGAACAGTTAGAACTGGACATGGAACAACAGACTGGTTCCAAATAGGAAAAGGAGTACGTTAAGGCTGTATATTGTCACCCTGTTTATTTAACTTATATGCAGAGTACATCATGAGAAACGCTGGACTGGAAGAAACACAAGCTGGAATCAAGATTGTAGGGAGAAATATCAACCACCTCAGACATGCAGATGACACCACCCTTATGGCAGAAAGTGAAGAGGAACTCAAAAGCCTCTTGATGAAAGTGAAAGTGGAGAGTGAAAAAGCTGGCTTAAAGCTCAACATTCAGAAAACAAAGATCATGACATCCAGTCCCATCACTTCCTGGGAAATAAATGAGGAAACAGTGGAAACAGTGTCAGACTTTATTTTTCTGGGCTCCAAAATCAGTGCAGATGGTGACTGCAGCCATGAAATTAAAAGACGCTTACTCCTTGGAAGGAAAGTTATGACCAACCTAGATAGCATATTCAAAAGCAGAGACATTACTTTGCCAACAAAGGTTCATCTAGTCAAGGCTATGGTTTTTCCTGTGGTCATGTATGGATGTGAGAGTTGGACTTGTGAAGAAGGCTGAGCACCGAAGAATTGATGCTTTTGAACTGTGGTGTTGGAGAAAACTCTTGAGAGTCCCTTGGACTGCAAAGCAATCTAACCAGTCCATTCTGAAGGAGATCAGCCCTGGGATTTCTTTGGAAGGAATGATGCTAAAGCTGAAACTCCAGTAATTTGGCCACCTCATGCAAAGAGTTGACTCATTGGAAAAGACTCTGATGCTGGGAGGGATTGGGGGCAGGAGGAGAAGGGTACGACAGAGGATGAGATGGCTGGATGGCATTACTGACTCGATGGATATGAGTGTCAGTGAACTCCGGGAATTGGTGATGGACAGGGAGGCCTGGCGTGCTGTGATTCATGGGGTTGCAAAGAGTCGGACATGACTGAGCGACTGATCTGATCTGATCTGAAGTCTTAGGAAAGCCAATTGAAACACTCTCTTGATCTAGAAAAAAAATGTCTATGTCCTGTTGTTATATTGTTTCCTCATTAGACTAATCTGCTTCATTGCTGAATATTACTGAAATTATCAAAAAAGAAAAAAAAACTTCAGGCCCCAATGCTTTCTGTGTACATGGCAAGTCACTTCAGTTGTTTCTGACTCTTTGTGACCCTATGGACCATGAGCCCACCAGGATCCTCTGTCCACGGGATTTTCCAGGCGAGAATACTCAAGTGGATTGCTGTGCCCTCCTCCAGGAGAACTTCCTAACCCAGGAATCAAACCTTCATCTCTTACATCTATTTCTGCAATTCACTGTAAAAAGATTAAACCACATAAAGAAATAATAGGTCCTCGGTCTATAGCCATGAACAACCATGCTTTTAGAAATCGAGTGTTCAATTATTTTTAAAAAGTTTAGACACTAGTTTAATTTCTATCTTATCACCTATTTCTAACAATGAAGGAACTCTAAACTTTAAAGTTGTAGAGAACCCTTGAGTTGATCTAGAGATAATTCATGAACTGGAAGAGTCACATACCCTACACCTGAGCAAGGGCTGAAAGCGCTTTCATTATCTTACTTAGTTACACTATACTACACTATATTATGAAGTTATCTGCGTGTAAATCTAAGTGTATGAATCATCTCACCATATGGATGCAAAACCCCCAAAAGGAAGAACCTTCTTCACTTATCTCCATCTATACTGCATCTTCAAAATTTTACTCCAAGCTACCTTCGTTTATGGCCTGACTAAAGCAATGTCCCTTAACTGGTCTTCCTCCTTCCATATTTGAAGTTCGAGAGCAAGTGTGTCAAGATGAGATACAAATAACTTTCACGTAAAGGTACAGAGAATACATGCTTCTATTTTGTTCCCTTGCAATCCTACTAAAACAAACATTATTATTGCTATTATTGTAGAAGATCTGGACCCACAAGATTAGGAGAACAGGAGGAAGACAGACTATAGCAAAAGTTTAGAAGTTTGGGTGTTGACACAAAAATGGTAACTGAGGAAGCAACCCACATACCTATCAATAGACTATTGGATAAAAAGATGTGGTACATGTATACAAAGGAATATTTGGAAGGTTTGTTGCTAAGTTGTGTCCAACTCTTCTGCAGTCCCATGGACTGTAGCCTGCCAGTCTCTTCTGTGAATGGGATTTCCCAGGCAAGAATACTGGAGTGGGTTGCCATACCCTTCTCCAGGGGATCTTCCCAACCCACGTATCGAAATGGAGTCTCCTGAATTAGCATGGGGAAAGCTAGAATCAACCTATCTACACTGCAGAATAGGTTTCCTGGTGGCTCACATGGTAAAGAGTCTGCCTGCGGTGCAGTTGGATCCCTGGGTCAGGAAGATGCCTTGGAGAAGGGAATAGTTACCCACTCCAGTATTCTTGCCTGGATAATTCCATGGAGCCTGGTGGGCTACAACCTATGAGGTTACAAAGAGCTGGACATGACTGAGTGACTTTCATTTTTGCTTTCACACTGCAGAATACTCAAAAGATTCCATCTCCGGGAGCACTAGGTATCTCAGTAACTGAGAGTATGTTGGGGTGTTTAATGAAAGGAAAACTGGTAGGAAGTTGTTAAGGGAGTCTCAATGCTGAGTCTCCAGACATGGATGGGCAACAATCCTTCACCAGTTCAAGTAAAAGATGGAACCTTTATTACCAGAGATGGTAAAGCAGACCATGTTTAGATGGAGGCTCTGAAAGACTTAGTAAGGGGATTTTTTGAATGAGTCACACTGAATAATGATACCGTGCCCTTCTACCCTGCATTTCCCCAACTTGATTCTCTTGTTCAGTCACCCAGTCATTTCCAACTCTTTGTAACCCCATGGGCTGCAGCATGCCAGATCTCTCTGTCCCTCCCCATCTTCTGAAGTTTGCCCAAGTTCAGGTCCCTTGCACTGGTGATGCCATCTAGCCATCTCATCCTCTGACACCTTCTTCTCCTTTTGCCCTCAATCTTTCCCAGCTTCAGGTTCTTTTACAATGAGTCAGCTGCTGACTCTCTACATTCTGTTAAAAAGGCATTTTTTCCTTCAGGAATAGGGTTTCCTAATAAATTACAGGACAGGAGTCCCAGTTAAATCTGAAGTTTAGGTAAACTAAAAATACCAAAACCAGTTTTTAGTATAAATATGTCCCAACTATTACCTGGGCATTTTTTTTTTAATTTGTGTTTATCTGAATTTTGAATTTACTGGGGCACCCTGTATTTTTATTTGCTAAATTAAGCAAACTTATTCAGTAAAGGAATTAGAAGAATTTTGAAATATGGGAAACTGAATCATCCCCAAAGGAAGTCTTTAAAGACACTTGCTTCAGGGATTCTTCTAGTAAAAAGCCCAGCTAGACTGTCTCCCCATGAAGCTTAAAGTTGGCAAGTATCAACCACATGCTCAGAGTTTTCAAACAGTTTCAGTTACAAAGAAAGAAAGAAAAAAAAAAAAGGTCATCATACACGTAAAGAAATTTTCTAAATTTAGAATTTTAAATTTAAAAGCCTGTCTGGGACCAGTGGCTTAGCTGAAGGATCACTGTTTAGCAATAATAACAGAGAGCTTCTTGGTTTTACTTGGAGCACTAAGCAACCTCCCAACACTAAGAAGAGACCTATGGCTGATCCCCTCAAGTGGAGTCAAGACTCTAGGGCAGGCAGAGAGGCAGATAAGACTGAGAGGGAAGGAGAGAAAAGAGAGGAAGAATTGAAAAAATGCTGTCCTGTTTTATAATCATTTCTGTAAACCTAAAAATAGATCACAAATAATAAAAAATAATATATCCCAATTTTTTTGTTTTAAAAAGCAATATGGCAATTAAATACCATACATATGTACCACAAATATAATGCAATATATGTCAATATGCCATGTAATATATGATAATATTCATGTGCCGATAGATACTCTTCTACAACATAATTTTTCAAACTAGTTTCCAATCATTAGACTTTTTCTACCTGTGTTCTTGATAGCATTTTTCCCCCTTTCTTCTAGTACCTCAGAGCTCTGAGAAGGAATATTGATTCCTCCCACATTTTCATCCTTTCCTTTTTTGTTGCTCTTTCTCTTAGGCCTATAATCAAGTTTCTTTCATCTATTGCAAAAACAGAAACAGCATTATCATGAGTTCTCTGGCTAGCTCCTATCTTGTTTCCTTTCTTCCTGAATCAGATAAACTTTTTGAAGTGTATTGATTGATTCACTCATTCTTTCAATATCCTCACTTACCTCTCACTTTTCAACCCACTGTAATCTGTCTTTCACTCTATCATTCTGAGCCCAGGAGATTCCACCAAAATTATATATTATTCATGCAATAATGGTAAACCTATTGCACAAATACACTTCAGTTTCCTCCTTCTGAGAGTCTCTACTTACCTTACCTTTGATAAGAGTTCTTTTTAAATGTTCCTTTATTTCTCAGTCATAATTGTAGGTTCCTATTCTTCTGTTTATTTCCTGCCCAAACACAGGAGCTTGTAAAGTTAAATAAAATTAAAATAAAATTAAAAAAAAAAAAACAAAGACTATGAAAGTGGAAGTAAAAAAAAAAAAAAAAAGATTTCACCTTTAGCTCACTATTCTTTACCATTAGTCAGTTTTTGCAATTCACTCTTTCTTGTGGGTTTATTACAACTTTTTTCCTGCTGATTCTCAAAACTGTATTTCTAAATCTAATATCTCCCTTAAGTGTTATATTACATTCAATAGCCTATTGGATACAACTGAATGTCCCCAAAGTAATGAAAAGCCCACACATCCAAAGCTGAATTTACCATCTCTTCCACTACCATCCAATTTGCTCCTCCTCTAGAATCCTGATCCATCAAAGCATCCCATTCATCCAGCCATTCTTGCCAAAAAACTGGTACATTCTAGATCCTTCATTCTGTTTTCCTGTTCCGTCTCAAATCAGCTACTAAGATTAGTTTTCTAAATATTTCTTGACTCCATATCCTGATTTTATTCACATGAACATAATCTTGGTTGAAGCCCTAGTAGGACTATTTTAATAATACCACTAGTCATTTTCCCTACGTTTCATGATCCACAGTGCAACCAAAACGATGTACTCACAAACAGTTGTGACAGCATCATTCCCTTGCTGAACACCTTCTGGCAGAAACCATCACTGATAGAACAAAGTCCACATCTTAGGAATGACAAGTAAGATCCTGCAGGGTGTGATCCTGGCTCTATGCTCATCTTCCATCCATCCTTGCTTCTTATGCTAACACTTTAGTGACTCAACTGTTTGTCATTTCTGTATACCCTGCTTTTTGACACATCCACCCCCTTGCTCAGGCTCTTCACCCTATCTTGAATTCCTTCCCACTTTTTTTCACCTGGATAAAATAGCACAGACTCAAGCATCATGTCTTCAGAAACTTTCCTGGATCTTCAAATTAGACTAAATGTAGCTCTTTAGTATTATTACAGCAAAATGTGACTTCTTTGTTCAATCACATGCCAACCTATACTGAAACTATGGTCATCTGTCTTTCTCTGCTATGAAATTCCTCAAGAGGAGGGTCCACACTTACTCATCTTCATCTCATTAGTGCTGAATATATATCTGGTGTGTGTATGGCATTCAAGAAATGTTTGCCAAAATGAGCAAGCATTGGACTGACATTTAAGATTGAAAGTTTTAGCAAATAAAAATTTAGGATACCCAACTAAAGGGAAATTTCAAGTAACAGCCATTTTTTTTAGTATACACATAAACACCAAAGTAGGACATACTCATAATAAAAGTAATCCATTGTTTTTTGAAATTCACATTTAACTGGATGTCCTGTGTTTTATCCAGTAATTCCTCTGCCACCAAAGCAATCATTACCTGTAAATAATAGCTCCCTTCAACAGTATGTAGTCCATCAAATGCCCCCAGGGCATAAACTTCATCTGATCTTTTCTCAGACATCTTGTAACTTAGATGACAGCAGAGATCTCTCTGACAAACTGTGTAATTTCCTCCAATTTCTTTGAGCTCTAAGAAGGTGAATTCATCAAAAAAGATGATGCCTGTAAATTCCTGGTTTCCTACTGACTGGGCTTCTACACCACTGGCATAGGAAGTCCAATTCACCACCGGTGTGGGGTGTGGGTGGGAGTCCAGTTGTGCGAGGAGGAGTTTTCCCTCCTCTGTCTTCATATCATAATGAAATGCTCGTGGAGAATCAGGTGCATAGATGCCACTCCCTGGAAAAGACATTTAAAACAGTAAAACAAAAAGGAGTTGCATGGGTGTTATATTCTAAACTCATATGACCATTTTACTTCTTCTAAGCTGTATCTTTCATTAATTTCAGTAAAATATGCTGATAAAGTCATACAGATAAGGTGAAATCCAATAAAGTATGACACAAGGAAGCCAAGAAGAAAATTTCATGTAAGAAGTGGTGAATTTGGAAAAAAAGAAAAAGAGTGTATCAGATCAGATCAGATCAGTCGCTCAGTCGTGTCCGACTCTTTGCAACCCCATGAACCGCAGCACGCCAGGCTTCCCTGTCTATCACCAACTCCTGGAGGTCACTCAGACTCACGTCCATCAAGTCAGTGATGCCATCCAGCCATCTCATCCTCTGTTGTCCCCTTCTCTTGCCCCCAACCCCTCCCAGCATCAGAGTCTTTTCCAATGAGTCAACTGTTCGCATGAGGTGGCCAAAGTACTGGAGTTTCAGCTTTAGCATCATTCCTTCCAAAGAAATCCTAGGGCTGATCTCCTTCTAAATGGACGGGTTGAATCTCCTTGCAGTCCAAAGGACTCTCAAGAGTCTTCTCCAACACCACAGTTCAAAAGCATCAATTCTTCGGTGCTCAGCCTTCTTCACAATCCAACTCTCACATCCATACATGACCACAGGAAAAACCATAGCCTTGACTAGATGAACCTTTGTTGGCAAAGTAATGTCTCTGCTTTTGAATATGCTATCTAGGTTGGTCATAACTTTCCTTCCAAGGATTCAAGTTAAATAAAACTAAACCAGTTTATGAAACAATTTGGGTTGAGATTGATTGTACAGCATGTCACCAGCTAGATATGCAAACATTAACAGTTGGAGAAATTTTGTTAAGGAGTACATGTTAGCTAGAAAACGTATTTTTTTTTCCTTTTTGATTACATCAAAATCTTAAAGACTACACATTACCTGTCATTTTCTTCAAGGGGTAATGTAGATTGGATGCTAGGAAGTTGACTCTCATGCCCATAGCCCAAGCTGAGTGGAATTCAATAGCTGACAACTGTGGCAAAACATTCATCCAAGCTGTTGGGAAGAGTATGGTGTCCACACGGGACTCTGTCACCAGAGTCACAGCAGGATCGTGGAAGAGAATATCAAAGCATGTGAAAATGCCAAACTTTCCGAAGGTGGTGTTGAAAGTTACAACCTCGGGTTCCTTGGGTGCATTGAATTGATCTTCATTCAAGAAAAGATTTTGCTGTGATAAACAGAAGATGATGGGGGGAAATCTCTTTAAAGAAGTTGGCCCAGATGTCATGGCATCTATTAAAGTTCAAGCTCACATTTATTAAACTGTGCCAACCTCGTCTATGACCACTGTCTCCACAGGGAAAGAACGTTAGAGAATTAGAGATGACTATGCTGATAGGAACCTTTGGCTCAGGTTCCACATTTGATAGATATGTGTAAGGAAATCCTTATCTATTAACACCTTCTTGAATATTATTATATAAGACATAAAAGAGAAATGATAGGTAGCTTCTACTTGCCAAGTGCACTTAACAATTTTCTGCAGACAAAGAACTTTGCTCCTTTTCTCTTTGAAAACAAGACTGGTAAGTTTTTCATTCTAGCTTTACCCTTTGCCAGGTCATGTCATTAAAAGTACAAAATGCAGGGCTTCTCTGTTGGTTCAGTCCCTGATCCGGGAAGATTCCACTGGCCACAGGGCAACCAAGTCCATGCACCACAGCTACGGAGCCAGTGCTCTAAAGCCCGTGCTCTGCAATGAGAAGCCTGCACACAGCAACAGGGAGTAACTTCCGCTCACCATAACTAGAAAAAAACCCACATGCGGCAACAAAGACCCAGTGCAGTCAAATATGAATAAATAAATTTTTTTTAAAAAAAGGAAAATGACCATCCATCATTAAAAAAAAAAAAAAAAAAAAAAAGGACAAGTCCAAAAGACAACATTTTATTTCAAGGCAGGTCACTCCTACTGACTCCCACACACTTCTAATGACACACTCCTGTGTTCCTAAATGTACAGGAAATATCCTTTTTCTAAGACCTTATCACAAATAATCATTACTTTCTGTGCTCTGTTTATACTTTTTTAAAATGAGCTTATTATCAGCAATAATCATTGTTTCCCTTCTTATTCACTTTATTTTGTTAAGCATTCAGTAATTGAATTATTTGCAAATAAATTTTACCTTATGGTAGCGTGCCACCAGTTTTCCCTTAGAATCAAACACCACATCAGTATTGTATTGGTAACGACCATCAGGGGGACACTGAGGGTCACTGGCATTGCATGACTTCTTGTCCCCGATATTTGCCACAATATAGATGGAGTTGTCCTTGGCCAGACAGCTGAGTCTTTGTTGCACTGGGGTGTGACCAAATCTGTTATACATTCATTGGAAGATGAAAAAAACATAAAGCTTAGCTTTTAATAAGATTCAGAATGATAGTTTCTTGAATATATATGTAAACACAAAAATAAATTCTAAATAGCATAGATAGAAGGGAAAGATTAAAACAGAAACTTCAGAGGAAGTACATGTTTGTGGCAATTTGGTTGTAGAAAACTATTCTATGATGAGATTCTGGGCTATGCATTTTTTTCATAGCATTTATCATATCTATAATTAATATATTTATGTATATGCTCATCTTAGGCTTCCCTGGTCACACAGCTGGTAAAGAATGCACCTGCAATGCAGGGGAGCTGGGTTGGGAAGATCCCCTGAAGAAGTGAATGGCTACCCACTCCAGTGTTCTTGCCAGGAGAATTCAATGGACAGAGAAGCTTGTAAGACTATAGTCCATAGTGTCGCAAAGAGTTGGACCCGACTGAATGACTTTCACTTCATAATGTATATCACATCTTATAGATATTATGGGACAAAGACCCATATCTCCTGTTTGCTGAACCCATGCTTGAAAGAAAAATGGCATTAAAAAGTATTCTGAATGACAGAACAACATCTTGGAAGTAAGATGATTATGGGAAAAAGGCACTGGGAATCCTATCTTTCTACCTAATTCTAGGACTTCATCCGTTTCTTCTAAGTTGTCCAATTTGTTGTATATAATTGTTCTTATGATCCCTTGTATTTCTGTGGTATTGGTTATAAAGTCCCCCTCTTTCATTTCCAAAAATATGGAATGCTTCAGGGATTTTCATGCCATCCATGGACAGGGGGCAATGCTAATCTTCTCTATCTTGTTCCAGTTTTAGCATATGTGCTGCACAAGAGGAGTGCCTGTTTAATGGGTATAGAGTTTGAGTTTTGCTTGACGAAAAGAGTTCTGGAGAAAGAGGACATGATGGCTGCACAACAACATGTATGTACTTAATACCACTGACTACATTTAAGGATGGCTAAGATGGTAAATTTTATGTAATGTGTGTTTTACCTCACTTTTTTTCAAGTGGAGAAAAAAAGCCTTGGCAGTAGAAAAGGGAAATCTTGTTCAGGAAACTTGTTCAAGATGCAATAGCATCTTTAGGGGAAAAAGGGGAATTTTAGAGATGCATTTTGGGGTCATAGGAGAAGAGATCTGCATAAGAGGTTAAGAAATCTTTTACAAATGTAATAGACAAAGAGGTACTATTAAATGTTTTAAGAACAGAAGTCACATGATATGAATTTTCTTCAAGATTAATAGGGCATCGGAACATAGAATATACTAAAATATCAGAGTATAAATGTGGGGAATCATTAGGAAGCTGTTATCATAGTTCAGTTTAGAAGCAATAAGGGTTGGACAAGAGCAGTAACAGCCTATATGGAAAAACAGAAATACTGAAATATTTGTTAATGCTTGATTTCTTTATTCCTTATCATGTTACCAGTAGTTGTCCCAGTAAAGCAATTAAAACACAATTTTGAACAGTAAGACCTCAGAATATATAACATAAAGCCATATTTATTCTTTATTGGCATAACACTAAAATAGTAAATGGCTAATAGCAGGTACTAAAGAATATGTGACAAAGCTGTGATAACTGTTGGAAGAATGAAAATTTGGTGCCATCTGCTGGCAATAAATCAAAACCACAGCAATGACACACGAAACATATCCTTGAAAAAACAAACAATGCTAGGAAACATCTTTTAAAAAATTATTATTTTAATGCATCTATATAAAATGACCATTTAATAATATTTACCTTACTTAAATTAACATCTGAAATTCACAGATATAAATATGAGACATTAAACCATTTGAAACATATTTATCTCAAATCTTTTCAAATACTCTAAGTGGTAGAATAGGCACATGAAATAGAAGCCTACTGTTCTGGATTTCTAAAACAGCCATGATTGCATATTTTCCTCTTGTCTATATTAATTTAAAAGGGTAGCATATATTCTAATCTATTTCCATCTAAACTAATTGTTCAGACTCTTTGTTATACCCAGAAAGGCTCCAAAATTCTTTGATAGACCACAAGTTTTGATTTGGAGTTTAAAAATGTATTTTGCTTATGTTAGCCTAAATCTGCTTCTCACTTAATCCATAATATTTTCCAAGCCCTTTATATACCCATTTGAATGTAGAGTTCCAAAGAAGAGCAAGGAGAGATAAGAAAGACTTCCTCAGCGATCAATGCAAAAAAATAGAATAAAACAATAGAATGGGAAAGACTAGAGATCTCTTCAAGAAAATTAGAGATACCAAGGGAACATTTCATGCAAAGATGGGCTCAATAAAGGACAGAAATTGTAGGGACCAAACAGAAGCAGAAGATATTAAGAAGAGGTGGCAGGAATACACAGAAGAACTATACAAAAAAGATCACGACCCAGATAATCACGATGGTGTGATCACTCACCTAGAGCCAGACATCCTGGAATGTGAAGTCAAGTGGGCCTTAGAAAGCATCACTATGAACAAAGCTAGTGGAGGTGATGGAATTCCAGTTGAGCTATTTCAAATCCTGAAAAATAATACTGTGAAAGTGCTGCATTCAATATGCCAGCATATTTGGAAAACTCAGCAGTGGCCACAGGACTGGAAAAGGTCAGTTTTCATTCCAATCCCAAAGAAAGGCAATACCAAAGAATGCTCAAACTACCACACAATTGCACTCGTCTCACATGCTAGTAAAGTAATGCTCAAAATTCTCCAAGCCAGGCTTCAGCAGTACGTGAACCGTGAACTTCCAGACGTTCAAACTGGTTTTAGAAAAGGCAGAGGAACCAGAGATCAAATTGCTAACATCCGCCGGATCATCAAAAAAGCAAGAGAGTTCCAGTAAAATATCTATTTCTGCTTTATTGACTATGCCAATGCCTTTGACTGTGTGGATCACAACAAACTGTGGAAAATTCTGAAAGAGATGGGAATACCAGACCACCTGACCTGTCTCTTGAGAAACCTATATGCAGGTCAGGAAGCAACAGTTAGAACTGGACATGGAACAAAAGACTGGTTCCAAATAGGAAAAGGAATACATCAAGGCTGTATTGTCACCTTGTTTATTTGACTTCTCTGCAGAGTACATCACGAGAAATGCTGGGCTGGAGGAAGCACAAGCTGGAATCAAGATTGCCAGGAGAAATATCAATCACCTCAGATATGCAGATGACACCACCCTTATGGCAGAAAGGGAAGAGGAACTCAAAAGCCTCTTGATGAAAGTGAAAGTGGAGAGTGAAAAAGTTGGCTTAAAGCTCAACATTCAGAAATTTAACATCATGGCATCTGGTCCCATCACTTCATGGCCAATAGATGGGGAAACAGTGGAAACAGTGTCAGACTTTATTTTGGGGGCTCCAAAATCACTGCAGATGGTGACTGCAGCCATGAAATTAAAAGACGCTTACTCCTTGGAAGGAAAGTTATGACCAACCTACCTAGATAGCATATTCAAAAGCAGAGACATTACTTTGCCAACAAAGGTCCATCTCGTCAAGGCTATGGTTTTTCCTGTGGTCATGTATGGATGTGAGAATTGGACTATAAAGAAAGCTGAACACTGAAGAATTGATGCTTTTGAACTGTGGTGATGGAGAAGACTCTCACGAGTCCCTTGGACTACAAGGAGGTCCAACCAGTCCATCCTAAAGGAGATCAGTCTTGGGTATTCATTGGAAGGACTGATGTTGAAACTGCAACTCCAATACTTTGGCCACCTGATGAGACGATCTGACTGATTTGAAAAGACCCTGATGCTGGGAAAGATTGAGGGGAGGAAGAAAAGGGGACGACAGAGCGTGAGATGGTTGGATGGCACCACTGACTCAATGTGCATGGGTTTGGGTGGACTCTGAGCATTGGTGATGGACAGGGAGGCCTGGCATGCTGCAGTTCATGGGATCGCAAAGAGTCGGACACAACTGAGTGACTGAACTGAACTGAAAAATGCAGAGCTCTGTCTCCAGTCTACTGGGAACAGAAAAGGTGAAATGGAAGAATTAAAGTTTATTTCCTAAGACAAAGCATTCAATCTGAAAACATAAAAAAAACTGTCAGTTATGGAAGACAACTTTTACTAACTTCTAAAAAGTGCACATGAAATATTCAGCAAATATTTGTTGGGTCCTACAACTACACAAAGGCTTCCCTGGTGGCTCAGTGGCAAAGATTCTGCCTGCCATGTGGGAGCCGGAGAAGACACGGGTTTGATCCCTGGGTTGGGAAGATCCCCTGGAGGAGGGCATGGTAACCCACTCCAGTATTCTTGCCTGGAGAATCTCAAGGACAGAGGAGCTTGGCAGACTATAGTCCATAGGGTCGCACAGAGTTGAACACGACTGAAGTGACTTAAGATGCATGCAGAGGCATGCACCACTACAGGAAACACCATGCTAGATATGTGGGCATCTGGGGAAAAGGCATTCTATGCAGAGCTGTCCACATGCACAGGGTGGGAGATACAGGGTAAAGCAGGGCTGGTGCACTTCAAAATCCTCTTCAAACTTCTACCATCTTCATCCAAACAACAGCATTTCTTTGCCTAGCTTACCATCATAGCTTTTAAACTATCTCCTGCATTTTTGCTGATCTTTCTAAAGTCTTGTCTCCGTGAGGACACAGGAATAATCCTTATAAAACTGAAGTCAGAGCATGTCACTTCTCTGCTCAGAACTCACCAATGGCTACTTTCTCATCTAAGTACCAAAGTTATTAGCATGGCCCATGAACCCTTATACTATCAGGGCCCTCCAATCTGTCTGCCTTTCTGCCTCTATCTCCTATGTTTCTCCCACTTCTTCACATCATTTCAACCACACTAACTTTGTTGCTATTCCTAATACACCAGACATGCACTCTAACCACAGAACCTTGGTATTTAGAATTCCCTTGGCCTGGAACATTCTTTTTTCAGATACCCATATAACTTTCTTCCTCACTTCCTTTAAGTTTTGCTTAGATACCACCATGAAGCCCTCTGGTGACATAAAAATTTAAACCTCATTCTTTTCACCATATTCATCTTTCCTGTTTTATTTTTTCCTATAATATTTATTTCTACCCCATACTGTAGATAGGTTGACAGGTGATAGATAACTAAACAAATATCTTTTTTTTTTTAATTTCAATTGGCTGTTTCCATACTTGAATATAAGCTCCAAAGGACAAAGATTTTTAATTCTTTTTGTTCACTCCACTGTCCAGAACTGTGCTTGGACATAATAGGTATTCAAAAACTGTGTTAAATAAAAGCAAGGACAGAGATGTCATTGGTTGATGGGAAAAAAGAAAGACTACCAAACTTCTTGAAATGGAACAAATGCAACACCCTGGTGGGAATTCTCAGAAGGCCCTAGGAAATTTGGTTCTAGGGAAAGGTCAGTCAGAAAGAAAGAAAGGCAATTCCTAATGGAAGTGAGAACAGAAGGCTTGTCATTTAGAACTGAACCTTGAGCATAGGACATGGTTAAATAATAAATAATTATGATTCGATGCAATGTAATGCAATTAAAATAGTTTGTTAATATTAAGGTAAATAATATTGAACTTTGTCAAAAATCAAAGTGTCCCTATATGCAGACATAGTTGTTAGTTTGTGTGGTTTTGAGAGCTTTTCCAAAAAAGGAATTCCTACAATTTTAGCAATAGAGCATTTGGAAATGTGAGTCAACTGACATGATTCTCTTAAATGTATAGTTCATATGTTTTCCTTATAAGTAATAGTGTACTTTTATCAGACTTAATATTTCTTATTCTAGATTTGATTTAAACCACTTATATGGGACTTCCCTGGTGGTCCAGTGGTTAAGACTCCAGGTTCCCAATGCAAGGGGCCCAGATTCAATCCCTGGTCAGGGAACTTGATCCTGCATGCAGCAACTAAGCTCCAGCACAGCCATATAAATTTAAAAAATAAAATAACCACTGACACAATTCTGCTCTATCCACCTCCTAGGTCCTCATCTTAAGCTTTAAGAATTTCATATACATTGATGTTTTCCAACTATCTTATTGATGAGAAAGGGAAAATTTTAATATTAAGCTGACATGTGACTCTGTTTCACTATTTTCTCACACTGTTTTAAAAGTACAGACCTACATAGGAAAGCAGTTTTCTGTTCACTGGTAATCAATCAGAAGAGTAGAGTTTGGATATGGTTCTTCCTCTAACCAAACACCCTGTGACCTATCATCTCTCCAGATTCATTCCCTCAGTGGAAATTCACATTGGAATTAGATTCTGATGTCATCTTATAGTACTGACTTCATATTCACTTTTCTAATACATATATTTGTAGGAGATGAAACTTACAGATGATAGTGAAACTTATACAATGATCTACAATGTTTTCTCAGATTAAGTTCATGTTCATGGTTAAATTCTCCATAATACATTTTTTTACCTGTCAGGATTATTACAAGGAATCCAGTTCACTTGAGGGTCTGGGATATCCTCCAAGTATGGGTAGATAGATTCCCTGGTGAAGTTAAAACCGTAAATGCCATCTTCTGGGGTCACAATGATATGTGCACCCTGTTACAAATGAAGCAGAATCAATATATTGTTCAAATAAGCAAACAATAAAAGAGGAGGCCTGCAAGAGGACCTGACTGGCTGAGAAACAAAATTTGCTTTTTTTTTTTCCCTCTTATTCTTCTGTTTTTTATATATTTATAATTTTTCTTTGCCCAACCACTTTCATTTCTTCAGTTTCCACAGTTATCATTTCTATGTCACTTTTTCATCGTTTCATAGCTGTTAATATTTTTCCAGGCTACTCACAGGCTTGCCACGTGCTGCAGTTGTTAACTATGAACCTAACTGTTCCCTGAATAAACCCCCTCCCTGACCTTTGGCCAGTTATCTTGCCTGAGTATGTCAGGATACTTATCACTCACTCTTCTGCTCCAGCGTTCCCCACCTCATACCCTACAAATGCAATCCCCACTTCTCAGAAAGGAACTCTGACATGGTTATCTAGATGGTGCCAGGCCTAGAGGTACAACCTGAGCTCACCTGGGCAACTCTGGTGGAAGAGTCACCCTGGAAGCTGCTTGTGTGTATGGCCCTTAAGGAAGTAGTTAAACTAAAGGTGAAAAAAACCCTTAGAATTCTTAATAACCTTTTAAATCTTTTTATGTACAAGAATGTATGTCGATAAATACATGCTATATGTATACATTCATGACTCTCATCAGACGTTATATATCCCTTGTCTTTACCTGCTCTAGCTTATTTCAACCACATTCATTCAAACTATACATGCAAACTTAACCCTTCATTCAATTCAAGAACTTACTAAGCACTGACATATGTACTTTTGTAATTAGTATGAAGTATATAATGCACACTGGTAAGTAATTTGCAACTTAAGTTTGTTTTGGTGTTACAAACTAACCTACAAACTCTTAAGAGCACAAAGGTAGCCAGTACTCTAAGAATAGCTACTGATTCCTGACCCATTTATCCTCCAACTCTCCACCTGTAACAGAAAACAGCAACAAAATCAACAAAATAGTTGAATTCATAGCAAGTTCCTCTAAGATTTGTTGTCATTTAATAATAACCAAGTTGTGTTTTCCAAATGTTGCTCTCACTGTTAGGGAAGCATGTAATAGTGTCTTTGCCCTAAAAAACTAGGAGCAGGGAGGACTTTGATTGCAAAACAAGGTCTTGGCTACCCTGAGACATATGTCATTCAAAAGTGTAATTGACCCTGACAGTGGTTCTATCTACTAGGATGCCACCCTTTCTCTACATAGGAGCCAGAAGCACACTTGAGAAATGGTACCTGCTTCGATGCTGACGTCACTGCTCCCTCCAGAAGATCCAAATTCCGGTTCATTACTGCCAAGGCCTCTTCAGGAGACACTGGCACGAGGGTGGCATTAGGCAATATGACTGCGTGCTCATAAACAGCTGCAACAAAGGTATCCAGGGAGCTGACTCTGGAGACACAGAAAAACAAAACGGCCACATAGTTCAGCAACTGAGACATAATCATGCTGAAGTCCAGCGACTGCTGAAAAGCAGAGTAAGCGCTGTTATTTATAGAGAGAACACAGTGAATCACGTGGCTCCCAGAACTTAGTACTTTAAAAATAAGTGACAAAAGCTAGCTTCAAGAAAGCCTTGTGATTTTTACATCGCATATAAAGATGTGAACAGATCTTACATAACAAATGACCTTCTCTTCTTACAGGGCTCTGTGAGGATCAAATAAGAAAATGCATGTACTTTCCATCTGCTGGGGTTATCATAACAAAGTACCATACACTAGATGGTTTAAACAACAGAAATGTATTGTCTTGCGGTTTTGGGGGATAGATGTTTCAGAGGAAGGGATTAGCAAATTGGCTCCTCCTGAGGGCTGTGAGGGACACATTTGTTCATGCCTCTTTCCTTGTATTTAGCTGTCTCCTTCCTGTATGTCTTCATCCAGTATTCTCTCTGTGGGCACGTCTGGGTCCCCCAGACTTTTACTTTTTTTATAAGGCCACCAGTCAATGGCTTTAGTGCCCATCTTACTGCAGTATGACATCATCTTAACTGATTACATCTGAAATGATCATATTTCCAAATAAACTCACATGATGAGGTGCAGAGGGTTAGAACTTAAACATATGAATTTCAGGAGTTCATACATCTTAGAACTTCAACACCTAGTAGTTTATGTAAATAATTTGAAGAATAAACAGCTTTTCAATTGTGAATTATTTTACTATCACCTTGTGAATATTTGAATTTCATATTTTGTTCACTTTCGTTTCCTCAAAATGGTGAAGACTCAGGACAAAGAGGAATATTCATTGTCTATATGACAAATCCGCCCCCCCCCCACCCCCCCTGCCGAAAATAATGGCTTCTCAGAGCAAGCTTGTATGATCTCACATTTTCTGTGGGTCAGGAAACCTAGGGCAGCTTGGCTGGGTGCCTCTGCCCCACAATTACCAAAGCTTGACTGGGAAAAGAGTCAGTTCTAAGTTCTAGGCTCACATGGCTCCAGGGAGGCCTCAGGTCCACACTGACTATGGCCCAACGTGTTCCTTGTTGTGAAGGCCCCTGGTCGCACTAAAAGGAAACTCACATGCTGGCATCCAGCTTCCCTCAAACCTAGGTGACAAGAGAACCCACCATCCAAGATAGAAGCCGCAGTCTTTAGTAACGTCATCTAGAAAGTGACATCCCATCAGTTTTGTTGTATTATATTCATTAAAAGTACTATGCAGGGAACCCAAAGCTGGTGCTCTGTGACAAGCTAGTGGGGTAGGATGGGGTAGGAGATGAAAGACCGGGGAGACACATGTATGCTGCTGCTGCTGCTGCTGCTAAGTCGCTTCAGTCGTGTCCGACTCTGTGCAACCCCATAGACGGAAGCTCACCAGGCTCCCCCGTCCCTGGGATTCTCCAGGCAAGAACACTGGAGTGGGTTGCCATTTCCTTCCCAATGCATGAAAGTGAAAAGTGAAAGTGAAGTCGCTCAGTCGTGCCCGACTCTTAGCGACCCCATGGACTGGAGCCTACCAGGCTCCTCCATCCATGGGATTTTCCAGGCAAAAGTACTGGGGTGGGGTGCCATTGCCTTCCCCGAGACACATGTATACCTATGGTCAATTCATGTTGATATATGGCAAAAACCATCACAATATTGCAAAGCAATTATCCTCTAATTAAAAAGAAATGTAAAAAAAAAAAAAAAAACCACCCAGTCAGTACACTTGTTGGGAGGGGCTTACTAACCCAAGGGCATATATGAGGCACAGATTACTGTGGACCATCTTAGAGACTGCAAATCACACAAGTAGTAGAGGGTGAGTATAAAGAATGAGAGGGAGAATAAGAATGTGATAGAGGGAGAGAAAAGAGGGGGAAAATAATATAAAATAGGAAAAAGCTTAGAAATTTTGATATGGAATTAGAAGGCAAATTTTAGTTGTGAATTAAGGAAAACTTTTTTTTTATGTTTAAAGAATTAGTGCTTATGATTATTTTAGTTTTAGATTTCACTTTGGATGGTGTTTTTATTTGTTTATTTGTTTTATTTGTTGCAGAAGAGTATATATTATCATTTTTTTAAACTTCAGGACTATCTTAACTTTATTCTGTGACTGCCAAAGCAGCCAGTAGGTTGTGTTGACCAGGTCCTCTTAAGTCTGTAGCAAAACCAGCTTCCTCTGCTTGCCAATCTCCTTTGGGCTTTCCCTTCCCAGGTGGTCAGAAACACGTGTACTTTAGTGCTTCACAAGGGTGTTGATCCGATACAGACTATGGGATATTTCTCCAGCAAAGACGGGTTTATTCAGGATCAGCAGAGAATTGCAGTTTGGGATCTGCCACCATGGTGAGCAGGGCAAGAGAAAGAGAATGCTTTTATAGAGAGAAAAAGGAAATTGAGAGGACTAGAGTTAACAAAGAGTCCCTGGTTTTTCCCTGGCTGAGTTCTTGCCACAAACAGTCCTTGCCAGGAAAGGAGAGAGTGGTCTTCTTCCTGTATGGCTCTGCTCTTGTCACGGAGTATAAGAACTTCCTCTCTGGTCTCTCAACTCTATTTAATAGAGGGTTCCATTTATCCATTTTTTCCTTACAAGGAGATTGTAATCATTCCATAAGAATTTATAAAGGAAGCTCCAAAAGAAAAGTTAAAACTGAAATGAGTCACCTAGAGATTTAAAAAATATACTTCTTTGATCTTATTCAAATTAAAATTTAAATAAGAATCTCCCATTGTGTTTCCATTCTGATATAACTAGAAGTTTAAAGTCCTCTCTCTCATTTTCTCAACCAAAAAAAAAAAAAAAAAAAACCCACAGCTGAACAACTAAAAAGCAGCAACTTTTTTAGATATGTCAGAGAACTGAAGTTAGTACACATCATTACTCCCAAAGTTAGAGAGACAAGCTTACCTGGAGTGGAAGTCCACTGAGGCAGCTATTCCTGGTACCATCACTCCAGCTGTGTTTGCCAAATTACTGAACAGGCTTGCAAGATAAATATGGGGTGAGTGGGGGAGGGTGTGGAGGAGGTTTCAGTATTAGGAAGATCCTCACATTTTTATAACTTTTACTCCAGAAGCCCAACCAGGTTCCCTGAGGGAATAATGAGGATGTAAAACATCCTGTGCTGCTTCTTATAGGAGGAGGAAAATGCACCTACTTTGAAATACATCCAGAGCATTCTGTTCTCTTAACCAAACCTGTCTTCAATGGAAGGACTTCCCTGATGGCTCAGACAGTAAAGCATCTGCTTACAATGAGGGAGGCCCAGGTTCGACCCCTGGGTCGAGAAGATCCTCTAGAAAAGGAAATGGCAACCCACCCCAGTACTCTTGGCTGGAAAATCCCATGGACAGAGAAGCATGGTAGGCTACAGTCCATGGGGTTGCAAAGAGTCTGACACGACTGAGCGACTAAACTGAACTGAACTGAACCTTTCTGGGGGACAGTAAAACCCCATCTCTAATCCCCTTTAACCTGCCTGTCCCAACTAAAGGAGGAAAGAAAACAGCTGAGAAACACTTGTGAAGGTCAGAGCCCAGGGACACAATCCTACTAAAAGACAGAGATTGAATAGGGCTATTAAATAGCCCTATTTAAGCTTATGGATGGAATTATATTGCAAGAACAACAAAAAATAAACAGATTTAATAGACAGAGGGCTAGATAACTCCTCCCCTTCCCCACATTTACTACCACATCAAGGTGGCAATTCCAGCCTACCTGACACATACCATTTGGGAGAAATCTTTACGTGGATGATTGTTTGTTGTTCTTGCAATAGAATTCCATCCATCAGCTTAAACTGGGACTGGTGACACCAATAGCCTCTCTTAGGATGCCTCAGTTAAATCTTCTGATGCCTAACATTACCTTAAAACTGAGGTTTCCTCTTGCTGTGTGTTGAGCCAGAAGATATAATCAACCTAAAGGGCAGAAGGAAGGATTTTTTTTTACTTGCAACAAATAAGAACACTGAGGATATTGCGAAATGGGGAACGTTTTACACTAAGGGTACATTGGTATTCATGAAGGGCCTTGAGCAAAGAAGAATTCAGCATAGGCTTAGGGCCAGTTGGCAGACTTCAGGCTCTAGTTGGCTGAAGTCAGGAGTGCTAAGTCACTTCAGTCATGTCTGACTCTTTGCGACCCCTTGGACTGCAGCCCGCCAGGCTCCTCTGTCCATGGAATTCTCCAGGCAAGAATACTGGAGTAGGTTGCCATTTCCTTCTCCAGGGGATCTTCCCAAACTAGGGATCAAACCTGTGGTTTTGTCTCCTGGATTGGCAGGTAGGTTCTTTACCACTAGCCCCAGGAGGGTCATCATCTCTTCTTAGATTCCAGTCAGCCTGGTGCTTGAGTGAGTGAGTCCTCAGTAGATGTTTGGATCCTATGAAACAGCTCAAGAATGTGCTTCAGACTGATCTTTACCTTCGAAATTGAACTGGGAGTCTTTACAACTGATATACTGTCTCCAATATAGTCAAGTCATATTTCTGGCCTCTGTATAGCTATCCGTTTTTTAATTTTTATTTAATTGGAATATAATCATTTTATAATGTTGTGTTAGTTTGTACTACACAATGAAGTAAATTGAACTAGCCATATGCATACATATATCCCCTCCCTTTTGGACCTTCCTTCTACCCCATCCCCATCTGACCCCTAGGTCTTCACAGAGCTCTGAGCTGAGCCTCCAGTGCTTTTCAGCGGCACACACAGCAGTGTATGCATGTCAATCCTAATCTCCTGGTTTGATCTCAGAGGTTCTTTAAAAAAAAAAAAAATCTTTAATTTTCTTATTTCCTTAAAATCATTTTCTATGGAGACCTATTCTGCAAAGACAAGCATTGTGGCCAGGTTTAGATCACAAAATGGCTTAGGTCTAAACTGGCTTCTCTCATGTTAAGAAAGCCACATCTGATTCTTTTCCTCTGGGAGGCCCCCCTATTCTATCTGTCTTCAGGTACACAAAGGAAACAATGAATGTGGAAGTTTAAGGGATTAGACTAATTCTTGTCCCAGAACTGCCACTAGCTTGCTGTGGGACCTTGGAGAGTTCATTTCCCTTATCAGCGATCTCCTCAGTTGATTCAGCTAATCTAGTTGATCTAGCTGATTCAGCTAATTGCAGTTCAGTTCAGTTCAGTTCAGTCGTTCAGTCCTGTCCGACTCTTTGCCACCCCATGAGTTGCAACACGCCAGGCCTTCCTGTCATCACCAACTCCCAGAGTTCACTCAAACTCATGTCCATCGAGTCAGTGATGCCATCCAGCCATCTCATCCTCTGTTGTCCTCTTCTCCTCCTGCCCCCAATTGCTCCCAGCATCAGGGTCTTTTGTAATGAGTCAACTCATTGGAATGAGTCACCAATTCCCATCAGGTGGCCAAAGTATTGGAGTTTCAGCTTTAGCATCAGCCCTTCCAATGAACACCCAGGACTGATCTCCTTTAGGATGAACTGGTTGGACCTCCTTGCAATCTAAGGGACTCACAGAGTCTTCTCCAACACCACAGTTCAAAAGCATCAATTCTTTGGTGCTCAGCTTTCTTCACAGTCCAGTTCTCACATCCATACATGACCACAGGAAAAACCATAGCCTTGATGAGATGGACCTTTGTTGGCAAACTAATGTCTCTGCTTTTGAATATGCTATCTAGGTAGGTTGGTCATAACTTTCCTTCCAAGGAGTAAGTGTCTTTTAGTTTCATGGCTGCAGTCACCATCTGCAGTGATTTTGGAGCCCCCCAAAATAAAGTCTGACACTGTTTCCACTGTTTCCCCATCTATTGGCCATGAAGTGATGGCACCAGATGCCATGATCTTAGTTTTCTGAATATTGAGCTTTAAGCCAACTTTTTCACTCTTCTCTTTTACTTTCATCAAGAGGCTTTTTAGTTCCCCTTCACTTTCTGCCATAAGGATGGTGTCATCTGCATATCTGAGGTTATTGATATTTCTCTGAGCGATCTTGATTCCAGCTTTGGCTTCTTCCAGCCCAGCGTTTCTCATGAAGTACTCTGCAGAGAAGTTAAATAAGCAGGGTGACAATATACAGCCTTGATGTATTCCTTTTCCTATTTGGAACCAGTCTGTTGTTCCATGTCCAGTTCTAACTGTTGCTTCCCAACTTGCAGAAAGGTTTCTCAAGAGGCAGGTCAAGTGGTCTGGGATTCCCATCTCTTTCAGAATTTTCCACAGTTTATTGTGATCCACACAGTCAAAGGCTTTGACATAGTCAATAAAGCAGAAATAGATGTTTTTCTGGAACTCTCTTGCTTTTTCGATGATCCAGCGGATGTTGGCAGTTTGATCTCTGGTTCCTCTGCCTTTTGAAAACCAGCTTGAACATCAGGAAGTTCACGGTTCACATATTGCTGAAGCCTGGCTTGGAGAATTTTGAGCATTACTTTACTAGCGTGTGAGATGAGTGCAATTGTGCGGTAGTTTGAGCACTCTTTGGCATTGCCTTTCTTTGGGATTGGAATGAACACTGACATTTTCCAGTCCTGTGGCTACTGCTGAGTTTTCCAAATTTGCTGGCATGTTGAGTGCAGCACTTTCACAGCATCATCTTTCAGGATTTGGAATAGCTCAACTGGAATTTCATCACCTCCACTAGCTTTGTTCATAGTGATGCTTTCTAAGGTCCACTTGACTTCACATTCCAGGATGTCTGGCTCTAGGTCAGTGATCACACCATCGTGATTATCTGGATCATGATCCTTTTTGTATAGTTCCTCTGTGTATTCTTGCTACCTCTTCTTAATATCTTCTGCTTCTGTTAGGTCCCTACCATTTCTGTCCTTTATCGAGCCCATCTTTGCATGAAATGTTCCTTTGGTATCTCTAATTTTCTTGAAGAGATCTCTAGTCTTTCCCATTCTGTTGTTTTCCTCTATTTCTTTACATTGATCACTGAGGAAGGCTTTCTTATCGCTCCTTGCTATTCTTTGGAACTCTGCATTCAGATGCTTATATCTTTCCTTTTCTCCTTTGCTTTTTGCTTCTCTTATTTTCACAGCTATTTGTAAGCCCTCCTCAGACAGACATTTTGGTTTTTTGCATTTCTTTTCCATGGGAATAGCCTTGATCCCTGTCTCCTGTACAATGTCACGAACCTCATTCCATAGTTCATCAGGCACTCTATCAGATCTAGGCCCTTAAATCTATTTCTCACTTCCACTCTATAATCATAAGGGATTTGATTTAGGTCATACCTGAATGGTCTAGTGGTTTTCTCTACTTTCTTCAATTTCAGTCTGAATTTGGCAATAAGGAGCTCATGAGCTGAGCTACAGTCAGCTCCCAGTTTTGTTTTTGCTGACTGTATAGAGCTTCTCCATCTTTGGCTGCAAAGAATATAATCAATCTGATTTCAGTGTTGACCATCTAGTGATGTCCATGTGTAGAGTCTTCTCTTGTGTTGTTGGCAGAGGGTGTTTGCCATGACCAGTGTGTTCTATTGGCAAAACTCTATTAGCCTTTGCCCTGCTTCATTCCGTATTCCAAGGACAAATTTGCCTGTTACTCCAGGTGTGTCTTGACTTCCTGCTTTGCATTCCAGTCCTCTATAATGAAAAGGACATCTTTTTTGGGTGTTAGTTCTAGAAGGTCTTGTAGGTCTTCATAGAACCGTTCAACTTCAGCTTCTTCAGTATTACTGGTTGGGGCATAGGCTTGGATCACTGTGCTATTGAATGGTTTGCCTTGGAAACAAACAGAGATCATTCTGTCGTTTTTGAGGTTGCATCGAAGTACTGCATTTCGGACTCTTTGGTTGACCATGATGGCTACTCAATTTCTTCTAAGAGATCCTGCCCGCAGTAGTAGATATAATGGTCATCTGAGTTAAATTCACCCATTCCAGTCCATTTTAATTCGCTGATTCCTAGAATGTCGACATTCACTCTTGCCATCTCTTGTTTGACCACTTCCAATTTGCCTTGATTCATGGACCTGACATTCCAGATTCCTATACAATATTGCTCTTTATAGCATTGGATCTTACTTCTATCACCAGTCACATCCACAGCTGGGTATTGTTTTTGCTTTGGCTTCATTCCTTCATTCTTTCTGGAGTTATTTCTCCACTAATCACCAGTAGCATATTGGGAACCTACCGACCCAGGGAGTTCCTCTTTCAGTGTCCTATCTTTTTGCCTTTTCATACTGTTCACTAAGGCAAGAATACTGAAGTGGTTTGCCATTCCCTTCTCCAGTGAACCATATTCTGTCAGACCTCTCCACCACGACCTGCCCATCTTGGGTGGCCCCATGGGCATGGCTTAGTTTCACTGAGTTAAACAAGGCTATGGTCCATGTGATCAGATTGGCTAATTTAAGGGAGGTCAACAAAATGCTAATCTCACAGGGCGACCTTGTGGATGAGATAAGATGAACATCTGAGAACACTTGGGTGTATACCTATGCACACGTGTTTTATGTGCAATATCATGACTTATAATAAGAAATATATATTTGAACTTTATCCTCATAGACAGAGGAGCATCTCAGGCTACAGGTCATGGGATTGCAAAGCGACTAAGTGACAGAGCGAATAACACTTGACACTTTTTCCTCCACAGAGCGTTTGAAATCCTTGGAATTTTTTTGTGGTTAAAAAAAAATAAAGGTCTCTCTCTCTTTTTTTTTTAATAAAATGACTTTTGGAAAATACCTAAGGCTGAGAGCTGGTTGATAGGAGAACCAACCAAGTGTTTAGAAGCTTGGAACTTTCGGTCCCAACCCCCTGAACTCCAGAGAGGGAAGAAGAGCTAAGAATTGTGTTTAGTCACCTATGATCAATAGTTTAATCAGTCATACCTATGTCATGATGAGGTTCAGAGAGCTTTCTGGTTTGTAAATGGGAAGACATGTGGGAAGACTCTCATGCTCCAGAGGAAAGAGAAGCTCAGAGCCCCTCTCCCATACCTCACCCTTTGCACCTCTTTCATCTGGCTGTTCTTGAGTAACATCCTTTTGTCATAAACTGGTAATCAAGTAAGTAAACTGTTGCTCTGAGTTCTGTGAGCACTCTGGGAAACACATCAAACCTAAGGAGCAGGTCCATGAAACTTCTAATCTATAGCCAGCTGGTCAGAAGGACAGGAGACGACTGGGTCCACAACCAGAGTCTGACATGGGTAGAAGGCAGTCTTGTGGCATCCAATGCCACCTGCAATTAGATGAGGTCAGAATTGCATCTAACTATTGGACTCCCAGCTGGTGTTGGAAAATTTCTTGATGGTGTGGGGGGAAAATTCACACATCAAAATCAGGTGTCAGAATCATAGCTGGTAATCAGAAGTGGTATTAGAGTCAGAATTCTAGTGTGTGTGATAAAAGATTAGATCTCTGTTTCTCTACAGTTTCTAAGTCTACTATGGGTCTCAATCACTCAGTTGCAGGGACTCTGTGAGCCTATGGACTGTAGCCTTCCAGGGTCCTCTGCCCATGGGATTGTACAAGCAAGAATACTGGAGTAAGTTGTCATTCCCTTCTCCAGGGGATCTTCCTGGACCAGGGATTGAACCCACATCTCTTGTGTCTCTTGCATTGGCAAGCAGATGCTTTACCACTTAGCCTCACCTGGAAAGTCCTCTAAGTATATGCACCTGCATATTAATATTTAATGGCTAGAACACTGTCAACCTCCTATTGACATTAATCTAATTGATAAAGTTGTTTATATTGTAAGACTATATATGTTTACCATAGGACTTAATAAGCCTTTTGTTTAAAAAGATAGTCTCTAATCATTATTATATGACTTGAACTGACTCTGATGAAAAAATTTTTTTTTCCTTCCAAAGAATTATATACTTTGCTGCCTCAGAAACATTAGCTGAAGCCATAAGAGTGGCTTCACTTTCCAAAGTAAGAGTTTCAATGAGGAAGACACAGCTGTGAGGGCTGAGTCTAGCAAGGTCCTTATTAATAAGTCATGGTAAATAAAATGAGAATTAGGGAGGAGAAGGGGGAGAGACAAAAATAGAGCTCCAAGAAATAAAAGACATGGGATGTTAAAAGATAAGGGCCAAAACAACGTGGGATATAATAAGAGAAACAGTAGGTTGTTTAGTCATGGTAAGAGCTGAGAACACCCATGGGATGCAGTGATTCTGCAGTTCCTGGGACTAGAGAAGGGGCAGAGTTTGGCTATATAAGATGCAAGGGGTGAGGGATGGTGAGAAAGCTGGGGCCACTAGATACCAATGCAAGCTCCAAACAACTGTCTAGAAGAGAGAGAAGAAGCCTGGAAAGAACCAACACAAGGCCCTCATGGGGAAGAAGCCTACATCCTGCACAAACAGAGGAGTCCCAAGTACAGGTTCCATCCTAGCCCCTGGAGAGAGATTCCAGGCATGATGGAAACAGAGAGACCAAAGGCATTTTCTGCTGCCTAGAATGTCTCCAGCTTCCTGGAACTGGATTGAATTAAATCAAGTGAAAATAAACACTTGGGAAAAATCTAAAAAAGTGGTTGTCATATCTTTTAGGGGAGGGGAAATTTGTCCCCAAACTCGGAGTGATCCTCAGCCTCTCCCACACATCCTAGAGAGCTCCTCTTCTCTCAGATATGTGTATCTCTTCCTAGAGTTAATAAGTAACCAACCAGGAAAAGACTCAGGATGCCAGGGTCAAAGGGGAAAGGTAACTGGGAAAAAGGTGACGGGGTGGCCTTTTCTAGGGAAGATCCTGTCTAGCACAGGCTGCAACAAATTCCAGAGGATAAGAGGGTTTAACCAGGATTGGGTACATTCTAAGAGAATAATTTCAGAAGGAAACAGTGCATGTTCTGAAGTAGATCATTTATTCATTTATAAATTTTTAAATTTCCATTCATAAGTATCTAACTTCCATGCAAATATTCCATAAAAGTAGAATAAGGAGATAATGGAACAATTTCAATTTGTTAAAAAGTTATTTAAAAGATACCCTTGTTTTTAACTTTCTGTATCCTAACTGACTAGGACCAAATACCCTCCACATTCTCCACACTAATCCTGTGCATTTACAAATGAGAGATACAGTATTTGCATACACTAGAGCAGTTACCACACAAGGACTCTTCGTGGCTCTCCTCCCATAGATACATGTTGCACCATACATGGACATAGTGACATGTACTTAAGTGCACCCACACAGAAGATGACCTCAACTCTCAGAGTGAGTACGTAAAGTGTGCACACTCATCCATTTCTTTTTAAATCTGCTTAAATTGGCTGTTTCAGCAAAGTCGTGACACATCTTCTAAACAGATACTAAAGGCCGGGCTCTCTCTTTTTACCACCGCCCCCCACCCTTGCCAGGCTAATCCTGAGAGGATGGCAGTGAATGGGGATCACTGTAGCTACCTGGGGCCCTGCCCTAAGCATGGAGGATCCCTCTCAAACACTCTTCCATAAAGGGCTAGAACCGAGATAAGCAAAGGGGCTTCGCCTTGGCTCTGCAGACATCTGTCTTTTGAAACCTGATCAAAGAAAGCAAAGCATTAACTTCAGTGCAGATTTGGTTTCCAGTCCAGAGGCCTTCTCTGACAATGTCACTCTAAAAGCAGCATGAAGTAGTCAAAAGCCCACAGACTTTGGAATCAGAAGCTCCCTGTTTCAGATCTACATATGTAGTAATATCAGGACTTTGGATGAACATGCAGTAAATAAATCTGCTGCCCTGGTAAGAAAACATTAGTTGCTGGCTATCATTGGCAATCAATATTTTTATTTTAATTCCTCCATAATCGTGTTCCTTTGATTCTCAAAATCACATTTATGTAAGAAGATAAAACCCCAAATTCTCCATCACAGCCTAAAGACAGTCTAGACCTACAATATGTCTTCATATCATAGTGTCTTTGTATAAGTTGTTTATATTAGGTGAACCTCAGTGTTACAATGCTGTCTCATTATTTCAAATTTTCATTATGCCAATCTACTCCATCTGTTCAAAGGAATTTATCCTCCTAAAAATCCTCTACCTCACAGTGTCTTTCAGGGGCAAGCTGACTCCCACTGAGAACAATCTGTGGGAAAACGTAAGTCATTCCAAATGTGCCACTGAGGGAATCTTCAAACTTGGTAAAAGCTGACCCCACAGGCTCACCACAAGTTTCCAGGTCAGGGGTTTGACATTTCAGTAACATGCATACCTAGGTAGGAAAAGAAAAGAGAAGTGGTTGGAAATCTTGGAAATCTTTTCACAGCTAAAAATACAATTCAAAGAATAGAAGAATACTCTTTAGCTTGCCTCTTAAGTGCTTTCTTCCCCAATTGCAGCTCATAATCTGTTAGCCAACCTTAACATTAATTTAGTGAGTCAAAATTAGCCCTTTTCCTTCAATGCAGCAAAATGGAGTAGACTGCAGCTAAGTCGATTCAGTCGTGTCCTACTCTGTGTGACCCCATAGACGGCAGCCCACCAGGCTCCTCTGTCCCTGGGATTCTCCAGGCAAGAATACTGGAGTGGGTTGCCATTTCCTTCTCCAATGCATGAAAGTGAAAAATGAAAGTGAAGTCGCTCAGTTGTATCTGACTCTTAGTGACACCATGGACTGTAGCCTACCAGGTTCCTCCATCCACAGCATTTTCCAGGCAAGAGTACTGGAGTGGGTTGCCATTTCCTTCTCCAATGGAGTAGACTAGAATTTTCAAAATTATACTTTGTTGTATATAATCATAGCCATGTATAATTTTTGTTTGAATTATTTTATAAAACGTTTGTTTCACTAAGTATCTTTTTGAGATATGTCTTGATGGCACTGGGTTATGATGTGCAATGGACTTCTTGCTCTGGACTCTAGTTGAAAACAGTTTGCAAAACACAGCCCTAAAGTAACCTAACAGAAAAATAAAACATATGGGGATTGTAGCTTTTTAAACTTTAACCCTGTCTGCTGAGAATTAATCAATCGGTTTTATGTTTTTACCTTGCAGCTCTAATTCTGTACTTGCCAAGACTAAACAAAGTATTCTAGGGAGAAAAGTTCAATGACAAATGTAACACTATTCCAATTAACTGAATCCAGCACAATTCTTAAAGAAATGCAATGATGACCTAGAAGACAAAGTAGTAACAAAGCCATTCTTAGGTACTTGAGTGTTTCTACCTGTAAGTAATATTGGCTTTCTGTTGCGTGCTGTCCGTCAAAGGCACCGAGTGCATACACTTCATCAGTTCGTTTCTCAGACATCTCGTAAGTTAAGTGACAGCACAGGTCTTTCTGACAAACTGTGTAATTTCCTGTGTTTCTCTTAAGCTTGGTGAAGATGAACTCATCAAAATTAATCATCCCTGGAAAATTCAACTGCTCAAATGAGAATGGCTTGACACCTCTAGCATAAGCACACCAGTCAGCAGCTGCAGGGTAACTGGGTTCTCGTCGAGGTCGAGACTTCGATTCTGAGAGCATCAGCTGGCCACTCTCTGTCTCTGTTTCCGTGTTCTAGTGATACACCTTGACAGCCTCCAGTGCATAGATTTCACTGCCTATGAGTTACATGAAGAAACATGAATACTGGCTTCAAATTTTGCATGGTCACAAACTAATAGAATCATTTCATAAGAAATGAAATATAAAGTTATGAAAGCATAAGCATTTTCAAGATAAGGAAGGAAATACCTATTACACTGACCTGAGTTCAATTTGAATCTGTGTCCTCCATAAGAGTCTGCTTACACTGAAACTATCATTTGATTTGGATGACTTTTTAAATTTTTTTAACTTAAGCTCCCCTTTCTTTAGCCAACTTGACAACAAACCAAAAAGTTTCTCAGACATGAAGAACAATTTTAAGTATCCACCAACCTATCTAATTTGTTTGTGTCTGAGATTCTTCACCTGGATCAACAAACAACAAAACAATCGAGAGAGGAGCCTTCCCTTAAACATGGATTTTTAAAGGATTAACTCTAAAAACCTGATTAAGTCTAAAGTGATTATATCACCCCAACAGCAAGATCTATTTCAATATTACTAATGGATGGTGGCTGAAACTTTCTTTAACTCTGCCTTTGCTTTTCTTATGTGCCTTGAATTCTCTCTAACTCCCATTTTCCCTCATGTGAAATTGACAATACACTCTTCGCTTCCTTCTTTATTCCCAGGAATAATGTTCTTTAAATAATGTTGGTATAGAAACCCATAGTCTTATTAATTTTGTGACATTAAAGTTAATAAAAGAATCATTAAAGAACTTTTCTGGTGGTACAGTGGGTAAGAATCCACCTGCCAAAGCAGGGGGCACGGGTTTGATCCCTGGTCTGGGAAGATTCCGCCTGCCTCAGAGCAACCAAACACATGCACCACAACTACTGAAGCCCACACGCCCCACAAGAGAAGCCACTGCAATGAGGAGCTTATGCACCTCAAGGAAGAGTAACCCCTGCTTGTGGCAACTAGAGAAAGCCTGCTCACAGCAAGGAAGACCCAGGCCAATCAAAAATAAATAAATATTTAATTAATTAATGGGGTGGGGGGGAAGAATCATTAAAGAAATGCATGGCTTGAAAATGAAGGTGCCCCAAGTCTGTGGTTGCCCTTTGGGGCAGGACTGGGGCAGGGAGATACCGGTCATGTGCACCTGGTGTTGTGGGTATTGGTAGCAAGCAGGTTGACTCTCAGGGCTCAGGCTCATGCTGAATGGAAGGGAGAATGGAAGGGCCCACACTGAGAGGAGGGGCAGTGTACCATTGTACAGGCCTTGGGGTAGAGGATGCTGTCAACCCGAAACTCTTCCACCACCACCGCCATATCATGAGACAAAATGTCAAAACAAGTGAAAATGCCCAACGTTCCAAAGGCAGTGTTGAGAGTCACATGTTCTAAATCCTTGGGAAAATCAAACTGAACTTCAGCGGCAAAAATATTGAACTGTTAATGAAAGACAAAGAAGGGGAAGATTCGTAAGAAAACTGGCAAGTAAAAGTGATTAATATTTGCAAAATCTTTTCTTGCATGTATTTTAGTGTGCATATCTAAAAACATTACACATAAATTAGTGTAAATTATATCCAGTATACCACTGTCTTGTGAGTTTTCTTACAGGCCCTTCAGCTTGTCCCCTGGACTCGGTCGATATCCCAGCTCCATAGACCACACTCTCAGGCATCATTCTGAGAGCTGCCCATGACCTTGGAGGCCACGACCCCAATCTACCTTGCTAATGAAGGTCTCGCTCCTCCCACAGCCCCGCCCCTGGGAGATCTCATTCCCTCTCGACCCCGCCTCCATCAGCCCTGACCCTATCTTACCCCACCCCCTCACTGGTCTGACCACCAAAAAACCCCCAAAACACTTCATTTTTCTCAGAACCAATGAATCAACCAATGAGATCATATCTACAAATGATATTTAAAAGATGAATATTTGTCTTAAAGTCACTTGAAATTTTGAACCTCACAAATTTCTGATGGTTTTCCACTCAATTCTTTAAGTAATAATATCACTGCTCATGTGAAGTTTCAGTTCAGTTCAGTTCAGTTCAGTCGCTCAGTCATGTCCAACTCTTTGTGACCCTATGAATCGCAGCATGCCAGGCCTCCCTGTCCATCACCAACTCCCAGAATTCACTCAAACTCACGTCCATCCAATCGGTGATGCCATCCAGCCATCTCATCCTCTGTTGTCCCCTTTTCCTCCTGCCCCCAATCCCTCCCAGCATCAGAGTCTTTTCCAATGAGTCAACTCTTCGCATCAGGTGGCCAAAGTACTGGAGTTTCAGCTTTAGCATCATTCCTTCCAAAGAAATCCCAGGGCTGATCTCCTTCAGAATGGACTGGTTGGATCTACTTGCAGTCCAAGGGACTCTCAAGAGTCTTCTCCAACACCAGGGTTCAAAAGCATCAACTCTTCTGCGCTCAGCTTTCCTCACAGTCCAACTCTCACATCCATACATGACCATGGGAAAAACCATAGCCTAGACGAACCTTTGTTGGCAAAGTAATGTCTCTGCTTTTTTTTTTTTTTATTCAGACTTTATTTTATTGAAGTATAGTTGATTTACAATGTTGTGTTAATTTGTTGTATAGCAAAATGGTGCTACTGTCTCTGCTTTTGAATATGTTATCTAGGTTGGTCATAACTTTTCTTCCAAAGAGTAAGCGTCTTTTAATTTCAAGGCTGCAATCACCATCTGCAGTGATTTTGGAGCCCCCCAAAATAAAGTCTGACACTGTTTCCACTGTTTCCCCATCTATTTCCAATGAAGTGATGGGACCGGATGACATGATCTTTGTTTTCTCAATGTTGAGCTTTAAGACAACTTTTTCACTCTCCACTTTCACTTTCATCAAGAGGCTTTTTAGTTCCTCTTCACTTTCTGCCATAAGGGTGGTGTCATCTGCATATCTGAGGTTATTGATATTTCTCCCAGCAATCTTGATTCCAGCTTGTGCTTCTTCCAGTCCAGCATTTCTCATGATGTACTCTGCATAGAAGTTAAATAAGCAGAGTGACAATATACAGCCATGGCATACTCCTTTTCCTATTTGGAACCAGCCCCCTGGAGTGGGAAATAACAATCCACTCCAGTATTCTTGCCTGGAGAATCCTATGGACCAAGGAGGCTGGCAGGCAACAGTCCGTGGGGTTACAAAGAGTCAGAAAGGACTGATCGACTGAGCACACACATGCAATATAGTCTTCTTCTTTATGAAAACTAACCTATTCTAGTTGCCAGATTCACAACAGCAGTGCAAGACCAAAGCACAGAATGGGTAGTAGAGGAAGAGAAGAAAGAAGAGAAGCAACATATTTTCTTATGAAGTTCTCCTAGGAAGACAAATGAAGGGCTTTTCTAATGGAGAGAATCTTTTCCATAATGCAAGCCAAGTTCATACTAAGCTAAGCTAAATCACTTCAGTCGTGTCCGACTCTGTGCAACCCCATAGATGGCAGCCCACCAGGCTCCCCCATCCCTAGGATTCTCCAAGCAAGAACACTGGAGTGGGTTGCCATTTCCTTCTCCAATGCATGAAAGTGAAAAGAGAAAGTGAAGTCACTCAGTCGTGTCCTACTCTTAGCGACCCCATGGACTGCAGCCTACCAGGCTCCTCCATCCATGGGATTTTTCCAGGCAAGAGGACTGGAGTGGGGTGCTATTGCCTTCTCCAACGTTCATACTAGGAGACAGTAAGTAGTTGGTCCCAGGCCGATCATCCTCCAGAAATGCAGCTTTCAGATCAGATCAGATCAGTCGCTCAGTCGTGTCCGACTCTTTGCGACCCCATGAACCGCAGCACGCCAGGCCTCCCTGTCCATCACCAGCTCCCGGAGGTCACTCAGACTCGCATCCATCCAGTCAGTGATGCCATCCAGCCATCTCATCCTCTGTCGTCCCCTTCTCCTCCTGCCCTCAATCCCTCCCAGCATCAGAGTCTTCTCCAATGAGTCAACTCTTCGCATGAGGTGGCCAAAATACTGGAGTTTCAGCTTGAGCATCATTCCTTCTAAAGAAATTCCAGGATTGATCTCCTTCAGAATGGACTGGTTGGATCTTCTTGCAGTCCAAGGGACTCTCAAGAGTCTTCTCCAACACCACAGTTCAAAAGCATCAATTCTTCGGCGCTCAGCCTTCTTCACAGTCCAGCTCTCACATCCATACATGACCACAGGAAAGACCATAGCCTTGACTAGGCGAACCTTTGTTGGTAAAGTAATGTCTCTGCTTTTGAATAAATGCAGCTTTAGGTACTAGAAATATTTTTTAAAAAGAAGGAAAAGAAAAGAAAAAAAAATTTCACCCTTTTGTCTGTGTCCTTACATGTCAAGGTAGCATAATAGATTCCCTTCGACCTTAGAGGGCCCTTATGTGAAACCCTGGGATAAACGCACACTATGAAACTGCTTTTCAAAGTAATGCCCAGACCTTCCAGATTGGGAATGTTTATCCTAGAAGTAAAAAGGGATTGAGGTGAGTAAATAAGTAAGACTACAGCTGGCTTCAGATACATCAGATCAGATCAGATCAGATCAGTCGCTCAGTCGTGTCCGACTCTTTGCGACCCCATGAACCGCAGCACGCCAGGCCTCCCTGTCCATCACCAGCTCCCGGAGGTCACTCAGACTCGCATCCATCGAGTCAGTGATGCCATCCAGCCATCTCATCCTCTGTCGTCCCCTTCTCCTCCTGCCCTCAATCCCTCCCAGTATCAGAGTCTTCTCCAATGAGTCAACTCTTCGCATGAGGTGGCCAAAATACTGGAGTTTCAGCTTCAGTATCATTCCTTCTAAAGAAATTCCAGGATTGATCTCCTTCAGAATGGACTGGTTGGATCTCCTTGCAGTCCAAGGGACTCTCAAGAGTCTTCTCGAACACCACAGTTCAAAAGCATCAATTCTTCGGCGTTCAGCCTTCCTCACAGTCCAGCTCTCACATCCATACATGACCACAGGAAAGACCATAGCCTTGCCTAGGCGAACCTTTGTTGGTAAAGTAATGTCTCTGCTTTTGAATATGCTATCTAGGTTGATCATAACTTTCCTTCCAAGGAGTAAGCGTCTTTTAATTTCATGGCTGCAGTCAACATCTGCAGTGATTTTGGAGCCCAGAAAAACAAAGTCTGACACTGTTTCTACTGTTTCCCCATCTATTTCCCATGCAGTGATGGGACCAGATGCCATGATCTTCGTTTTCTGAATGTTGAGCTTTAAGCCAACCTTTTCACTCTCCACTTTCACTTTCATCAAGAGGCTTTTTAGCCCCTCTTCACTTTCTGCCATAAGAGTCATGTCATCTGCATATCTGAGGTTATTGATATTTCTCCCGGCAATCTTGATTCCAACTTGTGTTTCTTCCAGTCCAGCATTTCCTCTTCCAACAACACAAGAGAAGACTCTATACATGGACATCACCAGATGGTCAACACCGAAATCAGATCGATTATATTCTTTGCAGCCAAAGATGGAGAAGCTCTATACAATCAGCAAAAACAAGACCAGGAGCTGACTGTGGCTCGGACCATGAACTCCTTATTGCCAAATTCAGACTGAAATTGAAGAAAGTAGGGAAAACTACTACACCATTCAGGTATGACCTAAATCAAATCCCTTATGATTATACAGTGGAAGTGAAAAATAGATTTAAGGGCCTAGATCTGATAGATAGAGTGCCTGATGAACTATGGAATGAGGTTCGTGACATTGTACAGGAGACAGGGATCAAGACCATCCCCATGGAAAAGACATGCAAAAAAGCAAAATGGCTGTCTGGGGAGGCCTTACAAATAGCTGTGAAAAGAAGAGAAGCGAAAAGCAAAGGAGAAAAGGAAAGATATAAACATCTAAATGCAGAGTTCCAAAGAATAGCAAGAAGAGATAAGAAAGCCTTCTTCAGTGATCAATGCAAAGAAATAGAGGAAAACAACAGAATGGGAAAGACTAGGGATCTCTTCAAGAAAATCAGAGATACCAAAGGAACATTTCAGATACATAAAAGACTCTAATTTGAAGATGAATCACATATTTGAACATGCTATAGAGGCAGTATGGACACCAAAGGAAGTTATGAGAGATTTCAGTGGAAAATAAGCTCCAAATTTCTGCAACTAGAATGTGCTAAGAAATGGATTTACTAGTTATGGAGATTTGAAGTAGAAGACAATGCTTCTAGGCACTCAGAGTCCATTCTGTTAGCATGACTCAGTGGAAATGGCCATGTTTGAATTCCAGTGAGGCTAATTACCAATTGTAAGACCTTAAGCCCCCTTCTTTTCTTCATATTTATTTATTTTTAATTATTATTATTATTTTTACTTTACAATATTGTATTTGTTTTGCCATACATCAACATGTATCTGCCATGAGTGTACACGTGTTCCGCATCATGAACCCCCCTCCCACCTCCCTCCCCATACCATCCCTCTAGGTCATCCCAGTGCACCAACCCCAAACTTCCTGTATCCTGCATCGAACCTGGACTGGCGATTCGTTTCTTATATGATATTATACATGTTTTAATGCCATTCTCCCAAATCATCCCCCCTCCCTCTCCCACAGAGCCCAAAAGACTGTTCTATACATCTGTGCCTCTTTTGCTGTCTCGTATACAGGGTTATTGTTACCATCTTTCTAAATTTCGTATATATGTGTTAGTATACTGTATTGGTGTTTTTCTTTCTGGCTTACTTCACTCTGTATAATAGGCTCCAGTTTCATCCACCTCATTAGAACTGATTCAAATGTATTCTTTTTAATGGCTGAGTAATACTCCATTGTATATATGTACCACAGCTTTCTTATCCATTCATCTGCTGATGGACATCTAGGTTGCTTCCATGTCCTGGCTATTATAAACAGTGTTGCAATGAACATTGGGGTACACGTGTCTCTTTCAGTTTTGGTTTCCTTGTTGTGTATGCCCAGCAGTGGGATTTAAAGTGAGAGATACTTCCCTGATGGTGTAGTGGCTAAGATTATGTGCTGCTGATGCAGGCACCCAGGGGTTCAATCCCTAGTCAGGGGACTAGATCCCACATGCCCCAACTGAAGATCCCACATGCTGCAATGAAGATTACAGATCATGTGTGCTGCAAGTAAGACCTGGTACAGCCAAATAAATAAAAATAATAAAAATAAATGTATATTTTTTAAAAAAATGAATAAATAAATAAAAGGGGAATAGTTATACCTGCTACTTAAACTGAATGAGACAATGTGCTTAGTGTACCAAGTGCAGATTCAAGAACCAAGTAGGTGCTCAATATTGGCCATTATGGACTTTGTAACAACAAAAAGACCGCCCAGGGACACTGATGACTTGATTGCTTGTAGAGGCCATTCAGACTCTCCATGGTTTCTCAGTCCCCCTACAATTGATGTTGAACTAATCTTTGAATAGAAAGGACAGATTTATGATTATTATTTCAGACCATTTCTTTTCTCTTGCTTTCAGGAAAAACAGAGTAATACTGTCAACGTGCATATTCATTAAGGAAGGCCATAATAAGACTATTATATATTTTATTTTGGTTTTCTTTTTTTGGCTAAATAATTAGGGCACTTTAATGTTTCCTATTAGTTCCCCATGGAGAAAGCTCCAGGAAGCATGAGATGTGTCAGTATTCTAAATGATAGTATTTAAATACACAAGGATGACTATATGGACTTGAATTATCCCTTTTAGAGATGAGTGTGACTAGGGAAGAAATGGTGGTCTTCTTTACCAATATTAGCATTTTCTTAAATACTGGATTTTTCCTTTCTACAACACAGAGCTGAAAGCTTGCCATTTGAATGTCTGAAAGACTCAGTAATATTAAAGTTTCATCTGTCACCTACTTTCCCTACTTAAAATACTTATTCAGAGACTAATTAATCAGTCTTTAGGGCATCTTTCCCCTAGGAAAGTCAGTTTTGCCAGCCCAGGCAAATAGAGTGTATTTCAGTCTAAACCTCTTGAGTTATTGCAAATAATGAGTTCTTCCTGCTCTGGGAAAGGCCCCATAAGCAAGCAAACATTGAGTCATAATTACGTGGTTACTGTAAACACAGACTGTGCAACATTTTGAGAATATTTTTCCAAAGGTGAAAATCCCAGGGTGAGATCTAACTCACATATAAGAGCTCTTATGTTGCAACATTGGACTTGACTTTCTAATTAATTTCAAAAGGTGAGAATTATTAAAAAAGTTTCTCTTTTGTGCACTTGATAATAGCTTTAACCGGACGCCTGTAAATTTAAAAATTAGCACATTAAATAACTTTTTACCATCATGTATGATCTATTTTAAAAAGTAAGTACAACTAAAACGATTTATTTGCATAATCTTTCTTATATTTTATGCAGATTTTCTTTCAGAAAGTTATGCTTAAACTACAGATAAAAACAATTGCTACACTTTCTTGAAGGACAAGAAAGCAAAATTTCAGATCCAGCTCCTGTTTAAAAAAAAAGTAATAGTTTTTTTTTTTTTTTAAGTAATAATTAGCACTCAAGAGGGCACCATACTGTACAGATTCTATGTATTATTTCACTTTACTTTCATTTTGTGGGGGTGGGGTGAGGTCAGGGGTGGGATTTGGCCATGCTGCATGGCTTACAGAATCTTAGTTCCCCAATCAGTGATTGGGGAGGGCCCCAGAGGGCCAATGAGGCCCTCGGTAGTGAAAGCTCAGAGTCCTAATCATTGGACCACCAGCAAATTCCCTACACGTACATCTACTCTATAAAGTGAAGTAGGAAAGGAAATTATATTATCTCTATTTTACTTCAAGAGTTTAGGTTTTCTGTCCTGCATCATTCAGCCAAGAGATGGTAGGATATAGTCTCAGAAAAAATACCTCATTCTCAAGCCCTGTGCAATTTCCACTCACCATACTGATGACATTGCGTGCCAATATCAAAGCCCTTTGGAACATAAATACACTCATCTATTTACCATTCCTGCAAAGGAGGCAGGTATTCATGGGTGAACCCTTACTTACAAATATAAGTCCTAGATTTCACAACTTTCTCACTTTGTTGAAAACCAGTTAATCACATCTATTATAAAACTTGTGTGTACACATATTATTCATCCATAAATAACCAACCAGACATCATCACAAATCATTTACCAAACAGGAGACATGCCAGATGGTGCACAATATGAAGAATTAGAGAAGTCAAATTCTGATGCCACAGACTGCTTGTCAGAAACAATACTAGTCAAGCTTACTCAATTTGCTGTGTTACAATATCGCAACTTTTTGTTTAAAGATCAAAAGGTAATGACTTTACCTCTGGGGTCTCTACATGGAATCCAGTTTGCTTCAGGGTCTGGGATATCCTCCAGATAGAGATAAATGGTCTCCTTTGTGAAGATCCAGCCATAAATTCCGTCTTCTGGGGTCACAATGATATGTGCGCCCTGATCAAAACAAGTAGGAGCAAAAAATTTCTACTGAAGTCGAAACACTCACATTCTTATGAAGTTTCAGATTTTCCTTCCAATGTCCCAACCAGTGTGCCTGGCTGCCAGTTTAAGTGCTTTCTCTAAAACATCTATATTCTTGTTCATCAAGAGCAAAGCTTCTTTTAGCACAGGTGTTTCTGTTCTGTTTGGTAATATAACAGCATGCTCAAACACTGAAGCAAGAAAAGTGTCCAGTGCACCAACTCTCAGGACAAAGAGCACCAAAATAGCCACATATTTTGGAAAATATGATATAATCATAGATAAAATTTATTGCACTTTGTTAAACTCATTCTTGTACTTTGTATCACTGGAAGAGCTTTTATGTTAAAGACATGACTATCTGCTACCACTATTTATACTATCTCAGGAATAGATTATACAACACAGTGCTGAGAAAGGATATTGTGCAAGAAGTACATAACTGGATTGACTCTAGTGCATGATGCTACTGTTGGCACTGTTAAGAGATCCACACAAATACAGAATTGAAGCAGTGAGCCAAACAGATGAGCCCACCCCATTCCAAAACACACTTGGGGTTGAACTCTTTTCTTTTAATAAAATATTTTATTAAACTATTTCAATATTTTCAATCAAAATATTTTATTAAATGGCTCAATATTTCCATTAATAGAACCAATGTGGAATCACTGTGGTAGGAACTATCATAGCAACAATTCGTGAAAACTTGCATAGTTAGCTGTGACAGAAAAAACAGAGTCTAAGGCAAACCTCAGTTTTAATAGAGCTCCCAAAATAACAGGAGAGAACATTTGCATACATGCTAATGACTGAACTCAATGTTTATGACAAGTGGCCCTAAGTGTTTGCACTATAAGAAGCTGTCAGCAGAAACCACAGTTGACAGTTTCTCTTGGAAAGCCTGCCTGATAGTCGGAAATACTGGAACTTTACCTGAACACTGTGTAAAACATAGATGACAATATGGTCAGTGATGGTGAGTGCCCACCTGGCTGAGTCTCTGGGCCTCTCTGGAACCCAGCCAATGCTGTGAAGTTTATGTGCAGAAACCAAAGAGCTAGGCTTTGGGGACATACAATTTATTCATCTTTATAGGATCTGCTCACTGTTCAAGGGAGGCCCTCTTCCCTAAATACTTATACATGACTCAAAATCTAATCTTCAGGAGGTTTTTTCCTTATGCTTCATCTGATGTAGGGAAACTAGCAAGTTTTGGATATTTGTGTCTTTTTTGTTTCTTTGGTTGCTTCAGTTCTATAATTGTAAACCCTTTAATTCAAATAACCTTTTTTCATTTTCAGAATATGCCTTCATTTTCCCAGGTCCCCTACTGAGTTTCCATGTGACTCTATGTCCTGAAATAATAATATCAATCAGGTACAAATTCATTTCAGAAAAAAATAATCAAGGACAGTATTAGAATTACATAAAACAGATGAATTGCTTTGTAATGAGAAGGAACTTATTTTCATGTCAAGTTGAAATTCTACCTGTTGCTTCGCTTGACCTGACATTCTGAATAGAATCAAAAAGAAACAAAGGAATTTCCCTTCACACTCCCTAATTCCAGGAAGTGTACCAACTTTTTATTATTTTGAAATCAATAGAAACATGTTTCAGATAGTTTGCTACCAAGTATGGTTAGTAATGTCTTGCCTCATATATATATGAGGAGTAGGAAGTGATTATGGATACAAGTTGTTTAAACAAGGTTTGAATTTAAATATTCAAGTACCTAACTTGAATGACAGTTCAAAATTATTATGGTGTTAGGATATTTAGAATCTAAAGTTCTGTATTAAAATAAATATAATTATGCTTTTATTAATAAATATGTAAGTCACAAAATTTTAAAGTACAGAAGGACCCCTGGAATAATGTCTCTGAGAGTTCATTGGCTCTCCCCAGGTCTTTAGTTCCGATATCCATTACAAAACCTGCTCTCCATTTTTATTGTCAGAATCCTGATTCTGTGGCCAATCATTACTCTACCAGGCTCACCATCAGCCCTTCTAATTTCACTCCTAGTAACCTAAACTTCAGTCAACCCTGCAAACCATAAACTTTCCTTAACCCTTGCTTTTAATTAAGTAAAATGCTTCTCATGTGTATATCAAATAAAGGCAAGACAGTCAGAGCCTTCTCCCACTCTGTCTCATTTTATCTTTCCTGGTCTTAGCCAAGACCACTCTTCTTTTCACATTTTAATACATATACTACCTCTCTGATCCTGGATTGATTCCTCACTAACTCCTGCCCCTCCAACTCAAATTTCTCACCTCTTGCCTTTGTTGTTGTTCACTTCTCTGAACTCTGAATGCGCTCATGGTCAATAGCCACAGTGTTAGTTTCCATTCCTTATTCTATCATTTAGCCCCTACAGCAGATCCTTTTCTACTTCATACCTTTAACTTCCCTCTATGAAATGATAACTACTGCCTCTATCTTTAGCTCAAACTTCTTTTCTGAACTCCAGGATTGTTTATCCAACAAAATAGACTTCCACAAGCTCCTACAAAGTATCAGTCCACTTGCCCGCATCCATACCTATCAATTCCATCTCCTATCCTCTCACTATCAATGACTGCTCATGCCCCTCTCTAGGTCCATTCCCTATCTTTGTCCACCAGATCCCAAAGACAGTGCTTTGGAAATTCTCTCTTTGTCCCCATCATCAATTTTTCTTTGTCTACTGGGTTAATTATCCTATTGTATCCCCCACCCTAAAAAAACAAAACAAAACAAAACAAAAAACCCTACCCTCTCTTGATCTGACATCACCTTCCAGTTCCTGCCTCATTTTCTGGCTCCATTGTACAACAAAATTTTTTATATTGTTGTATTGTCTGTCTTAATTCCTTCCCTCCCATCAGGATTTTGCCGCTGACTTAATCACCTTGTCAAGGTCACCACTGACCTTTCCTTTACTAAATCAGTTGCTCAGTTCTCATTCCCAGCTTCATTGCCATATTGGCTACCTCACTCTTAGAACACTTTCTTCCCCCACAATCTCCTGGTTTTCCCTTCTTCTCCATCCTCCACACCACTAGCAAAGTAATTTTTTATTGAAGTATAGTTGATTTACAATGTTGTATTAATTACTGCTGTATTGCAAAGTGATTCAGTTACATACATATATACATTCTTTTCCATATTATTTTCCATTATGCTTTATTACAGCATACTGAGTATAGTTCTCTGTGCTTTACAGTAGGACTTTGTTGCTTATCCATTCTATATATAAAAGTGTAAAGTAAGATGAATGGATAAGAAAGCTGTGGTACATATACACAATGGAATATTACTCAGCCATTAAAAAGAATACATTTGCATCAGTTCTAATGAGGTGGATGAAACTGGAGCCTATTATACAGAGTGAAGTAAGACAGAAAGAAAAACACCAATACAGTATACTAACACATATATATGAAATTTAGAAAGATGGTAACAATAACCCTGTATACGAGACAGCAAAATAGACACTGATGTATAGAACAGTCTTTTGGACTCTGTGGGAGAGAGAGAGGGTGGGATGATTTGGGAGAATGGCATTGAAACACGTATAATATCATATATGAAACGAGTCGCCAGTCCAGGTTCAATGCACGATACTGGATGCTTGGGGCTGGTGTACTGGGACGACCCAGAGGGCTGGTACGGAGAGGGAGGTAGGAGGAGGGTTCAGGATGGGGAACATGTGTATACCTGTGGCAGATTCATGTTGATATAAGCAAAACCAATATAATATTGTAAAGTTAAAAAAATAAAATAAAATGAGTAAAATAAATAAATAAATAAAAGTGCTAAGAAATTTTTAAAACTATTTAGTTCATCATGATACTCTAAAATCCCTTGATGGGTCTTTTAGCTTCAGGATAAAGTCCAGATTTCATTTGTTCTTCAATGGTCTGATCCTCGCCTATCTTTCTGGTCTCATATGTTTTCATTATCTCTCCTTATTCTTCCTCCTTTTACCCTCCCCTGCCTCAATATATGCAGAAGGCAATGGGACCCCACTCCAGTATTCTTGCCTGGAGAATCCCAGGGATGGGGGAGCCTGGTGGGCTGCTGTCTATGGGGTCACACAGAATCGGATATGACTAAAGTGACTTAGCAGCAGCAGCCTCAATATATTGGTCTCTGCTTGCAGCATGCCATTCTTCCTCCTCTTTGCTGGCATGACTAACTCTGCCTAGAATGTCGTGATTGACTTACCCAGCTGATAGCTGACAACTCTCTTGTCTCCCAAGACAAAGTTAATCCATCATTATATTCTGTACCTTTCATCATATGTGTTAAATAAGATGCTTGAATGCATGACACAGTGTGAGGTGTGAGGCATATTCCACTTGCTCAATATTTGATTATTATGATGGGTAATAAAGATGACGCTCTGTCTCCTCTTCTAGACTGATTCTTGGAAAAGTAGCTTTTGTTTTATTCCTCATTACCATCCAGCACAGGATCTTCCCAGTCGGCTGTAGGAATCTAAAAAAACATTGTTGGACTTCTTAAAGGGCACAGGGAGACATCCCCAAGAATTATTGGAGAATCTTCATTTATAATGTGAAATAATATTAATGATAAGTATCATGAAGTCGTGAAGTCGCTCAGTCATGTCCGACTCTGTGACCCCATGGACTGTAGCCCACCAGGCTCCTCCATCCATGAAGTTTTCTATGCAAGAGTACTGGAGTGGGTTGCCATTTCTTTCTCCAATAAGTCTATATCCCCAAAGTAAAAAACCTAAGCAAAACCACAAAAACAAATGCAGGGACAAAATCTGTTGAAACTGATGATTCAGAGTCAGCTGATGTTACCTTTTGATTCAGTTTGTCACTGAGAAATCACGTAAGTCCCAAAAAGTATATACTCAAAGTCAAAGATATGTGGCCACGAAGCCTGTGTTCTCACATAGGGGCACCCAAAGTTTATAGTTTCAACAACCCTCCTGTAATCAAAGAACATGGCAGCCGAGAAGAAGCCAGAGGATGGGCCTGTTACTTTTTTTACTGAGGTCTGGGTGAGGGGCCATGAGAACATGCCTGGGACCACCACTGTATCACCACCGATTGCTTCCACATTTTGTTCTTTACTACATTATCCCAGGTGGTGTTAGTAGTTAAGAACCTACCTACCTGCCAGTGCAGGAGACTTAAAGAGACTCGGATTCAATTCCTGAGTTGGGAAGATCCCCTGGAGGAGGGTATGGAGACCTCCTCCAGTGTTCTTGCTTGAAGAATCCCATGAACAGAGGAGCCTGGTGGGCTACAGTCTATGGGGTCGCAAAGAGTCGGACACAACTACAACGACTTAACACATACGCACATTATCAAACTTACCCAAGATTTCAGGGCAGCAGGTTTGCCATGCCCACCATATTCATCAGTAGGAAAGAAAACAAATGAATATTGTCTTATCTGCTGTATCAGACAAGATGCAACCAAGAAAACAGAATCTGCACCAGTTATTTTAAGACTATGTAATGTAGGGATTTGGTTAAACAGGTATTTGATGACTGAAGGACAAAAAAGGAACACTGGGGTAACACAGGCAGTAACTACCATTCTTGAGATTCATGAACAAAAGGAAAAGGAGAGTGTAGGAGCTAGAAGCTTTCCAGGGAACCCTGTGGAGCTCAGGCTCAGAGCCCTAGGGTGGGGTGCTCTGCAGCTGGTGTAATAAGCCAGCTCCTCAGGGGAAGGCCCCAACAGAGCCGGGACTCAGCTCTTAAGGAGACAATGGTTGCTGCTATTATTCTTGAAGGAGGGCAGTGACATCAGTTATTGGTATGGGAAAAAAAAGCAGAACTAAAAACTAGAACCATCTGGCACTGGAACAAACCACTGCTGTCAGGCGCAGGCACACTGTACTGTCCAGTGGGCAAACGGAAGTTCCTCCACTCCTTGTCCAATCTCTGGTGTCCCTCTAGCGCCGTCTATTGGCAGAACCTAAGAGGGAGGTGCGCAGGGGCGGGGGCGGGCCTGGCAGGGCAAAGGAGAAATGTGTTTGCCTACCCTCAACCACATCATCACAAAGAAGAATACTTTTTGGGTTTGGAGCCAAGACAATAGCTGAGTAACTAGTACACTAATGTAACTGGACAACAGACACTGTGAAAATGCATGAAGTAAACTGATGCTCACTTGCATAGATTAAACTCGTAATTCTTTATGCAAAAATAAGAAATACGCAGAATATGTATAATTTGATGCCATATATACAAAGTTTAAAAAGATGAAAAATAGCACTCAGATATTTTTATACATATGTAATCAACTACCAAGAAGTCATAAGAATGATCAAAAATAATTTTAGGATAATGACTTCCTCTAATAAAAACAGACAATGAAAGGAGAAGAATGCATTTGAAAGGAAATACAAAAAGTATCCACTCTGTTCGTAACATCTTATTCCATAAACTGGGCAGACGGTATATATTCTATCACTTAATGTCTTGTAGTATCTCTGTATTATTTTTCTAGTATATTTGGATTCCTTTTACATTAATAAGGTATTTACTTTATGAATAGGTTCCTACTCATGAGGCATGAGTTAGGACTGACTGATAAGGCACACATCTACTCTCCAACTACACACTTCCTATTTTTATTTTCATGGGTCAAGAGCATATTTATGCTAGATGTCTCCCAGCAAGAGTAAATTATAAGCAATTTCTTTTACATCATGTCCCAGTGACAGTGCTCTCACTAATCCACTGATATGTTCTATACATCCCTGCTGCTGCTGCTGCTGCTAAGTCGCTTCAGTCGTGTCCAACTCTGTGCGACCCCGTAGATGGCAGCCCACCAGGCTCCGCCGTCCCTGGGATTCTCCAGGCAAGAACACTGGAATGGGTTGCCATTGCCTTTTCCTCTATACATCCCTAAGACACGTAAATCTGAATTCATATATGGTCATATTGGGAGTATGGTCTGGCCAATGAAAGATTTATATCTCCTACAGTAGGATCTACAGAACTATCATGTCCCAAATACAGACAGACATCCATTTGGGGCATCCATTCTTAGTAATTTAATTTTTTTTATTAAATTTAATCCATTCTTAGTATTTTAATTTTTTTCACATGCATATTTTATTTAGAAAGTAGCTCATTCTAAAGAGCTACTCCTTTAGGTGCGTTTCCCTGAATCAAGGCCAAATGAAACTACACTTGAGTTGTTTGGTAAATACAATGTGCGTGTGAAAACCACTGATGAGATACAGATTAAAACATTGTAATGCAAACAATTTTACAGTTAAGTGCTCTTAGTTTTTTGGGGGACTGGTGCTATTTGTTTTTTATTTTTGCTTTCACTTTTAATGAATTCTAGTATAGCTGACAACTCTAAATGTGAATCAGGGGAAGAACTGCCCCTTAGAATCTGTGAGGAAATCCTTGTTTATATCTTTCTCCAACCAGTGAGTTTAACTTCAGAGACTGACTACCAGTCAACACTGAAACTTCTGAAAGTGAAATATGATTGCTCATGCTTCATAAAACACACCACAAAACCATTGCATAATATCTAACTTCCTCAAGCAAAATTGACAAATCTGAAATGGTCTATATTTTATGAAGAGATAAAAGCATACAGTTCTGATGATTTTGGAATATTTACATACATGTACATTCCCCATCACTAAAAACAGACTACTCAATGTTGAAAATAGTGTTACTATTAACAGTCACGGTCTTTGTGTTATGGTATTTGTGACTGTTAAATTATACCACAGCCGTTAAGTAGGACTATTTGGAGCTATGACTACCCAAGAAACTGGGCTAGGTATTAGTTTTTCTAGAACATCTCAAAACAACTTTTTTGTTAAGATAAACTTAAACATTAGAGTTTGTGTTTCAATGGAATTCTAATGAGTTTGTTTCCATCTGATTAGAAAGCAAATCCCCCCCACAATCATTAGCACAGAAAACTGAATAAATTCAAATCGTCTTTAATGTCAAATGGAATTCAGTCATAAATCTCTCAGTTCCCCTCATTCCCATCATTACTGCTCTCTTCCAAGGCCATCATTACATTTAAAATGTCCCGGAATCTCTTCTGCTCCTGCTAACACACACACAAGTAGACACAAAGTTATATGGCAAACAAGGCTGGAGCCAGGATTTGATCCTCATCCATCTGGCCCAAACATCAATCATACCATTATACCATACTGTGACATTTCAGCATAGCCAAAAAAAGAGGCAAAATTACTGTAGCCCTTAAAAATAATCCTTGATGAGGAAAAAATATTTGGAAATCATTGGTCTATACTAGTGAGCTAGTCATTCAATGTTTCTTAGTAAATCTGAGATGAATCAATGAATATGATAAAGCAACGTTCTACACCATCACAGCATACTGCAAGGTTATGATCATTAATAATGTGGGTATCATCAGGTACATTGTTGCTGAGTTGCTGGTCCCGCCTGAGATGGAATGTGCGTCCTTGGTGTACCATCTCCCAAAGAGCGACACTGTTAGGACAGGCTCAGATGATCCATTCTTGTTTACCAAACGCCCATCTTCTAGTACCTAAAGAAAAAGTGGGAAGAGTATAGTCAACTTAATTAAAATATACATTTACAAGCAGACTCATGATTCTGAAGCCATCCTAGATATCACAGTGGATCAAGTAGTTCACTAGGAAAGGGGCCTGGGGCCAGGGCTTGGGGAACAGGTAGGAAGGGTAGGGGACAGCTATTTTATATGTAAGGAAGACTAGAGCCTTTCTATAACGTTCAATAATTGAGTTTACACGATCAAATGTAACACAACCTTTAACAGAGTCAGAAATCATCAGTAGCAAAAATTTATTGAGTCCAATTATATTCAGGATAACCAGGAGCCAGAAGAGTCCAGATAGCACTCCTCCCTCAAGAAGCTTAAAAGTTAATGGTAAAACTGAGCAGATTCCAAATATAAAAAGAGAAATCAGTATAATAGTATCTTGGCAAGAGAAGCAGGTATGTGCTTAGGAAGTCTGAGAAGGAATAGCTGAACTGGTCAGCTTCCCAGATTGGGAAACAACCTGCTACAAGGAGGAGCAGTTGGGAATTTCTCCCTGGGGTTGTATTATGGAAGACTGTGCCAAGTGGAAATCAAGCAGCAAAGGCTCATTCTAAAACAAATATGTGTGTGTGGCAGGGGCTGGGAAGGGTGAGGTGGGTGGCGTTCCCCAGACTCACAGTGTGCTAGACAATGTGTGTGCTTTCTCATTCCCATTTTGTTAGAACCAGCGAGATATTCTCCCCATTATATAGGTAGGAAATTCAGAGGTTAACTGACTTGCACGAACTTGTATAATTAGTTTCAGAGACCAGTGCAGTGGTATGTAAGCTCACAACAACAGACTGTTAGATCTCCAGGAACTTTGACAGCTGGTTGTTAAGCATGGCTGTTCTTGAAATTGATCATGATAAGAGTATTTATACCATGATAATTGGCAAATCCCACAAATCAGAGCTTTGTTTTTCCCTTAGAGAGTGGCTTGTTACAATTTATAGTGCATCACTAGTTGAAGATTAGTGAACAGAAGACTAAACCATATGATCAAAAAGAAAAGCAAGGATTAGATATGCAAAAAATGTGAAGTCACAGAGGCTTCTCTGTAAGGGAGTAATGTATGGAAAATAATGGAACAAGAAGAAACACAAATAGACAACAGAACAAGAAATAAAGAAAATGAATTTATCAGTTGTAGAAAGGACAATTTGAATGGGGGAAGAACTTAGAGGGTAAGAAATTAGATGCTTCATAACTAGAAGTAGAAAATAGCTAAATATCCTCAAAGATAATTACTTTGGTGACACATAAACATAAAAACACAGCTCACTAACAAGCTGTCAAATGCACAGCCTGTTGGTAGTTAGTTAAGTGTTCATTGTTTCTAAATTATTCCTTGTTTACTCAATTGTTCGTTAAAGGAACAAAAATGAAATACCAGAGGTATATTTCAAATTATAGTTGGGTGAAAGTTTGAAACAAATTAAACACAAATATTTAGTTTTCTTGTGATTTTTCATTAATATAGTAAAATTGTGTCTATGTTAATTTCCTTGGGATTAACTTTTCCATATCAGTGATTGTCTCTTAGGTTCTAGCTAGAACTTTGCATTTTTACTAGTTTCCTCTTACAAATTTCCTAAAATATACTGTATAATTAATTGACCTCCTAAGTAGTATATATACTCAATATAATTTGATCTTTTTGATTATTCTCTTACCCACCAAAATCAAATCAATCAATCAACCCACCAAAATGAGGGACAATGGAAAAATACAGGTCTCACCCCCAGAGACTCTGATTTACTGATCTACAATGGGACCTGTTCTCTTACTCCTCCAGTCTGTCTGCACATTGACCTCTACTTACATGATGTTCAGTACATGTGGCCTAATTCCAGCAACATTTTCCTCTAGTTGTTGATAAATGGTTAACTAGGGAAACCTTCTGAGGTAACTAACTAAAAATACATCCTGATACTTGTACAATGCTTCACTGTACAAGTGCTTTCATATACATTCCCAAATCAGTGAGGAAGATATTCCCCCTATTTTATAGGTAGGAAATTCAGAGGTTAACTGACTTGCACAAATTTACACAATTAGTTTCAGAGACCAGACTTCTGATAATATACCAGTGAAAAAGTGAACGTGAAGTCGCTCAGTCGTGTCCAACTCTTTGTGACCCCATGGACTGTAGCCTACCAGGCTCCTCTGTCCATGGGATTTACCAAGCAATAGTACTGGAGTGGATTGCCATTTCCTTCTCCAGGGGATCTTTCCAACCCAGGGCTCGAACCCAGGTTTCCCGCATTGTAGACAGACACTTTACCATTTGAGCCAAATAGTAAAACAATGTTTCCCAGAGTTGTGGTCAGTAACACTTCATACTCTTAGCTAGGACTGCTGCTGCTGCTGCTAAGTCACTTCAGTCGTGTCCAACTCTGTGCGACCCCATAGAAGGCAGCCCACCAGGCTCCGCCGTCCCTGGGATTCTCCAGGCAAGAACATTGGAGTGGGTTGCCATTGCCTTCTCCATTGTGTCAAAGTGAAAAGTGAAAGTGAAGTCGCTAGGGGTGGGGAAATGATAAGAAGTAAATGTGTTGAAATCTCTGCAGAAGTGATCTTCAAAGATAATGTGTGAAATATATGTTAATGGAGAGTCCATAACCAGGGAAACTGGGGAAACACTCAGGAAAACACAGTTGGTGTGACTCTTGTAAAACTCTTGTCATCTATGGTATTAGAACTGATATCTCTAGAAACAGCAAGTTAACATGATCTGAAAAGTTTCTAAAGAATAACTAAAAAATAAAATTCTTGATCATTGCTTTTTTTTTACTCTTCATTTGGTTAGTTGGTTCTTCCTTTTGTCTGTCTTATGTGTTTACTTAGTGTCTGTTCCTTAGAACCTGATGAACTTCAGGGAAAGTCATGCCACAGAGAATCTACACTTGTGAAATGAAAACCAATACCCTAACTAGGAAACATCCTCCAAGGAACTGTTATACCAAAACCCCTGCTTGCCAGAAGACAAACGCCTCTTTTATAGCTCTGAGGAGTCAACACACAGTATATCTCATTTCTTCTTTTTGGAAATGACCTGGAGTAGATGAGATATGGCCCAAATGATAAATATAATGTAAGTGCCTAATTTATTTATTTATTATCATTTTTGGCCATACCATGCAGCATGCAAGATCTTACTTCCTTGATCAGGGATCAAACCCATGTCCCCTTCATTGGAAGTGCAAAGTCTTAACCACTGGACTGCCAGGGAAGTCTCTGTAAGTGCTAAATTTAAAGAGTGAAGTCGCTCAGTTGTGTTCGACTCTTTATGACCCCATGAACTGTAGCCTGTCAGGCTCCTCCGTCCATGGGATTTTCCAGGCAAGAGTGCTGGAGTGGATTGCCATTTCCTTCTCCAGGGGATCTTCCCAACCCAGGAATCGAACCTGGGTCTCCCACATTGCAGGCAGATGCTTTACCGTCTGAGCCAGGATAGATACAATCCCTCCCACTCCTCCCTCCTTCTATCCAAAAATAAAGGGCCAGTGTCCAAGGATGGGAGGTAGCATGACAAATTCTGAGAATTTTGAGTTGAGATCAACAAATACTATCGAGTTAAGTGCTTAACCAGTTACTATTTTGTTTTATTCTCTCATGTTTCCTACTGCCTGAAACCATTTGTGATGAAAAGTTTAAAATCCTCATCAACTAGCACCACCCTTCAAGTATATTGATGTGGTTTAGAGTGATAGTCACAAGGCATCTCAGACTTTGGAACTTTAACATGATCCAGAAAACACCAACAGATTTTTGTCTTTCTCCCATGGATGAGACTCTTTTGTGAGATAAATGTTCTGTCCTCTTTTGGAGTAATTCCTCAAAGAGATACAAGTCTAAGAGTACATGGCATGGGGAAAATTTTTCAAAATAGTACCTAGAAAATTAGATTGTGTGCTCAGTTGAAATAGCAAGGCTTAGCTAGGTGGGATGAGTGGTGACAAGGGAGATCCAAGAAGGAGGGGATATGTGTATACATATAGCTGATTCACTTCATTGTACAGCAGCAACTAACATACCATTGTAAACTAATTATACTGTAATTAAAAAATAAAATGAATAGCAAGCTTACAAGATACAGTGCACACATACCACTAGACCCCATGTCTTCCTAAGCTTACCTGAGTGAACCCTACCCTCCCTTCTTTCACTTCCTTGAATTTGCATAATTTCAACTTATCAACACATGCTTGTACCAGGCTATCAACTTTTAACAATTGGATTTCAGTTCCAGATCTCTTACTTCAGATCTGATCATGGTTTTCTATAGTTGGCACCAAAGTTTTTATTCCAGCCTCAATGTGCTCCTGAGATTCTCTGCCTTACTGGGTTCTATGGCAGCCAAGGATTCCAGTTCTCTGAGTTTCCTAGCCTTAAGGCTGCACTGTATGTTAAACTGTTCGTGTCACAGAATTAAACATTTTTATAAATATGACATATTCAAATCTGATAATATAAGCAGACACAGATATATTATCATAAGCCATCTGCAATTTTAAAGATTCCCTTGCTTGATGCTTTGGACTAATTAGCTTAGATCCTATTTTTCTTTTGTAAAAGCGAAAAATGCAGTGATTCCATTTTAGTTTCTAAAACTCTGCCACCATGTGTCACAGTTCGATGATGACATTAAATTCCAAACTTGTGGAGTGTGTGTATGTACATGTGTGTATATGCACCATGTACTAAGTAGCAGATATACACCTGCAGAATCTTAATTTTAATTTGAGACCAGCTTAATTTGTGGATGAACTAGCTATGACCACTGTGGTTTATGAAATAAATATTTGATTTTCTGTTTGTCTTCATATGTTAGAAAAAAGAAATTAAAACTCTGTAAGTAAATATTCTGCAATGAATGGTTCCTCAGACTCATAGTCCTTAGGTATCTTATTGTGTTATTCCAACAAAGTGTCATCACATAAGAATTAGTTGCTGTAAGTTACAAATATGGTCACAAACCGCCCCCCACCTTTATCCATACCCTTTGCAATATGATTTCACAGCTCTTCCATTGAGAGCTCTGCATCATTTTTTTCTTCACCCTTTGAATCTATATTAGTCATGTGACTTGCTTATGGTAGATGAAATATTTGCAAACGTGGTCTAAGCAGAGACTTGAAAAGAACTTGCCTATTGTGTCTTTCTTTATTTATGCTCTTGGACTCTTTCATTTAACATGTGGACAAGCCCAGGCTTTCTGGAAGATAAGGGACCACAGAACGTGCCTCCAGTCATTCCAGCTGTTCAAGACATGGCCATCACAAACCAACCAAGCCCAGCCAACTCACTTGCTAGCAGCAGATGCACGAATGAGTCCAGCTAAGATCAACTGAGCCCCTTCTAGTCCAGAAGAACAGCTTAGTTATACCCAGTTCACAGCACCAACCACGTATCAGGGCTAAAGAAATTGTTATTGTGTAAAACCGTGAAATTTTGAGGAAGTTTGTTACAGAGCAAAGATTAACAGAAACTGTTTTCTTAGCCTGTTTTGTTTGACTTCAGAAAACAGATGAAATGAAGAAACTTAAAATTCTCCTACCTCAAATTTTTCAGGTGCCAGCTTGATTTTAGTAAGTAGCACTTCAGGAAAAACATACTCTGTTCCAAATGTGCCGCTTAGAGAGAACATTTCAAATCTCGTCAGAGCAGTTTCTACTGCCTGTCCACAAGTTGTCAAATTAGTAGATCTGCATTTCAGCATTGTGCATACCTGTGCAGAAAAGATGCAGATAAAATCCAACACCTTGCATCTAAGTTACTTGTACTAGAACTGTTTCAGTTTATAGCAAAGAAAATATTTTCTCCATTTGCTAAAGGGGTTTGGATCATACAATTATGTGATTTATTGGAAATGGCAAATGATTAAGAGCCAACCCACATATCCTGGGCAACCAGTGGATTGAAAGAAAGAAGCCAGTTTTCATAATAAGAAAGAACAAATCCGACTCCATATTGGATCTGGTTCTTTTACTTTAACCTTTGTATTCTATTGCTTTTGCTACAAGTCAATCACTAAATGGAGATTGGTGCACTCAGTTGCTCAGTCATGTCCAACTCTTGGCAACTCCTTGGACTGTAGCCTGCCAGGTTTCTCTGTCCATGGAATTTTCCAGGTAACATTACTGGAGTGGGTTGCCAATTCCTTCTCCAGGGAATCTTCCTAAGTCTCGGACATCTCCTGCATTGGCAGGTGGATACTTTACCACTGTGTCACCTGGAAGCCTAAATGGAGGTTGTCTATAAGCTTAAATTATACATAATGAACTGTCTCTGAGAACAGTACCTTTCATGTAATAAGCTAAAATACCTCTGTTTAGCTCATAGGGAATATCTAGACTAGGTCCACTTATGAATGACTACAAGAAGAAAAAATGAACATTTCCCTTCAAGAGTCTGACTGGAACCAGGACTTTACCTTTTTCCTTTCAGTATAAAAGAAGCCTGACTTCTATCTCAGGAAAGATGGTTCTTTGGGACACTAGTCCACCACCTCAGTCTGCTGGCTTTCCAAATAAGGTCACTGTTCCTTGCCACAACAACTCATATCTCAATTTATTGGTCTGTCCCACAGTGAGCAGTACAAGCTTGAATTTGGTATCAGATATAAACCATTCATCTGGCATGTCAGATGATGGCATTTGGTCCAAGAAAGTGGAACTCTTTGGGCAACAAAAGTACTAAAGTCAAAAGGATTATTAGGATTTTGACCATTTCTTTTTTTTTTTTTCCTTCCATATCTGTTTCCTTAGAAGAAAGCAATGAGGCACAGAGTATAATAATAAATAAAATACAAATGCATAGCCAACACTATACAAAAAGCTTGCACTTTAAAAATTTGTCATTGGAAGGGCAGGAAATGACTAGGACATATGGTTACAAAAGCAGTTAAAATAAAAATGATATCCCTAGTTATTGTAGTTTTAAAAGTTAAAATAAGACCTTATATTTAGATTTGTCAGCAAAATTACTTAAGGAAGCCACTTAAATATGCAAGCTAGTTCATTAGTCAATTAGAAAATCAGGTTAATAATTTTTAATGTGTTCAAAGCAAGCAATCAGATGATACTTAGCTGCCCTGCAAATATCACATGATTAATCCCAAAGCATATATGTGTGACACTGGGAATGCATGGAGTCAAGCCAAGAAGAAGCACTTGATTCCCTGGGACAAATATGAAAAGTTAACCCTGGAATTTACTCACACCCAAACACTTGTTTTCACTTGAGTTGAGATTACCTGCCAATATTCTCTTCTCCTTCTCCCATGAAGTCCTGCAAAAGCTCCTAGAGCATACACTTCATCCCTCTCCTTTGCTAACATTCTGTAGCTTAAATGACAGCAGAGCTCTTTTTGACAGACTGTAAGTTTTCCTGCACTTTCAGAGAGCTTTGTGAAGTTGAACTCATCGCGGGAAATAAATCCCCTGAAGGAATTTTTAGGTCCTGGAAAGGGTGTGATGGAGGTGGCGTAGGCACTCCAATTCACGACTGGAGGGTAGGTTGAGGAGTTTCGGGGATGGGAATCCACCTCTGCAAAGAGGATCTTTCCTGACTCTGTTTCCATATCATGATGGTAGACTTTGGGAGAGTGTGGTGCATAGATACCACTACCTGTGAATGGAAGACAAGTCTTTTAAAAACAAAACAAACAAACAAACAAACAAACCCAACACCACCAGTTTCCCATCAGAACTGAGCATATGGTCATGTCACAAGATTAGTCACGAGATAGCACAAGGCACTGAACACCTAAGTACTTCTCCTATTCTCCCCTGGAGGAGATTAAATTGAATGATCAGTGATCTCATTCAATAAACTTTGAACATAATTTATTACCATAACAGAAAATTAAGCCAAATATTAAAACCACTGAATCATTGAAGTGTTTGAGATGTGCATACTAAGTCTTTACAATAGTGTCTGATCCTCTGAGACCTTATGGGCTATAGACCACCAGGCTCTTCTCTCCATGGGATTCTCCAGGCAAGAATATTGCGATGGGTTGCCATTTCCTCCTCCAGGGGATCTTCCCAACCCAAGGATAGAACTGGCATTTCCTATGTCTCCTGCATTGGCAGGCGGGTTCTTTACCACTAGCCCTTTGAGAGGTAAGGAAGGCAATATAAAAGAACAGTCCCTCCTGTTCTCCATTGTGGTGTTTTTCAAATACGTCCAAAAATTCTTCATCATTCCTCTCTCCAATGGGTGGATCTAATTTTTTACCTTGAGTGTGGGCTTGGCTTAGTGACATACTCCTAATGAATATAACGTGGTAGAAATGATGGCTTGTGACAAGTTGTAAAAAGCTGTGCTGCTGCTGCTGCTGCTGCTAAGTCGCTTCAGTCGTGTCCGACTCTGTGCGACTCCAGAGATGGCAGCCCACCAGGCTCCCCCATCCCTGGGATTCTCCAGGCAAGAACACTGGAGTGGGTTGCCATTTCCTTCTCCAATGCGTGAAAGTGAAAAGTGAAAGTGAAGTCACTCAGTCATGTCCAACTCCTAGCAACCCCATGGACTGCAGCCTACCAGGCTCCTCCATCCATGGGATTTTCCAGGCAAGAGTACTAGAGTGGGGTGCCATTGCCTTCTCCGAAAAAGCTGTGCAGCTTCTCCCTATCTCTCTCCATCTTTCTCTCATTACTAGCTCTGGAGAAAGTCAACTGCTTTATCATGAGGATACATCACACAGCCCTATGGAGAGGTGATGTGGCAAGAAATGAAAGTCTCCTGTCAACAGCCACTGAGAAAGAGGAACTCTACCAAGAGCCATACGAGTGAGCCATCCTGAAAGCAGACCTGCCAGCCCCAGTCAAGTCTTCAAGTGACTTTTAGCCCAGGCAAAACCTTGATGTAACCTGAAGAGATGGCCTGAGCCATGACCATGACTCCAAAGTTCCTGACCAACACAAACTGAGATAACAAACGTTTGTGGTTTTTAAGCCACTTCCACTTTTTACTTTTTGAGTAATTTATTGTACAGCAACATGTCAATAATACACTCCTCTGCCTTCACCAGTTTTAGAGCACATCTTGTTTAGTTTCCTACTTTGCTACATACTGCTACTGCTGTGTAGTCACTTCAGTCATGTCTGACTCTGTGAGATGCCATGGACTGTAGCCCACCAGGCTCCTCTGTCCATGGAATTTTCCAGGCAAGAGTACTGGAGTGGGTTACTATGCCCTCCTCCAGGGGATCTTCCCAACCCAGGTGTCAAACCCAGGTCTCTGCATTGCAGGCACATTACCACTGAACTACCAGAGAAGCTCTTGCTACCTACTAGCTGATGCCTTTAGCAGGTTACTTGCATTTTTGTGTGTACAGGTTTTCTAATCCATAAAACCAGGCTGATAATACTCGGTCCACACATAGAGTTGTGAGGATAAATGAAATAATACACATAAAAGTCTTAATACAGACATAGCTATTATAACCAACAGTAGCTGTTCTTTTCTTCTTCTTCTTCTTTTTTTTTTTTTTTGTGAATGGATACAAGCTTAGTGAGAAGTCCCAACAAAAGACTAAAAAAAATTACAACAGGTCGTATCCAAAGCATGAGTTTCTCCCCATTTGGAAATATAATCTGCAAACCTCATCTGGTCAGGGATTACCTGTCATTTTTAGGCCGACATTATGTGTGTTTGCTGCAAGAAGATTAACTCTCATCCCCATTGCCCATGCTGAATGAAATTCAATAGCTGTCAAAAAGGGCAAAACGTTCATCCAAGCTGTGGGAAACAATATGGTGTCCACGTGGAAATCTTTCACCAGGGTCACAGCAGGATCGTGGAAGAGAATATCAAAGCACGTGAAAATGCCAAACTTTCCAAAGGTGGTGTTGAAAGTCACCAACTCTGGCTTTTCGGGGACATCAAACTGAAGCTCACGGTAGAGGTGGTACTGTAGTAAACACACAGGATAAAACCAGAAAAGCTGTATTTATTGAAGAGATGACACATGAAGATCCTCCAAGTTAGTAATTACCTGCCCAACAGTGGGAAATCTATAGAAGGTGAATGCCACTGTGATTGGAAGCTAATTTTCAAAGAAAAATATGAAGAAATATAGTTTCTCTCTGTCTCTCTGTGTCTCTTTATCTCTGTCTCTCTTGCTGTCCTTTTCTTTCTCTCTCTCCCCACGCCTATCCCTCCTTGCCGCCCTCCCTCTCTCAATTAGGGGCCAAATAGCTCCCCATGAATTGCAAACACTATGTGCTTCTTGAAAGCTGAAGATATACATCACTTTTCTTTGAGCCCTTGATACCTAAAAATATAATTGTCGTTGTTGTTTAATCGCTGAGTTGTGTCCAATTCTTTGCAACCCCATGGACTGTAGCCCACCAGGCTCCTCTGTCCATGGGATTTCCCAGAAAGGAATACTGGAGTTGGTTGTCATTTCCTTCTCCAGGGGATCTTCCTGACCCAGGGATTGAACCCGAGTCTCCTGCGTTGGTAGGTAGATTTTTACCACTGAGTCACCAGAGAAGCAGAAATATAATAGATACACAATAAGTATCTAATACATCTGTTAAGCAGGTGAGGGAGGCCCCATCCCTCTTTACTAAGTAATCTCAGGGACTGTTATCCAGTTTTGAAAAGTGTTGTTAAACATAAATGTTTTATTTCATTCTGATTTCTTCCAAGTAAGCTTGAGAAACAAACCTAGTCTAATTTGATAATCAGGGTCCATAGCTTAATAAAATCATTTGCAAAGCAGGAAAAGCTGAGAGTTGGAAGAAAGACTATTAAAACTCCTCTCAAAGTTTATTTTCAATCTAAAAAAATTTTAATTGAAATTTACTAGCATTTTAAGAATCAGTCAACAAAATTCTCCTATCAGATCCATATGTCAGAGGATATGGGTCACGAACTGTTCTGAGGTACCCTGATGGGAGAGTGAGAGCTTCTCACTTCAGGATGACTCAGGTCCTCACTAGCTGCCCACATCCTGTACACTGTGCCATCCTGCCATTTCCTGGGTCTGGTTAAGTGGATTGATCAACTATGTTATCAGTTTAACTAGGTAAACACTTAGAGAATAGAAGAGTAGCTGCAAAAATAGTCTTTAAAATGATACTAACAATGCAAACACAGTCTCCAAAATAAGAAAAATGACATTCGTACTCCCAATTTGAGACACATTTGTGAGAACATAAAAGTTTAATCACACTTAAAAACAAGTTGTCAGACCCACAGGATTACATAGAAAACTCTTTGAAAGTTTTGGGTCTTATTTATAAACACACAAATAAATGCATAAATAAATATAAACATATTTTTAAGGACTCATGTTAAATTTTTTTTACATAGAGGTATGTGATGAAAAACATTTGAAAATCATTGATGCTATACCTTTCTTCTTGACTAAAATTTATTTTTTACCTAGGGCTTCCAGGAGATAATTTCTCCACTCAGAAGATTCTGAGGTTCTAATATAAGATGATTAGAAAAAAGAATATGGGACAGGAAAAAGGACATTCACACTGACCTGCACACCCCATATTCATGTAAAAGGTCAGTCTCTCTCGCTGCCCAATTTGGTACAAAATTATGACTTTAAGTTATTTTATTCCTTCAGGTTATTTTACTCAGATTTTAAAGTAAAAATCTTATAATTTGAACTTAAATCAATAAAAAGATAATTAAATCAACTGGTATAGAATATAAAAAAGAAAGATCATTTTTGTAACTTGATAGAAAGCAAAGAAATTAGCTTCTGTGAAACTAATTCATACAATATGAAAACATCTTTTATCATTTTAGTGTTAAATGGTATCCAAATCAGGAAGCAACAGTTAGAACTGAATATGGAAAAACAGACTGGTTCCAAATAGGAAAAGGAGTACGTCAAGGCTGTATATTGTCACCCTGCTTATTTAACTTCTATGCAGAGTACATCATGAGAAATTCTGGGCTGGATGAAGCACAAGCTGGAATCAAGATTGCCAGGAGAAATGTCAATAACTTCAGATATGAAGATGACACCACCCTTATGGCAGAAAGCAAAGAAGAACGAAAGAGCCTCTTGATGAAAGTGAAAGAGGAAAGAGAAAAAGTTGGCTTAAAGCTCAATATTCAGAAATTTAAGATCTTGGCATCTGGTCCCATCGCTTCATGGCAAATAGATGGGGAAACAGTGTCAGACTTTATTTTGGGGGGCTCCAAAATCACTGTAGATGAGGACTGCAGCCATGAAATTAAAAGACGCGTAGCCCTTGGAAGAAAAGTTATGACCAACCTAGACAGCATATTGAAAAGCAGAGACATTACTTTGCCAACAAAGATCAGTCTAGTCAAGGCTATTGTTCTTCCAGTAGTCATGTATGAATGTGAGAGTTGGACTATCAAGAAAGCTGAGTGCCAAAGAGTTGATGGTTTTGAACTGTGGTGCTGGAGAAGACTCTTGAGAGTCCCTTGGACTGCAAGGAGATCCAACCAGTCCATCCTAAAGGAAATCAGTCCTGACTATTCATTGGAAGGACTGATGTTGAAGCTGAAACTCTAATACTTCGGCCACCTGATGCAAAGAACTGACTCATTTGAAAACACTCTGATGCTGGGAAAGATTGAGGGCAAGAGGAGAAGGGAATGACAGAGGATGAGATGGTTGGATGGCATCACCAACTCAATGAACATGATTTGAGTTTGAGTAAACTCCGAGAGTTGGTGATAGACAGGGAGGCCTGGCTGCTGTAGTCTATGGGGTCTCAAAGAGTCGGACATGACTGAGCGACTGAACTGAACTGACTGGTATCCAGATGACAGTCATCTCAGTATCCTTTGTATCAATATTAAAATTATTTGTTTTATATATGCAAAAACTTTATCTTAATTCTGGACTTACAAAACCTTTCTTACAGATCTCAGTCTACAATTTAATCCACAATTCTAAAATGTCATTTTTTTTATTGCTCTTTTTAAAAAAATATTGGTAACATCATATTGACAAACCTAGATGATAAACCTAGATGTGTATTAAAAGCAGAGACATTACTTTGTTGATGAAGGTCCATCTAGTCAAAGCTATGGTTTTTCCAGTAGTCATGTATGGATGTGAGAGTTGGACCATAAAGAAGGCTGAGAGCTGAAGAATTGATGGTTTTAAACTGTGGTGCTGGAGAAGACTTTGAGAGTCCCTTGGACCGCAAGGAGATCCGACTAGTCCATTCTAAAGGAAATCAACCCTGAATACTCATTGGAAGTACTGAAGTTGAAACTGAAGCTCCAATACTTTGCCATCTGATGTAAAGAGACAAATCACTGGAAAAGGCCCTGACACTGGAAAAGATTGAAAGGAAAAGGAGAAGAGGGTGGCAGAGGATAAGATGGTTAGATAGCACCACCGACTCAATAGACATGAATTTGAGCAAATTCTAAGTGATAGTGAAGAACAGAGAAGCCTGGCAAGCTGCAGTCTGTGGGGCTGCAAAGAGTCAGACATGACTTAGGGACTGAACAACAACAATAAAACATAATAAGGAAATGAAGCTCTATCTCCTAAACATAGACTATACCCTTCTCAAAGGAGGCTCCATTTTACACATTCACACCCTCTTACCTTATGGTAACGCGCCACCAGCTTTCCCTTTGCATCATATACCACGTTGGTGTTGTATTGATAATGGCCATTAGAAGGACATGTGGTTTTATGGGAATTACATGGCTTTTTGTCACCCATATTTGCCACGACATAGATAGAGTTGTTCTTGGCCAGGCAGCTGAGTCTTGTTTGTACTGGTGTATGACCAAATCTAAATCAAATTTTAATTAAGACATTTCAGTGTCAAAGAGAGAAAGGCCAATACTGTATGATATCACTTATACATGGTACTTTTTAAAGTCAAACTTGTAGATACAGAAAATAGAATGGTTGGTATCAGAGGTTAGATTGTGGGAAATTGGGGACATGTAGTTTAAGGGTACAAACTTATTACTAATAAATAGATAAACCCCAGAGACTGAATGCATAGCATAGTGCTTATATTCATATATATTCATGTATGATAAACTTTAAAGTTGCTATGAAACTAAGTCTGAATTTTCTCACATGCACACAAAAAATATTAATTATGTGACATGATAGAGATCATATTTAGAAGTCACAAGTTAAACTTGATGAATTTTTTTCCAAATTGTACCTATTACTCCAGCAATTCATTATTCACTCTCCTGTAGCAATAGTTTTCATCTCTTCAAGAGATCACTCCATCAATACACACATATACACTAGTACCTCTCATCTGTGGAAACTAAATAAAATAAAAACCTCTCTTGACCCCCACATGCCCTTCTAATTTATTTTTTTCTTAGGTCCCTAGGTTCTTAGGTCCCTCTTACAACAAAACTCCCTGAAAGAGCTGGCCCTCTTCCTGGATCAGCCCATCTTCTCCCATTGCCTTTGGAAGTGCTCAGATCAGGCTTCGTTGCTATCATCCCACCTGACAACCCCTACTAATGCAAGTGATGATAGCCACATCTTACCTTATCTTGTACAACTTCTGCATCAGCTGAAGGAGTTACACTCTCCTCCTGGAAACACTTCACCCCACTTATTGGACCCCACTCTCTCATTCTCCTACTCACTGGGTGCTTTTCTCCATCTCCTTTTCTGGTTCCTCCTCTTCTGCCCTGAGTCTAAACATTGAAGTTTCTTGTGGCTCAAGCGTTAGATTTCTTCTCTTCTAACTCATTCCATAGGTGAACCCATCTTGGTGTTAAATATTGTCTCTCTAGTATAGGTAAGTTTCTTTTCTTTTTCTAAGGAAACTTTATTCTTTTATTATTTCCAACAATAATTTAGCTCATAAAGTCTTGAATTTAAGATGTATTGGGGAGTTTGGTTCTTGGTAGTTTGGGGATAGGCAAATGAGCTCTCCTTCTGGGTTGTGGAGGCGAGGGTGTCTCCGTTTGTTAGTAGTGCAATCCAAAGCTAAATTTACTATCTGGGTGGTGGAATGCCACTGGAACCCCCTGGAAATGGTAGCAGCGTGAGCCACTGCACCAAGGCCAGCTCTGAGGGCCATGACCTTTGAACTCTGGAGATTCCAAGACAATGAAGTGACAAACAGCAGAATAAAAAAGAAGGGACATGATTTTTCCATTTGTGCCTTTCTTTCCAGCTGTGACTCTGTGGCTTCATGTAGCAGTTATGCAAAATAGTCTATAATTCTTATCTTTGGATTTGAAATGAGTGTAAAAAGGAATGCTTGCATGGCTTATTGAAAAATCTGACTACTGTGTCTTTACAATGAACAGAATAACATTATATGATGAAACTAATGTTTTTGTTGTTACTATAGAAATACTTTTTTTTTCCCCCAAGGTTTGTACATGATTAAGGACATAAAAAATGTACTTGGCAGGTCTCTTGTTTTACACAGAACAAAGAATATGCAGACCTGCTGTTACATCTGTGAGCAGATCATTCTTTGAGACAGTTCTTCCTCCTCTGAGGACCAAGGGTTTTGCTTTTTAACATTACTGACCAGTGTGGAGTTGGCATACCTTTGTGTGTGCTCAGATGGTCAGTTGTGTCTGACTCTTAGCAACCCCATAGACTGTAGCCTGACAGGCTCCTCTATCTATGGGGCTCTTCAGGTAAGAATACTGGAGTGGTGAGCCATTTCCTCCTCCAGGGGATCTTCCCAGTTCAGGGATCGAACCCACGTCTTTTACGTCTCCTGCATTGGCCAGCAGATTCTTTACCACTAGCGCCACCTGGGAAGCCCAGCATAGCTTTATTGATAAGTTATTAATATTACTTGAGAATAGTCACACTAAATGTGAAAGGAATAGAGTGAGAGCCATGCCAGGATTTTTTTTAAACTAAGTATGATTATCAATGTTTAAAAATGCAACTACTATTCTTTTATAGATGATAGCTATTTTGTTTTATTTCCTAAAGCTTAATAGATTTGAATATGGACTTTATTTGGAGAAGACAATGGCACCCCACTCCAGTACTCTTGCCTGGAAAATCCCACGGATGGAGGAGCCTGGTAAGCTGCAGTCCATGGGGTTGCTAAGAGTCAGACATGACTGAGCGACTTCACTTTCTCTTTTCATTTTCATGCATTGGAGAAGGAAATGGCAACCCACTCCAGTGTTCTTGCCTGGAGAATCCCAGGGGCGGGGAAGCCTGGTGGGCTGCCGTCTATGGGGTCACACAGAGTCGGACACGACTGAAGTGACTTAGCATAGCATAGCATAGCATAGCATGGACTTTATTTGTAGAAAGCAAATAAGAGGAAACCTATAAAAGCATGTCTCAAAATAATTACCTATTTATCTATCCTATAAACTATATTATGACATGTGATTTGAAAAAGAGTGAGATTATGGGGGACCCAGATTTACTTAGATATTTATAGATGGTTCCTGATTTGAATTGCCACTGGCAAAGTACATTCATGACCTCACCAATGAGAATCTGATAAGATTCACTTATTTTTAAAGCACAATTAAGTCTTCTGGCACCCCACTCCAGTACTCTTGCCTGGAAAATTCCATGGATGGAGGAGCCTGGTAGACTGCAGTCCATGGGGTCGCTAAGAGTCGGACACAACTGAACAACTTCACTTTCACTTTTCACTTTCATGCATTGGAGAAGAAAATGGCAACCCACTCCAGTGTTCTTGCCTGGAGAATTCCAGGGACGGTGGAGCCTGGTGGGCTGCCGTCTATGGGGTCACACAGAGTCGGACACGACTGAAGTGACTTAGCAGCAGCAAGTGTTCTGGAGCTTGCATTTAACAGGCAGTCTAAATTCAAACACCAGATGACTCTTTCTCATGACTGCATTTATGCTTCCTTATTGTAGAAACCATTTGCTGGTTACATGGGTGAATGAGTGAATGAATAAATGAAAAGGAAGGTTGATAAGTACTCTTATCCATGTTAATAAATCTGATTTGAAAATGTTTTTCTCCCTGATTTTCTACCTCCAACCCTGACCTTGTATTTCATGCTAGACTCAGATATATATCTGCCAGGGTTACATCTCCACTTGGATGTCTATTAAATTACAGCTCAAATTTCAGATGCACAAAATTGATTTCCGAAGTTCCAACCAGGACAGACTCCCCCACCCCACCCCCACCCTGCCATATCTTCTACCTGCTTCTTTTTTGTAGAAAAACTTTAGTCTCCTAGAACTCCCCTGAGTCACAAAAATTTAGCTCAAGAATTAATGACTGTAAGAATGTAAAGACATCAGATCAGATCAGTCGCTCAGTCGTGTCCGACTCTTTGCGACCCCATGAACCGCAGCACGCCAGGCCTCCCTATCCATCACCAGCTCCCGGAGGTCACTCAGACTCGCATCCATCGAGTCAGTGATGCCATCCAGCCATCTCATCCTCTGTCGTCCCCTTCTCCTCCTGCCCCCAATCCCTCCCAGCATCAGAGTCTTCTCCAATGAGTCAACTCTTCGCATGAGGTGGCCAAAATACTGGAGTTTCAGCTTTAGCATCATTCCTTCTAAAGAAATTCCAGGATTGATCTCCTTCAGAATGGACTGGTTGGATCTTCTTGCAGTCCAAGGGACTCTCAAGAGTCTTCTCCAACACCACAGTTCAAAAGCATCAATTCTTCGGCGCTCAGCCTTCTTCACAGTCCAGCTCTCACATCCATACATGACCACAGGAAAGACCATAGCCTTGACTAGGCGAACCTTTGTCATGTAAAGACATAGTAACAAAAAAATAGCAGTTGGGCCAGGAGGACTGGTAGCAATTTAAACAATTGATCAGGCATACAGGAGCACAGAATGTTAGGTCCTCCCCTGAGGACATAAAAATCAGTGTGTGACCCACACTCCTAGTTGTTTTGCAGACACTAAAACCCTCACCAGATAGAAAAAGCTAAGTGCATGAAGGCCATGAGCATGTAGCGGCCAGACTGGCTGGAATCTGAGGATTGATGATGTTAGCCCCTGTGACATCACCCTGTTACCTCTCCATCAGCTAATCAGAGAATTGTGCATAAGCTGATCACATACCCTGCAACTCTCTCCCTTACCTTGCCTTTAAAAGTGAAAGTGAAGTCCCTTCAGTCGTGTCCGACCCTTAGCGACCCCATGGACTGCAGCCTACCAGGCTCCTGCGTCCATGGGATTTTCCAGGCAAGAGTACTGGGGTGGGGTGCCACTGAGAAAACTGGAACAGCTTCAATGCAGAAACCAAGGGGTTTCCAAGGCCCATTGATAAAGATTCGCCCAAGCAAATTCTAGAAGACATGTACATAATTTCAAGAAGTGAGCTGCAAATGCAAGAGAGTGTGGGTCCCATTAATGTGCACCTTAAAAACAAAAGTTTCATAAACTTTCTTGAAAAACATCTGCTTCTCTTTTCCAGGTACTTGCAACCTCAAATAAAGCAGCACAGGAAGAGCTGGCAGGCAGCCGAGTGTTCTCTGAAAGGATACCTGGACCAGAAAGTCTTGGTTCTACCCTATCTGACAGGGGTCTCTGCAAACCTGTGTACAGGGGCTCTGTGCCTTTAAAAACCCTTCCCTAAAATCCCTAAAATCCATCGGGAGTTTGGTTCTTTTGAGCATTACCCACTGGTATTCCTGGATTGACATTGAGCTTTCCTTCACCACAAGCTTGTATCAGTAGATTGGCTTTCCAGTGCTTGGACAAGAGGAACCAATTGGTTTACCAACACGCCCTATGTCCATAAATGGTAAGTTTGTGTCTCCAACTAACTGCTTAGGCCAAACATTTGGAAGTCACTTTTTTGTTTGTTTGGAGAATTTTGTTTTGGCTGTGAAGCAGGCTTGTGGGATCTTAGTTCCTTGACTTGGGATTGAACCTAGCTCCCTAAAGTAGAAGTTCATAGTCCTAACCATTAGCAGTAATCTTTGGTGTTGGACTACTTTGTTTGCTTTTATTTGTTTGGTTTTTTCTTGGAGGTGGGGGGTGTTACAAAAACCCCTATATATCTTGGCTCCTCCCTTTCCTCTTTGGAACAGTCCAAAATATCTGAGAGACTGGATCCCAGGCTTAAGGCCTTGGTAAAGTCCCAAACAAAACATAATTGTAAAATTTTAGATTGTATTTGGTTTTTTTCCGTCAACACCCCTATTATTATCTCCAAATGACATTCTACATAATAAATGAGTTTGTTTACATCTATCTTCCCCCATAAGAATATTCATAAGCCATGGGAAAGGCAAAGACTTTGCTTTAATAAGTGCTATATCTCCTATTCTTAAAATAGTATGTGGTACATAACAGGTGCTCAATAAGTAATCATTGCTGCTGCTGCTAAGTTGCTTCAGTCGTGTCCGACTCTGTGCGACCCATAGACAGCAGCCCAACAGACTCCTCCGTCCCTGGGCTTCTCCAGGAAGGAGTACTGGAGTGGGTTGCCATTTCCTTCTCCAATGCATGAAAATGAAAAGTGAAAGTGAAGTCACTCAGTCGTGTCTGACTCTCAGCAACCCCATGGACTGCAGCCCACCAGGCTCCTCTGTCCATGGGATTCTCCAGACAAGAGTACTGGAGTGGGTTGCCATTGAATTAAATGTGACTACACTGGATGACCTCATGTGAAGAGTTGACTCTGATGCTGGGAGGGATTGGGGGCAGAAGGAAAAGGGGATGACAGAGGATGAGATGGCTGGATGGCATCACAGACTCGATGGACATGAGTTTGAGTGAACTCTGGGAGTTGGTGTTGGACAGGGAGGCCTGGAGTGCTGCGATTCATGGGGTCGCAAAGAGTCAGACATGACTGAGCAACTGAACTGAACTGAACACTGGATGACAGGGCAAACCCATTTTCTTTCAAAATTTCTTTTTTGTAGCATAGAGCTATGAAAGAGGTATTTCATTGCTTTATTTCATAGAGCTATGAAAGTGGAATAGAGGTAAATACCTCTCACAGGAATAGACCTTTCCTCCAACCTTCAGCATGTGGCTGTAGTGGTAAAGAATAAGCCTGCCAGTGTAAGAGATGTAAGAGACGTGGGTTTGATCAGGAAGATCCCCTGGAGGAGGGCATGGCAAACCACTCCAGTATTCTAGCCTGGAGAATCCCATGGACAGAGGAGGTGAGCTAATGTCCATGGGGTCAGAAAGAGTTGGATACAACTGAGGCAACTTAGCATGCCAGTTTTCATAGCTACTGTGATATTTGACTAGCCCATACATTGGCAAAATATGTTGTTGGTTTTTTTTTTTTTTTTTTTAACTAAGAAATCCATCTCAGAATCCTACTGTGAGATGAAAAATAAATGGATTGTCCCCTTCTCAAAACTCCTAGTCAGAAAGACTATCCAGCTGTCGCCCCTTTTCTTCCACAACAAACACTATGGGAAGCATCAGCTCAGAACAAGAAGAACAGGAAAGTGGAGCTGCTGACTGTCATGGAACCCAATATTCTCCTTGTTGTGTGGTTAAGCTCTTTAGAGCTGAGAAAAGCCGTTTTCCGATAATCCTTACATAAGCTTCAGACTGATCAGTAGTGCCTCAAAAAGCATGGTCTCCATAATCCCCAGCAAAAGCATGGCAGAGGAATGTTTAATAAACTTAATTTGAGGTACCAGAGTGAAAAAAAGTATAAAAGGGTAAGAGATGGTGAGAAGATCTGAGAGTTGAGAAAAAATGAGTATGAAGTATAGAAGTGTGCAACCTGTACCTCAATAATTCAAGCCTTAGTAGATAGTACAAGTTATATATTAATATACATATATATTAAATATTTTATATTGGAAAATATATCTAATATATTATTAGATATCTAATATCTAATTATTTCTAATAATTAATTTCTAAATTAATTTTTCCCAGGAAATTTAGCTTTATGAGCCTAGGAAACTGCAAAATGTCAAAGCATAAAGTCTTATGATTCAGGTCTTTCTGCACGGGAAACGGATTCTAGAGCAGAGAGACTATGAAGCCGAAGTCTGGTACCATCAATAGAGACTGTCAGGGAGTGTTTAACAGGAGGATTCCTACGTGCTGTTTCTCACAAGTCCTTTGTTTCTTTTTAAGCAGAACAGCACACTGCTCCCAGGAACTGAGGTCATTGTGTGAGACAGGCTTGAATCTCCTTTAGTAAACATTCTCTTTATGACAAAACTGCTTAGTCTCGATCCCCTTTCTTGAGATATGGATTGTCTCCTGACCTTGTGACCATTATTAATCCCTTGTTCCCTTGGTAACAGTTGCTGTACATTTGGTTTTCTGATCTTTATCATAGTCGAAAGAAACTTCTTGTATCCCAGCCTATATATACTCACAGAAAAATTATTAAAGCACCTTTGCTCCATCAGAGGTTAGGTCCTCGTGTCGTTTTTGTTTCTCTCTCTCTCGCTGGCTAATTCTGTGGAGTGTAGAAACCCATCATGCTCACTCTCCTGCCCAGGCTTCTAAGACCCTCTCGAGAAGGCACCCTGTGCCTTCACCTCCTCAAGAGGGTGCCTGGTGCCTTCGTGAGCAATGCAAACCCTGTGTCAAGGGTTTTATTGGTTCTCTGTGTAAACCAGGGAATATCAGCCTCTTTCTCTCTTTAACTTTCTTATCGTCGACTCTGGACCACCAGGTTCCAGTCCGTTAAAGGACCCCAACAAGAGACCTTGGAATATTTTCTGAACACAACCCACTGTCCACTTTAGAAATTAATTTACTATTTATATTCATGAGATTGCCTTCCCCTTAGTTTCTAATCCCAATGATAAATATTTATATATTTCTCCAAATTTAATAAGCATGTTAGATTATAAATAATTGTTAAATGGTATCTAAGTACAATTTTAAAAAATCAAATGAATGCCTATATATATATAAAACTTATACCACATACATGAACAGTTAGGATTTATTATTTTCTGTAGTAAGCATATACATTTTAGAGAATCACAGTACTTTGTACAAACAACTATGACTGGGACTTCTCTCGTGGTCCAGTGATTAAGAATTCGCCTTCCAGTGTAGGGGATGCAGGTTCTATCACTGGTTGAGGATCTAAGGAACTAAGACTCCACGTGCTGTGGAATGAAGCCCAGGCATCACAACTGGAGAAGCCTGCATACCGCAACAAAGATCCAGCATAGCCTAAATAAATAAGCAAATATTTTTTTAAAAATAGGATACTTAAAATACCTGTGGGGGTCTTGACATGGAATCCAGTTCACCTGAGGATCTGGGATATTCTCCAGATAAGGGAAAATGGTTTCCCTGGTAAATTTCCATCCATAAAGTGCATCTTCTGGGGTCACGATGATCTGAGCACCCTGCTCAAAACAAGTTAAATCAAAATTATTTCTTTGTGTATATAGACAATTCAACACTCCAGTCTTCATCAGTTCTCATGCCTGTCTTATGAATTATGATTAGCAGAAATAAAAGAATACCTGCTCAGCTGCCTGCTTAATTGCCTTCTCCAGAATATCTATGTTCTTGTTCATGATGAACAAGGCCTCATCTGAAGAAACAGGTGTTTCTGTGTCATTTGGCAGTATGACAGCATGTTCATACACTGCAGCTTTAAAAGTACCCAAAGCGCTGACATGTAGAATTATTAGGGCAAAAACTGCCACAGAGGTTTGTAAAGAGGAAGTAACCATGGCCAAAGTATCCCGAGTTCTGCAAGCGAAAGTAACATTCATGTAGTATTTATAGAGGAAGGAACATTCATGTAACATGTGACTGCCAGCTCTCATTTTATAATCTCATGAATATTATGTCTCATCATTTTGGAGGGAAAAAAACTTCAGTTCCATGAATACAATCAAAAAGTATTACAAGGACACAACATGTACTATTGATAAAGTGTAATGACACATTTCAAAAGAAGAATTCAAATATAACACAATTGTACCCTTTTATTAATAGAAAGAAAATAGTTAACTAAATTAACTCTCATGTGAAAACCATGATACAATAAATTGCAGTTTTAAAAATTACAAAAACGAGATAATTTTTTTTTTTTTCTATTCTGTTGAAGGATCTACATTCTGTTTATTTTCAGAAGATGAGAAAACTTTTAAAATATTTACTACTAGGAGAATGCAGTACAGGGTGATATTGGGGGCAAAATTCACGTAGATCAATACTCTGGCTTACTTATTAAAGACTCTGAATGTGTACTCCATAAAAACAAGATTTTGTGTTTGGTTTGCTCATTGTTGCAACCTTAGTGCCCAAAACATTGATCCTCCAGGAGCTGGTCCTGGTGTTTGGCCAGAAGAGAAATCAAGAACCTCTTTTAGGGAGCCTCTGTCCTTAGGGAGCTAAGCCTCCTTCCTCCCCCACTCATTTCCTTCCTTCCTTTATCTCTTTGGAAATAGATGCAAGGGAAAGGGAAGTATCTCACTTGGGCTAGTCATTACAAAGATCATCTCTGTTGTAAACTCAGATAAAACGGAATTTTCTTTTTTTTAGGGGCAAATGACCACAAAAATGAGCTTTAAAACACACATATACATACATTATGTGACCACTGATAAACTCCTGAAAGAAGTGGAAGTGTTAGTCGCTCAGTCATGTCCGACTCTTCGCAACCCCATGGACTATAGCCCACCAGGCTCCTCTGTCCATGGGATTCTCCAGGCAAGAATAGTGTAGTGGGTTCCCATTTCCTTCTCCAGGGGTCTTCCTGACCCAGAGATTGAATCCAGGTCTCCTGCACTGCAGGCAGAGTCTTTACCATCTGAGCCACCAGGGAAGCTGGTCTTTCCTAGGATGTCCATATTCTCCCTTCTTCAGTCCAATTCTATCACACAAGCATTTAGTGCATTTTGTTTGTCTGTTTGATTTTGTTTTTTAATCTTTCTTTCAAATACCTTTAAACAGCATAAAAGAGTAGAAACAAATAAAATTCTTGATATAGGTGAGGTCTAAAGGTTATAAACCAGGTCTGCCCAAATGTTCTGCATTGAATAGAAGTGTTTAGTAAAGAAATAACTTATTACCTATATAGACTATAAAACTGAAAATAATTTTTTAGAAAAATGTCCAAATCTTTTAGTGGATAATGTGAAGAGATTTTTTATCATCTATTTTCATACAGTAAATCATGAGTGCCTTTAGAGTCTAGAGAGTGTGTAACACAACACTTTATAGGACAGGAATTGGAGGCATAGAGAGACAGTGGTTTAAAACAAGGTGTCTCACTCTTTATTCCAGAATCTTTTCCTGATAACTAAGACATCATGCATGCGTCTGTACTCTAGTTTGACGTCTGTATCCAGGTGTCTGAACATTCAGTTGCATCTTTTAAGGAATCCTATTCAAAATGACTATCTTAGGAAGATCACAGGTAAATCTAAATACTGAACAAGTACTTGATGTAGCTGTTGGAAATAGCATGTACAGTCACTGATGGTATTTCCTCATAGGTAGCAAGGATGACACATCAAAAATAAGGAAGCAAAACAGAAAAACCAGGCCCTTCCTTTAAAATTGTTTTCTCTTGATACTATATACTGAAAAAAAAAAAAAAAAAAAAAACATAGTTGAGGCCTTTAAGCTCTTGCATTTTTACCAGTATAATTTGGGTCATGATCTACTTCCTTGTCATTTAATCTCTTCCTTGTCATTATCTTTTTTGCTTAGTACTATTTAGGAAAGCTGGTGAAAATACACAAACAATCTTTACTTTTGGAGGGTAGGAACAGAAACAGTCTTATCTGTCTTTCGAATCTCAGTGTCTCCAAATTTCCTGGATGTTTTTCTCTCTTTGTTGCTATACACAAGAGATATAGTGTTTTGTTTATTAGAGGTTTTTGCTGGAGGGCGAAAGGGGAAATGGTCTCTGATGCAAAGTCAAGGTGATGAAGTTCCCTTTTTTCTCTGTAGCATTTCAAAATTGTCTCATAAAAAATTGAAAATTTGAGTAACAAAATATTGGAAGAGTCAGAAACTACTAAATGAAACAGCAATTTAAATATGGAAAGATCTATAATATATAAGAAAAAGAGAATGAGTTTTACAAACATTTGCCATACAGAAGCTGATACACTTTTAAATCTTCACCAAATTCAGGACAGAGAACTTTAAGAGTTTACATTTTCATGTTCATAAACGTGATTGCTTAAGTAAGGCTGAAATAACTTCTTTAGTTTAACTCAGCTATAAAATAATGTTATCTGGCCACAGGGAACATTGATTATAATTTATTGCTAATAAGATCTATTCCCTAATTTACCAGTTTGTGATTAATGGAATTCATTACAAGGGTGAAAAGTTCCAATCAATTCAAAATTTTGAATGAAGAGTCACTATAAAAACTAGACAAGAGCTCAAATACTTGTTTCTAACTGGGATCTGATCATCTCAAAATAGTACTCAACTGAGCTTGGTTTTCTGGCTCTAATAAGTAAGAAGAGTAGAAATGTAGCCTCTTTTCTTTTCTTTTTTCCTTTTTCTTATTTTTGACAGTACAACACAGCTTGTGAGATCTTAGTTCCCCAGCCAGAGATTGAACCCCGACTCACTACAGTGAAAGCATCAATTCTTAACCACTGGATCATGAGGGAATTCCCTAGAAATGTAGTTTCTGCTTTGTATTCCACTTCTCTGAACCTCTATTTCTCACCTAAAAGTTCAGGTAATCATACATGCTCTATCATTTTCACAAAGTTGTCCTGAGAGTCAAAGACACATGAAAGTCCTCTGCAAGATTATGATGGGATGACAGTAATTAACAAAAAGGGGAGACAATTTATGCTAGGGCCACAGAACCACTGTTTTTCAATTGAAGATCTAATCCATATGGGGCACTGTGCTGAGGATGAAATTAGGAACACAGCACCTGGGCACCAACTCCTGGAGCATGCACCACTGGACCTGGCAGCCACACGTCCATGGGCCAGTGAGAGCACAATAAGAATACCAAGGCCCAGAAAGGCAAGGGGTAGCTCCTGGCTCTGACTCAAGCCTCAGCACTTCCTGGTTTCCAAGGTTGAAAGAACATTAACAAAGACTTGGAAATATCATGTACAGTCATTGATGGCATTTCCTCATAGGTAGCAAGGATAGCATTAAAAATAAGTAAACAAAACAGAAAAACCAGACCCTTCTTTTAAAATTGCTTTCTTTTGATACTATATACCAAAAGGAAATAAAAACGATAATACTGTACCCCCAAAAAAGTACTTAGTGGTAAAGGACAGTGTTTTGTCCTCACTGGGGTTGTGCTTTGGTCTTCAGCATGCCTCTCTGACTCAGTCTCTGAGAAAGAAAATGCTGCTTGAGCCAAATCAGCCTGAACTTGAGCAGAACCAGCCTGAATTTTAACTACGTTTTGAAGTCATGTCCCACTGAAATGAGGTGCTCCTCCAGCTCTGGACTTGAAAGGGTGTTCAATTCTTCAGACAGTTCAATCAACTCAAACCAAGAGAGAATCTTAAAGAGTAAGGATTCCATCCTGGTTCTCCTAGAATGGATGGAAGGGTTGGGCATAGGAAGTTGCTAATCGCCACCTGTTTTTGACCTCTGGCAACAGCGATTTCATATGGTTCAAACTACCCTTCTGTTTTCTTGCTCTCAAAAGCTTAGGACCATGGTATGACAAGCTATAGAAGTCTCTTTGATCTGGCTTCTATCAGTATGCTCCCACACTGTCCTCAAAAGAAAAAGAGTAACAAGCTCTATTCTTAATGATTTTACTTGCAAATCCTTTATTTTGTTCTAATCCAACTCTGCCAGAAGTTCACTGACTTCATCAACAGGAACTTCTGAAATGTTTCCTTAGTTGGTGCTATAGATTAAATGTTTGTGTTCCCCCCACAAACAGATACACAAATTAATATGTTGAAATTTAAACCCCAGTGTGATTGTATTAGGAGGTGAAACCCTTGAGAGGTGGTTAGACCATGAGGGTGAAGCTCTCATGAATGTGATCCCTGCCTTTATAATGGAAACCCCAGGGAGCCACTTAACCTCTTCTACCACATGAGGACACAGTGAGAAGATCACTATCTGTGAACAAGGAAGTGGGTCCTACCAGACAGGAATCTGCCAGCACCTTGTTTGTTCTTGAACTTAGCCTTCAGAACTGTGAGAAAGAAATTTCTGTTGTTTTAAACTACCCAGTTGATGGTATTCTCTGGTAGCAGCCTGAACTAAGACAGTTGGATTCAATGCTTTGAATAAGGTCAGGATGACTGCCACAAATGACACGAATCCATAGGACCTGAATCAAAGTCACTTGTTTATTTAGGTAGGCAGATGTACAAGCCTGCATTTGAAAGGATTGTTGTTTAGTTGTTAAGTTATATCTAACTCTTTGCAACCCCATGGACTGCATGCAGTATGCCAAGCTCAAACTCAGGTCCAGTGAGTTGGTGATGCCACCCAACCACCTCATTCTCTGTCACCCTCTTCTCCTGTTGCCCTCAATCTTCTCAGCACCAGGGTCTTTCCCAATGAGTTGGTTCTTTGCATTGGGTGGCCAGGGTATTGGAGCTTCAGCTTCAGCATCAGTCCTTCCAATGAATATTCTGGATTGAGTTCCTTTAGGATTGACTGGTTTGATCTCCTTGATGTCCAAGGGACTCAAGAGTCTTCATCACTAAAATTCAAAAGCATCAGTTCATCCATTTCTTATGGTCAAACTCTCACATAAGTACATGAAAAACCATAACTACTGGAAAAACCATAGCTTTGACTATACAGATTTTGGTCGACAAGGGAATGTGTCTGCTTTTTAATATGCTATCTGGGTTTGTGCTGTCTAGCTTTTCTTCCAAGGAGCAAGCGTCTTTTAATTTCATGGCTATAGTCACCATCCGCAATGATTTTGGAGCCCAAGAAAATAAAATCTGTCACTGTTTCCACTTTTTATCCTTCTGTTTGTCATGAAGTGATGGGACCAGATGCTATGATCTTAGTTTTCTGAATGTTGAATTTTAAGCAGCTTTCCACTCTCCTCCTTCACCCTCATCAAGAGGCTCTCTAGTTCCTTTTCACTTTCTGCTGTTAGAGTGGTATCATCTACATATCTGAGGTTGTTGATATTTCTCCTGGAAATCTTCACTTCAGCTTGTGATTCATCTAGCCCACCATGTCATATGATGTACTCTGCATGTAAGTTAAATAAGCAGGCTGACAATATACAGCCTTTTGTATTCCTTTGCCAATTTTGACCAGTCCACTGTTCCATGTCTGGTTTTAACTGTTGTTTCTTGGAGTGCATACAGGTTTCTCAGGAGATTGGCACAGTGGTCTGGTATTTTCATGTCTTGAAGAATTTTCCACAATTTATGATCCACACAGTCATGGCAACCCACTCCAGGATTCTTGCCTGGAGAATCCCACAGACAGAGGAGACTGGTGGGCTACAGTTTATAGGGTTGCAAAGAGTCACACACAACTGAAGCAAATGAACACACACACACACAATCAAAGGCCTTAGCATAGTCAATGAAGCAGAAGTAGATTTTTTTCTGGAATTCTCTTGCTTTTTCTATGATCCAGCGAATGTTGACAATTTGATCTCTGGATCCTCTGCCTTTCTAAATCCAGCTTGTACATTTGGAAGTTCTCAGTTCATGTACTGTTGAAGCCTATCTTGATGGATTTTGAGAACTACCTTACTGGCATGTGAAATGAGTCCAATTGTATGCTAATTTGAATATTCTTTGTCATTGCCTTTCTTTAGGATTGGAATGCAAACTGACCTTTTGCAGATCTGTAGCCACTGCTGAGTTTTCCAACTTTGCTGGCATATTGGGTGCAACATTTTAACAGCATCATCTTTTAAGAATTGAAATAGCTCAGCTGGAATCCCATCACCTCCACTAGCTTTGTTCATGGTAATGCTTCCTAAGGCCCAATTAAGTTCACACAACAGGATGTCTGGGTCTAGGTGAGTGACCATGCCATTGTGGCTTTCTGGGTCATTAAGACCTTTTTTTGTATTTGAAAGTGTACATCAGATCAGATCAGTCACTCAGTCGTGTCCGACTCTTTGCGACCCCATGAACTGCAACACGCCAGGCCTCCCTGTCCATCACCAGCTCCCGGAGGTCACTCAGACTCGCATCCATCGAGTCAGTGATGCCATCCAGCCATCTCATCCTCTGTCGTCCCCTTCTCCTCCTGCCCTCAATCCCTCCCAGCATCAGAGTCTTCTTCAATGAGTCAACTCTTCGCATGAGGTGGCCAAAATACTGGAGTTTCAGCTTCAGCATCATTCCTTCCAAAGAAATCCCAGGGCTGATCTCCTTCAGAATGGAATGGTTGGATCTCCTTGCAGTCCAAGGGACTCTCAAGAGTCTTCTCCAACACCACAGTTCAAAAGCATCAATTCTTCGGTGCTCAGCCTTCTTCACAGTCCAGCTCTCACATCCATACATGACCACAGGAAAGACCATAGCCTTGACTAGGCGAACCTTTGTTGGCAAAGTAATGTCTCTGCTTTTGAATATGCTATCTAAGTTGGTCATAACTTTCCTTCCAAGGAGTAAGCCTCTTTTAATTTCATGTCTGCAGTCACCATCTGCAGTGATTTTGGAGCCCAGAAAAATAAAGTCTGACACTGTTTCCACTGTTTCTCCATCTATTTCCCATGTAGTGATGGGACCAGATGCCATGATCTTCGTTTTCTGAATGTTGAGCTTTAAGCCAACCTTTTCACTCTCCACTTTCACTCTCATCAAGAGGCTTTTTAGCCCCTCTTCACTTTCTGCCATAAGGGCGGTGTCATCTGCATATCTGAGGTTATTGATATTTCTCCCAGCAATCTTGATTCCAACTTGTGTTTCTTCTAGTCCAGCATTTCTCATGATGTACATAGGATATAAAAATAAAACTGAAATCTCAGGTACTTACATGGGGAAAAAAATGAAAAGATAGGTTAAAAATAGAAAAGCATCAAGCAGTGGTACATTTACTGTTTTGTTGAGCAAAATGAGCACACCACAATAATTCACCAATAATTTACTTTGTTCTTCATGGACAAGGATGTGAAAAAGCATGTTTGTTGCCTGACGTAACTACTTACAAGTTTGGTCTATGTGAAATTCTCCACCCACCCCTGGCTGGATCCCATCTGCTTTCTTCTTTCCACGACCTGTAGCTCCTTCAGTCACCTCCAAGTTTCTGTTTTGGTTTACTTTCTGTATAGAGAGCAGGTGACCAGGGGAGGCTGACACCTTAGGCACCAGGAAAAGGAGTATGTATATAATTCTAGTGTGGCAACTCTGATTACTGGGTTTTTCTTTCAAGCAGTCACAGAGGCCAGATGGAACTATAGGGTTGGCCAAAAAGTTCATTTGAGTTTTTTCTGTAAGATGTTACTGAAAACCCAAATGAATTTTTTGGTGACCTCAATACTTGATGTCTATTGAAGAGTGACAAAATAGCCAGGAGAAGTAAAAGAACAATAGAAACTGGACACTTCCTAGGCTTCAAGGCTAACTAAAGTTGACTCTTAAATTTATTCCATGTTCTTTCTCTTTAGCATATTTTTCTTCTATTGTAAAACATATCCACTCTTGGACTTCCCTCCAAGTAGAGATAACTAAATTCTGCATGGTCTTGCATCTAATTACTATTTGCTTACATGGCATGAATTTTTTCCCACTGTATTGATGAGTGTCACAATCATATTGGATAGTAGCTAAAGTATGGACCCTGAAGACAGAATTCCTGGGTTTGAACCACTCCCTGTGTGTAAGGCCATGAGCCAGTTACACATCCTCTCCTTACATTTCTCTCAGCTGGAAAGTGTTGATAAGTGGGCTGAATAGCTTTTGCTATTATTATTATCTCACACTCAAAAGGTGGAGGCCCTTTGGTGAGGGTAATGCCCAGTACAGCTTTGACACAGGTCTTTAAATCTCTCAGGTCAGATGCCTACCTGTTCTTGGCCACTAATTTGCTAAAAGAATGTCAATTAGTTCACTTCTCTATTTTCTCATTTTCTCAAAATCGTTCATGTTTCCTGTCTTCTACCGTCAGCCTGACCTGAATGGCTTCTTTTGGAATTATTAACTTAAAGTCCATTTCTATGAGCTCATCTGGATGGTTTTTCCTCTAGCAGTCCCACAGATTTGCTCTCTGATCAATAACTCTCCCTATTTCATGCATCACTCTATTATTTTATTTTATATTATTTAAACCTATTTATTTAAACATACACACAAAAAAAGACTTACTGAGAAACTGGGTTAGTCATACATTACTGTTGGGAAGATTGTGAAATGGTACAGCTGCTCTGGAAAACCACTTGGGGGTTGCTTTAAAAACTAGTCACAGCCCCACCCCTCCTGAGTGACAGTCATACTTGGAAGGAGGGCAGGGTCACAGTACCTCCCACAGCCTCTTGTTCCTTGTTCTAGAAGAGGTTAGGCAAATGTTTGTGGAGAATTTAGAGATCTCAGTGAGGGAGGAATTTTCCTTATGAGCAGCAGCTTCTATTTCTTGTACGCTGGGCCATTCACCAAAGTGACTATATTCAAAGACAGAGAAAAAAAAGCTGAAGTCTGTGTTTGTCTGCTTTGACCCACCCAGAATCCAAATCTTAGGCTTTGCTAAGTGAAATTTGTTTATATGGAAGATCAATTAATATGCTGTATCTGTTTGGGAGTTCTTGCTCCTCTGAGTGCTGAGAACAAATCAAGATAAATTCACCAGGTACAGGAACGAAAAGTGTGAGGAGATCTTTCTTTCTTGTGCAGTTATTTTTTTCTAATTAATGTGTTTGACCTCAAGTATATTTTTTCTTTCAGAGAGTTTGCAGTGGCATGCATGCAATTAAATCTTGCAACTTCCTTACTACCAGATGGTACTGGTACGTAATGAACATCCTTGTTCTCATACTATTGGTGTTCAAGATCTGCAGGTTGGACCTAGCTCTTAGGAATGGACACACCGACAACAAAGTAACTCTGATGGTCATCAGATACATAAATAAAAGAGGCAACAGCAAACCAATAATCACATCAGATCAGATCAGTTGCTCAGTCGTGTCCGACTCTTTGCAACCCGATGAATCGCAGCACACCAAGCCTCACTGTCCATCACCAACTCCTGGAGTTCACTCAGACTCACGTCCATCGAGTCAGTGATGCCATCCAGCCATCTCATCCTCTGTTGTCTCCTTCTCCTCTTGCCCCCAATCCCTCCCAGCATCAGAGTCTTTTCCAATGAGTCAACTCTTCGCACAAGGTGGCCAAAGTACTGGAGTTTCAGCTTTGGCATCATTCCTTCCAAAGAAATCCCAGGGCTGATCTCCTTCAGAATTGAATGGTTGGATCTCCTTGCAGTCCAAGGGACTCTCAAGAGTCTTCTCCAACACCACAGTTCAAAAGCATCAATTCTTTGGCACTCAGCCTTCTTCAAGTTCCAGCTCTCACATCCATACATGACCACAGGAAAAACCATAGCCTTGACTAGACGGACCTTTGTTGGCAAAGTAATGTCTCTGCTTCTGAATACGCTATCTAGGTTGGTCATAACTTTTCTTCCAAGGAGTAAGTGTCTTTTAATTTCATGGCTGCAGTCACCATCTGCAGTGATTTTGGAGCCCAGAAAAATAAAGTCTGACACTGTTTCCACTGTTTCCCCATCTATTTCCCATGAAGTGATGGGACCCGATGCCATGATCTTTGTTTTCTGAATGCTGAGCTTTAAGACAACTTTTTCACTCTCCACTTTCACTTTCATCAAGAGGCTTTTGAGTTCCTCTTCACTTTCTGCCATAAGAGTGGTGTCATCTGCATATCTGAGGTTATTGATATTTCTCCCAACAATCTTGATTCCAGCTTGTGCTTCTTCCAGTCCAGCGTTTCTCATGATGTACTCTGCAGAGAAGTTAAATAAACAGGGTGATAATATATAGCCTTGACGAACTCCTTCTCCTATTTGGAACCAGTCTGTTGTTCCATGTCCAGTTCTAACTGTTGCTTCCTGACTTGCATACAGATTTCTCAAGAGGCAGATCAGGTGGTCTGGTATTCCCATCTCTTTCAGAATTTCCCACAGTTTGTTGTGATCCACACAGTCAAAGGCTTTGGCATTGTCAATAAAGCAGAAATAGATGTTTTTCTGGAACTCTCTTGCTTTTTCCATGATCCAGAGGATGTTGGCAGTTTGATCTCTGGTTCCTCTGCCTTTTCTAAAACCAGCTTGGACATCTGGAAGTTCATGGTTCACATATTGCTGAAGCCTGGCTTGGAGAATTTTGAGCATTACTTTACTAGCGTGTGAGATGAGTACAATTGTGCGGTAGTTTGAGCATTCTTTGGCATTGCCTTTCTTTAGGATTCGAATGAAAAGTGACCTTTTCCAGTCCTGTGGCCACTGCTGAGTTTTCCAAATTTGCTGGCATACTGAGTGCAGCACTTTCACAGCATCATCTTTCAGGATTTGGAATAGCTCAACTAGAATTTCATCACCTCCACTAGCTTTGTTCGTAGTGATGCTTTCTAAGGCCCACTTGACTTCACATTCCAGGATGTCTGGCTCTAGGTCAGTGATCACAACCGTGATTATCTGGGTCATGAAGATCTTTTTTGTACAGTTCTTCTGTGTATTCTTGCCACCTCTTCTTAATATCTTCTGCTTCCGTTAGGTCCATACCATTTCTGTCCTATATCGAGCCCATCTTTGCATGAAATGTTCCTTTGGTATCTCTGATTTTCTTGAAGAGATCTCTAGTCTTTCCCATTCTGTTGTTTTCCTCTATTTCTTTGCCTTGATCGCTGAAGAAGGCTTTCTTATCTCTTCTTGCTATTCTTTGGAACTCTGCATTCAGATGTTTATATCTTTCCTTTTCTCCTTTGCTTTTCGCTTCTCTTCTTTTCACAGCTATTTGTAAGGCCTCCCCAGACAGCCATTTTGCTTTTTTGCATTTCTTTTCCATGGGGATGGTCTTGATCCCTGTCTCCTGTACAATGTCACAAACCTCATTCCATTGTTCATCAGGCACTCTATCAGATCTAGGCCCTTAAATCAATTTCTCACTTCCACTCTATAATCATAAGGGATTTGATTTAGGTCATACCTGAATGGTCTAGTAGTTTTCCCTACTTTCTTCAATTTAAGTCGGAATTTGGCAATAAGAAGTTCATGGTCTGAGCCACAGTCAGCTCCTGGTCTTGTTTTTGCTGAGTGTATAGAGCTTCTCCATCTTTGGCTGCAAAGAGTATAATCGATCTGATTTCGGTGTTGACCATCTGGTGATGTCCATGTAGAGAGTCTTCTCTTGTGTTGTTGGAAAAGGGTGTTTGCTATGACCAGTACATTTTCTTGGCAAAACTCTATTAGTCTTTGCCCTGCTTCATTCCATATTCCAAGGCCAAATTTGCCTGTTACTCCAGGTGTTTCTTGACTTCCTACTTTTGCATTCCAGTCCCCTATAATGAAAAGGACATCTTTTTTGGGTGTTAGTTCTAAAAGGTCTTGTAGGTCTTCATAGAACCATTCAACTTCAGCTTCTTCAGTGTTACTGGTTGGGGCATAGACTTGGATTACTGTGATTTTGAATGGTTTGCCTTGGAAATGAACAGAGATCATTCTGTCATTTTTGAGATTGCATCCAAGTACTGCATTTCGGACTCTTTTGTTGACCATGATGGCCACTCCATTTCTTCTGAGGGATTCCTGCCCGCAGTAGTAGATATAATGGTCCTCTGAGTTAAATTCACCCATTCCAGTCCATTTCAGTTCGCTGATTCCTAGAATGTCGACATTCACTCTTGCCATGTCTTGTTTGACCACTTCCAATTTGCCTTGATTCGTGGACCTGACATTCCAGGTTCCTATGCAATATTGTTCTTTACAGCATCAGACCTTGCTTCTATCACCAGTCACATCCACAGCTGGGAATTCTTTTTGCTTTGGCTCCATCCCTTCATTCTTTCTGGAGTTATTTCTCCACTGATCTCCAGTAGCATATTGGGCCCCTACTGACCTGGGGAGTTTCTCTTTCAGTATGCTATCATTTTGCCTTTTCATACTGTTCATGGGGTTCTCAAGGCAAGAATACTGAAGTGGTTTGCCATTCCCTTCTCCAGTGGACCACACCCTGTCAGATCTCTCCACCATGATCTGCCCATCTTGGGTTGCCCCACGGGCATGGTATAGCAATAGAAAACAACAGAGAAAATGAATATAACTATTCATTTCACTTTTGCTCTGAAAATGTTTGAATGAAAAGTATTAATATGATGTTTGCAAAAATTTAGTAAACAGAAATCTCAATTAAATAGAGCTGGGAGATCACAGGGGAAGCTCTCATACCCTGAAAGGATAGCAGAGACCAATGGGGAAAAGAAAAATTCATCTTCTTTCCTGGCAAGGACTCTGCCAATGAAATCCCAAGGCCTGTTTGTTTACCAGCGCCCTTCCAACTTCCTTTTTCCCTTTATAAAAGTGTTCTCCTTCCCTTGCTGTGTGGGGACTTGTGCATGGCTCACCTTGGCTACGAACCCACTGCAGTTCTCTGTTGATTCCAAATAAACCCATCTTTGTTGAAGAAATATCTGGCCATCTATTTGTTTCGGGTCAACATGTTCAAACAAAATATTTACCTACACTAGCTTTAATTCTCTTAAAAAAAAAAAAAGCTCCTTTCAAATTCTGATTTGAAACTGGTTTCCTCCCAACAAGAAACTGGAATCAGCCAACAACTGATTTCATGGCTGTAATTTTTGAAACATATAACAATGGGACTTAACTGATTTGGTGTTCAAACTTATCTTAAATGACAAAAACTTAAAAATGATAATAATGTACTGCTTTTTGTATTTGTTGTGCTACTGTTGACTATGATGGGTAAGAAATAACATTCCAGACTATTTTTGTACTGCTGACGCAATTGCACTAAACTATAAACCACAAGCTATTACTGAATATCATGTTTCTTAGATTGTCACCTATAAATAAACTGGGATTCAAAGTGGATCTGTCAATTTTCTGAAAGGAAGATCAACTTAAGAAAATGCACAACATGGAAGTTGCCAGTTAAGTTTTATTTTGGGCAAAATTAGAACTGCAGCCTGGAAGACTGCAATTCAGATAGCTCTGAGAAACTGCTTCAAAGAGACAGATGGAGGAAGGTCAGCATATCTATGATTTTGGTGAAGGGGGAAATACATGCAATCAAGCACATATTTTTCCAGAAGGTTTCTGCTAGTCAGGAGGAACAGTTTCCACCATGAAGGATTTTAGTGCTTTTCTAGATATGAGGAGATACAAGAATTGGCCTCATAAAATAGGCTTCTGAAAATGTCTAACGATGTGAAGACCTGTCCTCCCAGTTTTTTTCCCCTGAGCACAGAGTGCCTCACTTTTGCTCTCCACACTGAACTCCTTTCAGAGGGTGTTGAAACTCAGTAGAGGTGGCAGCAAATAATTTAATCTTCGTAGAGATAGAGGGTAAGTGCCCATTGCAAGTGCCAATTTGTAGTTGACAGAAAATAGTGCAAATATTTTAAGAATTGCAAGTTGTTCTAAGTGAAAAACGGAATATGTAAATTTTTGTTTTATTTGTTAATACTTCAGATAACATTTTACTTTTTCTAAATTTGCTGTTTCAGAGTCTTACTCTCCTGCATGTTTATTTCATAAGTTGAAGACATATGATACTGATACCAAAGGGAAAAAAAAAAACAACCATCATAACTAGTCTTTAGATCATTCCCTTTTGCAGTGATTGTTTATAAATAAAAGATACCAGCTCTTTACTTCTCACTTACTAATTGTATTTAGTGAAAAGCATTTGGCAGTTCAGTATTTGTTACCCACCTCTCTTGCCAGCTAGATATGAGAAGGTATGTTTAACATATTTAAATCTGGATAACTTAATAAGCAAGTAAATAGAATATTTCATTGATGTGTAATTTTTAATATTTATTGTCCAAATCTAATTTCTTATGTAAAATATATGGGTTATTTGGGAGAAAAACTAATTATGCAATTACCTTACAACTCAACAGGTGTATTCTTGGGCATTTATCCCAGAGAAGACATTTTCACACAAAAACCTGTACATGAATGTTAATAGCAGCTTTGTTTTACCTAAAAACTGAAAACAACCCGAATGCCCTTCAATGGATGAACAAGCCAGCTATATGCCCATATCACATAATACTACTCAGTGAGAAATGACCTGCTGACACACGCACCAGTGTGGATGGGTTTCAAGAATCTTATGCTGAGTGAAATAAGGCAATCCCAGAAGATAACATACTATATGATTTTATCTGTGCAGCTTTCTTGAAATGACAAAATTACAGAAATGGAGAACAGATTAGTGATTGCCAGAGATTAAGGAAGTTGTAGGTGTGAAAGAAAAGTGGCAGCCTGGGCAATCTGAAGACTGGAAATCTTTCTTTATCTTGTTCTACCAACATAACCTGGTTATAATATTGTACTATAAGTGTTACAAGCTGTTGCCACTGGGGGAACCTGCATAAAGAATAAGATGATCTCTGGATATTATTTCTTATAACTACATGTGAATCAACAATTACCACAAATTTTTTAAAGTTTAATTTCTAAAAATCTGTCATTTTTATTTATTTGTCCTGTTTATTTTTTCTTTGGATTAGTCTATGTCATATATGTATAGGGTGCAATGTGATCTTAACATAAAAGATATCTTTTTACTTATATTCTACATTCAGTCTCATTAAAAAAAAAAAAAAAGTTCTTTTAAACTGAGTACTTTTGTTACTTTTTTTTTTTTTGCATTTAGAAGACCACAACTCAGTCGATAAATCATCTGCCTCAATGCAGAAGACCTGGGTTCGATTCCTGGGTTGGGAAGATCCTCTGGAGAAGGAAATGGCAACTCACTCCAGTATTCTTGCCTGGAGAATTCCATGGACAAAGGAGCCGGGCGAACTACAGTCCATGAGTCGCAAGACTCGGACATGATTTAGCCACTAAACCAACCAACCATAAACACAAAGATTCCCCTTGATAGTTTTGACCTACTTCTTGGTTTCATTGTTCAAAGTTCTGCTATCATTTCTCATACTTCTAACCTTTCTGTCATTTACTTTAATATTTCAAAATCATAACATGAGGAAAGTGCAAAGTTGGTTTGGTACAAAGTGGCTTTAAATACACCAGTACCCACAGCACGTATGGACAGCGGTGTTTGGGGAGTGGGAACAAAAACTTCTCTCGCCAGACAGCCTGGAATCTTTGCGCTGACTTTGAACTTCCCTCCAACAGTCAGCAGCGCGCTAACGGTAATAGGCCAACAGTCCTGAGTGACGTTTGGATGCCAGGTTGGGGCGGTGCAAGCTGCGGCGCCACTGCCCTGCTTTGAGCCTCTGATGGATCCCGGCGGTGCTTTAATAGCGGTCCTATGTGGCAAAATTGGGAACTGCAGGCACTCGGCGGCATCCTTGATCCCTGCGCGGAGGAGCGGCAGCTCCGATTTTTCCTCTGCTGCTGCTGCTGCTAAGTCACTTCAGTCGTGTCCGACTCTGTGTGACCCCGTAGACGGCAGCCCACCAGGCTTCCCCATCCCTGGGATTCTCCAGGCAAGAACACTGGAGTGGGTTGCCATTTCCTTCTCCAATGCATGAAAGTGAAAAGTGAAAGTGAAGTCGCTCAGTCGTGTCCGACCCTCAGCGATCCCATGGACTGCAGCCTACCAGGCTCCTCTGTCCGTGGGATTTTCCAGGTAGAAGTACTGGAGTGGGGTGCCTAGCCTTCGCCCAAGTAAGAAAGGCACTGGAATGGAGCCAGGATGCTCCGGGCCTGGCCCTTTCCGGACTGCATATGAGCGCAGCGGGCCGGGGTCACAGTCGTCCTAGAGCCGCTCCAGCAAGCGGGGGAGGACTGATAGGCCATTTGTGCTTGGCTTGGCACGCCCTGGACAACGTCCTTTTCTCTCTACATCATCACCTTCTTGCTTGGTACTGTTAAAGACTTTCTCAAAGCTTCCAAGATCTCCCTCTACCCCTAGTATGCAAACACAATGAGCTTCCTGAAATATGAATCAAATTCTGGCATCCTCCATTCAAAAGCCACTCCCTCCCCACCTCTACAAATTCCTCTGTTTACTGGTCTCCAGCCTTGTGGACCACGGCCGCCTTCTCTTTGACCATGTCAAGCCTTTTTGTGCAAACTGAGGAGGGCTCTTCCCTGTCAATGGCTGCCTTATTGTCATCCTTCAGATCTCAGTTCAAAAGCCCCTCCACAGACAGGCCTTATCTAAAGGAGGATCCTCACACCTAATCAACTCCAGCCAATTACTCTTTCATATCACCAGGTTTTTTCTGTCATAGATAGAGATTCTGGTATTTATTTATTGTTTATCCCTTCCACCGAAATATTAGTTCCATAGGGGCTAGACTGTTTATCTTGATCACAGCTAACTTTGTAACACCAAGCACAATGTCTGCTTAGAGAGGGCATTCAGTATGTTTGAATTACTAAATAGATGAAAAACCATTTAGTCTACTAAAAAATTGGGGGTGGTGGTAAATGTGGCTACTACACTATGAAAATGGATCAGGAGGTATGAGAGTTGCACAGCAGAGATTCACTCAAAACAACGACATGGATTTTACATGAAGTCAGAGGAACCCTTTCGCTAACACAGAACAAGTATTCCTGTGGACTCACTTGCTCTGTAAATGGGATACATCTATTGGAAATATTTAATTTTTTAAATGATAGAACTAAAACAGAGACATTAAGAGAAATGAATAATATTAAACCAAGCATTATTTATAAATCAAGATCCTAATTCACAGTATGTTACAAAATTGGAAGTGTTATGTAATATTATTCTTATATCTTTCACACAAACAAAATTTTTAGAAGAGCTGATGGCCGTGATATACAATAGAGTTTTTATATCATAGGCTGGAAATTGCTTTTTGAACCAAAACAAACAAAAACTCAGGACACAGAGAAAGCAACTATTTTAAAAACTGATTTCACAGTAATTATTCTGTATATTTTGAGTTATCTTTACATTATTTATAGGCATGTCAATTAAATTCATTTCTTTTCCTGTTAATAAAAAAGGTACATTCACAGAATCAGTGCACTCAATAAAAAGTAAACAGATGAAACAGGACACCTAGAGTCAACAACATCTTCAAGGCCAAGTCTAGCCACTCCAAACCACAAAGTTCATTTTCAACTTCTCCTCTCATATTTAAGATTTCAAATATGACTGGTTCAGTAGGCCAGTTCTTCAGGATGACAGGATGTGTAGCCCAACACAGGATCACCCAAAACTATGTTAACATTTCCAGGATGCTGGTGTGGAGTCCATGGAGTTTTGTGCATAAAAATTAAGAAAGTCCAACCCTGATGTCCAAGGCCAGGAGCATCCATCTTCCAGTCCTGGTTAAAATTCCTAAGGCTACCTTTCATCAGACAAGAGAGCAGTCCGTTCCTCCTCTGTGCCAAGGATATTTTGAAGTTCAGATCTATATTTGAAGGAAAAAAGAAGCCAACCTCAATATTTCTCACCTTAAAAAAAAAAAAAAACTCAGTACCTACATTGCTACCCAACTATTTCCATATATGTGTCTGTCAAGTGAAGCACAGAGTGCCCAGAGATCTTCAGACTGGAAGAATGGGTGTAAATTGCTGTTTGTCTTCCACTCCCACAAGCCAAATTTTAAAGGGAGGAAAAAAGCTTCAGAGTTGACCATACCTCCTCCTTCTCCTCAAGTGCTCCAACAGATAAAACAAGCCCATCACTAGTCCCTTTAACACAATGAAAGATATGGTTAACGTCAATTATCCAAGTCATGTTTCTCCATAAACATAAGGAAAACGAAAGGAAAAGACTAATTACTCACGCTTGTCAGAGCCCAGAGACCCTGTAGAGCAGCTGCCCACTCAAAACCAATTTTCTCATAGAGAAATCCCCCCAGCGTCGGTCCTACAAAAGCACTAACAATGGAAAGAAGAAAGAAGATTAAATAGAGCAAAAAAAAGTTACTTCTTATGGCCTCACGACCTCTTCAATTCATTATATTGAAACTATGTGTGCATGCATGCTAAGTCGCTTCAGTTCTGTCCGACTATTTGTGACTCCATGGACTGTAGCCCGTCAGGCTCCTCTGTCCATGGGAGTCTCCAGGCAAGAATACTGGAGTGGGTCAACATGCCCTCCTCCAGGGGGTCTTCCCGACCCAGGGACCAAACCCTCATCTTGTCTCCTGCTTTGTAGGTGGATCCTTTACCACTAGTGCCACCTGGAAAGCCCTGAACAGGGCACTGCTGCTGCTGCTAAGTCGCTGCAGTCGTGTCAGACTCTGTGCAACTTCACTGATGGCAGCCCACCAGGCTCCCCCGTCCCTGGGATTCTCCAGGCAAGAACATTGGATTGGGTTGCCATTTCTTTCTCCAATGCATGAAAGTGAAAGGTGAAAGTGAGGTCGCTCAGTTGTATCCGACTCCTAGCGAACCCATGGACTGCAGCCTACCAGGGTCTTCTGTCCATGGGATTTTCCAGGCAAGAGTACTGGAGTGGGTTGCCACTGCATTCTCCAGAACAGGGCATTAGGTGTAAGAAAATAGAAAGTGAAAGTTGCTCAGACGTGTCCGACTCTTTTCAACCCCATGGACTGTATAGTTCATGGAATTCTCTAGGCCAGAATCCTGGAGTGGGTAGCCTTTCACTTCTCCAGGGTATCTTCCCAACCCAAGGATTGAACCCAGGTCTCCCACATTGCAGGCAGATTCTTTACCAGCTGAGCCACAAGGGAAGTAAGAAAATAATTCTACCTGAAAAGGATGATGTTTGAAATGTTTAAACAATCCTAAAATTATGACTGCTTCTGAAAAGTTGGTGCCTTATATGAGAATTTTAAAAAGATGGCATGCATTCAAAAGAGTCTTTACTATATTCTCTCCAGGTATTTGTATTTAAAATAACTCAGTACATACTGCTTGATGATAGCTACACAGCTAGCATATAATTATCTCTCTGGTATAGTACAGAATGGGCTCCCCTGGTGACTCAAAGGAAAAGAATCCACCCGCCAATGCAGAAGACACAGTAGATGTGGGTTTGATCCCTGGGTCGGGAAGATGCCCTGGAGGAGGGCATAGCAACCCACTTGGTATTCTTGCCTGGGAAATCCCATGGACAGAGGAGTCTGACAGGCTATAGTCCATGGGGTTGCAAAGAGTGAGACACGACTTAGCAACTGAACAACAACATAGAACAGAGTAAAAAACAAATACAAAAATGAATGAATAAATGAATACATCTTTAAACCTGAGACATGCTCCTGTTAAAAGAACTTTAAAATATCACTTAAATAAGACAAAGTATATGAGAAAACTGTTGGTATAACCACTGATCTTGAAGTCAGATAGCATGGTTCAAAACTGCAGCATTGCCCTAAGAGAATTATGCACCTTCTTGCAGCTCATCTGATCTCTCAGTGTCTGAATTTCTCCATCTGTAAAATGGGAATAGTAGTCTCCAACTTACAAGTGTGAATTAAATTCCAAAGCTACTCACCCAACTGACCACATTGCACCAAAGAGACCGGACACAAGTCCCAGGGTACTTAATCCTTCTTCAAATCCATTTTCACTGCAAAAAGAAACAAGAGTATATTCATGATTAAAAGGGAAACTTTCATGAAACAAAGGAATAGCGTATGGTAGATAAATTAAACCAAACCAGGGATAATCTGGACAAACCCGACAGCAAGAACACTCCATTTCTAAAATAAAAAGTTAACCTAATTTGAAGATATTCTCCTAGTTATGGTTACTCCAGGGTTTTCTAAAAATGCTTCTACTGTATATATAGGATATAATATTAAGAATCATGACCCACATACATTACAAGTTTATTAAAGTTTACAATTAAGAAACCTTAAAATGAAATGAACATGTAAAGAGAACAATGGGCAACTTTCAGAAAGTACAGAAGCAGCTCCTTATTCCTATGAGGATTGTTGAATTGGCACATAGGAACCAACAGTTATTTTCCTGCTCAAGTTCACTTTGTGTTCTTCATCATCACATCTACTAAAGACTGACGGTCAAGTGACAAATGCCTGGTGTGGTATTCAGTTCAGTTCAGTCGCTCAGTCGTGTCTGACTCTTTGCGACCCCATGAATTGCAGCATGCCAGGCCTCCCTGTCCATCACCAATTCCCAGAGTTCACTCAAACTCATAGTACTTCATAATAAAAAGATATATTTGGTCTTCTTCCCCATTCCTGGCACAGAGCTCCTAAAATTTGTGGACTTTCCTAAAAGATGAAAGCCATTTTTTTTTTAAAGTGTTTTTTGTTGTATTAATGAAATGATTTTGGGACCAGCACCCAGGTTGCATGGATAATCAATATGGATTAGAGGGTTGGAACTTTCAGCCACACAAACCCCCTTCCCCATAGGGATGGGAATGGGGCTGGAGATTAAATCAGTTGCCAATTGGCCAATGATTTAATCAGCCATGCCTATGTAATGAAGCTTTCATAAATATCCAAAGGGACTGAGTTCAGAATGCTCCCAGCTTGGGTAGCCAGAATGCTTCCACATGCCACAGTGCTGGGCCCAGATAGAGGCTCCATTGCTTGGGACCTCACTGCCCGTTGTGTCTCGTCATCTAACTGTTGACGAGTGAGCTGGTTTCCTGAGATCTATGAGCTAGTCTAGTAAATTAATCAAATCCAAGTCATGGGAACTGCTGATTTACAGCCAGTGGGTCAGAAGCACAGGTAACAACTTGCACTTGAAATTGGCTTCTGAAGCAGAGAGCAGTCTTGTGGGACTGAGCCCTTAACCTGTGGGATCTGCTGCTCTCTCCAGCTAAATGGTTTCAGAATTAATTGAATTGCAGGACACCCAGCTGGTTTCAGAGAAGTGCTTGGTGGTGTGAGGGAGGAAAATACACACGCTGGAATTGGTGCTAAAATCATTTTACCTGGTCACTCTGTGTCCTTGTATGGACCTCCACTGTGAGAAGGAAATGATGCTGAGGTCTTTCCACTGTGCTTTGGCTTTATTTTAAAATTTATTAAAGTATGATTGATTTACAATGTTGTATTAATTCCTATGGTACAGCAAAGGGCTTCAGTTATGCATATACATATATATATGCTTTGACTTTTTAAAAGTATATCTGTACCAAGGTGTAAACCAAGCCAAGCTTCTATCCACAACCCATTTTACCTATCACTTTATTAATATTACTCTATATCATAATTTATATTATCGTATAGTTGCTTATAATATTTATAACAATATTGTGTGACATGAAATCATGAAGAGTTATTAATGTAAAAAATATCCAACATCCTACAAAAATTGAGAAATTTAAGAAAGCTTGTGATGTTTGGTGTTAATTACAACAGTTCAAGCAACGGAAGTAACTTACTGTGCACAACTGAGAATCTCTGGAAAAGTTGGAATCAAGCCAATTCCAGCAGAGATACCATTTATGACTAATATCAGCACCAACAACCAGAGCTGACTGCAAAAAAGTTTTAGAGAAAAAAAAAAAATTAACATCGAAAGAGACAACAAAGCTTCATGCCAAAAAGGGCAGGCAGGATCTTGGGAGAAGTTCCTTTCACAGATTACAAGACTAGTCTGATTCTTATTCCCATCTCATCTTTACATTTTGATGGGAAAAAAATCAATTCATTCTGCTATCCCAAGGTCTTTGGCCACACACGTCCATGCCTGGAGTCAACTTGCCTTATCACCATATAAAATCCTTTCAAAGTTGATTAAAATGTCAATGTTAACGCCACTCCTTCGAGCACTTAGTTTTAAAATTCCATTGACTGAAAAAGGGCACAGAAGGGATGTGGTAAAGGAAGTGACAGGAACCTGCTACTCCTTCCATGCCAGGCCCTATGTCAGTTACTTCATATCCACTGCTTTTCTGAATCCTTGCAGCGACCCTGCCATGTGAGTCTGTTAAAACAATTAAGAAGACAATCTAGGTGATAGAAGCAAACTTTACTTAACACTTCATGAGGTGTATGGTCTCCTTTCAGAGGACTGCAAAATGGGATGGAAGGCAGGATGCTTTTACAGGTAAAGAGTAAAGAACCAGGAAGAGAAAATCAGAAAATATCTGATTGGCCAGGGCCACACAGTCTATCTTGTCTAGGGTGAGAAAGCCAGAGCAGGGTTGGCGATTTGGGGGTGACTGGCTGACTGGATTTACTGCTTTCTGGTCAGGAGGGACATTTACAGGGACATGAAAGGTTTCTCAGCTTTGGTTTGCTGATATGGCACCCTGGGCTGGAGTCACTCCATCCTGAGCCTAGAAAGTTATTCCAGTGGTACAATTATCACCTGTTTTGTGTGTGTGTGGATAAGAAGACCTAGGCTCTTGGAAGTTAAATAAGTTACCCAAGTTCACACACCAAAGAAGGCAGAAAGTCCGAATACAAACCCAAACATGAAGGACTCTGAAATCCTTGCCTTTTTTCCACGTCATGTTTTTTCCCAGAGGTACCTAAAAAGCTCTAAGTAGCTCACTTTATTTTAGCAAAGAAATTATAATAAACAAGCTTTAGTAAGCAGCTACCACATACTAAGGATGACACAGAAACCAAAAAAAAATTAATTTCTACCTCAAGGAGCAAGAAGTGGTGAAAAAAAAAAAAGAAAAGGAATATTCTAAGAACAATCAGCTAAAAGTAGATAACAAATGCTATTTTTAAAATAAAGTACAAATTGCAACTGAAACACAAAGGAAAAATAAGCATTTTTCTCATTTGATATAGATTTTATACACTGATGTTTGTTTAGACCATTGCTGGCATCCAGTAATACTGTCAGTAAAACAAATATTTCAGTATAGTCCTAAATCTGATAATTATTTAAATAATAAGATTCAAAGATACTAAGCATATCAGTGTTACATCAAAATTTTTAAAAATTATTCTTAGTAATATTTGGTCAAAAATTTGAAAGAGGAAAAAAAATTACCTCTTAATGTGCAAGAATGGGGCAGGTCCTAAGAGCATGTAGCAACCTGCTAAGGTTAAGTTTCCAAAAACCAGAAGCCATTTCCTTAGGTGCTGAGAAAGAAAGTCCAAAGAGATTAGAGGTAAAAACCTCCTATAATCCAAGAATATAAAGAAATCATCAAGGAATACAAGTCATGATATTAAAAAAAAATCAATACATTGAAGAAAATAAAATTTTACATGTAAGAGAAAACAGGGTAGATGGTAAACACAAAAGCAAGTGCAATCAGTATACCTCAAGACAGGGTGTGAGCAAAGGACAAGATCCCTTGGAAAGGAACTATATCATGGATTTTGCAAATGATGAGCTGTTTCAAATATAATAATTTTAAAGAAGCAGTCACCACAAGGAACAGCCAAGTAGATGCATTATCTAGAAAAATTCACATTTTAAAAAGTATCAAATAAAATGTTTTATTATAAACTACTGAAATGCAGGCTAAACATTACAAGGGTATGACATCCGTTCAGTTATATATATGGCTACATCTTAAAACTAAGCTCCAAACACTTTAATACACTTGCTTTTTGTCACCTGGATTACCAAGTAATCTCCACATAATCAGTCTCCATAAATATATACCCACGTGCAACAAAGAGGGAAACATGAAAATAAGCACCAGTATCACAGAAGCCTGAGACTTGGTGAATAGTACTAAGCCCTCTATACTAGTCATCTAGACTGAATCATCTAAACCTAGTTAAAGGAGAATAGAAGAAATTTTCTTTCAGGATGGCTCTGGGATAACAACGCATATCGACATGCCCAGTCCTTTTACTCTCATAGAAAAACTACATTTTATCCTTTCAAGTTGGTCAAGTCGTAAGTACCTTTGAGCTCTGTCCTGATTATTAACGTCAATCCATTTTTTTTCATTGAAGGAACTTTTTCCTTTAGAAAGTCTAATCCAGGAGCTTTTCAACAGTTTTGGCATAAGCTTCCCCTTTTCCCAGCTGAAGCAATTAAAAAGTGAATCTGCTCAGGGTGATGACATGTTGGAAGATACTGAGACCTCACACTGAAACCTCTCCATCAGCTCAAAAAAAAATGAATATTTAAGAATTTAAATATTCTCACTGCTCCCCCTCCCCCACAAAGATAACTGTGGGGATGAATCTATTAATTAAGTAGATGGAGTGAATTCTTTCACAATGTGTAGATATACCAAATCACCATGATGTATATTTCAAATATCTTAAAGTTTTATTTGTCAACTATACTTCAATAAAGATAACATCTTAAAAAATTTGAATATGTTCATTCTGATCAGTAGCCCCCCAGAACTCCAGAAGTACAGTTGGACAACCACCAGCCTAGAAATACAAGTCATTCTTAAATATCAATGAAGTGTACATACTGGCATTTTATCACTGAGTAGGCCCACCAGTGGTGAAGAAATGGCATAGGATAATGCCAAACCCAGGAATACCAGTCCCACATATCCAGCTGGTAAATTAAACTGTAAAAGAAATTCCATGTTAAAGTTACATGGTTAAGTCATTTTAAAGAAATAAACATCTATCTTTTCCTTCTACATCTCTTCAGCTCTTATCACCTGCCATGAGGCTACGACTAGCACTTAGCATCCTTCGTGATTTTTGTCTCACGCTTGTAAATGGATTATTTTTTCATTATGGGAGAAGAAACCTAACCACAGGTCAGAAATACAGGATGTTTTTGCTTTGTTAGCATTTGATAGTAAATATTGTATAATTACCCTTCTATGAAACACAGCATTTTTACATGTCAACCTGTGCTTTGCAAATGTTAGTATACACAAAAAATTACCTGGAGAACTTGTTATAAGAGGTTCGTGAACCCCAGCCCAAGAATTTCTAATTCAAAAAGTCTGGGAGAAGGCCTGAGAATCTGCATGTCAAACAACAATCCCAGGTATGCTGTCTGTCCACAGACTAAAGTGCATTGCTGTAAAAAGCACTGATGATAATATCTATTCTATCCATCTCAAAGGAATATTAATATCTAATTAAATAATTAGATGGCATGACACTTTTAAAAAGACTTTTATAATACTAAGCTACCTCATAACTCTGTGACTGTTATCAACATGATATAAATGCCTTTATTGGTTATCTGAGTCATTCTCATTTCCCTTAATTTCCTTCAATTCAGTTCAGTTCAGTTCAGTCGCTCAATCGTGTCCAAGTCTTTGCGACCCCATGAATTGCAGCACGCCAGGCTTCCCTGTCCATTACCAACTCCCGGAGTTCACTCAGACTCACGTCCATCGAGTCAGTGATGCCATCCAGTCATCTCATCCTCTGTCGTCCCCTTCTCCTCTTGCCCCCAATCCCTCCCAGCATCAGAGTCTTCTCCAATGAGTCAACTCTTCGCATGAGGTGGCCAAACTACTGGAGTTTCAGCTTTACCATCATTCCTTCCAAAGAAATCCCAGGGCTGATCTCCTTCAGAATGGACTGGTTGGATCTCCTTGCAGTCCAAGGGACTCTCAAGAGTCTTCTTCAACACCACAGTTCAAAGCATCAATTCTTCGGCACTCAGGAAATGGGAACCCACTCCAGTGTTCTTGCCTGGAGAATCCCAGGGACAGGGGAGCCTGGTGGTCTGCCGTCTATGGGGTCACACAGAGTTGGACACGACTGAAGCGACTAAGCAGCAGCAGCAGCAGCTTTCTTCACAGTCCAACTCTCACATCTATACATGACCACGGGAAAAACCATAGCCTTGACTAGACGAACCTTTGTTAGCAAAGTAATGTCTCTGCTTTTCAACATGTTATCGAGGTTGGTCATAACTTTCCTTCCAAGGACTAAGCGTCTTTTAATTTCATGGCTGCAGTCACCATCTGCAGTGATTTTGGAGCCCAAAAAATAAAGTCTGACACTGTTTCCACTGTTTGTCCATCTATTTCCCAGGAAGTGATGGGACCAGATGCCATGATCTTTGTTTTCTGAATGTTGAGCGTTAAGCCAATTTTTTCCCTGTCCTCTTTCACTTTCATCAAGAGGCTTTTTAGTTCCTCTTCACTTTCTGCCATAAGGGTGGTGTCATCTGCATATCTGAGGTTATTGATATTTCTCCCGGCAATCTTGATTTCAGCTTGTGCTTCTTCCAGTCCAGCGTTTCTCATGATGTACTCTGCAGAGAAGTTAAATAAGCAGGGTGACAATATACAGCCTTGACGAACTCCTTTTCCTATTTGGAACCAGTCTGTTCTTCCATGTCCAGTTCTAACTGTTGCTTCCTGACCTGCATATAGGTTTCTCAAGAGGCAGATCAGGTGGTCTGGTATTCCCATCTCTTGAAGAATTTTCCACAGTTTATTGTGATCCACACAGTCAAAGGCTTTGGCATAGTCAATAAAGCAGAAATAGATGTTTTTCTGGAACTCTCTTGCTTTTTCCATGATCCAGCGGATATTGGCAATTTGATCTCTGGTTCCTCTGCCTTTTCTAAAACCAGCTTGAACATCAGGAAGTTCACCGTTCACATATTGCTGAAGCCTGGCTTGGAGAATTTTGAGCATGACTTTACTAGCATGTCAGATGAGTGCAATTGTGTGGTAGTTTGAGCATTCTTTGGCATTGCCTTTCTTTAGGATTCGAATGAAAACTGACCTTTTCCAGTCCTGCGGCCATTGCTGAGTTTTCCAAATTTGCTGGTGTATTGAGTTCAGGACTTTCACAGCATCATCTTTCAGGATTTGGAATAGCTCAACTGGAATTCCATCACTTCCACTAGCTTTGTTCGTAGTGATGCTTTCTAAGGCCCACTTGACTTCACATTCCAGGATGTCTGGCTCTAGGTCAGTGATCACACCATCGTGATTATCTGGGTCGTGAAGATCTTTTTTGTACAGTTCTTCTGTGTATTCTTGCCACCTCTTCTTAATATCTTCTGCTTCTGTTAGGTCCATATCATTTCTGTCCTTTATCAAGCCCATCTTTGCATGAAATGTTCCCTTGGTATCTCTAATTTTCTTGATGAGATCTCTAGTCATTCCCATTCTGTTGTTTGCCTCTATTTCTTTGCATTGATCGCTGAGGAAGGCTTTCTTATCTATTCTTGCTATTCTTTGGAACTCTGCTTTCAGATGCTTATATCTTTCCTTTTCTCTTTTGCTTTTCACTTCTCTTCTTTTCACAGATATTTGTAAGGCCTCCCCAGACAGCCATTTTGCTTTTTTGCATTTCTTTTCCATGGGGATGGTCTTGATCCCTGTCTCCTATACAATGTCATGAACCTCCGTCCATAGTAACTACTCTTTAATTAAGCACATGGGATCTACTTAGGTCAGTATATGTTTTAACAATTTTTATGACATAATTCAAGCTAAAAATTAGCCTTTTAAAGACAGTAGCGAGATATAAAAGTCAAAAATATCCTTTTCTGATTTTAAAACAGGGTGGACCGCTTCCTTCCCTAAAAGACTGGTCGACCAATAATGGGACAGTAAAAAGCCAATTCAAACAACAGATAAGGCAGAAGAAGAGCAACAGGAAAAAAAAAAATGTGATAGACAAACAGGGAAGTACATTTCTAAAGATTTTTATAAGTTAGACATGAGCAATCTGGGTTTATGAAAGATTGTTAAAATTTTTTTCAAGGTTTGCACAGAGTTCTTAAAAGGAAGAAAAATGACTCTTAAGCAGACTCGTTGTTGATAATGTGAATGGAATGTGTCATTGAAAACACAAGATATTTTTCTTATGCATTACCTCATAGATGCTCACTGCTTAATTGTGATATTATATTATTTTCCAAAACTTGGGCCTGACAGTAAAATTACAGTCCCCAAGTTTACCCATAGAATACCCTAAACGGTCGAGTGACTTGAAGGGGTTGTGTTTCTGATAATGGTGTTTTCGTCATTCTAGGGCCTCAAAGTGAACACAGGCTGCAGCTAGTAGATTTCTGTCTTTATAAACACAGATTAACTCTCTAGTATAATTACCTATCAGACTCAGTAATATACTCTATTGCATTATTTCTTAATAATCTTTTTTCAAAAATATTAAAGAACAAATTGCTATGACATCAAACTTTAAAATTCAGTCATTTTCAGCATTAAAAAAATAGAGACTCCTGGTTCCTTTCTCCCATTTCAGTTCAGTATAGTTCATAGTCTTTCACATATATCCAACAGACTAAAAGTAAATGGACTCAGAGGGGATCTGTTAGAAAAAAAAGGATACCTCACATTAAATGAGCCACTCAGAACCTCAAATGCCTCAATGGAATTTAAAACAGAGGAAAGTATTCTTGTTAAGCAGTCAGGATGCTGCCCAAGCCAGATCTATGATGACTAGAGTGAGACCTAGATGAAAGAGACCAGATGAAAGACTTCTTTCATTCACACAAATCAGACCCCTAGTTATAGAGACATCACTGCCTCCTCCTTGCAGCCACACCCAGGACTTTCTAGCAAGCAGGGCCTGAGAACAAGCAATTATGTGCACCTACCACAATGGGGAGTTTTCATCACCAGGCTACTCACCTTCTCCAGAACAAAGAGTGACAGTGTAGGATCAAGGAAGCCAAAACAGGAGCTGAATGAGGTGATGACAAAGGATAAAAAGGCAACCTTGGGTAAAGTGATGAGTTTCCAGAATGAGTGTTTCCCTTTATCAGACTCTTTGGGATAAAAATTTAAAAAGAAATTAATTAACATTGCTGAACTTAATCTTTCAGTCTACTTTCAAAAGTAAAATTGGTATCGCCATCTTTACCCAGTAATTAAAACAACCATGCCTCTGAGTTTGCCTAAAATTGCACATTATCAATATTTGCATATGTTATTCAAACCTAGAGGCCATTTCCAGGTACTTAAAAAATAATTTCTCAGATTCAAAAAAAAATCAACTGGGTCAGAGTATGAGGAGAAGTGGTCTTGGTTATAGGTCATCATCTAGAAGGCTTTCCCCAGATGGGAGAGAGAACACATAAAGTTGCCCTTGGTGGTAGGAAAAACCAGATGCTTTATCAGGCAACAATGTGTGTGTGCTGAGGAGGAATCTGAGTCATTCAAAGAACACAAGACAATTTTTTTCTGCTTACGGAAAAACACTGGATTGAAAGGGATGCTAGTGAATCACGAGTACATTCAATTTGGCATCAAGGTCAGCTGAGAGCCAACCTCGTGTTAGTCTCTCAGTCGTGTCTGACTCTTTGCAACCCCATAGACTGTAGCCCGCCAGGCTCCTGTGTCCGTGGGACTCTCCAGGCAAGAATACTGGAGTGGCTTGCCATTCCCTTCTCCAGAGGATCTTCTCAATCCAAGGATCGAACCCTGGTCTTCTGCATTGCAAGCAGATTCTTTACCGTTTGAGCTACAGGAAATCCTTTGAGCTATAGGCAAGCACCAACCTCAGGTGCTGCCATTTCCCCAACAGCAACACAACTTCTGCACTGTCCCAAGCACCAGGCATGGTTGTTCCCAAGCCTCCAATCATCTCCTATAACTCCCTTCTTTTTCCCCTGCTAATTTTTCAATCTCTAGCCACTCTGTAAAGCCTTGTTCCGGTCCTACTGCTACTGCTAAGTCGCTTCAGTCGTGTCCGACTCTGTGCGACCCCATAGACGGAGCCCACCAGGCTCCCCCATCCTTGGGATTCTCCAGGCAAGAACACTGGAGTGGGTTGCCATTTCCTTCTCCAATGCATGAAAGTGAAAAGTGAAAGTGAAGTCGCTCAGTCGTGTCCGACTCTTAGCGACCCCATGGACTGGAGCCTACCAGGATCCTCCGTCCATGGGATTTTCCAGGCAAAAGTACTGGGGTGGGGTGCCATTGCCTTCCCCGGTCCTAAGCATCCTGCAAATTTTACCTCCATTACCATGTAATTGAGCAACCTAAACTGCGTTTCATCTTACATGGTTTATTGTTTGATCACTTTCCTATCTTCCACCTAATGTGCTCAACAAAATCTTTGCTGAGTCAGATATTATGCCAAATCACTGGGCACACAAAGCCAAAGAAGACAAACTCAGATCCTGACCTCACAGAGAAGTTACAAAAAGGTGTGGTGAGAGCCAGGATGGAGGGTAGCAATTGGAGCATATGAGAGGGTTGCCTAATAAAGAGGGAAAGCTGTTTAGGAGAGAATTTATGAAAGTAGTAATATCTAAATTACTGTCTAAAGGATGATCTTGAGATGAGCAAGGAAAGAAGGAGGAAAGAATAACTCAGGCATATTATCCAGGAATGGCTCATTGTGAGACTCAAAAGTGAGGGGAAAGTATTCTGTTTGAGGAAATGGAAGAGCAAAAGTAAAGAAGGAGGGTGGAGCTTGGAGTGTCAGGAGGAGAGATCATATTGCAGAAGGATGTAGTGATAAGATGATGCAGGACTTTGTAAAGTAGGCTAAGAAGCCCAGGAAATCACTAGAGGTTTCAAACAAGAAGTGAAAATCAGATTTGCAGTTCAAAGAGCTACACCTGTGGTCTCCTGGGAAACAGAGACAGGAGGCGAGTTAGGAGACTGTGCAGTGAGCTAGGCCAGGAAGCTCTGAGGGCCAGAGCAGCACTGACATATCCTCATTTCAACAGAGCTCATTATGTAATAAATTCTTGGTGAATAATGATTCAGTAGGAAGCAAAGTACAAAAGAAGCATCAAGTGTGGTCTAGCTATATTTGTCAGGATAAAAGGGATACAGTTAAACTGTGGTGTTGGTTTCTTAATTATTAGCCAAATAGTCAATGATGAACCAAACGGTTTCACTACAGATTTGACTTAGAAAAGGGCTAAGCCCACCATGTGGCTCAGTGAGGCAGGCCAGTAGGGAGACTTCACTGGTTATGGATTTTGGATTGTGTATTACCAATGTTTAAAATAACAATGATAAAGGATCAACTTTAATCAATTACATTTATTGTGTATATAGAAGTATTACGGGTCTATGGCATAAGACAAACTATTATGAAAGAAATAGTCCCTTTCTCTGAATGCAAGGTGGGAAGGGGGATTATCACCATAAGAACATACAGGAATGTCCATAAAAATGAACACATCATGAGTTTAGCTAAGCTGTAGAAGAAGCCCAAGTAATGAAAACTTAGGGTGATACCTGTTTCCAGAGACACATAGCAGAATCACCCAGGGAGCTTTTCCAACCTCCTTAAAAATCTCTCTGCTTCCTCCAATTCTGATACATTCTTCTTGGAGGACATGACTCCATAGTTGACAATGCCTGCCACAGGAAGCTGCTCTGAGAGGTAAGGAAGCTGAGAGGCCTTGAGGTGTGAAGGGACAGGAAAAATGCAGAGCACTGCGCACTACTGACTCAGCATTTAGATCGATGATTGAGAGGGTTCAGGGAAACTTTCCAGAAGAGGTCATGCAATTAAGTTTTGAAGGGTGAGTCGGAGTTAGGTAGAGTGGAAATGGGAGACAGTCCAGCTCAAATGACTTGCCTGAGAAACCTCTAACAACAGCTTCTAGTGGCTTTCAAGGTAAAGCTCACAATTCATGGATTCAGGCATATTTATTAAGAGGATTGTCATCCCTACAGGGGGCTTCCCCAGTGGCTCAGTGGTTAAAAAAAAAAATCCACTGCCAAGGCAGGAGACACAGGAGATGTGGGTTCAATCCCTGGGTGGGGCAGATCCCCTGGAGGAGATCATGACAATGCACTCCAGTATTCCTGCCTAGAGTATCCCATGGACAGGGGAGCCTGCAGGCTACTATCCACAGGGTCTCAAAGAGAGAGACATGCCTGAAGGGACTGAGCACTACACACAGGCATCCCTACAGGGGTGGGAGAAGGGGAGTGGTGGGGGGAGGGAGACTCGAGAGGGAGGAGATATGTGTATACTAATGACTAATTCACGTTTTGGTATGGCAGAAATCAGCACAACATTCTAAAGCAATTATCCTCCAGTTAAAAACATAAATTTTAAAAAATTAAATTAAAAAAAGAGGATTGTCATGTACATGACTGTGTTTTAAAAATATTTCTTTAGGGACTTCCCCGGCAGTCCAATGGTTAAGATTCCGCATTGCCACTGCAGGGGGCATGGGTTCATCCCTGGTCCCCTGGTCAGGGAACTAAGATCCCACATGCTGAGGGGGTGGTGGGGGGGGGGCGGTGAGCGGCGCAGGATTTTTCTTTAGCACAATACAGAAGAGGACACTTGGCAAGCAGATATAAAGGTATAAAGGATGAGAGACAGCAAGGGACTGAAATCGACTCTTCGTAACCCAAATCCACAGTGTTTATGGGTTTAAAAGGAAGTAAACGAGTGGAGTAGAACTTATAGAACACAAAATTCTGCCAATATCATCAAAATAAAAGGAAATTTAACTTTCCAGCCTTACCTATAAGCTTTCCTAAAACAATAATTTTTAAAGGTACTCCTTAATGGGAACACCTAAATCTCTATTTATAGCTTTAACATTATAAATTGTGAGATCTAAAAAAAAAAAAAAATATATATATATATATATCAGTTTCTCCCATTCAATCTAAATACAAGATCCTTATTTAGATAAACAGAAAGTTTGCCAAACCACTTTGTTCATAAAAACATAGTGGGCCTTGGGAAGCAAAACAAAGCATAGTGGGCCAAACAACAGCTAGTGGAGGTGATGCAATTCCAGCTGAGCTACTTTAAACCCTAAAAGATGATGCTGTGAAAATGTTGCACTCAATATGCCAGCAGATATGAAAAACTTAGCAGTGGCCACAGGACTGGAAAAGGTCAGTTTTCATTCCAATCCCAAAGAAAGGCAATGCCAAAGAATGTTCAAACTACTGCACAATTGCACTCATCTCACAGGCTAGCAAAGTATTGTTCAAAATTCTCCAAGCCAGGCTTCAATAGTTTGTGAACTGAGAAATTCCAGATGTTCAAGCTGAACTTAGAAAAGGCAGAGGAACCAGAAATCAAATGGTTAACATCTGTTGGATCATTAAAAAAAAGCAAGAGAATTCCAGAAAAAAACATTTGCTGCTTCTTCATTGACTACACTAAAGCATTTAACTGTGTGGATCACAACAAACTGTGGAAAATTCTTAAAAAGAAGGGAATACCAGACCACCTTACCTGCCTCCTGAGAAATCTGTATGCAGGTCAAGAAGCAACAGTTAGAACCAGACATGGAAAAACTGACTGGTTCCAAATTGGGAAAGAAGTACATCAAGGTTGTATATTGTCACTCTGCTTATTTAACTTATATGCAGAGTACATTATGTGAAATGCCAGGCTGGATGAAGCACAAGCTAGAATCAAGGTTGCATGAGAAATATCAATAACTTCAGATACACAGATGACACCACCTAATGGCAGAAACTGAAGAGGAACTAAAGAGCCTCTTGATGAAAGTGAAAGAGGAGAGTTGAGAAAGCTGGCTTATATACAATGGAGTATTACTCAGCCATTAAAAAGAATACATTTGAATAAGTTCTAATGAGGTGGATGAAACTGGAGCCTATTATACAGAGTGAAGTAAGCCAGAAAGAAAAACACCAATACAGTATACTAATGCATATATATGGAATTTAGAAAGATGGTAACAATAACCCTGTATACGAGACAGCAAAAGAGAACAGTCTTTTGGACTCTGGGAGAGGGAGAGAGTGGGATGATTTGGGAGAATGGCATTGAAATATGTATAGCATCATATATGAAATGAGTCGCCAGTCCAGGTTCAATGCACGATACTGGATGCTTGGGGCTGGTGCACTGGGACGACCCAGAGGGATGGTATGGGGAGGGAGAAAGGAGGAGGGTTCAGGATGGGGAACACACGTATACCTGTGGCAGAATCATTTTGATATATGGCAAAACCAAAACAATATTGTAAAGTTAAATAAAATTAAATTTTTAAAAAATTCAACATTCAAAAAATGAAGATCATGGCATCTTGTCCCATCACTTCATGGCAAATAGATGGGCAAACAATGGAAACAGTGATAGACTTTATTTTTTTTAGGCTCCAAAACCACTGCAGATGGTGACTGCAGCCATGAAATAAAAAGATGCTTGCTACTTGGAAGAAAAGCTATGACCAACCTAGATAGTGTATTAAAAAGCAGAGGCATTATTTTACTGACAAAGGTCCATATAGTCAAAGCTATGGTTTTTCCAGTAGTCATGTATGGATGTGAGAGCTAGACCATAAAGAAGGCTGAACAATGAAAAATTGATGCTTTTGAGCTGTAGTGTTGGAAAGGACTCTTGAGAGTCCCCTGGACTGCAAGGAGATCAAACCAGTCAATCTTAAGGGAAATCTATCCTGAATATTCATTCAAAGGACTGTTGTTGAAGCTGAAGCTCCAATTCTTTGGCCACCTGATTCAAAGAACTGACTCATTAGAAAAGACTCTTATGCTGGGAAAGACTGAAGGCAGGAGGAGAAGGGGATGACTGAAGGTAGGAGGAGAAGAAGGATGAGATGATTAGATGGCATTGCTGACTCAATAGACATGAGTTTGAGCAAGCTCCAGGAGACAGCCTGACATGCTGCACTCCATGGCATTGCAAAGAGTCAGATACAACTGAGCAAATGAACAACAATTGGAGCTTTAAGTTAATTAAAGATGCAGGAAATTTTTAATTGAGGAATAACAGGAACAAAGAGAAATAAGTACCAAGTAACTAGGCTGACACTGATTAGAGGGGCTTCAAAAGATACCATGTTGTGGGAGTGAGGGGCAGAGATGAGGAGAGCAGGCCAGGACTCAAAGAATTACTGATGCTGGGGCCAGTCTAGCACCTAATCACAGAAGTTCTAAATACCACATCCCACAATTAACTAGTAAGCCATCTTTTTCCCTCTTTGATGTTATTGATAAAGAGTAAACAGAACTCTTTCCCCTATTGCAAGAGAATCTGACCTGGTGTCAGTTTCTTAGTTAATAGCCAAGTGTTCTCCTGTGAACCCAATAGGAGTCCAGTCCGGGATGCCTGACTACAGAAACAACTATCACTATGCACAGAAAGACGGCAGGCTCTCCTCCAGCTCTCGAGCTAACTCGGTGGCTGTGTCACAGTAGGAATCTGATAATGGTAAAATGCCAACTCCATTACTAGGCAATCTGGCTTATAATGAAAATAATCCCTGACTGGTAAATTTCATCTGTACAGAAGGAACTATAAACCAGCCATCAATACTCGATGCTTTGTGCCTCCCTGAGCTTGGGGACTCTTGTACCCAGAACGTGCTTCGTGGAGACCCTGGCAGCTGTGCCTATGGAGTTGTTATGGGATAGGTTGACTCCTACAGGGCATGAAGCTTCGGAGCCAAGATGATTCCCACTACTGCCTGATGTGGCCCTGAGTCCTCACACTTGAGCTGTGCTGCACACATAGCTACAAGAAACCTGCAGAAGGAAGGTCTAACTTTGTCCTCTTGTCACAGTGCCTTTGGAGAAGGCAATGGCACCCCACTCCAGTACTCTTGCCTGGAAAATCCCATGGATGGAGGAGCCTGGTGGGCTGCAGTCCATGGGGTCGCTAAGAGTCAGATACGACTGAGCGACTTCACTTTGACTTTTCACTTTCATGCATTGGAGAAGGAAATGGCAACCCACTCCAGTGTTCTTGCCTGGAGAATCCCAGGGACGGGGGAGCCTGGTGGGCTTCGTCTATGGGGTCACACAGAATCGGACACGACTGAAGTGACTTAGCAGCATAGTGCCTTGTAATGGAAAGATTCTTTACATTAAAAGATGTAAAGAATCTTTAATTTAGAATTCAGGAAGACATCTGGTGGGCATTGCATATGTTTTATGATAAGAAATTTATTAATATTTGCTAGTTCTATAGGGCAGAAAGAGTTTATGACAATTTATATAAACTAATTGCCTATTGCAACATTTCTGAAAAGAGAATTGATTCTTTCAGCATGCACTACAAATCTATTAGTGATTATATGAAATGAAAGTGTGTATATGTTAAATTGGTCTCCTACAAAGGCATAAAAATACTTAAATTTAAGATTCTTAAAATGAGCAATAAATGAGGTCTTACCATAATTGGGTAAAATACACATGTTGAGGGGAACCATCAGCAGAACTATGCATCCCAGAAAAATGAAAGGCACCTCATAGCCAAAGGACTGATACAAAAAGCCACCCAAAGGAGGCCCCAGCACTAGTCCCAGTCCAGAGAAAGTCTCAAGACTTCCCTAAAAATGGGAAAACAAAAGAAAATTGAGTTAATATGTTTCATTTGAAAAATGAACAAAGCTTTAATGGAAAGTTCTGAAAAAAATTCTATCCACTTTACAATTTATACACACACCACCCACACACATCCAAGATAGACCAAAAATTTAAACACACACATTGAAATTATAAAAGTACTAGAAAAATAAAATATTGAGTTTTTTCCTAATCCTTACAGTGAAGCAAATTTTCTAATTATGACATAAAAACTCAGAAGACACAAAAGAAAACTGATAACTCTGATTACATGAATATATGAAAAACTATGGACAGCAAAAAAAAAAAAAAAAAGACAAACGAAGAATGGGGAGAAAGTACTGACAAAAGACTAATTTCCCAAAAGCACCATGACAGCAACTGTTAATGAATGAGACAAATCAGCAGTACTATGAGAAAATGGGCAAATGTTATAGTCTGTTCACACATAAAACGAAAACAACTCACGCTAATGTGAACTGACCACCTCTAACTTGCAGGACAGTAAAGCCCTACTCCAAACATGTTCAGCCACAAAAACTTGTTTTACAGAGCATGTCAACTGACTAGCATCTTTCTAAACCCCTCTGAAAAATATACTTTTTGGAAATGGAAATAGTATATCTGTTACAGTGGCCACCATGGCATGACAAATTGCTATAGAACCTAAAGTGAATTTATCCAGATATACAATACATATACAGATATATGTACTTACATTAACTGTATAAATACATATGGGTATATAGTAATAAGAGTGTGGATATTTACATTTATACAGCAAATAGTTTACCTGATGGTCAAAACTTTCAAACTGTAGTATTAATACAGGTAAATGGGGGAACGTGGTCCTGAGCTGATTAGATCTGAGGTCTCTGAAAGTGAAAGAAAGAAAGAAAAGGAAGTGGAGTCGCTCAGTAGTGTCTGACTCTTTGCGACCCCATGGACTGTAGCCTACCAGGCTTCTCCCTCCATAGGATTCTCCAGGCAAGAATATTGGAGTGGATTACCATTTCCTTCTCCAGGGGATATTCCCAACCCAAGGATCGAACCCAGGTCTCCCGCATTGGAGGAAGATGCTTTAACCTCTGAGCCACCAGGGAAGGTGAGGGTGGTGCCTATTCTCATATACAAACCAGTAGTCCTTCAGGAATGCCTGGCTCGAGAGGAGAGAAGGCAGCAGCTAAAAGCTGGGACAAGAATCTGCTACGTCACTCATACTCTGTGTCAAGGCATCTGGGCAATATATGAGAATGTATGTCAATATGATGCTACCAGGCTCTGGATTTTTATGGTAAAGTAAGTTGGAGAAGACTCTTGAGAGTCCCTTGGACTGCAAGGAGATCCAACCAGTCCATCGTAAAGGAGACCAGTCCTGAGTGTTCATTGGAAGGACTGATGCTGAGGCTGAAACTCCAATACTTTTGGCCATCTCATGCGAAGAGTTGACTCACTGGAAAAGACCCTGATGCTGAGAGGGATTAGGGGCAGGAGGAGAAGGGGATGACAGAGGATGAGATGGCTGGATGGCATCACCGATTCGATGCACATGAGTTTGGGTGAACTCCGGGAGTTGGTGATGGACAGGGAGGCCTGGCATGCTGCGATTCATGGGGTCATCCTTTCCATCACTCTGGGAAAAGTGGAAGCAGGACTCTAGTATAAATCTGCTTCAGGCACCCCAGCCACAATCTAGGCTACAGAGAGATAGCAAATATTACTACAGAGGCTTTTTTTTTTTAAGAGGTAAAAAGGAGTATTTGGTTTTGCCCATTTAGGGGCTTGTAAGGCCAGGATAGGAGAAGGCAATGGCACCCCATTCCAGTACTCTTGCCTGGAAAATCCCATGGGCCGAGGAGCCTGGTAGGCTGGAGTCCATGGGGTCACAAAGAGTCAGATACGACTGAGCGATTTCCCTTTCACTTTTCACTTTCATGCATGGGAGAAGGAAATGGCAACCCACTCCAGTGTTCTTGCCTGGAGAATCCCAGGGACGGGGAGCCTGGTGGGCTGCCGTCTATGGGGTCGCACAGAGTCGGACATGACTGAAGCAACTTAGCAGCAGCAAGGCCAGGATAAGCACCTAAGTAAGGCTAAGGGTACATTTATTGACAGTCTGCTGCTGAAAGTAGAAACTGGGGTAAAAGGTAACAAACACAGAGAGTAGAAAAAAAGCAGGTCTAGAAGAATGGGCCCCAGCTTTGGCTTGAAAGGTCAAGCAAACATTTTAGCTACACTAAAAGGCAAATAGGAACAGTGTATAAAATACTTACCAATACTGTTGCCACATTGTTTGGAAAAGCCTTTGCAACGATGGAAGAAGAGGCAGTTATTGCTGCCTCGAAACTTATTGCATCAGTTATTCTCAGTAGAAAACACATAGCAATAAACACTGGTCCTTCTGGAACTTGGTCCAAGAGACTAAAAGAGAATAAGACAATCCTCAAATGCCAAATTGATTTTATTTTATTTTTAATTAAATTTTATTTTGCTTAACTTTACAATATTGTATTGCTTTTGCCATACATCAAGATGGATCTGCCACAAGTATACATGTGTTCCCCATCCTGAACCCTCCTCCCTCCTCCCTCCCCATACCATCCCTCTGGGTCGTCCCAGTGCACCAGCCCCAGGCATCCGTTATCAGGCATCCTACCTGGACTGGCGACTCATTTCAGATATGATATTATACATATTTCAATGCTATTCTCCCAAATCATCCCACCCTCTCCTGTTCCCAGAGTCCAAAAGTCTGTTCTGATTTTATTTTTTTTTAACTGTACTCACTGAAAATAGTAACACCTCAATCATAGTTATTAAAATAAGTCACTTTAGAATATGAATTTTTAAGAGTTTCTTTGTTATATTTTTAGTAGGAGGAATTTGAGTCATAATAACAGCCTGATTGTCCTTTTCTACTGACATATTTGATGGCTTAAATAATAATACTAAATAGGCCTTTTGAAAAATGTAGAGTCAATCTAACAAGAACCTATGCAGAAAGACTTAGATTTAGGTCTTCCCCAAGCTAAAAAAAAAAAAAAAGCAAAATCAGGAACCTGAGAAAGACTTCTGATACATTATCTTAACATCTATATTCTGATCTTCTTTAGCTGATGGTTTAGATAAGAAACTCACCTTTTTGCTTAAGCCAAAAAAATTTGTGACTCAGAAAAGTTAGTTAAGTTTCTGTCACTCAAGTCACAGAAGTCCTAAAGAACAGATTCAGCAGCCAACTTAGTGGTGATCCCCTAGAGGATTTTTTTCTTAAGATCAATGTCATTCATTTCATTCTCCGCACCATCCAACTCCCTTCACCATTAGTCATATGCCAGGCATTTGATAATCAATGGTAATGATTTATTTAAAGAAAGCATTAACATTTTAAACTAAAGATAAATTAGGAAATCTGTTCAGGCTCCCAAACATATCAGAACATGACTTACCCAAAAAGAACTGTAACTGCTCCTGAGACAAACATTCCTGCTACAAACATAAATTTTGCTCCAATATGTACAAGCTATAATAAACGTAAAAGAAAAGCGGTAAATTGATGACTGCTACAAGTCTATAGTGACATAAACAAATCCACTGTATCAGGAAACAGAAGATATGGGAAAGATATATACAGTTAAAATGTAATTCTTTAGTGGAATGACAACACGCATTCTTACAAACATGGAAGAAGTTAAAAATCAGTCAACCGTGAGAATGCAACTGTCAACTGAAGCACAGTTCATAACATACGATGCTGGTTATTTCTGCATCAGTGGAAATTTTAGACTTGTAAAGTAGAAAAACTCATTACACCAGTAAGAAAAAATTAATACTTACATATTTTCCAAATACCAAAGATGCCAGAAAGTCAAACAAAGCATAACATCCAAAGATCGTACCAATAACTGTATTGCTGGCTTCTTTCTTTTCAGCCTTTAAAAAAACAGAAAAGAAAAAGTTTGAAAGATAAATTAGCAATGCTATGCTATGCTATGCTAAGTCACTTCAGTGGTGTCCGACTCTGTGTGATCCCATAGACGGCAGCCCACCAGGCTTCCCCGTCCCTGGGATTCTCCAGGCAAGAACACTGGAGTGGGTTGCCAGTTCCTTCTCCAATGCATGAAAGTGAAAAGAGAAAGTGAAGTCGCTCAATCATGTCCGACTCTTAGCAACCCCATGGACTGCAGCCTACCAGGCTCCTCCGTCCGTGGGATTTTTCAGGCAAGAGTACTGGAGTGGGGTGCCATTGCCTTCTCCAAAATTAGCAATGGTATGGGGGAAAAATGGAGCTACTAGATCAAAGGATCATCCTCCTGTAACCTTTATCTGTAAAGCAATTTCAAAGATTATTATTTCAGAATAAACAGGCTAAGAAAGGAAAGGGAACTATAGTAAAACTTAGTTCTCTGACATGAAAATAATTCACTCACCAAGCCTAAAACAAATTGTTAACTTTATGATCTTGAGAAAAAAAGAGCAAAACTGGAGGTATCACACCTCTTGATTTTGAAAATAGATTACGAAGGTGTAGTAATTAAAACAGTATAATACTGGCCTAAAGACAGACATATGGATCAATGGAACAGAACAGAGAGCTCAGAAATAAACCTAAACAAACATGGTCAATTCATCTTCCACGATGGTGCCACGGACACACAATGGGGAAGAGATATTCTCTTCAACAAATGATGTCATCAAAAGTGGACATCCACATGCTAAAGAATGAAACTGGATCCCTATCTTATACCACTCACAAACTAAACTCAAAGCAAACTAGACTTAAACATAAAATCTGAAACTGTTAAACTTTTTGAAGAAAATGGAGGATGGGGGACTTTTTAAAAATTATTTTTATTAGAGTATAGTTGATTTACAATGTTGAGTTAGTTCACTGTACAGCAAAGTAAATCAGTTATACATATACACGTCTACTCTTTTTTAGATTTTCTTCCCATATAGGTCATGACATTGATCTTGGCAATAATTTCTTATATTTGACACCAAAAACCTAAGCAACAAGACAAATCAAACAAATGAAATTACACTGAACTAAAGACACGACTGAGTGACTTCACTCACTTAAAAATCTTCACAGCAAAGAAAACGATCAACAAAGTGAAAAGGCAATCTACAGAATGGGAGAAAGCAATTTGTAAACCATCTCCATATAAGTAGCTAATATCCAAAATATGTAAGCCTCAATTCAATAATCTATTAATAAAAAGCCACCACAAAGAACATGACTTAAAAATGAGAAAGGGATTTCAACAGATATTTCTCTAAAAAAGAGTCATACAAACAGCCACCAGGTATAAATAAAGCTACTCAAGACTACTAATCATCAGGGAAATGCAAATTAAAATCATAATGAGATATCATCTCACAGCAGTTAGGATAGACAGCAACAATTGAAAGCACAGAAGATAACAAGTGTGGGTGAGGCGGTGAAGAAATCAGAACCCTTATACACTGTTGGCAGGAATGTAGAATGGTGCAGCCTCTATCGAAAACAATGTGGAGGACCCCCAAAACATTAAAAGCAGAACTACCATATAATCCAACAGGCCCTCTTCTGTTGAGAGCAGCGTCTCAGAGATATTTACAATCCCATGCTCACTGTGGCACTAGCTAAGATAATACAGAAACAACTAAGAAATAGCTAAGATAATATAGAAATAACGCAAATGTCCACCGACAGATGAATGGACAAAGAAAATGTGGTATATACATAACACAGGATATTATTCACCTCAAAAATAAGGACATCTTGGCATCTGCAACAATATGCATGAAACTTGAGGAAATTATGCTAAATGAAGTAAGCCTTCATAGAACAAACACTGCATGATTCCGCTTGTATCAAGTATCTACAATAGCCAAATTCATAAAAGCAGAGCTTAGAATGGTGGTTGTCAGGGACTTTGGGAAGAGGGCAATGGGGAATTAAAGCTCTTTGGATATAAATTTTCTGTTAAGTAAGATAAACTCATGTTATGTTCTCACCACCAAAAGAAGAAGAAAGAAAAGGTCCACAGGAAAACCCAAGGGATTTTTTGGAGGTGCTGAATAAGTTTAGTATTTTGATTGCACTGATGAATGAAGAGGAACTAAAAAGCCTCTTGATGAAGGTGAAAGAGGACAGTGAAAAAGTTGGCTTAAAGCTCAACATTCAGAAAACAAAGATCATGGCATCCGGTCCCATCACTTCATGGGAAATAGATTGGGAAACAGTGTCAGACTTTATTTTTCTGGGCTCCAAAATCACTGCAGATGGTGACTGCAGCCATGAAATTAAGACGCTTACTCCTTGGAAGGAAAGTTATGACCAACCTAGATGGTTGGTCTCAAAAGCAGAGACATTACTTTGCCAACAAAGGTCCGTCTAGTCAAGGCTATGGTTTTTCCATATGGTTTTTCCAGTGGTCATGTATGGATGTGAGAGTTGGACTATGAAGAAAGCTGAGCACCGAAGAATTGATGCTTTTGAACTGTGGTGTTGGAGAAGACTCTTGAGAGTCCCTTGGACTGCAAGGAGATCCAACCAGTTCATTCTGAAGGAGATCAGCCCTGGGAGTTCTTTGGAGGGAATGATGCTGAAGCTGAAACTCCAGTACTTTGACCACCTCATGCGAAGAGTTGACTCATTGGAAAAGACTCTGATGCTGGGAGGGATTGGGGGCAGGAGGAGAATGGGACGACAGAGGATGAGATGGCTGGATGGCATCACTGACTTGATGGACGTGAGTCTGAGTGAACTCCGGAGTTGGTGATGGACAGGGAGGCCTGGCATGCTGTGATTCATGAGGTCGCAAAGAGTCGGACACGACTGAGCGACTGAACTGAACTGAACTGATGAAATCATAGATGGTGTGGATATATCCAAACTCATCAAGATAGATATATTAAATAAGTGTAAATTTTTGTATAACAATTATATCTCAATAAAGTCTGCCCCCAAACAAAATAAGAATTATTAGCTTTAGCAGGCCAAAATCAGAATTAGAGTATAAACAAAACAAAAAGCCTTGGTTGAGGAAAGGTAAGCTCTGTTTTTCCTGTAGAACTAAGCCAACAGTTGATCTTGAAATGCTTTCTTTTTGGTATCCTTGAGTTCATAGAAAACATACTTATTGGTCTCTGCCTCCAGTTCTTGGCACAGAACTCTTGACTATCCTTGTAACTTCCCTAGTGATAAGAGCCCTAGGAGTAATAATGTTCTAATATTCGGTCTTTGACCCTGGTTCCTGACACCAAGCTCCTAGTCTCTTGGCATCTCCTGGGTGACTCTTGTTGATTCCTGCTTGGCCATTAGTCACCAGAAAGACCAAGCCATGATTAGAAGCTTAGAACTTTTGGTCCCACACCCCATTCTCCAGAGAAGGGCTGGAAACTGAGTTAATGATTGATCGTGCCTATGTGACTGAGTCCCCATAAAAATCCCTAAGGTGTGGGACTTGGGGACCTCTGGGGTTGGTGAACACACGGAGGATCTGGAAATGTGGCTCGCCTGCAGGGGACAAGGGAGCTGCATGTCCCTGCCACATACCTCCCGCTCTGTACCTCTTCCATCTATATACCCAGCTATATACTTTATCACATCCTTTTATAATAATGTTAAGCAAGTGTTTCCCTGAGTTGTGGAAGCCATTCTAGCAAGTAACTGAATCCTAGGTGGAGAAGTGGGAAGGTCATTGTGTCTTGCCTAAAGTTTTACCTATAAGTTCAAAGGATTTGCTAACAAAAAAAACCATTCATTACACACAAATAATTTCAATTTTTATAGGTTTGACTTAATTTCAACATGCAGTCATTAAAAAAAAAAAAAAAAAAAAGAAATAGAAACAAGAGAGAGAACTAACGGACAATATACCACCAAACTGAGCCAACAACCTACATCCAGACTTGAACCGTGCTGGGAAGTCCCTTGTTAATAGCAATCTGCAGTCGCAATGGGAAAGGGTCCTGAGTGGTGTGTCCACCCCATGGATGAGACTTCAAATTGTGGTTAGGGGGCCCCCACTTATAATCCAGGCCTCAAACTGATATCATCATCAGTTTGCATGCAAAGCTGCAGCTCTGGTTTTGGGATTTTTTTTTTAACTTTTACACTGCAGTTTGCTTCACTTTGTGAGTCATAAGATTTTGTTAGACTCCAATTTTGTTAGATTGGCCAGATCTTCAGAGGCTCAAGAATTCCAAGACCCACTCCTCTTCTTATCTAAGCACGAGCTGTGCTTGCAGGCAGGATCCGCGGTGTCCAGGCAGGTCAGAAGGAGGTCAGAGGCCCACTCTCCTGCTTCTGAAGCCTGAACAAGGTTTCCTCCATTTTAATTTCCCTAGCACAAGGGAGGGCTTCCCAAGTGGTGCTAGTGGCAAAGAACCCACCTGCTAATGCAGGAGACAAGAGGCACAGGTTCAATCCCTGAGTCGGGAAGATCCCCTGGAGAAGGGCATGGCAACCCACTCCAGTACTCTTGCCTGGAGAATCCCATGGACAGAGGAGCCTGGTGGGCTACAGTTCATAGGGTCACAAAGAGTTGGACATGACTGAAGAAGCTTCACACACACACACACACACACACATACACACAACACATGGGAACCTGTAACTTGTAGCCAAGTTGGACGGAAGTTGGGGGTAACATGGAGACCTACTACTTGCAATTGGCATCTGAAGTGGAGGGCAGTCTTGTGGGACTGAGCTCTTAATTTGTGGGGTCTGGGCTAATACAGATCAGCGTCAGAACTGAATTGAATGGTAGGACATCCAATTGGTGTCACAGAGAATTGCTTGGTGTGAGGAAAAGACCTACACATCTGGTGTCAAGTGTGTTGTGAGTGTGGTAGCAGTGTGAGCATAAAGGTGAAATACAAGGGAGGAAGTTACAGGATCAAATGCCACTAAAAAAAACAAAAACCCCCCAAACAACCACTTTACTTTACTGGTCAAAAAAATCTAACAGAAAGTTCCTTAAGCTAGTACATGAGTCATCCCAAGGACCTTTCAGACCATTCAGTTCTCTATTTCTGATACCAACTACCTAACAGTTCGCAGAAGATAAAGTTTCCTTTCCTCACATCAATGACACGGATGAAAAAAGCTCCCTCTCCTCCCAACATGCTGCTGAAACAGTTGGAGTAATTTATCAGCCATCAGTGATTCCTATGATTGTTTATAGACTGCTCTATCACAGCTCCTAAATTTGCTACAGGTGCTGGTGGTGCTTCAGTCACTAAGTCGTGTCCAACTCTTATGACCCCATGGTCTGTGGCCTGCCAGCTCCTCTATCTATGGGATTCTCCAGGCAAGAATACTGGAATAAGTTGCCATTACATTCTCTAATTGCTATAGATGATATAGTGTTTATTCTAAAACTACTTCTTTTGAACTTCAAATGCTACTATTAGTTGTATTGTACAACTGAACAGAGGTTTGAAAACCTTTCTAAAACCTTGGAATTATGGTGGATCCTTAGATCAGGTTCTAGATATAACAATTTAAAGGGTTAAAATATGAGTTTAATTTTTTAAGATAAGATTGGCAACTTGGCAAACCATGAAGCCCTAAGTCTGAAACACATATCTGTCCTCTCAGGCACTCAGTGGTCATTTATCCAGCACCTTCTATGCATCACACAGGAGCCAGCAGTGAATATTTATAGTTAGAAGATGGGACTTAGATTCATCCTTTGCCAGAGTTTCAGCTCTTCCACAAATCACTCTAATCTGAATACAGAAACGCGTGTGTACACACATACTCCCTTTAAAATCTGTCATCCACAACAGCCTTAATTCTATTTATTTATCTTTTCACTCTACAATTTTAAGATAAAAAATAAGTTTATCACTTCCTATAGGAAGTTATGATAATCATTTAATCCTTGTCTTTAAAAATATATATTCTTACATTGTGTTTCTAAATAAATCCTACATTTCTCAAAGCATACCACAGGAAACCAGATAGGTGAACTCTGTCTTTCTCTAATTGTGGCCCTATCACATGGCTTGTGAAACTTCCAGACCAGGGACTGAACCTGTACCCCCTGCAGCGGAAGCTCAGTCTTAACGCTTAGACCACCAGGGAAGTCCAGGTGAACTCTACTTTTCATTGCTTAACTACAGGAAGGAAAGGCCCTCTCACTCTGGGAAGCACTTTCTACCCCTGAAGTGCAGTCCCTAAGTGCCTGGTTGTGGGAGAGAGTGGAGAAGTTGAAACTAGAGCATTCTAGAAACTGCTTGGGTGGGATTTTGGCCCATAATTTGATGAGACTCAGGATTAACCATTCCTTTTGGCTCAGACGGTAAAGCGTCTGTCTATGATGTGGGAGACCCGGGTTCGATCCCTGGGTTGGAAAGATCCCTTGGAGAAGGAAATGGCAATCCACTCTGGTACTATTGCCTGGAAAATCCCATGGACTGAGGAGCCTGGTAGGCTACAGTCCATGGGGTCGCAAAGAGTCGGACACGACTGAGCGACTTCACGTTCACGTTCACGTTTCCATCACTAATCATCATACAAGATAACGGTATAGAGGAAAGAGAGCTCTCACTATGAAAAATGTCTTCACTGGCACCCTAGCCAAAGGTTATGCTGTATGTAGACAGGAACATGGAGTCCAAGTTTCTACCACACCAAGTGTCAGGGGGTGCCACGGGGCTCACTGTGTCCTTCAAACTTCTTATGCTGATGTCCTAACTCTCAGTACTTCAGCTGTTGTTGTTAAGTCACTAAGTCATGTCCGACTCTTTGTGACCCCATGAACTGCAACATGCCAGGATTCCCTGTCCTTCACTACTTTCTGGAGTTTGCTCAAACCCATGTCCACTGAGACAGTGATACCGTCCAACCATTTCATCCTCTGTCACCCTTTTATCTTACTGCCTTTAATCTTTCCCAGCATCAGGGTCTTTTCCGATGAGTCAGTTCTTTGCATCAGGTGGCCAAAGTATTGGCGCTTCAGCTTCAGCATCAGTTCTTCCAATGAATATTCGGGACTGATCTCCTTTAGGACTTACTGGTTTGATCTCCTTGATGTCCAAGGGATTCTCAAGAGTCTTCTCCAGCACCACAGTTCAAAAGCATCAATTCTTTGGCGCTCAGCCTTCTTTATGGTCTAAGTTTCACATCTGCACATGACTACTGGAAAAGCCATAGCTTTGACTATATGGACCTTTGTTGGCAAAGTGGTATCTCTGCTTTAAATACACTGTCTAGGTTTCTCATAGCAACTTAGAAGGTGACATTTGGAGAGAAAGTCTTTGCAGGAGTAACCAGTTGAAAGAGGTCACGAAGGGTGGAGTCTAACCCAGTATTACTGGTATCTTTGTAAAAGGGGAAGTGTCTTCAGAGAGACACGTGTAGAGGGAAGATAATGTGAGAAGACTCAGGGAGAAGTTGCCCACCTACAAGCCAAAGAGAGAGGCCTGGGACAGATCCTCTCCTCATAGCCCTCAGAAGGAACTGACCCTACCAATGACAATGATTTTGGACTTCAGAGCTGTGAGACAATGCATTTCTGTTGTCCCCAGTCTGTGGTACTTTGTCATAGCAGCCCTGATCACATAGGGTAACTCAAAGGGAAGGTGTTATCAAAGGGGTCAATTAAGATGTGGAAACAAGAACTTCCCTGGTGGTCCAGTGGTTAAGATTCCATGTTCCCAATGCAGGAGGCACAGGTTCGATCGCTGGTCAGGGAACTAAGATTCTAATGGCCGAGATGTGGCCCCCAAAAAAGATGGAGAAAGAACATTCATTGGTCAAGTTATATCCATGTTGTTTTCTTAATAGATCTGAAAGTTATTTAGTTTTTAAGTCTGGCTTAAAATATATAGAAGTTACAGCAACTAACATTTATTGGCCCCGCATTATGAGCCATGCTGATGTATATGGTTTCAAACAAGTAAGGGATGTACTTTTAGCTGGCCCCTTTTTATAAATGAGGACACAGACTTGCAAAAGTTACTTGTGTCATGGTCAGAGTAGTCCTGTCAGTTTCCATCTTGCACAGGTTCCCACATTCTCTGTGAAAGTGGGATGGGGACTTAGCATGTTCGAGAATCACACACCACAGCAGCAACCGAATACTGCTTTTGACATGTGGATCCTGCTGCATGTTAGGATGGCAAGAACGGTTGTCAAAAGCAAAATTCATTATCCTCTGCCAAAGGAGGAGGGGGCCAGGAAAAGGATGAGTAGAAACATTAATTCTACACCACAAATTAAGAAGAAGGACCTTGTTTTTCCTTGACCTAATTAGCTCGTTAATAAGAAGCATGATGGGGCTTCCCCAGGGCTCAGTGGTAAAGAAACGATCTGCCAATGCAGGAGATGAGGGTTCAATCCCCAGGTCAGGAAGATTTCCTGGAGGAGGAAATGGCAACCCACTCCAGTATTCTTGCTTGGGAAAGCCCATAGGCAAAGGAGCCTGGCAGGCTACTATCCACGGGATTGCACCGAGTCAGGCACAACTTAGCAACTAAACACAAACAAAACAGGAAAGAATAACAGAATACACAGGGGGAAGAGCAAGTTTTGCCAGTGTGTTTGTCAACCCTAATGCTTTCATTAAAAATGAAAAAGAAGAGCCTACTCTTCATGTCTATACCTTTTAAAGTTAGAATGCTCTCTCTCCTGCCTCTTGCAAGCAAAAATCTAAATCAAACGCTTAAGAAAAAAGAAAGAAAGCACACACCCACAGCATGCTTTTCCTCTGTCTGTATTACACTGCTGCTAAGTTGCTTCAGTCGTGTCTGGTTTGACTCTGTGTGACCCCATAGATGGCAGCCCACCAGGCTCCCCTGTCCCTGGGATTCTCCAAGCAAGAACACTGGAGTGGGTTGCCATTTCCTCCTCCAATGCATGAAAGTGAAAAGTGAAAGTCAAGTCGCTCAGTTGTGTCTGACTCCTAGCAACCCCATGGACTGCAGCCTACCAGGCTCCTCTGTCCATGGGATTTTTCCAGGCAAGAGTACTGGAGTGGGTTCCCATTGCCTTCTCCACTGTATTTCACTAAGAAGAATCTAACACTAGTTACTCTTACTGAGTTTCAGCTGAATCAGACACGCCCTTCTATCTAGTTGGCCACTACTCCTATTCTTCTCTGTCTTAATTCCTCAGCTCCCATTCCTCATTTTCTTTCCCCAAAATCCATATCTGTGCAGCCTAATCTGTCTTGCCTAAACATCTCTGATGACTTCTCACTGACATCTTTGACCTGCATAGAAGACCCTTGCTTGCATTTGAGCACCAACCTGCCTTTTCAGATCCTCAGCTCCCATGGACCTTACTGCACCCAGACACAAGCTCCACCATTGTCCATGGTTCCCTAAAAACATGCTATTTACTTTGCTAATTTCGTGACTGTCTCCTGTGAGTTTCTAACCTAGAGGACTCTAGCCTCTCTTGTTCACCTTGGGAACTAACATTTCTCAAGACTCACCTTGGGCTTACCCTGCCAAGTCCCCTTCAGTATTACTCCTTCTCTCCTCCCCTCCCACATTACTTCCCTCCCAGCCTCACTCATCACAAAATTAACCATTCCTGTCCCTTGAGTCTCCTTACACTTTGGACATCCTCTTCAAGGAGATTCAAATACTCTGCAACTTTCTTTTCATACTTTTTCCCTCCCAATGGACCGATGAGAAAGGGACATTTTCCTAATTTTTTTCCAGCCCTAATACATCCAATACATAGCACACTGTAGGGTGGGAAACGGTTAAACATCCCACTCCCATTCAGTAAACAGAACTGAACTGGGCCAGTCACTTAACTTTGGGGTCTGTTTCTTCATTTGCAATAGGATGGGATTCTGCCTATTCTGCCTATCTTACAGAGTTGCTTCAGAAACCAAATGGGATAAACATGTTGGGAAGTACACTGAAAACTAAAAAGAACTTAATGGGTACAGGGTTGTACTACTGTTCTTTTAGCAGAGAAGCCATGTTTATCGCCTTTTGTAGCACACAGAAGGAAGGACCACATGTTATCAAAGAAGTCAGAGGACTGGGAAGGACCCCTGCATCATGAGCTGAGGCTTTCAAAGAGTGCGAAGCAGAACACACAGGCATATTGTCTACACGCAGCCAAGACAGTGTCATTTCTTCCATGCTACACCTCACCAACCTCCAGATTTCAGGTGGATTCTCTAGGGGTTATTCCTTCATGTCTGTGCCATTATCCATAGACCTGAACATCACATAAAATGCTATGATTAGAAGGACCTAATCAATATTAATCAGAATTCCTCCTTGGCACAAATATTGCAACTAGATTCCATACAAAATTCAACTCAGAAAAGGCAGTGGACCATGCCTTCCTAATTCCAAAATATTCATAAACCCAAAATCCAGGAAACTGTTACTGTCTTAATATAGATCTTTCACAATAACATTGAAATCTCAGTTATTCAGTGCACTTCCCTTTTTTTCTTTTTTATCGGTTGCAGAAGCCAAATAGATGAATCAAACTTAATGGTAAGCAAAGCAATCTTCAGAAGGTCAACTATATTTAGGTAAATTACTTCTCAACATGATGTTATTATGACTGATTTTTTTTTTCCTTCTAGTATCAAATATTCTATAAGAATTCTTCTGTTGGCTTAAGTTCTATACATTATCTTTGCTATATGTCAAGTGAAATTTGTCAAAGGCTTTTTAAAAACATTAATAGTTCATATGAATATCAAAATGTCTTACCTCCTTGGGGAAAAAGGGTCCAAGGATAGAATAGCACATCATGGAACCTAAGTTAATGGAAGCTGCTGATATCAGTACAAAAATCTGTTCTCTTGAAAGCCGCCTGGATGTCTCCATTGCACCTACTGGAGGGCCATCACCTTGAAAGCAAATAGGCTGCAATTAAATACAGTAATTGGGGCTACTGATCAAAGTACAGAAATGTCATTTGTGTACAGACAATGTACTCTGAAGGTAATATCTGCTGAGCTAAAGGCTATTTTGAATATAGCATATTTGGTCTAATGTAACACAATCCTTGTATATCACTGCAATTTTCAAAACATATCACTTTCATTTACATTACTATTTCCTATTAGAATTTCAGTGCAGAATTTATCAAACCATCTGCTTTGTTTTGCCTTCACCTTAAGGCTTATTTGTTTCACCTTTAATAGATACTTTCAAGAATGATGAGGTCACAGGGTGCTCTCCAAATGGTACTGTCCTCTGAAGTAATGTACTTTCTCAGGTTGAAAAGTGAAAGTGTTACTCACCCAGTTGTGTCCAATTCTTTGGGACCCCTTGGATTGTAGCCCACCAGGTTCCTCTGTCCATGGAATTCTCCAGGCAAGAATCCTGGAGTGGATAGCCATTCTCTTCTCCAAGAGGATCTTCTCGACCCAGGGATCAAACCTGGGTCTACTTCATTGCAGGTGGATCCTTTACTGTCAGAGCCACCAGAGAAGTCCACTTTCACAGGTTACTAGCTTCATATGCTACATGGACTCAATCATGTTTTAACCACTTCCTGTTAGTGGTTTATTAAGGTGGCTCAGTGGCAAAGAAGCTGCCTGCCAAGCAGGAGATGTGGTTCGATCCCTGGCTCAGGAAGATCACCTGGAGAAGGAAATGGCAACCACTCCAGTATTCCTGCCTGGAGAATCCCACGGACAGAGGAGCCTGGCCGGCTATAGTCCATGGAATCTGAAACAGTCAGACATGACTTATTGACTGAACAGCAGAAAAATTATTGAAGTGTAAGTAGGAAAAAACAAACTAAATCATTCAACTGGAGAAGTAATACTTACAGTGGCAGCTTCTGGAAAAACAAGTGTCATAAATCTATAAAACAGTAGTGTTTTACAGTAATTACTGGTCTTCTGCATCAATTAATATTTATTCCCAGGGCTAAATTACCATTTAATTTAAAGACACCAGGTCAATTACTCAGTTCCAAACACTCAGTAAATCTATTTGCAATTTTTAAATTATAAATGGTTTTAAGAGAAAAGAAGTTTAAGAAAATATATTTGTATTTTCTGTATTTTCAGAGTTTGCCATTAAATTTGTGAGACAGAAGGAAGTCTTAAGAAGTTTTAAAAATTTTGGTAGTGGACGAGGAAAGGAACTGAAAGAGTTAAAAGGGTTAGGGGGATAACAGTGGGGCTGGAAATGTCACTATTTGCGTTTTCCTAAAGGGCATACTTATTTGAATGCATTCTTAAACACACACTACTTAAAAGTAGAGCCACAGAAAGTCATCAGAGACCACATCCTGTCACGCCAGTATCCAAACTTTAACCCTTTCCAGGGAGAAAAAAAATATCCACTGCCAGGACCCTGCCTTTTCCAATCTCTCTAAAACAAACCAAGCTAAAAGCAATTCAGCAAATCGCTGTTAAGAAACAGAACCCAAGCCACAGAGGTGCAACTGGCCTCTGGCTCTCCGTCACCTCCTGGGGGGCGTGGGCCTTCGGGGTCTCCCGGTGAGTCCATTGGCGGTGCACGGTCTCCGGCGCCTCGGCTCCCGGGTCCAAGCCCCTGGGACTCGACCTCGAACGAGCAGAAGCGCAGACGGCCACCGCTCAGCGCGGCCTAGACATCCCGGATTGCGTAAGGACAGCGCGCCTCAGAATTCCTCGTAGACCTGGACAACAGCGAGGAGCTCCCGGAGGCGGGGCGGGCGGAGAGGGGGCGGAGCAATGACTTTTTTTTTTTTAAGGCTCAGTCTGTTATCCACCAACAGCCAGGACCTGTCCTGTCCAGAAATACTCAGGTCTTGTCCATTTTCTTTCTGTATGGGAAAGGAAAAAAAAAAAAAAAAGAGTCTGTATTTCATATAACTGAGCCCCATATCTTAAAATGAGTAAAATTTAGGAGTACCAAAAGTAAGAAAGGAAGCTTATGTAGACACAGAAAACATAGGTAGTAGATAAAATTGAAAACTGGCTTCCCTGGCGGTTCAATGATAAAGAATGCACCTGCAATGCAGGAGACATGTGATCCATCCCTGGGTTGGGAAGGTCCCCTGGAGAAGGAAATGGCAACCAACTCCAGTATTCTTGACTGAGAAATCCCATGGACGGAAGAGCCTGGCGGGCTACAGTCCATGGTCGCAAAGAGTCGGACACGACTGTGAAACTTAAAAATGCAAATGTGAATTAGAAAATTAGGTTTATAATGACTTTTTTTTTTTAAAGTAAAATCAAGTTTATTTAGAGAGATGCATATTCCTTAGGCAGAATGCAGCCCATCTCAGAAGGGGAGAGTAGCCAGGACATTTTATTGAGTGAGTTATTCTTTAGAATGGGTGAATGGCGTAGTGTTTGTAACCACTGAAGCCAGACAGTAGTAACCTGGAAATGAATTAACTAATGTGAAGTACTCTGAGTTTAAAAAAAAATTGCAAGATTTATAATGAATGTTGAAGACACATGGTGGAGTTGCTGGGAGAACCACTTCTGGAAGGAGAGGCTCGAGGTTCAGTGCAGACATTGTCCTCAGCAGGACATACCCTCCTTCTGCATTCCTGGGATTCAAATAAGGAGGAAGGAAATTGAAAATATTTTTTTAAATTTTTTTCTAGAAATTTCCAAAAAGTGAAACTTGAATTTGCCAAGCAGGAGCAATTATTTGTAAATTACTTAAATTTCATTTATAACATTTACATTGCATTGGGTATTATAAGGCAATGGCACCCCATCCCAGTACTCTTGCCTGGAAAATCCCATGGACAGAGGACCCTAGTGGGCTGCAGTCCATGGGGTCGCTAAGAGTTGGACACCACTGAGCAACTTCACTTTCACTTTCCACTTTTATGCATTGGAGAAGGAAATGGCAATCCACTCCAGTGTTCTTGCCTGGAGAATCCCAGGGATGGGGGAGCCTGATGGGCTGCCGTCTGTGGGGTCACACAGAGTCGGATACGACTGAAGTGACTTAGCAGCAGCAGCAGCAGCAGCAGCAGAAATGATTTAAAGCACATAGAAGGATGTGCTATAGGTTATATGCAAAGGCCAGGCCGTTTTATATAGGGGACTTCAGCATCTGTGTTGGGGTGTTGGGGGTCCCGGAACAGATACCCTTGGATATCCAGGGATGACTGTACTAGCTGATTGTGACTCTGTGTCACAGGTCAGTTTCTCCATCTGTGTGACTGGGATTGTAACGCCTGTCATGGAGAGTGGTTGTGAGCACTGGTGATAAAGTATGTGAAGGGCTTGGCTCTGGAAAGTGAAGGCTGCTATGTTATTCTCACCCTCACAATTTTCTGGCACAAAAAAAAATAGAGGCTTCACTTATCTTCAACTGATGCCCTTAGATAACATATATACTCCCTTCTAGCAGATAAAACAGACACGGATCAACAATTTATTATAATGCAATGTGTTCTGTAAGAGAAACATATTGGAAGAATGGTTTACTTGTATTACTGTGTGTCTCAAAGATTATGTAAATATTTCTGGGAAAGCAAGTAGGAAAGGAGAGCCTGTAGAGATACTAAACAGGATTAGCTCTAGCAAAGTTTTCTTAAAGTGGACTCCAGAATCTTTTTGATCTAACCCCTGGCAGTTTCTCCAATCTTATTTTACTCTACATTCTTACTCCAATCTAACATCAAACCATAGAAGAGAATTTTCTTGAATTACTTGTTTGATGACTGCATTCTCTCTCTCTCTCTCTCTTTTTTTTTGTTCTTTCTTTCCAGACTGTTCTTTAAGCAGCTTTTGGGTTGCTAGACTGGTCCTCTTACTTATTACTCTACTTTTCATCTCTTTCTCTTTTTGCTCCATTTTATAAGAAGTTTCCTTAACTTCATCTTCCAATCAATCCTTTGACTGAATTTTTCATTTGTTGTTATCTCTTTCTCTGTATCCCTAGTCTCATTCTCTCTCCATCAACAATCATTCTTGCATGTTTAATACAAAATTTGTTTGTACATATTTTCATAAAATGTATATTTTTGTTTTGCAACTATCTATTTTTAATTTACATAAAGATTTTGTGGTACATATATTCATACTCCTATCTTCCTCTCACATCTAACCTCTCCTTCCAATCCTCCTTCCAGATCCTTAGTGTTATCGTGGAAAATATTATCATGGTATTAGTTTTCTGCACCCACTGTAACAAATAACCATGAATTTGGCAGCTTAAAATAACATAGCCCTGCAGGCCAATAGTTCAAGATCAATTTCACTGAGACAAAATCCAAAATAATCTCTAATCTCAAGATATTTAACTTAATCACACCTGGCCCCTTTTTTCAAAAGGTAACATTTATAACTTGCAGGGATTTAGAATGTGGACATATCTTTGGGATCCATTATCAGCCTACCACAACTATCTATTCATATTTTTATATGTTCATCTAGACATATATACACATCTGAAACATTTTTTTTCTTTACAAACTAAAATGGAATAATAATATGGTCTTTGTTTAAATATTACCTCCTCTGAGTTCAGTCTTACTCCTCTATCCAAAATACAGCCCCTTAACCCTTTGTCTCTTCATCCTTCTTTATTTTTCTTCCTAGTATCTGTATCAATCCGGGTTGCCTGTTTCTATTAAAATAATTGACTTCTGTTCATTTGAGCAGAAAATAAATTTATCCTAAGTTATTTGGCAACACATCAGGAGGATTGTACACACCACTCAGGGACTACATGCCTAAAACCAAATTCAGTGTTTATTGGTTGCTTGGTATAGATCTTTTTCCATCCTCTTACTCTTAGCCTATCCATGTCTTGGATATTAAAAATGCATCTCTAATAGACACAACATAGTTGATTTTTAAAAAATCCATTCTAATGATCTCTATTTTTAATTTGAGCAAATAGTTTACATTTAAGATGAATATTGACATGGTGGGATTTAAGTCTACTGAAACTCCAGTACTTTGGCCACCTCATGTGAAGAGTTGACTCATTGGAGAAGACTCTGATGCTGGGAGGGATTGAGGGCAAGAGGAGAAGGGGACGACAGAGGATGAGATGGCTGGATGGCATCACTGACTCGATGGATGTGAGTCTGAGTGACCTCCGGGAGTTGCTGATGGACAGGGAGGCCTGGTGTGCTGCAATTTATGGGGGTTGCAAAGAATCAGACATGACTAAGCGACTGATCTGATCTGATTTTTAAAAATTTTATTTACTTATTTATTTTTGGCTGTGCTGGGTCTTCATTGATGCTTCTGCTTTCCTCTAGTTGTGGCAAGTGGGGCTACTCTTCGTTGCAGAGCACAGACTCTAGGTGTGGGGGCTTCAGTGGTTGGGGTGCATGGGTTCAGTAGTTGCCACTTGAGTACAGGCTCAATAGTTGTGGCACATAGGTTTAGCTGCTCTGCGGCATGTGGGATCCTCCCAGACCAGGGATCAAACCCGTATCTCTCTTGCATTGGCAAGCGAATTCTTTACCAGTGAGCCACCAAGGAAGTCCCCTAAGTCTACTATTTTATTATTTGTTTTATATCTTCCCATCTGTTTTTTTTTTTAAAAATTAGTTTCTTCTTTATTATGGTCTTTTTGCTTAATTGAAAACAAATTTTGGAATTACATTGGAATTTATCTATTGTTTTTAGCTATGTCATTTTGTGTTATTTTTTAGAGGTTGCTTAGTGTTTTCAAAACACATTCTTAACATTTCTGGTCTACTTTGAGTTAATATTGTAGCACTTCATGCAAAGCATGAGAACCTTACCACCATATAGGTCCAGTTATCCAGTGTCAGCTTCTAATTATTTATGTTCTAGTTTTCATAAGCATTACAATTTTTTGCTTTATATAGTTGTATGTATTTTTAATTAATAAGAGAAAAATAATGTATCTTGAATAATACTTTGTAGAAACTCTGGATTCTCTTGTGTTCTTTCAAAGAGTATTGATTGCTTTTTCTTTTCTAATTTCAGCAGAGTTAAGCTGCTGCTGCTACTGCTAAGTCACTTCAGTCTTGTCCGACTCTGTGCGACCCCATAGACGGCAGCCCACCAGGCTCCCCCGTCCCTGGGATTCTCCAGGCAAGAACACTGGAGTGGGTTGCCATTTCCTTCTCCAACGCATGAAAGTGAAAAGTGAAAGTGAAGTCACTCAGTCATGTCTGACTCTCCGCGACCCTATGGATTGCAGCCTACCAGGTTCCTCCACCCATGGGATTTTCCAGGCAAGAGTACTGGACTGGGGTGCCATTGCCTTGACTCAAACTTTATGATTAGATAGCATCACCAACTCAATGGACATGAATCTGAGCAAATTCCGGGAGATAGTGAAGGCCAGGGGAGCTTGGTGTGCTGCAGTCCAGGATGTCAGAGAGTTGGACAGGACTTTGTGACTGAACAACAACAATGAACAATACACGTGTGTACAGGGCCCAATCAGAGATTTAGCTGAATCTGTACACAGAATCACTACACAGAATAATGGTCTTCACCTTTCTGGGACTACCACTCCCCTCCATTTTCGGTAGCTGTGTTTGCTCTAAATTCTGTCCTCTAGTTTTCAAGGCAGTAAAATCGAGGACCTCTGACTATTAGCTGTTCCACGCGGTGCTGACTGGGGGCTCCCCTCATACTGAAAACCATAAACATGGGAATTCAGCCAGTGCCATTCCTTTTCCCAGCTGTCAGTCTCCAACCCCACTCTGCACTTCTGTCTGCTTTGGGCCATCATCCAGGATCTGCAGGTAGTTGTTTCCAAACTTTTTAGACTTACATTAGTTATCTGCAAGAGGGTTAGTCTTGAAAAACCACTGGTAATGAATATTTACTGTAGTTTATTAAACTATTTAACCATGATGAATAGGATTAAAGATCTTCATTTAGTCATACAGTTAGCCAGACAGTTTGAGAAGCACTAAAACTCAGCAGTGGCCACAGGTCTGGAAAAGGTCAGTTTTCATTCCAATCCCAAAGAAAGGCAATGCCAAAGAATGCTCAAACTACCACACAAGTGCACTCATCTCACACGCTAGTAAAGTAATGCTCAAAATTCTCCAAGCCAGGCTTCAGCAATATGTGAACCGTGAACTTCCTGATGTTCAAGCTGGTTTTAGAAAAGGCAGAGGAACCAGAGATCAAATTGCCAACATGCGCTGGATCATGGAAAAAGCAAGAGAGTTCCAGAAAAACATCTGTTTCTGCTTTATTAACTATGCCAAAGCCTTTGACGGTGGTGGATCACAATAAACTGTGGAAAATTCTTCAAGAGATACCAGACCATCTGACCTGCCTCTTGAGAAATTTGTATGCAGGTCAGGAAGCAACAGTTAGAACTGGACATGGAACAACAGACTGGTTCCAAATAGGAAAAGGAGTACGTCAAGGCTGTATATTGTCACCCTGTTTATTTAACTTCTAGGCAGAGTACATCATGAGAAACGCTAGACTGGAAGAAGCACAAGCTGGAATCAAGATTGCCAGGAGAAATATCAGTAACCTCAGATATGCAGATGACACCACCCTTATGGCAGAAAGTGAAAAGGAACTAAAAATCCTTTTGATGAAAGTGAAAGAGAAGAGTGAAAAAGTTGGCTTAAAGCTCAACATGCAGAAAACGAAGATCATGGCATCCGGTCCCATCACTTCATGGGAAATAGAAGGGGAAACAGTGGAAACAGTGTCAGACTTTGTTTTTCTGGGCTCCAAAATCACTGCAGATGGTGACTGCAGCCATGAAATTAAAAGACGCTTACTCCTTGGAAGGAAAGTTATGACCAACCTAGATAGCATATTCAAAAGCAGAGACATCACTTTGCCAACAAAGGTTCGCCTAGTCAAGGCTATGGTCTTTCCTGTGGTCATGTATGGATGTGAGAGCTGGACTGTGAAGAAGGCTGAGCACCTAAGAATTGATGCTTTTGAACTGTGGTGTTGGAGAAGACTCTTGAGAGTCCCTTGGACTGCAAGGAGATCCAACCAGTCCATTCTGAAGGAGATCAGTCCTGGGATTTCTTTGGAAGGAATGATGTTGAAGTTGAAACTCCAGTACTTTGGCCACCTCATGAGAAGAGTTGACTCATTGGAAAAGACTCTGATGCTGGGAGGGATTGGGGGCAAGAGGAGAAGGGGACGACAGAGGATGAGATGGCTTCATGGTATCACTGGCTGGATGGACATGAGTCTGGGTGAACTCCAGGAGTTGTTGATGGACAGGGAGGCCTGGAGTGCTGGGATTCATGGGGTCGCAAAGAGTCGGACACGACTGAAGGACTGAACTGAATTGAATTTAAAATAATTTCTAAAAGTCCTATAACCCAAATCTCTGGAGTTACCTTGTTTCTATCATTCCCTAAACCTGATTGCTCAGCAAACCCTTTTAGTCTCTGAGCCAACTAGTTGCTACAAAGTATATTCATTTCATAGTGGGCGGGGGTGGGGGGGGGTTATGTAGACCATAGGTTACTCTGTTGCATATAATGAACTATAATTGATACAATATTATAGTTGTCCTAAAATTAAAAAAGGAACAGCTGTCATTTACAAGTAAAGAAACCATTTGTAATCTGGAGACAGGGGAGGGAAGCTGACAGCAACTACAGCTAAGTGTCATGTGGCTGAAGTCATACAATATTGCAAAATGACTATGGCAGACCACATAGATGCTCAACATTTATTAAAAGTTAAAATTAGTGTTTAAATGATGACATAGAATGTCCAAACCTTGTGCTAAAGAGCATCTCATCAATTCTCTGCTTCATTTTACAGTCGAAGCACTTTTGAGACCCAGAGACTAGAAGTACTTTGACCAAGACTACAGAGTCAGAAAATAGTATAGAATGGAATCTATATGAAGAATTCTTAACTACCAGTCTGCCCTTTAACTTCTTTGTTGGGGTTAAAACTGGTTGTGTTAGAAGGACTCTTTTTCCCCCTTTAATGTATGGGCTTAGTTGCTCAGTTGTGTCAGAGTCTTTGCAACCCCATGAACTGTAGCCCACCAGGCTCCTCTGTCCACGGGGATTCCTCATGCAAGAATACTGGAGTGGGTTGCCATGCCCTCCTCCAGGGGATCTTCCCAACCCAGAAATCGCATTGCAGGCAGATTCTTTACTGTCTGAGTCACCAGGGAAGCAGCCCCCACCCCACCCCCACCCACCCCTTTAATATAGCTCTAGTTTTAAGCACAGCAGCAGACCTGCCTTCATTCTAATGATCCTTCAATAAAACCTGCAGTTGTCGAATACACGTTAGCACATCAGGACCCATTTAAAAAAAAAAAAAAAAAAGTTACACAGATAACAGCAGAGTTGGTCTATAGGAAGCAGTATTGGGAGCTGAAATTTTGCACAACCAGGTTCTCTTTGTTGGCCAAGTGAATAAATTGCCCATGTTGCTGGTTTATAGTTAGTTCATTCATATACATTAAGTATTGCCTCTAATTGTTTAGTTCCTACCAATCCCGAACCAGGCCTGTGGTGAGCTGCCACAGCACCCAGACAGCTCTGTGTAGCATCTGGTAGCAAGAAAAACAGGGGCTGAGGAAACATTTTTAGTAAGACTTCAGAAAACTTACACATTATTTTTATAAAATGCTACTTAGAGACTTCATTAATCTATTCCACTCCACTCTCATTCATCTATTTTATTCTTTTTTATGCTGTTTCCTCTCACCAACTGCTTTCTCCTTTGATTCATCCTTTGATGTAATTGGATTCTGCTAGAGCTATTTTTCCGGAGAAGGCAATGGCACCCCACTCCAGTACTCTTGCCTGGAAAATCCCATGGGTGGAGGAGCCTGGTAGGCTGCAGTACATGGGGTCGTGAAGAGTCAGACACAACTGAGCGATTTCGCTTTCACTTTTCACTTTCACGCATTGGAGAAGGAAATGGCAACCCACTCCAGTGTTCTTGCCTGGAGAATCCCAGGGAGGGGGAGCCTGGTGGGCTACCGCCTACGGGGTCGCACAGAGTCAGACACGACTGAAGTGACTTAGCAGCAGCAGCAGCAGCACCAGAGCTATTTTTCGGCTACAATTATTTTTCTTCAATATGTTTAAAATCATATGCTACATAAGCCGAGGCTAGACCTATGTTCTGGAGCTTCAGCAGGATAATAGTTTTAAATTGTTTTCATGTTTTTAGCTTCCATTTCCATCCATTATATTTATTTCTACTCCCCAAAGTGGAAACATTTAAAAGTTTTCAAATTAAAAGTGGTTTTCTGGGATTCCCAAAGCCTCCAACTAGCTCACAACAGGCATAAATTTGTCACAGTAGATGTCAACATGGCTTTCTTTTTGGTGTGCTGACTACCCAGATGCTTCTTTAATCTTATTTCATTCCATGAATTCATTTAGGACACACTGGTTTAGTGACTCCAATATGTAAGTCACGGTACTAAATGCCAGATGCTTTAGGACAGGAGAAAGATTATATTAAGAACCTTTCCATGTATTCTCCTGTGAAGTTATTTATAAGGTAAGTAACTATGTCACTGGAGAAGACTCTTGACAGTCCCTTGGACAGCAAGATGATCAAGCCAGTCAATCCTGAGGGAAATCAACCTTGAATACTCACTGAAGGACTGATGCTGAAACTGAAGCTCCAATACTTCAGCCACCTGTTGTGAAGAGCTGACCCATTGGAAAAGACTCTGATGCTGGGAAAGATTGTGGGCAGGAGGAGAAGGGGCCGACAAAGAATGAGATGGTTGGAGGGTATCACCGACTCAATAGACATGAATGACTTTGAGCAAGCTCTGGGAGATGGTGATGGACGGGGAGCCTGGCATACTGCAGTCCATGGGGTCACAAAGAGTCGAACGAGACTGAGACTGAACAGCAACAGCTACCACTTCACAGGCAGTGGTGAACACTTTTAACAATTATCTCTTTTTACTCCTCACAATATTGTAATATTATTACTTTACTGACTCAGAAAAATAAGCCATTTGCCAAAGGCCACAGAGTTAGCTGGAATTTGAACTCAGCTCAGCTAGGCCCCACCACTCCCTGATATAAAATCTTTCCTGTGCACTGGTTTAGCTTCTGTTCCCACTTTTGGTCTTTTAAGTAAAGCTTTTTTCAGTTCAACACAAAGATCTTTCCTAGTATTCAAACTGTTCTTCATCCCCCTTTTTTTGACATCTGTCGTGGGTTGAATTGTGTCCCCACAAAATATATAGGTCAAAGTCCCAACCCCAGCACCCCACATCAAGACCTTATTTGGAAATAGAATTATTCTATATATAATTAATTTGGACACAGAGTCAGATGTGCACACAGGTAGAACATCCTGTGAAGACTGGAGTTATGCTGTCACAAATGAAGGAACATCAAGATTGCTGGCAAACCTCAGAAGTTAAGAGAAAGGCATGGAACAGATTTCCCCCTTAGCGGTAACCAGTCCTGCAAATACCTTGATTTCAAACCTCCTGTCTTCAAAACTATGAGAAAATAACTTTGCTGTTTAAGCTACCAGTTTGCCATACTTTGCTATGGCAGCCCTAGCAAACTAGTATATTTACACTTAGACGATTCAGAAACTCAGATTTCTACTGCTGTCTTTTTCTGACTGACACTGCAATATTCCTCTTCTCTGTTTATGTGATTTTTTACAGGATGAAGGTAGAACCAGTGGTATCATTGCCAAATGTGAGATGTCAAGAGTTATCTTTGAAATCTTGATCTCCCTCCCACATTTGGGCAATCATCCAAATGGCTGAAGGCTTAGAAGCATCAGCTTTGAAGTCAATTGGGCTCAAATATCAGTTTCCACATTTACTAGCTGTGTAGCTTGGGCAACTCCTTAAGCCTAAGTTTCTTTCCCTATTAAAAGGGCTAACACCACCACTACCACATGAAGTTTCGATGATACTTAAGGGAGAAAATATAATAATTAGTACATAAACTGACATGTAAACAAAATTACCTATCATCATTAACATTTCTAAAACACACAAACTTTAGAATTTATTTTTCATAGGTATTTCAGACACATATTTGTGTACATTATTTAAGCATTATAATCTGCCAGTATGAGAGTGACTCTAGCTATGAACTCCCCTGAGGCCTATCAGGTGTTATTTGGCTCAAATCTTAATCTCACCACAAACATGAGAGCAGCAGGAGTAAATATACTCATTTTTATAAACTCTGTTCCCCACCCCCCAAAAGCTCAAAAGTTAAGTGAATAAGTGAACAACATTTTAGGATGAGCTATGGATGGAAATAAGTAGGTTCAACATGTATATAACAAAAGCTTGAAAGGTAATACTGAACAAAATGGATTAAAATTCCATTATATCATTACTTTGCCTAACTCTACCTCACACTCTGAACACGTTACTCATTTTTGTTTCTTTTTTCACAGTACTCAAGAATTTAACGTTATCTGTTCGCTCTTCGTTGTTCGCTGGATGCATAGGTGCTAGCACCTATCAAACGCTTAATAATTGCTGTCTTGGCTACTTGTCAGAAGAGGAAGTTAGAACACAAGAAATGACATCAGGCTATATTTCATTATCATGTATTTCATTAGCGTTGGAAACGCTGGTGGGGGAATGGTCAGTCAATGCAAAATTCAGAATATTGCTTTCCGAGAAAGTCAAAGTTAAAACTGACTTCTCAGAGAAGATTCCACTAACTCCGCCAGTCCTGGAAGGCGAAATTAACGCCGGATTTCTCAAAGACTTCATTTTCTTCTTTGTATTCCCAGACCCTATCCCTATGTTTGGTACACTGTATTTCAAATGCACCTGCTGAATTCCGATGTGGGCGGGATTACGAATGCACGGGGCAATTTAGTGTTCAAAACAAAACCCTAAAAACAAAAACCCCCAAACCAAAACTTCTTTTAGAACCAACTACATTAGGAAACCGTAACCAATCACTAGGCTGGCCAGGGGTGTCACTTAACAGTGGTCTGCAAAGTGGAATTTGAGATGTGCTTCAGAAGTAGCGAAAACGTGCTGGCTGTCGTTTCAAGAAAACACAGACACACAAGCACGCGCGCGAGCACCCACAGACTGACAAATTTACGAACATTCATAGTGACTTAGAAACGAAGCGAGAGAGTGTGCCGCTCAGGGAGGCCAAGTTAGCAGGGTCGACGTCAAAGTGAAGTCGCTCAGTCGTGTCCTACTCTTTGCAACCCCACGGACTGTAGCCTACCAGGCTCCTCTGTCCACGGGATTTTCCAGGCAACAGTACAGGAGTGGATTGCCATTTCCTTCTCCAAGGGATCTTCCCAACCCAGGGATCGAACCCGGGTCTCCCGCATCGTAGACAGACGCTTTATCGTCTGAGCCACCAGGGTCGATAGGAAATTACAATTACGGCGTAGTAAGGGTTAAAATTCGTTTTCCGCCTCAGCCTGGGCTGCCTGGGCTCACAGAGCTTTAAAAGATCGCGCGGACAGCAGAGCCTGGCCCTTCTCGCGCTCCGTAGAAGAAGCTCTCTGGGCCTTCGCAGGCCGCGCCTCTATCGGGAAATGACGTTAAGAAGCTGCCCGCGTTAGTGCCTGCTACGTGAGCCAATGACCGGCCGAGCAGAGTCAGAAAGTTAGTAGGAGTCCTCTCTCAGGACCTCCTCAATCCGGAAACAGAAATTCTCCAGGCCCGGCATTGCCAGAGCCAGCTCTTCCATAGTAGGGAGTGCGCACGCGCCCAGGGGTCCTGGGAAACCCTTAAATACCGTCATGCGGGCGCAATCGTTCTCTTTCCCTGCCGCCGCGGAGCCGCGCGGAGGCGGAGGCTCGGGGTGAGTGAGGCAAAGTAAAGGTGTTGGTTATGCAGCGTGGCTGCATTTTACTTGGAGTTGGCGTTGAGTATGTGGGGCTAATAGGGATCATTTCTTTAACTTATTGCTGTTTGTTTTGCAGTGCATTCAAGATTCGGCTCCACCCGTAACCCACCGCCATGGCCGAGGAAGGGTGAGCCCAGGGCTGGGTGTTGGGGCGGGCAAAGCGTGGGCCTGGACCCAGTAGCGTGGTTTCTAGATGTGCCGTGGAGCCGTAAGCGCATCTGGCCTACCTTGCTGATGACTGCCGAGTCCAAGGCGTTAGATTGTGGGCGAGAATTTACCACATTAAAAAAACTTAAAATTTTTGTCTTTTAGCATTGCTGCTGGAGGTGTAATGGACGTTAATACTGCTCTGCAAGAGGTGCTGAAGACCGCCCTCATCCACGATGGCTTAGCACGTGGAATTCGCGAAGCTGCGAAAGCTTTAGACAAGTACGTGTATCAGTCTCAATACTGTGGGTTGTTGGAACCGGAGCAAAACTGCAGCCGAGGGAAGAAAGCGTGAAGTTCATGGTGTTAGCACAAAAGTTCTGAATGACATCCGTTCTACAGGAAACATAGGAAAAGGTATCAGCTCAGAACTTTAATGGCCCGCTGAGTGTGTGGGTTTTGAATGGGGATGAACGTTTGATTCTTGAAGTAAAACTACAGTGTTTGAATGATGACTTAAGTTGTCGGATACCCCTTCACTCCTTATATGAGTGAAATCTCATAGTCTGACAAACCTGTAGGTTGGGGGCTAATTTCACTATTAGTTCGGGAATAGATGGGAACCTTCATTTTGAACTTTGGAGACTTAAACCACTAAATTACTGTGGCAGAAACATTTGGATTTAGCATGAAGTTAGTAAGTAGTAGCTGTGGGGGTCAATGTGGATGAGAAATACTTGTAAATTTACTCAGTGAGGTCTTTGGGCTAGTTGTCTTGGCAAAACAACTGTTTAAGGTTTAAAGCCAAAATTAAGGACCACTAAGCTGAGTGAAGGCTGCAGTCCATGGGGTCGCGAAGAGTCGGACACGACTGAGCGACTTCACTTTCACTTTTCATGCATTGGAGAAGGAAATGGCAACCCACTCTAGTGTTCTTGCCTGGAGAATCCCAGGGACGGGGGAGCCTGGTGGGCTGCTGTCTATGGGGTTGCATAGAGTCGGACACGACTGAAGAGACTCAGCAGGAGCAGCAAGTTGAGTGAATTTAAATCTATTAATTTGGGGTAAATTTGCCAGTGGAACCAGCCTTTCTTGGAAAGCTGGTAGAATCTCCTTTACTATTCTGCAGGAAAATACTGTGCAATATTAGATTGGGCCCAGTAACAGTTAAACAGTTGCTATATGTGAAATTTAGAGTTTTACAAGTTATTGAAGATTAGGTGGTTCTATAGACAGATGGAAGTAAAGAAATAGTATGCTTTCTGGCAGCTACTTCAAACTGAAGTAGTGTTCTCCAATGCCTGGTTAGGTTTTTGCCAGTGTATCCAGTGCAAAGATAATTATCTTACAGACTGCAGGTGGATTTAGACCTAGATTTTAGCTTCTACTGTTGGATTTTGCATTTCAGGCGCCAAGCCCATCTGTGTGTGCTTGCATCCAACTGTGATGAGCCTATGTATGTCAAGTTGGTGGAGGCCCTTTGTGCTGAGCATCAAATCAACCTGATTAAAGTAAGTTACTCTTTGGATTTTGTGTTTGTGAAATAGAAATCACCTTATTGTAAATAAGGCCATTTACAGACCTGTGTCCACATAAAGGCTATCCATAATGATTTTTGTCATACCAGAGAAAGTTTGTAAAGAACTCTTCTGCAGGTCTGAAAAGCATCACAAACTTGGCATTTGTTGGCTATGCTAACGCTAGTTAGGGAAGCATTTTTATTCCTGAAGATTTAAATGCTGGTGTTACGTTGATAACCTGCGTAGGGTATTGATAGGTTTCTTTGGGCTGTACATGATGACAACTGGCTCCCTCTACTGAACCATGGTGAGGAAACTGCCATGTCACCCTATCTGACTACAGCCACCTTTCATCTAATATATTGTCAGTAGTATTAGTGCCTACTAGTGTGGTGATTTATTTTTGTTCTTATTCCCCCTAATAGGTTGATGACAACAAGAAACTAGGGGAATGGGTAGGCCTCTGTAAAATTGACAGAGAGGGAAAACCTCGTAAAGTGGTTGGTTGCAGTTGTGTGGTGGTTAAGGTAAGCTGATATTTATGTCTGGCATAAATGTTGTACTGGGTACCCATGCTTAACATGGGATATATATCAATGTCTGTTTGGAGAAGTAATACTAGTTACATTATCATACAAAGCTTAAAACTGATCGAGGGTTCATTATACAAAGTATGACTGTTATATTTTGTGGTTAGATTTTTGTCCCATCCTTGTCAGAAATGACACAACGTGGAATTTTGTGTGAATTTTTGAATGAGTTTTATGTAGAGATCTTCTGTCCAAGTGACGTTAGTGTGTCAGATGGTTGTTTTTCAGTGTTTTAGTCATGCAGTCGTATGTGACTTTTTGTGACCCCATGGACTGGAGCCCACCAAAAGCCTCTGTCCATGGAATTCTCCAGGCAAGAATACTGGAGTGGCTAGTCATTCCCTTTCAGGGGTAATCCTGACCCAGGGATCAAACCCGAGTCTCCCACATCACAGGCAGATTCAAAACAAGCAAAAACATCTTAGTAATTGATTCTGATATAGAAAGTGAAAATGAAACTCATGGTGCTGGATAATACAGTTGTATCAGATATAACTATTGAATGTAATAGTTCTCAAAATGTAAATGAAATTACAGTTTTTGGCCAGGCCACAGGTGTTAGTTTCAGCAAAAATCTCCTGGTCAATAATGAGTTAACCCTGTAATAAGTCACTTAAAAGTCACTTAAAAAAGCAAAGGTGTAATTCTCAACAGACGTAGAAAGTCTTTCTTACAGAAAAAGGAAATAAGCCATGATTAAGCCAGCCAAAGAATCTGCTAACCTGAATGTGTTTCTGCAGAAATTTAGAAAATGCTGGCAATAGGAAAGCCATGTTACGAGCCTTAAAGACATTGAGGTCATTAAGGTCCCTGAAAATGGCTACAAGGCATTTTAATGGTGGGAAAAACTTAATAAGATGTGCTTTTTTTTTTTTTTTTTGTAAAGCTTCACTAACCTAATGCTAACAACTTGGGAGTTTGTAAATTTTAGTAAAATCACATTTGTTTTTTAGGACTATGGCAAAGAATCTCAGGCCAAGGATGTCATCGAGGAGTACTTCAAATGCAAGAAATGATGAAATAAACTGATTTCTTGTTTTCCATCTCTGGCTTTTTATTTGGGGTAGAAAAATTAAAGTGTGTTAATGAAGGACAAAAGATTCATTGCAAAATAACTGGATGCATGCTGTTTGTCCTGGTTTCTAAGTGAAAGCATTTTTCCCAACCAGTAAGTAATTTGAGTTGTCAAGTAGAGCCCAAGTGAAGATAGGCTTGGTGATGGTCAAGGTTTTATTGGGTGGATATTTATGACTGACAAGCTGATCTGTAGCCTACAAAAGTGAACTGGACAAATCAGCAAAATACAAAGGAAACTGGATTGGATTTAGGCTGTGGGGCACTAGAAGGTATATGAAGTGCAGGTGTGCTTTTGTACAGCCCATTAGGGCAGGTCTGATGCTGCTGCTGCTAAGTCGCTTCAGTCCTGTCCAACTCTGTGTGACCCCATAGACGGCAGCCCACCAGGCTCCTCTGTCCCTGGGATTCTCCAGGCAAGAATACCGGAGTGGGTTGCCATTTCCTTCTCCAATGCATGAAAGTGAAAGTGAAGTCGCTCAGTCGAGTCCGACTCTTAGTCACCCCATGGAGCCTACCAGGCTCCTCTGTCCATGGGATTTTCCAGGCAAGAGTACCGGGGTGGGGTGCCATTGCCTTCTCCTAGGGCAGGTCAGGGTTTCTTATTTAAATACCAGTCACAGAAACGTGTTTTCATGTACTCAAGTCCCCAAAATTCTCAGGGAAAGGCAATGGTGATCTGTGTACTTGAAGCCTGAGTCAAGTTGAGATTGTAGGAATATGAAATCCCCTTATAGATAACCAAGTGGGGTACTTTGAGTTTCTCTTAGCTTACCAGTCTAATGCAGTGACAGGGCACATGGGAAAAGGAATTAGTTTTAATTGCAGTTTCTTTATGTCTTAATTGATTCTCTGTACTGTATCTGGTGCCGTTTTAGTGTGTTTATGTAGTGGGAAAACCATATGTTTGATCTTTATGGGACAGTGTAATTCAGGCTAGGAAAAATAGAATTACTGCAATGTGTGTTTTCATACTGACTCACTGGCCCTTCTCGAAATGAGTGCTAGGAAGGCTTTGTTTGGCCTTTGTTACTCTCAGCTGTCATTCAGTTGTGTCTGACTGCAGTCCCATGGACCTGTCCATCATGGGGGAGTATGAGGGCACAAAGCCCTTGATTAAGGGACTCGAGTTGGAGCAAACACCAAGAGATGATGGGCAGAGAAGCCTAGTGAGCTGCAGTAAATGGGGTTGCAGAGTTGGACAGGACTCTGAACAACTGAATTTTTCCCTTTTTTGGGAAATTTTTTTCCTACCAGGCTCCTCTGTCCATGGAATTTTCCAGGCAAGAGTACTGGAATGGGCTGCCATTTCCTTCTTCAGGGGATCTTCCCGACCTAGGGATCGAACCTCGGTCTCCTGCACTGCAGACCAACACTCTACCATCTGAACCACCAGGGAAGCCCAGGTTTATCTGAGGGAGCTCATCCAAAATGTCAGGGCAGATGCAGGTATCTTTAGTGGGGAAAATAATTCACATTACCAGAGGATTCTGGCCAGTCCATTACATGATACTGGTTTTTTCTCCCAGGGAGAGTGAGGCTTCCAGTTCACTTGAGCTGCAAGAAAACCTACATGGCAGTTTTTTTCCTGTTCCTAATTTTTTGTCTCATCTTGACTTTATTAAAATTTCTAGTATGTGTATTTTTGGTAAGCCACTTCAAATTCTTAACAAAGAACAACCAGGACATCCATAGGAAAACTGTAAAACGCTGAATCAGGCTGAGACCTTGAGGCAGTGAAACCACTGAGGGTAACAGGCAGGAGGCCAGGGGTCTCCAAATGGAGGAAGTAGCCTGCAAGTGTCAGACATTTGTACCTCTTAAGTGGAAGGAGGAAACAAACTAGCAATATTTTTTTCTGTCTCTATGCAAATTTATAAGGTTTCTCTTAAAATACTGTTGCCATAATTACACTTGGTTTCACATGAAGTTAACTATTCTCAAACCTTGTGAGAACCAATGCATTTTTTCTTGTAGAAATGTTTGTCTTAAGCTATGCTCATGTGCTATGCATTTACCCCAAACTCTGTCTTCACGTGAGTTCCGCCTCATGGCTCAGAACCTACTTGACAAACCAGTATGTTATACTCAGATATTGTTCCCCTAATCTATATAAACGAAACTACTTGTATGGTAATCTGTCCTACAAGATTCAATTTAATCATTTTATGGCCCAGGATGAACCATTTGGTGTCAAGATTATCCCAAAATGCATCTTATAGGTGAAGGGCCTGGTGCCATTCTGTGTTTTAAGACATTGCTTTCTTTCATTAACGGACTGCTATTGACTATGTAACATCCAGCTGAAGACTAGCAGGGGAGTACTCTTCTGCCCCCTTCTGATGTGTATGTCAGAAGCTTTCTCTATCTCCTTTATACTTTAATAAAACTTTATTACACAAAGCTCTGGTCTTTCCTGTGGTCATGTATGGATGTGAGAGCTGGACTGTGAAGAAGGCTGAGCGCCGAAGAATTGATGCTTTTGAACTGTGGTGTTGGAGAAGACTCTTGAGAGTCCCTTGGACTGCAAGGAGATCCAACCAGTCCATTCTGAAGGAGATCAGCCCTGGGATTTCTTTGGAAGGAATGATGCTAAAGTTGAAACTCCAGTATTTTGGCCACCTCATGCGAAGAGTTGACTCATTGGAGAAGACTCTGATGCTGGGAGGGATTGGGGGCAGGAGGAGAAGGGGACGACAGAGGATGAGATGGCTGGATGGCATCACTAACTCGATGGTTGTGAGTCTGAGTGACCTCCGAGAGCTGGTGATGGACAGGGAGGCCTGGCGTGCTGCAGTTCATGGGGTCGCAAAGAGTTGGACACGACTGAGCGACTGATCTGATCTGATCTGAGTGATGAAGCTCGTCTCTGGCCCCGGATTGAATTCTTCTCCAGAGGCCAAGAATCCTGGCCATCTTTTCATTCAGCAACAACTTTTCACCACTATATAGGCAGAGGTGTTACAAAGCTTGGAAACATGGAAATACCTGTTAGTAATACTGAAGACTAACCTAACCCTTAATATGGTGCTTGAATTTGCTTTTTAAATTTTTTTTATAGATGAGTGTACAAAGAGCTGGGCTCAAGGAAAATGTTAGGCACAAGCAAGATTTGAATGCACCCTATACTTGATCGATGGTGGGAAGAGAGGATATTTAACCAAGGAGGGGAAATAAGATCTTGGCCTTCATTCCAGGCTGAGGATGGGGCAGGATGACGGCACAGAGGGATAGGGCATTGTCCCAGCTGGGGTCCTCATGAAGCTCAAGCTGCAAGGCAGAATTTGAAGCAGTAATATCTAAGAGCAATGGAGTTGTCATGGCCGGGCTGTAGAGGTGCCCTAAAGGTCATCACACCTTCCCAACCTCCCAGCGAGAACCTGTTGGGTGAAGTCTGAATCGTTGCAGGTGCTCAGGTGCTGGGGGTAGAGGAGTAGTTGGGGATCAAAGTTGAAGATGAATTTCCCAGAGGGTGATGAGTTTGGGCTACATACATAATACATCAGTGTTCAGAAAGACTGGTGGTGATACTGCTCTTGGCAAAAACTTCAACCCTTTTTAAAAAGCACTGCTTACACTTTGGATGGCATAAGCACACCTAAATTAATGCTTTATCATGTGTAAAATACTTTAGCTTTTTATCCAAAACCTACAAGGCCGAGTCACAGTCAACTGATTAGAATTGTATCGCAACCTGGGTTTTGTTTGAAAAGACTTAGAAATGAGGAAGGTGGGTTACCCTGAGTTTTTTAAGACCTGCACTAAAATGGACAGTTTGCTAAGCTCTCTCCTAGTTTGCATGAAGTGTACCTTCCTTAAAAGAGTGTTGACTTATGTTCAGTGACTATCTTCACCACATACATTCCTAATTTGTTTTCAGTGGCACATTGGTTTTGGGAAGGGAGTGAACAGGAGAAGAAACCAAAGTGTTTTCGTAGGTAGAAGCTGAGCCTCAAATTTACTGTTAAGGAGCTAAACTGGGTTGTGAAACAAAAACTGGTGGTTATTCCATGGCTCCTCCAGCCTGGAAGATTCTGTTAACCTTGCGTTTTCTGATGATAAAGGGTACATCTTAGTGGGATTTTATGGTGCTATAAGGACAGAATGGAAGGGCATTTGCTTAAAAATATTGCTTATTTTTTAAGCAATATTCAGAAAATGTGCAGTAAGACCACATTTTGTAAAAATTAAAGAAAGGAATATAAGGGCACATCCCTGCAGAAGAAAGAGTTATACATCAAGGTTTTAATGGTTGTTTCTGGAAAGGTGGGTGTTTTGCTGCCTTTTTTTTTTTTTTTTTTGCTTTAATGTGCATTGCATTTTTAGTAAAAAAATTCTTGAAGAAATGAAAGAATGGTACAAGATATTCTTAGGGTTAATTTTAAGTAACATTAATACAAAGCTTTAACAATTTTTTATGTTTTGTGAACACGTGGTTTGTCTAACACTTGGAGGCATCAGGACAGGTTTAAAAGACTGAATTCAGACCTGGCCAGCAGAGGGCGGTAAGAAGCTAGTGTCAGAGCGACTTATCCGTGTGAAGATAAGCGTAGACTGTACTGCAAGCTCCTGGTAGAAAAGGATTCTTCTCCCACCCCTGGAAAATTGTTGGGCTTTAGTGTACTATTTCTGGTTGCGCTTGCTTTTTTGTCGTGATATTGCAGAATCCACACTCCCTAGCTGGGGAAGTCAATAGTGGTGACTACAACTAAGAAATTGAAGCTCTACATGTTCCTAGAGGAAGAGGTTTTGCTCTGTGATAATCAATTGTGTATTCTTATTAAGCCTCTTTCTCTACCACTATACCAAGAATTTATCTGATGCCATCTGAAAGCCAAAAGGTTTCAGAGCAGACCTATTCTGAAAAATGGGCATAATTTCAAAAGCAGCAAAGCCACAGCTGCACTCTGGATTATAATCCACGGTATAGCTCCGTGGAAGCACTGACTTTGTTCTGAGCTGTATCTCTGGTGCCTAGAATAGTGCTTGGTGTGGTAAACATTCAAATATTTTCTGTCAGATGAGTAGATATGAACTGCCAGTTTATGTTTAGTTAATTTGAGAGTTCTCTTCATAGGCTTAAATTCCTCAACCATTTTTGACACTTTAATTTCTTATTTACTTATTTTTTTTCTGGCAACAGGATGACTCCAAGTTGGGCCCCTTCTAGACAAGGATGGTGCCAAATTGTCTGAACTTCCCCTGTCTCCAAATCTCCTCTAGGGAGCAGGGCAGAGAAACATATCCTATCATAATATGGGGTACATGGCTCTAAGAGTCTGAAAACATAATTTTAAAAGCTATTATGAGACCCGAGAACAGTAAAAAACATATGAGTTCAGGGAAACTTTTTACACTGCAGTAATTTCTTTTTGAAGCCTATTTATTGAGAGACATGCCAACAGCACAGTATTGTACAACTGATGGGAATTAAACCTTACACAAATGTAGTATTTGTCTTTATTTTTCCATCTCTCAACTGCCCCAAACTAAAATTTACAAACAGATGTAAAAATCCCATTTGAACCTGGTTGGCTTGTTAGAGAAATATGGGGTCAAAGGCTTGTGACATTTTGTAGGGCTTACACCAGGTTAAAAGGAGCAAAATGCACATAAAAAAATAAATATGAGATCCGTAAAGGGAAAATAAACTATTAACATACAAAACGCTGCAAATTAAAAATCCTGTCTTCTCTTTTAGATCTGATGCTTGGATATACTTTAGTGAGTTCCAGGGGTCAGCAGATGTGTGGCTAAATGGGTGTGTTGTGTCTTGCTGGGAGGTACCTACCCACATGTGGATCATAAAGTGATACAGTTATGCCATTATTTTAGTAGGAAGTATACATGTATGATTTTAAAGAAGAAATAAAACCTTTTCCATCTCCATCTACAAGCTGCATTTTGAAATAAAATAATCCAGTTCAAAATTTGATTCCAGATTTCTGTCATGTAAAGAGTCTAGAAATTTTATTTTCAAGAAAATACGAAAATGATAATGTGGATGATGTTAACGTGCAGAAGCAAAGTTCAAAGCCCTATGTGGAGAGGAAACTGTGAGATTTTTTTCAGATTTTTAAATAACTTGTCAAGGCATAACACTTGTTATTACCTTTATTATTGCCTGCCTAGTGTTGCTGTGTAAAGTGAGGCTCATTTAAAGGGTCCTGGGTTGTATTGCTGCCCTGTGGAGTCTTGCTAATAGACTACAGAGCGGATGGAGGTTTAGCTAACATTCAGTTACAGTTTGAAGCTATCCTTTGGGTGGTGGTAAAAATAAGACAGGTTAAGAAATGAGCTTCTCTTCAAAGAAATTTCTGTGTTTTGGTAAAACTTCTGAGGACCTTTCTCCTATCAGGCTAGTAGAACAGTGAACAACAACAGTGTCTTTAATGAAGCAAAAACCTGCCTGTTGGATGAATCTCAGGACTCTCCATTTTCAAGTAAGATTACAGATTATTTGTGGCAAGTGAAGATAACATTTTTAAAGCAAGCTGTATTTCTGAGGGATGCAGGAGAGAAGAAGGCAGAGAAAGACAAGACTGGAGAGGAGTGATGGGCGGGTGGAGAAGGAGACAAAAAGGAAGAGAGATGGAAGGAGGAAGATGTGGGGACGGGAGAAAGAGAGGGAGAGACGGAAATGATGCATATTCAGGTTGTTATGAAATAGTTTAAAAGATTTATTTACACATTGTTTTCTTCAGTTAAAAAAGAATGTCAACATTCACCTTTGATTTTAGAAGGTCAGCATTCACTTAACATTAGAAATCATTAGTTGAAAATAAATATAATTTAGTTGCATATTAGCTGACCAGTCACACTTCTATTGCATTGGGTACTGCCCCAGTAGTTATTTTCCCTGGTGGGTCTCAACTGATATTTCTCTCAACTGAAAGTATCTATATGCTTTAATCATTGTCAGTCCCCAGACTTGTACTTATGTGTTGAAATTTTTTCTCAGCAGCAAAGTAAAATATTTTATTCTACCTATACAGTTCAACTCTGCCTTCCTAGTAAGGCATTCACATTTGGCAATTACCAACCAGTTTGGATAAGAGATGCAAAGTCTTATTTATTGCTTTATCTAAACTGGAAAATAACCAAAGAAAAATTTCTCCAACATATAAACAACATGTAACAAAAACAAAACCCCTATGTAGCATTGAGTGGAACAACATGTAAACTATTCCTTTACTCCTATAATTCTATGATTCCTTGATTTCTGCTTTGGTACTTTGATAATGAAAGTTAAACAACTGTGAAAAGAAATACAGACATTTCTTTTATCTTGACATTTTGCTATCCTAGGCAGTTCCCAAACTGCTTCGTGTTTGATTTTAGTCCTTTGAAGAGGATCTACCAGGAAGGGATTCTTACATAATTCTGGGTTCCGGATTCTATTTAAGATGAATCATTTAGTGTAAAAAACATTGTATTTGTATAATATCTATCATGATTACCTCTCAGCTTATTTATAAATGATACAAAATTTAGGGAATTAGACAAATCCTTCTACTTAATGGCACAAGTGATATTCTTTAATACGATCATCTAAAATAATCATTAATGGTGACTGTGATAAATTATTCTCTAAGAGTTAGTAGTATCATTACTGGCTGTGTTATTTTCTAGAAGTAACTGTGTATGCTGACCAAAATGTGGCCTTGCTACTTTCTTCCTGTATTTCTGGAGAAGATGCTCTGTCTTGACCAGAGAGGACTGAGCTGGGAATTTAGGCCTGAAGTCTCCCATTGTAGACTCTACTTGCAGTTAGAAACTGAATTTTTTTCAGTTGGAAAGACCTGAAAAATGATCTCATTTGGTTCCCTCATTTTCCATCTGAGAGGACAGAGCCCCATATCCCAGGATATGCTCCAAGAAGCCTTTGGACATGTGGCTAAACTGATGATAGGAACTGTCATTTTGTTGAAGGTTAAAATATTCTCTGTTTAATATATGTGGAAGGAATACACTTTGTAAATTGATACGGGTATATTGATGAAGAATATCAGGGATGAGCATCACAAACATACTATGAGTCCAGAAACACTTTTTAGTGCCTGAAAAATAAGCTAACAAGGGCAATTTGTTAGCTTCCATGGAGGTGTGTACAGATGTGGAAGAATGTCTTTTACAAAGCCAATATGTATAAGCATCATCTCCCTCAGGCCATCATTTGCACTGTGCACTTTGAGTTTGTGCAGTATTTTCCTGACCTGCACTTGTTCCCTTTAATTTAGGCCACCAGCAGTGATGTAGGATAATGGAGTCTCCTGAATTAGGGACTTAACAACAGAATCCTTGTTGGGCCCTTAATACACAGGTGAACTAGCAGATTCAAGGACGTGCCTTTAAAGAGAAGGAAAGATGAGGGGAGCCATTTGTCCAGAAATGAGTGATGTGAAGAAAACCTGCCTGAAGGTGAAATCATGAGAGAGTATTTTACAAAAGATTACAGCTAGTTCTTTGCCTTGCCATCAAATAAAGTAAAAAATTAATGTAATTTTTGGAAGCAGTTATAAATAAAGGAATATTGCTATCTATAATTAGTTGTTAGGGGAATTGGACTTATAAAAAATAATCCAGGATTGGGTATCCTTTCCATAGTGTTGATAGAATATTGCTAATGTTTGCAGAGAAGAACCTGCTTTTTAAAGATCTCTTTAAGATGAATGAGCCTAAGACATGGATTCTCATGCTAGACTAGCATGCAGTTCCTGTCCACAAAAATCTGGAGAGACAATTAACATGCCAGTTATTGATTTGTAGTGATAACAAGAGAAGAAGAAAAACTATTTTTTTGAGATATGGAATTCTAGTGGATATGTTTTCAGATTCTGAAAATTAGAGACAAAAAGAATCTTTTGAAAAGTGCCTTTATTTTCTTGTATTTGTGCTTTGGTGAAATTCCAGTGTAATTTCTGTTGTTGTTAGCTGCTTTTGTCTTCCACTTCCTTGCTGCCCTTTGTGTTTCTAAATTTGGATCCATTGGAGAGAAACAGAATGCCTTAGCCAATATTACAGTTTACCATACATGATTGTTATTTTTAATATTTTAAACTGTTTTATTTTTGTTTACATTGAACAAAATCATTAAAATTTAGGTAATATGAAAACCATATTCAAAAACATCAGAGCTACCAATTTAATGTTTAGATAAAGACTTCAAAACTTCTCACGAATAGCTTCTATATAAAACATACCAAATTTAAAATTATTATAGCGTTGCCATCTTGAATAAAATTGGTTTTAATTTACTGGCTGAAAAACACTTTATAAACAAGACAACAATCTCTAGTTCTCCACTGTGCATTCCTTTCGAGGGTCATTTCAGGACATTCTGCGCAGTGACCAGAAGAGGGCAGCATGACCTCGGCTGTGGGAAAAGCTGCGCAAACCAGCGCTTTCTGAACTGAGAAGGCTGGAAGCTGACGAAGAGCAGACTTACAGCAGCAGGTGCTGCAGTGTGTCTATCAAGCAGGATACACAGGAAACAAATGTGAAATAAAACTGTTTAATGCCTCTGAATGCTGCGGATTTTTACGCATATTTTCCAGAGCAATCGCCCCTTCCCTTGTAAAAATGAAGTGGGTCAGATGTTGAGATTTTTATGGGATTTAGAAAGCTGTACATGCCTAACTAAGACCTTGCCTCCCCAGCTGGGGGATTTCTAATCTCTATTTTTTTTTCCTATGGAGTCGTGATTTTCTAAGAACAGTAGACTCATCTTCCTTATTTCTTCTCAAATTTCTAAAGTGATCTTAATGATAAGGAATAAGGAACCCAGATCTCAGGCCGAAAAAATTACATATATGCATCTGAACTATTACCATCTGTTTTGTTGCAATATTAGTACAGGAAAGAAAAGATTAGATTGGTAAATCTATGGACCTCAAGATCTTAAGACCTCAACTTCTATTTAGTATCCAGTTTGCTTTCCTTGAGGGGGCAGCTTCCAGGGAATACAAGCCTGCAGTGTGCAACTGGGATATATTTTGGTGAAATACACATATATCAATATCTATATCTTTATCTCTATATCTATCTATCTATATACCTAAATTTGCATGTGTGTAAAGAACTTGTATGCTTTCTTAGCTTCTTTCAGGAAATTTAACCATGGCAAATTACCATGTATTGGTTTTAAGAAAAAGAGGAGAAAATGAGGGCCGAAATTGAGAAATTTTATTGCTACCTATGTTAGATCTTTACTCTGGTTAGAAAAGAAAAGATTCAAAGGATTATTTTACATTGGTGAGTTGCATTCCAGCCTCAACTTTCATTTAAAAATTCTATATTCTTTAAAGTTTCCTTTAGGAGAGATTTCCCAAAAACCTTACCTCTGAAATACGGATTTCTGTTGCTCATTTTCATTTACTTTTCATTTTTAATTTCCTCATGTCTGCATATAATCTGTTTTGGATAGCGCTTGCCTTTCCCCCACCCCAGCCCCGTTTTGAGAAAGCAACCCTTCCTTAATGGCTTAAGTTTGACTTGTGTGTTCTAAATAGAACATTTTATTAATATGTTCATTTTTTCCATTAAAATCTTGGGTTAACAAATGCATAAATATAGCATTTATGGATTCAGCAGGTGAACTTGAAGTCTAGTTTACCGCTTGGCAGCTAATATCATTGGCAGGATTACTTTATCAGAAATAATGACTTAAGTGTGAATTTGAATACATGAAAACCATAGACATTTAATCATAATGCGATCAGAGGTTTATCCTGGCTTCCATACTTAGTGTGTGTGTGCACTCAGTTGTGTCTGACTCTTTGCAACCCCATGGACTATAGCCCACCAGACTCCTCTGTCCTTGAGATTTCTCAATCCAGAATACTGGAATGGGTTGCCATTTCTTCCTTCAGGGGATCTTTCTGACAGGGATCGAACCTTAGTCTCCTGCATTGGCAGATGGATTCTTTACCACTGAACCTATACTTAGTAGGGAGGGAATATCTGATTTTAAAACCCATTCCACATTTCTTTTTCAATATGCTGGGTCTCCCCATTAAATAATTGTAAACAAAGACATTGGTACTAATTTTCATCCCTTTTGACAGATGAAGAATTTAAAAATGGAATTTGACAGGTTTTTGGTGTTTTTGTAAGGCTGATGTCTGGGCATCAGATTGGTTAGTATAGGTTGTTATAGTGTCCATACCAATCCGCTTGATAAGGGTATTGCAGTGTGCACGTGTGCACTCACTCACACACACACACACACACACACACACACACACACACACACACACATACACATACATACACATAATGATTGCTCAGCCCACACTGGCTTTATGGTCAGTGATTGGGGTGGAGGCTTGGGTGTGAATCCTGGTTTCGCTGGTTAGTTATCATAAGATGCTAGAAAAGTCATTTAGTTTATTTAAATCCCCATTCTTTTTCTCTAAAATAGAAATACTATTACTATTTCATAGTTTTGTGTGTATGTGTGTATGTGAAGATTAACTGAGAAAATATATGTAAAGTGCTTAGTTTAGTGTCTAGAAGATAAATGATGGTGGTTATTATGATGATAAAGAATTATCACAGCAGATTTGAATACATATAAAAAGTATAATCAGACTACTTTTTCCTTGCAAATCCCTAACCTACGTAAAGATAGCTTTAAGATCTGTTAAAAACTTGGATATCCTCTAAGGAATAGGTTATAACTTTTCGTTATACAGTGCTTGAGACAATATATTTGTGTAACCTTCTCAGAAAAGTTTTATAAATAGCTTTCATAGGCCATGGACTTTATTAGGGTCCTGTTCCTGAGGGATTCATAGAAGCTGGTCTGAAGATTATTTAAAAAGATTATAGAAAACTGTTCTGCCCAGTGGGAGTTTATGTCTGTTCAGACTTCTATTCTTGGCTTCAGCCCTCAACTGGCTTTGTACCTCCATAGATAACATGCGTGTTGAGTTAAGAGCATTGGTTGTGGTCATTTGGAACTTTTATTCTGAACAGTATTTCCCAAACAAGAAAATTTTGCTCTGTACTAGCATACTGGATGTTTAACGCAATGTGTTCACTTTATTTCTGTAGAGTTACTCTGTTGTTTTTGCCTAAGAAACAAAATAAGTATTTTGAAAATCTTGGTCTTTTCCTTGAAAACCCTTTGACTTTGGGTCCTTTGTTTGCTTGTTTGTTTGTTTTCAGTTACAATTTAGGTCTTTGAGCAAAGAGGTCAGATAATCATTCTTCTTTACCTGTCCTTCCTTCTGGTTGCCCATTTGTGTGCCTATATTAGCTTATAAATTGCATACTTGAGTAAGAGTTTCTTGAAGGTTGGAAACAATCTTCTTATGTACTCTCCCTAATGCCTAGTAAGATATTTTGTTCAAATGGTGCTTAACAATGAAGATGTGACTATGAACTGTAGCCATATTTTGTGTATTAGTGATATAAACACTGCCAAGAATAATTAGGCTGAAATGGAGGCTCTTTATCCTGGAAGGATGACAATTGAATATTATGATGAGGAATACGTATGGTATAGATTAACCAACAGTCTTCCCATTATAATTTACGCTAACTTAGAAAAGAAATAAAATAGAAAGATAGTTTATATACTGAGTAGTCAATATGTAACTCCAAGTGGCGATATGGGCTAAGAAGAGTAAGTTTCATTAAATATAGAGGCAAAATGTAGAAGGAATAGTTAATGGAAGCTGCATTTAAGAAATGGAAGCTGTTTTAAGAAATCTCTGAACTTTAAAGCTACTGTGAGCTGCTGCCATCTTGGCAGTTCTACCAAGATTCAGTTCAGTTCAGTTCAATTCAGTTGCTCAGTCCAGCTCTTTGCGACCCCATGGACTGCAGCACGCCAGGCTTCCTTGTCCATCACCAACTCCCAGAGCTTACTCAAACTCATGTCCATTGAGTCCATGATGCCTTCTAACCATCTCATTCTCTGTCATCCCCTTATCCCACCTTCAATCTTTCCCAGCATCAGGGTCTTATTCAATGGGTCAGTTCTTTGCATCAGGTGGCCAAAGTATTGAAGCTTCAGCTTCAGCATCAGTCCTTCCAGTGAATATTCAGGACTGATTTCTTTTAGGATGGACTGATCGGATCTCCTTGCAGTCCAAGGGACTCTCAAGAGTCTTCTCTAACACAACAGTCAAAAGCATCAATTCTTCGGCACTCAGTTTTCTTTATAGTCCAGCTCTCACATCCATACATGACTACTGGAAAAACCATAGCTTTGACTAGATGGACCTTTATTGGCAAGTATGTCTCTGCTTTTTAATATGCTGTAAGGTTGGTCACAGCTTTTATTCCAAGGAGCAAGTGTCTTTTAATTTCATGGCTGCAGTCACCATCTGCAGTGATTTTGGAGCCCCCAAAATAAAGTCTCTCACTATTTCCATTGTTTACCTATCCATTTGCCATTAAGTAATGGGACTGGATGCATGATATTAGTTTGCTGAATGTTGAGTTTTAAGCCCAAATTTTCACTCTCCTCTTTTACTTTCATCAAGAGGCTCTTTAGTTCTTTGCTTTCTGCCATAAGGTTGTTGTCATCTGTATATCTGAGTTATTGATATTTCTCCTGGCAATCTTGATTCTAGCTTGTGCTTCATCCAGCCTGGCACTTCATATGATGTACTCTGCATAGCAGTTATATAAGCAGGGTGACAATATACAGACTTGACGTACTCCTTTCCCGATTTGGAACCAGTCTGTTGTTCCATGTCCAGTTCTAATCGTTGCTTCTTGACCTGCATACAGGTTTCTCAGGAGGCAGGTCAGATGGTATTCCCATCTCTTTAACATGTCCACAGTTTGTTGTGATCCACACAGTCAAAGGCTTTGTTGTAGTCAGTAAAGTAGAAGTAGATGTTTTTCTGGAACTCTCTTGCTTTTTTGATGATCCAGCAGATGCTGACAATTTGATCTCTGGTTCCTCTGCATTTTTGAAATCCAGCCTGAACATCTGGAAGTTCACGGTTCATGTACCTTTGAACCTGTATTGGAGAATTTTGAGCATTACTTTGCTAGCATGTGAGATGAGTGCAATTGTGTGGAGGTTTGAACATTCTCTGGCACTGCCATTCTTTGGCATTTCCTTTCTTTGGGATTGGAATGAAAACTGACCTTTTCCAGTCCTGTGGCCACTGCTGAGTTTTCCAAATTTGCTGGCGTATTGAGTGCAGCACTTTCACAGCATCATCTCTTAGGATTTGAAATAGCTCAACTGGAATTCCATCACCTCCACTAGCTTTGTTCATAGTGATACTTCCTAAGGTCCACTTGACTTCGCATTTCAGGATGTCTGGCTCTAGGTGAGTGATCACACCATTGTGGTTATCTGGGTCATGAAGATCTTTTTTGTACAGTTCTTCTGTGTATTCTTGCCACCTCTTCTTAGTATCTTCTGCTTCTGTTAGGTCCATACCATTTCTGTCCTTTATTGTGCCCATCTTTGCATGAAATATTCTCTTGGTATCTCCAATTTTCTTTTTTTTTATTTTTTATTTTTTTTATTTATTTTTTTTTTTTTTTTTTTTTTTTTTTTATTTTTGCAGGGGAAAATGGACAAAGGAAAGGATCAATGAGGGTGGGAGGGAAATGGGAAGAAAGAAGGGGATTGATGGTGGGGAGGAGTATATGTAATTTCTTAACCAATGGCTTTCTGTTTTTAATCACAAAGAACACTTAAAAAAAATCATGGTGAGTTCATCTTATATTAGGAGGTTTGTTCTCGAAATGAAAAGTTCAGGAAACAAAAAGTCCAGTTTGGGTGTCCTCATCTTTAGGCACATCTTGGTATTTTGTATTGGTAAGTCTATCTTTACCACAATATATTATTTAGGACAGGATCACATTTGTCACCTCTTCCTGCCTACTTCCCAAAGTGGTACCAAACCCACAAAATAGTCAATAAACCTCCACAGAGTGAGCAAATAAGTTTTTTTTTTTTTTTTTAAACTCTCCTGAGTGAACTGAATTTTTGGAGGCTCATAGGTAAATATGTTTTCCTCTTTACTTTGTCTATTACAGCCAGATTATATGAGTGGGGTGTTAAAGTCTCCCACTATTATTGTATTGCTCTAGAGAATGTCCTTTAGTTTTTGTTGGAGAAATGGTTTAGTGGTGCAAAATTCTCTTAACTTTTGCTTATCTGTGAAGCTTTTGATTTCTCCTTCATATTTGAATGAGATCCTTGCTGGATACAATAATCTAGGCTGTAAGTTATTTTCCTTCATCACTTTAATTACGTCTTGCCATTCCCTCCTGGCTTGGAGAGTTTCTATTGAAAGATCAGCTGTTATCCTTATGGGAATTCCCTTGTGAGTTATTTGATGTTTTTCCCTTGCTGCTTTTAATATTTGTTCTTTATATTTAATCTTTGTTAATTTGATTAATATGTGTCTTGGGGTGTTTCGCTTTGGGTTTATCCTGTTAGGGACTCTCTGGATTTCTTGAACTTGAGTGGTAATTTCCTTCTCCATTTTAGGGAAGTTTTCAACTATTATCTCCTCAAGGATTTCCTCATGATCTTTCTTTTTATCTTCTTCTTCTGGAACTCCTATGATTCGAATGTTGTAGCGTTTGATGTTATCCTGGAGGTTTCTGAAATTGTCCTCATTTCTTTTGATACGTTTTTCTTTTTTCTCGTCTGATTCATTTATTTCTAGGATTCTATCTTCTAGTTCACTAATCCTATCTTCTGCCTCTGTTATTCTACTATTTGTTGCCTCCAGGGTGTTTTGGATCTCATTTATTGCCTTATTCATTATGTGTTGACTCTTTTTTATTTCTTCTAGGTCCTTGTTAAACCTTTCTTGCATCTTCTCAATCCTTGTCTCCAGACTCTTTAACTGTGATTCTATTTTGATTTCGAGATTTTGAATTAATTTCGCTATCATTATTCGGAATTCTTTATCAGGTAGATTCCCTATCTCTTCCTCTTTGGTTTGGATTGGTGGGGATCTACCCTGTTCCTTTAGCTGCTGGGTATTCTTTTGTCTCTTCATTTTGTTAAAATTGCCAAATTTAGAGTGTCCTTACTATATTCTGGTAGTTTGTTGAATTCTCTTTATTGAGGCGGTTTACAGGTCTTTTCAATATCTGATCTCTGCCTTGTTACAGAGGGGGCGGAGATGAACACCCAAATCTAAACCGGCCAGGTTCAGGCACTCAGATAATCCTCAGAAGCACAGACTTGGTTCAGTCTGCGTTTTATGCCCTTCCCAGATCCGAGTAGCGCAGGTGATGAAATGTTCAGCGAGCGCAGGTGCTGCGACTTATCGCCTCTCCGCCACTCAGTTTTCTGGGTATACAAGCAGCGCACTTTCTCAGGCAGATGTTGACCATCCAGAGCCCCAAGAAGCGTGAGTCAGCACTGAAACCTACTCACAGTTCCGTTAGACAGTGTCTCTCTAGGGCTGTAATTGCCCGCCTCTGGCCCTGGTTGCCTGTCACCGGAGTGGGATGGCCTGCAGCTGGCCAACTCTGTGCAGCCCCCTGTTCCGTAAGTAGTCCTGGTGGTGTCCCAAGTTAGGGCTGGCCTTTGATGTAGTAGATAACCGACAGTCTGGTTATTTCGCTCAGATAGCGCCCGAGATAGCCAGGCCAAATCCTTTCTCAAAGCAATGCAGGCCTCGCCGCTCCTCCTAGCCCAGCCCCCACTTGCCAATAGCAAATGCTGGTGTCCGCGCCAGTTCTCCGCAAAAGGAGTTACCGCAGGGCTCGTTTTCTCGTTTTGAAGACAATGAGCTGTCTTTCTAAGTGCCTGATGTCCTCTGCCGGCATTCAGAAGTTGTTTTATCGAGTTTATTCAGCATTCAAATGTTCTTTTAATGGATTTGTGGAGGAGAAAGTATTCTCCCCGTCTTACTCGTCCGCCATCTTAGCTCCTCCCCTCCAATTTTCTTGAAGAGTCCTCTAGTCTTTCCTATTCTATTGTTTTCCTCTATTTCTTTGCATTTAATGCTAAGGAAAACTTTCTTATCTCTTCTTGCTATTCTTTGGCACTCTGCATTCAAATGGGTATATCTTTCTTTTTTTCTTTGCCTTTAGCTTCTGTTCCTTTCACAGCTATTTGTAAGGCCTCCTCAGATAACCTTTTTGCCTTTTTCCATTTCTTTTTCTTGGGGCTGGCCTTGATCACTGCCTCCTGTACAATGTCATGAGCCTCAGTCCATAGTTCTTCAGGCACTCTGTCTAGGAGATCTAATGCCTTGAATCTATTTATTACTTCCACTGTAATCACAAGGGATTTGATTTAGGTCATACCTGAATGGTCTAGTGGTTTTCCCTACTTTCTTTAATTTAAGAGCAAGAATCCCTCAGAAGAAATGGAGTAGCCATCACAGTCGACAAAAAAACCCAAAATGCAGTACTTGGATGTGATCTCAAAAATGACAGAATGATCTCTGTTTCCAAGGCAAACCATTCAATATCACTGTAATCCAAGTCTATGCCCCAACCAGTAATGCTGAAGAAGCTGAACTTAATGGTTTATAAATACCTACAAGACCTTCTAGAACTAACACCCATTAAAAGATGTCCTTTTAATTACAGGGGACTGGAATGCAAAAGTGGGAAGTCAAGAGATACCTGGAGTAACAGGCAAATTTGGCCTTGGAGTATAAACTGAAGCAGGTCAAAGGCTAACAGAGTTTTGCCAAGAGAACACACTGGTCATAGTAAACACCCTCTTCCAAAAACACAAGAGAAGAGTCTATACATGGACATCACCAGATGATCAATATCAAAATCAGATTGATTATACCAGCCAAAAATGGGGTATCTCTATACAGTGAACAAAAAACAAGACCGGGAGCTGACTGTGGCTCACCATGAACTCCTTATTGCCAAATTCTACCAAGATTGAGTCATTCTATTAGACCAGCAGGGCCCTGACTTTGACAATGGTGTTGTTTGGTTGCTAAGTCACGTCCAACTCTTTTGAGACCCCATGGACTCTAGCCCTCCAGGCTCCTCTGTCACTGGGATTTCTCAGGGAAGAATTCTACAGTGGGTTGCTATTTCTTCTCCAGAGGATCTTCCCAACCCAGGGATCGAACCTGCATATCTTGTGTCTCCTGCATTGGCAGGTGGATGGTTTACTATTGAGCCACCAGGGAAGCCTGACTTTGACAATCAGGCTGTCTTATTTTTTAGGAGTCAAAAAGAATGGAATGTATAAGTTATAATTATTTTATTCTTGTCCTTAGCACCCTTCATCATCCTCCCCTAGCAATCCCCTAACCCTGGTTAATACAGTACTTTTCCTGGTCCATCCATGAACCACATAGGCATACACCACTGCAGAAAATCATACAACCAAACCAACTGGTTTCATGTTGAATATATAAGAATGCAGGTAGGAGGTTAAAACTGTGGTGGCAACTTGATGTTTCTTACTGACTATTTCTATTTTTTTCTTACTGAAATAAGCAAGGTCACCAGCCAGAATCAGCATGCGGGGTGAGGTGAAGATTTGAGGTGAGAGGAGAGTGACAAAGTCCATGGGCAAAGCATATGATCCCAAATCCCCTTCAGATATCGTCCCTGTTACTCAGTTCTCATTTAGAGCAGAACTACCCACAAGAGCTGCTTATACTCCCTGTCTTCAGTTCTGCTTCCAGTTCATCTTGAAATTACTCCAGTCATGTATTCACCCAGAATTTATCTGAAACTTCTCAGGGTCACTGGTGAGTTCAGTTCAGTCACTCAGTCATGTCCAACTCTTTGGGACCCCATGGACTGTAGCACACCAAGCTTCCCTGTCTATCACTAAGTCTCAGAACTTGCTCAAACTCATGTCCTTGTTGTTAAATTTAATGGTCACTCTCAGTCCTCACCTTTATTTGACTTCTCAGTAGCGTTTGACAGTTGACCACTCCCTCCTCTCTGAAATACTTTCTAGTCTTCTGTTTTTTCCTACTTCATTGACTCCTTCTTCTTGGTCTGCATCACCAATTCTTCATCCTGTCTCTGACCCAGTGTTGGGGAATGCAAGTTTTATCCCTCGAATCTCTTCTCTGTCCACACACACTCTTGGTCTCATCCACACAGATGTGGAGGGCTTCCAATGTATATGTCTGTTGCAGACCTTTTCCCTGAACTCTGGAAGCATACTCACACTGCTTACTTGACATCTGTGGTTGAATATGTAACAGGCTTCTCAAACATCTGGTATTTCCTCGAAAAACTTCCTTCCTTCCTGATTCCTCCCCATTGCAAAAAATTACAACTTTAGCCTCTTAATTGCTCAGACTAAAAAGTTGGGAGTCAAACTTGCCTCCTTTCTTTCCTATATACTCCACATTCAGTCTGTTAGAATATCCTGTTGCTTTCAAGATACAGACAACATGTGGTCACCTCTTAGTCCCTATACAGAATAGAACAATCTGATGTCCCATGGTTCAAGTCCATGGTGAGCATCACAAAAGTAGCAACATGAGTAAGGATACATTTTGGAGAAGTTTATAGACCGATGTTGCTTTTTCTTCACTACCAAACTCCAACCAGTCAAATATTCATGGAGAGGTGATGATAATACTCATTTTTTCATTTTCTTGGCATCTACACCCTCCAACCTTAATATTGCCTTCATTATTAAATTTATTTAGCATGTCCTGTGATACTTACATGATACTGATTTGCAAAATAGGATTAACAAACAGACTACCACATGTTCATCTGTGTCACAATAGCTCTAAAGGAGAAGCCATCTATGGAGGATAAGTAAGAGGCACTTACATGGTCAGAGGAACTCAAACAGAAGGAAAAAAAATCAGATGCTGCAGAACTTGGGGGCAAGTTTTTATATCAGTTCTACAAGGGTAGAGAGAAATTCAGGAGAAAATCTCATATTCACCTGTGATGGGGAAAGCAGAAGGCTGGGCACTCAGGGGATCATAGGCATAGATTTTCAACCATGTGCGTATTGGCCTTGTGTTTGTATTTGCAAGTATGCACAGAGCTCATAGACTGAACATAAAGCACAAATTGTTCTTTATTATGGGACTTTCCTGGGGTCCAGCGGTTAAGATTCTGTGCTTCCATTGCAGGGGGCATGGGTTCAGTTCCTGGTCAGGGAACTAAGATCCTGCATGCCATAAATATAACAATTTTTAGAAATCAAGAAAAGAACAAAGTGTTCTTTATTATAATTTTAACTTAGTGAAGCACCTAACAAAGGGCTTTGCATGTTAAAAATACAAGCACTGGTTCAATGAGTAAATAAAAATCTACTGAAAAATGAGCACTAACTACAGTATATTAATGTTGGGTTGGCCAAAATGTTCATATGGGTTTTCCTGTTACATCATAGGGAAAATCCTGAAAGAACTTTCAGACCAACCCAGTAAGTTAACACTTGGTCTCAGTGTAAGGTTTTGCTTATTTAATGCTGTCTTGATTAGAATTTGTTAATTGAAAATAGCCAATTATTAAATCTACCCAAGAGATACATTGAGGTACATACCTGATTACTTTGCTAAAAGTTAATTGCTGTGATTTTATACACCTTTTGAATCTACTGCTAAAGGAGTTACAGAAAAATCTATATTAATTTGTCAATCATTAATATACAGCCATTGTGACTTACGTGTATAAATTTATAAACTAGATGTTCATGTTGTCAAGTTACTGCTTATTTATAATTTGCATCCTGTATTTCCTTGGCCAATTCTAACCTGATCAAAGGTCTAGATTCCAGACCAGTGAAAATCCTGTGCCTCTATTGGGTGAACAAATAAAAGATGTGTCTGCAAATGGAGGATCAGTAGCATCATTTTATGCATTTATGAATCGTAAATCAAAGAGTTCAGTTTTAAATCAAATTATTAAAATTTTATCAATGCCTCTATAGTTACTTCAAAAGCTGATTTTGTGCCATTGAAAGTCACTAGGTAAGATGAAAATGAAAAAATGCAGTTCATATGTTAGATTCATATATACATTGAGGTGCAGTGTTAGTCTTCAGATGAAACACGGGGCTCCTATAGAATTTTTTACACTGTAAAATAAGCGTCTGCAATCCGATACTTCACACATTTCTATTAACCTTTGACATTGAATTTGTTCTATTCAGATTGTTTTTTCATTGATACAAGTGTTTGGTGAGGAATTAAGGAGCTTTCCTTCACAAATGTTTTGTTTGATTTATAGCATTTTTCGCTGTGATATTCCTGGTTAGAATACTTTACTGTTGAAATCTTTAAAAAAATTAGTCAAATTCCCAAAGGATAATGTGCATCAGTTCTATGTTAAGCTCTTTGTTCAGACTTATTGTTTCAGCCTCCAAAATGTGTTTTCACTAACATTATAGCGTGATAAATGAAAAAAGTGTGTGCACAGCTTAAAACATTTGGAAAAGCTTCTCTAAGTTGCTTTTATACTGGGCAGTTTACTTTTTCCATAAAGATATTTCTTTTTTAAAAACTTATTTATTATTTGTGGCAGTGCTGAGTCTTCGTTGCTGTACAGGCTTTTATCTAGTTGTGGTGAGCAGGGACTACTCGCCAGTTTTGGTGCACAAGCTTCTCATCTTGGAGGCTTCTCTTGTTGCCAAGTACTGACTCTAGGGAACACAGGCTTCAGTAGTCGTGGCATGTGGGCTCAGCAGTTTTGGTTCCCAGGTTTCTGAGCACAGGCTCAGTAGTTGTGACTCAACAACTACTAGTTGCTCCCAGCATGTGGGATTTTCCTGGGTGGGGAATTGAAATGTCTCCTGCATTGGCAGGTGTATTCTTATTCACTGAGCTACCAGGGAAACCCCCATAAAGATATTTCTATCCCATACTCTACTGTCCCACATGTTTCTGAAAGGTGAGCATGAACTCTGAAGGAATTTTATTTCTGGACTCAAAAACTAGAGTTGTATGGTAGACAGTTTTTATTTAATAGAATTCTCCAAACTTTCCCCTTCTTCCTTACAAAGACATTAGTTTTATTTTATTTTTTTTTGAATATTTCTGTTCTCTTCCTTAACTTACAGTACAAAAACCTTCCAGTTAACAAAGAGCTAAGTATCATATTCATCCTTCATTTTCCATACTATTTCATTCTCCTTTTTGACCTTTCTAATCACTTTCTTGCCTCAAACACTTAGTAGTGGTGAAACATCAAAATAAAGTACCATCACTTAGATAGTCTACGTCACTAAGATGATTTACCCCCTTACACTTCAGATCTGCTCTTCCCAATATGACAACCATATTGGGCTATGGGTGGTTGTTGAGTACTTGCAGTGCTGCTGGTCCAAATTGAGATGTGCTGTGACACTCGATTTCAAAGACTTGGTACAAGTAAAAAGGATTTAAAATATCTAATTAATAATTTTTATGTTGATTACATGTTGAAATGGCAATATTTTGAGCTTTTTGATTCAAAGAAAATGTCTTAGTAAGAAATTTTTTTTTCAGATGAAACCACTAGAAAATCCTTTTGAAATGTAGCTACCAGAAAGTGTGGCTTGCATTATATTTAGATTGGACAGTACTGCTCAACACTAGCCTTCCTCACACCTGGTTACCCATGAGAAGCATCTAGGAAACTTTAAAAAAACCTCACAATTTCCTAGGTCTTACCAATTATTGTATCCAAATAATGGACATGGGTCTTAGGAATCTGTACTTTTAGAAATCTCTCCTGATAATTTTGAGGGTGTCAGTTAGTAGAGCAATGCTTGAGAACTTCTGCTTGAAATGCCCCTCTTTTGCTACCTCATGGCAACACTTTTTGACCTGAATCTCATGTATTACAGGAAATACTATTTTATGTGAATGACTATGGTTGTGGAAAAAATACAAGAACAAGTCCCCATCTACTTGCTAAAGTAGTTCCCTTTCCATAACCTATTTAAATTTAGAACTTTAAAAACCAGCTTAGTGAGTTAAGTATTTGAATAATGCTATATCTAATTTGTGCTTCCCAGGTAATGCTGGTAGAGAACCCACCTGCCAATGCAGGAGACATCAAGACTCAGGTTTGATTCCTGGGTTGGGAAGTTCCTCTGGAGGAGGCATGGCGATCCACTCCAGTATTCTTGCCTGGAGAATCCCATGGACAGAGGAGCCTGGCAAGCTACAGTTCAAATGGCCACAAAGAACTGGACACGACTGGAAAATAAATGCAAAAAAGCAAAATGGCTGTCTGGGGAGGCCTTATAAATAGCTGTGAAAAGAAGAGAAACGAAAAGCAAAGGAGAAAAGGAAAGATATAAACATCTGAAAGCAGATTTCCAAAGAATAGCAAGAAGAGATAAGAAAGTCTTCCTCAGCGATCAATGCAAAGAAATAGAGGAAAACAACAGAATGGGAAAGACTAGGGATCTCTTCAAGAAAATCAGAGATACCAAAGGAACATTTCATGCAAAGATGGGCTCGATAAAGGACAGAAATGGTATGGACCTAACAGAAGCAGAAGATATTAAGAAGAGGTGGCAAGAATACACAGAACTGTACAAAAAAGATCTTCACGACCCAGATAATCACGATGGTGTGATCACTGACCTAGAGCCAGACATCTTGGAATGTGAAGTCAAGTGGGCCTTAGAAAGCATCACTACGAACAAAGCTAGTGGAGGTGATGGAATTCCAGTTGAGCTATTCCAAATCCTGAAAGATGATGCTGTGAAAGTGCTGCACTCAATATGCCAGCAAATTTGGAAAACTCAGCAGTGGCCACAGGACTGGAAAAGGTCAGTTTTCATTCCAATCCCAAAGAAAGGCAATGCCAAAGAATGCTCAAACTACCGCACAATTACACTCATCTCACACGCTAGTAAAGTAATGCTCAAAATTCTCCAAGCCAGGCTTCAGCAATATGTGAACTGTGAACTCCTGATGTTCAAGCTGGTTTTAGAAAAGGCAGAGGAACCAGAGATCAAATTGCCAACATGCACTGGATCATGGAAAAAGCAAGAGAGTTCCAGAAAAACATCTATTTCTGCTTTATTGACTATGCCAAAGCCTTTGACTGTGTGGATCACAATAAACTGTGGAAAATTCTAAAAGAGATGGGAATACCAGACCACCTGATCTGCCTCTTGAGAAATTTGTATGCAGGTCAGGAAGCAACAGTTAGAACTGGACATGGAACAACAGACTGGTTCCAAATATGAAAAGGAGTTCGTCAAGGCTGTATATTGTCACCCTGTTTATTTAACTTATATGCAGAATACATCATGAGAAACACTGGACTGGAAGAAACACAAGCTGGAATCAAGATTTCTGGGAGAAATATCAATAACCTCAGATATGCAGATGACACCACCCTTATGGCAGAAAGTGAAGAGGAACTAAAAAGCCTCTTGATGAAAGTGAAAGAGGAGAGTGAAAAAGTTGGCTTAAAGCTCAACATGCAGAAAACGAAGATCATGGCATCCGGTCCCATCACTTCATGGGAAATAGATGGGGAAACAGTGGAAACAGTGTCAGATTTTATTTTTCTGGAGCTCCAAAATCACTGCAGATGGTGACTGCAGCCATGAAATTAAAAGACGCTTACTCCTTGGAAGGAAAGTTATGACCATCCTAGATAGCATATTCAAAAGCAGAGACATCACTTTGCCAACAAAGGTTTGTCTAATCAAGGCTATGGTTTTTCCTGTGGTCATGTATGGATGTGAGAGTTGGACTGTGAAGAAGGCTGAGTGCCAAAGAATTGATGCTTTTGAACTGTGGTGTTGGAGAAGACTCTTGAGAGTCCCTTGGACTGCAAGGAGATCCAACCAGTCCATTCAGAAGGAGATCAGCCCTGGGATTTCTTTGCAAGGAATGATGCTAAAGCTGAAACTCCAGTACTTTGGCCACCTCATGCGAAGAGTTGACTCATTGGAGAAGACTCTGATGCTGGGAGGGATTGTGGGCAAAAAGAGAAGGGGACGACAGAGGATGAGATGGCTGCATGGCATCACTGACTCGATGGACTTGAGTCTCAGTGAACTCCGGGCGTTGGTGATGGATAGGGAGGCCTGGCGTGCTGCAGTTCATGGGGTCGCAAAGAGTCGGACACGACTGAGCAACTGATCTGATCTGAAGTGACTTAGCACACACGTATATCAAATTCAGTTGGGACCAGCAATTGTCATTTACCTGCTGCTGCTGCTGCTGCTAAGTCGCTTCAGTCGTGTCCAACTCTGTGTGACCCCATGGACGGCAGCCCATGAGGCTCCTGCATCCCTGGGATTCTCCAGGCAAGAACACTGGAGTGGGTTGCCATTTCCTTCTCCAATGCAGGAAAGTGAAAAGTGAAAGTGAAGTCGCTCAGTCGTATCCGACTCTTTGTGACCCCATGGACTGCAGCCTACCAGGCTCCCCCATCCATGGGACTCTCCAGGCAAGAGTACTGGAGTGGGGTGCTATGTTCATTTATCTAACCTTTTCTTAAAGACATTTTACTTACTCTTTTAGGAACAGTTTTAGGCACACAGCAAAACTGAGAGGGAGATACATAAATTTCCCATATACTCTCTGCCCCCACACGTGCATTCAGTTCAGTTCAGTCGCTCAGTCGTGTCCGACTCTTTGCGACCCCATGAATTGCAGCACACCAGGCCTCCCTGTCCATCACCAACTCCCGGAGTTCATTCAAACTCACATCCATCGAGTTGGTGATGCCATCCAGCCAGCTCATTCTCTGTTGTCCCCTTCTCCTTCCTGCCCACAATCCCTCCCAGCATCAGTCTTTTCCAATGAGTCAACTCTTTGCATGAGGTGGCCAAAGTATTGGAGTTTCAGCTTTAGCATCATTCCTTCCAAAGAAAACTCAGAACCGATCTCCTTTAGGATAGACTGGTTGGATCTCCTTGCAGTCCAAGGGCCTCTCAAGAGCCTTCTCCAACACCACAGTTCAAAAGCATCAATTCTTCGGTGCTCAGCTTTCTTCACAGTCCAACTCTCACATCCATACATGACTACTAGAAAAACCATAGCCTTGACTAGATTGACCTTTGTTGGCAAAGTGATGTCTCTGCTTTTGAATATGCTATCTAGGTTGGTCATAACTTTCCATCCAAGGAGCAAGCGTCTTTTAATTTCATGGCTACAGTCACTATCTGCAGTGATTTTGGGGCCCCCAAAATAAAGCCTGACATGCATAGCTTCCCCAATGTCAACATCCCTCATCAGAGTGATGCATTTGTTAGAATTAATTGATGAACCTACTATAATACATCATCATCACCCAAAGTCTATAGTTTACATTAGAGTTCATTCTTGGTGTTGTATTATTTGCTTTCAAAAATACCAATGGAGTCAGGGGGAACAATGTCTTCATATACCAAACATTTGATTTTAACTTAAAAATATGTACAGACATTCCATTGTCAATCTTTTGATTTAGGGCTAGAAGGTTTTCTTGACATACTGGTCTGCTGATTAGAGATCTCTAGTATCTTTCTTTCAATAAGCAACATCCAAAATGCCTTCTTTACAATTTCAACTTCTGTTTCTTTAAAATGCAGAATGATCTTAAACATACTTATGAGGCAATTTACGTACATAACTTTCTAGATTATTGTGATCTTTCTCCCTAACCTTCTGTAGTTTTGTCACTTAAATTTGGCAAAAATCATTTTTCTCCTTATCTTTCCAAAGCATTTCACTTAGCTTTCAGAGTGATAATAACTCTTTGTTTTTGATTTATAAGTTTATAAAATATTTATTAAGGTACAAAATTTCAATAAGAATTATAGTGGTCACAATCAAGTTTGGGAATTTGGCTTTTATTTGGCTTTTATTAAGCATAAAACTCAATGTACAGGCTTCTCAGATGTAGGTTGCTGTTGAGAGCATTCAGAATTCCCTGAACATCAGTCTGAATGCTTAACAGTAGGAAAGGATAATTAATTAATGGGATAGATAGTTAATTAAATAATTAATGGATAATTAATATGGTGAATTAATCTCACAAGTGAATTAATACACAATCATTGATAGAAGCTCAACTATAAAAAATAAGAATATAAATAAGAGTAATAGTAACTGATATTTATTGAACACTTACTATGTGCCAGACACAAACACTTTATATATATAACATACCTCATTTTCACTCACAAACATCCTTTGAGGCATGATTTATAGTTAGTCTCCTTTTACGCTGGAGAGAATTGAGACTTCCAGAGGTTAAGTCACTTAAGGTCATATAATTTTAAGTTTGGAGATAAAATTCAAACCCAAGTCCGTTTGATCCCGGAATCAGGGACCAACTTTTAGCTTCAAAAGCGTAACCTTGGCGAGAGGGTTCATGCTATCCCTTGTTGGAGATCTCACTTGGCCTGACATTGATCTATAGGATCGGGTCAAGGGCAGAGACCCTGCAAAGCAAGCAATCACCATAACAAATAACTTGCATGTGTGTCTTAGATCAGAGGACAACTTTATAAAGCTTTTTAGAATATGATGGAGCATCATGTAATGAATATATCTAATGTCTTAAACCAATGAATAGATGGGGCATTTTAAAGCAAATTTTGCTGAGACTATTATTTGAGCTAGAGCCCAGGCTTGAAGGAAATAAATAAATTCTTATCCTCATTTCTGGACACTCTATCCTGGGATCCCCAAACCAGGTATTTATCATGCTGTCTCCTTTGCGATGCTATTCTTTGGTGTGATAAATGTGGCTTCTTGGAAAGGCTGCTTTACTCCAGCCTTGAGGCAGAATCCTTTTAGCTCAAAGAAAAATAAATTGGCTTCAGAAAAAAAGGATCATTGTCAACTTTTTAATCCTTCCTTTTCCATCTTCTTTTTCCTGCTATGGCACCATGCATAGTTCAGTCTTCAGGGATCCATTGTTCATTTCCGGAAGAGCATCAGGTGACCCAGATGTGCACTTTGAGTGCCTTTTAAATGCTTTGTCACACCCATATTTGTATGCAGTAATTAATCACCCATGGATCAATCACCTATAACATTGCCCCAGGCTATCTCTGCCCCCACCACAATTTTCCTCCCACCGGAAAGTGGGGTGGCTAGCTTTGCCAAGGTGTCATTTGGTAATAAAATATTTTTCCAAGACATTTTCCAGTGAGCTATGGAGCACTTACAGTGATTTGCACCTATTTTCTTGTCTTTTCAAGTGAATAATAGCATTTACTTTCTTTGAAGTATAATTATGCCCAAAGAAGTCATTCTATTTATTTGGTGGTTCTAGATTTTCTGAGACTTTACTTTTGAGTCTGCCACATTGAGAATGTTTTTTTCTAGGGATAATTTTGATCTGAGTGTTAAAAAATCAAGCTGTACAGCTTCTTTTTTTGCACTGTTAAGAGCAATCAAAATTATTCTGTAAAGTTTTCAGTTCGTAAAAACTTGCCAGGGAAGTGAGCAACTTTGTGAGTGTCTTAAACTCAGTTGGACATAGATTGGCCGTGCTGTGTCATTTGAAGTTAAAAATTTCTGAATGCCGGAAAATAAGCAGCTGCCACGAGCAGGTCCAAAGGGAATAAAAATACTGAAATTTCTCTTCTGTCCAGGCTGTCTCTGGGTTTCTGTGAGACAATGTTGAACACGAGTTTCATCTAATTTAAAAAACGTTAGCTTTATGACTAAAGAGGCATCACGTTGAAAAGAAATTCTGCCATTGTTTTTCGCATTTCAGGGTTGGAAATTAAATGGAATATCAAAAGTAGATGGGAAGCTTGCAGATGTCTTTACAGATGGACAAACACCAAAGGCCACTGGAATCTAGATAATGGCTCACATGTGTTTTGTAGAATGGATACTGCTTATGTAGTAGACCAGCAGTCCTGGCTCTGTGGTCCTGGTACCAGCCTACTAGCATCACCTTCATCTTCAGAAGGCAAATTTTCCATCATTACCCAAATCTTCTTAAATCAAAAACTCTGGGGAATTCCCTGGTGGTCCAGTAGTTAGGACTCGGCTCTTTTACTTCCAGGGCTGAGTTTGATCCAGCTGTGTGGCGCCACCAAAAACAAAACCAAACGAAACAAAACAAAAACACTCTGAGAAGTGGAGTCCAGTATCTGAGTTTAAACATCCCTCCAAGTGACTCTGTATACAAATGTTTGAGCAATTGTTTTATTTAGAAGGAAATTTTGCCATCTTCTCTCCAAACTCACATTTCGTAAGTGGAGGTTGGAGGCTCAGAGAAGTTATGTAGTTCATCTAAGATATTTTCAAGTTGCAAGGAACAATGTCAAACAGTAATGATTTAGTTAATGGACATTTGGTATGGTATCACTAATCACAAGTCTTAGAGTCTATTGTGTGGACTCTGGCATCTTTCTCACTGTCTCTGTTATTTCTAACATTACTAATCAAAGAATGACCTTCTTTCCTCTATTTCTACCTCATGGCTTCTAATTATGTCTTTTATTGCCTAACTGTTTTTGCTTAATGCCTTCCATTGATAGTTTTGTGTTGATTTGTTTTGTCTAGTTTTTCAGGTTCTTTATAGTCTGTCACCTGTATTCCACTCTGTATTGCTCTTTAATTAATAATAAACGCTCTGTATTACTATTTAAAATCTTTAAGAGAGAGAATCTGGTATAAATTATGGAGTTCTTCTATAAGACAGAACTCTAGTGCCAGACCATCTCATTCATTCATTCATTCACTCAGCAGCTGTTTATTGAGTTTGTGTGTCTTTATTCTGGACTTTGGAGATACAATGAAAAAGATAAACAAAATATTCAGGTCTCCACAGCTCTTAAATCTTAGTTGGGAGGCTGGATAGAAAATAGACCAAGAATAAATATTTACAATTCCACAATCTTTTATCTGTGATTCTGATATTCAAAAAGCTCTTCAAACTGAAAGGTATTTCCTAACTCAGTTGGCAGCAAAACCTGACCTGACTTGAACTTCTCTGGCAGCAGAACATGACCTGAGGAAAGGTGAAGCTATTTATAGTCTTTGTTTATCCTTCTTGGTATGAATGCCCATGCACTGCATTGAAGGAATGTTAGTGTTTGATAATAAGGATTCATCACAACACCTGATGGGAGTATGCCATAAAGCCTTCATAAAAAGTCTAAAAATATAAATTTGAAGTTCAAGTGGTACCAAGGATTTTGGATAAAGGTTACAACTCTGTAATCAGGGTTGTGAAAGTGCTATGAAGAAAAATTATCAAGGAAAAAAGATAGAGACAAACGGGCAATGCTCTGTGGATCCTAAGCATTAATGATTGTTATCATTCTCAGTATTCATCCAACTCTGGGAGCAGTCACTAAAGTGTGGAGATGAAGAAATGTAATGACCAGACAGAGGAGCTGTTGCAGTTAAGTCATGCAAAAGGAACGTGCTAATTTCAAAACTTCTAATCCATTCCCACCAAATAATTCCTTAAATGTAATGGAAAATATTATTAAAATTATAGCCTGTTCTAATTGAACATTAAGGCTTTTAAAGCATTTAGAGTCCAAGGAGATGGATTTAAAAGATGCCCTTCTATAAGAAGGGCAAACATATGTTTAGAGAAATGATGAGTAAGTGGATTAATTGGTGACATGGACAAGAGCAAGAGGATTTGAATGATCCCTCTGTGTGTGTGGTCCAACCTAAAGAAACAAGGGACCCTGTTTTTTACATGCAGAAACAGCATATGGAAATCTAGGCAGTGTTAGTGATAGCACCAGTTGTGCCAACTTCAAATTCTGTGCCACTGTTTATATTTAAATTGTTTCTCCTCTTATACAGCATGCAATATAGTCTTCACCTGCTAGAAGTATTATTATTAAGCTGTTATCAACATGTTTCAAAATAGAAGTGCTGTCTGACTCTATTGCCCTTCCCTATTATTTTAGTGAATAATTTGTAACAGTATTTAATGTACACTGAAACTTTTAAGTGATTTCTGGCTTTTTGATCTCTAAAAATTTTAAATAAAAAGTTATGTTTGGCAAAGGATCATGCATTGAGATCCACAAAATCATAGTGCTGGGTGAAAAGTTAAGAATTTCTTCATTGTCCCCCTTGGCACATGATCATAGGATCTCTGTTTGGATGCTCAAAGTAATAATACTCAGCCACCTCTATTTCTTTTTATCACTTTATTTCTGCATCATGTGGAGTAAAATACTGTATTTGCAAAGGTGCCTGGTTGTGTTTTGTGAAGTTACAGAGACTGGTCTACTCTTCCAGTTTTTGACATATATCACCATAGTCTATCCTCCTCTTTCTTTTGCCAAGTTGTCAGAAAAATTAATTTGTGCAACTTTTCCTCATAGCTCATGGTTTCTAAACCAATCGTTCTCCAGTAGACATTTATTTTGTATTGTTCATCTAAAGTTGTAATGCCCAGATTCAAGCATTTAGTATTGTTTTGATCCATATGGAATAGAATGACGCTAAAAGTTTCCTAAATCCAGAACCATACTGTTATTTCACATTCCTGTCATATACTTTCTTATTTATGTTCTTGCTTGGAGCTATCATCTTTGGCACTTTCCTGGCACCTCACTTGGGCTGCTCTGTATCTTGGATCATGGCTGATGGTATAACTGCTTCACAGTTTACTAGTAAGTTGGTAGGTTGATGTGATGGTACACATAGGAACAGTTCCAGATAACTGGAAAAAATGATTGCATTCACTGAAACTTTAAAACCAAGATTTTTATTCTGTTTTACATTTTGAGGAGTAGGACAATGGTTAACCCTGTGGTTCACAGTATTCTCATTGCTTTGTGCCCTACATTTATTGATTTTAGAAAGCTGAAATAGTAATGGCTTCAAGCAGTGTTGATGTATAAAAAGTTTTTTGAGAAATAAAAAAGCTATCTTATCTTTGTACTTGTTTTCTAGAATTGACCATAAAGATTATGGTTAGAGGATTTTTTTTTAAATTTTTTCAAACTTCTGTGCTTAGAAGAATGAGTTACAGTGTTGATTACAGATCTTCATTGCAGACCCTCAGCTTACGAGGTTAGGGAGTGATTTATAATGTTGACTATAGGTCAAATTGTCTTTGAGAAAGCTGTGCTTTCAACACCACAGGATTAAACGGAAAAACCAAAAGGAAAAACAGTATATTAAAAACAACCGTCCTCCCAGCTCCTATTCTCAGCTCCCCTATCCCCAATATCCTGGTTTATAAACCAGTGTAAAATTGATGCTGGTGACTGAAGTTCTTTGCCTCCAAGCATGGACTTCCCTACCGTTTCACTTTTCCCAAATTTCTCTGTCTGTGCTCATTACTTTAACTCACTCTGGTTCTATCAGGATTATTAAAGTGGTTGGGTCCTGCTTTGTGGTCTCTTCGAAAGGAAACTCATAGCTGCAGCCAAAGATAATGGAGGAAATGTCACTTTCCTGGTTTTAGTGCCACATTGCTAAGGGAGTTACATTGTGTCATGAAAAATTCGTTGGTTACCAGATTTCCAAGACCTCACTCATGGATGTAACCCTTATGCGATATCAATAAAGGCAAGAATCCAAGAAAGCCATATTAAACTCCCCAATGGGAGTTATATTTTCAAGATGGTAAACTTTGAAATGTATTACGTATGATCCTTTTAAATGTTATACCTGATGTCCTGATTGTAGAGAGTGAAGTGGCCAAAAACACAAGTAAAAATATAGAAAATAATAGTTTAGAAAACTTCCATTTAAATATTCAAACAGACTGGTTGTGGCAATAATGTATACTGCATATTTTTCTCACAAATGCATTAGGCATTTACTTAAGATTTTAAATGGTCTTACATTTTATGTTTTATTCCAACCTCTTCCCTCATTCTGGAATTTTCAAATTGACAAAACTTTCTTAATTGTACCTCTATTTAACGTGGATAATTTAGAGATTAGAAATTCTAATTCATCTGGTATAGAGCCGAGTTAAGGCTTCTCTGGTGGCTCAGATGGTAAAGAATCTGCCTGCAATGCAGGACACCTGGGTTCGATTGCTGAGTCGGGAGATTTCCTGGAGAAGGGAATGGCAACCCACTCCAGTATTCTTGCCTGCAGAATTCCATGGACAGAGGACCTGGTCTGCTACAGTCCTCAGGACTGCAAAGAGTCGGACATGACTGAATGACTAACAAACACACACACACCTAGCTAAGTTACCAAAAATAGATGTGTGATATTATTTTTCATAAAGATTATTCTCTTGGGAAAAAACTATTGACAATGATAAAGTGCCCAGATTTTATTCTTATAGCAGGTAATACAATCAAAAGACTTTGGGGAGCAAGTCCTTAACAAATGTAAAATATTTCTTTGGAGAACTCTAATTATTGACAAATTATAAGAGTCTTCAAATGTGCACTACTATACAAATAGACTGTATTTCCACTGAACTTGTTTAGTGACCTTGTAAGCTAAAAGAAAACCAAAGCCAAGTGGTTTATCAATGTCAACAACACTAGCTAGGTGAAACTTGAGTCACATAAGAACTCCTTAAGTGTATATATGTTTTTCATTATCAGTTCAGTTCAGTTGCTCAGTCGTGTCCAACTCTTTGCAACACTGTGGACTGCTGCATGCCGGGCTTCCCTGTCCATCACCAACTCCCAGAGCTTGCTCAAACTCATGTCCATCAAGTCGGTGATACCATCCAACCATCTCATCATAATAATTTGCTTTTAAAAAGGCATGTCTGTATTAAATGTGTATGGGAAACAGAATTGCCTTCTGGAAAGAAATAACCAAACACTGAATTGTAGGCCACAGATGATCTTCAGGTATGAACTCTGGATGGTAGAGGACATGTGCTACTAACAAGACTTCCCTAGTCTCTTCATCCAATTGGAATGATTCACTTAAAACTTGACACTTCCTCTCTTCCTATTTCTAAAAGCAATGCAACCTATTTTTAAAAACAAGCCCCCAAAATCTTCTATAGTTTTTTCCTTATAATTTTATTGAAGTATAATATAAAAGAAAATTGAAGCAGAAAAAATATTTTAAAAATTCTAAAGATAATTGATAGCATTACCTCCAAGTAATCTTTTGACTCCAATAATCTCTTCCAGGTTTACATTGCCACTGTGGTCTGACCAGGCTGTTCTATCTTAACTTTCCTGTTGTGGCTGTTCAGTTGCTTTTGGCTGAAATTTTTGCAACTCCATGGACTGCAGCACACCAGGCTTTCCTGTCTTTTACTATCTCCCTGAGTTTGCTCAAACTCATGTCCACTCTGTCATGATGCCATCCAACCATCTCATCCTCTGTCGTCCCCTTTCCCTCCTGCCCTTGGTATTTCCCAGCCTCGGACTCTTTTCCAATGAGTTGGCTCTTTGCAGCAAGTGGCCAAAACACTGGAGCTTCAGGTTCAGCATCAGTCCTTCCAATGAATATTCAGGGCTCTTTTCCTTTAGGATTGACTAGTTTAATCTCCTTGCTGCCCAAGGGACTCTCAAGAGTCTTCTACAGCACCACAATTTGAAAGCATCAATTTGGTGTTATCTTTCATGGTCCAACTTCCATATCCATATGTTCAGCTCAGTTCAGTCGCTCAGTCATGTCCGACTCTTTGAGACCCCATGAATCGCAGGACTCCAGGCCTCCCTGTCCATCACCAACTCCCGGAGTTCACCCAGACTCACGTCCATCGAGTCAGTGATGCCATCCAGCCATCTCATCCTCTGTCGTCCCCTTCTCCTCCTGCCCCCAGTCCCTCCCAGCATCAGAGTCTTTTCCAATGAGTCAACTCTTTGCATGAGGTGGCCAAAGTACTGGAGCTTCAGCTTTAGCATCATTCCTTCCAAAGAAATCCCAGGGCTGATCTCCTTCAGAAGGGACTGGTTGGATCTCCTTGCAGTCCTAGGGACTCTCAAGAGTCTTCTCCAACACCACAGTTCAAAAGCATCAATTCTTAGGTGCTCAGCCTTCTTCACAGTCCAACTCTCACATCCATACATGACCACAGGGAAAACCATAGCCTTGATTAGACAAACCTTTGTTGGCAAAGTAATGTCTTTGCTTTTCAATATACTATCTAGGATGGTCATAACGTTCCTTCCAAGGAGTAAGCGTCTTTTAATTTCATGGCTGCAGTCACCATCTGTAGTGATTTTGGAGCCCAGAAAAATAAAGTCTGACACTGTTTCCACTGTTTCCCCATCTATTTCCCATGAAGTGATGGGACTGGATGCCATGATCTTCGTTTTCTGAATGTTGAGCCTTAAGCCAACTTTTTCACTCTCCACTTTCACTTGCATCATATGTGACCACTGGCAGAACCATAGCTTTGACTACATGGACTATTTCAGCAAAGTAATGTCTCTTACATCTAGGTCTGTCATAGCTTTTCTCCCAAGGAGCAAGTGCTTTTCAATTTTGTGATTGCAGTCACTGTGAACAGTGATTTTGGAACCCAAGGAAATAAAATCTGCCATGGGTTTCACTTTTTCCCCATCCATTTGTCATGAAGTGATGGGAATGGTTTCCATGATCTTAGTTTTATGAATGTTGAGTTTTAAGCCAGCTTTTTCACTCTCCTCTTTCACCTTCATCAAGAGGTTCTTTAGTTCCTCTTCACTTTCTGCCTTAAAGGGGGTGTCATCTGCATATCTGAGGTTATCTATATTTCTCCCAGCAATCTTGACTCCAGCTTGTGCTTCTTTCAGCTTGGCGTTTTTCATGATGTACTCTGCATATAAGTTAAATAAGCAAGGTGACAGTACAGCCTTGATGTGCTCCTTTCCCAGTGTGGAACCATTCTGTTGTCCCATGTCCAGTTCTAACTGTTGCTTCTTGACTTGCATACAGGTTTCTCAGGAGGCAGGTCAGGTGGTCTGGTACTCTTATCTCTTTAAGAATTTTCCACACTTTATTGTGATCCACATAGTCTAAGGTATTAGTGTAGTCAATGAAGCAGAAGTAGATGTTTTTCTGGAATTCTCTTGCTTTTTCTATGATCCAGCAGATGTTGGCAATTTGATCTCTGGTTCCTTTGCCTTTTCTAAATCCTGCTTGTACATCTGGAAGTTCTTGGTTCACATACTGTTGAAGACTGGCTTGAAGGATTTTAAGGATTACATTGCTAGCATGTGAAATGAATGCAATTGTACCACAGTTTGAATATTCTTTAGCATTGCCTTTCTTTGGGATTGAAATGAAAACTTACCTTTTCCAGTCCTGTGGCCACTGCTGAGTTTTCCAAATTTGCTGGCATATCAAGTGTAGCACTTTAATAGCATCATAAATTAAATTGTATAATTACTGGTTTTTAACAACCAATATTTACTTAGAATTACAAACATCTGGAGAAAAGGGAATCCTTCTAAACTGTTGGTGGGAATGTAAATTAATGCAGCCCCTATGGAAAACAATATGGAGGTTCTTCAAAAAAATGAAAAATTCTACAGTATTTGTACTTGCTGATTACAGTTTAATGTACTAATTTCAGTTATTCCTAACATTCATGGTCTCTATTTAGATCAGCTGTGCTTCTTTCCATCATTTTCTTAGACCCAAGTTCTGGGTGGCACAGGCACCAAAGTTTGGTGTGAGCGAATGGTGGGGGCTGGGGGGTAGGGAGTGGTGGTGGGCAAGGGAGGTTCAGAAATCAGCTAGCCAGGAGCTAATAGACTCTCAGATCAAAGTGACATTAAGAAATTGGCTTCTCTAACTCCTATGTCCTCAAATCTCTCTTCCTAGTTGTTTCCCTACCCTGGGAGAGGGCCAGTTATGAGACTGACTTCAAGTAGGGACAATATACTATAGTCCAGGTCCTGTCCAGCCATGGAAAACAGTGGGAACTCTCAGAGGACTAGAATGGAAGCTGTCCAGGATTAAGGTTAGGAGCACTCAGTGCAGAGGCAGAGCTGGATCCTTCAAGCATTTCTTTTGGAAACTGAGTTTGGGAAAAAAAGAGAATAGGGCCTAATCCCGAAGATTTGCAACGCAAGAACCATGAGGATGTTTGGATGGATTAGGAAAGAATGTGGCTTCCCTGGGTATCTGGAAGAATGTGCAATAACTTCTGAACACTATCAAAACTTCTCACTCTGTTCATGGTTAATTCCTCTCCTTCTATGTCTTACTGCAGCCCTAGGGGTCTACCTAAGAATTGACACTTTTGAACTGTGGTGTTGGAGAGGACTCTTGAGAGTCCCTTGGACTGCAAGGAGATCCAACCAGTCCATCCTAAAGGAAATCAGTCCTGAACATTCATTGGAAGGACTGATATTGAAGCTGAAACTCCAGTTCTTTGGCCACCTGATGCGAAGAACTGGCTCATTTGAAAAGACGCTGATGCTGGGAAAGATTGAAGGCAGGAGGAGAAGGGGACGACAAAGGATGAGATGATTGGAGGACATCACCGACTCAGTGGACATGAATTTGAGTAAACTACAGGAATTGGTAATGGACAGGGAAGCCTGGCGTGCTGCAGTCCATGGGGTCACAAAGAGTCGGACATGACTGAGCAACTGAACTGAACTGAGGGGTCTACCAGATATTCTTCTGGGCACTGATTTCTGGATTTCTTCTTTGACAGGGATACCGAGATGCTGATTTTTACTAAAAGAATTACAGTAAAGAAATACTGTCAGATTTCCCCCAAATATCTGAATAATTTTAAGGTAGCAAGAAGTCACTAAGAGAATGCTTTCAGACTCATTACAAGTTGAATTACACCCACCAAGTATTGTGGTCCTTGAGCCCCACTGAATTGAGCACTGTGGGCTGAATGGAGCAGTTCAACTGCAAATCAGCACAGACTATGATCAGTGTCAAAATGGATTATTTCAAAGGATGAGTGTGATGGAAGTTCAGAAAAGAGAATGGACTACATGGACTCGAGTGACCAAGGGCCCTGAATGGAAGAGGTGTTACTAGTTGGACCTTAGGGTATTCAGAGAGAAGATCAGGGGTACTTATCATATACATTCTCTGATGACAGGGAAGTTATGTTAACGGAGATGTTGAGGAACTTTGGCTAAAACAGGGGTAAAATTATATTTGGGTTTGAAAGTTAGTGTGAGGAGTATAAACTTTATACTGATGGTAATGATGAACTATTGATTTATGAATCAAATTTTTAATCATAGCATCCTGATAAATTAAGGGTTTTAGGAAAGTTATTTGTCTAGCAGAAATGCAGTTTGGCTTGGAGAGTAAAGAACTGGAGTCAGGGAAGTCATTAAGCGGAAATCTCACTGAGGGTGGCAAAGGCCTAGAAAAGGTAAGAAGGAAAAGAAGATGAAATGAAGTAGCACTTTCTTTGTGTTGCAGAAATTATGAAGAGTGAACATGGGACCTCAATTAAGAATGAGCAGAGCTTTGGGAAGTGACAATCACGGTGTTCCACCTTGGGAGAAGAAACCAACATTATACATGGAGAAAATGACTCAGTGCCTTGATTTTGTGTGACAAATGTTCATGACACAACTAGCTTAATTACCGAGGCTTTGAGCTCTGACTGGCTCCACTAACAGGCATTCTGGAAAGGTTTTTCTAAGAAATTAACTCCATGGTGTATTGAGGCCTGTCACATCTATATTGGTTCTAATCTTTCTGACATGGTTGTACTTGCCAAACTATGCATGTCAGTTTTATATTCATCACTTTGGCTGAGAATATTTGGAGCAGGAAAGTCAATTCCACGGCTGGAATTTTCTGGGTACATGGATTTCAGTGCCCTCAGATGGTTGCCACAACTTAATTCCTGCAAGCTGCCAAGCTCCTTGTCCTTGAAGTTCTTTAAAAGCAAGTTTCAGAACCCTAGGAGATAATGCAAGCAATTGGTCAGCCTTCTACTGTCCACTCTTCTTGATCCTAAACTAAATTATTATGATTTCATTATTCTCCCAACACTTATTGACAGCCTATTATGTATCAGGTTTGCCCCCATGGAGATCATAAGGTAGTGAGAAAGTCAAATAACCAGACTGGCAGTAAAATGAAGCCTCAGACATACCATGAAAGGTGCAGTGTAAGATAGGACTCTGGAGCCAGACTGCATTTGAACTCCAGCTCTACTACTTACTAGCTGTGTGACATTGGCCAGGTGACTTCACATTTCTGTGTCTCAATTTTGCTATCTGTAAATGAAAATAATAATAGCATCTAATTTATAGGATTATCTTGAAAATTAATTGATGTAAGAAAAGTGTTTAGAACAACATTTGGCACAAAGGAAGTGCTCAGTAAATATCAACCAATATATTTCAGTCCAGAGGAAAGATGGGGTGCAGTGAATCAGAGCATGGGGGAGCTAGTTTGTGTTGGTACAGGCTAGTACATACGAGAGCTTGATAGCTGGAGTCTCCTTTAACTGTCATGGCATCTGTCTTGATTGGAAAATTTTGATTGATGGGGAATTGTGTTGTATGGATTGTTTATTTTTACTTATATCATCTCAGAGTCAACATCGTTAGTCCTAAAGCATGAATAAGTAGAATGCTTGCCAAAAATGTAGTTTCCTGGATCCCAGCCCAGTGAAGTTTGATTCAGTTAACATGGAGTGGACCTAGAAATATTTTAAATAACCACTGCTGCCCTCTGAGAAACTCTGATTTGGAGGGTCTGGGAAGGTCATCTAGAGGAAGTACTATTTAAACCAAGACCTGAAATTCTAATATCTGTAGGCAAGGAGGTGGTGAGAGCAGGATGGAGTAGGAGATTATTCTCCTCTGAGGGAACTTCCTCAGAAGTTGACGGAGAGAAGTTCAGAATGGCTGTAGTACTGAGTATAAGTGTGGGAGCAGCTAGAAAGGCTCTGATCACAAGAGCATCGTAAGCCATGGAGCTTTATTTTATCCTGCATGATGAATAGAACATTTCTCACAGAGTTTAAGGAGCTGGGACAGGACTGTATTCACACACCTGAAGAGCTCTGGTTTTGTGCATAGGGAAGAATGATGGGCAAGTCAGAGGTGAGAGGCCAGCCAGTGTGTTCTCTAGCGAGAACTGTCTCCTTGGTGGCCTGTCTCTGTGCTCACTCTCGCGCTCGGTTCTCTCCCTGACTTCTCTTTCCTTGACCTTTGGACCGCTCTTGGTTCACTCAACTGCTCAAGTCTTATTAGCTTTCTTCACACCAGTGTGGCCTCCCTGCTTCAGTCCCTGGTGAGACAGACACTCTGGCCTCACTGCTTGGTCACATACGTGCTTGAAGAAGAGGAGAAAGAGGAGGGAGAGGCTGGAGGTGACTCCAGTGTGTGATGTGGGAAAGCACTTCATGTCCATCTCTCTGTGGCCACAGAAGTGGTAACGAGTAGCAGTCGTGCCTAGGAGAGTACGGTGCAATATGTGTGTGAGTGGCTCAGTCGTGTCTGACTCTTTGCAACCCCATGGACTATAGCCTGCCAGGCTCCTCTGTTCTTGGAATTCTCCAGGCAAGAATACTGGAGTGGATTGCCATTCCCTTCTCCAGAGGATCTTCCCGACCCAGGGATCAAACCCGGGTCTCCCGAATTGCAGGCAGACTCTTTACCTTCTGGGCCACCAAGGAATCCCAGTGTTCAGCAAGTGCTCATTAAATACTTGCTTGAAAGAAGAGCTCTGTCTCAGGAGACACATCCATAGATACCCAAGGGCAATTCTAACCGCTACAACCTTGTCACTGTCAATTAGCAGTCATTTTAATTCATCCATTTGATCATACTTTCTTCTTTCTTTTTCCTCCTTATTCTCTGTGTATTCCCTTACATGTAAAGACAATTGGGAATCATTTTTTTCATTCGGGAGTCAATCTCAGAATGTTGTATTTTAGAGATGCTTCTTATCCTGCTGCTGTGTCTTTGACTTTTTGGAATTATTTTGCCAAAGCAAAGAAAGTCCAAATCCTAGAAACCTGTTCCTCTCTAAACTCACTTCATAAACCATTCCCGAGTCATTTTCCACAATACAACTGAAAAAGCAAGAGGAACAGTTGGTAATAATGTGTAACACTTACTAGCTTACCCTTTAGATCCTGTCCTTCAGCCAGCACTTTGGTGCAGGGTCCCAGAAGAGCAAGTAATGCAGAATGGGGGTTAAATAAACTGCTAAATTTTCCAAGGGCCATGTTTTAAAACCCTGGGATTAGTCCCTGGAAAACCATTTATTTAAATAATTATTTAAACAAAGTTATAGATGATGCTTTTCCCTCCACCTGACCGGATGTTTGCTAGAGCTGGGCTGCACCCATGGACAATAAGGATTAGGAAGGCTTTGCTATTAAGGGCCAATTGTGTGTTTAATTGTTACTGTAAGAAAAATGAAATTTACTGGTAAACTGTGCAGAATTTGAAAAAAAGTGCCCTTTTTCCTTTTGTAGGAATGTGGATGCTAACCAAATGTGTCCGCATGGTTTCAATTAAGAAAAGGAATGTTAAATGTAAAGCTAAATTGATGAAAATAACCAAACTTTCTGACAAACCAATAAATTGGAGTCTAGAACTCATTGCCCATACTGTATGGCAGCCAGAGAAACATTGCTAGATCATCAATTTTTACTTAATTTTTTGAGTTAGTTTATATTTAAAAAGAAGAAAGGAATGCTAGGCAAGTAATTTAAATTCTTCCCAGCTATAAACAGAGAATGTGCACACTGGATGTGGACCTTACCCTTCACTGTATGCAATTGAATGGATTGTTTATTCTTTTAGCAATTTCCTCAGTGAAATTTTTGGAAACCTAAGACAAAGTTTTCAGGGAACTCTCATGTCAACATTTTGGCAAATGATCTGGCAAAATGCTAGTCATTGGACTATTTTTCTAAACTCCTCAGACTGCTCCATAGCAGTTCTTAATCTTTTAAAATGATGTTTTAATTTTCCTGCCCTCAAATTTTTTTACTCCTTCAAACTACTGTCGTGTTGAGATGACAATATTTTAAAAGAAGGTATGAGTTTGGAGAAAATTCTGAATTTCTTGCTGAAGACAGAGGATAAAATTACATAGTCAGAATCTAACTCTTTTCACATTTCTGCATATGTCAGAAATTTCTAGGACATAAATTTACCTCTGAATAGGTCTTTTTATTTTGTGGGAAATGGCAGGAAATAAACTGTTTAAATAAAAAATAAATTGTGGAAGCTGGGGCCATCATCTTTACTACTGTGATAATTGTGTGATGTGAAATGGGTACCCTTTGCTGAATCATGGCCAGGGAACCCAGATGCCACATCTTGGTCCCCACCACCCTACAGATTCAAAAGTCTCCTGAGATGCTTGTGCTTACAAAGTAGAACTGCTGCCAAGTGTAAGGTGGAGTATCCTGGTTTTCATGGCCCCGTCTAAGGTTCATAAATTGCCAGTGTTCTAATTTGGAACATTCCTAGCCAAAGGCCTATCAAAATCTATTTTTTGCTATAATTTTAACAACATTGGAGAACAATAAATTTTTTAAAATTAGATGATCATCCAGCACATTTTGTTTGGTGATTGCTCAGTAAGTGTTGTTTCTGCCAAATTATAATTTTTTTTTGCACTGTCGTGAAATAGTCTCTTTATGTGCTTTAAGATCAAGTTTTCAAACCCCTTTTCAATGTTTTTCTAATTCACTTAAAATTTAAAATCAGATATAATTAAATATATTACATCTTTACTGACTCTACCTAAATTTCACTACCTATTTAATTTCACTGACTATTTAAATGGTATCTAGAAGGGGAAAACAAGCTTGTTTGAGAGGAGGTAACTCAGTTTTTCCTAAATTTACCTTTGGATAATTGTTTTGAATGGTTCTGACTTCACTCACTTAATATTGCTCCTACTGTATCCTGTTAACTGCTGTATTTAATATATATTAAGATGCTCTACTGATTATAAAGTATTCATGGCATTTCATTATTAACCATTCAAAATGTATCATTTGCACATTAAAACTTTATACCTTAAACCTCTAAGGTATAGATAAAAATGTTGAAAATCTGAGTTTTGTGGTAAGTCACTAAATATCTTCTTCCAAGTTCAGTATATCTGAAAATATTTACTGTGCTCAGCCTTGAGATTCAAAGATAAAGATTATTATATGGTCTTTGCCCAATTTAGAATTCAATAGAGGTTATAGTGGCTCAGTGGCAAAGAATCTGCTTGCCAATGAAAGAGTGGCAATTTTAATCCCTGGGTTGAGAAGATCTCCCAGAGGAGGGCATGGCAACCCACTCCAGTGTTATTGCCTGGAGAATCCCACAGACAGAAGAACTTGGTGGGCTAAGGTTCATAGGGCCGCCAAGAGTCATATACAACGGAAGCAACTTAGAGTGAAACATGCAGAAAATTCTTTGTATTTATTTTCCAAAATGATAGTGTGAAAATTTCCCATATTCCAGAATCTTAGACACAATCTTAGAACAACAAGAAAGCAAAATGGGAAACTTTTATGATTGGAATATTGTTATTTTTATTTGATTTTCTCAACAGAATGCAGAACAAAGTAAAGATCTTGTTTTGGGGAAATATATACATTTTTCCTTTTTTCCTGCTTGAAATTCACAACGATGTATACAGAATATAAACATACAACATATTTAATAAATTTGTATTTTATATGAATTTTGATGTAAATATTCAAATTCAAACAATGGTTTGGATAAATCCAGTTCATATATGAACAGCATAATTTTGGTCACCAGGAAACTTGTGTAACCTACTTGCTAGTGGATTTCTTTATATTCTCTTTTCAAAAGTGCTGAGTTGTCAGTATTAATTAAGTTGTAAAAAGAGATTAGCATGGAACTCACAATAGGCTCAGAATTCAGAAAGAACACCTTGTTTCTAGTTCTTATATAGGCTGTGACATTAACTGTATTCTTTTGCTTCTCCATATTTGGAATTGGTAAGTTTCTATTAAATAAAAATCTATAGGGATTCACTAAAGATAATTTTAATTTTAAGTTTAAAATAATAATGATAATAAAACAACAGCAACATCAATAACAGTAGCTAACATTTAAAGGCTGTTTTAAATATACCTTTTTTTAATCCTTATAATACGTTATGGTTGCAGGTTATCAAAATTATGTCATCTGAAAAACTGAAGTTTCGAGAAGTTAAATGTCTGCTATGTTCTTAAAGTATATTTTGTTGAGCCTCCTTTGGATTTTTCTCAGCATTTTGTTTGTCTTATATAAATATTTAAGGTGATAATAGGTATATCTGAAAACCTAAAGCCAATTCTCATCACCACTGTTTGACAGGTTGTGTGTAAATATGTGTGTGTGTTCATATAAATGCTTCCCTAAATAGTGTATACAACCTGGTATAATATATAAAATTACTAAAGAAATGCTAAATTTGAAATTTTAGACTAAAAATAGGATATTCAATTATTAGTAGCAATGAATAAACGTTTGAAAATAGTATAGATAGTTAAACAAATGGGAGAGGGGTTACACTCTCAGGCAGTCCTTGAGATTTAGTGAGAAACCAGTGGGGTCCTTACAACAGTCTTTAGAAAATGCTTTTGCACTGGATGACCTTTCTTTCCCCTTCAGGCTATAATAAAGGGCATTTTGTTAAAAGAGTAATTTATATCAAATTCTTTTCTGAGCCTAAGAAGACCACATTTTTGCTCCTAGGTTAGATTTCTCTCATCCTTCCAAGGCCAAGTTTTGGGAAAAAAAAAAAATTCTCTAAAAGCAAGATGCAATAAATACATGAGCTTGCTAGGAATATTTAGTCACTTAGTCTTGTGACTGTGGCAAATCATTCATTTGAGCAGATACCCAAAGGGCTTTTATTTCCCGTTATGGGAAATACAATCCGGCTGAGATGGAGAAGGTTCTTAAAGAGGAGAGGTTTGTGGGTCACTTCAAAGTTACATGTGCTTACCCAGGGTTCTCTCCTTGAGGAAAGTCTGTTAGCATCAGCATCCACATTTCTGGTTTTAGTTTTGAATGCATTTTTTCTCCTCCACAGTCAGCCCTCCCTTTCTGTTTTTTGTTTTTTTTGTTTTTTTCCTGGTAGTTTTGCAGTCGCCAAACACCTCTCAAGACATAGTGTAGATAGAGGCTTGGGATGTGATGCTGAACCATCAGCCATGATTTACAACAATCAAGGCCCCCTGGATGTATTTTTCTACTTTACTAGCAGTTTGATAATTAAGGACTATACATTTTGAATAGTGATTCCAAATCCCTGTAGACCATCTGGCTTGCAATTCACATTCCATGCTATTTTATAGAGAATGACATTAATTTCTGCTTTTTTTCTCTTTTTTTACTTTACAATATTGTATTGGTTTTACCATACATAACATGAATATGCCACGAGTGTACACGTGTTCCCCATCCTGAACTCCCCTCCCATCTCCCTCCCCATACCATCCCTCTGGGTTATCCCAGTGTACTATCCCCAAGCATCCTGTATCATGCATCGAACCTGGACTGGCGACTCGTTTCACATATGATACTATACATGTTTCAATGCCATTCTCCCAAATCATCCCACCTCTCCCTCTTCCACAGAGTCCAAAAGACTGTTCTATACATCTGTGTCTCCTTTGCTGTCTCGCATACAGGGTTATCGTTACCATCTTTTTAAATTCCATATATATGCGTTGCTGCTGCTGCTGCTGCTAAGTCACTTCAGTTGTGTCCGACTCTGTACGACCCCATAGATGGAAGCTCACCAGGCTCCCCCGTCCTTGGGATTCTCCAGGCAAGAATATTGGAGTGGGTTGCCATTTCCTTCTCCAATGCATGAAAGTGAAAAGTGAAAGTGAAGTCGCTCAGTCGTGTCTGACTTTTAGCGACCCCATGGATGGGAGCCTACCAGGATCCTCTGTCCATGGGATTTTCCAGGCAAAAGTACTGGGGTGGGGTGCCATTGCCTTCCCCGATATATGCGTTAGTATACTGTATTGGAGCCATGAAATTAAAAGACGCTTGCTCCTTGGAAGCAAAGTTATGACCAACCTAGATAGCATATTCAAAAGCAGAGACATTACTTTACCAACAAAGGTTCGCCTAGTCAAGGCTATGGTCTTTCCTGTGGTCATGTATGGATGTGAGAGCTGGACTGTGAAGAAGGCTGAGCGCCGAAGAATTGATGCTTTTGAACTGTGGTGTTGGAGAAGACTCTTGAGAGTCCCTTGGACTGCAAGGAGATCCAACCAGTCCATTCTGAAGGAGATCAATCCTGGAATTTCTTTGGAAGGAATGATGCTAAAGCTGAAACTCCAGTACTTTGGCCACCTCATGCGAAGAGTTGACTCATTGGAGAAGACTCTGATGCTGGGAGGGATTGAGGGCAGGAGGAGAAGGGGACGACAGAGGATGAGATGGCTGGATGGCATCACTGACTCGATGGATGCGAGTCTGAGTGACCTCCGGGAGCTGGTGATGGACAGGGAGGCCTGGCGTGCTGCGGTTCATGGGGTCGCAAAGAGTCGGACACTACTGAGCGACTGATCTGATCTGATCTGATACTGTATTGGTGTTTTTCTTTCTAGCTTATTTCACTCTGTATAATAGGCTCCAGTTTCATCCACCTCATTAGAACTGATTCAAATGTATTCTTTTTAATGGCTGAGTAATACTCCATTGTGTATATGTACCACAGCTTTCTTATCCATTTGTCTGCTGATGGACATCTAGGTTGCTTCCATGTCCTGGCTATTATAAACAGTGCTGCGATGAACATTGGGGTACATGTGTCTCTTTCAATTCTGGTTTCCTCAGTGTGTATGCCCAGCAGTGGGATTACTGGGTCATATGGCAGTTCTATTTCCAGTTTTTAAAGGAATCTCCACACTGTTCTCCATAGTGACTGTACTAGTTTGCATTCCCACCAACAATGTAAGAGGGTTCCCTTTTCTCCACACCCTCCCTAGCATTTATTGCTTGTAGACTTTTTAAAAAAATTTCTGGTTCTTTAGAAATACTTAAACATGGTATTTTATAAATGCTGAGAAACTGTGATGGTTGATGGTATTCTTGTATACATTTCTTGTTTTGGACGATGTTTCCTTATTTTTTTACTTATAGTAGTAGCAAATCATCAACCCAAATAAGTTATTTGAATGTACAGACCCATCACATAAAACCCATTATAAATACTCATTACATCCTTGATGATATAGTGAGAATATCTTTTCTCATGTAAAAAATGGATTCTATTTTGAATTTTTAAAATTTAGCAAACATTCACTAAGAATTGTCTCAATATCTGGTGCTGTTCTAAGTGTTGGAGAGTGAAAAACAGTGGATCCTGTACTCAAGTAGCTTCCAGGTTAGAATATTTAATTTCCACAAAAGTAGTTCTATGCTATGGTTTACTGTGTTTATTAAGAATACATTAAATATTATAACCAAAAAAAAGGCAGTAATTTTAAAGATATGTTCTTAGCGGAGCTACTGTTTAAACTGTGGTGTATTAGTAGACAATATTGCTAGGAAGTGTTCTGCAGCCAAGTAAATTTTGAAAGGCGAAGTTCAACAGGATTCTTTTTATGCTCTGCCCAGGAGATGTGATGGTGTGTGAGGTGTGTGTCTATGTGTGTGTGTCTATGTGTGTGTGTCTATGTGTGCGTGTGTGTGTGTGTGTGTGTGTGTCTGTGTGCTCAGTCGTATCTGACTCATTGGGACCCTGTGGATTTAGGCTGCCAGTCTCCTCTATTCATGGAATTTTCTAGGCAACAATACTGGAGTGGGTCGCTGTTTCCTACTCCAGGGGATCTTCTCAACCTTGGGATCGAACCTGGGTCTCCTGCATCTTCTGCATCAGCAGGCAGATTCTTTACCACTGTGCCAGCTACCTGGGAAACCCAGGGTGGTGTGCAACATTCCCAATTTACCTGAGCTCAGAATCCTTTTTTCCTAAACATCTCCAGGAGCAGGGTCTTGTGGAACACAATTTTTAGCAATGGAATGTTCATTTGTAATGACTTTAAGCTTTTCATTAAAGGAGGCTTGCTGGCTAGAAACACCCGAGTGACAGTTCTCAGGGGACTGAAGGATTGGCTGTGTGACAATCTGCTTTCATTGCTGGAGAGCACTTCGAGCCTGTCAACCTTTGACCTGACAAGCTACTGCTCAGAAAAGCCTACCTCCTGCCTTACCTTGTTCCCTCAGCCATCCCACAGTCTTCTGCTGATAAAAGATGGGAAGCACGGAAAGGAAGTAAGCAGGAATGTCACAGAGCGGTGGCAGGTGCACTGACATGATGGCAGATTCCTTGGCTTGATCTGGAGAGCAGCTGGGTCAGATATCACTCCATGAATCTCCTGGGATAACTCAGATCCATGACATATTCATAGATGTGAGTATTTGTTTTACCAAGTGGTATGTTTCCTGAGCTTTTGTTTATACACAGGGCTCATGAAGGCAGCTGTGAGGGATGTGGCCAAGACATTCCACACACCAGCCCTGGTCCCTTGGATTTTCCTTGTATGCAAACACCCATTTTAGGTGAGACTTCTAATGACACTCTATAGATTTTAAAGTGCTTTTACGTAATTCATTGCCTTTGATCCTTTAATCAATCCTCTGAACTAGTGTAGCAGGGATCCTTTCCACTTTAGAGATGAGCAATTTAGATTTAGAGATTAAGAGATTTGCCTAGAGTTGCATGCTAAGGAAATAACCAAATCAGCATTAGGACACAGGCATAAATGCTTCCTAAGAATCACCTTGAGATTTAGGAGGCCTGTGATATGGCCAAAGGTTCTGCCTTTCTAATAATCTTGCAGGTGATTTTGATATGGCTGATTCCTATGCGATTATACTTTGAAAAACAAGGTTCTAGGCTAATTGCCTTAATTAAACAAAAATTAATTGAAAAGATATGGGCAATTCAATTCATTCCTTTGTTCAAAAATTTCCAGTGACTTTCTATTTCACTCAGAGTGAAAAAGCCAATCCCTTCGTGATGGCCTATGTGCTGTGCTGTGCTAAGATGCTCAGTTGTGTCTGACTCTTTGCGACCCCGTGGAGTGTAGATCGCCAGGCTCCTCTGTCCATGGGATTCTCCAGGCAAGAATACTGGAATGGGTTGCCATACCCTCCTCCAGGGAATCTTCCTGACCCAGGGATCGAACCCACATATATTGAGTCTCCTGCCAATGCAGGTGGGTTCTTTACCACTAGCGCTGCCTGGGAAGCCCATGATGGCCCATGAAAGTGAAAGTGAAAGTCACTCAGTCATGTGTGACTCTTTGTGCTCCCATGGACTATACAGTCCATGAAATTCTCTAGGCCAGGATACTGAAGTGGGTAGCCTTTCCCTTCTCCAGGGGATCTTCCACGCCAGGGGTTGAACCTAGGTCTCCCACATTGCAGGCAGATTCTTTACCAACTGAGTTATCAGGGAAGCCCATATAGTCTGGTGCCTGATACTTCTCTCAACCTGATACTCCTCAGAGCTTTGATGCACCCATGTCAGGGATATTGAACTTGTTGTATACTTTGCTTGACTCTCCTGTGGCTCACCCTCTCAGTTTCTTTAAAATTTGTTCACATTTCGTCTTTTCAATGAAGCCTTCCTTGACTTGCCTATTTAAAACGGTAAGTCCTAGTCCTTTATACACCCAACCTTCTTCAATGCTTTATCTTTCTTTACTGAACTTGCTACCTTATGACAAAATATATATTTTATGTGGATGCCATCAGAGTAGGAATTTTTTTCTAATTGCTGCTGTATCCCAGCACCTAGAACATGTTCTTGCACACTATATATTCTGTATACTATATACACTGTACATTCATATACAAATGAATCAAATTAATAGTGGTATTCTATGTATATATATATGAATGAATCAAATTAAAAATAAATTTGGTTTAATAAAATTATGTGCATCTTATATTGAACATCTGGGATGCTATTCATATTGATGGTAGAGTTCAGATTCCAATCCAGTGATAATCCAATGATAAATTTCAAAGTTTGTTAAAGTATTTTAGGAAACATTGGTTTCAATGGGAGCATTACTTTATGGGAAGTAATCTACATTTGTAGTAAATGCATCAAGGAACTAATATATGTGAGAAGGTCTTGGCATGGATTATCAGTGATTATCAGCTTCTCAACAGTGTTCCCTTGGCTATAAATATGGCTCACTTTCCATAGTAAATGATTTAATGAGAGACTGTAGTCAAATGGAAAGAGTCTGAGATTTTAAGAAGCTTGGCTGTACTTCATCTGTTGTGTGACCTTGGGCAAATTATTTAACCTCATTGGGTCTAAAAAAATGATAACAACAGTGGGGTAATTGTGATGATTACATGAAGCCTAAAATTTTTTTGAGAGCAGGGACTTTTTCTTCAGTAAGTAACATATATGAACAGTGTGTATACTACAGTATATTCAATAAAACAAATACTTGTTGAGTCAATGAATAATGTGTGTAAAATTCCTAGACCAGTACAGGCAACCAATAAATGCTATCTAAATAATAATTACTAGCAAATTAGCTATATATCTTTAGTTATATAGAACACATAGAAATTTGAGAGCATATAGTAGATCCTAGCTGACTTTATCTGTTTGTTTTTTATTGGACAGGATTGAAGAAGTTTGATTGAGTTTATTGATCAGATTTTTTTTCTCTTTTTATCATTTGTTTTTTCTTTTTGTTTTGTTTTTGGCCATGCCTCTTGGCATGTGGGATCTTAGTTCCCTGACCAGAGATGGAACCGTCATCTCCAGCATTGGAAGTGCATAGTCCCAATCACTGAACTGCCCGGGAAGTCTGAGATCAGAATTTTAAATTCTAGAGTTAGAAAGTGTTTTTACTTGCTTTTCTTTTGATGACAAAAATCATTCAATACTGAAACTATAGGTGGGGTTAAAATAGAAGCCTAATACATTTTGGTTAACAGTTATATCAAAGTAAAATTTCCTTGGTTTTTTCTATGAATTTGATGGTAGACCTATAAGTTAATGGTCCTGATGCTTTTAACTGAGTTGATCACCCATGGTCTCCCCACCCGGTGCTACTACAGCAGAACCTAGATGTAGCACTTATTCAATTATACCACCTTGTAGGAAGATTTCTGCTGATGTGTTCATTGGCTGCCAGCACAGCATTGGCCATCTTTACTTCTAAACACAGAAGAGTTAATAGCAGAGGAACTGGGATTGAAATATTAGGGTTACAGTAAGCAATCACATACTGTTAAATTATTTGACTCAGTCCCTAATCTGTTAGTTAAGTCACTCAGTCATGTCCAACTCTTTGCAACCCCATGGAGCCTACTAGGCTCCTCCTTCCATGGGATTTTCCAGGCAAGAACACGGGAGTGGGTTGCCTTATTCATTTTTAATGTAATTTAGAAAGGACAAGTACTTATTTACCCAGGGATGCTTTGATTGCAAGCAACAAAATAACATCTGAAGTTTGTTTAAATACAGGGAGACTTTTAATAAGATATCCAGTCATATCTCATGAAACCAAAGATGCGATGTGTCCCTAGACATGAGTGAGGTTTTTGGAACAAAGAACTGGAAAGCCCTCAGAAGCCACTGCTCCTTAATCAACTGTCTCTCCTGTGTAACACTTATGTTCATTATGTGTTTAGTGTTCTTGCCTGGAGAATCCCAGGGACGGGGAGCCTGGTGGGCTGCCGTCTATGGGGTCGCACAGAGTTGGACACGACTGAAGCGACTTGGCAGCAGCAGCAGCATAGATTGGCTTTGTTGTTTGGCTCATTAACAGACCAAGTCTTCAGTTGGTAGTCTTTAATCTAGTAGCTGGACAGGTAGAGTACGCTCAGAAAACCAATTCAATCTCTCTGTGTTTCAACTATAAATTGCCAGAAAAGGGAATCTTAGAGACCTTGCTCGGGTTAGGTGTCCCTCTAGTCTGATCAGTTATGGATCATTCATTACTTGCTGCTCATTCAGTGGGCTCTGAGGGAACACTCTCTTTGAGATGGGGTATAGACAGACACTTTAAGAGAGGCATGTGCAAACAACATGATTGGCTTTCCCAGTTGATGTCTTTAAACTTAATTGGAGATTAAAATGTAATATATGAAAAATTTAAATTGATCATCTGTTTTTACCAGCAAACTGATTTTTGATGTAAGACATTTCTATTGTTAAGATAATTGACTTGATTATCTATGACTTGAAAAGGTTAATTCACTCAGAGAAGTATGAAGTGATGCAGTGAGGGAGGGTGTGTTCAGAGTGCCTCACTTGAGGTTTTACTATCACAACTTGCTTCTCTCAACACCTCAGTGACACCGATTCATTGAACTTTCAGCTTCTTTTATCTGAAGTTACACAGAAAATTAAACAGAACAAACAAGGAAACAAAATTCTAGGAAATATTTAGACCATTATAAAAACACAGAAAGAAAGAGCTTGCCTGAAAAGTTTTCAAAAAGTTATATCTCTGAGGTATATGGTCTATTGCAAACGATTTGTTTCTTTTTCACTTTATGTAAACACCTATAAAAAGGTTAACCATACTAGCATTGACTGGACATCAGTATGTTTTTTTGGTTACCTGAATACTCTGAAGACTCTTTTCTTTCTCTTTATTAATGTCTTTTCAAAGATTTCTAAATAAATTTTACTCATATTGCACTCACAGCATATGTGGATATAGAGAAAAGTTTGGGTCATATGAACTACTATAAAAAATAGAAAAAACATGGATGAAACACTACTTAAAGGTACCAGTTGTTCATATTTTATCATATTTTAGTATTTTTCATTAGTTTTTATGAATTTTTTTCAGACTGCATATGTGGCTTGACACTCTTTTTTTCCACTCACTATTTTATTATATGACATTTCTGTGTCATTAAAATCTTCATAAACATCTTTAATAGTGTCATAATGTTTTGCCAAATGGATGTGCCGTATAGTAAAAAGTTGTGTTTCCTTGTACCCTGACAGTGGATGTTGAAGTTGTTTTATATTTTCCTTTATTAGAACTGCCATATGTGACATTTTTATGACACAATTTCCTAATTTTTTTTATTACCATAAGGAAAAGTGCCCCGAAATAATTACTTGATCAAAGTTTGTCTTTTTTCATGCTTCTGAAACCATTTCCAAATTTCTTCCAGAATATGTATACTATTTTACAGATCCATCAACAATGAGAAGATGTCTCTCCTTGCATTCTTATAATATTATGTATAATCATTAAAAATAAAACAAATGAAAAACCAAAACCCTCTGTTACTTTTATAGGGAATAATAGTATTCCATTTTCTTGGACAACTAGTAAGGTTGACCTATTTTTTTTTTTTTCCATATTTAGTCACTTGGATTTCTTCTGAGGAGCATCTCTTTGCATCTTTTGCTCATTTTTTTTTTTTTCTTTTAGAGTCCTAGTGTTTTCCTTAACAACTTTCATGAACCTTCTTTTTATTAAATGTATAACATTTGCCTTATAATTTAGAAATATCATATTTTACATACAGATGCTTTACATTTTTATTTCATTAAGTCTATTGTTCTTACTAAAACATTTTCCTTCTGACCTTTATTTTAAAAATTTAAACTTACAGAAAAAAATGAAAGAATAATCCAGTGAGCTCTATATACTCTTCAGTTAGATTCACTAGCTAGCAGTGTTTTGTCAGTTTTTATCCCCTATTCTTTCTACCTCATATAAATGACACATACATATACATGTATTTGTGTGAATGTACATTTTGGCATGTGTGTGTACCTCATGGCGCAGATAGTAAAGAATCCACCTGCAATGCTGGAGACCTGGGTTTGATCCCTGGGTTGGGAAGATCCCCTGGAGGAGGGCATGGCAACCCACTCCAGTCCAGTGGTCTTGCCTGGAGAATCCCCATGGACAGAGGGATTCTACAGTCCATGGGGTCACAAAGAGTTGGACAAGACTGAATGACTAAGCACACACACGTGCATCTACACATACAATGAAAGAGTATTTATTTATTATTGTTGAACTATTTGAAAGTAAGCTTCAGACACTTGGTTGACAAATTTTTTATTGTATATATTTTAAGAATAATAATTCTTATGAATAAGGATATTCTCCAACATAACTACAATATTATTAATACAATTAATAACAATTCCATGATATCCAATATCCAGTTCATATTTGAATTTTCTGTCTCCCAAATAAACCTCTTATATTCTTTTATTTTTGTGCAAAATCCAATCAAATTTTATACATTGCATCTATCATATGTCTTTTTCATTTACCAAATAGTTTTTTAAAGAAACCCTTCTCCTAAAGAGATTAAACAGGTTTCACCTATATATTCTAATAATTTTTAAGTTTTTTTAACAACAATTTTTCATATCCAATTGCAATTTATTTGGGCTATGCTGACTGTTGATTATCTCAGATTATTTTTTCTTTCTAAATAGCTTATTTTTTTCCAGAAAAATTTATAGATATTTCTTGAAATTCTCACTTATTTCTGAAATCTTATTTCTAAGACCTTATTCAGCATTTATTAAGTTCATATTCATATTGAGTAGAATCTGTTTCAGATCATTTCTCTGCTCCATTTATCTTGTACCAGTACAATATAAATTTAATAATTATAGATTGGCAATGGATTTTAATATATGGTTACTCTAATCATCAGTAATCTCATTTTCCAATGACTTTAAAATTATTACCTAAGTTTTATTCCTTAAATGTTAAGTTTTTAAATAATTTCTCCCTCCATTATATAAAGAATATCACATTGATATTTTCATTGTGAATCCATTACTCCTCTAGAATTATCTTTCATTAAAGTTGCATATTTCTCTTACTTGATAACTCTTGGTACTTACAGGAATGTTAGTCTTTATATTAGTATCACTCAATAGCCCTTAAAACTTAGATGATTATGTATGGAATATTGCTTGAAATATATGCTATTTACCCAGTCATAGATGTTCTAAATTCTATACCAAGATGAAACCACAGAGCGCTGCAATTCTGTACAACATTTATTACTACCTCTTTATTCTGCCCAGATTCACCCTTACTGTGCTTATGAAATTGTACATCAAGTGAAGCCTTTAACACAGACTATTAAAAAGATGCTTGTATTAAATTTGTTGATATATCAACATTAAGGATGCTGTTTGTAACATTATGTAGGGTCTTACTTGTGAGAACCTGTGGGAAAGTTTTCTCTCTAGTCTTACTATAAAGAGTACTTTTCCCAAATAGATGTAGTGTTTTAATCTTATGGATACTAAATCTTATAGTTTACTGTTTGAATTTGTACTTTTGCTGTTTGAAATCATAGAGCAAAATTTGTGAACCCCATTCTTTTATTTATTCCTTCAGGTCTCTGACCATTAATGAATGATTCTTTAAAATTCCTAATTTCTCTACTTTTCTTCTAGGAGTACATACTTGGATTTAAAGGGTGTTTGTTACCTGTTCAAATTGCTGCTTTAACTGGTTTATTTGTGATTTTTTTGCCTTTCTTTTTAATATATTGCACACTTACTTATAAATGCAAGGAATGATTTCAGGGAGCAGTAAAAGAATGGAGAGAATACCCACTATGGTAATAATGAGCTAAAGTCTCATGTTTTAAAGAGACTGTAAGTTTCAGCTTTGCTCTGTCACTGAAGCAGGAGTGTTGTAAACATTTGAAAACCTCTACATCCAGGCCTGGACTGCCTTTGCTCCATTCATCCCATAAACCTTCACTCACGCCCTTCAAAATATGAGAGTATTGACCTCATTAGTATTTATGGAGATCTTACTTCCACACACCTTCAAGGCTCTTCAGGGGCTCTTAATATTAGAGCACCGATTGCAACAATTTAAATCAATGCAGTTATATATTCCAAAATGTTCTTGTAAAAAAGGAGTGCACAACAGTCCCTCCAATTCATGGAGGGGAAAGAGTTCTGATCCCATATTTAAACAGCTTCCCTTGTGGCTCAACTGGTTAAGAATCTGCCTGCAATGCAGGAGACCTGGGTTTGATCCCTGGGTTGGGAAGATCCCCTGGAGAAGGGACCCACTCCAATATTCTGGCCTGGAGAATTCCATGGACTGTATAGTCCATGGGGTCGCAAAGAGTCAGATATGACTGAGCAACTTTCACTTTATTTCATGAAAGGAAAGGATATTTTAATCACAGTGGGGCAAGGTCTCATGGCATGTCCCAGAATATTCTGCCATCAGACAGAATAAGGTGATGAGAGACTATTTACACATATGTATCAGATGCTAAAGCTGAAACTCCAGTATTTTGGCCACCTCATGCAAAGAGTTGACTCATTGGAGAAGACTCTGACGCTGGGAGGGATTGGGGGCAAGAGGAGAAGGGGACGACAGAGGATGAGATGGCTGGATGGCATCACTGACTTGATGAATATGAGTCTGAGTGACCTCCGGGAGTTGGTGATGGACAGGGAGGCCTGGCGTGCTGCGGTTCATGGGGTCGCAAAGAGTCGGACACGACTGAGCGACTGATCTGATCTGATCTGATCAGAAGAAAGGACTGTATATTCCTTTCCCCTTCCTGCAGCTTTCTCTTTTGATGAGTGATTTTCTTAAAAAGTTAATATCCTTGTTGTAATATAAGGATATGTATATGTACGTGAACACATGTATGTATACCTCTATTTTCTCTTGGTTTTTTGTAACAAGCCCAAAGTTATATTTATCATGACATCCCTTCATGTAGAACAAAGAATCTAGAAAAAAATTTTACACCATTGTCTTGTGCTTGGCCACATGGCTCATGGGGTTTTAGTTCCCTGGGACTGAACGTGGGCTCTAGGCAATGAGGATGCTGAGTCCTAATCACTGAATGGCCAGGAAATTTCTTAGAATTTTTGTTGTTGTTGTTATGGTTAATAAATAGTATTGCTACAGGGGCTTCCCTGATTGCTCAGACAGTAAAGAATCTGCCTGCAATGCAAGAGACCTGGGTTGGATCCCTAGTTCAGGGAATATCCCCTGGAGAAGGGAATGGCAACCCACTCCAGTATTCTTGCCCGGAGAATTCCACAGACAGAGGAGTCTGACAGGCTGCAGTTTATGGGGTCACAAAGAGTCAGACAGGCCTGAATGACTAACACTGTCACTTTTTTTTTTCAGTATTGCTATAAGAAATAAAAAGATTACATTTTCACAAACTGAAATAATAGGCAGATAAAATCAGGACCAGAAGTCATGGAAACAAATAACTGGTTTTGTTCCTAAAAAGACAGATAAGATCATCCAACCTTGTTCCATTGCATAAGAGGTTAACCAGTCCTTCTGAAGAGCTGGAAAACATTTTACTGGGGGTTAAGCCTCCATCTGAAGTTTTCGTTCCTTGTATGCATTAGATTTTGCATGGTACATAGCGAAGCTTTGCACAAGTTCACTCAAGGTAATTATGTCTCTGAAATTATAGAATATTTTGGTTAAAGTCATAATTATTCAGTTGCCTAGCTTTTCTTTCAATAACAATGGAAACTACCAAACTGATAAGATGCAATAATTTCTGAAAAGCACGTGGCTGATTGACATACTATTTTCAGCTTTTAAATAAGGAAACTGTTCATAGAAACATAAGAAGAGAAGTCTTTTCAGCAGACCAACTTTAGATATAGATGGTATTTTACTATTTTGCTGTCAATTCTTGGTTCCACACTGAGGTTCTTGCTTTATTCTGCTTAAGGATCTATTATTGTTTTAAAGTGATACTGTTTAAAAATTATGGATTCATTTCCTTGAAGAGACACCAAAACTGAAGGAGTCAGGGTAGAATTTTCTTTAGGCTTTATGATCAAAGAGCTGTATTTTATACTATTCAATAAAATTAAACTTTAACTTCATTATAGATTTTTCACACTAACAGCCAAGTGTTGTTGCTTTTGATTACCTCTGTACTGCCCTTTTCTGTCTTCTGACTATCCCCATTGCTAGTAGGAATTCTCCATTAACAATCTGGGGTCCCTTATTGGATACTACTATGCTGTGTTGTGCTCAGTTGTGTCCACTATTTGTGACCCCATGGACTGTAGCCCACCAGGCTCCTCTGTCCATGGACTTCTCAAGACAAGAATACTGGAGCAGTTTGGCATTTCCTGCTCCAGAGAATCTTCCAGTCTCAGGGACTGAACCTACCTCTCTTGCGTCTCAGGTACTACAAGCAGATTCTTTACGGACTGCACCACCTGGGAAGCACCTTATTGGATGACAATGCCAAATCTGGAAGTGCCTCCTCTAGCTCCAAAAAGTGGCATTTGTATTTATTGAATATTCTTGTAGCCCATATTTTTGAAAATGGGTGATATAAAAATAGTGTATGAATCACTGATAGCTTTTTTTAACTGAAATTTTTGATGATCACATGTACATTTCCCCAAATAGTCTGGGTAGACATTTGTTATAATTTTCTGGAAGTCATTTCCACATATGTGTCCAGCCTTGACAAAACAAAAGAAGGAACAGTGGCCAGGCTTTTTCTGAGCCAGTATCTGACCTGGTTGTTTTCTCTCAAGGAATTACCTATCAATCAGGCTTGATTTCTAAGAACTGCTTTGTTATGTTTGAAGCATAGCTATTTATTACTTTTAATAGAAAAGCACAGGAGCTGAAGAATAGTTTTTTAAATAGAGCCAGCCCATGTAACTTCTTTTTACAAAATATTACAAAAATCTTCCCTTCCAACTTTCACATTCCAGTTGAGCCTAATCACTTTGCAGGTTTTGATGATCCAGCAGGTATGAAGCACTATACATTAAATGCAGTGTTGACAAAGGAAATTCACAAGCAAGGCTTTCATTAACTGAGGATTAAGCTAAAACCCTTTCCCAGAATTGCCAATAAATGAGACGATAATCTAAAATTTCACATTAAGTTTAGTACAACTAAAATGTGTGTGTTCACACATGTGCGTGTACGTGCTGAATGAGTGTGTATATGAGTAAGGGCAAATCCTAAAATGAGGATTTTTTTTAGTTGGACTGGAAAAGTACACATTTTTCTGGTTATTTGTAAGTACAATGTTCTAAGCAAGAAAAAAATTCTACAGCCAGAGCAAGCTTTGTAGATCCATCTAGGTAGATGCAGAAATACATAATTAAGAGATTCAAAAGATGAACTCTTTACTACATTATATGGGTGGATTTAGGTCTGATTTGAAAGAATATTTTTAATATTCATTTTAACAGAATTCATTTTTTAAAACAGGCTGCTTGTAAAGTTGGTCCTGAAAATGCCATTCTGAAAGAATACTTTGCATATTTTATTTTATTTTCTATTATATTTGTATTTGGTTATAATTATTAAACTAACCTAAAATCAGAATGAAAATATCTCAGATCTTATTGGCTTTTTTCAATACTGATTTAAGTAAAGATTTTAGAAACAATAATTGATTGTAATTGCACATATCAGAGGAAACCTAATTTTATGATTAAATTACAAAGATTGACTATTTATTAGCTGTGTTTTTCAGTTAACAGTATGAGTTTTGGCAATGTTAGGTTTGAATAATTTGAACTGACACTGAACCCAATGGAGAATTGGCTTATTAAACTCAAGTGTGTTCTGTTGTGATAGAATTTCAATCATGGAGGTTGTGACAAGTTTGAAGATGTTTATCAAATAATTGTCCTGAGGACTTCAAATCAAATCCATAGAAAATTTGGTTTAGTTTTCTTGTTCTGAGGCTAATATGTTTTATCTGTCCTCTACAAATGAGTCAACAAATCTTTGAGAAGTTAAATGACTTGTCTTTGACACTGCATCTTGTTTGTATATTATAAATGGGCGACTAGAATGCAGGTAGGTTTCCCATCATCCTGTTTAGCATTTCCTTCATTGCATCACACTACATTTTAATTAATTTATTAATTTTCACTTTAAAAAGGTAGACTAATTCCAAATATATAGAAACTTCAGATTATACTCATACACAATTTACAGATTAAACAAATAATTGTCAACTCCTAATCAGTCTTTTTTTCATCTATACCCCAATTTGGAAGCCCTAGAAGAGCCTGCCTGCCAATGCAGGAGACCCAAGACATGCAGATTTGATCCCTCGGTTGGGAACATCCCCTGGAGAAAGAAATGGCAACCCACTCCAGTCTTCTTGCCTGGGAAATCCCATGAACAGAGGAGATTGGCAGGCTATAGTCCATAGTGTTGCATAGAGTCAGACATGACTGAAGTGACTTGGCACACAAACCAGTCTTTTTTCCCTCTATATCCCAATGTACTTTCTTTCTCCCATATTATTTTGAAGTAAATCCTGGATATTACCTACAATACACACATACACAAAGTAAAGTTTGTTTGTAATAGAATTATACTGGTATTTCTGCGGGATGACAGGATTTTAGCCTTTCTGATAAACGTGTACCTGTTTTCTCACAGGTAGAAATTACTAATTCTCAAGAGTTTGTTAGAATTAGAACATGAAAAAAAATTAGAATATGATCAGATTTGCTAATTACTAATTTGCTTTTATATAATGCCAACATAACAGCTTCTGAATAACAATACCAACCATATCACTAGCAATATTATTGCTGAGAATTGTTTAATTTATGTATGTGTAGATGTGTGGTATGTGTGATTCTTTTTATTATTGGGCTATACACTATTTAGTTTAATTCCTCTTCAGTTTCTTGGAGATGACAATAACCTACTACAAAATAAAATTAGGGAATTTTCAAGCAGAGGAGAAAATTCTCTAGAGAGCTACAGAAGGGTATATATGGTTACATATTAAGCACAATGTGAGGAATTGGGTAGGTAATGAAAAGCAATTCCTCTATATTTGCACTGGTCCATAGTGGTGAAATCATAACCAGAACGCCATACATACTCTCCAGTTCTTTTCCAATGAGACAAGTTAAGCCATTATCAGAAATTAAAAAAAAAAAAAAATTCTTAGAGACTAGGAAAATACAAGTAGGAAGGACACTGGTGGGAGGATGGGAGTGGGGAGAAACATCATAATTACTCAAAATGGAGAAGCAAATGTTAAGGGAATAATTAAGCCACAATCCTCAAGTATAACATATTTCCTTTGCTGATAAAAATTAAAATCAACCAACCAGATTTGAGTATTTTTATAACCCCCAAACAGCTATGTCTTCTAAGAGAAGCAAGAATATATGAGACCTAGATTCTATTTTTAGAGTTAATGCTGTAATAGACATTCTTAGATTATCCTTCAGGGTCCTCTTCTCTGGCACTGGTCTCAAAGCAGATGTCCCTGAGCAGAGCTTATTTGTTCAGTGGTGGTTATACAGACTTAAGCTGGGGTCATAATATTGTGTCTCTGAGGAAATATCGAGACTAAAAGAGCTAGTGTACATCTGAGTCAGTTTCTTGAACATAGGAGATGTATAAGTCTGGATGTATGGTGTGGTCATTTCTTGTTAGGTGGATGGAACTGCAACAAAAAAGAAGAAAATAGAAGAAAGTAGATCTACTCAGAGAAACAGTGAGAAGAGCTGGAAAGAGCAGTCCCTTAACTCCGAAGAGTCTCCCAGTTTCCACTTTGATTCTTTCTGGAGGCTTAGCTATTAATATATTTCTGTCATTGGATTCTGTGAGATATTTCTGCACACTTTATTTGCTGTTATCTGTTTATTTTATTCTTTCGTTAGTCACTACTGTATATGAAGAACATGTTAAGCTAATATTCTAAGATTCACATGGAGTTGTGTCCAGATTGATTATATAATACTTGGCAATTACATAGTAACTGGTGGACTTCTTGAATTCCCTGTGTTGATGTTTCACACTTTTCACCTAACAAAAGATGAGAATGGATGCTAAGTGAAAAGGACGTATTGTGCTGGATATCTTCTTTTTGCTCCTCCAAATCTATCACCTACTTTTCCTTCTTGTCTGATGTCTGCTTAGACATCAACATTCTCATTGTACAGGTTTTCTTCCTTTCAAATTTCATTATTTTATTAACGTTTCCTCCCCTCATTTCTTTGGCCCAGGATGTTTAACTGTGTTATTGGACAGTCTTTGTTGGTTCCCCTGTAGCAACATGTTTGTCACAGTATCTTTATAATCAACTCTTCTTAAATTATGTCAAGTGCATTAGCAATTTCCTTGGGGACCCTAACTGCTGAAGACGTAATAGTTTGGGATGTGTTGAATCTGAGGTCTTGGAGATTTACATTGAGGAAAGTTTCCAAGAGAAGAGATGAGGAAAGGTCGAATTGGTGACTTACATTTGGGAATCAGTAGCAGATAAGTTAGAGAAGGCAATGGCACCCTACTCCAGTACTCTTGCCTGGAAAATCCCATGGACGGAGGAGCCTGATGGGCTGCAGTCCATGGGGTCGCGAAGCGTTGGATACGACTGAGCGACTTCACTTTCACTTTTCACTTTCATGCATTGGAGAAGTAAATGGCAACCCACTCCAGTGTTCTTGCCTGGAGAATCCCAGGGATGGGGTAGTCTGGTGGACTGCCATCTGTGGGGTCGCAGAGTCGGAGACGACTGAAGCGACTTAGTAGTAGTAGTAGCAGATAAGTATTAACAGAAAATGAGATCACCCCTGTGGAGCACTATGAGGAAGGTAGATTACTGGGAATATAGACATGGGGCAGGCATAGGCTGGAGATCTCATAAAGGAGGATAAAATGCACAGGTGTCAAATTATGAAAAGAACCCAGAATGTGCAGCATAAGGGTAATAAATGGGGTGGAGGGTTTTAAAAAGGACTGTCGTTCTCAGCGTGTGTGTATAGCAGAGAGAGCTAGTAAGATAATAATTTAAAAAAGAAAACTCTCTTATATGTGGCAATTGGAAAATGTCCAATTGGAAAATCAATACAGATCCAGTAATGTCGTAGGGGACAGAAGCTAGATTCAAGCAATGGGTTGGAAAATTAGAAGTAGAGCCACTTTCAAAAAAATATTTGTTAAGAAAGGAAGATGAGTGACTGGACCCAGTGACATGGCAAAAAGTCTCAGAAGAGACTATGCTTTCTGGGGAAAGGAGTCCTTCGGTACTCCTGAACTTTTTTGTAACACACTTTTCCCTCCTCCTTCCCTGTCTCTTTTTTTTTTTGTTATCATGTTAAATTGGTCTCTGTTGTTTGCAAACAAAAGAACTCTAATTAAAACAAACATTCTCTCTGGAAATAAAACTAATTACTACTTCCTACTAGATTCAAAGGAGCTTAAGAAAAATTTCAGAATCACGGATAAAGCAACCAAAACAATAATAGCAATTTGGATTTATTGAGAGTTTATCACATTGCTGGCACTGAACTCTTTAAAATATCCCATATAATCCTCACACAGCCCTGTGAGGGGACACTATGACAAGTGGCCCCTAGAAACTGAGTAACATAGAGCTTAAGAAGGTTAACTTTTATGCCCAAAATTACACAGTTAATATGGAACCCCAGAGCCTGAGCACTTAGCCACCATGCATTGATTTTGGAGCTAAATATGAATACTGAGTATGCTATGCTATGCTAAGTCACTTCAGTCGTGTCCGACTCTGTGTGACCCCATAGACGGCAGCCCACCAGGCTTCCCCGTCCCTGGGATTCTCTAGGCAAGAACACTGGAGTGGGTTGCCATTTCCTTCTCCAATGCATGAAAGTGAAAAGTGAAAGGGAAGTCGCTCAGTCATGTCAGACTCTTAGCGACCCCATGGACTGCAGCCTACCAGGCTCCTCCGTCTGTGGGATTTTCCAGGCAAGAGTACTGGAGTGGGGTGCCATTGCCTTCTCCGAATACTGAGTATAGAATTGGCTAATTTGAAAACCCCAAAGAGACATTTAAACAATGACCTGTAGATGGGGAAAGATACAGTCAAACTTGAATCATGTTACCTAGTTAACATATTGTTAATATGCAATGACCTGGACTGTACCAGATTAAACTTTTGAGAGTCATTATTGATTAGATTGATTAGATTGACTAGATAGCATATTCAAAAGCAGAGACATTACTTTGCCAACAAAGGTTCGCCTAGTCAAGGCTATGGTCTTTCCTGTGGTCATGTATGGATGTGAGATATGGACTGTGAAGAAGGCTGAGTGCCAAAGAATTGATGCTTTTGAACTGTAGTGTTGGAGAAGACTCTTGAGAGTCCCTTGGACTGCAAGGAGATCCAACCAGTCCATTCTGAAGGAGATCAGCCCTGGGATTTCTTTGGAAGGAATGATGCTAAAGCTGAAACTCCAGTATTTTGGCCACCTCATGCGAAGAGTTGACTCATTGGAGAAGACTCTGATGCTGGGAGGGATTGAGGGCAGGAGGAGAAGGGGACGACAGAGGATGAGATGGCTGGATGGCAACACTGACTCGATGGATGTGAGTCTGGGTGACCTCCGGGAGCTGGTGATGGACAGGGAGGCCTGGCGTGCTGCGGTTCATGGGGTCGCAAAGAGTCAGACACGACTGAGCGACTGATCTGATCTGATTGATTAGATGAAAGAAAGTGAGAATACATTTGAAGAACATATTACCTAGTGACACAAATACTGCTTTTGTACAAATCTTTGTAAATAAAATGACATTTAAACTAAGAAGAGGGAAATTTCCAAAATGTTTGAGTAGCAGATCCAGTCTACCACTGTATACAATTTGAAAAATCACAAGCTTTACTTTATTGTTTCTTCCTAGTTCTCAGTACGAGTATCTCTTTTTAATGTTTGGTGGGAAACAGAAGTATCTGAATTTTTATTTTGACTTTTGTTTCAAGGTAGTCAGTGGAATCAAAACTCCTTTGGACTAAAAATATGTAAACAAGTGTACATGAACAGTACTTTAAAATGCATTCAAATTCATTAGAGTCATATCCACCACTCTTATGTGTGTCAAATAGAAAGATGATATGGCTTAAAAAAACAAGCATTTTTTTTTTCTCTCTTAACAAAAAGCTCTATTTTCTACCTCAGATAAGGATGGTCTCAAATCATCAATGGCTGAACTGACAGAGTAAATCTGAAACAAATTGCTGCCATGGTAATCCGTCTTTGGTGTGACATGCTGATCGGGGAAGAAATCACAAGTATCTCAGAAATGAGTTGATTTCATTAGTGAACAATACATTCATTGTCATCTAATGTGATGAATGTGATCTTTTTAATCTTTACACATTAAAATAAAGTACTTTTTAAGGAATAGACATGTTTATCTGGATAAAAGAAAGGATCACCTAGTTATCTTTAATAATTTTGAATCTGATATGGATAATTTAAAACAAATACATTTTGTTTAATCTTTTATTTAAGTTGCTATGGTCTGTGTGGAAATATTATTAAATAATAGTCATGTGGAACAACAGTAAGGCTTAATTAATGCATAAGTCTACCAAACAACAAAGCATCGTTGTTCAAAGGTTTCTTGGGATGAAAATGGAAAGCAGTAAATTTTTCATGCCCAAGTTTGGTTCTCATTTTATATTTTGTACCTAATGACCACCCTCATTGCCCTCTAGAATCATATTTTATATAACATTTCAGGGCTCCCATAAAAAATACCATAATTATTGACCAAACTACAGGTCTAGTTGTTGAGATGGATCAAAGACTTGATCTGGAGAATAGAACTGAGGCCTCCTTTTTTTTTTTTCATCTATACAAAGAGAGTTACAGAAGGGCTGATTTAGGTAGATTAAAATATGATACTTGTAATAAATGTTAAATAACTTACGATAAAACTATTTGATGTGATAATCAATTTTTAAAAAAATATGTGAGAAATGTTTTAAATATGGATCAGATTTGAAAAGTACTATGTTAAAACCTCAGAAACATTTTTTTTTAATTCTAGGATTTAGAAAGCTCTTCAATAGCAAACAATTAGAAAATATAACTTTTTCTGAGTAATTGTTACAGGTAAAAAATCCAAATGTACCAAAAAATGGTACTTAATTTTCCTTGCAGACCAATTCATGTAAGGTTTCAGATCTAGCAAGGAAGACCCAAGTGTGTTTTTTATTAAAGCTTAAACAACCAGCTAGTGTAGTGTTCCTGAAGTTTCATCCATCATGCTACCAATTTCTTCATGCTAGGGAAACATTATATTCTCTTGTTATGTCTCAAAGACAAGAAATACATTCAAGAAGTTTTGCTAGTGACAGATGAATAATTGAGAGAATGAAAGTCACAGGCAGCACTGCGCTTGCTAGAAGGTGTTTAGAAAGGAGGGCAAAGAGATTTCCAAAGCATTTTACTGTAGTATGAACCATGCCCAGTTGATGCTTAAGTGGTGAAATCTGGAGACTTTTGCATTTTTGCTGTTCCCACAGAATTCAGAGCTCATTCAACAGTTAGCAGTGGAAAAAGTCTCAGAAATCACAATGTTTTTAGGTAAGGAAAACATGTCATTATGCAGAAGGTGTAACACAATTAGGACAAAGTTTCTGATAGAAATGATAACATGACGCAAGTTTTGTAAGAGAGCTCATCGCTCTCATACTGTTGGTAGATTAACAGAATTTGCAAGTTCTTTAAAATGAGGAAATATTTATAAAACTAAAAATCAGATAAATGAGATGAGTTTTACTGCTGAAGAAATTACTCATGGTTAGTAGAGCAAAGCAGGCTGCTATTCCAGACATGTTCAAGAAAACTCACTTGTTTCCCACTGGTGCTGACCCTGCTCTGGATGTCTCATGTGAAGCAGAAAGCCGTGATCTCAACATTTTAAGACTGTTCTACTCTACCATTTGGACTCGGAAGATGTCTCAATAAGAAATTAATAAGAATAAAGTTAAGATCTAATCTGCACATAATTCTTTTCCTAATCCAAATTTAGATGTACAAAATGGGATGAAAGGGCATTTTTCTTGGACAAAGGACACAACATAATATAAAACCAAAAAACCCACAGTGGCTTTGGTAAAAATTGATATGAATAAAACAAAGTAGCTACATTTTCATTTACAAAATTTATATTGTAAAATTATTTTGAAAATAAGTTCAGTAAATGAAAAACAATTAAAAGTGGAAATGGTTAACTGTACCACTTTGAAAATTATCAAAAGATTAAACTGACAATGAATTTTCTAAAAAAAATCAGTGTATATAAAGGTTGATCACTAAAGGTAAAATCCTGATTAGAAAGTTTATTTTTATAAATGTGGATTCAGATTGCACTCAGATGCAATATAGTAGATCCAAAGGTCCATAAGTTATAACATTTTATATTCAATTTTATGAATTATTCACTTGCTGACAATTTTTTCACTTAATACCAGTTTAATGATTACTGAATGAGGATAAAACCGACTAGTTATTTCAGTGTTTCACCCAAAAGAGTTACGTTCTGTAAGTACACTGAAAATTTTGTGGCACAATAAATATTTAATATTTAATGCTTTCTGATATGGTCACCCTCATCCAGTTTTGATTTGGTGAACCGTCACAATGGTTTCATAGTCATGGCATTCTGCCTCTGTTTGGTTTTAAATGTTTTTAAAACCAAATTCAGTCGTGTCCTACTCTTTGCGACCCCGTGGACTGTAGCCTACCAGGCTCCTCTGTCCATGGGATTTTCCAGGCAATAGTCCTGGAGTGGATTGCCATTTCCTTCTCCAGGGGATCTTCTCAACCCAGGGATTGAACCCAGGTCTCCCGCATTGTAGACAAACGCTTTACTATCTGAGCCACCAGGGAAGTAAACAAAACAAAACAAAACACAAGAATAATTTGTGCCAAACTAATAGTCTATTTTGCTAGAGTTCATAATAAATCCAAAGATTTTTCTGCATTTATTTGAGCATTTAATACTGAAAACATGAAACTAGAAAATTTAATTCCAGAAGTCCAGGACAAGTCTCATGTTTAATTACTAAATTCTTACCAATAAGTCCATTTACTGTATAATATTTTTAAAATATTTAGGACTCAGTTTTTTTTTTTTTTTTCAGCTGGCTTTTCATGATTTTCATGGTTATCCAGGCTTGAAAATTTAGTCATCTTTCTCTCCCTTATTTTTAATATCCTATCTGTTACCAATCTCTTTATGCATCATGAATATCTATTTTCCTCCCTTATTTCACAGCCATAATCAGCCTGTACAGAGAGCATTTCCTGCCTAGACCACAATGGTTTGCCTGCCTTTCCATTTCTCACTCCTCACTATTGTTTATACTGATTCCTTACAGCCTGGATTTCCTTCAAATATCTAAAATGACTTCTTTTATATCAGACTCAAATTTCTGATTCTAATATTCAAGCTGTCCAAAGTCTGGCTCATTTTACCATCCAACATTCTCCTCCCCACATAAGCAGTCTTCTTTAATCAGATCATTGCTCTCAGAATCTGCATGCAGGTGTCACATCCTCACTTTGTTCACACACTGTCTGCCTCTCTGCAACTAGAATTCCTCAGTCTTGTTATTATCACTCTGTTGTTCCTCACCAAGCCACTTTTGAACATACATTTCAGTTTCTATCTCCCCCTTCAAGTTTTTTGTGGACAGCCCCAGCTCATGCTGCAACTCTGCACATAACTGTCTCTCCCGTAGAGTAGCAGTCCCCCACTTATTTGGTACCAGGGATCAGTTTTGTGGAAAACAATTTTTCCATGGACTGGGTGAGGGGGCCGATCATTTCAGGATGTTGCCAGCATATTATATTTACTGAGTTCACTGAGCAGGAGGCAGTGCTCAATCTGTGTCTTTGTAGCTGGGCAGGCTTTTACCTAGTGCAGAGAGTGAGGGCTACTCTCTAGCTGTGGGGCTAGAGAGGCTGCTCATTGCAGCAGCTTCTCCTGTTGCAGAGCAGAGGCTCTAGACCTAGAGCACAGGCTCAGTAGTTGTGGCGCACTGGCTTAGTTGCTCCATGGCATATAGGGTCTTCCAAGATCAGGGATGGAACCTGAGAAATGAGTCACCAGTGAAGCCCCCAGATTGTTATTATTCTTTCCTCAGTGGCATATCAAAGCCAAGGTGCTGGCAGCAGTCTGCCTTGAGAGAAAGCAGAAAAAGATGTGCTGCCCATAGAGAATTTAAAAACAATACAACCAACTTTTAATCGATCTGTTTTTAAAATAATCAACTATGATTCTTTGTCACATTTAGCCTTATGGTTAAGAATTTTCCTATTTGTATATTTGTTTGAAATCATGAAGATTCCATTTCACAATACATTTCTGAAACTGTAATCTGCATTCATTTCTTTGGAATCAGGTCTAGGGACTTTCAAATGTCTCCACAGGTTGAAAAGTTTGAAATATAAATACAAACTCTAAGTGAATACACAGAATGACAGAATTAAAGTAATTCAAGTTCTGTTTCTTGCTCTTAGTGATCATCAGCCTCTCATCATTTATTTCTAAGCCAGTACTTTACAAACAAGACTTCCAAAGTATCACAGGAATTGTGAACACAGACTGTGCCCAAAGTGAGCTAGAAGGATCTAGAACCTTTAAGAACTTGCTCTAAAAATGAATGTGTGTAGCTGAGTCTCTGTGTCTTGTGATCAGACTATAAAATCGGAAGTTTTCTGAAGGAATTTTTGCATATAAAATAATATTTATTAAAGAATAAGTAATTAAAATGTGCTAATTTGAAGCTCACACACATATGTAATTACAGTTGAACAGTAACCAAACCAACTTGTGAGGGCTTCCCTGGTGGCTCAGATGGTAAAGCCTCTGCCTGCAATGCAGAAGACCGAGGCTCTATCCCTGGGTCTGGAAGACCCCCTGGAAAAGGAAATAGCAGCCCACTCCAGTACTCTTGCCTGGAAAATTCCATGGATGGAGGAGCCTGGTGGGCTATAGTCCTTAGGATCACACAGAGTTGGACACGATGAGCAACTTCACTTTTCTTTATGTGAAAGACACTTTTTAAAGTTAAAATGAATAAAAATGTTTTTTAATCAACTACAAGTAAAGATAGATAAAAAGAATCTAACTACATTGCCTATGATTACACAAAGGTTGATTTTGATAACATTATTTACAAGTTTACAGAAGTTAAGCTTCCAAAACAGAAAATGTGTTGTTGTCTATTATTCACTATTGTAATTGACTAATATGCGGGTGTATCTTTTTCAAAAAATACATTTAAATGTTCAAGTATATATTTAATGTATAAAATATTAATTCATTACATTTTCCCACATTTTAAAATTTAACATTTATTTTTTTTTTTTACTAACATGAATATATGTATAAAAGTTCAGTAAAAGAAAAATTCACTGCTTACATTTTTTTCTCTGGTCATATTATTATTTGTTTCATTACATGATTTCATTACATGATTACAACTGGGGATAATTATGTTGATGGGAGAGGTGTTAAAAATAATTTGCTCCAAGTATGTCACTGGTTCTTCATTAGTAGCTTAGACACTTAAAAACAAATGAAAAAATTAAATAAAAAATTTCAATATCATTCCAGCAAATGCTAAGGAACTAAGGAAGAAGCCCCACTCTTTAAAAAAAAGTTTAAACAAAATACATAGACAAAGGTAGACATTGTTATTTGAAAAATTATTTTCTTATTGAAAGACAAGAAAGAATTAAGCATAGAGTTCCTTGTGGAGATAACCACCAACATTGGAATGGCTAATTGTCATTAAAATAATTCCAGGACTTGTTAGGTAGCATAATTGCTTGTGTGTGCCTGTGCTGGCATGCGCATACTCACTCATGTCTGACTCTTTGGGACCCCTTGGATTGCTGTAGTCTGCTAGGCTCCTCTGTCCATGGGATTTCCCAGGCAAGAATACTGGAGTGGTTTTCAACTTCCTTCTCCAGGGGATCTTTCTGACCCAGGGATTGAACCTGCATCTCGTGCATCTCTTTCATTGGCAGACAGATTCTTTACCCATGAACCACCTGGGAAGCCCAGCATAACTGGTGCCACAAAACTTCCCCCCATATTTAGGAGATGCCAGTAAAATGTTTGGCTCTAGAAATTTCTAAAGAATATTTTAAGTTTATTTTTTTAAAAATTTGTGTTTAACCCAGGTTATAAAGTCCAAATAGTAGTGTTAGTCACTCAGTTGTGTCTGACTCTTGTGACCCCCAAGCCCACCAGGCTCCTCTGTCCATGGGATTCTTCAGGCAAGAATACTGGAGTGGGTTGCCTTTCCTTTTTCCAGGGGATCTTCCCAACCCAGGGATTGAACCCAAGTTTCCTGGCTTGCAGGCAGATTCTTTACTGAGCTACAGAAAATCTGAGCTACAGGGAAGTCCCTAAAAGGTCCAAAGCAGACACTAATAACATCTATTTTCCTTTAGTAGATTTTATGATGAAAACAAATCAGAAAACTTTATTTTTATTGAAGTACATGGGAAATAGATGGGGAAACAGTGGAAACAGTGTCAGACTTTGTTTTTCTGGGCTCCAAAATCACTGCAGATGGTGACTGCAGCCATGAAATTAAAAGACGCTTACTCCTTGGAAGCAAAGTTATGACCAACCTAGATAGCATATTCAAAAGCAGAGACATTACTTTACCAACAAAGGTTCACCTAGTCAAGGCTATGGTCTTTCCTGTGGTCATGTATGGATGTGAGAGCTGGACTGTGAAGCAGGCTGAGCGCCGAAGAATTGATGCTTTTGAACTGTGGTGTTCGAGAAGACTCTTGAGAGTCCCTTGGACTGCAAGAAGATCCAACCAGTCCATTCTGAAGGAGATCAATCCTGGAATTTCTTTGGAAGGAATGATGCTAAAGCTGAAACTCCAGTATTTTGGCCACCTCATGCGAAGAGTTGACTCATTGGAGAAGACTCTGATGCTGGGAGGGATTGAGGGCAGGAGGAGAAGGGGACGACAGAGGATGAGATGGCTGGATGGCATCACTGACTTGATGGGTGTGAGTCTGGGTGACCTCCGGGAGCTGGTGATGGACAGGGAGGCCTGGCGTGCTGCAGTTCATGGGGTCGCAAAGAGTCGGACACGACTGAGCGACTGATCTGATCTGATCTGATAGTTGATTTACAACTTTTTTTGTAAAAAAATTAATTTTTAAAAATTTCTGCTTTATAGCAACGTGATATATATATATATATATATATATATATATATATAATATATATATAAAAAGACTGTGTGTGTGTATATACATACAGATTTTTCTTAAATGTTTGAATATCCCAGATAACACAACCTGTGCCACCAAGGGCATGAGGAAGACTTCCAGGTAAAAACAAGCCTGCTATTGCTATTGCTAAGTCGCTTCAGTCGTGTCCGACTCTGTGCGACCCCATAGACGGCAGCCCACCAGGCTCCCCCGTCCCTGGGATTCTCCAGGCAAGAACACTGGAGTGGGTTGCCATTTCCTTCTCCAATGCATGAAAGTGAAAAGTGAAAGTGAAGTCGCTCAGTCGTGTCCGACTCTTAGCGACCCCATGGACTGCAGCCTACCAGGCTCCTCCATCCATGGGATTTTCCAGGCAAGAGTACTGGAGTGGAGTGCCATTGCCTTCTAACTCCTTCCAAAATGCTTGGCACTTCTTTAATGAGAAATAAAACCTTTACTCTAGAATTAAAATAAGGCTTAAAAACCAAGGGATAAGTGTTTGTATCAGATCCTCTCAGATACTTTTTCTGAGCATAATTTTTGCTAAGGGAAAAGTTACTAGCTGCACCGTAGCTGCACAATGGGACAAGTATGAAGGGAATGGCATGAAGGGAGGCAAAAGGTGAAGGAAGACTTAGCCTTCATAAACTAGGCTGGTTTATGGTCTCTTCAGAACATCTGTTTACACCTCTCTGAGATACCTGATCTCAAGCTACTCATTGGGTTTTTACTACCTTTAATTTCCTTACATCACATGAATCTGTTTTACTGGAACATTTCAAGCCTTAGAATGTTCATGACCTCCTCCTAACATCAAATTGACTTCTGCATCTGGTTACTTAAAGAAAACTTTGAGAAGTAAGAAATGGCTAATATGAAAAATGAATCTCTGCCAGGATAATGATTTAGGGGCATTATCCTTCCCAGCCAAATGAGTATATGTATCTGAAAGTTCTTAATCCAGGGCCATTCCAATGGTCAAGTAGGAAGGTAATTTGGTTGGAGTAGAGGCAATTCCTCAAACAATTCTGAACAAGCAGTTTCTTACTCTGCCTGTGGATGGGGCTTGTCCTGTGTCTAGATATTCTGTAGTAGTATGGAGAAATCTATACCAGACTTGAATTTTGCAGCTAAGATGAATCCTTTCCCAAAAAGCAAGACTCTTTGGTATGGATCTAGTAGTCTAGTGTCTCAGCAGAGACTTAGAACATTATTAGATCCACATATGTATTCATGGACAAGTGACTAGAGCTCTTCAGTAAATAAAACAAAAGGAAAAATAGAACTAAAAGGAGAATCTATAGATTTTAAAATGACACAAGTGGTGAGTCAAACAAAATATTTTGTATGGATCCTTACAAACAAGCTGAAACCAAACCACACCAAACACTTAAGAAACAACTGGGGAAGTTGAATAATAATAATAGGACATTCAGTAATATTAAGGAAATGTTAAGGACTATGGTGAATTTTTTTTAAGAGTGAAAATGGTATTGTCATGTTTTAAAAAGAATTACTGTCTTTAAAAGACACACTCTGAGGTATTTAAAAATGAAATGATATGGCATCTTGAATTTGCTTTAAAATTCATGGTGGATTTACTGTGAGTTGATAATTAATCAAGCTAGGTCTTGGATACATGCGTGGTGGATAGACTCATGTCACTATTTTTTGTATGGTTTAAACTTTTCTAGAATAAAAGGCTGGGGGAAGGCAATGGCACCCCACCCCAGTACTCTTGCCTGGAAAATCCCATGGATGGAGGAGCCTGGTGGGCTGCAGTCCATGGGGTCGCTAAGAGTCGGACACGACTGGGCAACTTCGCTTTCACTTTTCACTTTCATGCATTGGAGAAGGAAATGGCAACCCACTCCAGTGTTCTTGCCTGGAGAATCCCAGGGACGGGGGAGCCTGGTGGGCTGCCGTCTATGGGGTCACACAAAGTCGGACATGACTGAAGCGACTCAGCAGCAGCAGCAGCAGCAGCAGCAGCAGAATAAAAGGCTAAAATTACATTTTCAAAGCAAAATAGCTTCTAAGTTTAGTATGATTTTCTTATATGAAAGCTTGGTTTGAAATTGAACACTTGCCATTCATTAGTCAATTACCTGCTCTATCAGTCATATATGTTGTTTCCCAAACCACTCCCAAATTTAGATGCTTAAAATAAAAACAGTCATTTATTTTTATCCTGAATTTGTAATGTGGGCTAGGTTAGCAAGCACAACCCATCTTTGTTCCATGTAGCATCTGATGATGAAGTTACCTGAGGAGGTCTGGAGGATTTACTTTGAAGATGACATTCATTAATGATGGTAAGGCAAAGTTGGCTTTGTTAAAGAAAAAATATTCAATGACATTCATTAATGATGGTCAGGCAAAGTTTTTTCAGGAGCATCACCATAAGCATAGGGACCACTGAAGTGAACTTTAAAAGAGAGGGAGAAAGATTGGGCTCAACTCTGATTACAGCATAGGCAAGTGGAAATTTGTAGCCAAGGAACATGGTTGAGGGGAGTGGATGGAAATTTACTAAGAGGGAACATCAGCAGAAAGGGAGATTCTGGCTACACTCACCTAACAGGATTCTTACTGAAGACAGGCTGGGATGGCCAGACATCATCTAGTGGATGATAGCAGATGAGAAACCTGATCAGATATCAAGGGTGATCAGATACCAAGGATAGGAGGACTTTGGTTAAACTGACTTAGCAGGGTTCTTGCTAAAACTAGATCTTACAAGGAAGTGCACAGAGAGGCCTAGGAAAAATTTCAGGAGCCTGACCAAACTTCGTTCAAGAAAAGAGTCTTTGTCGGTTGGCAAGATGGTGCTGGTTGTCAGCTTGAGAGTTCAGTCCAGGCTGTGAACTGGGGGCCTTGCTTCCTCTCTTGAACTACTTAGCCTACTTAGGGTCATGGTGCCTATGGTCCTACAGCAAGAGTCCCAAGAGACAGGAAGTAGAACTCCAGTTTCTTGAGATCTGAACACAAAAAGCACAGCATCAGTTCATCTGGCTATAGGTCTAGATTCAAGAGGAAGGAACATAGGCCCACGTCTCAACAGGAGAGTGTGAAGAATTTGGAGGCCATGTTTCTTTTTCTTTTTTAATTAAAAAAAATGTTTTTAAGCTGCCCCCCATGGCATGTGGAACCTTAATTCCCCGACCAGGGATTGAACACATGCCCTGTGCATTGGAAGGTGGAGTCTTAACCACTGGACTGCTGGGGAAGTCCTAAAGTAGAGTTTTAAAACTGACTTACTAGCCTTCCTTACAATCAATCACAGAGCCTCAGGATGGGTGTCAAACTACAGAACTGTCTTATGAAAATGACTAGAATAAAAGTTACTGATGTTTGGGGCTTGAGATGGAATCATCTGGTAGGGCTGGCCTCTGAGTACAGATGAGTATATTCTTCACATAGCACGCAGGCTAAGGTAAGAAAGGGTGAAACAAATTAGAGGAATTGGCATGGCTGGGTGTTAAATGTGGTAGCAAGGAAGGTAAACAAACTATTGGCAAAGCCCTAAATGTGCCTGCCTCTCAGTATCCCAGCTGATCATCAGAATGTTCTCAGCTGGCTGGGCTCTCAGGAGCTTATCTCTCATTCTTTTATTTCTACTCCAGTTTTGTGATAGTGCCAAATAGTTACTGCCACCCAGTTTTGCCCATGAATGTTGATAGAAACAAGGGTAGAAAGGTGGATACATTTTGTCAATAAGATTGTGAGGGGTGGTTGGTGCACTACTTCATTTATAACAGACAATGAAAAACTTATATTTCCCCCCCAAAGTCTGAATACAGTCATTCAGCTAAAAATGTTCTCAAGGTTAGAGGCAAAAGTAAGTAATGGTTTTAAATAAAAATTTTTATTCTGAGCCTTTGTAAAGCTCATTTTTTAACCTGTGTTTTGTGCCAATCATATCTTCTGGGAGTCTTTTTCCACTTAACTGATTTTCATCTGTCTTTAAGGAATTATTTTAATTGATATATTTGCTTTGTTACCTGTCTCTGATGGAGCTGTCATGTTGGACTCCTCTGGATTCAGTTGTCCGTGAGACGTTCATTAAGTATATCCTGTGAATTGTGCTTGGCCCTGGAGATCCTGGCTATTGAGATTTTAAATGAAAAATATATTTCATGAGAGAAATACGAAAATGCTATGGGAATGCAGTGAAGAGAAATAAACTTTGCCTTGGGCAGTTGGGGAAAGCTTCATAGAGCAGGTGATATTTGAGCTGAATCTTGATGGATGGGTGGAAGCCTGCTAGTTGGAGAGAGAGGAAATAACATGTTCAAATGTCCAGAGTTGTGAAAAATTCATGATATGTCATGTGATAGAGAGGTGTGATGAGCTGACTCAGGGGGAGTAATGTGATTGGTGAGGTGCTCTGGTCATTTTTTTTTTTTTTTTAATCTAGACTGAGGAGAGAAAATTCCAGAGAGCTAAAGCACTCTGCATCACAGCCTAGCAAAACATCAGCCCCAGTAAGCAACCCCCATGACCGTCTTGGGTACTGTAAAGAACCACATAGGCTGCACCAAGGAATTTGAATTTTCACTTATAGGCAAAGGAGAGCCAATGAGTGACTTTAAACAGGTGAAAGAAATGATCATATGTCTTAGACAAGGTGGTGGTTAGGAGGATCTATCGATGTGAAAGGAATGGAAGATGCAGAGTCAACAGGATTTACTGTTTTATTGGCCAAAGATGTGAATGAAAATGAGACAGGGAGGCATTGAGTTTGGGTACCTGGTACTATGGTGATGTCATTTATGGACAAATTGGAGCTTTTTGGAGGAGGGGACAGTGAAACAGATGAGTTCACCACTTGGTTAGTGATATCTGAGGAATCTGAAGTACATCCGGATATTGTTATATGTCAGATGCCCAGGAGAGGTCACATGAGGTTTGTGTGCAGTAGGGAAGTATCTGTGGAAGTCGTGGAAATAGATGTCCTTTAACATTATTTCCTTTCCAAAACAGTTTGGACTTAACTCCTTCATTCTATATAAGGTAATTCTTATGTACATCATATATATTTCTGGACTTAAAATTGAGCTTTAGAAGGATTCTGTACAGTTTGATTAATTTGGTACTACACCAGTATTTTTTAGAACCTTACTTCCTAACAACTCTATTAATATTTAAGGTGGTTTGGGGGAAGTCACATCCTTTTAATGGTTATATTCTCTCATCTTAATCCCCAGGTTCAATGGTTCTTCACTCATTCTTACCTCATTCCCTTGACAAACTTTTTTTCCAATTTTCTCTTTCTCTTCAGTCTCTTGACTCTTGTGAATGATTATCTTTAGTCTAAGGCTCTTCTCATGCTGCTGTATGTCTCAGAAACTTGTGATTCTTAGTCATCTTAAGATTTCTCTCTAAGAAATACTTGTTTTCTTTTCCCATATTGGTGAGCCATCCACATTCCTCTGGTCATTACTACTTGTTTGGGAATTAAATGAGTTTACATTGTTAAATAATTCTATAACTATTGCCATTATTCAGCTCCTTCTAGAAATGATAGTGGAAGTTATAAGAAAGTTGCAGCTATTATGTACTGTGCTCCACTGGGCACATAACACCAGTAAACAGACTTTTATGTATGGCTAAGCAGTCCCCAAGTCCCAAAGAAAGGCAATGTCAAAGAGTGCTCAAACTACCACATAATTGCACTCATCTCACACGCGAGTAAAGTAATGCTCAAATTTCTCCAAGCCAGGCTTCAGCAATACGTGAACTGTGAATTTCCTGATGTTCAAGCTGGTTTTAGAAAAGGCAGAGGAACCAGAGATCAAATTGCCAATATCCGCTGGATCATGGAAAAAGCAAGAGAGTTCCAGAAAAGCATCTATTTCTGCTTTATTGACTATGCCAAAGCCTTTGACTGTGTAGATCACAATAAACTGTGGAGAATTCTGAAAGAGATGGGAATACCAGACCACCTGATCTTCCTCTTGAGAAATCTGTATGCAGGTCAGGAAGCAACAGTTAGAACTGGTCATGGAACAACAGACTGGTTCCAAATAGGAAAAGGAGTTCGTCAAGGCTGTATATTGTCACCATGTTTATTTAACTTATATGCAGAGTACATCATGAGAAATGCTGGACTGGAAGAAACACAAGTTGGAATCAAGATTGCTGGGAGAAATATCAATAACCTCAGATATGCAGATGACACCACCCTTATGGCAGAAAGTGAAGAGGAACTAAAAAGCCTCTTGATGAATGTGAAAGTGGAGAGTGAAAAGATTGGCTTAAAGCTCAACATTCAGAAAACGAAGATCATGGCATCTGGTCCCATCACTACATGGGAAATAGATGGAGAAACAGTGGAAACAGTGTCAGACTTTCTTTTTCTGGGCTCCAAAATCACTGCAAATGGTGACTGCAGGCATGAAATTAAAAGACACTTACTCCTTGGAAGGAAAGTTATGACCAACCTAGATAGCATATTCAAAAGCAGAGACATTACTTTACCAAAAAAGGGTTCACCTAGTCAAGGCTATGGTCTTTCCTGTGGTCATGTATGGATGTGAGAGCTGGACTGTGAAGAAGGCTGAGCACCTAAGAATTGATGCTTTTGAACTGTGGTGTTGGAGAAGACTCTTGAGAGTCCCTTGGACTGCAAGGAGATCCAACCGGTCCATTCTGAAGGAGATCAGCCCTGGGATTTCTTTGGAAGAAATGATGCTAAAGCTGAAACTCCAGTATTTTGGCCACCTCATGCGAAAAGTTGACTCATTGGAGAAGACTCTGATGCTGGGAGGGATTGGGGGCAGGAGGAGAAGGGGACGACAGAGGATGAGATGTCTGGATGGCATCACCGACTCGATGGACGTGAGTTTGAGTGAACTCCAGGAGTTGGTGATGGACAGGGAGGCCTGGCGTGCTGCGATTCATGGGGTTGCGAAGAGTCAGACATGACTGAGCAACTGAACTGAGCTGAACTAAAGCACAAGTTTAAGGGTGTTTTATATGTATATGTTTTATGTATATATATACATATATATACACATATATACACACATATATATACACATATATATATACATATATATATACACATATATATATATATACACATATATGTATATCGGAGAAGGCAGTGGCATCCCACTCCAGTGCTCTTGCTTGGAAAATCCCATGGATGGAGGAGCCTGTTCGGCTGCAATCCATGGGGTCGCTAAGAGTCGGACAGGACTGAGCAACTTCACTTTCACTTTTCACTTTCATGCATTGGAGAGGGAAATGGCAACCCACTCCAGTGTTCTTGCCTGGAGAATCCCAGGGACGGGGGAGCCTGGTGGGCTGCTGTCTATGTGGTCGCACAGAGTCGGACACGACTGAGCACCCACACACATGTATGAAGTCACTTGACACTGCGATACCATCAGGTGCGTGTGTGCTCGGTCATTTCAGTCTTGTCTGACTCTATGCGACCCCAGGGACTGTAGTCCCCCAGGCTCCTCTGTCCATGGGATGCTCCAGGCAAGTGTACTGGAGTGGGTTGCCATTCCCTCCTCCAGGGGATCTTCTGGACCCAGGGATCGAACCCACAGCTCTTTGGTCTCCTGCATTGGCAAGCAAGTTCTTTACCACTAGCCCCACTTGGGAAGCCCATAGATGCAGTAGACAGTCTTGTTTACTAAGGTCAAAATCACAAATCCTATGTCTGACTTGTCACAGGAAACAAGTCTGGAATTTGACCTCTGTGATCTCTGTATGGGCTCCCCAGATGGCTCAGCAAGTAAAGAACCCACCTACAACGCAGGAGACCCAGGAGACAAGGGTTCAGTCCTTGGGTCAGGATGATCCCCTGGAGTAGGAAATGGCACTCCACATCAGTCTTCTAGCCAGGAAAAATCCTGTGGGTAGAGGAGCCTGGTGGGTTACAGTCTATGAGGCTGCAAACTGAGCGACTGAGCAAGAGCTCAGTGTATTCTTATCACCTGTGTATTTTTCTCCTAAAATGCCAATATGGCTGAGGAACTCTAACTGGAACCCCATTCAGTCATTTATTTAATGGAGTCAGTGAGCACTTCCGGTCAAACTCTGCCCTCCCAGTGTCAAAAATAATCAAGATTATACTTCTTTTTGTTAGGAGGCCGCAACCTGTTTTTAAGCACTGGATTCATGTATAAGCATTATTTCCACCCTCTAAGTTTTGAGACTAGCCAATATCAGTACACATAAAGTTGGGCTTCCTGGTATCCCCAGAAGATACCAGGTTGGGCAGCTGTTTCATGCGAAGAGTGGCAGTGAGACAGCCTATTGGATGAGCTACATTAGTTCGGACAATCTGTTTGAAATATATTCCCTGATGAATATTCATATTCTATCACTGTGTGGCCAAATGAATTTCTGTGTGAAAATTTGAAAATAGTAAATTTACTGTTTCTTTGGAGAGTCATGGTAATTAATGGACATGACTTACTACTACTTTTTTTGCAATGTCTAAGTCAATGGCACCCCACTCCAGTACTCTTGCCTGGAAAATCCCGTGGACGAAGGAGCCTGGTAGGCTGCAGTCCATGAGGTCGCTAAGAGTCAGACACGGCTTTTCACTTTCATTCATTGGAGAAGGAAATGGCAACCCACTCCAGTGTTCTTGCCTGGAGAATCCCAGGGACAGGGGAGCCTGGTGGGCTGCCGTCTATGGGGTCGCACAGAGTCGGACACGACTGAAGTGACTTAGCAGCATTATACTTAGCTATTTAAGAAAAATCTTTGCTTTTTAATTTTTTTTTAACATCCATATTGAAAAATAAGCTTACTGTGGCAATATATTGCACTTGACCAATTTTTGTTACTGGTTATGACAGAAACCCTTTCGAGAGCAGTATCAAAATTGTATACATTCTAAGGATTGTATTTATGATGGCAAGGGTTGAAAGGTATATGGTCAGTAAAGATTTCTTCTATTTTTTGACTCTATTAGCTCCTTTAAAGGCAAAAATCATGTTGTCTACTTTCTTATTATTATGGGAAACAAGATCATTTAGAATATTTCTTTTTCTCTCGTTTTAAATCTTGTGATTCTCCAAAGTCTATTAAATCTTATTTTTCATTAAAAAAATTGTTGGGGGTTCTCTTTCAATTTTGGTTAAACAATTCTTTGCTTGATTGCTTTATGTCAAATCCACATAGAATTTCTGAAGTGGGCTCCACTCTGTCTCCATACCTGAGAGAATACTAGATTTCCTGTTTCCTCATTTAAATGAGTTCTCAAAGTCAGCGTTTTGATAATGACTTATAATGAAAACGATCCTTTTAGAAGGAATGGCTTGCTATTGCTACAGGCAGGAGGCATTTTGGGTGACTGAACAGCTTAAGCCATCTTTCTATTTGAGAATAAATGATGAAGGGGAATTTGAATGGGTTACCAAGTTATAAATTAATCTTGAGGTACTCAACTGATTGTAAACCACCTGAGCTTTCCTCTCAGCTTTTAAATCATATGATATCAATCTTTGCTCATTTTCCTCTGGGTAATTTGTTATTATGCTTATGGTAACCAACTCCACGAGACATTAACTGGCAATCCACGTTACCAGTGAATATACATTACAGCACTAAAATAAAAATAAACTCATTGAAGAAATAGCTGGAGACCTCAACCATGCTTTTCTGTTGGTAAAATGGCATGACAGTTTGGGGATTTGTAACTGAGAATAAATTTAATTATGTCACTACCTTGCTGCTGCTAATTAGTGCCTGAGATGTATATCAGGAGGGCAGCACATACCAGGTTGGGAAAAGAGGGATCATTATAAAGCTGGGTGAAGAACTGGGCTGCCGCTCTCACTCTTAAACCATCTGAAGGGACACTTAAATTGGATCCAGGGAATTCCCGTTTTTGTTTATATTAGCAAGTTACTTTTCTCTTTTCTTTAGTGGAATAGGGAAGCAGCTTTATAACATTTTGTATCGCTGGCGTGACGTGTTTTGCATACCTGTAACCTTTCAATTAATGTTATTTATGTTTCAATAAACCACCATGCTACTTTTCCAGATGTTCTAATCCTTCATGTAAATGAATTTATTAGATCCAGCCACCAGACTCAATGAAATCTGCCAAATTCACTGTCTGGGCCACATACCATGGCGTTTAAGCTATATTTGCATAAGCTTGTTCTGTAAGTGTAATCTTATGTATCATCTGCAGAGTTAAAATTTCACTAATGTAAATCCCTGACAAATCAAATACAGATGTAGCTTTTTGCCCTCAGGGTTGAGCCTGTCAATTCTCTGCTCTCATATCTACCTCCTCTGCTTGGCTGCTGGGCCCCTCATTCTTGAATTTTTTTTTTTTTTTTCCAAGAGGACTAATCTTTTAAAATTGTTTATGTAAATACATTGCAGATATTAAACATGGTGGTGAACAGTGGTTACCTTGATCTTCTTTTAATCATTCTGCCAGAGTGAAATGAGGTTGGCAAGGTAGAGGGAAGGTGGTTGTATCACCTAAAAAAATTTGTCCTGCCAATCAGTGGATGCCAGACAGATTGTTTCAGTTTGCCTAGAGATGTTTTAGATAAGGAGGAGTCAAGCTCAATAAATGGATTAATGTCAGCCGGCAAATTCCATAACGTGGCCAAGGTAAATTCAATAATGGACCAATAGGGAAAGAGAAAGGGGGGGGGGGGCTTGGCTTGAAAAGCTGGGGTGGGTTGGGGGAAGGGTCTATCTATTCATGCCCAGTCTTTTTGGCTATTGTCACAACCTCAGTGAAAGGCAGGATTCTACTTGAGTTTCAGTGATTAGTTTCAAAAACTCTTGACAGGTTTAAGCCCTGTATAAAAAGAGGGAAAATATGACTGCTGAATGTGGAGGGTGTTAGTGTTCTTTGGGTTTGTTTTTGATTATTTTAAAGTCTAAATATGTTTCCTCTGCTGGTGCCCAGTTGCTATTTATTTGGCTTTAGCCTTTGATCCCCTTTATGCTGGCACATCATAAAAAACATATTCCTGCTCAAGTCTTATATTATGTAGTTTGTTTCTGCTCAGGGTGTTCACCAGGCAGGGCTGTACCCACTGAATAAACCTCTCTTTGTTTTTGATAGACTCCAGGTGTTTATCGCTATAAGGTAGTAATGGAGTTAACCGCAAGAAGCAAACTGGAAAAAGAAGGAATTGAGGAAAATTCTGAGTTTGATAATTTAGGAGTCTGCCTTCTGGCAAAACCCCCAAGGGAATGAATACTCTAAGAAAAAGGGGCCTTGCTTCTGCTTTCTAATCTAATGGGAAGAAATTGGGGTTTTATAGGCATAGGTGTCCATTCATTTTATTTCTTCTGTGAGTTCCTTTGAAAGGGGCCCACAGCCTTCCCTCCTCCTTGCATTTTCATCATGGTATTGAAATGAATAACAGGGGTGATTCCAGAGGAGATTACTGATATCCATATTCTTGATCTCAGCTAGAGGGATTAATGCCAGAAGCAATTCTCTACCTTTGTTAACTTTCTCTTTCCTCTTTTGAGGCAGAGGGAGGGCAGGGCATGGCAATAATATTGGTATGAATATCTAACAACTAATGAAAGTAGTCAGAAGAGTTCCTCTCTTTCCCTTTCACATTTCAATTGGAATTCTTATTTTTGCACTCCCTTTCCATTCAAGCAGACATGACTTTAGGGAGTCAGAGACCAATTTAAGGGCATTTTGTGATTGTGAACAAGATTATTGAAAAGTTTGCCTACTTGGGAATGTCTACTTTCTCTATTTATATAAATGTATGTAGGTTCTCTCTGTATTGAGAATCAAAGCCAAATTTTAGACTCCTTCAGGACCCAAGAACTAAGGGAAGGTCTTCTGGGAAATGAAGTTTTGCTATCAGTAAACTAATAAGAGTCCTGATTTTTTATAAATTATTTTTTATCTGCTCTAAGTATTACATAATAAAAATTTTTAGCCAAATAAAAAAAATGTGGGATTGAAAAGTATTCACACAAATATATTACAAAAAGATACAGTGTCTAAGGAACATACACATAATAAAATACTATTATGAAATAAGAAGTTACTATTTTAAGAAATTTTTGAGCAAATGCTAGACATTGCTCTAATATATTGCATGCTTGAGTTAAAATGTTTAATTCTCCCACCGACTGGTCTATGAGGTAGTCACTAATATTATCTTTATCTATTGAGGAGGAAACTGAGGCATAAAGAATTTAGCTTGTTTGCCCCACTTGCAAGAGAATGGCATAGCTAGGGAAAAATTGTAGGCAGTTTGGCTCTAAAGTTTTTGTTTTGTGTCAGCTTTATATAAGATGCAAATAAAGGTGGGTTAAATTTCCTAACTTTCAGAAATGTATGCTACTAAAACAAAGTTTCTAGTTAACAATATTTTATTTGAAAAGTATAAGAGAAATAAGTTCCATAAAAAGGAGAACTTAAAAATAAATGTTCTATTATCTTGCTTAACATTTTTATCACACAATATATAGTGGCCCTGATGTGATACGTCAATTCAAAAGCTAACATATACACTGTCTCTGCATAGAATTTTATAATGTCATTTAAAAGCTTAATTTGGTATCCATTTTCCATGTCTAAATAGTGTGAACAATAAATGTGTATATTTCATCTCAACCAAAAATGGTACTCAAAAGGCTACAATTTAAAGAGGCAAAAATCTAATTTTTGGTTTTTCCAGAGCAGTAAGTTGCTTGTCTTTCCTTCCTTTCTCCTTCCTTTCCTCCCTCCTTTCTTTCTTCCCCTCCCTCTCTTTTTATTCCAGGGATACAGTGTTAATCCAATCAAAAGTTGTCAAACTCAAATTATATCAATTCCCTAAATAAAAAATTAAGAAATTCCTATTTGTTATCTTAGAAAGTAGGCAGCTATTAAATGCAAATTAGAAAGAAAATCATACCCTAAAGAAACTCTCCTATTAGCTTTTTCAAAGGAAAAGGAATACTTAAGACACCAGCACAATTGGATTGGGCATTTGATCCCTCTGTTTAAGTGCCAATAAAAGGACTAGGTTGGCATTCATGATAATTGCACTTCCTTATTTATTTAAATTCTATTTCCCTATTTGGAGCCATATGGCTGAGAGGGAAAGACTGAGAAGGTAGTAAAAAGTTTTGTATTTAGGATGCACTATTTGGTAGCACCTTGTTTCTGGGCCCTCTTCACAGACATTTCTGGATCCATTTGTATTCTCTTTACAAAGACACATAGTCCTTTTTTGGACACACTCTCACCTCTCTATGCTCCAACACACACAACATTTAAGGGTGTATATAAACAATGGCAGAACATAGCATTTCTTCCTTTCCTCTTTATGTGTCTCAGGATATATATAGTGGTATTCAAATGTGTGTAGAGCAAGTCTTCAGGCATCTCTGCAAAACTCAGTACATGGGAGTGGAATTGCCTCTGGAGAGTATTACAAGATGCCCTTTTAGGTACCTTGCAGTTCCTGTGGTTTACATGGCAAAAATTCTTCCCAGGGAGTGGATTTGGGCTAAGCATGTAGGTGAACAGAAAATCTGCCATTTAATCAGCTTGGAAAAAAAGACGTCCTTTCATTATAGGGGACTGGAATGCAAAAGTAGGAAGTCAAGAGATACCTGGAGTAACACGCAAATTTGGCCTTGGAGTACAAAATGAAGCATGGAAAAGGCTAACAAAGTTTTGCCAAGAGAATGCACTGGTCATAGCAAACACCCTCTTCCAACAACACAAGAGAGGACTCTACACATGGATATCACCAGATGAAATCAGATCAATTATGTTCTTTGCAACCAAAGAGGAGGAAGCTCTACACAGTCAACAAAAACAAGACTGGGAGCTGACTGTGGCTCAGATCATGAACTCCTTATTGCCAAATTCAGACTTAAATTGAAGAAAGTATGGGAAACCACTAGCCCGTTCAGGTATGACCTAAATCAAACCCCTTATAATTATACAATGGAAGTGAGAAATAGATTCAGGGAATTAGATCTGATAGACAGAGTGCCTGAAGAACTATGGACAGAGGTTCATGACATTGTACAGGAGACAGTGATCAAGACCATCTGGAAGAAAAAGACATGTAAAGAGGCAAAATGGTTGTCTGAGGAGGGCTTACAAATAACTGAGAAAAGAAAAGAAGCTAAAGGCAAAGGAGAAAAGGAAAGATACCCATATGAATGCAGAGTGCCAAAGAATAGCAAGGAGAGATAGAAAGCTTTCCTCAGTGATCAATGCAAAGAAATAGGAATAGGAAAGACTAGAGATCTCTTTAAGAAAATTAGAGATACAAAAGGAACATTTTATACAAAGATGGGCACAATAAAGGACAGAAATGGTACAGACCTAACAGAAGCAGAAGATATTAAAAAGAGGTGGCAAGAATACACGGAAGAACTATACAAAAAAGATCTGAATGAGCCAGATAACCACAAAGGTGTGATCACTCATCTAGAGCTAGACATCCTGGAATGTGAAGTCAAGTGGGCCTTAAGAAACATCATTATGAACAAAATTAGTGGAGCTGATGGAATTCCAGTTGAGCTATTCCAAATCCTAAAAGATGATGCTATGAAAGTGCTGCACTCAATATGCCAGCAAATTTGGAAAACTCAGCAGTGGCCACAGAACTGGAAAACGTCAGTTTTCATCCCAATCCCAAAGAAAGGCAATGCCAAAGAGTGTTCCAACCTCTGCTCAATTACACTCATCTCACACGCTAGTAAAGTAATGCTCAAAATTCTTTAAGCCAGGCTTCAAAAGTACACGAACCTTGAACTTCCAGATGTTCAAGCTGGATTTAGAAAAGGCAGAGGAACAAGAGATCAAATTGTCAACATCTGTTGCTATTGCTAAGTCACTTCAGTTGTGTCTGACTCTGTGTGACCCCATAGACAGCAGCCCACCAGGCTTCCCCATCCCTGGGATTCTCCAGGCAAGAACACTGGAGTGGGTTGCCATTTCCTTCTCCAATGCATGAAAGTAAAAAGTGAAAGTGAAGTTGCTCAGTCATGTCTGACCCTCAGCTACCCCATGGACTGCAGATTTCCAGGCTCCTCCATCCATGGGATTTTCCAGGCAAGAGTACTGGAGTGCGGTGCCACTGCCTTCTCTACAACATCCGTTGGATCATTGAAAAAGCAAGAGAGTTCCAGAAAAACATCTATTTTTGCTTTATTGACTACACCAAAGCCTTTGACTGTGTGGATCACAGCAAACTGTGGAAATTCTTATAGAGATGGGAATAACAGACCACCTGACCTGCCTCCTGAGAAACCTGTATGCAGGTCCAGAAGTAACAGTTAGAACTGGACATGGAACAACAGACTGGTTCCAAATTGGGAAAAAAGTACGTCAAGGCTGTATATTGTCACCATGATTATGTAACTTCTATGCAGAGTACATCATGTTAAATGCCGGGCTGGATGAAGCACAAGCTGGAATCAAGATTGCCGGGAGAAATAGTAATAACCTCAGATATGCAGATGACACCACTCTTATGACAGAAAACAAAGAGGAACTGAAGAGCCTCTTGATGAATGTGAAAGAGGACAGTGAAACAGATGGCTTAAAAGTCAACATTCAAAAAAACTAAGATAATGGCATCCAGTTCCATCACCATGGCAAATAGATGGGGAGACAATGGAAACTGTGACAGACTTTATTTTGGGGCTCCAAAATCACTGCAGATGGTGACTGCAGCCATAAAATTAAAAGATGATTTCTCCTTGGAAGAAAAGCCATGACCAACCTAGACTGCATATTAAAAAGCAGAGACATTACTTTGATGACAAAGGTCAAAAGCTAGTTAAAGCTATGGCTTTTCCAGTAGTCATGTATGGATATCAGAGTTGGACCATAAAGAGAGCTGAGCACTGAAAATTAATGCTTTTGAACTGTGTTGTTGGAGAAGACTCTTGAGAGTTCCTTGGACAGCAAGGAGATCCAACCAGTCAATCCTAAAGGAAATCAGTCCTGAATATTCATTGGAAGGACTGATGCTGAAGCTGAAACTTCAATACTTTGGCCACCTGATGAGAAGAAATGACTCAATTGAAAAGACCCTGATGCTGGGAAAGATTGAAGGCAGGAGGAGAAGGGGATGACAAAGGATGAGATGGTTGGATTGTATCATTGACTCAATGGATATGAATTTGAACAAACTCCGGGAGTTAGTGATGGACAGGGAAGCCTGGCATGCTTCTGTCCATGGTGTTGCAAAGAGTTAGACATGACTGAGCTACTGAACTGAACTGAATCAGCTCGAGCTGTTTCATGCAGGCTTGAAACTAAACCCTTCTCCCATGGCAAATATACACTGCTGGTGCTAAAGATTCCAAACAAGGCCAGGTTTGCCTGCACATTTGTAAAATGACGACAAGTAGAGGAATAAATCATTTCTCCTTTCACTCTAAGCTGCTAACTATTGCAACACATCCAGCAACGATGATGACAACACCCACATGCGGGAAGACACACACCCTTACTCTCTCGCTGCATTTACCACTGCCTCCCCTCTTCCTTTCCAGCTGCCCAAATCTTAGCATGGCTTTTTGTCACAGGAAATAACATTTGGAGATCAGATCAGATCAGTCGCTCAGTCGTGTCCGACTCTTTGCGACCCCATGAACCGCAGCACGCCAGGCCTCCCTGTCCATCACCAGCTCCCGGAGGTCACTCAGACTCGCATCCATCGAGTCAGTGATGCCATCCAGCCATCTCATCCTCTGTCATCCCCTTCTCCTCCTGCCCTCAATCCCTCCCAGCATCAGAGTCTTCTCCAATGAGTCAACTCTTCGCATGAGGTGGCCAAAATACTGGAGTTTCAGCTTTAGCATCATTCCTTCTAAAGAAATTCCAGGATTGATCTCCTTCAGAATGGACTGGTTGGATCTTCTTGCAGTCCAAGGGACTCTCAAGAGTCTTCTCCAACACCACAGTTCAAAAGCATCAATTCTTCGGCGCTCAGCCTTCTTCACAGTCCAGCTCTCACATCCATACATGACCACAGGAAAGACCATAGCCTTGACTAGGCGAACCTTTGTTGGTAAAGTAATGTCTCTGCTTTTGAATATGCTATCTAGGTTGGTCATAACTTTCCTTCCAAGAAGCAAGCGTCTTTTAATTTCATGGCTGCAGTCACCATCTGCAGTGATTTTGGAGCCCAGAAAAACAAAGTCTGACACTGTTTCCACTGTTTCCCCATCTATTTCCCATGCAGTGATGGGACCAGATGCCATGATCTTCGTTTTCTGAATGTTGAGCTTTAAGCCAACCTTTTCACTCTCCACTTTCACTTTCATCAAGAGGCTTTTTAGCCCCTCTTCACTTTCTGCCATAAGGGTGGTGTCATCTGCATATCTGAGGTTATTGATATTTCTCCCGGCAATCTTGATTCCAACTTGTGTTTCTTCCAGTCCAGCATTTCTCATGATGTACTCTGCATATAAGTTAAATAAACATGGTGACAATATGCAGCCTTGACGTACTCCTTTTTCTATTTGGAACCAGTCTGTTGTTCCATGACCAGTTCTAACTGTTGCTTCCTGACCTGCATACAGATTTCTTAAGAGGCAGATCAGGTGGTCTGGTATTCCCATCTCTTTCAGAATTTTCCATAGTTTATTGTGATCCACACAGTCAAAGGCTTTGGCATAGTCAATAAAGCAGAAATAGATGTTTTTCTGGAACTCTCTTGCTTTTTCCATGATCCAGCGGATGTTGGCAATTTGATCTCTGGTTCCTCTGCCTTTTCTAAAACCAGCTTGAACATCAGGAAGTTCACGGTTCACATATTGCTGAAGCCTGGCTTGGAGAATTTTGAGCATTACTTTACAAATCCCTTATGAGTATACAGTGGAAGTGAGAAATAGATTTAAGGGCCTAGATCTGATAGATAGAGTGCCTGATGAACTATGGAATGAGGTTCGTGACATTGTACAGGAGACAGGGATCAAGACCATCCCCATGGAAAAGAAATGCAAAAAAGCAAAACGGCTGTCTGGGGAGGCCTTACAAATAGCTGTGAAAAGAAGAGGAGCGAAAAGCAAAGGAGAAAAGGAAAGATATAAACATCTAAATGCAGAGTTCCAAAGAATAGCAAGAAGAGATAAGAAAGCCTTCTTCAGTGATCAATGCAAAGAAATAGAGGAAAACAACAGAATGGGAAAGACTAGGGATCTCTTCAAGAAAATCAGAGATACCAAAGGAACATTTCATGCAAAGATGGGCACAATAAAGGACAGAGATGGTGTGGACCTAACAGAAGCAGAAGATATTAAGAAGAGGTGGCAAGAATACACAGAAGAACTGTACAAAAAAGAGCTTCAAGACCCAGATAATCATGATGATGTGATCACTGACCTAGAGCCAGACATCTTGGAATGTGAAGTCAAATGGGCCTTAGAAAGCATCACTACGAACAAAGCTAGTGGAGGTGATGGAATTCCAGTGGAGCTATTCCAAGTCCTGAATGATGATGCTGTGAAAGTGCTACACTCAATATGCCAGCAAATTTGGAAAACTCAGCAGTGGCCACAAGATTGGAAAAGGTCAGTTTTCATCCCAATCCCAAAGAAAGGCAATGCCAAGGAGTGCTCAAACTACCGCACAATTGCACTCATCTCACACGCTAGTAAAGTAATGCTCAAAATTCTCCAACATTTGGAGAGCAGAGCCAAAAGGATGCGCTTCCCAGGTGGTTCAATGGATGAAGAATATGCCTGCCATGCAGGAGGCGGGTTCAATCTCTGGGTAGGGAAGATACCTTGGAGGAGGACACGGCAACCCACTCCAGTATTCTTGCCTGGAAAATCCCATAAATAGAGGAGCTTGGTGTGATCTGTGTCCATGGGGCCGCAGAGTCAGACATGACTAAAATGACTGAGCACGAGAGCCGAAAGGATATGCATTTTATCTCTGTCTCCAGTAATTCTAATAGTCTCCAGCCTACCACACAGTTAACACTGTGACCAAATTGCTTTGTCCCCGTGTTTAATTTACTGAACTGCATTTGGCATTCTGTCCTCAGTAAGCATTGAGGCAGGCAAGAAGAAGCAGTCTTAGGAAATGATTGTAGTCTTTCTTGAAACCATGTTCTTTTTTTTTTAATTTTATTTTTATTTTATTTCACTTTACAATATTGTATTGGTTTTGCCATGTATCAAAATGAATCTGCCACAGGTATACATGTGTTCCCCATCCTGAACCCTCCTCCCTCCTCCCTCCCCATACCATCCCTCTAGGTCATCCCAGTGTACCAGCCCCAGGCATTGAAACGATGTTCTTAAGTGCGCTGTTTATCGGTGTCTTCTTTATGAGTCCTCAGAGAGATATTTCTGTTAAGCCTAGGCCAGGAAAAGCTGTTCTCCTGAGAAACTGGTATATTTCTACCTTACAGACACAAGGCATCTTGTAACCGCTAACTGAACAAATATTTAAGAAAATAAAACATTAAGATTGTTGCCAGAATATGTAATTTTCATGTTGCTGCCAATAATTCTGTTAAACAAATGAGTGCTAATTCATTTCAAATACAATTGTTCTATCACTAGTTATGAAATCTGCCAGAGTCTTTAAATGCTTTGGGGAAAATTGTTTGAGTTTCAGCATTTCCATTCACGAGAGATATCTATGCTTTCAGGTGAATGAGAACGGTGATGAGGATAATTTGTTTTCAGGAGTTTTAGTTTCTTTGTTTGTTTTCTTTTTTTAAAAATTTTAACCTACTCACATGATTCTGAGAATTTTTGAGTTGAGAAATTCTGTTGTGGTAAGGCAGAGAAATGTATTGAAGTCAAGAAAAAAAAAAAAAAAATCCCAGGTCTACAAGGCTCTGGGCTTCCCCAGTGGCTCAGATAGTAAAGAATCTGCCTGCCATGCAGGAGACCTGGGTTGGGAAGATCCTCTGAAGAAGGGCATGGCAACCCACTCCAGTATTGTTGCCTGAAGAATTCTATGGATAGAGGAGCCTGGTGGGCTACAGTCCATGGGGTCACAAAGAGTTGGACAGGACTGAGCAGCTAAAACCCAAAAGTCTCCAGAGATTTTACTCTACATATTGAAATGTTAATTGGCTGCCTTATATCAATTTCAGCTACCCACTCCAGTATTCTTACCTGAAGAATTCCATGGACTGTATAGTCCATGGGGTCGCAAAGAGTCAGACATGACTGAGTGATTTTCACTTCACTATATCAATTTCATTTGAATCAAAAAGGTATAGGCTTTAAATTGGAAAAGACTAGACTTTGAACTCTTGCCTGGAAAATCCCATGGATGGAGGAGCCTGGTGGGCTGCAGTCCATGGGGTCGCTAAGAGTCAGACGTGACTGAGCGACTTCACTTTCACTTTTCACTTTCATGCATTGGAGGAGGAAATGCAACCCACTCCAGTGTTGTTGCCTGGAGAATCCCATGGACGGCGGGGCCTGGTGGGCTGCCGTCTATGGGGTCACACAGAGTCGGACATGACTGAAGCGACTTAGCAGCAGCAGCAGCAGACTTTGAAAAATAAAGAACAAAAGACTTGAAAAATTAAGGACAAAATCTAGTACCCACAGGATAGTGGTCTTGAACCCACAGCCTTAGCAACACCATCACCTGAAATGCAAATTCATCTGCTACAACAGAAGCTCTGGGGATGGGGCTGATTATCTGTTTTAACAAAACCTGCCGGTTATTCCAATGCTCAATAAAAAGTTGGAGAACCCCTCCCCTAGAATGAGTCTCAAATTACTCTCTGGTGATGGGACGGAGTCAAAAATTTTCTTGCACCCAGACTGATTGTTCATAGGCTTGATCTCTTAGAAGGAATTGTTCCAGGCTATAGGATACCATATTGTCACCCTGCTTATTTAACTTATATGCAGAGTACCTCATAAGAAATGCTGGGCTGGAAGAAGCACAGGCTGGAATCAAGGTTGCCAGGAGAAATCTCAATAACCTCAGATATGCAGATGACACCACCCTTATGGCAGAAAGTGAAGAGGAACTAAAAGCCTCTTGATGAAAGTGAAAGAGGAGAGTGAAAAAGTTGGCTTAAAGCTCAACATTCAGAAAATTAAGATCATGGCATCTGGACCCATCACTACATGGGAAATAGATGGAGAAACAGTGGAAACAGTGTCAGACTTTATTTTGGGGAGTTCCACAATCACTGCAGATGGTGATTGCAGCCATTAAATTAAAAGACGCTTACTCCTTGGAAGGAAAGTTATGACATACCTAGATAGCATATTCAAAAGCAGAGACATTACTTTGCCAACAAAGGTCCATCTAGTCAAGGCTATGGTTTTTCCAGTGGTCATGTATGGATATGAGAGTTGGACTGTGAAGAAAGCTGAGTGCCGAAAAATTGACGCTTTTGAACTGTGGTGTTGGAGAAGACTCTTGAGAGTCCCTTGGACTGCAAGGAGATCCAACCAGTTCATTCTAAAGGAGATCAGCCCTGGGTGTTCTTTGGAAGGAATGATGCTAAAGCTGAAACTCCAGTACTTTGGCCACCTCATGTGAAGAGTTGATTCATTGGAAAAGACACTGATGATGGGAGGGATTGGGGGCAAGAGGAGAAGGGGCCGACAGAGGATGAGATGGCTAGATGGCATCACCGACTCGATGGACATGAGTTTGAGTGAACTCCAGGAGTTGGTGATGGACAGGGAGGCCTGGCGTGCTGCAATTCATGGGGTCGCAAAGAGTCGGACACAACTGAGTGACTGAACTGAACTGAACTGAACTGATAGGACAACAGATGAAGGAAGTATCACTGATCAATTTTATATTTCCTCTTGCATTCCAAGGTATTGATTCAAACAAATAAACAGAAGTTATTCAAGTTTTAGGGCTTTCCAGCTGGCTCAGTGGTAAAGAATCCACCCACCAATGCAGGAGATGCAAGAGATAAGTGTTTGATGCCTGTGTCAGGAAAATCCCTTGAAGGAGGAAATGGCAACCCATTCCAGTATTCTTACCTGGAGAATTACATGGACAGAGGAGCCTGGTGGGGTACAGTCCATGGGGTCGCAGAGTTGGACGTGACTGAATTACTGAGTGTGCACACATTCAAGTTTTATGAATCATCAGTATATTTTTCTCCATATGGTACTTTTTCTTCAGAAAGGGAAAATTTTCTCTGATCTGGTGAGATTTTTACTGCAGATGTATTAGCTATGGCAGAATAGGCTGAGTATTTATAAAAATAGAAGTGAATACCATAATATCTATTAATTCTGTCCTTTTCTGCAAATTTTTGAAATTATAAAAATAATAATTCTCATTTTATAAAATGAAAACAAACATTATAATTTTTTTTCCAAAGGACAACTAAAATCTCTTATAGATCTCATCACTTCTTGCCATCTTGTCAAAGTCCTGCTTGCTTATTTATTCTGCAGAGTCAGTTACTGTGAAGTTTGGGGTCTAGCATCTTTCTAGAACTTTTCTAACTGATGGAAACAAAAGTGTCCTTTAAAAAAAAAAAAAAAACAATGCAGATTAAAATACACATTCTATTCTGCTACTTGCTGTTTTCCATTGAAGTATATTGTGGGACAAGTTTCTGTAGCTAAAATTTACAGAAAATATAATCATGAAAAAATCTTAAGTTTTTATAGCTTAAGTTGCTATACTATAAAAGGATCAAATTATTTGCTTTCTGTAGGTCTTATAGTGTGGTTAGGGAAAAAGCACTAATTTAGTGAATCAAAACAATAAAGAGCTAAATTACCAGGGATGATTTTATGTGTGGTTTGGTAACGAAGACATGTGAGAGATTTCAGTAAGGCTCAATTGCCAAAAAGTTGTTTATATAATAAGAGGCAGTTAAAATGCAAAGAATCATGATAAGTAAAACAGAAGTAGTGGTGGTAGTAGAGTTGCACTGAATATTTCAGCTTTTCTCAAATAGGAACAAAGTCATAATAATGGGAGAATTGAACAAGGCATCTGGAAGGATAAATTAAAAGACTGGTCTGCAGGGAAGAGGATTGTTTGGTATTAGTGGGAAATCCAGCGGATTTGTGGGAGAGAGATAGTACATTTGACATGCAGGCAGATAGAGTTAGACTTGAATTAAAATATTTAAATGAAAGTAAAAGTGAAGACATTATGTAAGATGGCTAAGAATAAACATCTTTCCTTTTCACATTTATCTAATAGATGCCTCATCCTTTTCAAACACAACCACATACGCTGGCCCCCCCCCCCAACACACAGCTCTTCCTTTTCAAGCAGTTTCATAAAAAGAGTAGTGTTTAATAGTACCTAATTTTGTAGGATGCATGTTTCAATAATTAAGATTGAAATTTGAATTAGCATGATTTTGTTATGTGATAATTGAGAAACTCAAGAATTGATTTGCATAAATGTTGAACCCTGGGAAGAGACATATGGATTTAGAAACTATTGCATGTATATGTTGAAGTATAGTTTGTATCTATATGTTTTCCAATCAGAGGGTTCATTCTGAACCACAGTCAACTCACCACTTGTCACTCACTCATTAATTACTACTCACAGTAGTAGTTTTATTTTAAAAATACAAAAATGGAATAAAACATATGCTTGGTAGTTTTCCAAGAAGAAACTTTTTCTGACAAAATTATAAATGTGTATTATATATATATTTCCCCTCACCCTTTGGCCTACAAGATTCACTGACCATTATGGCATCAAAGTATAATCATTATTGCCTAATAAGCACTGAATAAGTAGAGAGTAAGCTGGTTTTGAACCAGACTGAACAGTTAGTAAGATTTGTTTACTTCTACTTCTTAGAACAAGATCAAATGAACAAATTCCAAGCGAATGTTATAATAGAAGGAGACAAGGGAAAATGAGTAACAATATATAATGAGTAACCCTCACTGACCTTTTCCCCTGTATTAAGATGTGATGTTCAAGATTTCGCAGTTTGTCTTATGCTCCTGATTCATGCATAGGATACATAAGATTTTCCCAAAGAAAGCAGCAGAATGTCACAATGTTACAAATGTATTTTTATGCCCTTAAGCCTTCTATAATGTGCTCGATTATCTTCATAATAGAGACAGCACCACACTAAAGAACTTCTCCAGGCTTTAAATAATAATAAAAGATGTTGGGTGGGTTTTGTTCATGCCCTTTCTATGTGCTACACAAATTTAAATATATAATTTGTTTAAAACAATCCTAAAAGGATAAATTAAATAATCTCCAATAGGATGGAAACACCTTAAAGGCAGAAATTTGGAAAGAACCAAAGTCTCAATCTATGCACATTTCCCAATCTCCCTCTGCCTCGTTTTTCAAAATCCAGCTCTATTTTAGGATTTGAAAGTATTATATCTAAAACGTTCCTCTTTCCCATGTTTCTTCCCATTTTTTTTTTTTTTTCAAACTTTACACTGTTGAGAGTTTGGTCTAAAGTCTGGGGTGGTTTATGGGCACCATTTGTTTTAGTCTGCTAATCTTTCCCAGGCTCTCCTTACTTTTAAGACACATTCTAATTTGGGGTCACATGGATCATTTATAAGGAAATGCCTTTTTGTAATTCACTTGCCCCTTACATATATTTTTATCTGTAATATTTACACACCTAATTTGACCAGAGGAGAAACTGCTCTTGGAACATGAATGATTTCTGTACAGAGAACAAATATAGTTGCAATCAAGATCTGCATGATTAGGAACGGGTGTGCAGAGTAATTTGGAATTCAGGGCAGTTACCAGTGCAGCACATGAGTAGATTTTTAGATGTGGTGGCGAACTGTTGAAAAGAAACTGGCTGAGATTTGAGTGTCATTTGAAGTGGAAAAAGAAAAATAGCTTGTTTTGGAGCTTCATGCCCTTTTCTTCCTTTGGTATCTGAAAAAAAAAAAATTTTTTTTTTTCTGGTTTGGATAAAACTGAGGGCACCAAAAACTCTAATCATTAATAAAAAATGGTTCTTCTCTGTGCAAAGATTATCTGCAATATACCTCAGAAAAACCAGATCCAAGAAATTATAGATGGATTCTTATTGCCAGTATTAGAATGAGAAGAATAGATTACAGTGTTCTCTACTCCTAAATGTTTGATATTGGGTTATTTAGAAATGTTTTGGTTGCAAATAATACAAACCTGGCATAAACTAGTTTCAGATGAAAGCAAATTATAATATTACATCCTAGGAATCCCAGAAGTAAGTAAAGACTTCAGATTGGCTAGTAACTGGTAACTGGCCAGTAACTCTGGTTAGTAACTTGGAGACAGCTCTGGAGTCAGGGTTCTTTGTCTCTCTCACACTCTGCCTGGGACCATCCAGGCTGTTTCCTCTCCTGGGTATGAGAGAAAACCAAGGGTGGTCGGGGACGAGCCCTTCCTGGGTCACTTCCAGTGGGAGAGAGACAAAAAAGTCCTCTCCTTCAAATAAGGAAGGGTCTTTTCCTTCAGTCTGGCTACACCTAACTCCATAGGAAGAGTCAGGAGAATACCATATGCTCAGGACTGAGTAGCTGAGATCTACCCTGGGAGCTGGGCCAAGCCTCAGCTCCTGTTTTGTTGACTGTAGTACTGAAATAGTATTTGTTTGCTACCATTTGTGGAATACATTTTTGTGTGCTCACAGTTTAAATTTTTATTCTTATTGGAGAGGTTGAAGTTAGTAATGGGGAATTAGTATTTGCAAAATAGGACTGGGAAATGGAAACAAAGAATGAGTTCCACTGAACTAGATCATATAAAAGTTCATTTGTGGGCATCATTTGGGAAACTAACCTCCTTTAAAAGCACCACATCTATGGAATAATGCATTCTAAATTAAAAAAAAAAATCAACTTGCAGTTAAATAGGTTGTGTTTATTCCCCACATTTAACACAGAGTCTGGCATAGACAGGTATCAATCAATACATGTTGAAAACATGTATGACTTTAGGAATACAATCTGTTGTAAGTTAAGAAGGTCTGTCTGCATGTCAACCCCTCTTTCAAGGAAATTTCACTGGGAGATATGACATATATAAGAAAGTGTTAGTCATCAATAGAAGAAAGAGAAAGAGTGTAATAAAATACTAAATTGAATACCACCAAGAATTCCAAGTATAAAGTGTATCCATTAGGATTAAAGAGCAACAAAGAAAAAGACAGCAATTGTTGCCAGAATATGTATTTTTAGGGAGTTAAAGGAATGTTGAACCTGGAAAAAAATAAAAGGGGGAATCAATATATTACAGTATTTTTTAAAATATAACTTAATAAACTGTGAAATTTAGAATAATTCTCACCATATGTTTGGTAGTTAGATTCTATAGCCATAAATATATGTTAAAATATCAATAATATCTTAAATCAAACTATTATTGTTAACATGTGGTCAAATTTTTTTTTCAGTCATGAGAGTGCATCATGTGTTAGAATTTCATCAGCCATAATTTTAAGAAAAATATTTTTCAGTTTGAAGAACTCACATTGTCAGTGACAATTGTCCTAGATGTGTTTTCCTTCTGTAGAGCAGAGCAGGACCTAGTCATGTGGGAGCGGGTCATTGCCTTTGAGTAATGAATTGAGGAACCTAGGAAGCCTCTCTTGCCTCAAAATATCTCTCCTTTTCTACTGTCTGCCTAGCAAAGTCTCATCTCCAGATAGTCATTCCTTTGGGTCAGCATGTCTGCTCTTTTCAAAAGCTAGTCATTTATGTCTTAATATAAAAAGTAGCCATAATATGTTCTTCCCTCTCTGTAGTTAAGCCTGGCCACTGGGCAAATTCATTAGCACATTGATTGACACCTGACATGAGGTGGACATGATGTAAATCTCTGTGACAAAGACAGATGATAGTCTCTTTTTTAAGAAGCCCATCCCTGAGTTGAAAGACAAGCTTAAACACTGAGATGTGATAGGAAGTGTCACAGGCATAGCAAGACTGATTCACATACTAAAGAGGAAGGAGGGACTATTTTGTGAGAATGCAGAAGTCCAGCACAGGGAAGATGGCAAAAAGAGGGCTCTGGATTTGGTGGGATGAAATTTCTAGGGCAATGAATAGGGAAAGATGTAGCAAGATGAAGTAAAGATAGCACAGGTCATATCTTAATTATTTAAAAATAATTTTATAAGTGAAAGCTTTTATAAAATAATCTCTTAAATTGAAATTTTCATGTAACATTTGTTTCAAATTTAGAATCAAGATTGTGGTCAACCAATAACCTTTTACAACAGAATGTGTAAGACAAATGTTACGAGATATTTCTGAATATTGTGGTGTCACTCTTGTTCTCCTTCATTTCTCAAATACGTAGCAGATGAAGGTAAAGTGACAGACATGTACGCAAATGATGGTAATAACTGTAGGATTTGAAGTTACTCATGACTGACAAACCGTCACAACATTCCTTGCTTTTTTTCCAAATACTCCTCCTCATGTCAACAACAATTTCCTGTGCAAAATACCAGAACAATTTCTCCCACAACTCAGCCTCACAGTCATCACCTAGACATCATTTCTAAGTTATTGTAAATATTCATTTAGACCATAAGTTCTGATGGTGAGAAACATGAATGTGTATGTTGATTGGTCAATAAACTTGGTTCACAGCACTATCTTCAACCATACATTACATTTATGTGGTTGTCAACTCAAAAGAAACCACCATCCATGTCTGAAGGCTGAGCTATAGGACTTACATATGAAAGAACTTGCTAGGTTCCCAGTCCTTCTTTTCAGTGTGAACCATAGGACCACGAAGTTTCTCAAGGTTCGTTCTTATTAACATTTTGAACCAGATAATTTATTTTTGAGTGTGGGGGGAGTTCCCTTAGTAGGACCCCTGTCCTTTACCCACTAGATATCAGAAGACCACCCTCCCCATGCCCCCATCAAGTTGTGGCAGCCAAAATATGTCTTCAGACATTGCCAAATATTCTCTGAGGGGCAGAACTGTTCCTGGCTGAGAGCCACTAGGTTATATACCATACCAATAGTCACTCTTCAGTGGTAGTTGATATTGTATGTAGATCTATTTTCTAGGGCCCCGATGTGTTGAAAGGAGGTTTACATATGACTCATTGAGAATAAATGGCAGACCAACCAGATCAACACCCATAGTCAATGATACATCAGAATTCACTTGACCACAGAGAATGGAATATAACTCAATCAGGAGGAAGTTAAGTGGATGGTGAACCATGTGGTATTATACCATGGATTTCTTTCTATGTGTGATTTTTTTTTCCTGCTTTTAAAAGTAACACATCCATTATTGGGGACAAAGAAAACAAACTAACATATATAAGAGTATGAGGAAGAAAACAAAAATTAGCCCTAATATCACCACCATCAGACAATGATTCCTATGGTAAATTGTATTATTTTTTCCAGTGTTCACTGATTTCCCCTGTGATGTGTGGAAATCTCTTTCTCTGAAAGAGATTATTCCTCTAGCCCCAGCGAAGCCAGTGTTATCCACAGGACTTGTTTTGGTCAATGAATATGAATGGAAAGGATGTGTTACTTCTCCTTGGCTCTTTTCTGTTTGTTATGAAAAAGACAAAGTACCAAAGAAGGGTTGTCATTTAAGAATAAATAGTAGGACAAAGATATCATATGAAAGAGAGTTACAGCTAATTCTCAGTTGACCTGAAATGAGCAAAAATTTAACTTTCATTGTTATGCCACTAAGTTTTAGGATTATTTATTACTATAGCATAATCTCATAAAATCTTATATTTTATTCTAGTCTTATTTACATATATAATATTAAAATATAAACATATTATGTAAAATGTATACATTTCTATACAAATATATATTTATAATTATCTCACTTCATTTTCACTTAACATTTCTTCGTGATTTTTTTTCTGTTATTACACTTTTACTTTATTTTCAACCAACAGTCTTACATATAATATTCCCACACAGAAATCTTTAAGTGCCTCTTGAAATATTTTCTTAGAATAAGTCAAGAAAGCAACAATCCTGAGTAAAGAGGGTGAGTGAACATTGGTAAGGCTTTTAGTAGAAACTATAGAGATGCTCACCATAATTATCACACTCATAGACTCCATTCAGGGTGGATAAAGGTGTTATTTCTTTACACTCTCAACAATACTGGAGATTGACATTAAGTTCAAAAAGAAAAAACTTTGAAAATGTCCCAGAGCAAAATGCTGTCTTTTTTCAGTTTCTCTTCCTAACCTGGTACTGAATTTTTTTTTTTTTTTCCTTTTTTGCATGTTATTTTAAATGCTCTGCTCCTGGTTTTCCAAATCAACAACTTGATTTTCCTACTCAAGTAGAATGGCTAACATGGATAGGCCCAAGTGTTCAAACCAATACCTCAATAATGAACCCCAAGTAATTTGGAACAATAATAAAAAATACAGTGGTCATGTCAGTATAGAAAAAATTCATGTAAAGATGGTTTCAAGTGGGCTTTGAAAGGAATGAAAAGGCTGAGAAGCAATGCTAATATTTCACTCATTCATCTTATTAATTCATTCAACAAATAAATGGCTATTAAGAGCCAGGGATCATGCAGGGTTGAGGATATGATGTGGCACATGATAGACAGGCTTCTTGCCCACACAGAGCTTGCAGCCTAATGGCCAGAGATAAACAGTTCTAGTATTTAACTTGATAGCACCCTGATAGGATAAAGTCAGAGCCAAGTGATGGAGTGGCAGGAGTTCCAAGAATGCCAGACACCATCTTCAAAACATTCCTGTGAGGGAACATGCCTTTTAGCAAGTGGCAGATTTAAGATCTGAATCCAAGTCTCCTTGATGCTCCAAGTCTGTATTCAGCCAAAGATTTATACAGTTTAAGTAAGGAGAGCAGTATAGAAGGTCTGTAGAAAGAAATGGTATGCTGACAATATCACCTTGTATTTCGTGTCCATATATGTGCAATGGCACCCCACTCCAGTACTTCTGCCTGGAGAATCCCATGGGTGGAGGAGCCTGGAAGGCTGCAGTCCATGGGGTCACTGAGGGTCGGACATGACTAAGCGACTTCACTTTCACTTTTCACTTTCATGCATTGGAGAAGGAAATGGCAACCCACTCCAGTGTTCTTGCCTGGAGAATCCCAGGGATGGGTGAGCCTGATGGACTGCCATCTATGGGGTCACACAGAGTCGGACACGACTGAAGTGACTTAGCAGCAGCAGCAGTAGCCTAGAGATTAGATGATGTCTTAGTTCTTTACTGATACTGCTTTGTTAACATTTCTCTGTGATGATTCTCTGTCACTTTCATCACTTCCTCTAAAGATTTCCCACATCAGGCATTGGAAATTCTTCGGCAAAAATTTTAATTACCATATATTTATATGCAAAAATGCATTTCTTTTGTTTTTATGGTTAAACATTAGTTATCAAAACAGAAATGGGTTTTTTGAAGTTGGATGACTGTTTGGGTTTGTAAAACAAGTTAAACCTAACAATAAGCCATGTGCTTTAAATTTCCTTGGTTTTTGGCACTGCTTACGTTGGCGGCAGCGCTGTGCATAAGTCAAGATTTCTTGCTCTCTCCCATAACTGTTACATGGTGGACTGATGTCAGCCAACCCTGAAGGAAATATCTGAAAACAGCACATTTATTTTTGATCAAATTTTGGCAAGTCATGCCTCCAAGTTTCTCTTTAGACTGTGTGAAAAAGATTTCAAAGTCTGGGAAAACATCATAACCTGGTCGCCCAAATCTAAGCATTTTCTAGAAGGGAGACCATTGTAGTTAAGTGTTGCTCTAGAAAGTTGCCTCTTGTTTATCTAGCTCAGGGTCGCAATGTCTTCATTAACTTATTTTAACTATCTCCTAAAGAAATGGTTCTCCGATGATTAAAAAAAAATATATTTTATTGTTTGTCACATTTCACATGTTAACCAATTGTGTTGATCAGTCTTGAAGTTGAGTCTTGAATAAGCACAACAGGCATGTCTTATATGTATATATTTGTTTTCTTTATTTGTGTGTGGCTGTATGAGATAGCTCCTCAGTTTAACAGAAACTTAAACAAGGAGGGTCCTTTGAAAGCTCAGATAACTTTTTAAAAAATCTTTTTATTTTATATTGAAGCATAGCCTACTAACAATGATAAGAATAAACCAATAACAAGAAGAGTATTGATGGTGCAGGATAAAAAAAGGAGACAATTTTAAGAAAAAAGTCCCTAAAGAAGGTGAACCAGGAAAAATCTGGAGTAAAAAAATTGTCTTAGAAGAATAAATGAGGAGTTAACTCAGTTTAATAGGAGGGAAGACAAAGACTACAGGTGTAAGTAAGTAGGTTGGTAAATTTGGTGGCTGTAAATTACAGTTTTCTTCTAACTGCTTCTATTTTCTCAGTGAAATGAGAGACTAACTAAGATTTATTAGCAACTCCTTATAAGATTGGGGTTTTCTTAAGCTTGGATTCCTCAGCTGTGATACAGACTCACTATGCATGCACAGCCACCTACATCGTTCCCATGGGACTTGGGCACAAGGCGATCCAAAACAAACAGAAAGTTAATGTTACCTGCTATGCTGTGAGTCTTTTGTCTCTGATCCAGGCATCTCATGTCTTCTGGTAGCATTTTGAAACTGGCACCAGCTAACACGTCAACTTACAAGCAAATATCTCAGACATTTCATAGTTTCTAGTTCAAAAGATAATATCAGTTTAACCATTTAAGATCATTTAAGATATAAAGCACGTTTCCTTTATTTTTTGGAATTCTACTTTTGCCCCCAATCTTTTCCCTTTCTCTCTTTTCTTTTATTGTTTTTAATGTTCAAGATTGGGTTTAAGCACTTAATTATCTCATTCAACATTTAAGACGCATATATTTTAAAGCCTTTCAGTAATTTTTAAATGCTTGACTTTTAAAAATGACAATTTTTCCTATTTTTTTTTTTTTTAATTAACGGACGGTTATTTCAGAAGTTTTCTTTTGGGTGGGAATAGTAATTGCTTCTGAGTAATAGTAAGCAACTGAATTTTAGACCTTGAAGACCACCTTCCAGCCAAGATGTTTCCCAAAGAATAAAAGTTTGTGTACCTCCCTAAATATTAAGTAAATAACAGCAATAATTAGTAGGGGACTGCTTTGAACTGATGATGCAGGGCATCTCACTGGGGTTTACCAAATTTCGACTTGGTAAAATGAAACCTAGTAGGTGCAGGCACAGTGGACACCAGGGTCTGTCAATGTGGCAGGTCAGGGAGGGCCCAGCTGGCTTCTTTCAAAGGACACAACCAAAGAGAGGGTCTTAGAAGCTGTCAAAGAGTGAGAGACATGAGCAGAATAAAATACTCTGGAGCTGGCAAGGGATAATTACATCCTGTGCTTTTAGGACTGTGGGATGTGTGTTGACAGAATCAAGCATGGAACTTTCCTACTCAAAATGAGTCCGGGGATAAGAGTGGTGATCAAAGACAGGAAGTAAGTACAGGTCCCAATGCAATTTGGACCTGTGATGCACAGTGAAACCCCACTGAACTATTTTCCAACTCATAAGGACACATGATGAAACAAGTGAGCATTTGTTTAATTTTGGAAAACTTGGTGGGTCTTATTTGGGCCCCTTGAATTGCCCAAGTTAAAACTTTATTAAGTGTAATTAACTGATTATTTGAATATTGAAATATCTATCTAAGGAATTTAATATAAATTTATGGAGTTATAGACCATTAAAGCATTCTTACTGTAAGAGGTGTGAATTCAATTTTCAGTGTGTTACATTTCTTCTTAAACTCATTTAAGTAAAAAAAAAAAAAAAAAAAAAACATAGAAATAATCAGATCAGATCAGATCAGTCGCTCAGTCCTGTCCGACTCTTTGTGACCCCATGAGGGCCAGGCCTCCCTGTCCATTACCAACTCCCGGAGTTCACTCAGACTCACGTCCATCCAGTCAGTGATGCCATCCAGCCATCTCATCCTCTGTTGTCCTCTTCTCCTCTTGTCCCCAATCCCTCCCAGCATCAGAGTCTTTTCCAATGAGTCAACTCTTTGCATGAGGTGGCCAAAGTACTGGAGTTTCAGTTTTAGCATCATTCCTTCCAAAGAAATCCCAGGGCTGATCTCCTTCAGAGTGGACTGGTTGGATCTCCTTGCAGTCCAAGGGACTCTCAAGAGTCTTCTCCAACACCACAGTTCAAAAGCATCAATTCTTTGGCGCTCAGCCTTCTTCACAGTCCAACTCTCACATCCATACATGACCACGGGAAAAACCATAGCCTTGATTAGACGAACCTTTGTTGGCAAAGTACTGTCTCTGCTTTTGAATATGCTATCTAGGTTGGTCATAACTTTCCTTCCAAGGAGTAAGCGTCTTTTAATTTCATGGCTGCAGTCACCATCTGCAGTGATTTTGGAGCTCCAGAAAAATAAAGTCTGACACTGTTTCCTTTGTTTCCCCATCTATTTCCCATGAAGTGATGGGACCGGATGCCATGATCTTCGTTTTCTGAATGTTGAGCTTTAAGCCAACTTTTTCACTCTCCACTTTCACTTTCATCAAGAGGCTTTTTAGTTCCTCTTCACTTTCTGCCATAAGGGTGGTATCATCTGCATATCTGAGGTTATTGATATTTCTCCCAGAAATCTTGATTCTAGCTTGTGTTTCTTGCAGTCCAGCGTTTCTCATGATGTACTCTGCGTATAGGTTAAATAAACAGGGTGACAATATACAGCCTTGACGTACTCCTTTTCCTATTTGGAACCAGTCTGTTGTTCCATGTCCAGTTCTAACTGTTGCTTCCTGACCTGCATACAAATTTCTCAAGAGGCAGATCAGGTGGTCTGGTATTCCCATCTCTTTCAGAATTTCCCACAGTTTATTGTGATCCACACAGTCAAAGGCTTTGGCATAGTCAATAAAGCAGAAATAGATATTTTTCTAGAACTCTCTTGCTTTTTCAGTGATCCAGTGGATATTGGCAATTTGATCTCTGGTTCCTCTGCCTTTTCTAAAACCAGCTTGAACATTAGGAAGTTCACAGTTCACATATTGCTGAAGCCTGGCTTAGAGAATTTTGAGCATCACTTTACTAGCGTGTGAGATGAGTGCAACTGTGCGGTAGTTTGAGCATTCTTTTGCATTGCCTTTCTTTGGGATTGGAATGAAAACTGACCTTTTCCAGTCCTGTGGCCACTGCTGAGTTTTCCAAATTTGCTGGCATATTGAGTGCAGCACTTTCACAGCATCATCTTTCAGGATTTGAAAGAGCTCAACTGGAATTCCATCACTTCCACTAGCTTTGTTCGTAGTGATGCTTTCTAAGGCCCACTTGACTTCACATTCCAGGATGTCTGGCTCTAGGTGAGTGATCACACCATTGTGATTATTTGGGTTGTGAAGATCTTTTTTGTACAGTTCTTCGGTGTATTCTTGCCATCTCTTCTTAATATCTTCTGCTTCTGTTAGGTCCATACCATTTCTGTCCTTTATCGAGCCCATCTTTGCATGAAATGTTTCTTTGGTATCTCTGATTTTCTTGAAGAGATCTCTAGTCGTTCCCATTCTGTTGTTTTCCTCTATCTATTTCTTTGCATTGATCGCTGAAGAAGGCTTTCTTATCTCTTCTTGTTATTATTTGGAACTCTGCATTCAGATGTTTATATCTTTACTTTTCTCCTTTGCTTTTTGCTTCGCTTTCATAAATATTATTTAGGTGGGTAAAGAAAATGTTGTCAAATAAAGCTATTCTGTTGTGCTATTTCTAGCTGTTTATAAAAGCACTTGGACTTTTACATTTCTTTTGCATAATTCTGGACACTAAGCCTCTTTTATTGAAAAAGAAATCAGAATGAATCAGTGGTGTTTAAGTGACTTTCCTTCATGCCAATTTAAAGAAGTTACTACGAGAATCTATTAAAATTTTAATTTTCGTCTTTAAAGCATGTTGGCTACTCCACCAGAAGAAGTTGTCCCCAAGAGAAGAGGCAACCGAGTAAATGCATGAGTCTAAAAGTGAAAAGTTGTATGAAGTTTTCTCCATCTGCTACTTATTTAATGAATGTTTAAGGCAAGACAAGAATTTACCTATCTGTTTTTATGAAACTTGCAAAGGGAGACTGAAAGAAAGGAAAAGTGCAAGTGTTAGTTGCTCAGTGTCTGACTCTTTGTGACCCCGTGGATTGTGGTTCGTCAGGTCCTCTGTCCATGGGATTCTCCAGGCAAGAATACTGTGGTGGAGAGCCATTCCCTTCTCCAGGGGATCTTCCTGACCCAGGGATCAAACCTGGGTCTCTTGCATTGCAGGCAGATTCTTTACCATCTGAGCCACCAGGGAAGCCCACAACCCACAAATCACATAATATGTCACATGGTGACAAGCATTATGGAGGAAAATAGAGCAGGGAAGAAGAAATAGAAATCTAAGGGTGGAATAGGGATGCTGTGAGATATTTTGAAAACATATCTGATTTCAATGTTCCTTTGCTCAAACCCTTCAAAGGCACACCATTACCTTCAGCATGAAGATCACACTTCCAGTCTTCATATAATCCACTCTCTATGATTGGACCCTTGAGAAACTCTCTATTCTCAACTCCTTCCATGCCTCCAGAGTACATACACTCTTGAAGAAATGAAGAATACACTCTTCATTTTGGCTACATTTAGTTACACAGATTCTCAGATTAGGTCCTGCTATCTTATATTTCTATGTATATACTTGTTTATGCACCTGGAAATACCTATCCCTTCTTCACCAATTTCGTCTACCTAGTTAGCTCCTTCTTATCCTTTAAAACTCATATCTAGAATCATATCTTCTTAGAAGTGCTTTCTGGTCTATTTTGTCTTCTATCGTCGGTCAGTTTCAAGCTCCTCCTTCTTTCAGGGTCCTGTAGAAAGCCTCCTCCCAGCTCTGCAACCTGCTCACAATTCCACAACACTGTTGTGGTGCCTCTCTGTTCCAACACCTTTCACATTGTGTTGTTATGTACACAGGTTTAGAACCAGGTGGGCATCAACAAATGATGTCCTCACTCACTTCTGATCAGATCTTCTCACCGCAGTATGAGTTACTTGAGGAAAGGTCTGCACATGTTTGCATTTATGCTCCCGGGGTCATCACAGTCCTGGCACATGGTGAGCATCTCACAAATGTTTTTTTCATCAGTGAATTTTATACATCAGCTTTCAAATCAAGCTCTAGATTTTGACTGATTTAGTGACAAAGATCATTTATAATATTTTTATACACACTAGTATTAGGATATAGTTACATGAATATTCCTACCCCAGTTTTTCAGATTCCATGCCGTATTCTGAAGGCATAATAATATCTAACATTCATTGAATTTATACTATGACCAAATGCTGTTCTAAGAACTTTACATCTAACAACCTATTCATTCCTCAAGACAACCCTAGAAATGGGTATTATCAATTGTCCCATCTTGCATGGGCACAAAATTGCTTAAGTAACTTGTCTAAGGTCAGTCACATGATCAGATTTCTGACCCCCAGTAACCTTGACTCCAATTCTCATGTTTTTAATCACCACAGTAGCATGTTGTCTAATTTTTATTAAGCTTCAGAAAGTTAAGTGATTCATTTCTTAAAGAGACAGAAAAAGCATCAGCTGAGAAATATTGGCAGAGAATTTGAACTACTGAAATTTTTAAGGGTTGTTTGGTTTGGTGTGGAGGGTGCAAAGTACCTTAGGAATTGTGCCAAAGCTTTGAACTTAAGCCTCTAGGTACAGTAAATTAGACACATGATATTCTTGTCATCTGCTGTCTTCAATAATAATTCATTTAATCCAGGGAAGGATGGTAAATGCTTTGGAATAAATACAAGATGCTGTGGTTTCCATGGGGTAAAGTAAGAAGATATTAAACAAAGAACTAACTCTTTGTAGCCTGCAATAGTTTTTTCCCACTATATGCTATATGTCCTGTTGGTGTAATAATAACAAACATTTGAAGAGCAGGCTCACATGCGCTGTTCCATTTGATTCTTTCCATAACTCCAGAAGGTGAGTAGTGCATAGGTGATCCATGTTTTGCAGACACAGATCCAAAATGTGCAAAGCATGAATGAAGCATGTGAACTACATTACTCCTTATTCCTCCTCATCTTGGTTTTTATAATTAGATAAGATAGTTTAATTGCAATGGATACTATTTACCTAATATAAAATGACATCAAAATTGGTAGTTTTTCAATAATGCTAGGAACATGATTCATTGAGAAACCACCCCTGAAATGGCAAAAAATTAATATAAAGACCATCCCTACACAATTTCTTAACTTTTAGGAGCTTTTAATGCTGATACCTACCAGCATTTCCATGCTCTTCGTTGGCGTCTCTACATTCCTATCGAGAGAGAGAATTGAAAAACCAAGATTGACAGTTCTCAGAAATCTGTGTGAAGTTCTTAAGGGTGTTTTAGTGATAATGACCTACAGTTTTATAGAGACAACAAAAACTTCATATCTCTTAACACGTTGGATCATTATCACAACTGTCTGAAGCATGTATATGTGGTAGATGTTAGTGTTCCAGGTTTATAGATAAAGAATTTGCTGATAGCTGAATAAGTGACTCAGTGTTCTTTTCAAAGATTTCTCACTGGCTTTTCCATATGTTTCTGTGAATTTAGATCTGCTTTGGAGCATGAGAAAGGTTTTTCGTCATAAACCTCTTCCTTCTCACTTTCCCGATCGAGATAAATAGCACCATCATCTACCAGTTGCTTGAGGAACAAATTTGGGAAATTTTCTCTCCTTTTCTTTCCCCCACATCAAGTCCATTGGCAGATCCTGATGACTTTATTTCTAAAATATAACCAGAATCTGTTAACTTCTTTACAGTACAAGGATTTTGGTTATTTCATTTAGGGCTAGCATTCCTAGGGCCTAGAAGAATATCTGTTATTTCATAGATGCTCAACAAATATTTGTGAAATGAGCATTTCCATTCCTACACAAGCAGTGACATTCAAAATATTTAACAATACATATGGCAGAGTTTGGACCATTAGCTGGGATACTGAAGTCCCGTAAGTTCCCCTCTATGCCATATCTTCATTCTTTCATTACTGCATCATGAGGCAGTTTGGAGGTCCTGAGAGAGAAGATAGGAAGGCTGGGGCAGGAAGGTGGCAGTATTCAAGGGACACAGGATAAAGGCTACTTATTAACCCTTAGGGAAGTATTTCTATATTTTAATAACTGACCATTATATAATGACTTTATCTGTGTGTGACAGTCAAATGTCAGCTACCCCTTAGTCTAGGCTACCATCATTGCTCCCAGGGCCTCTTAGTTTCCACTATCTGCCTAATTTCTCAAGTGATGATTTAAGTGCAATAATCAAATAGTGTTATTCCCCTGTTTGTAATCCCCTAAAGGGCTTTCCATTACCCTTATAATAAAAACCAAACTTTTCAGCCTTTCAGATCTTTTTGGATTCCTCTACTCAAAGTCTTTGAACTAGATATTTCTTCTGGAATCCTCACATGGCTGTCTTTTTCTGACCTTGGGGAGAATTGAGTTGTAATTGCACTCTTTTAGAGGGCAACTCTTCTGACCACTCAATATTAAGGAGCTTTGCCATTTGTTCTCTCTCACCACCCTATTTTAGTTCTCTGCCTGGAATTCTTTGCTACCAATTATGTTTGTATTTTTAGTTTCTGTCTCACTCTCCCCACTTGGATTATCTCCCATGTTCGTGACAGTATCCCCAGGACCACCTACAACAGTGCTGAGCACACAGTGGCCTCTTAATAAATATTTATCTTTTGATTGAATGAATAAACCAGATATGTACTTTGGCATCACTTTAGTATCACCGTTTTTCAAGTGTTAGGAGATATTTAATTTCCATCATTGTATTTGTGAATATCACAGTAGAAGAAGTATAAGTACCTACATTTGGGATATGATCCCATCAATGATTCACTAAAATTGAAATATTTTAAAAGTTATGAAGACATAAGAGAATAAGGTAAAATACTTCCCTTATAATAGAGGGATTTTTTTTTTACCTGAATCATGCAGTTTGGGAAATGCTGCTGAAAATATATCCTTTCTCCAAGGAAAGGAACTTGAGTACTCATCACATTTTATAGAAAATATCCTAGCAGCCAATATAACCACCCTGTAGCAATAACAAATAAACGTATCTACCACCAATCATCATGAATACTCACTAGATTATAAAAAAAAAATGTTAAGGGCAAAGATTAGGAATATAAAATACTTGATTAAAATAAAGCAGGAAAGAAGAAATCCGGTAAACTTTCTATTCTACTTTAATTTTATTTTGCTCTGTAAATCCTAAGTAGTATGAGACAAGAGTGTATTATTGCTTCATAATCCAGCAGCTCTGTGATTTGTAGATTATTTATTTACTACATCAATAAAAGAGTAGACAAGCAAAAAACCCTGTGAATTTTGAATTCATATATGAATGTGAAAATATTACTACTTTGCTAGACAGAACTTGTCCTCGATTATTCCTTGGGAATAATCATTTTGAGAGGATCCAGGGAGAGCTTTTCCTGTTATGGATTTTCTTTGTCTGTTTCCGTCAGCTGTATCAGATAGGAGTTAGGTTAGAAGTGAAACATGACATTCTGAGAGTGAGTCCAGCAGACAGATTCTTGGCTGCATTCTCAGCTACACTTGAACTTCTGCTAAGCATGTGATGAAAGAGTGTTTTCAACTGCACCAGCTGTGGAGAGGTTAATAAAACAAAAGAGGAGAAACAAAAGTGCTCACAGCAGAAAGCTTCTGGCTTTGCTGATTTCTCTGGTTACAAACACTATGTCAGAGGGCTGAAATGGCTGTATTGTTTTGGCCTTAAAATCCTTTCAAACAAGTCGAGCTTCTGAATTAAAACTTGTATAAAAATAAGGAAGTTGGACATCATATGCCATTTACATATTTTGGTCGCAGAAATGGATAATTTTTACTTTTCTGTAGACACTTGGAAAATAGAAAAATTGTATTTATTTTATTGGTAACCTTGTGAGTTCCTCTACTGAATAAAAAACTACGCAGATTTTCTGATTCTCAAGATATGCAGAAGCCAAGATGGTCTGAGTGGCCTGGGACTAGCGACCTAACGTTTTCTGTCCTTCTCCCTGCGTCCACTGCTTCAGGACAGCACCATGGGTATGGAGCCTTGCCTAGCTTGGCTCTCAGAAGGTGATTTCTCAATCCTGTTTTGTGCAGGGAAGGTCAGTTACTGACCCAAGAACCATTTAAACTGGGAGGAGAAATTAAGCAATGCCTAGGAAACTGACTGCAAAGGACTTCTTAAAAGTTAGGGTGACGGTGACAGCAGGACAGGAAGGCAATTCGCGACCTTTCCCATCTCCTCCCCCAGACCTCTGTTTCCCTGCAACTCAGGTCCACCCACCAACGTGCTGCAGTAAGCTCAGCTATCATTGTATTCCCGGAAGCTGAAGGGGGATGGGATAAGGAGTCCTATGGATTCGCATAGGCTTCCACCAGGAGAGAAATAAACCCAGCCTTTTACTGTCTACTTCACCATGGTGGCTCAGACGGTAAAGCGTCTGCCCACAATGTGGGAGACCTGGGTTTGATCCCCAGGTCTGGAAGATCTCCTGGAGAAGGAAATGGCAACCCACTCCAGTATTCTCACCTGGAAAATCCCATGGACAGAGGAGCCTCTTAGGCTGCAATCCATGGGGTTGCAAAGAGTTGGACACGACTGAACGATTTCACTTTCACTGCTTGGAGGCCTGTGATACTGGTGCTTGAGAGCATAGTGAATGTGTTTTACATACGTTCATCTGTGAAATGTGGCATTTATATTTGTTGAGTTGAATGGGGGCAGAAAAAAATTATAGATAGCTAAAATTTGCAGGAATTGAAAGAAAAAGGAAGCAAACACGTGTGCTCTGCGCCAGAAGACATTCAGTGGTACGGACATCTTGATTTATTAGGTTAGTAAATTGGGAAGAGGTTAATCACACCTCTGGGCTTCCCTCCTAGCTCAGTCAGTAAAGAATCTGCCCACAGTGCAGGAGATCTGGGTTCGATTCCTGGGTTGGGAAGATTCCCTGGAGAAGGAAATGGCAACCCATTCCAGTATTCTTGCCTGGAAAATCCCATCGACAAATGAGCCTGGCAGGCTACAGTCTATAGGGTCGCAAGAGTCCGACATGGCTTAGCGACTAAAGCACCACCAATCACAGCAATGAAGAATGTGTTCTTTTAAGCTGTATTTGCTGCAGGATGGTAAATGTGATTCTGTTTATACAAATGTGATGGGCTGGGAGGTCTGTCCCAGAGTACTCTAAGTCACAGGGTGGGGTATACTTTGCATAAAAGTACCTAGAAGAGAATATGCAAATAAATTCACATATTAATACTTTTACAAATAAATCTGTAAACGAGGTAAAGAGAACAGTTTAACAAAGATGAGGAAGCTACCAAGTTAGTCGGATCAGTACATGAGATGCTCAGTGTCTCCTGAAATCTGTACAGCAGAACCACGTGTGTGCACTAATTCTCTTCAGTCGTGTCTGACTCTTTGTGACCCCCTGGACTGTAACCCGCCAGGCTCCTCTGTCCCCATGGGATTCTCTGACAAGAATACTGGAGTGGGTTGCCACGCCCTCCTCCAGGGGATCTTCCCATCCCAGGGACTGAATTCGCATCTCTTAAGTCTCTTGGTTTGGCAGGTGGGTTCTTTAAGACTAGTGCCGCCTGGGAAGCCCACAATAGAACCAAAACATTACCAAATACTGATTTGCATGTCAGGATAATAGTAATTTTCCCTTCCTTTTCACTCTGCAGCTGGCCTATGAAGACCAAAACAACACAGTATTTTTCCATCTGCCACCTTTCCCTCAGGAACTCAGTAACCCAAATGACATGACCTTTACCTATGTATCACTTACAAGAAATCACTGGCAACTGAAGAAAAAGAAGAAAAAAACAGAACAGTTTCAGGGTGAGACATCGTCAAAGATCACATTTAAAGCATCATTCCTAGCATCCAATCAAAACCATAATTTTAATGTGATAACTTATTTTTCTGGACTTCTGTTTTCATCTCTAAAATAAGACTGAGTGTAGGGCTAAATATAAAGACGAGAATTCAATATATGTGTAAAACCAAGATACCGAGCAGAGAACATGCAAATAAATGTGAAGTTCTGCATTTGTTCACATAAGAAATATAACACCTACTGAATTTGATAGCAGAGGTATGTATAAATTAATTCCCATAACACAGTCTTTACAAACATATGTAACATAACAACCCAGGAAAATTAGCTTTGAGGAGACATTTGGCTTGTAATTCAGAGGAAACTTCATCTTTTCATTTTCTGCAGAATTTCTGGAATGTGTGAATATGTTCAGTGGGCAATAAGCAAATAGAAATTTCACATTGTCTTCATCTTGGTTTAGAAAAGCCTCTTGGCCACGGAGGCTCTGTGGCTTTCCCAAGAGACAAGATGTACTGGAGGTGGATCTTTAGATGTGCAGGAACAAGATTACAAGGCTTGGAAGAAAATGTTATTCTACATGGCCCGACAAACCATGTTACCAGATAGTTAGTACTGGCTGCCTACCTGGGCAGTGCACCAAGAAAGAGAAGTGTGTGGGGATAGAGGAAATAATAATTTGGAGGCTGCTATTCAACACTTAAGACCCATGTGAAGGAGCTAGGATAGATCTCTTTACTGCAGTTTGTATTAAAATGTCCACTACTTCTGGTTTTAGGAATATGTTGTTGGATTTGAATAATTATTTTAAAACTTTTTAAATTAAAAATATAGGATAACAGGAATAACAGCATTAAGTTTAGCAAACAGAATGGGTCATCTGCAGTTCTTTTTAGTGTCAACCTTGGGGATAGCCATTCTAAGTCGGATCAAGGAGGGGTACAAGAGGGTCCCCACCCCCAGCCCTGACTCTCTGGTCCAGGGCCCTTCTTCCCTGGAACGTGAGACACTGAACACATAGGGAGATGCCTGGCTGCTGGTAGGGTTGCTGCTGCTGCTAAGTTGCTTCAGTCATGTCCAACTCTGTGCGACCCCATAGACAGCAGCCCACCAGGCTCCCCTGTCCCTGGGATTCTCCAGGCAAGAACACTGGAGTGGGTTGCCATTTCCCTCTCCAATGCATGAAAGTGAAAAGTGAAAGGGAAGTTGCTCAATCGTGTCCGACCCTCAGCGACCCCATGGACTGCAGCCCACCAGGCTCCTCCGTCCATGGAATTTTCCAGGATGGAGTACTGGACTAGGGTGCCATTGCTGGTAGGGTTACCTCTAGCTTTTAGCTAAGCAAAATAAACAAAGCAAGGGACCCACTGAAACACTAAAGAATTTTGCTTTGATAACTAAAAAATCTAAAAAAGTTTTGCCAGAGAGTTTCACTGGTTTGGTCTCCCACAAGAGCTTGCTGTCCTGCTTGCCTTAGTCTGATTTTTTGTTTATTCTAAACTTGTCTCTGAGGATAAGCATTTCTATGTATGGACCATAATGCGGAGGATGTGAATGTCTTTTCTTACAAGAACTCAGATTTTCCCTGGACTATCTGCTATTTAGACTCATCAAGACAATAAGGCATGGTAGGATGAAACTGGACAAATAACTCTCTGGAAATTGCACTGTGAAGTAAATTCAAATTGCTTCAAACTCCGCTAATTCCCATTTACTTCAAATGATGAATTATTAAAAAAGAGATTTTATGTTTTTTAAATCGTATGCTACAAAATGAAAGACTTTGGGGAAAACATTTTAATAAACTAATAAATCTCAGTAAAGTTCCATAAATTGCTTTTTTAAATTATTTATTACATCAAAGCCAAATATACATATTTTTAGGTTTATCATATTCATGCCTGGGATCTTCTTTTAAGAGTAAATTTCTTTTATTTTCCTATAAACTTATTTACTGAAACACCAACCTCATTTTTAAATTGTTTCCCATTACAATTTTCAGTTAGAAGTTATTTTACATTAATCATATATGCTATTAAGATATACCCCAAAGCTTGGTTTTCTCTCCCTCCTCCTTTAATCAATGAGAGATCTCAGTAACATCATCATTGTCATTGCAATTGTCACCATCATCATCATCATATCACTCACTAGGAACCCATTACGTGCTGGCACTTTGTATAAATTATTTTGCCAAAACAATCCTTGAACGTTTACAGATGAGGCTCAGAAAGTTAAACAAAGCTTTCAGGACACAAGGCTAGTAAGCAATGGCTCTAGTGTTAATAGAATTTGAACTTGGCTTTGTCTCTTTCAAAATTCTTCACTATTTCTAATTCTGAATAGCTAAAGTATCAAAATCTAAAATACTGGCTATCTTTGCATGGTAATATTATATTTATAAGCTTTAATACATCCAGTGGAGCAAATCCTTTGCCTTTTAAGTGCTGTGTGTCTCTGTCAGAATCTCTGGGGATCTGAGACTACCATACCATAAACTCTGCTGGTTTTTGTTCTGATCTCAAAGCACTGACTTCTGTGCCAGAGAATAGTTCAAACATGTTGGGAGAATCAAACTTCCAGAATTGGGCAACACATGCTATGCTATGCTAAGTCACTTCAGTCGTGTCCGACTCTGTGCGACCACATAGACGGCAGCCCACCAGGCTCCCCTGTCCCTGGGATTCTCCAGGCAAAAACACTGAAGTGGGTTGCCATTTCCTTCTCCAGTGCATGAAAGTGAAAAGTGAAAGTGAAGTCGCATATCTTGGTTTAAAACTGATATAACAATCAGAAATTCTGCTTATCCACTGACTCCTATTGATTACATGCCAGAGTCTTGTTCTTTATCCTAACCACACTCATCCCCACACCCTGCTTTTTTTTTTTTTTTTTTTTTTTGTCTACAGGATTCTCACAGCCTACAAAGAAAATTTCAGAACAGATATTCACAAGGATGAAAGGGCTTAGGTAACTTGATAAAAATTATAAAGAGGTAATCAAGTTCAAAGATAACTATAAGTATCTGGAATATGTAAGAAGCATCCAAGTTCTTGATAATAAAGTCAGGTTACTTTAAATTTTCCGAAAAGCAAAAAGAAAAAAAAAAATCTTAGAATAAAATAAAAGTAGAGATAAGGTCTAAAAGTGGAAAGTCTTTATGGAGATAGAGCGAAAGACACAGGAATGCTTAGAAAAATCAGATAACAGTGATCCAAAAGAGGCAACCCTCGGGACAGAGAAACAAACAAAGATAAATACTGATGGAAAGTAATCAGAGCATAAGGTTATAATTCAAAGTAAATTTTCCAAATTGCATATCCTGTTTGAAATGTGTGTCTTGAAGTTTTTCATGAGCCTGCTGCAGTGGGAAAGCACCCAGGATTTGAAATCAGAAGTCCTGGTTTAGGCCTGGCTTGTTATCTATGTTTTCTTGGATGAGCTACTCAATGCCCTGTTTTCTTACACACACATCAAAGAGATGCTATTAAATGCTTTTCAGTGCGAAAGAATTCCATCTACCAATGAGTAGAATTTAGAATGACACTTTATTATATGGCAAGATGTCATTTTCTTATCATTTACTGATATTCTGCTGATGACAAGCTGCATAGAACCCAATAAAAACAAAAGAATTAAAAGAATATAGAACCTATTCTTACAAATAGTAGCTATATCCTGTCACTATCATAGCTATAGTTTGCCAACATTATACTAACATCTTCTCAGATTTTATTGTATACGGTGCATATTTGATCTTCCTTACTATGCAAAAAAAAAAGGTTGATATTTTAAAGTCTGTTGCTGTTCTTGATGTCTAGATTAAATCAATGTACAAGTGGTCACTACTATAATTTGTGTCTTCTGTAGAATATAGTTTTTGCTCAAATTCTCCCTATAATTGCCAAAGCAGTAAACCCTTTAATTACAAATACACAATAATGCCTCAAAGTATAGTGCTGTAGTTAGAATAAATTTTAAGATGGCCTAATGGAATGCATGTTAGAAAAAGGGCAGGGTGAGTTTAACATTGTAATGTTCATATAGGCTTAAAGGTAACATGGATGATTTTTTTCCCTCTGACAATAAAGAAAAAGAGGTCTTTCCCCATCTTTTTTGGTGCTTCTTGAATTCCTGCCAATACACGTGAATTATATAAAAACAAGTTCTCTCTCCCACTTTTTCATGAGTGTTTGTGTGTGTGTGCGTGTGCATACACACACACACACACACACACACACACATCCATGGGAACATCAGTGGAAAGTACGAGCATTTCTCCTGTAGAGGCTGGCTGATCACTGGGAACTGTGACTATGGAACTAGGCTTCTCTAAGCATTAAGGAAGGCTGATTTTAAATATGGGCTCATGCTGGAGTTTTGAGAGGCTGGTTTGAGGGAACATAGAAGGGGATCTGGGGAAGGCAATGGCACCCCACCCCAATACTCTTGCCTGGAAAATCCCATGGACGGAGGAGCCTGGTGGGCTGCAGTCCATGGGGTCGCTAAGAGTCAGACACGACTAAGTGACTTCACTTTCACTTTTCACTTTCATGCATTGGAGAAGGAAATGGCAACCCACTCCAGTACTCTTGCCTGGAGAATCTCAGGGACAGAGGAGCCTAGTGGGCTGCCGTCTACGGGATCGCACAGAGTCGGACACGACTGAAGCGACTTAGCAGCAGCAGCAGAAGGGGATCAATAGTACTCTAAACAGCATGGTACTTGCTCTCTTAGCACCATAACTTTTAGCTGTGCAATCTCAGAAAAGCACAATATCCTATTCTGTAATGGGAACATATACATTTTACCTTTATTATGGAATTGTCAGTAATAAATTAAAATATTCACTTCTGTGCTCTGTAGAGTCTCACAAAGTAATCTATTTATTTTATTTTTGAAGGTGGGTAGGTCGATAGTTTTTTATCAAATGAAAATAAGGGAATATTTGAATGAGTAAAAGTAAAAAAGCAAGTGGGAATCATTTACAAGGATAATAGGAGAGATTTTTGAATTCTAGATTAACAGATGTTACAATTAGAGTATAGGAATGGGTATAAGTCAAGTCATGTAAAAATAATCCTTTTATCCTCATAAAGCAAGACATAAATAATTAATTCTCTAAGGATTGTATTTACATAGGATCAAGAGAAAAATAACTATCAATGAGACTAAAGCAGATTTCTAGAAGCAGTGCTAACAAAGGCTGGTACCTCTGTTCCCTTAAAGAGTTTACAAAATCAAAACAGTCCCCTAGTGCAATGACATATACTTAAAATACTCTTTTTTTTGTCAGGTGTTTTCACTGGGACAAATTTCTTTCTTATTAGTTTTCCTAGCCATCATTGGGAGTGTGTTAGTTGCTCAGTCCTGTCCGACTCTTTGGGAACCCATGGACTGAGCCCACCAGGCTCCAGTGTCTGTGGAATTCTCCAGGCAACATCTAGTGTCTTCTAACATTAAAAGAATCAACCAGAGTCACAAAAAACATTAGGTGATGGCAGATGACAGTTAAGTAAAGGGACCTCATGTGTTTTATCTCCAAGGTGGCCCAGAAGGGTGTCATCATGGAGGTGAAGGACCTGGGTCCATGAAGACTCCTGTTTTCCACTCACTGTTAATAATGAAGCCTCAGTAACTGCAAGACCCCAGGGTAGGAGAATAAGGCAGTGGTTCAGGATTACTGAACTTCCAGTGGCAGCAGGGAAGCTGGCTGGTCTTGAACAGTAGATGTACACAGAGAACAGGTACATGTCTTGCTTAAGGTAGTTGAAAAAGTGGAAATTCCACCATGACATAGGTAAAAGGGCCCATGATATGATTAAGAGCTCTTTCCACAATATCTTTTAGCTGTGGGACTTCTTAAAAATATCTTGGCCCTGTATTTTCACTAATCTTTAACATGAGGATGCATACATGCCTGTGTTTAACAAGCCAAGAAGCCACTTTGATGAATTCAAATGTTGCAAAATAAAACTTTCTTTTTCCATATAAAAATTATTTTCACATGGAAAACATGGCTACAGATAGAAGATTAGTCTCTGAAAAATCAGTTTATTGAGTACTTTGCTGCTGCTGCTGCTGCTGCTAAGTTGCTTCAGTCGTGTCCGACTCTGTGAGACCCCATAGACGGCAGCCCACCAGGCTCCCCCGTACCTGGGATTCTCCAGGCAAGAACACTGGAGTGGGTTGCCATTTCCTTCTCCAATGCATGAAAGTGAAAAGTGAAAGTGAAGTGGCTCAGTTGTGTCCGACCCTTAGCGACCCCATGGACTGCAGCCCACCAGGCTCCTCCATCCATGGGATATTCCAGGCAAAAGTACTGGAGTGGGGTGCCATTGCCTTCTCCAGTGAGTACCTTAAGACAGCAGAAAAAATACAAGAAATTGGTAGAAGTGTAAGTTTTATATTTATTTTTGGATGCATATTAATAAATATCTACTTTTTCAATTTGCTTCTAGGGTGCTGATTAAATTAGTTCTGCTATATAATGTTTGACTTTTAAAAAGAGGCCTAAAGTTTAAAAATATAAAACCTATGTTCCTTCTATATTACAAATTGTAATTTCCACAAAATGATTATTATCTTTGCTTTTCTCCACAACATATACAGCAATTAATGAACATAGATAAGAAAAGATAGTATATTGATTTATAAAACCCTCCTTTATTTGGATTTATTTAATGCATACCAGAAACATGAATTATAAAGCCGATTTATATATGTTGTATATAATAAAAAAATAAAAGCAGATACACTGAAGGAAGGAATAATAAAAATATTATAGCACTTACCATTTTTAGTACTGTTGTTTTTATTGGTTGTGATAATATTTTCCAAAAGGTATAGTACCAAACTTGGGATATTGCTTTGAAGGGCTCTAAAGAGAACTTTTGAAGAGTAGAGGATACCTGTAATTCTTAGACCCCTCCTTTTGGACCTCCATTTTACTAATACAGACATGATGAGAGCATTTTTTTTATTAAAATAAAATGCAAAACCTTGGACTTACAGTCTAAATCATTTACTCATTCTTGCTTTATATGTTGTGTTGGGGGGTTGGAAAATCAGGAGCATATGGACACACATCTCAGAGGGAACCCTGAGGGCAGAAGGTGGACTAGGCTCCTGACTGATAGCAGGAACTGACCACGGGAGCATCCATGTGGCTGTCCTAAGGGAAAATGAATTTATTGCATCTTTGTTTTCATGTTCTAGTTCTCTTTCCTCTCTAATATTTCTGCTTTTGTGTTTTTTTTTTAAAGCCTGTATTAGTTATGGTCATGAGAGAAAAAATTGATACTTATCCGAGGAAGGACTCTGAAGAGTTTTAAAGAGAATAACTTACATTTTTTGAATGCTAGGTATCAGGTACTTTATTGAATCCTTCATCTATAATGGCACTCACTCTTTTCTTTATTCAATGCCTTGGGCAAAGAAGGAAGTTTTATCAAAATTGCAAGTGATACAAAATGAAAAGGATTAGCTAATGACTTGGAAAGCAAAAAGAAATGTGCCAATAATATTTTATAAGGAAGATTTTTAAGAACAAAGAAGCTGAAATGTAACAGTATAAGGGACAAAAAACTTACATTTAAATTCAGATCATCAATCTCTGGGTTTATAGTGATAAAAATCTGATTTGGTAATAAGTGTAAAAATATTTTAGATTTTAACACAAGTTCATGTAACCCAAGAGTATGGCTTTATGCTAAACACTGAACTCAGTCATATCCTCTATTAATTGCAACATAGTGTACACATCAAGGGAATTATTAGTCTAACCTCCTTCACTGCCAGGCACACAGGAAGTGCTGTATGGAGTCCTGGACACCACATTTTAGGGGAGAAGCTGACAGCAAACTGGACTGTATTCAAAGGAAGAATGGTAAAGTGTCTGGAAACCATATCATATAAGGAATATCTGGAGGAATGTGTTCATTTAACCTGAAAAATGACAAGTTGCGTTAAAATTTCAAAGTCTATTCTACAGAAGAGGAGGTTGATTATTCAGCAGAGTTCCAGAACTAAAGATGAATGGGGTTAGTCACAAGGTGGTAAGTTTGGGCCCATAGAATAAAATACTTTTTTGACAATTAAAATGGTCACCCACAGGCTGAGACAATAATAGCCAGTTGCTGGCTGCTGGGGGTGTGGGCAGGTTTGTGTGCCCACTTGTCAGAGCAGTAAAATAAGCTGGTCAGTGCTGCAAAGTCCTTTGGAATTAAGGTAGAATCTATGGCAATATTTTTTGATTACTTCCTCTAAGAAATATAGGGTTTCAGGCAAAATGTTTTCTTTAGTAATGAAAGTCCTTCTTCGGTTTTGTGATAACCCACTCAGAATAATTTTATTTCTTTGCGGAGAGAGTTCAGTTCAGTCACTCAGTTGTGTCCGACTCTTTGCAACCCCATGAACCGCAGCACGCCAGGCTTCCCTGTCCATCACCAACTTCTGGAGTCCACCCAAATCCATGTCCATGGAGTCAGTGATGCCATCCAACCATCTCATCCTCTGTCGTCCCCTTCTCTTCCTGCCCTCAATCTTTCCCAGCATCACGGTCTTTTCCAATGAGTCAGCTCTTCGCACCAGGTGGCCAAAGTATGGGAGCTTCAGCTTTAACATCAGTCCTTCCAATGAACACCCAGGACTGATCTCCTTTAGGATGGACTGGTTGGATCTTCTTGCAGTCCAAGCGACTCTCAAGAGTCTTGTCCAACACCACAGTTCAAAAGCATCAATTCTTTGGCACTCAGCTTTCTTTATAGTCCAACTCTCACATCCATACATGACCACTGAAAAAACCATAGCCTTGACTAGACGGACCTTTGTTGGCAAAGTAATGTCTCTGCTTTTTAATACGTTGTCTATGTTGATCATAACTTTCCTTCCAAGGAGTTCAGTTCAGTTAAGTCGCTCAGTCATGTCTGACTCTTTGCGACCCCATGAATTGCAGCACGCCAGGCCTCTCTGTCCATCACCAACTCCCAGAGTTCACTCAAACTCACGTCCATTGAGTCAGTGATGCCATTCAGTCATCTCATCCTCTGTCATCCCCTTCTCCTCCTGCCCCCATCCCTCCCAGCATCAGAGTCTTTTCCAGTGAGTCAACTCTTCGCATGAGGTGAGCATCTTTTAATTTCATGGCTGCAATCACCATCTGCAGTGATTTTGGAGCCCAGAAAAATAAAGTCAGTCACTGTTTCCACTGTTTCACCATCTATTTGCCATGAAGTGATGGGACTGGATGCCACGATCTTAGTTTTCTGAATGTTGAGCTTTAAGCCAACTTTTTCACTCTCCTCTTTGACTTTCATCAAGAGGCTCTTTAGTTCTTATTCACTTTCTGCCATAAGGGTGGTGTCATAGGTTCCCTAAAGGTGAGGCTCCCTCCAACACACACAGACACACACTCACACACACATTCCCACTCTACACTTAGATTTTTACATCTTACATCTTTTTTTCTTTTGCCATCTCTCTATCTTTTTTAAAAGAGTTGCAAGTTAAGTTTTATTTGGGGGCAAAATGAGGACTGAGGTTTGGGAGATAGCACCTCAGATAGCTCTGAGAGACTGCTCCCTGTCACCTCTTAATTTTTAAAAATAGGGACAAAGTCAGTAGACGAGTAACAGTAGAACACATTTAAATCAAAGTCAAATTCAACAACTGTAGCAGAAATATTTCTCCCAGGTGTATTTCTGCAATGGTTCACGATCTAGAGTAACACACATCAGCCAGACTGTTGCCTTGTGCTTTGTGTGGGAAAAGGTGTCCTGGAGACAGAGTACGATGTAAAGGTTAATGTTTGTTCTATACCAAAATTATGAAGGTGTAACATTCAGTTCAGAGAAGGCAATGGCACCCCGCTCCAGTACTCTTGTCTGGAAAACCCCATAGACAGAGGAAACTGGAAGGCTGCAGTCCATGGGGTTGCTGAGGGTTGGACACCACTGAACGACTTCATTTTCACTTTTCACTTTTATGCATTGGAGAAGGAAATGGCAACCCACTCCAGTGTTCTTGCCTAGAGAATCCCAGGGATGGGGGAGCCTGGTGGGCTGCCGTCTATGGGGTCACACACCTTTAGGGACACGATTGAAGTGACAGCAGCAGCAGCAGTAGCAACATTCAGTTCAGTTCAGTTCAGTCGCTCAGTCGTGTCTGACTCTTTGTGACCCCATGAATCGCAGCACGCCAGGCCTCCCTGTCCATCACCAATTCCTGGAGTTCACTCAAACTCACATCCATTGAGTCAGTGATGCCACCCAGCCATCTCATCCTCTGTTGTCCCCTTCTCCTCCTGCCCCCAGTCCCTCCCAGCATCAGAGTCTTTTCCAATGAGTCAACTCTTCGCATGAGGTGGCCAAAGTACTGGAGCTTCAGCTTTAGCATCATTCCTTCCAAAGAAATCCCAGGGCTGATCTCCTTCAGAATGGACTGATTGGATCTCCTTGCAGTGCAAGGGACTCTCAAGAGACTTCTCCAACATCACACTTCAAAAGCATCAATTCTTCGGCACTCAGCCTTCTTCACAGTCCAACTCTCACATCCATACATGACTACTGGAAAAACCATAGCCTTGACTAGATGGACCTTTGTTGGCAAAGTAATGTCTCTGCTTTTGAATATGCTATCTAGTTTGGTCATAACTTTCCTTCCAAGGAGTAAGCGTCTTTTAATTTCATGGCTGCAGTCACTATCTGCAGTGATTTTGGAGCCCAAAAAACAAAGTCCGCCACTGTTTCCACATCTATTTCCCATGAAGAGGTGTAATATTAGATCACAGCAAATAACTGTTGCAGATGCATGTGTATTTTCTTGGAGATTGTACAGTAGAAACAATGTTTAAAAAGATTAAAATGCCAATCTGAAATAAAAATTGTAAAAGACTAAAAATGCACTTTTGTCAGCATCTATCTTTATCCAGTTCTCTGAGGCTTGGAGGCATGTGTTCAGTGACTATTGTGTTCTTCAGTGTAAACCCTGCATTCATGCTTTACATGAAGAGCAGGTCATCAGGTCATGTGTTTATGAATTGAGAAACAGACACTGTGGAGTTGAGATTGTCTCTTGATTCCTCCTTCTTTCCTGCTCCTTCTCTTGTTTTTCTTCTTCTAACAGAGTGGCACAATTTTTTTTTTTTTTTTGCATCCCCGCACCACCCGCAGCTGATCTTCAGTCCAGAGTTTAAGGTTTTTTGGGTTAGGTCTGGCCTTTTAACTTTTTCTGTGCATAGCTCTTTGCTGACTCCGCAGCTTTACAGTGTCTTTTCTTTTTGTAAAACAAACAAGAGAGCATAAACTATGGAGAAATTATTAATAAAGCTTCAAAAAAGTCAGCTCAGCACGAATTGGATAATGAACACAAAGTGTTTTCCTATTGTTGTGCTGTTCCACCGGGCAGCCCTGACCTGAGTGGCTCAGCCCAGCTTGCCCCGTGCGGTTTGGGGCCTTTAACCATGGGGCAAGTCATTAACCGGCTGGTGAAGCAGCAGCACATTGTTCTGTTATTTTCAAACCACAACAGCCTCTGTGGAATCCAAGAGCCATAAAGACATAGTTCTGATGCTGCCTGACACAGGCATAATTCATGAACTCTATAATTTAAAGAGATTTCAATGCAATTGTAAAACTAATAAAAAATGAAGTGCATTGGGGGAACACTGGTATCTTTTTTTAATCAGTTGATGCTACTCATTAAAAAAAAAATGCCGTCAACCTGGTAGGTGAGTGTGTGTAAGTGTGTGTGTGTGTGTGTGTGTAAGGTAAGTCAGATTAAATCTGATAGCAGTAGTTTCAAGTAAGTTCATAACATGGCTGTCAGACCCAAGAGAAAAAGCAGAAAAGAAAGAAAAATCCCAGAACAATTTATGGCCTGGAGCCAGTAACAAAGTGTTTCTCCTGTACCTTTTTATCATTTCCCTCTCAAACGTTGATTATCCCCGAGTTAAAAAAAATTGGATGGGGGGGTGGGTAACTTTCTAGAAGGTTTAGATTTCAGTCTGGATTTTTTTAAAAAGCCTCAAATGAAAGACTCTCTTTAATCAGATAATTGAATAGCCAGTAATTTTAGCCTGTCTGTGACACACCAGTTGGCAGGTACAGAGGTATGCAGTCCCGAGTCCTCGCCTCCTTTCCCCCTTCTCTGCCCCCTGGGACTGTCACTCAGCTTCCCTGTCTTACTGCCAGTCCCCAGAGACTGTCCCCAAACATTTTGATGTTCAGAAAGGGAGAGCCAGCTGTCAGAGGTGACCAGGCAGACGGCACAAAGGGGACTCCATCCCTCCATCACCCACCTGGGGAGACAGTAGGGCCTCACCAAACAGCTGTCTTAGATCCACAGCACCCACCTTTCAAACTGATCCCCAGTTTCCTGAAAGCCTGGTTCTGAAGTTGTTCGGGAGGCTTTGGTGGGGCTTTAGATACAAGCACATTATTACCTCCTCTATTTTAACTCTCCACTATGAGTAATGGCAGCTCAAAAATGCCCTCTATCATGTCACGTCACAAAAGCCTCAGAAAATTATCCCTTAGCCCCATTGTCTGCCTGTTTTCTTTTATTCCTTCTCTACTCATCACGTTCCCTGGCAGCCATGAATGAAATGTAACATGCTAAATGACTGACATCCATTAAAGCTCCTCGACAAACCTTGGACTGGGTTTTGAAAGGCCCTTGGAAGAAAAAGGATTGTGTGCTCTTTGAATCTTGGTCTGCTGAACGGCTGCCAAGTGAGTGCTGCTCCATTCAAAGGGCTGAGTGAATAAATGAGAATAACATCCTTGGGGACCTGCAGGATCGGTTTACTCTGAAAATGCTCAGCTTCACAAAGGGTCAGAGTCACAAGGTAAATGAAAATGGCTAGGAGGGGACTTTGATGGCCGAAATACGGTAACAGTAGAGGACTTGAAAGAAAACTTTACTTAAAAAAATAAAAAAGAGGAAAAGAAAGAAGAGGGGGTGGGGAAATTGCAGAACTGCAAACTCAATTGATAAGAGCAAACATTTTGACAACAACATCCAGGAATATGTGTTTGTAAGTTGTGCACAAGAGGTATGCAAACACGAATGTATGCTTATAAAATTGTATAAACTCCAAATCTGCCCACATATGTAAGCAGCATGAATTAATTTTATTTTTCACAAGAATAAAAACTCGGTCAAAATTTGCTAGTTTGATTTCTTAATGGGCTATGGCCTAAGTGCTCGAACTTTTCTCTCAGCTGTAAGCAACAAAATCTGGGGGCTTCCCAGGTGGCGCTAGTGGTAAAGAACCCACCTGCCAATGCAGGAGACGTAAGTGACATAGGTTAGATCCCTGAGTCTGAAAGTTCCCCTGGAGGAGAAAATGGCAACCTACTCCAGTATTCTTGCCTGGCGAATCCCATGGACAGAGGGGCCTGGGGGTTACAGTCCATGGGATTGAAAGGAGTCGGACGTGACTGAAGCGACTTAGCACGTGCATGCACAACAAAATCTAGTGAGCCATCAAACATGCCATTTGTTTGGATCACTCCTTGTTTTATTCTCCAAACTCGACTTCTCAATTAGAATAATTTCTGTGAGAGCACTTTAATGAAGGTGCATTAAAAGCAGTTTCTAGACAAGGAAGTGAAAAAAAAAACACAGAAATTCTTGACGCAAGTTCCATCCTAACCTGCCACAGGGTTACTCCTAGGAAAGCTCTTTGGCCCCTGACTTTCATTTTTAGAGATGTAGGCTGTGGTGGCATAAAGAAATCTTACAGACTATGTTACATCAAGTTGTGTGCAGTGAAGATGTAAATGGAGTTCTGTTCCCTCCCTTTATTCAGCAGATGACAATCGTGATGGGGGCAGTGGCTGAAGACATGAGGCCAATGGCTGCCCAGTCCCAGTAACTGTGATAGCCAGCAGAGCTGAGATGTTATCATACAAGCTCAGAGGATACAGTGGATTGAACGGTGACCCCCATTGCTCAAGAAAGATATGTCCACCCAGTATCTAGGAATCTGAGTTTATTTGGGAAAAGAGTTTTTTAATCTGTAATTAAGTGAAGGAATTCAAGATACGGTCATCATGGATTAGGGTGTGCTCTAAATCCAATGACGATTGTCCTTTGAAGAGAAGAGAACAGAAGAGGGAATGTAAAGACAGCAGCAGAGATGGAGCAGCCGTGTCTGTAAAGGGATGCTGAGTTGCCAGCAGCCACCCGAAACTGCCCAGGTGGCACTAGTGGTAAAGAGCTTGCCTGCCAATGCAGGAGATTAAGGGATATGGATTCAATTTCTGGGTCGGGAAGATCCCCTGGAGAAGGAAATGGCAGCTTACTCTAGAATCCTTGCCTGGAGAATCCCACAGGCAGAGGAGCCTGGCGGGCTACGGTCCTTAGGGTTGCAAAGAGTCGGACGCGATGGAAGTGACTTAGCACACACACCAGAAACTAGGAGGGAAAGTCGAACAGATTCTCTGTAGAGCCTCAGAGGGACCCACCCTGCTGACACCTTGGTTTCAGACTCCTGGCTTCCAGAACTGTGAGAAAATGATATTTTCTTGTTAAGCCACCACGCTTGTGGTAATTTGTTACTGCTGCTGCTGCTGCTAAGTCGCTTCAGTCGTGTCCGACTCTGTGCGACCCCATAGACGGAAGCTCACCAGGCTCCGCTGTCCCTGGGATTCTCCAGGCAAGAACAATGGAGTGGGTTGTCATTTCCTTCTCCAATGCATGAAAGTGAAAAGTCAAAGTGAAGTCGCTCAGTCGTGTCCGACTCTTAGCGATCCCAAGGACTGGAGCCTACCAGGCTCCTCTGTCCATGGGATTTTCCAGGCAAAAGTACTGGGGTGGGGTGCCATTGCCTTCCTGTTACTACAGCTTCAGAAAACTAAGACAGATGGCAGTGGCCATGCGCTATCACGATCACACGGTTGTCCAGCTTGGGCTTGCTGCTCTCCAGTAAAAGGGACGTAAGTTCCCGGTGAGGCAGCCCATTGAGTTACTGGGTCACTCTGCCCAAGTTCTCCCATTAGCATTTTCCCACAATGCTTCCTGGCTTTCAATAACAAAATATGCTCATTTCCTTGGTTCAAGGTTACTTAGATAATATTCCTAAAGGAAAAAAAAAAAAATGTTCCCCCAAACTCATATGTGTGAGGAAAGATTCATGTTATATTCCAAATATAATTGTTATATATCCAAATATAATTGATGTATAAAGGTGGTGGTGTTAAGGAAGGTCATGGTAATCTAAAAAGCAACTGTGTATTAACAACAAAGTTAACTGTTCAGTAATTAGGAAGTGATGTTTTCAACATACTATATTCTACTGTACTAGTATTTTTTTTTACTTATATATAGGAATTATTGCATTTTAATAATTTAGTTGATGGGTGGGGGTTATAGCATGTTTTAATTTTTTTCATTTTAAATAAAGGGAAATTGGCTTATAGTTACTATTTTTTTCCCCCCAGAATGTCTGATTCTAAAGAATGGATAATGCACATTATCCAAGAGAGATTGATACTTCATTTGTTTTTTATTGACAGATTTTAAAGGAACATAACTGTACCCTTGGGGAAAATCTTTTACCTAATTATATGAATTCACAACTTTAAAGAGTAGCCAATTTAATTTAGATTTAGGATCTTTCAGTATTTTCAAATTCTAGTAGATTATTCTTCAGTTTTCATTTATGATACTGGCTAAAAGAAACTTTTGAATAAAGGTAATTTATTTAAAATAGACTGCTTTTAGAACATGAAAATGTTAAGCTTGAGTTTTGAAGAATTAGACTGATAGCCCCAAAATGCTCTCTAATAGAAAAATCTAAAGGAATGCAATAGTTGAGGAAGAGTTTCAAATATGCCTGCTGCTGCTGCTAAGTCGCTTCAGTCGTGTCCGACTCTGTGCGACCCCATAGACGGAAGCTCACCACACTCCCCTGTCCCTGGGATTCTCCAGGCAAGAACACTGAAGTGGGTTGCCATTTCCTTCTCCAATGCATGAAAGTGAAAAGTCAAAGTGAAGTCGCTCAGTCGTGTCCGACTCTTAGCGACCCCACGGACTGGAGCCTACCAGGCTCCTCCGTCCATGGGATTTTCCAGGCAAAAGTACTGGGGTGGGGTGCCATTGCCTTCCCCGTCAAATATGCCTAATTATCAGCAAAAAGTGTTTAGATTTCAGTGTCTTGAAGAAGTTAATCTGTCTTCCTACTTCAATAATTCCCAAGGAGTAAGATATTGGAAAAAGTAGCCAAAACTGTAAATTTGTAAAGCAGCACTTACAACCAACAGTGGATATGTAAATACTCATTTGTTTAAAATTTGTATGCGGAAGGGCTCCTAGTTAAAAAAAAGAAAAAGAAAAACATAAATTATCCAGAGTGAATTTATCACAATTATGTGTTCTAAAAACCCCATCTTTAAAAAAAAATGCCAAAGAAGACTGACACATGGAATTCATTACATTCTAGCTAATGGTTTCAATCAAGTTTATAACAGAGCTGAGTAGGCAGCAAGCATTTTTGGACCTGTGTCTCCAATCACCAGGGCACCCAGAGACACAGGCATTCACACACAGAGGAAATTCAGTGCCCAGACTACTGAAGGCCTCCGCCACCCACACTTTTTACTCCAGGGATAAAATAAGTTTCTCTTTTTAAATTTGGGCTCTATGAAAGGCCAAAATAAGTCGGTAGGATATTTTTTTTAAAAGCATAGCACTATGGTAAGTTCATAGAATTAGATGGAACGGAGGGAGAATATTACATTTCTTTTTGTGGAATGGCATGGTATATTTTTCAAAACTTGGTAATTTACACATAGCGGAAATTAGAAAAAATTATTGACATTGGGAGTACAAATGCATGTTCATTCTTTTTTATGCATTCAAATATGATTTAACATTGACATTTATCTAGATAGTCTTTGAATTCTAATTTTTAGTCTGAGTGTTTCGTGACTTCTTCATGTATTATTTAACATACTTTGTTAATTTAGACAAATGAATTATCCTTTTTATTTCCTTTGGGGTATGAGGGTTGGTGAAAAGGAGAACTCTATGTGAATGCTTTATTTTGTTAATTTCTTTTCACAAGGATACTTTGAAAGGACTCAGCGTTTGAAACTTATGGTCAGCTATGGATTTTGTTGGTGTGATGAGGGAATTCTCTGCCTGTGTGTACAGTTTGGGCCTTCAGGGGGCAGCCAAGTGCAGCAAAGCTAACTGAACTGGCATGCACTGCCCTGTTTTCATGCTACCTGAGTAACCCTAGTTCAAAAAAATGCAGCAAAAGCCAAAGTAAGCACTCCTTCTCCATCTGTCACTGTGTGGAAGAGAGCTGAGGCAGCCATATTTAATCAACGCTGAAGTCTCCCCTTGGGTGATGTTCGTGCCCTTCTGTAATATTTTATTCTAAGCCATTTCCCAGACAGCATTATTGATTCATGTCATTATTCTCTCTCAGCTCCGGGAGCTTGTGCAATGTGATACCAACTGCAGTTCTCTTCATGAACATAACCTCAGAACCAAAAAGAAAGGTGACTGCCTGAAACATTCAGATTTGCCCAGATGGCATATTATGCAGTGTATCATAGGCATTCTAAGCTCTTACATTCTGACATCAGTTGATTATAATGCATTTGCAAAAATTGAAAATTACCAAAAAAAAAGGAGTTTGGCATTTGTTTCTCATTTCTGCTTTTTTACTTCTTAACTCGTAGACTTATGCTCATAGTGATAAGATACTGTATTTTAGGTATTTTGTGTGGGTAGTTGGGATGAGAAACTCCTCTCCCCTGGAAAGCTTATTAAAAATAATAATACACCTGATATTTATCTCAACTAGAGTTCTGAAATTCTTTCCTCTCTCTTCTCTCAGAAACAAAGGATGATGCTAAACATTTTCTATTTTCTTAATGACAGATAGTGGGTTATCAGAGGAAGCCCTACTTGTTGAATGAATAAGTGAGGAAAAGAAGGAAGGAAGATAGAAAGCAAGACAGGAAGGGAGGAAAGAAGGAGAATCTAGTAATTTTCATTATTCCTGAGATCGCTTACTCTCAGGAAATGGCTCATTGATCGATTTTCTCAAAGTCATTTCAATTTTTAATCCATCCTTAAAACTGTGCATACTTTCATTTACCTGTCAGGCTATAGTATCCTAAAAAGTCACAAACCTCCACATCATCCTTCATCTGTACCCCTACACACATACCCAAATGTGAAAGATCTGTAAAATACTACTGAGATATTTGCAGTTTCAGCACCAAGGTTTTATTTTGTCTTGGACCCAATGGAGTAATGGAAATTGAAATGCCCATTCTTTCCCTTCTCTACCAGAAATGTTTTTCTAATTATTGTATAAAACACAGCCCCTGTACTACTAGCCCTGCATTTCTGATTGTATACACTTCAAGAGTCTTTTCATTTAATTCAGTTTAAGCTTATTATTAGAGTATATTTTATACAATAGTCATTGTCAATCCAGCATTTTGTCTGCCACTTTCTAAAGCATGAAGTCTTTATAATTTGCCTGAATATCATGACAGATGATAGGTCAAGATTACAATAGTCACAATACTATCAACTATGGAACATCTATGCTTCAGACACTGTATTACGCAATTTGTTTACATTAACACCCAACCCTCGCAAAAAATATAAGTAGGTATTATACCCAATTTGTATATGTTTAAGTGAGACCTCAGAGAAATTAAGTAATTACTATTGTTTTAATTATAACACTCAAGTTACTACAAGGAAGGTAACTATTTTCTAAAGAATAATTATGTAATAAGACCAGGGTAATTCTAAGAAAAGAATTAATGCAAGACACTTGCTTTGATGGATATGAAACTATATAATAAAGACATAATCATTAAAATTAAGATTCTAGCACAAGAATAAGCTGATTGATAGGACTGAAAAGAAAATTCAGTAATAAACCCAAGTAGAGCTAGTAACTAATTTTACTGAAACTTTCTTAATAAGAGGTGCTTGGCTAAGTTTTCTGCATAATATTTTTTTTTTTTTTATAATTTTATTTTACTTGGCCCTGCCACTTGGAGTGAGGGGTTTTAGTTCCCTGACCAAGGATCAAACCCATGTCCCGTGCAGTAAAAGCATGAGGTCTTAACCACTGGACCACCAGGGAAGTCCTTGTATACTTTTTAATCACTTAATTTTCACATGGTCCTAGGAGGCATTATTATCTCCACATTTTAGACAAGGACACTGAGGCTTAGACAAATAGATTTAGTAAGTTGTCCAAAGTTATACAGTTTTAGTTAGTGTGAACATAAGTTTTTATAATTCCAGAATCAAACTGCTTTACCATTAAGTCCAGTTTCTCCAATGTTTCATGGAATTTAGTATATGATAAAAAGTAATATTTTAGGTCAACCAGTGGAAAAACAATACATTATTTAGTAAGTGGTGCTAAGATAACTCTATCAGTGTGGTATCTAGATTAATCATATCAAAATAACTTCCATATGCCTCAAATATATAAACAGTGAATGTGTAAGTACACTAAAAGAAAGTTAAAATGAATATTTTTATATTCTTGGAAAGGCTATTTTAAGTATGACAAGAAACCAGGAATCATAAAATAAAATGTTGATAGCTCTGAGTATACATTCTTTATGACTTCCTTGGTGGCTCAGACGGTAAAGCGTCTGCCTACAATGCGGGGGACCTGGGTTCAATCCCTGGGTCAGGAAGATCCCCTGGAGAAGGAAATGGCAACCCACTTCAGTACTCTTGCCTGGAGAATCCCATGGGTGGAGGAGCCTGATGGGCTACAGTCCATGGGGTCACAAAGAGTAGGACACGACTGAACGACTTCACTTTCACTTTCATACATTCTTTTAAACTTTTGACTGTAAACATAGTTTAAAAGGCAAACAAGTTACTTGAAAAATATTTGCAACATATATGCTAGGCAAAGTGTTAATGATCTTAATTTGTAAATGACTCTTCAAATCAATATTAAAAGTCAACAATTTAATAGTAAAGTAGGAAAAGTTTATGAACAAATACTTCACAAGAGGAGAAATACAAATGGTCAAAAATATCTGTAATGATCAAAGAAAAGTAAATTAAAACAGGAATGAGATAGCATTCTTTACCTTATTTGATTGGAAACAGATCAATGCTTTTTGTTTACAATGATTTAAGAAAAATCTGAATCTTATGAAATGTAATTTATTATTAATAATGCTATTACTGAAGCAAAAGTAAAAGCATATACCACTTGTCCCAATGTTCCAGTAATTCCACTTTTAAAATCTTAAGAAAATAATTATACAATTAAATAAAACTATGTTATAAGATATTTAGAACGTTCAAGCAGATTTATTGCCCCATTACTTATTATAGAGTTAAATTGGAAACAATATAAATGTCTATCATGAGGGCATTTCTGCTAGAGGTTATGGTACACGGACACAATGGAATACTATGAGCCAGGAGCAGTAATGCTACAAAGCTATATTTATGAGCATGAAAATGTGTTCATGACATTTCAGTTAAAAAAATGCAAGCTACAAGCCATCCATGAAAAATCATTAATATATGTGTAAGGAGACATCTAATAGTTACTCAACAACACATTATTAGTGTTGCAGTGTTTTTTAAAAAAACTTTATTGTATTTAAATATTTAGTTTGCTTTATGATGTCTTATTTTTACTATTAGGAAAGCAGCAAACTTCTTTATTTTCCTTTTGGGAAACGGTTGGGAGGACATACATGGGCTGGAGCCGAATGAAGCAGTATGGAAAGGTTATTCTGAGACCCCTCAGGCTTCCCACGGGCTTTACTGCGTCACTGGAACATTTTTGCTCCTGCGGGGCAACCACTGTCTTCTCCCTTTTGATGCTAATGTGTTGCCATGACTTTGGTTTGCTCATGACTTTGGCTAGTCATGACCATTCTGTCATGGTGCCATTTCTGCATTTATGGTAACTAGCCTTCCTACTCTCTGGGTATTTACTCCTTAAGATTATGGAGAAAAGGAATCTGATTGACCCAAGGTATCTATTCTTCCCTTCCACTTAGACTCTCTCAAAATGTCATTGACAGGCTTGTGACTTGGTTTTCCTTGAGTTAGGTGCTCACTTTGTACAATTACAGGGGCTGATTGGGCTATTACATGACACCTAGGCCAGTTCCTCAAAAAGTTTGGGAGCAAAGTAATTTCCTTTACAAGAGTGTTCTATGGAGAGGTAGAGATTAGCCATTTAGCAGTTAAAAACTGTAGTATAGTGACTATCCTATTTACTTCCTATGACTGTTAATTTAATTTCTTTTAATTCTAAATGTCAATGGTTTATTCTGGCCAATTACTATGATTTGCTCTCTGTAAATGTCTTATTACAAGTCACAAACTTTACTGACTCATAAGCTGAGATAAGAAATTTAAGTAATAACTTTGTCTAAAGTTATATATTTACTTATTTGCTTGGATAAGGCAAGATCAAATCTTGTGCAATTATTCTGGGGCCTAATTTGCTTGGCCAATGTTAATAATACTGTGAAAATTCCCTAAGAAAATAGAACAAATGTTGATATTAGTTATAAGGCCAGCGTTTCAGCCCACATCTGAGGATTAGATTCCATGACATTACTTCTTTCAGAATATATTTATGAAAAGTTTTAATGCAAGTAAGCATAATCCTTTTATTATACCATTCCATTATTTTAAAACCATGATTAAAATTCCCAGTGTGTCTTAGCATATGCTAGCACTTGGGATAGAATTTTTAAAGGATACAACTCTTAATATAAAGGAATTTAAAGTTTAGTAGAGGAGACAGACAAATAAAAAGATTATAGCATTATAGCATGTACTTTCCTAGAAAAGTGCTCAGGATGTTATGGGAAGCTGAGACATTATTCCCTTTCTCATTCTTGTTAGGAGTCATCTATATATTAATATTCTCATGAACATTCAAGTGTTGCAATATCCTGGTTTTGAGTCTCTTTTCAAGGCAGAGCTGTAACACATTTTTGGAGTTAATACATAGTCTACACATATGCACACAAGCCCTTAGGCATAATTTCTACTGATATGAAACATGACTTTAAATTCTTGCCAAACAATACTTCTGTAGTGTTTTTTTCACTCGATGAGAACTGTTGTATTGAGTTCTGACAGCAATAAAGGTGTTTCATCAATCCATCTCATGAAGTAGTGGTACCCATCTAATGCAACCAACCAAACACTTTATAAAGTTTAATATTCTCATTTCATTTCCAAACACTCACTAAATACATGATGTGTGTGTATGTGTGTGTATATATATATATATGTATATATATTTAACATATTCATATATATATAGGTACATATATATTTAACATACACATTGTTGATTTTCTTTGTAGGATAAAAAGTATGTGCCTTTTTTAAGTAATTGGTATTCAACCTCCTATACTTATCTCATTTAAAATTCCTTTTTTTTCCTGCTCTCTACTATCAACTTTCAAGTCATTTTGTAGTGCCCTAGGTATTCTTATTTTGTGGATAAAAATCACTTAATACAAAAAGGAAAAAAAAAAAGGAAAAAGTGAATTGGTACATGAGCTAAACATTTTCTTGATGGACAGTGCAAAAGACCTAAGGAATTTCCCTGATGATCCGTTTCATTTCCTAGCTATACAACTGAGAAAAAGATAGCCTTCCAAAGAATCCTTTGAGAAAGTCCTCATCTAACCTAATTGTGGGATTTCAATTTCAATTAAACTAGGACTTTTCTCCTCACAGTCTGAAATTGAGAACAAGACTGGACTCTTTCTATTTCAGTGAAGGCTGTGAGCCAGCCAAATGGCCATGAAGGATAGGAAAATGGATAGAATAAAAATGCTGAATCTTCAAAAATTGTGTTACTACATGTTGAGATAAATATCATGTAGCAGAAAGAGATAGGGTGTTTTTCAGATATCTAAAACTCAATTTACAGCCACTTGCTAATAGAAACAGACTGTAGAAAATGAACAAATTTTTTTCAGAGATCAAGATGCTAAAAGATATGTGAATTGTTGGAGAACTGAAAGCTGAATGGTCATATTATATCCATATTTTGACTTGTGCAGTACTTAAAATGCTCCTGATTTGAATTTTTTTTTCTTTCTCCTTCTCTCCCTTCTTTTGCCCCTCCCTCCCTCCCTTCCTTCCTTTCTCTTTTTTCCTCATTTTAGTTTTTCAATCTGTTGAGATAATAAGAGAGTGCATGTATGTTTTCACCTGTGCCTCATGTCTGCCTCTATTTCATTTTTAAGCCTGGGGCAATACCCATCTACCCACCTGGAGATTCCTGTCTGAAATAAAAAGTCTCATTGCTGAAGCTTCCTTTTAGAGCATTAGAGTTGTTCCTATAATCTTTAGGTTTAATTCATTCTAATGTACGCTGATTGGAGACCTACTAAAGTGAAATAAAACTGTTTCTGACCTACATGTTTCTTTGCAACATTTTCAACTGAACTAAGAGAAAATGCAATAATAAATGGAATCAGCAAATAAGTTTTCTTACAAGGAGTTTACAAAGGTTTACTCAAACTCCTGAGAGGATCCATGGCCTCTTCTTAGCCCCACAGTTAACTTTTCCAGGAGTCTGCTCCTGATCTTGACCCGTGCGAGCTACATTTCCCAGACTCTGTTGTTGGCCAGCTTGTGGTTGGATTTGAACAGTTTGAGGCTCTAGTGGGAGACTAGAGGGTGGGAGAAGAGAGAAGCTAACTCTCTGACTTTGGTGGCATCTCCAGCAATGACTGCTTCTCCTCCATGGTTCCAGCTCCTATAAGACTTACTTGCCATTGCTTGAGCTTCTTCTGAGTAATCGTGTCCCCTGGCTTTTATAATAGCATCTTCAATCTTTGTCTAAGCAGCCTAGAGATGGCAACGCATTCCTTTTTTGTTCCCAGGCTCTGGGTTTCCTTACTATCACCTATGTAACCAATTTTCTGCTTTAAAATCACCTGAACTATTTCTTTCTCCCTGGTTAGATCTTTTCTGATCTGTCTTATTTTTGTAAGTCATTGTTGAAAAAACTTTCGAAGAGTTATAAATTTCAGGGGGAAAAAAGCTAGGTTATGCCAATAATACTGGCTGAATATTGCAAAAGACACAAAATAAATCAATAGCTATAATTTCTACAAGAGACCAAAAAGCTAGTTCAATAGATTTATTTTCTTCCATAATTGAGTAATTTTTTGGATTTCTGTTGGTGTAATTTTATCCCATAGTTGCTGTCTCCCATATGGTTACTTAAAGAAAAGCTACTCAAAGCATAAAATTTGGAACTGAATGCCCAATTGGTTGTCTACAGCTTCCTGGGGACATTTTGGTCTCACTCATACCACTGGATATGTTGCATAAAAAATGGGTATTGACTGTTGGAAGAATTTGAGATGATCATATTTACTGTGAGTTTAGTTAAGTAAAGGAAAGAGAGAAGAGGAGAGAAGAAGGGAAGAAGGGGAAGAAAACCTACCTGAAATGCATGGTGTTGCTACAAACTGCTACTTCGGGCAAGTCATTTAACTCCTTTGAGCCTCAATTTAACAGAAAGGGATCTTCAAGCATTCAGATAACTCCTCCATGAATAGTAGAATCATAAACTCATCTAGTTTAAACAATCAGATCAGATTAGTCGCTCAGTCGTGTCTGACTCTTTGCGACCCCATGAACCGCAGCACGCCAGGCCTCCCTATCCATCACCAGCTCTCGGAGGTCACTCAGACTCACATTCATCGAGTCAGTGATGCCATCCAGCCATCTCATCCTCTGTCGTCCCCTTCTCCTCCTGCCCTCAATCCCTCCCAGCATCAGAGTCTTCTCCAATGAGTCAACTCTTCGCATGAGGTGGCCAAAATACTGGAGTTTCAGCTTGAGCATCATTCCCTCCAAAGAAATCCCAGGTCTGATCTCCTTCAGAATGGACCGGTTGGATCTCCTTGCAGTCCAAGGGACTCTCAAGAGTCTTCTCCAACACCACAGTTCAAAAGCATCAATTCTTCGGCGCTCAGCCTTCTTCACAGTCCAGCTCTCACATCCATACATGACCACAGGAAAGACCATAGCCTTGACTAGGCGAACCTTTGTTGGTAAAGTGATGTCTCTGCTTTTGAATATGCTATCTAGGTTGGTCATAACCTTCCTTCCAAGGAGTAAGCGTCTTTTAATTTCATGGCTGCAGTCACCATCTGCAGTGATTTTGGAGCCCAGAAAAATAAAGTCTGACACTGTTTCCACTGTTTCTCCATCTATTTCCCATGTAGTGATGGGACCAGATCCCATGATCTTCGTTTTCTGAATGTTGAGCTTTAAGCCAACCTTTTCACTCTCCACTTTCACTTTCATCAAGAGGCTTTTGAGTTCCTCTTCACTTTCTGCCATAAGGGTGGTGTCATCTGCATATCTGAGGTTATTGATATTTCTCCCGGCAATCTTGATTCCAGCTTGTGCTTCCTCCAGTCCAGCATTTCTCATGATGTACTCTGCATATAAGTTAACTAAACATGGTGACAATATACAGCCTTGACATACTCCTTTTCCTATTTGGAACCAGTCTGTTGTTCCATGACCAGTTCTAACTGTTGCTTCCTGACCTGCATACAGATTTCTCAAGAGGCAGATCAGGTGGTCTGGTATTCCCATCTCTCTCAGAATTTTCCACAGTTTATTGTGATCCACACAGTCAAAGGCTTTGGCATAGTCAATAAAGCAGAAATAGATGTTTTTCTGGAACTCTCTTGCTTTTTTGATGATCCAGCGGATGTTGGCAATTTGATCTCTCGTTCCTCTGCCTTTTCTAAATCCAGCTTGAACATCAGGAAGTTCACGGTTCACATATTGCTGAAGCCTGGCTTGGAGAATTTTGAGCATTACTTTACTAGCATGTGAGATGAGTGCAATTGTGCGGTAGTCTGAGCACTCTTTGGCATTGCCTTTCTTTGGGATCGGGATGAAAACTGACCTTTTCCAATCCTGTGGCCACTGCTGAGTTTTCCAAATTTGCTGGCATATTGAGTGAAGCACTTTCACAGCATCATCTTTCAGGACTTGGAATAGCTCCACTGGAATTCCATCACCTCCACTAGCTTTGTTCGTAGTGATGCTTTCTAAGGCCCACTTGACTTCACATTCCAGGATGTCTGGCTCTAGGTCAGTGATCACACCATCATGATCATCTGGGTCGTGAAGCTCTTTTTTGTACAGTTCTTCTGTGTATTCTTGCCACCTCTTCTTAATATCTTCTGCTTCCGTTAGGTCCACACCATTTCTGTCCTTTATCGAGCCCATCTTTGCATGAAATGTTCCTTTGGTATCTCTGATTTTCTTGAATAGATCCTTAGTCTTTCCCATTCTGTTGTTTTCCTCTATTTCTTTGCATTGATCGCTGAAGAAGGCTTTCTTATTTCTTCTTGCTATTCTTTGGAACTCTGCATTCAGATGTTTATATCTTTCCTTTTCTCCTTTGCTTTTCGCTTCTCTTCTTTTTGCAGCTATTTGCAAGGCCTCCCCAGACAGCCATTTTGCTTTTTTGCATTTCTCCAGAGAAATGAGAAACTCCCCAGGTCAGTAAGGGCCCAATATGCTACTGGAGATCAGTGGAGAAATAACTCCAGAAAGAATGAAGGGATGGAACCAAAGCAGAAAGAATACCCAGCTGTAGATGTGTCTGGTGATAGAAGTAAAGTCCGATGCTGTAAAGAACAATATTGCATAGCAACCTGGAATGTCAGGTCCATGAATCAAGGCAAATTGGAAGTGGTCAAACAAGAGATGGGAAGAGTGAATGTTGACATTCTAGGAATTAGCGAACTAAAATGGACTGGAATGGGTGAATTTAACTCAGAGGACCATTATATCTACTACTGTGGGCAGGAATCCCTCAGAAGAAATGGAGTGGCCATCATGGTCAACAAAAGAGTCCGAAATGCAGTACTTGGATGCAATCTCAAAAACGACAGAATGATCTCTGTTCGTTTCCAAGGCAAACCATTCAATGTCACAGTAATCCAAGTCTATGCCCCAACCAGTAATGCTGAAGAAGCTGAAGTTGAACGGTTCTATGAAGACCTACAAGACCTTTTAGAACTAACACCCAAAAAAGATGTCCTTTTCATTATAGGGGACTGGAATGCAAAAGTAGGAAGTCAAGAAACACCTGGAGTAACAGGCAAATTTGGCCTTGGAATACGGAATGAAGCAGGGCAAAGACTAACAGAGTTTTGCCAAGAAAATGCACTGGTCATAGCAAATACCCTCTTCCAACAACACAAGAGAAGACTTTATACATGGACATCATCAGATGGTCAACAACGAAATCAGATCGATTATATTCTTTGCAGCCAAAGATGGAGAAGCTCTATCCAATCAGCAAAAACAAGACCAGGAGCTGACTGTGGCTCAGACCATGAACTCCTTATTGCCAAATTCAGACTGAAATTGAAGAAAGTAGGGAAAACCACTAGACCATTCAGGTATGACCTAAATCAAATCCCTTATGATTATACAGTGGAAGTGAGAAATAGATTTAAGGGCCTAGATCTGATAGATAGAGTGCCTGATGAACTATGGAATGAGGTTCGTGACATTGTACAGGAGACAGGGATCAAGACCATCCCCAAGAAAAAGAAATGCAAAAGTTTAAACAATAAGGGTCATTTATTCTTGCAACTAGGAGAAGGCAATGGCACCCCACTCCAGTACTCTTGCCTGGAAAATCCCATGGGCGGAGGAGCCTGGTAAGCTGCAGTCCATGGGGTCACTAAGAGTCGGGCACAACTGAGTGACTTCACTTTCGCTTTTCACTTTTGTGCATTGGAGAAGGAAATGGCAACCCACTCCAGTGTTCTTGACTGGAGAATCCCAGGGACGGGGGAGCCTGGTGGGCTGCAGTCTATGGGGTCGCACAGAGTTGGACAAGACTGAAGCGACTTAGCAGCAGCAGCAGCAGCAGCATTATTGCAAATGACAAAGGTTCTTAGGTGGAGCTTCTCCAAGTCATGCAGGAGGAAAGCTCATGTCGTCTCCTGCTCCCTGCCTCCCAGTCAGGTCCTTCCCCTCCTCTCTCTGTCATTCAGGACTTCCCTGTGGTCACAGAGTTCACAAGGGCATCTGCACGTGAGACAAAACCAAGCAGAAGACAGCTTCTCTTCTTTGGTCTCTTTTTAAAGAATGCAAGACACTTTCCCAGAAGTATCCCAGGTGACTTCTAAGGTTGGAATGAATCACTCTGAAATTTGGACATATTTTAGAAATAATTGTAGTTGTTATATTTTCTTATGAGTCTTAGGGAACAAGAATAATATAAAAGTTGCTGATCAAAATCAAAAGTTTTAGATGATGTAGTGAGAAAAACAGTTCATAATTCTTATTTTAAACATGTTTGAGGATTGATACGTAAAGAATGGTTTGGTAGTTCCAAACCATTCTTTACATATCAACTTTTTCCCCTTTAGGAAAAAGTAATAATTGCTAAAGTTTAATGAGCATTTACTATGTACCAAGAGGTTGTGTAAGTACTTTAATCTCACAGTTCATTACAATCACTCAATGAAGTAGGTGCTATTACTATCACCCCACTTTACAGATAAGATATTTAAGGTACGAAGTGGTTAAATCATTTTCCCACTGTTCTTCTCCTGGAAAATTTGGCAGAAAGCTAGGATTTGAACTCAAAGGTTTTAACAGCAGAATCCCTGACTCCCAAATCTACAGCAATGACAACAGGCATTTTATTTGAAATTATCTGAACAGGAATCTTGGAACATTATGGGTTTTGCAACAGTTCTTTGCAGTTGCTTTGAAACATCATGATAATTGAAGGTTTTGTCTAAAAGGCTTTTGTTTTTAGCCTTTTAAAAAGTGAAGGTGTGTATATATATTTTCCTTCTCTACTATGTAACTTTGCATCCTCTCAAGTTGTTCATCAGCTCAGTGGTTCTCAAACTTTAACGTGTGCAAGAGTCACCTAGGGGTTTTAGTAAATGCAGAAGCTGATTCTGGAGGAGTGGGATAGGGGGCTACAAATGTGATGCTGTTGCCACTGGATGGAGGACCACAGACAGACTAGAAAAGTATTAAGTGGTCATTCATAATGTGCTGGTGGACCGTATGTGCTGGAGCCAGTATCTACCAGCTTGTAAGAGCCAATTGTTAAATTTTCAGAAATATTCGGAGCTGGTTGTTAAGCACAGTCATTATCAACAAATTATATAAATGTCCATTTAACATAACTGTCATTGTTCAGTTCAGTCGCTCAGTCATGTCCAACTTTTGTGACCCCTTGTCCTTCACCATCTCCCAGAGCTTGCTCAAACTCAAGTCCCTTGAGTTGGTGATGCCATCTCGTCCTCTGTTGTCCCCTTCTCCTGCCTTCAATCTTTCCCAGTATCAGGGTCTTTTCTAATGAGTTGACTCTTCACACCAGGTGGCCAACGTATTGGAGTTTCAGCTTCAGCATCAGTCCTTCCAATGAATATTCAGGATTCATTTCATTTAGGATTTACTGGTTTGATCTTCTTGTAGTCCAAATGACTCTCAAGAGTCTTCTCCAACACCACAGTTCAAAAACATCAGTTCTTTGGTGCTCAGCTTTCTTTATGGTCCAACTCTCACATCCATAGATGACTGCTGGAAAAACCATAGCTTTATGGACATTTATCATAAAGTAATGTCTCTGCTTTTTAATACACTGTCTAGGTTGGTCATAGATTTTCTTCCAAGGAGTAAGCATCTTTTAATTTCATGGCTGAAGTCATCATCTGCAGTGATTCTGGAGCCCAAGAAAATAAAGTCTGTTACCATTTCCATTGTTTCCCCATCTTTTTGCCATGAAGTAATGGAACCGGATGTCATGATCTTATTTTTTTGAATGTTGAGTTTTAAGTCAGCTTTGTCACTCTCCTCTTTCACCTTCATCAAGAGGCTCTTCACTTTCTGCCATAAGGCTGATATCATCTGCGTATCTGAGGTTATTGATATTTCTCCCAGCAATCTAACATAACTGTAAACAGAGGTAATAAATATGCATAACTCATGTTTTGATAATAATTTTTCACCATTTCTCAGTTACTGATGCTCTTGACATTTTTATGTTGACTGTGGAATTATTCTATAATGATGTGACACCCCTCACCCCTTCCCTTCTCTGCATTCAGTGATGTCACATGGAAAGCTTGAAATTGATCATGGTGGGGATACTGACACCGTGGAAACTGGGAAATATTACATATTAGGGCTGTCTCCCCCAGGGAATCTGTTGTTAAAACATTTACCAGCATACCACTCTGGTAAATATTGCATTTACAGTTAGGATTACTGATTTGAAAAAAAAAATCAAGTTGTCATTTCAAACCTGAAACTAGTTCACATGGAGCTAAAATTTACAGGTTGCTGGAGCTTGCAGGTTGGTTGAGAGTGTGAGGGAGGAGGGTCTTTTCTATTCAAATTGTCAGTTATCAGGACGATAGTTCCTGAGAGTATGTATCTGTGTTCTTACTTTGGGAAGGGGTAGATTTGTACTTCATTCTGTACTTGCTCTTCAAGTTAGTTATTCATGAGTGGGAAGAGGGTACAAGAAGAGTGATGTTGGACATGTTCTGTCTATGATCACCCAGAAGTTGCTACATGTCTGAAGTGTCAGCTTTCTCGATTGTTTGTAATAAGCACCCCATATTCACAGTCATTTGCTCTGCGTGGACCAGGCACAGTTTTATATTTTGCCTTTGGCAGCTGAGAGCTATTATGGGGGCCCACAACATCTGTTTCAACAACAGTGGGTCCCTGGTCAGAAAAACCAATTAAAAGAGAAGTCCAGAACAAAATGTCATAACTTGTATGTTGTACGTCTACAGTAAACATGGTTACTGGAAAAAGAAAGAAAACCCTTTCATATGGCTGGGGTTATTTACAAAACTATGACAGGTGATGAAAGGGCTGAGCTGTATTTTGAGTTGGAGGCTGCAGGAGAGGATGCTCACTGGCCAGCCGTCCTGATGTGGGATGCTTCGTAAAGGTTGCACTAATTGGCAGGATCATTCTCCAGCATGATCAACTGAATAACAACATATAATGGGCCTCCAAACATTTGCTCAGTCCTTCTGGTTCATTCTTCCATCAAATTTTCACTCATCAAGAGTACAAAGGGCCAGTGATTTCCTGGAAGGCTAACTAGCTTTTCCTAACCTGGCAGCAGCAAGAGTGGTGATGTTTATGTTGAGCTGATGAGTACTAGACAAAACATAGCGAGACATGGAACGGGGAACCTGTAAAAATTCCATCACTTTTTCTTTGTTTACTGCTTAAGAGGTGGTGGGAAAAAACTCAAAATCTCTCCTTTTTCTTCCTTTTATATCTGTAGGAACATGCTTCTTACTCTTTTATTATGAACAGAGACTCAGTGATGTTGAGAATGCTGTGTGATGTTGAGAAAGCTTTTCAGAGACGTACAACTTTCTTCTTAAGATTTTGAGCATTTAGAAGCAAACCAACAAATAATGCCAATGGGAGAGTTTTTAAAAAACAATCAGTAAATGTCCCAGCTATAAACATTTTCTTTCCTACCGGAGCTGAGGCAGGATTGGGTCATGCTGACAATTATGCTTAGTTGTATTTTAAGCCTCCTTAGCCCCACAGGACAGCTGCGTGAGTGTGGGGGCCCCTGGGGAGTACAGCCCACCTGGTTCTGTTCTTTTCCTCCCACTCAGATGAAATTTTTAGTTATTTATTTTTTTTTAGTTGCTAAGAAGGCAACTACCCATTTCCATGGTTGATTGCCTTTAGCCCAGATAGTTTTGAAACTGGTGATGCTTTAACCTAGTGGTTGTTTCTCACACTCATTTTGTGTTTAATGGTGTGAATCAGCATGACTCCGAGGCAGTGGCGCATACAAGGGTGTAGACTATAGCTATAGCTAAACTGCATGGGCTGAAATCCCCATGAAACATTGATTTTTTTTGGTTGTTTTTAAACAATTGCTCATATAGAACTTCCTGTATGTCAGGCACGATTAGAGAACTTTACAAATGTAAACTCATTTAACTTTCACAACGTGGGGAGGGTATTTTCAGTGTGCTCCACTTTTCAGATGGGATCACTGAGGTAGGGAAAGCTAGTGGGGCAAACTGATTCACAGCATGGGCTCTGGAGTGGCCTTGCCTGAGTCTGGATTTCAGATTTGCTGCTTTTTGGCTGTGTGTGACCTTAGGCAATGAAACAGCACATCTTATCCATCCCATCACCATTATGACATTCTTAGAGATTTTTTTTCAGAGAATGCGATAGCACCCCACTCCAGTACTCTTGCCTGGAAAATCCCATGGATGGAGGAGCCTGGTAGGCTGCAGTCCATGAGGTCACTAAGAGTCAGACACGACTGAGCAACTTCACTTTTCCCTTTCATGCATTGGAGAAGGAAATGGCAACCCGCTCCAGTGTTCTTGCCTGGAGAATCCCAGGGACGGGGGAGCCTGGTGGGCTGCCGTCTATGGGTCGCACAGAATCAGACACGACTGAAGTGACTTAGCAGAGATATTTTTTAATACCAAGAGAATGGGAATGACACAGTATCAGATTAAACAACAGTCTTATAAATAGGATAGATTTGGTGTTTTAAACAAACTACTACATTCTCTTTATTTTGTAATGTACCAGTCAGGATTTTAGTGCGGTCTTGCACCAGTATGGACTGGTATGTGGGAACCTCTCTCACTAGGCTATCTTTGGCATATCACTATTACTGTAATTAATACTATAGCATATAGAGAGTTAATCATTGCATTGTTATCATTATTGGACCAGTCTGAAAAAAAAAAAAAAAAGAAGAAGAAGAAGAAGGCAATATCCTTCAGACAAAGAAACACAAAAATGCACTGACACTTATTTGGAAAGTAATAGTACATATTCCATAACTTCCCTAATATAGATGGAAAATTCTAAATTTAGTCAGCCCAGAAAGTACACATTCACACTGTAAATTATACCTCCTTTAATTTCTGGATACCACAGAGCATGTCTTTGAGCGAACACAGCGTATCTGGGATTCGAGGTGGTTCTGCTCTGTAGGTGTGTGCCAATCTGTAATGATCCATGGCTGCACTGTAATAGCCCAGCTGTCAGCCAACCAGAAAGCCGCAGAGACTCCCCTGGACATCTGAAAATGCTGCTGTGAGGGGAGGCCCTGCCTGGCCATTTGCCTTTCTTCCTGGGAAACAGGGCCAATTTATTGCTGTCTTATTCTAAGGCCACAGAACTGTGGTCATCTATTCTTCTAATGGATCTTCCATAACAGTTCTCACCAAGAATTACTAAATACTCTCAACCTTCATCAAAGAGGGTCTTTTCCCTCAGTCATCTTTCACCAGCTAAAAACATGTCAAGATAGGAGGGAGATTGTAGAACTTTTGTTTTTTTTTTTTAGGAATTGACTGGGATGCAGGACTTATCTCTTGGGCAAACACACTTAGCAACAGAGCTGACTTGATAGATGTTGCATGTTAAGTAAGTGGCATTTTTATTGTCTCATTTAGAAATTGTAAAAAACAGCAGGTCATTTGTTGTTGTCATTCCTCTAATGTTTTTTAGGTTTTTAAAAATTCATTCTTTTTGGGAATTTCTTAGATTGTGCATTTATTCATAGAGCCCTTTAAGCGTATGCATTGAAAGGAAATGAGTGGGGGGCTCTTAAGCTCCCACTGTGGACACAGATGGACATTAAAACAAATTCCATTCATACCTTAATATTAATGGAAAAATCAGTGCTTTTAAAAAGCATTTTATTTCCAAGATGTTTGCCTGCCAAAACTGAGTATGATTTAGTGTAGGTAATTCAGTTATGTGTAGAGGGAGTTAAGAGAAATGGTTTATCAGACTCACACTCCAGTAGTCTGAAACTTTTGGTTTGTGTGCTGTGAAAATGCGTTGGCAAGCATCGCGGTCAGAAACCATTCTGAGCTCCTCCATGGATGGGTACATACTTTCCGTTTCTATGTTGAGTGCAGATAGTAGAGAATGCAGCAGTCATTTTAGATCCTCTTTAGTGTTTTACTTTTTACTTTTCCTGCTATTCATGAACATTTTTGTTTCATTTCTTTGTGAAGCTCAATAAAATACATTTAAATAGGAGGGCATTCTGGATCTTTCTTCAGGATCTTAGGTCACACAGGCTCCAGTGCTGCTCTATGATTATGGCTTTAGTTTTCTAAAGTTGTGTTTTACCTCTATTATTCTCAGTAAAGAAAATTCTAATCAAGGAGCAAATTGGAAAAACTGGATGAAATAATCTGAACAAAACACAAAATAGTAAATCAATGCATGTTCATAATTACCTTCATAATTTTTGACACCAGGCATGTTTTGAGTTTAGGATTATATGGCTTCATGGGAGAACTTAGAAACCAAATATTTCTGTAGCAGAACATTCATAAAATATGAAATCAATAACGATTGTGCTGTTCTTGGTCGCTCAGTCGTATCTGACTCTTTGCGACCCCATGGACTATAGCTTGCCAGGCTTCTCTGCCCATGGGATTCTCCAGGCAAGAGTACTGGAGTGGGTTGCCATTTCCTTCTCCAGGGGATAATCCTGACCAATAATCACATTCCTTTCTGTGAACCTAGAGAACCAAACGTATAACAGACATGTGCATGCTAAGTTGCTTCAGTCGTATGTGACTCTTTTCGACCTTATGGACTATAGCCCTCCAATCTCCTCTGTCCACATGGCTTCTCCAGGTAAGAATACAGGAGCAGGTTGCCATGCCCAACTCAGGGATTGAACCCAAGTCTCCCTCATTGCAGGTGGATTCTTTACCAGCTGGGCTACCAGGGAAACCCCGATACTAATGACGTTGATACCTCTGCAACAAAACATGAATCCTTATAAAGTGGGATAAAGACCAAAACATCATGTTAGTTATGATCCAGTTTGCTACCAATGCTTATGACAACTTTTCACTTTTCAGACTTTTAAAAATTTTTTGAATTTCAGATTTATAAATAAGGGATTATAGGCCTATATTAGAAAATTGATTGGGGTACAGATAGTGGAGATCAACATTAGTCTTATTTACAGATTTTTATTTCTTACCAGGACATGATATGGGAAATCAGGCATGATATAGACTCACTTGATTTTATAAAATTATATTCAATTTTCAAATGAAATACACATGGATGATATCCACTGATACCTCTCCAAGTATAATTGACTATTTTAATTCCTGCTCCCATTATGCTACACAAATTCTTCCATTCAATAGGTATTTATTGAACTCGTACTGGGTGCCAAGTACCTGAATTAGGTAAATGGGGATATAAAAATAAATATGTCACTTCTTTATCACTGTTCTTATTAAACACATCACTGAAGTAAGGAAAAGAGGGATTATGCAAATGTTTGCTAAATTAGCAGGGAGATTTAAACTTAACTTCCTGAGAAGAGGCATTGAGACTGAAATCTGAAGGATGACGTGGTGCCAGCCAGGGTAAGGGAGAGGCAGTGTTCCAGAATATGAACATATGCAGTGGACATTCATGGGAGAAACAATACAGGGATCGCCCCAAATCTAGTTAAGCTTGGAGTGCAGCACGCGGAGAGAGATGGAGAGTAGCTAGAGAGGTGGGCTAGGGGTCAGACAGGAGAGGGTCATAAGCCATATAAACGAGTTGGGATTCATTGGTTACCATGTCGATCTTCTCTACAAATGAGATGGTCTTTGGGTCATGGACCATATTCTATTTTTTGTATCCCAGAGCTGATCACAATGACTAGCATGTTGTAAAACAATCTTTGTTGAAGGACAGAAGAAAGGAAGGAGAGGACAGAGGAAGGGAACAAAGGAGAAAGGAACAGGAGTGAATTTAAGAGTGGAATACTAAATACAAACATTAAAGAAAACTTGAGTGTAAGACAGAGTGTCAACCATTTTTAAAAGGAAGGGTGGTCGTCTCTAGACTAAGGATTCAGAATCTGGATTTGTAAATCAAACTTTAACACATTCTGCAGTTTCAGGCAATTATCTTTGCTCTCAGGACCTGTTTCCTCTTCTGCAAAATGAGATATTTCACATACCATCTCTAGCTCAGAAATTCAATAATTCTATAAAAAGAGCTTTCAAATGAGTGTGGGGGCAGCTTTCTGTTGTTCAGAGCACAATTGGGTGCAAATTGCAGTGCGATTCTTGTGGATGCCACGTCATAAGGCAGGGATCATGGAAAGAGTCTGCTTTCAGAAAGGTGTATGCCCACATACACAATCCAAATGTTTTGATTCATCTCTGATTGAATATTCATCCTACTTCTAACAATACAGTTCGAAGAGCTATTTTTTTTTCAAATTTATATTCAGTAACGCCCTCAGCATTTCTTAAATTACTAGTGTCAGTTAAGACAAGAACAAAACAAGAGAGTTAAAAATAGATTGTGTCTTTATGCCATTGCCACAAAAAATGAACGGCCAACTTGCCAACAAAGACTTTCTTTTCAGGGAAGATAATTTGCATGTGGGGCTTCATTCAAGTACTTTGAAAATGTGTCCAAGGAAACGTAGCAATTGAAATGATTATCAGAAACTGGTTGTATTTCATTCTAAATCACTATTTCCAAGACACTTTTGGTAAGCTAGAGGAGGATCAATGGGGAGTATTTGGAACCTACTCTTGTCCTTGATCATACAGGAAACTTCTGATTATTCCCTAGTTTGGTCTGTGGTAACTTGATCTATTTCCTGTTTTGTTTGTTCAGTGTCTGCAGGTACAATTCACATTATTAGGCTTAGAACTGAGAAAACATATGGGTATCTATGTGTGAGGCAATGTTGGTATTTAGTAGATATTATAGCAAATGGTTTGGAGAACAAGGCTGGAAGTCAATGGAACTAATGGGCTAGAACATAATTTGTTTGAGTTGGGTTTTCCACAAAGAAAATGCAAGAGAAGAGGCCGTATCAGTGACATTACAGGTGCAGGCAAATCTCAATATCTTAGCATTTATGATATTGTTGAAATAGTGAACTATTGAGGCAAGAGTCGAGAGGTTGAAATCAGTCACCTGTGAGGTTTTGACTCCAGTTTCATGATCTCAAGGAGTTTACTCCATCTCTCTGAGTCTCGTTGTACTCGTCTATATGAGGAATGAATCAGACCACAAGAAGCTCAAGATGTTTCCATTTTAAGATTTTCAAGTCTTATTTCCTACAAATGCAGAAAGATGAATTTATTTACATTTGAAAATTTTACAGTAGTCTATTTTGCTTCTGAGGTAAAAATCTTAGAGAGTCAAGCTTATTCAGACAAAAATATTTACACATTTTATTTAAGAAAAGACTGTCAATTTCAGTCAAAAAAGGTATAATAGCTTCTAGATGATTAATTATCTTTTTACTTTGCGATAAGTTTCATGTACTTTTCCCAATGAGTGTGCTTTTAATCACAAAGCCCAAATATGATAAATCAATCAATAATTACAAACATATTTAACTCTTTTCCTTCACACATACACACACACACATGTGTGTGTGTTGTGTATATACATAGTATGTATATATGTAGTTATATTTACATATTTATATTTGGTTCACTATTTGAAATATTTTTTACTGTTAAGAGTTTTACAAATACTTTATGGTTTAAGGAATAATGTTTTTCAGACACAAGTATGCAAAACAATGCTATTAACGTATGAGAAATGAAAAAGAGAGATTGGCACAATCTGGAGTTTCTAGGAAATTTACTTTAGGAATTCAGCATTCCCTAGAGTAAATGTCCACCTGTCCACATTCACACTTCACCAGAGACACATCATCCAAGTCTGCTAGACTCAATTCAAGAGTAGGAGCAGCACCATCTCATGACAGTACTCGGAGCAGTGAATTATTTTCTGATTGTGTTTGTTTGCTTGTTTCTACCCTGTCCTTCTGGTGTAACCTTTTGCTTTGCACTGTGCTACTCCTGAGTAGGGGCATAGATTCCTATTCTATAAAATGAGAGGAAAATGGGATTCTGCCCACAAAAGAAAGTGGCTGTAAGAAACATTTCCAAAGTTTTATTCATTCTCAGGGGAAGGCAGTACATAAACGTAACTTGTAATTAAAAATACTGAGTTTCCATTGATGACCAGAAAAATTTATGTGCCTTTTAGTAAAAACTGTAAGTGCAAGAAAGGAGAAAAAGTATTAATACAAGATTAAAAAGAACTGATCTGTAGGAGAGAAAAGAACAGGAGTCCTTTATTTGCTTTTCAGTATTGATCTGCTTGTTTTGCTCGTTTGCTTGTTTTTGAAGAACTGAAAATCAAACGCTGAATTATTACCCCAGGGAATTTTTACATACTGATTAAAAGTCTGCCTCCCTGTGGGATAGTAATGTTCAGTGGCATTACTACGGGATGTGAGTCTCTGACTTGGAGGCGGCTAAACCTGGCAAGTAGTAACTATCAGCAGTTACCATCTGACAGTTATTCTGTGGCTTAAGAAAAAATGGCTTGTGGTCACAGTCCAATCCCTGCTGGACAGGTATCCACATCATAAGAAACCACCACTAAATCTGGCACCAAGATGGACTATTATTGGCAGCAAAGAGAGAAGGGCCTGAATCAGCATTTAGACTTGAGAGCTCTGACCATCTAACCTGGTCACTCCGGGTCAGGGCTGAGGGAGGCAGGTTTGTGGGGTGAAATGGGAACAGAGAACAGCTCATTGCCTGGAGCCTTTGACAGTCTACAGACAAAATGCTTGTGCTGATTTCTAGACTTTCTTAGCTGGCACATTTTACGTGCTTAATTTCATAAAGACAAGGAAATCCCCTCTCCTTTTATAATGAGTGTGATTTTTATCAACCAGTTGAAAAATACAAGCAGATCCTACAGACGCTATTACCATAGAACAGTGTATCTAAGCACTCACGATTGTTTTCAACATAGTCACTGTGTGGAGGGAGCTCATATTTTTACAGAAGAGCAAAGTGATGATGAAGAAAAGCAAAGAAATCCATGCCCAATGTTTGCTCAGCCATGAAAACATGTCTTTCAGTGAGCTGGCAAATTCACGAGCAGTTCCTGCTACCCATCTCAAGGGCAATAGAAGATTCATGGTGGGTCTATTCAGAAAGCAGAGTTCTCAAGGCCTTATTTTTCTTAAACTTGATGTCCTTGTAGGCCCTGGTATCTGTTGCAGAGAAGTATAAATGGCTTATTCTTCCAGTAGGAGCTCCCTTTGCCTCCTCCACTTCTCCAAATCTGTTTATTTTTAATCAACACACAGTTAAATATATCCCTGAATGGAGAAAGTGGACTGATGGATCAAAGGTGTTTCAAGGGCATTGCCACCAACATGTCAACAGTAGAATTTACCTGGCCCAAGGGGTCCAACAGTTGTTAAACAGGGGAGCAGTCTGGGGCGCCAATGAACTCCCTGGCATTATAGTTAGCATTGACCCCAGTAGGGTGGGTGCACCTCCTGCTGGTCAGTAAATGAGGTAAATTTAATGGTAGCCTTTGAGGTGAACCAATGTTTTATTCCTTGGCCAAGGCTGAAAAACGTGGCTGGCTTGTAGGGAGCAGAGGGTGATATTTAGGAGTGTGGAGAGGCAGGCAAATGCTCGTAAAGAGCTTGGAAAATGCTTATAAATGGGGCTGAGAAGAGAGGAGGCATTGGAAACAAAAGCAGATTTTCCAAACCAAATCTCTGAGATGCAATTATATTTCTTTCTTTTTTTTTTTTATTCTGGAGACAAGCTCTGGTTGAACTGTGTGGTGCAACTGCTAACAGCCTTTTGCCAGAAGGAGTCAAGAAAACATGGCAAAGAAATGTTTTTCTCCTTTAGGGAATATTGACTTTTCTCTTTCCTGTGACTGTGTTGTTTTTTTTTTTTTTTAACCCTACCTGGAAACAGTCATAGTTGTTGTAATCATAACCAACTAAATGCATGGAAATGTATTAGCCTTGAAAGAACTTTCCATTAGCACATAGTGGAGTCGATGGAGTTAACACAGAATAATTAAAGTTTCATAAGGTTTCCCCTTTTCCTTCACACTGTATTTGCTTAATTGATTTGGATAGTCCTAACTTTTGGCATTTGACTTAGAGATGTTGTATCTGCTTTCACACTAAATCAAAGACAATTTTTTACTAAGTTTCAGTATTGTTTCAAAGCAAAGGGAACAGAATGCAATTGTAAAGGAAAGAAGTAGGACTGAGATGATGAGGGCAAATGTAATCTAATTGCCAGCTTAAATGTAAATTATCATGATTGAGGGAAGAAACTTATTTCCAATGGCTTGTGATGCTTAAAATATATTTACCTGTCTTTCCAAAACAAAAATATGATTTTCTTTACTTTTTCATCTTACTTGACTTTTGACTGTTGGAGTTTTTCATGTAAATGATTTTTAAACTGAAGGACATTATGGGGAAAGCCTTAGTAAACTTACAGTGCTTTCTCATTACCAAAATATATATTTGGGAAACATTGGAGCATCATTATCTAATGGTGGTAATTTAAATTTTTAGTAATTTAAATTAGTCATGTGCAAAAGAACACTTGGCCTCTACTAACTACATAAATATTTCTTAATTTATCAGTCTATTTTCTCACAATAATGAAAGTAGAAGTCTTTAGCACTTCTAAATCCTTCAACTTAAAGTGGGTTAGGAGTTGATACTGTTTATGTCAAAAAAGCATCTGAAGAATACCACTTCTTTAAAAAAAAATTAGCCTGCTTCTTTAAGCCTCAAAAAATCAGTGTGTTAAAGCTCTAATGCAGCAACGGTGAACGTTTGGATTGTTTTTCCCCTTGGTGAACAGCAGACTGGGTTCTACCAAGGATGGTTCCCACAGTTAGCATTTTTATCTTCAAGGCCACGTGTGAAAGTCGGAAGTAAAAGCTCCAAACACCACCAGGGGGCGCCAAAGGACAGCAACTGTTTGCATAATAGGTTAAAGAGCATTGCATAAAGAGTAGAAGAGAATGACCCCTAGGTGGAAACTTGGATCCACCTTGGGCCATGATGAAGAAGCTTCTTATTTGTGTAAAGTTTCTTCAGTCACTAGAGATAGAGGCGGCCATTGCAATGATCTGACAAACTTCCTTATTTCATAAAGGACTCTACTGAGATCTAGAGAAATTAAGGAACTTGTTCCAAGTCCCCACTGGTGGGCTGGGGCAGAACTGGGACCTGTACTGGGATGAGAACTGAGGTGTCCAGATTCTTCCTTCAGAACTTCTTCAACTCTCCCATGCTGTGTCCTCACAAGGAAGATGCTGCAAGGGAAGTTTAAACATTGCACTTGACCTGGTTCCACTGATCTTTGCAACACTTTAGAGGACGGAAAACCATCTTTTTACCTGAACCTCCAGATTTAAATGAAAAGATATTAAGTTTTTCCTCCCTACCCTTTCCGTGTTCTATTTAGGGAAGTCATATTCCTACTGGAGTGTGTTCTAATTCTTTCCTCACATTTTATCTCTACTTTTTCAGTGAGGACCAGCTGCAGGATCTTTCTTATTTCTCTAGTCAGGACCTTGTTGGCTTCTTGTCAAAACTAACAAAATTTCTCATGCCAAAAAATACATTAGGAACTAATATTTGAAAATATATGAAAATGTCTTTGTTATAATGCATGCTAAAAACCCATTTTCAACTGATACAAATCTCTCCAGATAAAATCTATGTTCTTGCTTAATGATAGAGCCTCTGCATTCTGCATAAACAACCAATTTCAGGGCCATATTCTGGATCGAGGTGAAAAGCCCACCGCATAATGTAATTTAGAATTAGAATCATAATGGAAAGCTTTTAGAGCATCTATTGATTTTAACATGCCTGGTCCATAGGCCACTTCAGCAAGTCCACTTCTTCCTAATTTGACAGCTGCTTTGCTCTGGCCAGAGCTCGGACTAATGAGGTTACAGCTGTCAGGGTTAATCAACAGAGCCAAATATGAAGTAGGAATGGGTAGCTGGTTTCAGTTAATTTGTGCAAATGTACAGATTGGGTGGGCAATATTTACACTGGTGACTCAAAACAAACTTTCAGGAATGGAGCCAAGTATGATCTCACATTTTCAGTTCTACCCACGGGAGATAAGGCACAAATGACAGAAACAGGAGATGGCATACTAAAAAGTTCAGAGCTCCGAACTACCCATGAAAGGCCCATTTATCTCCAGCATATTTTCCTCTTAATTGAGGATCTAATTTAATTTCCAGTCCTTGAGTCTGGTTATTCCCGAACAAGTTCTCAAACCGTCCTGATGATTCAGCTTGGGATTTATGCGTCTTTTCCCCTTGCCACGGGGCTTTATGTAAGAGCTCCCCCTCCCCCAACGTGTATTCTTGTGAGAGCATCCAGAGTGAGTCCCTGATGGCTGCACATCCATTTTGTTATGAAAACATCATTCTATTAATATAAATACAGGCTGCATTTGCCAGGGCTAACTAGAACAGGTGCAAAGTCTTCAAATGCTTGCTGGTACCGAGAAATGAAAAGGGTGGACAAACAATTTTCGGTGGTGGCAATGGTGGTGTCAATGTAACATTCATCTATGTTGCATTCCTTGATGTTCATGGAAGGTAGCCCAGGAAACTCAATATGACCCGCTTGTAGCGAGGGAGGAAGGAGGAAGAGAAAGATAGTGATGACACGGTCTCTAGGATTCTGTTTATGCAAATACTCTCCTCTGGATCTGGGGCTCACATGGGTTATGTATAGAGTGCCTCTGTCAAACCTCCCACTGCGAGATACGGGATGCTGCCAACATAAATATTCTGCTGATGCTGAATTTAGAAAACAGCTTAAAGGCTCCTGATGTTTCTGTTCTTCCTCTTTTTTTTTTTTTTTTTTAATCTTATCCATGTGACTGCCACTGTGTTGCTTGTGGTTTCAAATTCACTTTGTAGTTTTCCAGGCAAGAGAAAGTAATTGCTGAAAGGCACATCTGGGTTCCTGTTCCTATCATTAGACTTATCTCAAGATTTCACTTGGTTTCATGGAGTGAAAGCTTTAAATGCATATGCCATTCGTGGAATAGTCTTAATAACTAAACAATAAATTCACTATGTTGTGAATCTTAAGTGTGGGATTTTACACTTTGGGGGAACCCATCCTCAGAAGTGAGTTCCCAAGGATATACGAGTGTGTCACACACATATACATACATACATATATAAATGTATAAATACACATGCATAGAGCAGTTTGGGATTAATTGTTGACATTTCCATCACGGGATTCTCTCCCACAGTGGTAGGCAGAATTCTAAGTTGACTCTTAGAATTCCTGATCTTTGGGGTACACGTCCTCACCTTGAGTATGGGTAAGACCTGTGAAGTTCTTATGGGTAAGAACTAACTCATTGGAAAAGACCCTAATACTGGGAAAGATTGAAGGCAGGAGGAGAAGGGGACAACAGAGGATGAGATGGTTGGATGGCATCACCAGCTTGATGCACAAGAGTTTGAGCAAGCTCTGGGAGTTGCTGATGGACAGGGAATCCTTGCGAACTGCAGTCCATGGGATCACAAAGGGTTGGACATGACTGACTGATTGAATGGCAGGCCTGTGAATGTGATGGGGTGTCAACTCTGGGATTATCTTGTGTTATGATAATAACACAGAGGGTAAAACATTTAAAAGATGTACTTCAAGTTCTTAATCAGTTGACTTTAAATTAACTAAAAGAAAGATTATTTTAGTGGTCTGACCTAATTAGGTGAGCCCTTTAAAAGAGGGAGTGGAGCCCCCACTGAGGTCAGAGATTCTCCTGCTGGCTTTCAAGGAATCAGCCACCTCTCAGCCCTTGAGAGGTAGGTGGCAAGAACTACTGGGACCTGCTGGAGCTCAGACTGACCCCCAGCTGTTATCTAGAAAGAAGACAAGGACCTCAGTATACAGTACAAGGACTTAGTACACGGACTTCCTATAGCAGCAAGGAACTAAATTCAGTCACAACCCTGTGAACTTAGAAGATCCTGAGCCCTAAATGGGATCACAGCCCTGACAGACACTCAGATTTTGGCCTGATGAGACCATGAGCAGAGAAATCAGTTAAGCTGTGAAATGATAAAAGAGTGTTACTTGAAGCAGCTAAGTTTATGGTAATTTGTCACACAGTGATAGAAAATAGGGCTTCCCAGGTGGCGCTAGTGCTAAAAAACATGCCTGCCAATGCAAGAGATCTAAGAGATGTGGGTTTGATCGCTGGGTTGGGAAGATTCCCCTGGAGGAGGGCATGGCAACCCACTCCCATATGATCGCCTGGAGAATCCCACGGACAGGAGCCTGGCAGGCTACTGTCTATAGGATCACAAAGAATCAGACACAACTGAAGTAACAGCACGCATGCTAGAAAACAAATACACCCAAATTCAGTACAAATTGTATGCAGACTTTGAACATCAACAGGACTGGCATTCTCAAGAAAGGGAAAAGTGTACCCACACTGTGCAGGCCACAAATTACCTGCTACAAAGAACATCCAATTATAAATGGTGGCAGTGGTTGTTACATACTTCTTGTCAAACGTCTCATTTTCTTCTCTGCCTTAGGGTTAGGAGTTACTCTTTCATTTCTCAGAAGGGAGAGGAGCTTGTTTGAATTCCGATTGAAGGTTTCAAAACACAACATCATAATCAAGATGCATCATAGTTTTGTTATGGGATTAAATAATTATTCTTGAGGACTCCTTGCTTTTTCTCTGTGCTGCCTTCCAAGAACAGGGTGGCTCATCTCTAGACTGATCTTTCGGCTTTATGATAAAGAGTCAGAAGAAAAGGGAAAGGAGAGGATGGCAGGAGACACACACGGCAGGGAATTTTGTTTGAGGGAATTTGTCAAGTCAGGGACCGGACCATGAAACTGAGAATCCCATCCCCTGGTCCAAGAGGCACTGTCTAGCGTGTAGTGGGATTAGTAAACAACTTTTAATCAACTACATTAAACAAGGACATAGATGGCAGACAAAAGGAGATTTTAAAGAGGTAGTCTCTGTTTGGCAAATACCCATTGGTATTAAAAACTGAAATAAATGAAAAATTTTTGAAATGACTTTTGTGAACTATTCTTTGAACTGTGACACCATTCAAAGTCTGGACCATGGGGATCAGAGGTTTGTAAACATAAATTGGGCACAATATCCTGAGCACTTATGACATTCCTGACATTGGGCACTTATGATCACGAAAAGATGTATAAGATGCAGGTCCTTAAGGTATGGCACATGGAACCCTGCTCAATATCATGTGGTAGCCTGGATGGGAAGGAAGTTTGGGGGAGAATGGATACATGTGTATGTATGGCTGAATCCTTTCAGTGTTCACCTGAAACTATCACAAAATTGTTAATCAGTGGGTAGTGGTTTAGTCACTAAGTTGTGTCTGACTCTTGCAATCCCATGGACTTAGCCCACTAGGCTCCTCTGTGCATGGGATTTCCCAGGCAAGAATACTGGAATGAATTGCCATTTCCTCCCCCAGAGGATCTTCACGACCCAGGGATCGAATCTGCGTCTCCTGTGTTTCATGTGTTGGCATGCAGATTCTTTACGGACTGAGCTAACAGGGAAGCTGGTTAAATGGTGCTCCAATACAAAATAAGAAGTTTAAAAGTGAAAAAACAATTAAAAAAAAAAAAACAGTAAAAAAAGATACAGGTCCTGCTTTAATGCTTCTGATGTCGTGGGAGGTCATATCAAGAGAATCCCCCTCCACTGGTTTTTGCTGAGAGTAGCAGAGGGATGGATTCAGACACTCCCACGGGCTCCAGCACAGCCTCCCCAGCCACACCCTGGGGACAACGTGCATAAGCCTGCAGCTCACACATGTCCAACTTGTACACCTGAGCAGAAGTGATACAGAAGAACTACCCAACATTTTCTTTACTACAATGAATCGTTGAGGTTCTCAGTTCCTGATTTCATCCCATGATGTCCAAGCCCAATGTAATTACTATTAATCTAAATTGTATACAGGGATGCAAAACTTTGAGGAGAAAGGAGAGAGCATGGTGTATACACATAGTTATTTTTAAATAAATTACCAGCATGCAAAGCTTGGCTAGAGACATATGAAAATGGAAAGTTGCTCATTCTTTTGAGAATAAATGTTAACAAAACCACAGCTTGTGGGCCAAACCCAACCTGGATACTACTTTTGTAGATAAAGTTTTATTGGAACCAAACCATGTTCATTTGGTGACACAGTGCTATGGCTGTCTGTTTTTTTACATTCAAGTCCAGTTGATTTACAATGTTGTGGTAGTTTCAGGTGTACAGCACAGTGATTCAGTTATTCAAATATATTTATATATACCTTTTCAGATTCTTTTCCCTTATAGATTTTTACAAAATATCGAGTACAGTTCCCTGAGCTATACAGTATGTTCTTGTTGGGTGTCTATTTTATATATCAGATCAGATCAGTCGCTCAGTCGTGTCCGACTCTTTGTGACCCCATGAACCGCAGCACGCCAGGCCTCCCTATCCATCACCAGCTCTCGGAGGTCACCCAGACTCACATTCATCGAGTCAGTGATGCCATCCAGCCATCTCATCCTCTGTCGTCCCCTTCTCCTCCTGCCCTCAATCCCTCCCAGCATCAGAGTCTTCTCCAATGAGTCAACTCTTCGCATGAGGTGGCCAAAATACTGGAGTTTCAGCTTGAGCATCATTCCCTCCAAAGAAATCCAAGTTCTGATCTCCTTCAGAATGGACTGGTTGGATCTTCTTGCAGTCCAAGGGACTCTCAAGAGTCTTATCCAACACCACAGTTCAAAAGCATCAATTCTTCGGCGCTCAGCCTTCTTCACAGTCCAGTCTATATTTTATATATAGTCTACTATTTTATATATATGTAGTAGTATATGTAGTATACTGTAGTAGTATATGTAGTAGTGTGTATATGTTAATCCCAAACTCCTAATTTATCCTTCCCCACTTTCTCCCTTGGTAACCAAAAGTTTGTTTTCTATGTCTGTGACTCTATTTCTATTTTGTTAATAAGTTCATTTGCATCTATTTTTTTCTTTTTAAGACTCCACATATAAGCGATTTTATATGACATCTGTCTTTTTCTGTCTGGCTTATGTCACTTAGTATGATCATCTCAAGTCCATCCAAGATGTTGCAAATGGGATTTTTTCATTCTTTTTTTATGACTGAGTGATATTCATGCTATAATGGCAGAGCCGAGGAGTTGAAACACAGATCATCTAGCAAAGCCTGAAGTATTTGCACTAGTTCCTTTAGAGGAAAGTTTGCTGACCTTTATTTTAGAACGATGTCTCTTATTTTTCCTGTCATGAAAAACAATGGGAAAAAATCTTTGTGGTAAAAGAGTATAGTCATTTAGGAAGATTTAGGGAAAGAAGACATTTATGTGGATCAATTTGGAAAATGTCTAACTCTGAAAAAATAATCAACAGTAACCAAGCTTTCTTATAACTAAGCTAAGTATTCTGCAAGCATTGCTCTGTTGGATCCCATAATAGCTCTATCAGGTCATATTATTCCCGTTTTACAGATAAAAAAGCTGAAGCTGGGGTGGGACAAGGAATGGTAAAGGATTGTTGCATCTGGGATTCAAACTCATGTATTCATGTCTGTTTGAATCCAGAGCCTGTGAGCTGAACATCACGTTACCATAAGGTGTCAAAGCAATAAATATTGGTATCTCCAATGCAGGCAGCCAAGAGAGAAGAAAATCTTCCTATTTTTAATCCAAATGCATATCTTGGGATTAAAAATGAGTAATATAAAAATAGTGTAGAGTAAAAAGACTCATTTTACCCACTAAATGTGCCCTTAACAATATAGCAGCTTTTCAGTATGTCTTGTCTGAAACTTCCTATTTTTATTCCCTGTCTCTGAGGAGTAAAAACCATTCATTGACGCAATAAACATTTACTGAGTATTTACTGTGGCAAGGTGCCTGACAGCCATTGAAGATAATCCTTTTCTCCAAATGAATTGATGTTTACTCACAGTAACTTCTGTTTCCACCTTCAGGACAAGAAGATGGGACTTGCCAAAGGGACATATTTGTTAGGTAAAAACTTCCAGCTACAAAAAGGAAGATATCTTTTGGAGGCCAAATTAGTAAGATTCATGTGTCAAGAAGTCTCCTCTTTCATGTGTGTTAGCCTCCTCCACCTAACCTAGGAGGTCAAGGTGAAGTTCTCAGTAAGTGGTCCTAGAATTGAATAGGATTGGTTTGCCTGAGAATAACACAAGGCTTTTGTTACTAAGGCTTGGAAAAAGTCTTTAAAAGCCATTGAAAACCAGGGATCAGGGAATACCAATTATAATTTATTTTTATTGTTTTGCATTCCAAGATTGCAACTGGTCCCTGAAAACATATTTAGAGTAGTCATTTTCATGGGAGTGAGGTGGGTGGTTTTGCCTCCCAGGGGATATTTGAAAATGTCTGCAAGACACTGTCATGTCCCCAGGGAGAGGGCTATTGGCATCTAGTGAGTGGAGACCAGAAATGCTGCTAAACATCCTACAACACACAGAATGGCCCCCAACAGAGAATTATCTAGCTGATAATAGGGCAGAGGTTAAGAAATTGCAGCTTAGAGGTTTTTAGCTTTGGAGGGCCCTAGAACACTTCTCCAGTTTAATAGTCACATAGACAGAGTGAAAGTGAAAGTCGATCCATTGTGTCCAACTCTTTGCGACCCCATGGACTACACAATCCATGAAATTCTCCAGGCCAGAATACTGGAATGGATAGCTGTTCCCTTCTCCAGTGGATTTTCCTGATCCAGGAATTGAACTGGGGTTTCCTGCATTGCAGGCGGATTCTTTACCAACTGAGCTATGAGAGAAGCCCACATAGAAGGAGAGATCAATTCTAGTTTGCTTAAGAAGATGCTTATATAAGAGCAGAATCTAGCCCATTAATGGTGTTACTACCATTGACCTATTTGTTGAGATAGAATGAGTTTTCAGATCCATCTACTGTACTTTTTTTAATAGCTTGGAACTTACCATTAGACTCATCTTCCTCTCTTAGGGTTGGTTTAACAAAGTACTATAAATGGATGGCTGAAACAACAGAGATGTGTGGTCCACAGTTCTGGAGGCTGAAAGTTCAGGATCACAGCATTGGCAGATCACAGCAGCCCTTTCTAAGCCTGTTCTGTGCTTGTCTCTGAGCTTCGGTGGAGTGCTGGTCATCTTTGACTTCTGCGGCACCCTGATCTCTGCCTCTACTTCACGTGGCATCCTCCCTGTGTGTGTGTCTGTGGCCAGTTTCCTCTTTTTATAAGGACACTGGTCATGCTGGATTAAAGCTCATCCTAATGACCTTATTTTAACTTGATGACCTCTGTAAAACACTCTATTACCAAATAAGGTCACATTCTGAGGCATGGGGAGTTAGGACGCCAATCTCTCTTTTTTTGGTGGGGTAACGATTCAACCTGTATAGCACCATAGGTCAGGTGTATTTTTTTTTTTTCTGCGTTGTTCAGGGTCAAACTGTAATATATTTTATTTATCCATTCACAGATGGACACTTGGATTGTTTTTACCTTTGGCAATTGAAAATAATGCTCGAACATGGTCAGCCGTATTTTAGAAATAGCCAGTTTAGTTGTTATGCATGTCCAAACTTACTGAGTGTTCACTTCCCTTTAGAGACTAGAGAAAGGCAGATGTTTTGAGGAGATCCAGTGGGAGAGATTAAAAGATGATTCCATGGTCAAATGGTACAATTAAGATGAAAAGGAATTATCATTCAGTTCACTCATGGCACCTTTCTTTATCACAATAAGTGATTTAAAATCTCCTTGTAAAAACCAACCTCTAGTATACAAACGATAAAGAAGAGGGTGATTATAGAAAAGCTGTATTTCTCCTGAAACTGAATCTGAGCAATTTCATCTGTGCTTAAAGAGAGCTGGAGCCAGGCAGACTTGCTGTCCTCATCACCCACTTTCCTAAATGGTGTCCCCGCAGCTTGCGGTCCCCTTCGGTGGTCAGCAGGAGGCTTCAAGAAAAGAGCACAGTGTGCTCACTGCCACCCTGAAGTGACCAGCCCAGATTACCTGTGACCTTTCCCAGGAGAGGGAGCAGTAAAACCTTCTGGAAAGAGGGAGCGATAAAGAAATTTCGACTTCATTCTTTCATGGGTTTGCTCATAGGAATGTTTATGGGTGAGACACTAAGAATAAACCCAGTTATTGAAGAGGGATCTGGGAAGTTGACAAGCATGGCTAAACTCAGCAGAGAAATTTGATGAGGAAATTAGATGCTGTGTAGATGGTGTGTAGTGATTAGCCTTCTGAAAGCCAGGATTATTATATAAGTAAGTGGGGGAAGGGCAGTTTATTGTGTCCGGCAGATCCCGTTTATACAGGTATTCTTCCAGCTAATTAGACCCATCATGCTGCCTTTGTACATAAATTTCTCACAGACCCTTTTCCATGGTGTACTTTAGTGAGGTGAAACACCAAAAGTGGCATATTCCCTTCCAAAAGTAGAACTCAGAAAAACTAAGATTAGTGAAAATGTACAGCTAAAATCTATTCCTATAATAAGTAAGCCAATGCATTTAAACTTTGTATATGCATTATTAATTAAGCCAATGCATTTTAAACTTTATGTATTTGTTGATACTTGGATTTAAGTGTTCCTATGGCAATGAAGAATCCCGGTCCTATAAACATATAATACGGAGGAAAAGAGATACATTAAAAACCCTCCCCAAAATAGCATTTAAAAGTCTTATTCTGTGACTTCTATCCCAACCAGCACAGATAGAAAGCTTATCCTCGAAACCCTCAATCCTCATATAATTGTTCATTCTAAAAGGCTTTTCTAATTTTGCTTTTATTCAGTCCATCTAATGAGATAATACGTAACAAGCTTACCTCGCACAGTACCTGGCACATAATAAGTGCTCAATAAATTGAATTATCCTCATTTTAATTCCGGTCTTTACCCTGGCTCCCAGTCCTGTGATCACACTCAGAAAGCAAAGATACCATTTGTTGGCGAGAAATGGTGTAAAAACTCGCCTCTGGGCTGTACACACGGTGTGGCTGTGCTGGTGCTTTGCTCAGCACCCTCTGCGCTGTCACAGGCGGCCAGACCAGCTGCAGATTAAATGGCTTGTTTAAACTGCGGTAAACAAATTTTATATGTGGATTTCTTTGACAGCCATTATGACCCTTTTGTGGGAAAAACTCAACCTTAGCAAAGTAAAAATTCAAGTGACTGCAAATGTGGTCCATGTTTCAGATTGTGCAGACAAATTTTTCTGTCCCAAGTTGCAAAATGCAGGGAGAAAGCATTTTCCTGCCTAACATCAAGCATGAAACAACAAAAATACTTCTTGAGGTATCTCCTAAAACTGTTTGATCTTTAATTTTTTTAAATTATGCATTTCATCTGACCATGTAGTTATTGCTTTAAATGAACTACAGCTGACCCTCTATATCTGGGGGTTCCTCTGTTCATAAATTCCACCCAGCCAAATGTTTGGAAAAAAATTCCAGGAAGTCCCCAAAAGCAAAACCTAAAATTGCCATGTTCCAGGCAATTATTTACATGGCATTTACATTGTATTTGCAATTATTTACTTAGCATTTATGTTGTGTTACCTATTATAGGTAATCTAAAATAGATTTAAGTTATACTAGAGGAGATGCGTAAGTTATATGCAAATGCAGTGCCATTTCATACAAGGGACTTGAGCATCTGTAGATTTTGGTACATGTGGGTGTCCTGGAACCAGGGGATAACTGTATTTGTTTTTGCATGATGTTTGTTTAAACATATATCCTCCAGGTCACCCAAAAGAGAAGGAATATAACTAGTAATGAATTAATTCTCTAAAGCTTAATTAACTAATAAGGACAATTATACTGAATCAACTCTTATTATAAGCAAGACATGCCACAGAGACTTCTCCAGGTCTCTCTGTGTTAAAATTGCACACAATTGACATAGAGACCATCACTGGGTCTCAGCATGCTCTCACCATCACAAATAGATTTTTCTCCTCTTTCTTAAATATAACTCAATGTTTTTGTATACACAAAGAAGTAAAGCATACACCAAAAAACAAGGGATTACTTAGTAATACTGATGTGTTATTTAAATGAAGTTAAGCTTATTTAATGTACAGTATACTTGGTGGTGCTGGTGGTAAATTTTTTTGAAAGAGGGCATGACAACTTACTCCAGTATTCTTGCCTGGAGATTCCCCATGGACAGAGGAGCCTGGCGGGCTACAGTCCATGGAGCCACAGTGGCAAAGAACCTGCCTGTTAACGCATGAGACATAAGAAATATGGGTTTGATCCCTGGGTCAGGAAGATCCCTTAGAGAAGGGCATGGCAATCCACTCCAGTATTCTTGCTGGGAAAAGCTTCATGGACAGAGGAGCCTGGTGGGCTACAGTTCATAGAATTGCAAAGTTGGATACTACTGAAACGACTTAGCACATATACATGATATATGCTCTATGTACTTTATAAATGCATGCCACTAATAATGGCACTCAAATTGCACATATTGCAAAGAAATTCTTTACTTACCTTTACTCACTTTTTCTTTAATAATCTGATGGGCAGAAACTATTTTTAGTTCCATTTTACAGACTAGAAAACTGAGGCCCAGAGGGCTTAAATAGTTCTCCTAAGATTACACAGCTAGCAAGTGGGAGAGTTCAGGCTCCAGATCTCATGCTCTTAAACATCATACTACCTCTTAATGAAAAAGAAAGAAAGAAAGATAGGGAAGAAAGAAAGAAAGATAGGGAAGAAAGAAAAAAAGAATTCGTAGTGGAGGAAGAATTCAAAAGAAGAACAGTCTCAAATCAACTAAGCTTTTCACTTTAAGATATTAGAAAAAAGAAGTGTCTAATAAAACCAAAACTAAGAGAATAATTAAAAGAAAAAGATCAGAAATCAAAGACATTGGAAGCAGAAAACAATAAAGAAAATCAGCAGACCAACTTAGACATGCACAAGATTAGTCAAAAGAATTTGGGCCTATTTATGCATTGCATTCAAATAACTGATTCTATTTTTTAATTCATAAGGTAGAAAATTCATTTTGGGGATCTTAATATAATATTAGCCCTTGTACTAAACCATAATATCAAGTCACTGTATTTATAAACTACTTAGAAGTTTATATTTTAAACCTCACTGTTAGAATGAATGTTTTGTAACTCAACAATTTTATATTTAAATAAAAAGCATGTGCTTTGAATATGTATTAACATTTTGTGCACACCCATTCTCCATTTCACGGTGTTTTCACATATTGCTGAATTAATTGTTTTAGGCATAAAAATAATCAGCCTTTGCTGAAATGAACATCTTGCTTCACAAAAGATGCGGAAGTACAGTGCCATTGAATTAGTCACGAATGCTTGCTTTGTTTTTCTTGCAAACTCTGCCAAACCAAAAGTGTTTCAGGGGTTTATTTTACCTTTAAATGGAAGAACCAGTTCCTCAGAGGGAAATTATGTTTTGCACATTACAGTTAAAAATTGTGTTTATTTTATTTTATTTTTGCAGCCGAAGTATTGTGACAAAACAGTTTTCTCTTTACAGTCATTATTTGCCAAGATAGCCTTGAAAATGTTGTTCATTTTCCTTTCTGAGGACTCTGTTATTTCAAGTATGTTTTCTCTCTCTTTCTTTTTTTTTTTTTTGCCAGCTGTGCAAATTTTTATAAAACAGCTTCAATATGAATCTTTTATGACTGTTCTTCAGTTATCTGAGTTATACGAAGCACAAAAGGCATAAGAGATAGCCACTTTGGATACTGGCTGAGAGAGAGAGCAGCATGCAATCTACACAAAGGAAACACAATCCTCTAACAGCTAATTAAAAAAGCATTACTTTCCACCAGGGCTGACCTCTAGCCATATAAAGGATAAAGATGGCTGTCTGTCAATCATGTTTACCTAACAAATTCTGGCACGGGATCATGATGAATGGACAGATCTAAAAAGGGACGATATTGCTCAGAACTCCTAGGTACTCTTAATACCACCTTTAAAGAGGCAGAAGACCTCATCAGTAATTTGAAACCCCTGCCTCAGTGCTAGAGCTACACCAGGGCTAAATTTGCCGAGGACAGCAGATACTAGATACAAGAAGGAAAAACATATTTTCACATCTGCAGGAATTTTGATGGAAGTGCACTTAAGATATTCTAATCAGTTCGTGTATCCGAAAGTTTTTATTCAGTATGTTTAAATCTTTTCAATCACTTCCTTGGCGGTAAACCAAAGGCCTAGTGAGCTGATTTGTTTTTCTGTGCAATTATCCCCAAATCAACCAGCAGGAAGGAGTCCTTGAAATCATTTAGTTCATCCTCCTGTTTCCCTGCCGGCCAGCAACATCCTCTTCTCCTTCAGTCATAAAAGTGCTAGGAAAAAGTTGAGTCCTTGATTTACTTTGCTGTACTACTACAGAGACTATAGGTTTTTACTGCCTAGCTATTTCTTCTAAGGCTAAACTAAATTCTACCATTTTCAAAGCAGCATTTTATTTTGCCCTTCCTAAAAACAAAAACAGAAACAGGCAGCATATCTTTACCATCAGCCATAAAATATCCCGGAGGAGGCAATGGCACCCCACTCCAGTACTTTTGCCTGGAAAATCCCATGGATGGAGGAGCCTGGAAGGCTGCAGTCCATGGGGTCGCGAAGAGTCGGACATGACTGAGCGACTTCACTTTCTCTTTTCACTTTCATGCACTGGAGAAGGAAATGGCAACCCACTCCAGTGTTCTTGCCTGGAGAATCCCAGGGACGGGAAGCCTGGTGGACTGCCGTCTATGGGGTCGCACAGAGTCGGACACGACTGAAGCGACTTAGCAGCAGCAGTATAAAATATCCCTTCAACTACTTTCCACTATGGAGACTACTTCAAAGAAAATTCTGGGAAGGAAAAAGTTCACTCTGGGGAATGGTAGTCAACCTTGATTCTCTCTGTTCAGTAAAGGTATGTCTGTCTCCATAGGCTTTCTTTTTTTTCCTCCCCCTGACTTTGTCAGGTTTTCTGACCTGTGTCTTTCAACACAGTCCATACTCCATCCAATCTCTCCTTGCATGCTTGCTGAGTTTACCTTATCTGCTTTAATGTCTGCCTTATCTGCTTTGGTTTTGAACCTCAATAGGGAAAATTGCTTTTTCATCATTAATCACAAAAATAGAAATAGCAATAATACTTCTAAAAAGCACAGATCCTGGAACTTTACTAACGATTTGGATGGTTTTTGCCTTGCAATTTTGAGCTCCAGCTGCTTCATACCAAGATGGTACAATGACAAAGAATAGTCTGATCAAGGATGTTGGTAGAACATCCTTATGTTCTGAGTTTTTGATGTTCTATTTATGCTTTTTGAATTTCATTTATTTGGTTGAGTCTGTGATCTATCATATCTCTTCTGTATCATCTTTGTGTAGATTATTATTATTTTATTTGTCCCCTGAATCAGATGACAGATATGAAAGTATCTTTGCAATTCAATGCTTACTTTGCAATTAAATACTATGAATTCTTTTCATTTTTTGATTATGCTTCTTCTCTAATACATGCATACTCATTTTCCATGTTACCTTGGTTTGTACATGTTCCTCCTATTACATTTGTAATTGTTTTCTAACTATTTAATATGTTAGTCTTGCCTTTTCAAAGATAAGAAACAGTAAAGAGTGGTGGCTTTAGTTCAGCCATTTCTTGGAGCAAGTAACCTCTCAGTGCTTCAATTTATCACAAGTAATACTGTTGTAATAGCAGTACTTCCTCACAGGATTGTTGTGAAGATTGCAAGGATTGATGTAGTGCTTGGGCAATTTCAAATACATAATAAGCACTGTAAAGATAGTTATCGAGAACTAACCACCCATTTAATGTTGTAGCAATATCACTTGAAACTCCAAACAATTGATAAAAATACAAAATTATTTGAAGTTAATTTCTATTTTTTTCTCCATTGCATTTGTCATATGTGTGCCTTTTTCCCTCCCCTCTGGTTGAATAAGAAATTCAACCAGAATTCTAGAATAAGAAATTATTCTAGAATAAGAAATTATTCCTTGGTCAAGCACCCTCTCAAGTATATGCTCCTTCATCATCTGCAAACTACATTATCCTACTTCTTGCAGTGCATTTATGGGACACATTTAAATAATTGTTTTTCAAAGTCAACTTATCATATCCATTTTTTTTCTGATTTCTTATATTTGCAGTTCTATGAAAAACATCATCAGGCTAATTTGGTTTGTTGATCTCACTCATCACATTAAAATTTTACTTAATTCAATGGTTTTGATCATCACAAATAAATTTTAGGTGATGAGTTTTAATATAGTTCCAACTTTTTGTTTATAATTTTAATGGCCAAGACCTGTTACATGTCCATTCTCCTTTAACTGGAGAATTTATCTGTGGTCTTTTTTTCCAATTGCTAATAAAAGATTACCTGATTATCTAAGTATTCTGATTGATGAGATTGTAGCTCTTTTTAAAAATTCTTGTGTAGCCCCAAACCCATTATTTTAGTGTGCAAGGAAATGAAGATATTGGGGAATTCTACTTAGTGAATTAAATTCAGTGTCAACTTGGGGCTATGTGTGTGTGAGATTTCCTTGCTGCTTCTAAGAAAGGAAACAGATTTTATATAATTTATGACATATTAATGATGCCTCATTGAAATACATCTGTAACTTGTAATATTTAATAGTGGTGAGAAAGTTTAATTTGCCCTTTCTTTTACTCATATTATAAAAAAAGAATATCTGAGTTGAGAGAAAGTGAAATGCTAAGCAGGGAATATTATGTGGCTCCCTCTTTTTATTTGCTTTCCATGAGCTTTACCCTAAAATTCCTCTAAATGTCTGTCTTCATAACAGCTTTTGGCACTGTTATTTTTGGGTGACCTAATAAAGAATGCAACACAAGAGAAAAAGTGTAAGGGCTTTGGGCCCTGCAGACAAATATCTGCAATCAATCATGAAATTTACAACAGATACTAAAAGGAGAAGCGATTTTACAGAGAAATGATCTAGAATGGCATAATGTCATCATAAGGAAAGACTCCATAAACAGCATTTAATTCCAGTGTACTCCAAAAGTGCAACTGATATTTCTCAAATCATCTGTGTTAAGATATTATGTTAAAGGGCTATAAAAATTGAGGCATCAATGCATGTAATTCAAAGTGCTCAGCTTCAAAATGAAGCCACTCCCTTGAGAGTAAGTAGTAAGAAACTAGCTGTTGTGTGTGTGTGTGTGTGTGTGTGTGTGTGTGTGTGTGTGTGTACGCTCTCAGTTGCTCAGTCGTGTCTGACTCTTTGTGACCTCATGGACTGTAGCCTGCCAGGCTTGTCTGTCCATGGGATTTCCCAGGTAAGAATACTGAAGTGGATTGCCATTTCCTCCTCTAGGGGAATCTGCCTGACCCAGGGATCGAACCCAGGTCTCTTGCATCTTATGCATTGGTAGTGTATGCTTTACCACTAGCACTACCTGGGAAGTTAGAAACCGTCTCCTACACAAAACTTCGTGATAGAACTTGTGGTAGCTTAGCTAGTAAAGAATCTTCCTGCAATGCAGGAGACCCCAGTTGATTTCCTGGGTTGGTAAGATACCCTGGAGAAGGGGTAGGCTACCCACTGCAGTATTCTGGGGCTTCCCTGGTGGCTGAGATAGTAAAGAATCCTTCTGCAATACGGGAGACTTGAGTTTCATCTCTGGGTTGGGAAGATTCCCTGGAGGAGGACATGGCAACCCGCTACAATATTCTTGCCTGGAGAATTCCCATGGATGAGGAGCCTGGCAGGCTACAGTCCATGGGGTAACAAAGAGTCGGACATGACTGAGCAACCTCAGAATAGCCATGGTAGAAGACACTTTGAAGTCTTTAATCAGTGACTTGTAGACTTAAAAATCCAAAGAGTTTCTTTCCATACCATGTAGCTCCTGCATGATGTGATCATCCAACACCATTTTGCAGGGATCAGGGCAGGTCCAGGTAAACTTCCAAGAAGGGAAGTGTACAGTATGATGGAAAGTGGACTAGATATCAAGCAACACATAAGCTGGCTATACAGATGTATGTGATGTGTTATATGAAAAATATTGAGTGAATATTTCAGTTGAAGCCTCAAGACAATGCCACAATTCAAAAGAAACTGTGAAAATATGAAACAACATTTTCCTTTATTAATTTCCTGGAAAATTCCAAACACTTACAAGTTGACTGAATAGCATAATGAATCCTTAGTATCTGTCACTTAAGACAGGACCAGTCTTGCTTCATCTCTAACTTCATTCTTGAAACATCCAGACATCATAGCACTTCATCTTTAGATACCTACTTACTAACATGTAAGGACGCTTTGATGTTTAACATTGCCACAATATCACTATCCTTCTGAAAATTTTAACCTCATTTCCTTAATATCATCAAGTACACAGCCAGTGCTTACAGTCTCTGGTTGTCTCATAAGTTTTTTATAGATAACACGTTTGAATTGGGAGTCAAAGTCCATGAATCATATTTGGTTGATATGTCTCCTCAGTTTTTTAAATTTTATAGTTTTTCCCCTCCTTATTGTCCCCTTTTGTAAATATTGCTCAGAAAACTTAGATATTTGTCCTGTAGTTTCCCACATTCTGGATTTTGCTGATTTTGTTCCTGTTTAATAATTCTTTTGTTCCCCTTGTAAATTGACAATATGGTTTAAAGGCTTGAGTAATACCACATTTTCAAAGAAGATGGCCCCAAACTATCCTCTTAACCCTTTACTCACAAAGAGGGTAGAAAGAGTAAGAGCTAGAAATGGGAGATGATAGTTGAAGAGAGGGATTGTTACGCTGTCAGTATTTTCACCTCAAATCAAGAGAAAAGGACCTGCTAGTAACAAACAATGAAAAAAGGTACAAAACAAAATAATCCCATTAATATTAACATCAAAAAATTGTTTATAAGAATATGTTTCATGAAAGATATATAATATCTCTACACTGAAAATTATAAAACATGTTAGTCAGTGTTAAACAGATGGTTATCAAATTAACACCAAATACTTGTATCTAGAAAATATGCTCCAGTAATTTTTGGAGATGTTATATATACTTAAACCAAAGCAGAAGCACAAAAGGTGGTATCAATTTACTTGCACATACAAACATGCTTTGCTCATCCTCAGTAAAATAGACTCATACTCTTATGGGGATTGCAAATCATTTTTAAAATATCTTAGTAACAGTCCACATATTAAATTTTCTTTTCTTTTGTCTCCATAAAGAGTAAATGCATAAAGAAATAAAGCTAAGGACAGGGGTGCATTTCCATATATTTGAGTACGTGTGTAGAAAAACAAGCCTCAGAGTCAAAGAATTATTTATATTTCTGCAACATGCTTGCTTCATCAATAACTGTAAGTTGAGTACCTGAATAAACATGGGTCAATTATGGAATTCTGTCATTTTGGTCAAATGGCAAAATCATCAAATTAAATCAAATTTTTAGAAGTTACATGAAACAAGTTTTGTTTGCCTTTTCTTTGAATGGGGGGCCTTGTCAAGCACTTAGTTGCATCCAACATTGCTGAAAGTTTGCCCTTGATTGTGACTGCCCTCTACAAATGTAGGAGAGCAGCCAGCTTCAACACATGACTCTCAGATTTCATTTGGGGTTTTGATGGCAGAGTGCAAACAAAAACATATATTTGCTGTTGGTGGTTAAACATCTCAGTTGGCATCTTTCTAGATGTTGTCTGACTATACAAATTATATTAGGATATTAAGTCGTTGGTAGAAGCGTTTCTTATTTTGAAGAAACTAATTAGGTCGAAATGACTAATTCCCAGTTGCAGAGTCATGAACACAAAATATGATTCATGGAAGTAGGCATGACTTCACATCCAGGACATGGTAACGCTTTATTTGTGTGCATTTAAGGAAGACAGGGCAGAAGTTCATTTGCTGCACCTGTTACAAAAAGTTGTGAAGGCAAGTAATAGTCTGGAATGGACAGTACATCATGCCCAGTGGCACTTCAAGAATGACTGTATCTGCCAGCCACATGCTGGCAACCTTCCTTCTTCAGTCTTACCATGACTCACATTCAGTTAGTACAGAAGCAGGAAGAAACTGAGAGGAAGGACTCAAACCTCCCGTAGAACCAGGCTTAAAAGAGAAGGCCATCAAGGTGGAGCTAAAACAATATTTTTTCCTCTCAGCTTTATAACCTGTGGTAGGTTGATATTTGTTGATTTAAGAATATGTATGAACTGTATACTTTATTCTCATTAGTTATGCTTCTGAATTTGAATCAGGGATTTTCTGCATCACACACACACACACACACACACACACACACACACACTTGTTTTTTAAGCACTGGCAATTCTCTAAGAAATCCAAAGCCTAGGATTTTAAACAAAGCCTTGGTTCCTGGTATTTTGTAACTTTTATCTGCTCTTCTGTGTAACCAAGAAAATGTAGAGCATATAACCACTGCTTACTAAAACTGCTATATATGTGGTAGGTCTTCTCAGTTGAGATCCATGTGCTTAGGGGGCATGCATGGAACCATACAGGTTATAGATTACATGAAATTCCAGGATGCAAGCTGCATGAACATTGGTTTTACTTTGTTTTATTTTATTTCACTGGGCAACATTCATCTTTCTCCAAGTCTTCATTTCTTTTTATTCATATTTTGAGATATAATTGCCATATGGCATTGTGTTAGGTTTAGGTGTATAACACAATAATTTGACATATGTATATACTGAAAAATAATCACCACAGTAAGTTTAGCTCACATCTGTTACTACATGTAGTTACACATTCCCCCCCCTGGCCCCGCCGCCTCCCATGATGAGAACCTTTAAGATCTACTCTCTTAGCAACTTTCAAATGTACAACACAATCTTGTTAACTATAATCCCCATGTTGTACATTACATCCCCACGATTTAGTTATCTTATTACTGGAATTTTGTATCATTTGACAATCTTCACCTATTTCCTTTCCTTTAGTTTTCTTTTTATAAGGAGCATTCTCACTGCTATCATCAGAGACCTGATGTCTTCCAGCTGAAGACAAAGTTACATCAATCAGATGCTCCGTTTTAGAATTTTAATCTTCAGTAGAAGAACAAATAGACCAAAATACTTAGATTTCTGCCCCTTGCTGATGAGATCCTCACCATCTTTCCTCAGCTATGAGGCTACTGTGCTTGTTCCTGCTTCCTAGTTTTGGGAACTGACTTGTTTCCTTTGTATGTTCAAGCTTTATTCTTTATCCCCTGTTAAACTGTGAATGCTTCCTCTCTATCCCTCAATATTGTTCCAATAAATTCTATGTCTTTATACCAATGGCACCCTACTCCAGTACTCTTGCCTGGAAAATCCCATGGAGGGAGGAGCCTGGTAGGCTGCGGTCCATGGGGTCGCTAAGAGTCGGACATGACTGAGTGACTTCACTTTCACTTTTCACTTTCATGCATTGGAGAAGGAAATGGCAACCCACTCCAGGTTTTTGCCTGGAGAATCCCAGGGGCAGGGGAGCCTGGTAGGCTGAGGTCTATGGGGTCGCACAGAGTCAGGCACGACTGAAGCGACTTAGCAGCAGTAGCAGCAGCATACTTTAATCAAAGTGATTTCACTGATATATTCTTTATAATTTTGTTTTTACAATTTACATGAAATGCAAAAATCAAAATACAAATTACATTATGAAATAAGAAGGAAATAACTCAAATATTTTACAGTTATTGTTAATAAAAAGTGTAATTATCCCACAATTATTGACACTAATATGCATTGGAACACAGTGGTTGAAAATTCTGATATTCGGTCTTAGAAGCTACTGCCTAATGGCAACCTGCTTCTCATTAACTTTGAGTAGAAAAGGTCTCTAAAATACTTTATAGGTCTTGGGCTCTGAGAATTTGTTGACAACATAATCTTACCATTTGGAGGAACATACTAAAGTTGGGGGAGGATACTTGGGGTGCCTTTGGCTAAGCTAAAGTGGGTATGGAAGAGGGAGGGTAGAGTGTTTCTGGTAAAGGCAAGCGGAAGGCTCAGGGGACCAGACTGAAGTAGGTAGATACATAATAAACAACTTTATTAGATCAACTTTGGGATTTCTCCCTCGATGTATGTTATATTATTAGGTTTTCCAACAGTGGGGACATACTACAGAGATAATTCACAATTATTTTCAAAATTATAGCCCTTGTATAAAAGAACTACCTCACTGACAGAGCTTGCTAAGATAGCATCCATTGTTCCCCAGAATGGCTGCACTCCATGCTCTGAGGCCTGGACTGAGGGGAAAGTGATGGGCAACTATCGTGGGGCCCTGGTCCACAGTCGGACTAGTACCCCGTAGAAACGGTCTGTTATGTCTGCCTAAACAAAGAATAATGGTCATCAGCCAGAACAAGCCCTCTATTTCCTCAGGAATATAAATAGAGAAATTCATGAAAAGAGGTAAAGAGAATGGTTAAGAGAATGTATTTGTTAGCATAGCCACGAAAAGCCAAAGCTCTATATAAGCTGAAATTAGAAGTTAGTAGAAACCATAAAGTTAAAAAAAAAAAAAAAAGTAAAGTAAACCAGAAGACTTCTATTTCTGGCAACATGCTGACAACCCGAAAAACCTTCTGTACTACCTGGAAATACAAAACAACAAATATTAACTTATATATATTTGTATATCCACTTGTGTATATACAAGTATACACATATACATGCTATGCTATGCTAAGTCGCTTCAGTCGTGTCCGACTATGTGCGACCCCATAGACGGAAGCTCACCAGGCTCCCCCGTCCCTGGGATTCTCCAGGCAAGAATACTGGAGTGGGTTGCCATTTCCTTCTCCAATGCATGAAAGTGAAAAGTGAAAGTGAAGTCGCTCAGTCGTGTCAGACTCTTAGCGACCACATACATACATGCAATTTCTGGAAGCTAGAACCCAAGGGGAAAATGAAAACTAGAGCATTAAGAGGGAATTTTTGTAGGAGTTGTCTGGGATATTTGCCAATTTTAGTAGCCAAGGATTTGGCTTTTATATACCCTTGGAAATAGGCTATTAAGCTTTGAGGCTCCTTGAGATAAAGGTTTGAGTCTTTTGTTTAAAACCAGGGCTGCTACTTCAGTGAAAAGGTAGACTCCAAACAAACTGCCTGCCAGCACTGGGGAATGACAAAGGAGTCTGTCAGACTTGCCTTGGGGTCAGGGTGGGAAAAGAAGATTATCCTCTGTTCTGTGATTTTGAGATTTGAATTTATCCTTCCTATAGGTCATCATGTTTATTTAACTTATATGCAGAGTACATCATGAGAAATGCTGGACTGGAAGAAACACAAGTTGGAATCAAGATTGCTGGGAGAAATATCAATAACCTCAGATATGCAGATGACACCACTCTTATGGCAGAAAGTGAAGAGGGGCTAAAAAGCCTCTTGATGAGAGTGAAAGTGGAGAGTGAAAAGGTTGGCTTAAAGCTCAACATTCAGAAAACGAAGATCATGGCATCTGGTCCCATCACTACACGAGAAATAGATGGAGAAACAGTGGAAACAATGTCAGACTTTATTTTTCTGGGCTCCAAAATCACTGCAGATGGTGATTGAAGCCATGAAATTAAAAGACGCTTACTCCTTGGAAGGAAAGTTATGCCCAACCTAGATAACATATTCAAAAGCAAAGACATTACTTTGCCAACAAAGGTTCGCCTAGTCAAGGCTATGGTCTTTCCTGTGGCATGTATGGATGTGAGAGCTGGACTGTGAAGAAGGCTGAGTGCCGAAGAATTGATGCTTTTGAACTGTGGTGCTGGAGAAGACTCTTGAGAGTCCCTTCGACTGCAAGGAGATCCAACCGGTCCATTCTGAAGGAGATCAGCCCTGGGATTTCTTTGGAAGGAATGATGCTAAAGCTGAAACTCCAGTATTTTGGCCACCTCATGCGAAGAGTTGACTCATTAGAGAAGACTCTGATGCTGGGAGGGATTGAGGGCAGGAGGAGAAGGGAATGACAGAGGATGAGATGGCTGGATGGCATCACTGACTCGATGGATGTGAGTCTGAGTGACCTCCGGGAGTTGGTGATGGACAGGGAGGCCTGGCGTGCTGCGGTTCACGGGGTCGCAAAGAGTCGGACACGACTGAGCGACTGATCTGATCTGATCTGATAGGGTCTGGAGGGCTTCCCAAGAGGCACTTAGTGGTAAAGAAACTGCCTGTGAATTCACGAAACATAAGAGATGTGGGCTTGATCCCTGGGTTGGGAAGATCCCCTGGAGGAGGTCAAGGCAATCCACTCTAGTATTCTTGCCTGGAGAATCCCATGGACAGAGGAGCTTGGTGGGCTACAGCCCAGAGGGTTGCAAAGGTTGGATATGACGAAAGCACCCTGAACTATGCAACCATCTTTTAAAGTAGTAATATCCACTTTCTAGAGTAATTTTATGATGGTGTTATAATAATATAAACATAACTCTAAAGGAAAATAAGTTCTTTTTTTTTTTTCCTCTGAAGACCACAATCCAAATTACAAACTCAAAGAAACAATCCAGTAGGGGGGAAATGGGCAGATCACAATAAAAATCAAGATTAGACAAATAAAATACTTAGGAATATATCTTCCTAAAGAAACTAAAGACCTATATATAGAAAACTATAAAACACTGGTGAAAGAAATCAGAGGACACTAATAGATGGAGAAATATACCATGTTCATGGTTGGTAGAATCAATATGGTGAAAATGAGTATACTACCCAAAGCAATTTATAGATTCAAAACAATCCCCATCAAGCTACCAACAGTATTCTTCACAGAGCTAGAACAAATAATTTCTCAATTTGTGTGGAAATACAAAAAACCTCGAATAGCCAAAGCTATCTTGAGAAAGAAGAACGGAACTGGAGGAATCAAGCTGCCTGACTTCAGGCTCTACTACAAAGCCACAGTCATCAAGACAGTATGGTACTGGCACAAAGACAGAAATATAGATCAATGGAACAAAATAGAAAGCCCAGAGATAAATCCACCCACATATGGACACCTTATCTTTGACAAAGGAGGCAAGAATATACAATGGATTAAAGACAATCTCTTTAACAAGTGGTGCTGGGAAAACTGGTCAAACACTTGTAAAAGAATGAAACTAGAGCACTTTCTAACACCATACACAAAAATAAACTCAAAATGGATTAAAGATCTAAATGTAAGACCAGAAACCATAAAACTCCTAGAGGAAAACATAGGCAAAACACTCTCTGACTTACATCACAGCAGGATCCTCTATGACCCACCTCCCAGAATATTGGAAATAAAATCAAAAATAAATAAATGGGACCTAATCAAACTTAAAAGCTTCTGCACAACAAAGGAAACTATAAGCAAGGTGAAAAGACAGCCTTCAGAATGGGAGAAAATAATAACAAATGAAGCAACAGACAAACAACTAATCTCAAAAATATACAAGCAACTCCTACAGCTCAATTCCAGAAAAATAAATGACCCAATCAAAAAATGGGCCAAAGAACTAAATAGACATTTCTCCAAAGAAGACATACAGATGGCTAACAAACACATGAAAAGATGCTCAACATCACTCATTATCAGAGAAACGCAAATCAAAACCACCATGAGGTACCATTCCACGCCAGTCAGAATGGCTGCGATCCAAAAGTCCACAAGCAATAAATGCTGGAGAGGGTGTGGAGAAAAGGGAACCCTCTTATACTGTTGGTGGGAATGCAAACTAGTACAGCCACTTTGGAGAACAGTATGGAGATTCCTCAAAAAACTGGGAATAGAACTGCCTTATGATCCAGCAATCCCACTGCTGGGCATACACACTGAGAAAACCAGAATTGAAAGAGACACGTGTACCCCAATGTTCATAGCAGCACTGTTTACAATAGCCAGGACTTGGAAGCAACCTAGATGTCCATCCCCAGATGAATGGATAAGAAAGCAGTGGTACATATACACAATGGAGTATTACTCAGCCATTAAAAAGAATACATTTGAATCAGTTCTAATGAGGTGGATGGAACTGGAGCCTATTATACAGAGTGAAGTAAGCCAGAAAGAAAAACACAAATACAGTATACTAATGCCTATATATGGAATTTAGAAAGATGGTAACAATCACCCTGTATACGAGACAGCAGAGGAGACACTGATGTATAGAACAGACTTTTGGACTCTGGGAAAGGGAGACGGTGGGATGATTTGGAAGAATAGCATTGAAATATGTATAATATCATATTTGAAACGAGTCGCCAGTCCAGATACGATGCCTAATAATGGATGCCTGGGGCTGGAGCACTGGGATGACCCAGAGGGATGGTATGGGGAGGGAGGAGGGAGGAGGGTTCAGGATGGGGAACACATGTATACTTGTGGCAGATTCATTTTGATATATGGCAAAAGCAATACAATATTGTAAAATTAAGCAAAATAAAGTTTAAAAAAAAAGAGGTCCAGATAAGAAAATTTTTAAACAAAGATACATGTGTTTTTAAAAAACAAAGATAAAAGGAAGATACAAAAAATGAAATAAGAATCAGAGTTCATCCAAAAAGAATAGGCATATTGTATGGAAATGTCAGATTTGTTGTTAAACAATGTTCCAGAAGCAGCAACAGAAAAGGGCAAGAAGAGAATGCTTTTGTGAAGTTTTAAGAATGCTCAAACTACCGCACAATTGCACTCATCTCACACGCTAGTAAAGTAATGCTCAAAATTCTCCAAGCCAGGCTTCAGCAATATGTGAACCGTGAACTTCCTGATGTTCAAGCTGGTTTTAGAAAAGGCAGAGGAACCAGAGATCAAATTGCCAACATCCGCTGGATCATGGAAAAAGCAAGAGAGTTCCAGAAAAACATCTATTTCTGCTTTATTGACTATGCCAAAGCCTTTGACTGTGTAGATCACAATAAACTGTGGAAAATTCTGAAGGAGATGGGAATACCAGACCACCTGATCTGCCTCTTGAGAAATCTGTATGCAGGTCAGGAAGCAACAGTTAGAACTGGACATGGAACAACAGACTGGTTCCAAATAGGAAAAGGAGTACGTCAAGGCTGCATATTGTCACCATGTTTATTTAACTTATATGCAGAGTACATCATGAGAAATGCTGGACTGGAAGAAACACAAGTTGGAATCAAGATTGCTGGGAGAAATATCAATAACCTCAGATATGCAGATGACACCACCCTTATGGCAGAAAGTGAAGAGGGGCTAAAAAGCCTCTTGATGAGAGTGAAAGTGGAGAGTGAAAAGGTTGGCTTAAAGCTCAACATTCAGAAAACGAAGATCATGGCATCTGGTCCCATCACTTCATGGGAAATAGATGGGGAAGCAGTGGAAACAGTGTCAGACTTTATTTTTCTGGGCTCCAAAATCACTGCAGATGGTAACTGCAGCCATGAAATTAAAAGACACTTACTCCTTGGAAGGAAAGTTACGACCAAACTAGATAGCATATTCAAAAGCAGAGACATTACTTTGCCAACAAAGGTTCGTCTAGTCAAGGCTATGGTTTTTCCTGTGGTCATGTATGGATGTGAGAGTTGGACTGTGAAGAAGGCTGAGAGCCGAAGAATTGATGCTTTTGAACTGTGGTGTTGGAGAAGACTCTTGAGAGTTCCTTGCACTGCAAGGAGATCCAACCAGTCCATTCTGAAGGAGATCAGCCCTGGGATTTCTTTGGAAGGAGTGATGCTAAAGGTGAAACTCCAGTACTTTGGCCACCTCATGCGAAGACATGACTCACTGGAGAAGATTCTGATGTTGGGAGGGATTGGGGGCAAGAAGAGAATGGGACGACAGAGGATGAGATGGCTGGATGGCATCATTGACTCAATGGACGTGAGTCTGAGTGAACTCTGGGAGTTGGTGATGGACAGGGAGGACTGGCGTGCTGCAATTCATGGGTCGCAAAGAGTCAGACACGACTGAGCCACTGATCTGATCTGATATGATAATTACTGTGCAGGAAAATGAACATTCATCACTCAAAAAGCCTTCGGGGCAAGAGAATGATTTTAGTGCAAGACAAGATTCTCAAATGAGTGAGTTTTGGAGAATGCAATGTAGAATTTATTTTAATGGGAAAATGTTTTCAAAAGGCATATGAAAAGAATTAAGAGAAAAGTTAATAGAAGAAATAATACTTGGAAATGTAAATCTATAATCATACAAAAATAATAGTTTCTGAGTGTATTTAGTTGGCCAGAGGGTTCTTCATCCTGTTGGTGCTCAGAATGACTAGTTGTCCTTTGTATTTGAAATAACATGCTTACATGTGAAGTTTCAAGTGATGCCCAGAGTTAATTGATATATTTTCTCCTTTCCACATTACCACAGGTGGCAATGTTGCTAAACTTTCTACCAGTACATAATAAGGATCCCCCTTCCTCCAGTTTCCAATAGCATTTATCTTGCTTTTCTTTAAGCCTTCATTGGCAGTTTCCTCAAAATCTATTAGAATCCTGCCAAGAATATCTCCATAGCTTCTTAGGTTTTCCCTAATACTCTCCTCAGAGTTCTTTCAGCTTCTGGTTGCTGTCCAGGTATACAACTTCTACTTTTTATGTTTTCTTATATAAGCACTGCATGCCCAGTTATGAAATCTGTAATAGTTGCTGTGAAATAAATTACTCCAAACTTAGGAACTTAAAACAACAAACATTTATCAGTCACAGAGTTTCTGTGGGTCAGTAAATAGGTAGCAGCTTAGCTGAATGGTTCTGTCAAGATTTCAGCCAGGGCTATAGTCATCTGAATAATATATGGAATTAAACAATTTGATTCTCACTTGTATGGCTGGCAGGTTGGGGCTAGCTATTGTCACATGGACGTCTCTGTAGGATTTCTTGAGTTTTCTCATAGCATAGCATCTGACTCACAGAATGAGTGATTCAAGAGAGCAAAGTTGAAGCTGTGATGTCTTTTATGACCAAGCCCTGGAAATCATGTTCTGCCATTTCCATATAATGCTTCTAATTATACAGATCAACCTTGTTCAGAGTGGAAAAGCACTATAAAAGGACAAAGATACTTGGAGTGGTAATCACTGAGGTCTACATTGGAGGCTACTGCAGGAGACCTGGGTTCAATCCCTGGGCCAGGAAGATCCCCTGGAGAAGGGAATGGCTACCTACTCCAGTATTCTTGCCTGGAGAATTCCACAGATAGAGGAGCTTGGTGGGCTACAGTCCGTGAGCTGCAAAGAGTCGGGCAGGGCTGAGCGACTAACACTTTCACAATAATTTAAACTCTATTGTGTATTCAAATTTTGCCAATCTTTGTCAACTCAAGACTTTTCCTTTCCTTTACTTTTGTGAAACTGCCAGTATTAGCCATGTTGAAATCATCAGTATTTAAATATTTAAGACCAACTACCCATCTAAGTTCTGGTGCAGTCCACATCTATATAGTCTCCCTTTTTGGAAAGGGGTCTGTTTTTCACCTGTTGTCATCTATTGATAAATACACAAATATCATTTGTATTTCTTATCCTTAATTATTGTGATTTTCTCCATAAAGACACAGTCCAAGTGATTCCCATCAGATGAGGGTCCTTTTTGGCAATACTGTTGAGTCCTCCTTTTCTCAGCTCAGGGCTTCTTTAATCTCCCGTTCTTTCTCTGAGCTACTTCCATATTCTTGAGAGAGAGACAGAAAGCTGTTCAAATGCAGGGCTGTGAAATTACTCAGCAGGGCTATTTCAGGTCCTCTCATCCTAGAAGTGTTTAATGAAGGGGATACAATGTGACTGCTTACCTGCACACTGCACATTCTAATTTGTGCAGTGATCAAATTTACCAAGATCAAAATTTTAAAACTACTCGTCAATTTTTAGGTAGAAAATGTGAATCCTGTAGAAAACTGGCTAAGTGATTTCCAAAGGTCTCAGAGAAGCAAAGTCTTGGATAATTCAACCATTCTAGGTTCCTGCATTCTCAGCTCCCTAAACATTTCACGATTAAATTATTTCCAAGTCTTATTTCCATTTTTAAAGCACTGTAGTTTTTTTGAAAATATCTTGAAGACTTGGGAAAGATATGTCTGTTTTAAGAGGAGATAATAAATATTTATTTTTCATTATTTTCAGGTAAAGGAGAAAAGTTGAATCTTCTGGTCCAAATCTAAAAGCCATAATTCAATATCTATAAACTTCTTTGATTTGTTTTTTGCAAGAAATGATACAGCAATCTTCTTTCTCTACATAACATGTTTTTAAAAGTACAAAAGACTTCAGTAGTTTGGTTTTATTCAGTTTAGATAAGCAGCCAAAAAGTCAGAAGCCCCATCCAAAATTATTCTTAGTTTTCCTTGCCAAAAGATCAGATTAAATATCGCTTAAGAATAGGCTTTCTTGGAAGATTTCTGGTTCAGGACTTCCTGGCTTTGGCATGAAACAAGAACACCACAATACTACCAGTAGTTGACTCAGATTGGAGTTTAGTGGTACCTAGAAGTCTAGAATCGAAATACTATTTGCATCTTCTATCTGAGTAACTCATAAATCTTCATTTTATATCTATCTCTATACCGCAGATTTAAATAACATCTCGCTACTTAGCGATCTTAATTTAATGGTATCGAAAAAATTTAACGACTTGAATATACTTGTCGTTTGTCGAAAAATGCCGTTTTTTAAGCAACAATCGGTGTCCTTGAGTAGAATACATACCCTTTAACCGCTTGATCATTACATTTCTTTTTTCATGCTTCTGTGTGGTATAATTTTTGCACTTTAAATAGTACACTATTAAGACATGCGGAGGCTATTTTTAACTGTATCATACCTATGGGTATTTGGTTTTTCAACATAATATGGTCTCTTAAAAAAACAAATTTAGAATAAAATTGCTCTCTTAACCATATCCCTGAAATGGCTTGAATTCTAGCTGTGGATAAATCCTAGTTCCTTCAGAGGTTACCTCTCCCCCTTAGACCAGGCATTCCCAGCAATTAGACTGCCAGTGCACTCTTGCTGAACCTTCCTGCATCAATTTACAGGGTTTAGAATTAAGGAATTTTTCATGAAGGGTGATTGCTAAAAGTTTCCTAATGCCTCCAAGTGCTACAAAGACTGTATATTTTAAATTTCATGTTTATAAAATTTAATCCATACTTTTTTCCTATGCTTTAAGTCAATTGTTTGCTAATATTTGCTTTAGTTTTTTACCCTAAATGAAGCAAACCAATCTGAAAAGGCTACATGTAGCATGATGCCAATTATATGACATTCTAGAAAAAGCAAAATTATAGAGACAATAAAATAAAAAAGCAAAATTATAGAGACAATAAAATAATCAGTGGTTACTAGGGGTTTAAGGGAAGGAGAAGGGATGAATACATGAATTTCTAGGGCAGATAAACTATTTTGTATGATACTGTAAAGGTAGATGCATGATATTTTGCATTTGACAGAACTCATAAAAATTTACAGCTAAAAGGATAAACATTTATGTATGAAAATTAAAAAGAAATATTTAAGAGGTTGGGGGAATCCCAGAAAGGACTACAGACTGTAAAAGAGAAAGTCTATATTACAAATGTATTATACAGCCTCAGTGAAGGGAATAGGGGTAAAAGATGCTGGCCTAAATAACTTTGGAAATGAATAGTCTATAATACTAAGGGTAAAAGGCAGATGGTGGGAATTAGATTTTTTTTCCTGTGGAAGTGGAATCCACAGGTAAACTAGCAGAAGAGGCTAGAGTGATCTATGGGGGAATGGCTTAGCATTAAAGACAATTATGTTTAGCTTTGTATAGACATGAAGGGTTACACATAGGAATATTTATAGATATTTGTATATACAGGGTTTAGTATACATATACATGTATTTCTTTGCTCTCTTAGTTGAGAGAGACAGAAGTAATATCCCAGAGCATATCTAGTGCCCAGATATTGGTTTCTAATACCATTCTCCAGTAAGAGGAACCAGAGAGAAATGATTGACTCTAAAGCTGCAAAAGGAAGGATTCAAGATAAGCCTAGACATCTTGTAATGCTGAACAGTTATGAAAAAAAATGTAGAACACAAAACCAAAAAATAAACAAATACTAATGGAAGAAATGCAAAGACGTAGAGGAAAACAATAGACTGGGAAAGACTAGATCTCTTCAAGAAAATTAGAGATACAAAGGGAACATTTCATGCAAAGATGGGCACAATAAAGGACAGAAATGATATGGACCTAACAGAAGCAGAACATATTAAAAGGTGACAAGAATACAAAGAAGAACTGTACAAAAAAGATCTTCATGACCCAGATAATAACGATGGTGTGATCACTCACCTAGAGCCAGATATTGTGGAATGCTAAGTCAAGTGGGCCTTAGAAAGCATCACTACAAACAAAGCTAGTGGAGGTGATGGAATTCCAGTTGAGCTCTTTCAAATCCTGAAAGATGATGCTGTGAACGTGCTACACTCAATGTGCCAGCAAATTTGGGAAACTCAGCAGTGGCCACAGAAGTGGAAAAGGTCAGTTTACATTCCAATCCAAAAGAAAGGCAATGCCAAAGAATGTTTAAACTACCACACAATTGCACTCATCTCACACACTAGTAAAGTAATGCTCAAAATTCTCCAAGCCAGGCTTCAGCAATACATTAACCACAAATTTCTAGATGATCCAGCTGATTTTAGAAAAGGAAGAGGAACCAGAGATCAAATTGCCAATATCTGCTAGATCATCAAAAAGCAAGAGAGTTTCAGAAAAATATCTATTTCTGCTTTATTGACTATGCCAAGGCCTTTGACTGTGTGGATCACAATAAACTCTGGAAAATTCTGCAGGAGATGGAAGTACCAGACCACTTGACCTGCCTCTTAAGAAGCCTATATGCAGGTGAGGAAGGAACAGTTAGAACTGGACATGGAACAACAGACTGGTTCCAAATAGGAAAAGGAATACGTCAAGGCTATATATTGTCACCTTGCTTATTTAACTTATGTGCAGAGTACATCATGAGAAATGCTGGGCTGGAAGAAGCACAAGCCAGAATCAAGATTGCTGAGAGAAATATCAATAATGTCAGATATGCAGATGACACCACCCTTATGGCAGAAAGTGAAGAGAAAATAAAAAGCCTCTTGATGAAAGTGAAAGAGGAGAGTGAAAAAATTGGCTTAAAGCTCAACATTCAGAAAACGAAGATCATGGCATCTGGTCCCATCACTTCATGAGAAATAGATGGAGAACAGTGTAAACAGTAGCAGACTATATTTTGGGGCTCCAAAATCACTGCAGATGGTGATTCAGTTCAGTTCAGTTCGGTTGCTCAGTCGTGTCCGACTCTTTGCAACCCCATGACATGGTGTTGGACAGGGAGGCACGCCAGGCCTCCTTGTCCATCACCAACTCCTGGAGTTCACCCAAACTCATGTCCATCAAATCAGTGATGCCATCCAGCCATCTTGTCCTCTGTCGTCCCCTTCTCCTCTTGCCCCCAGTCACTCCCAGCATCAGAGTCTTTTCCAATGAGTCAACTATTCGCATGAGATGGCCAAAATACTGGAGTTTCAGCTTTAGCATCATTCCTTCCAAAGAAATCCCAGGGCTGATCTCCTTCAGAATGGACTGGTTGGATCTCCTTGCAGTCCAAGGGACTCTCAAGAGTCTTCTCCAACACCACAGTTCAAAAGCATCAATTCTTCGGCTCTCAGCCTTCTTCTCAGTCCAACTCTCACATCCACACATGACCACAGGAAAAACCATTGCCATGACTAGACAGACCTTTGTTGGCAAAGTAATGTTTCTGCTTTTGAATATGCTATCTAGGTTGGTCATATCTTTCCTTCCAAGGAGTAAGCGTCTTTTAATTTCATGGCTGCAGTCACCATCTGCAGTGATTTTGGAGCCCCCAGAAATAAAGTCGACACTATTTCCACTGTTTCCCCATCTATTTCCCATGAAGTGATGGAACCAGATGTCATGATCTTCGTTTTCTGAATGTTGAGCTTTAAGCCAACTTTTTCACTCTCTACTTTCACTTTCATCAAGAGGCTTTTTAGTTCCTCTTCACTTTCTGCCATAAGGGTGGTGTCATCTGCATATCTGAAGTTATTGATATTTCTCCCAGCAGTCTTGATTCCAGCTTATGCTTCTTCCAGTCCAGCGTTACTCATGATGTACTCTGCATATAAGTTAAATAAGCAGGGAGACAATATACAGCCTTGACGTACTCCTTTTCCTATTTGGAACCAGTCTGTTGTTCCATGTCCAGTTCTAACTGTTGCTTCCTCACCTGCATACAGATTTCTCAAGAGGCAGATCAGGTGGTCTGGTATTCCCATCTCTTTCAGAATTTTCCACAGTTTATTGTGATGCACACAATCAAAGGCTTTGGCATAGTCAATAAAGCAGAAAAAGATGTTTTTCTGGAAATCTCTTGCCTTTTTCCATGGTCCAGCGGATGTTGGCAATTTGATCTCTAGTTCCTCTGCCTTTTCTAAAACCAGCTTGAACATCAGGAAGTTCACGGTTCACATATTGCTGAAGCCTGGCTTGGAGAATTTTGAGCATTACTTTATTAGCATGTGAGATGAGTGCAATTGTGCGGTAGTTTGAGCATTCTTTGGCATTGCCTTTCTTAGGGATTGGAATGAAAACTCACCTTTTCCTGTCCTGTGGCCACTGCTGAGTTTTCCAAATTTGCTGGCATATTGAGTGTAGCACGTTCACAGCATCATCTTTCAGGATTTGAAAGAGCTCAACTGGAATTCCATCACCTCCACTTGCTTTGTTCATAGTGGTGCTTTCTAAGGCCCACTTGACTTCACATTCCAGGATGTCTGGCTCTAGGTGAGTGATCACACCATTGTGATTATCTGGGTTGTAAAGATCTTTTTTGTACAGCTCTTCTTTGTATTCTTGCCACCTCTTCTTAATATCTTCTGCTTCTGTTAGGTCCATACCATTTCTGTCCTTTATCGAGCCCATCTTTGCATGAAATGTTTCTTTTGTATCTCTAATTTTCTTGAAGAGATCTCTGGTCTTTCCCATTCTGTTATTTTCCTCTATTTCTTTGCATTGATCGCTGAGGAAGACTTTCTTATCTCTTCTTGCTATTCTTTGGAACTCTGCATTCAGATGCTTATATCTTTCCTTTTCTCCTTTGCTTTTTGCTTCTCTTCTTTTCACAGCTATTTATAAGGCCTCTCCAGACAGCCATTTTGCTTTTTTGCATTTCTTTTTCCTGGGGATAGTCTTGATCCCTGTTTCTTGTACAATGTCACTAACCTCATTCCATAGTTCATCATGCACTCTATCAGATCTAGGCCCTTAAATCTGTTTCTCACTTCCACTGTATAATCATAAGGGATTTGACTGAGGTCATATCTGAATGGTCTAGTGGTTTTCCCTACTGTCTTCAATTTAAGTCTGATTTTGGTAATAAGGAGTTCATGATCTGAGCCACATCAGCTCCTGGTGTCGTTTTTGTTGACTGTATAGAGCTTCTCCATCTTTGGCTGCAAAGAATATAGTCAATCTGATTTTGGTGTTGACCATCTGGTGATGTCCATGTGTAGAGTCTTCTCTTGTGTTATTGGAAGAGGGTGTTTGTTATGACCAGTGCGTTCTCTTGGCAAAACTCTATTGGTCTTTGCCCTGCTTCATTCCATATTCCAAGGCCAAATTTGCCTGTTACTCCACGTGTTTCTTGACTTCCTACTTTTGCATTCCAGTCCCCTATAATGAAAAGGACATCTTTTTTGGGTTCTAAAAGGTCTTGTAGGTCTTCATAGAACCATTCAACTTCAGCTTCTTCAGCATTACTGGTTGGGGCATAGACTTGGATTACTGTGACATTGAATGGATTGCCTTGGAAACGAACAGAGATCATTCTGTCGTTTTTGAGATTGCATCCAGGTACTGCATTTCAGACTCTTTTGTTGACCATGATGGCTACTCCATTTCTTCTGAGGGATTCCTGTCTGCAGTAGTAGATATAATGGTCATCTGAATTAAATTCACCCATTCCAGTCCATTTTAGTTCGCTACTTCCTAGAATGTTGACATTCACTCTTGCCATCTCTTGTTTGACCACTTCCAATTTGCCTTGATTCATGGACCTGACATTCCAGGTTCCTATGCAATATTGCTCTTTACAGCATCAAACCTTGCTTATATCACCATTCACATCCACAGCTGGGTATTGTTTTTGCTTTGGCTCCATCCCTTCATTCTTTCTGGAGTTATTTCTCCACTGATCTCCAGTAGCATATTGGGCACCTACTGACCTAGGGAGTTCCTTTTTCAGTATCCTATCCTTTTGCCTTTGCATACTGTTCATGGGGTTCTCAAGGCAAGAATACTGAAGCAGTTTGCCATTCCCTTCTCCAGTGTACCACATTCTGTCAGATCTCTCCACCATGACCTGACCGTTTTGGGTTGCCCCACCGGCATGGCTTAGTTTCATTGAGTTAGACAAGACTGTGGTCCTATTGTGATTAGATTGACTAGTTTTCAGTGTGTCTGCTCTTTGATGCACTCTTGCAACACCTACTGTCTTACTTGGGTTTCTCTTACCTTGGTTGTGGGGTATCTCTTCATGGCTGCTCCAGCAAAGCGCAACCGCTACTCCTTACCTTGGACGAAGGCTGTCTCTTCACCGCCGCCCTTCCTGACCTTCACCGTGGGATAGCTCCTCTAGGCCCTCCTGTGTCAGCACAGCCACCGCTCCTTGGAGTTGGGGTTGGTCCTCCCAGCCACCGCCCCTGGCCTCTGACGTGGGGTAGCTCCTCCCGATCACTGTCCCTGACCTCGTACTTGGGAAGCTCCTCTCGGCTGTTCCTGCGCCGTCGCAGCCTGGCACTCTCGGCCACTGCCCTTGACCTCAGACGTGGAGTAACTCCTCTTGGCCGCTGCCTTTCGGACATGGGGTCCTCCCGGCTTCTGCCTCTGTCCTCGGACTTGGGGTAACTCCTCTTGGCCACACTTAGTGGTGATTGCAGCCATGAAATTAAAAAATGCTTACTCCTTGTAAGGAAAGTTATGCCCAACTTAGACAGCATATTAAAAAGCAGAGACATTACTTTGTCAACAAAGGTCTGTCTAGTCAAGGCTATGGTTTTTCCAGTAGTCATGTGCGGATGTAAGAGTTGGACTATAAAGAAATTTGAGCACCGAAGAATTGATGCTTTTGAACTGAGTGAAAAGATTCTTGAGAGTCCCTTGGACTGCAAGGAGATCCAACCAGTCCATCTCATGTTCGACTCTGTGACCCCATGGACTGTAGCTCACCAGGCTCCTCTGTTCGTGGGATTCTCCAGGCAAGAATACTGGAGTGAGTTGCCATTTCCTTCTCCAGGGGATCCTAAAGGAAGTCAGTTCTAAATATTCATTGGAAGGACTGATGTTGAAGCTGAAACTCAATACTTTGGCCACCTGATGCGAAGAAATGACTCATTTGAAAAGACCCTGATGCTGGGAAACATTGAAGAAGGGAGGAGAAGGGGACAACAGAGCATGAGAAGGTTGGATGGCATCACTGACTCAATGGACATGAGTTTGAGTAAACTCCAGGAGTTCATGATGGACAGGGAGTCCTGGTGTGCTGCAATCCATGGGGTCACAAAAAAGTTGGACACGACTGAGCGAATGAACTGAACTGAACTGAGTAGAAGTGTATCTAAGAAGTACGGGAACCAAATAAAGGTATCCCCAATGGCCAAAGTGTGAGAATTTGAGTAATAGAATAAATAAAACAGTATTGCTTATAACCCAAAGTATACACTAAATATCTATGTGTACATACTTATACATATAAATAATTGAATAAATTAATAAATGTGAAGAAGAGATAAATCTCTTGTGTAGAATAATTCAAATAATTTATGGAGATACTCTTCCTCAAGGAGGGAATTATAACACTTCTTAAAGTATGGTCTGTGCATAGTGATTTGCTTCCAAAGAGTATAGGATAAAGGGAAGAAGGGCAGTATAACTTACAGTGGAGAAACTTGACAAATACTACTTCAGCCAGGTGATGAAGGTCAACATCAACAGTCATAAATCATGTTGATAATATTTACCTTTGACATAAAGTGATGAAAATGACACTTAACCTTTGTGATCTTCCTCCTCCTAATCCAAAACTTCAGTCTTATTATGAGAAATTATCCAGCAAAAACCCAAGAGAAGCATTCTGCAAATACCTGACCAATAATTCTCAGGAGTGTCAAGGCCTACAAAAACAAAGAAAGTCTGAGAAACTGTCAGAGTTCAGGAGATGTGTCAATTAAATGTCATGGATGGGATCCTGGAACAGGGAAAGGACATTCAGTTCAGTTCAGTTCAGTTGCTCAGTCATGTCCGACTCTTTGCGACCCCATGAATCACAGCACGCCAGGCCTCCCTGTCCATCACCAACTCCCGGAGTTCACCCAAACTCATCAAGTTGGTGATGCCATCCAGCCATCTCATCCTTTGTCGTCCCCTTCTCCTCTTGCCCCCAGTCACTCCCAGCATCAGGGTCTTTTCCAATGAGTCAGCTCTTTGCATGAGGTGGACAAAGTATAGGAGTTTTAGCCTCAGCATCAGTCCTTCCAAAGAACACCCAGGACTGGGTTCCTTTAGGATGGACTGGTTGGATCTCCTTGCAGTCCAAGGGACTCTCAAGAGTCTTCTCCAACACCACAGTTCAAAAGCATCAATTCTTCTGCACTCAGCATTCTTCACAGTCCAACTCTCACATCCATACATGACCACTGGAAAACATATAGCCTTAACTAGACAGACCTTTATTGGCAAAGTAACGTCTCTGCTTTTTAATATGCTATCTAAGTTGGGCATAACTTTCCTTCCAAGGAGTAAGTGTCTTTTAATTTCATGGCTGCAGTCACCATCTGCAGTGATTTTGGAGCCCAGAAAAATAAAGTCTGACACTGTTTCCACTGTTTCCCCATCTCTTTCCCATGAAGTGATGGGACCAGATGCCATGATCTTCGTTTTCTGAATGTTGAGCTTTAAGCCAATTTTTTCACTCTCCACTTTCACTTTCATCAAGAGGCTTTTTAGTTCCTCTTCACTTTCTGCCATAAGGGTGGTGTCATCTGCATATCTGAGGTTATTGATATTTCTCCCAGCAATCTTGATTCTGGCTTGTGCTTCTTCCAGCCCAGCGTTTCTCATGATGTACTCTGCACATAAGTTAAATAAACAAGGTGACAATATACAGCCTTGACTTACTCCTTTTCCTGTTCGAAACCAGTCTGTTATTCCATGTCCAATTCTAACTGTTGCTTCATCCTGCATGTAGGCTTCTCAAGAGGCAGGTTGAGTGGTCTGGTACTTCCATCTCCTGCAGAATTTTCCAGTGTTTATTGTGATCCACACAGTCAAAGGCTTTGGCATAGTCAATAAAGCAGAAATAGATGATTTTCTGGAACTCTCTTGCTTTTTCCATGATCCAGCAGATGTTAGCAATTTGATCTCTGGTTCCTCTTCCTTTTCGAAAACCAGCTTGAACATCTGGAAGTTTATGGTGCATGTATTGCTGAAGCCTGGCTTGGAGAATTTTGAGCATTACTTTACTAGCATGTGAGATGAGTACAATTGTGTGGTAGTTTGAGCATTCTTTGGCATTGCCTTTCTTTGGGATTGGAATGAAAACTGACCTTTTCCAGTCCTGTGGCCACTGCTGAGTTTTCCAAATTTGCTGGCATATTGAGTGTAGCATGTACACAGCATCATCTTTCAGATTTTGAAAGAGCTCAACTGGAATTCCATCACCTCCACTAGCTTTGTTTGTAGTGATGCTTTCTAAGGCCCACTTGACTTTGCATTCCAGAATGTCTGGCTCTAGGTGAGTGATCATACCATTGTTATTATCTGGGTCATGAAGATCTTTTTTGTACAGTTCTTCTGTGTATTCTTGCCACCTCTTCTTAATATCTTCTGCTTCTCTTAGGTCCATATCATTTCTGTCCTTTACTGTGCCCATCTTTGCATGAAATATTTCCTTTGTATCTCTAATTTTCTTGAAGAGACCTCTAGGCTTTCCCATTCTATTGTTTTCCTGTATTTCTTTGCATTGATTGCTGAGGAAGGCTTTCTTATTTCTCCTTGCTATTCTTTGGAACTCTGCATTCAGATGCTTATACCTTTCCTTTTCTATTTTGCTTTCACTTCTCTTCTTTTCACAGCTATTTGTAGGCCTCCTCAGACAGCCATTTTGCTTTTTTGCATTTCTTTTCCCTGGGGATAGTCTTGATCCCTGTACAATGCCACGAACCTCCATCCGTAGTTCATCAGGCACTCTGTCTATCAGATCTAGTCCCTTAAATCTATTTCTCACTTCCACCGTATAATCATAAGGGATTTGATTTAGGTCATACCTGAATGGTCTCGTGGTTTTCCCTACTTTCTTCAATTTAAGTCTGAATTTGGCAATAAGGAGTTCATGATCTGAGCCACAGTCGGCTCCCGGTCTTATTTTTGCTGACTCTATAGAGCTTCTCCATCTTCGGCTGCAAAGTATATAATCAATCTGATTTCAGTGTTGACCATCTGGTGATGTCCATGTGCCGAGTCTTCTCTTGTGTTGTTGGAAGAGGGTGTTTGCTATGAGCAGTGCCGTTTCTTGGGAAAGTCTATTAGCCTTTTCCCTACTTCATTCCAAGGCCCAATTGGCCTGTTACTCCACAGAGATCATTGTGTCGTTTTTGAGATTGCATGCAAGTACTGCATTTTCTACTCTTTTTTTGACTGTGATGGCCATTTCATTTCTTCTAAGGGATTCCTGCCCACAGTAATCGATATAATGGTCATCTGAGTTGAATTCACTCATTCCAGTCCATTTTAGTCTGCTGATTCCTAGAATGTTGACGTTCACTCTTGCCATCTCTTGTTTGACCACTTCCAATTTGCCTCGATTCATGGACCTAACATTCCAGGTTCCTATGCAATATTGCTCTTTACAGCATCAGACCTTACTTCTATCACCAGTCACATCCACAGCTGGGTGTTGTTTTTGCTTTGGCTCCATCCCTTCATTCTTTCTGGAGTTTGATCTCCTGTAGCATATTGGGCACCTACCAACCTGGGGAGTTCCTTTTTCAGTACCCTATCATTTTGTCTTTTCATACTGTTCATGGGGTTCTCAAGGCAAGAATACTGAAGTGGTTTGCCATTCCCTTCTCCAGTGGACTACATTCTGTCAGAATTCAAGAGATGTGTCAATTAAGTGTCATGGATGGGATTCTGGAACAGGGAAAGGACATTGCTGCTGCTGCTGCTGTTGCTAAGTCACTTCAGTCGTGTCCGACTCTGTGTGACCCCATAGACGGCAGCCCACCAGGCTCTGCCATCCCTGGGATTCTCCAGGCAAGAGCACTGGAGTGGGTTGCCATTGCCGTCTCCATTGTGTGAAAGTGAAAAGTGAAAGTGAAGTCGCTCAGTAGTGTCCGACTCTTAGTGACCCCATGGACTGCAGCCTACCAGGCTCCTCCATCCACGGGATTTTCCAGGCAAGAGTACTGGAGTGGCTTGCCATTGCCTTCTCCGGAAAGGACATTAGATAAAACTAAAGAAACCTGAAGAAACTATGCATATCATTTAATGATAATGTATCAATATTGATCCATTAATTGTAACAAATACACGAAACTAATGTTCACAAGGGGAAACTTGGTGTGGGATTACAGGAATTCTGTACCATCTTCCTTTTTTTAAATCTAAAACTAGCAATTGGCATGTTTGTACTAAGTTGATTCAGTCGTGTCTAGCTCTTTGAAACTCCTTGGACTGGAGACTCTCAGTCTCCCTTGTCCATGGGATTCATCTCACATGGATACTGGTGTGGTTTGCCATGCCCTATTCTAGGGGATCTTCCCAACCCAGTGATTGAATCTGTGTCTCTTGTGTCTCCTGCATTGGTTAGCAGGTTCTTTACCACTAGAGAGACTTCCCTGGTGGCTCAGATGGTAAAGCATCTGCCTACAATTCAGGAGACCCGAGTTCGATCCCTGGGTGTGAAAGATCCTCTAGAGAAGGAAATGGCAACCCACTCCAGTACTCTTGCCTGGAAAATCTCATGGGAGGAGCCTGGTAGGCTACAGTTCGTGGGGTTGCAAAGAGTTGGACATGACTGAGCGACTTTACTTACCACTAGTGCCACCTCAGAAGCCACTGAGAAGTTTGTAAGGCTGCTGTTTAAATGAAAACTTCTTAGTCTGTTTTTTAGTTTTGATCACTAGTGATCACAATATTAACAATTTGCTTAGTATCTTATCTAATTTTTCTAAAAATTTTTGGTTAGATATAAATGTCTGTGTGTGTTTAGATATGTGTGTTGCTTTTCTTATAGAAGTGGAATCTTCTTCGGAGAAATGTCTGTTTAGTTTTTTGGCCCATTTTTTGATTGGGTCATTTATTTTTCTGGAACTGAGCTGTAGGAGTTGCTTGTATATTTTTGAGGTTAGTTCTTTGTCAGTTGCTTCATTTGCTATTATTTTCTCCCATTCTGAAGGCTGTCTTTCCACCTTGCTTATAGTTTCCTTTGTTGTGCTGCTGCTGCTACTGCTAAGTAGCTTCAGTCATGTCCGACTCTGCGCGACCCCATAGACGGTAGCCCACCAGGCTCCCCTGTCCCTGGGATTCTCCAGGCAAGAACACTGGAGTGGGTTGCCATTTCCTTCTCCAATGCATGAAAGTGAAAAGTGAAAGTGAAGTTGCTCAGTTGTTTCTGACTCCCAGCCACCCCATGGACTGCAGCCAACCAGGCTCCTTGGTCCATGGGATTCTTCAGGCAAGAGTACTGGAGTGGGATGCCGTTGCCTTCTCTGTCTTTTGTTGTGCAGAAGCCTTTAATTCTTTAATTTTAATTAGGTCTCATTTGTTTATTTTTCCTTTTATATCCAATATTCTGGGAGGTGGGTCATAGAGGATCCTGCTGTGATTTATGTCAGCGAGTGTTTTGCCTATGTTCTCCTCTAAGAGTTTTATAGTTTCTGGTCTTATGTTTAGGTCTTTAATCCATTTTGAGTTTATTTTTGTGTATGGTGTTAGAAAGTGTTCTAGTTTCATTCTTTTACAAGTGTTTAACCAGTTTTCCCAGCACCACTTGTTAAAGAGATTGTCTTTAGTCCATTGTATATTCTTGCCTCCTTTGTCAAAGATAAGGTGTCCATAGGTGTGTGGATTTATCTCTGGGCTTTCTATTTTTTCCATTGATCTATATTTCTGTCTTTGTGCCAGTACCATACTGTCTTGATGACTGTGGCTTTGTAGTAGAGCCTGAAGTCAGGCAGGTTGATTCCTCCAGTTCCATTCTTCTTTCTCAAGATTGCTTTGGCTATTCAAAGTTTTTTGTATTTCCACACAAATTGTGAAATTATTTGTTCTAGCTCTGTGAAAAATACCATTGGTAGCTTGATAGCGATTGCATTGAATCTATAGATTGCTTTGGGTAGTATACTCATTTTCACTATATTGTTTCTTCTGATCCACGAACATGGTATATTTCTCCATCTATTAGTGTCCTCTTTGATTTCTTTTACCAGTGCTTTATAGTTTTCTATATATAGGTCTGGTTTCTTTAGGTAGATATATTCCTAAGTATTTTATTCTTTTCATTGCAATGGTAAATGGAATTGTTTCCTTAATTTCTCTTTCTAATTTCTCCAAAGAAGATACACAGATGGCTAACAAACACATGAAAAGATGCTCAACATTACTCATTATCAGAGAAATGCAAATCAAAACCACAATGAGGTACCATTTCACGCCAGTGAGAATGGCTGCGATCCAGAAGTCTATAAGCACTAAATCCTGGAAAGGGTGTGGAGAAAAGGGAACCTTCTTACACTGTTGGTGGGAATGCAAACTAGTACAGCCACTATGGAGAACAGTGTTGAGATTCCTTAAAAATCTGGAAATATAACTGCCTTATGACCTAGCAATCCCACTGCTGGGCATACACACCAAGGAAACCAGAACTGAAAGAGACACATGTACCCCAATGTTCATCGCAGCACTGTTTATAGTAGCCAGGACATGGAAGCAACCTAGATGTCCATCAGCAGATGAATGGATAAGAAAGCTGTGGTACATATACACAATGGAATATTACTCAGCAATTAAAAAGAATACATTTGAATCAGTTCTAATGAGGTGGATGAAACTGGAGCTTATTATACAGAGTGAAGTAAGCCAGGAAGAAAAACACCAATACGGTATACTAACGCATATATATGGAATTTAGAAAGATGGTAATGATAACCCTGTATGTGAGACAGCAAAAGAGACACAGATGTATAGAACAGTCTTTTGGACCCTATGGAAGAGGGCGAGGGTGGGACGATTTGGGAGAATGGTGAAACATGTATACCGAAACATGTATAATATCATATAAGCAATGAATCACCAGTCCAGGTTCCATATAGGATGCTTGGGGCTGGTGCACTGGGATGACCCAGAGGGAGGGTACAGGGAGGGAGGTGGGAGGGGGGTTCAGGATGGGGAACACGTGTATGCCCGTGGCAGATTCATGTTGATGTGTGGCAGAACCAATACAATATTGTAAAGAAATTAGCCTCCAATTAAAATAAATAAATTTAAATTTAAAAAAAGAAGCAGAATCATATTAGGACATATTTTTTAGTTTGCTGGGTTAATTTGATAACATAAAATGAACATTGCTCTATGAAGTGTATGAATATTTATTTTGCTCCTTTAATGCCAGCATAATATTCTATGTTATGAATATACTATCCATACATTATCTCTAATTTTTGGCTGATAGAACTAATGTACATCTTAAGGATATATTCTTACCCATATTTGCCATATTAGTCTGTTGCTTAGAAGAAAAGTTAAAAGGATACAAAAATTCTTTCATTTCTTTGTATTATGATTTTGGAATTTTATGTCATGATTAGGTAGATTATAGAAATAGCTTTAATATATTATTTTCTGCTATTCATTACTTTTAATATTCATGTTAGCAACTTTACTCCATCTGGAAAATATTATTTGCAATTTCTTTTTCTCCTAAATGGAGAGTATTTTAAATATCATTTATTGAATAGTCCATTTTCCCCTGGGATTTGAAATGCTACATTTTAAAATATACTAACCTCTTTTATAGGCATGGAATTGAATTCTGTCATCATTTTATCCTATCCTATTTGTCTACTCCAATATGTAGACTTATAGTGTGTTTTGATAGCTGGTAAGATGATTTCCTCCTTATTATTACTTCTTTTATAAAATTTCTTCCTTATTACTTTGCAAGAAAAGAATCAAGGATTAACTAAAAACATTATTTTCTATTGTTAGCCCTCCTCCTCTTTCTCTTTTCTCTCTTTCTTCTGCTGATCTCCCTTCTTTTCTTCTTTCTTTTTTACTTTTGTTGATAAATTTTGCCTTCAAGGTTATTTTTTGTTTGTTTTTTAATTTTTGTGGCTGGCATTTGGAACAAGGTCTTTTGGTAAACACTTTCCCCCTAAATTTACTATTACTATGACACCTTCGCAAAAGCAACTTAGTTAATATTTATAATTTAACTGACTATCTTACTGAAAGTTGTTGGTTTTAGTTTTGCTATCTTACTCTTGGTTTTTCTACATGGTATACATGTAGCTCTTTAATTCATACAAACCTGGAATGGTTTCTTGCTTTAGGTAAAGGCTCTAGATCTTCATTTGGTTAAAATTTTAAAGCAGGGAGTCTACTTATATGTTTCAAAGCCAAGTACTTTGTCCTCCCTCTCCTAGAAATGAGGGTTTCAGTGGGGTCATAATAGCATAGGAACCTATGAGAAAGAGAATGGAGAGTTAAAAAGGGATGAAATAAGAAGAGGGCTGTGAGAAACCAGGATTCAGGAGTAGCTGGGGAGAAAAATATTGGTAAGATGTGACAGGTTGGTCTCAGTAAGCAAGTATAGATGGGTCAAAGTATGTATAGTGATTGAGGCATAATGGATAATATTTGATTCAGAAGATACTGCAATATTTCAATAGAAGCATTGAAATGATCCTGCAATATTGCAACAGAAGTATTGCCTTGTATGTACCAATAATCTTTGTCATCTCTCTATTACCCTAAACTATATTTGTTGATTAATCTAAATTCCCTAATAAGAGGCTTCTTGCTGTTGATATTTATGTTAAAACTCATTATGTCTATTAATTTGAAGACACGTGCTACTGATAGTAGCTGGAAAATGGCATCTTTCTGATTGAATACTGAAGGCCAGAACTGGCTTTAGAGATCTGATGTGGTCAAGGCATGCAGGATACAGATTCAGTGTAGGGCAAGGGCACAACTTGAGTTGAAGGTTATTTGTTGTTATTTGTTTATATGTTTAATGTATCAATATATGTTGGAGTGGGGGGAATGCCATTTAGGTAGTGTAATTCAATTATACATTCAATTTTAATTTTAGGGAGACATATTTTATCAGTTTTGGCAATAAATCTATGCTGTTTTATAAAATGGAGAAATCTCCATATTTTTATATGGCCTGGGGTAATTTAGTAATGTTGGAATCATTTTTAAATTTGGCCTTTTATAGTGGCAGAGTACATTTCTTACTGTGTTGTGTTTATTACATTTCTCTCTCATTTCCTAGCAATTGGAGGAACTACACAGAATCCACTTTCTTACTTACATAGGAGGCATAAATTGGAAGGTTGGAAAATGGAAAAACAATGTTGAAGACTCATGAGAAAAGAGTAATGGAGTCAATGCCAGAACAGCATGTTGAGGGCTGTTCTATAAATACTCTGGGGCTTTTCAAAGAGACGTTACTTACAGGGCAAAAGTCCAGTCTTTTCTTTTGATTTTGACCTAAGCACTCTTTATCTAAATTACATGATAATATAATTTATTTATATTTATGTAAATAATATGATTTTTTTTAAGTAAAAAAACATTTGCAATCCTAGAAAAGCAAGACTGTGGTAACCACAGTAACACGGACAATAAGTGCAGTTCAGGATCACTAAAAGAAGGTGTGAGGTTCTACAGTTTTTAAATGGTTTCTGAGTTATGTCTTCTTCTTATAATGGGATGACTTCAGTCAACTTATACATGCAAAAACAGGAAAATGACAGTAAGTTTTGCTTTTTTACCAGGTTTTAAATGGTGGATTTTATTTCTTAAGCACATATACAGACATTTTCTTATGTTCAGAATCTAATATATATATATATATATATATATATATATACACACACATTAACATGTAACATTTCATTTCTTTTTAATACAATAATTTAATATATGAAAAATTCTTCAATGCTAGTTTTGCACTATATTTATCATTGTCCACTTTAAAAAATGATCTCTATGTATTGGTTCTTACAAAAACATGAAAAGACATAGCTGGTGTTTACACTGGTGAGTTTTGGTAGAAAAATCTACTCCTAACATTACTTAAAGAGAGAATCTGGATTTATTAAAGCAAATTTCTTAACACAAGCTGTATTAAATTTTGTTTAATATTTGTGGATAAAAAATTTAAAGCCTACTTCACTTTTAAAGTGAAGGAAACTATCAACCAACAATTAACAAGTGGTTAATATCCAAAATACATACAAAACTCACACAACTTGACATTAAAAAGCAAACAACACAATTGAAAAATGGGCAGAGGACTGGGACAGACATTTCTCCAAAGATATACACATGGTCAACAGGCACGTAAAAAGATGTTCAGTATCAGAAATCATCAGAGAAATGCAGTTCAAAGCCACAGTGAAATATCACCTCACACTTGTCAGAATGACTGTTATTAAAAAGACAACAAATAAAAAGAGTTGGTGAGGATCTGAAGAAAAGAGAACTCTGATTTGTGGGAATGTAATTTGGTGGATGAGATAGTTGATCATCACCAACTCAATGGGCATGAGTTTGAGCAAACTCTGGGAGATAGTGAAGGACAGGGAAGCCTGGCATACTGCAGTCCATAGTCTTAGCAACTGACAATTTGGTGGAGCCATTATGGAAAACTGTCTGGTGATCCCTAAGGAAAAAAATCAAAACTATAATTGCTATATGATACAGAAAATTACACTCCTGGGTATTTATCTGAAGATGATGAAAACACTAATTAGAACAGGTATATGTATACTTATACTCACTGCAAGATAATTTACAATAGCTAAGGTATAGAAACAACCTAAATGCCCACCAATAGAGGAATGGATAAAGAAAATGTTGTATGTGCGTGCACACACTCACACACACACACACTGGAAATTAGCCTTAAAAAGAATGAAATCTTGCAATTTGAAACAACATGGATGGACCTAGAGGGTGTTATCTTAAGTGAAATGAGTCAGAGAGAGACACATGCTCTATGATTTCACCTATATATGGAACCTAAAAACCAAAACAAATGAACAAACATGGCTAAACAGAAAGAGAGTCATAGATACAGAGAACAAACAGGTGGTTGCCAGAGGAGAGTGAGTTGGGGGGAGGAGAGAAATAAGTAAGGGAGATTAAGAGGTACAAACTTCCCATTGCAAAATAAATGAGTCACAGGTATGAAATGTACAGTGTAGGGAATATAGTCAATAATTAAATCTGTATAGTGACAGCTGGCACTTAAACTTATCATGGTGATTATTTTTAAATGTATAAAAATACTGAACTACTATGCCATGTATCAGGGAATAACATCATGTTGTAGGTCAATTATACTTAAAAAATAAACACAAACAACAACAGCAAAAAACTGGGAAAAGAGATCAGATTTGTGGTCACTAGAGGTGAGGGGTGAGGGAAAGATGGAGGAAGATTATCAAAAGATACAAACGTTCATTTGTAAGATAAATAATTACTAGTAAAGTAATTCACAACATGATAAGTGTAAGTAACACTGCTATACCTTATGTGTGAAAGTTGCTGAGAGAGTAAATCCTGAGTTCTCATCACAAATAAATATATATTTTTTCTATTTCTTTAGTATTGTATCCATATAAAATTATGAATGTTTACTAACTTGATTGTGGTAACTATTTCATGAGGTATGTAAGTCAAATCATTATGCTGTACACCTTAAGCTTATACAATGTGTATATCAAGTATGTCTCAATAAAACTGAAAGGAAAATATGCATATTTATAAGGATAACAAAAAATATACATACTTACAAGGATAACATTAACATCCATTAGAATGGCTATTACCAAGCCAAACCAAACCAAAAACCCAGAAAAGAAGCAGTGTTGGGAGGATGTGGAAAAACTGGAACTGTGCAATTTTGAACTTTCTTAATTCTCCAAATCGTTCATTATTGCTTTTTCTTACTCAATATTGTGTGCCCTTCTCCCTTCTTTCATCTAGAATGAAACCTAACAAATTTTCAAGATTTGACTTAGTTGCTGTTCTCTCCAGGGAGATGTCTAAATATCACCCATACCAGACCTTGCTGCTTTTGCTATATTTCCCAAATACTCGAGTATTACTATCAGTGGACTTACCACTTTACATTGTAATAATTACTTTGTCTCCAGAGGCTCCTCCAAGACCAGGTTCATACTAGATGTACCTTTTTACACCTCACTTTAGAATGTTCTCAATAAAGTTTGTTGCAATAAAGTATACTTTAATTAAATAAAGAGAATCTTCTCAGTGGAAATAAGAGTTGAAGGAGAAAATAAAAATGGCTTTAAAGGGAATGTTCTTGCACTGTTGGTGGGAATGTAAATTGATACAGCCACTATGGAAGACAGTATGGAGATTCCTTAAAAAACTAGGAATAAAACCACCATATGACAAAGCAATCACACTTCTAGGTATATACCCTGAGGAAACCAGGGTTGAAAAAGACAAATGTATCCCATTGTTCATTGAAGCACTATTTACAATAGCTAGAACATGGAAGCAACCTAGATGTCCACGAACAGATGAATGGATAAAGAAGTTGTGGTACATGTATATAGTGGAATATTACTCAGCCATAAAAGGAACACATTTGAGTCAGTTCTGATGAGGTGGATGAGCCTAGAACCTATTATACAGAATGAAGTGTGTCAGAAAGAGAAAGATAAATATCGTATTCTAACGCACATATACAGACTCTCGAAAAATGGTTCTGAAGAATTTATTTACAGGACAGTAATGGAGAAACAGATAGAATAGACTTATGGATGTGGAGAGAGGGGAGGAGAGAGTGAGATGTATGGAAAGAGCAAAGATGTATGGAAACTTACATTATCATATGTAAAATAGATAGCCAATAGCTATTTGCTGTATGGATCAGGAAACTCAAACAGGGGCTCTGTATCAAACTAAAAGGGTAAGATGGGGAGGGAGAAGAGAGGGAGGTTCAAAAGGGAGGGGATATATGTATAGCTATGGCTGATTCACGTTGAGGTTTGAAAGAAAACACAAAATTCTGTAAAGAACTTATCCTTCAATAATAATAATAATTAATAATATGTTGAATGACCTAGGAGAGAATTGCTAAAATTGCACAAAATCAAGGTGGAAAGATGTATTAAATCAATTGATAGCACTTCATAGAAAGTTCCTGAAACTTCTGAAGCTTTTTTTTTTTTTAATAAAAATAAGAAACCCACGACAAGAGATAAGCACAGTAAAAAAAAAAAAAAAAAAAAAGAGGCTTAAAATTTTTCTGTATATTTTTAACTTGTATGTATAGTACTGTGAGATTCTCTGTGCAGAAGAAGCACAAAGCTGTGATCTTGGGAGCATGGATTCGTCAGCATAGTCAATTCAGGCATACTATGAAATAAGCCATTTGTTTTGTGCTTTAAGGCAGTTTCAATTTAAAAAGAAGTTGCATATGAAACTTTGAAACTTTCATATAAAGACTTACTTTGTCTTTATATTGCTCATATTTCCAAATTTGACTTAGGGATTTCTTGAGAAAGAAAGAAAAGTAAAATACACATTTTAAATGCAATTTCTAAACAAGACATATAAACATATTCAAGTATATTATATGTATTTTTTACTTGGGGAAAAAAAAAAAAGGTTTAATCCACTTAACAATAGAGATATATCTATTTCAGTTCACTTCAGTTCAGTTGCTCAGTCATGTCCGACTCTTTGAGAGCCCATGAACTGCAGCATGCCAGGCCTCCCTGTCCATCACCAACTCCCAGAGTACACCCAAACCCATGTCCATTGTGTCTGTGATGCCATCCAACCATCTCATCCTCTATTGTCCCCTTCTCCTCCTGCCCTCAATCTTTCCCACCATCAGGGTCTTTTCAAAAGAGTCAGTTCTTCATATCAGGTGGCCAACATATTGGAGTTTCAGCCTCAACATAAGTCCTTACAATGAACACTCAGGACTGATATCCTTTAGGATGGACTGGTTGGATCTCCTTGCAGACCAAGGGACTCTCAAGAGTCTTCTCCAGCACCACAGTTTAAAAGCATCAATTCTTCCGCGCTCAGTTTTCTTTTTAGTCCAATTCTCACATCCATACATGACTACTGGGAAAACCATAGCCTTGACTAGATGGACCTTTGATGACAAAGTGATGTCTCTGATTTTTAATATGCTATCTAGGTTGGGCATAACTTTCCTTCCAAGGAGTATGCGTCTTTTAATTTCATGGCTGCAATCACCATCTGCAGTGATTTTGGAGCCCAAAAAAATGAAGTCTGACACTGTTTCCACTGTTTCCCCATCTATTTCCCATGAAGTGATGGGACCAGATGCCATGATCTTAGTTTTCTAAGCTTTAAGCCAACTTTTCCACTCTCCTCTTTCACTTTCATTAAGCGGCTCTTTAGATCTTCTTCAGTTTCTGCCATATGGGTGGTGTCATCTGCATATCTCAAGTTATTGATATTTCTCCCAGCAATCTTGATTCCAGCTTGTGCTTCTTCTAGCCCAGCATTTCTCATGATGTACTTTGCATAGAAGTTAATAAGCATGGTGACAATATACAGCCTTGACGTACTCCTTTTCCTATATGGAATCAGTCATATCTATTTCAGTTCTTTAGGAATTCCACAATTTAGGAACTGCATATGTATTTTATAAGCACACATATTTTATAAATAATATTCTATAGTAAACCATTTCTAAATAGTCAGAAAATTAAAGGGCCAAATTTCTTTTGGATTTAAACAAAGTTTTTCATGTGAACATTTGCCTCTAATGTTGAGTCTCTGAATGTGTTATTCAGATTAATATAAGCTTCACTGGTATTAGCCATGTTACAGATCTAGCCCCTGATGTCTAGGGTCTTATTTGTTTGTAGATTTGACAGAAAGGAAATCAAGAAATTCAAAGTGATAAGAACCCTATAGGGATAAGTATAGAATCTTATGAAAACACTGAGTGCCTGGTGGGTATTCAGAGGAGACAAAAAAAAAAAAAAAAAGTGCTATGTAAGCTGAGATTAAAAGGTCAAGTAGGAAATAGGTGTTTTCATCATGTGAAGTTCTCAGAGGAAAAAGGAAAGTATAGAAGTGTGTTTTGGATGGAGGAATGGTTCACATAGAGAGAGGAGAAAATATGGCACAACTATGAGTAATTCAAGATGCTGGGGTGAACGTAGAGCATCTTCACATCATAAACTTGATGATGAAGCATCTGGGAGACCTTCTAATAAATTTTGACTTTCACATTTCATATTCAGAGAACACTATGAAACTTTAGAAGGAATAAATTTTTACAAAGGATGAGTGAGAGAATATCTTTACCTTTTAGCACAGTTACCCCCCAAAATCTGAATTAGAGGCAGGGATACCAGTAAGAAAGTGTTTGTAGTGCTTTGAAGAAGAAATGATGATGACTTGAGTTCTTTCAGGAAGAACACTTAACAGGATTTATTGATTAATCGGTTATTGTGGAAGGTGGGGGTGCTAACTAAAACCGTTATTGATAGGTGTTGGTTCCCAGAAGACATGCTTCTATAGAATTCCTGTTGACTTGAACAGAAGTTTTATTCATAATGTGATTAAGCTATCTATAATCCAGGAGATTCTAGATTTTCATTATAAGTGATTGGAATGCAAAAGTAGGAAGTCAAGTAACACCTGGAATACCAGGCAAATTTGACCCTGGAGTACAGAATGAAGCAGAGCAAAGGCTAATAGAGTTTTGCCAAGAGAACACACTGATCATAGCAAACACCCTCTTCCAACAATACAAGAGAAGACTCTACACAAGGGCCTCACCAGATGGTCAACACCGAATTCAGACTGACTATATTCTTTGCAGCCAAAGATGGAGTTTTGCTCTATACAGTCAGCAAAAACAAGATTGGGAGCCAACTGTGGCTCAGATCATGAACCCCTTATTGCCAAATTCAGACTTAAATTGAAGAAAGTAGGGAAAACCATGAGACCATTGAGGTATGACCTAAATTAAATCCCTTATGATTATACAGTGGAAGTGAGAAATATATTTAAGGGATTAGATCTGATAGACAGAGTGCCTGATGAACTATGGATGGAGGTTCATGACACTGTATAGGAGACAAGGAGCAAGACCATCCCCAAGAAAAAGCAATGCAAAAAAGCAAAATGGCTGTTGAAGAGGCCTTATAAATAGCTGTGAAAAGAAGAAAAGAAAAAAGCAAAGGAGAAAAGGAAAGATATAAGCATCTGAATGCAGAGTTCCAAAGTATAGCAAGGAGAGATAAGAAAGCCTTCCTCAGTGGTCACTGCAAAGAAATAGAGGAAAACAATAGAATGGGAAAGACTAGAGAGCTTGTTAAGAAAATTAGAGATACTAAGGAAACATTTCACAAAAGATGGGCTCAATAAAGGACAGAAATGGTATTGACCTAACAGAAGCAGAAGATATTAAGAAGAGGTGGCAAGAATACACAAAAAAACTGAACAAAAAAAGATTTGAATGACCCAGATCATCATGATGGTGTGATCACTCACCTGGAGCCAGACATCCTGGAATGTGAAGTCAAGTGGGCTTTAGGAAGCATCACTACTAACAAAGGTAGTGGAGGTGATGGAATTCCAGGTGAACTCTTTCAAATCCTAAAAGATGATGCTGTGAAAGTGCTGCACTCAATATGCCAGCAAATTTGGAAAATAGCAGTGGCCACAGGACTGGAAAAGGTCAGTTTTCATTCCAATTCCAAAGAAAGGCTATGCCAAAGAATGCTCAAACTACTGTACAATTGGACTCATCTCACATGCTAGTAAAGTAATGCTCAAAATTCTCCAAGCCAGGCTTCAACAATACGTGAACTATGAAATTCCAGATGTTCAAGCTGGTTTTAGAAGAGGCAGAGAAACCAGAGATCAAATTACCAACATCCACTGGGTCATCAAAAAAGCAAGAGAGTTCCAAAAAAACATCTATTTCTGCTTTATTGACTATGCTAAAGCCTTTGACTGTGTGGATCACAACAAACTGTGGAAAATTCTGGAAGAGATGCAAATACCAGACCACCTGCCTCTTGAGGAATCTGTATGGAGGTCAGGAAGCAACAGTTAGAACCGGACATGGAACAATAGACTGGTTCCAAATAGGAAAAGGAGTACATCAAGGTTGTATATTGTCACCCTGCTTATTTAACTTCTATGCAGACTTCATCATGAGAAACACTGGACTGGATGAAGCAAAAGCTAGAATCAAGATTGTTGGGAGATATGTCAATAACCTCAGATATGCAGATAACACCACCCTTATGGCAGAAAGTGAAGAAGAACTAAAGAGCCTCTTGATGAAAGTGAAAGAGGAGAGTGGAAAAGTTGGCTTAAAGCTCAACATTCAGAAAATGAAAATCATGGCATCTGGTCCCATCACTTCCTGGGAAATAGATGGAGAAACAGTGGAAACAGTGTCAGACTTTATTATGGGGGGCTCTAAAATCACTGCAAATGGTTATTGCAGCCATGCAATTAAAAGACGCTTACTCCTTGGAAGGAAAGTTATGCCCAACCTAGATAGCATATTCAAAAGCAGAGATATTACTTTGGCAACAAAGGTCCATCTAGTCAAACTATGGTTTTTCCAGTAGTCGTGTATGGATGTTAGTGTTGGACTATAAGGAAAGCTGAGCGCCGAAGAATTGATGCTTTTGAAGTGTGGTGTTGGAGAAGACTCTTGAGAGTCCTTTGGACTGCAAAGGGACTGCAAATCATCTTAAAGGAGATCAGTCCGAGTGTTCATTGAAAGGACTTATGTTGAAGCTGAAATTCCAATACTTTGGCCACCTGATGCGAAGAGCTGACCCATTTGAAAAGACCTGGATGCTGGGAAAGATTGAGGGCAGAGGAGAAGGGGAAGACAGAGGATGAGATGGTTGGATGGCATCACCGACTCGATGGACATGAGTTTGGGTAAACTCTGGGGTTGGTAACGGACAGGGAGGCTTGGAGTGCTGTAATCCATGAGGTCGCAAAAAGTCAGACACGACTGAGCCACTGAACTGAACAGAACTGAATCCAGGAGAAGGATCTTACAGAAAACGGGTTTATCAGTAGAATAAGCTGACTCCACCTTCAGTTCAGTTCAGTTCAGTTCAGTGGCTCGGTCATGTCTGACTCTTTGCAACCCCATGAATCACAGCACCTCAGGCCTCCCTGTCCATCACCAACTCCCAGAGCTTACTCAAATTCATGTCCATCGAGTCGGTGATACCATCCAGCCATCTCATCCTCTGTCATTCCCTTCTCCTCCTGCCCCCAATCCCTCCTAGCATCAGAGTCTTTTCCAATGAGTCAACTCTTCGCATGAGGTGGCCAAAGTATTGGAGTTTCAGCTTCAGCATCAGTTTCCAATGAACACCCAGGACTGATCTCCTTTACAATGGACTGGTTGGATTTCCTTGCAGTCCAAGGTACTCTCAAGAGTCTTCTCCAACACCACAGTTCAGAAGCATCAATTCTTCGGTGCTCAGTTTTCTTCACAGTCCAACTCTCACATCCATACATGACCACTGGAAAAACCATAGCCTTATCTAGATGGACCTTTGTTGGCAAAGTAATGTCTCTGCTTTTGAATATGCTATCTAGGTTGGTCATAACTTTCCTTCCAAGGAGTAAGCATCTTTTAATTTCATGGCTGCAATCACCATCTTAAGTGTTATTGCCAAGGGTGTTGTGTCTGAGAACAAGTGGATTGGGCAAAAGACACAAGAATGTGTAAATCTCATAGGCTGGTGGTTCTAATGATCATAATTTCACCCGTGCTTTTGAGGGCCAAGGACACTTGGTACAAATTCACAATGGATTAGTAGCTATGCATGTGGTTTTGGACTTCAGCATGGCAGTGAGGTCATCACTGTTAGGACATTTTAAAGCAATAGAAAATGAGAAAATGTGCTTTTCAATTTATAATTAGCTGTATTTGAACTAAGACTGTTGGAGGTACTTGTAATTTGAGAAAATTCTTGAGAGAAAAGGGGAAAACTAAAGACAGAAGATATAAACTCAAAAGCAATTTGTTCAAATGAAGTAAGACTCAACAAAAGAAAAAGAATAGGTTAATACATTCTTATATTGACTTTCCATTGCTTTTGCATGGCAGTGCATCCTGTATAGTAGCTTGATTTTTCTTCGATATGTATAAAAGGAAAGGAAGAGAAAATAGACTCCTTAAAAAAATTTCTGCTACTCAATCTCTTAATTAACTGCTAAAATATAAACCCACCCAAACCAAACCAAACCAAAACAACAAGCCTTTGAAATTCTGTTATAGCCACACATGTAAACCCATTTTTTTCAAGATGAAATATTCTACACTTAACATATTATTTCCTACTACTTAAAATCTGAAAATGAAAAAATGTGATCCCACATAAAAAATGACCTTCAAGCTTAAATTTATTTCATTTTAGATTAGTTTAGATTTTACATTTTTATTGCAAAATATAAACATATACAGAGAAGAAACATGAAAGAAAAATGTTAAATTCTATAATCTATTACAGCATGAGCACACTATACTCATGATCTAGGGAGAAAGAAAATTGCCAGGACCTAGAAGTACTTTTTCTCTCGCCATTCCTTACTTCTTTCTCCCCCAAATTTCCATATTACAAATTTATGATAATTACATCTATACAGTTGACTCATTGGAGAAGACTCTGATACTGGGAGGGATTGGGGGCAGGAGGAGAAGGGGACGACAGAGGGTGAGATGGCTGGATGGCATCACTGACTCGATGGATGTGAGTCTAAGTGACCTCCGGGAGTTGGTGATGGACAGGAAGGCCTGGCGTGCTGCAGTTCATGGAGTTGCAAAGAGTCGGACACAACTGAGCGACTGATCTGATCTGATCTGATATTCTTATATATAGTTATACCACACATATATGCATCATTCAATAATGTAGTTTAGTGCCAGTTTTTTTTTATATTTATGTAAATGGAATCATTGAGTATGTGTTCCTTTAGTCTGGAGTCTTTCATTCCACATTACATTGGCAAGATCCATCCACAGTGTTGTTTGTAGTTGTATGTTCATATAATTCATAATTGAATGGATATACCTGAATTTGATGTAGTTTGGGGTTATTAGAAACAATGCTACTGTAACATCCTTGTACAAATCTCCTGGGTTGCATGCACTGATATCCACTGCATGTATAGATGGAGTGAAACTGCTCAGTCAAATTATGTGCAAGTTCAATTTTAGTGACTAATACCAATTTTCTAACGGGTTATACAAATTTGCACTTGATCATCAGATTATGAGCATTGCATTTGCTCTACCTTCTCACCAACACTTGTGACTACTAGTCATTTCCTTTTCAGCAGTTTTTATTGGTATGTAGCAGTTTCTCATTTTTTTTGGGGGGGGGGGATGTTTGTCTGTTTTTATTATTTTTATTTATTTATTTTTGACTTGTGGGAATCTCAGTTCCCTGACCAGGGATTGAATCTGGGCCACAGCAGTGAAATCTGGATTATATCCAATAAACTACCAGGGAATTCCCTCTGATTTTGGTTTTGTTTGCATTTTCCTGATTACTAAGGCAATTGAGCACTTTTCAAGTTTATTAACTACTTTGGATTTTCCCTTTATGAAGAGCCTATTCAAATCCCTTGCCTATTTCTCTATTGAGATGTCCTTTTCTCATTGATTTGTTGGTGTCTCCTTATAGATTTTGTTCTGAGCCCTTTGTCATGTGCATGTGTTGCTTATACTATCTCCCAGTGTATGGCTCACCTCTTTGCCCTTTTAATAGTAATTTTGGATAAACAGAAGTTTTGGGTCTTAATATAATCCATTTTACAAATCTTTTCCTTTATAATTAGTGCATATTTTGCCATTTGAAAAGTTTTTCTGTACTTTAAGGTTAGGAAAATATTCTCTTAAAGTATCTTCTCGAATGTTTGTCATTATTCACTTTTCACATTTAGATATAAAGTCTAACTGGAATTTCCATACCTTGGTGTATGAGGTAGAAGATAACTTCCATTTTTATAATTTATATTCAACTTGTCCCAGTACATGTCATTCTCTCTACTCTACAGAGTTAGCCTTCTCATTAATCAACAGTCCGTATGTGCATATTCCTTTCCATGATTCTAATTCATTGCCTTCATATAGTCTTGCTCCAGTAAATATTTTAATTACACATTATTATCATTTTACATACAGCCAATATTCACATAGACTTATCCACATTCTTGTCCTTTCAATTGCTCTCTTTTCCATTCTGCATCCCAAACTTCTGTCTGAACTAATTTTTCTTCTGCCTGATAATTACCTTTTATTACAAGTCCTCTGGAGAGAAATTCTCTCAATTTCCATTTATCTGAAAAATATTTACTTCTCCTTCAATCTTGAAGTATATTTTTGTTAGGTATAGAATTCTTGGGCTTCCCTTGTGACTCAGCTGGTCAAGAATCTGCCTGCAAATGCAGGAGATCTGGGTTTGATTTCTGGGTTGGGAAGATTCCCTGGAGAAGGGAAAGCCTTCTCACTACAGTATTAGGGTCTGGAGAATTCCATGGACTGTATAGTCCATGTGGTTGCACAGAGTCAGACATGACTGAGCGACTTTCACTTTTATAGAATTCTAGCAGTTTTCATTCTTAGCTCCATAGATATTCCACTGTCTTGTTTTTATTTTTGATCTATTGAGAAGGTGGTTCTCTGTTTCTCCATTGAAGAGAGTCTGTCTTATTTCTTATTTTTTTTAAAGGAGGAAGGATTCAGTGAGTTTGCTATAATACATCTGGTATAAATTTCTTTTATACTCCTTAGTGTTCGTAGGGATTCTGAAAAATTCTCAGCAGCAATTATTTGTTCAATTATTTCCTCTTTCCATATTTTCTTTCCTCTATGCCTGATGTTTTGAACATTGATGTATTAGAATTCTCATTGTTATTTCTAAATCTTGTGTCTATTATTATATATATGTATGTATATTTTTTCTTTCTTTCTCTAATTTATTCTAGTTCTTTTAAAATTTTATAGCTATTAAGTCTACCTTTAGCCTGGTCCAATATGCTGCTATATCTGTGCATTAATTTTCTAATCTTGGTAAATGTTATTTAAATTCCAAAGTTTCCATTGGCTTCTATCTTTTAACTTGTAGTTCAGTTCTCAATCTTGTCTCTTATCTGTCTGAACATAGAATACATAGTTATTTTACAGTCTGTGTCTTATATCATCATATACTATCAGTATCTGCAGACTTTCTGGATCTTTCTTGCTTTTGTTTCTACTGATTTCCTAGAATGTGTTATTTTTTTCCTAGTGTGATTTTCCTAGTTTCCTAGTTACTTTTCATTGTGTGCTAGAAGTTGATTTTACAATATTGTATATAGGAGTAATTTGAGACTTAATGTAGTATTGTCTTTCTCCGGAGAGGATTAACATTTGCTTTTGCCATGTGCCAGGATAGTGCTAGCAATCTGAAATTCATCCGGTCGTATTTTAAGAGTTTCACAATTTAAAACTCTATTTCAGTCACTGTGAAGTTATCTTTCCTTTTAGTTCATCTTACAGTAAAGCCAAATCAAAGCAAGAAGAATCATCAAGATCCCATTAGTTTAACAAGCCCTACCTCCAGTTTTGATCTCTGGTTTGGCTAGCTTGCTAAAAGTTTACCTCTGCCTCACAGCTGCCCCATCCAGAATCAGGAAATGTTACTAGAGAGGGAAAAAAAAGGCCTCAAATGTTAGATTTGCTTTTCCAGGCTCCTACAACTCTCCCAGATTCTGTCCCAATAATTCTTTATTATTATGGTAGACTTCATATTCCTTTAAACTTATCTCTAAAAATATATTGTCTCATTTTCTATTTTTCGTTATGTTGAAGAGTTGGTTGGAATTACCTATATTGGAACAGAGTGGTTTTTCTAAGCATAAACTAATTACTTCATCTTTTTAAGAAAAACAAATATATTAAGATGTAAAGTGATTAATATGTGTTTACTTAATTCAAAACTAGGGAAGTAGTATAGCTATTTGGGGGGAGATTATAAAGTATGAAGTTTTTTTATTCTGATATAATCATAATATTCACTGTCTTTTTTTTTTTTTTTTTTTTAATTAAAGCTACTAACTTTGGAGGAGAGGCAGCTGCACGGAGCTGGAGCAGCTGTAAGGAGATACCCCATGTCCAAGGTCAGAGAAGCCCCAGCAAGACTATAGGAGGGGTGAAATCACATTTAGAATCAAACTCTATACTCACCAGAAATGCTCAGAGGGCTCAAACAAACCTTGTGTGCACCAGGTCCCAGAGACCCCACAGAGACTGACACAGAACTGTGTTTGAGTGTCTCTTGAAGAGGTACAAGTCAACAGTGGACTGCCACAGGGGCAGGGGCTCTGGGTGCAGTAGACCTGGGTATGGCATAAGCCCTCTTGGAGGAGGTTGCCATTAACCATACCATAGAACCAGAACTTACACAGGACTGGGGAAACAGACTCTTGGAGGGCACAAACAAAACCTTGTGATCACCAGGACACAGGAGAAAGGAGCAGCGACCCCATAAGAGACTGACCCAGACTCACCCATGAGTGTCCAGCAGTCTCCAGCAGAGGCATGGGTCAGCGGGCCTGCTGCAGGGTGGGGCACTGAGGGTAGCAGTCCTTGCAGGGGACCTTTTGAAGGAGGTCCCCATTATCTTCATTGGAGAAGGCAATGGCACCCCACTCCAGTACTCTTGCCTGGAAAATCCCATGGATGGAGGAGCCTGCTGGGCTACAGTCCATGGGGTTGCTAGGAGTCGGACACGACTGAGCGACTTCACTTTCGCTTTTCACTTTCATGCATTGGAGAAGGAAATGGCAACCCACTCCAGTGTTCTTGCCTCAATCCCAAATTCCACCATAGTTTGGCCCCAGGTCAAATAACAGGGAGGGAATTCAGCCCCACCCATCAACATAAAATTGGATTAAAGATTTACTGAGCATGGCCCCACTCATCAGAGCAAGAACCAGTTTTTCCTTCAGTCAGTCTCTGCCATCAGGAAGCTTCCATAAGCCTCTTATCCTTCTCCATCAGAGGGCAGACAGACTGAAAACCACAATCACAGAAAATAAACCAATCTGATCACAAGGGCCACAGCCTTGTCTAATCCAATGAAACTATGAGCCATGCCATGTAGGGCCACCCAAATGGACAGGTCATGGTGGACAGTTCTGACAAAACGTGGTCCACTGGAGAAGGCAATGGCAAACCACTTCAGTATTCTTGCCTTGAGAACCCCATGAACAGTATGAAAAGGCAAAAAGATAGGACACTGAATGATGAACTCCCTGGGTCAGTAGGTGCCCAATATGCTATTGAATATCAGAGGAGAAATAACTCCAGAAAGCATGAAGAGATGGAGCCAAAGCAAAAACAGTACCCAATTGTGGATGTGACTGGTGATGGAAGTAAAGTCCGATGCTGTAAAGAGCAATATTGCATAGGAACCTGGAAATTTAGGTCCATGAATCAAGGCAAATTGCAAGTGGTCAAACAGGAGATGGCAACAGTGAACGTCAACATTTTAGGAATCAGAAAAATAAAATGGACTGGAATGGGAGAATTTAACTCAAATGACCATTATATCTACTACTGTGGGCAAGAATCCCTTAGAAGAAATGGAGTAACCATCATAATCAATGAAAGAGTCTGAAATGCAGTACTTGGATGCAATCTCATAAATGAAAGAATGATCTCTGTTGGTTTCCAGGGCAAACCATTCAATATCACAGAAATCCAAGTCTATGCCCTGACCAGTAATGCAGAAGAAGCTGAAGTTGAACGATTCTATGAAGACCTACAAGACCTTTCAGAACTAACACCCCAAAAAGTTGTCCTTTATATTATAGGGGACAGGAATGCAAAAGTAGGAAGTCAAGAAACACCTGGAGTAACGGGCAGATTTGGCCTTGGAGTACAGAATGAAGCAGGGCAAAGGCTAATAGAGTTTTGCCGAGAGAACTCACTGGTCATAGCAAACACCCTCTTCCAACACCACAAGAGAAGACTCTACACATGGACATCACCAAGTGGTCAATACTAAAATAAGATTGATTATATTCTTTGCAGCCAAAGATGGAAAAGCTCTGTACAGTCAGCAAAAACAAGACTGGGAGCTGACTGTGGCTCAGAACATCAAGTCCTTATTGTAAAATTCAGACTTAAATGGAAGAAAGTAGGGAAAACCACTAGGCCATTCAGGTATGACCTAAATCAAATCCCTTATGATTATACAGTGGAGGTGACAGATTCAAGGGATTAGGTTTGAGAGAGTGTCTGAAGAACTATGGATGAAGGTTCATTACATTGTATGGTGATCAAGACCATCCCAAGAGAAAGAAACAAAAAAAAGGCAAAATGGTTGTCTGAGGAGGCCTTACAAATAGCTATGAAAAGAAGAGAAGCACAAAGCAAAGGAGAAAAGGAAAGATATACCCATTTGAATGCAGAATTCCAAAGAATAGCAAGGAGAGATAAGAAAGCCTATCTTAGTGATCAATGAAAAGAAATAGAGGAAAACAACAGAATGGGAAAGACTAGAGATCTGTTCAAGAAAATTAGAGATACCAGGGGAATATTTCATGAAAAGATGGGCTCAATAAAGGACAGAATGGTATTGACCTAACAGAAGCAGAAGATATTAAGAAGAGGTGGCAAGAATACACAGAACTATACAAAAAAGATATGGATGACCCAGATAACTATGATGGTGTGATCACTCATCTAGAGCCAGACATCCTGGAATGTGAAATCAGGTGTAGAAGCATCACTACGAACAAAGCTAGTGGGGGTGATGGAATTCCAGTTGAGCTATTTCAAATCCTAAAAGATGATGCTGTGAAAGTGCTGCACTCAGCAAATTTGGAAAACTCAACAGTGGCCACAGGACTGGAAAAGGTCAGTTTTCATTCCAATCCCAAAGAAAGGCAATGCCAAAGAATGCTCAAGCTACTGCACAATGGCACTCATCCCACATGTTAGCTAAGTAATGCTCAAAATTCTCCAAGCCAGGCTTCAACAGTACATGAACTATAAAATTCCAGATGTTCAAGTTGGATTTAGAAGAGGCAAAGGAACCAGAGATCAAATTGCCAACATCTGTTGGATCATTGAAAAAGCGAGAGAGTTCCAGATAAGCATCTACTTCTGCTTTATTGACTAGACCAAAACCTTTAACTTTGTGAATCACAACAAACTGTGGAAAATTCTGAAAGAGATGGGAATACCAGACCACCTAACCTGCCTCCTGAGAAATCTGTATGGAGGTCAGGAAGCAACAGTTAGATCTGGACATGGAACAACAGATTGGTTCCAAATCTGGAAAGGAGTACATCAAGTCTGTATATTGTCACCCTGCTTATTTAACTTCTATGCAGACTTCATCATGAGAAACACTGGATTGGATGAAGCACAAGCTGGAATCAAGATTGCTGGAACAAATATCAATAACCTCAGATATGCAGATGACACTGCCCTTATGGCAGAAAGCAGAGGAACTAAAGAGCCTCTTGATGAAAGTGAAAGAGGAGAGTGAAAAAGTTGGCTTAAAACTCAACATTCAGAAAACTAAGATCATGACATCTGGTCCCATCACTTCATAGGAAATAGGTGGGGAAACAATGGAAACAGTGAGAGACTTTATTTTTGGGGCTCCGAAATCACTGCAGATGGTGACTGCAGCCATGAAATTAAGACACTTGTTCCTTGGAAGAAAATCTTCGACCAACCTAGACAGCATATTAAAAAGCAGAGATCTTTGCCAACAAAGGTCTGTCTAGTCAAGTCTATGGTTTTTCCAGTAGTCGTGTATGGATGTGAGAGTTGGACTGTAAAGAAAGCTGAGTGCTAAAGAATTGATGCTTTTGAACTGTGGTGTTGGAGAAGACTCTTGAGAGTCCCTTGGACTGCAAGGAGATCCAACCAGTCAATCTTCAAGGAAATCAGTCCTGAATATTCATTGGAAGGACTGATGCTGAAGCTGAAACTCCAACACTTTAGCCACCTGATGCAAAGAACTGATTAATTGGAAAAGACCCTGATACTGAGAAAGATTGAAGGATGGAGGAGAAGGTGAAGACAGGAGATGAGATGGTTGGATGTCAACACCAACTTAATAGACATGATTTTGAGTAAGCTTTGGGAGTTGGTGATGGACAGGGAGGCCTGGAATGCTGCAGTCCATGGGGTCACAAAGAGTCGAACACACTGAGCAACTGAACTGAACTGAACTGAAAGCTACCAACAAAATATAACTGAACCTCTATAAGGAAGTCACTGCTAGTTGAATAAGTATAGCTTTCAAATTATGTTTCCAACTGACAATAAAGGGAAAGAAAATGTTGGATTGGATTGTAGCGAAAGTGCCTTTAGCATCCTAAACAGAGCCAGAATTTTAAGTGCATAATTTGATCTACATGTGAAGGGAAATACAAGTATTACAATAGATTGTGTTTTCCTGACTACAGATTCTAAGACTTTATTAACTGTGGGTTAGATGTAAGAGAAGAGAGGTAGAGAATTATTTTATATTTTAGAAATAGAGTAAAGCAGAATTATAATCATTCAATATGGGATTTGAATTTAATATGATCTATACTCTACTTAAATAACAAAATGACTTTCATTTTTCTGTCTGGCTATAGGTCAGAAATGCAACGTGAGAGGAGAATGGTAAATTATTTTAGAATTTGCTAACTAAATTCTCAGTTTTTTCACCTTAGCATGGTAATCAGTTTTCTCTGTATTTTCATCTTGTGATATAATTCAACTAGATCAAGGCACAAGCTAGGATATCTAGGCTCATTTTCTTTTTTCTTTTAGAATAAAAACACCAGAGAAAGAGCTGTAGTTTCAGAAGAGTTAGAAAATCGTCGACTGGCAGTCTTTCAAACTACCTTGTCTTGAATGATATTTTACATTCTTTAAGAATTCAACACCTAAAGAGTTAAAATGACTGAAGTGATAGGAAGGAGCAATGAATAACTGACAGCAAGTAATTCATGTTTTATGTAAAAGAGAGTAAATAGTAATGTACTTTGAAAGGCTACCAGACTCTGTCCAGAATTACATACCAAGAGCTTTGGCTCCTGTCAATGTGGTAGACCAGATACTGTGCAAGATCCTTCCAGGGAGAAAAAAATGAGATCTGCATAAAACATATTAATTGAATCTCTAAGCTTACAGAAAATAATAATTTAAAAACTAAAGAAACTGCCACCTGGAAATGAAAAATATATTCTGAAAACAGAATCATAAACAATCTCAAAAAAAAATAACTTTGCCTTAAAGATATATACTTATGTTACTGCTACAACTGGGAAACTATATCCTGAGTCAAGGAAAAGGTTGGGAAAATGAATCAAAGATTATAGGATTAATCCACGAAATTTTCAAGGGGGATGAAGTTGTCCAAGGCCAATAGTACCTTCATGCTTCTAATAGAAATAAGCATAATTCTTCTCCAAAGGTAAGCACCCTCAATTAAGCCTCCCAATTTTTCATGGATAAAGATAAACCAAATAGGACTCAGAATCAAAGTTCACTAAGCAGATAAGAAAATTAATCACTGTAAATGAATGTCAGTAGAAACCATGAACAATTTACGTGATAAGGATACTTTTGCCTGGAAAATCCCATGGACGGAGGATCCTGGTAGGCTCCAGTCCATGGGGTCGCTAAGAGTCGGACACGACTGAGCGACTTCACTTTGACTTTTCACTTTCATGCATTGGAGAAGGAAACGGCAACCCACTCCAGTGTTCTTGCCTGGAGAATCCCAGGGACGGGGGAGCCTGATGAGCTTCCCTCTCTCGGGTCGCACAGAGTCGGACACGACTGAAGCGACTTAGCAGCATTTATAACTATGTGTAGGACTATCTCCCTCTTTATTCTTTTTACTTAGTTTCTTAAATGTCTTGACTCTTCTTGGGTCTTTCTCCTTCTATATAAATTTTGGAATTATTTGTCAAATTATTGAAAAGGAACTGCTTGGGGTTTTTAATCGACTTTATAATTTTGTTGAAGATAATTTGTATCCTTTTAATTTTGATTCTTCATAATCTTGAACATGAGATATATTTTTAAGTATTTAGGTATTTTTTAGTGTCTTTCAAAAAGTTTCAGCATGTTATCTATTCATGTTCTGTGCATCCTTTGTTAGATTTGTATCTTGCATCTTTTCCTTTTTGTTCTGATTAAAAATTATATCTTTTCATGAATTATATTTTATAACATTATCTCCTAGCAAATAATAATGTAATTCTTTTTGCATATGGATCTTATATATAGCTACCTGTCTACAATCTCTTACTATCCTTATATTTTATCTATATGTTCTTGGTTTTCTGTAGATTATCACATCATATGCAAATAGTACAAACATTTTCTTTTTTCCATATACTTAGAATATTGAACTTGGCCATATGACTTGTTTTATCCAGTAGGATATTATTGAACATCATGGGAGTAGAGGCTTAAAATATGGATGCGCAATTGGGCTTGTCTTCTGAACTCCTATCTTTAGCTGAGAAGTCCCTGCCTTGAATAACCATTGGTCCAAAGAAGATGAAAGACATGAGTTGCAGATCTGGATTCAACCCACAGCTGGAGCAAGCCCAGTCAAGCCCAGATTATATCAGCCAAACCTCAGCAAAGTGAGAAATAAATGCTTATTGTGGCATGTCACTGAGATTATGTGGTTCTTGTGGCAGTAGCAGACTGATACAACATTGAATCCTTAGTCATGGGAGAGTACTCCCGTGTCAGTAAATGTTTCCAACCAACCTTGCAATCTACTTCCCTTTATATTCTGCCCTTTCTAGCCCTACATTCTTAAAAACCACTCTCACATATATTATCCTGGTTCCTGCCCTTATATGTTTGCCAGGTTTAGGAATCTTTTGTGTAAGCCATTTCCTTCCAAAACAGAGACTTTATTTTTCCATTTGGGCTATGCAGAGACTTGACTCTATATAATAGGTAATGAAGGGATAGATTGTGAGGAAGGTAAACATTATCTTGCAAGGCACCTGGCTCAGGTGAGACTTTTGCATGAAAGGGAAGGCTGCTTTTCTCTAGTAAAGAGAAAGGGACTTTTGCCATTTATTGGATTCAGTTGGTGCTGGGTGTTTAAGATTCTCAGGCTCATCCACCCAAATGTCCTCATTAAGGATCCCTGAGTCCTACTCTTTTCCTATTCTTGACTTTGACAGAGAAAACTGTCAAGGTTATATATTGTCTCCTTTGTAGTTTTGTCACCCTTGTCATTAAGCAATGAATTTAAACACAAGAAATGTCTGATATAAGTTCTTACTATGAATTGGCACTTGATTAACTTTCTTACTGGAGAAGGAAATGGCAACTTACTCCAATATTCTTGCCTAGAAAACCCCATGGACAGAGGAGCCTGGCAGGCTATATAGTCCAGGGGGTTGCAAAGAGTCAGACATGACTGAGCATGCACACACAACCTTCTTCTTACATGCTTTAATCCATTCAATATTTTTATAATATATATATAGCTATTATCTTCATTTAATAAATGAGGAAAACAAAGTTTATAGAGATGAAGTAATTTGCACAAGTTTTCAACCAACAATAGTAGAGACACAATTTGAAGAACTAGATCCATTTAACTTCAAACCCATGCAATAGTGTTCGGTATGACAATGGACATGGAAATGAATGAAGTGGCAAAATAGTTTCTTATTTTACAAAGTTACTTTAAAACCAAAAATAGTTTAAATGAATTACAGGTGTTTTGAGAAAAATACCACCATTAGAAGTTAAAAGAGCCAGACACGATGAGATGTATAACACAGGATGACAGGAATAGCTATCCACATGGTAGGAAAAGAAAAATTTAAGATTACCAACAAACATTAAGTTCCAGAAATTATTCTAGGTGCTTTCCATATACATGTACTTATTTAATCTTGCCTATATTTCCCATGGCTGGTAAGTGATTTGGGCTCAGTTCTAGCCCAAATCAAAAATGATTCAAACAGAATAGGTAACCCACTCCAATATTCTTGCCTGGAAAATTCCATGAACAGAGCAACCTGGCAGGCTGCAATCCATGAAGTCACAAAGAGTTGGGCACAATTGAGCGACTAAAACTTTCACTGACTTCCTACCTGTGTTCTCTTTATTGGACCCTGCTCATCAATGTGTGGCACATGGACAACAACCATTAGCATCACCTGACAGCTTGTTAGAGATTCAGTGTTTCAGTTCCAACTCAGACCTTTTGAATAGGAAGTTGCATTTTACCAAGCTTCCCAGGTGAGTCCTTTGAACATTAAGCTTTCAGAAGCACTGCATCTTTGCATATAATCTTCCTAACATGTGTATACTAGGATGACTTAGAATAAGTGCAGCATTGAACCCTCAGGAAATTGATCTTATCTTTAAAAAAAGTTTGATAACAATACTTTAAACTTTCAGTGGTCTTAAAAAAAGATTCAAATGGAGCTTAGTTTTATGAAAATTCTGGCTCATTTTGTGTCTATCTGATGGGAATCTCAAACCACTTGACCTGCCTCTTGAGAAACCTATATGCAAGTCAGGAAGCAACAGTTAGAACTGGACATAGAACAACAGACTGGTTCCAAATAGGAAAAGGAGTACATCAAGGCTGTATATTGTCACCCTGCTTATTTAACTTATATGCAGACTTCATCATGAGAAACCCTGGGCTAGAAGAAGCACAAGCTGGAATCAAGATTGCTGGGAGAAATTTCAATATCCTCAGATATGCAGATTGACACCACCCTTATGGCAGAAAGTGAAGAAGAACTAAAGAGCCTCTTGATGAAAGTGAGAAGAGAGTAAAAAAGTTGACTTAAAGCTCAACATTCAGAAAACGAAGATCATGGCATCCGGTCCCATCACTTCCTGGGAGATAGATGGGGAAACAGTGGAAACAGTGTCAGACTTTATTCTTTTGGGCTCCAAAATCACTGCAGATGGTGACTGCAGCCATGAAATTAAAAGACGCTTACTCCTTGGAAGGAAAGTTATGACCAACCTAGATAGCATATTCAAACGCAGAGACATTACTTTGCCAACAAAGGTCCATCTAGATAAGGCTATGGTTTTTCCTGTGGTCATGTATGGATGTGAGAGTTGGACTGTGAAGAAAGCTGAGCGCTGAAGAATTGATGCTTTTGAACTGTGGTGTTGGAGAAGACTCTTGAGAGTCCCTTGGACTGTAAGGAGATCCAACCAGTCCATCCTAAAGGAGATCAGTCCTGGGTGTTCTTTGGAAGGACCGATGCTGAAGCTGAAACTCCAGTACTCTGGCCACCTCCTGCAAAGAGTTGACTCACTAGAAAAGATTTTGATGCTAGGAGGGATTGGGGGCAGGAGGAGTAGGGGACGACAGAGGATGAGATGGCTGGATGGCATCACTGACTCAATGGACATGAGTTTGAGTAAACTCTGGGAGTTGATGATGGACAGGGAGGCCTGGAGTGCTGCGATTCATGGGGTCACAAAGTGTCTGACATGACTGAGCGACTGAACTGAACTGAACTGTCATTCATCCATATCAGAAAACCTCAAGTTACATGAATAAGTTATACTGAAGAATATTTATTAAGAAGCTCTTGTATGCTGGACATTATTGTAACTAAGACTGAAAAATAAGACATTTTCCATATCCTTAAAGAGCTTTCACTACAAATGAAAAAAACACAGATGAAACCAAAATGACAGAACAGGGAAAGAAGCAACAAAATGTACATGAAAAGGATCTAGAATAAAAGTAGGAGTACAACAGAGATAGTGTTTCATGGGAGCCACTAAAGGTGTCAGTGACCAGAGCTATATGAGTTTACGTTATAAGGTTTCTATGGCACCCCACTCCAGTACTATTGCCTGGAAAAATCCATGGACGGAGGAGCCTAGTAGGCTGCAGTCCATGGGGTCGCTAAGAGTCAGACACGACTGAGCCACTTCACTTTCACTTTTTACTTTCATGCATTGGAGAAGGAGATGGCAACCCACTCCAGTGTTCTTGCCTGGAGAATCCCAGGGACGGGGAAGCCTGGTGGGCTGCAGTCTATGGGGTCACACGGAGTCGGACACAACTGAAGTGACTTAGCAGCAGCAGCAGCAGCAACAACAAAGGTGATTCTAGTCAGTGTTTTGAGGAAAGAACAACTGTGGTTCATAAGGAAGAAAATATCAAGGCATTTCATTGAATAGAAATGGCAAAAAATGCTTGGAGATGGGGCCAAGAGAAATATGATTCATATATATAGAAGTGAAGAAATTTGCTTAGAGAACAAAAATGAGCAGAGCTGGGGTCTATATTTGACTGTGTCAAGCATGGAAAAAGAAAAAAAGGAATAGTTGAGAAGACGAGGAAGGGAAGAGGGGATGTATACTGTGTGTATATATATATACACACACACACACACACACACACACACACACATATTAGTCTGGGTTCCCCAAGAAAAATAATCAATAAGATGGAGAGATTTATCGTGAAGAATTATTCATGCAATTATAGACTTGGCACGTCCAAAATTTTCAGGGTAGTTTGGAAGAATAGAGATTCTGGCAAAAGTTGATGTTGTAGTCTTGAAGGCAAACTGAAGGCAAAATTCTTTCCTCTTCTAGGGACTTCAGTCTTCTTTCTTAAGATTGAATGAAGCCCTCCTTCATTATGGCGAGTAAGTGCTTTCCTCAAACTATATTGATTTAAATGTTAATTGCATATAAAAACAACACAACATATAACAACATCAGGACTGGTGTTTGCAAACAACTGCACAGCATGACTTAGACGAGTTGACATGAATTAACCATGGCAGCATATAGAAAGGCCCTGAAACTGACTAAGGTGTCCTTTAGGCATAGTTGCTGCTGCTACTGCTGCTAAGTCGCTTCAGTCGTGTCCGACTCTGTGCAACCCTATAGACGGAAGCTCACCAGGCTCCCCCATCCATGGGATTCTCCAGGCAAGAACACTGGAGTGGGTTGCCATTTCCTTCTCCAATGCATGAAAGCGAAAAGTGAAAGTGAAGCCGCTCAGTCGTGTCCGAGTCTCAGCGACCCCATGGACTGGAGCCTACCAGGCTCCTCCATCCATGGGATTTTCCAGGCAAAAGTACTGGGGTGGGGTGCCATTGCCTTCCCCGTTAGGCTTAGTGGAACCGGGTAATTGTAGCCAACAACACTACCAATATCTGCAGTGCAGGGTGTGGCCAAAGAAGTTGAATTAATTATTATTACAATTTCCTTCTCCAGGGGATCTTCCCAACCTAGGGATCGAATCCAGTTCTCCTGCATTGCAGGCAGATTCTTTAACAGCTGAGCCACAGGAGAAGCCCAAGAATACTGGAGCAAGTAGCCTTGCCTATCCCTTCTCCAGAGGATCTTCCCAACCCAAGAATCAAACTGGGGTCTCCTGCATTGCAGGTGGATTCTTTACCAACTGAGCTATCAGGGAAGCCCCTCACATAATTAGAAAAGGTTTCAAACTGAATTTTGACTATTAGGCTCATATTAATAAGTATTCAGTGTCAAAATCACAGAAGACATGGCATCCCCATGTTACTTTGCAAAATTAGTTATTTATTCAGTTCTGGACACCACCCTTTGAATAAAGTAGAGTTCATCCAGAGTAGAATGTACAAAATAGTTCACTCTTGAAATAGAGGATTTAGATTGATTGCTAAGATTACACAAGAGGAAGTTAAACTTACGTTGCTCCAGAGTACGTTTTAGGCCCCAAGGATAGGAAGAATATAACATAGGGAGAACTTCATGGCAAGCAGACCTGAAGAGTGCTGAGCCATCTGTCTAGAAAAGCATTCCTGGAGGAATGATGGCTTCCACTTTCACAAGGGTAGCATGGAGGAGATTCTTGGGTAGGATTTTAGGTCATCGATTCTGCCTCTAAGATGCTATGATTCAAAGGCAGTTAGTTCTTTCTTAGTCCTTTCGCTGCTAGTTCCTTGGCTAAATAAATAGAGTAAGAACTACATAAAAAGGAATCAGAAAACTTTGGTGGCATTTATCTGTTCTTTGAATCCCAGTGTTTGCTTTTAGAAAAGCAGTTAGTAAAGACAGTAGAGTGGTAAACTTATGGGTCATTTTTATTTTCTTTATGCTTTCCTGTATTTTCCAAAATTTCTACAATGAATGAGTATTAATGTTATTTTTAACAAAGCAAAGGGAGTGGGTGCAAGGCTACAGTCTACTTTATGTTGACCACAAATGAGCCTGTGTATTGAAACTTTCCAGTCCTTAGAATAGAGCAGGGGTCTGTGAGACAGCAGCTGGGAGACAAGAGGAGCCAGAACTTTGCGTAACCTCTTATTTTTTTAAAAAAGTCTCATCGTGGTTTTGACCAGTATTTTTTAGCCTACAGCTATTCTAGGCCTCCTATTTTCTAGTAGATTTATAACACCAAAATCAACATGTGATTTTGCTTTCCTTTCTTAAGTTGGAAATGTCCAAAACTCAATGTCCCAGGGTGTGTCAAAGAAGTAAAACTAGAGGGTGGTAGAGATGCTGCTCAGTGTTCCCTTTTCTGTGATAGGACAGTGATTTAAGGCACTAAGGAGGGCCCAGCCTGCGAAGACTTCAGTGAAGTATAGCTGGGATATGAAATTTAACAGAGTAGAAAACTTGTAGAGGAAGGAAGATCCCTCACCTATGCATGTTTTTTCCCAGTTGAAAAGATCACCGACCAGGTATGGGAACACATTTTGAGGAACCAAACAGGCTGTATTCTTAGTCCGAGATCTTTGTCTCTCACTCTAGTGCAGTTTAGCACTGCAAATTCTTCCCCTAAGGATGTGCAACTCTGATATCTTCTAGCTACTCTTTTCTTTTAGAAAGAGATCCTGTTAGAGACACATAATATCTTGAGCACTAATATATGGTAGAATTTACTGCTGACTATGTGTTCATAGGGCTTTCCTGGTGGCTCAGATGGTAAAGCATCAGTCTGCAATGCAGGAAAGCCAGGTTCAATACCTGGGTTGGGAAGATCCCCTCAAGAAGGGAATTGCTACCCACTATGGCACCCCACCCCAGTACTTTTGCCTGGAAAATCCCATGGACGGAGGATCCTGGTAGGCTCCAGTCCATGGGGTCGCTAAGAGTCAGACACGACTGAGCGACTTCACTTTCACTTTTCACTTTCATGCATTGGAGAAGGAAATGGCAACCCACTCCAGTGTTCTTGCCTGGAGAATCCCATGGATGGGGGAGCCTGGTGAGCTTCTATCTATGGGGTCGCACAGAGTCGAACACGACTGAAGCGACTTAGCAGCAGCAGCAGTATTCTTGCCTGGGGAATTTCATGGACAAAGGATCCTGGTGGGCTACAGTCCATGGGTCATAAAAAGTCGGATACAACTGAGCGACTAACACTTCATACTTCATATGTGTTCATAAATCCCAAGACTTCCACCAATGGATTGTATCAGAACTTGAGTTATTAGCACTAGAATTCTGAAACTTTTCTGAGGAACAAGGTTTTGCTCCTATAAACATTCCCCAATTGGTCAACAAAAAGTCAGCTATGACTTGAAGTTCCCTATCTCAGTATTGATTGTGCATGCGTGCTAAGTCACTTTAGTTGTGTCTGGCTCTTTAGGATCCTATGGACAGTAGCCTGCCAGGTGGCTCTTCTGTCAATGGGATTCTTCAGGCAATAATACTGGAATGGGTTGCCATGCCCTCCTCTAGGGGCATCTTCCCAACCCAAGGATTGAACTTGTGTCTCTTGTGTCTCCCACATTGGCATCTGGGTTCTTTACCACTAGCACCATCTGGGAAGCCCCATCTCAGCAACAGATGAAACTAAATAATAATTGGCCAGTAATCTCAATGTTGTTCTTTGATCCACCAGAAAAAAATCAAGCTAAATCAAATTCCTTTCATTTATCATTTATGGAATATATTATGAAGCATGTATAAACACCTTAAAAAACTAATTCAGGACTTTTCTTAACTATGAAAATGATGAGGCATTAAAAAATAAATCAGATTGGAAAATTTCATAACATTGCCAAGATCAGAGTCAAAGAAGACAATGTCTGTATTTTCCCCAGTGTAAGGATGGACTGAGTGCTTTCATGCTGAGGCTGAGACCTGTATGCCAACCAGAGGGTGAGCTTTAGGAAGAGTGGAAGTAGAGGAGGGAGATGAAGCAATTGCAACTCTCCCACTGTGTTACTTTGGACATAGCTTGAGCTTAGACTCGTCATATTATTGCCTTTTGTTGCTTAATTTACCATTGATGGTTGATGATACAGATTTCTCTCTGCAGACAAATTGCTATGAAGAATAAATTCATTAATATAGGAAAAGTGCTTAAAACATGGCCTGGCATATATGTGTTCAATAAATTTTTAGCTACCATCATCCACACCCTTACAGATTGTCTTTACCTATCCATAGCATATGATTTTGTTTATTATCTTGGATGTTTAGAAAAGTGACCAAGAGAAGAAAGAAGGATACAGATTTAGTCCTAAAAGTAGGATTTTTCTCTGTAGCCTGTGATTGCTGCTTCTAAAATGCATTTTCCAAACTTTTTTGAGAAATAATTGAAATACGTCCCTGTATAGGTTTAAGGCACATAGCAGGATAGTTTGATTTTTATATATTGCAAAGTGATTACCACAATAGGTTCAGAGAATATCCATCTTCTCATATAGATTAAGAAAAACAAATTTTATCTTTGTGATGCAAGCTCTTGGCTTGAGTGTTGCTAGGCCACACATCTCCCAGAGTTGTCTCTAGCCCTTCTGCTCTGATGATGAAGAGGACACTCTCCACAGTGAGAGGACAGGAGGGGTAGGAGCCATTTCAGGCTACTCTCAATTTTCCCAAACAGGCTCTCTAGTTAAGAGCAGCCAGGAGCAACCCTCAACCTTGGCTGTGAGTTAATTCCCTGGCCAGTGTGTAGGACAAGAAGCATGCAGGCCTGGTATTGCTCTGAGGGTTATCGGTTCTGTTTGCCCAACTCTCAACTTGAGGTCTGCTGGGCTGAACAGCTTCCAGGTGTTGTTGCCTACCTTTCTTATTGGATGGGGTTGGAAGACACTCTCCACAGCCGTTTTCAGTATCCTCATTCTCTTGCTGTCTCCTTGAAGACAGGGAGAGGTAGCATCATCATCATCTTAAATCTGCGAGTCTACCACAGTCTTTAGGAAATCTTTTCCTGTCCTAATACAAGGGACAGATACAGTTGCTATTCATTCTTTCCTCTGCCTTTTGTCTTGACTGTGGATGTGATTCCTGGAGCTATGGTAGCCATTTTGTGACTGTGACAAGGATGAGAATGTTCAGTGACAAGGATGAGAACAGAAGTCCAGCACATTAAATATGTTGATGTGAAAAGACAGAAGAACCTGAATCTTTCATGGCATCACTGAGCAGCTGAATGTGCTCTAATTGCTCACCTCAAGGGATAATATTACATGAAAAAGTTAAAACATATATAAAACAAATAGAATTTCCACTGTTGGTTAACATTTCTCTTGCTTATAATTGAAAGTATTTGTAACTGATTTTCTATTAAATGAGAAAAAAAATATAGTAATAAATTTTAGAGTGTTGTTATAAGCAACTTAAATATACATTAATGGAAGATTGGTTAAATTATTTATGATCCATTTACAAAATGGGTGACAATGAAGCTCTGAAGAATAAGGATCTATACATATTGAGATGGGACAAGCACTAAGATACAGTAAATTTAAAAAAGCAAGGATAAGTGTATATATGAATATATACATAAATGTATGTATGAATATGTATTCATATATACATTTCAATCCTTCAAATGGAAGGTGGCAAATAATGATAAAAACAAAATATTAAAATTTAAAATGTATTAGTCAATATTTAAAAGACTAAATAAGTATACACAAAATTTAAATTATTAAAAATTTAAATGTTTTTCTGAATGGAACTTTTATCCTGCTCAAATTATTAAAGCATAACACTGTACCAAGACTTTTGGGACAATGCATAGTATGCTTTAGGGAAAAAAAGATAGATATAAATACGTACATACATAAACATATATACACAGTTTCTTATATATATGGTTTATGTAAAACATGTCTTGTATATAATGGTGACCTAACCTGGTTGTTCTATTGGATAGCTAGAGGGGGAGATAGGGCAGATTATGGGATTGAGGTAAAGGTAACTTTTCACTATATACCCTATTGCAATGTTTGATTTTTTTTTTTTTACCTTGTATTTAAAATATGACAGAATTGCTACAATATCTTTTGAACTTATAATATTAAAAAAATTGTTGTGTGAAGAAACAGTTTGTGAAGAACTTTCTAGTACAAGACAGAGGCTGTTTAATATGTTTCACCCATCACCAGCATGTCAAAAACGCAAAGAACCTACTTATGAGATGGGAACACGCTCAGTCCTTCAGTTGTGTCCAATTCTTTGCGATCCTATAGACTGTAATCCCACCAGGCTCCTCTGTCCATGGGATTATCCAGGCAAGAATGCTAGAGTGGATTGCCATACCCTCCTCCAAGGGATCGTCCCAACCTAGGAGACGGGAGAGATGGGAATACCAGTGAGTTATTCGCAGTGCCCCTCATCTAAAAGGGGCTGCCTTGGAGGAAGGGATCCACTGTCCTGGCAGGAGAAAGAGGCAAGCAGAGAATTCTATTCCCAGAAATGGAAGAAGAGAAGGAAAATCCAGTCATCATCTCAACAGGGTATAAGAATTCTGGGATATTTGTAACTCTCTATGCTTGTTATCTATGACCTGCTTTCCTTCACCTAGTCAAATGCAATAAACTGGGTGAAAGAGAAAAGATCTTGTTCTTGGTGACTATATTAAAGAGGAATACTTGGAGGACATTGATGCTCTGCAGCAAGTCTTGGCTGAGGGTGGGGATGGGGGAGCACATGATGGGTGGAGTTGGAGAAAAGGAGGGCAAGTTGAGGTTCTCTGGCTTCCAAAAGGGAGGGAACGCAGCCCTGTGATGGAGAAGTGGTCCTCAGGTTAGCTTTCTCATGTTTGCCCTCTATTCCATGAGGTCTGGGTGATAAATCTTTATGTTTTAGATCGTCAGGCTTCTGCTCTGTGGCTCCCTTTAGTAGGTAAGAATTATCACAACTTCAGTTACTTTCTGCAGCGATCACTCTCAATTCCTCTGCTCTAGTCAAGTTCTTCCTCCCGGTGAAGCATTATAGACTAACCAGAGGGCCCCCGGGGCTCTCTGGACCACACTTGGGAGAAACACTGGCTCAAATGATTCATGACTAGGAAATAAAATACAGTATATCAAATAGTTGTCCTCACTTATCATACCAAAATTGTGACAGTTATAAGGGAAATATACGAAAAACCCAGTAACACAATACACTTGCCTTACATATTACATCATCTTTCAGTAAAGGCAGCCACATTTTTGTGATGTATGGCATGTATCTTAGTTAAGTGAGCTCTTTGCCCATGGGTTTTGAGCTGTGGTATGCCATGGTTGAAAAATGATAAAGTGTAATAGGTATTTCACTGTATCAAAAAAAAATATGTAATGCCTTGTCTCATATTTTATGGGGGCAGTTTCTGTACAATTTTCTTTCCTGCTGATTAAGAGAAAAGGTATTTCTGTAAAAACTATGATATCATGTAGTACAATTATCATAGGCCATTTTGTAAATAATAATCTGGTATTTAGAGAGTCAGAATCTCTCAACATTTTTGTTCTATGGTGTCTGATTTTGATTAGAACATGAGTGGAATTACTTGTTAAATCGGTCTTTTCTCTTATCAGTGACAGCAGTGAAACATCAAATATGTTAGTGAAACATATCAGATTCCCACACAGCCACACTAGATGCTCAGATTAATTTCTAAGAATATATTTTATATCTGTGTGTATTTGGAAGAAAAAGGTATATGTGAACTTGTGAGTTCTTAATGGAAAAGGGAATTTTTCTTTTTCTGGTAGGAAAACAACAGACTTCCCTGGTGGCTGGTGGCTCAGATGGTAAAGCATCTGCCTACAATGTGGGAGACCTGGGTTTGATCACGGGGTTGGAAAGATCCTCTGGAGGAGGAAATGGCAACCCACTCTAGGATTCTTGTCTGGAAAATTCCATGGACAGAGGAGCCTGGTAGGCTGTAGTCCATGAGGTCGCAAAGAATTAGACACAACTGAGAGACTTCACAAACAACATAAATATCTGAGATCTTACTAACAGACGGCTATGGATATCATTTTTTCTCATGTGTGAGTGCCTAAATTAAGAGATGAGCCATTGAGAGCTAGTCTCCAGATTTGTATGTTTGTATATATAACATACAATATTTGTATGTATAACCCCTCAATGTGACTATATTTGGTGACAGAGCCTCTAAGATGGTCATGGAGTTAAATGAGGTCTTAAGGGTATGGTCCTGGTATGATAGGATCAGTGTCCTTATAAGAGACACCAGAGACCTCATTCTTTCTCTCTCCCTACCTCCAGTCAAGTGCAGAGGCAAGGCCACGTGGGCACACAGCTGTCTATAAGCCAAGAAAAGAGCTCTCACCAACAACCAACCCTTCTGGACCTTCATCTGTCTGAGATTTCTAGCTTCCAGCACTGGGAGAAAAAACATTTCCGTTATGCAAGCCACTGCTCTGTGATATTTTACTATGGCAGCCTGAATGGATGTAAGCCAGATAAATATTTTGGATAGTAATAGAATGTTAGGGAAAATTTAGCTTTTGAGGTATTCTAAAGCTTTGTGCTTTTTAAAACATGTTGACAACACAAAATATTTTCACCACTTAATTTTTATTTGAAATTAAGTGGTGAAATTGCCTTCTTAAAAGTTCAAAGGGTTTAAATAGAGTACCTACTAGATAATATTCTCTCAAGAACTAATAAATTCGTTACATAATTCATTTAATCTCTTGGCTTTTTATTAGAATAGACAGATTATTGGAGAACTACAACAGAGGATTATGAAGGTCAGAGTTGAATTTAGTGTAGAATATCATTAGTAATGCTTTGTCTGTTTGTCCACTGGCAAACCAAACTAAAGAGCCTGTACATAATTTTCCCTGTCTTTGCATACCTAATCTAAGGAGATGAGCCATTGAGAACTCTGAGAATAGAGGCAACTATTCCAATCTCTTGGTGGCATGATTTATTTCTCAGAGCTTTAATAATGCTTTTGAATCTTAGTGAATTTGATTTTGGAGGCTTACCTGGTAGCTCAGCTGAATTTTATTTATTTTATTTGTCAGCTGTCCTTCCCCTCCAGATTTCTTCAGTAGGATATCTCTATCTCTGTCGCAGCCTGTACTTTACCCCTGAATCTGTAATCTACCTCCACCTCTATGTCTGTATTTATTTATTTTTTAAACTAATTTTTTAAAGTCTTTTTTGAATTTGTTAAATATTGCTTCTGTTTCATTATGCTTTTCATTTCTTGTCCGTGAGGCATGTGGGATCTCAGTCCCTGGTCAGGGATCAAGCCCACACCCCTGCACTGGATGACCAAGTTGTAACCACTGGACCACTAGGGAAGTCTCTATGACCAAATTTAAATACACTTTTCCTGGAAGATCCTAGTACCTAGATTTCAAGGATGTCACAACCCTGCTCTCACCTCAAGTCTCAATAAATCTGTTTTCTACTTGATTTACAAGAAATGGAAATCTTGAAAATAAAATGAAGGTTGGTGACTTGCTACATATTCCAAAGGTGTGCAAAAAGAGAGAAAATTCAAAGGAATAAAGAAGCTTGACCAATATTTTCTCAGAATATTATTTTACAGCTCACAATTGTGATAGGTGTAAAATTGACTCTGAAATCCCTTACAGGTCTTAAACATTAGCTCTGTTTTCCAGCTGAGGTTTATGCCAATGCACTACTGATTTGAAAATGCATCTGTATCTCTAGACTTATGTTGGACGTAGCAAAGATTTGGAATCCTTTCTTCTTTTAGGGAAAAGGAGGACTCTTCATGCACTGGCTGTGACCAATCAAGTTTTGCTTGATGCCAAAAAATTAAACACAGTAAGGCCAGACCCTGTCAGCAATGAGTTGATTGCTTTAAATAAGGGAGATTTCCTGAATGTTTAAATTGAAACTTCGACTTTGATTAAAGCAAAGAGAAGTACCAGGATGGCTTCCTAACTATTTAGTTCCTAAAATTCCTGTGAGGTCTGGAGATGACAAATTCAATTCTGATGTGCTGTGTTTTACACTCTGCAGGCTGTAGTAAAAGGGAAAACTAATCAAGCTTGGGTTTCCCATGGGCTGAGCTTTAAGATGTTTTCCTATTTAAAGCTATGGAAATATGTTAAAACCCACATAGACTGGATGAAGTTTATACAAGGCAAAATCTATATGACCATGTTTTTGCACAGTGTGCATATTTTGACTTTTCATTATTTTCAGTTTCCTTAATCTCTTATTCTGTTTAAAATTATATTCCTAGTACATTTTTATCATAAGTGGTTTAAATACATTTATACAAAATATATAATATATATTAAAAAATGATTTTGTTGTCAAGTAGAAAACATTAGCCTGAATTCAAATTTCTATTAAAAAGAAAAAAATTGAAAGTAATGAATAACCAATATATAAACATCTGGCTACATGTCCAGGAGTTCCAAGAAATTAAGGAGTTATTTTTTCGAGCCAGTGGCTTTATCATATAAATTAAAATATTAATTACTATGTAAAAATCATGAAATAAGAAGAACCATAAAAGACGAATCAAAGGATATATCTGATATCCAAACAATCTAGACATTTCATATAGGAACGAGGGATTGTATTTTACACTGACAGTTGTTTGTAAACCAAGCATAGTTAAGGATAGTGCTTGTTTCTCATTAGAAGACGGAGCAAGGGACTCCATTAATGCCTCTGCTCCACCTTAATTTGGTCAGGTTCTCATTATCATTTGTGAAGTCATAGGTGAAAACATAAGGATGCTAAAAATATTATATATGTTTGTGTGCATATACACTCAACTTTCTGAGGCCATATTAACTCAATGGTTCACTCCTGCCTCCTGAGAGGTAGTCGAATATACCATGGGTTCATTAGTAGTACCCATGGATTTTCAATTGTGCCAGTATTTGATGACAAGATGGGCATATTAGACAATGAACCTCAATTTATACTTTTAAGTAACTAATATTGGTGTTCCCCCTTTTGTATATTAGCTTTGGGAGAGGTGAAACAGTTAAAACTGATTTCTTGTTGTTTAGTTGCTAAATCATGTCTGACACTTTTACGACCCCATGGACTGTAACATGTCAGTCTCTTCTGTCCATGGGATTTTCCAGGCAAGAATACTGGAGTGGGTTGCCATTTCCTTCTCCAGGGGATCTTCCAGACCCAGGGATCGAACCCAAGTCTCCTGCGTAGGCAGGAGGATTCTTTACTGCTGAACCAACAGGGAAGCCCTAAAAATTGAATTCATTAGATGCTTAATGGGAGTGGCCATATTAAGCAGTTAGCATCGGTATAGACAAAGCTGATTGAATGAAAACTTGACAGGCGTTCTTTTTTCAGTTAGAAAATTTTCCTTTTGAAAATTCAAAGCTTCTTCCCTTGGTTTAACAATTGATTAATCTTTTAAAATTTACTGTATTTCCACCAATAAGTCATAGAGTACAAGAAGCCTTGGAGTTGATTTATTCTTATTTCCAAATTTTATATATAAGGAAATTGAAACCCAGAAATTTGAAATGCATTTTGGCCATGCAGCTGGTCAGGGACAATTCAGGGACAGGCTCTGAAACCAATTCTGTGCTCTCTGCATTGATGTTCATCACTGCCCACTGCTTCCCTTTCAGTGATTTCTTAGCATTGGTCGTTAAAACCAAGTAACACATGATAAAATATTACCTTAAAACATGGAAATCATCATGGAAAATTAAAGCAATCTTTTGGAAGAGGTTTTATTTTTCATAGAAAAGTCTTTATCAACAGTTGACATTAAGGGTGGATGCATGGTTGCTATGGGGTTGCCTGTATAATCATTTTATATTTTTCTTAAAAATATAAGAGTTTTTAAACAAACAAAAATAAAAGTTTGGTAATAGAAAAATATCATTTTGACAAACTTTTCCACTATAGTTAAGGATAAACTTGGCTCCTGTGGTCTTTGAGGAATTCATACTTGTGTTAAAAGGGAAGTTAAGGACGTATTTATGTGAATACCAAATTAGCTGTTTCAGAAACAAAAAGTCTATCTTTTCGAAATGAGAATGTTTGAAGACACGATTATAGATCTGGTTGGTTTTGATCTTTGGAAGTCCACAGTGAATTGCACTGCAGGCTGTCCTGCCAAACTACACCAGGAACTGATGAGCAGTTTGACTTTACAACCATAATATAAATGTGAGTTTGAAGTTCCTTCTTTTCTTTATGGGCATGTTGATTTGGATTGATAGGAGTAACTGCATTTTACTCAGAGAAATGGTTGGTGGAAACTCTGAGTTCTGTGCATTGGCAAGTACTATGTACAGTGAAAAATACATTTATGACAAAATCATCTAAGATTATCAGGCAACTGGTAGGCAAATACTGTTAAACATCAATTATGTGTCAAGTTAAATTGAAGATTTTTGCTCAGATCATGTTATAGTATAAGACTTCAAATGGGATACCTTATCTGTTATCTCAAAAAGTCAAGGTTGACTTTATATTTATTATTTGACACTTACTTAAATGATATAAAATTTCTCATTGTTTAATTGATTCTTTGACCCATATGGTCCACAAATTATTTTTCACAGATTGATGCTAGCATCCCTTCTTGTATGAAAAATTCTGTAGATCCACACTGCCCACTGGGCTTCCCAGGTGGCTCAGATGGTAAAGTATCTACCTGCAATGCGGGAGACCTGGGCTCAAAACCTGGGTCAGCAAGATCTCCTGGAGAAGGGAATGGCTACTCACTCCAATATTCATGCTTGGAGAATTCCATGGACAGAGGAGCCTGGCAGGCTGCAGACCATGGGATCACAAAGAGTTGAACAAGACTGAGCAACTAACATTTTTTATACTGCCCACTAGGATAGTCTCTAACCATAAGTGAATAGCGAACATTTGAAATGTGACCAGTCCGAATTAAGAAATGCTGTAAGTAAAGAATGTACACTGAATTTCAAAGACCTAGTTAAAAAAAAAATAAGAGATCTCTTTTTTTTTAATGCTGATTACATTTTGAAATGATAATCTTTTTGAAATATTGTTAAATAAAATAGTGTTAATCTAATAATTTCTTTTTGTTTTTTTTGTAATGTAGGTACTAGAAAATTTAAAATTATTTACATAGATAGCTCACATTGTATCTCTGTTGGACAATGGCACCTAAAAAATCTAAAATTACACGTGTGACTTGCATTATATTTCTATTATATAGTGCTGCAGTGTACAGTCTTGTCCATACACAGAGAATCTTTGTCATTTCTCCTTCAGTGTATTCTTAGAAAAATCAACTTGGAAACTAATTATCTAAACTTCAGCCTGAAGGATGCACAAGCATCACATCAAAGTCAATGGGCACTTCATCCATACTTCAGTTATCTTCTTAATGGGTTCTGTTACTTAGCAAAAGAATCATAGAATTAATTCAGAAGTCAACATCAGTGGTTGTTCAGTTACTCTAAATTTTAAAAAAAAATTTCTTAATCTGTGGGAATTTATTTTTGTTCAAAATAAACATAATTTCCCCTACTTTTTCACAAGAAGAGAATTAGCATAACAAACCACTGTGGGTAGAGGAGAGTGAAAAAGCTGGCTTGAAACTCAAGAGTCTAAAAACTACTATCACGGCATCTGGTCCCATCATTTCATGGTGAATAGAAGGGAAAAAAGTGGAAGCAGTGACAGACTTTATTTGCTGGGCCCCAAACCACTGGCACCCCACTCCAGTACTCTTGCCTGGAAAATCCCATGGATGGAGGAGCCTGGTGGGCTGCAGTCCATGGGGTCGCTAAGAGTCGGACACGACTGAGCGACTTCACTTTCACTTTCACTTTCTTTCAAACCACTGTAGGCATTAACTGCAGCCATGAAATTAAAAGACACATGTTCCTTGGAAGAAAAGCTGTAACAAAGCTAGAAAGCATATTAAAAAGCAGAGCCATTACTGACAAAGGTCTGTATAGTCAAAGCTATGGTTATTCTAGTAGTCATGTATGGATGTGAGAGTTGGGCCATAAAGAAAGCTGAGTGCTGAAGGATTGATGCTTTTGAATTGTGGTGTTGGAGAGAACTCTTGAGAGCCCCTTGAACAGCAAGGAGATCAAGCCAGTCAATCCTAAAGGGAACTAACCCTGAATATTTGTTGGAAAGACTGATGCTGAAGCTCCAATACTTTGGCTACCTGATGCGAAGAGCTGACTCATTGGAAAAGACCCTAATGCTGGGAAAGATTGAGGGCAAAAGGAAAATGGGGCAGCAGAGGATGGAATGGGTAGATAACATCACTGGCTCAATTGATATGAATCTGAGCAAACTCCAGGTGGTAGTGAAGGACAGGGAAGCCTGGCATGCTGCAGTCCATGGGATCACAAAAATGGACATGACCGAATTACTGAAGAACAACAACAGCATTCCTTGCTAAAATTAGAGTAATCATTGCTTTACTTGAAATCATTGCCTAACTTGTTGAAAAAGGCTAATGCAAGGGTCATTTATCTGCAGTCTAACTCCTTCATAGATAACCTTTTTTTTCCCAGAAGGTAGAGAAGCAGAATCACCATATGCCAGTATCCTATTGGTGAGAAACAAAAAGAAACCAAGATAAACCTCAGTTCAGTTCAGTAGCTCAGTCATGTCCAACTCTTTGCGACCCCATGGACTGCAGCATGCCAGGCCTCCCTGTCCATCACCAACTCCCAGAGATTACTCAAATTCATGTCCATTGAAGAGAGGATGCAATCTGACCATCTCATCCTCTGTCATCCCCTTCTCCTCCTGCCTTCAGTCTTTCCCAGCATCAAGGTCTTTTCCAATGAGTCAGTTCTTCGCATCAGGTGGTCAAAATATTGGAGTTTCAGCTTCAGTATCAGTCCTTCCAATGAATATTCAGGACTGATTTCCTTGAAGATTGACTGGTTGGATCTCCTTGCAGTTCAAGGGACTCTCAAGAGTCTTCTCTAACACCACAGTTCAGAAGCATCAATTCTTTGGTGCTCAGCTTTCTTTATAGTCCAACTCTCACATCCATACATGACTACTGGAAAAACCATAGCTTTGACTACATGGACCTTTGTTGGCAAAATAATGTCTCTGCTTTATAATATGCTGTCTAGGTTGGTCATAGCCTTTCTTCCAAGGAACAAGTGTCTTAATTTCATGGCTGCAGTCACCATCTGCAGTGATTTTGGATCCCCTCAAAATAAAGGCTGTCACTATTTCCATTGTTTCCCCTATCTTTTGCCATGAAGTGATAGAACCAGATGCCATGATCTCAGTTTTCTGAATGTTGAGCTTTAAGCCAACTTTTTCACTCTCCTATTTCATGTTCTTCAAGAGGCTCTTTAGTTCCTCTTCACTTTCTGCCTTAAGGGTGGTGTTGTCTGCATATCTGAGGTTATTGATTATTTCTCCTGGCAATCTTGATTCTAGCCTGTGCTTCATCCAGCCCAGTATTTCACATGATATACTCTGCATAGACGGGGAAGGCAATGGCACCCCACCCCAGTACTTTTGCCTGGAAAATCCCATGGATGGAGGAGCCTGGTAGGCTCCAGTCCATGGGGTCGCTGAGACTCGGACACGACTGAGCGGCTTCACTTTCACTTTTCGCTTTCATGCATTGGAGAAGGAAATGGCAACCCACTCCAGTGTTCTTGCCTGGAGAATCCCAGGGACGGGGGAGCCTGGTGGGCTTCCGTCTATGGGATCGCACAGAGTCGGACACGACTGAAGCGACTTAACAGCAGCAGCAGCAGCAACTTTGCATAGAAGTTAAATAAGGAGAGTGACAATATATACAACCTCGAGGTACCCCTTTCCAGATTTGGAACCAGTCTATTGTTCCATGTCCAGTTTTAACTGTTGCTTCCTGACCTGCATACAGGTTTCTCAAGAGGCAGGTCAGGTAGTGTGGTATTCCCATATCTTTCAGAATTTTCCACAGTTTGTTGTGATCCACACAGCTAAAGGCTTTGGCATAGTCAATAAAGCAGATGTTTTTCTGGAATTCTCTTGCTTTTTTGATGATCCAGTGGATGTTGGCAATTTGATCTCTGGTTCTTCTGCCTCTTCTAAATCCACCTTGAACATCAGAAAGTTCACAGTTCATGTACTGTTGAAGCCTGTCTTGGAGAATTTTGAGCATTACTTTGCTAGCATGTGATTTGAGTGCAATTGTGAGGTGGTTTCAACATTCTATGGCATTACCTTTCTTTGGGATTGAAATGAAAACTGACTTTTTCCAGTCCTGTGGCCACTGCTGAGTTTTCCAAATTTTCTGGCATATTGAGTGTAGCACTTTCACAGCCTTATCTTTTAGGATTTGAAAGAGCTCAACTGGAATTCCATCATCTCCACTAGCTTTGTTTGTAGTGATACTTCCTAAGGTCTACTTGACTCCATATTCTGGGATGTCTGGCTCTATGTGAGTGATTACACCATTGTGATTATCTGAGTCATTCAAATCTTTTTTGTGTAGTTCTTTTGTGTATTCTTGCCACCTCTTTTCAATATCTTCTGCTTCTGTTAGGTCCATACCATTTCTGTCCTTTATTGTGCCCATATTTGCATGAAATGTTTCCTTGGTATCTCTAATTTTCTTGAAGAGATCTCTAGTCTTTCCCATTCTATTGTTTTCCTCTATGTCTTTGCATTGATCACTAAGGAAGGCTTCCTTATCTCTCCTTGCTATTCTTTGGAACTCTTTTATTCAGATGTTTATATCTTTCCTTTTCTCCTTTGCTTTTTCCTTCTCTTCTTTTCACAGCTATTTGTAAGACTTCCTCAGACAGCCATTTTGCCTTCTTGCATTTCGTTTTCTTGGGGGTGGTCTTGATCCCTGTCTCCTGTACAATGTCACAAACCTCCGTCCATAGTTCTTCAGGCACTCTATCACATCTAATCCCTTGAATCCATTCAGGTCATACCTGAATGGTCTAGTGGTTTTCCCCACTTTCTTCAATTTAAGTCTGAATTTGGCAATAAGAAGTTCATTATCTGAGCCACAGTTAGTTGCTGGTCTTGTATTTGCTGACTGTATAGAGCTTTTCCATCTTTGGCTGCAAAGAATATAATCAAGATAAATCTAGAATCAAATAAAAAGAGTATACCCTCTTTGGCCATCTTTTTCAGTTTCTTGTTGATTCTGAAAAATTAAATCAACCATGTAGTAATTTAGTAATCAACAAGGACCTACTATATAACACAGGGAACTATACTCAATATTTTGTAATAGCCTATAAGGGAAAATAATCTGAAAATGTATATATATATATATATATATATATATATATATATATATATATATATGCCACGTTTAGTCACCCAGTAATGTCTGACTCTTTGTAACCCCATGGACTGTAGCTCACCAGGCTTTATCCATGGGAATTCTCCAGGCAAGGATACTGGAGTAGGTTGCCATGCCCTCCTTCAGAGAATCTTCCCAACCCAGGGATTGAATCCAGGTCTCCTACATTGCAGGCAGATTCTTTACCATCTGAGCCACCAGGGAAGCCCAAGAACACTGGAATAGGTTGCTATGCCCTCCTCCAAGGGATCATCCCAACCCAGGGATTGAACCCTGGTCTCCTGCATTGCAGGAGGATTCTTTACCAACCAAGCTACCAGGGAAGCCCAAGAACACTAGAGTGGGTAGCCTACCTCTTCTCCAGGGGATCTTTCCTGATCCAGGAATCGAACCAGGGTCTCTTGCATTGCAGGTGGATTCCTTACCAGCTGAGCTACTGCTGCTGCTGCTGCTGCTAAGTAACTTCAGTCATGTCTGACTCTGTGTGGCCCCACAGGCTCCCCTGTCCCTGGGATTCTCCAGGCAAGAGCACTAGAGTGGGTTACCATTTCCTTCTCCTACTAGGGAAGCCCATATATGCATATATATGCATATGTATGTATATATATGTGTATGAATATATAAACCACTCTATATAAGCCACTTTATATAATATACATATAATATATATATATGAATCACTGTACCATATACCTGAAACTAACACAATATTGTAAATCAATTACACTTCAATAAAAAACCATACAATTGACTATGAACAAGATGCAAGTATATTGCTCATTTTTATTTTACCATTACTTCAGCACCACATCAAGCACATATTAGTATCCAGGTAATTTTAGTTAAATGGAGCAGAATCATTCAGAAATAGGAATGATCGTAATGAAATAACTGCTTTAGGGAGATTACTTGTAACAGAATAAAGAAAAGGAATTTAGAATAGGTATCAAAATGTGAACTTATTCCTGAAGTGTTTCTTTAACTTTCTTGGATAAAATGTGTTTAATTTAACCACCTTTGGTTTGGGAAGAAGAAAGAGGTTTCTATGCTCTTTGAAACTTGCATTGCTACTTACCAGAATGCCAGAGTTTCTGTCAGTCAATAGCACATGCAAAATTTATCAACTATATTGCTTGACATAGAGGTTACTCTGTCATAACTAACTAACTCAAGACTGCCAGAGAATTTTTTATGGAAGTGTGTGCTGCCAAAAAAGAAGTGTCTCTTGATTGATTGCCACAGCTGACCTAAATGCTCAAGGATCACTGTGTAATAACCCCTTTATCATATATTAACCACAAAACCCAAGTCCAAATAGCAGTAAGGTTCTTGTTCAAACCCACAAAACCTCAGAAAGCAAGAGAGTAGGAGGATTTTCATCTTTTCTGCAACTCAGTGACATCCGACAGCCTCTGTGTGAGATTGGGTATCTGATTTGCAATCCCTGAGAACTGATACATTGCAAAACCTCCTGAAATGAAGGTTGATCCATAATTCCAATATTTCCTTCTTTTCCTCTGGCTTCTCCAATTCTTAAAATCCACTTTATCTTAAAAAAATGTGAGGTATAATCATAATATTTTATGCCATAAAAATGAATATACATATAGATTTACTGGAAATGTAAGCCAGACCAGCAATATTTCATCAAAGTGGTTTATATCATTTCATTTCCTCTTTTATTTTGGTAAATGCCAATTTGAAAAGGGAGAGGAAGAGAGTGAGAGTAAAAATCTTTATGCTTTTGAAGTACATAAGAGTCGGCAGGACTGTAAAGGCTACTCCAGTCTATACAGTCTGCCATGTATTATGCTAATTTCCTTTGTGGTCGAAACTACAAGCTGCATTGAAAATGCCCAGGGAGTAACAAGAAGGCTTAAATTTCTAGGATCTCAAATTTGGTCCTTGTATGTTTGTGAGAAAAGGGGCTGTTAACTGGGGTCCTCAGTCAGTATGGATACTGATAGCTTTGAGATATTAACATAGACTTTATTTTTGCTGTTGTTGTTTAGTTGCTAGGTCATGTCTGACTCTTCTGCAACACATGGGCTGTAGCCCACGGGGCTCCTCTGGTCATGTGATTTCCCAGGCAAGAATACTGGAATTGGTTGCCATTTCTTTCTCCAGGGAATCTTCCTGACCCAGGTATCGAACCCATGTCTTCTGCATTGACAGGCAGATTCTTTACCACTGAGTCACCTGGGAAGCCCATATACTTTATATAATATACAATAAATCTGATAATTATATTTATCATATCCATTACATTTATTAATTTAATTATATAAGTTCAGATCAGTCGCTCAGTCGTGTCCGACTCTTCGCGACCCCATGAATCGCAGCATGCCAGGCCTTATAAGTTAATAAAACTAATTAAATAATACACAATGTATAATATTTATTTGTATGTATATCTGATGACTAAGCTGACTTCTGAGTCTATGTTTTATTTAAGAAAAAGTATAAAGATAGTATATTAGTGCTGGTCTGATAAATTGTCAGGTAGAAAGCTAGATATACATTTGTGTTAGGGCAGATGAATAACTCATAGAATTCTCCAGAGACTATTTTTCTCTCATCTGTCTGCCATTAAGTGGGTTTTTTTTTTTTTTGTCACTTGGTAGAAAAATCATCATTTTGAAGGTGAGGGCAAGGTCAGCAGCTCTCAGTGAGAAAAGACAATCACAGCGTGGGGTAATTTCAGCAATACTAGAAAAAGCTCTTCGCTTTGGCCAAACTCTTTTCTTATTGTTGGCTAGTGACTGAAATTTTACCACTACTGCTTCATTTCTATGGCTAAAGGCTTTTCTTTCTCTTGGAAATATAGTCCTTAAGGAAATACTATCCTTAACTCCATCATGGGAAGTAGGGTGAAAATGAATGGTAACCTCATTAGTTATTTCTACCTTATTTATATTTTAGGGTATAAATACCTTCTCATGGGGGAAGATATTCATGGTTCAGAAGTAGAAGAGAGAAAAGTTACAATCTGGTAAAGTGAGAGGAAGATGGAATCATGGAGGAGAGACTGGCCTCACTTCCTGAAGCTGAATAAGCTTGATCCTAAGGAGGGGTATCTACCAATGTCTCTTTACAGGCAGAGTGATGAGGTTAATCCCAACCATAAGATCTGATCTCTAGGGAAATAAAGAGAGGAAAGTATTTCTGACATGGCACTATTTTTATCCAAACTCTGTAGCTTAAGAGAAAGAGGTGGGGCAGGGGGAGTGGAGAAAATAAATGAGAGAGAGAACTACAGCCTGCATCAATCTGAGAGCAGCAGAATTAGGTGGCGAAATACACAGAGAATTCTGAATGCGTGAACTGGGCTTATGTGCTGAGATATCCTTTGGGGTAAAGCTAAAAGTCTACACTTTGGCCCTACTTGTTTTTGTTTTTAAATAAGAAAGTTTTCTTAACCAGCTATTTTTGGCATTGTAGCTTTACTGTGTCACTGATGACACTAACTAGTGGTTCACACCCAAATACCACCAAAGACTCTATTATTATCTTCCACTCCCTATAGCCAACAGCCAATGGCTTGACATATTTACATACATAAATACACTTTTTTTTAGAAAGTAATAATTAGTTTGTCCATTTTAGAAGAGTAATTAAAGACATGTATGGGTATTTGTTAGAACTAGTCCTTTAAAAGAAAGGTCTGCTAGATATTAAGATGGTTCTTATAGTTAGAAAACTCCAGGTTGAATGTTTATTTATTCATGCAGTTATGCAGGAATTTTCTGGTTGCCCTACAGTCTGTTCTTTCTCTCTCCATCACCGCCATTCCCCTCTTGGTCATTGGTGGACTACAGATGGCCAATTTTATAGCCCTCATCTCTGCTGAGTTGCTCCTTTGTTGTGGTCACTTATTCCCAGAGAGTCTTATGGCTTGGCAAGGCTTGGCCCCTATTCACGGGTCAGGGAAATAGCCCCATACCTTGTTGCTGTGTTTCCATGAAATTCTATTCTTAAATTGCTATCTGATATTCAATTCTCAACCTCAATAATTGCTTAAGTATACTCAGTCAGGTTTAACAAGAAGCTGATCATGTGATCTCAAAATCTTTTTCGAAGTTCAGCTAGATCATGGGAAAAAAAAAGCAAAAGACACTTCACAATTTCTTCCACTTGAGGTTAAAAGAAAGAACACTGAGCTTTGTTTGGCAAATAATCTCTTGTTAAGATTTGCTTCATTGCCATTTTTCTCTAAACAATCAAGAATTTCATTCTTGATGATTGATTCAAATGAATTATCTGGAACAAATGGTAATTAGATGAGCTATAATTACCAGTTCCCACCCATCATATTTCTTAAAAATAGACCCTCTGCTATCTTTCCTAGTGATATTACAAACAAAGTTTCGAAAGTTGACTTCTTACAGAATTTAATGTCTGAATGCAAACTTCAGCACTTGATTATATTGTTTTATATGAATCTATTTTAATTTCATATATGTAAACTTTTTTCCCCAGTTAAGATTATAAGTCATTGCAGGCAGGGTAATGATATTTTTTTTCTTTTCCATAACATATACAGAAACTCAACACAGTACTAAGGGCAGAAGTAAGCTCTGGGCATATGCTTGTTCAATGGAATTGAATGACTCTTCCAGTTTTCATACCCCAAAATACTCCCCATGAACAGATTTCACTGTGGTACATGATGTCTTTTTGGTCATTTCAAAATGTTGGTCTTCTGACTCATCCATCAATATCAATTTACAAATCACCTCCTCTGGAAGCTCTCTCTGACCACTCTGAAAATAATTAGTGACTCCTTCCTCTGAGTCTCACTCTGCTTTGTACATATTCTGATCATTGTGTACACCACCTCCTCTGCAATTTCCTCTTGTATGTTTAAATGTTCATTTTCCCTGTTGGAATGTGAACCTTTTGGGAAGAGGGTCCCTATTACTAGTTTTCCTTTGGCTTGGCATTTTATAGGCTGAATAATATGCTGAATCTGTGAATAAATGAGAATCATTAGGGCTATGACATCTCTAATAAACTGTTGTTTATACCTATTGATCTGCTTTTGGTGAAAATTCCAGTAGACTTTAAAGGAAATTCCATATGTTGTTTGGTAGTTGAAGGTCCTGAACTTTTTAGTATTTATTTTATGTCTTGCCTTGGCACTAGTATCTGTCTATATATACTTCTTTTTTCTAACATCCCCATGAAACTTGAGTTTCTCAAATTTCCCCTGCCTTTGGCTTCCAGCTCCTGCTTTCTTCACTTGCCCTTTGGGTTTAAACTTTCTCTTTGTGCATTTCTATACTTGATATGTTTAAGAGAATATTTATTTCAAATTCCACTTTACTCTCTGTGCTACCTAGAAGAAATAGGAGAGGCTTCTCAAGAGGAGAAGATAGTTGGAACTCTGGAAGTTGTGTGAGGATTTTTAGCTCTTCAGTCTATTTGGAACAGAAGGTTTCGACTGTGAACAAAGAAAAGTATGAGTGAAAACAGAGCTTAGGAGTAAAGGTTACAGTCCATGTATCAAAAAAAGATCTCCTTCTCCAGAATTATTTTCAGCAGGGCTCCTTTTATAGCTAGTTCATGAAGGTCAATTGATATATAATTGAATTTTCCAAAAATATCTTCACAAGGCTTTTCAGTAATACAAACATAATAAGATTTAGTCCCACGGTGGTAACTGCATTCCTGAAAAGCTGAGCGATGTTTCAGATTTTTCACAAGTTACCTTTCTTAAAGTAGGTCGATAGCTATGTACCAAGGGCCAAAATCATGCCTGTGGAAACAACACTGTTCATAACTCCACCTGCTAGAAGCTGCTATGCTTTCTTGAAGAGATGAGGTAGAAAACTGTTATTCTTGTTTTTTCTTTTGGTTTGGATCACCAGGGAAGTCACAGAAATTTGCTACTCTTAACTGGGTTAAATTAAGGATGACGGGAAGGACAGGAAGTGTCACCATCTTGGGGAGAAGGAAAAGTTGTTAAAGCATCATCTAGACTGGTAGCTCTCTGGGCATGGTTTCAGTGTTGTGTCTAAAATTGTATATTTTTGTTTATTTTCATTTTTTTTTACAAGTTTCTTGTATCACTGTCTCTTGAGATATCAGTTTTTGATACTTATTTCCTTTTATTTCCTCACATATGTACTACCTCTTGGGGCATGATCCATTTTTGTTCAGCCTGAATAGCCTTCCTCCACACTCTGAAGGACATCAAGGCACTAGGTATGATTTTATATTTTTGTTGAGGCTCAGTTCAGTTCAGTCACTCAGTCATGTCTTTGTGACCTCATGGACTGTAGCATGCTAGGCTTCCCTGTCCATCATCAACTCCCAGAGCTTGCTCAAACTCATGTCCATCTAGTCAGTGATGCCATCCAACCATCTCATCATCTGTCATCCCCTTCTCCATCATCCTTCAATCTTTGCCAGCATCAGGGTCTTTTCCAATGAGTCAGTGGACTTAAACATCCCCCCCGCCCCCAACCCGGTCAGGTATATGTAACTTTGGCCCCTTGGGCCCCTTCTGTTGGCCTCTGCAGGACCAGACAGGGAGCAGAATCAGCTCCCAACATACTTGTGAGTGGAGCCTGCAACTAGCCATGGTTTTCTCTGTACATAACACCAGACACGAGGCCTGAATGATGCCATCATAGACAGGCATACTTGGAGAAGCAGGGCTGAAGCAGCAGCAGACCCAAGTGCTCATTCTATTCCAAAGGAGACTGTCATTTTTTTTTTTTTTTAAGTGTGCACTTAAAATTCTTCCATTCTCAGGGAACTATATTCAATATCCTGTGATAAACCATAATGGAAAACAATATAAAAAACAATATATATGTATAACCTTGCTGTACCACAAAAATTATACAGAACCTTGTAAATCAACTATATTCAATAAAATTTTTAAAAAATTGATTTTCTATCTGCAATCTCATAGTTTTCTAGTGGGTCTGAAACCAAGAAAAATAAAATAATGGAGAAAAACCCGTGTCTTCTGGAAGTAAACAAGACTGATTAAATCTAGGCTGATCTAGATTAAACACATATTATGTTTTTCTTGTTTCCTTAACTATCTGTAAAGTATGTTTGGGGAGGAGAGAGATTTCTAGGAAGGGGGAAAATGTGATCAGTGGCTAGAAGGCCTGAAACTCTTTGGAAGGGGAGGAAAATTGCAGAATCCTCTCTGGCTGTATGTAAAGTATTTGTTTCTAGGGGAGGTGGGGAAAGAAGAGGGAGGACGTACAAACAGAGTCCAGGCCATGCGAGGGTAAGGCGTCTACTTCAGCAGTTTTGACCTTACACTATGAGTGATTAAGAGCCATTGAACACTTGCAAATAGAGAGAAGCAAGTTGTGGTGGGAAGTTTGGAGGCTTCAAGGGAGTAGGTAAACTGCCATCCAGATATTCTCTTTAGCTGTGTAAACTTGAACCAAAAAACCTTTCTTATCTTCAGTTGACTCATCTGAAAAATGGTTATAATAATAATTGTGAAAATTAAGTAAGTGTACACAAGTGAAGCACTTTATCCAGAGCAGGGCCCCCAAACACAGATCAGGTAAATTGATGCTTGCCTACAACAAATGTATACAGATACATTTTGATTTTTAATTAGAAATTTGGTGGTTTAGTCAGGGGAAAGGGATCGTTGGCTAATTTATCCCACGTGAGTCAGGAATATGCAGGCCAGGAGGCAATACACTTACCCATCCACCCCAACAAATTTCAAAGGCACAAAAGCATTTAACATATGCATAAAGGAAAATACCCTAAATTTACGTTGGAAAATAAGATATCAGATTTTTAAATTCTCTTTTGTTTCACCTAATTTCCTGGAGGCTCTGAAAAATGTTCCAAGCGGCCAGCCATCTGGTTCATTGTTTTCAGGGGTCTCAGAGTCTAGCACTTTAATATTTTCCTTCCTCTGGCCTGATAGCTGGCACTTGAAAATGACACGGAGACACTCGTGATTGATCACTAGCACCTACTGATAGGCAGTATTGAAATTCCTGCGCTGTAGAGACCTGTTTGTGAATACAATATTCTGTTTTTAGTTAAATCTTTTGAAAAGAAATTAGCAGACTTTAAATGCTCAAGATACCAAATAATTTGGAAAGTGGAAAAAAACACAGCCCAGGACTTAGAGGAGCTGACTTGCAGCTTGAGCTTTGCCAATATTACATTATGTAATCATGCGTGGATTAAGTCAACTCTGACCCACAGTTTCCTCATCTGTAGAATGACAAGAGTTCATCTAGACTGCTAAATTCCCTTTTATGTATGTGTATTGTTGTATATCTTAATTCATATTTCTAGGCTCAATACTGGAGAAGGCAATGGCACCCTACTCCAGTACTCTTGCCTGGAAAATCCCATGGACGGAGGAGCCTGGTAGGCTGCAGTCCATGGGGTCGCTAAGAGTCAGACACAACTGAGCGACTTCACTTTCCCTTTTCACTTTCATACATTGGAGAAGGAAATGGCAACCCACTCCAGTGCTCTTGCCTGGAGAACCGCAGGGATAGGGGAGCCTGGTGGGTTGCACAGAGTCGGACACGACTGAAGCGACTTAGCAGCAGCAGCAGCAGGCTCAATACAGCATCATTACTTTGACCCCAAGGTCTGTCTATCTTCCCAGCATCTGATTGATCACCAAATCTTGTTTTGCATTTCTGTTAAGAATTGGAGAAATTTCAGAATTAGAGAAACCTAATACAAATCCCAGCTTAGTCATACATTAGCATGGAGAAGTTCATTATCTTTCTCTCCAGCTCAACTTCCTCCTCTATAAAGTGGGTCTACAATAGTGTTTATATCATAGGCTTATGGTTTGGATTGAATGAGGTAATGCAAGCAAAGTGCTTAGCAGAATGCTTAGTGTTTAATAAATTATGTTAATATTCAAAATCTCCCTTCCAAATAGCTCTTGAATTCAACTCTTCCTCTTCATCTAGAACACCAAAACCAAATTAGTTTCCTTAAGTCTTTGCTCTGGCAGAGAGGTAATCTTTTAAAAACATATAGCACTACAATGATTAATAAAGTTTCTAAAGGGGCCAATAGAAATGGATGGTGATGATGCTTAGAACAGTAGGGTCTGGTTTGGCAAATCTGAGACTAAATTTCTGCTGATCTTGTTTCAAAATAACAGAAGTAAAGGTCTTCTTGAACTTGGGTCAGTTTAAATAATCAGATTGAAGGCAGGTTGGTTGGGGTGGGAGGGTGGAGGGGGGAGTGGTGCAGTGTTAAGTACCTTTGACACAGGTCCCCTGCACACAACATTTACGATTCTCTAAGATTTTTGCCACAATTTTCGTGAGACTTGCTTTGATTTTAGAGCAGACTCCTGTTTGTCCTCGGAGCAGTATGGTTGGTTGACCTCGGTGTGAGTACTGGCTTTGGGTCAGATGGGGAGATGGACTTAGGTAAAGGATAAACTCTTTCAATCAAACCAGACCAGGTCCTGATATTTTCAGATGTACTTTGGAGCACGGCACAGGCTGCTCTGGCACATGGTGAGGGCTTCACTTCCCCATGTCTTTACTGAGATGGAGGGAAAAGCAAGCAGAAAACCAAGGGCTTACACAGCAGCATCAAAGATGTAGGTTAAGCATTGGCATTTCCTGCTGTGAGTCCTATGTAGCATAATAAAATTCACTGGACTTTCACTTGAGAAAAGAGTTTCTCCTGCCTGAATAATATGATGCTTCTCCTGCCTATAAGAAGAAAGGAAGAAAAGTTTTGCTTCCACGAATGACCTGCAAACATCCTGTGAAAAAAAGTCATCAAGGCACAGCTATCTCAGAACACAGGGAGCTAGAGAGGGTTGTCACGGCACTCCAGAGGATGGCAGGGGTTTTTTTCTTTTTTTTTTAATAGGCCAATGGCAGCAGCAGGACCCAGGGTGAGGAGGCCCATTCGAAGCCAATCTGGCATCGTGTTACAGGGCCAGAGGGACTGGAGGAAGGGAACATTTGGATCTCATTACAGAACAAAGGGACAGGGTGCTAGAAAACAGAGTGAATCTGGGTCAGAGGTACCTGACTCTCCCACAGGTGCTGTAGTCAATTTGCACATCTCCACTCAGGAGGGAGCCTCCCAGAGCTGTCTCTCCACCATTCACATGTGCCAACAATAACATTTTACCAGGAACACAGCTTGTCAAAACCAGCATTTTAGTTGGAGCAGTGGTGTGATGAAAATAATGTTTTCTCAGGGGCAAAGCTCACTGCTCTTGAGAAGCTAGAGCTGTTAGCACGTGATTTTTGTGAAATCTCCTCCAAATATTCAAAATCTTTCTGTATTATTTTATTTCACAAACATCCTCCTATAAATTACTCATTTTTTCTTGGAGAGAGTTGGTGAGGAAGAGAGAAAGGAGATCTGTGATTCTTGTGAACAATAAATATTTTTGAGTGTAATTCAAGATCTAAACTCCGTTTTCCTTAATTATGACAGGGTTGCCTTCTGGTGAAGCATTATTTTGAAAATCTGTGTTTTGGGGCAAGGCAGTGACTGGTCCAAGTTTGGGGTGATTCCCCTGGCTTTTGCTTCTTTCTCTTTCTTTCTTTCTCCTTCCTTCTCTTTTTGAAATCATTTTCAGGCCTTGAAGGGGAGAAGGATTGGCCTAGAATGCCACACTGCTTGTAGGTCCTCCAACTTACCACCCAAACCTTGTAACTGTATTTTTAGTCATTAACGATAAAGCCCCAGAAATGTTGTCAGAGGGTACATTTCATCTGAAACAATATAAATTGTACAATGAGAGAAAAGCAGGCCTCAGGTATTTGCAGAGGTCCTGTTATGTGGTGGTTGTGATGAAAATAGGCTTAGTGACTTTAACAGCTGGCAATTTATTAGCAAACCTGGTTCTACTAAAAAAATATGGAAAATCAGAATTGATGTAGAGTGTTAATCTCAAATCCTTTATATTAGCAAGACTTCTGTATTATGTTAACTTTTACAATTGTAGGGAGCAGGCATCCTTTAGAGCAAAAGACCAGGCAAATGAACTTCCTTTGTCAAACAGCACTCTATGGAGATCCAGGCCCTGTCTACCTGCACCATTTAGCCTAGAATACAATGATTTTCCTTGATATGACTGGGTAAAACTAAGGGGTGCATCTTCTGTCTTAGTTAGAGTCACTTTTGGAAATCCCTTACTAGGGCTTGATTCTGGAGTTGTCATTTCCAGACTACCTTAGTGGTAGTTCTTTCCTTGGACACATCATCCTAAAATTTGCCTTCCCTTTGGCTGAGCTTTTATACACAGTAATTGAAAACAACACATTTTCTGCTGCCAACTGGAGACACCAGAGCGATCACTCTCTCTTTCTACTTTAGATTTAACAATGTGGCAGTGGATGAGATGGGAGACATGCTCGAAGTATTCAAAATGAAAAACACCAGAACACAACCGTTATTTTATGAAAGAGGCTGGAAAATGGTTAGTAAAGAAATCACAGATGTGTTTCACAGATGAGGGGGAGGTAAGGGAGAGGACTATGTTCAGAAAAGAGCATGACAAGCACAATATATTCCTGATTTGGCTCAACATATTACTTTTTGGGTTTCTTAAGCTTGATTTGGGAGGTTTTTTCACTTTGAAGAATATCTGTTTCTATATGGATGTACATAAGCAATTTGACATGCTGGAAGAACATAATGTTATTATAGAACATTGACCATAATTATTTATCTGTAGTCACATTAAAGAAAAGGCACTTGATAAAACATGGAGGTAATTACCCTCTTAAATTAGAAATTACATTTTTGAACTCTTGCCCATGAAAAGAAACTAAAAATTGTGAATATTGTGAATATATTTTAAACAGGAGACCGCTCAATATAGACCTTCAGTTCTGTAAAAAAAAAACTCTACAGGCACAGATTCTGCACCTTTGCCTTAATTTTGACTTTATAGAATTTTTTGTGAACATAAAGATTTTGCCTTATTTTGTAGGGCCATGCACACAGCACATAGTCAGCAACTGACTAACTAGTGAATTAAGGTTATTCAAGAAGAATGTGATTTTTTAGGTGAAAATATTTTTATATACCTTCTGTCTAGATAAAATTGTTACAAAAGTTTAGTGCCATCTTGAAATATATCAATATTTTTAAACTTTTTTGCCAAAGGCAAACAAAGACTCAGAAATACTATTATTTCTGTAGAGTGTTTCTCTCTCTTCCAGGGCTGTTAGAACCGTCAGAGCACAGAAAATATCCTTAGAAATCACTTGCTGGGGATGACTATCAGCTACAACAATTTACAAGCTTTAAATATTAGTGTCTATGTTACTGTAATAATCAGTTTTGTCAGTTAAACACATAATTTGTTGTTCAGTCACTCAGTCATGTCTGACTCTTTGTGACCCTGTGGACTGCATCACTCCAGGCATCCCTGTCCTTCACTATCTCTTGGAGTTTACTCAAACTGATGTCCATTAAGTCAGTGATGCCATCCAATCAACTCATCCTCTGTCGTCCCTTTCTCCTCCTGCCTTCAGTCTTTCCCAGCATCAGGGTCTTTTCTAATGAGTCAGCTCTTCACATCAGGTGGCCAAAATATTAGAGCTTTAGCTTCAGCATAGTCCTTCCAATGAATATTCAGGGTTTGAGCTCCTTGTCGTCCAAGGGACTCTCAATCAAAATACATGCAAAAGCTTAGCCAAAAAATAAAACTATTCTTGACCATTGTACAAAGCTGGTTTGAACTGCACAAGTTCACTTAAACGCGTGTCTTTCACTAGTGAAAATACTGCCCTCAGTATTGCACAATCTGTTGGTTGATTCCACGGATACAAAACTGTGTACCCAGAGGCCTGACTAAGGCAGATTTTCAACTCTGCAGAAAGTTGGCATCCCTAATCCCTATTTTGTTCAAGGATCAACTGTATAAATGCAATGATCTTTAAAATAATGTATGTTTTGGTTCAGTTCTGTTGTGAGCATTTAAAAAATGTCTAGATGTTCTAATTCATAATCTATTATAGATATTCTGTTTAGAGCAGTAGATTAATCTCACTGAGTAGATTAATCTCACTCAACATTGGAAGAATGTTGATTTACCTTTTCTAAAGAGGAATAATTTGCTTTTATTTTTAATTTACAAGTGCCTATATCATGCCAAGGGCTTCCCTGGTGGCTCCGTGGTAAAGAATCCACCTGCCAATGCAAGAGACACAGATTCAATCCTTGGGTCAGGAAGATCCCCTGAAGAAGGAAATGACAAACCACTCCAGCATTCTTGCATGAGCAATCCCATGGACAAAGGAACCTGGCAGGTTACAGTCCATGGGGTTGCAAAAGAGTCATGACTTAGTGACTAAACAGCAACAACAACATATCATATCTAGCCCTATTTCAAGCACTTGACAAATCCTAACACATTCAATCCTTACAACCCTATGAAGTAGGTACTTGTATTATCACGCCCAATTTATAGATGATAAAATCGAGGCATGGAGAGTGAGCAAACTGCCCATGGCCAAATAGGTAGTAGGTAGGAGAGTAGGCTTTGATCTTATGCAATCTGACATGAAAATCCTTGCCCCACTTCCCCTAGGAAAGCACTGTCCAATAGAAAAATAACGTTGGCCATATATGTAGTTTTAAATTCCCTAGTAGCCATACTAAACAAGTAAAAAATAGAATTTAACTTAAATGATACCTTACACGATGCGACAGTTAAAGTGAAATGTAGTACAGTTGACCCTTAAACAACATGATTTTGAACTGTGAGGATCCATCTATATGCAGATTTTTTTCAATAAACGCATCTTATAGTACTCTATAGCAAGAGAGTTCCAGAAAAACATCTATTTCTGCTTTATTGACTATTCCAAAGCCTTTGACTGTGTGGATCACAATAGACTGTGGAAAATTCTGAAAGAGATAGGAATACCAGACCACCTGACATGCCTCTTGAGAAACCTATATGCAGGTCAGGAAGCAACAGTTAGAACTGGACATGGAACAACAGACTGGTTCCAAATAGGAAAAGGAGTTCGTCAAGGCTGTATATTGTCACCCTGTTTGTCTAACTTATATGCAAAGTACATCATGAGAAACGCTGGACTGAAAGAAGCACAAGCTGGAATCAAGATTGCCGGGAGAAATATCAATAACCTCAGATATGCAGATGACATCGCCCTTATGGCGGAAAGTAGAGGAACTAAAAAGCCTCTTGAAAGTGAAAGTGGAGAGTGAAAAAGTTGGCTTAAAGCTCAACATTCAGAAAACGAAGATCATGGCATCTGGTCCCATCACTTCATGGGAAATAGATGGGGAACAGTGGAAACAGTGTCAGACTTTATTTTTGGGGGCTCCAAAATAACTGCAGATGGTGACTGCAGCCATGAAATTAAAAAACGCTTACTCCTTGGAAGGAAAGTTATGACCAACCTAGATAGCATATTCAAAAGCAGAGACATTACTTTGCCAACAAAGGTTCGCCTAGTCAAGGCTATGGTCTTTCCTGTGGTCATGTATGGATGTGAGAGTTGGGACTGTGAAGAAGGCTGAGCGCTGAAGAATTGATGCTTTTGAACTGTGGTGTTGGAGAAGGCTCTTGAATGTTGAGTTTTAGGCCAGCTTTTTCAATCCCCTCTTTCACTTTCATCAAGAGGTTCTTTAGTTCTTCGCTTTCTGCCATAAGCATGATGTCATCTGTGTATCTGAGGTTATTGATATTTCTCCCAGCAATCTTGATTCCAGCTTGTGCTTCATCCAGCCTGGCATTTCACATGATGTACTCTGCATATAAATTGGATAAGTAGGGTGAGAATATACAGCCTTGATATACTCCTTTCCCAATTTTGAAGCTGTCCATTGTTCCATGTCTAGTACTAACTATTCTGAAGGAGATCAGCCCTGGGATTTCTTTGGAAGGAATGATGCTAAAGCTGAAACTCCAGTATTTTGGCCACCTCATGCGAAGAGTTGACTCATTGGAGAAGACTCTGATGCTGGGAAGGACTAGGGGCAAGAGGAGAAGGGGATGACAGAGGATGAGATGGCTGAATGGCATCACTGACTCGATGGACGTGAGTCTGAGTGAACTCCAGGACTTGGTGATGGACAGGACGGCCTGGCGTGCTGCGATTCATGGGGTCGCAAAGAGTCGGACGCAACTGAGCGACTGAACTGAACTGAGTGATAGTACTCTGTATTAGATATCACATTGCCAACATTCATTGAATCATAGATAAAGCAAGGAAATTCCAGAAAAAAACATCTACTTCTGCTTTATTGACTACACTAAAGCCTTTGACTGTGTGAATCATAACAAACTGGAAAATTCGTAAAAAGATGGGAATACCAAACCACCTTATTTGCCTTCTAAGAAACATGTATTCAGGTCAAGAGGCAATAGTTAGTACTGGACATGGAACAATGGACGAATGTGAGTGTTGGGCTATAAAGGATGAGAGCAAAATACTAATGGCTTTGAACTGTGGTGTTGGAAAAGACTCTTGAGAGTCCCTTGGACAGCAAGGAGATCAAACTAGTCAATTCTAAAGGAAATTGACCCTGAATATTCATTAGAAGGACTAATGCTGAAGCTGAATCTCTACTACTTTGACCACCTGATGCAAAGAACTGACTCATTTGAAAAGACCCTGATGCTGGGAAAGATTCCATGATAAGGGCAGGAGAAGAGGACAACAGAGGATAAGATGTTTGGACAGCATCACTGATTCAATGGTTATCACTTTGAGCAAACTTCAGAAGATGGTGAAGGACAGGGAACCCTGGAATGCTACAGTCCATGGGGTTGCAGAGAGCTGGAAATGACTGAGCAACTGAACAACAACCATAGTACTACACAGTTGGTATTGGCTGAATCTGTGGATGTGGAATCTTGGATCCAGAGGGCTGGTTCGACAATTATATATGGATTTTCAACTGCTCAGGGAGGTTGATGCCCCTAAAACCCAAATTGTTCAGAGGTCAACTGTACATATCAAAACAGTGTAATTGTGTTTCACATAATTATGCTTCATACTGCTTCCTTTTTAAAATTTTTAATTAATTTAAATAGACATAACTGAGAACATAAAATGTTAAATCCAATATGAGTGATCAGGTTGCGAGAGGATAAAGAAAGGAATTTTGTTTTTTCTTGATCACTAAGAATTTAAAAATAAATCAAGAGAAAATAGATACTACATTAAATGTGGTGGTAAATCTGCATGCATTTCTTTTATTTGTTGATGTTGTTTTAGTTGCTCAGTCATGTCCAACTCTTTTGCAGTCCCATTGACTATAGCCTGCTAGGTTCCTCTGTCTATGGGATTTCCTGGACAAGAATACTGGAGTGGGTTGCCATTTCCTTCTGCAGGGGATCTCCCCAACCCAGGGACTGAACCCACATCTCCTGCATTAGCAGGAGCCTATTAATAAATTAAGTTTTGCCTAGGTTATTAATGTCATTTAATCAGTTTTAATAATAACAAAGGCAAACTTACCAATGAGATTATTTACTATTAAAAGAGAAAATTTTCTATCATTGTATGAAACAAATAACTTCATAAAGTGATGTCAATATGTCCTAATTTGGATTATTCTTTTTAGTTTTTAGAGGTTTTTTGTTGCTGAAATTTTATGTAAGTTGTAATTTTTACTTTTCCAATTTTTAATTAAATGGAAGATTCTGTAAGATACAATAGAAAGAGTTCTAGGGTCAGATGACTTAGACTTTATTCCAGGAAAACTGAGGTTCTGCCACTTAAAAGCAGTTTCTCTCTAAATTTGTATATTTAATCTTTGTGAGTTTCCAGTTTCCTGCCCTGTAGATTGGGGAAAGTAATGCATATTTCTTTAAGCTATTAAAAACAACAAATGAGGCCAAAAAATGTGTTAAATGCTTAGCATACTGCTTGACACGTACTAAGAAGTTAATAAGTGTTCATTCCTTTTCCATAGTTTCATGTACAATCTTTCATATGAATGAATCTTAGTTCACCCAATACCTCAAAAGTTTATTAGCATAAATATTACTAAAATTGTTTTATGATATCATTAACCCTAAAAACCCCTACAAATACTTAATTATGTTCTTTCTGCCACTAAAATTTCACAGTGATCAAACTGGTTCAAATGGTAAATCATTCAGAGCCTGAAGTTCAGATAATTTTCTAGAGAAAGGGAAGACAGAAGTGAACAAAAGAAAGGGAGAAAGAATAAATCTTGACTAATGGCAACCCATTCCAGTACTCTTGCGTGGAAAATCCCATGGAGGGAGGAGCCTGGTAGGCGGCAGTCCATGGGGTCGCTAAAAGTCGGACACGACTGAGCGACTTCACTTTCACTTTTCACTTTCATGCACCGGAGAAGGCAATGGCAACCCGCTCCAGTGTTCTTGCCTGGAGAATCCCAGGGATGGGGGAGCCTGATGGGCTGCTGTCTCTGGGGTCGCACAGAGTCGGACACGACTGAAGCGATTTAGCAGCAGCAGCAGCAGCAACGGTGTGTGTAATTATACTAGTGGCAACACAGTGATAATTGAATTGAAGTGTTTCTGGATTAAACACAGCTGAAGGTTTTTTATCTTGCAGCCTAATAGTAATGACTGGGGACCCACTTAAGTCATATCACGATGTACGCAGTTAGGCTATTTAAAGGTTGCCATTTCATTTCCAAATTTCACTCCCTTCTGACGTCTCCTGCACTGTTCATTTGGCACTCTTGGCTCCGCTTCAGCAGATAATTTGTATGCTACATAAGCATTTAGGAAAAACCCAGAGTTAAACCAGGGGTGAGAGTCATCAGTAACATTTATAGTTACTGAGATTTTCACTCTATGCCATAACCTGAGTCTGGTGCATCTTTCAAGAGAAAAGAACATTCTTTTAGTGCAATTTCTATTTCCATATTGATATGATGATTATTCCTTCAGTTAAATTCAGGCTTGACCTCAATTGTCAAACGATTTTACCAATAGATTTTTTTCTAGACGTTAACCGCACCTTTTTTTTAAACCAGAAATTCAGCATTTAAATTATGTTTGATTGAAGGTAAAAATTTTTTAAACGCAAGAACAACCTTTTGTTGACAAGAATTCGACTTGAGGAAAACTTAGATAAATGTATTGATGGCACAGTGTAATAAAACCTTCCTTAGTTTAATAGATTAAAGAATGTGGTGGGTTTTTTATTTTTTCTTTGCAGCATTGGAATATGTGCTGTGCTCATGGAAACCAGCTGTCACGCCACTTTTCAGCGCTCGCGAGGAAACAGAAACTTGCTTCTTCTCTACACGAGGGTGCGCCTGAGGCAAAGATTAGGGTGGCTTTAGAGGATCAGGTGGTTTTCTGTATTTGGGGAAGGGTCATGGAAACGCCTTTCTTTGCACTTCTTTTCTCCAAATTGGACATCGCCTGAAACTGGCACATTCAGCAGCAATGTGGGATGAGGTATGTACGAGGCACTATTTCCCTCTAAGGCAAATGCCTTCACTGCTGGCAAACCGTCAGAATTTGCAAGCTCAGCCGGCACCTTTGACCCGACCATGCAGCTGACAGCACAGTTGGCAGCTGGTAGCTTCCATTTATCCTAGGTCAGCTCCTGAGGCATCGACATAAAATGAAATCAAGATTTAGGCAGTAAGTTCAGAAATAAAAATGGAATGCCACAGAGTTTTCTTCAGGTTGAAAACCATTTATTAAAGCTCACGAAGCCAGTAAAGTCAAATACATAAGAGCAGCTGCTCAGGATAAAAAATGGGCCATTGGATGCTCGACTGATGATCCAGAGAAAGCCACTGCTTTAAGGACAGTCAAACTGCCAATTACTTACGATGTAGTTGAGAATGCCATGCATTTCACCGGGTGGAGACTGTCACCTTTACATCCTCAGAGCCCAGCAATGTGCCTGGTAGCTGGTGCTCAGTCAGTGAATATTTGGGTAATTAGTGAATGAAGTTTGTGACTGCAGACTGCCATTAGTGGCAGAATGCTCATTAATTTTGCCATGGTTCTATAGACCAATTCTGTGGCTTCATTCATTAATTTTGAAATTACAATCACTGGTATTTCATTAACAAAGTAATACTGTTGCTTATAAAATACATATTCACATATATACGTACATGTGCATTTTGCCACCAAGCAGTAATCAGACCAGGAGAAAAGTTAACTAAATATATAATACAAATGCATTTAAAGGCTGTATGTGTTTGTGTTTATAGACAATTATTTTTTTCTATTTCATGTATCTAAAGAATGAAATTTCCAAGTCGTATTTTCTACAAGGAACGGGATGAAGAAGAGGAATTAACATTTTTCTTCCTTTCCTACTGTATAATAGTTTTATTTGAGCTCTGTGCTTTACAGAAATTCTTTCACTTTGGCTCACACTGACCACATCAAGGGAAAAATCAATGCCCTTTTGTAGGCGAGGATTCTGAGCTTCAGAGAAAAATATCAGTTGACCAGTTTTACATAGTGAAGAATTTGTTGAGCTAAGATGAAACTATAGGTATCTTTGATGTTAAAGTTTGTGGGTTTTTCTCTTTACCTAAATCTTAAAATGTCATCAGCTACAAAGCATTAGGAGTAGATATTGTGAAAATGGAGATATTCTTTAAGTATTTTATGTTAAAATAAATATAGGAAAATTATTTATTTTCCTATGTACCAGAAAAGATCACTTGGCAAAATATAATGGATTCAAACGATCCTGCTCAAGAGATGCAAAATATATACTCAAGAGATACAAAAATATACACTAATTTATAATAAAGTTAGTAAGAAAAACTAATCTACACAATCTACAAAGCTTTACTGAAAAGGAAAATATGAAACAATAAAAGGAGAGATATATTTTGTTTAAGGATGGGGAATTTTAAACATCGTAAAGTTGTCACTTCTCCCACATATTAATGTATACATTTAATGAAATGCTAATCCAACATTCACAAGTACTTACTTAGAAATTTGACCATTACTTCAAAAAATAATCTAGAAAAATAAATCACAGAAAGGAGGCAAAATATTTTTAAAATAAGAATTATGAGGCCCATGTACATCATCAGATATTAAATTGTAAATCATATGACTTAGAACAGTGTGTTACTGCCATTAGAATCTACAGTAGATCATTGGAAACATACATCGATTGGATAGATGATAAATACATAAATAGGTATGTATGTCGGGGAAGGCAATGGCACCCCACCCCAGTACTCTTGCCTGGAAAATCCCATGGATGGAGGAGCCTGGTGGGCTGCAGTCCATTGGGTCGCGAAGAGTCGGACACGACTGAGCGACTTCACTTTCACTTTTCACTTTCATGCATTGGAGGAGGAAATGGCAACCCACTCCAGTGTTCTTGCCTGGAGAATCCCAGGAACAGGGGAGCCTGGTGGGCTGCGGTCTATGGGATCGCGCAGAGTCGGACACGACTGAAGCGACTTAGCAGCAGCAGCAGCAGATATGTATGTATAAAATGAATATGATAAAGATGGAACTTTAAATCAGTGAGTAAATAATGCATTATCCAAGTAACAGCAATAAGCTAATTGGTTAAAAATGCAAAAATGAGTTAGACAGCTTGATAGAAAGCTATTAGCATATTGTATCCATATGGTTTTCAGAGTTAAATATAATAACTTCTAGATGAATATCTAGATGATTTTGGAATGGAGTGAAAAAACTGAACAGATAAACATAGAAAATTTTGGGTGGAAAGACAATATAAATAAGGTCAAAGAGTTAATAACAAACTATTTTAAAAAGGTATAGCCATCACAGAAATATTGCTATTATCTTTGGATTTATAAAGACTTCATTTTAAATAAAAAGAATGAACACTGCAGCAGATAAAAGAGCCATGAGCAGGCAAGTCACAAAAATTTATAAATCAATTTTTAAATTCCCTAGGGATCAAAAACATGCAAATTAAAAGAGGACATCATTTCTTGCCAACCAAATTTAAATGCTAGGGAATATCTTTCTTGCATTTCAAGAAAGTTTGTTCTAGAACTCACTTCCCCTTCTACAGCTGCTCTAGGTCAAGCTTGGGAGCACTGTCTCTCATTCAGCATTTTCTGGTTACGATTTTTTCTCACCCTAGGTGAGATATTGAGAACCTCAGACACCAGATGCCTCCTCAGAGTTTCTTGGGTGAAAGAGGAGATATGACGTGTTTTCTTCTTGTGATACCTCCTGTTGGAGGAATACTTGCACCATCCTCTTTATTCCCCAGAGGCTTACTAAATTTTATTTGAACCCCTTTTCATGGATCCTCAGCTCTATGTTGGCCTAAGGTATGATTTTAATAAAAGAACTGGCCTGAGAAATAAGTTCTGGCATCGGAGTCCTTGTGGCACTCAGAACCTTTAAATGCTTATGTCTTCCTTGGAGGTCAAACTCCCTTAATGGAATTTTCTCTCAGGTTTCTTGCAAGTAATCTCAGGTGAATCTCAAAGACTCCAGTCTGTCTGATTTACCTTTGGAGATGAGTTTAGACAACTCCCATTTTTTGTATTATGCACCTGAAGTTGAGTTGATTTTTTACTTCGCTGTTTTCAGAATTTTAAAAAATTTCTCTTTTGAACTAGCATTACTTCTATAATTTTGTAATGTATTTTTTGAGTAAATGCAATGGCACTCTACTCCAGTACTCTTGCCTGGAAAATCCCATGGATGGAGGAGCCTGGTAGGCTGCAGTCCAAGGGGTCGCTAAGAGTCGGATACGGCTGAGTGATTTCACTTTCACTTTCCACTTTCATGCATTGGAGAAGGAAATGGCAACCACTCCAGTGTTCTTGCCTGGAAAATCCCAGGGACGGGGGAACCTGGTGGGCTGCCATCTATGGGGTCACACAGAGTCGGACACGACTGAAGTGACTTAGCAGCATGATATGTATGTAAAATACAAGTTTTATTTTATGAATTTAAAGTTTAAGATGCTGATTCCTTCCTTAGGTAAAACCATTTCCTTGAGCTAAAGATCAAGTCTACATTTTATTTCATTCCAGAAAGCATAAGTAACATGTACAGATACTTTAATTAAGTAAATAACATTTTGAAAGTAGGGCCTTAGCTTGTTTTTAAATGCCTCTAGTTTTGTTAACTCACCCTAACTTTATACATTTAAACTATGGCCATGACTGCAGAGTATAAACTCACAGCTTGACCCTGGCATTGGATAAATTCCTTTAAGGATTTCTTTCAAAATAGAATATATGCCATAATCACTACCATAATACGTCCCACAAAATCTGTAAAGGAGATTTAAGGAAATGTTTCTAATTTTCAAAGTGTCTTCTAAAAGTTGGTTTGGACAGGACAAAGAGCTAGAACCATAAAATTTTTAAAGGTGTTTATGGGGCAACTACTAATTGTCCTAAGTTTACATTTCATATGTTGAAGCCCTATTAGGATGACAAAATTCTTGACATACACTGTAATACTTATACTTTAAAAAACTTTTCATGTGGGCTGGTATTTATTTACTCCATATAATTTGATTTTGGACTTCTCTAAGAGCAACAGTTATGGACTCTTTTTTTTTTTTGGTCTTTAAAAAATATATATTTCTTCCAGGTAGTTAGCTGTACACTTAGTATTAAAAGTTGTTAAAATAAATCAATGTATATTTCTTGCCATTTATTATGTGCAATATTCAGTAAGAAGTAGAAGTCATTTAAGAGAAAAATAAATGTAGTCTATTATGCCTACCTCCCAATCTTCTTGAAGAAACAATACAAACACATGCATAAAAGATTACCTATAAGGCAACATTTGATGTCAAAGAAGTGAAGCTGCTGATATTGATTTAAACAAGTAAGTATCTATATTGAGGAGCAAAAATGCTGCTGCTGATGCCTGACACATATTAGATGCTTAAAAGTAATTGTTTGAATGAACACATTTTTAAACTTTTTATACAGTAAGTCCTTACTCCAGGTCCCTTTATCACACAACAACCCTTAAAGAAGACATGATTAGCACCACTTCTCAGAGGAGAAAACTGATGAACAGGGAAGCTCCTCTAATACTCTGCTCAGTGGGGGGTAGAGGGTAGAGTAGAGGGTTTCATATCCACATCTGTTTAACTCTGTGATCTATATTTCCCTACCCCATTATACTGCTTCTTGCAGAGGTAACTTTTTTATTGTGGCCATTTCGAAACTGTGGATCTCCGTTGTCAATATGTTTATTCAACAAGCCATTCTTGAAACTAATACTATTGAACACTAATCAAAAGATAACAATAAAAAACCCTCACAAAATAAATGTAAAATTGAAATTCTAATCATATCAGAAAGAAGATATACATTGTAGTAGAGAACTTACAATAGACAGACTTGATCTAGTTAAAAGAAGGTCAGGATCCTAAAACCTGAAATGTAAATGGGTTTAGACTTTGCAGATTAGAAAGTAAAGAATATTTAAGATCCAAAAGACTTGGGGGAAAATGATGATTAAGAAGAACAAATGATGACCAACTAGGCTTAAGCTAAGGGAGCAAAGGGGATAATAGTGTAGGATGGAGCTGAGAAAGCAGATAGGTATAAAACTAGTCAGAGTATTGTAAATCATTTTGATTATTTTGTCTTTATTCTGAGAGCAATGGGAATCCAATGAGGTGTTTTACCTGGGGAGTAATAAGGATGAAGGCATAATGGGTGAGAGCATCTGGATAGACTACAGAGTTGGATGAGAGGAAGCTAAAGTAAATTTAGGTAAACCAGATAGAAAGAATTTTGTAGGCCAACCAAGAGATGGTAGTAGGCTAGTATTCAGAGTTGTTAACAAAGATACAGAAAGAGGAATAGATTTCAGAGTGTATATAGGAGATAAATTAGCATAATTTTATGATGGATTGGATGTGGCAAGAAGATTATTGAAGGAGAGGTAGATTTCATGGATGAATTCAAGTTTTGCCTTACATATCTTAATAGTTGTTTCTTCCATTCACTATGATAGGAAATAGTCAATGTTTGCAGGGGAAGATCATGATTCTGGTCATCAATATATTGAATTTGCAGTACATTAGAGACTGGTTGGTAGACACATGAAGTCAACTGTTGGGTATATACACTTGTAGCCAAAAGAAGCCTGGCAGAGATAAACTTGTGGGTCATCTGAGTTTAGGTGATTGAGTTTAGGTGAGTATAAATGAATGAGACTACCAAGAAAGGAATTTGGAATGAAAAGGGGAAAGGACCAGTGACTCAGCACTGAGCAGAAACAACATTTGGTGGTTGAGTAGAAGAAAATGTTTTTCTTAAAGAGAAAGGAAAGTGATAGAAAGTAGAGAGTAGTACTATTGAAAGTATCTAAAAACTAAGGAAAATAGTATTACAATAAAGGAGTGGTCCAATAACACTGAACCCTTTCAAGGTCATGTGAAATAGTTTATTCTGAGCCAGAGAAAGAAGGGAAAATAATTTCGAATTACCTATCCTTTTGCCTGATGAACTATGGACAGAGGTTCGTGACATTGTACAGGAGACAGGGATCAAGACCATCCTCATGGAAAAGAAATGCAAAAAAGCAAAAGGGCTGAGGAGACCTTACAAATAGCTGTGAAAAGAAGAGAAGTGAAAAGCAAGGGAGAAAAGGAAAGATATACTCATTTGAATGCAGAGTTCCAAAGAATAGCAAGAAGAGATAAGAAAGCTTTCTTCAGCGATCAATGCAAAGAAATAGAGGAAAACAACAGAATGGGAAAGACTAGAGATCTCTTCAAGAAAATTAGAGATACCAAGGGAACATTTCATGCAAAGATGGGCTCAATAAAGGACAGAAATGGTATGGATCTAACAGAAGCAGAAGATATTAAGAAGTGGCAAGAATGCACAGAAGAACTGTACAAAAAAGGTCTTCAAGAACCAGATAATCACCATGGTGTGATCACTGACCTAGAGCCAGACATCCTGGAATGTGAAGTCAAGTGGGCCTTAGGAAGCACCACTATGAACAAAGCTAGTGGGTACGATGGAATTCCAGTTGAGCTCTTTCAAATCCTGAAAAATGATGCTGTGAAAGTGCTGCACTTTCAATATGCCAGCAAGTTTGGAAAACTCAGCAGTGGCCACAGGACTGGAAAAGGTCAGTTTTCATTCCAATCCCAAAGAAAGGCAATGCCGAAGAATGCTCAAACTACTGTACAACTGCACTCATCTCACATGCTAGTAATGCTAAGCCACTTCAGTCGTGTCCGACTCTGTGCGACTCCATAGACGGCAGCCCACCAGGCTTCCCCGTCCCTGGGATTCTCCAGGCAAGAACACTGGAGTGGGTTGCCATTTCCTTCTCCAACATGCTAGTAAAGTAATGCTCAAAATTCTCCAAGCCAGGCTTCAACAGCACGTGAACCGTGAACTTCCAGATGTTCAAATTGGTTTTAGAAGAGGCAGAGGAACCAAGATCAAATTACTAACATCCACTGGATCATCGAAAAAGCAAGAGTTCCAGAAAAACACCTACTTCTGCTTTATTGACTATGCCAAAGCTTTTGACTGTGTGGATCACAATGAACTGTGGAAAATTCTGAAAGAGATGAGAATACCAGACCACCTTACCTGCCTCCTGAGAAATCTGTATGGAGGTCAGGAAGCAACAGTTAGAACTGGACATGGAACAACAGACTGGTTCCAAATAGGAAAAGGAGTATGTCAAGGCTGTATATTGTCACCCTGCTTATTTAACTTCTATGCAGAGTACATCATGAGAAACGCTGGGTTGGATGAAGCACAAGCTGGAATCAAGATTGCCGGGAGAAATACCAATAACCTCAGATATGCAGATGACACCACCTTTATGGCAGACTGTGAAGAAGAACTAAAGAGACTTGATGAAAGTGAAAGAAGAGAGTGAAAAAGTTGGCTTAAAGTTCAACATTCAGAAAACTAAGATGATGGCATCTGGTTGCATCACTTCATGGCGAATAGATAGGTAAGCAATGGAAACAGTAGCAGACTTTATTTTTGGGGCAGACTTTATTTTTTTGGGCTCCCAAATCACTGCAGATGGTGACTGCAGCCATGAAATTAAAAGATGCTTACTCCTTGGAAGGAAAATTATGACCAAACTAGACATCATATTAAAGGACTTTGTCAACAAAGGTCCATCTAGTCAAGGCTATGGTTTTTCCAGTAGTCATGTATGGATGTGAGAGTTGGACTATAAAGAAAGCTGAGTGCTGAAGAATTGATGCTTTGGAACTGTGGTGTTGGAGAAGACTCTTGAGAGTTCCTTGGATTGCAAGAAAATCCAACTGGTCCATCCTAAAGGAAATCAATCCTGAATATTCATTGGAAAGACTGCTGTTGAAACTGAAACTCCAGTACTTTAGCCACCTGATGGAAGAGCTGACTCATTGGAAAAGACCCTGATGCTGGGAAAGATTGAAGGTGGGAGGAGAAGGGGATGACAGAAGATGAGATGGTTGGAATGGCATCACTGACTCAATGGGCATAAGTTTTAGTAAATTCCTGGAGTTGGTGATGGACAGAGAGGCCTGGCGTGACCTGCATGACCCTACAGGTCATGGGGTTACAAAGAGTTGGACATGACTGAGCAACTGAACTGAACTGAACCCTCGCCACAAAGAATTGAGGTAGATAAATTTCTGCTTCCTTACGACTTACAAAAATTAATGAGTAGGGAGAGAGTGAATCTAGATCATTTTTGAATTATTGTTACCCCAATGCTTTTGTAATAGTCCTGATTAAAAAATATTTACAGTTCTAGGAGATGAAGGTGGGAAAAAAATGACTGTTTCTGAAAACAGAAAAATTGAAATAGTGCTGTGACTGAATGGGAATAGAAGCTGAGATCTGAGATTCAGCCACATTCCCTTGTGGCTCAGCTAGTAAAGAATCCACCAGCAATGTGGGAGACTTGGGTTCGATCTCTGGGTTGGGAAGATCCCCCAGAGCAGGGAAAGGCTGTCCATTCCAGTATTCTGACCTGGAGAACTCCATGGACTCTATAGTCCATGGGGTTGCAAAGAGTCAGATATGACTAACTGACTTTCACTTTGAGATTCAGCAAATGTTAATTTCACAGTTTCCTCCACATGGTGTTTCCCATTTTGCGGAAGCAAAACCTAGAGAAATGCAATAATCTGGTCCCAAACATTGTAACTTGTAGATTGGGAACTTCTACTTAAAATTTCTGACTTCAAATGCAAAACCTTTTCTAATATGAAACCATAACAAATGCCAACAAAAGAGCTAAAACATTTAATAAAAATTTCATAAAGGAAACCCATGGACAGAGGAGGGTTGTTGGGCTCCAGTTCATAGGGTCGCAAAGAATCGGACATGACTCAAGCAACTTAGCATGCACAGAATGCCATAAAACCCATTTGTTTAAGAAACAAAATGAGTCAGGACTCTATTTTGGATGGAAAAGTAGCTTCCTCTAGTGCTGCCCTTCCTGCAGGGGTCTAGCCTTTGATGGCAAATGATCATCAGAAAGGTCTCATCTTGTGTTCAAGCTGTGGTCTCCATGACCACAGTGAAGAAGCACACTCGCCCAGATGAATCAGTGCAGGTCACTGTGTTCACACTTGCTCCATCATGGTTCCTGAACAAGCTTCCATGCTGAATGAATGAGATAATGATCAAAGATCATGCCATGCCCAAGCCCTCAAAGTTCTTATCAAAGAATTTCATGTGAAAAAAGAGAACAAAGTTTATCATTGTCTTTTTTTTTTTTAAGCTAAAGTGGGGGTGAAGCCTGTCAAGAAAAGGATGAACATCTTGCAAAGAAACAAAAAATGAGGCCCTTAAAATCATTGTTGATACACCCACAAAGAAATCAGCTCTTATTTCAGTCAAGATCACAGAAGAGTTGGATATATTTTATATTTTCTTTTCAGAAGCATAAAAAAAATACTTAAAAGAGCATATATAGACTGAACATAGATTTATTGCCAGTGACTTTGGTAAGGTGGGTGGATTGAGGCTGCTAATGTAAGTTTATGAGTACAGCTGGTCCATTTAACGGCAAGTTTATAGGCACACCTCAAGAACTGCCCCATGTCTGTGGAAGGTATGGTATCAAACAAACTCTGTTGGACATATGGGCCCATCTATGGGCAGTGTGCTATAAACCAACCCATAACTACTGCAGCTGTGATCATAAACCTTTTTAGAGAACAACTAGCAAAATCTGACTTAGAAATGTTTGCTGCATTTTAAACTGGGTAGGTGAAATATGCAAAATGAGGGCCAACGCAAAGTCTTGACTGAAAATATCAGACTCAGGTTAAACCAACAAAACCGACTTCACCCTCACTATGTGTGACTTTCATAAATCTCAACTGAAGGATCAATGGCAATTAATTTTTTGCCTTTAATATTGTAAGTGCCTGAGACCACTGGTTTTCCATTAAACCCCTGGTGTTCCTCAAATAAGTTACCACGATGTTGGTACTTACCTACAAGATTGATACAGTGTTTTATTATCCAGCATACCTTGAAAGATTTGTCTCCCATGTAATGAAGATGCATTTCAGGTTGAGACTTCTCATCTGTTAAGAGGATATTTTGCCTTTCCTCTGACAGTTTGAAATATTTATTTTCAGAACCATTGTATGGAAAGAAGCACCAGTGGACTAGCTAAGCACTGTAAAAAACTTACAGCAGAAATACTATGTCTGGATTTTTTAAAACTAAATGTTGGCACATGGATGCAAGATCCTCTCTGACCTGAGACCTGTCAAATGACCACACTGAGGTAATAAGAAGGCAAGGGCTGCATTTTATTTAGAGTAAATAGAACTGCCTTCCTGTGGCTCCTTGAAGCTCTATCAATTTTGTACTTTTATGGTGTCCACGGTTAGGTTTGCAGAATAGATGTTGTCAACCGGTCAGCAGAATGCACCCTGATTTCATAGTAATAGAGGACACACACGGAGAGATATTGTTACTTACTTGTAAGTAAGTAACAATATCACACTAGTTCCCCTTCTTCTGGATGCTGATCAATCTTAGTGATATTGGCATATTTCCTTTCTATTACCTATTAAAGAATATTTTTTTAAAGTGTTTAGAAACCACTTAGATTTTATTGACTATTATTTGAAAAAAGCAAACAGTTGATAGGGAATAACTGTGCATGTGTGTTTGTGTGTGTGTGTGTGTGTGTGTGTGTGTGTGTGTGTATACCTTTATTCTGAAACTAACATCATCTCTTTTTTTCCCTACAAGTTACTAAATGTATTGAATCTACTTTTTAGGTACCTTTTGAGTTATTCTGAGAATATTTTGTGGTTGAGTAATATCAGTTTTACTACAGGAATCTGTCACTGATTTTATAGTGTACTACAAGGAGCAAGAGGGAATCATTTCTTTTTTAAACAAAAAATATTTCCTACATTAGATCCAAATTCTTTGCATTTACCTCTCCAGTTGGTTTCTTTGCTGGACTTTTGCATCATGAATAAAAAGGCTTTTAAGTTTTCAATTGTCATATCATTTAGTCAGTTCATAAATATTTCTGAAGGCTGATTTCATATCCTGAATGTTGTTGTAAAAAATGACATGACTACTTCTTGAATAGAATAAATGGTTGTGACTAAACATCCTATATCCTCCAGAGGACTTTTTTCTTTTTCATGTTTAATCTGGGTGATTAGATATCAGGGAGTGTATCGATACATATTACTTGAAAGTACACTCGGTCCTCTGTATCCCTGGGTGCTGCACCTGGGGATTCAACCATCCCTTAGTTTGGTCCTGTACTGCTCCATTTTACATAAGGGACCTGAGCATCTAGGTTTTGCTATCAGTGGGGAGGTAGCCGGGATGACTGTTGCATGTTTGTGGTAAAGGTCCTATAACTAATTCCTCCCTGCAGAATACTGAGGGACGACTGTAATTGGGTTTCTCAGTAAGAACTATAATTACTTTCAAGATGACTTTCAAAACATTTAAATAAAATGTTGATTTTTTTACTGTTTATTTATGTGTTTTGAAAAAGATTGCCCACCTAAAAATATTGAATCCAAGCAGTCATCATATTTAAAATTGACTCTAGGAAAGTCAATCCTTTGAGTAATTTTTTTTTAAAGTAATGTATGGAGGTTTGGGTTTCCCTGGTGGCTCAGATGGTAAAGAATTTTCCTCCAGTGCACGAGATCCAGGTTCAGTCCCTGGGTCAGGAAGATTCCTTGGAGAAGGGAATGGAAACCCACTTCAGTATTCTTGCCTGGAGAATTTCAGGGACAGAGAGCTTGGAGAGCTACAGTCCATGGGGTCGCAAAGAGTTGGACCCAATTAAGTGACTAATACTTTCACTTTCACTTATAGAGGTTTACACATTTTAAATTACTCTGACATATTTTATCTCATTTACTGCCTCCTGAGAAACCTATATGCAGGTCAAGAAGCAGTTAGAACCAGACATGGAGCAGCAGACTGATTCCAATTTGGGAAAAGAGTTTGTCAAGGCTGTATATTGTTGCCTAGCTTATTTAACTTTTATGCAGAGTACATCATGCAAAATGCCAGACTCAATGAAGCACAAGGTGGAATCAAGATTTCAGGGAGAAACATCAGTAATCTCAGATACACAGATGACACCACCCTAATAGCAGAAAGTGAACAGAAACTAAAGAGCCTCATGATGAAAGTGAAAGAGGAGAGTAGAAAAGTTGGCTTGAAACTCAACATTCAAAAAACTAAGATCACGGCATCCAGTCCCATCACTTCATGGCAAATAGATGGAGAAACAATGGAAATAGTGACAGACTTTATATTCTTGGCCTCCAAAATCACTGCAAATGGTGGCTGCAGCCATAAAATTAAAAGACGCTTGCTCCTTGGAAGAAAAGCTAGGACTAACCTAGATAGCATATTAAAAAGCAGAAACATTACTGACAAAAGTTCATGTAGTCAAAGCTATAGTTTTTCCAGTAGTCATGTATGGATGTGAGAAATGGACCACAAAGAAAGCTGAGCGCCAAAGAATTTATGGTTTTGAACTGTAGTGTTGGAAAAGACTCTTGAGAGTCCCTTGGACTACAAGGAGATCAAACCAGTCAATCCTAAGGCAAATCAGTCCAGAATATACATTGGAAGGACTGATGCTGATGCTGAAGCTCTAACACTTTGGCCACCTGATGCAAAGAACTGACTCGTTGGAGAAGACCCTGATGCTGGGAAAGATTGAAGACTGGAGGGGAAGGGGAAACAGAGGATGAGATGGTTGGATGGCATCACCAACTCTATGGACATGAGTTTGAGCAAGCTCTGGGAGTTGGTGATGGACAGGGAAGCCTGGTGTGCTGCAGGCCATGGGGTTGCAAAGAGTCAGACATGACTGAGCAACTGAACTGACTGACTACTCACAATAAGCCTCTGAGGTGGGTAGATTAGGTACCATTTTTCCATTTTATAAGTGAAAAAACTATGGCTCAAAAGGTTAATGGTTCCCTATAAGTTTCACAGGTGGTTAGAAATCTACCTTGAACATGTCTTAGATTTCCAATAAGGCTACCATGAAAATTCATGTTACCTAACTAGAGGAAGTCAAAAACATCCAATTTCACTCACACTTCTGACAATTCTTATTGCTATTACATTGGGAGGCCAAAAAGAGAGAGACCATGGGGAACAGAACACAGGAGATATACATTTATTATAAGAGAACCATTGGGAAATTGTGCCATTTAAAGCATAAGCTTGGAAGGGCAGAGTTAGGTCTTGTTCTTGACAGCTGAAGGGAGGGGCAGAATGAGTACATAGGTGACTCAGTGTGTGATGTCAAGATGACAGGGACCAAAACACAAGCATCACCATTTGGTTGGAACCAATCCTTTGTGGTTGTTCAAATAAACTGGAGCAACTGTGGGAAATAACACCAACACATCTTTCTTTTCTTTTTTATTTTCTCACATTATTATACGTATAAAACAATGACTTCTCATATTAGCAAATGGGTAGAAAATGAAAGCACAAACCACATCAGAAGGAGCTATTGCTTTCAGCCACCACATCTGTTCAAGTACAACTGGGCATTCCAAAACCTTTCTGTTTGTTTAATCATGCCAGATATTCTCTGTTAGGGAAGAGGTCAGCAGACCACTATACAAGGCAAAAAATCTAATTATTTGAGAGCTTAATCCATTTTAATTTTTAGATTGGTGACAACATTATTTATTTAATACTCCTTCAAGTTTATAGTTTAATCTTAGCTAAATTATTTTAAATATAATAATATTGGTTGCTTCATCTCCATTTGATAATACCTTGAGAAAGTAATGCTAAATAGTCTCATACATATACATTCCATGATAAGAATTTTGAATTTAATTTTTAGAAACAAAGAACCATAAAAGACCTTATTTTATTCAATTATATTTTCTTTCCTGCCTTCTATAACACTAATCAATTTTTCTTTAATCCTTTTTATCCCCATCAGTTAGTAGCTTTATAATTTCTTTCTACTTTATTAAAGATTAACATGTACATGTAATGTAACATGTACATTATCCTCAACACAATCTGAGGTTCTTAAAACTCTTTTCTTTCCTGCCTTCTATTACACTAATCAATTTTTCTTTATTCCTTTTTATCCCCATCAGTTAGTAGCTTTATAATCTCTTTCTACTTTATTAAAAATTAACATGTACATGTAATGTAACATGTACATTATCCTCAACACAATCTGAGGTTCTTAGACACTCTAACTTTCCTCCTAACCAGGAAAGGACTCTTGGAGAACCTTCATTGTTGTTGTTATTTAGTCACTAAGTTGTGTACAACTCTTTTGCAGCCCCAGGGACTGCAATCTGCCAGGCTCCTCTATCCATGGCATTTCCCAGGCAAGAATACTATTAATAGAGTGGGTTGCCATTTCCTTCTCCAGGGGATCCTCTTGACCCAGGGATCAGACCCTAGTCTCCTGCATTGACAAGTGAATTATTTATCACCTGTCACCAAGGAAGCTGAAACTCTCCTGTTATCTAGCTTTCTTTCACATCATGTTTCTTACATTCTATATAGTCCTTCTGGATTCAATGTTCATCAGATCAGATCAGATCGGTCACTCAGTCGTGTCTGACTCTTTGTGACCCCATGAATCACAGTACGCCAGGCCTCCCTGTCCATCACCAACTCCTGGAGTTCACTCAGACTCACGTCCATCGAGTCAGTGATACCATCCAGCCATCTCATCCTCTGTCGTCCCCTTCTCCTCCTGCCCCCAATCCCTCCCAGCATCAGAGTTGTTTCCAATGAATCGACTCTTCGCATGAAGTGGCCAAAGTACTGGAGTTCCAGCGTTTGCATCATTCTTTCCAAAGAAATCGAAGGGCTGATCTCCTTCAGAATGGACTGGTTGGATCTCCTTGCAGTCCAAGGGACTCTCAAGAGTCTTCTCCAACACCACAGTTCAAAAGCATCAATTCTTCGGCGCTCAGCCTTCTTCACAGTCCAGCTCTCACATCCATACATGACCACTGGAAAAACCATAGCCTTGACTAGACGGAACTTTGTTGGCAAAGTAATGTCTCTGCTTTTGAATATGCTATCTAGGTTGGTCATAACTTTCCTTCCAAGGAGTAAGCGTCTTTTAATGTCATGGCTGCAGTCACCATCTGCAGTGATTTTGGAGCCCAGAAAAATAAAGTCTGACACTATTTCCACTGTTTCCCCATCTATTTCCCATGAAGTGATGGGACCGGATGCCATGATCTTCGTTTTCTGAATGTTGAGCTTTAAGCCAACTTTTTCACTCTCCACTTTCACTTTCATCAAGCAGCTTTTTAGTTCCTCTTCACTTTCTGCCATAAAGGTGGTGTCATCTGCATATCTGAGGTTATTGATATTTCTCCCAGCAATCTTGATTCCAGCTTGTGTTTCTTCCAGCCCAGCATTTCTCATGATGTACTCTGCATAGAAGTTAAATAAACAGGGTGACAATATAAAGCCTTGACGTACTCCTTTTCCTATTTGGAACCAGTCTGTTGGGTTCCATGTCCAGTTCTAACTGTTGCTTCCTGACCCACATACAGGTTTCTCAAAAGGCAGGTCAGGTGGTCTGGTATTCCTATCTCTTTCAGAATTTTCCACAGTTTATTGTGATGCACACAGTCAAAGGCTTTGGCATAGTCAATAAAGCAGAAATAGATGTTTTTCTGGAAGTCTCTTGCTTTTTCTATGATTCAGCGGATGTTGGCAATTTGATCTCTGATTCCTCTGCCTTTTCTAAAACTAGCTTGAGCATCAGGAAGTTCACGGTTCACATATTGCTGAAGCCTGGCTTGGAGAATTTTGAGCATTACTTTACTAGCGTGTGAGATGAGTACAATTGTGCAGTAGTTTGAGCATTCTTTGGCATTGCCTTTCTTTGGGATTGGAATGAAAACTGACCTTTTCCAATCCTGTGGCCACTGCTGAGTTTTCCAAATTTGCTGGCACATTGACTGCAGCACTTTCACAGCAGCATCTTTCAGAATTTGGAATAGATCAACTGGAATTCCATCACCTCCACTAGCTTTGTTCATCGTGATGCTTTCTAAGGCCCACTTTACTTCACATTCCAGGATGTCTGGCTCTAGGTCAGTGATCACACCATCGTGATTGTCTGGTTCTTGAAGATCTTTTTTGTACAGTTCTTCTGTGTATTCTTGCCATCTCTTCTTAATATCTTCTGCTTCTGTTAGGTCCATACCATTTGTCCTTTATCGAGCCCATCTTTGCATGAAATGTTCCTTTGGTATCTCTGATTTTCTTGAAGAGATCCCTAGTCTTTCCCATTCTGTTGTTTTCCTCTATTTCTTTGCATTGATCACTGAAGACGGCTTTCTTATCTCTTCTTGCTATTCTTTGGAACTCTGCATTCAGATGTTTTTATCTTTCCTTTTCTCCTTTGCTTTTTGCTTCTCTTCTTTTCACAGCTATTTGTGAGGCCTCCCCAGACAGCCATTTTGCTTTTTTTGCATTTCTTTTCCATGGGGATGGTCTTGAACCCTGTCTCCTGTACAATGTCACGAACTTCATTCCATAGTTCATCAAGCACTCTGTCTATCAGATTTAGGCCCTTAAATCTATTTCTCACTTCCATTGTATAATCATAAGGGATTTGATTTAGGTCATACCTGAATGGTCTAGTAGTTTTCCCTACTTTCTTCAATTTAAGTCTGAATTTGGCAATAAGGAGTTCATGGTCTGAGCCACAACCAGCTCCTGGTTTTGTTTTTGCTAGTCAGAGCTTCTCCATCTTTGGCTGCAAAGAATATAATCAATCTGATTTCGGTGTTGACCATCTGGTGATGTCCATGTGTAGAGTTTTCTCTTGTGTTGTTGGAAGAGGGTGTTTGTTATGACCAGTGCGTTCTCTTGGCAAAACTCTATTAGTCTTTGCCCTGCTTCATTCGATATTCCAAGGCCAAATTTGCCTGTTACTCCAGGTGTTTCTTGACTTCCTACTTTTGCATTCCAGTCCCCTACAGTGAAAAGGACATCCTTTTTGGGTGTTAGTTCTAAAAGGTCTTGTAGGTCTTCATAGAACCGTTCAACTTCAGCTTCTTCAGCATTACTGGTTGGGGCATAAGCTTGGATTATTGTGATATTGAATGGTTTGCCTTGGAAACGAACAGAGATCATTCTGTCGTTTTTGAGATTGCATCCAAGTACTGCATTTCGGACTCTTTGGTTGACCATGATGGCCACTCCATTTCTTCTGAGGGATTCCTGCCCGCAGTAGTAGATATAATGGTCCTCTGAGTTAAATTCACCCATTCCAGTCCATTTGAGTTCGCTGATTCCTAGAATGTCGACATTCACTCTTGCCATCTCTTGTTTGACCACTTCCAATTTTCCTTGATTCATGGACCTGACATTCCAGGTTCCTATGCAATACTGCTCTTTACAGCATTGGACCTTGCTTCTATCACCAGTCACATCCACAGCTGGGTATTGTTTTTGCTTTGGCTCCATCCCTTCATTCTTTCTGGAGTTATTGCTCCACTGATCTCCAGTAGCATATTGGGCACTTACTGACCTGGGGAGTTTCTCTTTCAGTATCCTGTCATTTTGATTTTTCATACTGTTCATGGGGTTCTCAAGGCAAGAATACTGAAGTGGTTTGCCATTCCTTCTCCAGTGGACCACATTCTGTCAGAGCTCTCCACCATGACCCGCCCATCTTGGGTTGCCCCACGGGCATGTCTTAGTTTCACTGAGTTAGACAAGGCTGTGGTCCTAGTGTGATTAGATTGACTAGTTTTCTGTGAGTATGGTGTCAGTGTGTTTGCCCTCTGATGCCCTCTTGCAACACCTACTGTTTTACCTGGGTTTTTCTTATCTTGTGCGTGGGGTATCTCTTCACGGTCGCTCCAGCAAAGCGCAGCCATTGCTCCTTACCTTGGACAAGGGGTATGTCCTCACGGCCGCCCTTCCTGACCTTCAACGTGGGATAGATCCTCTAAGCCCTCCTGTGCCCACGCAGCCAGGGCTCCTTGGCCATGGGGTTGCTCCTCCCAGCCACCGCCCCTGCCCTCGGTCATGGGTTGCTCCTCCCAGCAGCAGCCCCTGACCTCGGAAGCAGGGTACCTCCTCTCCGCCGTTCCTGCGCCGTCGCAGTCTGGTACTCTCGGCCGCTGCCTCTGACCTTGGACGTGGAGTGGCTCCTCTGGGTCGTCTTAGCGCGCCGGTGGCAGCCGCCTGCGCTTAGCGCACAGAGTTTTATTCAGGGTAAATTATACAGTCCCTCATAGTCTTTGTCTCAATATGCCTTTAAATCTGTCGTCTTCTTCATCCTGGTGCTGCTAAGCTGCTTCAGTCATGTCCGACTCTGTGCGACCCTAGAGACGGCAGCCCACCAGGCTTCGCCGTCCCTGGGATTCTCCAGGCAAAAACACTGGAGTGGGTTGCCATTTCCTTCTCCAATGCATGAAAATGAAAAGTGAAAGGGAAGTCGCTCAGTTGTGTCCGACTCTTAGCGACCCCATGGACTGCAGCCTACCAGACTTCTCCATCCATGGGATTTTCCAGGCAAGAGTACTGGAGTCTGGTGCCATTGCCTTCTCCGGTCTTCTTCATATAAGTAATATAAAAACAGAGATAGAAATGAACTTATTTACAAAACAGAAACACAGAGAACAAAACTGTGGTGACCAGGGGAAAGGTCAGGTGGGTACAGATTGGGAGTTCGGGATTGAGGTGTACAAACTACTGTATTTAAAATGGATAACCAACAAGAACCTACTGTATAGCACAGAGAATTCTGCTCAATATTCTGTAATAATCTAAATGGGAAAAGAATTTGAAAAGCAATGAATACTTGTATGGATATAACTGAGTCACTTTGCTGTATACCTATAATGAATTCACTATTTTTTCCCAATTTATTTATTTATTTTGACTGGAGGATAGTATTTTACAATACTGTGATGGCTTTTGCCATACATCAACACTAATCAGGCACTGGTATACATGTGTAACCCCCATCCTGAGCCCTCTTCCCACCTCTCTCCCCACCCCATCCCTTTGGGTTGTCCCAGAATACCAGCTTTGATGCCCTGCTTCATGCCTCAAACGTGCACTAGTCGTCTGTTTTATATATGATAACGTATATACATGTTTCAGTGGTATTCTCTCAAATCATAATTCATTATTGTTAATCAACTATACTCCAATAAAATATAAAATAAAAAATAAATGAAAATTTAAAAATAAACTCTTTTTCTTAAAAAAAGTTTATTTATGTTTAATTGTAGTTATTTTCACTCAGTACAATAAATTTGCTATTTCATTTTCTTCTTACTTCATTGCTTCTCCAGGAGTACACTATTAATGTAATCACAATTCCTTTGTAGATGATGGATTATTTCCTTTTTTAAAAAAGTCATTTATTTATCTATAATATGCCATAATTTTCTTGCTGTTTCTTTAGATGTGGAGTTATCTTTATTTTTAATGCTTGGAACTCATAATACTTATTTAATTTTGAAGATTCAAGTCTTCATCAATTTAGGAAAAAATTTCCAGAATTAAATCTTTAAACACTGTCTTCCTCTTGTTCGCTTTTGTTCTCTTCATCTGGAATTTATGAATAAGTTGTATCCTTCTAAATCTATATCCCTAGTCTCAATCTCATTTACATTTTCCAACTCAGTCTCCATCCTTGTTATCCTTGGGTTAAGTTCTAATTTCTCTCTTTTTAAAAATAAGTATATCTGACTTCCAGTTTATTCTATTTTATTTCATCAGTGTCTATTATTTGACTCTTTTTCAGGTCACCAGGTTTTCTTTGTGATGCTTTTTTGTCCTTGTATAATTTTCAATTATTCCTTTCCTGTTTTTAATCATTTTTAAAAATAGTTATTTTGTATACCCTATCAGTTCAGTTCAGGCACTCAGTCGTGTCCGACTCTTTGCAACCCCATTGATCGCAGCACGCCAGGCCTCCCTGTCCATCAACAACTCCCGGAGTTTACTCAAACTCATGTCCATTGATTCAGTGATGCCATCGAACCATCTCGTCCTCATTGTCCCCTTCTCCTCCTGCTTTCAATCTTTCCCAGCATCAGGGTCTTTTCAAATGAGTCAGGTCTTCACATCAGGTGGCCAAAGTATTGGAATTTCAGCTTCAACATCAGTTCTTCCAATGAACACTCAGGACTGATATCCTTTAGGATGGACTGGTTGGACTTCCTTGCAGTTCAAGCAAGGGACTCTTAAGAGTCTTCTCCAACACCACAGTCCGAAAGCATCAATTTTTTGGTGCTCAGCTTTCTTTATAGTCCAACTCTCACATTCATACATGACTACTGGTAAAACCATATCCTTGACTAGATGGACCTTTGTTGGCAAAGTAATGTCTCTGCTTTTTAATATGCTGTCTAGGTTGGTCATATTCCCATCTCTTTGAGAATTATCCACAGTTTATTGTGATCCACACAGTCAAAAGCTTTGGCATAGTCAATAAAGCAGAAATAAATGTTTTTCTGAAATCTCTTGCTTTTTCAATGATCCAGCAGATGTTGGCAATTTGATCTCTGGTTCCTCTGCCTTTTCTAAAACCAGCTTGAACATCTGAAAGTTCATGGCTTATGTATTGTTGAACCTTGGCTTGGAGAATTTTGAGCATTACTTTGCTAGCATGTGAGATGAGTGCAATTGTGCTGTAGTCTGAGTATTCTTTGGCATTGCCTTTCTTAGGGATTGGAATGAAAACTGACCTTTTCCAGTCCTGTGGCCACTGCTGAGTTTTCCAAATTTGCTGGCATATTGAGTGTAGCACGTTCACAGCATCATCTTTCAGGATTTGAAATAGCTCAACTGGAATTCCATCACCTCCGCTAGCTTTGTTCATAGTGATTGCTTCCTAAGGCCCACTTGACTTCACATTCTAGGATTTTTGGCTCTAGGTGAGTACTCACATCATCGTGACTATCTGGGTCGTGAAGATCTTTTTTGTATAGTTCTTCTGTGTATTGTTGCCACCTCTTCTTAGTATTTTCTGCTTCTGTTAGGTACATTCCATTTCTGTCCTTTATTGAGCTAGCCCATTTTTGCATGAAATATTCCCTTTGTATCTCTAATTTTCTTGAAGAGATCTCTAGTCTCTCCCATTCTATTGTCTTCCTCTATTTCTTTGCACTGATCACTGAGGAAGATTTCCTTTTCTCTCCTTGCTATTCTTTGGAACTCTGCATTCAAATGGGTATATCTTTCCTTTTCTCCTTTGTTTTGTGCTTCTCTTCTTTTCACAGCTATTTTTAAGGCCTCCTGAGACAGCCATTTTCCTTTTTTTCATTTCTTTTTTTGGGGGATGGTGTTGATCCTTGTCTCCTGTACAATGTCATGAACCTCCATCCATAGTTGATCAGGCACTCTATCAGATCTAGTCCCTTAAATCTATTTCTCACTTCCACTGTATAGTCATAAACGATTTGATTTAGGTCATACCTGAATGGTCTAGTGGTTTTCCCCACTTTCATCAATTTAACTATGAATTTGGAAATAAGAAGTTCATGATCTGAGCTACAGTCAGCTCCCAGTCTTGTTTTTGCTGACTGTATAGAGCTTCTCCATCTTTGGCTGAACATATATTCAACAACCAATCGGTGTTGGCCATCAGGTGATGTCCATGTGTAGAGCCTTCACTTGTGTTGTTGGAAGAGGGTGTTTGCTATGACCAGTGCATTCTCTTGGCATAACTCTGTTAGCCTTTGCCCTGCCTCATTCTGTACTCTAAGGCCAAATCTGCCTGTTACTCCAGGTATTTCTTGATTTCCTGCTTTTGCATTCCAGTCCCCTATAATGAAAAGGACATCTTTTGGGGATGTTAGTTCTAAAAGGTCTTGTAAGTCTTCGTAGAACCAGTGAACTTCAACTTCTTCAGCATTACTGGTCAGGACATAGACTTGGATTGCCTTGGAAACAAACAGATCATTCTGTCATTTTTGAGACTGCATCCAAGTACTGCATTTCAGACTCTTTTGTTGACTATGATGGCTACTCCATTTCTTCTAAGGGATTCCTGCTCACAATAGTAGATATTTTGGTCATCTGAGTTAAATTCACCCATTCCAGTCCATTTTAGTTCACTGATCCCCATAATGTCAACATTTACTCTTGCCATCTCCTGTTTGACCACTTTCAATTTGCCTTGATTCATGGACCTAAATTTCCAGGTTCCTATGAAATATTGCTTTTTACAGCATCGGAACTTGGTTCCATCACCAGTCATATCCTCAACCTGGTGTTGTTTTTGCTTTGGCTCTGTCTCTTCACTCTTTCCAGATTTAGTTCTCCACTGATCTTCAGTAGCACCTACCGACCTGGGGAGTTCACCTTTCAGTGTCCTATCTTTTTACCTTTTCATACTGTTCTTGGGGATGTGGGGTATCTCCATACCCTATCATATTGTTTTTATTAATATTATTTATGTTATTGGGATTTGCTGTAAATATGCTGTTTAGTATGACTTCTGAATCTTATGGGGATTATATATCTTACTGTTTTATTATTTTGCATTATCCATCCTAGACTGTAGCAGTTACGACATCAGCTCATGAGATGGCCATTTAGATGTTCAATTTTCATTTTATTTCCAGCATGCAGGAAATCCTCCCCTCCCTTTTTTGGGGAGTGTGCTTTAGCTTTGTATTTAAGAGAAAGGTTTCATTTTATCTTAATATTCTAAGTATCAGATGTGGAAGCCTGTTTTTATACTTTATTTTATGTAGATAAAATACCTATAGATTTAAATCTTATATAATCTTCAGTTCAGTTCAGTCGCTCAGTTGTGTCTGACTCTTTGTGACCCCATGAACCGCAACACACCAGGCCTCCCTGTCCATCGCCAACTCCCGGAATTTACCCAAATTCATGCCCATTGAGTCGGTGATGCCATCCCACCATCTCATCTTCTGTTGTCCCCTTCTCCTCCTGCCTTCAATCTTTCCCAGCATCAGGGTCCTTTCAAATGACCTTTCAAATGAGTCAGCTCTTCACATCAGGTGGCTAAACTATTGGAGTTTCAGCTTCAACATCAGTCCTTCCAATGAATATTCAGGACTGATCTCTTTTAGGATAGACTGATTGGATCTCCTTGCAGTTCAAGGGACTCTTAAGAGTCTTCTCCAGCACCACAGTTCAAAAGCATCAATTCTTTGGGGCTCAGCTTTCTTTATAGTCCAACTCTTACATCCATACATGACTACTGGAACAACCACTGCCTTGACCAGATGGACCTTTGTTGACAAAGTAATGTCTCTGCTTTTTAATATGCTGTCTAATTGGGTCATAACTTTCCTTCCAAGGAGTAAGCGTCTTTTAATTACATAGCTGCAATCACCATCTGCAGTGATTTTGGAGCCTAAAAAAATAAAGTCAGCCACTGTTTCCCCATCTATTTCCCATGAAGTGATGGGACCAGATGCCATGATCTTAGTTTTATGAATGTTGAGTTTTAAGCCAACTTTTTCACTTTCTTCTTTCACTTTTATCAAGAGGCTCTTTAGTTCTTCTTCACTTTCTGCCATAAGGGTGGTGTCATCTGCATATCTGAGATTATTGATATTTCTCCCGGCAATCTTGATTCCAGCTTGTGTTTCTTGCAGCCCAACGTTTTTCATGATGTACTGTACATATAAATTAAATAATCAGGGTGACAATATACAGCCTTGACGTACTCATTTTCCTATTTGGAACCAGTCTGTTGTTCCATGTCCAGTTCTACCTGAGGCTTCCTGACCTGCATACAGTTTTCTCAAGAGGCAGGTCAAGTGGTCTGGTATTCCCATCTCTTTCAGAATTTTCCACAGTTTATTGTGATGCGCATAGTCAAAGGCTTTGACATAGTCAATAAAGCAGAAATAGATGTTTTTCTGGAACTCTCTTGCTTTTTCAGTGATCTTAGTAAAATATATAAAAATAGGAAGAACTGAATCTCAGGTTCTTTCATATTTTTCTATCTAGTTCTCAAACTAATGGATTATGGAGCTTATTACAGACATTACTAAATTTCCATGACAAAAAAATTAATATATTATTCCCAGAGTAAGATTTTTTTCAGAATTTAATGAAGCCTAGTCCTCACAGAGAAAGACATAAACAGATTTGGTTATTTTTAAAGTGATTTGAAAAGTTCTATAATGTAATATTTTCAATGCTATGTTTTATTCATTGTATTAATATAAATATTCCATTGGGTGTTACATTACAATTCTGAATTAGGTCACCTTTCATATTATTACTGAACACATCCAGATTCTTTGGCTGTTTTGCTTCCTTTCTCATGTAAATCATAATCATTGTAAATTACTTGACTTATTTCTTTAGAAAAAAATGTAGGATTCATAGTTTTCTGTAATTTTCTATTTCATAATTTATCAATTTTCCCTTCCTCTGTAGTATATTTGAAATGAAACCATGCAACTATAAAGTTGGCCCAGAAAGGAGAGATTTGATTATTTCCTGCCTCCTTTACATAAAAAAAAAAAAAATGCTTTATTTCAAGGGGAAAAAGTTAAAAAGGTTTTCTGTAGTAGAGTAACTAATTTAATATACTCCTGGGTAGCTTTAATATTCATGCCAAGAAATTATGAAAATTTTATAATCTACAGTCTTTGCTCTGGTGGCCCTTCACTGAATAACAGACTGATGTTGGAATCACATGAAACATATGGTCTATGAATCAGTGTAAGAACATGGAGGGTATATAAATACATCTATTAGGTATATATATATGTGAATATACATATATGAGTAATTACTAATAATACAATTATGCTTTAAACTATCAAAGTAAATCACAGAAATGTTTATAAAATATATTCATATAATTTAGATTTCTATATGAAGTAATTGATTTTATATGTAAATGGCTATATAGAGGAAAATCATTCATTTTTGTATATACTATTAAACCTAATATTCCAAGTTTACCTATATTTTAAATACAAAAAAAGGAACTATGAAAATTAAATTTCAAAAAATTTATTACCACTCTGTTGGTCTTACCTAGTTTTAAAAGTAGTGTCAAAAATTTAGTATTCCAATTGGTTTTGCTAAGATTTGGGGGGAGCTATTTGGATTTAAAGATAAACAGCAGCAACAACAAAACAAAAAGAAATTCAACTTGGTATAGCAAGAAAACAAGGTACAAAATTAATAGCGTGCTCTTGATGTTTAAAGCAGGCAACTGAATGAGAGAATCTATATTTTAAGTCTCAACAGTCTGGCCCTAAAGATTAGGAAAGAGTAAATTTTCTGAGCTTTCAATCTACTGGCTCAATGTAAATGACCAGCAAAGGATCCATGAAATAAAAGAATCCAGGATACTAAATCACTGCAGATGGTGACTGCAGCCATGAAATTAAAAGACGGTTACTCCTTGGAAGGAAAGTTATGACCAACCTAGATAGCATATTCAAAAGCAGAGACATCACTTTGCCAACAAAGGTTCACCTAGTCAAGGCTATGGTCTTTCCTGTGGTCATGTATGGATGTGAGAGCTGGACTGTGAAGAAGGCTGAGTGCCGAAGAATTGATGCTTTTGAACTGTGGTGTTGGAGAAGACTCTTGAGAGTCCCTTGGACTGCAAGGAGATCCAACCAGTCCATTCTGAAGGAGATCAGCCCTGGGATTTCTTTCGAAGGAATGATGCTAAAGCTGAAACTCCAGTACTTTGGCCACGTCATGCAAAGAGTTGACTCATTGGAGAAGACTCTGATGCTGGGAGGGATTGGGGGCAGGAGGAGAAGGGGACGACAGAGGATGAGATGGCTGGATGGCATCACTGACTCGATGAATGTGAGTCTGAGTGACCTCCGGGAACTGGTGATGGACAGGGAGGCCTGGCGTGCTGCGGTTCATGGGGTCGCAAAGAGTCGGACACGACTGAGCGACTGATCTGATCTGATCTGATACTTGAAGAACCACACAGAAATCTCCCCACTTACCAGGATATCCACTTTGAGCCTACTTGAGTAAGAAATAGTTTGATGGATTTAAGCCACCAAGATTTGGGAGTTTTTTATGTTATCTAGAATAATATAACAAAGAAAAATAGATTTTAATAAGCATCCCAAACCTATCTATCCAGCAAACTCTTATTTGAGAAAGTTATTTGAAAGAGCAAATTTTATGTAAATGATTCACTTTAATAATTTCTTGAAAAGTGAAAGTGACTCAGTCATGTCCGACTCTTTGCGACCTCTTAAACTATAGAGTCCATGGAATTCTCCAGGCTAGAGTACTGGAGTGAGTAGCCTTTCCCTTCTCCAGGGCATCTTCCCAACCCAGGGATTGATTCCAGGTCACCTACATTGTAGGTGGATTCTTTACCGGCTGAGCCACAAGCTCTTGTTAATAGCTAAGATGGAAAATATACGTTAAAAATCCTTGCCTTTGAGGAATGGGCCTTCTTAGAAAGATTTTCTTTGTTTTTTGCTTCCCAGATAGTGCTACTGGTAAAAAACCTACCTGCCAATGCAAGAGACCTAAGAGATGCAGATTCGATCCCTGGGTCAGGAGGATCCCCTGCAGGAGGGCATGGCAACCTACTCCAGTATTCTTGCCTGGAGAATGCCGTGGACAGTAGAGCCTGGTGGGCTATAGTCCAAAGTGCCGCAAAGAGTCAGAAATGACTAAAGCAACTTAGCACACAGAATAAAATTTTAAAGTCAACAATCTGAGCAAGGTAAGCCAAAAAGTAGCAGATACTCAATAATTATTTAATAAACTCTCCACTAACTGAGATTAATCCTGGTATAGCTGATAGAGGATGACATTGAACATTGTATTATTTATCTATTAAAGCATAAAAATTGCCCCAAACTAAACAATGGCACCCCACTCCAGTACTCTTGCCTGGAAAATCCCATGGACAGAGGAGCCTGGTAGGCTGCAGTCCATGTGGTCGCACGACTGAGCGACTTCACTTTTCACTTTCCTGCATTGGAGAAGGAAATGGCAACCCACTCCAGTGTTCTTGCCTGAAGAATCCCAGGGACGGGGGAGCCTGGTGAGCTGCCGTCTATGGGGTCGCACGGAATCGTACAGAACTGAAGTGACTTAGCAGCAGCAGCAAACAGCTTAAAGCAACAAACATTTATTATCTCATATGACTTCTGAGCTTTACTGATTATTCTGACTCAGATGGCTCTTACATGAGGTTACACTCAAGAGACTGGCTGCCAGTCATCTCAATGGTAAAGTGGAGCTGGACAATTTGCTTTCAAGCTCTGTGGTGGCTGGCAGACCTTAGTTCCTCTTCACTGAACCTTTACTTCTGTTTAGGGCTGCTCACGTATCCCAAATAAGTATCCCAAATAAGTCCTCATGATGCAGGCAGCTGTCTTCCCTCACACCAAGTACTGAGAGAAAGAAAGAGAGATAATCACAAGAGGGAAGACTTAGTCTTCCATAGTGTAATCTAAGAAGTGATGTACTTCCCTTCTGCCATACTTGGTTGGCTGTATGGATCCAACCTAGCACAATGTGGGAAGGGAATACACAAGAATAGGACAGGAGGCAGGGATCCATTAAAGTGACTCAGACAGTAAAAAAACACCTGCCCACAGTGCAGGAAGCCTGGGTTCGATCCCTGGGTCAGGAAGCTCCCCTGAGGAAGGAAATAGCAGGCCACTCCAGTATTCTTGCCTAAAGAGTTCCACGGACAGAGGAGCCTGGCAGGTTACAGTCCCAGGCTCCAGTCCATGGGATCACAGAGTTGGACACGACTGAATGACTACACCTTCCCTTTTTTCACCGATAAGGAGGCAGGGATCATTGCGGTCACCTGGAAGGCTGCCAACAACGTACATATAACTTCTATGATCTTTATGGCTTGCGTGCTCAGTTGTGTCCCACTCTTTCCAATCCTGTGGGCTGTACCCCACCAGGCTCCTCTGTCCATGAAAATCTCCCAATTACACTGGAGTGGACTGCCATTTCCTTCTCCAGGGGATCTTACAAACCCAGGCATCAAGCTTATGTCTCTGGTGTCTGCTGCATTGGCAGGTGAATTCTTTACCACTGTGACACCTGGGAAACTCTATGATGTTTATGAGTGTAGATTAATTATCATTAGTGTTAATCAATACTGAGGTGAAAACAAAGGTTTATTACTTTATTATAAAGAAACACATGTTCATTGTTAAGCCAAGTTTTTGACTAATGCAGATATGTAGAAACAGTGGAAGTCTCCTTACCATGCCTGTTCTTTTTTCTGCCTGCTCACATCTATTTTATTTTCTATCCAGAGATGTTCGATTTCCATCCCATCACTCCCTCCCCCTTCACCAAAATCCTCAACTGAAAAAATACCTCAGAGAAAAATTTTTTTGAGGATACTTCTAACTCAGCTCTAGGTTACTTAGCATTTTAGAAGCATATTTTAGGCTTCTTTGGTCTTCTAGCTCACTTAACATAGGGTTTACAAATGGTAAAAACTCAGTAGATATTTGTAGGTGTGAAATGAACTTAATTCAATGCAGTAGCATATATTTTCAGTATAAAAATAAAATCACTTGGGATTTTTTTAAATAAGATTTTAAAAATGGAACTGTTTTTCAATAAGTCCATTAAATAATTGGAAATAAAGAAATCCAGACCCTAAGATGTATAGCATGGCCCCATTTAAATGAGGCTAAATTAGCTGAAACTTAGGTACTGTAGCTCCCTAAGGACTTTCAAAGATTTTTGGCCTGAATACAAGTCTCACAAAATACTATCAGCTGGAGACTTAGGGTATGTTTTCCAAAGGGCTGCCTGGTTCCCTATTCACGTAAAACTTCATCCAAAATGCTTCATATGTACTTTGTCCTATTTCATCCACCTTTCTAGCATCTAACAACAGAATAATCCATCTAAATTTTAGTCTCATTAACATAATTCAATAACCCTTTAAATAGTCCCTTTCAATATGATAAACTAATTTTTGTATTAATCAAACAGTCCAGAACATCACATTTTACATATAGAAATTCTTTATTGTTAAAGCTTGAACCAAACTGAGTCATTATGTCCAGTTTCTTAATATAACTAATAAAGGCACAGACTGCAGTCAAAATATTTTTTATCACAGCAGGCATTTGTAAGCTTTAATTCTATGATAGGACGAGTATATTAATTTAACATTTACCCCAAAGAAACAAATGTAGAACAAAAACATTATTAATGTACATTCTGATTTGTCAGAGACATTTTGACAGAGGAGTAATTTGTAATTCAGAAGTGAATCTCCTGCTTCCTAGAAATCTTCCATCCTTTTCAGTTGAAGGTGCCTGTAGCATAGTCTCACCAAGTAATGAACTTCAGTGTGGAATACTTTGGTAGAAATTTTGCTGCAGAAAAATGTCCTAGTAGCTTTAAAAATTTTATGTCACAGAGGTGCTTGTTATTTTATGTCACATAGTTATTGTGATCAGTGTGTATTTTTTATTTTTTATCATTAATATTTTTCCATATATAGCATACAACTGTTAATTGCCATTTCCATCATCTTTCTTACCAATATAAACCTGGAGTTTTTGTTCTGTTTTTGGACTTTTCCCCCAAGATATATGACAGTGCTCCACTCAAGGATGTTGATGGACTATTAGAACTGAATTAAAGAACTTTAATGAATTGTTCTATTGGCCTGAGTGAGTCTGGCCCCAGCACCTTGATCTTGTTAAGCTGCTCATTTAACTAGCCATAAAACCATCTTCGTTTTGACTTCTTGTTGTGTGAGATATGCAAAAATCTCTATTAGACCTCTGTGTGAGTATTTCATTGTTTGTACCCGAAAACATCTTAACTGATGAACCATATCTCTAACATTTGATATGCATCACTTAAGGGACTAATATTTTTTACAGCTAATTTGTTAATTTCTACCCCTGTTGGTGGCATTTTGATGTGTTTTTGTAATTGTTAATAATGGCAAGGATAAATAATGTTTGATATTCCTTTGAGACTTTTATGTGTTTATATTTTGTAAAGTGGGCAATATCTCCATTTTCCTGATGCGAAAGGAGAAGCTTTCAGAGCAACCAACTACAACCTGTTTACACAGCTGGTAAATAACAGAGCTGAAATTGGATTCTTGAAGTAAATATTTTAGTTCAAAAGACTGTGCTCTTAGCTAGTGGACCACACTGCCTCTCTTGTGGGCCATGGTACTGCACAGCGGTGATTCACCCTTCTGAGTCTTTGTGTTCTTAATTCATTTCTTGTAGTTATCACTTTGAATGTTCCTAAATTTTCTTCTCCTACGCTATTAAGAAAATTTTCAAACATACAGCAAAGCTGACACACCTTTACAGTAAACACCTAGGTACCTACCACCTAGATTCTACCACTCACATTTGACTATACTTGTTTGATCACATAATCATCGCGTTTTACTATCATCACTATTTATGCCTTTAATTTTTTAGTCATTTTCTAACATATGCATAATTATACATTTCATCAACAATGGGTTTGCTGATCCCTTGAACACTGATTTCATTTTCTAAGATCTGATGTTTCAAGCAGTTATTTGAGTAAGTGATAATACTCCTTTAATACTATCATATTATGAGTTAGAATAATAGAATTGTGAACTACTAGCATGAGGTCGCAAAGAGTCGGACACGACTGAACGACTTCACTTTCACTTTTCACTTTCCTGCATTGGAGAAGGAAATGGTAACCCACTCCATTGTTCTTGCCAGGAGAATCCCAGGGACGGGGGAGCCTGGTGGGCTGCCGTCTATGGGGTCGCACAGAGTCGGACACGACTGAAGCGACTTAGCAGCAGCAGCAGCATTGTAATTGGAGAAGGCAATGACACCCCACTCCAGTACTCTTGCCTGGAAACTCCCATGGACGGAGGAGCCTGGTAGGCTGCAGTCCGTGGGGTCACTAAGGGTCGGACATGACTGAGCGACTTCACTTTCACTTTTCACTTTCATGCATTGGAGAAGGAAATAGCAACCCACTCCAGTGTTCTTGCCTGGAGAATCCCAGGGATGGCAGAGCCTGGTGGGCTTCCGTCTGTGGGATCACACAGAGTTGGACATGGCTGAAGCGATTTAGCGCTAGTGGTAGCATTGTAATAGTAGATTAAAATAATCTCTGTGATAACCAGTTCATGTTTGAACCTGCTTGATTCAGTCTAGAGAGGTGGCATGTAATGCTGCTATAACAGACTACCAACTGTCTTTCATTTCCAAATGTATTTATACAATGGTAAATGATGGCATCATTAAGTAATCATGGCATTAGAAAAATGGCTTATTTATGCTTAGAATGTTCTTGAAATATTTCTGATTCAGAGTGCCCATATGTGTCTTTTCTTATTTGAAGAGTTTGAAGAATTTCTTGACCCACCGGTAAGAAAGCCTCCTCTGTGTGTATGTTTCTGTGTGAGAGTACTTGGGTGCTTGTGAGTGAAGCCACAGCCTCTGTCTGAGCTCCCCCGTGCCCTGTGCCATGTGTTTCTGTTTCTGAACCTCTGGCCAGACTCACTTAGGCCAGCAGAATAATTCAGCTAAGTTCTTTAATTCAGCTCTAATAGTCCATCTGGGAATTATAAAATAGACCAGGTTTGGGTCTCCAACCTCTCCTTTCTATTTCCACAGCTTCTAACTCTTTCAGTTGCCCATAGCTAAAAGCCTTCAGTAGGCAAGTAGTGATAGTTTAAAAACTTGTTTTTTTTTTTTTTATCCTTCTGTCTTCATATAGGCAAAAGTAATAGCATTCTTTCAGCAGAGGTAGAAGCTTACACAGTTAACATAATACCAAAACATGAAGGTACATACCAATTATTTGACTCACAAGATATATATTGTTATCTGGCTTTTTCACTTAGTATTTGCTATCTGTTCTTCTAAGAAAGAGCAATGTCACTGTTTAATTGTTCTTTAGTTCCTTTATTTTATCTTAATGAATTTCTTTGTGTACTTTTGGTCTACATAGTAGGATAATTTATTATTATTTTTTCTTAGAATGCATCTGCTGGTCAGTTGCTTGATTGTCACTTGTTTTTCATTCTTTTCAAACAAATGTTTGTTGAAGTCTTTGTGCTAGACAGTCTGGAAAACAGATAAAATGGCCACAGAGCCTGTCTTCAAGCAACTTATACCTAATAGCATACATAACTTCTATTTTATCTTCTCATTGTATCTAACTAGTAAAATCTATTTGCTAGCACCCTCTTTTTCTAAAGTTGCAGTTTTCTATTCGTTTTCTCCTCCACAATTGGATGTGTTTGCTCAATTATTTGATGTGTGTGTGGGAATGGGATTTATACAGAACACGTTACTTTAAATACCAAACACGTGAATATTCCATTGAATAAGGCTTTGGCAATACGGCCTGTAAATGTAAAGTGGAAAAAACAATTGGGAAAGAATGCAGTATCACTATGGAGCTTCAAAACCTTCCTGAGGAATGTGATCTGAGAGGTTCACACATGTTCAAGGCCTAATAAAAATGCTAGCACACCTCAGAAGGGAAAGAAATGTATCATGACAAATGTCTGTCGTGTCGTCCAAATTGTCTTTACTCCAAAGAAGGTGTTCAACCTGGTGTCATGGAGAGAACATATTTGTAATCAGTCAGAAATACATAGGTTTGACTATGACTGCCTTTGCTTTCTCATGTCCCCTCTCTGAGCACCTGCATTTATCTCAGAGAAGTCCATCTTCTCCTGTTCTATCAGCCCTGGTTCCTTCTCCTCTTTTAGATGTCTGTTCAAATTTCTCTTCTTCAGCAGGCTCTGTCTTCCACCTATTTTAAAGTAGTCCTTGCTCTGCCCCGTGTGTTCCCTACCAACCCCCACGATTCTCCACCTCACTGCTAAGTACTATGAGGGAATGAGCAGAGATGATATGAGAGAAATAAGAAGGGGGATCACTGAGGTTATTATTTCTCACCTGTCTCTCCCACCAGAATGTGCACTCCATGAAGAAGAAGGCTTTATTTTCCCATCAGTGCAGTGTCCCTGGGATCCATCCACAATCGTGCTTGGTGCATAGAAACTGTGCTATTATTACTATCGCTATTTTTAACTGCCTGCTCAGAGAGACACTCTGCTCTCCTACTTTACAGAACAGTACAGTACACTGGCTTCTCATATTTATCACAGGGTGGACTCGGAGCCGTGTTCGTAACACACTGCCTTAGGGTTTAGACAATTGTTTTGTTAGGTTTAGTTGATTAGTTTGTTGGGATGGAGCCAATGAGTATAATAGTTCTGGCAGGTGTTTATTAATATTACAACCCGATTTCCTCTTGCTGTTCAGGACTGCCAGCTTCTAAACAGGGAGACACCTGAGGCTTTTGTGTGCCACATGACAGTCTTGTATTTTTTTCACAGGTGTTAAAACAAAACAGGGATAAGCAGATTTTGTAATCATGTGTAAACTTGTTTTCACGGTACAGCCTGTGGTAGCAGGCCAGGAGTTAGCTAGAACACCACTAGGGACACAGCAGATTTCCATGTATCTAAATAGGCCTGTGGCCAGAGATCTTGTTTAAAGTGAATGGCAGATAAGAGAATATTTTGAAATCTGCTAGGCCTTCAGTTTTGCGCCAGTGACAAAAGGGCAGGTTCGGGATATAGAATAATTATACTTTTCATGATATTCAACATAATTCATAAATGGAACCAGTCTTCAGGCATAAAACCAACAAGAAAAACAAGAAAAACCCTACTCTGCAATCAAACAGGGTTTAAGTGGTCCCATATTCGGTTTTCCCTAGGAAATGTATCTTTTAGACTATTTTTATACTACTTTTAGGTAGTCATCAGATCAGATCAGATCAGTCGCTCAGTCGTGTCCAACTCTTTGCGATCCCATGAACTGCAGCACGCCAGGCCTCCCTGTCCATCACCAGCTCCCGGAGGTCACTCAGACTCACATCCATCGAGTCAGTGATTGCATCCAGCCATCTCATCCTCTGTTGTCCCCTTCTCCTCCTGCCCTCAATCCCTCCCAGCATCAGAGTCTTCTCCAATGAGTCAACTCTTCGCGTAATGTGGCCAAAGTACTGGAGTTTCAGCTTTAGCATCATTCCTTCCAGAGAAATCTCAGGGCTGATCTCCTTCAGAATGGACTGGTTGGATCTCCTTGTAGTCCAAGGGACTCTCAAGAGTCTTCTCCAACACCACAGTTCAAAAGCATCAATTCTTCAGCACTCAGCCTTCTTCACAGTCCAGCTTTCACATCCATACATGACCACAGGAAAGACCATAGCCTTGACTAGGCGAACCTTTGTTGGCAAAGTAATGTCTCTGCTTTTGAATATGCTATCTAGTTTGGTCATAACTTTCCTTGCAAAGAGTAAGCGTCTTTTAATTTCATGGCTGCAGTCACCATCTGCAGTGATTTTGGAGCCCAGAAAAAGAAAGTCTGACACTGTTTCCACTGTTTCCCCATCTATTTCCCATGTAGTGATGGGACCAGATGCCATGATCTTCGTTTTCTGAATGTTGAGCTTTAAGCCAACCTTTTCACTCTCCACTTTCACTTTCATCAAGAGGCTTTTGAGTTCCTCTTCACTTTCTGCCATAAGGGTGGTATCATCTGCATATCTGAGGTTATTGATATTTCTCCCAGCAATCTTGATTCCAACTTGTGTTTCTTCCAGTCCAGCATTTCTCATGATGTACTCTGTATATAGGTTAAATAAACATGGTGACAATATGCAACCTTGACGTACTCCTTTTCCTATTTGGAACCAGTCTGTTGTTCCATGTCCAGTTCTAACTGTTGCTTCCTGACCTGCATACAGATTTCTCAAGAGGCAGATCAGGTGATCTGGTATTCCCATCTCTTGAAGAATTTTCCACAGTTTATTGTGATCCACACAGTCAAAGGCTTTGGCATAGTCAATAAAGCAGAAATAGATGTTTTCCTGGAACTCTCTTGCTTTTTCCATGATCCAGCGGATGTTGGCAATTTGATCTCTGGTTCCTCTGCCTTTTCTAAAACCAGCTTGAACATCAGGAAGTTCACGGTTCACATATTGCTGAAGCCTGGCTTGGAGAATTTTGAGCATTACTTTACTAGCGTGTGAGATGAGTGCAATTGTGTGGTAGTTTGAGCACTCCTTGGCATTGCCTTTCTTTGGGATTGGGATGAAAACTGACCTTTTCCAATCTTGTGGCCACTGCTGAGTTTTCCAAATTTGCTGGCATATTGAGTGTAGCACTTTCACAGCATCATCTTTCAGGATTTGGAATAGCTCTACTGGAATTCTATCACCTCCACTAGCTTTGTTCGTAGTGATGCTTTCTAAGGCGCACTTGACTTCACATTCCAGGATGTCTGGCTCTAGGTCAGTGATCATACCATCATGATTATCTGGGTTGTGAAGCTCTTTTTTGTATAGTTCTTCTGTGTATTCTTGCCACCTCTTCTTAATATCTTCTGCTTCTGTTAGTCATACATAGGTAGTCATACTACAGGACTATTATTAATATTTCTTTTAGAACAGTGCTTTCAACAATTGGAATAAAATTCACATAGATCTGTTTGCTTTAGTTCTATTACCTCATTTCTTTTAAAATAAGAGCCACAGTAACACATACTGCTGCTGCTGCTAAGTCGCTTCAGTCGTGTCCGACTCTGTGCGAACCCATGGAGTGCAGCCCACCAGGCTCCTCCGTCTGGATTTTCCAGGCAAGAGTTCTGGAGTGGGGTGCCAATGCCTTCTCCGAGTAACACATACAGCTAGCTTTTTAAATGTTAAAATAAAATTGTAGATTATTTTTATTCTGTAGGCACTTATAAAACTTGAATGCCTGATGCAGCATTGATGAGACAAAGGATTAGAAATATTGATTTATAGAAAATTAATTATTCTTTTGTGTTATTCCAGGTTCTATCCTATGGATACGTATGTCACATATATGAAATATACATTGTTGACCCTTGAACAATGTAGGGGTTAGGGGTACTGACCCCCACGCAGTTGAAAATTCAAATATTGTTATCTCTGCCTCAAAAGCAAAGAAACTGATAAGTGACTCCTAAGGTAGAAGCTGAAACTGTTTGGATAGAATCAGGCTAAAACATTAGTTATTCTTTTTCTGTTGTTGTTTAACTGAAGTATAATTAATTTTCAGTGTTATATTAGTTCCAAGTGAACAGCAAAGTGATTCAGTTCTACATATATCTGTATATGAAAAAAATCTATTTTTATTTGAGATTTGGTTATCAACTGTTTTTTAAAAAATTTTTATTGAAGTGTAGCTAATTTACAATGTTGTGTTAGGTTTCAAGGGTATATGAAAGTGTTAGTTGCTCAGTCTTGTCTGATTCTTTGTGACCCCATGGACTGTAGTCTGCCAGGCTCCTCTGTCTATGCATTTCTCCAGGCAAGGATAATGGAGTCAGGTGCCATTCTCTTCTTCAGGGGATCTTCCTGACCCAGAGATTGAACCGAGGTCTCTCGTATTACAGGCATATTCTTTACCATCTGAGCCATAGGAAGTCACATATTTTTTCAGATTCTTTCCCACTATATTATATTATATATTATAAATATATAAATTTATATAAATAAATATATATTATATATTATATTATACTATATTATAAGATACTAAGTATAGTTTCCTGTGCTATACAGTAGGTCTTATTGTTTACCTATTTTATATATAGTAGTATGTTTAGGCGGAGAAGCCAATGGCACCCCACTCCAGTACTCTTGCCTGGAAAATCCCATGGACGGAGGAGCCTGGTGGGCTGCAGTCCATGGGGTCACTAAGATTCGGACATGACTGACTGACTTCACTTTCACTTTTCACTTTCATGCATTGGAGAAGGAAATGGCAACCCACTCCAGTGTTCTTGCCTGGAGAATCCCAGGGACGGGGGGAGCCTGGTGAGCTGCCGTCTATGGGGTTGCACAGAGTCGGACACAATTGAAGCGACTTAGCAGCAGCAGCAGTATGTTTATGTTAATCTCAAACTTCTAATTTATCTCTTCCCCCACCCACCCCTTTTCTCTCTATCCCTTTTGGTCACCATAAGTTTGTTTCTATGTCTGTGAGTCTATTTCTCCAAACACTGGTTCTTTTAATTTCACATACTGTGATCTCTAATTGAACGCAAACTTTTCCCAACATTTAGTTAATTTAAAGATCTGTAAAATAAAAACATAGGTACTACAATGGAATATTACTCAGCCATTAAAAAGAATGACATAATGCCATTTGGGGGCATGGGGGCGTCTCTGGTGGCTCAGAGGTAAAGAATCTGCCGGCCAATGCAGGAGACAGAGGTTTGAGCCTTGCATCAGGAAGATCCCCTGGAGAAGTAAATGGCAACACACTCCTGCATTCTTGCCTCAGAAATCCCATGGACAGAGGAGCCTGGCAGGCTTCAGTCCATAGGTTGCACAAGAATTGGACACTACTTAGCAACTAAACAACAGTAACAATAATGCCATTTGCAGCAACATGGATGTACCTAGAAGGTGTCATACCAAGTGAAGTAAGACAGAGAAGGAGAAATGTCTTACAGCATCCCTTATATGTGGAATCTAAAAACAAATGATGCAAATGAACTTACCAAACAGAAACAGATTCACAGACTTAGAGAATGAATTGACAATTTCCAGAGGAAGGGATATTTAGGCAGTTTGGGATGGACATGTACACACTGCAATATTTAAAATGGATAGCTAGCAAGGACCTACTATATAGCACATGGAACTCTGCTCAATGTTATGTAGCAGCCTGGATGGGATGGGTGTTTGGGAGAGAATGGATACATGTATATATATGGCTGAATCCCTTCCCTGCAAGTATCACAGCTGAGTCCCTGTTCACCTGAAACTATCACTGCATTGTTAATTGGCTATACCTCAATACAAAATAAAAAGTTTTTTTTTTTTTAGAAAAATGCAGGTACTATGTTTATCAGAAACAATCTATGTATAAGTAAACCTGCAGTTCAAACCCATATTGCTCAAGGTCAGCTGTATATTACTATATCTTTACCTTAATCTAGTCCAGTACTCTTGCCTGGAGAATCCCATGGACAGAGGAGCCTGGTGGGCTGCAGTCCATGGGGTCGCGAAAATTCGGACATGACTAAGTGACTTCACTTTCACCTTTCAGTTTCATGCATTGGAGAAGGAAATGGCAACCCACTCCAGTGTTCTTGCCTGGAGAATCCCAGGGACAGGGGAGCCTGGTGGGCTGCTGTCTATGGGGTCACACAGAGTCGGACACGACTGAAGTGACTTAGTAGCAGCAGCTGCAGTACAATACCTTACAAAGGAGTAACTTGAATCTCATAGAGCTATAATAATTTGCTCAACCACACAGCTAGTAAATTGCAGCACTGAGACACATTTTGCCTGATTGCCAGATACCTGCCATTTCCACCACACTGCGGTATTTCTCATAAGATTTTAAAACCTCAAAATTTTTTCAAAGGAAGCACTTGAATAGTTGCTAAAATAAATGACAGCAAGCCAAATTTAAGTCATAATGTGAAGTTCAAAATGGAATCCTGAACAGTGTTTAAGGAAATAGTTTATGGAGCCAAAGTGAGAAGATTCAGTGAGTACAGGCAAGGATGAGATAACTTGATGCCTTGTGATGATGGTTGTATTACTGCAGTTTTGTAATTTCTTTGGAGCTGCATCAAATTACAATTTGCAAATGAACTTCAAGCTTTGGTCCCTTTTCTTGAAACTAGAGAAATCTGGATGCAGTAAAGGAAGCTCTAACTTGGAGGCTTCACAAAGAAGAGCCTATGAGGGGAAGAACACAGTGTCCCCCTTTTTCACTGTCCATTAATCTTCCAGGGTTCAGGGAGCACCAGACTTGGGACAGAGGAAATCAGCTGATGAAGCCACTAGCTGTGTGGGGTGTGTTTACTTCCCAGCTGTCAGTCTCCCGGGCTACATTTGTTTTCATTTTTTAAATTTAACTATTTTTACCATTTTTAATTGAAGCATAGTTCATTTACAATGTGTACATTAACACATTTCCTTTGAAAGGAAAGTGATTCAGAATGCATATATTCTTTTAAAAATTCTCTTCCATTACAGGTTATTACAAGATATTGACTATAGTTTCCCTACCATTCTTTTCCTTCCTTATTCTTACAAGTGAAAACAAACCCACTCTAGGTCCTCTGAATCTCTTCATCTTAATCTCATTATTATTCTAACCATCCCCCACACCACCCCCAGAACACACACACACACTTGGAACAAAATTGAGCTCATTTCTATTCTTTATTACTGCTATTTATCATATTGAAATTCTGTATTTGATTTTTTAACAAAGTAGTTGGCTTCATTCTGCTAGGGGATGTGAAAGAATAGATTGTTTACTTGCAAAGAAAGAATTTTGAACATTAAGAACTGAAATTGACTGTAGGATTTCAGTGGAAGTGAATAATATTCTCAGATGTCTCTTCTTGAAGTTATTCATTTATGCCTGGCCAAAGTCAGCTATGATAACTTCATTTTTGAAATGATATATGTTCCTTATGTAAATAATTTTCAAATCGAGAAAAAATATCTTTGGGAAATTATGACTTCCAGGACTAGAGCTGAAATAATGCCAACTACAAACTTTTATAAATTGGGTTCTAAGTGTGAAATCCTTCCAGCTGTTAAATGCATCCCATATCAAATTATATGCACAGTTTTTCAAAATATTTCCTTCTGCTTGAAGACTCCTGAAAAAATATGCATGCCCAGAAGCTAGGATGTAAACATTCTTTTAAGTCTTTTAAAGATTATGAGAAAAGTAAATAGACAATTTAAGTGTGTATAGGTCATATTTTGGTTTCATAAGTGGTTTTTTTTTTCTGTGTGGCTTTGTTAGTTTTTAGAACCGTTCTTCAAAAGACAGAATGAACCATAACCTATGAACTGCCTGCTTCATTATTTTAAAGGCTCCAAGCAATTGCACATAAGGAAATGTGGATTACACCCTTTCACTCTCAGAATCTGACGCTTTTTCTTGTTGACACAATAGCTCTGTGTTGCTGATGAATGTCTGGAAAGAGGTGACCCTCTCGCACCTTCCCCTTCAACTCTAGCTAGTTTATTCTGCACAGAAACCAATCACAGACCCTACCTTACTGGATGTAAGTGCTTCACAGTCCAAATTCTCACACTCCGTTTACTCTTTAAGGATGCAAACTTTAATTTGTACCAATGAGAAATTTTTTAAACTTTAAAACCTTTGATTTTTCTGATAATCATTTCTATTTATGCTGACTTCCATAGTGGAATGCCCAAAAAGAAAAGCAAGGATTCCCCCAGAAGAATGTAAGGTAGTTTTTTCCACATTACCAGATTCGAGTGAGAAAAGCAGAATGAGTGGAAACTTGCCCAGTCGCCTGCCTTGTGGATGTTTTCCTGGCCAGTTTGTAGGAATCTGTCAAACTCATAAAACTTATGACATGCAGGTCCTTAAAATTATTAATTCCTCTATCTTGTAGTTATTTTCATTCAGTTTACAATTCTGTTGACTATATAAAGTATTAACTAAAAAATAATGTGAAAAGATAAGAAAGGTATTCAAAATTTTATTAGTATATCAAATCTTGATTAATTTCTTTTTAGAGTTTGCATCTCAGTTCTGGGATGTCTGTGAAATTGACCATTTGCCTCTTTTACCACCTTAATAACCATTAGGGAGCGGTGCCAGTGGGGTCAGAGGAGGCGCCAAGTCTTTGCCCTTTGGTGGAAGATATTGTGTTCTGGCTGCAAAAGTAAAATGTGCTCGTATGCTGATAATATTTATTTATAATTAGAAACAAAATAATTATCCATGGCCTTATATCATTAGTACTTTAGTGTATTGCTCTCCATTTATCTTTTCCATGCATTTTTTAAAACAGAAATTTTGCTACATTTAACAGGAAGTAGTTTTATAAACAAAGAGATTTGAAATAACAGAGTGAAGTGTTGGCATAATGTTTAAGCATAGATTCATCCTATTAGAACATATACTTCAGCGTTTGTATATCATCAAACACTTTTTCATTCTTGCATTTAGCCAATTCAGTTTACAATATAGTCACAGAGGTTTCCATATTGTAATAACTTATCTATAGTAAGCTTTGATTAAGACAATTATGCAAAGACTTCAGTTAAAGATAGTTCTTTATATGCATTTTTTGTATTTTATGACATGGCACCCCACCCCAGTACTTTTGCCTGGAAAATCCCATGGATGGAGGAGCCTGGTAGGCTGCAGTCCATGGGGTCGCTAAGAGTCAGACATGACTGAGCGACTTCACTTTCATGCACTGGAGAAGGAAATGGCAACCCACTCCAGTGTTCTTGCCTAGAGAATCCCAGGGACGGGGGAGCCTGGTGGGCTGCCGTCTATGGGGTCGCACACAGTCGGACACGACTGAAGCGACTTAGCAGCAGCAGCAGCATAGCTGATTAACAATTACATGATAGTTTCAGCTGTGCAGCAAAGTGATTCAGTTATACATGTACATGTATCTATTCTTTCTCAAATATTTTCCCCATGTAGGTTGTTACATAACACTGAACAGAGTATTCTATGCTATACAGTGGGTCGTCATTGGTTATCCATTTTAAATATAGCAGCGTGTACATGTCAATCCCAAGCAGATGCCCCTTGGCCATCAGTATCCCTTCCCCCTACCCACCTCTCCCCTCTGGTAACCATAAATTCCTTCTCTACGCCTTTATGTCTGTTTCTGTTTTGTAAGTAAGTTCATTTGTATTATTTCCTTTTAGATTCCCTATATAAGCAATATCAAACATTTCTTTCTCTGTCTGACTTCACTCAGTATGACAATCGCTAGGTTCATCCATGTTGCTGCATACGGCATTTCATTCTTCTTATGGCTGAATAGTATTCCATTGTGTGCATATACCACACCTTCTTTATCCATTCCTCTTTTTTTTTTTAAATATCAGATCAGATCAGATCAGTCGCTCAGTCGTATCCGACTCTTCGAGACCCCATGAACCCCAACATGCCAGGCCTCCCTGTCCATCACCAGCTCCCGGAGGTCACTCCAACTCACATCCATCGAGTCAGTGATGCCATCCAACCACCTCATCCTCTGTCGTCCCCTTCTCCTCTTGCCCTCAATCCCTCCCAGCATCAGAGTCTTCTCCAATGAGTCAACTCTTCACATGAGGTGGCCAAAGTACTGGAGTTTCAGCTTTAGCATCATTCCTTCCAAAGAAATTCCAGGGCTGATCTCCTTCAGAATGGAATGGTTGGATCTCCTTGCAATCCAAGGGACTCTCAAGAGTCTTCTCCAACACCACAGTTCAAAAGCATCAATTCTTCGGCGCTCAGCCTTCTTCACAGTCCAGCTCTCACATCCATACATGACCACAGGAAAGACCATAGCCTCGACTAGGCGAACCTTTGTTGACAAAGTAATGTCTCTGCTTTTGAATATGCTATCTAGGTTGGTCATAACTTTCCTTCCAAGGAGTAAGTGTCTTTTAATTTCATGGCTGCAGTCACCATCTGCAGTGATTTTGGAGCCCAGAAAAATAAATTCTGACACTGTTTCCACTGTTTCTCCATCTATTTCCCATGTAGTGATGGGACCAGATGCCATGATCTTCGTTTTCTGAATGTTGAGCTTTAAGCCAACCTTTTCACTCTCCACTTTCACTCTCATCAAGAGGCTTTTTAGCCCCTCTTCACTTTCTGCCATGAGGGTGGTGTCATCTGCATATCTGAGGTTATTGATATTTCTCCCAGCAATCTTGATTCCAACTTGTGTTTCTTCCAGTCCAGCATTTCTCATGATGTACTCTGCATATAAGTTAAATAAACATGGTGACAATATACAGCCTTGACGTACTCCTTTTCCTATTTGGAACCCATCTGTTGTTCCATGTCCAGTTCTAACTGTTGCTTCCTGACCTGCATACAGATTTCTCAAGAGGCAGATCAGGTGGTCTGGTATTCCCATCTCTCTCAGAATTTTCCACAGTTTATTGTGATCTACACAGTCAAAGGCTTTGGCATAGTCAATAAAGCAGAAATAGATGTTTTTTCTCGAACTCTCTTGCTTTTTCCATGATCCAGCAGATGTTGGCAATTTGATCTCTGGTACCTCTGCCTTTTCTAAAACCAGCTTGAACATCAGGAAGTTCACGGTTCACATATTGCTGAAGCCTGGCTTGGAGAATTTTGAGCATTACTTTACTAGCATGTGAGATGAGTGCAATTGTGCGGTAGTTTGAGCACTCTTTGGCATTGCCTTTCTTTGGGACTGGGATGAAAACTGACCTTTTCCAATCTTGTGGCCACTGCTGAATTTTCCAAATTTGCTGGCATATTGAGTGTAGCACGTTCACAGCATCATCTTTCAGGATTTGGAATAGCTCCACTGGAATTCCATCACCTCCACTAGCTTTGTTCGTAGTGATGCTTTCTAAGGCGCACTTGACTTCACATTCCAGGATGTCTGGCTCTAGGTGAGTGATCATACCATCGTGATTATCTGGGTTGTGAAGCTCTTTTTTGTATAGTTCTTCTGTGTATTCTTGCCACCTCTTCTTAATATCTTCTGCTTCTGTTAGGTCCATACCATTTCTGTCCTTTATCGAGCCCATCTTTGCATGAAATGTTCCTTTGGTATCTCTGATTTTCTTGAAGAGATCCCTAGTCTTTCCCATTCTGTTGTTTTCCTCTATTTCTTTTCATTGATCATTGAAGAAGGCTTTCTTATCTCTTCTTGCTATTCTTTGGAACTCTGCATTCAGATGTTTATATCTTTCCTTTTCTCCTTTGCTTTTCACTTCTCTTCTTTTCACAGCTATTTGTAAGGCCTCCCCAGACAGCCATTTTGCTTTTTTGCATTTGTTTTCCATGGGGATGGTCTTGATCCCTGTCTCCTGTACAATGTCACGAACCTCAGTCCATAGTTCATCAGGCACTCTATCTATCAGATCTAGGTCCTTAAATCTATTTCTCACTTTCACTGTATAATCATCAGATCAGATCAGATCAGATCAGTCGCTCAGTCATGTCCGACTCTTTGCGACCCCATGAACCGCAGCACGGCAGGCCTCTGTGTCCATCACCAGCTCCCGGAGGTCACGCAGACTCACACCCACCAAGTCAGTGATGCCATCCAGCCATCTCATCCTCTATCGTCCCCTTCTCCTCCTGCCCTCAATCCCTCCCAGCATCAGAGTCTTCTCCAATGAGTCAACTCTTCGCATGAGGTGGCCAAAATACTGGAGTTTCAGCTTTAGTTTAGGTCATACCTGAATGGTCTAGTGGTTTTCCCTACTTTCTTCAATTTCAGTCTGAATTTGGCAATAAGGAGTTCATGGTCTGAGCCACAGTCAGCTCCTGGTCTTGTTTTTGCTGATGTTATAGAGCTTCTCCATCTTTGGCTGCAAAGAATATAATCGATCTGATTTCGGTGTTGACCATCTGGTGATGTCCATGTATAGAATCTTCTCTTGTGTTGTTGGAAGAGGGTATTTGCTATGACCAGTGCATTTTCTTGGCAAAACTCTGTTAGTCTTTGCCCTGCTTCATTCCGTGTTCCAAGGCCAAATTTGCCTGTTACTCCAGGTGTTTCTTGACTTCCTACTTTTGCATTCCAGTCCCCTATAATGAAAAGGACATCTTTTTTGGGTGTTAGTTCTAAAAGGTCTTGTAGGTCTTCATAGAACCATTCAACTTCAGCTTCTTCAGCGTTACTGGTTGGGGCATAGACTTGGATTACTGTGACATTGAATGGTTTGCCTTGGAAACGAACAGAGATCATTCTGTCATGTTTGAGATTGCATCCAAGTACTGCATTTCGGACTCTTTTGTTGACCATGATGGCCACTCTGTTTCTTCTGAGGGATTCCTGCCCACAGTAGTAGATATAATGGTCATCTGAGTTAAATTCACCCATTCCAGTCCATTTTAGTTCACTAATTCCTAGAATGTCGACATTCACTCTTGCCATCTCTTGTTTGACCACTTCCAATTTTCCTTGATTCATGGACCTGACATTCCAGGTTCCTATGCAATATTGCTCTTTACAGCATCAGACTTTGCTTCTATCACCAGTCACATCCACAGCTGGGTATTGTTTTTGCTTTGGCTCCATCTCTTCATTCTTTCTGGAGTTATTTCTCCACTGATCTCCAGTAGCATATTGGGCCCCTACTGACCTGGGGAGTTTCTCTTTCAGTATCCTATCATTTTGCCTTTTCATACTGTTCATGGGGTTCTCAAGGCAAGAATACTGAAGTGGTTTGCCATTCCCTTCTCCAGCGGACCACATCCTGTCAGATCGCTCCACCATGACCCGCCCATCCCGGGTTGCCCCACGGGCATGGCTTGATTTCTTTGAGTTAGACAAGGGTGTGGTCCTGGTGTGATTAGATTGACTAGTTTTCTGTGAGTATGGTTTCAGTGTATTTGCCCTCTGATGCCCTTTTGCAAGACCTACCGTCTTACTTGGGTTTCTCTTACCTTGGGCGTGGGGTATCCCTTCTGGGCTGCTCCAGCAAAGCACAGCCATCGCACCTTACCTTGGACGAGGGGTCTCTCCTCACCGCTGCCCTTCCTGACCTCGGTCGTGGCGTAGCTCCTCTCGGCCGCGCTCTTAGTGTGCGGCTAAGCCGGCGGGGTGCTCTTAGGGCGCCCGTTGGGAGAAGGCGAGGTGCACTTTGTGCGCCGGTCGTGGAAAGGCGAGGCGCTCTTTGTGTATAGATTTATTTATTTTAATTGGAGGCTAATTACTTTACAATATTGTATTGGTTCTGCCATGCATCAACATGAATCCGCCACGGATCCATTCCTCTGTTGATGGACACTTAGGTTGCTTCCATGTTGTGGGTATTGTGGAAAGTGCTGCAGTGAACACTGTAGTTCCTGCATCCTGTTGGACCATGATTTTCTCCAGATATAGGCCCAGGAGTGGGATCATAGGATAATATGGTAGTTCTATTTTTGTTTTTTTAAGGAACCTCCATACTGTTCTCCAGACTGGCTATACGAATTTACCTTCCTACCAACAATGTAGGAGGGTTCCCTTCTCTCTAAAACCTCTCAAGCACTTATTGTTTGTGTATTTTTTTTTTTGATCATAGTCATTTTTACTTGTGTGAGATGATATCTCATAGTAGTTCTGATTTGTATTGCTCTAATAATTAGCAGGGAAATTATTATTGAAGCAGGGCAAAGACTAATAGAGTTTTGCCAAGAAAATGCACTGGTCATAGCAAACACCATCTTCCAACAACACAAGAGAAGACTCTACACATGGACATCACCAGATGGTCAATACTGAAATCAGATTGATTATATTCTTTGCAGCCAAAGATGAAGAAGCTCTATACAGTCAGCAAAAAAAGACCAGGAACTGACTGTGGCTCAGATCATGAACTCCTTATTGTCAAATTCAGACTTAAATTGAAGAAAGTACAGAAAACCACTAGACCATTCAGGTATGACCTAAATCAAATCCCCTATGATCATACAGTAGAAGTGAGAAATAGATTTAAGGGCCTAGATTGATAGATAGAGTGCCTGATGAACTATGGATGGAGGTTCATGACATTGTACAGGAGACATGGATCAAGACCATCCCCATGGAAAAGAAATGCAAAAAAGCAAAATGGCTGTCTGAGGAGGCCTTACAAATAGCTCTGAAAGGAAGTGAAAAGCAAAGGAGAAAAGGAAAGATACAAGCATCTGAATGCAGAGTTCCAAAGAATAGCAAGAAGAGATAAGAAAGCCTTCTTCAGCGATAAATGCAAAGAAATAGAGGAAAACAACAGAATGGGAAAGACCAGAGATCTCTTCAAGAAAATTAGAGATACAAAGGGAACATTTCAGGCAAAGACGGGCTCGATAAAGGACAGAAATGCTATGAACCTAACAGAAGCAGAAGATATTAAGAAGAGGTGACAGGAATACACAGAACTGTACAGAAAAGATCTTCAAGACCAAGATAATCATGATGGTGTGATCACTCACCTAGAGTCAGACATACTGGAATGTGAAGTCAAGTGGGCCTTAGAAAGCATCACTATGAACAAAGCTAGTGGAGGTGATGGAATTCTAGTTGAGCTGTTTCAAATCCTAACAGATGATACTGTGAAAGTGCTATACTCAATATGCCAGCAAATTTGGAAAACTCAGCAGTGGCCACAGGACTGGAAAAGGTCAGTTTTCATTCTAACCCCAAAGAAAGGCAATGCCAAAGAATGCTCAAACTACTGGACAATTGCACTCATCTCACACGCTAGTAAAGTAATGCTCAAAATTCTCCAAGCCAGGCTTCAGCAATATGTGAACCGTGAACTTCCTGATGTTCAAGCTGGTTTTAGAAAAGGCAGAGGTACCAGAGATCAAATTGCCAACATCCGCTGGATCATGGAAAAAGCAAGAGAGTTCCAGAAAAACATCTATTTCTGCTTTATTGACTATGCCAAAGCCTTTGACTGTGTAGATCACAATAAACTGTGGAAAATTCTGAAAGAGATGGGAATACCAGAGCATCTGACCTGCCTCTTGAGAAATTTGTACGCAGGTCAGGAAGCAACAGTTAGAACTGGACATGGAACAACAGACTGGTTCCAAATAGGAAAAGTAGTTCATCAAGGCTGTATGTTATCACCCTGTTTATTTAACTTATATGCAGACCACATCTTGAGAAACGCTGGGCTGGAAGAAACACAAGCTGGAATCAAGATTGCTGGGAGAAATATCAATAACCTCAGATATGCAGATGACACCACCATTATGGCAGAAAGTGAAGAGGAACTAAAAAGCCTCTTGATGAAAGCGAAAGAGGAGAGTGAAAAAGTTGGCTTAAAGCAAGACAAAGATCATGGCATCTGGTCCCATCACTTCATGGGAAATAGATGGGGAAACAGTGTCAGACTTTATTTTTTGGGGCTCCAAAATCATTGCAGATGGTGATTGCAGCCATAAAATTAAAAGACACTTAGTCCTTGGAAGAAAAGTTATGACCAAACTAGATAGCATATTCAAAAGCAGAGACATTACTTTGCCAACAAAGTTCCGCCTAGTCAAGGCTATGGTTTTCCAGTGGTCATGTATGGATGTGAGAGTTGGACTGTGAAGAAGGCTGAGTGCCGAAGAATTGATGCTTTTGAACTGTGGTGTTGGAGAAGACTCTCGAGAGTCCCTTGGACTGCAAGGAGATCCAACCAGTCCATTGTGAAGGAGATCAGCCCTGGGATTTCTTTGGAAGGACTGATGCTAAAGCTGAAACTCCAGTACTTTGGCCACCTACTGCGAAGAGTTGACTCATTGGAAAAGACTCTGATGCTCCGAGGGATTGAGGGCAAGAGAAGAAGGGGACGACAGAGGATGAGGTGGCTGGATGGCATCACTGACTCGATGGACTTGAGTCTGAGTGACCTCCGGGAGTTGGTGATGGACAGGGAGGCCTGGCGTGCTGTGATTCATGGGGTTGCAAAGAGTTGGACACGACTGAGTGACTGAACTGAACTGAACTGATAATTTGGCACGTACATATTTCCCAAGTGCCTTCCTTATTTAACATTCCTGATTCATTAAGTCTTTACACCAGTGAGAAAGACGTGGCTGCTTAGTGTCTCATACTCTTAACAATCTTAGCACAAAAGGTTATCTACAATGATGAGAGTTACTCTGGGGCCTTCCATGGTGTCACAGATTCCTGGTTGTTAAGGACACAAATGCATTTGTCTGAAGGGTCTGCAATCTGTAGACCTGGGGTGGGAATTATGTAGTTACCGAGTTAGTGAACCAGGTTAGGTTTCCTCTTCCTCAGCTAGAGCTTCCCTGAATGGATAACAAGCACAATAAAACCCAAAAAACCTAAAAACTTAGCTATAAAGTAGTTTGACTTGATCAACAGTTGAGAGCAAGTCAAGCAGATCAGAGGAGAGTTATATACCACTGTCTTCTGCCCAATGGTAAACCTAGTAACACAATGTACGTCATTTCATCTATATGACTTCACAATGGAATCTAAGCCACCTTTTTGAAAGACTGCTAAATGCCATGTCAAAGACATACTTTGTGCTTAACTCTCAACTTTATGTTCATTCAATAGCCATCTGATTCTAGAAATCTGATTTTAAAACAATTACCTTGGTTTCCAGGGAATAATTACTTTAATGATCTTTTAAATATTTTCCCCATAAGATTTACCCTTGCTGTAAATTCTTTATTGCCTATTTATGTAGTGATAGGGGGTTAGGCAGATACTGTTCCTGAGTCCTAATGGAGCTGAAGGAAATTGGCCAAGAGATGGCCTAAAACTCATGGGGAAATATTTTGGGTGGCTGGGTGGGTGGGGGGAATTGAATGGGGGGAATTGAATATTTCCAGAACCTTAGAAAAGCAACCAAATTCAGTGATAAAAACAGATAGATGTATTTTGTAAAATTAACAGTAGAGGGAACCAGAAAACGTCAGTTTTTGCATTAGGACTTAGAGTGTTGTTGTTTAGTGATTATACATATTTCAAAACAGTTTTATTGATGTGCATAAATTAAGTTGGAAACCATATTAATAATTAATAAAATTAAAAGAAATGGTGAAATTCTATGAATTTTAAGCAAGCACTTAGAAGGAATTTTTTAGCACTTCAAAGTCATGATTTTCATTGATCAGAGACTACCTGGTATCCTTGTTCACTTTAGCTTTGCTATCACTAAGCCTACAACAGGAAGGTGATGGTACACTTTATTAGATTTGGAGTTATACTTGAAGGCACTGTGGGGATATTTATTTGAGCCTACACAAAAAGGATATTTTCACCTTTCATTTGTAAAACTGAGATATATCCTAGGATGTAGCTATCATTCATGTATGTAGAAGCTCCTATTAAATGTAAAATACTATGGCAAAGAAGTTTAAATAGGGCCCCACACACTTACAAGAATATCATGATGGATATTGAGTCTGGGGACTTCAAGTAGATATGTCCAGTGTGTAGCTGAACAAGCACTAGAAAGTTTGGATGACAGAAAATGCAAATATATTATAGTAATATACAATATTCCTTTCCACCTTATAATCCACAAGTATTTCTTGAGCACCTGCTTTCTTCTGGACACCATGAAAACTCTAGTCTATTTAGTACATTGCTATTTACAAAATGTTTCATCTCATTTCACACATTCACAAACACAAGGTAGGTAGAGAACATTTATTATTATATTATTAACAAGATTTTTTAAAAAATATGCTTGTCCACTTAAAGTGGAGATGAAAATCATAAAGACAGAGTTTGAACCAAAAAAAAAGTAGATTGTTTCTTATATATAATACACAAAAAAGTAACAGTTATGTGTTGAGTAATAAGCTAGATAAATAAATGATGAATAGTCCTGGCAACAGATTACCATAATAAAAATAATAATGAAAACAATAATTATTATTGTTATAGTAATTATTAAAATTTGTCAAAACAAGAACAATTTCCAAAAATATGACTTCATTTAATTCTTAAAGCAGTTGATAAATGACTTTCATTATAAGCCCTCTCAAATGTTTTTTAGGGGAAACAAGTGAATAACAATCTTATCAGTTTAATAAATATTTTATTTTTGTTTTACATTTTTTTCAGTATTTTTTAAATGCTCTCTAGTGCCACACTATATACCTTTAGCTAAATTGTGTAAAAAAAAATTGCTATACAAAATTGCAAACAATGCCAAGGAATATATTCATTGGTCACTCTTCAATATTTTATAATGAGCAACTACTATGTACCAGGATATAAAATGAATAAGTTTATGGCTTCTCCAGACAAGGAAAAATTCCAAGTATCTCCCACACTGGGGCATCTGTTGCAGTAATAACAACAAGATTCTAGAGAGATCACTGGCTGCTTTGAACAGCAAGACAGCCTGTGAATGGTTAGCTCTCCTCACCTGTGCCTGTCATGGCCTGCACTGAAATGAAAAGTTATTACTTGGTATTTACTGGGATTAGTTTGAGCATCTGTTTATCCTGAACAGTAGATAGAAAAGAATTACTACAAGATACTGAGGTTTGATCAGCTTAATAAAATCAGCAGTGCAATTCAATTCCACCCACCAGGCAAACTTTCAAACTCACATCCAAATTAATAATAGAAATGCACAGTTAAAAGATGCTTTGATCCAAAGGATTCCAAAGGCTTTGCAAATTTAGGGGGTTGGTGTTCAAGAATGGAGTTTACACACAGCTGTTTGAAGGGGCAGACGAGTGTGGTGGTGCCTTCCATTAAAAGCACAGTTAGGCTCCTAAAAATCCCATTGCATCATGGGGAAAATAGTATTTTGGGAAAATGAAATCAGGACTTTCTGAGCAATTTTATATTCTTGAACTAAAATATTGGTGACAGCCAAATGGAGATGATCAATGAAATCCAAGTCATCTTAAATTTTATAAACAATTGGTTTGTTATGCTAGTTTCTATTTATCATAGTTTACTTACCATATACTTTCACCTTGAATGAAATACATATAGAGTCATTTAGTTTATATGTATATGGGTATACTTTTTTCTTTATGTGATATTTCACTCCAATATCTAGTCAAGGTGATGGTGTTATCACAAAGACTGAAACACTTTTGAGAATGAAATGGGGATTTTACCAATTATACTAAGATAACAGGTGTCAACTAGGAATGTGGTAGGCAAACCTCGACATATGGCCACTCTCTGATTAGTGGTTTTTGTAGGGTTTTGTGTTTTTTTTTTTAGTTTTGACAGTTGTTGACTCCTGCATTCTGAGCTATTTAATAAGCTTGGTTTGTGTATCAGATACAGATTCAGTCCTTGACATCTAGATACCCATATTCCATCCTTGGAAGGGGGCAGACTTTGATGAATGAATTACATAATTACATTTTACTCCAATTTTGAGGAATGCTATAATAAGGAATCATGCAGGACCCGAGAGTTTGTAATTCATCGCAGCTGGGAAGTCAAAGAAAGCTCCTCCTTTACAGCTGCCATCTTGAAAAAAACTCTAGAGAGTATGTTTAGTATCCCTCATCTCAACCAACTTAAGACTATACTTTTTTCCTGCCATTATCTCCTTCTGCATCCTTTCTTAATTATTACTTTTTAAATTCCCAGTCTTTAGTTTCTTCTTTTTGTACTTCAGCTGTGTAGTATAGTTATACTAAATTCAGTTTCTGCCTGTTTTAGATGAGATTTGCAAAATTAATCTCTACATTCATGAATATTTCACAGATAAGCAATAAAATGCAAGAAAAGATGCCTATGCTACCAGCTGGGAAGATTGTCAAAGAGAATTCTACAAAGTTTGTCTTAGTTAATACATCAGTGCTTTGTCCATTAGTCACTACTTGGTTCTCTTCAGTACTTTGCTCTTGATCTCATGTCTCTTTCTGATCCTTTCCTTCAAATTTAGCGTTCCTTTTGGTTCTGTACTTAGCTCTCTTCCTTTTTTTTTTTTCCTGGAAAACCCTTCTACTTCCACAACTTCAATCACTTCTTTTATGCAGATGACTCTGAATATTTCCACTTTCTAGAGAGTTACTACAAAGAGCAATTCTGTGTCCCACTGTGGGCTGGACACCTGACTCAAGCCACCATAATCTCCCATCTAGATTATTGCAATAAGCTTCTAACTATCTTTCTTCCTGGTCTCTAGTTTGTCTCCTTCAATCCATTTTGCCCCCAGAAAAGATGATCATTTTAAGCTGCATATATTGTCTTAAAATACTCCCTTGTTCTTAAATTAAAGTCCAAGATCTCACCATGGACTGACCCACCGTAAATAATCTGTACTTGACAGGTGGGCACAAAGGTTATAGGATATAATCACAAAACACAATCAAATAAGCGAAGGCAACTTTTCTCAAAAGAGTTGCAATTATTGCACTTCTGCAAGAGTAGACGGGGAAGGCAATGGCACCCCACCCCAGTACTTTTGCCTGGAAAATCCCATGGATGGAGGATCCTGGTAGGCTCCAGTCCATGGGGTCGCTAAGAGTCGGACACGACTGAGCGACTTCACTTTTACTTTTCACTTTCATGCACTGGGGAAGGAAATGGCAACCCACTCCAGTGTTCTTGCCTGGAGAATCCCAGGGACGGGGGAGCCTGGTGGGCTTCCTTCTATGGGGTCGCACAGAGTCGGACACGACTGAAGCGACTTAGCAGCAGCAGCAGCAGCAAGAGTATAGGAATAAAAAAGATCATCGTTATGTGGTGATTTAGTATAGTTGGGGCTTCTTTGGTGGCTCAGATGATAAAGAATCTGCCTGCAATGCAGGAGACATGGATTTAGTCCTTGGGTTGTGAAGATACCCTGGAGAAGGGAATGGCTACTCACTCCAGTATTTTCGCCTGGAGAATTTCATGGACAGAGGATCCTTGCAGGCAACAGTTGTAAAGAGTCAGACATGACTGAGCTACTGAGCACACACACAATCCCACTTGAGAAAGAATTTTGCTTTCCTGAAAAATTCCAGTACTTGTGCTCCTGTGAAAGTGATAGTTGCTCAGTCATATCCAACTCTTTGCAACCCCATTGACTGTAGCCCCCCAGGCTCCTCTGTTTATGGAATTCTTCAGGCAAATATCCTGGAGTGGGTTGTCATTCCCTTCTCCAGGGGATCTTTCCAATCCAGGGATTGAACCTGGATATCTCCCATTGCAGGAGGATTCTTTACCATTTGAACCACCAGTATCCTAATGTCAACTCTTTTGTTAGGGACTAGGAAGCATGGACGGAGGAGCCTGGTAGGCTGCAGTCCATGGGGTCTCTGAGGGTCGGACACGACTGAGTGACTTCACTTTCACTTTTCACTTTAATGCATTGGAGAAGGAAATGGCAACCCACTCCAGTGTTCTCACCAGGAGAATCCCAGGGACGGGGGAGCCTGATGGGCTGCAGTCCATGGGGTTGCACAGAGTTGGACACAACAGAAGCGACTTAGCAGCAGTGGCAGCAGCAGGAAGCAATTTTGCCCAAATGAAAAGGAAATTAATTATAGGTAAATTCATGTTTGGGAAATAGTAAGATTTAAACTACCATATTTTCATCAGATACCACATTTTTCGTTATTTCTATGCTCTCTTTTTCTTATAATACTTCTAAAACAGCAAATAAAAAAGAAAAAAAGATGCAGTGGCAAATTCACAGACTGCAATCCAGCCTTTATAAATAATCAAACAAACAGCCAAATATTTGTGCTTGCATGGTGACAGAATGGCCAAAGCTGAAGTTCATTGAAAGTTATCTTAAGAATCACAGTTGTTTCATACAGCCATAAATAAAGCCAGTAACTACAAAGTTTAGTGGGAAGAATCTTTTAAAATATTTTAAAAAACACTGTTTCATAATCTAAATGAACATTTTTAAAAGTTTCACTTTGTAATATATGATATGCATAGTTGTGTGTGACTGGTGAATGAAGTCTAGAGGGAGGGCTCAAGGTTACAAGAAAAACTCTAAGGGATTCTAGCAGCAACATCCTGAAATAAGAGCTCTCACATAATAGATTCACTATGATTTCCTTCATGAAGCCAACCTTATATGAGGAGCTCATGACTTTTAACTGTCTAGGATCAAGAAGAAAATTGACACGTGAATCTGAATGTCTTTAGGTTTAGTTTACCCGTTTAAAGAAGAGAGTTATGAGATTAGCTTAATCTGATCATTTCCTTTTCCCTCTGGTAATCTCCCTCCTGTATCATAAGATACATAATGTTTTCTTCATCTTTTAAATGAAAGCTAAATTGAATTTTCCAGGCACAGTATATTACATATGCAAAGTCAAAAATTATGCAAGTCATCTGAATCTATGGCATACACAATTAAGGGTTGAAAGCAGACAAAATCATTTTTATCATGAAGAATATATGTGCAGTAAGAAAATGTTCAATTGTATAGGAATGGGCAATGGAGAGATTGACATTTTGGCCTTGGATCCAGAAATCAGGCATTTATCTAAAACTTCCTCTGAAATCTTGGCTTAACTGAACTTGTCTTTAACCTCTTTACCATATTTTTAATCTTAAAAAGGAAATCTGTCTACAATGATAGATGAGATCCTTAATGTGAAAATGGCAACTTTCTTCAAATTGGGTTCTAGATATAGTATCAATATAGTGGAAATCTCAGTGAGAATTTCTCAAATTCATGTGTCCAGAAAAATAAAAAGACAAGAAATTCTAGTTATTAAAAATATAATATAGAAGCATAAAAACAGAGCAGCAGTGGCAGTGAAATTCACTGTCATGTCTAACTCTTTGCAACCCTGTGGACTATATAGCCTGCCAGGCTTCTCTGTCCATGGAATTCTCCAGGCCAGAATACTGGAGTGGAGAGCCAGTGCCTTCTCCATGGGCTCTTCCCAACCTGGGGATTCAACCCAGGTGTCCTACATTGCAAGTAGATTCTTTACCATCTGAGCCACTAGGGAAGCCCAGTGTGGCCTAGGTTGAAGGCCAAAAGCATATCAAAGAAATCTAGAAAAAGAATCTGGAAACAAGTCTTAATTATGTTTTCTACGTGGCAAAGTTACCATCACAAATAAAAATAATTTTAAAATAAACAAAATTACAGCAAACCAAATTGTCATTTAATAAAAATGAAAACTTAAAGTCTACTAAATCCAAAGAAATCTCTAATATAAGCAGCTAAAACCTACATCTAACCATTTCTTAATTTAACTTTTCTTTGGTCTACTGTTATGTAAGTATGCTAGGTTTTATTTTGTTGTCCCATTGTTAAAATAATATATGCCCATTACAGACAAATTAGAAAATACAAGAAAATAGGGTGAAATAACAATGCAAATATTACTGGATATTACATTTTATTGCCCTTATTTTAATAGAGAATTAGCTAAAATTCACAGTTGGTGATATATTTCTATCTTTTAATTATAAAAACTATGAGTTATTAGTCCCTTAATGGTGCATTTTTGTCAGAGGTCAAAAAAGGTTCACTACTTTATATGGTTTTACATCTTGTGATACGATCTGTAATGTTTAGCCTCTGATACTGCTGCAGTCTAGTGTTTCACTGGAATTTTTCATTTTCACTTTCATGCCATAAAACTGCAAGCTTAAATTTATTGCAATATTTACATGTATGACAGCTGTTAAAGCTACAGTAGTTGAAATACACCTAGGGAATAATTACTAGGGCAAAGGCACATACACACAGGGCACACACTTTTATGTAAGTTATTGATTGTACAGTTGAACCTTTTGTTCCCTTGTGGTGAAAAAAGGATGTATATGTTGATATTTATGCAATAAAGTTTCCTAATTCCCTGACTCCATTCAAGCATTTCTATAGTCCTATCAATATAGACTGAAAAATTTATGACGGACCTAAATTTTTGGTGTGCCAGGCAGTGAACTCACCACAGCATAGTCAGGGAGAAGGATACATAAAGGGGAAACTGGTCATGCCATATGGCAAGAACTGCTGAAAGAGAGTATAATCAAAATACTTTGAAATCCCCCAGAGGGATGAGCGATGGTGACCCTTGAGCTGGATGTTAGAGGATGAATGAGTATTTCCCAGGCAGAGGGAAGAGCATTTGCACCTGTGTGGAGCCATGAAAGGAGAAAGAAAGATGGAGGCAGGAAATAAACCTTGAAAAGGAGGTCTGGATCAGCTTGTGAAGAGTCTTGCGTGCCAAGCTGAGGAACTCGGATTACAGATTGCGGGTTACAAAGAGTCAACAGAGGATTCTTTGCAATGGAGACTGTCATGATCCGTTTGGACTGGGGAGATCATTCTATGGCAAAGTGAGGACAGATGCAATGAGGAAGAAGCTGGTGACAGGAGCGCCAGAGCGAGGCTGCATTCAGTGAAAGAGATAAAAGAGCGGAAGCTAGGATAGTCCCAACAGATGGAGAGGAGTAAGGCGATCTGAACTGCGAAACTTACAATATTTAATGATAGATTAACGGGAGAAAAGAGTGAGGAAAAAGGAAAGAGAGAATAAAAAACTTTGAAAGAAATTTAGCTGTGAGAATCAGAGAAAGTGGAAAGTAATTTGAAGGGTGAAAATCAAGTAGATTTTTTTCTGAGGATCTGTGGGATTTGAGTATGTAGATAAATGGGAAGATCTTGGGGGGAAACAGAGAGTGATATACTTCTCTCCATTGAGACCGTTGTTAAATTTAATATTTTCCTTTTTCCTGTGCGGGAGTGGGAGAGAAAAGGCTGGTAGTTCTACTTTCACAGAGATTAAATAGTTATTCTGGAAGAAAAGGTAATGGGAATCTGAAGATGATCAGAAGAAAGGTGAGTGACACAATGAGATTATGAACTCTGACTTGCCCTCTCACCTTTCAGGCTGTGAAGAGAATTTCGAAGATAAGTATGGAACTCAACCTTACGCAGGAGAGTTGAGGTACTTGACTTTGAAATGGTGCTTGGTGTCACCAGAGGAGAAAGCTGCTTTTTGACTTGACATTTTCCCCTGAGTGTACACCTTCCCATAGTGTCATCTCTTCAAAATGACATGCGCACCATACATGGAACCATTGAACCAAGAATAAGGTCTGTGTTTTAATTCTGGCTCCACCACTTTCTACAAATATGACTTTGACTAGTCATTGAACAATGTTTACTTTTAGGGACCTCAATTTTATCATGTATAAAATGGTATTGTTGGTATGCTCCCTGCCTGCCCCACTGGGTTTTGTTTAAAACAAATAATAATGCTAAGAAAAGGGCATTGAGAACTGTAAATCACTAACCAGATGCAAGACATTCATGTGATTATCATCATTATTATTGCTTTGTTCATATAGCTAAGACTATGGGACCCCCAAAATGGAGAAAACTTCCTTACTGACAATAGATGTCTAATTTGATTTGGGGCCCAAGAAATCTTCAGATTGTGTGATTGAGTTTCTCAAGCCATACATTATGAATTATTATAAAATTCAGAAACATGAGACTTTAATAGCTATAATTTTTCTTCCTCACTTTGCTATTCTTTGTATACACCCAGTACTAAAATCTAATTTGATCCTGGCCACCAGGGCTAAATTGCAAAACTTTCAGGGAAGCATTTTCTAGGTTGTGCCATCAGCATTTATGCTTTCTGGATAGAGAAAGGAAAGAAGAATAAAAAGAGGGACTTCACGTTCCCACACAATGGATTTCCCATAATTTTCTTAGCATAGCATGAAGAAGTTCTTATCTGATGTAAACTTCCATTACTTTCTCAGCTCTAGCCCAGGGCCTTCATATCAAGCTCCCTGCTGTCTCATCAATGCTCACACCTTCTCTGGTGACAACATATAAAATAACAAATCATGACCAATCTCTATTTTCCTTACCTCACTTCACACATTCAATCACCAGCAAATGTAAAGCAGATTTATTTGTTTCTTATCTTTCCCCTTTCATGTCAGTGTAAGCTCCACAACAAGACTTTGTCTTGTTTGCCATTGTAACCACTGTGTCTTCAACATGGAGGGCACACAATAAATAGTTGTTGAATAAATGAACGAATGCATGTGTAGAATGGTACATCAATTTCAAGAGTCCTATATTCTTCAGTTCAGTTCAGTCACTCAGTCGTGTCCGACTCTTTGCAACCCCAAGGACCGCAGCACGCCAGGCCTCCCTGTCCATCACCAACTCCCGGAGTTTACCCAAACTCATGTCCATTGAGTCGGTGATGCCATCCAACCATCTCATCCTCTGTCGTCCCCTTCTCCTCCTGCCTTCAGTCTTTCCCAGCATCAGGGTCTTTTCAAATAAGTCAGCTCTTTACATCAGGTGGCCAAAGTACTGGGGTTTCAGCTTCAACATTAGTCTTTCAAATGCATAGTCAGGACTGATTTCCTTTAGGATGGACTGGTTGGATCTCCTTGCAGTCCAAGGGACTCTCAAGAGTCTTTTCCAACACCACAGTTCAAAAACATCAATTCTTTGGCGCTCAGCTTTCTTTATAATCCAACTCTGACATCCATACATGACTACCAGAAAAACCATAGCCTTGACTATACAGACCTTTGTTGGCAAAGTAATGTCTCTGCTTTTTAGTGTGCTGTCTAGGTTGGTCATAACTTTCCTTCCAAGGAGTAAGCATCTTTTAATTTCATGGCTGCAATCACCATCTGCAGTGATTTTGGAGCCCCAAAAGTAAAGTCTGCCACTGTTTCCCCATCTATTTGCCATGAAGTGATGGGACTGGATGCCATGACCTTAGTTTTCTGAATGTTGAGTTTTAAGCCAACTGTGTTCTTAGGAAGATAAAAAAAAAATTTAAAGCTATACAGTATGAGGACTACTCTTCAGGATTAAAAGACACAAATAAAGAATGCAAAATTTAGGCAATGGATGGGCTTTGAAATAAGAGGGCATGAGGGGCTGGGCAGACCAAGATACAGGCTACCATGGCAGGTAAAATGACAGGTTCTCACTGGGTAATCACCCCATATCAGGTCACTCAGAATTTTCCAGTTTTAGGATCAAAATTCCTCATCCTATGCAACTCCTCATTCTCAGGAAAACTTGAAACAGTTGGCCACCCTGGTTTTTAGAGTCAGATGCCACATGGATTTGAATTCCCCATTTATATTTATTAGCAGTATGACCTTGGGCAAGACATGTTTACTGCCTCTGATTTTTAGCTCCTTATTGTTGTTGGAGATGGAAATATCTGGATCAAAGATATGTAAGAATTTCTTAAAAAGAACTATATATAAGACACTTGCCACGTTGTTTGGTATACAATGAGTTCTGGATAAACAGTAAATGGTATTATTAAAATGCTTGACTTATAATTGCCTTTCAATAAATATCAGCTTAAAAATGAGGGAAGATGCTAATTCCCATGCATTTTTGTGACTTGAATGATGATTTTTCACAATAAAATTATAATATATATATACTATATACTTAAAAAGTGTAATAAATAACCCTTCAAGGTAAAATTTTGATACTAAATTTGCCATTCTGTTTGTAAAGGCTTATCACAATTTCATCTAGAATAAAATCATTTTTGTTTTCTTAGTCTCCATTATTTTCAAATATCTATGTAATACAGTAAGAAAAGAAAAATTACCAGCATTTATCAAATGTGATACATTTTAAAACATTACTTAAGTTTTTTATCTGTTTGTATAAATAATTTATCCAAGTTTCTTGAAATAAAGTTGGTATAAGCTAGGAATACAATATTTTAGGAAAGCATAATTTTCTCATCGACAAAAACAAATGTTCCAACTAGTTTCATAAAATAAAAGCCTTTAAAATAGTCACTTGGAGTTGATTTGGGAAAAAAAATCTCTTGTCTGTTTCTGTTAATGCCCACATGAGTTTTACTAGTTGCAACTGAAATCACAAAAACCAGGGCTTGATGCTTAGTTGGCAAGAAGCCAGGATAATGAAATTAATAACATATGCTGAAGAACTCATTTGTAACAATTTTTCCATGAAAAAAAAAATGAGGCAGCTCAAAGCTACTGACAGAGTTTTCCCTCCCCACCCCCACCCCGGTATTTTCTTTTGCCTTTAATATGTCCGAATGTTGAAGTCAATGATGATTTTTACTTTCACAATTCATATGACTTCAAATTTAAGCAGCCCCGGAGCTATTAGGCAAAAAGCTTATTATTGTTGCTATACATTTTCTTTTATGTCAGAGGTGAATTCTTTGTGTCTCTGACAACTGGAGACATTTCCCAATTCTGAATCAAGCCCCATGCTAGGGACACTTATTAAGACGATCTTGGTTGTATTGGTTAGTCTCATCTGTCAGCAGCTTGTCATGGGACACTTCGGGTAACTCTCAAATAACGGAGTCTATGGCCAAAGATACATACATCTCAAGAAGACCCTCTGAAGTCCTCTCTCAGAATTTCTCTGCCCTCATTTATGCACATTGCTAGCAGGATTAGTGGGGCTTTCTTGGTAGCTCTGTTGGTAAAGAATCCACCTACAATGCAGGGTATCCAGGTTTGATGCCTGGGTTGGGAAGATTCCCTAGAGAAGGGATAGGCTACCCACTCCAGTATTTTTGGGTTTCCCTGGTGGCTCAGACAGTCAAGAATCCTCCTGCAATGTGGGAGACCTGGGTTCAGTCCCTCAGTTGTGAAGATCCCCTGGAAGAGGGCCCGGAAATCCAGTCAGGTTTTCTTCCCTGAAGAATCCCCATGGACAGAGGAGCCTGGTGGGCTACAGTCCATAGGGTCGCAAAGAGTTGGACATGAGAGAGCAACTAAGCACAGCACAACAAGGCTAGTAATCTAATTTGCAAATATACAGTAAATAAGAGGTAGTAAATAAGAGGTGGCAAATTAGGGGGAAAGAAATAAGCAGGCTGAGAGCAAAAAGCAATAACTGACAGCTAAGCAGCAGTCAGAGACATGCTAAAACCAGACACAGGGAGAATACAGTGCTCTCTGTCACTACTGAAAGAAGAAATATTTACCAACTTGGCAGTTTGGGAGGGCATCACAGGATTTCAGGAAGCGGTGACAGTTGGACTGTGAAGAAAGCTGAGCTCCAAGGAATTGATACTTCTGAACTGTGGTGTTGGAGAAGCCTCTTGAGAGTCCCTTGGACTGCAAGGAGATCCAACCAGTCCATTCTGAAGGAGATCAGCCCTGGGAGTTCTTTGGAAGGAATGATGCTGAAGCTGAAACTCCAATACTTTGGCCACCTCATGCGAAGAGTTGACTCATTGGAAAAGACTCTGATGCTAGGAGGGATTGGGGGCAGGAGGAGAAGGGGACGACAGAGGATGAGATGGCTGGATGGCATCACTGACTCGATGGACGTGAGTCTGAATGAACTCTGGGAGTTCGTGATGAACAGGGAGGCCTGGCGTGCTGCGATTCATGGGTTTGCAAAGAGTCAGACGCAACTGAGCGGCTGAACTGAACTGAACTGAGGCTCTAAAGTACTGGTGTAGGGTGATAGGTGTTCATGTAGATAAACCTGAGCCATAAGGTTCAAGTCAAGTCCAGTATGCACTGTTGAAGAATGTAGGCAAGCCTATCTGGCATTTTCCCAAGGTTGCTAAAATAAATATATCTATCTATATTCATAGATATGTGTATCTTTGTGTGTGTGTGTGCTCAGTCACTCAGTCATGTCCGACTTTGTGATGGCATGGACTATATAGCCCACCAGGCTCCTCTATCCATGGAATTCTCCAGCAGGAATACTGGAGTGGACTGCCATTTCCTAATCCCAGGAGATATATACCTATATCAATATTCAATGATATATCTATGAACATAGATAGATATATTTATTAGAAAACATCTCATATCTATAAATGTGCTTGTGTGAGTGTATATGCATAGAACACATTTAGAATAATACACATCAATAATGCATTTCTCTGGGCAGTACGCTGGAGAGTGAGAAGAAAAGAGGGTCTTGACTTCATATAATTTTTTGCTAAAGTTTTCAAAATGAGCATGTTTATTTTCATAATAAAAATACTCAAATATTTAGTAAGAAAGTTAAAGCATTACTGCATGTTTACCCATGAACACTTTATTAGTCAGCCTGTAAACCAGCACGATTCTTGGGGATAGAGTCAATATCCCTTCTCCCTACATACATTATGTGGTATTATACTACATACATTATACTGCCTATATGCATATGTTATATTGTACTGCATATGTTGTATTACACTGTGCTATATCCTTATATGCGATCTCTGTTGTGCATGCCAACATGAAAATATAGAATAGGTCTAGTTCAGTCTTTTAAAGACCTATAATCAAGTAAGAAACTCGGAGGATAAGAAAAAAAACTTGATATTTGGAATGAGGGGAAGGGAAGGGAGAGAAATTTACAGCATGTGGCCTTGCAGACCATCAAGGACAGGTGCAGTCAAGAGGGATGCTGGGAGGCCAGTGGAAGTAGGGGAGCATCAGGGAAAGATGAGAGAGGGCAAAAGAATGTTGCTAAAGGGATGACAGGGAGAGATTTGAAAACAAACTGTAATGATGTCAAATGCTACAGAGGTCAGAGGTCAAAGTAATCCACTCAGTGACTCCTTGTTTGGAATCTAGTTTGTTCCATTTAAGACAGACTTAATGAACACAGATGCCACAAAAAGTCTACTGTTTATACATAGACGTATCTCTGCCTCATCCCCTACCCTTCTGTGTGACTCAACTCCCCCAGCTACTACCAGACACTAGGGCCCTTGAAGGTAGCCTTTCTTTTTATTTTAACTTGTTTATTTTGGGCTTATCTGAGTCTTCGTTGCTGCAACTTTCTCCAGTTGCAGCAAATGGGTTCAGTCTTCAGTAGTTGTGGTTCATGAGCTAAGTTGTCCCACAGCATGTGGAATCTTCCCAGACTAGGGATTGAACCAATGTCCCCTGCATTGGCAGGTAAGTCCTTAACCACTGGACCACCAAGTAAGTCCTAAGATAGAATATTTAAGAAAGCATTGATAACCTGTAAAGGGTCTAATCTGTAACTTTGGCAAGTAGTTTACATACAGGATACTGAATATCAGTTTCTTCATAAGCTATTCTTTCTTCCTCTTTTGAAATCAGGAATAAACAATGACAAACTTCAACCAAAGATCCTTCCTAATCAAAAAGGAAGGCCATGACATTTCGTTTAAAGGTCTTATTTACGTGTCTGTCACTTTATTTGAAAAAACAAGGATGGAGAGGCATGCCATCTTCTTGCGAGGTTTCTCTCCACTCATCTGACATGAGGGACTTTATATGACTGTATCAGCTGGATGGAATGGGGGGAGAAGTGGTATTTAGTTGAAGACTGTCATGATATTGAGTAGTAGACCTGTTTATTATCTCTAATTCAGAGAGCAACATAAGCATTTGAGCTGTGCAGTACAAATCAAAACTAGCATTCATGAGTGCTGTCTGTTGTACTGGACAAAGACTAAATACCACTTTGACAGTTCTTTTGGTGGAAATAAGAAAGCTTTCATGAGGACTCATGGCTACTTCAGTGGGAAGGAAAGTGTGGTAGGAGAAAAAGAATTACAGCTGTGTGTGTGTGGCAACTGGAGGGATGGCAGGAGGAGGACAGGGAAACTGAATGACATTGAAAGTCAGTGAACTAAGGAGTTTAGAAGAGAATGGATACGTGTATATGTATGGCTGAGTCACTTTGCTGTGCACCTGAAATTATCACAATATTGTTAATCTGTTATGTTTCAATATAAAATGAAAAGTCTTTTTAAAAAGTGAAAAAAAGTTAGTGAATTAGGTACGCAGAATAAATGGGACGAAAAACTGGGGTGTGACTACTGATGTGACGTGGGCAAACAGGCCATAGACATTGAATGCCACACCATTAAAAGGAAGAATAACAAGCAAGAAGATAAACAGGGCATCACGTAATGAAATACAAATGGAAAGAAGGATTTGTGGCACAGGACTCAATTTATTGAGGCTAAAAAGCTCAAAATTTCTTAACTGGTTCCATAAAGTTCTTAAAATCATACTAGAAAAGTAAAACCTAAATTTTAAAGCAGTTGAGAAAGAAAAGGGCCAATTAACTGTTAATAACAACTGGGATATTAATAGAATCGGAATGCAAGAATGATAAGCATGAAATGATAACCCAACTTGGAAGCAAATTAAGAATTCTCAAAAACCAAGAGAAATCTGGAAACTGTAAACAAGAGGAATTTTTCTGTGAGTTCTAATTAAAGGAGTTGGCAGTCAAAGACAATCAAAGTAGGAGGAAGGAGAATTGAAGAAAAGAAGCAGAATCAAAGGTGACTTAATTTGCAAAGGCAATATAAGCTGGAGTACCTCTCCACATTTCTATATTCAATACTGACAAATTCAGCATGATGTACCAGGCACCCTTCACAATTCCCTACCAGTGTGAAATCGTGAAATCCACATAACAACCCGATAAAAGAGTCACACCATGATTATCATCCCCAGATGAAATGGGTGGATGAAGAAACGGAAATCCTGAAGTTTAGGTATTTTTTTCCCCCAAGATCATTAGAGAGTTGGTGATGGACAGGGAAACCTGGCATGCTGCAGTCCATGGGGTCGCAAAGAGCTGGACACACTTGAAAGACTAAACGGAACTGAACTGAAGATAATCAGCAAGTAAATGAGAGAGCAAATTGAAACTCAATATTCATGCTTTTAACCTCTATGCTATGTTTACCAACTTTTGCCCTCAGCATGGTCTGGAAGGCTAGCACATTTTTCTCATCCAAACACATGGACATAATGATCACTGCTATATTTTACAGCTAACCTCCTCCAGTGATCACCCAGTTATTAAATTACCTTTGTTTAAATATATTTATTCTCCTCTCTTTTTCTCTTCACTCATAAAGCAAGGATTTATTGACTATTTTCTCCACAGATATATGTTTGGCTCCTTGGGAAACACAGACATTGTAGAATATAGTTTCTTCTTCAAAGTCAAAGGTCAAAGTGTTAGTTACTCCTACTTGCCCCTCTCTTTGCCATCCCATGGTGTGTAGCCCCCCAGGCTCCTCTGTCCATAGGATTTCTCAGGAAAAAATACTGGAGTGGGGTGCCATTCCCTTCAGCTTCTTCTTTCAAGGACCATGCACTAACTGAAGAAGGTGAGTTGCTGGAACAATCTCTACACTTCAGTGGCTTCTCACAAGAAAATATTCCTTTCTCCATTCTGTTGAGACTTGTGTGATGGAGGAGGGCCGAATTCAGGACTTGGGTCCAGAGCTGACTGGACCAGCACTTTCTTCCTCCTGGGCTTTGCCATTCTTCAGGAGCTGGCTTCAGCTTCTTGATGGGAAAAGAAACTCCTTTGGGAGTTTGGTAAGGGTCAGGCAAGAAGCACTTGGGGTTCCCTGGAGGCTCAGATGGTAAAGAATCTGCCCACAATGTGGAAGACCTGGGTTTGATCCGTGTATCAGGAAGATCCCCTGGAGAAGGGAATAGCAATCCACTCCAGTATTCTTGCCTGGAAAGTACCATGGGCAGAGGAGCCTGGTGGGCTATAGTCCAGGGATTGCAAAGAGCCCGACATGATTCATTTTTTTTTCAGGGAAGAGGGGTGCACCTGGGCAGAACTCCCATTCCACCAGGCATCTTTCAGGAGTAAAACCATGCGGGACAGGAGGACAAGCTTAAGGAGAGCCAAGCAATATCACTGCAGTCAAAATCAGGAAAAGACTCTGCTGGATTTTACTTCTGGTACCAACCATGCTGCATCAGTGAGAATTTAGAAAGGAAAGTAGAAACTGCTCTAGGGTGTTCAATTGGGAAGAAATTTAATATAAGGGATGAGAGATTTACAAAACCAGTGGAAGAGTGGATTGCACAAAGGCCAAAGAAACTGCTGTTAATATTCAGGAAATCAGGAAGGGTGAGTATCTCAGGGAGATGACCTGTTGATGATCTCACTGCCTGCAGCCCTGAAGTAGGTGGTTTCCAGGAAATGCTGGCAAAATCCTCACATCTGTCTTCTGGACCTCTGCTGAAGTCTACGTGCCTTCCGGCCATAACCAAGTAGGGGTGGTTCTTGCTCTCTTTCCCAGGCAAATCTCACACAGGGACCTCAATTCCCAGACCCCTAGCCAGAAAGCTGGTGCCAAGGATACCCAGAAATGTGACTTTCAGGCCTTCAGCTCTTGCACCATAGGAAAGAATAAAGCAGGGTATGGAAATTGTTCCATAGAACAAAATAGACAATCCACACGAGGAAGCATTTTTGTTTTCTTTATGTAAGTTTTATTTTGGAAATGAAAAATGGAAAACTCTGTGTGTTCAAATCCTACATATTAGAACTACATTTATTCAGTCTTTCATTCAGAGTTGTTAAACTCTCTTTTATGTTTCAAAGTCAGTTTTACAAGTATATTAGAGAGCATCCCTGGTAGTTCAGGGGTAAAGAATCTGCTTGCCAACGTGGGAAACAGGTTTGATCCCTGCTCTGAGAAGATTCAAAGAGAGATTAAACACTTGCCTCAGTGTGAGCAAATTCTGAGCATGTGTGCCTCAATTATGTCTTCTATGGGGCTGAATGGTTTGCCTTGGAAACGAACAGAGATCATTCTATCGTTTTTGAGATTGCATCCAAGTACTGCATTTCGGATTCTTTTGTTGACCATGATGGCCACTCCATTTCTTCTGAGGGATTCCTGCCCACAGTAGTAGATATAATGGTCATCCGAGTTAAATTCACCCATTCCAGTCCATTTTAGTTCGCTAATTCCTAGAATGTCGACATTCACTCTTGCCATCTCTTGTTTGACCACTTCCAATTTGCCTTGATTCATGGACCTGACATTCCAGGTTCCTATACAATATTGCTCTTTACAGCATCGGACTTTGCTTCTATCACCAGACACATCCACAGCTGGGTATTCTTTTTGTTTTGGCTCCATCCTTTCATTCTTTCTGGAGTTATTTCTCCACTGATCTCCAGTAGCATATTGGGCCCCTACTGACCTGGGGAGTTTCTCTTTCAGTATCCTATCATTTTGTCTTTTCATACTGTTCATGGGGTTCTCAAGGCAAGAATACTGAAGTGGTTTGCCATTCCCTTCTCCAGCAGACCACACCCTGTCATATCTCTCCATCATGACCCGCCCATCCCAAGTTGCCCCTCGGGCATGGCTTAATCTCACTGAGTTAGACAAGGGTGTGGTCCTTGTGTGATTAGACTGACTAGTTATCTGTGAGAATGGTTTTAGTGTATTTGCCCTCTGATGCCCTCTTTCAAGACCTACTGTCTTACTCGGGTTTCTCTTACCTTGGGCGTGGGGTATCTCATCCCGGCTGCTCCTGGCTGCTCCCGGCCAGCAAAGCACAGCCATCCCACCTTACCTTGGACTAGGGGGTCTCTCCTCACTGCCGCCCTTCCTGACCTCGGTCGTGGGGTAGCTCTTCTCGGCCGTGCTTAGTGCACTGGCCCTCACCGCCGTCCTTCCTCGGTCGTGGGGGTAGCTCCTCTCAGCCGCGCTCTTAGTGCGCGACGCAGCCGGCGGGGCGCTCTTAGTGCGCGATGCAATCTCAAAAACGATAGAATGATCTCTGTTCGTTTCCAAGGCAAACCATTCAATGTCACAGTAATCCAAGTCTATGCCCCAACCAGTAACGCCGAAGAAGCTGAAGTTGAAAGGTTCTATGAAGACCTACAAGACCTTTTAGAACTAACACCCAAAAAAGATGTCCTTTTCATTATAGGGGACTGGAATGCAAAAGTAGGAAGTCAAGAAACACCTGGAGTAACAGGCAAATTTGGCCTTGGAATACGGAATGAAGCAGGGCAAAGACTAATAGAGTTTTGCCAAGAAAATGCACTGGTCATAACAAATACCCTCTTCCAACAACACAAGAGAAGACTCTATACATGGACATCACCAGATGGTCAACACCGAAATCAGATCGATTATATTCTTTGCAGCCAAAGATGGAGAAGCTCTATACAATCAGCAAAAACAAGACCAGGAGCTGACTGTGGCTCAGACCATGAACTCCTTATTGCCAAATTCAGACTGAAATTGAAGAAAGTAGAGAAAACTACTAGACCATTCAGGTATGACCTAAATCAAATCCCTTATGATTATACAGTAGAAGTGAGAAATAGATTTAAGGGCCTAGATCTGATAGATAGAGTGCCTGATGAACTATGGAATGAGGTTCGTGACATTGTACAGGAGACAGGGATCAAGACCATCCCCATGGAAAAGAAATGCAAAAAAGCAAAATGGCTGTCTGGGGAGGCCTTACAAATAGCTGTGAAAAGAAGAGAAGCGAAAAGCAAAGGAGAAAAGGAAAGATATAAACATCTGAATGCAGAGTTCCAAAGAATAGCAAGAAGAGATAAGAAAGCCTTCTTCAGTGATCAATGCAAAGAAATAGAGGAAAACAACAGAATGGGAAAGACTAGGGATCTCTTCAAGAAAATGAGAGATACCAAAGGAACATTTCATGCAAAGATGGGCACAATAAAGGACAGAAATGGTGTGGATCTAACAGAAGCAGAAGATATCAAGAAGAGGTGGCAAGAATACACAGAAGAACTGTACAAAAAAGAGCTTCAAGACCCAGATAATCATGATGATGTGATCACTGACCTAGAGCCAGACATCTTGGAATGTGAAGTCAAATGGGCCTTAGAAAGCATCACTACAAACAAAGCTAGTGGAGGTGATGGAATTCCAGTGGAGCTATTCCAAATCCTGAATGATGATGCTGTGAACGTGCTACACTCAATATGCCAGCAAATTTGGAAAACTCAGCAGTGGCCACAAGATTGGAAAAGGTCAGTTTTCATCCCAATCCCAAAGAAAGGCAATGCCAAGGAGTGCTCAAACTACCGCACAATTGCACTCATCTCACACGCTAGTAAAGTAATGCTCAAAATTCTCCAAGCCAGGCTTCAGCAATATGTGAACCGTGAACTTCCTGATGTTCAAGCTGGTTTTAGAAAAGGCAGAGGAACCAGAGATCAAATTGCCAACATCCGCTGGATCATGGAAAAAGCAAGAGAGTTCCAGAAAAACATCTATTTCTGCTTTATTGACTATGCCAAAGCCTTTGACTGTGTGGATCACAATAAACTATGGAAAATTCTGAAAGAGATGGGAATACCAGACCACCTGATCTGCCTCTTAAGAAATCTGTATGCAGGTCAGGAAGCAACAGTTAGAACTGGTCATGGAACAACAGACTGGTTCCAAATAGGAAAAGGAGTACGTCAAGGCTGTATATTGTCACCATGTTTATTTAACTTATATGCAGAGTACATCATGAGAAATGCTGGACTGGAAGAAACACAAGTTGGAATCAAGATTGCCGGGAGAAATATCAATAACCTCAGATATGCAGATGACACCACTCTTATGGCAGAGAGTGAAGAGGGGCTAAAAAGCCTCTTGATGAAAGTGAAAGTGGAGAGTGAAAAGGTTGGCTTAAAGCTCAACATTCAGAAAACGAAGACCATGGCATCTGGTCCCATCACTGCATGGGAAATAGATGGGGAAACAGTGGAAACAGTGTCAGACTTTGTTTTTCTGGGCTCCAAGATCACTGCAGATGGTGACTGCAGCCATGAAATTAAAAGACGCTTACTCCTTGGAAGGAAAGTTATGACCAACCTAGATAGCATATTCAAAAGCAGAGACATTACTTTACCAACAAAGGTTCGCCTAGTCAAGGCTATGGTCTTTCCTGTGGTCATGTATGGATGTGAGAGCTGGACTGTGAAGAAGGCTGAGCGTCGAAGAATTGATGCTTTTGAACTGTGGTGTTGGAGAAGACTCTTGAGAGTCCCTTGGACTGCAAGAAGATCCAACCAGTCCATTCTGAAGGAGATCAATCCTGGAATTTCTTTAGAAGGAATGATGCTAAAGCTGAAACTCCAGTATTTTGGCCACCTCATGCGAAGAGTTGACTCATTGGAGAAGACTCTGATGCTGGGAGGGATTGAGGGCAGGAGGAGAAGGGGACGACAGAGGATGAGATGGCTGGATGGCATCACTGACTCGATGGATGCGAGTCTGAGTGACCTCCGGGAACTGGTGATGGATAGGGAGGCCTGGCGTGCTGCGGTTCATGGGGTTGCAAAGAGTCGGACACGACTGAGCGACTGATCTGATCTGGTCTGATGGGGCTGAAGGCAGGATGCAAGCATTTTGTTTATATTATGAATGATTCACTGCAGATGGTGACTGCAGCCATCAAATTAAAAGACGCTTACTCCTTGGAAGGAAAGTTATGACCAACCTAGATAGCATATTCAAAAGCAGAGACATTACTTTGCCAACCAAGGTCTGTCTAGACCCTGTTTATTTAACTTATATGCAGAGTACATCATGAGAAACGCTGGACTGGAAGAAACACAAGTTGGAATCAAGATTGCTGGGAGAAATATCAATAACCTCAGATATGCAGATGACACCACCCTTATGGCAGAAAGTGAAGAGGAACTAAAAAGCCTCTTGATGAGAGTGAAAGTGGAGAGTGAAAAGGTTGGCTTAAAGCTCAACCTTCAGAAAACGAAGATCATGGCATCTGGTCCCATCACTTCATGGGAAATAGATGGGGAAACAGTGTCAGACTTTGTTTTTCTGGGCTCCTAAATCACTACAGATGGTGATGGTGACTGCAGCCATGAAATTAAAAGACGCTTACCCCTTGGAAGGAAAGTTATGACCAAACTAGATAGCATATTCAAAAGCAGAGACATTACTCTGCCAACAAAGCTTCGCCTAGTCAAGGCTACGGTCTTTCCTGTGGTCATGTATGGATGTGAGAGCTGGACTGTGAAGAAGGCTGAGTGCCGAAGAATTGATGCTTTTGAACTATGGTGTTGGAGAAGACTCTTGAGAGTCCCTTGGACTGCAAGAAGATCCAACCAGTCCATTCTGAAGGAGATCAGCCCTGGGAGTTCTTTGGAAGGAATGATGCTAAAACTGAAACTCCAGTACTTTGGCCACCTCATGTGAAGAGTTGACTCATTGGAGAAGACTCTGATGCTGGGAGGGATTGGGGGCAGGAGGAGAAGGGGACGACAGAGGATGAGATGGCTGGATGGCATCACTGACTCGATGGACATGAGTTTGGGTGAACTCCAGGAGTTGGTGATGGACAGGGAGGCCTGGTGTGCTGCAATTCATGGGGTCGCCAAGAGTCACACACGACTGAGCGACTGAACTGAACTGAACTAAAAAGTATAATAGCTATAACTAACACCTATAATGGGATCTTAAACACTGAATAGGAATAAATATTATCCACATTTTAAGATGCATTCATTTGCAATGCAAGTAAATTTAAAAATTGCCCAAAGTCACAGGTGGAATAAGTCTGGTTTCAAAGTCCAAGCTATTAACCACATGTGATGATATATGGCCCACAACTGTAGTTATTTTGATTACCTCAGTGCACATGAATCATCTGCCTAAGTGTCCAGAAATAATCATCCTTACTGAAGAAGTTTTTATAGGAAGAGATGAAATCAGCTACCTTATCTTCACAATCTGAGTTAAGAGAGTAAAACTAGCTCTTCCCTTGAGTGATTCCCGTCCTTGTTGAAAATGGTTGGTTTCCTATTACAATTGCAATGCAAGCAAGGGTGGTGGATATGGGAGATAGTCTTTAGTGAGGTTTTCTCCAAGCATACATTGTGAATTAGAACATTACTGTGAAAAGTTACCTTAGAGAGTCACGGTAATTTTAGGCCATCGATTTACAATTTCACCACGAATCTATCTAATTTTAACACGAATCTACGTGTATCTAATATGCCAATTTGTAATAGAAAAAGATTGGAATCAACATGAATGTCTACTAATAGTGTGCTGTGTAAGTAAATAATAGTATATACTAATAGCATGCGCAATTTAAAAATTAAAGAAGCCCTCTCTATACTAAGGGAAAGTTGTTTGGAATATACCATTTAGGTATAAAGCAAAGTTGAGAGAAATGAATATAGTATGTTACCATTTATATAAAAAGGATAAGAAACAAGAGGAGTTATGACTATTTGCTTACACAGGAATATAATTTTTCTGGAAAAATAAGAAAGTAGCAATAAAGGTTGTTTGTGAGGTTATAGGAACTGAAGATAAAGGGTAGGATGGAAGAAAGACTCTTCAGTCTATGCCTTTGTATCCTTTAAAATGTCTGAACCATGGAAATATGGACCTTATATTTTAAATTGATCAAAAACTTAAGAGAATTATTTAATACTTGGGTATAGACTACTACAGCTAGGTGCTATGGATGGTGGATGATAGAAGAGACAAGATTCTCAAAGTCTTGATTTGGGCTAAAAAAACATGTACCACTTAATACTTAACAAGCAACATATGAGGAAACACAAATTAGGACACAAAAAACTGCTGCCATAAGTGCTATAGGCATGCAGAATAGTGGCATGCTGAGAATGTGCTGAGCATAATCAGAGATGTCTTCCTGAGGGAATTGAATTGCAGGCCTTGGTTTGAGAGGACAGAGATATGGTGTCATAAACAGTGTGGCTTTGAACACGCAGCATTATGGCAACTACCATAAAGTGTGGGGAATCAAATGGAAGAACTTAAAGTCATTGAATGAGACTGAGAGGCTGATACTTGAAGAGGTAGAACACTGGTAGCTTGAGTCTTACATCACAAGAACAAGAGAAAGGGGCCATATTCATCTTATTTATGTAAGAGTTGACCTTGGTCTTGATTTATATTTGTTTTCTACCCTACTATCTAACTGGAGAAGGCAATGGCACCCCACTCCAGTACTCTTGCCTGGAAAATCCCATGGATGGAGGAGCCTGGTGGGCTGTAGTCCACGGGGTTGCTGGGAGTCGGACATGACTGAGCGACTTCACTGTCACTTTTCACTTTCCTGCATTGGAGAAGAAAATGGCAACCCACTCCAGTGTTTTTGCCTGCAAAATCCCAAGGATGGGGGAGCCTGGTGGGCTGCCGTCTATGGGGTTGCACAGAGTTGGACACAACTGAAGTGACTTAGCAGCAACTATCTAACTGGATTGTATTATTGTTGGTAATAACTTTCAATCAAGTCTCTTAAGAGTTTCAGGTACATATTTATATTATTTACAAAAGGTTGTAATTTTACTCCTTACTTTCCAATTTTTTTGTCTCTAGTTTCTTTCCCTATTTTAGTTTCATTGACTGGCACCTCCAGCACAGTTTTGAATAATCATAGTAGTTCTTTCTTCTTCTGAATTTAGAGGGAATCATCTAGCTGGCTATTGAGATATTTTCTCATGTTAAGGAGCAATTTAGTTGTATTGACTAGTACTTAAGTAGTTGTTTTTTTTTTTTTTTTTTTTTTTTTTTTTAGATAAGAATAAATATTGTATTACGGTAAATATCTTTTCAGTATCTATGGAAATAATAAATTTTTTACTTTAGACCTATATACAATGAATTATAATAATAGATTTACATCATTGAACCATCCTAGCATTTCTGGAGTTATAGTCATTAGGTTATATTAATAGTGCTCTTTTAGGATGTTGCTATATTCTTTTTGTCAATATTTTATTTAAAAGTTTTATAATGCTATTTATAAATGAGAGACCCAGGGATGGCAGAGCCTGGTGGGCTGCTGTCTATGGGGTCACACAGTTGGACACGACTGAAGCAACTTAGCAGCAGCAGCAGCAACAGAATAAATGAGAGACCCATATAGTTTTCTGTCAGGGATATGACAGACAGACTTTAAGTGAATTCATAGTGTTGATGCCATTTTATAATCAACTTCCCTTGATTCTGGGTTGGATATATGACTTGCTGCTATCCAAGAGAATATGGCAAAGGTGACAGGTTGTAACTTTCGTTACTTTAAATGAATCCCCATTTTGCTAGCAAACTTTCTTTGGAGTCTTTTTCTCCATTGGTGGCTTTGTAAAAGCAAAGTGCCATGAATTCTATAGCCATAAAGAAGTGAATTCTGCCAAAAACCTAAGTGAGCTTGGAAACAGATTTTTCCCTAATTAGGTATCCAGATGAGAATGCAGTGTAGATGATATGTTTATGGCAGAGAACCCCATTAAGCCATGCTTGGACTCCTGACCCATGGTAAATATGAGATCATAAATGTATGTTGATTCAGGCTGCTAGATTTGTGACAATTTATTATGCTACACAAAAACTAATACAGGACAGTCCTTATTAGATTTTTGCATAAAGGTATGTTTATCTCTAAATTTTGGCTTTAAGTTGTTGCTGCTGCTGCTAAGTTGCTTCAGTTGTGTCCGACTCTGTGCGACCCCATAGACGGCAGCCCACCAGGCTCCCCCATCCCTGGGATTCTCCAGGCAAGAACACTGGAGTGGGTTGCCATTTCCTTCTCCAATGCAGGAAAGTGAAAAGTGAAAGTGAAGTCGCTCAGTCGTGTCCGACTCCCAGCAACCCCATGGACTGCAGCCCACCAGGCTCCTCCATCCATGGGATTTTCCAGGCAAGAGTACTGGAGTGGGGTGCCATTGCTTTCTCCAAAGTTGTTGCAAAGAACTTTGTAATTTCCAGTGGGGAGGGGGTAGTGAATTTTTTTTTTTTTTGTCAAGTTCAAGTTTAACTGTATTGAACAGAGAATGTTTCCTGCATTAATTTTACTTTTTTGAGTATACTGAGATTTTCTTTCTTGCCTGGTATGATTGATGTCTGTGAAACACTTATGGACACTAGAAAATAAGATGGATTCTCTATTTTCATGGTATATCACTTGACTCCTGTCACTAATTATTGCTGTTAAGATCTATGAGAGGGGAGTAATTTGTTTTTCTCCCATATGAGTGATACATTTTCACAACTGCACAAAAGATTTTTTAAGTCTAGAAACTTTACTAACCATACTCATTTATTTTCTATAACATATGACCTGTGCTTTGTCTTTATATTCAAGTGCTTTTTATTTTAGAAATGTTTTCTTGAATTGTATCTTTAAATATTGATCTATTCCATTTTACCTCTTTTGCAGACTCCAGTTATGCATATGGTATATTTCCTTTTACTATTTTCTATTACTTACATTTTCTCTCTAATGCTTTTTAACTATTTCAATTGTGTTTCACTTATTTTGTCATTTCTCTCATCTATGTCCATTAACTTTTTTCTCTAGTATTTACTCACTCCTTCTAACTCCTTCTCCATTTGTTGATGCTTTTATTTTTCCTATTTTCATACTGACTTATGCTAGTTTAACCACCACTGTTATCATGTCCTCTATTTCCTAAAATCTTACTCTTCTGTTTTGTGGTCTTCGTTCACTTAAAAAATTTGTATAGAAAAATATTTGTTTAAAATTTAGTCTGTTCTATGGAAACTTTTTTTAAACCTGGTAAGTGGTTTGTTAATAAATGTTGCTGCTTTTTTCCTCCTTTATTTTAAATCCTCTTTTCATAGATATGTGTTAATTACTTTTATGGTTTTTTAATTATCATATAAATTCAGTGTTTGTGGACCTCTTATAATAAGAAATTTGCAATGTGGAGTGGGACAAGGTAACACTCTAATGTAACTGTTTTTTGTGTTTTTTTTTTAAATTTTTTTTTTCTTTGTAAGACAGATCCTGCCTTATCACCAGTTCTACAGACTTGGGCTGCTTCATACAAATACAGCTTTCCATATAATTCTCTTTTTTTGGATAAATCTTTCTCTTTTATGATTTAATCATTTTATTTGGTGAAGCATGGAAAAATGGTGGTTTCTACTTTTACCTAGTTCATTCCTGCTTCTGCATCCCCTTTTGAAGATAAAGACAAACAACTTAACCCTCATGTGTAACTGTCCTCTTCATGAAGTTATTTGGTGAAGACTATTTTGGATATGCATTCAGAAACCTGCCCATCATGTTTTGATTCTGCACCGTTCTCCACTCCTTTCTGCATAGCTTTTGTATGAGCTCTATCACTTTTGGCGAACTTGAGAAATTTTGTGACTCCAAGTGTTGTCAAAAATGAAATTTATGCTTTTATTTTTAATTTTGCTTGTTTTCTTTTTGGCAGTATAAAACAAAACAAAAAACAGAATCCTGACCTTAAATTGCCACATTCATATCAAAAGTCATTAAGTACTCCTTGAGTGACATCTGATAAGCTGCCTCTAGGAAAGTTACATCACCTCTACAGAGTAACTGTATATTTACTGTATCATGGCAAACATCTGGTTTTATTTTTTATTTTTTCTATCCTGCTTCCTCTCCCTCATGCTGTGATTATGATGGAGGCATCAATTTCATTACCATACTTCCTGAATATGAGAGTAGGCACATGATTTTATCCCTTTAGGTAAAGTACTTAGCTCAACATAGGCTCATGCCCCAAGCAGCATCAATCAGAGCTCTTTAGGGAGATTATTATAGAGAGTAAGGGGAAATGATATTTTTTTCTTTACATATTTCAAGCTATACAAATCCTTTAAGCCTGGTGCTGCTTCTGGGGTTATCTTTTCCTGCACATGAAAAGTTTTGCCTGAGAATGAAGAAATGGAGGGAGAAAGGTGAATTCCTGTTGACATCATATGAATGCCTGGATCCAACCATGCCTGAAATCAATTTCCAGTATTGTTATGTCACCCAATAAATTATGTCTTTTGTTTGAGTTAATTTGAATTGAATTAATAATTGAATTGGGATTTTGTATCTTGCAATTAGTCATGATTGATTTTAGGATCTTTGTTTTCCAGACTTACCACAGACTTAGAATTCTTTCTAAAATTCAAAATCTTTTCCCATTATTTTGTGACCCATGCACATTATAGCTAAGATATTTTAGTATGTTTAATTAAATTATACTTTCATATGTGTACTACTTTATTTTATAATTTTTTCCTCCTACTGCATAATTAAGAATCATTCTTAAATTCTTATGTATTAAAAGTCATAGTTTATTTAGAGGAAATTTACTATATTAAGACTGCAAACATTTATGAGATTTTTAAGAATGTCAGATAATCTGCTCACTGTTTTGAATTCCTTTAATGTGCTCCTTCAGGTGAAGCTCTGATTTTCAGATGTGCATCCAATAGTCTGCTACTAATTAAAATATAAGTAGATGACATCATTACTTTTAGAGAGAAGAACATTGTACAGTCTTGAATTTCTAGGAGGTAAACATGCCTTTGGTAGACATGTAATGCCATGCTACTGCTGCTGCTAAGTCACTGCAGTCGTGTCCGACTCTGTGTGACCCCATAGACGGCAGCCCACCAGGCTTCCCCGTCCCTGGGATTCTCCAGGCAAGAACACTACAGTGGGTTGCCATTGCCTTCTCCAATGCGGATAAGTGAAAAGTGAAAGTGAAGTCGCTCAGTCATGTCTGACTCCCAGCAACCCCATGGATTGCAGCCTACCAGGCTCCTCCGTCCATGGGATTTTCCAGGCAAGAGTACTGGAGTGGGGTGCCATTGCCTTCTCCTGTAATGCCATACCAGTGGTTATTTTCCTGTGATGCCAGAGCCAGATGGAAATATTTGCAATTCTCTGTGCCACAAAAGGTTTGAGCAGTTATAGATGTTGGAGGTCATTCCACCCCCAATGACTACTTGATGAGAAATGTGGGTTTTCAGAGTCTGAGAATGAAAGGACATTTTTGTAGAAGCAGTGTTCCTTATTGAAAGGCAAGATTTACAGCTTTTATACATCTGGCTTTTTGTCATTAAGCAGACTTTCCTATGGCCAATGCAAGCATACTTGTAACTCAAAATAATATAAGTCTTAGAGTAACCTTACTTTTATTATCATTAAAAGGTACTCTTTTCATTGAAAAGTGACTCCTGATAAGCACACTGGTTTTTGCATGATGTCTACATACTTTAATTTTATAAAAAATTATATTTCAAACATAATAGAATTTAGTCAATAACATATATAAAAATTATTTGGTATTGAATATATGCCAAAATCTCCTGCTTCATTAAACAATAATTTTTAAATTAAAATTACTTAAAATCAGTTAATAATATAGTACAGATATGTAATACAAGGAGCTTTCTTTCCTGTAGGAATTTATGTGCTGAAATAAATGATTATACAAAAAGATAAAATATCTGCTATTAATAAAGAAATCCTATTTTTTACAAATATAAGTAAAAGTTAATAATTACAAATTTACAACTTTATTCAAAACGAAAAATTGAGACCCAATGTGATGCTGAATCCTGGAAAGTTAAATTCTCCCAATGGTTCATCATATTAGAATGATTGTTCTGAGTCCTACAGCCTAATGGATCTGGGCTGCTGGGCCTGAGCTATGTCTCTAGAGAAATTCACAGGGGGAGAAGGGTGGACCCATAAAGAGAGCTCAAGGGAGTCCAAGGCTCCCAGCCACCAGTTGGTTCTGAATCCTCTCTTCCTTTCCCATCCTCAAGAAAAGTGGTTGTCCATGCCCTTCCCCTTCCTCCATACACACTGTAGAGATTCCTGCTGTGATGAGTTTTCTCCTTATAAGCTATTTACAGTGTTGAAATTAACCTGATTTAAACTTATAAACACATTGGAGCAGGGGAGATAGTCTCTAATGGCAGTGCTAGGGTGGCCCAGGGTTTGTATTGTATAACATTTTTGGAGAGTAATATACATGATTCAAGATTTGGAAACTAAATTAAAATAAGAGCAAATGTTTCCTGAGGACTTACTAACTGCCAGGCACTGTTACTGGCAGTACAGTAACTTTAAGAGTACATTGAAGTACTAAGCAACAGTGCTTATAAGATAAGCACTGATATGCCTTCATTTTCCAGAAGGAAAAACTGAAAGTAAAACAAATTCCCCAACTAAACACAGCTAGTAAGTAGTTGACTGGGAAGTCAAACATGGGTAGTTTGACGTCTAGAGTGCAAGTTTTTAACTATTACGTTCTGCTTTCTCCAAAGTGGTATCTGGTGCTCTTACAAGCTAAAGGACTTTGAGCAGAAAACTAAATGCAATATATGAGGGAGGAAAAGGAAAATTAACTCCTAAAAATAAAGCCAAGCTATCAGGGGAAGGAATTATTAAGAAGCAGCTGAAAGGCGAACAACTAAAAAAAAAAAAAAAAAAAGATTCTCTCAATTTCTCTCCTTTGAATGATCCTGAAGGTATTAATATAGAGGCAAGTTCAGAGGGAGCAGAAGTAAACACCAGGGGTGCTTAGTCACTTCAGTCATGTCCAACTCTTTGCAACCCCATGGACGGTATCCCTCTCTAGGCTCCACTGTTCATGGGATTTTCCAGGCAATACTGGAGTGGGTTGTCATTTCCTCCTCCAGGGCATCTTCCCGATCCAGGGATCAAACCCGTGTCCCCTGAGTGTCCTACATCGCCAGGCGGATTCTTTACCAGTAGCACCACCTGAGAAGCCCAAAGTCAACAGAGACGGTGCAGAGATTAAAACATCATCTTTTACACCCTTGAGGATGAATTTCAAATATAAATGATTAGAAATCCATTAAATCACACTGAGAAATAGATTTCTAGGAACCAAGCCATGCAATAACTTCCAGATAGGTCAAATTTATATCCATTCAACACTTTGGTTTGAAATCAGCATGAAAGCAGCTTCCGTGGTAAATAAACACAAAAACTGAAAAACATATTAAACCAATATGTAAAGTGTTTCTTATTAAACTTAGCTACTATTACTACTACTAAGTCACTTCAGTCGTGCCCGACTCTGTGCGACCCCATAGACGGCAGCCCACCAGGCTCCCCCGTCCCTGGGATTCTCCAGGCAAGAATACTGGAGTGGGTTGCCATTTCCTTCTCCAATGCATGAAAGTGAAAAGTGAAAGTGAAGTCGCTCAGTCGTGTCCGACTCTTAGCGACCCCATGGACTGGAGCCTACCAGGCTCCTCCGTCCATGGGATTTTCCAGGCAAAAGTACTGGGGTGGGGTGCCATTGCCTTCCCCGATTAAATTTAGCTACCATATATCTAACCACACCAATATAATTTGAACTTCCCTAGTGGCTCAGGTGAAAAAGAATCTGCCTGCAATACAGGACACCTGGGTTAGATCCCTGGGTCAGCAAGATCCCTTGGAGAGAAATGGCTACCCACTCCAGTATTCTTGCCTGGAGAAGTCCATGGACAGAGGAGCCGGTGGACTATAGTCCATGGGATCAGAAAGAGTCAGACACAACTGAGCAACTAAAACTTTCCCTTTTCAATACAATTTAGGGAAAAAGGTTTAACATAGAAAGTAAACATGTGCTAAACTTATCCTAGTTTACTTAATGTAAACTTACACAATTAAAAAAAAATTTTTTTAAACTTTTTCCTCTGTTCTGTGGTAGAGATATTTGGGTTTTAATCATTAAGTCATTGGTCATTTCAACACTTTTTATGCAACACAATAACTTCTTATTTGGCATTTCCAGGAACACAGAGAGTGGCTAACTTTTCCTAGCTTATCCAGAACTTTTCTTATTTAGCACTGAAAATCCTGAGTCCTGAGAACACCCTCAGTGATGGGCAAACCAGGGTGGGTAGTCATCCTCCATGGACTTGCTTGCTTTTCCTCACACACATAGACTGATTTCTCAGCATGAAACATTCCTCTCAGATTGTTTCTCTAGCTCCTTCCTTCTTATCATATAAATAATTATATCCTCCTCTAGCATATAATGGGATCACACAGAGTCGGACACGACTGAAGTGACAGCAGCAGCAGCAGCTAGCATATAAACTCCATAAAATATTGTATCTTCTTTACTGTATCCCAACTCAGAGAACAGAGACTAATACATAGCAGACTCCTCCCAAATATTTGCTGAGTGAATAAACAATTTTTTATTCTGTTCTAGACTTTATGTCCTAATCCATAGACACCCTACTCATCATTACTAACACAAAGAGCAATTTGATTCATTTATTCAGCAATTTAAAATTTCAGAACTAGTAAAATTTTATGGTCTATGGTAAGCCAGCAAGTGGGGGAAGTAGTCAGGTGTCTTCAGTTAGTCTCTGACAAAAGACTTAACCAGGTAGACAAACCATTTAACTGGTACTTAATGAAGGGACTGCTTCCTTTATGTCCTTTTGGAGCTGTTGGGATGCTTCTTCCCTTCTCTAACATGAATTAACTCTTTGAAATGGGGATGCCTTCCATAAATACACTCTGTAGTCCTGCAGCGGAGAAGGCAATGGCACCCCACTCCAGTACTCTTGCCTGGAAAATCCCATGGATGGAGGAGCCTGGTGGGCTGCCATCTATGGAGTCACACAGAGTCGGACACGACTGAAGAGACTTAGCAGCAGCAGCAGCAGTCCTGCCAAGGGCAGACGGCCTCACCCTGGCCTTGAACCCTTATTTGGAGCATACCCAGTACTAGATTCCTAGAAAAAGTATCTAACGTCTCCTCTAGTCCTGGATGTTTTGTTGCTATTTCCAAGATGTTCCGAAATAGAATTGCTCCCTGACATACAGATTTATTTAGTGCAAATTACCGCACCATTTAGAAACCCTCCCCTCCGTCTCCCTCATGTTCTTCCAATGTTCTTAGGCTCCTGAGTCACTACTGGAAGCCCTGGACACTATAAGGATGGCAGATGATTTTATAATCAACCTCCCCCACCAAAGAATATTAGGCATGAGGGGCTGGATGCCAAGAGGTCATCTTTGGCTCTAAATTCCTTTCTTACATTGCCAGATGCAAGGCTTTGTATCTTTTTGATTTTTAATATTTTTATTTACTTGGCTGTGTTTGTGTGTTACTCATTCATTTCTGTCCAACTCTTTGCAACCCTGTGGACAGCAGCTACTCTGTCCAAAGAATTCTCCAGGCAAGAATACTGGAGTGGGCTGCCATTTCCTTCTCCAGGGGATCTTCCCAACCCAGGGATTGAACCTGGGTCTTCTGCATTGCTAGCAGATTCTTTACCATCTGAGCCCCGAGGGAAGCCCATTTATTTGGCTAGTTGCTCCCATGTGGGATTTAGTTCACTGACCAGGGATGGAACCTGGGTCCCCTGCATTGAAAGAGTAGAATCCCAACACCTGGACCACCAGAGAAGTCCAAGGCTTGGTATCTTGAAGGTCCCTCCTAGCAATGGATGACTGACCTCAGTTCAAAAATGGATCGAAAGAAACCTCACCCAGATCAGCCTCTCTTGAGTCTTAGAGATAATAGAAAGCAGGAGGGGTGAAGATGCAGGGAGCAGGTAGCAAGGGCACCATACCTGCAGAAGGTTTTCTAATGACTCTACCAGGAAGGTAGGTGGCCCCTTGACCATAAGAAGATTGAAACAACCTATTTAAAAATAGGCACTGGAAAGCCGGCTACTGCATGTTTACTGTGCAGTAAACAGTACTGCACAGTAAACCGTCTCCTGGAGGTGACTAAGTGGGCAGGCATCTCCCAGAGGCGCGCCAGCAGCACCTGCCTGGGAGTGACACTCACCACCTCCCACGCCCTGCCTGCCTTCCTGCCACCGCGGAGCCTGCAGTAAAGGAGGAGATTCAGTTGGTCTACCAGAGGTGCCATCACAGCCTTCAGGGGGCGTGACAAAAAGGTCAAGGGCGAGATCACAGTTTATTTTCGAATTCTGTCTCTCAAAGCCAGGTTTCTTCCTTGCATGGAGAAAGACTGTGTTGTTGGTTTGTTACTTGTGAAAAAAAAAAAAATGCTGATGGACGTCACTGTGACGGGTGTGCCCTCACAGAGCATAGGGAGTCTGTGAATGAGAAGGGAGCCTTTCCCTTCCCACCTGGCACAATGCTGGGATTTCAAAGGTAGACCTCAGCCCCCCTTCTGTGTGTTCCCCCTCAACAGGCCTCAATCCGCCTCCACCTCAGGGGCTCTGGTCCGGGCTATAAGAAATGAAACATATTTCCCAATGTGTTTTCTTTCTTTTTTAATAAAAATATCAAAGGCAGACTTATCAGTGGCTGAAGAAGGAAGGCTGCGGCAAAGGCTATTTTTTAACTGGAACATGCCCTGTGCTGTGCCACACTCATCCAGGGGCGGCGGAAGATTGATGGCTGGACATGTGGAGGGAACTGCCACTGATTGAAATCAGACAACTGCAAGCTGTGAGGGGGAGTCAGGGGAAACCATGCTAACCACAGCCATCCAGTCTTAGCACATTGGAACAGGGTTTTTCCTCAGCCTGCCGTCTGCACCCCAGAGCTCAGAGGAGCTCTGCAACACGAGGCCAAGGGCAGAATGAGGGGCTGGGACCGCCTTCAGACTCCACAAACCTCTGTGTCTCTACCCCACCTGCACCTTCTTAAAAAGCCCACAGCCCATCAGAACCCTGCCCACAATCACCCTTTCCAGGCCTCAGGAGTTGACAGGAAAAGCAAGCGGTCTGCTGTCAGGAGCAGAGAGAAGAGATAAAAATGATACACCTCACTGTTTTCCTGGCCCCCATCTCTGATGCTACCAGCCTTTAATTTGGTGCAGGATTCTTTTATTTGCTTGTCAGTGGACAGGGGCTGGAGGAAGGAAGAGTCATGGGAAATTGTCAGGGCATTACTTAGTGCCCATCACCAGGATCACAGCCAGAGCTCAGGGTTGTTAACAATTGTGCAGCTATGCACTTGAACTGAGACATTTTTATTTCATTAGGGGTGTCAGTTTACAGCCATTAGCTAAGCAGATTGGCCAGGACCAAAAGGCCTTTTTGTGCCTTATCACCAGATCTCTCTTCCATTATTCAGCTCTTTAAAAGAGAGAGAAAAGAGAGGGAGAGGGGCTTTAAGCACATTATGTTTTGTGACTTGTCTCTATTCTCTGGCTTCCACATTCTAAAATAGGTTTTATTAGAAATCATTATTTAAATTCCTGCCCAGGACCCTATCGATCTCCATGTATAATGGTTCCCAGATCACGGAAAGTAGCAGAGAGGGTCTCCAATGGGCCAACATAATGTCAGTGACAATTCATTTTTTTGCCAGTTAGGATGCTGGTTTAATATCCTGAAAAAGGCACTTAACACCACCCTTTCATAACGTCTGTCAGGGCCCGTCCAGTGGCTTGTTTCTCACACTGTGGGTCCGCAGGCAGTTTGGGGCCTTTCTCTGAAACAGACTTCTCTCAGAGGCCTTGGAATTCCTCAGACATACACCCACCCCCAGCCCCAGGGCCCAACACTCGCAGACCAGCTGTTACAACTTTCCAGGACACTCCTAAATTTTCTAAATGTGTGCCATATAAAAATAAAATTTAGGATGGTGAGTGTTCAGGAGCTCCGTGTGTAGGAATATAACTCATCCAGCGTCTCAGCCCATTATTTCCACATTCTTCAGCCGTACTTGCAGCTTCATCTGGGTCCTTGGAACAGCTCAGTGGGAATCTTGAGACTGAAGATTTGGGTCAGGTGATTTTTTTTCTTTTCTTCCTTACCATTTTTTAAATAAAAAAGTCCCATTTTTTAATTTGGAAAATTTTCAATGCAATACAGAAATATTGAAAGAAAATTATACTCAACACTGGGATTCAGCAGTTGTTAAAATTTTATCTCATTTGCTCTCTCTCATACTGTTATTCTCACACATACATTCACATGCTATCACACGTACCTTCGTGCACACACACGCAAAATCACTCACACACATACATACAATATACAAAATCATGCATCTTTTTCTGAACCATCTGAATGTGAGCTGCAGAAACTCGACACCAATTACATCTTTGAGCATTTCCTAAGAACAATATAGCAACAATACCTTATCACACTTAAGAAAATTAACAATAATTTCATGATAGAATCTACTATCCATTCAGTATTCATATACCCCAATTATCCCCAGAAGACTTTTATGGATATTTTTTTTTAATCCAAGACCCAGTTAATATTCATACATTGCATCTGATTGTTTTTGTTTTGTTTTTTACGATGTCTTTTTAAAGAATTCAGGTCAGTTTGCTTATAGAATGTACCTTCCTATTTCTGGTAAATTCGTTTACTGAAATAAAACATACAGTGAAGGACACAAGTTTTAAGTGAATCGTTCCATTAATTTTTACAAAATAAACACACTTATGTAATTTGTACCCAGATCAAGTTACTCAACATTGTTTGAAACCATAAACCTCATTCAAGCTCCATTCCAGGCATTGTCCTCTATAAAAAGTATCCACTCTTCTAACTTCTATCACCATAGATTAATTCCTACCCTTCATTCTTGAAAACTTGTTCAGTTACTGTCCCACAGGGCACAGGGAATCTGCCTTGGCTAGAGTCTTGATGAGAAATCTTTTAAGCACATACTGCATCAAAACTGATCTCTCGTCTATTTCAGAGCCCTGGTATAAATCTGTCTTTAAACAAGATTATGCAAATGCCTCTGTATTTGCATTTTTCTGTAAAATTTAAAAAATATTTAGTTTTTCCCTCCTGTAAGCTGAAATTCTGTCACAGGGCTCTTTATAAATGTTTTAAGAACTTGTAATATTGTTAAAGTTTTAATTTTGTTTCTCAGTTGAATAATACCTTAGGAATATATTGTGTTAGTTGCATTGGAATCCTTAGCCAGTATAGCAGTATTTTTTTTTTTTTAATAAGAATATAATTCTAAGAGCTTTACCTTAAGATGCCTTCTAAATGCTCTCTACTTACCTTTAGGGAATTAAATCATAAAGCAAAAAGAAGATCACTGAGTGGAATATATCATTATGTTATAACCAAGAAATTGTTACTTGGACACAGCAATTGAAAACAGGTTCTCTGCGAATAAGCAGTGAAAAGAACACTTCATGTGGCCATGGACTTCATTGGTTTAAAGCCATGGCTTCTCTGATGATTTATTTTTGCCAAGAAGTAAATAATTATCTGTACCTTAAAAGCTATATCCTATATTTATTATAGATGTTGAGCCTCTCTGCTGGTAATATTCGGGGAAGGACATTTCACACTGAAATTTTAAGTATTAGGAGATAACTGATAGTTTTTAGACATCCACCTTATATAGGTATACTGGACTTCCCTGGTGGCTCAGATGATAAAGAATCTGCCTGCCAATGCAGGAGAGATAAGAGGCATGGATTCGATCCCTGAGTTTGGAACATTCTTTGAAGAAGGGAATGGCTACCCACTTCAGTATTCTTGCCTGGAGAATCCCCACAGACTGAGGAGTCTGGTGGGCTGCAAACCATGGGGTCACAAAGAATTGGACATGGCTAAGTGACTAATGCACTTTTCATGTATACTATACTACATGTGTAATCACCTTCCATTTGGCTCAATTTGACCAGAGAGGGATGGTAGTTACCTCTTTATTATGATTCTTTAGTTCCTTGATAAATATTAGTGTTTTGACTCTAAATATAACTTTTTTTTAAGATTTATTTATTTATTTTTGGCTGTGCTGGGTCTTTGTTGCTGTCTGCAGGCTTTTTCCAGTTGCAGCAAGTGGGGACTGCTCTTCACTGGGATGCACAACGCTTGTCATTATGGTGGCTTCTCTCGTTGTGCAGCACAGGCTCTAAGGCATGCCAGCTTCAGTAGTTGCAGTGCACATGCTAGAGCACAGGCCCTAGAGCACGGGCTCAGTAGTGGTGGAGCGTGCGCTTGGTTGCTCCGTGGCATGTGGGATCTTCTTGGATCAGAGATCGAACCTGCATCCCCTGAACTGGCAGGCAGATTCTTAACCACTAGACCACAGGGGAAGCCCAGAATATAATCTTATGGTAGAAGCCTGCTGTTAAGCCAAAGGGAACAAAGCTCAGAGTTGTCTCAAGTTGATTTATAGTCTTTGAATGCCACAAATTACAATATTTAAGAACTGGACCAGAGTCATCATTTTGAAGGAAAAAAGCAAGAGTTCAAATAAAATTGGAGTAGATATTAGGGTTTGATGTCACACATTTTATAGAGAGGATCCTGAAATCATTTTTTTAACTTAATTGAAAAATTTAGTTGGCATACAGTATTATATTAGTTTCAGGTGTAAACATAGTGATTCAACATTTATATACATTATGAAATGATCACCATGTTAAGTTTAGTAGCCACTTGTCACCATACAAAGCTACCAGAACATCATTGACCATATTCCCTATGCTGTACATTAGAGCTTCATGATTTGTACCTCATAGTCCTCTTCGCGTATATCACCCCTCTCCCCTGGCTTCTGACAAACACTAGTTTATTCTCTGTATCTGTGAATCTGTTTCTGTTTTGTTTTGCTGGTTCATTCACATGTAAGTGAAATCATATGGTATCTGTCTTTCTCTGACTTTTTGTACTTAGCATAATACCTTCCAAGTCCATCCATGTTGTTGCAAATGGTAAAATTTCATTCTTTTGTTTATGGCTAAAATAAGGGTGCATTTATCTTTTCAAGTGTTTTCATTGTTTTTCTTAGAGATTAGGGAGGATCTTGAAATCTTTAAATTAATATGAGTGTAGGAAGCAATTTATAACCTCATTTTAAGTAATGGCCTTTTCCACCACATTAAGAAGTTTGGCCAATTTCCAAATTGAGCATGATAGCAACTACTACAAAGTGTCAAACCATCACACATTCTCAACATTATCCAACACAAATTTGTTTCTGCCATTTGTAGAAATCTGAGTAGGTTGCAGTTTTAATGAACTGTTCCTCAGCTCTTCTCATTCAAGTTATCATTTTATTTTCTCTACATGTCCTATTAACTGGTTTCCCTCAGTCAGGGAATAAAATGTAATTATTAACCTTTTAAAAAGCTTTGAAGTAGAATTTTCAGCTTTAACCTTTGTTAGGCAATAGCACAACAATTATATCTTATTTTATTATTTTAGTGTCATCAATTTTCTGTCATATAAGCAAAAGAAAAGAAATAAAATATAAAATAATAAAAAAATAATTTAACTATTGTAACAAGTGTAGAATTCAATTGCTACTGATAAGCAGTAGAAGTCACTACAACCCACACAGTAGTCACATGCTGTAGTATATTTCATACACTTGCAGAAAACAATGATCTGGAATTTTCAGTACACATTGAATAGTAATATATCTCTATTGTGATTTAATATCGCGTGTCTTCTAATTTAGCCATTTCATAATAAAATCTTGTATTTTTAAAGATACAAAATTGATGTGTTAAAATATTTTATAAGGAATATATTTCCTGACAAATATAATGATTATTACTTTTATCATAGTTAATTTGCTATAAAATGCTGATGCTTGATGACACAAGGAGACAAAGAGAACTGAAAAACAGAGTATGCAAAGACATAGATTTTTAAATATGAAACTGATGTTGATAATAGTAGCTAATGCTTACAGTTACTTTTGTAGAAAATATATAATTGCTTTTAGTGGGAATTGATCTTAGAAAAATGTACATTAACTTTTAATTTTATAATCAAAGACAGTAAAATGATGTAATTTGCCCAAGTTTACACAGAGAGATAATGAAAATTTTGAAAGTCGATTCATTCAACTAACATTTTCTGAGTCTTCATTGGGTGATATACACTCTGGACCCCTAATCCATTGATTTCTCTTCTGTTTTGGCTGCAAATAATATAAATTTCAACTCCAATGGACCTAAAAGGAAAAAGTATAATTGTTTGCTCATGTGACTGAAGCAATTCTGGAGGAAGTGTGATTATCTTATCTATATGCTTTTTCTCTCATATTCCCACTTCACACTTTGGCTTGCTCCCCATAATCCTAAGGATAGATGCTTTCTCACCTACAACAGAGAGAGAAGAGTGAATGAGAAAGAGAATATCTAGATTATATGCCCATCCGTGGCTCACCTAGGTGGCCATTAAGCTAAAAAGATGGTTCTGGAAAGAGATGCTATTTCTATAACATATTTTTAATGAGTTTTGAATAAAACTATAGATTAAAAATAAAGTTTTAAATAATAATATGTTGGTGTTTCCTCTCTACTTTCTGTTGATGTTATTTTTGTGGGTGTGATGGTAAGAACACTTACCATGAATTCTACCCTCCTAGCATATTCTTTGGAGAAGGCAATGGCTCCCCACTCCAGCATTCTTGCCTGGAAAATCCCATGGACAGAAGAGCCTGGTGGGCTGCAGTTCATGGGGTCGCGAAGAGTTGGACATGACTGAGTGACTTCCCTTTTACTTTTCACTTCCCTGCACTGGAGAAAGAAATGGCAACCCACTCCAGTGTTCTTGCCTGGAAAATCCCGGGGATGGTGGAGCCTGGTGGGCTGCCGTCTATGGGGTCGCACAGAGTCAGAAACAACTGAAGAGACTTAGCAGCAGCAGCAGCAGCATATTCTTACATATACAATGCAGTATGGTTGTTAAATATAGATACAATGTTTTCCAGCACATCTCTAGAATTTTTTCATCTTGTATAACTGAAACGTTTTGCCTGCTGAGTGGTTCCCGATTTCTCTGTTCCCTCAGCCCCTGACAATCACTTTACTCTCTTTTTTATGAGTTTCACTACTTTAGATACCTGATTCAATGAAATAATGCAGTGTTTGTCCTGTCATTGGCTTGCTTGACTTAGCATAATGTCCTCCAGGTTCATCCATGTTGTCACACAGGACAGAATTTGCTTCTTCTGTAAGGCTGAATAATATCCCATTGTAAGCATGTATTACATTTTCTTTGTTCATTCGTTTGTTGATGGACACTCAGACTATTTCTGTATCTTGGCTATTGTGAATAACCCTTTGCTGAACATGGGACTGCAGATATCTCTTCTTGATCCTGATTTCAATTCTTGTTGATACATACTCAGAAGAGCAATTGCTGGATCATTTGATAGTTCTCTTTTCAATGTTTTGATAAATAACCTGATTTTTTAAAAGGAAAAAATATTGAATAGATGTTTCTCCAAAGAAGACACACAAATGGTCAACAAGTATATGAAAAGATGCTCAACATCACTAATTATCACCAAAATATAAATCAAATCATGATGAGATATGACATCACATCTATTATAATGACTATGATTTTTAAAAGTAATATTTGTAATAAGTGTTAGGGAGCACATGGAGAAATTGGAACTCTTGTACACTATTGGTTGAAAGGTACTGTGGACTAGGCACTGTGAAAAATGGTACTGAAGTTCCTCGAAAAAAATAGCAGACTGTTGCATTGTATTTTTTGTCACCTTAATCCCTCTACCTCAAATACTCATCATTGAATGCCAAAACAGAAGAAAAATTGAGATTGAGAGAAATATATGTGATATTTGGGTGGGATAAGGCAGAAAATTTTTTATAAAACAAAAAAGATGAAGGAGGAGGAGAAAAGATATAAAAAGCTTTCTAGGTAAACCAGGAGAGAGGAAGCAGTTTGAAGTAAATTCAGAATTGAAGGTCATTAAATACTAGTAGCATCAACAGTCATGAGGACTTACATCAATAACCTCTATGATTCTTTCACTTAAAGAATCACTGTTTTGTGACTTATTCAGATTCTAAAGATAAGCACAAAAGAACAAAACAAAAGAAGGGAAAATGTAGATATGACCCTATCCACCAAAATATGCAAGGGTGCCAAATGTCAGATTTAAATTTTATGCAGATCTTTGCCAGGAAATAAAGTTAAAAATTTTTTTTTTTTTTTGCATTTCTTTTCCATGGGGATGGTATTGATCTCTGTCTCCTGTACAGTGTCATGAACCTCTGTCCATAGTTTATCCAGCACTCTATCTATCAGATCTAGTCCCTTAAATCTATTTCTCACTTCCATTATATAATCATAACGGATTTGATTTAGGTCATACCTGAATGGTCTAGTGGTTTTCCCTACTTTCTTCAATTTAAGTCTGAATTTGGCAATAAGGAGTTCATGGTCTGAGCCACAGTCAGCTCCCGGTCTTATTTTTGCTGACTGTGTAGAGCTTCTTCATCTTTGGCTGCAAAGAATATAATCAATCTGATTTCGGTGTTGACCATCTGGTGATGTCCATGTGTAAGGTCTTCTCTTGTGTTGTTGGAAGAGGGTGTTTGCTATGACCAGTATGTCCTCTTGGCAAAACTCAATCAGCCTTTGCCCATTCCGTATTCCAAGGCCAAATTTGCCTGTTACTCCAGGTGTTTCTTGACTTCCTACTTTTGCATTCCAGTCCCCTATAATGAAAAGGACATCTTTTTTGGATGTTAGTTCTAAAAGGTCTTGTAGGTCTTCATAGAACCGTTCAACTTCAGCTTCTTCAGCATTACTGGTTGGGGCATAGACTTAGATTACTGTGATATTGAATGGTTTGCCTTGGAAACGAACAGAGATCATTCTGTCGTTTTTGAGATTGCATCCAAGTACTGCATTTCAGACTCTTTTGTTGACCATGATGGCCACTCCATTTCTTCTAAGGGATTCCTGCCCACAGTAATAGATATAAATGGTCATCTGAGTTAAATTCACCCATTCCAGTCCATTTTAGTTCGCTGATTCCTAGAATGTTGATGTTCACTCTTGCCATCTCCTGTTTGACCACTTCCAATTTGCCTTGATTCATGGACCTAACATTCCAGGTTCCTATGCAATATTGCTCTTTACAGCATCGGACCTTGCTTCTGTCACCGATCACATCCACAGCTGGGTATTCTTTTTGCTTTGGCTCCATCCCTTCATTCTTTCTGGAGTTATTTTTCCACTGATCTCCAGTAGCATATTGGGCACCTAGCGACCTGGGGAGTTCCTCTTTCAGTGTCCTATCATTTTGCCTTTTCATACTGTTCATGGGGTTCTCAAGGCAAGAATACTGAAGTGGTTTGCCATCCCCTTCTCCAGTGGACCACATTCTGTCAGACATCTCCACCATGACCTGCCCGTCTTGGGTGGTCCCACATGGACTGGTTTAGTTTCATTGAGTTAGACAATGCTGTGGTCCGTATGGTTAGATTGACTAGTTTTCTGTGATTATGGTTTCAGTGTGTCTGCCCTCTGATGCCCTCTCGCAACACCTATCATCTTACTTGGGTTTCTTCTACCTTTTTTAGGGGGAGGGGGAGGGCTGCAAAATCACTGCAGATGGTGATTGCAGTCATGAAATTAAAAGACGCTTACTCCTTGGAAGGAAAGCTATGACCAACCTAGATAGCATATTCAAAAGCAGAGACATTACTTTGCCAACAAAGGTCCATCTAGTCAAGGCTTTGTTTTTTTCTGTGGTCATGTATGGATGTAAGAGTTGGACTGTGAATAAAGCTGAGCACTGAAGAATTGATGCTTTTGAACTGTGGTGTTGGAGAAGACTCTTGAGAGTCCCTTGGACTGCAAGGAGATCCAACCAGTCCATTCTAAAGGAGATTATCCCTAGGTGTTCTTTGGAAGGACTGATGCTAAAGCTGAAACTCCAATACTTTGGCCACCTCATGTGAAGAGTTGACTCACTGGAAAAGGCTCTGATGCTGGGAGGGATTGTGGGCAGGAGAAGGGGACAACAGAGGATGAGATGGCTGGATGGTATCACCCACCCGATGGACGTGAGTTTGAGTGAACTCCGGGAGTTGGTGATGGACAGAGAGGCCTGGTGTGCTGCAATTCATGGGTTCACAAAGAGTCGGACATGACTGAGTGACTGAACTGAACTGAAAGGTACATTTTAATGTTTATCTCTCTTTTTTTGGCATCAAATGAAAATTTCTTTGAAATAAAGACACATTTCAGTCAAGGACAAAATTAGTGGTAGAAGCTATTTCAAGCTAAATTACTTCTCAGTCTTGGATTCTCCAGCTTACTTGACTACTTTGTTTTATAACTTGAACAGCAAGGCAATGAAAAAAGAAGATGGAAAAGAGAGATTTTATACAGAAGGGAAAAAGTGGGGGATCCCTATGCAGGACACTGTGGAACCATTTCCATCTACTATTTTCATCCAAAGGACAGTGGATTACAACAAACTGTAGAAAATTCATAAAGATATGGGGATCCCAGAACACCTTACCTGCCTCCTGAGAAATCTGTATGAAGATGAAGAAGCAACAGTTAGAACTGGACCTAGAACAGACTGCTTACAAATAGGAAAAGGAGTACGTCAATGCTGTATATTGTCACCCTGCTTATTTAACTTCTATGTAGAGTATATCATGCAAAATGCTGGACTGGATGAAGCACAAGCTAGAATCAAGATTGCCGGGAGAAATATCAATAACCTCAGCTATGCAGATGATACCACCCTTATGGCAGAAAGTGAAGAGGAACTGAGGAGCCTCTTGATGAAAGTGAAAGAGGAGAGTGAAAACACTGGCTTAAAATTCAACATTCAGAAAGTTAAGATCATGGCATCCCAGTCCCATCCCTTCATGGCAAATAGATGGGGAACAAATGCAAACAGTGGCAGACTTTATTTTCATGGGCTCCAAAATCACTGCAGATGGTGACCGCAGCTATGAAATTAAAAGATGCTTGCTCCTTGGAAGAAAAGCTATGACCAACCTGACAGCTTATTAAAAAGCAGAAACGTTACTTTGCTGACAAAGGTCTGTCTAGTCAAAGCGATGGTTTTTCCAGTAGTCATGTGTGTATGTGAAAGTTGGACCCTAAAGAAAGCTAAGCATCAAAGAATTGATGTTTTTGAATTGTGGTATTGGAGAAGACTCTTTAGAGTCCCTTGGACTGCAAGGATATCCAACCAGTCAATCTGAAATGAAGTCAGTCCTGAATATTCATTGGAAGGATTGATGCTGAAGCTCCAATATTTTGGCTACCTGATGTGAAGAACTGACTCATTGGAAAAGACCCTGATGCTGGGAAAGATTGAAGGCAGGAGAAAAAGGGGATGACAGAGGATGAGATGATTGGATGGCATTACTGACTCAATGGACATGAGTTTGAGCAAGCTCCAGGTGTTGGTGATAGACAGGGAGGCCTGGCGTGCTGTGGTCCATGGGGTCACAAAGAGTTGGACACAACTGAGCAACTAAACTGAACTGAGCATATACACACTATTATATACATATAGATAATCTACAAAGACCAATGCTGTAGCACAGGGAATCTACTCAATACTCTGTAATAAGCTTTATGGGAAAAGAATCTGAAAAAGAATAGGTATATGTATACATATAACTGAGTCATTTTGCGGTTCGCATAAAACTAAGACAACGTTGTAAATCAACTATACTCCATTATAAAAGTAATAATAAAAACAAAGGTGTTCCTTAAATTTGGCTTATTATCCCAAGTGTATTGCTTTATCAATGTCCTGGCTCCTGTGATAATTAGTCACAGAAACCTAGTGGATTATGAACTAGTTTGATATTTTTCAGTGATAACTTCTGAATACAGCTATTTAAGTTAGTTTTGAGAAAGTGTAAAATGTTGGTTTAGTTTTGTCTCAAAATACTCTTCTAAAGCAGTGTGATCTAACAAGGGTTTCTTTTTCACTGCCTCTCATTCTTTAACTCTTTTTACTGTTTGGCTTTCAACTTCAAATATTAAATTAAAGCTGTTTCTTCAAAAATCACCAGTGATCTCCTTATCACTAAATTTCGAAGTTTTCCTTCGTCGCCATCTTTTTCAGCTTCTTTAAAGTCAGCATTTCTCAAACAACCACATACCAGAAGATTCTAATGTGAAGCTAAGATTGAAAACTGCTATTGTAACTGGTCATAATAATCCCCTAAATTCTCCCAAAACTCTTTCCTCCCTTTTTTTTGGTGATTATGCCTAGATTGTTCTGCTATACTTCTAAACCCTTCCATGACTCTTGCTTTTCCTGCCTCTCTAAATCCTAATTGCATCTCTCTGCTCATTCAAGTGATCATCACCTACTCTACCTTCTTTCCAGAATAGCAACTTGCATTTCCTATAAACAACTAGAACTAACCACCTGAATAGTCTACTAATCTCTCAGATTAAAACCTCATTATTTTTTCCTCACCAGACCCATTCCACCCCCCCCGCGTCAAATGCCTAATCTTCTTGATTTTAGCTTTTTAAAAAGTACTTTAAATAATTATAATAAAATTTAATAGTTTAGACAAACCGATGTCAAATCCTTGCAAGAGACAAAATAAGAATTTTAAGGACTGAGCCTGAGCATCAGCATCTTTAAAAGCTCTCCAGGTGTTATAGTTGTGAAGTTTGAGAAACATTACTAATTAAAATTCAGTATTATATGAAGACATTCTTTTACATAAGTATCCCCTTCCTGTTGCCTGATTCCTCCAAAAGTCAACTATAGAAATGCCACATAGTCTCTTAGGTAGTCTATCTCAAGAATTCCTTATTTCTTAGATATTTGCAGATTCTTATTGCCAGGCATACTCCCCCACTTTGTAAAATAGTAGCTTGTTAGTTTATTCTTTCATTGAATGGAAGCTCAAGAGCAATGGTTCTTACACTTTAAAATATATAAAAATTCCTGGGAAGATGATTAAACTCCATACTTCCAGGCCAAACCATTCAAAATTCTTATTCAATAGCTTGGATGGTGCCCAGGTTATTGATGTACATATAACACACCTATGCTGTATACCATTCTAGAATCACACCTTAAGAAACTTTCTCTCAGACCAGAAATAGGTGTGTCTTTCCCACTCTATTCTGAATGCCTAGCAACACCCTGTATGTAGCAAATGCTTATTATATACTGAATAAGTAGGTCAACATTGGTGCTTGATTAATGAGTCACCTTCTCCTGGTATAATGAACTTCAAGGCTTTATCCACCACCACTACCACTCTGCACCATGGCTACAGTTTCTTAAGGTCTCAAAGCTTTTTGTGAAACTCTATGACAAACCACCAACAATGATAGTGCTTTTCCAGACTCTCCCTTACCATGTGTCATGAATGCTATTCCCATAGAAGCAGTATACTTCCAAATCTGTTCTATCTTATCCATGAAATAAGTTGAGAATTTCTCACAGTGAGAAACACTTGACTTTGTTACCATGCCAAAGTTCTCTGAATTAATCACACTGTCCACAAATTGGAATAGTTCCACCAGTCTGGATTTCATAGTTATTTAAAGCTGAGCAGACAAGAATTGCTCAGCTATGGAAAAGAAGCTCACAGACTCTCTGAGGCATAATCAATTGGATTAGGAGTCTCTCTTCTAAAGCTGGTTTTGTAACTTTGTCCCTTCTGAATTTTCCCAGTCACCAATCATTTGGCCTTTTAATTGAAGCAAAGGTGACTTGCTCAGATGATTCAATAGGTGAAAATAATTATACTGTAATTAATAGCAAATGTAGTTGTAAGAATGATATTTCTGTGCCAAATCCAAATGTTAGAAATTATATAGACTTGCCTTCAGATTCCTTAGAGAGCAACAAAATTGTTTTCTTTGCTTTAGACTATAATGCTAAATGCAGTGCTGTGTTGTTCTTTATATCACCAAGGCTTAGTGCGAGAATGTTTTCATTAAGGTAGAAAGCAATAAAGAAGGAAATTTGAAAAAGTTTTGCCTGATTGTATTACCACCCCTTTATCCTCCAGCAGCCTTTTCAATTAAGGAAGAGCAACCATTATATGAAATCAAAGTGGAAAAACCAGGAAGCAGGAAATATTTTTAAAGCATTGTGTTTTAAGATCACCTAAAGAAAATATGACAAAATGAGTTAAAATTTAATTATAATATTACTGCTAGAGTGAAAAGTTTTTAAAGTCAATTTTATTCCCTTATTAACAGTTTTATAGATTTATGTCCTATTTTAAAACACTGATGATACTACAGTCAAATAACTTTAACTTCAGTAATGTGAAAACAAGGATGCTTGAGATATATGAAACATCAAGATCTCACTGGGCTCAGAAAGAGATACAAATCTAGATGACAGAGATTATGGAATAATTTATTGATGGAAAGTCCAGTGATGTAAGCCTGTTTCTCCTTTCCATGAGAGATGTTTTGATGGTTCCTGGGATGATTTTTATCCTCAGGACATAGGCAGAACAGTAATAGTTGACTTCTGTGTATCGTTTTAAATAACTTATGTTTTTACCTTACTGGTCTTGAGATCATATATTTATTCAACAAAGAAGACTTTGAACTCTGCTACCTTTTGAGGAGAAAGTCAAATAAAACAGAGTTCCACAAGAATTCATGATCTAATGGAAGAGAGATTAAAAAATAAACAAATAATTTCAACCCATTAAGACTGTAATCATTGTGGCTTCAACAGGGTGCAGTGGGATTGCAGGAGAGGTAGATCCTAACTCCTTGGTGAATTGGAGAGAAGGCGCAACAAAAGTGATTGAACTGAATCTTAATGGATTAAGCAGGTGTCTGATTGACATGTGAAAGAAGTGGAAGCATTAAACCAAGGAAACAGCAGAGTTTTCCCAATGAGAAGGTTCAAAGAAATTAGTTTCTTGGGGGAACTCCAAGTTGTTCTATGTTAGGAACACAAGATTTATGTGAAGGAATTATAAGAAACCATATCATAACAAAGATTATATGTCAGGTTAGGGGCTGGCTTCTATCTTAGTCTACGGAGGGGGCTGGCTTCTATCTTAGGCTATGGAGGCTCTGAGGAATTTTAACCAGAAAAGTGACATCATGCTGTTTGTTTCATTATTTTTTAAACATCCTGTTGAGGTTTTATTGACACACAATAAACAAGCTTTTGCACAGAATTATATACGTGTGTGTGTTTCCATAACCAAAGTTCCTGTGACCTTTTTGTCAGCCCTCCCTCCTCTACCACAACAAAACCAAATCCAGGAGATCAATAAACAACTGATCATCTTAGTTGGTATAGATTAACATTTACTAGAATTTTACATGCATGGAATCAAGTAACATGCACTCATTTTGTCTGGCTTCTTTCATTCAGCATAATTATCTTGAGATTTGTCAGTATTATATATATCAGTGGTTGTTCCCTTTTTTTTTTTTCTGTGTGGTATTTCAGTATTTGGACATACCACAGTTTGTTTATCTACTTGACTATCGATGAACAATACTTGTTTCCTATTTTGGCTATTAGAAATTAGGCTACTACAAATAAAAGTGCTACAGATATACATGCATAGGTCTTTTATTGCCTTGTGTAAATAACTAAAAGTGAAATGACTAGATTGTATGATAGTCATGTTTAAGTCTTTTAAAAGATTGTCAAATAGTTTTCCAACATAATTGTTCCATTTTTTGTTTTCATCAACAGTGTATGAAAATTCCAATTCCTCCATATTTTCACCAGTACTCGGCGTGGTCAGACATCTAAATTTTAGCAATTTCAATGTGTATAGTGTTAATCATTGTGGTTTAATTATTCATTTCCCTAATGACTACTGATACTAAGTATTTTTTGTGTGTTTATTTGCTACTTATATGATTTCTTTGATGAAGTGTCTATTCAAAGTTTTTGCCTATTTTTGGTTGGTATTTTTGCTTCATTACACTTTTAGAGCTTCTTGAATATTCTGGATATAAGTTCTATATCATATATATAATTTTCAAGTATTACTTATTTTATAAATAGTAGATATTTTTAAGTTTTATGAAGTCCAGTTGATTAATGTGGTCTTTTATGAACTGTGCTTTTGGTGTCAGTTCTAAGAAATGTTTGCCTAACCCAAGGTCACAAAAATTTTCTCACACTTTTTTTCTACAAGTTTACAGTTTTAGATTTTACATTTTTGAGTGTGATTCATTTTGAATTAGTATTTGTATATCACGCCGGATATGAATAGAAGTGTTTTGTGTGTTTTTTAAACATGGATATCTAATTGCCTGCATTATTTGTTGAAATTGTTTTCCACTGAATTGCTTTTTTACCATTGTCAAAATTCATATTAAACCTAGTAAACATCAACAGAACATTCCCAATGACAGTATAATATACATTTTTCTCAAGTGCACATGATGCACTCTTCATGATAGAGCAAATATTAGGCCACAAAATAAGTCACAATAAATTAATTAAGATCTCTGGTGGTTCAAATGATAAAGAATCTGCCTGTATTGCTAGATACTTGGGTTTGAGCTCTGGGTCAGGAAGATCTTCCAGAGGAGGGAATAACTATCCACTCCAGCTTTCTTGCCTGGAGAATTCCAAGGACAAACGAGCCTGGCAGCCTGCAGTAGATGGGTCGCAAAGAGTCAAACACAACTGAGTGACTAAAACCATGCAAAATATCTTCTTCGACCACAGTGGAATGAAACTTGGAAACAATAATGGAAGGAAGTCTGGAAAACTCACAAATATATGGAAACTGAATAGCATGCTCAACCAACCAATGGGTCAAAGAAAAAAAATCACAAGGAAACTTAGAAAATGCTTTGAGATGAATGAAGACATAACATACCAAAACTTGTATGATGCAGCAAAAGTAATGATCAGAGGGAAACTGATAGCTATAAATGCCTATATAAAAAATAGAAAAGATCTCAAATCAATAATCTAACTTTACATCTTAAAAACCTAGAAAAAGAAAAGTAAATCAAACCTAAAACTAGCAGAAGGAAGGAAATAATTTTTCACAAAATGCTGAGAAAGAGAATACAAAAGAGGCAGTCTGCTCTTTGACCCTAGGCATACTGGTTATATTATATACTTAAACTAATGGCATTGTCATAAGGATATTTTATTTTAGGGTCAAAATAATAATATGTGTGTAACTGTTAGGTACAAAATAAAGTTAACATTTGTACTTCGTTTATTATGAAAGAGACTATGTCTTTGGAGAACATAGATTTAACATTACCTGACCTCAAAGTTTTATACATGGTGTTTCCATAGTACAGTTGTTCACTCTGAGGCTGTAGCTTACTATATAATGTACCAATGGGGAAAATAATCATTTCAACAGTATGTGGCCAATGTTATTCACAATAAAATTTTGTCAGAGCAACAAGTCCCTGAAATATACCTTATTAGAAAGACTGGAAGTTTTCAGGGGGAGGGAATTATAAAGGTATATTCAAGTAAAATTTTTTAAAGCTAACTATCAAGATTGCCGGGAGAAATATCAATAACCTCAGATATGCAGATGACACCACTCTTATGGCAGAAAGTGAAGAGGGGCTAAAAAGCCTCTTGATGAAAGTGAAAGTGGAGAGTGAAAAGGTTGGCTTAAAGCTCAACACTCAGAAAACGAAGATCATGGCATCTGGTCCCATCACTGCATGGGAAATAGATGGGGAAACAGTGGAAAAAGTGTCAGACTTTGTTTTTCTGGGCTCCAAAATCACTGCAGATGGTGACTGCAGCCATGAAATTAAAAGACGCTTACTCCTTGGAAGGAAAGTTATGACCAACCTAGATAGCATATTCAAAAGCAGAGACATTACTTTGCCAACAAAGGTCCATCTAGTCAAGGCTATGGTCTTTCCTGTGGTCATGTATGGATGTGAGAGCTGGACTGTGAGGAAGGCTGAACGCTGAGGAATTGATGCTTTTGAACTGTGGTGTTGGAGAAGACTCTTGAGAGTCCCTTGGACTGCAGGAAGATCCAACCAGTCCATTCTGAAGGAGATCAATCCTGGAATTTCTTTAGAAGGAGATCAATCCTGGAATTTCTTTAGAAGGAATGATGCTGAAGCTGAAACTCCAGTATTTTGGCCACCTCATGCGAAGAGTTGACTCATTGGAGAAGACTCTGATGCTGGGAGGGATTGAGGGCAGGAGGAGAAGGGGACGACAGAGCATGAGATGGCTGGATGGCATCACTGACTCGATGGATGCGAGTCTGAGTGACCTCCGGGAGCTGGTGATGGACAGGGAGGCCCGGCGTGCTGTGGTTCATGGGGTCGCAAGGAGTCGGACACGACTGAGCGACTGATCTGATCTGATCTGATCTGATAGATATTGATGGAGAAGGCGATGGCACCCCACTCCAGTACTTTTGCCTGGAAAATCCCATGGACAGAGGAGCCTGGTGGGCTGCAGTCCATGGGGTCGCTAGAGTCGGATACGACTGAGCGACTTCACTTTCACTTTTCATTTTCATGCATTGGAGAAGGAAAGGGCAACGCACTCCAGTGTTCTTGCCTGGAGAATCCCAGGGACGAGGGAGCCTGGTGGGCTTCTGTCTATGGGGTCGCACAGAGTCGGACACAACTGAAGCGACTTAGCAGCAGCAGCAGGATAGATATTGATTGAATTTCAACCTCATGAATTTCAGAATGTGCGACCTTACCCAAAGTACATTAACTTAACATGAAAATGAAAAGTCCTCCACATTTGTGGAGTAATAGGGAAAGGGAGTAAAATTCAGTGTTTTATGTATAGGGAATGATTTGTTACTGTTGAGTTTCTGGAAAGAAAGAGGCAATTTTCTGATCTGAATGATATACTGAAGAGTTTAAACGATTATCCTAAGTGAGACTGCCAGGAAAACCACTGTGAGCTATTGTCATGTTCTATAAGCTTTAGATAAATTTAAAACATACAAGACATGAAAAAGGGGATGAGGTTACACAACAAGTAAACAAAAATCAGTTCTTTTAAGTTTTCTCTGTACAGTTTCATTCATACAGCAGACAATGCTTAGTTATAAGCGTAACACACTACAATTTCTGCCCTCCACACCGCATTCAAAATATGAACCAAGCTGAGATTCAATGTAGTAAATCACATAATAGTGCTAGCTTGAGATTAGACACACACAGAACATCAACATTCACTGCACTAAGAGTCGCAGGCTAGGATATAGCCAGAGGGTCAAGAGAACAGTATTTCAATTCAAAGGCTGAAGGAAATGGTCTCATTAGCAAACAACAGAACTTTAGGGCCATCAGGTGCTCTAGACTTAAATACAGGTTCCATAGTTTAAAAACTTCTTAGCATCCATCCTAGTGTGATTAATCCTCTTTTATGATGAGATAAGAAGTCAAGACAAAGGTTCCATTATACCTGGATGGAGAAGGTCATGGAGGAGGGCATGGCAACACACTCCTGTATTCTTGCCTGGAAAATCCCATGGATAGAGGAGCCTGGTGAGCCTGCGTCCATGGGGACAGAGAGTCAGACACAACTGAAGTTTTTAAAAAACAAAAAGCCAAATATGAAATAACTCTCTGTAGAAATTCAGGAAACTCAGGAAGATACACAGTCAATTAAATCTGGAGAGAAATACCATAAAATTTAGATATTATCACATTCATAGCTTTATTTAATAACCAATTATTGAACATCATTTGTGTGTAAGATGAAACCAGTTTTCCAAATGAACCTCCCCTGTGAGCAGAGAGACTGAGAATTCTGATCTTGCCTACATTAGGAATTAGAGACTGTCATATAGAAGGGAAGTAATTCAGAAAGAGAAATACAAATATTGTATCTTAATATAAATATGTGGAATAAGAAAAAATTGGTATAGATGATCTTATTTATAAAGCAGAAATAGAGACACAGACATAGAGAATAAACATGTGATTACCAAGGGGGTAAGAGGGGTGGTGAGATGAATTGGAGGTTGGGATTCACAGATAGTAAGTGTGTGCATGCTAAGCCCCTCAGTAATGTCTACCTCTGTGACCTTATGGACTTAGCCTGCCAGGCCCGTCCATGGGATTCTCCAGGCAAGAATTCTGGAGTGGGTTGCCATGCCCTCTTCCGGGGGATCTTCCCGACCCGGGGATCAAACCCACGTCTCTTATGTCTCTTGCATTGGCAAGTGGGTTCTTTACCACTAGCACCACTTGGGAAGCCCAACACATACACACTACTATGTACAAAATAGATAACTAATGAGAATCTTCTGTATAGTACAGGGAACTTTACTCAGTGCTCTGTGGTGACCTAAGTGGAAAAGAAATCTGAAAAAGAGAGAATATATTCATACATATAGCTGATTCACTTTGCTGTACAGTAGAAATTAATACAACATTGTAAAGCAATGATACGCTAATAAAATTTTTAAATAAATAAAAGTAAAATAAAACAAAAAAGATGATAAAATAAAAGTAAATAAAATGAAATGTAAACAAGAGAGAAAATCTAGTGCTAGCTGTAGATTCCCCATGCCCCACCATTGGGCTAGAATGGTGACTGGCTATAGAGCATCCAAAACCACAGGGCTGTCCAAAGCACCACTTTATAAAGCGAGATGGGCATAATAGGCAAAGAATCAAAACTTAATCAAAATTGGGTGAAAGCAAGATTTGAGGGTCAGGCCACAAACAAGACAGACCCAAGAGAGATGACTTCTAAATTTGGCTTGGGTAAGGGAGATCGCATTTAAAGAGAAATGTCCCAAGCACTAATACAAAGACGCTGGAAGTCCCCATTTTCTCAATATTTTAATTCTAATTTTTGTTTTATGGAAGCAATGAGACTTTAAAAGTTTCCATTGATTCTTAGTCAAAACATAGTGTCTTTTGGAAATAGACTTCTATATGTAATTTTGCATTCTGAACTACACACCCAGTATTTTATAAACAGCAAAGGCCTGATAATTATTTGTCAACTTCTGATTTAAATTTGTTATATAAATATTGTGCAACCCAATGAATCCTTAAATCATCATACAATTCCTGAACATTATGGCCAGGTGAATAATCATAACTACCTGTTGCCAGGTATTAGAAGTTGCTGAAGAGCACTTGGGCTTCAGCCTGGGAAATTACAAACACTATTCTGCACAGCTAGTTCTTCCTCCTCTAAAATCTATGCTGCTGAAACTTGACTCAACCATCAGTGCACTGGTTGGGTTTTCTGCCACCAGAACCAAAGGTTCAGTTCAGTTCAGTTTAGTCACTCAGTCATGTCCAAGTCTTTGCGACCCCATGAACTGCAGCATGCCAGGGCGCCCTGTCCATCACCAACTCCCGGAGTTCACTGAGACTCACGTCCATCAAGTCAGTGATGCCATCCAGCCATCTAATCCTCTGTCATTCCCTTCTCCTCCTACCCCCAATCCCTCCCAGCATCAGAGTCTTCTCCAATGAGTCAACTCTTCGCATGAGGTGGCCAAAATACTGGAGTTTCAGCTTGAGCATCATTCCTTCCAAAGAAATCCCAGGGCTGATCTCCTTCAGAATGGACTGGTTGGATCTCCTTGCAGTCCAAGGGACTCTCAAGAGTCTTCTCCAACACCACAGTTTGTTTAAGTACTTTCTGGAGCACGTATTTCAATGCTCTGCTGGACCCATCGAACATACATCTCTGCATGACATGAGCAATATGCATTTGAAAATCTACCTCTTTAATATTTTAAGATATGAAAAGTATGATTTAAGTAATCCTACAACAATCACCAAAACCTTTCCTGTTAGGAAAGACAGAGCTGATAGTAAATCATCTTACTGACCACAGAGATTTTTCTAAGCACACCATACTTTTCTTCAGGATCCAACTTTTATTTTTCTTTGATATTTGTGGAATCAGATAAAAAGCTGGAACTTTCAGATATCCTAGGGAAAAAAATTCTAATATATTTCTATTACATTAATATATTTTAGACCCCATATTTATACTCAAAATATAATTCTTTTTCATTTTTCAGAAGCACACACTCTTAAGTGTCTACAGTCAGTGCTATGAGGAGGATAGACATAGTCTCACATGGAGGAAACATTTTCAAAAGATAAATAATAAACTAATAATAGGAGTGTGCCCTAATTTGTAATAGTGCACAAAAGATTCAAGTTATAATGTCTGATGATAGACAAATATTATAGAAGAGTTCAACAGTGTGACAAGTAACCAAGCAATCAACTTGTCTCACTGTGTTTGAATTTAATTCTCCCTTGAGGAAACTAATTCTGCCTTTTCTATTCCATCTTTTATTTCTCACCTCTCCCTCCCCCAAGCATGAAAGACTCAGCCTAGCAGAATGGACAAGTTGGTTTAATTATTCCTTTGGTTTGTTTTTCTTGCCAGTCACCATAGCTGATAACAGATATGAAAATGCAAATGCAAAATCCACTCAAGAAAATTCTTTGTAATTAGGGTTTATTTCTGAATAAGCCTATGTACCTTTGTATTCTCCAATTCACTCAAGTTTGGAGGCATAAAATCACTAAATAAATATAAATCTAATACTTAAGCCTGTGTATTCCTCAAGTTAATCAGGCTCAGAGATATAAAATCACTAATTAACCTAGATAATTTTACTAGTGACAAGCTGTATCTGACTTTAGCAAATTTTTCTTTTACTGCTATGTTCCATGAAAGAAGTGTCTGATCATATTTGCTTTAGTAATAAAAATATTTGATGCCTGCATTGTGTTTTACACATGTTGGTAGCTTATATAAAAACAAACTTTGGATCTATAAGCAGCATTTTTATATTGGAATATATATCACAGGCAAAAGTCATGAAGGTGTGGCATGCATGTCCAAGGCTACCAAACTAAACAGAAAGTATAATAAATCTTGTCATGATTTTACTGCTTCCCATAAGATTGACATAAAAATTTTTATTCAGAATTGAACATTTTCAGAAATGATAGCCTATGACAAGGATTTAATGGAAAAACTCTCCTTTTCCCTTGTGGGAAATTGTAGTGATTTTTCTTCATTGTCTGCTAGTGATATCTTGATGCATTAAAACAATTATTGCAGTTTTTAGAAGACCACCCTTCTGAACGGTACTTGCGTTGATTACCAGGAAGAATTAGCGGAATGTGATGAAGCTGAGAACTTGAAGGGTGAATATTTATTGAATTTTGGATGTGTCCCGTAATGTGATATAGATGTGTGATCTAGATGGCTTTCAGACTAGAAATAAGAACATACTGGAATGTCCAGCAAGAGTAACAAAAATAGGTAGAAGTGAGATGTGGTCAGAGAGAGAAATAGAGTGACAAAGGGCTACAAGCTTTGGGAAGACCAGGCCCGGGCTGGATCCAGACCCTGGCTTAGAATAACAACTGAGCTGCACCGCCTAAAATCAGAAGTATGACTTCAGGAAAAGAAAACTGAATCAGAGAAAATGGATGGAAGAAGCTGGAACATTATAGTCATGCAAAAAAAAAATAATAATAATAATCTTGAAAAAGATTATCTAGATGATTCAGAGTCTGGTGAGGAATCTCTGAGGGTCTCAGAAGAAAGTTCTCACCTCATCTAAAAAAACAAAGACTAGCCAGAAAAACAAAAACAATATAACTGAACAAGTCAGCTGAGTGGTCAAGGCAAGAACCTGAAGAAAAGTTTTAGAAGTACCTTTCTAAAAACCCCCTGAATTTGACAGTCAAGATTTTTCTTAATTACTTATTGCTAAAGACTGTAGTTCTGCCCAGCATTCTCCAAATAATATTTTACTCTCATTTTAAAACCAAATCAGACACCCTTTGCATGTTATAAGCTGAAATAAATATTACTAATATTTCTAAAAAAATCTGTCAGGCTGACAAAGTAGATTAAGATCCAATAGTCAACACTGAGTATGTGTCTTAACACTGAGTATGTGTCAGGTGCAATAATAAAACCAGATGGACACTGGTTTTTATTTTTATTTGGTGCTCAAGAGCACTAAATAGAAACTTAATCACTTAAAATCATATGCAAGTTGCTTAAGGGAAGTGTCTTGAGTGATTTTGTGAACTGAAGTTTAAGACTTTGTATCAGGGTACTTCTCTGTTCACCTCTCACCATACTAGTCTCTTCAATGTCCTAAGCAAAGCAAATAATAATGCTAATTCAGCTAGAATGGCATTGTTACTGGTTTCTCGGCACCTTGGAGATGACCTTTTGATGACTCTCTAGCTGCATAGCTGAGATTCCTCTAAGGTGAAAAACAATTTACAAAATATTGTGGAAACTGCAAGAGCAGTGATAAGCAATTTCACTGCCCTTGCAAGCTGTCCCCAATGTGCATGCTCAGTCACTCAGTCATATCTGATTCTTTGTTATCCTATGCACTGTAGCCCTCCATGCTCCTCTGGTCATGAGATTTCCCATGCAAGATGTCTGGAGTGGGTTGCCATTTTCTCCTCCAGGGAATCTTCCCAACTCGAGGATTGAACCCTCGTTTCCTGAATCTCCTGTATTGACAAGCAGATTATTCTCCACCGGGCCACCTGGAAAGTCCATGAAATCACAGCACTGACTGCAAAAAGGGTCCAGAGGTGCAACATCATTGGCAATGATACAGGACCAGGATACCTATGCAAATATGCAAATGATATGTATGGCTGCTGCTGCTGCTAAGTCACTTCAGTCGTGTCCAACTCTGTGCAACCCCAGAGACGGCAGCCCACCAGGCTCCCTCATCCCTGGGATTCTCCAGGCAAGAACACTGGAGTGGGTTGCCATTTCCTTCTCCAATGCATGAAAGTGAAAAGTGAAAATGAAGTCACTCAGTCGTGTCCAACTCCTAGCGACCCCATGGACTGCAGCCTACTGGGCTCCTCCGTCCATGGGATTTTCCAGGCAAGAATACTGGAGTGGGCTGCCATTGCCTTCTCTGAAAAATCATCTTAGAAGGACGTTTCTAACGCTTTCATCCATTCAATTTTAAATATATTAGTTTAAAAGGGTATTTTCTGGAAAAACAACCTCTAGGAAAAAGCCATTCCAGGGTTTCAGTCAGTTTATCCAGTTTTTCTTGAGGTTTGTTGACCCATCTTTAATATGCTAAATAGGAAAAATGACTGATATATTTGAAGGCTGACTTTTGCATAACCAAAGCTAAAATTATTAACTTTTGAACAAAGACCAAGTGGGACAAGATTTTAATTTTGAAAATTTTTGTGGGAAGGTCTGAAAATAAAAAATGACAAGTGAATGAGTTGGAAATTACTACAATAATTATAAAACTTTGAACTTATCATCATAAATTGTAGATACTTGGTAGAATGCATACTACAGTTTCAACAAAGCAATACTAATGGGTATAATAAATCTTAAGCTGGGGCACTCGTGTATTTAAAACTAGCACTAGACAAACCAAAGAAAATATTTTAAATGAGCGATGCTAAATGAATCAAGTCCTTTTCAGGTAGCACAGGTTTCCTGGACCTCACGGTCGAAAGCATACCAGATGGTTTTTGCACGTGTTAAAATCCTATTTGTGAGTACTAGTAATGGAGCAAAAAGTAATAATGAGATAGAACATTAAGGATGTAATAGAAGTTCTAACACTGTTCCAGTCAATGACAGAGGGTAGAAAATTAGCAGGTTGTTTTTAAATGAAATTGTAGAGGAAAAAAATGAGTTATAGGACAATGGGAACTTTATTAGAAAGTCATCCAGAAAATGTCTAAACCCTCTTACAGAAATAAATCTAAAAGTTTTAAACTATTTGATGGCATGCTCATGAAGTATTAAAAAGTGGTAAAATAAACCTACAGTGTCTGTATTATATAAAAATTCTTGGGCCATTAAACAAGAGTCAAATATTTGACATATATAATAGTGTGATCATTCCTTCCTTCAGAAGAATACCTTCTGCTGTCGTCCCCTTGCACTGATCACCAATTGTAAGAGATACAGAACAATTGTTTCAAAAATATTAAAGTGGAACAATAAAACCTAAAGTCTGCAGAAGTTGTCAGCACCCTATTTTTATAGATGCAAGCAGAGCATGATTACTGGTCTGTTTGCATTTTCCATTTTCTTTCCTCACCAGTACAATGAAATGGCTATTTTAAACCATTTAAACCAATTTCAACAATTTCCTCTATCATGCTGTGTGTTTGTGATGAGAAATCCGTCATAGTTCACTAGGGAGGTTTACATAGTTGGCAGACTTAGATGCTCTCTTTAAAGGGTGTAGGGGGTGGAGGTGAGTAAAGAGAGAGGGGAGTGTGCTGGGGTGGAATTCTGGATGCTGAAATTTTTAGAAGAAAGGGGGAAATGCCTTTGCTAACTCAATCATCTTCTGCTGACAGTAGCCCAGCCTTGGGGAAAAGGAATGCATTTATGTAATTCTTTTTTCTATTAACCTTGAGGCTGACTCAAACTTGAATTTTTCTTTTTTACTGAACTGGATTCAATGAGTCTGATTTCCCCTTTCTCTCTGGAGAATCCTGGCTGTTCCCATAGCTGATGAATCTATGCAGAACAGCCATTCAGAATAGTAAGAGGCTATCCCAGAGCTTTCCAACTCAGTTCTTATTTTCAAATGTAAACTAGGAGAACAAATAGCCTGTTTGTACTTGCCATTTTCCCTCAACTATGGGGGAAGTGCTTGGGATCCAGCTCTGCAATACTGATTCTCTATATTTCTATGAACAGATAAATAGTGAAGTATACTTTAATGCCATGAAAATGATCAGAGTTCATCCGTGTCCTTCCTCTGGTTCTTGAGTCTTTTAGTTTTAAAATATTTTATTTTTTAGGATAGTTTTATGTTCATAGCAAAGTTAAGAGAAAAGTACAGAGATCTGGCCTAATCCTCCTATGCCCATATGTGAATAACCTTTCCTGTTGTCAACATCTTCCCCATTATCAACATTTGTTAGAGTCAATGAACCTACATTGACACATAATTATTATCCAAAGTCCATAGTTTACAGAAGGATTCACTCTTGGTGCTGTACAATCTATTGATTTGGACAAATGTATAATGATATATATCTATTATTCTAGTAGCCTATAGAGTGTTTTCTTTATCCTAAAATTTCTCTATACTCCAACTATTTGTCTACCTTCTTGGGTCCTTGGGTAAAGAATCTGCCTCCAATACAGGAGACCTGAGTTCAATCCCTGGGTCAGGAAGATCCCCTGGAGAAAGAAATGGCAACCCACTCCAGTATTCTTGCCTGGAGAATCTCCTGGACAGAGAAACCTGGTGGGCTACAGTCCATGGGATCGCAAAGAGCAGACACAACTGAGCAACTAACACTTTCACCTTTGCTTTGGTCCTTATACATGAAACTGACATTGCAGGAATGTGCAAAACATATTGTTCATTCATTCAATCACCAGTGCTTGACTTTATTGGAAAATACACTTATAGATTCTCCACGCAATAGCTTTCTCACATACTGGATACTGTGGCCACAGCCAGAGACTCACTAATCTGAAAAATAAAGCAGCTTGTATAAGAAAGAGCTCACCAGTGTTTCAGGAGACCATCAGTCAGCCTCCTAAAGGAGAAACATAAGAAGTACTCTATCTTGATAAATCTCTGTGCAGAATGTTCTATTTCTACACAATGGAGGAAGTGAACAGACCACACACTCCGTGTAAGCATCTGAAGCTATCAGTCATGGACTTTTCACCTCATCTATCATTGACAGTTTGCTGCCATGACCAAAAAAAGCCACATATTCCTCTGTCCATATACATCAATCCAAATGATTTTGAAGTTCAATTTGTATTTTGGATAAGTGGATTGGAAACATTCTTCACAAGAATAATTTCAAGAACACACACACAAGGATTTGGGGGTGGTTCTGGAATGTTGTTCAGTTCAGTTGCTAAGTCATGTCTGACTCTTTGCAACCTCATGGACTGCAGCACGCCAGGCCTTTCTGTCCATCACCAATTCCCGGAGTTTACCCAAACTCATGTCCATTGAGTCAGTGATGCTATCCAGCCATCCCATCCTCTAGAATTTTAGTGGGGGTAATTAGATTTTACCTCATAAGTTATGTGTTATAAGAATAAAATTTTAGAGGACAAATTTATAATCCATGCCAACTTTTTCCTTAGATTTAGAACAGATGTTATGTTAAAATTATGAAACACAAAGGTAAGGTTTTTCTATTGATATTGATCAAAAAATCCATTAAAGAAAAATTATTAAAATATAGAAACTCATTGAGTCATTTTGGAAATATCTGGTATCCAGTAGCTGGAAATATGCTTTTAGTACATTAGTGACCCAAAGTCTTCAGTTTGCAAGAATATAATAAATAAGAAACTGATTTTGCAGATTCCATGCTTTAGGAAAAAAATTATATATTTATATAAGTTTCTATGAAAAGGAAAGGATATAATAATAACTTTAAGAAATTAAGCATGTGATTTATGAGAATAAGTAAAATGTGGACTTGCAAAAAATTCCAGCAAATCTAAGAAATATAGAGTCAAATACAGTTTCATAGGCTCAATTATCATTAAGGTAGAAGCTTTTTTTTAACTATTAGGCTGAGAAATTGAAGACTAACTAGAATTACTGGAGTGGGTTGCCATTCCTTTCTCCAGGAGATCTTCCCAACCCAGAGATAGAACCCAAGTCTCCTGCATTGCGGGAAGATTCTTTATAGTCTGAGCCACCAGAGAAGCCTTAGAACTACAATATATAATCTGCCAATTTATATTTCTTTACAATGGCCATTGTCTTCAATTGTAGCAAACTGCCTCACTTGAAAAATTGTTCTGGTAAATATATTTAGCATCCATATTAAGTCCTTTAAGATTTTAGTGATTATCCCAAACACAATTTAGCATTCAGCTATATTTTAAAAACAGGTTAATATAATATTTAATAGATTTATAAGAGATATATATTATATGTTGTATGTTATATAATAGTTTCATATGACACTTTACATTTTATATAAAATAAACCTCTAAGTGCATATTATATCTGCATTTACTTAGTTTCAGCTTGAGTTATAAAGAATTTAGATCATGAATAAAACAAAGAATTATTCTACAAAAACTATTTTTTAATCTCTATGTTTTTTTTAAATATCTTATATTACTTTTATATACATTTTAATGCTACATTATGCTTAACAATGGTAGAGAGACTCTTGATTTTTCAGATATGATTTTAAAACCCAAGCAAGCTATAAACCAGACTACAAGGGATTTTATACCTGGCCAATATGCATTTATCCTAAATTTCTATATTTCCCGCATCTTTTTTTATAGTCATAGCAAAAGAATTATATGCTATCCAGAACACTGAGTTATTATAAATATGTATTCATCAAAGAAAAATCATTAATATTCAGAATTGTACTGTTTAATGAATATATGGTATCACATCTTATGTATATTTAAAAACAAAAACTGAAGTCTGTAACTATGATGCTTTCTTTCCCAATGACCCAAAGAGTTTCAGTTTTATTATATGTGGATCTTGTCAGGGACACATTCAAAAAAATCTATTCCCCATTTTAAAGAAATACTTATAAAGTGGCACCTATTATTATTAGAATTTGATCCCTGTTCCTGCCTTACAGCTTTTAAGTCAATTTTAATAGACAAAATCAAAATGATGTTGTTTATGGTTTCAGGTTACAGGGAATTTTAATTCCAAAATTCTAATTTAGAAAACACTGTTTGCATTATAAATGGATTCATTCATTCAGCAAATATTTGTTGGGCAGCAAGTGCCAGGTACTCTTCTACATGCTCATAATACATCAGTGAACACAGCATGTGAAGGCCCTTGGCCTCCGAAGTTTACACTGGGGAGTGAAAGACACAGAACATAATAAATTTAAAATTACATGTATTTTAAAATGTGGTAAGGGCTATGAAAAAAAATTGAAATGTTCAACAACATAAAGGGTGTGGGATATGCTTTGGTAGGAAAGAGAGCAATGAAGGACAGATTGGAGTCTTCTGTAGGGTGATCAGGGTAAGCCTCATTGAGAAGGCAAGAAGTGGGCAGAGACTTGGAGAAAGTAAGTGGACAAAGAAGACATCTGGAAGAGTAATGGTCCATGTAGAGAAAACAGGTGAACTAAATATTTTACTTCAACAGTTTCCTAGGGCAGTTGGAACATCCCCAGAGGGTAGTCTTTAGGGTTGGTACTGCCATTAGGAATCTTATTTTTTTTAATCTCTTTTTCACAGATAAAGAAACCAACTGCAATAAGATCAGTGATTTCTTAAGGGTTCCATATCTAGTTTACAATAGAGAGAAGACTAGAACTTAGGTTTCACAGCCTGAGCCTAGTTCTCCTAAAATTCCACCATGCAAACTTTCTTTTCATTATCTCCAATAATTAATATTCAAAATTGTATTAAACTCTTCATTTGTGATGCAATTCCACAAAATATTAAATGCACTTATTTCCATAAATGACTTAAAATATAGACGTGGAAATAAGACATAAAAATAAGAGGTAAGACTTGATAGTAAGATTCAACATTAAGCTGTTTAACATAGTTTAGACTTGAAAGAGTTTAAAGATGATAAGAATCAGCTACTGTGAGAGTGATTAAGAATGAGGCATTTGCTGTGCCTTAAAAGATGAATTCAGTATAACAGCAAGCATGGGATGAAGGGGAATTCCAAACAAGGAAAACAAGGTGTATTCATTCATTCGATTAGCCCTTGAACACATGTACTAGGGACTGTGCGAGGTACTGGATTCAAAAGTGCATGAAACCCTGTCTCTGCCCTCAGGAAGACTGCAAGCTCTTAGGATGCACCATGGCAAGAAGAGGGGAAAGACTTGTCTGTAAATAGCAGGGGGCTTACCTTGATAAGACCTTGACCCCTGTGGCTGGAGTGCTGAGTTTCAACAGAAAGTGAGTCATAGATAATGGAGACATAGACAATTTTAGAAAGAAAGGTCCATTAGAGAAGCTTGGGAATCAGAAAGGAAGAGTTTTCAGAGCATATATGTCCCTACAAAGTAGGAGCAATGGCATTGGGTAACAGCCCACTGAGATGTTAAAATTTTCCATGTCTAAACTTCCCATTGAATAATGCCCAAGAGCCTCTGCTGAGCACAGTAATAAAGGTGAAAGATTACTGAGATGTGGGGAGAGAGAAGGTCTAGATGGGCTACAAATAGCTCAACAGGAAAATCAAACAGTAGTGAATAAAATAAATATTTAGTAAATCCCAGTTTGAAGCTCGACATTAAACATTAGTAGAAGACCATATATTCTCTTTGTTCATATTTCTTCAATATCCTGAGGCCTGGAACTGGATTTGCAAAAGCAGAAAGTAACAGGTTAGGTATTTTGAATCATGAAAAGTCAAGATGGGCATTTTGGTAATATTAGGATATTTGACAATTACGTTGAGGAGGGATTTTAAAAGGGGGCTGCTGCTGCTAAGTCACTTCAGTCATGTCTGACTCTGTGCAACCCCATAAACGAGAGCCCACGAGGCTCTCCCATCCCTGGGATTCTCCAGGCAAGAAAACTGGAGTGGGTTGCCATTTCCTTCTCCAATGCATGAAAGCGAAAAAGTGAAAGTGAAGTCGCTCAGTCGTGTCGGACTCTTAGCGACCCCGTGGACTGCAGCCCACCAGGCTCCTCCATCCATGGGATTTTCCAGGCAAGAGTACTGGAGTGGGGTGCCATTGCCTTCTCCGTCTAAAGGGGGCTAGCCCAGGCTAATCTTATAAAGTCTTCAAATACTGGTCAATGAACTATCTGCATCAGAATCCCCTGGGGTGGGTGTTTTCCATTAATATAGATCCCTAGAAGCTAACATCAGCGATTTTGATTACACAGCCAAACTACTGTAGGACCACTGTAGTAGCACTATTCACCACAGTGGGAATAATGGAGTGAAGGCATCAGTCAGACTTAAAAGAGTGGCACAGATCAATGGCAAGCCTATGATGAAATGTAAGGAAATGGCAGTGCCCATGCCTAGAGTATCCCTCAACTGACTTGAGTGGAATAGAGAAACATGGAGCTTCTCTGGAGGATGGCAAGTACTACAAGAGAGTGATCTTTCAATTAGGTCAAAGACTTTGTAAAGAAGATTTGGGCTTAAGTAAATTTTATAATGGTATTATACAAGGTGACATTCAATGAATCAACAGCATCGGTATTCCTGTTCATATCACTGCTCATGCTTTATAGTGTCTTTATAGTCCCTAAAAACAATCTGCCTTGTACATGTCCATCCCAAACTCTCTAACTAGCCCTTCTTCCCATTCTTCCCCTCTGGCAACCATAAGTTTGTTCTCTAAGTCTGTGTGTGAATCTGTTTCTGTTTTGTAAATGACAGGTACACACTGCTATATTTAAAATGGATAACCAACAAGGACCTACCGTACAGCACAGGCAGCTCTGCTCAATGCTCTGTGGCAGCCTAGATGGGAAGGGAGTTTGGGGGAGAATGGATATATGTATGTGCATCCCTGAGTCACTGTGCTGTGTACCTGAAATGACCACAACATTGTTAATTGACTATACTCTGATACAGACTAAAGAGTTAAAAAATAAATTAATTTAAAAAAGAATCTGGCTTTTACTTCTTTGTAAATCAGTCTCCATGGTAGAACTACCACAGTGACAATCAAATGCATAAAGATGTATGACATTGCTTGTTTTTCACTAAGTAAAAAGCTAAGGAACAATGATTGGGTTGAGTTTCTTTAGGAAAATTCAGCAGCTATCTCCTTTTTGTGGGGAGGGAGTCTGTTTAACATTGCCAGTCAAAGAAGAATTAAAAAGAGAAAGGAGGATTTGTCAGGCCAGGACATTTTTAATTGGACATAGAATGTTTGCTTTGAACCCTGAAAACTGTCTGAAAGAGATAATGTGTTTTTCTTCGCTCATCAAATTGAATTATGAGGATCCTTAGTTGTGAATATCATCAGACTTCAGAGAGTACCATTTTGAGAAGCCAAAATTAGGTAAAATTGTTAAGTCAATGAAAAATGGCTACTAGCTAGAATTAAATATAGAAAATTATTTTCTTACGGTTGAAGCACTCATAGGCGAACAGATCCCATCTCTTCGCCCTGCTTCTGGTATGACTCCTTATTCTATAGCCGTAATCTCCAAATGGTTCCTAATTTTATGTATTGGTCTTGATAGGAGATGAAATAAAAGGTATGTGTTCACTGGGTTTCCTTGTTCCCAGTTTGCTTATTCTTTGCTATAGCAGAGATACTTGCAAAAGCTCACCTTAATGCCTGCCTATAAACCTCTACTTACCTAGGGTGGCCTCTATGAGTTCTGTGGGCCAAAGGGCCTGTTGGGAGGACATGTGACCAAAGAAGACTTTTGTAGAGTTGATGTGATCTGGAGTAAAGTCTGAGAAACTTTCTGGGAGTACTCAAAGTGGGCAGAGAGCTTATACCACAGAAGAAGCACCACGGGTGTTTGGATTCTATCCCACACATGGGGTGATATAAGTAGAGAGAAATATTCCAAGGCTTCTTGCTGCATACTTAAAAGATTAGGAGGAACACACATCTGTATGAAAGAGCAAGACCGCCTCCTGAGGGAATTCATAGTCAGTGTGGTGCACAGGTCTAATTATGAAGTTTACAATCTTACTGACTATCCCCACCAAGCTTCTTCCATCAAATTATTACAAACGTTTTATAACCTTAATACGTGGACATGGAAGGGGCCAGCACAATGTGTTATACATTTGCTTCCTTTCCTTTAAGATTTTTAACACATGTCAATACTTACAGGTAGAATGATTGTGGCAAGTATTATTTATTGCCTTTTTGAAATATAAGGACAATTTAAATAACATTTATTTAAATTATACTATGTGTTGAGGGTGATTTGAAATGGCACAAAAATTCTCAAGGGACATAGTTTTTCAATCTATAGCTTAAACACTTGGCATTTACCTCTTGATGTTAGCTTTTTCTGAAAAAAAAAGAGCGTCTTTTTCAGGCAGACCAGCTGCTTTTAGTCATACTATGTAAAAGAGAATCTAAGGCTATTGCCTTTCACTATTCTTACTTAATCCTTTATTCTCCTACAAATCAAGCCAAGAAGAATCAACAAAGCACCACCAGGCAAAGAGCCAAAGATTCTTCCATGTTGGCTTAGAGACTTCATTTACTCTTGATATGAATAGGCCAGACCTGTAGCAAATAAACCTACATGATCTAACTCTTCTGGATGTTTCAAATTTCTCTCTCAGGTTCAAAACAAAGAAAGATTCATCATTTCACATTGCTTTTAAAAATTCATCATTAGACAAACTATCACAAAAAACTCAGAACTTTGGAAAGAATATGGAGCGAGCCTTGCCAGTTAAAATCTAGGATGCTAGAATAAAAGTAAACAATTTTTTAGTCTGAGTGTGTCCCCAGTATTTCAGGGAAATACACTAAAAAACATATTCATTGTTCATCTGAAATGCAAATTTAACTGTACTTCCTGTATTTTCATTTGGTAGGTAAAATCCATCATGTGTTTTTCTTTCAACTGGAACAGAATTAAGATCTGGCTTACTTTGTGGTTTTGGAGATGAATTAAAAAATCCGAGCGGAGGCAGCTCACATCGTATCATGATACTTCAAACCAACCTGGACCGTGTGGAAAGCTTTCCATCAGATTTTAAACTGATACTGATACCATCTGATGTTCTGTATAAGGCCCTTGTTAGTCATCAGGTTTGAATGGGTCCCAGTTCCAACATCTCCCAGTACTGTTTGGAATAAAATCAGCTACTGTCCTCCGAGTTGAAAGGATGCCTTTTTCCTTATTATTACTCAATCTCTTGAAGCATCCAGCCCCTACTTCCTATTCTTTATGACAGTCAGCCTACGGTACTTTTTGTTCCAACAGGTGTATAATAATGTATCTGATTACTTATCACAAGGCATTTTGTGTTCCAAGACACAAACAGAATGCCAGTGTAAGGAGTCCAGTCCTACTTCAACATGGACTGTTTTTAAATTCCTAACCTGAGAAATTCTTTTTGTAGATGTGTTTTAGTTTATTGGTGATTTTGTGCACCAGGCATATTCTCTCTGTCTATGGTAACAGCAAAATCAGCTTAGAGCACTGCCACTCCTTGTTTAAGCTTGAATAAGAACTATCAGCTTTCCACCTACTTAACTAAGCAATAAAATTATACTTACATTTCATTGTGTGTAAGTGAAAACCAATCACTTCATGACATTATTCTTATAATTCAGAAAAAGAAGCCCTCTCCATCAGAATTTCAGTGTAATAGCAGTAGAAACATTTTCTTATGACAATGGAGTTTCCATATCCTATGTACAAAATTTCAGTAAAAGACATATCTATAGAAATATTAAATCAAAACTTAGAATAGCACATGAATGGGAAGATCCAAACATCTGTCTTCAGAGATGGGATACAATGCCTGATTAGAGACTTTATGATAATGATCCGACAATATCCACTGTGTGTTTCATCATTGTTAAAATGCTGCACTGATCTCTTCCAAATTTCCATCATGTATACAAAATGACATTTGTGATTTTGTGATTTTTTTAAGCAGTAGAGCAATGTATTCTATTCACTAATACTTTAACAAAAATGAAGAATATATTACTTTTAAAATTATAAACATCCATAAACAGCATTGACTCAATTTTACAATGCCAAATAGGCTACTTTTGAGAGCATTCACTTAGCCATCTACATTAACACTAAAATCACCATTGCTTTTGGAAAGAATGTGTTTCTTTGTGAAACTCAACAAATGCTCAGAAACTTTTTCAAAAATATGTTACAAAATTTTTACACAGAGAAGTTATATATAAAGCATATGTGTATGTTAAAGTCTGCCACCCTTCTTATGAAGTGAAATATTGCCAACACTTTGAAGTCCCATGCACACCCCTAAAAGATTTCATTGTTATTCTCTTAAATTTTAAACTGATCATTCTTGTGCTACTCTTTTCCACATATGTATGCATCCTCTCCCCAAATGTCCCTGATGTTTTATATATTTATCTCATCTTCCTTTAAATAAACCTAGGTTGGTTTTCAGGGTTTTTTTTTTTTTTTTCAGTTTTCTACCACTGATAAACAAAGTTGATAAGAATTTTATGTATGTGATTTCTGTGTATATGTGAAAGTATTTATCTGGGAGTGGAAATGCTCCCAGAGTATGTACCTTTTAAATTCTGTTAGAAAATACCAGACTGTTTTCAAAGCTGTTTTATTTGTTTTCCACTAGCAGTTTATAAGAGTTGTCATTGCTCCACTAACTCTTGATATTATTAGACATTTTAATACTTTGCCATTCTAGTGGTATAAAATGATATCTCAACCTGATTTCCAAGGTACTAATGAAATGAGCATTGATCGCTGAAGAAGGCTTTATTATCTTTTCTTGCTATTCTTTGCAACTCTGCATTCAGATTTTTATATCTTTTCTTTTCTCCTTTGCTTTTCACTTCTCTTCTTTTCACAGCTATTTGTAAGGCTTCCCCAGACAGCCATTTTGCTTTTTTGCATTTCTTTTCCATGGGAATGGTCTTGATCCCTGTCTCCTGTACAATGTCACAAACCTCAGTCCATAGTTCATGAGGCACTCTATCTATCAGATCTAGTCCCTTAAATCTATTTCTCACTTCCATTGTATAGTCATAAGGGATTTGACTTAGGTCATACCTGAATGCTCTAGTGGTTTTCCCTACTTTCTTCAATTTCAGTCTGAATTTGGCAATAAGGAGTTCATGATCTGAGTGACAGTAAGCTCCTGGTCTTGTTTTTGCTGACTGTATAGAGCTTCTCCATCTTTGGCTGCAAAGAATATAATCAATCTGATTTCGGTGTTGACTGTCTGGTGATGTCCATGTATAGAGTCTTCTCTTGTGTTGTTGGAAGAGAGTGTTTGCTATGACCAGTGCGTTTTCTTGGCAAAACTCAATTAGCCTTTGCCCTGCTTCATTCCATATTCCAAGGCCAAATTTGCCTGTTACTCCAGGTGTTTATTGACTTCCTACTTTTGCATTCCAGTCCCCTATAATGAAAAGGACATCTTTTTTGGGTGTTAGTTCTAAAAGGTTTTGTAGGTCTTCATTGTCAAGAATGAAGACCTTCAAGAATGAAAACCACTCAACTTCAGCTTCTTCAGCATTACTGGTTGGGGCATAGACTTGGATTACTGTGATATTGAATGGTTTGCCTTGGAAACAAACAGAGATCATTCTGTCGTTTTTGAGATTGCATCCAAGTACTGCGTTGCAGACTCTTTTATTGACCATGATGACTACTCCATTTCTTCTAAGGGATTTCTGCCCACAGTAGTAGATATAATGGTCATCTGAGTTAAATTCACCCATTCCAGTCCATTTTAGTTCGCTGATTCCTAGAATGCTGATGTTCACTCTTGCCATCTCCTGTTTGACCACTTCCAATTTGCCTTGATTCATGGACCTAACATTCCAGGTTCCTATGCAATATTGCTCTTTACAGCATCAGACCTTGCTTCTATCACCAGTCACATCCACAGCTGGGTATTGTTTTTGCTTTGGCTCCATCCCTTCATTCTTTCTGGAGTTATTTTTCCAGTAGCTTAATGGGCACCTACAGACCTGGGGAGTTCCTTTTTCAGTATCCTATCATTTTGCCTTTTCATACTGTTCATGGGGTTCTCAAGGCAACAATACTGAGGTTGTTTGCCATTCCCTTCTCTTTCTATTGCCATTCCTTTTCTCCAGCAAAGAAGAAAGGAAAGATACAAGCATTTGAATGCAGAATTCCAAAGAATAGCAAGAAGAGATAAGAAAGCCTTCTTCAGCGATCAATGCAAAGAAAAAGAGGAAAACAGAATGGGAAAGACTACAGATCTCTTCAAGAAAATTAGAGATACCAAGGGAACATTTTGTGCAAAGATGGGCACAATAAAGGACAGAAATGGTATGGACCTAACAGAAGCAGAAGATACTAAGAAAGATGGCAAGAATACACAGAAGAACTATACAAAAAAGATCTTCACGACCAAGATAATAACAATGCTGTGATCACTCACCTAGAACCAAACATCCTGGAATGTGAAGTCAAGCGGGCCTTAGAAAGCATCACTACAAACAAAGCTAGTGGAGGTGATGGAATTCCAGTTGAGCTCTTTCAAATCCTGAAAGATGCTCCTGTTAAAGTGCTGCACTCAATACGCCAGCAAATTAGGAAAACTCAGCAGTGGCCACAGGACTGGAAAAAGTCAGTTTTCATTCTAATCCCAAAGAAAGGCAATGACAAAGAATGCTCAAACCACTGCACAATTGCACTCATCTCACACGCTAGTAAAGTAATGCTCAAAATTCTCCAAGCCAGGCTTCAGCAATATGTGAACCGTCAACTTCGTGATGTTCAAGCTGGTTATAGAACAGGCAGAGGAACCAGAGATAAAATTGCCAACATCCGCTGGATCATGGAAAAAGCAAGAGAGTTCCAGAAAGACATCTATTTCTGCTTTATTGATTATGCAGAAGCCTTTGACTATGTGGATCACAATAAACTATAGAATATTCTTCAAGAGATGGGAATACCAGACTACCTGACCTGCCTCTTGAGAAACCTATATGCAGGTCAGGAAGCAACAGTTAGAACTGGGCATGGAACAACAGACTGGTTCCAAATAGAAAAAGGAGTATGTCAAGGAAGGCTGTATATTGTCACCCTGCTTGTTTAACTTATATACAGAGTACATCATGAGAAACGCTGGGCTGGAAGAAGCACCAGTTGGAATCAAGATTGCTGGAAGAAATATCAATAACCTCAGATATGCAGATGACATCACCCTTATGGCAGAAAGTGAAGAGGAACTAAAAAGTCTCTTGATGAAAATGAAAGTGGAGAGTGAAAAAGTTGGCTTAAAGCTCAACATTCAGAAAACTGAGATCATGGCATCTGGTCCCATCACTACATGGGAAATAGATGGGGAAACAGTGTCAGACTTTATTTTTCTGGGCTCCAAAATCACTGTAAATGGTGACTGCAGCCATGAAATTAAAAGACGCTTACTCCTTGGAAGGAAAGTTATGACCAACCTAGATAGCATATTCAAAAGCAGAGACATTACTTTGCCAACAAAGGTCCATCTAGTCAAGGCTATAGTTTTTCCAGTAGTCATGTATAGATGTGAAAGTTGGACTGTGAAGAAGGCTGAGCGCTGAAGAATTGATGCTTTTGAACTGTGATGTTGAAGAAGACTCTTGAGAGTCCCTTGGACTGCAAGGAGATCCAACCAGTCCATTCTGAAGGAGATCAGCCCTGGGATTTCTTTGGAAGGAATGATGCTAAAGCTGAAACTCCAGTACTTTGGCCACCTCATGTGAAGAGTTGACTCATTGGAAAAGAGTCTGATGCTGGGAGGGATTGGGGGCAGGAGGAGAAGGAGACAACAGAGGATGAGGTGGCTGGATGTCATCACTGACTCGATGGATGTGGGTTTGGGTGAACTCTGGGAGCTGGTGATGGACAAGGAGGCCTGGCGTGCTGCAATTCATGGGATCGCAAAGAGTCGGACATGACTGAGCTACTCAACTGAGTTGAATGAAATGAGCATTTTTTACTAGGTTTATCCTCTGAGTTTCGTTTGCTGTAAAATATCTGTTCAAGTCTTTCCCTTTACCTTGTTATTTACTTCTTTAAATATCATCTTGTAGGAATTCTTTATATTTACGTTCTAATTTTTGGCAAATGAAGACACTGTCTACCAATTTATGAAATTATTTTCTACCAATTTGTGGTTTATCTTTTCTTCTTTATGTAAGGTGTCTTTTGACAATAGAATTTCAGTCTTAATATTGCTGGATTTATGTATTTTACTTTTTAGTTCATGCCTTACATAAACATATATCTTATTTAAAGATTTCTTTCATGTGTCAAAGTTGCAAAGGTATTCACTCACTTCTTCTAAAAGTCTGAAAAACTTTGTTTTTCACACATGTTCACTGATCATTTGGAAATTGGTTTTATTTATGATGTAAATTAGTAATTTTATTTTTTGTTATAGAAAGCCTACTGGATTTTTTCCATTAGATGAATCTTTCCCCCTGTGATTTGTTTTCCAATCTAAGTCCTGTATGAAGTTCCAATGTATTCACAAGCCCACTGAGGTCTCTGTTCAATGCCATTTGGTAGTTTGTTTATTCTTGCACCTTATCACACTTACTAAATTGTAGTTGCTTTATTATAAGTCATGATATCTGTGCACCCCTGTTAGCACTATTCACAATAGCCAAGACATGGAAACAACCTCAGTGTCCATTGACAGAGGAATGGATAAAGTAAACATGGTACGGTGGAATATTGCTCAGCCATAAAAATGAAATAATTCCATTTTTAACAACACTGATAGACCTAGAGATTATCATACTAAGTGAAGTAAGTCAGAAAGACAAATACTATGTGATATCACTTATATATGAAATCTAAAATATGAGACAGATAAAGAAAGAAAGAAAGTGAAGTCGCTCAGTTGTGTCTGACTCTTTGCAACCCTGTGGACTGTAGCCTACCAGGCTTCTCCATCCACGGGATTCTCCAGGCAAGAATACTGGAGTGGGTTACCATGTCCTTCTCCAGGGTATCTTCCCGACCCAGGGATCAAAACCAGGTCTCCCACACTGGACAAAGATGCTTTAACCTCTGAGCCACCAGGGAAGCCCTAACACAGATGAACCTGTCTACAAAGCAGAAATAGACTCACAGACACAGGGAGCAGATTTGTGGTTGTCAAGGGGAAGAGAGATGGGGGAGGAATGGATTTTGAGTTTGGGCTTAGCAGTTGCAAATTATTATATACAAAATGGATAAACAATAAGGTCTTACCGTATAACACAGGGGACTATATAAATATTCTATGATAAATCATAATATATATATATATAAACTGAATTATTTTGCTATACAGCAGAAATTAGCACAGCATTGCAAATCAACTATACTTTAATTTTTTTCTAATGTCATAATAACTTAGTTTCTAATTTCAATAATTTTTATCTTTTCCAATTTATTTATTGATATATTTATGCATGCTTGCATGTATGCATCTGCTATCTAGTAGTTTAGAACTTTTACATTCTGTTTCTGTTCTTAGTCCAGAAATTTTAAAATCAATAGTTACCTTATTAAAGTCTAGATTTAATCAATTTATTTACTTCCCTCAAGGACACTATGAATGAGCTCTAAACACTCTCTCTCCTTTATATGTTATTCTTAGTCATTTTTTTTTGGTTCTGTGTTTTTCTAACCTCAAAAACTGGTCAATTATCATTTTATATAATCAGATTCTGTATAGACCGTTCTCACTTTTATCATTTTCTTTGCTCACCATTCCTATTTAACCTCTGACTTTTCTTTTGGGAGCATATTCGTTCTTGATGTTTGTTCTTCAGGTATTCCTCTGGAGAATGTCCTTGGTTTGGGTGTAAAATATTTTAATAGATGCTTTCATAAAATTCTAGGTTTGCAGGTAATTCTCTCAGGACTTTAAAGCTCTATCATGTTGTCTTATAAATCCTTTTTTTTTTTTTCTATTGAGTTATCAGTCTAGTTTTCATTTCTTTATAAGTAATTTTTCTTTTTGTCTTGAAGTTCTATTTATACAATTTGTCCAAATGTGGATTCTCTTTTTATATATGTTGCTTGAGATGCACTGAATTGTCTCAGTCTTAACTATTTTCATCAATTATGGAAAGTTCTTAGACATTACTTCTTCACATATTGCTTTTTCCATATTTTCTCTACTGTCTCATTCTAGAATTCAAAACAGTTTTCATTTTCTTACTCTATCTTACATACTTTTTAACCTAATTTTACTATTTCTCATCTCTTATCTCTCTGTCCTAAAACTGCATAATTTCTTGTACACCTTTCAATCTACCACATCACTCTTCAGCGGTGTCAAATCTCTTATTTAGTCTATTCGCTGAATTCTCACAATAATTATTTCATTTATAGAGATGCTACTGGTTGAGTTCCCTCCCCCACAGAAAAAGAAATCCCTTCACACCTGGGATAATCTGTTATTCCTTTGTCTTACTCTTCTTACTTTTTTCCCCAAAAACGAATTAAGCATTCATATTTTATTACAAGTGAATCTGTGGTCTTTGTGTATTTTATAATTTTTGAACTGAGATCTTATATTTGTAACACTTTATAGGGGTATTTTTTGTGGCCCTGATTTATTATATATTTCCCTACAGAAGATAAATGTTTGCTTCTGCCAGGTGGGTAGAGGCACTAGCAACCCAACATCAATTTAAATTTTCATCTTGGGGTTTTTAGACCACACAAATAGAATGAATTCTGGCCCAGAACCTGAGTAATGCCTTGCTTGTGGTTACAAATTCTCAGGAAAGGGTTTTTTTCTTCTTCTATTGGCAGCCAATTTTTTTAGTTTTTCCTTTTGGTGTGGTACTTTTTCTAGTTCATTCTTTACTAAAGATGTTGTGTTCTGAAGGTTTTGGCATGACAAGGGTTCTACAATTAAATTTCCGAACTTGATTAGTCCATAGGCCTGATCACCTATAGTTCACTTAGTCCACTGAAAGAAAGCTTTGGGCCACCAAGACCTGGCAGATGTCCTGGGCAGCTCTCCAATTTAGTGCTGTAATAGATCTCCAGATTTATACTTGCTTGTTCTTTTTGGCCTCTGTGAATCTGCCTTCTTCATTTCTTTCCAGAATACTTAAGCATTTTAAAAGATGGATTTTTAAAAATTTTTATCCAACATTTTTAGGATTTTTAACAAGGAATTTTTTTTTCAAAAAGAATATCTAATGTACAACATATTGTCAGAAACTATCCATGCAAATAATTTAATAAGGCTCTATTTATTCTTAAAAACATCTGAAGTCACTTCTATATTATAATTTCAAGAGACTAAAACATTGCTAAATCAGGTTTTCACTTGTGCTATGTTGCTTAAATAATAAATTTGAAGTTTCAGTCTTTTCATGTCTGAGGTTTACTGTAAATATTTTTTCCATGTTTCACCATGAATTTGCTTTTTCAGAAGTGTCTCCAGAACGCAGAATGAACCTATTACGTGTTCTGATTCCCACAAACTTTGATTATGATATCAGACCATACCATCTTATAATGAAAACCAACTCAGTTTTCCATCCAACATGAGAATTTTCACCTTTCAGTCTACACTTATGCATGCAGGTGGTGCACAGTTCAGTGGAGGCATGGTGGTGCTGTGACAGATCTCAGCAGTTAATAACTTCACAGTCACTCAAAGCTAAAGGCATCAAACCACTCTAAGGACATTATTCTCAATCTTTTGAGTAGGAAGAAAACATTTCCCATTTTTTGCTTTAAGTTATAATTTCCACTGCAACTCTACCTGATAGTTCTCATTTAGAAGAATTTCCAACATCATGTATTAGAATTTCCAGCTACATGTGTATTACAATTGTATACCCCAAGTCTTTCTTAAGAAATAAAAAGTCAGCCAAAAGTATTGAAGATTTCTGAAATGAAAATTAAAGACTTCCCAAAGACCAAGAACAGAGCAATAACTGAATAGGTAAGATAGTACAGAAAACTTTTTTTTTTTAATCTGAGTTACAATAAGAAAACTACTTGCTAGTTGATTTGATCTAGTGTAATCAAATATCCTTGGCAGTTACTCTTACCTACTAACTCAGAATTATTTTAACTAAATCTTTTATTGCATCAAAATGTTACTTACAGGCTAATTATAAATACTCCCCAACTTTCCAAAGATGGAAATAAATATATTGTGACACTGGTTTTTAGGAATTTGGTTCAATGGTCTAGGTAAATATTTCTCACAATCTGTATCATTCCATAATGAATTAAGTTTTTAAATGCAAAGTTAGTAATATACTATCTTTGTAAGTTTATAATCACCTGTGAAAACACAAATAAAATATGGTTTTTGAAATTTGTTTTTTTAAAAGGCTACATAGGATAATGTAAATAATATCAGAAAAGGGAAAGCTTTATTTAGTGTTTCTTATCTTGACTTATTCTTGGATTAATGGTAACATTTGGTTTCCTCAATAAGTATATACTTTTTATTTCATTAAAGTATCTTCTTAATCCAAAATAAATGTAAATATATCAAATGATTTTGTCAGAGTTTATCAAAACAGTCATGTAGCTTTCCCCTTTTGACTCTTAGTGTTCTGAATTATTTTAGAAAAAGATACCTAAATGTAAACCATCACTGTGTTCTTGGCATAAACATCTTTTGGAACCCAACCTTAGTCACTCTCTTCAGCTTCTCTTGTTTGATTTAATCTAAAAAGAACCAGGATAATTACTGCTTCCATGGCATTTCACATCCTTTATTTCATTTAATTCTCACAACCACCCTGCAAATTAAACACAATCATCCTAAAGTTTTAGAATTAGGAAATGAGGTTCAATGAAAGTAAAGAAGTGACTTCAATTGTAACAGCTGATAACCCGAAATGTTTGCAGCCAGAATATGGGCTCACCGCATGACTCTGATGTCCCTGGCTGGAATGACATCAGTGGATGTTAATATTTCAAAACTTTTTGGCAAATAATGTAACCATGTGCTTGGGTGTGTTTAGTCCCTTAGTCGTGTCCAGCTGTCTGTGATCCTTTGGCCTATAGCCCACCAGAATCCTCTGTCCATGGGGTTTTCCAGGCAAGAATACTGGGATGGGTTGCTATTTCCTCCTCCAGGAGATCTTCTCAACCCAGGGATGGAATCTGCGTCTTCTGTGTCTCGTGCATCGCAGGCGGATTCTTTACCCACTGAGCCATCGGGGACGCCCCCGTGAGCTCCACTGTTTTACTTGTCAGTGGCCAAACTTCTTACAATTCTGGCTGCACTGAGTGTCCCTCACCAAAGCCTTCACACCCTCACAGGAGAATATCCACAGCGATGGGGAGGAAATACAGACAAAGCGAACTGATCCCTATGGAGGCTAGATAAATTGCTCTTGAGATTGGATAACTATTTGAGTATCTGACTGAAGTCCACTTTCACTGTTCCTTTTTTTTTTTTTTTTTAAGTTTCTTTACTCATGTCACTTGCCTTCTTTTTCTTGCTTCTGCTTCATCTCTGTCATCTGGCTCAGCTCTCCAGATCACATAATAGATTGGTCATTCTTATATTGTTGGAAGTACTATTGCCGGAAAATACTGACATCCATTAGTTCTCTCCTTTTTTTCCCCAATTCTTAAAATTCTATCATTAAAGTTACCTTAATATGACATACTAAGTCATATCTGACTCTTGTGACTCCATAGACTGTTGCTATTTCCTACTCCAGGGGATCTTCCAGACCCAGGAATCAAACCTGGGTCTCCTGCTTTGCAAGCAGATTCTTTACCAACTGAACTAAAAGGGAAGCCAATATGACATACTATCAAATTCCAATTCTGAATTCTAAGATGAGTTCTGTGAAACCAGAAGGTGAAGCCAGTGACTAAATTTTGTATTTCTCTAATACTTTTTCAAGTAAATAAAATATAGAGCATAGATAGTTAACTACATAACAAAGTTTTTTTTTTTTTTAATTTTTAAGGAGAGGTTATATCTGTAAAAGTCAAAGGTATGCATTATTACATCCATTATGCTCATCAAGTTTGAAAACCATTCCATGCACCCTTAAAAAATAATTTGTCTACAGGAAAGTGAATAAAAACACTTTTTAACCATTATTATTTAACTGTCTTTGAAAGGCAAAATCAAACATAGAAAATGATATCTGATTTGTACTTTGCATGTATTATCTTGGAATACAATAACCTGATTCCCAAACTTGATAAAATACACTGTATAAGTATTCTTTTGTGCATTGAGATTTTAAGAGATTTTTTTCTATCTTGCAGGGAATGGGGAAGGGCAGTGAGGGGTGTGGCCAATGTTGGGATGAAGTGGTGGGGGAAAGATCCAGAAGGTAACAGATCACTGAACAATTAAAATACATGAACAATTCCAGGGGAAAAAGCCAAGTACATACTTCATTTTAGTAACAAATAGGAGAAGGCAATGGCACCCCACTTGACTACTCTTGCCTGGAAAATCCCACGGATGGAGGAGCCTGGTAGGCTGCAGTCCATGGGGTCGCAAAGAGTCGGACATGACTGAGCGACTTCACTTTCACTTTTCACTTTCATGCATTGGAGAAGGAAATGGCAACCCACTGCAGTGTTCTTGCCTGGAGAATCCCAGGGATGGCGGGAACCTGGTGGGCTGCCATCTCTGGGGTCGCACAGAGTCGGACACGACTGAAGCGACTTAGCAGCAGCAGCAGCAGCCACACTTTCTGTTGCCTTTACATTTTTAGTCATACATGTATAAAGAATATATGGATTAGGTTCAACTTTTCAAGAAGACAGGTATTCTCGTCCCAAATTGTTTGAAAACATGCATCTTATTTTTCTTATTACAAAGCATAGGCTTTTATTCAACAGATGTTTGATTTCTCTTCACCTGTACTTCTACAATTAGCTATAGCAGAGGCTAAGCACATAGGATAAAGGAAGATAATTTAGTAACATACCCAGGACCTTGGCAGTTTGAAAGAGTGTCATGTCTGGAACAAGGCTTGAGGGTTGTGGAATTCCACCCATTTTGAGTGAAGATATCAGTAATGGCACCTTTGAGCAGACATCAATCAAAGCTGAATAACAAACAAGGACAAATCAAGAGCTTTCATTCAAAGACTTGTGTTCTAGCAATTATGTTGGAGAAGCAATAAATGTATGAAAATAGATGTATAACGTCACCCTTGTCCTCTAGGAGTGAACAGACTAGTTTAATTTATAAATCTGTCTCTGTATCTTCAGGTATGGGTGGAAGGGGAAACGTCACTCATTTCATAAATGGACTCAACAACATTTCATAATGAATTATGGAAAAGATAGCAGTTATATCAATTTTATATCAATATCAGTTTTCATCAGAACTCAAATTAAATACATTTTATGCTTTTGTGATTTAAGAGCAGTTTATCATTTTTCACAATTGCATTTATAGCTCTATAAGTATTCAAAGAGTGGGAGGCTTGGCAGAAAATAAGAAATTCTTATGAATATACTTAATTTAGAGAATATATATAGCACCAAACAGTGAGGAATACTTAATCTAGTGACTACAAATGTCTTCACATCTTCCGGAATTTCAAATTCTTTTATTTTTGAAAAAACATATTTTTAAAGGCCAAAAGAATGTTAAGATCTGAGCCCCAAACAAGACAGAACACAGGGTCTAAGTAGAGACAGTAGTGAGATAGCACTATTAGTAAGAAGCTGTGTGATTTACCCAAGTCCCTTAGCCTCTCTGAGTCTCCTTGGCCAGAGGAGGTTGGAGTTAGAATCAGCAGGATCTCATCAGCTCTTCTCACTTCTGAATTTTATGACCTGCTGGATATCATGCTATATTACAGAGAAAGCAGGACTCAGAGACAAAGGTCCATGATTCCAATCCTAATACTACCACTAAATTTGTTCCATGACAGTGAATGTCATTAGGCTTCAGTTTCTACAAGTATACAATTATAAGTTGACATTATTTTTAATAGTCCTTAACCTTCTGAAATGGTCTATTGATGATGGATATTTAGAAGTGTATTTCAGGGGACATTGTGCATTCTTGTGAGCCAATAGGGGGAGCTCTCACATAGCTTTTTTTTTTTTTTTTTTTTAACATATCCCACAAATAACAGAAATTACTGGATCTTAACTGCAAAATTGGGATGGATTATTTAATTACAATCAGGTATTTATAAAGCAGAGGACTCACATTACCCATTACGGCAACATTAAGGTGGGCCATCTACTCAGCAGTGCCTCTTTCATTTTGAGAGGTTTTTAATCATCCATCAAAGCACACATTTGTTAGTCTGTTTAAACCATTTCAGAAGTTGTTTTGTTTTCTGTTTGTCTTCTGGACTCCAGTGCCAGATGAAGTTAAGGTCTCCATTTGATTTGTATTCAAACTTATAAGACTTAAAAGCAGCAGGAAAGGCTTACGGAGATTAAAAAGCAAGAAACCATTTCGTTAGGTCTGTGCTTCTGTGGGTTGAACTTGCTACACACACAAACTGACATGTGTACTTAAATTATTATCATTCAATTACATATTTCAGGGGTTGGCATCTTTGTTCTTTTTTTCCTCCAGTGTGTTACATGTAATTTACTACCCTAATCACGGAATATAAAATCTGTTCATAGCTGAATCTTTAGGAAGTGTCCTTTCTTTAATTGAAACAGATCTCTTTTATGTTAATTAGAATATGAAACATGGATTGTGAACAGTTAGCTTTCAAATGAAACTCAAACATTAATGTTCAGGTAAAATGAAAACGAGACAACACGCTTTTAATAGATATTTCTTCAATAAAGTTGTGGTTTATTTTTAGGATGGAATTTTATTGCTTACTGTGATTTATATCTACTTTATCTAAAGGTTCATGGTGGCCAGCAAATAACGGCTCATATTTTTTGGCCATTTTTCCCTGAAAACATAACTACATTTTAAAATATGGAAAAGTAATTTATAAGGGAAATGAAAAAAGCTTACATGGAAGATTACATAAAATACATCTGTCTTTTCAAGCCATTGAGATATATAAACAACTCGTTAAAACCTTAAAATGCCAAGAGGAAGGACAAAAGATTCTTTTATTGCAATGAACTTTTGAAAATATGTTCTTCTTTTTTTTACTTTAAAGAAGTAAGATTTAACTTCACATCTAAAAAAGATCTTGATTAAATGTGTGTGTATAATTTTTTAAAACCGTATCACTTGAAGATTTGTCTTCAAAGGAATCAGTAATAGAACAAATATATAGGAAAAATAAACATGTTTGGCAGCCAAAGCTTTTTTTCAACAAAAGTACAGCCTTTTGTTTTTGACTGCAAAGGTTTTTCTTTTTATGTCAAATGAAATTTTAAGATCACCTATGAGTTTGGAACTAAATCCTTTACTGCCAAATCTGATTCCAATCCTTAAAATCTGTTTTTGTAATACTGCCAGCAATGCACTAACTTTAAATAGGTAGCCAGACATATTGGCAAAAATATACGTAGTTAATCAAATAAAACTATGTAGCAGTTTGGGAACAATCAATCAACTTTCACAATCTTTTAAGTATGAAGCTGCTGTGAAGACATCATGACTTGCAGTGAAATACTACAATCAAACTGCATAAGCAGCTGCTTTTGAATTCATCTTCTCCTTTGTTTTTAAGTTTTCATGGACCTGCCTCTTAACTATGAATTTTATAAGCTTTTGAAAGAAAAAACCTGGCAGGCTTACTACTTCAACTAACAAAGAAACTAGAACTGGTAATACAGTTGGAAGCCTAACACGCTGCAAGAACTGCCAACTTGAACTTATCTGGTTAACTATTATGGTATGGATCGCACTTGAAATGGCTTCTGATGACTGACATTATTTCACTGAAAAAGAACATTTGTAGGAAGAGACTTAAATACTTTATTTTGCTTCATAACTGGATGTTGAAACTTTTCAAATAAAAGATCAGATCAGATCAGATCAGTCGCTCAGTCGTGTCCGACTCTTTGCAACCCCATGAACTGCAGCACGCCGCCAGGCCTCCCTGTCCATCACCAACTCCCGGAGGTCACTCAGACTCACATCCATCGAGTCAGTGATGCCATCCAGCCATCTCATCCTCTGTCGTCCCCTTCTCCTCCTGCCCCCAATCCCTCCCAGCATCAGAGTCTTCTCCAATGAGTCAGCATTACCTAAAAAGAAATCCTGATATTCCAATATTAACATGTTTCATTCTTTGCAAACTACATTTCTATTATGGGAGAAAAGTAGAGCTATCCTTTTAAACATGTCAATGCCAACCCCACAAAGACTTCACTTCTTTTATTCTATTTTTTTGTTTTAAATAAGAAACCAAAATTGCACTTTACAAATGTATTATTTGTGAAAAAATCGTGAGCCCTGTAGTTTAAATTAGAATGATTTATGACTTGTTTTTATACACATACTTCTTTTTTTGTAATCATAAATGTAATTAATTGGAATTTTAAGATTTGAAATGCAATGAGAAATTTGTCTCTTCAAACCCAAATGATGGACAATGCTAAAACAATTTCTAAACACTTGAAAAAATGTCACCTTCTTTTTAGTGTCTAAGGTCCGTTTTGCTAAATCTCAGTAGTGGCTAATACCATTAGCTCCTAACACATAAGGTTTCTTTGTGTGTGTGTGTGTGTGTGTGTGTGTGTGTGTGTGTGTTTGTGCGTATGAGAGAGAAAGAGAGATGAGTTTCCATTTTACTAAACAGTTTTGGAGTATTTTTATTTTCTTACATGTTATCAGATATCCACAGATTTGTTCATAGAGGCAAATCTGAGAATTATTCTGAAGTAAAGATGAAAATGGGTTGGGAAGATCCTCTGAAGGAGGGCATGATAACCCACTTCAGTATTCTTACCTGGAGAATCCCCATGGACAGAGGAGCCTGGAGGGCTACAGTCCATGGGGTCACAAAGAGTCAGACACAACTGAAGCTATTTAGCACACACACATGCATCCATGTTATTCAGCCAACATGCTAAAGTGACTTAGCATGCACAGAGATGAATATATGTTTGGAAAATACATGGTTCGCAGTGGTCAAATATGTTGTTAGCCACATTTATAAAAGCATTTCAATATTAGGTATACATAACACTGAATTCAAAGCTGGAGAAAGAATTTATAGTGAAATAGCTGATATATAATTTAAATATAAACATACCTATATATTGAGTTATCTTTTGTTTAATAAGATCATCACCCATATGGAAGTCAAAAAGTAGGTTATCATAAATAAAGCCTAAACAAAACAAGAATAAGATTGAATCCCTGGCTCATCCCTCCCTGTCACCCACTCACTCTTGGCTGCTCCTAAATCCTTTGTAATCTTGAAGGCCCAGGAAAGAAGATGTCTCTGCCCATATTTAAACATATTCCTCTCTCCCCTCAATCCCCTCTCTCCCACGATCCACATCCTGCCTGTGTCAGGTAACCCTCTTTTGCAAACTCTCATTTCCCTATTTGTATCATTGGACTTGTGCATTTTATTTCCATGTTTAACGTGTATCTCTATGTTTTCAACTAAATTGTAATCTTGAAGGTAGAATTGCTTTATTATCTTTCCACCTCCAGTATTTCATAAAACGCTTGTGTTAAAGTCAAGGACAGAGAATACACAACTAAATTTCACTTTCTATCTGAAGGTCTAAGCCCCCACAGGGGTAGACTGAGAAATAATTATGGTTTGTTTGACAACCAAGCAGGTAACCAACCATGTGAAGAGACATGAGGGCTATGAAGGAATGACAACGTGGTTATTCTAGGATTGCACACTGGAGGTTCAGGCAAGAAGCAGTCATTGAGTCTCATAGAAGGCTGTACACGGCCATTCTGCAAGTGTCCCAAGCTCAGGCCCTGGCAGTTCTTACCGAGGGAATGTAGATACAGTGTTGTCAGAACTGAAGAGCTCAAGTAATTGAGAAATTTCGATTTTTTTTAACACAAAATACCTTAGTTATGAAATTACGGCTTGATGTTTTTTAAAGCCCCTGTGAGCAAAGAAAATATATGAACAAGCCGTGAATGAAATAAGGGCCATTGATGTGGAATGTAAGCAGAAAAAAGGGATCATAAACATCCACCTTGAATTAAAACAGCAATTAAAATAATCAAAAATCTTTCTCCCAAATTGGGAAAACATTTATGTATATTTTTACATTCATTTATATTTCTGTTTGAGTTTCTCCTCAAGCTTATATATACACTTATACTCACTTATACTTTGTATTTATACTTTTAGTTAAATGGTATGTATGTTTACCTTTGTATTTATATAGTCAAATTTGACAAGTTGGGGCTCAGAATGAGAAAACTTAAGGTCAGTGTAGACCTGGATGGCAATAGGAAGAGAACAATTGTAAAAATGCCGACCTTATTACTTGGGTTTGAATCCAAGTGTTCAGGCAGCTTGTTTTTCTGACCTTTAAAACCACCTCTGAATCACTGATAAACACAGAACTAAGCTGAGAAGAAAAGGTATTTACAATACCACCTTTGGATAACTCTAAAGCTGCTCAAGTATTTTTGCAGTGACTGGAGGGGATGGAATGCTGGGAAAATCACAGCACTGGAAACAAAGCTGACTGGTTTTATCTCAACTTTTTATATCCAACTGAAGCACACTTCACCTGTGAATAGTGATTATTAAGTTTCTTTCAAGGGAATGGGGCCTGTAATTCATGAATGCTGCAGGTGTGAACACCTACAAGCCTTTTTTTCTGAGTGAAAGGACGTTAATCATTATTCATGGGTGAGATAGTCCATTTATTCCACAGCAGAGAAAGAATTCCTTTTTTTCTCTTCTTAAAACATGAGACCTTCAATTTTAATAAGCCTCACAACAATAAAAGATTCCCTCTTAGAATTACATTTATTAGAGTTGTTTTTTCCTTATACTAGCTTTTTAAATACCTCAGTTTGTGCAGTTAATAAAATGTTGGTTAGAATCTATGGTTAAACATAGCAATTAATTATTCAATAAAATTTCCAATGACATCAGTTATGCGGTTATGCGAGGCCAGTATTTATACCTATGACTGCAGAATAAATCCCATCAAACTGAAATCCAAAGGGTGTGGTTGCAGTGGATTTTGCTTGTATCATGTTGCTTGAAATAAGCAAGTCAATGGGTGGAGCTTAAATGTCTCTTAATTGTGTGGAGATTTTAATTTGTAGTGAAAATCAATTGACAGTGTACATTCACAAATACTATATTAGTGAACAAGAATTTATCTACTATTCATCACTTCATACATTTCACCCTTTTTCTAGGCATTTTTTCAAATACTGAAAATATGTATACACTTTTTTACATAGGTATGGCTAATCTTGTTTTTGTTTGCAAGCAACAGAGTACACGTGCTATGCATTTTTGTAGTTCTTGTGGGTACCTGATTGATGCTGAAGGCAATTCAGACCAGTTCAATGGTTTAAAATCATTTTTCATTTGCTTTTAGCATTTTTTTTTAATCATGCAAGTTAAAAAAAAAAACTTTACTATTTAACCAGATTATGTTTAGAATGTACGCTGAGTAACCAGAAAAAAGGTTAATTCTTTCTTACTGAGGTACAGGTTATATATATGAAATAATAGAAACATTTTCATGCCAAATAGCTAATAATTACATAAAATGATGAAAGATGTTGGAAGAGAAACTATAAATATTAAATTAACAAAGGTAACAAGTAAATGGCTGTTTTATCCAATTTAATCAGCTTATCTATTTATATAGCAAAACCAAAACCTAAAGGGGGACTAGCACCCCTTCTTACTAACGTTCTCACCAATATTCCCTTCTCACTAGTGTTTCAAACAAATAAACAAAAAATGCTACAATCCTAAATTTGGCCAGAGGGAAGATACTGAGTTTACAGTTTATGTTCCTCTTGAAAGAGTTAAATAAAGGTTTGTTCTGTAGTTTAAATCTACAGAGGTTTTATCTTGAAACTAGTCTCAATAAGTGGGAAACTCATCTAGATTATTTTATTTTTACTTTATTTTGGAATTTTCCCCAATATTAGTCAACGTGCAATTGAAATTTGGGCAAATTAGTAAGAGTACCAGTTCTTTTGCAGGGAAAATGGGAAATGTAGCCATCACCAACCGAGAAAAGCACTCATTTTTCAGTCACTGGAAAGACCTGAAGCTCCGTCTAATCTGCCACATGCTGGGGTAGACTTTCATTTATTTTCACAGGGGAAAATAGCCTTCTATATTTTATCAATCATCTGGGTGAAGAATAACAAGGTAGACCTTATGGCTATACTGGCTACAAGGACCTAAAGCAAAAGGCAACTCATAATAAACTATCAGCCAATCATTCCAGAATACATTGTATTTGCTAAGAATATGTACCCATTAAAATTTATGGAGAATTGAACCACCTTCTTCAATGGCAGAGACTCTTCAGACCTACACTTTCATCTGTTGTACCATGAGCACAATAGCTTTGAGAGCCATCTTAGCTGACCTCTGGCTGTTCACACCCCACTGTTTTTTTTGTTGTTCTTACTGGACTATCGGTTTCTTAGGGGATGGTTTCTTTCCTAGCTGTGAAGTGCAGCTTCTTCAATCCATTTTTGGTGACATGAAACATGTTCACTGCCATTCTCTTGCTTACTTTCCTTGGCTGTGTGAATTGAATCTATTTTTAGGTCCAGTCTATTCTTCCCCATCTCAGCCTTGGCCCATGTGAAAACCACTGTCCACTGTACAGAGCCATCAGAGTACCCTACCCGCCAAGCTAAGTGTATCCGAGGTAATCTACTTCCCATTAAAAAGAGTAATCTATTTCCCATTAAAAAGCAAATTGTAAAGGGAAAGAGTTTTTCATTGTTATGTCTTTCCACGCTTCATTGGATGAACTGGATTCTTGAGTTTAAACACTTGGTCTGTCCTTCTCCAGAAGGCACAGTGCTGAACAACTTCCCCCAAAACTTTCCCAAAGTGAAGTAGAAATTGCTCTCAAATGCTAGTTATAAACGTGTAATCTGAACTCCAGCCACTCCACAGGGCTGCAGAAGAATTTACGATGTGCTAAATATTTCCTTTGTTCTTCCCAGTGGTAGCCTGCTGTAGCAATTAGAATGCAACTGGCTCCACATGTAAACTGCTGGAGTCTTCTAAAGAATTGTTGATAACTGTTCAACAGGCTCAATGAACAGGATTTTCTTATTGTGCAGAATTCTGACTTTTTAATTTCCTTTCAAGATTGTGTTTTCTGAAAGATTTTCTAAAATGTTCTTCCTTCTTACCTGGTGCCTTTCCATTGCCCTTTACAAGGAGGGAGAGGAGGTCAAGATGAGCGTTGTAAGCCAGTGGAAGCCCAAGTTCACAGACTCCTAACACTGCAATCCTTTTTAAAGCCATATAAAGGTCCTTTGTGTTGCTATCACAAACACCTCTGACCTCCTCTTTCTCATTTTCAGAGAAAGTGACAGCCCAGTCCCATCCTTCATAAAAAGGCAAAAGAAAAAAAAAAAAAAAAATCTACCAATACCATCGTTCTTCAGAAGCCAGACACTATTAATCATCAGCAGGAGGCAGTATGGCTTCAATTAACTACATAGTATACAATAAATTCTCAGTTATTCAACGTGTGTGTGTGTATGTGTGTGTGTGTGTGTGTGTGTGTGTGTGTGTGTGTGGTGTTCTTACTCACTGTTGGAAACCATTTTAAATGCTTTACATGTATTGATTCTATGAGGCTGGTACTATCATTATTCCCACTTCAGAACTGAAAAAATTAAAGCACAGAGAAATTGAATAACTTTGTTCCAAACCATGTAGCTGGTTAATGGCAGGGCTGGAAATGGTTCTGAAATATAGGACTCTGGTTGAGAGAGTAAATGGTTTTGAGAAACAGTTTGGCAAAGTAGGTCAGGGTTGGATTGTAGCATCTGACACTGTTACTGTGTAATCTCAGGCAAGTCACTGAGCCTCTCTGTGCTTGATTAACCATCTATAAAATGGGATAATAGTCGTATCCAACTCACTGAGTTTTTGTGAAGATTAAATGAGTTAATATATATTCAGTACTTAGAACAAAGCCAGACATATAGTAAGCACAATGTAGCTGTTACTTTCTGTAATCCACATTAATTTAAGAATGAATTTTAAGTAATAGGGGGAAATTACCTGTAGACTTATCTTTAGCCTTTATTTTATAGCATACACAGGGCTAGTTGCAAAAGACGGGGTGAGGGGGGCAGTAAATGAGACACTAGATCCAACCTGAAGTGTGTCACAATTTCATGGAGAAGAAAGTATAATACATGTGATAACACACAAATGTTAACTTTTTAAAAAAGATGGGGTCGTGATAGCAGGATTGTGAACTCCACCATTTAGAAAGAGTGTAGCATATTTAGGAAATATTTCCTGAAATACACTGGATATTATTGTGATAATATGATCCTATGTATTATCAACATGATTAAAACATTTGAGGAGAAGAGAATTGAAGGAAGAGTAGGAATGAGTCATAAGTAGAGTAGAGAAATCCTGGGAGTGGGAAGAGCATAAGCAAGGGCAGGGAAATTGGGGGAAAGGTATGGTGGATCTAGGGAACATCTTTGTTACTCTGTGTGTGTGTGTGTGTGTGTGTGTGTGTGTGTGTGTGTGTGTGTTTGGATACAAGGGAAAGGAGAAAGGATGTGTCCAGAGCTTTTCCAAGATTGAGTCACATACTGCTGCCAGGTAACTCTTGCTAAAGGACAATTCTGATCAAGACCTTCTCTTGTTACACAGCTGCCAACATCACCCTACTGTTGAAGAAGGGTTGAATTGTATTCCTCCAGACCTCACATGTTGGACACGTAACCCCTAGCGCTTTAGAATGTGGTGCTTAACTCATTATTTGGAAACAGGGTAATTTTAAATATAATTAGCAAAGTTAGGATGATGTCATAATGGAGTACGTCAGAATCTTAATCCAACATGACTGTGTCCTTTTAAAAAAGGGAAAATTTGGACACATAGACAGTCAGGGAGTATGCCATGTGAAGGTGAAGGCAGAGGTTGGGATGCTGTATTTACAAGGGAAGGAAAGCCAAAGATTGCCAGCAAACCACCTCCCTCACCAGAGAGAGAGGTGTAGAACAAGTTCTGCCTTATGACCTTTGGAAGAAACCAACCCTGTAAACTTCTAGATCTTGAACTTCTAGCCTCCAGACTGTGAGGCAATATGTGTGTGTTACTTAAGCCAGCCGGTGTGTGGTATTTTGCAAAGACAGCCCTACCAAATTAATACGTCTACTAGTATAACATATTCTTGCCTGGAGAATCCCAGGGACAGGGGAGCCTGGTGGGCTTCTGTCTGTGGGGTCGCACAGAGTCGGACACGACTGAAGCGACTTAGCAGTAGCAGTAGCAGTAGTATAACATATGGAGAAAGAAATGGCAACCCACTCCAGCACTCTGGCCTGGAAAATTCCATGGACTGAGGAGCCTGGTAGGCTATAGTCCATGGGGTCGCAAAGAGTTGGACACGACTGAGCAACTTCACTTCAGTATAATATAAAGAGTGCATTTCTAATTTATTCCCTGAATTTCTTAAAATAATTGGTAAAGGTAGTAGTAATTAATAGGGAAATAACAGGAAGCCTGGCGTGCTGCAGTTCATGGGGTCAAGAAGAGTCGGACAAAACCTAGCAACTGAACAATAGGCTTTCACCTACACTAGCTCCATTTCTGAAATTTTCACTTCTTTCCTAATTGATGCATAGCACCACAGCACTTTTTACTGTTAAAACATACTCCTTATTCTCTGGACCCTTGTATTTTTCTTAATCCTTTCCTACAACTTGGTTCAAGAAGTAAAGAATTCATCTGCAATGCAGGAGATGCAAGAGACTCAGGTTCCATCCCTGGGTCAGGAAGATCCCCTGGAGGAGGAAATGGCAGTCCACTCCAGTATTCTTGCCTGGAAAACTTCCTGGACAGAGGAGCCTGGTGGGCTACAATCTACAGGATCTCAAAGAGTCAGATATGACTGAGTGACAAAGCAGGCACATGCATCTACAATTTTCTGTGCTTCATAACTTTGCCTCAGATTTCTACTTACTCTCAAACACCCAGCAGGTGTTTCTCCCTCCACAAAACATTTCTCTGCGCCTAGCTCTAAATTTTATTTTTCTTCACAGCACCTCATATATTCTGCCTTGTGCCAGACAAATAGCAGAGCTTCTACTTGCCTTCTGCACCTAAAGTGTTAGTTGCTCAGTCGTGTCTGTCTCTTTGCAACCTCACGAACTGGGGCTTGCCAGGCTCTTCTGTCCATGGGATTCTCTAGGCAAGAATACTGGAGCAGGTTGCCATTTCCTTCTCCAGGAGATCATTCTGACCCAGGGATCAAACCTGCATCTCCTGCATTGCAGCAGACTCTTCACCATCGGCGTCACCAGAGAAGCTCTCTGCACCTGAAAAGACTGTGAAGTCCTTGAAAGCAGGTATAGTGGGAAATTTATTCTTCATTTATTACATAAACTATTATGATATTTGAAACATGGTTAGTGACCAGTATTCGTATATTCATTGCACTTTAAATCAAGGCTATTCTGAACATAATTAGTAATTTATAAAATGGATGTAGTCCCGCATTATAGTAGTCAGACTCCAATTTACATGTGTGTTATTCCACTTGACATTGTCCCTTCTTCATTGGTACTCTGTTCCTCTAATTTTACAACTGTTTTAATGTTCTTATGCAATAATCATATCATTTTTGTCATTGCAGGCTCTGCTTCTATTGGATAATTTTTCTCCTCATTATAGGTTGTATTATCTTGCTTCTTTGCCTGTCTGTTACGTTTTGATTGGATGCTGGACATTGTTCATTTTATATTTTGGGGGGTACATTTTTTTAGGGATTCTTTAAAAAATTTTAGTTGTTCTAGAATACAGATACTATTTTTTAATAGATCAGTTTTAAGATCTGCTTTTATGCTCTTTCTTCAGCCTTTCAGTCAGTCAGTTCAGTCACTCAGTCGTGTCGGACTGTTTGCGACCCCATGAATCGTAGCACGCTGGGCCTCCCTGTACATCACCAACTCCCGGAGGTCACCCAGACCCATGTCCATCGAGTCAGTGATGCCATCCAACCATCTCATCCTCTGTCGTCCCCTTCTCCTCCTGCCCCCAATCCCTCCCAGCATTAGAGTCTTCTCCAATGAGTCAACTCTTCGCATGAGGTGGCCAAAGTACTGGAGTTTCAGTTTTAGCATCATTCCTTCCAAAGAAATCCCAGGGCTGATCTCCTTCAGAATGGACTGGTTGGATCTCCTTGCAGTCCAAGGGACTCTCAAGAGTCTTCTCCAACACCACAGTTCAAAAGCATCAATTCTTCGGTGCTCAGCCTTCTTCACAGTCCAGCTCTCACATCCATACATGACCACAGGAAAGACCATAGCCTTGACTAGGCGAACCTTTGTTGGCAAAGTAATGTCTCTGCTTTTGAATATGCTATCTAGGTTGGTCATAACTTTCCTTCCAAGGAGTAACCGTCTAGGGCTAATTTATCTTCACTACTGATGCAATATCTTCTAAGGATTCAATACACTATGGTACTAGGCATTTAAATTCTGATTGAGAATGTGACCTGTTTCTAGTCCCATATGAGCCTTGGGGAAGTTGCCCAATGTATTTCTTTACAGTGGTTCTTTCTCTGGATTCAGGTATTTTCTTCTCAGGAGATGTAAGTGACGTGGGTTCAGTCCCTGGGTTGGGAAGATCCCCTGGAGGAGGGCATGGCAATCCACTCCAGTATTCTTGCCTAGAGAATCCCATGGACAGAGGAGCATGGTGGGCTACAGTCCATTGGGTCACAAAGAGTCAGACATAACTGAAGCTACTTAGCATGCACCCACGCATCCATGTTGTTCAGCCAAATGTTTAAGGGAGTTGCTCTGTAGGTCTCTAGAGTTCTCTTTCTTTCCAGATCTTTGCTCTTTTGGTGCCACTGAAATTCTAGCCCCTGTGGCTTCCTGAAGCCCCTACCTCTGTCTCCTCGACTCAGAAAGCCCACTGAGCTCTGTTTGGGTTCACCCTTCCTACAGTGTGGCCTTGCACTACACTCCTAGCCGATCACTGGAGCTCATGACATTTGTCTCCTTTCTCTCAAGGATCTATGACCTGTGCTTCTTATGTTAGGTGCCTGGAAACCATTGTTTCAGAGATTCTATTGAGTTGTTAGTTGTTTAAAGTAGAAGAATAAATTCAAACTGGGCTACTCTACAAAAGTCGGCAGAGTATCTGTGTGTTGTATATGTGAACATTGACTAGAAAGTACTGTAAAGAGTATAGTGACTGAGCCAAACAAAGTTGCTTCTTTGAATAAGTAGATCGTATTATGTATTGCCTTCAAGTCTTTTACTTTTATTTTCACATGAAAGGACTATTGAAGTAACATTGGGTTAAAGATCTATATGAAATGGATAAATGTGGGGCTTCATATTCACACAAACCTATTTTCTGACCATGATTATACCCCTGTAAGTGGGATAACATAGGGCCACTGACTTAATCCTTCTGCAAATGTAAAACAGAAGCTGGTACATTAATCCCACATGGTTATTATGAGGATTAAATATCCATCACTTCTCTGCAGTTTTTATGATGAAACTTTATTCTGAGATCCATGCAACATGATGGATCAAGGATTACATGTAAAGTTCTTAGTGGAATCATCCACAAAACAGGGAGGACTTCCCTGGTGGCTCAGATGGTAAGGAATCTGCCTGCAATGCAGGAGACCCGAGTTCAAGCCCTGGGTTGGGAAGATCCCCTGGAGAAGAAAATGCCAACCCACTCCAGTATTCTTGCTTGGTAAATCCCATGGACAGAGGAATCTGGCAGGCTACAGTCCATGGGGTTGCAAAGAGTTGAACATGACTGAGCGACTAACACATAGATAAGTTCCTTTCCACGTTACCTTCCCACCAAGCAACAGGACAGTTATTGCATTGGGAATGCTAGAGAATGAAGGTCTAATTTCTGAAAACTTCTTAAATTGGGGGATTCTCAAGTAGTTTTTTTTTTTTTTTCTGCTCCAATGAACAGGCAGATAAACTTTGTTCAATTACTTTGTAACTCTGACCCTGGATATGAGACTCCAAAAGTATAACGATGAATTAGCCCATTTTTCATTTTGACAGGCTTTCTTCATATGATTTCCAAACTCTGCTTCCTAAACTCTTCTTCCAGGTAGCTAGCATATAATTTTGCTTATAGTTGAGCCCCTATTTCACTGACTTTTATTCCCTATTTTGCTGTTTCCTCTTTTTCTCACATCCTTCACTGAGCTTCTCTGATTATTTATTTGTGATCCCTGTACGATATGCTGTGCTATGCTGGGCTTATTTACTCAGTTGTGTCTGTCTCTTTGTGACTCCATGGACTGTAGTCCACCAGGCTCCTCTGTCCATGGGATTTTCCAGGCAAGAACACTGGAGCCAGTAGCCACTCCCTCTCCAGGGGGTCTTCCCGTCCCAAGGATTGAACCTGGGTCCCCTGAATTGCAGGCAGATTCTTTATCAGCTAAGCTACCAGGGAAGCCTGTGCCATATGCTGCAGCTACTTCTACTGCTAAGTTGCATCAGTCGTGTCCAACTTTGTGCGACCCCATAGATAGCAGCCCACCAGGCTCCCCCTCCCTGGGATTCTCCAGGCAAGAACACTGGAGTGGGTTGCCATTTCCTTCTCCAATGCATGAAAGTTAAAAGTGAAAGTGAATTCGCTCAGTCGTGTCCGACTCTTCACAACCCCGTGGACTGCAGCAATATTTGCTTTAACTCTGCCTTTGAAACTCTTGCTAATACATTAGTTACCTCTTCTCAGAGCTTTATTCTTCAGTAGTTTATGGCTTTCACCATTACCACACTATCACTGCAGTTACAAAGACTCAGCATCTTCTGATGTTTTGTTACTTGGGTTTTCATATTTGCAAGCCCTGATGATGCTTTCCTTATAAAATCTCACTCACAGGAAAAGCTCTCACACAGTTAGTGGTGAAGTGGAAAGAACATGGAGTGTAATGACCAAAAATCCAAGTGTGAATCCGGGTTTGTGGCACAGCATGACTTCTGGTGAATTCATTAAACTCTCTGAGCTTCAGCTTCAATATCTTTTCTAATAATATGGAACTGAAAGAATTATAGAAGTTAAAATTGAATAACCTGTGAAGTACTGTGAAGTACTCAATGACTGTTCACTTGCTTCCAAACTGTATATTTCTAAATCTCACTCTTGATGCCCAGATTTTGACAAAAAATTTCTGGTATTTTCTTCACTTTTAATTTTATTTTTCATTTTTACTAGCAGGGAATAGTCATCCTGAATAAGACTGTGGAGTATCAAATGAGAGATATAAAAATTGCTATGCATGTATATTGATGTATTTGTGTATAAGTGTGTGTGCACGTGCACATGTGCTCAGTTTTGTCCGACTCTTTGCAACCCCATTGACTGTAGCCTGCCAAGCTCTTCTATCCACAGAATTTTCCAGGCAATAATGCCACTGGATTGGAATGCCATTTCCTACTCCAGGGAATCGTTCCAGCCCAGAACCCACATCTCTTGTGTCTTCTACATTGACAGGCAGATTCTTTACCACCACACCATCTGGGAAGCCCTCTAAGATGTATTTGGTTGTCAGTAAAACTATTTAACACAACATATGTAAATTAAGAATCCCAATCCCAAAGAAAGGCAATGCCAAAGAATGCTCAAACTACCACACAATTGCACTCATCTCACATGCTAGTAAAGTAATGCTCAAAATTCTACAAGCCAGGCTTCAGCAATATGTGAACCGTGAACTTCCTGATGTTCAAGCTGGATTTAGAAAAGGCAGAGGAACCAGAGATCAAATTGCCAACATCTGCTGGATCATGGAAAAAGCAAGAGAGTTCCAGAAAAACATCTATTTCTGCTTTATTGACTATGCCAAAGCCTTTGACTGTGTAGATCACAATAAACTGTGGAAAATTCTGAGAGAGATGGGAATACCAGACCACCTGATCTGCCTCTTGAGAAATTTGTATGCAGGTCAGGAAGCAACAGTTAGAACTGGTCATGGAACAACAGACTGGTTCCAAATAGGAAAAGGAGTATGTCAAGGCTGTATATTGTCACCATGTTTATTTAACTTATATGCAGAGTACATCATAAGAAATGCTGGAGTGGAAGAAACACAAGCTGGAATCAAGATTGCTGGGAGAAATATCAATAACCTCAGATATGCAGATGACACCACCCTTATGGCAGAAAGTGAAGAGGAACTAAAAAGCCTCTTGATGAAAGTGAAAGTGGAGAGTGAAAAGGTTGGCTTAAGGCTCAACATTCAGAAAACGAAGATCATGGCATCTGGTCCCATGACTACATGGGAAATGGATGGAGAAACAGTGGAAACAGTGTCAGACTTTCTTTTTCTGGGCTCCAAAATCACTGCAGATGGTGACTGCAGCCATGAAATTAAAAGATGCTTACTCCTTGGAAGGAAAGTTATGACCAACCTAGATAGCATATTCAAAAGCAGAGACATCACTTTGCCAACAAAGGTTCGCCTAGTCAAGGCTATGGTCTTTCCTGTGGTCATGTATGGATGTGAGAGCTGGACTGTGAAGAAGGCTGAGCACTGAAGAATTGATGCTTTTGAACTGTGGTGTTGGAGAAGACTCTTGAGAGTCCCTTGGACTGCAAGGAGATCCAACCAGTCCATTCTGAAGGAGATCAGCCCTGGGATTTCTTTGGAAGGAATGATGCTAAAGCTGAAACTCCAGTATTTTGGCCACCTCATGCGAAGAGTTGACTCATTGGAGAAGACTCTAATGCTGGGAGGGATTGGGGGCAGGAGGAGAAGGGGACGACAGAGGATGAGATGGTTGGATGGCATCACTAACTTGATGGATGTGAGTCTGCGTGACCTCCGGGAGTTGGTGATGAACAGGGAGGCCTGGCGTGCTGTGGTTCATGGGGGTCACAAAGAGTCGGACACGACTGAGCTACTGATCTGATCTGATGTAAATTAAACCATCATACTGTATGTCTTAAACTTATATAATAATGTATAGCAATCATTTCTCAATAAAACTGTGAAAAGATATTGAAACTTAAACAGTAAATAAATGAATTCATTCATCTGAGAAAAATACCAAGGGTAGTGCAGGCTTTTGGGGTGGTTAATTCAGCAGGGTTCTTTACATATCCCTTTATCTCAAAAACAATGTTGGTTTCATCCAAGATAACTCTCATTATTTCAGAAATTGAGGTTATATGTGTTGTCTTTCTTCTTCCAATAATCAAGAGATATTGGTTTCCTGCAGCTTTATCAGCCTTCAGCAAACATTTCCTCTATTCTCACTGTCCACAACTGGATCATAAACAGCCATTGACAAGAGAGAATAGATTACCTTTAGCCAGACTGGCCCATTCCTAGAATGAGGAAAATTTCTCATGCTGTGTTGCTGCTACACAGAGGAAGAAGAGTTGGAGGAATATTGAGAGTTAGTTGAGTGAATATAAATATTTGTTGAGTGAATATCAGATATTGTCAATGAACAACTTCATATTTCTTGGAACTATATTGCTGCTCATATCAGATCTAATAAATAATTGTTGAATAAATTCCCTACCAAAATCCTCTAATTATGTGCTTCTGATCTTTCTCTCTACTAAGGCTCACTTTCTTCTCCATATCTAGCATATGTTCTCTCTTTTCCTATCACGTACTAAGATGGACTCTTAATTTGATTGTGAATCTTTCACATTTTGTTTCCTTTCATTTTCCAAAGTTGGAATGATAATCTTCTCCCCAAAACAGTCTTTGTCCCTGAAGACTTGCAAGATCAAACATTGTCAGTTCTAGTCACAGAATCCAAGCAATCTCAGCATTCTGGCACATTTTCTTTAATTTTTGGAATAGTTATAGATGTGTTTCAGTCTTTCTTTCCTGTTCAATCAGTAATAAGCCTTAAAAAGTGAAAAGTTGCTCAGTCGTGTCCTACCCTTTGTGATCCAATCCAACCCATGGAATTCTCCAGGCCAGAATACTGGAGTGGGTAGCCTTTCCCTTCTCCAGGGGATCTTCCCAACCGAGGGATCAAACCCAGGTCTCCAGCATTGCGGGCAAATTCTTTACCAGCTGAGCCACAGGGGAAACCCAAGAATATTAAAATGGGTATCCTATCCCCGCTCTAGGGAATCTTCCCAAACCAGGAATAGAACCAGGGTCTCCTGCATTGCAGGCAGATTCTTTACCAACTGAGCTGTCAGGGAAGCCCTGGAGAATTCTTCGTTCTAGGCGATGTATGTCCTGTGAGGATGCTGTGTATGCTAGGCATTGGCAAGACAGTAATGTTTGAGCAGCATAGAAATCACTGAGATTAAACAGATTGTATAATTAATAAAGCAAACACTATTGCTTTTAATGTAAAATACATGGAGTACTCAAATTACGTGTGTGCATGCTCAGTCATATCCAACTCTTTTGAGACCCCATGGACTATAGCCCACCTTTATCCACTATCCATGGGGTTTTTTAGGCAAGAATACTAGATTGAGTTGCCATGCCCTCCCTTTTCCAGGGGATCTTCCTGACCCAGGGAGTGAATCCACGTGTCTCCTGTGTCTCCTGCATTGCAGGCACATTCTTTACCCACTGAGCCACCAAATAGACATGAGTAAGTTACTTAAGCATCAGATTCTCTTATTCCATTTCCAAAGATTCTGATTCAGATCTAGGGTGGTATAAAAAAGTCAGCATTTTAAAGAAATGTTCCAAAAGACTCCAATAAGAATTGGATAAACAACATTTGGCTAAATGAGTAGCATTCAACAAATTTCTTCTCTTTACATCAGTACAAGAATACAGAAGTAAGGTTTCATAGCCAATACTAAATGCTCCTGAGTGAATGAATATCCCTGATCCCATGAGGAACTGCTAAAGAGAATTACTGAGTATTTAAAAATATATTTAAAGGAGGAGCAAGGATGGACATGTGAGGGCAGGGGCAGAGCTAGAAAGTACCAGATGGAAAGATTGAGTTCTGACTATGAAGGGCCTTGAATGCAATGCTAATTTTGTACTCTCCTGAAATCAGTAGGAAGTCTTGGAAGGTTTCTGCGCAGGGAATAACACTATATAATTTGTGTGGTAGAAAGCCAACTTTATCCAAATGTGATGGATTGACCAGAAAGGGGAAACTGGACGCAGAGGAGAACCACACGTGATCAAAACCACAAATGGTTTCTTCAGGCCACAGGGACAGGTGAGGCCTCCATGGTGCAAAGGCCACTGTACCATGAATCAACATAAGACAAGGTTGTGAGTGGTTAGCTATGATTTCCATTTGGAGCCAAAAGTGATTCATCTCCATGAGGCCAGTGACCACTAGTGGCTACTCAGTCCAGAAAAATGTTTCTCAAAGCGGAGACACTCTGTGCCAAAATCTAAAACACAAGAATCAGCCCAAGAAAACCGTTTTTTTTTTTTTTTTCCCTACTTATGAATAATAATGGAAATTGAAGTTTAAACCTAGCAACTTATAGGGAGTAACAAATATTTTATATTAACAATGTATCATTAGCCTCATGTTTTAAGAAAAAAAAAAAAAAAAAAAGCTAGTATATTGAAAGAATGGCTGAGGCATATTGTTTACACATAGTTTAAATTAGAGTGGAGATTCGGTCTCCCAGAGCTGGCAACACCAGGGTCAGGTGTGAGGAAAGCCCTGGTGTTCTATACTTAGAGCAGAGGAAATAGGTCATTGCGGGTGGCCAGGGAAACAGGCTTTCCCCCAATAACAAAAATATTCTCTGCCTTTGCCACGTATCTCCACTGACATTTCTGTTTTAACATCTTTCCAATGAGTCCACTTGCTGGACAAAATGTTAGATGGTAAAACTGGAGACACTGGAGTTAGTTCTTTCCTTTGGAGAGGGACCAAGGAATGAGGGAAACTGATTCTGTGCCCGGAAAGAAGTCAAGTTGAAGAGCCAAAAGTTATCAGGAAGACAGACAATATTAAATGGATAGTTAGCTAATTTTCCTAGTCTCTTAAATGCTAAAGACAATCTTTTAAAATCAGTATAACTCAAACTGATATCTGCTGTTCCCTAATCTTCTTCTTGGAGCTTCCATCCAATGCCCCCCAGCCTCCACTTCATTTTAATCATTATCCTAGCCCCAGGATATGCAAATCCACTTCCATGGATTAGCAAGAAAATAGATTTCATGTTAAGACGAAGCTAAGAGAGAATTTCATCATAAAACCAACAAGCACCATTTGAAGCATCTCCTTTAGACATTTCTGCAATGTATCTATTTATTGAACTGCCTGGGAAGACTTTTCCCCTTCTGTAGAGATGCAAGTCCCTCCTGTCTCCTCCTTTCCACTCTCCTCCCTTCTCCTCCCCTTTCCCTCCTCTCCTCTCCTTCCTGCAAGCAAGCAGAGCAATTCTGTTCAAGCCGCCAACCTACCAATCACTTCTGGTTCTTAGCAAGGCAACAGGCCTCAAATTTAAAAGAAAAGAATAGTTCTCCCCCTCTTATTATCATTTCTGATTAATTCTGTTGTTTTATCTACTTTTCCTTTATTTTTGCTATAAGGGGGGAAAAAAGTAGAAGACAGCTAAATGAGGAGGACAGGATTTGCATAGCTATCTCTGCTGCATGTTGGACTAGGGAAGCCCAGCATTTATTTCTCAGGTGGTCCTCAATGAATTTACTCTGTGCTGGCCAGTGAGTTGAGTGCTGGCATCTCTGAACTCCAAAAATGAAGCCCAGCCTGGTGTCTATCTATCTCATATTCTGAACTTTGATATTTCAGTTCAGTGTCTCACAGGTGGTCCTCAGGCAAATTTCACCATAGTTCAAACAGCTGTTACGTGAATATATTACCTTTAAAAATTGTTGAAAAGATGATAAATTAGGAGAATTTTTCTCAGGGGCTGAACCACTCTTTTGGCTTCCCACCAGCCATGATTCTGACTACATCCCAATTGTGGGAGAAAGGGAGTAAGCAGTTCATACTTCAGCTGGCCCTAGAACTGATTCTTCAAGCCACAAGGTAGAGAGGAATCTATCAAGTGGTTTTTTACTTAAAGTATGAGTAATAAACTCATCTCAATTATGGAATCCAAAATGGGAATTGGAATTAATGAAGTGGCAGGGCCAGATACAGAATTTGTGGGGCCTAGAACAAGTTGAAAATGGGGAGGAGGCTTGTTCAAAAAGGCAAGAAAATGTGCTAAATGTGTGTGCATTAACAATTAAATTTTTTTTTGTTTCTTCTCTCTTCTCTCAACTTTCCATGTTTTTTAAAAATTGCTTTTAATTATATAAGTAAAAAATAAAAAAATAATTATTAATATATTTGTCATTCATTTATACAGTTCAGTGCTATTTTTAGATGCAAATACAGAAGCATTTGACTGATGTGGAACCACCAAAATTACACAACTCATATTTCATAGCTCATATATGCATTCTTGGTAGAATGTATGCAAAAGCGTTACACAAAGCACAACTGTTTTTGTTTGTCCAAAGAAGGGCATATTCTTTTTTTTAACTTTTATTTTTTATTTTAGTAGAGTTGATTTTTGGAGAAGGCAACGGCACCCCACTCTGTACTCTTGCCTAGAAAATCCCATGGATGGAGGAGCCTGGTAGGCTGCAGTCCATGGGGTCACTAAGAGTCGGACACAACCGAGAGACTTCACTTTTACTTTTCACTTTCATGCATTGGAGAAGGAAATGGCAGCCCACTCCAGTGTTCTTGCCTGGAGAATCCCAGGGATGGCAGAGTCTGGTGGGCTGTCGTGTATGGGGTCGCACTGAGTTGGACACGACTGAAGCGACTTAGCAGCAGCAGAGTTGATTTACAATGTTTGAGGTGTACAGCAAAGTGACTTAGTTATACATGTACATACATATATATATATCCTTTTCTACTATATGTTATTATAAGATATTAATATGGTTCCCTGTGCTATACAATAGTTCTTTATTATTTATTTATTTTATATATAGTTGTCTGTATTGGTTAATTTGAAATTCTAAATTTATCCCTCTTCTGCTTTCCCCTTTGGTACCCATAAGTTTGTTTTCTGTGTCTGTGAGTTTATTTCTGTTTTTATATAAGTTCATTTGCATCAATTTTTTTAGATTCTATATGTAAGTTATATCATATTATATTTGTTTCTCTCTGTCTTACTTCACTTAGTGTGATAATCTCTACGTTCACCCATGTTGCAACAAATCAGATTATTTCACTCATTTTTATGGCTGAGTAATATTCCATTATATGTATATATACACATATATATACCACATCTTCTTTATCCAGTTGTCCACTGATGAACATTTAGGCTTATCAATATTCTTGACTTTGGCCTAAGGAAAAACTGAAAGGAAAATGACCTGTGAATTAATTGCCCCATATTTTCCTTTGCTTCTATGTCATCATTTCTAGCAAAAGTCATTGATTAATTCAAGAAAGTAACATCAGTAAGAAAAGATACAAAGAGTTCTCTGGTTATTGTTTTTCTTAGAACGTAATTTCTTTCTGAATTTGAAGCATGCTCTTGTTCTAAAAGAAAGCATGGCCTCTTTGCAGCTGTCAGCACTCCTGCCCACTCAGATCTAGACATAACACGTTTAGCTTGTACTCACTTGGAGTCTCAGTGAACGCTCACACATTGTGAGTCCAGCTGAATTCTGTGCTTATGAGGTGGAAAGGAACAGTGGACCCACATACTAAGCATCCCTCTGCTCTCAAGTTGCTCAAATGTCTCATTAGATTAAACTTGTAAAACATAAGTTCAAAAATAAAATTATCAAGAATTTTAGATGGTGACAACAAAACATCAAACCGAGAATGAGGCTCTTCTGAGCGTGGGACCCAGTATAAATGCACAGATTACAAGCCCAAAAGGAAAGTTCAGTAAGTGACCATTCTGCCTTATCCTTCTCACTCCTGCCCCCAGTTATCCTTGGGCACCTACGAGGCCATCTTCTTGGAATTAGATGAGGAATCTTGTCTTCTCTCTTCTTCCCCATTTTCATAGCTTTTCCATTCTTTTATCTTTTTTGTCCTTCTCCCCTAAATCAGGCTCTTCTCATACTTGGTGGCAATATTTAGCTCCATTTTTCCCTGCAAAAGTGGGTTGAAGTGGTTTAAGAAAAAGATCTCCACTCTGGTTGACCTTCTTCAGGAGGTATTTTAGAAAAAGCAAGTCTAGTATGTTGAAGGGAAAGTGTATTTTATAATTTTTTTGGAGTGTATGCTATCTTTGGAATCACTCATTGATGTAAGTAATGAAGAGCTATGAAGATTTAAAATAGAAAAGGAAATTGAAAAAATAGGAAATATTTCAATTTAAGAAAGTCTTTCTGATATATAGCATGGGCTTAAATTGGAGGAATACAAAATAAATCATGGAGGCTAATTAAAAGAAAGCCGTTCTACAGTTTTAGTAAAATGACAGTTGTCCAAGATTCTAGAATTGAGTGATATTGTGCTTCCTTTATTTCACTTATGTTATAGGAATAGAAGAGTCAAAAATTATTTAGTTGACAGCTTCAGGACTGGAGAAATCTCTCCCAACCAGAAGTAACCGATGGCAAAAGGGAGACAGAGGCATGTGAAAGAAGACAGGTGGCTCTCCCTGAAGCGTGAGAGAAGAGGCTGTCTGCACCAGTAGAATAACTCTTCACAATTTCTGTTGGAAGCTGCATCCCCTTGTGAGGTTATACAAGCTTGAGGGTGCCTTGGAGCCTATTGTATTGAAAAACACTGAAAATCCCCTGGGATATAAGTTTTTCAAGTTAAAGCCCCTCTCTGCCCACTTTCAGATTGAGTTCTTTCTTCTACAGTGTTTTCACACTTCTTCTTAATGGCTTAATCTAAGGATGTGAGAAAGTAGGAAGAGAAAGTCATTACCATTCCCTACACATGAAAATATGCTTTGTTCTTGAAAGCCTGCTTTCCTGCCTAGGCAACCAAATTAAAGGAATTCTTTGTTCTATCTGATGAAAACAGAATTTTAACAGAAACTGTCCCATGTTAGTTCTGACTTTACCTGGGTATTTTGGTTTGGGGTTTTCCAATTTGGTCTGGGTCTACCTTCATATCATGATACAGGAAATTCAGGGGGATTTTTTGAGATAGTTACCTGTATTTGGCTTATAAAATTGCTTCTTACTTTAATTAGAGTCACATGAGGAAGACTAAAAGCACTGTCAGGCTCTTTTATCATACATTTGGATTTTAAGAAAGTTTAGATTGTTTTATATAACAATGTCAAGATAAATGGAAACAAAACTGTGAATACTTAAGTGTTTTCTTTTAGAATAATAACTCTTTTGTTTTTTTTTTTAACTTATTGTTAGCATGGTATAAAAACTGCTGGAGAATTATCATATGCCTGCTACTCATTTGGAAATCCCCAGACACAAATTCCAAGTTAACATTTTTAACTAATAAATACAAATAAATCAAGTTCTAAAAGTTAGTATTCTAATTCGACTCTTAAATGTAGAAATGAGTCTAAGCCTCTTTTGACAGTTTGATGACCTGAGACACTTTTAAAAGTTATATTAAGGAGTTAAAGCAGTTTGAAAGGCAATGTGCTTTCCTCCAGAGGTTTGATATTCTCAAAACTAAAAGTAAAGCCAGAATTTCAGCAAAATAAAATTTTATTATTATTGTCAATTTTACAGGAATAAAAAATGAAATGCATTCATTCTTATGAAAATTTTCCCAAACCATGTCCCAAAGATGCAGATACTCCAACTACAGATTGATAATAGAGATTAGACAGTATGTGTTACAGTGTTTATTGGTCAGTCATGTCTGATTCTTTGCAACCCCATGGACTTGACCCTCGCTGCTCCCTCCTCCGCTCCCACCCCCCCCCCCCCCCCCTTTCCGTCCATGGAATTCTCCAGGCAAGAATACTGTACTGGAGTGGGTAGTCATTCTCCTCTCCAAGGGAATCTTCTGCACCAAGGGATCAAACCCCGGTCTCCCGCATTGCAGGCAGATTATTTATCATCTGAACCAACAGGGAACCCCAGCGATTAGATAGTACTTATCTTTTTCTAGAGTCAGTTATATTCAAATATTTCAAAATTCTTACAAAACTGCTTTACAAACTAAGATGTTCTTTTGACCATAGTATACTTAAACCAATGTATTTCTAAAGTCCTATTATAGTTGGAAAGCAACACAACAATCAGAGGTAGAGCAGAGGACCTCACTTGTGCCACCCAGGCATCCGTAGCTGGCAACGCCAGATTCTGATTATATTTATCTTTTGTTTGCCAGACCCTTCTGAAAGTGTCCCATTGTTTTACATCATCAGCTAGCATAGTTCTTCTTTAAAGACTGCTGAACTGATAGGCACTTACTCGCCCCATTTCTATAAAAATCCTAGAGTATAATTGACAAGAGAAACTACCCCTGTCTCTCTCTTCCTCACTCACTCTGACTCTTTTTCTTTTTCTGTAACAAAGTAACTGCCCTGTAAACTTGATCCCATCTGTTCTTATTCAAGAAAAGAAGGGGAAAATAATTAAAATCAGGTCCCACTAATTAGAGGAAAATTGTATGTAAATAACTGAAAAGTCTTTTCATTTTTATGGTTAACATTGCTACCGAGGCTTTAACTGACTATTGGGCCTAAAGGGTTATGTGCTTTTTTTAAGTGACATGTGCTTCTGGCCAAGTACTGGCTGGGACATGTTGTGAGTAGTTTTAGATCATCACAGCTCTGGCTATTTTAGTCTGTGTCACTGCTTGGAGTTGTAATTAATTTGCATGATCCTAAAAATCATAATTATGAAAATTTTGGTATTTGATAAGAATAACTTATATTCAGTCTTACCAAGAAAGTCATGGAACATTTAGCAGAAGGGCAAAAAAAATCTATACAGTGCCAGCAAATATCTCACATAGAAGCAGACAGCTGAAGCCTCCACAGAGCTTAACTTGTCCTTGTAAGTAATTTGTGGAATATTATGTGCTTGCTAATTAACTGTGTTCTGCACTTTAATTATATCTCTATCAGTAATAATATGTGTTGCATTTGTTTTTGGTTTTAATCTAAAAGTTCTTTCATGGACAAAAGTTTTAGCCAATGCTAATTTTAGCTCATTTTCATATAAATAATATTTATAGAAGACATATACAAATGATATTTGCACCCATATAGTAGAATATTTCATTATTTCTCTCTAGTAAATCAACATGATTTTTTTTATAAAGCCTAATACCATTGTTAGATTTCTTTCTCTCTCCTTTGGGCCTGATTTCTTTTCTTCTTTTAATTCAGTTTGTCTTGTAACAGCTAAATTTCTTAACAGGTCTTCTCATTTTTCAAATCATAAAAAGAAAAAAACATGTATAAAGAAAAGGATTAAGAAATTTATAGTTAATGTCTAAGATGTTGAAGATCCTTTTTTATTTTGAGGATCATTCAAATTATGAATATTGAAAAATAGTATGTTGCATATGTAAACAATGATCTTCAGTGCACTGATATACTTCTGTAAGAACTCTGAAAATTACTCAACAATTGTATTTTTAGTCTGTGTCCCTACTGAGTTGATAACAGGTTTAACAATAATGAATTATGTTTTAGAAACGCACTTATGTTGATTAAAGTTATAGGTGCATGATTAAAGGAAATTAAGTGTAATTTAGAGTCAGAAGTTCTGTATTTAAATATTAATTATAGTCTGTTCAGCAGCTTGACTTTTTTTGCTTTTTATTTTATATAGGAGTATAGCCAAATAACAATATGATAGTTTCAGGTGGACAGCAAAGAGAGTCATACGTATGCATGAATTTCTTCTCCTCCAAACTCTCCTCCCATCCAGGCTGTGACATAACACTGAGAAGAAATATTATATGACATCTCTTGTATGGGGACTGTAAAAAGAAATGATACAAGTGAACTTATCTATAAAACAGAAACATACAGGCTTAGAGAATGAATTTTTATGGTTGCTAGGGGAAGATATGGGGAGAAAGAATAGTTAGGGAGTTTAGGATCAGCATGTACACACTGCTATATACTTAAAGTGGATAACCAACTAGAGTCTACTCTATAACACAGGGAACTCAGCAGTTTGAATTTCGATCAGTTATTTTCTTCAAACTGCACGCTCTCTCTAAAATGAGGATAAGTAATAATAATAATAATAATCTGCTTTTACAGAGTTTTAATGAGGACCAATATTAAAGTTTATATTTACAGTTTGTATAAGCAATTTGTCAAGAATTAGTATGCTAGTCTATAAAAGTTCTTTCTTGTTTAATAGTGTTTGGGGGAAATTACAGAGGGAGAAAAGTAAAAACTAATTCCTTTTTGTTTTCTTACTGGTTTTTCATTAATTTCTCGTATCTATTTTAGAAAAGTTGATAAGCAGTGATACTGCTTTATTATGCCTTTAACAAGTAAGCAGCAGTTGTGAGGAAGTCATGCGTTCTGAATTTAGAGGTCTGTGTTCTATTTTCACCTGTTGCTAACTCGGTGGAGTCAGAGGTTCTTGTGCTCTTCACAACTCTGGTTGTCCCTCTAGAAAATGGAAGCAGTAAGGGTAGAAAATCTAAGCACCCACCTTTACTGTTCCTGGCCCTCCTCAACCACAGATGGGCAGCTTGTCTAAGTGACTGGAAGGACACAGGTCTGTGGGGAGCGCCCCTCTGTCGCTTCTCATACTGGAGCTGGACACCCTAAGAGCTGATCCTGGGAGACTGGTGGCCCCGGCTCACTTTCTCAGAGCTGTGGGATCGGGAGAAGAAGAAAATTACTGGTAGCCCTCCCCTCTGGCATGGAATAGCAACTCTCCTAGAAGCATTTTAAGGTGTAACGATATCAGAACCTATTCTTCATACTGAGACTACAGGCCATGATCCATGGGGTCTTGTGTTTGCTGCTCCTCCTTGGAGAGAAGTAGGTATAATATGATATAGGGGTTTTGTTTAAATTGCATGGTTTTTGGTTTTTTTCTTTTTCCTCTGGGAGAAATTGTTACTTGCTTCTTGTTCCATGAATTTTTTTTCTCAGTAGTGTGAGTAGATTTGTGCTGCTAGGAAGAGAGAGAGAGAGAAAGGGATGGAGAGAAGGAAGTGGAGGAAGGGAAGGAGAGAGGGAGAGAAAGAAAGAAACGGAAAAAAAAAAAAAGAATTGGGCCAATATAATATGTACATAATAGGCTCAAAATAAGAAAATTTTGCATTTGTTCTATAGACTTATATCAAGCATACTTTAGAATCTGATGTTTCTTTCCCTGAAATGAATTTCTATGTAATATTAACTTGAATTTGTTAAAAAAAACTACACATACCTGAAAGTAATATTTTTATTTAGATGAATGTGTCATCTTTTGTTTCTCCTTTAGAAAACTAATAAAACCCTCTTAGCTACAATTTGATATATTTTAGTGGTAAAATGTTATTCTAAAATGTACTTTTGAAGTAATACTTCTTCAAAATACTCTTCAGAATATAAGCAACCCATAGTTGTAGGAAAAAAAAAGAGAAGCTAAAATGCTGTGGATTTAGGATTTTAGTTGACATTTTAGTTCTTACTCCCCAAGCCCTGTTACATTGTTTTATAAACATCTAATTTAGAAATGTTATATGAGTTAGTATGAATTGCCTAGATATTCGTTATGTTGTATTTTTCATATGTTCCATAATGAATGTCTTGAATATTCTAAAGTAAACATTAACATTTAAACATTTAAAAAACACTCTATCATTAAAAATATACCAGGTAAATATTTCAATAATTTCCTTTCTTAAGAGTATAATCCATGCTTCTAAATTCAGTTTGCTTTCTCTCTGTGTTCCATTTGTATTTCCTTCGAATCACATTGCCTTGTATGCTTTCTCTCAAGCATACCTACAATAAAGCCATCTGTTGTCTAACGGTCATTCCTACATGAATCATGCTCTGTCAAAATTTTGAGGTTTATAAATGTTCAGTTAATTGAGCAGCCTGACCAGCTGAATACTTGTAAGTGCTTTATAATATCTTTCAACACTTCAAAACTTTGGCCCACTTAAAACTCCAGAATCCCAGAGCAAATGGGAGAAGTCATTCATATGGATTCTTGCTGATAAAACTAAAACCATGCTTTTGCATTTCTCAGAATTTGGAATAAAGTAAATGTAGTTCTACTCTTAAATGTTTGTTTTTGAACTGTGTCTCTGTTTTACCATAGCCAGTGATTGGAAAGTGAAAAACTTATCCAATCAGCCAATTATTTTGACAGCCTTATTCTAAACACTAGCTTGACCTTTTTTTGTCATTAATTGGGTGTTTTGGCATCATGAATGCTTACAGTTTCTAAGAATGTAGTCAATCTCTCTCTCTTTCTCCCTCTTTCACATTTTTTTCATAGTGATGAGATAGTGAACATGAATGCATAAGTAAATAATTATAACTTATATGGCAGCCACCCACCCCAATTGTCTTCCAAATATTTCTGTGCATTTCTGGGGCCATATATTTTCATGGTCTTTCCTGGCCTCAAATTCCAGAATTCACAGATTTTGAGTCTCTCTCTCTTATATTATTAGTTCCACCCTTTCTGCTCTGCACTAAACATGGAACTGAGCCCTTTTCCTTCATTCCTTCAAAAACACACACATAGAAATCTGCTCATAAAATATTATCTTTCAGTGTAGCTGATTTACTGAGAGCTTGTCAAGACTAAGACAGTTTACGTAACAATCATACAATTCTGCATATTGGTGATTTCTCTACTTAAATGTATGTTGACCCCAAGTCATACATCATATGGACTAAAAACCCTCTTCTCCTTTATAGGATAATACCTCTTTTCCCTAACCAACCCCCAACTCAGCTCTGAGTTTCCAGGGCATATGTAAAGATTCCCTAAGTCTTCTGAACATCTACTTCAGTTATTACCCTTTTTCTGTCCTTCACCAATATACACAAGGGGAAGTGACGAGTATAGAAAAGTTTCACTTTACCATTAAGGGATATTCATGGCCAAACACAAACACACACACACACACACAAGCACACACACACACACACACACACACACACACACTTAAAACACAAATGCATGCCACTCACCCTACACTCACGCCCCACAGAAAGCAAATGTATCTAGTCAGTTTCATTTCTTCTGTATGACTTTTGTACTTTCCTATCTCTGTGCTTCTTATCATAACTTATTTATTCTCGTGATGTGTGCTTTAGAAAGAATTTCTCCTTTTATAAATGACCTTTCAATATACAGCAACATCATCTCACTCCACAGTAATATCACCCAAATTCTTTGTAAAAATTAATCTTTTATTTCTTTGCAAGAAATTATCACCCTCTGAGATTATCTTTTTTTATTTAAATATTCTCAATTGTCTATCCTTGAGGAGAGGGTCCACTTTTATACTGCTTACTGCTGTATCTCTAGGACCAAGAAATATGAGTGATAATAAGTGTTCAATATATTTTTAAAAATAAATAGTTGTGTCTATTGTTAAAAATAAAAAAAATGAATTTGCTTAATAATTTTAAAATGTATGACTTATCTAATACATTTTAAATGGCACATCATATTATCTGTCCCATAATAGTTAGCATGAATTGAGTAATAATTATAACCAGGACTTCCTGAGATTTACTTGTTGGTAAAGACCACCATTTACTATGCTGATATTTAGAATTCAATGTTCAGAAGAAATAGTATTAGCTTGGGAATTAAAACAGCCTCAATAAAGATTAGCATCATAGAAATCTAACCCAATCCCCACATTTAACATTTGTGGCAACTGAGACACAGAAAAACTATCTTGCCCAATATTAATGGTAAATTTAAGTCTGGAATTCAGGTTTCTTGAGTCTCAAATGACTAATTTTCCCTGTAAACCATGTCCCAAGTCCTAATCTAAGAGTAATCAGTTACTTCATGTTTTCATTTATAGAATAAGCAGGTGAAATTAGATGATCTCTCAGCATTTGCAGTTCAATTACTCTCTTTTTTCCTTCCTCTATGTTCATCAATTATTCCACAACTTGACTGGAAATCAGTCTCCTTACATTCTCATTCATATTGTCAAGATCCTACCCAGTGGTACCTTGAGTCCCTTAACAGCTCTAAATGTCTATTCCTTACAATGAGGGAGACCCAGGTCCCATCCCTGGGTCGGGAAGATACCCTGGAGAAGGAAATAGCAACCCACTCCAGTATTCATGCCTGGAAAATGCCATGGACCGAGGAGTCTGTGGGGCTACCATCCATGGGGTGGCAAAGAGTCGGACATGACTGAGTGACTTCACTTTCACTTTCACTTAGGGGTATTGGTGCATTTGACTGGCTGCTGCTGATATACAGCACAGCAGAATTTACAATTACTGAATCTACACAAGTAGAACAATAAGGATGCTCTGACCATTTACAAGCACTTCTTTGAAGGACTTCCTGAGCATCAAAGAATAAGCCGTAGCCAATCAAATATAATGTAATACAGTCAGTTCAGTTCAGTTCAGTCGTCAGGCATGTCCGACTCTGCGACCCCATGAACCGCGGCATGGCAGCCCTCCCTGTCCATCACCAACTCCTGGAGTCCACTCAAACCCATGTCCATCGAGTCGGTGATGCCATCCAACCATCTCATCCTCTGTTGTCCCCTTCTCCCACTGCCCTCAGCATCAGGGTCTTTTCAAGTGAGTCAGCTCTTCTCATGAGGTGGCCAAAGTATTGGAGTTTCAGCTTCAACATCAGTCCTTCCAATGAACACCCAGGACTGATTTCCTTTAGGATGGACTGGTTGGATCTCCTTGCAGTCCAAGGGACTCTCAAGAGTCTTCTCCAACACCACAGTTTAAAAGCATCAATACTTCAGTGCCCAGCTTTCTTTATAGTCCAACTCTCACATCCATACATGACCACTGGAAAAACCATAGCCTTGACTAGATGGACCTTTGTTGGAAAAGTAATGTCTCTGTTTTTTAATATGTTGTCTAGGTTACTCATAACTTTCCTTCCAAGGAGTAAGTGTCTTTTAATTTCATGGCTGCAATCATCATCTGCAGTGATTTTGGAGCCCAGAAAAATAAAGTCAGCCACTGTTTCCTCATCTATTTGCCATGAAGTGATGGGACCAGATGCCATGATCTTAGTTTTCTGAATGTTGAGCTTTAAGCCAACTTTTTCACTCTCCACTTTCACTTTCATCAAGAGGCTCTTTCATTCCTCTTCACTTTCTGCCATAAGTGTGGTGTTATCTGCATATTGAGGTTATTGATATTTTTCCCAGCAATCTTGATTCCAGCTTGTATTTCTTCCAGCCCAGCGTTTCTCATGATGTACTCATATAAGTTAAATAAACAGGGTGACAATATACAGCCTTGACGTACTCCGTTTCCTATTTGGAACCAGTCTGTTGTTCCATGTCCAGTTCTAACTGTTGCTTCCTGACCTGCATACAAATTTCTCAAGAGGCAGGTCAGGTGGTCTGGTATTCCCATCTCTTTCAGAATTTTCCACAGTTTATTGTGATCCACGCAGTCAAAGGCTTTGGCATAGTCAATAAAGCAGAAATAAATGTTTTTTTTTTCTGGAACTCTCTTGCTTTTTCAATGATCCAGCAGATGTTGGCAATTTGATCTCTGGTTCCTCTGCCTTTTCTAAAACCGGCTTGAACATCTGGAAGTTCACAGTTCACATATTGCTGAAGCCTGGCTTGGAGAATTTTAAGCATTACTTTAGCGTGTGAGATGAGTGCGATTGTGCAATAGTTTGAGCATTCTTTGGCATTGCCTTTCTTTGGGTTTGGAATGAAAACTGACCTTTTCCAATCTTGTGGCCACTGCTGAGTTTTCCAAATTTGCTGACATATTGAGTGCAGCACTTTCACAGTGTCATCTTTCAGGATTTGAAATAGCTCAACTGGAATTCCATCACTTCCACTAGCTTTGTTCATAGTGATGCTTCCTAAGGCCAACTTGACTACACATTCCAGGATGTCTGGCTCTAGGTAAGTGATCACAGCATCATGATTATATGAGTTGTGAAGATCTTTTTTGTACAGTTTTTTTGTGTATTCTTGCCACCTCTTCTTAATATCTTCTGCTTCCGTTAGGTCCATACCATTTCTGTCCTTTATCGAGCCCATCTTTGCATGAAATGTTCCTTTGGTATCTCTAATTTTCTTGAAGAGATCTCTAGTCTTTCACATTCTGTTGTTTTCCTCTATTTATTTGCACTGATCACTGAGAAAGGCTTTCTTATCTCTCCTTGCTATTCTTTGGAATTCTGCATTCAAATTCTGCATTCTTTCCTTTTCTCCTTTGCTTTTCGCTTCCCTTCTTTTCACAGCTATTTGTAAGGCCTCCTTGAGTTTCTTTTTCTTGGCGATGGTCTTGATTCCTGTCTCCTGTACAATGTCACGAACCTCCATCCATAGTTCATCGGACAGTCTGTCTATCAGATCTAGTCCCTTAAATCTATTTCTCACTTCCACTGTATAGTCATAAGGGATTTGATTTATGTCATACTTGAATGATCTAGTATCAAATTGAAGTTAAAGTTACTCTTAATACAGACCAAGGTTAAAATTAAAGCACCTTAGGATAAAATTGTTAGGACTGTTTGGTAGCCAATGTGTTTATTTTCAAATTAAATTGCCTTGTTCATTATGGGGGAAAGTATGTTTTCTCTCTCCTCCATGCTATTAGTTTTTGCTTTCAAATGAGACAAGTATCTATAAACATATGTATATGAATATTACAGGCTAGAAAGGAATCTCATTCACTGGTGTAAAGTCCTTGGATAAACCAAATTTAGTCTATTTTAATTAGTTTGTTACCCAATCTTTTTTAATATCTCATAAAAGTTTTTAAATCTACCAGTTTAGTTCAAAGTTTTCTGCAGTTTAAACTTTTTCTTTTGAGAAAGAAACCTGATTGAAGTTAATTTTTCAAGATACTACATAAATTCAGAAACTTTGTTTTTCCTTTGTTTTAGGAATTTTCAGATACACTGGGGAAGTTAACATTTTCTTAATGCTATCATTGAGCCTAAAGAGGAGTTTCCAAATACTGCTTGTACAAGTGTGAAGCAAGGTAATGCCTTGTCCTGTGCACTGCCATAATTCCCTGCCTGTTCTCTCTGTTGCCTTACAGTATCTAGAACATTTGGTGAAAACAGTCAAGAAGCGACTACAAGAAATAGGAGAACAGAATAAAATATAGAGGCAAAAACCTGAAGTGTGTTTCAGGAGAGAATATCAACAATTTGAGATTTTCTATGTTTATATTATATTGATACATCACCTAGTGTTAATCTTGGATCTCTGGATTCTTCTGGAGCATTCAAGGGAGTCCATACATTTCCCAAACTTTAATATAAAACTGAATGCACATTCTTTGGGAGGTGAGAAACAAGCCATAATTTTCATCATATTTTCAAAGGGGGTCTATAAACCCTCAAAAAAAAAGCTAAGAAGGACAATACTAATAGATTCCTAGAGAATAAGCATCATAAAGATGGAAAAGAGTTAATTAATATAAATTAGCATCTCTCCTCTTCCCATCTCCAATTAATTATATTTGCCATTTTTCATTTTCAAACCTGGAAATCATATCCAACCTTAGGGCTGTACAGCTGATCAGATCAGATCAGTCGCTCAGTCGTGTCCGACTCTCTGTGACCCCATGAACTGCAGCACGCCAGGCCTCCCTATCCATCACTAGCTCTCGGAGGTCACTCAGACTCACATTCATTGAGTCAGTGATGCCATCCAGCCATCTCATCCTCTGTCATCCCCTTCTCCTCCTGCCCTCAATCCCTCCCAGCATCAGAGTCTTCTCCAATGAGTCAACTGTTCGCATGAGGTGGCCAAAATACTGGAGTTTCAGCTTTAGCATCATTCCTTCCAAAGAAATCCCAGGGCTGATCTCCTTCAGAATGGACCGGTTGGATCTCCTTGCAGTCCAAGAGACTCTCAAGAGTCTTCTCCAACACCACAGTTCAAAAGCATCAATTCTTCGGCGCTCAGCCTTCTTCATGAAGAAGAAGGTCATCCATACATGACCACAGGAAAGACCAAAGCCTTAACTAGGCGAACCTTTGTTGGCAAAGTGATGTCTCTGCTTTTGAATATGCTATCTAGGTTGGTCATAACTTTCCTTCCAAGGAGTAAGCGTCTTTTAATTTCATGGCTGCAGTCACCATCTGCAGTGATTTTGGAGCCCAGAAAAATAAAGTCTGACACTGTTTCCACTGTTTCTCCATCTATTTCCCATGTAGTGATGAGACCAGATACCATGATCTTCGTTTTCTGAATGTTGAGCTTTAAGCCAATTTTTTCACTCTCCACTTTCACTTTCATCAAGAGGCTTTTGAGTTCCTCTTCACTTTCTGCCATAAGGGTGGTATCATCTGCATATCTGAGGTTATAGGCGATAATTCTATGAAGATTTAGGGAAGGAAGTTTAGAGTGAGTTAAAAAGTAAGAAAGTAAATTTTATTAGAAAACAAAAATAAGGTTTGGCTAAATGGTAAAATAATAATTTTTATGTGCAGAAAACTTTAACATAAAGATATAAAGCAACTGTTTTTCATCTCCTATTAATTTGTTTTCATTGGTAACAGCAACCAATGTTTATTAAGAATTCACCATGTGTCTTCAATTGTGTGTAAGCATATATTTTTACATTGAGCTCTCATAATGAGCCAATGCAAGAAGGAAATAATTCCTTTAATGTTTCAGATAAAGAAACTGGAATCATCCTGGCACACCAGGAAGGATTTCCAAGAAGAGATGACATGATGTTCAATTTCCAAAGATCAATGTGTACATTTTGGAAGGGATGTGAAGTTCAAGACGGAATGGAGGGAATACAGGGACTAGGGAAGGAGCAGAATAGGAAGAATAACAAAGTTAGATGCCATTTAGGAAGAGACTGATGAGGAAGACTGAAATTTTGTCTTCTGAGATCTGCAGTAGTAGGGACTTACACTAAATCAGGATGAAGCTCTACATCAAAGCTGGGGAGTGAGCAATGTATTTTAGAATTTTTTCCAATTTCTCCCAGCTTTGACTCTTCAAACCCTGAGATTTAAGTCTCCTTAAGTCACATGCATATTCAGAATGTATAAATAGGTCAAGAATAGTTAACTATCTTAAGAAATTTCTCAACTCCTCCAGGGCAAGGAGACATGGAAAGGAAATGTGTTGACTCTGAAGACACTAAAGGGAGGATTTGGAGCCACTGCATCCCTCAAAATGGCAACAACCACCTTTAAAACATAAAATAAGCCCATGGGTAGATTTAAGAATGTATTAAAAATACATTGTGGGAACTTTCCCGGAGGTCCAGTGGTTGGGACATCATCTTCCAATGCAGTGGATGTGGGTTTGATCCTTGGTCAGGGAGCTAACATCCCACATGCCTCGGGGCCAAAAAACCAAAACATAAAACAGAAGCAATATTGTAACAAGCTCAATAAAGACTTTAAAAATGGTCCACATCAAAAACTTTTAATATATGTATATTTATAGAGCTGGACATGACGGAGCAAATAAAATATAAATATATATATTGCAAAGAACCCAGAAATCTCATTTCCAAGTATATACCCAAAAGAATTGAAAGCAGAAGCTCAAATGGATCTTTTTAAACCCATATTCATAGCAACATTTTTATAATAGCCAAAAGGTAAAGGCAACCCAAGTGTTCATTGATGGATGAATGAATATGCAAATATGCTGTTAATATATGCATACAGTGGGAAATCATTCCACCTTAAAAAGGAAGAAATTTTTAGTAGCGATGAACCCTGAAGATCGCATGATCAGTGAAATAAACCAGCCACAAAATGACAAATTTTGTATGACTGCATTTATACGAGGTGTCAGGGTTAGTCAAATTTATTGAGACAGAAAGTAGAATGTACTTTCTGGTACAGGCAGGAGTGAAAAGTGAGGAGCCATTGTTTAACAGGTACATAATTTTGGTTTAGGAAGATAAAAATGGTTTGGAAGATAGTGGTGATGTTTATACAACAATGTAAATGTACTTAATGTTACTGAACTATTCTTCAAATTATCATGGATAAAGTTATATTATGTATATTTTATCTATCAAAGAGCATAAAGCACAAGTTAATTTATTTGATAAATTTAAGGTTGATTTCTAGTCCCTAGTCTTTAAATACATAAATGCAATTAAAATCCATTCTGAATAAGGCTGGGTTAAAAATTATACATTTGTAAAACATAGTAGGTAATAGATTTATATATGTGGGATCAATATAAATGCTTTGCCTTAAATTCTTGTATATTATATAGCTTTATTTAAATATGCTTAAATAGTATATGGTTAACATTATATATCTTTGGGTTATTTATTGAATATAGTCAACTTAGAATTTCAATATCCATACTGAATATGTTGTTTGACATGGTTGATGACTAGTGGCTTATGTGGTAGGAAAATATTTTACCAGGAACTCTTAGCTAATGGGAAGGCCAATAAGATATATTATCAACACTTTGAAATGGTGGTGTATTCGCAGACTGCATAGTCTAATAAATGGCTAACAATTTGACAAATATAATTTTTTTAAAAAAAAATTAAATACACTGGAATGTCTCTATATAATGTTTTCCAGGGGTCTGGAGTTTTTTCACTGTTACATGATCCTCTTTGGGCCCTAAGCCAGTTCTTTAAAAAATGAACATTAGTGAAAAGAAAATGTTAAATGGAGGCATATTGTGATGAATTTCACTGTCTAGTATTTATTTAAAGGCTTTAACCTAATATACAACACAGTGAAACTTTGGTTTCTCATACATAATGTATTAAAAGTTTTAGTCCCTTAGAAAACATTGCCAGTGAATTACAGTGAATAACAAACCCATATATACTTAGAGCTAGGATTTTTTTTTACTAGAGTTTATTTTTTCATAGCTGTCTTGAATGGATATTTTAAACTTAAATGGGTTCCATTTCTCCTAAAATAAAGCATCTTTAGAGGAGAAATTTTAAGGGAACAGATGAAATTTCATTACCACGCATGTGGTCACACCTTGTCAGAATTTAAGTCCTGAATTTCACTGTGATATTGATATTTGCACATATTTAAAGTGACATTATTTGGCAAAAGAACAAGTATCTAGTTTGAGTTAATGGTGTGCGTAGTGGTGACTAACCACGTAGTACAAGGTTAAAACACTTTTAAAAATCACTTGTTAATGTGATAAGACCAGGGTTGTATTTTTCCTTAGCTCATTTTCAATTGGCTTTTTTGTTCATCCAATAGGTGAATAAATGTTTGCAATTGACAGATGTATTCTTGACTCAAATAGAAAGGACAGGAGGGTGAGGTATTAACTGGTAAAGAGTGATTCACACCTTCATGCACATAAATCCCTTATTTTAAAATTGAGCAGTGTTTTGAGTATAACTTACCCTAGCCTGACTCTAAACCAAGGATTCCATCTACATGAATGGAGTAATGAAATTAATCTTGTTGAAAAACACATTTCTGGAAGAAATCTGTTCTAAAGAATAATTTATTGGATACAAGTTATCTTAGACTTTCTCTTCCTTCTCCCTATAACTCTTCCTCACTCAACCTATCATCCCACAAAAAAATCGGTGAAACTAAATAAATTCCATTAAATGCTTAGATTTTACCTTCCTTGTTAGTCTCATTCTATAGCAATGCTCTTCACAGCTAATGAGTCTTTTGAAAAGTAATTTAATAGGTATTTAACAGCCACCATTTTAATCTTAATTTTCTATGGATTGATTCTGTCAATAACTTATTTTAAAAATGAAGCACAATTGTTTGTAATTGTGTTAATTTCTGCTGTACAACAATGTGGTCAGTAACTCTTAATGATTATTTAATACATTTTTGGTTTTGTTTGATCATTTGAAAAATCAAAGCTTGCCATGATTATGGTCATTGCCACTATGCAATATATTCAATTGTATCTTCTCATTTTTCCTCCTCATCTTCCCTCCTTTCCACCCTCCTAGCACAGAGCAAACTCTGAAACTGTCTTCATTACTCTGCCTCACAGGAGCTATTCTCTGTTAGCCCTCATAAAGCCTTACGCTCTGCGTACGAAGTCTAGACCATGGCCAAGGAAGACATAGAAGACCCATGTACAGTTAGGCCCACCCATCTGAATAGCTCCCTCAATATTAAGATCTTTCAAATTTTACCACCTTTTACATGTCTGTAATCAGTTAACTGCCTCCTCGGGTACACAAAGTTACTATGGTCCATTAGGGTTCCGTCTTCTTATGCCTGAGAGATGAGTCTTCCCATTCTCTCAAAAATGACAGTTCTTCACCACATGTTGACCAATGCTTCAAAGTTTTTGTCACAAATTTTACCTATGTTTGTAGTGATTAGCAGTTTGAAAATAATTCTATTAGCAATTACTGTATTTTGAACAAAATGGGAAAACTTACAGAATTCTTTTAAAAGTTTTTTAGATATGTAACACATCATAAAATCCATCCTTTTAATATGTAAAATTCAGTGGTTTTTAAGTTATATATTCATGAAGTTATGTAACCATTACTACTATTCCAAAGCATCCAGCTTTTGGTTCAGCACCAAATAAGAAACCTCATACACATTAGCAGTCACTGCCCTTGGAAATCAATAATATATTTTTGTCTCCACAGATTTACCTGTTCAAGACATTTTATATAAATGGAACCATACAATCTGCAGTTCTTGAAACTGGCTGCTTCTATTTAGCATAATGTTGGCAAGGTTCGTCTGTGTCACAGCATTTATGGGTACTTCATTACTTTAAATTGCTAATATTCCATTGTGTGGATAGATCACATTATTTATCTATTCATCAGTTGATGGGCATTTGGGATGTTTCCACTTTTTTACTATTGTGAATAATGCTGCTATCAATATTCATGTAGAAGTTTTGTGTAGACATATGTTTTCATTTCTCTTGCATATCAATCCAGCAGTCGCATTGCTTGGTCAAATAATAATGCTATGTTTAACTTTTAAAGAAACTATCAGGCTATTTTCCAAAGAAGCTAAACCATTTCACATGCCCAGCACAGTATGAGGGTTCCAGTTTCTCCACCTCCTGGCCAATGCTTGTTATTTTCTGCCTTTTTGATCACAGCCATTTTAGTAGGTATGAAGTGGTATCTCACTGTTGCTTTTATTGCATTTTTCAGGTAGCTAATAATGTTGAGCACATCTTTTCCTGTGCTTATTGGCTGTTTATGGATCTGCTTTGGATAACGGTCTATTCATATTTTTATTTTTAATCGGCTTTTTAAAAATGACTGAGTTGTAATAGTTATTTACATATTCTCAATATCAGTTCCTTATTAGATATATGATTTACAATCTTCCATTCTGTGTATAGCTTTTTCACTTTTTTGATGGTGTATTTTGAAGCTCAAAAGTTTTTAATTTTGATGATATCCAATTTATCTTTTGTTGTCCTACTGCTGTTGCTCAGGATTTTGGTATCATGTGTAAGAAATAGTTGACAAATTTGCCGTCATGAGGATTTGCATCTTTCTGTTCTTCTAAGTATTTTATAGTTTTAGCTCTTCTGTTTGGATCTTTCATCAATTTTGAGCTAATTCTTGTATATGTTTTGAGTTAGAGGTACAACTTAATTTTTTTGTATGAGGTTTCTAGTTATCCCAGCACCACTTGTTGAAGACTATTCTTTTTTTCTTTTTGGTCAAACCATGTTTATTTATTTATTATAAACTTATTTATTTTAATTGGAGGCTAATTACTTTACAATATTGTTTTGGTTTTGCCATACATCAACATGAATTCACCATGGGTATACACGTGTTTCCCATCCTGAATCCCCCTCCCACCTCCCTCCCTGGACCATCCCTCTGGGTCATCCCAGTGCACCAGCCTCAAGCATCCTGTATCATGCATCGAACCTGGACTGGCGATTTGTTTCATATTTGATATTATATATGTTTCAATGCCATTCTCCCAAATCATCCCACTCTCTCCCTCTCCCACAGAGTCCAAAAGATTGTTCTATACATCTGTGTCTCTTTTGCTGTCTCGCATACAGGGTTATTGTTACCACCTTTATAAATTCCATATATATGTGTTAGTATACTGTATTGGTGTTTTTCTTTCTGGCTTACTTCACTCTGTATAATAGGCTCCAGTTTCATCCACCTCATTAGAACTGATTCAAATGTATTCTTTTTAATGGCTGAGTAATACTCCATTGTGTATATGTACCACAGCTTTCTTATCCATTCACCTGCTGATGGACATCTAGGTTGCTTCCATGTCCTGGCTATTATAAACAGTGCTGCGATGAACACTGGGGTACATGTGTCTCTTTCAATTCTGGTTTCCTTGGTGTGTATGCCCAGCAGTGGGATTGCTGGATCATAAGGCAGTTATATTCCCAGTTTTTAAAGGTATCTCCACACTGTTCTCCATACTGGCTGTACTAGTTTGCATTCCCACCAACAGTGTAAGAGGGTTCCCTTTTCTCCACACCCTCTCCAGCATTTATTGCTTTTAGACTTTTGGATCACAGGCATTCTGACTGGCATGAAATGGTACCTCATTGTGGTTTTGATATAATGAGTGATGTTGAGCATCTTTTCATGTGTTTGTTAGCCATCTATATTTCTTCTTTGGAGAAATGTCTATTTAGTTCTTTGGCCCATTTTTTGATTGGGTCGTTTATTTTTCTGGAATTGAGCTGCAGGAGTTGCTTGGATATTTTTGAGATAAATTCTTTGTCAGTTGCTTCATTTGCTGTTATTTTCTCCCATTCTGAAGGCTGTCTTTTCACCTTGCTTATAGTTTCCTTTGTTGTGCTGAAGCTTTTTAATTTTAATTAGGTCTCATTTGTTTATTTTTTCTTTTATTTCCAATATTCTGGGAGGTGGGTCATAGAGGATCCTCCTGTGATGTATGTCGGAGAGTGTTTTGCCTATGTTCTCCTCTAGGAGTTTTATAGTTTCTGGTCTTATGTTTAGATCTTTAATCCATTTTGAGTTTATTTTTGTGTATGGTGTTAGAAAGTGTTCTAGTTTCATTCTTTTACAAGTGTTTGACCAGTTTTCCCAGCACCACTTGTTAAAGAGATTGTCTTTAATCCATTGTATAGTCTATAAAACACTGATGAAAGAAATCAAAGAGGACACTAATAGATGGATAAATATACAATGGTCACAGATTGGAAGAAACAATATAGTGAAAATGAGTATACTATCCAAAGCAATCTATAGATTCAATGCAATCCCTATCAAGCTACCAATGGTATTTTTCACAGAGCTAGAACAAATAATTTCACAATTTGTATGGAAATACAAAAAACCTCTAATAGCCAAAGCAATCTTGAGAAAGAAGAATGGAACTGGAGGAATCAACCTGCCTGACTTCAGGCTCTGCTACAAAGCCACAGCTATCACGACAGTATGGTACTGGCACAAAGACAGAAATATAGATCAATGATTTCTTTCACCAGTGTTTTATAGTTTTATATATATAGGTCTTTAGTTTCTTTAGGTAGATATATTCCTAAGTATTTTATTCTTTTCGTTGCAATGGTGAATGGAATTGTTTCCTTAATTTCTCTTTCTGTTTTCTCATTATTAGTGTACAGGAATGCAAGGGATTTCTGTGTGTTGATTTTATATCCTGCAGCTTTACTATATTCATTGATTAGTTCTAGTAATTTTCTGGTGGAGTCTTTAGGGTTTTCTATGTAGAGGATCATGTTATCTGCAGTGAGAGTTTTACTTCTTCTTTTCCAATTTGGATTCCTTTTATTTCTTTTTCTGCTCTGATTGCTGTGGCCAAAACTTCCAAAACTATGTTGAATAGTAATGGTGAAAGGGGGCACCCTTGTCTTGTTCCTAACTTTAGAGGAAATGCTTTCCATTTTTCACCATTGAGGATAATGTTTGCTATAGGTTTGTCATATATAGCTTTTATTATGTTGAGGTATGTTCCTTCTATTCCTGCTTTCTGGAGAGTTTTTATCATAAATGGATGTTGAACTTTGTCAAAGGCTTTCTCTGCATCTATTGAGATAATCATATGGCTTTTATTTTTCAAATTTTAATGTGGTGTATTACATTGATTTATGGATATTGAAGAATCCTTGCATCCCTGGGATAAAGCTCACTTGGTCATAGTGTGTGATCTTTTTAATGTGTTGTTGGATTCTGATTGATAGAATTTTGTTAAGGACTTTTGCATCTATGTTCATCAGTGATACTGGCCTGTAGTTTTCTTTTTTTGTGGGATCTTTGTCAGGTTTTGGTATTAGGGTGATGGTGGCCTCATAGAATGAGTTTGGAAGTTTACCTTCCTCTGCAATTTTCTGGAAGAGTTTGAATAGTATAGGTGTTGCTGCTGCTGCTGCTGCTAAGTCGCTTCAGTCGTGTCCGACTCTGTACGACCCCAGAGATGACAGCCCACCAGGCTCCCCCAGCCCTGGGAGTCTCTAGGCAAGAACACTGGAGTGATAGGTGTTAGCTCTTCTCTAAAGTTTTGGTAGAATTCAGCTGTGAAGCCGTCTGGCCCTGGGCTTTTGTTTGCCAGAAGATTTCTGATTACAGTTTCAATTTCCGTGTTTGTGATGAGTCTGTTAAGATTTTCTATTTCTTCCTGGTCCAGTTTTGGAAAGTTGTACTTTTCTAAGAATTTGTCCATTTCTTCCAAGTTGTCCATTTTATTGGCATATAATTGCTGATAGTAGTCTCTTATGATCCTTTGTATTTCTGTGTTGTCTGTTGGGATCTCTCCATTTTCATTTCTAATTTTATTGATTTGATTTTTTTCCCTTTGTTTCTTGATGAGTCTGGCTAATGGTTTGTCAATTTTATTTACCCTTTCAAAGAACCAGCTTTTGGCTTTGTTGATTTTTGCCATGATCTCTTTTGTTTCTTTTGCATTTATTTCTGCCCTAATTTTTAAGATTTCTTTCCTTCTACTAACCCTGGGGTTCTTCATTTCTTCCTTTTCTAGTTGCTTTAGGTGTAGACTTAGGTTATTTATTTGACTTTTTCTTGTTTCTTGAGGTATGCCTGTATTGCTATGAACCTTCCCCTTAGCACTGCTTTTACAGTGTCCCACAGGTTTTGGGTTGTTGTATTTTCATTTTCATTCATTTCTATACATATTTTGATTTCTTTTTTGATTTCTTCTGTGATTTGTTGGTTATTCAGCAGCGTGTTGTTCAGCCTCCATATGTTTTAATTTTTAATAGTTTTTCTCCTGTAATTGAGATCTAATCTTACAGCATTGTGGTAGAAAAGATGCTTGGAATGATTTAATTTTTTTGAATTTACCAAGACTAGATTTATGGCCCCAGAGAAGGCAATGGCACCCCACTCCAGTACTTTTGCCTAGAAAATCCCATGGACGGAGAAGCCTGGTAGGCTGCAGTCCATGGGGTCTCTAAGAGTCGCACACAACTGAGCGACTTCACTTTCACTTTTCACTTTCATGCATTGGAGAAGGAAATGGCAACCCACTCTAGTGATCTTGCCTGGAGAATCCCAGGGACGGGGAAGCCTGGTGGGCTGCCGTCTATGGGGTCACACAGAGTCGGACACGACTGAAGTGACTTAGCAGCAGCAGCAGCAGCAGTAGATTTATGGCCCAGGATGTGATCTATCCTGGAGAAGGTTCCGTGTGTGCTTGACAAAAAGGTGAAATTCATTGTTTTGAGGTGAAATGTCCTATAGATATCAATTAGGTCTAACTGGTCTATTGTATCATTTAAAGTTTGTGTTTCCTTTCTGATTTTCTGTTTAGTTGATCTATCCATAGGCGTGAGTGGGGTATTAAAGTCTCCCACTATTATTGTGTTATTGTTAATTTACCCTTTCATACTCGTTAGCATTTGTCTTACATATTGTGGTGCTCCTATGTTGGGTGTATATATATTTACAATTGTATCTTCTTCTTGGATTGATCCTTTGTTCATTATGTGGTGTCCTTCTTTGTCTCTTTTCACAGCCTTTGTTTTAAAGTCTATTTTATCTGATATGAGTTTTGCTACTCCTGCTTTCTTTTGGTCTCTATTTGCATGGAATATCTTTTCCAGTCCTTCACTTTCAGTCTGTATGTGTCCCCTGTTTTGAGGTGGGTCTCTTGTAGACAACATATATAGGGGTCTTGTTTTTGTATCCATTCAGCCAGTCTTTTTCTTTTGGTTGGGACATTCAACCCATTTACATTTAAGGTAATTATTGGTAAGTATGATCCTGTTGCCATTTACTTTATTGTTCTGGGTTCGAGTTTATACACACTTTTTGTGTTTCCTGTCTAGAAGAGATCCTTTAGCATTTGTTGGAGAGCTGGTTTGGTGGTGCTGAATTCTCTCAGCTTTTGCTTGTCTGTAAAGCTTTTGATTTCTCCTTCATATTTGAATGAGATTCTTGCTGGGTACAGTAATCTGGGCTGTAGGTTATTTTCTTTCATCACTTTCAGTATGTCCTGCCATTCCCTCCTGGCCTGAAGAATTTCTATTGAAAGATCAGCTGTTATCCTTATGGGAATCCCCTTGTGCGTTATTTGTTGTTTTTCCCTTGCTGCTTTTAATATTTGTTCTTTGTGTTTGATCTTTGTTAATTTGATTAATGTGTGCCTTGGGTTTATCCTGTTTGGGACTCTCTGGGTTTCTTGGACTTGGGTGATTATTTCCTTCCCCATTTTAGGCAAGTTTTCAACTATTATCCCCTCAAGTATTTTCTCATGGTTTTCTTTTTGTCTTCTTCTTCTGGGACGCCTATGATTTGAATGTTGGGGTGTTTAACACTGTCCTGGAGGTCTCTGAGATTGTCCTCATTTCTTTTAATTCATGTTTCTTTTTTCCTCTCTGATTCATTTATTTCTACTATTCTATCTTATAGTTCACTAATCCTATCTTCAGCCTCCGTTATTCTACTATTTGTTCCCTTCAGAGTGTTTTTGGCCTCATTTATTGCGTTATTGGAAAACTCAGCAGTGGCCACAAGATTGGAAAAGGTCAGTTTTCATCCCAATCCCAAAGAAAGGCAATGCCAAAGAGTGCTCAAACTACCGCACAATTGCACTCATCTCACACGCTAGTAAAGTAATGCTCAAAATTCTCCAAGCCAGGCTTCAGCAATATGTGAACCGTGAACTTCCTGATGTTCAAGCTGGTTTTAGAAAAGGCAGAGGAACCAGAGATCAAATTGCCAACATCCGCTGGATCATGGAAAAAGCAAGAGAGTTCCAGAAAAACATCTATTTCTGCTTTATTGACTCTACCAAAGCCTTTGACTGTGTGGATCACAAGAAACTGGAAAATTCTGAAAGAGATGGGAATACCAGACCACCTGATCTGCCTCTTAAGAAATCTGTATGCAGGTCAGGAAGCAACAGTTAGAACTGGTCATGGAACAACAGACTGGTTCCAAATAGGAAAAGGAGTACGTCAAGGCTGCATATTGTCACCATGTTTATTTAACTTCTATGCAGAGTACATCATGAGAAATGCTGGACTGGAAGAAACACAAGTTGGAATCAAGATTGCCGGGAGAAATATCAATAACCTCAGATATGCAGATGACACCACTCTTATGGCAGAAAGTGAAGAGGGGCTAAAAAGCCTCTTGATGAAGGTGAAAGTGGAGAGTGAAAAGGTTGGCTTAAAGCTCAACATTCAGAAAACGAAGATCATGGCATCTGGTCCCATCACTGCATGGGAAATAGATGGGGAAACAGTGGAAACAGTGTCAGACTTTGTTTTTCTTGGCTCCAAAATCACTGCAGATGGTGACTGCAGCCATGAAATTAAAAGACGCTTGCTCCTTGGAAGGAAAGTTATGACCAACCTAGATAGCATATTCAAAAGCAGAGACATTACTTTGCCAACAAAGGTTCGCCTAGTCAAGGCTATGGTCTTTCCTGTGGTCATGTATGGATGTGAGAGCTGGACTGTGAAGAAGGCTGAGCGCCGAAGAATTGATGCTTTTGAACTGTGGTGTTGGAGAAGACTCTTGAGAGTCCCTTGGACTGCAAGGAGATCCAACCAGTCCATTCTGAAGGAGATCAATCCTGGAATTTCTTTAGAAGGAATGATGCTAAAGCTGAAACTCCAGTATTTTGGCCACCTCATGCGAAGAGTTGACTCATTGGAGAAGACTCTGATGCTGGGAGGGATTGAGGGCAGGAGGAGAAGGGGACGACAGAGGATGAGATGGCTGGATGGCATCACTGACTCGATGGATGCGAGTCTGGGTGACCTCCGGGAGCTGGTGATGGACAGGGAGGCCTGGCATGCTGCGGTTCATGGGATCGCAAAGAGTCGGACACGACTGAGCGACTGATCTGATCTGATCTGATTGCATTATTCCGGGGAAGGCGATGGCACCCTACCCCAGTACTTTTGCCTGGAGAATCCCACGGACAGAGGAGCCTCGTGGGCTGCAGTCCATGGGATCGCTGGGAGTCAGACACGACTGGGCGACTTCACTTTCACTTTTCACTTTCATGCATTGGAGAAGGAAATGGCAACCCACTCCAGTGTTCTTGCCTGGAGAATCCCAGGGACGGGGGAGCCTGGTGAGCTTCTGTCTATGGGGTCGCACAGAGTCGGACACGACTGAAGTGACTTAGCAGCAGCAGCAGCATTGCATTATTCATTATATACTGACTCTTTTTTATTTCTTCGAAGTCCTTGTTAAACCTTTCTTGCATCTTCTCAATCCTTGTCTCCAGGGTCTTTATCTGTGATTCCATTTTGATTTCAAGATTTGGGTCATTTTCACTATCATTATTTGGAATTCCTTATCAGATAGATTTCCTATCTCTTCCTCTTTTGTTTGGTTTGGTGGGCATTTATCCTGTTCCTTTACCTGCTAGGTATTCCTCTGTCTCTTCATCCTGTTTATATTGCTGTGTTTGGGGTGCCCTTTCTGTATTCTGGCAGTTTCTGGTGTTCTCTTTATTGTGAAGTTTCCTCACTGTGGGTGGGATTGTACAGGTGGCTTGTCAAGGTTTCCTGGTTAAGGAAGCTTGTGTCGGTGTTCTGGTGGGTGGAGCTGGATTTCTTCTCTCTGGAGTGCAATGAAGTGTCCAGTAGTGAGTTATGAAATGTCAGTGGGTTTGGAGTGACTTTGGGCAGCCTGTATATTGAAGCTCAGGGCTGTGTTCCTCTGTTGCTGGAGAATTTGCCTGGTATGTCTTGCCCTGGAACTTGCTGGCCCTTGGGTGCTGCTTGGTTTCAGTGTAGGTTTGGAGGCATTTGATGAGCTCCTGTCGATTAATGTTCTCTGGAGTCAGGAGTTCTCTGGTGTTCTCAGGATTTGCTCCATCTATACAGCACCATTGATAAAACATCTCCTTTCTAAGACAATGGGCTGCTCTTCTGGATGCCTGATGTCCTCTGCAGGCATTCAGAAGTTGTTTTGTGGAATTTACTCAGTGTTTAAATGTTCTTTTGATGAGTTTGTTGGGGAGAAAGTGATCTCCCCATCCTATTGCTCTGCCATCTTAGGACCGCCTGAAGACTGCTCCTGCTGCTAAGTCGCTTCAGTTGTATCCGACTCTGTGTGACCCCTTAGACAGCAACCCACCAGGCTCCCCGCCATCCCTGGGATTCTTTAGGCAAGAATTCTGTAGAATACTGTTGCCATTTCCTTCTCCAATGCATGAAAGTGAAAAGTCAAAGTGAAGTCACTCAGTTGTGTCCAACTCTTAGCAACCCCATGGACTTCAGCCTACCAGGCTCCTCCATCCATGGGATTTTCTGGGCAAGAGTACTGGAGTTGGGTGCCATTGCCTTCTCCAGCCTGAAGACTATTCTTCCTCTATTGAAATGTCTTGGTACCTAAGTTGAAAATCAACTTATCATAAAGAGGATCTATTTCTGGATTCTCAGTTCTATTTTGTTAGTCTTAATATCTATAATTATGGTAATGCCACCCTGTCATAATTACTGTAATGTCACAGTAAGTTTTCAGACGAGGAATTGTGAGTCCTGCAACTTTGTTCTGTTTTAAGATTGTCTTAGGTCAGTTGCTTTGCATATAAAATTTAATATTAGCTTGTCAATGTCTGTAACAACAACAAAAACAGCTATAATTTTCATATAGATTATACTGAATCTGTATATCAATTTGAGGATTATTGTAATCTTAACACCTAAAACCTTTCAGTTTATGAATATTAATGTCTATTTATTTAAGTTAATTTCTTTCAACACATTTTCTAGTTTTCAGAATTAGAAGATTTTTTTTGTTAAATTTATACTTACATGTTTTATCTATTGTTAATAGAATTATTTTTTTAATTTCATTTTTGGTTTGCTCATTCCTACTGTATAGAAATGTAATTGAATTTTTTGTGTATTGATCTTGTATCCTGAAACCTTGGTGAAATTAATTATTGGTTCTAATCATTTTTAGTATAATCTTTAGGAATTTCATGTCATCTTCAAGGAGAGATGGTTTTACTTCTTTTTTTCCAATCTGAATGCCTTTTATTTCATTTCTTGCCTAATTACCCTGGCTAGAACCTCCAGGGCAACACTGATTAGCAGTAGCATATTAAAGTCTCCCTACCTCCAGCCCTGTCTCTGGCCTCAACAAAACTAATCTCTACACTGCACTCAATCATTCATTGAATATGGAATTTATTCAGTAAACATTGAACATACACGATGTATAAAGCATTGTTTTAGGGGTCACTTCTATTCAAGGTGAACAGTGGTCTTTATAAAAGGCAAATCTAACTATGACATTCTTCCATTTAAAACTCTGTAGCAATGGTGCCTCATTATTATTGGAAAAGGACTAACTTCTTTACAGGGCTTACCAGACCCTGCCTTTCCTAGAATGAGTGTAAACCTCCAGCTTCTTTTCCTCCTGCTTTTCTCTTGAATACGCTTCTCTAGGCAAACTCACGGAGAAGGCAATGGCACCCCACTCCAGTGTTCTTGCCTGGAGAATCCCAGGGATGGGGAGCCTAGTGGGCTACCGTCTATGGGGTCGCAAAGAGTCAGACACAACTGAAGCGACTTAGCAGCAGCAGCAGCAGCAGGCAAACTCAATTGATTTTAGTTTTTCAAAATCTCAGTACAGTTGAGCCTCCTGATTTGCAGATTCTAGATTTGCAAATCCACTGACTGGCTACCATTCATTTGTAACCCTAAAGCCAATACCCACAGGGCTTGCCCTTTTTATGTGACATTTGTCACATTTTTGTGCTTTTTCTTGGTGACTGCTTTTTTTTTTTTTTTTTTTAACTTTACAATATTGTATTGGTTTTGCCATACATCAAAATGAATCTGCCAGAGGTATACATGTGTTCCCCATCCTGAACCCTCTTCCCTCCTGCCTCCCCATACCATCCCTCTGGGTCGTCCCAGTGCACCAGCCCCAGGCATCCGGTATCAGGCATCGAACCTGGACTGGCAACTTGTTTCATATATGATATTATACATATTTCAATGCCATTCTCCCAAATCATCCCACCCTCTCCCTCTCCCAGAGTCCAAAAGACTGTTCTATACATCAGTGTCTCTTTTGCTGTCTCGCATACAGGGTTATTGTTACCATCTTTATAAATTCCATATATATGTGTTAGTATACTGTATTGGTGTTTTTCTTTCTGGCTTACTTCACTCTGTATAATAGGCTCCAGTTTCATCCACCTCATTAGAACTGATTCAAATGTATTCTTTTTAATGGCTGAGTAATACTCCATTGTGTATATGTACCACAGCTTTCTTATCCATTCACCTGCTGATGGACATCTAGGTTGCTTCCATGTCCTGGCTATTATAAACAGTGCTGCGATGAACACTGGGGTACATGTGTCTCTTTCAATTCTGGTTTCCTTGGTGTGTATGCCCAGCAGTGGGATTGCTGGATCATAAGGCAGTTACATTCCCAGTTTTTTGAGGAATCTCCATACTGTTCTCCATAGTGGCTTTTTAGAATGACCTTCAAGTATTGTCTAGTATTCCTGTGTTCAAGAAGGCTGTGATGTGCTCTGTGGAGAAGATATGTATGTTAGATAAACTTTAGTTGCACAGAGTCGGACATGACTGAAGCGACTTAGCAGCAGCAGCAGCAGCAGGCATGAATTATAGTGCTGTTGGCCAAGTTCAATGTTAATGAATCAACAATGTATATTAGATAAAGTATCTTTAGACAGAAATACACATGAAACAAGATTGTGTATTGTTCACTAGATGAAAATTATTGTGACTAAGACTTTCAAGAGCCAACACTCAATTTCTCCTGGGAGCAATGATTCAGTATTTGATGATCTAGTTTTTGGGACCATTACTACTGTGAAAAGTAAGAATCCTCTGTATGTAAAATGGTAATCATGAAAATATAGAAATAGCTAAAATGTACTGAGTGTCAACTATGTTCTAATCCCTGTGCTAAATAATGTACAGACTTTAACTTGTTAATTCCCATTATTTAGGAATTCCCTGGTGGTCCAGTGGTTAAGACTTGGAGTTGTCACTGCTGCTGTGGGACTGGATTCCATCTCTGGACAGGCAACCAAGGTCTCACCAGCCATGCAGGTGCAGCCAAAAAGAGAGGGAAAAAAAAAAACATTATTTTTTTTTAATTCATGAGATAGGTACTGTCCTGACCCCACTTTTCAGATGAGTTAACTGAAGCTTTAAGGATATTAACAGTTCTCCCCGTGAGGCTTGGATATTTTTCCCCCTGGTAGACTGAATTCCAGGCTTTGTTATTAAAAATATTATTGAATGATAAATTACTTTGTTGTATTCTATTCTACTTGAATTTGTAAGTACAGCTTTAACATATTTCTTGGTTTTTATTTTGTGCTTTAAGAAGAAGTTAGTATTAACTATCTGTGACCCAGTGTGCTCTTGTGTTCTATCTGTGACATTTTAGAAGTCTTGAATTGTTCCTCATTTTAGAAGGTATGAAAAAAAAAATTCCTTTAAGAGAACAAAGATTATTATCTATCTGAGTTCCTGGAGACATTGAAAGTGGCAAAGTTCCTTAAAATATGTTTTCTCTATCTGTTAATTAGGAGAACTGTAAGGTCCTTAACAATACTCTAAAAATTTTTTAAGGAAACACAACTTTATCACTATTCAGATCAGATCAGATCAGATCAGATCAGTCGCTCAGTCGTGTCCGACTCTTTGCGACCCCATGAACCGCAGCACGCCAGGCCTCCCTGTCCATCACCAGCTCCCAGAGGTCACTCAGACTCGCATCCATCGAGTCAGTGATGCCATCCAGCCATCTCATCCTCTGTCGTCCCCTTCTCCTCCTGCCCTCAATCCCCCCAGCATCAGAGTCTTCTCCAAGGAAAACCGAAATTCATTTAAGATGATAATTTTCAATATTTTTATGATTTACTCTAAAAATTTGAAACACAGCCCAAATGACATAATGAAGAATTATTTTTGTTTTATTGATAGAGAAAACATGAAGGTTAAGTGCTTCTCAAAGCACTGGCTATAGACATGAATGAAATTAAGTATTTTTTATGAGTCTAGATTTAAACAGCATTATTCTCCAATATTAAGTATTTGACATCAAACAAGGTGTCACTAGAGAGAATTATAGTATTCAATTAACACTGAAGTTACTCATTATCAGTAAGCCTTCTGTGATTTGTGATGGAGAAAATGAGGTTTACCTAAGGAGGAAGAGGAAAGGAAAGCTCAAAAGGAAAATGCCTATTAATGGCCAATGAAAAACGGAACCAAAAAAAAAAGCACACAACTTCCAAAACATAATTTTATATCTCATTTAGAATTCTGTCACAGGGCTCTGTTAATTGTAGCTGCAGATATTTATAAAGTTTTTTATGGTGGGAGGCCGGCCCAGAAAAGTGCTTTGAGAACTCAGGGCCTAGGAAAGATGGGCCAGTCCTTTTCCAAGAAATATGATATTCTCAAAAAAATTTCAACTGATCACTCCCCAAGTACAGAACAGCCTATTGATTTAAGAATATGTGTTTCTATTTCACGGAGAAAGCAATAGCACCCCATTCCAGTACTCTTGCCTGGAAAATCCCATGGACGGAGGAGCCTGGAAGGCTGCAGTCCATGGGGTTGCTGAAGGTCAGATACGACTGAATGACTTAGCTTTCACTTTTCACTTTCATGCATTGGAGAAGGAAATGGCAACCCACTCCAGTGTTCTTGCCTGGAGAATCCCAGGGATGGCGGAGCCTGGTGGGCTGCCATCTATGGGGTCGCACAGAGTCGGACACGACTGAAGCGACTTAGCAGCAGCAGCAGCAGTTTCTATTTCAAATATGAGGAGCCAGGTATCTTCTTTTTAAAAACAGTTGGCTGTAGGAGGGAGAGAAGAGTCATAGGGTTGAAACTCTATGGAGATTAAGTAGCCTTTTTGTTGAAAGACAAAAGCAAAGTTATCAGTGCTAAGGGAAATCGATCAATCAGAGAGGAAAGAAGTTGAAAATCCCTTTAACCTGACTCTGTAGATCTTGGTTTGAGGCGATCTTTGCTCTCCTTGATTGAAAGGAAGAAAGGAATCCCCTGGATTGAAAACTGAGTGAAAACAAGTGACTAACTGCAGTCTCTCTCCATAGAAAGAGAGCTGCTTCAACACATAGACATAAATAAACACAGTAAGAGTTCCCTTTCAAGAGCTCGGGGTGCTTGCATGGTAACACTGTTAAACATACAGGGGAAAGTAAACATTATTAACTGGTATTAGAAACATATTCAATAGAATTTAAAGTGCAGGACATTTTATATTACTTTGTTTCTCAAATCTCTGCCATATTTTTTAACCTCATCAGAAGGATTTCTGAAGAACATATTCTATTTTGGGTGCCTGCCGTCTCTTTTTTTCAAAATGTATAATTTATATTTTAGTCGTAATTTCAAATTCTTTGAGGCATTCATTCTTCAGTCTGTTTCTATAGTTCATGTTCTTATAAGTTTAAAAAGAAGTACTGAATAGAGGCAGATAACAGGAATTCATCAAATATTTGTAAAATAAGTGAATGAATGCATGTAAAAAATTCTTTTCCTTAAATAAAACTATCTTCTGAAGAGCACTATTAACTGATGCCCTTGCATTTAATATTAGGACTAATTTGAGTTGCAAAATCATGTATAAAATCACATAGTCTTGTTGGTAAACCTTCACTATCAGGAATCTCTGCAGAATGACTATCCTGTGTGGACTTAATCCCACTTCTTTCTCCCCACTCTTAGTACCGCTTCTAGTGAATTGCTAATAAAGAACTAAGGAGGAAATACTGTATAAGACCACCAAGATTTACAAGGAGAAAGACATACTGTTCTGAATTATTAGAGAAAGTTTAATTAAACTCTATTCCACTTGGAATAATATCACTATTGTTTTCAAGTAGATTTGTTCCTGGGAAAATTGTGAGGTGAGTAAGAAAAGCTTGTTTTTAGATTCTACTCTTCAGTTTTCTATTTTCTACCCCAGTGTCTTTTTCTCTCTTCCATTGCCTGCTTGCACCTGTCCTGATCCAGACCCTTTAAGGTATTCACAAGCAACCTCCTAGATACAACAGCACCCACAGTTGGCCTCCATTTGGGCCTAATGCGAGTTGCCCTGTGCTCAGAACTCTTTCAGATGTTCTTCTCATCCATATCAAAACTCCCTTGGCCTGACTTCCATCATCAAGACTCTACTGCCATCTTTTTGAAAAGATTGCTAACTGATTTAATAAATGCAACCACATGGTTGTGATACTCAGATTAATGTATTATGAAAAAAGCCTTCCCTCACGCCTTTTAAAAATGATTTTATTGAAAGAATGACATAAATTCAGAAAAATGCATTAGTCATAAGTGCGTAACTCAGTGAAGGTGATCAAATGTGTAACTAGAGCCCAGTCAAGAGATAGAACATTGCCAACAGCCCAGAAGCCCTTTATGAAGTGCTATATACCCAGGAGTCTGCTCTAGTATAACTTCCAAAGGCATATGCTTTGTCCATTTTGTACTTTATTTGAATTATGCTACCTGTACTCTGATCACAGGAGCATGGAGGTAAGCAAGGTCTAGAAGGCCTGGGAAAGGTGTCTAGACAGAGCCTCATTTCCATTTGTCTTGGTCCCTGAGTGCTCTTCTAGGTAACATGAGAACACAATTCCTATCTTTAGTCATATAGACTATGTGAACCAATACTCTTATCTTGGAAAATGGGTGACATTTACCATCCAAGTTACATATTCATTTTTTCATCTTAAAAATTGGGGCTGAGAAAAATCCAGTTCAAGGTCAAGATTCTGCTGAATTGATAACAAATATCAAAACTCCAATGGGTAAAACACAGAACTAGAACAAGTGATGTAGGATGGAATGAACACTCAAGCCTTAGCTGTTGTGTCTCTCAGCCACAATGCCATGGTGGTAATATGATCCTACATGTGTGGTCACCATAACCAAAAAGCAAAAGCAACGTTTCACTGAAAGGCACCCGGAATTAATTAGTCCACAGCATTTGAACCAGCCTGAGGAATGTTCCCATCGGTGCTCCTTGTAAAAGAATTCAAGCAGCAACTCAGAAAATAACAGTAATACCAAGTTACTAATTCTGTCGGTTGGTTGCGCTTTTTCATTTTTTTTCTGAAATGTCTTACTTAGTCACAACTCTACTATAAGTTCCTAGATTTGGCAATGACTTCTTAATTCAACTTATACAAGGGATAACCCACCAGACTGCTTGGAAGGGTGCTGCAGGAATGCTGATTAGTGACAATTTCAGCTCAGCTTGCCTTAATTTAACCTCAGACTCTAAGTCAATAAACCTATGTATTCTTATATCATTCCATAAGTGCCACAGCAAAATAATTACCTTTTGTTTTGGTTTTTGTCTGTTTTCTTTTCCTTAATGTTTCCCTATGAGCCAACCAATACCCGATGACCATAGAGAACTAGCTTCCAGAATTGTTGGACAATTTCATTTCCAAAATCTTGTTAACCTGAATTTGAATCTCTGCTGTGCTTCTGGCTTAGCAAAGTGAGATTGACTAAGTGACTTGACCTCTAAGTCTTCATTTTCTTATCTGTGCTACTGCTGCTGCTGCTAAGTCACTTCAGTCGTGTCCGACTCTGCGTGACCCCATAGACGGCAGCCCACCAGGTTCCCCCGTCCCTGGGATTCTCCAGGCAAGAACACTGGAGTGGGTTGCCATTTCCTTCTCCAATGCAAGAAAGTGAAAAGTGAAAGTGAAGTAGTTCAGTCGTATTCGACTCGTAGCGACCCCATGGACTGCAGTGAGCTAAAAATGGTATGTACCTTTTAAAGTTGTCAGAATTAAAGGAGATAATCTGTGTAATACATTAAGTAAGTACACAATAAAGTTGGTTGATATTACCATATACCTTACTACATAAAGAATATGACATACATCTTTCAGTTCAGTTCAGATCAGTCACTCATTCGTGTCCAACTCTTTGCGACCCTATAACATATTATTTATCTGCAGTATTTTCAACTTTGCTACTATTCTGGTAATGATTCTTCTTTTCCTATCTGCCCTTTACCCAATGAGCTTTCTAAAATCTGAAATTATGAAAAGTGACTTTTTATCTCTATGTTATATCTAAAGAAATCAATCCATTTAGCCATGGTTATTCTAATATTTTTTTTTTATACTTGAAGCTCTTTTTTATACAGTTCTTCTGTGTATTCTTGCCACCTCTTCTTAATATCTTCTGCTAGTGGAGGTGATGGAATTCCAGTGGAGCTATTCCAAGTCCTGAATGATGATGCTGTGAAAGTGCTACACTCAATATGCCAGCAAATTTGGAAAACTCAGCAGTGGCCACAGGATTGGAAAAGGTCAGTTTTCATCCCAATCCCAAAGAAAGGCAATGCCAAGGAGTGCTCAAACTACCGCACAATTGCACTCATCTCACACGCTAGTAAAGTAATGCTCAAAATTCTCCAAGCCAGGCTTCAGCAATATGTGAACCGTGAACTTCCTGATGTTCAAGCTGGTTTTAGAAAAGGCAGAGGAACCAGAGATCAAATTGCCAACATCCGCTGGATCATGGAAAAAGCAAGAGAGTTCCAGAAAAACATCTATTTCTGCTTTATTGACTATGCCAAAGCCTTTGACTGTGTGGATCACAAGAAACTGGAAAATTCTGAAAGAGATGGGAATACCAGACCACCTGATCTGCCTCTTAAGAAATCTGTATGCAGGTCAGGAAGCAACAGTTAGAACTGGTCATGGAACAACAGACTGGTTCCAAATAGGAAAAGGAGTACGTCAAGGCTGCATATTGTCACCATGTTTATTTAACTTCTATGCAGAGTACATCATGAGAAATGCTGGACTGGAAGAAACACAAGTTGGAATCAAGATTGCTGGGAGAAATATCAATAACCTCAGATATGCAGATGACACCACTCTTATGGCAGAAAGTGAAGAGGGGCTAAAAAGCCTCTTGATGAAAGTGAAAGTGGAGAGTGAAAAGGTTGGCTTAAAGCTCAACATTCAGAAAACGAAGATCATGGCATCTGGTCCCATCACTGCATGGGAAATAGATGGGGAAACAGTGGAAACAGTGTCAGACTTTGTTTTTCTGGGCTCCAAAATCACTGCAGATGGTGACTGCAGCCATGAAATTAAAAGACGCTTGCTCCTTGGAAGGAAAGCTATGACCAACCTAGATAGCATATTCAAAAGCAGAGACATTACTTTACCAACAAAGGTTCGCCTAGTCAAGGCTATGGTCTTTCCTGTGGTCATGTATGGATGTGAGAGCTGGACTGTGAAGAAGGCTGAGCGCCGAAGAATTGATGCTTTTGAACTGTGGTGTTGGAGAAGACTCTTGAGAGTCCCTTGGACTGCAAGGAGATCCAACCAGTCCATTCTGAAGGAGATCAATCCTGGAATTTCTTTGGAAGGAATGATGCTAAAGCTGAAACTCCAGTATTTTGGCCACCTCATGCGAAGAGTTGACTCATTGGAGAAGACTCTGATGCTGGGAGGGATTGAGGGCAGGAGGAGAAGGGGACGACAGAGGATGAGATGGCTGGATGGCATCACTGACTCGATGGATGCGAGTCTGGGTGACCTCCGGGAGCTGGTGATGGATAGGGAGGCCTGGCGTGCTGCGGTTCATCGGGTAGCAAAGAGTCGGACACAACTGAGCACCTGATCTGATTCTAATATTTAAGTGAACAGAATGAATAGGAAAACTTTGCCTTACATAAGTTCTCAGATGGTATAAAAGTAAATAAAATTCTTTAAGTACTTAGACAAAAAAATAAGAATCAACATTTTATGAAAAACACCCAAACTACCAGAACTACCAGTTATAAAATAAGCAAGTCACAGGTATATAATGTACAACTCAAGGATTATAGTCAATATTCTATAATCATTTTGTATGGTGTGTAATCTATAAAAGTATCAAGACACTCTGGCGTACACCTGAAACTGATATAATATTGTAAGCTAACTATACTTCAACACAAAAAATACTCAAGATGTAAACATAAGCTACAACAGGCTCTCAATAGAGCAGGAAGTTAACTAAGCATTTATTTTGTTATTCTCCTATCTTCCCTTTTTGTTCACTTTCTTTCCCTAGAGTCAGAGATTGTCATCCTAAAACCTTTCTGTTTCCCCTTTATCTCCACTGTAATACTTCTCCCAGACCTCTGTTTCCCAGGCTACTCAAATACTGTGTCTCCCCTAGCCTATATCAAAACATCTTCATTACATGATACATTCTTGAAGTGTTGTCCAGTTTGCCATTACATTGGAAAAAGGAAAGTCCCACTAAGATAGCTTAAAAATATTATGGTACCACCAAGCCAAAGAAAGGGACTTCCCAGTTGGCACTAGTGGTAAAGAACCCACCTCCCAATTCAGGAGACTTAAGATCACGGGTTGGATCCTTGAGTCGGAAAGATCCCCAGGAGGAGGGCATGGCAACCCACTCTAGTATTCTTGCTGAGAGAATCCCATGGCTAGAAGAGCCTGGTAGGCCACAGTCCATTGGGTTCCACAGAGTCAGACATAACTGAAGCGACTTAGCACACATGCAAAGCAAAAGAAATGTTCATGAGAACAGGAAAATTTTGGTTTAACTCAAAATAATTAATTCTTATTGGTGGAATGTAGAAAATCTTTTACAGAGCTGTGGATGAGACTTTTGGAAGAAAACAAATTTTCTTAACAGATAAATCAGTCAAAGTTTCAGTGAAAATACAGCCTTATGGGCAATCCTAGCCTTGATTATGGAGAAGGCAATGGCACCCAACTCCAGTACTCTTGCCTAGAAAATCCCATGGAATGAGGAGCCTGGTGGGCTACAGTCCATGGGGTCGATAAGAGTCGGACACAACCGAGCGACTTCATTTCACTTTTCACTTTTCATGAATTGGAGAAGGAAATGGCAACCCACTCCAGTGTTCTTGCCTGGAGAATCCCAGGGACGGGGGAGCCCGGTGGGCTGCCGTCTATGGGGTCGCACAGAGTCGCACATGACTGAAGTGACTTAGCAGCAGTCTTGATTAAACAGTCTACTTGTGTATTTATATTTGTATGGGTTTGATTGAACTTTTATAATACTTTTTTTCTACTATATGTAAAAAGAAAGTGTGTTAGTTGCTCAGTTGTGTCCAACACTTTGCAACCCCCTGAACTATAGCCCACCAGGCTCCTCTGTCCATGGAATTATCTGGGCAAGAATACTGGAATGGGTAGCCATTTGCTTCTCCAAGACGTTTTCCTGACCCAGGGATCAATCTCAAATCTCCTGCATTGCAGGCAATTCTTTACCATCTGAGCTATTAGAGAAGCATGTCTCCTCATATGTTTCACATCTTCCCCTTCTCCCATCACTTGGAAGTTGTTACAAGACACCATCTGAATAACAGCCATATTCACACACGCATGATAAACTGGACCTGAAAAGTAATTATCCTGGATTAGCACAAGTCCTCTCATGCTAAAGTAGCAGCCAGATCCATGCATGCAGTTGCTCCCTGACCCTCAGTTAACTTCACAGAAAACTTGCAGATATCTGAGTAGAGCAGTCTGTATGCTATTGGTTTAGTTTACTTACCATTTATAGATGCCCTCAGTTGGAAAACAGATTTATTTAGTCACTAAGAGATTCAGCCAACCTAGGTACATATTAAGCCACAATTAAATGCTTATTCACTGGCTGGCAAGCAATCAACTATAAGAAAAGGGAGGTAATAGAGTCAAGTAAAAATAAATTACTGAATTCTGGATCTGTTTTTGCTGCCGATTAGAAAACTGAAAATAGAGCTTAAATGACAACAAACGTCGGCACAAATGCACATGGTGCCCAGGCTCTGGGTTCCTAGTAGAGTGCTTCCCACTCTATGGTCTCTGGTCCGCATGTCAAAGGAGAGATCGTAGGGCCATAAAACGCAGTGTAAAGCTGACCCTGTACGGTGTTATCACCAATTGTTAGAAAGACCTACCTGTCTCACTGATACTTATATTCCTTGAAATACATTTTACTCCTCTGACTCCATGACTATATAATGTTTATGATAGCTTCTACTCTTACAGAATTTTCATTTATGTGCTTAATCATTGGGTCTCTAATTCTAAAAAAAAAAAAAAATTAATGTATTTGTTTGCAGCTCTTCAACAAGTGGATGATGAGAAAAATACAAATGTTCTTTGGTGGCAGATATTCCTATAACAGAGTCATCACCCCCAGCATCACTCTGTTCTTTATGTAAACCAATAAATACAGTACATAAAGTGTCTAGAACAGAAGTTTCTCTGGTGATTCAAGCAAAGAATAGAAGTGGCTGTCTAATGGTATGACAGGGAATGTCAAGAGTGAGAAAACCTAGGGAATAAAGCATGAATGAAGTTTGGTGTCAATACTCAGACATTGATTGATGCTAAAGTCGGAGTCACACAAGAGCTGGAAAACTTGAGAATGTGTTAGAAATAACTTTGGAGAAAACACTAAAGTCAACCAATTTATATATTACATATTATTTATTCTTTTTCTTTCTTTTCTCTACTTTTTTTTTTAAAATTGCAGAATAAAAATTGATTGTCTCATGTCAGAACAACACTTGGTTTAGTACTGTTCGACTCCCATCTGCTAATTTGGAATCCATGAACTTTAATATCAGGTTACTTTCATTTTAATTCATGAAAAGTATATAAATCATGGATCAATTAAAAACTGATGTGTGTACAATTCTTCCAGTGGGAAACAAAATTGAAGCATTTGAATAATTGGGAAAAAATACCCGTGTTATCCTCTTGTACTCGTCAGCGAGGAAGTGAGTCAGTTCGAAGCCCCTCTCTGTATGAAGGACACAATTCCCAGGACAGGGAAGCCCATGTTTTCCAAAGAAAACAAGAAGGATCAGTCCCAGGGGTGGTCTCAGCCATACCTGACCATCACACCGTTTGCCCTTGTCAACTGCACGCTATCTTTTCTGAACATTTTAAAAATAACTACTTAATACAAAAGATGCTTAGAAATGAAACGGAATGAGTTAAAAGGGGCTGCAACCAAATGAGGACACCCCCAAGCTTGGAAATTATGGGTTTGGGAAAACTGTTTTTTGGTTTATTTGATTAACACTTTGCCACTGAGGAGAATTTTCCTTTGAGGTTTCTTATTCTGGATAGTTTTTAATGTAATTGGTTTAAGGGATACTTTACTTAAATATCTTAAAAAGAAATCTGCCACTAACTATAAAATTTTCATGTTCAGTCCAATTGACTTCAAAGTAACACAAAATGCGTATTCCCAAGCGACACCTATCAGTCTCCAGCTGTGTTCCTGATGGAGACTGACATCTGAAACCAACAATTAAAGTTACCTAATGCCAGGGCTCTTTAAAGACTAAAGGGCTTTACAGTACCCTATCAAAGCAGCTCTTAACCAACTCATACTATTATTGCTTCTATAAGTGTGCTGGGAGGATTAATTTCTTGACACTCATTTAACATTACAGGAAAAATGATTTTCAGAGCCAAAAGGTCATTCTTTGCCAAATCAGCACATTCAAAATAGGATGTTTTAATGAAAAACTGAAAGTAACCTTAAAGCTTTGACTAGTTTGTATGGATTCTGTAATTCAAAATGAGGTAAATCAACCATTTTCTTGTTTTTGTGATATAGAAGTCTCAAAATTCTTGCCGCTATGACAGCTTCCAAACTCAGGAAAGGTGGTTTTAGGGAAATATAAGGAAATGTCTTAAGAGTCAAGCTATATATTTTAAATTGAATCAGCTTATTTATGTAACAAATATTTGCTGGATATCTACTATGTGCCAGGTCATGAGATAGTGCTTAAGATTATGGATTGTGGATGACTCAAAGGATTCTTGCTGAGTGTGGGAAGTGACATCTTTATGACTGCAGCTAGAATCAACATGTAACTCCTTTCACTAACCCTATATCTTTCCCTTTATATTTCCTATTAGATAGACAGCCCTTTCTTCTTTTCTTCTCTTTCCCTTGGTGTTAACCCATAATAATGAATTACCAGGGCTTCTCTGGCAGTACAATGGTTAAGACTCAGAGCTTCCACTGAAGTGGGCACTGGTTCTATCTGTGATCAGGGAACTGTGATTTGCAAATATTTTCTCCCACTCAGTAGGTTGCCTTTTCGTTTTGAAAGGCAAAGTTTAAATGATGATGGTTTCCTTCACTGTACAGAAGCTTTTCAGTTTGATGTAGTCAGATTTGCTTATTTTTGCTTTTATTTTCCTTGCCTTGGGCATCAGAGCCACAAAAACACTGTTAAGACCAGTGTCAGTGAAGTTGAGGTCTATGTTTTCTTCTATGAATTTTATGGTTTCAGATCTTACATTCAAGTTTTATACCATTTTGAGTTAATTTGTGCATATGGTGTAAGATGGTGGCAAAAATATAATTTAAATGATAGGTATTGTTTTGATATAGCAATAGCTGACTTTCAGCTTTAAAACAAAATACAATACAAAAAGGAACTTATGAGATATAGTATCAACCAAAACACTAAATGCTTCACTGGTGGCTCAGACAGTGAAGAATCCACCTGCAATGCAGGGGACCTGGGTTCAATCCCTGGGTTGGGAAGATCCCCTGGCAGGAGGCATGGCAATCCACTCTAGTATTCTCACTGGAGAATCCTCATTGACAGAGGAGCCTGGCAGGCTACATACAGTCCATGGGGTTACAAAAAGAGCTGGACACGACTGAGTGACTAAGCACAGCACAAGACATTAAATAGAGAATACACAGTGTTTTTGAAGATGATCTAGAAGGAGAAATGTTCAGTTAACTAGCTAATCTTTTAGATGATACTAGGCCATTCCAGTTTGTAAAATGTCAAGTAAACATTTTTGTTTTAAAGATGGTTGCATGAGGAACTTTGAAAGGCAAATTTTAGGATGTGGATTGCAATGCAATTGACTTTAGCAAAAAGTACCACAAACAATACCTTGAGATGATGACTGCTAAATTATAGGTTGCAGTGCCTGAGCGAAAGCTATTATAATTAGATTTTTTTCTGAAGAAACTGTTGCAAGTTCTGGTGAGACTATCAAAAAGTACTTTGTTACATTTTTTTATGTTCTTTAGAAATTAACTCAAAATATAAGACCAGGCCAGAGTACTGGAGTGGGTTGCCATTGCCTTCTCCACTACCTTTGCTTAGAATTATAATTCATCTGCACATGGAATGAGATTACGGTTTTGGTCATTTCTTCCATAAAAAAGGTACTACCACTGGATTTGGCAAAGTCCAAACAAAAGGCAAAATGCAGCTGAGTTTTGTATGTATTCATTTCTTCATTTTATAAGAAAATGGGAATGCTTCAGTTTCCTCACAAGAAAATTCTAGAAGTCTTTTAGTAGAAGTCCATCAAGTCATGAAGTTATGAAGAATCATTTAGAAATTTTAAAATAAGGAAAGAGTCTCGTAAGAAAAGTTTTTTTAAAAAAGTATAGATTAACTCATATGTAATACTGGGTTATTAATAAAAGTTGGAATGTAGGGATGAATTTTTGTTTGCTAGACAATCTCATGTATCAGGTTACATATAAATTTTTAAAGCAAGAAGAAAACTATAGACATTCATTTTCTAACTGGTATACAGTGTTTGAAAGTACAAAATTTCATAAGTACTGAGATGAATAACCCTTTATTAGTTTAAATGTTAAAAAATTATTCATCACTACTTTAGCAGAAATGCTAATGGCATTAAAATAACAGAGTTGTTGTTTAATGATTTGAGGGATCTAAAGGAAGTACATATTGAAAAAATGAAGAGACAAAACATTGTAATTTATGTATGATCAAGACTGGCACCAAAGACACAATTGGTAGACTCTCTAACAAGCAGTAACGTGAAGCTAGGAGTTAATCTAGCTAGTTACTCATGGTATACAGACCACTGATGGCCATGAGAAGCTGTTTCATGTAAACACACACTTCAAAGTTGCAAAGAAATGAAAAGGGAACTTAAAGCAAGTTGTTGTTTGTTTTGAAATATAACCCTCAATGAGGCATTGTTTGCACATTGAACTAAATGCGTAAACAATGCTGTTGTGGGTTTAATTTGTGAAATAAGTGTGAGCCTTGATGAGCTGTGATGTTTGCTATTTAGAAATAGAAAAGTTTTAATTTTCCATATTTATCTGAGGATTGACACGAAATATGTAGACTCCCCAAATTAAAGTTTGAGGTTTTTCTCAACAAGAATTTAAATGATAGCATAAGAGTAATTGTTTTATGAAGTTTTATGACAAAATATCCAACAAACATATTTTTAAATGCTCTGATTTTAAAAACATGAATGAAATACTTTCAGTTGACAATGGGTACCTAAATCCATGCTTGGTTATGTCCTCAGCCTACATGGCAGCCCTGGTGTATTGTACCTGCGTTATTGTTCATTTTTATTTTTTTTAACTTTTTATTTTATATTGGGGTATAGCCGATTAACAATGTAATAGCTTCAAGTAACAGTGAAAGGACTCAGCCATACATATACACATACATATACATATACATTCTCCCCCAAACTCCCCTCCCATCAAGGCTACCACATAACATTGAGCAGAATTCCATGTTCTATACAGTAAGTCCTTGTTGGTTATCCATTTTAAATATTATACTTCATTTTTACTTTGACAGTCTTTTTAAGTTAAACATCACAGTGTTGTGTTCAAACTGCATTAGCATTGTTTTGAGGAAAGTAACATAATATTAGTATTGATAGAATATTCACCTTATCAAACATAAACATCTTTGAATTTTGATACTAAGAATAAAGCTGTAAATGCAAGACTCGTTTTCTTTAAATGTAATTAATATAAAACTTAAAAAGCAACGTTATATACATACATATAACATTCATGGTTTATTCTTATTGCCATCTGTAACTTGCCTTTGAATTGACATCCAGTTTCTACAGGGAGTGTTAGTAAAATTAATGAATTCATGTGTGCTTTATTCCTGAAATCTGATAACCATGGTAAATGGATCTCATTCATTCTCCCTTTGTAATAATATTCTGAATTCTATACAATGGGAAACCTATACTAAAGAATTGTTTTATCAGTTTCCAATTTTAGCCAGCAAATATAAAGTGCTGTGGGCTTCTCTGGTGGTTCAATGGTAAAGAATCCACGTGCAATGCGGGAGGCACAGATCCATCTCTGGGTCAGGAAGCACCCCTGGAGAAGAAAATGGCAAGCCACTCCAATATTCTTGCCTGAGAAGTTTCATGGACAGAGGAACCTGGTTGTCTACTGTCATGGGGTTGCAAAAGTGGTGGACTTGATTTAGCAACTAAGCATCAGCAACAATACAGTGCTGCAAAGAATAAAAAAAAAAAAAAAAAAAAAACAGTAAGAAAAAAAGGAAGGCATAACAAGGATGAGTCTTGACATTTCTGTTACTTAATTAGTTGCACATTTTTATAGAAAATTATAGAGTTCCTATTAAAATTTGTCATCCTCACTTATAATATGCACAATGTGATGTGCTCAGAAACTTCAACCAGCATGAGAAGAGTTGAGAAACCTGTATTCTACTTTTCCCCAACAATTAATGAGCAAATCACTGAAATTTTCTGCAATTAGTGTTCTGCAGCTATCAATGAGAAGTTTGAGGCAGATTACAATCAAACCTATTTACACCTTATAAAATCAGTTATTCTTTGACAATGATCATCTTGATTATTTTACTGTTACTGAAAAAAGAAAATAAATTTTTATCTGAAGTTCTTTGGTGGGTTGCTGACAATGGTTGAGTAAGCAAGTTAGAGAAACAGTGGAAGGAATTACTCAGGAATGAGTATTTTAAAAATGCAAGATTCCTAAAACTCTAACCCTGGATACACTTTGATTTTGTTGTCATTAAGTCACTCAGTCATGTTCAACTCTTTGCAGCCCCATGAACTGCAGCATGCCAGTCTTCCCCGTCCTTCACTTTCTCAACACAATCGTGTCCAACTCTTAGCAACCCCATGGACTTGCAGCTACCAGGCTCCTCAATCCATGGGATTCTCCAGGCAAGAGTACTGGAGTGGGGTGCCATTGCCTTCTCCATTTACTCTATGCAGACTATTTATATCACCATATAATTGATTTTCCCAATTGCTTTTAATTTTAATCATCAAAGTGTCCTTGGCCCTATTTTTTGTTATGTAGTCATTCAAAATAGTAAGAGCATTTTTAAAAGCTACTTATTTATAGGCAGTTTATGTGGCTAAAATATGATTAGAAAAAAATTAAAAGCATATGAGATAGAAGAAAAATAGAATAGGCCTTAAATTGTGTAGAGCTGAGGCTAGTACAAAAAGGCAAACTACAGTAGGTGATCCCATTACAAAAGAAAAGGGTTAGTTGCTCATTCTTGTAGGACTCTTTTGGAGCACCTGCACTGTCTTCCCCAGCTACAATATATATATATATATTTAAGACACAAGTAACCTTACCATTGAGATTAGGCCAGCGGAAGGAGTCATTACATCTACGTAGTAGGCTGTTGTTGAGAATTAGTATGTGACATAACACACTGTCTTTACTGTGAAGCCTTGGTGTCATCGGAATTATAGGCTATTTATATTTTCATGGCACTGAGAATTATATAATTAATCAAGTATCTTTTTTTGACTCACTGCTAAAAAGTTTATAACCACATTTGGGATTTACCTGCTGGCAAGGGTGTAAGCTGGGGGCTCTTCCAGTGACTCAGAGGATAAAGAGTCTGCCTGTGTTACGGAGACCCAGGTTTAATCCCTGGTTTGGGAAGATCCCCTGCAGAAGGAAATGGCAACCCACTCTAGTATTCTTGCCTGGAGAATCCCATGGACAGCTGTTGTTCAGTCACTAAGTCGTGCCTGACTCTTTGCGACTCCATGGACTATAGCACACCAGGCTTTCCTGTCCTTCACAGTCTCCAAGAGTTTGCTCAAACTCACGTCTATTGAGTCAGTGATGCCATCCAACCATCCATCTTCTGTTGCCCTCTTCTGTTGCCCTCAATCTTTCCTAGCATGCCCTATTTTCTCCTCTAGACTGAAACTTCCTGGAGTACAGGGACTCTGCCTGGTTCATCTCTGTCTCTCCTTAGATTGACCGTTTGCGAAGGCTAAGAACAGATGCTGAGAACATCCACATTTAAGTGGCCAAGGGGATTCAAGGAAAGGATAAACAAAGAGTGATCAGAGAGGTGGAGGTGACTGAATCCAAAGCAGCCAACAAAAGCAAAGGGAGAAGAAAGTTCCAATGAAAAGCTTGTCATTGGGACCAATCACCAAACAACAGGTTCTCAAGTAGAAAAACTGAGGAAAGGCTTTGACAGTGAAAGAAGAGCATTTTAGAATTTGATATCCTGAAACCCAAGATGAGTGCTAAGCAATGCCACTCGTCCCTTGAATTTCCTGAGTGGCCTTAGTTCTAGCAGTTATGAACATTTCTTTTAACAGTAAGGCCAATTTGGGAAAAAAATTGTTTATGGACTATTTTTTTCATTCAAAATTAAAATAGCTTCTTCAGTGGCTCCTATGCAGACAAGAGGTCAATTCTTGTAAATTGGACTGCCTTTTATTTGAAGGGAAAGGACTTCACAGTTGGCGCTAGTGGTAAAGAATCCACCTATCAATGCAAGAGATGCAAAGTGATCTGGGCTCGATCCTTGGGTCAGGAAGATCCCCTGGAGGAGGGTATGGCAACCTATTCCAGTATTCTTACCTGGACAGAGGAGCCGGTCTGGCTACAGCCCATAGACGCACAAAGAGTCAGACATGACTGAAGCAACTAAACAAGCACACACAAGAAGAAGGCTACAGGGCTTTCAGAACTCAGAAATTCAGATGAGGCAGAATAGAGAAGCACCAGAATAAAGGCCTCCCTAAGGTGCACTACTGATTTCATCTTCAAATAAAGGTTTGTGGGCTCATCCTTTCATTTCAGATGGGGTAGCTCTGGCTCCCTTAAAGTTAAAAACAAGCTATCAGGGGCACTGTGCTAAATCAGTTCATTTAGTTCAGTGCAATAGTAATGAACCCTTATTATTTCCCCAGCACTACATAGGCACTGAGAAAGGCAATTATTTTGAATCCTTCTCCTCCTGCCTTTTTCTAACCCAGCCCTCCCTCATCTGTAGACATAAAGTTTCCTGTCTCAGTGGGTTGTCTTCAGGCTCACCTCCTGAGCCATATACCCCGATCTCTGTTTTTTTAAATCCAAGGCTATTTTGGAAATTCTATCATGAAGCTGAGATGGTTCATCACAGGTCCTGAACCATAGGATACACAAAGAACACTTTATCCCTGCTAATTTGAAATAGTAAAATGAAGAATACAAAAGAGGGACTTGGTTTGGGCTTAGGGAGTATATCAAATTTCTCAAAGGGGATCCTACAAGAGTTAGATTAAAATATACAAATTAAACTTACAGGAGGAAAGTCTTCATCACACTGAATGTCTTCTGCTATAATGAAGTCAGGTTATCAACTGGAATATGTGTTCATTCTTCATTTAAGCATCTAATTTTATATTTTTAGCAACTGTTTATCAAGTTCTAGATACAAGATGCTGTTCATGGAAAACAAAGGAAGATGCAAGATTCTTCTCCTGATGAACAGGAAAGAACCTAGAGAAGGGGGAATGCTGATGATGACAGAAGAGACAGATGTCAAACCCAGCTTGGGGAGGCAGCTATGATAAAGAAATGAAAGAATAGATGGGGAGACATTGCCGATGCAAAATAACCTTGTCCTCTTGATTTAGTGTTTATGAAACAAAAGAAAGCGAGGTGAAGAAGCATTAACGAAGGTGATGACAAAATTCATTCAAGAAGAGGAGCTGGTGGGAGAAGCTGGGGGGAGTCGCTGAACTGATGTGCTCACCTTGGAGTGTGTCGGGCTTGAAATGTCAACATGACCTACTGTGAGGCTTCCCGTGCGTGCTAAGTTGCTTCAGTCCTGTCTGACCCTGAAACCCTATGGACTGTAACTCACCAGGCTCCTCTGTCCATGGGATTCCCCAGGCAAGAATACTGCAGTGGGTTGCCATTTCCTTCTCCAGGGGATCTTCCCAACCCAGGGATAGAACCTGTATCTCTTATGACTCCTGCATTGGCAGGCGGGTTCTTTATTACTAGTGCCACCTGGGAGTGAGACTTCCTAGACTTCTGAAAAGGAAATTAGTAAAGGGATGGGGGTAAAAATCAAATTTCTAGGATTTACCATGAGTTCGAGCAAACTCCAGGAGATAGTGAAGGACAGGGAAGCCTGGCATGCTGCTGTTCATGGGATCACAGAGAGTTGAACACAACTTGGTGATTGAACAACAGCAAGTAGGTGCACTTCGTCCTGACTAATATTTTTGAGAGTGTTGGTGGAAGAATAAATAAGATGAACAGAACAGTCATTTTAATCAATGTTGGAGTTGGTGCTGAGAATATATACCAAAAATTGAAAAACATTGTATAAATAATTTCTAAATATGTTATAAAATATAGTGGAAGGAATGGACATTATAAAGCTTTCGGTATAGTTTTCAGTGGTTTTATAATAGTTTCAATAAAAAATATTCAGTTTAAATGGATTTCTGCAATTTAGCAATCTTCCTAACTTTGTGATTTTATAAAATGAATGGATACTGGAATTGACTATGCCAAATACATTACTTTAAAATTGTCAAATCAGTTTATTTGCCATCTGTAATCTTCCTCCTTCCACCAATCATTGAATTGTGCATTTGGGGACTTTCAGATTATAATCAGTGGACATTTTTCACAGGCAGATGTGTATCATAAGACTATATGATGAAGCTGCTGCTGCTGCTAAGTCGCTTTAGTCGTGTCTGACTCTGTGCGACCCCATAGACGGCAGCCCACTAGGCTCCCCCATCCCTGGGATTCTCCAGGCAAGAACACTGGAGTGGGTTGCCATTTCCTCCTCCAATGCATGAAAGTGAAAAGTGAAAGCTAAGTCGCTCAGTTGTGTCTGACTCTTAGCGACCCCATGGACTGCAGCCTACCAGGCTCCTCCGTCCATGGGATTTTCCAGGCAAGAGTACTGGAGTGGGGTGCCATTGCCTTTTCCAATATGATGAAGAGTTGTATGCAAAAAGAGATTGACTGGACATTTCCTATTTTGAGATGTAGGTATTGATAAGCCAATGAAATCAAAAGCACAATGAAGTAATCTTATTCATATTTTGACTTCTACTTGGGAATACCAGACCACCTGATCTGCCTCTTAAGAAATCTGCAGGTCAGGAAGCAACAGTTAGAACTGGACATGGAACAACAGACTGGTTCCAAATAGGAAAAGGAGTACGTAAAGGCTGTATATTGTCACCATGTTTGTTTAACTTATATGCAGAGTACATCATGAGAAATGCTGGACTGGAAGAAACACAAGTTGTAATCAAGATTGCTGGGAGAAATATCAATAACCTCAGATATGCAGATGACACCACCCTTATGGCAGAAAGTAAAGAGGAACTAAAAAGCCTCTTGATGAAAGTGAAAGAGGAGAGTGAGAAAGTTGGCTTAAAGCTCAACATTCAGAAAATGAAGATCATGGCATCTGTTCCCATCACTTCATGGCAAATAGATGGAGAAACAGTGGAAACAGTGTCAGACTTTGTTTTTCTGGGCTCCAAAATCACTGCAGATGGTGACTGCAGCCATGAAATTAAAAGACGCTTACTCCTTGGAAGGAAAGTTATGACCAACCTAGATAGCATATTCAAAAGCAGAGACATTACTTTACCAACAAAGTTTCACCTAGTCAAGGCTATGGTCTTTCCTGTGGTCATGTATGGATTTGAGAGCTGGACTGTGAGGAAGGCTGAACGCCGAAGAATTGATGCTTTTGAACTGTGGTGTTGGAGAAGACTCTTGAGAGTCCCTTGGACTGCAGGAAGATCCAATCAGTCCATTCTGAAGGAGATCAATCCTGGAATTTCTTTAGAAGGAATGATGCTAAAGCTGAAACTCCAGTATTTTGGCCACCTCATGCGAAGAGTTGACTCATTGGAGAAGACTCTGATGCTGGGAGGGATTGAGGGCAGGAGGAGAAGGGGACGACAGAGGATGAGATGGCTGGATGGCATCACTGACTCAATGGATGCGGGTCTGAGTGACCTCCGAGAGCTGGTGATGGACAGGGAGGCCTGGCGTGCTGCGGTTCATGGGGTCGCAAAGAGTCGGACACGACTGAGCGACTGATCTGATCTGATCTGATCTGATCATTTAAAACTGGGTTTTTGAAGTACGGGAGAAGAAATCAGGCTTGTTATAGTTTGCTAAAAGAAACACTGTGTGAGGTGAGAAATCAGGCTTGTTATAGTTTGCTAAAAGAAACACTGTGTGAGGTGAAATTGAGGAAAAAAATATTACACTAAGTTCGTCAGAATATAGAAGTTGCATAGCTGGTGGGAATTTGCCCGGAAGTCAGAACATAATGCCACAGGAGAAAAAATAAATGTAGGATTCATTCTGCTATGTTAATGAGACCACACCTGTAATAACTCATTCAGTGTGGGATTCGTCTAATGAAAATGAACATCTAGGAAACTGGAAATAGTTCAGAGACAAGCAATAAGGATGATTAAGGGCTTGGAGAGATTGAACTGAAACCAGATTAAAAGGCCTTACATTTGTTTAACGTGGCTAACAGATGACTAAAAGTGGGCATGATATCTGTTTATAAACATCTGAAGGTTGGGTGTAAACATGAAAGATAGAGTAGGATTGCATAATGTGGTACTAAAAGGATTGACTTGAGAAAAAATTTCGAGAGAGAATTGAAAAGTAAATATAATGAAGCTGTCTCCCAGAGAGTGTGCGTTTCCTTTTCTTTAGAGACTGGGCCAAGAATGAGGAAGTTTAGCAGAAAGCCCAGCACAAGAGAATGACCCAACAGGTCCCCTGCAGATCCGATTTCCTCACTTTCACAAACCAGAAGAAAAGCTTTTTAAGCTTGATCTGTTTGTACAAAATTACTCAGAAAATGTGTTTATTTATAGATTTTACAAAACCAGGAGTACAGAACTTTAGACTTCTGGGCAATCATGTTTTATCTTTATTTGTTCTGTTATAGGCAAAGTAGTAGAGGAAACAGTGTTAAAATAAATCTAGTTCATGATTGTTGTTTAGTCGCTAAGTCTTACTGGACTCTTTTGAGACCCATGAACTGTAGCCCACCAGCCTCCTCTGTCCATGGGATTTTCCAGGCAAGAGTACTGTAGTGGGTTGCCATTTCCGTCTCCAGGGGATCTTCCTGACCCAGGGATAGAACCTGTGTCTCCTGTGTCTCCTGCATTGGCAGGCAGATTCTTTACCACTGAGCCACCACGGGGAAGTTCACTCTCCCAAAGCTCAAAGGATTTGGCTTAGAATGTATGAGACAATTACCAAATGACTTTGTTTTTTAAGAATTGTGTATACTTCCAACTGGACTTTAAATGTACCAAAAATGAGTAATTTAAGAGATCTATTCTGGGATTATTTCTACAAGCATCCAGTCTTCTATCTTCTTTTTTGGTGAATGTAGTATTGAAAGCAAGCAGGACCCTGTAGGGCCCTCTGAGGTACAAATCCTTTCTATGTCCCCTGTTTCTTGTTTGTGGGAATTAGGCTTCATTCAGTCTCCTAAGACCTTTCCTGAATTCCAAACCATGACCCTTCTCCATGTTTGGCCCTGGAATAAACCTTTCTCTACTCCAAACTCTGGTGTTTCAGTTAGTTTGGTGTCTGACACATGAACTTGTGTTCTGTAAGTGTCTTGTGTTCAGTAAGTGTCTTATTCCATTTTCAAGCATAACATTTGTCCTTACTAAAGTGATGGAATGGTTTCCCTTTAAGCTTACTTTAAAATAAAATTAAAACAAAGTTTTGGACTATGAGCTTGTAGAGGGCTTTGTTTTTTTAATTTGACTTGCACGCAAACCAATGCCAGAACAGTGCCATGCACACTTTAAAAATAAATAATAGATGATAACGGCAGGAAGGGTTGGTTAAAGGACTTTCTAATAAGTGAATCTTTTATTTCCACCAGTTTTCACTATAAAGTCATCTTTATTTTTCTCCCCCCACAACAAATATCCTTTTTCAGATGAAGTTATACATTCAAGGATATTCTCAATTCCTGATTCATGTCATATCAAACCTTCTAGTGTTTCTGAATCACTTCTGGACTTTTCCAGCAGATTTCAGACTTCAAAATTTTCCTCCCTGCTTGTCATTTCAGGCTGTTTGAGCTTCTCCCCAGTGATCATCTTCCTCTCCTCTGCCTTGCAGAACTCTGTTGGGTGCAGTACCAGACTGCACCAATAGATGCTGCCACTTCAGTTGGAAAGTTTCTTTTTCAGTGGCTAAGCTTTAAGATTATTGGGCGATTGGGAAGGTAACTGCTATTATCTTCTTTGAAAGTAATTTGGTTTTTAATTGTGGGTTTATAAATTGTTTGCATTTTACAAGTAAAATATTAAGAAAAATAATAAAAATTAAATTAATTTTCAAAAGACACTTCAATTTCAGATACTTCAAGAATATATTAGGCATGGAAATAATTTACTAATACAATAATTTTAAATGTAATAGCTAAAAAAAATTTGGACTCAACATTTCTATACAGTGATGGAAAAGGAAGGTTAGAAAATATGTATTGGAAAGCCCAAGGGACACAAGGGCTTTAAACAGTGTTTAAAGTACATCTTTAAACCAGTGTTTCTCAAACTGGTGTCAGATAATTTTAGGTGGTACAAGACAATTTTTATTTCTGTAAAAATGACTCATTTGCAAGGTCATCCTCTATTCATGGCAAATTATATTGATTTTCCATTTATGATAATGATAAAAAGTTTCCTTTATCATATATAATTATATAATAAAAATAGCTTAAAGAATAATATTGAGTCAACAGTATGAAAGGTGCTATGGCAATAATTATAAAAGTTATATTTAATAGAAATGCTGGAAATAATGCCTTGTCTAAATACGCAATACACTTTTGCCTGTACAACTTTAAAATTCTTAAATCTCTTGTGCTCAACTTATTTCAAAGGTGGACTGAAACGTGAGATTTTATATTACTCCTGATGACATCTATGTAATATATATAAATGAATTTGAAAGTACTAATAAGTTAACTAATAGTGTGATATAATTCTAGTTTTTTTTGAGGGAGGGTAACTTTTGTAAAACATATTCTTATGTAGATTATAAAAAATTATGTAGGAGCAAAGTAACTTGAAAGCAAGATCAGTATTGCTGAAAATATGATTTTAGGAGTGAGTAAAGCAACATGCTGAAAACCTGTCTCTGTGTGAACATGCTGTACTAAAGTATGAATTTTTATTTTATCCAAGTTATGCATCTTCAAACTTTTATTTAGAGGTCAAACTAACACATAATGTTTCATACAAAAATGAAATGTAAAAATCTGTGGCCTTAGGAGGAGAGCAGTACATTCAGCCTTGTATTTAATTTTTACATGATAATTACTATAGTTGCTGAGCATTCCTAGACAGTGAATGGTTGACAAAACATTTAAATTGCATATTTTGCCTGTAGCATATAAACTGTACTAAAATAATTGCTATTTTTCCTCACTACTACCACTACTAATAATAGCATGACAGTGGCTAGGAGTGGCCTTTGCGGTTACACAGAGGCTGGTTTGAATCTTAGGTCTGCCATTTATTAGGAAGTTGCTAAAAATTCTGAGCCCTTATTTCTTCACCTGTAAAATGAGGAAATTAAGACTTGCAAAGTTAATTGAATCTACCCATGGATATTTCCCTCTTAAGTGTATAGGAGCTGGCATCCTCTTCAGGGCAAAATGTGCTTTTATCTAGATCATGGTTCAAATCCCCTCTGAGCCAAACCCACTGCCAAAAGCCCTTCTACCTTGAGAACCAGAAAAGGAAGCAAGCCTGGCAGTGCCTAAGTCCTCCAAAATAAATCTGCAGGAAAGAACACCCAGTGAGTGATGAGTGCAGCAATGAGTACATTTATCAGTTTAAATTTACAACTTCGCCTTTCCCATTGCCTATTAATTATTGTACATAATTCTCCACTGATCAAAAAATAAGTTGATAGCTTTTGAACTCGACAGTGTACGTGTCCATTGTTTAAGACTCAGGTGAAGCAGAGGGTGAAATTTTTTTCCTGAACTTTGTGCAAAATATAATTCGGTTGATAATATATCGAAACTAAATTTTCTTTGGGTGGCATTCCTACTAGTTTACTTGTAAGCTCTGGGGTCATGGCTCAGGCAGTTTGAAGGGCTGCTTGTTGAATAATAGGCTTTGTGTTTATAGAGACTACTGGATTTATCTTTGGAAACAATCCTTGGGTTTCTTTTGGCCTCAGTTTCCTTATCTCTTATACAGGATTAAATAACCATCATAGAGTTGTGAAAATTATATGAACTCACATGTATCATAAGTGACCAGGGCAATGACTGCCACTCAGTAAATTCTCAACAAATCAAAACACTTTTAATCAATGTGACAACTAAAGATGTTCCTAACCTAGACAATAGGTTTTAACGAAGAGGTGATGAAATGGATGCAAAATTTATGTGTTGTTGCTTGTCAACTTCGCTCAGATCTCGGGTTGTGATCTCCACATGGGTGCATATAGAATATTAGATCCTACGTGGGTGTATCTTGCATGCGCAGAAGGCTTACGCAGGAAATGTCGCTTCAGCAATGTGCCTGGGGAGGCTCTGACGCTGTCTTGGAAGTCGGTCGTCGCAGCCTGACCTTTGGGCATCTGGGAGGGATGCCTACCTGCGCCCAGCGCTGGACGGGGGCCCAGGCCCTTTCCAGCACAGCCTATCCCCACGCTGCTCACTCTTCGTGCCTTGCATACATCTTCACGGAAAGGAGTATTTCCTCCGTTCAGAGAAAGTTCCCCAGTCCGACGTGGGGTGCTTTGTACTTTACGTAGTTCCAAGTAGGCGAAGTTCCTTCTCTCTTCTCCCCGGGGGTAAGTGGAAAGGAGTCCCGCAGGGCGCCCGAAGTCGTCCACACCGGGGATCCGGTAGCGACCGAGTTAGGGACAACTGGGCTGGGGGGATTGCTGCCGGGCAAAAAGCAGGTGGGCACAGACTGCGGTTCCCCGGTCCGGGGAGGGGACTGCGACCGCGGGTCCCTCCCCCTCCGCCCGGAGGTGGCTGCGGCCGGCGCCCGGCCAGTGGGGGCGGGGTGGGGGCGGCGCGGAGGGCGCGGAGATTACCGCGGCGCCACCGGGGACGCCCAGGGCCCCCGAGTGGTGCCCACGCGGGATCGCGAGCGATGACAACAGGCCATCGCCCGAGGTCGAATAAAAAGGAGTCGCTTTCCCGTGTGCCGCCGCCCCGCCACAGCCTGACCCCGGGGTGGGGGGTGCCCCCGGCGGCCTCCAGTGGCCGCGGGCGCCGGCGTCCCCCGCCCCCACCCCGCGCGCAAGTACGAGGCTGCCCGCCGTGCGGCGCAAGCTCCGCCGCTCCCGGCTTCCGCGCAAAACTTCGAGCCTGGCCGCTTGAAGCTGTCGCTCCCGCTTCGGAGTGGGAGAGAGCTTGCAGAAAAGCCTGGCCGTGAGGACCGCGGTGGCTGGGCGCGCGCTCTCTTTTTCTTTTCTTCTCCTTTTTTTTTTTTTCCTGTCGCCATCGGGAGTTTTGGCTCCTCTCCTTTCCTCCTCCCCCTCGTAGCCGGTTCTCCCCCCGCCCCGTCTCTCCCCCACTGGTGTACGTCTCTCCCCCACTGGTTGGAGGTGGGGGGGTGGCCGAAGGGGATGTCCTCTTTTCACCAGAGGCACAGCGTGAAGGCGAAACTTCAACACTGGAAGGAAAGAGAATAAATACGTAAATACGGACGCACAGATCTGTTGCTGGGGGAGACACTAGGACTTTGGGATCCTAAGACGGTCCGGGCGGCAGGAGGTGAGTGCCTCTTTTTCCGACCCTCTGTCCGGGGGTCCGCGTTCCAGGGATCCCGCAAACTCCCGGGAGAGCGCGCACGGCTGCGCGGGGAGCGAGAAGCGATGCGCGCTCTGCGGGAAGGTGTGTGGGCGCCGGGGTCCCCGCGGTCGCTCCATTGCTGAGTACCCCTAGCCCGGGCTGGGGCCCGGGCTGCTCCTAGTGCCTTGGTGTGTTCTGCCCTGGAGGACGTCCTGGAGCCCCGAGGGTCCCTGCAGAGCCTTTTTGTGCCTCGTGGAGCCCTCGCGGAACAGGGCGCGCATACCTGCACTCTGTTCCCGCCTCTCAGAGGTGCGCGCTCCTCGGTTTCCCCTGCTTCCTTCTTGTGACATTTGTTACTTTGCCTAGTAGCCCCTAGATGTGCCAGATGCAAGGATGCTGACCCAGGTCCCATAGAGGGCCCCAGGCGCCTGGGGTTTTCGCGGTGCTGGGTGCGTGTGTACGTTTAATGCTTGTGTTCTAAACTCAAGGCACCAACCGGGCTGTTGGGCTGCGGCCGTCCCCCTTTCATAGTTTTTATGTGGCGTGGGCCGAATGTCTCTTGCCGTTTCCCAGGGTCCGTGAAACGAGAGGCGCCTTTTCAGAGGACACGCGTTCATTGGCCCGGGACGCGGATGCCGTGAGGAATCCTAACTTCTCCAAACGGAAGGACCTGACCCGGGTCGGGGGTAGCAGGTTTTCTCCTTACAAAACCTGCAGTGTCGGGGGTGGCTGTGGGGCTTGAAAGGGCTCGATGCGTTAGCGTCGTTAAGCGAGATTTGGAAATAGATCGTGTGTGTGCTTGTTTTATTTTGCGCCGCACAGCAGCCAGAACTTTCGTTAGTAGCACTTGCAAGATGTCTCTTTCTTTTGTAAACAGTATTCGGAACAGCTTGGAGCAATTAGGGAATTTGCCGACCTAGTGCTACGGCTGAGCGGTGGCGAAACCAGAGAGCACGGTTTAATTTTTGTGATCACTTTTCTAGTTGGGGTGGCAGCGTCTCCCCTTCACCACCTCTGTTTCTCCTGCGCTTGAAAGCTAACGGGGTTTGTGAAAGGTGTGAGTGAGTGTGTGGGAGGATGTCGTTTGGAGCGCGTTTCTCTCTGCTCGCCGCCGGCGTCTGTCCTCTGCACTGTCCAGCGGGCAGTCATTCATGAATCCTCATCCGAGGGCAGTGGAGGAAGGTGCAGGTCCCTCGGCCCTTTCTGCCAAGGTGGAGAATAGCGACGGGGCGTGTGTTTTGGTTTCAGAGCAGTTCCACGTGGAGCACCTCCGTGTGCGTGTGTGTTGTGTACTTGATCTGTGAGGAGGTAACAGGAGGCTCGTGTTCAAACCCAGTGGGCCGTTGGCCATTAATTTGCTTTCCTGGCTGTCATTGCAGACACTTCCAAAATCTGATACCTAAGAGAACCAACAGGTTAGGTTTCACATTAAGAGCTCATACTTAACAGTTTTCTTTCTCCCTTACCCCTTTTGGCTTGGCACCCTGGGATCAACGTAATTGATGGAGCAGAAACACGTCTTCTTTAATATGGCAATTTTGTTCCTCTTCTCTGCGGCTACTTTTTGCACTCTCGGGCGTCTGTCAACTTCACTGCGCGCTCCTTCGGGACTTAGATTGGAGTCTTAGGAGCATTTAAGGACCGTGGATTCCTCTTCCACAGCTCCTGAAGTTTGATTTATACGTCGGTGACTGTTAGACTTGAAAGTTGAGGATGGTATTTTGTCTGTTGCGTTTTTGGTTTTATTTCAAAACCGCCTCAGCACAAGGATTATACTTGATAACTTTACCCGGGTAGAATTAGGTTTGTCTCCCCCAATCTCTTTATTTTTAAAAAATTATTTCTAGCCATTTTATAGCTGAGGAACGAAAAACTAGGAAGGGGGTTGGGCAGCGAGAGAATCCTCAAACAAAATGTTTGATACATAGCAGGGTGTGGTATAACCTTATCCCAAGAGTAAGAACAGGGAAACTACTTTGTGTGGAGCTAGGCTGCTGGAATTTGATTTTTATGGTTACGATACCAAATGCAGATATAACTACATTCATTTTTTTATTGTTATTATAAACCATAAAAATAGTTTGTTCCGCCTCATTAAAAGTTGTAAGCCATTCAGAGTCAAATCACTTTTTTTTCCCCCAGAAATGGCTGTAAGAGAGGGTTAGAACCTTTGACAGTTACAGCTTTGAAAGTAATATAATTAGATTATGTGAAAACTGTTCCTTTTCCCCCCAGTTATTAGGGATATATCCTTGCCTTTCATAATACGTAAAGGTCTAAAATCAATAGGTTTTCAAGAGATAGTTTTCCTTTGCCAGTTATCTGAAAATAGTACATGTCAACCTAAGATCACCATAATTAGCAATTGCTTCACAATTATAACTGAAATTAAAAGATTTACTTGATTATTCTTTTTTATGAATAAGTATTATACAGGATATTAGAGACTTAATTTGTCTTTTACACAATAAAAAATTCATATATGCACATATTTAGAGAATATCTAAGTATTATGTTCAAGCTTAAAAATTAAAAAAAAAAACCCCTGAGATTCATATAAAAAGAATTTTGTATAAAAGCAATCATTATTCCTATTAAGAAATACAGATACTGTGTTCTGGAGGGTTTGTAGAAGTCAATTGAAAAATATCATCTTTCGTCAAAGTTTCTTTTTTGAGGGAAGACTGGAGGATCAGTAGTTCATCATTTTGCTGTAATTTGTTTTTTCTTTCAAAAACTTCTTTGAGTTAAACCGAAAGAAGAATAAGACCTCCATTTCTGAAAGTTTCCTTTTTATTTATATTATGATTTGGGGTGTAAATAAATTTTACATAGCCACGGGAAATAAGGTGTCCAATTTCATGTTTTCAATCTCTGTTGCAAGCTCTAAATGACTGATGCCATGTCTAAAAATACATTTATGTGGCTTGGTATTTCATTTTAAAAAATTTTATGCACTGAAATGAAATTAGCCTGAAGTTTTAGAAAAGTAGAATGGTAGAAAACCCATGACTGTTATTATGAAAAGTTAGGATGTTGGAAAATTCACATTCTGACTCGCAAATTCACTTACTTCACCTGGTGGAGGCTCACACTTTTTATCCAGAATTCAAGAAGAGGGGAAATAATCCTTTTCAAGGCTTAGTGAAGTGTTAAGTAATTTAATAGTGCAAGTATTTATTTTATTTTTCATTATCTTTTTCCCTCTTTTAGGTAAATGCAGGAACACTGAACACTCAGTATAAGCAGGCCCCCCTTTATAAGAAGTTTATTCACCATAGTTCTGTATTGCAGCTGCTGGTCATATTTCATGGAGCTGTTAAAGCACTTAAAACCTAAAATTAGGTACTGTCTGGTTGTAAATATTTTAGATCACTCATCTAAGAAACAAATAGAAGAGTGTGTTATCAGAAGTAGATGTTCTGAATCCTCTCATTGAAGAGCAGGACAAAACATGTATCAAACACTTTGTTATTTTTTCAGTTTATAATATAATCATGACAGTTTCTTTTTCAAGTGGATATTAGTCTTACATATTCTAAACTCTTATAAAGTGTCTCCCTGTGGAGTATCTTAAATAACTGTATTCAGAAATACCACTGGTGGGGGGCAGTTATTATAGCAGTTACTGGGTGAATGCAATCCACACCAGGAAAAGAGGGTGACTTTCAGTGTACCTGCTCCTCTCATGAATTTTTCCCGGTGAACTAAGAAATGACATGTTCTTTCAGGCACTCACTCTAGAGATGGGTGAGAGATGCAGTGGTGTATTTAATTGCAGTATGTGTGAGACTGCATTTTGCAGTCAGATGAATTTTGTCGTGGGGGACGCCAAAGATTAAGTTGTACGCAGAGTGAACTTGGCTTCACTTAGTTTGAACTTGAGTGGAAGAAAATAAACAAGAATCACATATTCCCAAGTAGTATAAGCAACTCTGATTGCTTTTAAGAGGTTTGCAGACTTTGTAAACATTACTGTCACCTAATATTGCTTGTGGCTCTGCACATTAGGATATGCTTTGGTAATATACTGTTTTTCTCTTGAAGTTTGTGATTCTTACCATGTCCCATCAAGGTTTCTACTAGGAGAGTGGTACTGAAAATAAATATCACTACTCTTACTCCCCTAACTCCCCTCTTCCAGAAGAAGAGATGAAACAGATGAATTTAAAAATAGAAACCATTTTAAGTTATCAAAACGACATTTATATGATGGTTTAAAACAGTTGCAGAGTTTGTACCTCTAAGTCACATTGTAACCTTTTCTGTCATTGAAAGGTGCTAATTGATCTTAGGGCACTGACATAATAGTATAGTTTGATATTTGAAACCTTTCGGCATTGGTCTGGCCCTTTTCTCACCCTGAGATTTCAGTGCATGGCTGATGAAGAGTAACACCATGTTAAAATGTCAGGAATTCTAATTTTTTTTCTCCATGTAAAACATTTTAATACAGCAACTGATATTTTTAAAGCTTTTATGTATATGTAGTAAGTAAATTTATTTTGATGTACTTCTGGGAAAGAAGGATCCATATTATATATTATCATGTTAAGGTTTTTACTTTTTTTGCCCACAGATAAATTTCATTTTTACGTTGAAATTTTTAGGGAAAATCTGATTGCTGTGATCACATTTGAATAGGTTCAAAGTGAACTTTCATTAAAGCAATACAGAATAGCCATCTTGAAATTTCATCTATGAAGTATATGTTCTTAAGTAAATGGATCTTAAGGTATTAAAAAAAAATGTCACTTTAGTTTTTGTATAGGTGTAACCGTTCTGCCAGTGTGAGTTATTATGATTTTCACCATCAGTAATTATCATAGCCATCACATCATAGCTGACATTTATATTTATTTACTTTTTTTTTTTTTGCAAAAAAATTTAAGGTATTTATGTGTCTCAACTGTGCCAGTTTTATTATTCCCATTTTACAGATGAGAAAACTGAGACTCGGTTATGCAGTAGAGTGGAGCCAGGATTTTAGCTCTGCAGCCTGAACCCTGATTCCCTATCCTTAAATGTTGCCCTAGACCATTTGGTCCCACCAGTCACACCTGAGTTCATTTTAGGGGGTGACCACACATTTTATTTTTATATTATTAGTTATATATTTATTTCTAAGATTACTAGGAAGATATGTTAGATTTCATATTAAACCTACATTTTTCTAGATAATGTTGTTTAAGGCAAAACCAGAAAAGGATTGAAGCAAAAAACAACAAAAAAATGTAAAGCACCTATTTAAAGAAACATATTAAGTGACAGTGAACAAGTGCTAAGTTAAAAAACCCAAAATCATGAAGGTTGATGGCAAAGGACTACAATTGGGAGAAACTGGTATTCTAGAAGGCTACCTAAACGCTGAAAACTTCTGTCTAGATCTCTTCAATACTTGACTTACATGTAGTCTTTTCTTTTGCTTTTCGAGCCTTATCTTTTAGACAGATGTTATCAGTTTTATAGTTTTTCTCTTTTTGCCTTAAGCTTGAATTCTCATTATGAATCTCAAATCTAGGTGTTTTCTGTTGAACCAACTAATGAGGACTGCATAATGGATTTCTAAAGGCAAGCTGAAATGATAATGGGGCTCACTTATATTTCAGAAATACTTTCAACTTACATAGATATCAGACTTTTGATTTTTAAGGTTTTCTTTAGGTGAACATCCTTGTTCTGCTGTTAATAATCTGTTTTATAACTTTAATGTACTTTTCAAGGAAGCAGCGGTTTTTCTTTTGATTTACGTTTTTAGCCACAGAACCCTTCTTTCAAGTGAAAGCTAACACTAAGCCCACTAGAGAAAAGTCCACTGCCTTCGTGAAGCAGGACGTGCATGGCCTGTGAATCACTCACCAATTCTGTTTCCGACCATTGGTGCCTCCCCAGGTCTCTGTAAGGATCGTGTAGTTGGCAAAAAAACGAACCTTCTGACGAAAAGTCAGTTCAGAGTACCTCCTGCAGTCTGTGAGTATGTCATCCACTAAAAAACCAAAACAGAACAACAAGCAACTCTCAAATATGGAAAAATATCTCCCAGTGTAACACAGCGTCAGAAGGTGTGTCGGTTTACCCTAGCGTCACGTGGATATTCTTAGTTAACCTATCTGCAACTTTCAGTTTAGTACTGAGAAAATAAAGAGTAGTCAGAATGTTTCCCACATGGAATTACGGGTCTGAATGAGGCACATAGAATTTGTTCTTGGAAAGGTTTGTTTGATTAGAGCATCTTTTTTTTTTTTTCTTTCTTCCTTTAAAGACTTGACAGAGACTCATCAGCAGTGGCATAAATTGACTTGACCTTAGATTTTCAGATAAATTATTGCTACCGTTTCTGTTATTCTTTCCTGCTTCCTTTTTAAAATGAAAGGGACATTTCTTGTGAAAGGCTATGATTAAATCATAAAAATTTACATTCATATACCATTAAGTTTAATTCTGCTCACAAACTCAATAGCATTAAATTTGAAATTCGATCCTTAATCAAGTAGGTCCACCACATAGCAAGAGGGCTTATTCTCTGCACGGTAATATACACAATTCACAGGCCTCTGCATATACCCAGTGGAGGGATCTATTCATTACATTTCACTTCTGACTCTGAACTCCCTCAAGTTAGAGGATTTGAAAGAACCTGAATGTTCCGACTAAGAGATGGAATATTTCTAACCTAGTGCATGCAGTATGTTGAAAGTGATGATGACTTGGAAAGTCCACAGGTCTCTGAATTAGCTAATTCTCTTCACTTCAAATTTTATATTTTAATGCAAATGTGTATTCACATATGATTTTGACTCAAGTAATTCTAGCCAAATTGAATCACAAGGTGGGCAAGTCACGTTCCAGTTTCCTTTTGCAGGTTTTCAGTAATCTCAAATTGTGCTTCTAGTAGGTAACTTTAGAATGCAGACCTCAGCCAGTTGGTCAAGAACCTCAATATTACTGAAACTTGTCTGTGAACTTTAGGTATTCAGATGATGCTACTCTTTTTGTTTTTCATAGTTGACCCAAGCAGACTTTTCATTTAGGTCTGCTTTGTCCTCTTAGTTGTTAACTTTAGTTTTTAAAGGCTCCATTCATGAAAATACTAGCAAAGTTCTGGGCACATGGTAAATATTTATTAAATGCTTTTTTCATTATCAGTGTTGCTGATGAGGTGCCAAAATTATAATGCAACGAATAGACTTTTTTCCTACTCTTGATGATTTTGAAGGCTTTGTGACTTTCAGTCTATGATTATACTAATAATAAGTTCTACTTTTTCTTGGCATATACCATTCATAGAAATGGTTAGCTTGGTGAGTTAATCATGGTAACAAGGTTATAGGTTTAATCCTCAGATGAACATACTAGCTATAGGGGGACACTTGTGCTACACAACTTGGTCATATTGTCTTTGTTGTCATAAGTATAGTTGTGATATCCTGACCTTCTCTCTTTGGGGACCACTCTGGTCTGTGGTGGATCTATCTCTAAGACTTTCCTGCTGTCCCAAGGATGATCAACCACATCTGTTCACAGTTTTTATCAGATCCCTTCTTGACTTAAAATTCTAAACAAAATAAATTCCCTGTTGCTTACAGGGCATATTCAGAAGGGATAGAACCCTTGTATTCCTTAGAAGGCTCTACAAGACCCTTCAAGCTGAGAACTTTGCTCAAGTTTCCCTTTTTACCTCTCACCAGCCACTCACAAGAAATCTCTTCTCCAGCTGGATGGAAAAGTGCAACCCTCAAATACACTTTGGTCATTTCTGCTGCAATTTTTTGTGCATGTGATTCTTTCTATCTGGAAGACATCTTTCCCCTCCCCCTGAAACTTTCTTTTCTACTGCTTTTGTAAGACTCAAGATGCAAAATGTTAACCCCTCTGACCACCAGAGACTGATCTGGATATTTCTAGTCTCTTTATTCCCAAAGAGCCTAGTTCCTTTTATTTATTTATTTATTTTTACTTTGCTTAACTTTACAATATTGCATTGCTTTTACCATACATCGAGATGGATCCGCCACCAGTATACATGTGCTCCCCATCCTGAACCCTCCTCCCTCCCCCCTCCCCATACCATCCCTCCGGATCGTCCCAGTGCGCCAGCCCCAGGCATCTGTTATCGGGCATCATACCTGGACTGGCGACTCATTTCAGATATGATATTATACATATTTCTACCTTTTAGCATAGCAGTCACCACATTGAAATGTAATAGGTTGCATGAGTTTAAATTCTGCTTTTGACTGAGAATTTGCTGATGCTCTTACCAGTATTTGCCATTCTATATTTCCAGTAGGTAGGGGACACTAAATTCCTATTGAATCAATGAGTTAAAAAAAATGAGGGTGAAGGCAGTGGTGGTAGCACTGGGGACAGTTACCATTACGAGGCAGGACAGCCTTAGCAATGACCTCAGGGATGTGGGGTATTGATCTAGTAGAATTGCATCTCTAAATTCAGGCCCAGCTTGTATGTATTATGTAGAGATGTATTTATATCACGCATGACCATTGGTAAGTCAGTGATCTAGTGGATAAAGGGAGGATCCTGAAAATCTCTGGAGATGTATTTCTTAGCACTTGACATCTGAGGAACCTTCTGTTATGGCATAGTGGTTAAGTACAAGGAATATGGACCTGGGCTCCTTGGGTTTGAAACCCATCTTTGAAACTATGACTGTATTGATGAGCTTGTTACTTAAAACGGGTTTTGCTTCAGTTTTCTCATGTGTAGTGGAATGTACTTCTTGGAGATCATATGAGAATTCAGCAAATAAATATCTGTGAAGCATTTAGAATAGCGTATGACTGATGCTGGGAACGACTGAAGGCAGGAGGAGAAGGGGATGACAGAGGATAAGATGGTTGGATGGCATCACCAACTCAATGGACATGAGTTGGAGTAAACTCAAGGAGTTGGTGATGGATAGGGAGGCCTGGCATGCTGCAGTCCATGGGGTCGCAAAGATTTGGACATGACTGAGCCACTGAACTGAACTGAGCTGATGATATGAATACTAGCTATTATGAATATGGTTGTCTTCCCTCCATTGAAGTATGCTAAATATTCCAGAGATATTTAGAGCTGAAAGTCAGTTTTGGGGTCATAGACTGGGGATTAAAAATTGAGTCCCTAGTGGTCCAAGTACACATTTAATACCCTGGGTGATCTTGGCAAATCTGAGGCTGGGTTTGGAGTTATAAGAGAAGACATTAGAAAACTCAGTTTGGGCCATTAACATTGCATGGTGTTTCTTTTAAGAAATACTTGCCCATATAGTCATCTAGATTTTATTTATTTACTTAAAAATAATTTTTATTGGAGTCTAGTTGCTTTATAATGTTGTGTTAGTTTCTATTGTATAGCAAAGTGAATCAGTTATATGTATACATATATATTTAAATTTTTAAAGGCTTTCATCTTTGTGGTTTCTCAGCTACTCTAAGCCATTTTAAGAACATTCTATAATGATCTTTTTGTTTATAGCCAGTATTTATTTCACCAGTTGCTTTTTTTTTTCCAGTCTAAAGGCACCAATTATAAGAATTTGTATAATTTTCCCAGGTGATGCAGTGGTACAGAATCCGCCTGCCAATGCAGGAGACACAAAAGTTGCAGGTTCGACCCCTGGATGGGGAAGATCCCTTGGAGAAGGAAATGGCAACCCACTCCAGTATTTTTGCTTGGAGAATTCCATGGACAGAGGAGCCTGGTGGGCTACAGTTCATGGAGTTGCAAAGAGTCAGACATGACTGAGCATGGATGCACACACTTGAAGAACTCAGTGTAAACTTTTTTAAACAATAACACCAAAGCTTGCTTTGACTCTATCTTTGCAGTCAGCAGGAGGTCGTTGAAAGTGAAAGTGTGAAAGTGTTAGTCACTCAGTCGTGTCGACTCTGTGATTCCTTGGACTGTGGCCTGTCAGGCTCCTCTATCCATGGAATTCTCCAGGCAAGAACACTGGAGTGGATTGCTGTTTCCTTTTCCGGGGGAGCCTCCTAGTCCAGGGATTGAACCCAGGTTTCCTGCATGCAGGCAGATTCTTTACCATCTGAGCCACCAGGGAAGTTATTAGCATCTCCATTTTTCGACTTGATCATTTGATCCTTGGATTCAGATGTAATGAATATATGGTGAAGAGGGGCTGAAGGAGGAGGGAAGGTTAAACGTTAATTGTCAGGGTTCTTGTTTGTTTTAACTGCTCACCTGGAATTTCTGCCAGGCACATCTGTTTAAAAATATGATGTTACTATTGATGTTGTGTCTGAATCTCTCAGTGTATTTAGGCCAGCGTTTCTCAAAGTCTGATTGTTGACATTTTGAACTGCATAATTCATTGTTGGAGGTGTGTGTGTGACTGACCTGTGTGTGCATTTTAGGGCACACAGTATAGGGTGTTGTGTGACATCCTTGGTCTCTACCCACGAGATGCCAGTAGCAGCTTTCCCTGATTATTAAGTGACTCCAGACTTTTGTCACATGTCCTCCAGAAGTGAAATTGCCCTCAGCTGAGAAATAGTCAAAGTCGGTTTTAAGATAACTTGTTAAAGTCAAAAAATTTCCAGGCATCTGCATGAGAGGACTGTTACTATTTTTAGTTAAGTGTGGAGAATCTTCATACATTCCTCCTAAGTTTAAACACAAAATCAATCAATTCTTATTGGCCTGTGTTGATAGATAAGCCTTACATAGAGAGGATTTACAGATGGCTTTATATAAATGGGAGATTTCCAGGTGGTGCAGTGGTAAAGAATCCCCCTGCCAATGCAGGAGACACTAAGAGACTTAGGTTCCATCCTGGGTCAGGAAGATCCCCTGCAGTATGGAATAGCAACCCACTCCAGTATTGCCGGGAAAGTTCCATGGACAGAGGAGCCTGGTGGGCTACTGTCCATGGGGTTGCAAAGAGTGGGACACACCAGAGCATGCCTGCCTTTTACACAGATTGGCTATTGTCAGCGTATTTTTCTTCTCTGAAAACTGTGTATGAGTTGGAGGAGCAGAATACTTAGGAAATTATGTCAGAAGTAGATATTTATTTGCATCACCTATATGACTATTTTTAAAATATTACTTTTGCTGTCAATCATTAGTAGATACTTTTGATTCATTTTTGATAATGACAATTAATTGCTTATCTTTTCCCATAGATAAATATTCAGTAATAATAAACTTTTATTTTTAGTTTGTAGTGTCAGAAAAAGTAAAGTATTATCTGTAATCATGACTGCCTAAGATTAAAATACTTTATCAGTTAAGTCATTTGTTCATTTGTAACGAGAAAGTTTTAAACAAAATACGTCGTAGCTTTCAATTTGTACCACAGTTTCAGGGTCTTGAGTTTAATAATATTGGTAGTCTACAGAAAGTGAAAATGAGCATATTGCATGTAAAAACTCCTTTGCTGATTTACCAAATCCAGACCTTATGTTCTAATTCTATAGGTTTAATCTTGGCATGCACATTTTGTCTCTGCATTGATATGCAGTTGACTACAAGTAAATGTGACTATAGTCAGAGTACTCCATCTGACACTTGCCTAGTTCAGGTGTCTATGAAAGGCCCTTCAAAAATTACTGAGAAGAACAAAGTGGGAACATACATCTATTAACATGAAGTTAAGGAGGATAACTTTGCTTACATAAGATTTGTGTTGTGTGTAAAAATTATTTTGGAGTAGGAAACAATTAATACTATAAATATATGATTAGACTAATGTTTATGTGAGGTCAAAACAGTAGAGAAAATTTAAATCTCACTAGTAATTGCAAGATACTTGAAATTCCACGTGTGTTATTATCTAGTGGTTTTACTTTAATTGTATTAGGCAGGTAATCATGTTACCTGGAAGCGGTCAGACAGTCCTAGGGATTTCACATCATTTACTAATTGATGCTCAAGCAGACAGGGCAGAGGTACTTGAAAACAAACTCCTTTTGTCTCTCTGTCTGTCTGTCTTTCTCTGTTACCTCTGCTTTGATTTATGCTTTAATTTTAGAAATGTACTCTTAAAAAGGAAAAGTGGCTGCAAATATAGCATACTGTATGTGATCAAAATGTATTTCTGTTTTCTAAAAAGAGAAGGATTCCTCACAGCTACTTGTTAGCAGAGAGATGAAGTGGGTGCTGGGCAACCCAATGACAGATGGGGGCCCTTCCAGAGGAGTTAGGCGGGAGTTGTAAACCAAGGGCTTAAATCATAAGTTCTCAGACAGTAGAGGAGAGTTCTGCTCCACGCATTGACAGGAAGTCCAAAGAAGGCATAGCAAACCTCAAGTCCATCCAGGCACTTTATTTCTGACATTGAACAGGAAGCCTGATAGCCCTTGAGTCATTGGAGAATAGCCAGTAAACCAGAAGTTCTGTTTTTCCAAATGAACACTCTTTGGGTTCATAAATCAGGGAACCCCTCAGAGAATTCGAGTCACATGTTTGCTTTCTCAGGTTGATTTCTTTGTACAGTGGATACAAATGTGAGGCTTACTTATTTTGTGAATGCTCTATGGCATAAAATACAATTAGGCATTTCCTTTTCTCTCTCAGGTATATTCTGGCCACCACTGTCGTCCACTGCCCCAGCTCCCTTAACCTACTTGCCTCTTATGTTTTGCTGCCTATCTGGACAAAAAAAGTCTACTCATCTTTCAAGGCTTGGCTCAAATGTCACCTCCTCTGGGAAGCCTTCCCAAAGCTCAGGCAGAATGAATTCTTTTCTCTCTGTAATACCATAGCACCTTATGTGGACTGTTAGTATAAGAGCACACTATGCTGGGACTACTTTTACGTGAGTCTGTCTTTTAGAGAGATTCTGAATGCACCCAGGGCCAAAACTTTATCTTTCTCGTTCTGTAGCCCCAGTGCCTTGGGATATTGATGGAAATTCACTGGTTACCCTGTTGCCTACATGTCTTCAAAGGATGTACATCCAAAGCCAAACAGACTACTCAGAATGGATCCTGTTTATAGTTTGGAAGCTAATTCTTTTTTTGTATGTGATCATGGAAGCTAGTTCATTGGTTATATTTTATTCTAACTTATTTAAAGTTTTATTTGTACCAAAGTGTTACTGATATCCAGGGCTTCCTAGCAGAGGAAAAGATATGGCCACATGAACTGGTATTTTGAACAAACTGAAATTAAAACGGCAGATTCTAATGGAAGTTTATAGTTTTCTTACTTCCAGTTTTCTTTAGAAACAAACTCTGGCCTCCTGGGTTGATTTCTGTGGAGATACATTTCATGTTATTTTGAAGAGTTTTTAGCCCTCAGAATTATGGATTTTATCCGAGAGGAAGTACATTTTGTGTTTATGTCAATGTTTCAAAATATGGGGACCAAAAATCCTAGAGGTATCTGTTAAAAGTATATGTGGCTGTTTGGTGAGAGAAATTGTCTGTTTTCAGGCATAATTTAGGAAGAAAAATTTCTGTTTAGTTTCTAGTGGTTTGTTTTCAGGCATTTTCCACAAAAAGATGAGCAAGACCCTTCAAAACCACCAGCTTGCTTATTTAGGGGAAGAAAAAAAGCCTTCTGGGTCCAAAAATAACATTAAATTAAAATGCTTGTTTCCAATAGTTTCAGAAATTGTGGTTTTATTTCCTCGTATGAGTCATTTCTGAGCGGAGGATGTGATTGTGCTACACTGCGATGAAGACTATTTGACTGGTATTTTTGTAGGTCACATAATTTATCAGAGAATCGGATCAGGAGAGGAATTTAGCCTAACTCTCCATTTTGCAGATGAATCCTGAATTAGAAATGTTAAGTGATTTATTCAAAAGGAAGCTAAAAAGAGAATCCTGTGCTGGAGAAACCCACGTGTGCCAACGCTACAACTTGCTGCCTTTTCCTTTCTTTCTTTGAGTTCAACAAGGAGTTGCAAATACTGAATCAGACTGCCTTTGTATGTATCCTTCTGGGCCTTCCTGCCATTCATCAGCAGTGTACCTGTGGAGAAGTTATTTACTGTCCTGCTTTAGCCACAGTTGTAGCGTGTGTCAACAGGGAGTAATAATAGCACTTGCCTCATGGAATGTTGTAAGGATTAATTAAGTTTATACCAGAAAGACACTGAAAATGCTTGAATATATATACATATATATATGCATATAACACACACATATATATTGAATTAATTTCTCTGAATAAATTGTTGAGTATATTTAATATTCAAAAAGGCTGTTAACCCTGCTGAAGCAAGATTTTTTAATCAATCTATTTTTTAAAAAAATAAAAGTTATCGTGTATATTTTGACATATTGCTATTAAAACAGATACAATAGGAGGTCCTGTGAAGGGTCTTACTGGAATAGGCAAGGAGAGAGACTTCTGAAATGCTGATAAAGCCCTTTATCTTGATTTCATTGATGGTGAGGTGCAGAGTACATCATGAGAAATGCTGGACTGGAGGAAACACAAGCTGGATTCAAGATTGCTGGGAGAAATATCAATAACCTCAGATATGCAGATGACACCACCCTTATGGCAGAAAGTGAAGAGGAACTAAAAAGCCTCTTGATGAAAGTGAAAGTGGAGAGTGAAAAAGTTGGCTTAAAGCTCAACATTCAGAAAACTAAGATCATGCCATCCGGTCCCATCACTTCATGGGAAATAGGTGGGGAAACAGTGGAAACAGTGTCAGACTTTATTTTTCTGGGCTCCAAAATCACTGCAGATGGTGACTGCAGCCATGAAATTAAAAGACGCTTACTCCTTGGAAGGAAAGTTACGACCAACCTAGATAGCATATTCAAAAGCAGAGACATTACTTTGCCAACAAAGGTTCGCCTAGTCAAGGCTATGGTCTTTCCTGTGGTCATTATGGATGTGAGAGCTGGACTGTGAAGGCTGAGCGCCGAAAAATTGATGCTTTTGAACTGTGGTGTTGGAGAAGACTCTTGAGAGTCCCTTGGACTGCAAGGAGATCCAACCAGTCCATTCTGAAGGAGATCAGCCCTGGGATTTCTTTGGAAGGAATGATGCTAAAGCCGAAACTCCAGTACTTTGGCCACCTCATGCGAAGAATTGACTCATTGGAGAAGACTCTGATGCTGGGAGGGATTGGGGGCAAGAGGAGAAGGGGACGACAGAGGATGAGATGGCTGGATGGCATCACTGACTCGATGGACGTGAGTCTGAGTGAACTCTGGGAGTTGGTGATGGACAGGGAGGCCTGTCATGCTGCGATTCATGGGATCGCAAAGAGTCGGACACGACTGAGCGACTGATCTGATCTGATCTGAAGTGTAGGTGTTGAGGTAGTAAATACTTAATCGGTTGTCTACTTTTGATTTGCATATTTTACTGTGTGTATTTTATACTTTATTAAAATGTTTTAAAATACAGATATATTTATATAAGCTAGATGAACAAAAAGGATTTACAGTGTAGCACAGGGAACTATATTAATATCTTATGATACACTATGAAAGAAAAACATCTTAAAAGTATATCTATATATGCATAAATTTATGTATCTCCAAATCACTTTACTCTACACCTGAAACTAACACAGTATTGCAAATCAACTGTACTTCAATGACCTAGAAAAATAACAGATATATTTAACACAAAAATTGGGTGTCCCTCCCTTTATGTATATCTTCCACATCCTATGGCATCGGGTCCCATCACTTCATGGGAAATAGATGGGGAAACAGTGGAAACAGTGTCAGACTGTATTTTTCTGGGCTCCAAAATCACTGCAGATGGTGACTGCAGCCATGAAATTAAAAGACGCTTACTCCTTGGAAGGAAAGTTATGACCAACCTAGATAGCATATTCAAAAGCAGAGACATTACTTTGCCAACAAAGGTTCGCCTAGTCAGGGCTATGGTTTCTCCTGTGGTCACGTATGGATGTGAGAGCTGGACTGTGAAGAAGGCTGAGCACCGAAGAATTGATGCTTTTGAACTGTGGTGTTGGAGAAGACTCTTGAGAGTCCCTTGGACTGCAAGGAGATCCAACCAGTCCATTCTGAAGGAGATCAGCCCTGGGATTTCTTTGGAAGAAATGATGCTAAAGCTGAAACTCCAGTACTTTGGCCCCCTCATGCGAAGAGTTGACTCATTGGAAAAGACTCTGATGCTGGGAGGGATTGAGGGCAGGAGGAGAAGGGGACGACAGAGGATGAGATGGCTGGATGGCATCACTGACTCGATGGACGTGAGTCTGAGTGAACTCTGGGAGTTGGTGATGGACAGGGAGGCCTGTCATGCTGCGATTCATGGGATCGCAAAGAGTCGGACACGACTGAGCGACTGATCTGATCTGATCGGATCCACATCCCACAAATGAGGACAAATAGTTGTACATTGGGGTACTTCCTTTCTGACATTTCTTTCTATACACGTGTAAATGTAAGAAGTATATGGGGTTGTAATTTATTTTTATTTTACATTTTTAATCCAAAATAGATTATCGGTTGTCTTAAAACTTGCCTTTGATTTGCTGTATTTTGAATAGTTTTTGATATTAGTGTATGTGGTTTGGGGTACTTCTGTTTAATGTATGGATATGCTTTATACTTTAATTGATCTCTTCTTGATATATTTTTAGATTGCTTGAAGATTTTTACTATTGTAAAGTGTTGCAGTCATGGAGCTTATGTATCGTTTTGTATATCTGCCCCAAATTCCCATAGATAAAACTTTAGAACTAGGATTAATAGATGAAAGAGCATGTACATTTTGCATAAATGGTTCCAAAATACAATAGGGTCATAATACCATGTATCCTTGGGAGGACGTCTTTCTCATAAAGCCAAAGGCAATATTATATGCTAAGTTGAATGTTGTATTTGTGCTTTGGTTAATAAGATGGCTTATAGCAGTAAATTCCTTGAGACTCATACACTAAATGGAAGAATTCACTGATAAGAGCAAATATTCTGTTAACCACATATATAACAAATCTATGTTATATGTAGTTAATATCTCAGTTAAGGGTGGTTGCTACTCCTTACATGCACACGCATGCTTAGTTGCTCAGTTGTGTCCAATCTTGTGACCCCATAGACTGTAGCCTGCCAGGCTCCATTGTCCATGGAATTCTCCAAACAGGAATACCGGTATGGGTTGCCATTTCCTTCTCCACTCCTTACATGAATGATTATTAATATATGTATTCATAGTTCATAAACCACTTGGTAGGAAAAAAACTCAATGTGTATAGCATTCATGACATGTTTTTACTTAGCACCATAAAATATTTATAAGAATTGTCAAGAGAAGCTCTGTTATTGTTGAGAACTCATGAGGCGTGGTATATTTTTATTCTGTTAAGAGCCAACTATGTGCCAGGCACAGTTGTAAGCACCTTACATATATTACTAGAGCATTTAAACATGTAGATGAAAGGCTTAGACATTGTATTATGATAAATGAGATCACTCCGTATTGAATGTGTTATTAAATATTACCATATGTCAAACTATCAACTGTATCTTATTGATGTTTTGATTTGTAAATCTGTGAAATGTCACAATCTAATATGAAAATTAAAGTTAAAGCTTCAAAATTCAGAAAATTGCTATTCGAGTCCTATCTAAATTATTATGACACGTGAAGTTTAAAGTGAAGTTTGTTAGTCAGTTGCTTTTCCTGTGAAAGTCTTATATGTAGAAAGTCCTATCTCCAGAATATTCAGTTTTATAATTTCTGGTTAATTAAGAGTCTGGCTAGCCTTTAATGGTATCTTGTACCTTAAGAGAGTAATCCAACTCAAAATAATAGCTAACTGATTCCTCCCAGTGTGTTGGATAAATATTGTTATCAATTTTTGTGAGTTTTTTTTTTCCTGCAGAATTTCCTGTTATTTTAAGGGATTCAATAGGACTTAGGCACATAAAACTGAAAATTATATTACTATGGGGAAACTGCTCTGTGCCTTTGAGAAAGAACTCTCTTGCTAACTTAAGTACTATATGTGTGTAGAATAGCTAACATTTTCCTCCCAAGAAATTTCATGTATGCAGTTAAAACAGTCTTAAATTGATTAAGGATTTGTTATATATTTCCAGAAGCACTCAAGAGTACTTTTATGGTTATAAGAGTAGAGTGCATTAGAATGCCAGAAACCAACGAATACGCTAGAGGCCTTCAAAACCATGCCCAACATTCCTGATTTTACCATATAAACACGCGGGACAGTCTGGAAAAACAAAACAACTCCCCTTCTCCCAAATGTAGGTAAGCCTGTGATGATAACACTTCAACTGGCTTGAATATTAATTTGATACTTTTTCTGTTAGAAGTAATTTTTATTACTTAGAAAATGGAATGGCAAAGTTATAAATATGACTGATACTTATTTCTCAAGTATTATTTTACATCAGATGTGACCAGTTACCTTTATACATTTTGGAAAGTGGATTATACAGCTACCACAGTATTTTGCCTATTAATCAGGGAAGTTAAAAAGTCTTTTATAAATGTTGAATCAAAACTCACACTGCTGTGAGGGAATTAAATTTCAAGCCATATACTCCTTTTATAGGGTGAGAAACTGAAGTATGGAGAAATTACAAGGTTTTCCCAAAGCTATACACTGAGTCATGGCAGACATGGAAATCTATGATTCTGTTTGCTTGATTCAGTCTGAAACTTCATGAAATTAAACTTATTTATTTCTTGATATGTGCCTTAGGAGTGTTTCACTATTTACTTATTTGTTCGTTCATTTGTACATTATACAGGAAACTGTTTTGCAAGATATAGTCTTAATGTAGGGACTATAAATAATTTGAATTTATATATCATAGATATTTTCTTAAAAAAACTCATTGTATTTTTCTTTTTCATGCACATGAAAAAAAAGAAAAGATTAAGACATTAAAAACTAAGTTGGATTGTCTTTATTCAGGCCACAGCAGAGTCTGTAAGTGGCTGAAGCATAGACACTGCATAGCAACTCGATTAGCTTCTTCAGAAACTAATAAAGTTTGAGTGTTTGAACAAGAACCTGGCTGAAGCCCCAGGCAGATATGAAACAGAGTAACAACCAGGAGAAACCACATCACCCCTCAAAAGTACAGAAAGGACCAACATCTACATCTCTAACAACAGTATCTTTATATTTACTTTAATCAAGAGGGGGCCGGTTATTCTGCTCCTCTCTCATCTTCCTGAGTTTCAAGTCTCATATTTTAAATTCTTTTTCATTATAATCTTTTTCTTAACTAGTTTAACCAGTGTTTCCCCAAACTTGCTTCACCTGCTTCATTTTTTTTTTCTCCATGCTTTAAGAGTCATATTTTAAAAGCAAATAGTATTTCAGACCTCACTTCTTGATGGAACAGCTAACACCACAAGTAGCTTCACATCAGGAGGCTATTGTATCTTCCCCCAGCACAGCACACTGTAACAGAGAATCCAAGGAATAGAGGGCTGCCATCTACCCTCCACCTCTTCTCCAGAGTGTTTGCTCAACACATTTTTGGTTGGTTTGTTTTCTTGTCGTTTTCTTGCAGTCCTGAGACTTAGGACTCAGACTTGGCTCCAGCTTTATGGCTCACCAGCTCTTCCCATGTTCTTTACCAAGGTAGTCCTGAGGCCCAAGAGACCTTGGAGCCCTGGGGACTGAACAGACCCAGGCATGACCAAGACCTAGGCAAAGGAAACTTCCCTGCAGTTTAAAGATTAGTCTTCTTTTTTTTCTTTTTTAATTTTTCTAAAGAAATGACTCAGTGTTAAATGAACCAGAAAACAAACAAAACCCCTCGGGTCTTTCTCAAAGGAGCATTCTTATAGCTTTGAAAATTTATTGTTACTAATTTCCATTTCATCTAATTGTATTTATTTTCCTTTTTTTTTTTTTTTTTTTTTGGTCTGGGTATGAATGTGATATTTGATATACATTCATGATGACCTGGAGGGTTCCCAGGTAGCACTAGTGGTAAAGAATCTGCTTGCCAATGCAGGAGATGTAAGAAACATGGGTTTGATCCCTGGGTCGGGAAGATCTCTGGAGGAGGAAGTGGCAACTGCTCCAGTATTCTTGCCTGGAAAATTCTATGAACAGAGACTCCTGGTGGTCTACAGTCCATGAGGTCATAAATAGTTGTACACAATTGAGCAACTGAGCACACACACACCATACTGATTGATATTAATTTAATGTCAATTTGTAATTGAATGATTTGAAAATAATGATGTACACTGACCTATTTCATATCCACCTTCCATTTAATGCATTTCTTAGGCAGTTATGCTTTTGTGGCTGACTGAATTCCCTCTTAATTCCTACTGGACTTTCTTATTAAAGATGTGGTCGTATTAACTAGGGGTACTTAACTTGAGGAAAAAATATTTAGGGGTGACATAAATGATCGTACTTTTTAATATCTAGTATATAGGATACTTATTCTAGTATCTTAAGAATATTAAGATATTTCTTAATATCTAATATCTATGTATCTGTCACACATATAAAAGCAGGATTCAATTTCTGCTCTGTGAGCAGACCAGAGTGGAAGTTCTGAAAAGTAGATTTTCAAGACTAACAGGTAAGAAAGAATTGAAAGAAGGAAAGAGAAGTAGATGATTGTATTTACTGAATCTAAGAAGCTTCAAGTATTGTGTCTACAAACTCATACGATCAGTCTTTTAATAAACTCCACTTACTTTTATACCCCTTATGATCCCAAGACAAAGAAGTAAGATGCTATGAATTTCATTCATAGTCTCTGTCTCTCTAAGTTTGCCTTTAAAGTCATACTTTAGGGAAGCAAAACATGGAATTGAACTGCAATATAAAATTTATTTGAGATTATTTTCTGAAATCTTTCAGCTTTGACCTTTAGGAAATTCTTTGGATTACTAGATGCTAAATGGCAGATTTTGTAAATGTGATTCTATTGTTAATGCAGTTACAAAGTCAGTGGATGCTTTTACACTCTGATGCTATAGGGAAATTTGGGAGAAAAGAAGATATTCAAGCTTTCTTGAGAAAAAAACTTTCTTGGATGCCTAAGTTAAAAAATCTGGGTAAATAAAATTCTCTTTAGGTGTCCCAAATTTTAGGAAGGTAAAGAGCATTACATTTAATTAAATTCTTAACTGTTATTCTCTATAGACACAGTTCAAGCATGAAACTTGTATTTAGGGAAGTCAATTTTACTGCTATATTTTATATCTCTCTTATTTACTTTGTTATACATTGGATCCCCTACTCACAAAAAAAAAAAAATGATTTTCAGGTGTCACACCTTCATTTCTTTGAAATTGGTAAGACAGAAAACTTTAGAGGAAAAGATAGGTTTGTGTTGCTGTTATTGTTTTTGTTTCTTTCTTTTATGGGGGTGGGGTACTTCCTGAGTTTTATCTTCTGCTTTACAAATTGTTTCCTTAGCTGAATCTAATCAGCTGTTTATTTCATTCATTTCTCATTTGAAATTTCAATGGATATATTTGTAAAAACACTTTTAAGGTTCTTTTCCAAATTTGTGTATTTATTTTTTGCGATTCGTGGGTCCTTCAATCTTGTTTCTATTTCTTCTTTAATTATTTTAAGCATACTTATTATATGTATGAGATCTTTCCGATTATCATTAATCTCAAATTTTGGGGTTCCAAATCTCCTGTTGTTGCATCTGTTGTCTCTGTGGTGTTTTGTTTCCTGGTGTAGCTTATCACTTTTGATGAATTTTTATTTCAGAATCCTTTATGCCCTGTGGGCCAGTTTTTCATTTGCTTCCCTGGAGTCTAGGGAATTCAAATCTCTGGCTCAATCCTGATTTTAATATTTTGGCTTGCGGTTTCCATGCTAGTGATGCAGTAACTATTTAGAGTTACATTTGTGTGAGGCTGAGGTTTGATTTATCGCAATTATTTTCTCTTACTCTCTTCCCAAAGGCCCTTTCACCTGACAAACTCCCTCGTTGAGTTAGATGGCAAGATGAGTTGTCCTAGCTTTCCTTCAGTAAAGGAGACAAACTTCTCAGACTTCTTCCTTCCTGTGTCACCTCTTGCTGTTGTTTTCTGCCCATCTTTATAAATGAACATAAGGTCAGCAAAACAGTTATATGCAAACAGAGCAGAAAAAATTTTCTGCTCAACTTTTTCATATCACCAGTTCCTCCAGAATCCAGGTGTGACACCTGATAATTATGTTTGTCTTACTGGTTACATATCAGTTGCATTTGCCTTATAAAGTTTTGTCTTTCATGTAATCTCACAGATCCATCTTTTCTCTAGGCTTCTTTGAATCGCCGTTATCAGTCCAGGTTCTCCTGATTTCTTATTCAGATTATCACAACAGCCTAAAAGTTAGTTGCCTGCCCCTTAACTCCAATCACTGGTCCCTATTTTTCATAAATTGGAGGTAGATGTATTGTTGCAATTATATCATATTTACTATTCATTTTTTGTGTTTCAAAGGTATTAAAGCAGTAATAACAAAGTGTATGTATTCACTAGTATGTAGCACTTTACTCCTGCTTTTTCCAGTTCAGAACTTCTCAGCATTCTGTTAACACTGAATGCTACTCCTTGTTCATGTCTTTTCTGAAAATGTGTTCTCTTTTATGTACTCGTCTATAATTCTGTTACTGTAAACATCAGTCTCTCAGTGCTAAAGAAACCAACCACAACTTCTTTGCTATGTAGAATGACAAACTCAAAATAGGTAAAGGGTAATCTCACCTGATCAAAATATCAAAAATTGTTCATTTTTACAAACTAGTGTGAGTTCAGAAAATTGGTCCAAGACTGGTGACTTGGGCTACTAACTGCCTATATATAGATAGTTAATGCAGTTCCTGAAAATAACTGATTAGTATAATATTCTTAGTTGAACAGAGTTAAAAATTATTTTCATAGAAATCACATAAGTACAATTCTACTATATAAAAAAACTTAAAATAGTTTAATTAATTATATAAAGAATGAATAAAAAAGCAGAAAATTTCTCCCAGTCTGTCATTAGTAAATGGCTTACATTTTAAAAATACATGATTTTATTTAATCCTAGCAAAATATAATATAGGTATTATTATTATTCCTATATGATGGATGAAGAGGATGATATTCAAAGGTATTTATGAACTATCCCAAGGCCATAGTTATCCAGTAGGAAAGCAAGGACTCACATACAGACTTGTTTTATTCCTAAAGTCTTTACTTTGTTGATGTTGTTGTTTAGTCTTTTACAATGTCATGAACTGTACAGGGCCCTCTGTCCATGGGATTCTCCAGGCAAGAATACTGGAGTGGGTTGCTGTGCTCTCCTCCAGGGGATCTTTCCAACCCAGGGATCAAAGCTGCCTCTCCTGCTTTGCAAGTGGATTGTTTACGCACTAAGCCACCGGGGAAGCCTCTAAGTCTTTACTAGGAGTCACTGCATTTCTGTTTCCTCCAGAAAGACTTTTTTTTAGACTTCTAGGCTCTCAAGAGGAGAGAAGAGCAGAAAGTTTATTCAGAAAAGTTCAAATAGTTCTTTTCTGTCAGGCTACATAGTTCAATGAACTATTACAGTAAATGCAGAAAGCTCCGCAGTCAGGGAACGTGTAGTATGGGAAGAACAGCAAGGGATGCATGAGAAGGAAAGAAGGTTACAGAATATGTAGGTGTAATAAAAGATGCTAAGCTCAGAATTCTTCGAGATGTTTCTGTGAGACTAGCTGGTTTCAATTATATGTGTGTTTTCTAAGTTGACTAGCCAACCATCAACAATTAGCAAACACAAACAAAACATAACCTTGGCTGGCCCTTACTGTCAAAAATCAAGTGATGGTAATTTATAATCCCAGGAAGGTGGCTGCTATCAAACAAATCTGTATATCACTAAAGACCCAAATGCATGTGTGTGTGCTCAGTCGCTTCAGTCGTGTCTGACTCTGTGTATCCCTAAGAACTGTAGCCTGCTAGGCTCCTCTGTCCACGGGATTCTCCAGGCAAGAATATTGAAGTGGGTTACTATGCCCCCCTCCAGGGGATCTTCCTGACCCAGGGATTGAACCTGTGTCTCTTGTGTCTCCTGCATTGGCAGTCGAGTTCTTTACCACTAGTGCCAGCTGGGAAACCATAATTATCATGAAATTTGGTTTGTTATCATTTTTTAGCATGAGAAATTAACCTCATTATTTTTAAACATTTTGTGTTAAATGGACCATTTTGCAAAATCCATGCCCTATCTTGTAAACAGTTCAAAAGTAGCTCAGCACCTACTTTTTAGCTTGACTTCTTTTAAGGAGATTGAAGTCAGACATTACTGTTCACCTCGATCTGTTTATTGGACACCTTTTCTGTTTTCCTTTTGTACAAGCAGGGGCAAGAGTCATGTGCATGGTCACAGAATACCCATCTTACCTTTCTGAACAGTTGGCCATAGAATTGGAGCTAGGTGTTCTTTGTGCTGTTGGCTTCCCTCTCTGGCATGCTTCCTGAGCAGCTGGAACGAGCCAGTGCCTGACCCAGCTTCAGAGACCCATTAATGAAATTTGGAGGGCAATGAGGGGAACTTAGTGCGGAGGATCTAAAGGCAGTGTCATTCTTGACAGTTGATCCCAGCTATAATAACTCAAGAATGCAGTGGGAATAAAACTTGTTAGACCTCCTATACAATTGCAGTTTTATGTGAGGCAATCTCTTAGTAAAGGAGAGAATTTAATTGGAGATTATGAGGATTGCTCATGGAATCCAATGAAGCACTGAGCAACGATGCAGCAGGAAGAGCAGAGAGACAGTGAGGCTTCATGAGTAACAGGATCCAGGGACTTGAATTCTGCCAGGACTTTCTTGCCATCTCCCGTTTTTGCTTCTCTTTCTGGGTCAGCTCCTTTCTGTCTCTCCCTAGCAGATCAGCTTTTTACTCATGGCAATAAAAAGCTCCCAAGTTTTATATGCTAGAGATTTTGCCACTGACAGAAGAGTAGCCTGGTACTTTCTCGGGCCTACATCCTAAGCCATTGGAAGGGATAGTGATGAGTGTTTAGATTGAAGTAATTTGATGTCACTGGAAAAGTCCTGGGGGCTTAATGTGTTATAAGATGAATATGGGTCAGTGTGATATTCATAGATGTATATGGGCTTCCCTGGTGGCTCAGCAGTAAAGAATCTGTCTGCAATATAGGACTCATGGGTTCAATCCCTGGAACATCCCCTGGAGAAGGAAATGGCAACCCACTCCAGTATTCTTGCCTGGGAAATCCCATGAACAGAGGAACCTGACAGGCAACAGTCCATGGGGTTGCAAAACCATCAGACACCACTTAGAGACTAAACAACAATAGGTATATAAGTACCCTCATGCAAGCAAACCTTAATTTTATACACAAATGTTTTTGAAAATTCATTTACAATTTGATCATCTGCAAGTCAAACAATAGATTAGCTGTTCTAAATGATAGAATATAATGGAATGCCAGACACCTTGCCTTGGTCCAGAAGACTTTTCATGTGTAATAAATCCTCTGAAGCCCCCACCTAGAGTAGAATGGGGGCTGTGCCAGAGGTTATGGACAGAACTATCCACACACTTCCATCTCCACTGCAGAATCTTCACAGGAGCTAGAACAAGAGTTTGGGTGGGGTGCAATCTTTATATCTTACCCTAAGAATGTACTAGACATTTGGGCTTCCCAGGTGGCACTAGTGGTAAAGAACCTGCATGCTAATGCAAGAGAAGCGGGTTCGATTCCTGAGTGGGTAAGATCCGCTAGAGAAGGGCATGGCAACCCACTCAAGTATTCTTGGAGAATCCCATGGACAGAGGAGCCTGGTGGGCTACAGTCGATAGGGTCACAAAAACAGTTGGACACGACTGAGCAATTTAGCAGATAGGCACACATACTAGGCATTTGCAAGATGGGTGGGGGAAAGTAGTCTCTTTCCTTTTTCTTTTTCCTTTGCACTGCAGCAAGAAGCAAACACACAGCCTCTACTGTGTATGTGCCCTCACAGGAGACTCCTGGTGGAATTCCCAACCTTTGGCCTCAGAGCAGTGTGATGGTAGTCATAGGGTGAAGGGATGGCAAGGACTGTGGAATAAGGCCTGGACCGCAGGGAGAAGGAAGATGGAGCTCTCCCTAAACTTCTACTTTGGTCCATGGCCCCAGGGAACAAAAGCACCTGACTTCTGGTCACCTGTCATGGGTCATTTTGGCAGAGTGATGTACTGCCAGAGCTGCAGTAGCACCAATGAAAGAATGGTTTATCCCAAGGAAGGGGCAAAGCTCTGGATTGTTTGAAGGGAACATAATCAGATCTGTATTTTAAAGCTATCACTCTGACTGTGCTGTGAAAAATGAGGTCCAGGGAGCAGGATGGAGGGCCCTTAGGAGGGTGCTGCTTCAATGTAGGGAAGGTGATGGCTTGAACTACTATAGTATCTGTGAGGAAAGAAACATAGAGGGATTCGAGTGAACTCCATGAGGTATTGCTAGATCATTCATTGAATGTGAAGAGGAGTGACAAGGAGTCGATGACAGGTGTCAAGCTTTAGTGATCAGTGGGAAGCCTTGCCATCTGTGTATATAGTCCAGCAGAATAGCCCCCCACCCGACCCCCTGCAGCTTCTGTCTTAGTTCCATGCCAGCTCTGAAACAGGAAACACCCCTTCACCCTTCACATTTGTCTTTAGCCAGAGTAAGGGCTTCCCAGGTGGTGCAAGTGGTAAAGAATCTGCAATGAAGGTGATTGATGAGACTCAGGTTTGATCCCTGGGTCAGGAAGATCCCCTGGAGGAAAAAATGACAACCCACTCCAGTGTTGCTGCCTAAAGAATTCCATGAACAGAGGAGCCTGGTGGGCTACAGTCCCTGGGGTCTCAAAGATTCGGACATGACTACACACACACACACACACACACACACACACACACACACACACACACACAACCAAGGGAAAGCGTGCCTGGATAGCCTAGTATTGATGGTTTGCTTAGAAAGACAGAGGATTAGGGTTACATCACACAGACTCCACAAGCTCTTCCTACTTCTTTCAGCATCTTCTCTTTCTTGAAAACACAGTGCCTTTTCTGTGCCATTTCTAAGTATCTCATGCCGTTTCTGAGAAATGTTTTTAACATGTGATATATAATCTCATTATATGTTTAAATTAGAAGATATGCTGGTTTTTTAAATTCTGATTTTCCATGGGACAGGAGTTTCCACCTTATGTCTAGGGCAGAGTTCAAGAAAAGGATATGATCAATTTTCTGTATGTTGAAAACCTAACTTCAGAAGAAATAATCTAACACAGAATGAGTGAGGTTGCTGTGATTTCTGTTCGAAATTTACCATTTTGGGGAGAATGGCCTTGAAATAGAGCTTGGAACTAAATTATTGCCTCATAAAACAGCATGAGGTTACTGTTATTCCTTAATTTTATATCTTTATTATGAGGTAATACTTCTCTTATTTGATTTGAAGAATGGTCTTGTCTTTTTCTCATGTATTTGTGAATACTAAATGTTAAAGGACTTAGCATAACAACCATTGCTAAATTATGATGTAAAATAATACTGTGTTTGCAATTAGCCCAGGTAGTTTTACTTGGTCCAGTAACATAAAATCACTGGGCTCATAATATTTTAGTACTTTAGAGTGTTTGGCAAAGAAATAAATTCATGTTACTGTAAAACAGTTAAACTAAGTAACAATCTCAATTTTAAGGAAATATAAAGCAAAGTATTATGTTGTAACATGGAACATTGATGCAAATAACTCCCCAACTGGAACATTAAGTAGATTCTGCAGCAGTGGTTAACAGAAAAAGGCTAGTCTTAGCTTTATTCTCTTATGCTTCAACAGTTTTCTGGCTGTCTTAATGTTTAATTTCACTTGAGTTAGCACCAGTAAGTGCCCAGAGATGGTAGTCCTTCTAGAATATTATCAGTTCTTTCCTAGTGATCGATATTCTTAATTTAATTCTTGTGTATCTTTTCTGGAAATACTACATTTAAACCTTCAGTTCAGTTAAATCGCTCAGTGTGTTCGACTCTTTGAGACCCCATGAACTGCAGAATACCAGGCTTCCCTGTCCATCACCAGTTCCCAGAGCTTGCTCAAACTCATGTCCATCGAGTCTGTGATGCCATCCAACCATATTATCCTCTGTCATCCCCTTCTCCTCCTGCCTTCAATCTTCTACATTTAAACCTGGATCACATCTTAATATTATTTTAGTGTGATCATTGTACATGTGTTTTGGGTTGAATTGTTTTTCCCAAAAGATAGGTTTAAGTTCTAACCACCTTACTTGTGAATGCTACCTTACTTGGAAATAGGGTCTTTGCAGATGTAATCGAGTTAAAATGAGATTTGACCAGATTAGAGTGGGTTCTAGTCCAATAGCTGGTGTACTTGTAAGAATAGGGAAATTTGGACAGAGAGACGCACATACAGAGGAGGTTCTTTGGAGAGATAGGCAGGGAGAATATTGTGTGATGGCCACACTAAGATGCATCTACAAGCCAGGGGATGCTAAGGATTGCTGGCAAACACCAGAAATTAGGAAGAAACAAAGAATGATTCCTTTCTAGAGCCTCCAGAGAGGGCATGAATCTTCCAGCGTGTTAATTTAGGACTTCATACTGTCAGAACTATGAGAGAATAGGTTTCTGTTGTTTAAGCCACCTACTCTTAGTACTTTGTAACAGCAACTTTAGGAAACTAAAATGACATAATATGTTATAAATAAATAATAGGCTACCTTTGATTATAATAGTCATATTATTATAAGTATTTTATTGTTGTGAATGCGTGCTCAGTTGCTCAGTTGTGGCTGACTCTTTGCGACCCTATGGACTGTAGCCCGCCAGGCTCCTCTCTCCATGGAATTTTCCAGGTAAGAATACTGAAGTGGATTGTCATTTCCTTCAGGGAACCTTCCGAACACAGGGATCGAACCCAGGTCTCCTGCATTGGTGGCAGATTCTTTACCATCTGAGCCACCAGGGAAGCGAAAATTTAATGTTGAGATTAGTCCGTCAGGTACTGTGTCAAGCAAATAGGAAAATACCTGGTGGACTAATGGTATTTAAAATGGACTAATCTCAATATTACATTTTTTGAAAAGGTAAAATATTCTACCTGAAAAGCACAGCATTTTGCTTAAAATAGCCACATATTTGAGACAGAATTTTCAAAATTAAGTTATATGGCTGTTTACACTTTTTGTTTGCATTGTCAAATACATTATGTATGATTTCATCCACCATTAATTTTGTCATTCATTCAGGTAATATTTGTTAACCACGTAATGCTCACCAGACACGGAGATAGGTGCTGTAGATGACACTGAAAAATAGGATAAAGAATACTTGCCTTAAAGAAATTACTCTGGTTTGAAATTTATTTCCCAGAGAAAGACAGAGTTCACTTGAAGATAGAGTCCAAGGGACTCTCAAGAGTCTTCTCCAACATCACAGTTCAAAAGCATCAATTCTTCAGCTAGAATGCAAAAGTAGAAAGTCAAGAAACACCTGGAGTAACAGGCAAATTTGGCCTTGGAATAGGGAATGAAGCAGGGCAAAGACTAATAGAGTTTTGCCAAGAAAATGCACTGGTCATAATAAACACCCTCTTCCAACAACAGAAGAGAAGACTCTATACATGGACATCACCAGATGGTCAACACTGAAATCAGATTGATTATATTCTTTGCAGCCAAAGATGGAGAAGCTCTATACAGTCAACAAAAACAAGACCAGGAGCTGACTGTGGCTCAGACCATGAACTCCTTATTGCCAAATTCAGACTGAAATTGGAAAAAGTAGGGAAAACCACTAGACCATTCAGGTATGACCTAAATCAAATCCCTTATGATTATACAGTGGAAGTGAGAAATAGATTTAAGGGCCTAGATCTGATAGATAGAGTGCCTGATGAACTATGGAATGAGGTTCGTGACATTGTACAGGAGACAGGGATCAAGACCATCCCCATGGAAAAGAAATGCAAAAAAGGAAAATGGCTATCTGAGGAGGCCTTACAAATAGCTGTGAAAAGAAGAGAAGTGAAAAGCAAAGGAGAAAAGGAAAGATATAAATATCTGAATGCAGAGTTCCAAAGAATAGCAAAAAGAGATAAGAAAGCCTTCTTCAGCGATCAATGCAAAGAAATAGAGGAAAACAACAGAATGGGAAAGACTAGGGATCTCTTCAAGAAAATCAGAGATACCAAAGGAACATTTCATGCAAAGATGGGCTCGATAAAGGACAGAAATGGTATGGACCTAACAGAAGCAGAAGATATTAAGAAGAGGTGGGAAGAATACACAGAAGAACTGTACAAAAGAGAGCTTCACAACCCAGATAATCACTATGGTGTGATCACTGACCTAGAGCCAGACATCCTGGAATGTGAAGTCAAGTGGGCCTTAGAAAGCATCACTACGAACAAAGCTAGTGGAGGTGATGGAATTCCAGTTGAGCTCTTCCTGATCCTGAAAGATGATGCTGTGAAAGTGCTACACTCAATATGCCAGCAAATTTGGAAAACTCAGCAGTGGCCACAGGACTGGAAAAGGTCAGTTTTCATTCCAATCCCAAAGAAAGGCAATGCCAAAGAATGCTCAAACTTTGCACAATTGCACTCATCTCACACGCTAGTAAAGTAATGCTCGAAATTCTCCAAGCCAGGCTTCAGCAATATGTGAACCGTGAACTTCCTGATGTTCAAGCTGGTTTTAGAAAAGGCAGAGGAGCCAGAGATCAAATTGCCAACATCTGCTGGATCATGGAAAAAGCAAGAGAGTTCCAGAAAAACATCTATTTCTGCTTTATTGACTATGCCAAAGCCTTTGACTATGTGGATCACAATAAACTGTGGAAAATTCTGAAAGAGATGGGAATACCAGACCACCTGATCTGCCTCTTGAGAAATCTGTATGCAGGTCAGGAAGCAACAGTTAGAACTGGACCTGGAACAACAAACTGATTCCAAATAGGAAAAGAGTACGTCAAGGCTGTATATTGTCACCCTGTTTATTTAACGTATATGCAGAATACATCATGAGAAACGCTGGACTGGAAGAAACACAAGTTGGAATCAAGATTGCTGGGAGAAATATCAATAATCTCAGATACGCAGATGACACCACCCTTATGGCAGAAAGTGATGAGGAACTAAAAAGCCTCTTGATGAAGGTGAAAGTAGAGAGTGAAAAACTTGGCTTAAAGCTCAACATTCAGAAAACGAAGATCATGGCATCCGGTCCCATCACTTCATGGGAAATAGATGGGGAAACAGTGTCAGACTTTATTTTTCTGGGCTCCAAAATCACTGCAGATGGTGACTGCAGCCATGAAATTAAAAGATGCTTACTCCTTGGAAGGAAAGCTATGACCAACCTAGATAGCATATTCAAAAGCAGAGACATTACTTTGCCAACAAAGGTTCGACTAGTCAAGGCTATGGTCTTTCCTGTGGTCATGTATGGATGTGAGAGCTGGACTGTGAAGAAGGCTGAGCACCGAATAATTGAACTGTGGATTTGGAGAAGACTCTTGAGAGTCCCCTGGACTGCAAGGAGATCCAACCAATCCATTCTGAAGGAGATCAGCCCTGGGATTTCTTTGGAAGGAATGATGCTAAAGCTGAAACTCCAGTACTTTGGCCACCTCATGCGAAGAGTTGACTCATTGGAAAAGACTCTAATGCTGGGAGGGATTGGGGGCAAGAGGAGAAGGGGATGACAGAGGATGAGATGGCTGGATGGCATCACTGACTCGATGGACGTGAGTCTGAGTGACCTTTGGGAGTTGGTGATGGACAGGGAGGCCTGGCGTGCTGGGATTCATGGGGTTGCAAAGACTGAGCAACTGATCTGATCCGATAGGAATCCAAACTGTATACTTGTTGCTTAAGTGTGCATATTTTGGCAACTGTGAAAGTGAATACTTTTTCAAATATTTGTTTGTTACTTACATTTTAAATAATGATTTTTAATATCTTTGCTTAGTCATTTAATAGTTTCTTAAACTTTATCTTAGCAATATTTTTGTTTTTACAGCCATCTTTATAGCATTTATTGAAAATATTTTTCATAATCTGTTGTATCTTTTTATTTTGCAGGCTATTTTTCTCTATTCAAAAATAAAAAGTTTTGGTTTTGTTTTTATATAGCTGAATTTAGTGTTTCTTCCCTTGATACTCTGGTACAGTATTATTGCCATTCATCTTACCCATCTATTAGATGAAAAGGAAAATCAGAATCCCCCTTTAATAGAGTACTTGGCTAATTTATTATCTAGGTAGTAGAGAAAAAATGGCTGTAAAGGAAATAATCCATCACAGTTTCTTCCTGCAGGAGAGAGGAAGGGCTCATGATGCTGGCAGGTGTAGAGTCTTAGCAGTTTAGCATCAGTTGGACTAGTGGCTACATTTCCTAAGTTGCACACGTTATCCAAGGCAAGGGTGGACCAGAGTGGTCGGGCCAAGGATCAGGAGGTCCGCTTGGATGGGAAGAGCAAGCCAGAGATCAGCAAGAAGCAGGGCAGGGAGGGAGAACCAGATGTGATGTGAGAGTCTGTAAGGAGATGGGGGAGAGTGGGAGAAGAAATACGAAGATGCAAGGTGAAAAGGAAAGAGCTGGGCTTTTTCCCATCACCATTTCTCAGAGCCACTTCCATCACAAAGAATGACATCTTTAAATCTAGAACTCCCTGCCTTCCTATCTTCCTAAATTCAGATGTATACTGTAACACCTTTCAGTGTGTTAATATCTACCCTTCTTCATCCCCACCTTAAATGCCCTTTAAAATAGTGTTTTTCTGTAAAAATGACACCTTTCTGGTTTTGGAGTATTTGTAATCAGTTTCTTACTGAGACTGCCACAATATATACATATAAGTTGCCATTCTCATTTTACGACTTTTAAAAAGTTAAAAATTAGAACTTCAGAAAAGAATCTTTGATTTGTGTCTCTGTGTTCATGTATATGTAAAACAATATACATTTTAAAATATCTTACATTCTAATAAAGAAAGTAACCGGTTTATTAAAGACTGTACTGCAGGGCAGAAAAGAAAAGAAACATGGCTTTCTAGTTGTAGTAGGGAATACTTGAAACCAAGTTAAACCCCTCCAATATGTTGAATGTTCTGTAAAGTGAGTTGGGAACATATTGTTTCTACAGACTGGAATATTTATTTTCCACTTAAATGATATATTTGAAAACTTTTGATGTCTCTAAATATTCCTTGAAATGTAAGTTTGATAATTTATATCTGTGTTTATGCCTATAATGAACACTTTTTTTATAGAGATCTTTTTATAAACTTATATTCTTTTAATTTTATTTTAGAATTAGAATATGAAGGGCTAGAAATGTATCGTTACTAAAGTGCATTTCATAGATTAGTGAGCTTGAACATTGTTTTGTGGTGATTGACCATTTTTCTGTAGGCGTGCATATGCTTTTCTGTTTAGATTGTAAGAGCTCTTTATTATGTCAAGCACATTAGCCTATTATGTTTGATATTTGCAGAGATACTTTTATATTTTCATGTATCTTTTAATTGTGATTAATTGTGTGTGTGGGGGGGAACTAAAGGGGATGTTTGGCTTTTTTTGTGTTATATTCCATTGTTTCTATTATATAAGTCTTCTCTGTATGGGAATTTAAAATATATATGCCTGTTTTTCTTAGAGTATATTTAGACTTGAATTTGCCTGAAAAATTTTTAATGTATTATATCAAGTAAAGATGAACATTTTTTGAGCAGTTTACTGACCAGTTTTCCTTCTTACATATTTCTGTATCACCTTTTTATCATGATAGTCTTATTTTAATTCTTTTTAAAAAATTGTGCATGCATTTTATCACATTATATTTTTTAGAACAGAATTTGATCATCTGGAAATTGAGACAAATTTTCCTGTAGTATAGAGCTGTCATATTAAAAGACACATTATATTTTTTCAATTTTATATTCTTTAGAAAATGAATGGTCAGTGCAGACTTTTGGAGAAGGAAATGGCAACCCACTACAATATTATTGCTTGGAGAATCCCATGGGCAGAGGAGCCTGGCGGGCTCCAGTTCATGGGGTCTCAAAGAGTTGGATATGACTGAGCGACTAACACAAAACACAGACTTTTAATTTTTAATCTGTTAATTGCTTAATGACAGACCTCTCTCAGCAGAATAGCACACTGGGTGTTTACTGCACCCTGGGTCTCTGAAGTTGTCCTCAGATGCTTTTGTTTATCTGCAGGATGCCTAAGTAGCTGTTTACTTATCTCAGTATTACTATGATGTGATTTTCAAGGTCATCATTTCTATCAGATATGGGAACAATACTAAGAAATTGAAAAATAATGTCTCTATAGATTATTATCACGTAAATCAAAGTTTTGGTAATTTTACAAATAATTTTAAAAGATAACTTTTTCATTTTTCCACTTTGTTTTCATTGTTTTGTTTCAGATAGTCCATTTTTAATTGGAGGAAGCTGCTTCTACTTGGGGGTGGCAGGAGAAGTAAGAAAACCACATGGAAGACTCCCAGGATTTAAATGAGCAATCCGTAAGTCGTAATTCAATCTCAGTTTTACTGAAAAATGTTGTGGTAAGACGACTCAAAATCATACTGGAAGGGATATATTGTAAAAAGCAAGTTTTTGTTAAACATATTTTTGGTCAAATTTTGAATCCTTTTTCAAGATCATAAAACATACCTTTGGAAATGTATACTATTTCTGCTTAATGATATCATATTTTGAGGTCTTCCTTGATTGTCTACTTGTAAAGACAGTGATAGAAAGATGAGGGTATTGAAATTGTGCAAAGTGTTTTTTACTGTCTAAACAGTTTTACACACCTCCTTTATTGGGTTTTATTCCAGAGGTACTTGGATGATGCATGTGGGGTTGAATGTCAGGAGTATGAAAGGTGAAGCATATCATTTGCATGCCTATTGTTCACTTTGAGGATGGCAACCACAGTCCTGAAGGGATTTCCTTATTTTGCTAAGGTCTTTATAGGGCTTCCTTGTGGCTCAGCCGATAAAGAATCCACCTGCAATGAGAGAGACCCGGGTTCGATCCCTGGGTTGGGAAGATCCCCTGGAGAAGGGAAAGGCTGCCCACTCCAGTATTCTGGCCTGGAGAATTCCATGGACTGTATAATCTATAGAGTCGCAAAGAGTTGGACACAACTGAGCAACTTTCACTTTGCCCAGGGAGGAATGCATGAGATTGGTGGCAACCATTCTAAAATTCAGATTTCTCAATGGGAACGGACTTATATAGCCTTTCCTCCTAATTTATTAGTAGTGTCTTCGTGATATTAGTCCTTCAGTGTGTGCAATGGGAGTCAGTGGGAGGTTCTCCCTTCACTCCCCACTCCCACAGCACCGCCGGTTGCATCCCTGATGTTCTGTCCACAGACTATTAGTGATGTCACAAATAAGGAGATGTATATTTACCATGTGTGTATTGTTTGCTTGTATGATCATGACTAGATCTTAGAATCTTATGTTCCCATCAGGCAACAAAAGACAGTATATTTGTTATAATAATATGCTTCTGGAAATGATTTCTGAAATGAGTTCAATTTTAAAATTCAGAGTAATGTGCATTCTGATGTATAGATGTTGTTCCAAGTTAGTTTGTTTTCTATTAGTGTTTCATTTAAATGACATGATAATTGAGTTTTTAATTTATAGACCGATATGACCATTGTCTAATGTCTTTATATATTATTTAATTTCACCTGGTATCATTGCAGGAAAAATGTAACAAAAAATTATAAAGACCATTAAAAAATTCGTCAAATAGTAGAGGTTATTCCTCAAAAATGCCTGAGTTTTTACAAAAGTAGACAAAAGGCAATTGGGAAGCAGAGGCTTCAAAGTAGTTTTTTAAAATGCTGGTTATTGAACTTAAATATTAGTAGCATGGGCTCTAGTGAATGGGTGGTAGTCAGCATGATGATATGTCACCCATGCCATTTACTGCCTGTCTTTTGATCTCAGTGGCACCTGAGGTCTGAAAGTGTGACCATGTACCTGAGTGAATGATAACGTCATCTCAGTGGCGATGCTTCGTGAGAAGGCTACTGTCTATCTGTACTTTGTTCTGACACACCGGGCATTACTTAAAAGTTTGTGTCCATCTGTATAAGAATGTGTGTGTGTGTGTGTGCATGCATGCGTGTACGTGTGAGCTAGATTGACCTACTGTCCCTGTTTTCCAGGGACCCAGGAGTTTCCTGTGACTTGGAACTTTCAAAGCTAAAGCCTGCAGAGTCCATGCAAACCAGGATGATCCAGTTAATTACCTTAGGGTGTATGTGTGTATAGTTAAGAACAAATTTTTGATTCAGCACAGTTAAATGAAGCTAAAGACAATATAGTCTTACGTTTAACATTAGAGTGAGATTATTACACAAGATGCTTCATATCACCTTTTACAAAATGAAACCCAACCCCTGTAAATCATATAGGGTTTACTCCTAGTGATATTTTAATGCAGTGGAATTTGTTTTTTTTTTTTTTATTAAGTTCTCAGTGTTGTTCATGTTCAGCCAGGTTTGAGAATCAGAAATCTTGAGTGACTGACCTTCTGGTCTTTCAGTTCAAACCCATCTGCTGAATTGGTGGTAGGAATGGGAGAGATTTCGAGAGAAGGAAAGATTGCTCTCATTCTCCTTTCTTTTTCTCCCTCCCCAGTACTAAACTCTCCCCCTGCAGATGATCTGATCAGAGTCAGAATGGAAGCCTCTGCTCTCTGGTCATCAGGAGTGGGTTCGTCTCTTTTAACCCACAGGAAATATGAAGTTTGTGTCAAGGGTTCATGGCTTAATGGCTTTAATTTTGTAAACATCATAAATCCTTCTCATTTAGCATCCTTAGACTTAGCAGAACATACAGGCCAATCTGTTAATTTTGTGCGTGTGTAAAGGGATGCTTGGGACTATTAAGTCCCAAGTCAGAGTTGGGACTTCACAACAGTCTTCTGACTCCAAGTCCAAAGCTTTCCCCATTACATCCACATGCCTTAAATACATTTGAATTTTCTTGTTTGGACTTTCATCACCATAGAATAAATTTCCATTAGGGTGAAATGATTCCTATTTGAATGAAATCTTTAAATGACTTTAAATCTTGCAGACTATATTGATTAATGTCTCAAAACTTTTTGAAAAAATGCTTGGCATTTATTAAGATATAGGAGAAATAGGTTGAAATTTTTTAAAAGTTCATAATAAAATGAAAGAAAAAGCTCATAATACAATGAAAGAGAATTTACTTATATCATACCTATTTTACTTCAAAAAAAGTTTTTCTCGAGGTGTCGATGTAGCAAGAGGTGTCATTTATTGCACACCTTATGCTCATCTAGCATTTTCTGTATACTGACTTCAATCCTCACCATATCCTTGCTTCGTGTTTGTTATGGTCACCATTTTACAGATAAGAAAACTGTGGCTTAGAGAATATTAAGGTCAACCAGCTTTTAAGTAGCAGAGATTAGAATCGAACCAGTTTTTCAGTTCAGTCGCTCAGGTGTGTCTGACTCTTTGTGACCCCATGGACTTCAGAACACCAGGCTTCCCTGTCCATCACCAACTCCCAGAGCTTACTCAAACTCATGTCCATCGAGTTGGTGATGCCATCCAACCATCTCATCCTTTGTCATCCCCTTGTCCTCCTGCCTTCAATCTTTCCTAGCATCAGGGTCTTTTCCAATGAATCATTTCTTTGCATCAAGTGGCCAAAGTACTGGAGTTTCAGCTATTTTTATCTGGCCCTAAAATCAGTTGGTTTTTAATAAGTATGTATGTTCATCCTTGTACATTCAGCTGCCTTCCAGGAGACATAGCTGCCTTGGAGCACAAGGGTCTGTACACTCAGCAGATAAAACCTGAACTGAACTCGCCAGCTTTCCTCTCCCAGTTTTTCCCTCTTTCTCCTCTCTTCCATCTCAGTGGATGGCATCATCAGTTACTGAGTAAGTTCATTCAGAAAACTGGAAGTCATCCTTTTCTCCTTCATCCCCATTTCAAAATCATATCCATTCTTAATTTTTAGTATCTCTCAAAGTTGTCCTTTTGGTTCCAAATCCTTATTTTTGATCTTTATTTTTATCTCCTGTATTTTTCTGCTCTAAATTTTTTCTATAGTGGCCTTCCTAATTTACATATCTAAAGTGAAATTCCCTCAGTCCAGTCATCTTCAGTCCAACTCTTTGTGACCCCATGGACTCTACAGTCCATGGAATTCTCCAGGCCAGAATACTAGAGTGGGTAGCCTTTCCCTTCTCCAGGGGATTTTCCCAACCCAGGGATTGAACCCAGGTCTCCTGCATTGCAGGTGGATTCTTTACCAGCTGATCTATCAGGGAAGCTCTTTACATATCTAATCCCATCCTTATTCTACTTAATAACCTTCACAGGCTCTTTCTTGCTTTCTGGAGAAAAATCCAAAGTGTGTAGTAAAGCACTCAGACTTCACTGCTTGCCTGTAGCTATAGTTTTAGTTTTGGCTTCTCTCGGTTCCCTGAATCTTGCAGGCTCTCTGTGGTTTCTTAGTCTTTGCTAGTACTCTAGCTTCTTCCCAGATGAGCCTCTTCCTCACTGGAGAACTTGAAGTCTTGAAGACTCGCTATGGGTTTCACTCCCTCGAGTAAGGCTCTCAGGTTTCCTCCTCCTTCCCAGGCAGTCAGCTGCACTGGGTCAGGGGCCCCTGCGCTGTGCTGCTGTACCCTTTGGCATTTACCTCTCTACCCCAGGACTTACCCCACAGAGCTGAAATCTTATCTGTTTATTTGCCTCTCTACTAGATTATAAACTACTTAAGAGTAATAATGGGTCTTGATCATCTTGTATCCTTCCTTCTTAGCACAATTCTTACTGACATTCAATAAATGTTTTCTTCAAAGCTCTTAAATACTGTTAGTAAGGTATGTTAGTGAAAACCCTGACAAATTTTAGAAAGCCAAGATGTTGTTTTCAGAATGGATTACTGACTCATGAATTCATATATCACTTATTCAAAACAGTTGCGTATAACATGTGACACTAGTTTTTAACAGCATGTGATCAAAACAAATTTTGGTCCTTAGTATTTCTTTTTTTTTTTGCATTTATCTGGATTACTTTTTGCAGTCTGGTTTAGAGGATCTAGGAAGTTTTAAGAGGTAAACAATTAAAGTAAAATTTAACTTTCATATTTGAAGTTCTTTATTAGAACTTTATAATTACGTAGAAGCAGTTTGTTATATCCAGTTATAGCTTACTACAGTTTTTAATGACATGTTGCTCTTATTAATGGAAATAAACATGAATATAGATTATGCAGAACAGTATTTATACTAACAATCAGAAATACCTTTGATACTCTGAAATATATTATATTCCTTATATTCAAATAATGACTAATCAGTATTTATGTTTTTATAGCTCCTAGAGTATCCTTACACATTGAAAAATTTTAGTCTTTTTAAAGATTTCCACAGATTGTTTCTAGTCTGACTTATTCATATCAAAGTGAGAGGGCATTTGGCCTAAATTTACCATCAAGCTAGAAGGTTTTAAAAAATATTGTTTATAAGTTTAAGTACTACATGTTACATAGTAAAATGTTAGTATTTATTAAATAAAATGAGGTAAAATGAATTACAGTTTATGATACAATTGCATTCCCTAATATTAAACATTAAGGGCCTGAATTGTCCTACATTATTACTGAATCAGTTAACTTACATTACTGATGACATATTTCAATTAGTGAGGTCTAAATTAAGTCACATGCCTTGGATCCATATTTTACATCATGTGTTTTAGCAGTATTTTTAGAAGTTCATATATATGTATATATATATGTAGACATTACTAGTGTTTATTTTCTTGCATCAAACCTGCTAAATTAATAATGCATATTAAAATTCCAGAGTTAGCTTAATAAACTAACCTCTTTTCTGTCTGTTTTTCACCCCTGGACTACCAAATGACTTTAGAATTATTCCTCAGCTCTTTGTTCTTAGAGATTCTACAATATCATTTTTGCCTGTAGCCACTAGATCATCTTTAAAACCTGAACTGCTTTCTGAGCTATTTGGACAGGTTTTTAATTGTTGTATGGAATTGAATATACCAACAAACTCTCCATCTAGATGTAGAGCTTCAGAATCAACAACTTCTATCAGTGTTTCAACTCTATGCAAGAAAAGAATTATTTTTATTAGTTTCAGTTTAAAATCACTTTTTTATTTTTGATAGTGTAGCATTATCAATATCTAGAAATCCTATTAGTCTTCTATTGTTTTTTTATCTTGGATAGTCTAATCAATTTAAGCATCATGCACACAGTGTATTTTATTCAGATATAGCCAAAATCAGCTCATTGGTTTTGAGGCTACAAATCTGTTTGGAAAAATTTGGCCTTTTAATTAGTCAAAAGAACCATATTTACAACATGTAATTTTTATAACATCCAACTGAACAATGTACTTCAGAATTCAACAGAATTCTGCTTAAAGTTGAGTCAGTTTCAGAATTGATGTAGCTCCCAGTTACCAATTATAGCTTTACTTTGCAATTAGATAATAGAGTACCTCAATGGTGAAATTACCAGATAGTGTCTTTAAGACAGCAGATATACTGAAGCATCTGAAAACCATTTACGTTGATGAAAGCAGGTAAGACAATATGTGCAGCAGCATGGATTCTGGAATAAGGGCTGGCAAGTTCACACTCCATCATCACAGCTTTCTGGCTGTCACAACCTTGTCACAATGCAACTTGATTTCAAATTATTTCAGTTCATTTCAGTTCAGTCACTCAGTTGTGTCCGACTCTTTGCAACCCCATGAATTGCAGCATGCCAGGCCTCCCTGTCCATCACCAACTCCCAGAGTTTACACAAACTCATGTCCATCGAGTTGGTGATGCCATCCAGCCATCTCATCCTCTGTCATCCCCTTCTCCTCCTGTCCCCAATCCCTCCCAGCATCAAGGTCTTTTCCAATAAGTGGCCCTCCAATACTTTGGCCACCTCATGCAAAGAGTTGACTCAAATTACTTAATCAAAAGGAAAAGATTTTTAAAATATGGAGGGAAATGTAAGTTATTCCACTATGATTACAAGTCAGCCACACAGTTGTCATGGCTAAATCTTTAGAACAGGGATAAGCAGAATGTATTAAAATTGGTAATGATTCAATTAAACCAATAATTACTGTTTACTGTCTGTCAGGAATTTTGCTAAAGTTAAATGATGAGTATATTACAATTTCTGTCCTGCTCGAGGTTTAGCTTAATATATGGTTGTAAATTGTTAAGTTCTAAAGTTACCAATAGTTTAAAATGAGATTTGGGCAATGGCTACTAATTTACTCAATGAATATTTGTGAGGAGCTGCTATATTTGAAGCATGGTTTTAAACGTTGGAGATACTCGGTGGACAAAATAGACAAATATGATTCTCATGGAGTTTATTATACTTTAGCAGGGAGAGATGAGCAGGAAAACAGTATTAGATACTAGAAAGTAATAGTGCATCCAGAAAAACCAAATAAAGCAGGGAAAGGGACAGGACATTTCTGGAGCTAAGGTGTGTGGATGGGGCAAGGTGTGGGCTTTGAAGAGTAGTCAGGGGGCTTCCTAAAGGAAATCAGTCCTGAATATTCACTGGAAGGACTGATACTGAAGCTCCAATAGTTTGGCCACCTGATGTGAATAACTAACTCGTTGGAAAAGCCCATGATACTGGGAAGGATTGAAGGCAGGAGGAGAAGGGGATGACAGAGGATGATATGGTTGATTAGCATCTCTGACTTGATGGACATGAGTTTGAGCAAGCTCCAGGAGTTGGTGAAGGACAGGGAAGCTTGGCATGCTGCAGTCCATGGGGTCGCAAAGAGTTGGACACAATTGAGCAACTGAACTGAACTGAGGCTGTCACTGAGAAGATGGTATTGTGCAAAGACTTGAAGGAGCCACCTGGGTATCTGGGGAAAGTGAGTTTTGGTTAGAAGGAATAGTAACTATGAAAAAAGTGAGATGGCACCGAAACTGATATAGTTAAGGAATAGAAAGGAGGCCAGTGTTGGTGCCAGTAGTGGGGTAGTCAAGGAGGGAGATAAGGAAGTGATCATGATGGGAGCGTGCAGGTAAGGAGACAGATTGAGTAGAGGTGTTTAGGCCATTATAAGAGCTTGAGCTTTTCTCTTGAGTTACATGGGAAACAATTTGAGTGTGAGCTTAGGGATGTCATGATGGGACTTAAGTTTTTAAAAGATCAAAATGTCTGCTGTGTTGAAAATCGTCTCTTTGAGATCAAGAGTAGAAACTGGGCTGTTCTAAACATTCAGATGTGAAATGGACAAGATAACAGTAGAAGTAGTGAGAAATGGTTGAATTCGGGATATGGTTTGAACCTAGAGCTGAGAGGACTTGCTGACAGGTTGGATGTGGATTGTGAGAGAAAGACCTTGACTTCCAGGTCTTTGTCCTGAGCAGTGGGAAGGATGGGGTTCGGCATTTACTGAGATGGAATGAATTAGAAAGAATAGGTTGAGGCTGGAGATCAGGAGTTCAGTTTTAGACCCTGCAACAGAGTCATTGCTATGCTTTCACCAATTCTGTTTCATACTTTTTTCTGGTGCATCTGGGACTATCCTTCCTGGATTCCTTACCCTTAGACAGGGTGGTATAGCTAGTTTAAGGGAAGTGATATGAGTGTTATTTCCAGACTGAGGCAGTGAGAAACCTGTGCCTGATTCTGTAGTCTCTATGTTTGCCTAGTGTTTGGAAAATGAGGAGGAGGTGACGGGTAAAGATGGTTGGGCTCCAAGATGGAGGAAGATTGCCTGCATGAAGGACAGCTTCCCAGGAAAGTATTAAAGCAACTGGATTAAAAGGGACATAATACATTTTACCTATTATTTGAAAAATGAGTGGGGAGTCAGTTGTAACCATTTGGAACCTGGGAGAGAAGGTTGAACTTGAAATATAAATTTGGGAGGCTTCAGGGTATTGATGATGTTTAAAGAACTGCCATTGGTTGATATCACCAAGAGATTAAATCTAGATAGAGATAAATTGAAAAGACTGAACTCTAGGGTATTCATATTTACAGATGACAGTTTACATAAGATAGCAGCTTGATCCTAACACAAGCATAACCATAACACCTGTAAGCACTGAGTTATGCCACAGTTAGTATGTTACCAAAGCCAGTGAATTCTCTTATTTCAAGTTTCCCAATGATCAAATATTATATCTGGGTTACTGGAAACTGGGTTAACCCCTTTTAGAAGAAAAAGCCAGCTTATAGCCAAATAGGTATTCAAACATCATTCACTTCTTTATTTCCTGTCAAAGTTGTTCTGAACAACAAGCTGAACAACTCATGAGTCATGTCCAACTCATGTGCCCCCATGGACTGCAGCACACCAGGCTTCCCTGTCCTTCAGTATCTCCTGGAAGTTACTCAAACTCATGTCCATGAAGTTGGAATTGCCATCCAATCATCTAGTCCTCTGCTGCCCTCTTCTCCTCCTGCCACCAATCTTTCCCAGCATCAGGGTCTTTTCCAATGAGTCAGGCTTTGCATCAGGTGGCCAAAGTGTTGGAGCTTCAGCTTCAGCACCAATCCTTCCAATGAATATTTTGGGTTGATTTCCCAAAGATTGGTTTGATCTTATTGCTGTCCAAGGGACTCTCAAGAATCTTCTCCAACACCACATTTCGAAAGCATCAGCCCTCTTTATGGTCCATAGAAGACCACTGGGAAAACCATAGCTTTGACCGTACAGACTTTTGCCTTTCAATACACTCTAAGTTGTCGTAACCAGTCCATTCTAAAGGAGATGGGTCCTGGGTGTTCTCTGGAAGGAATGATGCTAAAGCTGAAACTCCGGTACTTTGGCCACCTTATGCGAAGAGTTGACTTGTTGGAAAAAACTCTGATGCTGGGAGGGATTGGGGACAGGAGAAGGGGACGACAGAAGATGAGGTGGCTGGATGGCATCTCCGGCTCGATGGATGTGAGTTTGAGTGAACTCCGGGAATTGGTGATGGACAGGGAGGCCTGGCAAGCTGCAATTCATGGGGTCACAAAGAGTCGGACATGACTGAGCAACTGAACTGAACTGAACTGAAGTTGTCATAGCTTTTCTTCCAAGGAGCAAATGTCATTTAATTTCATGGGTACAGTCACTGTCTGCAGTGATTCTGGAGCCAAGAAAATAAATTCTATCACTGTTTCCACTTTTTCCCCATCTATTTGCCATGAAGTGATGGGACTGGATGCCATGATTCAATTTTTGAATGTTGAGTTTTAAGCCAGATTTTTCACTCTCTACTTTCATCCTCATCAAGAGGCTCTTTAGTTCTTCTTTACTTTCTGCCATTAGAGTGGTATCATCTGCATATCTGAGATTGTTGATATTTCTCCGTGCAGTCTTGATTCCAGCTTGTGCTTCATCCAGCTGGGCATTTCACATGATGTACTCTGCATATAAGTTAAATAAGCAGGGTAACAATATACAGCCTTGATGTACTCCTTTCCCAAATTGGAACCAGCCCGTGTTCCACGTCCTTTTCTAACTGTTGCTTCTTGATCTGCATACAGGTTTCTCAGGAAGTAGGTAAGGCGGTCTGGTATTCCCATCTCTTGAAGAATTTTCCACAGTTTGTTGTGATCCATACAGTCAAAAGCTTTAGCGCAGTCAGTGAAGCAGAAGTAGATTTTTTTTTTTTTTGGAATTCCTTTGCTTCTTCTGTTATCCAATGGATGTTGGCGATTTAATCTCTGGCTCTTCTGCGTTTTCTAAATCCAACTGGTGCATCTGGAAGTTCTCAGTTCACGTTCTGCTGAAGCCTAGCTTGAAGGATTTTGAGCATTACCTTGCTCACACGTGAAATGAATGCAATTGTACAGTAGTTTGAATGTTCTTTGGCATTACCTTTTTTTGGAATTGAAATGAAAACTGACCTTTTCTGTCAAAGTTACAAAGTTAGAAGAAAGTACTCAACAAGTAGTATTTTCTTATTGCTATGTTTGTAGATATGATGTTTCTAGGATCCCAGTTTAGTAAAGGATTGAACTACATCAGGGATACTCAGCTTCAGCATTGTTGAATGTCTAACCTATTTAGACAGGATAATTCTTTGTAGTAGGGGGAGTGTCCTGTGCATTGGGTGATGTTTAGAAGCATTTCTGGTATCCACCCACTAGATGTCAGTAGCACCTTCTTCCCTCCCCTGCTTCCTTCTCTTTAGTGACAATCAGTCAAAATTGTCCCTAGATATGGACACGTGTTTTCTGGGGGAGCCAAGAATCACAGGTCTGACTTCAATGAGCCATTTGTTTACAGATTTATTCCCTGAAAAATATTTGAGGAGGTTTACCTGAACATTTAATATAATGTGCTATGTTAACTTATTGAGGGAGATGGGATGAAAAGGCAAGCACATGATAATACAGAATTTAAGCAAGAAAACAAAACAACATTGCCAGGTTAGCTGTATAAAATATGAAGTACTCTGATATCAACAGGGAAAGTCTGTTTCAGAAAGACCAAGGAAGGAATTCTGGATAGGTTAGGTCGAACCTTCATTTGATTTTGAAAGAAAGGATGGAATTGTATGGACACAAAAGGACCTGTCCTGATCTGGTGAATAGTAAGAGTGAAGACTCAGAAGTGCAAAATATAAGGCAGTAAAGCCTGCCTTGGAACTGTAGATGGGTTAGAATGACTGAATCAGAAACTTTTTGGGGATAAAAATGCAGAGCAGTGGGAACTCAGGCTAGGAAGTCCTGAGACCATACTCAAAAGAGTCTTTGAAGCCAAACTTCTGTATTTACAAGGTGCTTGGTGTCCAGCAAGGTGCTCGTCACAACATAAAGTACAGAGTTACATGAGATGCTGCTCTGCCTTTGGACTTTTATCTTGGACATAATGGAAAGTCCCATAATTTTTGAGCAAGAGAATATTTTTAAAATGATGTTTTAGGAAAATTAACCAGATGGTAGGAAGATTAGTGAAAGTGTGAAACTTGGCATGGAAGATGGTTTAGGGGCCCTTGAAGCAGTTTATGTGTGAGCTGAAAAAGGCCTCAACCAGGGGCAGCAAGCTTTTTTTTTGGTAAAAGTCAAGACAGTAAATAATTTTGAGTTTTCTGGCCATACAGTCTCTGTGCAGGTTCTCACCTGTGCTGGTGGAGTGTAAGAGCAGCCATATGTAACACATATATGAATGGGCATGGCTGTGGTCTAATAAAACTTTATTTATGTAAACAAATGGCAGGTTGTGGACCATACTTAGCCAGCTCCTGGTCTAATAGTTGAAAGAAAGCTAGGAGAGAATTCAATAAAAATAATTTGAAAAAAACTTTACTGAACTTGGATAATTAACCAACAGGGTTAATAGGAGGAAGGTGAGTGGTGGATGTGGAGAGGGAAAAAACAAGGTTTATCCTAGAGTTTCAGGCTTAGCGGTTACCAATAAGAGAGTTCAAGAGCAAGCGTCAGTGATTTCAGTAACCAGAAAGATGTGTTTGAATTTATAACTTTTGAGAACCTGTCAAACTAGCAACTGGCTCTGTTGTGCCATGAGGGGATGTCTAGGCTGGTCGGAGAGAGCAAAAGAGTGTTTTTAAAGATGTTGTACTTAAGGGGAAATTATAGCAGGCTAAAGGACAGAAGGGCTTCCCTGGTGGCTCAGTGGTAAAGAAGTTGCCTGCCAGTGCAGAAGTGGGTTCAACCTCTCCGTCAAGAAGATCTCCTGGAAAAGTAAAGGGCTACCCACTCTAGTATTTTTGCTGGTAAATCACATGGACAGAGGAGCCTGGTGGACTATAGTTCATGGGGCTGCCAAAGAGTCAGACACAACTTAGTGACTAAATGACAACCACCAAAAAGGACGGAAGGATACACCCTGGGTACTCCTGGGAGAACACCTCCCAGGTGAGGATACACCTGGGAGAACACCATGTTTATGAAGTAGAAGGAGGAAGATGGATCTGGAGAGACTGAGATAGGGAAACAGAAGGAGGTCAGGGTAATCCTGCCTGCAGAGCCAATGACCAAGAATAATTTTTAGAAGGTATTGGTTATTACTTTCTGACATTTCAAGAAGACAAGTAGAATGGGGACTGAGAACAAAGCTCTTTCATTTGCTGATTAGAAGGCCGGTGGTGGCCCTTCAGGATACGGTGCTGTTTGATTTGTGGCAGGAAGGCAATGGCACCCCACTCCAGTACTCTTGCCTGGAAAATCCCATGGATGGAGGAGCCTGGTGGGCTGCAGTCCATGGGGTCGCTGGGAGTCGGACACGACTGAGCGACTTCACTTTCACTTTTTCGCTTTCATGCATTGGAGAAGGAAATGGCAACCCACTCCAGTTTTCTTGCCTGGAGAATCCCAGGAGCAGGAGAGCCTGGTGGGCTGACGTCTATGGGGTCACGCGGAGCTGGACACGACTGAAGTGACTTAGCAGCAGAGACATCTCAGAGGTTCAACACAGGAAAGATGTTGAGAAAGTAAGAGGAAGCATGTGTTTTGAAAGCAGCAGCACAGAACAGTAATTGAAGGGGGCACCTTTTTCAAATTAGAAGAGAATTATGTGTGGTTGGTGAGTGGGGAGAAGGACTCAATGGAGAATAGACTCAAATTGTCACAGAGGGAGGGGGTCAGCAGAGGTCAGAAGGAAGAAGATAACGTGGGGATGAGGGAGGGATTCACCCTCTGACGATGCCTGTGCCCTTGGATATTCTAAGGTGTTCTCCGTGGATGACTTTCTTTTTTGCATTTCCATAGAAAGGAAGTCCATTTGTTCGCACAAGATCAAGAAGTGAAATGGAAGCGTGATAGGATTAAACGCTTTAGTAGTATAAGATCACCAATAGGCATTATTTTCTTAAATATAAATTTCTTTATTTTAATTAGAGGCTAATTACTTTACAATATTGTGGTGGTAGAGATCTCCTAGAACTCAGTACACAGATTAATGTGATGTTTTCAGGTTTCCTAGAGCAAAGTTGGTCATACTGGCTAGGACTTAAAACTGAGCATGGAAAGTTTATTTATTTATTTATTTTGCATCAAAACCATTAAGAAGAGACAAGAGAAAAATAAACATTTTTTGGTTAATGAAAATGCCCCTCATCTTAGGAAGGAACTGCTTGCTCTGTTTTCTTTGGCTATCAACACAACCAACAAAAAGAAGAGCCTATTTATTTAGATGGGATTGGGTCAAATTTGACTGTAGAGTTGGATAGAGAAAGTACTTGTTTCAAAGTACACAGAATCCTGTTGTTTCTTGTCTTCTTGGATGGAGGGTTGATTTCTCTGCTTAGACATCTTTAGGATGCGGACACCCTTGTAAGGGTTACTATGGGAAGAAGTTCATGTTAAAACTCTTGGCAGGAGAGAAGTTCATGTTAAAGTTCATGTTAAAGTTGATGTTAAAACTCTTAGCTTGGTGGGAAAAGGTCTGCAGAAAAAAGCAAATGAAAATTTAAAAAGGAAAGACAAATACTGCCTGCTTCTTTAGCTTTTGTTGTTTTCCCTAAACTGTTGTGGACAGCACGTGTGGCCAGTGGGTTGTAACTAGACTGAGTCCCATGTGGTCACAGCTGACATGTGTGAAGTCCTCACTTGGGCTTTCTGAGCGCTTTATTTACATCAATTCATTTAATTCTCACAACAGCTTGATGAGTTGGGCACTATCATTATCTCCCAGTTTACAGATGAGGGAGTCACTCAGCTCGTGGGTAGGGGCCAGGATTTGAACCCAGGCAGCCTGGCTCCTGAGCTGACAATATTAACTGCTGGTAAATCTTCTGAGAAAATGCACTAATTATTTTTCAGCCCTCCACCCTGGTTTGAGCCTTCAACAGTAACAACAACAACAACAAAATGGAAATGTTTTTGTTGTAGCCATGCATTCCGGGAAACAAACTCACTCAGAAGCACAATGCAGACAGTGGAGTACAGTTCATTACACTGGTGGGCCCAAGGCAGAGTCTCCTCTTAGCCAAGGCCCCCGACTAGTTTTTGTGAAAACCTTATATACCCTAAGTGTACGTGTTCAAACTCAGCTCCCCAAATTCTCTGAAACTAGTCTAAACAAAGGAAAAGAAAGATACAATCAGAGTTAACCTGTGATTCGTATGCCTTAAACCCATGATTCGTATGCCTTAAGCCCAGATAGTTAACAGTAGACCATTATCAATAGGCCTGTGGTCATACCCCAGTAAGCATAGCAGAATTTATGATTCTATTTGGTTACACAGATAATTAGGGTATTCTTTTAGGCAACTTAGAGTCTAGGTACGAGCCCTGGGGCTCTTCCATGGTGGAGTGTTGGGGGTAGGGGTGGGGTCTGGTTTTCCAGTTGGTATGTCGTTTACATAGATGCTGAGCATATAGCTCTAAGTCCACAGTCCGGCCCAGGATGGAGTCCTGCTTTCAAGATGGAGCCTGTTCTGTCTGTTTCCTCCTTCATTTCCCCCTCTTGATGCTCTTAACTCATAGTACGAGCATCACTCAAAGGGATATATTGCACCCTGGCTCTCTGACCGCCAATTTGGGAGAACGACACCAACCTGTGGGTTACAAAGTTCATAGTACATTGTAAAATGCAGGGTCCACAAAGCAGAACTATCAAGGCAACTATAACAATGGTAAATATAGTTTTCCACCATTCACCCTTCATCCAAGATAGGACTGAAGTCCAGAAAGGAATGTTTTCATTTGCCATTGCTTTTACCTGGTTTTTATGTCTAAAGCAGCTGATACGTTGCCAGATAAATCAGCAATATATACACAACATTCAACCTTAATTACAGCACAGGTCCCTCCTTGAGCAGCTGTGAGTATGTCCAAAGCCATTCTATTTTGAATTACTGCTTTTCTCATTTGGATTTGTTCTTCATTTAAGGCTTGGATGGCTTTAGCAATACCTAGGAGGGCCTGTTTTGTGAAATTAGTCAAGGCTTCTACTTTAATCATAATATTTGTTGTCCCTATAGAAGGTACAAATAAGGCAGCAGTATACTCATACCACTGAAACACAGACCTTGTCCACCTAACATGTAAATAAGGCAGATTTACCAAGGCTTGTTGTAGGTTAGGCTTTAGGCTACCATGGGCAAAAGCAAACCCCAGTGTGCAGCAGCCTACCCAGTTGATTGGTGACCAAGACCAAAAGGCAGGCCCACAAAGCCGTTGGGTTCCCTTGGGTGCCACCCAGTGATTCCAGGGTTATATTTCCAATAAGAGCCTGGCCAATGGATGGACTGGTTGGGGTGGTATGTGACCTTGAATGTTCATTTACATTGTTCGGGGGATAGATACCCCATATATTTTAATTATTTTGGGTGTAATGGATGGTCAACAAACCCTACACTTGTTCTTTTAGTTCCCAGCATATAGCGGCAGGAGTAATTAATTGACCCTTTTCTGTTATTGAGAAATATTCATCCCAGACTTGGTAGAGCTGTTCAACATACCTAGAGGCCTGTTCTCCCTTGCTGGTCAGGGAGAGCTTTTTTCCTTTTTTTTTTCTTTAAATATGAGTTATAGGCTTTTTTTTACTTCTATGAAATTGGTGTTTACATCAAATGTAACCCCATGACCTGAGTCTATTGACTGTAGGTCTGGCTTACACCAAGAGAGCAGGGAGAGATTATGATTGACAAGAGAAAGGAAAGTCTCTTGTGGCATCCCAGAAAAGAGCAGAGTGGTTTAAAATCCTCTAGGTGGAGCGGTGAAAACCACCAAAGAAGTCCATCCATCACAGACAGAGGCATAGCCGCACATAGCCAGCAGTTGGAGGTGTTGTGAAAGTCTGAGTAGGAATGTGTCCTAGAGATGAAAACATTGTCCTGAGTTGAAATGGAAGTTAAATTCAAAATCAGGTTGATGAGGCCAGAAAGCAGGAGTTGATTATGCGGCTTCATCCTGAAGGGGCTCGTCTGTTGCTATTTGCTAAGTTACTTCAGTCGTGTCCGACTCTGTGACCCCATAGATGGCAGCCCACCAGGTTTCCCTGTCCCTGGAATTCTCCAGGCAAGAACACTGGAGTGGGTTGCCATTTCTTTCTCTAATGCATGAAAGTGAAAATTGAAAGGGAAGTCGCTCAGTTGTGTCCGACTCTTAGCGACCCCATGGACTGCAGCCCACCAGGCTCCTCCGTCCATGGGATTTTCCAGGCGAGAGTACTGGAGTGGGGTTCGTCTGGGATATTCTTTTCCTTCTTCTTCTTAAGGATGATCTTAGTCTTCCGAGGGTCAGTGGGGTCCCTCTGCACAGTCCACTCAGCGTTTTCTGGGTCTGCATGGTATGTCTCTTCATGCTCATGTGGTTGATCCAGGGAGTGACATCTGCAACTTTAACTGCCATACGGGTGGTTAGAACAACACTATATGGACCCTTCCAATGTGGGGCCAAGGAGTCGTGTTTACAATCCTTGAGCCACACCTGATCCCTAGGCACAAATTCGTGTATCTGGTCCCCAAGGAGGAATGGCATCCTTTCTTGTACAAACTTAGTTGCCTGATTTATTACCTTACCCAGTTGTTCCATCTGCTGTGAAATCTCATTTCCCCATCCCTAAGACAAATTTGTTGACACCTGTTTTATTATGGGAGGGGGCCTCCCATACACAATTTCGTATGGAGAATAGCTATGGGACCGTGGGGTCATCCTGAGTCTGAGCAGAGCCATCGGAACCAAGTCCCACCCGGGAGCAATCAGTCTCTATGATCTACTTGGAGAGTGTCTCTTCAAGAATCCAGTTTGTTCCTTCCACCATCCCAGAAATCTGGGGCCTATATGCTGTATGTAATTTCCACTTGATGTTTAAAGTTTTGCTTACTTGTTATACTAAATCATCTATGAAAGCCGGGCCTTTGTCCGATCCAGTGCTGGTAGGAAATCCAAATCTGGGAACTATCTCCCTAAGCAGGCACCGGGCTACTTCTGATGCTCTTCAGTCCAGGTAGGAAAAGCTTCTACCCATCCTGAGAATGTACATACCATGACCAGCAGGTAATGGTCATGTCTGTGAGGTTTCATTTCAATGAAGTCCACTTCCAGGTGTTCAGAGGGCAGCATACCTTTTAGCCGAATCCCCAGACGTTTCTGTCTGTCCCAAGAGGCAGCATTGATCTGTGAGCACGCGGTGCAGTTCTGAGATTCTGTTCTACATAGGGAAGAGAGGCGGGGAACCAAGAAATATTTTCAAATTAGCTCTTCCAGTTTATCATGGCCTAGGTGGGTCGCTTGGTGTGTTTGGCTTACCAGAGTGGGTGCCAGTTCCTCCGGTACCAGTAATTTGGCACCTGGCAATTCCCACCATTCCTTTTCAGTCTTGATGGCCCCTTCTGCTTTGGCTAGTTGGTTTTGGGCTTCAGTGTATTTTGGAGAGTCCAGCCTTAGCTCAGGCAGCTCCACCAATATGAGAGCTTTAATAGGGGCTTCACTTGTCAACCCTAATCCCTCAGCTGCTTGTTTAGTGGTCTTAACTGCCCGTCTATTTCCCTGAGCCCAGGGGTTATCCTCTTTTTGATGTCCTCGGCAGTGTATGTCTGCAATCCTTTCTGGTTCCCAGGAAGCATCTAATAGGGTCTTAATTTCTTCCTTATTTTTGATATCTTTTTCACTAGCTGTCAAAAGGCTGCTCTCCTATACAGAGCCCTGTGTACATGTATTGTGGCAAAAACATACCTGGAATCTGTGTAAATATTTGTCTTAACTCCTGACAGCTGTAGGGCACGGATTAGAGCATATAGTTCTGCGCCTTGAGAGGACCAGCGTAATGGCAGAGAGCTAGCATCAGTGATGATTTTTTCCATGACTACTGCATATCCTGATAGTCATTCTTGTTTCACCAGGCTGGTGCCATTGGTGTACAGGACCAAATCTGGGTCCAGGATTGGCTGGTCTCTTGGGTCTGCTGGCACATTTCCTTGCAATCATGTGAAGGTCCTCCTTCTCCCACAGGAAGGAGAGTGGCTGGATTCAAGGCCTGACAAGGCTTAATAGTAACATGTGGGTTCTCACATAACAGTCACTGATATTGAGTAATCCGGGATGTTGACCCCCATTTATGGGGTTCCCCTTGCAGGAGAGTGTTCACCTCATGTGGGACTTTTACGATCAAATCTTGCCCCAAAGTCACCTCGGTTGCCTCTTGGACCAGTAAGGCAATGGCAGCAGCTGCCTTTAAGCATCCCAGCCACCCAGGGGCACCATTGTCCAGCGGTTTCGGGAGATAAGCCACAGGTCTGTCCCATGTCCCCATAGTCTGGGACAACACTCCCATAACCACCTTCTCCTTTTCAATCACGTAAAATGTAAACGGCTTAGCAAGGTCTCCCAGGCCCAAGGTGGGTGCTGATGTAATTGTACTGGATTTGAGTTCTATTACCAGTGATTTATTTTGTAACCCTGGAGGGGTTGTCTTCCACCCAGACCTCAGGGAATTGTTGAGTTAACTCTCTGTCTTGACTGTTTAGCCTGTCCGGTTTCCCTTTCTGGGAGATTGTGCAACCTCCATTCACCTTGAGGGGTTACTGAGAGTAAGACTAAATAGGCGATTGACCCCACTCGAAGAGTGGGTCTTTCATGTGGGGAAGGTCACTTGTGCCTTCCAATTTGGGAAGCAAATCCCTTCCTAACAAAGGTATTGGGTTTTCAGGTATTTATAAAAATTCATGAGTCATGAATTGATGACATATTCAGGATAGGCTTGAGACACAAAGGCTGCAGTTATCACCATCTGAGATCCAGCAGCCTCTGGATCTATTGGTATATAAAGTCTATAGGCCTCACACAATCTTTTGTACAACTCAGAGGATAATTCACTTTCCCTTTGAATCACTTGGGAAGGTTTTGCCATACTCATAGGTTTTCGGGCCCCCCTCTTGAGACCTTGTAATATAGCCACCTAATATCTTTCCAGGTGGCCCCTCTCTTCCTCTGTGTTATAGTCCCAGTTGGGCCTCTCATCCAGGGTGGCTAGTTCTACCCACCGCTGCAGGTTTGCAGTACCCTCAGATGCCATTTCTCTTAACCATTTTCTGGCCTCTGTTAGGATCTGTGTCTTTTCTCAGTGTTGAAAAGGGAGACTAGTAGTTGGATTAGTCATCCCATGTAGGGTGGTGGATTTGAAAAATAGTCTCCATTAGTGTAATCATGGCTTGTGGCTCCCCTGAGTATGGTGGAGTGTATCTCTGCCAGTTAAATATACCTGTAGACGAAAATGGCTGGTAATAATAGGCTGCGGGGGGCTGATGGTAGTGCCCCTTGCGTCCTTAACCAGAGGCTGTTGTAGCTCTCTGAGGGGCATCTGTAGTGGGGTTCTTTCCCCCTGTTCCTTGGCAGAGCACAACCTCTGTCTAATTCCTGTGTTTTCTTACCCCTTCCCATCAGTACTCACCAGGATAGGTGGATACAATCTAGGAGGTCTGGCTGAGGTGCAGTTCTGGGGGCGTTGACCAGAGGTCTCCATTAATGGGATAGGAGCCTCCTGAGACAGTGGCTCTATGATCTCCAGGAGAGCTGGCGGAAGAGCAGCGGCTGCTGCAGGAATTTCACCTGGCCCTGGATTGGGCATTAAGGTGGCCTCCAGTCCTGGTGGAGCTCTGGGAAGCGGGTCCATCATTATCCAGTATGGGGGAGGAGTCAGGTCATCCCCATCCAAATCCTGTAGAATTTCCTTTTTTATCATCAATTTTTGTGCCATTAATATTTTTCCCTTTCCCTTCTGGATACAGAACCTTGTCCAAGTAGGAGGGTCTTGAGCTAACCTTAGCTGTGAGTCAATATATGGATATTGATCCGGGTGTCCTGGCTCTCCTGTGACTACTGTATAGACTGCTTCCACTATTTTTAAGTTCATGGTGTTTTCTGGTGGCCATCGTACTCCCATAGAGGGCCATCTGACCTCACAGAGTATGTGAAGTTTGTTAGGTGTCATCTTCACCCCATAGTCTCCTCCAAATCCCTTCTTTAAATTTTTAATCATGCACTCCAATACAGTTGCCTTAGATTCACTTCCCCCCATTTTGCTTACCTTCTCGGCCGGCTTCTTCTTTTCCATTTCATTCTGTCTACGAAGTTCTCGGTATCCTATGTACTTCTGATATTTCCAGTCAATGAAACACTTAAATTGCCATTCCTCCTCCTTCCTAGTTGGGGTGAGAGGAGCCTTACCTGCCAGATCCCAGAGGGAGAAGGGGGATCAGCGTGTCTTCACCTGCTGGTAGGCATGGCTGAATCAGAACACCACGTGGTCCAAGACTGTTTCTCCCTTAACTTTTAAAGTCTGTTCTGCCTTGGTGGATATGATCTGGTCTGGATGAAAACACAGATGGGTTAAATATACCACGTACCAGGCTGTCTCTGGAAAAGCCAACTCGAACTCATTTATGTATCCCCGTCCTTCTTGCCTGACAGTTCTGAGGGGGTCAAGAATTTTACAGCAGATAGGACACCTCCTTGAGGAGGGCAGAATACGAGCACACAAACACCAAGTCTCTTCTCCAAACAATCTCCTGGCGATTGCTTGGTAATAATTTCCCCAAAGACAGCGTGGACACCACCTTCTAAATGACATTCACACATTTCCTTCCTAAGCCCTAACACAGTCGTCAACCTGGGTACCAAGCAATTGCCGCCACCTGCTCCCATGCTCCTGTGGGTCCATGCCCCTTCTAGTCCCTCCCAGGGGGTGATCAGGCCCCCTCTTCCACCCTGCTGGGTGGGTTCCTCCTCACCTGAGCGCTCAGTTCCCCTGCTGCAGTCCACTACCTGCTGGCGTGAAAGGTCCAGGCACTGAGAAGCAGAATCCTTCCAGAAGGGCGAGGCGCCTTCCTTCTTCTAGAAGATTTGAGCCGCAAGGCCTCGGAGTAGTCCCAAATGGGACTTGTCTCCTCAAAGTGAGGAATTTCCCAGCCAATGCACCAAATGTTGTAGCCACACGTTCCAGGAAACAAACTCACTCAGAAGGACAATGCAGACAGTGGGGTGCAGTTTATTACACTGGTGGGCCAAGGCAGAGTCTCCTCTTAGCCAAGGCCCCCGACCAGATTTTGTGAAAACCCTATATACCCTAAGTGTACGTGCTCAAACCCAGCTCCCCAAATTCTCTGAAGCTAGTCTGAACAAAGGAAAAGAAAGATACAATCAAAGTTAACCTGTGATCTGTATGCCTTAAGCCTGGGTAGTTAACAGTGGGCAGTTATCAACAGGCCTGTGCTCATACCCCAGTAAACATAATAGAATTTATGATTTTACTCAGTTACACAGATAGTTAAGGTATTCTTTTAGGAGATGGAGAGTCTAGGTACGAACCCTGGGGCTCTTCCATCATTGAGGGTTGGGGGGTTGTCTGGTTTTCCAGTTGGTATGTCATTTCCATAGATATTGAGCATATAGCTCAAAGTCCACAGTCCGGCCCAAGATGGAGTCCTGCTTTCAAGATGCAGCCTGTTCTGTTTCCTCCTTCAATGAGTTTTCATATGTAAGAAGAAAAAAATTAATGTGTCCATTTTTTATATTAATGTTTTCTCTTAATTCACAGATCATGCTAGAGATGTTGTGAAAGGGGCAGAGGAGTCTAAATACAGAGGACTATCAATTGTATAATTATTTATTTTTTCAGTCTACTGATTAAAAATGAGCGGAAGTGGAATTTGGAGTCTCTGCTGTTTTTTCTATACCAGTATCTTTGGTGGTGGTGGTGGTTTAGTCACTAAGTCGTGTCCAACTCTTGCGACCCCATGGACAGCAACCTGCCAGGCTCCTCTGTCCATTGGGTTCCCCAGCAAGAGTACTGGAGTGGATTGCCATTTCCTTCTCCAGGGGATCTTCCTAACTCAGGAATTGAACCCAAGTCTCCTGCATTGCAGACAGATTCCTTACCAACTGAGCTCCATCAGAACCTTTAGGAAGATTCAAAAGCATATTTGCAGTACCTTTACATCAAATAACTTGCCTAATTTTCTCCTTTTCATATTGCCATGCTTTATACTGAAGGTCTAGTGGACTTGTTTTAGAGGTGGTAGGGACCTTTAGAGGTTGTACTGTGCAGACCCTTTGTTTTGTAGATGCAAAAGTGGAGTCTGGAAGGGCTAAGGCTCCTTATTGAACTAGGTCATTACAAGAGCACTGTGCTTTGAAAGAAGATGTTTTTATTTGTTTCAGCCTCAACACTAATATTTGAATACTTTCCTATACAGTTTTTTAACATCTAGACATTAAAATTAGCCCTCTGAAAACCACACTGAATTATTGCTTTATTTAGAGGTTGATGAGATAATTGCATTTGAGCTTGTACTAAAGTTGTTGGTAAGTAAGGTCATTTAAGAAAGCTGCAGCAAAGGTGTGAAACACTTTATTTTACATGCTTGTTTTTCTGCTAGTTATTATTTACTGCTCAATCAGCATTAACAGAAGAAAAATAATTTGGCTGCTAAGTTATTGTAGTATAGGATTTCAGAGGATCTTATTAAAGAGAGATGTAATTTCATCCTCTGGGTCTTTTATATAACAGAGTGCATAACTGAGTTACTTCATTTTGACCCGAATTAAACAATAGATTAAAGTCGTACACTGGAAGTTAAAATATTTACTCAATGAAGAATTAAATGTTATGGTTGTTTTTCAGATTGCTTAGAATGTCTTTAAACCTTATAGCTTTATGCTCTTATTTTAGCTAAATTTTGTCTGTATGCCCTTGCTTCAAATTTCTGTTTATAAGTTTTATAACATAAGATGGTAGAATGGCATCACTGACTCAATGTACATGAGTTTGAGCAAACTCCAGGAGATGGTGAAGGACAGGGAAGCCTGGTGTGCTGCAGTCCATGGGGTTGCAAAGAGTTGGACATGACTGAGGGACTTAACAACAATAAGTATTTGATAACTACTATATATAATCAGTGGTTTTTAAATATATAACTTGGACAAACTGATATGCATTAGATGCTTTTATGTATTGTTTAATTACACATGGACATAGTTTAGTTATGAGGAGACGTGACTGTCATACATGGTAAAGAAAGTCAGAAAGAGAGAAACAAATATTGTTTGTTAATGCATATGTGTGGAGTCTGGAAAAAAATGGTACAGATGAATCTATTTCCAAGGCAGAAATAGAGATGCAGACATGAGGAGTGGACATGTGGACACAGGGGTGGGAAGAGGAGGGTGGGACGAATTGGAGATTAGGATTGACATATATACACTACTGTGTGTACCACGTGTGAAATAGATAGCTAGTAGGAAGCTGTTGCCTGGAGAATCCCATGGATGGAGGGGCCTGGTAGGCTGCAGTCCATGGGGTCACTGGGAGTCGGATACGACTGAGCGACTTCACTTTCACTTTTCACTTCCATGCATTGGAGAAGGAAATGGCAACCCACTCCATTGTTCTTGCCTGGAGAATCCCAGGGATGGGGAGCCTGGTGGGCTGCCGTCTATGGGGTTGCACAGAGTCGGATACGACTGAAGCGACTTAGCAGCAGCAGGAAGCTGTTGTATGGCACAGGGAGCTCAGCTTGGTGTTCTGTGATAACCTAGAGGGGTGGGTGCATGTGGGTTGGGACAGAGGTCCAAGAGGGATGGATATAAGTATGCATACAAATGATTCACTTCATTGTACAGCAGAAACTAACAATATTGTAAAGCAATTATATTCCAAAGGAAAGAGTAGATGTCACAAGTCATAGCAGTGCTTCAGATATTAATATTAAGGGAAGTAAGCCTGGAAGTCTGTAAGATCAAAGTTAAAAGCCTTTATGACCTCATCTTTTGAGAGCATTTTCATAAGATGAAAGAGAAAGTGTCAACTGTTGCTGTTTAGCAGTGCAGATATCCTTCAATAAAACTCTTTTAAAGAGTGTCACCTCTGCTCACTCATCACCTCTGCTCACTCACACTGGACTAAAGGCTCCCCTTTTTTCAGTCCTCTGTGATTTGCACAGTAATCCACAGCCATTCCTGTTTGGGGTGATTGTTTCCATCCTCACTGTGAGATTGTGGACTTCTTGCTTTTTTCCATGAAGTAGAGTTTTTATTGGCTGGAATCCCAGCTAGACTGATGCTTTTTTCCCTCATTTTGTTTGTTTGTTTAATATCTTGAATATTGAAAGTCATCCAAAATTAAAGAGCTTGCATATTATCTTAGGAAAATAATTTGTGATTGAAACTTTTTGTGAAAAATCCTAAGAAGTGTTTAAACATTTGTTAAATAATGGCAACCTTCAATAGATGGTTGGATAAGGGGTCTTACTGGATCAATACTGATCATTTGTATGGTATTTACTTACTTTTTGGATAATTCTGATGTGTTCCATTATGCTTAAGTTATTCTGCAGAAGTAAATCAAGAATCATTCATGATAATTTCAGGTTGCACATAATTATTTTAGAATAGTGTGTGAATTTGTTAATCTTCAAGGGAATAAATTTTACAATGAACATTTCTGGTTTAACATGTTTGGTGTTTTAATGCTAGACTAATTTTTTTTTTTCTCCTTAGTTTATTTTATTGTTTCTTTCACTATCATAGGAAGTGTAAGTATGTTATGTACATTCTTGAGCCCATAATTTTAAGCTTGAGATGTAAGGGAATTAACTTAAGGTCTGTAGGATATTTTTGTTTGTTACATGAAGATAGATTGAATGTTGATGTTGGGCTCTTAAGCTGAAAGTTCCTTTGCTATTAGATTCTATTAGATTGAGTGTATCAACTTTTATACTAGAAATTGGAAAGAAAAACCCAGTGCCTGATTTTTTGTCTTTGAAAGTGAAAGTATTAGTTGCTCAGTCATTTTTGACTCTTTGTGACCCCATGAACTGTAGCCCTCCAGGCTCCTCTGTCCATGTGATTTTACAGGCAAGAATATTGGAGTGGGTTGCTGTTCCCTTCTGTAGGGAATCTTCCCCACCCAGAAGTTGAAGCTGGGTCTCCCTCATTGCAGGCAGATTCTTTACTATCTGAGCCATCATTTAGGAATTGATAGAAAAGGAAAATTTTTGTATTATTAAATTTTTTTAGACTTTATATTATTAAATGATATCCTTTAATGTCTGGATGCATATGAAAAAGCTTCTAAAATTTAAGTATATCTATTTAAATAGCTTTTTCCTTTTTCTATAGGCCCTTTGGGCAACATTCTAAAGCAAGAAGAGATAGCAGAGACCAAACAGAGATCAACTCTTTTTATTTTAAAGCATAAAGAGACAGCAGAGACCAAATAGTCCAATTCTATCATTATATAGATACAATTAAACTAAAGACCAGAGAGACTAAACAATTTTATCACCCACAGGCAGTGGTTGATAGAGGCAAAATTTATACGTGGGTTTTTGAGTCCCAGGCCCTATTGTTTACAATCTAGGCATGCTTGGGTTTTTGTTCCCCCCATGTCCCAGAGCTGTCACTTAGGACATTTGTTGAAGTTTCGAGTGTAGAGAACTTCCACTGATGGATTTGAAGTCACACAGGATAAAGCTTTACTGGTAATTTCTGACTGATTTGAATCCACATGAATCCCTACTATATTCACTTTCCCACTGTTCTATAACATGTTGAAAATCCTTACTCAATAAAATAAATCTGAGGCTTCTCACACTAAACCCAACTGTAGTGCTCTACTGCACAGAGAATGTGAACTAATTTTAATTGTTTCTGAAAAAAAAAAAAGAGACACTGGTGAAATTGAAATCATCATGAGAAATGGTAAAAACATTACAAAGAAAGTTACTATTTCATATTCTGTATTGTCCACATCAGAATGATTTCATTAAGTTTAGTTTTGCTTTCTGTTTTTATTTCTTCAAGATTCAGAAATGGGTTTTCAAACCCTGTGTTCTGGTACATAATCACAGTTACCAGTACCTATGTCATACTCCCTTTCTCTTTTTCTTTCAACTCATTGTATGTTATTTAAGCCTTATTTTAAAGCATATTTTATTATAAACCACCAGAAATGTGTTTATGAAATCATTTATCTATGGCTTAATACACATTTATTATATTCATGCTTTTTTCTGGAATATAGAGTATAGGGAGTCAAGTGTATCAGTAATAGTAAAAGCTCTACAAGGTTTCTATTTAAATTGTAAGTCAACAATGGTAGAAGACTTTCGGTTAACTACTAGTTGTTTACCTCTTTTCTTCTTTGTTAACAGAATCCTGATTTTTGTGAGGGCCAACCACTGTCCTAGTGTGGAATTGTTTGAGGGCAGATTTATGGTAATCTCAGTCTGTCCTGACAGTGATTGGTCCAGTGCTAGGAGAGTGATCCATGGGGCTTCTGGGAAAGGTCTCATTTCATCTAAATAGAGTGTTACAGGAAGGAGGACTGCTTTCTCTCATCCCTTCATTGCTTATTGCTTTGGAGGCTGTTGCCAAAGAATATTAGCCGTTTATGGCATTAGCCATTCTCTGACAATGAGGGGATCAGCCTAAGAATGAAAAGCCAGAATGCTAAAGATGGCCAACCAGGACAGAGAGAACTTGCATCCTTGGTGAAATTACTGAGCTTTCAAGCCTGGCAAACTCTCCTTCCAGACTTCTTGCTTGTGAGATCATTATATTTTTAAATTGAGATGTTCTGTTAAGACTTGTGTTTGTGGTTCAGATCCTGGTGGAAAGGAAAGAAAAACAGAAAGTCATAGTCCCTGACCTGAAGGATCGCATAATCCTGGGCTTCTTAAAACAGATTTTTATGAGATTATCCTTCAGATACTAGAGATTGTCTTATTTAATTTGATTTGATTTTTAAACTTTTATTGAGGTATAATTTAAATGCAGCAGACTGCATGTGTATTTATGTGTATGTTTGTATGTGTGTGAGTGTATTCTGGATACAGATTTTTTTTATCAGAGATATACTTTCAGATATTTTCTCTCTGTCTGTCATGCCTTTTCATGGTCTTGTTGTTCAGTTGCTAAGTTGTGTTCAACTCTTTGCAACCCCAAGGTCAGCTGGGGACAGTTGACATCTTAACAATCAGTGTGAGGCTTCTTGCCCCTATATTTATGTCTTCTTTCATTGTTCTCAGCAATGTTTGTAGTTTGAGTGTATAGGTCTTATAACTTGTCAGAAGCATGCCTTAGTCCTCATATTTTTGATGCTATTGCAGAAGTTGTGAATTTCGATATTTGATTGTTCTTTCCTTGTATATGGAAATGAATTGATTTTTGCACATTCATCTTTTATTGTGTAACCTTGTCAAATAATTATTAGTTCCACTGTGCTATGTTTTCTAAATAGACAATAACATTGTCTGTGAATAAAGACAGTTTTACCTTACCATTCCTCAGTCTAAATGCCTTTTTTTAAACTTACCTTATTGTGGTAGCTAGAACCTCTAGTACCATGTTAAATAGCAGTTGAGAGAACAGTTAACTGTTTCCTTTTATCTCTTTATATCAGGTTGAGGGTGGAACCTGTAATTGTCAATAGAAAAGTGTCGAAACTTTTTCTGGAGGTTTACGAAAAAATAATTTTGAAAAAAGAGTTATTGATATATGCATTCTCCTCTGTAATGTGTCTTTATGTTTTTAAAGTATGAAATACATTTTAAAAGCTTCATCAAATTACCTCACTCAAGCACTGTTTCTCTCTCCCAACCACAATGTTAAAAATGATGCTCCAAGAAGATAGATTGTGGTCAGTCTTATGATTTTGAGTATGGACAAATGTATAATGACATGTATCCATCATTGTAAGATTTTAGAGTATTTTCACTGACCTATAAGTCCTCTGTGCCCTGTCTGTCTATCCATTTTCTCCCCTCACTCCCATCTCTGGCAACTATTGATCTTTTTACTGTTGCCATAGTTTTGTATTTTCTAGAATGTCATATAATAGGAAGCATACAGCATGTAGCCTTTTCAGGTTGGCATTTTTTCACTTAATAATATGCATTTAAGGTTCCTTAATGTCTTTTCATGGACTGACAGCCCATTTGTTTTTAGTGCTGAATAATAAATAGTTCATTGTCTGGATGTGCCACAATATATTTATTCTTTCAACTACTGAATGGTATCTTGGTTGCTTCTAGACTTGAGCAGTAATAGGTAATAGGGGACAGTTATTTTAAAATTCTTTGTGCCAGGGCTCTTGTATAAAATGTTTTATACTTAGCACTTATTATGACAACAATATAAATTTCAGCTATGGCTACATCACAAATACATATAAAAATAAAATACATCATAAATATGAAAAAAAATACCCATGTGCAGGTTTTTGTGTGGATCTAAGTTTTCAATTCCTTGGGGTAAATGTCAAGAGATATAATTGCTTAGTTTTGTAAGAAACTGCCAAAGTATCTCTTAAAGTGGTTGCACCATTTTACATTGTCCCCAAAGATAACTGGGAGAGTTTCTGTTGTTCCACATCCTGCTGCTGCTGCTGCTAAGTCGCTTCAGTCGTGTCCGACTCTGTGCGACCCCATAGACGGAAGCTCACCAGGCTCCCCTGTCTCTGGGATTCTCCAGGCAAGAACACTGGAGTGGGTTGCCATTTCCTTCTCCAATGCATGAAAGTGAAAAATGAAAGTGAAGTCGCTCAGTCGTGTCCGACTCTTAGCGACCCCATGGACTGGAAGCCTACCAGGCTCCTCTGTCCAAGGGATTTTCCAGGCAAAAGTACTGGGGTGGGGTGCCATTGCCTTCCCCATCCTAGCCAGCATTTAGTATTGTCAGTGTTACAGATTTTGGCCATTCTAATGGATGTGTGGTGGTATCTCATTGCTGTTTGCATTTCCATTTCTCTGATGATATATGCTTGTTTGCCATTTGTATATCTTCTTTGATGAGGTCTCTATTTAGGTCTTTGGCCCATTTTCAAAAATAGCTGTCTGTTTTCTTACTACTGCTGCTGCTGCTAAGTCACTTCAGTCATGTCCGACTCTGTGCGACCCATAGACGGCAGCCCACCAGGCTCCCCACTCCCTGGGATTCTCCACGCAAGAACACTGGAGTGGGTTGCTATTTCCTTCCCCAATGCATGAAAGGGAAAAGTGAAGTCGCTCAGTAGTGTCTGACTCTTAGCGACCCCATGGACTGCAGCCTACCAGGCTCCTCCATCCATGGGATTTTCCAGGCAAGAGTACTGGAGTGGGGTGCCATCGCTTTCTCTGTTTCTTACTACTAAGTCATAGTTAATCCTAAAGGAAATCAGTCCTGAATATTCATTGGTGGGACTGATGCTGAAGCTGAAATTCCAATACTTTGGCCACCTGATGGTAAGAACTGACTCATTGGAAAAGACCCTGATGCTAGGAAAGATTGAAGGCAGGAGGAGAAGGGGACACCAGAGGATGAGTTGGTTGAATGGTATCACCGATGCGATGAACATGAGTTTAAGTAGGCTCCGGGAGTTGGTGTAGGACAGGCAGGCCTGGCATTCTGCAGTCCATGGGGTCGCAAAGAGTCAAACACAACTGAGTGACTGAACTGAACTGAAGTCAGAGTTTCTATTTGACTTGTAATATGCTGTACATGGAAAACTTGTTTGTGGTCAACACAGTTTTTCCAACTTACACAAAATTAATGCTTCAAGTAATATCTGAGTTTCACAGGATTCTTTGATCATTCTGTAAATAAGTTCATCTGTTTATATACTCAAATAGTTCCCTGCAGTGGTGGCAAATGGAATCATTGATTACTGCTATAACTGTGAACATACCTAGGGAAAAAAAATAGATTTGAAGCTGTACTCAAAGAATTTTGTTTAGCCTCACCAGAGCAACTGGTTCTCTGATGCAATATTCTGGGACCTTGTGTTGCAATCCACCATAATCATTATGAAGAGAGATGTAGTAGAAAGGCATCTCAAAAAAAAAAAAAATGACATGTATTACTTATTAAGCATCTACTAATTATAAATCACAGTAATTTATATACAATATAATTTTCACATATTAAATATATATATATGTAATTTATATGCAAAAATTACAGTTACAATTTAGGTATTTGCAGTCCCTTTTGAAGATGACACCATGGAATCTTAGTGAGGTTATGATTTTTGCCCTAATTTAGATAACAAGCGGCAAAGACTGGATCCAAATTTAGGTTGTCTGATTCCGGGGTCTTTGTTTACTCTGCTGTATCATGAATATTTTTATTGATGAATTTATTGAATGAAGATTAATTATTTACTCTGTGCCAGGTACTGCTATAATGCTGAAATTACTTCAGTGGAAAAAAACACACCAAGTTCTTGCTTTCAAATATTTTATATTCTAGTGAAATAAAGAAACAAAATACATATGTGGTGGTAAGTGCCATGGAAAAGGAGCAGAGATGTGTAGGGGGATAGAAATTGATGCAAGAAGAGGTGTGTATACTCTTTTTCTACAGGTTGATAGTCAGAGACGGCTCCTTTGCTACAGCAGATGTTTGGGCAAAGGTGTAGAGAGAGTGAAGGAATGAGCCATGGATGTATGTTCAGGAACAGCCTTCATACAGAGGAAGGAGTGCATGCAGTGCTCTGAAAGATGGGGACTTGCTTGGTGTGAATTTGAAATAAAAATGAGGCCAGTGTACCTGTGATATGGTGTGGGACCGAAAGTTGGCCAAGACTTTGGAATTACGCAGGGGGAAATGGGAAGTCACTGGAAAGGTTTGAGCATGTGTTTCTGATGTGGCCTGATTTGTATTTTAGATGGAAGATAGACCAAAGAACACAGGAAAGGGTTTGGGACCAGTTAGAAAGCTATCGGAGTGATAGTGATAGTGATAGCTATCGGAGTGATTTAGGTATGAGACGGCAGTGGAAGTGATGAGAAGCAGAAGCCTAATGAATTGGATGTGTGTAAGAGGAAGAAAGGGGATCAGTGATAAATATACATTGTTTGACTTATGATGGGTATTGTTGTTCAGTCGCTAAGTCCTGTCCGACTGTTTGCAACTCCGTGGACTGCAATGCCATTGGACTTTGATCTTTTTCATTTATCACCTATCAGATATCCACTAATACCCATTAAAGCAGGCATAATTATAGTATTCAAGCTTCAATATTACAGATTTTTATCCCTTAAACTGCCATTTGTGTGTGTGTGTGGTGGGGGGAGGGCATCACTGAATCTACTGATTACTGAAATATGTTAAAATCTCTCACAGTAATGGTGGGTTTATTGGTTCATCTCCCAATTGTATTTTAATTGTTGTTGTTGTTCAGTTGCTAAGCCATATCCAACTCGTTATGACCCCGTGTACTGCAGCACACCAGGCTTCCCTGTCCTTTACCATCTCCTAGAGTTTGCTCAAACTGATGTCCATTGAGTTGGTGATGCCATCCAACCATCTCATCTTCTGTCATCCCCTTCTCCTTTCTCCTCAGTCTTTCTCAGCATCAGGATCTTTTCCATTGAATCGGCTATGTGCATCAGGTGGCCAAAGTATTAGCGCTTCAGCTTCAGCATCAGTCCTTCCAATGAATAATCAGGGTTGATTTCCTTTAGGATTGACTGGTTTTATCTCCTTTCTGTCCAAGGAAAGACAAGCTCTGATGAACCTAGACCGTGTAATAAAAAGCAGAGACATCACTTTGCCAACAAAGGTCCCTATCATCAAGCTATGGTTTTTCCAGTAGTCATGAACAGTTGTGAGAGTTGAACCATAAATGTGGCTGAATGCCGAAGAATTGATGCTTTTGAACTGTGGTGCTGGAGAAGGCTTTTGAGAGTCCCTCCAGCAAGGAGATTTTGGGTTCATATATGGACAGTGGAGCCTGGTGGGCTACAGTCCATGGTGTGGCAGAGTCGGACACAGCTGAAATGACTTAACACAAAACACATATTTAATTGTGTTACTGAGTCCATGCATATTTAGAATTGTTCTTTCTTCCTGGTGAATTAGTTTTCATCAGTGTGTGTTAATATCTTTATCAAATGTTCTTTGCTCTAAAGTCTGTTTGAATTTTTATTAATCTAGCTATAACCATCATTCTTTTGTGTTCTTATTTTTGAGCTCATGTGGTTTTGAACTTTATCTGTGGGAACTCTATGGGGCCTAGATTTAAAATATGTCCCTCCACAGAGCATTCAAACCTGCTTCTGCTAGATGCCTGGAAGTCCTGTCATCTGGGGTTAATTTAAACTAAATTTTGATTTAAACTTTTTGGCAACCCATATAGCATGGGTTTTGATTACCAAATTGAGTGATTGTGGGCTTGTGGTTAGGAATTCTCAGGAATGTGTTTTCTTATTTTCCCATCCAAGCCAAGGTCAAGACAGGCGTGTGGCCCCATCTTTGCACTAAGCTGAACAGGGCTTTATCTGTTTCATCTCTGAGGATGCCACCGTTCGAAGATCCCACCTTGATATAAATGTTTAGATCTTAGTATCACACCTGTTTGAACTCCTGGCTTTGCCTCATTAAAACCCAAGACTGAGTCCAATGGTGATTGACTATAGGGCAAAACCCAGCGTGTGCTCACTAACCCTGCAGAATTTTCCAGTCTTTCAATCTTTATCCTCTGAGGAATTTCATTAATTTCCTGCCATGCTTAAAGATATTTAATTTTTATGCAGCATTTTTATATTTTCCTTACTAGGAAAGGTTTCTATAGTCCACTGTAGTTCTTGCTGGCACAGAAGATTCTAAACACACAGGGTTTGAAACCAAGCCTAGCGCAGTGGTATTTGTTCCCAACTTTGTGGGTAAATACCTTCAGGCTGCGTGAAGATCCTTCTCCTCAACCTTTCATTCAGTGGTTTTAGCATCCACTAATGATTATTGCCTGAATTAACTATTATGCTGAGGGCTTACAAAATGGTAATTTTCAAGATCTGTTATTTCTTCTATATGTATTATATGATATTTTTCTGTAAAAAGGGGCTTTCTTCCCTGACCTATCTACATTTTTTCTCTTATTGTGGCCTCACGGATTATTTTGCTTTTTAATCTTTTACTGTTATTATTTTTCAGCCTCAAACTGTCCTGAATTTAAGTGGAAGCCCCTCACACCAACTCCTTTGTCCTTTTGATATGTCTCACTTAAAACATTGAGTCCATCTTTACTCTTTGGAGCAAGAAGATGTCCCAGGCTTGCTTTGTATTGTCCTTTCATCAGCCAGATCTTGGATCTGCCAGTTTTCCCAAGGGACCCTCTTTCATACGGTGGGGAATGGCATTCATAAACCATGATCAGAATTCTAGATGTGCTCATTGCTACTGATGTGTAACTGAGTTTAGACCCTTTCAGTGGAAACAACCAAAAAATTGATTTTTTAAAATCAGATTTTTGGAATTGACATGTACACACTGCTATATTTAAAATGGATAACCAACAAGCATCTGCTGTATAGCACAGGGAACTCTGATTAATATTATGTATCAACCTAAATGTGAAAAGATTTTGAAAAAAAAAAGACACATGTATATGTATAATTGAATTACTTTGCTGTACACCTGAAACTATCACAACATTTTTAATCAACTATACTCCAATATAAAATAAAAAGTTTAAAAATAAAATCAGAAGTTTATACTGATATCCTCGACTATAAGAGTTTATTTGTTCTGTAAAAATCAATGTCAGAAATAGTAACAGAGTGGTCAATAATTGCCATTCTAAAATGTACTGGCTATTTGACCTTGGGCAGTTTGCTTAACCACACTGTTTCTTTCTTAGTTTCCACATCTGTAAGATCAGAATTATAAAAGCCCCTACATTAGGAGATGTTATGAGAAGTGTGTTGGTGTGTGTTAGAATAGTCCCTTCCTCAGAATATGCACTTTATAGTCATTTGCTAAAAATATTAGGTTGGACCTTACAGAACTGACCATTTTTGACCTACAAAATGATAATTTCATGTATGGTTCAACACAGTAAATGTATGAATACCATCATTCATTGAGTGCCTGTTAGGGACTGGGCATCAGGTTCTACTGTAGGCAGTTAAAGGTAAGTACAAGAGTGCCTGCCCTGAAGGAGACGAGAGGAAAGTGATGGAGCTGTATATTACACTTCTCAAGAATGCTTTTTATGTAGTGAGAGAGTGAGGCAGAACTCTGCTTAGGTTATTATGACTCAGTTGGGGACAGGAGACAAAGTCTGAAAATCTAGAAAACGAGAAGGATGGGATTTTAGATTGGAGACCCAGGATTAAAGGTGGAAACTACTAGGGGAAGTCCCAGAAAGTGAGTTAGAAAAACAAACCACATGGGGGCAGTAATATGTTCAATTTACCAACAAAAAATTCTCAGAATCATGAGCCTGTTTCCATAATGTGACAAGCATTAACATAGTCATTAGAATCCTACATTATTTCTTCATTGACTCTTTAAAAATTTTTTTTCTTTTCATCTTTCACATATAATGCAAACCCAAGGCCATAGTGATATTTTTACCATTGAAAGGGTGCCATTAAACACTTAACATCAAGCTAACTTGCCTGGAAAATCCCATGGACGGAGGAGTCTGGTAGGCTGCAGTCCATGCTAAGGGTCGGACACGACTGAGCAACTTCACTTTCACTTTTCACTTTCATGCATTGGAGCAGGAAACGGCAACCCACTCCAGTGTTCTTGCCTGGAGAATCCCAGGGACGGGGGAGCCTGGCGGGCTGCCGTCTATGGGGTCGCACAGAGTCGGACACGACTGAAGCAACTTAGCAGCAGCAGCAGAAGTAAGTCAAACAGAAAAAAACAACCATTATATGTTATCATTTACATATGATATCACAAAAATAATATAAAGAAGAATATAAAAGGATTTACATACAAAACAGAAACATCCAGACCTAGAAAGCAAACTTGTGATTGTCAAAGGGAAGATGCAAGGGGATAGATTAGGAGTACATAAAATAGATAAACAACAGGGATTTATAGCACTGGGAATTCTACTCAATATCTTGTAATAACCTATAATAGAAAATAACCTAAAAAAGTATAGCACTCAATCACTTTGCTATAATACACCTGAAACTGACACAATATTGTAAATCAAGTATATGCTTCAGTTAAAAATGTCAAGGTAATGAGAATAACACAGAGTTAGAACAAATACCTGGCTGAAAATAGCCAATCTTTCTTCAGTAATGAGGGAACTGATCCTCAATTAAAGTGTTAGTTGCTTAGTTGTACCTGACTCTTTGCAACCCCGTGGACTGTAGCCTGCCAGGCTCCTCTGTCCATGGAATTCTCCAGGCAAGAATACTGGAGTGGATTGCCATTTCCTACTCCAGGGATCTTCCTGACCCTGGGGTGGAACCTGCACCTCTTATGTCTTCTTCCGCCTGGCAGGTGGGTTCTTTACCACTAGCTCCACCTGGGAAGCCCCTCATCACACATTAGGATGAAATGTATTATAACTCAGTGTCTTTCAGGAGTGATGCATCCTCATATTGATTGCTGTTATTTCCACATGAGTTTTAATTGATGAAAGTGTTAGAATGGAAGAGTATTACAAGTAGATTCTCACAAAATCTCTTTTTAAACCTCCTAATGATCTCAGTAGCTGAATCATCACACTCTGTTCTGCTTGCCTTCTGTGTTCTGTATGCACAGTTACTTTTCTAGTGGTTAAGAAATTAAAAGCAATGTTTTTGTAAAAGCTGAAGAAACTTCATCTTGCTGAAGGCCAACTGTAGTTGAGTCTTGACTTTTAATACCATATGTTTCATATTTTGCATACTTTTGACTATAATGAGACTGGAATATCTGGTGAATCATGCTCATGAATAAGGCGTGTATGTTTGTGTTCATGCTGTGTAAGAGGGCTCTGGAACATACGCGATTATTAAAATCATAAGTCTATTAAACCATCTTGATAAGAAACTTTAAATATGAAACATGTAAACTATTCATTAGAAAACCCTTTAAAGAGAAATTCCATAAGGAAAACATGACTAATGGGTGTGTTTATCTTCTAAATATTATACTATTCTATTAATAACACATGATGAGAATTCTAACCACCATTGCCTTTGGCTGACAAGTGTATTTTCTGAATTTCCAGGTTTTCCCTTGGTTCACCATATGCCTTTTATGATTATCAAGATTTTAGTGGATTTCTGAATGCCTTTTGAGGTTATTTCTAAAAAATTTCAGAAAAAGGTAGTATCCTGCTGCTGCTGCTAAGTCGCTTCAGTCGTGTCCGACTCTATGCGACCCCATAGACGGAAGCTCACCAGGCTCCCCGTCCCTGGGATTCTCCAGGCAAGAACACTGGAGTGGGTTGCCATTTCCTTCTCCAATGCATGAAAGTGAAAAGTGAAAGTGAAGTCGCTCAGTCATGTCCGACTCTTAGCGACCCCATGGACTGGAGCCTACCAGGATCCTCTGTCCATGGGGATTTTCCAGGCAAAAGTACTGGGGTGGGGTGCCATTGCCTTCCCGGGTAGTATCCTAGTACAAAGTAAATGAAAATAGCCGTACATAGGATAACAATAGCCATCTTACTCATGTGAGTCACTGTGCTAAGTATTCTGTATATTCTCCTGAAAGGGACACAATACTGTAAATCAAGTATGGTTCAATTAAAAAATGTTAATGTGTTAATGTGTATTATTTAATCTTCATAATCTTCATACAAGTAGATGCTATTCTTTATCTCGATTTTATATATGAGGAAAACTGGAACTCAGAGATAATTAATAATATAACAAGGACCTACTATATATCACAGGGAGCTATACTCAGTATCTTGTAATAACCCATAATGAAAAGAATCTGAAAAAGATTATGTCTGTGTGTGTATGTGTGTGTGTGTGTGCACGTGTGTCTGTGTGCATTGGGTTGGCTAGAAAGTTCATGCAGATTTTCACATAACAGCTTCCAGAAAAACTGAACGAACTTTTGGCCAGTTCAGTATGTGCATACATGTGTATGTAACTGAATCATTTTGTTGTACACCTGAAACTATATTGTAAATCAACCATACTTCAGTTAAAAAATAATAATAATGTAAAAGCCAGTAGGTGGTGGAGCTGGTATTTGGATTGGTCTTCAGAACTCATGTTCTTATCCACATTATACTTTCTGTATTGGTTATCACTGATACATTCATTCATGCACCAGATTTTTGGTCAGTGTGCACTTTGGTGGACTTTAGAAGCAGAAACATGATAGTGACCCATCCATAAAGAAGTTCACAGTGCACAGTCTGCTGGGTGACACGGTCATTGAGCTCTGAGTACCAGTGTGTGTGTGCTAAGTCATTTCAGTTATACTGTGCGACCCCATATACTGTAGCCCTCTATGTCCATGGGATTCTTCAGGCAAGAATACTGGAGTGGGTTGCCATGTCTTCCTCCAGGGGATCTTCTTGACACAAAGATCAAACCAGTGTCTCTTAACGTCTAAACCTGCATTGGCAGGTGAATTCTTTACCACTAGTGCCACCTGAAAGTTCTGAGTACCAAGGACTGAGGAAATACAAAAGAGCATGGCTAAATCTGCCTGGGATGAAGACTGAGGAAGCATTGGGTTAACTTCTTGGAGGGGGAATATTTAGGCTCTGCTGGTGTAGAAAGGGAGGAGGGTATTCCAGGAAGGGAGAACAACATGTCCAAGATGGTGGTTTTGTAGATGACTCAGAGGCCAGATTTTGAAAGGCCTTGGATGCCTGGTGATGGGAGTTTGAACTTTGGTTGTGTGAACTGTGGGAAACCATTAAAAGAGTTTAAGCAGTAATAGATTTAGATTGGCTTTTTTTTCTTACAAAGATTTTTCTAGCAGCCAAGTGGAAGAGTGGTTACTGTCAAGGAGTGTGCAGTTAGGGAGACCAGGCTGAAGACTTTGTTTCCCTAAATGACTCTGTGCTCCCTAGTCATTTTGGAAATAGAATAGAGATTAGAATACCTTAGTGCCTAAGATTTCAATTTATATTAGAGTTATAGTATATTGAGTTACTTTTGAGTCTAGAGTATGTATTCTCATGCACAAAGATCAATAACATTTTTTTCTACAGCTTATTCATTAAATAATTGTTTCATAGCTGAATGAATTTGGAATTTATCAAGCAGAAATTCTGATATTTTATAGACAAATTCTTTATAACAAATGGTCAGGTATGCTTGTTTTAACTTTTTAGCTCAGTGGGTATGCTCTGCAACGCATTTGGAATTTTTATGAAAATATATACATACTGCACACAAATGCACATGCTTACACATCAACTTACTATTTATAGTAAAACCTAAGTCACTATAGATTCTGAAAACTAAGATCTTACATCTTTATGAGCAGATGAGAGCATTATCCCCATATGATGTTAATAAGTTTGTATTTATTAAATGGGAAGTTTTAAGAATTAAAATTTTTCCATAGTCAGGAAATATTGTATCTGCTACACTAATCAGTGAAGGTATCTTAGGAAAGAGCATTCCTGGCAGAGAGAACAGCAAATGCCAAGATCCCAAGATGGAATGTGCCTGACAAGTGTTTGAGGAACATGAGGAGTCATCAGACTGGAGCAGGGTAATTGAGCAGGAGGATGGTCAGAGTGGTAATGGGCCCGAAGTTTGTAGGTCTTTGTTATGACTTGGAATGAGACAAAGCATTGGAAGATTTGGGGCAAGCCGTACCATGATCTGAATGTTATATTAAGAATGACTTGGCTTCTCTTTTGAGACTAAATCAAATAGGGCAGGGACAAAGCAGGAAGACATGTTCAGAGGGCACTGGAGAGGAGTCAGTGATGAGATAGGAGATGAGTGGAGAGGAGTGATGAGATTGGAGAGGAGTGATGAGATTGGAGAGGAGTGATGAGATTGGAGAGGAGTGATGAGATTGGAGAGGAGTGATGAGATTGGAGAGGAGTGATGAGAAATGCTCTTTGTAAGCATTCGGTTGAGTTCAGTCCAGTCACTCAGTCATGTCCAACTCTTTGAGATCCCATGGATGCAGCATATCAGGCTGCCCTGTCCATCACCAACTCCCAGAGTTTACTCAAACTCATGTTCATTGAGTTGGTGATGCCATCCAACCATCTCATCCTCTGTCGTCCCTTTCTCTTCCTGCCTTCAATCTTTCCCAGCATCGGGGTCTTTTCAAATGAGTCAGTTCTTCACATCAGGTGGCCAAAGTATTGGTGCTTCAGCTTCAGCATCAGTCATTCCAATGAATACTCAAGACTGATTTCCTTTAGAATGGACTGGTTGGATCTCCTTGCAGTCCAAGGAACTCTCCAGAGTCTTCTCTAACACCACAGTTAAAAAGGATCAATTCTTTGGCACTCAGCTTTCTTTATAGTCCAACTCTCACTTCCATACATGACCACTGGAAAAACCATAGCTTTGACTAGACAGACCTTTGTTGGCAGAGTAATGTTTCTGCTTTTTAATATGCTGTCTAGGTTGGTCATAGCTTCTCTTCCAAGGAGTAAGCGTCTTTTGATTTCATGGCTGCAATCACCATCTGCAGTGATTTTGGAACCCAAAGAAATAAAGTCTGACACTGTTTCCACTATTTCCCCATCTTTTGCCATGAAGCAATGGGACCAGATGCCATGGTCTTAGTTTTCTGAATGTTGAATTTTAAGCCAACTTTTTCACTCTCCTCTTTCACTATAGTCAAGAGGCTCTTTAGTTCTTCTTCACTTTCTGCCATAAGGGTGGTGTCATCTGCATATCTGAAGTTATTGGTATTTCTCCTGGTGATCTTGATTCCAGCTTGTGCTTCATCCAGTCCAACATTTTTCATGATGTGCTCTGCATAGAAGTTAAATAAGTAGAGTGACAGTACACAGCCTTGACATACTCCTTTCCTGATTTAAAACCAGTCTGTTCCATGTCCAGTGCTAACTGTTGCTTTTTGACCGGCATACAGATTTCTCAAGAGGCAGGTCAGGTGGTCTGGTATTCCCATCTCTTTCAGAATTTTCCACAGTTTATTGTGATCCACACAGTCAAAGGCTTTGACATAGTCAATAAAGCAGAAGTACATGTTTTTCTGGAACTCTCTTGCTTTTATGATGGTCCAGAGGATGTTGGCAATTTGTTCTCTGGTTCCTCTGTGTTTTCTAAATCCAGTTTGAACATCTGGAAGTTCACGGTTTACGTACTGTTAAAGCCAGACTTGGAGAATTTTAAGCATTACTTTGCTAGCATGTGAAATGAGTGCAATTGTGCAAAGTTTGAGCATTCTTTGGCATTGCCTTTCTCTGGAATTGGAATGAAAATTGACCTTTTCCAGTCCTGTGGCCACTGAGTTTTCTAAATTTCCTGGCATATTGAGTGCAGCACTTACACAGCATCATCTTTTAGAATTTGAAATAGCTCAACTGGAATTCCATCACCTCCACTAGCTTTGTTCGTAGTGATGCTTCTTAAGGCCCACTTGACTTTGCATTCCAGGATGTCTGGCTCTAGGTGAGTGATCGCACCAACCTGATTATCTGTGTCCTTAAGATCTTTTTGTATATTTCTGTGTATTCTTGCCACCTCTTCTTAATATCTTCTGCTTCTGTTAGGTCCATACCATTTCTGTCCTTTATTGAGCCCATATTTGCATGAAAAAGTCTCTTGTTATCTCTAATTTTCTTGAAGAGATCTGTAGTCTTTCCCATTCTATTGTTTTCCTCCATTTCTTTGCATTGATCACTGAGGAAGGCTTTCTTATCTCTCCTTGCTATTCTTTGGAACTCTGCATTCAAATGGGTATATCTTTGGTTTTCTCCTTTGCCTTTCACTTCTCTTCTTTTCATAGCTGTTTGTAAGCCCTCCTCAGACAACCATTTTACCTTTTCGTGTTTCTTTTTCTTGGCGATGGTCTTGATTACTGCCTCCTGTACAATGTCACAAACCTCTGTCCATAGTTCTTCAGACACTCTATCAGATCTAATCCCTTGAATCTATTTGTCACTTCCACTGTATAGTTGTAAGGGATTTGATTTAGGTCATACTTTAGACTACCTCATATCTATTCAAAATTTTAAGTGAAAGTGAAAGTCGCTCAGTTGTTTCCAACTCTGCCACCCCATAAACTGTACAGTCCTTGGAATTCTCCAGGCCAGAATAGTGGAGTGGGTAGCTTTTCCCTTCTCCACAGGATCTTCCCAACCCAGGAGTTGAACCCAGGTCTTCCGCATTGCAGACAGATTACCAGTTGAGCCACAGGGAAGCCCAAGAATACTAGAATGGGTAGCCTATCCCTTCTCAGGGGATCTTCCTGACCAAGGAATTGAACCAAGGTCTCCTGAATTGCAGGTGGATTCTTTACCAACTGATCAAAGAGGCTGAATACTTTGATAAAGATACTTGTCCTCCTATCCTATATGTAATAGTTTGCATATTACAAACTATTACATAGTTTATTATGTAATAATAATATGTAATTATTAGTCCGCTAACCCCACTGAGGCTCTGGTGGCTCAGACGGTAAAGAGTCTACCTTCAATGCAAGAGACCTGGCTTCGATCCCTTAATCAGGAAGATCCCCTGGAGAAGGAAATGGCAACCCACTCCAGTATTCTTGCCTGGAAAATCCCATGGACAGAGGAGCCTGGCAGGCTACAGTCCATGGGGTTGCAAAGAGTCAGACGTGCCTGAGTGACTAACACACTAACACTCAACTCCCCATCCTTCCCTCCTCCACCCCTCTCCTTGGCAACCACAAGTCTGTTCTCTGTGTCTGAGTCTGTTTCTGTTTCATGAACATGATCATTTGTGTCATATTTTAGATTCCACATATAACTGATATCATATGGTGTATGTCTTTCTCTTTCTGACTTCACTTACTAAGACAATCCTTAGGTTCATCAATGTTAATGCAAATGCCGTTATTTCATTCTGTTTTATGGTATACACAATGGAATGTTACTCAGTCACAAGAAGGATGAAATAATGGCATTTGTAGCCAACATGGATTGTCATAGTGCAGGAGACCTGCAGGAGATGTGGATTCAGTCCCTGGGTTGGGAAGATCCCCTGGAGAAGGAAATGGCAACCCACTCCAGTATCCTTGCCTGGGAAATCTCATGGATAGAGGAACCTAGTGGGGTACAGTCCCTGGAGTTGCAAAAGAGTAGGACATGACTAAGCAATTAAATAACAACAAATACATATATGTATGCATGTATATGTACATGTATGTCAGTGTATGTACATATATGTGTACAAAGAAGCTGCCTGCCATGCAGGAGACCTGGGTTGGATCCCTGGTTTGGGAAGATGCCCTGAATAAAAAAATATCTTCTTTATCCATTCATCTGTCAATGGATATTTAGGTTGTTTCTGTGTCTTGACAGCCATAAATCATGCTGTTATGAACACAAGGGTGCAGGTATTTTTTCGAATTATTGTTTTGTCAAGAACATGGTATTGTATTAATAATGTAGCACCAGAAACTATATTGAGTATCCTGGGATAAACCATGATGGAAAAGATAAGACTGTACATTTATGTATAACTGAATCACTTTGCTATACAGAGGAAATTAAAACAATATTGTAAAACAACTTATTTTTGTAAATAAAACAATATTATAAAGCAATATTGTAAAACAATTTATTTTTTAAATAAAAATTAAAAAAAAAAAAAACCTGATATATGTCTAGGTAAGTGGCAGAATGTAGATTAGAACTGAACAGATTGGCTCCAGAGCCCATATTCTTATGGAATACAAGCACCAAAATGCAGAGTCACAGGCATACAGTGCTAGAGGGACTTTATGAAATTAACTCCTCACTGTGCACATGAAGAAAGTGGGGTCGTGACAGTGGAATGATGTACCGCAGCCAGTAATGGTAGAGCCAGTACTGTACAGTAATCTGTGCTGAGTTCTGTTACCCTGCATAGCTTTAATTTGATCAGCTGTTTTTCCAGGTGAAAAGTATATTCTCCAAGGGGAAAATCAAATACATGTTTTATTCTCTCAGTGTTTCTGAGCCACTTAGTCTTATTGTGGAGATTTATTAAAAACAGAATCTTTAATTTGAAAACCAGATTTGAATCTTTCAGTTATGTTCTATGTTTAATGATATTGAAAAAAATCAGCATAATCAGACTCTCTTTTGTCTGTCGCCTGTTAATTTATAATGCTTAAATAAAAAAAAACTGATATTAATACTATAGCTGTGTTTAAGTAGTTATTTCTAGAAATCAAATATAAGGAATAAAATATGCCTTATTTATAACCCACATAAATTTAAATCATAAATGAAATCAACTGGATAGAGATCCTCAGTAGGAACTTTAAAAAAAGTATCACACGTATTTAATCCACACTTTCCAATCACTGCAACAAGCAGGGAATGATTTATGTACAAGAAAAACATTTTTTATTATTTTTGTAGTGGGGCATTTATTGCACACACAGTAAGTGTTATAACCAAAACAAATATACAGTTGGGACATTGTGTTTAAATTATTTTCTGTCATGTACTATATAAACCAACAATGGTTTGAAACGTATTTAAACCACCATCTGGGACAAAGGAAAATCTGTTCCAAGATCCAGCACATGATGAATGTGAGCTGAGTTTCATTAGAAGCCTCCTAGCACGTCCCTTCATCCTGAATCATTTCTTCCATGGTTTGAAAGAATTCCAACATCCGTCCTAGCTCCCAGAGGTTTTGAGTGTTTTTAATAGATCATGACATTTTTTTTTCTGACCTCATAAAGAACTAAATCAATGAAGTTAAATGTTCCTGCGTTTAAGTTTCCTTTCAGTCCAGAGACGTGAAATTCAGGCTTGTGTCTTTTGAAACCTTCAGCAGAATGTCCCATCTGATGAGAAAAGTAATCCCTGGGATTTGGTAGTTTAAGAGGAACAGTCTTCTTTTTAGAGTAGACTCACCTGAATTGAGAATCTGTTGTCATAAGAACAGCTAGGTATTTAATGAAGTACCTATTTAGGGCTGTGGGCTGGAGGCATTGCAGACCTTAACATTAATTTGCAGCTCTGACTGACTCTGGAGTCTTTCTGAGTGTTGTTGTTTTAAAATTTTTTGTTTACTTGTTTATTTATAGCTGCGTCGAATCTTAGTTGTGGCATGTGGGATCCTTGTTGCCCCATGCTGGCTTAGTTGCCCTATGGCATGTGGGATCTTAGCTCCCAGACCAGGGATCAAACCTGTGTCCCCTGAATTGGAAGGCAGATTCCTAACTACTAGGCCACCAGGAAAGTCTCCTGAGCATTTCTTTTTGGGACACTGTTTGTTGCATTTTCCCTGTATAATAACAATGAGAACTGTGATCTTGTTACTGTGTACCAAGCATGTTTCTAAGCCCCTTACACAGATTATCTCACTTATTCATAACAGCAGTCTTAGAGGCAGATACACTTATAATCACCATTATTTCACTTGTGACACTGAGGACCTGTAAAATGTAAAACTGTGCAGCTTGCCCAAGGTGACATGTCTAGAAAGTGCTGGCCTTCTAATTCAGTTTTCTCATCAGTACAGGCGTCAACTCCATATTTAAGGGTGTTATAACTAGGATCAGAGAAATTAAGTAGCTCTCCCAAATCATATGTCTAATAAATGGAGAAAGTGAGAGCTGAGTCTAGAACTTCTTATTCAATACTTTTAGAGTCAAACAGGTCGTCTCATTTTGAGTCATTTTATATTTTTGTACATATAATTTTAATACACCTTTTTAAATAAGTCTAATTTGTAATTTAAAAATATTTTTTTGTTCAGAGAGGATTTTAGAATTTTTTATCTAAATTGAGTCAGAGAAGATGCAAGATGATAATTGTGGATAAGATTTCCTATAGTTACTAAAGTTCCCAGGTGTACTAGAATATTATGATCACCCTTTTTAAACAAAATATAGCAAAAAAATCACATACAAGGGAAGTACTTTTAGTATTATGTTTGTGACGTAAGGACAGCTTTGTTGTGATATCCGATATAGCTCAAGTTCTTTAGTAGTTATGCTGAGTATATATTTCCTATTTTTTATTAAAACAAGATAATATTCTTTTGTAGGCAATGAGAAAAAAATCACATAACTTTGGAAATCAAAAATATTTGAAATGGGACTTCCCTGGCAGTCCACTGGTTAAGACTTCTTTCAATGCAGGGGGTGTGAGTTTGATCCCTGATCAGGGAACTAAGATCACATGCCTCAGGGATAAAGAAAACAAGATATAAAACAGAAGCAGTATTGTAAAAAATCCAACAAATATCTTTAGAATGGTCCACATTAAAAAAAAAAAATCTTAAAAAGATACTTTAGTCGAGATTTAATAGAGATACTGCATTTCTTTTCAGGGAGCAAATTTCAATATGTTAGAGTTTAAGTAGAGTCTGATAATGGTCACATGATGATCCAGAAATGCAGTAATTTTAGAAGACCAAAAACTTGCAATTTAATAAAAATATTTTTCAATAAACTAGGCAGAAATGCTATCAAAATATTTAAATTTTAACTTATTGGTTAAGTCTTTATGACTATATGCAGATGTATTAGAAAAACATGGATTTTTTTTCATAAAAATATTCTGTTTTAAAGCCCTGTAGACATTTTCAGACACATCTTTGTTCCTTGTTCTGATTAAGCTCATAGTACTCCACGGTGCTAGGGAGTGTTTTTCATTAATTTACTATTAATCTTACCATTCTGTCATTCTTTCCTCAACAGAAGTCTAATAAAAATCATTTACCATTATAAGATAATGTTCTAACTTTCCTATTTGCTTTGAAAATGGATATCTTTCTGGTTTGAAACTAGTCAGTCTTTAAGTTCTCTGGCACAAAGGAGTCAAGTGAGGTTAGTCTGTGGAAAGAAGACAGCAGATCACACCCTGGCATCATATATGGGCTTTGGGAGTGAGAGCTTTGTCTTATTCTTTGGGGTATGAGACAGTATCTTCTACTGATGAAGCAAGAAGCAGGGAGAAATTTTGAGAACTGGTAGGAGACTAGGAAAGAAGATACCTGGGAAAGCCTCTGTAATTTGCTACTAATTAGGGCTTCCCTGCTGGCTCAGATGGTAAAGAATCTACCTGAAATGTGGTAGACCTGGGTTTGATCCCTGGGTTGGGAAGATCCCCTGGAGGAGGGCATGGCAACCCACTTCAGTATTCTTGCCTGGAGAATCCCCATGGACAGAGGAGCCTGAGGACTGCCGTGCATGGCATGCAAAGAGTATTTGGCAATTTACCTGGAAAGTATGTGTAAAATGCTGTTGCTGTGTTTTCATAATTCCTGCTTTATCAGACCTTCAATAATGTCTCTAGTAGAAGGGGAAAAGCTTTTCTCTTAGTGGAATACTCATTGGTGAACAGGAATCTTAGTGCCTTGTTATTCCTCAGTTACATATGCAAGTCTTGTTCACTTCACTTTATATATAAATCTTTCTGATTCTAAATCATTCTTTATTTCTTGCCTATTAATATATTATTACAACATTTATCTCCTGTTCATTCCTTGTCATTCATTAGTTGTTTAACATATAATTTTAGTATAGTATGCTAAGATATGACTTTGATTAATTTGAATTTTAGCATTTCAATCCACCTTTGAGTGAACCATAAATTGTACAGCAAAGCAGTACCATATAATTGACAAAAGCACTTGGCAATAGTTTTCTGAGGACTTATGAACTTGGAAATGGCATTAAGAGTTCATTAATCATATTTCCATTGGTTTCAAGGCTTCAGGAACTCTGAACTATATTCAAAGGAGTCCTGAGGAGAAAGTGTGTAAAACCCTGAAAAGAAATGTGAAGCATCACAGATTATAGTATCTCATGTTTAGCCAGATTCAAAATCCAAATACAGATTTATTAATATTAAAGTGTTAACATAATTTAAAACCATATATCTAGCCTTAATTTTGTAGAAAATGACTATGATTTTTATCTAATATATATAATAGGTTATATATATTATTGCTTCCCAGGTGGTGCAGTGGTAAAGAATCCACCTGCCAGTGCAGGAGATTCAAGAGATGCAGGTTTCATTCCTGGGTTGAGAAGATTCCCTGGAGTAGGAAATGGCAATTCACTCCAATATTCTTGCCTGGGAAATTTCATGGACAGAGGAGCCTGGTGGGCTACAGTCTGTGGGGTCGCAAAGAGTCAGACATGACTGAGCACAGAACAACATCAACAGTATATATTATTATTTTAAAATTTATGTTTCTTAGAATATTTCTTTTGATGACTGGCATCAGAGCTCTTTCCTCTACCTGTATTTGAAGTTACCCTATTTAGTTGTCTTCTGATTGTCTCAAATTTAAAACTAGGTTTTATTGTTTTCTTCTTGCTCATTCCCTTTATATGATCCATTACCAACATCAAGGCCTGTCCATTTATTGGCCAGTAGGCGCCCAATCTATTTGCATCTTTTGTTTCTACTGATTTGCCTTTGCCAGGCTTCAGTAATTCCTCTTCTGTACCATTGCTTTTTCTTTGAGCAGGTATACCTTCATTATTCTTTTTCCTATGTCCTGTCTTTTCTTTATACAATGGAAAGAGTAAGTTTTTAAAAATTTTAAGTTATATCACATGCTCTTCACTCCCAAAGTCCTTTAGTAGCTTCCCATTGCATTCATCTAAAAAGCCAAATTCCTTATGTACAAGTCCTGTATGATCTGCTGCCCCTAGAAGGTAAATTCCGTTCATTCTCATTCAGGAATGTTTATAAAAGTTGTCTACAGCAAGGCACTATGCTGTGCTGGGTACTGGGGACACAGCAGTCAATTAATGAGTCAATAAATAAGAATGAGAAGAAAAGGGGACATGAGTGGACCTTGTACGCATGAAATTTAGTCTAGTTGTAGGGCAAATATTAATCAAATAACCACACACACAAATCTACTATAAAATGTACAATTGATAGTGCTATGGAGAATAGGTTCATGCTTTTATGAAAGCAAGTAACACTGAAATTGTACTGCAAGAGTGATGATTGAGGTCATGAGTAGGAATTAATGATTTTGAATGTAAGGATGGGTGTTTGTGTGAAGGAGGAGGGTGAGGAGGTGTAAGGGGAGAGTTTTCCAGAAGTTGTTTCCAAAGCCTACAGTGGCATTGGCAAAAGCAGACCATGGCATCAGATCAGATCAGTCGCTCAGTCGTGTCCGACTCTTTGCGACCCCATGAACCGCAGCACGCCAGGCCTCCCTGTCCATCACCAGCTCCCGGAGGTCACTCAGACTCGCATCCATCGAGTCAGTGATGCCATCCAGCCATCTCATCCTCTGTCGTCCCCTTCTCCTCCTGCCCTCAATCCCTCCCAGCATCAGAGTCTTCTCCAATGAGTCAACTCTTCGCATGAGGTGGCCAAAATACTGGAGTTTCAGCTTGAGCATCATTCCTTCTAAAGAAATTCCAGGATTGATCTCCTTCAGAATGGACTGGTTGGATCTCCTTGCAGTCCAAGGGACGCTCAAGAGTCTTCTCCAACACCACAGTTCAAAAGCATCAATTCTTCAGCGTTCAGCCTTCCTCACAGTCCAGCTCTCACGTCCATACATGACCACAGGAAAAACCATAGCCTTGACTAGGCGAACCTTTGTTGGTAAAGTAGGAAGTGACAACTCCATACAGTTCTATGTAGGTCTCACTTAGTGTTTACTGTATTGTCTCACTTAGTGTTTAATGATTTTTTTCTTTATATTTGGTTGTGCCATGTGGCACAGAGTCTTAACCCCTAGACTGCCAGGGAAGTCCTTCATTTAAGAATTTTCTAATGGATTAAATACAAAGAAGGAAAAGGGAGGAATTAATATGTTTTTAGTTAAGTGTTTGGGTAGATGTTGGCAAACACAATTAAAATGTTTGGAGATGTAAGTTCAAGTCCTGGTGGTACATTTAACTTGCTCAGTGTGAGACAGAGAAAGAGAGAGGCAAATTACTTAATATTTTGAATCACAGATTGCTCTTCTTACTTGTCAGTTCAGTTCAGTAGCTCAATTGTGTCCGACTCTTTGACATCCCATGGATTGCAGCACACCAGGCCTCCCTGTCCATCACCAATTCCCTGAGTTTACTCAAATTCATGTCCATTGAGTTGGTGATGCCATCCAACCATCTCATCCTCTATTGTCCCCTTCTTCTCCTGCCTTCAATCTTTCCAAGCATCAGGGTCTTTTCAAATGAGTCAGCTCTTAGCATTAGGTGGCCAAAGTATTGGAGTTTCAGCCTCGACAACAGTCCTTCCAATGAATAGTTGGATCTCCTTGCAGTCCAAGGGGCTCTCAAGAGTCTTCTCCAACACAGTTCAAAAGCATCAATTCTTTTGCCCTCAGCTTTCTTCACAGTCCAACTCTCAAATCCATACATATAAGTACGTATAAACATGTTGTGTATGAGTATACATGGGTGCGGCAGAGCTCTTCTTTGATACATTTTGGTTTAGGGAGGAAGAGGTGGTGTCTTTTATAATGGGAGCACATTGTTACTCTCCCAAGCCAAGCGATATCCCCTTCCTGGGGGATGAGGAATGGCCCTCTGCCTGTGTCTGTTCTCTGATTGCCTGGAGATTGAGATTCTCTGCACATTATGTACTTCTTATTCCTGTTCATATTTAATATTTATTGTCTTTATATTGGAAAAAGTCTTTTAGACTGAGGAATTCTCCCTTTTTATCTCCCTACTCGAGTTGGTCTACAATTATATTTTCTAGAAGATAATAGACTTAGATGCTCATCAGGATAGTTTAATGAAACATGAAATATGTGTGAGGTTAATTGTTGCTATTTCAGTAAAAAAGTCAAAATAGATTTACTTATTGACAAAATGTGTTAAGCCAGATCCAGCGATTCAGGATAAATTTGAATCTGTAAGTTATGCTATGCTATGCTAAGTCACTTCAGTCGTGTCCGACTCTGTGCGACCCCAGAGATGGCAGCCCACCAGGCTCCCCCGTCCCTGGGATTCTCCAGGCAAGAACATTGGAATGGGTTGCCATTTCCTTCTCCAATGTATGAAAATGAAAAGTGAAAGTGAAGTCACTCAGTCGTGTCCAACTCTTAGCGACCCCATGGATTGCAGCCTAACAGGCTCCTCCATCCATGGGATTTTCCAAGCAAGAGTACTGGAGTGGGGTGCCATTGCCTTCTCCGATCTGTAAGTTATATACTTTATTTTTATTTTATGTTGTTAGACTTTCTTTTCCATTCTGTTACACAGATATCTGCAATAATTATCTGGCTTATTTTCCTTGTATAGTTGTTAGATTGGGACTTTTCTGTCACCTTCATTGACTGTATTACTGTATTTAAGCTGTTACAAAGGAATCCTGTTGGAGAATGTATATGAATTATTTCTCTCCATGAGGCCCTTTCTGACATCTTATTTTTCTGAGACAGTCTCTGTGTTGAAAAGTTAGAATGCTAACCTTTTATCTTTTCAAAATACTTTTTATAAAATTGAAAATGGCTAATTCCTAGTGTGAAGCTGCATTAAAAAAAAACTAATTCTGTACTTCAGAAAACTTATAGAAAGTTTCGTATATGGTTATAAGAGCCATAAAATGTAAATATGGCCACATCATTCATTGGATACAAATTACTTATGACTTCCGAGTTATACTTTTAAAAAATTGAAAAATGCATTGCACATTGATTAAATCTTATGCTAGAATATAAGTATAGCTGAGACCACTGTTAGTAGCACAGTATGAGGTTAAGTGTGATTTCATGTTTGTATATGGAAATTTGTATATTATAAAGAAAACAACTTCTGCAAAACTTATCTCATGATTTTCAGTTCTACCCATTAACCTTCATTTACTCAATTTAGAAAGACCATTTAAAATATGTACTTAAGTGAAACCTTCTGAGAAGTTTTAGTTTGCAGAAAAGTAATCTGAAACATTTCACAATCAAGTATTTTTGATTTTAGATTAGCCATGCACAGTTCCTTTCCTTTAGTGTGAATGATGAAAAGTTAGCTATTCTTGGTTTAAATTATGTGAAAATATACATACATATTTATTTTATTATTCTACTTTATTGAATGAATTAATTCTCCCAGATGCTAGTAAAGCACTGTTTTTCTTCCCAACCCGCTGATATAACTTGCCTTCTACATGAACATATTTCAGCTTCTCAAACCATACATTTCAGGAACTAACATTTAGTTAATGTAACAATATTCCAATCATATTAATCAAAAGCAAGTATTATACATGATTAATTTACTTTGATTTTACTTTCTTCATCATCCTTAACTGTTATTGCCTAAAGTGCCAATAAAGTACTTTATATGGTGCTATAATCTATAGCTCTCTCCTTTTAGTGGTTGGTGATGGGAATTCCAAACCCATTGAAATTTTGAGCCAAAATTGGAATCCATTATGGTCCAATGTCAAGAGTTACCTTTTTATCACTGTGTTTGTAACATAGGTGTGTAATTTTGGTTAATGGCTGATTTTCTAATACAGCTTTAAAAGAACATTCTGTATAATCTTTTGCTTCCCTCAATTCTCCTTGGTGGAAGGACATATCTAAGTTGAAGGGAAGTCCACCTGCATGGACGGGAGCCAATCTCTTGGAACATGGCTAATGGATCCCCTGGACAGTAAGGATCTGTGATTACTGAAGCAGCACAGAATCTCAGTTTTTAGGCTGCTACATCACACTTGGCCTGTACAGCTGTGTAGTCAAGGGAGGCTGCAGATATTATTTAGGACAGCAACCACACAATCTGTTTTTCTTATAGAATATTTTCTCAGTGTTTTTGGAACCCCATTGAGTGTTACTGTGTTTTCTGGGAAAGTTGGAGATATTTTTTTCCTCCTTTTTCAAACTCAGGGTGAACTATTTCTTTAATCATGTGTAAATTGATAAAATTATGTTAAAAATAATGGGCTCCAAAATCACTGCAGATGGTGACTGCAGCCATGAAATTAAAAGACGCTTACTCCTTGGAAGGAAAGTTATGACCAACCTAGATAGCATATTCAAAAGCAGAGACATTACTTTACCAACAAAGGTTCGCCTAGTCAAGGCTATGGTCTTTCCTGTGGTCATGTATGGATGTGAGAGCTGGACTGTGAAGAAGGCTGAGCGCCGAAGAATTGATGCTTTTGAACTGTGGTGTTGGAGAAGACTCTTGAGAGTCCCTTGGACTGCAAGAAGATCCAACCAGTCCATTCTGAAGGAGATCAATCCTGGAATTTCTTTGGAAGGAATGATGCTCAAGCTGAAACTCCAGTATTTTGGCCACCTCATGCGAAGAGTTGACTCATTGGAGAAGACTCTGATGCTGGGAGGGATTGAGGGCAGGAGGAGAAGGGGACGACAGAGGATGAGATGGCTGGATGGCATCACTGACTCGATGGATGTGAGTCTGAGTGACCTCCGGGAGCTGGTGATGGACAGGGAGGCCTGGCGTGCTGCGGTTCATGGGGTCGCAAAGAGTCGGACACGACTGAGCGACTGATCTGATCTGATCTGATCTGATCTCTGATCTGATGTTAAAAATAATTTATGGGAAAATCAACTATACTTCAATAAAAAATAATTTGTGAGAATTTATTGAGAAAAAAGAAAAATATACATTTTGCATTGATATTTGGTTATCAACTGTTCTTTAAACCTTTTTTTTTTTTTTGGTTGACGTATAGTTAGTTTACAGTGCTGTGTTAGTTTCACAGCACTGCATGATATTGAGTATAGTTCCCTGTGCTATGGAATGTGTCCTTATTATTTACCTATTTTATATATATTAGTGTGTATATGTTTATCTCAAACTCCTAATTTACTCTTAAATTTAGAAAACTTACTGAAAATTCTTCTCCAAAATGGTAAAAGATTAATGAAAGACAAATGCCACTGATAGAAAAGTAGACAGATGCTAAATAAATGTTAGACATATAAGTGATTATGGCAGCTGGAGCAAATCCATAGTCTTCAAATGGAAGTAAAAAAATTTTAATATGTCATGACACAAGCAGGAAGCTTATGGCATGAAATTGTGCTAAGAAATGTATTCTGTAGTAATGATCGGAAGACACATTGATTCTTACTTTAGTCCCCTTTAAAACTATTTTTCTTTTTTCCACTGCTAAGATTTATGTTTGAAAAGCTGGTTTGCATCTTCAAGGAGAAAGTCATATTAAAATAAAGTGGCAGCCACAGTGTGGTAATTTCTAAAAGGGGGGAGATGTAAAATCAACAGGAGCAGGGTGTTTTTCGAAGTGTCAGCGGAAAGGTCTGGCGAACAGGACCAAGCTGTGGGACTATGCAATGCACACTCCAGAAGGCGCTTCTGCTTTCCCATAGGGCATCCGGGAAAGCCTGGCAGGGCTCAGGGACGCCTTTCAGCTGATGTCATTATGGACGTGGGTATCTGATTCTTATTCCTGTTAGAGACTCTAATTCTCACTTCAGTGAACTGAAAACTCCCTAAATCTCTCAAAAGCCTGAAAGCTTTACCTTTTTTCCTCAGCAAGTAGTTAATAGTAGAGAAGACTTATATAGAAATTTCTTTAATATTAAAAGGTGTGTAGATGAACATAAACAAAATAAATAAGCGGCATTTATTTGTTTCATTAAATTCTTGGGTTCCACCACTCATGGTTAGGGGCCCCGAGGTAAAGCATATAGCCTTAAGTGTACAACCATAACAACCAATATAGTTCTATAGTCAGCAACATAAATAGGTTTATGTTAGTGGGTATTAGTTAAGGGTATTAGTTAAGGTGATGTATGCTGGAGCAGATTTTTCTGAGTAGTGAAGTTACTTGTTGGTTGATGCTCTATTTTTTTTAGGCAATTTGATAATTCAGAAAATTAATCCTGAATTGCTAATCGCATTATTACTTTAGGCTGCGAGTTGCACCACTATCATGTTCTTGATTACCCTCCATTGAGTTTTTACCCTACCCTTTTTTGGCCCTTCCTTGCTTATATATGGCTACTCATTAATACTGTGTTTTACTTTTTACCCCATACCAAAAGACAAATAGAGTGTTCAACTCAATATTTTCCTCAGGTCACTATTTTCATCCTGCTGGTGTAGCCTTCCTTTGCCTTGTACCTGTTAGTTCCAGGTACCTGTCAGTAGGAGCGCGGGCTCTGACTGCTTTCTAACTACCTGTTGATGACCTTGCTCTCCATACAACAGTCAGGTCCTCTTGGACCATTCCTGTTTCTGAGTGGCTTACAGCATTTTCTTCTTTTGACCTGCATAGAAGCCTAAGCTTGCTTTATTCATTTTGAACCATTGGGGCTTTATCTAATTCATTGTTCATTTCAAAACAAGAAAGAAAATGACAAAGACATAAATGGGGCTAGAGGGACAGAGTCTACTCTAGGTGATGTTATCACCATCAAGTCGCTGCTCGAAACTGTACAGTTCCATTCATTCTTTTGGTGTTTCAAAAGGTCAGAAGGCTCTGGGACCTTGAGAAATAGAAATACTCAGCTCAATTCAATAGCTAACAGTTCACACCTGTAGCTACCAAATAACAAGTGTCTGCAGATCTTAATAACACTCCAGAGAATCTCAACTTCATATAACAAGTCTAGTCATCAGTTCTGAGCAAGCATTGGGACCAAAGTAATTATGATTTTATTATTAACAATTTGTACAAGCCCTAATACTGAGTGTATTTCTGGTCGTCTTCTTTGGTTTAATATTAGAATTATCCTAATTCAATAGAATTCTAAGTTTGTATTTATTATTGTTGCACTATTAAATGGCATAAATGTGCTTAGATTAATATGTATAAAAATGATTATAAATAATATACATTCAGTGTTCTCGAGTCAAACTGTTTTTAAGTAAATAAAATAAAGGAGAATGATCTTCTCGTCATGTCACTCCCGGTCCCTCCATGATATCCACATAATAGTTTGGTGTATATTCGTGTAAATTTTTACATGACCATTCTCAATCTCACCCTTAATCATCTATCTGTCCATCAGTCTGTCCATCCATGTATCATTTATCTCTTATAAGACTGTGATCTCACTATCTTGTAATGAGACTTGTTTTTTTCTTGGAGCTTTTAAATTATATGCTTTTGTAGAAGCTGACTTGTATTTGTTTGTTGATCTACAGTTCAGGGTGAGGATGTGCTAGTGCTTTGTTTCTTCACGTGTGGTGGTTCAATTGGAATTGCTTTTTTCTGAAGCATGACATTTTGTGAACAACTTAGATCTGATTTGTGGTAATTTTTGGAATTTTCTGTGGATGTGACTGGTTATTGTTTGCTGATTCCACTGAACATTAAATAATGGAGAAGATGTGAACAGAACTATCACAAATTTAGAAACAGAAGTATAGAACTGAATACGCTTTGGTAATTGTTTAGATTCAATAGTAGGTGAACCATGAACTTCCAGATGTTCAAGCTGGTTTTAGAAAAGGCAGAGGAACCAGAGATCAAATTGCCAACATCCGCTGGATTATTGAAAAAGCAAGAGAGTTCCAGAAAAACATTTATTTCTGCTTTATTGACTATGCCAAATCCTTTCACTGTGTGGATCACCACAAACTGTGGAAAATTCTTAAAGAGATGGGAATACCAGACCACCTGACCTGCCTCTTGAGAAATCTGTATACAGTTGAGGAAGCAACAGTTAGGACTGGACCTGGAACAACAGACTGGTTCCAAATAAGGAAAGGAGTACATCAAGGCTGTATATTGTCACCCTGCTTGTTTAACTTATATGCAGAGTACATCATGAGAAACTCGGGGCTAGATGAAGCACAAGCTGGAATCAAGATTGCCGGGAGAAGTATCAATAACCTCAATATGTGGATGACACCACCCTTATGGCAGAAAGCGAAGAACTAAAGAGCCTCTTGATGAAAGTGAAAGAGGAGAGTGAAAAAGTTAGTTTAAAACTCAACATTCTGAAAACTAAGATCATGGCAACTGGTCCCATCACTTCATGGCAGATAGATAGGGAAACAGTGAAAACAGTGAGACTTTATTTTTGTGGGCTCCCAAATCACTGCACATGGTGACTGCAGCCATGAAATCAAAAGACATTTACTGCTTGGAAGGAAACTTATGACCAACCTGCTGCTGCTACTGCTGCTAAGTCACTTCAGTCGTGTCCAACTCTGTGTGACCCCATAGACAGCAGCCTACCAGGCTCCCCTGTTGCTAGGATTCTCCAGGCAAGAACACTGGAGTGGGTTGCCATTTCCTTCTCCAATGCATGAGAATGAAAAGGGAAAGTGAAGTTGCTCAGTCAAGACTGACCCTCAGCGGCCCCATGAACTGCAGCCTTCCAGGCCCCTCCGTCCATGGGATTTTCCAGGCAGCATATTAAAAAGCAGAGACATTACTTTGCCAACAAAGGTTCGTCTAGTCAAGGCTATGGTTTTACCAGTAGTCGTGTATGGATGTGAGAGTTGGACTGGAAAGAAAGCTGAGGGCCGAAGAATTGATGCTTTTGAATTGTGGTGTTGGAGAGGACTTTTGAGAATCCCTTGGACTGCAAAGAGATCCAACAAGTCTATCCTAAAGGAAATCAACCATGAATATTCATTGGAAGGACTGTTGTTGAAGCTGAAACTCCAATACTTTGGCCACCTAATGCAAAGAGCTGACTCATTTGAAAAGACCCTGATGCTGGGAAATATTGAAGGCAGGAGGAGAAGGGAACAACAGAGGATGAGATGATTGGATGGCATCGCTGACTCAATGGACATGAGTTTGAATAAACTCAGGGAGTTGGCAATGGACAAGGAGGCCTGGAGTGCTGCAGTCCATGGAGTCACAATAAGTCAGACACAACTGAGTGACTGAACTGAACTGATTGTTTAGAATTCAGTGTAAAGATTTTCCTAGCAGTGAATCAACCATTAGAGAAAATTGTGGTTTGTCTGTGGAGGTAGGCAAAAACTAATGGAATCTCTTTGCTTGTCCAAGTTATTTTCACATCCTAGTTCCTGTGGTGCCTTTATGTCCACCTTCGTGCCTTCTCTGTCCTTATCTGATAAAGCTTGCACTTGGTTTATTCTATTTTTGGATGCTCTTTTTATTTTTCTGTCCATATGTTCCAGATCAAAAAGGAAATATTTTTTCTCACCAACCAGAGTATCCTGGACTTCGGCAGCTTTAACTGCCCTTTTAAACACCGAGCATATGTGAACATGTTGGGTACCACTATCGATAACAATTTATGGACGTCATTTGGGCTTATTTTTACCTATTATAATTCTCTCATTTTATCTAAGTGTCTCTAATTTTGAATTTTTCTCTTAGTCCTGGAATTCAGTTCCTACTTTCTTCTCTCACTGCCTTTGGGATCATTCAGTTTTTGCTTAAATGCAGTCAGCACTGTATGAATGTGATCATATGAGCATAAAATACCATTTTTTTCCCCAAAAGTTTATGTGACTTTGTGGAGTTGTGTCCAAGTAGTGAATCTCCTTACAGGAGGCCACATATAAAGCTATTTCACTAACTGCACAAGGAGCAAGCAGCTCAAAGGCTATGCCATCTAGTCAGTCTTCCTTCTGGGAGGACTGTGCATGATAAAATCCTATCCACACTTCCCCTCTTCCAAATCACCTACTGAATTTTAGACACTAGGAAGCCTCTCTTAACAGCTCTTGAGTGAGCTTTTTCTTTTTTTTAGTCTCAGGGATTTACTTAATTCTTGAGGATATCCATATTGGTGATATTTTCAAATGGTAGAGAATTTCAGGTCTAGAAACAAGTAGAGGATTGTGCCTCTGTTCTTAGATTTAGCACTTAGAATTTAGATATAATGAATTGCCATGAAACTACAGGAGTAAAAATCTCCCTTCAAGATTGTGCATCTGCCATTTATTATTATTGTTTTTTACTTTGTGACTCAGATTTTACTTTATGTGTTTTGAGATTATGTTGCATGTGCATTCAAGTTCATCATTATTATATGTTCTTGGTGGATTTTCCTTTTTGTTAGTGGACAATATATCTTTTTACTCCTGTTAATATTTTTAAAACTTTTTTTTTCATAGCATTATCATACTAGCTTTGTTTTTGGTTAGTATTTGTTCAGTGTTCCTCTTTTCATTCCCTTGCTTTCATTTTTTAAACAGCTGTTTTTCATGGTTTTATTTTAAGGATATCTCTTGAATAAGAATAGTCTTGAATTCTTGATTTTAAGTTAGCTTCAATAATTCCTATCTTTGAATTATGAACTTTATTGTCGACTTTATAAGTATTGTGTTTGCAGGTATATTTATTTATATTTTCTTTTTTTGAGTTTTCAATTACCATTCTTTTGTTTGCTCTTTTTTTCCCGCTTTCCTATGCTCTCCTATATTGCTGAAGGTATATTTTGTTTTACTTTTTCTCTGTTTCTTTCAAAGCTATACATTGTAGTGCTTCTTTAGGGATCACTTTACTTCTTAAATATACATAAATATTATACATTTTTAAATTTGAAGTTTATCTGTATTTATATACTTGTCCTGAGTATACCTAGTCATGTTACAAATGCTCAGTGGGTGATTCCCATTGTTAATATTGACTAAAGTTTCAGTTTTACTTTTTTGTGATGGAATGTATTTAGTTATTATTTTACAGTAAATTGTTGATTAAATTTACAGTATGTATATATATATATATTTTTTTATTTCATTGCATCTTTTTGGCATTTTTCTACATGCAAAAGTGCGTCCTTAGATACTTGCCTCAATGATGGTCTAAGCGGTCTTTTAAAAAGTTTTGCTGTTTGAATAATAATTTAGCTGGGTATAAAATTCTAAATTAACATTTATTTTCTCCTTAGTACTTTAAAGTTGTTATCCTATTGTCTTCTGCCTGGAGCACAGAAAAAAAATAAAATATTTTTGAATAAATTAATGATGGCTATAGTTGAATAGAAATTTCTGTCATTCAAATGACTGTTCTTTTGTCAATAATCTGGCATTTCTTTTTCTTTCTAGTGACTTTTGATGCTTACTCATCTGTTGTTTGCCATTTTACCATGCTATATCTAGAAATTGATTTAGCTTTATCATGTATGTTGTGGGTGTGCATGCTTAGTCGCTCAGTTATGTCTGACTCTTTGCAACCCCATGGACTGTAGCCTGCCAGGCTCCTCTGTCCATGGGGTTTTCCAGGCAAGAATACTGGAGTGCATTGCCATTCCCTTATCCAGGGAATCTTTCTGACAAAAGGGTCAAACCTGTGTCTCCTGCATTGGCAGGCAGATACTTCATCACTGAACACCTGGGAAGCCCATCCAATATGATATTCCAGCTAAATTACAGATCTGAAAAATTGTATCATTTTTTGAAAATTCTTACTTTTATACCTCCAAGAACTTTTATGCTATCTTATTAATGATCTGTATATCTCTATGTATAAAATATATTATAATCTTTTCTGGAACTCATATCAGATATATGATGAGTCCTCTCATTGTTTTGCAATGTCTATTTATTTCAACAAAAATTTAAAATTTTCTTTCAGTATTTTCAATTTGTAATATTTGTATCTTATGTTCTTTTTTGATTTCTATAGATTGTTTACAAAAGGTTTTTTTTTAATTTTAAGCATTCTTTTACAAGTGAAATTGGGTTTGAGGGAGGCAGTTGAGCCTCATTTAGCTTATAGTTTCAATTAGTAATTGTGGGTGTGGACCCTGATTCTGTGCTGCTTAAGGGCTTAAGTCCCATCTGCTTCTAGACTTAGAGGCCATAGGTTTTCCCCCTTGTTTCCAGACATAGAGGCCAGTAGGTCTATGATGTCTACCTTCTTTCCTAATATTTTTCCATTTCTTGTCTTAAGATGCTTACTACATTTAAAAAATTGCTATTATGGCTTTATGACTTTATATTTTTGTGTGTTGATCATTGTTACTATCTTTGAGCCAGCAAAGTTATGTCAGTTTTTCAATATATGGAAATATCTTGATTGGAAGTTGAGACTATACTTGGGGAATAATTATTGAGGAAAAGTAAAAGGTAAACAGTGCTCAAAATCCTTCAAGCTAGGCTTCAACAATATGTGAACTGAGACTTCCAGATGTTTAAGCTGGATTTAGAAGAGGCAAAGGAACCAGAGATCAAATTGCCAACATCCACTGGATCATCAAAAAAGCAACGGAATTTCAGAAAAAATCTACTTCTGCTTTATTGACTGCATTAAAGCCTTTGACTGTATGGATCACAACAAACTGTGGAAAATTCTTTTTTTTTTTTTTTTTAATTTTAATTTTTTTTTTTATTTTGCTTAACTTTACAATATTGTATTGCTTTTACAATACATCAAGATGGATCTGCCGCCAGTATACACGTGTTCCCCATCCTGAACCCTCCTCCCTCTCCCCTCCCCACACCATCCCTCCAGGTCGTCCCAGTGCTCCAGCCCCAGGCATTTGTTATCGGGGATCGTACCTGGACTGACGACTCATTTCAGATATAATATTATACATATTTCAATGCTATTCTCCCCAATCATCCCACCCTCTCCCGGTCCCAGAGTCCAAAAGTCTGTTCTGTACATCAGTGTCTCTTTTGCTGTCTCATAAATAGGGTTATTTTTACCATCTTTCTAAATGCCATATATATGCATTAGTATACTGTATTTGTGTTTTTGTTTCTGGCTTACTTCACTCTGTATAATAGGCTCCAGTTCCATCCACCTCCTTAGAACTGATTCAAATGTATTCTTTTTAATGGCTGAGTAATACTCCATTGTGTATATGTACCACAGCTTGCTTATCCATTCATCTGTGGATGGACATCTAGGTTGCTTCCACATTCTGGCTATTGTAAACAGTGCTGCTATGAACATTGGGGTACAGGTGTCTCTTTCAATTCTGGTTTTCTCAGTGTATATGCCCAGCAGTGGGATTGCTGGATCATAAGGCAGTTCTATTCGCAGTTTTTTGAGGAATCTCCATACTGTTTTCCATAGTGGCTGTACTAGTTTGCATTCCCACCAACAGTGTAAGAGAGTTCCCTTCTCTCCGCACCCTCTCCAGCATTTATTGCTTGTGGACTTTTGGATAGCAGCCATTCTGATTGGCGTGAAATGGTATCTCATAGTGGTTTTGATTTGCATTTCTCTGATAATGAGTGATGTTGAGCATCTTTTCATGTGTTTGTTAGCCATCTGTATGTCTTCTTTGGAGAAATGTCTATTTAGTTCTTTGGCCCATTTTTTGATTGGGTCATTTATTTTTCTGGAATTGAGCTGTAGAAGTTGCTTGTATATTTTTGAGATTAGTTGTTTGACGGGAATACCAGACCACCTGACCTGCCTCCTGAGAAACCTGTATGCAGGTCCGAAAGCAATAGTTAACCTGGACATGGAACAACAAACTGGTTCAAAATTGATAATGGAGTACTTCAAGGCTGTATATTGTCACTTCGCTTATTTAGCTTATATGCAGAGTACATCATTCAGAATACCAGGTTGGATGAAGCACAATATAGAATCAAGATTGCTGGGAGAAATATCAGTAACTTCAGGTATGCAGATGACACCACCCTAATAGCAGAAAGTGAAGAGGAACTAAAGAGCCTCTTGATGAGGATGAAAGAGGAGAGAGAAAAGGCTGGCTTAAAACTCAACATTCAAAAAGCTAAGATCATTATTGGTCCTATCACTTCTTCTTGGCAAATAGATAGGAAAAAATGGAAACAATGACAGACTTTTCGTAGGCTCAAAAATCACTGCAGACAGTGGCTACAGCCATGAAATTAAAAGATGCTTGTTCCTTGGAGGAAAAGCTGGCAAGCCTAGATGTGTATTAAAAGAGTAGAAACATCACTTTGGTGACAAAGGTCCATATTTTCAGAGCTATGGCTTTTCCAGTAGTCATGTATGGATGTGAGAGCTGGATCATAAAGAAGGCTGAGTGCTGAAGAATTGATGCTTTCACACTGTAGTGCTGGAGAAAACTCTTGAGAGTCCCTTGGACAACAGGGAGCTCAAACCAGTCAATCTTAAAAGAAATCAACCCTGAATATTCATTGGAAGGACTGAGACTGAAACTGAAGCTGAAGTCCTTTGGCAGCCTAATGAAAGGAGCTGACTCATTAGAAAGACCCAGATGCTGGGAAAGATTGAGGGCAGGAAGAGAAAAGGGCCACAGAGGACTAGATGGTTGGATGACATCATTGGCTCAATGGACGTGAGTTTGAGCAAACTCTGGGAAATACTGAAGGACAACGAGGCCTGGTGTGCTGCAGTAGCACATGGGGTCACATAACATTGGACACGACTGAGCATTTGAACAACAGCAACATTGATTATTTATATTGAATGTCTATTTTTTCATTTATTCTTTAAATGAAGTCTTTTGAGAGTAGAAAAAGGCACTACAAGTAGTAATTTAGGACAATAACTAAACCGAAGTCTCTACAGATAAATTGAATTGTATAATCATTGTTCTATAAAAGACTGTTCACCTTAATTTTTCTATATAAATATTTGTGACTTAGTATCATAGATAATCTTCCATTATTGTTTGTATTCAGAATTATAAGATGACTTTTTCTACAAGAAAGATATGGTTAGACTATAATTATAAAAGCCAGCTAAGATTTTGAACACTTGGACTGAATAAAATTTTATTTTATTTCAGCTAATTTTATTCATTATTTCGCTAATGCTTACAATTCCCTCTTTAAAATATTTATAAAACTCAAGCTCATGATAGTTGAGGCTGTTTTTCAAAGACCCATATCACAGTGTAACTAGTAGGAGCTGATTCTGAGGTAAAGTTGCGCTGACTTTTATATGATACACCTTATGTGATGTGACTACATCTTGAGTGTTATAACATGACTATAATTGCCAGTGAATCTTGTGAACAGACATATAGAAAAGAAATTCGGAAGGAGTATGCCTTGGCAATGCTAAATGAACAATGAATGAACCAATATACAGAATTTTAACTAAAGTTAAACTAGTAGTATAAAATGATTATATTTTACAATACCTTTTAGACTTGCTATGCCTTATAGAATTTACATATATATTACACATGCCTGTTACTGATAAAATACAACAAACTGATCGCTAATTAACCTGCTGAATTTGAGAGTTGATGATTCTAGTGCCTGTTTGTATGTGTGTTATCAGTCAGAACATTTTCATTCTGTATATTTATATCTAATATATGCCAGTACGAAAGCTGTGTGAATGAGTGTGTGTGTGTATGTGTTAAGTTTCAAAAAAAACCAAAAACATGATTAATTCAGACTTCACATTTTTCTACTCATTAGAACATCTCCGCAAGCCACCATAATTCTTGTTTTCTTTTTTTTCGAATAAGCTCCTATCATCGTATTGGTCAGGGAGAAGGATAGCCATCTCTTCTTTTGTTTGCTAGAGATTTTCAATTATTTAATAAGTGCAAGTAATTAAGACATTAAGAATTAAAGTGACTCCAAGGAGAGTTCTACAGAGTGTTGCCTAGGTTTCTGAGTTTGAATTTCAGCAATAGTCAAAAGGTCCTGCTACTGGGTCTTTCCATTTTTAAAAAATAAAGATGCAATGTAATCCATCTGAATTAGATAGAGGCTGAAAAATTATATAAACTTTGGTTAACTAGAAAGAGTTATGAAATCCAAAGGAAGTACTTTCATTTCTTATAAAAATTGGAATTATTAGTATCCCACATGACTTAGTATAAATGTGCATTTTTAACATGTAGTAAGTTAATGGTTGATAATGTGGTTCTAGTGTATAATCAAAGATTATTAGTGCACATGCGTGTGTGTGACAGAAAGAGCAAGAAGAGGAATAAGAGTAAATAAATACATCAGGGGTCAATGCTTGTTGAAACTTATTTTTCAATAGTTAGGTTTTATGTGTTAAATAATAAAATCACCACCATTGTTTCTGTGATCTTAGAGATGTTTTGCAGTCTCTCCTCAGGTGATAAGTCACATATCAGGAAGAAGTGGCTCAAACACATCTACAAGAAGCTGTTTGGTGGGGTATCTAGATCTATCTGGGTAGCTGCTCTTATTTCTCAGATAATAAAAGGACATCTTTGAGGGTAAAACTCATCCATTAATTTTTAAAGAAATTTCCACCTTCCTCTTAACAAGTTCAAATATTATTGATTTATTTTTCTAATTTTGAAAATCAGCTCCTCAGGTTTTCAAAGACGAGTTGAAAATTGGATACCAGTTCATATATAATTCATATAACCTCTCGACTGCTGTCAGATCTTGCTGTAACTTCATAGTAGAAACATAGTTTAAATCCTTAAATTTGAAAAAGTGCAATATTTGTTTTGCAGTGTGTCTCTTCATATGACAGAAAATTTATACTATATTCTACCCCATAAAAATAATTTTAAGCAATGTTTATAGTCAGTTTTATTTACAATAACATTTCAGTTTCTATAATTTTGAGGAAAATTGATAAATCTAAAATTTTTGAAGATTTAAAATTCTAAGGCTTTTTGGTTTTTGTTTCTGATATTTTTGTGGTGAGAAAAGTGTCAAATAATACTTAACCACCAACTGTTTTCAAGAACTCGATTTAGAAATGCTTCTTTCATATAATCATACTTACTGTTTTAGTTTTATGAATTGTTTTATGTAAAATAAATGTATACGATCCTTCTGTTTTATTAGGGAAGGAGGTTTCTTGTGAAAGGGAGAAGATAGAAAACCTACACTAGGTTATTTTTCTGGTCTAACCTGGATCCTAGCATAGCTAATGACAGAGAGTAAGTTTTCAGTAAATACTAGTTTCCGACTCACTGGAAAAGACCTTGATGCTGCAAAAGATTGAGAGAAGGAGGAAGAGGGGATGACAGAAGATGAGATAGTTGGGTAGCATCACTGACTCAGTGGCCATGAGTTTGAGCAAACTCTGGGAGATAGTGACGGACAGGGAAGCCTGGCGTGCTGCGGTTCATAGGGTCGCAAAGAGTCGGACACGACTTAGTGACTGAACAACAAGTAATTGTTGAATGAAAAATTGCATGGACTTTCTTGAATATAGATCTTGATAATAATAATGATGAAAATAATAAAAGCTTTTTATTAGAAAATAAGCCACTTGTTAAAAATTAAATTAGTAAGTCTTTCAAGTTATGTTAGTTTTTTCTTGGAAACATATAGAGCATATTATGGAAGGTAAATGTTGATGAAGTGGAGAAAAAACATACATAAAGACAGAGAAATGAAATAACGTATCTTATTGGTGTAGACCATTTTGTCATGATCAGAATTACTATTGTTTAAATCCATCTCTGTGTGATCCATCTTTATTAGTGTGGCTTATGTGGAGATTGACTATGATTGACCATAAATGGTCTGTCCTTTCAAATCTTAATTCTAAATTTTCACTGTGTGCGATTATCTGCATTTATACATTGCATCTAGATAAACTAGTATATCTCTAAGGCATGGATCAGCAGACTTTTTTGTGTAAAGGGCCAGGTAGTAAATGTTTTAGGCTTTTTGGCCATATTGTCCTGTTGTAATGACTCAGTCTGCCATTGTAGGATAAAGCAGATGTAGGCAGTGGTTAAGAGAATGGAGTGGCTGTCTGCTGGCTCAGCTATAAGAAAACAGGAAATAAATTTGCTGACCTCAACCCTCCCCTTCTCATACCTCCCAGCAGCCATGAGCCTTTCACAAGTGATAAACTGAACCTTCTCCAGCCTCACCCACCTGCCTTACTGTTTTGTCGTAATGCTGTATCTGCAAGTTCTTGTTTGAAGGTCTGCCTCTTTGCCTCTTATTCTTTATAGATCCTTTCCTAGGAAAACTCTGGGGGTACTTCCGTGTCTCTTTGAGGATTCAGACTTGGGAAGATGAGTGAAGTCTGTGCCTTCCTTTCTGTCCCCTCACAGGTAGAGGCAGCGATGTGCAGAGCAGTGCCCATTCAGAACCAGTCTTTCCAAGAGCTGGACATGTGCTGGGAGATATTAGCCCCTTAAGCTTTCATGTGTGGGATGAGTTCTGCGGCTGTCAGTGGTGTCTGGCAGGGCAGGTCAACACTGGGCAGGACTTAACACCCACAGAACTAGACCTTTCCTCCCTTCTGTGTTTAGAGGGCTCTGTTGCTTTATTTGGATTGGAATCTTGCCTGCTTGGCTGGACCTGGTGATCCACTCTTCTCAAGGAATCTAAGTTATTTTCTTTATTCCTTAATTGTGGCCAAAGTGCTGCTTAATGGGCAGCGAGATGACTGCTTTTGTTCTTTAAACTCTGGTGGCATCGTGGTCTCCTGTGGCTCTGCCTGTTCTGTCACTTGACCTTTCAGGGCTCTCTGTACCTGCCTGAACCCAGCCTCCTTGAGCTCTCTCGTTGATTCCCATACTCCTTGTTTCTTGACCTTCAAGGGCACCTGCTTCTTAAGATTCATGCCTCACTGTTGGCCCAGCATGAGTTATGTCAAAATAGATATTATGGTCCTAATTTTCAGTGTCAGTTCAGTTCAGTTCAGTCGCTCAGTTGTGTCTGACTCTTTGTAACCCTATGAATCGCAGCACGCCAGGCCTCTCTGTCCATCACCAATTCCCGGAGTTCACTCAAACTCATGTGCATCAAGTCGGTGGTGCCATCCAGCCATCTCATCCTCTGTCGTCTCCTTCTTCTCCTGTCCCCAATCCCTCCCAGCATCAAGGTCTTTCCCAATGAGTCAACTCTTCACATGAGGTGGCCAAAGGATTGGAATTTCAGCCTTAGCATCAGTCCTTCCAATGGACACCCAGGATTGGTCTCCTTTAGGATGGACTGGTTGGCTCTCTTTGTAGTCCAAGGGACTCTCAAGAGTCTTCTCCAGCACCACAGTTCAAAAGCATCAATTCTTCGGCACTCAGCTTTCTTCACAGTCCAACTCTCACATCTGTACATGATCACTGGGAAAACCATAGCCTTGACTAGATGGACCTTTGTTGGCAAAGTAATGTCTCTGCTTTTTAATATGCTATCTAGGTTGGTCATGACACCCCACTCCAGTACTCTTGCCTGGAACATCCCATGGATGGAGGAGCCTGGTGGGCTGCAGTCCATGGGGTCGCTAAGAATCGGACACAACTGAGCGACTTCACTTTCAATTTTCACTTTCATGCATTGGAGAAGGAAATGGCAACCCACTCCAGTGTTCTTGCCTGAAGAATCCCAGGGATGGGGGAGCCTGGTGAGCTGTTATCTATGGGGTCACACAGAGTCAGACACGACTGAAGTGACTTAGCAGTAGCAGCAGGTTGGTCATAACTTTCCTTCCAAGGAGTAATGTAGTGATATGTAATTTGATCTTTTGTTTAAATCCCTACATTTTATAGTTTTTTATTAGTTAAATACAAATGAAATAGTAATATTGATTTTAAGATCTATTATTCAGAGAACCTTCAATTTTGTGCTGCAAGATATTACAGATAAATTAAAACCAGTGAGAGGATCAGTGGGATCACATATTAGTCATGATACATTGGCAACAACATAGGGAGGAATTTGAGTTTCACTGGAGATAAAAAAAGGAAGAAAAGGCTAAAAGTATTGGTTTACCTCAGTGATTAAAAAAAAAAAAATGCTAGAAGGTTTTTTGGCTTCTAAATTGTCTTTTACAATTTTAGAGTCAGAATTCTTGATACAGTTCAGTGCGTGAGCATGTACAAGAGACTAGTGATTATTTATTGTTGTTTCTACTTGGAGGATAATTATTTTACAATATTGTGTTGGTTTCTGCCACAAATCAACATGAATCAGTCATAGGTATACATGTATAGACTTCCTTTTGAACCTCCCACCCCGTCTTACCTCTCTAGGCTATCATAGAGCACTGGGTTTGAGTTCCCTGTGTCATACAGCAAATTTCCACTGCCTATCTGTTTTACATATGGAAATTTATGTTTCAATGCTGCTGTTTTATCTCAGAAAATTTCTGGAAATGATATTGAGTAATAGTAATTCTTTTCTTGCAGATCAGTCCATAGAGTCTCTTTCATATGTACATGGCCTATAGAGAGGAAAAACTAGATGTTTGAAGACCAGATTCGAGGCCACTGCAATCATCCAGATGACAGATTGAGTGGTTCGGGAGATCTGAAATGGAAAATATTCCTAGAGACTACAAACTAGTTAATGTCACTTCCATATGGGTTGTAGACTTTTAATAAAGATCAGGATCATATAGGTAATCAATGTAACCTTTGGGATAAAGCGTAGGTTAGATAGAGGGTTTTGAGAAGGTGATATTAGAGGAGAAGTTAAGAGCGATACCTAGGAATCAGACTCCATGATATTACAGCCCATTTCTACACTTAATAATGGAAATTATTTTATCTTTTTATGCCTAGTTTTCTCATCCCTGAACTAGTGCTGTTAAGAGTAGCCAGTTTCCTAGGGTTTAAAGATTTAGTGAGATAATATACATAAATGGCAACATTTACAAGATACTATTTTTAAAAAATGAAAACTTTTAAAAGTTGTTGTTATTATATGGAGTTGCATAGGAACAGGTTTTAATCCTTGCTCCTGTATGACTATTGGCAAATTAGTTACATTACCTTTCTTTAACTATCTTTATATTTATTATGGGAGAAATTTACATATTTCATAAAATGGTTTTAGGGCTTTATTTAGATAAATATAGGTAGTAATCTTTTAACACATACTAAATGCTCAATAAATGATAACATCCATTAGCATTCTCCAAAGAGATAAAGTACCTGGTTTAAATAATCTGCTTTTAGGGAGAAAATGAAATACATAGAGACATAAAATCTGTCTCCTATATATCATTATTTAAAATTAGCTTCTAGTTTTTAAAACTTTAAAATGTAGTCACTAATTAAACCCTGTTCAGTTGTTTGTATGGAGAAATAGGTGAGAAGCATCAGATAATTGTATATGTAGAAGACCTAGTATTGATGAATTTTAAAATCTTGAGAATGGATTGTCTTGATAAATCCACAGGCTTGCAGAAAACATTAGAACATTATAGGTAGATAATTTTGGCTTATAAAAATGATACTGGATGTTTATGCAAGAGTCTCATGTGTTATCAACTTCAAACAAAAACTTGGAGATTTAATTCTGTTCAACAAATAGAGGACCACTTGAGTGTAAGAAATTTTTCTACTCAATAATTTCCAAACTGTTGTTGTTGTTCAGTTACTATGTCTGACTCTTTGTGACCCCATGGACTGCAGTAGGCCAGGCCACTATCTCCCAGAGTTTGTTCAAACTCATGTCCATTGAGTCAATGATACTATCTTACCTCCCAAAGTATCTTTCATTTATTTATCTAAATGTTTAAAAAGTATTTTAAACAACAACCTCTCCTAGTTCTTGCAATGGTGACAATTAATTCTAGTATACTGTAATTCAGTGATGGGGTTTACTTTTATACCATCCAAACTTTTAAAAATTTTAAAACTTGAGTTTGTTTTCCCCATTTCTGTTTCTCAGTATAAATAATATCTACCCTAAGAGTCTTATTCTGTATTAGCAAGTGCATTCCCAGTCTAGAGCCCATACCTATTGAGTAAATACTGTAAAACCTTTACAGATACTAAAAAGGAATCTAAAAAATTGCAATGTAACTCCTCATGAGAGAGCTGAAATTCTAGCTGAGAAATTAATTGGACAAATGATCATTTTCCCCGATTTTTTTAGTTTTAGAAAAACTTAGCCTTTTTAATATGGAAGGACAAGTCACAAAAATCAATTAATAAAAAGTCCTAAAAACATCCAGTCTTGCTTGAATTATTATTTTGTGAGACCTGTGTGTGCTCATAGCTTATTTTACATTGCATATGTAGTCATATGTCTTGTAACACTATTCCCATTGCATATTTGTAGAATTAAATACTTGATCTTTTCAAAAGACAACATTTTCCCCACCAATTTTCTGTCTTGAGACCCGACATTGTTGTAGAATATATATGTGCATGTAAATCTGCATGACACCAACTATTTGAAGGTTAATAAGGAGTATTTGTGGAAATGAATGATGCCATGATAGCAAAGAATTCTGAAGGGCTGTTTGAGATCAACTTCTAACTCTAACAAACACTCCTAACCCTAAAGGAGAAAATACCTGATTTGACAGAGAAAGAACTTGGGTTGCAAAGGAATAAACAAGAACTCCAAGGAAGGTGGATCAGGTTGGCCAGAGATGGGAACATGCCTGTTGAATGAAAAAAGTACAACAGGAAGGAGAGAAAGAGGGAGAAAAGGAGAGTGGAAAATCTCAAGTCATTCAAAAAGGGCCTGTATGAGAACTTTCTAATCCTATCATCTAACTGAAAATGAAGCAGGCTGCCTTGAAAAATTGTAAGTGTGGTACTGGTAGAGATACTCAGGTTGAGACTGTCTCCTCATTGGACGTTGAGGGAATTCATACACCAGTTAGAAGTTAGACTTCTAGAAGGAGCCTTTAGAGATATGATCCACCTCTGCCACGTGGTGATTGTAGCAGTTATATTGCTGATTAGCCAGCAAATAGAGTATATCAAAGACATGACAGTACAATTGATTGCTCTGTAATTATAAATGAACCCCTTTATTAACTACAATGAGGTTTTTTTTTAAAAAAACACACTACTGAAGCAATTCATTTTTTAAGGTTTATGTTTTTTATTATATGTATATTATATGTTATACTTCTAAAACATTGCAAATCCCACTGTTTAAAATTGAAGTATAGTTGATTCGCAGTGTTGTGTTAGTTTTAGGGGCACAGCAAAGTAAATCAGTTATACGTACATATAATCTTTTCTATTATAGGTTGTTATAAGATACTGAATATAGTTCCCTGGGTACTACAGTAGGACCTTGTTGTTCATCTATTTGATATATAGTGGTATGTCTCTGTTGATCCTAAGCAGCTAACTTATCCCTTCACTCCGTTCCCTTTGGTAACCATGTTTGTTTTCTGTGTCTGTGATTCTGTGTCTATTTTGTAAGTAAGTTCATTTGTCCTATTTTTTAGGTTCCACATATAAGTTATATCATATAATATTTGTTTTTCCCTGACTTAATATGATATCTCTGGGTCCATCCATGTTGCTGCAGATGGCAATATTTCATTCTTTTTATGGCTGAGTAATATTCCATTGTATGTATATATACCACATCTTTATCCACTCACCTGTTGATGGATATTTGGGGTGCTTCCATGTTTTGGCTATTAAAATAGTGTTACTACGAATTTTGGAGTACATTATTTTTTTGAGCAATGCATTCTTTCATTGGAAGATTATGTCACATTCTGTAATTTTCTAAATTGCATTTAAGAAAAGTCTGCCATCTACCAGTGTAAATAACAAGAACAACAAAAAAATGTAAAACTGTCTTAGACTGAGATTTTAACATATAAATACCTTTATTTGAATCAAAATTCTTAGAACAATTAAAACCTATATGTTTGGCTGATAATTTTTTAAAGGCTTAGATTTTGTCATACCCTGTGCCTTTCAAAAAGCTCAAATACACCCCAAGTTAATAAAGAAACGTCTCTGAAGTGTGTTCATCCTCTAAAAGTCTAGTTTGATGAGTTTCATTTCTTCTTATGCTGATCTATCAGCATACTATCTTCTGCAAAGTGAAATGAAGCAGTATGACAGTGAAGTATGTGGTAACTGGAAGCCCTTAAAATTGTATTTTATGTTGGTTCATGGCAAGTTGAACACTGATGTATAGAATAGACTTTTGGACTCTGGGACTGGGAGAGGGTGGGACGATTGGGGAGAATAGCATTGAAATATGTATAATATCATATCTGAAACGAGTCAGTCCTGGTACGATGCCCGATAACAGATGCCTGGGACTGGAGCACTGGGATGACCTGGAGGGATGGTGTGGGAGGGGGGAGGGAGGAGGGTTCAGGATGGGGAGCACGGGTATTCTGGTGGCGGATCCATCTCGATGTATAGTAAAAGTAATACAATATTGTAAAATAAAATAAAATAAAAGTCAAAAAAAAAAAAAAAAACATTCAACCAAAACTGAGGCAATACATTAACATATACTTTTTTTTCTCCAGTTGGCTTCTATGTTAATGTCTTCACAGTAAAATATGATTGAAATTGTATTTTAAAGAGAATGAAAATTGTACACTTTAAACTTGCACAATCTTATATGTTAAGATTATTTTTATTAAAAAATGTATTTTTTTTCTTAAAAACAAATTTTTTTTAAGAGTGAAAGAATGTATAGGTAATTAGAATCCAAGTCTTGTTTTAAATAAAGCCCCAATTTCTGGTGCTGGTCCTCAAAAAGGAAAAAAAAAAAAAAAGAAAAAAATACAGTGCCTTTGGGAGACTCTTTTCTTACTAGGTAGTTTATATAATGAAATTTTTAAAAAAACTGAAGTTTAATTCCTAATGCTGTTTGATTATTTTTCATAATTGAATTTTTTTTGCTGCTGAAGTGCAAAAATTAATACATTCCCCCTCATTGTTTATTTTGAAGGCAAATTTTCAGATTTTAAATTCTGAGATTCCTTTGTATACTTCTCCTTTAAAACAAATAGATTCTGTGACTTAAAATTTTCACCAAACACATTTTTATGACTGACAAAATAATGGCCCAAATTCCCAGTGGATATTAAACACTCTGTGAAAATAACAGAAATCTTGGGAAAATGTGACTTTGAAGAAGGATAATGCATAGGTGTGATCAGCATCATTTATTGTTGGCAGACTGGCAGAACCCTATAAATAATTTATCTTCTTAAGGCTTGACCGATACTTAGCGAATCCCTGTGTCATCATCAGCATTATTTAAAAGATGGCATAGAAGGTAACATCTGGGAGCCAATTCATCATTTAATTAAATTATCCTGTAATGAAATCTTCTGTAATGAGATTAATTTTAATTATTAATCAGGAGTTGACATGGGCACAAGGCATCATGAATAATAAATGAAAGACTTTGTCTGTTCCATTTCTAAGAAAGGACCTACTTTACAGTGTTTTTTATATAGCCCTGCTGAGTCTTTGCAAAGTAATCATCCAAGAAGCAGGCTTGATTTTTATTTCAGAAACTAGAGAGAGGGTAATTAGTATTTTCAGATTTGAATTCCAAATTTATGCATTTTCAGTGTACACATTGATGTTTTTTAGTTTCAGCAATTTTTAGTCTTTTGAGCATGTTGAATATGTTAAAGATAGAAAATACCTTTACAAAATAATATGAATTAAATTCATAATTCAGGTATAAAAATGTCACCTTGTCCCCCAGGTTTATTGAGATATAAATAACGTTTAAAGTTGTGTAAGTTTAAAGCGTACAATGTGCTAATTTGATGCATATATATATGGACACATAGCACATACACACACATATATATATATTATATATATATATATATATGTCTATAGTGAAGTGGTTACTGGAGTAAGGTTAGTTAACACATTGATAACCTCACATAATTAGGTTTTTATGTGTTTGTGGTGAGAACTTTTAAGAGTTACTTTCTTGAAATTTTCAAATGTATAATAAACCTATGGTTAACTGTAGTCACCATGCTGTATACTAGATCCCTAGAAGTTAATTATCTTATAACAGAAAGTATGTGCCTTTGGAAAATGTCACCTTTAATGGTTTAAAGTAGTTAATTGCAGTCACACTTTGCTGTCAGCTCTAGGTATAAAACTGTGGTCTCTTAAGAACGATACATCAATTCCTGACAGATCTGTCCAAGTTGGATAGTGGCCTCCAGTCAGGCTTATAGGACTGATCAGACTTATAGATTGATCAGTAGACTGGATCAGAATTCACTGGGGATTCAGCAGTGCCCTGGGAGTATTTGGCATTTGCATGATCACCACACAGAGCCTTCCCTGAGATTCTGGCCACATTTGCTGAGGTCTTATGACTTCCCTTTACCTTGGTTTCCTGAATGGAGGATGACTGTAAAAAGAGAAATGAGACCTACTCTTTGCAGCAACAGATAACAGAAAGTGAAAGTGTTAATCGCTTAGTCATGTCTGACTCTTTGCAACCCCATGAACTGTAGCCTGCCAGGCTCCTTTGTCCATGGGGATTCTCCTCTGTCCATGAGCTTTTCCTGTCAAGAATAGTGGCGTGGGTTGCCATTTCCTTCTCCAGGGGATCTTCCCAGCTCAGAGATCAACCCAGGTCTCCTGCATTGTAGGCAGACTCTTCACCTTCTGAGTCACTAGGGAAGGGATAGATATCAGGGTGAGGGTCAAACTAACAGGAAAGCAGATGGAAGGGACTGAAACACACACACAAACTGGCCGTCTCATCCTACTTGACTAAAGCCCTTTCAACAGATTCCTAATTTTATTTAGACTAAAATCTAATATTCTTACTAGGCCTACAAAGCTTCTTTAACTTCTTCAACTTTTTCAGTACACCCCATTCCTTTCCCCACCCCATACACACATACTCATTCCAGTATACTCCCAATCACATTATTTTAGGAATGGAAGGGGCCATGATTTTTCCTACTTCAAGACCTTTATCTGGATCTTTTCCAGATGAACTTCCAGTTATCCTTCAGATCTTAGCTTAAATCTCACTTCTTCCAGGAAGCCTTCCCAGATTCCCCAGCCTGAATCATTTCTCTTCCATTTTGTAGACTCTCATCACTTCTCCAATGATTCATTTAGTATTGTGTTAATTTGGACTTACCATGTGCTAAGCAGCTTTTTCTTTCATTCCTATAACTTATCACTGGGTGCATTGTATAGTCACTTTCTGTGATTATTTCTCTTTGCCACTAGACTGTAAGCCCCATAAAGGCAGGAAACATGCTGAAACCCTGGCTCAGTGCCTGGTACATAGTGTTCCCTTAGTGAATACTTGATGAATAAGAACAACAGAGATGAGAATTTCTTAACAATTTAATATAGATACTAAAATGGGCTTACTTAAGAGGCAATACACTTTCCATCCTTGGAAATATTTTAAAAGAAGCTGGATAACTCTGTGTTAGAGTCAAAAGGGTAAGAGGATTTAAGTAACAGAGAAAAAAAAAAAAACTGACACAGATAACCATAAAATTTTATTCTATTTCTGTATAGTGGTGGTTCTTGTATATAGAAAACACTCAATAAGTAATTATTTACTAATTGATTAAGATGTTATTATTTCTTGGTGAGAATCTCTCAATATTCCTTTTATAAAAGAAATGAATATTTTTTCCAATTCATTCTTTACATAGTTGTCAAAAATACTGTGTAAAAACAGAAACCACTGGCTCAATATTTTAGCCACAGCAGCAGCATCCATCAAATAATCCCCTCTGATTCATTTTTCCCTTTATTTCCAGCCAATTGTCTTAATAAATTAAAACATCATGAATGTATAGAAAAAAGGAAAATAAGTCATATAAGAACTATAGAGTATTATCAATTATGTAATCTATTAAGTTGTTTCATACAAGTCCATTTTGAATGTTATTACTACATAGAGAAAAAATTTTGCATTTAATAAAATTATCTTGTCTTCTGAAAAAACTTCTTTATGATTAGGAACTTTACTGGTAGGGCATACACACACACACACACACACACACACACGTGCACACACACACAAAGTAACTCTTTTAATTGATAAAATTCCACTGCTCTCAGCTATCTCTCAATCTTGACCACTTAGTATAATTACAGAGATAGAACAGAAGAAACATTGAGCCTCTGTGTGTACAGTTCTCTAACCCATTTTACTGTTTTGCTCAGTGATAATGGATCAGTCTTTGGGAAGGATATCTTATACTCCACCTTATAGCTTTTGGCTTATAATATGACCGAAATTTGAATTAGCAGATACACATGCTTTTGCAAAGCATCTTTTTTTATTCTGGTTTTACAAGCATAAATTGTCCATGAAAGGCCTCAAGACATATAGGGACAGACTCCACGTAACTATTTCCTCATGCTCCTTTTGTCTAAGAGAAGAGATTCAAGCCTGCAGTGTTTTGCAATCAGAGATTTAAAATAGTCCAGCCTGCACTGGAACATTTCTTTCAACATGATCTGTGTGCTTGCAGGTTGGTAGGAATATTAAGACACTCAGAGCAGGATTTTTTTTGTTCTTAAGTGGTATCTGGAAATTGTATTAGTAATTGCGATTAGCAGGCTCTGCTACCATGTGTCTAGTTGGCATGTGTCACCAGAGCTGAACATTTTAGCACAAACTAGAGGTAGTATTGTGTTTCAGTAGTTTTCCTACATGACTGTGCCTTTGCCAATCTATCTATTTGATCACTCTCAGCCAGGAAAAAAAACACCCTAGTGACCTCTACCAAATTCTTTATAAAATAGTCTGTTTTATTAAGGTTCATTTTATTAAAGCTCTATTATTAGTCTGGAGGTTGATAAGTATTAGCATAAATATTAGAAATAGTACCTTTGTAAATGATAATTTAGCATCCATTTATCTTTTGTTGAGAATTTGCTTTCACTACTGAAATTTCAAAGTCCAGTTGGTAACAAATACTTATAGACAAAGCCAATAAATAATAGTTTTTAACGAACTTTAGAGCAAGAAAGTTGTCAGAGTTCTAATGGATCATCTTATGTCACTATTGGTATGGTACAATGTGTTTGTTATAAGAGAGAATTCTTTATTCTACAGAAGAAAAGAGAATTATTTTTAGATATGACTGATGACATGTTAAAGGACTTTCTGCATTTCTGTTTTTTTCAGGATAGTTCATTGATCCAGATCACTAAAAATACTTTTAATTAAAAAGAAAACCTATAGCAGTGGTTCAGCAGTTTTGCCTTTGTTATACTTAGGGCTTTGCTTTTCCTTTTTAACTAATTGTAGATGGACTCAATGATTAAGTCCTGGGGACTTTGATTGATAGTTTATACATTTTTACAGACCCTTCCATTTTGTCTCTAGATAGTTCAAGAGATAAACAAAAATAAAAAGTGACACTATGCAGTAGATTTACTTATTCCAATAATCATGTATGGATGTCAGAGTTGGACAATAAAGAAAGCTGAGCACCAAATAATTGATGTTTTTGAATTGTGGTGTTGCAAAAGACTCTTGAAAGTCCCTTGGACTGCATGGAATTCAAATTATTTTGATCCTAAAGGAAGTGAACCCTGAATATTCATGAGAAGGACTGATGCTAAAGCTAAACCTGCAATACTTTGACTACCTGATATGAAGAATCAGCTCATTGGAAAAGACCCTGATAGCTGGGAAAGATTAAAAGCAAAAGGAGAAGGGGTCAGCAGAGGATGAGATAGTTAGATAGTATCACTGACTCAATGGACATGGATTTGAGCAAACTACAGGAGATAGTGGAGAATAGGGGAGCCTGGCATGCTGCAGTACATAGGGTTACAGAGTTGGACATGACTTACTGACTGAACAACAACAATTCACTTATTCAACAGGTGTTTATGGAGCATTTACTATGTTGCAGGCACTGTCTGGTAAAACAATGGATTCTGTTCTTGCCCTCATGTTGCTTGCACTCAAATTAGTAAAAGAGTGTTAAAGCAAATAACCATGAAATAAATGTAAAATCCATCTTAAGTACTGCAAAGTTAGATTAAATAGTTAAGAGGTTTCTCAGAGGAAGAGATTGATTGAAGACTAAAACTGATGAATACGAATTAAGTAGGAAGAAGTGATTGTAGACATCTTAGTGGGGGAACAGCATGCACAGTGTAGGAGGAGATGCATGGTGCATTGTAGATGGAACCCAGAGAGCAAAGTAAGTTTCAAGTGCAGACAAAAAGCTGACCAGGTGAGTAGGGGCCATTTGTGTCTTTATCCTAAGCCCTTATAGTGCTAAACATGTGTGTATATGTGTGTGTGTCTGTGTGGAGAGAGAGAAGAAGAGAAAAAGATTTGCCTTTAGAAACGATGATTTCAGCTGTACTATAAAACGTAGGTTATAGGCACTAATAGAGGATTCAAAGTAACAAAGATGTGAAAATCCATAGTGATTCTCTGGATTCTCTGAATCTGTAGTGATTCTCTGGGATAGGGTTGAAGTGGAGAAAAACTCTTCTTCACAGGATGCCAGCTATTTTAAGTAGAGGAATGATAGAAAGTCACCATTTTTGCAATTTCTATATAGTATCTGATAGGTGTATCATTGCTGCTGCTGCTGCTAAGGCACTTCAGTCGTGTCCGACTCTGTGCAACCCCATAGACGGCAGCCCACCAGGCTCCCCCGTCCCTGGGATTCTCCAGGCAAGAACACTGGAGTGGGTTGCCATTTTCTTCTCCAATGCATGAAACTTGCCATTTTCTTCACCAATGCATGAAAGTGAAAGTGAAGTCACTCAGTCGTGTCTGACTCTTAGGGACCCCATGGACTGCAGCTTACCAGGCTCCTCCATCTAGGGGTTTTCCAGGCAAGAGTACTGGAGTGGGGTGCCATCGCCTTCTCTGAGGTGTATCATTAATAGAAGCTAAAATCACTAGATAAATGCCTGTTGCAGATTAGTATATTCATACGATACAAAGTATCAATTTAGAGACTTGAATACTAATTACTGAAAAAACACTATAATTTTCCAATGGAGGGTCACCACTTGGTTACTTGGTTTGATTTTAGACGTAATGGATTTGTAATATTTTGAGAAATTTAAATGGAAATGTATCATTTGATTATATAGGGTAGTTAGAAAGTTTGGCTGGAAAACCAGATTTTTAGAAATTACTATAGTGCATTTCTTTGGCACAAAATAGCACTCAAAATCTGTATGTAGTTCAGGAAGCAACAGTTAGAACTGGTCATGGAACAACAGACTGGTTCCAAATAGGAAAAGGAGTACGTCAAGGCTGTATATTGTCACCATGTTTATTTAACTTATATGCAGAGTACATCATGAGAAATGCTGGACTGGAAGAAACACAAGCTGGAATCAAGATTGCTGGGAGAAATATCAATAACCTCAGATATGCAGATGACACGACCCTGATGGCAGAAAGTGAAGAGGAACTCAAAAGCCTCTTGATGAAAGTGAAAGTGGAGAGTGAAAAGGTTGGCTTAAAGCTCAACATTCAGAAAACGAAGATCATGGCATCTGGTCCCATCACTACATGGGAAATAGATGGAGAAACAGTGGAAACAGTGTCAGACTTTATTTTTCTGGGCTCCAAAATCACTGCAGATGGTGACTGCAGCCATGAAATTAAAAGACACTTACTCCTTGGAAGGAAAGTTATGACCAACCTAGATAGCATATTCAAAAGCAGAGACATCACTTTGCCAACAAAGGTTCGCCTAGTCAAGGCTATGGTCTTTCCTGTGGTCATGTATGGATGTGAGAGCTGGACTGTGAAGAAGGCTGAGTGCCGAAGAATTGATGCTTTTGAACTGTGGTGTTGGAGAAGACTCTTGAGAGTCCCTCGGACTGCAAGGAGATGCAACCAGTCCATTCTGAAGGAGATCAGCCCTGGGATTTCTTTGGAAGGAATGATGCTAAAGCTGAAACTCCAGTATTTTGGCCACCTCATGCAAAGAGTTGACTCATTGGAGAAGACTCTGATGCTGGGAGGGATTTGGGGGCAGAAGGAGAAGGGGACGACAGAGGATGAGATGGCTGGATGGCATCACTGACTTGATGGATGTGAGTCTGAGTGACCTCCACGAGTTGGTGATGGACAGGGAGGCCTGACGTTCTGCGATTCATGGGGTCGCAAAGAGTCGGACACGACTGAGCGACTGATCTGATCTGATCTGATCTGGCATACATCTCTAATTGTTCTTGCTTAACCTGGTTTTCAGACAACTACATGATGAATTCTTTTTTAGTGGTAAAATTTTAAACATCACTTTTCTCCACTGTTTACTCTCTATGCAGCTATACTATGTAAAAATACTATATAAACTATTATTTCATAATTTCTTCAAATATAAAAGTTAACATTAATTCTTCATAGATTAGAAAAAGTCAGATACTTTAGGGCTGACTTTGTGGGCTGATCTGTCTAATCATTACCCCTCAAAAATTACCAAATTATTACTACCACAAATAATGCTAATTTTTCCAGTTCCAGTGCAGTCGCTCAGTCGTGTCTGACTCTTTGCAACCCCATGGACTGCAGCATGTCAGGCTTCCCTGTCCATCACCACCTCCCGGAGCCTACTAAACTCATGTCCATCATGTTGGTGATGCCATCTAACCATTTTATCCTCTGTTTTCCTCTTCTCCTCCCGCCTCTAATCCTTCCCAGCATCAGGGTCTTTTCCAATGAGTCGATTCTTTGTAACAGGTAGCCCAAGATTTGGAATTTCAGCTTCAGCATTAGTCCTTCCAATGAATATTCAGGACTGATTTCCTTTAGGATGGACTGGTTGGATCTCCTTGCAGTCCAAGGGACTCTCAAGAGTCTTCTCCAACACTACAGTTCAAAAGCATCAATTCTTTGGTGCTCAGCTTTCTTTATAGTCCAACTCTCACATCCGTACATGACTACTGGAAAAATCATAGCTTTGAGTAGACAGACCTTTGTTGATAAAGTAATGTCTCTGCTTTTTAATAAGCAGTCTAGGTTGGTCATAGCTTTTCTTCCAAAGAGCAAGCATCTTTTTATTTCATGGCTGCAGTCACCATCAGCAGTGATTTTGGAGCCCCCCAAAATAAAATCTGTCACTGTTTCCATTGTTTCCCCATATATTTGCCATGAAGTGATGGGGCCAGATGCCATGATCTTCATTTTCTGAATGTTGAGCTTTAAGCCAATGTTTTTACTCTCCTCTTTCACTTTTATTATGAGGCTCTTAGTTCTTTTCCGCTTTTTGCCATAAGGGTGGTGTCATCTGCATATCTGAGGTTATTGATATTTCTCCTGGCAATCTTGATTCCAGCTTGTGCTTCATCCATCCTGGCATTTCGCATGATGTAATCTGCAGATAAGTTAAATAAGCAGGGTGACAATATATACAGCCTTTGGCACCAGTATACAGTGTGTCTATACAGTGCCTAGACACACTCCTTTCCCAATTTGGCACCAGGCTATTGTTCAATGTCCAGTTCTACCTGTTGCTTCTTGACCTGTATATAGATTTCTCAGGAGGCAGATTAGGTGGTCTGGTATTCCCATTTTTTGAAGAATTTTCCACAGTTTGTTGTGATCCACACAGTCAAAGGCTTTGGCATAGTCAATAAAGCAAAAGTAGATGTTTTTCTCTAACTCTCTTGCTTTTTTGATGATGCAGCTGATGTTGGCAATTTGATCTCTGGTTCCTCTGCCTTTTCTAAAACCACCTTGAACATCTGGAAGTTCACAGTTCACTTACTGTTGAAGCCTGGGTTGGAGAATTTGAGCATTACCTTGCTAGCTTGTGAGATGAATGCAATTGTGCAAAGTTTGAGAATTCTTTGGCATTGCCTTTCTTTGGGATTGGAATGAAAACTGACCTTTTCCAGTCCTGTGGCCACTATTGAGTTTTCCAAATTTGCTGGCATATTGAGTGCAGCATTTTCACAGCATCATCTTTTAGGATTTGAAATAGCTCAGCTGGAATTCCATCACCTCCACTAGCTTTGTTCATAGTCATGCTTCCTAAGACCCACTTGACTTCGCATTCCAGAATGTCTGGCTCTAGGTGAGTGATCACACCATCATGGTTATCTGGGTCCTTAAAATCTTTTCTGTATAGTTCTTCTGTGTATGCTTGCCACCTGTTTTTATATCTTCTGTTTCTGTTAGGTCCATAACATTTCTGTCCTTTATTGTACTCATCTTTGCATGAAATGTTCCCTTGGTATCTCTAATTTTCTTGAAGAGATCTCTAGTCTTTCCCATTCTGTTGTTTTCCTCTATTTCTTTGCATTGATTGCTGAGGAAGGCTTTCTTATCTCTCCTTGCTATTCTTTGGAACTCTGCATTCAAATGGGTATATCTTTCCTTTTCTCCTTTGCCTTTAGCTTCTCTTCTTTTCTCAGCTATTTGTAAGCCCTCCTTAGACAACCATTTTGCCTTTTTGCATTTCTTTTTTTCTTGGGGATGGTCTTGATCCCTTCCTCCCCTACAGTGTCATGAACCTTTGTACATAATTCTTCAGGCACTCTGTCTGTCAGATGTAATCCCTTAAATCTCTTAGTCAGTTCCATATAATCTTAAGGGATTTGATTTAGGTCTTACCTGAATGGTCTAGTGGTTTTCCCTACTTTCTTCAATTTAAGTGGAATTTGGCATTAAGGAGTTCATTATCTGAGCCACAGTCAGCTCCCAGTCTTGTTTTTGCTCACCATACAGAGCTTCCCTGTCTTTGGTTGGAAAGAATATAATCGATCTGATTTCGATATTGACCATCTGGTGATGTCCATGTGCAGAGTCTTCTCTTGTGTTGTTGGGAGAGGGTGTTTGCCATGACCGCTGCGTTATCTTGGCAACACTCTGTTAGGCTTTACCCTGTTTCATTTTGTACTCCAAGGCCAAATTTGCCTGTTACTCCAGGTAGCTCTCAACTTCCTACTTTTGCATTCCAGTCCCCTGTAATGAAGAGGACATCTTTTTTGGGTGTTAGTTCTAGAAAGTCTTGTAGGTCTTCATAGAACTGTTCAACTTCAGCTTCTTCAGCATTACTGGTTGGGGCATAGACTTGAATTGCTTTGATATTGAATGGTTTGCCTTGGTAACAAATAGCTATCTTTCTGCCATTTTTGAGATTGCCTCCAAGTACTGCATTTTGGACTCTTTTGTTGACTATGATGGCTACTCTATTTCTTCTAAGGGGTTCTTGCCCACAGTAGTAGATACAATGGTCATCTGAGTTAAATTTACTCATTCTAGTCCATTTTAGTTCACTGATTCCTAAAATGTCGATGTTCACTGTTGCTATCACCTGTTTGCCCACTTCCAAGTTGCCTTGATTCATGGACCTAAATTTCCAGGTTCCGATGCAATATTGTTCTCTGTATCGGACTTTACTTCCATCACCCATCACATCCACAACTGGGTCTTGTTTTTGCTTTGGGTCCATCTCTTCATTCTTTCTGGAGTTATTTATCCACCCTTCTCTAGTAGCATACTGGGCACCTACCCACCTGGGGAGTTCATCTTTCAGTGTCATACCTTTTTGCCTTTTCATACTGTTCGTGGGGTTCTCAATACAAGAATACTGAAGTGGTTTTCCATTCCCTTCTCCAGTGGACCACATTTTGTCAGAACTCTCCACCATGACTCGTCTGTCTTGGGTGGCCCTATATGGCATGGCTCTTAGTTTCATTGAGCTAAACAAGGCTGTGGTCCATTTGATCAGTTTGGTTAGTTTTCTGTCATTGTGGTTTTCATTCTATCTGCCCTCTGATAGAGAAGGACAAGGGGCTTATGGAAGCTTCCTGATGGGAGAGACTGACTGAGGGGGAAAAACTGGGTCTTATTCTGATGGGTGGGGCCATCCTCAGTAAATCTGATCCCATTTTCTGTTGATGGGTAGGGCTGTATTCCCTCCCTGTTGCTTGACCTGAGTCCAAACTCTGGTGGAGGCAAAAAGTCGTAGTAAGTTCAGAGAAAAGAAATCATTTATAATTTCACTAGCATTTGATGTTGGTAATTTGTGTTCATTTTAAACTCAAATTTTATTTGTGTCTTATATATAATGAGTGAATTTATTTGTGTGTGTATGTGTGTGTGTGGTACCCACAAATATTTTGTCCTATTTATTCAACAAGAGAATGGTTTATTTAGCTTTACCTGAATGTGTACTTACATTGCATGATGGTTCTCTCCAGAATATCTCTACTGAATTTGCAATGACAATAATTCATAAAAGGAAAGTCTTTTACCTCCATAAGTCAGTTAGATGCCATAGTTGTTTAGCTTCTATTAAAGTCTATCTGTAAGAAATGCAAATCAAAACCACAATGAGGTACTATCTCATGCGTCAGAATGCTGCCATCAAAAAGTCTATAAACAATAAATGTTGGAGAGGGTATGGAGAAAAGGGACCCCTGTTACACTGTTGGTGGGAATGCAAACTGGTACTATCTGGAGAACAGTGTGGAGATTCCTTCAAAAACTGGAAATAGAACTGCCATATGACCCAGCAATCCCACTGCTGGGCATACACACTGAGGAAACCATAAGAGAAAGAGACACATGTACCCCAATGTTCATCACAGCACTGTTTACAATAGTTAGGACATGGAAGCAACCTAGATGTCCATTGACAGATGAATGGATAAGGAAGTTGTGGTATGTTGACTAAAAAAGATGTACAACTTGAGAGTTGTGAGTTAAGTTTTATTTGGGGCAAAATGAGGACTGCAGCCCGGGAGGCAGCATCTCAGATACCTCTGAGAGACTGCTCCAAAGGGGCAGTGGGGGAAAGTCAGTATATAAGGTTTTGGTGAAGGGAGAGCCAATATCATGAAGCACTCAATTTACAGAAGGTTTTTGTTAGTCATGGGGGTCTGATGTCACAATGAAGGGATTAATGGTTCTCTAGATATGAGGAGCCCAGGGAAGGCAATGGCACCCCACCCCAGTACTTTTGCCTGGAAAATCCCATGGACAGAGGAGCCTGGTAGGCTCCAGTCTGTGGGGTCTCTAAGAGTCGGACACGACTGAGCGACTTCACTTTTGACTTTTCACTTTCATACATTGGAGAAGGAAATGGCAACCCACTCCAGTGTTCTTGCCTGGAGAATCCCAGGGACAGGGGAGCCTGGTGAGCTTCCGTCTAAGGGGTCGCACAGAGTCGGACACGACTGAAGCGACTTAGCAGCAGCAGCAGCAGCAGATATGAGGAGAAGCAAGGGTTGAGATCATAAAATCTGTTCCTAAAAACATCAGATCAGATCAGATCAGTCGCTCAGTCGTGTCTGACTCTGAGATCCCATGAACTGCAGCACGCCAGGCCTCCCTGTCCATCACCAACTCCCGGAGGTCATTCAGACTCACATCCATCGAGTCAGTGATGTCATCCAGCCATCTCATCCTCTGTCATCCCATTCTCCTCTTGCCCTCAATCCCTCCCAGCATCAGAGTCTTCTCCAATGAGTCAACTCTTTGCATGAGGTGGCCAAAGTACTGGAGTTTCAGCTTTAGCATCAGTCCTTCCAAAGAAATCCCAGGGCTGATCTCCTTCAGAATGGACTGGTTGGATCTCCTTGCAGTCCAAGGGACTCTCAAGAGTCTTCTCCAACACCACAGTTCAAAAGCATCAATTCTTCGGTGCTCAGCCTTCTTCACGGTCCAGCTCTCACATCCATACATGACCACAGGAAAGACCATAGCCTTGACTAGGCGAACCTTTGTTGGCAAAGTGATGTTTCTGCTTTTGAATATGCTATCTAGGTTGGTCACAACTTTCCTTCCAAGGAGTAAGTGTCTTTTAATTTCATGGCTGCAGTCACCATCTGCAGTGATTTTGGAGCCCAGAAAAATAAAGTCTGACACTGTTTCCACTGTTTCCCCATCTATTTCCCATGCAGTGATGGGACCAGATGCCATGATCTTCGTTTTCTGAATGTTGAGCTTTAAGCCAACCTTTTCACTCTCCACTTTCACTTTCATCAAGAGGCTTTTTAGTTCCTCTTCACTTTCTGCCATCAGGGTGGTATCATCTGCATATCTGAGGTTATTGATATTTCTCCCAGCAATCTTGATTCCAGCTTGTGTTTCCTCCAGTCCAGCGTTTCTCATGATGTACTCTGCATAGAAGTTAAAGAAACAGGGTGACAATATACAGCCTTGACGTACTCCTTTTCCTATTTGGAACCAGTCTGTTGTTCCATGTCCAGTTCTAACTGTTGCTTCCTGACCTGCATACAGATTTCTCAAGATGCAAATCAGGTGGTCTGGTATTCCCATCTCTTGCAGAATTTTCCACAGTTTATTGTGATCTACACAGTTAAAGGCTTTGGCATAGTCAATAAAGCAGAAATAGATGTTTTTCTGGAACTCTCTTGCTTTTTCCATGATCCAGCAGGTACTGGCAATTTGATCTCTGGTTCCTCTGCCTTTTCTAAAACCAGCTTGAACATCAGGAAGTTCACGGTTCACATATTGCTGAAGCCTGGCTTGGAGAATTTTGAGCATTACTTTACTAGCGTGTGAGATGAGTGCAATTGTGCGGTAGTTTGAGCATTCTTTGGCATTGCCTTTCTTTGGGATTGGGATTCAGTGTCACAGTAATCCAAGGCTAGCCCCCAACCAGTAACACTGAAGAAGCTGAAGTTGAACGGTTCTATGAAGACTTGCAAGACCTTTTAGAACTAACACCCAAAAAAGATATCCTTTTCATTACTCCTGGAGTAACAGGCAAATTTGGCCTTGGAATACGGAATGAAGCAGGGCAAAGACTAATAGAGTTTTGCTGAGAAATGCACTGGTCATAGCAAATACCCTCTTCCAACAACACAAGAGAAGACTCTATACATGGACATCACCTAAAAACATCAGAATATCTAAAGACATGTCCCACCACATTCCGTGGAGCACAGAGTGCCTCACTCCACCCTGAACTCCCACAGGGGTTGTTGAAGGTCAACAGCTATAGCAGTATGGGTTTCAGTCTCCATAGAGGCAGATGGTAGAGACAGATGTTGTTCAGTCATTGGCAGTGCTCTTGGTAAGTGCCAATTTGTAGTGGACAGGTACATATACAAATGGAATATTACTCTGCTATAAAAAAGAACACATTTGATTCAATTCCAATGAGATGGATGAAACTGGAACCTATTATACAGAGTGAAGCAAGCCAGAAAGAGAAATACCAATACAGTATATTAACTCATATTATGGAATTTAGAAAGACAGTAATGACAACCCCATATGCAAGACAGCAAAAGAAACACAGGTGTAAAGAACAGACTTATGGACTGTGTGGGAAAAGGTGAGGGTGGAACAATATGAGAGAATAGCATTGAAACATGTATATTACTGTATGTAAAACAGATGACCAGTGCAAATTCGATGTATGAAGCAGGGTACCCAAAGCTGGTGCTCTAGGACAACCCAGAGGGATGGGGTGGGGAGGGAGGTGGGGGAGTGGGTTCAGGATGGTGAGACACATATAAACCCATGGCTGATTCATGTTGATGTATGGCAAAAACCACCACAATATTGTAAGGTAATTAGCCTCCAATTAAAATAAATAAATTAATGAAAAAAATAAAGTCTCTCTGTAAACAAATGACAAATTGTTCAACATAAAGACCATGGCTCCTGATATAACACTTTGGTTGTGTTGTACTTTTGCTCACTGCCAGACTTGTGCCTTCAAAGAATTTCTTCAGTTCAGTTCAGTCGCTCAGTCCTGTTCGACTCTTTGCAACCCCATGAATCGAAGCACACCAGGCCTCTCTGTCCGTCGCCAACTCCCAGAGTTCACTCAAACTCATGTGCATCGAGTCAGTGATGCCATCCAGCCATCTCATCCTCTGTCATCCCCTTCTCCTCCTGCCCCCAATCCCTCCCAGCATCGGGGTCTTTTCCAGTGATTCAACTCTTCACATGAGGTGGCCAAAGTATTGGAGTTTCAGTTTCAGCATCAGTCCTTCCGATGAACACCCAGGACTGATCTTTAGAATGGACTGGTTGGATCTCCTTGCAGTCCAAGGGACTCTCAAGAGTCTTCAACACTACAGTTCAAAAGTATCAATTCTTCAGTGCTCAGCTTTCTTCACAGTCCAACTCTTGCATCCATACATGACCACTGGAAAAACCATAGCCTTGACTAGACAGACCTTTGTTGGCAAAGTAATGTCTCTGCTTTTGAATATACTATCTAGGTTGGTCACAACTTTCCTTCCAAGGAGTAAGTGTCTTTTAATTTCATGGCTGCAATCACCATCTGCAATGATTTTGGAGCCCCCAAAAATAAAGTCTGACACTGTTTCCACTGTTTCCCCATCTATTTCCCATGAAGTGATAGGAACAGATGCCATTATATTCGTTTTCTGAATGTTGAGCTTTAAGCCAACTTTTTCATTCTCCTCTTTCACTTTCATCAAGAGGCTTTTTATTCCTCTTTACTTTCTGCCTTAAGGGTGGTGTCATCTGCATATCTCAGGTTTTTAATATTTCTCCTGGCAATCTTGATTCCAGCCTGTGTTTCCTCCAGCCCAGCGTTTCGCATGATGTACTCTGCATGTAAGTTAAATAAGCAGGGTGACAATATACAGCCTTGATGTACTCCTTTTCCTATTTGGAACCAGTCTGTTGTTCCATGACCAGTTCTAACTGTTGCTTCCTGACCTGCATACAGATTTCTGAAGAGGCAGGTCAGGTGGTCTGGTATTCCCATCTCCTTCAGAATTTTCCACAGTTTATTATGATCCACCCAGTCAAAGGCTTTGGCATAGTCAGTAAAGCAGAAGTACATGTTTTTCTGAAACTCTCTTGCTTTTTCAATGATCCAGCGGATGCTGGCAATTTGATCTCTGGTTCCTCTGCCTTTTCTAAAACCACCTTGAACATCTGGAAGTTCACAGTTCCTGTATTGCTGAAGCCTGGCTTGGAGAATTTTGAGCATTACTTTACTAGCATGTGAGATGAGTGCAATTGTGTGATAGTTTGAGGATTCTTTGACATTGCCCTTCTTTGGGATTGGAATGAAAACTGACCTTTTCCAGTCCTGTGGCCACTGCTGAGTTTTCCAAATTTGCTGGCATATTGAGTGTAGCACTTTCACAGCATCATCTTTCAGGATTTGAAATAGCTCAACTGGAATTCCATCTCCTCCACTAGCTTTGTTGTAAAAGAATTTCTTAGGAAACCTATAGCAGCCACATTTGAAAGTGTTTTGCTTAACTATAGCATGATGATTATAGAAGAGGTAACAACTAGCTTTTCTGTGTGTGCCTATATGCATGTGCTCATGAACTCATACACACATGAGAAAATTTAGAAAATGATTATCAATTACTTTTTTTATCATCTCATAAGTAGGCAGATGTATTAGGTACTGAAAATGCAAATCCTTAAGAATTTTGTGAAAAAGATGATATCATCTTTGGTCTCTTTTAAAAATTGATGGTCTTAGTCATTTTTATCACTATCAGAAGATGTTACAAGGTGCTGAAATCAGTGCTGAAAATACCAGATGTGGTAAGGAAAGCATTGTGCCCAGTATTGACTCAGATTCTGTGCAGATTGGATCACACTCGTTTCACATGTCTTTGCACAAGTCATTGTTGACAAAATCATTTGGTGAGAATTTGGATGATCTAAGCAAAGTGGCTACGTGACCAGGAGAAAGGACCTTTTCGGGATTCCTGCTGAAGCAGCGTGAGGTAGTGAGGCCCATCAGGATAATTTTACTTCCGTTTTGTTAGTTCCCAGAAGGAGACAAATTTGGTCAAAAGAGCCAGTAGAATGAGTGGAGCTGAAGCTTCAGAGTATTGAAGCAGTTGTGAACACAGCGTGTTTGCTGCCTGCCTCCTGCCTTAGAGATCAGCAGGTATATGATAATTGCAGTTAAATAAGATTAGATTAAATGACAGAGGTGGTATAGAGTCATCAGTGGAAGAATATATCAAATTTATCTGTTTTTAGAAATGAGGAAATATGATTATTTGGGAAATGGGACTACGCAAGAGAAATGAGGGGGGAAAATAATTCCTGCTTTATTGGGAAAATTATCCTCTGAAAAGTTGATCATGCATTCTTGGCTGTCTAATAAACACAAAAGCCAGGGGGAACCTATAGCCTGTAGTTAGGGCAGAATGTTCAGTAGACATGTCACTTTTTAAGTGATAATAGAGAAAAGTTTGGGGAGTAGGCAATGGCACCCCACTCCAGCATTCTTGCCTGGGGAATCCCATGGACGGTGGAGCCTGGTAGGCTATAGTCCATGGGCTCGCGAAGAGTCGGACACGACTGAGCGACTTCACTTTCACTTTTCCTTTCATGCGTTGGAGAAGGAAATGGCAACCCACTCCAGTGTTCTTGCTTGGAGAATCCCAGGGACAGAGAAGCCTGGTGGGCTGCCGTCTATGGGGTCACACAGAGTCGGACACGACTGAAGCGACTTAGCAGCAGCAGCAGCAGCAGCAGTAGAGAAAAGTTTGAGAGTTAAAAGAGGGTCTACAGAGAGTTTAAGCTTTGATAGGTTTGTTAATAACAAGTTATGATGAAAGTCAAGGTAAGTGCTTAAAAGTAGTTAAAGTGGAGAAGAAATGGGAGGTAGTGAAAGGCACACTTCCAGAGGACAGAAAAGGTTAGTAACATGACATTGACTCATCAGGGGTGAAGACCAAGGATGAATTACAGAGGTGTGTAAAATAGTTCCTGAAACCAACAAGGACATTTGGAACGTTTATCCTGGGATTGGTAAAATTTAGCAACCATTGTGGGTAGAGGCTAGTATGAAGTGGTAGGAAAGACTTGAAATAGAAGCGGATGTTTAATCACAATATCAGGATTTGTTATACCCATTGAAGTGGGATTAAAAAATTGTCACCAATGTGTAGAGTGTACAAAAGCCTAATGTGTTCAAGCATGGGCAAAAGTTTATTCCATACTCTTTCTGTTTACTGGAGGGATTGTGGTTATAGACTCAGACAAACAAGAGTTTAAAAGCCGAGCAGCAGTTGTATAATCCTCTGGATAAAGAATAGTTCTTCTGCCTTTGTCCCTTTGAACACACACATCTTCACTCCTGACTTTTGTCACTCCAAGGGGCATGACCGTGTTTGACCTAGAGTGTTATCAAGGTCACCCTTGTTCCTTTCTTCACATTTCCCAATGTGGGTCCTTCAAGTAGCCTGGGTATCTCTTCCCTGTGTTCATCTACTGCTTTGTTTTGCAAGTACTTTTTAGAGGAGGAAGGTCTTTTCTTAAAATGTGTGTTTCACAGATCCAGGGTTTTTATCCATGGTCTGTATCAGAGCACATATAAATGTAGGAGTGAAACTATCATTTTCTAAGTTTTTGGTTCCAGGAAAGTAACTTCTGTTGGAAAATCCAGACCATCAGTAGGTTGTATTGACCAGAACTTCAAAACCCATCCATACTTTTAAGTCACTTCTCACCCTTCCCTCTTCAGTTTCACACTAATTAGTGACACAGGTGTGAAGGGATCTTCCTGTGTGTTTGTTGACCCTTCTATATTTCTTTCTTCACACAGCCAGGGATATTCTTGTGAAAACTGACATCAGCTATGCAGTTCTTCTGCTCTCCCCCTCCAGTGACATGATTTACAATAAAAGCCCACAGCTTTATTGGCCCAAAGGGTTCAGTAGCACCAGTTTCACCACTCCCTCTGACTTCAACTTCAAATCCCTTCCTTCTGTCTTTCTCCTCTACAGCTACTTGGCTTCTTTGCTGTTTTCAGACACTCAAAGCACTGTTCTGTTTTAGGACTTGTACACATGCAGCCCCTGAATGTTCGTTTCCTATTTCTACTAGACGTTTTCTCTCATGTTTGTGAGGTTGCTTTACAAGTATCACCTTATCAGTGGAACTTGCTTCCTCCACCCCGATCCTCTCTAATCTACAATTTCTCATAGCCCTTTTCACCACCTGTCACTGTTAGTCACTCAGTCATGTCTGACTCTTTCACGACCCCATGGACTGTAGCCCTCCACGCTCCTCTGTCCATGGAATTCTCCAGGCAAGAATACTGGAGTAGGTAGCCATTCCTTCTCCAGGGAATCTTCCCAACCTAGGCATGAAACCCAGGTTTCCCTCATTGTAGGCAGATTCTTTACTGTCTGAGCCACCAGGGAAGCCACATTGACATGTCTATTTGACTCCACTAGAGCACAAGCACCAGAAAAGCAGAGATTTTTGTCTTATTCATTCATGCTTTAGCCCTGAGTATCTTCAGAGTGCCTGGAACATGGTAGACCTCCATTAAATATTAGCTGAATAAATAAAAGATTGGATGGACACGTGGATGAATTTAACGTACACAGTAATTTAAATTGTAAAGGTAATTAGTAAAGCCAGGATTGACACTCAGGCCGCATTTTGGTCAAAGCCACTATTCTTTCTACTTTACCATGTGAACGAATGTGAGTCCTTTCCTGAGAGATGTGGATGAAGCATTAACAGAGGAGCCTTTTGTAGGTCCACCAGAACATTAAAATGTAAATTCCACCTGGATTTAGCTTTATGGACTTTCAAATAAAAAAATAGTCTAATAAATTCTAGTTTAGAGGTGTAGATTCAACAGAATTTAGAAAATTCTTTTCGATCATTGAAACAAAGGACTTTTGCATTAGTTGAGTTAAAAAAAAAAAATGACTCACAAATGACTAGCTAAGGGAGAGCAAGATTTCTAGATAAGAAGCACAAAAAATTTCCACTGTTTCTCACCAACTATGTAGCTAATGGGGATGGTGGCTTCAAGCCAGCTACCACTTAAGGAAAAAAAGGCTTACCATTCAACAAGTGAAATAGTTAGTGTGGAATGGATAGCGTCTATTGAAATTTGATTTTCAACAGTCTCCCAAGTGACTGAATAAATTTTTTCAACCTGTTTAATTTTGTAGCATGCCTTCTCATAGTCAAGTTCAGGATTAATTATATGACAGTATGTGGTCTAATGCTATTGAATTCTTGTCAAAGATATCTTATGGGGCTATTTGAAACATGCTGGGACCCTAAATGGGCTGATTGACCTAAGGATATTAACCCACAATAGTCAGGGCTTAGTGACTATTTACTGGCTGTAGGACTGAGCCCCAAATCCAGATCATAAAATCTCAGAAAGTGAGTTGAAATTGAGACCGGTCTAGATTGGAACCAACACCTGTGGTTTCTTCTGTGGCAGGGTGGAGCCAGGTGGGTAGTACCATGAAGTCATTTTGGATCTGGGCTGATATAAGTCTAAGGATGAATTGTAGCCAGCAGGTAAGTAGTGTATACAGGCAGATCCAATCCCCAGAAGAGTTTCACAGAAGCCTGAACACATTTTCAGGGTCTGGCCAAATGGAATTAATTTCAAGATAATGATATGGGTCCATCTGAGGAAAGGGAGGCAGATACAGGTCAATAGGCAAATCCAGGAGTAAGGGAGGGCTATTTTACATTAAACATCTAAATTTAGGTCCTTCATTGCTCAGGATTTCCTGATAACAAGGTATATTTGCTACTGTCCAGTTTAAGGCACATATTATAATACATGTAGTTTCTAATACTTTTCTAACTGAATTTGGCTTAAGGCACACATTGAACTTCTATTGCATACTGTAATTCTTTAGCATTCTTATATCTGGGTTTGGCTAGGGTAAAGCAGTAGTGATGAGATTTGGGGATTTTTGAAATCTTTATTTAATATATCTGAGCCATTAAGTAGGCTTGAAATAAACAGCACTGATTTATTTTAACTGTGAAATTTTCCACATATTTTGATGTTAATATTTCTTTAATAAATTGTACAGGCCTGATTCCTAATGATGTACTTTACTAATAGTTCTATATTCTGAACATTTGTCTATAATGGGCTCATTGCTCTTTATGATTTTGATAGAATGGATTGTGTTTAATTTATTTTTGAGTTAAAAAGAAGAAGTAAATAGTTGCCATGAATATGAAAATTTACAATTAATGGCTATTTTGAGATATTTCATTTCTTAGCAGTAAAGGTTTCTGCAAAAGAGGTGAACAGTAAATTAACTTTCTTTGAAATGCTTTATGGACTATTCCAGAATATGTGCAAATATGCTGAGAAATGGAGTGGACTTCTTTGAGCAAAGCTTGACCTTGGACTAGCCTAACAGCAGCTTAGTTGTGAAGAGATATCAAAATAAATTTGTACACATTAGAAAATACAATTCCTGCTTGTGGCTCCTCAGCTGAATTTATTGGGATGGCTGTGTTACTGGTTTACATTTCCTACTCACTTGTACACTGTTTTACTCTATCCCTAATGTGCCATCCTTGAGTCCTAGCTTCTTCTGTTTTGGCTTGTTTGACACAGGCCTTGATCTTACATTTCAACTCAGTTTTAGCTGCTTGGTTTTGCAGTGTTGATTTTGTTCTCTATCAACTAGCCTGATCCTAGCCCAACAATCTCTCCACTTCCACCACCATCACCAGCAACCATCTCTTCCCTCTGCCCGACCCATGTACACACACATAAACTATATTCTGATAACCTAAGTTTAATAGATTTAATGAAGACTATTGATAACAAACAACATACCACTTTGCCATTTTCAAAGTGTCTACACATTCATTTTCTTATTTGAGATCATGATTGTGATTCTAAAATAGAGAAGGTAGAACGTTGTGAGTTAAAGGCAAACCACATTTTTCATAACTGTTTATACATTTTCACATATACACAAGAAAGGGTCCACTTAGGTTATCTATAAATACGTTCTTTTATTAGAGTGGGAAATCAAGTATTATGGACTTTATGTGCAAAATTTTCTTTGCTCATCAGAAAAATATTGCCCCCAAAGTTTTACAAATTTTACTCATTATTAAGAAATTATTTGTCAGATACAATTGGCCAATGCTTTGGCCTTGTTTGTCAGACTCTAATATGAAAGTGACATCTTATTCTTAAAATGAAAAGAAAGGACAGTAGATTCTTTATTCGGTGTAGGAAAAGAAAAGTGAAAGTGTTAGTTGCTTAGTTCTGTTTGGCTCTTTGTGACCACATGGATTATAGCCAGTTTCCTCTGTTCAAGGAATCTCTAGGTAAGAACACTGGAGTGGTTAGCCATTCCCTTCTCCAGGGGATCTTCTCAACCCAGGAATCGAACCCAGGTCTTCTGCATTGCAGAGCTACTCCTTATTGTCTGAGCCAACTGGGAGGAGGTGGGAACAGATGATGATAGCAAAGCAGGCCCAATAGGAAAAGAGATTAGCTAGTGTTCAACACAGGCTTACATGTTCATTTCAGTTCAGTTCAGTCGCTCAGTTGTGTCCAACTCTTTACGACCCCATGGACTGCAGCACGCCAGCCCTCCCTGTCCATCACCAGCTCCCAGAGTCCATCCAAACCCATGTCCATTGAGTCGGTGATACCATCCAACCAGCTCATCCTCTATTGTCCCCTTCTCTTCCTGCCTTCAATCTTTCCCAGCATCAGGGTCTGTTCCAGTGAGTCAGTTCTTCACATCAGGTGGCCAAAGTATTGGAGTTTCAGCTTCAACATCAGTCCTTCCAATGAACATTAAGGACTGATTCCCTTTAGAATGGACTGGTTGGATCTCCTTGCAGTCCAAGGGACTCTCAAGAGTCTTCTCCAACACCACAGTTCAAAAGCATCAATTTTTGGCACTCAACTTTCTTTATAGTCCAACTGTCATATCCATACATGACTACTGGAAAAACCATAGCTTTGACTAGACGGACCTTTGTCGGCAAAGCTTTTAACATGCTATCTAGGTTGGTCATAGCTTTTTTTTCCCTGGGGAGTAAGCGTCTTTTAATTTCATGGCTGCAGTCACCATCTGCAGTGATTTTGGAGCCCCCAAAAATCAAGTCTGACACTGTTTCCACTGTTTCTCCATCTATTTGCCATGACGTGATGGGACCAGATGCCATGATCTTAGTTTTCTGAATGTTGAGCTTTAAGCCAACTTTTTCACTCTCCTCTTTCACTTTCATCAAGAGGCTTTTTAGTTCCTCTTCACTTTCTGCCATCAGGGTGGTGTCATCTGCATATCTGAGGTTATTGATATTTCTCCTGGCAATCTTGATTCCAGCTTGTGCTTCCTCCAGCCCAGCGTTTCTCATGATGTACTCTGCATATAAGTTAAATAAGCAGGGTGACAATATACAGCCTTGACGTACTCCTTTTCCTATTTGGAACCAGTCTGTTGTTCCATGTTGTAACATGCTTACATGTTAGGTGGGGTCATATTGGACTAAAAGTCAGGAGACCCAAGCCCTTAATTATGTGACACCCCTAACTTATCTCAGCTCTTTGATTACCACATATGGAGTAGATCTAGGACCCTAGATAAAGGAGAATCCCATGGACAGAGGAGCCTGGCAGGCTGCAGTGCATGGGGTTGCAAACAGTCAGACATGACTGAAGTGACTTAGCATGCATGAATGTGTATATCAATATCATTAGAACTGAGAAACTTGCTTATCTCCTAAAAATGCCATTAATGCCTTGGGTTTTTTTCTCCTCCCTGCTTAATCTGGTTACATTGGTGGCTTAGAAAGAAAGAATCTTATTTAGGGAAAGAGCTATTCCTTCCAGGTTCTTTAATTAGATAAGATTGCTAGCTCTTGATGTGCTGTTTTCATAGTGATGTATACATATGGAGTTGTGATTTTATCAAGCTTTTAAAAATGAATAATAGAATGAAACAGTTCAAAAGAAAAAAATGTGGAAAATTCTGTAGAAGAAAGGAAATCATCAAGCACACTCTTGACATACAGTTTGTTAGATACTGCAGCTGTTACATGGAAGTGAAGTGGCAGAGGTGATGAGATGTGGACTTTGACACTTGTGTCTTATGAAGAGTTCTATTTTGTGGCATGAGTTATTTGGTCAATGTCTCTTAACAGACTAAACCTTTCCATATGAATGCTAAGTACGATGTATATGATATATATTTGCATATATATATATATATATACACACACACGTCATTGAAGATTTACTAAAGTATTTTCAATTAAAAATGTAAATCTAAAACCTGCATACTCAATTTTAACTTCCAGAAATATGCTATCAACTTTGTTGATTATCAGTCTTGTCCTCCATTCATTTCAGTTCAGTCTCTCAGTTGTGTCCGACTCTTTGCGACCCCATGGAATGCAGCACACCAGTCTGCCCTGTCCATCACCATCTCCCGGAGTTTATTCAAACTCATGTCAATTGAGTTGGTAATGCCATCCAACTATCTCATCCTCTGCTGCTGCTACTGCTGCTAAGTCACTTCAGTCGTGTCCGACTCTGCGTGACCCCATAGACGTCAGCCCACCAGGCTCTCCTGCCCCTGGAATTCTCCAGGCAAGAAAACTGGAGTGGGTTGCCATTTCCTTCTCCAATGCATGAAAGCAAAAAAGTGAAAGTGAAGTCGCTCAGTCGTGTCCAACTCTTAGCGACCCCATGGACTGCAGCCCACCAGGCTCCTCCATCCATGGGATTTTCCAGGCAAGAGTACTGGAGTGGGGTGCCATTGCCTTCTCATCCTCTACCATCCCCTTTTCCTCCCACCTTCAATTTTTCCCAGCATCAGGGTCTTTTTGATCAGGGTCTTTCCCAGCATCAGGTTCTTTGCATTAGGTGGCCAAAGGATTGGAGTTTCAGCTTTAGCATCAGTCCTTCCAGTGAATATTCAGGACTGATTTCCTTTAGGATGGACTGGTTGGATCTCTTTGCTGTCCAAGGGACTCTCAAGAGTCTTCTCCAGCTCCACAGTTCAAAAGCATCAATTCTTCAGTGCTCAGCTTTCTTTATAGTCTAACTCACATCCATAGTCCAACTCTCACATTCCACTACTGGAAAAACCATAGCTTTGACTAGACGGACTTTTGTTGGCAAAATAATGTCTCTGCTTTTAATATGCTGTCTAGGTTGGTCATAGATTTTCTTCCAAGGAATAAACGTCTTTTAATTTCATGGCTGCAGTCACCATCTGCAGTGATTTTGGAGCCCCCAAAATAAAGTCTGTCACCATTTCCACTCTTTCCCCATCTGTTTTCCATGAAGCGATGGGACCAGATGCCACGATCTTAGTTTTCTGAATGTTGAGCTTTAAGCCAACTTTTTCACTTTCCTTTTTCACTTTCATCAAGAGACTCTTTAGTTCGTCTTTGCTTTCTGCCATAAGAATGGTGTCATCTGCATATCTGAGGTTATTGTTATTTCTCTCAGAATCTTGATTCCAGTTTGTGCTTTATCCAGCCCAGAAGTTCTCATGATTTACTCTTCATATAAGTTAAATAAGCAGGGTGACAATATACAGCCTCGACATATTCCTTTCTCGATTCGGAACTAGTCTGTTTTTATATGTCCAGTTCTAACTGTTGCTTCCTGACCTGCATATAGGTTTCTCAAGAGGCAAGTTAGGTGGTCTGGTATTCCCATCTCTTGAAGAATTTTCCACAGTTTGTTGTGAACTATTATTATGCCCATTTTAGAGATGATGAAACTGAAACACACAGTGGTTAAAATAACTTGTCCAGCGTCACATGCTTAGCTCATGGCAGAGTAAAAACACAGACTGAGGACATCTGATTCTCAAGTCTGTATTCCATTCTTTATTGGCACTTCTCAGTTCTGTGAGAAATCTAAAATTTATGAGCTAGTCATAACTTTGTATTTGTTCAATAAGTAGTCAGCAACCAGTCCTTATTCCAGATTAGAGAATTCTCTTTTGACTTCAAGATCAAAATTTAATGTGGGTCAAACAAAATATATCTTGTAGTTGGATTCAATTTGGGACCGCCAATTTAGGTGCTCTGGTAAGAGAAGCTAAAATATCAGCAACCTATGTATTTTAGCAAACTTTATCTATATAAAATACCTTCAGAAAAATCTGTAAAATAACTTGAATGGAAAATATGTAAGACAGTAAATACTCATCAAATCAAGAATGTTTGATTAAAAGAAAATAGTGCCTAGAGTCTTTTGAAGTGTTCTGATTCCTTTACCATTTCTGTTGATTATTATTCAAAGTGACAGGGACCTGGTCTATGATGTTGACAGTGTAACCGAGTAAAGAAACAAGCAAATGAAAATGACTGTGGTCCATTATGTGCCACACATTGTTCTAGGTGCTGGGGACACAGGAGCGAAGACAAAAGAGTACATCTTTGAGTGAGACTTCCAGTCCATTTAATAGGTGAGAGAGTGACAGACAGTCATCAGATTAGCTAATGAAAAACCTAATTTTACATAGACCTAAGTGCTGAAAAGACATAAAACAAAATGTTCCCATAGAGAGTGCTGGGGCTGGGGTGCAGGCTAATTTACAGGGTATTAATGAAGGTGTCTTTGAGATGGTGACATTTGGGGCAGAGACCAAACTGACAAGAAAAGCAGCATTCAGTGATCTGGGGCAGAGCTTCTAGATAATGGAAATATTAAATGCATAAAGCAGAAAGGAGCTTGCCATGTTAATGAAACAGCAAACAGGATCAAAAGGTTTGTACTGATAATATTTTCTCCCAGATTGTGACTCAAGGTATCATTTAAAATTTACTTTTAAAAATTTTCTGAAATTCTAAAATTTTATTTTCTAGGTTTTTATTTTCACCCAAGTTTTGAACGTTTTTATGCTGTGCTCTTCTGTCTCCATCTAGATTCCATTGTATGTTTGTCTGATGTTGTCCCACAAGTCCCTATGGCCCTATTACTTTTCCTTATCTCTTTTTTCCTTCTGTGCTTTTGTTTGCTGTGTCCCCAAGTTCTTTCTATTTCAGTGTCAAATCTGCTGTTCATCCAACCCACTGAATTTATTTTTATTTCAAATATTCAATGTTTTAGCTCAGGAAGTTCCATTTCATTCTTTTATATACATTTTATTTCTCTTCATTATGTTCACATTTTCATTTAAATTCTCAAGCACATTATGATGACTTTAATATTCACTTCTCCAACTTATGTTCAATATTATCTTTAATACTTCTATATATATTTCTAATGAATGCTTTTTCTCCTAGTTATATTTTCTTTGCATGGCTAGTAACATTATAGGAGATTCTGAACAAAATGAATGTTATGTTGTTGAGTGTCTAGATTTTATTGTGTTCCCTTATGGAGTATTAAACTGTGTTTTAGAAACTCATTAAGAAACTTGCATTTCAAAAGCTTCCTTTTAAGTGTGTTTTAGAAACCCATTGGGGAAGGCAATGGCACTCCACCCCAGTACTTTTGCCTGGAAAATCCCATGGATGGAGGAGCCTGGTAGGCTCCAGTCCATGGGGTCGCTAAGAGTCGGACACGACTGAGCGACTTCACTTTCACTTTTCACTTTCATGCATTGGAGAAGGAAATGGCAACCCACTCCAGTGTTCTTGCCTGGAGAATCCCAGGGATGGGGGAGCCTGGTGAGCTTCCGTCTATGGGGTCGCACAGAGTCGGACACGACTGAAGCGACTTAGCAGCAGCAGCAGCAGCAGGGTGAATCCACTGTAGCTTTTAATCTAGTGTGAGAGTTTTGCATTCCATTAAGGTGTAAATTTAGAGCGTCTCAGCAGGATGTCCCAGGTGTTGAATGAGGTCTTTCCATCCAGTTGAATGGAACATAAATATCTCCTCTATAAATGCTGAACCATGGATTGATTACATTAGTTAAGATTGTGTTGTTAGTTGCTTCAGTTCAATTCGGTTCAGTTCAGTCGCTCAGTCGTGTCCGACTCTGCGACCCCATGAATTGCAGCAGGCCAGGCCTCCCTGTCCATCACCAACTCCCGAAGTTCACTCAAATTCACGTCCATCGAGTCGGGGCTGCCATCTCATCCTCTGTCGTCCTCTTCTCCTCTTGCCCCCAATCCCTCCCAGCATCAGAGTCTTTTCCAATGAGTCAACTTTACTTCGCAAAGTACTGGAGTTTCAGCTTTATCATCATTCCTTCCAAAGAAATCCCAGGACTGATCTCCCTTAGAATGGATTGGTTGGATCTCCGTGCAGTCCAAGGGACTCTCAAGAGTCTTCTCCAACACCACAGTTCAAAAGCATCAATTCTTTGGCGCTCAGCCTTCTTCACAGTCCAACTCTCACATCCATACATGCTGCTGCTGCTGCTGCTAAGTCGCGTCAGTCGTGTCTGACTCTGTGCAACCCCATAAATGGCAGCCCACCAGGCTCCCCCGTCCCTGGGATTCTCCAGGCAAGAACACTGGAGTGGGTTGCCATTTCCTTCTCCAATGCATGAAAGTGAAAAGAGAAAGTGAAGTCGCTCAGTCGTGTCTGACTCTAGCGGCCTCATGGACTGCAGCCCACCAGGCTCCTCCGTCCATGGGATTTTCTAGGCAAAAGTACTGGAGTGGGGTGCCATTGCCTTCTCCGGCATCCATACATGACCACTGGAAAAATCATAGCCTTGACTAGACGGACCTTTGTTGGCAAAGTAATGTCTCTGCTTTTCAATATGCTATCTAGATTGGTCATCAGATCAGATCAGTCGCTCAGTCGTGTCCGACTCTTTGCGACCCCATGAACTGCAGCCCGCCAGGCCTCCCTATCCATCACCAGCTCTCGGAGGTCACTCAGACTCACATTCATCGAGTCAGTGATGCCATAGTTGTTTCCAGTTCTTTGGGACCCTATATGCTGTAGCCTGCCAAGCTCCTCTATCCATGGGATTCTCCAGGTAATAATACCAGAGTGGGTTGCCATGCCCTCATCCAGGGGATCTTCCTGACCTAGAGGGTGAGCCCATGTCTCTTGTGTCTCCGGCATTGTAAGTGGATTCTTTGCCCGCTGAGCCACGCGGGAAGCCTTAGTTGAGATTGGAGTTCATCAGTTGGTCATTTTTTTGCACCTGTCATGTGGAGTTCAATCTATGTGTGTACAGTTTAGTTTTAGCAACTGTATCATGTAGTTTTCTGGAGCAGCTTATCTGGCTAGCTCTGTCACGTGTATTCCAGGCTTTAAACCTCTAGAATGCTAATGTCTGACTTCTCATCTAAGTGTATACCCTCCCTGCATCACGATCCAGAAAATGACTCTAGACAGAAAGCTGTTACAATAGTAAAGCTTGTCTTTTTTATTTCCCTGCTTTCCTAATTACTCTGCTGACTTTGTCAAGTGTCTAAAATTAACCATCTTATATATTTTATCTGGATTTCTAGTTGGGAAGAGTTTGGTACAAGTTTTTTATTTTTTTAGTATGTCTTACTGAAGTATAGTTAATTTACAATGTTATGTTAATTTCTCCTATACAGCAAAGTGATTCTTATATATATGAAGTATGTGTGTATACCTATATATATATATATATATATATATATTTCATGTATCTGTATATATAAAGACACACTTGAAAGAAAAGCAGTGACAAACCTAGATAGCATATTAAGAAGCAGAGACATTACTTCGCCTACAAAGGTCTGTATAGTCAAAGCTATGGTTTTTCTAGTAGTCATGTATGGATGTGAGAGCTGGACAGTAAAAAAAGCTAAGCACTGAACTGATGCCTTCCAACTGTGGTGCTGAAGAAGACTCTTGAGAGTCCCTTGGACAGCAAGGAGATCAAACCAGTGAAACCTAAAGGAAATCAATCCTGAATATTCATTGGAAGGACTGATGCTGAAGCTGAAGCTCCAATACTTTGGCCACCTGATGCAAAGAGCTGACTCACTGGAAAAGACCCTGATCCTGGGAAACATTGAAGGCAGGAGGAGAAGGGGATGACAGAGGATGAGCTGGTTGGATGGCATCACAAACTCAGTGGACATGAGTTTGAGCAAATTCTGGGAGACGGTGAAGGACGGGAAAGCCTGGCATGCTATTGTTCATGGGGTCACAGAGTTGGACACAACTGAATGACTGAACAACAAAATATATGTGTATATATATATATATATACACACACACACACATTCTTTTTCATATTATTTTCCATAGTGATTCATCACAGAATGTTAAATACAGTTCCCTGTGCTATACAGTAGGACCTTGGTTTTTATCTGTGATATACCTTCTTTAATATGGTCAGGAACAGATGTCCATGAGAGATTGTTTTTTGTTTTTTTTTTTTTTTAATTATGTAAAATTTCAAACATTTACAAAAGTAGAGAAAGGACCCTAATAAATGTTCATACACAACGTCCATCTTTAAGAGTTAGCAACAGAACCAAACTTGTATACCCATACCCTCTTCCTGGTCCCCTTATCCATCTTATGTTATTTTTAAACAAATCATGAGGAAGAATTTAGAGCAAGAAATGGTAAAACTTACTATTATGCTAAAGACAAAAAACAACAGAAGAGAAAACAATATTTTTTGAATCCCTACCTCATTTATTTAGTACTCATTCTTGAACTATAGATCTAATTTTTTCCAATCTCAGAAACTGTACATCTTAATTTAATTTTTTTGACTGTTAAATTTTTTAAATTAACACCTTTTACTTTTTCGAGTAGTTTATTTTTTAGAGCAAGTTCACAACAGAATTGAATGGTGTATGCAGAGAATTCCCATATTGTCCCTGTCTCAAACATGCATAACCTTCTGCATTATCCACATCACAGTGGCAAAGTTGATAAAAATTGATGAACCTGCAGTGACACGTCATTACCACCAAAGCTTTTAAAATATTTTAAGATATATGTTTTTAAATATACTTTTAAAGTATACTTAAATATAATTTTAAAATAAGCTTTTGATTTGTGTCTGTTTTTGTAATGTTAATTAGGCCAAGAGTTTCAATACTTTACGTACCTTAAATATTGTCTTCCTTACAAAATATGTAATTTGGGTAAAATTGATAAAAACACAAGAATCTTGCAATTCAATGACTACCATAGGAATAACCCATAACTCTTATTTGACAGGAACTTTGTTTTGAGGTCTTTTTTATGATGATGAATAATTAGGAGTTTACAAAGATAAGCAATGAAACAACATGGAAATGTTTTAAAGTAATATAATACTTAATATAAGTGAAAGAAACTTATGCAATATTTTCATGTATTTTCATTATAATTTATAGCCGTACATATAAAAGTGGTACAACACATATAATGTAATGGATATCTTATAGGAATCTAGAAGCAATAAATGGTGTGAATAGTGATGAGTTAGTGAAAATTGTCTTTTAAAATTTAATTTAATATTGTTTTATCAATAAATACAAATTAAAATAAATGGAAAAGAAACTCACTGAAGACCTATGATTAATGAATTTAATCAATTGACTTAATTTACAAAATAATAATAATGAGGCTAAAATTGCAACTACTCTAGAAGGAAAAAATATATATATAGGCAAGTTCAATAAAAGGAGTCTTGTAAGATAACAAAAGTTGGGAAATCAATCATTCATAGCTAAATCAACAAGTTTAATACCATTAGTGAAGTTCCATATGTCACAGCTTGAAATATCATGATTGCCAATTGTGAAAAGTTGATAATCCTGTTGTTACAAAACGGAAGGTATTTTGAACAAGTATGTCCAAATTCAAGTGATAATAAGTTCATAGCTTATTATCAATGAAAACAAACATGTATTGCAATAAAAATCCCCACTGTGGATAATATTTTCTGTATTTGGGAATAAACTGCAGATGCATTTTTAAGTCATGACTGTTAAGTCGTGCTGATAATGTTTATTTCTCTAACAGTGGAGAGATTTTTTCCTGAATAATGTATCATTATTATTGAGTTATTCCTGTATTTAAATTTTCCTAAAGTTTTTTAATTATCTATTAATCAGTATTCCACTTCTAACATCATAGCCAGTGAGCAGCATTAATGTTTGAGTGTGCCTCTGCTTCTGTGTGTGTGTTTCTGTTAGATAGTTAATACTGAGATAAATAAAGGTTGTCTATTTTCGCTTCCAAATATTGCTCCTAGATTTAAAAAAATGAAAAAAGGCTCAGACCCAATTATGCCTTCTATATTTAGAAAGTATTAAACATTTATTAGAAAGCAAGCACAAAAAAATGCCCTAGAGTTTATTCTGTAGGCTTATTTAAGTTCTAGCTTAATGTGAACTTAATACCTTTTAGGTATTGTGATTGTGTATTATAAGCTTAATACGCCTTAGGTTTTGTGATCATCATCTTTTATGAAAACTTCAATTAAGACAAATGTCAAAATTCCAAAAGCAGGATTCTCTCACTTTATGGCTATACAATCAGAATCTTCTGTAGTTGATGACTCAACCTAAAAGGTTAGCCAAAATCATTTCAAAAATAAAGGCTGTAGGCTGCTCTGATTTTTCTACTCATCTATGCAAAGCTGGGAAGTATTGCTAAAACATGCTGCTGCTGCTGCTGCTAAGTCACTTCAGTCGTGTCCGACTCTGTGTGACCTCATGGACGGCAGCCCACCAGGCTCCCCCATCCCTGGGATTCTCCAGGCAGGAACACTGGAGTGGGTTGCCATTTCCTTCTCCAATGCATGAAAGTGAAAGGTGAAAGTGAAGTTGCTCAGTTGTGTCCGACTCTTAGCGACCCCATGGACTGCAGCCTACCAGTCACCTCCATCCATGGGATTTTCCAAGCAAGAGTACTGGAGTGGGATGCCATTTTCTTCTCCTAAAATATGCTAGAAGTCCACTTATCTTGAACACTTTTAACGTCATCTTTGTGAGCTCATTCTTGATATTCACAGTGCTAGTCAAGAGGCCACTGTTTTCATCACTGAAAACCCATTTCTGAGTAAACATTTTCATTTTCCAAATGTTCGTTATTGATGGGAATAAGGATACCAGAAGACTTGTAGCCCCCACCCCAGGGAATGTGGGGTTCCTGATGAAATGTCACTCCTCTATTCTTGCATTTTTTAATGGAATGATTAAAGCACCTGCTGCTGCTAAGTCACTTCAGTTCTGTCTGACTCTGTGTGACCCCATAGACAGCAGCCCACCAGGCTCCCCTGTCCCTGGGATTCTCCAGGCAAGAACACTGGAGTAAGTTGCCATTTCCTTCTCCAATGCATGGAAGTGAAAAGTGAAAGTGAAGTCGCTCAGTTGTGTCCGACTCCTAGCGACCCCATGGACCGCAGCCCACCAGGCCCCTCCGTCCATGGGATTTTCCAGGCAAGAGTACTGGAGTGGGTTGCCATTGCCTTCTCCGATTAAAGCACCTAATGATAGCTTAATTTTAGTAACCCGCACATAATAAGGCATTGAATATGCTATAATATTTTAAGAAAAATTGTAGACATCGTGACTACGTGGGTGTTTGTAATATTAAGGGCAAGGTTGGATAATGCTTTGGAAATCCTTGGTTGCAGCTTCTATGGCAAAATGTCTTCTAAATTCTTGCATGAACCCTGTATAACAGTAACCTCCAGAAAGGTGAAGTGGTAATCTCTCATTATCAGCAGTGAACTTACCACCAATCATAATGATAGTTATTGTTATTATAAGTAATAGGAGTCATACTGGATTAAAAAGTCATAGCAACACTAATAATCATGATACAGGAAGAACATAAAGACTAGCTAATGTTTCTTGAGTCTTTATTCTATGCTGTAGCTCCTTAGTCAGTCACACAGTGACTCGGCTGCTGTTATTTTATCTTGAACATTCTGATTAAGAATCTTACATAATTTTTAAGCAGCAGATATGGAAAACAAATTCTTTACTCAGATTCTAAAATATGTACTCATTTCCACAGCCTTAGACTGCTTCTTTTTTGTCAAAGCTTTTATAAGGATTCTTATAAAAATTTTTAGACACATTTCTGGAATAAGAATAGTTTATAGGGGAAGAAAAGATCTAGAGTTTTTCAGTTTATTAAAAGTTGTGCCAGGAAAAAAAATGTGGAAAACTTTATTTCTGTTTATAAAGGCATTCCACTTCCGTATAAAGATATGACTCAGATCCATTGAAAATAGGTTGAGATACATTTTTTTTTCACATGAAAGTTTCTGGGAGATCATATAAACAGAGCCTCTCTGTGGAACCTCTATTTTCCCCAGAGCATGGTCAGCTTTTCATTGAAACTACTGAAGTAGCTTTTAGAGAACAGAATAACAAATAGACATTTTTGGTCCATAGACTTCTTAACAAAGTTTCAGATAAATGGTATGTAAAATAGTTCTTAAATGTTTACAGTTTGCTGGGAATGAACCCCTGTCCTAAGCTTACTTACAATGACTTTTTCTCAATTGTTGCTATATTAAGATTTTAATAAGATCTCTTAACAGTTTTGTGTCATCATTTATGCTCAAAGGTTCAGTCTGTTATATTGAAAAATCTGTTTTACATTTATGTACTTTAAGAATTCAGGATCTTGAATATAAAAACCTAATTAAGCAATTAATTAAGAGCAGGCATTTTTCCAAAATAATTCTCAATAGGGTTACATTATACAGTTGCATATTGTTTTAGCTTAGACTGCCAAAACAAAATACCATAGACTGGTGGCCTAAATAGCAGAACTGTGTGTCTTATAGTTCTCAAGGCTGGGAAGTCCAAGATCAAGTACCAGCATGGTTGCTGCTGGTGACCGGTCTTTTCCTGACTGGTAGAAAGCCACCTTCTCACTGTATCCTCACTGGGTGGAGAGATACAGACAGAGAGTGAGGGAGCCAGCTCTCTGGTGTCTCTTGTAAGAGCGCTAACCTCATCATAAGGGCACTGCCTTCACGACCTCATTTAACCCTGATCACCTCACAAAAACCTCCTGTCTGAATACCTTCACATTGGAGGTTGTGCTTCAGCATATGCATTTTGGGGGAAACAAACATTTAGTTCATAGCACATATGATCAGCTATAGAGTCAAGAGTCCCTTGTTTATAGTTTTTCACTCGAAGGGAATAACATATGTGAATTAATAAAATTGGCATATTTTATCCAACTTGTACTGATAATGCACATTCTGATGGCTGTTATGATGATGTTAAGGAAATAAAAAAGTGCTGGACCAGAACTCTCTATGGTGCTTTCCCTAAAATGTTTTTATTTCTGAGTTTATTATTTGTTGTTCTTGGCTGTTATGAAAGTTAAGCAGAGTATAGGAGAAGTTGACTGCTCATGAGGTGACGGTGATGTCTGCTCAGTTACAGATTTAGAAATGACGGCTATTATTATGAAGCCAGCTATTCTGGTATTACGAGGGCCAAATGAGATCATGAATGTGAAAGAGTTTTGAGAATGAGCTTACTAATGATTAGTCTACTATCTATTAGTAGTCAAAGTATCAAGGCAATATTCAGTATATGGAGAGAGTGAAGACAATGGGTAAAGTCTGTAAACTTTTTAAATGCAAGAGCTTCTATCACATTATAGCATAATAATAACTAACAGGAAAATATATAATACAGAAATGGTACATATTTATATAGTTATCATCTTAAATATCTATAATCATAACTAATGTATAACAGAGTAGTTTAGGAAAAATTAATTTAAACTTAGGGGGAATTCTTCTGTCAGTTGAACACAATTGTTTGTTTAAACCATGAATTTGGGCTCCAGTTGGTATTTTCATTCATGATTCATGATAAACTTGTTTAAGAATAGCTATATGTATTTAAAATTAAATTGGTTATTTTTCCAATATATTTACAGTTATAATTGCAGTATATATAATGGCCCTAAATGGTCTTTTAGTCTTCACTTTTTTCCTTTTGGTTAACCTGAGCCTTTCTGAACTAGAGCAACCCTATTTTAAGTTTACTTCTTATTATGTAAGAGCAGAAACAGTAGTTTGTATATTCTTTATAAAATCTATTTTGCAGAAATATCTAAGTGTTGCTAAAGTAGTAAAATGAATTTTATAAAGGTAAGTTTTTTAATTTTTTTAAAGTCTAGTTAAATAATTGCACCTGATCTATTTTTAAGGTAATTTTTGAACTGAAGACATCATTTGGAAAAATGCCTAAAATATTTTTTCACTCTCAGGCCCTATAGTTCAGAATTTGACATAAATCCAAACACTTCCATTTCCAGGTCAGGTCAAAAAGTCAAAACTGTTTGTTTTGCAGTAGCTTTCAATGACTCCAGTAGTCCATAATCCAGAAGCAATTGTTTCCTTATTAATACTTAATTTTTCTTATAATGTATTCACACAAAAAGGAGTGCCCCATCACTGGGGTTGTTTGTTCTGTATTTAAGGGGAGCATTTGGTGGTCTTTTGACAGTTTTTCTTGGGGGCATAGATTTCACATTATGGTAATACTTGTTGTAGTTTGGGGAAAAGTAATTATACATAATTCTATATTTTATTTGGGAACAATAATTAAGTAAATGTTATTTATTTTATATGTTTCATTAGGCCCAGTTTACTTGAAGTCATGCTATAACATAATATTTTCCTTTCAATATGGTTTGAATTAAAGTAATTGTTAAGGTAAAACAAACCCTTACATGAACCCCACCGATAACGTCACAGCTTCTGTTGACTTTTAAGTTCTTACTTCAACACAGCAAAACTCACTGACCTGAAACTTATTTGATATAAGAAACTGAAATATTCTTACTCAAACCTCTGATTAGAGCCTCCTCTTTAAAGCAGAAGTATCATAATGTACTACATTTTCATCAAAGGATCTGAATTTGAATCTCAACTATCAAGTATTATTTTTGTGATCATGCTGCTAAGTCACTTCAGTCGTGTCCGACTCTGTGTGACCCCATAGACAGCGGCCCACCAGGCTCCGCCGTCCTTGGGATTCTCCAGGCAAGAACACTGGAGTGGGTTGCCATTTCCTTCTCCAATGCAGGAAAGTGAAAAGTGAAAGTGAAGTCGCTCTGTCATGTCTGACTCTTAGCAGCCCCATGGACTGCAGCCTACCAGGCTCCTCAGTCCATGAGATTTTCCAGGCAAGAGTACTGGAGTGGGGTGCCATTGTCTTCTCCGTTGTGATCATGAGGAAGTGCTAAATATATAAATTTTCAATTATTTTCCCCTGTAAAATTGAGATAAAAGCTATCTTGCCAGATCAAATGAGAAAATGAATAGGGGAGTCTAAAAAATTCTTGTTATTTTTTTCTACTGAAACTTCATCATAGCATACTTTTCCCATAAGAAACTCATAGTGAAAAGGAATCATCCATTTTTTGCTGAGTTTTTCAGATATCCTAGGCTTTACTCATTTAAAATACCAAATCTTTTTTTCTAGTTGAACTCTTTTGATTGAGCATTTTTCTAAGAATTATTTTGTATGTATTTTTTCCTTCAAATGCCTGGTTAGTATAACCTTATATTTAAATATTCATCAAAATCATTAGCAAAAATTTGATGTGTTATTCTGTGGCAGGTTCCCTTCTAGGCCTTGAGTATCAGTTCAGTTCAGTCTTTCAGTTGTGTCTGACTCTGTCATGCCATGGACTGCCACACGCCAGGCTTCCCTGTCTATCACCAACTCCCAGAGTTTGCTCAAGCACATGTCCACTGAGTTGGTGATGCCATCCAACCATCTCATCCTCTGTCGGCCCCTTCTCCTCCTGCCTTCAATCTTCCCCAGCATCAGGATCTTTTCCAGTGAGTCAGTTCTTTGCATCAGGTAGCCGAAGTATTGGAGCTTCAGCTTCAGCATCAGTTCTTCCAATGAATATTCAGGACTGATTCCTTTTAGGATTGATTGGTTTGATCTCTTTTCTGTCCAAGGGGCTCTCAAGAGTCTTCTCCGACACCACAGTTCAGAAACATCAATTCTTTGGTGCTCAGCCTTCTTTATGGTCCAACTCTCACATCTATCCATGACTACTAGAAAAGCCATAGCTTTGACTAGATGGACCTTTGTTGGCAAAGTAATGTCTCTGCTTTTTAATATGCTGTTTAGGTTGTTCCCTTGTGGCTTAGCTGGTAAAGAATCCGCCTGCAATCTGGGAGACCTGGGTTCGATCCCTGAGTTGGGAAGATCCCCTGGAGTAGGGAAAGGCTACCCACTCCAGTATTCTGGCCTGGAGAATTCCATGGAATGTATAGACCATGGGATTGCAAAGAGTCGGACATGACTGAGTGACTTTCGCTTTAGGTTGGTCGTAGCTTTTCCTCCAAGGAGCAAGTGTCTTTTATTTTCATGGCTACAGTCACCATCTGCAGTGATATTGGTGCCCAAGAAAATAGTATAAACTGATAGAAAAACAAAGATAGGTCATTCATTCACAGAGTGTATGAATGAGTAGGGAGACAGGCATTAGGTAAGAGCAAACATATAAATGCATAAAAATTGTGAGAAGTGCTAAGAAGGAAAACAAGAGGGCTCTGCAAGAAAGAGCAGGAGAACTGCTTTAGACTGAGTGATCAAGAAAGGTGTCTCCAAGAAAGTGAAACTTTAGCTGAGATCTTAAGAATGAAAGACGCCAGTCTTACAGAATATGGGGGAAAGTATTACAGGCACTGGACAGGGTGACAAGTAGCCTTGGTAGAAAAAGGACCTGTTTTATTTTCAGGAAACTGACAGAAAACCATGGTGGCTGGAACACAGAGACATGGACAGTTGTCTGACATAGATGTAGAGTCCTGTACATTTATAAAGCATGTCTAAAAAATAGCTTATAGAAACCAGTTGATGTGGGCTTCTCAGGTGGCATTAGTGGGAAAGAACCTTCCTACTAATGTAGGAGACGTAAGAGACATGGGTTCAATCCCTGGGTTGGAAAGATCCCCTGGAGGAGAGCATGGCAACCGACTCCAGTTTTCTTGCCTGGAGAATCCCATGGACAGAGGAGCCTGGCAGGCTACAGTCTATAGGGTCACAAAGAGTCAGATGTGACTGAAGCATGTAGCACACACCAGTTGACTGAAGCATGTAGCACACACCCAGTTGAGATATGTAAGGCATTGGTTATTTTTGTTTTAACAAAAAAATACACTGAAGGTTAAGAGATGACTTGCCTAAAGTTACCTTGTCATTAGGTTAGACGAGAGCTCCAGTCTCTGACACTTAGTCCTGGGCTCTTTCTCCTGTGAAAATCCTCTGGCTGAACATTTTCATACTTTCCCAGTGGCCAAGGTCATCATTTTGTAAACAGTTAATGAACTGAAACCCTGAAGGGCAGTTGGAGTATGGAAGGTCAGTTTCCCTTATGTAAAAATCTGTTGGATTCTTGTATTTGGATGATAATTTTTTGTTTTCTCTGCTGTTGAGTTACTCCTCAGTTATTGTCGGTTATGCTTTCCCTTTTCTTTTTAGGAACCACAGACATGAAAATTAGTGTAGCTGGTTTCTTAGGTATGTGTACAGTCTCTTAGGCATGTGTAAAGTAATAGTAAACAAGTAGCCTCTGAGTAAGAGCCCACTGGACTGTCCTATTAATATAGTCCATGAATTCAGGTGTGTGTACTTTGATATTATTTCTGACTGTTCATAAGTCTAGTTTGTTTGGCCTTTATTTGGGTCTTTTCCTGATGAGGTTGTGAGGGTTCATCATAAGTGAGACATTCCTGGTGTTTGGGAATGAAACTGTGTATCTCCTAATATTCTTTTGTCTCAGTAGTCCATCATGGGTATATAATCCTTCTTAATTGTAAAATGGGTTTTACTTTGGAAATATTTGCCCATATCCTCTGTAGCAAAAGGCAGCATGCTTACTGCCCATGATGATGATGATGATGATGATGATGATAATAATAAATGAGTTCCCTAAGCTCAGAGTAGTTTTGCTGTAATGCAGCCCACAGTGTGTGCAGATGTCACGTCACTCTGTGGGAATTGGAACTCAGTAACGGTCACAAGGAAATGCTAATATTCTGGCTTCTGCTATTGCTGTGAGTAATAAAGTCCTTTATCTATGACCCCGAAGTCCCCTGTATTCTTCCAGCATATAGGAAATTGTGATATGTTAACCTGTTAGCATATAAATAAAAATCTTTGCCAATTTTATCATGAGGATAGCATGCTGAAAGGGCTTCCCTGGTGACTCAGCTGTAAAAAATCTGCTTGCAATGCAGGAGAAGCAGCTTCGATCCTTGGGTTGGGAAGATCCCCTGGAGAAGGAAATGGCAACCCATACCAGCATTCTTGCCTGGGAAATCCCATGAACAGAGGAGCCTGGCAGGCCACAGTCCTTGGGGTTGTAAGAGTTGGATACAACTTAGTGACTAAACCACCACAGGATGCTGAAAAAGACATGGCTTTTTGGAAGAGAAATAATGAGGAGAATCTCATGGCCCAATTCATAGGATTTGAGGGGAATTCATGGGTTTCCTTAGTGAATGTGTTGACCAACTCTTCTGATCAGTTAGGGAATAAGCATTCTTCATTTATTGTCTGGAATAATCATTCTTCATTTATTGTCTGTTAATGAAGACAAGTTGGGGATGTAGTTGTAGTTTAAGTACCCAGAAGCAGGTTCAAAGTCAGCTGTCTGAAAGGTACCATGGTTCTTGCTAAGTGTATTCCAGGCATGGAATTCCTTGCCAATCAATGTCAAAGATACCCCATTTTGACAAGTCATACAATGATTCATCTTGATCTGGAGGAAGGTTCTGACTCTCTCTAAACAACAGCTATAATTTCACACCCTAAGTAGGAAAGGAGGAAAGTTTGAAATCATAATGGGTATAAACTAAACAAATGTCTAGAACTTTGGTTCATTTGGAAGATGAAGGTGCTTGGTGTATATATAATACTTGTTAAGGAAGAAGAGCAATAGTTGGTCTCTTTTATGGCTTAGCCACTCCTGCTGTCTGCCATACCAATCTTAGATTCACTAGGAGATAGCAGTGAAAGGTCTTAGAGTTCCTTCAGTGGCTAGACTGTTGTAAGGGCTTGTCCCTGAAACAAACAAACAAAAAATTTTCATGGAAAACCATAGATGAGGTATTGACTACTATTTGGGTTCTTCTTATTGACCTGGCATTCTACCCAAGATGATCTATTGGAAAATAAGAAACTGACCCAAAGAAATCTAGACAACTTCTTGCATTTGTCCTCTTTGCCTTGGAAAATTCCTGTAATTCTTAAGTTGAAATGGGGATAGAATGTTAGATATGTTATAATACTAGAGCAATGACTGCCTTAGGTTAAAAAGGACTTCTCGGCTGTGCAAATCAAACCCTTGTCAACCAAAGGGAGCAAATACCATTGCCACATCAGAAGTGTTATGACTACTAAGTCTGAAGGTTCCCCAAGAGGAAATAGATGATGTCAGTGATGGAGATCTTGCTGCCCGATACAGAGCATTGCATGGACTGAAAGTATTAGAAGTTCATTTGACCAAGCTCTGAGTCAGTTACCAATCAAAACTGAAAATGAATATAGTTTGTTTACTAGCATGGGGCTCTTCTTTCCCTCACTGCCCCTAGATCCTTCACCCCCTGAACCCCAACTTCAGCTTCTTTAAGGAGAAAGATGGTTAGGAATGAGGCTATCTTGAAGAAAGACCAAAATGCACCCATCCAGATGGTGGGGTAAGAAATATATAATATGCTGGGAAACTCTGGGTAGGAGAGGGACTTAAGCTTTCCTAGCCATGTGAGATAGACATACCCAGTTCTCCATCTTATCCATCCATTGGAGGGAGGGAGTACCTCAATTTAGTGAACATGTCTTGAGCTTGGTTTGCAGTGGGGAAAGGAAGCTAGCAGACCTTGTGAGTGGGACCTATTGGTCAGTTCTGTGTATCATTGTTAGAGCTTCCACTACTGAATTTAGATGCTTATTCTGTGAATGCTAATAAATCTGATGAATGCTAATAAATCTGAGGATTCTCCTAATCTGAAAGAGCTGCATAGAGAGATGTGCCAGTACCTTTGGAACCCTGCAACCTTAGTGACTTCTTTTGAGCTTCAAGTTTCTATGACTTTGCTGCTTGAAACTTCCAGCAAAAGAGGCAGCCTTCTTCACCCATAGGTGCCAGTTGGGGTGCTGAATTCATCACTTGTGTGACTCGGATAATAAAAGTGGCACACCTTGTCCCTTAACCTTACCAAATAGTCCATCAGCAGAAGCAGAATGTGGCCCAACACTTTCACCTCTCATTTGGGAAGCCTCTGGACATCTTTCAGTGTCTTCCTTGTTATTCCCACAACTTATTCATTCATTTCATAGGGCAAATAAATGCCACTGGTTAGTGGTATGAACAAATGGAGATCGAACTCACTGGTCCCCCAAACAAGACTAAACTCGGCCATTGGAGCTGCAAGAAGCCACATGGGAGGTACCATCCACCTGCGCTTTTCCCACTGATGCCTGTTCCACTGTCGTGTCCCATCAAATGTACTTGCCGTTTAGAAGACTTTTATGTTAGAGTTGTCATACTGCTACTGCTGCTGCTAAGTCGCTTCAGTCGTGTCCGACTCTGTACGACCCCATAGACGGCAGCCCACCAGGCTCCCCCGTCCCTGGGATTCTCCAGGCAAGAACACTGGAGTGGGTTGCCATTTCCTTCTCCAATGCATGAAAGTGAAAAGTGAAAGTGAAGTCGCTCAGTCGTGTCCGACTCTTAGTGACCCCATGGACTGCAGCCTACCAGGCTCCTCTGCCCATGGGATTTTCCAGGCAAGAGTACTGGAGTGGGATGCCATTGCCTTTGGATTATAGATCATATATCATCAAAAGTGGGACTCTATCTAAAATGAACCCACCCTTGGTCACTCAGGGGAGTTTCATGGAGGAGAAACAAACTAATTATTTATGTGTGCCCTATGGGACATTATCTCTGTCTCCAGTTAGAAGGGCTTCCTTGGCATCTCAGATGGTAACGAATCTACCTGCAGTGTGGGAGACCTGGGTTCGATCCCTGGGTTAGGAAGATCCCCTGAAGAAGGGAATGGGAACCCACTCCAGTATTCTTGCCTGGAGAATTCAATGGATGGAGGAGCCTGACAGGCTACAGTCTATGGGGTTGCAAAGAGTCAGACACAACTGAGAGTCTGACATACACACACCAGTTAGAAGTGATAGGAAGTTTGTTCGTGATTTTAGCTGATGTGATCAATGACATGAACTTGGCCCTGGAATGGATTCAGACCAGACTCAACTCACTGGCCAGGTTGTTGTAGAGGACAGAATTTTCCTAGAGTTCCTCTTGTGGGGCAGTTTGGTGTCTGTAGATGAGGTAGAAAGGTTGATACAGAAATTTAAGGATAACGCCACCTGATTGACTTTGGTGGTTTCTGAGATTTGCCTAGCTGATTTGGTCTAGGTTGAGGGGGGCATGGTTGAGGTCTGTTCTTCAGGTTGGTCTAATCCTGCTAATTAGGTGAGTTTAGATATAGAGTTTGAAGAAAAGGAGGAACCCATAATTCTGGCTTCTGGATTTATTTCTATGGAAAATGTGAGACAGTAAAGATAAGCTTGGTGGAAAAATAATAAAGCATAATACTGGACATGTTAAAGTTTGATATGGCTGTGAGATATTCACATAGAGATATAAATTAGTTAGGAGAAGGTAAGAGTTTAGAACTCAAGAGGATGGATCTTAATAGTGATAAAACTTGGGGAATTTGCAACCTACAGATAGTATTAAGACGTGGGACTAGATGAGAGGAAACATTGGGTTGGTCAAAAAGTCCATTTGGGTTTTTTTGTAAATTGTTATGGAAAAATCCAAATGAACTTTTTGGCCAACCAAATATAAAATTTGAGTGGTTTGGGACAGATCATGCGTTTTGCCAGTAGACTCACCTCTTCTTGGTTCACTTCTCTCCTTCACATTACACACTTGGCCTCTCAATATATTTGAGTTTGTCGGCCTTATCATAGAAAGAAGGAAAAAGGTTAAAAAAATGGTGACCGTAATTACTGCATTGATTACTATGCGGTATTTGTTACACAAGGTCATGGACTTAATTTGCTCAATGTTTGTTTAAAATAGTCTCTTAGGGTTCAAATTTTATATTTCTTATATTCTAATATAAGATACCACATCAACAACCTGGCTAAGAAGACTGCTATAGTTATATAAGGCTGTTTAGTTTTGATTCAATATGACCCTTTTCAAACCAGCAATTTGGGAACTTATTGTACACACAGAAATTTAAAATTGTTTTTCTCTCCCTACTCCATGATTTTTCAGTTGTTAGAATTATTTGATTGAACTTTTGATCTTTTGTCCTCTCATGTTGGCTCTGCTTATTTCTTAATTTTTAATATCAATCTTTAGGATTTTCCCCAAACTGTCTTATAACTAATAAGCCAATAATGAAAAATGGAAGGAAATGCTATAAAAGAGCCTGGAGGTATTTTATAACTCTGGAGATGGAGGGTTCTTGAGAGATTACTACAAAGTACAAAAGAGGAGATGATGCCACTGAGCAGAGAAGGAACAAAGAAAGAGCAGTGGTTACAGATGCACCTACCCCATGCAAAGTTTATGGAGGGTGAGTAGTCAAGGTGAATATGAAAGATGTATCCCATGACACTGCAGTAACTGATTTATTATCTTGATTTAAAAAAAAATATGTGATTTCTACTAAACCTTAAGCGTTGTCATGATTGACTAAACTTAATCTTGTTTTGTATGTTGCTTGAAAGGATACTTTTGCATTTAACAAATACCACTGGAGTATGGACACCAGGCAAGTCACTACTGGAATGTACCAATAGCCAGCTGTTCGTAATAGCTTTGCTTTTTATCAGAATGTGGGTTAGGCCCCCACTGAAGGCATTTACATTACTGAAAGGTAGAACTGAAGGGACTAAACAGAGGGTTTGGAAGTCAAAGTGCCATTTTCAGTATTTAAAAAAATTTTAAATTAAAGTTGATTTATAATATCATGTAAGTTTCAGGCATACAGCACATAAATTCAGATATATTTATATATGGTATATGTGTATTATATATACAGGGAGATTCTTTATCCTTATAGGTTATTACAAAATATTGAGTGTAGTTCCCTGTACTGTACAGTAGGTTCTTATTGGTTATCTATGTTATTTGTAAATCCTAGGCTCCTAATTTATCCCTAAATGGCAACCCACTCCAGTGTTCTTGCCTGGAGAATTCCAGGGACGGGGGAGCTGGTGGGCTTCCGTCTATGGGGCTGCACAAAGTCGGCATGACTGAAGCGACTTAGCAGCAGCAGCATCCCATCCCCTTCCCCTTTTGGTAACCATTTTGTTTTCTGTGTCTGTGAGTATTTTATGTATTTTATTAGTACATATTTTAATATATAAGGAAAACCAAGCATTTACTTGGCTTCATAATAAGGCTCTGCTGCTGCTGCTGCTGCTAAGTCGCTCAGTCGTGTCTGACTATTCCCAACCCCATGCTGCAGCCTACCAGGCTCCTCCATCCATGGGATTTTCCAGGCAAGAGTACTGGAGTGGGTTGCCATCGCCCTCTCTGTAATAAGGCTCTACTGACTTCTAAAAACATCTAGTACCTTTGATTTGGGCTATTTTATTAGCTTATTTGCTCTTAGAGTCTTATGTCATAAAAATTAGCAGCAGTGATTGACAGATATAATGCCTGATTTTAAGCATGGCTAATGAAAGCAATTATGGGTAATTTAAATCTGTTCTGTGAATGGAGTATTTAATTTTGTGGTTTGCGTTGAAAAACAAGTGCTATATCATTGATACTCTGAGGTAGAGACCTTTATTTTACGGATGGGGAAACAAATACTCAGAAAGAATAGTTTATCTATTTGTTAGGTCTCATAATTAATTGATTGTGATACACAGGGGCTAGAAGGACATCCTAACGATCTTTGTCCATAAAATGTTATTTAAAAAAACCATTGGTGTAATTTTCATCCTTAAGTATAACAATATAAAGTAAAAGTTTACATTTACTTTTATGATTCTGGGAACACTTTGTTGCCCTGATGTAAGCTGAGATAATGATTATATTTCTCAGAAAAAATTGTAGTTATCTGTGCTCTTTAAGAGTTGAAACTACAAATGCCATTTATTTTCATGTTTATATTTTCCTTATCTACAGGGTTTTCATCACATGTGGCTCATTGCCCTCTCTCCACTCCCCCGGCCCCAACCCCACCCAGTCCCCTGAGATTGGGAGAGAAACTTATCACCCAGGCAGCCTTCTTTAATTTATGAAGAAATTATTTTGCCCTCCTCAGAGTTTTAGATATGGTTTGTTGGGTCTCAGTTGGAATAGAAAGAGACATAGAATTTTGCTTCAGTGAATGTTTCTAGAGGTCTTCAGAGTTTAGGAAATATTGAATAACTTATAATCCCTTTAAAAAGTAGCCAATTCAAAAGCATATTCTGTTGAACTTAAAAACTCTGATGTATACTACAATACTCAAGAAGCTCTAGGTAGAGGCAAAACTATTATGTATATTAATAGGATAGATAAACAGTAAGATCCTATTGTGTAGCATGGGGAACTATATTCAATATTTTGTGACAAACCATAATGGGAAAGAATATGAAAAATTATATATATATACACACGTATATGTATAGCCTAGTCACCTTGCTTTACGGAAGAAATTAACACAACACTGTAAATCAACTATACTTCAATAAAATTGAAAAAAATAAAGAACCTCTAACTACTTAAGACAGCTTGGCTGCAAAGAAGACACTGCGTTTTAGTGATTTTGACCATATGAAGATCAAAGAACTGAATCTGTCAAAAATAGGATCTCTAAAATAATTAATCAACACATTTTATTAACGCTAATAGAACAAGGCAGTCCTCTGTCAAGGAAGTATTGTAGTGTCATCAAAACCCTGCCTAAACATCCACTGCGGGTGAGATGTAGACGTAGACCCTTAAGCAGTTTCTCAGCCGCAGCATCCATGCCCAGTACTCTGGGGAGATAGCGCCGTCTTCAGTTCCTAAGGACGCTGAGGTTTCTGTAGTGCAGTGCAGACCTCAAATAGGTAGTGGCTTTTCATTCATTTCAGCCTTCAGAAATGAAAATGACTTCAAGAAACATTTGTGCTGCAAATTACTCAGAATGAGATATTGGATCCTTGGCTGTTGGTCTTTATTTGGAGACCTTTCCCTTACTGTATCATAGAGCCACACTAGAGACCAAGAAAAATGAAAGGAGAAGAAACCATCCCAGAATTATGTAGACAAATTGGAGGCAGTAATCCCCATAATGCCTGTAAATGCTAAATTGAAATATTGTAGGAGGAATTTATGACATGAACTTAGCCTTTTGTTTTTCTTTTTGAGATCTATGAGACATATTTTTAAAGGGATAGATGTGGAAAGTTCATAACATTATTTACTTGAAAGAAAACAATTCTTTTTTTGCTATAAACCATTAGAAAGAAAGGGAACCTCGGTGCCAGAAAATAGACTTATTTGCACTAGCCTTATCTCTTTGAATTTAACTCTTCTGTTTCCTTTTCATTTCTTTACAGTTTAGCATATCTCTGTTTTGAAAACACAAAGGGTTTTCTTTTAGAAAATATTTTATGTAAAATGATAACTGCTGTGTGAGCACTTTTGTGTTCACCCCTTCCTCTACCTCAAATAAAACTACATTAAAGATGAATGAAATTAAAATGCCTATAATTATCTTTTCACTTTGTCAGCATGCACATATGTGTGCTTACGGGAAGAAGACAATTTTGTGCTTGTTGGAGAGATGTAATAGTGAAAGTGAAATCTTAAAAGCCTTCTGCCTCATCAAAAAAAAAAAAAAAAAAAAAAAAAGCCGTAAAATGCTAGTTGGCACTTTAAAAGAATACCAATCCTTATTTAATCCTTATTTAAACGTGTACCAATTCTTAACTTGCCATGAAGTATTTCTTCTGCAGAAATGTTTCACTTTAAAAGAAACTCAAGTAAAATTTGCTTTTAGAAAATTTAATGCAGGGATTTAAACTCTTCAAGTAGATACCCCGATGGGTTATGAATGTGTCCCCATGACAACAGGTTGACAGCCTAGGAATCAGGATAAATACTTTAGATCCCAGTGAAAGACGGGAGCTGTTGATGGGGGTGACCTCTGATGGCAAGTCATCTTACTATAAACAGAAAGGCGTGGAAAGCCATTGGTCAGAGCCAAGAGTGTTTACTCTCCAGGTCTCCTGGTTAACCTAAATAAACGCACTGCTTCTGGAGCACAGAGGTTCATGACAGAGCAAGGTGTTTTTAAAGCTACCTGGATGTTGGTTCGGGACTATAAACTCTGCAGACTGTTCTGTAATCCTTGAACCGGATTTCATTCTGCTCTCACTGGAAAATGGAATTTATTGGCTGTTGAACTTCACGCACATGCACGCACACACAAAACTTCCAAATAAAACTGGAATTAGCTTCAGGTTTTTGGACTTTGAATGAGGTAAGTTGAATTTAGCATTTGATTGAGGCATTATAATTGTGTTATGTGGTAAATCCTTGAAGTGTAGGCAGTTCTATCTTAGCAAATAGTATTAGGTAAAATAAGTTTGGATTTTTCTCAGTTTTAGCCCAAGGATGATAGAAGAAATATGTGCATAAAATTTGAGTGAATAGGTCATTATAGAGAAAATCCCTAGTCGGTCCATGCTGAAGCTGTTAAATACCTTTTGTCTTTACTTAATAAAATTAAATAATTTTGAATTTTAATTCAATTAAATTACTACTATAATTTATATTAATGCTAAGAAGAAATGCAGGTGATAAAAATAATTGATAATTAACAGATTAGTGCTCCTTAGAAAACTGTAATAGACTTTGAGGGATTTTTCCCTTTTAATAAGATGCATGATGTAGGATTTTAAAAATTAATACCAGCTATTTAAATGAAAGGCTTTTTTTTTTTTCTGGATAATTTTTGTTTTGAAATCTTGTGCTGAATTGAATATTTTCATTAGATTTCAGATGTAGTCATCTCAATAAGCATGTTATATTTTCTATGAAAACAAATGTTTTCCCCCATTTATGGAACTTTTTTCCCCCAAAATTATGATCTTAAGTTTAATTTTAGTTTCATAACAATACCTTAAGTTTCCAGTTAGTCTTTACCTTCATTTGAATATGCCCTTGAACACCTGCTTTGATTTAAAACCTTGAGGTGGAAGCCTTTGGAATGCTTTGGGTTAAATTACTTATATGCATATATATATATGTATATGTACAAATCTTTGAATCTCATGAAGAAAGATTGTGAATTGTTGTTTTTGCTGCATCAAGGAACCAAACTGTGGGTGAATTGTCCCAGTAATTGTAGTATCTTAAGGATTTCTTTCATTCAAGATTACTGAGGAAAGGTTTGCTTTCTATTGGTACTGTTTTATTTTCTTGTGAGAAAAGCATAATTCAGGAGGAGAAAATGTCTTCTAATTCTAAGTGTCTGTGAAAACTGATTTACTGCCAGAGTTAGATTGTTTAGGAAACCTGTTTGAAGGAAGGGAGGATGAATTATCACAGCCAATAAGTTTGCCAGGATGGTTTCCAGGGTCTACTGAGCATCAGTCAGCACTATCTAGTTTCCTGCTCCCTTTCCTGACTTGCGGTTACTATTTTCTGGAACCCTGTGTAATTGAATAATGATGTTGCACTACCTTATTTCACTTTTTGCCTATTTATTCTCTCACCTAACCTTTCCTAAACTACTAAAATATTATCAAACTGACAACAAAAGCAAATACTAATAATCATATGATGTGCTGTGTTATAACTTCTTAGGGAGAGGGGGAGGAGAGGGAAGAAGAGAGAAAGAGAGATAGGAGAGGCCAATTTTTAAAATCCCTTTGATTTCTCTCTTTCCTCCTCGAAGTTCTTTATAAATTATTGTTGTCAGAATTTTCGAAATTGTATGATCTGACTTTTTGAACTCAGCCACCCGCAGAAGGAAGGTGGTTGTGTGTGTCAAGGGCTGTCTCACATTTTGCTTTGGGGAAATACTATAAACCAATTTTGAAGGTAACACAGCTGTTGGAGAAATACAAAAGCCAGATGACTTCATAAGTGTGTATTGAGGAAACCAGGATAAATTGTCTTTAGAACCTGCTCTCAGAAAGCCATTTTATTTGAGGTCAAAGAGGAAAAAATTGTAAGTATATCTCAATTATTTATTCTGTTTACCTAGAATGAGACCTTCACAACAGATAAACCTAGTCTGTAATTCCTTTACTCTTTAACCCTTGAGTTTAACCACTCTGGGGATCTATTTTACATTGAGACTACAGAGGATCCTTCATTCTTTATGATAACCAAGTATTTAGGACCACAGAAATTTTGAAATTACCTGACTAAATTTCACTTCCATATAAAGAATCAACTTGTACATTTGAAAATATTTATAATAAATTGTTTAGTTTTTACCTGGAGTTACATGGTTAATGGGACTATTTCTTCTGACCACATATTTGTACATGTGAAATATGTTTCACCTGGAACTGTTTTGTCTTTTGCCCTTAGCTTGCAGGTGATTAGGAATGTTACTTTAATTAGATAGAAAATCTATTAAAATGGAAATCACATAATGTGTTTTTTTTAGAGTGTAAATTATGCCACAATCTGTGTTTTATTAACTCTGCTAATGAAGAATTTCATTTTTGGATTAAAACCTGAGGAAATGTGATTTATAACAATAATTATGCAAAATAGATTCAATATAAAAGTACTTTAGATTTTGAAACTCAAAATGCTGCTTTTGAGTTTCAAAATCTAAATATCATTTAAAAACCAAAGTAAAATGCAGTGTACTACAGATATATTTTTGCTTATTGTATATAGTTTAATTTTAAAAATAAAGAACTTGATGCCAACACCACAGGATTTTCTCTTTAAAAATTGTTATTTTAATGGAAGATAAACAATTTAAAATTTACAAAACTTGAAAATGTAGCTGTCTGTTTATACTTTTTAATCAATATGTTGTACCAGAAATATTAATATCATATGTAAATTCATCTTCAGATTAATCTACAGGTATATGTTGTTCAATTTAAAATTGCCTTTAACATTTTATTGTTTACATTCTATCTATCAATTTGTTTTTAAAGACTTTATCAGTTTTCCTTACCAGTTATTGTGATACCTTTGAGCACATTAGATTTTATATTTGTTGAAAATATTTTTTTAAAATTTATATATATGTATTCAAACTTAGGAGATTTTAACAGAAATTTTTACTAAAATTCAACAATTACATATTAATAAACTGGACTATCTCTATGTTGATTATCGTTCAAATTGAAAAGGTTAGTTACCAATTGTACCTAGTAGACAAATGATACTAGGTGCACTAGAGTATGTTACACAGTGATTGATATTTATGCTTTAAAACAAATGATAGTTAACCTATGCCTGTGGCCAAATTCTTTTGAAGTTTCATGACTAAGATGAGCTGAATTTGTTAAGTGGTTGAGGACTGTGTTTTCTAGGGGCCAGTTGTGCTTGGCAGGTCATGATAAATGGGGAAGTTTTTCTTAACCTTGTGGCCAAAACATTCCAATATCTAAAAAAGGAAAAGAAAACAAAGATATAAAAATCAAAAGCAATACAATATTGTAAAGTTAAGCAAAATAAAATTTAAAAAATAAATCGTTGTTGAAAACATTAGCAAGATTTCTCTGTTTAGAGGAATAAGATCAGTTTGTAAGATTATTTTTAAAGCGTTGTTGGTGTGAATTCATAAATCTTCACTCAAATGAAGGGAAATCTAAAGATTTTCATATTTAAAATGGGTGGATCTCCCTGGTTCAGTGAGAACGTGTATAGTAGAGTCAGCAATTCGAATTTAACTGGAGTGGATTCTACCAAATTAACATTATGCTCATTGAGTATTTAGTTCTTAGTTTAGAATTGCATATTCGATTTTCCTTTTTGTTGTTTTAATAGTATCTGTTTTCAGACACCCAGGACTGCAAAGATACATGTTCAAAAGTATAAAAAGACCAATGTATATAGGTAAATATCTCTTAGGAATTTATAGCACATGTTTTTGAGGAAATCATTTTAACACTTGTCTGTTTATATTTATGCTAAGTATTATAGCAATCTAGTCTCATTTCCAGACTTAGGAGGGGACCAACTTTCATATGAGCTGTAACATGATATGTTAAGGCATCTTATGGTTCCTTTTGTGGCATTTTAAGTACTGTGTTACTTTTGATATAGTCCCTGGTGGGTAATAATGAAAAAACATACTGTTAGAAAGAGGTTGAAATTTTCCTGAATATTTTATACAGTATATGTGGAGTTTATGGCAGGTGACAAGAGACTATGGCATAACTAAGGAGAAAACGTACTCCAGAATTTTAAAAGCTCATGTGGTTTGACATTTGATTTAATACATATACACTGTACATGAATAATTATGCTTTGTTTCCCTGAGTCATTGTTACTAAGTTGCTTTTTAAATATATCCAACCTTGCAATGAACTCTCAAATAATTTGAACCCTATTGTGACAGTTGTAGTTGATGAAGAGTTATAGCCTATAAGATTTTTTACCTTTAAAACATAATTCCTCCCCAGTGTGTAATTTTATATAACCTCCCTCCCCCAAACCTGAGTCCTGGAAGGTTCCTGCATTAAAGGCCAGAAATCAAGGAAGATTGCTGTGACAGTCCAATACTAGAGGGGTGAAATAGTTTCACTTCAGGTTTTTGGGGGTGGATTTGTTTTTCTTAACCCTCTAACACTACTATTATAGGTGTATGTGTTTATTTTGTTTACTGTTGCAGCTAATGACAGAATATTCATTTGTATCTTTATATTTTGTCTATGAATATCCATTAAAGAATTTTTCTATAGACTGAAGTAGATGCAGGCTTCCGGTTATGCAGCAGAGTTCTCTCACTTTTACTATGAATAAGTGGGAGCTTGGGCTTTGGAAACCCATACTTAGTGTTACAGGGAGAAGCTCAGGTAAGCAATGATAAAGATGCTGAGGAGGAGTATACTAAGAAAAGGGAGGAGTAAAGAAACTTCCCTAACCCCATGAAAAGAATTTCAGAAATGTGTGAATTATAGAGCCACAAGATTTTCGTTTCTAAGGAAGAATGGCACTTTATAAAAATGGTTTTTATTAGATTATTTAGTTCTTAGATGTTTACAAAGTCTGTCTACAAAACTTTAATTTTTTGAACATCATCTGGAGACACGGTATTTACATTTTTTTTTTTTAAAACCTCTCAAATTTGAGTGGGCATATTGAAACAGATCTGTCTTTTTTAAAGTTCTGTGCGACAAACATTGTGTTCCAAAGATTTTTTTTTAGAAGTCAAGTACTCCATTGTAACATACTTTTAAAATGTAGAATAGATCTCCCTGAGAAATGTGGAGACATTTTCACTGAAGATAGTTTAGAAGGTATAAATTTTAATCTGTGTGGGACTAGTAAAGTAGCAATTCTGTGCTCATCTTCTCAATATAAATTGTACTACTTGGATGCCCAAGTAATCATAGATTATCACATTAAAGGGTATATCCTGTGCTAAATTCTAAAGGAGTATTAACTTGTAAATATTATATTTAAAAAATAAACATATATTTTCTTTCATTACTTTAAGTAAATAAATAGAATAATTTTTGACAAAAGCCTCTAGTGCAAAAATTATATATTTACTTGAATATGCCAACTATTATTACTTTGACTCGATTTTAAAGTTAATTTGTATACCTACTTTTATATTTTTTAAACTATGTTATTGTGTGCATTCTGAAGTTAAACAGAAAAAGACATAGTTTAATTCATATTTATTTAATGCTATTAATTAGAGAACAGGATGATCTGGGTGGAAGCACATTAAATTCTAAGTTTGGTTCAACTAATTGAAAAAAAATTAAATGTGTTAAAAAGAATCAGCTAATGGAGATGTATTAAATGAGAAGGTAACTTACATTTCTAGAGTAAAGCTGCAATAATTAAAAGAAAAACCTTTAAATACTAATATGTAATTTAAAATTCAAATATTGCCAAATTCTATTAGAAAATATGAAAAAATGGCACATAAAAATTTATATCTCAGTACGTCTCTCTCTCTCTCTTTTACTAAATCAAAACTTAATGGTAACTAAAGTTAGGTTCCCATTCTGCTTTATCGGCAATAATTTATAATAATTTATCTAACCTAATCATAAAATGCATTTTATAAAGTGTATATTAATACAAAACTCTAGGCATGATACACTACATTATTTGTATACATACTATTTATGAGTCAGATTCACATTTTGTAGTATTCACATTTGAAATAGAGTCAAAGCTGACAACTATTGACAGTAATTCTGTATCACTTTCTGTATTTACAAACAGTATTTCATGTGATAACCTACAATCAATTTCACTGAAGGAACAAATTTTATTTTTATATCTATTTTGATCCATTCTTTTCCTTAAACAGTAATGCATTCAAATCTAGATTAGATTTCTACGTGGTTCAGTGAGGAAATAAAGACTGTCTTACAAAGCACCTATAGGAATTTGTATATTACTCTTTATAACAGAAAACTTTTATTTCTAAAATTTTTATTTTGAATTTCGAATTTCGAATTGATCTTTTATTATCACTCTATAGTATGTTCTAAGGCCTTATTGTTAAAGTTCATTTCAAAATAAAATAAAGTTACAAAAGAGCTCTTTCAAAATGTCTTTTTCCGTTATTCCATCCTTTACATTTTTTTTATCATTACTGTTTCAGGATTTATAAACAGAAAGATTAAGTACAAAATAATTGGGGTAATTGGTTCCAGCTTTTTTAGAAGATGGTGGATAGGATTAAAGAAACGTTTTTCTTTGCAATTTTTTTTTTATGAGCTAATTCTGTTTTCCTCAAAAGATTATAAGCCTCTGAAAGTATCTAGTGGCTAGAAAATGTGAAAAACTTCAAGATGATCTTTATAATTGAACACAATTTTCATAGTGTAAAATATCCTAGAAATTATATTTTATATATTTTCCAGATATTGAAAGTATTCATTATTCTCAATACCAGATCTCACATTCTTTATAATTGTTTAAAAAGTACAGTTTATATTGTTCATGACAGCCTAAAGAATTGAAGAATGGTTTCATGAAAAAGAAGCATAATTTTTTTTTTTTTAATTGACTAGCTAATGTAATGTTGTTGACCAGTCTTTTCTACCTCCTTGTTCTGCTTTATTTCCGCTTGGCAATCACTGCTGTTGACATTATATTCTTTGCTTATCTGCTTACTTTTTAATTGTATATCTTCTCAACTAGAATGCATGATCCATGCAGGCAGATTTTGTTGGTCTAAGTCAGTGCTGTTCAACAAAAGTATAATCAGAGCCACTTGTGATTTTAGCTTTGTTGAAAAATAAAAGGAAATGTTTAAAACAGAATATACCTAAATTTCATTTCACTTATATATATAATATTGCTATGTTATATATCAATATTATATAAAAATATTGAAATATTTTCCTTTTTTTTACATACTGAGTCTTTTAAATCCCCTCTGCCTTTTATACTTACAGCAGATATCAATTTAGACTAACCATATTTCAAGTTCTAAATAGCCACACATGGCTAGGGGCAACTTTGGTGGACTATTCAGGTTTAGTTCATCTCCATGCCTAGAATGGTACCTCATATGCCCCAAGAAATTCGGTGAAGCCTTTTGAATGAGTGAATCCTGATGGTTCAGATGTACAACAGCAATAACAACAACAAAACAGAGATTGTTTTTTACATTACACTATCTTTGCACTTGTTAAGGTATTAACAGTGGTGGTGGGCATGAAAGGTGTTTGGATAATTTGCTGAAAATTCCATCCTACTTTGCTTATGGACTTTAGATGTTACTATTGCTTGGTTAAAAACTATTCACTTAATAGTTGATATATCACAAGAAGTAGCTAGTAGGATCTCCTTCAAAAATTTTCCACAAAATGTTAGTTTCAACTCTTAATTTTAAAACAACCTAATAAAAGCAACTGGCAAATGGAACATAAGAGGGAAAGGCTTGCTATTATAGCATTTGGTTCTAATTCTCTCCCTGTTAGCTGTGAGACATGGCTAGGTTTTTAACCTGTTTGAGCCTTAGTTTTCTTATTTTTAATAGGAGAATTCAGGCATCATGCCGTCTTCATAGATTAAATGACATGTGGGTTTGATCCCTAAGTTGGAAAGAGCCCTGGAGAAGGAAATGGCAACTCATTCTAGTATTCTTGCCTGGGAAATCCCATGGGCAGACTAAACAACAACAACAATGGTCCAATACCAGTTGAAAGAATACTTGCTTAATAGATGGCAGCAATTATCATTAGTATGGCACCCCACTCCAGTACTCTTGCCTGAAACATCCCATGGACGGAGGAGCCTGGTAGGCTGCAGTCCATGGGGTTGCTAAGAGTTGGAAACGACTGAGTGACTTCATTTTCATTTTTCACTTTCATGTATTGGAGAAGGAAATGGCAACCCACTCCAGTGTTCTTGCCTGAAGAATCCCAGGGACAGAGGAGCCTAGTGGGCTGCCATCTATGGGGTCACACAGAGTCAGACACGACTGAAGTGACTTAACAGCAGCAACATGATATAATAAAAATTGAACTTTTAAATATCAAAATGTTTTGATCTTCATTTTAAACAATATAGTTTATGTGTTTATGAATTTTAGGTTTTTAACATTCAGTGGTTAAAATGCCCTCAGAGATCTGGATTTGAAATTTACTACATAACTTGCTTGCAGATTAATCTTTCTATTTCTCAGTATTATCATATGTGACTTGGGGTAAAAATTAGTAACTACCTAAGCATTGCCCTGTGGTAATGTATGGATGTGAGAGTTGGACTGTGAAGAAGGCTGAGCGCCGAAGAACTGATGCTTTTGAACTGTGGTGTTGGAGAAGACTCTTGAGAGTCCCTTGGACTGCAAGGAGATCCAACCAGTCCATTCTGAAGGAGATCAGCTCTGGGATTTCTTTGGAAGGAATGATGCTGAAGCTGAAATTCCAGTACTTTGGCCACCTACTGCGAAGAGTTGACTCATTGGAGAAGACTCTGATGCTGGGAGGGATTGGGGGCAGGAGGAGAAGGGGACGACAGAGGATGAGATGGCTGGATGGCATCACTGACTCGATGGACATGAGTCTGAGTGAACTCCGGGAGTTGGTGATGGACAGGGAGGCCTGGCGTGCTGCAATTCATGGGGTCGCAAAGAGTCAGACACGACTGAGCGACTGATCTGATCTGATCTGAAGCATTGCCCAGCATGTAATAAACACTCAAATATTTTAGCTGTTGTTCATTCATTCACAAATTTCAGCATTTGATATTTATATCTTAATTACATACTAATAGTTATATTCTTGAAATAATTAAACTTTTAAGTATTTTTTATCTTACTTTGATTTTTGCATATACTTTTATAACATTAAATAGGGTTAAAATTCATGTTTTTGCCATCAATTAATTGCATTTAACATTATTTGTCTTTTTTCTCTTGGTATATTCTTTTGTTCACTTCCTACTGTGTCTTATAAAATCTGAGATTTGGATTTAAATTATGGGCATGAAATTCTGTCTTGTTTCTTGGCCTGCTTGTTTTCAACTTTATTCAAAATAAATTTGAAACTAAATTAGTCATTAAAGACAAAATTCTATGTATTTTGTAAGAGTAGTCTATCTTTAATAGTATGTATATATCACCATATAATGAAGTATTGATCTCTCAAATAGAACAGTGTGTTTAAATTTAGGTAAAACTGTCTATTTGGCTTCTAATTCCATGATGAAGATACTGAGATAAGTTTTTTTTAATTTATTTTTATTAATTTATTTTTTTATTGTAGTATAGTTGATATAGTGTGTTGTGTAAATCTCTGCTGTACAGCAAAGTGACTCAGTTATACACATATATATGTTTTTTTTTGTATTCTTTTCCATTATGGTTTATCACAGGATATTGAATATAGTTCCCTGTACTATACAGGAGGGCCTTGTTGTGTATCCATTCTAAATGTAATAGTTTGCATCTACCAATCCCAAACTCCCAGTCCATCCTGCTCCCTACCTTCCTACCCCTTGGCAAGAAGTCTGTTCTCCATGTTTATGAATTTGTTTTTCTTTGTAGATAGGTTTATTTGGGTCATATTTTAGTTCCACATATAAGTAATATCATATGGTATTGTCTCTCTCTTTTTTTGCACCCCAAGTGGGACACTTGTCTTTCTCTTCTGAGTTACTTCACTTAGTATGATAATCTCTAGTTATATCCATGTTGCTGCAAATGGCATTTTTTGTGGTTGTTTAGTCGCTAAGTCACATCTGACTCTTTGTCAACCTCATGGACTGCAGCACACTAGGCTGCTCTCCCCTCTACTGTCTCCTGGAGGTTCTCACACAACTGTTTCCCAGACTTTGCTATGACACACTTCCATGTTGGGTGGCCCTAATTGGCATGGCTCATAGCTTCATTCAGTTATGCAAGCCCCTTCACTATGACAAGACTGTGATCCATGAAAGGGCAAATGGCATTATTTCATTCTTTTTTATGGCTGAGTAGTATTCTATTGTATATACATACATGTCTTCTTATCTATTCATCTGTTGATGGACATTTAGGTTGTTTTCATGTTTTGGCTATTGTGAACAGTGCTGCTGTGAACATAAAGTGCATGCATCTTTTGAATTAAATTTTTTTCTGGGCAATTAAATATTTCTCAGAGTGGGATTGCTGGATCATATGGTAGTTCTACTTTTAATTTTCTTCATGATTGGAGCTCCTATGGGTCATGATTAATGGCTCTGCATAATTGGGATTTGCAAAATAAGTTTCTTAATAATTTATCTAACTTTTCTTTATCAATTGAGAAAAAAGATAGGGTTTTGAAGTATTTTAATGAAGTCGTAAGTTAACATTTTTGATCTTTGTTATTACCAGTTTTTTCAAGGACAGATTAAAAGATCACATTACGTTGCTGTTCATTAGCTGAATTGTGTCTGACTCTTTTTGACTCCATAGACTGCAGCATGTGGCTTCCCTGTCCTTTACTTACTATCTCCCAGAGTTTGCTCAGATTCGTGTCCATTGAGTCAACAATGGTGTTTATTTAGATCATATTCTCTTTTATACTTTGTTTTAGTCAGTAACAATATTTTCTCAACTCTCTCCATAACTCCTGTCTTAATTTACATCTTCATTTTCTCTCATTGATAGACTAATTCAGTTCAGTTCAGTTCAGTCGCTCAGTCGTATCAAACTCTTTACGACTCCTTGAATCGCAGCACGCCAGGCCTCTCTGTCCATCACCAATTCCCAGAGTTTACCCAAACTCATGTCCATCGAGTCAGTGATGCCATCCAGCCATCTCATCCTCTGTCGTTCCCTTCTCCTCCTGCCCCCAATCCCTCCCAAGCAGCAGGGTCTTTTCCAATGAGTCAACTCTTCACATGAGGTGGCCAAAGTATTGGAGTTTCAGCTTCAGCCTCAGTCCTTCCAATGAACACCCAGGTTTGATCTCCTTTAGGATGGACTGGATGGATCTCCTTGCAGTCCAAGGGACTCTCAAGAGTCTTATCCAACACCACAGTTCAAAAGCATCAATTCTTTGGCGCTCAGCTTTCTTCAAAGTTCAACTCTCGTATCCATACATGACCACTGGAAAAACCATAGCCTTGACTAGATGGACCTTTGTTGGCAAAGTAATGTCTCTGCTTTTGAATATGCTATCTAGGTTGGTCATAACTGTCCATCCAAGGAGTAAGCATCTTCTAATTTCATGGCTGCAGTCACCATCTGTAGTGATTTTGGAGCCCAGAAAAATACAGTCTGACACTGTTTCTACTGTTTCCCCATCTATTTCCCATGAAGTGATGGGACCAGATGCCATGATCTTAGTTTCCTGAATGTTGAGCTTTAAGCCAACTTTTTCACTCTCCTCCTTCACTTTCATCAAGAGGCTCTTTAGTTCTTCTTTGCTTTCTGCCATAAGGGTGGTGTCATCTGCATATCTGAGGTTATTGATATTTCTCCCAGCAATCTTGATTCCAGCTTGTGCTTCTTCCAGTCCAGCATTTCTCATGATGTACTCTGCATGTAAGTCAAATAAGCAGAGTGACAATATACAGCCTTGACATACTCCTTTTCCTATTTGGAACCAGTCTGTTGTTCCATGACCAGTTCTAACTGTTGCTTCCTGACTTGCATATAGGTTTCTCAAGAGGCAGGTCAGGTGGTCTGGTATTCCCATCTCTTTTAGAATTTTCCACAGTTTGTTGTGATCCACACAGTCAAAGGCTTTGGCATAGTCAATAAAGCAGAAATAGATGTTTTTCTGGAACTCTCTTACTTTTTTGATGATCCAGCGGATGTTGGCAATTTGATCTCTGGTTCCTCTGCCTTTTCTAAAACCAGCTTGAACATCTGGAATTTCATGGTTCACGTATTGCTGAAGCCTGGCTTGGAAAATTTTGAGCATTACTTTACTAGCGTGTGAAATGGGGGCTATTGTGTGGTAGTTTGAGCATTCTTTGGCATTGCTTTTCTTTGGGATTGGAATGAAAATCGACCTTTTCCAGTCCTGTGTTGTGAGAGAGCATCAGAGGGCAGACCCACTGAAACCATAATCACAGAAAACTAGGCAATCTGATCACACGGACCACAGCCTTGTCTAACTCAATGAAACTAAGCTATGCTGTGTGGGGTCACCCAAGATGGACAGGTCATGGTGGAGAGGTCTGACAGAATGTAGTCCACTGGAGAAAGGAATGGCAAACCACTTCAGTATTCTTGCCTTGAGAACCCAATGAACAGTATGAAAAGGCAAAATGATAGGATACTGAAAGAGGAACTCCTCAGGTTGGTAAATGCCCAGTATGCTACTGGAGATCAGTGGAGAAATAACTCCAGAAAGAATAAAAGGATGGAGCCAAAGCAAAAACAATACCCAGTTGTGGATGTGACTGGTGACAGAAGCAAGGTTCAATGCTGTAAAGAGCAATATTGCATAGAAACCTGGAATGTTAGGTCCATGAATCAAGGCAAATTGGAAGTGATCAAACAGGAGATGGTAAGAGTGAACTTCAATATTCTAGGAATCAGTGAACTAAAATGGACTGGAATGGGTGAATTTAACTCAGATGACCATTATATCTACGACTATGGGCAGGAATCCCTTAGAAGAAATGGAGTAGTCATCCTAGTCAACAAAAGAGTCTGAAATGCAGTACTTGGATGCAATCTCAAAAACGACAGAATGATCTCTGTTCGTTTCCAAGGCAAACCATTCAATATCACAGTAATCCAAGCCTATGATTCACTTACTGAGCTAGTATTTGGGGACTGTCTTAATTCATTTGGGTTGCTATAATGAGATATTTCATGTAGTTTATAAAAACAGATATTTGTTTCTGTTAGTTCTGGAGGCTGGGAAGTCCAGGATGGTGGCTCCAGCATGGTTTTATGTGATGTCAGCCCACCTCCTGATTCAAAGCCAGTGACTTCTCATTGTTTCCTCACATGGTAGAAGGGATAGGAAGCTCTGTGGAGTCTCTTTCTTAAGAGAGTTAATAGCATTTGGAAAGCCTTCATTTTCAGGATCTAAGCACCTCCCAAATGGCTCACTTCCTAATTTGGAGGGGTTAGGATTTTGCAAATGAATTCTGAACGGGCACAAACATTCAGACCAAAGCAAGGAGCATCTGTTCAAAGCTAGGGATTAGTGATATACACCATCAATACTGCATCTGCTTTTGTGGAATGTGTACTTTTTCTCTTTTTGCATTAAACTCATATCTGTCTTTGAGTCCTCAGCCTGGCCCCTTCTACACTGTCTTATGCACCATCTCTACCCAGTCTGTTTTTAAAAATTCTTCAATGGTCTTCATTGTCCAAATATTAAATTCCAAAGTCTTCATCATTTATAAGGCTTTCATAATATGATTTCTCTGACAAAACCCCATGATGTTGAAGTACCTACCTTTTTCCAGGTTTAGTCTTTGAAACCTATGTCCTTTAACACATTATTGTCCGGAGACATATGGGCTTCCCTTGTGGCTCAGCTGGTAAAGAATCCGCCTGCAGTGTGGGAGACCTGGGTTCTATCCCTGGGTTGGGAAGATCCCCTGGAGAAGGGAAAGGCTACCCACTCCAGCATTCTGGCCTGGAGAATTCCATGGACTGTATAGTTCATGGGATCACAAAGAGTCGGACACGACTGAGCAACTTTCACTTTTACTTTCTTACATATTGTGGCCCATAGGCATTAGTTTCTGCAAAACAGTCAATAACATGTTAAAACTTAGTTCAGAAATCACATGCCTTGTTGCCATCCTCTCTTCCTTTGGCTGGGGTAGATTGTCCTCTGAACATGGATAACATTGTATAAACTCTCCTGCAGTAGTCATGGTATCCTAAACATTATTCTTCCCTCATTTCACCATGAACAAATGAATAAAGCCTATAAAAAGAATTACTTTGAAGAGTGCAAAACTCTAACAGTATCTAAAAGAATATATTGACTTCAGTCTTTCATCACATACTTATTAATCATTGTGTTTCCTTGGTGGATCAGTGGTAAAGAACTCACTTGCAATATAGGAGATGAGAGATGGGACTTTGACCCCTGGGTCAGGAAGATCCCCTGAAGAAGGGCATGGCTACCCACTTTAGTATTCTTGCCTGTAAAATCCCATGGAAAGAGGAGCCTGTAGGGTTGCAGTCCATAGAGTCACAAAAGAGGCAGATATGACTTAGTGACTAAACAACAATGACAACAACTAGGACTGTGCATACTAGATAGTAAGTAATCAGTAGATGTGTTCTCTGGCATTACAATTAATACATTGAGAATAAATTAAAATAATGCTAACTTTCTGGTTAATTATTTAAATAAAGATGCTTTGTAAAGCCATTGGTTTAAATATTTCTTTAAAAGCTTTGTTTTTTTAAACCACAGGAAGGTTGTCTCATTTTAACTCTTGTTTGAGAATGTCTGTCTAGTTTGCTTGTGTGATCTGGAGCTTCTTTAATGAGTCCCAAACTCAACTTATCGTAGTCTTTCAAAAACTAACATTCACTTCAATGTGATTTCTACATATTCATTGGGCACTTCATATAATTTTGGGTAATTAATCATAGGAAAGAAGGGTTTTAATATCATATCCTTCCCTTTTGATTCTTATTTTTCTTGGAATTGTTCATGGACATAAGACTTTCATGGGTTTCATAGTGGATGTTACATTTACATTTTTAAGAAAGGTGTTCCTTTTTCTTTCTTTTTTTTTAAAAAATCTAATTACTCAAAAATATTTCTTCATCCTTCCATCTCATAGTGTTGAGCTCTGTATTTAGAGCATAGATGTTACATAATAGGGTAAGAATGATAATCTCTTTGCTGATCAGTTTTATTTTCATACTGTGTGGATGTATACTCCAGATGCAGAAGAGAGTAAAGTTAATCAAGCAAATAATTGATTCCCCTGATTATAAAATATCTAGACCCAGAGTTGAAAGCAAAGACATTGATTTTTGAAAGTATAGGGTTTATTTTTTAAAAAAAAAAAAAAAACACATTCTTCTGAGATGAGGAAGGAAATAAGACTTCACTAAGAGCCAAGACTCCAGTACTTTGGCCACCTCATGCAAACAGTTGACTCATTGGAAAAGACTCTGATGCTGGGAGGGATTGGGGGCAAGAGGAGAAGGGGACGACAGAGGATGAGATGGCTGGATGGCATCACTGACTCGATGGATGCGAGTCTCAGTGAACTCCGGGAGTTGGTGATGGACAGGGAGGCCTGGCGTGCTGCGATTCATGGGGTCGCAAAGAGTTGGACACGACTGAGCTACTGATCTGATCTGATCTGAAGAGACAAGATTTCACTAAGAAAAAAATTGTAACTTTGGAGAACTAATAAGATGTTACACTCCAGATACAACTGTGATGTAAAACATGGAGTTCAAGAACTTATCTGTATGGAAATCACACGTTAGACTGTCTGGGATGTCATTATTCATAATATTTAACAAAAGGACCCTGATGGAAGTTAGCTTTAAAGAACAATAGTGGAAACATCTCTAGGAATACTTGAAAATATTTGTGAGCTGGAAAGAAAATGCTGTATCTTTAAAATTCAAAACCTACTCTTAAGAAATACCACTTGTATCACAACTCGCACTCATGTTGTATGTTCACAGCATATATCCAGTAGACTTTTTTTTCACTTCCAAGCTGCATATTAAAAGTTAAAGTGCCTTGGTTTCTATAGGCTGCATAAATAGACCATGGGAATGTAAAGACCCAGACTGTTTGACTATGTACTTGGTAATTAATGTATCTTGTTTACATTCCATGTTAACTAAGAAATTTTTGAAATGGCCTGTACTTTGCATATAATGTACCCATTAAAACCATGATAAGTCAGACATAGTATCTGTGCTTCAAGTTAAATTGTGAAAGGCAATAGATGTGTGCTTTACCTTATTTTAGAGGATATACCACAACTTTTGACCAGAATTGGATAGCATATACTAAAAGCAAAAGTTTTTTTTTTTTTTCTCATCCTTTACCTTGTGTGGGTTAAAAGCCACAATGTTGAAATATAGTCTGCAAAGTATACTTCAAATATATATGAGAAGTCTGTGAGCAATGCCGAAACTTAATTGATATGCTGAGAAATATATAAAACATACAGCCACTGGATTGAGAAAATGAAAACTAATATGTGAATGGTTTAGCTAACACTATGCTTTGCCCCCAGAACCTGGTGTTTATTATTGTGCACTTTAGTAGGAGACAGAAGCAGTATCAATTGGAAAAACATTTCTTAGTGAATTGAGAACTGTATGGCTTTCCAATTCCTAAGTGGGAAACCTGGTTCTTTGGTTTCTTTGTTCCTACTTAAGCAAGTCCCAAGCTATTTTAGCTGAATGTTTTACATACTAATGGAGTCTAGGGAAGTGACTTTGGCAGCTGTTCATGGGATAATAATGAAATACACTATTTAATACTGCATGCTGCTGCTGTAAAATGTGGGGAGTATTTTATAGAGATCCTGGTGAGTAGAGCTGTATCCACTTTAAGTTTAGCAAGTGTGTGAAACTGAATGAGGAAGTTCTTTTTTCATATGAGACTAACTAGTACTCTTTTCTTACAGGTAAAGAAAACGTGCACAGAATCAGATGTTCCCGAACCCCAGAATTCCAGGTACAGTAAAACAGAGGCGAAGACTTCACTAATAAAAATTGCAACTTTGGAAAACTAATACAACGTTATACTCCAGATACAACTGTGATGTAAAACATGGGGTTTAAGAACCTATCTGTATGGAAATCATACATTAGACTGGCTGGGATGTCATTACTCGTGATATTTAATAAAAGGACACTGACGGAAGTTAGCTTTAAAGAACAATAGTGGAAACATCTCTAGGAATACTTGAAAATATATTCCCATAGTATTTATTAAGTTCGTCCTCTTCTTATAATGTATTCACATCTGAAATTTTTCCAGAAACTGAATACCTTTTAAATCTGTGTTTACTGAAAATCTACCTTCTTTTTTTCAGTCAAATGTTGCTAGATTTTGATAATGTCATCAAATTGGAACAACCGAAATTAACTTGGCATTCTCTTTGGGCTTAGTCACTTCATTCATGTCCTACTCCTTGCGACCCCGGGGACTGAAGCCCACCAGATTCCTCTGTTCATTGGAATTCTCCAAGCAAGAATACTGGAGTGGGTTGCTATGCCCTCCTCTAGGGGATCTTCCCAACCCAGGGATCGAACTCCGGTCTCCCACAGGGCAGGCGAATTCTTTACCACCTGAACCACCAGGGAGCCCAAGAATACTGGAGTGGGTAGTCTAGCCCTTCTCTAGGGGATCTTCCTGACCCAGGAATCAAACTGGGGTCCCCTGCATTGGAGGCAGATTCTTTACCAGCTGAGCTATCAGGGAAGCCCTGATATTCTTTTTATGTTTATATAAAGCCTGAAGAAATGATGAATTAAAGTGATCAGACCACTACATACAGGACTTTGGCACCATTTAATTGTTTGTGCCTGGACCAGGTGCACAACAGACATTTTTAGGCCTATATATTTTCACTGTTTTTGTTTAAAAATCCAGGCCTCAGTTTTTTGTGTGTTTTTTTGAGTTTTTTTTTTTTAATTTTATTTTGCTTAACTTTACAATATTGTATTGCTTTTGCCATACGTCAAGATGAATCCGCCACAAGTATACATGTGTTCCCCATCCTGAACCCTCCTCCCTCCTGCCTCCCCATACCATCCCTCTGGGTCGTCCCAGTGCATCAGCCCCAGGCATCTGTTATCAGGCATCGTACCTGGACTGGCGACTCGTTTCAGATATGATATTATACATATTTCAATGCTATTCTCCCAAATCATCCCACCCTCTCCCGTTCCCAGAGTCCAAAAGTCTGTTCTATACATCAGTGTCTCTTTTGCTGTCTCATAAGCAGGGTGATTGTTACCATCTTTCTAAATTCCATATATATGCGTTAGTATACTGTATTTGTGTTTTTCTTTCTGGCTTACTTCACTCTGTATAATAGGCTCCAGTTCCATCCACCTCCTTAGAACTGATTCAAATGTATTCTTTTTAATGGCTGAGTAATACTCCATTGTGTATATGTACCACTGCTTTCTTATCCATTCATCTGCGGATGGACATCTATTTTAAAGGTCAGTAAAAGTATTTTAAATATTATTACAATAGTAATCAGATGGTGCTAGTGGTAAAGAATTCATCTGCCAGTGTCAGAGACACAAGAGATTCAGGTTTGATTCCAGGGTCAGGAAGATCCCCTGAAAGAGGGCGTGGCAACCCACTCCAGTAGTCTTGCTCGGAAAATTCCATGGACAGAAGAGCTTGGCAGGCTATAGTCCATGGGGTCACAAAGAGTTGAACATGACTGAACACGTACACACATATCCTCTTCATATAGTAATATTGGGTTGGCCAAAAAGTCTGTTCAGGTCTTTCATACTATCCCAGAAAAACCGGAGTGAAATATTTGGCCAACCTAGTATTAATGGTATAACTCAACTTACTGCATTAGCAAATTCGTGTTTAATGATGAAATGGGTCTAGTTTATTTTGTCCTACTCACTCCAGCCTATGATGTATATAATGATTTTCTTGGTATAGTAAAACAATACAGATCTAGGTATAACGTTAATGACCATCGTATTTTCCTTTTAGAAGGCAAATATATACTATATACAGCCCATTTACAGTTTGAGTAAATCTTTGTTCTTATGTAATATGATATTCCCGTAATTAATTCCTATATATATTAGGGATAGATAGTGAAATGATTATGTTTTTTTTCTTTTGAATCATCAAAAGTATTAATATATGATATGGTATAGGATTTTTGACATTTGATCTTTGTCTTTTATGATTAGGTATCAATATAGAACCAAATAGTTTTAGTTTATTGGAACATTAGGAAATGGGTGAACTATTAAATTTTTTCTTACAAAGTAGAGTAATTCCAGGACATCTGTAGACAGGAAACTCAAGCTCTATTGCTTGTGGATGTTTCCTTCCTGACCATTTTGCTGACGTCTATGAGAAATCCACCTATGACTTGTTACTTAGCTAATTAGATAGTCTTTGCAAGCTGCTGGTCTTGATGGGTAGTAGGGAAAACAGAACAACATAATTATTATTTTTATTAATACTGTATATCAATTTTTTTGAGGCCACTCAAGAGTTTTGAACAAATAGTGCTGTACGTTAATAAATTTTAAACAAGCAGGAAGTCACTAAACTGATTCAGTGTTTACAGTTTATATCAATAAGTTCAAGAAGAGAGAGTTCAGATTTCAATGTATTTAAACCTGGAACTAGATCATTCTCTTATCTAGGAAATTCCAGCCCATATAGCCTTAAAAATACAATTTTACATTTATGGTAAATAAGTTATGTTTAATAGATTATTTTAAATACATTTTATTATATATTATTATACAATATATATCATAATTAAAAAATATCCTGACTTCTTATAAACTACTATTTAGTTGCCATGGATTAGCTGCTTATAAAAGTTTTCTAATCTGCAGTATATGGATCCTTTCCATGTATGCATGTTCAGTTGTGCCTGACTCTTTGTGACCCCCATGGGCTGTAGCCCACCAGACTCCTCTGGCCATAGGGTTTTTCCAGGCAAGAATATTGGAGTGGGTTGCCATTTCCTCCTCTAGAGGGTCTTCCTGACCCAGGGATCAAACCTGTGTCTCCCGCATTGGCAGGTGGATTCTTCACCACCGCACCACCTAAGGCAAATCAATTTCTAAGGGCACTAAAGCTTAGTGATATAAAAAATAAATAAATAAAACAAATCTTATTTATAAAAACACAAGATGGAAAGGCCTTCAAGAAAACCTGGAATTGTTTATTGGTTCAGTGTCGCTCAAACAATTTAATAACGTCTGGTCCTTTCTCCTAACTTCTGGTGCAAAAGACAACCTCCACACCTTCACAATGTCAAGGAACAAAAGAGATGGCTATTCTTGGATTCTCTGTTTACTCACAGATGTTAAATCTGAGAGTGCCATAATGGCATTATTTAGTGCAGTGACGGAACACCAAATAGAGAATAAAGAAGAGCTAAAGAACATCGTGCACAGAGAGGATACAATAACTTGCGGACAGTCAACAAGTCAAAGGAGGCCAAAAATAGTATTCAGTATATGCATGTACTGAGGTTCAGTTTTTATGAACAACTGAAAAAAAAAAAAACCGCATGAAAACGCTTTTATTATAGATGCTGGACAGCATTACTTTAGTGTATACAAGTATGGGTACATTCTTTTTGCTTATTAAGAACCACAGACATTCATGTTCTCTCTCCCCCCAACTCCTTCCCTTCCTTGTGTGTGTGTATGAGAGAGAGAAAGAGAGAGAGATTTAAGGCCTGGGGCTAAGTAATTCTATTCTAAACACATCTAAAATAAAGAACTGAGCTCAAAATGAAATACTGTATCAGCACAAAAATGCATGGGAGCTGGAGACCCACTGCCTTATAAAATGCTCCCTGTCTTGGAACCTAAAGCTAATATCATTCATTTATTTAGCTAGCTTTATAGTGTGTTGGTTTTGGATTTGAAAAGATTAGAATAAATGCAGATGGAAAGTGTTTTTACAGTAGGGAAGTAATTAAATTGGGTATGGAGACTTTGTCAGGGAAATTCTTGGAGTGACATGTGTATCAGCAAATTCTTTGTCTTGCTTGGCCTTAATTCCTCTTTTGGAAAGAGACTCTTGAGCTGCCAATGTGACTAATAGATTAGTAAAAAGAGAGTTTACAAACCCATGCAGTATCAGGAAAGTAAAATGTCTTCTTAGAAAGAACATTATGTATATATACTGGAAGTCAGAGGTCAGTATTTGTTCAGTTTCATAATGCTGTATTGAACTTGATGGTACATGGAAAGCGACAGAATGTGCTTCGTAGAAAAACTGACATTCCTTAAATGTACTTTTTTTTCTTTACTTTCCTCTGTGTCATAACAATGTTGAGAATGTAATGCTGTTGGCCTTTGTTCCTAAAACTCATGTGAACCTTAAAATGGGTACATGAGAAAACTAAAAGTTTTATTTCTCATGCTTTATCTTACCCTATAATTAAGTCTTACTAGACAGACCATTTAAAACAAAATCTGATGTGTCATTTTTATGTTGATTCTTTTCTATGTTCACAGTGACTTTTTGCAGATTTGTGTCTTACATGAGCCATCTCTAAACATACATGGTTTTTGTTTAATTTTAAGGTAATAGATATTACCTAGATGAGTGAAGTTAGAAGGTTCTATGAGCTTCACCTGTTTTTTTTAGCTCTTCTACCTTTCATTTGTCATATGAGGTGAAGTAATTTATTTCATTCTTGGCAAATATCTTAGAGTGCCTTTATGTTAAAATAGTTCCCATAATACCCCAATAATATCTCTGTTGAACTTCTGTTTCTCTTCACTTTTTCCTTTTTGGGCTCTAACTAGTAGAGCATTTTCACCAAGAAGAGATCAAGAGCTTAGAAAGGAAATAAAACTCAAATCAGGCAGTTTTGTTATGTACTTGTTTTGTTAATTAAGGAATACATGGAAATAAAAATTTTGGTGAAATTGACCTCTGAAGTGACTTCTAGGAATTATACCAGTTCTTTTCCTATTTTTGCTCTCATTGTGGCTACAGTATTGCCAGTAGATTATAGTAAAGAGATCTAAAGGAGAATATTAAGGTATATACATAGGAAGTACTTATGGTATGGATAGCTAAGATGATAGTTTTTGCACATGGTGAATGACATAAGACTCTATGTGTAATGGGGAGGGTTCCCTAGTCATTACTAACTACAATTATCAAGAGAAAGGCAGAACAACTCTCCAACTTTCAAGAAAGCTTTGGAATTAGTCTCAGTTTAATATCATAATATTTAAGTGAACCTCAGGAAGTTTAGCTATTCGATGTCTATGTTTTAAAAGCTTAAAAACTGCAATTAGTTCATTTTATGTAAATAGTTATGATTTGACAATGTTATATTTAAAGGTATTAAGTTATACATGATTATTTTCTAAATAATCATTGCAATACTTCCAGAAGTCTGAAATGTTTATCTGTATATAATTGCCTGTCAAAAAAATTAAATGTTATATTTTTTCATAGCAGTGAAAGCTGAGGGCTCCTTGCTGAAAATGCATATTGTATTTCACTGTGTCACATCAGAGGGGCATCTAGCCTAATATTCTGTCTCCAAGAAACATCAAAAATTATTAATACCAGGTTGCATTTCCTCAAATTTTCATAATATAGTTCCAGTAAACTTAGATTCTTGCAGTAACACAACTAGCTGTATAGTTCATGGAATTATTTAACCATTTCTTGGACTTACTTATATTATTGACTATCGTCAGATCTTGAGATTCTATTCTTGATCATTTTTTGCTTTCCTTCCATTTCATTTTTTTTTTTTTTTTCACATACAATCTCTGTTGACAACTCTTGACGTAGCCTACAATGTCTAGAATGCTCTGGCCACTTCCTATGACTCTAGTCTCTGTGTCAGTCAGGCTTCCTCTGTCAGAAGATCTACATTTGCAAGTGCCAAGCTTCTCCTTCCAGAAGCTGGATCATTTCTTCCCTTCTTTGACTAGAACCCCCCGCCCCCAGCTTTGCTCACCTACTGAATTTCAACTCATCCTTCTGGTGTTTCTCTCTGTGCACTGCTTCTTTCTTAGGGAAGCCTTTGCTGGCCAGCCAACTACCTCTGGTCCTACTGTCATAGGGCCTCATGGCCTCATCTGCTTCTCCTTCGAAGTATCCTCATTTGATTAATGCCTGCTTCATGCACTACACTATAAACTCCACAAAATGAGGGATCATCTCTGCTTTCTTCTGCTCCCCATTGTAACATTAGGGTACGGTGCAAGGCCTGATGTATAGCAGATCTTCAATACATACCTGTTAAGTGAATGTGCTCAGTGCTTAAGTCTTGTCTGCCTCTGCAGCCTCATGGACTGTAACCCACCAGGCTCCTCTGTCCATGGGATTTCCCAGGCAAGAATATTGGAGGGGGTTGCTATTTCCTACTCCAGGGGATCTTCCCGACCCAGGGATTGAACCCTCATCTCTTCTGTCTCCTGCACTGGCAGGCGAATTTCTTTACCACTAGCACCCCCTGGATAACTTCCAAATATACACAATCAGCATGCAGTCTCTCCTGGGAAAGTGGTGTTGGAGAAGACTCTTGAGAGTCCTTTGGACTGCAAGAAGATCCAACCAGTCCATTCTGAAGGAGATCAATCCTGGAATTTCTTTGGAAGGAGTGATGCTAAAGCTGAAACTCCAGTATTTTGGCCACCTCATGCGAAGAGTTGACTCATTGGAGAAGACTCTGATGCTGGGAGGGATTGGGGGCAGGAGGAGAAGGGGACGACAGAGGATGAGATGGCTGGATGGCATCAATGACTCGATGGATGTGAGTCTGAGTGACCTCTGGGAGCTGGTGATGGACAGGGAGGCCTGGCGTGCTGCGGTTCATGGGGTCGCAAAGAGTCGGACACGACTGAGCGACTGATCTGATCTGATCTGATCTGATTGTAATTTTATTAGGGATTTCTCCCAGCCATCTCAAACTCGCTTTGAGCAAAATCGTAATGTTTACTTTTCCTCCCCCAGCATCTTTTCTGTCCAGTGATAATGCTCTCAGTTATCCTGCCTCAGAACTTCAGAATAAGCCTTATTTCTTACTTTCGTTTCCCAAATCCTGTTGGTCATCAAACTGTGTATAATTTTCCTCTGAAATTCACTTTTCCCTGCCCTGCCCCTGCCCCTGATCCCTGCCACTAAGAAAGTTCAAGCTTCTGTCATCTCACCTCTGAACTAACACAACAAATCCTCTGTGGTTCATTGGATATCAACCTTGCCTTTCTAGTCTGAAGGATTTTTCGACAAGCCTTTCTTAAATAATACACTTTCCATATGGCATTAGTCATTAATCTGACAGACAGTATTTAGTAGATATTGGCAACCCACTCCAGTGTTCTTGCCTGGAGAATCCCAGGGACGGAGGAGCCTGGTGGGCTGCCGTCTATGGGGTCGCACTGAGTCGGACACGACTGAAGTGACTTAGCAGCAGTAGCAGTAGCAGAGTATACACAGAAGCATAACCAATAACCTTCAAAGTGAAATTGTGGGCAAGACGTTAAAAATAAGGACATATACTATTCATGCCAATTTGCTGTCCATAAGATGTCAAGGATTACCTGGGCTACCTGTTACTCACTTTCCTTGTGCCCTTATTCTGGTGTGTTAGATATTCATTAATTTCACTTAATTTTCATCCTTTAGTTCCAGATTGACAGATGAGTACATGAAATTCCAGAAAAAAACATACACATATATATATATATATATGCCAGTTGCTTAGGTACTTTGATTTTCAGTCCCTTCTCCTGTCACCATTTCCTGCATAGACATTAGAGTAAAATATGCTATTTGTGTACTAGGCAGTTACCCGAGAGCATCTGTGTAGGACAGCTCATCCTACAGATGAGCTCATTTCACTGAGGAATGGTTGAGAATGGTACACCAGAGTATAGCCTGAGTGCTGAACACTGTGGACTAAAGTGGTTAGGAAGAGTTGAATGGAAGATATAGGGCAACGGCTGGGTATCAGAGGACAGATAAGATTCGAAGAAATGGGGGAAAGAGAAACCACAGTAAGGTTAAGAATGAGGGAAAGAACTAGAAACTGAAATGAAAGGTATCTTATATGGACGGTTGGTGACTAGTCTTGATTTGATTTGTGTGGAGAAATAATTGATGAGATTGGAAAATAGGTAAATTTGCATAGATTGTGGTTGGCTTGGATTCCTAGTTATTTTAGTTAGGACCTTTATTAATTGCAGCTATTAGTGTGAACCAGTTTAGGTAGAAAAGGGGAGGTTTTTGTTGTTTTGTTCTGATTTTAAATAGGAGTATAATATCTTAGATAGATTGAGAAGATAGGGCTTGCTGGATCTCATAAGGTCTGGGAACCAAGGACTGACTTTCTGTTCATCTCCAATCCACTGTGTCCTCACTGCTCGGCTGCTTCAATGTCTTTCTCTCTGTTTATGCCCATTGGCTGCTCCATCTTATTTTTGCTCCTGGACTTATAATAGGAGGAAAATATTCATGTGACACTGCTTCTTTCTGATTTTAAAATTTTTACCTCTTTAGGTACCCATATAATAGAATCTCTCTCTTTTTTCTTTATTTCTCTTCCGAATTTCCAGGAAAGAGAGTGATACCTGAGTGGCTTTCCAGAGCCATGTCTGGGAGCATATGACTCAGTGGTAAGAACAACTTCCAAGGAAAGGATGCTGAGCAGATAACTTGATCAAGTGCCCTCAACTTTCTACCTCTTTGCTGCCCACCTACTTCATCCTTCACCCTTGTCCCACGTCCTTCATTTTAATCCAGCATGCATCATTTCTCTGATTACATATAACTCACTGGTTATCTATTTCACTAGTACGGAGATTTGGAGCTCAATTTTATATCAGACATCTACAAACTATGATCTGCAAAGCAGAGATCTCTTAAGAGAGCATTATGTGAAATGGCAACCAGACTTCAAAGTAAGATGAGTTCCTTTCACCTCTTTTTATAAACCCTGCTCCCAATTTTTAATCTTCTTGCTCCTATCCTCAAGTTGATCAGTTAACCCCAATCTCCTTTTCTGCTCTCAAATACCAATCCAAATATAAATCTCTTTCTCCATTTCCTGTGGTTAATCCAGTTGTTAGATAATAGATGAATGCACTTCATCCTGCAAATTAAATAATTTATTTTTCAGAAGGCAGTTTTGCTAAAATGACTGTCTAGGTTTGGACTTCCTTTCTTTTGAAGCCAACTCTCAAGCATACCTAAAGAAATACACTGGCACCCCACTGCAATACTCTTGCCTGGAAAATTCCATGGACGGAAGAGCCTGGTAGGCTGCAGTCCATGGGGTCTCTAAGAGTCAGACATCACTGAGCGACTTCACTTTCACTTTTCACTTTCATGCACTGGAGAAGGAAATGGCAACCCACTCCAGTGTTCTTGCCTGGAGAATCCCAGGGACAGGGAAGCCCCACAGTCGGACACAACTGAAGCGACTTAGCAGCAGCAGCCACCATTAATCAGTTGGAGTCCAAACTTGAAATTTTGGCCACCTGCCTTTCAGGCATTAGGAGGTCACCAGTGGATTTCTGATCAAGTAATAATGTTATTAAAATTGTACTTGTGATGACAGATCAGTCATGGCACAGGTGCGTGGAGGCAAAGGAACCAACAGTGAAACTTACTTAAAAGAACTGAGAGACACTTAGCAAATTGTAGTTATTTTGGAGAAGACATTATACACAATTTTTTTCATGGATTAAACACATTTTCTAAACTTTCTATATCATGTATTTTTGTGTGTGTTAAGAATATAAAATAATAGATTTGACTTGAAATAGACATGGTGGCTTCTTCTTTCTGACAAACTGCATTATTCTCCCAAAATGAGAAAACTCCTGACTTCCCCGCATGTATTAGTGATGACTTCCAGAGAATGGCTATATTCCTGGCCAGGCACTTCTACAGTAAACTGAGTTCCTCTGAAGTCTTTATGGTTAATAATCTAAAGCAGTCTTTCTGGAGACTGTGAGCTGCTTTGAATTAATTTGGTCAGAGTAACACATCACATAAAGTAGCATTTGTTTAGTGACTTTTATCCAGAAGATCAGAGGAGCTAAGATAAGACATTACTTTGCATCACAGTAATAATTAAAATTGTTATTCAACATGAGTAGAAACATTGAGGGTCCCCTTTTATATTGGGTCAACTTAAAATGAGAACAAACTAGAGGACCTTAGTTTTCTTTTCAGCAGTTCAATTATAGGAACATTTATTCTTGCCCTTCAAGTTATCGTTTATTGGGTATCAGCTGTGTGTCGGGCACTGGTTTGAGAGTTTGAGATACTTCAGTGACAAAATAGAAGCATACGTAACAGTGGAGTATCTTAGAAAGCGATTAGTTCTAGTGATAAAAGGGGAGATGGGGAGTACTGGGGGAGTAGACTGTGATTTTCAATTGGATGATACTTAAAAGTAAAGATTTGAAGTTAAGTCAAGAAGAAAGCGGGGGAAAGTGCACTCCCTTTGGGTTGAGCAATGCGCAGGCCCTTCCATGGACGCCTGTCTGGCACGTTCAAGCAACAACTAGAACAGTGTAGCCAAAACAGAGAGCCCAGGGTTTCAAATTTGAAATAGCCACATTCTAAAAAAAGCAACTATTTCTAGTCTTTCCCGTATTTTTGAAAATATTTACTTGGAATTTACATAAATCAGTTGCAAATATTTTTTCTTGACTCATCGGTAATAGTTTCTGGCAAGCACCTCATCCATCATTGCTACAAGGTGGGGCTGATCCCCAGCCAGGAACGCCTCTCTTTGCCACACCACACACATTCCCTAATACCAGCGCTCTCCTCTGATCCGAAGGCTTCAAACGTCTTCAAAAGCCTGAAGCCTGTTTGGTTTCTTTCTCTTTTTTTTTGTTTAAGAAATGCTGTTAAAGTTTAAAGTTGCAGCCACAAATATAGATTAGAGCTTAGTAAAGATTCTAAAAATTTGAGTCGTAAAGGTACAGAGATTCTGCTCATTATCTCACATTTAATCATCACATCTCAGTTGTCTTAGCAACCTACACAATGTTCTCATTTGCTTTTCAGTAAGCCAAAGGATGAATGGATTCTTTGTTCATGTGTTTATGAATTTCTATCACCTGATACTTGATGTCTTTCTGGCATGCTTACTGTGCCAAATAACTGTCTTTATATTCTTAACATTCATGTAACCAAAATTAAACTATGCTTTTCCTAAAAAAGTAAATTTCTAATGGAAAAATATCCAACCTCAGATAAACATAAATAAGCTTGTATTATAAAATATTTTTGTTGTAATTATAATTAATTTTCAAAGCTCAGCAAACTTGCCACACTCAGTTATCCAACATATTTGACCTGCACAGGCATACTTGTTAACTACAGAGAAAGAAAAAAGCCTGATGACAGAGCTAGGTGTCCAAGAGTCGATTCCCTCAAACTCACCTGTTTGCTTCTCTCTGATGCTGTCTCGGCGCGTATGTTCTCTTATACTACATGTATCTCTATTTTTCAAGTGTGTGCTCTGCTCAGTCATGTCTGGCTCTTTGCAGCCCCGTGGACTGTAGCCCACCAGGCTCCTCTGTCCATGGAATTTTCCAGGAAAGAATACCAGAATGGGTTGCCATTTGCTACTCCAGGGTATCTTCCTGATTTAGGGATCGAACCCACGTCTCTTGTGTCTCCTGCATTGCAGGGGGATTTTTAACCACTGTGCCACTTGGGAAGCCCAGGTTTTTTCAGACTCATACCATAATAAGGTGATGTGGCCCTGCTCACTTGACATACTAAGCAAATATGGTAGACTGTCTGAGTTCAGATTCCAGCTGTTTGGCCTTGTTGCAAACTACTTTACTTCTCTGTAAAGTAGAATCCTTATCTCAGTTATCCTTATCTGTAAAATGGGAATATACAGTTCTCCCATGGGGTTCTTTTAAGGACTAAACGAAGCAATGTAGGGAAGATACTTAAAGTACCTGCTACATATTAGATGAATTTAAACAACTAGTCCTATTACAAATAGTCATAGTGATAGTATTGACAAGTGACAGCATGACATAAAAAGAATAGAAAAATAATGAAGCATAAATGTAAGAATGCAAAAGGCTTAATCATGTGGGATGTTGTGGCATAGTGCTAGAAGCCCTGCATGCATTAGAAATGTCTGAGGGCAACCCTTAGTACAGTCTAATGACTCTTATTAGTTGCTCACCTTGATTCTTTAGGTAAAAGTTAAATTGTGTTTATCATCATAACACATTTTAGAATTACTTCTATACAAAGGGACTTCCTTTTAAATGTGCTGTTGATTGAAATATTCTGTTCTATAGGCTTGACTTAAATAAGAGCTTGTCTGTTGCATTCTGTCATGTGATTAGTTTGTAGAAATTCCATACTTCTCAAAAATAATACCATCTTTTCAAGAACACACACAACCTTATTACATGAAGTGATATTGTTGTAGCCATGCATGCCGGGAAACAAAGTCACTCAGAAGGACAATGCAGAGAGTGGAGAGCAGTCTATTACACCTACGGGCCCAAGGCAGGGTCTCCTCTTAGCCAAGACCCCTGACCAGTTTTTGTGAAAACTTTATACACCCTAAGTGAACATGCTCAAACTAACCTCCCCAAATTCTCTGAAACTAGTCTGAACAAAGGAAAAGAAAGAACAGTCAAAGATAACCCATGATAAAACCGTGATGTGTATGCCTTAAATCTAGGTGGTTAACAGTGGACAATTATCAGTAAGCCTGTGGTCATACACCAATAAGCATAATACATTTATGATTCTATCTGGTTACACAGATATTTAGGGTATTCTTTTAGGTGACGGAGAGTCTAGATACGAGCCCAGGGGCTCTTCCATTAGGCGGGGGTATAGGGGGCGGTTCTGGTATTCCAGTTGGTATGTCGTTTCCATAGATACTGAACATATAGCTCAAAGTCCACAGTCCGGCCCAGGATGAGGTCCTGCTTTCAAGGTGGACGTTGTTCTGTGTGTTCCTCTTTCATTCCCCCCTTTTGATGCTCTTAACTCATAGTACGAGCATCACTCAAAGGGATATATTGCACCCTGGCTCTCTGACCACCAGTTTGGGAGAACGACACCAAACTTTGGGTTACAAAGTTCATAATACATTGGAAAATGTAGGATCCACAAAGCAGAACTATCAAGGCAACTGGTAACAATGGTAAATATAGTGTTCTGCCAATCATCACCCTTCACCCAAGATAGGACCGAAGTCCAGAAAGGAATGTTTTCATTTGACATTGCTTTTACCTGGTTTTTCATGTCATCTAAAGCAGCTGATACATTGCCAGATGAACCAGGAATATATACACAACATTCAACCTTAATTATAGCACAGGTCCCTTCTTGAGCAGCTGTGAGCATGTCCAAAGCCATTCTATTTTGAATTACCACTTTTCTCATTTGGATTTGTTCTTCATTTAAGGCTTGGATGGCTTTAGCACCATCTAGGAGGGCCTGTTTTGTGAAATTAGTCCAGGCCTCTACTTTAATCATAATATCTGTTGTCCCTATAGAAGGTATGAATAAGGCAGCAATATACTCATACCATTGAAACACAGACCTTGTCCACCTAGCATGTAAATAAGGTAGATTTACCAGGGCTTGTTATAGGTTAAGCTCTATGCTGCTGTGTGCAAAAGTGAATCCCAGTGTGCAGCGGCCTATCCAGCCAATTGGTAACCAAGGCCAAAGCTTAGGTCCACAAAACCATTGGGTTCCATTTGGTGCCATCCAGCGGATCACAGGGTTGTATTTCCAATCAGAGCCTGGCCATTGGACGGACTGGTTGGGGTGGTATGTGACCTCAATTGTTCGTTTATATTTTTGAGGGGATAGGTTCCCCATATATTTTAGTTCTTTGGAGTCTAATGGAGGTCACCAAAGCCTACCCTTTGTTCTTTTTGTTCCCAGCATATAGTGGCAGGAGTAATTAATTGACCCTTTTCTGGGGTCATCCAGAAATATTCATCCCAGACTTGATAGAATTGTTCAACATACTTAGAGGCCTGTTCTTCCTTGCTGGTCAGGGAGCTTTTTTCCTTTTGTTCTCTAAATATTAGATATAGGCTTTTGTTACTTCTATGAAACTGATGTTTACATCAAATGTAACTCCATGACCCAAGTCTATTGACTGTAGGTCTGGCTTACACCAAGAGATCAGGGAGAAATTATGATTGACGAGAGAAAGGAAGGTCTTTTCTTGTCGTCCCAGAAAAGAGCAGAGTGATTTAAAATCTCCTTGGTGGAGCAGTGACACCCACCAAGGAAGTCCATCCATCACAGACAGAGGCATAGCCCCCCATACCCAGCAGTTGGAGGTGTTGTGGAAGTCCACGTAGGAATGTGTCCATGAGATGAAAACACTGTCCTGAGTTGAAATGGAATTTAAATTCAAAATCACGTTGATGAGGCCAAACAGCAGTAGTTGATTATGCGGCTTCATCCTGAAGGGGCTTGTCCAGGATCTTCTTTTCCTTCTTCTTCTTAAGGATGATCTTAGTCTCTTGAGGGTCAATGGGATGCCTCTGCGCAGTCCACTCAGTGTTTTCTGGGTCTGCATGGTATGTTCTCTTCATCCTCATGTGGTGGATCCAGAGAGTGACAGGTTCAACTTTAACTGCTATAGGGGTGTTTAGAACAACAGTATATGGAGCCTTCCAGTGTGTGGCCAAGGAGTTGTGTTTCCAGTCCTTGACTCACACCTAATCCCTGGGCACAAGACGTGAATCTGTTCCCCAAGAGGGAATGGCACCCTTTCTTGTACAAACTTAGTTACCTGATTTATTACCTTACCCAGTTGTTCCATCTACTGTGAAATCTCATCTCCCCTTCAGTTCAGTTCAGTTCAGTCGCCCTGTCATGTCCAACTCTTTGTGACCCCATGAACCACAGCACTCCAGGCTTCCCTGTCCATCACTAACTCCCAGAGTTCACTCAAACTCATGTCCATCAAGTTGATGATACCATCCAACCATGTTATCCTCTGTCATCCCCTTCTGCTTCTGACTTCAATCTTTCCCAGCAGCAGTGTCTTTTCAGATGAGTCAGCTCTTCACATCAGGTGGCCAAAGTATTGGAGTTTCAGCTTCAACATCAGTCCTTCCAGTGAACATCCAGGACTGATCTCCTTTAGGATGGACTGGTTGGATCTGCTTGCAGTCCAAGGGACTCTCAAGAGTCTTCTCCAACACCACGGTTCAAAAGCATCAATTCATCGGTGCTCAGATTTCTTTATAGTCCAGCTCTTACATCCATACACGACTACTGGAAAAAACCATAGCCTTGACTAGACAGACCTTTGTTGGCAAAGTAATATCTCTGCTTTGTAATATGCTGTCTAGGTTGGTCATAACTTTGCTTCCAAGGAGTAAGCGTCTTTTAATATCATGGCTGCAATCACCATCTGCAGTGATTGTGGAGCCCATAAAAATAAAGTCTGACACTGTTTCCACTGTTGCCCCATCTGTTTGCAACAAAGTGATTTGACCAGATGCCATGATCTTAGTTTTCTGAATGTTGAGCTTTAAGCCAACTTTTTCACTCGCCTCTTTCACTTTCTTTTTAGTTCCTCTTCACTTTCTACCTTAAGGGCGGTGTCATCTGCATATCTGAGGTTATTGATATTTCTCCTGGCAATCTTGATTCCAGGTTGTGCTTCTTCCAGCCCAGCATTTATCATGATGTACTCTGCATAGAAGTTAAATAAGCAGGGTGACAATATACAGCCTTGACGTACTCCTTTTCCTATTTGGAACCAGTCTATTGTTCCATGTCCAGTTCTAACTCTTGCTTCCTGACCTGCATATAGGTTTCTCAAGAGGTAGGTCAGGTGGTCTGGTATTCCCATCTCTTTCAGAATTTTCCACAGTTTGTTGTGATCCACACAGTCAAAGGCTTTGGCATAGTCAATAAAGCAGAAAGAAATGTTTTTCTGGAACTCTCTTGCTTTTTCGATGATCCAGAGGATGTTGGCAATTTGATCTCTGGTTCCTCTGCCTTTTCTAAAACCAACTTGAACTTCTGGAAGTTCATGGTTCACGTATTGCTAAAGCATGGCTTGAGGATTTTGAGCATTATTTCACCAGCGTGTGATGTGAATGCAATTGTGCAGTAGTTTGAACATTCTTTGGCATTGCCTTTGTTGACACCTGTTTTATTATGGAAGGGGGCCTCCCATACAGAGTTTCATAGGGAGAATAGCCATGGGACTGTGGGTCATCATGAGTCTGAGCAGTGCCATTGGAAACAAGTCCACCCGGGAGCAGTCAGTCTCTATGATCCACTTGGAGAGTTGTCTCTTTAAGTGTCCAGTTGGTTCCTTCCACCATCCCAGAACTCTGGGGCCTATATGCTGTATGTAATTTCCACTTGATGTTTAAAGTTTTGCTTACTTGTTATACTAAATCAGCTACGAAAGCTGGGCCATTGTCCTATCCAACGCTTGTAGGAAATCCAAATCTGGGAACTATCTCCCTAAGCAGGCACCAGGCTACTTCTGATGCTTTTTCAGTCCGGTAGGAAAAGCTTCTACCCATCCTGAGAACGTACATACCATGACGAGCCGATAATGGTAGTGTCGGTGAGGTTTCATTTCAGTGAAGTCCACTTCCAGGTGTTCAGAGGGCAGCGTGCCTTTTAGCTGAATCCCTGGAGGTTTTTGTCTGTGCCAAGAGGCAGCATTGATCTGTGAGCAGGCGGTGCAGTCTGAAATTTTGTCCTTCATAGGGAAGAGAGGCGAGGAACCAAGAAATATTTTCAAATTAGCTCTTCTAGTTTATTATGGCCTAGGTAGGTCACTTGATGTGTTTGGCTTACCAGAGTGGGTGCCAGCTCCTCCGGTACCAATAATTTGGCACCTGGCAATTCCCACCATCTCTTTTCAGTCTTGATGGCCTCTTCTGCTTTGACTAGTTGGTTTTGGGCTTCAGTGTATTTTGGAGAGTCCAGCCTTAGCTCAGGCAGCTCTGCCAATACGAGAGCTTTAATAGGGGCTTCACTTGTCACCCCCAATCCCTCAGCTGTTTTTTTGTGGTCTTAACTGCCAGTCTGTTCCTCGAGCCCAGGGGGTTATCCTCTTTTTGATGTCCTCGGCAGTGTATGATTGCAACTCGTTGTAGTTCCCAGGCAGCATTTAATAGGGTCCTAATTTCTTCCTTATTTTTGATATCTTTTTCACTAACTCTCAAAAGATGTCTCTCCTATACAGATCCCTGTGTACATATAGTGTGGCAAAAACATACCTGGAGTCTGTGTAACTGTTTGATTCTTAACTCTTGACAGCTGGAGGGCCCAGGTTAGAGCATATAGTTCTGCCCTTTTGAGTGGACCGGTGTGATGGCAGAGAGCTAGCCTCAATGGTAGTCTCTTCCATGACTCTCCATATCTTGACAGTTGTCGTCCTTGTTTCACCAGGCTGGTGCCATTGGTGTACAGGACGAAATCTGGGTCTGGGATTGGCTGGTCTCTCAGGTCTGCTCAGGCACATTCCTTGCAATCATGTGAGGGTCCACCTTCTCCCACAGGAAGAAGAGTGGCCGGATTCAAGGCCTGACAAGGCTCAATAGTAACATATGGGTTCTCACATAACAGTCCCTGGTATTGAGTAATCCAGGATGTTGACAGCCCCTTTATGGGGGTCCCCTCACAGGAGAGTGTTGACCTCATGTGGGACTTTTACGATCAAATCTTGGTCCAAAGACAGCTTGGTTGCCTCCCATACCAGTAAGGCAATTGTAGCAACTGCCCATAAGCATCCCAGCCACCCAGGGGCACCATTGTCCAGCAATTTCGGGAGATAAGCCACAGGTCTGTCCCATGTCCCCCATAGCTACCTAGTCCTTTTCAGTCATGTAAAGAGTAAATGGCTTAGCAAGGTCTCCCAGGCCCAAAGTGGGTGCTGACGTAATTGTACTGGGTTTGAATTCTATTACCAGTGGGACTTGTTTTGCAAGCCTGGGGGGATTGTCTTCCACACAGACATTAGGGAATTGTTGAGTTAACTCTCTCTCTCGACTGTTTAGCCTGTCCAGTTTCTTCCCTTCCAGCAGACTGTGCAACCTCTATTCATCTGAGGAGTTACTGAGAGGAAGAGTAAATAGGTGGTTGAGCCCACTCGAAGAGTGGGTCTTTCGCGGAGGGGAAAGGTAACATGTGCCTCCAATTTAGACAGCAATTCTCTTCTCAACAAAGGTACTAGGCATTCAGGGATGTATAAAAGTTCATAAGTCACTTGGTGTCCCTCCATCTGACATTTTCAGGGTAGGCTTGAGACACAAAAGCTGCATTTATCACCATCTGAGACCCAGCAGCCTCTGCGTCTATTGGCGTCTAAAGTCTAAAGCCCTTGCACAGTCTTTCATAGAACTTAGGGTGATTCACTTTCCCTTTGAATTACTTCGGAGGTTTTTGCCATACTCATAGGTTTTTTGGGCCCCCTCTTGTGACCTTGTAAAATAGCGGCCCAATATCTCTCCAGGTGGCCCCTCCCTTCCTCTGTGTTACAGTCCCAGTTGGGCCTCTCATCCATGGTGGCTAGTTCTGCCCACCGCTGCAGGTTTGCAGTACCCTCAGGTGCCATTTCTCATAACCATTTTCTGGCCTCAGTTAGGGTCCTGTGTCTTTCCTCAGTGCTGAAAAGGGAGACTAGTGGTTGGATTAGTCATCCCATGTAGGGTGGTGGGTTCGAAAAATAGTCTCCAGTAGCCTAATTATGGCTCGTGGCTCCCCTGAGTATGGTGGAGTGTATCTCTGCCAGTTTAATATATCTGTAGAGGAAAATGGCTGGTAATAATAGGCTATAGTTGGCTGATGGTAGTGCCCACATGCGTCCTGAACTGGAGGCTGTTGTAACTCTCTGAGGGGCATCTGTAGTGGGGTACTTTCCCCCTCTTCCTTGGCAGAGCACAGCATCTGTCTAATTCCTGTGTTATCTTCCCCCTTCCCATCAGTACTCACCAGGAGAGGTGGATTCAATCTAGGAGGTCTGAGGTGGAATTCTGGGGGCGTTGACCAGAGGTCTCCATTAGTAGGATAGGAGCCTCCGGAGACGGTGGCTTTATGATCTCCAGGAGAGCTGGCGGAAGAGCAGCGGCTGCTGCAGGAACTTCACCTGGCCCTGGATTGGGCATTAAGGCGGCCTCCAGTCCTGGTGGAGCACTGGGAGGAGAGCGCATTATCCAGTATAGGGGAGGATCTAAGTCATCTCCAACCAAATCCTATTCGAATTTCCTTTTTTATCATCAGTCAATTTTTGTGCCATTAATATTTTTCCCTTTCTCTTCTGGATACAGAACCTTGTCCAAGTAGGAGGGTCTTGAGCTAACCTTAGCCATGAGTCAATATACATATATTGATCCAGGTGTCCTTGCTCTCCTGTGACTACTGTATAGACTGCTTCCAGTATTTTTAAGTTCATGGTGTTCTCTGGTGGCCATCCTACTCGCATAGGGGGCCATTGGACCTCACAGAGTATGTGAAGTTGGTTAGGCGTCATCTTCACCCCATAGTCTCCTCCAAATCCCTTCTTTAAATTTTTAATCATGCGCTCCAATACAGTTGCCTTAGATTCACTTCTCCCCATCTTGCTTACCTTCTTGGACCTTCTACTTTCCCTTTTCTTTCTGTCTATGAAGTTCTTGGTACCCTATGTACTTCTGATATTTCCATTCAATGAAACACCTAAATTACCATTCCGCCTCCTTCCTAATTGGGGTGAGAAGAGCCTTACCTGCCAGATCCCAGAGGGAGAAGGGGGATCAGCCTGTGTTCACCTGCCGGTCAGCACAGCCAAATCAAAACACCACGTGGTCCAAGACTGTTTCTCCCTTAACTTTTAAAGTCCATTCTACCTTGGTAGGCTTGATCAGGTCTGGATGAAAACACAGATGGGTTAAATATCCCATGTCCCAGGCCGTCTCTGGAATAGCCAATCTTACTTCTATATCCTCCTCCTTCTAGCCTGATAATTTGAGAGAGTCAAGAATTTCACAGCTGATGGGACACCTCTTTGGGGAGGGCAGAATATGAGCACACAAAACCAAGTTTTTTCTCCTAACAATCTCCTGGTGATTGCTTGGTAATAATTTTCCCCAAGACGGCATGGACACCACCTCCTAAATGACCTTCACAAATTTTCTGCCTAAGCCCTAGGTACACACGCTCGTCAACTTGTGTACCAAGCAATCGCTGCCACCTGCCTATTCCAGGCTCCTGTGGTCCATGCCCCTGCTAGTCCCTCCCAGGGGGTGATCAGGCCCCCTCTTCCACCCTACAGGGTGGGTTCCTCCTCACCTGAGCGCTCAGTTCCCCTGCTGCCATCCACTACCTGCTAACATAAAAGGTCCAGACATTGAGAAGCAGAATCCTTCCAGAAGGGTGAGGCGGCTTCCCCCTTCTAGACAATTTGATCTGCAAGGCCTCAGAGTAGTCCCAAATGGGTTGGGACTTGTCTTCTCAAAGTGAGGAGTTTCCCCACCAATGAACCAAATGTTGTAGCCCCGCGTTCTAGGAAACAAACTCACTCAGAAGGACCATGCAGGTAGTGAAGTGCAGTTTATTACACTGGAGGGCCCAAGGCAGAGTCTCCTCTTAGCCAAGGCCCCCAACCAGTTTTTATGAAAACCTTATATACTCTAAGTGTACATGCTCAAACCCACCTTCCCAAGTTCTCTGAAACTAGTCTGAACAAAGGAAAAGAAAGATACAGTCAAAGTTACCCATGATTCGTATGCCTTAAGCCTGGGTAGTTAACAGTGGACAGTTATCAATAGGCCTGTGATCATACCCCAAGAAGCATAATACAGTTTATGATTTTATTCAGTTACACAGATAATTAGGGTATTCTTTTAGGCAACGGAGAATCTAGGTACGAGCCCTGGGGCTGTTTCATGGTCGGGGGACACGGCGGGGCGGGGGGTTGTCTGGTTTTCCAGTTGGTATGTCGTTTCCATAGATCCTGGGCTTATAGCTCAACATCCACAGTCCAGCCCAAGATGGAGTCCTGATTTCAAGATGAAGCCTGTTCTGTCTGTTTCCTCTTTCAATACAATCCTGTATTATTTATCTCCTACAGGTTACCCATTTTTTTCATTTTCTAGTATTCTTCTGATGGAAGATCCAGAGTCCCAACTAATTGGATGTTAGCTATCAAGCTTGGGGAAAAGGTGATTAATGTGATTTGGCAGAAGGCCATGGGAGCAGCCACGCCTCCATGCAGCAGCTGCTGTAGGAACATCATGCCTGCGATCCAGTTGGAGACAGAACCAGCTGCTGTAGCTCAGACACTGACTTTTGCACTGTCTCAAAGGTGTTCTTGGTGTAGTTTATTCTTCGTTTCTCATTATGTATTGTTGTTTACTAAAAAAAAGAGAAGCAATGCTGGTTACCATAATGTAGAGAAAAAAATGAGGTGTGTGTACATGACTAGACTCATTGTGTTGATGATCCACCAGTGTTTCTCCAAGAGGAGATTTTAAGAGTCAACTCTTAGCAAGACTGCCCAGAATGTTGCTGGACTGTCAGGACTGACTTCTTTCAGGTCTCAGTAGTGGCCTTGTCTCTATGTGAAGAACCCCAAATTCCCTAGTGTGTTTTCCCAATAGGTGCCTCCTAGGTAGCCAATGGATTGTAGTCAGAGAGACTACTGTGTATCTTAAAGAATCCATATGTGTCTCATGGATGTTTTTAAGAACATGAGAAGTACAAAGCTTAGAAAATGACGCTAATGAAGCCAGCTTTCCAGAATCCCAGAAGGAGTCACTCAGCTTTGCTAGGGAAAAGCACTCTCTTCTATAGCCTCTGATAGTTAATCTCAGCCAGGACTCTCACAGACACTTGACATTGGAACAAGGGCATCCATGTGAGAGTATAGACAGCAAAGCTCCAACTATCAATAACAGCGAAACAAAGCAAGGTTGGTGTCCCAATAACATCATTTGACTATAGGTGCTACTTAGACAGTCAATAAGCTTCAAGTCAGAACTCAAGGCCTTTTCCTGACAATAGGAAAGAACAATGTAAGGTTTCACAATTATTTTCAAAATTTCAATATGGCCAATGCTTCTTTTACTCTTTCCATTCCATTTCCAATCTATTCAATTTCATCTAACAGATTCTTGATATTAATTTTACTTTGTGGAAGTTTTTTTCTTTATGCAGGGGGAAGTAGTGATATTTGAGAAATATTAGGAATAATTGGCTTTGGTCAAACCTCTCTTTGATTTCTCATTTAGGAGTGCTCTAAACAGGGGTTGAAAAGTTTTTGGATTTATTTTACTTGCATGTTTGATATACTCCTAAATTCCTTACGTTGCATCTTTTTGTGCATCCTTTCTCCCATGGTCATGCATTGAGGGTCCTTTTAATTAAAGTCGAGGGGCTGCTAAATCAAATTGGAAAAAAGATAAGACATGCAAAATGTAGGTTTGTGTTCAAGTCAAGAATCAGATGATTAGCAAAGGAATGCATGCTTGTTTTCTACCATGGGACCCCAGAGAGTAACCAAACTGGTTTTACAAACCATATGAATTGATTCTATGTGTCTTGGGAAGGGTGAGAGGTTGTTTAAACTAATTTATTTGAAAGACTTTGAGGTTTTTTTTTTTAACTTTTTAAATAATTTCTATTTTTTCCACAAGAAAAAATTTTATGCAATAGACTTTCATTAAGTTGAATTTTTACCTCTGAAGCAAAATTGCGTCTGTTGGTTGAACTCTCACTAACTGAACAACTGTCAGGACAGGTTTCCATTTCTTCTTATTTAGGGAGTCAGATTCATCCAGCTGCTATTTTTTTAAATCATATTTTTCATGTTACTTTTATCCAGTGGGCTTTTCTGTCGATAGTGTCAGTAGTAAGAGTTAAACGTCTAAGTCTGACATGTGTTTCTTATTTCAAAGTTCTCTCCTAAAATTGCTCCTCTTGCATGTATGTTATAGATTTGTTTGAAACCTTTAAAATCTTTGGTTTAAGATAGCAGAGTCCAAAATTTCGATGAAACTTTGGACTTTTGCGGGGGGGGGGGGGGGTAAATTGTCCATACTGTAGATGGGGGATAGGCAGTTTCCTAAAGAAAGTCCTGGAATGACTTCTTTAAATAGAGACCAATTTGCAAATTAAAATTGTGTTTAGTAAAATCTTGCCCCTAACTGTTAACTAGTAAAATGTGTATATAAACAAGAAACCTGCACAGGGCTGCTATAGCTGATGCAATATTTGCTCCATGATGCGGAAGGATTGGAATTGTTTAAAGATTAATCATACAGCACGTGGATGAAAGTTAATTAAATAAGTATAAGGTACAGCATCACTACATGGTTATTCATCTTCTGGCTAGTGTGTGCCTTCCAAGGTCTGCAGTCTTTCAGGCCGCTGTTTAGAGCAGTGCCAGCTCAGGTCATGCCAAATCCAGGTCAGTATCTGAAGGGAATCAGCTTGCTTTACTGGTGGATTTTCTGGGCATAATTTATACATGCTCAATTTTTTTTTTAGTGTCAGACCAAGTGTATTTATGTCATAATTTATTTTTTATGATTGTAAACCACTTAATTTGGAGCAAATATAAATTATTGCTAATGAAGCATTAAGGACAGAAGGAAATTACTTTTGTTAAACAAATACTTTGGTATATTTTCTCCCTCTTTCAACTAGAGGATTTCTATGCAAAACTGGCATTCAGTATTACTCATTATCTGGTTAGTTCACTAGATCGGGATTCCTGTGTGTGGTATAGAAAAGTGGGAAAAATTAAGGAGTTAAAAACAGGTTGATACAGGCTGCTGAGGACAAAAATCAACTGAGAGTACTTATGTTTTAAATCAAGACTATGTTTTCAGTGAAAATATTTTCTAATGATTCACAGAACAATGTTGTCAACTTTGACAACATCTGCTGAAAATCAAAATATAACTAGTTATACAGCACTGAATTCTAGCAGGAATTTATACTGTGACATGAAACAAAGTTCTCATTAAATGACAATATTTTGTATTTTTATGGCCTTAAAAATAGTCTCCTGACTTTTAAAAATGTTCACAGCCTTTTTTGTTCCTCCACATTACATGGATAAATTGACAACAAGCCCATTTTATTCCAGAGTAGATTTCTTAAAATAATTTTGATGGGAAGATAATTGTTTAATGATAGTGTATAAAATTTTGCCAAAGTAAAAACAGAATTGGATAAGAGAAAATACAAAGAGAGAGTTTTGTATAATTACTGTAAAAACATAGATGGAACGACCAGTTAAACAGATCTAAAAAAATGACAACTCAAGTTTCCAAATTTCATAATATCCATAAGGATTTTGTGCATTCTCTGACATTACTTGATTTTTTTTATGTTTCTGGATTTACACATAAGAATAACAGTGTGTTTATCTACTTATCTCTAGGTTATTTGCACTTATTTATTCTCTAGTTAAAAGTTTCATATAAAAATGAAGCATATGTGCACAACACCATCATTACCAAAATTGATCTAGATAAAAGCGAGAAAATTACATGCAAGCCTTCTTGTATAAACACTCTGCACCAATATAAGGACTTTATTTAGCAAAATTTATGAAAATTGACTTTGACTTTATGCCCTTGGACGTCATATTCAAAGCTACCACACTTAAGGATAGTAATATAGTATACAAAGTGTTATTGGTTACATTCTCTTTTAACAGTGTTCTTTTTCAAAATACCTTTGAGGTGTTCTAAATTATGATCTGGTTTCTAACCAACTTCAGTTAGTTAGCATCTGCTCCTTTTATGTTAAATTGTACACTTTTTCTTACTCACTTGGCATGCATTCTAATCAATTCTAACCTCTCTGTAAGAATGCAGAAAAAGAGTGAAATGACTCATATTGGTCAGCTTTGCTTTTGGAATTAAAAACAGCTCTTTTTTTTTTTTTCACTTTGTTCTATCATTCTCTTCTTAAAAAATATCAAATATTACTCAGCCTTAAAAGGGAACAAAATTGGGTCATTTGTAGAGATGTGGATGGACCTAGAATCTGTCATACACAGTGAAGTGAGTCAGAAAGAGAAAAACAAATATCATATATCCATGCATGCGTGTGGAATCTAGAAAAGTGATACAGATGAACCGAGTTTCAGGGCAGCAATAGTGATGCAGATGTAGAGAACAGATGTGTGGACCCAGGGGCTGCGGGAAGAGGAGGGTGGTGTGAACTGGGAGATTAGGTTTGACATAAATACATTACCATGTGTAAAGTAGATAGCTAGTGGGAACCTGCAGTATCACACAGGGAGCTCAGCTCGGTGCTCTATGATGACCTGGATGGGTGGGAAGGGTGGGGGCCGCGGGAGGGAGAGCTATGAGGGAGGGGATACATGTATACATATAGCTGATTCACTTCATTATACAGCAGAAGCTTAACACTGTAAAGCAATTATATTTCAATTAAAAAATAATATCAAATAAACATAGACAAGACACAAAAATATCTGAGTTCAAATATAATCATTCTACTTACTAATGTTTAAATTTCCTTTCCTTTTTTACCCTAGAAATCTGGTACCTTCCTCTTGTTTTCATGAAGACTAAATTAGATGATGTTATGTTTAATGTTTGACACATAGTAAACCCTCAATGCGGGGAAGGCAATGGCACCCCACCCCAGTACTTTTGCCTGGAAAATCCCATGGACAGAGGATCCTGGTAGGCTCCAGTCCATGGGGTCGCTAGGAGTCGGACACGACTGAGCGACTTCACTTTCATTTTTCTCTTTCATGCATTGGAGAAGGAAATGGCAACCCACTCCAGTGTTCTTGCCTGGAGAATCCCAGGGACGGGGGAGCCTGGTGAGCTTCCGTCTATGGGGTCGCACAGAGTCGGACACGACTGAAGCGACTTAGCAGGAGCAGCAGCAGCAAACCCTCAATGAAAGGTAGTTATTATCTTGCCAAGTGTACACAGCTGAACCTGGGACTTATAACTTGACCTGTTTCAAATGTGGCAGAATCCAAGGCTCAGCTTTCCTAGAAATAAGGAGTCTTGGATTGAGGGTCTTTTTCTACATAGTTTTCTCTAATACCCGAATCACAGTATTTTAGCAGACCCAGCAAAAAATGACCAACAGTAGCAATGTTACAGGAGATTATACCCTTTTTCTGTCCTTTGAGAAATAACCACAGTGAACTAAGGGGGGAAAAGACAGAGAGCTGTGGAGTTGCCTACCACCTTATTGTGATCAGCTATCTTCACTGCCTATGGGAGGACTTTCCTTGATCTTTCTGCTCAAGTGATGTCTAGATAATTTCAAGCAAAGCATGCTTTTTTCCCCCAAAAGTATTTATATGATTCTTGGGAGGCAGGATTTACATATGTATATGGAAACACACACAGATATATCTTGTTTATGTAATTGTAGTTTTGTGAACCTAGAAGGCACACCTACCACAGATGGCATAATGACACAGAAGTATGTCTAGTGATAACTCTTAAAACTTCTTATTATGGCAAAGTACCTTGGTGCATCTCTTAGATTGTAGAGTGACAGACTCTTCAGTTCAGTTCAGTCACTCAGTCGTGTCCGACTCTTTGTGACCCCATGAATTGCAGCACGCCAGGCCTCCCTGTCCATCACCAACTCCCGGAGTTCACTCAGACTCACGTCCATCGAGTCAGTGATGCCATCCAGCCATCTCATCCTCTGTCATCCCCTTCTCCTCCTGCTCACAATCCCTCTTTTCCAATGAGTCAACTTTTCACACGAGGTGGCCAAAGTACTGGAGTTTCAGCTTTAGCATCATTCCTTCCAAAGAAATCCCAGAGCTGATCTCCTTCAGAATGGACTGGTTGGATCTTCTTGCAGTCCAAGGGACTTTCAAGTCTTCTCCAACACCACACTTCAAAAGCTCTTATGTTATCTTTATTAATTGTTATTGTTGTTTAGTCGCTCAGTCATGTCCAACTCTTTTGCAATACCATGGATTGTAGCTCACCAGGCCCCTCTGACCATGAGATTCCCCAGGCAAGAATACTGGAGTGGGTTGCCATTTCTTTCTCCAGGGGATCTTCCTGACCCAGGGATGGAACCCAGGTCTCCTGCATTGCAGGCAGATTCTTTACTACTGAGCTATCAGAGAAGCAATAGTTTAATTAGTTGCTCATTACTTAGTAAACAGCTAACAACAACACCCATCATTTTAATCCCCTGTCAGATTTCTGAAAAAATCACATTCATGCAATAAAACATAATACAGAAAAGCATTCCAAAGTGAGAATCTAGTTAAGTGTCTGGAAGCTTAAACTCAGACTATTTAGTTAGTAACACAGATGTTGAAATGTGAACTAGAACAGTTTGGTCAGATTTTCCCTGAGCAAATTCATTTTGATGAAGCACTGCGAGAATCTAAGGCTGTAGTTGAGAACAGTACGCTGGCCTCTTTGTTTAGTCTGGTGATTCAGGGAGCACTGCAGTATGAACATGCTGTTGAGGCCTGACTTGTAGGCCCTGTTCTCCCTATTAACCCCTTGTGTAAAAATGCTGAGCCATCACTAAGTATGGCTTTTATGTATTAGCCCAATCAGTAATAATTAGGATTATGTTAGATACATATTAAGCCAGAAAGATTAGACTTTAAACCCCAAAGAATAATAGAGTGAATCCATTTGAAAATATAATAAAATCTCAAGTTTGTAGAGAAATAAGAAAGAGGGTAATAAGGAACAAGGATCATAAGAATGAGGGGGGAGCTTTGATGCTCCCTTTAATTGTGAAGATAATACTACTAATAAATAGCTTTTTTGGAGTATTTGAGAAATTGTATTGTGTAGCAGTAAAGGGCATAGGCCCTGGAGACAGTCTAGGTGGAGCCCAGCACCTTGGCATCTGCAAGCCCACCTGGGGAGCTCTTCTCCTAACCTCTATGCCTTTTAGTATCACTTTTATCATGGGAATAAGAACAATGTCTTCCTTCCTGAGGTCCTGTGAGGATGAAGTTAGGTAATGAATGTAGCATCAGGTGGCTTTTTTTAATTCCTCTTGTTTCTGTTAGAACCATTGTGTGCACATGTTTATGTGAAAGGAAGCATTAGCATTGTGCAGGCCAAAGAGGGGGTGGGCAGAGGGCGGGAGTGTTTTGCCAAGTTAGAATTCGTATAGTTTTAGTATACCTGAAGGTAGGTGAGATTCTGGGATTCTAAAAGCAGAAGATTTTCTTTTTTTAAAAAAAAAGTCCTTTCAGACCATCTCAATTTGTTTACAGAAAAACAGAAATTGCTATGCTAGAGAATGAAAACTAGGAAACAGCTAACTGCCTTGCTTTATTGACATTTTCCATAGCCTGTAAGTCCTAAAGACCTACCCTAAACGAATAGTGTTTCATAGAGCACATAGCTATATAAAATATATAATCTTTTGATTTCCCCCAAAATGCCTTTTTTTAGTTGAAGTGAAAAAATAAATACTACTTTGTTCTGGTATGTTTAAGTCAAAAGCAGTATAGTGTATAATATTAGTTCCATATTAAAATGACAGTTTGATGAAGGTATTTATTAAGATTATATTTAACTTCAATGATATTCCTTTATATCAAGAACTATTTATTTTTTATGACTGAGCTCATCTCCTTAAAACAGTCTATTCAAATCTGAGTGATAATAACCCTGTATTTGCGTGTTCATAATTTATACTGTCTTAGAAAAGAAGCTGTTCTACAACCAGTATTTCAGAACTGGGAGATATCTTTCCCTTTCATATATTAATAATAAAAATATCTTGGGAATTTAAAACCTTGATTTCTTTTGGCTGCTTCCTTTGTTTACTTTTTAAAATTCCAAATGTTGCCAAAAAGAGATAGATTAGGATTAAAATAAAAATAAAGCACATGGCCTATTTTCTAATTTTGTTGTTATTTAATAATGAGGGCAGAGCAGATAAGAGTCCTAGTTACTGAAACAGTGAATAACTATTCCATTAACATATTCATATCCATTTCAGTTCAGTTCAGTCACTCAGTCGTGTCCAACTCTTTGCGACCCCATGAATTGCAGCACGCCAGGCCTCCCTGTCCATCACCAACTCCTGAAGTTCACTCAGACTCACGTCCATCAAGTCAGTGATGCCATCCAGCCATCTCATCTTCTGTTGTCCCCTTCTCCTCCGCCCACAATCCCTCCCAGCATCAAAGTCTTTTCCAATGAGTCAACTCTTCACATGAGGTGGCCAAAGTACTGGAGTTTCAGCTTTAGCATCATTGCTTCCAAAGAAATGCCAGGGCTGATCTGCTTCAGAATGGACTGGTTGGATCTCCTTGCAGTCTAAGGGACTCCCAAGTGTCTTCTCCAACACCACACTTCAAAAGCATCAATTCTTCAACGCTCAGCTTTCTTCACAGTCCAACTCTCACATCCATACATGACCACTGGAAAAACCATAGCCTTGACTAGACAGACCTTTGTTGGCAAAGTAATGTCTCTGCTTTTGAATATGCTATCTAGGTTGGTCATAACTTTCCTTCCAAGGAGTAAGCGTCTTTTAATTTCATGGCTGCAGTCACCATCTGCAGTGATTTTGGAGCCCAAAAAAATAAAGTCTGACACTGTTTCCCCATCTAGCCAGTATTTATTGAGGACCTATGTTCATCCTTGGTTTCCCTAATAGCTCAGCTGGTGGAGAATGTGCCTGCAATGCAGGAGACCCTGGTTTGATTCCTGGGTTGGGAAGGTCCCCTGGAGAAGGAATAAGCTACCCACTCCAGTATTCTTGGTGGTTCAGATGGTAAAGAATCTGCCTTCAGTGTGGGAGACCTGGGTTTGATCCCTGGGTTGGGAAAATCCCCTGGAGAAGGGCATGGCGACCCACTCCAGTATTCTTGCCTGGAGAATTCCAAGGACAGAGGAATTTGGTGGGCTACAGTCCATGAAGTCACAAAGAGTCGGACACGACTGAGCGACTTTCACTTATGTTCATCCCAGTCACCGTGCTCCTTCTGAAAAGACAATATAGACTTTAAATAGGTTTAATAAGTAGTAGTTCTTAGCTCAATATTTTTCCTAAAACACTCAGAGCTGATTTTTTTCATACTGCAAATGTTAATACATTATAGATCCTTTAGATAGGAAATACATTCAGTCATATTTAAATAAAATGAAAATCATCTATATTTCTAGCTCTCACAATCTTCCAGTGATAAGAAAAGTTCTACTTGTTGATTTGACTATTAAAGGTTTTTTCCTAATATAAAATACTTGAGACTAATAATTTTCTATGCATTTAATTATCAGCTAACATAAATCTACGAATAATATTATTTGTTTAGTAGAGTGCAACTCTCTATGACCCCATGAAATATATGAAACTTATTTATTATTTCACTTCTCTTAAAATTTTCTGAGTAAATTAGGAAGGAAACAGAGAAACTTAAATTAAACTTATTTATAGAGAAAAGCCCACAAGAGAAACATCATATCTAGAACAATGATTTTTCCAAGAGTTGTAAGATAAAGATAACAAAATCACTTATTTATCTTTACTTATCTGACTTTTAATTTTCATATGTATCGTCTGTTCTCTTTGGTAGATTTTGCATATAAGAATTTGTGTAAAATCTCAAAACAATACATGATACACTATGTCTTTGAATTTAGAAAGAAAAAAAAACTTTATCACTTTTTTATTAGGGAAACGATTAAAATTTTGTAATTGAACTCTAATTGAACTTAATTGTTTAATTGCTTGTTCAGTTTTATCAATCGTTATATCTTGTGGTTTTATCAAGTTATATCATTAAATGACCTAGTTCAGGCATTTTTTTTTTAATTGAAAGGTATTCATCATAAGAGGTTTATTTGGATCATTCTATTTCATCTTATTGGGAAATTGGAATATGATTGTACAGAGGTTAAAGGAGGGTGATGAGCATGAAAGGAGACAGACCCCACAGTACCAAATTCTCTCAAATCCCCAGGACTTTTGTTCTTACTCACTCCTTTGTTTGCTCTAGAAGATTACTTTCTTCCCCTGTACCCCCAGTGCTGACTCATTAAAGCCAACGTAACAGAGGCAGTTCATAGAGTGCTAGTTCCCCTGACTCTTGAATAACCCGAAAATCCCGTGTACCACAGATAAATACAGTAATAAATCTTCTCAGCTCCAGTGATTTTAGTCTCCTCAATTTAATCAAATTGAGCCACGTAGGAATTTGTTCAAATAGTGAACTCTCTGTAGATTCAAATCCAACTTAGGGCTCCTATGCTTGCTACTGATTTTCTTTTTCAGGAAAAAAAGCACTGCTGCTGTTTTCTATTTTTCAGCTTCCTTGTAAATGTATTTCTTATTGAAACCAAATTCATGGTTCTTAAATTCCTAAACCACTACCTATCATGTAATTCAAGGCTATTTTCCAAATGGTAGAAAACCAAAAGCTATCTGTTTGGTTGCCTGATTTTTTCTAGCATTCTTTGGAGGATTTAAAGCAGCGGGGTAAAAAAAAAAAAAAAAGAAAAGAAAAAACTGACCTATATTAAGAGCTAAACATGAAAAGGGGTTTAGGATGAGCTTTAACTTATTTAATGATGCAAACATTCCCAGCATTATAATGCATACCCTTTACTGGAGGTCCTGTGTTTGGTTTTTGCTGAAGAGCATTTATTGTGTGTGTGCTCAGTCCCTCAGTCCTGTCCAACTTTATGCTATCCCAAGAGCTAATCCGCCAGGCTCCTCTGTCCATGGGATTTCCCAGGCAAGAATACTGGAGTGGGTTGCAATTTTCTACTCCAGGGGAATCTTCCCAACCGGCGAATCGAACCCACATTTCTGCACTGGCACGTGGATATTTTACTACTGTGCCACCTGGGAAGCCCTAAAGAACATTGAGAAGGATTTAATGGTTCTTACTGGTGCAGTGGTAAAGCATCCACCTGCCAGTGCAGGAGATGTGGGTTCGATCCCTCAGGCTGTTGTAGCCACACGTTCCTGGAAACAAACTCACCCAGAAGAACAATGCAGATAGTGGAGTGCAGTTTATTACACTGGCGGGCCCAAGGCAGAGTCTCCTTTTAGCCTCAACCTCGACCAATTTTTGTGAAATCCTTATATATCCTAGTGCACACGCTTAAACCCACCTCCCCAAATTTTTTGAAACTAGACTGAACAAAGAAAAAGAAAGATACAATCAAAGTTAACCCGTGATTTGTATGCCTTAAACCCGTGATTTGTATGCCTTAAGCCCAGATAGTTAACAGTAGACAATTATCAATAGGCCTATGGTCATAACCTAATAAGCATAATACAATTTATGATTCTATTCAGTTACACAGATAATTAAGGCATTCTTTTGGCAATGGAGAGTCTTAGTACAAACCCTAAGGCTCTTCCATAGGGGAGGCGGGGCAGGGGGCTGGTCTGGTATTCCAGTTGTTATGTCGTTTCCATAGATACCGGGCATAGAGCTCAAAGTCCACAGTCCAGCCCAATATGGAGTCCTGCTTTCAAGATGGACCCTGTTCAGTCTGTTTCCTCCTTTATTCCCCCTTCTTGATGCTTTAACTCATAATAGGAGCAACACTGATAGGGATATATTGCACCCTGGCAATCCGACCACAAATTTAGGAAAATGAAACCAACCTTTGGGTTACGAAGTTCATAATACATTGTAAAATGCAGGATCTACAAAGCAGAACTATCAGGGCAACTTGTAACAATGGTAAATATAATTTTCCACCAATCATTCCTCACCCAAGATAGGACCGAAGTCCAGAAAGGAATGTTTTCATTTGACATTGCTTTTACCTGGTTTTTCATGTCATCTAAAGCAGCTGATACATTGCCAGATAAACCAGGAATATATACACAATATTCAACCTTAATTATAGCACAGGTCCCTTCTTGAGCAGCTGTGAGCATGTCCAAAGCCGTTCTATTTTTGAATTACCGCTTTTCTCATTTGGATTTGTTCTTCATTTAAGGTTTGGATGGCTTTAGCACCATCTAGGAGGGCCTGTTTTGTGAAATTCGTCCAGGCCTCTACTTTAATCATAATATCTGTTGTCCCTATAGAAGGTATGAATAAGGCAGCAATATACTCATACCACTGAAATACAGACCTTGTCCACCTAGCATGTAAATAAGGTAGATTTACCAGGGCTTGTTGTAGGTTAGGCTTTATGCCGCCATGGGCAAAAGTGAATCCCAGTGTGCAGCAGCCTACCTAGCCAATTGGTAACAAAGGCCAAAGCTTAGGTCCACAAAGCCATTGGGTTCCATTGGGCACCACCCAGCAGATTCCAGGGTTATATTTCCAATCAGAGCCTGGCCAATGGATGGACTGGCTGGGATGGTATGTGACCTCGAATGTTCGTTTACATTTTTGAGGGGATAGGTACCCCATATACTTTAGTTCTTCTGGGTCTAATGAATGGTCACCAAACCCTACCCTTTGTTCTTTTTGTTCCCAGCATATAGCATCAGGAGTAATTAATTGACCCTTTTCTGGGGTCATCCAGAAATATTCATCCCAGACTTGATAGAATTGTTCAACATACCTAGAGATCTGTCCTCCCTTGCCAGTCAGAGAGCTTTTTTTCCTTTTTGTACTTTAAATATTAGGTATGCTACTGCTAAGTCACTTCAATCACGTCCGACTCTGTGCAACCCCATGGACTGCCGCCTACCAGGCTGCTCCGTCCATGGGATTTTCCAGGCAAGAGTACTGGAGTGGGGTGCCATTGCCTTCTCCAAGTATTAGGTATAGGCTTTTGTTACTCCTATGAAACTGGTGTTTATATCAAATGTAACCCCATGACCCAAGTCTATTGATTGTAGAGCTGGCTTACACCAAGAGAGCAGGGATAGATTGTGACTGACAAGAGAAAGGAAAGTCTTTTTTTGTTGTCCCAGAAAAGAGCAGAGTGGTTTAAAATCTCCTCGGTGGAGAGGTGACACCCACCAAGGAAGTCCATCCGTCTGTGGAAGTATGGGCATAGCCAAACATACCCAGTAGTTGGAGGTGTTGTGGAAGTCTGCATAGGAATGTGTCCATGAGATTAAAACATTGTCCTGAATTGAAACAGAAGTTAAATTCAAAATCACGTTGATGAGGCCAAGCAGCAGGAGTTGATTATGCGGCTTCATCCTGAAGGGGCTCGTCCATGATCTTCTTTTCCTTCTTCTTCTTAAGAATGATCTTAGTCTCTTGAGGGTCAATTGGGGTCCCTCTACACAGTCCAATCAGTGTTTTCTGGATCTGCATGGTATGTTCTCTTCATCCTCATGTGGTGGATCCAGGGAGTGACAGGTTCAACTTTAATGTAGGGGTGGTTAGAACAACACTATATGGAGCCTTCCACTGTGGAGCCAAGGAGTCGTGTTTCCAGTCCTTGACCCACGCCTGATCCCTGGGCATAAAACGTGAATCTGTTCCCCAAGGGGGAATGGCACCCTTTCTTGTACAAACTTAGTTACCTGATTTATTACCTTACCCAGTTGTTCCATCTTCTGTGAAATCTCATCTCCCCTTACCTGAGGCAAATTTGTTGACACCTGTTTTATTATAGGAGGGGCCCTCCCAGACACAATTTCGTACAGAGAATAGCTGTGGGACCATGGGTCATCCTGAGTCTGAGCAGAGCCATCTGAAACAAGTCCACCCAGGAGCAGTCAGTGTCTATGATCTATTTGGAGAGTTGTCTCTTTAAGTGTCCGGTTGGTTCCTTCCACCATCCCAGAACTGTGGGGCCTATATGCTGTATGTAATTTCCACTTGATGTTTGAAGTTTTGCTTACTTGTTATACTAAATCAGCTACAAAAGCCGGGCCATTGTCCGATCCAATGCTGGTAGAAAGTCCAAATCTGGGAACTATCTCCCTAAGCAGGCACCGGGCAACTTCTGATGCTCTTTCAGTCCAGTAGGAAAAGCCTCTACCCATCCTGAGAACGTATATACCATGACCAGCCGATAATGGTAGTGTCGGTGAGGTTTCATTTCAGTGAAGTCCACTTCCAGGTGTTCAGAGGACAGTGTGCCTTTTAGCTGAATCCCCGGAGGTTTATGTATGTGCCGAGAGCATCACTGATCTGTGAGCAGGCGGTGCAGTTCTGAGATTCTGTCTTGCATAGGGAAGAGAGGCGGGGAACCAAGAAATATTTTCAAATTAGCTTTCCAGTTTATCATGGCCTAGGTGGGTCACTTGGTGTGTTTGGCTTACCAGAGTGGGTGCCAGTTCCTCCGGTACCAATAATTTGCCACCTGACAGTTCCCACCATCCTTTTTCAGTCTTGATGGCCCCTTCTGCTTTGGTTAGTTGGTTTTGGGTTTCAGTGTATTGTGGTAGTCCAGCGATAGCTCAAGCAGCTCTGCCAATATGAGAGCTTTAATAGGGGCTTCACTTATCATGCCCAAGCCCTCAGCTGCTTGTTTAGCGGCCTTAACTGCCAGTCTGTTCCCCGAGCCCGGGGGTATCCTCTTTTTGATGTCCTCGGCAGTGTATGACTGCCACCCTTTCTGGTTCCCAGGCAGCATCTAATAGGGTCTTAATTTCTTTTTAATATCTTTTCACTGCTTTCAAAAGTCCTCTCTCCTGTACAGAGCCCTGTGTACATGTAGTGTGGCAAAAGCATATCTTGTGTCTGTGTAAATGTTTGTCTTCTTACCTTTTGACAGATGGAGGGCCCAGATTAGAGCATACAGTTCTGCCCCTTGAGCGGACCAGTATGATGGCAGAGAGCTAGCATCATGATGATTTCTTCCATGACTACTGCATATCCTGATAGTCGTCCTTGTTTCACCAGGCTGGTGCCATTGGTGTACAGGACCAAATCTGGGTCCAGGATTGGCTGGTCTCTAAGTCAGGTCTGCTGGCACACTTCCTTGCAATCATGTGAGGGCTCACCTTCTCCCACAGGAAGGAGAGTGGCTGGATTCAAGGCCTGACAAGGCTCAATAGTAACATGTGGGTTCTCACATAACAGTCCCTGGTATTGAGTAATCTGGGATGTTGACAGCCATTTATGGGGTCCCCTCGCAGGAGAGTGTGGACCTCATGAGGGACTTTTACGATCAAATCTTGCCCCAAAGTCAGCTTAGTTGCCTCTCAGACCAGTAAGGCATCTGCCCATAACCATCCCAGCCACCCAGTGGCAACATTGTCCAGCTATTTCAGGAGATAAGCCACGGGTCTGTCCCATGTCCCCATAGTCTGGGACAACATTCCCATAGGTACCTAGTCCTTTTCAGTCACATAAAGAGTAGATGGCTCAGCAAGGTCTGGCAGGCCCCAGGTGGGTGCTGATGTAACTGTACTGGGTTTGAGTTCTATTACCTGTGGGACTTGTTTTGCAAGCCTGGGGGGCTGGTTGTCTTCCGCCCAAACCTCAGAGAATTGTGAGTTAACTCTTTCTGTGAACTGTTTAGCCTGTCCAGTTTCCCTTCCAGGAGATCGTGCAACCTCCATTTATCATGAAGGGTTACCGAGAGGAAGAGTAAAATAGGTGGTTGAGCCCACTAGAAAAGTGAGTCTTTTGTGGGGGGAAAGGTAACTTGTGCCCCCAATTTAGACAGCAAGTCTCCTCCCAACAAAGGTACTGGGCATTAAGGGGTGTATAAAAATTCATGAGTCACTCGCTGTCCCCCCATCTGACATTTTCGGGGTAGTCTTGAGAAACAAAGGCTGCATTTATCACCATCTGAGACCCAGCAGCCCCAGGTCTATTGGCGTATAAAGTCTATAGGCCTCACACAGTCTTTTTCAGAACTCAGATGGTGATTCGCTTTCCCTTTGAATCACTTGGGAGGGTTTTGCGATACTCATAGGTTTTTGGGTCCCCCTCTTGAGACCTTGTAAAATAGCCACCCAGTATCTCTCCAGGTGGCCCCTCCCTTCCTCTGTGTTACAGTCCCAGTTGGGCCTCTCATCCAGGGTGGCTAGTTCTGCCCACCGCTGCAGGTTTGCAGTACCCTCAGGTGCCATTTCTCTTAACCATTTTCTGGCCTCTGTTACGATCCTGTGTCTTTCCTCAGTGCTGAAAAGGGAGACTAGTAATTGGATTATGTCATCCCATGTAGGGCAGTGGATTTGAAAAATAGTCTCCATTAGCCTAATCATGGGTTATGGCTCCCCTGAGTATGGTGGAGTGTATCTCTGCCAGTTTAATATATCTGTAGAGGAAAATGGCTGGTAATAATAGGCTACAGGTGGCTGATGGTAGTGCCCACATGCGTCCTGAACTGGAGGCTGTTGTAGCTCTCTGAGGGCCATCTGTAGTGGGGTTCTTTCCCCCTGTTCCTTGGCAGAGCGCAGCCTCTGTCTAATTCCTGTATTTTCTTCCCCCTTCCCATCAGTACTCACCAGGAGAGGTGGATTCAATCTAGGAGGTCTGGCTGAGGTGCAATTCTGGGGTGTTGACCAGAGGTCGCCATTAATGGGATAGGAGCTTCCTGAGACAGTGGCTCTGTGATCTCCAGGAGAGCTGGCGGAAGAGCAGCGGCTGCTGCAGGAACTTCATCTGGCCCTGGATTGGGCATTAAGGTGGCCTCCAGTCCTGGTGGAGCTCTGGGAGGCGGGTGTGTCATTATCCAGTATGGGGGGGCGGTCAGGTCAGATCAGATCAGTCGCTCAGTCGTGTCCGACTCTTTGCGACCCCATGAACTGCAGCACGCCAGGCCTCCCTGTCCATCACCAACTCCTGGAGGTCACTCAGACTCACATCCATCGAGTCAGTGACACCATCCAGACATCTTATCTTCTGTCGTCCCCTTCTCCTCAGGTCATCGCCGTCCAAATCCTATAGAATTTCCTTTTTTATCATCAGTCAATTTTTGTGCCATTAATATTGTTCTCTTTCCCTTCTGGATACAAAACCTTGTCCGAGTTAGGAGGGTCTTGAGCTAACCTTAGCCATGAGTCAATATATGGATATTGATCTGGGTGTCCTGGCTCTCCTGTGACTACTATATAGACTGCTTTCACTATTTTAAGTTCACGGTGTCCTCTGGTCGCCATCCTACTCCCATAGGGGGCCATATGACCTCACAGAGTATGCAGAGGCGGTTAGACTTCATCTTCACCTCATAGTCTCCTCCAAATCCCTTTAAATTTTTAATCATGCACTGCAATACAGTTGCCTTAGATTCACTTCCCCCCATCTTGCTTACCTTCCCAGACTTTCTTCTACTTTTCCTTTTCGTTCTGTGTATGAAGTTCTTGGTACCCTATGTACTTCTGACATTTCCACTCAATGAAACACTTAAATTGCCATTCTGTCTCCTTCCTAATTAGGGTGAGAAAAGCCTTGCCTGCCAGATCCCAGAGGGACAAGGGGGATCAGAGTGTCTTCACCTGCCAGTCAGCACGCCTGAACCAGAACACCACATGGTCTAAGAATGTTTCTCCCTTAACTTTTAAAGTCTTTTCTGCCTTGGTGGGCTTGATCAGGTGCAGATGAAAATGCAGATGGGTTAAATATCCCACGTCCCACGCCATCTCAGGAAAAGTCTATTTGTACTCGGTTATGTATCCTTCTCCTTCTAGCCTGACAATTCCAAGAGGGTCAAGAATTTCACAGCAGATGGGACACCCCCTTGAGGAGGGCAGAATACGAGCACACAAAGACCAAGTTTCCTCTCCTAAAAATCCTCTGGTGATTGCTTGGTAATAATTTTCCCCAAGACCTCCTAAATGACCTCCTAAATGACCTTCACAAATTTCCTTCCTAAACTCTAACACGTTCGTCAGCTTGTGTACCAAGCAGTCTCTGCCACCTGCCTATTCCAGGCTCTTGTGAGTCCGTGCTCCTTCTAGTCCCTTCCAGGGGGGTGATCAGGCCCCCTCTTCCACCCTGCTGGGTGGGCTCCTCCTCACCTGAGTGATCAGTTCCCCTGCTGCCGTCCACTACCTGCTAACATGAAAGATCTGGGTGTTGAGAAGCAGAATCCTTCCAGAATGGCAAGGCCCCTTCCCCCTTCTAGAACATTCGAACCACAAGGCCTTGGAGTGGTCCCAAATGGGACTTGTCTCCAAGTGAGGAGTTTTTTGGCCAATGTACCAAATGTTGTAGCCCCGCGTTCTGGGAAACAAACTCACTTAGAAAGACAATGCAGATAGTGGAGTGCAGTTTATTACACCAACGGGCCCAAGGCAGAGTCTCCTCTTAGCCAATGCCCCCAACCAGTTTTTTTGAAAACCTTATATACCGTAAGTGTACATGCTCAAACCCACCTCCCCAAATTCTCTGAAACTAGTCTGAACAAAGGAAAAGAAAGATACAAAGTTAATCTGTGATTCATATGCCTTGAACTCATGATTCGTATGCCTTAAGCCTAGATAGTTAACAGTAGACAATTATCAATAGGCCTGTGGTCATACCCCAATAAGCATAATATAATTTATGATTCTATTTGGTGACCAAGATAATTAGGATATTCTTTTAGGCGATGGAAAAGTCTAGGTACGAGCCCTGGGGCTCTTCCATCGGTGGTGGTGGTGGGGGGGGGGGGGTGGATCTGGTTTTCCTGTTGATATGTCGTTTCCATAGATCCTGGGAATAAAGCTCAAAGTCCACAGTCAGGCCCAGAATGGAGTCCTGTTTTCAAGATGGAGCCTGTTTTGTCTGTTTCCTCCTTCAGGTCAGGAAGATCCCCTGGAGTAGGAAATGGCAACCTACTACATTATCCTCTCCTGGAAAATCCTATGGACAAAGAAGCCTGGTGGGCTACTGTCCATGGGGTCACTAAAAGTTAGACATGACTGAGCACACACATGTGTGCTCGTGCACACACACACACACACACACACACACACACACTGGTTCTTACTAAAGACATCATTCATTTTACATTTGGATCCTTCAGATGATGAAAAGACCATCCCTCCCTCCTTCATCTCTTCTTGGTGACTGCCCAGCTAATGTTCTGGGTGATGATCTTGAAGATAGAATCATCTTCCGAGGGTAGCATCTGGCTCCTTGGCAGAGCCCAGACATGAACTTTAGTTAATGGACTCAACTTTGCCTGGAAATCTTTCATGTGGTTACCTTGCAGATGGACTGTCTGCATTGTCTTGTCTTCCTGATTGATTTGTGTGGAGGTTTTAAAAAAAACAGTCTTTGATTTCTAGAATCTACACACAAGACTATATAAATCTCAGCAGGAAAAAAAAATTAAAAAGTTGTTCTTACAATAATCTAGTAAATTGGTAGAAAGTATAGATTCTGGAGATTGATTTGAAATCTCGATTTACCACTTGTTAGCTGTTAGGCTTTGGGTAAGTTCCTTATCTGCCTTAGTTTCCCCATCCAAACATGAGGGATTGTAACAATGCCGACCTCAGATGTTTCTGTGAAAGGTAAACCAGATTACCCTTCAAAGCTTTTAGGACAGTGCCTGATGTATACTGAATACTCTGTGAATATTGGTAGTGATGTGAGGTCTGTCTATGGTATTCATGAGACTAGAGCATGTTCTTGGTTTTATGTAATTTAGGATTAAATTTGGCTTAACTGTGAAGTGGTTTCAGGCTTTTTTTTTTTTTTTTCTGATGGGACTCATGGCAATGTTTGGTCATATTTAATGGAGAGCAACTTAAGTTCTTTTTTAAGTAGTGAAAAAAGAGTTCGCCTTCCACTAACTAGACTTTGATCTTACAAAACCCCTGTTGGAATCTGGATTTTATTATAAGTGAACATGTAGTTGGTGAGTCAGTGGTTCTAAGGTCCTGGGTTTTTAGTTGCCATTTACATGGAAAAGGCTTGGGTTTTGGCTGTCAAAGATGACATTTGAGGCCAGATTGGCAAGATAATTTGGAAGCATCTACTCTCTCAACCAAAATTAAAGTTTTAAAATTTATATTCATTTTTTTTTCAGAGTCGTTTGAGTGGACTTTAAAACAAAGGGCTATTAAGCTTTTAAAACAATTCAAATACAACTTCAACCAAAGCCTATTAAAAGTTTACAGTTCAAATTTATTAATATTTGCAAAGCCAAGTCATGACCTTGGTATCCTATGTGCTAACATCTGTTGATTAAATCTTTTTCATTGATTTAATGAGATATGTTGGCTCAGCAGTGTATATTGACTCCAACTTGCCTAAGTAAATGGAAAACTTAGCTTCCTAGAAAGCTTCTTATGGAATGTGATATGAGTAAAATGTTCATGTGAATATATTTTTTAAAATAGTGTTATTGGTGTTTCTTAAATATAAATTACATGCTGCTTTTCCTCCAAATTTCATCTAAACTTTAGACTGAACAGCTGTGTCTGAAGGCTTAGAAAAAAGAGAAAACACATTTTGAAAAAGTATTAAGTTGGTGTGCTCCTGCTGCTGCTGCTGCTGCTAAGTCACTTCAGTCGTGTCCGACTCTGTGTGACCCCATAGTGTGAATCCAGCTTAGTTAACAGCTTAATTAACTGGGTAATTAGTATTCAGGACATAAATTTTCAAAAATTATCACCTAATATAAAAATGACCAACTTCTTCCAAATTTGACTATGAAGGAGATCCTTTTTTTCACGGACCAAAGATCTTAATTTCTTCTATCAATCATGAGTCTTCCCTTTCTCCGTGAAGGCTCCCTACTCTCCTCTTGACCAGGCTGTCTCCCTCTCCAAAGACTCCCTGCAGTCCACTTCAAACAAGTCTCTGGTTCCCCATTGGGCCAGTTAAATGATTACCCTCAGGTGTTAGTTCACCCTTGGCATTGCTGCCCTGCCATGAGTCCTGGGGAAAGGGGAGGGGATTTAGAAGATCAAAGTACTGGTGCTCCAATGGGAGCATTTGAGGTGGTGTTGAACCCTCAGTCCTGTCTTCTGCTCCTCTGTACCTTACCCACACCACCTCTGGACTTTCTGTCTTCCTGAGCCTAATCAGAAAACAGAGTGGAGCGTGTGACTAAACCATAAATCTGGCAGTTGGAAGTGTTTTATTTTTACTTTGAATGTAGGCAGCAAAGGTTTAATCCTGTATGATGATTATATAATTGTAGAGTATAACTGTATAAATAGAAGGTAGCAGATGCAGTCTTAATATATGGTTGAGTCAGTTTTTTTTGTTTTGTTTGTTTTTTGATCATATAGAATGTTTTCCAAAGTACTGTGGAGGAATCTTCCCTTGTGGTTCAGCTGGTAAATAATCTGCCTGCAGTGTGAGAGACCTGGGTTCAATTCCGGGGTTGGGAAGATCCCCTGGAGGAGGGAAAGGCTACCCACTGCAGTATTGTTGCCTGGAGAATTCCATGGACAGTATAGTCCATGGGGTCACAAAGAGTCAGATAGGACTGAGCGACTTTCACTTTCACTTTCATAAAGGAAACTTAAGATGAATAAAATACATCCTGCCTTCAAGCAGCTCAGAGTCAAACAGATAATACAGTTATTATGGAGCAGAATCCATTTGTTTCTTGTGTTGTTATAAAAATGTGAAACTCCGGGGGAAAAGCAAATAAAAATGCAATACCAACATGATTATTTTTAAGTCTGTCATCTACAAAATATTGTGAACTTTTCTTAGAATATCTAGGAAATAAAAAATTTATAAAAAGAAAATAAAAATCACTCTACCCAGACATGACAGCACTTTGGTACATATTTTTTATGTGTATTTGGAATTGTAATATTGTATATTCATTTTTTTATATCTTGCATTTTTAAACTCTATGAGTATTACACCATTAACTGAAAATGATTTACATAATTATCACATCACAGGATATAAAAGTTTATGTAATCATTTTCCCATTTGAGGACATTGGTGTTCCTTTCAAAGTTTCCCCTCTTATAAATAATTCATTGAATATATTTATGTGTAAGTCTCCTCATATTTCTAATTTTCTTAAAATGAACTTCTAGAAATGGAATTCTAGGTCAAGGGCCATGCATATTTTAAAGTTCTTGAAACATTTTGCCAGATAGCTTTCCACAGTCTTGTGCCATTTGAAAGTCAAACCAGCAGGGCATAGGAGTTCTTGTCTCCTGCCTGCCAGCCATGAGAATTACTGTATTTTTTAAATATAACTTTTGCTATTTTGATAAATTAAAAAGGCATGTATTTTTTTTCAGTTTAGTAGCTTTAAAATGTAGTTTTGAAGTATAATATGCATACAGAAATGCACACATATATTAAATGTGAAATTTTGTGAAATTTTGTAGAACTGACACACCAGTGTATTCATTCAGCAGCAGAGAAGACAAGGAGCACAACCAGCTCCCTGCAGCCTCCTTCATCTCCCTTTTCAGCCATAATCCTCTCTTCTTACCTTTAACATTATAGTTTGATGTTGTTTTTTGCTTTGTATCAGTGGAATGATATATGTACTATTTATACTTTTTTGTGTCTGGCTTCTTTTGCTTAACTTTGTACTTTTAGAAATTCATCCATATTGCTGTGTGTGGTTCTATATTTGCTTTAGTCTTCACTGATTTCTGTTATGTGACCCTAATATGTGAGACCTCATTAAGACACCCAGTCTCTTGACCCAGTCTGTCACCTCTGAATGATTTTATCTTTACTACCTGTCTGGCTGAGATCTCGTGGTTCACCTTTTCAACCACTCATCTGCATGGATTCTTAGTTTTCTATCCCTTTTTCTTTTTATCATGCTCTTTAGCACAATCAAAACTGTCTGCCCTCTCAGCTCATATTCTCATGGCTTTTGAGTGTTTGAGGACTTACCTTAAATAAATATTTAGACTAACAGAGAAATCTAGGAGCGCCCACAATTAAAAAAGATAGCTGTTTCTTCTCACATAACATTCCAAAGGTTGGTAGATGATCAAGAGCTGGAGGTTGGTTTCCTCTTCACTTGATTTTCCTTGGTGGATCCAAAGTGGTGGTTGTAGTTATTACCATTTCACAGACTGTAGCCTAAAATGCTCCTCCGTCCATGGGATTCTCCAGGCAAGAGTACTGGAGTGGGTTGCCATTTCCTTCTCCAGAGGATCTCCCCAACCCAGGGATTGAACCTGGGTCTCCCGCATTGTAGGCAGATGCTTTACCATCTGAGCCACCAGGGAACCCATGAAGAGGGAAGACCATAGCTCAAATGGAAATGACACTTGATCCAATTAGTTAGAATGCAACTAAGTGTGCAAGCCCATATGTAAGAAGGGTTGTGACATGCAAAAGTCTGGTTGGGTGAATATGAACACAACTAAAATCATATTTATTACAAAGAAAGAAGGGAATCACAAGATATTGAGGAATAACTACAAGTATGCCAAAAAAACTCTTACCAATTCATCCTTCATTCTCCATCTGGGACTTCAGTCCTGCCTTACAGTTATTCTGTTTCACATCAACTCCCTTTCTCATTTATGATAGTATTTATTCAAAACTTTCTCCACTCTCCTTAGCCTTATTCCATTTTATCTTCCCATTCCCATGTTTGAATATATTGCTTCCTATTTCCCAGATAAACCAAAAACTGCAAGCAAGGAATTTCCTTTGCTTCCGTTGCTTGTCTCCTATGTTCTCAAAGGCCAAATCTCCCATATATGTTCTGGGTCCCCTATAATTCCAGAGGTTACTAATAACTTCTGGTATTAATCCAGTGAATATTTTTAACTATCCTGAGACCATTCCCTCCTGACATTCCTTCCATTTCTTCATTCTTTCTTTTTTTCTGATGTCTATTTTGTGTTCCTCTGTTGTGACCCATCCCTTAAGCAGTGGTGCTTCCCAGGATACTACCACTGTTAGCTTCTAATTTACCAGTGTTTCATTGGGTGATTTTTTTCCTTAAGCCGAGCTGATGAATATTTAGGCTGATAAATCTCCAATCTGTTTCCAGCACAGATCTCTCCTCCAAGTTTCCTATTGACTGCTGGATGTCTCTACTTGCATCTCCTTTGGGCACTTTCATCTCAACATGTCCAAAATTGAACTCAAATGTCTTCAAAATTTCTCCTGTTGCTTTGCTTCCTATCTCAATGACTCATTCCTTCTCTATCACAGAAATCTGAAAATCCGTCCTTGATTCTTTTCTCATGCTCTCCTCCCATAGTTGATCAGTAATTCTGTCTCCTTAGAATTTCTAGAATCTATTTACTTTTACTGATCTCTACCATTCCTGCTCTAGTTCATACCCATAATCCATCACCTAAATAGCAGTCTCCTAATAATTTCCCTGCATCTAGTTTTCTCTTTCAATCTACTTTACACATTAAGCAGAATGATTTATACAAAGCATATATTTAATTTCTCTTCTTTTTTTTTAAGATTAAGTACTTTATTTTTTTTTAACTTTACAATATTGTATTGCTTTTGCCATACATCAAGATGGATCTGCCATTCTCTTCTTAAACCATAGATTCTCTCCGATACCTTCAGTATATATTAATTCACTTTTCTTAGCCAGACGTGGAAGGCTCTTTATGATCTAGTGCCTACTGATCATTCCAATGTTTTCTCTCTTTCTTCACCCCTTGTAATTTCCTTGCCTCAGTGCTCTTTCCATGTCTGAGCTTTTAAATAGGTTCCCCACTCGGCCTCAGTTGCCCTACCTTCCCTTAGCTCAGCTCCTGTTTGGGTTTTAGAACATAGCATTTGATTTCCTCTGCTAGGAACCTTTCTCTGATATGCCCCTTCCAAGGACTATTGAAGAATGCCTCTTGCTCCTGCTGCTGCTGCTAAGTCACTTTAGTCGTGCCCGACTCTGTGCAACCCCATAGACGACAGCCCATCAAGCTCCTCTGTCCCTGGGATTCCCCAGTCAAGAATACTAGATTGGGTTGCCATTTCCTTCTCCAATTCATGAAACTGAAAAGTGAAAGTGAAGTCGCTCAGTCATGTCTGACTCTTAGCGACCCCATGGACTGCAGCCTACCAGGATCCTCCATCCATGGGATTTTCCAGGCAAGAGTACTGGAGTGGGTTGCCATGAATGCCTCTTATATAGTCCCAAATGATTGTGTGTTTTCCCCTGTTGTATGTGTCTGCATCCCCACTAGCCTTTGAGCTTCTTTTTTTCTAGTCCCTTTGTTTTAAAAAAAATTTTTATTAAAATATAGTTGATTTACAATGTGTTAGTTTCAGATGTACAGCCAAGTGATTCAGTTTCATATATCTATCTATATATGGACTTCCCTGGTAGCTCAGAGGATAAAGCATCTGCTCATAATGCGTGAGACCCAGGTTCGATCCCTGGGTCGAAAAGATCCCCTGGAGAAGGCAATGGCAACCCACTCCAGTACTCCTGCCTAGAAAATCCCATGGACAGAGAATATAACTTTATATATCTACATAGATATAACTTTATATCTCTCTCTCTATATATATATATATATGTTCTTTTTTACCTATGCTGTGTGCTTAGTCGTTCAGTCATGTCCGACTCTTTGTGACCCCATGAACTGTATCCCACCAGGCTCCTCTGTCCATGGGGATTCTCCAGGCAAGAATATTGGAGTGAGTTGCCATGCCCTCCTTTGCAGGTGGATTCTTTACCATCTGAGCCACAAGGAAGCCCAAGAATACTGGAGTGGGAAGCCTATCCCTTCTCCAGGGGATCTTCCCTACCCAGGAATTGAACTGGGGTCTCCAGTATTGCAGGTAGATTCTTTACCAGCTGAAAGTCCATTTTTTACATACATATATGTTTTTTTACATTTTTTTTCATTATAGGTTATTACAAGATATTGAGTATAGTTCCCTATGCTATATAATAGGTCCTTGTTGGTTATCTGCTTTATGTGTAGTAGTGTATATATTTTAATCCAAACCACTAATTTATCCCTCCTCTTTCTTTCCTCTTTGGTAACCATAAATTGTGCTCTATATCCCTCTACTTAAATACCAGGGCTCACACATGAATGGCAGAGTAGAGCAAAACACCACCTTTCTCACAGCATCCAACCTAGTTTTACAAAAATGAGTAGAGATGGTGGGGCCAGCTGACTATGGTTATAGCACTGTGGTTACCAGGGCGGTTGTGGGACTATGTTTAACACCTGCTGCGTACACCCGTTACATCCACCCTCCAACCCCCTTTTCCTCTGGTAAACACCAATCTGGTCTCTCTATCTATGAGTCTGATTATGTTTTATTTGTTTCTTCATTTGTTTGCTTTTTAGACCCCAAATAAAAGTGAAATCATACAGTATTTTTTGTTTGATTTATTTCACTTAGATTAATACCCTCAAGAGCCATCCATGTAACTGCAAATGGCAAGATTTCGTTCTTTTTCTTGGCTGAGTAGTATTCCATTGTGTGCGCATGCATCTGTGTGTGTGTGTGTGTGTGTGTGTGTATGTGTGTGTATATACCACATCTTCTTTATCCATTCATTCCTTAGATACTTAGGTTGCTTCCATATCTTGGCTATTGTATATGATGCTGCAGTGAGCATAAAGGTGCATATATCTTTTCAAATTAGTGTTTTCATTTTCTTTGGATAAACACCTGCAGAAGTGAAGTTGCAAAGCCATATGGCAGTTCTGTTTTTTAATTTTCTGAGGACCCTCCATACTGTCTTCCATAGTGGCTATACCAGTTTACATTTCTGCCAACAATGCAGGGGAGTTAGTTCCCTTTTCTGCACATCCTCACCAATACTTATTTCTTGTTTTTATCAATAGCCATTCTGACAGGTGTACAGTGGGACAGTTGTCTTGACTATAGGTTTTTACAATGAGGCTTTTGATGTGTCACTTGGCTATCAAATTTAAAGTTAGGATAACTAGTCTTAATAGGCTATAGCATAGTCTAATATTCATTAACGTTGGAAGGGACTCAGAAATCAGTTAACTCAAACTTACTCAGTTTATAGAGGGGTAAACTGAAGGTCAGAGAGGTCAAGTGATTTGCTCAGTATTTGGGAGGAAGAACCAAGACTAGACATTAACCTTCAGTTCTCTTCCCACCTCACTCTGTAAGCTATGTGGCACCTAAACAGGAGAAGGAATGCCATCTTTTAGGAAGGTGGATCTCTTGATTGGTCAGTAATTGTGGTTGAAGCAGTAAGGTCTGGCAGACCTGAAAACAGAGAGGGTCAGGATTAGGGTGAGATAAATGGGAACAAGAAATAAAAGGCAAATGTGGGCCTCTTTTCAAGCTCATGGGACTTGTAATGAGTTTGTTAATGCACAGTCATTTGCACATGGTATACAGAATATATATGTTGTACAATGTTGACTAAATAAGAATTTATCTCTGTATGCATGTGTGTGTACATATCACAAATACACTCTAAAATGTATATACTGCTGCTGCTGCTGCTAAGTTGCTTCAGCTGTGTCCAACTCTGTGCGACTCCATAGACGGCAGCACACCAGGCCCCTCTGTCCCTGGGATTCTCCAGGCAAGAATACTGGAGTGGGTTGCCATTTCCTTCTCCAACGCATACATGCATGCTAAGTCACTTCAGTCATGTCCGACTCTATGTGACCCCTATGGACAGCAGCCCACCAGGTTCCTCTGTCCACAGGATTCTCTAGGCAAAAATACTGGAGTGGGTTGCCATTTCCTTCTCCATATTAATTCATACTAGTAAAAACAAAACAACAACCAAAAAATAATTTGTTCCTTTAATCTTTTCAATAATACTAATAGATATTGTTCCTACTATATAGATAGAAATATAGGCTGAAATATAGGCTGAAAGATGCTTGGCGGCATCCCTCATGGCTCAAATGGTAAAGAGTCTGCCTACAATGCAGGAGACATGGGTTCAGTCCCTGGGTTGGGAAGATCCCCTGGGGAAGGGAATGACAATTCACTCCAGTATTCTTGCCTGGAGAATTTCATGGACCGAGGAGCCTGCTGGGCTACAGTTCATGGGGTCACAAAGAGCTGGACACAGCTAAGCGACCAATACTTTTACTTTCACTTCAAGGCTCTGAAAGGTTAAATGTTTGCCCCAAATCACAAAGTACTGTGAAGAGCTGAGTTGAGACTTCATGACACATTTCTTGAAATAGAATCTGTATCTTTCTACAGGAACCTTTTTAATTGCCCAAAATATATAGGCAGTATTCCATTATTTTTTTTTTCTGCCATGGCTGGTCTTTAAACCAAATATGTCATTTTATTTTTTTGTTGTATGTTCTTCATAGTATTCCTGCTTGAATGTATACTCCATATCCTCTTTTCTGATGTTCCATATTCGTTTTGCCTTTACTGCTTTTCCCTGTGTTTGACGGCTCACCTGATGTGCTGCACTGTGGCATTAGTTTTGCTTGTGATCTTCAGTTTTCCCACTTTAGGTTTTCATCCTTCAGCATTTGGGGGGAAAGCAATACACATCGTTAACCTATGTGCTAACTAGTAACAATGTGTAGAGTCTATGTCCTGGTTGACTGTACGCAAGGAGTGTTCACAAGAGCCTGCCTCTCTGCGTGGTGGCTAACAGCTCACATTTTTCACAAAGGGGATATGACAGCTGTGGCTGAGCTTTGGGCTTTGTTATGCATATACTAGACTGTGAGACGTCTTATAAATCTCTTCTTCCCACGCATCCCAGCATAGCACCTTGCATACAATAATTGCTCAAGAATCTTTGTTAAATGCATAATTAATTAAAGTTATTGCTGTCATTACACTGTGGACTTTTTTCCTGACTGTGACATTTAACATTGAAATGTAAACTGATATACATATACACACATGCATTGTACATGCATATATACACATGCACATAAATATATACGATCCATGTTTATTCTCAAACTATTTCAAATATAGTAATTGCTAACAAAGTACACAGATAAATTGCATGAAGTCCGATGCATGAGCTTAAGGTTTTATTCAGCCTGAGTACTTTATATTTTAGACAGGTTAGCTGGGGAAATGTTAGTTGAGGAACTCAGCATAACTCTATAAACAGATTAACCAAATAGTCTGGGATCTAAATAAAAATTATGGTTTTAAAAAAGTTTACAATTTTGGCATTTCCAGGTTAGAATACTGTATACTTCTTTCTTTGATAGATACTTGTAAACAGAGGAAGAGCTAAGCCAGCAGCAATCATTTTTAAATTGATGAAGACTTACTGCTGTGGCATTCTGTTCCTGTGATTAATAAACATAAACAGAGTGATGCAATTTCCTGTTTTCTCTCTCTTGTTTCTTTTTAAAAAATTATTTTATTAAAGTATAGTTGATTTACAATGTTGTATTAATTTCTATTGTACAGCAAAGTGACTCAACTATATATATTCTTTTTCATATTCTTTCTCATTATGATTTCACAGGATGTTGAATATAGTTCCCTGTGCTATATAGTAGGACCTTGTTGTTTATCCATTCAACATAAAACAGTTTGGATCTGCTAATCCCAAACCCCCAGTTCACCCCTCCCCCGCTCTCTCCCTGTTGGCAACCACAGCAACCACAAGCCTGTGCTCTCTCTCTGTGAGTTTGTCTCTCTTGCTTCTGGGCCACTATTAGGGCTGGGCTGTCTAATCATATCCACGCATAGACCACGGGATGGCCTTTTCTTATAGAGGATGGATTATGCAATAGTATGTCAATATTCATTCCAGATATTCCTTGAGTTCTTTAATATCTGATGTGATTTCAATAAGTGCAGACTTTGCATAGCTTTATAAATGAAGGAGACAGGATAGTTTGGGGGAAAATATCCAATAGCATTATTTCCATTTATACGAATTCATGAACAAGTGTATCTGTCAGCTTTACACTTTTGGACAGGCAATGTTTGCCCAAATAGTATTCGTTCTAGATCAAAATGGAAGTGTTTTGTTCGCATGCAAATAATTTCTGGTCTAGAAGATCATCAAAAATTATTCATAACTTAGCATGTAGTAATTTCTCGAGAGGCATTCTTTTAGCAGAAAAACAATATCTGCATACTAGTTTTCATATTCACTATGAAGTCTATTAACATTCCCTTGTGTTGCAGACGGTAAAGAATCTGCCTACAATGCAGGAAACCTGGATTCAATGCCCTGGGTTGAGAAGATCCCCTGGAGAAAGAAATCGCTACCCACTCCAGTATTCTTACCTGGAGAATTCCAGGGACAGAGGAGCCTGGTGGGTTAGAGTCTATTGCGTCACAAAGAGTTGGACATGACTGAATGACTAACACTTTCACTTTCAACATTTGTTCAGCATCCCTTGTAGGCAGAGCTGATAAACATCCAGTGCTTATTATGTAACACTGTAAGACTATAGAAAGAAGGAAAACTTTGTAAATATAAGGCCTCTCTCTCTACTGATGAGTATTTTTGCCATTATTAAAAAAAAATCTTGTATTTGCCTATGATTTCCAATTTTAAGAGCATCTTCCCAAACATATTTTATGGTCTTTACACCATCTACCTTGTTGGGCAGGACAAGTGTTATTTTCCTGGTTCTCTCCATGAGAAAATAGAGGTGTAGTGGCATCTAAGTAATGTCACTCCCCCTGGAAAAGAGTGGAGACTGAAGTCCAGGCCTTCCAGACATGCCATTCTTCCTGCCAGGCCAGTTGAACTTTTGAAATAGAACTCTGAAACCAGCTTCATGAATTTACCTTTTGCTGAAGACAGTGTTTGAAGGAGGGGCGACCTTGATGACACTGAGGATTTTAACATTTGTGTGAACACAAGCCAGATCCACTCCGCTGGATCCAGAGCCAGTCTGCATGTACCCATTGCTGACTGGAAGTAGAAGGGCCCACCCTGCAGTGTGGCAGACTACTAGAGCTAACGTCGGTGATGGCATGTGCTAGAGGAATCCAACAAGCAGCTCTCTCAACTCTGACCCTCAATTTAGTGCAAACTGAGCAGGCCCCACAGTCATTCAAGAAATTGCTGCACCCTTCATACAGAAGTTACTATTGCACAGCCTTTTATCCTTTTCTTCTCACTGCTGTTACTGCAGCCTGCACTCTAAGTTAAATTTCTCTGAAGAAAGGAGATGGAAACATGTGCGTGTGCGCTTGCACACACACACACACATGTGCACACAAACCCTTCCCTTCTTTCTCCCATTTGCCTCATTCTCAGGCAGTCTGTCCTCTCCAGGGAAGATGAGGCTAGATGCAGCCATACAAGAGGCAGGTCAGAGTGAGCCATCTGCTTCCTCCCCCCGCCCCCACCCCCCAAAGATGTGCTCAGCAGCTCCTACTCCACATGCTGACTGTAATTGCTCCTGGAGTCAGATTCCAATATACATGTCATTCAGATTGCCTTGGCTCTTCCACCTAAGAATTCTTGTAAGAATCCAGGAAGGGCTGCTCAAACTGCTAGCCATGAATCCAGACATGCCAAAGAGTCTAAATTAATCAAGTAACATCTCATTTGGAATAAAGCTTAATACACTGAGCTTATGGCAGGCCACAATGTTTGGAATGTGTTCCACATGCTTGAAATTTGGTTATAATAGGTTTCGTTTGGCAGGGATTCTCAGGAGTAGCCCAGATAGTATTCATCTTAATGTTTTTATGTTTAGGAGATATTTCCGTGTGTATCCCTGAAGTTCTACCTTACTTTGAGGTGACTCTGAGAGTCACTGAATTGGAACATCCAGAGTTTTCTGAAATTGGGCATCATGAAATGAGGACTGAAACCATGTTTATCTATTATTTTACTTAAAGCTAAATTTGCCCAAGAGTAGCTCAGCTTTGGAAGATGTTTTCCTAGAAGAACATCCCCATCATCAAAAGCCAAGCTGTTTACGGGATCAGCTTAACCAGGACATTTTTCTCGTGTTCATAAATTCGTAGATGGGTGTGAATTCGGCAGTGAAACCTAATCAGCCTTCATCACCTCTGTTATGACCTAATAGTTCACTATTTTCTATTATAAAGGGGTTTTAAAGGCATCATTAAAAGTCTTGTAGACATCACAAAGTCTACAAGATTGTGTTTTTGTTTTTACACTATAATAGAAAATATGTAATAGTTTTAATACCAGTCTTTCTGGTTTGAAAGAGAATAAGACTATTTTTTAATTTTCACTCACTTATAAACATTTGTACTCACACTCTGTGTGAGACCTTAACATCAATTCGTGGTCACTTTGGAATAAAAAAATAAACACTACAGACATTGCTTAAGATCCTTATGTACCGAGCTATCTACTCATCCCCTCTCCCCTTGAGAAAACACTATCTGAATTAGGAAATTATCATTACCATGAGGGTAATGCTGGGTATTGTTACCTCAGCCAGATACCCTTGGAGTAGTCATTCCTGACATGCCATAAGGGCTTCAGGACCTGCCTGCATGGTTCTCTTGTTACCATGGCCTCCCTACACCCGGCTTGCCCACTCATAAACTGTCCCCATGCCAGTGGAGAGATGTGTCTTCCTCAGGTGGCATTTCTGATCCCTGAAACTGAAAGTCACTCAGTCGTGTCCAAATCTTTGCGACCCCATGGACTATATACAGTCCATGGAATTCTCTAGGCAAGAATACTGGAGTGGGTAGCCTTTCTCTTTTCCAGGGGATCTTCCCAACCCAGGGATCAAACCCAGGTCTCCCACACTGCAGGTGGATTCTTTACCAGCTGAGCCCTGCTCAGCCTTTTTGAGTGGTAAAGGAGGGCTTGTAGTGGGAAGGTTGGGATGGGGAAGAGAAAAGGTGCAGTTACATGACAAAGTGTCTCCAGGAGTGGTCATGTACTGGAGGGTTTACACTGAGGGTGTCAGAGAGGAAAAGGAGGAGGGACATGGGCTGGAGAAAAGGATTTGAGAGAAATCTAGGAAGATAAACTAAGCTGTGGAATATGTACACAAAATACACCAAAAAAACTATTCCAGTATTTTTAAATGCACCAGTAGCTAAAATAATGTAAAATTGAAAACTGGTTCTGCAACCATCAATGCTATAAACACGTTTTCAAGTTTATTAGATCTTGCCATATTTCTCTCCAAATGTGCTGTACCAATTTACATATCCACCAGAAGTATCAGACTTACTTCCTTTACCACACTCTACCCAACATTAGACCTTATCAGATTTTGTCATATTTTCCAGTCTGATGAACCTAATACAGTATTCCCTTGTTGTTTAAAGTTGCAGTTCTCTGATTAGTAGAAGAGTAATTCAGTGCCTGGCCAATGTGCTTTTTATAATTTTTATAATTTTTGAAATGAATTTTATTTATTACAGGTTAATATAGTTTTACAGCATCATATTTAAAATTTAAGAAAGCAACATAAGAAAATTAAAATTAATTTCTTTTGTGAGAGTGACTGTCCACTTTTGAGGTATACAGAAAACCTTCCTCAAAGGTATTTATTTATTTTTATTTAAATATAGCTGATTTATGGAGAAGGCAATGGCACCCCACTCCAGTACTCTTGCCTGGAAAATCCCACGGATGGAGGAGCCTGGTAGGCTGCAGTCCATGGTGTCGCTAAGAGTCAGACATGACTGAGCGACTTCACTTTCTCTTTTCACTTTCATGCATTGGAGAAGGAAATGGCAACCCACTCCAGTGTTCTTGCCTGGAGAATCCCAGGGACGGGGGAACCTGGTGGGCTGCCGTCTATGGGGTCACACAGAGTCGGACACGACTGAAGTGACTTAGCATAGCATATAGCTGATTTATAAGTTGTCCTAGTTTTAAGTGTACAGCAGAATGATTCAGCTATATATAATATGTGTGTGTGTATAGTTCCTTTTGCTATACAGTAGTTCCCTGTTTGTTTTATCTATTTTATATATAGTAGTGTGTATATTTTAATCTCAAAGCACCAATTTATCCCTTCCCTATATTTTTCCTTTGGTAACCATAAGTTTGTTTTCTATGTTTGTGAGTCTATCTCTATTTTGTAAATAAGTCATTTGTATCATTTTTTAGATTCTGCATATAAACAATATCAAATGATATTTGTTATTCTCTGTCTGACTTCACTTTGCATGATAATCTCTAGGTCCATCCATATTGCTACAAGTGGCATTATTTTATTCTTTTTTATGACTGAGTAACTTTGACTTTTCATTTTCATGCATTGGAGAAGGAAACGACAACCCACTCCAGTGTTCTTGCCTGGAGAATCCCAGGGATGGGAGAGCCTGGTGGGCTGCCATCTATGGGGTCACACAGAGTCAGACATGACTAAAGCGACTTAGCAGCAGCAGCAGCAATATTCTGTTGTGCGTGTGTGTGTGTGTGTGTGTGTTTACCTCTACTTTATCCATTCATCTGTCAATGAACATTTAGGTTGCTTCCATGTCTTAGCTATTGTAAATATTGCAAATAATGCTCCTATGAACGTTGAAGTACATGTATCTTTTCAAACTATAGTTCTCTCTGGATATATGCCCAGGAGTGGGATTGTTGGATCATTATGGTAACTCTACTTTTAGTAGAGTTATACTAAACCTGGTGTATGGAGGTTAGTATAACTAACCTTATATACTATATATAGTTATACTAACCTCCATACACCTCAGAATGATTTACGCTAAATGTATAAAATAAAACTATGTACTTAGCATAAAATTGAGTATATATATGAGTATATATATATATATATATATATATATATATATATATATATATTTAGTAAAGAAAGTCTTAAAAGAGATATACAAATGTAAGACTCCTCCATATAGCTACTGAATATGTTACTGTAGCTCCATGGTTACAGACATACTGTTAAAAAGTTAATAAAAGGAGAAAGTAAATAAAACATAATAAAAAGAGAATTGGGAAAAAATTAACCCATAATCCACATATAAAGATACTTACTATTATTATTGAAAAACAACTTTATTGAGGTATATTTAACATGTATATTTTACATGTTCAATTTGATAATTTGACATGTATATGCCAGTGAAGCCATCACCACAATTATCCATCAATTTATCCATCACCCAAAAGTTTGCAATTGCCTCTTAATAATCTCTCTTATCTCCCTTGCACTTCCCCCACCCTCATATTCTGACAGCCACAGATCTTTCTATTTATTTTCACTTTCTTCCATGCTGTGAGCATCTGCCAGGGTGTCATTCCTTTGTATTGCTCTATTCTGTTGATCAGCAGTACCACCATTTGTCCATTCACTTCTTGATGGGCATTTGTGTTGTTTCTAGTTATTGAATTGATTCACCTTTTTTAGAGAATATATATATATATATTATATATAAATTTTCTCATAAGCAAAACATTAAACATGAAATCATACCTGTTATTAATCAGAGCCTGGGGCAGTACCTGGCATGTATAGGTATTCAGTAATTATGTGATGAAAGAGTTAGATGCCTGTTGGCAAATCTGAAAGCTAATGAGGAAAACAAAGCAGGCAAGCCTAAGTAAAAGAGTATGGGGCGGCTGAACTGAACTAAACTCAGATATTTTTTTCTTTACCCTGAGGTCAGGAGGTCCTGCACTGCTTACTTGCAAATATTTCCTTCAAAGCAACATATCAACTCACTTTCACTGAAAACAGTCTCTCCACTTTGTTCCTCTTTTGTTCCATCCTTCTCTCAACCAGTGAGTTCAAAGCCTGAATGATCTCTGAAATTTCCCTCTCTTCACGTCTACTTAGTGTCCAAGTACTGATAACCCAGCGTCTGGCGTGACCGTCATCGCATTGCCCCTGTCTTGCTTGAGTTCAGTTTCTTCCCACGCCTCTGCCTTAGCAGGTCAACAGGGTCTAATCTTGCCCCGCTTCACCTCACTACTCTGGTTTTCCCCTCTCTAATTCAGACTCCACATGCTCATCACATTTTTTTTAATATTTTCTAAAATGTAATTTTAGAATTACTGCACTGCTCCTCCCTGCTGCTGCTGCTGCTGCTGCTGATAAGTCGCTTCAGTCGTGTCCTACTCTGTGCGACCCCATAGATGGCAGCCCACCAGGCTCCCTCATCCCTGGGATTCTCCAGGCAAGAACACTGGAGTGGGTTGCCATTTCCTTCTCCAATGCATGAAAGTGAAAAGTGACAGTGAAGTCACTCAGTCGTGTCTGACTCTTAGCGACCCCATGGACTGCAGCCTACCAGGCTCCTCCACCCATGGGATTTTCCAGGCAAGAGTACTGGAGTGGAGTGCCATTGCCTTCTCTGCTCCTCCCTGCTAGCAGGATACAACTCAGTCCTCCTCATAGACGTGAAGGACTCTGTGCTCCATGTGACTTGCGGCCTAATCTCTAGGATGCAAAGCTATTTTACTCCTTGCAGGTATCTCAGCACACCAAATCATTTCCTATGCCCAAGCATTTGAATAAACCTGTCTTCCCAGCTTCTGAATTCCCTCAGCAACTCTGACCAGGGGAAATCACTCAGAACTCTGTCTTGAAGCCATCCTTTATCTCTGCACAGACACGCACGTTCATTTACACAAAACCCAGCAAAGTTAACCCTTCTCTCCTCTGCTGCCAATATCCATAACACTGCCTTTAAACGCTGTGCTGTCGTTCCATCTTTCTTACTGGACTTTAACCACAGTCACAGTGTGAAGTCCGTTAATTTTTTTTTGAGTCTAGCAACAGGCAGGGACCTCACATGTGCTCAGTAAATATGTTGATTGCTCAAGAAATATAAATAACTCAGATTGTGGTACTCAGTACATATGAATAAATGAATGTCTGACTTAAATGTCTGATCATCAAGCTGTAATTTTCCAGCCCAAAATGTTTAATGTGTTTCACTTGTTTTCAATCCTGTCATCACCACCTTAAGTCAAAAACCATTTAACTTCCTGAACTATTGAATCAGCATCCAAAAACCATTTAACTTTCTGAACTGTGGCATTACTTCCAAACAAGCCTGTGTCAATAACTTCTCCCTCTTTTCTAAACCATGCTAACGCAGATTAGCTAGACTGAACTCATACAATGACTGCTTTATTTACAGTACCCCTCCCCCACCAGATTCCACTGCCTGGCTTTCAAAAGCTCTACGCGGAGAAGGCGGTGGCACCCCACTCCAGTACTCTTGCCTGGAAAATCCCATGGACGGAGGAACCTCGTAGGCTGCAGTCCATGGGGTCAGACACAACTGAGCGACTTCACTTTCACTTTTCACTTTCATGCATTGGAGAAGGAAATGGCAACCCACTCCAGTGTTCTTGCCTGGAGAATCCCAGGGACAGGGGAGCCCAGTGGGCTGCCGTCTATGGGGTCACACAGAGTTGGACATGACTGAAGCGACGCAGCAGCAGCAATATTCCATTTTGTGTGTGTGTGGAGATGAGAAGACGGGGTATTCTGGTGAGAGGACAGACTAGAACCCTGGAAAACTGCTAGAATGAACACAGTGTGGCAGCAGCTGTACTGGTAATCCAACTTTTTTCTCTTCTCCAACATATATTCTCCATTTTAGTTGTTCATTCTTCTCACTTCTCCATGCCACACTGTGTTCATTCTAGCAGTTTTCCAGGGTTCTAGTCTGTCCTCTCACCAGAATACCCTGTCTTCTCACCTCCACGTGTCTGAATTCTATGAATCATTTGTCTTGTTAGAGTTGTAGCTGTGTGGCTGAGCCACATCTCCTACGGACACCTTTGGTGTTTCTGATCTATAGCACCCAGTATCTTAATTGTATCATAGTCAGTCTGATAATAGATGAAGTAACCCATTGCAACCTTTGAAAGTGAACAATGGTTACAATATAAGAGGATGTATACTCTTCTCCCCTACTCCACTCTAGAATTTAAGCTCCACAAAAGCAGAGAATTTGGTTTGTTCATAAAGGAAAATCAAGGGCACCTGGGCATCCAAATACCTTAGAGCAGCTTCTGAAAAGTAATGATTTCTGTACCTGACAGTGTTAGTCAGTCAATCATATGTTTGCTGGAATTCTTATATATTAGTATAAGATGAAAGATCAAGATGAATGATCAAGATCATTCTAGTACAGGTCTAGATAGATAGAACATATAAAATGATGTGAGAATATTCCACCTCAGAGAAAATAGATGCAGGTTCTTGGATTCAGAATAGAATGATGATACTTTTATTTCACCATGGCTAAGGTCATCTGCCAGCTCTTCCCTAATTTTATGCAATTGTTAAAAGGAAGAAAATCATAGCTCACTCTTTCAAAGCTCTTAACCCAGAATCTGATATGTAGTACATATTTGTTAAATGTTTGAACTTAAACCACTGGAGAACCTTTTGTGTGTGTGTGTGTGTGTGTTTTGTTTTTCCTTCCTGAAGGGAAGTGACATGGTTATAATTGTATTTGAGAAAAATAATTGATTATTGTGTGGAGGGGGATTTAAAGGAAAGATAGAAATATCAGGAAGCTGTCTGTTCATTCATCAAGGTATGGTCAGAGCTCCTACTACTTGGAATACACTTGAGTGAATGAACTGCTAAGTACTGACAAGGATGAAAAGGAGTGACTATTTTGGAATCTATTTAGGCAGAAGCACTGAAAATATTTGGTGAACTTGGTAAAGACTGAGAGCTCGAGGATATTGCCAAAGGTTGTGATTTGAGTGACCAATTTAATAGTACAGTAAGAGATAAGAATATGAGTAAGTGTGAAAGGGAAGATGATGAGTTTAGCTGTGAATACAGAACATTAGAAGAGTCTGAAAGAGATCCTGGTGGAGATGACCAGTATAGTATTGCAGATGAGATTTGGTATTTAGAAGAGATTAGAAGGCTGTGATTTTAGAGGGAGTGATTTTGAATTAATTAATGAAAAATAGTGGTTGAAGACATAAATCTGTATGGAAATTCCCTGGAAGAGTGTTTACCTGAGTGACATGAAATGAGGGCTAAGATTGCAAGATCACAGAATCAAAAAAGGTTAAGAGAACAAGAATGACCCACAAAGCAGTCTGGACACTAATGGACAGATGTGACGTGAAGAAACCAGGAGAGAGTAGTTGTATCAGTTCAGATGGTTTCAAGTGCAAGTAACAAAGAATCTGACTCCCCAAGCTTTAAACAGTAAGGTAATTTATTGCTTCACATAACTGGAATTCCAGAGGTTGACTGGCATTAGACTGGTTGAACCAGGTGCTCAATAACTTCATGAAGAAATCACTTTCCTTTGTGTCCTTTCGCTCTGCCTTCCACAGTTTCGAATTTGTCCTAAGACTTTTTCTCCCCTGGGGATAGAATGACGGGAGCCCAGGGTTGCAGTAGGGTAGAAATCAACAGTCTACTCTCCCTCATTCACATCCAGCTGAAGACACAGTTTGAATCTGGAAGCTCTCCTAGAAGTGTGAAGAGGAACTTCACACAAGTTTCCAGCAAAGTATTCCTCAGGTCCCATTGGCAGAGTATGATTACCTTACAATTCCTGATACAGTCAGTAACTGGGAAGATTAGACTGCCGTCTCCTGGAACCGAGAATAGTCTTAGCTTTCCCTGATACACTGACCTTTGTTCATAGAAAATGAATACCTGAACAAAAGTTAAGATTCTTTTGGGTGAAAGGAAATGAATAGAAAGTGGTGAACCCATAACCAGGCAACAGAACCACTACAGAAGTATTAGATCAGCCTAAGAGGAAGAATTTTTGAGTAGAAGTCATTACCAGTGTGAAATGCTAAAGAGAGGCCAAACTAAGAGTTAAAGAAAAAAGCCCATTAGGTTAGGAATTTCAAGGAAGTGAATCTGAATAGACTCTGGAAACTGTCTGGAGAGAAGATGACTGTGAGGTGAGAAAGAAAATATGAAACACTGACTCTAGTTTGAAGATTCTGGGTTTTGAAAGGAAGAATAATGATTATATAGCAGCTAGATGGGAAAATAGTAAGAGGAGTGGCGTTTTGCAGCCATCAATTAATGTTTCAGAGTCAACTCCACAGATTCTGATTCTGTTGAAGGCTAATCCAGTGACCAGCTGTATGAACTTAGTCAACTTGTCAAGCTCTCTTGAGTTTTCATCACTTTAAAGGGACAAAAAGGCATGTGGGTACTTTGTTTTTAACATCACAGAGTTGTTTAATTTCAAAAATATTAAGAAAAAATATGTAATTTTTATTTTAGGTGACTGTGTATATGTGTATTTTGGAGAGATTTTAAATGCTGTAGTTGATTGAGGCTTCAAAAAATACTTGTTTGAGGACAGAAAATAGAACAGTTTTTCTTTCAACCTCATTATTTGCTGCTGTGGTCTGAATATTTGTGTCTCCTCAAAATTCATATGTTAAAATCGTAGCCCTCAAAGAGATGGGCCTTTGAGAGGAGCTTAGATCTTGAGGGTGGCACCCTCATGGATGGAATTAGGTCCCTTGTAAGAGACTCCTGAGAGTTCCTTTGCCCCTTTCACCATGTGAGGACACAGTGGGAAAGCATAAAACGTGAACTAGGAAGTGGCCTAACCAGGGAAATCAACCCCACTGGCTCCTTGATCGTGGACTTCCTAGCATTCAGCCTAAGAGCAATACATTTCTGTAGTTTGTAGACTAGCCATTTTGTGGTATTTTGTTATAGCAACCTGAACACACGGAGATACTTGCTTTTATGCTAAAATTTGGATTTTGTAAAGAATATAAGAAAATGTTTAATTTCAGGTAAAACTGTTACTTAAAACATAGAAAGCACAGTACTTGACACAAGCTAAGTGTGGAAAGTGTTAGTTGCTCAGTCATGTCCAACTCTTTGCAAACCCATGGACCGTAGCCTGCCAGGCTCCAGTATCCATAGGATTTTCCAGGCAAGAGTACTGGAACAGGTTGTCATTTCCTACTCCAGGGGATCTTCCTGACCCAGGGATCAAACCCAGTTCTCCTACACTGAAGGAGGATTCTTTACCTGAGCTATCAGGGAAGCCCTCATTAAATAATTATTCATTTACTCTAGTCTTCCAAATTTAAAGATGAAAAATACTAGCGATTCTGTCAATCAGATTGTAAAATTCTTTGTATTTCAACTGTATTTTTTAATTATCAGAGAGTTGATTCTAAAAAACAATAGAACTGTGCCACACAAAATTAGTGATATTGAGACATGTGACCAAGCCTAGGTAACTAAGAGTAACTAGGTCTGTCCGTTGAAATTACTAGAAAACCTATTCGTACATTCAACAACTATTAATTGAACACTTATGTGCCAGGTACAGTTCTAGGTCCTAGAGCTACAGCCCTCTTCTCTCATGAGCATACATTCTAGAGGGAGAGACAGTTAAACAATACATTAATATATACTGTGTCAGGGGAGATAGTTGCCTTGAAGTAGTGTGAAGCAGTATTGTACATGGCATAATTATAGTATACATTGGATAAATTATATATATATTATAAATTGGTAATCACTGGGTGGGGTTGTTCCTGAGGAGGACATGGAATGGATCTCTGAAATAAGAGATACCTGAACAGAGGAACAAGACAAGGAGGATGGCTGGGGAACTGAGCTCCAGGGAAAGGGAACATCAGAGGCAGAGACGCTATTGGGAGCTTGTTGGGTATATTTGAAGATGGGTGGGTCAGGGTTGGGGAGAAGGGGGTGCTGTGGACTGGAGGAGCTCTATGAGTGAGGGAATCACTTGGGAACCAAGGTCAGAGAAATGGGGCATCAGTGTATCAGATAAGGAAGTGACTTGAAAGTCCAGGTGAGGAATTAGAGAATTTCTCCAGGAGGCATGGGAAGGCATTAGAGGGTTCTGAGCAGAAGTCGAACTTGGTTTAAGTTGGTTATTGCAAACCTCTACCCTAATTACCATGGGGAGAAGAGGATGTCCTAGGCCAAGTGTGAAACTGAGAGATAAAAACAAACACAGCTTTCTTTTTTCCTTTTAAATTCAGGATAAAAATCAAGCTACCTATCTAGGAAGTTTGTCTAAGTAATGGAAAGGACAAAGAAAAGGAATCTATTCTAAAAAATAGATAGTATTTGGTTTGTGGTTATTAGGATCCCAACAGACACTAGTAAGCCATTCTATGTGCTGCTGCTGCTGCTGCTAAGTTGCTTCAGTCGTGTCTGACTCTGTGCGACCCCATAGACGGCAGCCCACCAGGCTCCACCGTCCCCGGGATTCTCCAGGCAAGAACACTGGAGTGGGTTGCCATTTCCTTCTCCAATGCATGAAAGTGAAAAGTGAAAGTGAAGTCGCTCAATCCTGTCCGACTCTAAGCGACCCCCTGGACTGCAGCCTACCAGGCTCCTCCGTCCATGGGATTTTCCAGGCAAGAGTACTGGAGTGGGGTGCCATTGCCTTCTCCAATTCTATGTGCAGTCGTACATATTTGGGAAACCTTGCTTTGTAGCTGATAGAATAAGAACACTCTCCCCCTTTAACACCAACAAACTACAACAGATTGTCATGACATTGTGCCATTTTATTATAAAGAAAATGACATAGTAGGTATTTTTGGCAAGCTTTTAGAAACTGATGTTTTAAATTCAGAACATTGTGTGTTCCCCTTAAATGTTCATGGTTGGAACACATTTAACTTTATGCAATATTGAAAAACCTCTTTGGCAATGAGACTCATGGCACAGTGATCTCAAAGCTCCTCTCACCTATATTTTATAGGCTACACAACAACTGACTTCAGAATTTAGGGCAGTCATCTCTGTTTTCCAGGCAGAAGTTATGGAGTGATTTTGGTTTGGAAAACAAGAAAAAGGAAAGGTTGCATGTAAGCCTGACAAAATCCCATTCAATGTGCCGGATGTCTTTTGCTGACTGTAGAGCATTATTCCACACCCCCCAGCTTTTGCAAACCACCCATCATTTCCCCAGGGACCTTAACAGATGAAGCATTGAATTCTCTGCAGTCAGTGTTACCTCCCACCTGGGAAAAAGACAGCCCTGTAATTGAATCCCAGCATACGCATTGTCATCCCTCCTGCCTGCCCCTCTGGTGCTACAGCAAATTAAAAGATCTCAAAGGCTCAGCCTGCCTTCCAGCTGCCAGCCCCCAGTAGACATGAGGGAGCCAGAACGGACCAGGTGGAGCAGTTTTGAGTTGCACTAGACACCCAGCACAAGGAGGTTGGCTGTAACTTCCCAATGAATATTTATACCAACCCCATTTCTCATCTTGCTCTTTGGCATGGATCAGAGCGCTGAGCTCCTGCTGATTTCAGGGCCCTGCATTGTGTTTGGACCTGCTCCGTGAAGTATTACGTCAGATGAGCAATAGGTCCCAGGTTCCTATCACTAAGATGGCTGGTTGACTTTTTTTAAATGGAGACTATCATGTTATGGGGTCAGAGGACTAGGGCATGGGGGAGTTCCCTGGCATCTTCTGGCTGTTCATATGCTGTGAATCACACATAGCCTCAACCACTGCTTTCTGTAGAGCAGAAGTTAAGTTGATTGTATTAAGACCACACAACCCCCTGGATGGTATATGGGCATATTACTGCATTTTCTTTATCGTTTTCTTAGAGGTTTTATTTTTGTTTGCTCAGGTCAGGCACTTATCACAGGGCTCCCTCCTCACATTTCACATTCTGATCCCCTGTGGCAGGTGCTAACTTCCTTGCGTTCAAAGTGAATGGGTTGAGTAACCTCATAAAGATACAGAATGTCTTGGCATAGAAAGGGAGAGAGTACAGAATGCCGGTCTGTGGAAGACTTGCAGTGTTATTTCAAGAGGCCTGTAAACCTGAGAAGAGATTTGGAAAACCATCTACACACACAACCATTAACTTTTTCTAAGTAGTAGATCATAGACTTAGATTCCTATTCCTGATTCCCTTATTGTTATCTAATAAAGCACATGCCTTATGTGCATTTTAGCATCAGATTTCTTAAGAGAAGTCACTTTTCTTTGTTTCCTTGTATGATGCAATAAATTTTAGACCAGTGATACAAATGAACTTATTTACAAAACAGAAACATAGAAAACATACTTATGGTTACCAAAGGGAAAAGGTAGGGGAAGAGATAAATGGGATAAATAAGGAATTTGATATTAGCATATACCCACTATTATATATAAAATGGAAGCAATGAGGACCTACTGTGTAGTACAGGGAACTATACTCAATATTTTGTAATAACCTGAAAAAGAATATGCATATGTAAGTATATATACACCTACCGTACACCTGAACCTAACACAGCATTGTAAATCAACTATACGTTAATGAAAATTAAAAAGTAAAATAATATTCTTAATCAATCTCAAAAAATAAAATTACATTTTTAGATAATTAAATGTAAATAATTAGAAAACAGGCTGTGATCATGAGAATCCAGCTTAAGTTCTCCAAGCAAAAGCTGTACCAGAATAGCCTGACAGCAATACCAGAAAAGAGGAACAGAAGCCTGCTTTATGCTTAATACCTGGTATTCAACAATATGTGTCTTAAAGCCTCTAAATATGTGCTAAATCACTTCCGTTGTGTCCAATTCTGTTCAACCCTATGGACTGCAGGTCATCAAGCTCCTCTGTCCATGGGATTCTCCAGGCAGGAATACTGGAGTGGGTTGTCATGTCCTCCGCCAAGGAATCTTCCTGACCGAGGGATCAATCCCGCATCTATTATGTCTCCTGCATTAGCAGGCAGGTTCTTTACCAGTAGTGCCACCTGGGAAGCTTGAAAAATAGTACTGCTAGTAGTGCAATAGCTATTTCCCAATGATGTATCTCTAGAAATATAACTCTAGTGCCCTCTTTAAGAACTGTCCTTAACATGGGCCTGTTCAACATGTCTATTGTGATTTGGCAATGGATGCATGCTAAGAAAGTTTATAGGTGTCATGGCACAGGAAAGAGTGCTTTGAACAGCAAAATCGGAATCTAACAGGACAAGATGAAATACTGGACTCAGTCCAACAAGAAGCATTTAAGAAGAATACATGAAAAGCTATTCACTTAAGTTCCAAATGCCAGCTGCATGTGTTGGGGCTGAGAGAAAAGAAGGCTGTAAAGCATCGTGTGGGATAAATCCTAGGGGTTTGGTTGGCTGGGTTTCAGTGTATATTCATTCCGTAAAGTGTCTGATAGCAAAGCTAGTGTACTCTTCAGGCTACATTGATAGGTCCAGAGTTATTGTTGTAATCTTCCTGCTGTATTTTGTACATGTAAAGGTTCTGAGTTGGGACATACCTCTCTAATATTTGAAGGGCAGAAATGGGCTCCAAAATCACTGCAGATGGTGACTGCAGCCATGAAATTAAAAGACACTTACTCCTTGGAAGGAAAGTTATGACCAACCTAGATAGCATATTCAAAAGCAGAGATTACTTTGCTAACAAAAGTCCATCTAGTCAAGGCTATGGTTTTTCCAGTGGTCATGTATGGATGTGAGAGCTGGACTGTGAAGAAAGCTGAGTGCCAAAGAATTGATGCTTTTGAACTGTGGTGTTGGAGAAGACTCTTGAGAGTCCCTTGGACTGCAAGGAGATCCAACCAGTCCATTCTAAAGGAGATCAGTCCTGGGTGTTCATTGGAAGGACTGATGCTGAAGCTGAAACTCCAGTACTTTGGCCACCGCATGTGAAGAGTTAACTCATTGGAAAAGACTCTGATGTTGGGAGGGATTGAGGGCAGGAGGAGAAGGGGATGACAGAGGATGAGATAGCTAGATGGCATCACCGACTCGATGGACATGAGTTTGAGTAAGCTCCGGGAATTGGTGATGGACAGGGAAGCCTGATGTTATGCGATTCATGGGGTCGTAAAGAATCGGACACGACTGAGCGACTGAACTGAACTGAACTGAACTAAATGGGAAAGACTTCCCTGGTGGCTCAGATGGTAAAGCATCTGCCTGCAATGTGGGGGACCTGGGTTCAATCCCTGGGTCAGGAAAATCCCCTGGAGAAGGAAATGGAAACCCACTCCAGTACTTTTGCCTGGAAAATCTCATGGATGGAGGAGTGTGGTAGATTGCAGTCCATGGAGTCACAAAGAGTCGGACACAATTGAGTGACTTCACTTTCTTTTCTTTCTTCTAATGAGAAAGTTTAGACTCACCCCATGTTAATGGGTTAAATTTCTTCCAGGACCAAAGTTGCCTGAAAAACCATTTATGGAAAGCTTTCTGATAATAAGAGTGAGCTGAAAATGAAATGGGTTGCCTCTTAAGAAAATGATTTTCTTGATACTACAGGTTTTCAAACAGGTTTTCAAATCCAGCATTTATTGAAGAAGTAACTGTAGTGATAGGTAACCTTCATGACTTCATAGCCTTCATAGTCAAGGCTATGGTTTTTCCAGTGGTCATGTATGGATGTGAGAGTGGGACTATAAAGAAAGCTGAGCCCCAAAGAATTGATGCTTTTGAACTGTGGTGTTGGAGAAGACTCTTAAGTGTTCCTTGAACTGCAAGGAGATCCAACCAGTCCATCCTAAAGGAAATCAGTCCTGAATATTCATTGGAAGGACTGATGTTTGGAAGGACTGATGCTACAGCTGAAACTCCAATACTTTGGCCACCTCATGCGAAGAGTTGACTCATTGGAAAAGACCCTGATGCTGGGAGGGATTGAGGGCAGGAGGAGAAGGGGATGACAGAGGATGAGGTGGTTGGATGGCATCACCAACTCAATGGACATGAGTTTGAGTAAACTGCAGGAGTTGGTGATGGACAGGGAGGCCTGGCATGCTGCAGTCCATGGGGTCGCAAAGAGTCGGACATGACTGAGTGACTGAACTGAACAGAACTGAACTGAACCTTCATGAAGATACACTGTGTGCCAAATTCTACATACTTTGCATGTATGTCTTATTTAAGCCACTCAGTCACCCTCTGGGGTATCATTACCTCCATTTTTGAGCATAAAGTCCACTCACTGGTAAATGATAGGGATGGAGTTTAAAACTCAGGTTTCAGCCTATGGGGGTTTCCCCAATGGCTCAACAGTTAAAGAAACCACCTGCAATGCAGGAGACACAGAAGGCATGGGTTGGGGAGATCCCCTGGATGGCAACCCACTCCAGTATTCTTGCCCAGACTGGCAGGGTACAGTCCATGGGATGCAAAGAATCAGACACAACCGAGCACATGCACATTCAGTTGGTAGCGCAGGCCCCTTAATGCCACACTCACAGCCTTGTGCATAGAATGATGGTATGTTTGCATTCAAGGACATTGGCTGTCCCTGGAGACTCTGAAATTCCATCATTTTTACAGAGAGCTGTCTTAATTTTGTATATTATTTAATCAGTTACTCTTTTAAAGTCGATATTCTAGCATTGGAAAGCCCTCATTTATTCATCTAGTAAAATGTTTGATTCTTATTGGTAGAGCTTTTTTTTTTTTTCCTTAGAAAGAGAGTCTTTATATTTCTTGGTGTAATTAATGATATTAGATGTTTTGATTGTGGCCTTATGTCTTTATTCTTTTGCTTGCTAGAGGGAAATAATTTCCTGCTTCACTAACCATGGTTTGTAACCGTTCTAGCAGAAACTTGAGTCCTGTACTATTCAAATAATGGTTGGAGAATTCATTGAGCTTGTTTTTCCTTTGTTTTCAGAGTAAAGAAGGAGGGTTCTGAAAACCTAAATTTAGAGAAATACTTTAGAGGCACATTTTATAAATATTTGCTCACATTTCATGGATTGGGGGAGACCATGTTTTATCTGAATAATCTGTTAGAGTCATAGTGAAGAAAGGGCTGGAGCTGCAGGACTCAAGTAAGGAAGAGCTGTATGGAAGCCCTGGAAAGGAAGGACTGTAAAAATGTCCAGAGAACAGTGCATCCATGGCTTTCTTTGCTGTTATTCTACGGCCTGAGGTCACTCTGGCAGACAGGTCACTTGCACTGCAAGCATTCAGGCCTCGGGGACAGGCATGAGATCACTGGCAAGTTGCAAGAACAGCTCCCATTATTCATGGCCCACTTCCCCAATCCTCCTTGATAGGGGTCTTCTCCCTGCCATATATCCTTTTCTATGTAGCAGAGCCTGTTTTTAATGATGTCTACTGAAGTGGGCTGGTGGGGGCCTCCTTCTGGGATGGTCTGGCCATCCCGTCAGTGACATAGACAGTGTGTAGCAGAGAGCGTTTACATTTCCATCCTAACTTCCAGGAGAGAAACTGGCTCTGGGCTGCAGCTGGGACAAGGGTTTCTTGGCTTATCTGAAATGTGTTGGTTTAAGATGGCCAGAAGTGCTTTTTTCCAGAGAGTGGGAATTGGTACCCAGTAGTCACATGCCTATGGCTTCCATCTGACCTAGACTGACCAAATGGCCTTATCATGTTGTTTTCTTGCACAGTGGTTTTCTACTGTATCCATGCAGAGCACCTTCCTTCCCACCCTCTTGCACATGCATGCACACGTGTATATACACGCAGGCACACCCTTCACTCATTTGAGAGCTCTGACATTGCACATGCAGATATGAAAACTTCCATATACATTGACATCACCCTGCTAATTCCCATCTCCCTTCACCTATCTGCTTTCTCTCCCAGTGGCCTCCAAGCTCTCAAAAGATACTTTTGGATTCCTAGATATGTCCCTAGAACTTGCTGGATGCTCAAGCACTGTTTGCTAAACTAGAGTACACTTGACTCCAAGTAATTCAAATCATTTCATCTTATTTCATTATTCATCTTTAGCACTCACTGTGTATCCAGCACAATTCTAAGTGTAGAAGGAAAAGCAATGAATAGAAAATACCCCCTGCGCTAACCTACAGTCTCATTAAAATAGAAGCTGATTTTGTTATTCCTATTTTTTCAATACCAAAATTAAGTCGATTACATTCTTTGTAGCCGAAGATGGAGAAGCTGTATACAGTCAGCATAAACAAGATCTGGAGCTGACTGTGACTCAGTCATCAGCTTCTCATAGCAAAATTCAGGCTCAGACTAAAGAAAACTGGGAAAAACACTAGGCCAGTCAGGTATGACTTAAATCTTGTATGACTTCACAATAGAGGTAACAAATAGATTCAAGGGACTAGATCTAGTTAACAATGTGCCTGAAGAACTATGGACAGAGGTCTGTAATACTGTACAGGAGGCGGTGCAAAAAACCATCCCAAAGAAAATGAAAAGCAAAAGGCAAAATGGTTGTCTGAGGAGGTTTTACAAATAGCGGAAGAACAAAGAGAAGTGAAAAGCAAGGGAGGGAGGGAAAGATATATCCAATGAAATGCAGAGTTCCAAAGAATAGCTAGGAGAGACAAGAAGGGCTTCTTTAATGAGCAGTGCTTAATAATAGAAGAGAACAACAAAAGGAGAAAGACTAGGGATCTTTTCAGGAACATTGGAAACATCAAAGGAGCATTCTGCCCAAAGATGGGCACAATAAAGGATAAAATGGTAGAGACCTAGTACTGAAGAGATCAAGATGATATGGAAAGAATACATGGAGGAACTATAAAAAAGATCTTAATAAACCAGATTACTACAATCATCTGGTTAGTCACCCAGAGCCAGATATTCTGGAATGCAAAGTCAAGTGGGCCTTAAGAAGCACTGCTCTTAATAAAGCTAGAGGAAGCAATGAAATTGCAGCAAAACTATTCAGATCCCTAAAGGATGATGCCATCAAGGTTTTGCATTCATTATGTCAACAAATCTGGAAGACTCAGCAGTGGCCACAGGACTGGAAAAGGTCAGTGCTCATCCCAGTTCCCAAGAAGGATAGTGCCAAAGAATATACTAGCTGTTGGACAGTTACATTTATCTCCCATGCTAGTAAGGTCATGCTTAAAATCTTGCATGCTGGGCTTCAGCATTGTGTGAACCAAGAGCTTCCAGATGTCAAAGATAGGTTTAGAAAAGGAAGAAGAACTAGAAATCAAATGGCCAACATTTGCTGGATTATAGAGAAAGCATGGCACCCCACTCCAGTACTCTTGCCTGGAAAATCCCATGGAGGGAGGAGCCTGGTAGGCTGCAGTCCATGGGGTCTCAGAGTCAGACACGACTGAGTGACTTCACTTTCACTTTTCACTTTCATGCATTGGAGAAGGAAGTGGCAACCCACTCCAGTGTTCTTGCCTGGAGAATTCCAGGGACGAGGAAGCCTGGTGAGCTGCCGTCTATGGGGTCGCACAGAGTCGGATACAACTAAAGCGATGTAGCAGCAGCAGCAGCAGCAGCAGAGAAAGCAAAGGAATTTCAGAAAAACATCTATCTCTGTTTCATTGACTATGCTAGAGCCTTTGAATGTGTGGATCATGACAAACTGTGGAAAGCTCTTAGAGAGATGGGAATACCAGACCATCTTATCTGTCTCCTGAGAAACCTGTATACAGGTCAAGAAGCAACAGTTAGCATCCTGTATGGAACAACTGATTGGTTCAAGATTGAGAAAGGAGTACAACAGGGTTGTCTTCTGTCACCCTGTTTGTTTAACCTATACGCTGAGCACATCATGAGAAATGCCAGGCTGGACGAGTTACAAGCCAGAATCAATATAGGTGGAAAAAACATGAGCCACCTCAGTTATGCAGATGAGACAACTCTAATGGCAGAAAGTGAAGAGGAACTAAAGAGCCTGTTGATGAGGGTGAAGGAGGAGAGTGAAAGAGCCAGCTAAAGACTAAATATTAAAAAAAATACTAAGATCATGGCATCCGGCCCCATTAATTCATGGCAAATAAAAGGGGAAAAGGTGGATATAGCGACAGAATTCCTCTTCTTGGGCTCCAAAATCACTGCAGATGGTGACTGCAACCAGGAGATGAGAATACAATTGCTTCTCGGCAGGAAAACAATCACAAACCTATGCAATGTGTTGAAAAGCAGAGACATTACTCTGCCAACAAAGATCTGCATAGTCAAGGCTATGGTCTTCCCATTGGTCACATATGGTTGTGAGAGCTGGACTGTAAAGAAGGCAGAATGCCAAAGAATTGATGCCTTTGAACTGTGATGCTGGAGAAGACTCCTGAAAGTCCGTTGGACAGCAAGGGGATCAAACCAGCCAATGCTAAGGGAGGGTCAACTCTGAACATTCGCTGGAAGGACTGATGCTGAAGCTGAAACTCCAGTATTTTGGTTATATGATGTGAACAGACGACTCATTGGCCAAGTCCCTGATGCTGGAAAAGATAGAAAGCAGAAAGAGAAAAGGATATCAGAGAATGAGACGGCTGGACGGCATCACCAATGCAATGAACATGAACTTGGGCGAACTCTGGGAAATGGTGAGGGCTTTCCTGCTGGCTAAGCTCGTAAAGAATCTGCCTACAATCAGGAGACCTGGATTCAATCCCTGGGTTGGGAAGATTTCCTGGAAAAGGTCATGGCAACCCACTCCAGTATTCTCCATATGGAGAATCCCCATAGACAGAGGAGCCTGGTGGGCTACAGTTCATGGGGTCGCAAAGAATCGGACACAACTGGGTAACTGAACAACAATTTTTTCAGCTAGTGAAGTGTAAGTCATTCAGTCATGTCTGACTCTTTGCAACCCCATGGACTATATAGTCCATGGAATTTTCCTGGCCAGAATACTAGAGTGGGTAACTGTTTTCTTCTCCAGGGGATCTTCCCAACCCAGGGATTGAACCCAGGTCTCCCACATTGCAGGCAGATTCTTTGCCATCTGAGCTATCAGGGAAGCCCTTTTTCAGCTAAGGAGAATGAAAAGGTTTGTTTAACATTTAAAAAGGAAGTCATGAGAAAAGCAAATACCTGAACGTTTGTCCATAAATGCATTCTAATGGTCAAAATGAAAATTGGCTAGTTAAGTAGACCTTGAGAACATAGGACACAGAGCCCTGCATACATACTGTCCACTTTATGCAAGAGAAAAGCTGTCCTGAGAGGAAATGCCTTTGAAAGTCTAGGATGCTTTTGCATTTCTTGGGTCATGAAGAATTGATGGAATCTCAGCCTGGAACAAACAGGCTATGACTCATTACTAGGATCTGTGCAGAAGGAATCATGGTTTCTGAGTTACAGTAAACTCTAAATGCACAAATATAAAGCATACTCTTCTTGGGTTTTGAAGAGAACGTTTAAGTCTGCTAGAAACAAATTCCACCTATGCTACAGATAATGCAGACAAGAACCAAGAAGACAGCTTCATGTGATAGGCAAGTCTTCTTTCTTTTCTTTTTTTTTTTAAACTGTTTTTGTTTTATTGTTTGTTTGTTTTTTCCTATTGTCCAGAAAGATGCTAGTATTCACATGGCATTATGACATGGGTAGAAAATGGTATCTTGGAAGAAAAAGGGGGCACCTTGATACATACATACATACATACATTCTTTTAAAAATCCTTTTCCATTGTGGTTTACAACAGGATATTGAATATAGTTCTCTGTACTTTTAAAAAAGGGATTACCTTTAAATGGTAATGTAGATTTGGCAGAGTAGATGCTTATATTGAGTTTAATAACTCTTGAAAACCATTCAAAATGTTTCATTGCAGAAATATGCATTCCTAATAGTGGTTTCACAATGTGAAAGAATTAAAGTCACTTAAAATAAAAGGGAAACATACAATGTGACAGGAAGAACCTGAGCTCTGGCATCAAACAGATTTGAGTTCCAATTTTACTGCTGCTACTTTCTATCTGCAAGGTCTTGCTGCTGCTGCTGCTGAGTCGCTTCAGTCGTGTCCGACTCTGTGCGATCCCATAGACGGCAGCCCACCAGGCTCCTCTGTCCCTGGGATTCTCCAGGCAAGAACACTGGAGTGGGTTGCCATTTCCTTCTCCAATGCATGAAAGTGAAAAGTGAAAGCGAAGTTGCCCAGTCGTGTCCGACTCTTAGCGACCCCATGGACTGGAGCCCACCAGGCTCCTCCATCCATGGGATTTTCCAGGCAAGAGTACTGGGGTGGGGTGCCGTTGCCTTCCCCCCGCAAGGTCTTAGGCATACTGTATATCCTTCTTGAGCCTCAATGTCTTTATCTATAAAATATGGAATATAATATGCACATCAATGTGTTAATGTAAAGATTAATAGAGAGGATATTTTTGAGGTACCAAGCATAGGCTATGTCTTACAGTATGTACTCAGTAAAAATAGCCTGTAATCAATTTTCTGCTGTTGCAGTCTAAGGTAAACTTTATATTTTATATATTACCTTCTAAACACATTAGACTTAAAAAGAATCTGAAGTTTAACATACAAAAGAAAACACAGGAATACTCTTACAGTATAATTGATGGCGATAATGCATGACTGTTCTCTAAAAGCTCAATTAATTGTAAGATATCTCAAACCCATGAAAATGAATTCAAACATAGGGGACTTACTGTAAAGATTCGGATAATTGCATTTTGGATTCCTAGAAACTGGAATGTAAGATACAAAGGCAATTTTTGCTTTGCTTTGCAGGAGGGACATATTCCCTCTCCTCTCTGCGATGTGGGCTTCATCCTTTCATTCCTGACTGATTTTCCTCACTTCCTCTTTCATGTCGTTCACATTGGCTGTGAGCCACCACACTACCTTGCAGCTTCAGTAATACCACTGACCAGATTTCCCTAGAACCCCCACTTAGAATTCATCAAAACCCAGCTAACAAGTTCTGAGAAAATTTTCCAGACTCTCTAACTTCACACTGATTTCTGTCTGTTCTACTCAGTGGGCTCTTAGTGTACTGTTGTTTTCTATGCACAGGAACTGCTTTCTCATTTAGAAATAGGTTTAAATTTATATCATAAATTTCTTGAGGGTAGGACCATGATTTCTCCACTCAGCAATCCTAACACCTGAGATAGTACTTTGCACATTATAAGCAATCATTCGTTTGTTTGCTGGGAGGGGGCTTCAGGATGGGGGTCACATATATATCTATGGCAGATTCATGCTGAAAAACGGCAAAACCATCACAATATTGAAAAGTAATTATCCTCCAAAATAAATTAATTAATAAAAAAATCTTTATGTTGGTTTCATTCAGAGAAAATAAAATCACAAGCATTAGTTGTTTACTATAATTAAGCCCATTATCAGGAGTATGAGACCTATGATACTTTTGGGGGTTCCCACTATTCTCTTCTCCTCTGTGTCTTTTTTATCTGGTTGCTATAAAGCTTTCTCTTTATCTTAAGAATTTGACTATAATGTACTGAAGGTTTGATTTTCTTTTTCTCATTTGTTGTGTTTCAAGGCTTTATGGGTGGTTGTTTATTATCAGATTTGGCCATTATTTATTCTGAAATTATTCTGTTTCATTCCCTTCCTTGCTTTCTGATAATATCCCACAAGTTACTTATTTTTTGTTGTTATTCAGTTGCTAAGTTGTTTCGGACTCTTTGCGACCCCATGGACTTCAGCACACTAGGCTTCCTGTCTTTCTTTCACTGTCTGACAGAATTTGCTTAAACTCATGTCCACTGAGTCAGTGATGCCATCCAACCATCTCATCCTCTGTTGCCCCTATTCCTCCTGCCCTAAAACTTTCCCTGCATCTGGGTCGTTTCCAGTGAGTCGGCTCTTTGTATCAGGTGGCCAAAGTATCTGAGCTTCAGCTTTAGCATCAGTCCTTCCAATGAATATTCAAGACTGATTTCCTTTAGGATTGACTGGTTTGATCTCCTTGCTGTCCAAGGGACCCTCAAGAGTCTTCTCCAACACCAGAAAGCATCAATGCTATGGTGCTCAGCTTTCTTTATAGTTCAATTCTCACATCAGTATGTGACTACTGGAAAAACCATAGCTTTGACTAGATGGACCTTTGTTGGTAGTGATGTCTCTGCTTTTCAATATACTATCTAGGTTTGTTGGAGAAGGCAATGGCACCCCACTCCAGTACTCTTGCCTAGAAAATCCCATGGATGGAGGAACCTGGTAGGCTGTAGTCCATGGGGTTGCTAAGAGTCGGACACAACTGAGTGACTTCACTGTCACTTTTCACTTTCATGCATTGGAGAAGGAAATGGCAACCCACTCCAGTGCTCTTGCCTGGAGAATCCCAGGGACGGGGGAGTCTGGTGGGCTGCCGTCTATGGGGTCGCACAGAGTCAGACACGACTGAAGCGACTTAGCAGCAGCAGCAGCAGCAGGTTTGTTATAGCCTTTCTTTTAAGGAGCAAGTGTCTTAATTTCATGGCTGCAGTCATCATCTGTAGTGATTTCAGAACTGAAGAATATAAAGTCTGCCACTGTTTCCACTTTTTCCCCATCTATTTGTCATGAAGTGATAGGACCAGATGCCATGATCTTAGTTTTTTGAATATTGAGTTTTAAGCTAGCTTTTTCATTCTCCTCTTTCACCTCATCAAGAGGCTTTTTAGTTTTTCTTCACTTTCTTTTTTTCCTCTCTGCTTCAGTTTGGATAATTTCTACTGGCTCAGTTTCAGATTTACTGATTTCTTTTGCAGTATCCTTATAAGTCCATCCAAAGACTATGTTTTAATTTAATATTTATTTATTTTCTATTTTATAATTTTCATTCTAGAACTTTCACTTGGGTATTTCTTGATGTTTTCATATATTTTCTATAAGCAATACATAGATATAATAAATATGATATTATAGATAAATTCATAGTTACATGCATATAGAAAACATATGGGCTTCCCAGGGGGCTCAGCAGTAAAGAATCCCCCTGTGATGCAGAAGCTGCATGAAACACAGGTTCTATCCCTGGATCAGGAAGATCCCCTGGAGGAGGTCATGGCAATCCACTCCAGTATTCTTGCTTGGAGAATCCCATGGAGAGAGGAGCCTGGCGGGCTACAGTCCATAGGGTCACAAAGAGTCAGACACAACTGAAGTGACTTAGCACACACACATGCACATAAAATATATATGACACATATGTATTCATGCATATATGTATTTATCTATATACATGGCATATATATATGTATATACCTTGCATACATATCTTTTCCTATAGTTTTTTATACATACAAAATAGTTTTTAAATCCTTGTTTGTGCATTCCAAAACCTAAGTCACTTGCAAGTCTACTTCTTTTTACTGTGTTTTATCTCTGTTATGCGTACTATAGTCCTGCTTCTTGTTATGACTCAAGAAGTCATCTGAACATTATGTACAAAATATTTATAGTATTCTGAATATTATGTATTTGTAGTTTTATGAAGATTACATCCAAAAAGCCACTAGAGACTGAAGCATGATATTTGTTTTGTTGTATTTCCCAAAAAGTCTAAATCTTTGCTCTGGCTCACAGTGAAAGTGAGGGTCTGAGCATTCAGATTCCTCTTGGAGTTGAGTTGAGCTGAAGAGAGACTGTGAATAGCCCAGCTTCCAACCTCCTCTTTTGATAGTTCAGTATATGAACTAGAGAGACATTGAAGTTTCAGACATTTTTGGTCTATATTTTTATTTAGTATTAGTATCACCCTTGTACCTGTAATTTTGATAAATTCACTCATTAGTTCTAATAGGGTTTTGTTTCTCTTTAATGGATTTCTCAGAATTTTTTACATAAACAATTATGTGCTCTGTGAATTAACCTTTTTTACTTTTCTAAGCTTTACTCCTTTTATTTATTTATTCTTGTTTTCTCCCACTGACAAAGAGTGCTGATAAAGTTGTGTTGAAGTGGCAAAAAGATATCTTTGCCTTTTCATATCTTTTCTATAAGCAATACATAGCTATAATAAATATAATATTATAGATATAATTCATAATTATATGCATATACAAAACATATTGGCTTCCCAGGTGGATCAGCAGTAAAGAATCCGCCTGTGATACAGAAGCTGCATGAAACACAGGTTCATCATTAGTGAACCTGTGAGAAGTAATTCAGTATTTCATCATTAAATATAATAAAAGAGGTAGATTTTTCAAGAATGATCTTTATCATATGTGAGGAAAATGCTTCTTTTCCTAGTTTGCTGAGAGTTGTATGAATGGATGATGAATATTATGAAATGGTTTTTATACCCATTGAAAACATATTCTATTAATATATTGAATTGCATTTTTTGATTTTCAGGTGTTAACTCAGTTTGAATTCTTAGGATTAAACACACCTGATCATCATATATTATTCTTTTTAGTACTGGATTTTATTTAATAATATGTCAAATATGTCAAAACTATATTTTCATCTATGATCATGAGAAATATAGATCCATAATTTTCTTTTCTTGGCATTGCCTTTGGCGAGAAAAGAAAATTATGGATCAGAGTAATTCTGGTCACATACAATAGAGTAAAAAGTGTTACTCCTACTTTTTCCAAAAGAATTTAAAAAATATTGTTGTTATTTTTCCTTAAATGTCTGCTAGTATTCACTAATGAAATCATTTGGCTCTGGAGATCTTTTCAAGTGTTTAATTATGTATTCAACTTAATTGTAGTTTAATTTGGTATAGGACAGCTTTTAAAATTTGTTCAGATCAGATCAGATCAGATCAGTCGCTCAGTCGTGTCCGACTCTTTGCGACCCCATGAATTGCAGCACGCCAGGTCTCCCTGTCCATCACCAACTCCCGGAGTTCACTGAGACTCATGTCCATCTAGTCGGTGATGCCATCCAGCCATCTCATCCTCTGTGGTCCTCTTCTCCTCCTGCCCCCAGTCCCTCCCAGCATCAGATTCTTCTCCAATGAGTCAACTCTTCGCTTGAGGTGGCCAAAGTACTGGAGTTTCAGTTTTAGCATCATTCCTTCCAAAGAAATCTCAGGGCTGATCTTCAGAGTGGACTGGTTGGATCTCCTTGCAGTCCAAGGGACTCTCAAGAGTCTTCTCCAACACCACAGTTCAAAAGCATCAATTCTTTAGCGCTCAGCCTTCTTCACAGTCCAACTCTCACATCCATACATGACCACAGGAAAAACCATAGCCTTGACTAGACGAACCTTTGTGGGCAAAGTAATGTCTCTGCTTTGGAATGTGCTATCTAGGTTGGTCATAACTTTCCTTCCAAGGAATAAGCGTCTTTTAATTTCATGGCTGCAGTCACCATCTGTATGATTTTGGAGCTCAGAAAAATAAATTCTGACACTGTTTCCACTGTTTCCCCATCTATTTCCCATGAAGTGATGGGAGTTAGCAGTTTTTATAGTTTGTGTTCTTTTAAGAAAGTCTGATTTTATCTAAATTATTGAATTATTTGGCATAATGTTGTTTATAATATTCTCTTACCGTTTTTAGTATCTTTAGTATCTCTAATGATCAAACTCTGGATTTGTAAGTTGTCTATATTGTTCATAGATTTTGTTTCAGTGATTTTTGCTTTTTATTGTTTCCCTTCTACTTACTTTGAGTTCAACTGCTTTTCTTTTAGTTTTCTTAAGGTGGGAAGATCGTTCTTAGAATCAGATTTTATATCCCTCTCCTTTTCTTATGTAACCATTAAAAGGTATATATTTCTCACTAATGGAGAAGGAAATGGCACCCCGCTCCAGTATTCTTGCCTGGAGAATCCCATGGACTCCTCCGTCTGGCTCCTCTGTCCATGGGTCACAAGAGTCAGACACGACTTAGCTACTAAACCACCACCAGCCATTTCTCACTAATCACAGCTTTATGTGCATACCAAAAATTTTGATCTGATTTTTCCTAAGACTTTATTTTTTAGAGCAGTTTAACATTTACAGCAAAATTGAGAAGTAGATACGAAGACGTCCCATCTACTTCTTACCCTACACATGTGTAAGCTCTCCTGTTACCATTCCAGCCTCACTCACCAGGATGGTGCATTTGTTACCAAGGATGAACCTACATTGTACGTAGTTTACCTTGGGATTAACTCTTGGTTTTGTACATTCCGTGGGTTTGACTATTGTATAATGACACATCTTTCATTACAATATCATACAGAGTTATTTTCACTGTCCTGAAAATTCTCTATGCTCTGCTGTTCATCTCTGCCCAGTCCCACTCCTGGCAGCTATTTTTTATGCTGTAGTTGTCATGTATTTTACTTTTATCTTCTATTATCAGTTGGACAGTTCACTCTTTCATGAATTAAGAGAAACATAAGATAATCTTTTGTATTTACTTAAATTTACTTTTCTGTCACTCTTCATTTCTTCCTGTAGATGTGAGATTTTTTTTCCCAGTTATTACAAATAACCAATGAATCTATCATGGAAGCTTTACTTATTTATTAATTTTTGATGGACTGCCATGTTCACCTAGTTAACCAAAAATTCCTAGCTATGGGTTTCAATTCCTGTTATTGTGAGATCACATGCATGCTCAGTAGAGTGATTTATGTAGTTTATTAAGAAATCACTGCTGAAATTTTCAAATTTCTCTCTAATAGGTCTATGGAAATGCAGGACCTAGCAAGTCCTCATCCTCTTGTTGGAGGTGGTGATACTCCTGGAAGCTCCAAATTGGAGAAAACTAATCTCAGCAGCACTTCGGTCACCACAAATGGGACAGGAGGTAAGTGTACAACCCTGAAGACACCCCGAATCACATTGCAATGTTTGTTGTAAGCTTACATGGTAGAGGTATGCTAGTAAGTAAATATCTCATTAGCAATAACATCAGAGTATTATATACTTAGTGGAGTATTTGTTGTTCCGTTCATTTTCATGATATTTCTGCTCCTCCTCTATAACTGGAAATATTCAGAAAGAATAGATAGCCCTGAGCAACATTTTAAAGGCTTTTAGCAAGGCTTTATTTTTGTATTTGCCCTTGTAAATATTTTTTAAAACGTACAAAATGTGTCCAAAGGATTTACACTCTGATTTTAACACACAACCCCCCCCCCAAAAAAAGAAATTATGCTAGTTTGGGGGGTTTATTTTGAATTTTAAGAGAAAGGCTGCTCCAAAATTTTTCTTAAAAATGGTTGTTCTTAAAAATGGTTTTGGAAATTAAAAAATGTCCATATCTGCTGCATTTTCTTTTCAAAGACAAAAATACCTAACATGTATTTAGAATAGAAATTGAAATTTTTTTCCAGACATCTCATTTGATTAGTTTATAATTATGTCACAGCATATGGCAACAATAGCAACTGTTTAAAATATTCCACCCTATTGCTATTATAAAATACATTCAACTTGTAAGAAAATATGATCTGATATTTGCATTAGAAAATATATATATATATTTATTTATTTCAAAAGCCTATATATATATATGGACTTCCCTAGTGGCTCAGATGGTAAAGCATCTGCCTACAATGCAGGAGACCCAGGTTCAATCCCTGGGTTGGGAAGATCCTCTGGAGAAGCAAATGGCAACCCACTCCAGTACTCTTGCCTGGAAAATCCCATGGACAGAGGAGTGTGGTAGGCTATAGTCCATGGGGTCGCAAAGAGTCAGACACAACTAAGCAACTTCACTTATACATTTATATGGGCTTCCCTGGTGGCTCAGATGGTAGCAGATCTGCCTGCAATGCAGGAGACCCGGGAGAAGGGAATGGCAATCCACTCTAGTCTTCTTGCCTGGAGAATCACAATGGACAGAGGAGCCTGGCAGCTACAGTCCACAGGGTTGCAAAGAAATGGACACAACTGAGCAACTAACACTATACATATATACGCAGATATATACACATATATAAGCTGCATTTTAAATTATTCACAGTTCTTTTGAAGTTTTGTAGATTTAGTTGTTTTCATTAATTGAGTGAAAAATTATTTTAAAATTATTTTAATTTATAAGCTATTCATGTTATTAGATACTAGCAAAGCATTTGCCACATCATATTTTCTTTTAAATTTATGAAATTTATACACCTCTTTACACTTGTTTTAGAATAACTGTGAACTCTAAAATTTTCTTTGTAGAGTTGTGTGGATTGCAACTTGCCTGTATTTAATAAATTTTTTACCCAAAATCCTTTGTAAATTAACATTTTCCCTGTTTATAGTGTTTATCTGTCTCTAAACATGCATCTATAATTTCAGCTAATTAATTGTAGGATTGCAAGTTTATAGGATTTTTTAGTGATAACTTATGAAGTAAGAACATTTATATTTAAACCTTAACTTGGATGTAAATAATAGATTTTTTAAAAACCCCATGCACTCTGAAATCAGATCTTGAAGGTCACTAATCATTGTTATATATATATATATTTAACTGAACTAAACAGACCTGATAAACTAAAATGTAAAAATCATGCCATACAGTTGTAATTTTGGCAAGAGGGCCAGAAAGCAGTACAAGCATCAGTGCAACTGATGACTGTCCTCGTGCACTGAGCAGGCATTCCGACAATGAACCCCTATGCTGTTCCTGTTCTCAGGGGACAACATGACTGTTTTAAACACTGCAGACTGGTTGCTGAGTTGCAACACCCCCTCCTCCGCAACAAGTATGAGAGATGATGGTACACTGCATGTGTTTGGATGTGTGGATTTGCCCTTCTGGTTTGCTTCCTGTTGCTATTTCTGTTTGCACTCCCTTTACTGTATTCAGTTCTTATTAAAAAAAAAAGGAGACATGAACACACCTTTTAGTTGTTTATTGATAGTTGGCTATGTTTTTCATATCAACTAGTGTTCGAATCTTGGGTCAGTGGTGTTCTTTTCTCAGGTTTTTTATAATTTTGCACAAATGGCTGCATCTATTACTTTTCTAACTACTTATCCGTTTATTAAATGGTAAGAATTCAGCACAACTGTCGCATTAATGAGAGCAGTTGAAGCAGGTTGTGCCTATGTATAAATTCAGTCTCCATGGCCTGTGAGTGTGTGTGCTCAGTTGCCTCAGTCATATCTTAGTCATATCCGACTCTTTGCGACCCTGTGGACTGTAGCCCTCCAGGCTCCTCTGTCCATGGGATTCTCCAGGCAAGAATACTGGAATGGGTTGCCATTTCCTCCACTAGGGAATCTTCCTGACCCAGGGATAAAACCCATTTCTCCTGGGTCTCCTGCATTTCAGGAGGATTCTTTACCTACAGAGCCACCTGGGAAGCCTATAGACTTTCATAAATTAAATTCATAGCATGGCAGAAAGATATTTTACATTTTGTAGACTTTAATAAACATTACAATTAAAATGCTTAAAGTAATATTAACTTTTAAAACTTACCATTTAAAAAATTACCAGTAATGAAAGCTATATTTTTAAAATTATAAATTGTCTCTTAAGATGTTTTGAACTATAGGTATTAGCTACAGTCTTTTATTTACATATATATGATATAAATATGGATTTCTCTAGTGGCTCAGTTTGTAAAGAATCTGCCGGCAATGCAAGAGGCATCTTTGATCCCTGGATCAGAAAGATCCCCTGGAGAAAGAAATGGCATTCCACTCTAATATTCTTGCCTGGGGAATCCCATGGACAGAGGAAGCTTGGTGGGCTTCAGTCCATAGTGTCACAAAGAGTCAGACATGATTTAATGACTTAACAACCACCAATAGAACACACTTTCTCCCAAACCAAAGGTGAATACACTATCAAAATTTAAAAATTGAAACCATATAAAACTTCTGTGGACTCACCCAATTCTTGGATTAAAAATAAGAGCTCAGGACATGTTCACTTCAGTTCAGTTCAGTCGCTCAGTCGTGTCCGACTCTTTGCGACCCCATGAATCGCAGCACGCCAGGCCTTCCTGTCCATCACCATCTCCCTGAGTTCACTCAAACTAACGTCCATCGAGTCAGTGATGCCATACAGCCATCTCATCGTCTGTCGTCCCCTTTTCCTCCTGCCCCCAATCCCTCCCAGCATCAGAGTCTTTTCCAATGAGTCAACTCTTTTCATGAGGTGGCCAAAGTACTGGAGTTTCAGCTTTAGCATCATTTCTTCCAAAGAACACCCAGGGCTGATCTCCTTTAGAATGGACTGGTTGTATCTCCTTTCAGTCCAAGGGACTCTCAAGAGTCTTCTCCAACACCACAGTTCAAAAGCATCAATTCTTCGGCACTCAGCTTTCTTCACAGTCCAACTCTCACATCCATACATGACCACAGGAAAAACCATAGCCTTGACTAGGCGAACCTTTGTTGGCAAAGTAATGTCTCTGCTTTTGAATATGCTATCTAGATTGGTCATAACTTTTCTTCCAAGGAGTAAGCATCTTTTAATTTCATGGCTGCAGTCACCATCTGCAGTGACTTTGGAGTCCAGAAAAATAAAGTCTGACACTGTTCCCACTGTTTCCCCATCTATTTCCCATGTAGTGATGGGACCAGATGCCATGATCTTAGTTTTCTGAATGTTGAGCTTAAAGCCAACTTTTTCACTCTCCTCTTTCACTCTCATCAAGAGGCTTTTTAGTTCCTCTTCACTTTCTGTCGTAAGGGTGGTGTCATCTACGTATCTGAGGTTATCGATATTTCTCCCGGCAATCTTGATTCCAGCTTGTGCTTCTTCCAGCCCAGCGTTTCTCATGGTGTACTCTGCATATAAAATGTGCATTGCAAGCAAGCAGCTGGAATAGCCACAATTTGCCTGGACCTTGCTGTATGTAGATTAAATTAGATACATGATCAGTGAATAAAGAGAACTCCGTTATGCCCATTATTTAAATTTTAGTTTTTTTTTTTTTCAATTCCACTCTTAAAACATGCTTTTCATATGTAAAAATATGTTGCCAGAATTTAGTTCCTCTTAATAATAACTCAAGGGTTTTTTCCTGTAAAGAGCCAGACAGGAGATGTTTTAGGCTTTGTAGGCTATGCTGTCTCTGTCTCATCTATACAGCTCTATCACTGTACCTCAGAAGTAGCCATAAGCACTACAAAAATGAACAAGAGTGGTCAGGTTCCAATAAAACTTAATTTATCGACTCTGAAATTTAAATTTTATTAAATTATCATGTAACAAAATATTCTAATTTTGATGTTTTTATAAACATTTAAGATTTTAAAATCGTACTTAGCTGTTATTCTAAGCTATTAACATAACACACACAACTTTACAATAGTGAGTATATATAATCAATATTTAGTAATTTACATCTAATTTCCAACAGAAACATTTTTATAAGTGTAAAACATCAAGTTTTCCTGGTTCTTTGTATTAATGTTTAAGAGTTGTGTGACCATATGGGAGAAACAAAGATTTCTGTGTCAGGAGGACTATGGATGTGAAACGTGGTAATGTATTTACCAGCTGTGTCTTCTTAGACAAGTTACTTAACCTCTCTAAGTTTTAATTCTTTTCTATAAAAGGAAGCTAGTAATACTTCATTGGCAAAGCTTTTGTTTTAAATTATACAATGTATGTAAATTTTTGGTAATATAAACCAGCTCCCCAGGTGGCTCAGTGGTAAAGAATCCGCCTGCCAATGCAGGAGACACAGGACACGTGGGTTCGATCCTTGGATTGTGCACATCTCCTGGAGGAGGAAATAGCAACCCACTCCAGTATTCTTGCCTGGAAAATTCCACGGACAGAGGAGCCTGGTGGGCTACAGTCCATGGGGTTGCAAAGAGTCAGACACGACTGAGCATGCACACACACAAATCAGTATGATCCCTTTTCCTTAACTAATAATTCATTAGTAATTGGGCAACAGTTTTTAGGGAAAATGGAAACATGCAGTGTGTTAAAAGACTGTCCAATGTTTGATTAAATAATATATTTTCTTCATTTAAAACAAGTAAACTGGCCACAGAGGCAAATTTTTAGTAATTAAATGTTAAGTATACTTTATTAATGATAACATAATTTTTTAAATTTATTTATACATGTATACTTTATAAATTTAATTTATTTGTATATATCATTAATGACAATATAATTTATTCATAAATTTTAATTACATAATATAGTTCATTATATCTTGGTGGCATAATGATATGAAATAGAATTTTAATGACTCTTTATGCCATGTGTTTGTAACATAGCTAAGCATGTGGTACACATTTCCTATTGAGAGTAAACTATTTTATTTATAATTCTGGATTTTACTGATGGAATTAGACTACTTCATAAAATTATTATAATAAAACAAAAGGCAAAAGCTAATTTAGTGGCTTTTCAAAATCTATCCATTAACTCTAGATTTTCAAAAAGATAATTTTAATAGTTTTTATGACTACCAATAGTATCACCTTAATATTCCACCATACTACCTTGGTGCTGTATAAATATATTACTCCTTAATTTATAAGGGTTTGTCACCTTAATCCTAATTATATAATAACATCTGCAGATTTATATTGGAACCTAGATTTTCCTTTCAAATCTTTGTCACTTGTTAAATTGTTAAAATGAAGAACTGTCAATAAAAATAGAGTAAATACAATCATACCTTGGCATATAGATCAGTGGTCAACAAACTTTTTTCTGTAAATAGTCAAATAGTAAATATTTTCAGCTTTGCAGGCCATACAGTCTCTGTTGAAACTCTTCAACTCTGCTTTCATTGCACAAAAGCAGCCATAGACAATATGTAAACAACTGAGCTTGACCATATTCAAATAAAACTTGATCTGTGAACACTGAAATTTGAAATTCATAGAATTTTCATATATCACAAAATAGTATTCCTCTTTGATATTTTTCAACTATTTAAAAATGTAAGGATCATTCTTAGCTCACAGGCTATACAAAACAAACCATGGAGTAGGTCTGGCATGTAAGGTGTAGTTTGGTGATCCCGACATAGATTCATGTGTGTTACTTCCTGTGTCATGCTTCGTGTATTTGCATATAGGTGTATGTAAATGCATGTCAATCATGTGAAAAATTACTTCCATATATAAGATTCTAATTTCCCTAATAGTGTTTAGATACATAATTAGCTGTACTTTATATGCAAAATACTTAGATTCATTGGAAGTTCTTAGAATACGGTCTAAATGTGAATTTTCACTTTCTCACTTAAAATGTATCAAGTTCCTGTCATATGCCAGGCTCTGTGCTAGGAAATGGGAACCCAGTGACCTATAGAACATGATACTGGCCATCAAGGGACCAAAAGTCTAGCAGAGGGAAACAGAACTGAAAATAATGAGTGCATAATGTGTTCAAGGTGGGTGCACAACAGAGGGAGGGAATATTTGATTCTACATGGAGATTAAGAAACTACTTCAAAGAGAAGATTTGGGAGAACCAGGATCAGACATTCTGATTAAGTTTATGGTATTTTCTATATTTGAAATCTATATAGCATAGAAAAGGATCTAGAATTTTTATTATATAGATGATTGACTCACATGGGATGAATTTGTTTCTGAATATTATATGTCTGTGCAGTAGAACCACCTACTGCTGTGGCTCTGCTCTTTTAGATTTTCTTTTTTGGAATGAAAGCTATAAATTGTAAGCATCATCAAATCATTTTATAAAGCTAAGTACTTTACGGATATTTAAAATGAAAGACACTTGATGCTCGTAGGTTTTGAAATGAAAAAATTGATTTAGAAAAACATAAATCATAAAACTGGTAGGCAACACTTCTTTCCCCCCTGTTGAGCTGTAAATTTTATCCTTCCTGAACTAACTTTTCCTGAAATTCTTTCCTGAATCTAAATTATCAGAGGTGGCTATGCAATATTTTGTGGTCCAGTTTAAACACAGATTTCTGAGGATAACATGTGAAGTGTAAATTACTTGGGTCACCTCTATTTCAAGAATTAATTAAGCCTTATATTGTAACAAATGAACATGAGCCTTGAGTTATGATAATAGACTTCCCCTAAAAATAATTAATATATATTAATTTTATACTTGAATTCTGAAGATAATCTGAGGTGACAAGATTAAGTTTGCTTTGAAAGTACTTGCATTAGGTTACGGGGGAGGTTGGGATGTCAAGAGAGAAAATCAATGATTCAGTAGCCATAGCTGACACGTGACAATAATCACATGCAATTTTGATTTAGTCCATAGAAATCAATTATTTTTAAAAGTTAAAAATTAAATTTTATCAGTATAATAAAATTACTTTGACTTTTTTTAGTATTTGGCTTTATGAAAAACATCTAAGTTGCAAGTAGATAATTAGAGTGGAGGGGGCCTGGCAATACAATTATTTTTTGAAATAATGGTTCTGTATAAAATGCTACATGTATGTAGCTTTTTTGTCTCACCTTTTGGGAAATGAACCCTTGAATCACATATATAGTACTAATATATGACTTCTGCTTTTTAAATCAAAATGTTTATTTTGTAAGTTTGAGTTTTGGTGATGAAGAAGATGCTTTTCTTCAATAGAACATTATTATTTCTGTTTTATAGCTTGTACTGTAATCATATTGGACATTGTCCTGAAAAAAAGTTAAAAGCCGTGTTTAATTTCTGTGTTAAGAAAAATAGAATTCAGTAAAAAAAAAAATACATTTGAATATGACAGTGAATACACACCATAAACTTTGGAATGAGGATTTTTATAAATTTTAGAAAATAGATGCCTAGAACTAGACTTGTTTCATTGATGAACATCTTTCTAATAGTGCCTTGCATATACTAAATTAACAAAGTTTCTTGCCTCTAGAAAAGTATACGGTATATCTCATTTAAAGTATAGAGATAAAAGCAAGACAAAAGAAAATGAAATACATTTCAGATATATTCAGACTTTTACTGAAAATATCTTTCATTTGTCAAACTTAGTGATTATCATTTTTAGACACTTCTTTGTATTTTACCATCTTTAATAAGTCAGCTAATCATATAATGTCTATTTCACTTCTAAGTTTTCTTTCCCTGAGAAAAAAAATATTATTACTTAATATTATTTATTTTCTCTATAAAAATCAAAATAAATTTGCCTCTTACTCAAGAGATGTTTGTTGATGCTGGCCTCCTGTGAGCATAAGTTATTTTCTGTAAGCAGCATGATTAATTCCCCCCTTTTCCCTATTATTCAACTCTTACCACATATGAAAAATAAGTTTATATTAATGTGCACTGTTTTCCCCCAAATGTTAGCATCCACTTAGCTTTTATTTTAAATCCCTACATTCTGGTACACTGAACTCACCTTGGTGTGTATGCTTCTCTTTATATTCTTTCTAGAGATGCCTCTTTTCAGTTAAATGAACCTCCTTTGTCTTTGAGTAACAGCAGACTTTTAAAATTTTAATGAGAAATGTTTCCAGGATAATGATAGCTTTCCTTCCTTCTCTTTTTGACCACCTGAAATTTTCAAATTGAGGAGATTATAATCAACACCAATACTGAGTTTTTGAAATCAGACCTCAAAGTTGGGATTCAAAGTAACAGAACTAAAACCTCTTGTCTAGCTTGGGGATTTTTTTAGATATTTTGCTCCAATCTCCATGGTTCACAAGTGCAATATAAATTACCTTTAGTATTAATAAACCTATTTTACAAATGTCATTTATAGATTTAGACATGTTTAAATGGGAATTTAGCCACAATTAGAATTTGGAGGTTCTGAGAAGCTGTCTCTTGCCTTAGTTTTGCTGGAGGCTTTGGATGGTTCCTTTCTGTCAAATGTTAAAAGTCAGGTGAGGACATTGCCTCATTGAGAGTAGCTGTTACACCTTTCTAAACCCTGCTCTGGATCATCTCTATACAGATGAAAGGAATTCTTGGTTAGTTAGTGATGCCTGTGAGGCAGTATGGTTTAGAGTTTGGATTCTTTCCAACCTTTGCAGTTTGAATCTTCCAGCAAATCTTCATGACATAGTTAAATCACGGATGCTAAATTAACACCAGAGCTCACTGAGGGAGGGTGCAGCCGATTCCGTTCATGTGGAAAGGGAACGTAGTCATTACTGCATGTTTCTCCATCCTTAATTGCTTTTCTAACAGAGTAATGTTGCTGACTTGCTTGGTTGGTGGGTGTGCTCTGAGCCCACTGTTCTTTTGGCCATATTTGTCCATAGTTGGCTAGTCTTCAGCTTTCTTTATATTTCTCTGCTTGCTTCTGAGGTTTTTAACTGTATCATTCCTTTTATGACTAGGAAACATAAGAGGTGTCAAGTAGAAAATAATTTAGTGTATTCCCTGATTGCTGTGATATATGGAGCTTTGCCCACAAAGGGAAAATATGGTGTGACAAAATGGGTGGAGGCTTTTGCATAGCCCCCGCCACACTCGTTGCATCTAATAATGACAGTATTGTGTACCTCAGTGGCGACATCATTGCCAAAGAGGATTTTGCCAAGATATACCACCTCAAAGGAGAAATAATATATTAAAGAGTTTTCAAAAGCTGTGCTTCCTGCTGTAAAAACCATCTCCTATGCTTGTCTCTATAATGTATTAAAGATCATTATACTATTAGAATAAAAAAAAAAAAAACCAATACCTTATGACCCTTTTGTCTTTTGTAGAGCAGAAATTCACTGAGTGCCTGATTTTCCACTCACTATATGAATACACACCCAGGTTTCTGTGTATGCATATGCCACCATTGTTCTTAAGCAGTCTTTTCTTTTAATGTCTCCTTGGGAAGAATAAAACATAAGCAGTAAATCTCTGTTACGATTTGGATTCAGTGTGCTAAAGGCTGACTGATGATTCCTTTCTTCTACCGTTTGACTATAATATTAGAGTATGCTTAGGGGAGTTAAAAATGCAAATACATGTATACTGCTCTTTCACTGTGTAAGGTTAACTGCCTTTAAAAGCCAGATTCTAGAGAAGCAGCTTAGACAGAGGATATTTAGATTAAATCCTCTATAAATGCATGTCCATTTAGAAGCTAAATTAACAAAACTCTCCTCATCGACTTCTCAAATTTTCTCTTGCATGCCCATGGTAGCTAGAAAAGCCACTAGTTGAACAGTCAGCATCTTTCATGTAAAGTTAGAAATATAACTCACATGTACTTATTCTTCTACGTAGTGTCTCTCCTTGCAGTCAAAACAGAGCCTTTGAACAGCAGTGAAACCACAGCCACGACTGGAGATGGAGCGCTTGACACTTTTACTGGGTCAGGTAAAGCCTTAAGCTTGTGTCTTGTTCTGTACAGATTGCGGTCCATGTCATCCTCCTAGTGAATAATCGAGAATTTGTATTTTTATAAATTCAGCAATAAATTCACTTTTGGGAAGATGTATTATCATAAAACAATGTTTTTTAGAAATAACGTTTGGAATCGTTTTACTGCATCTGCAGTTGACAACCAAGCAATGCCCCAGCTTTCTTATTAGAAATAAGCAAAGCTCACTTCTTTCATAATTATTTTATACAGTGCTTGATTCAATTATTAGGTTGTAATAGTCAAGTTTGTTCCTTCAACTTGCCCATTTAAATGACTAAAAATTGCCTTGTCTCCAACATTCGAGATGTAAAACTATCCATTTGATTCCTTCTAAATAACCTTGTTTCCTCTCTGGGTTTAAAAAAAACCCTCCTGTGTAAGCAGCTGAGTGACAAGTATTAAAGGTTAATGGGCTGCAGGAGAGCACATGCTGGTCACATTAGAACCCAGCCTCTGAGAGCACTGACTTTCCCTCTAATGCTTCAAAGAGAACAATAGTGTGTCTTTAAACATCAATCCTCTTTAAATATAAATACCTGATAACTCCCAGGTGGGCACAAAGGACACGCATTGAGTTGACTTAAAGATCCGCCCCCTCTCCTGCCCCAATACAATATTTCGTTTGGTTGATTATCTGATGAGAGGACTTTTTTTATCCTGAGCAGGAATTTGTATAGCAGAAAGATGAACATTAAACCTAGAAAAGTATTCATGATATTAAATCTTGGTTCTGTTATTCTACTCTAATGTATTTTATACTTATTCATGTTCTCACATACAAGAATTTGATGTGGGTATGCTTCTCATGTAAAAAGAGTGGAGGTAAAGCCTTGAACTCTAATGTCATTATAGCATATATTTGATTTTTATAGATGCAGATGATCCCATTTCATTGGTTCACACTGATTGGAAACAGCTGCCATGTAGTCACATAAATATTAGTACTCCAAACAGAAAGATATAATAATTTATACACATTGTATAGAGAAGCTTTGGAGAAGGAACTGGCAACCCACTCCAGTACTCTTGCCTGGAGAATTCCGTGGACATTCTGTCCATGGTGGGCTGCTGTCCATGGGGTCGCGAAGAGTCGGACACGACTGAAGCGACTTAGCATGCATGAGTGCATTGGAAAAGGAAATGGCAACCCACTCCAGTGTTCTTGCCTGGAGAATCCCAGGGATGGGGGAGCCTGGTGGGCTGCCGTCTATGGGGTCACACAGGGTCGGACACGACTGAAGTGACTTAGCAGCAGCAGCATAGAGAAGCTTGTGTCCTAATATTATCACATCCTTTCTAGCAATTTTCTTGCTTCTCAGGAGATAAGGTACTAACTTACCCTAGCATTTGTATTCCTAACTTACTATAACTATTGTAAACTTTCTGCAAAACAAATATGTATATGAACATAGTTTTTAAGGTTATGAATGAAATTAAATAATTGCTGACATACTTAAATAGCATACCACAAAGTTAATGAAAACTGACTGAAAAAATTACAAGATGTTAGCTCCAGAAGAAATTGCAGTACTGCATTGTGATGGCTCAGAGGTTAAAGCATCTGCCTGCAATGCGGGAGACCTGGGTTCGATCCCTGGGTTGGGAAGATCCCCTGGAGAAGGAAATGGTAACCCACTCCAGTATTATTGCCTGGAGAATCCCATGGACGGAGGAGCCTGATGGACTACAGTCCACAGGGTCGCAGAGAGTCAGACACAACTGAGCGACTTCACTTTCTTTCTTTCTGATGATCCATTTTAAGAAGCAAGAGTATCGAGGCACAGAGATCTTAAAGATGGTTAAGGCCAAACAGTCAGGGCCTCCCGGGTGGTCACTGGTATAAATGAGTCTAGAACAATGTCCTGGTCAGTCCAAGAGTCCTTTCTTTAAAAGTTTATTGGAAAATATAGAGATGTAAAAAGAAATATATGTGAACCGTCAAGCTGTCTGGACTTTACTGTCTGGAATTTACTCATATTTACAAATAGTTTCCCAGTTTTCTTTTAAGAATTATCTAGGGTTGGGCTGTCCAGAAAAGTAGCCACTGCCATATGTGGCTATTTAAGTCTAAATGAAATACTATTTTGTTAAAAAGAAAAAAATTTTTAATCTAGTCATATTAATTATATTCTAAGTGTTTAATAGTTGTATGTGGGATTTTTTTTTAATAGTGGCTTGTTTAGTAGTTGTATGTTTAATAGTTTTTAATGACTACCATATTGGACAACTCAGATATAGAATATTTCCAGCTCCATGGACCAAGTCCAGTTGTGTGTGTGTGTGTGTGTGTGTGTGTGTGCGCGCGCGCGCGTGTGTGCTCGTGCGCGTGCGCACATGCATGCACACTTAGTCACTCAGCCATGGTTGACTCTTTGAAACTCCATGGACTGTAGCACGCCAGGCTTCTCTGTCCATGGGATTTTCCAGGCAAGAATCCTAGAAAGGTTGCCATTTCCTCCTCCAAGGGATCTTCCTGACCCAGGGATCGAACCCACATATCTTTCACCTCCTGCATTGGCTAATGGGTTCTTTACCACTGCTCCACCTGGGAAGTCAAGTCAGTTGGACAGAGTGATTTAGGTCAGGGATTCTCAACAGCACTGTTATTAAAAATGTGGCCTTTTTTTCCTTGCAGAGGAGCTGTCTTCTGCAATAGAAGGTGTTTATCAGTATCCCTGGCACCTATCCCAAGTTTATTGTAGCATGCCTCCGTTGTGACAGCTTACTGCGTCTCCTGGCAATTTTGATGCTCCCTGGCAGGCACAATTTCCACCCACCCCACTACTCATCTCCCATCTCTCATCCCCTAGAGAGGCAGTGATCTAAGGTATTATAGTAATAAGGGTAAAACCTTAAGATTGCTTGATACCACCTTGTGAGAATCTGATAATATTCATTAAAAATGTTTGACCTAATTTTCAGACATTCTGAAGACAGACACTTTTGCTTACTTTTATATGAGAAAATGATGGAATATAATACCTTGAGTGCTTTGTGTACATTTCTTGATTAGTTAAATGCTGATATGGAATAAAAGGAAGGTCTCCTAAATTTGTACATGGTGTTCCAGAAATCATCCTGGAGAGATTAGGCTGTTTTGTGTAGGAACAGTCTTTACTTTGATCAGCATAATCTCAGTTTACTTTAATCCAGTATTGTCATTGTTTTTAGTTATCTGCAGATTTATTAGAAGAAAATGTATACTGTATAGTCAAGAAGTATAAATTTTCCAAGTTTTATATAAACAGTTTTCTGAGTCACAGGGTTTTTTTTTTCTACTTAAAAAATGAACATATAGACATTAATATAAAATTTTTAAAGTTGAACCTTTGTACAGTTATGGGTACATTATTCTAATGATGTCTAGATTCATTCATTAGAGGGAAGAAGCATCCTGTATATTCAGAATTGTGCTCATATATGTGAGGCTTTTTAAAAAATAATATTGTTTGGCTAATTCAATAAAAGCTAAGTATTTCTTTTCATTATTTGCTATTACTTTAGAAAAGCCTTGTGTTTCACAATCTTGAGAATAACTGATTAGTACAGTCTAAGTCTTATGTGTTACCACAATGACATTTTATAAATGAGATGAAAATGTGGAATTAAGCCTTACTTAATCATATTTCTGCTAATCATTGTTAATTAATGAATCAGACTGAATTTCCTGTGTGATATACTGTTGCTATTATGCAATGTATGTTTAGTCCCCATAGTGTGATAGAAAAGGCTTGTTCTTATTGAGTTGATTTGAAAGTTTTGAATATTTTTTATGTTTTTAATAAACAAGTAGAAAATTAATGGCTCATTGCTCCATGTATTTTTAAATATACCTAGCAAATTCACTTAAATTTTGGTTGCTGAAAACATATAAGATATTACACCTCAAATCATATTCAGTGATTGTCAAAACTGATTCATAATATTCTTGAAAATGTACTTTCTGCATTATTGCTATGAAAACTATAATATACTCTCCATACTCAGAGCTTACAGTCCAAATAGCATTTTAAATACATTAAATTCTATGTGTTTATGAAGCAATAGATCACAAGGATACTTAATAGCATTTGGATATAGAAATATATCATGTTTCATAAAATAGTTAGCAACCTAAACCTATTTGTCACTTTTACAATTCCAAAAGTTTAGCTCCAGAATTATGAACAACTTAGAAAGGACACAGTGCTTTGAAGTATAACTATGATTGATTAGGCTAAACTAATTCCAGCGCTGCATTGTATACTACTTTAATCTTTTTGAAAAGTGAATGAACAGCAGATGGCCTAATAAAGACACTCTGTGTGCTTGCCCAGCGTGGATTGGCTCTGAAGGGACGGCCTTAACACTTTAGGGTCCATATATTTGCAATACATCTGTCTTAGTCAAGGCAGATGGTTAAAGGAAAAAGAAACTTCCAAACTTTTGGAAATAGTCCAATTTGGGACTGCATGTTTGGCTGAAATGTTGATAAGACCTGATTTTCACCTTTAAAATCTTCTCAAAAAAGTCTAGTCTGTGAGAGTTCAAAATACATTTGTAATTAGGATTGGTGCTGGATGTCATAGTTCTGGTTTTTTTCATGTTGCATCCAGGCTTTCTGTGTATATTCCAGTTATTACGAGAATTATTTGGACTTTGCATTTTAATTACTCATCAGATTGACAAAATGAAAGGAAATAGAAAGCATTATCATTTTATAACTTGAAAATGAAGGTTGAAACATTGCATTTTTCTTAATTTTTATTGTATTTCTATTAGAGTAAATGCAGAGGAAGAGCACTATCTTGTCATCATGTTTGGAATTTAAAACATGAAGTTTGCAAATGAAAAGGTTTACTTTTATATCATGAAAGCTGAATTACTTATAATCAAGGATATTTATTCATAGCATATTAATGCATAAGAGTATGCCACTGATTTGAGAAAATGGAAGAATGATGAAGGGGATTGATTTGTGAGAAGATATGTCATTTTCCTAGAACAAATATGGAACAGTTTAATTAGAAGAAAATGTTTAGGCATCTGTTTCTGTTTATAAAACAAACGAATTTTCTGTTTAGAAAATGAGTGAATTTTTTGAAATACCTCTCTAACATGGTCATTTCTTTATATTAGTTTTGATTACTCCAATGAAACATATTTATAAAGCAACCTGTTTTCTATTTTTTGTGTCTCATAGTAATAACAAGTAGTGGCTACAGTCCCAGATCCGCACATCAATATTCCCCACAGCTGTATCCTTCCAAGTAAGTGGTCAGTAGTCTTTCAGATTTGTTAGAATAATTTTCTGGGATTATTTTGATTAATCATATTTACACAATATAATAACTTTAAATCAGGATATATTTATATATATAAATGTTGCTGCTGCTGCTAAGTCGTGTCAGTCGTGTCCGACCCTGTGCGACCCCATAGACGGCAGCCCACCAGACTCCGCCGTCCCTGGGATTCTCCAGGCAAGACCACTGGAGTGGGTTTCCATTTCCTTCTCCAATGCATGAAAGTGAAAAGTGAAAGTGAAGTCGCTCAGTCATGTCCGACTCTTCACAACTCCATGGACTGCAGCCTACCAGGCTCCTCTGTCCATGGGACTTCCCAGGCAAGAGTACTTGAGTGGGGTGTCATTGCCTTCTCTGATATAAATGTTATAGATAGTTAAATAGATAGATTTTTAGATAGATTCATTGAATAGATTGCTGCTGCTAAGTCACTTCAGTCGTGTCCGACTCTGTGCGACCCCAGAGATGGAAGCCCACCAGGCTCCCCCATCCCTGGGATACTCCAGGCAAGAACACTGGAGTGGGTTTCCATTTCCTTCTCCAATGAATGAAAGTGAAAAGTGAAGGGGAAGTCGCTCAGTCGTGTCCGACTCCCAGAGACCCTATGGACTATAGCCCACCAGGCTCCTCCATCCATGGGATTCTCCAGGCAAGAGTACTGGAGTGGGGTGCCATTGCCTTCTCCATTGACCTATAAATAAATATCTTTCACAAATCTAGGAATATATTCACTTTTGTCCAGACAGTTTCTTTAATCTTGAACATTTATATATTTTGAAGAAAGCATCAAGCACAGATCAGAATATACTGATTTTTTAAATAAAAATTTTGAAAACTCTTACTAGTTTAAAGAAAATCTGAAAAGATTACATTTTACTCAAACCTCAACACTTCATAATTTGTTCCAGCTTTATAATACTTTTATTGGATTTCAATTGCTTGTATAACTAATGTAGTCAACGTTTTGAGGACAGTGGTAAACATTTCAAGCTTAACTGTACTGGGTGTATATCTGAATTTGGTTGCCATCAGAGAGATATGTCAAGATTTGGGATTCCTGATCATGTACATTTAAAAGTTATTTTCTACAGCAGCTACAGTGTTTATCCTTAAGCATAGGCTAGAGATTGGATATCTATTTTGAGGACATTCTGTAAGATGTGGCAAGATGAAGGGAATGGCTTTCCATTTCAAGAAGCTGCGTACTTTTTTAAAAAAAGTTTTTTGGTAAGATTTTTAATTCTTGTCGGGAATTCTTCCTAGGGCTTTTCATGACTTTTATAGTCATTACATGGCATTGGGTCATGCATGGTAACAGGAAATAATGCTCATGAGTTAATTAATTAATTAACTGGCCTGGGCTCACTAATTAACTGACTTGGACTCCATTTTCCCCATCTACATATCAATTGGAATACTATTTCGGACATAGCAATATAGACCTGGAAGAGACTTTCAGGATGATATCTAAACCAAAGTTTTCTTTTCACAGGTGAGGTATAGACTCAGTAAGTTTATTTGTCCAAGGTATTGAGACTGGCTTATAGCAGAGCCCGCTCTCCTGACATTCAGACTTTTGTCCTTTTCTATATTGTTAAAATGATATTGTGGATAAAGAAGAGGATTACTTCCCGGCTAGTATCAGGTTTCACTGAATCTAAGCTGTCTGAAATAATATGCAGTCTTTGTTGCCACAGTAATGCTATTTTTCTGATATTTAGGCCCTATCCACACATTCTTTCTACACCAGCAGCTCAAACAATGTCCGCCTATGCAGGCCAGACTCAGTATTCGGGGATGCAGCAGCCAGCCGTCTACACTGCCTACTCACAGACAGGACAGCCCTACAGCCTGCCCACTTACGGTATTTCACTTCTTCTCTCTTCTTCTTTGGTTACAAGCAGATAATCCTGCTGGCTAGTAGCTGTATATTCTAATATTCTTATATAGTCTTATATTCTAATATAAGTTGCAACTCATGTTACAACATGATCATTTTACTAATAAAATGGTTTGCACATGCACTTTCCAAACAGATCTGGGCGTGATGTTACCGGGCATCAAGACAGAGAGTGGACTCTCACAAACTCAGTCCCCATTACAGAGTGGGTGCCTCAGTTACAGCCCAGGCTTCTCTACCCCACAGCCAGGCCAGACACCTTATTCTTACCAGATGCCAGGTAAGCACCCACCCAGGAAACATGTTAAATGAGAAAGAATTCTTTGAATGAGATTCCTTGGCTTCAGACTAAGACTACATAGTCATGAAGACAGTATTAAATGCTACCACTGCTCAGACGATACCATTGGAAAAGATAACTAAGAGGGAACATGATGAAAAGAGCTCAACGTATATCAAGAAACGTGACCCATATTAAATTTAAATACTTAAGCTTAAGTTGCATAAAATTGGCAGGAAACTAAGTCCAAGCAAAGCAACCTCCAAGCCAGTCACCACACCAGTCACATGTTTGGCATCTACTTAAGAGATTTCAAAGATTCATGACAAAATCCAGCATTTTCTTGTCAGGATTCCTTGTGTATGTAATGCTGTTTTGATTTAATTTAAAATTGAGTTAGCACTTTTCTAAATCCTATATTTACTGTTGAATTATTGAGGATTTCTTTTTTTGTTCATTTCTAAAATACCTCCCCCCTGTTAGTACTGTATTTCTTAAATAGGAATATTTAAATCATTTATACCTCCCCTCTTAAAACTTTTTTCTCCATATATGATCGTTATTTAATTTTTCTTTTTGTTTTTGTTTGATTAAAAATTATTTTTGAACATTGTATAATAATTGCAGAAAATAATTTAGTGACATGGTAAAAGCATTAAAAGCTTATTTTTTATCTGTCATTTTTTTCTAATGATTAGTCATAGTTTGGGGGCTGTATGAACATTATTCAAATGAACTAATATTGACATTTTGGTTGATTATCTAAAATGAAATAATTACTTAGGCCTTTTTTGGCTGAAATGACAGGTGTCTTTTTTCCTTATAATGTTGGTAGATAAATATTTGCATACATGCCTCAGCCACAGTGAGCTGCTTAGCTTCAGTTGACAGTGTAGAAAAGGCCATAAAGACATTTCCATTTATTCCCCAAAACACTTTTATATTGGATATTCCAGGCTACATTAGTTTGCATTATTACCTAATACTATTGCTTTTCAAAACATGTTGATAAAAAATGAATCAGATGCCTTTTATTCCTTAACAAGTGCATTCCATGAGAACATATTTTTTTGAATCTGTAGATTGATAGTTTGCTTGTCTTTGCCCTTATTTCAAATAACTAAATAACTTGCTCACTTTGTCATAAAATTTTAGGTTATCGAACCTTAGATGATTGTGGTATAAACAGTTCTCCCTTGGGTCTGAGCCCTAGCCTACAGCTTTTTTGTTCTAAGGAAAGGACATAAAGGAACAAAAAGATGGAATGCTGGAAGCCTCATTTCTAAACCAATTCTGTATGTTTATTTCCTAAACTAGCCTCAGCCAATTGTTTAAACTTGAGTAATTTTTGTATGCATATGCAGTTGATATGACCATTGGAAAGTTGCAGTTGTTTCCTGGAAGTAGTCTCACTATCGCTATTTTATTCTTTGAGTACTTCTGTACATGTAGACATTGGCCCTTGAAAGTTAGCTGAGTCCTTGGTAAGACTGTTCCCACAAACTTCTGTTTAACTCTACAGAATTCTAAAGGAAGGCATTTACCAGTTGTCACAAGAAAAAGCCAAGCATATTTCTCTTGAAAATCTCTCCATTTCAAATCTCACTGCATCAACAACAAAATGTAAAATATATTGCATTGAAATCTGCAAAGTGAAATATTTTAATATTTTTCAAGAAATACTTTTTAAATGCAATTTGTTCTTTTATCTCTAGGTTCTAGTTTTGCACCATCTTCTACTATTTATGCAAATAATTCAGTTTCAAATTCAACTAATTTCAGTGGTTCACAACAGGTATAGTAGCTTTTTATATTTATGCTTTATATATATATATATATATCAGATTTTTGAAGAATAGTATCAGGTTAATAAATGTTATTTATTTAAAGTTAAGACAGCATTTCAGAGTAGTAAAGATTAACTATGTAGATTCTTGGGATATGTATAATTATGAGTATTTTAGTTTTCCTGAATGCTAAAGGTTTACCTTTTAAACATGTAAGCCATGATTGTTTTAGTCATAGGAGGAAATGAGAAAATCTACTGCATCCTTACTGATTATCTTAAACCATACTAAATTAATTTTATTTTTTCTTAATAAAAACATTATGAAAATTGATAGGTTGAACTATAATCAATAATCAGATTATGATTAGAGTATAGAGCATGCTTGGTCGAAACCCAAATCATATTTGCCAAAACAAAATGCATCTCAGACTCCATACTGCTTTTATTTTTTGGTTCTATGAATTTTTTGATAACTTTCGTTCCTACTCTCCTGAGAACTGTAATTTTTTTGCTTTTGTCGCTGTACCTGGTCCTAGAATTCCTTAGCCCTCTTAGTGATGTTTGCTTAATCATTTTGTGAGTTTTGAAACCTACGATTGTTTCTAGAATCATGTTAGAATTATATGTGGAGCAAGAAGCAATGTCTCTGAAAGGGTGGATCAGCATGGAGGGAGATGAATTTGTGATATATTCAGATACTTTCTTATTTTCTACCTCTCAGTCGTATTCAGAGTAGTTGAGATGGAAGGATAGCTGATTTCATGGGTAAGCAATACACTATTTTACTCTTAACAGACTTGGTGGACTTCTGTATATTTTAAAATAAAAATTACTGCACAAGTGTTTGCTCTTTGGATTTACTGAAAGAATTATATTAATTGCCTTCTCCTGTCAAGTTTTATTAAGACAACAAGAGGCTAAGAGGAAAATTTAATGATTAAACAGTGGAATAATGTTAATATTTTTGACAAGATTAAACTGCATAATTTGGCATTAGTTTGAAAAATGGTTTCTTAAAACACTAATCAAGACCAGTATGTATATTTTATTATAAAAAATTAAGAATTTTTGATAATCCAGGTGGCTTAATTTCAGTCACTCATTTATTAATACAGTGGACATTTATTGAGTATCTGTTAGCCATGAGATTTTTTGTCTATGCATTGAAGATTTGAGAATCATAAGTCAGTGTTCCCTGCTCTCTGAAAGGATCCAATCCTCCTGAAGACATAGATATGAAAATAATATGGATGAGGGGTAGAATATTTTAATATAATAATAGAAATATACACTAGACAGAGTGGAAGCATAAGGAAAAGACTGTGTGTGTTCTACTTGGGAGGATTAAAAAATGTAATATGTAAAAGGATTTTGAAGGACTATTTAGATCATTTTAGGGTTATTAAAAACTTAATAAAAAACAAGTGAGAGGAACTAATCCAATGGCATTCCTTTTTCCTTAACAAATGATGCAAACTAAATATTTGAAAACCTCACTAAAGATTTATTTAAGTCAAGGCCTCAGGTGGAATGTAGCCTGTGAGAAACTGGGTAAGAAAATCTTTTAATCATTTTATCAAAATTATTTCCTGCCAAGAAAACAAAATTATCGAGGGCAGCCTAAAAGGGAAAAAATACCACAATAATGCAGCCCAGGGTCGGTATGCAAGTGAAGGAAGGGCACACCTCCTTCTGTGGGTGATTTTAGAAGATGAGATTTGAATGCTGTAAATACAAGCATCTCCTTCTCTCCTCTTCAAGTGCATAAGATCTGACAGTGTACACCCTTGAATGCATAACTCTGAGTAGGGGAGTGAAGTATATATGATCTTTAGGTAGATTAAAATGTGTGTACTGGACCTGGTTTGCAAAACCCCATAGGGTATTTCATTACTGTGTGCATGTACAAGATGCCCACAGAATGGTCTCTGCTTTTTACGATCAACTTAAAGCTGTGGACTCCAGGACCAGTGGAGCCAGATACTATTCTTTCTGTTACCTTGTGATTGCTCTTCTTTGGAGCAAGCCAGAGGACAGTCTGTCTTTCACACACCCACATCTCAATTGTTATTTCAGGATTATCCATCCTACACAGCCTTTGGCCAAAACCAGTATGCACAGTATTACTCTGCATCGACGTATGGTGCATACATGACATCAAATAACACAGCTGATGGCTCATCCTCCACGACCTCAACCTACCAGTTGCAGGAATCTCTCCCAGGACTGACTAGCCAACCAGGTACAGATCTTCATCCAGGTGAAATATTTTTTATAAATTTTGCTTGTCTAATAATATGGAGAAAATGGATATTAAAAAAACTCTTTTTTAAAAAAGACTGAAAGCTCCCAGATAATTATGCTGGTATTTAATCTGTGCTAGTACTGCTGTATTAGGTGAGGCTTTTCTGGCATTTCAGAAAATGCTTCTATTATTAGTAGCTGTGGGATAGGCAATTCTAATCTCAAATGACAGAATATATATAAATACGTAGATAAAAAGGTAAGTGAATCTTTTTCCAGACTAATTATTTTGTGGAGATCTTAACAACATGGAAAAGTAGTAATATTATCTTCTTTGGGTAAAACTGATAATGTTTCCTTTATGCCTGAGAAACTGTATGACTTATTCACCTTATGAGTCATCAGTAGCTCAAGGCAGTGAAGATTTCCCATATTCTTAGGATTTTAAATATATCTTAGGAAATTCATAGGATCCTTGGTAGGTAATTTAATACCTTTGTCTGATGAACACATATTTAAAATCCATTATATTCTTCACTGCCAGAAGCTTATCTGTATTCTTATTAGAACTGTATTTGCTGACATGTTTAACACTTGCCTTAACCTCCACCCAGCCTAAATCCTGTGTTCCAACTCTGTCCTGATCCTCTTTGAGTAAATACTTAACATTTCATTAAGAGTCTTGCGTTAATTTAAAGAATAAATGATTTCAGAATCCTTGCTTAATGAATGGTGGAAACACATCAGGTAAGGAGATGTTTGATGCTCTCATCACACTGTAAAAGGTGTTTCTCACTGGTGAATATGTGGGGAAAACAAGGTGGGATAACTATTTAGAAGCAAAGCCACAGAAGAAGTCTTTGATCAAGACATCAGAGACTGAGTGATCAGACCAGCAAAGTGTTTTGGAATTTACTAGAATTGAGCAACCATTGGAATGAAAACTATTTATATACTAAAAACTTTTTATGCTGAATAGAACTTTGGATAGAAGACTGACTATGATCTAATGTCAATATGACAAGAGTTTCTCTGCAGGAAAGACACAGATGGGTACTTTCCATTACCTAAAGAATAATCAACTTTCAGAATCACTCTTTTATTTATATTAAAAATACTAAATGTAGACATGTAGGTATTCTGAATGTATGACTTTGAATGTAATACATTTGTATGTGACATTCTCATGTTCACTATAAGAACACTGCAATTTCTTCAGCTTCCCATTGGTTGCTAATGCCAATGAATATAGTTTGACATAATTTTCAGATCTTACGAGACTTTCTGTTGAATTTAAAGAAGAAAGTATTTGTGTATGTAACCATATCATTCTCTCAACCAAAATCATAACAATGCACCTGTCTGGATCTTTAAGAAATTCTGTGACCTCAGAGCTTTCGTTAAGACAGTTTTAAGTTTGATTTTGCCTTTGCAGACTGGCATGCATCTGAAAAGTAAACAAGTTCACAATTATGGGATTTTTCTCTTTTATTGATGAAATCTGAGATATTTTGTTTAAGGGCATAAAAAGTATTTTCCATTGACTGACTCTGCATTTGGACCCAAAGCAGAGACCTAACAATTAAAATTTATGAAAACAGTTTTTCATAAATCTTTCCCTGTTGACTTCTCCCGTATTTAAAATGGAAACATACGCTATGTTCTATAAAAGACAGCTGGTTGCTCTGATTTAGCGATAAACCTAATGAAACAAAGTTGGATATGAATATCCAAAACTTAGAAGGTGCAGTTCTTCGTTACGGCGCTGATTAAAAGATAATTACTCAATCATGTGTAGTATTGGCTCAGGAAAAAGCCTAGGGCAATGGGTAATGACTGGGTTATTTGAAAATTATGAATAACATTCAGTTATTTATCAATACTTTACCTTACTAGGTAATTTGACAATATATTTAAAGAAACATTACCATGCTAATTAAGAACAGATATTTAAGTTTATTATCTTTGAAAAGATATTTCTTTGCCTTTACCATAAAGTTTATCTTAGGTATTTGCATTCAGAATGTTTGATGACTGATTGGCACATTAAGCTTACTGATAGTTTTATAGCTCCTTTTAAAAATTTTAAACATTTTTTAAATTAAATGTAACTAGCAATTTGTAACAGTATTCTGTACTCTGAGACCTTGAAAACATAGTACATTTGCTAGTTAAACTCTACAAATGCTGCAGAAAAGTAAAGGATGTAGTAAGATCCCTTCACACTTTGAAAAGCCAATTTCTTCAGCAGAACCCAGTAGTCTTTCCAGGTTTTATGGCATTTTACGTAAGGACAGGAAGGAAAGCAAAGTGCTAATTCATTTCATTGAAGCCAACAAGAGGATTTAGATGGAAAGGACTAACCACATTTAACTTCTCTGCCAATTTGCATTTTTCCTACCTACAGTGTTACTGTACCCTAATGCAATTACCTGAGTGAAATTGACAGAGCCACTGGAACTAACAGCTTTCTCCTTTAAAAAAAAACTCAACAAATGTTTAATGATCAATTGAGCTCAAATTTCAGGTTTTAACCTTTATCAGAAGAAACGCTAGAACCTTGAGAAGATATGGAGGTCAGTTCAGTTCCATCTGAAGGAGCCAAATAAAGCACGTGCCCCTTTAGGATCTGTTCTTTTACTTTGATGCTCTTTCGATGAATTCCTTCCCCTCTGTCTCATAGAAATTGCATAAACTCTATATATTCTTTTGATCAGTAGAAACACATACAGGTTTGACCTCTTTGTAGTCTGAACAGTCTGTTGCTATTTAGGGGAGGAGGTATTACCTAGTGGTTAAAGCAGGAATTCTGGAATCATACCAGCATTTCACATACAAGCCATTTCATCTTGGTTAGTTAGCTGAGTTCCACATGTCTCCAGTTTTCCCACTATTAAAAGAGGATAATGAAAGACCAAATTCAGTAGGTTGAAGTGAGATTTTAGTCATGTGTGTGTAAAGAATGTTTTACAATAAAGAGCTCTGGAAAAATCAGCAAGAAAGATAACCCAATTTTTTTTAATTATGCAAAGATTTAAACAGTTACTTTGTTAAAAAGAAGATACTAACTGAACAAGAAACAAATAAAAGTATTCTACATCATTACTCATCAAGAAAATGCTGATTAAAACGGCAGTGAGATACTACTATACCCCGACAGGTGCTAAAATAAAGATGACCAACCAAGAATTGACAGGGATGTAGAGAAACTAGAACTCTTGTTGCTGGTCAGATCAGATCAGATCAGATCAGCCACTCAGTCGTGTCCGACTCTTTGCGACCCCATGAACTGCAGCACGCCAGGCCTCCCTGTCCATCACCAGCTCCCGGAGGTCACTCAGACTCGCATCCATCGAGTCAGTGATGCCATCCAGCCATCTCATCCTGTCATCCCCTTCTCCTCCTGCCCTCAATCCCTCCCAGCATCAGAGTCTTCTCCAATGAGTCAACTCTTCGCATGAGGTGGCCAAAATACTGGAGTTTCAGCTTTAGCATCATTCCTTCCAAAGAAATCCCAGGGCTGATCTCCTTCAGAATGGACTGGTTGGATCTCCTTGCAGTCCAAGGGACTCTCAAGAGTCTTCTCCAACACCACAGTTCAAAAGCATCAATTCGTCGGCGCTCAGCCTTCTTCACAGTCCAGCTCTCACATCCATACGTGACCACAGGAAAGACCATAGCCTTGACTAGGTGAACCTTTGTTGGCAAAGTGATGTCTCTGCTTTTGAATATGCTATCTAGGTTGGACATAACTTTCCTTCCAAGGAGTAAGCGTCTTTTAATTTCATGGCTGCAGTCACCATCTGCAGTGATTTTGGAGCCCAGAAAAATAAAGTCTGACACTGTTTCCACTGTTTCTCCATCTATTTCCCATGTAGTGATGGGACCAGATGCCATGATCTTCGTTTTCTGAATGTTGAGCTTTAAGCCAACCTTTTCACTCTCCACTTTCACTCTCATCAAGAGGCTTTTGAGTTCCTCTTCACTTTCTGCCATAAGGGTGGTGTCATCTGCATATCTGAGGTTATTGATATTTCTCCCAGCAATCTTGATTCCAACTTGTGTTTCTTCCAGTCCAGCATTTCTCATGATGTACTCTGCATATAAGTTAAATAAACATGGTGACAACATACAGCCTTGACATACTCCTTTTCCTATTTGGAACCAGTCTGTTGTTCCATGACCAGTTCTAACTGTTGCTTCCTGACCTGCATACAGATTTCTCAAGAGGCAGATCAGGTGGTCTGGTATTCCCATCTCTTTCAGAATTTTCCACAGTTTATTGTGATCTACACAGTCAAAGGCTTTGGCATAGTCAATAAAGCAGAAATAGATGTTTTTCTGGAACTCTCTTGCTTTTCCATGATCCAGCGGATGTTGGCAATTTGATCTCTGGTTCCTCTGCCTTTTCTAAAACCAAGTTGAACATCAGGAAGTTCACGGTTCACATATTGCTGAAGCCTGGCTTGGAGAATTTTGAGCATTACTTTACTAGCGTGTGAGATGAGTGCAACTGTGCGGTAGTTTGAGGTAGGAGAGTGAATTAATACAACCACTTTGGAAAAAGGTTCTCAGTGTCTATGCCTTCCCTCTGACTCATCAGCTCTGCTGCCAAATAGGGATATGCTAGGCATACATATGGGCTTCCCTGGTGGCTCAGAGGTTAAAGCGTCTGCCCACAATGCAGGAGACCTGGGTTCGATCCCTGGGTCGGGAAGATCCCCTGGAGAAGGAAATGGCAACCCACTCCAGTATTCTTGCCTGGAGAATCCCATGGATGGAGGAGCCTGGTGGGCTACAGTCCACGGGGTTGCAAAGAGTCAGACACGACTGGGCGACTTCACTTCAGGCATACATATAGGGATATGCTGGGAATGGGAGTTTATGTCCAGAGATACAAACAAGAATGTTAATAACAGTTTTATTCATAGTTGCCTAAAATTATGAATAACCCAAATATTTGTCAACAGAATGGATAAAGCGTAGTATATCATGAAGTTCTAGCCATATTGAGGAAAAAACAAACTGCTGCAGGCCACAATGTGGGTGAATCTCAGATACAATGAGCAGTGCTTTAGCCAAACACTTATTCTAGTAAACTTTTTAAAAAGAAAGTGCCTGGGACTTCCCTGGTGGCTCAGTGGTAAAGAATCTGCCTGCCAATGCAGAAGACACGGGTTATATCCCTGGTCTGGGAATAGCCCATGTGCCACAGAGCACCTGAGCCCATGCACCACAGCTGTAGAGGCTGTGCTCAGGAGCCTAGGAGCTGAAACTACTGAGCCCACAGGCCACAGCTGTTGAAGCCTGCATGCCCTAGAGCCTGTGCTCTACAATAAGAGAAGCCACCACAATGAGAAGCCCTCACACAGCAACTAGAAAGTAGCCCCTGCTCACCATAACCAGAGAAAAGCTCATGCAGCAACAAAGACCAGCACAGCCGAAAAATAAATAAATAGAAAAAAAAAGTGCATGACACATACTAAGAGGTTAATAAATGTGGAGCCATTCTTCATAGTTTTCTTCAAAGGCTATGCCTTTACTTTCATCAGAAACACTTTTGTCCATATTTTGTGCAAATTCTTAGAGTCCTTTTAAGATCGTTCAGTAACTTAGAATCATTGATCTCAAGTCCTCCTTGAGACACTTCCTATGACCAGCTTTTTTCCTTTCTCCCTCTACTCTTCTGACTCCCTTGTCGTCATAGCTGCTGGCTTCCAGTTCTTTTGAGTAGCTGAGTTGTTCCTGCCAAATTCCGTTGTTATGGATCCAGTCAACAATCGGCCACCCATAACTGATGACAGTAATTTTAGGCTTTTGCAAGTTTTTCCTTTCACCTCTTGCACTGTTGCAGGAACAAAACTGCCTGATGAGAGTTAACTTCTAAAAAATTGATCTGTAATGGATAGAAAGACAGGTTTTATAGAATGTCAACCAAAAATTGGTTTACATTATAAGCTTAACATATGTGAGTTAATTTGAATCAGTATTTTACTTGAAAAAGAACATTTGATTTTTAGGACATGGCAACCTTAGAAAAATTCTATTTTATAAAAATAACTGAAAATAGAAAACATTTTGTGTGATTTTTTAAAAAATTAGTTGTGTGTTTAAATACCCCAAACCTCCTTTAATGTCTGCACAAGTAAGCTGAAACATGATTACTATGACATTGGGCTGTAGTCACCATTCATAGCTAAAGAATCGGGTTTTTTGGTTATTTACTCTCATACATTTGATAACAGAAACCCATGCAAGGAACGGTGCTAGCAGTGTTTTAAGAGCAAATAGTATTTGGAGCACAGACATTTCTTGGATGCTGCCCTGACATGCACAGTGTTTCCCAAAGAAAACATTTGACCATTAGAAATTATTAGAGATTAGCTTTGTAAAAATTATTTACTTGAATTTCTCAGAAAAAATATTACTTAAGTTTTATCTAGTTTGTTCAGATGTGTTTATTTAGATTACTAACTGCTTGGCTATTCTTGTAATTATTTTACTTTAATTTTTATGATAAGGCATGAGAATCATGGGGAAGGAAATGGCAACCCACTGCAGTATTCTTGCCTGGGAAATCCCATGGACAGAGGGGCCTGGTGGGCTACAGTCCATGGGATCAGAAAGAGTCAGACATGTCTCAGCAACTAAACAGCAACAAAAACCACAACAGGAGAGTCATAACATCTTTATATTTAAAAACTGTAACTTTGATATTGTTTCCCGTTGGATTCTCCTAGACATTTTGACTTTATGCATATGATTTAAATTAAGTGTAAATTAGATTTACCTCAGTAATAAAAGGTAGCCGCTATTACTGATGTTTTAATATACAAAAATACTAAGATTCAGAGAGATTGACTAAAACACTTGAAATCGTACGGTAAGTTGGACTCTTGTTACTTGTGAGGTTTTACTGTACCTCGCTGTTGCCTCAGTTTATCTTAAAACCTTCCTCACAGATCTGCCACTGCTCCATGGTCTCCACCTCATAAGGTGCTCCATCACTTAGCTTTAGACATGTCAGACTTTCAGGTATCTGTGGGACATGCAGAACCCAAACATAAAGTCAAAACCTAGGATTTGACCCAGTACGATGTATGCATCTTCAAGTAGAAAGTGACTGACCTATGAGAGGGTTGGATCGCCCACATGGTGTAGAATGGGGAAAATGGTCAAAAGATAGAACTACTAAACCCCAGCATGTGAGGAATGGGAGGAAGAAAAGGAGTCCATGTCCTTGACAGAGAAGGACTCATGGAAAAAAATTCTAGAAGATTCTAGCAGAGTATCAGCTACTAAGTGGTTCTGAAGTGGTGGTGCTAAGAGGATCAATCATGTGTAGCACAGAGATCCAGGAAGGTAAAGACTGGGTCTATCTGTTATTGCATGTGTCATTTAAGTGGCTTTTGGAGACTCTGGGTTAAAAATAGTTTTGTTAGAGTTTGGTAAACTAAAGCTGGATTATGACAAATGAGATGTCAGAAAGTAGAGACAAATGTGACATTCAGTTCTGTAGCCAGCGACTTCAGTCTATACTAGCTCCATTGCAGGGGCATGGAGAAGGCAATGGCACCCCGCTCCAGTACTCTTGCCTGGAAAATCCCATGGGCAGAGGAGACTGGTAGGCTGCAGTCCCTGGAATCGCGAAGAGTTGGACAGGATTGAGCGACTTCACTTTCACTTTTCACTTTCACGTATTAAAGAAGCAAATGGCAACCCACTCCAGTGTTCTTGCCTGGAGAATCCCAGCGACGGGGAGCCTGATGGGCTTCCGTCTATGGGGTCGCACAGAGTCAGACATGACTAAAGCGACTTAGCAGCAGCAGCACCAGCAGTAGGCACAACATGTAGCTACTACAGATCCAAGTCAGCTCTAAGTGTCATATACACATAGGATTTTGAAGACTTAGTGTTAAAAAGAAATTATTTAAAACATGCCATGTTCATATTTATTATATGTTTAAATGATAATGTTTTGAATATATTAGAGCAATTAACATATAGGAATAAAAATAATTTTACATATTGCTTTTTACATTTTTAAAAAATGTAGCTTCTAGAGCATTTAAAATTATATGTGTGGTTACATTCATGGCTCACATTATATCTATTGGACAGGACTAGTATGCCCTGTTCTTTTAAGAGAAGATCCTTTAAAAAGAAAAGATAGCAAGTAAATAGTTTCTATAGATGCAAGGTTAAAGGGAAGGACTTTTTAATTTGTCTGTGCCTGAACCGCCCCCTCACCCCAGGAAAGGGAGAGGTTAAAGGGAAGATAAGAGAGTTTGAGCAGTGGAACATGATTTCCCAGTATGTGAGGCTCAGAAGTCATGCTTGCACGTGGAGGAATGGGATCTTCTCTTCTGACATAAGGAGTTGAGAACAGATCTAAATTTAGATAAATATGTAGGTGGGGATAGAGACAGGCAAGTTGAAAGCATCTGGAGTACAAAAGGTATTCAGGTTTAATAGCTCACATAGATCTAATCTAGGAGAAAATGATGTGAACTGCAAATTTTTTTTGACTAAATTAGGATTTTTGTGTATTGGGGATTATATCTTTTCTTTCTTTTTTTTTTTTTTGGTCATAAGGAGGTTTTGTTAAGATAATTCATAATGAAGACTTACACCTGATCTAAAACTAAAGTGCTATTCTTGACACAATTTATGTTGTTTACAGGAGAGTTTGATACTGTGCAGAGCCCCTCCACACCCATCAAAGATCTTGATGAGAGAACGTGCAGGAGTTCTGGGTCAAAGTCCCGAGGAAGAGGCCGGAAAAATAACCCCTCCCCGCCTCCGGAAAGTGACCTGGAGGTATGCTGGCTTATCTTTAAGAGTCATAATAGATGTTTTATGCTGTCGGGTATGTTCTATGCTTTATAGTTTCGTGAAGCGTCAAACTTAAAAGAAAAGGACGTATCATGAAATGAGTGGACCTACATGGAAGCTGGCATTTCACAGCTCTAAAATTGGACATATAATCCATTATAATACAACATTGAAGACAATAACTTAAAAATGATGCTTTACAAATTCCAGGCTGGAGATAGTTGGATCTTTTGATACAGAAGGCACAAATAGAAAATTATGATTTAAAATTAAAGCCATTGTGCAATAAGAAACACTATTTGGGAGTAGTAGGGTAATGAAAGGTGTTCATATGGGTCAGTAAATTTTAAAAGATAAAATTAATCTATATGGAAAGGAAAGGTGGTCATTGGATAATGAGAAAAATTCTAATCATTTGATACATATGGTAAAATGTTTATATCTGTGACATTTTTTCAAGTTGGGATGGATCTCTTGAAATATATTCATACTAAGCACGCTGATTTTTATTACAAAAATCAGAAGAAATTGTTCTTAACTATAATGTGCTACTTCTTATATAACTATTTTAATGATGAAAAAAAGTTTAATCTTCAGATTTAGTAAGGTCAAGAAATAGTCATTGTACCACTTCCTAAGACATCACTTCCTTGATGTTTTCAACTAAAAAAGATGCACAACTTGAAAGTTGCAAGTTAAGTTTTATTTGGGGCAAAATGAGGACTGCTGCCCCAGAGGCAGCATCTCAGAGAACTCTGAGAGACTGCTCCTTAGCAGCAGTGGGGGAAGGTCAATATATAAAGTTTTGGTGAAGCGGGAGTCCAACACCATTAAGCATTCATTTTACAAAAGGCTTTTTGTTAGTCATAAGGATCTGAAGTCACCATGAAGGGATTTAGTACTTCTCTGCTGCTGCTGCTGCTAAGTCGTTTCAGTCGTGTCCAACTCTGTGCAACCCCATAGACGGAAGCTCACCAGGCTCCCCTGTCCCTGGGATTCACCAGGCAAGAATACTAGAGTGGGTTGCCATTTCCTTCTCCAATGCATGAAAGTGAAAAGTGAAAGTGAAGTCGCTCAGTTGTGTCCGACTCTTAGCGACCCCATGGACTGGAGCCTACCAGGATCCTCCGTCCATGGAATTTTCCAGGCAAAAGTACTGGGATGGGGTGCCATTGCCTTCCCTGAGTGCTTCTCTAGACATGCTCAAAATTCTCTAAGCCAGGCTCCAACAGTATGAAAACCATGAACATCCAGATGTTGAAGCTGGATTTAGAAAAGGTAGAGGAACCAGAGATCAAATTGCCAACATCCGTTGAATCATCGAAAAAGCAAGAGAGTTCCAGAAAAACATCATCTACTTCTGCTTTATTGACTATGCCAAAGCCTTTGACTGTGTGGATCACAACAAAAGATGGAAATACCAGATCACTGGGCCTGCTTCCTGAGAAATCTGTATGCAGGTCAAGAAGCAACAGTTAGAACTGGACAAGGAACAACAACTGGTTCAAAACTGGGAAAAGAGTACTTCAAGGCTGTATATTGTCACCCTGCTTATTTAACTTATATTCAGAGTACATCAGGAGAAACACTGGACTGGATGAAGCACATACTGGAATCAAGATTTCCAAGAGAAATATCAATAACCTCAGATATGCAGATGACACCACCCTACTGGCAGAAAGTGAAGAAGAACTAAAGAGCCTCTTGATGAAAGTTAAAGAGGAGAATAAAAAGTTGGCTTAAAACTCAGCATTCAGAAAACGAAGATCATGGCATCTGGTCCCATCACTTCATGGCAAATAGATGCGGTAACAGTGGAAACAATGTCAGACTTTATTTTGGGGGGCTCCAAAATCACTGCAGATGGTGACTGCAGCCATGAAATTAAAAGACGCATACTCCTTGGAAGGAAAGTTATGACCAACCTAGATAGTATGTTGAAAAGCAGAGACATTACTTTGCCAACAAAGGTCCGTCTAGTCAAAGCTATGGTTTTTCCAGTAGTCATGTATGGATGTGAGAACTGGACTATAAAGAAAGCTGAGCGCTGAAGAATTGATGCTTTTGAACTGTGGTGTTGGAGAAGACTCTTGAGAGTCCCTTGGACTGCAAGGAGATCCAACCAGTCCATCCTAAAGGCAATCAGCCCTGGGTGTTCTTTGGAAGGACTGATGCCAAAGCTGAAACTCCAATCCTTTGGCCACCTGATGCAAAGAACTGACTCTTTGGAAAAGACCCTGATGCTGGGAAAGATTGAATGCGGGAGGAGAAGGGGACGACAGAGGACAAGATGGTTGGATGGCATCACAGACTCTATGGACATGAGTTTGGGTAAACTCCGGGAGTTGGTGATGGACAGGGAGGCCTGGCATGCTGCAGTCCATCGGGTTGCAGAGAGTCGGACATGACTGAGCAACTGAACTGAACTGAACATGAGGAGATGCAAAGATTGAGGCCATAAAATCTGTTCCTAAAAACATCCAACTATCTAAAGACCTGTCCCACCAGATTCCCTGGAGCACAGGGTGCCTCATTCCACCTGAACTCCCTCAGAGGTTGTTGAAGGTCAGCAGCTTATAGCAGCCTGAGTTCAGTCCCTGTAGAGGCAGGTGGCAAACACTTTTGTTGTTCAGTCGTTGGCAGTGCTCTTGGTAAGTGCCAATTTGTAGTTGACAATGTGAACAACAACAGTAGCAGATTATTCTGGAAGGTAGAGGTGATATGGAGTGGGCTGGGCCAGGGAGCCTGCAGATTTTGAAAAAGAGGAAGCACTGGCCAGTCTCAAGGGGCCCCTGCATCACTGCCCCATGGAAGGTCAGCCAGCATTGCTACAGATCGGAAGTTTGTCCACTGCAGTCAGACCCTGAAATTTGCAAGAAGTTTGTTGATCAGTTATTTGAAATCTTTCAAAACAGTATGCAGGCCAAACAACATATCTTATCACCTAATGTGACCCAAAGGTCCACACTTTACAATTTGTATTTAGGGATTACTCATTGATTCTTTTAAATATTTTTAAAAATTTAATTCTTAAAGTAAAATAGCATATATTGTTTGATGCTATTTTCACAAATATATATTTGCAGTACTGAAAAAAGAGCTACCTAAATGCAGTGATGGTAGTTACTACCTAAATATAGTAAGCTAAAGATGATTTCCATTTTGCTTTTCCTTCTGAGTGCCTGATTCTTTCTTTAAAATATGATTATTACTTTTTTAATCAGAAAAAAATTAATTCTTTGCATGAATTGCTAAACTTATCATCTAAAATTTTGTAAGAGCACACTTTTATCATAAAATCCAAATTTATCTTTTTGGAAATTAAGTGCAAGTAAACATTTGGATGAATTCTTTCAAATTAGGACATCTGAATTAAGCTTATTTATTTGTCACTCTTCCTTCTAGGTTTTACAGGAAATAAATCTGGCAAATTTGGGGGAAAAAAAATAATAGAGTGGCATTTGTTGTTCAGCCACTAAGTTGTGTCCAAGTCTTTGTGACCTCATGAACTGCAGCACTCCAGGCTTCCCTGTCCTTCATTATCTCCCAGAGTTGGCTCAAACTCATGTGCATTGAGACAGTGATACCAACCAACCATCTCTCATTCCCTGTTGGCCCCTTCTTCTCCTGCCCTCAGTCTTCCCCATCATCAAGGTCTTTTCCAATGAGTCGGCTGTTTACATCATGTGGCCGAAGTATTGGAGCTTTAGCTTCAACATCAGTCCTTCCGATGAATATTCAAGGTTGATTTCCTGTAGGATTGACTGATTTGATCTCCTTGCTGTCCAAGGGACTCAGTTTTCTATATGGTAGTGTCAAGATTATAGCCAACAACAAAGCAAGATGCTTTCTACCTGTAAAGAGATTTCTCTTTCCTTAGAACTTGATGGTTCTCTGATATTTATCTTTTTCTCCAGCGTGTGTTTGTCTGGGACTTGGATGAAACCATCATTGTTTTCCATTCACTGCTCACAGGATCTTATGCCCAGAAGTATGGCAAGGTAAGGATTCAAGAAATTTTATCCCAAGACACCTTGTTAGAATTTTATTTTGAATAAATTTAAAAGCCATTTTAAAATGCATTGAAGTGTTTTTATTGCAGCCTATCAAATTTGCTCTTAATTATTTATTTCTAGTAGCTCATTGTTATTGAGCGTGAACTGAAAAATTTTATAAAACATAATTTAAAATTGTATTCTTTTTTCCTTCTTCATTATAACTTTGAGTTTTCTATATGAGAAACCAAGCTTCTTACTCCGACATAGTTATTTTAGAAAATGTTTTCATAAATTGAAATGGACTTTAAACCTTATGAAATGTATATTATCTTCTAATATGGGAACTTTAAGAAATTGTTTGAATTAGCTTGTTGCACCAAATGTTGCTATGAAATGGCATTTGAAGTAAGAAGTAATTTTTGTCTGTCCTTTGGATTTATGAATATAATTATTTTTTGGTAACTTTGAGGAAGCATATTGTAGTGACTGAGGGTAATATGCCTTCATACACAAATATTGAGACAGATGGTCACATTACTTTCCTTTGTCTCTTGCCATTATTTTTATAGTTCATTATTTTTATAGTTTTATAGTTGCTTCTTGTACCAGGGTTGTTTTATAGGCATGTGAGGTTGTTTTAAAGACTGATGCACCTACAACAGACTTTTTGGCTGGAAACACCATTTGAGTCTTTGTTTCTGTAGGACTCATAGTCTAACGAGAGTCAGTTCACAGCATGGCCTGCCTTTGATCACTGTAGTCAAAGTTGTATCTGACCAGTCCCTTTACATATGATGCAGAAGTGTCCCCTTAAATCTTTACAGTGTCACACTTATTATAGAGTCTCATGTCAGCTCAACATGCAGTGTTTAACAACTTTGTTAAGCTTTGTCTTGTTGTTGTTGTCCAGTCACTCAGTCATGTTCAACTCTTTGTGACCCCATGGACTGCTTTATGCCAGGCTTCCCTGTCCATCACCATCTCCTGGAGCTTGCTCAAACTCATGTTCATTGAATCTGTGATGCCAACTTCTAGTGATACATTAATTTCACTAAAGCATTACCTCCTAAATTGCACTCTTAGTGAATCTGCAGTGAATTATAGTATAGGTAATGAAAGTTGCCCCACAGTCAGTCTCTCCAATCAGGAAGCTTCCATAAGCCTCTTATCCTTCTCCATCAGAGGGTAGACAGAATGAAAACCACAATCACAGAAAACTAATCAAACTGATCACATGGACCACAGCCTTGTCTAACTCAATGAAACTATGAACCATGCTGTGTAGGGCCACCCAAGACAGACAGGTCCTGGTGGAGAGTTCTGACAAAACATGGTCCACTGGAGAAGGGAATGGCAAACCACTTCAGTATTCTTGCCTTGAGAACCCCATGAACAGTGTGAAAAGGCAAAAAAGATATGACACTGAAAGATGAACTCCCCAGGTTGGTAGGTGCCCAATATACTTCTGGAGATCAGTGGAGAACTAACTCCAGAAAGAATGAAAGGATGGAGCCAAAGCAAAAACAACATGCGTTGTAGATGTGACTGTTGATAGAAGAAAGGTCCTATGCTGTAAAGAGCAACATTGCATAGGAATTGGGAATGTTAGGTCCATGAATCAAGGTAAGTTAGAAGTGCTCAAACAGGAGATGGCAAGAGTGAACATCAACATTTTAGGAATCAGTGAACTAAAATGGACTGGAATGGGCAAATTTAATTCAGATGACCATTATATCTACTACAGTGGGCAAGAATCTCTTAGAAGAAATGGAGTAGCCCTCATAGTCAACAAAAGAGTCTGAAATGCAGTTCTTGGGTGCAGTCTCAAAAAATGACAGAATGATCTGTGTTCGTTTCCAAGGCAAACCATTCAATATCACAGTAATCCAAGTCTATGCCCCAAGCAGTAAGGCTGAAAGCTGAAGTTGAACAGTTTTATGAAGACCTACAAGACCTTCTAGAACTAACACCCCCAAAAGATGTCCTTTTCATCATAGAGACTGGAGTGCAAAAGTAGGAAGTCAAGAAATACCTGGAGTAGCAGGCAAATTTGGCCTTGGAGTACAAAATGAAGCAGCGCAGAGGCTAACAGAGTTTTGCCAAGAGAACACATTGTCATAGCAAACACCCTCTTCCAACAACACAAGAGAAGACTCTACACAAGGACATCAGCAGATGGTCAGTACTGAAACCAGACTGATTATATTCTTTGCAGCCAAAGCTGGAGAAGCTCTATACAGTCAGCAAAAAACAAGACCAGGAGCTAACTCTGGCTAAGATCATGAACTCCTTATTGCAAAATTCAGTTCTTAAAGTGAAGAAAGGAGGGAAAACCACTAGACCATTCAGGAATGACTTAATTCAAATCCCTTATGATTATACAATTGAAGGGACAAATAGATTCAAGGGATTAGATCTGAAAAAGTGCATGAAGAACTATGGATGGAGGTTCGTGACATTGTACAGGAGGCATTGATCAAGACTGTCCCCAAGAAAAAGAAATGCAAAAGGCAAAATGGCTGTCTGAGGAGGCCTTACAAAGAGCTGAGAAAAGAAGAGAAGCAAAAGGCAAAGGAGAAAAAGAAAGATATACCCCTATGAATGCAGAGTTCCAAAGAATAGCAAGGAGAGATAAGAATGCCTTCCTCAGTGATCAATGCAAAGAAATAGAAGAAAACAATAAAATGGGAAAGACTAGAGATCTCTTCAAGAAAATTAAGGATACCAACAGAGCATTTCAAGAAAAGATGGGCACAAAAAAGGACTGAAATGCTATGGACCTGGCAGAAGCAGAAGATATTAAGAAGAGGTGGCAAGAATACACAGAAGAACTGTACAAAAAAGATCTTCATGACACAGATAACCATGATGGTTTGATCACTCTCCTAGAGCCAGGCATCCTGGAATGCAAAGTCAAGTGGGCCTTAGGAAACATCACTATGAACAAAGCTAATGGAGGGGATGGAGTTCCAGTTGAGATATTTCAAATTCTAAAAGATGATGCTGTTAAAGTGCTACACTCAGTATGCCAGCAAATTTGGAAAACTGAACAGTGGCCACAGGACTGGAAAAGGACAGTTTTCATTCCAATCCCAAAGAAGGGCAATGCCAAAGAATGTTCAAACTACTGCACAATTACACTCATCTCAAAAGCTAGCAAAGATGCTCAAAATTCTCCAAGCCAGGCTTCAACAGTACATGAACTGTGAGCTTCCAGATGTTCAAGCCGGATTTTGAAAAGACAGAGGAACCAGAGATCAAATTGCCAGCATCTATTGGTTCATAGAAAAAGCAAGAAATTTCCAGAAAAACATCTTCTGCTTTATTGATTACACCAAAACCTTTGACTGTGTAGATCACAACAAACTGGAAAATTCTTCAAGAGATAGGAGTACCAGACCACCTGACCTGCCTTCTGAGAAATCTGTATGCAGATCAAGAAGCAACAGTTAGAACTGGACATGGAACACAGACTGGTTTCAAATCCGGAAAGGAGTACTTCAAGGCTGTATATTGTCACCCTGCTTATTTAACTGATATGCAGAGTACATCATGTGAAATGCCAGGCTGGATGAAGTGCAAACTGGAATCACAATTGCCAGGAGAAATATTAATGACCTCAGATACAAGAATGACACCATCCTTACGGCAGAAAGTGAAGAAGAACTAAAGAACCTCTTGATGAAAATGAAAGAGGAGAGTGGAAAAGCTGACTTAAAATTCAACATTCAAAAAATGAAAACCATGGCATCTGGTCCCATCACTTCATGGCAGATAGATGGGAAAACAATGAAAACAGAGATTTTATTTCGGGGGGGGGGGGGGCCTCCAAAACACTGCAGATGGTGACTGCAGCTACAAAAGACACTTGCTCTTTGGAAAAAAAGCTATGACCAACCTCAACAGCATATTAAAAAGCAAAGACATTACTTTGCCAACAAAGGCCCATCTAGTCAAAGCTATGGTTTTTTCCAGTAGTCATGTATGGATGTGAGAGTGGAATCATAAAGAAAGCTGAGCACAGAAGAATTGATGCTTTTGAACTGTGGTGTTGGGACTCTTGAGAGTCCCTTGGACTGCAAGGAGATCCAACCAGTCCATCCTAAAGGACATCAGTCCTGGGTGTTCTTTGGAAGGACTGATGCTAAAGCTGAAACTCCAATCCTTTGGCCACCTGATGTGAAGAACTGACTCATTTGAAAAGAGCCTGATGCTGGGAAAGATTGAAGGCAGGAGGAGAAGGGGACGACAGAGGATGAGATCGTTGGATGGCATATCCAACTCAATGGACATGAGTTTGGGCAAGCTCCAGGAGTTGGTGATGGACAGGGAAGCCTGGTGTGCTGCAGTCCATGGGGTCACAAACAGTTGGACATGACTGAGCGACTAAATTGAACTGAATGAAAATTGCTAAACAGATGAAAGTTAACAGTTTTGTATAATGACCATTTTGAAAAGGGAGTCTTGCACAGAGTTATGGTCGAGAATGAATGAACCTGTGGTTGCTGGGGGGGAAATATAGGGGGAAAGGATAGTAGGGAGTTGAAGATAGCCAGTACACACTGCTGTATTTAATGGATAACCTATAAGGACCCACTGTATAGCACAGGGAACTCTGTTTATGTGGCAGCCAGGATGGGAGGGGAGTTTGCTAGGAAATGGACCCAGATAATCATGATGATGTGATCACTGACCTAGAGCCAGACATCTTGGAATGTGAAGTCAAATGGGCCTTAGAAAGCATCACTACAAACAAAGCTAGTGGAGGTGATGGAATTCCAGTGGAACTATTCCAAATCCTGAATGATGATGCTGTGAAAGTGCTACACTCAATATGCCAGCAAATTTGGAAAACTCAGCAGTGGCCACAAGATTGGAAAAGGTCAGTTTTCATCCCAATCCCAAAGAAAGGCAATGCCAAGGAGTGCTCAAACTACCGAACAATTGCACTCATCTCACACGCTAGTAAAGTAATGCTCAAAATTCTCCAAGCCAGGCTTCAGCAATATGTGAACCGTGAACTTCCTGATGTTCAAGCTGGTTTTAGAAAAGGCAGAGGAACCAGAGATCAAATTGCCAACATCCGCTGGATCATGGAAAAAGCAAGAGAGTTCCAGAAAAACATCTATTTCTGCTTTATTGACTATGCCAAAGCCTTTGACTGTGTGGATCACAATAAACTATGGAAAATTCTGAAAGAGATGGGAATACCAGACCACCTGATCTGCCTCTTAAGAAATCTGTATGCAGGTCAGGAAGCAACAGTTAGAACTGGTCATGGAACAACAGACTGGTTCCAAATAGGAAAAGGAGTACGTCAAGGCTGCATATTGTCACCATGTTTATTTAACTTATATGCAGAGTACATCATGAGAAATGCTGGACTGGAAGAAACACAAGTTGGAATCAAGATTGCCGGGAGAAATATCAATAACCTCAGATATGCAGATGACACCACCCTTATGGCAGAAAGTGAAGAGGGGCTAAAAAGCCTCTTGATGAAAGTGAAAGTGGAGAGTGAAAAGGTTGGTTTAAAGCTCAACATTCAGAAAACGAAGATCATGGCATCTGGTCCCATCACTGCATGGGAAATAGATGGGGAAACAGTGGAAACAGTGTCAGACTTTGTTTTTCTGGGCTCCAAGATCACTGCAGATGGTGACTGCAGCCATGAAATTAAAAGACGCTTACTCCTTGGAAGGAAAGTTATGACCAACCTAGATAGCATATTCAAAAGCAGAGACATTACTTTACCAACAAAGGTTCGCCTAGTCAAGGCTATGGTCTTTCCTGTGGTCATGTATGGATGTGAGAGCTGGACTGTGAAGAAGGCTGAGCGCCGAAGAATTGATGCTTTTGAACTGTGGTGTTGGAGAAGACTCTTGAGAGTCCCTTGGACTGCAAGAAGATCCAACCAGTCCATTCTGAAGGAGATCAATCCTTGAATTTCTTTAGAAGGAATGATGCTAAAGCTGAAACTCCAGTATTTTGGCCACCTCATGCGAAGAGTTGACTCATTGGAGAAGACTCTGATGCTGGGAGGGATTGAGGGCAGGAGGAGAAGGGGACGACAGAGGATGAGATGCCTGGATGGCATCACTGACTCGATGGATGCGAGTCTGAGTGACCTCCGGGAGCTGGTGATGGACAGGGAGGCCTGGCGTGCTGCGGTTCATGGGGTCGCAAAGAGTCGGACACGACTGAGCGACTGATCTGATCTGATCTGATCTGATATATATGGCTGAGTCCCCTTTGCTGTTTACTTGAAACCATCACAGCATTGTTTGTTAATTGGCTATACCCCAATAGAATAAAATGTTAAAAAAAAAAAACTAAAACAGACTCTGTATGCAAAACAAAAAAGCAAAAGGAGTCTTAGCCCCTTTATCGCAATCATTATTATCTTAATTCAGTGGTACCCAGGATGGATGCTTACATGTCATATACACACAAGGTGTTTCACTGAGATAAAAAGAAAATATATTGACATGTGTGTATGTATACACACACATTTATGCCCCACAATTTCTACTGTTGTCTGTTTCACAATGCAGGTACATTATAAATACATGTAAATGATTACAACTTTAAAAATATGTATGTGATTTATAAATAAATTAACCATATATGAATTTGGGGTACACACTCAAATTCTATTACTGATAGAACATATAGTGTAAATAGTTTCCAGACAGCAATTAAAAGCATTTTCTTCTGCAATAATTTTAGCTTGTGTGGAATATGCAGTAAATCCTGTTGAACTGATTGCAGTATTTATATGCTAAGTTTCATATTAGATAAATGTTTACAATTAACAGTCTAACTTGAACACACAAATTCAAATAAAGTTCCCTTCAAAATAGTCACCATTAGAGGTTGTACCTAAATATATGTGTTGCTTCCATTGTGCCAAATCAGTGGTAGAACTCGTCTTTGGGAATTATCTTTAGATTTTTAAAATATTTCATGATTTCAAACCTTTATCCTTTTGTGGTAATCATGATCTTTAGAAATAGAAGAATAATTTGAACCCAAGGCAATAAATAAAGAACACAGTTAAAATGTCTCTCTCTCTCTCTCTCTCTCTCTCTCTATATATATATATATATACATATATATATATATGTAATTTTGTTTTCTTTTTGTCAAAAATATTTTAAAGTTTTTACCATGCCAGAACTGAGCACAGACTTCCAATTGAAATAAGAAGGAGCTCCAATAAAGTAGCAAAAAAAAGAACATCAAATAATGAGCCTGCTTTTCTCGCATGACTCAGAAATTGGCTCTAAGGGCAGTTCCAAAAGCATCCTTCTCCTGCTTCCTTCAGCAGTGACCTGTCAATGAAATAACCATCACCTCCCGGGATAGCCCCCTGGTCAGGCAGCATTCATTTCACAAACAAATTCCATGATTTTAAAGTATTATCAAAATGCTTTGTTCACATAGAAAGCAGAGACATTCTCTATGCCTACAGAGGCTTAAAACAGCAGAGGTTGCAGAGTGGGCAGGGCAAAATGACGGAAAGAAGGGCACTACTGTTAATTTAATACCCATGATGTGCCAGCAGGAGTTAAGCGTCACAAACATTTTAAGGGATGGGTTGTTCTCCCCAGTCTGTACATGAGTAAAAATGCTCAGAGAGTGAATAAGATGTGTGCAAAGTCACAGAGCTACACAATGGCAGAGATGAGTCCTGGGTCCCTGGACATTTGACCCCAAACCCCATGTTGTTTCTGCTAATAGAATATCACACAGCATAGACAAGTAAGCTACCATGAACACAATATATGTGACATTTCCTGAAACAAGGATGGGCAATTAAGTATGTATAGGCAGTTGTGTGAGTTCTCCTTTAAGTTGGAATAATTCTAAATATCTTCTCTCAGATCACTGGGATCGTTTTCCATCAAAAGGAAAAACTTAAGAAATATTCAGTGAAATAGAATGTCCAGAAAGATATCCGTACAGTGGTACAGAACAGCAAAAGAATCAGGGGCATGTTGGAAAGGTGTGGGAAGATAAGCCCACATTTCTGCCTGCCACATGGTAGCACCTGTGTTTAGTATTTCACAAGCAATAGGGATTGGGGCTAATGACAAGAGCCTTTGAGTTGGACAGACCCAACTTTCAAAGCCCAGTGCCGGTGCTTACAGCTTTCTGATGTTGGGAAAATTAATTCTTCATTCTCAATTTCTGTAAAATGGGAATAATATTGTCTTATAGTGAATGAGAAAGAGATAACATGTTAATGGCTTAACAGAACATTTGATGTGAATTGTTGCTCAAAAAATTGTAACTGTGATTAGTCATTTTCACAAATGTTATCTAACTTAATGCTCATAACCCACTCTGTTGTAATTTATTGTGAGCCAAGTTCTGTGGATGAGGAAACTGGGTTTTTAGGGTTTGAGAAAATCAACCAAGGTCACAGAATGTTAAATGTTGGTACAAATATTGGAAACCAGGTCATTCTCATAACACAGCTTTGTCCTTAATACTGTTCTCTGCTACAGGAAGGGGACCTGTTGGAGTTGACCATGTTGAATAATGGTTTACTCAGGGAAATTTGAAAAAATTAGAGTGAAAATGTTTTTAGGCTCAATATTTTCAAATCAAAATGAAAGTACCTTTATTGAGTTCCATGAAAAATGACTTAGATGACTTTGTTTATTGAATTATTGCTTATTTATTTTTAAAAGTAATTTGGTCATTGACATTTTTTCTTTTTTTAAAATTTTTCTTTTTTTTTTTTTTTGCAGTAGGTTCTTGTTGGTTATCTATTTTATTTTTTTTTTGTCTTTCAGTCTTTTTTTTTGTCTTTTTTTTTTTTTTTTTTTATTATTATTATTATTTTTTTAATTTTTCTTAACTTTACAATATTGTATTACTTTTACTATACATCGAGATGGATCCGCCACCAGAATACACGTGCTCCCCATCCTGAACCCTCCTCCCTCCCCCCTCCCACACCATCCCTCCAGGTCATCCCAGTGCTCCAGTCCCAGGCATCTGTTATCGGGCATCGTACCTGGACTGACTCGTTTCAGATATGATATTATACATATTTCAATGCTATTCTCCCCAATCGTCCCACCGTCTCCCAGTCCCAGAGTCCAAAAGTCTGTTCTATACATCAGTGTCTCTTTTGCTGTCTCATAAGCAGGGTGATTGTTACCATCTTTCTAAATTCCATATATATGCGTTAGTATACTGTATTTGTGTTTTTCTTTCTGGCTAACTTCACTCTGTATAATAGGCTCCAGTTCCATCCACCTCATTAGAACTGATTCAAATGTATTCTTTTTAATGGCTGAGTAATACTCCATCGTGTATATGTACCACAGCTTGCTTATCCATTCATCTGTGGATGGGCATCTAGGTTGCTTCCACGTCCTGGCTATTGTAAACAGTGCTGCTATGAACAATGGGGTACACGTGCCTCTTTCAATTCTGGTTTTCTCAGTGTGTATGCCCAGCAGTGGGATTGCTGGGTCATAAGGCAGTTCTATTCCCAGTTTTTTGAGGAATCTCCATACTGTTCTCCATAGTGGCTGTACTAGTTTGCATTCCCACCAACAGTGTAAGAGGGTACCCTTCTCTCTGCACCCTCTCCAGCATTTATTGCTTGTGGATTTTTGGATCGCAGCCATTCTGACTGGCGTGTAATGGTATCTCATAGTGGTTTTGATTTGCATTTCTCTGATAATGAGCGATGTTGAGCATCTTTTCATGTGTTTGTTAGCCATCTGTATGTCTTCTTTGGAGAAATGTCTATTAAGTTCTTTGGCCCATTTTTTGATTGGGTCGTTTATTTTTCTGGAATTGAGCTGTAGAAGCTGCTTGTATATTTTTGAGATTAGTTGTTTGTCTGTTGCTTCATTTGCTATTATTTTCTCCCATTCTGAAGGCTGTCTTTTCAGCTTGCCTATAGTTTCCTTTGTTGTGCAGAAGCTTTTAAGTTTGATTAGGTCCCATTTGTTCATTTTTGATTTTATTTCCGATATTCTGGGAGGTGGGTCATAGAGGATCCTGCTGTGATGTAAGTCAGAGAGTGTTTTGCCTATGTTATCCTCTAGGAGTTTTATGGTTTCTGGTCTTATATTTAGCTCTTTAATCCATTTTGAGTTTATTTTTGTGTATGGTGTTAGACAGTGTTCTAGTTTCATTCTTTTACAAGTGTTCAACCAGTTTTCCCAGCACCACTTGTTAAAAAGATTGTCTTTACTCCATTGTATATTCTTGCCGCCTTTGTCAAAGATTAGGTGACCATATGTGCGTGGATTTATCTCTGGACTTTCTATTTTGTTCCATTGATCTATGTTTCTGTCTTTGTGCCAGTACCATACTGTCTTGATGACTGTAGCTTTATAGTAGAGCCTGAAGTCAGGCAGGTTGATTCCTCCAGTTCCGTTCTTCTTTCTCAAGATAGCTTTGGCTATTCGAGGTTTTTTGTATTTCCATACAAATTGAGAAATTATTTGTTCTAGCTCTGTGAAGAATACTGTTGGTAGCTTGATGGGGATTGCATTGAATCTATAAATTGCTTTGGGTAGTATACTCATTTTCACTATATTGATTCTACCAATCCACGAACATGGTATATTCCTCCATCTATTAGTGTCCTCTTTAATTTCTTTCAGCAGTGTTTTATAGTTTTCTAAATATAGGTCTTTAGATTCTTTAGGAAGATATATTCCTAAGTATTTTATTGTTTTCATTGCAATGGTGAATGGAATTGTTTCCTTAATTTCTCTTTCTATTTTCTCATTATTAGTGTACTGGAATGCAAGGGATTTCTGTGTGTTAATTTTATATCCTGCAACTTTACTGTATTCATTGATTAGTTCTAGTAATTTTCTGGTGGAATCTGTTGGTTATCTATTTTAAATATAGCAATGTGTACATGTCAATCCCAAATTCCCAATCTATCCCCCCACCCTTCCCCCCCCTAGGTGGGGGGGAACCATAAGTTGGTTCTCTAAGTCTGTGAATCTATTTCTGCTTTGTAAATAAGTTCATTTGTATCATTTCTTTTTAGATTCCATACAGGATTAATATCATATCATAATCATTGACATTTTTCTTAATATCAGTAAGGAAATTGGTGTTGTAGTCTAGCTAGTAAGACATGAATCAGATCAGATCAGTCGCTCAGTCGTGTCCGACTCTTTGCAACCCCATGAACTGCAGCACGCCAGGCCTCCCTGTCCATCACCAGCTCTCGGAGGTCACTCAGACTCACATTCATCGAGTCAGTGGTGCCATCCAGCCATCTCATCCTCTGTCGTCCCCTTCTCCTCCTGCCCCCAATCCCTCCCAGCATCAGGGTCTTCTCCAATGAGTCAACTCTTCGCATGAGGTGGCCAAAATACTGGAGTTTCAGCTTTAGCATCATTCCTTCCAAAGAAATCCCAGGGCTGATCTCCTTCAGAATGGACTGGTTGGATCTCCTTGCAGTCCAAGGGACTCTCAAGAGTCTTCTCCAACACCACAGTTCAAAAGCATCAATTCTTCTGCGCTCAGCCTTCTTCACAGTCCAGCTCTCACATCCATACATGACCACAGGAAAGACCATAGCTTGGCATATTAAGAAATGGCTTAATAAGGAATGTTGTTTTATCAGATCCAACTTCTGAAGCTGGGGGCCACATGCACTCAGGACACATTTGAAGCAGACAGAGAGGACATTGGGTCGTCTCAGCTCTACCAGACACTAGAGCTCCAAGAACAACTGTGTTCATCTAACAAATATTTACTTATCAATAAATATTTACTTAACAGAGGCACACATGCTTCCTGCTCTCATGGAGCTTACCAAGCAAGTGAAATTATTTCAGATTGTGGTAGCTGCTTTGAAGACAATAAAAACTAGGTCAGATAGAAATTGACGGCGGAACGGAGGTGACTGGGGAGGTGACACTGGTACTGAGACCTGAATTACAAGAAGGCGCTGCCTACAGATTAGGCAGGGGAGGAGCCTGGAGGGGCAAGTTCCAGGCAGAGGACACAGAAGGGCCCTGATCAGATCAGATCAGATCAGTCGCTCAGTCGTGTCCGACTCTTTGCGTCCCCATGAACCGCAGCACGCCAGGCCTCCCTGTCCATCACCAGCTCCCGGAGGTCACTCAGACTCGCATCCATCGAGTCAGTGATGCCATCCAGCCATCTCATCCTCTGTCGTCCCCTTCTCCTCCTGCCCTCAATCCCTCCCAGCATCAGAGTCTTCTCCAATGAGTCAACTCTTCGCATGAGGTGGCCAAAATACTGGAGCTTCAGCTTCAGCATCATTCCTTCCAAAGAAATTCCAGGATTGATCTCCTTCAGAATGGACTGGTTGGATCTTCTTGCAGTCCAAGGGACTCTCAAGAGTCTTCTCCAACACCACAGTTCAAAAGCATCAATTCTTCGGCGCTCAGCCTTCCTCACAGTCCAGCTCTCACATCCATACATGACCACAGGAAAGACCATAGCCTTGACTAGGCGAACCTTTGTTGGCAAAGTAATGTCTCTGCTTTTGAATATGCTATATAGGTTGGTCATAACTTTCCTTCCAAGGAGTAAGCGTCTTTTAATTTCATGGCTGCAGTCACCATCTGCAGTGATTTTGGAGCCCAGAAAAACAAAGTCTGACACTGTTTCCACTGTTTCCCCATCTATTTCCCATGCAGTGATGGGACCAGATGCCATGATCTTCGTTTTCTGAATGTTGAGCTTTAAGCCAACCTTTTCACTCTCCACTTTCACTTTTATCAAGAGGCTTTTTAGCCCCTCTTCACTTTCTGCCATAAGAGTGGTGTCATCTGCATATCTGAGGTTATTGATATTTCTCCCAGCAATCTTGATTCCAACTTGTGTTTCTTCCAGTCCAGCATTTCTCATGATGTACTCTGCATATAAGTTAAATAAACATGGTGACAATATGCAGCCTTGACGTACTCCTTTTCCTATTTGGAACCAGTCTGTTGTTCCATGACCAGTTCTAACTGTTGCTTCCTGACCTGCATACAGATTTCTTAAGAGGCAGATCAGGTGGTCTGGTATTCCCATCTCTTTCAGAATTTTCCATAGTTTATTGTGATCCACACAGTCAAAGGCTTTGGCATAGTCAATAAAGCAGAAATAGATGTTTTTCTGGAACTCTCTTGCTTTTTCCATGATCCAGCGGATGTTGGCAATTTGATCTCTGGTTCCTCTGCCTTTTCTAAAACCAGCTTGAACATCAGGAAGTTCACGGTTCACATATTGCTGAAGCCTGGCTTGGAGAATTTTGAGCATTACTTTACTAGCGTGTGAGATGAGTGCAATTGTTCGGTAGTTTGAGCACTCTTTGGCATTGCCTTTCTTTGGGATTGGGATGAAAATTGACCTTTTCAATCTTGTGGCCACTGCTGAGTTTTCCAAATTTGCTGGCATATTGAGTGCAGCACTTTCACAGCATCATCTTTCAGGACTTGGAATAGTTCCACTGGAATTCCATCACCTCCACTAGCTTTGTTCGTAGTGATACTTTCTAAGGCCCATTTGACTTCACATTCCAAGATGTCTGGCTCTGGGTCAGTGATCACATCATCATGATTGTCTAGGTCTTGAAGCTCTTTTTTGTACAGTTCTTCTGTGTATTCTTGCCACCTCTTCTTAATATCTTCTGCTTCTGTTAGGTCCACACCATCTCTGTCCTTTATTGTGCCCATCTTTGCATGAAATGTTCCTTTGGTATCTCTGATTTTCTTGAAGAGATCCCTAGTCTTTCCCCTTCTGTTGTTTTCCTCTATTTCTTTGCATTGATCACTGAAGAAGGCTTTCTTATCTCTTCTTGCTATTCTTTGGAACTCTGCATTTAGATGTTTATATCTTTCCTTTTCTCCTTTGCTTTTCGCTTCTCTTCTTTTCACAGCTATTTGTAAGGCCTCCCCAGACAGCCATTTTGCTTTTTTGCATTTCTTTTCCATGGGGATGGTCTTGATCCCTGTCTCCTGTACAATGTCACGAACCTCATTCCATAGTTCATCAGGCACTCTATCAGATCTAGGCCCTTAAATCTATTTCTCACTTCCACTGTATAATCATAAGGGATTTGATTTAGGTCATACCTGAATGGTCTAGTAGTTTTCCCTACTTTCTTCAATTTCAGTCTGAATTTGGCAATAAGGAGTTCATGGTCCGAGCCACAGTCAGCTCCTGGTCTTGTTTTTGCTGATTGTATAGAGCTTCTCCATCTTTGGCTGCAAAGAATATAATCGATCTGATTTCGGTGTTGACCATCTGGTGATGTCCATGTATAGAGTCTTCTCTTGTGTTGTTGGAAGAGGGTATTTGCTATGACCAGTGCATTTTCTTGGCAAAACTCTGTTAGTCTTTGCCCTGCTTCATTCCGTGTTCCAAGGCCAAATTTGCCTGTTACTCCAGGTGTTTCTTGACTTCCTACTTTTGCATTCCAGTCCCCTATAATGAAAAGGACATCTTTTTTGGGTGTTAGTTCTAAAAGGTCTTGTAGGTCTTCATAGAACCTTTCAACTTCAGCTTCTTCGGCGTTACTGGTTGGGGCATAGACTTGGATTACTGTGACATTGAATGGTTTGCCTTGGATACGAACAGAGATCATTCTGTCATTTTTGAGATTGCATCCAAGTACTGCATTTCGGACTCTTTTGTTGACCATGATGGCCACTCCATTTCTTCTGAGGGATTCCTGCCCACAGTAGTAGATATAATGGTCATCTGAGTTAAATTCACCCATTCCAGTCCATTTTAGTTCGCTAATTCCTAGAATGTCGACATTCACTCTTGCCATCTCTTGTTTGACCACTTCCAATTTGCCTTGATTCATGGACCTGACATTCCAGGTTCCTATGCAATATTGCTCTTTACAGCATCGGACTTTGCTTCTATCACCAGACATATCCACAGCTGGGTATTCTTTTTGTTTTGGCTCCATCCTTTCATTCTTTCTGGAGTTATTTCTCCACTGATCTCCAGTAGCATATTGAGGCGGGAACAATCTTCCAGTGTTCCAGGAATATAAAGGAGCAGTGTGACTGTAAGGGTGTATACAAGGGGGAGAGACACAGATGAAAGCAGAGAGGCAGGCAGGGGGCCGCAGCAGCTCCCCCGTAAGGCGTTTGGATTTACTTAGGTGCAGTGGAAGCTGTTGTCGGGTTTTAGATTGACTTGGGACCTGGTGGTTTAAGATTGACTGCTGTGTGGAGAAAAGAGTTCAGAGGAACCCAGGTGAATCCCAGGAGACCATTTTGAAGACTGCTGACTGAAACAGGGCTTCCTGAACAAATGTGAGCCATAGTGAGCCTCAGAGTTTGTAAAACAGAAATGGCTGATCCTACCATCAGAGTTTCTGATCCTGTAGGTCTGAGGGGTAGGAGCCTGAGACTTTTTGTCTTTGGAATGAATTTCAGTAAGGCTGCTGAAGGTCTTACTAAATGCTTTACTATCTCCCTGGCTTTCACCGCCGCCCCCACCCCCCACCCTATGTGATGGATACCATGTCACCCAGCTCACAAATGGTTTTGCCAATCAGCACCTACAACTCTTCCACCTGCTCTTAATCTCTACACTCTTTTGGTCTATTGTCTTTTCCCACCACCTATAAAAATAAAACCCATGGAACATAATCATTTAGGAATGCCATTTTTATTCATAAATTGCTCTGTATAACTAACTTTTATGTTTTAATTAAAAAAAAATTTTAGAAGAATCCTGCTTCAGTTTATAAATAAATAATATTATGAATTTTCCAAGGATCTCCCTAAGATGTGATCATTTTGGACTCTGTTCAGTTGTCAACAGAACTGTTCCTGGGTATTTACCATGACGGCAAATGAAGGATGTTGGTATTTGAGTTCTGCTGCCTGTGGAACTGACTGAGCACCAGTTGGCATGTATACCTTTCAGCACCACACAGCTCTCAAATAAGAGTTTGTAAATTGGCAGGACACAGACCAGGAATCATCCCTCATCTGTTAGAGTTTATGAAGATTATTCCTGTTCCCCGATTAATTACACATTGTATTTTACCCAAGAAGTTGCAGTAATTCCTTTTGGTTAGAGGGAGGCATGAAGGAAGCTAAATAAATTGTGCTTCAGGGATTTAATCTGTTTTGGAGCACTAATACATCATGTGCTATGAGGCTGTGATTCTCTGTAAAGTTATTCCGCAGGAAGGATGTAAAGCCCATAGCCCAAGTCAGGGGAAAGACTGAAAGAAAAGTGAAGAGTTGTATTGTGAAAGTGAAATGCTCCCAATACTACCTCCCCATTTTAGACAACCTCTTACATAAGAGCAGCGCTGGAGAAATGGTATGCTCATCAGGATAAATCCACTGGATACTTTTATGTGAAACAATCCACACACACTTACCTCGAAAGGCTCCCAAAATAGCACAAACTAGATTTTCAATGATAAGATTGTCATGAAGGTAAGTGGGGCTTCCCTGGTGGCTCAGTGGTAAAGAATCCGCATGTTAATGCAGGAGACATGGGTTCGATCCCTGGGTTGGGAAGATCCCTTGGAGAAGAAATTGGAAATCCACTCTAGTATTCCTGCCTGGAGAATCCTATGAACAGAGGAGCCTGGAGAGCTATAGTCCATGGGGTTGCAAAGAGTCAGACACAACTGAAGCAACTTAGCAAACACACACGCACTGTATTTATCAACAACAGAAATTTGTTAATCTGTTTATAAGATGAATTGCCTGTCAGTACCTATGTTAGTGGGGCTTTCCTTGTAGCTCAGTCGGTAAGGAATCTGCCTGCAGTGCAGGAGGCCCAGGTTTGATCCCTGGGTTTGGGAAGATCCACTGGAGAAGGAAATGGCAACACACTCCAGTATCCTTGCCTGGAAAATCTCATGGACAGGAGAGCCTGGTGGGCTGCAATCCATGGGGTCGCAAAGAGTCGGGCATGACTGAGCGACTAACACTTACTTACTTACCTACCTATGTCAGTATGTAAGACATGGTACAAAACACTGGAGAGGTGATAGATACTACTAACAGTAGACATCAAAAATAAAAAGATAATGTGAAAAAGAAAAACATTTATTTACAGGCACAATGATTCATGCATTAATAACAGAGCAGCAATGTGATTGCTTTAGCCTATACATCAATGAATGAACCATTATAAAATTTTTATGGCACACAGTATTACAGTAATATTCATAATACAGTATTGGAGGCATTGTCACATTAAAAAAGAAAATAACACTTACCTGTGATGATAAGCTGATATGAAGTTTTTCCAGTTACTAGAGAGAGGGCTATACTGTACAGTCATGTAATTCTTTCAAAGAAAAGTTATAAAACAGTAGGGAATCTAACACATTCTTAATTTTATATATCTCTCACCTTATGCACGTGTAAGGATAAGCTGTACACTTCAATACAAGTCTGCACACCATGTTCTATACGACAGATAACTTAAGTAGTGATGATCTTGGGACAAAAACGTGTCATATGGTCCTTGACTTAACATTGATTAGGTTTATACACGAAGACACTCAACACACATACACAACAGATAAGCTTATTAACTGTCATGATGATTACTATTCATAAGATCTTTTCCTTTATCCTCTTCACAGTGGGTAGGCTAGAGAGGAGGAGGAAGAGGAAGGGTTGGTCTTGAGGTCTCCCCAGGTGGTTGAGCTGGAAGAATAGGAGGAGGAAGAAGGGGAGGCAGAACAGCAGGCATACTCAGTGTAACTTTACAGAAATACATCACGATTTCTGTCTGCCTCTGGCTTTTTCATTTCTCTGTAAATGTTTCTATATGGCCCAATCCTTCCTCTCTTTGCTTTAGTTTCAGTTCCCATATCATAGAAGGGTCCATGTCATAAAAGAAATCAAAAACCACTTTGAACAACAGAATGCTTCTGCCAGATTGTCTAACATCAGTTTGTTTTGTTAATTTTTTAATTTAATTATTAAAAAAAAAATTTTACAATTCTGTGTTGGTTTCTGCCATACAACAACTCAAATCATTCATAATTATACATACATCCCCTCCCTCCCTAGTATCCCTCCTCTCCCTTCATCCCATCCCTCCAGGTCATCACAGAGCAGCAGGCTGGACTCCCTGTGCCACACAGCAACTTCTCACCAGCTATCCGTCTTACACCTGATAGTGTATACATGTTGATGCCACTTTGTCCATTTGTCCCAGTCTCTCCCTCCCCCACTGTGTCCTCAAGTCCATTCTCTACAGCTGTGTCCCTTCCTTGCAAATAGGTTCACCAATATAATTTTTCTAGATTCTGTGTTGCTGTTGTTGTTCAGTCATTAAGTCGTGTCCAACTCTCTGTGACCCCATGGACTGCAGCACATCAGGATTCCCTGTCCTTCACTATCTCCCGGAGTTTGCTCAGATTCATGTCCATTGAGTCAGTGGTGCTATCTAGCCAACATCCTCTGTGGCCCTCTTCGCCTTTTGCTTTCAGTCTTTCCCAGCATAGGGTGTTTTTCAATGAGTCAGCTCTTTGCATCAGGTGGCCAAAGTATTGGAGCTTCAGCTTCAGCATCAGTCCTTCCAATGAATAGTCAGGGTTGATTTCCTTTAGGATGGACTGGTTTGATCCCCTTGCTGTCCAAGGGACTCTCAAGAGTCTTCTCCAACCCCACAGTTCAAAAGCATCAGTTCTTCAGCACTCAGCCTTCTTTGTATTTGTTTTTCTCTTTCTTACTTACTTCACTCAGTATAACAGACTCTAGGTTCATCTACCTCACTGAAACTGACTCAAATTCATTCCTTCTTATGACTGAGTGATATTCCGTTGTATTTATGTACCACATCTTCTTTATTCATTCATCTTTTGATGGACATCTAGGTTGCTTCCATGTCCTAGCTATTGTAAACAGTGCTGCTATGAACATTGGGGTATGTGTGTCTTTTGGCAACCCACTCCAGTACTCTTGCCTGGAAAAGTCCATAGACAGAGAAGCCTTATAGGCGCTACAGTCCATGGGGTCACAAAGAGTCGGACATGACTGAGCAACTTCACTTCACTTCAGGGTATATGCCCAGTAGTGGGGTTGCTAGGATTTATTCCTAGCTCTTTTCAGGAATCTCCATACTGTTCTCCATAATGACTGTATCAGTCTACATTCCTGCTAACAGTGTAGGAGGGTTCACTTTTCTCCACATCCCTCTGGCATTTACTGTTTGTAGATTTTTTAATGACGGCTATTCTGACTGGTGCGAGGTGATGCCTCATAGTAGTTGTGGCTTGCCTGTATCTAATACTTAGTGATGTTGAGCATATTTTCTTGTGTTTATTGGCCATCTGTATGTCTTCTTTGGAGAAATGTCTGTTTAGATCTTCTGCCTTTTTTTTTTTTCTTTTTTGATTGGATTGTTTATTTTCCTAATATTGAGTTGTATGAACCATTTAAATATTCTGGGGATTAATCCTTTGTTTAAATTTGGCAATAAGGAGTTCATGGTCTGAGCCACAGTCAACTCCCAGTCTTGTTTTTGCTGACTGTATAGAGCTTCTCCATTTTTGGCTGCAAAGAATATAATCAATCTGATTTCGGTGTTGACCATCTGGTGATGTCCATATGTAGAGTCTTCTCTTGTGTTGTGTTGTTGGAAGAGGGTGTTTGCTATGACCAGTGAGTTCTCTTGGCAAAATCTATTAGCCTGTGCCCTGCTTAATTCCGTATTCCAAGGCCAAATTTGCCTGTTACCCCAGGTGTTTCTTAACTTCCTACTTTTGCATTCCAGTCCCCTGTAATGAAAAGGACATCTTTTTTGGGTGTTAGTTCTAAAAGGTCTTGTAGGTCTTCATAGAACCATTCACCTTCAGCTTCTTCAGTGTTACTGGTTGGGGCATAGGCTAGGATTACTGTGATATTGAATGGTTTGCCTTGGAAACGAACAGAGATCATTCTGTTGTTTTTGAGATTGCATCCAAGTACTGCATTTTGGACTCTTTTGTTGACCATGATGGCTATTCCATTTCTTCTGAGGGATTCCTGCCCACAGTAGTAGATATAATGGTTATCTGAGTTAAAAATCACCCATTCCAGCCCATTTTAGTTTGCTGATCCCTAGAATGTCGGCATTCACTCTTACCATCTCCTGTTTGACCACTTACAATTTGCCTTGATCCATGGACCTAACATTCCAGGTTCCTATGCAGTATTGCTTTTTACAGCATTGGACCTTGCTTCTATTACCAGTCACATCCACAGTTTGGTATTGTTTTTGTTTTGGCTCCATCACTTCACTCTTTCTGGAGTTATTTCTCCACTGATCTCCAGTAGCATACTGGGCACCTACTGACCTGGGGAGTTTCTCTTTCAGTATCCTATCATTTTGCCTTTTCATACTGTTCATTGGGTTCTCAAGGCAAGAATACTGAAGTGGTTTGCCATTCCCTTCTCCAGTGGACCACATTCTGTCAGACCTTTCCACCATGACCCACCTGTCTTGGGTGGCCCCACGGGCATGGCTTAGTTTCATTGAGTTAGACAAGGCTGTGGTCCATGTGATTAGATTGACTAGTTTCTGTGAGTATGGTTTCAGTGTGCCTGCCCTCTGATGCCCTCTTGCAACACCTACCCTCTTACTTGGGTTTCTCTTACCTTGGACGTGGGATATCTCTTCACGGCTGCTCCATCAAAGCGGAGCCACTGCTCCTTATCTTGGGCGAGGGGTAGCTCCTCTCATCCACTAGACCTTCAGGTATGACCCAAATCAAACCCCTTATGATTATACAGTGGAAGTGAGAAATAGATTTAAGGGACTAGACCTTATAGACAGAGTGCCTGATGAACTATGAATGGAGGTTCGTGACACTGTACAGGACACAGGGATCAAGACCATCCCCATGGAAAATAAATGAAAAAAAGCAAAATGGCTATCTGGGGAGGCCTTACAAATAGCTGTGAAAAGAAGAGAAGCAAAAAGCAAAGGAGAAAAGGAAAGATATAAGCATCTGAATGCAGAGTTCCAAGAATAGGAAGGAGAGATAAGAAAGCCTTCCTCAGTGGTCAATGCAAAGAAATAGAGGAAAACAACAGATTGGGGAAGACCAGAGATCTCTTCAAGAAAATTAGAGATACCAAGGGAACATGTCATGCAAAGATGGGCTTGATAAATAACAGAAATAGTATGGACCTAACAGAAGCAGAAAATATTAAGAAGAGGTGGCAGGAATACACAGAAGAACTGTACAAAAAATATCTTCATGACCAAGATAATCACAATGGTGTGATCACTCACCTAGAGCCAGACATCCTGGAATGTGAAGTCAAATGGGCCTTAGAAAGCATCACTACGAACAAAGCTAGTGGAGGTGATGGAATTCCAGTTGAGCTATTTCAAATCCTGAAAGATGATGCTGTGAAAGTGCTGCACTCAATATGCCAGCAAATTTGGAAAACTCAGCAATGGCCACAGGACTGGAAAAGGTCAGTTTTCATTCCAATCCCAAGAAAGGCAATGCCAAAGAATGTTTAAACTACCGGACACTTGCACTCATCTCACACGCTAGTAAAGTAATGCTCAAAATTCTCCAAGTCAAGCTTCAGCTATACGTGAGCCATGAACACTCAGATGTTCAAGCTGGTTTTAGAAAAGGCAGAGGAACCAGAGATCAAACATCCACTGGATCATGGAAAAAGCAAGAGAGTTCCAGAAAAACATCTATTTCTGCTTTATTGACTATGCCAAAGCCTTTGACTGTGTGGATCACAATAAACTGGAAAATTCTGAAAGAGATGGGACTACCAGACCACCTGACCTGTCTCTTGAGAAACCTATATGCAGGTCAGGAAGCAACAGTTAGAACTGGACATGGAACAACAGACTGGTTCCAAATAGGAAAAAGAGTATGTCAAGGCTGTATATTGTCACCCTGCTTATTTAACTTCTTTGCAGAGTACACCATGAGAAACGATGGGCTGGAAGAAACACAAGCTGGAATCAAGATTTCCAGGAGAAACATCAGTAACCTCAGATATGCAGATGACACCACCCTTATGGCAGAAAGTGAAGAGGAACTAAAAAGCCTCTTGATGAAAGTGAAAGTGGAGAGTGAAAAAGTTGGCTTAAAGCTCAAAACTCAGAAAACTAAGATCATGGCATCTGGTCCCATTGCTTCATGGCAAATAGATGGGGAAACAGTGGAAACAGTGGCTGACTTGATTTTTGGGGGCTCCCAAATCACAGCAGATGATGACTGCAGCCATGAAATTAAAAGACGCTTACTCTTTGGAAGGAAAGCTATGATCAACCTAGATAGCATATTAAAAAGCAGAGAAATTTCTTTGACAACAAAGGTCCATCTAGTCAAGGCTATGATTTTTCCAGTGGTCATGTATGGATTTGAGAGTTGGACTGTGAAGAAAGCTGAGCACTGAAGAATTGATGCTTTTGAACTGTGGTGTTGGAGAAGACTCTTGAGAGTCCCTTGGACTGCAAGGAGATCCAACCAGTCCATTCTGAAGGAGATCAGTCCTGGGTGTTCATTGGAAGGAATGATGCTAAAGCTGAAACTCCAGTATTTTGGCCACCTCATGCGAAGAGTTGACTCATTGGAAAAGACTCTGATGCTAAGAGGGATTGGGGGCAGGAGGAGAAGGGGACGACAGAGGATGAGATGGCTGGATGGCATCACTGACTCGATGGATGTGTGTTTGAGTGAACTCCAGGAGTTGGTGATGGACAGGGAGGCCTGGTATTAGACTGTCCTTTCCTGCCTTAAATCCTGGTCCTTGCTTCTCCTTCTTATTACCAAGTGTCCTTGGTGGCATCTTTTTTTTCCAGAATCGGGCACTTTCATCTATAGTAGAAAACTGTTCAGCAGATATTCTCTCTGCGATTTTCTTAATGGTGTCTGGGAACATCTGCTGCCTCGTGGTGGATGAATCTTCTGCTATCATGACATTTTTAAAGCCAGATCAGATCAGATCAGATCAGTCGCTCAGTCGTGTCTGACTCTTTGCGACCCCATGAACTGCAGCACGCCAGGCCTCCCTGTCCGTCACCAACTCCTGGAGGTCACTCAGACTCACATCCATCGACTCAGTGAAGCCATCCAACCATCTCATCCTGTCGTCCCCTTCTCCTCCTGCCCCCAATCCCTCCTAGCATCAGAGTCTTCTCCAATGAGTCAACTCTTCGCATGAGGTGGCCAAAATACTGGAGTTTCAGCTTTAGCATCATTCCTTCCAAAGAAATCCCAGGGCGAATCTCCTTCACAATGGACTGGTTGGATCTCCTTGCAGTCCAGATCAGATCAGATCAGATCAGTCGCTCAGTCGTGTCCGACTCTTTGCGACCCCATGAACCGCAGCACGCCAGGCCTCCCTGTCCATCACCAGCTCCCGGAGGTCACCCAGACTCGCATCCATCGAGTCAGTGATGCCATCCAGCCATCTCATCCTCTGTCATCCCCTTCTCCTCCTGCCCTCAATCCCTCCCAGCATCAGAGTCTTCTCCAATGAGTCCACTCTTCGCATGAGGTGGCCAAAATACTGGAGTTTCAGCTTTAGCATCATTCCTTCCAAAGAAATTCCAGGATTGATCTCCTTCAGAATGGACTGGTTGGATCTTCTTGCAGTCCAAGGGACTCTCAAGAGTCTTCTCCAACACCACAGTTCAAAAGCATCAATTCTTTGGCGCTCAGCCCTCTTCACAGTCCAGCTCTCACATCCATACATGACCACAGGAAAGACCATAGCCTTGACTAGGCGAACCTTTGTTGGTAAAGTAATGTCTCTGCTTTTGAATATGCTATCTAGGTTGGTCATAACTTTCATTCCAAGGAGTAAGCGTCTTTTAATTTCATGGCTGCAGTCACCATCTGCAGTGATTTTGGAGCCCAGAAAAACAAAGTCTGACACTGTTTCCACTGTTTCCCCATCTATTTCCCATGCAGTGATGGGACCAGATGCCATGATCTTCGTTTTCTGAATGTTGAGCTTTAAGCCAACCTTTTCACTCTCCACTTTCACTTTCATCAAGAGGCTTTTTAGCCCCTCTTCACTTTCTGCCATAAGAGTGGTGTCATCTGCATATCTGAGGTTATAGATATTTCTCCCGGCAATCTTGATTCCAGCTTGTGTTTCTTCCAGTCCAGCATTTCTCATGATGTACTCTGCATATAAGTTAAATAAACATGGTGACAATATGCAGCCTTGACGTACTCCTTTTCCTATTTGGAACCAGTCTGTTGTTCCATGTCCAGTTCTAACTGTTGCTTCCTGACCTGCATACAGATTTCTTAAGAGGCAGATCAGGTGGTCTGGTATTCCCATCTCTTTCAGAATTTTCCATAGTTTATTGTGATCCACACACTCAAAGGCTTTGGCATAGTCAATAAAGCAGAAATAGATGTTTTTCTGGAACTCTCTTGCTTTTTCCATGATCCAGCGGATGTTGGCAATTTGATCTCTGGTTCCTCTGCCTTTTCTAAAACCAGCTTGAACATCAGGAAGTTCACGGTTCACATATTGCTGAAGCCTGGCTTGGAGAATTTTGAGCATTACTTTACTAGCGTGTGAGATGAGTGCAATTGTTCGGTAGTTTGAGCACTCCTTGGCATTGCCTTTCTTTGGGGTTGGAATGAAAACTGACCTTTTCCAGTCCTGTGGCCACTGCTGAGTTTTCCAAATTTGCTGGCATATTGAGTGTAGCACTTTCACAGCATCATCATTCAGGACTTGGAATAGTTCCACTGGAATTCCATCACCTCCACTAGCTTTGTTCGTAGTGATGCTTTCTAAGGCCCATTTGACTTCACATTCCAAGATGTCTGGCTCTAGGTCAGTGATCACATCATCATGATTATCTGGGTCTTGAAGCTCTTTTTTGTACAGTTCTTCTGTGTATTCTTGCCACCTCTTCTTAATATCTTCTGCTTCTGTTAGGTCCACACCATCTCTGTCCTGGGACTCTCAAGAGTCTTCTCCAACACCACAGTTCAAAAGTATCAATTCTTCGGCACGCAGCCTTCTTCACAGTCCAGCTCTCACATCCATACATGACCACAGGAAAGACCATAGCCTTGACTAGGTGAACCTTTGTTGGCAAAGTAATGTCTCTGCTTTTGAATATGCTATCTAGGTTGGTCATAACTTTCCTTCCAAGGAGTAAGCATCTTTTAATTTCATGGCTGAGACATTCTTTAGAGTATATAACTTCATTGCTAACACTAGCAAGGGGGTACTCTTTCTGCCCCCTTCTGATGCCTATGTCAGAAGCTTTCTCTATCTCCTTTATACTTTAATAAAACTTTATTACACAAAAGCTCTGAGCGATCAAGCCTCGTCTCTGGCCCCGGATTGAATTCTTCTCCTCCGGGGGCCAAGAATCCCGATGTCTTCGTGTGATTCAACAACAGCCTTTCATCTAGAACTGCTATACTATATACTATTGCTATTACAGAGACTTTGGATTGATGGAACTTGCTTCCAGTGTATAATATGTCACAAATACTTTAAAATGTAAAAATAGCATAGTATTGCTGCTACTGCTGCTAAGTTGCTTCAGTCGTGTCCGACTCTGCATGACCCCATAGACGGCAACCCACCAGGCTCCCCCATCCCTGGGATTCTCCAGGCAAGAACGCTGGAGTGGGTTGCCATTTCCTTCTCCAATGCATGAAAGTGAAAAGTGAACGTGAAGTTGCTCAGTCGTGTCCGACTCTTAGCGATCCCATGGACTGCAGCCCACCAGGCTCCTCCGTCCATGGGATTTTCCAGGCAAGAGTACTGGAGTGGGGTGCCATTGCCTTCTCCAGCATAGTATTATGTTTATACAATACATAATTTATAGCATAGCACTTGGATAGAAAGGGAAATGTTAAGACAATGGCAAGAAAGACCATGGGAGGGTGACCTAGAAAGCACAGGACTGAGAGAAAAATGAAGGAGATGGCAAATGACGGCAAGCCTTAGGACTTGGAGAAAGATGGATGAGTATCTTAGTGAAAGATTGTAGTAAAGATAAGTGAGACATGAATTTAGAGAAAGGAGAGTTGAGGATGAGTTATGTAAATTTAATAATCTAATCTGCCCCTCCAACTCCCCAAGATATGAGGCTGAATGTTCATTAGCCAAGATCAATAAACTGAGACTGAAACTTTAGGGAAGGCTATAAAAGGTGCCTCCAGAAGTTGTGTTTTTTAAGGAATGAATTACCACTTATCTTTCTTGTGTATTAGTTTTAAGTTTTGCCATCTCTCAAAACTCCCTCTAAGGATTTGAGAAATGTCACTATCTTTGATTTAGCTTTACTTTTACATACATATGTACAGTTGACCCTTGAGCAACAAAGGTTTGAACCATGTAGGTCCATTTATATGTGGAGTTTTTTTTTCAATAAATATCTGGAACTTTTTTTGAGATTTGCGATAATTTGAAAAAACTTGCAGGCCAACCACATAGCCTAGAAATATGGAAAAAATATTCTGAAGTTAGGTATATCATGAATGCATGAAGTATAAATAGATACTAGTCTATTTTACCATCTAATACCATAAGATACACACAAATCTATTAAGACAAGTTAAAATTTATCAAAACTTATGCACAGACCATTCATGACACCATTCACACTCAAGAGTAATGTATACAAATATAAAGATGCACTATTAAACTGTAACTGAAATAAATTAACTATAGTCCACATTGTACTACTGTAATAATTTTGTAGCTCTCTCCTGTTACTCTTCTGGTGAGCTCAAGTGTTGCAAGTCTCTGCCTGAAATGCTGAATGATGCTAATCATCTCCTTGTGAGCAGTTCATTTCTCCAGTAAATCGTATACTACAGTAAAAAGTGATCTCTTGCAGTACTCATACATTTTGTGTTGTGTTTACTGCAATACTATAAACCATAAATAACTCCAGGGGACCCAGATGAAGTGCCCCTAGTGATGCTAGAAGTGCACTCAAGAAGCAAAGTCACGACATGAACAACAAAAAAACCCTGAATTACTTGGTATGTACCCCAGCTTGAAGTCTGCGGCTGTTCCTGCCCTCCATCTCAAGATAAATAAATCCAGAGTAAGGACTATTGCCAAAAAAAAGGAGGGGGGTGGATTTGTGAAGCCATGGTTGCAGCTACACCAGCAGACTCAAAACCCTTGTTCTTTTTCAGAAATACTTGTCTATCTCACAAGGAAAATCCAGCTTTGACATGGGTGCAGGATTGCTTTACGAAAGGCATACCTATAGACACTAGTATGATTGGGGAAAAGGTGAAGCCATTATTTGGCAACTTAAGAATCTGCCTGCAAAGCAGGAGATCTGGTTCGATCTCTGAGTTGGGAAGATTCCCTGGAGAAGGGAATAGCAACCCACTCCAGTATTCTTGTGACTAATTCTTTCATTTTCAAACCCAAAGGAAGATGAAGGAGCTAAAGCTGGAGAAACTAATGCCAGCAAAGATGGTGTGATAATTTTATAAAGAGGCTTGGTGACTGCAGCCATGAAATTAAAAGATGCTTACTCCTTGGAAGGAAAGTTATGACCAACCTAGATAGCATATTCAAAAGCAGAGACATTACTTTGCCAACAAAGTTTCACCTAGTCAAGGCTATGGTCTTTCCTGTGGTCATGTATGGATGTGAGAGCTGGACTGTGAAGAAGGCTGAGCGCCGAAGAATTGATGCTTTTGAACTGTGGTGTTGGAGAAGACTCTTGAGAGTCCCTTGGACTGCAAGAAGATCCAACCAGTCCATTGTGAAGGAGATCAGCCCTGGGATTTCTTTGGAAGGAATGATGCTAAAGCTGAAACTCCAGTATTTTGGCCACCTCATGCGAAGAGTTGACTCATTGGAGAAGACTCTGATGCTGGGAGGGATTGAGGGCAGGAGGAGAAGGGGATGACAGGATGAGATGGCTGGATGGCATCACTGAGTCAATGGATGTGAGTCTGAGTGACCTCCGTGAGTTGGTGATGGATAGGGAGGCCTGGCGTGCTGCAGTTCATGGGGTTGCAAAGAGTCGGACACGACTGAGCGACTGATCTGAAAGAATGTCTCAGGTTGTAAAGACTTAATTTACATTTTAAGATAACACTGTCTTCAGGCAGGATACATCCTGGAAAAGGCCAGGTATACCCCCCTAATTTACATTTTAAGATAACACTGTCTTCAGGCAGGATACATTATCGTTGTATAATCCTAAGGAATGTGGAGAAAGAAAAAAAGTTTGTCCTTTCTTCCTCCTTGAGAATTCCAGACCCCTCTCTCCTTGGGGACTCCTAGACTCCTTATCAATCTGCCTAGGACATGACTCTCTCATAGTTGTAGCCTATTAGTACTGCTGTAACTCCTCTCAAAGTATATTTAATCTGTTATTAGTTTAATAAATGTGGGTGAGCTTTATTCATTGGATTCTCTTCTGATCTAAACAACAGAAGCTAGTAGTAGTAGATAAGCTGTGTAATATTGCCTTCATAGTTTCTGATTACTTAATATTGACTACTGTCTAATTAGAAATATGATGCTTACATCAAACACTTGGATTTTGAACAAATCATTTTAATACAGAGGAAAAATTTGCTAGCTTTTCACGTTTACCTGCTCTCTAGCAAGTAGTTGGATATATGACTAAGAAAAGGAGCAGCACAAGTCACTTGGTCCCTAAGTCCACAGAAGATCTTTATGAAGATGAAACTGGGACAGTGCATTCTTCAGATCAGATCAGATCAGTCGCTCAGTCGTGTCCAACTCTTTGCGACCCCATGAACCGCAGCACGTCAGGCCTCCCTGTCCATCACCAGCTCCCAGAGGTCACCCAGACTCACACCCATCAAGTCAGTGATGCCATCCAGCCATCTCATCCTCTGTCGTCCCCTTCTCCTCCTGCCCTCAACCCCTCCCAGCATCAGAGTCTTCTCCAATGAGTCAACTCTTCGCATGAGGTGGCCAAAATACTGGAGTTTCAGCTTTAGCATCATTCCTTCTAAAGAAATTCCAGGATTGATCTCCTTCAGAATGGACTGGTTGGATCTTCTTGCAGTCCAAGGGACTCTCAAGAGTCTTCTCCAACACCACAGTTCAAAAGCATCAATTCTTCGGCGCTCAGCCTTCTTCATTCAATGTCACAGTAATCCAAATCTATGCCCCAACCAGTAACACCGAAGAAGCTGAAGTTGAACGGTTCTATGAAGACCTACAAGACCTTTTAGAACTAACACCCAAAAAAGATGTCCTTTTCATTATAGGGGACTGGAATGCAAAAGTAGGAAGTCAAGAAACACCTGGAGTAACAGGCAAATTTGGCCTTGGAACACGGAATGAAGCAGGGCAAAGACTAACAGAGTTTTGCCAAGAAAATGCACTGGTCATAGCAAATACCCTCTTCCAACAACACAAGAGAAGACTCTATACATGGACATCACCAGATGGTCAACACCGAAATCAGATCGATTATATTCTTTGCAGCCAAAGATGGAGAAGCTCTATAAATTCAGCAAAAACAAGACCAGGAGCTGACTGTGGCTCAGACCATGAACTCCTTATTGCCAAATTCAGACTGAAATTGAAGAAAGTGCATTCTTATTCATAACTTAAAGCTATTTCTGCTGCTGCTGCTGCTAAGTCGCTTCAGTTGTGTCTGACTCTGTGTGACCCCATAGATGGCAGCCCACCAGGCTTCCCCATCCCTGGGATTCTCCAGGCAAGAACACTGGAGTGGGTTGCCATTTCCTTCTCCAATGCAGGGAAGTGGAAAGTGAAACGTGAAAGGGAAGTTGCTCAGTTGTGACCCCATGGACTACAGCCCACCAGGCTCCTCTGTCCATGGGATTTTCCAGGCAAGAGTACTGGAGTGGGGTTCCATTGCCTTCTAGGGAATCTTAATTCCCAAAAAAATTATACAGAATCATCATTCTACTCAGTCATCAAACTGGCTCACATCTTAAGAGTCATTTGGGAGTATCTCAGAGGTTTAACTCCTGGGAGCTAGCCATGCTAGCTCTGGTCTTCCCTAACAGTCCCAGACCTTCAGGAGAGCTCTTAGATCAGTTTAATAAATGTGGGTGAGCTTTATTCATTGGATTTTTAAATATTAACATGTGCATGAATCACCAGGTGATCTTGTTAAACTATGGATTCTGCCTCAGTAGATCTCTGGGGTAGTTCTTTGAGTCTGCCTTTCTAAGACATGCACAGCTGATGCCAGTGCTGCTGGTCTGTGAGCCACACAGAGTAGCAAGGTCTTACTCTGCTGATTTTCAGTCTTGTGTACATTGGAATCAGTGGAGAGCACTGAAATTGCTGGTGCGTGAGTCCTACCTTAGAGAATATCTGATTGAACTGGTACAAGGCAGTGGCCCAGGAAGCAGGATTTTTCAAAGTTCCTCAGTTGTTTCTCATGTGTGGTCAAGCTGGAGAGCCTGAGCCTTGGATGTGATCATCCCAGCCTTGGGTGTGATTCTCACCCCTCTTTTGCATTAAGTCTTATCATCTTTATCCCTCTTTTTCTCCATCAGACTCACCTTGCAAAAACAAACAAGCAAACAAAAAAACTACACACACAACATCACCAAAAGAAACAAAAACCTTGCCCAACACCCTACCTGTACCTCAAGCAGCTGAATGTAGCCACAAGTCTCCAGTGGGTCCCAGCACTGCTGGTCTAACTCTTCCAGCTTATTTCAAACCTTCTCTTCTCTCACCCCCTCAAAGCCCCCCTCTCCATTCTGCACACAACTCATCTATCACTTTAAGATAAGAAAGCAAACTGGAAGAATCACTTTATCTTTGCATCATAACCATATTCTTTTCCTGCTTTCTGCATCCCAACCAAGCCTGGTTCCAGGCCCTCTCACTTATCCAGTGAATCACCTCCTGAAAAGACCCCTTTCATTCCTGAGTCCTAAGTGTCCCACTTTTCTGGATTATTTCCATCACTCTTTTTTAACAATTTATTTTTAATTGGAGGATTACTGCTTAACAAAGTTGTGTTGGTTTCTGCCGTACAAAGTAAATCAACCATAAGTATGTGTATACATGTATCCCCTCCCTCTCGGACCTCCCTCCCAGCCTCCCTACCCCTCTAGGCCATCTTTTAGGTGCTGTAACAGTCCCATCACCAGCAAAGCCTTTTGAGCCATTTTCCAGTCACTGCCCACTTTCTCTGCTCTTCCCTCACTTGCCAGTCCAACAACTCTCTTCAAGTCTGAGAAGTGACCTGCAGGCCAGATGCAGGGTTTATCTTCCTGGGGTCTCTCTCACCTGCATTTGATCCAGGGAGCACTCCTTCTTTATTAAAATTCTTAGTCGCCGTCATGTCCCTCACCTGGGTCACACTCTCCCACACACACTGGCCTCAGTATTGCCTCTCCAGATATCCCCAACTGCCTCACCTGTGCATGGCTGAACCCTCCCTTTTCTCAGGGCCCCTATCCGTCATCTCCTAAGAAAGGCCTCCCCTGCACTTTCTTTACATGAGTCTTCACCACCCAGCCCCACACCCTCTGTGTCTGCTAACTGATTTTTCACCACCTGGAATATGTTCCTGGGCTTTTGTCCATGAATTTATCAGAGGGCTCATCCAGTAATAAAACAAAACCCATAAGAGCTGGGACTTCGCTTACTTAATTTTCTACTCTCTGCCCAGAATTTGATCACATCTGACACATAGTAGACACTCAATAAATACATGCTAAATACATGAATGTTGCTGAAACGTTTCTCCAATTCCCCCTGAGAACGCGTAAGCCCACTGGCTGTCCATTAGAGACAAACAACTCAATTGCAAAATTTCCCTTCTGATTCGTAACTGAATGTCAATGGCATTTCTTGTCGCTGATGAAAAGAGTTTATGTATTCTAACTAACCCACTAGCTGTCTCCACCTTGATTCGTGGAGCTGCTTTGTCTTCCTTTTCCTGTAATAAACTGGCACATCTTTGGCCTCTGTGTGCACATGTCTACAAACTTGCCTCGGGTCTCCAGGGAGTAACTGTTCCAAGAGCTTGAGTTCTTTAGGGGAAAAAAAAGAACCCATTTCTTTAAAAATACATAATTGCTGCCTCTCCTGAGATATTTTTACAGTGTGTCCCTGGAGGAGGAATTCCAGCTGATGGGCCAGTGCAGGGCAGAGGCCCCTAGACAGACTGTCTGGCTCCAACTCATGCTCTGTGCTAACACGGCTAATAGGCGTTAGAATTTTGATGCAGAGAAGTGCCGTCCTTGATCCTGACTTTGTTCTACAGTGGTCACATCTGGCTGAGAAGCACAGCTGAGGGCCAAGAGCTGCTCGTTTTCTTCATCTCCTCTCTCTCTCTGTTTCTGGGGCTCTTGTCTCTCTCTCTCTCTTTACAACAAATATCTTGGGAATAGGTTCAGTATTTCATAGAGCATTACACAGAGTAAATTTCAATTGGCAGAGGTTCAGTTTGCCCCACGTGAAACTTTGAGCTGATTGGAACTGTTCTACGTGTATAATATGCATCAGAGCTGCCACAAAACCCTGTTACTGCCTTTATTATCCCACTTTCCCCCTCTATCCAAATTTTCACTGTCACTTCATTCCAGACCCTAAATTCAACACTCACTACAGTTAAACTGAGAAAAGGCAGTAACCCTTGATTCATAAGGTGCCCATAATTCTACAAACATCTAATGAAAACGAGCAAACATCTCTGTATAAAACTTGGGTTCAGTTCAGAAATATGTTTAACTCTCAAATGCCTGATAAAACCGTGGGATTGTAGGCTCTGACAACTCCTGGCTGGTGGTCTGGCGAGGGAGAGGGTGCCCAACATGAGAGTGACCTCCACCAAATTCTTGCTCATCTTTTTGGATTCTTACATCTGTAGGCCCGTCCGTTGGAAAACAGGGCACTAGAGTCTGCTTACTTAGAGTTAGCTATTCCAGTGACTTAGTAAACTGGAGGGGAGGGGAGTAGTATTAGATATGTGAAAGTAAGCCCTCACTCGACCTTCTCTTAGAGACAAGACCAGCACCTCTTACAAGCATGGTTTTCCTTGGCTTGTGGGATGGCTGTTCATAGCCCTTCTGTGCCAGGCCTTCAACATAGCTTTCAACAGGCCTGGCTCTCTCGAAACCTTAGCAAAATACAGCTAGTTCACACTCAGGCAGACCTCAAATCGAAACTCTCCCAGTTAACAAATGATGTTTTGCCAAAATGCTTAACTGAGTCCTGGCTCTAGGAAACTGTGTGATGTGGGATTGCCATAGCTCAAGAGATAAACCAACAGCCCCTTCATTGCCACGGGATTGCGTTCCAGTGCGATTCTCAAGAACAGCTTTCATCACATCCTATGCTAGAGTTCCTTGTTGGAGAATTCCTGTTGGTTTTTTAAAAATTATATTTGTTTGCATGTCCACTGGCTGCCCAAAATGCATTCTTTATGGATTTTCCTATCACTGCTTGGGTTGCATGGAGAGTTACATACTACAGAAGCGTGGCATCGATGAAAGTAACAATCAAAGAGGAACAGTATGTTTTCCCCTTTCCCATAAATCTGATCTGTAAATGCAAAGAATGGGAGGCATGAACATAAGAAATTTAAAAATTGTATCTAAAACTTAAAAAAGGAAAATTGGCAAATAATAAGATAAGACTTTAAGCAATCTAGCCTTGAGAAAGAAAACCTTTCCTGTAAAGACATTGCTGAACCCCTGTCTGAAATATATATCTTTGGGGCAGTAATCATCAGAAACATAACGGAGTCCTGTGGAGCTCAGTTTTATTGTCTTGAATCAGTGAACATTCCTCAAAAGCATAGAGTGTCACTAATGGAATTATATGTTTTCATGCTATAATTACATTTGATTTTTCCTGATATCTCTGTAGGCTTTTTGTTCATGGTCCCTTGACTAGACAGAATATTTACAATTTTTTGTGTGTCATTAGCCTATTCAATCCCTACACTCATCCCCCTCATAATAAGAGAGACTAGAAATAGGACTTTTTAACAGAAAAAAAGACCTTTTTTTAAATTTTTACCTTCAGAGGTTACCTGTCAACATCAGCAACAAAACACAAACAACAGCAAAAAGAAATAAGAAGAATGTTATACTCGAAGAAAATAGAGTAAGAGATCACTCTGAGTTTTGAAACTCTTTGAGACACAAAATAGGCACTTAATCTTTTTGTTCTTGATCTTGAATGAATACTTGTTGGATGAAACAGAATTTATTTGATCTTGCTTGCCTGGTAGCTCAGCTGGTAAAGAATCTGCCTGCAGTGTAGGAGACCTGGGTTCAATCCCTGGGTTGGGAAGATACCCTGGAGAAGAGAAAGGCTACCCACTCCAGTATTCTGACCTGGAGAATTCCATGGACTATCCATGGAGAAACAGAGTCGGACACGACTGAGTGACTTTCACTGTCACTTTGGGTGTGTGGGTGTGTAGAGCACTTGGGTGCTCCAAATGATCCTGTCACTGGAAGAAAGATGAATTTAGCAGTAGAGTAATACTGACCGGAGGACACAGTACCAAGATGCCATCAAGTATGTGAACAACGAATCTCTGTTTTGAGAAGAGAGAATGTCTAGCCATCAAATCACAGAAATCACCAAGAAAGAGACATAAGCAGTTATAATATTATGTTGACACCCAACATATGATTGTCTTCTCTTCATCTTCTCCCACATCAAGTCTTAGCTTTGCCCAGCATCTCAGTGACCTCCTTCCTTCTAAGCACTCAATTCCTATTCTGTACATTTTCATCACTACAGAATAGGAGAATGACCCTTCAAATATGCATACACTCTAAGGTTCCCCCCACCCCCAAAGCATATTAGAAGCAAAAGGGAAAAGAATGATTCTTGGTATATAGGTGTGGAATGAAGAGAGTCTTCTGCATGCTAAGTAGAGTAAGTTTGGGAGTCTATATAAACAATGCTAGTCCTGACCTGGGTTGTATATGCTTATCATAAAATGAACTGAAGTTAGCCTTACATTTCCCCAAGTTTAAATACATTTCTTGAAATGCCATTTATTAGATCACTGAAAACACAAGTGTGGTTCTCTGTCCTCAGATCCCTACAGTCTGGCTGCTAGCCCAGCCACTCAACCCAAATCAGCCTCCAAGGTCTTCCAAAATAACTTCTCAGCCAAAATCAATAGTATCCTCTAGACCTGTCAGCTCCATCTGAAACCATTTTTTCCTCCCTGCTAACACCCATTCTGGTCTCAGATTCTGAAGATTCGTCCTTCCAGGCTTTCTATTTTCTCATCTCCAGAATCACATCCAGAGCAGTTCTCCTTTAGAGATCTTTCCAACTTTGAAATTTTAAACAGAAGGTTTTTGCATTAATTATTGCCCTAGCTCCAGCCCTAAACTCTCCTTACTTTTAAAAATAAAGTTTTACACCTCTGTGCCAGGCTTTCAACTGTAATTAATTGTGGTAAAGTACCAACTCTGATTTTCATTCTCAACTCCTTGCTGCTGTATAATCTCTTGGTTTCTGTAAACAAACATTAAGTCACTTTGACTTTTTACTAATCCCCTTACTTTCATTAAACATCTAGATGTATATATTTTATTTTTATACATTTATGTATTACATTTACTGAATTAATGTTTTTAGTCATCCTCCACCCTTCCCTCTTCATCCCTAGTCAAATGCAGGTGGGATCATACTTTATAAAGATTCAGATAAATATTGTGTGTTGATCAGAATGCAATTAATATTGAAGGTGTGGTTCCATCAATCTCTACCAGCTCTTCTTATCCCACTCCAGACAGCACCGCCTGCTCAGGTCCCACAAACATCCAATAAATCTACCTTTCTCTCTCTTTTCCACTTCTTAGTTGTTGTCATTCTTAAAAGGATGTCCTTTACTCTTTTTAACAGATCCGCTCCATTCTTCAGTGGAGAATTACCTTTCTCCAAAGGACTTTGTGGAGTATATGTAAACTCCTATGAACCAGCTTGCTTCCTTCCTCCTCTTCTCATGAATATATAGCTTTATGTGAAAGTATATCTAAGTCATCTTTCTGTGCATATCAATTCCTGTAAATTCACAGATGTATCAGTATATCTAGCATATTTTAGATAACACTTTAGAAAGGCACCTTTCTATTAATCAGGAAAATCTTTTGCATTCTTAGGTTAAAAATCCCTACAGTCTCCCCATCCCCACAACCATATGCACTTAAGATAATTTTCAATAAACAAAGTTATTATTAAAAATTACTTCATACTGTGTGCATTTCCTTTTCAGGATCCCCCCATGGCTGTGACCCTTGGACTTCGAATGGAGGAAATGATTTTTAATCTTGCTGATACACATTTATTTTTTAATGATTTAGAGGTAAGAATTTTAAAAGGTAAGAATAGTTGTATCCAACTATTAAAACTCATATCTTTTCTAGATATATGCAGATAACCTCGAAAAAAACCTGGAAAGATAGAAATTTTAGCTCAAGAGAAAAGTAAAGTTTCTGTCAAGGGAGACATTGTGTATGAAAAATAAACAAAAGCTAAACTGTGTTCATGAAAGATATATACTTACTGGCACACACTGAGAATAGAAATGTCTTCAAAAAGGAGGTCTTGCCTTGCTGTCCCATACAATGCACCCCTATCCGCTGCTCCTGGTCCTTTTAGTGTCTCAGCCACAATTCATTTTATCTTTGAAATCAACATTAGCTTTTCCAGATTATTAACCAGGATGCAATTTAGTTTAATGATTGCACAATAGTCACAGATACTGCTCCTGGTGCTATCATGGATCATTAAGTTTTATAGATAATTTGAAACCTAATTCTAGTCATTATCATTCCCTATTTATTCCTCTTCTGGATAAAACCTTGCAAGAACTATTTATGTAGTACTTCTGACCGGTTTGATTGCATTTATTTTCTCTCTTTTCCTAATTTATCTTTTCATTTCCAACCTTAAACTAAGAAAAACTAAAAGCAGTAACAACAAACTGAAAGAACCCAAGAAAAATAGCCTCAGGATAGCTGAATAAATACTGTAATAGGGTATATAATCTGAGTGCTAATGGTCTGAGTCATTAGGTATTTAGATGATGAAATTTAAATAACTGAGTAGCATGGGCACTGGGAAGGGATTGGCACAACTAGACTGAAATAGACTTTTCTTTCTCTTTTTAAAATGATCCATTCAAATCCATTCAGTTTTTTTGGCTCCTGGTTTCACAATGAAATTAAAGTGTTTACCTATAATCACAGTATGAATGAAGATGGGGATTGTTATTACTGAATCTGCACCTTGTGTTTGACATTTCCGCTAATTAGTTACCAACCTTTTGTAATAAATACGTTTATCATATAATTTTTGTAGAGAAGATACTGTACGGTCCATCAGCATATCACATCTAAGTGTACCTGCTAAGTGGTAGAATTGGGATTTGACACTTTGGAATCTACCAGGCTCCAAAACACGTACTCAGCCCCCCATACCACGCTGAAATTAACAGACAGCTGAGAGGCAGATAAGCCAAGTTAGTCAGTGTCTTAAATAAGTTTTTTTTTTTTTTTTAAATGACAAGGTCTTAAACTCAGTTTTAAGGTATCTCAAGTAAAAGATATGTTGTTCAGCATATCCCATAAATGTATGGGCTGGAAATATGTGTAATAGCATTTTCTTTCCTATTCTTTCTTCATTGAGTCACTGTGTCTACTGGATAATAAAATTTTAAATTCTGTTTAGAGAGGTTTTATTGTTTTCTTTAATAGACAGTATGAAAGATCAGTATTCTTGGGCAAGTCTTCCAGTTTTAGATAATAAGAAATAATAATCACCTCTCTAAAACCTGATATAAATTAACCTTGCTACTTATTTCTGTCTAGTGTACAGAATGACTCTTTATATACAGGCTAATAGAAAACACACTTTAACCTTTTAGGAACTTGAATTTTTTATACGTGTATGGTGATAACATATAACTTACTGGTTTTTCTGTTGGGTGGGTAAAATGGATGAGTCTCATTCTGAAAAAGAATTCTTAAAATTATTATTCCTCTCAAATCTGTGAAACACACACACACAAAAGGAGTTTAATGTGATTTTACCCAAGTTTATAGCTTTATTTCATTTCAATTATTGTTTTTTACTAGACATGAATGGAATAAATGACCGTTTAGGTTTCTTAGTGGTACTTTTGAAGCCAGATGGAATAAATTTACCACCCAACTTCTAATAGAACACTAAAGTGAGAATTTGAAAGTAGTGTATGATGAATTTAAATATACCTTTAGCAATTTTGACATGAATATTGGCATATCAGAAACATATGGTTGGCTCTCATGCTTTAAGAATTTTTATTTTGGATTAGATACTGTATAAACTATATCTTTAAAATACCCAGAAGGATCTCTGGTAGAAATAGTAAATGAGAAAATATTGGTATTGACTTTCTCTTCTCTGATTATAGTTTTTTAGTTGTGCTTTAGAATGTGATAAAAATTCCATTCAACTCAACCACTAAAATTTAATATCCAACAATAACTTACTGAATCAAAGAAATGATTTTGTCTCTGCATGTAAATTGATTGAGTTCTCAGACAGGAAACACACACACATGCACACACTTCCAAGTGGCCCAAGTAAACTCAAAGGCTTATACTAACTTAAGTGAGATAAGCAAATACTAAAACCAACAAAATCTATAGCTTTCAAAATCATTCAGTCCAGTTACATACATACCCACTATCCTTCTGCATCTGATTTTGAAACTTTACTTTCTCCCAGGTTTTTATTTCAGTAAGCCTCTTACAAGCAAACCTTGGCATGAGCTTCATGACTGGTATTACTCTATATATGCTTCTACTGACATAGAGTGTGTTAAAGAGAATTAAAGAGAATTCCTTAAGAGAATAACTCCATGTTTTGCTTATTATGTTTTTTCCCTCTTGTGCATTTAATCTCTGGGGATTCTTTTTTTTTTAACCAAAAAATCTATGTGAGACAAACCCTTCAATAGAAACTGCAACATGTGTAGTAACAGCTGCTCTCACATAATTCCTTGAAAGATGCAAATTTAAATCCTCTTAATAGAAACTTCACTACATCCTTTCCAACTGTAGAGAAGGCAGATGCTCACTCTGCTGCCCCTAAGAAGTGGATGCTCTCCATTTAAATAATATGTTATTTCAGTTAAAATAACTTCCAGAAGAGAAGGCACCAAGGAGTTTGGCTCACAAAAGTGAGAGAAGACTGCTATGGATTATAACTGATATAGATCAGTGACAACTTTGCGGTCACCTTCTAAGACCTTCTAAAATTAAAGAATTTAAGATCAGTGCCAGAATTATTCCAGATGCTTGCGTTCTTACACTAAAGTTTGTTAGAGCCAAAGCATGAAACTCTTCTTAGTATTTTAGGTTTTAGTCAAAATAATTCTTGTAAAGTTCCTCTGAGTGAATGCTAATTGAAGAACAATTATTTAGATTTTTCTAAAAATGTAAGTGATTGAAGTTCAGGTTTCTTTCACTGGACTGTAATCCTCAGGCACAGGTCCAGAGTCAACAAGCATAGTTAACTAGGCATAAATTTAAAGAAAAGTTCCATTTGGAAAAACCTCAAACATAACTTCAAATATGGAACTCACGGTCCAATAAGTTTGATATACTGATGTCCTCAAGAGTAAAAAATAAATTTGAGGGCAAAATGTACAAATTAATCATGTGAGTTAATACTCAAAATGTCAGAGGAATTTCTCTAAAAATTAGATGAGAGAGTATTAGATAAAGAAATGACTTATAATTGCCAGTGTAATTCATAAGAACCCTGATTTTTAATATAATTAGCTTATGGTAAAATTGTGGAAATTGTTTACATTATGAAAGAGTTCAGAACCTCGGTGGAATGAGCAACTTTGCATGATTCCATTTCAATGGTGGTTTAATTTGGTCTTCATACCTAACAGGAATGTCACCAACTCAAGAAATAATTCTTGTCATCTAGAACTGCTTTGCTACATCAGTATTCTGGAAGAACTTTTATTTCCAACTTTCATACTTCCTGGTTACATCTCACCCTTTCCTTTAGAGCTCAGTCTAACAGCTATTATGGTTGGTGTAATGCTTTTCCCTGAGAATTTTCTGGAAACCTTATGCTTTCTTGGGTTAAAGTTTGAGCTGTGCCCTTTTCAATAAATACTCAGTCAAAATGGGAAAGAACCTTTTTAAAATGCCTGTCTTGCAGCCTCAGCCCACACTCTGTTCTTTTGCCCTTTCCTTCACTCTTAATACATCTTCTTACAGCCCTTACCATCTAGAATATTTTATATTACCATAAACTTATGTCAGAACATTTAAATTATTGTAGTTATTCTGTCTTGAATTACATTTGTCTAGACTTCTGCTATTTAGTCAACAAAGAATTTTTGAGTGATTGCTTTGTGCCAGATTATGCTTTAAATGTGGTTTTATCCAGGTGACCCAAACAGCCCCCTCAGGGAGCTTCCAGTCAGATTAACTTTTAAGGCCCTCCCTTATCTGTGAATGTATTTATTCAAAAGTTAAACCCATAATTTATATTCCTCATGTGAATCTTTAAGATTAATTTACCTGGATTTTCAAATTATCTACTAAAATTGTATTGATTGAGGTACTCACTAAGTTTCATATTTTAAAAGAAGCCTGAGCCAGGTAATTTATCCTCACACTGCAGCAGGATCTAATATACTCAAGTGTAGAAAGCTGGAGATGAGATATTAAATGTTTCACTGTCGGATACTTTCAAGTCCTATGATAATTGTAAATAGTAGCTGAAAAGTCTTCAGTATGGTATCTTATCTTCAAATGTAATGATTTTTTAGAGTTGATTTTGAAAGATAAGCACTTAATATATATAGTCAGTTTCTGTGAGTTTGACTGGAATAATGTGATGAGAAAAAAATGAGGTCCGGAAGACTAAACCATACTTACTCTGAAAGTGAAAAGTGAAAGTGAAGTCACTCAGCCATGTCTGACTCTTTACGACCCCATGGACTGTAGCCTTCCAGCCTCCTCTGTCCGTGGGATTTTCCAGGCAAGAATAGTGGACTAGGTTGCTATTTCCTTCTCTAGAGGATCTTCCCAACCCAGGATTGAACCCAGATCTCTGGCACTGCAGGCAGACTCTTTATGGTCTGAGCCACCCCAAAGTATTAATAGATTCTCAGTGTTGAAATGCCTTAGCCAGATTCCACCTTCATATCATGTACTACTTCACTGGAGCTTTGCAGATTATTTGAAGATAGAAAAAGAGTCTTAGAACAGCAAAGAAGAATTGAATTATTTTTCCAAAAAGTTGCCATTTGAGTATGCTATAACAGGTCAATTATGTGGATGTATATACCTAAAGTCTGTTTTCCTCTGAATTTGTAGCACATTGAAGATGGTAAATCTTCATTATTTCCCTTTTACTTACAGTATTCTTTTCAGCTTAAAGATTTAAAACAAGCTATAAAAAAAAAAAAAAAAAAACCACCAGCTTCTATGGTTGTTAGCTTTTTGCTGTATTGAAAGACCAGGACTTTTAAAATAACATCACCATGGTTCTTTCGTAGTATCACTCACACTGCAAAAAAGCAGGAAGTCATAGAAATCTCACAGAACACCATAATCATCAAGCCCCTCTGTTGTTGCTCAGCAAATAATACATAATAGTAACCACTGGGGTTAGTTATTAGTCACTCAGCTGTATCTGACACTTTTCAATCCCATGGACTGCAGCTCACCAGGCTTCTCTGTTCATGGGATTTTCCAGGCAAGGATACTGGAGTGGTTTGCTATTTCCTTCTCCAGTGGATCTTCCAGATCCAGGGATCAAACCCGGGTCTCCTGCACTGCAAGCAGATTCTTTACTGACTGAGCTACCAGGGAACACCATTGGGGTGTCCAGCCCCCAAATAAGTTTTGAGTACCTTCAGATTAGCTTTGCCTTCATATTTATGTGTGCATAACAGAAATGACTGGAAGTGATCACCAATATTATTTTTGGGGTAGCAAAGAGTCGGACATGACTGAGTGACTAACGTAACATAATGGTGATTGTAAAGATTCAAAAGAAAATTCCTTATCAGTCATTTTAAGGTTAAAATTAATTTTTTATTTGTTCTAAAGAAAGCCATGTGCCCTGGGGGCTTTAAGGCCCTCGTTTAGATCTTACAGGTTGGAAATAGTGCCATTTCCCAGCATGAGAGAGCAGGAAGGGTGGGAGAGCAGGAAGGGTGGGCAAATGCTGCCCTCTTCTGGCCGTAGCCTGATCAAGTGGAAAGACGGAAAAAGCTTCAAACATGGTGACTAGCATCCTTTGAAAAACAACTCTTCCAATGTTTTTAACAGGAGTGTGATCAAGTTCACATAGATGATGTTTCCTCTGATGACAATGGGCAGGACTTAAGGTAAGCCACGCCTTTAAGTATGCTCTTTCCTACAGAAATTCAGCTGTGAAGTTTTGCACATGTAATTATTTCTTTTATTTCTTTTTAATGTATTTTGGGTGTTGCAGTACCTACAGTTTTGCAACTGATGGCTTCCATGCAGCTGCAAGTAGTGCAAACCTTTGTTTGCCAACAGGTGTAAGAGGAGGGGTTGACTGGATGAGGAAGTTGGCTTTTCGTTACAGAAGAGTAAAAGAATTATACAACACCTACAAGAACAACGTGGGAGGTATGTGTGGCTTTTAACATTTAATAAAGGTACTGCAGATAGAGGTACAATTTGAACTACAGTTTCAAGTTTCGTATTAAGGATGATCCTTTTGTAAAATAAATTACCAAGGACTCATGATGGATGAGAGTAAGCCAGAATTTTTAGTTTCTTGGAGTTGGTGGGAAAAAATCTGACTGCACAGTGAAGTGTACAGCACTGTCAGATGACTTGGGAATTCTTTGTGCCCAGGTGTTTGGTCAAGATATATAGCAGGACATTTGTTTGACCCTTCTTCAGCTGGGACACTCCCAGTGAAAACCAGACAGGGGACCTGATGGAGGCCATGGAAAGAAGACCTATCTAAAGACAAGAGCCCCAGTCATTGAAGCAGAGTTGTTAGCAGGCATTACCTTTCTAGAATCCTATCAGAAATAAACACAGCAGCGCTTTATGTTGTTCCAAAGATATCGACTAAATTTATCCTTTCAAAAATTGCATATTATCTGTCAATATATCTTTGCCATGTATATCATGGTTTTTAAGAGTTCAAATGTTCTATGGGTAGTAACTAAACCATTTTATACTCATTCATAAATTACAGGTAATATCAAAACCTGTGATATCAAAACTAAGATCCTGGATGTGCTTCTTGGTATAATAAACCTTAATGATCTCTATTATTAGGATCAGTTTTAAGTCACCAAAATCCTAGGGTGGGCAAATCCTAGGGATTAGTTATGAGGTCATTTAAGGTTCTTCTCTTAGGGCTTTTTGTTTGTTTCACTTTTTAAACAAAAAGAGAGATGATTGAGAAGTATAAACCAGAATCTAAAATTGAAGAAGACAGTTAAATATATTTGTGAATGCTCTACATGTGTATGTTCACATGTATGTCATAGAGCACAATATAATAAATAAAATTTTCATCTCTAGTGTATATTACACCATACACATCATGAGGGTGGGCTGTGTGTCTGTTGGCCTTGTATCCACTGCCTAGCTAGCTTGAAGCACATAAGACGTTCAGTGGATATTCTGTAACTACAGGAGAACAAAAACATGTAAAACCATGGATAATAATAACGTTAAAACCAAAATGAAGTTTAGGTATGAATGTTCTTCATTTCCAAGTGAGAACCAGCCTCCTGCAGTCTACTGACTTCCCCAGCGGTTTAGGCAGACAACTCAGAAACACATGTTTCCTAATTCACTCTAACATTCTATATAAGAAATTTTTTTAAAAACCAAATAAATAGATATTCTGTTTAAAAGCAATTGAGGGTAATAAATTCAACTTTAAAATAAATATCCCTTTGGGAAATCTGAATTAACTTTTCTCATTAAAGCATGTTATTATATCCCTCTTAAAGGGTATTATTCAGTTCAGTCACTCAGTCATGTCCAACTCTTTGTGACCCCATGAACCGCAGCACACCAGGCCTCCCTGTCCATCACCAAGTACCGGAGTTTACCCAAACTCATTGAGTTTACCCAAATCCATTGAGTCTGTGATGCCATCCAACCATCTCATCCTCTGTTTTCCCCTTCTCCTCTTGCCCTCAATCTTTATTATTATTAAAATTATATAAAAATTAACAAGCTTGCTAGTAAATAATCTTATAGCTGAAGAAGTTTAAACAATGAGATATGAGTCCATTTTGTGATATGTTAGCATCTCTTTATTGAAATAAAGACAAATGAGATTTGATAGAAACTAGAAATTTTGATTTTAAAAATATCCACCTATATATATGTACTCAGTATTCTGAAATAGGATTTGAATAAGAAACTCTATTTTTTAGTCAATTTACATGTTCTTCTTTTATCATGAAAGCAAAAGCTTTCTCTATAAAATTAGTTTAACTACTTCTTTTCTTCTCCTAATACCATTGTAACATTCAGCCATCACCTGTAGCTCTGTCACAGGCTTTAGGATTTTCAAATTCTCAACTCCTTTTTACAAAGCAATGTATTTCTAATAGCTTCAGCATTAATATTAGAAACAAATTCTAAACAATTCTAAAGCTATATGTGGTAACGTCATTATTATTTCAAAGTGGTAATGGCTGTGATTTTTAAGAAAGTAAACATTTTATGACAGTTACAATATTTGGGATTCATATCTCTAGGCGGGTAAATCCTTACTTCCCCCGCTAGACCTATTCTGTCAGCCTACTGGAGTGGGACCCGAGCAGGGGAGTTGTCAGAGGCCCTCCGGTGACTGACGTCATCCGTGCCAGATTCTAGGATCAGTGAAGGCAGAGACTGTGACCCACCCTTCACTGTTACATCCCTAATTTTTAACCCAGACTGTTGCATGTAGAAGTTGTTCAGTAAATGTTTGCGGAATGAATGAATGAATAATCAATTCTGACATGGAAGATCAGGGTTGATTTAAGTCTCTATTTTTGATATAGGTGGTAATAAAAATTATCCATAGTAGACAGAAAAGAGACCAAGCGAGACATCCCTGAAAAACACTGATCTCTTGACTCTGCCCTGCTTTTCCGTGTTGCAGGACTTCTTGGCCCCGCCAAGAGAGATGCATGGCTGCAGCTGAGGGCTGAGATCGAAGGTCTGACAGACTCCTGGCTAACAAATGCACTTAAATCTTTATCAATTATTAGTACGAGGTAAGCCGCATTGTTGCATTTTCTGTATTAATTGTATTGAAAATGTCCTTCTAGTAGTCTGCTGCTGCTGCTGCTAAGTCGCTTCAGTCGTGTCCAACTTTGTGCAACCCCATGGATGGCAGCCCACCAGGCTCCCCTGTCCCTGGGATTCTCCAGGCAAGAACAGTGAAGTGGGTTGCCATTTCCTTCCCCAAAGCATGAAAGTAAAAAGTGAAAGTGAAGTCGCTCAATCGTGTCTGACTCTTAGCGATCCCATGGGCGGCAACCTACCAGGCTCCTCTGTCCATGGGGTTTTCCAGGCAAAAGTACTGGAGTGGGGTGCCATTGCCTTCTAGTAGTCTGCTGCTGCTGCTACTGCTGCTAAGTCACTTCAGTCATGTCCGACTCTGTGCGACCCCATAGACAGAAGCTCACCAGGCTCCCCCGTCCCTGGGATTCTCCAGGCAAGAACACTGGAGTGGGTTGCCATTTCCTTCTCCAATGCATGAAAGTGAAAAGTGAAAGTGAAGTCACTCAGTCGTGTCCGACTCTTAGCGACCCGATGGACGGGAGCCTACCAGGATCCTCTGTCCATGGGATTTTCCAGGCAAAAGTACTGGGGTGGGGTGCCATCTAGCATGTATCAAAATATTTTAATTCCCAGCCTTGTTTTAGAGGTTGAAGGAACCTAACACCTCTGTATATGTGTGTGTGTATGGTGGGATGGGGTATAGAGAATGGAGGTTGCTGCTTTTTATCCATTTCTCCTCATAACCCTTGATAAATCCCATGGGAATGTCATTTGACTTCCAAATTTTTTTTTTTTAAAAGCACTATGTTGGTGGCAAAATACAGAAGATGGTGGCAGAAATATACATTGTTTTTATAATTTGTGCATGTTTTTAAGTATTTTAGGCCATTATAGATAACGTACATAATTCAAACACATCCAAAAAGCAACAGAAAGCTCCTAAATAACTTGTAACCTTTGTGTTGTTTGAACAGAACAGTGAAATGCTGACTTTGGTTAGTGTAGATAATAGAATTGAGTAGACATAATGAGTTGCATTGGAGAAGAAAATGGCAACCCACTCCAGTGTTCTTGCCTGGAACATCCCATGGATGGAGGAGCCTGGTAGGCTGCAGTCCAAGGGGTCGCACAGAGTCGGACACGACTGAAGCGACTTAGCAGCAGCAGCAGCAATGAGTTGTATACCATGTGCCATAAATGCTAATGAATAAAATAATATAAATCTGGAACATGATAACTAAATAGGGTGGGGAAGACTCTTTGTTCTATCCTATTCCTTGGTTTTATTTCTGAGTTGGAGGAATAAATAAAATTATGCTTAGCAAATGTGTGGAGGAATAAATAGAATTATGCTTAGCAAGTGTGCTTAGCAAAACAAAATTCAGAGAAGAGCTAATATTTGGACTGGTTGAATCAAGATTCAGAGAAACCTTAACAAAGTAAAAGGGGAGTCTAGCATTCAGAACGCAGAAGTAGACAGATGTGCCCCCAACCCTGTTCGAGACTTTGAGCCGTGTGTTATGATGAGCCACTGCACTGAGAGCAGAGGCTTACGTGGTAAGGGAGGGGGCAGTCGATTTCCTGGGTCAGGTTAAGGAAGCAGAGCAGAGAACATTGCTCAGTTCTGGGCACCTCATTCCAGCAGGGACTGTGACATATTTGAAGCACCTTGTGTCCAACAAAGTGGCCAGAAGTGTTTAGGCTGTGGAAACTACATAAAAGGAACAGTCAGAGGGAGAAGCCAAGGAGTTTAGCCTGAGGAAGAGTCATAAGTGGGACAAGGTTACCAATGTCGACTGCTTGAAATGTTGAGCTGGAAACTAGTTACATTTCTCTCTCCATCTATGAAGCAAAGAGTTGGTCCCAGTGAGTAGGAATCCTAGGCAGGGAGCTTCTGGCTCCATGGAGGAAGAATTGTCTAATAATTAAAGCTGTTTTAAGATGGGGTTTGCTGCCTGGTGATCTCTGTGATGGTGACCTGGAGGCCAAAGGTCAAGGAGGCTGGGATGTGAGGACTGCAGCCTGAAATCCTGTGTAAAATGCAATAGAAGGTGCTTTCATTATTTTTAAAGAAGTCTCCTAGTTAATTAAAAACAAACGTTATTACATTATTGTTTAGATTATCTCTGTGTTACCCAAAGTATATATAAATTATTTTTAAACACATAGGTATACGATATAAATAAATGTATGCATATGAAACATAAATGTAAGTAAATACATGAATAACAAGGAAAGGAAGGGGAAAAAGAAGTCATTATACAATGAGGGTTTTGAAATTTGTCGTGAAGTTTGTCACATTATCCACATCCTCACCTTATTGGAAAATTTCACAAAATATATCAGGAAAGCAGATGTTTATACCAGTTGTTGCTGAATTATGTATCAGAGCAAATGCTCCTTCACTGCATTTAGGGGTCTATTCCCAGCATTTGGCATTGTGTCTACTAGATGATAGGCACCATGAACAACCGTTGAACATTGAAAGGTTGGGTTATCAGGGGTGTTTATTATGGAATTGAAAGATTGCAGTGATAATTTAAAATCTGCACTAGTAGACGTTACTTTAGAAACAAATATGCCAATTTCCTCCCCATCTTAGGAGTAACTGCGTAAATGTCTTGGTAACAACAACTCAGCTGATCCCAGCGCTCGCGAAGGTTCTACTCTATAGTTTAGGAGGTGCTTTTCCCATTGAGAATATTTACAGTGCAACTAAAATAGGTAAGAGAATTATTTCTGTGTCAAGTATGTTCAGATCTGTGTTTAGGGGATTTTCTTAATGTGTGTCTTCGCATGAGTCCCTCTTTCATCCATTTTGCTATTAGAATATCAAACAAATTTGGTAGAGCTCAAATAACAAAATTCTCTGCAACTGTTTAAGCGTGTGTAAATTTTATGAAAGCTGTTGCCTATGAAATTTTGAACTCTGTATCTAACTCTTTATATATACATTTATATTATTTATTTGTATTCATTACGGCGCACGTTATTTAAATAATATATAGTAGGACTGCAAGAAGATCCAACCAGTCCATTCTGAAGGAGATCAATCCTGGAATTTCTTTAGAAGGAATGATGCTAAAGCTGAAACTCCAATATTTTGGCCACCTCATGCGAAGAGTTGACTCATTGGAGAAGACTCTGATGCTGGGAGGGATTGAGGGCAGGAGGAGAAGGGGACGACAGAGGATGAGATGGCTGGATGGCATCACTGACTCGATGGATGCGAGTCTGAGTGACCTCCGGGAGCTGGTGATGGACAGGGAGGCCTGGCGTGCTGCGGTTCATGGGGTCGCAAAGAGTCGGACACGACTGAGCGACTGATCTGATCTGATAGTATCTTTAGCCATAGAGTTTAATATTTTAATAAATATGATATGTGGTATTATATCCTTGCATATGCAATAATCTAGATCTAAGATAAAAATATCATTTTAGCATTATATGGGAGTATCAGATGAATTAAACTAGTATCCTTAATTCAAGAGAGAAAAAGTTTCATGAATCAGAAAACACATTTGGAACATTTGTAGCATGTGAATGGCTGAAAATACACATTTCTCAAAATGTTCGGTAGCAATCAAAGAACTACCACCTTGTTTATTTAGATCACAGCTATCTATGGAGCCATCTTTAAGTGCCTTTCACAGGCGCTGAGACTTCCAATAAACTTTCAGAAACAAAACCTCATCAACTTCTGCCATCTTGAAAGAGTTAAAAGAAAACAACTTATGTATTCTGTTGTCTGTCAAGGAAATGCCTGGGGAAATAGATGGGTTGTATAATGTGCCTTGAAGGTCAACAAACTTGGGCTTTGGCAGCTTGACAAGAGTTCAGAATCCTAAAATCCCCGACCAAAAATAACCTCCCTGGGCCTTGCACAGTTCTGATATTGGCACAGGCAGAAAGAGCCCCCAGCTGCAGCTGTTTGGGGAGTATAGTTAAAGAGGGCCAAGCTTTCATAAATTCCTGGTTCTCCTGAGCATTGCAATTCAGAGCCCTGATACCAATCCCATTCATTATTTTGTTGTTTGTTTGTTTTTTAACATTTATTTTATTCCAGTCATTTTTTTCTCTTTTTTATTTTTTAAATTATGAAAATACTTACAGGAGACTTGGAAAATACAAAGTTACATATATTAATAGTTCCACTATATAACTTTTTTAAATAGATGAATTAAGATTTTGTAGTTGGAGTTTTAATATAGAACTCTCAAAAATTGATAGCATGAATATACAGACAAGTAGAAGGATATAGTAGACCTGAAAAGTACCAGAGCCAATTCAACACAATTAAAATTTATACAATTTTTCATACAACAGTAGGATACAAATTCTATTCAAGTTCCCATAGACTATAAACTCGGAGACACTGGAACATATCCGAGGCCATAAAACAACTTGCAAAAATTTCATGGTCTAAGGGTATTGAAATCATACACCATTCATTTTTATATAAATGTGTATATTTATGCCAGCAGGATTACAACATGGAACCTGATTTTGCTTTTTGATAAATTAGTTTTACACAGATGTAAACATCTCCTCTAGTAAGGTCAACAGTCTTTCTTATTAAATAAGACTAAGTTGTTCCTTATATATAATCTGAAAAAAATTTTTATTTTTCCGTTTAAGTCAGTATTTTTTGGAGTTCTGAACTATCAGAGTAAGAAAAAAAAACATGCAGAGGTAGCCATGACTGCATGAACATAGAGCATAATGCTAGTGTTTTAGCATTAAAAACAAAGAACATGTAGAAATTCATGGTATTATCCCCGTAGTGCAGTCAGAGGATGCTAGAGTCACCAGTACTGTGGCCCAGACAGCACCCTTAGTGCAATTAATCTGTGCAAACTAGTTTCCAGCCACTTGAAGAAAGGAGTTGTTTTATCATGGAAAACCCGTATCTTAGTATTTCCTTTTTCATTCTAGGTCAACCTTCAATATTTCACAGTAATGTTTTTAGCTGATTTGTCTATACTACTGAAGGCAAACTAGATAAAATTGATACATAGTTATACAAATAAATGTAAAAACGAGTCAGATCAGATCAGTCGCTCAGTCGTGTCCGACTCTTTGCAACCCCATGAACTGCAGCACGCCGTAGTTGCTGGTAAAATTGTTCCTGTATTCTTTAGGTAGAACGAAAGATACAATCATGTTTCTTTGGGTCAGATGCTTACTTAACCTTTCTGACATTTTTTGGAGTGTAGAATACATTTGTTTAATAATCAGTCTCAAGTAAAAATTTAGAATATTCAACCACATTTGTTGATTTCATAACCCAGAGTTTGCAAGCTAGTTTAAGTGATATATGTTCAAGAGAAAGTAACTTAACACTTTATGAATCTTTAAGTTAATGATTCCAATGGCTGGAAGAATAAGCAGTGCATTGTTTTTCAGGCAAGGAAAGCTGTTTTGAGCGTATAGTGTCCAGATTTGGCACTAACATAACTTATGTTGTGATTGGAGATGGCCGAGATGAGGAGCATGCCGCTAACCAGGTAACTTCACTCTGAACTTTATCTTGTTTATCTTCCAGGAAAAGAAAGTTGCTTTGAACGAATAATGCAAAGGTTTGGCAGAAAAGTAGTATATGTTGTAATTGGGGATGGTGTAGAAGAAGAACAGGCAGCAAAAAAGGTAACCTGTTTCAAACAATGTTGGTGTGATACTTCTAAATGCAAGCTTTTTGTTTGCATTCCTGTAGTTTGGCCCAATGGCAGCTTGACAAATGATTTAAATTTATAGATGCAAAGCAGTAAGAGCATGAGAAGGTCAATACTTACATTCTAATAAACCATTTGGAGTCTAGCATTTTTTTTTGCCTGAAACTTTACAGGAAATATAGAAACATTTAGTTATATTTATCTGTGTATATGCTTATGTGTGTGTGTGTGTGTGTGTGTGTGTAATACACACAGATATAAGAAAGATGGGGCAAAAATAACCATTTTGAACACATGAAATTCTACAAGTTTAAAGATGCTTAGCGAGCTCCATAGAAAACCATGTGAGTGGCTCAGCGCTTACCCTTTTCCCATCCAGCATCTGTGCCATATGGTGCTGTGAGTGCCAAGTATCAATTGTGCCCCATGATGATAAATGCTGATGATAGCTTTAATAGCTGAAGAAAAAACTGTTGCCAGAGAATCTAATAAATGCTGTTGGAAAGAGATATAGTATTCAAATCCTTTGGTGCCAACTTATTGTAGAGACTTAAAGGCAATGTACCTTTCATATACATCTTCTAGAAGAGTGTTACCTTTCTGGTAAATCCTTGGTACTTTCGTGAAGCCAGGCAGCTGGCTTTGAATATATTTGGAAGATCTCATAGACCCTAGGTATTTAAATAAGCCTTTTCATCTGGCCCACATTTCTAGAGAAATCAAGGAAGTTAAAAAATCTTAAATGGTTGGTCCAGCATCAAGAGGGGAATGATATCATTGGCTTGTCCCCAGATACCAGACTGTAAGTTAACACAACGTTGAGATCTACTGCTTTCTTCACTTCTTGATGGCAAAATGTCATCTAGAGAGGATTAAAGTGATGTAATTTATAAAACAGAGCAAAATGATGAATAAGTATATTGTTAAACAATGACATATCAGTATATATTGTTTTCCATAGGAAAAAATATTATCCTCATTCTCCTGAAGAGATTTCATAGCATCATCTTAAAAAACCTTAACTAAACACTTGCAGGTGCTTAAGTGTTTATCTGATTTCTCTCCGCCCCCACCCTCACCCCTGCCCCTCCCCAAAAAACCTAATATAAACAGTGTCCTAGAAAAGTTTATAGTGATATTAGAAAGTCAAAAGAAATGATTTATGATTGTAATCAATTCAAATCAAGCAAAATGGAAAAAAAAGAAAGAACTTCCACTTTAGAAAGTTTGGTGACACTCTGGAAACCATACTTGAAATACTCCATGATTTCCCGTAACATTAAAAGAGTTGCTTTAGTCTCAGCCGCCCACAGAGTCCCTCCCCTCCTCGGTCCTAATTAGCAGTGTCAATGACCCAAGACAGCACGCTGGCCCCAAGGACGTTCTGTATGAGGTCAGGGATGCAGCCTCAAGAAATACAATTTCCCAGCTGATGACCGCCTGAAATCCTTTGGGTCACACACAGTTGAAATATCTTCTGGAGTTTGTCAGTGCCCTGAGTCCCTATTGTTTTAATTTTTCATATTAACACCGTAATTACACCTAACAAAGAACAGCCAATGCAGCGACTATGGCAAGCATTTTACATATCTTTTAACCTATGTGAAACTCACACATATCTAGGTCAGGGATGATAAAACTCACTTTTCCAAAATAGCTTATGCCTTTGAAAATTAAAACTTATAAAGTGTACCCCACTTATACATAGCATGAAAACTAGACTTGGTCTACCAGTTGTTACACCTTCAGCTTTAAACCTACAACTTCAGGGGGAAAAGGCTTGACTCCAATGGATAAGAACCTTTAGAATGCTATTTCCAAATGGTTGTGTATGTCGGTACAGTTTTGGTGATGGTGAAGGCTTATAATTCTGTTTTGAAACACAGGTGGCTGGTTTCTCTAGTATCCAGAATGCATGCTTTTCTTGGGATGTAGCTGTAATCGCATGTGCAAAAATATAAAGTACTATTTTGTTACTACAAATAGATCTGAGCTGAATTTTTTTTTAAAAAAATTACTTCTAGGTGAATTTCATGCTTTAATTTGACCCAAAAGTATAGGTTTTTTTTTTTTTTTTAATTCAAGAAGAATTTCAAAGTTTACAACTGAACTCCCCTATAGAAACATGTGGTATGACCCATATTTGTCATTTTAAATTTTGTGGGAGCTGCATTTTAAAAAAACGTTAAAAAAAAGACAGGTAGAATTAATTCTGCTGCTGCTGCTGCTAAATCGCTTCAGTCATGTCTGACTCTGTGTGACCCTATGGATTGTATCCCACCAGGTTCCTCTGTCCATGGGGTTCTCCAGGTGAGAATACTGGAGTGGGTTCTCATGCCCTCCTCCAGTGGATCTTCCTAACCCAGGATTCAAACCCATGTCCCTTATGTCTCTTGCATTGGCAGGTGGGTTCTTTACCACTAGCGCCCACTGGGAAGCCCACTAGAATTAATTCTGGTAATATACTTTAATATACCCATATACTCAAAATATTATTGTCTAAATACCTAATACATATAAAAGCTATTCATGTGATATTTACATTTTTTAAAAGTTCTAAGGCTTTGAAGTTCAGTATGTATTTTGAACTGGACTTGCCACATTTCAAGTACTCAATAGCTACATTGGACTAATGGCTACCATATTGGACAGCAAAAACTATATAACAATGGTGATTATTGTTTTAATTGCTACTTTTTATAATAAAGTGTCTTTAACATATTATAATACATGTATTTCTATTATACACATGAATATATATTCTACAAGATGTCATCAGCCTGAAGTTATAAATTTTTATTTTTTTTCATTGCTATAGTGCAGTATTTTTTTTTTCATTAAATCATCCATGATGAAGTACTTTTAGAAATTTTTTCTTAATTGCAACCGTTCATGTAATTTTAATACCACACATATACGGTATACTGGTATGCCTTTGGAGAGCCACAAAGCATTGTAATATTTAAGAATGTTTTCCCCACAAGAACTCATTTTTGTACCCTTTGGGGAGTGATATCTCCCACCTTGAGCATGTGTTTTCCCTCGGTCCTATACCAAGGAAATGAATCAGGCCAACTCTGCTGACTTCAGTTATTATTTGCTCCAGACAAGTAAGAAACTTGATCATCCGCACTTTTTTCCCTATCGTATACAGTCCAGTTTCAAGTTATTTCTTATGTAGGAAGGAATTTACCCTCTTCCTCTCAAATAGACAATAAGCCTTGGATTTTGGAAGCTTATCATTTTTTCCTTTTGTTTCTGAGGGACAGACCTTAAGGAGTGACGTAGGTAAAATTTGTTCTCCTCCAGCCACATAGAAGCTCAGCTTGCATTTCTGGATGCTGATATTAGTAATGGTACTTTCCAAAATGAATATTAATTTGATTAAGAAGCCTCATTACTTTCTTTTATTATCATTAAAATTCAGTTCAGATCTATTTCTCTAGTATTTTGACAATACCACATCGATGCTACCAAGCCTTCAAATATGATCATTCCTCCTTTCAACTCCCTCCCTTGAACTTGGGTGAACTGCCCATCCTTGTGTGGACCGCTGCTTCACTGAGATAATAGTTATGCTCTCTCTCCATCCCTCCCCCTTCTCTCTCCCATCCCTCCTTCTCTTAACCACACAGCACAATATGCCCTTTTGGAGGATATCAAGTCACTCAGACCTCTTGGCTCTACATCAAGCACTGGAATTAGAGTATTTGTAACTGTGTTCTCTAGCTGGAGATCCGTTGTTTTTTGTTTTTGTTTTTTTTTATATTTCAAGTACACTGAATTTTTATGTGTGATTCAATGCCTCTGGCTTTACACATATAAATTGTCTTAAAGGATGAAATCATATTTGGAATGAGAATTCCAGAATGAAGAATTCAGATTGCTGAATGGAATTAAACTTTAGTGCTACAGAAAGGAAGCTCTATGGTCTTATATTTACAACACTTTAATGGTTTAAAAAAAAAAATTCTGTGGAGGTTGCTGGTACCCACCGAAGGAGTCCTAACTGGAATTAAGAACTTTAGCAAAGAACTCACTCTGGCAAAGCACCAACACAGCCTCCGTCTGACAAGGTTCAACAACATTCCTCAAAATGGGAGATATTCTTAGCCCTGAGGTTTGAATCTGACTGTAACCTACCTAGCCCAGAAAATCTGAATTGGAATGCACTCAGACTGTGTAAGGACGATCCTATCTAGACCTGTAATTTGTGTAAATTATTGATGAAAATAATTTACTGTGACTTTATTAGCAGCTGACTTTGAAAGTGGATGCAATTTTTCCTTCATTTGTCGGGGAGGGCTTTGGGAGGGGAAAGGGGAATCTAATCATGTCTGTTTTTTTAAGTTTGGCAAACAGAATGTTCATACTGATGTGTTGTGCCTTAAAGACAAGACAGCATTTGTGTGTTACAATGTAACTTTGGTTAAGATCTCTGTAGATAATGAAAAACAAAAACCTTTGTGATCATTTTTCAGATGACCAAATTTAAAATTCAAGCTATCAGAACGGAATAATGCCTCAGCAAGAAACTGAGCATTTGTTGCAATAAGAAAATGATAATAATAATAATAAAGGAAAGCTTGTGTTTTATTTGGGTTCTTAATAATTCCAATAATTGTATGAGGCAACTATTTATGCATCCAACCAGAAGCAGAAGGTTTGGGAAAGACTGTGGGACCTTTACTTAGAAAGTGAAATGTATGTTGAAGCCTCGAGTACCCTTTTTACAGTTTTACTGAAGAAAACTAAAAGCCATATTCATGATGACCTATACAATTTGGAGTTTGACTTTTTCATATGTATGAGTTGTGTAGAAGAAGATAATCAGATGAAAATCATAGGCAAATATCACCCAAACTTTCTTAGAGTATGCATGAACATGGCTTAAAATTCACATTGGGTGAACAGGGCTTAAAATAAAGCTAAGTGCATTTATTCCCAATGCCATTGCAAAAATGAAATGTCATCAGTAGTGGAAGGCGAATTCCCCAGACTGTTTCTAAGGAGAGAAGAGAATCAATGAAAAATTTTCCTAGCCTATCATCATAAAATAAATTTACAAATGAGCCGGATCTTGGCAGCATTACTAAAATTAAACAGTGAAATGGTATCTGGTTCTCTGTCTTCACACAGCCATCCAGTTTCTGTCCATTTCAGACCTGTATATCTTAGTTTCTGCCTGTACCGTTACTGCACAATGGATCTCATTCATTGCAAGGAGAGCCTGTCATCGTTGTGTTTGCATGTTTTGTTTTTTTTTCTTCTTGGTGTGTAACCCATGTTAGGAACACGATACAGGTTCTCCTGTCATTTTGTATGACCTGATTTCCCTTGTGGAAATTTAAGACTTCAACATCTAGGAGTGTTTTAATGGTGTCTACACCTGCAGTTCTGTGTTTAAAATGTCACAATGTGGAACCTGCCATCCAGCTACTAACCTGTGCTCCTAACCAGAAGCTGGTCCTTGATTATTCATCATCTGAGGCTTCCGTGGCTCCCAAAAGATTTGTGCTTTGTACATTGATCACAACATTCACTGTGGAAGTGTGATTTTGTTTTTCAAGCTATAAACCTATATTTCTTTATTGTACGCTAAGGCCATGTTTGTATCAGGCAAAAAGAGACTGAAATCATGTTCTGCAGATATTAACATTGTGGTTTCATCACATATACACCTTAATCTTTAAATTCTGTAGCTTATGGCTACCTCTGCAACCAAGTACTGTTGCAGACAGATTAAGGACAAATACATAATAATAATAAATTTTACATTTCTATTGACCTTTAGCTTGAAAATGGTAGTTTAAAAAATTAAGAGCTGCATTGATTATCAATACATAATTCTATTTTGTGCACTAAAACCTTAAATGTTTATTACTGTGAACAAATCAAAATTATCTTTACTATATAGCCAGGTTCTTTAATAGAATTTTGGCATTATATCAAAAGTTTTCAGGCTTTTTCATATTGAACAAGCAAGACTTCTTACACTGCTACCCTGCAGGTACAGAAAAGAACGTTGCTGTACAGGGCAAAGAGAAGGGTTGCGGACTGCATCAGCAGTACTGTTTCTTACAAACCTCTCCTCTGATAATGATATGTCCAGAAGAGACTGCCAGCCTAAAATCTAAATGCTGGATTGTAGGACAACTACTCGGCTGACCTCGCCATGGTGCAGGCCAGTGAGCCTACGTCATAGTTTGTTCTGCGACTTTGAGCATGCTCAAACTAGAATGTTTCTCTCACCCCACTTAGGAACTCAAGAGCCTCTTCCTTTCTTACCTGAAAAATGTAAAATAAACCAACCAACAAACAAAAAACACCCCCTATGGCAGTTTCCACATTCTGTTGACATTTAGAAGATTGTGCCTTATTATAAACCAATTTGAAAAATGTTCTGTCTCAGACATCGGTTTTTGGTTCCTACATGTACAAACTTCGGCTATCACCAAGATAGGTAACCACCTCGTGTTGCACCTGAAAAGCAGTAAAACAGGGGCCTGACTATAGTAATGTCATAGACAAGATTAAGGTACTATTCCCTGCAAAGATTTGAAAATCAAATTCAGAGGCAAAAAGAATATTTTAGTATCATGCAGTTTGCACACAAACAGTAGATATAACACTCTAAAAATATTTTTTCTTTAGTCTCTGGTGAACTGATTCAAAATAGTGTCAACAGCATGCTGCAGTATGAAGGTTTTGGGTTTTTTTTTTAATGCACATTTGTTTATGACAAGCCTACATTCTCAGTGAATATGGCATTTAGTATTTCTTTTAAAAACAAATAAGCGTCTTGAGCCAAAGTTGCATTTTGACTCCCAACTATGATAGCATATGGAAATCTAACAAAGAAGAGGGTTTCTGTTATGTATTAGTAAAATATAGATTATTGGGGCCTACATAATTTAAAGAAATGTAAATTAATATTAAAAGCTTGTAAAAATATGTACATCTTTACTTTTTCTCAATAAATACCTTTGGAAATGTTTTCATTTTCTTCACCCTCCATGTCGTTGAGTTTCTGTTGTGTGTATTAAGCTCAACTCTAAATAATCTGAAATTTGTATTTAGGTTCCTTGCTGTGTTCTTACCCTCCCTTGTTTGTGCCTAAATTTAAGTTTGCAGTTAAAGCAAGCTGAGATGCAAACACAGTAAAATGCCACTAATTAAGACTGGTGTTCTAAAAGATGTGAGCACAGTTTTTTACATACACATAGCTGTCCATATGTGCTCAGTCACTAAATCATGTCTGACTTTTTGTGACCCCATGGACAGTAACCCACAGTCTCTTCTGTCCATGAGATTTTCCAGGCAAGAATACTGGAGTGGGTAGCCATTTCCTTCTCCAGGGACTCTTCCCAACCCAGGGATCAAACACACATCTCCTGCATTGGCAGGCAGATTCTTTACCACTGAGCCATCTGGGAAGCCCCATATGCATGCTTCAGTCGTGTCTGACTCTGTGCGAGCCTATGGCTGCAGCCTCTTAGGCTCCTCTGGCCATGGGATTCTCCAGGCAAGAATCCTGGAGTGGGTTGCCATTCCCTCCTCCAGGGGATCTTCCTGACCCAGGGATAGAACCAGCATCTCCTATGTCTAACCTGCATTGGCAGACGGTTTCCTTACCACTAGCTGCCACCTGGGAATCCCCAAGCCCTGTATAGATAGTTACATTAAAGTGATAATGTAATCACACTTCATTGGTAATTCAAATAATACCATTTAGAATATTTAAAGCAGGTTCCCTTTAGATAAATATGACATATGAATTATAAGTATCTTCAAAGAGTGATAAAGGAGTTTTTTTCCCCCTGAAACAGATATAACAGCTCTTTTATTATCTTATATATAGTATTGATTTATTTGCAAATCTGTTATTCAAATGCAAACCAAAGGGAAATTTGAGACCAAATTCATTCACAACTTTTAAAAACATCAACCTCCAAAATGCTGAGTAAGTCCTCATCTCTAAAATTGCATCTGCTCATCCAACACTTCTGTCATGTCCCTGCTTTACTATTAAATAATACTTAGTCCTTACATTTACAGTTATCCAACATGACATATATTTTACATATATTTTATTTAAATTCGTATTGGATGATTCACCTATCAGAATGTATGTTCTATGAAGGTAGGAATTTGTTTTGTCCTGTTCACTGCTATATGTCCAGTATCTAAGAATGTGTCTTTCATATAGTAGTTATTCAAAAAACCTTTGTTGAATGATGCATAAACTATAGGAAAATATGACCATTGTCGGAAATTAAAAAAAAAAAATTTACAATGGTAGACCTAGATTTAAAAAAAAAAAAAAAAAAGAAAAGAAGAAAAAGAAAACACAGTTAAGAGCCTGATGCTGGGCAACACTGAGGACAGAAGGAGAAGGGGACAACAGCGCATGAGATGATTGGATGACATCGTGAACTCAATGGACATGAGTCTGACCAAACTCCAGGAGACAGTGAAGGACAGGGAAGCCTGGCATGCTGTAGTCCGTGGGGTTACAAAGAGTCAGACATGACTTAGCGACTGAACAACAACAAATTTGGATGGGACCAATGTGAATTTTTACAACTTAGCTGGATTGTTTATGCAGTGCTGTCACTTCAGTCGTGTCTGACTCTGTGTGACCCCATAGACGGCAGCCCACCAGGCTCCCCCATCCCTGGGATTCTCCAGGCAAGAACACTAGAGTGGGTTGCCATGTCCTTCTCCAATGCATGAAAGTGAAAAGTGAAAGTGAAGTTGCTCAGTCGTGTCCGACTCCTAGCAACCCCATGGACTGCAGCCTACCGGGCTCCTCCGTCCATGGGAGGTTTCAGGCAAGAGTACTGGAGTGGGTTGCCATTGCTTTCTCCCGCTGGATTGTTTACTGACCTAATATTGATAATTCATGAACATAAAGAACAGAGATGGCCATAAGCAAAGGCATATTTGGAAAAAAAAAGTTATACATGAGCTGAAAAGTTATACATGAGGAAAAAGTGAGTCTATAGTGAATCAATAATTGTTTCTTCTTCCTTTTACTCTTTCATTTAAAAAAAATGAAACATCAATAAGTTTAGTTGATTTAAATTACTTAAAGCCACAAAATATTACATAAAAATCAGATCTATTTGCAAACTCTATAGTTCATGATTGTGAATCCTAGAAACAAGAAGGAAAATGTACGGTTTCCCTCAGGTAGCAAAAGATAGCCGTTGTTTAACATCTGCATGGGTGTTTTGTTTTTTTTTTAATCAATTATTGGAGGTAGTGATCCCATATATTCTCATTCAATGGTCACTTCTCAAATCCCTCTCAAATCTGACTCAGCCAAGGTCAATCCTGAGGATGAACTGTGACCAAGAAAGATGCTTGCACAGAGCAAGAATTATTCCAAGCTCTGACTTTAAATGCCTGACCCTCATCCAGAGGACCTTCCAGGACTGTGTTAGCAGAGTTTGAAAAATGTGAAGACAGAATATGCTAATGAATCTGTGACAAACCAGATATATACAAGCCAGAAAATCATTTTCCCTCCACATGAAATACTTTTTGATTGGGGCTTGTACGGACACTGTCTCTGCAGCTAAAGGGCACTGTATTCTACTTTATCATCATAAAGTCTTAGGTTTTTGTGCCCAGTACCTACAGTGATGATGTCAATCTAGTTCTCTCTGGAGCTTTCTGGGAAATACACTGAATTGAATAACAGTGTGTGTTGGAGAAGATGGCAGAGCCACCAAGTCAGTCTCCACAGAACCACAGCTGGTAGGGCTGACCATGAACTCATCACACTGTGCCCCTCAGTTCAGTGGAAGAGACTGTGAAACTGTGTGTGAAAGGCACGACGATGGGTAAGCAATGGTACATGACCAATAACTTGCACACTCATCTGACCATCCCACAAAGGGAGGATTCTTGGACAAAATGATTCTCAAGCTGGAACTCCGTGGGAAAAATGGAGAAGGCCAGGGAAAGGGGGATAGGAAGCATCCAGACAAAGTGGAAAATATATATGAGAGGGTAGGTAAGAGAGAGAAAAGCAGAATGATCAAGTCAGAGGACTGCAAGTAATTCCAGTCGTGTCCGACTCTTTGCGACCCGTGGACTGTAGCCCACCAAGCTCCTCCATCCATGGGATTCTCCAGGCAAAGAACACTGGAGTGGGTTGCCATTTCCTTCTCCAGGGGATCTTCCCGACCCAGGGATTAAACACAGATCTCCCACATTGCAGTCAGATGCTTTAACCTCTGCGCCACCAGGGAAGCCCTTATTTCTGGAGCATGGAGTAAAGATAGGAAATGGTAAGAAATGAAACTGGACAATAAACAAGGGTCAGATGATGAGGTTTTAATCAGTTTTTATTTTATCCTGAGGTCAGTAGGTATTCAGTGAAAGTTTTATATACAGAGGATTTATGTGTCAGGATTTGCTCCTGATAATAGTTTCTCTGGCCACTCTTTAGAGAAGGGATCTAAAAGGATCCTGGAGAGTTATTGATGGATTGCTGAATTAGGTTAAGAGATTAACATGCTAAGAAGAATAAAGATTTAGTAATTGTTGCTGCTTCTCAGGTAAATCCAGCCTGCCATTTCCAATTTGGCAAGTTTGGTAGAGGCAGAGCAGTTCACAGAAGATCAGAAACACACAACAAGGAAAAGCTTCTGGTAGCTGTTTTTATCGGAGAAGGCGATGGCACCCCACTCCAGTACTCTTGCCTGGAAAATCCCACGGACAGAGGAGCCTGGTAGGCTGCAATCTATGGGGTCACTGAGGGTCAGACACAATTGAGCAACTTCACTTTCACTTTTCACTTTCATGCATTGGAGAAGGACATGGCAACCCACTCCAGTGTTCTTGCCTGGAGAATCCCAGGGATGGGAGAGCCTGGTGGGCTGCCGTCTATGGGGTCGCACAGAGTCGGACATGACTGAAGCGACTTAGCAGCCGCAGCAGCAGCTGTTCTTATTGCTGTTGCTGGCACTTGTTATCGAAGGAAGGAACTGAGTCTAGTGTTTGAAGGTGTACATTTGGAAGAATTGTTCAGTCGGAAGCTAAATTTGTAGCAATTCCTTTGGTGTTCATTAAATACCTTTCTGCATCATAACTGAGTTTCTATGAAAACAGTCCAAAAATCTAAATAATTTCATCTGATCATACCAGTTAGTCGTTTAAGAAGCATTTAGCTTTTGTGAAACCTTGAGACAGTATGAGTAAAAGCTGGGAAAGATGGCTGTAAGGTAAAAAGTGTAGGCAGCATACTGCTGCTGCTGCTGCTAAGACACTTCAGTAGTGTCCGACTCTGTGCGACCTCATAGACGGCTGCCCACCAGGCTCCCCCGTCCCTGAGATTCTCCAGACAAGAACACTGGAGTGGATTGCCATTTCCTTCTCCAATGCATGAAAGTGAAAGTGAAGTCTCTTAGTCGTGTCCGAGTCTTAGCGACCCCATGGACTGCAGCCCACCAGGCTCCTCCATCCATGGGATTTTCCAGGCAAGAGTACTGGAGTGGGTTGCCATTGCCTTCTCCTAGGCAGCATGCACACTGGAAAAAAATTATTGGGGAGTGACCAGTCAATTGAACATGCTGCTCCAAATATCTTCAGTTCAGTTCAGTCTCTCAGTCGTGTCTGACTCTTTGCGACCCCATGGACTGCAGCATGCCAGGCCTCCCTATCCATCACCAACTCCTGGAGTTTACTCCAACTCATGTCCATTGAATCGGTGATGCTATCCAACCATCTCATCCTCTGTCGTCCCCTTCTCCTCCCACCTTCAATCAGGGTCTTTTCCAATGAGCCAGTTCTTCACATCAGGTGGTCAAAGTATTGGAGTTTCAGCTTCAGCATCAGTCCTTCCAATGAATATTCAGGACTGACATCTTTTAGGATGGACTGGTTGGATCTCCTTGCTATCTAAGGGACTCTCAAGAGTCTTCTCTAACACCACAAATCGAAAGCATCAATTCTTTGGTGCTCATCTTTCTTTATAGTTCAATTCTCACATGGCTCAGACAGTTAAAGGTCTGCCTACAATGAGGGAGACCCAGGTTCAATCCCTGGGTCGGACAGATCTCCTGGAGAAGGAAATGGCAACCCATTCCAGTATTCTTGCCTGGAAAATCCCATAGATGGAGGAGCCTGGTAGGTTATAGTCCATGGCGTTGCAAAGAGTCAGACACGACTGAGCGACTTCACTTCATTCACGTCCATACATGACTACTGGAAAAACCATAGCTTTGACTAGACGGACCCTTGTTGGCAAAGTAATGTCTCTGCTTTTTAATATGCTGTCTAGGTTGGTCATAACTTTTCTTCCAAGGAGCAAGTGTCTTTTAATTTCATAGCTGCAGTCACCATCTGCAGTGATTTTGGAGGCCCCCCCAAAAAAATCTGTCATTGTTTCCATTGTTTCCCCATCTATTTGCCATAAAGTGATGGGACCAGATGCCATGATCTTAGTTTTCTGAATGTTGAGTTTTAAGCCAACTTTTTCACTCTCCACTTTCACTTTCATCAAGAGGCTCTTTTGTTCCTCTTCACTTTGTGCCTTAAGGTTGATATCATCTGCATATCTGAGGTTATTGATATTTCTCCCGGCAGTCTTGATTCCAGCTTGTGCTTCATCCAGCCCAGCATTTCTCATGATGTACTCTGAATATAAGTAAAACAAGCAGAGTGACAATATACAGCCTTGACGTATTCCTTTCCCTATTTAGAACCAGTCTGTTGTTCCATGTCCTGCCTGACCCCAATTTCCAGTAAAGATAAACCCAGGATTTACAACCCTGGAGAAATCCAAGTTCCTCTGTGAGCTTTTCATCAGTGACTTTTGTACAAGTCATCTCCAGCTTATGTTGGATTGGAAACAGCATAACATTTCAAATTTATTTGCCGAACAAAAAAAACTATTAGAGAAGGAGCTCTGTAGCAAAATGACAGATGACTCAATCAATTATTCTTAGATAGATTCATGTTTTCCCCAAAAATATGGCTTTCATTAAGAGATATTTTAGTTGAATAAGCTATTTCATGAGAGTAGGCAGTAATAGCACGTATGTGAACAGAAATTAAAATTAATGCCAAACACACACCTGTAAAACCATCCTATTTGGCTCATGAAATTACTTTTACATCAGTTATGGGAATAGCAGGGGGTGGAGGCAGGGGAGACACTAAAAAGGGCTCTGAAAAATGAATGGTTTAACACATAATTTTTTTTAATTGCATTTAGTATTTTACAAATGACAAGTACATTCTCCAAATTTTGAGGACCCACTACTTTTCTAGAGGAAATCTACTACCACATACTATTATTGCTCCTTTTGACAATAGGCATTGTTACCAGACTTGGCTCAAGAACTGTTTTTTAAGAATAGAAAAGGGAACATTTTCCTTCCGTCTGTGCAGACAGAGCATGGATATTCATTCATGCTCCTCCTCCTCTCTCTGTGAAGCCTTTATTGTTGTTACAGCTTTGCTTATTCCAACCTCAGCAGTGACAGCTGACTGGAGACAGTGGGAACCACTGAAGCAAAGTGAGTGATGGGAACGTGCAGGAGGCCATCTTGCTTTGCTTTAATTGGTAGCTTTGGAGTCTGCTCTAAAAGAAGAGAGTATGCCAGAGAAGGAAGAGGAAGGAAAAAAACGTTTGGAGACACATAAGAAGTCAGGAGCTTATCCTATGTGACCCCACGTAATGATCATATCCCTGAGAGTTGGTATTATTAGTCCTATTGTGCAGTGTAAGTGACTTCCAGAGGTCACATGACTGGTGGGTGGCACAAGTAGAACTGGAAAGTAGATCTATCAGGTGAACCATCTGTAGTGCAGAATTACGTTCCTTGGGCTGTATCTCACTTTCATTTACTTTTTGTTCCTTAAGCTTATCAAGAGAGTGTGCACTAATACACAACTGGAAATGGCGATTCCTGGAGCAAACATTCCAAAGCATGCCCTCCAATCAATGTCTGAGAGAATAAAGGAGGTTAGAATTGGTCAAAGTGTATTAAGTGGTTTGGGACTCTTGATTTTCTGGGCTTGCTCTTTCTAGTTACACAATGGCCAAAAGACATGGGATCAGCAGGAATGTAAAAGGGAAGAAATTGTTTATTTAAAAGAAAGGGACCTAAAATATCTTAGAATAGTTTTAAATTGTCATTTCAAATATTTCCCCCTCTGACTGCAAGGAGATCCAACCAGTCCATTCTGAAGGAGATCAGCCCTGGGGGTTCTTTGGAAGGAATGATGCTAAAGCTGAAACTCCAGCACTTTGGCCACCTCATGCGAAGAGTTGACTCATTGGAAAAGACTTTGATGCTGGGAGGGATTGGGGGCAGGAGGAGAAGGGGATGACAGTGGATGAGATGGCTGGATGGCATCATTGACTCGATGGACTTGAGTCTGAGTGAACTCCAGGAGTTGGTGATGGACAGGGAGGCCTAGCGTGCTGTGATTCACAGGGTCACAAAAAGCTGGACAGGACTGAGCGATTGAACTGAACTGAACTGAAAGTGCCCTGGATCAATCCTGCAACCTCACTATATGTTACCCTGTGAATGGGCCATACACACTGAGAACACAGATATGTAGGCTTAGAATGTCAGAGTTCCATCTGCCTCTCTCATCCTCTCTATCCTAAACCCCATGGCCACATCACCTTATCATCTGTGAAATGCAGTTTGGAACAAACTTAGTCAACAAAATGCCAAATCCTGTGACCACTTCTTATTTATACTTTTTATTTCTTTGGGAAACTGTTTGGACTGTCACCCTGACTCATGACTGTGCCATCAAGAGGCATGCAGTGTAGTCAATAAAAAGGGCACTGCCAAGTTCAGCCAAGTCCCCAACATTCTGTGTGATCAGAGCTAGTGCGGTAGGACTATACAGGATTTCTCTTCTTTCCTCTTCCCCATGTAATCCAAAGCACCCATACTGGCAACCACACTGAGAGCTTATTTACTTTGTTTTCAGATCAACCAGACCTTTGTTTTTTAACAACTGAATGAGAAACCCCAAAAGTTTCTATTCCAGCAACTGAGAGAACCTTAGTGCTAGGGAACACATCATGGTAATGAAACAATTCGTGACCCTGAACAGCTGTGAGGTTGTTGTCTGTTCATCTTTTTACAGGGCAGTAATCTAACCCTGTAGGTACTTATTTCTTAACATTATATCTAGGAGTAAGTCACCTTCCTAGCCTGGAATTCCCTTTAACTAATGACCAAATTGTATGTAATTAATTATTGCATTTTTAATGTTTTTTAAAATGTTCCAGCAGAGTTTCTGTCTAAACACTTAGTTTGAATCATATTTATTATCTACAAAATATGAGACATTTGCCAACTCTGATCATAAAGTGTTCTTTCTTGAGACTCTCTGTGTTCTCAAGAGAATAAGAAGAGAAATATATTTAAAATAACCAATCCCATCCCAAGAAAACTTTGCAGTTGTTTTCTCTCCTTGGGATATTTTTTAATTTAACCAAGGTGAAATCAAACAAATAAAAATAAAGCAGTCTGGAGTAGTGGAAGCAAGTGGAATTAAAGTACCTTTCCATTCAAAACAATGTCTAAACTAATGTTTAAATTCATCAGACTTTCACTGCCTAATAATATGACATGTTTACAATGTTGAAGGAAATCAGGTGTTTTCATGCTAAATGAAAATAAAATTTATGTACTGTTATTACCATATTCTTTGCCTGGTGTTTCTCACTCTATTCATCATTAAAAGCTGCTCAATAAATATTGTGCAAACTGCATATGGGGATGTTATGCAGTAATAACTCAATCAGCTATAAATAACCACCACTCAGAGCCTTGGGAAGAGTCAAGGGCCTAAGAGGGAATGGTTGAAGAATTGCTAAATTGTGAAAAAGAGAGTTATTGGTCTATTTTCTCTTCATATTTGACATAGGAGAAGCAAATTTGGACACTAGTGTTCTAGCCTGAAATGAGGTCTTTATTCATCACGTGAGCTGAGGCAGGCAGTAGGTTAAATGGTGTGATTTTGGAGACTAAGTTTCCTCTACCCGTCTATATCAGAAAAGCTGATGAAGAAAGACTTACCTGTCTACCCCATGTATTAGTTAACCTTTGCTCTGTAACAAATTACCCCAAAATTTAGTTGCTCAAAACATCAAACATTCATCATCTCACGTGGTATCTGATGGTCAGTAATCAATGAGTAGCTTCTGCCTCAGGGTTTCTCACCAGATTACAGTCAGGTAATCTGGCTCTCAGCCAGGACTACAGTCATCTCCTAGCTCAACTGGCCAGAGAATCTTCTTTTAAGCTCATTTAAATCATGGTTTTCAATGGTCAGCTCTTGTATGGTTCTTGGCTACAGGCTTCAGTTCCTTGCCGCGTAGACTTTACCATAACATTAGTCACAGAATGGCAGCTTGTTTGCCTTATGATGAGAGATTCCCCAGGGAAAAGTGAGCTAGCAAGAGAGTGCCCTAAATAGAAGCTGCAGTATTTTATTCTGCATCTCATAAGTGGCATACTTTTGCCGTGTGCTATTAGTCATGCAGCTCAACCATGAGACAAGGGGAGTGAGAACTACACAGGGTGTCAGTATCAAGAGGTGAGGGTTATTGGGGGGCATCTTGGAGGCTGGCTTCTTCACTCTTAGATGAAGCTGGCATTGATGCCTAAGCACAGATTTAAAAAGTGAAACAAATCAGGATAGCCAATTTGAAAGAGCACAACTGAGAGCAACACATACCTGGATCCAAATGCTAGAGTGCTGTGCTACCTGCTGGCAATTACTTGCCTCCTTGAGTCTTCAGTTTCCCATCTCTAACCCTTAAACAACTCATCTCACTTGGTTATTTTTAAAATTAAATGAGATAATATCTAAAGAAATTTCTTTTTGTGAAATGAATAATTTGAACAGGCTAGATTGTAACTAGTCAAGGAAAATTAGGTGATCACCTCTTCAGTGTACCAGACCATGTGTTTACAGATGTTTTGATGTTGACTCAAGCTTGGAATCTGCTCAAAATTATATGATTTATCATTTGTCCCCATCTCCTCTTTGTTGTTAGAATTCCTTTCTTCACAGATATATATTGTGTGATTGAAACAGAGTCGGATCATATAGTCCTTCCCCACATGTCCTTCACCTGCCTTTTGTCTATAGAACATCTTTCAGTTCAGTTCAGTTGCTCAGTTGTGACTGACTCTTTGCGACCCTATGAACCGCAGTACACCAAGCCTCCCTGTCCATCACCAACTCCCAGAGTCTACCCAAACCCATGTCCATTGAGTTGGTGATGCCATCCAACCATCTCATCCTCTGTCATTCCCTTCTCCTCCTACCCTCAATCTTTCCCAGCATCAGGGTCTTTTCAAATGAGTCAGATCTTCACATCAGGTGGCCAAAGTATTGGAGTTTCAGCTTCAACATCAGTCCTTCCAATGAACACCCAGGACTGATCTCCTTTAGGATGGACTGGTTGGATCCCCTTGTAGTCCAAGGGATTCTCAAGAGTCTTCTCCAACACCACAGTTCAAAAGCATCAATTCTTTGGCACTCAGCTTTCTTTATAGTCCAATCCTCTCATCCATACATGACCACTAGAAAAACCATAGCCTTAACTAGATGGACCTTTGTAAAATAAAGTCAGCCACTGTTTCCACTGTTTCTCCATTTATTTGCCATGAAGTGACAGGACTGGATGCCATGATCTTAGTTTTCTGAATGTTGAGCTTTAAGCCAACTTTTTCATTCTGTTCTTTCACTTTCATCAAGAGGCTCTTTAGTTCTTCTTCACTTTCTACCATAAGGGTTGTGTCATCTGCATATCTGAGGGCAGGAATCCCTTAGAAGAAATGGAGTAGCCATCATAGTCAAAAAAAGAGTCCAAAATGCAGTACTTGGATGCAATCAGGGGTGGTATGGGGAGGGAGGAGGGAGGAGGGTTCAGGATGGGGTACACATGTATACCTGTGGCAGATTCATTTTGATATATGGCAAAACCAATACAATATTGTAAAGTTAAATAAAATTAAAAAAAAAAGATACACACACACAAAAATGACAGAATGATCTCTATTCATTTCTAAAGCAAACCATTCAATATCACAGTAATCCAAGTCTATGGCCTGACCAGTAACACTGAAGAAGCTGAAGTTTAACGGTTCTGTGAAGACCTACGAGACCTTTTAGAACTAACACCCAAAAAAGATGTCCTTTTCATTATAGGAGACTGAAATGCAAATGTAGGAAGTCAAGAAACACCTGGAGTAACAGGCAAATTTGGCCTTGGAGTACAGAATGAAGCAGGGCAAAGGCTAATAGAGTTCTGCCAGGAGAACAGACTGGTCATAGCAAACAGCACAAGAGAAGACTCTACACATAGACATCAACAAATGGTCAACACCAAAATCAGATCGATTATATTCTTTTCAGCCAAAGATGGAGAAGCTCTATACCGTCAGCAAAAACAAGACTGGGAACTGGCTGTGGTTCAGATCATGCACTCCTTATTGCCAAATTCAGATTTAAATGAAGAAAATATGGAAAACCACTAGACCATTCAGGTGTGACATAATCAAATCCCTTATGACTATACAGTGGAGGCGAGAAATAGATTTAAGGGACTAGATCTGATAGAGTGCCTGATGAACCATGGACGGAGATTTGTGACATTGTAAAGGAGACAGAAATCAAGACCATCCCCAAAAAAAAAAAGAAATAGAACACCTTTAGCCAAAGAATAAATCTAATCAGAGAAGTGAGAAAACACAGAAGCAAAGAAAAGCAGTCAGACAGGATGAATTAACAATAGTTCAGTCATTAGGCAAACTCAAGGACCTTAAATTCCCCTTCTAGGGCTGCAGATGATATTCTGAGCCATATCCTATGAGCTGTTTTGTGGATTCTGAAACCACTCCCACCAGGTGGAAGAAGTTAATTACTTGATGACCAGACTGTTGGCATGACATGCTGCTGCTGCTAAGTTGCTTCAGTTGTGTTCGACTCTAGGCAACCCCATAGACGGCAGCCCACCAGGCTCCCCCATCCCTGGGATTCTCCAGGCAAGAACACTGGAGTGGATTGCCATTTCCTTCTCCATGCGTGAAAGTGAAAATTGAAAGTGACATCGCTCAGTCGTGTCCGACTCTTAGCGACCCCATAGACTGCAGCCCACCAGACTCCTCCATCCATGGGATTTTCCAGGCAAGAGTACTGGAGTGGGGTGCCATTGCCTTCTCTTGGCATGACATAAGCTGCCACAATTCTAAGAACTGGCCTCAAAGAAATAGGAACAAACTGCGTCTGGAACTGAAGACTAACTGTCCATGAAACAATCAAGATGAGGTTGATCAGACCACCACATGAACAATTTCAAGATGACTATCAGAGTTGATTGTGCTGTTTCTGCATGTAACCCTCTTCCTCTTCTTATTAAAAAGAAAAAGAAAACAATTCTTGTCCACTGACTGTCAGTTTCAGGGATTGGCCTTTGGATGAGAGTCTGCCCTTCCAGACGTGAGTCTGACCTTCCTATCTGACCTTCCTATTCAGAGGTTGCCAACCTGTGAAATAAAGCAAACTTTCCTTTCCACCAACTTTGCCTCTTTATTGGCTTTAGAAGGGTGAGCAACCAGATCCCCCTTTTGTTAATATAGTGACTACCAAGAAAGAAGCTGAGAGTAGTATCTTGAATCATCCAGTGATACTCATTGAGATATTTTGTGCTTAGTCATTCAGTCATGTATGACTCTTTGTGACCCCATGGACTGTATCCCACCAGTCCATGGGGATTCTCCAGGCAAGAATACTGGAGTGGGTTGCCATCCTGTCTTCTACGAGATCTTCTCAATGCAGGGATCAAACCCAGGTTTCCTGCATTGCAGGCAATTCTTTTACCATCTGAGCCACCAGGGAAGCCCAAAGAGATGTTTTAGTGGTTTAGAATTGGCAAAGAACTCTGCTTTCTGGAATTTGATTTTAATGAAAATATGAAATCTAAATTTAAATAGTCCAATAAAATTGATATAAAGATGATATTTAGAAGTTGTTTGGGACTGATAGGAAAAAATTTTAAATATGCCTAGAAATACCAAATTGGGATGATGGAAAAAGCACAGGATTAAGAATCAAGAAACTTATTTCCTGATCGTACTTTTAGGATTTTGTGTGTTTTTTTTTACCCTTAATTGACATATAATATATTCATTTCACCTTGGAATATGGAATGAAGCAGGGCAAAGACTAACAGAGTTTTGCCAAGAAAATGCACTGGTCATAGCAAATACCATCTTCCAACAACACAAGAGAAGACTCTATACATGGACATCACGAGATGGTCAACACCAAAATCAGATCGATTATATTCTTTGCAGCCAAAGATGGAGAAGCTCTATACAATCAGCAAAAACAAGACCAGGAGCTGACTGTGGCTCAGACCATGAACTCCTTATTGCCAAATTCAGACTGAAATCGAAGAAAGTAGGGAAAACCACTAGACCATTCAGGTATGACCTAAATTAAATCCCTTATGATTATACAGTGGAAGTGAGAAATAGATTTAAGGGCCTAGATCTGATAGATAGAGTGCCTGATGAACTATGGAATGAGGTTCGTGACATTGTACAGGAGACAGGGATCAAGACCATCCCCATGGAAAAGAAATGCAAAAAAGCAAAATGGCTGTCTGGGGAGGCCTTACAAATAGCTGTGAAAAGAAGAGAAGTGAAAAGCAAAGGAGAAAAGGAAAGATATAAACATCTGAATGCAGAGTTCCAAAGAATAGCAAGAAGAGATAAGAAAGCCTTCTTCAGTGATCAATGCAAAGGAATAGAGGAAAACAACAGAATGGGAAAGACTAAGGATCTATTCAAGAAAATGAGAGATACCAAAGGAACATTTCATGCAAAAATGGGCTTGATAAAGGACAGAAATGGTATGGACCTAAGAGAAGCAGAAGATATTAAGAAGAGGTGGCAAGAATACACAGAAGAACTGTACAAAAAAGATCTTCATGACCCAGATAATCATGATGGTGTGATCACTGACCTAGAGCCAGACATCCTGGAATGTGAAGTCAAGTGGGCCTTAGAAAGCGTCACTACGAAGAAATCTATTTTACACAGCACAAAAATTCTTTTCTTTGCCCAATGTTTTTCAGGAACACTTACAAAGTAAAATAAGGGGATTGGAAATTATTGTTTACAATATTTTTCCTATTGGGGGATTCTAAGCATTTATAGAAGCATTTATATCCCAAAAAAAGGCAATGCCAAAGAATGATCAAACTACCACACACTTGCACTCATCTCACATGCTAGTAAAGTAATGCTCAAAATTCTCCAAGCCAGGCTTCAGCAATACATGAACTATGAACTTCCAGATGTTCAAGCTGGTTTTAGAAAAGGTAGAGGAACCAGAGATCAAATTGCCAACATCCACAGGATCATCCAAAAAGCAAGAGAGTTCCAGAAAAACATCTATTTCTGCTTTATTGACTATGCCAAAGCCTTTGACTGTGTGGATCACAATAAACTGTGGAAAATTCTAAAAGAGATGGTAATACCAGACCACCTGACCTGACCTTCCTATATGCAGGTCAGGAAGCAACAGTTAGAACTGAACATGGAACAATAGACTGGTTCCAAATAGGAGAAGGTGTACATCAAAGCTATATATTGTCACCCTACTTATTTAACTTCTATGCAGAATACATCATGAGAAATGCTGGGCTGAAAGAAGCACAAACTGGAATCAAGATTTCTGAGAGAAATATCAATAACCTCAGATATGCAGATGACACCATCCTTATGGCAGAAAGTGAAGAGGAACTAAAAAGCCTCTTGATGAAAGTGAAAGAGGAGAGTGAAAAAGTTGGCTTAAAGCTCAACATTCAGAAAACGAAGATCATGGCATCTGGTCCTGTCACTTCATGGGAAATAGATGGGGAAACAGTGGAAACAGTAGCTGACTTTATTTTGGGGGCTCCAAAATCATGGCAGATGGTGATTGCAGCCATGAAATTAAAAGATGCTTACTCCTTGGAAGGAAAGTTATGACCAACCTAGATCAGATCAGATCAGATCAGTCGCTCAGTCGTGTCCGACTCTTTGCGACCCCATGAACTGCAGCACGCCAGGCCTCCCTGTCCATCACCAGCTCCCGGAGGTCACTCAGACTCACATTCATCAAGTCAGTGATGCCATCCAGCCATCTCATCCTCTGTCGTCCCCTTCTCCTCCTGCCCTCAATCCCTCCCAGCATCAGAGTCTTCTCCAATGAGTCAAGTCTTCGCATGAGGTGGCCAAAATACTGGAGTTTCAGCTTTAGCATCATTCCTTCTGAAGAAATCCCAGGGCTGATCTCCTTCAGAATGGACCAGTTGGATCTCCTTGCAGTCCAAGGGACTCTCAAGAGTCTTCTCCAACACCACAGTTCCAAAGCATCAGTTCTTCGGCGCTCAGCCTTCTTCACAGTCCAGCTCTCACATCCATACATGACCACAGGAAAGACCATAGCCTTGACTAGGCGAGCCTTTGTTGGCAAAGTGATGTCTCTGCTTTTGAATATGCTATCTAGGTTGGTCATAACTTTCCTTCCAAGGAGTAAGCATCTTTTAAAAAGAAAAGGAAAGATATAAACATCTGAATGCAGAGTTCCAAAGAATAGCAAGAAGAGATAAGAAAGCCTTCTTCAGCGATCAATGCAAAGAAATAGAGGAAAACAACAGAATGGGAAAGACTAAGGATCTATTCAAGAAAATCAGAGATACCAAAGGAACATTTCATGCAAAAATGGGCTCGATAAAGGACAGAAATGGTATGGACCTAACGGAAGCAGAAGATATTAAGAAGAGGTGGCAAGAATACACAGAAGAACTGTACAAAAAAGAGCTTCACGACCCAGATAATCATGATGGTGTGATCACTGACCTAGAGCCAGACATCCTGGAATGTGAAGTCAAGTGGGCCTTAGAAAGCATCACTACGAACAAAGCTAGTGGAGGTGATGGAATTCCAGTGGAGCTATTCCAAATCCTGAAAGATGATGCTGTGAAAGTGCTGCACTCAATACACCAGCAAATTTGGAAAACTCAGCAGTGGCCACAAGATTGGAAAAGGTCAGTTTTCATCCCAATCCCAAAGAAAGGCAATGCCAAAGAATGCTCAAACTACCGCACAATTGCACTCATATCACACGCTAGTAAAGTAATGCTCAAAATTCTCCAAGCCAGGCTTCAGCAATATGTGAACCGTGAACTTCCTGATGTTCAAGCTGGTTTTAGAAAAGGCAGAGGAACCAGAGATCAAATTGCCAACATCTGCTGGATCATGGAAAAAGCAAGAGAGTTCCAGAAAAACATCTATTTCTGCTTTATTGACTATGCCAAAGCCTTTGACTGTGTAGATCACAATAAACTGTGGAAATTCTGAGAGAGATGGGAGTACCAGACCACCTGATCTGCCTCTTGAGAAATCTGTATGCAGGTCAGGAAGCAACAGTTAGAACTGGTCATGGAACAACAGACTGGTTCCAAATAGGAAAAGGAGTACGTCAAGGCTGTATATTGTCACCATGTTTATTTAATTTATATGCAGAGTATATCATGAGAAATGCTGGACTGGAAGAAACACAAGCTGGAATCAAGACCAACCTAGATAGCATATTCATAAACAGAGACATTACTTTGCCAACAAAGGTCCATCTAGTCAAGGCTATGGTTTTTCCAGTAGTCATGTATGGATGTGAGAGTTGGACTGTGAAGAAAACTGAGCACTGAAGAATTGATGCTTTTGAACTGTAGTGTTGGAGAAGACTCTTGAGAGTTCCTTGGATTGCAAGGAGATCCAACCAGTCCATTCTAAAGATCAGTCCTGGGTGTTCCTTGGAAGGACTGATGCTAAAGCTGAAACTCCAGTACTTTGGCCACCTCATGTGAAGAGTTGACTCATTGGAAAATACTCCAATACTCATTGGAAAATGCTGGGAGGGATTGGGGGCAGGAATAGAAGGGAACGACAGAGGATGAGATTGCTAGATGGCATCACTGACTCGATGGACATGAGTGTGAGTGAACTCCGGGAGTTGGTGATGAACAGGGAGGCCTGGTGTGCTGTGATTCATGGGGTTGCAAAGAGTAGGACATGACTGAGCAACTGAACTGACCTGAACTGAAGCATTTATAGTCAACTGAAGCTTGGAAGTGAACATAATAAAAGGAGTATATGACTTCTGTTTACATTTAGGAAAATTTTGACACCTGACATTAAAAACTTACTGATTCATTTATTCAACAAATACTTATTAAGCAGCTATTTTGTGTCAAGCCCTCTGTTAGGCACTGGACCAAAACAGCAAAGGAAGGAGGCTTGGTCCCCAGGATCTGTTTGGAGTTTGGAGAGGGCTAAAGTTAGAACCATAGACAACCACAGTGCCTGGGCTAAGTGCTTTAATGAGAGCTGTATGGGAAGGTATTTGGAATTGAATACTATTTCCAATTTAAAAATTTTTGAAGTGGAACCACTTTTCATCCGTGTTAAAACTAAAATGGCTTCCAAATCTTACATCACAATATAAACAGTATAATGGATTCCCAAAAATGCAGGCCTTCTGTTGATCTGCTGCAAAGACAGCATATGTGCTCAGACATCTGTTTAGATGTCCACTTAGCAAGCATTCTGTCAGCCTGGCGGGACCAGGACCACAGCTGAAGCACATATAGCCCCAGACATCAGCTGTAAGGGAACCAAATGGTGCCTTCCCAAAAATTACCTTAGAATTCAAAGTATCCAAACAGCTTGACAGGCACAACCAATGATTTACAAGGAAAAACCCACAACACAGAGACACATGTAGCCCTTGAGTACAGTAAGGAACATTATGAATTTCAACTGTCTCACTCTAGTCCTGAGTTGGGAATATTCTCCACTGAGTGGAACAACATATAACACCATGAATATAACCCAAAAGAAGAGATAAATTAGATACCAGCCAAATAATGGTAGATTAATTAATCGTTGAGAGATTCCACAAATCTAAAACACTTGATAATATTGGAAATCTCTGATTGCCTGATAGTCTGCTATTTTTATGCAAAGTTTCAAAACTGAAGATGCTTTATATTTATTTTAGATTTTCAGGGTAGTAATGCAGCAGAACGGACTATTAGGTTGTCACTGCATTGGTCTCATATCTATTGAGAATAAGTAAAGAAAAACAAAATTTCCCCCCTGCTCCCAGGAAATCCTGAAAGTTCTGAAACTTTGCTAATCACTAAAGACTAGAAACTGTTTTAAACCTGTTCAATTTCTTTTAAATTATCATTTTGGCCATATTGTGCACCACATGGGATCTTAGTGCCTTGACCAGGGATTGAACCTGCATCCTTTGCCCTGGAAGCCAACCGTCTTAACCTTTGGACTGCCAGAGAAGTCCTCTTAAACCTTTTGAACCAGTAAATTTCAGTTAAAGGGCCATGAGGAGGGCATGGCAACTCACTCCAGTATTTTTGCCTGGGGAAGCCCAAGGACAAAGGAGCATGGCAGGTTCCAGTCCATAGGGTCACATAGAGTTAGACATGACTGAAGTGACTTAGCACACATGCACACACAATGAGACACGCCAACACCAGAGCTGATTTTAAACTTACTTAACAAGCCATTACTTTTCACTTTCACGCATTGGAGAAGGAAATGGCAACCCACTCCAGTGTTCTTGCCTGGAGATTCCCAGGGACGGGGGGAGCCTGGTGGGCTGCCGTCTCTGGGGTCACACAGAGTCAGAGACGACTGAAGTGACTTAGCAGCAGCAGCAGCAGCAACCACCAACCAATCAATAATGGCCTTACGTTTTCAAAGTTAGACACTGGACAGCACACACATTCTAGTGAACAGGATCCTAAGGCTGAAATCAATCCACTCTTACCCAGTCACCAACACAAAACCCTGCTCCCAAGACTGTGATAACTAACACCACTCAAAACAAGTTCTTCCCCAAATCCTTTGTAAGTCTTTCCTTTGCTCAGTATAACTAGCTGAGTTCTTCCTTACTTAAGGAATAAATTCAACTTTGTATTTTTTTGGATCCAGTGTGATGATCCTTTTTTTTCCCTATACTATATACACATTATTTTAAATCATATAATGGCTCTAATCTTATTTATCACTTTGTGCAGCCTCGCTTTTCTACATTATGATGCTTGATGTTAAAATAATTTATTTAGGAAACATACTTCATTAAGTATAGATTCACCCTTTTATGTAAAATCTGTCTTTTACAAGTTTATCTTTACTTACAAAAACCTCATTTAATCTGTCCAACATGCAGCTTAGATTCTCTATCTTTGTTTATATCATAATTGTCCACTGAATTCTCCAAACTCCAAGCCTTGGGCTTTGTAATGACCCTTCCTTCTCTTTTCCCTTTCCAGGTTTAGCAATACTATTTCTGAAATGTTCTTTAAATCCCTTCTCACCTCACTCCTCTGGCCCAAGCCCTAATTAAAGATTTCAATTCCTTTCTGCCTGGATGATTAGCAATAAATTACTACCCAAAACTGTTCCCCCACCCCCAACTTCTAATCAGGCTTCTCTGGCAGCTCAGATGGTAAAGAATCTGCCTGCAACACAGGAGACCTGGGTTTGATACGTGAGTCTGGAAGATTCCCTGGAGAGGGGAATGACAACCCACTCCAGTATTCTTGCCTGGACAATTTCATGGGCAGAAGAGCCTGGCCTGCTACAGTCCTTGGGTCCCAAAGAGTGGGACATGACTGAGCAACTAATACTTCAGCTTCTAATACATCCCCTGTAAGCCAGCTCACTGTGGTAATAAAGAACAAAACTAAGTTTGTCTCTTTGCTCTTTGAAAGTCTTCTGGAAAGACCTTGTCTCTTAAGGGACTAAATGGAGACTCCTAAGACACTGTATATTGTCACTCTGCTTATTTAACATCTATGCAGAGTACACACATGAGAAACACTGGGCTGGAAGAAGCACAAGCTGGAATCAAAATTGCCGGGAGAAATATTAATAACCTCAGATATGCAGATGACACCACCCTTCTGGCAGAAAGTAAAGAGGAACTAAACAGCCTCTTGATGAAAGTGAAAGAGGAGAGTGAAAAAGTTGGCTTAAAGCTCAAAACTCAGAAAACGAAGATCATGGCATCTGGTCCTGTCACTTCATGGGAAATAGATGGGAAACTGTGGAAACAGTGTCAGACTTTATTTTTGGGGGCTCCAAAATCACTGCAGATGGTGATTGCAGCCATGAAATTAAAAGACACCCCTTGGAAGGAAGGTTATGACCAACCTAGACAGCATATTCAAAAGCAGAGATATTACTTTGCCAACAAAGGTCCGTCTAGTCAAGGCTATGGTTTTTCCAGTGGTCATGTATGGATGTGAGAACTGGACTGTGAAGAAAGCTGAGCGCCGAAGAATTGATGCTTTTGAACTGTGGTGTTGGAGAAGACTTTTGAGAGTGTCTTGGATTGCAAGGAGATCCAAATAGTCTGTTCTAAAGGAGATCAGTCCTGGGTGTTCCTTGGAAGGACTGATGCTAAAGCTGAAACTCCAGTACTTTGGCCACCTCATGCGAAGAGTTGACTCATTGGAAAAGACCCTGATGCTGGGAGGGTTTGGGAGCAGGAGGAGAAGGGGACGACAGAGGATTAGATGGCTGGATGGCATCACTGACTCGATGGACATGAGTCTCAGTGAACTCTGGGAGTTGGTGATGGACAGGGAGGCCTGACGTGCTGCAAGTCATGGGGTCGCAAAGAGTCGGACACGACTGAGCGACTGAACTGAAGACACTGTGTTAACAAAATTACCAAATTCATCCTCCTCTCTGCTCCCCTGGACTCAGTTTCCCATGGACCTCATTTGCTCTTCCTTAAACACCCTATACTTTTGCTGCTTTCGCTAAAACTCTTTCTAAAACTCTCCTCTTCCTGAAACCCCTTTTTATCTTCTGAACGAGGTAAAATCCCACTGTGGACTTAAAAATATTCACAACCTACAAGTTGAGAGTTATGTTTTATTTGGTGAGAAGTTTTAAGATTTCCAAGTCTGGGAGGCAGCATCTCAAGGAACCTTGAGAAAATTGCTCCTAGAAGGCGAGGGGGAAGCTAGGATATACAGCTTTGAAACAAAAGGTAGGGAGTCTGAACTTCAAAATTATATAGGGGAAGATGCAAGAATCTGGGCTCATTGAAACCATTTCTTTGATATGCGCCTCACCTATCTGGGGCCAGAATCCCATGTTTTCACATCCTGAGCTTCCTCAGGGCTCACCATAGGGAGCGGTGAGTGCGGTGCAGTGTGATGGTTGCTAGATGGCAGGTATTCGTTTCTTCCTGAGTTTCCACAGGATTCACCCCTTCACATTGGAGGGCTGCAGGCCAGCAACTGCTGATGACTGTGTTATCCTTTTTTTACTGATACAGCAGAAAAAATGCCATTTTTCACCACTCATACTAAAATCATCTCCCTGTGCTTTGCAATTCATTTTGTGGTCCATTAACACTTATCGTACGGTGCTTTACTCCCTTACTGGAAGCAGCTTAAGACAAAAGGAAAATCTTTTCTCTTTGGATTTTATGGGTGAGAAAAAAAGGTAATACTGAATAATGTTCCAGTAAATGTTAGTTAAAAGAAAGTCATTGGTTTATGGACTAGTTTCTGCAGCAGAGTTTAATGTGTTCATAAGACTCGTAGAATTTTCCTGCTGAAAACTCTTCATCGTGTTAATCCACTTGACCCTGACCTCTCAGCACTGCCTATATTTAAGGTCTCTAAGTTTCTATGAGCAAATGTTAGTGTCTGGTTTCGTTTTCGTCTCTGCAGGGCTCTCACTGAGCTATTCTTATGAGAGAATGCCAAGGCATTCCAGAATTAATGTTTGCATGTGTTTCCGGAGGAATGTTTCTTGGACTTTCCTGTCTTCACTGTCACTTTAAAGGCATGACTTCTTAGATGGCATCAGAACCACATGACTGTATTATGTTTGCCTTGGCAGTTGTTAGTGATACTTTGGCAGATAGATTCCACACCTCCTGGTTTGGGAGGTGGGAGCTTAAAGAAACATTTAATGAGTTCTTACTATATGGCAGGTTCTAAATTAGATGGTGAGACTACAAAAGCTGTTAAAGCAGATATCTGCCCTTAGAAATTTGCATGATTGTTATAAATGAGCCAGGTCTACGTGCAAATAATAAAAACACTCAAAGAAAATGTGGCATTGATCCCTGAAGAACGTGCTCTGGAAGCAGGCAGAAAGACTAGGAGAGAGGGCTTCCTGAGGTGTGTGTGTATATGCATATGCATATAAGCATATTCACATATGTGTCCAAGCATGTAAGCATATGCAAATGAGCATATACCCATATGCATATGAGCATATATTCCCTATATCTTCATATAGGTTGTCTGGAAAACATGAGTTTAAGGGTCCTGGAAAATCTAAGAAGGCTCTGCCACTAGGAAATTTCAGCAAGCTCTTTCAAGTTAATACTTGTAGTTGATATTTTGGATTTCTGTTAGATTTTGTTTGCTTATTGCTTGTTTTGCTTTGCCAAATCTGAAACTATAGTGTACCCTATGACCATACTTCATAGGTATCTTCAAATTAAGAGTTATGTAATATAGAAGTCTGTTTACAAAAGTAAATGTCACTAATCATTGTAGGGCCCACACTTCTAGAAGTGCCAGATCCTTAGCCTGAATGAGAGGTGGGGTCCTGACAACAAGCCAGGGAAAACAGTGAGATTGAATAACTCACAGAGCATCGTGTAAATATGCAGCTCACGTTCTAGAGCGGTGACGACCCTTTGAACTGAGGCTGCCATTGACAGTGCCTCTGTGTCCGCTTGACTTGTATGCACCCAGCTCCCAGGATCAGTGCAAGGCGCTCTCACCCCCTCCTGCTGAGCTCAGGTCATTAAATCCTCACCCTACATTTTTACAGCTTTGGCCCTGTGACAGGAGAACTGACCCCAACTTGGTGCCAGGGACCCAGTGAAACAGGGATTAATAAACCCTGCCCCAGTATAGCCAAGGGCTCTACAGCTGCTTCTTGCAATTAGACTTGTCATCATTCTCTTAAGAAGCCCCTGTTGATTCTTAAATCCTAATTGGCAGGAGACACCTGTTTCCCAGTGGAAGGATGGGAAAGGGTCATTCGCTTGTGGCAAGCACGGGAGAAAGGCTGAGAAACTAGATGAACGTGCAAAATATCTTTGTTTCAAATCTGCCTGCTTCTATTGAGAGTTTCTTTTCTTTCTTTCTTTTTTCCAAGAACAACATGTCCAGAGTCAGGCTAGTCCTTGGGAATTAATAATAATTTGGCTCTGAATATTTTTTTTTGTTTTTGAGCGAGAACTTACCACCAGTCTCTCCCTAAATCATCCTCCTTACCATCCAGCAGCCCCTCCTTGCAATGAGCACTGTTTCCTGGTTATTAATATTATTATTATTATTGCCAGGATCCTGGCTGTCATTCATTCCAGTATTTATATATTTATTAATTGCCTGCAAGCTGCCTAAACCCTAAACCCTGTAACCTATTTGTGCCTATAAAAAGTATTAAGTATATTTTTAGTTCCTGTCTTCACTGAGCTAGCATTCTAAATAGAGGGAGGCATTAGAACTACATGTAACAATACATGTAAAATATTCTTTTGCAACTAACAAATTTGAGACAGTTTTTATGAGTAGAAAGAAGGAATAGTAAATGTTCTCAGGACGGTCTTTTTAGAGGTTTGAGCATTTTGATTTTCTCTAAAATTTAATCACTTCAGAGTTTCTGCTTGGATCTAATACTTGAAGTGGCCTAAATGTAACAAGTAATGTCTGATAAAAATCACTGTGACCATTTCTTTTCATTTATACCACTAGAGGTTTTCAAATTAAGTACTATTATTATTTGTTAGGCTCTAATTATTAAGACTAATATGTGGGGGTAGTAGGAATAAAATAACTAGATAGAGCTATAAGTCGGTAAAAAGGGAGAAGTAATGAAATCATGACTCCCATTTTCATGCATAAATGTTTATTGAACACTTAGTATGTACCAGCATCTTTTCTAACACTCAGCCTTCTCTGGATCACCCAAAGTTTCAACTTAATTTGTAAGCACTGTCTTCTTAATGGGACTTTGCCAATAGCTGTTTAAGCCCTCTCATCTACCTTGACATGTCCTTGTGGGTTTCGGTGAAATTAGGTAATCAACAAAGACTTATTCTGCACCCAACTGAATACCAGTGAGACTTTTTTCAATTACTGTACAGTAATTTCAAATAATTTTTTTGGTTTCGTTTGATTTCCTTGATGCCTTGTTTTATGTTTAGCTTCACAAGACTGTATGTCTTGTTTTCATATAGTTGTATTGCCACTGTTAAAAATATTAAGGAAGTAAAAGACCCTATTCTTGCCCACTAGAGATTTGTATGTTGGGATAATACATACATTGTAATAACAATCACCTACATTTGGCAATTCTGCACGAAAGTTTTATTGAAGGCATTGTTGAAGCCCATTGCACCCCATCACTCTTCAGGAAATGTAGCTGTTAATAGTAACCTGAAAGTCTCTTAATATCTTGGATAAAGGGTTCTCAAAAGTCAGTGTCCAAAAAGATTATCCATGAATCTCATTAGAATCCAGATTCCCAAGGCCCTCAACTCAGTGATTCTGATTCAGCATTGATGGTGAGGGCTAGGAATCAAAATTTAGCAAGCACTGCAGATAATTTTGATGGAGAGGATCTGAATTCTACACTTTAAGAAGCTATGAGAGGGCCCCCCACCCTTCATATAAGGGAAGCTACAAACAGAAGGATAAAATGAGAGGACAATCATTTCTGCCTCTTTCACTTAAGACCAAGTGGATTTCAGTCATGAACACTGAAGGATTTCCAAGGCTCATGACTTGTTCTTTGTCATCCTGTACACAAAATTCCGTTTAAAAGGCTATACATGAATAATGGCCTTAAATACATTTTTTGTCAGGTAGAGGAACAAGCTACTCTACGTCTTTGGCTGTTGATACTGCCTCTGACTTCCTTGTTCCTTCAAAGCTAGGGTTCTGTTCTCTCAGAGGTTCAGAGCTGTTATTACCATATAAAGAAGGAGATACTGAGGGTAAACTCTCCTTTTACATGTTTGGAGCAAAGGGTGAGGCTATGCAGCCTCAGTGTGTGTGTGACATAAGCAACGGTGAGTAGCACATGGAATTCAGAGGGGAGTGGGTGATTCATTCTGGAAGAAATAGCTTGCACCTGTGAGGACGCCGAAGGCGCCACTTGGCATTATTGGGGTGCTGCATCAGCTGGGAGGCAGCCGCCGTCCCCAGATGAACTGACGGCTTGTGAATCTTGAGCAGAACTGGGCCTCTCTCTCTGTTATGTTTTGCTTTTGGAGTGAAAGCAAACGTGTGACTCACGTGGGAGCCGAGGGGAGGTATGCGCTTAGCAGTGTTCGGTCTTGGCAGGAGGGCGGCTGCTGCAGACATGGGATGCAATCTAATAAGCACATGTGTTCTTACAGTATGCCTCATGGCCAGACCACTTTATCTTCAGTAATCCCAATCTATGTCCCAGAATCACATTATTTGGCCTAGGCTCAGACCTCATGTATTCTTGGCTTGGGGAATAATGAAACGTGATCTCAAGACAAGATAGGATTATGATCTGAAGAGGTACTGATGGATTTGCCTCCCCCAGCAGCACAATGTTAATGGAACATGGCATCAGGAAAATATATTTAACATGCTGCTGCTGGAGAAGTTCAAACATTGCTTTGTACATAGAATCTTGCCTCTATAGTTTATGATGGCTGACAGGAACAAATTGATGTTGAAGATAAAAGAGCAAAGAAAACAGAGCTTAGTAATAGGCTGCAGTAGTCCTGACTGTATTTGCTGTCACTGGCAGTAGTCATTCGTCTTTGAGAAGGCATTACATGCTATTATACATGTCATTCAAGAGGCCATTTATCAAGGAAAGCCCTTCAGGGTACAATAACGTTAAAAGAAAAAACGCTTTGTGCTCAAAAAGTGTGGTGAGTGGGACCAGGCCATGGCTAGAGTGCAGGACATCGCCTTTGGGCAAGCTCAGTGCAGTGGGCCAGAGTCTCGGTGATCTAGGTAGGGTCACTGGGAGGGCAGGCTTCTAGAAGGCTCAAGGAAGATCAGGACTGATTCCCTGTAGCCACTGATGATCAGAAAGTGGCTGGTGCTGGATCCAGTGATGGGAAAAAGAATCATTCACTTTGGAAAGCCTGAATCTCTTGAAATCACATATATGTCATATGATCTCCTAAAGCAGTGATAGTTCTTTTCCAACTCCATCCCATTTCCTAGGATTAAAGCTCTGGTTTGCACAGTAATCATCCCCTTTCAAAATATAAATTATCCTTAAGCTCAGTGTTCACACCAGGGACACGTATGTAAATTGGACAGGTCAAAGTCATGGTTGCATAGAATAGAATTTTAAAAAGTACAAGGTGGCTGGGTTTGGGGGGAGGTGGAAAACAAATTCTATTAACTCTAGTTGAATACACTCAAGAAGTTCTAGTCCATGCACTTTATTATCTTGAAGTCTTGGTGTAACACAACTCAAAAAATACCTCCAAGTTAAATTTCACAAAAGATCCCAAAAGGAAAAAAAAAAAGTATATTTTATTTTTAAATTTTGGTTCTGTATTTTCAGAGAGATAAAGCTTGGTCTTCTTTTTTGGAAAGAAAAATAGCTATGAAATTTGTTTTTTTGTTTTTTTTTTTACTAAATGGCCAGTAATCTGTGATACATTTTCAGTGCAATTTGATTTGCTCTATGGTGAGTACCCCTGGAGAAGAAAATGGCAACCCACTCCAGTATTCTTGCCTGGAGAATCCCATGGAGAGAGGAGCCTGGCAGGCTGCAGTCCATGGGGCCACACAGCATTGGACACTGCTTAAGCAACTTAGCACACATGAATGAGGAGTAAGGCTATCTAGAATAAAAGCAGAAATAGTGAAACACTGCCACCTGCTGTTACTCTTTCCACATTTACTGTTAAAACATAGGTTTTATTCAACCTCTGTCTCATAGAGGCAGAATACGCAGAGAGCAACAGTTCCCAAATTTCAACTGGTGTCAGAATCACCTGGAAGGTTACAAAACACAGAGGGATGGGACGGGGTTGGAGGTGGGTGGGAGGTTTAAGAGGGAGAGGATATATGTATAGGTAGGCTGATTTGTCGGAGAAGGCAATGGCATCCCACTCCAGTGCTCTTGCCTGGAAAATCCCATGGATGGAGGAGCCTGGTAGGCTGCAGTCCATGGGGTCTTGAAGAGTCGGACATGACTGAGCGACTTCATTTTCCCTTTCCACTTTCATGCATTGGAGAAGGCAATGGCAACCCACTCCAGTGTTCTTGCCTGGAGAATCCCAGGGACGGGGGAGCCTGGTGGGCTGCTGTCTGTGGGGTCGCACAGAGTCGGACACGACTGAAGCGACTTAGCAGCAGTAGCAGCATGGCAGAAACCAACACAATAGAGTAACAATCCTCCAATTAAAAATAGAATAAAATTTTAAAAACAACATATATCACTGGACCCTGCCCCAGTGATTCAATAGGTCTGAATGAGGCTGGAGAATCTGTGTTTCTAACTAGGTTTCTAGGTACTGCTGCTGCCGGTCTGTTTACTGAACACAGGTTCAGCCGTTTCTTGCTCACAAGCCAATAATTCGAGAGGCAGTGTCAATAGAAAGGAAAGTCACTTTAATCAGGAAAATCCAACAATCTGAGGAGAAGATGGACCAGTGTGCAGAGACAAACTCTGAAGATTCTGCTCAGCCATGCCAGTTTTTACAGGAAAAAAAAAAAAAAAAAAATGAGGGAAGAATCTCAATAAACCATCGAGTCAGGAGCTTGGGATTTACATCATTCTGCTTCGTGTATAGGCTGACTGCCCCTCTCTTCAGATATTATCTTGCCCATGTGAATTGCCTGCAGGGTTCCTTGGGGGACTGCTGGAGATAAATCATTCTTTAACTACTTAAGTGTTCATTCTTACTTCATTTTATCTAGGTATAGAATCAAAGGTCCATCTAGTCAAAGCTATGGTTTTTCCAGTAGTCATGTATGGATGTGAGAGTTGGACCATAAAGAAAGCTGAGCACTGAAGAATTGATGCTTTTGAACTGTGGTGTTGGAGAAGACTCTTGAGAGTCCCTTGGACAGCAAGGAGATCAAACCACTCCATCCTAAAGAAAATCAATCCTGACTATTCACTGGAAGGACTGAGCCGAATCTGAAACTCCAATACTTTGGCCCCCTGATGCAAAGAACTGACTCATTTGAAAAGACCCTGATGCTGGGAAAGATTAAAGACAGGAGGAGACGGGGACAATGGAGGAAGAGATGGTTGAATGGCATCAGTAACTCAATGGGCATGAATTTGAGCAGGCTTCAGGGGTTGATGATGGACAGGGAAGCCTGGCACGCTGCGGTCCATGGGGTCGCAAAGAGTCGGACACGACTGAGCAACTGAACTAAAAGAATCAACAGGTTAGCTAAGGCGTGGTGTGTATTCGAGACAGCAGAAGTCAAGAGTTAGGTTCAATTGCTTAGTGATCTCGTTTCTATAAATAAACTTTTAAGGTTAGAGGGAGAAAGAAATGGATAAACTGGAAAGGAACAAAAGAGCTACTTTCAGATCCAGTCACTGATCTATTTTAAAATGCCCAGAATGCACTGGGTTGCCTACCTAAAAGTTTCCTAACAAAAGAACTCAACTTCTATGGCCCTAGGAAGATTTACATTGTATTGCTTATTCTAACCTATCCTCTACCTCCCATAAGAAGAATAAGCTGGGTTTGAAAGCCAAATCTGAAAGGAGTGTGATCAGAGATGCAATCAATCAGGCATGCAGGTTGCTGTGCTTGAGGCTGAATGATTATAACAGAAGAACATGGGGTGAATTGAACTACAGGAGATTGTTTATATAAAGAAATAACTTGGCCTGGAATGCAAAGGACTTGCCCATATGTAAGAAACCAAATGGATAGTGCTGGTCTTTGAAGGTCTGGGCAGAGTCCCAATTTTTCTGCCTTTCTTTCATATGCCACATGTTAATTTGTCTTCAAGATTCACTTACTCTGAAAAGCAGATGGCCAGAAGTGTGAAATTTTGGTGGTATTAAGTGCTATCATTTTTGTCATCACCAATGTTTTCAGTAAAACCAGAGAGTTCATTGATTAAATAACTCGCTGAGCAAAGCTGTGCTTTTGAACTTTGGAAATTGATGAGAAGGAATGTGCTTTAACCACTTTTTTAAAAAATATGGTTAAAACACACTCAGAGCATTAAATTTACCATCCTAATCATTTTTAAATATATGGTTCAGTGGTGTTAAGGATATTCACATTGTTGTGTAACTGATCTCTCAACGTTTTTCATCCTATAAAACTGAAACTCTATAACATCCCCCCATCTTTGGCAATCACCCTTGAAATTTTTTTCTATAATTTTTTACTCCTTTAGATACTCCATATGAGTGGAGTATTTATCCTTCTGTGACTGGCTTATTTCACTTAGCATAACATCCTTAAGGTTCAACCACATATCTACCCATGTAACCATGCATCATATATTGTATCATATGATTTCTTTCTTTTTAAAGGCTGTATAATGCTCCATTGTATGTATTTACCACACATTATTCATACAATGATGGATAGTTTGATTGCTTTCATCTGTTGGCTAAACGTGGATGTACAAATCCCTTCCCAAGACTTGGTTTTGAATTCTTTTGGATATGTTCCCAGAAGTAGGATCACAGGGTAATTCTATTTTTAATTTTTTAGTAACCTCCATACTGTTTTCTACAATGGCTGCATGATTTTGCATTCCCATTAACACTGCACAAAGATTCCAATTTCTCCACATCCTTGTCAACACATTTTTTGTCAATTTTTATTATGTTCATTTTATTTAATAGTAGCTATGATAGTGGAGGTGATGGAACTCCAGTTGAGCTATTCCAAATCCTGAAAGATGATGCTGTGAAAGTGCTGCACTCAATATGCCAGCAAATTTGGAAAACTCAGCAGTGGCCACAAGATTGGAAAAGGTCAGTTTTCATCCCAATCCCAAAGAAAGGCAATGCCAAAGAGTGCTCAAACTACCGCACAATTGCACTCATCTCACATGCTAGTAAAGTAATGCTCAAAATTCTCCAAGCCAGGCTTCAGCAATATGTGAACTGTGAACTTCCTGATGTTCAAGCTGGTTTTAGAAAAGGCAGAGGAACCAGAGATCAAATTGCCAACATCGCTGGATCATGGAAAAAGCAAGAGAGTTCCAGAAAAACATCTATTCCTGCTTTATTGACTATGCCAAAGCCTTTGACTGTGTAGATCACAATAAACTGTGGAAAATTCTGAAAGAGATGGGAATACCAGACCACCTGATCTGCCTCTTGAGAAATCTGTATGCAGGTCAGGAAGCAACAGTTAGAACTGGTCATGGAACAACAGACTGGTTCCAAATAGGAAAAGGAGTACGTCAAGGCTGTATATTGCCACCATGTTTATTTAACTTATATGCAGAGTACATCATGAGAAACGCTGGACTGGAAGAAACACAAGTTGGAATCAAGATTGCTGGGAGAAATATCAATAACCTCAGATATGCAGATGACACCACCCTTATGGCAGAAAGTGAAGAGGAACTCAAAAGCCTCTTGATGAAAGTGAAAGTGGAGAGTGAAAAGGTTGGCTTAAAGCTCAACATTCAGAAAACGAAGATCATGGCATCTGGCCCCATCACTACATGGGAAATAGATGGAGAAACAATGGAAACAGTGTCAGACTTTATTTTGGGGGCTCCAAAATCACTGCAGATGGTGACTTCAGCCATGAAATTAAAAGACGCTTACTCCTTGGAAGGAAAGTTATGACCAACCTAGATAGTATATTCAAAAGCAGAGACATTACTTTGCCAACAAAGGTTCGCCTAGTCAAGGCTATGGTCTTTCCTGTGGTCACGTATGGATGTGAGAGCTGGACTGGGAAGAAGCCTGAGCGCCGAAGAATTGATGCTTTTGAACTGTGGTGTTGGAGAAGACTCTTGAGAGTCCCTTGGACTGCAAGAAGATCCAACCAGTCCATTCTGAAGGAGATCAGCCCTGGGATTTCTTTGGAAGGAATGATGCTAAAGCTGAAACTCCAGTATTTTGGCCACCTGATGCGAAGAGTTGACTCATTGGAGAAGACTCTGATGCTGGGAGGGATTGGGGGCAGGAGGAGAAGGGGACGACAGAGGATGAGATGGCTGGATGGCATCACTGACTCGATGGATGTGAGTCTGAGTGACCTCTGGGAGTTGGTGATGGACAGGGAGGCCTGGCATGCTGCAGTTCATGGGGTCGCAAAGAGTCGGACACGACTGAGTGACTGATCTGATCTGATCTGATCTGATGATAGTGAGTGTGAGGTGAGATCTAAGTGTGGTTTTGATTTGCATTCCTCCAAAAATAAGTAATGATGAGTCATCCTCTCATGTGCTATTGACCACATAAATGTCATCTTTGGAAAAATGTTTATTCAAGTCCTTTGCCCATTTTTCAGTTTGGTTATTTGATTTTTTTTTTTTTTTTTTTGGTCATTGAGTTGTAGTTCTTCCTATCTTCTGGATATTAACCCTTATCAAATTTATAATTCTCAAATATTTTCTTCTACAAGTTGCCTTTTCATTTTATTGATAGTATCATTTGATGAAAAAAAGGTTTTAAGTTTGATGTAGTCCCATTTGTCTATTTTTGCTCTTATTCTCTGCACTTTTGGTGTCGTATCCAAACCAACCTGGGAATTGACTCTGAAGTAAACATGACTCTGAAGTAAACATCATACGATACCAAGAACCACTGCTAATTTTGTTAGACGTGGTAACAACATGCATGTTTAAAAATGGGTCCTTTTTGAGATTTGCACATACCTAGAGGTAAAATAATAAGATGTGAGACTTAAAAAATTAAAATATTTCATCAAAGTAAACAAAGGAAAGAAAAGGAATAGTCAAGCAAAGGTAGCATTCTGTTGATAACTGTTGAATCTGAGGTTTCCATTGTACTGTCCACTCTACTTTTGTGAATATTTGTAATTTTTCATTGATATTTAAACATTTTAAGTGAATCACATCAGATATTGGTAAATATTGAATTAACATCTTTTAAAAAGAAAGTAAATTTTTTTAAGGAAAAAGTATGCAGAAAAACACCACTTAGTTTCCTATTTCTTAAAAAGTGTTGTCTCAATTTTTAGGGTGTCTTATTTACCCATTGGGAACCCCTATAATAATATCAAGGTGCAGGCCCCACAGCCAAGTAGTCATCTTACCAAGAATATCTATTGCTTTCCTACAGCTTGTGCACAGTAGATTTCCAGGCACAGAGTCAAACATATAAAAATAGCATCAAATGGAGCAGTCTTGGGTGGTTCCTCGTATACTCCCCAAGGAAGATTATGGATGACAAAAGCACTGCCGGAGACCTGAATGGGAATCTATTTCATTCCTCAGGTAAAATATTCAGAAACCTAGGGTTACAATTCTGTCAAGAAATAAACCAATTTAAAATTCTAATATGTCACCAATAAGCAAAAGTCTATAATTTTTGGAAATGGAAAACAGGTAAACCAAGACCAGAGCCCATGACTCAGAAAAGCCATTAAAAAATACTTAAATTATCCACTAGAGTGGAAAAAAGAAGAAGGAAAAAAACTTTAAATTTTTTTTAATTTGACTAGATTACAATTATAATCTTTCGTAATTACTTGTGCTCAACTAGAAAGATATTCCGGGGTTTACAAATTCCAGAGAAATTATCATTTTTTAATAAAGATCAGAAAGATGGGTCTCCAGAAAGACATCTATGATTTTCTATTTCATTCACCTTGTTCTCAGCTTAGGTAAACAATCATCAGAAATCGGTCATCATTCTCAGTGCTGACCATCAAACCTTGGTTCTACTTATGAAATGTGTCACATTTGATATTTATGGGGAAAATAAACAGATTGTATGATTTAAATTCTATAAGATGTCAGAGAGGCCTCTTTTGAATTGTATATTGTATACTAAATGATATTAAACATTTTATTATGCTTATTTGGTTTTTATTTTATTTTTCATTTGTTCAAGATCCTGATGACCCAATACCATACAGAAATGTAAAGGCCTTACACATGGTTATCCAAATATAGATAATTTATCTAGAATGTAATTTTATCATCCATTAATTTATTTCCTCTGCAAAATATTTATAAATCTTATTTTTTGAAATAAGCACATTCCATGCTAGGTGCTAAGAATACAAAAATGAATAACACACAGTCTCAGCTTTTAAGAGGCCCTAATACAAATGGAATGTGTAGATCTGAAAATGACTCACAAAACTCCAACAGCTAAGTGCTTTAGTACAGGTGAAAAGACGCGGTTTCAGTGATGACAGTGGATTATGACCCCACTTCATCTCACATAAATGAATAATTTCAGGATCCTGGAATTGTACAAGTACTGCTAATCAACCTCCAAGATTCAAAGAGAAAATATATATGTAGGTGAAAAGAGCAAATAAATTTTCAAAAGACTTTGATCCATCATTCAACACAAAATTCTGGGGCTCTTCAGACTTAGAACCGACATGAATTGGAGACATCGTCTTTGTAGCTTATAAGTTCCCTAGATTGTGGAATAGGCCATGAAGAGTCCAAAGAAGACAAAACAGAAAACCACCATATAGCATGAGGCATATGGAACCCTGACCCCACAAATTCCTTCCACTATTTGCCTTTCTCAGGAAGCTTCTCTCTCAGTACCTGACCCATTCTACTTCACATCTCCAGCCCCCTTTTGATTTTCTTGATTTGGATTTTATAATCCAGTCCTGAACTTTTTTAAAAACTTTTTCTTTTTTTAATGCTAGCTAAAACCCCTGGGTCATTGCCTCTGGTCGTTTCCTCTAGGATCACCCACTCCAATTATACTCTAATGCCAAGTGCAGGCCTGGGAATACTGCTAGCCCAAATCTTCTGGTCTTTCATCTCCTGGGGAGGAACAGGGGAGATACTAAATTATGGCAGCATCAGCACCTCCTCTCTCTAGGCCAACCTCTAGGCTGAATCATAATGCACACAGAGCTTAATAATACATTTTCCAGTGCATCTCCTTACATTTTACATGCTCTCATTAATACTGTCTATGCCAGTATCTTCATGATGCTTCCTTGCTCCCTGCTTTACCCACTTAATCCTTCCTCACAACCAACATTTTCTGAACAGCCCTTAATATTCCACCTTTCCAACTTTCTTTTTGCAGTCTTTGATTCCTGTATGAATGAACATCTTATCCTCTCAGAATTCAATTTCTGCTGGGAAAGGTTGGCTAACTTTTGAGTATAAGAGAATAACTCTCAAGCATATTTGAGACAACTTTGAGGATTCACAGAAATGTTAGGGAAGAATTCGAGGGTGGCTGGAATTCCCAAAGAGCAAGAGGAAGCTGATCTGATCTTGACCTGCAAGTTAGTGAGTTTCTCTAAATAATCAGGAAAACCTGGTAAGCCAGGAAAGATTTAAGGGTAAAGGAGAAATTTTAAAGTACTCCCTCCATCTTTCTTTTAGCCACTTAGCACAGTATCTGGCAAAGAGTAGAAAGCTCAATGAATATTTGTTCATAGACTAACCACTTATTAGAATTACTACTCTCAGAGCCCAAAAGACATAGGTCAAAAGCTTTGAGGGGAAACGAACTGGCTAAAGTTGAGAGAAGACAACAGGAGTATAAAGTCAACAGAGCCTAAAGAATGAGAGATTAAAGAGATTCCTTCAGTGGGTCCCAAGAATAACTCACAGATGCTTCTTTAGAATTGTTACAATTTTTTTTTTTCATTTAAAGGAAGAAAAACTCCATTAAACTTTACTTTGTGCCGTACTAAGTCACTTCAGTCGTGTCCTACTCTTTGTGACCCCTATGGACTGTAGCCCGCCAGGCTCCTCTGTCCATGGGATTTTCCAGGCAAGAATACTGCAGTAGGTTGCCATGCCCTCCTCCAGGGGATCTTCCCGACCCAGGGATCGAACCCGTGTCTCTTTTGTCTACTGCATTGGCAGGCCGTTTCCTTACCAAGCCCCAAAACTTTTCTTTATTCCTCTTCAATAATATGCATTCATGCTTTTTGTTTCCTGACTGGCAATACTTCAATGGAACACCAGAGGGCGATACATTTTAACAGTTCAGAATCCCTCTAAAATGAGCATACTTGCAGAGAAACTCGGGGAAGGCAATGGCACCCCACCCCAGTACTTTTGCCTGGAGAATCCCATGGACGGAGAATCTCAGTCCATGGGGTCGCTGAGAGTTGGACACGACTGAGCGACTTCACTTTCACTTTTCACTTTCATACATTGGAGAAGGAAATGGCAACCCACTCCAGTGTTCTTGCCTGGAGAATCCCAGGGACGGGGGAGCCTGGTGGGCTGACGTCTATGGGGTCGCACAGAGTCGGACACGACTGAAGCGACTTAGCAGCAGCAGCAGCAGCAGAGAAACTGCGATGTTAGTTATTATATTATCCTTAAATACAAATATTTCATTTAACACAGAATTTGTGCTAACTGCACCAATATGAAGTTCATTCCAAGTCTAAAAAGGGGCCAGTACAGAGGAGAGAGTATTTGAAGCTAACCCTCTGTTAGCTTCCCTGCCAGGAATAAGCTTCTTTTCTGCAACTACCTCCTTGATCAGTGTGATATTATTACAAAGATCTAGATAAAGCAAAAGGAATTACAGGAAGCAAATATGGTGTCATATAAAAAGAAGTATGCATATATGTGGAACGTATATATGTGAATGCCTGTGTATATATGTACAAAGTTCGAGTCCTTTAAAAAATCTATGCATTTCTCAAGTATTAACGTTACAGATATCATTTCAGCATTCTCTGACTATTGATCTACAGCATTTTTATTGGGAATGGAGAGGAGGGCTTTGGTGACTAAAAGCGCATGTCACAGATGGGTGGTGGGGCTTAGTCATCCTGAGAAATGGGTTTCAAACCAGGTCCCTCTGAGTGATCTCAGCCCTCCCTCCAGTTGAAACTGGGCTACGTTGCTTTAACTCTAGCACATCTTATTTACATATGCTTCATATAAATGCAACTTAGCTAAAAAAAAAAATCCCATGGATGGGACAGCCTGGTGGGCTGCAGTCCATGGGGTCGCGGAGAGTCGGACACGACTGAGCAACTCCACTTTCACTTTTCACTTTCATGCATTGGAGAAGGAAATGGCAACCCACTCCAGTGTTCTTGCCTGGAGAATCCCAGGGATGGAGGAGCCTGGTGGGCTGCCATCTATGGGGTCCACAGAGTCGGACACTACTGAAGCAACTTAGCAGCAGCAGCACCAGCTAAAAAATACCAGAAATCAAATCTCTGGTATTGGGCAAACACCCAATCCATTAATGAAAATATATTGATTCCCCTGATATCGCAACAAGGATAGAGTAAACTGACTGGATTAGTCATTTGCTTCCCCAGCCCCTCAACCCCGATCCCTGGCCCAATTCTAGGCTTCTTGTAATCACTCCACAAAAATGTATGGCCCTGAAGTCCTGAAAACCTCTCTGAAACAGAAGTTAAGACTGCTATCTTTTCTCGCAGACCCTATAGTTTTATTTTCTGTGACACTGCATTTAATATTCAGAAATCATTCTACGACTTGCCATGTAACAGCAGTCAATGGATGTGCAAAATTCAGTTGACTCAAAATATACAAATACTGCAAGGGATTTTAGCCTGTAAATGAAATCTGCTAAGCCCCCAGACATTTTAAGTGATTTTGAAACATTTTAAAAATTTAGAAAATAACTTATTAAATTCAAATAGTAATTTCAAGTTATTACTAATATTAGCAAAATCACTGAAATTTCAACTAAATTAACTATTAAAATCTGTACTCTGGGAATAGTATATTCATAATTTTTAGAGATGACAAGGCACTAATATTTTACCTAGTGAGTCTCATGTCAATATATAACACCTTGCAAGCTAAATTAATCAAAATTGCGGCTTCAAAATTTGGCTGCATTTGGGGTGTCATGGTAGACCATTTTTAATGTATCAGAAGGTGAGAGGTCTGAAACTTGCCTAATTTTTATTCAAATGCATATTTCTTGCTTATGTACAATTTTCCTGAACCTCATTTTCCAAATCTAAACCAGCAATTAGAAAAAACAAATATTATTAAACAACAAGCATGAAAATGTATTCAGCTTCAGTAAAATCATGAAACATTTTAAAATTGATTAAATATCCAGTTTTAATGAGGATGTGATGAAATTATATCTTCACACATTGCCAGTTTTAATAAGAGTTAAAGCAGTCATTTTGAAAAGCAATTTATGATACAGTCCAAAGGCAAGATTTTATTCATTCAGAGAACCAAAAAAAAATAATTACCAAGTACCTCCAATACACTGATTCAGAGGCTGGCAGGAAGCACAGTGGCTAACCTCCAGTGACACACTGGCTCTGTCTTCATGTTGCTTGTTGTCTGGTATTACTTTGAATTGAAAGGAAACAACTGTCTATACATACATTTTCTCTGATATTCTCTGAACATAATCTAAATGTCCAAAAATTGGAAAGGCATTCGTTAAATTTTAGCTTAACCTTATTTTGCAAAGCTATATAACTATTAAAATGAGAATTATGAATAAAGGACTTAGGAAAATGTTTCTTATATAATATTTGCTGAATTTTTAAAAAAAGCATTGATAATATGCCATGAATATAAAATAAAAACAAATATAAAGTGTAAAGGGAAAGTCAGAATGGTAGAGGAATTCAATATTTTATGTTGTATTCCCCATTAGTTTTGTCACAAAAGTTTTACAGTCATTGGAAATATCAATAGTTGAGGAAAAGAATTTTCTCATACTTGACATCATAGAGCTTGCTCTACCCATCACTCCTTTAAAAAGATCTCATGTTTCCCAAACTACATTTTATGAGGATTCTATACAGTTTTTTAAAAACTGTTTTTGGAAATTAGCCTATGAGATGATTTTTCACTATTTACATGAACCTAAATAACTCTCTGCAAAAGCTGGAACTCCAGTACTTTGGCCACCTCATGCGAAGAGTTGACTCATTGGAAAAGATTCTGATGCTGGGAGGGATTGGGGGCAGGAGGAGAAGGGGACGACAGAGGATGAGATGGCTGGATGGCATCACTGACTCGATGCACGTGAGTCTGAGTGACCTCCGGGAATTGGTGATGGACAGGGAGGCCTGGCATGCTGCAATTCATGGGGTCGCAAAGAGTCAGACACGACTGAGCAACTGAACTGAACTGAACTGAAATAACTCTAATTATTATTATCAACATTAATATTATATACATGTATATATTATATTATTAATACTCTGGGGTCAAATGAGTTTGAAATTTTCAAACTAATAGATGTAAAAATTCTTTGAAACCTGTCAAATGTTTTGTAATGGTAAGATTTATTACTGCTGTGAATAGTTCTTTGAATCATCTTTGTTCCACCTCTGTTAATATTAAAGGATTGATTTAATAAGATTTTAACCCAGAAAAATCTTTCTTCTGTTCCTTCTCCTTATGAGTAAGAGAGAATGACTTCCCCAAAGAAGTGTGAAGATACTGTTGGTCTGTTGTATTTAAAACAAGTTTAAGGAACATCTGATAATGCAAGTCCTTACATCATTAAAACAATGAGTGATGGGAAATCATATCCCAAGATGATCCGCACACATCACACAGGGCAACATTGCCTGAACCTAGACACACAGGAACAGCCATCATGATATAATTCTCTGCAAAGACAGAGCACCTGAAATTAGAAAGAAGTATAGAAGGCAGGAGGCTTGCTAAGGCTGTGTAGTCCCAATCGTATTTGAGAGTAGGACATAGGAATTTTAGTTCAAGAGATGATAAAAGTTTGGTTTTCTGTACTTTGTTTTGCTACTTTTTCCCTATGAGAATAGCATGTCTATGAATGGTATAAAAATTAAAAAGATAATAAAACTTCCACTTCCAAGAAGATGAAGTAGATGTATTTTTTCCTGTTTCTCCCACTGTATTCAGCTGCTACAGTTGTGTCCGACTCCTTCAATCCAGTCAACCATAGCCCTCCAGGCTTCCCAGTCCATGGGATTCTCCAGGCAAGAATACTGGAGTGGGTTGATCTCCTCCAGAGGATCTTCCCCACCCAAGGATCGAATCCAGGTCTCCTGCATTGCAGGTGAATATTTTACCACTGAACCACTGGGGATGCCCCCATTTCTCCCTTTAAGAAGAATATGGACATGAGTTTGAGTAAACTCTGGGAGATGGTGATGGACAGGGAGGCCTGGTGTGCTGCGGTTCAGTTCATGGGGTCTCAAAGAGTCAGACACGACTGAGCGACTGAACTGAACTGAACTGAAGTAGAACTAAAATGGTGAAAATTATATTAAAAAAACAAACATAATAAGATTCTGGAAGAAGGCAGATCAGTTATAGACCTCAAGAGCTAAAGAATGGCATGCTGGGGTGTGTACAGATTTTCTTTTTGCCATCTAGTCTTTAGACTGGGTGCTGGAGAAACCAGAAATGCCGAGGGACAAAGACTTTAATAGCTCCAGTATAGCCTGCTTGCCCCAGACAAAGGCTCAGAGAAATGGTAGCCTAGCGAGATAAAGAAAATTTTATAAAATAACCACTCCACTCTCTCAACACCACACACACATACACACACACACTGTAAAGCACCACCACAACCATGATATTGATATTGATAGAGTCAAGATACAGAACATTGCCTCCCCCATGGCAGCCAAGGCTGAATGGTGAACCTTCACTTTCCACCCTTCCCAGGCTGTAAGAAGGTGTCCCCTAACCTCTGCTCTCCCCCAACTGGGATGGCATTGGAGGCTGAAAGGAGAGCTGAGACTCTAACGCCTGATGAGTAGTCACAAAACCTCCCCTTACAGCCTTGTCGCTGGAGACCACAGGAGAAGCAAGATCTTTTATCCCTAAAAAGCAGTAACAAGGTGCCCATCCCACCTCTCAGGAGTGTTTATAAATGTGTTTGAAACAATTGGGGGAAAAATAGGAATATCAGCCAAAATAAATAAATAGAAATCTCAACAGAGAAGTAGAAAATACGAAGACAAACTCAATAGAAACTTTAGGAATAAAAAGTACAGTGGAAAAAAATCAATCCCAGAATGTTGCATAGCTACGATTCCATTTATATAACATTCTTGAAATAATAAATTTATAAAAATGAAGAACCAGTTTAACAGCTGAAAGAGTTTAAGAGGTGTGAAGTAGGTAAGTGTGCATTTAAAAGGTCAGCATGAGGGCTCCTTGTAGTGAGGATAATGTTCTGCATATTTACTCTATCAATATCAATATCATGGTTGTAGTTCGTTACAATTTTGCAAGCTCTGACTACTGGGGGAAACTGGATAAAGTGTATCTGTATTGTCTTGTGTGTATCACTCAGTTGTGTCGGACTCTTTGAGACCCCATAGAGGAGAAGGCAATGGCAACCCACTCCAGTACTCTTGCCTGGAAAACCCCATGGACGGAGGAGCTTGGTAGGCTGTAGTCCATGGGGGTCTCGAAGAGTCGGACACGACTGAGCAACTTCACTTTTACTTTTCACTTTCCTGCATTGGAGAAGGAAATGGCAACCCACTCCAGTGTTCTTGCCTGGAGAATCCCAGGGACAGGGGAGGCTGGTGGGCTGCCGTCTATGGGGTGGCACAGAGTCAGACATGACTGAAGTGACTTAGCAGCAGCAGCAGACTGTATAGCCCATCAGGTTTTTCTACCCATGGAATTTTCCAGGCAAGAGTACTGGAGTGGCTTGCCATTTCCTCCTCCAGGGATCTCTCTACCCAGGGGTTGAACCCAGGTCTCTTGTGTCTCCTGCATTGCCAGGTGGGTTCTTTACCAACTGAGCCACTTGCAAGTCCCAGATAAAGTGTACAGGGACTATCTAAATAATTTCCTACAGTGACATATGACGCTATAGTTGTTCTAAAACTAAACTAATTAAAAACAAGGCATTCAAGCTAACTTTTAAAAATTATATAAGAAAAAAATGCTATAAGAAACAGTTCAGTTCAATAGCTCAGTTGTTTCCAACTCTTTGCAACCCCATGAACCGCAGCATGCCAGGCCTCCCTGTCCATCACCAACTCCCAGAGTCTACCCAAACCCATGTCCATGGAGTCGGTGATGCCATCCAACCATCTCATCCTCTATTGTCCTCTTCTCCTCCTGCCCTCAGTCTTTCCCAGCATCAGGGTCTTTTCCAATGAGTCAGCTCTTCATATCAGGTGGCCAAAATTTGGAGTTTCAGCTTCAACATCAGTCCCTCCAATGAACACCCAGGACTGATCTCCTTTTGGATGGACTGGTTGGATCTCCTTGCAGTCCAAGGGACTCTCAAGAGTCTTCTCCAACACCACAGTTCAAAAGCATCAATTCTTTGGTGCTCAGCTTTCTTTATGGTCCAACTCTCACATCCATACATGACCACTGGGAAAACCATAGCCTTGACTAGACGAACCTTTGTTGGCAAAGTAATGTCTCTGCTTTTGAATATGCTATCTAGGTTGGTCATAACTTTCCTTCCAAGGTGTAAGGGTCTTTTAATTTCATGGCTGCAATCACCATCTGCAGTGATTTTGGAGCCCAAAAAAATAAAGTCAGCCATTGTTTCCACTGTTGCCCCATCTATTTCCCATGAAGTGATGGGACAAGATGCCATGATCTTCGTTTTCTGAATGTTGAGCTTTAAGCCAACTTTTTCACTCTCCTCTTTCACTTTCATCAAGAGGCTCTTTAGTTCTTTTTCACTTTCTGCCAGTAGGGTGGTGTCATCTGCATATCTGAGGTTATTGATATTTCTCCCAGCAACCTTGATTCCAGCTTGTGCTTCTTCCAGCCCAGCATTTCTCATGATGTATTCTGCATATAAGTTAAATAAGCAGGGTGACAATATACAGCCTTGACGTACTCCTTTTCCTATTTGGAGCCAGTTTGTTGTTTAATGTCCAGTTCTGACTGTTGCTTCCTGACCTGCCTACAGGTTTTCAAGAGGCAAGTCAAGTGGTCTGGTGTTCCCATCTCTTTCAGAATTTAGCAAATTGAATCCAGTAATATCCGAAAGGATAATGCACAACAAAGCGGAGTTTATCCTAGAGATGTGATATGGCTATAATATCTATCCTTCTAATTACTGAAACCCAGACACCTCTATGTTGAAGCCTGATTTTCTATTGCTGCAGTGGGGTGTTAGAAACTGAGATTGGGCATCTGCTAGACCAGAGGTTGCTATTTCATAGTCTATGAAGTGCACATCTAGAGAAGAGGGCTTATTGGAATCTGATGAAGCACGAATGTACACACAGTCCTGGGAACAGGTGAAGGTCAACCAACACCTCGGGGCAGAGGAAGAGAAGGCATTAGACTATTGCATGGGTGACAGGCACCATTCAGCAGCTGGAGCTGTAGAACAGGGGCATGCAACGAAACATGGCAAAAGAGAAGCACCAGTCAGAGGCATGCATGAGCCTCAAGCTAGGGAGGACCAGGCTATTGCAGAGACTTTTCAAATGGGCCAGAGTTCCTGGAATTCTCTGGTTGGAGAGAGTCTGAAAAAAAAAATGTTTAATAAAATCTGGAGCCAAGGCTCATGAGTCAGTGAACAGGGATTCCATTTGTATTCCTAACAGTGTCTAGCCCACCGCCTTGGTCATGACTGTAAGTCTGAGCTATTAATTAATTAATTATATATTTTGTTGCTCTGCAAACTAGTGAAATGGATTGTGAGTCTGGCATTGGGGAGAAGCTGCAAGGGTGTGTTATAAACACACCTCTAGTCTGGGAAAGAAAATAGCAACTCAATTAGGGAGACTATTTAGAAATTATTAAATTATTTCAGCTAAGATTCAGCAGAGTCAATGCCAAATGGACCAAAGTTCTGGCTATCATGTGCTGGATTCCACCATGAGAAGAAATAAAGTTGTTCTGAAAAAAAAATGAAAAACTAAACAACTTGGTAGTAAAACACAAGCAAAATATGCCATTTTTGCTAAGAATTTTTGTTTTGTTTTAAATCTCCATTCACATAATAAACACTGATGTTTATTTTGAATGATATGGATAACATGATGAGTGTTCACTTCATAGTCAATTTCTATAGCTGAATAAAAGATGTCTCTATAAACTTCAAATGCACAGTTTAGCATTTTTTTTAGAAACAGTTACATTTTTGTTGGGAAATATTTGTTTTATGAAAACCGAAACTGTAAGGTTTCCTATGGGTAGGTGAATTCATTAAATAGTGAAGATTATGAATCTCTGACAGGTAATTTATTCTGCCTTTGAAATTTTCCAAAATTCCTTAATTGCTGGGTGTGAATTCCATGAACTCGCCTGTAAGATTTCCTCAATAGTGAGATTAAGTCTTCAAAACACAAAATGCCAAGACAAAAACCACAGGATGAAAATGTCAAAAACCAAATGGAAAAATAGAGATAAGAAAAATATTAAGAAGTCCACTTTTAAAGCAAAACAATGACTGCATTTAATTGGATATAACTTTCAAAGGATTATATTTTCCCTGAACGACTGTAATAGTCTTTTTTTACTATTCTCTCTTTTTTTACTATTCTCTCCAGCTTCCACTCACTCGAATCTCTCCTACACTCTACCCACAAATTATCTTTCTGAAGTTCAACTCTGATCATGTCATTCCTCAGCTCATAAACCTTCAATGACTCCTCGTACTCTGAACAATGAAGTCCGACCATTCAATTTCCAAATTTGCTTTCCAATTCTGTCTTCTACTTTATGGTCTTTATAGTTCCATTCCCTTTATGGCCCTTAGAGCCTTATCATCTGGAACCACTCTTATTTTATGTGTCCACCCTGTATATTCCTATCTATTTAGTTCCCTTGTTTCTAGCATGACAGTTGTATATTTAAGTTCTATCCAAATTTGCATGCCTAGTTCACATACCACATGCTATAGACTGAATCATATGCCCCTTCAAAACGCATAAAGTCTTCACCCACACTATGACTGTTTTTAGCAATGAGACGTGTAGGCAAACAATGCAGTTTATGTGAAGTCATAAGGCTAGGTTCTTAATCCTATGGCATTTGTGGCCTTATAAGAGGAGAGACTGCAGATCTCTCTCTCTCTCTCTCAGCACACACAGAGGAAAGTCCATGTGAGGACACAGCAACAAGACAATCCTCTGCAAGCCAGGAAAGAGTCCGCACCACAAACCAACTCTGATAGCACCTTGCTCTTGGACTTCTGGTCTCCATAACTGTGAGACAATAACTTTCTGTTGTTTAAACCAGCAAGTCTGTGCTATTTTGTTATGGCAGCTCAAATTGACTAATACACTACCTGTTCTACAAATTCTCTCTGATCGTCACCACTTTCCCTCCTCTATTCTTATGGCATTTTATTTGTATCTGTACTATATTATTTATCAATTTCTGGCACTAATTACAATAATTTAGTGTATAAGTTGGGGGAAGGCAATGGCACCCCACCCCAGTACTCTTGCCTGGAAAATCCCATGGACAGAGGAGCCTGGTGGGCTCCAGTACATGGGGTCGCTAAGAGCTGGACACGACTGGGTGACTTTGCTTTCACTTTTCACTTTCATGCATTGGAGAAGGAAATGGGAACCCACTCCAGTGTTCTTGCCTGGAGAATCCCAGGGACAGAGGAGCCTGGTGGGCTGCCGTCTACGGGATCGCACAGAGTCAGACACGACTGAAGCGACTCAGCAGCAGCAGCAGTGTATAAGTTAATACAAACACTTAATTGTTCCCTAAAGTAAAAGCAGTGGGATGAGGGCAGTTTAAGTCTGGTTTGCAGACTCATTGCTCAAAAGATTCAGTCTTGTCTTTTCCTTTAATTTGTTCTCTCTGCTATTTTCATTCTGAATGTCACCTGATTGTTCAAGATAGTTGCAAAAGCTCAAGCCATATGTGTTCCAGGACACAGGAAGAAGGGCAGGAGAAGGAAAGGGGCAAAGGGCTCACCTCTTGGCAGAGCCAGCTCCCCTTACGAAGGCTTTCAGAAATTCCTAACAGCACTTGGCATACATTCCGTTAACCAAAATCTAATTATCTGTCCAAATCTTTGTGACCTTATGAACTGCGCCCACCAGGTTTCTCTGTTCATGGGATTCTCCAGGCAAGAATACTGGGGGTAGGTTACAATGCCCTCCTCCAGGGACCTTCCCCACCTAAGGGTAGAAATGGTGTCTTTATGTCTCTTGCACTGGCAGGTAGGTTCTTTCCCACCAGCACCACCTCTCTGTGCTGTGTTATATATTGTAGCATATTTATTTTATAGATAGTAGTTTGTACCTCTTAATCTTCTTCCTCTTTCTTACTCCGCCTTTCCTTCCTTTCCCACTGTCCTCTATCTCTGTGAGTCTGCTTTTTGTGTGTGTGATGTTCACTAGTTTGTTGTATTTTTCAGATTCCACATATAAGTGATATCATTCAGTATTAACCTCCAAGTCCATCCATGTAGCTGCAAATAGCAAAATTTCATTCCTTTTTATGGCTGACTAAAATTCCATTGTATATAGAATATTATTTTGTTTATCCAATCATCTATTGATGAACACTTAGGTTGGTTACATATTTTGGCAGTTGTAAATAATGCTGCTATAAACATTGGGGTGCATCTATTTTTTAAATTTCTGTTTTGGGGGGTTATTTTTGTATACCCAGGAGTGGAATTGCTGCATCATATGGTAGTTCTATTTTTAGTTTTTTGAGAAATCACCATGCTGTTTTCCACAGTGGCTATACCAATTTACAACCCTACTGATAGTGTACGAGGGTTCCATTTTCTTAGCATCCTCACCAGCATCTGTAATATTTGAGAGTCTTTTTGGTGATAGCCATTCTGACAGATTTTTTAAGCTCCCAAAATATTGTAAGAGCAATTTTAAAAAAAAAAACAACAACAACAAGGGAAATAGTTTTAATATACTTTCGTATACTTCTAGGAGAGGAAATAGTGTCTGCACACATTTCTATTCTAAGCTTGATGACTTGAGCACTATCAGACAATTAGCCTTCACATTTTCCCATGGACCATGGTGAGATGGAGTGGGTAAGATACTACATTATTTTTGTCTTATTTTGCTTTATTTAAAAACCTACCCTCTTCTTTTGGGATTATACTGAGGACAGAATACTTACGCTGTCACTTACACTTTCTATCATCTCTTCTACTTTTCCCTTTTCCTTTTCTACATCCTAATCCCTCTTACTCTAAACCAGCATTAGAAATCATAAAGGATGGCAAAAGATATATGAGATAAACGTAAGTGATGGAGTAGAGACATGGAATGGGTAAATTCCCACTCTCTCAGCCCTTTCTTCTATGTCCACCTTATGAAGGTTCAGGGGACATCCAGCAGAAGTGAATTCAGAAACAAAAGCATGTGACTATTGCTTGCTGCTGCTGCTAAGTCACTTCAGTCGTGTCCGACTCTATGCGACCCCATAGACGGCAGCCCACCAGGCTCCCCCGTCCCTGGGATTCTCCAGGCAAGAACACTGGAGTGGGTTGCCATTTCCTTCTCCAATGCAGGAAAGTGAAAAGTGAAAGTGAAGTCGCTTAGTCGTGTCCAACTTTTAGCGACCCTATGGACTGCAGCCTACCAGGCTCCTCAGTCCATGGGATTTTCCAGGCAAGAGTACTGGAGTTGGGTGCCATTGCCTTCTCCGATTGCTTGCTACCTCCTTTCATCAGTTTCATAGCTGGACTGAGCCAGTGGAAGGCTGGTTAACATGCTGCCCCAATGGATGAAGGGTAGGTTATTTTTAGACTCTTAATTCCCAGTCTTATACATTAGGATCCACATTCCTATTAATTTTTTCTCTACTAAAGTCATCGATGAAACAGAACACAGTCTCTGATCTTACTCCACTGTGGCATTCTCCCATGAACACAGTTGTTAGCACAGACGTATTCAATCTCAAATGGTAAAGAATCTGCCTGCAATGCAGGAGATCTGGGTTTGATCCCTGGCTTGGGAAGATCCTGTGGAGGAGTGCGTGGCAACCCAATCTAGTATTCTTGCCTGGAGAATCCCCATGGACAGAGGAGCCTGCTGGGCTACAGTCCATGAGTTCACAAAGAGTCGGACATGGCTGAGCAACTAAGCATAGCATAGCACAGCACATTCACATCTAGTAAAGGATCTTTGCCAGGTCTAGCATAAACACCTACAGAAATAGAGGCATCTCTGTTTGTTTATTTTAACTCCTCCTTTCTCCAATGTATCCAATCAAATCTATGGTAAATAGCAGATGTTGTTAATAAGAGCCACAAATATGCCCATTTTCCCAGGAGTGCAACTGAAGGATTTTCTGTGAACACGGTAACAAGTGACAAATTGTTCACGTTTATTTTCATGATATGTTTTGACTGCTGAAGTTGTTCTATAGCAGTTCATTAAAAGACCCATAAAATATGTAAGTTTACATTCTATAAAAAGATCATCAGGAATTTCTTGGTTGATAGTATTCCTTCTATTAAGCATCTGTTTTCTATTTTCTAAAGGATTGCAGCAGTGGTTGTCCAATTGTATATTAAAAATAGTTGATTTAAGCTGCATGAAAATGTTGTAATTTCTTATTAAAGATTAGTAACCCACCAATGAAGCTTCCTTAGAAGGCAACCAGCAATGTGTATGTAGCACATCTGGTTTCAAAATATTAAAAAATGATAAACACTCACCGATCCAACCCATCTGTTCCCTCCATCCGCATAATTATCTTATTTTTAAAACTAGGACATGTACTGAGCTTGACATTGCACAAAGCTGAAGAATTTTTTCCTCAATGTCTAGGCAGTAATGGATGATTGAGGTCAATTTCAGAGAAATGTCATGTTGATTATTGAATATGTAGGCATTCTGGAAAAATGGTTGAAATCTAATTCCAATATAAAGTAGATTATCTTTGATTTGAAGTTGTGGGTTGAGTCAAGTGGATAGAATATTTGAAATCACAGACTAATGTTTTTGATCAAGGAGTGGTCAAGAACTCAATGAAGACTATCTAATTTAACACTACTAATAGTAGTTAGCACTTACTGAGTGCTTAATTTATGTCATGCCTTATGTTAAGTACTTTATAGGCATTATTTCATTTAATTCTCATAACAACCTTTATTAATCTCATTTTAGAAAAGAAAATCAAGGCTCATTGAGTTTACCCAGAGCCACATAGCTAGTGTATGGTGAAGCCGTGATCCATATTTGGGAAATATGACTTCAAGGCTCATTCTCTTATGCTGTCTGTGATGTGGCACACAAAACACCTTTTAAAACAGTACCAGTCTTCTTTGCCTTAACAGTTCTTTCCTGAAGGCTCTATCGCTCAAATATCAAGAACTTTCCCAACCTGCATCTCATCTACAAATTTTTTAAATGATAACATGAATAATAATGATAATAATTAACACTTGTTTGGGTCCTGTGTTTCAGATGTTATTCTAAGCTCCTTACAGATTAACTAATCAAAATAATAAATAACTCTACAACATACCCTTGCTTTTCAAACGAGGAAAATGAGACATAAGAAGTTAAATGACTTGCTCGGATCAAACAGTTAAGAAATGAAGTTTCAGGAACTCTGGCTCCAAATCTATAACAGAAATCACTTGCAAGGCATATGCGAAAGCCATGTTAAATGACAGATGTACAAGGAGGAGTAAAACATGTTCATCTTATTTCAGTTAGCATATTTTCATGGTTCATCCATGTTGGACCATGTCTTGGAACTTATTTTTTATGGCTGAATAATATTCCATTGTATCACCATGCCACATTTTGTTCATCCATTCATCTTTTGATAGGTACTTGGTTGTTTTCACATTTAGGTTATTGTGAACGACACTGCCAAGAACATTGGTATATATCTGTTTGAATTCTGTATTTATTCTTTGAGGTATAACGTATCCTAGGAGTAGAATTACTGCATCATGTAGTTAAAGTGGCAAATTTTTATCTTTACATTCATATTTAACACAATAAAATAATAGTTTTAAGAAAAAGCATTTTCTGTGTCCAAGGACTCACAGATTAATAAAAAAAGAAATTTCAACTAGTAATTAAAGTGATATGATACATGCTCTATTGGTAGCTTGTGTAACATATTGTGTGAACTAGAACATGCCTGGGATGGCTTAGTATGGGTATAGGGCTTTAGGGAAGACTTCAAAAATAACATTTGGAAAAACTCTTAAAGGACAGGGAGATATTCTCAAGGATTATGGTGGAGATATTCTCAAGGATGATGGCTGGTAGCACTAGGAGTGAGGAAGGTCAGGGGGGCTGGAGAAGATATTTCAAACAGGAATTCTCATGAACAAGGTTCAAAATGTACATAAGCCCAAATGCAGCTATTTCCTGTGTCAGCTTGATAGGGCCATATGATGCCAGATATTAGGTTAAATATGATTCTGTGTGTGTCCATGAGGGAGATTTTGCATGGGATTAACACTTAAATCTGTAGACTGTGTAAAGCATATTCCTCTCCCTAATGGGGTGGTCTTCGTCTAATCAGTTGAAGGTCTATATAGAACAAAATGGATCACCTTCCTGCAAGTAAGTGGAAACTCCTGCCTGACTATTAAGTTAGAATATTAGTCCTCTCCTGTCTTCAGACTCAAACTGAAACATTGGTTCTCCTGGAGTGTTGAACCTGCAGGATTATGGACTGGAATTTATACCACCAGCTCTCCTGATTTTCATACCTTCAAACTAAGAGTAAAATTATACCGTTAGCTATTCTGGATCTCCAGCTGACTGATTAAGATTTTGGGATTTCTCAGCCTCCATAATCCTATGAGTCAACTTCTCATCATGATTCACTTTCGGTGTAAATATCTTCTTGTTGGTTCTGTTTCTTCAGAGAACCCTAATGAATCCACAGACACATTGTGGCTTGATGTAGCTGTGTGTGAAGGTGGGCAGAAGAGATGGGAATGCCGATTCACAGTTTCTAGAATTAAAACCCTGACACTCCCATCTGACAATTCTCTCTTCCGTACCTATTGTCTGTTTCCAAATTCTGTTGACTCATCTTCAAAATGATGTCTTAGCTGTTTATTCCATACCGTGGCTGTCATTACCCCTTTGCATATGACTCCCTCTTCCCTTTCATCTTCCTCTTCATGCCCATGCCTGTAATCTGTGCCTCAGCCATCCTTGGTTATTACTAGCATGTCCATCACAGGCACTCCCCTCCCTCTGTGTGTTTGCCTTCTCTCTCCCATGCTTTCTTCTCTCCCCAGAATGCCCTTTCTCCATCTCTGTTGTGATTGTATCACACTTAAAAGATTAAAGTTTTATAAAACAACACAAGCTCAATAGGGAGGAAAAATCTGTTTGTTTTGTGTATTCATTGCTCTGTCCCTGGTGTGTAGAACAGTGACTGGAACATGAGACAGGGAAAGAGAGACAAATTAACTGACAGATTCAGTACCTAAGATGAAGTGTCAGGAGTGTTCAGCTCCACCTGTATCTTTCCTGTTTTGATTACATGAACTTAAATTCACTCAAATTTATTTCACATGCAACTGAAAAAGCTCTGATTGATCTACTATCTATAAAAGTTTATCCATTAAAAGTTTTGAAAGAAATTATTTACAAGAAATTGATCATAAGAATGGTTCCAACATTCTCTACTGTCTCCTGTTTTCCCATTCTTTGAGATATGTAAACACTAAAATTTTCTTGTAATCACAAGGCCCCTTTGAGCCAGGAAGACTATCTTATTTCTGAATATCTTAAAAAATGAATGTTAACTAAAAGCTAAAAGAAACATCGTGTAGTAAATTTATGAACCAATTACTCTTAGGATAGCTGACTACTCTTCCTATTTGAAATGAAGTCACTGCCTTGGTTCATTATGTTCTACTATGTCTAAAATGATATGTTTCACTATTAGCTTGATAATTAGCTTAATAATAATATGTATACCATTAGTTTAAATACAAGTCTCATTATTGCACTATGTTTGTTCCCTCTGTACTATTAAGAAAACATACCTTGTTTTTATTACTTAGGATTTCTGCAATTACGGTTTTCCTTTTTAGAATGCAGTGAAAGAGTTTTCATGTATTTGACATATTCTAAGTGCCACACATTCTTAATAAGTGAAGAAAGACAGAAACAGAAGTACAGAGAGCAAGTCATCTCTGGACCCTGATGACCTCTCTGGCTTGAGCTGTGGCATCACGTTAGGCATCCTGATTCCCAGATCATAGTCCTTATTCCTTTTATATTGGCTTCCTCTTTTTAAATAATATTTTCATGTGTATGTACAAAGTTTGTTTCAAAGCATAACTCCTCAGCTAAGTGGATGAGGGAATCAAGCCTAAGTATCAGTATGAGAGGTAATCTTGGTGCTTTTTTTCAGTAGAAGTACATTAGAGGATTTCTAATATCAAGCTAATAGGTCCGATGGTGCCGACAGAAAGTCAGTAGGAGAATCTTTTATGCTTTAATGGTTCTATAGCAGTTAACTTTAGAGGGATTTTTCAGGATAATAATATCTTAAATTTTTCCCATCCAAAGAAAATATAAAAATTGTTCTTTGATATTTTAATAAAGCAAAAGCATAAATTTCTCTCAATTTGTGGTCTCATTTAATGCAGTGAACAAGGAAGAATAGGAAAATATGTAAGAATTTAATGTTCCAGAATTCCAGAAAATTCCAGAATGCTTTCAGAATGCTTCATATAGTATATACTAATCTCTTTAAGAGAGGCTCATAGTTTTTTCCCCATCACCTTTTTTATTCTTTAATCAAAAAGAAATTCTTCTAGATATTGACTGATTTAGTTTGATAACTAAAATATTTTCCAAAATCCAATAAAGCTTCCACTGTGATAAAAGCAAATAAAAAGAACCAAGAAGCCCATTTCATTTATTTACCATCACTATTGTTTTCATTCTCCTCACGGTAAGTGGTATGTGAAATTTTTTTTTTTTTTTTTTTGTCTTCTAATTTCAAACGTCAGAGTAGCCGTATTTTGTTTATGGTATAGCAATATATCAAGATGTAGATAGTTGAGACATAAAATATCACTACTTTTTAAAAATAGTAGTTTGACAGTAAGGAAGTTTAAGGCTTTTTGATAGAAAACATGTTATAGATTTCCTCATTACATGTTTCCTTATGGAGTGTTTCTCTAAAATATCCCTATAAATACTTGTTGTGGTATTGGATCTTTGTGCCAATGAAAATTCAAATGCTTTAGAATAACTGTTGAGGGTATAGCTTTTTCTGAGCTTTTTCCCAAGCTCAGAAGCTCAACAGCATCTTTGTTGTTGTTCTTCCTTTCCTGTTACTGCTTTTGTTATAAAATTGTGCAATCCTGCTATTTTTTATATAATTTATTTGCATAATCTGTGGCTCTAGATGCTATATAAATACAAATCAAAATATAACAAAATTGCTCTTTGTCATCCCACAGTAGATTCAGTGAGTGATTTTCCTAAAGGATTCTGAATGAATTTTACACACAGAGAAAATGGTATTTGGTCTGCCTGGAAGAAAAATATGGCAGACAGGCTGCTGCTGCTACTAAGTCGCTTCAGTCGTATCCGACTCTGTATGACCCCAGAGACGGCAGCCCACCAGGCTCCCTCATCCCTGGGATTCTCCAGGCAAGAACACTGGAGTGGGTTGCCATTTCCTCTTCCAATGCATGAAAGTGAAAGTGAAGTCGCTCAGTCGGGTCCGACTCTTAGCGACCCCATGGACAGCGGCCCACCAGGGACCTCTGTCCATGGGATTTTCCAGGCAAAAGTACTGGGGTGGGGTGCCATTGCCTTCCCCGCAGACAGGCTAGAGACTAGCAATTCTGAAGCTGAATCTGACCTCTGTACTCCAATACCAAATTAGATCTCAGAGACAGAGTTTTGGTGAAGTAAAAAAAGGTAGCTTTATTGCTTTGTCAGGCAAAGGGTGCCACAGTTGTATAATGTCCTCAAAACCTTGTGTTCCAACCTGGAGGGGAAAGTAAGGAGTTTTATAATAGTAGTTCATTGAGAGTGTGATCAGCTTATGAACATTCTTCTGATGGGTTGTTGGTGAGTTAAGTGGGAGTCAGCATCATCAACCTTCTGGTTGCAGCCTACTTTCTCCCACCTGGTGGGGGGTTCCAGCATCTGCAAAATAGGTCAAAGATATTGCTATGTATGGAAATGGAAGCCGTGACAGACTTTATTTTTTGGGGGCTCTAAAATCACTGCAGATGGTGACTGCAGCCATGAAATTAAAAGACGCTTGCTCCTTGGAAGGAAAGTTATGACCAACCTAGATAGCATATTGAAAAGCAGAGACATTACTTTGCCAACAAAGGTCTGTCTAGTCAAGGCTATGGTTTTTCCAGTAGTCATGTATGGATGTGAGAGTTGGACTGTGAAGAAAGCTGAGCACTGAAGAATTGATGCTTTTGAACTGTGGTGTTGGAGAAGAGTCTTGAGAGTTCCTTGGACTACAAGGAGATCCAACCAGTCCATCCTAAAGGAAATCAGTCCTGAATATTCATTGGAAGGACTGATGCTGAAGCTGAAACTCCAATTCTTTGGCCACCTGATGCGAAGAACTGACTCATTTGAAAAGAGCCTGATGCTGGGAAAGATTGAAGGCGGGAGGAGAAGGGGACGACAGAGGATGAGATGGTTAGATGGCATCAATGACTCAGTGGACATGAGTAAACTCCGGGAGTTGGTGATGGACAGGGAGGCCTGGTGTGCTGCTGTCTATGGAGTCTCAAAGAGTCGGACCTGACTGAGTGACTGAATTGAACTGATTGCTCTGTATATCCCTTGAGGGGCCCCCAGGACTCTGCCCCAAGGCTGCACTATTGTTTCTTGACTGTTTCTCCCTGGTTTTTGCTTTCCCTCCCTTCCTTAATTACCAAATGTTTCAACCTGCCCTTGAACTTAAGTCAAAGGCTGAATGAAGCCTATTTCCTGTAATCAACAAACCGGGGACACACACAGGCTCTTGTGCCCAGGAATCCCACAAGATCCTGTTCACTTTCAGTTTCATCAAGGAAAAGATGAAATTGCCTCATTTATAGCCTGTTGCTGCTGCTGCTAAGTCGCATCAGTCGTGTCTGACTTTGTGCGACCCCATGGACAGCAGCCCACCAGGCTCCCCTGTCCACAGGATTCTCCAGGCAAGAGCCTACTAGGTGTTTAATAACTAATTGTAAGATGAAACATTGTTTGAATGAATGAATAAACAAATGAATCATAGACATACCGTGAAAAGACAAACTTTGAGGAATTTAATTTAGAGAATTCTATTACTTAGAGCAATGATGCTACCCTTCTCCCTAAACGTGCTGCATATGATGTAAAACACATTTAGAATCAACTAAGATGGAATGTAACATACCAGATGTGATTTCAGATTTTCTTTACATAAAAATTATAGAATAGATAGAAATGGATGGCCATTTGGTTTGTGTTGTTTGAACGTTCTCCTCACTAAGAGAACCAGAAAACATCCAGATAACTCTGAGCATTTGGGGCTTGTGAGAATAGATAATTCAAGAAGGGGAGCTATGCAACTGGCTTTACTTAAATCAGAAGAAAAGAAGCTCTATGGAAAAATACAAGTAAAATATCATGACTAGGACTTTTTACTGATGTTTCAGCTACAGATTAAAACACACACACACACACATAATAAGAGAAAAGCTGAGGTTAGATCCAGGATAAAATGAGTCATGTTCTAATGACTGAATGCAGCCTTCAGATTATGGAAACACAAATGCATTTATGTCAAAATTTGTGAAATGGGGTAAACTACATTAGATAATCACTGTCTTGATAGCTTTTTTTTTTTTTTAACAAACCAATTGTGGTCTTCCTTTTACTATAGCAATTGTTATTCTTGCAAAATGATCTTTTAAAAGTAGCATTTTCCCTGTCTTTGTGACCTCACATTAAGAAAACACCCATATTTCTACTTTAGTTAACACAGAGGAAGACTGACTTCCCAACTTTAGAGAGAACAAAGTTATAGTCTTCAGAATACATGGGTGGTAATTTGAACTTGACCTAAAAAAGTCAAGCTTACAAGTAGTCTAACTTCCAGAGACAGAATGCATACACTGAAGGCTAGAGGTGCTATTTTCTTTCTGTAACTATGAGGATGACATACATTTAAAACATACCTTTGAAGGTGAATCAAAGATTGTCATGAGGACCAATCTCTACCGCAGCTTTCTTATTTTCAATCCATTACACAAGAGTTAAACAAAATGTTTGAATGGAACATTTAATAACAAAAGACATTTATGATGTTTACTTAATGTTTTGGACCATTAAGCATCAATGACATGAGTTATTGTATGTAATATCTGGCCAGAAATCTTTTGACCAGGCTGTGTTTTACTACTCTTGGAGCTGCCAGGATCCCGATTTGAAAAAAAATCTGTGGTCAAATCCTAGTTTTCTCAGAGGACTTTGGATTTGAAAATATCTCCCGTTGCCAGAAAGTACCTTTTGAAGTTTACATTAAGATGGATATTTATTTATTTTTTCTCTATAACAATGACAGTGGTTGAGATAAACTGTTTAATTCTAAATAGAAAACACATCTGCTGTGTCTGCATTGTTTGTGGTTGCTGGAGGGGTGACAATTTAAACCAAGTAGCACACATGACATTTTAAGTGAGATGTTGTGTGAGGGCTCACAGCTGCTGTCGTTGTCCTCTCCTGCTCAGCTGGGCCCAGGGGGAACGCCCGAGCCAAAGCTGCCATTAGTGAATCCTCTATGGATGGACACCCAGAGACATCTTCTGCCTTTCCTCATCCTCAAAAACTGGGAGAGTGGCAACCTAGAATTTACAAACCAACATTTTCTCTAGTTATACTTACCTGTTGATTAGTAAAAAAAAAAATAATAATAATAAATTAGAATATTTTTGAAACTTCTTCTCCATCCCAAATCATATCGACTTTTGAGAGTGCACAAAATCTGTAGATTGACTTAGGGAATGGATGTCTTTGTAATATCCATTTCTTCTCTGTAATTTTCACATGCTATATAAAATCTTCAAAATTTTCTTCAAATAGGTTTGTGTATTTTTTGTTACATATATGCTAAGGTGTTCTGCAATTTTTTTTTTTTTTTTTGCCATTTTGAATGAGATCTTGTCTGTTTGTTATACATTATAGCTTCTGTCATAGCAAATACGTTATAGCAAATAACGTTATAGCAAATACGTTATAGCAAATACGTTATAGCTTCTGTCATAGCAAATACCCTCTTCCAACAACACAAGAGAAGACTCTATACATGGACATCACCAGATGGTCAACACCGAAATCAGATCGATTATATTCTTTGCAGCCAAAGATGGAGAAGCTCTATACAATCAGCAAAAACAAGACCAGGAGCTGACTGTGGCTCGGACCATGAACTCCTTATTGCCAAATTCAGACTGAAATTGAAGAAAGTAGGGAAAACTACTAGACCATTCAGGTATGACCTAAATCAAATCCCTTTTGATTATACAGTGGAAGTGAGAAATAGATTTAAGGGCCTAGATCTGATAGATAGAGTGCCTGCTGAACTATGGAATGAGGTTCATGACATTGTACAGGAGACAGGGATCAAGACCATCCCCATGGAAAAGAAATGCAAAAAAGCAAAATGGCTGTCTGGGGAGGCCTTACAAATAGCTGTGAAAAGAAGAGAAGTGAAAAGCAAAGGAGAAAAGGAAAGATATAAACATCTAAATGCAGAGTTCCAAAGAATAGCAAGAAGAGATAAGAAAGCCTTCTTCAGTGATCAATGCAAAGAAATAGAGGAAAACAACAGAATGGGAAAGACTAGGGATCTCTTCAAGAAAATCAGAGATACCAAAGGAACATTTCATGCAAAGATGGGCACGATAAAGGACAGACATGGTGTGGACCTAACAGAAGCAGAAGATATTAAGAAGAGGTGGCAAGAATACACAGAAGAATTGTACAAAAAAGAGCTTCGAGACCTAGACAATCATGATGATGTGATCACTGACCTAGAGCCAGACATCTTGGAATGTGAAGTCAAATGGGCCTTAGAAAGCATCACTACAAACAAAGCTAGTGGAGGTGATGGAATTCCAGTGGAACTATTCCAAGTCCTGAAAGATGATGCTGTGAAAGTGCTGCACTCAATATGCCAGCAAATTTGGAAAACTCAGCAGTGGCCACAGGACTGGAAAAGGTCAGTTTTCATCCCAATCCCAAAGAAAGGCAATGCCAAGGAGTGCTCAAACTACCGAACAATTGCACTCATCTCACACGCTAGTAAAGTAATGCTCAAAATTCTCCAAGCCAGGCTTGAGCAATATGTGAACCGTGAACTTCCTGATGTTCAAGCTGGTTTTAGAAAAGGCAGAGGAACCAGAGATCAAATTGCCAACATCCGCTGGATCATGGAAAAACAAGAGAGTTCCAGAAAAACATCTATTTCTGCTTTATTGACTATGCCAAAGCCTTTGAGTGTGTGGATCACAATAAACTATGGAAAATTCTGAAAGAGATGGGAATACCAGACCACCTGATCTGCCTCTTGAGAAATCTGTATGCAGGTCAGGAAGCAACAGTTAGAACTGGTCATGGAACAACAGACTGGTTCCAAATAGGAAAAGGAGTACGTCAAGGCTGCATATTGTCACCATGTTTATTTAACTTGTATGCAGAGTACATCATGAGAAATGCTGGACTGGAAGAAACACAAGCTGGAATCAAGATTGCCGGGAGAAATATCAATAACCTCAGATATGCAGATGACACCACTCTTATGGCAGAAAGTGAAGAGGGGCTAAAAAGCCTCTTGATGAAAGTGAAAGTGGAGAGTGAAAAGGTTGGCTTAAAGCTCAACATTCAGAAAACGAAGATCATGGCATCTGGTCCCATCGCTGCATGGGAAATAGATGGGGAAACAGTGGAAACAGTGTCAGACTTTGTTTTTCTGGGCTCCAAAATCACTGCAGATGGTGACTGCAGCCATGAAATTAAAAGACGCTTACTCCTTGGAAAGAAAGTTATGACCAACCTAGATAGCATATTCAAAAGCAGAGACATTACTTTACCAACAAAGGTTCGCCTAGCCAAGGCTATGGTCTTTCCTGTGGTCATGTATGGATGTGAGAGCTGGACTGTGAGGAAGGCTGAACGCCGAATAATTGATGCTTTTGAACTGTGGTGTTGGAGAAGACTCTTGAGAGTCCCTTGGACTGCAAGAAGATCCAACCAGTCCATTCTGAAGGAGAGCAATCCTGGAATTTCTTTGGAAGGAATGATGCTAAAGCTGAAACTCCAGTATTTAGGCCACCTGATGCGAAGAGTTGACTCATTGGAGAAGACTCTGAGGCTGGGAGGGATTGAGGGCAGGAGGAGAAGGGGACGACAGAGGATGAGATGGCTGGATGGCATCACTGACTCGATGGATGCGAGTCTGAGTGACCTCCGGGAGCTGGTGATGGACAGGGAGGCCTGGCGTGCTGCGGTTCATGGGGTCGCAAAGAGTCGGACACGACTGAGCGACTGATCTGATCTGATCTGATAGCTTCTGTTGCTTTTATGAGAGAGTTAATGCTTTTTACATTAATGCTATAACCTGCATTCTTAATAACTTTTAAAGTTATTTCTAATAGGTTTTCAGTTCATGCTCTATAAATATTTTTTGTAACTTATGATAATGTTGGTTTCTTTGTTGTAATTATTATTGTTATTGTTGCTTAGTCGCTAAGTCATGTTCAATTATTTTGTGACCCCATGGATTGTAGCCTACCAGGCTTCTCTGTCCATGGGATTTCTCAGGTAAGAATACTGGAGTGGGTTGCTACTTCCTGCTCCAGGGGATCTTCTTGACCCAGGGGTCGAACCTGGGTCTCCTCAGCTGACAGATTCTTTGCCACTTAGCCACCAGGCAAGCACTGTAATTATTACATCCTTATATAATTCTCTTTCCTAGGGGAATTATCCAGCACTTCCAAAACAATATTTAATGATGATTCCAATAGTGGGCATCTTTTTCCTCATTTAGCAGAGATTTTCACAATTAAGCTTGATGCTAGTTTTGGTTGTTTACTTACTGCTCCTATTAAATCCATAAAAATTTTAGCATGTACTTATAAAGGAATAAGTTATTATTTTATTTCTACTGAAGTATAGTTGCTGTATAATATCATGTAAATTGCTGCTGCTGCTGCTGCTGCTGCTAAGTCGCTTCAGTCATGTCCGACTCTGTGCGAACCCATAGACAGCAGCCCGCCAGGCTCCGCCATCCCTGGGATTCTCCAGGCAAGAACACCGGAGTGGGTTGCCATTTCCTTCTCCAATGCATGAAAGTGAAAAGTGAAAGTGAAGTCACTCAGTCATTTCTAACTTTTAGCGACCCCATGGACTGCAGCCTACCAGGCTCCTCCGTCCATGAGATTTTCCAAGCCAGAGTACAGGAGTGGGGTGTCATTGCCTTCTCATGATGTAAATTACAGGTGTATAATACAATGATCCACAATTTTTAAATGTTATGCTCCACTTATAGGTTACTATAAAATATTTGCTGTATTACCTGTGTTACATGATACATCTTTGTATATTATTTTATACCTAATAGTTTGTATCTCTTAACCCCCTACCCTTACCTTACCTTACCTCTCTCTCATTCACACTCCCCACTGGTAACCACAGTTTGTTCTGTGTATCTGTGAATGTCTGCTTCTTTTTTGTTATATTCACTAGTTGTATATTTTATATTGGACATATAAGTGATATCATAATTATTAATCTGTTGATGGGCATGTAGGCTGCTTTCATATCTTGGCAATTGTAAATAATGCTGATATAAACACTGGAGTACATGTATCTTTTCAAATTGGTGGCTTTGATTCTTTCAGATATATAACCAGGAGTGGAGTTGCTGGGTCATATGGTAGTTCTATTTTTAGTTTTTTAACAAACCTCAATACTGTTTTCCATTTCTATCAACAATGTATAAGGGTTCCCTTTTCTCCATATTCTCCCTGACATTTGTTATTTGTCGTCTTTTTGATAGTAGTCATTCTAACATGTGTGAGGTGATATTCCACTGTGATTTTGAATTGTATTTCTCTGATGATTAATTATGTTCAGCATCTTTTCATGGTATCTATGTCTTTTTTCCAAAAATGTCTATTCAGGGAAAAGATACATGCACCCCAATGTTCATGGGATCATTATTTTTAATAACCAAGATGTGAAAGCAACCTGTGTCTATCAACAGTTGAATGGTTGAGGAAGATATGTCATATATCTACAAATATACATATACAGTGGAATAGTTCTCAGCCATAAAGATGAATGAACTCTTGCCATTTGCAACAATGTGGATGGACCCTGAGGATATTATCCTTAGTGAAATAAGTCAGACAGAGAAAGACACATACAGTATGTTAGAGCCTGTATCTTCAATCTAAAAAATACAACAAACAAATGAATATAATAAAACAAAAACAGATTCACAGATATAGAGAACAAGCTAGTGGTTACCAGTGAGGGAGAGGCAAGATAGAGATAGAGGATTAAGAGATACAAACTACTATGTACAACATAAATAAACATTAAGGATATATTGTAAAGCACAAGGAAGTATAGCCATTATTGTGTACTAAATGGTGTAAAATATGTTGAATCAATATACTGTATACCTGAAATTAATGTAATACTGTAAATCAACTTATTAATAAAAAAGAAAAAGATGTTTTTGATATAGTAATATGACTCTGAAAATCAGAATGGCAGTAGACTTCCTACCTGCCATTTTTGCTCCTCTCTGAACATCTACCTTTGCAATCCAATGTGTAGAAGAGAAGTGCTCAATAACTCCCAGTTTCAAAACCCTCATTTAATTAATATCTTGAGAAAAAGCAATCATCACTGTATCACAATTCCAAATTCCCTGCAAACACAGATTGTAAAGATTCCCCAGCCCACTCTGGGAAACTGGTATACTTGTGTTTAATTCATGGTAGCCAAAAAAACAGGAACACATCCAAAACCATGGGGTTATGGGGAGCCTGAGCCATGGCTGCAGAGAGGCTTTCTTTGAAAAAGCGATCAATATGAATTAGGCAAAGGCCTAAAATGATGCCTTCTATAGTTTCTAATTCATTTTATTAATGTTTTTAAATGGAAAAATCTTTTAAATTACCTAAAACTCCAATGTGCAAATAAACATACTTAAATAAACTTTGGTAAACTAATGCTGACATTATGCTGGTACAAATGAAAAGCTGGGCAGGGTCCATTCATTAATCCATCCCATTGAGAACACTGTCTTAGTTTCAACTCCTTACAAATATCCTTGGAGATGACAAAATTTCACAAACATCCCTTCTCTCTTCCCCATGGTCCTTTTTAATTTATAAGAAATTTTTTTGAGCACCAGGATTCTTCTCCCTATTGGATTTTCTCTATTTTTCTATCTCTTTTTACTCAGGATTCCAACTCCATTCTGCAACAAACGTCTGCATTTAGCAGGCAATTCTGCTTCTCATGGATTCTTAAATACTTGCACTCACAGGCCCTATTGTCCTGGCTCCTTACTGATTTTCAAAGAGCAGCACATGTAAGACAAACTAAGCACTCTCTTCTGCTAATGTTGATTGTCTCACAGAAGTTTATTCAACTTCTTAAGATTTCTCGGCAATTACAGTAGCTGTTGAGAAATACAATAGGAGTAAACCATCCAGTCACAGTGACGTAAAAATATTAATGCAGTTTTGATCCTGAAACATGAACAGATGTGTTAAAAGATACAGAAAATTTGTCCCACTTTGCCTGCATGTTACCATTATTTATTTAAAAAAATCTGTGATGGGAAATTTTTTAATTCACATGTCATCTGTGCTAATTTGTTTTAACCCAAATACCTACAACCCTAGGAGATCAACAAAGTGTAGTTGGATAAGCATTGGACTAAAAGATTAAAGCCAAGTTTGGGAACTTGATACTAGGTTACATGACTTAAGAAAATTCTCTCTGAGCCTCAATTCACTTTTTTTACTTTTCTGTACCTGTGCCTAATAACATCTGCCCTACTTCAGTTGCAAGAATACTGTAAAGATCCATCAACAAATTTTATGATAAAATATTTTTTCATTTTATAAAATGTTTGTTTTCTTTGCTTGTTGTTGTTCAGTCTCCCAGTAATGTCCAACTCTTTGCGACCCCATTGACTGCAGCACTGCAGGTCTCCCTGTCCCTCACCATATCCTAGTTTGCCCAAGTTCATGTTCACTGCATTGATAATGCTGTCCAGCCATCTCATCCTCTGACGCCTCCTTCTCCTTCTACCCTCAATCTTTCCCATTATCTGTTCACATAAGATGACCCAAATACTGGAGCTTCATCTTTAGCATCAGTCCATCCAGTGAATATTCAGAGTTGATCTCCCTTAAGATTGACTGTTTTGATCTTGCTGTCCAAGAGACTTTCCGGAGTCTTCTCCGGCACCATAGTTCAAAGGCATCAATTCTTTGGCATTCTGCCTTCTTCACAGTCCAGCTCTCACACCCATACATGATGACTGGGAAGACATAGCCTTGACTATATGCACCTTTGTTGGCAGAGTGAAGTCTCTGCTTTCAACACACTGTCTAGTTTTGTCATCGCTTTCCTGCCAAGAAATAATCGTCTTCTAATTTCGTGACTGTAGTCACCATCTGAAGTGATTTTGGAGCTCAAGAAAAGGAAATCTGTCACTACTTCTACCTTTTCCCCTTCTACTTGCCACACAATAATGGGGTTGGATGCCACGATCTTAGTTTTTTTAATATTTAATCTTAAGCTGGCTCTTTCACTCTCCTCCTTCACTCTCATCAAGAGGCTCTTTAGTTTCTCTTCAATTTCTGCCACTAGAATGATATCATCCACATATCTGAAGTTGTTGATATTTTTCCCACCTATTTTGATTCCAGTTTGTAACTCATCCAGTCCCACATTTCTCATGATGTGCTCAGCGTATAGATTAACAAACAAGAGTTTCTTTGGTTTCAGGTGCCTATTCTTGGTCCTCTTTATATTCCAGCAGGACCCAATCAAGTGCCTTAACCATAGCCTGGTCTTGGTGAATGTTAAGTAATGAATTAAATAATCTTTGATGCTATCATCACTTTCTATTGTGTTGTCCAGCATGGTAGACATTTGTGGACTCTTATTCTTATATCACTTTGTATCTGCTCCATAGTTATCAACTGCTCTCATGTAATTTCATTTGCTTTGATCTCTTTATTTTTTTGAGCAGTATTAATCATATATCTGTTAACTTGGAGACTCAGTGGAAGGGGTGGAAAATCTATTAACTTATGTCTCTATGTAAGATTTGCACATATAAGGCACTCAAAATTGTTTGTTGAATGAATGAACTAATAAAAGCAATTTCAAATTGAGAGAAAGGTTTTAAAATACAGATAGAAAATTGATATGGCCTCAACACGGATGAAATCTTTAAGAGAGAGACTGGTGTTTATAAGAATAAAACCATGGTATCCTCAATGTTGTACATTTTGTAACCAAAAAACCCACTACATCCCACAATCAATTTATCTGCAATATATACTACTCACCATATGAAATACCTTAAAATATGCTCAAATTCACTCTGTTTGAAATCCTCAACAGTAAAGTGCTCTTAGCTCAATCTCTCTTTATCCAAGACTCCATGATCCCCAACCCTTCACCAAAACAATAGAATAAATTATTCCATTCAAATAGTTATAGCTTTCCTAATAATAAGATGGTGTCTGTTTAGCTAAAATATTACCTTCATGATTCATGAGGAAAAACATACATAAACATTTTAGGCATCTGAACTTGTAGATTAAATTTGTCAATTCATTTGACAACTATTCATATGTGTCAGTCCTTATAAACAGTGCTGGGAATACAGATAATAATGACCTAGAGTGTCCACTTTCAAATGATTCAAACTCAAGGGCTAGGAATGACTATCATTTTGTTCAGCATTGTGTGTAATGCCATGGCAAAAATTAATTGACCTATCTACATTTAAGATACTTGAATAAGTATCTTGTTTATAACTTCTAAAATATTTTGATTTCTCTTTATTATCTACTAACCTTGCAATATGCTTTACAGGAATTATATTAATACCTACAATAATCTTGTGAGATAAATATTATGGTCTTCTTGCTGTTATTTCACCCAATGTCAGCCTGTAACAGAATCGGTTTTTGAATCTGATTTGTATGGCTTCAAAATTGGAGCTGTTAACTTCTGTTTTATTCCATCTCTGATAAAGAAGACTGATTAAGGTCCCCTCATGATTAGAGCTGACATATGTATCTTTGGCCTTCAACATCTCTTCATTGGAAGGACTGGGATGACATCAGAGAAATCCATAGTTGGGGAGGAACTTTATTGTAAACCTTGGGGTGGTGGTGATTTTAGTTGCTAAGTCATGTTTGACTCTTGTGACCCCATGGACAGTAGCCCCCCCCCCCCAGCCTCCTCTCTCTATGGGATTCTCCAGGCAAGAATACTGAAGTGTGTTGCTATTTCCTTCTCCAGGGGATCTTCCCAACCCAGGGATCGAACCCGGGTCTCCCTCACTGCAGGCAGAATTTTTACCAAGTGACCTTTGAGGGAAGTTAAACCCTGGGGTACAGTTCAGTTTAGTTCAGTCACTCAGTTGTGTCCAATTCTTTGCGACCTCATGGACAGCAGCATGCCAAGCATCCCTCTCCATCACCAACTCCTGCAGTTTACTCAAACTCATGTCCATTGAGTCGGTGATGCCATCCAACTATCTCATCCTCTGTCATCCCCTTCTCCTCCTGCTTTCAATCTTTCCCAGCAACAGGGTCTTTTCAAATGAGTCAGTTCTTCGCATCAGGTGGTCAAAGTATTGGAGTTTCAGCTTGAACATCAGTCCTTCCAATTCAGGACTGATTTCCTTTAAGATTGATAGGTTGTATCTCCTTGTAGTCCAAGGGACTCTCAAGATCCTTCTCCAAAAAAAAAAAAAAAAAAAGATTCTTCTCCAACACCACAGTTCAAAAGCATCAATTCTTCAGTTCTCAGCCTTCTTTATAGTCCAACTCTCACATCCATACATGACTACTGGAAAAACCATAACCTTGACTAGACGGACTTTTGTTGGCAAAGTAATGTCTCTGCTTTTTAATACGCTATTTAGGTTGGTCATAACTTTCCTCCCAAGGAGTAAGTGTCTTTTAATTTCATGGCTGCAATCACCATCTGAAGTGATTTTGGAGCCCCCAAAAATAAAGTCTGCCACTGTTTCCCCATCTATTTGCCATGAAGTGATGGAACCAGAGATCAAATGGCCAACATCCGCTGGATCATGGAAAAAGCAAGAGAGTTCCAGAAAAACATCTATTTCTGCTTTATTGACTATGCCAAAGCCTTTGACTGTGTGGATCACAATAAACTGTGGAAAATTCTGAAAGAGATGGGAATACCAGACCACCTGACCTGCCTCTTGAGAAACCTATATGCAGGTCAGGAAGCAACAGTTAGAACTGGACATGGAACAACAGACTGGTTCCAAATAGGAAAAGGAGTATGTCAAGGCTGGATATTATCACCCTGCTTATTTAACATATGCAGAGTACATCATGAGAAATGCTGGGCTGGAAGAAACACAAGCTGGAATCAAGGTTGCCAGGAGAAATATCAATAACCTCAGATATGCAGATGACACCACCCTTATGGCAGAAAGTGAAGAGGAACTCAAAAGCCTCTTGATGAAAGTGAAAGTGGACAGTGAGAAAGTTGGCTTAAAGCTCAACATTCAGAAAACAAAGATCATGGCATCTGGTCCCATCACTTCATGGGAAATAGATGGGGAAACAGTGGAAACAGTGTCAGACTTTATTTTTCTGGGCTCCAAAATCACTGCAGATAGTGACTGCAGCCATGAAATTAAAAGACTCTTACTCCTTGGAAGGAAAGTTATGACCAACCTAGATAGCATATTGAAAAGCAGACATTACTTTGTCAACAGAGGTCCATCTAGTCAAGGCCATGGTTTTTCCTGTGGTCATGTATGGACGTGAGAGTTGAACTGTGAAGAAGGCTGAGAACTGAATAATTGATGCTTTTGAACTGTGGGGTTGGAGAAGACTCTTGAGAGTCCCTTGGACTGCAAGGAGATCCAACCAGTCCACTCTGAAAGAGATCAGCCCTGGGATTACTTTGGAAGGAATGATGCTAAAGCTGAAACTCCAGTACTTTGGTCACCTCATGTGAAGAGTTGACTCATTGGAAAAGACTCTGATGCTGGAAGGGGTTGGGGGCAGGAGGAGAAGGGGACGACAGAGGATGAGATGGGTGGATGGCATCACTGACTTGATGGACATGAGTCTGAGTGAACTCCGGGAGTTGGTGATGGACAGGGAGGCCTGGTGTGCTGAGATTCATGGGGTCGCAAAGAGTCGGACACGACTGAGCGACTGAACTGAACTGATGGGACCAGATGCCATGATCTTCGTTTTCTGAATGTTGAGCTTTAAGCCAACTTTTTCACTTTCCTCATTTACTTTTATCAAGAGGCTCTTTAGTTCTTTTTCACTTTCTTCCAGAAGGGTGGTGTCATCTGCATATCTGCTGCTGCTGCTGCTGCTAAGTCACTTCAGTCATGTCTGACTCTGTGTGACCCCATAGACGGCAGCCCAGCATATCTGAGGTTAATGATATTTCTCCCAGCAATCTTGATTCCAGCTTGTGTTTCATCCAGCCCAGCATTTCTTATGATGTACTCTGCATATAAGTTAGGCAACGTATAATCAGTAAAGGGCAGAGCATAACAAAATTTGTTTAGAAAAAGGGAAAACATTTTTAAAATTTTACTTTGGGAAATCCCTACGTTATAAAATATTGCTTTTTCACACTGCCACAAATATAAACAATAAAGGAAAATGGTAAGATCTGAGGAGGTACAGATCTAAACATCTAAGACATCTAAATGTTAAAAACAATTCACAAACAGAATTGAAATGAAAAGGGCAAATCAGAAAAACATAGCAAAGTATAAAACAAATATTGTTAATATATAAAAAGTATGTTTTCAAAATAAGAAAAAAACCCAAAAACTAAACAAAGAAAAATGGTAAGAAATTATAAAAGAAAAATGTGAGTAACTGATAAATATTTGGTGGAAAAAAAAAAAAAAACTTGTGTCACTTAGCTAAGAAGGAACTGGTAATTAAAGCAAAAGTGTTTGGCAAATTGATGATACAGTTTACAAAAGTATGAGAGAAATGAGCAGTCTCATTGATGTAGGAAACAAAATTTGAAAAGATTTCCGGGATGGCCGTTTAGTGACAGGTTACAATGTCAGTTCTAAGAATTTATCTTAAAACAATTAATAAAGATGGACTTAACAATTTAGCTATTGACATAGTTAAGTGTGGCATTATCATAAAAGTAAGAAATCAGGGGGAAATGTCCAGAAAGAGAAGGACCAGTTCAATGATACATAAATTCTGGTGATTTCAGATGAAAGAATACTTAAACAGCAATTTTAAATAAGCCTCTTTTGTTTAAACTGTGAAAAGCTATTTACAGTAAGTTAAGAGAGGCCCCTTGGACTGCAAGGAGATCTAACCAGTCCATTCTATGGTAAAAAGCAATACAATATTGTAAAGTTAAGCAAAATAAAATTTAATTTAAAAAAAAAATAAAGGAGATCAGTCCTGGGTGTTCTTTGGAAGGACTGATGCTAAAGCTGAAACTCCAGTACTTTGGCCACCTCATGTGAAGAGTTGACTCATTGGAAAAGATTCTGATGCTGGGAGGGATTGGGAGCAAGAGGAGAAGGGGACAAAAGAGGATGAGATGGCTGGATGGCATCACTGACTCAATGGACGTGAGTTTGAGTGAACTCCAGGAGTTGGTGATGGACAGGGAGGCCTGGCGTGCTGCAATTCATGGGGTCGCAAAGAGTAGGACATGACTGAGCGACTGAACTGAACTAAACTGAAGTACAAAAAAAAAAAAACAAGTCACAAAAAAAGCATGTCTGGTTTTATCACACATATGTGTTTTTGGGCATGTGTGAGCACGTATGTGAATGTGTGTTCCTCTATTGGAAAGGCCAGTCTGAGAACCACAGTTGAGTCTATTTATGGATGATGGTATTAGAAGCCTACTAATTTTTGTCTTTTTGCTTTGATAAAACAAAAACAATTAAGATATATTCTCTTTTATAATTTTTATCATGTAAGAAATTTATAAAATAAGCTTCCCGATGACTTACACTACAGACACTTGATATTGTCTATAAAAATAGCCTCTCTTGTTCAGTTTTTACTTTGTTGAAATTTCACAACATCCCCATTTGTGTTACTGCAGCCATTGGTCAAGTTATTAGTCAACATTTATTATGTGAGAATTGTATACTTGACTTTAAACAAAATATAAAGATGCCGAGGGAGCTGAAAGTAAGAGGCCTGAGAGCAGCGGTGCTGATGGCCCTTTGGCAGAAGCACTTCTAATGGACTGGGACCAATGGCATATTTACTGCATGGCCTCCTGACAAATGGGCTTGGACAGCCCTGAGAGGCCTCTTAGGCCTCAGCTGGCAAGCAGAAGCAAGGAGAGACGAGTAGGTGGTGAGGGAATTTAAGGCCACAGCCTGCATCCCTGTAAGAAAACTGTAATCGGAGTCAGATACAAGGGGGCAGCTGATGGAAGCTGATAGAATGATGGCTCCTTTCTCTATCAGTACAGCATTTTCTATTTCAGTCTGTACATTCATAAATGCTAGAAATTACCTTGGAAAGAGCAAGAGAAAAGGCTCTTATGAAAGAGAGTTTAGTGTTTTCCAGCACAACGAAAACTTTTCTTGGCCCTAGGGTCTGCTCTAATTAGAGGTTTCTTCCAGGAATGATAGAAAGCACAGCGTCTGGAGAATAAAACGAAAAAAGGCAGATTGAAGTCTGTTCAAAGTGGGAGGAGAGAGAAATGAGGGGTTTGGGTTTAACATATATACACTACTATATATAAAATAGATAATCAACAAAGACCTACAGTATAGCAGATAAATTCTACTCAATATTTTGTAATAACTTATATGGGAAAAGAATCTGAAAAAGGATATATGTGTGTGTATAACTGAATCACTTTGCTGTACATTAAAACTAACATGCCATTGTAAATAAGCTATACATCAATATAAAATAAAAATTTAATTTAAAAATTATTTATAAAATTGATGTGTCACCAAAAATATACTTTTATTGTTCAGTTGCTCAGTCATGTCCAACTCTTTGTGATCCCATGGACAGCAGCACACCAGGTTTCCCTGTCATTTACCATCTTCCCAAGTTTACTGAAACTCATGTCCATTAAGTCGATGATGCTATGCAACGCTCTCATCCTCTGTCATCTCCTTTTCCTCTTCCCCTCAATCTTTCCCAGCATCAGGTTTTTTTTCCTATGAGTCAAAAAACTGAGAGGTATTTTATTTTTGAGTTCAATTTTTTTCAAATTAATGAATGTCCTATTCAATAAAACCTATATATATACATATGAACATATATATATATACATACACCACATAACTAAAAGTATTAAAAGTTTTACATATATATATATATATATATATATGTATGTGGAATTTTGTTTTAAGACTCCCTGTAATATGGTCATCTATGTCTATCTGAGATTCCTTTTGTTAAAGTGGAGACTTTAAGAGGAGGGGATTAGTGGTAATACTCTTCCACTCTTCTAGAGTGTATTTCCCATTCTTGTTTCTCAAACTTCCAGTATTCTCCAGTTCTCACGTAGCTGATTATCTTTATTTTCCTCAGAAAAACTCACAGGAGCTGTCAGAGGGTTAGACATAAACACCCACATGCCTGGACCAGCTCATTTATCAGCCACCTTGCTTGTATCTCACACCCTGTTTTCCCCTGTGATAGATGAACTTGAGCCTGAATCTCACCCCTCTGACTCACCCAAGTGTATCCTTCCTTCAGCATTGTTAATCAATCACGCTCTGTTGAGTCACTCCCCTCAGCACACAAACGTGCTATATTCATTCTCAAAAAAAAAAAAAAAACCATACCAGTCCTTCTTCTTTTACCTCATAGTCCCATATCTTCTTCAGATATTGCTCCATGTCTTCCCACTTCCCTTTATGACACAATTCCTCAGAGGAGTTACTCTCTTCATATTCTCTTTGGAAGCCACCCTAAGCCAGCTTACATTCCAGCCACTCTACAAACACCGGCTTCTTGGGTTACCATGGACCTCCACATTCTAGATGGAGGGGTCTTTTTCCCATCCTCAGATTACTTGAACTCTCACCTTTGACACCATTCTCTACTCTATCTGGAGATACTTTTTTAAAACTTGATTTCTCTTGGATTCTCTTCTCTTCCCACTGTCAGTTTTTAGCCTACTTCAACAACCAGTCTTTCTTAGTCTTCTCTGCTGAATCTCATCTCCCTCTTACCCTCAAAATATGGAATTCTTCAGAATTAGTCCTTTGACCTCTTATTTTCTCCATCCACTGCTGGGGGGTTTCATACAGCACCACTCACTGCTTTGAATACTCTATAGGGATGAATACCAAGTTTACATCTCTAGCCTTGACCTTCTCCCCAGTCTACTGCCTTCTCAATTTTCCACTTAGAGGTCTAGTGAAGTGAAGTCGCTCAGTCATGTCCAACTCTTTGTGACCCCATGGATGGCTGCCTACCAGGCTCCTCTGTCTGTGGGATTTTCAAGGCAATAGTACTAGAGTGGATTGCCATTTCCTTCTCCAGGGGATCTTCCCAACCCAGGGATTGAACCCAGGTCTCCCGCATTGTAGACAGATGCTTTACTGTCTGAGCCACCAGGGAAGTCCTAGAGGTCTACAGGGGTTCAAAGAGAAACAACAAGGGACACACCTCCAGACCCGGTTGGATAGGACACGGCCAGCTCCCAGATGTCATGGACTGCTCTTCTCTTTCTCAGTGGGCATCTCAGACTCAAAATACCCAAACCACAACTCATGATTCACATGCTCTCCCCACTACTCACTAAACCCATGTCTCTCAAGTCCTCCTTCTTACTAAAAGAAAGTTATCAGGGCTGTAAAGTCCTTTACTTCCCCATGTAATTCATCAGCAAGTTCTATTACTCTGTCCTCAAACTCTGGCCCAACCCTGACCATTTGTCATGCCTATTATCCTAGTTGGGACCCCAATCATCTCTCAGACTACTGCAAAGACCTCCTTGTTGGTCTCCCTGTGTTCACTCAGCCACTCTTAAAATTCTTCCTTATACAGCGATCAGAGCGATTTGTTTCAAATGCAAACCAGACCATGTCACTCCTCTCCTTTAAACCTTCTCATGGCTTTTTTTTTCACTCACAGCAGAAGCTGAAGGCCTTGGCCTCTAAGCCTTCTGTGGTCTGTGTCCATGCCAGCTTTCTGACCTCATTTCCTCTCTCCCCTTGTTCAACCCGCAGCAGTCTCTCTGGCCTCCTTATGCTCCTCAGACACTGTGCCCAGTCTCTCTCCAGTACCTTTGCACTTGCTGTACTCTGCTCTTACATTCATCTTCCAGATTTCTGCACAAGGCTCTCTCTCCCTCCACGTAAGCTTCTTCCGTAAGTCACTTTATTAGAATGGCTGCCCCGACCACCCTTCTAGTTACCCTTTTTTCCATTGACCCACTTCTATTTGTCACTACACTTACTGCCACCCGACACATTTTATTATTTTCTGTTTGCCTCCTTCCATTAAAATGTAATCTCCATTCAAGTTGGGGGCTACCTTGCTCATTGATAGCATATCTTTGTGCATTATCTGGCACAAAGCAGATGCTCAAAAACTTCTTTTGAAATAGTGACATAGTTTAGAAAAGGTTCTTGGAGCTAACCTTTCTTTGATGCACTAGAGAAATATAATGCAATGCCACATTTGGCGTTGTTGAAGAAAGAAACCTTTTATATAGGGTTCTGATGAATTAATGACCCCTACATATAAGAGGGTGAGGAAAGGCATGAGGAGGCACTGGGGTAGAGTAAAGAGCTATAGAGCTTGAGGATGCGAGGGTCCTGATGCAGAGTCAGGACATCGGATTCTTGTGCCCACCCTCCAATGGTCAGCAGAACACTTCTGGGCAAAGGAGCCACACTCTTTCTGGGTCTTGGTTTTGCCAACAGTAAGATAAGGTTTAAATGATTATTGACACTGAATATTGTGGTTATAAAAGTACTGCTGTGGACTTTTTTTGTTTGTAGGATAATTAGTAGAACTTTGTGTGCATCTTTATTTTCTATTACGGTTGTTCCCCCCTTTTACTCCACCTTACCCTCTCTCCCTCCCCATCTTTTCCAAATGTTCTATTACCTTCCATGGCGCCGAAATTACCACAGGTACAGGACTCCTGGGTGTGAAGCCATTTAAAAACACTTTTTCCTCTTTTTCCAACCTCCTTGATTCATCATCAGTGCAGGCTGATAATCCTGTCTGTAAAACCCCACTTTTCCATGCTGTGCTGCAAGACCCCCTCAATGTACACCCAAACCACTGTGTTTATCTCCTTCTTGGAACCATCTTCAAGACCCTCTCTTGAAGTCATCCAAATGCAACAGATATTTGTAGTCCCTGAAGAGGAAGTTTTCATTACCTCAGTCTTCGCTCAACCACTCAGATTTTCACCCCTGTTATTGACTAGCTCCTCCTTTTCATGCTAAGCTTTTCTCTCAGCATCGTTTATTCTCCTATCCAATGAATTTTAAGATATTTCGCCTCCCCAAGAAGATTCCCTTGCTCTTGCCTTTGTGTCTTTATGCATACCAGTTTTTCTCCTCCTCTGAATTTAAAAATAAATAAATAAATAATCTTTTCATCTACTTCTGATCATAGATAAGCAGAACATCTCGGCTATATATAGGTGCATTTTTCTATGCCATGTTCTCATGAAGATGGCTGAACTCTGCTCCAGAGTTATTCTTGAGGCAAGGATCCTTTGCTAAGGCTTGATAACCCTAATACCTCCTAACATGCCCCTAACCACTACACCCTCCCCTGCAACCCTCTCACTCCTCCATGCTGCTTCCTCTGCAAGCCCATCGAGTTTTTTTTTTTTTTTCCCAATTGTTCTTAGACTTTTGGAATACAGGCCAGAAAGTGGTTCTGTCTTTTACTCTGTCACAGGGCCAACCCTTGAGTAGCCATCGGCTAAAATGACAGAAAAAGAAAGAGGAAATGTAGGGAAAAAATAAAAATATTATCTATCCCCAAGAATATGAGATAGCTTTTGCTAAAAAATATACTTGTGTCATATTTGGTATCACAGAATTCTCCCTTCAGATATTTGATGTGGATACATGACACGGGGTTTATTTTATTCCTCTTGAGATAGATACATGTGGCTCTTAGATGGCATTGTAGGAAATGTCATTATTTGTACTTGGCCTTAGTTCTTACATTTTGAAAAGATAAGAAGTATCTCCCAGTATAAGCAGAGAAATACATGTAAGAATTCATTTGTCATAATCTTTTTACATTTCTGACATGAAGGATAAGGGAAACATAGTGAACATTTGAAACACCAGGAGATTAAAATTTACCCTTCATATTCACAAGGAATTTGTCTTGGAATAAGTGGTAATTGTGGTTAAGGGACCATATGATCTGAGAGAAGGCATTGGCATGTGTAAGAGAAAACAATATAAAATTTAAAAAGCTTATCTGGAAAGTGAGTGGGACTGCCACCTTTTGCTGTATGCAAAAGGCTTTCCAGGGCTTCCCTGGTGGCGCTAGTGGGAAAGAACTCGCCTGCCAATGCAGGACACTTAAGTGACTCGGGTTGGATCTCTGCGGGGGGAAGATCCTCTGGAGGAGAGCATGGCAACGCACTCCAGTATCCCTGCCTGGAGAATTCCATGGATAGAGAAGCCTGGCAGGCTACAGTCCATGGTGTCGCACAGAGCCAGGCACGACTGGAGAGCTTTAGCACACAACGCAGCACGGAAGGCTCACCACTGTGGTGAAGTGGAGAAGCACACGCTTCATCTTCTTACCCTAATTTCTTATTCTAGAAACATTTTTTTCATAGTACATTTATATTCATGTTTGTGTACTCTTCATGTGCTCAGCTGCTAAGTCATGTCGGACTCTTGTGAGCCCGTCAAGTGTAGCCCACCAGGCTCCTCTTTCCCGGCAAGAATACTGAGGTGGGTTGTCATGCCCTCCTCAAGGGATCTTCCCCATGTAGGGATCAAACCCATGTCTCTTATGTCTCCTGCATTGACAGGCAGGTTCTTTACCACTGCACTACCTAGAAAATCTCTGGTCTCTTCATAAACTAGTGTTACACCATTTCTTCATGGGAATCACATCTGTGGTGCAGCTTTGGGAAAGGTCTTAGAAGCTCTATGCTTATGAGTTTCTCAGCACATAGGTGCTTAGCAGATTGACTCATGGGCCTATTCTTTCTTTATTAGCTTCAGAACAGTTTATCACTGTTCATTTTTAAATATGGATTGAAGTCATTGTTTCTCTGTCTGACTTTTTCTTTGGACTAAATCAAGCTTCTTTTCAGGCTTCTCAATTACATTTTGGAACCAGAGAATTCTTTTTATGGGTATTCCTAAGTAAGCAACAGATGTTCTGATTTTCTTTATTTTTGTTTATCCCTGATGCATGGAAAAGATGAAAGAGGTATACAACAGAATTTTAAAGCTGAAGAAGAAATCCAGTCAATAACTTTTTTTTTTCATTTACAGAATTTGCATGTGTGCTAAGTCACTTCAGTCATTTCCAACCCTTTGCAACCCTATAACCTGTAGCCCACCAGGTTCCTCTGACTACGAGACTCTTCAGGCAAGAATATTAGAGTGTATTGCCATAACATCCTCCAGGGGAACTTCCCAACCCAGGGATGGAAACCACCTTTCTTAAGTCTCTTGCATTAGCAGGTGGATTCTTTACCACTAGCGCCACCTGGGAAACCCTTACAGATGCTGAGGCTCAGATTAAGTATTTATTGAAAACTAAATATCTGGTAATGATAAATGGAAAGAAGATGATCTGCTTCTAGTCTTTTTGAAAACTAATCCTAGAGTGAACATCTATTTTCTTTTTTTACTCATTATATCACCAGGACACAGTACTGGGCATGTATGGGATATAAGAGATGTATCACAGATATTCATAGAATAAATTAGATCAAATTAAAGTTATCAGACATGAAAAGGGGCATTGTATAATGATAAAGAGATCAACTCTCCAAAAAACCATAACAATCTGATGCATCTCACAGAACATCAATAAGATGCTCCTTCCTCAGGACCTATGGGCACAGGCTGTGCTTTAATATTATTGCAAATGATTAATATATCAGCTTTGTTCTTTCATAATTGAAATTATATTCATACATTATTTATATTTTAAGCTTTATATGGAAGGGGCTCTATCCTCTCTTTACTTTTCATTCTTCCATGAGAACATGTTAGTTGCACAGTCATGTCTGACTCTCTGCAACCCCATGGACTGTACCTCTGTCCACTAAATTTTCCAGGCAAGAATACTGGAGTGGGTTGCCATTTCCTTCTCTAGGGGATCTTCCTCACCCAGGGATTGAATCCAGGTCTCCCACATTACAGGCAGATTCTTTACCATCTGAGCCAGCAGGCAATCCCTATTTTCCCCCTAGATATTGACAATCACATCCTTCACACATATTGATAGCTCAATAACTAGCATTGGTCCCACGTACCTTTTATAAGTCATTGAGATCTATAACCAGGACCTGCCTGATTACAGAACTATAAAGCAGTGACAGTTCTCAGCCATGCCCCACCAGCACAAGCTTGGCTCCTAAGCAGGATATTTATTCTTGTGCAGACTTGCCACCAGCTTTGGTTAGGACACTTAACCTCTCTGCACCCCATTTCGTCTTTGCCTCAGATGCAAATGATAGTGATAATGATATCTACCTCACAGGCATGTTATTGTTTTGAGAATAAAATGCAGAAATAGATGTAAGTATCGATAGACAGACATGAATTTGAGTAAACTCTAGGAGACAGTGGAGGAGAGAGGAGCCTGGTATGCTGCAGTAGTACACTCAAAGAGTTGGACACGACTTAGTGACTGAACAACAACAATTGATAGATGCTCTCAATAAAAGTATTTTTCTTTTCCTTTCCCCATTTCCAGACTATAATTCAGAATCCTACAAGGATTGATCAGGGCCAGGAGGACAGAAAACCAAGCTAAGAAATGCAACCAAAATTTCAATAATATGAAGATATAGGTTTCTGTCTGCTAGGTATAGAAGGTGAAGACTTGAAGTTTATGTAGCCTTGAAATTTTAAGCAAAAATGGTAAAACATGTGGGACTTGGAAAAGACGGAAACCCAGTGCAGACTGGCCCAGGAAATACCAGTTCATTTGCACAATAACTCCTCATCCTCGACTTAAAAGTCTTGGAAGCAGCTGCGTATTTTCTCTGTTTCCAAAAATCAGTCCAGCTCCCTCTTGACCCATTGTGCAGTTTGATGGTTTGCTTCACATTCTGCTCGTACCTTTCAAGCAGAGAGAGCCTGTCTGTGGAGGCGGCAGGAGCTCCCACCCCAAGGCCACCGCCGGAAACGCCTGCCACCACACCACCAACTACTTTGCCCTGCTCCTCCCATTCGTTGGCTTCTCTTTTTGGCATTCTCCTGATTCTCCAAGACTCTTCACCTCTGCTTCCCTTGTTTGATATTGAAGCTGTTATGTTTAACTCTCTTTTTTTCCTTCCTATTTCTGTTCCTATACACTCAATAAGTGTCAACATTTTTGGCTCTGCTATTTAAACTCATCTGTGCTCTTTCACATTTTAGAAACTGAAATGTGTATTTTCACTTAAGAAATTAAGTTTAAGAAACAGCTTTTTTTTTTTTTTTTTTTAAATGTGAATGTTCCGGAAAAAGTCCACTTTTCAGGTTTTATGCTAGAATCTCTTTAGTTCTTAACAATGTCCACACTGGTCACAGGACTTCAGATTGCTCCTATGTGATTGTTATGGATATTTCACAATATGGTAAGACTTTGATGCCAGGGTCTCTGTCTGATTGATCTTTGTACTTGTTTAATGAAATAATGGCATTCATGTTATTAACACTCTAACATTATTTCAAGAAAAAGGCAAGAGAAATACTATTTACCTAAAGATTTAAGAGTTAACGGACTGGATTATTTGGTGCTTAGAATTTTAAGAATAAAAGACCAAAGAATAATTTTGGAAAATAAAATACCACAAATCAATTTAGAAAGGTAATTAATTATAGTGAGAATTTAGCTCATCTGTTAACAGCTCAGGTAGGCACAAATGGGCCCACTCTGTTAAAGTGTATATTGTAGAAATTAAACTGTCCTACTGTCTTTTATTAAAAAAAAAAAAAAAAAAAAACTCTTCCCTGGTGGCTCAGATGGTAAAGCATCTGTCTACAATGCGGGAGAACCGGGTTTGATCCCTGGGTTGGGAAGATCTCCCGGAGAAGGAAATGGCAATCCACTCTACTCCTGGAAAATCCCATGGACAGAGGTGCCTGGTAGGCTACAGTCCATGGGGTTGCAAAGAGTCAGATACAACTGAGCGACTTTACTCACTCACTGTCTTTTATGATTGTCCCTTCTTTACATTAGGTGAGATTTGTATTTGAAACTTAGATTTTATCTCCTTTGACCAGAGTTTTCAAATACCACCCACAAATTGTTTAGTAGCATATCAGGAGAGTGATTCCTTTTGCATGTCAAACATCAAAATGTAGAACACATACCCCATAAAGTTTCTATAGAACATAGCTGTGCAACTGTCATGAGGGGTTTTTTTTCCAGTTAGATATTATTAATTGTTGAAATTATTGCTATTGAAAGAGTCCCAAAAGATTGCAGTGTGATTAGGACCAAAAGAACTAACATTTTAGCAAATATATTGGCTGCTTATGGAATAAACTGCTATTCCATGGCCAACTTTTTGTTGTAAACCATGTTATGCAATAAAACACAAGTTCCCCCAAAATGGACATGGACCTTCACTATCTTTTTGGATTAAATTATAACATCTTTCAAATGATTTTTGGTATGTGTGCTACTTTATCTTCATTATGAAGAAAAAAAATTGGGGATATGAGCTTTGGAGAAAATTAAAACCTCATCAGGACACAAATAAATTATATATGGCTCATTAAAAACTGTCAGTTTAATCCAGATAACATTTATTTATTATTAGTTGTTTTAAAGGTTTATAGTTATTTCCCAGATTATTTCATTGCACTTTACTTACCCTCATTTAAAATTCTTTTTCTGTGGTGAACTGTCTAGTTTAATTTTTCTTTCCTTTACTTTTTTTTCACTGAAAGTTAAATAGAAATATGCTGTCACTTGCCATTGCCTCTGAGATCATTATCATGTGCTGCGCGGTACTATTCTCTGAATTGCAAATGGATTCTGTGCCACTTATTTACAGGAACTAGGTTGATATATGAATGTTGAGCGAAATATGTTTACTTTATCAAGATGCATTTATTATGTGGCCCTATGTCTTATGCCAAAGTGAATCAAACAAGAAACAGATAAGGGACTGTGTCATCCAACTATTCTGATATTTTTGAAAAAACATCTTAAAGTTTTTGCACACTAGACTCAGTACTTTTTGCTTTATTTCACATAATTTAGCTGTAGAGATGAGCTTATTTCGGATGATTTCTTCTATTTGTGTAAATAGGTTATAAACATAGAAAAGCCATTTATTAATCACAAAAAGTGATGTGTATTTGCAAATTAAACATCATATGTCAAGTAAGAGGTGCAGGACTTAGAAACAAGCAAACATTACTTAGAATTTTGAATCTTCAGTTTAACAGCTATGTAACTCACAGTTTTCTCATCTATTGTATAGGGGTAATAATAAACACCTTGAAAGACTGATGCAAGGATTAAATTAGAAAATATGTGTACAAAAAATTGAGAGGTTATAATGCTTCAGTAGTGTGTGTGTGTGTATGTGCATGTGTGTGTGTGTTAAGTAATTTCAGTCATGTTCAACTTTTTGTGACCTCATAGGAATAAAGAGTGGTATTTTTTAATTTTTACTGTTTTAGATAAGCACAGCCATGATCTAATGTGCTTTTCATTCATCTAATTTGGTAGCAAAAGTGATCATGACGCTGCTGCTGCTGAGGTGGTAAAGATGATATACTGTGATGCTGATGTGGGGAGACGATACTGTGGTGTGAACAGTTTGCTTTGATGATGGTTTAGGGTGATTGGGGTGTAGTTTGATGTAATGATGATATGGTTTGATAATGGAGTCACATGTGTCAGGAGGTAATGGTGTAGTGTGATGTGATGATGGTATGGTATAATGTTCATGTAGCTGTTGCTCTGGTTGAAATATGATTGATGCAAATTTTGGTATGAGATGATTCTAGAGGACCAGAATCTCAAGGATGAGTTTTCTCAGTTGGTTCTGGGTTTTGGGGAAGTGGTTGTATAATGTGATTTGATTTAAAAGCTTTTCTTCACAGTCCAACCTTCACATCCATACATGACCACAGGAAAAACCACAGCCTTGACTAGACGGATCTTTGTTGGCAAAGTAATGTCTCTGCTTTTGAATATGCTATCAGGTTGGTCATAACTTTTCTTCCAAGGAGTAAGCATCTTTTAATTTCATGGCCGCAGTCACCATCTGCAATGATTTTGGAGCCCCAAAAATAAAGTGTGACACTGTTTCCACTCTTTCCCCATCTATTTCCCATGAAGTGATGGGACCGGATGCCATGATCTTCGTTTTCTGAATGTTGAGCTTTAAGCCAACTTTTTCACTCTCCTCTTTCACTTTCATCAAGAGGCTTTTTAGTTCCTCTTCCCTTTCTGCCATAAGGGTGGTGTCATCTACATATCTGAGGTTATTGATATTTCTCCCAGCAATCTTGATTCCAGCTTGTGCTTCTTGCAGCCCAGCGTTTCTCATGATGTACTCTGCATAGAAGTTAAATAAGCAGGGTGATAATATCCAGCCTTGACATACTCCTTTTCCTATTTGGAACCAGTCTGTTGTTCCATGTCCAGTTCTAACTGTTGCTTCCTGACCTGCATATAGGTTTCTCAAGAGACAGATCAGGTGGTCTGGTATTCCCATCTCTTTCAGAATTTTCCAGTTTATTGTGATTCACACAGTCAAAGGCTTTGGCATAGTCAATAAAGCAGAAATAGATGTTTTTCTGGAACTCTCTTGCTTTTTCCATGATCCAGCGGATGTTGGCAATTTGATCTCTGGTTCCAATTCTTAGCCTGTGGCAAAAATCAATAATAAAAACAGAAAATAAAATCCTTTGCCCACGTTTACTCAAGTGTTTGCTTGCAGATAATCATTTGATTTTTTTCTTCTCTAAATTCAAGTTGGAAGGCTAAGCAGATTTTCAAATTGCCTTTGTGGTTTCTCCCGACATCAAACACACACACACACACACACACACACACACACACACACACACACATCTACCTGCACCTTTTCTTAGAAATTCATGAACAAAAGTGAATTCAGACACACACTGACAGACCATTTTGAATGCTTGCATTATAGTGCTGGCCGTAAGCAGTCAAACATTTGCATAAAAGTCAGTGGTTCCCACTTTTATCCTTTTTAAAATATTGTAAAGGGAGTAGGAGTCAAATTTCCAGAGATATCTAACTTTGCGGGTTAAAATTATATGCCACCAAAATCCAGTCTGGAGTCCTCGTTTCTCCAGCAGAAAAAAACTAGCTCAGAGCAAGGTTCTGAAATGAGTCCATCTGCCAGATGGTACTGACCATGGAGAAACTATCCTGAAGTGCCATGTTCAGAGACACAACATAAATGATATCCTGGATATCACTGGATGGAATTCTAGAGACCACTATTTTGCATTCCATACTATAGAGGGCTGTGTTGTAGGCAAATTCCAGAGCATGATCCCACTGCTACAATGCAACTGTTTACTCCATCTCAAAATGTTACATCAACATGACCTTCTAGAGGAGGTATTTGTTTGTGCAACTCCTTAGAGTAGGGCCTTCTCTGTGTCTGGAACATTACGAGTTGTTAGTAAATATGAAACAAATAGAGGAGAAAATGAGAAAGTTGGATCCCAAACAAACAAAAAGAATATAAAGGAAAGGAAGGAAGGCAGCAAGAAAGGGAGGGAGAGAATACAGAAAGGAAGAGAAAAGAGAAAGAAAAATATGACAATGATAAGACTAACTTCTATTAAGGGCTTAATGTGTGTGAGGCAGTAATCTAGAATCTATTTTCTCATGTGTTAATTCATTTAGTTCTCTTTTCTGTTGTTATTCAGTCGCTCAGTCATGTCTGACTCTGCTACCCCATGGAATGTAGCACACCAGGCTTCCTGTCCTTCACTATCTCCCAGAGTTTGCTCAAACTCATGTCCATTGAGTTGGTGATGTTATCCAACCATCTCTTGCTTTATGACCTCCTTCTCCTCCTGCCCTCAATCCTTTGCAGCATCAGGGTCTTTCCCAGTGAATTGGCTCTTTGCATCAGGTGGCTAGGGATTGGAGCTTCAGCCTCAGCATCAGTCCTTCCAATCATCATTATCCCAACACTTACAATTGTTAGGTGCCTACCAAAGCTTGACAGACTATGCTCTTCTCTCTTGTTCTCCAACTCTAAGTGGGAGGTTTATTGTCTTTATTTCACAGAGGAGGAAAACAATGCCAAGAGTGAGTAAGCAACTTTCTCATGGTCACATAGTAAGTAGCAAAGCTATGATATGAATGCAGACTGGTCTGTTATATAACAAGGCTCATTCTATCATATTATTTCTGGAGAAGGAAATGGCAACCCACTCCAGTATTCTTGCCTGGAGAATCCCATGGACAGAAGAGCCTGGCAGACTGCAGTCCACGGGGTCTCAAGAGTCAGACACGACTTAGGGACTAAACCACCCACCCCCTGTGGTAAACACTAAAAGTATAATATAAACTGTGGCTCAAAAAGTACTCAGCTTATTTCAATTGCATCTTTACTTAGTCCTCATACTATCCTGGAAATTATTAACTCCAGTGTTAGATCAGGAATCTCAGTCAGTTCACTTGACCAGTCATGTCAGACTATTTGTGACCCCATGGACTGCAGCACGCCAGGCCTCCCTGTCCATCACCAACTCCCGGAGTTTACTCAGACTCACATCCATTGAGTTGACAATGCCATCCAACCATCCCATCCTCTGTTGTCCCCTTCGCCTCCTGCTTTTATCTTTCCCAGCATCAGGGTCTTTTCCAATGAGTCATTTCTTCTCATCACGAGGCCAAAGTATTGGAGCTTCAGCTTCAGCATCAGTCCTTCCAATGAATATTCAGGACTGACTTCCTTTAGGATTGACTGCAAAAAAAATAAATAGCTTGCACAATTAGCGTAGTTTCTTAATGGTAAAGCTGGGCTTTGAACTCAGGAAACCTCACTTCAAAACTTGCACTGTTGAATGCTGCCCTCTTACTTCCTCTCAACAGAAACCAATAACAGCAAAGTGAAGTGGAAAAGGGTAGGGAATTAGAAGAATGTATTCAATAAACATTTTATCTCATAAATATTTATTGAACTGAAAAGACAGAATTTACTGAGCTGTTAAAGAAGATACAGCTCCTGTAATCAAAGAACTCACAATTTGGAGGAAGAGAGAAAAAGAAAGGGACGCATGAGATGAATGAATACAATAGAGTACAAAATCCATAGCAGGGCTTGATGCTGTGCTGGAACTTAGGTCCACACACAAGAAGGCCGCCATCTCCACCTGAGGAGGAAGTGGAGGTGTCAGTGGTTCTCCAGGATGAAAAGTCTGGCTGGCTCAGAGCACCAACTCCAGCAGCCATGAGAAGTGTGGGTTGAGAGAAGGTGAAGCCCAAGAGAGGAACTGTTACAGCCTACTGTAATACATCATGTGGGAGCTGATACAGACCAGAATGAGAGCACGGACAGTTGGATTAGAGAGGGTAGGATAAACTGAGCTAAAGTTTGTAGCAAGAATTGTCAAGAGCTGTTCACCAACCAGCTACCATTAAAGAAAAGGGACATCATCAGCTGACTCCCAAGTCTAACTTGGACAACTTGATGGTGCCACCAGTGAACCTGAGCAGAGAACATAAGAAGAAGAGGAACTTTCAAGGTTAGAGGAGAGGAGATGATATAAAGATATAATAGTAAGTTTTTTCTTGTTGAGTTTGAAATATCCATGAGACTCTAGATTGAGATGTTCTGGGAGCTGTACTTCAGATTGTACAGATGTGACCGACATGAGTGTGTGGGTGACATTTACATCCAGAACAGAAAGATCAATGATGGAATTGATTGATCAATGATGGAATTGATTCTCCACGCCATAACAGTGGAGAAACGAACCCTAGAAAATACTGACAGTGGGAGGTACGTGGAGGAGAAAGAGTCTGAAAAGTAATCAAGCGTAGAAGACGGACAGTCAACCATTCAAATCAAGGGAAAAGAATTTCCAACTAAAAGAGATGAGAAATGATGTCAAATGTCACAGAACAGCCATATACACTACATAACATGTATTGTATGGTATTTGACAGTTAGGAGATTATTGGAACCTAGAGCCCTGGAGAATGGAGGATGGGGTTCCTGAAGAAAAAGAGTAGCTTTTTCTCTAAGAGGGAGAGAAGAGAGAAGGAAAAAGAGGATAAAAATGAATTTGCCAATGTTTTAAATGGAAGTCAGAGGTTTGAGGTTAGACTGTGAACTAGAAAGTCAGATCAGATATGTAAATGACGATGGCACTGACAACAATGAGCAATATTTAAAACCTCTACTGAGGGAAAAAGACAATTTAAAAGGCTGCTAAAGTTACAAAGAAGTCCCAGCTGGGACAGAGAAGGATCAAGTTCTAGTTACAAATCTGCATTCTTACTGCCCTCAGCAGCCTCCTCCACCTACCAACAGGAATGTAAGGAGATTGTGATTAAAGGATATTAGAGGATAAGATAGGATTTTGTGAACTCAAAGGTAGAAATTATGAATGCTCAAAGGAAAATAATAAGGAGAAATGTTTATTTCCTAGTTACCATTTGTTAAATACTGGTGATTACCTGTGCTGTGCTGTGGAGAATAATTATTTAACTAATCCCAAGTATTCACTGAACAGCTGCTATGTGCTCAGGTCTCTGTTAAGACATTCAGAGTCGTATGACCTCTACCCTTAGGATGGCTGGGGCTTCCCTGGTAGCTCAGATGATAAGGAATTTGCCTGCAATATGGAACACTCAGGTTTGATACTTGGGTTGGGAAGATCCTCTGGAGAAGGAAATGGCAACCCACTCCAATATTCTTACCTGGAGAATTCCATCACCCTTGGGATGCTTACAGTCAGATGGAGAACTCACATGAGAAAACTGCAAAGAAAAAGCTGTATGGTAGAAGCTATGATAGAAGGACACGTAGGATGCTGGGGGACCATTGAGCAAGGGAGTTCAAACCCAGATTGGGAGGGGGGAGAAAAAGAAAGTTTTCCTGACAGATCCATGCCTGAGACATAAGAATGAGTAGAAGTTAGGCAGGGTGCTCAGAGAAGGCCAAAAAGGCATATGGGTAAGGCTGAAGAAATGAAGAAGGTCAGATTATAACAAGTTCTTAGGGATATACTAAGGAATTTGAATTTTATCCATTAAACTCTCTCTCCTTTCTTTTTTCTTTCTGGCAATTTTCACCTAACAGCAAAAACAAGCAAGTATTTTTTCCTCCAGAGATACATTGCTGTTGTTTAGCCGCTAAGTCATGTCTGACTCTTTTGTGTCAACATGGCCAAGCTCATCTGTCTATGGGATTTCTCAGGCAGGAATCCTGGAGTGGGTTGCTATTTCCTCCTCAAGGGGGTCTTTCTGACCCAGAGATCAGACCAGTGTCTCCTGTATTGTCAGGCAGGTTCTTTGCCACTGAGTCACCGGAGAAGCTCCCAGAGATATGTGTGTGCTAAGTTGCTACAGCCATGGACTGTAGCCCACCAGCATCCTCTGTTTACGGGATTCTCCAGGCAGGAATAATGGAGTAGGTTGCCATGCCCTCCTCCAGAGATATGTAGTCTACTGAAACTGTTGTTGCTCAAGTTAAAATTCCTCAACTTTCTATGTTTAAAAACAAATGTAAATTTTCTAACTTACTTTAAAATACATTAATTTTAATATACTTTGAATTTTTACCTGCAAATCAATTCATCCTCAAGAAGATACATCATGCTCCTTCTGGAGCTTCCTGTCTGTAAATTATTGGCTGTAGGTAGACAAGGAATCACTGAATTATTTTAAGCAAGAGAGTTGCATAATAGATTTCAGTTTTAGACAAATAACCTAGCAACAGTGTGTTGTATGGTTTGGGAAATCAAAACTAGGGACATTAAAAGTAGTTAAGAGGCTGTTGCAATAATTCAACCAGAAAGGATGATTTCCTTATACTAGCAGTCTGAGTAGCAAGAAGGGTCAATAGACCAGAATTACTAAGTGAATGAGAATTTCAGCAAATTATGTGGTGAGGAGGAATCAACATGGCTGGCAGAATTCTGGATTGAATGCTGTTCCCTAGGTTTGTAAATAAAGGAGGAAAGTCAAGACCTCAGGAGTAGAAGAAATGGTGAATTCTGCTCTGGACATTGAATTGGAGGTCTCCATGGGGAATCCAGGGGCTTCCCAGGTGGCACTAGTGGTTAAAAAACAAAAACAAAAAACCCACCTGCCGATGCAGGAGATACAGGTTCCACTCCTGGAGCGGGAAGATCCCCTGGAGAAAGGAATGGCTACCTACTCCAGTATTATTGCTTGGAGAATCCCGTGGGCAGAGCAGTCTGGGGGTGACAGTCCACAGGGTCATACAGAGTAGGACATGAATGAAAGGACTTAGCACCCATGCATACATGGGGAATCCACGTTCTGATGACCACCATGCATTTAGACACATGTGTGGAATGACCAGTGTATATATGGAAGTTACCTGGTGGGGGGAAATTATCTGGAAACAACAAATAAAACTCCTAGCAAGGAGGTCCAGTAAATTCAGTTCTCATGGAAAGAAAAGTGCTAAGGGCACAGGAAATTACAGACTGAATGGATGAAGGCGGGTTAATCAGGGAAAGAAAACCACCAAGCTACATCGCTGAGCTCAGAGGTGAGTTTATAGCGTCACGCTAAACAAGAGGACCATAGTCACAACCCATACCTTCTTTACAGTGTCACCTTGTCTAACCACCAAACCATCTGCATCTGCCTGGAACAATGAGGATGCCTTTGATGAGAGGGTTGGCTTATTTCTGAGAATTCTGAAGATGTGAACACCATGTGGTGGATAAGCGAAATTCCTGAGCAGGTGCTGTGAGCATGGAGGTGAAGCGATTCTTCCTATTGTGAGTTTGGGTACTTCCTGCTGCCGCAGCTAAAAACCACTGCCAAAGCAGTGGAGAGAATGCCTCTGCTCCTGGAGAACACTTGCCTGCCTGTGTGCTTCCCAAACCCAAAAGTGGAGTTGTGAGCTACTCCCAAGGGGGACAGAAAGCCTTGGGGATAAAATTGGGTTATAAATATATTTTAATTTCTAGGACATGTTTGTAGCTTCCAGGGGCAGTAAATACAACATATTATACAAAATTGGGTCTGTCCTGTCCTTGTATTTAAAAAGAACTTTCCATGGAAAGAGGAGACTGGAGAGTTCCATGGGGTTGCAGAGTGGGACATGGCTGAGTGGTTAACCCTTCCACTTTCACTTCTTGAGTTCTTCCCAGGGCTCCAGAGAAAAGGAATAAAAAGTGGTCAGAAGTGGGCCCTGCAGTCTGCTGTCCTAGCCTCTAGGCTTTGCAGGTTAAGCTGCATTTGCATAACCCCAAGGATGCCTGGGGTTAAGCAAAGACAAGGTGACGTGAAATGTGCGAGTAGAAGAGGCTGTGGAAATCTAAATGTTGGGTGACATTTAAGACATGGACTTCTGGAGCTCACATTTTAACTTTATTTGAAATAATCACTTTTTCACTTTGAAATGTATTAATAGGTGGAATATTTTACTAGATTCAAGATGAAGCAAATCTTTAAAAAATGAAATACCAGTGAAATATGCTTGGAGATAGAGAAAAAAGCATATATAAAACCCTAAATGCTCTCAGTCACATCCTGCATGGTAATCCTGAAGACCACTTTTCATAGTGTTCATTTTTAATTTAAAAGAAAAAAACATTCTTTCCATTTTCTACATTGAGTGTATCTTACCCTTGTAATCAGAAAAAAAAAAAATACAACCAGTTTAAAAAACAAGAATACTAGAATTACTGCCAAATGCTCCTTTCCATGTTTCATTACCAAATCTCTGTTCTCTATAATTGATGTCAGAGCTGGACTCAAATTATCTTAGCAAATATTATGTCTCCCGAATAGCCAGAATCAGGTTTGCTCTGTGAGATCACCTGTGAGTTCTCTGTGACTAGTTTCCAAAGAGGCTGAGTCCTGGAACTTTTAAAGGCCCAAGATTTATGTGGCCATAAGTGAAACAGTTCTTCTGGAATGAACAAGATCTAAAAGTTTAGAAATCCTCAGGCTATTCTCTAAACAAAGATGTGGGAAACTATTAATGTTTATATTAAAGATTCCCTAGTGTTGCTTTTCTTTTTTTCTTGGTCATTGTAGGATATGAATGGTTCTGTCCTCTGCAATCCTTATGTAGTTGCCTCTGGGCAAGGAGCCCCTAGCTTGAGATGTGGCTGGAGGAGATGATGAGGTGACTTACCTACTTAAGCTATAAAAGGAGGGCAAATTCTCATACACAGACACACACACACACATGCTCACACACACAAACACATGCACACGTGTCTTCTCAATTGTGGCTATAAAATAGTAGTTCTGAAGAACTGGAAGGGCGTAAATAAGTTTATTCTTTATAATATCTGTCTACGATGTCATTCATAAAGCATGTTAAGGGCAATGCCCTGGGACCACAATATTTTTAATGGCCTTGAATATGTTTTGATCTCTATGAAAATCAGAAGAAAAAAAATGAACCTTTAAATTGAGGAAATCTTTTACCCTGTGGAAAAGACTCTGATGCTGGGAGGGATTGGGGGCAGGAGGAGAAGGGAACGACAGAGGATGAGATGGCTGGATGGCATCACTGACTCGATGGACGTGAGTCTGAGTGAACTCTGGGAGTTGGTAATGGAAAGGGAGGCCTGGTGTGCTGCAATTCATGGGGTCGCAAAGAGTCAGACACGACTGAGTGACAACAAGCTTGTTGTCACCTCTTGGGGAAATGACAAGGAGGAATTCCATGTATTTTTTAAAATATAATTTATTGTAGCATTTGCTATTAACAAATGACTATGGACCTTTGTGGTTTGAAAAAGACTTACAACATTTATTTGCTCAGATTTTTGTGGTCAAGAAGAGGTCTGGCAGCTGAATGGTTCTCCTGCTGGTCTCATCCAGGTTCATTGCAGTCAGTGGGCACCTCGGCTGGGCCAGTGGGCTTCACTCACAGGCCACAAGTCAGCAGCCTTCTTGTCAGGACACCTGGGTCCTCCCCCATGTGGCCTCTCTACCAGCTAGACTGGATTTTCTCATGCCATGGTGAAAGCAAATTCAGTTTGTGTTACATCTCCTATTTCCATTGGCCAAAGCAAGTCATACATTCATGACTAGAATCAAGAGGCAGAGAAATAGACTTTACTTCTTAATGGAAATAGCTCCAATGTCACTTTGCAAGGAGTGTGCGTACTGGGATAGGAAGATATTGTTGCCATCTTTGCACTCTACCACACCTCTTCCTTCAAAATCCTCATAGAAACACTTATGCTATTTTACCTACTTTTTGAATGTTTAGATTCAGATGATTGGTCGTAGAGTTTCAGTTAAAACTTAACCTGGTTTCTGAAAGAAGGGGAAATGGAGATGCAATTGAAATAAGTCTAGTAATTTTTAAACCACGTTTTATATTTTTAGGGTGTACAGCATAATGTGATGGAATGAGCCTTATTATGTATCAGACAAGTCTGAGTTGCTACTTACTGTGTGACCATGAGAAAGTTGCTTACTCACTCTGAGCATCGCTTTTCTCCTCTGTGAAATAAAGACAATAAACCTCCCACTCAGGGTTGTTGGAGAACAAGAGAGAAGTGCCTAGTAAACCAAGCTTTGGCAGGTACCTAATAATTCTTAGAGTTGGGATAATGATGATTGGAAGGACTGATGCTGAGGCTAAAGCTCCAATACTTTGTCCACGTGATGCAAAGGGCCAATTCATTGGGAAAGGCCCTGATGCTGGCAAAGATTGAAGGCAAGAGGCGAAGAGAGCAGCAGAGGATGAGATGGTTAGATTGCATCACCTACTCAGTGGATGTGAATTTGAGCAAACTCTGGGAGATAGTGGAGGACAGGGAAGCCTGGTGTGCTGCAGTCTACGAGGTCACAAATTCTCCTAGTCACATGTCTGACCATGGTCTGAGCTTTTAAATTTCACTTTTGGAGTAACTGATGAAAATGTGAATTCATTAATGCCTGTCTCTTTCAAGTTAAATGCATGTACATTTTTCAATTAAACTTCTTGATTTTGATTTAATCTTTTCCATTTTCATGATATTAATGACTTATTAGCTCAAATTATTTTCCTAATTTTTCGGTCTTTGGATTCATAATCAGAATTAAGCCTTTCCTTCTTTTTCAAAATCCTTAAATTACAAAGTTTCCACCTTCATATCATCCACTTGTATTTTATATCAAGACACATTTGCTTCATTTATCTATTTATTTATTTATTATTGAAGTACAATTGACAAAATATTATATTAGCTTCAGGCATACAACACAATAATTTTACTTTTTATAGATTATACTTCATATAAAGTTATTTAAAAAATTTGCTATATTCCCTATGCCGTATACTACATCTTTGTAACATAACTATTTTATACCTAGTAGCTTGTACCTCTTAATCTCCCTTACCCCTTTTGCCTCTCCCTCCACCCATTTCACCTCTGGCAACCACCAGTCTGTGCTCTATATCTGTTAGTGTGTTTCTGTTTTGTTATTTGTTCATTGTTTTATTTTTAGATTCCACATATAAGTGATAGAAGACAGTATTTGTCTTTTCTCTAACTTACTCACCAAATTTGTTTTATATTTAAGCAACATGCACCTTCAGATCAGATCAGATCAGTCGCTCAGTCATGTCCAACTCTCTGCGACCCCATGAACTGCAGCACGTTAGGCCTCCCTGTCCATCACTAACTCCTGGAGGTCACTGAGACTCACATCCAAAGAGTCAGTGATGCCATCCAGCCATCTCATCCTCTGTCGTCCCCTTCTCCTCCTGCCCCCAATCCCTCCCAGCATCAGAGTCTTCTCCAATGAGTCAACTCTTCGATTGAGGTGGCCAAAGTACTGGAGTTTCAGCTTTAGCATCATTCCTTCCAAAGAAATCCCAAGGCTGATCTTCAGAATGGACTGGTTGGATCTCCTTGCAGTCCAAGGGACTCTCAAGAGTCTTCTCCAACACCACAGTTCAAAGGCATCAATTTTTTAAGCAACATGCAGCCTTAGGAGATCACTAAGCTTTCAACATGTCACATAGATGAAGGCCTTGGACTTTGCTATTACCTGGGATGTGTTTATTGACCAGAAAGTTAAATAGATGTCATATACTAAATGTGAAAATAGTATCAAAATATGACCAAGCTTAAATGTGTTTTTATTAGGAAAGTATAGTAGCTTTCTACAGGTATTTGTTACATTTTAATGAGATAGAAATTTCACCATTTATGGTTTTGATGGAACCATATGAAATGAATAGTGTCTATACCACTTTAGAGTGGGCTATTAAGTCACTGGCTTTGTGATGTAGATCAAATAATATCTTTATTTATATTAATTTTCAGACTCTTCCTTGGACTTACTTCTTGGGGCATTTGAGTTAAAGGAGAAAAAGGTAATCCTTACTAACCTTGTTCATTCAGCCTTATCTAAAATGAAATACTCTATCTCTAGTTAGAATTTGTAAATATGGGAAGTAGATGGCATTTTTGGATTAAGTTCTATGAATTTAATTTCATTTGCCCTTCTCTTTTGTCATCAGATACAATAGTGCTAAAAGACATGAAATAATATCTGTTTGTATAGAATATATTACAAATATAAATATATGTAATTTATAAAACCCTAATTAATATAAATCTTATATTAAGAGCAAACATGTGCATATATATTTACACATATAATGTATGTGTGTGTGCACATGTATATGTGATTTTAGCCACAAGAACCATAAGGAATCCTAAAGGAATTTTTCATCCCAGGTTGAAGGTAAAGAAAGCCTACTTTTCGCTAGATGTCATTAGCTACACTTGAGGTAGTAGTCAACAACGTACGAAAGTTACTAAACATATTTGTGGAACAAATGTATGTATTAATAATAAGTGTTTTGGGAAAATGAAAGCATAAAAGACTGTATGTCTTCATTACCTAACTTGCTCTGCTGTACAAGCTTTCCCTTCTACAAGGATATTCTACTTGCTGAAGAATTTCCTTGATAAAAGCCCAAGTGAGCTACATGTAGAAAGGTTCTCATCTGGTCCTACCTTTTGTACCTATTCTGGTTCTACCATATAATGTATAAATCACCCAGGGAGGGAAAATATTTAAAGAAAACAAATAATTTGGAAATACTAGCTGTCCATGTGCTTGTCCTGAGAGTGCATTGGTGAAACTGACTTATACTCCAGTGTGCCTGCTGGGTCACCAGTTTCTGAACATCAGAAACCACACTCCTGAAAGTCTATTTGGATAAGGTGACATGTGAACCAAGGAAAATTTTCCTTGGCAAGCAACACAATGGAAAACAAAGCAGAATTTTTCAGATGACATTTATTTTTTCATATTTGTTAAAATATCTCTGGGAACAATTTAGTCATCTAGGTATTAAAAATACTAAGCATATACAAAATTACTTTACCTGAGTTTATTTCTTTAAAGAAGTAATACAAAGTAATAATTTCTTTAGGTATATGTACATATTCTGCAGGAGATCAGCCCTAGGATTTCTTTGGAAGGAATGTTGCTAAAACTGAAACTCCAGTACTTTAGCCACCTCATGAGAAGCGTTGACTCATTGGAAAAGACTCTGATGCTGGGAGGGATTGGGGGCAGGAGGAGAAGGGGACGACAGAGGATGAGATGGCTGGATGGCATCACTGACTCGATGGACATGAGTCTGAGTGAACTCCGGGAGTTGGTGATGGACATGGAGGCCTGGCGTGCTGCGATTCATGGGGTCGCAAAGAGTCGGACACGACTGAGCGACTGAACTGAACTGAACATATAATTTGTACAGGTGTATTAAAGTAGGTAGAAAAATGAAAACATGATTTTAAAATATGCAAATTAATAAAGAACTTTAAAATATTAGAATTATAAAGTAAAATAATTTTTATGTGAGATAAACACCATAGCATCTGTCAGGTGAGTGAAAGTTAAGCTTCACCATTTTTGCTTTAATGAGTTTAAAATAGATTTTTTAGATGTTGAAACAGTGAGCAACTAAATTACCATTACTATTTGCATGTGCGTTTTCACAAAATCAACAAAATCAGGTGTGTTGGCATAACATTTTTGTGTTCTGTCATCACGATGTTTCAGAAGTTCTCTTTCAGTGCTAACATATAATTGTAATCTTCATTTAATTTCCTTTTAATCACATTTATTTCATAAAACATGCTCTCTGCAGGGGGAGTATTTAGCAGACAATGATGTATTCATGTAGAAAATATAGTCATTTCATTGTTATGATAAAGAGAAATGCAGAAATGTGGAGAGAAAATGATCTGAAACCAAAGATTCACAAAAGAATGATGCACAGACTTCAGAAAATATGCTAAGCATGTCAACATAAGGAGACATTTTCTCAGCAGAAAAGAATGAGATGAATTTTGTGTTTTGCTTGTCAAATTTCAGTAAGTTTAAAAATTTTTTTCAGTTCATTGAAATCTCAAGTTCTGGCCCAAACTATTTTGATAGCATGTACCTTTTACATTTTATATATATGTATTTTTATTCCATAAAAATATCTAAGTTCTTATATATATGTATATATACTTATATATATGTATATACATATGTATGTGGTATTTTATATATGTAAAATATTGGCACTTGTCAAAAAAATAAGTATGAATCCCAATTTAGGGAAAAATCATCAGCCACCTCAGGAACTTGGTAGTTTGGAGAAACACTTTGGCCTTAATATGTAGCTTAAAAATATGAACGTGAAGCCAGTGATAACTAATACTATTGATGGGTGTTTACTGTGTATATGCAGGATGCAACTGACAAATAGTATCTCTTATTTTCACAGTAGCTACATTTTACATGTGAGGGAATAAATGATTAGTATGTTGTATCAAATCGCCTAGTTTCTAAAAATATGCAACCCAAGAACCATCAAAGGTGGTATTACAGTCTCCAGCTTCTGAGAGGTCATCAGTTATAACTTCCTCCCATTTCCTCTGTAGTTATATACATCATTAAATCAGTATTCTCAATAGGAAACCAGTTAGCTGGACATTGGCAGACACATGTTCCAAACCTTCTTTGCTATAAAATTTTCCTTAAAGCTTAAACACTTCTTTGGATAGAGATTTTTTTTTCCCTGTGGGAAGAAATAGGGCTCTCACTGTCATATTGAGGGAGCTTTTACTTTAAGAAGATAAAGTCTGTACAGAGTGGCAACTGTACTTCAACTCTTTGCAGTAAGGAATTTGCTTTAGCTGGCCTCTGTCCTTCATTTCTCTTTCTCCTGAGATTCCATATCCATCTAACATGAAAGAGTGTATGATTGTCAATTTCCTTATATAATACTAAAGAAGAAAATCTGGTGCTCTAGAGTACTGATTTATGGGGGAAGAGTTATGTGTATGTCAAAGATTTACCTTTTAAGAAAAATTATTTTAAGAAGAAGCTAATATGAGCTTACTTTGAATCAGTTACTCTTCTTCTTATGCTATTATTATAAACCAAACATCAAATTAAAGTTGTTTTACTGCATAGATTCTTTTCTATTATTTGCTCGTCTGTGTTCTATGTGAATGTATTGTTTCCCCACAGTGCAATTAATAAGGCCTTAAAGAATCTTCAAATGTTGTGTCTATACAGGAGACTGACTCAGTGTTTAGCTTAAAGGTTAGTTTTAGCAATAAAAGTATAAGGGGAAAAGGTTGCATTAGCCCCAACTCAGGAACACTCTTCTTCCAGTCTTAGGTTTGCAGCTCTTAATTTTAACCTAGCTGTGCTTTTTGTCCGATCAGGAGGGGCTTATTTATTAGGAGTCATACAAAATAAACATGAAAAGTTCGCCATAAAATATGACAACCACTTTAAATAATGTTGACTTAATTAAACTTTAAACTTTATTTATATATTTTATGGCTTTAGTGTGAGCTCTTCTCGGATGTTTACTCCAGTGTAAAATCCATCATGTGAGGACCTTGAAAGGAATTAATCCCCCTACCCCTGGCACAGAACTCAGTTCCAACAATTCAGATCTAAATATTTAGTGATGGATGATACATGTTTATGGAACAGAGGGCAGCATGACATTTAAATGTGAACTGCGGTTTTCCATCCTAAGCATATGTTGAAAAGACACTAGAAGCTGAAGTTATGCCAACCAACGGAAGTTGATAAGTTTTTTATGCTTGTCTTCCCCCCTCCTCCTTTTTTTTGCCCATTCCATCTGTTTCTGGAGTCTCTTAACAAAACTATTCTTATAATCAACTTTCCAGAAAAGAAGTTTGCTGACTCTTGTGCATTTGGTAGTGCATCCCATGGTTAAACTAATAGCCTTGCTGGGTGTCAGCCAAAGGTTACAGGCCTCTCAAAATATTCCTGGAAAAAAAAGTTTATCACTAAACTGAAGTTTCTCATTAGTAACCCTGCGGTGTCTAATCTGTGAAATTACATGATTAACTCCTTTACAGAACCGGCTTCAGTTGGGGTTAGCAATCCCACAGGAAGTTATTAAAAGTATCACCAAGATAATTCCTTAGCTTTGTACTTTGCCCCTGGGGTAAAGGAAATAGATCATTAGATGAGATGAGTGCTTTATAATAAAGTCATAGATCGCTCACAATTATTAAATGGCTGTCAGGGAAGATTATTATTTTAAAAGTTGAGGACAATGTGATTTGCAAAACAAAAACCATGAAAGAATTTTTTTACTTCCTTTGTTTTGGAAAAGAAATGGAAAACATACTGTTTTCTTCCCACTGCTTTTTTTTTTTTTTTAATTTTTTTTATTATTATTATTATTATTTGAATTTTTCTTAACTTTACAATATTGTATTACTTTTACTATGAAATTGATATTTCAGTGTCTCTTTTCAAATAGAGATATCTTACCTTGTGCTTTTTTCCTGAAGTTATTTAAATATTCCTTGAATGCAAGAGATGATTATTATAAGTAACTAATGGATGCAAAAAAAGGGTCTAAAAATAGAATGGAGAAATATCTTACATAGATGTATAAATAATGTGAGAAGATTTTTTCCTAGAGTGGAAGAGATACGACCATGTGCATGGTTAGTTGCTCACTGGAGATTCATGGAGGTTATTCTAGTCATTCATTCAATTCACAAAACAATCTTTATCAGCCAGGACACTTTGACTTTGGTAAGAGTAAACCAAAACAAAAAGATATACCGATCTTGAAAAGCAATATCGAATAGCTCTCATTATTAGCCAAATCCACTACACACTGCAGCTGCTCTTGTAACTTCACTTGGATATTTGGCTTTTCAAACTCTAAGTTCTAAATCTTATTCTGGTCCATACAGAAATGTCTCATATGTGTACTTCCTATTTTGCTTTCCAAAACATTTACTATAACTTTTTAGTTTAAAAAAAAAAATCCTAAACAATAATTTACATGGTTTGTTTTGAAACCAATCCTTGACTAGGCCAGGTTTCATAGTGAAAAGTCCCAGTAGCTATTCAACCAAACCGTTCAAATTCTTGTGTTTAAACACACAGGCACCTGGTCTTCACTGGGTGGTAATGTTCACATACCACATGGACTTAGTAAAAGTGCCTGTGTCATGTGGAAAAATATTCATACACATAAAACCAAGCCTTTTATAAATTTCCAAACTTAATACAGGGAGCAAGGCAGGACATTGATAGAAGATTAATTCCCTTTGATTTGTTTTTCTGTTTAGTTTCTTTCTTTGCATTCTCTATGGGTTTTTGACCATAATAAAAAATAAATTGTCCTAAAATTTCATTAGTAAGGAAATACATGACAGTTGAAAAAAGTCAAGAGTGTTGACAGGTGTGGGCAACCTTCTCCCCAGTACTGTCAAATGTACACTCAGAGAGTCAGCCTGATTCAGAGGGAGCTTATGGGGTGTGATCTGAGGTCTGTTGAAAGGGTATTTACCCAGTACATCTGCCTCAGTAGTCGGCCGTAGTGTCGGGAATCCTTGTGAAGCCATTCTTAATATACAAAAGTGAGAAAATGCACACTCGTGTGGAAATATAGGAAAAAGTGTATAGTCATAGCCATCCATGAGTACATTACTCCTAATTAAAAGATTATATCTGTTACCCAGAAGCATTTAGTCCTATCTGTTATATATTATATGCTGTCCATTTACTACATGCCAAGTACTGTGCTGGCACATTACATGAATTCTTCTATATTTTTCAGCACATTTAATGCACTTGAGATGCTAATGAGGTAAACACCGTTATCTCCCCAATTTTACAGATAGAACTGGTGCACACAGTGTTATGTGGCAGCCTGAATGGGAGGGAGTTTGAGAGAGAATGGACAAATGTATATGGATGACTGAGTCCCATTGCTGTCCACCTGAAACTATCACGACATTGTTAATCAGCCATATTCCAATATAAAATAAAAAGTTTTTTAAAATAAATAAAAATGTAAAAATCATTAAAAAAGGAAAACTGGAGCACAGAAATATGAAGCAATTTTCCAAATGTCATACAACAGAGATGATCAGGCCAAGATTAAAACTCTAAAATCAGTCAGTTCAGTCGCTCAGTTCAGTTCAGTCACTCAGTCATGTCCAGTTCTTTGAGACCCCATGAATCACAGCACGCCGGGCCTCCCTGTCCATCACAAACTCCCGGAGTTTACCCAAACTCATGTTCATCAAGTCAATGATGCCATCCAGCCATCTCATCCTCTGTTATCTCCTTCTCCTCCTGCCCCCAATCCCTCCCAGCATCAGTGTCTTTTCCAATGAGTCAACTCTTCACATGACGTAGCCAAAGTATTGGAGTTTCAGCTTCAGCATCAGTCCTTCCAATGAACACCCAGGACTGATCTCCTTTAGGATGGACTGGTTGGATCTCCCTGCAATCTAAGGGCCTCTCAAGAGTCTTCTCCAACACCACAGTTCAAAAGCATCAATTCTTCAGTACCCAGCTTTCTTCACAGTCCAACTCTCACAGTCTTCCCTTAAAGCTAGAACGACTGTGCATCTGTAAAACAGATGTTGTAACTCCTGCCTCTTATAACATATAATTCTTAGGTTTGCAGTGAGAATTAAATGAGATGATGCTTGTAAAATGCTTGACACAGTGCTAGTTACAAAGCAGATGCTCAGTAAATGTTAGTTTTTTTGTCTTTTCCATTTGGATATCAGTCCCCTTATGTGCAATCTGTGAATAATATAATTTACCATGGGAAGTTCTGTATCACTTCACAATGGATGGGAAATGGTAGAGAACCATGGACTCAACATGGTAGATGTTGAAGATACACTAGCTGCAAGGCATCTTGTTGCCAAATGACAGAGTGCCAAGCTTGTCTGCCATCTGGAGTCAGGACGCAGCTCTCAGTCTGTAGGGAAGGTGGGGTAGAGTGAAAGAGTGGAGGTGGTGTCCAATAGATACCAGTGGCCCATCTGTGAGGTGAATGGGCTTCAGAGACCAGGCAGGACCTTAAAACAGAGACAATCTACAGTTAAGATTATTAAGTCTAATGACAGAGATGCTATTTCAGTGGGCTGGACTGTCCATTGTAAGGAAGATGGATGCCATCACAAACTGCTTTGTAAACACACAAAACACAGTTTTAAGGACTTCTGGATTTAACTTCAGTCACTCACATGTTTGGAGTGCTAAAAATTAGCACCAGATGATACCTCATTTTTCTCTGAGTAGAATTGGTGAGTTTCACATAAAGGGACCAGAAACCATGCTTAGAAAACAAACTCCAAGCTTCTGTTTTGTCCCAAATCACATAATTTTCAGCTCCCTTAATTTTTAAAAAAGTAGGATCTAAGTAAATTATTCCATTATATTTACAATTTTTTAATCTCTTAAAAATTTGGCTATCATTTTAATGAGTGGGTTGAGTTACAGGTATAACCTTCCCATTCACATGAGGATATCGTGTGTGCAGTTCTTCAATTATGTTTAAATTTTACAGTTTGATAACAGCAATATAGTCATTGAAAACAGCAATATAGTCATTGAAAAGTGCAAGAATTCCAATGTGAGTTTCTAAACATTAAAATGTCATAATTTTCTCAAAAACTTAAAATAACATTTTCCCTTAAAAAAATTTTTTTGGTTGGTCTTGGAAAATGGATTGGTGTGAGGAAGTAAGTGAAAGTTTTAACTATAGAAGCTATTATTAAAGAAAAATTCATCTACTAATGATTCAACACTGGAAAATTTTTTTTAATTTTGAAACTAATTATTTGTTCATAAGCTCCATTGATATATGGGGAAAAGTAAAACCAGTGGCTGACTTTATTTTAGGGGGCTCCAAAATCACAACAGATGGTGACTACAGCCATAAAATTAAAAGACACTTACTCCTTGGAAGGAAATTTATGACCAACCTAGACAGCATATTAAAAAGCAGAGACATTACTTTGCCAACAAAGGTCCATCTAGTTAAGGTTATAGTTTTTTCAGTGGTCATGTATGGATGCAAGAGTTGGACTATAAAGAAAGCTGAGTACCAAAGAATTGATGCTTTTGAACTGTGGTGTTGGAGAAGACTCTTGAGAGTCCCTTGGACTTCAAGGAGATTCAACCAGTCCATCCTAAAAGAGATCAGTCCTGGGTGTTCATTGGAAGGACTGATGTTGAAGCTGAAACTCCAATACTTTTGGCCATCTGATAGAAAAACTGACTCATTTGAAAAGAACATGATGCTGGGGAAGATTGAAGGTGGGAGGAGGAGAAGGGGACGACAGAGGATAAGATGGTTGGATGGCATCACTGGCTCAGTGGACATGAGTCCACTCTGGGACTCATGGTAAACTCCAGGAGTTGGTGATGGACAAGAAGGCTTGGCCTGCTGTGGTCCATGGGGTCGCAAAGAGTCGGACATGACTGAGCAACTGAACTGAAGCTCCACTGAATGTTAAATCTATAGTGATTAGGGAAACACAAGTGATAGGATTTTTTAGGACTTACTGTGAGCTGTTCTTTCAAAATATTAAGTTTGAAAAGATATCTCAGCTCATATTCCTGATTCTTGTGCATATGCACACAGGCACACATCAGTTAAATTTGAATTTCAGATAAATAACAAAAAATTAATACAAATATGCCCTGTGAAATATGCTGAATTGCATGGGACATACATATATTTAAAAAATTATTTTCTGAAATTTAAATTTATCCTGGTGGTCTGTACTTTATTTTCTAAATCTGGCAACTCCAAGACACCCAGACACACACAGATACAATATCAGTAAAAAGATCTTTTAATCCACTATGCCTACTGTAAAACAAAGTTTTAGAAGTCACCTACTACAAAGATTTAATTAAATCTTTGGGACTGGATGGATTACTCAGCCCTCCACTGATAAGATACAACATAATCACTAAACTCTCCAATGCAATTAACATGACTCCAGTCTAACTTGAGATTTTCTCCTTCCTTTTCTTTTTCTTATCCCCATTTGCCTTGCCCACCTGCAGAATTCTCCTGAACACTCTTTTCACTGTTGCTGTGCAGTTTCCTGCTATTTACCTGTGCATTTATTAGCCTGTTGGATTCTCATTCTAACCCTCCAGTATCTGTCCTCTGCCTTATCCAAGGCCACTATTGATATTTACTTAAGCTTATCATCCAAAATTAATACCTGTGCCCACACTTGTCTTTATCATCTGAGTTGTCTCAGTGACTCAGCTCCTGGATTATTTTTGTTTTCCTTTTGAAATCTCTATTCAACTTAGATTTACTTCAAACTTCATATTAATGACTCTTTAAAGACCCTTGCCTTGGAATTTAATTTTTAATATAAATTTATTTAATTGGAGGCTAATTACTTTACAATATTGTAGTGGTTTTGCCATACATTGACATGGATCTGTCACAGGTGTACATGTGTTCCCCATCCTAAACCTCCTCCCACTTCCCTCCCCATCCCATCCCTCAGGGTCATCCAGTGCACCAGCCCTGAGCACCCTGTCTCATGCATCGAACCTGGACTGGTGATCCTTTTTACATATGATAATATACATGTTTCAATGACATTTTCCCAAATCATCCCACCCTCACCCTCTCCCACAGAGTCCAAAAGACTGTTCTATACATCTGTATCTCTCTTGCTGTCTCGCATGTGGGGTTATCGTTATCACCATTCTAAATTCCATATATACAAGTTAGTACACTGTATTGCTGTTTTTCTTTCTGGCTTATTTCACTCTTTATAATAGGCTCCAGTTTCATCCACCTCATTAGAACTGATTCAAATGTGTTCTTTTTAATGGATGAGTAATATTCCATTGTGTATATGTACCACAGCTTTCTTATCCATTCATCTGCTGATGGACATCTAGGTTGCTTCCGTGTCCTGGCTACTGTAAACAGTGCTGGGATGAACATTGGGGTACACATGTCTCTTTCAACACTTGTTTCCTCAGTGTGTGTGCCCAGCAGTGGGATTGCTGGGTCATATGGCAGTTCTATTTCCAATTTTTTAAGGAATCTCCACACGGTACTCCTTACCTTGGATGAGGGGTATCTTCTCACCGTCACCCCTCCTGAGCTTGAACATGGAGTAGCTCCTCTCAGCCCTCCTGTGCCCATGCAGCCATCACTCCTTGGACGTGGGGTTCCTCCTCTTGGCCGCTGCCCCTGACTTTGGGTGTGGGGTATGCCTCGTACAAGGTAAGGAGCAGTGGCTGTGCTTTGCTGGAGCAGCCATGAAGAGATACCCCATGTCCAAAGTAAGAGAAACCCAAGTAAGATGGTAGGTGTTGCAAGAGAGCATCAGAGGGCAGACACACTGAAACCATAATCACAAAAAGCTAGTCAATCTAATCACACAGACCACAACCTTGTCTAACTCAATGAAACTAAGCCGTGTCCTATGGGGCCACCCAAGACGGGCGGGTCATGGTGGAGAGGTCTGACAGAATGTGGTCCACTGGAGAAGGGAATGGCAAACCACTTCAGTATTCTTGCCTTGAGAACACCATGAACAGTATGAAAGGCAAAATGATAGGGTACTGAAAGAGGAACTCTCCAGGTTGGTAGGTGCCCAATATGCTACTGGAGATCAGTGGAGAAATAACTCCAGAAAGAATGAAGGGATGGAGCCAAAGCAAAAACAAGACCAAGTTGTGGATGTGACTGGTGATAGAAGCAAGGTCTGATGCTGTAAAGAGCAATATTGCATAGGAACCTGGAATGTTAGGTCCATGAATCAAGGCAAATGGGAAGTGGTCAAGCAGGAGATGGCAAGAGTGAACATCGACATTCTAGGAATCAGTAAACTAAAATGGACTGGAATGGGTGAATTTAACTCAGAGGACCATTATATCTACTACTGTGGGCAGGAATCCCTTAGAAGAAATGGAGTAGCCATCATGGTCAAAAAAAGAATCTGAAATGCAGTACTTGGATGCAATCTCAAAAATGACAGAATCATCTCTGTTCATTTCCAAGGCAAACCATTCAGTATCACAGTAATCCAAGTCTATGCCCCAACGAGTGATGTTGAAGAAGCTGAAGTTTGACAGTTCTATGAAGACCTACAAAACCTTCTAGAACTAACACCCAAAAAAGATGTCCTTTACATCATAGGGGACTGGAATGAAAAAGTAAGAAGTCAAGAAACTCCTGGAGTAACAGGTAAATTTGGCCTTGGAATATGGAATGAAGCAGGGCAAAGTCTAATAGAGTATTGCCAAGAGAACGCACTGGTCATAGCAAATACCCTCTTCCAACAACACAAGAGAAGACTATACATGGACATCACCAGATGGTCAACACTGAAATCAGATTGATTATATTCTTTGCAGCCAAAGATGGAGAAGCTCTATACTGTCAGCAAAAACAAAACCAGGAGCTGACTGTGGCTCAGATCATGAATTCCTTATTGCCAAATTCAGACTTAAATTGAAAAATAGGGAAAACCAATAGATCACTCAGGTATGACGTAAATCAAATCCCTTATGATTATACAGTGGAAGTGAGAAATAGATTTAAGGGCCTAGATCTGATAGATAGAGTGTCTGGTGAATTATGGACTGAGGTTCATGACATTGTACAGCAGGCAGGGATCAAGACTGTACCAATGGGAAAGAAATGCAAAAAAGCAAAATGGCTGTCTGGGGAGGCCTTATAAATAGCTGTGAAAAGAAAAGAAGCGAAAAGCAAAGGAGAAAAAGAAAGATATAAGCATCTGAATGCAGAGTTCCAAAGAATAGAAAGAAGAGATAAGAAAGCCTTCTTCAGTGATCAATGCAAAGAAATAGAGGAAAACAACAGAATGGGAAAGACTAGAGATCTCTTCAAGAAAATTAGAGATACCAAGGGAACATTTCATACAAAGATGGGCTCGATAAAGGACAGAAATGGTATGGACCTAACAGAAGCAGAAGATATTAAGAAGAGGTGGCAAGAATACACAGAAGAACTGTTCAAAAAAGATCTTCATGACCCAGATAATCATGATGATGTGATCACTGACCTAGAGCCAGACATCCTGGAAAGTGAAGTCAAGTGGGCCTTAGGAAGCATCACTACGAACAAAGCTAGTGGAGGTGATGGAATTCCAGTGGAGCTAATGCATACCCTGAAATACGATGCTGTTAAAGTGCTGCACTCAATATGTCAGCAAATTTGGAAAACTCAGCAGTGGCCACAGGACTGGAAAAGGTCAGTTTTCATTCTAATCCCAAAGAAAGGCAATGCCAAAGAATACTCAAACTACTGCACAATTGCACTCATATCACACGCTAGTAAAGTAATGCTCAAAATTCTCCAAGCCAGGCTTCAGCAATATGTGAACTGTGAACTTCCAGATGTTCAAGCTGGTTTTAGAAAAGGCAGAGGAATCAGAGATCAAATTGCCAACATCTGCTGGATCATCAAAAAAGCAAGAGAGTTCCAGAAAAACATCTATTTCTGCTTTATTGACTATGCCAAAGCCTTTGACTGTGTGGATCACAATAAACTGTGGAAAATTCTGAAAGAGATGGGAATCCCAGACCAACTGACCTGCCTCTTGAGAAACCTATATGCAGGTCAGGAAGCAACAGTTAGAACTGGTCATGGAACAACAGACTGGTTCCAAATAGGAAAAGGAGTATATCAAAGCTGTATATTGTCACCCTGCTTATTTAACTTCTGTGCAGAGTACATCATGAGAAACGCTGGGCAGGAAGAAGCACAAGCTGGAATCAAGATTGCTGGGAGAAATGTCTATAACCTCAGATATGCAGAAGAAGGCAATGGCACCCCACTCCAGTACTCTTGCTTGGAAAATCCCATGGACGGAGGAGCCTGGTAGGTGGCAGTCCATGGGGTCGCACAGAGTCGGACACAACTGAGCGACTTCACTTTCACTTTTCACTTTCATGCATTGGAGAAGGAAATGGCAACCCATTCCAGTGTTCTTGCCTGGAGAATCCCAGGGATGGGGAAGCCTGATGGGCTGCTGTCTATGGGGTCGCACAGAGTCGGCCATGACTGAAATGACTTACCAGCAGCAGATATGCAGATGACACTACCCTTATGGCAGAAAGTGAAGAGGAATTCAAAAGCCTCTTTATGAAAGAGGAGAGTGAAAAAGTTGGCTTAAAGCTCAACATTCAAAAAACGAAGATAATGGATCTGGTCCCATCACTTCATGGGAAATAGATGGGGAAACAGTGGAAACAGTGTCAGACTTTATTTTTGGGGGCTCCAAAATCACTGCAGATGGTGATTGCAGCCATGCAATTAAAAGACGCTTACTCCTTGGAAGGAAAGTTATGACCAACCTAGATAGCATATTCAAAAGCAGAGACATTACTTTGCCAACAAAGGTCTGTCTAGTCAAGGCTATGGTTTTTCCAGTAATCATGTATGGATGTGAGAGTCAGACTGTGAAGAAAGCAGAGCACCAAAGAATTAATGTTTTGAACTGTGATGTTGGAGAACACTCTTGAGAGTCCTTTGGACTGCAAGGAGATCCAACCAGTCCATTCTAAAGGAGATCAGCCCTGGGATTTCTTTGGAAAGAATGATGCTAAAGCTGAAACTCCAGTATTTTGGCCACCTCATGCGAAGAGTCGACTCATTGGAAAAGACTCTGATCTGGGAGGGATTGGGGCAGTAGGAAAAGGGGACATCAGAGGATGAGATGGCTGGATCGCATCACCGACTCAATGGATGTGAGTTTGAGTGAATTATGGGAGATGGTGATGGACAGGGAGGCCTGATGTGCTGTGATTCATGGGGTCGCAAAGATTCAGACACGACTGAGCGACTGAACTGAGCTGATCTGACACTGTTCTCCATAGTGGCTGTACTAGTTTGCATTCCCACCAAGAGTGTAAGAGAGGGTTGTAGACTTTTGGATAGCAGCCATTCTGCCTGGCCATTTACCTCATTGTGGTTTTGATTTGCATTTCTCTGATAATGAGTGATGTTGAGCATCCTTTCATGTGTTTATTAGTCATGTGTGTGTCTTCTTTGGAGAAATGTCTGTTTAGTTCTTTGGCCCATTTTTTGATTGGGTTGTTTTTTTTTTCTGGAATTGAGCTGCAGGCTTTGCTTGTATATTTTTGAGATTAATTCTTTGTCAGTTCCTTTGTTTTCTATTATTTTCTCCCATTCTGAAGGCTGTCTTTTCATCTTGCTTATAGTTTCCTTTGTTGTACAAAAGCTTTTAAGTTTAATTATGTCACATTTGTTTATTTTTGCTTTTATTTCCAATACTCTGTGAGGTGGGTCATAGAGGATCCTGCTGTGATTTATGGAATTTAATTTTAATTCCACTCACCATCACTCTCTACTAAATCATTGACACCTAATTTCATGTAGCATCTTCACATCACCCCATCTGACATAGCATCTGTATTCCCATCAGCCCTCTTTGCATGTACTCTCGCCAGTCTGCACTTTTTTTTATTTCTTTGAGTTTCCCTGTGTACCAGTGTGTGATCACTGTTCTGAGTCATACAGCACCATTCATACCCACCAGTCTCGAACCCTCTTTGTCTGTACTAGTTTGTACCCAAACTTTTTCTTAAAAGGATAGGAGGGAAAAAAAGAAAAAAAAAAAAAAGAGAGGAGGTGGGGAGGGGATGTATGTATGTATATGATTAATTCATGTTTGTTGTACAACATTGTAAACCAATTATATCCAATTTAGAAAAAGAAAACATCCCCTTTCTCCAAGTCAGGGTTTCTCTGGGTCTTCAAGCACCTTACATTCCCTCTTTTCAGTTTGGTCAGAGAGGGATTCTACTTCTTCCTCAGGCTAGGCTCTTTCCACCTGTAAACTTCATATGTAACTCTTTCCATCTGTAACCTTGCTAAGTAATTTATTTCCATCAGAGTCCCCCATTTTACTGTTTCCTTTCCCTCTGTGCATAAGCATGAGGAATTCTCCCCACTCCACTCACTCAATTCCTGGAATTTTGCTAAACTTCATAATAAAAACTCTACATAAAGTGGAAATAGAAGATAACTACTTAAATACAATAAAAAAGCTTGTTTTTAGCAAAACTCTAGTGTAGAAAATAATTAAATACTGAGATAATTTTCAGTAAAAATCAGAGCTATATAAAAGACACCTGATTTTCCTACTATAATTTGATATCATTGAAGAGGTTCTGACATGCAATGAGAAAATAAGTAGAAATAATCAATATTAAAGAAGAGAAGGCAAAGTTATCTATACATACCTATGACAGGGTTATATGCTCTGAGTACAAAGAAGACTGTATAAAAAATTTAGGAAAGTAGCCAGGTAAAAGAAAAAAAATTACTAAAACAGACTTTATATTAGCAACCAGTTTTAAAGATCTAAATTGAAAAACAAATATCAGTTAATAACAGCAACCCAAGTGGAAAAAATACCTAGGAATATATTATGTAAAAAAGATAAGGAATTTAAATTTAAAAAGTATATAGTAGTGATGTCTGAATACTTGGTGCTATAGACTGAATGCTTGTGTTCCCCCCAGAATTCACATATTGAATTGAATTGAAACCTAACCAGCAATGTGTTGGTATTAACAGGGGAGACCTCTGGGAGGTGATTAGGTCATGAGGGTGAAGGCCTCATAAATAGGGATGGTGCATGCATGCTCGGTTGTTCAGTCTTTTCCGACTCTGCGACCCCATGGGCTGTAGTTCATCAGGCTCCTCTATCCATGGAATTTTCCAAGCAAGACTACTGGAGTAGGTTGCCACTTCCTCCTACAGGGGATCTTTCTGACCCAGGGATAGAACCCTCATCTCCTGGGTCTCCTGCATTTCAGGTGAATTCTTTACTGCTGAACTGCCTGGGAATCCCTTAGTGCCCTTCTAAAGAGACCTTAGGGAACATCCTAGCCCCTTGACCCACCAGTAACAATGTGATGTTACAAACAGAAGAACATAGTCCATGAACCAGGAAGAGGGCTCTCACCAGACACTGAATCTACAATCTGCTGGTGCCTTGATCTTGGACTTCCCCAGCTCTAGAACTGTGAGAAATAAATTTCTGTTGTTTATAAGCCACCCAGTCTATGGTATTTTTTTATAGCAGCCCAAACCGACTGAGACTCTTGAGAAAATATATATCTCTTTAATGAAACAATATAATATTTAAAATGCAATGCTTTCCAAAGTAATGTGTAAATTTAATGTAAATTCAGAATAATTTACTACAAGCACTATGTGACTTATTTTAAAACTGGATAAAATGAATTCAGAATTGTTATGAAAGATAAATTTCTAAGAAGAGCCACAAATATCTTTAAAAAGAAGAAACATGGAAGGAAAATATGCTTTAAACATATATTAATGTATCATAATACAAATAATTTCAAACAATATATAAATTTATCAGTGCAACAAACTAGACCAAAGTACACATAAAACTTAATATTTGTCAAACGTAAGCAGGGAGGATTCTGAGATGACTCACTTTTGAGATGAGATAAATAGCATAATGATGATGATCAGAAGAAAAAGGGTGTTAATCAGTGTTCCTCTCTCAAAAAAAGCAGAGATAAGACCTTGGCTGCAGTTTATTTGTTGTCTGGTCTCTAGGACAAGCAAGAAAGAGGGAAATGAGGCAAGAAAAGAGTCTGACCTAAAGCTTGCTGCTTTGACAATGGGTTTCCTTACTTCGGGACTGATTGGGGAATGTGAAAAGTACCTTCTTTGAAGAACTGGAGGAAGATAGGGCATCTATCTACCAGTTCCTATCCCTCCTGAAGATTGCCTCTGGGCATTAAAACTACCCCTCTCTCCTCTTTGCATGGGTTGCACTAGAGTGCAGAAAGGCCATAAGCAGAGAGCAGGTACCATTGGAGATGGGACAGAGTTAACTGAGGGGAGCCTGCGGTTGCCTGGAACCATTCAGGTCAGTCATGGGGATGCTGATGTGGGAAACCAGATGTGCTGGGAAGCCCTGGGTACATCAGTTCACTGGGCTGAACATTCAGCCTGGAAAAATTGTGGGTAAGGGCTTTTGGAAACAAGGGTTTCTTTAGTGATGATGCTGTTTCTTCATGGTCACCCCTTCTGGTATAGCTTGATTGCATGCAGTGAGTTTTATTGGATCACTGAAAGAACACTGACAGTCAACAAAAAGCCCGTGATGCATACACCTGATTTCCATAATGGATATTCTCCCAACCACCAAGGCTAATTTTACAAGGCAATTCTAATATTCCGAATCCTTACTTGTTGATGGAGAAAATTGTGGGTCAAGTATCTTCCAGATTCATGACAAAATCATTGGTATTCAACATTGAATTCTTGACTTGCAGCTCAAATATAAGCATTCCTTAATCATCTTAATGTAAATGAATCATTGTTATAGCCTCAGGTGATGGGCAATCCGGTTCTTTGTTCAGCAGCCAAATGCATGTCCGATTAAAAAAATCTCAGGATGATTTAAATGCAACCCTAAGAAAGGAGAAAGCCATTTCCCATGAGTTTTTTCATGGGAATAGCAATCTCTCTGGAGGAAAAAGGGATATATTTTAGAAAATAAGCTGACAAAAGGAGTAAGGTTTAGTGAACACCAGAAAACACTAATATATTAATATTCTGTAGAAAATCACATGGGTCACAGCCTTGTATAACTCAATGAAATTACGAGACTTGTCACGTAGGACCACCCAAGACAGAGGGGTCATGGTGGAGGGTTCCGACAAAATGTGATCCACAGGAGAAGGGAATGGTGAACCACTTCAGTGTTCTTGACTTAAGAACCCCATGAATGGTATGAAAAGGCAGAAAGATATGATGACACTGAAAGATGAACTCCCCAGGTCAGTAGGTGCCCTATATGCTACTGGAGAAGAGCGAAGAAATACCTCAGGAAAGAATGAAGAGGCTGAGTCAAAGCAAAAATAGTACAGTTGTGGATGTGACTGGTGATGGAAGTAAAGTCCAATGCTGCAAAGAACAATATTGCCTAAGAACCTGGAATGTTAGGTCCATGAATCAGGGTAAATTGGAAGTGGTCAAACAGGAGATGGCAAAAGTGATCATCAACATTTTAGGAATCAGTGAACTAAAATAAACCAGAATGGGTGAAGTTAATTCAGATGACCATTACATCTGCTGCTTTGGGAAAGAATCTCTTAGAAGAAATGGAGTAGCCCTCAGAGTCAACAGAGTCCAAAATGCAGTACTTGGGTGCAGTACCAAAAATGACAGAATGATCTCTGTTCATTTCCAAGGCAAACCATTCAATATCACAGTATTTCAACTCTATGCCCCAACCACTGACGCCAAAGAAGCTGAATGGTTCTATAAAGACCTATAAGACCTTCTAGAACTAACTCCAAAAAAAAAAATGTCCTTTTCATCATAGGGACTGGAATGCAGAGATAGGAAGTCAAGAGATACCTGGAATAACAGGCAAGTTTGGCCTTGGAGTACAAAATGAATCAGGGAAAAGGCTAACAGAGTTTTGACAAGAGAATGCACTGATCATAGCAAACACCTTCTTCCAACAACACAAGAGAAGACTCTACACATGTACATCACCAGATGGTCAATACTGAAATGAGATTGATTATATTCTTTGCAGCAGAAGATGGAGAAGGTCTATACAGTCAACAAAAAGAAGACTGGGAGCTGACTGTGGCTTAGATCATGAACTCCTTATTGCCAAATTCAGACTTAAATTGAAGAAAGTAGGGGAAACCACTAGCCAATTCAGGTATGAACTAAATCAAATCCTTTATGATTATACAGTGGAAGTGACAAACAGATTCAAGAGATTAGATCTGAAAGACAGAGTACTTGGAAAACTATGGACAGAGGTTTGTACCATTGTACAGGAGAGACTGTGATCAAAACCATCCCCAAGGGGAAAAAAATGCAAAAAGTCAAAATGGTTGTCTGAGGTGGCCTTACAAATAGCTGAGAAAAGAAGAGAAGCAAAAGGCGAAGGAGAAAAGGATAGATAAATCCATCTGAATGCAGAGTTCCAAAGAATAACAAGGAGAGATAAGAAAGCCTTCCTCAGTGATCAATGCAAAGAAATAGAGGAAAACAATAGAATGGGAAAGACTAGAGAGCTCTTCAAGAAAATTAGACATACCAAGGGAATATTTCATGCAAAGATGTACCCAACAAAAGACAGAAATGGTATGGACCTAACAGAAAAACAGAAGATATTAAAAGAGGTGGCAAGAATACACAGAAGAACTCTACAAAAAAGATCTTCATATCCCAGATAACCATGATGGTGTGATCACTCAACTAGAGACAGACAGGAGTGTGAGGTCAAGTGAACCTTAGAAAGCATCACTATGAACAAAGCTAGTGGAAGTGATGGAATTCCAGCTGAGCTATTTCAAATCCTAAAAGATAATGTTGTTAAAGTGTTGCATTCAATATGCCAGAAAATTTGGAAAAGTCAGCAGTAGCCACAGGACTGGAAAAGGTCAGTCTTCATTCCAATTCCAAAGAAAGGCAATGCCAAAGAATGTTCAAACAACAACACAATTGCACTCATCTCACATGCTAGCAAAGTAATGCTCAAAATTCTCTAAGCAAGGCTTCAACAGTATGTGAACTGAGAACTTCCAAATGTTGAAGATGGTTTTAGAAAAGGCAGAGGAACAAGAGATCAAATTGCCAACATCTGTTGGATCATAGAGTTCAGAAAAACATCTACTTCTGCTTTACTGACTACACCAAATCCTTTGACTGTGTGGATCACAGCAAACTGTAGGAAATTCTGAAATAGATGGGAATACAAGGCCACCTAACCTGTCTCCTGAGAAATCTGTATGCAGATCAAGAAGCAACAGTTAGAACCTGACACGGAACAATGGACTGGTTCAAAATTGGGAAAGTCGTACGTCAAAGTTGTATATTGTCACCCTGCATGTGACATGCTGGGCTGGATGAAGCACAAGCTAGAATCAAGATTTCCAGGAGAAATATCAATAACATCAGATATGCAGATGACACCACCTTTATGGCAGAAAGCAAAGAGAAACTAAAGAGCCTCTTGATGAAAGTGAAAGAGAAGAGTGAAAAAGCTAACTTAAAACTCAGCATTCAAAAAATGAAGATCATGGCATCCAATCCCATCACTTCAAGGCAAATAGATGGGGAAACACAATGGAAAGAGTGACAGACTTTTATTTTCTTGGGCTCCAAAATCACTGCTGTTCCATAGAGTTAGACAAGGCTTAGGTCCATGTGATCTGTTTGATTAGTTTTCTGTGACTGTGGTTTTCATTCTATCTGCCCTTTGAGGGATAAGGATAAGAGGCTTATGGAATCTTCCTGATGGGAGACACCGGAGGAAACCGGGTCTTGGCTCACATTGCTGGGCTGCAACTGCTGATGACTGTGACAGACTTGTTTACTGATATGGCAGGAAATATTCCATTTCTCACATGGTTATTCTATACGTCACTAGTTTTGTGGCATCTTCTCAGGCAGGTGTGGCTCAATGGTGCTCCTTAAACTTCTGTGTGCCAGATGGTCACCTTGGCAAATAAATGGGGAAACAATGGAAACAGAGACTTTATTTTGGGGGAGCTCCAAAATCACTGCAGATAGTGACTGCAGCCATGAAATTAAAAGATGCTTGCTCCTTGGAAGAAAAGTTATGACCAACCTAGACAGAATATTAAAAAAGCAGAGACATTACTTTGCCAACAAAGTTCCATCTAATCAAAGCTATGAATTTTCCAGTAGTCATGTATGGGTGTGGAAGTTGGACCATAAACAAAGCTGACTGCTGAAGAATTGATGCTTTTGAACTGTGGTGTTGGAGAAGACTCTTGAGAGTCCCTTAGACAGCAAGGGAATCCAACTAGTCAGTCTTAAAGGAAATCAATCCTGAATATTCGCTGGGAGGATTGATGCTGAAGCTGAAGCTCCAGTACTTTGGCCACCTGATGTGAAGAACTGACTCATTTGAAAAGACGCTGATGCTGGGAAAGATTGAAGGCAGGAGGAGAGGGGGATGACAGAGGATGAGATGGCTGGATGGCATTACAGACTTGAGGGACTTGAGTTTGGGCAAGCTCCAGGAATTGGTGATGGACAGGGAAGCCTGGCCTGCTGCAGTCCATGGGGTCACAAATAGTCGGGTATGACTGAGCAATTGAACCGAATAGAACTGAGAAAATAGTTGCCATTCCTATGGTGGTAAATATGTAAATCATAATTTATCTTCAGTCATGACTGACTTTTCTAGATGGATTCTATTTCCCAGACTCTGGTGCTAATCTCTTCACCTGAAAGTTTCTCCTTATTTGTCACTACATATTCAAAACTCCCTTTGGCTTTATTTCTTCACTGATTGCTATTGATTAATACTAAAAATTTCCTTTTCTGTGACACAGATTGATTTATGTTCACCATCTGGATCCTGCATCAATGTAATAACTTTTACATGAATGTGTTTCTATATTTTTATATGTCACATGTATTATCATTCTGGTGTGACTTCCTTTAATGATCGTGCTTCACAATTTCTGTTTGATATTCCACAAAATTAACAATATGCCGCTGTTTTATGCTAACTTTCTTATTTGTACTACTTTATGTAAACATACTACTTGGCTTCTAATATAAGTTATCTTAAATAAATATTATTCAAAGTTATATATTCTTTCCTTTAATTTTAACTCCTCAGAGTATGTTGTATTTAATTTCACAAAAGTTGAAACATGTTTGCTGAAGCTTCTGAGGTGTTGATTCACTTAATACAATGAATAAAATATACTATTCTTCAATGATCAAGACTCATATTTTATAATATTATTTCTTTCTTTATGGCTGTGCTGGGTCTTTGTTGCTGTGTGGGCTTTTCCCTCCTTGCAGATAGCAGAGACTACTCTCTAGCTGTGCTACACAAGTTTCTCATTGTGGTGGTTCCTCTTGTGGAGCATGGGCTTTAGAGCATGTGGGCTCAGTAGTTGTGGCTTCTGGGCTTTAGAGCACAGGCTTAATAGTTGTGGTGCATGGGCTTAGTTGCTCTGTGGTATGTGGAATCTTCGCGGATCAGGTACAGAACCCATGTCTCTTATACTGGCAGGTGGATTCTTTACCACTAAGCCACCAGGGAAACCCACAGTTTTTTGGTAACAATGTGCCATGTCCTACTGAAAGTGAAATCTTTTCACACAATATATCTGAGGTTGCCTGGGAAATAGGCTGCCCGTATCCAATGTTATAGAATAATAAGAGAACGCTCTTGATAATTGTAATCCATAAGACACAGAATAAAAACTAAATTTCCAAAAGATAGTTGTAAGATAGAAAAACAAACTCAAACTGCCTTCTGACCTAGAAAAACACTGTGTCCCATGTACACCCCCCAGGACTTATTTTTTCTCTATAAGTATGATATATCTAAAATGTTTTCCAATATCTAAGACTCAATAAGATAACAAACTGTAGTTTGATATAGAATGTATCAGTGTGTCAAAACAAATATTTTTCTTAATGGAATGAGGTTGGGATCTAGATCTGTCTTCGGGTGTCTTCAACATAGTGCCTGTGGGAGGCACAGTGAACACTGCGGCTTGTTAGCCAGATCCCCCACAAGGGCTGAGGCACTCATTCTTCTAGATGCTGGGGTGGTGACTACCAATGGTTTGTAGTGAATTCCTCTTTGGACATTGCCCTTTTTATGATAAATTTTTATTAATTCATCTTTTTGACAATTTTTGTAAACTGAAGTATTAAATGTTTAGAATATTGTGTTAGTTTCAGGTATATAGCAAATCTGAAAAGAATCTTTTATAGATTATTACAAGATATTGAATATAGTTCCATTTGCTATACAGTATGTCCTTGGTGTTTTTTTTTAACTTTTTATTTCATATTGGAGAACAGTTGACTTACAATGTGGTGTTAGTTTCAGATGTACAGCAAAGTAGCTCAGTTATAAATACACATATATTCATTCTTCTTTCAGATTTTTTCCCATATAGGTTATTACAGAGTATTGAGTAGAGTTCCCTGTGCTATGCAGTAGGTCCTTGTTGATTATCTGTTTTATATATAGTAGTGTGTATATGTTAATTCTAAGCTTCCAATTTATCTCTGCCCTCAACCTTTCCCCTTCAGTAACCATAAGTTTGTTTTTGAAATTTGTAACTCTGAAGTTTGTAATTCCTGTTTTGTAAATAAGTTCACTTGTATCACCTTTTTAGATTCCACATATAAGTGATATCATGTGGTATTCATCTTTATCTGTCTGACTTGCTTCACTTAATATGATAATTTCTAGTGGACATTACCCTTTGTACAAGAAAGTTGCCTCACCCAGGTTGGACACTTGTTCCCTGGGAATAGCCCACATCCCAGGTAGTCAAGATAGGTGTTCAGTGTGAGTTAGGACAACTCTGAATAGTCATCTCATCTCCAGAGAATCTGCTGAGGACTTTGTAACAACTGAATCATGGCTCAACTCCCTTCTCTTCCCAATCTTGAGTCTCTCAATCCTTATAGATGTTTCTTCCAAGAGTGCTCACCAATTAATTGTTCTCACACAAATTTCTACCTCAGAGTCTGTTTCCTGGGAAAGATGGAAACAACAAAAATGTTTTAACATTATTTGAATAGCAGTAGCTCAGTAGTAGAGTCCACTTGCCAATGCAGGAGACACAGGTTTGATCCCTAGGTTGGGAAGATCCCCTGGAGTAGGAAATGGCAACCCCTTCCAGTATTCTTGCTTGGAGAATTCCATGGAGAGCAGAGCCTGGCAGGCTATAGTCCATGGGGTCACAAAGAGTCAGATACAACTGAGTGAGTAACTGATTCAACACTCTAGTCTTTTTTGTGTTTTGCCGGGGTCCAGCCCCGGTGGAGCCAGGAAATTCGAAGCGGGGACGGCGTTGGCGAGGATCAGGAAACAATTGCTTAATTAAGTATTAATTAAAGATATAAAGAATAATAGAATGAGGATAGCTCAGTAGGAAAATTCAGTGAAGAAAAGAGGCTGAAATAATTCAGCCAGAAGGTGAGAGAAAGAACGACACAGGAAGACCAAGTTTCGGTGAACAAGGCCCGCACTTTATTTTCCAAAGTAGTTTTTATACCTTAAGTTATGCATAGAGGATAATGGGGGAAGGGGTAGAGTCATGCAGTAAGCCAGGCTTTCTTCCTGCAAACTTATCATATGCAAAAGTTTAGGTGATTTGCATCATCTTCTGGCCCAGAGGCCTGTTAACATTTTAAGACCCTTTCTTCAGAAAACTTATTTTTCTCTAAAGGTGATTATTCTAAAGTCAGGCACCAGTCTCCAAAAAAATTAGATAAAGTTGCATTCCTATAGGGCAAAGGTGAGGTGGGCTCAATCAAGAAAAGAATTAACTCAAGGGTCCAAGGTTACAAACACTGAGGCTACTACTTACATTTCTATACACCAATTACATCAATCAATACACTGCCAGGGACACAGTAGGTAAGGGATATGGAGACTTAACAGCAAATATTGGCCCAACAAGTGAAAAACCCTTCACCAATACAATTTCTAATCAATCTTTTAACTGCTCAAAGGAATTTGTATTTAGACAGTTTAGAACATCTCATGCCTCTCACAGTTGGGGGGCTCTGAACAATCACTTGTGGCCAGAAAAACCTATTCAGGCAGGCTAGAGGATTTCCAAAAGAGTTTGTAGGTTGAAACACTGTCACACCCAGGAATTATTAACTGGAGCTGTAAGTTAACTCTTTTTTCAGAGAGAGGTAGTCGGGGACAGTTCCCCATAAAGTCAGAGGTGTAGGTGAGAGCACAAAGCAGAAAGTAGGCAGACTCTGGTTTTGGGGGGTAGATGCTCGAGAATTTCCAGGGGGGCTCCTGAGGCTTAATCTTACCTTTGCGTATGCCGAGCCTCCTTCCTCATGACCTTTGCCAGGGGTGGAGCTGGCTCCCCGCAGTGTTTCATGTTAGAAAATAGTACTCTGATAAATATATTGGATACCAACTCTAGTCACAGAAGAAAAAGAAAGTTGAACCACAGGAAAATTTAATTTACTGAATTTATCAACTTTATTGGTATTGTTCATTTTAGTCATAAAAAGTAAAACTCACTACAAGCATAATTAATCAATATGACATGTATTCAACTGAATTAGTGGGTTGTTTTCCTTAAAACTTTCAAGTTATGTGTATGCAAAGACATACATAAATAATTCATAAGCAGTAAGGAGGTGAAAATTTTAAATGACATAATCATACAGTTTCTCATGAAGAGCAGAAAAAAAAACTAATTTATTTTTATCTAACACTGTTAGTTTGGTAAGTGTTGACTAGTTTTGAGATGTTGAAGTCTTTTATCTGTTGGTAATGTACTAACTTTGCCAGGAGTACTATGTTCATGGAGAATAACATTTACAGTCACGTTCTGTTTGGTTTTTTGTTTGGCTTCCCTGGTGGTTCAGATCGTAAAGAATCTGCCTACAATGAAGGAGACCTGGGTTCGACTCCTGGGTCAGGAAAATACCCTGGAAAAAGGAATGGCAACCCACTCCAGTATTTTTGCCTGGAGAATCCCATGGACAGAGCAGCCTGGTGAGCTACAGAGTTGAACACGACTGATCGACTAACACTTTCACTTTGTTTGGTTTTAGTACAACAGCGACAGATGGATACTATGCCAGAAGATGTTACAGAAAAACCCAAACGAAATTTGGGGCCAACTCCATAGTGTCTACAGACCCTCCACATCCATCCTTACTTCCTTCAGATTTGGAAGACTAAGCACTACCATTCTGAAACTCGTGCTACCATTCTGAAACTCGTGCAACTGACTTGCTGATTTTGCATCTTGGACATGCTTTAGTTTCTACCAATGAGAAGTGCCTGCATGAGATTTGGAAGGTGTGTGGATGGGACAGGCCATCTTTCTGTGGCTATATTGGCTGACCATGAGCTCTGATAGACCAGGTGTGCATAGGGTCGGGTGATGGCTGTCTCCCAACCTATAGATTGCAGATGCAGCAATGTGACATTGAATGCAAACATCCAGTTGCAACCCAGACTTCTGTCCCTCTTACCCTTTCCACTGAATTTACAAACTGCTAATTCCCTGTATTAAACCCCACAATGTTTGAACTGCCTACACTGACTTCTTGCTCTTTTACCAGAACCTGATTGATCCATGATCCTACCCAAAAAAAAAAAAAAAATTCCACCTTGGTTTTATTTACTTTGTGAGTATTTCCATTTGCACAAATGGGCAGCTTAGATGGCGGTAGCAGGAGTCAAGGCTGCTTGCTTGACTTCACAAAGATAAGCAAGACTACACAGTAAAGAATTCTGGCTGCATCCCTACACACAAGTTGAAAGCCAGATGACTCTGCCCTGGCCTCCTCAGCTTAGAGCTGACTTTTGACAGCAAAAAAGAATATGCACACTGGCCTCTGCTGCTACAGGTTGTCTATTAAGAATCCCAGGGAGAGCTCCAGGCTCTAGTTCCTCTTACCAGGCAAGTGTGAGGAATTAGCATCTTCTGGGAAGATCCTACAGTGACTGCATGTGCCATACCTGCTGGCTACGCCTCACTGAACTGTGTGCATTCACTGCAGTATAGAATCAATCTAGGCCAATGTCTTTTCTCACTTGAGCTGATCTTGTGATTCCTCTTTGTCTCACTGGTGTCCGTTTCTTGTTCCAGATCTGATGTAAATTCTATCAACCACTTGGTCTGTTAATAGAGGAGTATTCATTGCTCCAATGGCCTTGCTCTTTTCACAGGGACAGGGAAGCCCCAGGGTTAGAGAGGGAGGAAGTAAGAGCTCGCTCTGAATGAGTGTCTATTGGTGAAGACAACTTGCTTCTCTTGATCACTTGAGGCTATTTTTATATTCCTGGAGGTCAGTGGGAATGTGGCTGAACTCTCCTGCTGGAAGTACTCCCATCTTTAAATCTTGCTGCTGCAGGTGGGCGTAATTCTGGAAATTTTATAACTGTTCTTTATCAGAAAGTCACAGAGTAAGAGCAGAATTGGAAAGAGATGATAATACAATAAAAGAACTGCAGAAGACATTCTCCAACTTCTATTTCAAAGGAAATTCCCCTGTCTTGTACTGTTTACTTTCTGTGATTAAAATAATAGAATGTAATATAGAATCAGAGGCCCATGATTTCAAGCAGCTGTTTTTTTTTCTAATCTCCTTGCAGAATTGACTAAATCAATTTGGAATAATTCTGCTTAATGTTTCCAAAACTCTTTTCTAATAGTTATTTCATTTGCCTTACTCAATGATTATTTCATACTGTGCTTTAATTGTTGATAAGGCCCATTATTCATGGTTTCATATTTCATTTGGTAGAACACCAGACTCATCTCATAGATGACTAGCATTAGTTTTTGAAGTAAACTTTCTTAGGTGTTCAGACATCTTATATTGTATGAAACCGAATATCTAAAGCTCATCTATGATGTTCTCTCAATGTAAATGGTGTGGTCACAATTGCACTCTCATCCAAAAGATGAGAAAAGTGGCCAAATCAATATATGAAAATGGATGTTTTTCATTGACTGCTACTGATTTCATAATTGAATTTTGTCATGTTTTGAAGATTATAACAATTTTGTGAAATAAGCAAGTTTTTAAGAATGCATATATTTAATTAGTTTTATTTTAATGATCAAATATTTATTAGCAAACAAATAGGAAAAAAATTTTAAGGGAAAAATAGCAAATACAGATACTGTCAGCTGTCTGGTAATGCACCTGACGTCACCTTCAAATAAGTCTATGAACTACAATAATTCACTAAGTTATTACTTTTCAACAGCATTATCATCAACAGGAAAAGACAGGGGAAGAGCAGTGCCACTAGCGTGGAAAAAGCAAACTGAAGGACATTTAAGTAAAATGCATAAAACAACTAGATTTTATTTGTTTCATTATACGTGAAGTTTTTAAGAGGAGTAAAAATAGGCCATCCATCTGCTTTTAAGGAAGAAGATTCAAACATTCCATTCAATAAATAATAAAAACAAAGTTTAACTTCATGATATATTTCATAGAGTCAAAGAAGAAGGAGAAATAGACACAAAAGGAGACCACACACAGTCACACAGAAAGAGATAAAGAAAGGGGCCCTGTGATGAAAGAGACATACAGTCTAACACAGAAAGGGGGAAGCAGGGCAGATTTCCACAGAGAAGTACCTTCATCTTAGGAATTTGATCTTTGAATCGATTTTTTTTTTTTTAATTCTGGGCCTTTAAAGTCCATGAAGCTAGTGTAGCAAATAGCCTTGTCACTTGGGGCTGTTTGACTGTGGACTGAAACTTAGTTAAGAACCAGATGGGTTTCATAAGTCAGCCCTCCCACTTTTCCTCTCAAATTTTCTTAGCCAAATTAATAAAATCTATCTGCTTGCACCAATTTTCATTAGAAAGTAAGGTTGACTTGGCTAATTCTCTCACTTGCAAAATGTCAAACAGAAAGGTAATGTTTTGATTTTTTCCCACCCCCTTCAAACCCAAACGTAATCAAAAGACAAAAAACAATGTTATTTACTTTAAGAGCTGATGTAGTTTTTAAGGAGGAGATAGATTCAGACTTAAATTGAAGAAAGTAGGGAAAACCACTAGACCATTCAGTTATGACCTAAATCAAATCCTTTATGATTATACAGTGGAAGTGAGAAATAGATTTAAGGGCCTAGATCTGATAGATAGTGTGCCTGATGAACTGTGGAATGAGGTTCATGACATTGTACAGGAGACAGGAATAAAGACCATCCCCATGGAAAAGAAATGCAAAAAAGCAAAATGGCTGTCTGGGGAGGCCTTACAAATAGCTGTGAAAAGAAGAGAAGCAAAAAGCAAAGGAGAAAAGGAAAGATATAAACATCTGAATGCAGAGTTCCAAAGAATAGCAAGAAGAGATAAGAAAGCCTTCTTCAGTGATCAATGCAAAGAAATAGAGGAAAACAACAGAATGGGAAAGACTAGAAATCTTTTCAAGAAAATCAGAGATACCAAAGGAACATTTCATGCAAAGATGGGCTCGATAAAGGACAGAAATGGTATGGACCTAACAAAAGCAGAAGATATTAAGAAGAGATGGCAAAAATACACAGAAGAACTGTAGAAAAAAATCTTCATGACCCAGATAATCACGATGGTGTGATCACTCACCTAGAGCCAGACATCCTGGAATGTGAAATCAAGTGGGCCTTAGAAAGCATCACTACAAACAAAGCTAGTGGAGGTGATGGAATTCCAGTTGAGCTATTTCAAATCCTGAAAGATAATGCTGTGAAAGTGCTGCACTCAATATGCCAGCAAATTTGGAAAACTCAGCAGTGGCCACAGGACTGGAAAAGGTCAGTTTTCATTCCAATCCTAAAGAAAGGCAATGCCAAAGAATGCTCAAACTACCACACAATTGCACTCATCTCACATGCTAGTAAAGTAATGCTCAAAATTCTCCAAGCCGGGCTTCAGCAATACGTGAACCATGAACTTACTGATGTTCAAGCTGGTTTTAGAAAAGGCAGAGGAACCAGAGATCAAATTGCCAATATCTGCTGGATCATGGAAAAAGCCAGAGAGTTCCAGAAAAACATCTATTTCTGCTTTATTGACTACGCCAAAGCCTTTGAGTGTGTGGATCACAATAAACTGTGGGAAATACTGAAGGAGATGGGAATACCAGACCACCTGACCTGTCTCTTGAGAAATCTGTATGCAAGACAGGAAGCAACAGTTAGAACTGGACATGGAACAATAGACTGGTTCCAAATAGGAAAAGGAGTACGTCAAGGCTGTATACTGTCACCCTGCTTATATAACTTATATGCAGAGTACATCATGAGAAACGCTGGACTGGAAGAAACACAGGCTGGAATCAAGATTGCCGGGAGAAATATCAATAACCTCAGATATGCAGATGACACCACGCTTATGGCAGAAAGTGAAGAGGAACTGAAAAGCCTCTTGATGAAAGTGAAAGTGGAGGGTGAAAAAGTTGGCTTAAAGCTCAACATTCAGAAAACGAAGATCATGGCATCCAGTCCCATCACTTCATGGGGAATAGATAGGGAAACAGTGGAAACAGTGTCAGACTTTATTTTGGGGAGCTCCAAAATCACTGCAGATGGTGATTGCAGCTATGCAATTAAAAGACGCTTACTCCTTGGAAGGAAAGTTATGACCAACCTAGATAGCATATTCAAAAGCAGAGCTATTACTTTGCCAACAAAGGTCCGTCTAGTCAAGGCTATGGTTTTTCCTGTGGTCATGTATGGATGTGAGAGTTGGACTATGAAGAAGGCTGAGCGCCGAAGAAATGATGCTTTTGAACTGTGGTGTTGGAGAAGACTCTTGAGAGTCTCTTGGACTGCAAGGAGATCCAACGAGTCCATTCTGAAGGAGATCAGCCCTGGTATTTCTTTGGAAGGAATGATGCTGAAGCTGAAACTCCAGTACTTTGGCCACCTCATGTGAAGAGTTGACTCATTGGAAAAGACTCTGATGCTGGGACGGATTGGGGGCAGGAGGAGATGGACGACAGAGGATCAGATGGCTGGATGGCATCACTGACTTGCTGGATGTGAGTCTGAGTCAACTCCAGGAGTTGGTGATGGACAGGGAGGCCTGGCGTGCTGCGATTCATGGGGTTGCAAAGAGTCAGACACTACTGAGCAACTGGTCTGATCTGATCTGATCTGAGAAGACACGTGCTTACTATTTTCACAAATATCTTTTCTTAAAGGTTCTCATTGAAAATCTAAGTCTGAGAAAAGTATCTTAAAGAAAAAGCAGATGAGCAGTGAAAGAGCAAGCCAATCAGCACAACCTTCCCTGACCTTGGACCTAGGAGCCTGAAAGCAGCAAGTTGCCCAAAGGAAGGATGGCTAGAATCCAGGCCAAAGAGGGAAGAAGCAGTCACTGCTACATCAGTGTACTTAAACCCCATGCCAGGCTCACATTTTAAAGCCTCATTTAAAAGATGAACATAAAGATAAACCTGTGCTAAGTGTATGCCATTCAGAGACTTCTGTTAACAACTTTACTGAGGCACAGTTGACATATATAAACTGCATATATTTAAAGTATAGAATTTGAAACCTCCCCCCTCCACAAGGTAATGAATATATTTATATTCTCAGAAATTTCTTTGCACCTCTTCACAATCCTTCCCTTCAAGATTCCTGACCTTCTGTCTCAAAGCAACCTCTGATCTGCTTTCTGTCAGAATACATTAGTTTGAATTTTTTAGATGTTTATAAAAATGGAATCATGTGGGATTTTTTTTTCTAACTTCTTTCACTCAGCATAATTATTCTGAGACTCATTCAAACTGTAGCATAGGTTAATATTTTAGCTATTTTTATAAAGTAGCATTCCATCGGATGGGTGTACCACATCACTTAGTTTATGCACTCACCTATTAATGGAAATTCTAATTGTTTTCACTTTTTGGCTTTATAATTAAGCTCCCTTTAGCATTTGTGTACAAGAATCTATATGGGCCTATGCTTTCAATTTCTTTTAGGTAAGACCTAGTGAAAGTGCTAGATTACATACGTATATTTAACATTTTAAGAAACTGCCTTTTTCCCAAAGCATTTTACATGGTTTTACCATTTTATATCTCTACAACTGAGTTCCATTTCCTCATCAACACTTATTATGATCAGCTATTAAAATTTTAGCCATTCAATAGGTATGAAATACAGTGTTATTTTGGTGTAGTATTTGGATGAGAGGCTGTACCAAATATCTTATTTGAAAGAATGCTACAAATGGAAGAACTTAAGTTGGTACTTTGATGCAACTTATAGAAAAGGTAAAGATAAACTCAAATGCATGCCCTCTCTTAGTGACCAAAGAAGTCACCCCCATGGCTATGGGTAAGCCAACCTAAGACTTAGCTCTCAGTGTAACTGTCTCAGGATATGGTTGTCAAAGACAGGCTCTGCAGTGACAGCTTTCAGGGCCCCCATCTTATGTAAGTTGATTAGAGTGGTCACCCAGTTCTTTAATGGATTTCATCTACTCATTCAGGACATACGTCTCAATGAAATCACACAAGTAGTGTCTGTTTTTGTCAATGGCCAGTCTGTGCAGTTCCAGTACTGACTGATTCAAACTTTTTTCAGTGTAATGTACACTCCATTGTATTCAACTCACTCTCCTGGTGATCTTAGACTGGTTTCTTGATATGCTGATGAAAGATTTGACCACCTTCTTGGTTCTTGCAGCTTCGTCAGTTTCTAGCATGTTCCCTCTCCTTATGAGATTGGTGAAGAAAGCATGTGGCAAAGTTCTTCAAAGCCACATCATCATGGTCAAGGTAGTAAGAGGTGTATGGACAGGTAGATATAAGAGATGTAGGGCTCTTGTTTGATTTGGTGGTTGATGGTGACCTCTGAATCCTGGTGGTCATTCTAGTGCACCTGCAAGGAGGAGTTGGCCATCACAGCAGGCAGTGGTGCCTGGAGGCTTCCTGAGGGTTCTGTGAGGAGGTGTCAGAGGACTGGCCCTCAGTGGCAGGCCATCTGGCTTCCATGGAAAGACTACTGAAACAGGAAGCCACAGTGACTTTTCTGCAAAGAACCTCTGCCCTATTGCATTGTGGCTTTAATTTGCATTTCCCTAATAATACTGAACATCTTTTCTCATGCTTATTTGCCATTCTTATAGCCCTAGATAAACTGTTCCAAACTGTTGCCCATTTTTTTTAATGGATTCTTTGTTTTCATATTATTGAGGTATTTTTTTTAATATGTTCTAGAAACTAGTCTTTTATCAGATGGATACTTGGCAAATATTTTCTTCCAGTCTTGGTTTGTCTTTTCATTCTTATATAGTGGTTTTCAAAGAATAAGAACTTTTAGCTTTATTAAGCAATTTAATTATAACTTGTTAATTTTTCTTTTATGAATTTTACTTTTGGCATTGCATCTAAGAAATCTTTACCTAACCCAAGATCATAAAGGTTTTCTCCTATTTTCCTCTAAATGTATAATTTAATGTCTTACAATCAGCTTATAACCTATTTTGAATTAACTTGTGCATATAATGTGCTGCATGAATCAAATGTTTATTTACTCACATTTTTCTATATGGATATCCAACTATCTAAGCATCTTTTGTTTAAAGACTATTTTTTGCACCACTGATTTACCTTGGCACTAATGTTCAAATCAGTTGTCTACTATGTATAGGTCATTTTGCACACTATTTTGTCCTAGTCTTTTATTTCTCTGTTTTATAAACAGTATCATTCTGTTTTAATTTCTATCACGATATAATGAATCTTATTATTATGTAGTTAGTACTCAACTTTATTTTTTGTTATCAAAGTTGTTTTAAATATTCTAGTAGAATCAGAGATCTTAAAACCTTCAAAAGTCCTAATATTTCCCTTCAAATTTTTGGTGCTAGTATCCTTCAGTTCAGTTCAGTTGCTCAGTCATGTCTGACTCTTTGTGACCCCATAGACTGCAAATTAGTATCCTTAATTATATTAGTATCCTGATTAGTATCCTTAATCAGAAATAAAATTTAGAAAAAACTGATGCATACAAATTGATGTAATTCACATATCAATATCTTGTTACACCATATCCAGGAACTACCTTATTAGAAGGACCCTATCAAGGAGAATAGTCTGCAAATTGGAAGAGCCAACGTGATGAAGAGAGAAAGAAAATTTGAGTGAAGAATAAGAAAATAAGAGAACATTCTAATTTCTTTAAGTTGATTCATATTCCAAATCCAAATATATATTATTTAGGGCTCTCAAATAACTTTAAGATGTTATCTTTAAGGCACTTTCCTCCACTCAGCACAACAAAGGCTCAGAAGCTGGGCAGGATGACATGGACTGAAAATACGTTTATATATATATATATGTGTGTGCGTGTGTGTGTATGTGTGTAATTTTCCCCTGTCACAAGGAAATTCCAAGAATGGCAGTGGGAAACTTCTAAGATGAGCCAGCTGTTCTTGGGTGGTCATTTTCATTTAAGTGACATGATTATAAAAATTAAGCATGCATGGGTTGGGAACTGTCTTATAAAAATTTTTCTTACAAGTAAAGCTAGAAAAATGTAAGGTCATGAGCTTCCCAATACTGTGAGTTCAAAAATAGACTGGAGGCCCTTCATCAGGGGTATAGGGGAATGAATTTCCACACTGGGTTAGAGACAAATATCACTGATCTTGATCCAACTCCCAAAAATGAATGGTTTTTGAACCATGCTTCTTATGGCATAGATAACTCCAATAGGTGAGTAGTTTTCAAACTGTATTCCATAGTTTTCCAGTATCTCTATATTTCACAGAGAGAGCATTGCTTTTGTGCCAGATTCAGCTACTGTCCTAGCAGTGGACCTCTGGGTGAGAAAAATTCATTAGGAGATTCCTGCGGTTCAGAAATTAAAGTCATTCTTGGACTTCCTTGGTGGCCCAGTAGTTAAGAATCTGCCTGTCGACGCAGAAGACATGAGTTCAATCCCTCATCCAGGGAGATCCCCTGTGCCATGGAGCAACTAAGCCTGTGCGCCACAACTACTGAACCTATGTGCCCTAGAGCTCGTGCTCTGCAACAAGAGAAGCCACTGTATCGAGAAGCCTGGGCATCACAGCTAGAGAAAACCCATGAGCAGCAATGAAGACCCAGTGTGGCCATAAATAAGAAGTTAAAATTATTCTTCTTTTAATGCTTTACACTTTCACTTATATAAATACATACTGGCTTTTTTTGTGATCCAGGCAGCATTTCACACTTGACTGGCCCACTCTTCTGTGGGAATTTTTCCTTAGCTCACATGGGTGACTGCATGAACCATTTCAGAATTCTGCAAGATGTAGCAATAAAAATGACTTCGGCCCACATGTTTGACTGTAGAGCTGATATCTACTCCAGATCAAATACTTTGTACTCTATAAATAAAGGGTTTGACCTGTTCATTTTAGCCAGCTTGTCTAAACACAGCAGTTCAGCTGAGAAGTGATCCAGATTTCAAGTGTCTGGGCTTTACATATATAATACACATGCACACACTTGCACACATATGCAGATTCATGTGTGCATGCAGGCTGGCACTCTTCCCCCTTTGACCAGTTTTGGAGTATGTGCCCTACTTCTCCAGAGAAACCATCTAGTAAATAATCATCACAGGGAGGAAAAACAATCCTAGGAGTTTTTCCAGAGCACCTCTGGTTCGGTAGGCAGTAAGGATGAAAAGTAGGGCAAATACCAATCTTAGAGTTTTATTCGCTCTTTAGTTTCCAGCCAAGAAAGCAACAAAGATGGAAAAGGGGGAGTACCTGTGGCCTGTGATTACTGGGGTGGCAGGCTTCCAGAGACACTGGACTTGACTTTGTTTCATCAAGATTCTTCCTAAGTTGCTATTAAGAAGTATTTTCAACAATCTCTTTTTATTAGCCGTTTGTGCCCATTATAGTTTTCTAGTTGCGAGTTTGTTATGGCTTTAACATAAATAAGGTTCTAAAAATGTCTCACATGAGGAGTTGCAGGGCTGGGTATGCTGTTTAGACCACATAAAAAGTCTATGTAAAGGACTTCCCTTGTAATGGGACTCTTTTATATTTAATAGAACTGTCATATAAACATATACTAGCATTTAAAATGCAGTTTCTGGGCTATAAAATAAACACCATTTCTAATATTGCTGTTGGCTTTCACATGCATAGAACTTAGTCTATTAAATGTTCTTTATTCCATTTACGTGAAATGTGTTTTTAACCATCAGCGCACACATGAAGTGAATTATCCCTTGAAATTCAGCTGTTATCAAGTGAAGAGCAGTGAATGCAAACAGACCAACATTGTATGTAGATTCAAGCAAATTAGAGTTCATTTTAACAACTTGTACAAAGCCACAAGTCAGTATATTTCTCATTAATTATTATCAATGAATATGATAACTGTATTCAAAAACTGAGATATAAGTGTGAACATATTTTGCAGAAAAATATAAATCTATTTAGAAATATTTTATAATTTGTTGTTTACCTAAAAGTTTTATAATAGCAATATCTCATCTATTTTCCATGTTAAAATAAAGTGGATTTAAATAAAATGGTTCTGCATTGCCTGTCTTTATAAACCTGAGTAAAAACTCACTACTGTGTGATTCTATTTTTCTTATCTTAAAAATGTTGATTAATAGTAGTTCCTGAGTCATAGGTTTCTGATGAGTTAACATATATAAAGTTAACATATATAGAGTTAGCAAAGTTTTCAGAACAATGCCAAGCACAGAAACATTAACCAATAAATCTTAATACTAATAATATTTCTCTAGAGATTCATTTTAGAGTCACCACAAGTAGATATTTTTTGTACATGTTGCAATATCCAATAGAAATCGAGGGTATAAATATTGTCATATTTATATATGAACTTCCAGATGTTCAAGCTGGATTTAGAAAAGGCAGAGGAACCAGAGATCAAATTGCCAACATCCGTTGGATCACAGAAAAGGCAAGAGAGTTCCAGAAAAACATCTACTTCTGCTTTATTGACTACATCAAAGCCTTTGTGTGGATTACAACAAACGGGAAAATTCTTAAAGAGATGGGAATACTAGACCACCTGCCCTGCCTTCTGAGAAATCTGTATGCAGATCAAGTAGCAACAGTTAGAACTGGACATGGAACAACAGACTGGTTCCAAATCGGGAAAGGAGTATGTCAAAGGTGTATATATTGTCACCCTGCTTTTTTAACTTAGATGCAGAGTACATCATGTGAAATGCCAGGCTGGATGAACCAGAAGCTGGAATCAAGATTGCCAGGAGAAATATCAGTAACTTTAGATAGGCAGAATGACACCACCCTTATGGCAGAAAGTGAAGAAATAAAAAGCCTCTTGATGAAAGTGAAAGAGGAGAGTTAAAAAGTTGGCTTAAAGCTCAACATTCAGAAAATGAAGATCATGGCATCTGGTGCCATCACTTCATGGGAAACAGATGGGGAAACAATGTCAGACTTGATTTTGGGGGGCTCCAAAATCACTGCAGATGGTGATTGCAGCCATGAAATTAAAAGATGCTTACTCCTAGGAAGGAAAGTTATGACCAACCTAAATAGTATATTGAAAAGCAGAGACATCACTTTGCCAACAAAGGTTCATCTAGTCAAGGCTATGGTTTTTCCAGTGGTCATGTATGGATGTGAGAGTTGGACTGTGAAGAAAGCTGAGTGCGGAGGAATTGATGTTTTTGAACTGTGGTGTTGGAGAAGACTCTTGAGAGTTCCTTGGACTGCAAGGAGACCCAATCAGTCCATCCTAAAGGAGATCAGTCCTGGGTGTTCATTGGAAGGACTGATGCTGAAGCTGAAACTCCAATACTTTGGCCACCTCACGCGAAGAGATGACTCATTAGAAAACACCCTTATGCTGGGAGGGATTGGGGGCAGGAGGAGAAGGGGACGACAGACAATGAGATGGCTGGATGGCATCACCGACTCGATGGACATGAGTTTGAGTGAATCCAGGAGTTGGTGATGGACAGGAAGGCCTGATGTGCTGTGATTCATGGAGTCACAAAGAGTTGGACACAACTGAGCTACTGAACTGAACTGAAAATCACTGTAGATGGTGACTGCAGTCATGAAATTAAAAGACATTTGCTCCTTGGAAGAAAAGCTATGACCAACCTAGACAGCATATTAAAAAGCAGAGACTTTGTTACTTTGCCAACAAAATTCTGTCTAGTCAAAGCTATGGTTTTTCCAGTACTCATGTATGGATGTGAGAGTTGGACAATAAACAAAGCTGAGCGCAGAAGAATTCATGCTTTTGAACTCTTGGAAGACTCTTGATTCCCTTGGACTGCAAGGAGATCCAACCAGTTCATCCTAAAGGAAATCAGTCCTAAATATTCATTGGAAGGACTGATGCTGAAGCTGAAGCTCCAATACTTTGGCTACCTGATGCAAAGAGCTGACTCATTTGAAAAGACCCTGATGCTGGGAAAGATTGAAGGCAGGAGAAGGGGATGACAGAGGATGATATGGTTGGATGACATCACCAACTCGATGGACATGAGTTTGAGTAAGCTCAGGAGTTGGTGATAACAGGGAGGCCTAGTGTACTGCCGTCCATGGGGTCACACAACTGAGTGACTAAACTGAACTGAACTGAAATATTGTCATGGGTAGAAAATGCTATGTTTCCTATCAATATGTTGTATCAATCAATCTAGGTCAATATATCTATTAACAAATGTGTCATTGTACTTAATTTTTATAAAAATTAAAGAGTTTGGGAGAGTCAAAGAACTATGAAGTGTGATCACTGTCCATAGGTAGTTATGTGAACATAAAAAGAACTAATGACATCAATATATTAAAAATACTAAAATTTATCTTACAAGGAAACACTGACAGTGATAGTATCAAATAGTTGGGAAGTAGTTGGCATTTGATAATGGTGTTAGAACACTTGGTTATTCCTACATGATAAAACACATAAAAAGTAAATGCCTGGTAAATTAAAAGCCTCAATATAAAAATAAAACTGCAAAACTTTAGGGAGAAAACTGGAGAGGATATCTTTATAACATCAGGATACAGAAAAATTTATTAAACAAGACACAAACCCCACAAACCATAAAAAAAAGATGTTTTAAATTTATCTATTAACATTGAAAATTTCTGTGTGACAAAAGGCAACATAAAAAATTTGAGACAAGTCACAGACTAGAGGAAGATATCTGCAGACAGAGCTTCCTTTCCCCTAAGTAGTATCTGGAGTTCTTCAAATGTTATCAGCCAAGAAACAATCCAGTAAAAAGTGGGCAAAGGATATACAGAGAAGAAAACACAATGATCAGTAAATATATAAAAAACAAACATCCCCAACCTCACTACAATACGTGGGCATGCAAATTAAAATAACAGGCAGAGGGTGTGTGCCTCTGGCTACAGCTCTTTAACTTGCATAAGACTAAATCTTTTAATATAAAACAACAAAAAGTCTGGAAATTTTTAAAAATCTGTTTTAAGACTTCAGAGAGCAATCACAATAGTTAGGACCTGAGGAGCCAAGATTCCAAAAAGAAAGGAATCAAAAAGAGGTAAGTTCAATATTCACTGTTATCTGCTCTGTTGATATCTGGCCAGTATTTGCCTATTTGTAACTTTCAGCCAAGAGGTCAAAAGCCAAACATAACCGGTCCCTAAGAGGTTAAGAAACTTCAGAATTTTCAACAGTCACAAGGACTGGGGAGACAAAATCTGAAGTTCAGGGCTCACCAGTTTACCAGATCCTGGGAGACTGCCCCAGACACTCAGCTGGGTGTTCAGAAAAGCTGAGCTCCAGAAGAGCTACCCTTGGGACTAAAGAAACTAGAAATAGAATATTACTGAAAAATATTTTAAATTAGCTCAATCCAAAATAGATTTAGATGACCTACTTCTATTTTAATTTTCTACCAGAAACAATAGTTAGTCCTCTCTGTAGGAAAGTAATATTATTATCATGGGTGTCAATTTATCTTTAAAACTTTCCATACGCAATGACTGACATCCATTTTAAACAACCAATTATACCAGAAACAGAACCAAATTACTTAGAACAAAAGGTTAAGAAAAATGATAAAATAAAAACAGGTCAATAAGAGAATCAAATATTAAGGTTGTCAGATACAGAATTAAAAATAATTGCGGTTAATATTTTTTAAAAGTACAGGACAAGAGAGACTTCTAGTAGAGAATTAGAATCCAGAGAAAAGAATAAAATAGAAATTCTAACTTGGAAAAAAGATAATAACCAAAATTAAGAACTCAATAGATTGGTTTAACAGTAGGCTGAGTGCTGTTAAACTGGTACACTAGAAGATAGATTGACAGGTAATAGCTCAAAGGAAGTAAAGTCAGGATAAGTATAGAATATATAATAAGAAACATACTGGACCTGGTGAAATGTCTAACATGTAATAAATGTCTGATGTGGAAAAGACCCTGATGCTGGGAAAGATTGAGGGCAGGAGGAGAAGGTGATGACAGAGGATGAGATGGTTGGATGGCATCACTAACTCAGTGGACATGGGTTTGGGTGGACTCTGGGAGTTGGTGATGGACAGGGAAGCCTGGCGTGCTGTGATTCATGGGGTCACAAAGAGTCCGACATGACTGAGTGACTGAACTGATGTGTAGAAGGAGATAAGAGATAAAATGGAACAAAACATTTGAAGAATATGACTAATAATTTACATTAATATGTAGAAAACATCAAGCCACAGACTCAGGAAATTTTATGAACCACAAGAAAGCAAGTCCACAAAGATACACATCACAGTGAAACTACTGGCACATCAAAGATTCAGATATATAAACACAAATACAGAGAAACTGTCAGATGCAACCAGAAAGAAAATCTGTTACCCTCAAAAAAGCAAGAAACAGACTAATGGTTAAATATGCAACACAGACATTAGGAACTAGAAGAAAATATTTTTTTAAAATACTAGAAGAAAATGTCTACTTATCTAGAATTACACATACCGCAAAAATATCCATAAAAATTTAAAGTAAAATAAGTATATTTTTGAATATAAAAAACTGACAGTCACATGCAGAACTACACACACACACACACACACACACATATATATACTAAAAATTTATTAAATTCTTTAGGTAGAAAGTCTGCATATAAATGCAGGAAAAAAACAAAGATCATCAAAAGAATAAATATTTGAATACATCTGAATGAATGCCTAAAATATCATTTAATACATTGTGTGGTTTAAATATTTGAAGATGCAAAATAAATAACAACAAAAGATGGGAAAAGAATAAAAGTATTATTGGGGAAAGGCTAAAAGTAGTAGTTTGTATTTAAATGTAACAAATCAAGGATTCATGTTTTAATCCTAGGCTAATCAGCTAAAGAATAATATAATAATGAATAACAAAGTAATAGAGAAAAAGTATGGAATAATTTACAAAATACTTGATTAATCTAAAAGAAGACAAGAAAAGGCAAAAGAAAAACATAGAAAATAAATAAAAATGGTAGTTTAAAACTAAACATAATAGCTATTTGTTAAATGCAAGTAGTGTGAATACCATGATTAAAAGACAAAATTTGTTAAATTGAATTTTTTTAAGCCAGCCATTTATAACACACAAAAGATGCAATAATGTAAGACTGTAAAAATGTTGAAATCAATTTTTTTAAAAGAATGAAAACAGATAAATATACAATTAGCCAAAATTTGTTAGCCAAAATAAAATATACCAGTCCATAATTGTACTACTGCTAGAAAAAGTTCAATTCAGTTCTGTCACTCAGTCGTGTCTGACTCTTTGCAACCCCATGAATCACAGCACACCAGGCCTCCCTGTCCATCACCAATTCCCGGACTTCACTCAGACTCATGTCCATCGAGTCAGTGATGCCATCCACCCATCTCATCCTCTGTCATCCCCTTCTCTTCCTGCCCCCAATCCCTTCCAGCCTCAAGTCTTTTCCAGTGAGTCAACTCTTTACATGAGGTGGCCAAAGTACTGGAGTTTCAGCTTTAGCATCATTCCTTCCAAAGAAATCCCAGGGCTGATCTTCTTCAGAATGGACTGGTTGCATCTCCTTGCAGTCCAAGGGACTGCAAAGAGTCTTCAACACCACAGTTTAAAAGCATCAATTCTTCAGCACTCAGCCTTCTTCACAGTCCAACTCTCACATCCACACGTGACCACAGGAAAAACCACAGCCTTGACTAGACCAACCTTTGCTGGCAAAGTAATGTCTCTGCTTTTGAATATGCTATCTAGGTTGGTCATAACTTTCCTTTCAAGGAGTAAGCGTCTTTTAATTTCATGGCTGCAATCACCATCTGCAGTGATTTTGGAGCCCAGAAAAATAAGGTCTGACACTGTTTCCACTGTTTCCCCATCTATTTCCCATGAAGTGATGGGACCGGATTCCATGAGCTTCGTTTTCTGAATGTTGAGCTTTAAGCCAACCTTTTCACTCTCCACTTTCACTTTCATCAAGAGGCTTTTTAGTTCCTCTTCACTTTCTGCCATAAGGGTGGTGTCATCTGCATATCTGAGGTTATTAATATTTCTCCCGGCAATCTTGATTCCAGCTTGTGCTTCTTCCAGTCCAGTGTTTCTCTTGATGTACTCTGCATATAAGTTAAATAAGCAAGGTGAGAATATACAGCCTTGATGTACTCCTTTTCCTATTTGGAACCAGTCTGTTGTTCCATGACCAGTTCTAACTGTTGCTTCCTGACCTGCATACAGATTTCTCAAGAGGCAGATCAGGTGGTCTGGTATTCCCATCTCTTTCAGAATTTTCCACAGTTTATTGTGATCTACACAGTCAAAGGCTTTGGCATAGTCAATACAGCAGAAATAGATGTTTTTCTGGAACTCTCTGGCTTTTTCCATGATCCAGCACATGTTGGCAATTTGATCTCTGGTTCCTCTGCCTTTTCTAAAACCAGCTTGAACATCAGGAAGTTCACAGTCCACACATTGCTAAAGCCTGGCTTGGAGAATTTTGAGCATTATTTTACTAGCGTGTGAGATGAGTGCAATTGTGCAGTAGTTTGAGCATTCTTTGGCATTGCCTTTCTTTGGGACTGGAGTGAAAACTGACATTTTCCAGTCCTGTGGCCACTGCTGAGTTTTCCAAATTTGCTGGCATACTGAGTGCAGCACTTTCACAGCATCATCTTTCAGGACTTGAAATAGCTCAACTGGAATTCCATCACCTCCACCAGCTTTGTCATAGTGATGCTTTCTAAGGCCCACTTGCCTTCACATTCCAGGATGTCTGGCTCTAGGTGAGTGATCACACCATTGTGATTATCTTGGTCGTGAAGATCTTTTTTGTACAGTTCTTCTGTGTAGTTTTGCCATCTCTTCTTAATATCTTCTGCTTTTGTTAGGTCCATATCATTTCTGTCCTTTATTGAGCCCATCTTTGCATGAAATGTTCCCTTGGTATCTCTAATTTTCTTGAAAAGATTTCTAGTCTTTCCCATTCTGTTGTTTTCCTCTATTTCTTTGCATTGATCACTGAAGAAGGCTTTCTTATCTCTTCTTGCTATTCTTTGGAAGTCTGCATTCAGATGCTTATATCTTTCCTTTTCTCCTTTGCTCTTCGCTTCTCTTCTTTTCACAGCTATTTGTAAGGCCTCCCCAGACAGCCATTTTGCTTTTTTGCATTTCTTTTCCATGGGGATGGTCTTGATCCCTGTCTCCTGTACAATGTTACGAACCTCATTCCATAGTTCATCAGGCAGTCTATCTATCAGATCTAGGCCCTTAAATCTATTTCTCACTTCCACTGTATAATCATAAGGTATTCAATTTAGGTCATACCTGAATGGTCCAGTGGTTTTCCCTACTTTCTTCAATTTAAGTCTGAATTTGGCAATAAGGAGTTCATGATTTGAGCCACAGTCAGCTCCTGGTTTTGTTTTTGCTGACTGTATAGAGCTTCTCCATCTTTGGCTGCAAAGAATATAATCGATATGATTTCAGTGTTGACCATCTGGTGATGTCCATGTATAGAGTCTTCTCTTGTGTTGTTGGAAGAGGGTATTTGCTATGACCAGTGCGTTCTCTTGGCAATACTCTATTAGACTTTGCCCTGCTTCATTCCATATTCCAAGGCCAAATTTACCTGTTACTCCAGGAGTTTCTTGACTTCTTACTTTTTCATTCCAGTCCCCTATAATGTAAAGGACATCTTTTTTGGGTGTTAGTTCTAGAAGGTTTTGTAGGTCTTCATAGAACTGTTAAACTTCAGCTTCTTCAACATCACTCGTTGGGGCATAGACTTGGATTACTGTGACATTGAATGGTTTGCCTTGGAAACGAACAGAGATCATTCTGTCATTTTTGAGATTGCATCCAAGTACTGCATTTCGGACTCTTTTGTTGACCATGATGGCTACTACATTTCTTCTGAGGGATTCCTGCCCACAGTAGTAGATATAATGGTCCTCTGAGTTAAATTCACCCATTCCAGTCCATTTTAGTTCACTGATTCCTAGAATGTCGACATTCACTCTTGCCATCTCTTGTTTGACCACTTCCAATTTGCCTTGATTCATGGACCTGACATTCCAGGTTCCTATGCAATATTGCTCTTTACAGCATCGGATCTTGCTTCTATCACATCCACAGCTGGGTACTGTTTTTGCTTTGGCTCCATCACTTCATTCTTTCTGGAATTATTTTTCCACTGATCTCCAGTAGCATACTGGGCACCAACTGACCTGGGGAGTTCCTCTTTCAGTATCCTATCATTTTGCCTTTTCATACTGTTCATGGGGTTCTCAAGGCAAGAACACTGAAGTGGTTTTCCATTCCCTTCTCCAGTGGACCACACTCTGTCAGATCTCTCCACTATGACCCGCCCATCTTGGGTTGCCCCACAGGCATGGCTTAGTTTCATTGAGTTAGACAAGGCTGTGGTCCTAGTGTGATTAGATTGACTAGTTTTCTGTAAGTATGTTTCAATGTGTCTGCCCTCTGATGCCCTCTTGCAACACCTACCGTCTTACTTGGGTTTCTCTTACCTTGGGTGTGGGGTATCTCTTCATGGCTGCTCCAGCAAAGTGCAGCCAATGCTCCTTACCTTGGATGAGGGGTATTTCCTCACCGCCGCCCTTCCTGACCTTCAACATAGGATAGCTCCTCTAGGCCCTTCTGCACCTGTGCAGCCACCACTCCTTGGACGTGGGGTTGGTCCTCCAACCGCAGCCCCTGGCCTCGGTCGTGGGGTTGCTCCTCCTGGCTGCCGCCCCCGACCTTGGACGCTGGGTAGCTCCTCTCGGCCCCCGTGACCTCAGATGCGGGGTAGCTCCTCTCAGAGAATCACTGCTATAAATAAAGTGGAACATTTCAAAATGAAAAAAAGTCTGATCTACTAGGCATACATAACAATTCATAAAGGCTCAAAATACATAAATCAATAACTGACAGAAACTGACAAATCCATAATCATTAGGACTTTTTATTACAAAAATTCATAGGGATAGGGACACTTCAGCAGCATAAGTAACCAATACAATGGACTTGAAATATTAGAGGACTCTGCACAAACATAGAATACACATTCTTTTCAAGTATAAAATTGACCAAGTATAAAATTATTTTTCAAGTATAAAATCATACTTTCTCTAGTAGTATAAAAGTATACTACTAGAGAAAGCAAGTGCTTAGTCTCATTAGTAGTTAGGGAAATATACATTAAATTCACAATGAATTTATTACACATCAGAATATCCAAAATGAAGAAAAGTACAGACAATACCTCATGCTGAAAAGAATGTGGAACAACTGAAAAGTACTGCCTCTGAAAGTGTAGATTGGTGAAACTACTTTAGAAAAGTTTTTGGCTGAATCTACAAGATTGAACATAGATACATACCAGGATTCAGATGTTCTATTCCTAGACTAGTACCCCAGAGAAATGAACACATGTTCACCAAAAGATAGCAAGAATCTTAAGAGCTGCTGCTGCATCGCTTCAGTCGTGTCCGACTCTGTGCGACCTCATAGGCAGCAGCCCACCAGGCTCCCCCGTCCCTGAGATTCTCCAGGCAAGAACACTGGAGTGGGTTGCCATTTCCTTCTCCAATGCATGAAAGTGAAAAGTGAAAGTAAAGTCGCTCAGTTGTGTCCGACTCTTAACAACCTCATGGACTGCAGCCTACCAGGCTCCTCTGTCCATGGGATTTTCCAGGCAAGAGTACTGGAGTGGGGTGCCATTGCCTTCCCTGAATCTTAAGAGCAATAATCTACAATAGCCACACTCTAGAAATGACTCAAATGCTTGTTAGCATTAAATGGATAAATTTTTACACATATATAATGCAATACCATAGAGTAACAAGATAGACTACCACCATGTTCAACACTGCAGTAAATCTCAATAAAATACAATGTTTATTGAAAAGATCTAAACAAAAGATTCTGAATCTGATATTGATTCTTATACTAGATCATTTTGAACAAAATTAATCTACCATTATTAGGTTTTTTTTTAGGGTTGTCATAACAAAGTACCACAAACTGAATATCTAAAACAATAGACATTCATTTTATCATAGTTCTGGAGACTAGAAATTCAAGTTGGCAGATTGGTTTCTTCTAAGACCTCTCTCTTTTGGTTTCTAGACCATCTTCTCCTTGTGTTTTCACATTGTCTTCCCTTTGAACCTATCCGTGTCCTAATCTCCTCTTTTTATAAGAACTTCAGTCATGTTGGATTAGGGTCCACTCTGATGACCTCTTTTTAACTGAATTACTCCTTAAAGATTCTATCTCCAAACACAGTCATATTTGAGGTCCTAGGGCTTAGAACTTCAGCATGTGAGTGAGGGAGAGTACAGTTTTGTCCCTAACATTTATGTGTTTAAAATTCAGGATAATATTACCTTCGGGGAGGACAGGGGTAGTATTTGGGAGGAGGCACAAGGAAACCAGGTATGCTTGGTTCTGATAATACATGTGTGCTTACTTACTTTATAAATGCTCATTAAGACATATACTAAGGATTTTTGCATGTTGGAGAAGACTCTTGAGAGTCCCTTGGACTGCAAGGAGATCCAACCAGTCCATTCTGAAGGAGATCAGCCCTGGGATTTCTTTGGAAGGAATGATGCTAAAGCTGAAACTCCAATACCTTGGCCACCTCATGTGAAGAGTTGATTCACTGGAAAAGACTCTAATGCTGGAGGGATTGGCGGCAGGAGGAGAAGGGGACAAACTGAGGTTGAGATGGCTGGATGGCATCACCGACTCGATGGACATGAGTTTGAGTGAACTCTGGAAGTTGGTGATGGACAGGGAGGCCTGGCATGCTGCGATTCACGGGGGTCACAAAGAATCGGACACGACTGAGCAACTGAACTGACTGACTGACTGATAAACGCTTGTCATTCTTCAGTTTTAAAAAGCATAGTAAGAAAATATGAATTAATAAAAAGCAATTTATATCCATCAATTTACATAAATATACAAAATTCAGTAAAGTGTGAAGATTCATGCACAGCTGTGGAGGTTTAGTCGCTAAGTTGGGTCTGACTCTTGCAACTCCATGGACTGTAGCCTACCAGGCTCCAAGGCTCCTCTATTCATGGGATTCTCCAGGCAAAAATATTGGAATGGGTTGTCATTTCCTTCTCTAAAGGATCTTTCTGACCCAGAAATTAAACCTGGCTCTCCTGCTGGTAAGTTTATAAATTAGTGAAACACCTTAGAGAGCCATTTGGCATTGTAATGATAACAAAATAATTGATACTGATTGAGCACTGTTCTAGAGTTGTAATTTAGTGCAACAATGCCACAAATTATGAATTCTTAGGGTATAAACTGAACTGCTATAAAAAAGAGACTAATAAAAATCCAGTGGCTAAATAAGAATCTATTTATCCTCCTTATAAGAGTCCAGCAGTAGATGGCTAACAGGACAGCTCTGCCAGGTTCAAGATTTCAAGACACAGCTTCCATCTCTAGGGATAAGTTTCTCTCTCTCTCTCTCTCTCTCTCTCTCTCTCTCTCTCTCTCTCTCTCTGTGTCTCTGTCTCTCCAAGCATTCCTAGATAGCAGGAAGAGGAGAAGGACCCAGAATATAGTCATATGTCCACATCTAGGAAGAATGCTAAAAGTGTAACCATTATCTGGATGCCTTTGTATATACCTGAAACTCTTCTAAGGATAAAGAGGATAATGGATCAGATCAGATCAGATCAGTCACTCAGTCGTGTCCGACTCTTTGCAACCCTATGAACTGCAGCACGCCAGACCTCCCTGTCCATCACCAACTCCTGGAGGTCACTCAGACTCACATCTATCAAGTCAGTGATGCCATCCAGCCATCTCATCCTCTGTTGTCCCCTTCTCCTCCTGCCCCCAATCCCTCCCAGCATCAGAGTCTTCTCCAATGAGTCAACTCTTCGCATGAGGTGGCCAAAATACTGGAGTTTCAGCTTTAGCATCATGCCTTCCAAAGAAATCCCAGGGCTGATCTCCTTCAGAATGGACTGGTTGGATCTCCTTGCAGTCCAAGGGACTCTCAAGAGTCTTCTCCAACACCACAGTTCAAAAGCATCAATTCTTCGGCGCTCAGCCTTCTTCACAGTCCAGCTCTCACATCCATACATGACCACTGGAAAGACCATAGCCTTGACTAGGCGAACCTTTGTTGGCAAAGTAATGTCTCTGCTTTTGAATATGCTGTCTAGGTTGGTCATAACTTTCCTTCCAAGGAGTAAGCATCTTTTAATTTCATGACTGCAGTCACCATCTGCAGTGATTTTGGAGCCCAGAATAATAAAGTCTGACACTGTTTCCACTGTTTCTCCATCTATTTCCCATGAAGTGATGGGACCAGATGCCATGATCTTCATTTTCTGAATGTTGAGCTTTAAGCCAACCTTTTCACTTTCCACTTTCACTTTCATCAAGAGGCTTTTTAGTTCCTCTTCACTTTCTGCCATAAGGGTGGTGTCATCTGCATATCTGAGGTTATTGATATTTCTCCCAGCAATCTTGATTCCAACTTTTGTTTCTTCCAGTCCAGCATTTCTCATGATGTACTCTGCATATGTTAAACAAACATGGTGACAATATACACCCTTGACGTACTCCTTTTCCTATTTGGAACCAGTCTGTTGTTCCATGTCCAGTTCTAACTGTTGCTTCCTGACCTGCATACAGATTTCTTAAGAGGCAGATCAGGTGGTCTGGTATTCCCATCTCTTTCAGAATTTTCCACATTTTATTGTGATCTACACAGTCAAAGGCTCTGGCATAGTCAATGAAGCAGAAATAGATGTTTTTCTGGAACTCTCTTGCTTTTTCTATGATCCAGCAGATGTTGGCAATTTGATCTCTGGTTCCTCTGCCTTTTCTAAAACCAGCTTGAACATCAGGAAGTTCACGGTTCACATATTGCTGAAGCCTGGCTTGGAGAATTTTGAGCATTACTTTACTAGTGTGTGAGATGAGTGCAATTGTGCGGTAGTTTGAGCACTCCTTGGCATTGCCTTTCTTTGGGATTGGGATGAAAACTGACCTTTTCCAATCTTGTGGCCACTGCTGAGTTTTCCAAATTTGCTGGCATATTGAGTTCAGCACTTTCACAGCATCATCTTTCAGGACTTGGAATAGCTCAACTGGAATTCCATTACCTCCACTAGATTTGTTCATAGTGATGCTTTCTAAGGCCCACTTGACTTCACATTCCAGGATGTCTGACTCTAGGTCAGTGATCACACAATCATGATTATCTGGGTCGTGAAGATCTTTTTTGTACAGTTCTTCTGTGTATTCTTGCCACCTCTTCTTAATATCTTCTGCTTCTGTTAGGTCCATACCATTTCTGTCCTTTATTGAGCCCATCTTTGCATGAGATGTTCCTTTGGTATCTCTGATTTTCTTGAAGAGATCCCTAGTCTTTCCCATTCTGTTGTTTTCCTCTATTTCTTTGCATTGATTGCTGAAGAAAGCTTTCTTATCTCTTCTTGCAATTCTTTGGAACTCTGCATTCAGATGTTTATATCTTTCCTTTTTTTCCTTTGCTTTTCACCTCTCTTCTTTTCACAGCTATTTGTAAGGCCTCCCCAGACAGCCATTTTGCTTTTTTGCATTTCTTTTCCATGGGGATGGTCTTGATCCCTATCTCCTGTACAATGTCACGAACCTCATTCAACAGTTCATCAGGCACTCTATCAGATCTAGGCCCTTAAATCTATTTCTCACTTCCACTGTATAATCATAAGGGATTTAATTTAGGTCATACCTGAATGGTCTAGTGGTTTTCCCTACTTTCTTCAATTTCAGTCTGAATTTGGCAATAAGGAGGTCATGATCTTAGCCACAGTCAGCTCCTGGTCTTGTTTTTGCTGATTGTATAGAGCTTCTCCGGTGTTCTTGCCTGGAGAACCCCAGGGACAGGAGAGCCTGGTGAGCTTCCGTCTATGGGGTCTCACAGAGTCGGACACGACTGAAGTGACTTAGCAGCAGCATAGAGCTTCTCCATCTTTGGCTGCAGAGAATATAATCGATCTGATTTCAGTGTTGACCATCTGGTGATGTCCATGTATAGAGTCTTCTCTTGTGTTGTTGGAAGAGGGTATTTGCTATGACCAGTGCATTTTCTTGGCAAAACTCTGTTAGTCTTTGCCCTGCTTCATTCCATATGCCAAGGCCAAATTTGCCTGTTACTCCAGGTGTTTCTTGACTTCCTACTTTTGCATTCCAGTCCCCTATAATGAAAAGGACATCTTTTTTGGGTGTTAGTTCTAAAAGGTCTTGTAGGTCTTCATAGAATCGGTCAACTTCAGCTTCTTCAGTGTTACTGGTTGGGGCATAGACTTGGATTACTGTGACATTGAATGGTTTGCCTTGGAAACGAACAGAGATCATTCTGTTGTTTTTGAGATTGCATCCAAGTACTGCATTTCGGACTCTTTTGTTGACCATAATGGCCACTCCATTCCTTCTGAGGGATTCCTGCCCTCAGTAGCAGATATAATGGTCCTCTGAGTTAAATTCACCCATTCCAGTCCATTTTAGTTCACTAATTCCTAGAATGTCGACATTCATTCTTGCCATCTCTTGTTTGACCACTTTCAATTTGCCTTGATTCATGGACCTGACATTCCAGGTTCCTATGCAATATTGCTCTTTACAGCATCAGACTTTGCTTCTATCACCAGACACATCCACAGCTGGGTATTGTTTTTGCTTTGGCTCCATCCCTTCATTCTTTCTGGAGTTATTTCTCCACTGATCTCCAGTAGCATATTGGGCCCCTACTGACCTGGGGAGTTTCTCTTTCAGTATCCTATCATTTTGCCTTTTCATACTGTTCATGGGGTTCTCAAGGCAAGAATACTGAAGTGGTTTGCCATTCCCTTCTCCAGTGGACCACACCCTGTCAGATCTCTCCACCATGACCCGCCCATCCTGGGTTGCCCCACGGGCATAGCTTAATTTCATTGAGTTAGACAAGGGTGTGGTCCTGGTGTGATTATATTGACTAGTTTTCTGTGAGTATGGTTTCAGTGTATTTGCCCTCTGATGCCCTCCTGCAAGACCCACCCTCTTACTTGGGTTTCTCTTACCTTGGGCATGGGGTATCTCTTTCCGGCTGCTCCAGCAAAGCACAGCCATCGCACCTTACCTTGGACGAGGGGTCTCTCCTCACTGCAGCCCTTCCCGACCTCGGTCGTGGGGTAGCTCCTGTTGGCCGCGCTCTTGATACTGGAGTATAACAAGCAGTCTGTCATTCGCAGTTACTACTACTATTATCATTTTAGAGATCAAGAAACAGAGTCAAAGAGGGTAAGGGTAAATAATCTGAACTCACACAAACAACATACCTACTGTATAACACGCTGCCATTCTACATCTAATAAAATTAAAGTTGCACACCCTGTAGCCCAGCTATTTTAGCACATGTGCATAAAGAGACAATGCATTGCTGATTGTTAAATAAAAATCAAATAAACCAGACTAAACTAAAAATGACATACAATGGAAACTTCTCAACCACTAAAACTAGATTTCAATATGAAAAAAATCTCAAAAACATAATGCTGAAAGAAACTGTAGAAAGAACACATCCAATATGCTGTCACTTGTATAACATTTTAAAAGTGATATGTATTCTTTATGACTAAATAAATATGTATAAAAGTACAGCATATGTGTAGAAACATTGCTCACAAATATATTAAAAATGGCAAAAAAGCTAACAAATATTTAGTCTTATATGCTCATTATATTGGTTTTTGCTTTTTTGTATTTTAAAAAGTTATCAATGGTGGCTAAATTTTCTTTTCTAGGTGTAATGATCTTATGATGTAGATTTAGTGGGTAGTTGGATATAAATTATGCTTTTTAATCTCTATAAATTATCAATATGTTCTGAGAATATCAATATCTTTTGGATACCTCTCACACATAGAATTCATACAAAAGTCATTATTTTTTAATCTGGAAAATATAATTGGTTTAGGTGCGGTGGCTTACTCAGTTGACTCAGGATTCAAATTTTGCATTAAATTTTTGCAATAATTATGTAGAAGTGAAGTCATTTTTCTCTTATATAAATGACAAAATTTTCTATGTTTCTCACCCACTTATACTTTCAAAACTTTTTTCTTTTTCATCTAAAAATATTTCAGAAGAATTCAAATTGGTGTACAATTTTAAATTATCAGTTGCATGGCCAGGTGAAAATTGGATTTATGGTTTTGTGACTAAACAAAAATAACAACAGACTTCATCACATTTGGAAAGATTGAAATTTTAAATGTCTTATATATTTATTTGTCTGTGCCAGATATTAGTTACCACATGTGGGATCTAGTACCCTGACCAGGGATGGAACTCAGGACCCCTGCACGGGGAGTACAGAGTCCTAGCCACTGAACCACTAGAGAAATTCCTAGACTGAGTTTTTAAGTGAAGCAATTTCTTCACATATGTTTCTAGGTGTGGTGGAGGGAGGGAAAGGGAACCAGAGAGACCTTGAGATGTTTTTGCTTTGAAGGGCAGACTCAGGTGTGATGTAGAGATTATAGAGTCAAGATTTTAAAATTGATTTTCCAATTATTCTTGAGATACTGCTTTTCTTTTCTTCTTGTTGTTTAGTCATCAAGTCATGTCTGACTTTTGCAACCGCATCCAGGGACTGTAGCTCACCAGGCTCCTGTCCATGAGGTTTCACAAGTAAGAATACTGGAGTGGGGTGCTATTTCCTCCTCTGGGGATCTTCCCAACCCAGGGATAGAATTCACATCCCCACATTGGCAGACAGATTCTTTACCACTGAGCCATCAGACATGTTGCCTTGGTTTAAAACAATTCAGGATAATAATAAAGCAGACATTAATACTCCTTGGAAGAAAAGTTATGACCAATCTAGATAGCATATTCAAAAGCAGAGACATTACTTTGCCAACAAAGGTCCATCTAGTCAAGGCTATGGTTTTTCCTGTGGTCATGTATGGATGTGAGAGTTGGACTGTGAAGAAGACTGAGCGCCGAGGAATTGATGCTTTTGAACTGCGGTGTTGGAGAAGACGCTTGAGAGTCCCTTGGACTGCAAGGAGATCCAACCAGTCCATTCTGAAGGAGATCAGCCCTGGGATTTCTTTGGAAAGAATGATGCTAAAGCTGAAACTCTAGTACTTTGGCCACTTGATGCAAAAAGTTGTCTCATTGGAAAGGACTCTGATGCTGGGAGGGATTGGGGGCAAGAGGAAAAGGGGACGACAAAGGATGAGATGGCTGGATGGCATCACCGACTCGATGGACATGAGTTTGAGTGAACTCCGGGAGATGGTGATGGACAGGGAGGCCTGGCGTGCTGTGATTCATGGGGTCACAAAGAGTCGGACACAACTGAGCGACTGAACTGAACTGAACTGAATAACGTCATCATTCTTTTCTCTTATGAAATACTGATATATTCAAGATGGATTTGGAAATTATTGGCACCTAAATACCCCTTCATTATTTAAAGTTGATGAATACCTAAATTAATACTTAGACCCTTCTATAATGAGACAGACAGAATTAAAAGAAGGATAGAGAGGTTTCTCTTACATTTGGACCAAAATTACTTTATTACTCAGTATAGCGAAAATCATCAAAGACAGATTTCATGTTTTAACAATGGATTCTCTACAGTTTACAGGGATATTGTTCTACAGAGGAAAAACAAACTGAGAAATTTTATAAGAGGGCATTCTTGGTTCAGAGTGTATTATAAATGATGTGCTATTAGTCAGACCCAACCAAAAAAGAGACAAGGTTTTAATGTTAAAACACTAAAATTGATTTATTGATATTATACTTGTCAAACACAGGAGAAACCTTTTTATGATGTTGATAAAGTGAGCATAGAATTTAGTCTTGGCTATAGATATAGGGTGTGGTCCGCTGGAGAAGGGAATGGCAAACCACTTCAGTATTCTTGCCTTGAGAACCCCATGAACAGTATGAAAAGACAAAATGATAGGATACTGAAAGAGAAACTCCCCAGGTCAGTAGGGGCCCAATATGCTACTGGAGATCAGTGGAGAAATAACTCCAGAAAGAATGAAAGGATGGAGCCAAAACAAAAAGAATACCCAGCTGTGGATGTGTCTGGTGATAGAAGCAAAGTCCGATGCTGTAAAGAGCAGTATTGCATAGGAACCTGGAATGTCAGGTCCATGAATCAAGGCAAATTGAAAGTGGTCAAACAAGAGATGGCAAGAGTGAATGTTGACATTCTAGGAATTAGCGAACTAAAATGGACTGGAATGGGTGAATTTAACTCGGATGACCATTATATCTACTACTGTGGGCAGGAATCCCTCAGAAGAAATGGAGTGGCCATCATGGTCAACAAAAGAGTCCGAAATGCAGTACTTGGATGCAATCTCAAAAACGATAGAATGATCTCTGTTCGTTTCCAAGGCAAACCATTCAATGTCACAGTAATCCAAGTCTATGCCCCAACCAGTAACGCCGAAGAAACTGAAGTTGAACAGTTCTATGAAGACCTACAAGACCTTTTAGAACTAACACCCCAAAAAGATGTCCTTTTCATTATAGGGGACTGGAATGCAAAAGTAGGAAGTCAAGAAACACCTGGAGTAACAGGCAAATTTGGCCTTGGAATACGGAATGAAGCAGGGCAAAGACTAATAGAGTTTTGCCAAGAAAATGCACTGGTCATAGCAAATACCCTCTTCCAACAACACAAGAGAAGACTCTATACATGGACATCACCAGATGGTCAACACCGAAATCAGATCGATTATATTCTTTGCAGCCAAAGATGGAGAAGATCTATACAATCAGCAAAAACAAGACCAGGAGCTGACTGTGGCTCGGACCATCAACTCCTTATTGCCAAATTCAGACTGAAATTGAAGAAGGTAGAGAAAACTACTAGACCATTCAGGTATGACCTAAATCAAATCCCTTATGAGTATACAGTGGAAGTGAGAAATAGATTTAAGGGCCTAGATCTGATAGATAGAGTGCCTGATGAACTATGGAATGAGGTTCGTGACATTGTACAGGAGACAGGGATCAAGACAATCCCCATGGAAAAGAAATGCAAAAAAGCAAAATGGCTGTCTGGGGAGGCCTTACAAATAGCTGTGAAAAGAAGAGAAGCGAAAAGCAAAGGAGAAAAGGAAAGATATAAACATTTAAATGCAGAGTTCCAAAGAATAGCAAGAAGAGATAAGAAAGCTTTCTTCAGTGATCAATGCAAAGAAATAGAGGAAAACAACAGAATTGGAAAGACTAGGGATCTCTTCAAGAAAATCAGAGATACCAAAGGAACATTTCATGCAAAGATGGGCACAATAAAGGACAGAGATGGTGTGGACCTAACAGAAGCAGAAGATATTAAGAAGAGGTGGCAAGAATACACAGAAGAACTGTACAAAAAAGAGCTTCAAGACCCAGATAATCATGATGATGTGATCACTGACCTAGAGCCAGACATCTTGGAATGTGAAGTCAAATGGGCCTTAGAAAGCATCACTACGAACAAAGCTAGTGGAGGTGATGGAATTCCAGTGGAGCTATTCCAAGTCCTGAATGATGATGCTGTGAAAGTGCTACACTCAATATGCCAGCAAATTTGGAAAACTCAGCAGTGGCCACAAGATTGGAAAAGGTCAGTTTTCATCCCAATCCCAAAGAAAGGCAATGCCAAGGAGTGCTCAAACTACCGCACAATTGCACTCATCTCACACACTAGTAAAGTAATGCTCAAAATTCTCCAAGCCAGGCTTCAGCAATATGTGAACCGTGAACTTCCTGATGTTCAAGCTGGTTTTAGAAAAGGCAGAGGAACCAGAGATCAAATTGCCAACATCCGCTGGATCATGGAAAAAGCAAGAGAGTTTCAGAAAAACATCTATTTCTGCTTTATTGACTATGCCAAAGCCTTTGACTGTGTGGATCACAATAAACTATGGAAAATTCTGAAAGAGATGGGAATACCAGACCACCTGATCTGCCTCTTAAGAAATCTGTATGCAGGTCAGGAAGCAACAGTTAGAACTGGACATGGAACAACAGACTGGTTCCAAATAGAAAAAGGAGTATGTCAAGGCTGCATATTGTCACCATGTTTATTTAACTTATATGCAGAGTACATCATGAGAAATGCTGGACTGGAAGAAACACAAGTTGGAATCAAGATTGCCGGGAGAAATATCAATAACCTCAGATATGCAGATGACACCACTCTTATGGCAGAAAGTGAAGAGGGGCTAAAAAGCCTCTTGATGAAAGTGAAAGTGGAGAGTGAAAAGGTTGGCTTAAAGCTCAACATTCAGAAAACGAAGATCATAGCATCTGGTCCCATCACTGCATGGGAAATAGATGGGGAAACAGTGGAAACAGTGTCAGACTTTGTTTTTCTGGGCTCCAAAATCACTGCAGATGGTGACTGCAGCCATGAAATTAAAAGACGCTTGCTCCTTGGAAGGAAAGTTATGACCAACCTAGATAGCATATTCAAAAGCAGAGACATTACTTTACCAACAAAGGTTCGCCTAGTCAAGGCTATGGTCTTTCCTGTGGTCATGTATGGATGTGAGAGCTGGACTGTGAAGAAGGCTGAGCACCGAAGAATTGATGCTTTTGAACTGTGGTGTTGGAGAAGACTCTTGAGAGTCCCTTGGACTGCAAGAAGATCCAACCAGTCCATTCTGAAGGAGATCAATCCTGGAATTTCTTTGGAAGGAATGATGCTAAAGCTGAAACTCCAGTATTTTGGCCACCTCATGCGAAGAGTTGACTCATTGGAGAAGACTCTGATGCTGGGAGGGATTGAGGGCAGGAGGAGAAGGGGACGACAGAGGATGAGATGGCTGGATGGCATCACTGACTCGATGGATGCGAGTCTGAGTGACCTCCGGGAGCTTGTGATGGACAGGGAGGCCTGGCGTGCTGCGGTTCATGGGGTCGCAAAGAGTCGGACATGACTGAGCGACTGATCTGATCTGATAGATATAGTTCGGGGAAGGCAATGGCACCCCACCCCAGTACTTTTGCCTGGAAAATCCCATGGACGGAGGAGCCTGGTAGGCTCCAGTCCGTGGGGTCGCTAAGAGTCGGACACGACTGAGTGACTTCACTTTGACTTTTCACTTTCATGCATTGGAGAAGGAAATGGCAACCCACTCCAGTGTTCTTGCCTGGAGAATCCCAGGGACAGGGGAGCCTGGTGAGCTTCCGTCTATGGGGTTGCACAGAGTCGGACACGACTGCAGCACCTTAGCATAGATATAGTTTCTTATGTAATGTGACTACAAAAACAATTTTTTGAGGGTTCTCTGAGGAGCAAATTGGGTAGATGTAGACCACTAAAACTTCACTATATTCTTGGAAAATGGAGGCTAATAATAACCCCATCTCTTTCAGGCAGCTAAACTTTTCCAGCTTCACATCTAAAGATTCACATAAGAAATGCATGATACCCATGCCTACAAAATTTCTTACAATTCCTTTGGGGTGAAGTGAAATAAAAATTTGATCAACTTTATTTCTTTAGCTTTGATCTCTCCTCTAATTTATTTGGCCTAGAGTTCTCAAAAAAAAAAAAAAAAGAGAGAGAGACTCTAAAGACAAAGTCTTGCATACTGATAGTTTATTCAGGGAGTAATCTCAGGGAAAAAGGAAGGACATAGGAAGTGAGACAGGAAGAAAGGGAAAGCTAATTAAAGGGTGTATATTGAATTGGCCATTACTATGAGGGTCCCTTGGACTGCAAGGAGATGCAACCAGTCCATTCTGAAGGAGATCAGCCCTGGGATTTCTTTGGAAGGAATGATGCTGAAGCTGAAACTCCAGTACTTTGGCCACCTCATGCAAAGAGTTGACTCATTGGAGAAGACTCTGATGCTGGGAGGGGTTGGGGGAAAGAGGAGAAGGGGACGACAGAAAATGAGATGGCTGGATGGCATCACTGACTCGATGGATGTGAGTCTGAGTGAACTCCGGGAGTTGGTGATGGACAGGGAGGCCTGGCGTGCTGTGATTCATGAGGTCACAAAGAGTCGGACATCTGATCTGATGGTTAATACTGCACCATCCTATCAAAAATTCTCAGGTACTTCATGGAATATATCTCAGATTGTCCAACTGGGGGAAAAAAAGAGAAATATTTATTAATTGGCTCCATTTCCCTCATTAGTTAAGAGTGGGCTCACTCCCTTGCAGTTCACGTTTGTGTGCTCATGAAGGTCCAGGGTCATGCACGCATCTCATGTTGCAGTATCAGAAGTGTCTTGGAGCAGAAAGTGAGGGTTATGTGGCACAAACTTAAAGAAACACATGAGCAAAGCTGGTACAAATCTGCAGAGAATATACGAAGCAGGATACAAGAAGTATATGATGTTGTGTATCCTTTGCACCTTAAGATCTTCTTGTGTTCCCCATCAATTAATTCCATTAAGTCAACAAGTTCTTCAGAGTTCCTTCTAAGTCACGACCACTTGCGATATTTATGAAGATTCATACTTGATACTAAAGAATCTTAATGCAAAAGGTTGCATTCCCTACTGCTACAACTGATGCTGAAATTGATACTTACCATCTCACTCCTCTGCTACTCATTCTAGAACTCCTTTATCCTTTGCCAGTGCCTCAGCTTGTCTAGGTTGCTTGTCCAGTGTGATGACCTAGAATGTCCTCCCTAAAGGGTCTGAGCTCTTAATGCATTTCTCTTCTAAAGTTGTGGTTGCTGGGCATCCGTTTATCATTATTACTGAGCACAGAACCCCCAAAGACATCCCCAAATACCCTTCAGTCCAGGCAAACTTCCCTCTTTTCCATCAGATGGCAGCAACCCTAGATCTTCAAGAAAATTAGAGTCAATCATTTTAACTTAATCCTTTATTTGGTGACACGAAAACCCAAAAATGACCAGGTGGGAGGTGGAATTTTAAGTTCAGAGGAATCTTCCAGTATCCTCTAGCATACATGTTCACTTCCTGGGAACTGAGACTTTTGATCTGGCAGGGCAGAAATAGGAAACTTGAATTCCAAAAGACAGTCACTGATGGTGAGAAGGTTCTGTATTACCTCTCTTTGGTTCCTTGGTCCAATTTTTCTGACAACTCAGCACCAAATATCAGATATTGGATAGCAAATATACTACATCCCAGACTATGGCTACCCACCTTGGTGCATTAGCTGAGATGCTTCTAAGCAATATATATATAGTCTGGAGCTACTTGTTTCTTTGCCACAAAATGAGTACCTTCATCTGAGTCACTGTTATATGGGATATGATAAAAATGGATTGGCATTTTGTAATTTCTCAGATGGTGTTGCTTGCTGAGACAATGTTTATACATAAAGTAAACCCATATCTCTGGAGAAGGAAATGGCAAGCCACTCCAGTGTTCTTGCCTGGAGAATCCCAGGGACGGGGAAGCCAGGTGGGCCGCCGTCTATGGGGTCACACAGAGTCGGACACGACTGAAGTGACTTAGCAAACCCATATCTCTACTAAGTGTCAGTACTGACTGGGACCTCACTACTTCCTCAGTGGTGAAAGGGATCTGATTTAATGGACATACTGTCAGAAAACTTCCTGGCATCTCAAGGGACTGTGCTACATCTAGGGTTTCAACCAGTCCTTCCCTGTATCATGTGCTGTGCTGTGCTTAGTCACTCAGGCGTGTCTGACTCTTTGCAGACATGCATGGACTGCAGCCTCTCAGGCTCCTCTGTCCATGGGGATTCTCCAGGCAAGAATACTGGAGTAGGTTGCCATGCTCTCCTCCAGGGGATCTTCCCAACCCAGAGATCAAACCCAGGTCTCCCACATTGCAGGTAGTTTCTTTATCATCTGAGTCACTCAAATTCTAAAGTCAATTTCTACCAAGGAAAAACAGCACACCAGGAACTATTTTAAAGCAACAAATACTTAGCTCTCTGCTAAAGCACCCATGACTTTGTTCTAGAATTCTAGATGTCTGAACTGTGACCTTTTTGGTAGAACTCAATAGATATTCTACCTTGCATATTTAACCACCATGGATAACCCGAGCACTCTCAGATCTTGAGGCAAATGGCCCAAATGCCGAGCAGCTCTCACTGAGTCTGGATGTGCACACAATTTTGCCTTATTCTGGGTAGCACTCAAAGCTGAGAGCCTTTTGTGAAGCAGAACATTGTTCCCACGAGTAGCATATGTTGCCTTAGATTCCAAAGGCCCATAAAGCATTGAGCTTCTTTCATTTTTTAGTGTTATTGGGGTATAGTTGATTTACAATATGTTAGTTTCAGGTGAATAGCAAAGTGATTGAGTTTCTTTTTAATGAGAAGGGCTGCAATAAATAGCAACTTGCCCTCAACCTTATAAAGATTGTTTCTGTACAGCCAAGATCATTAGAGCTATAAAAACTTCAAAATAATGGGTCCTCTAAAACTTTTGAGAGTTTGTTCTCTCTCCTGTGCCATTTGTCAATCTTAGTGACCATTCAATTCATTTTCCACTATCTGTTCATCCTCTACAGTTAGCATGACGTAATCAATATGGTGGACAAGTGTCATGGATAGGCAGAATATATCAATTGGGTTTCAGATACAATAAAATTGTTGCAATAACCAGACTTCCATGTAAAAATATCTATCAGATCAGATCAGATCAGTCGCTCAGTCGTGTATAACTCTTTGCGACCCCATGAATCACAGCACACCAGGCCTCCCTGTCTATCACCAGCTGCCGGAGGTCACTCAAACTCACATCCATCGAGTCAGTGATGCCATCCAGTCATCTCATCCTCTGTCATCCCCTTCTCCTCTTGCCCCCAATCCCTCCCAGCACCAGAGTCTTTTCCAATGAGTCAACTCTTCGCATGAGGTAGCCAAAGTACTGGAGTTTCAGCTTTAGCATCATTCCTTCCAAAGAAATCCCAGGGCTGATCTCTTTCAGAATGGACTGGTTGGATCTCCTTGCAGTCCAAGGGACTTCCAAGAGTCTTCTCCAACACCACAGTTCAAAAGCATCAATTCTTCGGCGCTCAGCCTTCTTCACAGTCCAGCCCTCACATCCATACATGACCACAGGAAAGACCATAGCCTTGACTAGACGGACCTTTGTTGGCAAAGTAATGTCTCTGCTTTTGAATATGCTATCTAGGTTGGTCATAACTTTCCTTCCAAGGAGTAAGCGTCTTTTAATTTCATGGCTGCAGTCACCATCTGCAGTGATTTTCGAGCCCAGAAAAAGAAAGTCTGACACTGTTTCCACTGTTTCCCCACCTATTTCCCATGAAGTGATGGGGCCAGATGCCATGATCTTCGTTTTCTGAATGTTGAGCTTTAAGCCAACTTTTTCACTCTCCACTTTCACCTTCATCAAGAGGCTTTTTAGTTCCTCTTCACTTTCTGCCATAAGGGTAGTGTCATCTGCAGATCTGAGGTTATTGATATTTCTCCCAGCAATCTTGATTCGAACTTGTGTTTCTTCCAGTCCAGCGTTTCTCATGAGGTACTCTGCATAGAAGTTAAATAAGCAGGGTGACAATATGCAGCCTTGACGTACTCCTTTTCCTATTTGGAACCAGTCTGTTGTTCCATGTCCAGTTCTAACTGTTGCTTCCTGACCTGCATACAGATTTCTCAAGAGGCAGATCAGGTGGTCTGGTATTCCCATCTCTTTCAGAATTTTCCACAGTTTATTGTGATCCACATAGTCAAAGGCTTTGGCATAGTCAATAAAGCAGAAATAGATGTTTTTCTGGAACTCTCTTGCTTTTTCCATGATCCAGCAGATGTTGGCAATTTGATCTCTGGTTCCTCAGCCTTTTCTAAAACCACCTTGAACATCAGGAAGTCCACGGTTCACATATTGCTAAAGCAGGAAACTACAAATATAAAGATCTTTTAGCCAATTTAAAAAATTAATGAATATGCATGAAGATGTTGGTTTGGCAATAAATTGTAAGAGGGTGGCAAGGTCTTCCAGAAATAAATAAGTCCTCAAGTGAAAATAACACAAAAGAGCAGTAAACAAACTCTGTTGTTTTGAGCTGCTGCATGGCCTTGTGCTGCCATTATTTTTAAATTAGAAGATAAAATGTTGTACAACAACACTTGAAACTAATATAATATTGTAAGTCAGTTATATCTCAGTTAAAAAAAGATAATGTATTAAATGTCGGCATTGCACTAGGATCTACATGGTTATGAAAATAAGTGTAAATAAACACAGTGTAGGGATCAAGGACAGTGAAGAAGGATCATAGGTTTAAGGGCCAGCAGCAGGACTTTGCCTAGAAAAGTGGAGAAGACTATTTTGGCTTGGCCAATCTGATGAGACATTTTTGATATGAGAAATTAGCTTTCAGCATATGGTCTGTAAAACCTATGTATAAGATAAAGTGACCTTTTAAAAATTATATTGGAGATTTCACATAAGCTAGCTAGAAAGGAGAAAAAAAAAACAATAACAACCATTAGATTGGCAAAGAGAAGAAATGTGATGGGGATAGGGATCCAAGAAGAGGAGATAAGCAGTGAAATTTTTCCATCAGGAGATTGCGTAGTGGGAGGAAAGGATCAGGATAATGGCAACACTTTAAAGGGTAAGAACTTTATATTTAAACCATCTGATCTGCATAAGCCTCTTGCCTTGCCTCATTTACCCTCTAAAATAAGTAAAATCTATGACCTACATTGGCTTTCTGTGAGTGTTTTGGAAAGAAATCAAGGAAAAGGCACTATGTTCCACATCAGTATCAACTTAAGACATACAAAAGAAAAAAATAAAAGACAGGGAATTTCTCATAAATAAAAAATTAGAGAGAGAAGTGTGTACATATTGGAAAGAATGCTTATCATTCCATCCCACACAGAAAAGAAGAGAGGCTATCGTAAATAACATTATCTCTATTCATAAATAACACACATTTTCTTAAAGGAAAAAAGCAGTTTTAAAATGTTTTTAATAAAGTCTACCATACATACATCAAAGTGCAAAAATCCTAAGAGTGTAGTTTGATAATTACCAATCGAGCATACTTATGAGACCACACAGATCAATAAATAGAACCTGGCGAAGGAGGCAGTGGGACAAATTGAGAGAGTTGCATTGAAACGTATACATTATCTTGTGTAAAACAGATAGCCAGTGGGAATTTGCTGTATGACACAGGGAGTTCAACCCAATGTTCTGTGACAGCCTAGAGGGGTGGGATGGGATGGGAGGTGGGAGAGAGGTTCAGGAGGGAGGGGGTGTATATATACTAATGGCTGATTCATATTGATGTATGGCAGAAACCAATACAACATTGGAAAGCAATTATCCTCCAATTGAAAATAAATTAAAAAAAGAAATAGAACCTTATCAAATCCCCAGAAATCCTTATCCTGCACATTAAAATTACTACGCCCACTCTCCTCTCCAAATATAATCACTGTTGTGAGTTTTAAAATCATAAATTAGTTTTGCCTGCTTTTGATTTTCATAGGAGTGATATTGCAGTACCCATTTTTTTTGTCTGGCTTGCTTCTCTTACTCAATTCTATGTGAGATTCATTCATGTTGTTCTACTTATCATTTGTTATCATGGCTGTATAATATTCCATTGTATGATTTTTTTTTTTTTTTTTTTTTATTTTATTTATACTTTCTGTAGTTGATGAACATTTGAATATATTTCAGTTTGGGGCTATGATATATCTTTTGGAGAACACAGGTTTAATTTCTAATAGATATATGCCTAGAAGTGAAATTGTTGCATCAAAGTATATATGATATATAACTTTAGTATAAAGTATATATAGAATTATATATCATAGCTATTTCTTGGGACTGATTCTGTAGCCATCTTGGTTATCTTGCAAGTGACATAAAATCCTTTTAAATAAATTTTTTTTCTGCTTAAATCAGCCAGTAAGGGTTTATTTCTTTGCTAAGAAAAAATATTTAAGTACTGGTCTTTTGAAAATAAATAAGGACATACCTGAAATACCCATTGGTTCAGAACAACATCACTAAATGTAAAAGAGAAAACTATTAGAGGCAGCTGTTTACTTAATTACCTATCAACAGATGCGGATGAGAATACTGGTCCAGAAACTTGGAGTGGAGAAAGCCACAAAATGTCAAGATTGATTCATTCAGCATCTCAGAGGCAGCCTACTTCTTTACCTCTTTTGGTGCGGCTCATCAGAAAGACACAGCAGTGGAAAAAAAAAAAAAAAAAAAAACTCTTTTTAAAAGCCATCCTTTGGACTAGTGTAATGTAAAAGGCCATCCCAGGGAGAGCCCAGGCATGGATCCATATGGTTTGTGAGTCTTTTTCTCTGTGACATTTTTATGAAGGTTATGTATATGCCCCGTTCATCTTCATTCTCCTGGTGCTAATTGCTGTCTACTGGACCTTGCTACTGTGTACAGAGACCACATGCTTCCCCGACACTGCCCCGGCTGCGGTGTGCCACATGGCCCTGCTGTCCTCAGATAAGAACCTGCTGCTGTCTGACCACAACAGCTGGAAATGTTCCGCCTTGAAGAGCTTATCTTGCGGAGACTTGAGCTGAGCTATGACACAGTCGACAAGCGCACAGAATGAGTGGATTCTCTGGGGGCAGCTTATGGCAGCCAAAAAGCCTCCCATGCGCCGTTGGACGAGGACTTCGTGTTTGGAATTGATAGTGAGCTTTACTATGGACACTTCCTGTGAAGAGAATGTTGTGTTGAAGACAGCAAGAGGTACACGAGAGCCATGACCACAACTTTTCCAACCATCAGGCCCTCTCTGGGGCTCTCAGCTATTTATTGAATTTTTTTCCCCTTGATTAGGAGCAGGAAATAATGAAAGACCACAACCCTTCGATTTTTTTCTCCTTTATCTTTTTTCTAATTTATAAAGCATCTGTAATCCAAGAATTGCAACCTTCCTGATAATTGACCTCTATTCCCATGCTCCTTGCTGGTCTTAAATCTCCGCCTCTCCCGCCCCTCCCCAAGTCATCTGTATCCAACATTTTATGTTTTTCATTCCCTTGCTTCTTAAAATAATCCTAGCATATATGTCTGTATGCTTAACCAACATAGTGTTTAGTTACGGAGTTTTATAACAAATGTGTACATGCTAAGTTGCTCCAGTTGTATCCCACTCTTCATGACCCTATGTAGCCTGCCAGGCTCCTCTGCCCACAGGATTCTCCAGGTAAGAATACAGGAGTGGGTTACCATGCCCTCCTCCAGGGGATCTTCCCAACCCAGACATCGAACCTGCGTCTCTTATCCCCCCTGCACTTGTAGGTGAGTTCTTTACCAGTAGCACCACCTGGGAAGCCCTTGTATACATGACATCATACCATAGACAGTCAGCCCTTCCTATCTGCTGGTTTGGCATCTGCAGGTTCAACCAAATTATCCATCCACGGCTGGTTGACTCTGCGGATACAAAACCACAGATACACGAAGCCCACTGCAGTGTTCTGGAACTTGCCTTTTTTTTTTTTTTTTTTTTTCAGTTACCACTATGTTTCTAAGATTTCTCCATGTAGTTCTATGGAATAAAGGTCATTGATGTTTCCTGCTATATACTAGTCTTTTGTATGACTAGACCAGAGCATGTTTATTTGTATCTTTGTTGACATTTGGGTTGTTTCTGTTTTTTTAGAAGTCTGAACAGAACTGCTCTGAACGTGTTTATTCGTGGCAGGTTGTTCACATGTTTTACTTCACATAATAGAGCCAAAGGGTTGGTTCTACTTTACCAGCAATCTGTGTCTTCCCCTGGATCCACTTTCTCTCAACACTTGGTATATTTGATTTCACAGATTCATTTTGTTAGGCAGAAGGAAATGTTCCCAATTTGAGTGGATGAGATAGTTAATGTTACTCAGGCTAGGAAAGGTACTCTTAGCTACCAGGCTTGCACTTTTCAGTACGTCATTTCTTTTGCTTTTGATATGCTTTTTTCATACCTGTCAATTCAGATGTTGCTTAGGAGTGGGGTCCAGCAACATCTTTCAGAGAAGAAAGCATGGATAATCGGGTCAGAGGGAAAACCTCTCTGTCTCCTTCTCTCATGAACCATCCTAGGGCTCCCTGTCAGGTGTCAATAAGACTAATTCTTGGTCTTCCTCAACCTTATACCTTTGCAGCAGTGATAGAAAAAATATAAGGCAGGTGATATTTGAGCACTCCACTGCTCAAGTATTAATGATGGCTCAGTACTGGGTGCTCCTAGACCTATGCCTGCCCTTGGAAACACTTAGATTTGTGTTCTATGGGAAGGGGTGGGGTGTGTGTGGAAGGGGAGATTCAGGGATATAGGCCAGTGACTCTCTCTTCTTAGTAACATCAAGGTATGTGTGTTACCCTCAGAAACAAGGTGTCGACTCATGAAGGCCCTGATCTTCTCTGTGATGATGGGAGAAGATTAGCATTCCAATCTAGGTAGCAAAGGGGTATTTCCCCAGGAATATTCCATTCCAGGAATTTCAAGCTTGGTAGGAAGGAGGCCTTTCCAAGTGGTACAGAATCTGCCTGCCAATGCAGAAAACACAGATTCAATCCCTGGGTCAGCAGAGAAGGCAGTGGCAACCCACTCCAGTATTCTTGCCTGGAAAATCCCATGGACAGAGGGGTATAGGGGGCCACAGTCCATGGTGTCCCAAAAGAGTCAGATAAGACTTAGTGACTAAACAAATGGTACAAAAATAGGAACGAAGACAGGCAAAAAGGCAAGAGAAAGCACACCAGTTAGTTGACTTAATTTTAAAGCTAAGCCAAATCTCACTTTGAAAAACTTTAGGCAGAGAATCATGTTTGTTATCCACTTATATGAATTTAATTTTCTTCTCAGGAAACCTACAAATTCTCTCTGTCAGCCTTTTCAGAACTTTGGATTCTGTCTCTATAATAAACTTGAAATTTTAAAATAAAGTCTGCACTTTTTCTGTTCAGACATTTCTATATTTGGACAGTCCTTATTTAGTGCTGCATTTCCTAATGATCAGCTGGCTGTTTCAAGTTACATAACTACAAATTTGAAGTTTGGTGAGCTCTCTGTCTCCAAATTTTTTCTGAAGTCCTAGAAAATACATGGTATGTTCAAGGTTACAGTTTGCTCTTGGAATTTCTGAAAATATCTGCACATGCTGATTTAGGGTACTGTAGCCTTTCTCAAGCAGAGGCTTTGTTCATTTGTTATGTATGCTTGGATGAAGATGTTTTATTCTCCTTTTTTAAAGGGACTCTACTATTGGAGAAGTGGTGTAGAAAAGAATAATGGAATTTACTAGCTAAAAAAATTCTGAATTGTAAAAATGCAATGCTTTGGCCAAAAGACACTTCCTCTCTTGTTCCTTGTCATAAGAAGTATGTGTGTGTATAATAAATAAGCTACTTGCCATTGCTTTTTATTCCCTGGAAATAGACTTTTTAATTCACTCGACATTTTCCAAATTAAGCAAAGGAAATTGGAAGATAAATTTATGACTGCAGTTTCTGGGGAATAAACATGAGGCCAATTGGACATAACCCTAGTGAAGTAAGGGTGGTGCAACAAAGGAATGAAATCAGAACAGTCTAACTAGCCAATAAGGATGAATCATAGAATAATGCAATCTTGAGTCTGAAGGGATTCTTAAAGGCCATTTAGTCCAGCAACATAAGTTAGACCAAAGAATATTTTGGCTCAGTAACATAAAGTCAATGTTGGGTGGTTTGTTTTCTAGAACTATTCAAAAATTTCTGGAAAAATCAGATTTGCACATTTATTCTAACCTCAAACTCATACCCTAGAGGTCTTCAAACTGTAATCTATGGGTGGACCACAAGGGGAACCTCAGAGTCCTCTGATATGAAATGCAAAATTGTGTGGGATTCTATACATGTGTGCTTTTATTCTAGTACAGTAAATATTTATCAGTGTAACCCAAATAAACAAAAGCTCTTTGGGATCCTCAATAATTAAAAAAATTAAAAATTAACAGTCCCAAGACCAAAGAATTTGAGAAACTTTGTCTTATACATTACTGCTATTTTTCATTTCTTTCACAAAATAAATACCTAGTGTTTTCTCCTGGGCCTTAAAACAAATACTTTAATGCCTCCAAACTGAAATGTCTGCTTGGGTCTCCTCCATTCTCAGTGTTGCAGATTAATCATATTGAAATTTTAGTTTCATCATAGAATCTGAAATGACCATTAAAGATAATTTACTTATTCTTACAGTGGTGAAACTCAGATCCAGGAAAATAAACAATTTGTCCCAGGTCATATAGGTAGAGGCAACTACTTCTCATCTTGGGCTCAAAACCTCCAGACTTCAAAGTCCAAAATTCCCAGCCTGGCATTGATGATGGACCCAACTACTTGTCCTAACATAGCCCCCTGCTTGAGATAGCTCATGCCTTTCCCTGTCCCCAGAATCCAACTACCCACTGTTACCTCCAGGTAAAGAACTTCTGTTTAGATAGAGCTGGTCTTCGTACTCATTCTTTCCCAAATCCAGAATAATTCCCACCCTTTTAAATCCTAATTATTTTATATTACATAGCAGAGAACAATTACATATAATGATGCCCTAAGCCTTATGTGTAATATATTATCAAACAATTCTTACCTGTCTCCCCAGCCCAGAATCTCACTTCATAAAAACAACCACTTTCAATTCTCCACCATTTCTTCTGTTGTATATCTCCAAATTTCAAATTTCAACACTTTGAAATGATGTTTCCTAATGTTTGTGACATTGTACAGGAGACAGGGATCAAGAGCATTCCCAAGAAAAAGAAATGCAAAACGGCAAAATGGCTGTCTGAGGAGGCCTTATAAATAGTTGTGAAAAGAAGAGAAGTGAAAAGCAAAGGAGAAAAGGAAAGATATATGCATCTGAATGCAGAGTTCCAAAGAATAGCAAGGAGAGATAAGAAAACCTTCCTCAGCGACCAATGCAAAGAAATAGAGGTAAACAACAGAATGGGAAAGACTAGATATCTCTTCAATAAAATTAGATATACCAAGGGAATACTTCATGGAAAGATGGGCTCCATAAAGGACAGAAATGGTATGGACCTAACAGAAGCAGAAGATATTAAGAAGAGATGGCAAGAATACACAGAAGAACTGTACACAAAAGATCTTCACAACCCAGATAATCACGATGGTGTGATCACTGACCTAGAGCCAGACATCCTGGAATGTGAAGTCAAGTGGGCCTTAGACAGCATCACTATGAACAAAGCTAGTGGAGGTGATAGAATTCCAGTGGAGCTATTCCAAATCCTGAAAGATGATGCTGTGAAAGTGTTGCACTCGATATGTCAGCAAATTTGGAAAACTCAGCAGTGGCCACAGGACTGGAAAAGGTCAATTTTCATTCCAATCCCAAAGAAAGGCAATGCCAAAGAATGCTCAAACTACTGCACAATTGCACTCATCTCACACGCTAGTAAAGTAATGCTCAAAATTCTCCAAGCCAGACTTCAGCAATATGTGAACCGTGAACTTCCTGATGTTCAAGCTGGTTTTAGAAAAGGCAGAGGAACCAGAGATCAAATTGCTAACATGTGCTGGATCATGGAAAAAGCAAGAGAGTTCCAGAAAAACACCTATTTCTGCTTTGTTGATTATACCAAAGCCTTTGACTGTGTGGATCACAATAAACTGTGGAAAATACTGAAAGAGATGGGAATACCAGACCACCTGATCTGCCTCTTGAGAAATTTGTATGCAAGTCAGCAAACAGCACTTAGAACTGGACATGAACAGCAGACTGGGTTCCAAATAGGAAAAGGAGTTCGTCAAGGCTGTATATTGTCACCCTGTTTATTTAACTTATATGCAGAGTACATCATGAGAAACGCTGGACTAGAAGAAACACAAGCTGGGATCAAGATTGCCGGGAGAAATATCAATAACCTCAGATATGCAGATGACACTACCCTTATGGCAGAAAGTGAAGAGGAACTAAAAAGCCTCTTGATGAAAGTGAAAGTGGAGAGTGAAAAGTTGGCTTAAAGCTCAACATTCAGAAAACGAAGATCATGGCACCTGGTCCCATCCCTTCATGGGAAATAGATGGGGAAACAGTGGAAGCAGTGTCAGACTTTATTTTGGGGAGCTCCAAAATCACTGCAGTTGATGACTGCAGCCATGAAATTAAAAGACGCTTACTCCTTGGAAGGAAAGTTATGACCAACCTAGATAGCATATTCAAAAGCAGAAACATTACTTTGCCAACAAAGGTTCGTCTAGTCAAGGCTATGGTTTTTCCCGTGGTCATATATGGATGTGAGAGTTGGACTGTGAGGAAGGCTGAGTGCCAAAGATTTGATGCTTTTGAACTGCAAGGAGATGCAACCAGTCCATTCTGAAGGAGATCAGCCCTAGGATTTCTTTGGAAAGAATGATGCTACAGCTGAAACTCCAGTACTTTGGCCACCTCATGCAAAGAGTTGACTCATTGGAAAAGACTCTGATGCTGGGAGGGATTGGGGGCAGGAGGAGAAGGGACAACAGAGGATGAGATGGCTGGATGGCATCACTGACTCGATGGACGTGAGTCTGGTGAACTCTGGGAGTTGGTGATGGACAGGGAGGGCTGGCGTGCTGCGATTCATGGGGTTGCAAAGGGTAGGACACGACTGAGCGACTGAAGTGAACTGATGTTGAATTCAACATATACATTCAAGCACAGTCCCAATTACTATTGCTGGATAACAAACAACCCCAAATTTGATAGCATAAAATAATCACTTTATTATATTCACAAATTCTAAGTGTTAAGAATTCAGAAAAAGCAAAGTGGTGACAGGATATCTGAGGTCTCAATTAGAAACACTTGAGAGATAAGAGTGACTCCGTAGCTGGAGACTTGGATCATCTTAAAGTTTGCTTACACACATCTAGTGCTTGATTTTGACAAAAGGTGAGACTTCAGCTGGAACGACTGAGCAGACCATGTGCAAGTGGCCTCTCTCTGTGGCTGCAGCTTTCTCACAACATGGTAGCAAGGTCCCAAGATCATTCCAAGAGAGCTTACTGGGTGCTGTATCACCTTCTATGAGCTAACCTTTGAAGTCTCTTAATATCACTTACTCTGCAGTTACCAAGTCATTTATTTTCAAAGAGAGGGAACTTTTTGCACTTCTTGATGGGATAAGTGCCAAAATCATGTTGCTGGAAGAGTATAATAGGAGCAATGGCACCCCACTCCAGTACTCTTACCTGGAAAATCCCATGGATGGAGGAGCCTGGTAGTCTGCAGTCCATGGGGTCGCTAAGAGTCGGACATGACGGAGCGACTTCACTTTCTCTTTTCACTTTCATGCATTGGAGAAGGAAATGGCAGCCCACTCCAGTGTTCTTGCCTGGAGAATCCCAGGGATGGGGAAGCCTGGTGGGCTGCCATCTATGGGGTCACACAGAGTCGGACACAACTGAAGTGACTTAGCATAGCATAGCAAGGATAGTGTCATTGTTTGAAAATACAGTCTGCCATGGACTCAAAATAAAATATTTCCATTAATATTTCCAAAATATTCTATAAAGGACCCTGTTGAGAATGCATATTTTAGAGCCATGGGAAATCAATCAGTAAGAAAGGAGTACTTGTGACTGTATCTACATTGTTAAAGATCACTTCTGGAGGGATGATTTAAGTATATAAAACGGTAAATATAGATAAGTCCCTGAGAAGTTTCTAGAAGTAGTCCCAATGAGAAATAGTGGTAGCTCTAGACTACGGTTGAGGGGAAATGGGAAAAACTACATGGATTTGATAAAAGTGTCAGATAAAATCCATAGGATTTGCTGACAAATGGATACAGGGCAGAGGTGGTGAAAGAGATGAACATGTCATAAACAACATCTCTTGTTTGCACAATTTGGAGGGACCATGGTGCCATTCACTAGAGCCATAGGAAAGGTTTAGGGTAAGATTATAATTTGTTTTTTTTTTTTATTTGAATAATAAGAATTACATTTAACATCTTTATGAAATAATTGTTTTTCCAAGAAGAACAGAATTAACTTGGTGTTTAGTTAGATGATGAGTGGCTCTGATGAATTAGCTGGAAGTTATTTTCCAGCTTAAAAATTAGAGGAAAGTATTTTGTTTCTCAAATCTTTAGAAAAATGATCCTTCCTACGTGCTCAAGTTGAGCCCTTTTGTCATCATTATATCACTGTGGCCAAACCACTATTACTTTTCTAGCTCCACCCTGAGTTTATTTCATAATCCATAATTTTAAATATCAGAATTCAGCCACACCTGTTGATATTTTTTGAGAATAAAGTGAAGGTCATTGATGCAATTTAACTGAGGAATCTGTTTGGAAGGAGCATTCAGGAAAACCTAGAGTGACAGTGGTAGAAGTGGGTGCCTAATCACTTGGGCTGGCTACAAAAGAACACATTTTGGAAAAGAAGAAAACTGAAAAGAGATCAATGGAAGAAATAACCTGGAAAAATGGGGGCTCAGTCTCTGGAGGTGATTGTCCTCTGGCCATTTCTCCTTGCCACTCTCTCTGAAATAAAGAACTGAAAGAAGACAGAAAAGATCCTTTCTGGATTTTATTGTTTTGCTTGAAAATAACACTTTAGCAAATATTAGTTTTGTAATTGAAATTATGGGTCTCCTTAAAATGGGAGAATTACATTTCTATGAAATGCCATTTTACATCCTATAACATTTTCTTTTTCCTACTTTTTCAAAGAACAGTAGTTTTAATTTGTAAAGTGGAGTTTATAATACCCCCCTAGCGAAATTGTGGTTGATATGAAATAATATATGTAAAGGACCTCAGCACAGAACTAGAATTATGTTATGTACTTGGTAAATGTTTATACATTACTTTTATGTATTGCTATTGATGATGTAATCAAAGGCATTTTTTAAAGTATAGAGCCCCAACCAGTAACGCTGAAGAAGCTGAAGTTGAACAGTTCTATGAAGACCTACAAGACCTTTTAGAACTAACATCCGAAAAAGATGTCCTTTTCATTATAGGGAACTGGAATGCAAAAGTAGGAAGTCAAGAAACTCCTGGAGTAACAGGAAAATTTGGCCTTGGAATACGGAATGAAGCAGGGCAAAGACTAATACAGTTTTGCCAAGAAAATGCACTGGTCATAACAAACACCCTCTTCCAACAACACAAGAGAAGACTCTATACATGGACATCACCAGATGGTCAACACTGAAATCAAATTGATTATATTCCTTGCAACCAAAGATGGAGAAGCTCTATACAGTCAGCAAAAACAAGACCAGGAGCTGACTGTGGCTCGGATCATGAACTCCTTATTGCCAAATTCAGACTGAAATTGAAGAAAGTAGGGAAAACCACTAGACCATTCAGGTATGACCTAAATCAAATCCCTTATGATTATACAGTGGAAGTGAGAAATAGATTTAAGGGCCTAGATCTGATTGATAGAGTGCCTGATGAACTATGGATGGAGGATTCGTGACATTGTACAGGAGACAGAGATCAAGACTATCCCCATGGAAAAGAAATGCAAAAAAGCAAAATGGCTGTCTGAGGAGGCCTTACAAATAGCTGTGAAAAGAAGAGAAGCAAAAAGCAAAGGACAAAAGGAAAGATAGGCATCTGAATGCAGAGTTCCAAAGAATAACAGGAAGATATGAGAAAACCTTCCTCAACAATCAATGCAAAGAAATAGAGGAAAACAACAGAATGGGAAAGACTAGAGATCTCTTCAAGAAAATCAGAGATACCAAAGGAACATCTCATGCAAAGATGGGCTCGATAAAGGACAGAAAGGGTATGGACCTAACAAAAGCAGAAGATATTAAGAAGAGGTGTCAAGAATACACAGAAGAACTGTACACAAAAGATCTTCACGACCCAGATAATCACAATGGTGTGATCACTGACCTAGACCCAGACATCGAGGAATGTGAAGTCAAGTGGGCCTTAGAAAGCATCACTACGAACAAAGCTAGTGGAAGTGATGAAATTCCATTGGAGCTATTTCAAATCCTGAAAGATGTTGCTGTTAAAGTGCTGCACTCAATATGCCAGCACATTTGGAAAATTCAGCAGTGGCCACAGGACTGGAAAAGGTCAGTTTTCATTCCAATCCCAAAGAAAGGCAATGCCAAAGAATGCTCAAACTACCGCACAGTTGCACTCATCTCACACGCTAGTAAACTAATGCTCAAAATTCTCCAAGCCAGGCTTCAGCAACATGTCAACCATGAACTTCCTGATGTTCAGGCTGGTTTTAGAAAAGACAGAGGAACCAGAGATCAAATTGCCAACATCTGCTGGATCATGGAAAAAGCAAGAGAGTTCCTGAAAAATATCTATTTCTGCTTTATTGACTATGCCAAACCCTTTGACTGTGTGGATCACAATAAAGTGTGGAAAATTCTGAAAGACATGGGAATACCAGACCATCTGATCTGCCTCTTGAGAAATCTGTATGCAGGTCAGGAAGCAACAGTTAGAACTGGACATGGAACAACAGACTGGTTCCAAATAGGAAAAGGAGTACGTCAAGGCTGTATATTGTCACCCTGTTTATGTAATTTATATGCAGAGTACATCATGAGAAACGCTGGGCTGGAAGAAGCACAAGTTGGAATCAAGATTGCCGGGAGAAATATCAATAACCTCAGATGTGCAGATGACACCACCCTTATGGCGAAAGTGAAGAGGAACTAAAAAGCCTCTTGATGAAAGTGAAAGTGGAGAGTGAAAAAGTTGGCTTAAAGCTCAACATTCAGAAAACAAAGTTCATGGAATCCGGTCCCATCACTACATGGGAAATAGATGGGGAAACAGTGGAAACAGTATCAGACTTTATTTTTCTGGAGCTCCAAAATCACTGCAGATGGTGACTGCAGCCATGAAATAAAAAGATGCTTACTCCTTGGAAGGAAAGTTATGACCAACCTAGATAGCATATTCAAAAGCAGAGACATTGCCAACAAAGGTCCATCTAGTCAAGGCTATGGTTTTTCCAGTGGTCATGTATGGATGTGAGAATTGGACTGTGAAGAAGGCTGAGCGCCGAAGAATTGATGCTTTTGAACTGTGGTGTTGGAGAAGACTCTTGAGAGTCCCTTGGACTGCAAGGAGATCCAACCAGTCCATTCTAAAGGAGATCAGCCCTGGGATTTCTTTGGAAGGAATGATGTTAAAGCTGAAACTCCAGTACTTTGGCCACCTCATGCGAAGAGTTGACTCATTGGAAAAGACTCTGGTGCTGGGAGGGATTGGGGGCAGGAGGAGAAGGGGACAACAGAAGATGAGATGGCTGGATGGCATCACTGACTCGATGGACGTGAGTCTGGGTGAACTCAGGGGGTTGGTGATAGACAGGGAGGTCTGGCGTGCTGTGATTCATGGAGTCGCAAAGAGTAGGACACCACTGAGCGACTGAACTGAACTGAACTGAGAGCAGGTTTGATCATTTTCTGGAGTGTATCAAAGCAATATGACACTGAAATAAGTTGCAGAAAACCTCAGCTATGTTTTCATTAGCAGCAGCAATAAACATGTAGAGAGCACACTATTCTTAGGAAACTTCTTGGCCTATCTGAGACCTAGAACTAATTTAATTAATACAATACTATTGAATACAGAGAGCCTTTTCTGAAGACATCTATAAGCTGTATGTAGAAAGACAGTGTATTAGTGGAAAAGAGAAAGACATAACATTTGCAAGACTCACAATTTATAATTATGATCAAGACCCTAATCTGCATTGGAGAAAGAGGGAATCTACTGAGCTAGCTCTGCATTGTGAAATCTAGTCCTCAATTTTTCTTAAGATAGAATCATTTACAAATCTCCAAAGTATATACATATTGAAGAGAACAGTTAATATTGGATAGGATCCTATTCTAAGTAAAGTCATGTGTGATTTTTTTTTTCAATTTTTAATTGAAGGATAATTGCTTTACAATGTTGTGTCAGTTTCTGCTATACATCAACATGAATCAGACATAGGTATGCATATGTCTCCTCCCTCTTGAAACTTTCCCACCACCAACCCCATCCCAGCACTCTAGGCTGTCACAGGACAAATTGAGCCAGTAGCATTGAAACACATACATTACTGTATGTAAAATAGATAGCCAGTGGGAATTCCTGTATGATGCAAGCAGGCGTGTGTGACCTTAAAGTTAATTTTTAGCAATAGTTGCAATTCAAACATTTCGGATTTCATCTTGTACAACACACTGTTAAAACCGTTTCATCCTGTCTTTTACATATAATTTCATATGGTATATGTTTTACATTATTAAACTGATTGCTTAAATTCTCCTGAAACAAGCATTATGGATAGAAAGTATAACAGATGTTTAAATGAGGATACCATTGAATGTTCCTAATCTTGACTGTAACTCTTGGCATATAGTATACATTCAGGAAATGTTTGTTGAATGAACTATCTGCTTTCACACTGAAGCAAAACAGTGTAGTATTGAGCAATATTAGCATAGTCCACTAAAGCCTACTATCAAACTAGTGATAATATTCAGTTGCATAAATAATATATAATTTAATGATATGCTTCTTTTCCTGCTTCTTTCCTAATGAAAGAAAGATGAGAAAATCAGTGTCCAATGAAAATTTAGTGAGAAGTTATAAAAGGTATTCTTTATTTGATTTATTTAATGATATGATAATTATATTGAAATAGTACTCCTGCAGATATATTATTTTAAAGATTTATGCAAGATAAAAAAGTAGTTATACATGTTTATAAATCCTGTGATATTGTCAAAATATAATTTTGAAAACTACAGTTTTCATCAAATTTAAATGAAATTGTCATATATAAATTCAGTAATGGTATGTGAGGTCTAAAATTAGAGCTCTAATTTGTGTTTGATTTAGACTAATATTTATTAAGAGTTATACTAATAGCTAGTTTAGATAATAAAATTATATGACTATGTTTAAATATATTCGTAATGCTTACAACTAATACTGAAGACACTTTCAGGAACGATACTCCTGAAGATGGTTAACATAATAACTGAACAAGAAAATCTATTCAGAATAGAATTTAAAAGAGATTAATAAATTATAGTCATTTTTCTTCTTGAGAATACCTGTGTTGGAATGAATCTTCTCCTAAGGAGGTGACATTACATAATGCAAATGATATGATGGGTAAAGAATTACAGTATAGCATTATTGCATTTATAAGCAGATGTTATTTTTGTGTTTCATCTGTATTGTGAGGACCTGAGGACTCTGGCATGGACTCTGATTTAGTTGTCTTTGAATTTTCCTCAGTCCACGACAGTGACAAATAGGCATAAAGAAGACAAATATCATGCTTCTTAACTGAGCTGGATTCGTTTTCTTCAGGGGCAATAAGCATGCTTTCCCCACTGCCCCCTATCTTGTGTATTCCTAGAGCTGGAACCAAGAGATATTATCTCCCAGACTCTCTGGCCACCAGGATTGCAGTGCAGACCTGACTGCAAAAGGTATTCACATGGAGTGTGCCAGGCTGAAGGCAGGTTAAGCCATTACTGCCCCTTTGACTGGCTTCAGCAGATGACAAATGTGACATTCTGTGCAGTTTTAGGCAATCTTCAGACCACTTCCTCATGTTTTGAGCAAATGAAATCTTAGCTATATTTCCCTGTTATTTCTGACAGCTACTATGGCATTCCTCAGCAGCTAACTCTCTATATTATGTTGATTACAGCTGGCAGACTTTAAAGTGATGTCTGTATTATTGATCAATCGATGACTTAAAATACTTAACAAAGTATCTAAGTAAGGTTACTTCAAAACGACTCTTTAATTAGGAATAAACCAAGAAAATGAACCATGGACTTAAAGCAACCTGGTTTTATGTCCCCAAACTGCAACCATATAAGCTTAAGTCAAAAAAACGTCTCTCTCCATATCGGGTATACTGGAGTGGGGTGCCATTGCCTTCTCCAATAATACTATCTGTTAACTGTGCTGCTGCTGCTAAGTCACTTCAGTCATGTCCCACTCTGTGCGACCCATAGACGGCAGCCCATCAGGCTCCCGCGTCGCTGAGATTCTCCAGCAAGAACACTGGAGTATGCCATTTCCTTCTCCAAATCTGTTAAGTGTAGCTATTACCAAAATTCTTAGACTGCTGTGGCTGCCATAACAAAGTACTATAGACTAAGTGGCTTAAACAACAGAAATTTACTTCTCATTGTTCTGGAGACTGGGAAGTCCAAGAGGCCATCAAGGTAGGTCTTCTTCTGAGGCCTCTCCTCTTGGCTTCTGGTCTGCTGCTATCCTGCTTGTGTTCACAGGACCCCTTCTTTGTGTGTACACTGGGGAGAAAGAGACAGAGATCTCTCATCTTCTTCTTATAAAACCACTAATTCTAACAAGTTATGACCCCACCCTGATGACCTTACTCAGTTTTAACTTCCTCCTAAAAGTCTTATCTCAATATACAATCACATGTGGGTTAAGAACTCAACGTATCAGTTGAGGATGGCGGCAAGGGATGGGGGGGTGGGTACACAGTTCATTCCTTAGAATTCATTAAACTGATATGAAGATTAAAACTATGAAACTGATGAAAATGCTAATGAGACTAGGAGTTCATATGGTTGTCATTTTACCTTCCAAATTTGTAAGTTTAGAATATCTTTTTTCCCATCATTTAAAATAACATAGCTATGCTGCTGCTGCTGCTAAGTCACTTCAGTCATATCCAACTCTGTGCAACCCCATAGACAGCAGCCCATCAGGCTCCAGCTATATCTTAACCTAATTCAATCTATTCCCTAATAAAATTAATATGCACCTTGCTAAGTAATACCTCTCTAATAAAATTCAATTATATTTATCATATAGTGATCAAAATTCTACACTTAAATATACTGAAGATTTCTGTTTATAACAAAAATTTATAATACCCTCAAGCTTCTACCCCAAATTTTATAATGTAAATATAAAATTGAGAAAGTCTATTTCCAAACCCTTCTCCCCTCTCAATTACTCCATTACTGAGTCATATAATCCATACATTACCCATCTCTTATTTCTCTATGATTTTCTCAAATTTCTATTATATTTTTTTTATTGCTCCTCTATAATATTTATAATCAGATCAGATCAGTCACTCAGTCATGTCCGACTCTTTATGACCCCATGAATCGCAGCACGCCAGGCCTCCCTGGCCAACACCAACTCCCGGAGGTCACTCAGACTCACATCCAGCAAGTCAGTGATGCCATCCAGCCATCTCATCCTCTGTCGTCCCCTTCTCCTCCTGCCCCCAATCCCTCCCAGCATCAGAGTCTTCTCCAATGGGTCAACTCTTCGCATGAGGTGGCCAAAGTACTGGAGTTTCAGTTTTAGCATCATTCCTTCCAAAGAAATCCCAGGGCTGATCTCCTTCAGAATGGACTGGTTGGATCTCCTTGCAGTCCAAGGGACTCTCAAGAGTCTTCTCCAACACCACAGTTCAAAAGCATCAATTCTTCGGCGCTCAGCCTGCTTCACAGTCCAGCTCTCACAACCATACATGACCACAGGAAAGACTATAGCCTTGACTAGATGGACCTTTGTTGGCAAAGTAATGTCTCTGCTTTTGAATATGCTATCTAGGTTGGTCATAACTTTCCTTCCAAGGAGTAAGCATCTTTTTATTTCATGGCTGCAGTCACCATCTGCAGTGATTTTGGAGCTCCAGAAAAATAAAGTCTGACACTCTTTACACTGTTTCCCCATTTATTTCCCATGAAGTGTTGGGAGCAGATGCCATGATCTTCGTTTTCTGAATATTGAGCTTTAAGCCAACTTTTTCACTCTCCTCTTTCACTTTCATCAAGAGGCTTTTTAGTTCCTCTTCACTTTCTGCCATAAGGGTGGTGTCATCTGCATATCTGAGGTGATTGATATTTCTCCCAGCAATCTTGATTCCAACTTGTGTTTCTTCCAGTCCAGCATTTCTCATGATGTACTCTGCATATAAGTTAAATAAACAGGGTGACAATATATAGCCTTGACGTACTCCTTTTCCTATTTGGAACCAGTCTGTTGTTCCATGTCCAGTTCTAACTGTTGCTTCCTGACCTGCATACAAATTTCTCAAGAGGCAGATCAGGTGGTCTGGTATTCCCATCTCTTTCAGAATTTCCCACAGTTTATTGTGATCCACACAGTCAAAGGCTTAAATTAGCTTTATTTTTTAACTTATTTTACATGTAAATCAGACTTATTACCTTCAACATATCCCACTTCTCCTAACTCACCACACTATAGTCTGACCACTATATTCTTTTCTAATTAATTATACAAAATGTATATATTCTAATCTATGTATAATATTATTTGTGATATAACACACTAGTTGCATTTTATCCTGAATATCCTATGATAGGACTTTTCTAGTAGCTCAGTGGTAAAGAATCTTCCTGCCAGTGCTGGAGACATGGATTTGATCCCTGGGTGGAAAGATCCTCTAGAAAAGGAAATGACAACTCACTCCAGTGTTCTTGCATGGGAAATTCCATGGACAGAGTGGGCTACAGTCCATGGGGTTGCAAAAGAGTTGGACATGATTGAGCGACTAAACAATAATCCTGTGATAATCATCTTCTTAGAGGTGGAAGAGCAAGAGAGTGTAAAAAGCCCTGAATCTGAAACCTAGATTCTAATCTTGCCTGTGTTATTAACTGTGGATCTTTAGTAGTAAGTTGGCTAACTGCTTTGTCATCTGTAGAAATAAACAATTACACTATATGATTTCAAAGCTACTTTTAATAGTATTTTTTAATCTTACATTTATTGAGCATGTACTGCTGAATATTCTGTACTACTATGCTAAGATTCTAAAAAAAAGATTCATAGAGCTTCTTTTGGAATTTTACCCTAGAAGAGAAGACAGTGTCAAAAATAGATGAAAAGAGGAAGAGAGAAGCCTTTTTATACTCTGTTCTTTGATTGTATCATCGGTAAGGGGTTGTACAAAGTATGACACACAGTAATTATTAATAAATATCTATTGAACAAACCAATCAATGCAAATTTAAAACGAGCAGGCAAAAGAAAAAGCATTAAGTTGTAACCATATAGATTGACTCTCATTTGATGGTATAAAATATAATTCAAATTCTGGGTGCCCATTTGACCTGTAATCTCAATCAATCACTTCATATTATGATTCCAAATTAATTATATGCTTTTTCCATCAGAAATAGTATCCATGACTAAACAATAACAAATCTGAGAAAGAAATAGAATCAAATGACCTATGAATTAATGGACTGCTGCTGCTAAGTCACTTCAATCATGTCCGACTCAACCCCATAGACAGCAGTCCACCAGACTCCTCTGTCCCTGGGATTCTCCAGGCAAGAGGACTGCAGTGGGTTGCCATTTCCTTCTCTAGGATTAACAGACTGCTTAGTAAGAATACCACTTCAGCTAGCTAATTGATTTGGTATCAGTTGTTTATAAATCAGTCATAAAGATAATTCTTTAAAATTTGACCAGCATGGCTAATTTAAATTAGTATTCAACAATATAAATCTTACATGCTATATACTATTTATATAACACAAATTATTATTATTCAATAAATATATATTATTATTCAAAATAATAATATATTACTTTACAATCGCAAAACTAAAAGAGTACCACAGATGGATTTTTCCATATTTAATCTATAGCTGTTTGATTTAAACTTAAAAGTAGTATTAAATATGCTACTTCATATAATACCAACTTTTTTTCAACAGGAAGTTCAGGAGGAACAGCCTAATGCATTAATTTTAATCTAATTTTATCATTTATTACCCTCCCCCATATTTTTTACATTGAACACTAAATTGAATGCATTAACCTCTTCTGCTTCTAATGTATATGCTACATTTTTTTCTTTGATTCTTGCTATCCTGAAGCAGCAACATTAAATTCTTTTTTCTCTCAAATTGCAGTTTTAGATGATCATTTATCAGGTGTATATTAGAGGATAATGTGGTTTTTAGCAATTCCATTTACTATATGCTGTCTGTGATCTTTGTACAGAGCTTTCATTTGTCATGGGATTTAACTTTCAGCTGTGTTTAGTTTTGAGGTCTTGAGAACAAATCAATCCATATTCAGACACTTAATGATATAATTTATGCAGTGCAAATGACTTGACTGCCCTCTATCAACCTAAGTCCTTTGAATGGAGTAATAGGTAACAATATGAAAAAAAAAAAAGGACCTCTTGGCAAATATAAAAGTTTCACAAAGAAACATGACTTTATAACTTAGCCTTAATGACATTTGGCACAATGTCAGAATCTCCTAGAATGTTCATTTACCCAACACTAAACCAAAATAACCAATGTTCCAATGTGTCTGTTGATTTGTTTTGAAATCTGTTAGAAACTGAAAAGTTAGAGACCAGTAACCCTAAAACTCCTGAACTGAGAAAAATACCACAACATGTATGACCAAGAATTCACTCAATGTCTTCCATAGGAAAATTCTCCCTGGGTATATTGAAAATATCGTTCATAAAGTAACAAATTATCTCCTGCGTCATATTGGAGAATACAAATGTAAAATAAATGAAAATTGATCAGGGTAAATTACCTAGCATTGTTTTATTGTCAGAATTGTTTACAGTTTGTTTGAATAAGTAGTGACTAGTTTTTAAATTAGTCTTATCTCATTAAGATTTATCTTGCTAGTTGATAAAGTGAATTTAACACTTCATTAATCATTTTGTTTGTGACAATCACCAAAGTGTTCCAGTTATTATTTGAATAGCATTTTATCAGGTATCTGCTTCAAGGTAATTGTATTACATTATTTTGTCTCAATTTATAAAAGAAATCTTTATGCTATCCTTACTTCCTCAGGTGTTCATAATTAAAACTATAAGTTATTGATTTCAAATAACTTTTCATCTTTTCAAATGGAAGACCCAAAGATTTATGAAAAGATTTTAGGCACTCTGAAGTTTAGTATATTTTATTTCTGTAAAGGCCTATTTGTGGTTAATTATTAATGACCTAAAGAGATTGAGTATCCTTTTTTCTTTAAAATTTTTTATTTTTAATGGAGTATAGTTGATCAACAACATTGTTCTTGAGGTTCGAATTTTAACAACAAAAATTAAGGTGGTGGCAGGCCTTTATTCCTTCTGTAGGCTCTAGGGAAGAATCAGTTCTTTGTCTTTTTCAGCCTCTAGAGGCTGCCTACAGTCCTCTACTTATGGTTCTCTTCTCTTCATCTTCAAAGCCAGCAATCACATTCCTCCAATCTCTGCTTCTGTAGTCACATCAGTTCTCTGACTCTCCTGCCTGTTTCCTTCATAAATACCCTTTTAAGTGTGTTAGATCCACAGGTATAATCCAGGATAATCTCCCCCATCACAAGATTATTACAAGCAAATTTATGCCCATTGATCTGGCATTTAGATAAAATGGACAAATGTCTTGAAAGATACAAACTACCTGATTTCTCCACTGTTAAATAAATCATAGTTCCAATTTGATCATGCTGACACAAAAATGGTAACAAAGACAAACCAAAGGGATTTAAAAATGAATCTAAAAAGAATGCACAAGAATTTTGTAGAGAATATTTACAGTTCAATTTTAGGACATAGAGAACAGCCTCAATATTGGGAGAAAATATAACTATGTTCATGGATGGCATGACTTAAACCAATAAAGGTAATGATTTGGCCCCAAATTAATCTACAGAGCCTTTACAATTTCAATCAAAATTTGAGATCAATATTTTGAAGAATCTGATATATATACTAACATATATACTAACATTTATGTAAGAATAGCTACCCAAGAAGAGTAGTTGAACAGGGTCAAGTCGAGCAAGAATAACAAATAGGGAGAAATCAGCCTGTGAGATGTTAAATTACATTAGAAAGCTATAAGAATGAAAACAATAATATATCTGTCAGAAATAAACAGACAAGTAGAAGAGAAAAGAGTGCTCACCAATGGGCTCATGTATTTATGGATATTATATATTAAAAATTATACTTAAAATCAGTGAGGGAAATGGATTGCACAGTTGAAGGGCTAGAAAATTACCTTGATTTTTGGAGCTAAAGAAAAGCTGGACTTTAATATTATACCACATTTAAAATATGAATTCAAGTTAGATTAAATAATTAAGTGTGGAAGATAAATCTATAAAGCTTAGAAAAATTAATATTTTTGTAAGCTTAGCATGTGAAAGAACTTCTTAAATAAAACTCCAAAAACATAAATTCTAAGTTGAAAAAAAAGATACTTATCAAGTTCACTGTAATTGTTTTTCAGTTTAATAAAACACCTAAAAGTTTTAATATGTGAATGATTAATAAATTATGGATTGATAGAAAATATTTGCAATATGTAAAACTAACAAGAGTTTAGTATGCAGACTATACAAGGAACTCCTACAAAGGAAAAAGAAAAGGTAAGTGCAAAAGAAAAAGAGGCAAATAATATAAATTGGCAATTCACAGAAGGGAAAACATAAACATCCCATATATAGACACTCTTAGCCTCTAGATATTAGAGAAAAACAAATCAAAATAATAATGAGCTAGCACTCTACACTAACAGATGGTTAAAATTTAGAAACTTGAAAATGGGAAATTGTATGCACTGCTGGTGAAAGCCTACAGGGAGAGCTATTTCTGTTGATCTGATACCTAAGAATCCCACTCTCTAATACATGCCTAAACAAACTGAACAAGAATATTTTTTTCATGTTGCTGCTCAGGGCCACTCTAAGTGTCCATGACCAGGAAAATTGGAAGCAAATATGGCAGATATGTTCATAACATGCACTGTCATGCAGCAATGAGAAATAACGCTACTAAATGTATGCATGCCATATGGATACATCTTTAAAAACATTGTGCTGACTGCCTTGAAAAAACAGTCAAGTTTTATAGCACAATTCCATTATAAAATTAAACATATACCTACAAAATCAATGTATATTTTCTAAGAATCAGTTCAGCTCAGTTGCTCGATCATGTCCGACTCTCTGTAATCCCATGAACCACAGCATGCCAGGCCTCCCTGTCCATCACCAACTCCCAAGTTTACACAAATTCAGGTCCGTTGAGAAGGTAATGCCATCCAACATCTCATCCTCTGTCATCCCCTTCTCCTCCTGCCTTCAGTCTTTCTCAGCATCAAGTTCTTTTCCAATGAGTCAGCTCTTCACATCAGGTGGCCAAAGTATTGGAGTTTCAGCTTCAACATCAGTCCTTCCAATGAACACTCAGGACTGATCAAACCACATGGACTGGTTTGATCTTTTTGCAGTCAAAGGGACTCTCAAAAGTCTTCTCCAACACCACAGTTCAAAAGCATCAATTCTTCAGTGCTCAGCTTTCTTTATACTCCAAATCTCACATCTGTACATGACTACTGGAAAAACCATAGCCTTGACGAGATGGACCTTTGTTGACAAAGTAGTGCCTCTGCTTTTTAATATGCTGTCTAGGTTGGTCATAACTTTCCATCCAAGGAGTAAGTGTGTTTTAATTTCATGACTGCAGTCACAATCTGCAGTGATTTTGGAGCCCAAAAAATAAAGTCAGCCACTATTTCCCCATCTATTTCCCATGAAGGGACGGGACCAGATGCCATGATCTTCATTTTCTGAATGTTGAGTTTTAAGCCAACTTTTTCACTCCCCTCTTTGACTTTCATCAAGAGTCTCTTTAGTTCTTCTTCACTTTCTGCCATAAGGGTGGTGTTATCTGCATATCTGAGGTTATTGATACTCCTCCTGGCAATCTTGATTCCAGCTTGTGCTTCTTCCAGCCCAGCATTTCTCATGATGTACTCTACATAGAAGTTAAATAAGCAGGGTGACAATATACAGACTTGACATACTCCTTTTCCTATTCGGAACCAGTCTGTTGCCCCATATCCAGTTCTAACTGTTGCTTCCTGATCTGCATATAAGTTCCTCAGGAGGCAGGTCACGTGGTGTGGTATTCTCATCTCTTTCAGAATTTTCCACAGTTTATTGTGATCCACACAGTCAAAGGCTTTGGCATAGTTAATAAAGCAGAAATAGATGTTTTTCTGGAACTCTTCTTTTTCGATGATCCAATGGATGTTTGCAATTTTATCTATGTTTCCTCTGCCGCTTCTAAAACCAGCCTGAACATCTGGAAATTCATGGTTCATGTATTGCTGAAGCCCGGCTTGGAGAATTTTGAGCATTACTTTACTAGTGTGTGAGATGAGTGCAATTGTGCAGTAATTTGAGCGTTTTTGGCATTGCCTTTCTTAGGCATTGGGATAAAAACTGACCTTTTCCAGTCCTGTGGCCACTGCTGAGTTTTCCAAATTTGCTGACATATTGAGTGCAACACTTTCACAGCATCATCTTTTAGGATTTGAAATAGCTCAACTGGAATTCCTTCACCTCCACTAGCTTTGTTCGTAGTGATGCTTCCTAAGGTCCACTTGACTTAAATATACATTCATATATATATATCATACACAAATGATGACCTGTGGGCAAATTTTTAAAAACAACGTAAAAAACACATGGACTAAGGATGAGAGTGTGCCATGAACTGTGAACAATGGTTAACACAATTATCTGCTTCTAAAACAATTAATTAAGTGTTCCTAATGAAGGCACTTTTGCCAATTTCTGAAGACAGAGATAAATGTGTAAAGGTGGTTCTGCTAAGCTAGAGTAGACTTAAGATGAGGAGTCTCCATCATGGTAAAGGAATTCAAGGTATGTGTGAAATAATATTTCCTTCTCCTTAAAGATATTTACAAGTATTCAGGGGCTGAGATATACCATGCAGCTGTAACAAGACCCGTGTATGCATGAAAGGTGTATAACAAAGGAGAAATATACAGGATAAAGATCCACAATCCATGTTTGTGGCAGCACAAGTGATTGGGCAGTGGAAATGGCCAGCAGACTCTCCTCAGAGAAACATTCCATATTGTGTAATGACAAATATAATCAGAGCAACACAGATTGCAGCCTTAGGTAGGAACTGAAGAATGCCTTGTTTGCCCTGAGAAGCCGAAGAACCTTGCCAAGGGATCAACTGTGTGTCAGAAGCTACTTGGGAAACACCTCATGGCTCCCCTTGAAGGTATAATATAACTCTTGTAATTTCATATGTAAACAAATTTATTTAAATAAGCATGATTGTATTATGTAAAAATAAACAGATATGCCTTTATAAGTGTACATTTTTTGTTTGTGTAACAAGTTAAGCCTGAGCGCCTCAACTCCAAGAATTTTTGAATCTTTGACGAGGACACACTGAAATGGGACTAGGCTAAAGTTGAGCAGCTTCATCTTGGCTAAAAGCTGATAAATCAGTACATTCAAATTCAAATACACCAGACTTTAGGAAGTACTTTATGGTAAAATCATCATGTGACTATTTCTTCAGGTCCATAGGACCATGCATGTTCCACAGGTAAAGAATGAGTTTCTGCTAAGAGGAAAGGAAATTCTTGCTTTCACCATTCTAAGAATAGGTCAAGAGAAGAGCATGATAAAATTATGTGACAGGCAGACCTAAGTGTGGAGTAAGAATGAAACTTGCTCTTCTCTCCAGGCCCCCATATCATTTGTCCTAGACTCAGAATTATGGTAATATCTGTGGTCCACACTGGTGTGAAGACAGACTGAGAGGCTAGCTTGGTCAAGGACTCTAGAACAGAGGTCAGAACATATTTTGGGGGAAAATATAAATATTAAATATTTAAATTTTGCTAGTGAGATGGTGGAGAAGGCAATGGCACCCCACTCCAGTACTCTTGCCTGGAAAATCCCATGGATGGAGGAGCCTGGTGGGCCGCAGTCCATGGGATTGCTGAGGGTTGGACATGACTGAGCAACTTCACTTTCACTTTTCACTTTCATGCATTGGAGAAGGAAATGGCAACCCACTCCAGTGTTCTTGCCTGGAGAATCCCAGGGACGGCAAAGCCTGATGGGCTGCCATCTATGGGGTCACACAGAGTTGGACACAACTGAAGCGACTTAGGAGCAGCAGCAGCAGCAGTGAGATGGTATCCTTTTCATAACTAATCAATTCTGCTATTGAAATAATAAAGCAACTAGAGATAATACATAAACAAATGGACATGGAGATGTAGTAATAAAACTTTACAAAAACAAGCAGCAGACAAGATTGGGCCCACAGGCTATATTTAGTCGACCCTCACCTACGAACAAGTCTGGAACTTTAAAATAGGGTTCATTTTGATATATGGCAAAACCAATACAATATTGTAAAGTTAAATAAAATAAAATTACATTAAAAAATAAAATAAAACAACAGCACTATGATAACTTTATACAAATAAAAATAAATAAATAAATAAATAAAATATTTACACTGGTTAAAAAATAAAATAAAATAGGGTAAACTACTTTCTTTTAAAATTTACTTCCATGATCATTAGCTTTGGGGAAAGTACCAATGGAAGTTGTAGTATCATCTTAATCGTTTATGTACAAGTATTTACTGTAATCCAAGTCCCCTAAACATCAGATATGCAGATGACACCACCCTTATGACAGAAAGTGAAGAGGAACTAAAAAGCCTCTTGAAGAAAGTGAAAGAGGAGAGTGAAAAAGTTGGCTTAAAGCTCAACATTCAGAAAATAAAAATCATGGCATCTGGTCCCATCACTTCATGGGAAATAGATGGGGAAACAGTGGAAACAGTGTCAGACTTTATTTTGGGGGATCCAAAATCACTGCAGATGGTGACTGCAGCCATGAAATAAAAAGACGCTTACTCCTTGGAAGGAAAGTTATGACCAACCTAGATAGCATATTGAAAAGCAGAGACATCACTTTGCCAACAAAGGTCCAACTAGTCAAGGCTATGGTTTTTCCAGTGGTCATGTATGGATGTAAGAATTGGACTGTGAAGAAAGCTGAGCACTGAAGAATTGATGCTTTTGAACTGTGGTGTTGGAGAAGACTCTTGAGAGTCCCTTGGACTGCAAGGAGATCCAACCAGTCCAATCTAAAGGAGATGAGCCCTGGATGTTCTTTGGAAGAAATGATGCTAAAGCTGAAATTCCAGTACTTTGGCCACCTCATGGGAAGAGTTGACTCATTGGAGAAGACTCTGGTGCTGGGAGGGATTAGGGGCAAGAGGAGAAGGGGACGACAGAGGATGAGATGGCTGGGTGGCATCACTGACTCGATGGACATGAGTTTGAGTGAACTCCGGGAGTTGGTGATGGACAGGGAGGCCTGGAGTACTGCGATTCATGGGGTTGCAAAGAGTCAGACACGACTGAGCGACTGAACTGAACTGAGCAACAGAAATGTTTTAATTTTAGTTTATTTTTCCATCTGAAAATGTGTCTACTTTGCTTTCACTCATGGGGAGTATTTTTACTAGATATTTTTATTCATTTTTATTTCAGCAGTTTAAAGATGTTTCTGCACACTCTTCTGAACTGTCCTTCATAGCTTCTGATAAGATATTAGTAGTCATTTGAATCACTGTTCTCCTGTATGAAGTATGTCATTTTCTCCTGTATTTCAAAGTTTTCTGCTATCTTTAGTTTTTAGCAGTGTCTGAGAATCAGGGATGGTTTTCTTCTTATTTATCCTTTGCGCATTGCACTAAGCTTCTTAAATGCGTAAATTTGGGAAATTTTTTGTCATTCTTTTTGGCACCCATTCTTTCTGTATAGTCTTATGTAACTCCCAATATACATATCCAAGACCTTTAATTCCCCAAGACCTTTTGATACTGTTTCACCAGTTCCTGAGATTCTAGTCATTCATTTTTTTTCCTCTGTTCTACATATTCTATAGTTTCTATCATCTAATTTACCGAATGACCAACCTAGATAGCATATTAAAAAGCAGAGACATTACTTTGCCAACAAAGGTCCATCTAGTCAAGGCTATGGTTTTTCCAGTGCTCATGTGTGGATGTGAGAGTTGGACTGTGAAGAATGCTGAGCACCGAAGAATCGATGCTTTTGAACTGTGGTGTTGGAGGAGACTCTTGAGAGTCCCTTGGACTGCAAGGAGATCCAACCAGTCCATTCTGAAGGAGATCAGCCCTGGGATTTCTTTGGAAGGACCAATGCTAAAGCTGAAACTCCAATACTTTGGCCACCTTACGTGAAGAGTTGCCTCATTGCAAAAGACCCTGACGCTAGGAGGGATTGGGAGCAGGAAGAAAAGCGGACAACAGAGGATGAGATGGCTGGATGGCGTCACCGACTCAATGGGCATGAGTTTGAGTGAACTCCAGGAGTTGGTGATGGACAAGGAGGCCTAGAGTGCTGCAATTCATGGGGTTGCAGAGTCAGACATGACTGAGCGACTGAACTGAATTGAACTGAATTTACAGTCTTTCTTTTGTTATCTCTGAAAGCGAAAGTCTGAAAGTCACTTAGTACTCTTTGTGACCCCATGGACTATACAGTCCATGGAATTCTCCAGGCCAGAATATTGGGGTGGGTAGCTTTTCCTTTCTCCAGGAAATCTTTCCAACCCAGGGATCAAACCCACGTCTCCTGCATTGCAGGCAGATTCTTTACCAGCTGAGCCACAAGGGAAGCCCTATTCTCTACTGTTAAGTGCATTTCCTGACTTTTTCTTTCCTATATTGTATATTCAGTCCTACAACTTCCATATTATTCTTTTTACTATCCTCTAATTATCCACTGAATAGTTCTATTGGTGAAAATATTTTTTTATTATGTCCCTGGGTCTAATTAATAACTGTTTTAAAAATCCTTGTTAACAAATTGCAACATCTGGATCATCTCAGGGTTTATTTTTAGTGATTATTTTTTCTCCTGAAAATGGGTTACATTTTCCTAGTTTTGTGGATGTTGAATAATTTTGGATTTTATACTGGGTGTTGTTAACATTATATTGTGGAGACTCTAGATTCTGTTATAAATTTCTAAAAAGATTTTTGGTTTTGTTTGTTTTAGAAAGCGTTTAACTTGGTTGAGCACAAAGTGCAAATGACAGATGAAACCCTGTTCCACTGTTTTATCGTTTGTTGAGCACCTTTCAGCCTGTCTTAAGCATACATGGTATGGGACTCAGTCAGAGATTTGGAGATTGTTTACATACAGAATTACCTGATTTCTCTGGCTCTCTGCTTTTCAGGACTCCCTTCTCACTCATTCACTTTCCAGTAGCTGTGATAGTCTTGAATGTCAACCTCTGATTTTTAAGGCAGAAAAGACTGAATTTTCTATTGGATGTTTGCGTGTGTGTGTGTGTGTGTGTGTGTGTGTGTGTGTGTGTGTGGATAGAACACAACATGGGATCTACTTCCTGACAAAGTTTCAAATGTATGTTACAGTATTGTTATAAGGACAACGTTGAACAGTAGATCTATAGAACTTACTCATCTGGTATAACTGAAACTTCACACCCATTGAATAGTAACTTCCTGTCTCCCCTGACACTGAAATCACATTGATTATATTCATTGCAGCCAGAGATGGAGAAGCTCTATACAATCAGCAAAAACAAGACCAGGAGCTGACTATGGCTCAGACCATGAACTCCTTATTGCCAAATTCAGACTGAAATTGAAGAAAGTAGGGAAAACCACTAGACCATTCAGGTATGACCTAAATCAAATCCCTTATGATTATACAATGGAAGTGAGAAATAGATTTAAGGGCCTAGATCTGATAGAGTGCCTGATGAACTATGGAATGAGGTTTGTGACATTTTACAGGGGACAGGGATCAAGACCATCCCCATGGAAAAGAACTGCAAAAAAAGCAAAATGGCTGTCTGGGGAGGCCTTACAAATAGCTGTGAAAAGAAGAGAAGCAAAAAGCAAAGGAGAAAAGGAAAGATATAAATATCTGAATGCAGAGTTCCAAAGAAGAGCAAGAAGAGATAAGAAAGACTTCTTCAGCGATCAATGCAAAGAAATAGAGGAAAACGACAGAATGGGAAAGACTAGGGATCTCTTCAAGAAAATGAGATACCAAAGGAACATTTCATGCAAAGATGGGCTCTATAAAGGACAGAAATGGTATGGACCTAACAGAAGCAGAAGATATTAAGAAGAGGTGGCAAGAATACACAGAAGAACTATACAAAAAAGATCTTCAAGACCCAGATAATTACGATAGTGTGATCACTCACCTAGAGCCAGGCATCCTGGAATGTGAAGTCAAGTGGGCCTTAGAAAGCATCACCACGAACAAAGCTAGTGGAGGTGATGGAATTCCAGTTGAGCTATTCCAAATCCTGAAAGATGATGCTGTGAAAGTGCTACACTCAATATGCCAGCAAATTTGGAAAACTCAGCAGTGACCACAAGATTGGAAAAGGAGAGTTTTCATTCCAATCCCAAAGAAAGGCAATGCCAAAGAGTGCTCAAACTACCGCACAGTTGCACTCATCTCACACATTAGTAAAGTAATGCTCAAAATTCTCCAAGCCAGGCTTCAGCAATATGTGAACCGTGAACTTCCTGATGTTCAAGCTGGTTTTAGAAAAGGCAGAGGAACCAGAGATCAAATTGCCAACATCCGCTGGATCATGGAAAAAGCAAGAGAGTTCCAGAAAAACACCTATTTCTGCTCTATTGACTATGCCAAACCCTTTGACTGTGTGGATCACAATAAACTGTGAAAAATTCTGAAAGAGATGGGCATACCAGACCACCTGACCTGCCTCTTGAGAAATTTGTATGCAGGTCAGGAAGCAACAGTTAGAACTGGACATGGAACAACAGACTGGTTCCAAATAGGAAAAGGAGTACGTCAAGGCTGTATATTGTCACCCTGTTTATTTAACTTATATGCAGAGTACATCATGAGAAACTCTGGACTGGAAGAAACACAAGCTGGGATCAAGATTGCTGGGAGAAATATCAATCACCTCAGATATGCAGATGACACCACCCTTATGGCAGAAAGTGAAGAGGAACTAAAAAGCCTCTTGATGAAAGTGAAAGAGGAGAGTGAAAAAGTTGGCTTAAAGCTCAACATTCAGAAAACGAAGATCATGGCATCTGGTCCCAACACTTCATGGGAAATAAATGGGGAAACAGTGTAAAGAGTGTCAGACTTTATTTTTCTGGAGCTCCAAAATCACTGCAGATGGTGACTGCAGCCATGAAATTAAAAGACGCTTACTCCTTGGAAGGAGAGTTATGACCAACCTAGATAGCATATTCAAAAGCAGAGACATTACTTTGCCAACAAAGGTCCATCTAGTCAAGGCTATGGTCTTTCCTGTGGTCATGTATGGATGTGAGAGCTGGACTGTGAAGAAGGCTGAGTGGTGAAGAATTGATGCTTTTGAACTGTGGTGTTGGAGAAGACTCTTGAGAGTCCCTTGGAGTGCAAGGAGATCCAACGAGTCCATTCTGAAGGAGATCAGCCCTGGGATTTCTTTGGAAGGAATGATGCTAAAGCTGAAACTCCAGTACTTTGGCCGCCTCATGCGAAGAGTTGACTCATTGGAGAAGACTCTGATGCTGGGAGGGATTGGGGGCAGGAGGAGAAGGGGACGACAGAGGATGAGATGGCTGGATGGCATCACTGACTCGATGGATGTGAGTCTGGGTGAACTCTGGGAGTTGGTGATGGACAGGGAGGCCTGGCGTGCTGCGATTCATGGGGTCGCAAAGAGTCGGACACGACTGAGCAACTGATCTGATCTGTCTCCCCTGACCCAGTCCCTGGTAACATTCTACCATCAGCTTCTATGAGTTTGACTATTTTAGACATCTCATATAAGTGGAATCATGCAGTATTTGTCCTTATGTGACTGACATTCATTTAGCATAATGTACTCAAGACTCATTTCAGTTCAGTTCAGTCACTCAGTCATGTCTGACTCTTTGCAACCTCATGAAGTGCAGCATGCCAGGTCTCCCTGTCCATCACCAACTCCCGGAGTTCACTCAGACTCACATCCAGCGAGTCAGTGATGCCATTCAGCCATCTCATCCTCTGTCATCCTCTTCTCCTCCTGCCCCCAATCTTTCCCAGCATCAGAGGCTTTTCCAATGAATCAACTCTTCGCATGAGGTGGCCAAAATACTGGAGTTTCAGCTTTAGCATCATTTCTTCCAAAGAACACCCAGGGCTGATCTCCTTTAGAATGGACTGGTTGGATCTTCATGCAGTCCAAGGGACTCTCAAGAGTCTTCTCCAGCACCACAGTTCAAAAACATCAATTCTTCGGCGCTCAGCTTTCTTCACAGTCCAACTCTCACATCCATACATGACCACAGGAAAGACTATAGCCTTGACTAGATGGACCTTTGTTGGCAAAGTAATGTCTCTGCTTTTGAATATGCTATCTAGGTTGGTCATAATTTTCCTTCCAAGGAGTAAGCATCTTTTTATTTCATGGCTTCAGTCACCATCTGCAGTGATTTTGGAGCTCCAGAAAAATAAAGTCTGACACTCTTTACACTGTTTCCCGATCTATTTCCCATGAAGTATTGGGACCAGATGCCATGATCTTCGTTTTCTTTTTTTTTTTTTTTTAATTTTTTTTTTATTTTGCTTAACTTTACAATATTGTATTGCTTTTACTATACATCGAGATGGATCCGCCACCAGAATACACGTGTTCCCCATCCTGAACCCTCCTCCCTCCCCCCTTCCCACACCATCCCTCCAGGTCATCCCAGTGCTCCAGTCCCAGGCATCTGTTATAGGGCATCGTACCTGGACTGACTTGTTTCAGATATTATATTATACATATTTCAATGCTATTCTCCCCAATCATCCCACCCTCTCCCAGTCCCAGAGTCCAAAAGTCTGTTCTATACATCAGTGTCTCTTTTGCTGTCTCATAATCAGAGTGATTGTTATCATCTTTCTAAATTCCATATATATGTGTTAGTATACTGTATTTGTGTTTTTCTTTCTGGCTTACTTCACTCTGTATAATAGGCTCCAGTTCCATCCACCTCATTAGAACTGATTCAAATGTACTCTTTTTAATGGCTGAGTAATACTCCATTGTGTATATGTACCACAGCTTGCTTATCCATTCATCTGTGGATGGACATCTAGGTTGCTTCCACGTCCTGGCTATTGTAAACAGTGCTGCTATGAACATTGGGGTACACGTGTCTCTTTCAATTCTGGATTTCTCCGTGTGTATGCCCAGCAGTGGGATTGCTGGATCATAAGGCAGTTCTATTCCCAGTTTTTTGAGGAATCTCCATACTGTTCTCCATAGTGGCTGTACTAGTTTGCATTCCCACCAACAGTGTAAGAGGGTTCCCTTCTCTCTGCACCCTCTCCAGCATTTATTGCTTGTGGACTTTTGGATCGCAGCCATTCTGACTGGCGTGTAATGGTACCTCATAGTGGTTTTGATTTGCATGTCTCTGATAATGAGTGATGTTGAGCATCTTTTAATGTGTTTGTTAGCCATCTGTATGTCTTCTTTGGAGAAATGTCATTTAGTTCTTTGGCCCATTTTTTGATTGGGTCGTTTATTTTTCTGGAATTGAGCTGTAGGAGTTGCTTGTATATTTTTGAGATTAGTTGTTTGTCTGTTGCTTCATTTGCTATTATTTTCTCCCATTCTGAAGGCTGTCTTTTCAGCTTGCCTATAGTTTCCTTTGTTGTGCAGAAGCTTTTTAAGTTTAATTAGGTCCCATTTGTTCATTTTTGATTTTATTTCCGATATTCTGGGAGGTGGGTCATAGAGGATCCTGCTGTGATGTAAGTCAGAGAGTGTTTTGCCTATGTTTTCCTCTAGGAGTTTTATGGTTTCTGGTCCTAAAGAATCTAAAGACCTATATATAGAAAACTATAAAACACTGGTGAAAGAAATAAAAGAGGACACTAATAGACGGAGAAATATACCATGTTCATGGATTGGTAGAATCAATATAGTGAAAATGAGTATACTACCCAAAGCAATTTATAGATTCAATGCAATCCCCATGAAGCTACCAACGGTATTCTTCACAGAGCTAGAACAAATAATTTCTCAATTTGTATGGAAATACAAAAAACCTCGAATAGCCAAAGCTATCTTGAGAAAGAAGAACGGAACTGGAGGAATCAACCTGCCTGACTTCAGGCTCTACTATAAAGCTACAGTCATCAAGACAGTATGGTACTGGCACAAAGACAGAAATATAGATCAATAGAACAAAATAGAAAGTCCAGAGATAAATCCATGCACATATGGTCACCTAATCTTTGACAAAGGCGGCAAGAATATACAATGGATTAAAGACAATCTTTTTAACAAGTGGTGCTGGAAAAACTGGTTGAACACTTGTAAAAGAATGAAACTAGAACACATTCTAACACCATCAGATCAGATCAGATCAGATCAGTCGCTCAGTTGTGTCCGACTCTTTGCGACCCCATGAACCGCAGCACGCCAGGCCTCCCTGTCCATCACCAGCTCCCGGAGGTCACTCAGACTCGCATCCATCGAGTCAGTGATGCCATCCAGCCATCTCATCCTCTGTCGTCCCCTTCTCCTCCTGCCCTCAATCCCTCCCAGCATCAGAGTCTTCTCCAATGAGTCAGCTCTTCGCATGAGGTGGCCAAAATACTGGAGTTTCAGCTTTAGCATCATTCCTTCTAAAGAAATTCCAGGATTGATCTCCTTCAGAATGGACTGGTTGGATCTTCTTGCAGTCCAAGGGACTCTCAAGAGTCTTCTCCAACACCACAGTTCAAAAGCATCAATTCTTCGGCACTCAGCCTTCTTCATACCATACACAAAAATAAACTCAAAATGGATTAAAGAGCTAAATGTAAGACCAGAAATGATCTTCGTTTTCTGAATGTTGCGCTTTAAGCCAACTTTGTCACTCTCCACTTTCACTTTCATCAAAAGGGTTTTTAGTTCCTCTTCACTTTCTGCCATAAGGGTGGTATCATCTGCATATCTGAGGTTATTGATATTTCTCCCAGCAATCCTGATCCCAGCTTGTGTTTCTTCCAGTCCAGAGTTTCTCATGATGTACTCTGCATATAAGTTAAATAAGCAGGGTGACAATATACAGCCTTGACGTACTTCTTTTCCTATTTGGAACCAGTCTTGTTCTACGTCCAGTTCTAACTGTTGCCTCCTGACCTGCGTATAGGTTTCTCAAGAGGCAGGTCAGGTGGTCTGGTATTCCCATCTCTCAGAATTTTCCACAGTTTATTGTGATCCACACAGTCAAAGGCTTTAGCATAGTCAATGAAGCAGAAATAGATGTTTTTCTGGAACTCTTTTGCTTTGTGGATGATCCAGCGGATGTTGACAATTTGATCTCTGGTTCCTCTGCCTTTTCTAAAACTTTTTCACTGTACACTTGTAAGAGTGTACAGATCAGATCAGTTCAGTCGCTCAGTCATGTCCGACTCTTTGCGACCCCATGAACCGCAGCACGCCAGGCCTCCCTGTCCATCACCAGCTCCTGGAGATCACTCAGACTCACACCCATCGAGTCAGTGATGCCATCCAGCCATCTCATCCTCTGTCGTCCCCTTCTCCTCCTGCCCTCAATCCCTCCCAGCATCAGAGTCTTCTCCAATGAGTCAAATCTTCGCATGAGGTGGCCAAAATACTGGAGTTTCAGCTTTAGCATCATTCCTTCCAAAGAAATCCCAGGATTGATCTCCTTCAGAATGGACTGGTTGGATCTTCTTGCAGTCCAAGGGACTCTCAAGAGTCTCCAAATTTGGAAAACTCAGCAGTGGCCACAAGATTGGAAAAGGTCAGTTTTCATCCCAATCCCAAAGAAAGGCAATGCCAAAGAATGCTCAAACTACTGAACAATTGCACTCATCTCACACGCTAGTAAAGTAATGCTCAAAATTCTCCAAGCCAGGCTTCAGCAATATGTGAACCGTGAACTTCCTGATGTTCAAGCTGGTTTTAGAAAAGGCAGAGGAACCAGAGATCAAATTGCCAACATCCGCTGGATCATGGAAAAAGCAAGAGAGTTCCAGAAAAACATCTATTTCTGCTGTATTGACTATGCCAAAGCCTTTGACTGTGTAGATCACAATAAACTATGGAAAATTCTGAAAGAGTGTACAATGGTTGCAATATATTCATATTGTAACACTTGTCTTTTGTTTTTTTATAACAGTCATCCTAACAGGTGTGAGGTAGTATCTCAGTGTAGTTTTTATTTGTATTTTCCCTGATATTAGTGATGTTGAATACCTTTTCATAGAATTTTGTCCATTTAGCTTCTTTAGAGAAATTAACTCCCCTGTCCATTTTAATGAAGTCTGTATTTTTTACTACTGAGTCATAGAAGCCCCTTCTACATTTTGGAAATTAATACCTTATCAGATATGTAGTTTGCATATATTTTGTCTCAGTTTATAGGTTTCCCTTTCATTGTTGATTTTTTTCACTATGCAGAATCTTTTTAGTTTGATGTATGTACTGACATTTTTGCCACACAGTACAATGTTAACTTTGGTCTGCTTTTAAGGTAAAAGTTATATTAAGTGGGCAACTCACACTGTGCTCTTCTTCCTTGCAAGTGTCAACTTCCTTCCAGAATCTTCTTGCTTTTGTTCACTCATCAGTGATTTCAGGTTGTTATTCCTGTTGTTGAATGTGGTTTATTCTGAATTTACAATTGTTATCTGTGAAGTTCCTGGGTCTGGTAGGAGCTCACTTAGTCATACTAAAAGTGGAAAACTGAGAAAATGAGCTATAAAATACTATACATAAGGGTCATTTCTCTATCACCACCCTGGATTTGAGTGTTGGTAGCAGCTATGGTTACCTCTGCAGGACAGTTCAATATAGCAATGAAGGAATTTTCCAGAAACTAATGCCATGGCAGATGACAAGAAGGTAACACAGAACAACTTGAAGCATCTAGTCCTGAGAAGCTGAGAGGCAGTGCTTTGACAAACTCTATATTAGATGGAGACTACCATAATGGGGACATGTTTATAACCATAAATCCAGATGGTGTTTGTCTCATTTTAGTCTAGATTGTACATGCAAAAGAAAGGAACCATATTCTTGTAGATGAGCTAAGATATTTTGTTTATAAAAACAGAAAATCTTGAAATAATCTTTACTTATTACATAAGAATGAAGTAAAGGGAAAGAAAGCCAATGCTGAGTTAGAGAACTATAAATTTGAAATAAATATGCAGTATGCAATATTGTTCTTTCTAACACAACTATAATTCTCTGAAACATTACAGACCTCTGGCAGTTAATATTTACCTGGCTTTTAAACTGAACTTGACATTCCTTTATTTCTCTTGGAAATGTTTTTATCACAGAAATATTAGAATTAGAATCACTATTCAACCCACAGTCTCCAAATATTTACATGTTCAATTAAGGAGGATGAATTTTGATGTGCCAAAACTAATTAACTACATGACAACGCCATAAAGAGTCTACTTATCCTACATGCAAGGAAGTAACTGCCATGTTCAGAGGTACAGATGTGGCATTTCTTGTCATCAGAACCTTGTAAAAATGTAAAAGTATAAAATGTATAATATTATAGACATGTTTAGTATAAAGAATAAACACTGAAGCAAAGTGGTTTGAGTATTAAGACCTCAGCTAAGTTTTCCTTGAACTTATTACCTTACAAATCTAAACATGAGTCTAGGACCCTCACACAGGCTGAGGCAGTTTATTATTATAAAGTGGCACAAAGTTGTAATAGACAGAGCAAGTGGCTAAAAGCTCTACTAGCCTCATAAATTTAAGAAAGCCAAAAAAAAAAAAAAAAAAAAACCCTTAGACTCTTGACTTAGTAGTCAAATACTAATAATTCCGAATTATAAAATTACTGATATATAGTGATCTGTGTGATCTGTTACTTTTATGAACACACTTTGGATAGAGGGAAAGCAAGTGAAATTATTCTGAAAACAGTGTATGAGAAGCAGAAATTCCTGCTCCATCTTCTCATCGTTCATGAGTAAGTTAGGGAAAGAATAAATGGGAAGTAAAATCACAGTAAAGTAGTGGAGAAAGAGATGGAGCTTTAGAAATGTTTGGGAATTCCATCAGCATTTGAAAGTATTAAGAGATCTAGAGTTCCACTCCTTAGAAAACAGTACATGCTCTAGTCTAGTCTGGGATCAGCTCTGAAAGCAGAGGACCAGGACAGGAAGAAACACTTGCAGGAGATTTAAGGAAGAATTAGGCAATAAATTGTGTTTTTCCTGATAGTCATACCTTTTGGGGAAGAATGTTTTCTTTAATGTTCCTAGAGTACACTGCAATTTATTAATTGAATGAATAAATCTATATTGACCACTTACTATAAGATATGTACTTGGGGGAAATAGTTGATTAAAAAAAAAAAAAAGGTTTCTGCAATCTAAAAGCTTAGATTTCAGTGGGAGATACAGGCAAGCAAACACACAATCTTAACATAATATGATACCAGGGAGAGAGAACTGCTCTGTAGCAGGAAGCATGTAGGAGAAGGGCTTAATCTAAACTACGGGGAACAATATTCATGGAACACTTCACCAAACTGATGCTTAAGGGAACTGTGCTTTAGAAATACAGGCAAGAGTGTAAAGGCTGAGACATAAAGAATTGATATGAAGATAATAGGGTGAGAAACAAGGGTGAAGAGGTCAATCAAACTCAGTTAGTGAAGCGTCCTGTATACCATTCTAGAGCTTGGTTTTGTCTTGAGACTAGTGGAGAGCTGACGAGGCATGATTTGATTTGCATTTTAGAAAGATCACTGCCTGGAAAATAGATGGTTGTTTGGGGCACAACTAAAGACAAAGAGCTTAGAAGGATCTTGCAATAAATCATGGGAGAGAAGCTCATGGCTTTATTTAGGATAGAAGCAGTGGGGATTCAAGCAAGTGAGGAGATTTGAGAGGTACCAAAGTCATAGAAGGGCCTCCCTGGTGGCTCATAGGTAAAGAATTTGCCTGCCAATGCAGGAGACACAAGAGACGTGGGTTCGATCCCTTGGTAGGGAAGATCCCCTGGAGGAGGAAATGACAACTTACTCCAATATTCTTGCCTGGGAAATCCCATGGACAGAGGAGACTGGTGGGCTACAGTCCATGGGGTCACAAAGAGTCGGACATGACTTTGCAACTGAAAAATAACAACAACGACAAAGGACATAGATGCACCAAGATTTGATGCTTAGTCAAATGTTGGGAGCTTGAAAGAGGGCTGAGGAAGAATCAGTTCAGTTCAGTCGCTCAGTCATGTCCATCTCTTTGTGACCCCATGGACTGCAGCACACCAGGCTTCCCTGTCCATCACCATCACTCATGGAGCTTGCTCAAACTCATGTCCATTGAGTTAGTGAAGCCATCCAAACATCTTGCCCTCTATTGTCCTCTTCACTTCCTGCCTTCAATCTCTCCCAGCATCAGGGTCTTTTCCAGTGAGTCAGCTTTTCCTATCAGGTGGCCAAAATACTGAAGCATCAGTTTCATCAATCCTTCAATAAATATTCAGGACTGATTTCCTTTAGGATTGACTGATTTGATCTCCTTGCTGTCCAAGAGACTCTGAAGAGTCTTCTCCAATAACACAATTAAAAAACATCAATTCCTTGGCACTCAGCTTTCTTTATAGTCCAACTCTTACATCCATACATGATACTGGAAAGACCATGGATTTGACTAGATGGACCCTTGTTGGCAAAGTAATGTCTCTGCATTTTAATATGCTGTCTAGGTTGGTCATAGCTTTTCTTCCACAGAACAAACATGTTTTAATTTCAAGGCTGAAGTCACCATCTGCAGTGATTTTGAAACTCAAGAAAATAAAGTCTGTCACTATTTCCATTGTTTCCCCATCTATTTGTCAGGAAGCGATGGGACTGGATCCCATGATCTTCATTTTTTGAATGTTGAGTTTTAAGCCAGCTTTTTCACTCTCCTCTTTGATTTTCATCAAGAGGCTCTTTAGTTTTTCTTTGCCTTCTGCCATAAGGGTGGTGTCATCTGCATATCTGGGGTTATTGATATTTCTCCCGGCAATCTTGATTCCAGCTTGTGCTTCATCCAGCCCAGTGTTTCTCATGATGTACTCTGCATATAAGTGAAATAAGCAGGGTGACAAGATACAGCCTTGACATACACCTTTCCTGATTTGGAACTAGTCCATTGTTCCATGTCTGGTTCTAACTGTTGCTTTTTGACCTGCTGCTGGAGTCCAGCTCCAGCAGCCAGGGAATCAGCCTGAAGGGGTGAGCAGTGTCAGCAGACAATCATGTAGCCTCTGACTCATAGTACGGAACTACATGTTTATTTCAAGCTTCAGGTTCTCTTTTATACTTTGATGAAAGCATTAGGTCAGAGGTTTGAGATTTTTAGTTTCCCCCACCCAGATTTACTGTCTCCAGAAATCATTGTTGTCCTTCAAAAAGAGTTCCTGCTTTGGGGATTCTCTCAGAATCAGCTTTACTATCTATTATCTACTTTCTCTTATGCGTCCTGTACTTAACTTGTGATTACATTGTAACTCATGCTACATTCCTCAGTTTATTTCTTATCTTTCTAAATCCTGTTTGCCCCTAGCATCTTAAGATCACTATCTCCTAAAAAGGCTTCTAGCTATTCTTAATTATTCCTGAACTGTAAACTCAGCAAACTTCTTTTGCCATAAATATTTCCCTCACAAACAGGTCTCAGATAACAATCCTTCCCATGACCTCAAGCTGCGGCCTACGTGCTCATCCTGGGACATTCTTTGTAAAGATCCTTGAACAAATGTCAATGGTTACTTTATAGATTATTTTCTGGGCACAACCGCAGAAGGCTTTGTGCTTTCTCATGCTTCTCTCAAGCATCTTAACATTCTTTCCAGCCAACTCAACGGAAGAAAAGAAGGAACAAGTCGGAATCACAGGGCCTAACTCCTTCATCCTAGGACCGTGCCTGTGAGATGAGGAGAGGGGTTGGGGCCATGCCTCCATTTTGTCAGTAATGCCTAACGCGGCTCCTGACAACCTGCATACAGATTTCTCAGGAGGCAGGTCAGGTGGTCTGGTACTCCCATCTTTTTATGAATTTTCCACAGTTTGTTGTGATCTACACAGTCAAAGTCTTCAGTGTAGTCAATGAAGCAGAAGTAGATGTTTTATCTGAAATTCTCTTGCCTTTTTGATGATCCAGTGGGTGTTGGCAATCTCATCTCTGGCTTCTCCGCCTTTTCTAAATTCAGCTTGTACATCTGGAAGTTCCCAGTTCATGTCCTATTGAAGGCTGGCTTGGACAATTTTGAGCATTACTTTACTGGCTTGAGAGATGAGTGCAATTGTGCAGTAGCTTGAACATTCTTTGTCATTGCCTTTCTTTGGGATTGGAATGAAAACTGACCTTTTCCAGTCCTGTGGCTGCTGCTGAGTTTTCCAAATTTGCTGGCATATTGAGTGCAGCACTTTCACAGCATCATTTTAGGATTCGAAATAGCTAAGCTGGAATTGCATCACCTCCACTACCTTTGTTCATAGTGATCCTTCCTAAGGCCCTCTTGACTTATTAAATGCTGTTTGGGATTGATTAACAATGTATGATTTGTTGAATGAGGAAACAAAAGACAGGCAGATTTGGAATTGGGGAGTAGAAATAATGAAATCACTTTGTGCATGTTCATTTGAGACATCTGTGGATACCCAACCTAGGATGTCAAATACATAATTCAGTTTGTGGATTAGGACCTGGATGGATGGATGGATGAATTAGAAAGAATGTGTTGAAGGTATGGAGATAGATGAGAACTATGAGGAAGAACATATGGCATGAGAAAAAAAGAGCCAAAAATAGTTACCTGATGTGAAATAACATTTCAGAGATGGAGAAAGGAAGATGCTCTGATAAAGGACACAGAAGAAATGTCCAGAGAGAAAGGAAACCAGGAAAGTGTGTAATCATGGAAGTCAAAGGAGGAGTGTGTAGAAAAAAGAGAAAGTGCTCAAGAAAAAATAATGTTCAACAGCATTGAAAGTTACTGAGAGGACAAATAAAATGGAGACCATAATACTCTGCTACCCTATTGCAGCTTAGCAGATTCCTACTTGATAGAAAAGAAATAAGCTGTGTTTAATGCTTCTTTGTGAATCGGTCAGTCTGGCCAGAGAGTCCAGTTCCCAATGTGCTAGCGTCTCCATCATATTCACAAACACTGGGGCTCATATGCACCCTCTCAGCATCCAGTGTTTGCAATGATCCCACCAATAACTACTATGAGCAAATAAATAAATCCCTCCTTCTTTTCCCCTCCTTTGATCCTCTGCTTTCCAATAAGCATTCAGTACTAAGGAGTCTTAAATGTACAGCTTTGAAAAAGAAAGTCCTCATAAGTAGAAGAATTAAGCAGCATCAAGCAAAAATGCCCATGTTTGGGCATTCTGCTTATCTTCTACAGCAGCTCATCTTCTGTACTATTCTAAAATCATGTTCCTGTGGGCTCTTGATAACCTGGCAGCAGAATCACCTCCCACAGGTTTGCTACCAATTAGAAGCAGTCAACCATTTTTTAACAGTCCATCAATTATAGTGCCCCCCAAAGAGAATAATCCTTACCTCCTTACATTTACACAGAAATACACACACAGAGACAGTCCTCTTCTACACCATTGCTCACTATTTCTGTTTTAGCAAATATTCTTCATTGTATCATAGTTGATTGTTTGTTTGTTTCTTGACTCTGTGCCTTGTGGAATCTTAGTTCCTCCACCAGGAAGACCAGGGATCAAATCCATCCCCCAGCACTGGAAGTACAGAGTCCTAACCACCCGACTGGCAGGGAATTCCCTGTTCAAAACTAAAGTTCTCAGGGAAAAGCTTCATGACATTGGATTTGGGAATGATTTCTCAGATGTCACATTACAATCACAAGGAACAGAAGCAAAATAAACAGATGGACAGCATGAAATTTATAAACTTTCATAATCAAGGGGCAACAAACAACAGAGTGAAAAGGCAACCCATGAAACAAAAGAAACTATTTATAAATCATATTTCTGATAAGGGATTATATCAAGATAATATAAAGAACTTCTACAACTCAACAACAGAAAAATCAAATAACCTGACTAAAAAAAAAATGTGCAAAGGACTTGAATTGATGTTTCTCCAAAGATAGTATAGAAATTGTCTACAGATATATAAAAAAGATGCTCAACATCTAATCAGTAGAAAAATACAAATCATTAAAAATAATAATAATAATAAAGCCACAATGAGACATAACTTCACATCCATTAGGATGGCTACTATTAAAATGATAGAAATAATAACAAAATATTTTGAAAATAAAAGTGTTGGCAAGGATGTGGAGAAATCAGAACTTTTGAGCAGCATGGTGGGAATTTAAAATGGTGCCATCATTCTCTCTGACATACATCACAGGAGGATCCTCTATGACCCATCTCCCAAAATATTGGAAATAAAAGCCAAAATAAACAAATGGGACCTAATTAAACTTAAAGGCTTCTGCACAACAAAGGAAACTATAGGCAAGCTGAAAAGACAGCCTTCAGAATGGGAGAAAATAATAGCAAATGAAGCAACAGACAAACAACTAATCTCAAAAATATACAAGCAACTCCTATAGCTCAATTCCAGAAAAATAAATGACCCAATCAAAAAATGGGCCAAAGAACCAAATAGACATTTCTCCAAAGAAGACATACAGACGGCTAACAAACACATGAAAAGATGCTCAACATCACTCATTATCAGAGAAATGCAAATCAAAACCACTATGAGGTACCATTTCATGCCAGTCAGAATGGCTGTGATCCAAAAGTCTACAAGCAATAAATGCTAGAGAGGGTGTGGAGAAAAGGGAATCCTCTTACACTGTTGGTGGGAATGCAAACTAGTACAACCACTATGGAGAACAGTGTGGAGATTCCTTAAAAAACTGGAAATAGAACTACCTTATGACCCAGCAATCCCACTGCTGGGCATACACACCGAGGAAACCAGAATTGAAAGAGACATGTGTACTCCAATGTTCATCGCAGCACTGTTTATAATAGCCAGGACATGGAAACAACCTAGATGTCCATCAGCAGATGAATGGATAAGAAAGCTGTGGTACATATACACAATGGAGTATTACTCAGCCATTAAAAAGTATACATTTGAATCAGTTCTAATGAGGTGGATGAAACTGGAGCCTATTATACAGAGTGAAGTAAGCCAGAAAGAAAAACACCAATACAATATACTAATGCATATATATGGAATTTAGAAAGATGGTAACAATAACCCTGTATATGAGACAGCAAAAGAGACATTGATATATAGAACAGTCTTTAGGACTCTGGAAGAGGGAGAGGGTGGGATGATTTGGGAGAATGGCATTAAAACATGTATAATATCATATATGAAACGAGTTGCCAGTCCAGGTTCGATGCACAATACTGGATGCTTGGGGCTGGTGCACTGGGTCGACCCAGAGGGATGGTATGGGGAGGAAGGAGGGAGGAGGGTTCAGGATGGGGAACACATGTGTACCTGTGGTGGATTCATTTTGATATATGGCAAAACCAATACAATATTGTAAAATTAAAAATTAAATTAAATTTAAAAAAAGAAAATATGGTACAGACATACAATGGAATATTATGTGGCCTTAAAAAAGGAGGGAAATGTTGTCACATGCTACAACATGGATGAATCTCATAGACATTGAACTAAATGAAATAAGCCGGTTACATAAAAAGAAATACTGTATGATCCTAATTCATTTGCAATGTCTAAAGTAGTCAAAATCAGAAATAGGATACAAAGGTGGTTGCCAAGCGCTAGAAGAATGGGGGAGTGGGAACTAATATTTGATCAGTTTCAGTTTTGCAAGATGAAAATGTTCCAGAGTTCTGTTGCACAACCATGTGACCAGACTTAATACAACTAAACTATACCCTAAAAATGCTAAAATGGTAAATTTTATGTTATGTCATTTTTTATGAAAATTAAAGAAATTACTCTTGCCTCTGCTAAAAATATCAATCACATTACAGGTATCTGCCTTGTCTTTAATCTGATACTCATATATTACTGACTTGCAAAATAATACAAAGCTTTATAAGGAATAGTCTAATGAAGTTTGCCCTTTATTAAATCTCTCCTCTGTTTTTACCTTAAAGAGATTTTCTCTGGACACACCCCTAAAATAATCTCTTACAAGCAACATTTCTTTTTATTTTTTAACATTTTATTCCATATTGGAGTATAGTTGATTAACAATGTCTTGCTAGTTTCAGGTGTACGAGAAGTGATTACATATGAACGTGTTTATCTTTTCTTTTTCAAATTATTTTCCCATTTAGGCTATTACATAATATTGAGCAGAGTTCCCTGTGCTATACAGTAGGTTCTTATTAGTTATTCACTTTAAATATAGCAGTGAATCACCATCCTCTTTTCTCTACTTTGTCTTCAAAGCACTTTATAGCACTCCCTGACATTAAATATAGTATCTCTGTATTAATTTTTTAGTGTCTGTCTCCTCCCTAGAGTGTAAGCAAGTACATTAGGACAGGGACTTTGGATTGCATGATTTCAGCAGGACTTAGAGCAGTGCATGGTATATGGAAGGCTCTCAATCATTACATACACAATTAAACTGACGTTATTGAGAGAAATAGTCTCTTCATGAGAAGGAAATTTATCTAGTTCATCTATTTCAATTTTTCTTATTTTTTGAATACTTTTGTTTCTGACCTGTTTAAATTAATAAAATTTGGATTTCAGTATTGCAAATCCATTCATTTGAACAGTCATTATAATTTATCACTTACACTGAGCCAATAAGCATCATATATAAAGACAGCTAAAGTAATTGAATTAGTCATATGGCCATATATCATGATGACATATGTTTTTTAATTAAAGGACTTTTTTCTTTAGGTTACTAACCACCAAAATTATAGCGCTTGTACTTTAAGCTCTTTTCAAGAATAGATACATTCTTTCTTTTAAGATACTGGTCTAGCTCTTGCTTTGTTCATTATTACTTAAGCCAGTTAATTTTATGTCAGTTAATTATTTTTGAATCTTCTCTAAATTTTGGAATTTTTAAGAAACATATATTAAAGAGAATATCAGGTGTATATTCATTATAGCATAGGTGATTTTAATGACTCTTGTGAACTTGTCCATCGTAATTGTAGACAACAGGTTATAATCTAATGAATACAATCTAATAAGAGTCAGCAAGACTTGTCTTTGGATCACAACTCTGCCACTTACTAACTTTGATGGACTTAGGTTACGCTAGTTGAGCTGATTTGCAATTTCTCATTTGTAAAAAGTGCCAGTAACACCTAGGTCACAGGTCTATTAAGAAGATTAAATAAAATAAAATAATATATGTGACAGTTCCTGAAAACCCAGCACTCAACACATGATCTGTTTCCTTAGTGTTTTGACCTCAACTTTTTTTCCTTAATTTCAGCTATATTTTATTGATAATTAGTAAGTGAACTAAATTGAATGTCACTTTAAATACTCCAGAAGAAACTTGGCTATTTTTAGAAGTTCTATAATCAAACTTTCCATTAAGAGAAAAAACCCTTTTGTAGAACAATCCCTAACCTCTAATTTTTATACTTTGAAGTTTCTGTTACATTAAGACATAACTTTTATTAATTTAAATGCTCTTGGTTAGTGCTATTTGTTTCTTCACCTTCATAATTCAATGGAATGTTTTCATTTTCTCTCTAGACAAGCTAGATAATCAGTAATATAGTAGTAATCACTTTATCTCTGTAACTTTTTCTCTGTTATATGATAACCTCAGATATGCAGATGACACCACCCTTATGGCAGAAAGTGAAGAGGAACTGAAAAGTCTCTTGATGAAGGTGAAAGTGGAGAGTGAAAAAGTTGGCTTAAAGCTCAGCATTCAGAAAATGAAGATCATGGCATCTGGTCCCATCACTTCATGGGAAATAGATGGGGAAACAGTGGAAACAGTGTCAGACTTTATTTTTTTGGAGCTCCAAAATCACTGCAGATGGTGACTGCAGCCATGAAATTAAAAGACTCTTACTCCTTGGAAGGAAAGTTATGACCAACCTAGACAGCATATTGAAAAGCAGAGACATTACTTTGCCAACAAAGGTCCATCTAGTCAAGGCTATGGTTTTTCCAGTGGTCATGTATGGATGTGAGAGCTGGACTGTGAAGAAGGCTGAGCACCGAAGAATTGATGCCTTTGAACTGTGGTGTTGGAGAAGACTCTTGAGAGTCCCTTGGACTGCAAGGAGATCCAATCAGTCCATTCTGAAGATCAGCCCTGGGATTTCTTTGGAGGGAATGATGCTAAAGCTGAAACTCCAGTACTTTGGCCACCTCATGCGAAGAGTTGACTCATTAGAAAAGACTCTGATGCTGGGAGGGATTGGGGGCAGGAGGAGAAGGGGACGACAGAGGATGAGATGGCTGGATGGCATCACTGACTCGATGGACGTGAGTCTGAGTGACCTCCGGGAGTTGGTGATGGACAGGGAGGCCTGGCGCGCTGAGATTCATGGGGTTGCAAAGAGTTGGACACGACTGAGCGACTGAACTGAACTGAACTGAATCTATTTCTGCAGCCTATCACATGTGAAAGTGAAAGAGGAGAGTGAAAAGTTGGCTTAAAAGCCAACATTCAGAAAACTAAGATCATGGCATCCAGTCCCAGAACTTCACGGCAAATAGATGGGGAAACAATGGAAACAGTGACAGACTTTTACTTTTGGGGGCTCCAAAATCACTGCAGCTGATAACTTCAGCCATGAAATTAAAAGATGCTTGCTCCTTGGGAGAAAAGTTATGACCAACCTAGACAGCATATCAAAAAGCAGAGTCGTTACTTTACCAACAAAAGTCTGTTTAGTCAAAGCTATGGTTTTTCCAGTAGTCATGTATGGATGTGAGAGTTGGAATATAAAGAAAGCTGAGTGCCAAAGAATTGATGCTTTTGAACTGTGGTGTTGGAGAAGACTCTTGAGAGTCCCTTGGACTGCAAGGAGATTCAACCAGTCAATCTTAAAGGAAATCAATCCTGAATATTCATTGGAAGGACTGATGCTGAAGCTAAAACTCCAGTACTTTGGCCACCTGATGTGAAGAACTGACTCATTTGAAAAGACCCTGATGCTGGCAAGATTGAAGGCAGGAGGAGAAGGGGATGACAGAGGTGATGGTTGGATGGCATCACCAGCATGATGGCCATGAATTTGAGTAGGCTCCAGGAGTTGGTGATGGACAGGGAAACCTGGCTTGCTGCAGTCCATGCAGTCTCAAAGAGTCGGACACAACTGAGCGACTGAACTGAACTGATCGGTTCGTGACATTGTACAGGAGACAGGGATCAAGACCATCCCCATGGTAAAGAAATGCAAAAAAGCAAAATGGCTGTCTGGGGAGGCCTTACAAATAGCTGTGAAAAGAAGAGAAACGAAAAGCAAAGGAGAAAAGGAAAGATATAAACATTTAAATGCAGAGTTCCAAAGAATAGCAAGAAGAGATAAGAAAGCCTTCTTCAGTGATCAATGCAAAGAAATAGAGGAAAACAACAGAATGGGAAAGACTAGGGATCTCTTCAAGAAAATCAGAGATACCAAAGGAACATTTCATGCAAAGATGGGCACAATAAAGGACAGAGATGGTGTGGACCTAACAGAAGCAGAAGATATTAAGAAGAGGTGGCAAGAATACACAGAAGAACTGTACAAAAAAGAGCTTCAAGACCCAGATAATCATGATGATGTGATCACTGACCTAGAGCCAGACATCTTGGAATGTGAAGTCAAATGGGCCTTAGAAAGCATCACTACGAACAAAGCTAGTGGAGGTGATGGTATTCCAGTGGAGCTATTCCAAGTCCTGAAAGATGATGCTGTGAAAGTGCTACACTCAATATGCCAGCAAATTTGGAAAACTCAGCAGTGGCCACAAGATTGGAAAAGGTCAGTTTTCATCCCAATCCCAAAGAAAGGCAATGCCAAGGAGTGCTCAAACTACCGAACAATTGCACTCATCTCACACGCTAGTAAAGTAATGCTCAAAATTCTCCAAGCCAGGCTTCAGCAATATGTGAACCGTGAACTTCCTGATGTTCAAGCTGGTTTTAGAAAAGGCAGAAGAACCAGAGATCAAATTGCCAACATCTGCTGGATCATGGAAAAAGCAAGAGAGTTCCAGAAAAACATCTATTTCTGCTTTATTGACTATGCCAAAGCCTTTGACTGTGTGGATCACAATAAACTATGGAAAATTCTGAAAGAGATGGGAATACCAGACCACCTGATCTGCCTCTTGAGAAATCTGTATGCAGGTCAGGAAGCAACAGTTAGAACTGGACATGGAACAACAGACTGGTTCCAAATAGGAAAAGGAGTACGTCAACGCTGCATATTGTCACCATGTTTATTTAACTTATATGCAGAGTACATCATGAGAAATGCTGGACTGGAAGAAACACAAGTTGGAATCAAGATTGCCGGGAGAAATATCAATAACCTCAGATATGCAGATGACACCACTCTTATGGCAGAAAGTGAAGAGGGGCTAAAAAGTCTCTTGATGAAAGTGAAAGTGGAGAGTGAAAAGGTTGGCTTAAAGCTCAACATTCAGAAAACGAAGATCATGGCATCTGGTCCCATCACTGCATGGGAAATAGATGGGGAAACAGTGGAAACAGTGTCAGACTTTGTTTTTCTGGGCTCCAAAATCACTGCAGATGGTGACTGCAGCCATGAAATTAAAAGACGCTTGCTCCTTGGAAGGAAAGTTATGACCAACCTAGATAGCATATTCAAAAGCAGAGACATTACTTTACCAACAAAGGTTCACCTAGTCAAGGCTATGGTCTTTCCTGTGGTCATGTATGGATGTGAGAGCTGGACTGTGAAGAGGGCTGAGCGCCGAAGAATTGATGCTTTTGAACTGTGGTGTTGGAGAAGACTCTTGAGAGTCCCTTGGACTGCGGGAAGATCCAACCAGTCCATTCTGAAGGAGATCAATCCTGGAATTTCTTTGGAAGGAATGATGCTAAAGCTGAAACTCCAGTATTTTGGCCACCTCATGCGAAGAGTTGACTCATTGGAGAAGACTCTGATGCTGGGAGGGATTGAGGGCAGGAGGAGAAGGGGACGACAGAGGATGAGATGGCTGGATGGCATCACTGACTCGATGGATCCGAGTCTGGGTGACCTCCGGGAGCTGGTGATGGACAAGGAGGCCTGGCGTGCTGCGGTTCATGGGGTCGCAAAGAGTCGGACACGACTGAGAGACTGATCTGATCTGATCTGATCTGATGCTATGCTATGCTAAGTCACTTCAGTCGTGTCCGACTCTGTGTGACCCGATAGACGGCAGCCCACCAGGCTCCCCCGTCCCTGGGATTCTCCAGGCAAGAACACTGGAGTGGGTTGCCATTTCCTTCTCCAATGCATGAAAGTGAAAAGAGAAAGTGAAGTCGCTCAGTCATGTCTGACCCTCAGCGAGCCCGTGGACTGCAGCCCACCAGGCTCCTCAGTCCGTGGGATTTTCCAGGCAAGAGTACTGGAGTGGGGTGCCATTTTGTCTGTATTAATTTTTAATCATATGGCACTGAGAAGCAATGATATTGAGAAAGAATATGATTCCATATCTAAACACATACATTTGATTCATAGAATCTTTTTGAATTATTTTTATTATAGGAGACTATGTTCTTTGTACAGGTAAACTATGACTTCATTTATCTTACAGCTTTACAGCTTGCTACTATTTTTTTTTCCCTCAGGTAATCAAAAATTAAGCTTATTGTGATTATTTAATAGACTCTGCTGGATCTGGTAACAAACTGTCTACTATATGTTAGAATGAACAACACTTAGTAGGACCATAAATAATTTGAATGTATACTAATGCTTATTAACCCAGATTTTTAATATATTAGATTACTTTCTTAAATTATAAGGATGTCAAGTGTAATAAGAATAGAATTTCTGTTGGTTAATAAATAGTATGTGCATGCATGAATACTAAGTCACTTCAGTTGTGTCTGACCCTTTGTAACCCTATGGACTGTAACTCCTCTGTCCATGGGATTCTCCAGGCAAGAATACTGGAGTGTGTTACCATCCCCTCCTCCAGGGGATCTTTCCAAGCCTGGGAATGAACCCAGGTCTCTTACATCTCCTGCATTGGCAGGCAGGTTCTTTACCACTAGCACCACCTGTGTGTGTGTGTGTGTGTGTGTATGTACACGCTTAGTCGTTCGTCATCTGCCACTCTGTGACCACATGGACGGAGGAGCACCATCTGGGAAGCCCTAAATAGTACATGCTGCTGCTAAGTCACTTGAGTCATGTCCGACTCTGTGAGACCCCATAGACGGAAGCTCACCAGGCTCCCCTGTCCCTGGGATTCTCCAGGCAAGAACACTGGAGTGGGTTGCCATTTCCTTCTCCAGTGCATGAAAGTGAAAAGTGAAAGTGAAGTTCTCAGTCATGTCCAACTCTTAGCGACCCCATGGACTGGAGCCTACCAGGCTCCTCCGTCCATGGGATTTTCCAGGCAAAAGTACTGGGGTGGGGTGCCATTGCCTTCCCCGAAATAGTACATAGTTTTAACCAATTTTTATATTGCTTCAAATAGTACATAGTTTTAACCAATTTTTATATTGCTTCTTTTTTCTAATCCTCAACCCTAAACAAGCAAAATAATGGGAACAAGTATATCAGTGTTCCTTTTTTAACCTAATGGTTTAGGCTCTGTGTCTACTGGGTACCTGAAGTGACTTAGCACACACATACACCACTAGGTACATAGTCTCCTGGTCCTCAGCTACTTGAATTATTTTCATCCACTTGGAAGTGACTTTAGCCTTTAAATTATTTTTGCAAATATCACTCATTTGATTAAACTGGGTGTTTTTAGTGGATATACTTCTTGGCAGCTTCCTTTCTCCTCCTCTTTTACCCACCTCAATTTCCTTTTTTCATTGTCTCCCATGAAACTTAGAACATGAATGCATCCTGCATCTGGTCACCTTTATCTTTCTTTGCACTATCTCACTACTCAGATTCCTCCCTTTGCCTCCTTTTCCAGAAACCTTGTTTTTGATTCTGTTCTTCATGAAGATTTTAAATAATTATTAGTACTTGCATTCTTTATTTCCAAGGTAATTGAATTCCTTATGATTCACCGTAAATAAACCAAAAATATTCTAGAGTTTCTCTGATATGATAACCACATATAGATATTTACACCTCTGCCCAAATGTTACTGAAAAATTAAATTCTCCTTCTTCAACATGACTGCAGATATTCTAGCTTGAGTTAAAAATGGCTTCATATGAAGATTAAGAATTATTCAATTTTCCAACCACTATAGAAAACCATAGGGAGATTTCTCAAAAAAATAGAGTTGCCATATGACCCAGCAACACCACTCCTGGCATATATCCAGACAACATTATAATTCAAAAAATATAAGCATCCCTATATTTATATAGCAGCACTATTTACAATAGCCAAGACATGGAAACAACCTGAATATCCATCAACAGATGACTGGATAAAGAAGATGTGTTATATATAAGAATACAATGGAATACTACCCAGCCATTAAAAAGAAAGAAATAATGCCATTTGCAGCAACACAGATGGACCGAGAGATTATCAGACTAAGTGAAGTAAGCCAGACAAAGACAAACACCACACGATTTTATTAAAATATGACACAAATGAAGTTATTTATGAAACCAAAAAAAAACTCATATAGAGAATAAATTTGTGGTTGCCAGGCGTGAGGGGAGGTGGGAAAGGGATAAACTGAGTTTGGGATTAGCAGATGCAAACTCTTGTATATAGAATGGATAAAAAGTAAGTTCCTACAGTATAGCATAGGGAACTATATTCAATATACTGTAATAAACTATAGTGGAAAACAATAAAAGAATTATTCCATTTTTAGTTAAAGTATTCATCAGTTTAAGGTTAAAAATAATTACTATCTTCATGTGACTATTAGGAAAATAATTTTTGATTGTAAAAATGACTGTGCCCAAAATTCAGTTTTACTCCAAACATTGTCTGTAGTACTTTTATTGGACTATTTTGTTTAATTTTCCAAACAATTTTTAAATCTATCATTTAAACAAAATTTTACACATATTTTTTTCTAAACCAATGAGTACAGGCAAAGTACTTAAGAGGATTTAATTACCTAGCAAATGTTCTCTGACACATTTATCATTAAGTCATTTGGGCCAGTAAATGCAAAGAAATCAGATCCTGTCCCTCTCCAGATCATCAGAAGATGAGTGTGAAAAGAGTGAGACTATAAGTCGGCACAGGTCAGTGTCTGGAGATTAAAAAAAAAAAATGCTTCAATGATGTTTCCATCCTTTTTATTAAAAAAGCCTAGATCAGTGAGTTGTGGCTTTGGAGGTAAAGTATGTCATTTTTGGAGGGTGGGATGAAAATCGCTTTTCAAGCTGGAATGGTGGCAGAAGACGGGTCTTTTCCCAAGAGAGTTTATTACTTGCCCATTAGAAGGCTTAGCATCAAATCCCACCTTGGGAAGATCTAAACAAGGGTTATATGATAGCTGGGTCCCCCTGCAGCAATTCATAGTGTGGGCAGAGACAGCTTCATTACCACCCAAGCTGCTCCGACCCGGACCACAGTGTGACATAGAAAGAACAAAAGAAAGGGGAAGGAGAGACATGTAATATGATCTATTATTTTGCAATTAACTCAAGACTAGCCCCGGTGCACTGTCAGCACTCTCACTGCACACACCACACACTCACACACATCCAAGATTGGATCCAGAAACACTAAATCAATTTCCCCTCTCTCACCCTCAGTGGGGGGACTAGACCAACCTCACCTTCTCCATCCTGAAAACCTAGCTTCCAAGACCCTTATGGACCAGAGTACAAGGGTCTTCACTCATCTGAAAGAAAGCCAGCTAGAGAATTCATTTATGCATATTCCTCTTCCATTATTGTTTTTTGATGTCTGTTTCATGATACAGATTTCATCATGCAATTACATGCAAATAATCAGAAAAATCTACATATGACCTAACTAATTTTGTCTATAATTACAGCTACTAATTGGTTCAGTGTCCTAGAAAATTGCTAGTTAGCACTGATTATATAACTTTATCTGAAAGCAGATCCAATGCTTAGTTTTTACCCACACTAGCTAATAAAGTAAAAATTCATTGCTAAAAACGTAAACATATTAGCATGGTTTGTATATTTTAAATTATCACTATGCTAAGTCACTTCAGTCGTGTCCGACTCTGTGTGACCCCATAGACGGCAGCCCACCAGGCTCCCCTGTCCCTGGGACTCTCCAGGCAAGGACACTGGAGTGGGTTGCCATTTCCTTCTCCAACACATGAAAGTGAAAAGATAAAGTGAAGCCGCTCAGTCGTGTCCGACTCTTAGCAACCCCATGGACTGCAGCCTGCCAGGCTCCTCCGTCCGTGGGATTTTCCAGGCAAGAGTACTGGAGTGGGGTGCCATTGCCTTCTCCGAAATTATCACTAAGGTATGGGAAATACCAAAAATTCTTGCAAATATTTTAAAATAAAATACAAAATATTATTATTTTTATGTACATATTTATCAGAAAGATCAAAAGAATAGCTTGAAAAATCATTAGAGCTAACCATTAAATATCTGGAGAGAGAAAGAGAGAGAGCAATTCCACTCAAGGGTAACAAAAAATATATAAATTATTTGTATTACTATTTTAATATGAAGGCATTATATTAAGAAAACAATACTATATCAAGACTTGAGTAAATGAAACAATACCCCATGTTATTGATTATAGACACTATTTTGAAAATATATACTCACCTGTAATTGCTTTCCAGGCTTAACTGAACCCCCAGTCTCAATAGCGCACATGTCTTACGGGAGAAGCTGGGGCTCTTCTGGAGGTAAACATTCACTATAAAGATGCTCCTTGCCTCTTCTGGAGCATCTGGTGGGATGAAGTGCCAGATAACTGAGCAGACATGTGACCACATACCTGAGCTGCAACGTTGCCTGGTGATCCTGTACCAACCTCCTGAGAATATAAAACATAGTTCCCTGCTTTACTTCCACCTTCCAAATCTCATACAAAATGTCTCTTCTGGGGAAAGCAAACTCAGAACTATGTGGGAAATGGAATTCTGTTTAATATATTTGCAAGTTAGCTAAGTTGACACAATACAAACTCACTACAACAATACAGATACAAATTTCTCAGAAGTAGTGACTTATAGAGATTTGAGGGTATAGAATAATTTTCTAAACATGACGCCAAAGGCAAAGACAATAATGGAAAGACTGAAAGTTAAGACAATAAAAGTTTTAAAATTTTTCGTTTGAAAAACAAGCAAGAGGGGCTTCCCTGGTGGCTCAGTGGTAAGGAATCTGTCTGCCAATGCAGGAAACATGCGTTCTATCCCTGGTCCCAGAAGGTCCCACATGCTGCAGAGCAGCTAAGCCCGCACACCACGACTACTAAGCCTGTGTTCTAGAGCAGCTACTGAGCCCTCCTACCACAGTTACTGAAGTCCCTGCGCCTGAAGCCTGTGCTCCAAAGCAAGAAGTTGCAGAAATGAGAAGACCATGCACTGCAACAAAGAGTAGCACCCCCACCTAAAACCCCACCAACCGCTCTCCAACCCCCACGCAGCAACAAAGACCCAGGACAGCCAAAAATAAATAAATAAATAAAAATTTAAAAACCAACAAAACCTGAATGTAATTAATTTCAAAAAAAAGAAAAAATTAGGGAAATATTTGCAATACAGTGATAGAGAAATGGTGAATCTGTTTAATATATGAAGAACTTTTCGAATTAATAAAAAAGAGATGAACCCATGATATTTTAAATTTCAATAGATAATTCAATTCACAAAAGAAGAAAAAATAAAATATCCAAAGCACATTTTTAAACATACAATTTCACTGGAAATCAAATAAATGCAAAAGGGTATTCTCCAACCTGTTGGCTGCTGCTGCTAAATCACTTCAGTCGTGTCCAACTCTGTGCAACCCCATAGACGACAGCCCACCGGGCTCCCCCGTCCCTGGGATTCTCCAGGCAAGAACACTGGAGTGGGTTGCCATTTCCTTCTCCAATGCATAAAAATGAAAAGTCAAAGTGAAGTCCCTCAGTCGTGTCCAACTCTTCACGACCCCATGGACTGCAGCCTACCAGGCTCCTCTGTCCATGGGATTTTCCAGGCAAGAGTACTGGAGTGGGGTGCCATTGACATTAGGGAATCAATACTGTGATGTATTCATACAACTTGATCTAGATTTTTAAATTCTTTTTAATTTATCCAGAGAAAACATATCACAATATGCCCAAGATAAAGCAAATAAATATTTTAAAAGGGATGTGTAAAAATGCTTTTACTGTAAGGATATTTGCAATAGCAAAAAAAGGAAAAAACTGAAATGTCTCATAATAAAGCATTAGTTAAACAGACTTTGATATCTTTATAAAGTGAAGTACTGCGTAGCCATTGAAAGCTTTCATTTAAAAATATGGAACTATATTTGAAAAAATAAACATTATGAAAAATTTTATCATGTCTAATTTGAGTAAAAAATGTTATATATCTACACATATATATTCATTCATTCACATAGATGAAAATAATGGAAGAATATATACTAAATTATTAGTAGAATTACTGTTCTTTTTATTTTCAATGAATATCTATTATTAATATAGTACAAGAAGTTATAAAAGTCACTTGAAGTACTATTTAAAATCTTGAATACTTGATAAAAACTATTATTGTCCCTCTTTTCCTTCCCTTAATGTTATACACTTATTGAGTGTATGATGCATAAAGACATTGAAGAGCAAGAATGAATTTAACTAGAAGGATGAGGGAATTCTTCCTGAGAGAGGTGACATTTGAGGTAAATCTCCAAGAGTGGGCAGAATTTTGAGTTGGAAAGGTGGCAGTAGATGGAAGGCTTTGAAGAGATTCATTTCAGTTTGAGGAGGAGCAAGTGTAGAGTTGTGCGTTAGACATGAAGCTGAAAGATAGGTTGGGATAAAGAACAATAAGTAGGCTCCTCCATCCGCATGAGGAGTATGCATCTAGCAATTAGCATATTTCATACACTGGTATTTCAAGGGAAGCAGAGTGTGAAAAATGTGTCTTTAACCTTCACTTATGAGTCACAGATCTGGAGCACTGTGAGGGCTCTGAGCCTGGAATTCAGGCATTAGATGGTCATAGACATTGACTCGAAGAAGGCAATGGCACCCCACTCCAGTACTCCTGCCTGGAAAATCCCATGGATGGAGGAGCCTGGTAGGCTGCCGTCCATGGGGTCGCTAAGAGTCGGACACGACTGAGCGAGTTCATTTTGACTTTTCACTTTCATAAATGGAGAAGGAAATGGTAACCCACTCCAGTGTTCTTTGCCTGGAGAATCCCAGGGACAGGGGAGCCTGGTGGGCTGCCGTCTATGGAGTCGCACAGAGTAGGACACGACTGAACCAACTTAGCAGCAGACATTGACCCAGGTGATTTGTTTATGAATACAAAAATAGTATCATTAAGCCTTCTCAATATAGTTTCTGCCCATAGAAATCATTTTTGAAGATCTATATCGATTGTCATTGGCATAGTCAATAAAGCAGAAATAGATGTTTTTCTGGAACTCTCTTGCTTTCTCCATGATCCAGCGGATGTTGGCAATTTGATCTCTGGTTCCTCTGCCTTTTCTAAAACCAGCTTGAACATCAGGAAGTTCACGGTTCACGTATTGCTGAAGCCTGGCTTGGAGAATTTTGAGCATTACTTTACTAGCGTATGAGATGAGTGCAATTGTTCAGTAGTTTGAGCATTCTTTGGCATTGCCTTTCTTTTGGATTGGAATGAAAACTGAACTTTTCCAGTCCTGTGACCACTGCTGAGTTTTCCAAATTTGCTGGCATATTGAGTGTAGCACTTTCACAGCATCATCTTTCAAGATTTGAAAGAGCTCAACTGGCATTCCATCACCTCCACTAGCTTTGTTCATAGTGATGCTCTCTAAATTCTGAAAGAGATGGGAATACCAGACCACCTGACCTGCCTCTTGAGAAATCTGTATGCAGGTCAGGAAATAACAGTTAGAAGTGGACATGGAACAACAGACTGATTCCAAATAGGAAAAGGAGTACGTCAAGGCTGTATATTATCACCCTGCTTATTTAACTTATATGGAGAGTACATCATGAGAAAAGTTGGACTGGAAGAAACACAAGCTGGAATCAAGATTGCCGGGAGAAATATCAATAACCTCAGATATGCAGATGACACCACCCTTATGGCAGAAAGTGAAAAGGAACTAAAAAGTCTCTTGATGAAAGTGAAAGTGGAGAGTGAAAAAGTTGGCTTAAAGCTCAACATTCAGAAAACAAAAATCATGGCATCTGGTCCTATCACTTCATGGGAAATAGATGGGGAAACAGTGGAAACAGTGTCAGGCTTTATTTGTGGGGGCTTCAAAATCACTGCAGATGGTGACTGCAGCCATGAAATTAAAAGACGCTTACTCCTTGGAAGGAAAGTTATGACCAACCTAGATAACATATTCAAAAGCAGAGACATTACTTTGCCAACAAATGTCCGTCTAGTCAAGGCTATGGTTTTTCCAGTGGTCATGTATGGATGTGAGAGTTGGACTGCGAAGAAGGCTGAGCACCAAAAAATTGATGCTTTTGAACTGTGGTGTTGGAGAAGACTCTTGAGAGTGCCTTGGACTGCAAGGAGATCCAACCAGTCCATTCTGAAGGAGATCAGCCCTGGGATTTCTTTGGAAGGAATGATGCTAAAGCTGAAACTCCAGTATTTTGGCCACCTCATGTGAAGAGTTAACTCATTGGAAAAGACTCTGATGCTGGGAGGGATTGGGGGCAGGAGGAGAAGGGGACGACAGAGGATGAGATGGCTGGATGGCATCACTGACTCGATGGACGTGAGTCTGAGTGACCTCCAGGAGTTGGTGTTGGACAGGGAGGCCTTGCGTGATGTGATTCCTGGGGTTGCAAAGAGTCAGACACGACTGAGCGACTGAACTAAACTGAACTGATTGATTGTCTAAGTCAAAGAAATATGAAATAAATTCTTTTCGATTTGGCTTATATTATTGGCAAATAAGTGAAAATTGATACTTTTTTTCTCTTTCATCCCACATAATATGCTTAAAAGATGGTTTTGGTCTGGAATATGAATATATCATTCTTGAAAGTAAGCCCAGGAGCATTGGACTAATTGCCACAAGACATAGCGTCCAACCCAGATCCACAACCATCTACCTCCACTAATCTCCGTGTGTGTTCTTTCAGAATTCACCCTCCCAGCTCTGTGACTCTATCTCGATATACATGTGGTTTCCTAGACTTGACTAAAATGACAATTTATTTCAAGTCAAAAAAGAATTCATGTTGCTTTCTTAAAAAAAAAAATTACAAGTAGTGTCTGCCGATTCCTTGGCCCCAGGTAATTCAATCAAATCATAAAGAAATTTATACCTACCTTTGAAAGGATTTTTAATCATTTGTTAACATAGTCAATGAAGCAGAAGTAGATGGTTTTTTTCTGGAATTCTCTTGCTTTTTCTATGATTCAGTGGATGTTGGCAATTTGATCTCTGGTTCCTCTGACTTTTTCAGACTAAGCTTGAACATCTGGAAATTCTTGATTCATGTACAGTTGAAGCCATGCTTGGAGAATTTTGAGCATTACTTTGCTAGCATGTGAGATGAGTGCAATTGTGTGGTAGTCTGAACATTCTTTGGCATTGCCTTTCTTTGGGATTGGAATTAAAACTGACCTTTTCCAATCCTGTGGCCATTGCTGAGTTTTCCAAATTTGCTGGCATATTGAGTGCCACATTTTAACAGCACCATCTTTTAGCATTTGAAATAGCTCAGCTGGAATTCCATCATGTCCACTATCTTAGTTTGAATGATGTGTGGATCACAACAAACTGTGGAAAATTCTTAAAGAGATGAGAATACCAGATCACCTGACCTACCTCCTGAGAAATCTGTATGCAGGTCAAGAAGCAACAGTTAGAACCAGACATGGAACAATGGACTGGTTCCAAATTGGGAAAGGAGTACTTCAAGGCTATATATTGTCACCCTACTTATATGTAGAGTACATCATGCAAAATGCTGGACTGGATGAAGTACAAGCTGGAATCAAGATTGTCGGGAGAAATATCAATAACCTATGATATGCAGATGACATCAACCTTATAGCAGAAAGCAAAGAAGAACTAAAGAGCCTCTTGATGAAAGTCAAAGCAAAGAGAAGAGTGAAAAAGCTGGCTTAAAACTCAGCATTCAAAAGCCTAAGTTCATGGCATCCGGTCCCATCACTTCATGGCAAATAGTTGGGGAAACAATGGAAACAGTAACAGATTTTATTTTCTTGGGCTCCAAAATCACTGTAGATGGTGACTACAGCCATGAAATTAAAAGACACTTCCTCTGTAGAAGAAAAGCTATGACAAACCTAGACAGCATATTAAAAAGCAGAGACATTACTTTACCAACAAAGGTCTGTATAGTCAAATCTATGGTTTTTCCAGTAGTTATGTATGAATGTGAGAGTTGGATCATAAATAAAACTGAGCACCAAAGAATTGATGCTTTTGTACTGTGGTGTTGGAGAAGACTCTTGAGAGTCCCTTGAACTGCAAGGAGATCAAATCAGGCAATCCTAAGGGAAATCAACCCTGAATTGGAAGGACTGATGCTGAAGTTGAAATTCCAATACTTTGGCCACCTGTGGCAAGGAACTGACTCATTGGAAAAGAACTTGATTCTGGGAAAGATTGAAGGCAGGAGGAGAAGGGGATGACAGAGGATGAAATGATTGAATGGCATCACTGACTTGATGGGCGACTTTAAGCATGCTCCGGGAGTTGGTGATGGACAGGGAAACCTGGTATGCTGCAGTCCATGGGTCGCAAAGAATTGGACATGACTGAGTGACTGAACTGAACTGAACTGGATCATTTGCTGAGCAAACCACTGCATGCCTCCTTGCCCTTTACAGGCACCTCTAAGTGACAAGACAGGCACAGTTGTTTCTTTTTACCTCAAGGGATTGCACTGAATATTAAATGTGTATCTTTCCTGCTAACTGAGACTAATGAAAATGCATTCCCCCCTCAAAATAACTATTGGGCATTCACTGATTAAAATGGAAAATAATACCATTTACAATCATGTTTAACATTAGCTTCTAATTAGAAATAACACAAAATAATCTTATTTTATTATTGATATAGATTATGGTCCATACCCCTGTAAAAGCATTTCTTCTTACCTCTTCCATCTGAGCTTACCCATCCTCTGTGTCATTTTCTCAAGTGTTTTAGAGGATTAGTCAGTTGATACAGAATGCTAACCAAAGCTTCCCAAAGCTTACCAACACTAACCAAGGCTTTCCAAGTGGCACGAGTGAAATAGAACCTGCCTTCCAATTCAGGATATCTAACAGACTCAGGTTCAATCCCTGGGTGGGGAAGAGCCCCTGGAGGAGAAAATGGCAACCCACTCCACTACTCTTGCCTGGGGAATCCCAAGGACAGAAGAGCCTACTGTCCATAGGGTCGCAAAGAGTCAGACACAACTGAAGTGACTTAGCATAGCAACCAGAGCTGGTGCAATAGTCACAGATAAATATTTAAAATATTGTTGCTGTTGTTTAGTCACTGTTGTGTCAAACTCTTTTGTGACCCCATGGACTGCAGCCCACTCCTCTCTCCACAGGATTTTCCAGGCAAGAATACTGGAGTGGGTTGTCATTTCCTTCTTCAGGGGATCTTCCCAACTCGGGGATCAAACCCACGGCTCCTGCATTGCTAAGCAGATTCTTTACCACTGGGCCACCAGGGAAGCCATTTTAAATATAGAATCATCTAAATTAAAAATATTTCTTTGCTATTTAACCAAACCACACAAAGCAGTGAAAAATGAAAGCATTCTGATCACTGGGCTAGTCCAGACAGAGTCCTTTTTGCCAGGTCAGTACAGACAATCTCTGCTTTCATTTCTGTATATTGAGTCAAAATTTAGAAAGAAAAAGAAAGTATGTCAAAAATTCATTGTTTGGAAATTTTATCTGATGAACCATGAGTCACAAACCAAGTCAGAAATATGATGGATAGCATCTTTAATATTTAAGAAAGCATTGGCTTTAGATTGTCTCTGTCTAGATACACAGCTAATCATCAAAATCTTCACCAAAACTGTATTTAAGTGTAAAAAATTAATTTCCGACACATAAATCTACAAAGGTGATAGAGGAAGAGAAATTGTGACCATGACGTGCTCTGTCTTGGTTGGGGTTGTAAATCAATTTCCCTGGTGTTTTTGCTTTGCTCTCCTCCTGCTTTCCAGAGTTTGATGTTTCTCGTTTACAAAAATTGGGGATATATTTCATTTACCAAAAAAAAGTTGGATTTAACTCTATAATTTATAAATATTTATGCATATTTCCAAAGAATACATGGGCTTAACTACATTTTTCCCTGATTACTTATATGCTTAATACATCATGTTAGATCTCACATCTTGCACTTTCACAATAAAGCATTCAGATGAGAAAGCAATAGCCCAAACAACCTGTCAACGAATCAGCAGACACTTGGAAAAAAATGAAACCTGAAGTTAGATATAATCTATAAAATTGGTGAAGATTTTAATTCAAGGACTATTTTCTATTTACAGTTTAAAAAAAATTTTTTTTCCTGTTCAAGGATGAAATCTCTGCTCAGCTTCTGTAGAGGGTTAATAAACAGTCTCGCAAATGACCAGCTGGTGTCAGCGACCCTACCTCATTTCTCTTCCACCTTCACTCACATGGCAAGTGGGATACGAATGCGTTGTTCGGCACCGTATTCAAAGATGACACGACTGACAGTGATTGTGCGAGCCCAGTGTGTGACTGAGAAGCCCAATATGGTACCAGGAATCCTTCCTGTAGTTTTCACATATGAAGCTTGTTGGGAGATTTGTGACTGCAGCTGCTTTTAAGAGAGCCTGCCGTTGTTTATATCTCTGCCTCCAAAATACAAAATGCGCCGTTGCTAGGAATGAACCACTTCATTTCCTGACCACTGCAAGCCAGACCGATGTCTCGGCTGTTCGTTCCCAGATGTTCCCCAGCACGACCATGTTACTTGAAGTTGTGCTTTGCCTCACTCAGGAATGAACAAGATAAGTTAACTTGGATGGTAAGTATCTCTTTGGTCGAAGGTTGTGTGCACTGCAATGATTAACAGTAAGAACTGAAACCCACCCTCTCCTTCCCATGCTGTGTCCACGAGTTTATTTTCTACGTCTGCATCTCTATCTCTGCCTTGAAAATAGGTTCATTAGTACCATTTTTTTCGAGATTCTGTATATATGCATTCATACATGATATTTGTCTTTCTCTTTCTGACTCATTTCATTCTGTATAACAGGCTTTAGGCTCATCCAACAGTGTAGAATGAATTGAGAGGGTAGCAATGACATATATATACACTACTGGGTGTAAAGTAGCTAGTGGGAAGCTGCTATATAACACAGGGAGCCCAGCCAGCCATCTTCACTGACCTAGAGGAGTGGGGTGGGAGTGTGGGTGGGAGGCTCAAGAGGGAGCGGATATACGTGTACATATGGCTGATTCATGTTGTTGTACAGCAGAAATCAGCACATTATAAGGTAATTATCCTCCAATTAAAATTTCAAAAAGAAAAAAACTGAGAACCAACTCTTAGTACCTACTCTGCATTACAGAGCTGTGACCGAGAGTAGACAGAACGCAAAGGAGTATGAGCCTTAGGCTATGTCATCAAGTTGTTTACTAGGTAGAAATGCTCAAAATACTGCAAACCAATGAGTAATTAGGACAAGGACTGGACAAAGACTTCCATAAAATGTAACTAGATGGAGAGATAATTTGAGCTTTGGATGTGATGAAATTCTTTACGGAGCAGAGTACATTTGATAAAGAGATGATCAGAGAGGACTCTCTGAGCATGGAAGATGTGAAAGCGTGTGTTAGTTGCTCAGTCGTGTCCAACCGTTTTGCAACTCCATCGACTTTAGCCTGCCAGGGTCCTCTGTCCATGGGATTTCCCAGGCAAGAATACTGGAGTGGGTTACCATTTCCTTCTCCAGGGGATCTTCCAGACCCACAGATTGAACCCAGGTCTCTTGCATTGCAGGCAAATTCTTTACCATCTGAGCCACCAGGGAAGCCCAGGGAATGTGAAAGACTATACAAAAATGGCATATGGACAAAGTATTTTGAAAATAGCGAATCTACAAGTTGGGTTCAAGAGGAAGACTACAAGATAGAAGATAAAAGTAGGATGGAGCCAGTGCATATTAGAGCCATTACAAAGATTTCATAGAAACTTTGAAAATAATTAGATTAAGGAGCCATCAGTTCATGAATAGGATGAGTTGTTACCCTTCTGGCACAAACTAGTTGTGTAATACTGAATGAAAGATTTAACCTCTAAGGACCTCAATTTTTAAATCTGTAGAAAGAGAAGACTAGAATAGAAAAAATAGTTCTCAACACCTGGCTGCAGGAATGTTTGCAAAATTATGAAGAAACAATGAAAGATTTGGGAAAGGAGAGTGATACTGGTATCTAATGGACTCCACCAAAAATGCCCATGGAACAGTCCCACCAGAAAATGTCCACACAGTTTTCAAATAACCCCCGGACACAGGGGAATAACCTATTTGTTATTATCTGAGCCTAAAAGCCAATTCTGTTCTGTTTGAAAATCTAAAGTATGTTAATTAAATATTAATATAATTGCTTTCCCTAAATGTTACACTCTGGAAGTGTTTGAATTACTAATAAAATCGTCATCTTCATGATGAGCCTAAGTATTTATAAGAATGTGATTATTGAGCTGATGTTTCAAAATGCCAATATAAAATAAGGTGTTGACAGTATGTATTTGAATATTATCTTCATTTAAACCCATTCATTCTCAGTAGGGGCAAACTCAGATTACTTCACAGTACCTTCTGGTGTAATTACACCTAAGTTGCCATATTTTGAAAGGTTCCTTCTTTTATTACAAATTAATTTTTCTTTGCTTCCTCATTATTATAGTCAGGGCATTTATTAAAGGTTTGAAATGATGTATACAGGTAGACAAACTATCTGTGAATTTTATTTCAGCTACTAAAGAGGATAGTGTATGTGACCCTATGGACTGTAACCGGTCAGGCTCCTCTGTCCATGGGATTCTCCAGGCAAGAACAGTGGAGTGGGTTGCCATTCCCTTCTCCAGGAGATTTTCCTGATCCAGGGATCAAACCTGTGTATCTTATATCTCCTGCATTGACAGGTGGGTTCTTTACCACTGGCATCACCTGGGAAGACTGGGAGAAAATATTTATAAGCCAAAGATGCATTGTGTCTGCTGGGATTGAGGACCAGTGGGTGAGATGACTTGGAGGGCCCTTCCAGAACAAACCCTCCATTATTCCACTGATGTAAGAGAGTCTGGGTATCAGATGTGTCCAGTGAATTCTCAGAAGCAGTGTGCTATTTCCTAACAAATACAGCTATAGATTAGTAAATGATTTCTCAATGGATGGAAGGAGCAATGTCAAAACAATCCATCTTTCACTAACAGAATGATATTTATCCTTAAGATATTTACCCTGGGAGTAAATAAAAGCACAAAATCCTTAGGATTTTTCAGTAAATTCATCACCAAAAACAACGGGCTTTTCTCTGCACTGTTCTGAAGCAGCAGCAGACCTCTTGTACCCTACGTCTGCTAAGCAGTTACTTATTCCTCTGATCCATTTCAAATGATATTTGAAATGTCACAATGCTTTTTTTCTCTCTCTTACCATTGTCACTCTGCCTCTTGCATGCAAGCAGTCATGGCCGTGATATTTTTCACCATGTCTTCAGTTTAGCAAATATGGATATAAGGCTTTTAAACTTACAGCATGTCCTGGACTCTTCCCAACACACCTTGTGCAAGCAACACCCTGACCTGGAGAGGGTGCAGGCATAACACCGGCCTCGGCTGTCAGAAGATTTCTGTTTCCTTGACCGGCTGTAAGATGTTTGCAGGGGCCCCTGGGAGATGCTCAGCTAATGAGTTACAGGCTGCCTCGTCTCTCCAATGCTTTGACTATCTGCCCAATCTTTCTAAGTTCCTAACCTCACGCTTCCTCTTTCCTCCTACTAGATGTCCTTCTGGGAGACACTGGATATGGGGATAAAACATTCTAATCCCAGGGCCTGCAATCTTGTCAGTGTGTACAACCCAGGGGTCTGTTGCTTTGTTTATCTTTCCTACTTGTCTAGTGGGAGGTTTGGCAAAAAGGAAAGGATTCAGATTGTGAGTCTTGAAAAAATATCTGAGTGGTTTGTTGTTGTTTTTTAAAATTCCAGTCATTAGTAATGGAGGGGCTGAAACTCACTTACTTGAAAATGAAGATGTATGCTTTGAATATAGTAATTTTTTCACTCTAACAATGAGTGAGATCTTTCACATTCTATTATGTTGTTTAAAAACTGACATTGGAGCTCATTTGGTAACCGTCATGCAAACAGAACAGCAGCTCAAAAAGTAAGATATCTTTATGTTAGAAAAGCAAAGATATTATTTCCAAAGCAGAAGCCTGTTGACTCTCACTTAAGCTATGCTTTATTTTGGACAGACTGAACCAATTGAAAGAAGAGGAATTTGGAGATAGAAATTTTATTGGCTGTCTTCTGTTTTTTAATAACAGAAATTTCATTTCACATGAGGATCTCTGATACACAGAATCCTAACCAAGTCAGATAATATTTTCATATGGGTGCAATATGAAGAAAATGAAAGCAAAGATGCCCTCCGATTAGGAATGTATGTTATAAAACTTGATTGTTGTGCCTTGATGGGCTTAAAAGGACTTCAAGTCCAGTTCCCAGACCATAATATATAGATACCATACAGATATTCAGACTGGATTGGTTCCTGACCTTTGATGTGGCCACATCTCTTCCCCGAACACAGAGGTCTTCAAAGTGGCCTGTTGATAGAGGAGGTTTTCAATGAGGCAGGGGCTGGGACATGGGTTGAATAATTCCAGTCTCAGAGGAGCTGTTTATTAGAGCTGAGCTTTGTGAGTGTTGGAATGATGTGTGTGTTATATGCGGGGAGGGTCTGAGCTTCAAAGGCTGTAAAACAGAGTATGTCGTATCTTATATCACTTCTCAAATCTGTGCAAATTTAGATTTCTTCCTGACAAGACCTTCCCATTAGAATGGGAAGTTCAAAAGTACAGTGTGGTTTGGATTGACTGTTCAACAATAAACATCCCTGTGAAAGAAAAAGTCAAAAACAATGGTTAAAAATGCTAGTCTGAAGAATCAGATACAAACCTCTGTCATTTATGAGATATCATTTATCCATCAACTATGACTTCTTTTTAATCATTTCCTCTTATCCTGTGTGATTGCTAATTATTATCATTATATCTTTGTCAACCTTAACTCCAGGATCCGCAATAAAGGTCTTGTGAAGTGAAATAACACAATTTGTCATGCACTGGAATTTGCCTGTTTCACAGAGTCTTAGAATTAAACACATAACTGAAGTGCTCCTTTGTCTAAACTTTATCCACAGCCATAAAGTAGAGAACAGAGAAAGGGTTGGAACTATAATGTTTCAAATGAAACCAAAATACTAAAAATATTCTACAGTTCAAAAGGCTCCTTGAGTAAATAGCCTATCATATCTATGGTAAGCCATAACTATGGTTAAATAACTAGTTCTCATGGCTCATCTATAGGGTAGCTTATTAATCACAGAAAGTGTAAGCAGTTAACCTAACCAATAAGTTGGTGTTGGATATCATTCTTCTGCTGTATTGTAATCATGAAGCATTTTCAACAGCTCTGCAGACACTCTGTTCATGACATGGCATTTTCTCATAAGAAAAGCATTCCTAAAAGAGTAGATTGAGAGAAAATACGAAGCATTTAGAAAAAACATTTCCACTGACATACTCTCATGAAGATAAAGAATCTCCCTTAAAAAATTTAAAACAAAACAGAAAAAGAAAGGAAGAACAATAAGAACAAACAAACCCATGGTTGTGGGTTTTAAGCAGCAAAAAAATAACCAGACTAAACCAAGTCTAGAGACCTAGGTTGGAAGACTGCTGCTGCTACTGCTAAGTCACTTCAGTTGTGTCCGACTCTGTGCGACCCCATAGACGGCAGCCCACCAGGCTCCCCCTTTCCTGGGATTCTCCAGGCAAGAACACTGGAGTGGGTTACCATTTCCTTCTCCAATGCATGAAAATGAAAAGTGAAATTGCTCAGTCATGTCCGACTTTTTGCGACCCCGTGGACTGCAGCCCACCAGGCTCCTCCCTCCATGGGATTTTCCAGGCAAGAGTACTGGACTGGGGTGCCATTGCCTTCTCCAAGTTTGGAAGACTAGGTGGGTCATTAAGTCATTCATTGGTGGGATGGGAGGAGGAGGGAAATGTCTAGATTGTTAAGGTTATTCAAAACTGGAAAGCTCTATGACCTAAACATCTTAGATTAACTTGAGCCCTTTCATATGGGCTTTCATTCAGGTGGGGCTTCCCAGGTGGCTCAATGGTAAAGAATTCACCTAACAATGTAGGAGAAGCAGGTTCGATCCCTGGGTGGGGTAGATCCCCTGGAGAACGAAATGGCAACCCACCCCAATATTCTTGCCTAGAAAATTCCATGGATAGAGGAGCCTGGCAGACTATCGTCTACATTGTCACAAAGAGTTGGGCATGACTGAAAATGCACACACATCATTGGTGCTTATGGCTCAGCTGAGTTGAGAAAGGTCTATTTACTTGAAAGAAGTTGTTTGGTGAACTGAATCATGAACTAGATTGGTCGTAATAGCTACCCTCCAGCCTCATCATTAGAAGCAACAAGTAACAACACAAATACTGCTGCTTCTGTGTGTCCATTAACAAACCTTAATTCCGAGAACTTCATTTTTTCAGCTTAACACAAGGTCTTACATTTTAATATGGAAACAATAAAAAATAGCCTGTAATACTGACAGTTCATGAAAATCTAAAATATGTTTCCAGTGGGACTGCCCTGGCAGGCCAGTGGTTAAGACTCCAGGCTTCCACTGCAGGGAGCATGGGTTCGATCCCTGGTCTGGGAACCAGGATTCTGCAAGTCACATGTTGTGACCAAATAAATAAATAAAAATTTAAAGGAAATTAAAATCCAAACACTAAAATATAAAAAATTTAAAAAAGGTAAAATAAAATATGGTTCCAGTGACATGTTTGGTGATTTCACTTGGTAATTATTATTGTACTTTGCATTATCACTTTGTTCATTCCTACTTTTAAAGACATGATTTTTTTTCAACAACTGATCAACTAGAAATAGAAGTCTGAGTTTATGTGTCTGTATTTACTTTTTAAGGCATGATGCTTATTACTTCCCCATCTTAGCATTCTTTGATTTTAGCAGCTATTTATTTTGCTGAAAGTTGGAGAAGTCAAGCACATTTATGATAAGCTCTTCTGGGCAAACAATCTTTGTAAAACAAGACTTTACTCCAGTTGGTTATAAACTTGCTAGATTTGAGTGGAATGTTATATATATATTGGCTTCTTTAAGTCTACTAAGGAAGATTATATTCTGGAGGGTTAAAAAAAAGGAAAACTTTGAAACTAGAATGCAAGGAGAAATGCCAGCAGTCATTTCATTTCCCCACATTGCTAGTGGCCAAATGTTCTGAAGGTAGAAGAGTTAAAAGCAGTGTCTCCCTGACTGTGAGAATTAATTCACTTGCTCAGAATGGTAGGAAAATCCAGAGAGGCTGAAGACTCAAGCCCCACAAGGTCTTGCCTCATGAGAAAACTTGGACCAGGAAATCTTACTTGGCTTTGAGCTACATTCAAAGGGATGTTTTTCAAATTATTAAGATGAAATCTGACTAAGGTGATTATTCTTTATTGTTTAAGAATACAAGCCTTCTCCTTGGTTGTTTCTTTTCTCTTTCTCTTATTCAATCTGCATCACCTGAATTTCTATCTAAATATGCAGTAAAAACAGGGAAAAGGATAAACAGTAAATTCACCAATTGTTGAGATGCTTTGAAACTACATTCTTGGTTTTTGTTTTTTTTTTTTTGATTCCCATATGTTTTCAAGGCCATGGGGACAAAGGACCCTGAGTGAGAGATCCTGAGTAAACTCAAAGATTTAGAGCATCCAACAGATTAAACTCCTTCCTTTAGCATGTCTATTAGAATCTTCAAGTCTTTAATATAATTTAAAGCAATTGTCCCCATAGGGAGGTCTAACATTTTGCACAATTACATTGAAATAGTTGACCTGCCTAAGAAAACTAGAAGAATTTTAAGGGTACGTTTCAAGACCCTGTTTCTGTTGATAATAGTGTTCCAGAATTTATATTTATTAATATTGCTCTATTTTGGTCAGACTCCCACAGGAAATCCTGAGGAGTGTACGTTTCTGGCATATTTTATCTTAGATAGTTCCATCCCTTTGGTCTTGCATTCTGATTGCTAGACTGAAGAGTACCTTTGAAAGCCTCTGCTCTTTAATAGAGCTGAGGATGACAACAAGCAGGAACTTCAACACTCTAGGAAGACAATCTATCTACTTTCTCCAGTTATCATTAAAATGTCTTTTAGACGTAGGTCATAACTGGAAACCTATAAATGATGTCTGTGTAGTGAGCACTTCCCACAGAGCTGGAGTCTCAAGTGATTAAAATTTATCACATTGTTCTTATGGTTACAAATGCTGCTGATATGTGTCATTACTTAGAAAGTACTATTCATAACATTTGATTTCAGTCCAAATAGTTTTTTTTTCTGAATTTCCCATAAAATGCTCTTGATCTTTTTTTTTCAAAGGTCTAATCTGCTTTTCTTTTGAAAGAACAAAGAAAAGAGGTTGATTGTCCTCTAGTTTAAATTTTGTTTAGTGTGATGTATTTATTGCCTAGTGGGATGCAGCTAATTTTCCACTGGCTTTTCCGAGAAAGTCATTAGGATAGAATTTAATCCTGTTCACCATTGCAGGCTCTAAGCTCTTTCATGATTTACAAGTTGTGGTGTTTAGTATGTAGCTCTATTAAAATGATATGTAACTAAGAGTCTTCATATTTGAGCAGTGCTTTGCTTTTCAAAACTGCACCCGTTGAATGTACAAGTTTGCCCTTCACTAACATAACACAGTATACACTGGAATGCTTCCTAGTGAGCTCTTAATATGGTAGGGGTTTGTTAGAACATAGGAAAACAAGGTAGTCTCCTGGAGAGCTAAAGATTTAAAGTTCTTTCAACATGATTTTCTAAACCTCATGGATTTTTCAACCCTCATGGATTTTCCATACCTGAGAGTTTATACACTGGGGCAAAATGTTAGTGCAGAGTACCCTCAGACATTCATCTCTTATGAGGTATTTTACCTGGAAAGCAGTGGATTGAACTAGCTTGTATTTATTGAAAAATAAGCCTGTGAAGGCAGCATGCCACCTGCTTTTCTGCCTAAATGTTTATTTCAGGAAAATTTGAGATAACCATAGCTGGACAAATTTGCTTTGAGTTTTTGTAAATGATTTTTAAATCCTGGAACTAAGAATACTTTATAATAACATTGGAATATCAGGAAAGGAAAGAGAGACACTAATGGAATTGAACACCCAAGGTATTTTTTTTAATCTTAAAGATAATTTATTATTGACTCGCATCATCAATATTTCAAGTGAGAACAAATTTCATGAAAGGTGTGATCTGAGCTTTTGCTCCATTTCTTTGTGACTCTCTGCACTCAAGCACTTAGTGCTCCTCTCCTAAACCCCTTTAATTTTGGTCGCTTCCTTATTGGCTACAAGATGGCATCCATAGCTATGTGGATTACTCACTTATTGGTTCACTTTCAAGTATTGTACCCCTCCCGTTGTCATCCAAACCTGACTCCTTAACTCTGGGATAATTACATAACACAAAGAGTTTTTAACTAAGAAGTATATCAAAACTTTTATCATGATTTGGATTCCTAGTTATGAGAAGTTCAACACCATCTAGCCTTCTAATTTAGCTTACTAACACATGCGCTGCTGCTGCTACTGCTGCTAAGTCGCTTCAGTCGTGTCTGACTCTTAGCGACCCCATGGGGTACAGCCTACCAGGCTCCTCCGTCCATGGGATTTTCCAGGCAAGACTACTGGAGTGGGGTGCCATCGCCTTCTCCGAATACATAACACTACTGTACTATAATTCAACGTTCTGCATTTTACATTTTAATGTTATTTGACATCACAAGAGATGTCATGGAGATAATGCAAATTTTTACATATAGTTTTGTCTTTTAATTTTATTTTTACTGACCACAGGATCTTCGTTACCTTATCAGAGATCAAAACAGTGCCCCCTGTAGAAGAAGCACAGAATCTTAACCACTGCACTGCCAGGGAAGTCTCTTACCTCATAATTTTAGAAATAAATGAAGCAACAAACAACTAATCTCAAAAATATACAAGCCACTCTTACAGCTCAATTCCAGAAAAATAAATGACCCAATCAAAAAATGGGCCAAAGAACTAGATAGACATTTCTCCAAAGAAGACATAAAGATGGCTAACAAACACATGAAAAGATGCTCAACATCACTCATTATCAGAAAAATGCAAATCAAAACCACCATTTCACGCCAGTCAGAATGGCTGTGATCCAGAAGTCTACAAGCAATAAATGCTAGAGAAGGTATGGAGAAAAGGGAACCCTTTTACACTGTTGGTGGGAATGCAAACTAGTACAACCACTATGGAGAACAGTGTGGAGATTCCTTAAAAAACTGGAAATAGAACTGCCTTATGACCCAGCAATCCTACTGCCTGGCATACACACTGAGGAAACCAGAATTGAAAGAGACACGTGTACCCCAATGTTCATCGCAGCACTGTTTATAATAGCCAGGACATGGAAGCAACCTAGATGTCCATCAGCAGATGAATGGATAAGAAAGCTGTGGTACATGTACACAATGGAGTACTATTCAGCCATTAAAAAGAATACACTTGAATCAGTTCTAATGAGGTGGATGAAACTGGAGCCTATTATACAGAGTGAAGTAAGCCAGAAAGAAAAACACCAATACAGTATACTAACGCATATATATGAAATTTAGAAAGACGGTAACAATAACCCTGTATACAAGACAGCAAAAGAGACACTGATGTATAGAACAGTCTTTTGGACTCTGTGGGAAAAGGTGAGGGTGGGATGATTTGGGAGAATGGCATTGAAATATGTATAATATCATATATGAAACGAGTTGCCAGTCCAGGTTCAATGCATGATACTGGATGCTTGGGGCTGGTGCACTGGGATGACCCAGAGGGATGGTATGGGGAAGGAGGAGGGAGGAGGGTTCAGGATGGGAAACACATGTATACCTGTGGCAGATTCATTTTGATATATGGCAAAACCAATACAATATTGTAAAGTTAAATAAAATAAAATTTTAAAAAAAGAAGGACCTTTTGAAATAATAATTTAGTAAATTTTTTTTTAAAAAAGAAAGAAATTAAAAAAGAAAAAGGTGAGCTTCTTCAGTTAAAATTCTGGCATGAAGAATATTTGGGGGTTAAGGAGGCAAATTGCCAGATCTAAGATTTTATTTATGTCCAAAACAAAATGTACTAGTTCTTTCCATTGCTGACATAGTTGGCTCCATGTAACTTTTGGAGCCAATCTCTTTTTGTATAATTATCTTGCAGTTTAGAGTCATTTCGTGGTGGGAAAAAAAGCCAGCTGGTGGCTAGCAAAAATAAAATACCGGGGGTGTTGATAGGAGGACCAAAAAAAAGGGGATCATAGCATTGATTTTATGAATCTTACTAAAACAAATTCCAAGGAACTAACTTATTTTGTCATATGGGTATCTTAAAATTATCAAATATTCTTGGAAACAAGTAAACTATTGGCTGGGGCTTGACAAGATTTTGTTATCTGGAGATTTTTCATTGTACATTAAAATACTGAAAAGAAACAGTGATACCTAAAATTAACCAACACAAAATGACTGACTATAACAGAATTTTATAGCTGATGTAATTTCAAACTGCCTCAATCAGGGTTTTATATATATTTGTTGTAATTCATTTTGCCTTTTTATATTGAGCATTATGTTGAAATGGTATGTCTGTAGGCAAGATGGGCCCAATAACCAGAAAAAGAAGCTATGTCTCTTGATTTTTATAGTCAAGCAATCAGTAGTTTTGTTTATGTGATAACAAAGGCTGATTTGGTGTCATTGTTTTTTGTCTAGCAATGTCACTAATTTCCTGAAAAGCTGATTGCTTTAGAAGTTATTCACACACACACACACACACACACACACACACACACACACACACACAAAATATATATATATATATATATATATATATATATATATATTCTAAACATCCTTAGAATTGTAGAGTACCAGATTCAGACAAAACTATAAAGATCTAGCTCTAAATCCAATGTGAAAAATCACCCCTCTCCAGTCTCTCCAACAAGTGAGAGGTGCTGGCCTTCGAAAGCAGCCCATTCTATCTAAACAGGATTAACGGTAAGCAAGTCCACCCTTATATGGAAGTTTCTATAGATTGGTCATTGTATATATATGACAGAAGAGAAAATAAAACTTTTCCTCCTCAACAATGAAACTTTTCTTTCCTCTAGATAAAACACCTTGTGTTCCTGTGGTTTTTCTTCCTCTGACATGATTTTATATCCTCTCACCAAATAACATCTTTTGCTTTTGAAATCATCCTTTCCTAAAGCAAGGTGCCTAGACATGAACTTGGGATTTAGAAACAAGTTTTGAGCACTGTGAAATGTTGAGTGGGGTTATCATATCTTCCTTAGCCTAGAAGGTTTGCTACAAAGTTCACCTAAACCCTAGTAGACTTAGGGCAGCCCCACCAACTCTGCTGACCTACACTGAACTCACTGTTACCTAAAATGCTAGGCCATCTTTTCCCGCAGCATTTTCAATGCAAACTGTTTTTTCCAGCTGGTTTTCTAAACCCAGATACAGGGATGTGTATTTATTGTTTATTCTTATCAAAATTTATTCTGTGAGACTGGGCCAATTTATCTAGCTTGCCAAGTTCATTTGGAGCCTGATGTTATCATCATTAGATGTGGGTATCTTACCTGCCAAACCCCTGAAAACAACATCCAGAAGGCAAGGCATCCCAATATGTTCAATTCTAACCCCTAAACCACTCCTGCTGAAGTTTAAATCCTTTCCCAGGTAAGGTAAGATCTCAAATAGGACATGATTAAAAAGTGGACTTATTCTTTATCAACTCACATCCTTGATAACACTTTATTGTAAGCAAGAATAGCATGCCTATCAAAGTAAAAATCACTTAGGGAAGCACAATGGATCAAAGTCCTTTAACATGACCAGTATCTCTTTTGATGGTTGGTTTGTTTGTTTGTTTTTGGTCTTTAGGTAAAAATGTTGATGATGAAACTCAGACTGTGTTTTTACCACAGTTGGATTTTTGGCTTTCTTTAACTTCATGTAAAGTGAAGACAATTAAGCAAAAGACAGTTAAAGCCCCTATGAAATAGAAATGAAATCAAGGCAAAATCTCCAAGTCAAGTAGAATTTTTCTAACAGCTTTCAAAATATGCTTGCTTGACTATGATTCCCATGGGATTTACGCTATTGTTCATTAGACACTATGAAATAACAAAAGTAATGTTATTAGTAAAATGTAATGATTACAATAACTTTCCCCGGAAGCAGACACACACTAATCACAGAGAAGACTTTGCATTTAACTTAAAAGTGTACAATCATCAAAATGCTTGAGCAGCCACATGTGTAGGAGTGGTGAGCCTTGCACATATTTATGAGCTGCCTTAAATCCTTTCTGGAGTGAGGAGACAAGTAAATAAAAGACACAGTTACATATTTAATGAGGAGGGAGAGAAAAGCCGAAATTGGCATGCAGTCATTGCTCTCACAGACCATGTTATTTTCTGAATGTCATATTGAAATATTTAGATGCCTCCTTTCAGCCAACACCATCAGTGTAGGGGACATGCTGTATCTCCAATGTCATAGATACATAGGACATCATTAAGTAAAAATACTGTAATGTAATAGCTTTTTTTAATGACCTATTGCCCTTAAATTTTTAAATAAATGTAAAAATGCCACCTGCCATTATCCACAGAGTGATTCCTGAATGTCTTCAAGGGATATGCCTTTTTCTGTGACTCTGGGCAGAATTCCATGCTACTGAGTCAGTATCTTTCATTTAGTTTAGATAGGATTTGCATGTGATAATACAATTCCATGTTGGAAGTCATTTTATTATATGACCTTTTGAGAAGAAAAGTCCTTTTCATTAGAGACAATTCTTTGTTCAATCGCTTCTTGTTTTTAACTAAGTGGCATAAATTAATCCAGTTACAGGAGAAGCAGAGACTCATTTGCAGGGCAATCCTATTTTTTATCCTGTTTATCCCATGTACAGCAAAATCCTGATCTTCTGTCTTTAGGCCCTTTAGCCTCACCTTCTCCGTACTTTTCCTAGGGTTCCTAGCCTTGCACACTATTCTTCCATGAAACCCTAATGCATAGCATGGCCAGACTTGGCAGATAAATTGACAGAACACCCAAACAAGTTTCAGATAAACAACCAAGAATTTACAGTATTAGCATAAGTATATTACAAATATTATATAGGATATACTTATACTAACACAGTCTTGGTTGTTTACCTGAAACTCAGATTTAACTGGATGGCCCTGTATTTCATCTGGCCATGCTACAAACACATCTTCTATGTTATTGTTTCCAAGTCATTTTGCGCTGATAGTCCCTTCCATCTCAGATGATTTACTGTGCCCTGTCAACATGGGAGACCCAGCTCAACTGACTTTTCCTCCTTTTCCATAAAATCCTGGTTGACCTCCTCCACTCCAGCCTCAGCAGAGCTGAGCATTCCCTCCTCTCTGCTAAGACTGTGCCTCAAGCATGACTGAGTCACAAGCTATATCTCACCATAGACCTATATATATGTACACAGATATATCTGTGTGTGTGTGGTGATGAGGTCTCTGCGGTACAATGTGCTTTACTCATCTGCATCCCTAGTGCTGGAAGACAGAAGAAAGAGAGCTTCTGGGTAGGGTAAGAACAGAGAGTAGGAGCCAGAGAAAACTGGATTTGAATCTGGCCTCTGTAAATGAGACTCTGGATGACATGTTTACTGTCAGGATCTAAAATTTCTCATCTATAGTTTTTAAAAAATGAAACATCCCCAGCCAAGAAATTACTGAAAATTAAATGATGGTGTTTATATGTAAGTGGCCTTTCACCAAGCATGTGTGTGTCAGTGTCTGAGTCATGTTCTATTCTTTGCAACCTCATGGATTGTAACCCACCAGGCTCCTCTGTCCATGGGATTCTCCAGGCAAGAATGCTGGAATGGGTTGCCATTTCCTCCTCCAGGGGATCTTCCCAACCCAGGATTCAAGTCCAGGTCTCCTGCATTGCAGACAGAATGTTTACCATCTGAGCCAGCAGGGAAGCCATAGGGTCATCTAAAGAGTCATCTAAATAGTTAGCTTCTAATCTCACTCTTCTTATTGAACTAAAAAAGTCCTTTCAGAGGTACATTGTTTTTCCTTCCTTCATAATCTGGAAAGAACTTCAATTTCAGTCTTGAGATTAAGTTTTATATTTTGTCTGATTACGGCCTCATATACTCAACTTTTTATAAGATGTTCTTGTTGTTTTGCCCACTTATCCCCAGATTCTGACTGAATGCCTTGTCCTTCTGTAACAGTCAAATAGCACTTCCAATCGGACCATATAAAACATGTGAAACTCTGCTCCCAAAAGCTGCAAGGGAAGAGAGTTTCTAAAAATTACTCTTGTCTCATCTGTCTGACTCACATTTATCTAAAAATAAAAGGAAAACTAGGAGAAAAAATAAACGAACAGAGGATAACGTGCAGCCCCAGTTTCTGAGTCAGATAACAAGATAATTTTTCTGCATGCTCTATATTTCACTTTACTTTCCAAAATGACCTTTCCACCCCTGAGTCCTATCACTAGAATATAAATCCATTAATGAGGAATCTTTTCTCCCCCTGTCCTTTTTCATATCAATCTCAGCAGGATGCTAGACTGTTCTTTGAGTTCATTCACTTTATAGCCGTTAAAAAGAAAATATGGTCTGGAGACGGCCTGTCTCCAAACGGTTACACACAGGATGAAGAAATAAATTCCTGAGTTTCTAGCTTTCACCTACTACTAATTTTCTATGCAAAACCCAGGGAAAATTCCAAAACTCATTTTTTAAATCTGTGAAATGGGTGAATCATTAACAAAAACACAAATACAGTATACTAACGCATATATATGGAATTTAGAAAGATGGTAAAAATAACCTTATTTACGAGACAGCAAAAGAGACACTGATGTATAGACCAGACTTTTGGACTCTGGGACCGGGAGAGGGTGGGATGATTGGGGAGAATAGCATTGAAATATGTATAATATTATATCTGAAATGTATTAATTGTTCAAACTAAAAAAAAAAAAGTATCTCTTTTATGTATGCCATTTTTAGCAGAAAACAAAAGAAAAAGTTCTTAAAACATTAGTGTTTATAGTTAATAATTTTTGAAATCTGCTTGCTTAACTTTAAGCACCATGGATTAATGCCATGGCTCATTAGATGCTCTGAAATGTACTAATTATATTGGTAAAATGTGATGGTTACCATAACTTTTCCCAGAAGTACACGCATTCTAATCCACCTTTCAAAGCTAAAGAATCTAGAGGAATCACTGAGGAAAATATGTAGGCAATCTTGGATAAAATTGACAGACATCCTAGGAGATACACATAGGGTGATGTTAAATCACTTAACCCTTTACTTAATCATTCATCAAATGTTTAGTGAGCATATACTATAGGCAAAGCTCTTTCACGGACTTTCTGAGTTTCATATCCTTGATTCTCTAATGACAATGGGACCATATTAATAAAATGGATAACTCTGGGGTTAATAGCTTAATGTCCCTAAATTAGCCCTCTGATCATTTTATTGACATTAACATTTCACATCTAGGTAAGTTTCTTTGGGTAATAAAAGGAAGAGATCTTGAGATAACAAAACCTTACCGTAAAGATCTCATCAGGGTACTCTGAAGATCCCATACAGGTAAGTGTGGTGTGGAGAAGTCTCTGAAACCGTCCTGAATCACCTTACCTGTTAGACATGCTACCACGTAGAGTGCACGCGTGATCCACAAAAATAAGACTTCTTATTTTTGTGCTAAAAAGGGTGATCCTAATGAAAATCAAAAAAACAGCCTAGAAGAAATAAAATATACCTGTTTGAATTTTTTTTTGTAATAAGCATGTATCATTTATATCTATAAAAAATTTCTAAAGAAGATAAGAAGGGAAGGAAGGAAGTGTACATGATTTTATTTTTTTACAATTAATACTCATAGGAGGCTGTGGGTGGCAGGACAAAGGTGCACAAACCAGTGCCTTTAACCAGAAGGCTTGGAAAAGCATCCCAATTACTGAACCCAAACCCTTGATATCTGAATCCTACAGCCATAGATGTCAGGGTAGGAACTTTGGATCAGCTTCTATCTTCCTCATCGTTCCTCAAGAATTCACTTTAGTTTGCGACACAGAGTACCAGAGAGGAAAAAGAACTCCCTCCAGCTTCAGAAAAACAGCCTAGAGGATTCTCAGAGCTCTCTGCATTGATGGGAAATAATCATTCTTGACCTCTTGTCTCTCCCTCCAGAGGCTCATGGCTCTTTGCAGACACGACTAGAGAGACTGAACAGCTTCTCCCATATTTCCAGGTCATAGGGGCAAGGCTAGAGTTGTTCAGATATTTACTAAATGCCTAATAAGCATAAAACATAGTGCTTGGCATTCTACAAGTCTAAAAAAATAAAAGATATGGTTCCCACTGGAACAAGAAAAAAATGTACATAAGCAAAAAGTAGAAGACAAATTAGCCGCAAAACAAGAGATTTCACAAGGTTATTGCTAAAGGCAAATGTACACAACATGGGAGCTCTCTTGACCAATGTATTAAATATGCACTGCTTTAAAAAGTGGATTTATCAATGTCTGTCAAATGCATGCAGTGTGCATACACACACACACACACACACACACACACACACATATATATATCCATCAGTTCAGTCACTCAGTCATGTCCGACTCTTTGTGACCCCATGGACTACAGCATGCCAGGCCTCTCTGTCCATCACCAACTCCTGGAGTCCACCCAAACTCATGTCCATTGATTCGGTAATGCCACCCAACCATCTCATCCTCTGTCATTTCCTTCTCCTCCTGCCTTTAATCTTTCCCAGCATCAAGGTCTTTTCCAATTAGTCAGTTCTTCGCATCAGGTGGCCAAAGTATTGGAGTTTCAGCATCAGCATCAGTCCTTCCAATGAACACTCAGGACTGATTTACTTTAGGATGGACTGGTTGGATTTCCTTGTAGTCCAAGGGATTCTCAAAAGTCTTCTCCAACACCACAGTTCAAAAGCATCAATTCTTCTGTGCTCAGCTTACTTTATAGTCCAACTCTCACATCCATACATGACTACTGGAAAAACCATAGCCCTGACTAGATGGACTTTTGTTGGCAAAGTAATGTCTCTGCTTTTAAATATGCTGTCTGCTGCTGCTGCTAAGTTGCTTCAGTCATGTCCAACTCTGTGCAACCCCATAGACAGCAGCCTACCAGGCTCCCCCATCCCTGGGATTCTCCAGGCAAGAACACTGGAGTGGGTTGTCATTGCCTTCTCCAAATATGCTGTCTAGATATATACATATACAATCACTAGTCTGTTAGAATAAAAATTTTTTAAAATCAGAAGTTATGAAAATATACAAAGTTTAAGCAATTATAAAGAGAGCAGAGGTTAAGAAGAGACGGCATTTATTGAGCAATTTTGATTGCTCCAGGTGCTCTGTTAAGTGCTCTAAATGCATTTACACAATTCTTGCAACAAATGAATGAGATAGATATTATTACCATTTAATTTTGAGGAAACCAAGATTTAGTTTCTAGTAATTTGTCTGAGATATCACAATTAGTCCCATACTGCTGAAGCACTTGGTTATATGTTAGAAAATTAGTGTGTTCTCCATTGCATATATACAACATTAGTCTGTACAACATGAGTGTTTAATCCATGAGTAAGAATGAGAAAAAATGTTTGAAGAAAATGAACCTTGGAAGCAATTTGTAAAGAAAAGCATATAGACATTTCATTTGTATTTCAGAATTAAACTCTACTTGAGTATCTAGTATATGCCAGCCCCTCCTTTTGATGGTGATAGTAGAAATATGAACGATAGGTATAATTAGCTGTCTGCAAGAAGCTAATGATAATCCTGTGTGAGTGATGGAATGGTGAGAAGGTGAAGACAAAAGAGACAGACAATACAATAGGTAGAATGTCCTACAATGGAGGTGCAAACCAAGGGATGTAGAAGAACAGGGTGGACCACATAGTCTGCATTTTGGAGCTGAGAATGACTTCACTGAGGAAGTCATAGCTAAACAGGGCTTCAGTAGACTGGCAAAGTTTGCCTGAAATAAATGGACAGGTTACACATTTCTGACAGAAAAAAAAAAGTAGGTACAAATGCATGAACTTTGTGAGGCCAGGTTTACCATATGAGGAAAGAAAGCACCTCTGAAGTGGAAGAGAGCCAGGAGCTACTGGAGGTGAGGTTGGCCACAACCAGCATTAAAGTAGGGAATGAGGAAAAGGCAAGTCCAGTGAGGGTGAGAAGAGGGAAAAGGCAGAATGGATAAGAAAATATGGCTAATCATTGGGAACTAAGAGAACTAAATGCTTCTCCTTTTCTAGCTCAGAAAATGACATCATAATTCACCCCAGTTGTTCAGCCCAGAAACCAAGGTAACGTGGATGCCTCCTTCCACTCCCTCATTCTCTACTTCTGATCGGTCTCCAAGGGCATCAATTCTGCCTTCTAAATCTCCCTCCTGTCCACTCACTGCTCTGCACCCTCAACGCTAATGAACCTCAGCAGGTCTCTGTGTCCTCTTGCCTGGGCTAGTGCAGCAGCCTCATAACTGCCCCACCAGAGCACTTGCCACTTTCTAGCCAGCATGATCTTTTTAACAACACGTATCCAATGATGTCCCTTCCAGGGGCTTCTTAACTCCCTTGAGGGAAGATTACTAGACTTCACAAAGTCCCCTCCAGCCTCTACTTACTGTTTCCCACCCTGCCTCCCAGCTCCTCTACCTCCTACAAAACACACACATTCGATGATCCACTCATGTGGAATTACTTTCTTTTTCTGAGATAGTCATGCCCTCTTTTCTCCAGACTTTGACTCAGGCCGTTTTCTCTGTCTGAAGCATTATCTTCAGGTTTCTCTTGAGTAACTCCAACTCGTTCTATAGCTTTCACCTTCCACCTTTTCTGTAAAGCCTTCCAGATCTTCACAATCAGATTAAGCACCCTCCCTTGGTAACTACATAACACATTATTCTTCCTTTTTCCCAGCATGTTTGGTTAGGTGTATTCCAAAACATGGGCTTCCCCAGTGGCTCAGTTGTAAAAAAAAAAAAAAAATATATATATATATATGTATAGTTGACTCATTGAAAAAGACTCTGATGCTGGGAGGGATTGGGGGCAAGAGGAGAAGGGGACGACAGAGGATGAGATGGCTGGATGGCATCACTGACTCGATGGACATGAGTCTGAGTGAACTCCGGGAGTTGGTGATGGACAGGGAGGCCTGACGTGCTGCGATTCATGGGGTCACAAAGAGTCAGACACGACTGAGCCACTGATCTGATCTGATCTGATATAAATAAATGCAGAAGCCACAGAAGATGTGGGTTTGTTCCCTGGATAAGGAAGATCCCCTGGAGGAGAATATGGCAACGCACTCCACTATTCTTGTCTGGAGAATTCCATGGACAAAGGAGCCTGGCAGACTACAGTCTATAGGGTCGCAAAGAGCTGGACATGACTGAAGTGATTTAACACACACACTCATTCCTGAATAGACCTTAAGTTCCAAAGAGCAGGATCACATCCATCACATTCATTTTATATCCCTTAGTAGTGGTGCACATTAGACCAGTAAATGAATAACTGAATGAATCTTACTGACTCTGGGACAATACTGAGGGAGGATCAAGGATTGGCATATAGCAGGGATGAATCAGTTGAGGTTCAGCTACCAACTCGAAAAGTAAACCACAAGGGCAGCTCAGGTTCAGCCACTATCGATTAAGCAGGTTTCAAGCAAAATCAGGACTGGGGCTGCCATGGTCCTTTACCTGCTTGCATTTGACTCAATAGTTCAGTGGAAGCCAAGAAACGGTGTTCATTCAGAACTGGGAGTGTTCTCTTCTCAGCTGGGGTCCAAAATGTGTGAGTAAGAAGGTTGAACCAAGGTCGGGGGTAAGAAAGTCAAGAAAGCTACAGGGAAGTGATCTGATTTGGCAGACTGGAGAAATATCAGAAACTGGATTTTAGTTCTCTACTGTAAAAAATAACTAAAATATGGGACTTTTTATTATAAGCAGTACAATAGATAGCCACTTAAAATTTACTCCATAAAATAACATGTCCTTTGTATTTCAAGATGTAGAAACCCAGATTCATCATCTCCTAAATAGTCTGTTCCCTAATCCTGTACTTCACACCTGGACTTTAATTCTTTCACCATGCTAATCTTTCCTGGTGTTTATTAGTGTCCTCGTATGGGTTTGAACAAAGAGGAGAGTAAAATCAAATGATCCATAGCTACATGTCCTTCATAAGGAAAGCATAAGGTCCCAGATCTGGCTTAATAGAAATTCAGGTAAATACCTGGCTATTTGGAAAGGTCAGGGGCGAGGACGGGAAATAGCACTAGATAACGGAGTGCTTTACCAGTGGTGCCTGGTAAAGACATAGGTGCTCTGAGTTGTGCTTCTGGGTTTGAGATCTGTATCTCTTCCTTGCATTTGGTGATTGGTCTCTGTAGCGGTGTCTGTCTAGAGGTAGGAAAAGCTGGTCATTATCTGGGCTTTAAATTGTATATAAAGTCTGATAAGACTTTCTGTTTTTGAAGAATAATTTAAGCTTTTCTGAACTTTTTCGGGTAAAAGCACACTTAATCATCATGTGGCAAAGCTGGCAGCTGGCCAAATGCAGGACAATCAAAGAGCTTTCTCTCACAAAGCCCTGAGCCGGAGACCTCAGCTTTGGATAAGTACTAGTGGGAGAAATGCAAGGTCCCTGGTTCTGGAAATCTTCAAAACCCTTCTGAGTTAAAGCAGATCTTTCTACCCTTTGGAGTAAAACTAAAGACTGGAGCAGAAAAAGGAGTGAATAGTCCATGAATAATCATTTTTATTTAACAAATAGAAAGTACAGAATAGTTTACAATTACAAGCCATAAAGATAATTCTTAAGCAAGAATTTCTCCCCTAATTGATGTGTCTGCATGTCTGCTCTCCCCTCCCCCACAAAATAAACCAAACTGTTACTGACTTGGGCAGTTTTATACTAAAATGCAAGGTTATATATAATCTGGGAAAACCTAAGATAAGCACATCCTTCTTAATTGCCTCTTTCTAAGTCATGTTTCTTACAAGTCCTCATGTTAGAGGCTCAAATTATATTTTCAGGGTATTTATCACGTTTTATGCCTCTAACTCTGCTGTGTTAGACCTCAAGGGGCCCATATTAGAGAAGGTGACGGCGACACAGTTTAAGTGAATCCCTTCTTCCATAACAAACTACACTAGCTGCCAACACTCTGATGTCATCAGCTAGATGGTTTCACGCCTCCATTGATAATTCATCCCTTTGATAGACAATAGTGAAAATCAAGAAAAATCAAGGTCTTAGAAATGTGTTGAGTGATATTCACCAGCTCTAATTCTGCTTTGTTCTCGACTGTAATAAGTCACTTACCTTCCTGTACTTCTTTTGTTCACTTTACAACCAGGAGTTTCACTAAAATGTCCTCAAAATCCCAATCTAAAATTCCAGGTTTCTTGATCTATTTTGAGGTGTCCTATAAAAAACACGGTATGTGTCCTACATGACAAACACTACTGGCTTGCCTTCAAGTTTCATGTTTACTTCGCACTTCTCTTTTGTTCTTTTCAATATTCACCTATGATTTTTTTTAATTATTTTATTTTTTTTTTTTTTTTTTTTTTTGAGGATGTGGGTACTTTATTTTTTTTTTTTTTTTTTTTTTTTTTTTTTTTTAGTTTGAACAATTAATACATTTCAGATATAATATTATACATATTTCAATGCTATTCTCCCCAATCATCTCACCCTCTCCTGGTCCCAGAGTCCAAAAGTCTGGTCTATACATCAGTGTCTCTTTTGTTGTCTCGTAAATAGGGTTATTTTTTACCATCTTTCTAAATTCCATATATATGCGTTAGTATACTGTATTTGTGTTTTTGTTTCTGGCTTACTTCACTCTGTATAATAGGCTCCAGTTCCATCCACCTCCTTAGAACTGATTCAAATGTAATCTTTTTAATGGCTGAGTAATATTCCATTGTGTATATGTACCACAGCTTGCTTATCCATTCATCTGTGGATGGACATCTAGGTTGCTTCCACGTTCTGGCTATTGCAAACAGTGCTGCTATGAACATTGGGGTACAGGTGTCTCTTTCAATTCTGGTTTTCTCAGTGTATATGCCCAGCAGTGGGATTGCTGGATCATAAGGCAGTTCAATTTGCAGTTTTTTGAGGAATCTCCATACTGTTCTCCAAAGTGGCTGTACTAGTTTGCATTCCCACCAACAGTGCAAGAGGGTTCCCTTCTCTCCGCACCCTCTCCAGCATTTATTGCTTGTGGACTTTTGGATAGCAGCCATTCTGATTGGCGTGAAATGGTATCTCATAGTGGTTTTGATTTGCATTTCTCTGATAATGAGTGATGTTGAGCATCTTTTCATGTGTTTGTTAGCCATCTGTATGTCTTCTTTGGAGAAATGTCTATTGAGTTCTTTGGCCCATTTTTTGATTGGGTCATTTATTTTTCTGGAATTGAGCTGTAGAAGTTGCTTGTATATTTTTGAGATTAGTTGTTTGTCAGTTGCTTCATTTGCTATTATTTTCTCCCATTCTGAAGGCTGTCTTTTCACCTTGCTTATAGTTTCCTTTGTTGTGCAAAAGCTTTTTAAGTTTGATTAGGTCCCATTTGTTCATTTTTGATTTTATTTCCAATATTCTGGGAGGTGGGTCACAGAGGATCCTGCTGTGATGTAAGTCAGAGAGTGTTTTGCCTATGTTTTCCTCTAGGAGTTTTATGGTTTCTGGTCTTACATTTAGCTCTTTAATCCATTTTGAGTTTATTTTTGTGTATGGTGTTAGAAAGTGTTCTAGTTTCATTCATATGGAGGGGTCTTGTTTTTGTATCCATTCAGCCAGTCTCTGTCTTTTGGTTGGGGCATTCAACCCATTTACATTTAAGGTAATTAATGATAAATATGATCCCATTGCCATTTACTTTGTTGTTTTGGGTTTGAATTTATATATCCTTTTTGTGTTTCCTGTCTAGAGAATGTCCTTTAGTATTTGTTGGAGAGCTGGTTTGGTGGTGCTGAATTCTCTCAGCTTTTGCTTGTCTGTAAAGGTTTTGATTTCTCCTTCATATTTGAATGAGATCCTTGCTGGGTACAATAATCTGGGCTGTAGGTTCTTTTCTTTCATCACTTTAAGTATGTCTTGCCATTCCCTCCTGGCTTGGAGAGTTTCTATTGAAAGATCAGCTGTTATCCTTATGGGAATTCCCTTGTGTGTTATTTGTTGTTTTTCCCTTGCTGCTTTTAATATTTGTTCTTTGTGTTTGATCTTTGTTAATTTGATTAATATGTGTCTTGGGGTGTTTCGTCTTGGGTTTATCCTATTTGGGACTCTCTGGGTTTCTTGGACTTGAGTGATTATTTCCTTCCCCATTTTAGGGAAGTTTTCAACTATTATCTCCTCTAGTATCTTCTCATGGTCTTTCTTTTTGTCTTCTTCTTCTGGGACTCCTATGATTCGAATATTGTAACGTTTAATATTGTCCTGGAGGTCTCTGAGATTGTCCTCATTTCTTTTAATTCGTTTTTCTTTTTTCTCCTCTGATTCCTTTAATTCTGCCATTCTATCTTCTAATTCGCTAATTCTATCTTCTGCCTCTGTTATTCTACTATTTGTTGCCTCCAGAGTGTTTTGGATCTCATTTATTGCATTATTCATTATATGTTGATTCTTTTTTATTTCTTCTAGGTCCTTGTTAAATCTTTCTTGCATCTTCTCAATGCTTTTCTCCAGACTATTTATCCATGATTCCATTTTGCTTTCCAGATTTTGGATTAATTTAACTATCATTATTCGGAATTCTTTATCAGGTAGGTTCGCTATTTCTTCCTCTTTTGTTTGGTTTGGTGGGCTTTTATCCTGTTCCTTTACCTGCTGGGAATTCTTCTGTCTTTTCATCTTGTTTAAATTGCTAAGTTTAGGGTGTCTTTACTGTATTCTGGTAGTCTGTGGAGTTCTCTTTATTGTGGCGTTTCTGCACTATATGTGGGTTTGTACCGGTGGCTTGTCGAGGTTTCTTGTTTATGGAAGCTTGTATCGGTGTTCTGGTGGGTGGAGCTGGATATCTTTTCTCTGGGGTGCAGTGGAGTGTCTAGTAGTGAGTTATGAGATGTCTATGCTTTTGGGGTCGCTTTGTGTAGCCTGTGTATTGGAGCTCAGGCTGTGTTCTTGTTTTTCTGGAGAATTTGCTTGGTATGTCTTGTTGTGGAACTTGCTGGTCTTTGTGTGATGCTTGGTTTCAGAGTAGGTATGGAGGCTTTTAATGAGCTCCTGTCAATTAGTGTTTCGTGGGATCAGGGTATGGACTTAAGCCTCCTTTGCGTGTTCTAAGTTTTTAAAAGGTTGATCCACTTGGAACTTTGTAAATGCTACAATTTAATACCAGGCAAAATTACATAAATTTCAAACATTAGTTAACCCAACATTAATAAACACCTAATTAAAAAAAAAAAAGCTTTAAAGATTTTTGAAACTATTTCCAGAAATACAAAAGAATAAATATTGCTACTTACTAAACTTTGAAGAGTTTGATTGAGTTGTGAATAATGTGATAAGATAAACTGAAGAAACAGGAACAAAAATCCTATACTTTTTCTTTTTAACATACTAACAAATAAGGTTGGTTTGAAAAAATAAAATTGGTTGAGTGTCTTAATGTCTTTATTGTTATCTAGTTCTCATGCGGTACATTATCAGATGGCACATTCCACAAATTACTGCAGACATAGAGCAATCCTTTTCTAATCCTTGTACCCATATATTCCCAAGAATATCAACATTAAAATGCTACTGCCTTAATCTCAAATATTAAATTTCCTTTTGGAAAAATACATTTCCTCTCCTCTGCCTCTACTCCTATTTCCTATGCCGTGTCACAACAAACCCCATTATTCAGAGAACTTCTGTTATAGATATTTTCTCTCTTTGTAGCTCATGCTCTGCGGAATAGCCTCCCATCATTCTTTCTTCAGTGAATATTTATTCAGTGCTATTATTGGCGAGTGAACTAAATGGACACAAGCTCTGCCCTCAGTAAACTCGCATATTCAAGAAGTTATCCATTTCCTCTAAGGCCTAGTTTCTTCATCTGCAAAGGGGTAACAATAATTACGCATTGAGAGGATTCAGTGAAATAACAATTTTTAAATACTTGGCAAAATGCTTTGGTGAATACCTAACATTCAATAAATATAGCTTATTCCATTCTATTCCCCAAGTACTATAGTAGGAAAAAAACCTCAATAGCTCAATAAAAAAGATAATGTTTGACCCTTGTCTTGAAAAGGATTGTTTCTCAGAAGCAGGAAGATGGAAAATACTTTGGACATTGGGAGCATATAGTTTGTATATAAGAAGTTTGAAAGAACATGTCATTTTCTATTTGCAAATGAAATGACTGATAAGTAGTTAATATCCAAAATATATAAGCACATCATGTAACTCAACAGCAAAAAACCCAATTAAAAAATGGGTGGAAGGATGGAATAGACACTTTCCCAAGAGGACATGCAGAAGGCCAACAAACACACAAAAGAATGCTCAACATTGTTAATTATCAGGGAAATGCAAATCAAAACCACAAAGAGACATCACCTCATGCTTGTCAGAATGGCTATCATAAAAAAAGAATACAAATAACAAATGTTGGCAAGGATGTGAAGAAAAGGAAACACCTTTAAATTCTTGGTAGGAATGTGAATTGGTGCAACCACTGTGGAAAACAATACTGCAGTTTCCCAAAAAACTAAAAACAGAACTACCATATGACACAGCAATTCCATTCCAGGGTATATATCCAAAAACCAAAATACTAATTCAAAATGCACCCTAATGTTCATAGCAGCATTATTTACAATTGCCAAGATATGGAATGAACCTAAGTGTCCATTAATAGATGAATGGATAAAGAAGGTGTGGTATGTACATATATATGGGGGAAAAAATGGAAGTGTTAGTCACTCAGTCATGTCCAACTCTTTGCAATCCCATGGACTATAGCCTGCCAGGCTCCTCTGTCCATGGAATTCTTCAGGCAAGAATACTGGAATGGATAGCTATTCCTTTCTCCAGGGGATCTTCCTAACCCAGGGATCAAACTCAGATATCCCACATTGCAGGCAGATTCATTACCATATGAGCCACCAGGGAAGCCTATATATATATATATATATATATACATACACACACACACACACACACACATACACATACACAATGGAATACCATTCCCCATAAAGAAACATAAAGTTTTGCTATTTGGAGCAACATGGATGGACTTGGAGGGTATTATGCTAAACGTCAGAGAAGGACAAATACTATATGATATCACTTATATGTGGAATTTTAAAAAATACAACAAACCAAACAAGTGAATATAACAAAAAAGAAGCAGGCTCACAGATAGAGAGATGGGGGTTGGTTACCAGTGAGGAGAAGGAAGGGGAGAAGGGTAATAAAGTGGTAGGAGATAAGCTATTAGATATAAAATACTCTATAAGCATGTATCATACAACACAGGGAATATAGCCAATACTTTATAATAACTATAAAGGGAGTATAACCTTTAAAAATTGTGAATCACTATTTGTACACCTGTAATTCATATAATATTGTACATCAACTATACTTCATTAAAAAGATACTTTGTCAAAATTTAAAAAAAAAACTGAAAAGCTGTTTATTAACCTAAAAAGAAAAAGCAGGACACAAAACCAAAAAGCTAGGCTGGTTTAGTGGATTTAATCCTGCAGAAAACAAGGAACTGTCAGGGAGTTTTTGAAAAGAAAATAGTAGTTCTACTTGTGTAGCAGAAAAACTATTATGGTCTCAATATGGAGAATAGATTGGTGGTGCCAGAGCCTGCAGGGAGTAAAATCAAGCAAGAGAATCCTAAAATCAAATTGGAAAAGATAATATCTGAACTAAGTGGCAATTATTGAAAGATGGAAATTGAATCAAGAAATATTTTAAAGGGGACATCTACTATATGTGGTCATTAACTGATCCTTGAGGTAAAAGTTGACCCTGAGATTTTCTATTTCATAGCCAAGTGGATAGATACATCATTAACTAAAATAAAGACTGCAGAAAAAAAGAGTGAATGTATTGGAGATGCCAGAAGTGAAGAGACGTAGAAAATTAGAGATTATGGACATGGTTTTAGACAAGGAAAAATCTTGGAGAAAATCAATTCTACAAGAAGGTAGGGCAAAGGGCAGGGACCAATATAAAAAATCTGGAAGAAAGGGTATAATAAAAAAGAATAATGCATTGGGAGCCAAGATAACAGAGAGTTTCAAGAAGGAGGAATTAAATATTCATGCCAATATCATAGAGAGGTCAAGTAAGAGAGCTCGGAGAAATCTGGCTCGATCGTCTAACCTTAGGATTGGGGGAGAAGGATAATGTACAGTCTCCCTTCTGATGGGTTTTAGGAAGGGAGTATAATCAGAGAAAATTCATGTTTCAGTCTGAAGTTGAGAAGGTGAAAGGAGTACTCTCTACAACTTTCTATAAAGTTTAACAATGTGGGGACGAATTAGAAGATTCAGTATTTCAGTGAAGGGATTGGGAGATGAGCCAGCAGGCAGAGGAGGGGGGAAGTCCCCAGACCACCAGGAAAGAACAAGACCAACCTGAATGGAGATAAGAATATGAGAGGATTAATGATGAGGGGACTCTGATTTCTTTTTATCTTTATCTTAAGTGAAATAATTGTCAGCACTTCAAATTCCTTTCTGATATCACATTAACGTAATAACTTAATACTCTGGATGTTCTGCAAGTCCTCCCTGTATGTGAAGGCACTATGCCAATTTAAGCAACAGTGATGCCAACCACCATAATGGGGAAGTACAGTATCACTGTTGCAAAACTGCAAGAACCTTTCCCATTCAAGTTAAAAGCCACTAGTTCCCCTATAAGCTTCTCAAGTGTCACCTCTGTATTTAATGACAGTCCTGATATGCTTCATAGATAGCTGTTTATGGCGGACCCTAGTCGTTTTCCCAGCAAGGAAAACTCAAATCTACGTTCTTCTGATTTAGCTGCTTATCTCTGTAAAACACATATAGAACTGTTAGTAGCCAAGCCAAGACATTCTCCTAAAGGAGTTGCCTGAAACCCCATCATCACCACAGAAGAAAAACTGGCAAGAGTCTAGGTGTGCCATTTGTAGTTATTCAATAAACTAAGGAAAAGGGATTGGGTGAACCACATGTCTAAATCAAAAGATAAATTTCTGAAAATTGTTTCTGTCACTGGATATGCCTTGTTGAGAGCCCTGTTTTCTTTTGCCAAGATGTCGAGTCTAATATTTTACAGCCAGCTTTTTTCAGCAGTCTTGTGGTTAGAAGAGAAGATGGACTGCTATACTGACCACATTTGGATTAGAGGCAGAAATAATTTAATCATTCTGGCATGTAAGACATTGTTCAAATGAGCAGTTTACTCTGCTGTCAAATTAGTAAACAAACAGACTGCCAAGGTAATTTATTGATGTGTTTACCCTAATATGGTAGATGTAACACGTGATCCCCAAATTACTTCACATTTCTCTTACCAAAAGGTGGAGTCTATGTCTCATCCTGTTGAAACCAGAAAGATTTATGATTGCTTCAGCCAATAGAATAAGGTGTAAGTGATGTGAACTTCAAGGCTAAGTCAAAAAAGGGCATAGAGCTTCTGTCCAGCCTTCTTGAGATACTCTCTGGAAGAAGCCAACAACCATGAAAACTGTCGATTTCTACCATGCTGGGAAGGCCATGTCAAAAGCCCCAGCTGAGCTACGAGTGAATGAGGGACATCAGTTGCTAGCCACACAAGAAATGCATCTTGGACATCCAGCCCAACTAGGCTTCCAGACAACTGTATCCCCTGCTGATAGCTGGCAACACTTACATGAGAGACCCCAAGCAAGAACTGACCCTCTAAGCCCTTTCTGAATTACTGAACCAAAAACTGTGAGCAAAACAAAAAGGATATTTTTTTAAGCCTCTGAATGTAGAAGGTAGTTTGTTATATAGCAGTGGGAACTAAAAGAGAATTGTTACCTGGAAGTGAGATACTGCTGAAAAAAACATGACATGATATTGAAGTCACTTGGTTGTGTCCGACTCTTTGCGATCCCACGGACTGTAGCCTACCAGGCTCCTCCGTCCATGGAATTTTCCAGGCAAGAGTACTGGAGTGGGTTGCCATTTCCTTCTCCAGGAGATCTTCCCGACCCAGGGATCGAACCCGCGTCTCTCGCATTGTAGGCAGATGCTTTACTATCTGAGCCACCAGCAAGATCCTAAAACATGTGTATTAACTTTGGGACTGGGGACCAGATGGTATTCAACAGCTGAAAGAGCCTTGAGGAAAACATTATCAAAAGTGCAATGGTCAGGACTTCCCCGGTGGTCTAGTGGTTAAAAAGGAATCTACCTGCCAATGCAGGGGGAACAGGTTCAATGTATGGTGTGGAAAGACCCCACATGCTGCAGAGCCACAAAGTCCATGAGCCACAACTACTGAAGCCTGTGTGCCTGGAGCCTGTGCTTCACAACAAAAGAAGCCACCGCAATGGTAAAGAAAGTCTTCACACTGCATTGAAGACTCAGAACACTCAAAAATAAATAAATGCTGTGTGTGGTTTTTTTTAATCCAATGGTCCTTGTCAGTGAGAGCTTAAGGATAATTGAGGAAAATGTTGAAAACTGGAGGGAAGGAGGTCCTTATTCTTTAGTGGAAAAGTTTGGCAAAATTATTGCTTGAGATAACATGGAAATAGAAATGTACCTCATAAAACAATAGATCTGGCTAAGGAGATCTTCAGGTAGAATGCAAAAAAAAAAAAAAATTGCCCACTGGTTTATTTCAGCCACATACCATATGGCATGGATAAAGCAAGATAAACCAAAGAAGAAAACTGTCCATTTCCAGGGTTATGTAGAGAAAATATAAAAGAACCAAGGCATGATGGTCATCAAAATAAAACTGTTTCCAATCTCTTCCTGTAGAAGATTCTTAAAGTGAAAAGTATCTTAGGATACATGCCAAATCAGCAGAAATGTGGTCTCCTGTACAAAGCTAATGTGTAGCTATAATTTCAGAATTAATTCAGATGGTGCCTCAGAGACATTTTCAGACAACAAAAGATCTTCGAAGTATCTTAAGATTTCAGAGAATGAATGATGAGTGTTAACGCATAGAAGACTTGTCAGGAGCCCAAGGTAGTGAAAGTGTCACTTTTATCCAATGGGATAGATTTTAAATTTGTACACAAGAAGCTTCTAGAGTTTTAAATGAAGTGTATCAACTTGCACATTAACAGTGTGGGGAAAACTATTCAGCTGCACCTTAGGCCACATCTAATGGAAAGGAAGGATTAATCACAGGTTAGAACCAAGATTTTCAGGACAACAGCAAATCCACAGAGAAACAGTAGTCCCAGTAGAAACAATGGTCCCCAGAAACAGTATTGATCCCTAATTTGAAAACCAGCCATACTGCCCAGCTGTATTTCAGATAGCACCAGTGAGTGCTATATCTTCTGTTTTCCCGCTTTTCGCATGGGAGTGTCTGGCAGTTATCCAAAGTCTACCCCACAATTTTATATTAAGTGCATGGGAGCAGACAGCTTGTTTTTTAGGTTACAGATCTTCAGACTGAGAGGAATGGTATTTTCAGGGCTGAACCCAAGAAACTGTATCTCAAGAAACTCTTCCCTCTAGAGTTGCTTTAGGTAACAAGATTCTGGATATCAACAAGCCTGAACTAGATGTTATAATGGGATGAAGCATGAGCAGGGGAAAGGAGGGTTGATCCTGAGAGGGAATAAGTTATTTTGCATGTAGAAGAAATGAAAATAATTTGGGACCAGAATACCCATAGTGGTTGCTTAAAACATGGCTCCAAAGATTGACATTCCTTCCATCAGGAGGTGATATCTACGTAAGTGGACTTAACGACTGTTTCAATCAAGACAGTACAACAGAAGTGAAGCTATGCAACTTCTAAGCCTGGATCAGAAAATCCCATGCAACTTCTGCCTGGTGTGCTGTATGTATGTGTCTGTGTATTATATGGATATATGTATGTAATTATTAAGGACAGATAAGACTAGCTAGCTAATATGGCTACTCTGCACATGGTTGGCAGGAGTTTAATAGGTAAGGTTAATGTGGGATCTTCCCAGGCGGCACTAGTGGTAAAGAACCTGCCTGCCAATGCAGGAGATGAAAGAGATGCAGGTTCAATCCCGGGGGATGATTCCCTGAAGGAGGGCATGGCAATCCACTCCAGTATTCCTGTCTGGAAAATCCCATGGACAGAGAAGCCTGGCCGGCTACAGTATTGGGTCACAAACAGTTGGACATGACTGAAGTGACTTAGCACGCAATGTGGGGGAAGAAGTTGGGAAGAAAAGAAACCAAGGGAAAAAAAGAAAAAGAAAGGAAAGCCTGCATCAGGAACATTTATGAATTTATTAAAAAATACATATGTGTTTACATAAGTTTGATTATTCATGTGTGTATATGTATACAAACATTTTTTATATTGGGACACAAGGACAATAGACCAAGGATGACAGTATTATGTTGTCATAATACCAGCAAGATTAAGAGAGAGGAACATATAGGGCAAGGCGAGCCTTAAAACAAAGAAGGTGCAGAGTCACCAAAGAAGGTACAGGTATGAGACTGGCCAATCTCAGGAGAAACCACAGTCCAGGGAACAAATACTAATGGAGTGGTGGTGAACTGAGGAATGCATCAACACAGTAGGTCAAAGTGAATACACAAAAGCAATGGGAATCAGAAGACTACAGATACTAGAGAACAATAGGAATATTGGGCAAAAGCAAAACAGAGAATAAGGAATAAGGACACCTAAAATAATAGAAAAGACAAAGCAGGAACAAGATTCATAGTGCAAGCAAGATGTCTGGGAAGGAAATATGTGGCTGTGAGCCACAAAAAGACCTTGACAAAAAGGCCTTATCTTCCCAAGGGGCTTCCAGATCACATTATTTGTGGATTATTTTGGGCCAGCAGGTTTTATGGTAAAAATAATTGTGTTTAATTAGTGGCAGAAAGTGGAGAAGGAGATGGCACCCCACTTCAGTACTCTTGCCTGGAAAATCCCGTGGACTGAGGAGCCTGGTAGGCTGTAGTCCATGGGGTCGCTGAGAGCTGGACACGACTGAGCGACTTACCTTTCACTTTTCACTTTCATCCATTGGAGAAGGAAATGGCAACCCACTCCAGTTTTCTTGCCTGGAGAATCCCAGGGATGGGGGAGCCTGGTGGGTTGCCGTCTATGGGGTCACACAGAGTTGGACACTACTGAAGTGACTTAGCAGCAGCAGCAGCAGTGGCAGAAAGACTGATGCTGAAGCTGAAGCTCCAATACTTAGGCCACCTGTTGTGAAGAACAGACTCATTAGAAAAGACCCTGATGCTGGGAAAGATTGAAGGCAGGAGGAGAAGGGAACGACAGAAGATGAGATGGTTGGATGGCATCACTGACTCGGTGGACACGAGCTTGACCAAGCTCTGGGAGTTGGTGATGGACAGGGATGCATGGCATGCTGCAGTCTTTGGGGTCACAAAGAGTTGGACATGACTGAGTGACTGAACTTACCTGAACTGAATTACCGGCCTGCCTAGGAACTAGAAACTCAAAGACTATTAGAATGAAGTGACTTACTGTGAATAAAATCAGAATTTTCCAAAAATTTTAAACCTTTTAGAAGAGCTTTGAAAGCCTTTCCAAAGGCACAAGCTAGGTTCTGACCATCTGCTCACAAAATTGACAGTAAGAGAAGTTGTTAACTATTTTTCTTTGGAAATTTCATATTGACTTTTGCCCACTTTTGCTGATTTAAGCTGTTCTCACTACTTTCTGAGCAGCTTGAATTTCTTTCTCTAGAGATAAATTTCACTATACATTATGGGCTTACCTGGTGGCTCAGACAATAAAGAATCTGCCTGCAATTCAGGATACCCAAGTTTGATCCCTGGGTTGGGAAGATCCCTCTGGAGAAGGGAATGGATACCCACTCCAGTATTCTTGCCTGGAGAATTCCATGGGTCCATCAGGTCCCAAAGAGTTGGACATGACTGAGCGACCTTTACTTCACATACATTTATACTTATTATATAATACATTTTGGAATCATGAATATCTCAATAAGTATTTATTGGTTCACATGTGAACTGACTTAATCCTTCAGGTAAAAATTGTAAATATAGTACAGTTTGCATCAATCAAAAATTTCTCTTCCCAAATGTGTCTATATGTATCATCCAAAAAATTATTTTAGAATTTCTTCTCTACACTAGAGAAAACAGTAAAACTTGGTGGAACAAAGTATAGGGCCAAATTGATTAAGCAAACCGTATTCAAATAACTTCAGCAAATTTCATTCAAACAGAAGCACAACTAGCCTAGACAAAGATCTAATTATATTGACTGCATTGTCCTCTTCTATTCCACCAGAGAAAAATATATTTTCACATAATTTTGTATTACATGTTAACTGCCTTCAACAATCATGAAATTTCATGCCAATAAATTAATAAAGACTCTCCTAAAAAATGAATGAAAAAGGAAGGAGCTCAAATTTTTGTTCTTTATTCCATTCTGAAGTGTTTGGTTTTTAAGATAAATTTCTACTATTTTAGTATAATGTAAAACTTTTAAAATAACTTTAAAAAGTTAACCATAGCAGGAATAACATTACCAATGGTTTAACTGCAATACGCTGCTTTCTCTTAAAAAAATGAAAATTTAAAAGTTCTTTTCAGTGAAATTGTATTAATAAGAGATTAATAGCCTTTGCTATCCAGACGGTATTCAATGACACATCCATTGCCACAATTTGATTTTCAACTATGGAATAAGAAGTCTTGCCATAAAGGCAAGCCATTCATCAAAATGACAGCTCTTCATATACACTTTAGTCATGTGCTGAAATAACCTATCATGTCCTTTTTCTTACTATTTAAGTGTAATATTCCCTTCACCCTCAAACTCACTTAGGAAACGTTTTCAATGGAATATTTAGGGCAATTTTTTTCTATTGAAAATTTCTTTTTAACATTGATTATACGTTTTCTTTTTAGTTATGGCTTTTCAATGTAAAAAAAATTATACATAAGTTCATGTCAAAATTTGGGTGCCTGAACTCAAAATTCAAATGAAAAAAAAAAAGTCAAACCTCACACTTGAAATTCCAAATGCTTAAAAAATTATTGAAGATGAAAAATATTTTTTCATCACTGGAGAGTTTATTTTTAAGCCTCTTTTTCAACTGTACCAAGTTAGATCCCAAGCCAATTTGGACAAAATGAAAGTCTGAAAGAGAGTGGGAAAAAATCAGTAATTCATAGTCATTTCAAAGTTGGACATGTGAACTAGCATGACTCAAGGTAGGGTGAGAAAAATATCCAAAATGTCCAGGGCCTTATAAGTCTTAAATTTTTGATCTTAGCAAATCCTAACGGTTTATATTTGATTTAAAAATATAAGTACATTGAAGATTTCTAGACTCACATTGATATAAAACTACTTTTTTCATCTATTAAATTGGATCATATACAAGTTACATATTCACCTTTTGAAAACTAAAATAGATTTGTATATTTGACCCAAAGTTTCTTCATAATTCACTTTCTACTAATATGGGGTGAAATGTAGCCAGATAAAGAATATTATTCAAGTGAGGAGTGTCTGAAAATAATATCTATATTAACTCTGACTGGTGTTTGCAGTTATATCAACCAGGTATGTATTTAAGTGTTTAAACAATACCACTTATACTGAGTCATAAAAAAACATTGTTTGGATTTTTGACACCATTTCTCAAACTCAAACATAGGGAATAGAGTATAACTTAACTATAACATTTATTTTTATTGTACTTTTTACCTGTAGTATAGTGTCCTAAAGCCCATGACCAGAATAATAAAAAACTCTGTTGGGAGCTAAAGATGCAAGTTTAAACCTAGAACAAATAAATATACACTACTGCTGCTGCTGCTGCTGCTAAGGCACTTCAGTCGTGTCCAACTCTGTGCGACCCCATAGACGGCAGCCCATCCGGCTCCCCCTGTCCCTGGGATTCTCCAGGCAAGAACACTTGTTGCCATTTCCTTCTCCAGTGGGAGTGGGTTGCCATTTCCTTCTCCAGTGCATCAAAGTGAAAAGTGAAAGTGAAGTCACTCAGTCGTGTCCGACTCTTAGCAACCCCATGGACTGCAGCTTACCAGGCTCTTCCATCCATGAGATTTTCCAGGCAAGAGTACTGAAGTGTGATGCCATTGCCTTCTCCCAAATATACACTGCTGCTAAGTCGCTTCAGTCGTGTCCGACTCTGTGCGACCCCATAGATGGCAGCCCACCAGGCCCTGCCATCCCTGGGATTCTCCAGGCAAGAACACTGGAATGGGTTGCCACCTCCTTCTCCATTACGTGAAAGTGGAAAGTGAAAGTGAAGTTGCTCAGCCGTGTCTGACTCTTAGCAACCCCATGGACTGCAGCCTACCAGGCTCCTTCATCCATGGGATTTTCTAGGCAAGAGTACTGGAGTGGCTTGCAATTGCCGTCTCCGCAAATATACAGTACTATATATAAAATAGATAAACAACAAGGATCTACTGTGTAGGACAGAGAGCTACATTCAATAACTTGTAAAATGTGTATATATGTATGTATAATTGAATCATTTTGCTGTACACTTGAAATTAACACAACATTGTAAATTAACTATGTTTCCATTTAAAAAAAAAAAAAACAAATATAAGGAAAAAAAGGAAAGAAAAAAGTAGATAAGTGGAGAGAAGAAGGAAGGTGATGGAAAGTGACTTAATAGCTATGGAATTTGTTGTTATAAAGAAAATATTCTAAATCTGACTGTAGTGCTGAGTGCATAATTCTGTGAATTTCTGTGAAATTTCTGAAAACTGGGGCCTGGCAATGCAGGAGATGTGAGTTCAGTCCCTGGGTTTGGAAGATCACCTGGAGAAGGAAACAGCCACCCACTCCAGTATTCTTGCCTGGGAAATACCATGAACATAGGAGATGGAGGGCTATAGTCCATAGGGTCACAAAACAGTGGGACATGACTTAGCAACGAAACAAAAATAGTACTAAACACTATTGAATTTCACAATTTATATGGGTGAACTTTATTATATGCAAATTATATAATGCATAATGAATAAAGAATATAGTGTATAGTGAATAAAGTAGATACAAAATATTTTTCATATCTAAACTTTTTTTTTTCTCATGGGAAAAAAAAAACCCTAGAAGAAAAAATAGGAAAGTAATGCCTAGTAGAAATATTTACAAAGAAATCACCCTTTTTAATGAGATATTATATCAGATCAGATCAGATCAGTTGCTCAGTCATGTCCGACTCTTCGCGACCCCATGAATCGCAGCACACCAGGCCTCCCCTGTCCAACACCAACTCCCAGAGTTCACTCAGACTCATATCCATCGAGTCAGTGATGCCATCCAGCCATCTCATCCTCTGTCGTCCCCTTCTCCTCCTGCCCCCAATCCCTCCCAGCATCAGAGTTTTCTCCAATGAGTCAACTCTTCGCATAAGGTGGCCGAAGTACTGGAGTTTCAGTTTTAGCATCATTCCTTCCAAAGAAATCCCAGGGCTGATCTCCTTCAGAATGGACTGGTTGGATCTCCTTGCAGTCCAAGGGACTCTCAAGAATCTTCTCCAACACCACAGTTCAAAAGCGTCAATTCTTCGGCACTCAGCCTTCTTCACAGTCCAGCTCTCACATCCATACATGACCACAGGAAAGACCATAGCCTTGACTAGGCGAACCTTTGTTGGCAAAGTAACGTCTCTGCTTTTGAATATGCTATCTAGGTTGGTCATAACTTTCCTTCCAAGGAGTAAGCCTCTTTTAATTTCATGCCTGCAGTCACCATCTGCAGTGATTTTGGAGCCCAGAAAAATAAAGTCTGACACTGTTTCCACTGTTTCCCCATCTATTTCCCATGTAGTGATGGGACCAGATGCCATGATCTTCGTTTTCTGAATGTTGAGCTTTAAGCCAACCTTTTCCCTCTCCACTTTCACTTTCATCAAGAGATATTATATAGGCAAGTAATAAATTTAAGAACAATGTTTTTTTCACTAAAGCAATTAGATGGAATTTGTGGCTTGCTGAATGTCAAAATTTATAATGTATCAAACCACTCTTATGCACACTGTGGGAAATCATTAAGATGTGAAAGATATGATTCTTTCCTGCAAAAAAACTCTACAATGTGTTTGAGAAAGGAGCATATACATTCATGATAAATTGAACTACTTAGATTGCCCATACTCACTTCTTGTTCACAGGGGATTCGAGACAGGAAGATTTGGCTATTAATAAATAAAAATTTTACTTTTATGTATATTTCATTTCCCCAAAGGATTTAAGAAAGAGAAAGTTAATACCAGAACAAATAGGTATAATAGAGATAAGAAATCATACAAGGGAAAATGCTATATGTTTCAAATGAAAGACACGCGCGAGATGAACAGAATACCTTTGAGCTATTGAGACAAGTAACACCCCATGATAACAATTAGCACTTTACATTCATTACATCATTCATCTTCATATGAGCCACAAGCATAATGGAGCTTATCATTATCCATGCTCTACAAATGAAGGTAAAAGGAGCTCAAAAGAGATGAATGGCTCCGCCAGAATCTCAACAGAGATTGTCTTCTAGGTCCAAACTCAACCTCTCAGTGTTACACAAGCTGCTGCACAATCAGATCTTAAATATTTTATCTCATCTGATTCACCCGGCCTTCAGGTGTTCAGAATTTCTACTACCTCTCCTCCTAGGAGAGTGCTAGCTCTAGGAAGTGACTCTCCAAATAAAAGCAATTTTTTTTTCAACAATCACTGGCAGGAACAGTGCTAAGACATTTTGGAAATCAGTCAGATGGGCATTTATTGCCAGTAGGAAAAATAAAACCAGTCTTAATAACAGTCACTGTCAAGTCACATCACATTGTGGATATTTTTTCAGTAATAGCCAAAACTATATATGAGAGCGGCTGCCTCTCTTTGAAAAAAAATTATGTTGTCACTGTTACCTAAAGATATTAATTATCCATGTGGAATTGTTTCCCACTCTGATACAGGCCACAAGGAAATCTCCCAGGCCTTGAATATAACCAAGGTTATCCATGACCGTGGGAAAAGTTGTCAGTTCTGGGGATTTAGTTTTTATGAGAGAACTGATGTATGCACATTTATTTCAAGTGATGTTAAAGATTCCTTTTAAGGATTCTGGATTTATTCTTTCCATCTCTGAGACTATGAACTCATTTTTGGTATTCAGAAAAAAGCGAAATGTTCCATGTCAAACTAGATATTTTCTTGTCTAGCTTTCTTTTATAATAACTGAATATCATGAGTAATTCAGTGTTCTTATGATATAATTAAAAAATTGCAATCACAGTAAAATGCTTTCCTAATTAACAGTGATACCTAATAGCAGACTCGTCTAGAAATTAGAATAAAGTTTTTCACCAAAAATATCATTTAAGGGTGAAATCTAGGCTTCATTTTATTCATTTTTTATTTTGAAAACTTACATTTAAAAGACCAAAAGTACAATGAGTAATATAACTAACTCACTTCAAAAGCCAAACAACTGTGTTTCTATTTTCTGGAACAACATGAGAAATTTAATAAAACTCACCTAGAAATTTTCTGGGCCTGGGGATTATAATTGGAAGCAAGCTGGGTATTTTTCTACTACTTTGATTTTTTTAAAGGCTATTAATTTACTCAAATTTTAAAAATTTTCTTCCAGTGTCGATCTTGACATTTTATATGTCTACAGTTTTTCAAATTTATTAGCATATGATCTTTATAAGTTCTTATTATTTTTTCATGTTTATTTTATCTATAGTTATTTGTCTTCTGTTTAATGGCATATTCTCTCTCTCTCTTTTTTTCCCCCCAAACACTTTTGTCAAGGTTTGATTTCTTTTAGTGACCTTTTGGTAATATTAGACCTATTATTCTGCTGTTTATTGATAGCTTGTTCTCTATTTTCTTAACATTGACATGTGTCTTTAGTGTATTTTTCTTCTTTGTTTACTTTTTGAAGGAATTATTTAAGAAAGCAAAAAGAATAATAGGGCTTCCCAGATGGCTCAGTGGTAAAAAATCTGCCTGCCAATGCAGGGTATGGTGGGTGTGATCCCGGGGTTGATAAGATCCCCTGGAGGAGGAAATGGCAACTCACTCCAGTATTCTTGCCTGGAAAATTCTATGGACAGAGCAGCCTAGCGGGCTATAGCCCACAAGGTTGCAAAGAGTCAGACACGATTGAAGGACACACACACAGACATGCAAAGAACAACAGTATACCCACATTTTTTAACACTATTCAGCTTAAGAATTTGAACTTCACTAACAGAGTTCAGAACCCTATTTACTCTTCCTCCTCAAGGACATCTCCTCTGTACCCAATGTCAGAGCTCAACACTATTCTGAATTTCATGTGCTTCCTTCCCTTGCATTGCCTTGTACCATTACTATATACACAAGTATCCCTCAGCAATGTACAGCACTATCTTGCCTACCTGTTCAGATCAGATCAGATCAGTTGCTCTGTCGTGTCCGACTCTTTGCGACCCCATGAACTGCAGCACGCCAGGCCTCCCTGTCCATCACCAACTCCCGGAGGTCACTCAGACTCATATTCATCGAGTCAGTGATGCCATCCAGCCATCTCATCCTCTGTCGTCCCCTTCTCCTCCTGCCTTCAATCCCTCCCAGCATCAGAGTCTTCTCCAATGAGTCAACTCTTGGCATGAGGTGGCCAAAATACTGGAGTTTCAGCTTTAGCATCATTCCTTCCAAAGAAATCCCAGGGTTGATCTCCTTCAGAATGGACCGGTTGGATCTCCTTGCAGTCCAAGGGACTCTCAAGAGTCTTCTCCAACACCGCAGTTCAAAAGCATCAATTCTTCGGCGCTCAGCCTTCTTCACAGTCCAGCTCTCACATCCATACATGACCACAGGAAAGATCATAGCCTTGACTAGGCGAACCTTTGTTGGCAAAGTGATGTCTCTGCTTTTGAATATGCTATCTAGGTTGGTCATAACTTTCCTTCCAAGAAGCAAGCGTCTTTTAATTTCATGGCTGCAGTCACCATCTGCAGTGATTTTGGAGCCCAGAAAAATAAAGTCTGACACTGTTTCCACTGTTTCCCCATCTATTTCCCATGTAGTGATGGGACCAGATGCCATGATCTTCGTTTTCTGAATGTTGAGCTTTAAGCCAACTTTTTCACTCTTCACTTTCACTTTCATCAAGAGGCTTTTGAGTTCCTCTTCACTTTCTGCCATAAGAGTGGTGTCATCTGCATATCTGAGGTTATTGATATTTCTCCCAGCAATCTTGATTCCAACTTGTGCTTCTTCCAGTCCAGCATTTCTCATGATGTACTCTGCATAGAAGTTAAATAAGTAGGGTGACAATATACAGCCTTGATGTACTCCTTTTCCTATGTGGAACCAGTCTGTTGTTCCATGACCAGTCCTAACTGTTGCTTCCTGACCTGCATACTGATTTCTCAAGAGGCAGATCAGGTGGTCTGGTATTTCCAACTCTTTCAGAATTTTCCACAGTTTATTGTGATCTACACAGTCAAAGGCTTTGGCATAGTCAATAAAGCAGAAATAGATGTTTTTCTGGAACTCTCTTGCTTTTTCCATGATCCAGCAGATGTTGGCAATTTGATCTCTGGTTCCTCTGCCTTTTCTAAAACCAGCTTGAACATCAGGAAGTTCACGGTTCACATATTGCTGAAGCCTGGCTTGGAGAATTTTGAGCATTACTAGCGTGTGAGATTAGTGCAATTGTGCGGTAGTTTGAGCACTCTTTGGCATTGCCTTTCTTTGGGATTGTAAATATCTAAGTATATGCTTATATTTATATGTGCTCAGTCACTCTGTTGTGTCCAAATCTTTGAGACCTCATGGACTGTAGCCCACCAGGCTCCTCTGTCCATGGGATTTTCCAGGCAAAAATACTGACGTGGTTTGCCATTTCCTTTTCCAGGGATCTTCCTGACCCAGGGATCAAACCCGGGTCTCTTGCATTTCCTGCATTAGCAGGTGTATTCTTTACCACTGAGCCACCTGGAAAGACCCTGTAGTTACGTAAGTGTGAATATATGTGCGTGTATAATCAAGCAGATAGATAGATAGATGCTTTTCTGCTCAACCTTCTCTGTGGGATTCATCTATGCTTCCTGAAATTACCTCCCAAATACAGTTCACTGGAATTTCTACCTCAATATCTGCTGTTGGAAAACCCAAACTATGACACTAATGTATTCAAAGCTTTTTTTACATTGTTTTCATGATCAGGTGTTTAATATTTTAATACTTCTGCATATTTTAAAAAGGTGTTCTCCTTTCACCTCTTCATATGAAGAATTAAACCAAGAGATGCTTTAATGTCTAATAATCCTTTTATTCCTGTAAAATTCCAGTTAAATTTGATCTAATTTTTTATTTAGTTTGGTAATATTCTGTTCATTATTTTACATCAGTGATCATAAGTGAGATTGGCCCATAGTTTTCATTTCTAATACTTTCTTATCTGATCTAAGTAACAAGGTTATAATGGTTACATTTTTTAAAATATGTAATTTCTTAGGGGGTTCTCTCAGATTTTCCAGAAAAATTGGAGTAAAAATGAAGTTATGTTTCTTGACTCTTTGAATTAAATTACACCTGAAACAATCTAGAACAGGGTTTTTTGTGAGTAAATTTCTAATATGGATTAAATGTATTTAATGAATGGAGGAAAATTCAGTCATACTATTTCTTATTGAAGCTATTGTTACCATAAAGTATAGTTTTTCTAAAAAAAAATTGCGGTTTAAGTTCTCATGTGTTTTGGAAACATTTATTTCATAGTTTTATCTTTCTAGTCTCAGTAGTATCTATAGCTGTCTTCTTTTTATTTCTAATATTGTTTATTTGTACTTTTTCATCTTTTCTTGGAGCCTAAAAATGTCTATTTTATTAGTTTTTTCAAAAAGTGAACTTTTGCCTTAGTTGATTCTCTCTACCGTATATTTGTTTTCCATTTGATTAATTTCCACTCTTATCTTTATAGTTTCCTTCCTTCTACTTTCTTTGTGTTTATTTTGTTGTTCTTCTAACTTCTTAAGTCACTTAGCTCATTTATTTTCAGCTTTATTCTTTTCTCCATAAGCATTTGGAGCTATAAATCCACTATAAAGTATGCTGCAGTTATATCTCACAATTTGGACTTATATTTGTTGTTATTCAACTTTATGAGTTATTTAGGAAACCTTTTTAGTTTAATTGTCAAAGGTATGAATTTTTGTAAATCGCTATTTATTATTGATTTCTAACTTATTGGAAAATTGTCTAGATGATAAAAATTCTATGAAATTATATCTTAGGATGGGATCAGTTCGACAACTCTTCATATGTGATTGAGACTAAGATGTAATCTCTCATCTGGGGTTATTTATCATTCATGTCAAGCTTGCTAATGACTTTCACTTCACAGCAATGCCTTTATGCCTGATAACTTTTTTGCCTTAAAGACTATTTGACTAACATAGCATGTATTTATTTACCTATCTACCTATCTAGATATCATTTTCTTCGTAAATATAGCCTTTCCTATTTTTTGTTTACTTTTGATTACTTTTTACTCTTATTTTAGATGTTGCTTTTCATCCCATTTGACAATATATGAATTTTAACTATTAAATCTATTGAATTTATAGTAGTTAATATGATGAAAAATCTAGGCTTGTTTCTTCATTTTGTGCTATGTCTTCTGATTGTGCAATAGTTCTCTTTTTTCTTCTGGATTTTTTGGTCTGATAAATTTTTATCTCTTTACTGCAGTGCATCAGCGTGATGTATTTAAATGTTGAATTTGTTTAGTATATCCCATTGAGAATGTCCTGATGATGTACATCTTTCATTAAATACGATCCATTTCATTCTTGGAAAGTTAACTTGGCATGTTTTGGTTGAATATTGCCTTTCCATTATTCTATTTCTGGAACTCTAATGAGATATCTTTTAGAACTTCCTCTAGTAGATTCTTCTACTCCAAGAATCTTTACGAAGCTTAGTATTTCCTAGGAGTATTTTTCTCTTGATTACATTCTGGATAATTTCTTCAGGTCCTTGTATTTCTCTCTCTAATAACCAAAGGAAGAAAAACACTCAGAGTAGGAGTCCAGGATTTAAGTGACTGTTCCTCTAGGCACATCAGGCTGTTCTGAAGTGAGACCACCAGAAGTCTGAGAAGCAGAAGAGAGGTCTTAATACATTTGCAGAGTGTGGGATAAAAGTTGAAGTTCAGGGCTACAAAAGAGGGAGAGGAGAGAGCACTGATAAATCCTTGAGGTTTGGCATTGAAACTACTCAAGGCTATACTCTAGGAGGAAAGGTGAACCACAAGTTGAATTGTTCTTACAGCTTCAAAGTATCTAAATTCATAACTCAGACTGAGCTAATTTTAAATTACAAGTGCCTGGCCTAGTCAACCTGCAGAAGCAAATATAAATGTACTCTGAAGAAGGAAACCATTGTTGTAGGTCCTGAGATTTTCTAGTTTCTTACTAGGAAGTCCATCATCCCTAGCTTTCCGGAGTGAAGGTTTTGGGCCTGATTACTGATATCCTGATACAATCATGGAGCTATAATTAGGAAAGTCATAGAACAGAAGAAGGGATCAACTGAAACATACATTGAGGTTTTGTTAGGCATTTTGATGAACTACACTGTCTTCCACAGCTTTTTTGTATTAAAAGAAAAAAATGACTACACTCAAACTGACTGATTTGCCACAGCCACTATTAATTATTCTGTGACAGATTTAAGTGATTCTATGAAGGAAACAAGGATACTTCTTGTTCAATATTAAGTGTTAGGGACATGTGATGACATCTGTGGTCTGTCACAGACTGGGAGTTAAGAGATGTGGTTTTTTTCGGTCATGTTTCTGTCACACGCTACAACCTGGCTCGAGCCCATAATGTACTTTCTTGGCACCAATGCAATGTGCCATCACTGTATTTGGAAAATTAATAGATTTGTAGATTCACAACTAAGAGATAAGATGGAAAACTCTCTAACGGGGGATTTATAATATGGAGAAGCAGATTCATTGTTATAATATTATTCTGTGATTTCATAATATAAACTGTGGAAGGTGAATTTGCCAAGTTCTTTTAGCATGGCAAAGTAGTCAGCTGTTATATTTTTAGTTAAATCCAAACCTGATTAGTAATCAGAACTACCTGAGAAGTTTCTTAGGCTAATGTTCTGGGATGACTCTTGGTTTATGCTTTAAATATCTTCTTTCCTCCACTCTAGGTAGAAACCTCCCAAGTTGTTCATTCACCTTACTTTGTTTCCTTCCCTACCCTTTCCACAATCTGTCCTTAGATTTTATTTGTTCTTTTTTTTCTTTACATTTTTACTTTGTAGCTGCACCATGCAGCATGTGGGATCCTAGTTACCCAACCAGGGATGGGAACTGGTGCCCCTGCACTGGAAGCACAGTCTTAACCACTAGGCCACCAGAGATGTCTTTAAATTCAGTTTCCTCTAGTGGACAATAAGGCCCATGGAGACAAGAGATTTTGGCAGCTCTCTTCTCTATCCTGCTCATAACAGTTACTCCAAGGCCTAGAAACTAGTAAGTGTTCAATAAATCTGTGAAGGAATGAAAGTATGAAGAAATAAACCAGAAGAACTCTCTACAGTGTTATCGAAATCTTTATTTGTAAAGAGTTCCAGAAACAGTTTCGATGTATATTCCTTGACAAACACAGTACCCTGGTTTGTGACAAAGGAGATGAATGGTTGATGGAGTGGGGGCAGGGCCAGCTCCATGGGCATTTGACTCATGCAGTCACACAGGGCCAACTCAGAAGGGCCTCCCTCTCTCCCTGCTGACCCTTGAGACCCAAGGCTCTGCAGCTGCTGTCTTAAAGGTCTTAATCATTTTCTCTTTGAATTTGTGCTTCATAAGTAAAGTCCAGTGCGACAATGGAGGGTGAGCCAGAAGCTTGGAGCCAGGCAGTCCTGCTTCCTCCTCCCTTTCTCCACCACCACCTGAGTAGGGGTTGTCAGCTGCCTGTGCCTCCCACCCTCACTCTGCCCCTGCCCAGTAACTGTGACCACCCTTGCCCCACATGGAGCAACATATAGCATGAATTAGGAAGGGGTGGGTTCTGGGTGCCTATACGGATTCACTTTTGCACTTGTGCCCAGGAAGTTTGAAGTTAAATACCAAAGAAACTGTGACAGGTTGAGAAAGACCATGGAAAAAAAGGAGAATATTTTTTACCTGCTTTTTGAACAAGGAACCTGGCATTTTTTGTTTGCACAGGGCCTCACAAATTATATAGCCAACCCTGAGAGAATGGGATATTCGTGCAACTAAAGGAAGCATGTGTACTTGAAAGCTGAGAGACACTATCCCCCAGGTTTACTTTCTTAAAGACAAGTTGTTATGAAACAAAGGCATGTTCCCACCCAGTAAATGCCTCTATCAGTAGGTGCTTTGCTGTCTTTTGTTCTGAACAAAAAGAGTTTTCCATAATTGACACAATGACCTCTTTTTCCCTAAATTATGTTTTCTGGAGGGAAACATGACATCACTAAAAAAAACTAAGCTTAAAAAATCTTAACTACTTTTTATTGAAAAATACATTTTATTTGAAGAATTATGCAAAAACACCTTACACATGAACCCTTAATATTTTTCTACTTTTATTCTTTAGTCTTTTTACTTCACATTTTTCCCTCTTCAATAGTACATGAACCATGAAATTCCAGATGTTCAAGCTGGATTTAGAAAAGGCAGAGGAACCAAAGATCAAATTGCCAACATCCATTGGATCATCAAAAAAAGCAAGAGAGTTCCAGAAAAACATCTACTTCTGCTTTATTGACTATGCCAAAGCCTTTGACTATGTGGATCACCACAAACTGTGGAAAATTCTTCAAGAGATGGGAATACCAGATCACCTGACCTGCCTCCTGAAAAATTTGTATGCAGGTCAAGAAGCAACAGGTAGAACTGGACATGGAACAACAGACTGGTTCCAAGTTAGGAAAGGAGAATGTCAAGGCTGTATATTGTCACCTTGCTTATTTAACTTATATGCAGAGTACATCATGCGAAATACTGGGCTAGATGAAGCATAAGCTGGGATCAAGATTGCCGGGAGAAATATCAATAACCTCAGATACACAGATGACACCACCGTTATGGCAGAAAGCGAAGCAGAACTAAAGAGCCTCTTGGTAAAAGTGAAAGAAGAGAGTGAAAAAAGTTGGCTTAAAAGCCAACATTCAGAAAACTAAGATCATGGCATCTGGACCCAGAACTTCATGGCAAATATATGGAGAAACAGTGGAAACAGTGACAGACTTATATTTTTGGGCTCCAAATCACTGCAGATGGTGACTGCAGCCATGAAATTAAAAGACACTTGCTCCTTGCAAGAAAAGCTATGACCAACCTAATCATTCTATTAAAAAACAGATATTACTTTGCTGACAAAGGTCCGTCTAGTCAAAGCTTTGGTTTTTCTAATAGTCATGTATGGATGTGAGAGTTGCACCACAAAGAAAGCTGAGTGTCAAAGAATTGATGCTTTTGAACTGTGGTGCTGGAGAAGACTCTTGAGAGTCCCTTGGACAGCAAGGAGATCCAACCAGTCAATCCTAAAGGAAATCAGTCCTGAATATTCATTGGCAGGACTGATGCTGAAGCTGAAACTCCAATACTTTGGCCACCTGATGCAAAGAACTGACTCACTGGAAAAGACCCTGATGCTGGGAAAGATTGAAAGCAGGAGGAGAAGGGGACGACAGAGGATGAGATGGTTGGATGGCATCACTGACTCTATGGACATGAGTTTGAGTAAGCTCTGGGAGTTGGTGATGGACAGGGAAGCCTGACATGCTGCAGGCTATGGGGTCACAAAGAGTCAAACACAACTCAGTGACTGAAACGGAAAACCTTCTTTCAAAACCTAAAGCCTTTATTACCAAAACTTGAGTTAGACAGAGTTTCAGTGGCTCCCAGATTGCTCTGACATCTCTGTTGTTTTTTGACTCCTTAAGTATGTGCGCAAGGACTTTTTTTCCTCTGCTGCTGCTGCTAAGTCACTTCAGTCGTGTCCGACTCTGTGCAACCCCATAGACGGCAGCCCACCAGGCTCTGCCGTCCCTGGGATTCTCCAGGCAAGAACACTGGAGTGGGTTGCCATTGCCTTCTCCTCTAGGGGGCTCCAATTTTCCCCTCCAAGTCACTTCACAGAAATCTCAAGTGCTGAAATGTCGTTGGAGAAATTTGAGTCCTCCAAGAAATGGTCTGTTTAAAACCAGGTGCAGCAATAGCCAAGAAGCTGTCTGGAAATGTTGAGCCACTGAATTAAACAAAGAAATCTGTTTCAGTGCTGAGGCACCATGCCTACCAACTAGAAACACTAGTAATTTTTCTAGACTGTGCCCCAGCCCTTACTTCATGGCTTGTGTGACTTGATCAATATTCTACCAAGGTTCCACATTTTGGGAGTTTATTTGCTGTCAACCTGTCATGTCTTTTCACAGCTATTTGTAAGGCCTCCTCAGACAGCCATTTTGCTTTTTTGCATTTCTTTTCCATGGGGATGGTCTTGATCCCTGTTTCCTGTACAATGTCACGAACCTCATTCCATAGTTCATCAGGCACTCTATCTATCAGATCTAGGCCCTTAAATCTATTTCTCACTTCCACTGTATACTCATAAGGGATTTGATTTAGGTCATACCTGAATGGTCTAGTGGTTTTCCCTACTTTCTTCAATTTCAGTCTGAATTTGGCAATAAGGAGTTCATGGTCTGAGCCACAGTCAGCTCCTGGTCTTATTTTTGCTGATTGTATAGAGCTGCTCCATCTTTGGCTGCAAAGAATATAATCGATCTGATTTCGATGTTGACCATCTGGTGATGTCCATGTATAGAGTCTTCTCTTGTGTTGTTGGAAGAGGGTATTTGCTATGACCAGTGCATTTTCTTGGCAAAACTCTGTTAGTCTTTGCCCTGCTTCATTCCGTATTCCAAGGCCAAATTTGCCTGTTGCTCCAGGTGTTTCTTGACTTCCTACTTTTGCATTCCAGTACCCTATAATGAAAAGGACATCTTTTTTGGGTGTTAGTTCTAAAAGGTCTTGTAAGTCTAATAGCTGTGAAAAGAAGAGAAGCAAAAAGCAAAGGAGAAAAGGAAAGAGATAAACATCTGAATGCAGAGTTGCAAAGAATAGCAAGAAGAGATAAGAAAGCCTTCTTCAGCAATCAAGGCAAAGAAATAGAGGAAAACAACAGAATGGGAAAGACTAGGGATCTCTTCAAGAAAATCAGAGATACCAAAGGAACATCTCATGCAAAGATGGGCTCGATAAAGGACAGAAATGGTATGGACCTAACAGAAGCAGAAGATATTAAGAAGAGGTGGCAAGAATAAACAGAAGAACTGTACAAAAAAGAGCTTCACGACCCAGATAATCATGATGGTGTGATCACTGACCTAGAGACAGACATCCTGGAATGTGAAGTCAAGTGGGCCTTAGAAAGCATCACTACGAACAAAGCTAGTGGAGGTGATGGAATTCCAGTGGAGCTCTTCCAAATCCTGAAAGATGATGCTGTGAAAGTGCTGCACTCAATATGCCAGCAAATTTGGAAAACTCAGCAGTGGCCACAAGACTGGAAAAGGTCAGTTTTCATTCTAATCCCAAAGAAAGGCAATGCCAAAGAATGCTCAAACTACCGCACAATTGCACTCATCTCACACGCTAGTAAAGTAATGCTCAAAATTCTCCAAGCCAGGCTTCAGCAATATGTGAACCGTGAATTTCCTGATGTTCAGGCTGGTTTTAGAAAAGGCAGAGGAACCAGAGATCAAATTGCCAACATCTGCTGGATCATGGAAAAAGCAAGAGAGTTCCAGAAAAACATCTATTTCTGCTTTATTGACTATGCCAAAGCCTTTGACTGTGTAGATCACAATAAACTGTGGAAAATTCTGAAAGAGATAGGAATACCAGACCACCTGATCTGCCTCTTGAGAAATTTGTATGCAGGTCAGGAAGCAACAGTTAGGTCTGGTCATGGAACAACAGACTGGTTCCAAATAGGAAAAGGAGTACGTCAAGGCTGTATATTGTCACCATGTTTATTTAACTTATATGCAGAGTACATCATGAGAAACGCTGGACTGGAAGAAGCACAAGTTGGAATCAAGATTGCTGGGAGAAATATCAATAACCTCAGATATGCAGATGACACCACCCTTATGGCAGAAAGTGAAGAGGGGCTAAAAAGCCTCTTGATGAAAGTGAAAGTGGAGAGTGAAAAGATTGGCTTAAAGCTCAACATTCAGAAAACGAAGATCATGGCATCTGGTCCCATCACTACATGGGAAATAGATGGAGAAACAGTGGAAACAGAGTCAGACTTTATTTTTCTGGGCTCAAAAATCACTGCAGATGGTGACTGCAGGCATGAAATTAAAAGATGCTTACTCCTTGGAAGGAAAGTTATGACCAACCTAGATAGCATATTCAAAAGCAGAGACGTTACTTTGCCAACAAAGGTTCGCCTAGTCAAGGCTATGGTCTTTCCTGTGGTCATGTATGGATGTGAGAGCTGGACTGTGAAGAAGGCTGAGTGCCGAAGAATTAACGCTTTTGAACTGTGGTGTTGGAGAAGACTCTTGAGAGTCCCTTGGACTGCAAGGAGATCCAAGCAGTCCATTCTGAAGGAGATCAGCCCTGGAATTTCTTTGGAAGGAATGATGCTAAAGCTGAAACTCCAGTACTTTGGCCACCTCATGAGAAGAGTTGACTCATTGGAGAAGACTCTGATGCTGGGAGGGATTGGGGGCAGGAGGAGAAGGGGACGACAGAGGATGAGATGGCTGGATGGCATCACTGACTCAATGGATGTGAGTCTGAGTGACCTCCGGGAGTTGGTAATGGACAGGGAGGCCTGGCATGCTGCAGTTCATGGGGTCGCAAAGAGTCGGACACGACTGAGCGACTGATCTGATCTGATCTGATCTGTCATGTCTTTCATATCCAAGGACCTATTTATCCAACTTTATTCCTATTACTGGCTCTGTATTAGGAATGAACTCCCTTTCTCTTTCCTCCACCTCTGTCCTATTAGGAATTCTCTTGTTCACCAAACCCCAGCTAGAATGCCTAACTCAATCTCCTGCCCTCCATATATATGCCTGTGTGTCCATCAGTAGTACTCATCAATAGCTCTCATCAGTCAATTACTGTCCAATGCAGGCCACTTGCCCAACACTAGCATTACTGGAATTCATGACTACCCCTTTGGGCCCACAAGATGGATGTGACTTCCTCTCATCAAAGAGAATCAGAGCTTAGAAGCACAATCTTTCAACTATTTGGTTTCAAAATGTATGACCTTTTATTAGATTTTAGAAATAGTGCTCCTGTAGAAAGACAAAAGCATAGAGAGGTGTTCAAAATCCTGAACTGGAAGGATGCTTTGAAGTACGTTTGGTGACTCTCACTGGTCATGGCTCGGTCAGGGAGAACGACATCTCATCACACTGGGAAGAGCCCACCTGAGGGAACATCCAAAGACAGTTTTTATAAAGCAAATGGGTAGGCCGTGTCCTTGCTGATCCATCCTTGTCTTTGGATCTAGCACAAGCAAAATTCCAAACTAGAATCCCAATTTACCATAGCCACCTCAATATATATTTTCCATGTTCTTCTCAGGACAACTTTTAATTGTTGCAAGTGTAAATGGCTACAGAGAAGAGAAGAAGCAACTACAAGGAAAATACCTATTTATAGTTTGGATATGAAGAACATTCACCAGGCCCTTCACTGATAAGCACTAGTCCTTTAAAAGAAGAATGCCAATTCTTAGCATTGCTATATGGAGAACACTTGTGGCCCTGCCCAATACTTCTGATCCCATCCACACTAAGCTTTTTACTTTCTTTACACAAGTAAAGCCCAATGAGCTCCATCTTCCAGATTCTGTCTTTCAATCAGGGGTTTTTGAACTGAGGCTTCTGGAGTTTTATAAATTTCCTGGACTTGTATATGTCTGTTTGTATGTGCATTTTTAAAAGGAGTTTCAGTGGATTTCACTAGATCTTTAAAGTGTGTTCATGATTCAAGATGTTAAATCTTCATCTTAGTTGATTTGTGGCTTTATCAACCAAGATGTGAGACATGAGGACATTTTAGACCAAAGCCATCCTTGCAGTCTTAGAAGATCCTGACCAAAGGCTGCCAATTGAAGTTAGATCTTCTAATGCATGAGCCCCAAGACTATAACTTGTTATCAAAAACCACAAGGAGACAATCATCTGAGACAGTGGTTTTCAGAATGTGTATCACAGTAGCTAGGATTCCATGGGATGTCTCAGAATTTTTGGTAGGAGGTGATCAAGAGATGGAGCTCTGTATCTAGCTGCAAATTCGCTAATTCCTGTGTTATGTGCTTTATATGTTGCAGTTATGATTCAATTCTACTTTAAAATTTTTTATGAGAAAAACTTCTTTTGAAGTTTGAAAGTTACTACTTGAGGATATCACATAGTGATATCCTTTTTTATCACTGATTCTCAGGATCTTGTGGTTGGGACAAGATAACTTCACCAGGATGTGATGCACCCAGACACTGAATTAATTATTAAATACTACTACCCATATATATACCATTAGTAAATAAATTTTACTAACTGTCATGTTAACTGCAGTCATTTGGAGGAGGCTGCCTGGGAGACATTCTTGAAGAGGATTCTGAGCCAGGCTGGGTCAGGAGGAAACAGGACTTTTAATAATTAATGATGTCCCATGGAAGGTATTCAGCCATTGTCTCAAGAAAGGTATTGAGCATCTGAGACTCCTACCCTAGATTATTTGGGAGGGGTAATAGCTAGCCTATACGTGTCTCTCACAAAATATAATTTCCAAATGGTTATTTTGTCCCCATGGAAATGCAGACTTCAACTCTTAACCGTTTTTATTGATTTAATAACCTCTAAACCAACTGACACGACTGGGCGACTTCACTTTCACTTTTCACTTTCATGCATTGGAGAAGGAAATGGCAACCCACTCCAGTGTTCTTGCCTGGAGAATCCCAGGGACGGGGGAGCCTGGTGGGCTGCCGTCTATGGGGTCGCACAGAGTCAGACACGACTAAAGGGACTTAGCAGCAGCAGCAGCAGCAAACCGACTGAGCGACTGATCTGATCTGAAACTCTAGAGATTTCACCTCTCCCATCTCTTCCTTTGCTGCTTTGTGAGACTTGACTTTGGACCAACAGTGGCCAATTCTATAGGTAAACAATAAGAAATAACTTGAAGGGAGAAACACCCTGACTTCCAGCTCTGTACACACAGGAGGAGCATTAGCTCATAAAAGGGGAACAATATGGCCTAAATTACCAAATTAGTTATTAACTCTTACTCAGTCTTCTAGTGTGACAAGCACTAGGGACTCCTGACTTCCTCTGGCTGTTGGATGATTTCACTGCATAGTCATCTTTTCTTTCCATAACTCTTATCTCAGTTTATAAATGGTATGTGTGTGTGTGTTTGTGTGTGCATGGACTTATGTGATTAAATTCTCTCTCCCACTAGACCATGAGTTCCAGAAAAGTCTATTTTTGCTCATCACTTTATTCTCAAGTTCTTGCTTATAAAACATCTGTCATATTTATTCTACCCTAAGATGTGTTACTGTTACTACTTGCCAAAATTGAATCTTACAAAGTGAAAGAACAGACCACAGAAGGGGAGAAGATGACAAAAGAGTCAGGAAAATAAAAGTAGTTGCTTCATCTGAGAACCTTAGCCACCACCCCAAGCATGACTTTTGGATCAAAAAGAATTGCTGTGGATGCAGCTGACAGAGCCCAGGCCATTGCATTTTAAAACCAGCACTGAACATACAGTTTTGTTGTTTCTCCTGGGAGAACTCCTACCTGCAGCTCTGACCTTTGACTGGCACCAGTTGATTGTTTATACCTTCAACTTTCCTGATAGCCTTTCTGTCTTCCTCTGAGCTGCAGAAACATTCTTCAGACTTTTCCAGTCTCCTCATCCCTTTGTCCAGTATCATTCTATTGGAGTTATGGAATGGAAGGTCTGAAGTCAGGTTGTGAAAGATGTAAGAGACACCAAGAGCATGGTATCCCAGATGCCAAAAGAAGATGTATTTTAAGAAGGAAAGAGTACTGCGAACATAACAATGCATAGACATTTCATTGAAAGATACCAAAATAACAACTAAAATTAAGTAAATAACATAAAGTCAAATGGTGATAAGGGCTATGAAGAGAATGAAACCAGTGTGGGGAAAAAGAATGATGGGAGAGAAGGATGGTGATATTTTTAATCATGCCATCAGGGAGGCTCTTTTTGAAGGGGTGGTGTCTGAACAGAGACCTCCATTATGTGAAGGAGTGAGAGAAGAGTATTCCACACTGAGGTAATAGCTGAATAAAGCTATTCATTAAATGTCATTAAATGTCAATAAAGCTTGACATTAAATGAATGTCAAGAAGATAAGCATGGTTCAAGTAGAAAGAATCCAGGAGAAAAAGATGGGAGAGTTTTTCAGGGACCAAATAGTAAACAATAATGAATTTTATTCCAAATGAAAACCAAGAGAAATTGACCATTGGGATGGTACAGAGGGAAGCAGGAAGCCTGATTAAGAGACTAGGATGGGGGTCTAGACATGGCATGACTGTCACTCATTCCAGAAAGGGTTGATGCAGGTCAAATTCAAGATATATTAGGAAGGCAAACCCAAAAACATTTGCTAATGGATTGGGTGTAAAGGGTGGGGCAAAGAGAAATCTACCATGATTCTTAGTTTGAAGACCTGAGTAAAATGTTATGCTACTGATTCACTTGGAGAAGATTCTTGTTCAGGGTGAAAGTGAAGTCGCTCAGTCATGTCCAACTCTTTGCAACCCCATGGACTATAGCCTACCAGGCTTTTCAGTCCATGGGATTTTCCAGGCAAGAGTACCAGAGTGGGTTGCCTTTACCCAGGGATCAAACCCAGGTCTCCCACATTGGAGGCAGACACTTTACCCCTTGAGCCACCAGGAAAGCCCTGTTCAGGGTGGAAACACCAAAAAAATTCTAAAAAACTTGGACATGTTATATCTAATAGGCATTTAAGATACCTATTAGATATCCAAGTTGAACCTTAAAATTACCAGTTACATGTACAAGCTGTAGCTGAAGACTATAAACTCAAGCCTACTGAAGGTATTGTAAACTATGACCCAGAAGGTTAGCTAGGAAGATAGTGTAAATAGAAGGGAAAAAAAGAGGGCTGAGGCTTGGAACACAAAGCAGGTCAAAATCTAGAGGTCAGATGGGAGGGAAAGCAGCTAGTAGTGGGGAAGGAGCAGTGAGGTTACAAATACCAAGAAAGTGGTGTCTCAGGTACTGAAAGAAAAAAGTGTCCAAGAACAGAATCATTAACAGTGCCAAATGTGGCGAAAGCACGAGGAGTGAGGGGGTGGGAGACAGTGCAGAGAACTGGCCACTGGGCTGGCAAGTTGGAAGCCAGTGGGTCCCATTAACAAGAACAGTTTCTCTGGAAATAGAAAGCCATTCTCTATTCCAGAAAATGGGGTGAAAATCCCTAGCATTGAAGTGGGTTCAAAATGTTAAGGATATATTGAGTACACATGAGGCATTTGAGGGCTTTTATTAAAGAGCAAGGAAATGGGCTAGAATTTGGTGTGGGATCAAGGGAGGGTTTAGTTTAAGTCAAACTTGAAGCCCGTGGAATAATCTAGCTTAAAAAGATAAAATAATGATGTACGAGAGAAGAGATAACAGTTTCTGTAGAAGGGATGGGACCAGAGGCCTTACAGGAGCACAGAGCTCATCAGCCTAACAGGAGGGCAGCTGACGTCCAAGCATGCATGAAGGTTGGTCAGTGTGACGGTGGAAGATGAGGTAATTCTCCTGAGTGCTTCTATTTTCTCAGTGAAATAGTAAGTGAAGTCACCAGCTGATAGTAAAGAATGGGAAGGTGGAGTTGACAGTTTGATGACAGAGGAGATGATATAAATTTGCCTTCTTGGAGAGGAGGAAAGCAAATACCTCAGGGAAATCCAGGAGGCCTCATTAAAATCATTTTCACTACTTCCTTTCACTGCTCATGGCCAATCCTGAAGACAGATATCCCACTTCTTTTAAAAACATGACTATTAAAGAAAATATGCTGAAATATTTTTAAAAATTGAGATGTGCCTTTTGTGACCTCAGTTTATTCACTTGTACCATGTGTATTGAGAACTTGCTTCTTCCTACCTTATGAAAGGGTAGACTGCTAATAAGAATAACAAATGTAAACTCCTTTGAAAGGAAAATTGTATCCTATGTGTTAAAGAGATGGGACAAACCAAATACTCATCTGCAAGAAGAATATCCTTGCTCTTTTGAGTGGAATTGACTAGAGATACGAAGTGGACAAAATAAAGCAATCTCTTTGATATTAACACCAATGTATTAAATTTTTATGTTTCATATTTCTGGCTTCACACTTAAGAGAAGTTTCTCTAATGAGTCATGCCACAACTTGATTTCCAGATGGTAACATTATTGTTAAAAAGAAAATATAACCTGAAACAATATAAAGAACTTCAGAAAACCCAGATTAAACTAATGGACTATGTTTTGTCAGCCTTTGGGGGCTCTCAAAGAGTTGTAATGCAGCAGTAACATTATCAAAGTGAAGTGAAGTTGAAGTGAAGTGAAGTCGCTCAGTCGTGTCCGACTCTCTGGGACCCCGTGGACTGTAGCCTGCCAGGCTCCTCTGTCCATGGGATTCTCCAGGCAAGAGTACTGGAGTGGGTTACCATTTCCTTCTCCAGGGGATCTTCCAGACCCACGGATGGAACAAGGGTCTTCCTCATTGCAGGTAGACACTTTAACCTCTGAGCCACCAGGGAAGCAACATTAATGAATTTAGTTCAAATCAAAAATACATTGTAACACATAGAACCATTGAACAAAATACAGTGGGCAGGACTTCCCTGGTGGTCCAATGGTTAAGAATCCACCTGCCAAAGCAGGGCACACAGGTTAGATCCCCAGTCCAGGAGGACTCTATATGCCACTAAGCCCATGCACCATGACTACTGAGCCCATGCTTTAGAGCCCATAAGTCACAAGTGCTGAAGCTCGAAAGCCCTAAAGCCTGTGTTCCTGCAACAAAAGAAGCCACCACAACGAGATGCCCGTGTACCACAGCCAGAGAGGAGGCCCCTCTCACCACAACTAGAAAAAACCTGTTCACAGCAATGTATACCAGTGCAGCCTTTCCCTTCCCTCCCAAAAAAATACTGTGGGCAATGTGATTAATACCTTTTACATTCTTTTACTTGTATTTAGTTTTGAAGGGTTGAAATAAACCAGTATCCACTATATCAGTGAAGATGTATGAAAAAGTAGTCTTTAGAAGAACTCTGCTTGATTTAAGTTATAGACATGATATTGTTTTGTTAGGAAATAAAAAACAAATTGAGGTAAGGAACAATTATGAAGATAGTGGGTAAAACAAAAGGCTCATAAATGTGTTCTGAGTTATTTGTATGTGTTTGTTTATTTGTCTGATCCCTCTGTAACTTAGCAGTATTGTATGAGGAAATGGCCGAAATTCCTAGAAGCTATTTTACACAGTCACATAGCCTGAAGTTAGTAAATTCTACAGTCCCCTTGGCAAACTCTCCATGTTCTCCCTTTGGAAATGTGATAAACTTGTTTATTCAATTTGTCAGTTTTCCGTTTCTGAGTTTCTTCATTGAATCTGTTATCTTCTTTATGTAACCAAGCTGTCCCAAGGACTGTGTGGCCACAGTTACAAAGAGAAATTAAGGATATGAGTAATAACAAAGAAAAATAGTTTGGAAAAAATGGTGGCCAGAGGAACTAGAATGTTCAGCTGAGCTGGGAGGTGTTTGCTATGACTGAACTGTTTCTGAGAATCAGAGTGGCTCCATTCGCTTCACCCTTTTGTGTGGGTATGGAGAAGGCAGCAAGAGAGGAAAGGCTTATTCTATATTAATTCTCTCTGAATTTGCTATTTATTTCCTTTGGTTTTTCTTTGGGAGTAAAATATCAAAGAACAATATGGTATATACATTTTATTTATTATCTTTAAAAATCTTAAATAAGAGGCTTCCCTGGCAGTCCAGTGGTCAAGACTTTGCCTTGCAGTGCAGAGGCTATGGGTTTGACTCCAGCCTAGTGGGCTGCCATCTATGGGGTCGCACAGAGTCGGACACGACTGAAGCGACTTAGCAGCAGCAGCAGAGAGCTAAGATCCCACATGCCTCACAGCCAAAAAAAAAAACAAAACAAAAAAAAACAGAAGAAATACTGTGACTTTAAAATGGTTCGTGTTTCTTAAACATCTTTAAATAAAAAACTTGAGGAAAATAGATATTTAAAAAAAAAAATAGTTTGTATAAGACAAGGTTTTGTTAGTTGTAAATGAGATGGGGCAGTTATTTCAGCTTTAAATCATACTGCATAATACTAAATGTGTCTTCCATGTTGACTTTAAGACATGAAGTGTGTCTTCTCCATCTCTGTGAAAAGATAGAGTTTTTCCTCTGCACAGAGTGTCACACATTCAGGTGCTGGGATGTGAAGGTTTGAGACAGGACTGGCTGGAAAGCCCTTCAGAGCCAGTTCTCTTGGTGTCCTGAGAGAGAACGACCTTGTGAACAGCAGCTAGCACAGACAAGAGGGGTCCAGGGAAGCCAGACTCTCTTTACTCCGCTTACACTGGGAGAGACCATGAGTGGACTGGCTATGGTAGTGATGACTATCAGTCATTATAGAATTTTTCTTCAGTAAGCAATCAGGATATCACTACAAAGACCAAAACCGCTGTGTTTCAGTGACAGTCATACAAACGGGACTTCTAAGCTCTCCTGTTCTCTCACTAGGACAACAATATGTAGACAAGCCCATTGCTGAGTTGCTAAGTCATATTCAACTCTTTTGTGACCCTGTAGACTGTAACCTACCAGGCTCCTCTGTCCATGGTATTTCTCAGGCAAGAATACTGGAGTGAGTTGCCACTTCTTCCTCCAGGGTATCATCCAGATAGGCCCATAGAACTGTAGAAAACTCCCAGGGAGCATCCTGGAGTTGTCACTGGAAGAGGAACCCAAGGAAAGAGGGGTAGCCTTGGTGCTCACAGTCACTTAATTTAAATGGTATATGCTTCAAGGTGAGATAAGATATGTCAGTTGCATTTGTTACTTTAGAAACACAGGGAAAATTAATTCTTTCATTAAAGAATCAGTAACTGTTTAGTCGGGGAAGGCAATGGCACCCCACCCCAGTACTCTTGCCTGGAAGATCCCATGGACGGAGGAGTCTGGTAGACTCCAGTCCATGGGGTCGCTAAGAGTCGGAGACTACTGAGCGACTTCACTTTCACTTTTCACTTTCATGCATTGGAGAAGGAAATGGCAACCCACTCCAGTATTCTTGCCTGGAGAATCCCAGGGACGGAGGAGCCTGGTGGGCTGCCGTCTATGGGGTCGCACAGAGTCGGACACGACTGAAGCGACTGAGCAGCAGCAGCAGCAGCAACTGTTTAGTAAATAAATCCTGTCTAAATTTTGTAATACATCAGAAAAGAGTGATAAAGAAGAAACCCAACCTCTGAATGATGGTATTAAACAGATTTCCCTCTTTCTTCTGAAGGAAAAGCACAATTCTTCCTACATTATGATCACTCAGGCCTTTTGAATTGAATGAAATAGTGCTGAGCTGTTAAAGAAGTTGTTGAAATATGTTAAATTATTCCTAATTAATCTTCTTCATTTTTAAAACAATCAGTCATCTCCTTTGATGAAGATCTTATTGGATAAGCCTTGTAATTCTCTAAGATAATACTTTTTTTGGTGTTAAAGTTAATTTGTACATTTAAATTTATATACAATCCTAAGCTCAAAATAGATTCATTAAATGTATATATTTTAAAATAGATGCATTAAATGTATTTATTTTCTCAATTATAAAATTCAGATACATAAATTAGAAAAAATCTCTGCATTATTTCCAAAAGATAATAATTAATATGAAGTTCAGCATTTTAGGAAGCATTTTCACATACATGATCTCATTTGTTATTCATTACAACCTCATGAGTTGAGAATTTCCCTATTTGATAAATAAATTAACAGACTCCAAGAAGATAATTAACTTCAACATCAGTAAGAGGCTAAGATATGAGTCCTCTGCATCCAAATTCTCTGTCTTTCCCACCGTAATGCATGGTCTGACATAACATAATACTGTCATAACTGATGGCAGCCTTGTGTGTAGTATTACCTCTAAGTCTACAGATGACTTAGTTTTCACAATGATGGTCTTGTTTGGCTTGTATTTTTAATAGAGAAGGAAGCTCTTTTCAATTAGTTATTTTAAAAAATTATAAGTTGTTTTCAACTCAATCAGAGGAATCAATATCCACAAAGAGTTTGACTCTTATACTTGTTTTTTCCGTTGATATGGTAACTGTTCACTTTCTTTATTACATTTTTCTTTAACCTCTTTGACAGTGATGTTGTTGAGATGAGAAACTGTCTTCTTCCTCATTATATTTCCAGATCCTACCATAATACAGAGACATCAGATCAGATCAGTCGCTCAGTCGTGTCCGACTCTTTGTGACCCCATGAATTGCAGCATGCCAGGCCTCCCTGTCCATCACCAACTCCCGGAGTTCACTGAGATTCACGTCCATCGAGTCAGTGATGCCATCCAGCCATCTCATCCTCTGTCATCCCCTTCTCCTCCTGCTCCCAATCCCTCCCAACATCAGAGTCTTCTCCAATGAGTCAACTCTTCACATGAGGTGGCCAAAGTACTGGAGTTTCAGCTATCATTCCTTCCAAAGAAATAGCATCATTCCTTCCAAAGAAATCCCAAAGCTGATCTCCTTCAGAATGGACTGCTTGGATCTCCTTGCAGTCCAAGGGACTCTTAAGAGTCTTCTCCAACACCACAGTTCAAAAGCATCAGTTCTTCGGCACTCAGCTTTCTTCACAGTCCAACTCTCACATCCATTCGTGACCACAGGAAAAACCATAGCCTTGACCAGACGAACCTTTGTTGGCAAAGTAATGCCTCTGCTTTTGAATATGCTATCCAGGTTGGTCAAAACTTTCCTTCCAAGGAGTAAGCGTCTTTTAATTTCATGGCTGCAGTCACCATCTGCAGTGATTTTGGAGCCCAAAAATATAAAGTCTGACACTGTTTCTACTGTTTCCCCATCTATTTCCCATGAAATGATGGGACCGGATACCATGATCTTTGTTTTCTGAATGTTGAGCTTTAAGCCAACTTTTTCACTCTCCACTTTCACTTTCATCAAGAGGCTTTTTAGTTCCTCTTCACTTTCTGCCATAAGGGTGGTGTCATCTGCATATCTGAGGTTATTGATATTTCTCCCAGCAATCTTGATTCCAGCTTGTATTTCTTCCAGTCCAGCGTTTCTCATGATATACTCTGCATATAAGTTAAATAAACAGGGTGACAATATACAGCCTTGACGTACTCCTTTTCCTATTTGGAACCAGTCTGTTGTTCCATGTCCAGTTCTAACTGTTGCTTCCTGACCTGCATACAAATTTCTCAAGAGGCAGATCAGGTGGTCCGGTATTCCCATCTCTTTCAGAATTTTCCACAGTTGTGTGATCCACACAGTCAAAGGCTTTGGCATAGTCAATAAAGCAGAAATAGATGCTTTTCTGGAACTCTCTTGCTTTGTGAGAAATAGATTTAAGGGCCTAGATCTGATAGATAGAGTGCCTAATGAACTATGGAATGAGGTTCGTGACATTGTACAGGAGACAGGGATCAAGACCATCCCCATGGAAAAGAAAGGCAAAAAAGCAAAATGGCTGCCTAGGGAGACCTTACAAATAGCTGTGAAAAGAAGAAAAGTGAAAAGCCAAGGAGAAAAGGAAAGATATATCCATCTGAATGCAGAGTTCCAAAGAATAGCAAGAAGAGATAAGAAAGCCTTCTTCACCGATCAATGCAAAGAAATAGAGGAAAACAACAGAAGGGGAAAGACTAGGGATCTCTTCAAGAAAATCAGAGATACCAAAGGAACATTTCATGCAAAGATGGGCTCGATAAAGGACAGAAATGGTATGGACCTAACAGAAGCAGAAGATATTAAGAAGAGATGGCAAGAATACACAGAAGAACTGTACAAAAAAGAGCTTCACGACCCAGATAATCACGATGGTGTGATCACTGACCTAGAGCCAGACATCCTGGAATGTGAAGTCAAGTGGGCCTTAGGAAGCATCACTATGAACAAAGCTAGTGGAGGTGATGGAATTCCAGTGGAGCTATTCCAAATCCTGAAAGATGATGCTGTGAAAGTGCTGCACTCAATATGCTAGCAAATTTGGAAAACTCAGCAGTGGCCACAGGACTGGAAAAGGTCAGTTATCATTCTAATCCCAAAGAAAGGCAATGCCAAAGAATACAGAGACATAGGCAGCACTTAAAAATGTCAAATGGCAGATGCATGGGTGTATGGATGAATAGGTAGAAAAAAGGATAGAAAGGAACATGAAGAGGTTTATATGTATATGGATATAAGGATGGAAGGTTGGTTGGGTAAATATTACAATTTTTCAGTTACAATGAGATGTGCAATGGCCTAGTGACATTCCTGTCAGTGAGCATCATAATAAGCACATTCGTATTTCCCCTCAACCATCCTTGTGTCTATTTAGCAAAGTTTATACAGAAGCTTGGTAGGGAGTTATTAGGGAAATCCTTCTCTATTTCTCTAAGCTTTTCCAGGCTCAGAACCAGCCTGAAAAGCATGAGAAAAGGAAAGATTCAAACCAAAACCATTCAATGAATACCAGCCCCAGGCATGGTCACAAAGAGATAATGCAGTCCTGAACTTCCAAGCAAATGCCTAGGTCAGCAATAAAAAACTTTTGTGTTGAGTTTTTAAACCTGATATTTAACTGTTTTCATTATTACTTCTAGTTTCTTTTAATTGCCTTATGATATGCTTAATATTTTATAGATCCTTATTTATTCCTCATTTCTACTCAGTAGGTTCAATATTATTAGCACTATTTTACAGATGAATAAACTGAAGCTTATGGAGATTCTATTACATATGCCAGACCAACAATGGCAAGGGATACAGTCTCCCTGTGAAAACAACTCCAAAGTTCATGTTATTTCCACTACACCATATCATTTGGCCTCTTCCTTTTCTCAGATGTTTAGCACATTTAAACACATGCAAGTAGCTGCTAGAAATTAAGAGCCACAGTAAACAAATTAAGTTCCTGTCAATAGGGAGCATATGATCCAACATGGGAGAGAAGGAGCATACACACAGGATGGTTCAAAGCAGACAATGAAGTAAGCCAACCAAAAGCAGAATGCATCGCAGAGATTCAGAAATGATCCCTGGTTAGCGTGGCTAGAGAAGAGATCCTGAAAGGGACAATATCTATACTTGTGCTCAAAGACATGGGTTTTCTAGAAAGAAAATAGGGGTATTCCAGTCAGCAAAAAAACCCAGTGAAGAAAATCAGGCTTAAACAAAGCATATTAGATCATCCCAAGTAGCCCAGTTTGGATAAAGTACACAATGTATATTTTGAACTCGTTGTCTTTCTCTCTATAGAACATTTATTGTTTTTTGCTGGTGATTCAGACTTAGAAGTTCTGTCCCCATCTCTGAAATTTGTGGATATGCATGTTGTCACAGTGTATGAAAGATTCTCCTGGCATTTAGTGGTGGGCTCAATGAGGCTAAATGTTCCGTAATTCTTGGAACACTGTGATGCAACAAAAAATGTCCCTTTCCCAAAGGCCAATGTTGTTTGCAATGAGAAATATGGGAAAGAGTAACAGAAGAAAAGGTTGAAGTGAGGTGGTTCTGGATCACAGTAAGCTTTACATACAAGGCTACGGAGTTCCGTATGATAGACAAGTATGAACCAATGAACTCCTTAAGCAGGAAGTAACGACATCAATGCTTTTGGAAGATTAACATAGGAAGGACTCACAGGATAAACTGGCAGTGGAGGAGACTGGCGAGAATGTTATAAACTGGCAGATGCCTACCAATGCTTCATGAAGTACTAGAGGCTTGGGGCATCTCAAATCCCCAAGAAGATTATAGCAGATTAGAAAGAAAGCCCTTCTTTTGACACCTTTATGCAAATTACAAAAAAGCTCCCCTTCCTTTAGGTTGGGCTTCCCTTGTGGCTCAGCTGGTAAAAAATCCGCCTGCAATGTGGGAGACCTGGGTTTGATCCCTGAGTTGGGAAGATCCCCTGGAGGAGGGAAAGGCTACCCACTTCAGTATTTTGGCTTGGAGAACTCCATGGACTGTATAGTCCATGGGGTTGCAAAGAGTCGGACACAACTGAGTGACTTTCACTTTCACTTCACTTTCACTTTCCTCTAGGTGGACACAGACCTGTGCCGGGGTGTATGACCTGAATTTTAGCCCCTTTACCCCTTGAGAGAGTCACCTTTTTCAGTGGGGCTGAGGGTACAGGAGGGGATGGAAAGGCAGGGTCAAATTCCAGAAGGTTGCAAAAGATGTAGAATAGAAATGGATAACTGACTGCAGTCAAGGGTAAAAGAGAAAGAGAGTTGATTCTGCTTCATGAAGCCTGGAGAACTTTACAATGGTGATGCCATTATTACCAAGAAGTAGGTCAGAAAATGTTTGGAAGCTGAGATTATCAATTTAGTTTCAGACATTTTGAGATGATGGTGCCTTCTGGACAACAACAAAGAAGTGTCTTAAGGCCACTGATTAGGACAGAGCAAGAAGATTGGGACTGAAGAGGACCACGATAAGGTGACCAACTGCTGTAACAAATGAGCAAACAAATTTTAGTGACTCACACACAATGGAAGCTATTTGGGTTATTGTTGAACATAAAGCAGTCCAAGGCCAACATCCCTGGGCTGGAAATGGCTTTCTTTCACATGGTAAGTTGGGGACCTAGGTGCCTTCCATCTTTGGTTTTGTTTTTGTCCTGGGAACCTTTAGTATTATCTGCATCCATCCAGTAAAGAGTAAAAGAGAGAGTAGAGGAGGCACACCCACCTCCTCGTAAGAATCTTGGCCTGGAAGTGATACACATGTTACTTCCACTCACATTCTGTTGCGACTTGCATGACCACATCTAACTGCAAGGGAGGCTGCATGTGTTCAGGAAAAGAGGACTCTGACACTGTGACAGCCCACAGTCTCTGCCCTGGGGGAGACCTAGCTCATCTCTTTAAGTAGAAGTTCTGTGAAGGCAGAGACTATGTTGGTCTTCTCCACTCTATCTCCATCATCTTGTACATTGTCTGAAAACCTAACAAGTGTGCAACACTTGACAAGTTTACAGCTGAAGCTCTGGGTGTGGAAAACAATTTCAAAAAGAGAAACTATGTAAAAGAAAGAAGAGAGATAAGAGGATTTTTTAAAGATTTATTTGTTTTTGGCTATGGCGGGTCTTCGTGGCTGCCAGGCTTTCTCTAGGTATGGCAAGCAAGGCCTTGTCTGTTGTAGTATGTGGGCTTTTCATTGTGGTGGATTCTCTTGTTGCAAAGCACAGGCTGTAAGGCACATGGGCTTCAGTAGTTGTGGCCCAGAGTCTCAGCAGTTGCGACTTGCAGGCTCTAGAACGCTGGCTCAGTAATTGTGGCGTGCGGGCTTAGTTGCCATATGGCATATGGGATCTTCCCAGAGCAGGGATAAAACCTGTGTACCCTGCATTGGCAGGAGGATTCTTAACCACTGGACCACTAGGGATGCCGAAGAGGGTACTTTCATAGCAAAAATTATTTTGTATTATTGCTGGTACCATTTGTGGAGGACCTGTTATTTGCCTAACCTTCACAACAACCTTACAAGGTTGTAGATTGTATTCACCACATTTTAAGATGTTCACCACCAGAAAAGTTTAGAGCCAGCATCTAGACCCTGGGTCTTCTGATTGTTCATCTCAAAATCCTTCTAGAACACCAAGTTCCATTTAGTGGGTGAAAGGCTAAGCAACCTTGACTATTGCATTGTACCCTAGAAGGAGAGACAGGCCTTGGAAACACATGGAGCTGTCGCAAAGGTAAGTCAGGTGACTTGGCAGATTTCGCGTTCTTGGGTTACGTTGGGACGCTTGCAGAGCTGCCTGGGAGATCATGAGCCACTCCATATATAACCAGTATTGGATGTCGTGCCTTGTTGCTTCATTCAGCAAGCCTTCCCCAGAGAACTCCCAGCTGTTGTGCCGACCTTAGCCTGGCCGCTATGTTGCAGTAACTTTGGCTTTCCTGTTTCTGAGACATTGACCACGTGGTGACCTATTAATTGTCTGCCTTCTTCAGCAGCCACCTCTGCTGATGTCACATAAATGCCACCTGCCCCTCAACAATGAGGAAAACAAGTGCCTTGTCAACTAAGGTTTAGCCCAAGATTCTCAGTTTCACTAAGAACTCTAGGAACTTTCCTATTGATTTTATCTCCGAGAAGTTCCTTGAACCTCTCCACTTTCCTCCTCTTCACCACTACAGCTATCACTTCTTCCCTGAATTATTTAACAGGTTTCTTTCTGGTCTTCCCTCATCCATTCTTATCTCTCACTCCAACTTATCCAGGCTTCCCTTGTGGCTCAGATGGTATAGAATCCACCTGAAATGTGGGAGACCTGGGTTTGATCCCTGGGTTGGGAAAATCCTCCGGAGGAGAGAACAGCTACCCACTCCAGTATTTTGGCCTGGAGAATTCCATGGACTATAGAGTCCATGGGGTTGCAAAGAGTCGAACACGATTGAGTGACTTTCACATAGCCAATTTACCCTCCACAGTACAGCATGAAGAATTTTCTTTTTTTATGTTCATATAGTCTTGTCATCTCTTTGCTTAAAATACTGTAAGAACTTGCTCTGACCTTAGTATAAAGATCAAAAGAGATTTTCAACCTTACAAGAGCAAGACCCACCAACCTCATGGGACACCTGCTTTCTCAACTTCTGCCTCCTGGACACACTGGCCTTTTTCTGGGTCTCACACATGCTGGGCTTTCTTCCCATCCTAGGACCATCACATATGCTGGCCCTCCTTGCTCCTACCTAACTGTCTCCTATTCATTCTTCCCATCAGAGTTCAATAATTACCTCCTCACAAGTTTTGCCCTTACTACTTAGCTAAATCAGGTCTCTCAAGGTGTCCTGTGTTTTTATTTTATAACACAAATCACAATCTATGAGTATACGTGTGTGTGCATGTGTGTGCGATTATTGGGTTAATGTCTATTTCTTCTACTACTGTATCACCAATACTAGCACAATACCACTTGGCACTTAACAGATATTTGTTGAATGAGGAAATGAATGATTTTGCCATTTTAAAAAAACAGAATGTGTTCTCTGGGAGAACAATCTATACCACGCAGAACCCTTGGAAAAGGACTTTCAGATTTGAATCATTTTGTAATACTATCTCTTGTTTGGCATTCAGGGAGTAATTTCATTTTAAATAAAAATATTCTGTGGTCGATAAGTCAAAAAATTAGTATGAACCACAGCAGGAACAAGAAAAATTAAACCTTGTAGTATTGGTTACATTCTGTTCTGAGTATAAAATTGTACTATTTATATAATATTTATTAGCAAAAAGGTGATCCTTTAATGTGCTCTTCTGCTCATCTAGATTTACATTATTTAAAAGTCTTTGTTCATCAAGTTTTATTTTTCCTTTAAGAATTTTCAATCCAAAGGTTTAGTAAATGAAGTATATATACAGTTCATGAACATATTTTAAGACTTTTGGGAAATACTCTAAACAAAAGCTATTTTGAGGATTAGGAAATAGCTTGTCTGAATATTGCCAAGTGAATCTGGAATAACCTTTCTGTGGGATGCAATGAAAAAAGCAAGGCAAGAACTTCAACATTCTCAGTTCAAGGTTAGAAGAAAATGTGAACAAAAAGTGTTTCTCATCCTGTTAACACTCGGACACACAGAACATAAAAACAGTGTCTTCTTTCACTTATGAAAATTTTTAAACACACAGGGAAACTTTGACCTTTTGCCTTTTAGCTTCTCTGTGAGGGACTCACATCGATTTTGACTTCTTTTTCTCCTTCCCAACTTCATACTGTGTATTTAATGACCCTTGGCTACCTGGCCATCCCACTGTATACATACAAAGTGAGTTGGCACTGGGAGAGGAAGAGAGGGCGGCCAGATGCTATGTGTATAATGGTAACAACATTGTAATATCAGAGCTTCCCTCTCGGCTGCCAGCTGAAGGAGGAAGGAAAATGTTTCATTCATAACACATTAAATATAAATGCCCTTTCTGAAAATGGGCAAAGATAGATGAGTGTTGGCAGAGTCAGGCCAAACAGTTACTCAGGGCAACATCAAATTCTTACACAGGAATGAATACAGCTCTTAAGAACTAGGAATCTTATTCTGAAGGGTCTATGTCTTAAATCAAATGTTTTGCTCTATCATTAAGAACTTCAGAGCCCCAAGGACTATGTTGTTTATATGAAAACTGCTAACTATTGTAAGGGTGTTATACATAAAATAAGTGTATTATATAAGTAAAATAAATATTTAAAATAAAATTAAAGTGTTTTTAAGGAATGATGGCATGCAGAAATAACACTTTACAAGCCCAGCCAGAGATCCAAAGGGAATTTCAGATTAAACTCAACAAAGTGGGGCCAGCGCCCCTACTGGCGAGGTGAGGCACTGCACACTCCAATGCTCAGGTATTTGAAGTACACTTGTCCGGTAAGCGAAGATGAAGTGAAAGTCGCTCAGTCGTGTCTCTTTGCGACCCCATGGATTATAGAGTCCATGGAATTCTTCAGCCCAGAATACTAGAGTGGGCAGCCATTCCCTTCTCCAGGGGATCTTCCCAACCCAGGAATCAAACCTGGTCTCCTGCATTGCGGGCGGATTCTTTACACCAACTAATTTATCAGGGAAGCCCCACACTTGCCAGGAACCAGGCACTAGAATCAGGATATTTCCTAGAAAGATGAGGGCAGTATGGTGCAGTGGAACAGGGCAGCTGCAGAGAGAACTGACAGTGGAGACAAAACCAAAAAAAAAAAAAAAAATGTTTCTAAAAATGTTTCAACGGGGCAAAAAGGAATTCTCTTGTGAAAACAAAGACTCACAGCCAGTCTTGGAGCTGAAAAGCCCATCCAGCTCTTTGCTCAAGGTGTCTCCTCTTGGGCAAACTTTCTTCTATAAGAACACATCTCAATTTTTTAAAAAGAACCTTAGATAGCATATAATCCACCTCATTCATGTTATAGATAAAATATGTTAGAACCTAGAACCAGACATAGGGAAAATACATTTATTCATTATGCTATTAAATATAGAAATATATTTATGCCATCCGCTACTAATTTTGTAAATTGAAAAATAACATGCTAAAGTTAGAGGCTGAAAGAAAGCTGAGTAAGTAACTTTTGTTTTCTTAAGAAATCTAATGAGGTTCTACTTAAAATTCACAAAGAAGGGATACTGAATACAGCAAGAGAGGTCAGCTATGATGGGACAAAGCTAATTAAAAACCAATTACATTTTCAAATTAGCCAAGAAACTATAGTAACTCCTACTTCAGAAGCAGGATCTCTTTCCTAAATTTAGCTTCTTTGGGAGTAGAAATAGTCTGCATCTTCAATGATGAAAAAACTCAACCATAGGCTCTTGAGACAGCTACACACAGCTACATGAGTGGCAAAATCAGGACTCGGGCCATTTTTAACATATGAGAAAACTAGATCTTCATTTAAGATACAGTCTTTGTTCTATAAGTTTGCATTCAAATCCCATTGTTCTATTATGTTTTCTTCTTCGACAGTGGCTATAATAACCTCTAATTTTTTCATATTTGTGTAGTACTTTGTATATATCTGTTTCTGCTTTTAAACATTTATTAGCATTTTATTGGTTGAATCATTAATTTTCTATTTTATTTATATATTTTTGGCTGTGCTGGGTCTTATTTCATGTTCAGGCTTTTCCCTAGTTGTAGTGAGCAGAGGCTACTCTCTAGTTGCAATAAAGGGCTTCTTGTTGCAGTGGTTTCTCTTGTTATAGAGCACAGGCTCTAGGGCTCATGGACTTCAGTAGTTGCAGCACGTGGGCTCAGTTGTTGCAGTTCCTGGGTTCTAGAGCACAGGCTCAATAGTTGTGGACCATGGAGGGAAGCAACCTAGATGTCCATCGGCAGACAAATGGATAAGAAAGCTGTGGTACATATACACAATGAAATATTACTTAGTCATTAAAAAGAATGCACTTGAATCAGTTCTAATGAGGTGGATAAAACAGGAGCCTATTATACAAAGTGAAGTAAGCCAGAAAGAAAAACAACAATACAGTATATTAATGCATATATATGGAATTTAGAAAGATGTTAACAATGACCCTATATGCAAGACAGCAAAAAAAGACACAGATATAAAGAACAGACTTTTGGACTCTGTGGGAGAAGGTGAGGGTGGGATGATTTGAGAGAACAGCATTGAAACACGTATATTATCATATGTGAAATAATGACCAGTCCAAGTCCAATGCATGAAACAGCACACTCAAAGCTAGTGCATGGGGACAACCCAGAGGGGTGGGGTGGGGAGGGAGGTGGCATGGGGTTAGGGATGGGGGACACATGTACAGCCATGGCTGATTCATGTCAATGTATGGCAAAAATCACCACAATATTGTAAAGTAATTAGCCTCCAATTAAAATAAATAAATTAATTGTTAAAAAAAAAAATAGTTGTGGACCATGGGCTTATTTGCTCCTTGGCATGTGGAATCCTCCTAGAGCAGGGATCAAACCTTGGTATCCTCCATTGCCAGGTGGATTCTTCACCACTGAGCCATCAGGGAAACCCCTGAATCATTATTTTTTTTACTACTAAATCTATAAGTAAATTAAAGACTGTACTGGTTAGGATGAAACTAAACTGCTATTACAAATACAAAAGTTTTAGTGAACCAAAGGCAGTTGAAGTGTGTTTCCCTCTTATGCAACAGTTCAGGACTGGTATCCATGCTGGTAGGCCTCTCTCTTCAACCTGTGGTGTGGCTCTTCTATCTTCTATGGATGCAACAGCACCTCTAGCTAGCTGGCAGACGTGGAAGGAGAGCCAAAAGCACCTAAACACACATTTCTGAAAAGTCCCAGCCCAATTGTGCACAAGTCACTTCCACTCCAAACCAAGGGAGAAAGAAAACTGAATTTTGGGTGCTTGCCTGGCTATTGTCCTTCCACTAAAGCAGAGAAGGGATTGATCATTGGTAGACAGCTGACAATCTTTGCCATGGTCATCCTCTCAAATCCATCACTTAAGGCTTTAGTCTTAAGTAATTCGGGAAAGGAATAAAATGCACAGATGCATTTTATTCCTCAAGTTTCTTCCATTTGTCCATGATTCATTGAGAGCCTGCTGCTGCTGTTGCTGCTAAGTTGCTTCAGTCGTGTCCGACTCTGTGCGACGCCATAGACAGCAGCCCACCGGGCTCCCCAGTCCCTGGAATTCTCCAGGCAAGAATACTGGAGTGAGTTGCCATTTCCTTCTCCAATGCATGAAAGTGAAAAGTGAAAGTGAAGTTGCTCAGTCGTGTCTGACTCGTTAGCAACCCCATGGACTGCAGCCCACCAGGCTCCTCCATCCATGGGATTCTCCAGGCAAGAGGCCTCTCTAACTTTTCGGAGTCTATATTAACTAACAAAGAACACAAGACTGTGCACAATTAAATATAAGCTGCAGAAATAAGATTTTTAAAAAATCAAAGGCGTACTCAAAATCAAACTGAAATTAACTTTCAATATTAACCAAGCAGAAAACTTTTACTTATTTTTTCAAATATATCAGTCAGTAAGTTAAAACCCATGTCCTGAATACAGACTTTGCTCAGGGCCCCATCTTCATCCATGCTCTGAATATAAACAAATATAATATTTGTATCCTGAACATAAGGAGTTTCCTCTCTAGTTGAAAAACTAATACAAGTATATGACTTCTTTCTCAGTTTTAAAGTCTGCAGTGCTGCTATTACACGACTAAGCTAAAGTCACTTCCTTATTATATATAAACTCTCTTTTTTATTGGTTTTTACTTTTTGTTGGATGGATTTTATTCTTAAAGAGTTTCCCATCAAATATTTAAGGTATATGTGATTCATCCTTTGTCTCCTCTATCACCAGGTCTCACTGTAGACAAAGCAAGAAGGACCACAGTCTTGGTCTAATTACAGCTTAACCAAATGAGTACATACTGAACAGCATCTGCCCAAATCAGCAGGCCACCCACCACGAGGGTGAAAAAGAAGACACTGATTTCTCCTGCAGAGAACTGGAAGAGCTTTCGATGGAAACAGGAGATTATTGTGTTCTGTCATTGGCAAGTGCAAATAGTGCCTAGCACAGTAACCCATAGGCCATAATATTTAACAAATATTTCTGAAAGCATGATAGTAAAAAGAAAAATAGTGGTTAGACAGATGTATGGCACAGTATCTTTCTCCACACTCCCTCCTCATATTCTTGCAGAAGTAATTCTAGGAACATTGTACAGGAAAAAAAAAAAAAAATATATATATATATATATAGTTGCTTATGGATAAGTAACTGGGATTTTTGAACTAAGGTTTGAAATAATTTTAAATTGTGAAACTCTAAGTTTCAAAATATTAAAACATAAGATCTCTTTTCTACTCCAATCTAACAGTCTAGTTTTTCACTTTGTAAAATTCCTGCTTAGTTTTTAAGTATTGGTTTAAATTTTGCCAACTGGAAGCAAATAAAAACTTGCGGATGTGCTATAGATAAATGATTCTCAAATGGGAGTTGGTGGGAGACTATCAGCATCTCAGCAAGATAATGGAGCTAGGAATTTGTGGCTTGGAAAGCTTCCCCAAACTGACTCTACAACTCCCCCACCCTCATCCTTACTCAGAACTACTGTTTGAGTTGTTACTTAATAACTTAAGATTGAACTGCTGTCATGGATGCTTAAGATCGAAAGAAATGGCTGGAAACCTTGCGAATAAAAACAGTGGCCCTTGGAATGCAACTGATGCAGCCACTATGAAAAATACTAAAAATAGAGGTTCCTCAAAATATTAAAAATAGAACTACCATATAAACCAGCAACTGAACTCCTGGGTATACAGGTCTACCTTGACTCACAAGAGTTACGATCTGAAAAAAAAAAAACAAAATCATAAACTGAAAATATCATAAGTAGAAAATGTATTTTTTTTCTACCTACCAAACATCATACTTTAAACATGCTCAGAACACTTAGGTCAGCCTACATTTGGGCAAAAATTACCTAACACCCAGCCATAGTAGTCACATCCATACATGACTACTGGAGAAACCATAGTTTTGACTAGACAGAACTTTGTTGGTAAAGTAATGTCTCTACTTTCACCAGAGACATTTTTTAATGAAGTGTTAAATATCTCATGTGATTTAGTGAATACTGTAATAAAAGCTTTGACTGTGTGGATCACAACAAGCTGAGGAAAACTCTCAAAGAGATGGGAATACCAGACCAACTGACCTGCCTCCTGAGAAATCTGTATGCAGGTCAAGAAGCAAGAGTTAGAACTGGACATGGACCAACAGACTGGTTCCAAATTGGGAAAGGAGTTCATCAAGGCTGTATATTGTCATCGTGCTTATTTAACTTATATGCAGAGTACATAAGTACAAAAGGCCAGGCTGAATGAAGCACAAGCTGGAATCAAGATTGCCAGGAGAAATATCAATAACCTCAGATATGCAGATGACACCACCCTTATGGCAGAAAATGAAGAACTAAAAAGCCTCTTGATGAAAGTGAAAGAGGAGAGTGAAAAAGTTGGCTTAAAAGCCAACATTCAGAAAACTAAGATCATGGCATCCGGTCTCATCACTTCATGGCAAATGGATGGGTAAATAATGGAAACGGTAAGAGACTATTTTCTTGGGCTCCAAAATCACTGCAGATGGTGACTGCAGCCATGAAATTAAAAGATGCTTGCTCCTTGGAAGAAAAGCTATGACCAACCCATAGAGCATATTAAAAAGCAGAGACATTACTTTACCAACCAAGGTCTGTCTAGTCAAAGCTATGATTTTTCCAGTAATGAACTGTGGTGTTGGAGAAGACTCTTGAGAATCCTTTGGAATGCAAGGAGATCCAAGCAGTCAATCCTAAAGGAAATCAGTTCTGAATATGCATCGGAAGGATTCATGCTGAAGCTGAAACTCCAACACTTTGGCCACCTGATGTGAAGAACCAACTCATTGGAAAAGACCCTGATGCTGGGAAAGATTGAAGGCAAGAGGAGAAGGGAACGACAGAGGATGAGATGGTAGGATGGCATCACTGACTCTATGGACACAAGTTTGAGTCAGCTCTGGGAGTTGGTGATGGACAGGGAAGCCTGGTATGCTGCAGTACATGGGATCAGAAAGACTGAACTGAACTGAACTGAACTGTACTTAAAGTAGAAAACAGAATGGTCATATGTGCAAAGAATGGTTGTATGATTACCCTCACAATTTTGTGACGGACTGGAATCTGTGGACACAGCCACAGCCCAGCATCACTAAAATAGAGTTCCTCCTACTACATAGGCCAAGCTGCATATCTTTTTAGAAAAGATCATAATTTAAATGCGGATCACTTTCACACCATTGTAAAGTTGCAAAGTCTTAAGTCAAACCACTGTAAGTCAGGGACCTTCTGTATATCCAAAAAAAACCAAATCACTGTCTTGAGGAGATAACTTCATCGTATGTTCACTGCAGCACTATTTACAATAGTCAAGGCATGAAAACTAACTAAGTGTTCACTGACACATGAGTGGATAAAGAAAATGGATATATATGTGTGTAAATACATGTATATAATGTGTAGACATTTTCCCACTTCTTCCCATTTCTCTACATATATATGCATGTATGCATTTTCGAGTACTCACTGGATGCTACACACTTGGAAAAATTCATTAATTGTGCCTCCTCCAAAGGACCACCAAAATCCTACTGACTCATATGACACTGTCACAGACTGTCTGCAAAAGCCAAATTTATTTGTGGTATTTTATGACTACCAGATTGGAAAAGGTCAGTTTTATCCCAATCCCAAAGAAAGGCAATGCCAAAGAATGTTCAAACTACCGCACAATTGCACTCATCTCACACACTAGTAAAGTAATGCTCAAAATTCTCCAAGCCAGGCTTCAGCAATATGTGAACCATGAACTTCCTGATGTTCAAGCTGGTTTTAGAAAAGGCAGAGGAACCAGAGATCAAATTGCCAACATCCGCTGGATCATGGAAAAAGCAAGAGAGTTCCAGAAAAACATCTATTTCTGCTTTCTTGACTATGCCAAAGCCTTTGACTGTGTAGATCACAATAAACTGTGGAAAATTCTGAAAGAGATGGGAATACCAGACCACCTGATCTGCCTCTTGAGAAATCTGTATGCAGGTCAGGAAGCAACAGTTAGAACTGGACATGGAACAACAGACTGGTTCCAAATAGGAAAAGGAGTACGTCAAGGCTGCATATTGTCACCATGTTTATTTAACTTATATGCAGAGTACATCATGAGAAACGCTGGACTGGAAGAAGCACAAGTTGGAATCAAGATTGCTGGGAGAAATATCAATAACCTCAGATATGCAGATGACACCACCCTTATGGCAGAAAGTGAAGAGGAACTCAAAAGCCTCTTGATGAAAGTGAAAGTGGAGAGTGAAAAGGTTGGCTTAAAGCTCAACATTCAGAAAACAAAGATAATGGCATCCGGTCCCATCACTACATGGGAAATAGATGGGGAAACAGTGGAAACAGTGTCAGACTTTATTTTGGGGGGCTCCAAAATCACTGCAGATGGTGACTGCAGCCATGAAATTAAAAGACACTTACACCTCGGAAGGAAAGTTATGACCAACCTAGATAGCATATTCAAAAGCAGAGACATTACTTTGCCAACAAAGTTTGCCTAGTCAAGGCTATGGTCTTTCCTGTGGTCATGTATGGATGTGAGAGCTGGACTGTGAAGAAGGTTGAGCGCCGAAGAATTGATGCTTTTGAACTGTGGTGATGGAGAAGACTCTTGAGAGTCCCCTTGGACTGCAAGGAGATCCAATCAGTCCATTCTGAAAGAGATCAGCCCTAGGATTTCTTTGGAAGGAATGATGCTAAAGCTGAAACTCCAGTATTTTGGCCACCTCATGCGAAGAGTTGACTCATTGGAGAAGACTCTGATGCTGGGAGGGATTGGGGGCAGGAGGAGAAGGGGACGATAGAGGATGAGATGGCTAGATGGCATCACTGACTCGCTGGATTTGAGTCTGAGTGACCTCCAGGAGTTGGTGATGGACAGGGAGGCCTGGTGTGCTGCGATTCATGGGGTTGCAAAGAGTCGGACACGACTGAGCGACTGATCTGATCTGATCTGATCTGATGACTACCAGGCTTACCCAGTGTACCTCATTACTTTTAGATATTAACATTTTGGTAACCTTTGCAGAAGATATTATTTATCTATACATATCTACGGAGAAGGCAATGGCACCCCACTCCAGTACTTTTGCCTGGAAAATCCCATGGACGGAGGAGCCTGGTAGGCTGCAGTTCATGGGGTCGCTGGAGTCGGACACGATGGAGCGACTTCACTTTCACTTTTCACTTTCATGCATTGGAGAAGGAAATGGCAACCCATTCCAGTGCTCTTGCCTGGAGAATCCCAGGGACGGGAAGCCTGGTTGGCTTCCGTCTCTGGGGTCACACAGAGTCGGACACGACTGAAGTGACGCAGCAGCATGCATGTTTAGTCGTTTCAGTCATGTCTGACTCTGTGACCCCACAGACTGTAGCCCACTAAGTTTCTCTGTCCATGGGATTTCCTAGTCAAGAATACTGGAGTGGGTTGCCATTTTCTTCTCCAATATGTATATAAATGTTCAGATATTTTCCTACTATTTCGCATTTTCCTACGTATATATGCAATTCAGCCATTAAACAAAAAAGAAATAAATCCTGCTATTTAGGACAACATGGATGGAACTTGAGAGCATGAGGCCCAGATCAGATCAGATCAGTCGCTCAGTCGTGTCCGACTCTTTGCGACCCCATGAATCGCACCAGGCCAGGCCTCCCTGTCCATCACCAACTCCCGGAGGTCTAAGTGAAATAAACCAGACAAAGAAAGACAAACACTGAATAATCTCACTTATACATGGAATCTTAAAAATCTGAACTCATAGAAACAGAGAGCAGATTGGTGGTTACTAGAGATGAATGGTGAAAGGAGAGGAAAATGGGTGAAGGTGGTCAAAAAGTACAAACTTTCACTTATGAGATAAGTAAGACCTAGGGATGTAATGTACAACCTGGTAACTGTAGTTAACAATGCTCTGTTGTGCATTTGAAAGTTGTTAAGACAGTAGGACAATAACTATATCTAATGGGCTTCCCTTGTGGCTCAGTTGGTAAAGAATCCGCCTGCAATGCGGGAGACCTGGGATCCATCCCTGGGTTCGGAAGATCCCCTGGAGATGGGAAAGGCTACCCACTCCAGTTTTCTGGCCTGGAGAATTCCATGGAAAGTATAGACCATAGGGTTGCAAAGAGTTGGACATGACTGACCAACTTTCACTTTCACTTTAAGAATAAAACCCATTTTTAAATTTCAGAAGTGACTTTAAATTTTTTGTGATTATTTTTTCACATAAGTTCATTGATTTCTACCAACTTGCTCAAAGCCTTCAAAATCTACTTGTTGTCTTGGTGTTTTAAAGTTAACTTTTATTTATATAATTTTACAAAGCAGGACTCTCTCCCAAGTTTAAGATGAACAGCAGATTCACCTTTTCTGGTAATCAAGTACCACTTGACTCTATTTCTGATACCTACAACATAAAAATTAGTACTTGCAATGATATCAGCCAATGTCTTAAAAAATATCATTAATTCAGTGGATGACACTAAGAGGAATGATACTCTAAGACAATAAATTATAGAAGGAGGCATTAAGCCAAATACTGAATAAATAACCAACCTGTAACTGTCTAATGTATATGAGAGTTTCAACAAATGATTAGGTCATCTTTGATAGGAACCCATCTCAATTATTAAATAATATCCAGTAAACGCCTTCCTTCAATTTGGCTTTGTAAATTTTATTTTGTAAAAATCTGAAGTAAGCCAAAGAGCAAGAATATACAATGGAGTAAAAACCATTTCTTCAATAAATGGTATCGAGAAAACTAGACAGCTACATGCAAAAGAATGCAACTGGTTCCTTTTCTTACTTGTATACAAAAATTAACTTAAAATGGGTTGAAAACTTAAATGCAAGACCTGAAACCATAAAACTCCTAGAAGATAACAGCAGATAAGCTCTTTGACACCAGCCTTAGCAATAGTTTCTCAGATACAACTCCTCAGGAGAGGGAAACAAAGGCAAAAATAAACAAATGGGACTTAATCAAACTAAAAACTTTTGCACAGGAAAAGAAACTATCAACAAAATGAAAATACACCCTAAAATGAAATGAAAAGGCAGCTAAAATTTCCATGGCTGGTCATTTCAATTATTCTCCTGAATATATTCTTAAACTTTTCACCTTCCTTTGCTTTGTGAGATTTACTATGACAATTTCCAACTACAGTTACATATATCCCACCGCGAGCTGAACATAGATGGAGAAAAATACACAATTATATCAAACTTTCAACAGCTCTTTACCTATCCTCACTCTCAGTGGATGACCTTGGCTACTATTTTAAAGAGAAAAACAAAGTGATTTGAAGTTCAGTTGCTCAAGCTCTCACTCCAGCTATGTATTTCCGTCTTTATCCACATACTTTTTTTCATCCTGTTTCTATAAAGGAACTGTATACAGTCCTATCAAAGATCAACATCTCCTTTTGTGTACCTTATCCCACCCCTTCTCACCTATTAAATGTTGTCTCTCCAGCAATTCTCCCCCCTTCCTCTTCTGCTTCATCAATGGTTTCCCTTCTCTTTGGATTATTTCCATCAGCATACCAATAATCTGTTATTTCACTCATCTTACAAAAAAAGAAAACACACACACACCAAAAAAAACCAAACTGGTTTTTGACCCCATTTCCTTTTTCAACTATTGTTTCTCCTTATAGGAAAGCTCCTTAAAGGAATTTCCTACAATTGCTCTCTTAACTTTCTCCCAGCATTCTCTCCTGAACCCATCTCATTTAAGTTTTCCTCCCTAGCCGAGCTGTGCCTATCAGGATCATCGGTGACTTCTACGATGCTGCTTCTCAAGGTCAATTCTTAGTCCTCACCCTGCTTGGCTTACAAGCACTGTAGGACACAGATGATAATCGTTGAAGGACTTTTTTCACTTTGCTTCCAGGATACCACACCTCCTGGCATTGCTGGTTGCTCCCTCTTAGTCCCTTACCATAGCACTCCCTCCTTTCCTTTCTTGCTTTATTTGTGTCCCTACCACTTATATCAGTGTAATTTTTTGTACATTTTTGTTTATTTTCTCTTTCACTCCATGAGAATATTCACTCCTTGACTGTATAAATGCTTGTCTATTTATTCATTACTGTAAGATGGTAGCATATAGAACAATGTCCAGATCAGTTAATACCCAAAAACATTTATTTATTTAATGAATAAATTAATGAGTGACACAAACCAAGAAAAGCTTTGAAGAATTCCAACTGGGGGACTGATGTAATTTAAAGATGTAAAGAAAAATATGGTAGACATTAATAAATATTGTTCAGTTACACACACTCAAGTGGTTTGCTGAGTTAACTGTCTTGAGTTAGAGAAGATAAAAATAACATGAATAGGGAGATAAAATAAACACTAAAAGTGTTATTTCTAAAACTATTTTATTACCAATCAAGTTGAAACAGTAAAGTTGCCTACTTGATTTACCACAATAATTTGGATTAATTACAAATAATTTTGGATTAATTAAATTCAAATTTGAAAGTGTATATATTTTCATCCTTTATCTCTACCAAAGCAAAAAGGTAGTATACCATTTCATAAATAGCTGCACCACTCTTGGTAGAAATCAAAATTCACTTTACCTCTGACTCCAAATTAAAAGGAAAGTCTTTCAGCCAGATTAATTACCTGCTTTCCAGTCTAACATTGCCCTGTAGTAGAGTTTCTCAACCTTGGCACTGTTCACATTTGGGGATGAGTAATTCTTTGGTGTACGAGGCTGAACTTTGCATTATAGGGTGTTGAGTAGTTGGCTTCAAGCCACCAGATGCCAGTAGCACCTCCCCAGTTGTGATAACAAAAAATGTCTTGAGACATTGCCAAATATCTCTAGGAGAAGAGGGGAGTGCATATCATTCCCAGTTGGGAATCATTGCCATAGAGCAGTGACAATGCCTAAAGTTAACATTCCTGTATAGCTTCAAGCTGTAACCCATGAAAAGCATTGTGGGATTATTATGGAAAAATATGACCAAAACAAGAAAGCTGATCACACATGTATGACTTAAGGGAATACTGAAAATGTCTCCCTTGAAAAATAAAAAGAATCACTGATTTTTTTTTTTCCATAACGTTGCTTTAGCATTTTAGAAAGATGTTACCTGGAAAGTAGAAGTTATCATTAAGCCGTTTGGGTTATAATGCTTTAATGATAGTCTGGGAACAGAGTTCAGGACCAAGAGAAAGACAAAAAGCTTTCACAGGGAGAAAAAAAGAAAAGTGCAGAACTTGAGAAGCCTCTGACGTAGGGAATTCTATTTATTTAAGGTACTACACAGGTTTTTTGTAATAATGAGAAATGGAGGATGAATCTCTGAGGGAAACTTCTATTTGTTGACTATTTAGAATGGTTCTGTATTGTAGCATCAACTGAGGAAAGAGTAAAACTGAAATAATCAATTTAAAATAATATGATGATTTTAAACAACATTAAATAACCAATTTTACTAATTTTATGGTCTGTGCTAATAGTTCAAGTCTAAAATAGCTGAAAATGAAATTATTAAAAAGTAACTGGAACTCAGACATAAAAGCATCAGTCAAGTATTGAGAAATACTTTTAAATCTATTTTTAAGTGAACTCCTCGGGTCTTATAACTTTCTTTAAAAATTCCTTCTTAAGCCTTTTATGATGAAATTTTGTTTGTTTTCTTTTTTCTAGCAATTGTTAAATTCTCAGATTTAATTTTTTTTTAAGTAGTAAGATAACTGATTATGCCAGAGAGAAACTCTTACCAAGGAAGCAGAACAACCAACAATGCTGGCTGACTTCTTTTGGAACCACAAACAAGAGTTTCTAGACAGATATTTTACAGCATTTGTTGATTTTAAATACATAGAATTTTAACTACTTATAAACAATTATCAAATTATTATGTTTTATATTTCTCTCCAAAAAAGTGTTCCAGCATTGAAGTACATATGCTTTCTATGATTTAAATCTATTTTTAAATTATAAATAGTAATTACAGAAATTGGTAGAAATCAATCTAAATGCACATTTCATTAGAAATTCTACTCCAGTTCACGGAGTAATTTAAATTTTAACTTCATCTACTTTTCTAGGGAAGCTACATTCAAGGAGCAAAATTGATTCATTTGAGTTTCATTTTCTATCTTTATCCTGAAACAAAAAGTACACAAATAAATTACAACAGGATCCAAAGGCAGAAGTTAATGGAAATTTTAAAATATTCATTGATCTCTCGGGTCTACAAATTGGATAACAATTCACAAAAATTATGTCCCAGTCACAATTATACATACTTTAAGATACGCTCAGGCTGACATTTAAATAGATATTGACAAACCAAAAGAAGATGCACCTCCATTTGTTTCAAAAACTTTTGAACTACGCTTTTACTTAATATGTCAGTTTTACATCTTTACAGTTTATACTATGGTTTTAAAAAATAATGTTTAATCAAAAAAAAAAAAAAAAAAAAGAAGAAGCTCATCGGAAATCTGAATTGAGGCTTTGAGTTTAAGAAGCAAACTTGGGCTGTGAACACAGCCCAAGTGCTTCAAGTACCCGTTAATAGAGGATCTCCGTGCCTCTGCCAAAGCTGATGAGTAAAGAAACTGCATGAAGAAATACAGCAAGAAGGAACATTCAAGAGCTTCTTGCCAAACCGCTTGCAATATGCATAGTCGTGAGTGAGTTTTAAAGTCTCAGTTTTTATTTAGCTATATTTCCAACTGTTTAGTTAATCTTTATTGACTTGTATATAATTCTCAGAAACAGGAATGTTTGTGACTTGAGAGAAGTTTCCTGGTGTGCTAAAATGGCCTGTTTACTTTCCTTTGCTAATTCTCATGCTTAGTTAGGATCTGGACAGTTGCAAGGCCAAAAACAGTCACCTGGAATACTGTCCCCAGGGGAGAGGGTTACATTTTCTAGATATGTGTCCTGTTGGAATCATGAAAGAGCTGTTTTTGTTTTGTTTGGGTTAGCACTGGTCAATTTTAATGCTTCTCACTAAAGTTAAAAACCAAAAGGTCTGAAAGCATTCTGTACCACAGGGAAAAAAGAGCCAGAGAAACCATGAGCTGCACGATGCAAGTACAACTGTAAGTGAGGACACTGTGATGAGCTGAACACAGAGATAAAAGGGTAAATGTGGTTATGATTACACAGTGACCAAAATATTCAAACTAAAAATATCTCAATCTGAATTAGCAATCCATATATGTATTCTTGCCAAACAAAAGCAAAACAATCAGACCAAAACAATAACTTGTGCTGTATCCCCATCTCGGTCATGTCACAAACCCAAATCACATCATCTCCAATTTTAAGCCCCCTAAACACATGACTTCCCTGGTGGCTTAGACAGTAAAGCATCTGTCTACAATGCAGGAGACCTGGGTTTGATCCCTGGGTCAGGAAGATCCCCTGGAGAAGGAAATGGCAATCCACGCCAGTACTATTGCCTGGAAAATCCCATGGACAGAGGAGCCTGGTAGACTACAGTCGATGGGGTCGCAAAGAGTCAGACACAACTGAGTGACTTCACTTTCACTTTCAAACATATGAGCATCAGTCATCAAATCTTGTTAATTATGCCTCAAAATGTCCAATGAATCATCTCCTCTCCATTTTCATTGTTGCTGCCTTGCTTAAGGTTTTGTCCCTTTTCCAGCCACAGGTACCATGGCAGTCTCTGCCCTTCAACTCACACTCTTGCTTCAACAGACTTTCCATGGCCTAGAAACACTACATACTGTTAGGCTGCTCCTTGAGTTGAAACTCCATTACTTCTATTCATTCTTCAAGGCCACCTGCACCCCATGCTTCCAGAAGAATTAGCATCTTCCCTAAGTAGTGTACTAGTCTTGCTACCATAGTATTGCCACCTGCATTATACTTAGGTGAATCTAATTCATATCTCTCTTACTAGACAATGCTTTCTTCTTGAGGATTTATTCAACTTTCTGTATCCAGTTGCTGTAATAGTGTTCAGCATCTCATTGCTGCTCCTGCTGCTAAGTCGCTTCAGTCATGTTCGACTCTGTGAGACCCCATAGACGGCAGCCCACCAAGCTCCCCCGTCCCTGGGATTCTCCAGGCAAGAACACTGGAGTGGGTTGCCATTTCCTTCTCCAAAGCCTGAAAGTGAAGTCGCTCAGTCGTGTCCAACTCTTCACGACCCCATGGACTGCAGCCTACCAGGTTCCTCTGCCCGTGGGATTTTTCCAGACAAGAGTACTGGAGTGGGTTGCCATTGCCTTCTCCATAGCATCTGATTCAGATCAGATCAGATCAGTCGCTCAGTCGTGTCCGACTCTTTGCGACCCCATGAACTGCAGCATGCCAGGCCTCCCTGTCCATCACCAACTCCCGGAGGTCACTCAGACTCACGTTCATCGAGTCAGTGATGCCATCCAGCCATCTCATCCTCTGTCGTCCCCTTCTCCTCCTGCCCCCAATCCCCCTCAGCATCAGAGTCTTCTCCAATGAGTCAACTCTTTGCATGAGGTGGTCAAAATACTGGAGTTTCAGCTCCAGCATCATTCCCTCCAAAGAAATCCCAGGGCTGATCTCCTTCAGAATGGACTGGTTGGATCTCCTTGCAGTCCAAGGGACTCTCGAGAGTCTTCTCCAACACCACAGTTCAAAAGCATCAATTCTTCGGCGCTCAACCTTCTTCACAGTCCAGCTCTCACATCCATACATGACCACAGGAAAGACCATAGCCTTGACTAGGCGAACCTTTGTTGGCAACGTAATGTCTCTGCTTTTGAATATGCTATCTAGGTTGGTCATAACTTTCCTTCCAAGGAGTAAGCGTCTTTTAATTTCATGGCTGCAGTCACCATCTGCAGTGATTTTGGAGCCCCCCAAAATAAAGTCTGACACTGTTTCCACTGTTTCCCCATCTATTTCCCATGTAGTGATGGGACCAGATGCCATGATCTTCGTTTTCTGAATGTTGAGCTTTAAGCCAACCTTTTCACTCTCCACTTTCACTTTCATCAAGAGGCTTTTGAGTTCCTCTTCACTTTCTGCCATAAGGGTGGTATCATCTGCATATCTGAGGTTATTGATATTTCTCCCAGCAATCTTGATTCCAACTTGTGTTTCTTCCAGCCCAGCATTTCTCATGATGTACTCTGCATAGAAGTTAAATAAACAGGGTGACAATATACAGCCTTGACGTACTCCTTTTCCTATTTGGAACCAGTCTGTTGTTCCATGACCAGTTCTAACTGTTGCTTCCTGACCTGCATACAGATTTCTCAAGAGGCAGATCAGGTGGTCTGGTATTCCCATCTCTTTCAGAATTTTCCACAGTTTATTGTGATCTACACAGTCAAAGGCTTTGGCATAGTCAATAAAGCAGAAATAGATGTTTTTCTGGAACTCTCTTGCTTTTTCCATGATCCAGTGGATGTTGGCAATTTGATCTCTGGTTCCTCTGCCTTTTCTGATTAGTGGCCCATGATTTATTTTAGTTTAAACAACCACATGACCATAGAACAACTGGCTAAACAACAAAGTATTAAAAATTAGCAACTTAAGATAAATGTATTCATTGCCTGCAATGTAGGAGACCTGGGTTCAATCCTGGGTTGGGAAGATCCCCTGGAGAAGGGAAAGGCTGCCCACTTCAGTATTCTGACCTGGAGAATTCCATGGACTGTATAGTCTATGGGGTCACAAAGAGTCGAAAACAACTAAGCGACTTAAAAAAAAATTCATTGATAACTTATATAACATTTAGTTCTGTTTTAGTGTTTTTCACGATCTTTATCCAGGCTTTACAATGTCTGTATTGGCTAGGGACCAGTTCATGTTAGAAAAAACTCAAAGAAGAAAGTGATTTAGGGCTTCCCTGGTGGTCCAGTGGTTAATAATCCACCTGTCAATGCAGGGGACACAGATTTGATCCCTGATCCAGGAAGATCCCATATGCCATGGAGCAACTAAGCCTGTGTTCCACAACTACAGAGCCAGCGCTCTGGAGCCCAAGAGCCACAACTGCTGAAGCCTGAGCACCTAGAGCCCATGTTCCACAAGAGAAGATGCTGTAACCAGCAGCCTGTGCACCACAACGAAGAGTGGACCCGCTCCTCCACTTGCTACAACTAGAGAAAAGCCCATGTGTGGCAATGAAGACTCAAAGCAGCCAAAAATTCAAATAAATAAATATATCTTTTTAAAAAAAAAAAGAAAGTGACTTAGAATGAAACTTTCACTCTCAGTAGACACGACTGATAAAACGTCAGCTCCTCCATGCAGTTCTTGGGCATCATGTTACCTTGTGCCTTATATTCTTGCAGCAGACAAATGAGAGCTATTCCAAGAAACAACTGTACTCAGCATTTCAGCAACGTCACAAAGAAAAGCTGATCATAGAGACAGTAATAGAATTCTTGAATGCTGAACCTGTTCTTATTTTACATTGACTTTTATTTCCATAGATAGAAAAGCTTTTCATATTCCATTTATATATTTCATCAGAACAAAAAATATCTGTTGGCTAGAACTATAATGATATTTTCTTTTCCTCAACATGATAAAAAATATTTGAGTACCTCTCTACGGGTTATTTTCTAAATACTGTACATGACAGGTTAAGAAAACACACAAAAAGTCTATTTACAGTCTATTTATATTATTGATAAATAATATCAATATTTAACATTTAATATTATTATAAATGTTATATATATTTACTCAAACATTACTAAAGCCCTTTTTGTTAAGAATTATGTTTAGCTTCACTTTACAGATGAGGAAAAGGAAACTTCAGTGTCAATAATTTGAAGGTACTAGAAAGTGTCAGACCCCGGAATCAAACACAGCCTGTGTGGCTCCAGAGTCCACACACTTAATGGCCACTGTGCTTTGGAGGGAAGGGAACAGGGAGAGGGGGGAAATGCTACCAAATAATTCTGCCAAATTACATTATTCAGTAACCACATGAATACCTTTAAATATTTTTGTACTTTCACTTTTAATCTATCTGGTATATATTTGTGTGTGTATATATGTTTTGTATATGCTTAATATATGTTTTATATATATTTTGGAAAAGGAAATGGCAACTCACTCCAGTATTCTTGCTTGGAAAATCCCATGGACAGAGGAGCCTGGGGGGCTACAGTCCCTGGGGTCACCAAAGAGTATGACATGACTTAGTAACTAAACAAACAAATATATGTTATACTCTGAATTATCTAGAATCTTTTTCTAGGATGGAGAAATATACAAATCACATAAATACATTTTGAAGGGCAAGGGAGTAAAAAACACTTTTAAACATTCTAGAAGTCTTAGATATTATAAGTTTAGATGTCATGAAATTAAAGAAAAATAACCACAGTGCTGAAAATTGTCCTAGGAACAAAAGAAGTGGGACTTCAATACACTAACATTTTACTTCTCAGTCTCGGGGGAAATTGCATTTTCATGAATGCTGTGAGACCTTTTCCATTAGCAATGAAGCCTGAACATCCTCTGCCTTCTCTTATGCCCTCAAGTGAGAACTGAGTTATGACTGGTCATCTTAGGAAGAAAAAGACTATTCCAGGACAGGAGATGGGGTAGGGTAGGGGGGTGGCTAAGGAAAGGCCTGACATGTAGCTTGTAAATTGCAGCAGCTGTGGCCTGTTTTCACTAATATCTGACATGTTTCTTTGGCCACTCGCCAAATTGAGCTGTACCCAGCACTTCTCCCATCCTTCCTGTGCCTCCAGGATCCTTTGTAACTGCTACTTGAGACCTCAGTCCACTCAAAGCAATCCCCTCGGTTCCTTCCTCCCCTTAATGTGCAGGCATCCCACCCTAATTAATTAACCCAACACCAGCTTCATCCAGGACCTTCCCACACTTGGCCCCTTCATGCAGCCCAGAAACATCAGCACATTCCTTACTTCATCACTTGTCAACTCCCTTTCTGTTAAAGACCAGTGTCCCCTTTCCCTGACCTGGCCTCTGATTTGATCTCACTTTAAAGTATCCCACTTTAAGAGACAGTAACAAATGCTGCCTTTTTCCTGTTTGGTTTGTTTATTCATGTTCACCCGACCTACTATAATTAAAGACCATAAGACTTAGAAGAGCTCAGGAAGACACTTTATGCATTTGATATGTGGATAAACTCCAATACTGGATTTGTAGTGAAGCCTCACTTTGCCTAATACTAAACATGTGACCTTGTGTGAGTGCCTTAAGCTCTTGTCAGTCACTCAAATACTTATTGGGCACTCATTACTACACTGGGTTCTGTTTTAAACGTTGGTGTTGCACTTTTTTAAAAAATACCAAAACTAAAAATATCTAAAGCTTATATTTTAGAGGGGAAGATGACCATTAATAAGATGTTTATAATATAAATAGACAGTCAAGGAAAAAAATAAAGAATAAGGGAAGATGAATAGAGAGTGCCAGTTGGGGGAAGGAGAAAAGGTGTTAAGTTGCAATGGCATAGTCAAGAATTAGCAGACATGGCATTTGACTACATCTAAAGAAGTGAAAGAGTGAACCAAGTGGATATCTGGGAGAACTGCATTTCCAGCAGAGGAAACAGCAAGTTCAAAGGCCCTGAGATGGGACGGCTTGCCTTGAGTGTTGAAGGACCAGTTGAGAGACAGCTATTGCTGGTGGGGAACTGGCAAGCAGTAGGAGGTTATGTCAGAATAACAGGGGACTGGAACACAGGGGGCTGTGGGGTGACAATAGGGACTCTGGCTGAAATGGAAGTCACTGAAGGGTATGTTTAGAAGAAGAAAAACATAATTTGACTTACTTTAAGAAAATCTCAACTAATTCCTAAAATGGGAAAAAATAACGTGTGGTTAAAAGCAGATTGCCTGCTCAAACCTCAGTGCCACCACTTACTAGCAATGCAACTTATAAACTAACCATTTGACCTTTCTAAGTTTCACCTTTCTTAGTTTAAGGTAGAATTGATTGTAGTTCACATTTTCTGAGGTTGTTATGAAAAATAAATGTGATAGTTTGGGTCATCAAGGTGCTGAGCACAGAGTCCAGCATACAGAAAGGGCCAGAACTTGCTATATGCCTAGGCTGGTGAGGATCAGGTGATGAGGTGTGCATGGAGTACTCCATATGCTATCCAGCATAATGAGCACTTATCTGTCATCCTAGCATCATCAGTTACTAATCTACTGGCTGTTTTGAAATAACTTTGTATATTTAAAAATTTTCTAATACCATCCTTATGAAGAGTCTTTATCTTCATAAGTCTTTATCTTCATGAACTTCAAAGACTTCATGAACAGTCTTTATCTGTTAAGGAACCCAGCCCTGATTCTGGAGAACCAAAGGTGGAGCTCTAGAATGCTCCTTGCTGACTCTACCCCTAGTGATGATCAACTGTACTAAAAACTAGTTATACTCCATTGCTTTATTTTAATGGGAACCATCAAACCACCAAAGCAGCTAAACGCAGGGAGAAGTGACATTTAGATTTACAAAAAACAGAGATGCATGATTAGAATAATAAATTGCAAAACGTGGAGAAATTGGGTGCTGTTTTTTAAATGTTAACTTAGAAAGGGCACAATTTATGTCAACATAAATAAATTATGTTAATTTCAGAAGCAGCTCACTCCTGCTGTTGCTAAGTGGCTTCAGTCGTGTCTGACTCTGTGCTACCCCATAGACGGCAGCCCATCAGGCTCCCCTGGCCCTGGGATTCTCTAGGCAAGAACACTGGAGTGGGTTGCCATTTCCTTATCCAGCTCACTCCTAGATATATTCTATGCTGTTTACGCAAAGGCTTGACCTGGTTTGCAGGGACAAGCGATTGGGGGCGGGGGCGGGGGGGGGGGGCGGTGGAGAGAATAAAAACATGTAAGACAAGAGCCTCAGTTGCCTTGATCCTCACTTTAGAAGAAAATGTGGCCTCCTTAGATTCCTGATGATGTCCATCCACTCCAATTTCCCTTATACACTTCCACTCTGGAAGTGAGGTGTGGGGTGGAGAGAGCCGGTGTCGACTTTACCTTAACAGTTCACAGCTTCTCCATGCCTTCAAATTTAAGTCATCTCTTTTGTATAAATATTCATGTGTGTTTTTTGCTTTGTCTCTTCCAGGTAAACTGGGTCTCTTCTAGTTCTACCCCTCCCCTCTTCTCCTCCAGAGGGCGCCATTTCGATGGGGACCTCACGGTAAACTCCTGGATTTGGAGTTTGAGGTTTGTTACGGGTGGGGAAGGAGCTGTTTTGTATCTGTGTCAGTGCCTTTGCGCAGTCTCTGGTCCCCTGTTCCCTGTTCCCTGGGAACCAGGCACACATCCTCTGCTGAGTCAGGGCTGGATGATGGCAGCACTTGGTTCTCTCACTCTCGGTATGTTGAGATACGGGGTGCTCTTCAAGGGTGCCTCTGCTGGGCTTAATCCGTGACCAGCGCCGCCCTCTGCTCTCTCCCAAGGAGTCTAAGAGGCCTGGACCTGGAAGTTCTACTCCAGAAGAGAAGCTGGGATGTAGGTGTCCCATTCCCTTGCATCCTTTACCCTCTCCTCCTCCTATCACCCTCCAAGGGCAAAAGGGACCAACTTTCCTTCCCTCCCCTAGCTTCAGCCAACCTCTTTTCTGGATCCAATAAGAAGGGCAAGGAGCCGGGAGGGGGAAACTGGCTAGCTAATAAGGAAACACTGATTGGGGAATAGGTCCAAAATGTCACTCCTGTTAGCATGATACAGTAGTGATGGCCTTTATCATGAGGTCACTGCTTATAGATAGGTCTTCCTCCGGCACTGAGCTGGGAGCATCTTGAGAACAGAGCTGCTTCTGTTCTATCTTTGAATCCCCAAAAGGTACAGCACACAACCCAGTATTTGGCACAGAGTGAAATGATTGATAATGATCTAGGCTGAGATTTCAGGTGAAAGTTTTCGTCTTTGTGTTCTGACTTTTGCTTGAATTCAACCCTAAAATTCAAAATGCAGAAGACAAACATTTACTATTTCATTGAATAGTTCTATTTCATAGCTCTATTAATATACCCCAAAATATTAATTAAGACTATGCCAGCTAAAGCTTCTATTTCTTGTTTGTTATCAGTAACATGGTGTGGCATTTTTGCTTTCTAAAAACTTTAAAACATTCCAGAGAAATCTGTCAAAGTGATTATTACAGCATCCTAAAATCCTTGTGTTGGGGAGGAGGTACTTAATAAAGCAGAAATTCATTATCTTACAGTTCTGAAAGCTAGAAGTCTGAAATCAACATGCTGTCAGGGCCATGGTCTCTCAGAAGGGAGACCATAGGGAAGGATTCTTTCTTGCCATTAAAAGCTTCTGGTGATTGTCAGCAGTCCTCGACATTCCTCACCTTCTGGTCTCGTAACTCCAACCTTTGCTTCCATCTTCACTTCCTCATCTTCCCTTTGTGTCTGTGTTCAAATTTCCTTAGCCTTATAGGAACATCAGTCAATGGATAAGAGCCCATTCTAGTCCAGTATGCCCAATCTTAACCTGATTACACCTGCAAAGACCTTTAAATGAGGTCACATTCACAAATTCTGCATAGACATGGATTTGAATAGCCCAAGTATGGATGTGAGAGTTGGACCATAAAGAAGACTGAGTGCCAAAGAATTGATGTTTTCTAACTGTGGTGCCAGAGAAGACTCTTGAGAGGCCCCTTGGAAAGCAAGGAGATCAAACCAGTCAATCCTAAAGAAAATCAACGCTGAATGTTCACTGGAACGACTGGTGCTGAAGCTGAAGCTCCAACACTTTGGCCACTTGATCTGAAGCCAACTCTTGGAAATGACCCTGATGCTGATAAAGATTGAGGGCAGGAGGAAAAGGGGATGACAGAGGATGGGATGGTTTGATGGCATCACCAACTCAATGGACAGCATGTATGCTCAGTCGCTTCAGTTGTGTCCGACTCCTTGCAACCCCATGGACTGTAGCCCACCAGGCCTCCCTCATCCGTGGGATTCTCCAAGCAAGAATACTGGCATGGGTTGCCATGCCCTCCTCCGGGGGCTCTTCCTGACTCAGAGATCGAACATGGGTCTCCTGCATTGCAAACAGATTCTTTACCACTGAGCCACCAGGAAAGCCCAAAACACAGGATAAATAAATAGTGTTTACTAGAGAACCCCACAGACTGTAGCCTGCCAGGCTTCTCTGCCCATGGAATTCCCCAGGCAAGAATACTGGAGTAGGATTCCCTTTTCCAGGGGCTGTTCCTGACCTAGGGATCCTGCATTGCAGGCAGATTCTTTGCCATCTGAGCCACCAGGGAAGTCCCAGAATGGACATGAATTTGAGCAAATCATGGGAGATAGCAAATGAAAGGGAAGCCTGGCATGCTGCAATCCAAGGGGTCCTGAAGAGTCAGACCTGACTTAGGAACTGAACAACAACCACCATCATTCAACCTAGTACACCAATTATATTTGGGGATTTTAACATTCCAGTCTCAGTAACTGAGAGAATAAGTAAACAAAAACGTATGTATCAACCAACTTGCCCTAATTGACAATATAGAACACCATAGCCAACAACAGCAGAACACCCAGTCTTTTCAAGTGCACCTAAAACATTCACCAAAATGAGTCATATAAAAACAAAGTTACAGTCAATTCTAAAGGATTTTAGTTATACACAGTGTTTTCTGATGAAAATGGAATTAAAATAGAAATCAATAACAAAATACATACAAAATCCTCAAATGCCCTAAAATAATGAACGTACTATAAATAACACATTTCTAAGTAATTTTGGAATTACACGACACACTTCTAAATTTTTTCTGTGTCCGAAGAAAGAATTACAAAGAACATAAGAAATATTTTGAACTGAATGTTACTGAAGACACAAGGAAACTAACACCTTATTTTTACAGACTTATGTAGAAAAAGACCATCTTGCAATCAAAAACTTAAAGGGATGAGGGTAAGAAGGTCTAACTGCTGCTAAGTCGCTTCAGTCGTGTCCGACTCTGTGCAATCCCATAGACGGCAGCCCACCAGGCTCCCCCGTCCCTGGGATTCTCCAGGCAAGAATACTGGAATGGGTTGCCATTTCCTTCTCCAGTGCATGAAAGTGAGAAGTGAAAGTGAAGGTGCTCAGTCGTATCCGACTCTTAGCGACCCCATGAACTGGAGCCTACCAGGCTTCTCCGTCCATGGGATTTTCCAGGCAAGAGTACTGGGGTGGGGTGCCATTGCCTTCCTAACTAGTTGCACTTAAGTAAATGACCTTTATACTACTTGTTTTAGCATACTCTTTCAGCATTCTCTTTTATTTCATTAAAATATTGATCCTTATAAAATAAGTTAGCATCTCTACCTGAATCCTATGGGACTAAACATACCCTTAGACAGAAATGACTCAGATTTCCAAATTTTTAGCTACCTGGAGAGTTAACTTCATAACTACTTAAAGGAAGTTTTTTTTTTAAAAAAAAAAAAAAAATGTGTCTCCACATAGCGCTCCAGGGTGGCCAGGTTCTCAGGATTGTACCTGTCGATCCCCTTGAGCAACTTGCCCACGTTCGCTCTCATCTGCTCAAATATCGCCATGACTGCTGCCGCCTCTCACGCCCTAAAGAAAGTTTAAAAAAAAATTAGACATGTGTATATCCTAGCATATATGTATATATATACATAGTAAATCAGTTCACTTCAGTTCAGAATTGAAATTCAACTGAGAAAAGATAAAGAGGATAAAGAGAGGAACATTAGTTTAGTTCAGTTGCTCAGTCATGTCTGATTCTTTGTGACTCCATGGACTACAGTATGCCGGGCTTCACTGTCCATCACCAACTCCCAGAGCTTTCACGTCCACTGAGTTGGTGATGCCAGCCAACCATTTCATCCTCTGTTGTCACTTGCTCCTCCTGCCTTCAGTCTTTCTCAGCATCAGGGTCTTTTCTATGAGTCAGTTCTTTGCATCAGGTGGCCGAAGTATTGGAGCTTCAGCTTCAGCATCAGTCCTTCCAATGAATATTCAGGACTGATTTCCTTTAGGATTAACTGGTTTGATCTCCACTGTAGTCCAGGGACTCTCAAGAGTCTTCTCCAACACCACAGTTCAAAAGTATCAATTCTTTGGCACTCAACTTTCTTAATGGTCCAATTCTCACATCCATATATGACTACTGGAAAAACCATAGCTTTGACTAGATGGACCTTTCTCAGCAAAGTAATGGCTCTGCTTTGTAATATGCTGTCTAGGTTTGTCATAGCTATTTTTCTAAAGAGCAAGCATCTTTTAATTTCATGGCTGCAGTCACCATCTGCAATGACTTCTGTCACCATTTCCATTGTTTACCCATCTACTTGCCATGAAATGATGGGACTGAATACTATGATCTTAGTTTTTTGAATGCTGAGCCAGCTTTTTCACTCTCCTCTTTGATTTTTATCAAGAGGTTCTTTAGTTCTTCTTCACTTTCTGCCATAAGGGTGGTGTCATCTGCATATCTGAGGTTATTGATATTTCTCCTGGCAATATTGATTCCAGCTTGTGCTTCATCCAGCCTGGCATTTCACATGATGGACTCTGCATATAAGCTAAATAAGCAGGGTGACAATATACAGCCTTGATGTACTCCTTTCCCAATTTGGAACTAGTTCATTGTTTCATGTCCAGTTCTAACTATTGCTTCTTGACCTGCATACAGGTTTCTCAGGAGGCAGGTCAGGTAGTCGGGTATTTGTTATTCCCATCTCTTTCAGAATTTTCCACAGTTTGTTGTGATCCACAGTCAAAGGCTTTAATGTAGTCAATGAAGCAGAAGTGGATGTTTTTCTAGAATTCTCTTGCTTTTTGTATGATCCAACAGGTATTGGCAATTAGAGCTCTGCTTCCTCTGCTTTTTCTAAATTCAGCTTCAACATCTGGAAGTTCTCAATTCAAATACTGTTGAAGCCTAGCTTGGAGAATCTTGAGCTTTACTTTGCTAGCATATGAGATGAATGCAGTTGTGCAGTATTTTGAGCATTCTTTGGCATTGCCTTGGGATTGGAATAAAAACTGACCTTTTCTAGTTCTGTGACCACTGCTGAGTTTTCCAAATTTCCTGTCATACTGAGTGCAGCACTTTCACAGCATCATCTTTTAGGATTTGAAATAGCTCAGCTGAAATTCCATCACTTCCACTAGCTTTATTCATAATGATGCTTCCTAAGGCCCACTTAACTTCGCATTCCATGATGTCTGGTTCTAGGTGAGTGATCACACCATCATGGTTATCTGAGTAATGAAGATCTTTTTTGTATAGATCCTCTGTGTATTCTTGCTACCTCTTCTTAATATCTTCTGCTTCTGTTAGGCCCATACTATTTCTTTCTTTTATTGTGCCCATCTTTGCATGAAATGTTCCCTCGGTAATTTTCTTAAAGAGATCTCGTCTTTCCCATTCTATTGTTTTCCTCTATTTCTTTGCAATGATCCCTTAGGAAGGCTTTCTTACGTCTCCTTACTATTCTTTGGAACTCTGCATTCAAATGGATATATCTTTCATTTTCTCCTTTGCCTTTCACTTTTCTATTTTTCTCAGGTATTTGTAAGGGCTCCTTAGACAACCATTTTGCCTTTTTGTATTTCTTTTTCTTTGGGATGGTTTTGATCACCGCCTCCTATACAGTGTTACAAACCTCCATACATAGTTCTTCAGGCGCTCTGTCTTTCAGATCTAATCCCTTGAATCTATTTGTCACTTTCACTGTATAATTTTAAGGGATTTTATTTAGGTCAGACATGAATAGTCTAATGGTTTTCCCTACTTCCTTCTATTTAAATCTGAGTTTTGCAGTAAGGAGTTCATGATCTGAGTGAAAGTCAGCTCCTGGTCTTGTTTTTGCTGACTGCATAGAGCTTCTCCATCTTCAACTGCAAAGAATATAACCAGTCTGATTTCAGTATTGACTATCTGGTGATGCCCATGTGTAGAGTCATCTCTTGTGTTGTTTGAAGAGGGTATTTGCTATGACCAGTGTGTTCGCTTGGCAAAACTCTTGTTAGTCTGTCTTGCTTCATTCTGTACTCCAAGGCCAAACTTGCCTGTTACTCCAGGTATCTTTTGACTTCCTACTTTTGCATTCCTGTCCCCTATGATGAAAAGGACATCTTTAGGAGTGTTAGTTCTAGAAGATCTTGTAGGTCATCACAGAACCATTCAACTTCAGCTTCTTCAGCAGTAGTTGGGGCATAAACTTGAATTACTGTGATATTGAATGGTTTGCTTTGTAAATGAACAGAGATCATTCTGTCATTTTTGAGATGGCACCCAAGTACTCCATTTCGGACTCTTTCGTTAACTATGAGGGCTACTCCATCTCTTCTAAGAGATTCTTACCCACAGTAGCAGATATAATCATCATCTGAATTAAATTCACCCATTCCAGTCCATTTTAGTTCACTGATTCCTAAAATGTCGATGTCCACTCTTGCCATCTCCTCTTTGACCACTTCCAATTTACCTTGATTCATGGACCTAACAGTTTCCTGTGCAATATTGCTCTTTACAACATTGGACTTTACTTTCATTACCATTTTTTACAAAAAAAATCTCATTTTTTAAATGTAATGTGTAAAAAATCACATATCAATTTGTTGCATAGGTCTCTAACCTGTGGTCTACAAGTGCAAGTTCATGATGTGTCTCACTGAAAATTTATGTTTTGCAAATATATGTGTATTTCCCTAGAGAGGGGTCTAGAGTTTTCATTAGATACTTAGCAAAATCTATGAACCCAAAATTTTTTAAGAAGTTTTTAGAGATTAAAGTGTATTTCAAAGTTATTCTTTACTCTCCATATTCTCTTCCCTCTAGTGACATACAGGGTCTTGGTCTGTTGTTGACATTTTGGATGTCCGAGTAGTGAACAATGCAAAACACTGAGAATAATCCTTTTAATGCAAAGAATGACCAGATGTGATAACATAACACAGCCTTGTTTGAGACTCTTGACTTGTTTAAAATTTAAGTAGCATTACATCTTTTTACAGAACTGGCTTAGAATAAGCATGGAAACAGCTCTTATGTGATCTATGAGGCCAAAAAATAAATGCAATTCTGCACATTTTTTATTTAAAAGCATTCACAAGTGACATGTGAGGCATAAACGTTGGCCAAAAGCCACAGCTAAGCATTGTGTTAAAAAGGATACTATTGTTTTTAAGCCAAAACTATTTAGGAATCAGTTCTCCATTTCCTAAGTATTAAATTAGGAATAAAACCAGAAATATATATATATATATATATATATATATATATATATATATATATATATAGATGTACTTTAAGTGTTGTCTTTCAGTTTAATATCCATGACTACTCTTACAAATCCAAACAAAACTGATCAGTAGCCTACATAAGCAGTCATGTAGAACAGAAGAAGACTCTCCTATTTAGGCTAGGAGAAATAATTGTGCTAGATGTGGCTTGGTGAGATGTTGGGAAGCAAAATTAATGAAATAGATATGTGCTAGGGGAAATGATTCTACACACATGCTCTGAATGCTTCTGCTTAGATTAATGTTTTCCTGCAAATAAAACTGGTTATTATCTATTTCAGGTCAAATAATGTAGCTATAAAGATGAATCTAGAGCTTCCCAGGTGGTGCAGTGGTAAAGAATCCACCTGCTAATGCAGGAGACTCAGGAGATGCAAGTTGAATCCCTGGGTCAGAAAGATCCCCTGGAGGAGGAAATGACAATGCACTCCATATTCTTGCTTGGGAAATCCCATAGACAGAGGAGCCTGGCAGGCTACAGTACATGGAGTCACAAAGAGTTGGGTACGACTGAGCAACTGAGTACACATATACACAAAGACAAATCTACAGTAATCAAGGTATTTATTTGGTCATTCAAAGCCAAGAGATGAGAGTTATTCTAAAATAAAATACTAAAATGAGCAAAACCACTTTGGAATCTCTAAATACAGCACATATAAAAGATTTAATCTATGTGATAACAGATAATGAAACTTCAAAACAAATCCAAATTTTCAACATCCTCAAGATATGTGTTAGTATTATAGACCTTGAAAGAAACACATACCTTATTTGACATCCCATTCAAATATATATGACTTTCCTCTACATCTGAATGAAACGTTTTTTGCTACTCACCCTTTATTATGCTGCTAACATATCAATTCCAGAATCCACTTCTGTCTTGGAAAGGTTTAGTAAGATGTACAAAAGTAATCACTCTAACAATTTTTTTTTTTCTGGCCATGCCACACAGCTTGTGGGATTTTAATTCCTTGACGAGGGATTGAACCCAGGCCCTCCACAGTGAGAGCTCTGAGTCCTAGCCACTGGACTGCCACGGAATTCCCACTAACAAATCTTAATAATTCACTTGCAAACGGAGATAGTCTGAAAATTATATCACAAGTAAAACATCCTTTTTGAATCCAAAAGGCAAGATTTAGCAATGTGTTTTTCCCATCATGTGCTTTGCTTCAGGGTTCCATCAGAGGTACACTTAAAATTAAGAACTGTATAAATGAACATGAGTGGAAAATTTATGAGTCTAGGGCAAAAGACACTTGGAAGGCAGCGTAACCTTCTCCTCTGTGTAAAATTGGTCTCAGGAGAGTCCAATGGACAGTGTCATGGCCTCTGTTGTGTTGTCTTCCCCAACCATCCACGTGTCATAAAATTAACAAACCCACATTCTCAAGTCATGTTTCCTAACTTGGTCTGACTCTTAAGTACTTCAAGATGTGCGTTAGGTCCATTTGCTTTTTTCATTTCCCATTTGGTGATTCCAAAATGACATAGAAATACAAGGAGAATGACTAAGGCATCCTGAGAACTGGTGTTCGGAAAACCTAATTATCAATAAGGAATAGCTTTCTCTCAGTTTTGTATTAGTTTTAACTTACATATCAAAGTTGCAAACTCAAAGGCCTATAGGGCCAGGTGGTCCACTGGAAGTCAACAGAGAACAAAAGTGTGTGGCCCTCGGAAAATGGGCAGTTGCTAGTCCAATTCACCTGTCACCAAGGAAGAGAACTCTAAAGCTGTCTAAACTCCAAGACAGCCCAGATATCTGAAGTTTTACTTGAATACTCCAGATTACTAAATACAGTTACTAATTCCAAATTTCTTAACTACTGTCAAGAAAGAGTGAGGACCTGAAGACATGGCATGGCAACCAATGTTTCTTGTGTCTGTGACCTCTGGAAGAAGTCTTCTCTAAACCAGTACTTGCCATGTGTCTGTGTGCACTTGGAAAATGAGCGCATCTGTAGGATGGATGACAAGTCTGCCCTAGAAGCAGCCACTGAGGTCCATCTCAAGGTGAGACTTCATTGATTCTGAGTTATAATCATCCTTCCCATGTCTAGTACTAGCTCTCAGACAAGGGCGTGGCTTCTGACCTAACTGTTGAGTAAAGAATCATGTGTACCACAGTCTGTCAAGACTCAATGAGACTAGCTTTTGGAATCAATTCCACTATTCCAATTTTTAAAAATTTAATGTAAAAGAAATTTGCAGTTCTAATTACAAAATCAAGTAAAATTCACCCAGAAAAATAACAAACACAGATAAACAAAGGGAAATCTCTTTAAAACATTCACATTCTCACTAAGTACCCACTAGACCCTTTTAGTCTCTAAGTGTTTATCTCTTTTAGAAAAATGACATCAAATCAAGTGTATTTTGTAGTGCATATATATAGTCAAGAAATACTGATTTTTAAAGGGGTATAAGTGTAACTTTTATAAGATTAAATTTTATTCATTTCATTTAACATAAGCACAAATATGTCCATTTATCAAGAGTATGGTGTTGAGGATAAAAAATAAAGCCCAAAACAGGAAAAAAAAAAGAAAGAAAACAAAGCAACTCTCCCCTGACCCCAGAAAACAGTTTCCCTCAAATCACCCACTAATTTAACAACAAAATTTATCAAAATGTTAAGAAATCTAGGATTATTACTCTGTAATGAGAAAGCCTAATAAATCTTAAGTGAAAATAGATCAAAATACACTCATTATATCACAAGGGATATTATTTAGATATAAGAACAAAGTATCAGAAAATATAAGTTGTTAATAGATTAAATAATGAATCTAGAGAGATTGGGAAGAAAAGATAAGGTCACTACAATGAACTCTGAAAATTCTATAATGTATATGTAACTAGGACAAGAAAAAATAAATATTATTCATATATAGTAATATATAATAAATGTATTTATATATTAATATAATCAAGTGTATCTTAAAAATATAATAAGTAAAATGCAAAAATACAAGATGTATAATAAGTAAATATAGTAAGTCAAAATATATATTTTGACCTCTACTAAAATCTCTTGCTAGTTAAAGCTAATATACATTTTATTTTTTAATTCAGCAGTGGCACAGATTTCTGTTCACCTTTTCCCTGAGAAGGCTAATTAGTGAAATAAATGACCAGCAGATTAATTGATAACTGAGAAATTTTAAAAATTAACATTTTGGAAGGTTATTTCTGTGCTGAATATCTCTCCATTATTTGGCCTTCTCTTGATAAAAACCCACTATGTTACAATAGTCAAGAATAGCCAAGAACAAATGAGTTAAAAGCAAATAAGAAAAACACTCTTATATAATACAACCAGACAGTGAAGTGCTTTTTTTTTTACAATAGAATTTTCTCTGTTAGCAGCTCCAAATACTAATACAGTCTTGATTTCCAAACAATTTTCTTTCTTAGATCTGTTTTAAAATCTGATCACTCTAAGAGCAAAACTTTGCATAAAAACATATATTAGTGGAATTTATATATCTACTCGTCTCACAGTTGCCTCTCAAAAGTCACGTGCACCTCAAAATTGGGTTCCATTGGTCCAAAAAAGAGACCTCCAAAATCTGTTTAAAATGCTGTATCACCCATCTTAAACTAATATTCAGAAATTATTAGGCCCATCCAGAGCTGATGTAGCTTTCCATTTATTCATTTGCTTCACACATACAATCCAGTGATAAATCTCTTCCCTGCTAAGCATCCTGTTCTCCATTTCTGAGATTAAATAAATCAATTTTATGAAATCATCTTGCAATACAGATGCTCCCTTTTCCCAACCCACATATTCTCATAAAAATTTAATAGGAAAATTTTAAAACATCTCGTCAACATTGTTTTTGCAAAGCAACTGTTAGTTATAAACAGTCTTTTAGGTCTCAAGGAGATTTAAGATACTTCAAAGACTTGGTTTAAACCCTCTAAATCCAGGTTGCCCTTATGTATTTTCAAAAACATCATATGTTAAGTTTAATGCTTAAAGATTTTTTTAAATGTTTTGTTACACACTGGAAAAATTTAAACTGATCTCATTCTAAGAAACAGACATTCCTGGAATTTCTATTTTCACTAGTTCTTTTCTTTTCAAAAGATAAAGAAACAAGTGCTTCTGCTCATTGCTTTTACATAAATGTCTTTGAACTTATTCAAAGAAATCATACATCTCATCTACCCAACATAATGTATAGTAACATATTTTAATTCATGTTTAAAAAAAAAAGAGAGAGAGAAATTACCACCTAGTTCTTACAGAATGGCCTTCTTGGTTACTCTTCTTATCAGAAAAGAGGCTGGTCTGTTTTCTTTTCGTATATCCTATGGGTCAGTGGCAAGAAAAAACAAATAAAGGCCATCTTGATAATTATTAGAAGTTTGCGCAAATATTAACCAAGGAGTCATGCTAATCTGAATTGCTCAATTAATAGATACATGGTTCAATTTTTGCAATTCTGACTTAAATAAGTTATAAAAGCATACACAATGGTGAGTGTTAATTTTAAACTAAAAATCATAGGGTATGTTTTCCCCTCTAAGCTTTAGGTAACCATTGTAGATCACATTTACCCTGGCAGGTTTGGGTTATTTGAATTAAAAAAAAAAAATCTCAATTTGAGAAAGCAGTTTTCTATTTCATAGCAAAAGATTCAGTTGGGCCAATTAAATAATTCCTCAGCTTTCCACTGTTCTTTGCACTGGTAAGAAAGAACCATAAGCAACAATAACTTATTATGTCTTGTTTTAGTACATATTTTGAAATTTTTACAACTAAGAGGAACACAGTTCTTTAAAGGTCCATTTCCTCTAAAATAAAACAACATGTATCTCTTACCACTGACTGGACATATTCCCTTAGTTTCAAAATTAGAGAATAAAAGACTCAGTTGTTTGTCTACTTGTTCTATTTGTTGTAATGCCAGTTCTATCCATGCAAAATAACAGATGCTTTAGGAGGAATTATTTACATGTCTATTTTGCCCAGTGTGATGTGTCCTCTTTCTGTCATATGTGGGGAATACACAGGAAGTGATAAGTCCTCAACCAGATGCTGAAAGGTCATCTAGAAAAAAGATAATTGTATTTTAAGATTAATTCACAATCAAATCATGGCTGTAATTACTATTTGTTTTGTGTTTTCTGCATTTTTAAATTTTTCCAAAGTGAATGAAATAAGCCTGCTAAAAAAAAAAAAAAAGAAGAAAAATCTGAATCCTGATTTCCCAAGGACTTGTGGCAGATTAAACACCATCAGTTTCCTGGACTAGCTCTTGAACATATAGCGACATTAATAAAAACAAAAGTATGAGATCTCCCTCCCCTCAAGGAAAAAAATAATTAAGTGGTATTCAGGTGTAATGATTGCTGCTAAAAGAACACTGTATTTATAGTGAAAACAGTTTATTCTCTCTCCCATTACAAAATTAACCTCAGATATGCAGATGACACCACCCTGAAAGTGGTGAGGAACTAAAAAGCCTCTTGATGAAAGTGAAAGTGGAGAGTGAAAAGGTTGGCTTAAAGCTCAACATTCAGAAAACAAAGATCATGGCATCCGGTCCCATCACTTCATGGGAAATAGATGGGGAAACAGTGGCAGACTTTATTTTTCTGGGCTCCAAAATCATTACAGATGGTGACTGCAGCCATGAAATTAAAAGACACTCCTTGGAAGGAAAGTTATGACCAACCTAGATAGCATATTCAAAAGCAGAGACATTACTTTGCCAACAAAGGTTCATCTAGTCAAGGCTATGGTTTTTCCTGTGGTCATGTATGGATGTGAGAGCTGGACTGTGAAGAAGGCTGAGCGCCGAAGAATTGATGCTTTTGAACTGTGGTGTTGGAGAAGACTCTTGAGAGTCCCTTGGACTGCAAGGAGAGCCAACCAGTCCATTCTGAAGGAGATCAGCCCTGGGATTTCTTTGGAAGGAATGATGCTGAAGCTGAAACTCCAGTACTTTGGCCACCTCATGCGAAGAGTTGACTCATTGAAGAAGACTCTGATGCTGGGAGGGATTGGGGGCAAGAGGAGAAGGGGACGACAGAGGATGAGATGGCTAGATGGCATCAATGACTCGATGGATGTGAGTCTCAGTGAACTCCGGGAGTTGGTGATGAATAGGGAGGCCTGGTGTGCTGCAATTCATGGGGTCGCAAAGAGTCGGACACGACTGAGCAACTGATATGATCTGATCTGATTACAAAATTAATACCTTAATGCATTTCTTTGTTTAATTTTAGAACTCTAAAGAAGAAACTTTCTTTTGAGCACTTGTGTGTCTAGTATTGTTAGTTACTAGAGAATAGCAAGTTTGCAATCTTTTATTTCTTCTTTTTCTCCTTCTCCTTCTTTACTCTTCCTCTTCATCTTCCTCCCACCTTCTCCTCCTTCTCCTTCTTCTTTTCCCCCGACCATCACAAATGTGAACACACATATACACAAACACACACACACACACACACACACACACACACACACACACACACACACACACACACACACACACACACACACCCAAGCACAGAGTTTGTGTCTGGGCATACAGTAATTATTTAAGCAATATTTGACACACAGTAATTATTTAAGCAATATTTGATAGTAATGATGTCAGTTAGGCAATCACAATCTATCTTAGAAGCTTCAACTCATGAAGTCACAAAAATGGTGCTTTTTATAGTTAATAAACACTCAGAACCCAGATTCCTACGGTGGAAAAATCAGTGTTAAATTCAGTTACCTTGTCATTTTTTCTATATTTTCTTCAAGATCCACCCCCCATCTATCAATAGGAAATCTTTAAAAGACTTACATAAACAGTTTGAAATTCTCAATGAGTATTCCCAATGAAATTCCACATGAGTACATGCTTATTTTCCAATTTATTATTCTTGATGACCTATACAGTAAAGTAGCCAAGCTTTTCAACTGTTCAGATGATAATAGTAATTAACATAGTATAAAGAGAAAGAGAGATGATAAGTATCCTTAGAACAAAATGCAAATTACTTAATTATATTGCCAAGGATCATCCAAATTTCTCCTTCCTTCTTGTATAGACAACAGATACCTATAGTTTATCTTGTGTTCATTACATCATTCATTCTCTTATTTATTCACTTTTGGGTCTTTTAAGTTTAACTGGAAGCCAGGGGACAGTCTACGGGGCTTCCCTGTTGACTCAGTCAGTAACGAGTCTGCCTGCAGTGCGGGAGCCCTGCATTTGATCCCTGGGTTGGAAAGATCCCCAGAGAAGGGAATAACAACCCACTCCAGTATTCTTGCCTGGGAAATCAATGGACGGAGGAGAATGGTGGGCTACAGTCCATGGGGTTGTAAAAGTCGGACATGACTTAGCAACTAAACTACCACCAACACCAGACAGTCTATTCAGTGGTTTTAGACAGTGATTTGTATGGTACTAACGTCAATATTAAAAGGCGCTTACTCCTTGGAAGGAAAGTTATGACCAACCTAGACAGCATATTCAAAAGCAGAGACATTACTTTGCCACCAAAGGTCCATCTAGTCAGGGCTATGGTTTTTCCACTAGTCATGTATGGATGTGAGAGTTGGACTGTGAAGAAAGCTGAGCGCTGATGAATTGATGCTTTTGAACTGTGGTGTTGGAGAAGACTCTTGAGAGTCCCTTGGACTGCAAGGAGATCCAACCAGTGCATTCTAAAGGAGATCAGCCCTGGGATTTCTTTGGAAGGAATGATGCTAAAGCTGGAAGTCCAGTACTTTGGCCACCTCATGTGAAAAGTTGCCTCATTGGAAAAGACCCTGATGCTGGGAAGGATTGGGGATAGGAAGAGAAGGGGATGACAGAAGATAAGATGGCTGAACGGCATCACCGACTTGATAGACATGAGTTTGAGTAAACTCCAGTTGTTGGTGATGGACAGCGATGCCTGGCGTGCTACGATTCATGGAGTCGCAAAGAGTCGGACACTACAGAGTGACTGAACTGAACTGAACTGAATACCAATATTCTATAATAAGATTAATTACTGTATCCTATTCTGAAGACTTGTCAGGAGACCACCTGTCCTGCAATAAGTAAATAACATGGAGTTATAAATCTCTGTATAGTTAACAGATAAACATGTAAAACTACAAGAAAGACTAAGCTTGTGCATATCCATGAAAGGAAATCAGGTCTCATTTCTTTTCTTGCAAAGAAAATTATCAGAGAATCATTCTGCAATGAAGAATCAATCCTATGCCTGGGATGCCCAGGCACATCAAATAGTAACATTTTTCACTGCACCTAAGCACCTTCCTACACTATTTAGCACTCAAAGATGTTTTGTCCTGGGCAGGAGTACACTTGGAAACAAACTTACCAAAAGTTCAGGGGGATGTTGGCTGTGCAGGATCTCTTTGTAGTGCTAGAGCAGGAAAATGGAGTGAAAAGTTTTGACCAATTAGCAATCAACTCAACAGAGTGTCTGAGTACCATACCCCAGGAGTTTGTGCTGCCATGTCTCAAACCCCATTCTCAGGCCACTCATCTCATCCAGTTCCAAAGCCACTTCTTGCCTATACATATTTTTAAAAAGATACTTTAAGCTAAAGGATACAACTTGTGTCTGTGATTTAAAACAGAAATGTGTTTAATCAAAATGACACAGGAGAGAAAGGAGATTAGAAAGCCCTGAAGTCCTGTTGAATCTCACTGAATTAACACTAAACCTTATGTAGCTCAAGGAAGTCCATGTTTTCTTTCCAATAAAATATAATCCCAGATCAGGACTGTGAAGGTTATAAAAGAGTCAATGACATCTTTGGGGAGAATTATGATTTTAACCTTACTGCCACTACTGAGCCTCAATAACTAGAACCTCTTTAATTGAATGAGATCTTCTTTATCTCCCTTGAAACCATATGTACGTTGAGATTTTTACAAAAGTGACAAAAATGTTGTACATGTTACTGAAAAGATTTTCTTTTTCTGAATTCTCTACAATGATTAACTAAAATTAACTATATAGTTACAACCACCAGCTCTATAACTGACTCTACATGATATAAACCTTAATTCAGTTGGAATTAGGTTAGTTACATGGTTTCTTAACAGAATCAACTGTATTTCAAAGCTAGTAAACTGTTGTGTGCTACAAATTCAGTTCAGTTCAGTCGCTCACTCCTGTCCAACTTTTTGCAAACCCATGAATCGCAGCACACCAGGCCCTCCTGTCCCTCACCAACTCCCAGAGTTCACTCAAACTCATGTCCATTGAGTCAGTGATGCCATCCAACCATCTCATCCTCTGTCATCCCCTTCTCCTCCTGCCCCCAATCCCTCCCAGCATCAGGGTCTTTTACAATGAGTCAACTCTTCACATGAGATGGCCAAAATATTGAGTTTCAGCTTTAGCATCAGTCCTTCCAAAGAAATCCCAGGGCTGATCTCCTTCAGAATGGACTGGTTGGATCTCCCTGCAGTCCAAGGGACTCTCAAGAGTCTTCTCCAACACCACAGTTCAAAAGCATCAATTCTTCAGCACTCAGCTTTCTTCACAGTTCAACTGTCACATCCATACATGACCACAGGAAAAACCATAGCCTTGACTAGACGGATCTTTGTTGGCAAAGTAATGTCTCTACTTTTTAATATGCTATCTAGGTTGATCATAACTTTCCTTCCAAGGAGTAAGTGTCTTTTAATTTCATGGCTGAAATCACCATCTACAGTGATTTTGGAGCCCAAAAAAATAAAGTCTGACACTGTTTCCACTGTTTCTCCATCTATTTCCCATGAAGTGATGGGACCAGATGCCATGATCTTCGTTTTCTGAATGTTGAGCTTTAAGCCAACTTTTTCACTCTCCACTTTCACCAACAGACTTTTTAGTTCTTCTTCGCTTTCTGCCATAAGGGTGGTGTGATCTGTGTATCTGAGGTTATCGATATTTCTCCCAGCAATCTTGATTCCAACTTGTGCTTCTTCCAGCCCAGCGTTTCTCATGATGTACTCTGCACAGAAGTTAAATAAGTAGGGTGACAATATACAGCCAACATACTCCTTTTCCTATTTGGAACCAGTCTGTTGTTCCATGTCCAGTTCTAACTTTTGCTTCCTGACCTGCATATAGGTTTCTCAAGAGGCAGGTCAAGTGGTCTGGGATTCCCATCTCTTTCAGAATTTTCCACAGTTTATTGTGATCCACACAGTCAAAGGCTTTGGCATAGTCAATAAAGCAGAATTAGGTCCCATGAAATGTCTGAGCTCCAAAAAGTTCTCAGGTATTCCAGCAGGTGCTGGATTAATATATGTAATAAATCCATGTAATAAATAATATCCTAAAACAAAAAGATTTTAATATCATGTTTGGACGTTATAATTAAACATAGTCTCTTCCAACTGATGCCACAATCAAAAAGTGGCCCAGTCTTGAGCAGTACTTTATTTTAATGGGGAGAATATAAATCCTTCAATTAAGTTCAGTTTAGTTGCTCAGTCATGTCTGACTCTTTGTAACCCTATGAACCGCAGCACACCAGGCCTCCCTGTCCATCACCAACTCCTGGAGTTACCCAAACTCATGTCCATTGAGTTGGTGATGCCGTCCAACCACCTCACCCTCTGTCGTCCCCTTCTCCTCCTGCCTTCAATCTTTCCCAACATCAGAGTCTTTTCAAATGAGTCAGCTCTTGGCATCAGGTGGCCAATATATAGCAAATAGAAGAAATGTATCCATATCAATAATATCAGCACTGTGTTGAAAGGCAATCAATAAATATCTGTTGGATGAGCCTTTTTTGCAAAGAACATGTGTAAATGCTAACCGCTCTCCATTCAATCTAATATCATAACATCTGATAGAATCCTTGGATTCTATCTTGCAAACAATGTTTTAAAACACATGTTGGAGCCAGATTCATCACAATTGCAAGGCAGAATATCATAATGATTCTACTCAGCCCCTTAATATGCAAACAAGCCTGAGTCATCGAACTCAAATGCTCACTGATAAAACCAAACCAAAAAAGGCTAAAGAGGCTCTCTTTACTCAGTGGAAGAGAAAATTATCTAAAATATAAAATGAATACTCTGTGAGAATATGGAAATTACCACAGCAAGTAAGCAAGCATATAGGAATTAAAGGTTAGCACAATCAACAGCAACCAAAGTATCTGTAACAGATGGAAAGCCCACAGCAGATATAGCTAGTTCCTAATCTTCCATATGGCTTCATTTTTATAACTTCATGAATTTAACTACTTGCAAACAAAAACATTTTTTTCTGTTTTCCAGTTCCCTTTCTTCTATCTGGTTCAAATGAATAGACAAATTAAATAACTCTTTACTTCTACAGTGCTTCTTAGAGATAGATTGCATGAGTATGTCATGGAAAACAATTCACAATCTGGTAAATGGGCAGAGAGACTGGGATTAGATTTCTATTTCTTTCAAGGTGGAGAGCACATTTCCATGCTAGCACATGGACATATAGATCATGCATTGTTTGACACTATATATAATCAAAGAAGAGTGGGGCACAAAAACTTATACATGTGTCCATAGCAGTATTATTCACAATAGTCAAAAAATGAAAACAATTCTAATGCTCATTAGCTGATGAATGGATAAGTAAAATGTGGTATATCCATTCAATGGCATATTATTCAACCACAAAAGGGGATGAAGTACTAATACATGCTACAACACAAATTTCAAAAACATTATGCTAAGTGAAAGAATCTAGTCACCAAAAAAAAAAAACAAAACATTTTTTTAAACTATGCCTTTGCCTTTAAAAAAAAATGCTTTTTTTTTTTTTTTTTTTTGACCATGATGCACGTGGGATCTTAGTTCTCTGACCAGGGATCAAACCTAAGCACCCTTCATTGGAAGCTCAGAGTCTTAAACACTGAACCACCAAGGAAGTCCCAAAACCCTATATATGATTCCATTTGTATGAAATATCCAGAACAGGCAAATCTATAAAGTAAATTAGTCACTGCCTAGAGCTGGAGTGAAAGGAGGGAATGGAAGTGAGTACTAATTGGTGGGGGTTTCTCTGTAGTGTGAGGGGTAATACTTAAGATTGTAGTACTGTTTGCACAATCCTATGACTATACTAAAAAACCTTGAATTGTATGCTTTGTATTGTATGTCAACTATATCTAAATAAAGTTTATTTTTTAAAAAAAGCAGAGAGAAGATTTGAGTAATTATCTAGGCTTAGATTTGTTATTTGGAGGCACAATTGTCTACTTGCTTTTCTAAACAAATTCTATCAAATTCACTAGAAAATTACTGTCAGCTCTATTTTCTTAATAATGCAATTCTTGTACTTCAAAACCATTTTTAAGGAGTTTTTTTTTTAATCTCCTTTTTAAAAAATCTAAGAAAGTTATAAAGTATGACAAACTTTTAAGGAAATTGTATCAAAAGTGATATAATCACAAGTGTTATCATTATTTTTGTCCTGTTCCTTTATTTATTCCTTTGTTGCTGTCTATTTTGTTGTTGTTCTAATAAGACAATAATTTGCTTCAGCTTTACCCAAATGAGGCTTTGTTTTTATGTGTCAGCATTAACCTGAAGCTAATCATTTACCCGAGTGGTGTCAAAAAATGACTTATTTTCAGGATAAGTTAATAATATCTGAAATAACACTTATGCTCTGTCAACCACCAACATAAGAAAATAAGAGTGAGAAAAGAAAATGCAGTTGGTTAACTGACCTTGCACAGTTTAACTGTCAAATAAATTCCATAATGGACAGCTCAGAAATCTAATTTGGTAATCCTGAGAAACTCCCCTCCTCCTCTTTGTCCCTCCCTCATACTCTCTAGATGGTTCAAGAAACAGCAGTTATAACATTGACATCTAGCTCTAATGTGTGGAGCGTTTCATACATCTGCCTTGATATTCATGAAATTATCCTAACTTTCCTAGAACCTAGAAGATGCTGTCTTAAATTATAATTTTCATACGCTGATGTAGTCTTCCATTACTTTTTGGCAGAGAAACTAGAAAACCTTATAAATGAGAAATACCTCAAGTAACAAAAATCATATGTCACATTTGGCTCCATGAAGAACTACAAATCTCTGAAAAATGGCAGATTTTTTTCCCACAGGAAGATCTTAATGAACTCCCAGTGTAGATCTGTACCTTATCTTTGACCACTGTTTAAACTCCATCTCTGACTAACAAATCAGGCAAGATCTCCAAAAATGATTTATGGAACAGGAAAAATCTCTGCTCAACAGTGTTCCAGAAGTTCATGACCATGGGAGTGATGCCACAGTAGAAAGTAAACTGTGAAGAGTCACAGATCTTGACTGAAAATTGCACCCCACGACAGCCGAGCTCATCTCAAGCTGTTTTAGGTGACAGGAAAATTAAAGTGAGGGCCTTTGCATTGGCTTTCTTCTTTAGCTACCAACCAAAACGAATTCTGCGAACATATATTCAGGACCTGGAGCTCTGTTCAGTGGCACAAAGGCAGAGCTAAGCAGAAAATAACTCTAGACCAAAACCTTTGAAAGCCAACAATTTTCAAATGAATTTTCAAAAATATTACCTAAAAGTATCTGCTATCTCTCAAACAGACTGAAATGTTCAGCAATATAAACACAGAACATGGTTTTCTTCTTCAGTGTTTTATAAAGCTCAAGAGCTCTACATAATAATCATAAGCATGCCAAATGATTCATAAAGGGTAAAATTTGGGGGAAAGGTGATATTAGAATTGAAAAATAAAATTTCATAACAGTCAAAAACATTTTATTATTGGACAGTTATGTTTTGCTTTTTTGAAAAGAAATATATAATAATGACTTTATTTGTTCAAATAAAATGCACTTGATGCTCTTACACATGTTTGGGAAAAAGAAGTCTGTCTCCTCTTACATGTATAATTTCTTTCAATCTCCTGATGGTAAACATTCACAAAACAGGGAAATCTTCATCAATGATTCACCTTACACGTGAAATGTAAATAATATCTGGGAGTAAACCCATTGCAAAATTATATTACCTAAATCTTTCTAGTAGTTTATCACCAAAATTAAAGGAGTGAAATTTTCTACTTTTCTCAGAATTTTTTTTTCCAGTAACGGATTTGAAGCAAACAGAATAGTTCACTTTTACTTTAGATATTCTGAAGCTTGAAGACTTGCTAGATCCCTTTATAAAAGCTACCTGTGGACCAATCCTAGGCCCCATGTTCATTTCACAGACGCCAAGATTCTAGGGCTGCACGGAACAGTCCTGAAAGAAACGTGTTAAATAGCAATCATCGAGTCTATTAAAGTGGTTCCAAATTGTCCAGCCCTGCACTCAGGATTCACAATAATTCCTGGGGTTGGCCCTGGCTAAGCGACAAGTTGATGGGGCAGAAGGTGGGGAGGAAAATGACCCCGGAAGCAGAGTGTTGGTTTTACACCCGCTAAGTATCTGTTACAAGTGAATTTCCTCTGGCGCCAGCAGGTATTTTGAGCAGGCATCCAGAGGGATCCCAGAGGGGACGGAAGGGAGTGGGGGAGATGGAGCTGGACGTTTGGGGATCAAAGTTTTAAAGATCTCAGAGGAAAGCGGTAAGATTGGATTGATTGGCCCAAAAGCTTCAAGTGAGATGTAGAAGGTATTTCAAATTTCTGCGGCTTAGAGCAGCAGAGGAAGGGGTAGAAAGGTGGAGAGTAAAGAAGATCCCAGGGGATCTTCAAACCGGGCCACGGAAGTAAAATTCCAGACAAGTCCACAAGGACAAGGAGAGGCGCTATCGTCGCTTTTTACCCCGGGATCCCCACAGGGCAGCTCCAATCGGCAGACCGTGCCAGCACGCTGGGGCTCGGCTGCCACCGCTCTCATGGGTCCCAAGTCGCAAGAGGGGAAGCTGAGGCTCCCGGGAGGGGCAGGGGCGCTGAAGTGCGCGCAGAAGCTGCGGCCAGTCTTCTCTGGAGGTCTGGAAGGCAGAGCCATTAAAGCCTGGCTGCCCGCTGAAGCGCTCAGGAAAAGTGACTGCGATTTATTTGGATTAGTCACTATACAGGTCTGGGGAGACAGCTATTTATCCGATGCAGGTCCTTGACAAATTGACTGGGCAGGGCTGCCGAGGACAATCCCTCTGACCCCGGGCGGTGCTGGGGCGGAAAACAGGATCCTCCCACCTGCTCCGACCCACAGCGGCGCGCACAGCCGCGGAGACGCGCATCTCCACCTGCGGACGCGCGGCGGCCTGCCGGGGGCCCTCTCCGGGTTGGAGGGGCTCCGGCTCGGCAGCCGGGCCCTTTCAGGGGAGACCTCCACTCTCTCTCCGGCGGAACCTTCTCCCTGGGTTCCGGGAAGGTCACCGAATCGCGATCTGCCCTGCAGGTGATCCATTCCTGAGCCCACATTGCGGGGATCCACCTTGGTAAAAATCATTTGGTCTGGCAGCATCCGGGTCATTTATCAGAGCGGTCGTTTGGGGGTTTTAGAGAACTATCACGATGTGAACCCGAAATTTTGGCTACAATAATGTTCTCACTGGTTCTTAAGTGAAGATAACTTAGCCCCTGGTATCACCAATTCTGCAGTCGGTCCACTCCAAAAGCCTACAACTTGTGCATTTACAATTCATACACCTAATGAGAAAAGAACAAATCCATTCATTCTATATTTCTGATCTTTTCTGGTCAATTTATTTCTTAGAATTTATTTCTATCGGTAATATATGAAGTGCTACATTAAAATCTTTCAAAACAAAGAAGTTTGTACTAAGTATCGACCGACAAGGATAAATGGGTAATTTTCCAACTTGAAATACAATCAAAAGGGTTTGTTTTTCCAACAGTATATGCTTTTCATGTAATTTCTTGTTACCTCAGCCTTAAGGCAAACGATGTATTATAGTAACGCAAAGATGTAAGACTAGACCTAAAATAACGGAATTTTTGAGCAGGAACTCGAAATACTGAGGACAAGTGAACAAGATCACTTTGCTTTCAGAATCTGAAACAGCATTTTTTGGACAATCTCTAAAAATCTCTACATCAAGCCATGATGTTAATTCCTTTCACCCTTTGCCTTTGTTAGTTAAAGACCTAAGCCTGTGAGAGTCATTTGAATAAATTCTTTCTTATTCAATAAAAGAAATCGGATCCCTTCAGTTAAAAGAATGAAAGTTCATTGTGGCCACAAGATGAGGGTTTTCACCCTTTTGATGGAGACTATTTGAACTCGAAAATTTTGCGTGGCTATCTATCTTGCTAAAAGTCAGGGCGAGATAATGTGTAATCTGGCTCTGATTTCTTCTGGAAAGAAAACATTGAAATGACTGCTCATTTATCACTGTGCCCACCCTCCCCCTCTCCCACCTTGGTTTAATTGACTATGTAACTCCGACCTGTTTGTGTCTTAGCTTGACTGTTGGAAATGAAACCAACTCCGTGAAGGGAGAGTTTTAAATTATCAGGTTTATTATGGAAAGAAATCATAAGAAAAACATACAGGAAATGGTGGAAAAACTCTACCATCAGCCAAAACTTTTTGGAACCACCCAAATTTTGCGATGACTTATCAGGTTTTTCTTCTTGTATGACTGCTTGGTGAATCTGCAAATGTAGGTTCCCTGACTAACAGCAACTACTTAAGAGTTAAAATACTATTTGTGACATTATCCTTAAACAGACTGCAAGAATACCTACTTTAGTGATTATGGAAATTAAAATGATCAGATCATTTGTTTTTAGTCCAGGTAGCTATTTTAGCTAAAGAGACACAGCATTTATTTCCTCTAAGCAGATGCCTGAAATCATACACACACACACAAACAAGTCGTATAGACTAAAATTTAATCTCATTAGTAATAATTTATAGAACTTATATTTTTATTTTTATATATATATATATATATATCAGGATTTCTTACAATGGTAATCTACAATTTTGACAAGAAATCAGTGAAACAACTACTCCCAAATACTGAGAATGCATAAATTAGAATAATCTAAAAATGTTCAAAAGTATTATTTAAAAGATTAAAATACATATGCCATTTAACCTAGCAATTCTATTTCAGGAAATTTATTTGACATAAAGAATTAATATCAAGGGATATTAATCATGGTATGTGAATAAAAATTATAATTTAAGGAATATTCACAATAACAAAACATTGGTAACTAATATGAAGAACAGGAAAATGATTTTGCCATTTAAGTGTGTCATAGAACATTTGATGACATCCAAACACATAGCATGTAAGATAAAGTGAATTAAATGAATTTGTTTCGTAAAAAATGCATGTGTGTGAAAGTCTCTCAGTCACGTCCGACTCTTTGTGACCCCAGGGACTGTAGCCTGCTGGGCTTCTCTGTCCGTGGAATTCTCCAGGCAAGAACACTGGAGTGGGTAGCTGTTTCCTACATGTTCTCAAGTTTATAAGATCTTGAGCAAGTTACATGAACACTTTGTTCCTCCTTTTTTCCTGAGTATTAATAAAACAGAAATAATAATAGCACCTGCTTCAGAGAGTTGTAGTAAGAATTCAATGAAAACCTCTTCAAAGCACTTAGAACTGTGTGTGGCAACTGTAAGTGCTCAAAACATATTTCCTTTCTTTGTTGTTGTTATTATTACAAATGGAACATTTTCCCCTTTTTTATTTTCTAGCAGACTGTTACTTGTATGAAGAAAACTGTTGATTTTATGAATCCATTTACAAATTGCCATATTTATTAATTCTCTCATTATTTCTGTAGCTTTTCAATAGATTCTCTTCAATTACCCAAGTATGTAATTTTATCATCTGAAAGTAATAGTAAACTGAAATTGCTTTCAGTTTTCCTCCTGAAAACAACTATAAATTGTCCTTCTCTTACGCAATTTTACTAACCCATTTATTTCTCTTGTATAATTACCTTGGCTAAGACTTCTAGAATGATAAAGAATAATAGTAGAGATAATATAATTTTTTGTCCTTGACTTCAATTAGAATATGTCTAATTCTTCATCATATGTTTTTATCACGTTACAGAAGTTTCTATTTAGTTATATCATAATATTTATTTTTTCAATGAATGTTTGTGTAGTTAATGCTGTTCCAGAGGAATGAGGTTCACATGCTCTGTGTCTATCACTTGGGAACAGAGGTACCCATGGGAACAGGAGTATCTCAATTTCAAGATTCGCAAAAATATGAGCATAATTAGTAAGTCAATGTGCCTATCTATACAGTTAATATAGGCATCTTCAGATATTAAAACTACCAAACCATGTCCCTGAAATAGTTCAAACAATTATAAAAAGAAGGATTCCCCAAGAATCCCCTTCTCAGAGAACACCATTTCATCTGACAAGGCATCTGAAGTTACTCCACTGAAAAAGATTTCTATCAGAAAGGGGTAATTAACAGTAGGGAAATATCAGTCAGAAAAACCTGGATTCCATTAAATTCTCCCTGCTACTGAATGAGTGAACTTGGGCAGATAATCGCTCTAAATATTAGTTTTATGTCTATAAAGGGAGATGATAACACATACCTAGAAACGTTATTATGAGAATTAAACATGATGACACATGTCAAGCACTCAGCCCTCCTGATATGAAGTAATTCTTTCCCTTCAAATCAAAGTCTTCCAAATTATTACTACATTTACTTTTAATAAGTGGGTAATTCCTGAAAGTAAATCAACTTGTCCTTCACACCTTAGTGCAAATTATTTGCTGTCTTTTAAATACAAATATTACTTTTTGGAGGCTAATGTTGGTGAAATAAGTTTGTAGTCTTATAAAGTCTCAATAATGAGCACAGAAGGAATTGTTACAAAGAGGAAATAAACCTACATTTCTATAAAACTACCAAATGAAATGAAGGAATATAAAACATGATATGGTCCCAGTGAAATTTAGTCTTTTAAAAGGCATAAGATATAGATTTTTTTGAATGTAATTCTTTGCTTTGCACTTATTTAAATGTCATATGGAAGAAAAGTGATTTATAATTATATATCATGGCTAATAGTTTCATCAAAATTATAACAATAATACAGTTGTAATTATGTTAAAAATTTAAGAACTTAAGTATTTTAACTGTCCTGAAATTGGTGTGTTAGTCAATGCTTATTAAAATGCATAAATTAAATGCATTTACATTTAATGCATTTACAGTCATTTTGTTTACAGAAATTTTCATGCTAAGTGGATCTGCTCAAACACATAGGATTGGGATTTCTAGCTTAAAATTGATAAAAGTTCACATTGCAGACTATAATGATTAATTTCTCTAGAAACCTTAGGTTAAGATATGCATCTAAATTGTCAGAGAAGTAAAATATTTTACTTAGAGAAAGGGGAAGAAAAAGAACCATAACTTGGAGCATACAATAAACATAAGATAAAATGCATGCATGCTATGCTAAGTCGCTTCAGTCGTGTCCGACTCTGTGCAACCCCATAGACGGCAGCCCACCAGGGTCTTCCTTCCACAGGATTCTCCAGGCAAGAATACTGGAGAGGGTTGCCATTTCATAAATAATAGCAAAGGGTCATGATCATAGAAAATTTAGGATGTACTAATCTGTGTGAGTGTGTGTATGTTTTCTCACATCACCCTCATAACAACCCTATGAAGCTAAAAGAGGTTAATCCTACAGTCAGAGAGAAACAGAACTGGGAACTGCCTATCCGTCTAGATATGTATATGCATGCTGAGTTGTGTCCAACTCTTTTGTGACCCCCATGGACTGTAGCCCACTAGGCTCCTCTGTCCATGGAATACTGCAGGCAAGAATACTGGAGCGGGTTGCCATGCCTCCCCCAGGAGATCTTCCCGACCCAGGGATCAAACCTGTATCCCCTTTGTCTCCTGCATTGGTAGGCAGATTCTTTACCACTGAGCCACCTAGAAAGCCCCGTCCATTTGGACACAGACTAGCAAAGCCCACTGTATCCTTGGACTTTGCATGTGTAACAACCAATAAATTCTCTTTGCTTAAACCATGATGGGTCTTCTGTCACTTGACACAGGACCAGTACAAAGGCTCATTTTTATTTGGGAGTCTAAACAATGCAAGAAAAAGCATTCTGAAGTGAGTTTCACAAATAACAAAAACAAAAAAAAATTAGTATGGCCATTAACTTCAATGTCTTTCCTATAGCTCTTACCAGCACAGTTTGCTATCAACACTGAAATAACATTGAGTGGTTTGAATTTCACCTCCTCTCCTCTCCTTTCCCTCCTCTCTAATAGAGCTGCTTAATGAGTAGTGAAGAGTCCCAAAAGGTGAATGAGAAAGAGAATGGGATAATCAATTCCAAAGGAAGTAAATGTCTTTAGATCTAATGTCAAGTCCTATATAGATGGATGCAATAAATATCTCTGTGTGTACTTTTGTTGTTATTTAGTCACTAAGTCGTATCCAACTTCTTTGCTGCCTCAGGGACTGTAGCCAACCATGCTCCTCTGTCCTTGAGATTTCCCAGGCAAGAATACTGGAATGGTTTGCCATTTCCTTCTCCAGGGGAATCTTCCCAACCCAGGGATCAAACCCAAGACTCCTGCATTGGCAGGCAGATTCTTTACCACTGAACCACCTGGGAAGCCGAATATGTTTAGTAAAGGCAATTTTATAGTCATAGAAAACAGATCAATGTTTGCCTAGGGCTGAGGGCAGGAGTGAGGGAACTTCTCAGAGTGAGAGAAATGGTCTAAAGTTGGATTGTGATAATAGTGATGGCTGCATACCTCTACAAATTGACCAACACCTTTTTTAATTTAAGGGTGAAGTTTGCGGTATATATATATTATACTTCAAAAATCTGCTGAAAATTAAAATGTTGTCATAATAGCTCTGAAATGCTAAATCTGATCGTTGTTTGATTTCATTTAAGGCAATTAATAAATTATTTGGGCTTTTGAACAACCAGCTTCAGTACGTTAAATTTTAGCATTTACATAGACTGCTTAACTAGAGCATTTTAATGTAAAGCAAAAAAAGGAGAGGTCTGGCAGCTTGAAAAGACTTGCTTTTGAAGATGGCAGCTGAGGTGAGCTGGATTATTTGCTAAGGGGCCTACAGTATGACAATGGGAAGATAACCACCACTCCACATACTAGTAGAGAAATCTCAAAACAGCAGCCAATTTCCCAAGGGATCCTATGTCATGATGAGGAAGGATTACAGGAAACTTCTACTAACACTTTATTTTCCTTCCTGGAGCTCCGGGAGAGGTTTCAGTAACTCGGTGGACAGGTCAATGGCTACTTACCCTATAGAGTTACCCACAGCCTTCATGATAACTTATGCCTTGCCTACTCCTTTTAAAACCCTCTGTCCTTTTGTCAGAGGCCTGTAAGTTTTGTGTTTCCACAAGTTTGCAACTCTCAATTGAGTTTGGTTTGTGACCTGGTAGTTGTTAACTGAAATAGGACATCACACCAAACATGTCTTCAAAGGAAACCAACTAAAAGAAAGCCAGGAATAAGACCTATTTGGCCAAATCAATCCCACTCTTCCGGATATAATTTAAATGAAACAGAGCATTTTTGTCACAAGATGGACAGACTTAAAGCTAAAATATATGAAAAGAAAGCTAAAATATTCAATAATGTTTTAAATTACAATTATGTTTGTGGAGCAGATAAGGAAAGGAATTACTTAGATAATTTAGGCTCTTTCCCAAGATACCAGTTTTGTCTCAGTTATCTTGATATTTCAGGAGAAAAAAAAAATTGGCATAGATTGTGCTAAAGCTGAAAATTCTTCTAATGGTTTTGCATATGTACAAACAATGTAAGTGAAGTATGTTAGTGTAGAGTTTAACATCCTAGAAATAAGCAGTTAAAAAAGGCACTATCACTCTTAACATTTTCCCTGTAGAGAAAATTATTAGATGACAGAGCATGTGGCCACCTGACAGATAGCCATCAGCTTAGTTTGACTATATTCTTTTTTTATGTTATTTAAAAAGAACAGTATTCCAGATATTTGATATCTCAATAAGATTGAGTTTCTCTGGCACTGAATACTTTTTAAATAGATATCAGTCACTTGATTTAAAAATTCATGAGCATTTTAGGATGTGAGAAAGAATATTTTATTCCTGTGTCATTCTTTTCTATAGGTGAAAGATGTAAGAATATCTACAGGGGCTTTAAGACAACATTATTCTTTTAGCTAGTTTCATTTGGTACGTGTCAATACCACGGCTCGTATAAAAAATGGAAGTCTAATACAATGTGAGTTTTTTTATATGCAAATGTGGTTTATTGTCTTTATATGCCAATGTGTTTTATTATTTTTATATCCCAATGTTTTATTTTAACACACATATACCTCTGAACTATCACTAAATAATTTAGTGCACTAAATTTAGCTACTAAAATGATAGCTCACCTAGAAAATCCCTCAGGGAGGTCACTCTTTAGCATTACTCCCACTGATCCAGTGGATTTCTATGTTAGTATAAATTGCTATTTAAGATCTAATCAGTTCTCATATTTCACCAATGAATCCATAATAATATGGCCACCAGAAGCAGAAAGAGGCAATGAAGGACTCTTCTCTAGAAGCTTTAGAGAAAGCACGACCCTGTGTACACCTTGATTTTGAACTTCTGGTCTTGATAACTGTGAGAGCGTACATTTCTGTTGCCTTAAGCCACCCAATTGTGTGGTAATTTCTTACAGCAGCCATAGGAAATTAATGCAAGTCTTGTCCTTTAACATCCCTAAGTTCATTCTTTAGTCATTAACTCAATAGGCAAGGGTTATCGGCCTTTCTTAATAAGAATGAAATTAGAGGGACTTCCTTGGTGGACCAGTGGTTGAGACTTCGCTTTCCAGAGAAGGGGGTGTAGGTTCGATCCATGGTTGGGGAGCTAGGATCTCACATGCTTCGCAACAGAAAAATCAAAACAGAACAGAGGGGCTTCCCAGGTGGCCCTACTGGCAAAAAATTCACCTGCAATGCAGAAGCCTCTGGAGACACAGGTTTGATCCCTGGGTCAGGAAGATCCCCTGGAGGAGGAAATGGAAACCCACTCCACTATTCTTGCCTGGAAAATCTCATTTACAGAGGAGCCCACCAGGGTACAGTCCATGGGGTTGTAGAGTCAGACACAACTAAGCAAGTGAACATGAATACTGGACCAAATTCAATAAAGACTTAAAAAGTGGTCCACATCAAAAACAAAATCCTTAAAAGACAAGAATGAAGTTGGAGGCCAGGATTATAAGATGTGACCTTCTGGCTCTCAGTTGGAACAATTTTTTTTTTTTTTTTTTTTTTTACTGAAATCTAGTTTTCAAAATTGGTAACAGCATTGCCAATGTATAGGCAGCAGATTGTCTTCATTATGAATAGTCTATTTTCTTTTCAAGAAATGCAAGCAATTATTTAAAATTGGGTCCATATAGAGGCCAAAAAAAAAGTCATTTATTAATGGAATTTCATCACTTTTAAAAATCACAAAAAGTCAAAAGAGATGATAACCCAGCATCTAATTTAAAATAAATATCCCAAATAAATATGACTATTATATATAAATATAAATGTGTCTGTTAAGTTCAGTTCATTCACTCAGTCATGTTTGACTCTTTTCGACCCCATGGACTGCAGCACATCAGGCTTCCCTGTTCATCACTAACTCTGGAGCTTACTCAAACTCATGTCCATCAAGTTGGTGATGTTGTCCAACCATCTCATCCTTTATCATCCCCTTCCCCTCCCGCCTTCAATCTTTCCCATCATCAGGGTCTTTTCCAATGAGTCAGTTCTTCACATTGGGTGGCCAAATGATTGGAGTTTCAGCTATTAATGTATCTGTTAATCTTTGGCAATAGCTTTTTAAATTAAAAATACAGCTACTTGAATGATAAAGAAATTTATGATTTTTACCTCTAGAGTCAAACTTAGTGATATCAGTAACTTACTATGAGGCCTTTATAAAACATGCTATATCTTTATTCTACCACGGTCTAGACTTCAAAAATATAATTTTGGGGGAAAAGAAGAATGATTTTTAATTAAAAAAAAAAAAAAACATTTAAATCACCAGAAAGGGAAGGGAAAAACTTATAGTACTTATAGCTTAATACTGAATAGATTTTTAATTTTGTGACTGCCATCATAAGCTGCTTTTTAGGACAGAATTCTAGATATTGAAATTACTCCTGTCCTCCCCCACATTTTTAGGGCTCAGTTGTTAGAAAGAAATTTCTGCCATGGTCAATTGTTTTTCATATTTTTAAATTTATTTATTTTTATCTTAATGCAGCATGTGGGATCTAGCTCCCTGACCAGGGATTGAACCTGGACCTCCTGCATTGGGAGCTCAGAGTCTTAGCCACTGGACCACCAGGGAAGTCTTGAAAGTGATTTCTTTGTTGACATTGCTGCTGAAAGCCATATCCTTTATAATCTTACCCCTAGCCTAAAGTGAAAATGGGTAGGAGGAAGTGAAATGCAACTATTGAAAAGGGCCATAAAAGTAACTGTCATAGCAGCAACCTTCATCATCACAACAACCATTATCTCTCAGTGTTTGCCACATCCTAGGCACTGTGCTCTGCTGTGCTGTGCTTACTCACTCAGCTGTGTCCAACTCTTTGGGACCCCATGGACTGTAGCCCACCAGGCTCCTCATCCATGAGAATTCTCCAGGCAAGGATACTGGAGTGGGTTGCCATTTCCTACTCCAGGGGATCTTCCCAACCCAGGGATCAAACCCAGGTCGCCCACGTTGCAGGCAGATTCTTTACCAGCTGAGCCAGCAGGGAAGCCTAAGAATACCGGAGTGGATAGCCTATCTCTTCTCTAGAGGATCTTCCCAACCCAAGAATCAAAGCGGGGTCTCCTGCATTGCAGGCAAATTCTTTACCAGCTCAGCTACCAAGGAAGCCATGTTAAGCACTAAACTAAGTCATTTTACATGTATCATCTCAATGAACACACCCTAAACACTCTAGGACCTATGTCTGCTTTTGTCAGATTAAATAGGAGGGCTCTGAGACCCAGTGAAGTTAAATGAAAAGACTTGTCCAAGTTCACATAACAAACTGGTTGTATGAGCAGAACTTAGACCCAATCCCTTAGTGTCCTACTTGGCACAATAATTTAAGAGAAAAACATAAGAACAAAAATCATAATTCTATTAAGAACACCCACATTTTATAATTTAATAGGATGTGAGCATTACATGGAGAAGGCAATGGCACCCCACTCCAGTACTCTTGCCTGGAAAATCATATGGACAGAGGAGCCTGGTAGGCTGCAATCCATAGGGTCACAAAGAGTCGGACACGACTGAATGACTTCACTTTCACTTTTCACTTTCATGCATTGGAGGAGGAAATGGCACCCCACTCCAGTGTTCTTGCCTGGAGAATCCCAGGGACGGGGGAGCCTGGTGGGCTGCCATCTCTGGGGTCGCACAGAGTTGGACACTACTGAAGCGACTTAGCAGCAGCAGCAGAGCATTACATTATCCATCCAACATTTAGTTCACTCTTCTGCCTAAATTCATTTGAGAATTGTTATACTCTACCCTTCCTGGGTAGATTATCTCACTGTGGTCAGTTCTGCAATTGAGGTAAAAGGGAAAGAACTTAATAGTTCATGTGAGGGGCAGTTTATTATTTGCCTAAAATTTTAGCTGAAAATAATACTGGTTTTATCTAAAATATGTCAGAGTGACCAGTTAAAAAGACCCCAGTACAGTCAATCAACTGTTTGTTTTGTCTATAGAGTAATCCCCAAAAAGACATTTATCAAATTTTATTACTGAATTGATCTAACCTATGTCTATTTCTGTGTGGGAACTGTGTGGAAAACTCAAATGCACTGGATGGAGAATTCCTAAATTCTTCTCCTGATGGGCTTTTAGAATTGATTTAATGCTTCTAACTAAAGAATGGTCCTCCTTTCTCTAGGCGGATTGCCCTCTTCAAATTTTAAGAATGAGTATCAGATGACCCTCCTCGTCATAGACCATGAATCTGGATTTAAAGCTCTTCATCCTAATGATTCCTCAGAAAAGGAAACCAAGACAAAGTCCGAGGCCTGTTGTTCTTATTGTTGTCATTGTGGTTGAAATAACAACATTGGAATACAGTAAACCCTCAGATGACAGTTCTAGGCATATCCTGACTATATTGAAAGTTGGAAATAATAATAAATAAGGAAAACCTTTTTTTCCAATTATAATTTCCAAAGACAAATGCCAGGGACTGATTTGTGTCCCTTCTGCCTCCAAATTCATGTCAAAACCCTCACCCCCAATGTAACTGTATTTGGAGATAGGGCTTTTAGGAGGCAGTTAAGGTTAAGTGAGGTCGTAAAGATAGTGTCTGATAGCATCGCTGGACTTATGAAGACGAGGAAGAGACCTTTCTATTTTTCTCTTTCCTCAAAAGTACTCAGAAGGGAAATTGTGTGAGGACACAGTAAGAAGGTGACCATCTGCAAGCCATGAAGAAAGTTCTCACTAAAAACCAACCATGCTGGTACCGTGATCTCTGATTTCTAGCATCCAGAACAGTAAGAAATAAATGCTTGTTGTTGAAGTCACCCAGTCTATAGTATTTTCTTGACTAAGATAATAAAGTATTAGTAAAACTCCAGTATTTTGGCCACCTCATGAGAAGAGTTGACTCATTGGAAAAGACTCTGATGCTGGGAGGGATTGGGGGCAGGAGGAGAAGGGGATGACAGAGGATGAGATGGCTGGATGGCATCACTGACTCGATGGATGTGAGTCTGGGTGACCTCCGGGAGCTGGTGATGGATAGGGAGGCCTGGCGTGCTGCAGTTCATGGGGTCGCAAAGAGTCGGACACGACTGAGCGACTGATCTGATCTGATCAGATTTGAAGCCTTAAAATATATCAGAAAAAATGAATAAATTTTTAAAAGTTTTCTACTTGCTCTAAGCCCATATAAATTTACCTGCTGCACAATCAGATTGATAGAAATTAAACAGGCAACAGAGAAGGTTTCAATTAGGGCCAGTAGTCATAACAGTCTTAACAACCTGCACATTTTTATTGATCATTTCTCAAATATGGTAACTTTAACAAGCCATTTTACCAAAAGTAAGTTAATCACAGCATTAGCTGGAATGGCTCACACTGGAAAGGCTGAATGACTGTTCTCAGATGCATAATCAGAAGTAGGTTGTTAAATATTTTTCAACTAATTCTGAGCTCCAAATAAGTGAAATCCACTGGTACTTAGAACAAATTACAAAATTCATAAAGAACTTATGATCTGCCTTTTCTATCAGAATCAAACAAAAAATTTTATCCTAGCTACAGTTAATTTGACCCTTTATGCTACAAATATACTGGCAGAAACCAAACTGGCTCTCCTTCTTTCTACCCACGGGTCCCCTCAACTCTGAGTTTAGCAGAACATATTCAGACACTATATTTCCAAACTTTCCTTGCAGCTAAAGAGGCTAATAGAATGGGAGCAGGAATGATATGCACAACTTCCAGCTCCGATTATTATAAGGAACCTGCTTGCCCCCTACCTTTACCCTCCTTCCTGAGGGCGGGTGACGGTAAGCTGACTTCACCTATGTATCTGAAGTCATCCTCCCAAAGGATGACAGAGTAACAAGACAGAAGAAACCTGGGTGCCTGGGTATCCTCATGAAGAAGAGTCAGCCACCCACCCTGGACCACCTGCCAAGGTCTGCACTATAAGAAAGAGAAGTAAATTGTGATGTGTCTGAGACTCTGTATATTGAACTTGTGTCTAGTCCTCTAAATAATGTGCATATCTTACAGTTCACAGTGTGCTCTCTACATGCTATGGCCTAGAACAGTCACCCATTATTCAACAAGTATTTTTTAAGTACAGATTTTGTGTTAGCCTTGCACTAGGCTCTGAGCACACAACTAAGCCATGCACACAAAGTCCCTGAACTCATGAAACTTTCATTACAGTAATGGAGGAGGACACTTTCATTGCACTGATGAGAGAAAATAACAAACACAGTAATTTCAAGACAGTAACAATAATTTAAAGTGAGGGTTCTAGACTCAGATTTGCCCTGTTTATATCCAGACTTTGCCATTTATCCCCTGTAACGGCCAGCCTCCAAGAATGATCCCCACTCCCCACACACACACACACACACACACACACACACACATACACACACACTGAACCACATCTCCTCATTTATAGGTCCTACCCTTGAATCTAGGCAGCCTCCATGACTTACTTTTGACCCACAGAAAGAGGCTGAAATGATGCTGTGTAACTTTTAAGTTGAGGTCATAAGAAGGCCTTCAGCTTCCACCTGAGTCTTACAGAAAGGAGACTCACTTTCTGCTTACCCAGAAAGGAGTTAACTACCATGTAAAAGTTCAACTGCCTGAGATTGCCAGGCTGAGGAAGCCACGTGGAGAGGCTGCCTGGAGAAAGATGCCTGGCCAGACCCTGGCTGACGTAGCCATCCCAGTGTGTGAGTGAAGTCATCTTGAATGTTCAGCCTAATCAAGCCTTCAGAGGACTCCAGAAACCTTCTGACTGAGAGACCCCAAGTGAGGACCAACCAGCTGAGCCCAGTCAACTCATGGAACCAAGAGAAATGACACAAACAAGTCACCAATAAGGGTTATTACATAGCAGAGGCCAACTGGATCACCAACTTCATGAATTAAACACATTTATTAATCTCCCTGTACCTCTGTTTTCACACCTCTAAGGTTCCTATATCATAAGGTTGCTATTAGAAATGAGTTCATCTGGAAAGTACTTAAAAGAATGCCTGGTTTGTAATAAACATTTAATCGATGTTGGCTACTATTAATTATCATCAATAAATAAAATATTGATAATGGGACAGAAATATTCAGAGTGGATACTTAGGAAGATGACTTTGAGCTTAGACCTGAATAGTAAGCATCCACCATCCAGAAAGCCAGGGAGGAGCCTCCAGACAGACAGGTGCGAGGATGAGGCACCTGGGGTGGCAACAACCCACTGTTTTTGAGAGACAGAGGAATGGCTAATGTGGTTGGAGGGTGGTGAGCAAAGTAGAGGCATGTAAGCCATGATGAGGAATTTGAATTTTATATTAAACACAGTGGGAAGTTTTGAGGGATTTGGGAAGAGGAATGACTTGAATCAATCTGTTGGAAGAGGATTTTAGAAAGGTGAGAATGGAGGCAAAAGGATCCCCTAGAAGACTTCTGCTGGGGAAGGCAATGGCATCCCACCCCAGTACTTTTGCCTGGAAAATCCCATGGACGGAGGAGCCTGGTAGGCTCCAGTCCATGGGGTCGCTAAGAGTAGGACACGACTGAGCGACTTCACTTTCACTTTTCGCTTTCATGCATTGGAGAAGGAAATGGCAACCCACTCCAGTGTTCTTGCCTGGAGAACCCCAGGGACAGGGCAGCCTGGTGAGCTTCCGTCTATGGGGTCGCACAGAGTCGGACACGACCGAAGTGACTTAGCAGCAGCAGCAGCAGCCGACTTCTGCAATCATTTTAGTAAAGACTTTGGTGATGTGAACAAGTGTTTAGCAGGGGAGATAGGGAGAAGAGGGCAGATTTAAGGATGAGTTCCTTGAACGAGTGGCCCTTGGGCTGCCCATCAGTTTCTCATAATAAACTGAGATTTATTTTAACAAGGTCACTCTGGAACTTACATTACTTTAACCCATTAGACAGAATTCAAACCATTATACCCAAGGATGGCTCAAATCTACCTCATTTTGTATAGGACAAGCTTCAATTGAGATAGATTCTTTATTACTAAATACTGGATAACAAAATATAAGTTTTTCACTCATTTCCTATTATTCAAATAAGAAAAGTAATTCAAAGCAGCATTTCTGAGTAGAGGAGCATTACAAGGTAAATCATGTTGCAAGTTCAAGTGGCAATGCTGTGGCTGGCCACTTATGTGAGCCTGCACAGAATTCATGACCATGTAGGGCCTCCTGGGTTCTTAGTCCCTTCCAGTTCTAAAAGGCTATTCCTTTGGGGCTCTGTTTTAAAATTCTATACTACCTGGAAATATTTTATGCTCATGAGGTCAAGAGTCACACTCTGAGTACTTTTTTGATGGTCCAAGGAGCTAAATTACGTGACTCATGACTCTTAGCTCCTCAAGGTTAAAAGTACCTGCCACAGGATGTAATTACATGCAGATAACATGCAGAAGGAAGGTTTGATTGTAATGCCCATCTTCTCCTAACCTGACAGGCAGGGGGCTGACAGTGAGTTGGCCTCTTTATTTTATCACCATTGATAAACTGTATTAATCCAAAAGAGAGGGCATATGTGTATACATATATGTATATTCACTTTGTTGTACAGCAGAAACTAGCACGATGTGGTGAAGCAACTACCCCCCCCCCAAAAAAAAAAAAAAAAAAACATGTAATGCTTTATAGGTATCATTCATATAATACTTAAGATTTATTCTTTTTAGGAAAATTTGGGAGGTTTTGCTCAGACTTTATATGAAGATATGGAAAAGTCATCACTCAAGCAGGTTTTTCTAAAACTTCACTGTTATTTGTGGAAAGTCTCTGGCACACATTTCAATCAGGATTTCCATTTCATAGATTCACAGATATACAAGACAAACTTACAGTTACCAAAGGGGAAAGCGGGGGAAAGATAAATTGAGAATTGGGGATTAACAGATACACACTACCACATATAAAGTAGATAAACAACAAGAACCCACTGTATAGCACAGGGAACTATATTTAATATCTGATAATAACCTTTAATGGACTTCCCTGGTGGCTCACACAGTAAAGAATGTGCCTGCAATGTAGGAGATCTGGGTTTGATCCCTGGGTCAGAAAGATCCCCTGGAGAAGGGAATGGCTACCCACTGTAATATTCTTGCCTGGAGAATCCCATGAACAGAGGATCCTGGTGGGCTACAGTCCATGGGGTCACAAAGAGTCAGACATGACTGAGCGACTAACACACACACACAATAACATTTAATGAAATAATCTGGAAAAGAATATATTACTGAGTCACTTTATTGTATACCTGAAATATTGCAAATCAACTGCACTTCAAGTGTAACTTAAAAAAAGATTTTCATTTCACATAGCAGTTCTTCCTTTCATGATGACAACAGAAAAAGAGATTCTGTTGATGCAATGGGAGAATGGAGGTTAAGAACCTCGTATGGCACCTGAGAGGAGAGTTGCTCAGGTTTTCCTCTCTTCTTTCCTAATACTGAGCAGGTCTAATAAAATAAGTCAGCCTTAGAAGACTTAGGAGGACGGTAAACTTGATTTGTGAGAATTTTACCTCTCATTATCTAAGTTTCCTTCAGCTCACTTGTTCCTTATGGTAGACTCGTCCTTCACGTGCTCAGGCTTGGTTGCTCTCAGAGTTACATTATGGAGCACGTGGAATATAAGATTAACTCTTGGGTCTAAAAGCCACGATGAGCCTTTCTTTGGACTTTACTGTTGTTGTTTTCCAGCTTTAAACTTTAGTGTTATAGCACTGGATATACAATTCATCAAATTAAATGTGAAAAGGAGGGGGGAGGGTAAGGTGAACACCAAAAGAACTTATGAATACTGATCATAAACATTGCTAGGTAGGAAAAAGTATGAAAAAGAATGTATATACAGTATATTTATAACTGAGTCACTTTGCTGTACAGTAGAAATTAACATGACATTATAAATTAACTATCCTTCAATAAACTAAATTTTTTTTAAAAAGTGATGCCAGGTAAAGATAATAGCATCACCATCACTGACGTCCTCCGTTAGCCACTAGTCTCACTCACTAGTGCTGCATGCACTTTGGCTGCCAAATATAACAGGCCAGCATCAAATTATAAATTCAGAATGAGTAAGGGGAGATAATGCTCACTTAACAAAGTAAGTTAAAATTTAATAAAATAGAGTCAAATGCCAATAGTCTTATAAGCTGAAGATGGAAAGTAATCAATCAGTGACACATGATACAGTGGCAATGATGGTCAATGGAGAAAGAGGTGTCAATTTGCATGCAAGGTCAGCATATAGTTGAACTGGTGGTGGTTACCATCAAACAAAGAAAATAACACATCTGGAGGTGTTAATTATCAGTGAAGAAACAAAGAGAAAATTGGCACCTTTGCCAATTTGCCAGCCTGTATGCCTCTTGGACAAATAGTAGGGAGTATGAGAAAAGGATTAAAATTCAAATTTAAAGACATATTTTTCTACTCCCCTGGGAAAGAGAATGTGATGGAAGATGAAGTCAGTTCAAAAGAAGCCTTGATGTTTTTCCTCTCATAAAAAAAGGAAGCAAATTATCCCATCCAAGTGCAACTGAATTAAATTTGAACTTCCTGAAAATTTATCAGTTGATAAACCAGGATTTACATTCAAGGATACATTCCACGTCTAATCTTCATTTTACTACTTTTAAAGATAAATTTTCCTTAGCATTGAAATCTTTCAAAGATAGCCTTTCTTGCAGAACAAATTGTTAGAAGTGTGCAACAAATTGGCCAGATGTCTTTGGGGGCATAAATTCTCTCTTAAAAGTAAGATAAGAACTTTCAGTTAACTATCTCATGCTCTCAAACCACTGGTTTTCTCTTTAGCTCTTTAAAACTTTAAGGTTGAAAGGATTTCTCTTGTTATCGAAAGAGTTAATACAGTTTCTCAAAAATGCGTCTCTTCTCACAGAATTATAGTTTATATTTTGGGAGAATCTGGCACAGTTTAAGTTACAGCTTAACTGATTTTCTTGGTAGAATCCAACAATAAGTCATTCCCCCCCACCCACCCACCTGTCCCTAAGTGTTTATTAGCAGGGTAGACACAAAATGTCAAGAGGAAAAGGTATTATTCATATTAATCTATTGTCTTCAAGACTGCACATCAAGGTACCTAAATAACAGCCTTCTTCATAGCTTGCTCCCAAACTGGTAGCTATCACTTAGAGAGTTTTTACAAATACCCCAAGTTCATTATCAATCCACCCATCCTTCCCAGTCTAAATGTGTCACTGCAGGATAATTGGACTTAATTCTTACTTATCTTTAAAAAAAAAATACTAATTACTAGACACTTGCATACACACACACACACACACACACACATAAATTCAGCTTGTGACATGAAGCTATTTTGATCCTTTCTAGAAATTGCTATTTTTAAGAAATTGATATTTATTGCACACTTTCAGACTTAGAAAATCAGACAGCAGAAATCTATTCAGTTGTATATATCACTATGATTGTTATTATCCCACAAACAGTCTCAGTAGTTTACCAGCTGAAGTGAAGCAGAAAACCAGACCCTCTCCCTCCAGTAAGGACTCCAAGTAAAATGTTCTGAGCTTACTAGCCTTGTATGTGGTAAATCCATAGTTCAAATTCTTAATTATCATCCCATTCCAGAGCCCAAATAAATAATCTGTGGTTATTTTGCATATATCTCAGTATCTACACACACACACACACACAAACACACACACGTTTCACAAAGTATTGGTCAATGCCCATTTTCACATAGCTCTTTTAGTCTAAAAATAACTTTTAACTTTCATGTCTTACCAAGACTGAGAAAAGGGAGGGTAAATCAAAGAAATCTAGTTTGGGAATCAGAGGGGAAACATTTAACAGGCCTGTTGAGTGTTCTCTTAATGCTGTCTTGGATCTAAGATTAAATTATTATACTTTCTGTGTTGTAGGGCTGGGTCATTTGTGCATGAAGACAAAGGCAACTTCAACTTGATATTTCTATCATCCCTGCTGTGGGAAGAGTCCTTTTCCTGGTTTATAACATCAATCACTCTCATAATAAATCTTGGTAGTGGATATGGTCATTTAAATCTCCACCTGCACAAACAACAGAAAATAAGAGAGCTCATAAATCTCTACAATGGTGATTAACAAATTTTGAATCCTGGGCAAAGATATTATGGGGGGGTCTCCCTAATTCATTAATAAAGGCTGATTTGCTGACAATCTGTTTAGTTTACAGCATAGGGGGAAAGCAAACAAGACCTTGCTAACAAAACAAAACGTTAGAGGTTAGTGAATTCCCAGCTGAGCCCAGGATTAGAGATACGGTATCTCAGTTTAGCAGAGGGGTACAGATTCCCAGCCAAAAGCTCAGAATCCACTCTTACATTCTGCTCCAGCCCCTCAACTTCAGTGCCTAATTCCAAGGAAAGAAAACCTGGAGAAGAACTAGCAAGAGAGATCCATGCCTTCTGTGTCTCTGGTTTCATTTCATCGATGTCGTTCAATCCCTCGATTTCTGGTCCCCTTGCTTTTCTATTTACTCCTTGAATTTTCTTCTTCTCCAGGAAAGATGGTCCGGGCGGGAGTTAGGGGTGGAAAGAAGAACCTTTCTGAACTGGATAATATTGCTCAACGTTTTGTAATGTCAGCCTTACAAGCAGAACCCCGCTAACCAAAAGAAGGCAGCATTGGGAGGGAAGAAAGCAGAAAACATCACGGGACCAGGTGATGTCTGAGGCAACTAACATTTTAAGACAATATTAAATGGATCTCTAGAAATTAAGGGGAAAGTTTTAATTACATTAAGAAAAGATTATCAACTAACAAAATACTTTCCACAAACCCACGTTACTCTATCTCATTTCCCCCCACGCCCTCTTAAATGTGTGTGTTGTGTGTGGGTGTGCAATGGTTATGCCTGGTGTGTACACATGGGCAATTCCTTGATATCTTTAAAGTGACCAGGCGCAAGTGCATTTCTTGGTACTTTCTCTGTCTTCACCCTAAAGATCCTATAAAGCACCTACTGTCTTAATTCGCCGCAGTTAAGGTGAGAAGGTATCTCGGAAAAGCCACAGTCTTATAGTGTTGGCAGGAGGTGGTGGATTCGTGTCTAGATTTTCATTGGTGTTTTGTGTGAGGATGTGGGGAGCCAGGGGATGAGATCTGTGGGTTTAAGGCCCAGAACAAGCAGAGATGTGGTCGTTTTCCTAAAGTTCTCAGACAAAGTCAGCTCTGACCTCTTAAGAAGGAAAGCCGGCCTTAAGAGATGGGCCCCCGGGAAAGGAGCTTGGGTGGGCCCCGGTGCTCCCTGGTTCATCCCAAAGTGGGAGAAGGTGACTGGTATTCGCGTCCTGCGGTGGAGTTGGTTTCCACTACAAGTTGGAAATCAGGGGCTGTGCGTGAGAATTTCCCTCGGGTTGTGAAAGGGGTCTAAGAGCTTTGCTGGGGCCTGGCAGGCCCCTCCCCTGGGCGGCAAGGATCCGCCTCTCTATTCCCCAGATAAATTCCTAGTGTCCACCGAATTCCTCCGCGCTCTCTCACAATCCTCTCCGGCCACGACTCCGGGGGTGGGGAAACAGCGCGTCGGTTTCCTGCCCGCAGAAGCCCTCGCGGCTTCTCCTCCCGACTCTGCGAAGGGGAAAGGGCTGTGAGACCCAACCAGACCCCCACCTCCCGGCTCCCCAACCCGAGGTGGCCGCCTCATACTCCACATTCGGGGGCTCATTGGTTTCGAGGTCTCTCTCTCCTCTTCCCTCTCTCCTCTCTCCCTTCCCTCTCTCTTTCATCCTCTCCCCCAAACATGTCCACCGGCTCCCTGAGCGATGTGGAGGATCTTCAAGAGGTGGAGATGCTGGACTGCGATGGGCTGAAAATGGACTCGAACAAGGAGTTTGTGACTTCCAACGAGAGCACCGAGGAGAGCTCCAACTGCGAGGCCGGGTCGCCCCAGAAGGGCCGCGGCGGCCTGGGCAAGAGGAGGAAGGCACCCACCAAGAAGAGCCCCTTGAGCGGTGTCAGCCAGGAGGGGAAACAGGTTCAACGCAACGCGGCCAACGCGCGCGAGCGAGCCCGGATGCGGGTGCTGAGCAAGGCCTTCTCCAGGCTCAAGACCACCCTGCCCTGGGTGCCCCCGGACACCAAACTCTCCAAGCTGGACACGCTCAGGCTGGCGTCCAGCTACATCGCCCACTTGAGGCAGATCCTGGCCAACGACAAGTACGAGAACGGTTATATTCACCCGGTCAACCTGGTAAGTTTTCGGGTGTGGTGGCGGCGTGTCGCCCCCCCCGCACCCCGGACACAGCGCGCCCGCAGTGGGTCCCCGGTGTGAGGGTGCGCGCCGGGCTGGGACCCCCCGCATCTTGGTCACCGCCAGCCAGTGCCTCTAGGGGACCGCGCGGGCGATCCCCACACGATCCTCGTTCTCTGCCTTCCAAGTTGCGGAACGCGGTGATTTATGCGAGTGTTTGACGTGGCAGCCCAATTAAGAGTTTGCAAGCACGTTGAGCTGGCAAAGAGGAGGGATCCCCGCACTTGCACCAGTGCCTTCAGGGCTGGTGCCGGACAGAGGACACGGAGGAGATGCTACGCGCTAAGGAGGCATTTTAGTAATACTTTTCTTCTTCCATTAGCCAGAGTAGAACTTGATCTCCCTCCTCCTCTACTTCTTGTAAATAAAAACACACCACTCTGTTTCTTTCCCAAAGTTTTCCATACACAGAACTTTACATATGAACACATCGTGCCCCCCTATAACTGTCACCTAAGTCCTCAACTGTTTAAATATTCTGCACTTCTGTCGGTGGACTAACACTTTTGAATCCCAGAAGTTTTAGCAAATATCAGCATAATCAGTACATTCTCACGACTGTTAATGTAATAAATAATATTAAAATAGGTCACTCTCCTTCAAGATTTAAGAACATGTTACTTCTTTTCTTAATAAGTAATGTTCCTTGAACCTAATATTTTTCTCAAAGGCATTTTACTGTTTAAGAAATGTATTTTAATTCCCTCTTTGCATTTGATTTAATTTTAAGGGTTCCGGGCTCTAAAGAAAAACAAAAACTAACTAGCACCTTTGTTTATATATGATAAGAAGGAGACGTTTTCCTCTTAAAAGTCTTCTTATCAGTCAGCACTAGGGAGACAGGTTTGAAGGTTTGAGTGGTCTTCTCTCTGAACTGGTTTCAGGAATGGTGGGTGGGGGGTAGATGGGAGGAGGTTGCAAAACCATATTTTGCTATAGAAAGTGTTTTTCCTTTCACTAAGAGTCAAGTTTTCTTGAATGAGTAAATAGCTTTAAAAAATCTGGACCTAAAATGAAAGCAGTGCCTTCATTTACAGCTGTTGCTGCCTTCATCCTTGATTAAGAAACCTTAAGTGAGCTTTATTATAAATCAGAAAGAAGGGAAGAGAAAGCTGTGTTTGCTCAGTCCTGTAGGAAGACAGTCTGAAAATTCACCGGTATATTCTTTTATTAACGTTATTTGTTTTTAAGAGCTGGCGATTAATTTCGAAACGGTGATGAAAAGCCCTTCTTTGTGATGGAATGAAAGTTAGAAGTAGTGAAATCCCTGGGGGTGAAAGCGAGAGGGCTGGGAGCTTGACCAGGGCCTCAGAAGAGCCTGACAAGGGCCAGAAGGGCGCTTCACCTTGAACCCGATGCCCAGCGGTTCGAGATCCTTCTCGGCTTCCCTGCTCAGTCTCACCGCGGCATCTGCCGCCCGGCTGTGCTTTTTCTCTTGGGTTTTCACTTCGAATCTAGTGTGAGCCCCTCTTTGCTCTACCACCTCGAGCTGTGACTTGGCGCCAAGGCCGATTTCTGCTTTATCCAGTCACATGGCGCATTAGGTCACAGAGTGAATTGCAGAGATAACGGGTCTCTCCAACTTACCGCCTGCCGCCACCCGCGCCCTTTACTCTGGTCTTCGGCTCCGGCCTCGTCCCACCCCTCCTCCACGGCCACTTACCTCCTCCACCCTCTTCTCTCCTGCAGACGTGGCCCTTTATGGTGGCCGGGAAACCCGAGAGTGACCTGAAAGAAGTGGTGACCGCCAGCCGCTTATGTGGAACCACGGCGTCCTGACCTTGGAGGTGCGAATCTGGGAAAGGCGCGCTCCCGAGGGGAGCGGGCCCCGGGGAAGGCGACCCTTGCCCTCCCCGCTCTCTGTCTCTGCTTCCCCCTCGCAGCTCTCCTCTCCCTGTCCCACCCCGCGAGAACACTTTACAGCGACGAGGAGATTCGTTTCCAAACCAGAGAAACATCAACTGTACTTACAACGATTCCCATCTATTTAACTTTATTAACTTCTACCGTGAATGACTCTGCAAGCCTTGCTGGTCCAAGTGCAATATGTAATTATAAATATATAAATAGATAATAAGAGCCTATCAATGTGTATCTTTTGTACAATATGTTGTAAAATGTAGATCATAGAATAGCTGACTTTGACAGTCACATTTATAAAGTAATTCACTTAAAGATATATTTTTTTCAAACAAGTTTTGCTACTTTCAAAAATAAATCTTTCTTTATATTGCTAAAAGCCCTGCTGTTTGGTGTGATTTTTGGAAAATATATTTGGAATAGAAAGGTGGGGAACCATGGGGGCAGGTCAATAATAAAAGTGGTCCTTTTGAACCTAAATCCAAACTTATGTGAGAGATAGAAAATGATTAAGTACGATTGCATGAAGGTGCAAATCATATTTTGCACTGAAACCTCAAAAAGAAACGAGTCTCAAGTTTGCAGATTACTTTTAAGACAAAAAGAAATATTGTAACTAAACAAAGAAAGGGAAGGATTAAAGTTAAGAACAATCACACAATTCAAGAGAAAAGAAAAAATCTGATTTTCAGGTATCCCACAGTGTAATTGCTAACACAAGCAGGAAGGTAAAACCCACATTCTATAACCTTCCAGGTGCAGACAGGAACCCACGCAACCCAGAACTGCAAACGAGTGAAGCAATAAAGGGAGTGATGAAAAATGTAAATGCCATACCTCTGGAATGTGTTCTACGATTTTCGAGGGGCCGCAACGTGTATCATATAGTTTTCTTAATAATTAATGAATTACTTCTAACAGCGCGCATGCCTGCCTTTCTGTTACGTTAGCCAGTGCATTCAGCGCCTCTCCACGACTTCCGGCGGACTGGGTTTTAATTTAAACATCTTCCAGGCTACGGAACAGCTCGTTGGGGAAGATTAAGTTGAGATAAACAGAGAGGCGAGTCCGAGGAGCCTGGGACCGGGTTCCCTCGCTGCCCCAGCGCAGCCCGCGGCGGCCGATGAGCCAGATGCCACCGGGGCTGTTTAATGTTCGGGGTTATGACCGCAGTGTTTACAAGACGTCTTCGGTTATTTATACTGTTATTCCTCGCAGAGGGCCTTGAAACTTCCGCTTCATTTGCTCTTTCTTTTCGATTTTTTCCGCCCTTTTCTCAGCTCGATTTGGTACCTGGAGTAAGAGCTCCCTTGCTCCTGCACTTACCTCCAACCAACCCCCAAGGCCGCTTAGGGGTGGAGCCCTCAACCCAGCCAGAGAGGAAGGAGCTGGGGATGCTCTTGACCTGGGGAACCGCTGTACAGGAGGGACGTTCTCTCCCAAAGAGAGTTACCATGTTAGCATCTCCGTTCTCGAGGACTGGAAACTCGAGTGGTTCCTCATCCGCGTGCCTGTCACTTGCACTCTCAGGGTATCAGGCTTCCCTCCTCCTCGTTTCCCCTCTCCCTCTACGCGACCTTCGAGAGATCATTTTAGGCTCTGGCCATCTCCACCTTTCCCACATTTGCTTCTACCAGAGGCACAGTCGACTCTTGACCTGCGGATCCAGAGTTCAAGTCAGAGATGAGTCCCAAAGTGACTCAGTTGTTTGTGTTCCACTTTAGCAAATTTTCCGAGCTCCCACTGACGATTTTACAAAGTGAATATTCAAAATTCTGAGCACTCCAGTGCTATGTGGCAGCCTTGAGGGGAAGGGGCTTTGGGGGAGAACAGATACAGGTACGTGTGTGGCTGAGTCCCCTTAGCTGTTCACCTGAAACTATCACAACACTGAACACTGTTATTAAGCTATACCGCAACACTAAGTTTAAAAAATTAAAAAAAAAATACAGAACACTTAAAAAAAAAAAAAAATTCTCAACGCAGGCGGCCCCTGGAGAAATGTCGGCTTGCTCATTCTATAACAACCCCAAACCGCAAACGAATTTGTGACAAAGTCCTCCTGCCTCCCACCAGCCTGTGCTTCCAACCGGAGGCCTGAAGCTGTGCACCGTGACACACGAGTTAAACCCTAGTTTTACATCCAGTTTTTCTCTGAAAGGGTGTGGATCTTCGGTTTCTCCTCTAGGAAAGTGGGAATAAACGTGATTATAATGACAATGATAACAGTACTCATATTTTTCCTCTTTTGCCTCACAGAGCCTTAGCGGCGCTCAAATGAAATTATATATTTCATTTTTTGCGATTGCTTTGTAAAGGAAAAACTCCAGGCAAATACTGGTCAGTTGTACTAAGTGGTTAGGGGTGAGCTACCTATACTAGAGCTGTCCTGAAAGTACTGGAGCAGGAAGCTCAAGAGGGTGTGTTAATAAAGGCACAAGCAAGGTCTTTTTGTTGCAGGAACCAAAGCACCTCTTCAGTGCAATGTTGAAGGTTACATTTTCTCTCTCTCTCTCTCTCTTTCTCTCACAAACACACACACACACACACACACACATCTTTACCCATACTCCTCAATGTTCTCCAATTTCATCCAGAAAAATTCAGAGAGCAAAGATAGGGACTGGGACAACCAAATAGGACTACACTAGTGCCTGGCTACTGGGAAACCCTGAGCACAGGAGTCTCAGCCTTCCGAGCCTGGGTACACTTGGGGACCCAAGGGTTGTTTCTTGAAATGAGCAAGAAATACACTGGAATGACCAGGTTGTGGCTACCACTAGCCCTGGCATGGGGCAGTGTGACCGCCCCACCCCCTTCCACACACACATCCAGTCTAAACATCTCTCCTTCCCAGGGGCCCTTCTCTTCTGCCCGGGTCATCAGCACTCCCACCCACCACGCCCTACTTCCCAGGGTCTGGCTCTTCAGAAGCCTGTCGCTGCTGGCCTCAGTTTTAAAGGAGGCAAGCTGAAGAGTTTGAGAAGGCTAGGTGTCAACTCTTTTCTGTTTGATAGAATTTGCCCGTGAAGCCATCTGGTTCTGGACTTTTGTTTGTTGGAAGATTTTTAATCACAGTTTCAATTTCAGCACTTGTGATTGGTCTGTTCATATTTTCTATTTCCTCCTGGTTCAGTTTTGAAAGTACTTTTCTAAGAACGTGTCCATTTCTTCCAGGTTGTCAATTTTATTGGCATATAGTTACTCTAGTAATTAATTACTCTAGAGTAATCTCTTACCATCCTTTGTATTTCTGCAGTATCAGCTGTAACTTTTCTTTCATTTTTAATTTTTTTGATTTGAGTCTTTTCCCTTTTTTTCTTGATGAGTCTACCTAAAGATTTATCAATTTTGTTTATCTTTTCATTGATCTTGACTATTGTTTTCTTCATTTCTATTTCATTTATTTCTGCTCTGGTCTTTGTGATTTATTAGCACAGGGAACTCTATTCAAATAAGAGGAGATATATGTATATATACAGCTGGTTCACTTTGCTCTATAGTAGAAACAAATACAACATTGTAAAGCAACTATACTCCAATAAAAATTAATTTTAAAAAATGAAGGAGGCAAACAGCATCTGAAAGAGTTGGGGGACCCTCTTTACCACAAGTCAGATAGTTAGGGGTGGGAGGGTGGGGAGTGTCCTGTCTGTGACCTCTTAGTTATAATAACTGTCTTAGAAGGTGCTTTCAGAAAGAACCAGGAGAACAACCACAGCAGGTTGTAGAAGCCTGTAAGGAAAATGAAATGCTTCAAATAAGCGTGTCTGCTAGTTCTCAGCAAGAGACAGATACTGAAAGTGAACTGAAGATGGGGGAAGTCCCTTCTGCTTCTCTCTCTCTCTCTCTCTCTCTCTCTCTCCTCTCTCTCTCTCTCTCTCTCTCTCTCTGGTTCTGATTGCTTCTGTGGATTCTTACAGGTATCCTTGTGCTTCCAGCAGCTTTGCCCACTGTCACATCAGAGACTTCTCTCTAAACAGATAAGTGGTAAACAAAACAAGGTCAGCAGCTGACGGTTATGTGTAGTGATCAGTGGGAAACACTGCCCAGAGAGGCTGTTAAGCCAGCGGTTCCTGGACGTGTATGGGAATCACCTGAACAGCTCCTGTAAGCAGATAGCTGGATTCTATCCACCCTAGTTCCATATTCAAGAGGTCCGAAGTGGGCCCCAGAACTCCTACTCCTAACAAGTTCCCAAAAGAGGCTGCTGCTGCTGGTCTGGAAACCACACTCTGCGAAGCACTGTTCAGGGATCTATCTCATTAGAGAGACAAAAGACGTTAATGCAGAGGGAAATAAAATATCCAGGAATTATTTTTTCTTAAGAGTCCGCATGTTCTGGGCTCCAGTTTCACTTGCTTTTCTATTCGCTCCACGGTGGCATGCAGTGTATTCTTAAAGCTTAAACGCCGGTTGGGACAGCAAACCACTCGTCCTCAGTAAATGACAGATTTGTGCGACCCTGGTGTATGGACCTGTGTGAGCGCTCGTTTTGGCTCTCAAAGAAATTTCAGGCATCAGGCATGGATTAAAGGTCTGGATGGATTAGGGCCCGACTGCTGTTGGCTCTATTGCGACCCCTAAAGGGGAGAGAAATCTGGGCTGCCAGGACTCAGGCCCCCTACAACTTCTCGGTGGCGCAGAGGGTCCCTCGGTCAAAGCCAGGTCAGCAAAGATTCCCCCTTCACTCCAGCGAGAGTAGATAGGTCTGCTCTGCGCCGACGTCCGTTGCCTCCCGCAGGTGGGAAGTCGGCCTGGGGCTAGGGTGCAGGGGACTCAAGGTGGTGGGGAGCTCAGGGCAAGTGCCCGGTGGAGCTCGCAGACAGGAAAGGGACCGGAGACAAGAGGTGGAGTAGAGAATAGATCCTCGGACGCTTTTCTACCGGAAAGAGAAGAATGGAGGCTCCGAGTTACGAGCCTCAGCCTACACAGCCTCCTGGGTCTGCACGCCTCTCCGCGCGCCGTCTCGGAGACAGCCTGGTGCGCTTGTCAGTGCGGACCTGCCCGGCGGCTCAGAGACACCGCTGGGGGAAGCTTCTAGGGTAATGACCTCTGCTCAGCCAACGAGGAAAGGCGTGGGCTCCAGCCAGCCGTCAGTCAAACCTCCTTTCTTAGCTTTGCATCCTGTTCTCCCAGTTCTGGCGTCGCCTTAGGAAACTCGCGAGGTGCCTGCGGCATCATGAGAGCCCGGCTGGCTTCCTTCACGCATCTAGGTTCCAGGCGCCTTTGATCTTTCGATCTGGCAGACTCAGCTGGTCCACCTCCAGCCCGTTCTTGGCAAGATTCACCACCCTGAAGACTAGGCTAAAGATCCCTTCCCAGGGCAGAGGGAGGAGACAGGGGTGGAAAGGGCCGGGAGAACAGTTTAGAATTTCCTCGAGTTAGGAGACCAGACTTCTCAAGGCAATGCCATGTCATACTTCGTGCCCAACACCCAGCGAAGGGCATGACCGCTCAATAAAGATTGAACTGTGAGTGAATCATTAAGTATCTGAGGCTATGGTGAAGGAAGACACGATGGAGAGCACTTGGAACAAAGAAATTGACAGTGGGGTTGTTGCCATGGTTAAATTCAAAGTGACCTCTTAGTTGAAGTCTGGATGTACATTTGAGAAAGGAATAAAGCAAGCAGACATGTTTGGACCAGACGGCATCAACTGGGGCTGGAATATTTGAACTGCCCTCACCCCTGACACTCAGATGAAGTCTGCTCTTTCCTCTTCCTGTAGAACATGGCATTACCAGTTTTGAATTTATAGGAGAGAGCATTAGTTTAAAAGGTGGCTTGACGAGTGGCAATTATTTGAGAAACTTTATAAGACTAAAATGTAAGCTATATGACTAAAAAGATCCATATTTTAAAATTAATCTAGGTGATAATAAGTAACTTGTTGCCTTTTATATAGGCTAGACCAACATCTAATGGAGGTGTAGTGGGAAAAGCTTTTGACTGAATCCTTGGGCAAGAAATATGACATTTTGAGACCCTGACCCTTCCATCTAAAAAACTGGTATAATAATGACTGCTTTGCAAATGCTGCCCAAAAGGCAAAGATTTATAAAGCAACTTAAGTGTCCATCAACAGATGATTGGACAAAGAAGATGTGCTATGTATATATACAACAGAATACTACTCAGCCATAAAAAAGAATAAAATTTGCAGCAAGATGGATGGACTTGGAAGGCATTATGCTAAGTGAAATAAATCAGATGGAAAAGACAAATACTGTATGACTTATCATTTCTATGTGGAAGCTAAAAAATACAACAAACTAGTGAACATAACAAAAAGGAAACAGACTCAGAGATATAGAGAACCAACTAGTGATTACCAGCAGGCAGAGGGAGGAGGGAAGAAGCAATAGAGGAGTAGGGGGTTAAGAGGTGCAAACTATTAGGTAGGAAGTAAGTTACAAGGACATATTGTACAACACGGGGAATAGAGCCAACATTTTATAACTGTAAATGGAGTAATGTGTGTGCTTAGTTGCTCAGTCATGTCCAACTCTTTGCAACCCTTTGGACTGTAGCCTGCCAGGCTCCTCTGTCCATGGGATTCTCCAGGCAAGAATACTGGAGTGGGTTGCCGTTTCCCCTTCCAAGGGATCTTCCAGACCCAGGGACTGAACTTGCGTCTCCTGTGTCTCCTGTATTTACAGGCGGATTCTCTACCACTGAGCCATCGAGGAAGCCAATTTTAAGTAGAGTATAACCTTTAAAATTGTGAATCATTATATTGTACACCTGAAAATCACATAATATTTTACATCAGCTCTACTTCAATTTAAAAACTTTATTTAAAAAAAAGATAATGACTGTTTTGGTAAGATAGAGTATGGGGATGATGCCTGCTACATGACGGGCATTGATTAATATTGGTTTTTTTTTCTTCTGGTCATTAAGTTATAAAAAGTGCTCAAAAGAATGACATGCAGCTTCCCTGAATAGTTATCTAGCCAATATTAAATTCTTATGATAATAAGTTGCTTCAGTTCATTCTGAATATTAAAACAGACCTCACCACCTTATCCATGGTGGATCCTTCTCCTAATTCTTTGTTTTTTCTTTTCAGCCACACCATGGGGCCCATGGGGCATGCGGTATCTTAATTCTTCAGCCAGGGGACAAACCTGTGTCCCTTGCATTGGGAGCGCAGAGTCTTAACCACTGAACCACCAGAGAAGTCCTCTGCCCCTAACTCTGTATTTCAGCACTCCTAACATTATCAATAACAGGTCATCACTATTTTCTTTCATTTTTCCCTTTCCTTACTTAGTTTCTACTTGTCTTCACTAGCTCCGTGAGGGCAGGGGCTGTGTCTGACTGGTTCACGTTGGTGTCCCAGCCCTTCGCACAGTGACAAGCACATGTCACGTGCTTGTGTGCTTGTAGGGGGTTGAATGTAGAAAGTTTAATAATAGGCTTCTTAGAAATACCTCTGTCTTGTAGATAAGTTCATATTGCCTTGCTATAACCAAGGGCTGGTTTAAATATATCATCTAATTTCAATTTTAGAATTTGGTAATGAATATTTATTCCAAAATAAAAATAAATCTCTAATGAAGAAAAAAATCACCATCAATTTTTTGAAGGGCAATTAACCTGAAACATTGGTCCTCACAACATGTGGATTCTCCTTTTAGCACTAAATCTCAAGAAAGGGTCGATAGTAAATACTGTATCTTTCAAAATAATGCATGTTTCCCTTCAGTATTCCTACTATCTCTGGGGATCAGTCACCTCTAAACTTTTCTGCTTGGGTTTTGAGATCATTCAGTAATGAATCTTAGTAGAGTGTTTTTCTTCCTCTTTTGCACTTTATGTGAATACCACCATCTTCTGTTGCCCTCTAATCTCTTACTTTCAGGCATCTGTCACCCACTCGGAATAGCTCCTTCAATTATCTTTTTTTTTTCTTAACAAGCATTCTTTCTCTCTCCACCAAGGACTAAAAAGCAACCCAAGACATCCCTAAACCCAGGGGAATTTTTTAAGCCAACAGGGGTCATTTGGTTACAAAGAACAAAAATCCCTTCAAACTGGCCCAAATAAAAAGGGGAATGAAGCATTGTAAAGATAGTCCAAGGACTCTGGCTGACATCTCCAGGCAAAAAATAAACAGTAGGGAAATATCTATTGGGAAACTGAAAGTCAAGAGTAAAACTCCCTTTCTGTCTCTCTCTGGAGCTCTCTGGGCTCTTATCTCTGCTTTCTCTGCCAGTCTTCTGCATTTTCTCCTCTGATTTTTCTGGCTCACTTACTTTCTACTTTTCCTGAATTTTTTATTTCAGATGGGATTGGTTTGTTAGATTGCTGACTATGGCTCCAATTCTATAAGAACATTCAGTTGCTGGATCCAAGATCTAAAACTTTAGTCTCAGCACCTCTTAAATTTGAATTCTTAACATAAGGAATATGCATATAAACTACTATAGACATGTTCTAAGAGGTTCTGATTAAATTCCCCAAGTCAGTTGTATGCCTCTTGTCCCCGTCAGCTGTGGTAGACTGGGGATGGGTGAACAAGCTGGCTGACTGCTGGGGCAGATTCTTTGAGATGTAGGCTCTGAGTGAGATAGGAATCCCAAATCTGTTTGCTACAAATGTAATCTAATGAAATCAGGGTTGGGGTGTCTGCATATGGACCACCTTGTTTTATTTCAAAACACCAGTGGTCAGCAATGTGTGTGTGGGAAAAAGTCATGCCAACAAGATATACTGTATTTGTACTGGGTAGAAGGGTAGAGATACCAACATCAAGAAAACATGTAGTCATATAACCAAATGATCCAGTTTATGGAATAGAAGAATTGTATTGAGAAAATCAGCGCCACTGGTATGCCAATGTTATTGGGCATATTGAGGAAAATGCTAATCACGTAGATTCAGCTTATTAATTTTATTCATCCACCTGCATTTCACAGAGATCATGCATATGGACTATCATATTTCACCTTCAAAGCAATCCTAACCAGGAGTTATTATCATCCTCACTTTTCATATAAGGCAGCTGAAACTCAGAGAAGGGAAGTAAATCACCAGAAGTTATATGGCAGGTAAGTGGCAGAAAGCTGAGTATAGAATATTTCTATTTAATTAAACTGAAATGGGCTCCAACCTTAAACAAAGGAGAGTCCCTAGGATAAAATAAACTAAGGATGGCTATAACCCTAAGAAAAAAAAGAAATCCTTATGGTAAGCACAAGAAGACATGTTTTTTTGATCAGAAGTTTTGCTTTATACTCATTTAAAGATCTCTTTTAGACTTATTAATATATTTTTATTCTCTATCACCATTGAAGATTCAAAAAAGGAAATTATAAGCAAAATAAATTAGTTAAAATAGTCTAAAAATCTTTTTTGTATTCACAATCCAATTCATTCCGAATTATTTATTCAGTCATTAAAATCTAATGAATTTCCACCCATTATGTATCAGGTTTTGTCATATAATAAACCACCCAAAAACCCAATGGCTTAATACTGTAAGTATTTGTTATGGTTCATGAGTCTATGAGTCAGTTGGGCAGTTCTGAGGATCTGGACAGAGCTCTGCTGTTCTCCCTCAACTTACTCACGTGTCTGTGGTTGGGTGGCAGTTTGTCTGAGGGCTGACTGGTCAAGGATGGCCCCACTAACATGTCTGATGGCAGGCTGGCTACCGGCCAAGGTGGTGAAGGTGACAGAGCCATGTGTCTCTCATCATCCAGTAGCCAGCTTGTACTTGCTTTCATGGTGACTGGGGAGGGGACAGAAACTCACACGCGTCTTGGACTTGGGTTCATAACTTGCTAGTGTCACATTCAGTTCATTTCAGTCCCTCAGTCGTGTCTGACTCTTTGTGACCCCATGGACTGTGCTGCACACCAGGCTTCCCTGTCCATCACCAACTCCCAGAGCTTACTCAAACTCATGTCCATTGAGTCAGTGATGCCATCCTACCATCTCAACCTCTGTCATCCCCTTCTCTTCCCGTCTTCAATCTTTCCCAGCATCAGGGTCTTTTCAAACGAGTCAGTTTTTTGCATCAGGTGGACAAAGTATTGGAGTTTCAGCTTAAGCATCTGTCCTTCCAAAGAATACTCAGGGCTGATTTCCCTTAGGATGGACTAGTTGGATCTCCTTGCTGTCCGTGTTCTATTGGCTAATGGCAAGCACAGAGCATCTTAGGTTCAAGGGATGGGGGAATAAAGGCTACCTCTTGATGGGAAAAGTTACAGACACATTGCATAGATCAAGGATACAGAGAAGGGTGAGATTTTGAACCATTTTTATAGTTAACCTGCCATATTAAAGTTTTCCTAAAAAATTCATTCAGAGTCTATTCCTTTTGAAAAACTATATTCAGAGTCTAGCTTTCCGAATTATTTCCCACTGTGAATTGCCAGTATCTAATGATGTACCACCCAATTGTGTCCTCTGGGTCTAAGAAGAATATTTCTTAGAAGAGCTTTCCTCTATCATTACTGTGATTTTCTTCCAAGCCACTGATAACCATTCTAAAAATTTCAGTGCTTATCCTTTCTTGATTTTGTCAGAAGGGAGAATAAAGAAAATACCAACAAAAGCTAATCATACCAACAAAATACCAACAAAAGTTAATCAATCTTTCTTTTACCTGTTCCTAGAAATTTGGAGAAGGAAATGGCAACCCACTCCAGTGTTCTTGCCTGGAGAATCCCAGGGACGGGGGAGCCTGGTGGGCTGCCGTCTATGGGGTCACACAGAGTCGGACACGACTGAAGTGACTTAGCAGTAGCAGCAGAAATTTGGAGGTTTTTTTTAATACTAGTTTCGTTGACATGTGTAAGGGGATGAATGGTGGACTTAAAGACATCTGAAAACTGTAAATGTTATTATAATTGAAAAAGTCTTTGCAGATGCAATTAAATTAAGATTGTTGAAATGGAAAGGTTATCCTTGATTATTTTGTGTGGGCCCTAAATGCCATTCAGTTCAGTTCAGTTCAGGTCAGTCACTCAGTCGTGTCTGACTCTTTTTGACTCCATGAATCGCAGCACATCAGGTCTCCCTGTCCATCACCAACTCCTGGAGTTCACTCAAACTCATGTCCATCGAGTCAGTGATGCCATCCAGCCATCTCATCCTCTCTCGTCCCCTTCTCCTCCTGCCCCCAATCCCTCCCAGCATCAGAGTCTTCTCCAATGAGTCAACTCTTCTCATGAGGTGGCCAAAGTACTGGAGTTTCAGCTTTAGCATCAATCCTTCCAGTGAACACCCAGGACTGATCTTTAGGATGGACTGGTTGGATCTCCTTGCAGTCCCATTACAAGTATCCTTATAAAAGAAAACGAGAGAGAGGTTTGACACACAGAGGAGGAAAAGGTGATGCAAAGACAGAGGTAGAGATGAGAGTGATGAAACCACCAGAGGTTGGAAGAGGTTAGTAAGAGATTTGCCCTTAGAACTTTCAGAAGAAGTGGGACCATACCTATACCTTGATTTTGACCTGGTAAATCTGATGTTGAACTTCTGGCTGTCAACCCAGACATGGTAATTTCTGTTGTGCTAAGACACGAAGTTTGTGGTAATCTGTTGCAGCAGCCACAGGAAACTAATTCAGCATGTGATAGACAACTGGTTGCATGGATCTCAGTAACAAAATGTAACAGGTCATCTACTTGTGATTTACTTCCTTTCCTAAGTTTTATAAAGCATTTGGATATAGTTTTGCAAAAAGGTACAGAATTACAGATATTCTGCCAATGAAAAATGCTTTTGTTCCTACACATTATTTCTCTATTTCCATGCCTTTGTAGGGGCTTCCCAGGTGACACTACTGGTAAAGAACCTTCCTGCCAATGCAGGAGATATAAGAAATGCAAGTTCAGTCCCTGAGTTGGGAAGATCTCCTGGAGAAGGAAATGGCAACTCACTCTAATATTCTTGCCTAGGACAGAGGAACCTGGTGGGCTACAGACCATAGGGTCTTTATATGTATGTTAAGTTAGTTGCTCAGTTGTGTCCGACTCTTTGTGACCCCATGGACTGTAGCCGACCAGCCTCTTCTATCCATGGGATTCTCAAGGCAAGAATACTGGAGTGGGTTGCCATTTCTTTCTCCACTTTATATGTATAACAAAATTATATTTATTATTTATATATCAAAACATTTTTCTGATGCAGTAAAATCTTTTTAAAGGCATTTTCAATGCAGTTCAACCCGGCATGGATAATACTAACAACATAGAAAATTCAGAAAATAGACAAATGTTAAGATGCATTTCAATTTTAGAAATGTGAAAAATAATGCATCTTAAGATTATGATATATAGTAGCTCATTTCATTCCATGTATCTTCACTGATTGACCACTGTATGTAGGACCGTGTGTTACACACTGAAAAATAGTTGACATCCGTCTTATCTCCAGCATAGGTCTTCCTCTCCATTTGTTGCAGAATCTCTTCTCTGCAAGAACCTGAAAAAGCAGGAAAGTCTTGTGTTCTAAAAAGCACGTATTGTGCCAGTTTCCAGAAAGATGGGCTACCCGGACATACAGGTTGCTTCTGCCACACTCTAAGTGCTGCAGACAGCTCAGCCTGTCAGTCAGGAAGCTAGTCCAACATGGCACACTCCCTCCAGCCCAGACCAACAAATCTGCCAGAAGTGGACAAATATCTGCGGAAGTAATTTCAAAACGTTCCTTTCTGCATCCAAGGTGGTTGTCCTGGAGGCTTTTATTTTCCCAAAACTAAATCTGGATCTCAGACCACTTGGAGATGGACTATATATAGCAAGCCATCTTTCTGCCACACTGATATAGGAAGTCATTTTGCAAATATGTACTCTTGGTCCAAAGCAAAATATTTTAAGGATATGACAGGTACATTAGCTGAAATTTATCTTCACTACTAGAAAGTCAGCACCAAAACTATGAATGATAGATGATCAAAATCAGCCCTGCCTTGTGATAGCTGAACTTAACATTTCATGACTTAACCTGCCCAGCCTTCTACATCATCTCAGGGGCCTTCCCTATAAACAATTATGACTTTACAAAGCTTTTTGTTTCCAGAACCTGTCTTTGCTTTATTTCTATTCTGAATCTTATAAATCAACTCATAGATTATATAATACTGAATTCCACTATCTTTCTCAATTACATGATCAGATATACTCTAACATATTAGAAGAAGATTTTTTAAAAGAGGTACTTTCAAAAACTCATAAACAGGCCTGAGTTTTAGGGGCTCTGCCACTAAGTTACTCTGACCCTAAGCTAATCATTTAATCTTGCTGTGCCTTGATTTCTTCACCAGCAAGGTTTTTTAAAGTTCCCTTTAGCATTAAAATTTTTAAATAGGCTTCCCTGGTGGCTCGGAAGGTAAAGAATCTACCTGCAATATGAGAGATCCAAGTTTGATCCCTGGGTCAGGGAGATCCCCTAGAGAAGGGAATGGTTACCTACTCTAGGATTTTTGCCTGGAGAATTCTATAGACAGAGGAGCCTGGCAGGCTGCAGTCCAGGGGTTTGCAAAGAGTCGGACATGACTGAGCGACTCTCACTTTCAGCATTAAACTAAAAAGTCATAACTCTAGAAACCACTTCATGTGGTTTTTGAGCCAGACTTCTAGTATTTGGCCAGGAAAATGCCCAACCACTCTCAACAAACTAAAAAGACCCAGAAACTGTTGGTACCATAATTACTTTTAGACTCTCTCCTGGCCCTGACTACAGAACCCAGATGAACATGCAATGTCTTCTAAGGCTCTCTCTCATTAGAATGATTTTCTTTTCTACATGAATATAATATTTAGAGAAAATTCATAAATAAATGATATGTGCAAATCTATTTAGTTACCATTCTGACCCTAGTCTGGGCTTATCTCCTGTGGCTGAATAAGCGAAATAGGGCTGAAAAGATGATGGCCCAAAGGCATAGCACTTTGACACTTATTGAGTCTTCGGAAGATTGAATGTCTTATCAAATTTTATTTATCCTATGCACAGTTTACCTAAAAATTCTATTAGTTTCAGATATTTAGATTGTATTTTACTTTAGGCCATGATACCCAGTTTTTTTTTTTTTTTTTAACATATATGTTCTTTTCTAGTTCCTTTTCCATTATAGGTTATTACAAGATATTGAGTATAGTTCCCTGTGCTGTACAGTAGGTGCTTGTTGTTTACCTATTTTATATATAGTAGTTGGAGAAGGCAGTGGCGCCCCACTCCAGTACTCTTGCCTGGAAAATCCCATGGAGGAGCCTGGTGGGCTGCGGTCCATGGAGCCACTAAGAGTCGGACATGACTGAATGACTTGACTTTCACTTTTCACTTTCATGCATTGGAGAAGGAAATGGCAATCCACTCCAATGTTCTTGCCTGGAGAATCCCAGGGACGCAGGAGCCTGCTGGGCTGCCGTGTATGGGGTCACACAGAGTCGGACACGACTGAAGCGACTTAGCATAGCATAGCATAGCATAGCATAGCATAGCATAGCAGCAGCAGTGTGCATATGTTAACCCCAAAATCCTGATTTATCTCCCCACTCTGCCCCCACTATCCCCTTTGGTAACCCTAAGTTGTTCACAATATTTATTTTGGATCTTTGCTTACATCTTCCAAAAGTAGAATTTTGGGCCAAAGAGTGTGACCAGTTTTAGGCTCTTCATACATTTTGTCAAAATGATTCTCACTTTACAACCCAATAGCAATTACCTAGATCACTACTTGGACTGAATTTGAAATTTAACTGTTTTTTCTCTTGCGCATATAAGGAAGTCTAACCACTGAGCAGGGAAAGAGAATGAGGGCTTAAGATGAACAAGTTTCTCTCATCTCTGCTAATGTATACCACCACCCCCTTTAGGATCAACTTACAACTTAAAAAACTAATATTTATTTTTGGGTAAAGATTGAAAAAGAACATAAAAAAATAAAATTATTATAACTGTGCAGCTTTTGGGGGAGGGAGCAACCTTGTTTCCAAGTTTTTGTCTTTCCATTCCATCCCTGAGAACCTTTAAAAACAAAATTTTACCTCATGTGCCTCATACAAAAGACATTTACCTCCAAATAAGAAAGCCTCAAAACAGGTGTTGCCAAATTAAAACAAATTATCTTTAGTAAATTTTTTCTGATAATAAAAATAATCTATGATCATTTTAAACTATTTGGAAAGAAAAGGTTTACTTCCAGAAAGACAGATTGATAAACATAACAAAATTAGGTTAATATTGAATATACAGTTCATAATCTTGAGAGTCCCTTGGACAGCAAGGAGTTCAAACCATCAATACTAAAGGAAATCAACCCTGAATATTCATTGGAAGGACTGATGCTGAAGCTGAAACTCCAATACTTTGGCCACCTGATATGAAGAACTGACTCATTGGAAGAGACCCTGATGCTGGTAAAGATTGAGGGCAGGAGGAGTAGGGGACGACAGAGGATGAGATGGTTGGATGGTATCACTGACATAATGGACATGAGTTTGAGTAAACTCTGGGAGATAATGAAGGACAGGGAAGCCTGGTGTGCTGCAGCACATGGGGTTGCAAAGAGTCAGACACGACTTAGCGACTGAAAAGCAACTCTACTATTTGTCACCTAATATTATGAAACAGGGTTTTTGCCACATCATACAATTTTCTTTTTTTTTTAAGAACATGATTTTTAAAGACTAGGCAATTTTCCATTTAATGGAGAAACTGTAATTCATTTTTGAACATATAATTTTTTTCTAACTTTATGATAAATAATTCTGTACTGAACATCCTTATATCTTTGATTACATCTTAGATTATTACTTTGGATAGGTTCCAAGAATGAGCCTTTGTAAATATTGTGAAATTGCTTTACAGAAAGTTCATACCTATTCAAATTATCACTGCTGCTGCTGCTAAGTCGCTTCAGTCGTGTCCGACTCTGCGACCCCATAGACGGCAGCCCACCAGGTTCCCCCAACCCTGGGATTCTCCAGGCAAGAACACTGGAGTGGGTTGCCATTTCCTTCTCCAGTGCATGAAAGTGAAAGGTGAAAGTGAAGTCGCTCAGTCATGTCCGACTGTTAGCGACCCGATGGACTGCAGCCCACCAGGCTCCTCAGTCCATGGGATTTTCCAGGCAAGAGTACTGGAGTGGGGTGCCATTGCCTTCTCCAAAACTATCACTGCTGCTGCTAAGTCACTTCAGTCGTGTCCGACTCTGTGCAACCCCATAGACGGAAGCTCACCAGGCTCCCCTGTCCCTGGGATTCTCCAGGCAAGAACACTGGAGTGGGTTGCCATTTCCTTCTCCAATGCATGAAAGTGAAAAGTGAAAGTGAAGTCGCTCAGTCATGTCCGACTCTTAGCGACCCCATGGACTGGAGCCTACCAGGCTCCTCCGTCCACGGGATTTTCCAGGCAAAAGTACTGGGGTGGGGTGCCATTGCCTTCCCCCAAAACTATCACTAGCACTGTATAAAAGAATACCTATAACAATGAACCTTCATGAATGCTTGGTATTATTCTTTTAAGTCTTTGTCAAAGATATCTCATCATTTTTTCCAAGTAGCTTTCAAACCATATAAGGGTAACTTCACTTATTTATTTATACACCTTTTACTGAAAGAGACTGCAAGTATCTGCCTCTAAAATTGCTCAGATTTTGATGAAAGGCAAGTTATATCCCTTAGCAGCATCTGGGTTGGGTAGCTGCTGAGTTTTGTGGTCAATTAGAATTAGTTATCATCATCCCCTAGAGTTTCCCTAAGTGTCTGGTCACAATTGCTTCATGATTAGCTTTATTGTTATAAAATATTGAGAAATGTGTAGAACAGATACCCAGTCATACCTCCTGATTTGCATGGAGCTCAGAAGTCCTTTGAGAAATAAAATGAAACTCTTTACAGTTGGTGTTAAGAGATATATAGACCTAATAATCTGTGGGTCCCCAAAGTAATTTGGAGTGGAGGAAAGGCAGAGAAAGCTGAGTGAGAAGGAGTGGAGTGGAGTGGGCCAAACTGTGTAGATGGATATCAAAGAGAGCATTTTCTCCTGGAAGAATAAAAACCTAGACTTGGCCCACCTCTGAGCTAGCCACTGAGGGCTGAAAGAACAGTAATCCAGGTAAGCAAATTATTGTGATATGTGAACACCCTTTTTCAAGAGGGAGTCATCAGAAATAGGAGACTTCTAAAGTGTACAAATAATACCAGGAAACAGTCCTGAGATCAGCAGAGGAGGGGGCAGAAACCCATGGGAAGAGAAGGAATCTGTTGTCCTAAAGAAGGTGGTTCAAGGAGAAGAGTGACAGCTGGAAGTTAGAGGAATGAGCACTGCTTCAAGGGAGCCAGAAACCAGTGTTTCTGATAATTTTGAAAGGACAGCCCTGATGCTTCAACCTACCTCCTGATCCCACCCAACCAGTCCTCCAGAGATTCCAACATTGAAAATGACCCTCTACAAGGTCAAACTCTTAGAAATTCATTATGAAAAAGATTACAGCTTGCTAGTCGAGAGAGTGAGGACTTCACTCATTAAGATATGTGGGGTACAAATCTGAAAGATGTATTCTCATCAACTGATGAAGCCTTTTCAACTTTGTGAAATTTATGGACATCTTATCTGGCTGGAACATAGTGTGTACATCCACTATTGATTAAGAAAATCTTTTTACTTCTCAAATTAAAAACCTATTAGGGGAACTTCCCTGGTGGTCCAGTGGTTAAGACTCCATGCTTCCAATGCAGGGGCAAGGGTTTGAACTAAGATCCCACATGCTGTGGGTGGCCAAAAAACACAAAACTTTTGGTTACGGAGAGTTCCCTAGGGGCCTAGTGATAAGGATTCCAGGATTTCACTGCCGTGGCCTGTGATCAGTTCCTGGTCAGGGAACTAAGATCCTGTAAGCTGTGAAGCACAGAAAAGAAAAAAAAAGAAACTGTTTGTTGTTATAAATTCCATCTTTATATTTGCCAGTTTGTAGTCATTATTAATAATGGCCCACACCAGCCAGATGTGATTCTAATGAGCAGCCATGTTTAAAAACAAGACCATATGATGATCTTCTATCTAATTTGTTTCACTTTTTCTATCTCATATTCAGTGCTCCCATATCATTTAGTTTATTTTGAATTTATCCATCTCTTTTTTGTTGTTCTTTCTCATGCCTTTATCAAGTATAGCAAAAAGACTTTTATGTAAATTTATATAGTATGTATAATATATGTACTTTAGAAAATACGAATTTTTGCTTAGCTAAAAAGTTTATGACATTTTGGTTCCACTTATTTGACTAAGTATGAATAGAATGCTAGATTTCTAATTTATATTCACTCAAAACTTTGACATAGTTCCACTTATTCTGGCATCTAGTATTACTGCTGAAAGTCTAGAAAGCTTATTTTTTTTAGTGTGTTTTTTTTTTTAAATTTTGAATGAGGCTTGAAACTTCTATTTCTGAGGATAAAAAGAAATACTATGTTAAAAAAAACAGGAAATTAACATGTGATATAGTATTATTGATTATAGATTCTGTTGAAATTTTACAAAATTTTGTGTTAGTGTCCATTATTTATTTTCATACATTATTAAAGATTCCACATTGTATTTAATTGCATTGATTATCTTTAGCTGCATGCAACAAATTCTGATAAATTCTCTTTTCATTTTATTGTTACAAATATTTTCTAATTTTCCTTGCTATGGCTTCTTAGATATGCTCATCATTTAAAAGTGGACATTTAATTTCCATGTACATGGTGTTTTTAAAGTATCTTTGATATTAATTTCTTATTTTCTTCTCTGCAATCACCATCTGTTTTTTCAGTCTTTTAACTTTATTGAGGCTTTCAATGGCTAAATCAAAGATCTCTCTTGGTAAATGTCACATTGCACTTGAAAATACGTGGCTTGTTTTCAACTATCTTTTGGTATTGATTTCTGATATAATTCCAGTGATGAGACTACAGACTATCTATGGTTTCAATATTTTTAGACCAGAAATCCTGGCACCTGGTTTTACGTCCCTGGATATGTTCCAGTGTTTCCTGCTTTATAGTCTATGGGAATTTGAATAGAAATTGTAACTTGCTATTGTGTAAAAATTATATAAATATTAATCATGTTGAAAAAATATCCTGTGATTTACCACATGAAAAAGAATGCATGTATATATATATGTATAATTGAATCACTTTTCTCTACAGCAGAAATCAACACAATGTTGTAAATCATCTATACTTGAATAAAATAAAATAAAATTTTAAATTAAAAAAATGGACCACAAATTCCTCCAAATAGTTCTTTTTGCTTAGAAAAAATATGTACACATAGACTAATATATACACACATTTACATCCATGCATACATACATAAACATGTAACATGTTATTAATAGTTTTAACTTCACAGTGATAAAAAGGAAACCGGTTTCATTTTCCTCCTGTTACTGTGCTATGTGGAATCTCTTCTTCTGAGTGAGGAGCAGATCCCTAATGATATCTTGGGCAGACACCACAGTATTTCCAATACTTTGTAATTAAAAAACACACTGTCTGGTTTAAAGTCAAATTTCATTTCATACATATTTTCATTAGCCATGGTCCATGGCTCCAGAGACCTGCAGTGAGTTTGGTCATTACTTGGGTTGCAGTCAAGGGAAGTGGGTCTCACTTTTCACTTCCTCTATCTATTTCTGAATTTATTTCTCTGGTGGTGGGGGTTGTGAGGGAGAATAAGAGAGAATGTTTCTTTATTGATTGCCTACACTTGTGGTCCTCTGTTGGTTGCTGCCTCTCACTTGCTCCGGCTGCCTTCTATGTAACAAGGGCCCAAATATATCTTCTCACTTGGGCTCAAGAGTAAGGGCTTCTGCAGGATTTCTTCTGGAAGGGCAATACTGGGATGGAAGAGGATGCTATGAAGCCATACATCTGTACAGTTCCACAAAATGGAGTCTGTCTCTACATCGCCATGTCTAGCTTTCCCAAGCCCGTTCACCCTGTAGTCAGCTCTCACCCATCTGCCATCTGTCTCCACTTCTGTTTTCCCTTGTTCATGTGCATACATGGGCTAGTTGATGAATTGACTGCTTTTGCTGAAATCCCAAGATTCTCTTCAGGGAACAAGATCTAGTCTCATTTATTAGGCACCCCCAGGTGGCTCAGTGGTAAAGAATCTGCCTACCAAACAGGAGATGTGAGTTCGATCCCTGGTTGGCAAGATTCCCTGGAGAAAGAAATGGCAGCCTCCTCCAGTATTCTTGCCTGGGCAATCCCATAGACAAGGGAACCTGGTGGGCTACAGTCCACAGGGTAGTGAAAGAGTCGAACATGACTTAGAGATAAAACAACAACCTCTGTAAGCAATTGTCCTGACCTTCTCTTCCTTACTTGACTTGTGTGGATTTTGGGTGGGGGTGGTAAGCATCACCCTTCCTCTTTCCATGGTAGTCTGTGAGGAATAAACAGAGATCCCACATAAACCAACAGCGTCTGACTTCAAAGACTTTTCCCAACCCTGCCACTATTCCTGGTCTTCTATTTATAGGACTGTAAAGGAATACTTGAGATGATGGCTGAGGCTGGAGGAAGGGGAGGGGGTATACTAGGGTAATGACTGGATGCAACAGAACTAATTTCCTGGTTGTTTTTAGCCCTAATAGAGATGTCAGCCCACAAATGTTTGAGCTTCCTTGGAGGATGTCACTGTAGAATAGGTTACCTTATGATCCTGTGCCCATAGTGGAGCTAAATGGTACTAGTCCCAAATCAAGGGCAGGAGAAGACTTATGTCTCAGTTCAACAGTCAGACAGAGAAAGTGAATTCTCTCTTTATCTCCTATTTTGTTCTATTCAAGCCTAGGTAAAGAACCACAACTAGCTGAGGTGCCTTGCTGAGGACAAAGGGAATATGAAGTGGGTAGTTGAGGAAAATAGCTATAAATACCAGCTACAACCATGTAACCAGCTGCAGAAGTTAGGGCTATAATAGTTACAAGTATTTCTTCCTAGATTTCTTACATTTTGTATTTAAGCAATTATTTTTGTCTGTCTCATTATGTTTGTCTTATTTCTTTATCACCTAAGATACAATGACAGTTAACTTTATATCATAGTTTTAAATATATTAAAAAGAAGACTGACCATTACCCTAGGACCCTGCATCCTCTTTTGGAGAATGGTTCATGTGTTTTGGTTGTTTGCAGGATGTGTGATGTCAGGTGGAAGCATGACTTTGTGGTTGTCTTTATTCAGAGGTTAAGTATGGTTCATGGAGGTGTGTGTGTGTGCCAAATTGACAAACAGTAGACTTCAATGGTCTTTTTGACCTGTCAACTTGGCAACGCTACAGCTTCCAGTTACTAAACCAAAAAAATCCATAATCAATTAAAGTTGATTTTAAGTAAGAGCAATTGTTCTGGATAATTTGGATGACACCATTCAATCAATTGAAGGATCTTAAAGTAGAACTGAGGCTTCCATGAAGAAAGAGAAGTTCCACCTGTGAACAGCAACTTCGGCATATGCCTGATTTCCAGCCGCCCTTCCTGACAGCCTGCCCTGTGTATTTTAGACTTGCCTAGGCGGCCCCCACAATCGCATAAGCCAACTCCTTGCAATAAATCTCTTAATATATGTCTCCTACTGTTTCTGCTTCTCTGATACACATGCCAAAAGAGAATTAAGGCTGCAGATAGAATTAAGATTGCCAATCGGCTGCAGTTGACTTTAAGATAGGGGGCTTTAGCTTAGATCATCCAAGTGAACAAAGCACAGCCTTAAGTGTAGTTAAATGTCGAAGAGGGAGGCAGAAGGGTCAATATGAGTGATGCAGCGTGAGAGAGACTGGACTGCCAACGCTGGCTGTGAACGTAGAAAGGAGCCATGAGCCAACATGGTGGCAGCCTTTAGAAGCTGGCATCGATGAGGAAACTGCTTTTCCCCTAAGCTGCGAGAAGGAATGCGGCCCTGCTGACGTCTTGAGTTAAGCCCAGTGAATACAACTTCCAGCTTCTGACCTCCCAAACCGTTAAGACAATAAATTTCAGTTGTCTTAAGCCACTAAGTTTGTTTGGCAATTTGTTACAGCAGCGATTAGAAACTAATATATCAAATATAAGAAAACTGTCAACATTTTCCTTAGACTAAGATACAGAGTTAGGAGTATTTCTTCCTGGTTTTGTTGTAAATATGTTTGCATGCATTTTAAGCACTTATTTTTGTTTTCTTCCCTCTTATCCCTATATCACTTAAGATACATTAATGACAATTAACTTTAGATCACATTTTTTAGAATATAAAAAAGAAGAGTGAATATTAACTACAGCAGAGGATAAACTAGAAAGGGAGAAACCTGGGGCTGATGGAGTGTACCCACAAAGGAAACAAACTTGGAAGAGAGGCCCCCTTCCCAAGGCCAGGATTCAGCTTCTACTACTAAAGAAATCCACTGGACAGAGAAGATTTGGGTGCTGTTCTGATCCACAGGTGATTGGAGCAGAGGCTGGCAGGCAAGGAATTTCAGTTGGAACCAGCAAGCCAGGAACACTCTTCTGGGATGCACGCAAACTGAGGCTGGCAAACTGGAAGCCTTGGCTAAGACTCACCAGGAATTCCGCTTCTGGGAACTCTGCAAGGGAAGCCATCCACAAGAGGGGAAAGCCATCCACAAGAGGTACTGCACCTCAGAAGTTGGTGTAAAGCCACCACAGGAGATGCTGGGTAGAGACCCCTGCAGGCAGGTGCTGTGTTCTGTTGGCCATCGGACTCTGTAGGCTCCACACACACATGCTGTGGGAGCCTGGCCTGCCGAAGCTAGCCCAGGGAAAGAGGTGCTAGATAGAAGGAGCACAAATGGGTGAACACAAAGGACACTCCTCCTCTTGCCATGTCCCTCCAGCGCCCTCTACTGACAAAGCTTAATAATCCACCAGCTGCAAAGGAGAGATGCTTATAAAACCCAGCTCCAGAACACTGGATTTAGAGCTGAGCAAGCCAAACGATGGATTTGGAGCTGACAGCAATATCTTGATAATTGGAACACTGTCAAAACCATTCTCTTTATGTGTTTGTATTTGCATGTTCATCATAAAAAATGGATTTGCAAATCAACTCCCCAGGTATCTAAACCCTAAGGTTTCTTTAGACATCACCATCACTACCACCATGTTCAGAGAATTTCAAGGCAATGAAAAACATTTCCTGAGACTTGCTCTAGGACAGATGCTCGCACACATTATCTCCCTGATGCAGGATGACAATCTTCATTGTTATATATAAGCATTATGTAAGTACTTGCTTTGTTGTTAGTTGCTAAGTTATGTCCAATACTTTTGTGATCCCATGAACTGTAGCCCCCCAGGCTCCTCTATCCATGGGGTTTTCCTGGAAAGAATATTGGAATGGGTTGCCATTCCCTTCTCCAGGGGATCTTCCTAAGCTAGGGATCAAACCACACCTCCTGCATTGGCAGGTGGGTTCTTTACTGTTGAGCATCAGGTAACTAACTACATGCTACTATTCTTTTTATTTTTAACAAGCATATGATGAAGTTCCAGAACACACAGCTATTAAGTAATGGATCTAAAAACCTGAATGTAGGACCAACTAACTAGAAAATTGCTGCTCTTCACTAACTCAGCCTGACTTTATCACCAAGAGACTAATTTTTGTGTAATGTGCTAAGAAATTCCATGTACTGGGCAAAAAATGTGGTGCCTCAACTATGGTCCTGCCTTTGTGAAATCCTGCTGGCAAGATTTTTTAGGATGACATCTTATCTGAGAAAGCATTTAAAAATTCAATAGAAGTTATGGGTTTTTTTAAGAAATTTGATAGCTTCATTCTGATTACATTAAAAGTGCAGTTGTACTCACATCTCTGCCTCCATGAGATTTTATCAGCTTAACATCTGTGGAGCACTAAGTAAATGTTAGGCATTAACTAAGTTAGGCATTCTGCTCAATTCTGTGCATGCCTCTTCCTATGTAATCTTTGCCACAGGCCAGTGAGTAGGGATTAATAGCCCCATTTTCAGATGACAACTGAGACTAGAGAAGCTGAATAATTTTACCAAGTCATCATATAAGTGGTGGCACTGGAATTTGAATCCAAAATAAGTCTGCCTCCAGAGCGCAAGTTCGTAATCATGAGGCCAGGGTTCATCTAGTCAAACCTATGTTGTACAATTTATTTCAAATATTTTAGATTTTTAAGTTTGAAAAACATAAAATGGGCTTAATATATTAATAAAAGAAATTGGGTCTTTGAGATTATTAGGCTTCTTTAAGAATGTTAAGTGATCATACATGGATAGCCCATTTCTAACCATTTGAGTAGCAGGAAAAGAGTTTCTTATATAGTACCTCTTACCCATCTTCATTAATTTCAAGTGAGATAGGACAGACCTATAGGTTTGATCTTCCCTAGTGGCTCAGTGGTAAAGAATTCACCTTCCAATGCAGGAGACATGGGTTTAATTCTTGGGTCAGGAAGATTCTCTGGAGGAAGAAATGGCAACCCATTCATTCCAGTACTTTTGTCTGGGAAATCCCATGGACAGAGGAGCCTACAGGGATTGATGCTGAAGCTGAAGCTCCAATACTTTGGCCACCTGATGTGAAGACCCAGCACATTGGGAAAAACCCTGATGCTGGGAAAGATTGAGGGCAGGAGGAGAAGAGGGCGACAAAGGATGAGATGGTTGGGTAGCATCACCGACTCAATGGACATGAGTTTGAGCAAGCTCCAGAAGAGTGAAGGACAGGGAAGCCTGGCATGCTGCCGTCCATGGGCTCGAAAAGAGTCAGACAGGACCGAAGGACAGAACAACAAACAATGACAAAGGGCCTTCTCCAGGCCTTTCAATCTGTGGACATGGGTCAATTATAATATCTTCCTGGGACTTCAGGCAGCTCCATGGCTAGGACTGCGTGTGCTAGGTTGCATCAATCATTCCAACTCTTTGCAACCCCATGGATTGTAGCCCTCCAGGCTCCTCTGTCCAAGGGATTCTCCAAGCAAGAATACTGGAGTGGCTGCCATGCCCTTCTCCAGGTTGCTAGGTCTAAAAGTTGTAATTACCAAGAGTTGGTAATTACTGTTCTAATTAATGGAAATTTCACCTTGCATAATTTTCCCAATTCCCAGACTTCTCTGAATAAACTCCTCCTTTCAAGTATCATACCACACGGTGGCAGCCTGGTTTCTTGTTTTCTCTTCTGTATTTTCAAGGTTGAAATCCTCAGTATTACTGAATGAGTAGTGGGGTTGGGAAAAAATCAACTGATTTAGGACCAAGTTTCTGAAGGAAACTAGTGGGGAGAAAAAAGTGTGGGCCTTCGTTGCCTTATTTATGAAACTGCATTAATTTCCAAAGTCTCTTCAAAGCTCTGATTTATGATTCTGAAGCTGACTTGACACTGAACTTGAATCTGCTAAGACTGAGAGAAGAGGATGATGAGACAAAGCCTTCAGGAGCAAGCTAACAAGCACAGGCAAAGAGTAAGATGAGCAAGGGCATGAAGTGAGGTGCTCCCAGCATCTTCCAGATGGAACATAAGAAAACCAGTTCAGCAAACCTCTTTGAATGTTTGAGGGTCTCCTGGGCAAAACAAATTAAGAAGACTGTGATGGAGGTTATACATGAGCTGGAAAACACTGGTTGTGTTTAATTCCCAGATCCTATAAAATGTACTTAAAACCAATCATTGTGTATAAAACTACCACCTCAGAGGAAAACCAGAAAGAATTAATTCCCAATGAAAGTAACTCTAACAGCTGCTCCTAGGACAAATACAAAAACATTCTAATTCAATCATGGCATGGTTTCAGGGGGAAAACCAATACCTAATCAATAACGTTGTAGCTCTTCTGAAGAAAAAATAATAGAAAGATAGTAGTCTGCATGGTGTCTAAAATAGGGGAAACAGAAAGTTATAATGTCTTCTGTAGCATTGTTTAGGAGAGAAGGTCTTGGCGCATTACATATACATTTGGATCCATTTGAGGTTAATGTCTTTTTTTCAGCTTTCTTGGGGTTTCTTCTGTCTTTCTTTTCTAACTTGATACTTCCCTAATGACTTTTCAGGCTTTAATCCTTAGACCAAGTAAAAGGCTTGTTAATTGTGTTAGCTAAAACTTCTGTAGCTCTATTAATTTTTATTGCTTTATCTATCAATAATTCAGAGATTTATTAGCATATCAGCTCTGATATAATTTTGTCAATTTCTCATCATATATCTATTAAGTTTGTGCTTATCTTCCCAATATTAATATGGCTACTAGTTTTTAATGGTTAATATTTTTTGGAATCTTTTGCATTTTTTAGTTTGCATTCTTTCTGTTCTTTATAAAAAAATATTTTGGCAACAATATAGTTTTCTTTTTTTTTTTTTAATTTTTAATCCACCAGAAAAGTCTCTTTTTAAAACTGGTGAGCTTAATATTTATACACAGATTATAGTTGAACTATTTTTAATCTATTACTATATTTTCTGATTTTTTTGCATGTGAGGTTAAGCCATTTACGTGTATTATGCTTACTGGAAATTTAGAACATGTTTCTTCTCTTTATGTTCTCTTTTATTTTACTATATGTTTTTTCTCTCTTGACTTTCTTTATATCCATTTAATTATTTATTTATTTTGTTCTTTAATTTTTGCCTTCTACTAGATGGGAATTTATGTCTATTTTCTACTATTTAAAAGAATAGCAGTAGTCTTCTAGTAATCTTACTTAACAACTCAACAATACCTAGTGCTGCTGCTGCTGCTGCTAAGTCACTTCAGTCGTGTCCGATTCTGTGCGACCCCATAGACAGCAGCCCACCAGGCTCCCCCATCCCTGGGATTCTCCAGGCAAGAACACTGGAGTGGGTTGTCATTTCCTTCTCCAATGCATGAAAGTGAAAAGTGAAAGTGAAGTTGCTCAGTCGTGCCCGACTCTTCGCGACTCCATGGACTGCAGTCTACCAGGCTCCTCTGTCCATGGGATTTTCCAGGCAAGAGTACTGGAGTGGGTTGCCATTGCCGTCTCCGATACCTAATGTTACACATACCTTAACTCCTCTTTTAAACAAGTCTAAGGATGCTCTTTTTGCATCAACTTCCACTGTGCTTCCCCAACTTATGCATGCATGCTAACTTGCTTCAGTCGTGTCTGACTCTTTGCAATCCTATGGATTGTAGCCCGCAAGAATACTGGAGTGGAATGCCATGCCCAACTCCAGGGAATCTTCCCAGCCAGGGACTGAAATTTCTACTCCTGCAGCTTCTGCATTGCAGGTGGATTCTTCACCAATGAGTGACTGGGGAAGCCCCCAACTTAACTAATGGCTAAATGGCATAACATTTCTAGCATAATATTATTTTGAAACATATAAAATAATCTTGAAAATGTATATTGCCTCTAGTAGTGGAAAAATTGTGTACTTTAAGCAGCAATAAAGTACACAATTTTCCACCACTAGAGGGCAACATACATTTTCAAGATTATTTTATATATTTCAAAATAATATTATTTATCTAAACCGTGAATTGAATTATTTATCCAATGACCAAATAAAGTTTATTTCAAGGAGGTTATCTAAAGACTTATTTACCTCCTTAGTCTTTGAAAATCCAATTAAATTAACAGGAAAAAAAATATAAAAATTAATTCAGAGCACTGAAAAGAAGTCTATGATGTCAGAAGACTAGAGCAGTGGGGAAATTCTGAACCACACAAAGGAGATGTCACGCTACAGAGTTAAGTCTGGTTAGGAATAGGATGGCAGGAGGTGGCAGACTAAAGGAGACTTCACTTCGTGTGGGTTGTCTGAATGTCTACTGAGAAGTGTATTCATGTATCACCTGGTAGAATGAAAGATTACTTAGTCATTTTAAAACAAACTATATGGATAGAGATTCAATGATAAAACCTAACAGAGCTGAGAATCCTTGAAACCCAGGCCAATACTTTGGTTTCAAAATAGAGAATAAGTTTCTGTTGTTTTAAACCACCAAGTTTGTGGTACTTTGTTATAGCAGGTCTAGAAAATGAATTGGAGAAGGCAATGGCACCCCACTCCAGTACTCTTGCCTGGAAAATCCCATGGACAGAGGAGCCTGGTGGGCTGCAGTCCATGGGGTTGCTAACAGTCGGACACGACTGAGCAACTTCACTTTCACTTTTCACTTTTATGCACTGGAGAAGGAAATGGCAACCCACTCCAGTGTTCTTGCCTGGAGAATCCCAGGGATGGGGAGCCTGGTGGGCTGCCATCTCCGGGGTCGCACAGAGTTGGACACGACTGAAGTGACTTAGCAGCAGCAGCAGCAGAAAATGAATGCAACCTTGACAGCTTCAATATAAAAGTGGGGAGGAGATAAAGGAGAATGATTACTAAATACAAATAACCATATGGATATAATAAGCTAATAAATAACATACAAAGATACTGCAGTCCCTGGTTCTGTAATTGTTCAGGAGACCATAATTCATACCTATGGCCCTCATTTTCCACTACCCATTCTGTATGTCCCCTGCCTTCAGTCAGAACCTCAACCGGTTGGGATTCTTTGCTTGGTGAAATGATCCAAATCTTCATTTCCAAAGATTCTTAGTCCTCAAGAAAATTACTTTTTATTTTTTGTTGATTTAATTTTTCATTAGCCTTGATACTAGACATGAAAGTGCTAAGAGGTTACCCGGAAAATCTTCTGGGTTCCAGACTCTGGTCCTTTCCCCTACTGTGTAGAATAAGCAAGTCAATTTCCCCTTGGTAACCGGGACCAATCACTCCAGCCTGCAGATTATCCCATTTTTGTTTTGGTGGTATAAGGAACCCCAAATGACCAGTTGGTAGTCTCGTCATTCAATGTAGTGGAACCATAGCATATCCTGAAGGTGCATTCTCCCCATGGGGACTAAGATCTCTATACCACCAGCAGCAAAGTTTTTAGGTAAGGGAAGAAAAATCCTGAGAGCAGACTGTTAGGTGAAATTGTGAAAAGAGACACTCACTGCCACACCTTGATTCTAATGGATTTTGCCTACGAGAGAGAGAAAGCCATATAATGGTCTCTGATTCAAAACATAATCCGGTCAAATAGAATCCTATTTTTCCAGAGTACTGCTTCCCAACTGACCATAACAGTGTCATTAGTAAGTCATTTTAAAGTTCAGTTAAGCCAGTTGCTTCCAAGTGATGACATAAGTGGTAAGGTCAGTTAATTCCGTAGACATGGACCCACAGCTACACTTCCTTTGCTCTGAACCAAGTACCCTGATTAGATGCAGTGTTGTGTGTAATACACCAGTGGTAGATAAACCACTTTGTGACTTCACAGTGGTGTTGGCAGAAACATTATGAGTAGTCAAGGCCAAACCATTTCTAGAACATGTAATTATTCTAATGAGGGCAAATCTTTGCTCTCTCAATGATGGAAGAGGTCCAATGTAATCAACCTGCCAGATGGCTGGTTCATCACCCTGGGGACCAGGGCCATATCAGAGACTCAATGTTGTTTTTCTGCTCTTGACAAATTAGGCATTTGGCAACAGTGTCAGCAAGATGACCCTTACCATGGGAAAATCCAGGTTGCTGAGCACATGCACAGCCTACCCTACCACCACGGCCACTGTGCCCACAAGCCCACAGAGCAAACTCTGAGGTGGCTGGGCAAATCCAGAGTGTGCCATTTTGTCCACCTAATTATTGACAGTCTCCTCTACAGCGGGTACCCTTACTGTACATTCAAATAAGACACAAATATCTTCACAGTCTACGCCCATTCAGAGAAATCCATCCATATTCAATATTTCTTTCCCATACTTCCTCATCTCCAGTCTTCCAGTCCCATTCCATCTAGAAAAACCATTAGCAACTGCCCATTCTGGTCATTTCTCACACCAGACATGGCAGATAAATATACTATTCAAATTATGCCCATTTGAAAGATTTTTCTTTACCCTTGACTGTCCTTCAGACCCAGTGGCTTCCCCAGACACAGTGGCTGGGGAAGCCACTGTGCTGCCAGAGGTAGATTCTAGAAAAGTCTCCCATGCTTCAGGTGCCTGACAGGGGAGCAAAATTTTTTCCTCCTTCAATGTCACTCCAGCACTTTTTCTACTGACAAAGCTTAACACTGTGATAGTTAACAAAAGAAGACTGTTTACTGTATCAAGACCCACCTTCATAGAACGGGCACACAGAGTGAATTTGGAACTAAGAGTCATAACTCAATCACAGTACAGTTATTATATAATCGTCCTACCTCAGCTCAGAAACCCACCGCTCTGTCAACCACTGTGGCTACTGTACCTCCCATTTGGACTCACATTAGGTTGGAGGTAGGTAAAGAGTAGATTTTTTCCCCCAAAATAAGGAAAAAGTATTCTTCCCAAAAAAGGAGGCAGTTCTGGGTTGTTCAGTTCAGTTCAGTCGTGTCTGACTCTTTGCGACCCCATGAATCGCAGCACACCAGGCCTCCCTGTCCATCACCAACTCCCAGAGTTCACTCAGACTCATGTCCATGGAGTCAGTGATGCCATCCAGCCATCTCATCCTCTGTCGTCCCCTTCTCCTCCTGCCCCCAATCCCTCCCAGCATCAGAGTCTTTTCCAAATGAGTCAACTCTTCGCATGAGGTGGCCAAAGTACTGGAGTTTCAGCTTTAATATCATTCCTTCCAAAGAAATCCCAGGGCTGATCTCCTTCAGAATGGACTGGTTGGACCTCCTTGCAGTCCAAGGGACTCTCAAGAGTCTTTTTCAACACCACAGTTCAAAAGCATCAATTCTTTGGCTCTCAGCCTTCTTCACAGTCCAACTCTCACATCCATACATGACCAATGGAAAAACCATAGCCTTGACTAGATGGACCTTTGTTGCCAAGTTGGACCTTTGTTCTGGGTTGACAAAACAATAAATGTTCCCTTCACATCATCCTTGGCTCCACAATACACACACACACACAGTTTTCTCCATATTTATAGTTTCTCTTGACATAAAGTGATGATCTCATAAGAAAGTGAAAATGTACTCAATTCCTACCCAGTAGGAGGAAACTCAAAGTCATATCCAGCACAAATTCAGAGTTTTTGGGTGTAGTCAGTCTTAACAGGTCCAGATGTAGCTAACTGATGAATAATAAATTTTCCCCAATACACAAATATACAATAAAGGAGGTGGGGTGGGATAACAAAAACTAATAAGAAAGGGCAAAAAGGAGACACAACATGTGATAGCTGTGAGATCACATCATATCCTATTGGACAAGAGTAACAAGCAGAGAACTGAGATCTCTGGTGAGCCAAAGTGCCCAGACTTCTTTTATCTATTATTCTCAAAGACCCTGCCTTAGGGGAGTGGTAAGAAGGAATCTCTTGGGACTACCTCAGCAACTGAATTCATCTTCCTACAGAGATGGAGAATGGGACATTGTCTTTGAGGCAGTACACCGGTTGGTAGATGCTTTTTGCCAGGGTGAGGACTTTCTGGCAACACGTTCAAACTTACTTGGCTGCCAGTCAATGTCATTTGGGGAAAATCCATTAGCTTGTTATCAGAAATCTCACTGAGACATAAACTTTGAATATGGACTCTGCCCTTCCTGTTTCTACCTCTTGGAAACTGACCTGGCAACTCCATCAATCTCCCTAGATCTCCATGCACTGTCTTTGCCATAGACACTATCTGAGCACAGAGGGAGGGAACAGCTGGCATCATAAAATCAGGTTACAGTATCAGACTCTGTCCCATAAGTTGTGCACTACTTAATTGGCAAACTGGGAGGAACTACTCTTTCAATTGGGGTACAGAGTGTATAACAGGAGATATACAGGAAGAATTCTGAGAAATGAGGATCCCTGACACCACTGCTCTGCTTGATCACTGCATTCATAGTTAATGTGTTAACTTCACGTGGGGCAGAAAATTTCGTTGTTTCAATTGGCAGAGTAGATATTATCTGATCTCTACTAGTGTAGGATAACTAAACTGCTGGCAGAAAGGATTCCTCTTAACAATGCTGTTTAAGTACCATTCCACTACCGCTTGCCTCTTCAGAAAGGCTATGCTGAATAGTTTTTCTATATCAAAGCACTAAAGGAGATAAGTCAACATATCCCAATAGCCTGACTTTTTTTTAGCTAAGTTCATAAAACTGGAGCCTTAATGGGCATAACTATGGTAAAGGATCAGATTTGTTACCAACCCAACACAAATATTTCTATAAATACAAAGTTGCATGTTTAGATATAACAGTAATGTCAGATTACTGAAAGTCTCAAAATGTTCCTCTTGATTTCTATACCTATTTCATTGCTGATCAGTACAGTTTACAGATGGGCTTTTGCCTTTATATCACATTTTAAACAGCATTTATCCAACTTATAAAGCTTACTCTTTTACCAGCCTAAATATCAATTTCTATATTAATCAAGAGTCTTGGTTTGGCACAATGAGGTACCATCTTACGCCGGTCAGAATGGCTGCTATCAAAAAGTCTACAAACAATAAATGCTGGAGAGGGTGTGGAGAAAAAGGAACCTTCTTACACTATTGGTGGGAATGCAAAATAGTACAGCCACTATGGAGAACAGTGTGGAGATTCCTTTAAAAAATGGAAATAGAACTGCCTTATGACTCAGTAATCCCACTGCTGGGCATACACACAGAGGAAACCAGAATTTAAAGAGACACGTGTACCCCAGTGTTCATTGCAGCACTGTTTACAATAGCCAGGACAAGGAAGCAACCTAGATGTCCATCAGCAGAAGACTGGATAAGAAAGCTGTGGTACATATACACAAAGGAATATTACTCAGCTATTAAAAAGAATGCATTTGAGTCAGTTCTAATGAGGTGGATGAAACTGGAGCCTATTATACAGAGTGAAGTAAGTCAGAAAGAAAAACACCAATACAGTATATTAACACATATATATGTAACTTAGAAAGATGGTAACAATGACCCTATATGAGAAACAATGAAAGAGAAACAGATGTAAAGAACAGACTTTTGGACTCTGTGGGAGAAGGCAAGGGTGGGATGATTTGAGAGAATAGCATTGAAACATGTGTATCATCATATGTGAAATAGATCGCCAGTCCAGGTTTGATGCATGAAACAGGGTGCTCAGGGCTGGTGCACTGGGATGACCCTGAGGGATGGGATGGGAAGGGGGTGGGAGGGAGGTTCAGGATGGGGAACACATGTACACCCATGGCCGATTCATGTGAATGTATGGCAAAAACCACCACAATATTGTAAAGTAATTAGCCTCCAATTAAAATAAATTAATATATACTAAAAAAAAGAGTCTTGGTTTGGAACATATTCTGTATATTCTAACTTTTCCTGGCACCTGGATAATAAATAATATTATAGCCTTACCTAGATCTTGACTAATGGAAATGGAACACATTATAAGACTAGTGAAGCCCATGGGCTTTATCTCATTGTCTTCTTTCATCTTGAAATGAATTCCTTGGTCAGTAGAATGGTGTTTCAGCTAAAGCATTCAACAAGTCTATGGAGAATGGTCATCATCGTTTAGTCGCTATGCCAGGTCCAACTGTTTGCAACCCCATGGACTGTAGCCCACCAGGCTCCTCTGTCCATGGGATTTTCCAGGCAAGAATACTGTAACGGGTTGCCATTTCCTTCTCTATAGAGAATGGTGCCTGCAATAAAATCAAACTCAATTCCAGAATGAGGAAATACTATAATGAGGCAAATTCCTGACCTGTCTGTGACAAAAGGGGAGTCCAAAGCAGTTGACATGCTTGACACCAGCTATATTGCTGGTCTCCTGTAAGGAAGGTCACACGTAAAGACCTTAGTCATGGTTACCGTAAAGCTGACTTATCCACAGTGGCAGTGATCACTGGAATAGAGCCTTTCTCCTGTCATTTCCTTGGTAAATCAGACGATGCCACTCTACCACTTAAAACCCTTCACTTCCCCCAGCATTTGAAAGAAAATGCAAACTCTCTTAACACATGGTCTGCAAGGCACTAAGCTTCAAGCCTTAGTTTCTTGTCAACTTTGCCTCATGTCCGCTTCCCCTCGCACTGATCATGAAGCCCCATCCAGGCTACTCAGTTCAGTTCAATTCAGTCACTCAGTTGTGTCCGACTCTTTGCGACCCCATGAATCACAGCACCCCAGGCCTCCCTGTCCATCACCAACTCCTGGAGTTCACTCAAACTCATGTTCATTGAGTCAGTGATGCCATCCAGCCATCTCATCCTCTGTTGTCTCCTTCTCCTCCTGCCCCCAATCCCTCCCAGCATCAGGGTCTTTTCCAATGAGTCAACTCTTTGTATGAGGTGGCCAAAGTATCGGAGTTTCAGCTTCAGCATCAGTCCTTCCAATGAACACCCAGGACTGATCTCCTTTAGGATGGTTTGGTTGGATCTCCTTGCAGTCCAAGGGACTCTCAAGAGTCTTCTCCAACACCACAGTTCAAAATCATCAATTCTTTGGCTCTCAGCTTTCTTCACAGTCCAACTCTCACATCCACACATGACCAACGGAAAAACCATAGCCTTGACTAGATGGACTTTTGTTGGTAAAGTAATATCTCTACTTTTGAATATGCTATCTAGGTTGGTCATAACTTTCCTTCCAAGGAGTAAGTGTCTTTTAATTTCATGGCTGCAATCTCCCACACAGATAGCTCTAGCCTGTCTTGTTCCCTCCACCTGGAACACTGTGCACCCCTTCCATTCCCATTCAGATAACAGCTGAAAGGTTACCTCCTGAAAGTCATCTGCCCACTAATCCACAGACATGACTCTCTAACCCAGCCTCTTGCTTGTTGTCTTCATTACACCTAATACAAGCTATAATTATTTAATACTGTTCAAAGAATAAATGAGTATAGAAACTGAAACAGATCAAAGTTCCATAATTCTACAGTACCTTTAAATGCTCACATATTTTATTGAATATTCAGAGTGGGAAGGAAAAGATCTATAGGCATCCTTGAAGATCCCATAAGTAGTGAAATACTCAAATGGTTGCCTACTCCCCAACCCCTCAGAAGTCAGCCCAAGTCATCTCTTTCAAAAAGGACTGTGGTATCAGCATGATTCTAGCCGGATGCACACCAACCAGAGGCCAGGTATTCATGAGCCCCTTAGGGCCTTTTATTAAAATTAGAGCTGCCCACTGGTCTCATCCAGGGAGAGGTTTCTAACTGCAGCCCAACTCTGAGCAGAGGCCTGCGCCGGCCGTCCTGGGAGTAGGACTCGGGGGCGCGGCGGGTATTCGCGCCGCTGTTTGGAGCTACCGGACCGTTAGTCCCGTCTCGCTCTCGCAGGCAGCACCCTTCAAGTGGCCCCCGAGGGGCCCCGAGGACCCAAGCGCGGCCGTTCAAACTGGCGAAGTGTGTGCCTCTCGGAGTCCCCCGGCTCACTCCAGGGCCACTTGGGAGCGGAGCTGCGGAAGGGCCTCAGTCCTCAGGCGCCCGGCTTCCGTGTGAGCAGAGCCGCCGCCGCCTCTGCCCAGAACCCCGGTCCCAGCGTGCAGCCGCCCTCTCCCTCCTCCCATCCTTCTTGGATCCAGCTACGCGGCGTAAAAGCCTCTCAAGTGCTTCCCGGCTTCCAAGGCAGAGTCCTGACCGCAAACCCAAGTTGAGTATGGTTGCCAAAGGGGCAGGCGACAGAAACGCGACGTAACCCCCCTGCATGATCTATCACCTATCCATCTATCCATTCTTTTACCTGTCATATCCTCTCACTGTATTTTAGGACTAGGGTTAGCATTCCTTCACCAGAGCTTGATCACGTAAATTAACGCGTTTGTTTTAACCGAAAAAGCGAAGTCGGACTTTTTCAAGACAGAAAATGTATTCGTCAGAATTAGAAAACAACTTTTATTTGTTGAGGACCAGCTTCGCTAACTATATCGAATGGTGGACCTTTTCTATGAATTGAATGAGCGAAAAGAAGTGGCAAGGTTTTGCCCCACCCCCACCCCTCAAAATAAAAATCCTAAAGTCCGTTTATATTACACTGTATGCCAGAAATTACGTGCTCATGTGTAACTACTAGCTAAAAATGTACAAGAGATGCACAGTTTTTTCGCAATCTTTCCAGGCGGTTCTCAAGCAAAAGAAGTCTAGCCTATTCCACACCTTTCCCTACTAGCCCCACCTCGTCAAACCCTTAGGCAGGCCGGGCCGACTCGGACACCAGGAAGGAGGAAGAGAAAGTGGAGGAAGGGGCGGGGGAAAGTGACGGGAGCAGTGAGAGCCGGATATGACTGGCTAGCGAGGCACCCAGGAGGGCCCTGTCCGGCGGCGCTCTAGCCGCCGCGCGTTGTCTCTATGCTCCCCCGCGTCTGGTCTATTTATTGTCGCGGGGAAGCAGCGGCCGCCCTGTACCCGGAACAACAAAGCACGAAAGACGGAGCCCGAGCCTTGGGGGCTCCTAGCAACCGGCCGGGGCGGGAGTTCCATGGAGACTGGGGAGCGCGCTCGCCTCATCATCATCCTTATCCTCCAGCTTATACTTCGCGTCCGCCGCAACCGGCAGCAGCGCTGCCGCCGCGTCCTCTGCCGCCGCCCGCTCTTCCCACGGTAACCCGGTCGGCGACCCTGGGCGGGGGATAGCGCGGTCTTCGGGGCTGCCCGAGTGCCGGCTGCGGGGCGTCTTGGCGCGGGGCGGGCTTGTGCTGAGCCGCGGCCGTGCTGCTGATGGAGTGTGCGGGGGCGGATGCCGGGGCGGGTGGGGAGAGCAGCTCCGATGCGGAAAATTGGTCCAGCGGCCGAGGGAGGGTCCAGCTTTCAGGAGGTGATATTTGGGGATCTCGTCTGGGATAACGGGGTGGGGGTGGGGCGTCACTGCCTGGGAACGTTATCCGGCGGGGTGTAGGATAAGAAAAGAGATATTTTTATTTCTTGGGTTAGCCACCACGGGGGAAGACTGGAAAAGGGAGATTCCCCATCTTTCTCTGTGGAGCCCTCACCCAGGGGACGAGAAATCGTGCAAAGATGCTAAAACGGTCCGTTGCTTCCCAGAAAACTTCCTGCGGCCTCGGCCGCGGCGGGAAGGCTCCCAAATAGCACCTTGGTCGGTTCCTACTTTTGGCAATGCCTGCATCACCCCCCCCCCCCCCCCCCCCTCCACCTTTTTGTTGTTGTTGTTAGTAGTAGTATTAACCAGAATTAGGCTTGATGAAGGATCTGGAACTGAGGAGGATAAAATGGGTAGGACGTAGGGCCAAGCAAGGTTGAGAACCGGGGTATGAGCGTAATAGCCAGTAAGAAGTCTAAAAGTAAATTCGATTGGAAATGACGGTTTTTAAACTCTCTCCTTCTGCCGAGATGTGCTTCTGCGGGCTCTGTCAGTGTGTTCATTGCAATAGGATTCAGACCGCAGCCAATCCACGTCTGTGAGCTCTCTGACTGCATCTGTCATCCGCAGTTCTAGACAGACACTGGCAGTTGACCAGCGTGGGCTTGTGTATTTAGAGTTAAGGAGAGTGACTTAAAATTGGCTCAAGGAAAGAAAAGGAAACAAGCTTGGTGTGATTTTTGTTTGCAGAAAGAATGACATTTTCCGTGGGGAAATTGAAAAAGAAAAATATGAGAAGGTTTAGCTATTTTAGCATAATCTGCAGTCTTTTGGAAAGTTTGAGAAAATGGCAGTTAAATCGAAAAAGGACTTTTATCATCACTCTGTAGTTGAAAGAATTATTCACAGCTGATATCTTGCTTACCAGTTTGTGCCATCCCTTTAGGCCTCAGGCCTCTATTTAATGGTTTTATGCTTCCCAAACCTTTCTAGGTCAGTAAATGAGGTTTTCCTGTGGCATACTGAAATGGCCATATAGGCATGCTACAGTAATACTATTTTTGTGTCCAGCGGGAACAAAGCTCTTTAGTTGAAGATTAAAGATGAAAAGAAAATTGATAAATCACAGAAGCAATGATGTCAACCATGGTTTCTGTTTGTCCCTTTTTTTTCCCACTCACTTTCCCCCTAAGTCTGGCTTGTCTTAAGCAAAACCATTTCATCCTGCTCCCCCAAACCCCTGCTTTTGTACTCTACCCTCAAAGTCAGTCTCGGAGACTATTATGATCTGCTGCTCTGTGCTCTTGATTGGTTGTTGTCAGAATCGAGTTTTTAACTCGGGTATTTTCATGGAATTGAGGTACAGCATCTCTTGTTGGACTTCCCTGGTGGCTCAGATGGTAAAGCGTCTGTCTACGATGCGGGAGACCCGGGTTCGATCCCTGGGTTGGGAAGATCCCTTGGAGAAGGAAATGGCAATCCACTCCAGTACTATTGCCTGGAAAATCCCATGGACAGAGGAGCCTGGTAGGCTACAGTCTATGGGGTCGCAAAGAGTCAGACACGACTGAGCGACTTACACGAACACACACGAATCTCTTGTTAAACCAATTTCATATATGTGCAAAGAGGCAGGCAGATACCCTTAACAAAGATGCAAAATATAAATATTGTGTGTATGTTAAGTTGCTTCAGTCGTGTCTGACTCTTTGCACCCCTTTCGACTGCACCTTGCCGGGCTTCTCTGTCCATGGGATTCTCTAGGCAAGGATACTGGAGTGGGTTGCATGCCCTCCTCCAGAGGATCTTCCCAACCCAGGGATCGAACCCGCATCTTGTGTTGGCAGGCAGATTCTTTACAACTGGCGCCACCTGGGATGCCCGGGAAGTACAAACATTAGGAAACTTAAAATTGCATTTTAAACCTCTTGAGAAGAAAAACCTAATGTTGTCCTCTGTGGATTAGTGAGTCAAGGACTTTGGCTTACTTTGTTGTTTGAGGTTGTGCTGGGGGATGTTCTTGGTTCATGTGAGATTCAGTGAGTTCCCTCTGCCTCAGGGCTGCCATCACACTCACTCCATTTAGATCTTAATTGCTGCTGCCTCTTTCCTTTACCCCTTCTGTGTTTGAGGAAAAGGATTTAAGCCCCAGCTACCTCAGCTTCTACCTTTATTAACAATCCCCGCTTTCCCTGCCGTCTGCTCCAATACTTGCAGCATTTCATGTTGTCTTAGTTCCTCTCTTAACCTAATCATGTCCCAATCAAAAATGATTCCATATGCTATTTGTATTATTTCTGTTTCTTAGGGAGTTTTCAACATATGTCCTTGGCCTGTGTATCCTTTTCGTTAACCTTACTTTGTTGTTGCATTTTCCTTCTGTATCCCTCTGCTTATATTGAGAATGGAGTGTTCATATCAGATGTTCTCTATTCATTCTGAACCAACAACTGTTGGTTGTATGATATGACAGGTAAGAGCCTTATGCTGAGAATCAAGATTTTACTGAAATAAAGCATGTAAAAATATTTGAACTTTTAGGAATAAAAGGTGTTACATAAGTCCAGGTGGTAACACTAATTGAAGATGTAGTCACTTTTTTTAAAAAAAGATAAAAGATATAGTACAGCCCGCTCTGTGTTTTTAATTGAACCTTACATTTTCATAATTTGTACTCTAAAAACCTTGTCTTAACATCCAGCTTTTCAGATCATTTTGCATCTGAGTACTTGACTGAAATTATGGTTTGCCAAATTAGAGGGGAAAACTAAGTGAGTCCCATAATTTTTTTTCATGTGTGGGAAATTGTCATATCAAAATTTTTGTAGATGTATATATATAGAATGTATAGAATTTGCTATAAAGTAGTATGAATAAATAGAAAATTTACAGCTGAAAACTTCTGGAGAGTGTTCTTTCTTAGCATGAATGTGGCACATTATTTAAAAATCAGCAAATACTGTATAATTTAGTTAAGTGGGTATCAGTGCTGTTTTTTGGTGAAGGAGGCCTATAATTACCTAGTGATTGATTTCTTTCTGTTGCATCATAGCATAATAATTGTTGCTATGAAAAATAAAGTTTAAATGGATTTTAGAATTGATAGTAGTAGAATGTTTCCACAGTGTTCTCAAAACCTGTAGTGCTTTGGCAATTTAGCTGTATTGTGGCATTTGAATTAATAAATAAAGATTTTCTGAAACTTACACCCATGTTTTTTGTACCTTATGTCTCATGCCATGGTGTATAAAGCTATATTAAAGGTGTCTCTCATCAGGTGCATTTTGTGCACTTGTAGATAGCAGGGAAATGACATAGGTAGACACCAAAACATGACAAACACAAATCTGGATTTTAAAGCCTTTATTCCATGCTTCCTGGTGCTATACTTACTGGTGTATGGATTTCATCATGCCTGGTTAGAAGTTTCTTGGGGATCAGGACTGTAAATTGCCATCCTGTTGTATGTTTAAAATGTGTGTGTGTTTTAAAGATTAACATTAATTAAAGGATATACATATTTTATTTCTTTCCTTTTAGGGACTTATCTAGTAGATGAAGGGAACCTTTAAACATCTAATCTAATTAGGAATCTAATCCTGATGCCTAAAATTAAACTTTTATATTGGCTGTATATTCTAAGCAACAAAATTTCTCAAACATGATTAGGGCTTTTTTTTTTTTAACCAATTCAAATAATAAAAATAATGGTTTACTGCTTTGAGTTGATACAGTATTTGCTCTTGTCCCATGACTGTCACTTTGAGTAATTTCAAAAGGGTAAAAGAGTATATTTATCTGAGGTCTTCCCAGGCCATGTAGGCAAATTTGATTCTTGTATTGTGACACAACCTTTGATTTAGAAGAAAAGTGGAGTATGTTTGTATAGTTGTGGAAAAACAAGATTCCAGAACTGAGTCATTAGTAGAAAGGAATCAGTTCAGGTCATATCAAAAATTGTGCCCATCTGGTCTTTTCATGTGGTTAACGGGTGATAAAATTCACAATTTGGTTTAAATGGCTTGTTTTGTAATGCGAATTGTGCTGCTGGGGATCCCACTAAATATTAAAAACAAAAACCATAACACACTAAGGTGAATTCTGGGACAGTCCAAATCAGCCTTCATGTGTGAGTCCGTAATGAAGCTGTTTAAAATTTCACCCCCAAAAAATGCACCATAAAACTTTGGCGACTTTGACCATGCAAATATTCATCTGTCAAGAAAGAATACTGAAAATCAGATTGCATCTTTATGGACGGTTTTCTCAGGACCTATGTGGATGACTCTTTGTATTTTAATTGTCATCGTTACCATCATAGACTGCTGTCCATAGACACTGATACCTGATACACTTTTGTTTTATAATTCAGTAAGTGAGAACTCAGAACATTTTAAAAGAAGTCAGAATTTGTTTTTATTAATGAAATGGTTTCAAAGAATCAGGCATTAATTTTCTTCCTTCTGATAAATTACAGTTTTCATTGTAAAATCAGTTTTGATCAAAATCTGTTACACTTTCTTGAGACTAGGCTTTGAATAGCGCTCGTATGGACTCTGGATACAGGCTGCCTGTGTTCAGTGTGGTGGCGATGCTGCTTATTAGCGGTATGGCCTTGAACAAATTTTTTCACTGCCTTCATTCCCCAGTTTCTTATCTGTAAAATGGGGTTAATATTAGTACCACCTCATAGGGTTGCTGTGATAAGGAAGTTTAAAGCACTTAGCACAGTGTGTGCGAAGTTAGCTGAAAAGATACTGGCTGGTGCTTGTTGCGGTGGCCCGGTTAACTTTATTTCTTTCAGTTGGAGGCGATTAAAACATTGAAACTCTTTGTAATGCTGCCTATTGGACTCATCTCTGCTTGTTAGGTCTTGGGAGGGGGAAGGACTTTTGTTTTAATTTTGAATCGTCACACAGACATCTGGTTATCACTTATGGCAGATGGACTCAGTAAAAAGAGACATCTCTGTTTCTTGGAAAAGGAAGGCCAACAAAGGCTGGTCTGGCACCATGTTGCAGCTATTGAAATGCTATTTCCCTATGGACTTCACTGCTTGTTTAGTTGTATGGTACTTCTGAATAAAAGGAATAGACCCCAGTGGTTTCATTTAGCAGAATTAGTCTTTCTTTAGAATACACTGTTTTTTACTTGTATAACCGTAGGTGATAGTAAACTTGAAACTTGCTGATGTCATTGTCAGACCATTTAACTTGACGTTTTTGTGTCAGAATAAATGTGCTCTTCATAGTAGCTTTCTTTGTCATTTTAGATGTAGCTGAAACTGCTGCTCTGCTCTGATAATACAAGTAGCTCAGGAATGACTGCATATGATTGCAAGATTATTTGTTTATGATAAGGTTGACACCAAATACTGAGACTGCCTAATCAGGGAATAACCTGATAAATATAGCTTTGTTTATTAGACTGCTGTTGAAATGGCTAATTTTTTTAATGTTAAGTCCAAATGTTTTAGTTTAGTTATATGGACCTTTGAAGTTATTGACTAGAAAATGAATATTTCTGCTTAAGTATAATAAATTGCAAACTGGTCTCTATTTTTGGCTAATGTATAGGTCTTAGTTTTTAGTTGAAATAATATTTTTTATAAGACATATGGAAGTTTATATAAAACACATTATTAAAAGTATGTTTTGCGTTCAATATACAGGGGTAAAATTTTATAATTCTTCCGTATTGTGCAATTTTTGTTTTAGTTGGTTTTTATAACTCTCCCTCCCCCACATTGGTAAATATGTTTGTGTTTAGAGGCATGACTTTTGTTTTCCTTTTTGAAGAGAGTGACATCTAGTTGATATTGTTGATTTCATTGAGTACTAATAACTACATTGGCCACAGTAGAGGAAGTATTGATGTAATATTGTTAACATAATGCCTATAACTATCATGGAGTCCAGATCTAAAAAAATACTGAAATAAGCATAGAAATGATCCTGGTTGTTACATATATATTTTTTCATGTGTGTGTGTGTGTGTGTGTGTGTGTGTGTGTATACATACACATGTATGCTAAGTCGCTTCAGTCGTGTCCGACTCTGTGCGACCCCATAGACAGCAGCCCACCAGGCTCCCCCGTCCCTGGGGTTCTCCAGGCAAGAACACTGGAGTGGGTTGCCATTTCCTTCCTAATGCATGAAAGTGAAAAGTGAAAGTGAAGTTGCTCAGTCATGTCCGACCCTCAGCGACCCCATGGACTGCAGCCTTCCAGGCTCCTCCATCCATATATCCTTTAATTTTAGATATTCTGAGGACTGTATTGGGAACTTTTATGACAGCAGGTCTTCAAGGTGTCAGTACTATTGCCCAGAATAAAAGCTAGGTGTTTTATTCTGTCACATGGTTAATATTTCCCTGGTGTTCTCAACGTCACTCTTTTTCAGGGATAGGTGTTGCCTTCTTTCAGATGTGAAGATAGTAAAAGCAGTGTGTAACCCCAAAGTGCAGATCTGAAGATGGGCATTTATTTGGTCTGTGAATACAGCCAACACTTAATAGATCCTGTCGTTGTTTGAACCTCTGTTTAGGTTCATGAGGAACCTGCAGCTTTTGTGAAACAAGAACCTTTTCTTTTTAATTTGCCAAATACTTTTGTTGAGCCCAAAACTTTTTTTCTGTCACCTGCTTATGGCTGTGGTGAACATCTTGTATATCTCTAGTGTCTTGTATGCATGTGCAGCCTGGTGAGGTTGTAAGGAGCCTCCCTTAATTGCTTGTGGGTTGACCACATCCCGGGATGTGGCAGGTTAGGGTGATGGTAGGAGCCACAGCTATGTAGAAGACACAGTCACCAGTTCATTGGACCTTCCTGAAACAAACTTGGTGTGCTCATCTCAAAAGTCTGCCAGATTTCTTAATTCAGTTCTCTCCTCTTTTTTGTTGGTGGGGGAGAAGCTGAGATAAAGGATGTGACATGGTTCAACAATTCACAACTGATTAAAAAAAATCATATTAATCTGTGAATAATGCTTTTTTCATCATCGCAGCAGCATATTGCCAGTGTAAATCTTGTAATCTTGAAAATTCCACTTCAATGCATAGTGTAAACCTACTTTGGATAATTATTAATTTGTCTATATATTAAGAATGTGTGCCTTTAAAGTTACTCTTAGTAGGCTTTTTGTTTGGGGCCTGTTAAATTGAAAGAGTTTCAAATGTCTGAAACTGTGTTCTTAATATATCTGTATTGTATCCTCACTCTCACTTTGTAAAGAGAGGAATAATGGCTTTATTGTCGATCCATTCCTCCCCCACCCTCTTCCCACTTAGCAGCCACCCAACTCCACAATTCTTTCTTTCAGTTGTTCTTTTGCATTTAATTCAGCAACTACTTATTGAGTTTAGGACCAAGTGCCAGTTACTAACCCACATTCCAAAGATACACATTTATATTAAATCCTTCCCTTTAAGGATCACGTGCCTACAATCTAGTAGACAGTTAACTACAGTCAGTACCTTTGCATTTGCTGTGCCCTCTACTTGGAGTCTCTTCTCTCAGTGTTTCATATAACTGGCTCCTCCTTAACCTTCAAGATCTCATTTTAAAAATAATTTTCATTTCTGAGGAAGTTAAGAGGCCTTCCTGGATCACTCTGAAGTTTCTCTCATGCCATTTCTTTTATAACATAGACCACATTCTCTAATTATTCTCATTGCTTGTCTGTTGTCTGTTTTTTCCACTGAAAGACAACTGTCAGGAGGGCTCCTTACCTGACCATTGTATTCTGAGCAAGTATTTCTGAGGGGATTAATTATTTGTTTTGGATACATTGGTTTAGCTCAATGAATATGCCTAACAGATAGGAATCTGGATTCAGTCTCTGATAGGTTAATATCGAAGTAAGACCTCTAAATTTATGGATAGTGATTGAAGCCTGAAAAGCTTAAATTAAAAAGTATTTAAGGCAATGATTTATAACCTTCAAAGATCTTAAATCTTTATGAAAATATGAAGAAAATAATGGCCTCCTCAGATACATATCCAGGTTAGTGTGGATATGATTCCAAGGGAGTCTGCCCTCTAGAACCCATTGCTGAGCTTTTAAGGGACTGTCACTGACTTCCCTGAAGAATTTATGATTTAAGAGGCAGACAGAGCAATATTTGAGATAGGAGGAGAACCTAGGAAAGGTGCCTCAGAAGCCAAGGATAGGGGATAGTGAGGAAGAATTTGGGGAATCAGGGGTTCCCAGTGCTTTATGCTCTGCTGCTGCTAAGTCGCTTCAGTCATGTCCGACTCTGTGCGACCCCATAGACGGCAGCCCACCAGGCTCCCCCGTCCCTGGGATTCTCCAGGCTAGAACACTGGAGTGGGTTGCCATTTCCTTCTCCAGTGCATGAAAGTGAAAAGTGAAAGTGAAGTCGCTCAATCGTGTCCAGCTCTTCACGACCACATGGACTGCAGCCTACCAGGCTCCTCCATCCATGGGATTTTCCAGGCAAGAGTTCTGGAGTGGGGTGCCATTGCCTTCTCCGGCTTTATGCTCTGGAGTAGTCCAATAAAAGGAAGTGTCAGTGGTGACACTGGATTCAGCAGGAGCAGTTCTTTTGTAACACTTCATTCCAGGCAGAGACAGAAAGCAGATTGTGACAATTTAAGGCATGAATCCGAGTTAAGGAAGCCACACATGGGAAACAGTGCAGAAATCTTGATGTTCTCTATGATAAACAGCCCTGGTATGAGACTGTAACCCATTTTAAGGACCTACTGAGAGGGAAATTCCATCATTTTATTGACCTGTTGTGGCGTTTCAGCCCAGTGGTTCTTAATAGACTGCCCCATTAGAACATTGGAAATGTTTTTAAAATCAGGGCCCTGCAAAGGTTAGTTAATCAATATCTTTGGGGTTTGTGCTTCTTTTATAGCTTTTATTTTGTTTTGTTTTGGCTTTTTCTTAGAAGTTAAGAACCAGTGTACCCATCAGAAAACCTCCTTATCACTCTTGTGTGTTCTGTGTTAGAACACTTTCTTGTACATTATCATCAGTTACTTAGCTTACTGTCATGCTAGTTTTAAATCAGTGCCCTGTAGTCCTTTTTACATTAAATTTGAATTTCTAATTCAAAATATTTTTTGTGGCTTTCTTCTGATCTTTAGCCGAGTTGTACACATATGTCTTCTTTGGATGATACAGCCCTCAATCAGTGAAAGATCTGCCCATTTCTGAGTAAAACAAGAAATTCTTAATGGCGCCAACATGTGGAAAGTATTCACTCTGTAGTCCTGCTTGCTTTTATTTAAATGTTGCTTTTTTTTTTTTCACTAAATAGCAAAAACTGTTTTTTAACTAGAAAAGTTTGAACTCTGTACACTATTTTCCGAATAGCTAATTTCATAATCTTACCTTCCTGTTTTTAAAATGGCAGTCATACATGACCCAGACCTTAAACAGTTTGTCTCCATTAAAACAGACATTTCATATGAAAGGTAAGCCTATAAAAGTAGTTGAAAGGAAACTGTCAAAATAGGAAATTCAACCTGTTGTGTTTTCACCTTGCAGTGCTTTCTCTGGATTAAATTCTTGATGAGCTGTCAGAAGTTCAAGCTTGAATGCTGCATTCACACCCTTGAAATAAAAATTAGAATATGGAGAAAAATGATCTTTATGCATGCCAGCCTTGACACCAGCCACAAGCTGAAAGAGAGTTTATTCAGTTTGTTAGCAACCTCATGAATTAACATTTTTACTTGGAAAGAAAATGATAATCTTAAAAGAGTCTGCTGTGTTAATAGCATCAGCGTAATAACGAGATTAGTCACAAATTGTAGTTACTTATCATGGGTAATTTAAGGCAGATATCAAGATTCTTTATAAAGAAATAAACTTCCTGATTTTTTAAATGAAGTTTTCCTATTTTTGCAGGTACCTAGCTAAGTAAACATTAGCAAAATGTCTGTTTTGTGATTTGTTGTAGACTTGATCAGACTCTTTGTTCTTGTCTATTCCTATCTCCATCTCCCCCATATTCCACTGCTGCTGCTGCTGCTAAGTCGCTTCAGTCGTGTCCGACTCTGTGCGACCCCATAGACAGCAGCCCCCCTCCAAAAAAAAAAACCTGACATAGTCAACAACTACTTTTTGTTTTGTTTTGAAATGATTTTGTTATTGTTAGGTCTTTTTTTTTTTTAATTCACTGTTAAATTTAGTTGTTTTCTAAATACTGATATCATTTACCAGATAAATCAAAATTGTTTTATTTTTACCCTTGCTTTTAGACCTGAAACAACATGATCTGTTTTTGCATTCCAGAGCTGGAGGACCACAATGAATAACTGGTAATCCTTTCCATTTTTGCACATTTCTCTATCTATGGAAGATGAAGAAAGAAGATAATAATAGTAACAATAAGAATAGCTAAATTTGAATGCTTACCATGTACAAGTACTATGCTAAATGGTCTGCATGAAATTTTAGTTTTCCCAACACTTGGCAGTAGATGCTGTTACCTGCCTTATTTTACAGATGTGGAAGTTAAGGCACAAAGGCATTAAACAGCTTTCCCAAGTCATATGACTGATAAGTGGTAGAGTCTGGATTTAACCCAAGTAATCTGCTCCGGAGCCTGGGCTCTTAAAACTTGTTTCTCTGTGCGTGTTTGGAGATACTGCTTTTTAATAATCTCAAGCTAACAGTTAACCTCTCATAGACACTTCATTGAATGTGTTTCATGCCTTGGGACCTATACCAAGACTTGGGTACAGAAATAAGTAAGAATTGATTATTCTTCTGAGGAGCTTATTGTCTACCACGGAGACACTGAAATATGAAATTCCACTGTAGTTGAGAAGGTGCTGTGTAGTGGGTCCCCGGGCAGCATGGTCATGGGTCTCAGAGTGTCCATCATGGTAATGGATGACCTGGCTCAGTCTTGGAGACCAGAGGTCTTAGTACCTTTGATTTCTTCTTTTATCCAGCATGGTTTTAATTACCTTCTACATGTGGGTTTCACCTGGAGTCTAGACCTAGGCCTGTCCTGAGCAGTGGACTCTTATCTGATTGTTTCTCCTTGTGGATGTCTCACAAGTTCCTTCAAATCAACAGGTCAGAATCAGAATCCTTACCCCCTGCTCCTTTTCCCATCTCCCCTTGCAAACCTGCTCTGCCTCCAGTGTCCCTGTCCCAGTAGACAGCGTCTTAGGCCACAAACCTGGAGGCATACTCCATCTCCATTTTCCTCTTCTCCATGTCAGTTGCAAAGCTCTGTTCCCTCTGTCTCCTAAAGAAGTCTCTCTCTGACCTACCGCTTTGCCTCTTCATCCACCCTGCTCCCACTACTGTCCTTTCTCACCAGGACCGCAATGGTGGACCTGACTGAGTTTTCTGCCCTTTCTTGCCTTGCATCCCATTCTCTTGTTAAAGAAATGACAGTGATAGTCTCATGAAAAGCAAATACGTTATGTCATTTCTTGCTTCTCTTTAGCCCACCAATATCTTGGAATAAATGTGAAAATCCTTAACATGGTCTGGAAGGCAGGACTTAACCCCTCCCTGCACCTCCAGCCTGGTCTCGCGCCCCTTTCCCTCTTCCCACTCTAGCCAGACTGGCCCTTCTTCACGTCTGAACAGTTCACATTCCTCTCCTCAGAGCCGAGAAGGCCTGCTGTCCCCTCTGCCAAGCCTTCCTCACTACTGGATCCCCATCCAGTAGGATGGGGCCTGATGCTTAGATTACCATTTATTGTTCCAGAACTGATGATGAATGAAGGTAACTTGTAGAACAAGTAGGAATGAGCCAGGTGTAAAAATAGGCGTTAATCATTTTTAGCTGAAGAAATAGCATAAGCAGGCAAAAGACTGATACTTCTTTACATATAAGAGCATTTATAAAATCAGTAGGATATCTCAGAAGGAAAATGAGCAAAGAATATGAGGCAATTAGCCTAGAGTAAATATAACTATTAATATTTGAAAAGTTCACTTTCATTAGTGTTCAAGGAAAATTAATGAATTCAATATTGGTGTTTTAGCAAAAGTTGCACGTATTTTTACAAAATCTTTTGTTGACTAGATGCAACAGAATATGCATATGATCTCAACCTTGTTTAGTATATGCAAATAAATACGTGGACTTAGCAGCCTAAAAACATGTGCCCATATGAGCATAGAAACACAGTAGTAATTATCACAGTGGTGGGACTATAGGTGACTTTTTTTCCTTTAAATATTTCTTATGTAATCAGAAAATGACATATAATCTTTAAAAATCACATATTAAGACCACTTACTTGAAATACTAAGAAATCTAGCCAAAATAAATTTTTCTTTTACATAGTAAGGAATCTCTATGCCAGATTTCTTCATCTTTGAGTTTGAATCCCCAGATTTCAAATTGTATTCATCAAAATATACTTTATCCTCTTATAATAGTACATTAGTTAAAATTAATGTTAGCATTGACTAGTGTAATGTTACTTTAATAGAGCATATTATAATTTGTGCTGGAGAAGGAAATGGCAACCTGATCCAGTATTCTTGCCTGAAAAATCTCATTGACAGAGGAGCCCGACAGAGGAGCCTGGTGGGCTACAGTCCACGAGGTATCAAGGGCTCAGACACAACTTAGTGACTAAACCCCACACTATTATAATTTGTGAGGTGCTCATTAATCCCTCAAATCAGTCATATGGTGAGTAAATAGTGTTGTTTGTATTTTGCATATAAAGGTAAGAACAGTTTAGAGTCAGTCCGTGTCACATAGCATCCATTTTAGAGTCCACACCTTAACACCCAAGTTTTCTTACTTCACAGATACATTTTAGTACATATTAAAATAGTGAAATCCTTTAACAGGCTACTGTTTAAACATTGTTAGTATAGGATAAGTATTAGATTATATATTCTCAAATTGCAAAATGCTTAGTTGCTCAGTCGTGTCCAACTCTTTGCAACCCCATGGACTGTAGCCCACCAGGCTCCTCTGTCCATGTGGATTCTTGTCCAGGCAAGAATACTGGAGTGTGTTGCCATGCCCTCCTCTAGGGGATCTTCCCAACCCAGGGATCAAACTCAGGTCTCCAGCATTGCAGGCGGATTTGTTTTTGTACTGGAACTTTTTTATGATAGTGTAAACCAGTGACTTAAGCACTCATTCTGAAAATCAGCATTGTTTAAATCTTCTTCCACCTTTTAGGCATCATTACAGATATTTTTATTGACTGAAACATAAAATATACTTCTCCTTACTGATTTTTTAAATAGATGGTTGCTGGCAACCATCAGAGTTGTTTAAAAACCAGTACCTTTCTCTGTAATAATCTATAAGGGAAAAGAATCTGAAAAAAATAGATTTTGCAGTGCACTTGAAAGGAACACAACGTGTGAATTAACTGTACTCCAATGTAAAATAAAAACTAGAGAAAAACAGTATTTGTAATTTTATTGATGTAGATTTTTTTAAATTGTATTAACTATTCTGATACTAGTCTTCAGAATTGATATTTAGGAAAAGTCATAGGTAAAAGGTAGATACATATGTAGTGAAGACTGAAGATGGCATCACCAACTCAATGGACGTGAGTTTGAGCAAACTCTGGGAGAGAGTGAAGGACAGGCAAGCCTGGCGTGCTGCAGTCCATAGGGTCACAAAGAGTTGGTCAAGACTTAGCAATTGAACAACAACAAATTACAGTTTTGTACATACTTTCTCTTTTAAGCATTTGTTAACTGTTTTTTGTAATATGAGTAGTATACTATATAATCCTTTCCTTCAGAATCCTTTCCTTTAGAATATACAAGGATTTTTGTGGTCAGGCATATTGTTAATAAAATTTTCTGCATGTGGCTAGAACACAAAAACACCAACACCAAGAACTGTTGGTATAAAGTATAAGCTGTTGGGCCACATACAGAAGTGTCTTCATGATGTGATGTCACCAGGTCAAACAGATTTTGCAGTTCGGTCATCTGCCTGTGTTTTTGCCCTTCAGTGCATCTAACTTTCTCTCTGTATTGTCCATTTGAATACAAGTGCTTGTTGTAGGAAAAGTGAGAAGTTCAGAACGGGTTGTCAATTTAACTAAACTACATAATGCTGCTGCTGCTGCTAAGTCGCTTCAGTCGTGTCCGACTCTGTGCATAGTTCTAGACTGAAAATTGAAATTTACTATGTAATTCCTAAATGTGTCTATAGAGTATGTCTTCATCTAAGATGTTGGAATCCTGGAATTTGAGAGTTAGATGGGCATCTTAGAAACCATCTAGTCACATCTTTTACCTAATAAAAAACTCATTCTATAACACTCCAGTTCACCTTGCCCTGCCTCCGTTTTTTGGTCACTTATCTTCCTTGGAGCCTACTGCTTTGCAGGTATTTGGTTTTTGGTGTGGCTTCATAAGGTCTCCTCTGGGCCTTCATTTGGATTTTTCAGTTTCCTTTTTATTCAGACATCTGAAAGCAACTGCTGTCTTTCCTGTCTTGTGCTAAATATCCTGAGACTTTCCTCATACAACTATTTTTATATCTCATGCCATCCTACTTTCCTCTGGATATCTGGATATCGGTGGCCTCTTTAAATGATAAGGTCAGGATATTCTAGATGTTTTAGTAGCAAAGAGGCTAGTAATTCTTTTGCTCTGAATACTCTATCTGATCTGGTTTTTCTTTTAAAAAATATAATTAATGCCCACATTGTCTTAATGTGGCCTATTTGTGAGGAAATTTGTTTTTCTTTTTAAACAGCTTTTAAAAATTATTATGGACATTTTTTAGACCAAAATGTAGGGAGAGCAGTGTGATGAATACCCTTATATCCTTTCGCCTGGATTTAATCATTGTTAAGAGTTGAGGCAGTAATATGGCATTTCTTTGTCCTAAAATTATACCTATGATCCAGATCTATTCTGTACTCAAATTGTCCTAATTTGTTTGGTTCCTGTGGCAAGATTCCAGATAGTGAGGGGATCATCTGAAACTTTACCAAATCTGTTTGTTCCTGAGATCAGACAGTGATTCCAGACATGGCATTTTTTCCCTTGATTATTTCAATATGTATGTTAAAAAATAAGCGTAATCGTCTGTATGACCACTCTATTATTTGACCTAGCAAAATTAATAGCAGTTCCCTAATACTATCTAATATATTCAAATTATCTATCATATTCAGATCTTAACACCTGTTTTGTTCAAACCAGGAGCCAATCAAGGACCATGGTATATAAATGTTTTGTTCATCTTAATAAAAATGTAAACTTTATTTACATTAGATGTCATTTTATTGATACTGCCCCATTGCACTAGCCTGGGGATCTGCAAACTTTTTCTTAGAGGACCATATAGTAACTACTTTAGGCTTGTGGGTCTTTGGTCTTTGTCACAACTGCTAGGGCTTCCCTTGTGGCTCAGCTGGTAAAGAATCCGCCTGCAATGCAGGAGACCTGGGTTTGATCCCTGGGTTGGAAAGATCCCTTGGAGAAGGGAAAGGCTACCCACTTCAGTATTCTGGCCTGGAGAATTCCATGGACTGTATAGTCCAGGGGTAGCAAAGATTCAGACACCACTGAGTGCCTTTCACTTTAACAACTGCTCAGCCCTGCCACATAGTCATTAAGTAAACACATGAGCATGACTGTTGCAGTAAGATTTTAAAAAAAAATGAGGGCCTGGCCCATTTGTTGTTATTTTGCTGACCCCTGCCTAACCTATTATGGTCTGTTTGGTTTTTTTTTCCTATCAGTATGATTGTTATCAAGTTTTGTGTCAGTTCATTAATACCGTCTGGTTGCAATATTCTACCTGTGAATCCATTAAATGGCAATAGTTACCATTTAGTGAATACACACAGTATGCTGTGTACTTGACACAGATAATTAGTCCTTACTTCTTAAAAACACCCTGGGAGATAAGATGATATTATCACCAATTTTTCAGAAGAGAAAATTTGGGCTTAAGAGAGAGGTTAGGTAACTTACCCAGTGTCACATACCTAAATGTGAACACTAGGTCAGCACCCTGTTTTATAAGGTTTATGCTGGTGCTAAGTCGCTTCAGTCGTGTCCGACTCTGTGCGACCCCAAAGATGGCAGCCCACCAGGCCCCACCGTCCCTGGGATTCCCCAGGCAAGAACACTGGAGTGGGTTGCCATTTCCTCCTCCAATGCATGCAAGTGAAAAGTGAAAGTGAAGTCGCTCAGTCATGTCCAACTCTTAGCGACCCCATGGACTGCAGCCCACCAGACTCCTCCATCCATGGGATTTTCCAGGCAAGAGTACTGGAGTGGGTTGCCACTGCCTTTTATGGTATACTATTAATATTAAACCAATGTGAAAGAAGACCCTCTTTGTAACAGGCAGAATATTAGCCTTTCTCCATCTCGGTCACAGGTGTTTATTGAGAGATGGTTGAGTAATCTTTTGGAATCAGGAACACAAAATATCTCTTTCCTAAACTGCTATTTTGGGAACTTTATAAAGAATATGCAGTTAGTTTGGATGGCATGTCTTGTTTGTAGAAAAGAACGACACCTAGGACCACCTGGGCTCACACTGTGTTTGCAACTGGACTGTATCCAGTCTGTCTCTGCCATTTCTCAAATCATGGAGAGTAGTTCTGTGTTAAAGAGGACCCACCCGCCGTATCCTCAGATCCAACTTACATACACTTAAAAGTAGCCAGAATCTACTACTCTGTATTCTCAGTTTTATTTTACTTTATTCTTTGGCTTTTGGTTAGATTTTAGGGCTATTTTTGCTTTGTTTTCGTAACAATGTTTGTTATGCCCTTTTAGTTTAAAGTATCTTTCCTGGTGTGCTCAGTTGCTAAGTCATGTCTGACTCATTTGTGACCCCATGGACTGTAGCAGCCCACCAGGCTCCCTCATGTCTGTGGCATTTCCCAGACAAGAACACTGACTAGAATGGGTTGCCATTTCCTTCTTTCCTCCTGTGGAAAATTTTAAGTGTAGCAGTGTTGGATGTAATTTGTCTTAAAAACCAGGAGGTGGCGATGTTTTCCAGTTGATGCTTTAAGATTGTGGTTGGAATACCACCAGGAGGACCTAACTTGCCCATAAAAATCTGCTTCAACTCAATAGTGCATCTTAATACAATGCTAGAAATATGTTATTTCCTGAAGTAGGACAGCTTCAACTTTCAACTTTGCTTTTTATTAGAAGGAAATACTTGACAAACTCATATTTGGCATTTACTTGAGAAACAGGACAAAACGCCTTGTTAAGTCACGTCTTACTGTTAGGCCTTGGACAGTGGGGAAATTACCAAAGTCACCCTGTTGCCAGTTCTCTGAATAGAAAATTGTGAATATTTTGGCATATTTGGTAGATATATAAACCAAAATGAACTCTATCAAATGTATGCTTGTTTTCACATTATGAACCTCTGTCTATATCCATGAAGTTATGATTTATAAAGTCAGTTTAGTAGTCTGTTGTATTAGACTGTGCTATACTTTATTTAACCAAGCCCTTCTGCATTGGCACATAGGTTTCTGCCATTAACGGAATTGCAGTATATCATCTTTATTTATACTTTGCTCAGTTGAATAATTTCTCAAGATGCATTCATCAGCAATGTTTGATGTTTACCAGTATGAGTAGTGGTATCTCATTCTTTTAAGTTAGCACTTCCTCATTGCTAGTGATTTTAAAGCTATATATGTCTAAAGATAAAGAATTTATAAATAAGTAGTCTTAAGAAAAATAATAATGGAAATGCAACTATTGTTAGAATCAAGGGATAGAGGAAACATTATATATCCAACTTCAGAAATAATGAATGCACTTGGTTATCACTGCTCTAAATGCTCATACAAGAAGAGAGAAAAAATTCAAAACTGACATATTAAGCATCCAGCTTACTTTCTAATATAAGAAATCAAGAAAAGAGTAGATCTGTAGAAGGAAGAACATGAGGGGAAAAAAAATTGTTTTTTAATAAAAAGAGGATCGAACTAACTACCAATAGTTTGTCCTTTGAACAAACAAAAAATAGAAAAACTTTTCAGCAAGATTGATGATAGGAAAAAAATCAGGGATAAATGATACTATGATGAAGAGATAAGTATACTGAAGTTGAGTTTTTAAAATTTGTAGGAAAACCACAAAAAATTATATGCCATAAAATGTTAAATTTTTAGAAGAACTGGAAGATTTCCCAAGAAAATTTAATTTGGGAAAACTGATCAAGGAAGAAATAGAAGACATCAAATGTCTTAAAACTCTTAAATTGAATTAACCTTTTAAAATCCACAAAGGAAACAAGAAACAGGTCAAGACAGTTTTCAAATGAGGTCTTCTAAAACTGTCTTCCAGAGATTTTTTTTTTTTTTTTTAAAGAAGAAAGCAACCTAACTTGTCTAGTAAGTCTGATATCACCATGACTGATACTCAAACCAGATAAAGTCCAAGAAAGGATTATGGACAAATTCTGCTTACAAAAATAGATGTATTAATCCAAAATGAAGTATTAGCAAGCCAAATCCATTAATGTATTTTTTAATGATTTATTGGGTTCGAGGATACAATGTGTATGTCATAACTTTAAGAGGAATATATGAGAATGATAAAACAACAGTTCTGCAAGAATAGAGTTTTCTCCAGAGAAAGGAATTGAGGACCTTATCTAGGAGAAGAGCGGGAGGTGAGACATCCATTGTATTGTAAATTATATTTTTAAGCTGGGTGGTAGGAACATAGATGTTTGTTTTTGTCATTTATGTTGTCTTAAGTATTTTGCACTATAGTGTTAGCAGGCTTAACAGCTTTGTAAATTTAAATGCCACTTTAAAATGGTGTTCTTTTCTGTGGATTTGCTGAGACCTATTTATTTAACTTATATGCAGAGTACATCATGAGAAATGCTGGACTGGAAGAAACACAAGTTGGAATCAAGATTGCCGGGAGAAATATCAATAACCTCAGATATGCAGATGACACCACTCTTATGGCAGAAAGTGAAGAGGGGCTAAAAAGCCTCTTGATGAAAGTGAAAGTGGAGAGTGAAAAGGTTGGCTTAAAGCTCAACATTCAGAAAACGAAGATCATGGCATCTGGTCCCATCACTGCATGGGAAATAGATGGGGAAACAGTGGAAACAGTGTCAGACTTTGTTTTTCTGGGCTCCAAAATCACTGCAGATGGTGACTGCAGCCATGAAATTAAAAGACGCTTACTCCTTGGAAGGAAAGTTATGACCAACCTAGATAGCATATTCAAAAGCAGAGACATTACTTTGCCAACAAAGGTTCGCCTAGTCAAGGCTATGGTTTTTCCTGTGGTCATGTATGGATGTGAGAGCTGGACTGTGAGGAAGGCTGAACGCCGAAGAATTGATGCTTTTGAACTGTGGTGTTGGAGAAGACTCTTGAGAGTCCCTTGGACTGCAAGAAGATCCAACCAGTCCATTCTGAAGGAGATCAATCCTGGAATTTCTTTAGAAGGAATGATGCTAAAGCTGAAACTCCAGTATTTTGGCCACCTCATGCGAAGAATTGACTCATTGGAGAAGACTCTGATGCTGGGAGGGATTGAGGGCAGGAGGAGAAGGGGACAACGGAGGATGAGATGGCTGGATGGCATCACTGACTTGATGGATGCGAGTCTGGGTGACCTCCGGGAGCTGGTGATGGACAGGGAGGCCTGGCGTGCTGCGGTTCATGGGGTCGCAAAGAGTCGGACACGACTGAGCGACTGATCTGATCTGATCTGACTGATTTCCCTTGGATGCATGCAAACAAGTTTAAAAGTTTTAAATGTGTAAGCCATCATGAAATATAGTAAAGAACACTACATGTGCATTTTCATGGATATTAAGGGGCATGTAGGGAAGAAAAAGACTCTTAGCTCTTCATTTAAATGAGAATGAGTGGCTTTGGAACTGAAGTTTCAGGCTTGCTTTTAGTTTCTTTTTTTCTGTTACGTGTTATTTTTCTTTAATAATAATGTATTATCATCAAGTAAACACTATTATGTTTAGTTTACCTCAATTTTGAGATTTGGTAGACTAGTGGCACTCACTCTGTTTTGGATTCATTTTGCTTCTAACTTCATGGTTCCATTTTGACTTTAAAGCAGGCTAGACTTGACCTGAAGCACTTTCTTCAGGAGCTTTTAGTTTTGCTTTTTTTTTTTTTCCATACCCAATATTAAAAAAAATAGTAGTTTGAGATTCTAGCTAATGAGAATTTTAATTTAAACTGAAGATTGAACTGTTGGATTTTGTAGCATTTATTCACAAAATAGTAATAGAACATTTTCAATGTATGAGATATGGTGCCAAGTCATGGCTTTGAGTTTAAGATGTAGTCTTTAACCTTCAGAATATAATAAGTGAAATAGATGTTTAACTATAGGTACCATGAAAAGTGAAGTCGCTCAGTCGTGTCTGACTCTTTGCGACCCCATGGATTGTAGACTACCAGGCTCCTCCGTCCATGGGATTTTCCAGGCAAGGGTACTGGAGTGGGTTGCTATCTCTTCTCAAGAGGATCTTCCTGACCCAGGGATCAAACCCAGGTCTCCCACATTGTAGGCAGACGCTTTACTGTCTGAGGTATCAGAGAACTTCAAGATACCATAGGGATCTATAGGTACCATAGTTACAAGCAATTTGGTCTAATTCTTCCCTCAGTTCAGTTCAGTTAATTCTCCCCATCTTTTTTATAGCTGTATATGTGTATGTTTAAACTGTGTTTTAAAAGTTATGGGTATGTTTTAAAGTAAACAAGTGGGACCTGATTAAACTTAGAAACTTTTGCACAGCAAACGAAACGATAAGCAAGGTGAAAAGACAGCCTTCAGAATGGGAGAAAATAATAGCAAATGAAACAAACAAAGGATTAATTTACAAAATATACAAGCAGCTCATACAACTCAATATCAGAAAAACAAACAACCCAATCAAAAAGTGGGAGAAAGACCTAACAGGCATTTCTCCAAAGAAGACGTACAGATGGCCAACAAACACATGAAAAGATGCTAAATATCACTCATTATTAGAGAAATGCACATCAAAACTACAGTGTGAGATATCCCTTCACACCAGTCAGAATGGCCATCATCAAAAAGCCTACAAATAATAAATGCTGAAGAGGGTGTGGAGAAAAGGGAACCCTCTTGCACTTGTTGGTGGGAATGTAAATTGATACACCCACTATGGAAGACAGTATAGAGATGCCTTAAAAAACCTAGGAATAAAACCACTAATCAGTTCAGTTCAGTTGCTTAAATGTGTCTCACTCTTTGCAACCCCAGGAACTGCACTATTCCAGGCTTCCCTGTCCATCACAGCTCCAAGAGCTTACTCAAACCCATGTCCATCAAGTCAGTGATGCCATCCAATCATCTCATCCTCTCTCATCCCCTTTTCATCCCACCTTCAATCTTTCCTAGCATCAGCGTCTTTTAGAATGAGTCAGTTCTTTGCATCAGGTGGCCAAAGAATTGGAGTTTCAGCTTCAAAATCAGTCCTTCCAATGAACACCCAGGACTGATCTCCTTTAGGATGGACTGGTTGGACCTCCTTGCAGTCCAAGGGACTCTCCAGAGTCTTCTCCACCACCATAGTTCATTTCTTTATAGTCCAGCTCTCACATCCATACGTGACTACTGGAAAAACCAGAGCTTTGACTAGATGGACCTTTGTTGGCAAAGTAATGTTTCTGCTTTTTAACATGCTGTCTAGGTTTGTCATAGGTTTTCTTCCAAGGAGCAAGCGTCTTTGAATTTCACAGCTATATCATCTGCAGTAATTTTGGAGCCCCCAAAAATAAAGTCATTCACTGTTTCTTTCCATTGTTTCCCCATCTAATTGCCATAAAGTAATGGAAGCTAAAACTCCAGAACTTTGGCCACCTTGTGCAAAGAGTTGACTCACTGGAGAAGACTCTGATGCTGGGAGGGATTGGGGGCAGGAGGAGAAGGGGACGACAGAGGATGAGATGGCTGGATAGCATCACTGACTTGATGGACGTGAGTCTGAGTGAACTCCTGGAGTTGGTGATGGACAGGGAGGCCTGGTGTGCTGTGATTCATGGGGTCGCAGAGTCGGACACAACTGAGCGACTGAACTGAACTGAACTGACTGAATGGGACAAAATGCCATGATCTTAGTTTGCTGAATGTTGAGTTTTAAGCTAACTTTTTCACTCTCCTTTTTCACTTTCATCAAAAGGCTCTTTAGTTCTTTGCTTTCTGTGGTGTCATCTACATATCTGAAGTTATTGATATTTCTCCCGGCAGTCTTGACTCCAGCTGTGCTTCATCCAGCCTGGCATTTCACATGATGTACTCTGCATGTAAGTTAAATAAGCAGGGTGACAATATACAGCCTTGATGTACTCCTTTCCCAATTTGGAACCAGTCTGTTGTCCCATGTCCAGTTCTAACTGTTGCTTCTTGACCTGCATACAGATTTTTCCGGAGGCAGGTAAGGTGATCTGGTATTCCAATCTCTTTAAGAATTTTCCACAGTTTATTGTGATCCACACAGTCAAAGGCTTTGGTGTAGTCAATAAAGCAGAAGTAGATATTTTTCTAGAACTCTCTTACTTTATATGTGGTCCAGCAGATGTTGGCAATTTGATCTCTGGTTCCTCTGCCTCTTCTAAATCTAGAATCTGAACATCTGGAAGTTCAAGATTCACATACTGTTGAAGCCTGGCTTGGAGGATTTTGAGCATTACTTTACTAGTGTGTGAGATGAGTGCAATTGTGCGGTAGTTTGAGCATTCTTTGGCATTGCCTTTCTTTCAGATTGGCATAAAAACTAATCTTTTCCAGTCCTGTGGCCACTGCTGAGTTTTCCAAATTTACTGGCATATTGAGTGCAGCACTTTCACAGCATCATCTTTTAGGATTTGGAATAGCTCAGCTGAAATTCCATCACCTCCACTAGCTTTGTTCGTAGTGATGCTTCCTAAGGCCCACTTGACTTCACATTCCAGGATGTCTGGCTCTAGATGAATGATCACATCATTGTGGTTATCTGGGTCGTGAAAATCTTTTTTGTACAGTTCTTCTGTGTATTCTTGTCACCTCTTCTTAATATCTTCTGCTTCTGTTAGGCCTATACCATTTCTGTCCTTTATCGAGCCCATCTTTGCATGAAATCTTCCCTTGGTATCTCTAATTTTCTTGAAGAGATCTCTAGTCTTTCCCATTCTGTTGTTTTCCTCTATTTGTTTGCTTTGATCACTGAGGAAGGCTTTCTTATCTCTCCTTGCTATTCTTTGGAACTCTGCATTCAAATGGCTATATATTTCATTTTCTCCTTTGCCTTTAGCTTCTCTTCTTTTTTCAGCTATTTGTAAGGCCTGTTTAAACAGCCATTTGCCTTCTTGCATTTCTTTTTTCTTGGGAATCGTCTTGATCACTGCCTCCTATACAGTATCACCAACCTCCATCCATAGTTCTTCAGGCACTCTGTCTAGCAGATCTAATCCCTTGAATCTATTTGTCATTTCCACTGTATAATCGTAACAGATTTGATTTAGGTTATACCTGAATGGTCTAGTGGTTTTCCCTACTTTCTTCAATTTAAGTCGGAATTTGGCAATAAGGAGTTAATGATCTGAGCCAGTCAGCTCCGGTCTTATTTTTGCTGACTGTATCATCTTTGGCTGCAAAGAATATAGTCAGTATGATTTTGTTGTTGATCATCTGGTGATGTCCATGCATAGAGGTTTTTCTTGTGTTATTCGAAGTGGGTGTTTGCTATGGCAAGTGGGTTCTCTTGGGAAAACTCTGTTAGCCTTTGCCCTGCTTCATTCTGTACTCCAAGGCCAAATTTGCCTGTTTCTCCAGGTGTTTCTTGACTTCCTACTTTTGCATTCCAGTCCCCTATGATGAAGAAGACATCCTTTTTTGGTGTTAGTTCTAGAAGGTCTTATAGGTCTTCATAGAACCATTCAACTTCAGCTTCTTCAGCATTACTGGTTTGGGCCTAGACTTGGATTACTGTGATATTGAATGGTTTGCCTTAGAAACAAACAGAGATCATTCTCTCATTTTTGAGATTGCACCCAAGTACTGCATTTTGGACTTTTTTTTTTGTTAACTATGATGGCTACTCCATCTCTTCTAAGGGATTCTTGCCCACAGTAGTAGATATAATGATCATCTGAGTTAAATTCACCCATTCCAGTCCATTTTAGTTCACTGATTGCTAAAATGTCAGTGTTAACTCTTGCCATCTCCTGTTTCACCACTTCCAATTTGTCTTGATTCATGGACCTAACATTCCAGGTTCCTATGCAGTATTGTTCTTTGCAGCATCAGACTTTACTTCCATCACCATTCACATCCACAACTGGGTGTTATTTTTCCTTTAGCTCTGTCTCTTCATTCTTTCTGGAGTTATTTCTCCACTGATCTCCAGTAGCATATTGGGCACCTACTGACCTGGGGAGTTCCTCTTTCAGTGTCCTATCATTTTGCCTTTTCATACTGTTGTTCCCTTCTCCAGTGGATCACATTTTGTCAGAACTCTCCCGCATGACCCATCCATCTTGGGTGGCCCTATGTGGCATGGCTCATGGTTTCATTGAATTAGACAAGCCTGTTGTCCATGTGATCAGTTTAGACAAGCCTGTGGTCCATGTGATCAGTTTGATTAGTTTTCCGTGATTGTGATTTTCATTCTGTCTGCTCTCTGATGGATAATGAGGCTTATGGAAGCTTCCTGATGGGAGAGAAACTGGGTCTTGTTCTGATGGGCAGGGCCATGCTCAGTAAATCTTTAAGCCAGTTTTCTGTTGATGAGGAAGGCAGTGTTCTCTGGCTCTTGTTTGACCTGAAGGCAAACTATGGTGAAAGTAATGAAGATAATAGCCACTTCCTTCAAAGGTCCCGTGCATGCTCTGCTGCACTTAGTGCCCCCTGCCCTGCCACCATATGACCCAACAGTCCCACTCCTAAGCATATACCCTGAGGAAACCAAAATTGAAAAAGACACATGACCTCAATGTTCCTTGCAGCACTGTTTACAATAGCTAGAACATGGAAGCAACCTAGATGTCAATCAACAGATGAGTGGATAAAGAAGTTGTGGTACATATACACAATGAAATATTACTCAGCCATAAAAAAGAACACCATTGAGTCAGTTCCAATGAGGTGGATAAACCTAGAGCCTATTATACAGAATCAGAAAGATAAATATCGTATACTAATGCTTATATATGGAATCTAGAAAGATGATACCAAAGAATTTATTTGCAGGGCAGCAGTGGGGAAACAGACATAGGGAACTGACTTATGGACATGGGGAGAGGGGAGGAGAGGGTGAGATGTATGGAGAGAGTAACATGGAAACTTACATTATAATATGTAAAATAGATAGCCAATGGGAATTTGCTGTATGTCTCAGGGAACTCAAACAGGGGCTCTCTATCAACCTAGAGGGGTGGGGTGGGGAGGGAGATGGGAGGGAGGTTCATGAGGAAGGGGACATATGTATACCTATGGCTGATTCATGTTGAGGTTTAACAGAAAACAACAAAATTCTGTAAAGCAGTTATCCTTCAATTAAAAACTAAGTTCAGTTCAGTTGCTCAGTCATGTTCAACTCTTTGCAACCCCGTGGACTATAGCACACCAGGCTTCCCTGTCCATCACCAATTCCTGGAGCTTGCTCAAACTCATGTCTGTCGAGCCAGTGATACCATCCAACCATCTCATCCTCTGTCGTCCCCTTCTCCTCCTGCCCCCAATCCCTCCCAGCATCAGGGTCTTTTCCAGTGCATCAGTTCTTCGCTTCAGGTAGCCAAAGTATTGGAGTTTCAGCTTCAACATCAGTCCTTCCAATGAACACTCAGGACTGATCTCCTTTAGGATGGACTGGTTGGATCTCCTTGTAGTCCAAGGGACTCTCAGGAGTCTTCTCCACCACCACAGTTTAAAAGCATCAGTTCTTCAGTGCTCAGCTTTCTTTATAGTCCAACTCTCACATCCATACATAACTACTGTAAAAACCATAGCTTTGACTATATAGAGCTTTGTAGGCAAAGTGATGTCTCTGCTTTTTAATATGCTGTCTAAGTTTGTCATAGCTTTTCTTCCAAGGAGCAAGCATCTTTTAATTTCATGGCTGCAGTCACCATCTGCAGTGATTTAAATTAATTAGTAAAAAAAGTTATATGTATGTTTTAGGAATAATGTAAGCCTTTTGAACTAATTTTAGAGGTAATCAATTCATTCCTCTTTAATGCTGAGACTTAAGTTTACTCAGGTAGAATTTTTCATGCCTTGATAAATGATTTAGCTTCATTCAAAACTGAAAGGACTTTGATAGGCTGTCAGATGCTCTGTAGAAATTGAGATTTGTCTCTTTCACTGGATTGCCATTTGAATTATCCTACTTAAAAGTGATATGAAGTGCTTAGCTGTAAGAAGTGAATCTTTTTAATACTCAGTACTACTCTTGTTTTACAAGATAGATAAACTGTTTGCAAATGCATCTCTTTTTTAGTACTGCTTTAAAAATCTGGGGTTTTCTTGTAGGATTCCTGCCTCTTTGTTTTCCTTAGTAATGACTTTCTCATATTTTACTGATTGATTTCAAGACTTCTTTGCATTCTCAAAGTTTGCGTTCCCCCTTCTTTCTTGACTTACTTTTATCTTGTATGTTATCCTTGTCTTCCAGATAGTTTAGCAGTTAATACTCAGAGTAGGAGATCTGAATCATTTGTTTTAGCCTGTTTAATGTAAAAAGTCTGTGTGAGGCGGTAAATTCAACATAGTTCCTTCATATGTAATTTCTCTTTTAAGTCATGCTTTTTGTGGCCTCTTATCATGGGATGTGTATCAGTCAGGATTAGATCTGGCTGCATATAGCTAAAGTCCACCAGGAGGGCTTAAAATAGAAATTGATTTTCCCCTCACATTCATAAAGTCTAGAATTAGAAAATGCTGGGGGTGATAAGGAGATTCACAATATCAGGGTCACAGGCTTCTTCTGTCTTGCTGTTCTTCCATACCCATCTCATGATCCCTAATGGCTTCTTGAACTCCAGCTCTCACATTCAGACCCCATCCAGCAAGAATGAAGAAGAGCAGAAAGGCAAAAGGGTCTTCTGTCTTCTGGTTAATTCGGTCCCTCTGAGCAGGCTTCTCAAAAGTCATGAAGCCATATTGTTTTACATTTCTTTGACAGTACAGAGCTTGTGTCCTCTTGGGGGATCTCTGTTGCCAGGGAGGCTAAAATGTATAGAATTTTTTTTTTTTTTCCTGCCACCATGTATCCAGCTAGACATCTGGGTTCTGTTCATTGTGAAGGAGGGGTGAAATGGGTGTTGGGGTAAGCAGTCAGGAGCCTCTGCCTCACAGTTATTTCCAAGTTCTAATAGGAAAGTAGCAAGTGGAGCAATATCTGGGTTATGATATAATCATGGAAAGTGATGGCTAAGAAACCTCTGCTCTACCTGTGGACTTAGACTTAAACTTTTATCCCTAATCACTGTTATTTTTTGTGTTACTATTTTCCAAGTATATGTGTTAAGTACTTTTCATACATTTTATGTAATTCCCATGGCACTATCTGTTAGGCACTGTCCATTTCATGTCATAGGTGAGAAAACCAAGACACAGATAGATGGCATAATTGGCCTGCGTCCTCAGAATAGTCAGTGGTGAGTCGAACGTTGAGTGTGCACTTAAAGATCACCACTGATAACTGCTTCTGTCCTCTGTTTATTAATCTGTCCCCCTATATATCTATCCCTCAGATGCCACTGCCTCCTCTGTCCCCGCCTCTTGTACCCAAGAATCATTTGAGGTTGTTCAAGCACAAAGAACAGAAAAACAAAAAGATAGGTAGATTGAACTAAATATAAGAAAGAAAATAGAATGAAGTTGAGGTTTAAATGATACACAGAGTTCAATGCTGTAGGATCCTACAGAGATGCTACAAGTCTCCACCTGACTTCTCATTGTGTCCTACCAGAAACTGAAAGGCAGAAAAACAAGGTAGAATTTTTTTTTTTAATTTGGACTCTTGGCTTCATTTTTTAGTCATATAATAATTTGAATCCTTATAAAGAATACTAGTTCTTTTTCATATTGTGCTTCAAGGAATTATAAAGATAATTATAATAGCATTGTTACCATTTTCTGATTTTTCTCTTTGTGGGATAGGTCAACTGAATTACCACTGCTTATTTTTTAAGATGTGGATACTCAAAGAGAAAATATTTTAGCTGGACGTAGATCGTATACTTAGTAAAAACTAGGGCTCATTTTTGTTTGTTTTTAGAAATATTCCTGTCATTTTTTTGAAAAGATATGCATGCTATAAGATTGGGATCTTGGTAAAAATGGTATTGTGCTAAGCAGTTGTTCGTTAGCGCTTCCCCGTACATACACAGGCTGGTGAGCTGCTTCAGGACAAAAGACCTTGCCTTATTTCTGTTTTTCTCCAGTCTCCTCAGTGTGTAGAGGTTTTCAGTAAGTGATTAATGAATGAATGACTAGTAAATAAAGAAAGTCTGGTAATGAATGTTGTTATTAATATCGCTGTGTCTTAAAACTTAAGAAAGTCATTGGCCCTACCGGAATAGAGAAAAAGTAGGTCATTCTTTATATAGCCCTTTCAAGTTGTGTGAAGTGGGTTTTAGTACCATTAATGGTTGGACATTGGGCCCACATAGAGTCCAGCTCTTGAGCATGGTGTGTTTGGAGAACCACCACAGCTGTGACACACCTGGAAAGTGGTGGCTGTACAGGCGAGTTGCAAGAGTTAAGTCTGGCAAGTTCTGGCATGTAAAAGTTACTGATTGGTTTTAAGGAATGGGAGTTAGATTCAGGTTTTCAAAGACTTTCTATGACACGTTATCTTTTAAAAAGTGACCTTTTTCATGGGGAAAAGAAAGGACATGATTTGAATAACATTTGAAAAATAAAAAATAGAGATCTACTTCTTGCATTTTAGTTTTCAAGATTCCTTGTGACCAAAATATTAACTGTAACAGAACATTTGAGTTTAATTATTTATTTGTTTTTATTTCTCAGGATGTGATCTTCGTGGTGGGAAGCCAAGTTTTTAAACTACCCCAATGGATGCAGACAGTGATGTTGCATTGGACATTCTAATTACAAATGTAGTATGTGTTTTTAGAACAAGATGCCATTTGAACTTAAGGAAGATTGCTTTAGAGGGAGCAAACGTAATTTATAAGCGTGATGTTGGAGTAAGTATCTGATTTTTGTTATGTGTGCTACATAGCCTAATTTTATAGTGCCGTGAATGACATACTAAGTAAAGAATGAGGACAATACCTTATACATTTATTATAAAAATTAAGAATGAGTATGAATGCCCTGCTGAAGCTCTAAAAATTAGATGCGGTTATATCTTGGTAAATTTGCATTAGTTCTTCAGGCTAGAAATGAAGTACAGATGAATTCAATTAAAAATTTCAGTGAGTCACAAAGATTTTCATGGTCATCAATAATGCCATCTTCATTTTTAAAAAGAAGCAAATAATCTGGTAAAAAGAGAGGGACAGGCTTAATGCTGCATTGAAACTTGAGCATGCCATATGGCAGACAAGCCGTTATTCCTGGGGAGGTTAACATCTTGAGTTGATGGACAAGCTGGTAGCGAAAGACGACTAAATGAAGAAAAAACTCTGTTTTTCAGCCACTTAGGTAAGAAATTTTATAATGTATTTTAGCTTGAATTTTATTTTGAGCCTGTGATAAATTGGGTCTCCCCAGGTTTACTAGCTTTCTAGTTTAATAATATATGACAGAGAAAGAGGAACTCAAAATGTAACAAGAGTTTTAAGAAGAAATGTCCAATTCCTTTTTTTGTTACATATTCAGTAAAACATTTAGCTCTTTTATATATTATGGCCATTTGTTAAATACTGCCATAAATGAAAAGTTGCCATGAAAATTTAAATTCACGTGTTATTTTGGACCTTAGTCCCTGACCTATTCACACTCACACTGTAGATAATTTAGTCCAAATCCATAGCTTTAAGTGCCTTTCATTTCTAAGGAATCTAAAATTACATCTCCAGCTCCAAACTTCCTCCTGCATTCCAGATTTGCACATCAGTCATGAATATGTAATAGGCATATCAGCTGTAGGACACAGAAGAAAGTAATGAGCACCATGAAGCAGAGAAAAGCAGGGTTAGAAGTCACAGAAGGGTGAAGGGATGGGTGTTCCAATGAAATTGGTCAGGGAAGGTCTCTCTGTAGAGACGACGTCTGGTGAGAGACCTGAATGAAGTGAGAACACTGAAGGAAGAGAATACCAGATGAAAGTAACAGCGATGCCAAGGTCCTAAGGCATGCACAGTTTGGCATGTTCGAGGATCCATGCAAATTGCAAATTCCAGTTATGTGAACAGGGTGAGAAGTTGGAATGTGTACTTTTAGTACATTGATTTCAAGTATATAGTGAGAGATACATACAGGCCTTGAATTTTTTATTAATTAAATGTCCTTTTGAATTAATATGTTCTTTATGTTCAGTGTGGTTCTTGATTTCAGAGTGGGTGGTTTGAAGAACAGTTATTTCAGTCTTGGGTAAGCTTGAAGTAGTATTTAAACATAAAATGGCCACATGGAGTAGAACCATGTGTGGAAATTAACCAAGCTGTTGGGTTTTTGGTTTCTTTTCTTTTTGCAGAAAGTATTAATGAAGCTTAGAAAGCCTAGAATTACAGCTACAATTTGGTCCTCAGGAAAAATTATTTGCACTGGAGCAACAAGGTAAATATTACTTGGGTTTTTATTTTTTAATTTTCTCCTCATGGGAAAGACATTTTTCCAGACTTGAAAACAAAATCACACGTACAGTTTGTGTTCAGTATAAAATTTGTTTCCTGTGTAACTGATAATCTTTTTCTTTCTTTCAAACCATAGTGAAGAAGAAGCTAAGTTTGGTGCCAGACGTTTAGCCCGTAGTCTCCAGAAACTAGGATTTCAGGTAACGTTTTCAAAAGCTATCCAAGCTGCAGATATCCAAAAGTTTATTTCTGGATATTTTATATATATATAATTTAATGGATTGAAGAAGTCCCTCAAAGTCCTCTTATGATTGACCTTTTTTTAAGTTGTATAATTCTGTCCTTCAGCTCAAAACTGTAGTAGCAGACTTTGCCCACGTGGATGTTTGTGTGGGATCCTGGCTTTTTCACAAATTGTTTTCCCATAGAGATGTGTTTCCTTATAGATTAACTGCTTTTCAACTCCTTACATTTTTCACTTCTCTCTCTCTCATTCACACTCTCACACACACATGCACACACACAATCTGTGTTTGATCATCACAAGAATGCTGTGTCAGGATGATGAGCGAGAGCCACAAGACCCTGTTGACACTTACACACTGCTTAGCAGGCTCTCAGCCTTGTAAGGTGACCATCTCTAGCAGGTCAGCCTTATAAAATTTAATTTCTGGAGGCATAACTTGAATAAAATGAATATGTATCCTGGACTCGCTGGGTCACTTAGAAATGATGAGTAAGTAAAAGAAAAAGAGATGGGCCTAGGCAGTTTGGGATTTGCCTGGGAGGGGATGGGGAGTCAAGTTTCTCTCTGATGATTTCAGTCTCCCCTGAGGTGGAAGGGGCTAAGCAGGCACTGAGGTGCTGGGGTGTGTGGTGGTGGTGGTGCTGGCCAGGAGTGCAGTAGAGAGCCGAGACTGACGGCAGGGCCACTGGGCACGTCTCGTGACTTTCTCTCACTGCCTTGTGGCTGTGCTGAGTTGAAGGATAGTTAGTTCATCCAGATTTGCAGTTTTATTAGGAACAGTTGAAAGGATAACGGGGTAAAACCATTAAAATATTGGCAGAAGTGGCTAAAGTTATTAATATTGAGAGGACATTATTTTCAGCCTTAGAGCCTCTTTTCTTAGCCTTACATTAGAGATGTTGCAAGAAATCCCAGTGAGTTAAAGACAATTTTGTCACCCTGTTCCTCATTCTGTCCCCCGAAATGAGCAAGCATCTTAACTAAATTTGCAGAAACGTGATTCTACCTTACTGCGTATGAGAAAAAGTCTGGCCTTTGGAGCTCAGTGTCCACTGCTTTTTGAGTTTGAAATGACAGCTTTTCCATTTTGACTCTTTCTGGAAGAATCTGCTTTAATGTTTCCTCACTGTTCTCCCTCTTACACCAGTAGATTAAATATCCCGATTAAAGTACAGTCTTAAAATAAGATTCAGAAGATGCAGATGTACTATTTTATTCATGCAGTTATCTCAGGCTTTGTTTATTTTTTAATAAAGTTTTTGAGCTCCCCGCCTCCCTACTTTAATTAGAGCATTAAGGAGTCTCTGGTAACTTCAAATATTAAATCATGCTTTAAATGTTTCTGTTTATCTTGTTTGCTCTTATTTTTAAGGATTAAAATTTAAGATTTAAAATTAAAATTGCCATGATGAGTAAGGTTTCTTTGTTTGTTTCAAAATAATTCATTGGTTTTACTTCTCTCCTAAAGGTAATATTTACAGATTTTAAGGTTGTTAATGTTTTGGCAGTTTGTAACATGCCATTTGAAATCCGTTTGCCAGAATTCACAAAGAACAATAGACCTCATGCCAGGTAGGTCTTCAAAGAATCAACATAACTTACCAAATTTGAAATTACTTGTCAGTCTATAAATATTTATATTAATTGTGGCTTTTTTGGTATAGTTATGAACCTGAACTTCATCCTGCTGTGTGCTATCGGATAAAATCGCTAAGAGCTACATTACAGATTTTTTCAACAGGAAGTATCACAGTAACAGGTATTTTATGATATTAAAACCAAGCTTGTCGATTACGGACTGAATGAGATAAGGAGGTGTTCATACCAAAATAGAGATAAAGTCCGCTTTTTCCCTTCTGCCCTCCTCAGAGAGCCAGTCTCCTCATTTTTAACACAGTTGCTGTTGTTCAGCTACTAAGTACTGTCCGACTTTTTGCAACCCCATGGACTATAGCATGCCAGGCTTCCCTGTTCCTCACTGTTGCCCAGAGTTTGCACAAACTCATGTCCATTGAGTCATTGATGCCATCCAACCATCTCATCCTCTGTTGCCCCCTTCTTCTCCTGCCTTCAATCTTTCCCAGCATCAGAGTCTTTTCCAGTGAGTTGGCTCTTCATATCAGGTGACCAAAGTATTGGAGCTTCAGCTTCAGCATCAGTCCTTCCAATGAATATTCAGGATTAATTTCATTTAGGATTGACTGGTTGGATCTCCTTGCTGTCCAGGGGACTCTCAAGAGTCTTCTCCAACACCACAGTTCAAAAACATCAATTCTTCAGCACTCAGCCTTCCATATGATCCAACTCTCACATCTGTACAGGACTATTGGAAAAACCATAGCTTTGACTTTACAGGCCTTTGTTGGCAAACACAGTAGATGAGGTTAACCTACTTTTATATACTACTTTGAAATCTTATGTATACAGTTTTGATGTCTGTCTTCTTTATCATCATTACCTTAGTAGCTTCATCTGTATTGTTCCACATAGCTGTGGATCAGTCGTTCTTATTGCTGTTTCGTACCCAGTGTGTGAATATATTGTTCCATGGCCATTTGGGTTTTCAGTTTGGAATTAAGAATATTCTAGTATATGTTTTCGTATGTTGTTTTTAAGTTTATGATGTCTTGCATTTAAAATACTCAGATCAGATCCGATCAGTCGCTCAGTCGTGTCCGACTCTTTGTGACCCCATGAATCACAGCACGCCAGGCCTCCCTGTCCATCACCAACTCCCGGAGGTCACTCAGACTCACATCCATCGAGTCAGTGATGCCATCCAGCCATCTCATCCTCTGTCGTCCCCTTCTCCTCCTGCCCCCAATCCCTCCCAGCATCAGAGTCTTCTCCAGTGAGTCAACTCTTCGCATGAGGTGGCCAAAGTACTGGAGTTTCAGCTTTAGCATCATTCCTTCCAAAGAAATCCCAGGGCTGATCTCCTTCAGAATGGACTGGTTGGATCTCCTTGCAGTCCAAGGGACTCACAAGAGTCTTCTCCAACACCACAGTTCAGAAGCATCAATTCTTTGGTGCTCAGCCTTCTTCACAGTCCAACTCTCACATCCATACATGACCACAGGAAAGACCATAGCCTTGACTAGATGAACCTTTGTTGGCAAAGTGATGTCTCTGCTTTTGAATATGCTATCTAGGTTGGTCATAACTTTCCTTCCAAGGAGTAAGCATCTTTTAATTTCATGGCTGCAGTCACCATCTGCAGTGATTTGGGAGCCCAGAAAAATAAAGTCTCACACTGTTTCCACTGTTTCCCCATCTATTTCCCATGAAGTGATGGGACCAGATGCCATGATCTTCGTTTTCTGAATGTTGAGCTCTAAGCCAACATTTTCACTCTCCACTTTCACTTTCATCACAAGGCTTTTTAGTTCCTTTTCACTTTCTGCCATAAGGGTGGTGTCATCTGCAGATCTGAGGTTATTGATATTTCTCCCAGCAATCTTGATTCCAACTTGTGTTTCTTCCAGTCTAGCGTTTCTAATGATGTACTCTGCATATAAGTTAAATAAGCAGGGTGACAATATACAGCCTTGACGAACTCCTTTTCCTATTTGGAACCAGTCTGTTGTTCCATGTCCAGTTCTAACTGTTGCTCCCTGACCTGCATGTAGGTTTCCCAAGAGGCAGATCAGAGATTCCCATCTCTTTCAGAATTTTCCACAGTTTGTTGTGATCTACACAGTCAAAGGCTTTGGCATAGTCAATAAAGCAGAAATAGATGTTTTTCTGGAACTCTCTGGCTTTTTCCATGATCCAGCAGATGTTGGCAATTTGATCTCTGGTTCCTCTGCCTTTTCTAAAACCAGCTTGAACATCAGGAAGTTCATGGTTCACATATTGCTGAAGCCTGGCTTGGAGAATTTTGAGCATTACTTTAGAAGCATGTGAGATGAGTGCAATTGTGCGGTAGTTTGAGCATTCTTTGGCACTGCCTTTCTTTGGGATTGGAATGAAAACAGACCTTTTCTAGTCCTGTGGCCACTGCTCAGTTTTCCAAATTTGCTAGCATATTGAATGCAGCACTTTCACAGCATCATCTTTCAGGATTTGAAATAGCTCAACTGGAATTCCATCACCTCCACTAGCTTTGTTCATAGTGATGCTTTCTAAGGCCTACTTGACTTCACATTCCAGGATGTCTGGCTCTAGGTGAGTGATCACACCATCGTGATTATCTGGGTCATGCAGATCTTTTTTGTACAGTTCTTCTGTGCATTCTTGCCACCTCTTCTTAATATTTTCTGCTTCTGTTAGGTCCATACCATTTCTGTCATTTATCGAGCCCATCTTGGCATGAAATGTTCCTTTGGTATCTCTGATTTTCTTGAAGAGATCCCTAGTCTTTCCCATTCTGTTGTTTTCTTCTATTTCTTTGCATTGATCACTGAAGAAGGCTTTCTTATCTCTTCTTGCTATTCTTTGGAACTCTGCATTCAGATGTTTATATCTTTCCTTTTCTCCTTTGCTTTTCACTTCTCTTCTTTTCACAGCTATTTGCAAGGCCTCCCCAGACAGCCATTTTGCTTTTTTGCATTTCTTTTCCATGGGGATGGTCTTGACCCCTGTCTCCTGTACAGTGTCACGAACCCATTCAGTTCATCAGGCATAGTTCATCAGGGGCCATCCCACTCCACTGTATACTCATAAAGGATTCAGGCACTATCAGATCTAGGCCCTTAAATCTATTTCTCACTTCCACTGTATAATCATAAGGGGTTTGATTTAGGTCATACCTGAATGGTCTAGTGGTTTTCCCTACTTTCTTCAATTTAAGTCGGAATTTGGCAATAAGGAGTTCATGGTCTGAGCCACAGTCAGCTCCTGGTCTTGTTTTTGCTGACTGTATAGAGCTTCTTCATCTTTGGCTGCAAAGAATATAATCAATCTGATTTCAGTGATGTCCATGTATAGAGTCTTCTCTTGTGTTGTTGAAAGAGGGTGTTTGTTACGACTAGTGCATTTTCTTGGCAAAACTCTATTAGTCTTTGCCCTGCTTCATTCCATATTCCAAGGCCAAATTTGCCTGTTACTCCAGGTGTTTCTTAACTTCCTACTTTGGCATTCCAGTCCCCTATAATGAAAAGGACATCTTTTTTGGGTGTTAGTTCTAAAAGGTCTTGTAGGTCTTCATAGAACCGTTCAGCTTCTTCAGCGTTACTGGTTGGGGCATAGACTTGGATTACTGTGATATTGAATGGTTTGCCGTGGAAACGAACAGAGATCATTCTGTCGTTTTTGAGATTGCATCCAAGTACTGCATTTCGGACTCTTTTGTTGACCATGATGGCCACTCCATTTCTTGTGAGGGATTCCTGCCCGCAGTAGTAGATATAATGGTCATCTGAGTTAAATTCACCCATTCCAGTCCGAGTTCGCTGCTTCCTAGAATGTCGACATTCACTCTGGTTATCTCTTGTTTGATCACTTCCAATTTGCCTTGATTCATGGACCTGACATTACAGGTTCCTATGCAATATTGCTCTTTATAGCATTGGACCTTGCTTCTATCACCAGTCACATCCACAGCTGGGTATTATTTTTGCTTTGGCTCCATCCCTTCATTCTTTCTGGAGTTATTTCTCCACTGATCTCCAGTAGCATATTGGGCCCCTACTGACCTGGGGAGTTTCTCTTTCAGTATCCTATCATTTTGCCTTTTCATACTGTTCATGGGATTCTCAAGGCAAGAATACTGAAGTGGTTTGCCATTCCCTTCTCCAGTGGACCACATCCTGCCAGATCTCTCCACCATGACCCACCCATCGTGGGTTGCCCCACGGGCATGTCTTAGTTTCATTGAGTTAGACAAGGCTGTGGTCCTAGTGTGATTAGATTGACTAATTTTCTGTGAGTATGGTTTCAGTGTTTGCCCTCTGATGCCCTCTTGCAACACCTACTCTCTTACTTGAGAGAAGCCTTTATGAACTTCATAGAGGTTTACATGAGCAGAATATTCAAATATAATTGGTATCTATTTGTAATGTGTATTTTGTTATATCTTTTGAGTCTTTTTAATTATTTGGAAGAGGTGATTTCAAAAGAGTAGGCATAGATGTCAAAGGGTAGCATCTAGCATGCAGGGTGATTTTTTTTTAAATGGTATTGTGGTTATAAATTGTTCATAGACATTACTTTGGAGTCAGGTCCAACCTTTGGCAAAATTAAGGAAAACTTCTTTAGGTCCTTGAATTTTCTTTTTATTCCATTAATCCTTAAAGTTTGAAAATACATCTATAAACCTTCAGTAGAAAAGCTTTAGTTTTGATTCATCCATTGGTTTTTACATCTTCCTTGGAGACTTTTAAAGGCTCTTGCCAGGATCATGGGGAACAAGTCTCATTCTTTCCTTCTTTGGGTTTCTACACTTTGGAGCTCAGACTTCACAGAGGTTCTAAAATATATAAAGTTTGCTAAGTATGGAATTGGGCTTCCCTGGTGGCTTAGTGGTAAAGTATCTGCCTGTCAAGCAGGAGACTCGGTTTGATCCCTGGGTTGGGAAGATTCCCTGGAGAAGGACATAGCAACCCACTCCAGTGTTCTTACCTGGGAAATCCCATGCACTGAAGAGCCTGGTGGGCTAGTCCATGGGGTTGCAAAAAAGTCAGACATGACTTAGTGACTAAACAATAAGAAGTATGGAATAAAATAATGCTTATGTAAAATATATATATTAAGTTAATAGATACTTAACACAATGGCAAACTGAAGACCATTGACCTGGTTACCTATTATGCATTATATATTAACATCTGGAATACCCTCTGAACTGTTAGTTCAGTGGACACATTCTGAGTGGTCCCGACAGGCAGAGCTCTATTCTCTGGAGGGACTGAGGTGAGTCCGGAAAGGGTTCCCAGTGGATGCATATGTACATTTTTAGGATCTTTCAAAAAGTAAGTGTAAATGTTAGTGGGGGAAAATACACGTATTTATATATTTATTCAAAATAGATTTTATGAAACTATTTTTCACTGTTCTTTTCTATATATATTTTTACGTATTTAGATGAAAGCTCATTTTAAAGTTATTCTTAGCATTGTATGGATTAATAAATATATTACATCACCTCATCCCCTGGTGCTTTTTTGTTTTTAATTGGCAGTTATTGTTCAGTCACTAAGTCATGTCTGACTCTTTGGGACCCCATGAACTGTATCCTGCCAAATTCCTCTGTCCATGGGATTTCCCAGGCAAGAATACTAAAAGTGGGTTGCCATTTCCTTCTCAGGGGATCTTCCCAATTCAGGAATCAAACTGGTATCTCCTGCATTGGCAGGCAGATTCTTTTCCACTGAGCCACCAGGGAAGTAAGCTGTAAGGGTGAATGACCAGATTAGTAATAAAGATGTGAATACCAGGTAGTGGTAAATCTGTGGGGATGTTCAGACCGTGCAATTTGTAACAGCCCTCTGGTTTCCCAACTCTGGTAGCAGCTTTGTTTACTTCTGCTGGGTTCCTTGATACTCCTGTGATGAGCTTCATTCATAGCCTAACCAGAAGCCAGGCTACAGTGACCAAAAGGATAATATTATTAATAGTTGTCTAGTTCCGTTTGTTTCCCCTTCCTTTAATGAGCATATTTTAGTAATTCGTGTTTTCCTCTCTGATTTTGTGTGTGTGTGTGTGTGTGTGTAATATACTTTCTTTTCACAGTGGTTCCCAAACCAACATGAATAACATCATTTTATGTTTGATTCCCTTTAATTGTTCATAAAAAATTGTATTTCTTGGTTCTTACTATGACTGTGTGTACAGTTACATAAGTGTAGATTTTTAAAAGAACAACCTGATATTCTAAAGTACTCAGTTCTTTGTAATTCGGGGAAATCAGCTTTTCCTAGTTTTCTTCTGCCTCTTCTCACCTCTTCCTCCATTGTGTTGTTGCAGGACCCAATGTAAAGGCTGTTGCTACTGCTGTGGAACAGATTTACCCATTTGTGTTTGAAAGCAGGAAAGAGATTTTATAATTCACCACTTAATTGGTTAGAATCCTTAACCGAGCACCTTTTAAAACCTGCTGCACATTGGACTCAAAAGGAAAACCGGACCAACAGTAACTGAGGAAATAGACTCTTTTATTCTTTCACGGCTACAGTGTAAGCTCCAGACCCTTTGGATTTTATTTCAAACCTTGCTGTAATATAAAAAGGAAGTTTACAAGACATGACATTGCTGCTTTTACAAAAGGACATTTCTATTTATTTCGCAGTAATTTTCATGTCCCCATGAGCAGAGCTGTCACCGTGTGCACTACCGCAGATCATTTTGTTGTCATTATTTTTTTTCCAGTTTGAGCTAATGTGTTTTATTTGTGAATAGTCTTTTACATTTTTGTATGCTGAATATGGGCACCAAAGAACCTGTAAAAGTTATCTTTTTCAATTGAATGTGCACAAATAAAAGTTTGGAAAAGATCTCTCTTCATATCCATTCTATAACTTTTATTCCCCATTTTTCTATTTTAACAAAAATTGTATTCATAATTCTTTTTTTAATCTATGCAAGCTTAGACTTTTGCTAAAGTGTGTCAGCTTCGTTTTGAAGTGTATTTTGTAAATATGCCACATGTGTATAGTATCTTTTAATGCTCTGTTACCAAATAGGAATTTTTTTTTTCCTTGAAAATTAGAAATGAAAACCTGTATATAAATTGTAGGGAACCAGAGTAGAACTTTATAGATTAAGCATAATGTTTTATGTTGCTAATTTAACATGGTAGAAAATGTTAACCATCTTTTAAAAGTTGCAGAGTTGTAGTTTTAAAAAAAGAAACCTCTTATTACCTACGAGATAAATACAAGAAAAGCTGTGATGGGTTGTACCTCATATGTACCTTGTTATTCTGGAAAGACTCAAATCTGGTTATAGGAAAAGAATAATCTGAGGTTGATACTCAAGGCTGTATCATAGGAGTCTTGTCAGAAGTTGAAACATTGTGCTGTTTTAACAAGAAGTGCCCCAGTGTGACTATATTAATACTACAGTTCAACTTGAAAGCCATTTTTTATAAGTCTTTCCCCTTGCTGTGTCTTATTGAATGAAGCTAAAGAGTGACTATTCAATACATGGAATTGCGCCTTTAAAGTTAACAGGAAATACGCATTTGTGAACCAGTGACTCTGGCTCACCCATGAGCCCGGGAATGGTAATAACAGGATCAAGCTGTAGTGCTGCTCGACCAATTGAGTATTGACTAACAATGATTTTACCTAGAAATAAAACTAAGCGGAGAGTCATATTAGCTTCTCAGTTAACATTAATAGAGATAATAATACAACACAGTCTTCCACTAAAACCTTGAATTTCCAAAATGTCTTGGAACCTTTGTGAAAAATTGGAACACTTTAACCTCTATATTCTAGTACATTTTCCCTACCACGTTCTGAAATCTTGAAAACTGTACTGAACAATACATATTATTTTATGTTTATCTTTGTCTTCTCAATACCTTCCCCTGCCCTTCCTCTGACTCTTCATAAGTTGGAGGCAAGGGCTAACTTTTATATTTTCTCTCTTGGGAGAGACTTAATTGTGATTTTCAGACTTCTTTCTCACTTTTTATGTTTGTGTTTAGGTAGCCTCATAAAATGTATACAGAATAAAATTCAGTGAAAATTACAGGTTCTGGGCAGACTGTTTGAAAAATTTGAGTTTTCACTTAAACTTAATTAACAGTAATTAAGTGATCTCGTGTTCTGCAGTATTCACAGAAAAAGAAAAAGAGAAGGAGGGCTGGAGGGGAACATGATGATATAGCCAAGATGCAGATCCAAATGTTCTAAGATTTTTCAGTATTGGAGTGACTTGAAAACTAGGTAGATCAGTAGCTCATCAAAATGCTTTCTCAGAAAAGTGGAAGAAAGACAATCTGACTGGGTCTGGTTTCAGGGCTGCTGCTCGTGTGTTGCCTGGCAAAGTGTCATGGGTGTGACCCACTCTACTTAAAGCTGGTAAGAAATGAGTGTGTCTGATGTCTTCTGGCTTTTCACAAGTGTTGTACATTTTTTTAATAAATAAAAACTGTAAATATATACATAAAAATTATAAGTATTCCCCCTTTTTATTTTTGAAAGTGAAAATGCTGTAGTTGGGGTTGTATTGGGTAAAAATTAGCTTGAAAATAGAATTGTTTCATTACAGATTCTGAATAATAAAAGAAAAATAGAATGTTTAAGATACTGAAGTTGAAATCACTTAATGATAAACCTACTGAGTTTATAAACAGTTTCCTGCCCATTTATAATGCATGGCTAAGCCATGAAATAGCTAATAGATACACACTGTTTGAACTTGCACAGTTTAACAATTTTGTTAGTATCTTACAATCTGTGATGCTTGGCAAAGAAAAAAAAATCATACTGATTAATTACCTGTCTGGACCTTTTTTAATGTCAGCATATAATTCCACTGAAGGTTCTTAATAAATTTCTTCAATCAGTTACCTCTACAGAACATACTTTGCCTTCTTCCAGAACAAATGAACAATGCATGCTCTAACTTGCGTGAGAAATGTACTGTGCAGAATGGAGATTGCAGATCTTTCTTCATAAGTTCCCCTGCCAATTTTAATGTAAATAGTGTTTTTCAGCATCAGGGCTTTTGGTCATTCTCCTGAGTTTCTGATAATACAATTTTACTGTTGCTTACAGAGGCTGAAGTCTGACCACTTCATTATAAAGGGCTGCAGTAGATCTTACTTCCTTATATCAAACTGGGACAGTTTCTTAGGGGCCTATACAAAAATTTCAGGCGAAATGAAAAGGGCTTTTGACTCTGAGGATTCTCTTTTCTTCAGGGTAATCATACTTTTGTATTCTTTTTCAACTTAGGTTGTTCAGTATATTTTGTGTGTATTTCCCATAGCTTAAGTCATTTAATGGATTACTGCATAAATGGTTTGAGATTTTTTATTGTAGATTTTCTACCAATGTACCAAATTGTATTGGTAAAATGCCTCCCCACATCTTAAAATTCAACTGGTACAGTACAGAAAAGAGCAGTCCATTACTTTGTGGGTGACAACCCAAGTTTTTGGTACAGTCAGTGATCTCTGTTTCATCATAGAAAAGAACATAGTGAGGGAATTGTCCCAATGTCCAGATGTCATTTATTATGTCTGCAAGCATCTGAAAGTCGGCATCAATTATAGCCCATAGGCTGTAACTTGAGGTAGTGATATTCCTGAGGCGTGTGAAGAACTGGAGGAAACTATAGATCTAAGTTATCATGAAAGTCTTACAAAGAGAGACGTGTGCAAGCTTAACTTAGTAACTCAAACCTAATTAATTACAGATTTGGATAAATAACCTAATGACCTGACTCCTTTCCTCATGTTTTACTAACAACTAGTACTAAATAAATATGATCCCATGATTTTGAAAGTATCCTTTCTACTCATATATTTTTTAATGGATAGAAAAATGCTTATCCTTCTCAACTATTGCAGAGTTGTTTCTTTTTTAATATTTTGTAATACTAACATCAAGTTCATAAGAGTATTTTGAATTACATTGTAGTTCATGATTCATAAAATAAGATGGATAATCTTTATAGTTGCTGAACTATAATTAGAAATGATCACTAAAGTCCTAACCAGGACCCTGTCCTAACCTAGAACATGTGTGCAATTGTCTGTATTGTGTCTTGGTTCTTTTTTACACAAGACCTAGTGTGGGGAGTGTCTTGGTAGGCGAAGAACTGTAAGCTTATGTTCGGACAACTTATGTGTCTGAATCATAAAGCCGCAACAGGCCTCTGTGCATAACAAACCTTAAGATAAAAGTTGCTCTCATCACTAGTTCATCGTCTTTCAAAGGCTCCTCTGTGAAGAAGGTGGAAAATACTGAACCAGCTGGTATTATTTTTATCCTGGTATCCTGCTCAGAGTAAGAAAGAGACCACTTGGGACCTTGTTCCTCAAATACCTTTCATGGCTCCTTTAGGGAGCGGGGTAATGAGTAAAGACTGTAATTTCAGGATATCCTTTTTAAACTAGCTCTATGACACTGAAAAGAAAACACAGGAGTGGCTAACACATATTGATAGGAAGACACCATAAGTATTCTCTTTCTGTATATACACTTGAAGGGTTTTGAGGCCATTAGATCTCTGAAGAAAGCTGCCTTGGCTGTCCCTTACCCCTGAGCTTTTTAGACTCCAAGAACTGCTCTTGGGGTTTTCTTTTTTGAAGCTGTTTTGGCACTAATTCCTCCCGGTGATGACTCATAAAACAAATGTTGTTTTTCACATAGTTCCTGAAAGAGAAAGAGGCACTAATGAAAATGTCATTCTTAATTTACAGTATTTGGGGGGAAAAAATGTGCAGGCTATCATTTTTTAAATCACCCTGGGGCTTTAATGTTTTAGCTGTGCAAAAAAACCATTGTTTATTCCAAAGTTTCCATGTGTCATGAAATTCGGGCACCATAGACCTTTGATCGATCTCATGCAAAGGTGGGGTGTCTTGTCAGAACAACCATGGCATTCCTGTCTGCAAGGAAGGATTCCATAGGTAGTCTTAAATAGAATGAGTGGAGATTACAACCAGATCAGATCAGATCAGTCGCTCAGTCGTGTCCGACTCTTTGCGACCCCATGAACCGCAGCACGCCAGGCCTCCCTGTCCATCACCAGCTCCCGGAGGTCACTCAGACTCACACTCATCAAGTCAGTGATGCCATCCAGCCATCTCATCCTCTGTCGTCCCCTTCTCCTCCTGCCCTCAATCCCTCCCAGCATCAGACCAAGATCCTCTTATTTTTCCCCCCCTTTTCTCAGACTGGTTACCAATATGCCTATATTTGTGTCTACACATTCTGCTTTCTGCATTATTCTCTTGCTCCTGCTTTATCAAATTCATTTCTACAAGATTATTTCCATCAGCATAGAAACATGCTCCAGTATTTTATGTTTACTTTTAAAAAGAGCACCTTCGAACCTTTCTCTCCCCTTAAATATACTGTCCTATGGTTTATCTAGTTCGTTGAGTGGCTACAACATTCCAGGTGTTCTGTGGTTGGAGTAGATAAAGACCTTGCTTTCAAGGATCTTAACAAAGGAGACAGGCATATAAGCATATGATTTCAACTAGTAAGAGTGCTAATGAGAAAAGTAAACCAAGAAAGGGGAAAAGAACGACTTAGTGGGGACGTGGAGGACTTTATCATACTCCTGGCATCTCCAAAGATGAGATGACATTTGGTTAGAAACTGGAGTGAAGTTAGGGAGGAAACCATGTGAAGGACTGCAACTAAGGACCATGTTACGGACAGTCCAGCATGGCTAGAACATGGCGAGTACGTGAATGACAGGTGGGGCTGGAGGGGTAGGTAGCAGCCATAGTTAAGAAGCATGAATTTTATTTGAAATGTAGTAGGATTTTGAGCTGAAGAACGACATATTTTTTAAAGATCCATCTAGCTGCTGTATGGAGGATGGACTTCAGAAGGTGGAAGTTGAAAGAGAACTAGTTTGGAGGTTAGTCCAGATAAAAGATGGTGGCTTGGAGTAGAATAGTACTGGTAGAAAGTGTATATTCGCATGTTCACAGCTAACAAGACTGACAGTGTAAGGGATAGCATGGATGAATCCTAAGCCTCTGGCCTCAGAAGCACCCTTGGCCTCAGAGGTTCCCCCAAGCAAAAGATTTGTGGAGGAAATATGAGAAGGGCGGTCAGTGGTACTGGGAATCCAGAGTTCTGTGTAGGTCATGTTAAATTAGAGATGCCTATGGACATTCTAACCAAAGATGTCAAGTAGACAGATTTGGGAACTGAAAATCAGGTAACAGGTCAGAGACCAGAGAAAATCATTTCAGATCAGATCAGATCAGTCGCTCAGTCATGTCCGACTCTTTGCAACCCTATGAATCGCAGCATGCCAGGCCTCCCTGTCCATCACCAACTCCCGGACTTCACTGAGACTCACATCCATCAAGTCAGTGATGCCATCTAGCCATCTCATCCTCTGTCGTCCCCTTCTCCTCCTGCCCCCAATCCCTCCCAGCATCAGAGTCTTTCCCAATGAGTCAACTCTTCGCATGAGGTGGCCAAAGTACTGGAGTTTCAGCTTTAGCATCATTTCTTCCAAAGAAATCCCAGGGCTGATCTCGTTCAGAATGGACTGGTTGGATCTCCTTGCAGTCCAAGGGACTCGCAAGAGTCTTCTCCAACACCACAGTTCAAAAGCATCAATTCTTCAGCACTCAGCCTTCTTCACAGTCCAGCTCTCACATCCATACATGACCACTGGAAAAACCATAGCCTTGACTAGATGGACTTTTGTTGGCAAAGTAATGTCTCTGCTTTTGAATATGCTATCTAGGTTGGTCATAACTTTCCTTCCACGGAGTAAGCGTCTTTTAATTTCATGGCTGCAGTCACCATCTGCAGTGATTCTGGAGCCCAGAAAAATAAAGTCTGACACTGTTTCCACTGTTTCCCCATCTATTTCCCGTAAAGTGATGGGACCGGATGCCATGATCTTCGTTTTCTGAATGTTGAGCTCTAAGCCAACTTTTTCACTCTCCACTTTCACTTTTATCAAGAGGCTTCTGAGTTCCTCTTCACTTTCTGCCATAAGGGTGGTGTCATCTGCATATCTGAGGTTATTGATATTTCTCCCAGCAATCTTGATTCCAGCTTGTGTTTCTTCCAGTCCAGCATTTGTCATGATGTACTCTGCATATAAGTTAAATAAACGGGGTGACAATATACAGCCTTGATGAACTCCTTTTCCTATTTGGAACCAGTCTGTTGTTCGATGTCCAGTTCTAACTGTTGCTTCGTGACCTGCATACGAATTTCTCAAGAGGCAGATCAGGTGGTCTGGTATTCCCATCTCTTTCAGAATTTTCCACAGTTTATTATGATCCACACAGTCAAAGGCTTTGGCATAGTCAATAAAGCAGAAAATCACTTGGGTATCGTCAATTTATGGAGGGCTTATAAAGCCAGGGGAATACACCGAACAAGTGAGTGTAGATGGAGATCAAGGATGGAGCTCTGGGCATTATGGTATTTGGAGGGAGAGAGGAAGGAAGGACGGAAAGGGAAACAAAGGAGACCAGGGAGTCACTGATGGGGGAGGAAAACCAAGAAAGTACAATATTCTAGAAGATAAGTAGAAGAAAAAGTTTTTAAAGATGGGAGCATGGAGAACTGGGCATATACTGCTAGAGTCACATAACATGGGAACGTAACGGGTTTGGTAACAGCAGAAGTTATGGGGAGTAAGAAAGCAGCAAAGAAAACCTGAGTGGGGTAAGTTCAACACAGAATCAGAGGTAAGGGTGTGGGGACAACAAACAGAAGATACTCTGTAACTGAATAGTGGGAGCAAGAAGTGGGTGGTACCTGAGGGGAATTTGAGATTTGAGGTCTAGGGAGGTATTTTGTTTAGGATGGGAAGTACTGTAGCTGTGTGTGTGTGTGTGTGTGTGTGTGTGTGTGTAGTGAAAATCCCATGCTGCTAAGTCCCTTCAGTCGTGTCTGACTCTGAGACCCCATAGATGGCAGCCCACCAGGCTCCTCCGTCCATGGGATTTTCCAGGCAAGAGTACTGGAGTGGGGTGTACTGGAGTACTTGCTTCTCCAGATAATCCCATAGAAGGGGGAAATTGATGACATACTCAAGACAAATGGACGAATTGGCCTTTATACCAAGATGCAGAAAACGGGCATAGATGTAGGTAGTTTGGTAGATGGCATAGAGCATGAGGTGGGCTCTTTATTTCTCTGTCTTTCTCTCTCTCTCTTTTTTTTTTCTTTTTGTGAACTAAAAAGCCAAGACCATCAGCAGGGGGTGAGGAAGTGGGATGCAATGCTGGAGGACTGAGAGGTGACACAGTGTGAGGTCGCCATCTAGGACCGTAGGAAGACCAACTGCAGAAGGACATTCCTGGAAACCTCTTTGAGATTTACGTTCAACAATTCAAAACTGAACTTACCTAGCACAGTTGGCTGTTTTCTCCAGCCATGTGTAGTTCCTCAGATGCAGGGAAAAAACAGGCTGAGATTTGCCTGATTAAGAACAGACTTAACTAAGATTTACCTGAACAATGAAGGTAGAGGGGACAAGGTAAAGGGAGGGGTGGTGCATGGAATCTAACATAAGAAAGGATGACTCTTCAGTGGATTCCCAGTCCTGGTAGGTGTTTGTGAGAGTGAGCTGAAATGCAGAGTGGTCCAAGGGTGCGTGGGAGGCTTGTGAAAGGAGCAGTGATGGGTTAAGACAGTCAAGACCATGATCACCCTGTTTGCTCCCATTCCCAGCAAAACTGGATTGTAGCTGATAGCTTCACAAACTTCCACTCTCAAGCCTCCTCGGTCACCTCTGTCCTCCAAACCCCACTGAGACTGTACCCAGCAACCCGTAGTCACCACCCCCTTTGTACTTGGCCACTCCGCAGCATTTGACATCATTTGGTGCCACCTTCCCACAACACTTCTCCTGGCTTCAGTGATTCCATATTTTCTGGGCTCCTCTCCAACCCCACTGTTGGCTCCTTTTCAATGCTTTCCATGCTCACTCTCCCCTGCTTGTTCTCTAAATGTTGGCATAAACTAGGGCTTGGTCCTGGATCTCATTCTCTTTGCTCTGCTCTCTGACTAGATGATCTCATCTGGTTCCATAACCTACATACCATTTACTCCCAAATCTGACCCAGACTCTGAATGTCTCCAGAATCTCATATATCCAGCTGCCAAGGAATACACATCCATCTGATGTCAAATGGACATCTCTGTAATCTTTCCAGCTCTGAAACCAAGTTCTCTTTCAGGCTCCCCCATTTTACCATCCATGCAGCTTCTCAAGCTAAAAATTTAGTTATTATCCTAACTATTTCATTGCTGTGGTTTAGTTGCTCAGTCACGTCCAACTCTTTTGCAACTTCATGGACTGTAGCTGCCAGGGTCCTCCGTCCATGGGATTTCCCAGGTAAGAATAGTCGAGTGGGTTGCCATTTCCTTCTCCAGGGGATCTGGCCAGCCCAGGGATTGAACCCACATCTCCTGCATTGCAGGCGGATTCTTCTACTGCTGAGCCACTGGGGAAGCCCCACTACTTCATTACCTTACTCCTATATCGAATTCATTCATTCATCCATTCATTTTCAATAATGTGCTTCAATTATATGCAAAGAAATTATTCCAGGTGCTGGGAAACTACAGTGAACTAAGTATACAAAACTTAGGGCAGAGACCCTGAGTCTTGAGCATTTCCTGGTGTGTTTGGGATATAGCAGAATGACCTATACAGCTGGTGAGAGTGAAAGTGGGGAAGAGTGGTAGGGTATGTAGACCTGTATGGGCCTGAATACACATTGGAAGGACTGATGTTGAAGCTGAAGCTCCAATACTTTGGCCACCTGATGCGAAGAGCCGACTCATTGGAAAAGACCTGGAGGCTGGGAAAGATTGAAGGCAGGAGGAGAAGGGGATGATAGAGAATAAGATGGTTGGATGGCATCACCAATTCAGTGGATATGAATTTGAGCAAAGTCTGGGAGATGGTAAAGCACAGGGAGGCTGGGTGTGCTGCAGTCCATGGGGTCACAGAGTCAGATGTGACTTGGCAACTGAACAACATGGGCCATCAAAGCTGCTGGAAGAGTTGAGCAAAATAATGGCTTGATCACATATAAAGGGGTCACTGATTGCTGTGCTGAAAACACTAGAGGGGATGGAGTCTGAAAACAGGACCAGTCAAGTGGGTCTCAGGTGGCTCAGTGGGTAAAGAATCAACCTGCAATGCAGGAGATGAAGAGAGATGTAGGTTTGATCCCAGGTTGGGAAGATCCCCTGGAGGAGGGCATGGCAATCCACTCCAGTATTCTTGCCTGGAGAATCCCAATGGACAGAGAAGCCTGGTGGGCTATAGTCCATAGGGTTTCAGAGAGCTGGACACGACTGAAGTGAATGAGCATGCACAGATGGTTACTACAGTAATGCAGGAGAGAACATAGAGACTCAGATCAGGGAAAGAACAGTGAAGATGGCCAGGTTCTAGATGTATTTTGAAATAAGAACCAACACTATATTCTGAAAGATTGAACATGGAGTGGGAGGGAAGGCGAGGGAAGACTCAAAGGTCTGTGGCCAGAGCAAGTAGAAGGATAAGGCTGACCTCAAGTGAGGTGGATATCTGTGAGTGGAGTAGGTTTGGGGGGCATCAGGGTTGAATTTAGATCATGCTCAGTTTGAAGGTTTTGTTAGACATTTGTAAAAAGGTGTAGAGCAAAGAGTTGAATAAACAAGACTTGAATTCAGGAAAGATATTGAAGCTAGAGGTATAAATGTTGAAATCAGTGGCATATGGATAGATAGTATAAGGGCCATGGTTTTAAGATCAATGAGCCAGTGAAGGATAGAGAGGTGATCAGACGGAGAAGCCCCAGGGCACGCCAACTTTAAGACAGTGAAACATGAGATGGATCCAGCAGAGGATGCTGAGAAGGAGCGAGTGGCAGAAGACAACCAGGAGGTTGGTCCCTGAAGGCAGTGAAGCAAGGGTCTCGGAAAGAGGGACATGCTCACCCCAGTCCATGCTGGCAATGGTCACTGTCCCAGCCATTAAGATGCTGACCGAGAGCTGACCGCTGGGTTTAGCAATGCAGAGTAACTTGGATGTTAAAAGAAACAATGTCAGTGGAGTAGTGGCCACAAAAGTCTGCTCACTGGAGCAGGTTCATGAGAGAATAGGAGAGGAACTGCTGACAGGGAATAGAGACAACTCTGGAAGAACTTTGCTATAAATGATGGCAAAGAAAACATGAAAATAAATGACAGCAGAGCAAAACCTAGAGAGGAAAATGGGACCAAAGGACTTTTTTAAGATGGGGTAAAAAAATCACATAAGATCTTTCTGCTGATGAGAAGGAAAGATCCAGGAGAGAAGGAAGATATGGATAGGGGTGGACCAGGAGTACTGCTGGGGAATGTTCTGGAAAAGGGAAGGGAAGAGGATGTGAAGTGGTCACCTTCATGTAGCAATAAGTTAAAGGTGGAACCTGGAGGGTTGGTACTATATTTCAATACAGAGACTGAGATGTGGGTGAGGTGGAAGGTTAGGGAAGTTTCCTTTCTGATTGTGTTCATTTCTTCCATGAAGTCAGAAGTAGAGGCTTCCCAGGTGGCTCAGTGGTAGAGAATCTGCCTGCCAATGCAGGAGACACAAGAGACTTGGGTTCAATTCCTGGGTCAGGAAGATCCCCTGGAGAAGGAAATGGCAACCCACTCCAGTTTTCTTGCCTGGAGAATTCCATGGAGAGAGGAGCCTTGTGGGCTACAGCCTATGGGGTCACAAAATAGTCATACACAACTGAGTGAACGGGCATTCATGCTTCTGTGAAGCCAGAAGCAAGGCTGTCAGCAAGAATGAGGAGGGCTAAGAAGGTGGGATTCCTTCATAGCTCAGTCGGTAAAGAATCTTCCTGCAATGCAGGAGACCCAGGTTCAATTCCTGGGTCAAGAATACCCCCTGGAGAAGGAAATGGCAACCCACTCAAGTATTCTTGTCCAGAATCCCATGATAGAGGAGCCTGACAAGCTACAGTCCATGGGGTCACAAGAGTTGGACATGACTTAGGAACTAAACCACCACCACCAAGGAGGTGGGAAATTCCCAGAGAGAGGAGTTGGTGTTGAGCAGTTGTCCAGGAGAGGTAGTTCATAGACAATGCTGCTGCTGCTGCTGCTGCTAAGTCGCTTCAGTCGTATCCAACTCTGTGTGACCCCATAGATGGTAGCCCACCAGGCTTTGCCGTCCCCGGGATTCTCCAGGCAAGAACACTGGAGTGGGTTGCCATTGCCTTCTCCAATGCATGAAAGTGAGAAGTGAAAGTGAAGTCACTCAGTCATGTCCAACTCTTAGCGACCCCATGGACTGCAGACCTCCAGGCTCCTCCATCCATGGGATATTCCAGGCAAGAGTACTGGAGTGGGGTGCCATTGCCTTCATAGACAGTGGATGTGGGCAATTGCCAGGCAGCATGGGAGGGGCCCTGGAGGTATGAGGGGGATTGAACCTGGGGCCCTCCCTTGTGCTCGTGTGCTTTCTCTAACACGTGCAGCTGTGTGACTGCAGACACTAGCTTGGCACACCTTAAAGTAAATCAGGTCACATCACTTCCCTGCTTAAAGTACTTCTGTAGCTTCCCATTGCACTAGAATGAAATCCACACTCAGTCTGTGACGCTCCACACATCCATTTCCACTGACTTTCTCACTGAATCTCAAAGATTGTAGCCTCCTCCTGAGCATCTTTCAGTTCTTAGAACAGGTAAAGTATGTTACTGTAGCCTTTGCACTAGCTGTTCGCTTGGCATGAATTCTCTTTCCCTCTCTATTTGCAGGACTGACTATTAGCACTCAGTTTTTATCTGAAATGTTATCTTTCAGGATACCTTCTCAGATCACCAATTCAAAGCACCCACCCAACACACACACACACACACACACCATCTTAATTCTTACGGCACTTTGCTCACTAATTAATGTTATAGCACTTAGAGCAGTGTGTGGCATGGAACAGATGCTCGGTAAATATTCAGAGAATAAATGGATTTGTGCAAATGAATGAAGGAATGGCCACATAAAATTAGCTGCAAAAAGTGAAAAATAATCTAAGCCTCAGACCTAAAATATTTACAGAACATTAACTTGTGTTTCTCTAATTGCTTCCACTTAAACTGAGGAAAAGAATGAAAGTCACAGCTGAAATAGCATGTATGGCAAGTGTCCCATTTTGTGTTTGTAGCTGGCAGGGCGCGAGTTCAAAATAAAATCCTTTCAAATTACATTATTAGGGAGATCTTTTCTGACCTCTCCGCTGAGTCATTGTTTATCTTACAAAAAATTTAACAACTTTGGAGGAAGATGTGTTTTCTCAGCCTTGTAGGAACAGAAGGAAAAGAAGCCAGCTCTAAATATGAGAAACGAAAATATTAAGTGGAATGGAGTATCAAATTTGAAGTTAATTCAATATTACAAGTAGTTTCCTTTCTTGCCTAGAAAATCATTGGCCATAACATCTGAACTCTGTTTCCCTGGTGACAAAAGTTGATTGTTTCACTAACTCCTAAGTTCAGAAAGACTTTCTTAGCTCAGCTGTGGCCTCCCTCCATCTTCAAGTTTTCTTCCACTTTCATGTCCTCTCCAGTTCCCTGGGGCTTTCTGCCACCCCATGTGCACTTAGCTAGTTCAATAAATTTTCAATAAAATTATGTATTTTACTTCTAGTTTTGTCTCCACCATTTCCCTCCAGGGAACCTTGTTTAACGCCCACACTTCATACGTAACTTTGATCAATTTACACCATTCAGGCTGCTTACTTCTTAATTTTTAAAGCACTGGCCAATCTGCTGCTTCAAGCTAAGACTTGTCCCAGGCTCTTTGGTGTTGTAGAAATCAGTTAACCAAGATTTCTGAAAGCAACTGTTTCCTTTCTGCCCTCAGGTACTGGCAGGTACTGGGCTTCCCTGCAAGAATGCAACCCGGGTAGATACTGCTGCTAGAAATGAATTCAAAATGCAAAACTGTTTTGCCAACTCATCTTTCATAATTCACACCTGTGCCATTATCTATATCTGTTCTACATCAACCTCCTGGCACAAGAAGAGTCTGCCTTTGGCTTTAGGATCTCTCCTAATTTGCGATTTAAAACTCTCTTGGAGAGGGTCTGGATTTAAGTTTGAGTAATTGTGTGACTCAAAAGGAACAGAAATGTGATTCTTTTAAAAACATTTCATAATGCACAGTTTTGCTAATTTACACGAATTTCTTCCCTACCCTCAATTCTAATGCATATGTTTTGTTGAATTTTAGCCACCCAAATCAATATGTTCTTATGAATGCCTTATTCTGGAGGTCTACTGGATAGAAAGACTGGCTTTTCTTAAGTTTTGTCTTCAAATTTTTATTTGGTTTGAAATTTGATACATTCTGACAGTCCCATATGAAAAAGAAAGATCTAAAAGTTTCTTAACTTTAATTCATTGAGAACATTCTGCTTTCAGACTTTTTAAAAAAGAGTGTGATAAGGAGTGATGCATAGTCTTGTTCAGTTCATTCATTACTGCTTTCTCCCTACTTCAATTTTTTTAATTAGTACTGCTCACCAGAATTGTAACAAACCCTTACCTTTAAAGGAATTCTCTTCCCCAATACATGTGACCTTCCTTTGCACTTGCCAACACAATGTATTGCAATGGTCTGTTTTCTGGTCTGCCTCTTCAAGTAAGGAAGTTATGGACTCTGGATATCTTCAGTTCTTTCCTAATACAGTGTCTAGTCCATAGTAGATCATCAACAAAGAGCTGAATGAATAATCTCTGCAGTGGTGGGAAGGGAGCAGTATGGTGAAGCCCATTTATCTCCCTTTTCTGAACACATACCTCTTTCTCCTCTCATTGCACAGACTGTTAGGTCATAGATTAAATCTCATCCTATGATCCACAGATCAAAACCTGTTATGATTTATATTGTTGTCTGCAATTTAATACCCACATACAGTGAATTCAGCATTGGATCGATGGACCACATGGTAGATGTTTTTCAGTCATCCACTAGGAATCAATTTTAATCTAGGCACTGTAGAAGTTACATAAGAAAGACAATGGGTCGAGACCATCCCTGGAAACCAAAATTTTATAACGTACTTAAGGAAGTGAAACCACAAGTATTTTAGCTAGGGCAACACAAAAAGAAAATAGGACTAGAAAATCTTAAAGATCCAGGAGAAAGGAATACTATCCAGGGCTAGGGTTACTCAAGGCTTTGAAGATGAAGATTTGGCCTTAAGGCAAAAGGATGTATGGCTAAGATATCAAAGATAACTATCACGTAGGAGTAGAAGGAGAAAGAAGGAATTAAGAGTTGACGAGGTAGGAGAAGAAGCCCCAGGGGAAAAATTGTTTCTTAGGAGGTAAAAGGGTTTTCCAGGTGGCATTAGTGGTAAAGAATCCACTTGCAACATAGGAGAAGTAAGAGATGCGGGTTCAATCTCTGGGTTGGGAAGATCCCTTAGAGAAGGAAATGGCACCCCACTCCAGTATTCTTGCTTAGAGAATCCCTTGGACAGAGGAGCCTGGTGGGCTACAGTCCATAGGGTTGCAAAGTGTTGGACATGACTGAAGTGACTTAGCATGCATGCAGGAGGTAAAAGACTTTCAAGAAACAGTAGGGGTGGGACTTCCCTCACAGTCCAAAGTAGCAAAGACTCTGAGCTCCCAATGCAGGAGGCCCGGGTTCATTCCCTGCTCAGGGAACTAGTGGAGAAGGAAATGGCAACCCACTCCAGTACTCTTGCCTGAAAAGTCCCGTGGACAGAGGAGCCTAGTAGGCTGCAGTCCATGGGGTCGCTAAGAGTTGGACATGACTGAGTGACTTCACTTTCACTTTTCACTTTCATGCATTGGAGAAGGAAATGGCAACCCCCTCCAGTGTTCTTGCCTGGAGAATCCCAGGGACATGGGAGCCTGGTGGACTGCCATCTATGGGATCGCACAAAGTCGGACACAACTTCTCACCAAGAAGCGACTTAGCAGCAGCAGCAGCAGCAGCAGGGATCTAGATCCCACATGCTGCAATTAGACCTGGTACAGCCAAATAAATAAATGACTTTTTTTTTTTTTTAAATAAAGAACAGATGTGATAGGTTAAATGTGACAAAAAAACAAACAAAAGACCTTTGCCCTTCATTTCATCAAGACATAAGTCAATCTCTATGTGAATCTGGGCTGGCCTTAGGACTTGTACTGACAATAGAAAGAGATGGAAGTGATGTAGCAGGACTTCCAGAATGGAAACCTCACGGAACCTTGCAGCTTCTGCCTCCACTATCTGGGAATGCTGCCCAGAGTCTGACAGGTGGGGAAGCCACATGAGCCTCATGGAGGATGAGGCCACCCGAAGAGAACTGAAACACCCCTCTGTGTCAGCATCTTCAACCAGCTGCCCTTCCTGCTGATGCTGGAGTCACATGACTGAGCTCAGGTGAAAAAAGCAGGGGCCCCACCCAGCCAAACCAAAGAATCATGGGAAATAGCAACTAGTATATTTCAAGCCAGTACATCTGGGGTGAAGGTTTTATATCTAAACAAACCAAATGATGTGAAACAAGCTCTTAGGGAAGGATGAGAAGTAAAGGGTGACCAACAGAGGTGGATGTCAACAGGGTCCTGGAATCTCAGTTCTGGAAAAGGCCTGCATCTGTCAGACGTGTTTCCAGTCTGCGGATGAATGCACTGCGTTATTAAGGTCTGAAGATATTCCTTATGTAAATCATGTATGTGTAATTAATTGTCTTGTTCAGATTCTGTGATCACCAAGAAATCCAATTGTTTGACTTTAACTTGTATAGAGCCAGACAATGCTCTGACCAGGCCAAGGGGATATCTGGCTTTCATGACAACTATATATATATTTTTGTAAGTGAATAATTTTCATTTTCATTGAATACGTATAAAATAAGGCCTTATCTGCATCAAAAATTTATGCTGAATTAAGAGAAAAGTTTTTCTGCTTACTAAAAGGAAATGTCTTTAAAATGTAAGGCTTTTTATGTTTGTTTGTTTTTGGCTGCCCCACTCAGCTTATGGGATCTTAGTTCCCCAACCAGGGACTGAGCCCAGCCCTGGCAGTGAGAGCACCAACTCCTAATTACTGAATGACCAGAGAATTACTTGTAAAACATTTTAAAGTACATAAAGTACAAAGTAAAAATCATCCGTACTCCTACTTCCTTTATACCCTAATAATAATAATAATAAATAGTTATTTTATAATACGTTTAAACCAGGGTTAAAAACTCAGTCTATATATTTGCACACATATACTGTCAGTGTATGTCAGTTCACCTCTCAAGTTTATTCTTCCTTCAGATAAAAGCTGAAGAATCACTGTGCTTACAAATTTCTTTAGCCTTCATAACATTTCTCTCTAGTGTACTGGAAGTATTTTTAGAAGAAAATCAAACTGTAAATATGTATTTTCCTCCTGTTGTGTTAAAGCCTAAGCACAAGTATTCCTGGATTTCAAGTAGAATGATTAAATGCTAGGAAGAGTAGCAAGTTCCCTTTCATCCCTGACCTCTGTGCACTGATCACCTCCTCCCGCAGGCCAGCTGCATCACTCAGAGTTGTGAGTTCTGTTCCTAAAGAAAACGGGGGTTTTCTATAGCCCACTGCTGTGTTGTATTGCTTAAGCAATCTCTCCATGTGAGTTTTATTTAACCGTTTTTCTGATTGCCTGTTCATTAGGAAACTCTTCATCTTGCATAACATACTTTGTGCCATATTTGGAATAATTCTAGACATTTAAGCCCAAGAATTTTCCTGGTAATCTTAGCCTTCATGGGTGTTTAGGGCTTCAAGAAAACTACCAGTGTGATACAGAAGGCTGAAGCCCACTGTTTTAGCACAGGGTGAGCTCCGGGAGTTGGTGATGGACAGGGAGGCCTGGTGTGCTGCGATTCATGGGGTCGCAAAGAGTTGGACATGACTGAGCAACTGATCTGATCTGAGCATGTCATTCTAGGACCAATCTGAAACCCCAAACAAAAAAACCACTCCTGTGAGGGGGAGGCACAGAAATGGGAGAGGTTCTTCAATCACTACTGAAAAGAGCTTTGGAAGACTAGAAAACCGTGCTTATTCTAAATTTTTAGGTGAATTATGCAAATTAAACACATAGCAGAAAAACTAGAATTATTTTTTGAGATATGGTTCCCCACCAAAGCATATATCCTAAAATAATTTCAGATATTATCATTTCATTGTATACAAAAGCTGAATTTTTGAGCTAAGAGTGCTGTTCAGAGAGCAACACACGCAATACTCACTCTTTCGCCAGCTCCACTGATATTTCTTCCAAAGAGCATCCCTTTGTTTCAGGTATAAACACAATAACAAAAACCAGGGATGCTAGACTCATAACTGTATATATAAAGCACACCCACGGCAGGCCAATGAGATCTGGGGGAGACAAAAGAAACTAGTTAGAGATGCATTTTGTGTGGCTTCCATCCTATTTGTGGATAGACGCTTCTTAGGGCACATATAAAAACATAAGTATTTTCAAACATGCCAGTAGTAGCCAGGGAAATAGCAATCACAAATTAAAAATATAGCCAGCATCTGAAAAGTTCATTTTCACAAACAACCCCAGCTCTCTCTGGTGAAGTGAATAACAGTCTTGTAAGGATCACAATTTAAACTCAATGCCATTTTCTTGGTGAACATACTTTTTGTTTTCAAAATGGTAATAGACATGTTCGTTGCAAAACAAACAAACAAAAAGAACCTCAAATAACACAGAAACACATAAAGCTGAAAGTAGGCACTCTCCTCTCTCCTCACCCCCTACAGTGTCTCTCTTGGGAATAACTGCCATAGCAGTTTGGTTTCTATTTGGTCTACATTTGTAAAGACATTTATACAAATGGACTCTTCTTGGAATGAGCTCCCCCTTCTTTACTCTGACTGGAATAAATCACTTCATGTTGGCAGCATTTCACCATTTTAGTAGCTGGCACTGTATTTGCAATACTGCTTCCTGGATTCAGAGGGAAAAAATGTGATAATGGTTTGAATGAAGGATATTAACTTGCTAAGAAGCATCAGGAAGAAGCAGGATCCTCCAGGTTTTGATGGATCTCATCTGCTAACCTAGTGTTTCCTCTGATGGCTTCTTGCCAGAGGTACTGTCCCTTTGTAGTACTGACCAAGGTCAAGGTAAGGTAGCTAGTGAGAGGCGGCCCCCAATGCACTTGAGTCTGACCTTGTATTGTGGCATCCTGTGCACAGCAGAAAGTCCAGTGTAGCCAGGAGCAGAGACGAGGAGCCTGGCTCAGACCAGCCACAGACTGAAACAGTGCAAATAGCCCTTGGAGTGGCCACAAATCACAGCTGGTCAGTCAGGAACACTGATTGAGCAATTATGCAAGAAGGCAGTTTGGTAAATGCAGAGTGGAAGGATCTACATATATTAAGCACTTGTAGGCCAGCTGTGCTGAGGTGGGTTCAAGAGGAAAAAAAGACCAGCACTGCAGTCCTCCTGGCAATTTTAATTAAAGTCAGCTCTCTCTTGCCTTTCTTGCTGCTGATGCATGGTTTCCCCCAAGCAAATACTTAATAAAGAGTTTAAAGATTTGGTCCTCCTTCCCTCTCTGGGGCATAAAATCAGAAAAGTAAAAGGTAGTGGGTGGGGAAAGCTCATCTCATCAAACTTGTCCCCTTTTCTGTCTGAGTACTTACAGTGACAGGGAGCTCACCACTTACAAAGATGTATACTTCACTGTGAATCAGCCCTGTCTGTTCAAACATACTCCTCGCTCATTTCTAAAGCCAAGTCTCCCTTCTGGGAATTTGGGTTCAGAGGCTCTGTTTTGTTCTCTGCATTAGCCTTCTCATTCCTTCTTCAAGACGTGCCGCAAATATTTGAATGCACCTCCATCCCTTCCTGAGCATCCTCTTGTCCAAGTCAAACACCCCGAGCTCCTGCAACTGTTCTTCACAGACCATAGTTCATGTGCCCATGTCACCCAGGGTGCCCTCCTTTGGGGACACACTGAAACTCTCTAAAAATATTTTACTCAGAGCTGAAAGCAGTACCCAGCTGTGTTATGACCACAGGAGGGTATGTCTGTGTCTCCAGAACATTCTTCTTTTATTGGTACAGCTGACATTGCACTGAAAGTCAGTGCCCAAGGTCTGCTGTCAAGCAGAACCCTTATACTTTTACTTGGAAAACTGATGTTTGAAAAGAAGTATAGAATTTCAAACTTAGTCCAATGAAATATCATCTACAGGTCTGAGATCATACCAGGATTTTTTTTTAATAAATGAATATGCTTTCCGAACATTTGTTCTAAAAGTCCACTCAGAACTTGAGTCTTCATCAGCTCATCCTGTATATTAGCTATCCTTCCCAGAGATTTGTGTCATCTTTACTTGTCCTCCATTATTTCCATTCTTTCTTTTATATTTCTCCTTCTTTATATAAATGTCAGGTAAGGGTGTGTGTGTGTGTGTGAGAGAGAGAGAGAGAGAAGGTGAAGGGCATGGATCTATGTGTGTGATCTCAGCAGGAGACGTATGGCTGGTGCAAATGACCAGTTCTTTTGTTACATCTTGGGCTATTTCCAAAAATGTGGGACATAAATATTTAAAAATTGTATTAAAAACACAAGCTAAGTTTAATTAATAACTTCAAAAGTTCACTTCCAAAAGTAGATGTACTAAAAAAAAAAGAAAAGTGGCCAAGATTCAGAAGTACATGAGTTCAAAGACTCTTGTTTTTCCCTCTGCTGCTGCTGCTGCTGCTAAGTCGCTTCAGTCGTGTCCGACTCTGTGTGACCCTGTAGACGGCAGCCCACCAGGCTCCCTCGTCCCTGGGATTCTCCAGGCAAGAACACTGGAGTGGGTTGCCATTTCCTTCTCCAATGCAGGAAAGTGAAAAGTGAAAGTGAAGTCGCTCAGTCGTGTCCGACTCTTAGCGACCCCATGGACTGGAGCCTACCAGGCTTCTCCATCCATGGGATTTTCCAGGCAAAAGTACTGGGGTGGGGTGCCATTGCCTTCCCCGGTTTTCCCTCTAGATATATATATTTTTGAGTATACATCCCCTGGAGAAGAAAATGGCAACCCATTTCAATATTCTTGCCCAGAAAATCCCATGGACAAAGGAGCCTGGTGGGCTACAGTCCATGGGGTTGCAAAGAGACATGACTGAGAGACTAAGTATGCACGCATGAACCACTTCTGAAAATGTATATATTATCTCTATATTATATATATATATATACACTCTTTAAAATTTATGCATTATATATACATATAAAATAAAGAAAACTCATTAGTTTTTGAGGATGCTGGGGAGACACCTTGTTATTTTGAAAACTAGAAAATAAAGAGAAAGTTTCAAACATTAATCTTGCTAGTATATGAATCTAGTATATGATCCATACTTCAGGGCAGGCAAACAACTAATGAGAAGAATTTTCTTCTTAGAGAAATACTGCTGATAAAAATTCAGTTGTTGTTAAGTCGCTCAGTTGTCTCTGACTCTGTGACCCCATGGACTGCAGCACACCAGGCTTCCCTGTCCTTCATCATCTCCCAGAGCTAGCTCAAACTCATATCCATTGAGTCAATGATACTATCCAATGATCTCATCCTCTGTCGCCCCCTTTCTCCTCCTGTCCTCAATATTTCCCAGCATCAGGGTCTTTTAGGGATAATGGAAGGAAAATAATGGATCTGGGCAATGATCCTCAAAGGATGCAGGCACGACAAGGTAGGAGACAAACAGGACATGCCTCTAATAGCAGGACACACGCCATCACCTGGGAAGGAGTTTGCAAATAAACAAGAAAAGCTAAATCTTTTCCAGCCTCTACAGATAAATAGGCTTCTCAGGTGGCTCTAGGGGTAAAGAATCACCTGCCAACGCAGGAGACACAAAAGACTCGGATTAGATCCCTGGGTTGGGAAGATCCCCTGGAAAAGGAAATGGCAGCCCACTCCAACATTCTTGCCTGTAAGATCCCATGAATAGAGGTGCCTGGCAGGCTCCAGGCCATGGGGTCACAAAGAGTCAGACATGACTGAGTGACTTAGCACTCACAGGTAAATAGCAGTTTACAGGAAAAACACAAAGGACAGGAGGTCATATGATATGACTACAATCAGCAGATCCAGCCTGGGAAAAAGTCTATGAAACAAATGACCCAGCTTCTTTATTAAAAATATAAAGTGTGGGGAGGGAAGAAACATAGAGTTGAAACCTGTAAATTATGAGACATACCAATCAACTGTAAATCAGTTATTTGAACTGTGATTCAAATAAAGTATAAAAAATAATTATAAAACAATTGAAAGGATGTGAACCCAGACTGGATACTTGATACCAAGGGATTATTATTAGTATTATTTTTAGGGGTGAAAATGCTATTGTAGTCACAGTATTTAAATGTCTTATCTTTTAGAGGTCCCTGTTGAAACTTTAGAGACCTGTTTGGAACATGACTTAAGCTAATTTGGGGGCAGAACAAGTGGGGTCATGACTGAATTAAGGATTGATAATTGTTTAAATTGGGTGGTTGATACATCAGGTTCACGGCCATCCTCTTTACTTTTGAGGGTTTGAAAATGTTGACAAGAAAATGTTTTTCAGGAGATGTACTTCCCTAACACCTGTCCTAAGAGCATAAAAGGCCTTAGGGAAAAGCAAGTTCTTACCCGTCACCGTCAAAAATGTCAGAGAGATGAGGAGATTGATGCCCCAGTTCATGCTGGAAGTTAGAGCCATGGCACGTCCTCGAATTCCACCGGGAAAAATCTCGCTCAGCACCAACCAGGGCACTGGAAGAAAGGGAAGAGTGGACGGGGAACAGCAAAATGATGGAAAATCCACTGAAGCTGACAGCCAGCTCACTGACCTCTGCCCCACTGACCTCTTCGAGGTTTGTGGTTGCAGGGCCGTGTCCTTCTACATGAGGAAGGAGGAGGGATGTGCTTTCTTCTCTCTCCAGTCAAGTGAGAAACTGAGGGAGCTTGACAAGGGTCCCTGGAAGTAGGGGGAGCAACATAAAGGGCTGGGGCAGGCGACACTGCCCTGAGAACTGCAAACGGGAAGCGCAGCAGCTGGGGCCACCGGCCCACGACAGGAGGCAGCTTTGAGGCTCTGCCAAGCACAGAGCCTCAGCGCCAGATGCTGGCTCTACCCACTTTCCTCTGGGTCCTATCTTGTAATCTCCTCTGCCCCTAACCTTGGAGAAGTCCACCATTACAGCTACCGAGTGGGTAGGAGACAGAGCCAGGAGAGTGGGAGAGGAGACTGGCTCCGCTTCCTTCCCCCACTCGGGCTTCCCGGCCCGTGGCAAGCTAGGTGGAGAGAAGCTCTCCTTTAAACAGAGGTCTAGGATTTGATTTTATATCAAATATTTGACTTTCTGAAAGGAGACTCTTCTCGGCACAAGAACTGATCCGAAGACTTTTTGTGATCTGAGAGTGACACAGACCACTATAGGACCTTCTGCTCACAGCCCATCAAAAACAGTTTGCCTAACAGCTACAAGTTCTTTCAATGGACTCAGCCCTTTACAAACCTTGTTGTCATTGGATCCTCGCTGAATCCCTCCCCATTAGAGACTAACATTATTCTTTCCCTCTTTTAAAGTAGAGGAAAGTGAAAGTGAAGTCGCTTAGTCGTGTCTGACTCTTTGGGACCTCGTGGACTGTAGCCTACCACGCTCCTCCCTCCATGGGATTCTCCAGGCAAGAGTACTGGAGTGGGTTGCCATTTCCTTCTCCAGGGGATCTTCCTGACCCAGGGATCGAACCCGGGTCTCCTGCATTCCAGGCAGATGCTTTAACCTCTGAGCCACCAGGGAAGCCAAAAAGTAGAGAAAACTGAGGTTGAAAGGAGTTCATAATTTGCCAAGGTCCCAACACTGGCTTCCCAGGTGGCGCTAGTGGTAAAGAATTTGCCTGTCAATGCAGGAGACATAAGAGACACAGGTTCGATTCCTGGATCGGAAAGATCCCCTGGAGGAGGGCATGCAACCCACTCCAGTGTTATTGCCTGGAAAATTCCATGGCAGAGGAGCCTGGTGGGCTACTGTCCATGGGGTCACAATGAGCTGGACACGACTGAGTGACTAAACACTAACAGAGCTCAGAGGTGGCATGGAGCCCGACCATCTCTGGATCTCACACTTTTTCATCTCGGTGCGCTCTTGGGAGTGGCTCAATAAATATTTGTTAATGAACATGGAGATAAAGAGTATAAGCACTTCTGATGCTGAAGAAAGAAGGGCTTAGGAGTTGCCCCAGCCCTGGCTCAGTGCTGGCTAAGTCACCTTGTGTTGCAAACCCAGTGTTTATACACAGACCAGCTGCATCCTCCTACCCCAGAGGAGGAAGAAACAAGAGGCTAAGGAGGGCCCCCATTGACCAGCAACCATTCGGGCTGCCTGTTGCAGAATCATGGGGCTGTCACCTGGGTCTCTGACTGAAAATTTACCTCTCGTAGCAGGATCACGCTCTGTAGAGAGAACATCTGCTCAAAGTAAATTTGCTGTTTCAAAGAAAAATATTTAAATTACAGAAGAGGGCTGCAAACACATTTTTTCCCCTTGATTATTTGTTCCAAGTGAATCTACGTACAGTTACCTTGAGGGTATGGAAGAGAATCACAAGCAAAGGAACATGATTACTGTTGTTCTAATTAATAAGGAATTCCAAAATAAACTCCAGAGCCCTCCCCTCCACTCTGTGCCCCAAAGTCCTTCACCAGATTCCTGCAGATTACATCCTTGGAGACCAGTGCAAAGATCAGGTAACCTTGCCCTGAGCTTTGCAAGACTGAGGATCTGGCTCTGAGAAGAATGATAGCTGCGTAATTTTGGTGCAGCCTTTGTAACAAGGCTGTCCTTTAGCAAATACAAGATAAAATAAGTAAGTTCACTTTGTTGAAGACAAATCATCTATGCCAAAGGCCAGTCCCCCCGGGCTCCTTCCTGCCTTGGGTATTTGATTCAGGTAGGGGTCCTGCTTTCAAACTGTGGTGTTGGAGAAGACTCTTGAGAATGCCTTGGACTACAAGGAGATCAAACCAGTTAATCCTAAAGGAAATCAACCCTGAATATTCATTGGAAGGACTGATGCTGAAGCTGAAACTCTAAAACTTTCGCCACCTATTGCAAAGAGCCCACTCATTGGAAAAGACCCTGATGCTGGGAAACATTGAAGGCAGGAAGAAAAGGGGATGACAGAGGATGCGATGGTTGGATGGCATCACCGACTCAATGGACATGAGTTTGAGCAAACTCCAGGAGATAGTGAAGGAAAGGGAAGCCTGGCATGCTACAGTCCACGGGGTCTCAAAGGCTTGGACACAACTTAGCTACTAAACAACAACAACAATGTTAAAATAGCTTTAACAGATCTCAGAATCATAAAAAGTACAGGTTTTCAGATCCATAGAGAGTGAAGTAAAAATGTGAAAGTGCTATTTGCAGCAAGATAGAACTTACTGAAAGGGTAAAGTCCCTCCATGGCAGTCTAATGGTGCAAGATGGTGCCAGAATTTTATGTCTCCACATTCTCTGGAAAAGGGCTGTGAGTACCCAGAGCAGAGGGAATGGAGAAGCTGTTTGAAGTCGTAAGTAAAGAGCAAAGAGGTATAAACTATCACAGGAATTTAATATATTGATATTTAATAATAGATGGAAGTTTGTTTGTTTTTTTAATCCCAAATGTTTTTCCAATGAGAGAGCCTAATTTCTCACCACCAAAAATCAAGTTATTGCCACATGCCTCAGTAAAGTGGTGGCTCTCTCTGGAGTAGTCAGAGATGTAATAATTCTTCCACAGAGAATGCAGCCATTCACTGCAGGTGAGCAGGCCCTGCAACAATTCTCCTTGACATCTATTATTTCACCTTTTACCCTACTCTTCCAGGACCACCTCTGAAATATGTGCCTCTATAAATGTCTGTGTGAGTCTTTAAACTCTTCTCCAGGTTACAAGGATTGAGAAAATTTTGGACTTGCTGGGAGATGATTGTCCACAAATATTGAGACTCATATTTCACATGGTATTCAATCACCAAGGTTGCCTGTCAGAACAGGCCTGATCCAGATGAAATCTGTGGTGTTTATGGCTGCACAGAGTGTCATAAAACGACCATGAGGGACAAATTCGTTGAAGTGGCTCTGTGTGCAGCAGAGGACACAAACTTGGATAAATAGGGCCAATCAGTGGAAACGGCTGAGCTCTGCCATGTCAGCAGCCATGCTTATCTCCCCCTCCTCCTATATTTCTGCCACTGCTGAACATTTTTTTCCACTGAGGCTGTCCTTTCTCTCCCTGGGCTTTCAGATGTAAACCCTGCAGCATTTCAGACATGCTTTCCATTTGGCTTGAGCATTTCCTGAACCACGTGGCATGGCAGCCTCAGGTCTGAAAGATTCATGGAAGGCTTGAAACTCTTACCTTACCTTGAAACTCTTAGGGACCTCCTAGCAACTTGGAGGAAGTTCTACAGTTAGGCTGTAGAGTTCCCAACAACCTGATGGAGCCAGTGTCCTATACTTTGTAGAAGTGAAGCCAAATCCTATGGCTTTTACTGACTTCGCAGGCAATGTGCAGCAGACCCAGCTCTCCTTTCACTGTAAAGAGGTACTTAAAATGCGAATTTGAAAGGGAGTATGCCCATTTCCTTCCAACTAGATATTTAAATTATGATCTTATAAGTTCCTTGAGAGGGAAAATCTTGTCCTTTAAAAATATACTACTCCATAAGCCACCATCAGGCTTCCCAGGTACCTGAGCTGGTAAAGGATTCGCCTGCAATGCAGGAGGCCCCGGTTCGATTCCTGGGTCAGGAAGTTCCACTAGTGAAGAGATAGGCTACCCACTCCAGTATTCTTGGGCTTCCCTGGTGGTTCAGATGGTAAAGAAACCACTTGTAATGCAGGAGACCTAGGTTCGATCCCTGGGTTGGGAAGATCACCTGGAGAAGGACATGACAACCCACTCTAGTATTCTTGCCTGAAGAATCTCCACGGACAGAGGAGCCTAGCGAGCTATAGTCCATGGGGTGGCAAAGTGTCAGACATGACTGAGCGACTAAGCATAGCACAGCAAACTACCATCCAGAACATCAGCAATGATATTGTAGCTTTACTTTATTTTTTGTATTTTCCCTTCTCTCAGTCTCTGAATTTTGCTCACTCCTGGCTGCTTTTAAAATAGATACTTTATTCAAGAATATTGACAAACCAAGAAAAGCAATGAAATAAAGCCTCAATGTCCCCCAGTCTTTCTATTTTAATGATTTCTAGTCAGAATCAATCAGAAATGATTTTCTAAAATATTTTAGGAGAAATTGGATTATGTGGATTAATTGGATTAAATTTTAAATCCTTAAAAAAATTCCAGAGTTAAAAATGGAACCCTATTGTGAGCAGGTACCATTTGGGAATAAGAACTGTGGCAGGGTCTACAAGCTTTCATGCTTGTGTAGCCTTTAAGATAATTAGAAAAGCTAAGTACTTTCTTTCATATATGAGTCAACATCTCACTTTTTTTTTTTTACCATAAATTTAAATGACAGCAAAATATGCAATTTCAATGATATTTTATTTATTTATTTTTGATGGCACTTAAAATCTATGTTTATAATAGAGAATATTTATATCACCCAAATAGTTACAGTGGAATTTAAATACCATCTCTATTTGATATTCATCTTCATCCATTTAAAAATATAGCAATATGGCATTTAACATAAAGTTCACATTTTTAAATAGATGAAATATTCTCAAGAATAATAAAAATTGATAGGGAGTTGAAATTTTTTTATAATAGCAGTGTCACTACATTCTTCAAGTTAACAAAAAAATTTTGTTATAATGATATATCAGTTGATAACTTGATTAGCTCAGCCTATAGGTTTGTTGAAAGAAAATTATTGGAAATATCTAAGCTTAAGAAGTATCATTATATAGTCATTAGAGTCATTTTTCTAGTCCACACCTACACCAATATCTCCAACTGCCTTTTTGATTAGTGTTCCTCAGGTTTTTATAATTGGGGACATATTGTCATAATAAGATTTCTGGAAGGTAATAGATGTGCTTTCTTTTAAGTGGAAGAATAGTTTTTAGTGGGAAGACAAGAAAGAAGAAACTTTAGGAAACAGATTTTTCCTAAAGATCAAGAAATTGATTTCCTTTAAAATCACTGAAGGAAGATTCCAGAAAGTAACCCCCAGGAGTATGCTTATCCCAATTTGCAGATCACTGAACTAGAATTCAAAATGAAAAACAAAAAAAAAAAAAAAGGAAAGGAGTTACAAAAAAGTAGTCTACTCTGGTTTACAGTATGATGTGAATGATGTGCTTCACATGTAACATTTTATGTGGTACTTTTCTTAGGAATGATGCTTCAGTATTCACAATAAAAAATATAATAAAAAGTATTATAGTTTTTAATGTTGCAAGTGTTCTTTGGAAAAATGCTTAACACGTTCTGAAGAACAATAAAGTAACAAGTGAATACTGTGCTTATTAAGATAGTGTCAAAATCTTTATTTCTTTAATGTTTTCACTGTCTGATAAGTCATAATTTTTAAGGGCATGAAGCAATAATCATAGTGCAGGTCAGAGAGGAAAGTTAAACACCAATGTATTATATTATGTGAACAGTTGTTGATGGCAATGTAATAAATGGTGCGATTTCTCTGTGTTTAGCTGTGTTTGTGCTACAAAAAATACAGTTTCAGACTCTTTGGTTCTTTTGGCAACCACTGTGCATCATCTAACTCCAAAGAGGAAAGTGAAATTTAATTAGCAAAGGGTACATATTTCTTTTCTTTAAGTTTTTCCTCTTTTGCTTGGATGCAAATTTAGTATAAAACCATTCAGATACTATTGTTGGTTTACTTTGCATTACTGTAATGACTAACACCAGAAGACCAAATAAATCACCACTTTAATCAAGCTAAATATCTTTTAACTTAATTAACTGGGGAGCGGGGAGGAGGAACAGTATTGGTATGAATTTTGGTGATAACTGAAACATAAAACTTGAAAGAAAAAACATATTTGGAAGATCTTAAAGGTAGACACATTTAACACAAACCCATTGGGTGAATATGATTGTATAATGGCTACATTTGATAATAAAATTCTTCTGTTTGAAGAATAATAATTTAATCAATATGCCTTTTCTCTAAAAATATGTGAAGTCGCTCAGTCGTGTCTGACTCTTTGCGACCCCATGGACGGTAGCCTACCAGGCTCTGTGGTCCATGGGATTTTCCAGGCAAGATTACTGGAGTGGGCTGCCATTTCCTTCTCCAGGGGATCTTCCCAACCCAGGGATCGAACCCGGGTCTCCTGCATTGCAGACAGACACTTTACCGTCTGAGCCACTAGGGAAGCCCCTTATGTATTATTCCATAAGAATGGTAGGGAAAAGAAAAGATTGAGCACTAAAAAAGCCTTTGACTGTAATGGTTTTGAGTATTAGAGGCCTGGAGCCTAGAAGGAAATATGAAGAATATCAAAATCTCTTTGGAAACATTTGATGAAATTCTGATCTGCAAGCCTTTGTTCTAAACCCTGTATATCTTGGAGTCGAGCAGCTAAGTAAACTTCCAAATTAGAACGTGCTGTTCCACATCCCTGGAATTGTCATCATCTTTAACTATGCAAACATCACATGAACAATTTCTTTTAGAGGAGCTCATTAGTTAGTTATAAATTTTAGATTAAATGTTATGGCAGACAAGTCATATGCTTACTACTGATACCTATCCCCAAAAGGCTGCTTAAATGCCACAAAACCAAACAAACAAAGCTAGGCTATACAATCTTTGTGCCTTAAAAAGTTTCAATGCTTTGTTTTAAACAGAACATTGTTTAATATGTTTTAGAATATTTGAGTTGAAAAACAATTTTTCATGGGTCTTGCATTTCAGTGTTTCCTGAGAAAAGCACTGACTTTGTTCCAGACTGTCTTTCTAAGGATGTTCATATAACAAGCAGCCTTGGAAGATGGAGTGTCTCCTCTGGGCAAAAGTTTGCTTACTATTGCTTACATTAGTGTCTCCCTCCAAGGGAAAAATCAGGTTGGTTCACTGTCTATTATAAAAGACTTGGGTTCCGCAAGGTTGAGATTCCTCGCCTCTAAAATAACCCATTCTATGTGTAGGTGTCATCTGGCCTGATTCATGATATCAAGGCATTAGGGCTTGGGGAACCATGCAGATGTGGTTAACTCTGGCTATTGCTAAGAGTAATAAACTGTCTTTTGTCTCTGACCAAAGAGTCTAGTGTCTTTTGCCAAAATCCATGAAACTGAGACAGGCTAATTTGTAAGCTTGCTAGTGGGCTCAAATATCAGCCAGTTTATAGTTCTTGAGAGCTGATTATTTGTAGCTATGGTATGAATTTTTTAAAAAGATCTTTTATTACCATTATTAACTTTAGACTTCCCGCTTACATCTGAGAAATTTTACACGATTCTTAAGCCTCAGATAATCCATTGAAATATTTCTATAAGCTCTAACACTAATTAAGTAAGTAAAAACAACCCCCAAATACCAGACTTAGACTTTTGTATATTTCTGCTAGGAAAACTGGGGAGAAATTATCTCAACACTTTTTTGGAAAGTGTCAAGTTTTAAAACATTCAATTACTAAACCAAGGTAGGAATTATTATCTCATGATATGTCTATCTCAGTCTTTTTTTCCACTTCAGGAGAAGGGTTGAATCTTATATTTGGAGAATATAATAGAAATAAATATTTTCTAACACAATACATTTTTTATAGTCTTAATTTTTGTAACTTTAAGACATGAAACTTCTTAAGTCACCAAATGAATTAGAGATGGCGCCACATCCTCAATTGAGTAGCTTTACTCAGACATAACTTTTGGTCAAATGTGTATGAGGTTCCACACAAACCACTTTTATTTCTGATGCCCTCTATATTGATACAAATTCATACTAGAGGAGATCAGGATATGTCAACGCCTGACCAGAGAGACAGCACCCCTACATCACAGAAGCTGAAAGAGTTCCAGAAACTTTTTTGGACTCATCTAACAGATATTTCTTGAGCCTTTACTGTGGGCCAGGCATGAGGTTAGGCTCAAGGAAACAACAATGAACAAGACAGACTGTGCACACCCAAGACAGAGTCTAAATTAGTTGTGCCAACTCAGAATAATAGAGAATTGGTTATTTCTCAGCCTAAATCAAAGCCTCAGAATTTTCTGTAACATCTGTCTGGTATACTAGAAGGCTCTCTTGACTGTAGGTAATGCAGAACTGAACCATACTTCAAGCAATACATGTATTTTCTTTAGTGTTGACCTAATTGGAATGATGCTTGGAAGGGAGGTGAGAAGGACCATGGCATCATAATTCAATATGGGGCTATGGAACATTTGCTATGTCTCCTGAAATGACTTAAGCAAAATGCCAGCTGAGGTCAGTGCTTGGCCTTCCTGGAACCATCCATCTCATGTCTAGACTGTACCCAGATGTTTAATAGCACTAATAACTAAGTGTATTGAGTCCATGCCACCCACCAGGCAATGCACTAGGTATACTACACGCGAATAGCTTTGTTCAACCCCACAGTTAAACTTGTTGTTCAACCCCCCAAGTTAAAGATTGACTTGTGTGGAGTCCTACACCATGGAACTGCAATTCAGTGTCAGGAAGCTTGATGCCAATGTCTTGTCTGAATTCATGCACTTTGTTTACAACCTCTGCAGGCTTTCTTGCTCTCCTTCTAAACCTTGCGTGACCCCCCTTAAGGCCATTGATCTTATCCCTGATTTTTTTTTTTTCTTCATCACTCTTACTTCCAGTTAAATGTTGACACTTCTCTCTTCTCGAAGCTGTATTATACATCTATTTATTTTCTATCTTATTGGCTGTCCTCACCACTAGTTCCATGCAGGGGAGGTGTGGCTTTCACTCATCCATCCTTGAGTCACTATCAATGGGCCCCATGCCCAGTGGGTCATGACTGAGCCATTCACATGTGCTGGACAAGTGAGTGACCAGATGAATCCCCACCACCTTCTGCCCCTCTCCTCTCTTCCAGGTCACTCCAAGATGCTTTCTTGCTGGAGCTCCTGCCTATTTGGAAGAAGAGATAGAGGGAGGTGATTTGGTGTTACCTGTCATTCAATCTTCAGGGTAAAGTTCTGCTTGAACTTGAGAATACAAAGGCAGTTAAAGGATAACAATCACAGCCTCATTATGGAGCTTAATATGCGACCTTGGACAAATTCCTTCAATCTGCTCTAATGAAAAGATATTAGTCATGAGATAAGAAGAAGAAGTTAATTAATAAATTTATGGACATAGGAGTTTTTGGATTTAAAAAAAAAGGCCCTAATAATTGTTTTGAAAAGAACAGTCACACACATTTTTCTGAGTTACAGAGGCTATTTTAAGGAAGGCGGCTACACAAGTATTACCTCAAATGAACTCATGAGATAATAACTTTATGCTTTGGGTTTGGACTCATTTCTGCTTTACTTTTGAAGCCTAAGAAGAAGACAAATCTCTATGTGGCTCTATAGCCTCACAATGTCAGTGGTCTTTGGTTCTACCCTGAAGCTTGAACTACAATAGAAAAGTGTTCATTATTAGAAGGAGCTAAAATGATCAGAATCACCCCAGAAAGAGTGGAGAGTCAAGGAAAGATTTTGAACATATTTTAAAGGGAGAGATGAGTCGTGGAAAACAGAATGTATCATAAAAGTCTCTAATAAAAGCAGTGGGGTATATATTGTGATTTTATTTGATGGAAGAGTTTTAGTATGAGTTACAGGAGGGCAGAAGTTCTTAACCTCTATGAACCCCTTCAGCAGGCTCATGAAACCTATGGATTCCTCCATAGAATAATATTTTAAATGTACAAAATAAAATATGTAAGATTACTTGGTAGCAAATTTAAGCCCCCTTCTGAATTCTAGATTCAGAATACCCCAGAGTACCCCAATTATTCTAGACTCAGGCAAACAGAGGACCAGAAAGTGAAATAATGTAGGGCATACAGTTTAGCCTAAAAATAGAAATACTTTCTGACAAGAGAAACTATGTTGTGATCTAATACAATGAAGGAATGTTGTTCTAAGCCAACCCATATTTTAAAAGATTTAATAAAGATGATTTAATCTTGCTTTTGAGTTTTCTTTGGAACAGCAAGTACTTTTCCCTTTATGCCCCTGTTGACACAAAGGATTTGCGTCTATTACAAGTAATAAACTCTCTAAATTAAATACCTGAGCAATAATCACATCAGGTTAATAAGTTTTATGATGCATTCATGATCTGGCATGAAAATTTGCTCTTAATAAAAATATTCTTTAAATCATTTGTGCCAATACTCTAGAATACAATTTTGGTTATTGAATTGGAATTCTTATGGCATGGTTTCTTTGGAAAAGAAAAAATTAACTACAGTATGAACATGGACATAAATGACTAACTCTTAGCAAGAAAAAAAGGAGAATTATTCAGATCTCTTCTAAAAACTCTAGCAGTATTGATAGTCTCAAGCCATCAGTGTGAATTAACTGCTTGTTTTCCTTAAAGGGAATGTATTCGAGGTTCTCTGGTGGCTCAGCAGTAAAGTTCAGTTCAGTTCAGTCTCTCAGTCGTGTCGGACTCTTTGCGACGCCATGAATCGCAGCACGCCAGGCCTCCCCGTCCATCACCAACTCCCGGAGTTCACCCAAACTCATGTCCATTGAGTCGGTGATGCCATCCAGCCATCTCATCCTCTGTTGTCCCCTTCTCCTCCTTCCCCCAATCCCTCCCAGCATTAGGGTCTTTTCCAATGAGTCAACTCTTCCAATGAGGTAGCCAAAGTATTAGAGTTTCAGCCTCAGCATCATTCCTTCCAATGAACACCCAGGACTGGTCTCCTTTAGGATGGACTGGTTGGGTTGCCATTTCTTTCTCCAGGGGATCTTCAGGTTTGATCCTTGGGTTGGGAAGATCCCTTGAAGAAAGAAATGGCAACCCACTCCAGTATTCTTGCCTGGGGAATCCCAAGGACAGAGGAGCCTGGTGGGCTACAATCAATGGGGTTACAAGAGTTTGACAAGACTGAGTAACTAAACCACCACCACATTCTGTCCCCTACTGCTTGCTTGCCTTCTAGCCTCAGGTGTGACTATCTGAATCAGTGCTTGAAACAGCAATCACAAGTGGAAGAAATCAGGAGATGATGGGTTATTTCCCTTTCCCAAATGCAAACCTCCTTCAAATCTGAGATTCTCATCTCATTAGCTTTGCTTTTGTTCTAAGAAATGCTCTGAAAGACTCTCCTCCATGTGAGAGACAAAAGCAGAGGTGTCCAAAAAACAAAAAATCTGGTACTACTTTTAGATACTTTGTGTCTGAAATTCCCAAATAACTCTTTATGACTTGACAAATGCCCTAAGTGCTTCCAACTACTTGTTTCTGAGCACTGCTATCTGTCCTGCATTTTTTCTTAGAGGCCACAACAGAAAAAGATTTTTAGAACTCATGCCCAAATTGAGACAGGAGGCAAGGGGGCAGGGCACAACCTTTAAAAGAATGACAAGGCCATTGAGGGTATGATAAAGGCTGGTTAGAACAGATTAGGCCCAAAATGGCAGAAGATTGACTTTCAGTGAACCTTTGCCTCATTATATGCTCATTATAATATGAACATGTGCAAAATGACACACCCACAGGCACCATGACAGTTCTGAGGCTAACCGTAAAAGGTCAGAGTGGGCAGTGGCTCAGTTCCTAGAAATCTCAGTCCCCTTCTCCAAAATAGCTGGAATAATTCTCCCACTTATTAGCCTATGAAATTAACCAGCTCATGCAAACTGCTGCTGCTGCTGCTGCTAAGTCGCTTCAGTTGTGTCTGACTCTGTGCGACCCCCCATATTTTGGGGCCTCTTGCCTTCTGAGATGGCCTGAACTCTGTCTGTGGAATATATTTCTCCCTAAATAAACCTGCTTTCCTATTACTTTTCAGAGAAGATTCCTCTTGCCCGCCTTCTTATATCCTTCACAAGTGTCCTATATTAATAAACCTACTTTTTGCCTGTCACTACGCCTCTTGCTGAATTTTTTTCTGCAGCAAGACATAAATAACCTGAGGTCCTAACCTAAGTCCTGTGACCAGGTGTGTGGTTTCAGCTGGGAGACGGTGGGTTCAAGGCCCCTCTGAAGTCAGAAATTGTGGGTTCAAGTACCAACTGAAGTGCAGCTGGATTGGAGTCCCACCCAATGGATTGAGGTTAGAAGATTGTGGGTTTGAGTCCCAAATTTAGGTGTGTGATTGCAAAGTGATGGATTGTTCTGCAAAAACTTGATGGTTTCAGGACATACAGGCTTTTCTGTGGCAACCTAGTGACGCTAGTTTTGTTAGTACTTATCCTACCAACTAGATATAGCTTGACACAGATAAAGAAACACAGTCTGAGACTTTTCCTGTATATTCATCTTTGTTTTAAAGTTCTTTCGCTCTCCTCCTTAGAAACATGAATGTACCCCCGCATCATTTTCAAACAAGTGGTGTTAATGGTAAAGAACCTGCCTGCCAATCAGGAGACAAAGGAGATGTAGGTTTGAGTCTGGCTTGGGAAAATCCCCGGGAGGAGGGCATGGCAACCCAGTTCGGTATTCTTGTCTGGAGAGTCCCATGGATAGGGGGGCTGGTGGACTACTCTAGGCACAAAGAGTCAGACAAGACTGAACAACTTAGCACTCAGCATGACTTCAAGGGATGGAAGGGAAAAATTTGAGATGTCATGTCTTCCCTCCAAGAGCTTACAATCCAGTAACCACATTCTGGTTAATAAACCAGTAAACACTCAAAAGCAATACACGGTTTCATTAAGGACTAAGTTGTTATCACATGGTAACTTTCATTTACATCATGCACTGTAGGATCCAAAACACTATGCGTTGGCTCCCTTGATACTGACCTATACTCTGTGATGTAGGACAGGTATTATTATGCCTAGTTCATAGATTTAGAAACAGCTTCAGAGAAAATAGATGACTCAAAATCACATAACCAGTAGGCAGAAGAACTGAGATTAGAACTCAAGTTTTCTGATTTCAAATTCAGGCTCTTTGTAGCCTAGAACTGAACTACTCTACACTAGAAATAACGGGTGGTTCAAATGAATAAAGATCTTGAAGAAATGGAGTGAATTCATAGAGGAGATAAGACTTTCACTGAGCTTTCAAGATAAGAGGGATTTGGGTAGACTAGATGCAGAAGGAAAAGAGGTCACAACAAGTGCTTTCTGCCTCCTGACCTGGGTATGGAGCAGTGGAAAATAAAAATACACAGAGAGCAAAGTATTGCCTCATATCACAACTCTTTGTATCCTCAAGAATCCAAATGTATTTCTATATGAATGGTAGCCCTGGAAGAAAAATCTATGATGTAAATGGTTCCCTTGGAGTCATGCAGACACCCTGATGGAGTTGGGTGGATCATGGAGGGCCTTGAAAACCATACTTCCTTTCCTTCCAGGATGTGTGATATCATAGTAGAAAGAGAATGGAATTAGGCTTCAGATATATACCCAGAGATCTAGTCCTAAATCTCTGTGATCTCAAGATCTCAGAATTTCTTGTTTCTTTCTTATAAAAGGAAAGTGTAGAGTAGAGCATTTATAGTCTTCTTTTCATCTTGAAAATGATTTGACTTTTCTGATATGGAAGAAAGTGGGAAGTCATGGTAGATTTGTGAGCTGTGGTGACATGAGGAACATGGTTGTCTAGGGAATACTGGTATGGTGGATGGATGGATGTGGAAAAGGCTGGAAGGGGAAAGAACGACAGGAAGGGCTTCCCAGTAATCTCAGGATAAGACCATAAAGAATAGATGAGGATGGCAGAAAAGGGAAGGACAATATGAACAGAAGAGTCCATTCTGAGGGAAAATCCAAGAACTTTTGATCATTGACTCCATCGGGAAATGGTCCCAGAGCATTAGAACTAACTGACTGGTAGAGTGACTACTCCATGGAAAACAAAGACAAGTCTTCTTGGCATAAGGGGAATGAGAATCCAGCAACAGCTTCTTTGTGTTCAGCTGACAGTGAAGCATCAAAATGGAAAAGTCCAGCACTCATTGGGAAAAAAGGAACAAGAAGTCATGTGAGGTGATGGAACTGGAGCTACGTGACGATCGTCAGCTCAAGGGAGACAATTAACATTCCTGAGAAAATAAATATGAAAGCTTTTATCATGCATTAGCAAAAGAGTGCCTTTGGTTTTATAGCTAAAGAAACAAAAGCCAAGAGACAATAATGAAATGACCTAACCTCTTTTTTAGAACTAGATGGAATGGAAGCTAGTCATATATTTTAACAAGTAATGTTTAATTAAAAGAAATAAATGTCTACACAGAAGACAGAATACAGAGCCTTTGACCCTCTGAAATATTTCTTTCCAGATTCATATTTATTCTCTTAGTTGAGTTTATCACCTGACCATTTTGTCCTGTGCCAATTTAGCTAAGCTGGAACTACATTTCCCAGAATTCCCTTCCCCATGTAGTTCTGGGTGCGGGTTGGCCAAAAGAGAAATTTGCCTGAGACTTGGAAGGCCAAAGTGACACTGAGCCCTGTGCTTGGGGGGTTGGCACCCTGGACATCAGTGCAGGATGTATAAGTTGTTGTGATATGCTGGTTGTGCTTGTTAGCATAGAGGAGCAGCCAGTACACCCAGATCTCCTCCTTCAACTTCAAGTACCAGGCCAGGCACATGGGAGGGCTCTGTGAAAAAGGACACCGGTTTTCTGCAGATGGCCTGCATTATCAAAATTGACGTGGTGACAGACAGATGTGGGTTCCCATTTCTCCTTAGGATTCCTGCTTGTCCTAGCAGGGTCCCTGGTCTTTGCTGCCCCTGTTCCAAGTCCAGCTTTTCCTCCCACCTGCCCTGCTGACCTGCAGAAACTTTAGGCAGCATCCAGATGCAGAGAGCACAGGCTTCCCAGACTCCACCAGCTTTCCTCTGAGGCCCTGATAAGTGATCTTCTCTCTTTCCTCTAACTGTCCCTTCCAGATCTGTGCTTTCTCAGCAGCTCCCACAATTATGTGATGTCTAATTCCTATGGAAAATTCCTTATCTCATATCACTCATAGTGGTTCTACCTTTTCTTATAGAATTTCTCACAGTGTCTTCTCACCAGGCCTTTGTCTAGCAAGCCTCCCTTTAATTGACTGTACTTGTGCATTTCACTTATTCTCAAAGGATCATCAGCTATCAGAAAATGATGATGAAATTTTAAAATGCATTTTAATATTTCTAAATAGGCCTCATGATAGACCGGAAACCAATATCAAAGTTTGGGCTATCGTGAGGTTTAAGCACACTATTGGCTACTGGTGACTAAGCTGGAAACCTCCATAATGCCAAGAACTACCCAGGTTCAGCTGTTAACTGAGAAAGAAATAAACACCTATCTTGTTTAAGCTACTTTTATTTTGGTCTTTGTTGGAGCTGAGCTTGAATTTCAACCAATATACATGCTAAACATATCTTAATTCTTTATTCAAGTAAATGCATGTCAAAACCTTCTGCATTTCATCACTATTTTCCTTCTCTTTTAGCCCATAGTTCAATCTTATAAAAAATGTACATGCTAACTTACCTAGTAGAGCTTAAGAAAAAGAGACTACCTCTATCTTGCATAAAATGCAGTGGCTCATTTAATGACTTCATGCAATGGACAATAATACACGATTTTCATGTATTCCTATTTCTAATACATCTTGTGGCATCTGGTCCCATCACTTCATGGGAAATAGATGGGGAAACAGTGGAAACAGTGTCAGACTTTATTTTTGGGGGCTCCAAATTCACTGCAGATGGTGATTGCAGCCATGAAATTAAAAGATGTTTACTCCTTGGAAGGAAAGTTATGACCAACCTAGATAGCATATTCAAAAGCAGAGACATTACTTTGCCAACAAAGGTCCATCTAGTCAAGGCTATGGTTTTTCCAGTTGTCATGTATGGATGTGAGAGTTGGACTGTGAAGAAAGCTGAGCACCAAAGAATTGATGCTTTTGAACTGTGGTGTTGGAAAAGACTCTTGTGAATCCCTTGGACTGCAAGGAGATCCAACCAGTCCATCCTAAAGGGGACCAGTCCTGGGTGTTCATTGGAAGGACTGATGCTGAGTCTGAAACTCCAGTACTTTGGCCACCTCATGCAAAGAGTTGACTCATTGGAAAAGACCCTGATGCTGGGAGGGATTGGAGGCAGGAGGAGAAGGGGACGACAGAGGATGAGATGGCTGGATGGCATCACTGACTCGATGGACATGAGTTTGCGTGAACTCCAGGAGTTGGTGATGGACAGGGAGGCCTGGTGTGCTACAATTCGTGGGGTTGCAAAGAGTCGGACATGACTGAGCAACTGAACTGAACTGAGCTGAATACATCTTCAAGGAGAGGACTGAACTAGCAATTAATGGTTACCATCAGGACCAATACAGTTCTGTCTGTTTGTCTTGTCCATTTCATAAACAAGACATGTTTTAATGTGAGCAAGTCACTTAACTTCTCTGAGATTCAGTGTCTTCATTTATAAAATCTGCTGAATATTTTTCTTCCCAGGCTTGTTATGAAACCTCCAAAACATGTAAAAAATTCCTAGAGCAGTGTTTGACATAATATTAGTTGACTCTAAAGTTTAAATTATATATATATATTTAAAATTAGTATAGAATAATATTTGAGGAATTCTAGAAGATAAATAATAAACAGCCTTCAATAATTTCCCCCCAAATCAGACTGAACTTCCTAAAAGGGAAACTCTTGCTCTAATATAGCAATGTATCAAATGATATATGTGTAACTGAAGAATTACTGCACTTTACAAAGTTATGCAAAAACTAAAGAGAAGAAGTGTAGCATGTGCTCAGAAGATTCTTATAATGAACAGGTTGGCTCTGGAAGTTTAAAATCAATGTTTCTCATATTATAATATGTAGCATGTATTAATCTCTGCCAATCTGAGAGGTTCTCTGAATGAAAACAAACAAAAAAAGGCATTCTTTTCTTAGATTCTTAGTTGATCTGTGATATTTCAAAAGGCTGGATCAATAAAACTGATGCAAAAAGGAAATATTTTTAGTTTTATGATAAATACATAGGTGTAAAAGGGCTTCCCTGGGGCTCAGACAGTAAAAATCTGCTTGCAATGTGGGAGACCTGAGTTAGATCCCTGAGTTGGGCAGATCCCCTGGAGGAAGGCATGGCAACTCACTCCAGTATTCCTGCCTAGAGAATCACCATGGACAGAAGAAGCTGACAGGTTAAAGTCCATGGGGTCGCAAAGAGTCGGACTTGACTGAGCAACTAAGCACAGAGGGAAAAAAAAGATGCCAGCAAAGGAAATCAATGGAGCAATAAATACCACCTCAAGTTTATCAAGTGAGCAAAGATTATTGTACTTATTGATATAGAAAGGTCCATAGACAAGGCTAAGTTGTTCCTTGGTAAAAGCTAGCACTCATATCTTGCTCTTCCGGTAGACTTTAATGAGTTTCTGAAAATAATTTTAAAAAGGTGCTTACTCATTTATTTCATTAGCTGTATGTATCAGAGTTGACATGTAAGCATTGTTATTGCTGCATTTTATGGCTCCCCAAAATTCATATATTGAAACCCTAAACCCCATTGTGATGATATTTGAAATGGGGCCTTTGGGAAGTAATTAGGTCATAAGGGTGAAGTTTCCATGATGGAATTAGTACCCTTATAATAAGGGACACAAAAGATATAGCTACTTCTCTCTCTGTCTCTCTCCAACACAGCAAGAGGTCTGCCTTTACAACACAGGAAGAGGGAGCTGCCAAGAACTCAATCTCCTAACTCCTTGATCTTGAACTTCCTAGACTCCAGACTGTGAGAAATTAATGTTTGTTCTCTAAGCCATGGCGACCCAAGCTGATTAAAACAAGAGTCTCACAGGTACACACCCAAGTAATTGAATCCTGAAATAATGGTAGAAACTTGTTTCCAGGAAACTGTTCGTTAATGGTATTCATCATTTTCAGCCTTAAGAAGCAGTACCAGGGTCCAGGAATCTGTCAGAGAGATCAGGGGTTGATGGTACTGTAGTGTTTCCTCTATTTTCCCAAGCACAGTCCTTTATGGGGAAATCTGCCTACCCATACTGCAAAAGAAAGGGCCAGCTTCAGGACATCAATGCTTTAGATCATGCAATCCAATCTAGCCATCGCTGCTTATACCAGAACAACCAGTTATGACTCAGCATAGCAAAGAGCAGTGTAGATCAGATTCCTTCTCTGGAATCTGAATGCATCAATATCTAGAGACTGATCTCACAAAGAAGTAGGAGTAGAAGCTAAAAGATGAGGAAGCAGAGAATTGAAGGAAAGGCCACATTGGCCATGTGATGAACTCAGATTAAGCAGGCCAAAGCTGCTGATTGCTGAACAGAATGAAGTAGACACAGGGAGCGTAGCTCAATCCATTCAACCAAAACCTCCTTGAAGACAGCACAATATCTGTCTTGCTCATTACTGTTTCCCTATTCTTGAGCACAGTTCCTGGCTATTAAAACAATTAGTACTCAATCTACATTATTTCAGTGAAGAGCTAACAGTGGATCACTAGGTCAAGCCCTTCTCCAGAAACACTATCCAGTGTCTGGGCAGCTGCATGTGTTCATGAAATTCCTTCTCCTTCAACACAGCCTACATCTTCTTCTTATTCCTGAGCTTCCAGCACTTTCCTTTTTTGAAGCAAATATATCTGTTCCTTGATCATTGTAAATAAACATTTCAATATCAACTCTGCAAATGAGGAAAGAAAGGAGGAAGAAAGAAAGAGGGATGGAGAAGAATGAGAAGGGAGAGAGAGAGATGCAGATGGAAGCTAAAGGTGGTAGTGAGGACTGCCCTTGATTTTTAAGCTCATCATTTTCCAATGACGTGCAAAAAAAAAAAAAAGAGCTTTCACAACTTCTCTACAGAGAGGTTTAGAGTTTGGATGAGAAGCTAAAAGATTAAAGAACTGCAACAACCAACCTATGCTAGCAAATTCTAGATAAAGTTTGCTCAAGAGAAGTAATTAAACTTTGTCATTGCTAAAGACTGACTATATCAAATAAAACAGTCTTGTAGCTACCTCTCTGTAGACTGTTAGCACTGTTTTCAATGGGAATACATGGACTCCCATTCACCCATTTAACAGAGTATAGTCCTGGGAGATTATTCTAGTGATCAAATATCATCCTTCCCCAAATAATGCCTTCTTAATTCCCTTCTTCATTATTACTGGAATGAATCCATTATTGTGTCTTTGAAAAAATCTAAACACAATTTTTTTCTTCCACCTTCAAAGAAACTAGAGAATTATACAGAAGAAAATGTCCCAGTAAACTTAAACTTCATAAAACAATATATTCTCTTGAGCAACATATCTTTTAAGGTCTGATTCCTTTCCAATTAATTAATAGTAAAGCATTTTCATGTGACAGATAACGGGAAGCTCCTCATTGGTTGGATACTAGCCCTGCACATTTCACAAAGCAGATATAAGACAGGTGTATTTTCCTCATTACCAGAAACATGAGGTGGCCAATACTGTTCCTGGTTTGCTTCTAGTATTTCCACATATGAAGTATTTTAACAGTAGGATGTTCTGACTGGTCAAAAGTAATTGGTAACATTCATAAGGCAAGAGAGGGAAGGAATATAAACTAAAATACTTACTTGGTCCTAGACCAATTGAAAAGGCAGCAACATAAACAAGCAAGCTGGCTAAAGAAAGCCATTTCAAAAAAGTGGGGACATCGGCAGAGTCTGTGACGATCTGGTATTCCGTTTGGCTTAGTCCAGCATTTGGTATGGATGCCAGGGTCGTTTCTCCTCTCCCACTTATGTCATTTCTCATGGGCCTCAGTGAGCTTCTGCTGTGGAAAGTCACCCCTTTAAAGGATTCTCTAAGAGTGTCATTGCTGGCTGACAAGTTACCTGGTCCATAAAACACAGACTCATCCAAGGACTGGTTGATAGGACTATGGTTTCTGCAGATACTGGTGAAGTTCATGTGGATGTTGAGATTCACGATGCCCATGGTCACCAACGAAGCTGCCATCACAGAGGAACCAATACACAGGAAGGTTTTGCTCCCAACCTGGTCTACGAGAAGGGTTGCTGGGATGGTGCTGATGACCTTGACAACCCCAACCCCGGTGGAGGCGAGGCTAGCTGCCTCATTGCTTTGGAAGCCAACAGACTTCAAAACAGTAGATGCATAGAATAATATGTTCGGCTGGCCAGTGATCTGTACAAAAAATACCAGTGTTAAGCCAATCATGATTCGGGTCCTCATGTTGTCTTTTGAACGAAACAGATCCCAAAAACTGTACTGATATTCATCTTTCAGGGAAGACTTTATCACAGTGAGTTCCTCCGTTGTATCCGAGATAGCTCTCAGCTTTCCAAGAACCTTACTAGCAGCTTCCTCGTGTCCCTTCATCACCAGAAATCGAGGACTTGGAGGAAGAAAGTACATTGCAATGGCTTGCAGAACTCCCAAGGGAATAACAAGGCCGAACATGTATTTCCAGCCATGGGAAATGTTGGCAAATGCATAATTTGAAATGTAGGCAAAAAGAATGCCGATGACAATCATCAGCTCGTTCAGTGACACGAGAAGGCCTCTTCTGTGTTGGGGAGCAATTTCTGCGATGTAGACACAAGTGGCAGTGGAGGAGAGTGAAATGAAAACTCCAATAGCAATGCGCCCCCCTATAAGAGTGGTGTAAGATAAACTGATAATCAAGACCAGGCTCCCAAGACCGAGAAGGCAGGAGGACAAAATGATGGCAGCCCTTCTCCCGTACCTGTCAATCAGGACTCCTCCAATTAGAGAGGCCAGGAGGGCCCCGATAAGCAGGGAGCTCACCACCATTTCCTGCTCATGGCAGGTCAGGACTAACAAGGTTCTTATTTGCAGAAGAGCCCCAGAGATGATCCCAAGTTCATACCCCACCAGGAAGCCACTGACAGCAGCTGTGACAGACGACAGGAGAGTATACATGCCACAACCTATGAACAGAGAGAAGAAACAGGTCAGTTCTGAGTTGCCTCTGGTGGAGACTCAACCTTGTCTAAGTACATTTTCCATAGCACTGATTATAAACACATATATGTGAAAGTCACTCAGTCATGTCCGACTCTTTGCAACCCCGTGTACTATACAGTCCATGGAATTGTCCAGGCCAGAATACTGGAGTGGGTAGCCTTTACCTTCTCCAGAGGATCTTCCCAACCCAGGGATCAAACCCAGGTCTTCCGCATTGCACGCGGATTCTTTACCAGCTGAGCAACTAGGGAGAACCATAAACACATATAATTATAGTCAAATAATACACTACCAAAACATGATTAGATAAAGAAGGAAAAGTCCTTTTTTCTTTCATTTTTGGCGAGGAGGGAGTGGAGGCATTTACATGGTTTTTGTTCGTATGTGTGTGTGTGTGATGTGATATTGGCTTTCATTTTGAACAGACCCATATGTGAGATAAACAGATGACAGATGATGGGGGCTGAACAAGCAAGAACACAGTCTTGTTCCTGCCTTGGTGTTGGATTGGAAATTCAGAAAGCCTTAGCTCCTCAGGTCCTGCTGTCTAAGGCAAACCCTTGAGAGCAGGATACAGAGGGAAGCAGTCTCTGGAAGGGCCTCAGTCTGCCCAGTGTGGAATCGGGGAAAATGAAGCACAGCGTCCAGGAAACCTGCCCTCCTGTCTCCTTGGCCAAAATTCAGCCACCCCTGGCTTTGCTGAAACACAGGAGGGTGATGGGGAAGACCAGGGTGTGAGTGCCTTCACAAAGTCGGGCCTGGGTCAGAAAGAAGGGGTGGGGAAGAAGAACAAAAGGGGCTTTGTATTGTTCCATTCTTTTGAGGTTAACCTCTGAGGGAAAATGGCAAAATGTTATTGTTGTTGTGTCACTAAGTCAGGTCTGACTCTTTGTGACCCCATGGACTGTAGCACCCTAGGCTTGTCTATCCTCCACTATCTCCCAGAGTTGGCTCAAATTCATTTTAACAGGCAAAATGTTAAGTCATTAATTTTCAGTGATAGGTACACCAATGTTTGTTACATGTTTGTAATTTACTGTGGGCACCTGATGCGAAGAGCCAATTCATTCGAAAAGGCCCTGATGCTGGGAAAGATTAAAGGCAAAAGGAGAAGGGGGCGACAGAAGATGAGATGGTTAGATAGCATCACTGACTCAATGGACATGAATTTGAGCAAACTTGGATACACGACTGAGCGACTTCACTTTCACTTTTCACTTTCATGCATTGGAGAAGGAAGTGGCAACCCACTCCTGTGTTCTTGCCTGGAGAATCCTGGGGACAGGGAGCCTGGTGGGCTGCCATCTCTGGGGTCGCACAGAGTCGGACACGACTGAAGCGACTTAGCAGCAGGAGCAGCAGCAGGAGATATAGCAGAGGACAGGGAAACCTGGTGTGCTGCAGTTCATGGGGTAACAAAGAGTTGAACATGACTTAGTGACTGAACAACTTGTTACAACAGAAAGGAAACAAACAAACAAAAAAGACAAAAAGCCAGGGAAGAGTATTGCAGGAGAGGAAGCAGTAGCTTCCAAGGTAGCACAGGGAAGCTTAGGTCATGTTTTAGGAACTATCAGATACCAGGATGTATGGGGCACAGCCTGAGCTTGGATAGGGAGGCAGAGGGGGTGTGTGTCAGTGAGCATGGGTAGGTACAGAGGGCACGTAGACTTCATGCTGGGCCTGGCAGATCACAGTGACAATTTCTGTTGTATTCCCAGTAACAGAGGGTGCATGCCTACTCACTAGTAAAAGGGAAGGCATTCTGAGCTTCTTGCTTTTGTGTGGAGACTAGTTCTTCAAGGGGCAAGACTTGTAGCAGGGGAGGGTAGTTTGTAACCTTAGTGTTGATAGGAAACAGTGCCAGCTTGCATTTGCTTGCATTTGGGTGTGGGGAATGGAATTGATGACAAGCAGACAAATTCAAGAGTTAATTTGAAAGTAAAAATGATGACATTTGCCCATGAATTGGTGTTGGAGGGTAAGGAAGTGGATCAGAACCCAAGATTGCTCCCTGGTTTGAGCAGTTGGTTGGGTAATTTTATAATAGTACCCTGTACACGGGCTTAAGTATTATACTATACAGGGAATAGACTGACCTAGGGAAGAAGGCCAGGGGACCTGGCTGTGGGTGGGGGTGAAAGGAGAAGCGGATATCAGAAGTTCCATGTTAGACTTGCTAAAATATTTGTTTTCCCTGTAAGATGTTCAGATTAAAATATCAGGTAGCGGCTTGAGTATACAGATTTGGAACTTAAAAGACAAGTCAAGCCTGGAGAGATGTACTGGGGATTCAGCAATGTGTATGTGATATTTAAAGCCATAAGAAGGGGTGAGATCATTTTGGGAGATAGAACAGGGGAGCAGGAGAGACAGGACGAAAGACAAGGATATAGGGAACACCAGCATTCAGAAGAGGAGACAACAGCAAAGGCAAGAAGAAGAAGCAGAACTGAGATATGCGTGAAATGGACTAGAAACATGTACTTGGACACGCGGTTATCACAGGCTGAGCTAGGGCTGAGATTGTGCCATTCTGGAGTAGCAGATATGGTTTTAAAATGCTGTTTAGCTTTGGTGAAAGAAGCAGGTCAAATAAAGGTGACCTGAAACCACTTTCCCCCACTACAAGTATCCAAGGTATTTCACATCTCTGGAATCCTGATGGCATAAGGAAAATGAAAGACTCCAAAAATAAAATTTAAAAAGCATCAATTATTTAGATGGAGGAGCAAGTAAAAATTCAATAATCCACAATAAAATAAAGTTGATATATGAGCATTGTTGGAGAAGGCAATGGCACCCTACTCCAGCACTCTTGCCTGGAAAATCCCATGGACGGAGGAGTCTGGTAGGAAGCAGTCCATGGGGTTGCTAAGAGTCGGACATGACTTTCACTTTTCACTTTCATGCATTGGAGAAGGAAATGGCAACCCACTCCAGTGTTCTTGCCTGGAGAATCCCACTGACAGCGGAGCCTGGTGGGCTGCCGTCTATGGGGTCACACAGAGTCAGACACGACTGAAGCGACTTAGCAGCAGCAGCAGCAGCATGAGCATTGTGAACACAAACCATTAAAATGAAACTACATCAGCAACTTATCCAGCTAATTGGAAAACAGATATATAAAATCCCTACACAGCAGGTGTTATCTCTTTATATGTAACATAATGAAACAAAACAAATGTGGTTGTTGCCCAAGAAACTTAACTTTCTAGTGATATCTGTTATTTATCATGTCTCTTTTAATTTTCACGTGCAAAATCACTTACAGCACTCTCATGCCCTCAGTTTCCATATAAATTATTTTCCCACATAATCTTAAAATTCTCAGCAACAGATTTCTTCTACCAAAAGGAGATTTGGGTCAGATTTTCATATTAGGATAAGAATATTGTATTGCTTTGTATTTCTTCTTGTCATTGTTCATTTTAGCTAAGTCTGATGTGTTGATTACAGTGTGTGCTTTGTCGATTTATCTCCAATATTCAGATTGGAGAAATAAGTGATTCTGGAGAGTGATGCACCTGGGGAACAGGTTGCATGAGGCCCCTCAGAGGGGATTTAGAGGGACAGAGGGCTGCATGAAAGTACTGAGTCAAGGACCTGGGGGAAGAGATGCCAGAGCTGTGTGAGCAGCAGCAGATGTCTTTGCCACATTGTCCTTCTCCTTCCCCTTCCTTAGTTTCTCCCTCTTGTTGGATGGGAAATAGTGCTTCCCTGCAGAAAGAAAGACCCTTTGAGATACATCCAGATACTCCTTGATGCTCTATTATTCTACTTTAGAGAGAGTTGAGGTGGTGGATTAAGGGGGAAAGCAGGTGGAGGAGGGTACAAGTCCCAGGCCCAGCTTCTTGTGGTCTGGGGGGAAAAGCTCCTGACAGAACAGAGACATAGCCTTTTCTTCAGCTTTCTGGACTTAACTTCATATGCCTAATTCTTTTATTCAGGGTTCATAAGACACAGACAGACTAGGGTATGTGCAAAGGGTCTAGAAACCATCCCAGTTTTTCAATGGCCCTCTTGATATCCAGCAGCTAGTGCTCAGTACAATTCTTCAGAGATATAATAAAATTGTCTCTATATGAATTGATAAAAAATTATCTGTACAAAATCGCAAATTTTAAAAAATTATATATCACAATATTATCTATCTATCGATGCATAGCTGGATGACATGCCCTGGGCCCTGGCTAGATGACATGCCCTGGGCCCTGGCTGTCCCACCAAAGAAGTGATGCTTTTGAACTCTGGTGTTGCAGAAGATACTTGAGAGTCCCTTGGACTGCAAGGAGATCAAATCAGTCAATCCTAAAGGAAATCAGTCCTGAATATTCATTGGAAGGACTGAAGCTGAAGCTGAAACTCCAATACTTTGGCTACCTGAAGCAAAGAACTTACTCATTGGAAAAGACCCTGATGCTGGGAAAGACTGAAGAGGGGAGGAGAAGTGGATGACAGAGGATGAGATAGTTGGATGGCATCACCAACTCAATGGACGTGAGTTTGAGCAAGCTCTGGGAGTTGGTGATAGAGAAGCCTGGCATGCTGCAGTCCATGGGGTCGAAAAAAGCTGGAGACACACAAAACAATCACCTATCTATCTAGGCAATTTGCCTTCAACAACTGCATCCCAGGCTTCCCTGTTGGCTCAGTGGTAAAGAATCTGCCTGCCAATGCAGGAGACACAGGTTCAATCCTTGATCCAGGAAGATCCCACATGCCATGGAGTAACTAAGCTTGTGTGCCACACCTATTGATCCTGTGTTCTAGAGCCTGGGAGCTGCAACTGCTGAAGCCCGCACACCCCAGAGCCCAAGCTCTGCAACCAGAAGCCATTGCAATGAGAAGGCCGAGCACTGCAACGAGAGAGGAGCCCCTGCTCACCACAACTGGAGAAAAGCCCTTGAGCAATGAAGACCCAGCACAGCCATAAATAAATTAATTAAATTAATTATTAAAAAACATTTTTGCACTCCATGACCCTATTCTCACATGGGCGAGGTGATACCAACATAGGTTATATGCTACAGAATTAAGCTAAGGTCTTCATTGTCTGAATTTTATTGGAAGAGTATATCTTCCCTGTTATATGCTTTAAGGGCTAATGTTCCAAACTAGTTACCCCATTCATCTCACTGCTGCTTATTACTGCTGAGGTCCATTATGGTCTTCAAGCTGCCCATTCAAGATTTGGAATTTTAATTTAGGGTGGAAGGCTAGTCCCCAAGTCTTCCAAGATCTCAACCCTATGACACCTTAGGACTTCCCCCACAGGAAATTTTCCTGGTGCTACTGTACCATACAAATAAAATGAAGAAACACATAGAGTAGGTTGTTTTTTTGTTTTTTTGTTTTTTTTTTTTTCTTTTCTTTTTTTCTGTATCTACCTTTTGGTTGCTGATGATAGAAGCAGGAGGCTACCCTATGGATGCCAGAAAGCAGAGATGACTTTCCCAAAAAATCTGACAGAGACCAGGAAGAAAGAGAAAGAATGGCTGCTTAATCATGAATGGCAGTCCGGGGCAGGACAGAGTCTGGGGTGGACAGAGGAGAAGCAGCCAGCGCTGAAGGAGAGAGGAGGGTGAGGAATCATAATTAGAGCCTTTTCAACAAACATCCAGCCCTGAAGTCAGTCCGCACTTCCAGTTCCTGGTGAAGTTTAGCATTCCTGGCCATTCTGCCCATGGATTTGCTTCACGAGAGCCCTTCTCTACATCCCTGTGTCCCCCTAAACGTGCCATAGGGGATTCTCAGCCTTTTGTGGACATCACAGAAGTAGAAACTATCTAGAAACTTCTAACTGGTACCCACAGGCTGCTGGGTCATGCCTGCACTCTGAATCTGGCTGCTTTGTTAGTAACAGACCAGCCGTGTTCCTTTGGAGCAAGGATAATTCCTTAATAAGATGATAAAGTAAAACTGTTCCTACTGAAGATGTGCTCACAACCCAGAGGCTTTATGCAAATGAGCACTGAGACCCACATCCCTGGCACAAAGGACGGCCAACTCCCACGGGCTAGGCAGCTGCAGCCACTTCCACAACAATAGCTGCATTGTCTGCTGCTCACGGTGACTCAGACGAAACCACAACTTTAACTGGCTTGCACCCGAACACTCCATCTTTCACAATATTTGACTTTGTGCCCACTTTATTCTTTCCTTTTCTTCTCCATATGCCTACTGTATCGTAAGTACATAATGGCACACACAACAGACACTTGCCGGAAGACTGACTTTTACAGCAAACAGGAAAGCGTGCACACAGGTTTCTTTTTTTGGCAGGCAGCCAGGTTATTATACAGCTTGACCAACTGTGAAGGTTTCACACATTGAAAAGACCTCCTACTTCATCATTTGCTTGAGAAAAACTTGCAGTGGCCCCCAAATGGCCCTGCATCTGTGTTCTCCCTGCTCTCGGCTCCTCCTTCCCGAACACCTGTAATCCCAACCCATCACTCAAGAGTCATTTCAAGTGCCAACACCCCCCAGGGTGACTGGCCTGTTCTGTCACCTTCTGCTACCCCACCCTTGACCCCTCTGGGCTTCCACTGTGCACAGAATATGGGGTTCCAGACATATGAAGGCATATTAGTGACTCACTTATTTATTGACCTGTTTGTCTTCCCCGCTCGCACAGGAAGACTTTGAGGCAAGAACTCTCCTTTCCTTAATATCTGTATTCTCACCTCTAGTCTTTGGCACAGGAGCCGCTGCTGCTGCTAAATTGCTTCAGTCGTGTCAACTCTGTGTGACCCCACAGACGGCAGCCTACCAGGCTCCCCCATCCCTGGGATTCTCCAGGCAAGAACACTGGAGTGGGTTGCCATTTCCTTCTCCAATGCATGAATGTGAAAAGTGAAAGTGAAGTCAGTCGTGTCCGACTCTTTGTGACCCCACGGATTGCAGCCTACCAGGCTCCTCTGCCTATGGGATTTTCCAGGCAAGAGTACTGGAGTGGGGGTGCCATTGCCCTCTCCACAGGAGCAGTCTTCAATAAATATCTGTTGAGTGAATAAATAAATTCACACTGGACCTCTTTCCTCCAAAAGTCGTACTGTGACTGGTGTGGACAGAAAGCCTCACAGCCATTCCTTTACAGGGCCTCTCACTTGCAAATGTGAGCAGCGGTTGATTTCACGTGTCCTTCCACCCTCTGCCAGGGAGAGACCTGAGATCCCTCAGGCAATACTACAGTTAGGAGGCCCTGAGCAGTTTCTTATCTTGACTGTAACACAGACCAGCCAAAGGAGTAAGTCTTCATTCCAGTCATATTCTACAAGCAGTGGCTCCTTCAATATGGGACAAAGGGAACCTTGGAAGCTCCATAAACCCTCAATCTGTAAGAATTAGTCTTGGATCAGAAGCTGCCTATCCTAACAAGAGACAATACTTCATAAAGTTGGAAGTGAAGAAAGGTTTACAACCCCTTGTGGATAGTCTTAACATATCTTGCTGCCCTGACAGTTTCCATGCAGTATTTCTATTCTGCCAGTTGTTAAGCCAAATGGGGAATATATGATGGTATATGACCTTAGAACAGTAAATGCGTCACCACTGTGTAATGGTCTCTATACATCCCTTCATAGCCAATCCTTATATTAGCCCAGATCTCTGAGGACGCTAAATGGTTTAACTGTGCTGGATCTCTAGAATGCCTTTTTTGCATCCCAATTCATCCATGATCACAATATCTATTTGCCTTTCAGTGGACTAATCTTGACTCAGGCCAAAGGCAACAATATACCTGGACAATATTGCCTCAGGAGTTTCAGGACAGCTAAGGTCCATCTAGTCAAAGCCATGTTTTTTCCAGTAGTCATGTATGGATGTGAGAGTTGGACTATAAAGAAAGCTGAGCACCAAAGAATGGATGCTTTTGAACTGTGGTGTTGGAGAAGACTCTTGAGAGTCCCTTGGACTTCAAGGAGATCCAACCAGTCCATCCTAAAGGAGATCAGTCCTGAGTGTTCATTGGAAGAACTGATGTTGAAGCTGAAACTCCAATATTTTGGCCACCTGATGTGAAGAGCTGACTCATTTGAAAAGACCCTGATGCTGGGAAAGATTGAGGGCAGGAGAAGGGGACAACAGAGGATGAGATGGTTGGATGGCATCACTGACTCAATGGACATGAGTTTGGGTAAACTCCAGGAGTTGGTGATGGACAGGAAGCCCGGCATGCTGCAGTCCATGGGGTTGCAAAGAGTGGGACACCACTGAGCAACTGAACTGAACTAAACTGAACACTTGTTTGCCCAGACCCTTGGAAAGTAAATAAGGGAAATATACCCAAAGGAGGGTGCTATGCTACAGTACATAGATGACCTATTAGTATGAAGTCCCTCCATGGAGGCTCAGATCAAAATATTGAAGTCCTTCATATTGAAGTCTAGAGAGACTCTCAGACAAAGGCATCAATCTCCAAAAAACAAGTTAACTATTTGGGATATATTATAAACCTTGGAAGTATACAGTTATCTCCAGATAGAAAACAAGCTATATTAGGCCTAAATGTTCCAACGACAAAGGAACATCTCTATCTTTTGGGGCATGGTAGGATTTTGTAGAATTTGGATTCCAGGATTCAGGCTTATGGCTAAGACCCTGTATAAAGCTGTTTAAGGACCAGGTACAGAACTGTTACTTTGGAACAGGGAACAGGAAAAGACTTTTAATGATATCAAGTAGGGCCTCACCAGAGGCCCAACTCTCAGTCTTATAACAATTTGAAGAAGCCATTCATCTTCTATGTGGCTGAAAAGCAGGAGACAGCTCTGGGGGTCCTTATACAGAAGCTGGGGGAAGTTCTTCAGCCTATAGGAGACTTTTCCAAACAACTAGACTCCATGGCTGAGGCTGGCCTGGGGGCCTCTGGGAAGTAGCTGCCACAGTTTTATTAGAGGAAGAAGTTAACAAGCTTACCTTTGGACAGCAATGGAAGTCCAGACCCCTCATCAAGTGCAAGGGATCCTAGAGATAAAAGGCCACTCTTGGCTAACTGAAGGCTGCCTTATTAAGTACCAGGCTTTGCTCTTTGACTTCCCAGAGCTAACCTTCAAAACTTGCCATCCTCTTAACCTCGCTCCTTAATGTCTGCCGAAAGCTCAGAGCTAACACATTCTTGTCTCAAAACCGTTCACCGAATCTATGCCTGCAGGTCTGACCTAGCAGATGAAGCTGTGGGGAAAAAAAGAAAGAGTGGTTTAATGATGGCAGCAGTTTCATTAAAGATGGAGTCAAGAGGGAGGGTATGCCATCGTGAGCACCCACAGCATCACAGAAGCAAAACCCGGACAGCTCTAACCTGAGCCTTAACCCTAGGGGAAGGAAAGGTTGTAAATCTACATACAGATTCAAAATATGTCTTCCCTGTTTTACATGCTCATGCAGCTCCCTGGAAAGAGAGAAGACTTCTAAATGCAAGAAATTCCTCTATAAAATATGGGGCTAAGATTTTACATCTCATAGAGATGGTTCAAAAACCAAAACAGGCAGCAGTCATCCACAGCTGCAGGTGTCAAAAGGGAACTTCTCAAATTTCCCAAGGAAATGATGGGGCAGATCAAAAAGCAAAGGAAGCAACCCAGATACCCAAAACCAAAAAGGCACAAATCCCATCCCTTATCCCTTTTAATGTTATACCCAGGCACTGGACTTTAGGAGAGATCTGGGCATGAGACAGAGAGGGGGACCTAAGGGAACAGATGGCTGGTGGCATATAGGTCAGAAGTTGCTCATATATCTCTCTGACCAATGAAAAAATTGTTAAAGGGTTACATGAGTCTCTCCATCTGGGGAGAGATGCAATGTCTATGATTGTTTTCTGACTTTTTTTTTTTTTTAACAGGGAAAAGGCTCCCAGAGATGATTAAAAGAGTTACTTGGGCCTGTGCCCTCCGTGCCACCCATAATCCAGGAGATAACCTCAAGCCTCCCCTCTTAAGCCCAGTCCAGTGTGGTGGGACTTACCCAGGAGACAGGACTAGCTAAGTTAATAGATTTCACTCAGATGCCCTCTTTCTAGGACTTCACATACTTATTACTCTTTATAGATACTTTTACTGGATAGAGAGAGGCTTTCCCCCACTAGAACAGTCGAGGCAAATGAAGTGGCTACGGCTCTCCTGGAGGAAATTATTCCTAGATTTGGATTGCCCCATCACCTCCAGAGTGACAACTGGCCTTCAGTTGCAAAGGTCACTTAACAGCTTTCACGGGCTTTAGGAAATAAATACCACCTCCATTCATCCTGGAGACCTCAGTCCTCAGGGGAAGTAGAACAGGCTAAAGAAAATCTTGGGCAAACTCCATCAGGAAATGTCTGAGTCATGGCATCACCTGTGGCCAATAGCCCTCTTAAGGGTCAGGGCAGCTCCTAAAGCAACCACCAAGTTAAGCCATTTTAAAACGATATTTGGAAGGCCATTCCTTACTCTGGATATGTTAACTGACCCAGAAACCCAGGCTCAACTTACATACATTTTAAACCTAGGCCGGCTCCAGAAGGCAATACAAGAATATGGCAACAGAGTACAACCCGCTCCAGATGACAGTCCCAGGCACCCCGTTGTAATCCCTGAAAGACCTCGAAAAATGAGTTCCCAGTGACCAGCTTCTCTCAGAACAGAAGGGTTCTTACCAGTCTTTCTGAGCAACCCTACAGCAGTTAAACTCCAGGATGTCACCAGCTGGGTTCATCTGTCTAGGATTAAACCTGTCTCCACTGATACGTTACAGGAACCTGAAGACCCACATTCCAGCCATCCCTGAGAATCCACCCCTTTCTCCAAATCTCCACAGGATCAGGGGGACTCAGAAGAGACTGAAAATTCCAGGTGGATGAGTGAGCCACTCCAAGACTTGAAGCTCTTATTCAGAAGGGACAAAAGACTTCTTAGCCTCTGGCTAAGTACCTGTAGCCACTGTCTTCCTCTTGCCTTCTGGTAGTCCAATCTACTTACCGATTAATTGAGACGCTCTGGTATATTTAGATAACTATTGTCTTCTTTCCTCTCACCTTCATTCTTGGAATTTATTAAACTTCTCTGCCCATGCTGGATGATTTAATTATGACCCTGACTGGTGCAACTTGTTGTTTAGTCGCTAAGTCATGCAACTACCAATTGCCTTAGCTTTTCTACGCCTCTGCAACTAAGACCTTTTTAGTCCAGGAAGGACTTCGGCTACTGATGGGAAGAACTGACTCATTGGAAAAGACTCTGATGCTTGGAAAGATTGAGAGTAGTAGGAGACAGAGGTGACAGAGGATGAGGTGGTTAGATTACATCACTGACTCAACAGACATGAGTTTGAGCAAACTCTAGGAAAAGGAGTACATCAAGGCTGTATATTGTCACTCTGCTTATTTAACTTATATGCAGAGTACATCATGAGAAACGCTGGGCTGAAAGAAGCACAAGCTGGAATCAAGATTGCTAGGAGAAATATTAATAACCTCAGATATTCAGATGATATCACCCTTATGGCAGAAAGTGAAGAGGAACTAAAAAGCTTCTTGATGAAAGAGAAAGTGAAGAGTGAAAAAGTTGGCTTAAAGCTCAACATTCAGAAAACTAAGATCATGGCATCCGGTCCCATCACTTCCTGGGAAATAGATGGGGAAACAGTAGAAACAGTGTCAGACTTTACTTTTGGGGGCTCCAAAATCACTGCAGATGGTGATTGCAGCCATGAAATTAAAAGATGTTTACTCCTTGGAAGGAAAGTTATGACCAACCTAGATAGCATATTGAAAAGCAGAGACATTACTTTGCCAACAAAGGTCCATCTAGTCAAGGCTATGGTTTTTCCAGTGGTCATGTATGGATGTAAGAGTTGGACTGTGAAGAAAGCTGAGCGCCGAAGAATTGATGCTTTTGAACTGTGGTGTTGGAGAAGACTCTTGAGAGTCCCTTGGACTGCAAGGAGATCCAACCAGTCCATTCTGAAGGAGATCAGCCCTGGGATTTCTTTGGAAAGACTGATGCTGAAGCTGAAACTCCAATACTTTGGCCACCTCATGCAAAGAGTTGACCCATTGGAAAAGACTCTGATATTGGGAGGGATTGGGGGCAGGAGGAGAAGGGGACGATAGAGGATGAGATGGCTGGATGGCATCACTGACTTGATGGACATGAGTCTGAGTGAACTCTGGGAGTTGGTGATTGACAGGGAGGCCTGGTGTGCTGCAATTCATGGGATCGCAAAGAGTCGGACACGACTGACTGAACTGAACTGAACTGGGAGATAGTGAAGGACATGGAAGCCTGGTGTGCTGCAGTCCACGGGGTCACAAAGAGTTGGACGTGACTTAGCGATTGAACAGTCCAAGGAGGCAACAGGTTCAGTCCTTCCATTTTAGAAATAGAGAAATGTGGTCTCTTATTTCTTATCTGGACAGGGCCAAAGTTCCTCTCTCAGTTGTCCTCCTACTGATATTTTGGAGTTTGTGTCCACAAGGACCCAACTCGAATTGCTTACCATGGGTGGGGGTAGGGTGGATCTATTTCCTGCTTCATATTCTTTTCTCTTTCATCTCTTTCTTCTTGTCTTTTTTTTTTTTTTTTTAATGTGCATTCCTAGTAGCTTCTCTTATCTTCCACATAACAGATTTCAGATAATAATTCTGCTTTTGCAATTTTAGACTCTGACACTTCACATATTTCATATTAGGTCTATCTGTATCTCTGATCTCAACTAGCTCCAGTTCAGTTCAGTTCAGTTCAGTCATACAGTTGTGTCCGACTCTTTGCGATCCCATGAATTGCAGCACGCCAGGCCTCCCTGTCCATCACCAACTCCTGGACCTCACTCAAAGTCATGGCCATCTAGTTGGTGATGCCATCCAGCCATCTCATCCTCTGTTGTCCCCTTCTCTTCCTGCCCCCAATCCCTCCCAGCATCAGAGTCTTTTCCAATGAGTCAACTCTTTGCATGAGGTGGCCAAAGTATTGGAGTTTCAGCTTCAGCATCAGTCTTTCCAAAGAAATCCCAGGGCTGATTTCCTTCAGAATGGACTGGTTGGATCTCCTTGCAGTCCAAGGGACTCTCAAGAGTCTTCTCCAACACCACAGTTCAAAAGCATCAATTCTTTGGTGCTCAGCTTTCTTCACAGTCCAACTCTCACATCCATACAGGACCACTGGAAAAACCAAAGCCTTGACTAGACAGACCTTTGTTGGCAAAGTAATATCTCTGCTTTTCAATATGCTATCTAGGTTGGTCATAACTTTCCTTCCAATGAGTAAACATCTTTTAATTTCATGGCTGCAATCACCATCTGCAGTGATTTTGGAGCCCAGAAAAATAAAGTCTGACACTGTTTCCACTGTTTCCCCATCTATTTCCCATGAAATGATGGGACCATATGCCATGATCTTAGTTTTCTGAATGTTGAGCTTTAAGCCAACTTTTTCACTCTTCACTTTCTCTTTCATCAAGAAGCTTTTTAGTTCCTCTTCACTTTCTGCCATAAGGGTGGTATCATCTGAATATCTGAGGTTATTGATATTTCTCCCAGCAATCTTGATTCCAGCTTGTACTTCTTCCAGCCCAGCGTTTCTCATGACATACTCTGCATATAAGTTAAATAAGCAGAGTGACAATATACAGCCTTGACGTACTCCTTTTCCTATTTGGAACCAGCCTGTTGTTTCATGTCCAGTTCTAACTGTTGCTTCCTGACCTGCATACAGGTTTCTCAAGAGCTCCATCTTCACCTCAATTTACTCATCATCAGCTGTTGTCCTGCATCTTATTTCCCCCCCTTCCCCGCCCCAGAGTCCATTTTTTAAAAATTATAGACAACAGAAATCAGATACTGTCCAAAATATATGTGTTTTCTGTAAAGAAAAATCTTAGAATGCATGTTTTGCCTTTGTATTTAAAATGTACTTGACAGTAATTGGCTTGCCACATCCTCTTTACCCAGCCCCCAAATCAGTTATGATATTTTTGACTGTAGGAAAACAAAAACCTGAAAAACAAAGGCATTTATTGTTTAGTTTTTGAGAAGACCAGGTTGAATTTGGTGTCTCCAAGGATTCACACTCTACCCATCCATCTGCTCCTGCCTGCACAGAGGGCTGGCTTTTGTCCCCAATCTGTCACCATATGTGCAATGTGGCTGTCACAGCTCCGGGCGTGAGATGCTCTCACAACCAGATTCACAGTGGAGAAGGCTTAGGGCAAGGAGTTATCCCCATGTGCCTCTTTCCTCTTATCATGGAGGGAACTTGCCAGCAGAACCTTGAAAGATGATGGCGTTCACAACATGCTAACCCAAAATACAACACCTTGGCATGTTGAATATTTCATGTGAGAGGTACTTTCTGTTATACCCAGAGGAAAAGAACATCCTTATCTCAGAAAGCAAAAGGGCACCAAGAAGAATTTGAATGAATAGATTTGCTAAGTTTCCCCTGGTTTACTACACTTACCTCATATTCCTGTTATATTTTCATGACAAATAAAGCATAAAAATATTCAGGCTTAATCATTTCTTTGAGCTTTTATTTCCTTATGAAGGTTTCCATGTCACATAAAACTTACATTAATTAAATATGGATGCTTTTGTGTTAATCTGTCTTTGTTGGTTTAATTTTTGGACTCAGTCACAGGCCCTAAAAAGGTTGAGGATAACTTTTTACCTCCCCACAAAGACTTATCCTCATGTGTCATTGACCAGAACCAGTGTGTTCCATAGTCAAACTTGGCTGCAAGAGAGAATAAGTATCTGAATCTTCTAGTTCCCTAGTTGGAAAAGACAAAGAAATAAAAGGAAGGTGGGATAGCAATTAAGTTTTCCCTGTCTGACACACCTTATTATAACCACCCAATTGCAGTTGGAAATGTTCTTAGTTAGACTTGAAGGAGCAGTTAATGTGCACAGACGCTAGCCACATTTCTGATGTCTGTAAGTTATTTTTCTGGTGGGACCCCACTGAACTGAGAAAGGAATTTTTTTTCCTTCTACTTTTTCGTCCCCTGACTGTGAACAGGGGAGAACATCTCTGCATTGCATAAAGCAAGCTTTCTTCTTTTGCTTGTCAAAAACAGTACATGCAAAACTACAACGTCTAGAATATACCATTCCAGAGGCTCATCTGAGCGTTGTCTCTTCTTAACACTGATGTTCACATCCTAGAATACCACTGTCCTTCATTTGTCTAGCCAGAATGGCTGAAATCTTGGAAATTGTAGCCCCTAAGAGATATAGATGCTGGGAGGGATTGGGGGCAGGAGGAGAAGGGGACGACAGAGGAAGAGATGGCTGGATGGCATCACTGACTCAATGGAGGTGAGTCTGAGTGAATTCTGGGAGTTGGTAATGGACAGGGAGGCCTGGAGAGCTGCGATTCGTGAGGTCGCAAAAGTCGGACACGACTGAGCGACTGAACTGAACTGAACTGAAGACATATAAAATGGCAAGGGACGGTGATAGGATAGGGTGGGAAGAATTAGACTATGGAGCAAAACCTTCTGACCCTCTCAAAAAAGCAGCTCCAAGAGGTCTGTGGAGATGTCATCCTGTGATCGATGAAAATTCTCTCAACAGGGATGTGCAGTGACAGTTTGTGGAAAGCCAAAATATTACTCCCTGTATACACTGGGCTTCCCCAGTGGCTCAGGAGTAAAGAATTTGCCTGCAATGCAGGAGCCACAGCAGATGTGGGTTCAATTCCGGGGTGGGGAAGACCCCCGGAGGCAAGGCAACCCACTCCAGTATCCTTGCCTGGAAAATCCCATGGACAGACGAGGCTGGTGGGCTACAGTCCATGGGGTGGCAAAGAGTCGGACACAACTGAGCAACTAAGCACAGCACAAGTTCTAACCCATTGATAAGTAGATCTGGCTTTAATGTTATCGCAATTTTGCATCTCTTCCCATCTTGTCAAGAGGATTTTCAATAGACAGTTAAGAGGGGTGAATCTGGAGAACAAACCAACAGCCATTCAACCAGAGACCTCTGACATCTCCAGGAAGGAGATTCTCAATCTGTGTGAATTATGGTAAGTGAGGGACATTTGAAAACTGATAAAGTCTTCAAAAAGGATCTTCATCCCATCAATACTTACTAAACATTAGGAAAAATAGTAACATACACATTTGTCCTTCAAGATTCCATACATATGTGTAGATGTGATGAAATAAAAGGTTTTAATTCAAAGTGCGAATGAATGCAGAGTATCTGTCTGCCATTCTATATTTTCTAATCATTAAATGTAAAACTGTCAAAACTATTATGTGAGAATTTGAAATTGTTTTTCTATTTTAAAAGGAATCCAGGGGCTCAAAAATGGTTGAAAGTCATCCTCAGTGCTTTAAAAATTCTTTAATTAAGGACATGAATGGGGATAAAATAATATTGTAAAGCTTGTGAATGTAAAGTTCTTAGGAAGAGCACTTTATTTACTAAAAATGAATACCTGGATGGCCACCTCAGGGTTGAGGGAAAAAGCCATGGGTCATGTTGATAACACAAAGGTGAGCCATGGGAGGGAGAGAGAGAAAGGGAGAAAATGCTAAGAAGCATGAATTTGTATATGTGTGTGTGTGTCAGACACACACACACACACACACACACACACACACACACAGAGCTCAAGAAAGAAAGGCCAACAGAACCCAGAAATAAGACAAATGAAAAAAAAAAGTCAGGAGAATTTGTCAACTTGTGAAGCATGGGTAAGGATGAGGAATGAAGATATGAGAAAAATAGTAACAGAGGTTTGTAGCTTCTAGCAAAAATTAGTTGACAAGAAAGTCCCCAAGGTGGATTTGACAGGAGAATTGTATGAATGGGTCCACCTAATATTTAATTGCACTATAGCCCTCTTCAGATTGTAAGAATCTACCAAGAACTTGAGTGAATGGGATTTGAGTATATGAAGGAAAGGATTGTAATACACGCATGGACTAGAAGAGGGATAAGAGAAAAGACCAGCTTTGGGAAGCAAAGGGCAAGAAACCAGGGTAAATAAGAAGTTGGTGCAAAAAGTGATCAGAAACCACTTTTTGATCCTAAGACTCACACCAGTATACTGTGTGTGTTTGAGGATGGGCAGAGCTGGGGAACAAAGAGGCATGTGACTTTAACTTTATGGGAGCTGGAGCTATTTTTGTTTAACTGTTAAAAGAATAGTGGGACTTTCCTGGTGGTCTAGTGGTTCAGTTCAGTTCAGTTCAGTTCAGTCGCTCAGTTGTGTCCGACTCTTTGTGACCCCATGAATCACAGTATGCCAGGCCTCCCTGTCCATCACCAACTCCAGGAGTTCACTCAAACTCACGTCCATCGAGTCAGTGATGTCATCCAGCCATCTCATCCTCTGTCATCCCCTTCTCCTCCTTCCCCCAATCCCTCTCAGCATCAGAGTCTTTTCCAATGAGTCAACTCTTTGCATGAGGTGGCCAAAGTACTGGAGTTTTAGCTTTAGCATCATTCCTTCCAAAGAACACCCAGGGCTGATCTCCTTTAGAATGGACTAGTGGTTAGGACTATTTATTTTCACTGCCAACGGCCCCATGTTCAATCCTGGTTGCACCACAAACTGAGGTGCAACCAAAAAATTAAAAATAAAAGAATGGTAAGGGTTTAGAGGCATGCAGGAAGAGTTTCCCAAGACCCCCTAATTCTGTCACCACTATCATCACTTTCAGAAACTTTTCTTGATTTCTGTAAAACAATAAGATCTTTTCTCAACAATTCCTTCTGTCATGTTACTTATCACACAAAGGTTTCATGACATGTTCCTACTTAACATCCTACATAACCTTTTTTTCTCCTTTGAACTCTGTGCTTTCATCAGACAAATATATTTGTAGTTCCCTGAATGTGTCATTCTTTCTTCTCCAAACTCATATACAAGCTATTTTCTCTGCTTAGAATGTTCTCTGTAAACGTATTGGCCTCAGTGATACTTTCTTGACTCAGCTTAGCCATACTGTCTTCTAGGATCCCCTGTGCACTACCAAGGCATATGTATCTGGTCACCTCCTCCCATCTACATTTCTTGATCTCTTCTCTCTCATCACCCATTGATAATATGCATCTTCATTGCACAGATGTCTCTGGTTCACCATTGGACCCAGGTTCTAGCATCATGTCTGATTCCAGGAGATGCTCAATATTTGCTAAATGATTGTCATTATTTAGATTCTTATCTGTCTGATGAGTTGGTAAAACTTATGGACCCAGACAATATTTTAGATATTTGTATTTTTTACACTGAAGTATTTTGCACTGTACCTCTTACACAGTAGATAGTCAATAACTATTGCAGAATTAGAATGGGCTTTGGTTTAACTCAACAAACACTTCACTCATTCACTGATTTAACAACTAAGCATGTACTCTGTGGCAATACCATCTTGGACACAGAGGGCAGACAAGTTCATCTGGATGGACAGTGCAGTCAGCAAGGTGGGCGCACCGAGCACCGTGCTGACACATTTCCTAGGCTACAAGATGGCGTTACTTGTGCGTGTGCATATGATCCCTGATGGCAATAGAGAGGAAAAGGCACAGTTCCTACCTCATATGAGCTATACGGTACTTTCTAAACAGCTAGCTCAGAGACCTGATAGGTTCAAGAATATATATTTTAATCCAGAAATTCATAATCTTATAGAAAAAGACATATCATATGGAAAATTAGGGAACTAGTTAAAATGAAATGCAATGAAGTTCTGAAACAAGTGTAATGGGGACACAAATTCACAGATCAGAACACGGAACAGAGCAGAAAGTAGAGACATCAGTGTTGGATGGTATTGTTGCTCAAGTACAAAACCCTGGCATGGATTTATAATGTGAAAAGTGAAACTTTTAGTTGCTCAGCCATGTCTGACTCTGTGCAACCCCATGGACTGTAGCCTGCCAGGTTCCTCTGTCCGTGGAATTCTCCAGGCAAGAATACTGGAGTGGGTAGCCATTCCCTTCTCCAAGGATCAAACCCAGGTCTCCTGCATCACAGGCTGATTCTTTACCATCTGAGCCACCAGAGATTTATAACACTGAGGTTTAGCTCTCTAGGCTATTATCCATGCTACATGGAGCAATTTGCTTTTCTCCCAGAGGTACCTCAGCTTAACACTGAAGGTACAGTTTGGAATCAGAATACCTGGTTAGTTAGCAGCTAGACACTGACATGTCTAGTTTAATCTTTCTGTTCCTCTGTGTCCTGAGGTAAAGATAATAATATCACATACCTCATAAAGTTATGAGAATAAGTGAAATAGAAAAGTAGCTGGTGCATACTAGTAAGTGCATAGTACCTGTTAGCTTTTGATCTCTTAGCTTCAGTTTCCTTATCTGTCAACTGGGGATAATGTTACTTCATTGAATTACCCACAATAATCATTCAATAACGATTTGTTTAGTCTGAATGGAGTTTTGCCAAGAGAACGCACTGGTCATAGCAAATACTCTCTTCCAACAACACAAGAGAAGACTCTACACATGGACATCACCACATGGTTAACACCGAAATCAGACTGATTATATTCTTTGCAGCCAAAGACGGAGAAGCTCTATACCGTCAGCAAAAACAAGACGGGAGCTGACTGTGGCTCAGATCATGAACTCCTTATTGCCAAATTGAAGAAAGAGGGGAAAACCACTAGACCACTCAGGTATGACCTAAATCAAATCCCTTGTGATTATACAGTGGAAGTGAGAAATAGATTTAAGGGACTAGATCTGATAAGCAGAATGCCTGATGAACTATGGACGGAGGTTCATGACATTGTGCAGGAGACAGGGATCAAGACCATCCCCATGGAAAAGCAAAAAATGTAAAAAAGCAAAAAATGTAAAAAAGCAAAATGGCTGTCTAAGGAGGCCTTACAAATAGCTGTGAAAAGAAGAGAAGCAAAAAGCAAAGGAGAAAAGGAAAGATATAAGCATCTGAATGCAGAGCTCCAAAGAATAGCAAGGAGAGATAAGAAAGCCTTCCTTAGCAATCAATGCAAAGAAATAGAGGAAAACAACAGAATGGGAAAGACTAGAGATCTCTTCAAGAAAATCAGAGATACCAAAGGAACATTTCATGCAAAGATGGGCTCAATAAAGGACAGAAATGGTATGGACCTAACAGAGGCAGAAGATATTATGAGAAGGGGGCAAGAATACACAGAACTGTACAAAAAAGATCTTCACAACCAAGATAATCACGATGGTGTGATCACTCAACTAGAGCCAGACATCCTGGAATGTGAAGTCAAGTGGGCCTTAGAAAGCATCACTATGAACAAAGCTAGTGGAGGTTATAGAATTCCAGTTGAGCTATTTCAAATCCTGAAAGATGATGCTGTGAAAGTGCTGCACTCAGTATGCCAGCAAATTTGGAAAACTCAGCAGTGGCCACAGGACTGGAAAAGGTCCGTTTTCATTCCAATCCCAAAGAAAGGCAGTGCCAAAGAATGCTCAAACTACCGCACAATTGCACTCATCTCATATGCCTCTAAAGTAATGCTCAAAAATCTCTAAGCCAGGCTTCAGCAATACGTGAACCATGAACTTGCAGATGTTTCAGCTGGTTTTAAAAAAAGCAGAAGAACCAGAGATCAAAATGCCAACATCCACTGGATCATGGAAAAAGCAAGAGAGTTCCAGAAAAACATCTATTTCTGCTTTATTGACTATGCCAAAGCCTTTGACTGTGTGGATCACAATAAACTGTCGAAAATTTTGAAAGAGATGGGAATACCAGACCACCTGACCTGCCTCTTGAGAAACCTATATGCAGGTCAAGAAGCAACAGTTAGAACTGGACATGGAACAACAGACTGGTTCCAAATAGGAAAAGGAGTTCGTCAAGGCTGTATATTGTCACCCTGCTTATTTAACTTATATGCAGAGTACATCATGAGAAACGCTGGGCTGGAAGAAGCACAAATTGGAATCAAGCTTGCTGGGAGAAATATCAATTACCTCAGATATGCAGATGACACCAGCCTTATGGCAGAAAATGAAGAAGAACTAAAGAGCCTCTTGATGAAAGTGAAGAGTCAAAAAGTTGGCTTAAAGCTCAACATTCAGAAAACGAAGATCATGGCATCCGGTCCCATCACTTCATGGGAAATAGATGGGGAAACAGTGGAAACAGTGTCAGACTTATTTTGGGGGCCTCCAAAATCACTGCAGATGGTGACTGCAGCCATGAAATTAAAAGACACATACTCCTGGGAAGGAAAGTTATGACCAACCTAGATAGCATATTCAAAAGCAGGGACATTACTTTGCCAACAAAGGTCCATCTAGTCAAGGCTATGGTTTTTCCAGTGGTCATGTATGGATGTAAGAGTTGGACTGTGAAGAAAGCTGAGCACCAAAGAATTGATGCTTTTGAACTGTGGTGTTGGAGAAGACTCTTGAGAGTCCCTTGGCCTGCAAGGAGATCCAACCAGTCCATCCTAAAGGAGATCAGACCTGAGTGTTCCTTGGAAGGACTGATGCTGAAGCTGAAACTCCAATACTTTGGCCATCTCATGCGAAGAGTTGACCCATTGGAAAAAACCCTGATGCTGGGAGCGATTGGGAGCAGGAGGAGAAGGGGACAACAGAGGATGGTATCACCGACTAGATGGACATGAGTTTGAGTGAACTCCGGCAGTTGGTGATGGACAGGAAAGCCTGGTGTGCTGCAATTTGTGGCATTGCAAAGAGTCGGACACAACTGAGGGACTGAACTGACCTGAACTGATGGAGTGAAATCTCTCTAACAAGTAAGTAAAACTTTGAAACAGTCTCTTACTGATAGCAAAGGAAGTAAAATGATACCTTGTTTCCAGCATAACAATTCTGCCTTTTCATACATTCCTGAATTCCTTTTTTTTTTTTGGCAATCAGATCAGATCAGATCAGTCCCTCAGTCGTGTCCGACTCTTTGCAACACCATGAATCGCAGCACACCAGGCCTCCCTGTCCATCACCAACTCCCAGAGGTTACTCAGACCCACATCCATCGAGTCAGTGATGCCATTCAGCCATCTCGTCCTCTGTCGTCCCCTTCTCCTCCTGCCCCCAATCCCTCCCAGCATCAGAGTCTTCTCCAATGAGTCAACTCTTCGCATGCTTATGCTAAGTCACTTCAGTCATGTCTGACTTTGTGCGACCCCATAGACGGCAGCCCACCAGGCGCCCCCATCCCCAGGATTCTCCAGGCAAGAACACTGGAGTGGGTTGCCATTTCCTTCTCCAATGCATGAAAGTGAAAAGAGAAAGTGAAGTCGCTCAGTTGTGTCCGACTCTTAGCGACCTCATGGACTGCAGCCTACCAGGCTTCTCTGTCCGTGGGATTTTCCAGGCAAGAGTACTGGAGTGGGGTGCCATTGCCTTCTCCGACTCTTCACATGAGGTGGCCAAAATACTGGAGTTTCAGCTTTAGCATCATTCCTTCCAAAAAAATCCCAGGGCTAATCTCCTTCAGAATGGATTGGTTGGATTTCCTTGCAGTCCAAGGGACTCTCAAGAGTCTAATGGGACTTAAATCAAGAAAAATTCTTCCTATGATTTTGCCTTGAGTTTTCCACAATTTTGTTTCCCAATAGAAATGAAACATTGATTAGCTAAGGATGTTCTTTCACAATACTAACTGATTAAAATTACAACTTTTCCCCCTATTCTTTATTTATCATCTCTATTTTATTTCATGCCCTGTGGCCATGCCACAGGGCATATGAAATCTTTAGTTCCCCAACCAGAGATTGAACCTGTGGCCCCTGCAGTGGAAGGGCAGTGCCTTAATCATTGGACCACCAGGAAAGTCCCTCTCTTATTCTTAAAAAGCCTTGCACTTCTGAGGCTGAGATGCCATATATAAATTAGCATTGCACATGGCTCAGAACTTGCACAAAGTGTGTGGAAACAAGTGCATACAGGGGCAACAAATTATAAAATAACAATAATATAAATAAAATAATATAGATCCAGCTAATAGCCACAGAGCCTAATAATGGCAGGCAGACCTTCATCATGATTGTTTTTGAGAAACAATTACTTCCAGTTCAGTTCGGTTAAGTTGCTCAGTCATGTCCGGTTCTTTGAGACCCCATGGACTGCAGTATGCCAGGCCTCCCTGTCATCACCAACTCCCGGAGTTTACTCAAACTCATGTCCATTGAGTCAGTGATGCCATGCAACCATCTCATCCTCTGTCATCCCCTTCTCCTCATGCCTTCTATCTTTCCCAGCATCAGTATTTTCCAATGAGTCAGTTCTTCACATTAAGTGGCCAAAGTATTGGAGTTTCAGCTTCAGCAACAGTCCTTCCAATGAATATTCAGGACTGATTTCCTTTAGGATGGACTAGTTGGAGATTACTTCCAAGGGATGCACAATTCTACAATATAAATAATACTTGATTTTCTTAAGGGGAAAAAATATTCCTATAAGTCAAAAGATTGCATTTTTCTCCCTGATACTTCAGCACAACAGTATAAAGTGAGTCACAGTCAAAAAGAATGAAAGTTCCTAAAGTGAGAATCGGAGAAGGCAATGGCACCCCACTCCAGTACTTCTGCCTGGAGAATCCCATGGGTGGAGGAGCCTGGAAGGCTGCAGTCCATGGGGTGGCTGAGGGTCGGACACGACTGAGCGACATCACTTTCACTTTTCACTTTCATGCACTGGAGAAGGAAATGGCAACCCACTCCAGTGTTCTTGCCTGGAGAATCCCAGGGACGGGTGAGCCTGGTGGGCTGCCGTCTATGGGGTCACACGCAGTCGGACACGACTGAAGTGACTTAGCAGCAAAGTGAGAATAAGGTGATAAATTATTTTAGTCTATCTTGGAATGTGAAGTCAAGTAGGCCTTAGAAAGCATCACTATGAACAAAGTTAGTGGAGGTGATAGAATTCCAGTTGAGCTATTTCAAATCCTGAAAGATGATGCTGTGAAAGTGCTGCACTCAGTATGCCAGCAAATTTGGAAAACTCAGCAGTGGCCACAGGACTAGAAAAGGTCCATTTTCATTCCAATCCCTAAAGATTCCAATGCCTAAAGAAAGGCAATGCCAAAGAATGCTCAAACTACCACACAATTGCACTCATCTCACATGCTTCTAAAGTAATGCTCAAAATTCTCCAAGCCAGGCTTCAGCAATACATGAACTGTACTTCCTGATGTTCAAGCTGGTTTTAGAAAAGGCAGAGGAACCAGAGACCAAATTGCCAACATCCACTGGATCATGGAAAAAGCAAGAGAGTTCCAGAAAAACATCTATTTCTGCTTTATTGACTATGCTAAAGCCTTTGACGGTGTGGATCACAATAAACTGGAAAATTCTGAAAGAGATGGGAATACCAGACCACCTGATCTGCCCCTTGAGAAATCTGTATGCAGGTCAGGAAGCAACAGTTAGAACTGGACATGGAACAACAGACTGGTTCCAAATAGGAAAAGGAGTTCATCAAGGCTGTATATTGTCACCCTGCTTATTTAACTTCTATGCAGAGTACATCATGAGAAATGCTGGACTGGAAGAAACACAAGCTGGAATCAAGATTGCCGGGAGAAATATCAATAACCTCAGATATGCAGATGACACCAGCCTTATGGCAGAAAGTGAAGAGGAACTAAAAAGCCTCTTGATGAAAGTGAAAGTGGAGAGTGAAAAAGTTGGCTTAAAGCTCAACATTCAGAAAACGAAGATCATGGCATCTAATCCCATCACTTCATGGGGAATAGATGCGGAAACAGTGGAAACAGTGTCAGACTTCATTTTTCTGGGCTCCAAAATCACTGCAGATGGTGACTGCAGCCATGAAATTAAAAGACGCTTACTCCTTGGAAGGAAAGTTATGACCAACCTAGATAGCATATTCAAAAGCAGAGAATATGCTTTGTTTGCCAACAAAGGTCCATCTAGTCAAGCCTATGGTTTTTCCTGTGGTCATGTATGGATGTGAGAGTTGGACTGTGAAGAAAGCTGAGCGCCGAAGAATTGATGCTTTTGAACTGTGGTGTTGGAGAAGACTCTTGAGAGTCCCTTGGCCTGCAAGGAGATCCAACCAGTCCATTCTGGAGATCAGCCCTGGGATTTCTTTGGAAGGAATGATGCTAAAGCTGAAACTCCAATACTTTGGCCACCTCATGCAAAGAGTTGACTCATTGGAGAAGACTCTGATGCTGGGAGGGATTGGGGGCAAGAGGAGAAGGAGACGACAGAGGATGAGATGGCTGGATGGCATCACTGACTCAATGGACGTGAGTCTGAGTGACCTCCAGGAGTTGGTGATGGACAGGGAGGCCTGGCGTGCTGCGATTCATGGGGTTGCAAAGAGTTGGACACAAGTGAGCGACTGATCTGATCTGATCACTTCTACCTAAATTGTATAGAAAAATTAGTATATCACTGAATTAAAACCATTTAGCAAATGCATAAATGAGCATGCTGTGATACAGGAAGAACAGCTTTCCCAAGGAGCCAAGACAGAAAAAAAAAAAAAAAAAAAAAACTCATATAACTTTACGTTTACTATAAAGGTAGTATATTTGGCTCAACATTTCAGCTGGGAAATACTTGGGGGGATTTCAGGTTCTGTGTCTTTTTTTTTTTTTTTTTTTGCCATACTGCTTGTGGGGGTCCTTTTTCCCTGACTGGTGATTGAACTCAGGTCCTCAGCAGTGAAAGCACAGAGGCCTAACCACTGGACTGCTCTGGAATTTCCAGAGGTTGGATATTTTCTGCCCCACTCTAGTACTCTTGCCTGGAAAATCCCATGGAAGGAGGGGCCTGGTGGACTGCAGTCCATGAGATTGCTAGGAGTCGGACGTGACTGAGTGACTTCACTTTATTTTTTCGCTTTCATGCATTGGAGAAGGAGAAGGTAATGGCAACCCACTCCAGTGTTCTTGTCTGGAGAATTCCAGGGACGGGGGAGCCTGGTGGGCTGCTGTCTATGGAGTCACACAGAGTCGGACATGACTGAAGTGACTTAGCAACAGCAGCAGCAGATACTTTCTGAAGGAAGACAGGATAGGGAATTATTCCCATTTGGCATTTGGTCAAATAGCCGCTTGGAAAGCAGCCCATTTCAACTTTTCTCCTTTCTCACACCATGACTTGGTGTACCTCTAGGTGGCTTTCTTTCGTTGCCTTATTTTATTCTCTAACTCATCCACTTGGGGAAGGCTGTTCATGAGAAAAAGCTGAATTTGGAAGCCCCAATTTCATTCAATTTAAATGCCTGTGCTCCGCAACAAGAGGAGCCACCACAGTGAGAGGCTGGAGTACCGCATGGCAGAGTAGCCCCGACTTAACACAACTAGAGAAAGCCTCCACACAGCAATGAAGACCCAGCACATTAAAAAATTAATCAGTTTTTAAATAAGAACTAACTATTCTTCAATGACAAAATATCATCCCACACATCTATAGCAATTAAACACTGCATTTTAAGATTGGCTGATTCACCTTTAATACATACATGTAAATTATTTTCCATAGTCGCCTCCAGAGTGGACTCATTGTATTTTGAGTTCTGTTTTTCTCAGCTACTACAGGGTCTAGACTACTAAAAAGTACTCCCTAGAGAATACATAAAAAATATACCTGAGGGCTCCCAGTAGGGTCCTTCCAGCTATTCACCAGCCTTTTTCCTAAGAACTCAGTCACTCAGGTCCTGTCAGCAATCTTACTAGACAGAAGGGTGATGTTGAAAATACCTAACAACCACACCAAGGTACTGTCCTATCAAAATAGACATCGGCTGTAGGCCTGCTCGGGCACCCTGGTATCCACAGGCTAATTTCAGGCCCTCCAGGTCAGGGGAACTGTTGGTGGCTCCTTGTCTGCCAAGCTCCGCCACCACAGGCTCTCATCAATGTATGTCTGCTGCTGTGGTGGCGGCCTAGAGGTGGTTTGTGACAAGCGGCAATCTTCCCTGACCTCTCGGGGTGACATGATATTAAAGGGGAAAAGATCCCTGCTGTGTGAGTCAAACACCACCCACCCAGATTGGCAGTGGAGCAGCTCCCGCCGTATTTGTTTAGAGGTTTCTCCCTTACCTGGGAAATCCTATGGACAGAGGAGCTACATACAGTCCACGGGGCCACAAATAGTCAGACACGACTTACACCACCACCACCACAGGTCCCAGAGAAGCCATTTACCCAGGTCTCACTGTCACAAAACCCCTCAAATTTAGAGGTTTGATATGATTTCCGAATGAGGTGAAATGTACAGACCCAGAGATAAGCTGATTGAAGATAAAGAAGAGTAGGTTATCTTTAAAATTTGGTCTTATTTTCTGACAAAAATATCTATCAGATCAGATCAGATCAGTCGCTCAGTCGTGTCCAACTCTTTGCGACCCCATGAACTGCAGCACGCCAGGCCTCCCTATCCATCACCAGCTCCCGGAGGTCACTCAGACTCACATCCATTGAGTCAGTGATGCCATCCAGCCATCTCATCCTCTGTCGTCCCCTTCTCCTCCTGCCCCCAATCCCTCCCAGCATCAGAATCTTCTCCAATGAGTCAGCTCTTCGCATGAGGTGGCCAAAATACTGGAGTTTCAGCTTTAGCATCATTCCTTCCAAAGAAATCCCAGGGCTGATCTCCTTCAGAATGGACCGGTTGGATCTCCTTGCAGTCCATTCAAATGTCTATAAATTCTGTCATTTCCTTGGGAATATCAAGCCATACACAACTTTTTTGTTTTTTCTGTTGTAACTGCCATTTACTTGTTGCATGCTTTTAAAAGCACAGGTTTTGTCCCTTTTTCTTTTGATACATATATACTGTATACGGTTTATTTTAAAAAAATTTTCTCTGCTTTTTTAAAAGGTATAGTTGATTTATAATATTATATTAGTTTCAGATGTCACTTTTTAATATGTGGAAAGCCTGGGAAAATGGGGATGGTAAAGGTGTGGGTCTTCCCAAAGTAACTTCCCAAAGTTGGTCTCACAGTCAAAGCTCTGTTATCAGGTCAAGGTGGTAAGTCTGACCTTCTCTTCTCTGATAACAAGTCTATTCCCCAAAGTCTTCTCAGTCTATCTTACAAATAAGCTTCTCCTTGAGCTGTCTGAGGAAGCCTGAGAAGGCCAAGCCTGACTCAATGCAAGAGGGACCGGTTTAGGCTAATTCTGAGGGCCCAAGGCTTACAGTAGGAGCACAGTAAATATGCCCCAACCTCAAAAACATGACCTGCATAACCAGAGCAGTGATGGACCTGAGGTTTGCTAATGTGATCCTGACCCCAGAGCCAGCTCAGGGCCACAAGGGATGCGAGGGGAGCAGAGAAGCAGCCAGGCCACAGGGCTTTCTTTCTACACTTGCCCCCTTTCCACTAAAGAAGTGCCATATTTACCGGCCTCACATACTGACCACCTACTCAGACTCCATTTGCAGAAAGGAGTTCACAGCTTTAAACATGTTTGAGGACAACTGCCACAGTGAGGCCGCCTCACTAGCAGAGGTGTGCATTTCGTGAATCTCAGACTGCGGGACTGCGGCAGTTCAGGCTTAGAAGGGGCTGGGAGGGGGTGAAGTGCCGTCAGTGGCACTGAGTCGGTGAGCCTAGTTCCAGCGATCTTGGTCCCAGTACATCGGGCAGCTGGATCTGCGTTGTGGAAAATATGCACTCACACAAGTATTGTTCTGTTTCTCACCTTTTGGGCAGACCTGAGACGGAAAAGCAGAGCGAGTGGGGTAAAGGAGGACTTAAGGAAACCCTCTTCCTAACCAGTTGTTGAATCATGAATTAGAGGAGCCTGGGAGACCCAGCTTCTGAGGTGGAGGAGCAGGCCCCGCTGGGCCACAGGCTGCCAGGGTCCGCTTTGATCAGCCACCCCCTGAACTTGGGCCAACCACACATCTTCTGGACTCCTGTTCTCCTTGGGTGAGGCGCTCTAGCCATCACGTTTCTCACCCCATCTATATCTGTTGCTGGCTTTAAGTACCAAGATTTCAAATTGAGCTCAACCTTGCCCTACAAGGTCAATTATAACATGTCCAAGAAAGCTGAAATGTTTACTAAAAATGTACCCACTTAAGCCATAACTTCTTGAAAATGAATTTAAATTCATCAGCTTCTAGCCACTGCAACAAAGCATTCCTTCCAGTTTAGAGGGTTTGGCCAAGGAAAACTTGCCAACCCTTCTCACTATGCACAATAGCATTAAGGGGTGCAATCACAGGGTTTTCGTTTTTTCCATTTTTCAGCATCTCAAATGCTTTAATGACCTTATCCGGAGTTTATAACTCATTCCTCTTTGTACATTGTTTTTCATCTAGGAATGTAGAAGAACTTGCTACCTTCAAATGCAGGAAAAGAAGGATAATTATTAAGCATATTTTAAACACTTGAAGTTTCCTGCATGAAGCTATGGAAGTTTAAAATATAAAGAAGTTGAAAGAAGTTTTTGTCAAATATTTCATTTGACATCTTTGTAAATCAGACAAAAATACAACCCCGATAGAAGAGGCGAACTAACTTGTCAAAACAGCTGAGTAAGTCCCTACTATGTGTTCATTATATATGTAGATCTGTATAACTGCCTTTGGGTACCAAGAATGCCTAAGACAATTTAGGAAAATTTATGAAAGTAATAATAAGTTTTGTATTTCTAAATACAAGCTACATATAGCACCCATCAAAGCTATATTCATTAAGGAATTAAGAAAAGCATTTAGGTTTCTTCTTCTACATGATAAAGATTCATTTAAAGTTAAATGTAAAAGACAGTTGATGGTGTTATTCATTTAGTGTTTCTTTTCAACAGTTTAAAGTTGTACTTTAAACTGAAAGTTGTGTGTGTTCAGTCTTTAGAAGCACACATACTTGCTTTCCATTGTGAACTTGGACAATCTGACCTATTAAAAGGACATTATGCTTTCTAAGACATATCAAAACTAAATAGTCCATTTTTTATTGTTACCATAGAGGCCCCTCTAGCATAAAGTTCGTTTTCAACTTCTTTGCGACATGTATCACTGACTCTATATAGTTACTGCTTTTGTCGCTATTACCACCTCAACTCACCCGCCAGCTCAATCTTGTGAGAATTTAGAAAGAACTTTGCCACTCTTTCTCTACTCCCCAATACAAATTTCTTTTGTTTGTTCTTGGACTTAGATCACACTTAGAGAAAGTGGCAGCTCTGCTGAAGAGAGGACTGGGCCGTAGTGTAAGGGACCCCAGATATTAATTCTTGACTAGAAGGAGGGAATTCTTGACTAGAAAGAGGGCTGAGCTGGAAGAGGGCAGAGGAGAAGGAGAGCTTCTCCATTTATGAGGAGGGGTCGCCTGGTGCCTCAGTTCCAATGTGGATTCAATTCCAAGATCAGACATCTCACCATGCAATCCTAAGCATATAGGGGACTTCCCCTGGTGGTCCAGTGGTTAAGACTCCACCAGGGAATTGGGGAACTAATACTCTGCATGCAATAAATAAATTAAATTAAAACAAAATTCTTTTAAAAGAACAATTGTTAAAAAAAAATAACTAAGTATATAGATCCATCCCAAGGTGAAAGATAAATGCTTTTTCTATTTATTTGGTGGTTTGGATTATTCATGAAATTCTAATATATGGCCTGGGAATGTATTATATGATTAGAGGGAGCAGAGCTGAGAGAAGCAGGGGAAGAGCGTATTATTTGTGTCTGATTTCATTTCGTATTACAATGAGTTCCTATTCCTTTGAAGACTAACTGATTGGGAGAGGCAACTAAATGTGGGCAGTGTGTTTGTGAAAATTGTGAATATGGAAGTGAAGAAAGGCATTTGATTTAGCAAAGTTAACTGAAATGAATGAAAACGTTTCCAAATTTCACCTCCAGAAGAAGTATTAAACAAACCTCAGTCTAAAATGCCAGTTTTAAAGACAGCAGGAGCAAGTAAGCAGAGGTTTTAGACTGCAAACAATGCTCAAATTCATTACAAAAAGACGCTGGGCACTTAAAAAGAAAGTTGAATTTATTGATTATGTAACTAATAATTTTAGGAAGCCTCCTTAAAATGCTGGTTTTTAAAATGGTGGTTAGAATGTCCAATTGTTACAGATTATCCATGTGTGACAAGAAATGAATTAAAAATATGTGTGTATGTGGAGGGATGTGTGGGTGTCTTCATCGGCGTGATTATCTTGCCAGTCAATTTCTCCAAATGAAAGAGATTTATCCCTGATACAGCCCACACAGAGGAGGGGACCCGGCTTAGGAGTAGTGAGACTTCAGTCTTCACATTAGAGCTCCTTGTCGCTTCTCCCACGAGATCCTGTCCCCTTGTCTCCAGGCACCTTGCACGCTCACGTGGACACACACAAGCACACGCACACACACGAGTGAGACACGCGTCCAGCGCGCTCCTCTCGCGGTCCCCCAGCCAGGCTGCCTCGCTTTACCTCGCGCCCAGGGAGGATGCGGGCCGCCGCTGGCTCTGTCGCTGCCATCAGTCTCCGCCGCTCGCCCCTTCGGTTTCAGCAGACTGGGGCCCTCTGCGTTTTCAACAGGTACCATGGTCACGTAGAAGTTACAGCCGTTCCCTGGGCACCAAACCACCCCGACTTCCCCAACTGACAGGAGCGGTCACTTTCCCCATAGTTGCATGCTAAAGAAAGGTGGGGAAGAAAAAAAAAACTTCGAGCAAAGCCAATGTGATTTGTGACCAACTTTGTTTCTATTTCCGAAAGCTTTGCCCTTTTCGGTGACACAGGCTGTTGCTATTCCAAGCAGCCTATCACAGGCAGTGGGAGGGCCGAATCTCCCGAGGATTGTTTTTGCCTGCAGATGCAGAGTTGGAAGCAAAGGATTTCAAGGCTTGGGAACCTGAGCTCTGACGGTGTTTGGCCCTTAGGTGGTGGGGAGCTCTCCTCTTCTTGCACCTTTGAAAAGAGGCAGAGAAAAGAAACAGGCAGATCCAAGCGCAAACTGAGGGAGGGCCTGGAATACTCACAGATGGTATTAGTTAATCTTGCAGAGGGAGGAACAATTTATGCAGAGACACACCAGAAAGGAAAGTGTGTCAATTTTTCTGCAAGACTGTTATTCCAAGAGTCATGAAACTTAGAGAAGTCAACAAAGCATGAAGCATAGTCATTGTTTCTACCTGATGTTACCCTAGGTAAACACCATACATACTCTCTCCAAGGCTTGTCAGACAAATCAAGGCCTGAGACCAAGCGTAGGCAAAGTCATAATGCACAGATTCTTTGGACTTTTTGCACCTTGGGGTTACGGCAAGATAATCCAGTTTGTTTATGCATAGCTGTCTAAAGGAGGAACCGACCCTAAATTTCTTGTTGCCTTGCCTGATAGCCTGATGGCAGAAGGAGGGGCGTTTCCAATTCCAAGAGGCTAGACTTTGGTGGGCTGACGTCTATGGGGTCACGCGGAGTCGGACACGACTGAAGTGACTTAGCAGCAGCAGCAGCAGACTTTATGGTCCATGGTGTGGCTGTGGTATCATCCAATCTGGAGCAAAATCAGGGCCTGAGAAGAAGGACTTACCCCCTCTGATTTGTGACTATATTTCTATAAAAGGCCTTATAGAGTCATGACATTTTACCTTCAGTTATATTCTTAGCAAACCATATTTCTTGAAAAAGCTTAGAGAAGAAATTGGGATCATTTTTGAAAATCATTAAGAGTAAACCCTAAAATTTATGGAGCACTAATGTGCCAGAAATTATGCTGAGGGCATTAACTCAAATGATTCTTTTTTGGGGAAGGGAGAAACTGTGAGGCAGGTACCCACACTACAGAGAAGAAAATGGAGGCAAAGTGACTTACCTCAAAAGTAGCAGCTGGCCTGTAGTAGCTGAGATCAGGAAGCCAGGTGATCTAATGCCATAACTCTTCTATGCTAACTTTCAAGCCTTGTGCTGCTCTGATTTTCTTGCTTTCTGTCACTTTCAGCACTTCTTCGCCTGAAGAAAATGAACTGCAGCTTTTGGTCCTTGTCATTCCTGTGGACAGAGAAACAAGTTCGTGCTTGCAGAGGCAGAAACTGCACTGTGCAGAACTCACTTTCATCATTTTGGCTGGATCCTAACACCTCTAAATTAACTTATGATTTATACATTTCCTTTGCTTATCATTAGATGTTTCCATGTATTTCTTTTCCTTCAGAGAATCAGGCAGCAAATGGAAACAAACCTGTGTTGATTCAACTAGTGTTTATCATGCACCTATTATATGTCAGCTGCTAATGCTGGAAAATTAGTTATTTGAGTGTAACCCAGCCCTCTTCCAATTCAGAGGTGAGTGGTTCAGACTCCAGCAGATTAGCGTGTCCCCACTATAAAATGTGTGGTGCAGTGATCCTGTGGTTTGTATTTGTTCCCAGAATGTGTTATCATTGTAGGAGCAACAGGTTTTTGTTTTTTTTTTTTTTAATCTTCAAGACACACGTATTCTAATCAGCTCTTGGTATTCTCTTGGCTTCCGTCTTCTCTCTGCTGGGAATCCATGACCTCGGCTGGGGACATGTTCTTGCGATGGATCAGCTGTATAATTGCTTTTGTTTAATGATCTCAAGCCCCGTGTCTCCAGCAGCTTCCTGGCACCATGGATGTGTTAGGGGTGTTTTCTGTAGTCTTTGACCAAGTAGAAGATAAACCTAATTCCAGAATCCCTTACTATGGTGAAGAGCAATTCAGCAATTCTCAATTTGCTTTCTGTAGCCGAACCACATAGGATCTCCTAAGGCAGAAACCAAGGAGACATGCAAAGGAATAGCACACAGTGTGACTGACCACATTGCTCCCGGTACCTCTAATTCTGTTCTTTATCTCACTGTTGACCCAGTGCGGGCCACTGGTTCTCCCCAGCTCTGGTCTGTGCTCACTTGTCTCTTTTAAACAGAGTAAAGTTTAGGAGAAAAAGTCTTTTCTCCCAGACTACTGGGAAATATTCTTCTGACGAAATTTCCTGAAGAACACTGTACTTCTCCTTCATAGTATTTTGTACACTTACTGTGATACAGTTTCATTATAGTTACATACTGCAGTTTGATTCAACCTTCCTTTTGTCTGCTAGATCACAGGCTCTGTGACAATGGACTGTGTCTGTTTGGTTCATTATGGATATTCCAAGCTCCTGGCACAGAGTGAATACTCAGTAAGTATTTGCTGGATGACAGATTGATTCCGGTAAATCCAACTAACTTTAGCATGACTAGAATGTAAGCTCCATGAGGGCAGGCCCCTATGTCTATCCTGGGCATTCACTTATCTCTATGTCCCTAGCTCTAAGCATAGTGCCAGACATGCAGCAAACCCTCAACAAATACATGTTAAATAAGTGACTGCTCACATATGGGCTTTTCAGTTCAGTTCAGTTCAGTTCAGTTGCCCAGTCGTGTCCGACTCTTTGCGACCTCATGAATCGCAGCAGGAGTGACCTGATTAACTATGTAGTTTTTAAAAACCCCTTCGACTACTTTCTGAAACACTTTTCCTTTTTTTCTCTTTTGGTATTCTCTTTAAAGCAAGTATCGCCACAGGCTGTCCCTCTTTAATGGAATTTGAGCCACTACTATCCTTAAAAACTGTTCCTCCACTTAAGGAAGATATAATCAACAGATGGACAGTTCATATCCCATAATTTCAATAATTTTGCTACATACCATTTCAGACTGGAATTCCTTGATGACTCAGTAGTAAAGAATTCACCTGTCAATGCAGGAGTAGGGGTTTTGTCCCTGGGTTGGGAAGATGCCCTGGAGAAGAAGGAAGTGGCACCCTACTCCAATATTCTTGCTAGGAAATCCCATGGACAAAGCAGTCTGGCAGGCTATAGTCCATGGGGTTGCAAAAGAGTCAGACATGGCTTAGTGATTAAACAACAGCAACCACCATTTCAGACCACCAGCTCATAGTTAATGCTACCAAATCCCAAACTATACATTACAGCTTATAAACTGACAAGGCAAATAAGAGGAGATGATGAAGAAGGTAAGCAGCATCACGTCTGCTGTGTATCCTCCAGGTCTATTTTTATGATGGTTTTTCTTAAACCTTGCAACAACTTTGTGAAGTAAATACTACTGCCTTCATTTGGAAGAAATTGAAACTGAGAGGTTTATGAAACATGTCACAGATCAAAAAAAAAACCAAAAAAACCACTTTCCAATATTTCATCCTGAAAATTTTCAATCTAGGAAAACCTAGATTCTATAATCAACATTTCACCTGTGTATCTGGATTTTAATCCCTCTATCCATCCGTTGATTCATTTTAGATTTTATGCATTTCAAAGTAGGTTGAAATACTTTGGTATGTATGTCGTTAACTAGAGTCCAATAATTGTTTAGGTTCTTTTTTTTTTTCTTTGAGACATTTTACATTCAACAATATGCACAAATCCCATGTATAACATTATATAAATTCAGAGCCGCACATACATATGTCCACTCCAAACCTCTACTAAGTTACAGAACATTACTATCATCCAATAAGTCCCTTTATGTCTTTTCTGAGTAACTTCCCATCAAAACCCCTAGAAGCAACCAATGTTCTGATTTTCTCCACGTGGGTTACCATTCCCTGTTCTAGCTCCTCATAGAATAGAATCAAAGAGTGTATATATACTCCTGTGTAAGGCTTCTTTCACTGACCATAATTGTAACATTCATCCATATGTTTGTGTGTATTAGTAGATTATTCTGCTTATTGCTGACTAGTATTCCATGGGTAAATATATCACAGTTTATTTATCCATTTTCCTACTGATGGGCACCTGGGCTGTTTTGTTTGAGCTATTATAAATAAAGCTGTTATGAGCATTCTACAAGTCTTTTTGCAGAACATACCATTTCAAAGCACAGCAGTTCAAATCCATTTGATTCCAAAACTCACATGCTTTCCACTACCCCCTGTTGCTTCTCTGTGGTGCATCCCATTGCCCTGTGTTTTTGTGAAATGTACCTCTTGAGTTTTTATCCTAAAATAGTTCATTACAGTATAAACACAAATGGCAAATATGATCTCTGGACAAAAAATATCCAGATACCAATGCAGGTCTTTTTAGCCATACTCCAATAAAATATTCATCTTGGTAGAAGTTTTTTGGAAGAATATTTATTATTTTACATGTTCATACTACCTAAATAACTTTTTCTAAGGGTATTCAATATTTTTTAATGAGTAGAATATTAATAGTTATAACATATTGATTAAATTTCCTCAAATTACAAAAGAAGTCTGATTAAATTCATTCTATGTCATTCTATTCATTTGATATAAAATTATAAAATGAATTGTTAAAAGAAGGATAATATAGCAATATCATAAAATATTATTTCCATTATTTGAAATGAAAAAATCAGAGTAGAAAATTACATGCTGATTACCACCATAATATTTTTTTTTTAAAGTATGCATATTGGCAGAGACTAGAAGGGGATTTGGAAAAATTGAAAATAACAAATACACTGATAGAGTAATCTTAGGTCACATAGGAATTTAGTCCTAATCATGGGTAAATCATGTGTAAAAAGTATTTTCTGAAAAAATATTTTCTTAATGTTGTTATAATACTGTCTATCTAATAAGTATAAATCTGAAGAAAAGTGCTTCAAATTAGGGTTGCCACATACTGTTGTGCAATATATACATCACACAATTATAGGTGGGTCATTCCCATTCCCTTAGACAGAAATTTGTTTATTTATAAAACAGATTTTCCAGAAAATCAAAGTTACAATGTAATTTGCACAAAGATCATTTGGGCAATTAATGGGGCTGTTCAAATTATAATCTTCTTCTGCTTTGCAATGTCTTATCTGTTGGTTCAACCTATATCTGCTTTTGTATTGCGTAGCTCTATGAGCACCCTTCTCCATTGTATTACCTATTTTTCCAATTAAATTATTCTTAATTTTTAAATCTTCCTCAGTACTTTTTGGATGGCAGCATCCACAGTTTTTCAATCACCAAGGCTTTCCTTTAGGTTATCTTTCTTTTTCTGCCATAATGGCAGAAAAAAAATTTCTCTTTATTCCCCATACTTGATAAATATTTGTTTGAGTGTCTTGTGCATGTTTGCTAAATAACTTCAGTTGTGTCCAACTCTTTGCAACCCTACAGACTCTAACCCACCAGGCTCCTCTGTCTATGGAATTCTCCAGGTGAGAACACTGGGATGGGTTGCCATTTCCTCCTCCAGGGGATCTTTCCAATCCAAGGATTGAACCTGGGTCTCCTGCATTGCAGACAGATCCTTTGCCATCGGAGCCACCAAGGGAACCCACCCCCATCTCTGCTGTCACTCTCTAAATCCAGACCACTCTCCACCTCCTGTGTGGACAGCTGTCGTGACCTCCAACTGGTCTACCTGACTGCATTCTTTGATCCCCAAAGCCCACTTTCCATGCTACAGCCAAGACTTCTGTCTAAAATCCAGACCCTTAAATGGTTCCAGTTGTTTTAAACCTTTGACCAACTGCCAACCGTTCTTGGGACTGGTCTACATTTCTTAATGAGTCTTAAAATGCCCAGCATGATCTGGCTTCAGCTGATTTCTCTGAATGCATCTCCTGCTGCTTCCTTACTGGAAACCCTGCAATCTAGTCCCATCTTGGACTTTATGATGGGCCAGTGCCTCCTTGACCTCATACACTTTTAGACATTCTTATCTCACTCCTCACTGTAGTCGCCTCAGGCTCACCTCCAGCACAACTGTCCAAATTAGGAATAGAGCTCCCATGTTTAGGGAGCCAAAGGGATGACCCAGGATCCTCTGGGGGTCTTCGCTCTCTAAACTAAATTAGAGATTGGTTATATTTCAGTCAGATTTCTCTTTGGGAATTTTAAGCAGGAAGGACTTTGACACAGGGAGCTGGGGGCTTATAAAATCATTGGAAAGCCTGAAAGATTCGATTCCCATCATTGAGAAATGACTCCCAGAATAATACAGAGCAGACTCATCAGCTGAGCTCCTATATCTAAGGCTACCTAATGGAGCAATGAGTTCAGTTTTAAACACTAAACCTAACCCCACCCCAGTACTTTTGCCTGGAAAATCCCATGGATGGAGGATCCTGGTAGGCTCCAGTCCATGGGGTCGCTAAGAGTCGGACACGACTGAGCGACTTCACTTTCACTTTCATTCATTGGAGAAGGAAATGGCAACCCACTCCAGTATTCTTGCCTGGAAAATCCCAGGGACGGGGGAGCCTGGTGAGCTTCTGTCTATGGGGTCGCACAGAGTCGGACACGACTGAAGCGACTTAGCAGCAGCAGCAACATTAACCCTAACCCTAACAACTGTGGGCTTCACAAGTGGTACAGTGGTAAAGAATCCACCTCCCAATGAAGGAGATGTAGGAGATGCGGGTTCGATCCCTGGATCAGGAAGATCCCCTGGAGGAGAAAACGGCAATCCACTCCAGTATTCCTGCCTGCGAAATCCCATGGACAGAGAAACCTGGCAGACCACAGTGCATGGGGTCACAAAGAGTTGGACATTACTGAGCATGCACAACGCACCCCACATCCGCATTCTCCAAGAAGTTATGGATGTCACATATTGCCTCAGGAAAATCTCACATTCACTTAATCTCATAGGCTAGTGGAAATTCCCAAGGAGGCAAAGAAACTAGCCTCCCATTATATCTACCTTCTTTTTTTTTTTTTTTTTTCCTACTGTTTTGCAGTTTTGCAGATATTGCCAACTGATGTCTAGAGCCTGATTGCAAAGAACTCTGGGAAATGTAGTTTTCTACTCTATCCAAGCAGAAGGAGGATGGAATGGAAATTGAAAGGGCCATTCCACTGTATCCACCAATGGTGGGTGAATGTTTGGATTAATATGAAGTGAAGCCTGGGGTCAGAGCTACGGCAGGCCATGGCAGGCCAAAATCTGTACAAGCCAGGGTTATAGTAGAGGCAGCAAAGGAGATGTGCAAAATAAGAGAAAGCTGGGTGGAGAGAGAGCAAGAGAATGAAAAATCACAGAGTGAAACAGAGAGGTGGAACTCTTAGGTCAGGCCCCAGGAGAATAGTCTTGGCTTTTGACTTTCTATGAAGTCTGGTTGGGCTCTATACTTGCCCTTCAATACTTGAGGAATTGGGAGGTATGATCTTTTCCTTCCTTTCCCACTTCCTCCCCATCTCCCTCTGCCAGATGCCTCAGTCTTCTCTGTCCTCCCTTTCCCCAAGCTGGGCCAAAGACCCCACTCCCTGCTCCCATGGCATAGAGTGCAGTGCTGACATGAGGTGATGATTTCCTAAACTGTTCTCCCTACTAGACTGTAACCACTGTGCCCACCCAGCAAGTTGTGATCACATGTTCCCTGCCACTCCTCCAGAGTCTAGCATGGTGGCTGAAACCTTGAGTCACTCACTAAATATTTGCATAAAGAAACACAGGAGAAAAAGATAGAGATGAACAATAAAAAAAGATGAACAATAAAACTTCAAATTGATTTTGTATTGCTTCATTATAAAATCACTTTGCAAGTAGGTTCTAGGACTAGCTTTGGTTTTAATTCTGGCTGCATCACTTACTAACTCGGGAACCTCTTTATGTCTCAGCTTTCTCATCTCTAAAATGGGATAATAATAGCACCCATCTCTTAGAGTTCTTATGAAGATTAAATGTATTAATATAAAGAAAGTATTTAGAACAGTATCTTACCATTGTTGTTGTTAAGTTGCTCGGTCACATCTGATTCTTTGTGACCCCATGGACTGCAGCATGCCAGGCTTCCCTGTCCTTCACCATCTTCCCAGAGCTTGCTCAAACTCATGTCCATTGAGTCGGTGATGACATCCAGTCATCTTGTCCTCTGTCGTCCCCTTCTCCTCCTGCCTTCTACCTTTCCCAGCATCAGAGTCTTTTTCAGTAAGTCAGCTCTTTGTATCAAGTGGCCAAAGTATTGGAGCTTCAGCTTCAATATCAGTCCTTCCAATGCTTAAACATCCAATCCAACCACTGTGACCCTCAATAAATAATAGCTGTTGAATCCAAGGGGCTCCATGGAAGTACAGGTAAGTCTATAAAAAAAAAAACTATTCAAGAGTAAGATCATATAAATGCTATTGTATTTTTTGTTTATTATCCACTTGACTTTAAGCCATTCAAATGATTCTTCTAGGCTATTTCCTTATCTCTAAGATAGGAAAACATACACTTGCTTTGCCGAAAGCTGATAAATTTTTTTGCCATGCAGCCAAGCTCCCTTCTTTTGGCAAAACCTTGTAATTTTCTGTTGGGAAATGACATGCCATTTTGACCTGCCAACTAATGTGCACCATCCCTTCGCCAAGGGGTAGGCTTTTAATGCCTGCCACAACAAGCAGATGTTCTGTCCATGGAATGTGAGTCTCGAGAGGTGACACAGGTCAATACCTGGGTGGAATAGTCACTCATTCCTGATAACAGAACAGAAAACACCACCCACTGTTACTTGTTTCTCCAGAACTTTCCTGGTTTCTCCCAAGACTTTGTTCTTCCTGTTTTTTCCTGCAGTCCTATAAACCAGTCAAAGCCCAGCAACACATTTGTTTTTGGCTACTGTTGACCAGAGTCCAAAGATTCCTTAGCAAAAATTATCTCAAAGGACTGTGGTTAAGATAACATCAGATAAAGTATTTGAAAACACTTTGAAAACTGTTCAGGTGCTATATAATTTATCCACTAATGCAATAGCAGTAGCAACCATAGAAGAGAATCAAGTTAATGCTCAGTTTATTTGTTTATCCATACAATATCAGGCGCTCTTTCTAAATAAGGGCAGATACTCCATATGACAGTAGAGTGGCAACTGATATAGTGGTGATAAACTAGAACAGTCCATGCATCTCCAGCCTCTTCAATAGCATGATCTGACTCAACATTTCACAAAGCCACACACCCAACTGGAGGCCCCAGTGAGACCTTTAACTCTCAGAAGAATCTGGGGCCTGCTTTCACTACCAGAGGATTTCCCAGGTGGCTGGGTGGTAAAGAATCTGCCTCCCAATGCAGGTGCTGCAGGAGATGCAGCTTGATCCCTGGGTTTGGAAGATTGATTCCCTGGAGGAAGAATTCCACTCCAGTATTCCTGCCAAATAATCCGACGGACAGACTTCAGCTGAGTGCCGAAAAATTGATGCTTTTGAACTGTGGTGTTGGAGAAGACTCTTGAGAGTCCTTTGGGCTATAAGGAGATCCAACCAGTCCATCCTAAAGGAAATCATTCCTGAATATTCATGGGAAGGACTGATGCTGAAGCTGAAACTCCAATACCTTGGCCACTTGATGCAAAGAACTGACTCATTTGAAAAAAACCCTGATGCTGGGAAAGATTGAAGGTAGGAGGAGAAGGGGAAGACAGAGGATGAGATGGTTGGATGGCATCACCAACTCGATGGACGTGAGTTTGAGTGAACTCCAGGAGTTGGTGATGGACAGGGAGGCCTGGCGTGCTGCAGTCCATGGGATCGCAAAGAGTCGGACACGACTGAGTGACTGAACTGAACTAGGGGGACCCTGGTGGGCTACAGCCCATGGGGTTGCAAGGAGTTGGACAAAACTTAGTGAATGAGCACACATGAATGCTTACCACCAGGAGAGAAGGGGAGGACAGCGCCAAGAAACAATCAGGCCCCATCTTTCGAGCCCTATTTTTAGAGAGCTTACTCTATGAAATGGCAGGGGTCAACGTCCCAGTCCTTCTTTCCCTGTTGGTAAAGAGAGTCAATACCTTAAAGTGGAGAGAATCAACTCTGGTGTTAAGATAAGAATGGATTGGCTAGGATTGAACCCGTGTCTCCTTCAGCTCCAGCATTGCAGGCAGATTCTTTTCCTCTCCTAGCCACCTGGGAAACTCTCTTGGCTAGGGTGGTACTTCCTATTTCCTCTTCTACAGAGGTTTGAGGTATTAACAGACATTCTGAGGAAATGAAAAATGAGGGGGCTCTTTTATTGTCCAAAATGTTTGAGAAATTCCCTATGTGATATACTGTACTTAGAAAGAAAGTCGTTTAGGGAAGCCCATACTGTACTTAGGACACCAAGAAACATTTTATATTTAAGAAAATTTTCAGTATAGACACAAAATAATTTAAAGGTAGATTCTCAGCCTCTGAGAATTGTGTTAGGAGAAATCTAATTTTAAGGTAGATTTCCCCTAACGTCTTTAATTTTAATCCTTCTTTTCTCCACAAAAAATAAATTAATTTTTAAAAAAGCAGTAATTTTTAGGAGGACACAGTTTGGGCAATCTGTATTCAAATGCTGGTGGGATTGGGGTGGTTTTGCCCACAACCGCCCACGCCCCCCTGAATTTACTCTTCTCTGCTGCCCCCTTTTGATAGACAGAGGGAAAAGCAGGTTTTCAGCTACAAGGGGCTAAAGGACCCTGGAGACTGCAACAGTAGCTGCCAATGTCTGCTGGGAAAAGAGAGCACCACATTGATGGGGGATTGCCTTTGTCGGCTACTGTGTACAGTTTTGTGGGTCTGGTTAGCTGCTTGCTTGTGCTGCCTGCCTGCCTGCCTGGAGTAAAGGGAACGTAGGTGTTCTTTCAAACACTCGTTCACCCCTTCTCACAAATGTCATGTACTATGCACCCAGCCTAATGCATGGTGACGAGGTGGAACAATGAATGCAACCGGAAGAACTCAAGACCTTTCCAGTTGATCTGACTGCGTTCTTTGTACCTGTGCCCTGACCTTCATTTTGACTCTAATACTCTTCCTTTCTAGACATGGTTCTCTGAGACTGTGACCTTTGATCCAGGCTTCTTATAGGCATTAGTGTTAAATAGGCATTAGTGTTAAATCAAACAGTTGAATCAGTTCAGTTCCCTTCAATCGCTCAGTCATGTCCGACTCTTTGCGACCCCATGGACTGCAGCACTCCAGACTTCCCTGTCCATCACCAATTCCCAGAGCTTGCTCAAACTTAGGTCCATCAAGTCGGTGATGTCTTCCAACCATCTCATCCTTCATCGTGCCCTTCTTCTCCTGCCTTCAATCTCTCCCAGAATCAGGGTCTTTTTCAATGAGTCAGTTCTTCGCATCAGGTGGCCAAAGTATTGGAGCTTCAGTTGGTTGAATAACAACTTATTTTTTCACCACGAAATATTTAAACTCATTTTTAAGTTCAAATAACCACATTAATGTGTATCTTTTATGGCACTCATCTCCTTTTTGAATTCTTGTTCTAAAATAGATAGATAAGAGTTGGAGAGAAGAAGGGAGGTTTGCATAAGCTAGAACTTGAGACCTGAAGCTGGCATGAGGAGCAGGCAGGCCCAACACCCATCTCATATTGAAAAAGCTGCAAAAAAGCAACTGGAACTCTCAAATCATGCAAAGATATAAAGGAGCCCTGAATTTCTTTTAAAAAGTACACTTTTCTAGGAGTACAAGAGTAACCCCTGTATCTTCCAGCCTGACCAGAGAGCCCGAGTTACAGGCTAAGCTTTTGGAATTCATTTGAGGGTGAGGGGAGTCCATGACGGAAATTAATCAGGGAATAAGTGACTATAGGTCCCAGGCTGAGAAAAGTGGGAGCATTAAGTAGATGGTGCCACATTGACAGATTTCCAAGGCCAGAAGTGATGTCAACTGATGAGATATCCCAGGTATATTAGTTAGCAGACTAACAAAGCTTCTGTAACAAATACCACAGACTGGGTGGCTTACACACAGAAACTTAATTGTCTCATAGCTCTGGAGGCTACAAGTCTGAGATCAAGGTGTCAGCAGAGCCATGCATAGCCTCAGTCTTCAGGTCGCATTCTCCCCGTGTGTGCATGCGTCTATGTATCTCTTTTTATAAGGACACCAACCATATTGGATTAATAACAACACAAGTCTCTTTATAAGGACACCATCTTACTCCTGTTGCTGCTGCTGCTAAGTCACTGCAGTCGTGTCCGACTCTGTGCGACCCCATAGACGAAAGCCCACCAGGTTCCCCCGTCCCTGGGATTCTCCAGGCAAGAACACTGGAGTGAGTTGCCATTTCCTTCCCCAATGCATGAAAGTGAAAAGTGAAAGTGAAGTCGCTTAGTCGTGTCGGACTCTAGCGACCCCATGGACTGCAGCCTACCAAGATCCTCCATCCATGGGATTTTCCAGGCAAAAGTACTGGGGTGGGGTGCCACTGCCTCTTACTCCTGTATGACCTCCTTAATTAACTGCATCTGTAAAGTCTCTATTTCCAACAAGGTTGCATGCTGAGGTCCCGGGGATTAGGCCTCCAATATATGAATTAGGGGAGTGGGGTACAATTGGGACCCCACTTGGAGAAACCTTTCTTCAGACATTGTGCCTGAATGTCTGAGAACTTTGGAAAAGGATTTAGAGTTGACTGAAAACCAGAGGATGCTGCAGGTCAGTTCCCTAAGTCCACTCTTGAAGGCTACTGAAAAGGTTGAGATCTGTATTTAAATTGGAATTAGAGTCTTTGGTACAGAAGCATCTGATCTGGGAGATACACACCTGTAGCTCAGAACTTGCTCATTTAAACTAGGCATGCACACACATGCAGCTGAGTGCTGCATGTCCACCCTCACTGAACCTGTGTTCCCTCCCCCTCCCCAAATGCTCTCCTATCCATTGAACCAGGTGAAGGAAAGGGGGAGAAGAGAGATGAGGAGCCAATTGCTTACTTCCATGCAAACTGGAGCGAGACATGGATGAGTTGACTTCAGCAGCCCATATCTTGCCTGCTGTGGCAGATGGGAATTTAGCAAAGCAATAAAAAGCCCTGACTGCTCTTGTGCAGGCTTTGGGGATCTTATTGTGGATATCCTTTGCCTGGGTCCCCTGGAATGGGGTGGTGCTGAGGCACAGAGAGTACCCCCTGGCCTGGTTCATCCCTCCCCATCTAAGAACCTGGTCCTTGAAGGAGGGGCCTGGAACCCAAGTGAAGAGACCACAGCATGGAGCAAGTCCCTAGTGGCCCCAGTGGAGACCAAGGGCCCTGCTTAGCCCAACGTGGGAAGATATAGAGAAAGCTACTGAGGGATTAGGGAAGCCCAATGGCTTCGTGTTTCCTTTTCTTGTGGTAGATGGTGCACAAGAATGACTTTGCAGCTTGACAGAGGCAACCCGGGTGCATTTGCAGTGATCTCAGCAAATTAGGGAGAAAAGCAAGGAGTGGGGGAGCTCCACACACCAAGAAATTAGGCTCAGCTGGCTCTTTCTGTGTTCTTTTTTACTCCACCCTACAGGATCCCCCTCCCCCCACAATGAAGGGAAGAATGGTGAGGAAGAAGAGGGCCCAGTCCCCAGTTAGGGACAAGGTCTGGGTTTGTCAAAACTGGACTCTTCCTTTCTGGCTGTCTTTAAGCCAAACTTCACTCCCTCAAACTTCAGGTTTGTTGGGGCTTCACTGAGTGAAGAAAATTCTAAACCTGAGATTCATGATGAGCTGGGAATTTGCCTCCCCGTCCACTGGCTACAGACCCAGGCTCCAAGTCTAGGAGTCCTGAACCCTCACCGACTGATAAGCTGCTTCCAGTGGAGAAGCTAACATGCTGAGAAACAGACCTGGGCCCCTGGGAGGTATGACAAAGCCCGGAATACTGTTTTCTTTTCAGAGACTCCGGATTGTGCAAGAAGGTAAGAGAGAGAGGAGAATGATAAGATTGTTTGAAAATAGCAGTTTGCGTCTTGCTGCTCCTGTGTGTTTACCTCCCCCATTCCAGAAGACAGCCAGGCCCCAATATTCCTGGCAGCCACTTTGTGTGGCCAGGCTGGAAGGAGCGGTTGCCAGGCACCCAGAAGACACCCCTCCTCCTGGCTTTTGTGTTGCCTGGGCCTGGCTGATCCCGGGGAATGGTGCTGCCTTAGAGCGAGAGCCAATGGAGTGAGTGCTCGGGATAGGAAAGACCTAAGTGCCTGAAGGGACGCGCTTCCCTCCAGATCTGGGGAGTAGAGGGGGCTTTTGTGATTCCACAGCCAGAGAAGCAGCACTCCTCACCCTGACATATTCACAATCTTGAGCATTTGGGGGCAGAATCTGAAAGGAACTGATTCTAGGTTCACCCAGAGGGACCATTCCTTCCCTCCTCACCTAGTTCTTCCTGGAAGTTAGACACCTCTGCCCCAAGCTGTCCCTCTCACACTGGGTGTTGGTGAGCAGAGTCAGTCAGTCAGGTCGACTCTTTGTAACTGCATGGCCTGCTGCACGCCAGACTTCCCAGTCCATCACCAACTCCCTAAGCTTACTCAAAGAGAGCAGAGAACAGAAAGCATTCATTTCAATCCCCAATGGCTCTTTCACATACACAAAGCTCCTCAGGCCTCCTCTTACCACCCAGTTCATTAGAGTTATTTTTAGTTCTCCTATTGGGTTTTTCCTCAGGCCTGTGACTCTCACTAGAGCACTTCTCAACTGTTACAACCAAATGAATTTTTACATTATCAATATTTATAGGGTTTGTTTTTGGTGTCTTCAGCTCTAATTAATGTATTCATAATTTGTCTATGTGTTACCAGATTGGTCGACTGGACCCATGCTGGGGTCCAAACCCCTGCTGAGACCCTTTGTCTTGGCCAGGAAGGCTGTTTCTCTTAAGTGGATCTGTGCAGTCAATAATGAAACCAGTGCTGAGACTGGAAGAGCACAAGCTTTATTCAATGGCCAAAGAATGGAGAAGCAGGAACCTAGTTCATAAATCAGCTTCTTAACCCAATTTGGGTGGAGATATCAAATGTACATGATGATTGAAGTAATAAAGGAGGGAGTTGGCAAGAGTGGGAGGAATATTCATGACATATCCAAGAACAGAGGAGTGGTTTGGTCCCAGCTCTGATGCAACCCTCCTTTTCATTCCTCATGTGGGCTCTTCCAGTTGTTGTCATGGCAGTTTTCACGGCACTGGTTGCTGTGTTATTTAGCATGCTGATGTATTAAAAGGAGGATATAATGAGGTTCAGGGTCTACTGGAAGTCAAATCTTCCACCATCTCAGGCCTAGCTGGTACTAACCAGTTCTTGTTTTTCTCTTTGCAGGTTCCTCCTAAAACTTCAGTAAGAGTAATTGGTTTCCATTTAAGGGAGAGGCAGGGGTGTGATTCTGGGGCAACAGCCTTAGTAATATATACAGTGACTTTTAAAACTGGTATTCACCATACAGCAGTTATAAGATGATGATTATGAATATACTATTCATTAAAGAGCTAAGTGAAGTAATAAGACAGGATACATAAAGAAATGTCTTCATATGTCACTCGAAGCTGTGACACAAGGAGAAAAAAAACCTGTCCAAATGTTAAAATCAAATAATGTACTGTCTTCTTCTTTATTAAGTGCTCAAAATCATACCGTGTTTTAGATTGCTTTTTATTTGAACCTATAATTTCTTATATATTTTTTTTTAGTTTCTAATTTTGCCTACTTTGTAGTCTCACTAAAAGAAGCATATTCCTTTACCTTCTTACTAAAGTCATCGAGCTTCTTAATAATATTTGTCAAGGTGAATCCACTCACCTTTGACTTGTTTTAGTCTGAACAGGTTGTTTTCCAGATCCACTGCATATTCATCATAGTTTACTTTCCTCTTTCTTGACCTCATACCTTCTTCATTTGATTCATTTTAAGTTTTCCTAAAGTATAGTCACAGTATTTTTTTCAAAAGGTAAATAGTAGAAAACTATTTGAACTCTGCAGTCTAAGAATACCTTTATTTTGTCTGCATGTTGAATTAATGGTGTGAGTAAATATATAACTAGGTTAAAATAAGAACTTTGAAGGCATCCAGCAAGAGGATGTCTACCTAATTTTCTTTCCTTTAGAGAAACTTGCATTTTTCTTTCCCTTTCTTAAAATCTTTTAAGCTGTTTTACTTATTCCTGGTATCCTGAATTTTTATGTTTTGGTATGAATTTTTTCCAGTAGTCATGTATGGATGTGAGAGTTGGACTATAAAGAAAGCTGAGCACCAAAGAACTGATGCTTTTAAATTGTGGTGTTGGAGAAGACTCTTGAGAGTCCCTTGGGCGGCAAGAAGATGCATCCATTTCATTCTAAAGGAAATCAATCCTGAATATTCATTGGAAGGACTGATGCTGAAGCTGAAACTCCAATACTCTGGCCACCTGATGCAAAAAACTGACTCATTTGAAATGACCCTGATGCTGGGAAAGATTGAAGGTAGGAGAAGAAGGGATGACAGAGGATGAGATGGTTGGATGGCATAACCAACTCGATGGACCTGAATTTGGGTAAGCCCCAGGAGTTGGTAATGGACAGAGAGGTCTGGCATGCTGCAGTCCATGGGGTTGCAAAGAGTTGGACATGACTGAGCGACTGAATTGAACTAAACTGAACTGAATTGGTAAATCTTTTCTATCCCCACCTTTTATTCTACATGAGCTTCTCTGGTGGCTCAGACAGTAAAGAATCTGCCTGCAATGTGGGAGACCTGGGTTCGATCCCTGGGTTGGGAAGTTTCCCTGGAAGAGGGCATGGCAATCCATTCCAGTATTCTTGCCTGGAAAATCCCATGGACAGAGGAGCCTGACAGGCTATAGTTCATGAGGTTGCAAAGAGTCGGACATGACTGGGTGACTGAGCACATACACACACATTAATCCACACAACAGTTTTCAGTCTAAGTAGTTAGATTTTTCTTTATATTTCAGAATTTTTTCTTTATACTGGGTTGACAAAAAAGTTCCATTATGGAAAAACCCAAATGAACTTTTGGGCCAAGCCAATAGCATCTATTTCTGTTTTATTGACTATGCCAAAGTCTTTGACTGTGTGGATCACAATAAACTGTTGAAAATTCTGAAAGAGATGGGAATACCAGACCACCTGACCTGCCTCTTGAGAAATCTGTATGCAGATTTCTCAACAGGAAGCAACAGTTAGAACTGGACATGGAACAACAGACTGATTCCAAATAGGAAAAGGAGTCCGTCAAGGCTGTATATTGTCACCATGTTTATTTAACTTATATGCAGAGTACATCATGAGAAACGCTGGACTGGAAGAAACACAAGCTGGAATCAAGATTGCCAGGAGAAATATCAATAACCTCAGATATGGAGATGATACCGCCCTTATGGCAGAAAGTGAAGAGGAACTAAAAAGCCTCTTGATGAAGGTGAAAGTGGAGAGTGAAAAAGTTGGCTTAAAGCTCAACATTCAGAAAATGAAGATCATGGCATCTGGTCCCATCACTTCACGGGAAATAGATGGGGAAACAGTGGAAACAGTGTCAGACTTTATTTTTCTGGGCTCCAAAATCACTGCAGATGGTGACTGTAGTCAAGAAATTAAAAGACACTTACTCCTTGGAAGGAAAGTTATGACCAACCTAGATAGCATATTCAAAAGCAGAGACATTACTTTGCCAACAAAGGTCCGTCTAGTCAAGGCTATGGTTTTTCCAGTGGTCATGTATGGATGTAAGAGTTGGACTGTGAAGAAAGCTGAGTGCTAAAGAATTGATGCTTTTGAACTGTGGTGTTGGAGAAGACTCTTGAGAGTCCCTTGGACTGCAGGGAGATCCAACCAGTCCATTCTGAAGGAGATCAGTCCTGGGATTTCTTTAGAGGGAATAATGCTGAAGCTGAAACTCCAGTACTTTGGCCACCTCATGTGAAGAGTTGACTCATTGGTGGTCAACTCAATTGATGCTGGGAGGGATTGGGGGCAGGAGGAGAAGGGGACAACAGAGGATGAGACGGTTGGATGGCATCACTGACTCGATGGACATGAGTCTGAGTGAACTCTGAGAGTTGGTGATGGACAAGGAGGCCTGGCGTGCTGGGATTCATGCGGTCGCAAAGAGTTGGACACGACTGAGCGACTGAACTGAACTGAATATTTCTATTTCTGGAACTCTTATGGACCAGATTTTGGTTTGATCTATCATGTATTAGCTAGCTATTGCTGCATGACAAATTATTACTTGAGCTTAAGCAGCAGCTCAAAACATGTACTATCCCATTGTCTGGCACAGCTTCTCTGGGTTCTCTGGTCAAGATCTCAAAAGGCTGTGATGATGTCAATTGGTTTACAGTCTCATCTGGAAGCTTGGCTGGGGAAGGATCTGCTTCCAAGTTTAGCAGAATTCATTTCCCTTCAGCTGTTAGTCTGAGAGCCTCTCAGTTTTGGGGGAGTTTAAATCCTGGAAGCCCCTCTCAGATACTTGCCACATGGACCTCCCAATATGGCTCTTTATCAAAGCCAGCTGGGGAGAGAGAACCCTGCGCACTAGTCTAGCAAGAGAAGGTCTTGAATAAGGTAATGTAGTTCCTTATTACATGTGACATGCCATCACATTTATTGTAGCGGATTCACTAGGAGAAAGTTGAAAGTCCAGCCTACACTCAATGGGAGTGGATTATACGAGAGTGTGAACACTAGGTAGGGGGGTCATGAAGGGAGCCACCCTAGAGTCTGTCTGCTGAATCCCAAGTATCTCAGTCAAACCCCCTGAAGCCATCACACAATTTTTATTTTTAAATGTTTTTTCCCTTTAATCTATGCTCTGGAAGATGTCCTCTTCTTTGTCTTTTCTTCCTGAAAATAAGAGACTTGTGATGGAGGAGATGTGACATAGGTGTGTTTGTGTCACAATAGTGTCATGTCCTACATGTCCACTGACCTTAACTGGACCTTGTTGTAAACATATTAATGATATTTACTGTCAGACAGAGAGAGGTGGTGGGGAGCCAATTCAGGTGGTCAGTTAAGACAACCTTATTGTTGTTCACTGACTAAGTTGTATCCAGTTCTTTGTGACCCCCTGGACTGCAGCACACCAGTCTCCTCTGTCCTCCCCTATCTCCCAGAGCTTTCTCAGATTCATGTGCATTGAGTCAGTGATGCTATCTAACCATCTCATCTTCTGCTTCCCCCTTCTCCTTTTGCCTTCAATACTTGCCAACATCAGAGTCTTTTCCAGTGAGTCGGCTCTTCACATGAGGTGGCCAAAGTACTTACTTTCACCACCAGACACATCCACAACTGAGCATCATTTCCACATTGGCACAGCTGCTTCATTCTTTCTGGAGCTGTTAGTAATTGCCCTCTGCTCTCCCCCCATAGCATACAGGACACCTTCCAACCTGGGGAGGGGGGTGGTGCTCATCTTCTGGTGTCATATTTTTTGCCTTTTCATATTGTTCATGGGGTTCTCGCAGCAAGAATACTGGAGTGATTTGTTATTCCCACCTCCAGTGGACCATGTTTTGTCAGAACTCTTCACTATGGCCTGTTCATCTTGAGTGGCCCTGAATGGCATGGTTCACAGTGTCACTGAATTACACAAGCCCCTTCTCCATGCCAAGGCTGTGATCCATAAAAGGGAAGACAACCTAGAGCTGTATAATGATCTATATCATTACTCCAACATGAAGGCAAAATAAAGGCATTCTCAGACAATGTTCTACCATTTACCCTTTGAAAAAAGTATTGATGATTTATCTCAGTAAGATTTAAAATTAATCCCAGGGAGGAAAAGTATCAAGTCAAGATTGTAAAAAAAAGCATGAGATTTATGGAGTTATGCAGGATGATTGATTGGGGAATGGACAAGACACAACTGTGCCACATACCTTGTTTAGAAATCTGAAAAAAAAAAAAATGCATTCTTTGGAGGGAGAAAGAGATATTTTAAAAAGCTGTGTCTGACAGATGGAGGCTTCTCCTGAAAGAAGTGCCACGTCTGTCCCTGCTTCTTGCCAGTAATCTTTGAGTTATTAGTGAAGGTTGGTGCTAGATGAGATCTGTGATTCGAGTGTGTCGGCTTTGACAATTCAACTCTTCTGCTCTGAAGGCAAGTAGGTGGGTAATGGTACTGTGGGAAGATGGGTACAATAAAGCTTTTTTTTTTTCAATTCTCTTTGGTTCCCTGGGTAAACTTCAATTTCTCTAGAATTAGTCATTCTGTTTATTTTTCTTGGTCCTTCTCTCTTGATAACTAATTTTGGGAAGCTGTTCTTGGTTACCTGGCAACAAGCTAGCTGAGCCTGATGCTCCACTCTTCTTAGGGGCAGAGCCTGAAATTTCCTCTGTAGTCAGGTGCTCTGCCTGCCTCCACTGGGGCAGGAGACTGTTGCCCAAACTCAACTTCTCACTTACTAGTGCATACGCTCAGTCACTCAGTCATGTCTGACTCTTTGTACCATCATGGATATAGCCCACCAGGACCCTCTATCCATGGGATTTTCCAGGCAAGAATATTGGAGTGGGTTTCCATTTCCTACTCTGGGGGATCCTCCTGACCCAGAAATCAAACCTGCATCTCCTTCATTTGCAGGGAGATGCTTTACCACTAGCACCACCTGGGAAGCCCAACTTCCCACTTAGCAGGCCCTAGAATTCTCCAGGTGTGGACAGCTAGCATTGCTCAGATGCTCTTAAATAACCTTCTTCTAAGTTCAGATTTCTCAGTACTCCAGGCCAATCTTGTTTTCTTTTTCTTCACATTCAAGACTATCGTCATGCTCAATTAATACAAAGGATGAGACAATGGAATCAGGGCATCTGTGCTGGGATGCTCCACCACATGTTCAGCTGCTCCCCAGATCAAGCAGGCCTCTCTACAAGGACTAGAGTCCTTCCTGCTTCCAGCACAGACAGCCTCTGGGGGCCGCCCAGGTCCCCCTGGCTGTGTTCTGCTTGTCCTAGGGTGTTTTTTCCTGTTTCTTTATGAAGGATAAGACTGATGAATAGAGGTGACTGACACAGTTTCCAAAAGTACTGAGTACCTCTGTTCTCCCATCAAGACTCTTCCTGAAACCAGCATGCTGTAGAGGAGGAGTGTGTGTGTGTGTGTGTGCACACACACACACACACACACACGCACAGAATGACAGGGTTTACCTTTGAGTGGAAACTCTGTAGAGGACATTTAAGCTAATTTTGTTGGCAAAAAGACTAGGGCTTCACTCTTATGTGCTAGTGTCTACTCTTGTTAACCCTATGCTCAGTGTGATAAGTCATCCCTTTCTTTAGATACCACATCTGTGTGGGGTTTTTTTTTTTTTTTTTCCTTCTAGCATTAATAAGAGTATTGGACAGTGGCTTGTTAAGTGTGAGGTTAGGGAAGACAGATGGAAAGGCAGCCACTAGCCCACGTTCTGCTGAAAGCCTTCCAGGAAATGCTGCCTCCTGCCTCCCACTCCTGCCTTGGAGCTGCTGATGCTGAGCTTAGCCTCCCTGAAGCTTGAAAGAACATCTGCCACCTCGCCCATCACCTTCTCCTGAGGTTGCTCAGACTGGCGTGTCGATCAATCCCCAGTCTTCTTTCTGTATTCCAGAAATCAGCTAAAATCTCATTGCCTTTTGTTTTCTTTCCTCTATTTCTTTATTTGTAACTCATATACTCACTTAACATTTTGAACCAGAAACCTAATCCTTTTATTTTAAAAAGAGTCTGGGTTTGAAACAACAGGTGACTGTAAACCCCGTCATTTGTGTTTGGATAGAATTTAAAATGGACTTCCCTGATAGCTCAGCTGGTAAAGAATCCACCTGCAATGCAGGCGATCCCGGTTTGATTCCTGGGTTTGGAAACTCTCCTGGGTAAGGGATAGGCTACCCATTCCAGTATTCTTGTACTTCCCTGGTGGCTCAGATGGTAAAGAATCCACCTGCAATGCGGGAGACCTGAATTCAATCCCTGGGTTGGGAAGATCCCCTGGAGGAGGGCATGGCAACCCACTCCAGTATTTTTGCCTGGAGAATCCCCGTGGATAGAGGAGCCTGGTGGGCTACAGTCCATGAGGTAGCAAAGAGTTGGACACAACTGAGTGACTAATTAAAATAGGCACTTTTGCTCTCTCAATTTTGACTACAGCTTCAAAAGGTTGATTCAAATATCATAGGTAGCAAATATTCCCACATTGCTCAGTGAGGTGCTGCACCTCCTATACGGGGCTAGCAAGGAAGATAATCAGGAGAAGGAGAGGGTGGGATAATTTGAGAGAATACCATTGAAACATAAACATTACCATATGCAAAATAGATAGCCTGTGAGAGTTTGATGTATGATGCAGGGAACCCAAAGCTGGTGATCTGTGACAACCTGGAGGGATGAGGTGGGGAGAGAGGTGGAAAGGGTCACATCTATGCCTGTGGCCAACTCATGTCGATGTGTGGTAGAGACCATCACAGTTTGTTGTTGTTCTATTGCTAAGTCATTTCCGGCTCTTTGAGACTCCATGGACTGTGGCATGCCAGCCCTCCTCAACCATCACATTATGATTATCCTCCAATTAAAATAAATAAATGTATGTTTTTAGAAAGCTATTTCTGTGACCCTTCCATCTTAACATCCACCAGAGGGTATAAAAAGGTAAGGCGGAAGAGAGAGTTCCTTTGAAAAAAATGCTGTCAAGCTAAGTCTCTTTTCTTCCCCTGACACCAGACATATGGAAAGGAGAGGACTACTTCCTCTTTACTCGAGCCTAGTGAGAAAGGCTTCAGAGACACATTTGCAAAGCTTGATGAGTGTTTCTTAGTGTGTGGGAATATTTGGGGGCTATACATAAGAAGACAAAGCTAAAAGGCTAAGCTGAGGCCATGTGTGAAGACAGGGAAAGGGAAGAGGGCTGCAATGGGGACAGGTGGTATACTCAAGGATGCTTGAGTATACTCTGGACCAAATGGACAGTGAGGTTTGTAACTAAATCCATCTGGAAGGAGTCTACACAAGAAATCAACACAATGATGTAATCCTATCAGTATTAGGGCAAGGAAGCCCTCTGGGTCTGGTGCTGAGGGTAGTGGCTGTCACAACTGTTTATTTAGAATATACATCATCCACATCAGAGGGCTAGATGTGAGGTCTCATGAGGGGCCTCTGGGAACCCCTAGAGTACTCAGAGAAAACTGTCTGCTTGGAACCTCCATTGTTGGTTGTTCAGTTGTGTCTGACTCTTAGTGACCCCATGAACTGTAGCCCGCAAGGTTCCTCAGTCCATGGGACTTCCCAGGCAAGAATACTGGAGTGGGTTGCCTTCTCCAGGAACCTCCATTGCTATGCTATGCTAACTCACTTCAGTTGTGTCCGACTCTGTGTGACCCCACAGACGGAAGTCCACCAGGCTCCACCATCCCTGGGATTCTCCAGGCAAGAACACTGGAGTGGGTTGCCATTTCCTTCTCCAATGCATGAAAGTGAAAAGTGAAAGTGAAGTCGCTCAGTCGTGTCCAACTCCCAGCAGCAACCCCATGGATTGCAGCCTAACAAGCTCGTCCGTCCATGAGATTCTCCAAGCAAGAGCACTGGAGTGGGGTGCCATTGCCTTCTCCGGGAACCTCCATTGCTGCTGCTGCTGCTAAGTCACTTCAGTTGTGTCCGACTCTGCGTGACCCCATAGACGTCAGCCCACCAGGCTCTCCTGCCCCTGGGATTCTCCAGGCAAGAAAACTGGAGTGGGTTGCCATTTCCTTCTCCAATGCATGAAAGCGAAAAAGTGAAAGTGAAGTCGCTCAGTCGTGTCCGACTCTTAGTGACCCCATGGACTGCAGCCATTACCCATCCCCAATTACAGCACCAGATCAGCTGGTAGAGAGGAGACAGAAGTTCAAGGAAATAGAAAGGAAATTCTATGACCATGCCCCTCCTCCCCATTGCAAGTTTCCAGCCTGAGGGCAGCTTGAGCTGGATAAAGAAGAAGGCTTCACTTAATAGCTTTGGAGTTCTTACTGTACATGGAATCAAAAATATTGGTATTAAAATAAAGCTGTTCCTATACTTAGAAGTAACTAGAGGTCTTCTTTTTGAAAAATTTTCTGAGAGTTATTACAAGATTCTTAGGACCTGCCTTAAGTTTTATTCAACAGACAGAGAAGGAATACCTCCTCTGGGTAGGTTTGAAAGGCAATGAAGAGGAAGAATGAAGTTGCTTTCTGCTTATACTCTGAGGAAGTTACATTTCCATTTTGCTTGCTCAGATCCAACTTTCAAATGTACTTTTTGAGGAAAGATGAAAACAGAATTAGAGATAGCAGTTGAGATGAATAAAGACAGAACATATATTGTCAACGTGTCCAAATATGAAAACATTCATTCATTATTAATTCATCAAAAATAAATTGATTGCCTACTGTGCGCGATGGCTGTAGCTAGAGACAAGGGTTACAAATGTGCTGCACAATTTTTGGTCCAATGGGAGAGTCAGAAGCACAAACAAATATAGCACAGTTTGACCTCATAATACAGACATAGATACAGAATTATATAGAAGAAATCTTCTCCTAACTCAGGCTGCTCATTTGCATTTCTTATTTGCATATCTTCAAAATAAAAATTTACTTGGGAGATCCACTAACCCTAAATTAGGAATTTCCTAGTAGGGAAAAACAGAGACCACAGTGGAAGAAGGGTGGAGAGGGGCCCAGGCCATAAAAAGGTTGGGCCAAAAGACTATTTGCTCACTTCACGACTTTGCTGAGTCAGTTACTTGCTAAGGGACAAGTTTTGCAACAGCTATTATGCAAATTAAACCCAACATTCTGTGATTAGAGCATGGTAGGAACTGGCATAGTCATATGCCTTTTTTTTTTTCCTCCACATGTGAAAACTAAAAAAACTAAACTAAAATTATTTCTCACGCCCTTTTTAGATTTGGCAAACATTATGGTAAATGAGAAGAAAATGGAAAAGTTTTAAATGCTTTTGGCATTTGGCCCTAGTCAAACATAAGAATTAGAAATGACAATAAAAATAATTTTTATGATTTTAGGATCTTCAAGTCTTTTTTCTTGGAGTTCTGAATTAAGTAAAGAATAGGGACTGTAATATATTTTTCAAAAGTCTTGAGGAAGATAATTATTTTGTTTTTATTCTGTCATATTAAGTAATATTCCCTCTTCAGAAATATGGTGTTTTGCTCATCCAGCTATTTAGATGTTACACTATATCTGACCACCCTTAAATGAATGTGTTTGGATTTCCTTCTCTGTACAATGGGCTTCTCAGGTGGCGCTAGTGGTGAAGAACCTGCCTGCCAGTGCAGGAGATCTAAGAGATGAGGGTTCAGTCCCTGGGTTGGGAAGGGCCCCTGGAGGAGGGCATGGCAACCCACTCCAGTTTTCTTGCCTGGAGAATCCTATAGACAGAGAAGCCTGGCGGATTGCGGTTCATGGGGTTGCAAAGGGTTGGACAAAACTGAAGTGACTTAGCGCACACACATTCTGTACAATGATTTTAACAATTTTTGTATGGAGAGAAGAGAAGGCTACATTTAGCTTTTTATTTTAACATTTTGTGTAACTTTTTTGGTTAGTTTTCCAAAAAATTATTTAGGAGTCTGGGCTTTTGTTAGAAAAGGCTGATTTTTGTTTGCTTCATTTCTATTTTTTCCCATTATTTAGTATTTTAAATTTCCTCTCTTTGAGGCTCATTTACTCCAGTTTGCTGCTGCTGCTGCTGCTAAGTCGCTTCAGTCGTGTCCAACTCTGTGAGATCACGTAGACGGCGGCCCACCAGGCGTCCCTGGGATTCTCCAGGCAAGAACACTGAAGTGGGTTGCCATTTCCTTCTCCAATGCATGAAAGTGAAGAGTGAAAGTGAAGTTGCTCAGTCATGTCCGACTCTTAGCAACCCCATGGACTGCAGCCTACCAGGCTCCACCGTCCATGGGATTTTCCAGGCAAGAGTACTGGAGTGGGGTGCCATTGCCTTCTCCGACTCTAGTTTAGGATTTTTTTTTTTTTTTCCCAAATAATAGAATAGTTTTGTGGAAAAAAAAAAAAAAGATCAACTTTTACACTGTCCATGTAACTAGATTGAAGGAAGGCCTTAGTTTTCTGCTTCCTATCCTACCCTCCAAATCAGTAACAGCCACCCTTTCAAAACAAACAAACTAGTAGCAGTTATGAATATGAGCTACAGTATTTACATTTGAGGAAGACTGAATTATTCTACATTAAATACGTCAGCTATGTTTTGCGGGGCGGGGGTGGGGTGGGGTGAGTGTTGTCTGAAGGATCTGAAGACTCATATGGTGCATCAACAAGAAAACTTTCTAGCTTTCACCACATCACTGTTGTGGTTGAGACACCCACCTGTTACATTCCTACTACTAAGAACTGTGCCTAGCACATGATGGGTTCATTTCATTTCATTTCAGTTGCTCAGTCATGTCCGACTCTTTGCGACCCCATGAATTGCAGCACGCCAGGCCTCCTTGTCCATCACCAACTCCCAGAGTTCACTCAAACTCGTGGCCATCTAGTCAGTGATGTCATCCAGCCATCTCATCCTCTGTCGTCCCCTTCTCCTCTTGCCCCCAGTCCCTCCCAGCATCAGAGTCTTTTCCAATGAGTCAACTCTTTCCATGAGGTGGCCAAAGTACTGGGGTTTCAGCTTTAGCATCATTCCTTCCAAAGAAATCCCAGGGCTGATCTCCTTCAGAATGGACTGGTTGGATCTCCTTGCAGTCCAAGGGACTCTCAAGAGTCTTCTCCAACACCACAGTTCAAAAGCATCAATTTTTCGGCGCTCAGCCTTCTTCACAGTCCAACTCTCACATCCATACATGACCACAGGAAAAACCATAGCCTTGACTAGGCGAACCTTTGTTGGCAAAGTAATGTCTCTGCTTTTGAATATGCCATCTAGGTTGGTCATAACTTTCCTTCCAAGGAGTAAGCGTCTTTTAATTTCATGGCTGCAGTCACCATCTGCAGTGATTTTGGAGCCCCCAAAATAAAGTCTGACACTGTTTCCACTGTTTCCCCATCTATTTCCCATGAAGTGATGGGACCAGATGCCATGATCTTCGTTTTCTGAATGTTGAGCTTTAAGCCAACTTTTTCACTCTCCACTTTCACTTTCGTCAAGAGGCTTTTTAGTTCTGAGGTTATTGATATTTCTCCCGGCAATCTTGATTCCAGCTTGTGTTTCTTCCAGTCCAGCGTTTCTCATGATGTACTCTGCATAGAAGTTAAATAAGCAGGGTGACAATATACAGCCTTGACGAACTACTTTTCCTATTTGGAACCAGTCTGTTGTTCCATGACCAGTTCTAACTGTTGCTTCCTGACCTGCATACAGATTTCTCAAGAGGCCAGTCAGGTGATCTGGTATTCCCATCTCTTTCAGAATTTTCCATAGTTTATTGTGATCTACACAGTCAAAGGCTTTGGCATAGTCAATGAAGCAGAATAGATGTTTTTCTGGAACTCTCTTGCTTTTTCCATGATCCAGTGGATGTTGGCAATTTGATCTCTGGTTCCTCTGCCTTTTCTAAAACCAGCTTGAACATCAGGAAGTTCACAGTTCATGTATTGCTGAAGCCTGGCTTGGAGAATTTTGAGCATTATTTTACTAGCATGTGAGATAAGTGAATGAATGATTACTCAAAGTGGACAGGAAGATCTATTCCTTCCTGCCAGTGTCCAGGGCCATGACTCTTAGTTGTTGGTGTCTGAAGGGGTTAATACATAGCCTCTTTTGCCTCCTGCTTAAGGCTCAGGACCAACTTAGAAATAAATGCAAAAATAGTGCAGATGGAGATCAAAGTACCATTTACTATAGTGATAAAGCTGTTGGGAAAAATGGCTAAAGGGTTTGCTAACACTAAACTCCAGAGCTAGGCTGGGCTCACCCATCCAGTTAGACTGGTTCACCCACCCAGCCAAGGCTGATCTAGGCAATTGCAATTTATCTCTATTACAGCAAATCCTGGAAAACTGACAGTAGGACAGAGCAAGGAAAAATGAAGAAGACCTGGGATGTGCAGGCCTAATTCCTTCTTCTCACTTATTCATCAGAAAGGTTGTTTCTCTTCCCACTGAGCACGGAGAGTTATGGATGGAGAGAGGTTAGTTGTTTAACTCATGTGGTGGCCTCTCCATATGAGAAGAATCATCAAGAAAAGGAATAAGTGGAATCCCCATACACCAGCATTTAGTTCCTCTACCAGTTTTGAGCCACTTCATAAAGGACGTCTTATCCTCTTGGGGTTCACGCACCTACCCATCCTGAACCTCAAACCACCTGTTCTTTCTCAGGCTCTGGACCTAATACTCCCAGCATCCCTGCCTGGCCAGTCCTGGCTCCTCTACTCTCAGGGGGCTATCCTTCCAGAACCGAAGGGCAGGTGGGGGCAGGAAAAGGCTTATTCTGAGTGGCTTCCACCTTGTGTTCTGCAATAAAAATATCCCAGAAGCCAAGGAGCACTTGGAATTTAGTTTCTTAGAATGTGAGATGAGGAAAAACAACTCTCATTCCTCAGTTTTCCTACAGAATTAAATATAAAATGCAAATAAATACTCAAAAATTTATCCCTCTCATCTTGTTAAAATAGCATTTCAGTTTAAGGGAATGGCATTTCGGTGGATTGATTTAAAATTCATCATTGATAGAAGAAAGACTACACAGTGACTTCCCTGGCAGTCCAGTGGTTAAGACTCTGTGATTCCACTTCAGGGGACATGGGTTCCATCCCTGGTCTGGGACCTAAGATCTCACATGCCACTTGGCTGGCCAAACAAACAAGTTAAAAAAAAAAAAAAAAAAACTAAAGAAAAAAAAAAGAAAGATAAGGTAAAATTTAACTCTTCCTGAGTATGTCACTGAAAGTTGAGCATGGGAACTCAGGCTTTATACCTTGTTAGAAAGAAGTCATTTTTGGAAAGATGGGACTCTGGCCAGTTACAAAATAGTCAATTCTTAACATTATTCTTTAAAATGGACCTTCTGGTGGTACACGCAGTTGCTTGATGAAAAGATATGCCTGATTCAATATGACTTTCAAAACACTTTTGCTGCCAGGAAGGCCAGCATCAAAATGTAATGATGCTGTCTGATGTAATGATGCTTCTCTCCTGGTGGTAAACATTCATGTGTGCTCATTCACCAAGTCTTGTCCAACTCTGCAACCACCAGGCTCCCCCAGTTCAGTTCAGTTCAGTCACTCAGTCGTGTCCAGCTCTTCGCAACCCCATGGACTGCAGTACGCCAGGCCTCCTTGTTCATCACCAACTCCCAGAGTTTACTCACACTCATGTCCATTGAGTCGGTGATGCCATCCAACCATTTCATCTTCTGCTGTCCCCTTCTCCTCCCACCTTCAATCTTTCTCAGCATCAGGGTTTTTTCAAATGAGTCAGTTCTTTGCATCAGGTGGCCAAAGTATTGGAGTTTCAGCTTCAGCATCAGTCCTTCTCATGAATATTCAAGACTGATCTCCTTTAGGATGGATTGTTGGATCTCCGTGCAGCCCAAGGGACTCTCAAGGCTTTCCTGGAGGCCCAGCGGTCAAGACTCCATGCTTCCACTGTAGGGGCATGGGTTTGATCTCCGGTTGGGGAACTAAGTTCCCACGTGCTGAGCCATGTGGCCAAATAAATAAATACAAGTGTGAACGGGCTTTCTCCCTGGTGTGGTTGAAGAAACAAAACACGCAGACAGCATTTGCCACAATCTTGTGAACATAAAGGGGAGCCAGATTTATACAGCTAGAATAATAAAAGGAGGGATGCCAATTCTTAATGACATCTTTGAACTTACAAGTCAAAGCCATCCTACTGCATCTTTCTTATTTGTCTTATTTAATAAGACATCTTTCTTATTTAAGCCATTAGTAGGTAGAAAAAAATTAAAAGAAGTAGTAGCATCTTTAGCTATTTTTATCATAAATTTGACTTTTCTAAATTAATTCCTGTCACTAGGCAGGCTTTCAGGAAACATAGCACAAGATAGTTACATTTTGATAAGGAGAGAGAGAAAGAAAAAAGATGAAATAAAAACAGAAGGGAATTTTAAAAGCCAGCCTTTGCACCCACATTTTTACCAGACTGAAATAAAATGAGAGAAATAAAAGCCATCCAGGGAGTGTTTCGTGAAGGAAAATCACTCAATTTAAAAGGCTTTCCTTTATTTGGAGATTATGCCTTTCTAACTATTTTTGGTGTTAAAATATCCTTTAAAAAACACAAATGGTGGTGGGAATAGTAGTTGCTTTCAACTCCATTTATTTCTCCTTTTGAAATAAAAACAGGGCAACTTAATTATGGTCCCTATTTATTAAAAAAAAAAAAAAGGTGTGTTGGTCCATCACATCCAAGGCTTAAGAATCACTCCATCAGGGGCTGGGGTCTTCCCAGATGGTGCTAGCGGTAAAGAACCTGCTTACCAATGCAGGAGACGTAAGAGATGTGGATGTGATCCTTGGATCTGGAAGATCCCCTGGAGAAAGAAATTGCCACCTACTCCAGAACTCTTGCCTGAAAAAATCCCATGGACAGAGGAACCTTGCAGGCTACAGTCTATAGGGTCACAATGAGTTGAACATGACTGAAGTGACTTACCATGCCACCAGAAGATGGGCTGATGGCCAAGAGCACATGGATTCCATAGGAATCTGGTTGAGACAGAATAGGAGGAGGCTCAGCCTGAAAAAGGAGGGAATGAGAACATAGTTAAGGCAAAAACATGACGGGAGAGCAGAATTCAGGGGCCTTTCCATCCCCTTCCTTTAGGTCCAGCCTAGTCTGAACCAGGAGAAGGCAATGGCATCCCACTCCAGTACTCTTGCCTGGAAAATCCCATGCATGGAGGAGCCTGGTAGGCTGCAGTCCATGCGGTCTCTCAGAGTCGGACATTACTGAGCGACTTCACTTTCACTTTTCACTTTCATGCACTGGAGAAGGAAATGACAACCCACTCCAGTGTTCTTGCCTGGAGAATCCCAGGGACGAGGGAGCCTGGTGAGCTACCGTCTATGGGATCGCACAGAGTTGGACACGACTGAAGTGACTTAGCAGCAGCAGTCTGAACCAAGGACATGTTCTTCCAGCTATATCATATCACTCAGTATTATACTTACTGTTAGATCTTTGACTATGTAAATGAAATATGTATATTTCACAGTGCCTAGTACAATGTGTACTATTTAAGTGTTTTCTTTTAGAGGATTGATATAGTTAGTCCACACCTAGGTAAAGAAGGAAGACAAAAAAAGCAGAAAACTAAAAAGTAATATTTGATGTTTGGCATCCACTCTCTCATTGGATACTCTCACTAACTATCTTTTGATCACCACTCTATAGATGAAGAAATTGAATATCTGAAAAATTATCTGAGGCCACGTATGTGTGTGTGTGCGTGCTCAGGCATGATGTGCACGTGTGCGTGCTCAGTCATGTTTGACTCTGCAACCCCACGGACAGTAGCCCTCCAGGCTCCTCCATCCATGGAATTTTCTAAGCATGAATACTGGAATGAGTTGCCATTTCTTTATCTAGGGGATCTTCGCGCCCAGGGATCGAACCTGCATTCCTTGCATCTTCTGCATTTGCAGGTAGGTTCTTTACCAGCTGAACTACCAAGGAAGTCCATCTAAGGCCATAGAGACATTGCAAAGCATGGAAGCCTAGTCTGAACCAAGGACATGTTCTTCCAGCTTCATCACATCGCTCAGCATTATCCTTATTTTTAGATGCTCAGCCATGTCCGACTCTGTGCGACCCCATAGACTGTAGCCCGCCAGGCCCCCCATGTCCATGTGATTCTCCAGGCAAGAATACTGTAGTGGGTAGCCATTACCCTTAACAGAGTTCAAAACTGCTTGTTGGTTTTTTTTTTAGCTCTTATAGTTTCTCTTTAAAAAAAAATAAATTAGTTTATTTATTTTAATTGGAGGCTAATTACTTTACGATATTGTGGTGGTTTTTGCCATACATTGACATACCGAAATCAGCCACGGGTATACATGTGTCTCCCAGACTGAATCCCCCTGCCACCTCCCTCCCCATCCCATCCCTCAGGTTGTCCCAGTGCACCGGCTTTGAGTGCCCTGTTTCATGCATCAAACTTGGACTGGTCATCTATTTCACATAATATACATGTTTCAATGCTATTCTCTCAAATCATCCCACCCTTGCCTTCTCCCACAGAGTCCAAAAGTCAGTTCTTTATATATGTGTCTCTTTTGCAGTCTCACATATAGGGTTGTTGTTACCATCTTTTTAAATTCCATATATATGTGTTATATACTCTATTGGTGTTTTTCATTCTGACTTATTTCACTCTGTATAATAGGCTCCAGTTTCATCCACCTCATTAGAACTGATTCAAATTTGTTCTTTTTAATAGCTGATTAATATTCCACTGTGTATATGTACCACAGCTTTCTTTATCCATTGATTTGCTGATGGACATCTAGGTGGCTTCCATGTCCTAGCTATTGTAAACAAAATTGTTTGTTTTAAGGTGTAAAGTATATTGTGATTAAAAAGCTTTTACTGAAGAATATTAACCATTGATATTGTATTTAATTTAGATTAATTGTAAAATGAAGCTATCAATTTGGGGATTATAAACCAATTGCTGATAAAAAGTTTTTCAACCCAGAAGAGAAGGGGGTGATGAAGGGCAGAATTTACAGAATTTTGCTTTGTTTCTTTGGAATTTAAATTCATTAGCCACAGAAGTACAAAAACAGTAGTTTGGACTTTGAAACTCCTTTACAGAACTTCCTTAGCAGGTTGGAATTAAACCGACAAGCCATCATTTTACATCTTTACTAAAGTGGTACCAGGTCCTTAATCAGCAGTAATGTGAAAGGAATACAACAGAAGGGAAGAAGTCTGGGAACTGATTTTCAGAGTTTAATGAAGTTCACTTTAGATTCATTTTTTAAGGAAATATTAAGTACAACAGAACAAAACGATGAAATTTACTCTGGAAATCATGTCTTGATTGTGAAAGTCCTTCAATCCTAAACTTTGCCATTGTTCATAAAATGTTCCATATTGATAAATCTCATGATAGAATCAGAGAATATCTGTCTGAAACTATACATTTCAGACATATGATCCAATATGATTCAGCTCTATGATTTAATCTATAGCTGAAAAATGATGATTCAGCAGATTCAGCACTTAGTAATAAAATAAAACCCATTCTCCCAATCCTGATTTCTAATAGATTTATATATCCTTTTTGGCTACTTATAAATCTGGAGCTTTGCATGGTTTTAACTTCAAAGTTTCTTAGCAATGACCACACCTGACATCAGCCTCATTCACGCTTGCTGAAACACTGGAAACAATTCTTACTATCACAGTAATTCAGAACTTTCTTAATGCAACAAAAATATATGGAGCTTTTGAAAGCTCCACATATCCAAGAGACTTAGAAGTATAGCTGTGTGCCCTTGACTTTCCATGGAATGGAATCAGCTTTTCTCTATATATATAAAACACAGGGATTGACTACTTCATATGTTTTGGAAGTACATTTTTTAGTTTGCCTTTCTACTGCCAGTTTTTAAACTAGGGTAAAATTGGCATTTTTAGGGAGGACTGAAAAAGAACTCCACACAAAGGAGAGTTATATAAGAACTAAGTTTGAAGGCTTAAACAGTTCAAAGACAGAAATAGGGACTCTGTTCTCTGGAAAACCCCCCTGATCAGCAACATTTCAGCTAGGGTGACAACCTGGAAATCATGGGTTAAGATCCTGTGACCTGATTTCATTTGCCCTTCATCAAAACTGTAGACAGAGAGTAAGAAAATCAGACCTTGGTAGCAGGAAGATGCTCGATATTATCATTTAGGTCTTGGTTTTGCTAGCATTCACAGCTAAGTTTTGTCTTTTTCTGTTAAAGAAGACATCAGTTCAGTTCAGTTCAATCGCTCAGTCGTGTCTGACTCTTTGCAACCCCATGAATCATAGCATGCCAGGACTCCCTGTCCATCACCAACTTCCAGAGTTCACTCAAACTTTTGTCCATCAAGTCGGTGATGCCATCCAACCATCTCATCCTCTGTCATCCCTTTCTCCTCCTGCCTTCAGTCTTTTTCAGCATCAGGGCCTTTTCCAATCAGTCAGTTCTTCTCATCAGTTGGCCAATGTATTGGAGATTCCACCTCAACATCAGTCTTTCCAATGAATATTCAGGACTGATTTCCTTTAGGATGGACTGGTTGGATCTCCTTGCAGTCAAAGGGACTCTCAAGAGTCTTCTCCAACACCACAGTTCAAAAGCATCAATTCTTTGGCACTCAGCTTTCTTCACAGTCTAACTCTCACATCCATACATGATTACTGGAAAAACCATAGATAGCCTTGACTAGATGGACCTTTGTTGGCAAAGTAATATCTCTGCTTTTCAATATACTATCTAGGTTGGTCATAACTTTCTTTCCAAGGAGTAAGCGTCTTTTAATTTCATGGCTGCAGTCACCACCTGTAGTGATTTTGGAGCCCAGAAAAATAAAGTCGGACACTGTTTCCACTGTTTCCCCATCTATTTCCCGTGAAGTAATGGGACCAGATGCCATGATCTTAGTTTTCTGAAACGAAGACATCAGAATGGTGTTAAACACAGAACATCAGCACCAGTCAAGACCATCTGTGACCATGATGGACCAGGACAAAAACAAATTCATGAAGTAATCATGCCTGAGCACAGACAAAAAGGTAAATGTTCTTTGAGCCAAAAAAACAAAATGACCAAAAACCCCCCTCGCCTGGCATGTATAAACGATTGCTGCCTCCTTACTAATTATAGCATTCTCTCTTTCTAGATAAGATTCACTACGATACCTGCTTTTGAAGTCCTAGCCTTCAGTGCCCTAGAATGTGACCTTGTTTAGAAAAGTGGTCATTGTACACAGAGACAGTTGAGATGCAATCATGATGAAGTGACGTGAGCCCCTAATCCAGTGTGACTGGATTCCTTTTAGGCACAGGAAATTTGGGCACAGACAAGCATCCAGGCTGAACTTCAAGTAAAGATTGGTATTACGCTACCACAAACCAAGGGACTACCTAGAAGCCAGGAGAGAGGTCTGAACAGAGACTTCCCCAGTGCCCTCTGAGGCAACATGGCCCTGCAGCACCTTGATCTTGAACTTCCAACCTCCAGAACTCTCAGATCTCAAATTTCTCTCATTTAAAGCAACCGTCTTGTGGTTCTTTGGCAGCCCTAGGAAGTGAATACATACTCAAACACAGGATGAGTCTTTTTTTCCTGGCAGCATCGTATCCAAAGGGTACCTGACTTCCTTGAACTCTGCTGAAAATCACCTAAAGTGAAAAGTGAAAGTTGTTCAGTCATCTCCGACTCTTTGTGACTGCATGGACTATGCAGCCCATGGAATTCTCCAGGCCAGAATACTGGAGTGGGTAGCCTTTCCCTTCTCCAGGGTATCTTCCTGATACCAACCCAAGGATAGAACTCAGGTCTCCCACACTGCCATCAGATTTTTTACCAGCTAAGCCACCAGGGAAGCCCAAGAATACTGGAGTGAGTAGCCTCTCCCTTCTCCAGAGGATCTTCCCGACCCAGGAGTTGAATTGGGGTCTCCTGCCTTGAAGGCGGATTCTTTACCAACCGAGCTATTAGGGAAGTCAAAAATCACCTAACACAAGCCCAAATCCTAAAGTCTTTACTCAGACCCTCTTAACACAGTTCTCCATGCTGTCTGTGCTTTCCTGCATTACAATAAGTTGATAAAACCAACCTGTTTAACTACAACTGTGTTTCTGGTGACGTTTGGCTGAAAGGCATTGATACAACTCAGGAAATGTTCTTTTCCCCCAGTAATGTGCATAATTACTGCTTGTTTCAATTGCTTTAGTCATTTCCTCTGTTCCTGCCCCACTCTGCTGCTGCTGCTGCTGCTAAGTCGCTTCAGTTGTGTCCGTCTCTGTGTGACCCCAGAGACAGCAGCCCACCAGGCTCCCCTGTCTCCGGGATTCTCCAGGCAAGAACACTGGAGTGGGTTGCCATTTCCTTCTCCAACGAACAAGAGTGAAAAGTGAAAGTGAAGTCGCTCAGTCATGTCTGACTCTTAGCGATCCCATGGACTGCAGCCTACCAGGCTTCTCCGTCCACGGGCTTTTCCAGGCAAGAGTACTGGAGTGGGGTGCCATTGCCTCCCCACTCTGGGAAACCTTAATTTCATAGCAAGGATGTCTATTTTCTACTATCTTTTCAACATGGCAAAAAGGTTTCTACACATCACTGGTTGGATTTTATTCCATAACAAATCAACTTCCAAAGTGGATTTTTTTTATTGTTTCTACATCTTTAAGTTCATTTGAACTGCTTTACTATCTTTCTACTTTCATTGTCTCGGTGCCCTTTTTTCATTTCAATTTTAGCTTTTTCTCTCCTTATAACTTTCTGGTCTTATTTCATATAGGCCATATCATTTTGAATTTTATTGAAAATTTCACACAGTTTTCTCTGTTTTTTTCTTCTGGCTTCTATGATCAACCATTTTTTATAGGTTTCCTCTTTAAAAATTTTTTAACGTCATGAGTCCTTTTTTTGAGTCTCTTGTTCTGTAAATCATTTTCAAAATCACTATACTGTTTCTTGTGTATATAGTAAGTTAGATTATAGCTAAAAAAAAGTCACCTCTGTGAAGGGACATATCCACTGAGTCCCATCTAGATCAGCAATCCCTAGCTGATTCACAGGTCCATGGGAATAAATATTAATTGTTGCATGTCACCAAGATTTGTGGTTGTTTGTTATGCAATATTAGCTAATGGTATGCTATGCTTTCTCATTTGTTTGCTTGCAAATTTATTGTCCCATGATAGGGATGGGACATATCTAGAATCTACCAAATTAGGTGAATGTATACCCTTAATTTTACTTTCTGACAATTGGCTGCTAGCTGAATTTCTCTTTAAATTTGTAGCTTTTAATATTAATAGGTTAGTATATCCAGCTCCTAGCCCAAATTCTAGCAGCCAAGAAATTACATTCACCTTGCTTTGTTCTGTGGCACCAATGGGATTTTATCCCGCTCTCTCTACCAGTTTTCTGACACTGAACACAAAGAGACAGTGAAAGACGATTCCCTCCAGAGCTGGCATTCTCTAACTGTCCCACTTTAGTTATGGAAATGACATATCCCCAGATTCAGTGCCTTTCCTGCTTCTTGTCCAATTGTCTTCCTCAAGTTGCATCCCTAAGTGAATGTAAGAAGAAAGGTAATAAAAGGAGCACAGAAATGGTGGGCAGACAGGGGAATGGCAATCTTGTATCTACAAAAGTGACAGTCCTGGCGGGGGGTGTGGGGGCGGGGGGAGTGTCGGGGAGAAACACCAGGTTTTCTTTTTAGTCTAGTCCTTGTATTTCTGGGCCAGGAGCTGATGGCTTGCAAGGCATTAGGATTGTGCAGTCTCCCATGCCACAGTACCGGCTAGATGTTTCCATCCAGGTTGTACATTAGAGTTAAGGAAATTTCTCTCAGACTCTTAATTTTCAATGTTGTGAGCTTTCCTAAATTTCTTTCTTTCCTCATATATGTCTTTTTTCCTAGGAATTTTATTAAGAAGCAGATACAGGTAAGAGGCTCCTCAGCAGATGTTGTTTTAAATTACGGATTAAAAATGAATAGAGTGATATAACCAAAGTATATATTCTTTATGGGCAGAGACTAAAATCAAATTTCTTAACTAATTTATAGCATAGTATCAGCATACAGTAGTTGCTCAATGGATTTTCCTTGATAGAAAAAATCAGTTTGCTCTAAATCATAGATAATCCCTGATTATCCAGTTGGCATTTCTTGGCAACTGAGGAAGGAATTTCATACCCACGGCCAAGGTCAATATATTTTGTTCTTCAGATATCAAGCCAATTCACTATTCACTTGATGTAAATTAGTACCAAGTTCATAAGTTAATTGTGAAGATTGGAGTATCACTTAAAGCAGCCATTAAGTGGTGCTTTAAGCACCAAAGAATCACTTAAAGCACCACTTAAAACCGTGGTTGCCATTTCCTTCTCCAGGTGATCTTCCTGACCTAGGGATCAAATCCATGTCTCCTGCATTGGCAGGTGGATTCTTTACCCACTGAGCCACCATAAATCCCTTACTAGTAGAGCTCCGGTTCCTATTATTCATGTTTAGAAACTGACAAGTTGATGTACAGTCAGTGAAGTGCCAACACAATTAAAGTTCCAGAATGATTAACCTCAAAATAGGTACAATCAACAAAAAAATAATTACTTCTGTGTCAAAGGGGCCTCCCAGGTGGCTCAGTGGCAAAGAATCCACCTGCCAATGCAGAAGAAACAGATTCAATCCTGGGGTCAGGAAGAGCCCCTGGAGCAGGACATGGGAAACCACTCCAGTATTGTTGCCTGAGAAATTCCATGGACAGAGAAACCTGGTGGGCTACAGTCCACAGGATCACAAAAGAATCGGACATGATTTAGAGACTAAACAACAAACAAAATGTCAAAGGAGATATTTCTTGTCTAAACTTGTTCATGATTTAAAAAATCGTTGACAGGCATTAAGAGCAAGTAATTCCATATAAATTAGTATCTGAGCCCTAAGAGCAGCTTAGAGAAGTTTCCTTTAATTTTGGTATAGCAGCTCCCTGAAATATTCAGCCTTTGTAATAGTGTTGACATGTATTCAACACAAAGTGATTTTAGCCACTATTAGAAAGCATAGGTTGAATAAAATCAAGTACCATTGGAAAATCAGGCAAGTAAATATTTACAAACCATATTTACATAAGACAGAAGATTGAAGGGATTTTCTATTAAAGGCTTTTATTTATATTGTGATGCTTCACCTCAGTAAGTCTGCAATAATGGAGGGATTTAAAATGTAATTACCCTCTAGCTTTAAAAACCTTTGACTTTGTAGTTCTTCAGTTCTGAGGAAGATGTGTTTTGCTTCTCTTTTCAAGTGTATAAGATAAAAATAAATATTTAAGTTTTTGAAGTGACATATGGACAGCATGGAGAGAGCTACAGTCTGGACACCTACAGTCCATGGGACATGGACGTGATAGAGCAGCTAACACAAGATACACGTATGTGTGTGTGTGTGTTAGTCACTCAGTCGTATCCGACTCTCTGTGATCCCATGAATTGCAGTTCGCCAGGCTCCTCGGTCCATGGAATTCTCCAGGCAAGGATACTGGAGTGGGTTGCCATTTCCTTCTCCAACAAGGTATATCAGATCAGATCAGTCGCTCAGTCGTGTCTGACTCTTTGCAACCCCATGAATCGCAGCACGCCAGGCCTCCCTGTCCATCACCAACTCCCGGAGGTCACTCAGACTCACATCCATCGAGTCAGTGATGCCACCCAGCCATCTCATCCTCTGTCGTCCCCTTCTCTTCCTGCCCCAATCCCTCCCAGCATCAGAATCTTCTCCAATGAGTCAACTCTTCGCATGAGGTGGCCAAAATACTGGAGTTTCAGCTTTAGCATCATTGCTTCCAAAGAAATCCCAGGGCTGATCTCCTTCAGAATGAACTGCTTGGATCTCCTTGCAGTCCAAGGGACTCTCAAGAGTCTTCTCCAACACCACGGTTCAAAAGCATCAATTCTTCAGCTCTCAGCCTTCTTCACAGTCCAGCTCTCACATCCATACGTGACCACAGGAAAGACCATAGCCTTGACTAGGCGAACCTTTGTTGGCAAAGTAATGTCTCTGCTTTTGAATATGCTATCTAGGTTGGTCATAACTTTCCTTCCAAGGAGTAAGCGTCTTTTAATTTCATGGCTGCAGTCACCATCTGCAGTGATTTTGGAGCCCCCCAAAATAAAGTCTGACACTGTTTCCACTGTTTCTCCATCTATTTCCCATGTAGTGATGGGACCAGATGCCATGATCTTCGTTTTCTGAATGTTGAGCTTTAAGCTGACCTTTTCACTCTCCACTTTCACTTTTATCAAGAGGCTTTTGAGTTCCTCTTCACTTTCTGCCATAAGGGTGGTGTCATCTGCATATCTGAGGTTATTGATATTTCTCCCAGCAATCTTGATTCCAACTTGTTTTTCTTCCAGTCCAGTGTTTCTCATGATGTACTCTGCATAGAAGTTAAATAAAGAGGGTGAAAATAAACAGCCTTGACGTACTCCTTTTCCTATTTGGAACCAGTCTGTTGTTCCATGACTAGTTCTAACTGTTGCTTCCTGACCTGCATACAGATTTCTCAAGAGGCAGATCAGGTGGTCTGGTATTCCCATCTCTTTCAGAATTTTCCACAGTTTATTGTGATCTACACAGTCAAAGGGTTTGGCATAGTCAATAAAGCAGAAATAGATGTTTTTCTGGAACTCTTTTGCTTTTTCCATGATCCAGCTATAAACATCTGAATGCAGAGTTCCAAAGAATAGCAAGAAGAGATAAGAAAGCCTTCTTCAGCGATCAATGCAAAGAAATAGAGGAAAACAACAGAATGGGAAAGACTAGAGATCTCTTCAAGAAAATCAGAGATACCAAAGGAATATTTCATGCAAAGATGGGCTCAATAAAGGACAGAAATGGTATGGACCTAACAGAAGCAGAAGATATTAAGAAGAGGTGGCAAGAATACACAGAAGAACTGTACAAAAAAGAGCTTCACGACCCAGATAATCATGATGGTGTGATCACTGACCTAGAGCCAGACATCCTGGAATGTGAAGTCAAGTGGGCCTTAGAAAGCATCACTACGAACAAGGCTAGTGGAGGTGATGGAATTCCAGTGGAGCTATTCCAAATCCTGAAAGATGATGCTGTGAAAGTGCTGCACTCAATATGCCAGCAAATTTGGAAAACTCAGCAGTGGCCACAAGATTGGAAAAGGTCAATTTTCATCCCAATCCCAAAGAAAGGCAATGCCAAAGAATGCTCAAACTACCGCACAATTGCACTCATCTCATACGCTAGTAAAGTAATGCTCAAAATTGTCCAAGCCAGGCTTCAGCAATATGTGAACCGTGAACTTCCTGATGTTCAAGCTGGTTTTAGAAAAGGCAGAGGAACCAGAGATCAAATTGCCAACATCCGCTGGATCATGGAAAAAGCAAGAGAGTTCCAGAAAAACAAGGTATATAAGCATGCTTAAATTCTATTTTCATGCTTGCGCTGTTCTCTCTGATAAAGTGAGTCCAACAAAACTCACAACTTAAATTAACAACATTCAGAACTGTTGTGAATTTAAGGTTTCTAGAATTTTCTTTTGCTCCAAGCATTAATTTACTGCTTGAAAGCTGGAGAAAAATCATAAAATAATAAAGCAACAGTGTCACTATGTAAGCAACAGCTAAACTCCTCTTCTAAAAAGCCATAAAGAGCTATTTGTTGTACAGTGCCAGAATCTTCTGTAAGGATCCCAGGTCGTCTGCTGGGCAGACTTTCTCCAGCCCACACTGCCATCTGTTGGTAAAATTATGACAGTATCTAGCAAAATGAAACTTTGGTTGGTGATTGGTGAAGGCTTTTTGATTTGACTTTGGTTTGTGTTTTGAATTTTATTCGAATGGGCCTGGAAAGAGAGGGTTTCTTTTTCTTCCTGAAAGAAGTTCACAATTTGATGTAGTGATTAAGAACGCTGGCTGAGCTGTTTCCTACCAGTGTGACCTTGGCAAGTGACTTAAGCTCTCTGGGTTGTTGCTTTCTCATCTATAAAATGGATGTGCCTGCCACAGTGCCAGGAATGCAATATGTGTTCAATGAATATTAGCTCTTATTATTTCCTTCTTAAGGCAAATCTGAATGAAAGCTTCCCAGTTATTTTCAAGGAACATTCCTGAGTTTTAAGATATGTCCCATTCATTTTCTTATGTTTCAGTAACTGCCAATGGCAGAATATAGTAGAAAGTCTTCCCTGAAGTTTTAATTTCCATCTCTTGAAATTTTTCAGTCTTGAAATATATTTGATTGAGAATCATCCAGAAAATAACCTCTTTTTTAATGAAGAGTAGTTTTGTCTTGACTTTTTTTTTACACTTTTCTGTAAACCCAATTTATTATGGTGACAAAACTTTAAAAAGATAACTATAAACAAATAAAAGTATGTAATGCTTTGGAAAATGCAGCCCAAAGCATTAAGCATTAACTAAGAGCAGCTTTTAAAATATAAACTTAAAAAAAATCATTTAGTTTGGCTGTGTTCTGTTTTCATTGCTGCAGAGAGCTTTCTATAGTTGTGGTGAGCAGGGGCTACTCGCCTGCTGTGGAGCATGGGCCCTAGGGTGCACGGGACTAGTTGCCCCGAAGCATGTGGAATCCTCCCAGACCAGGGATGGAACCCATGTCCCCTGCCCTGGCAGGCAGATTCTTAACCACTGGACCACCAGGGAAGTCCTGGAATATGGGTATTATTACAGAAGGCAAACAGGGGGCATTCCATGCAGTCTCAGATTGGAAATTCACTGAACACCACTGTGACGTTTTCACATGGCTTCTTTCCTCCTGTTAGCCATCTTATCCACTTTCTTCCCTTTATGACTTATTTTGTAGGCTCTTGCCCTTTCCCGGGTGGTGCTAGTGGTGAAGAACCCGCCTGACAAGACAGAAGACATAAAATTGCCTCTCTTTTTTCAGCTCCTGCCAAATCTTCTCTTCTTTGATTACCTTCATCAATATCAAAAAGACCCTCTAAGAGAGCCATAGGGCCCTTAAGAATCCTCTTCAGAAGGTCATGGGGAGGCTAGTAGAGGATGCTTCCATGTTAGGCTCATATTTCATAAATTCCAGTGAACACAGTGCAGTTTACATAATAACCATGAGAGCTGCTAAGTCGCTTCAGTTGTGTCCGACTCTGTGAGACCCCATAAACGGCAGCCCACTAGGCTCCCCCGTCCCTGGGATACTCCAGGCAAGAACACTGGAGTGGGTTGCCATTTCCTTCTCCAATGCATGAGAGTGAAAAGTTAAAGTGAAGTCGCTCAGTCGTGTCCAACTCTTAGTGATCCCATGGACCGGAGGCTACCAGGCTCCTCCATCCAGGGGATTCTCCAGGCAAGAGTACTGGAGTGGGGTGCCATTGCCTTCTCTGTGAGAGAGTTGGAGGTTAACTTGGGCTTTTGCTGCATCTCTTGATCTCCACTTGAGAGCTTTGAAGCAGGCACCCACTTCTCTTAGAGAGCTATTTTTGGGTTGTGGAAATAAATGAAGACCAACCAATGAGGAAAGCAAAGGCTATTTATTCAGAGCTGCAAGAAAGTCAGTTATCATCATGTGTGTCTTGGCTGAGACTTAAGGCCAGCAGAGGAGTGGGAGAGCTTCGTAATGGAACAAAGAGAAGGCTGCAGATCTGCCCTGACTGGGGACTGTAGGCAGGATAACAAGAAGTGGGGCATCCTTTGTGACTGGTTGAGGGTGCACATTTGGCTTTCTTTAGCTAGTCCTAAGTTGAAAGTAAAGACAAAAATTGGGGAAGTGGTCAATTATTAAGCAATGGCCATTTGGGGCCAATTTGTTCAGAAGTTATTGTTTAGCTTCTTGGATTGTTACTGGAGATAGTAGTCGGACTGCCTCCAAATTTGCCATCTAGCAGACTGACTTTCTGGGCTGGTCACTGCAGATCAGAGGGTTGGTTGTAGCAGGTTGTGAGCCAGAGTTCTATTTTTTAAATATGATCTGCTCATTGTCGTTTAAATATTGTCTCTTGGGGTAGTGGAGGAGTAGGTTGTGGTGATTGTCCAGTGCTGGCTTCTTTCATGCCCTTTGCTGTACCTAACTCTGTCCATAGGGGCTGGGAGCTGTAGCTTCCCCCAGGGCACTCTGGAAAAACAGCTCCAATCTCCGTGGATGCTCTTTCTCATAACCACATCTATTTTGCTTCATGGCTTCTCTTCACTAAGTGCTTCCTCAATGTAAGCTCAACTGATTTCTATCTTTTAGAAATTCCTTGAGATTTCTGTTCCATTGATGATAGCCTTTTTCTATTGAGTTCTTATTTTTTTGTGTTGTTTTGATGGCATTTTTGTAGGGAGTGAAGTTAAGTATCTTGGTTCCATGATAACCAGCAGTGCTCTTTGTACGAGAATGAAAAGAAGAAACTGTAGCTTTCCACCCTTATTGCTCAGATCAGATCAGATCAGATCAGTCGCTCAGTCATGTCCGACTCTTTGCGACCCCATGAACCGCAGCACGCCAGGCCTCCCTGTCCATCACCAGCTCCCGGAGGTCACTCAGACTCGCATCCATCGAGTCAGTGATGCCATCCAGCCATCTCATCCTCTGTCGTCCCCTTCTCCTCCTGCCCTCAATCCCTCCCAGCATCAGAGTCTTCTCCAATGAGTCAACTCTTCGCATGAGGTGGCCAAAATACTGGAGTTTCAGCTTTAGCATCATTCCTTCTAAAGAAATTCCAGGATTGATCTCCTTCAGAATGGACTGGTTGGATCTCCTTGCAGTCCAAGGGACTCTCAAGAGTCTTCTCCAACACCACAGTTCAAAAGCATCAATTCTTCGGCGCTCAGCCTTCTTCACAGTCCAGCTCTCACATCCATACATGACCACAGGAAAGACCATAGCCTTGCTACTGCTTGGAAAAAAGTCAAGGCTCTGGTTCCTAAGACATATGTTCTTCTGCACTGCCTCCCAGTGCAGTGGAGCAAAACTACTTTTGAACTGCTCAACAAACACAATACTCCTGAACACAAAGCTACTCTTGAACTTCCTTATTTTCTAGGAATTTTGCTGAAGAAAACCCTATTCTGTTTAGTTTGAAAGATTAGGTGCATCAGAGAATTAAGTTGGAGCTACCATGGTTGTGGGTATAGAAGGTGAGGACCAGAGGCTGGAGGAAGGGATGATATTAATCACAAAAACCCATGAAGTCATTCTGTATATCTTATGCAAATAAAGTCAATTAATAGAAAATCTAAATTTTATTTGCACTAAGGAGGGACTCAAAGTCCCACCAAAATATGGTGATTTGCTATAAAATTATTACATATATTCCTTTCATAGAAATGACATTCTTTTTGATAGGGTCAATGTTTATTTGCTCCAAGATTATTCTTATACAGAAATGGTTACTAGATTGGACATTCATGTGACACTGTAGACATTATGTCACTTTAATTAATTTTAATTTTGAGGAGCTACATTCTTCACAGCTGACCAATTTTGGCAAAGTTACATTCTATAAAAATAAAAGAAGTTTTTCAGAAATGCATCCAGAAAATTATTCCTTAAAATTTTGCTATATTAGGTGATATAAATGCATCAAACCAATAGATTGTATATCTTAAGCTTGTATAATGTTGTATGTCAAATATAACTCAATTAAATTGTTTGGGCTTTATTACTAGACTTAAAACAGATCTTAGGGAAAAAAAAGCTATACATGGCTGCCCATCAATAGCACTTTCCTTACTATGATCAGCATTCCATTTAAATTGGAAGCATTTATATAGGTATAGTAGTTCTGCAAATTACTCTGGTCATTGAATATCACTAAAGTCATGACATTCTTTTGACTCAGTGACCTTTTCTTTCAAAGATAGTGTTGTTATATTCAATATAACAATATAATATAAGAAAAGAATTAATTTTAAAATTTAATTTGGGCTCATAGATAGGACAGCTCTTGTAAGTTACAGTTGGGATAAATCTTCCTAATATTTGTAGTGTTTTCTTTGTAAAATTGGCATTAATATCAATGCACCCAGTCATTTATTTAGTATTAATCATCCATTTTTCAGAAACACAATTTATTTTTATTCAATAATAAAAATTGAATACAGGGTATTCAACTATCTTGTACCCTTGATGGTTTCAAAGTCTTTATTACATTGAATCTTGTTGCTTGTTTCCTTTTACTTATGACACTAATTTCACTTAAGATAGCATGTAAAATTAAAACAGATTAAAAAAATTGAATAACATTTTTTCAAATGTTATTTTCTGCTTGTATTCTAAAACCTATTAATATCTCAATAATTTCTAAAAGATCATTGCATAGTGCCACTATTTGAGTTTCAGTGTTGATTTGCCAATTGTGTTTTACATAAAGTGTTCAAATGTATGTCTGTTAAGTGTTTTTACATACAATCTATCATTTCATTGTAGCCTAAAATCAATAATTTTAAAGAGATGTCCTACTGGAATTTGTTTTTTATTTCCAGCTTATCATACACACACACACACACACACACACACACACGACTACAATATGAGGAACAAGTTATTGCAGATCTTATTGCTTACTCTTGCATGCTTCCAAGCGAACCTGAAAGGGTGACTGACCCTTGGCCAACCCCTGGGAATGCAGCCCTTGGGGTGGGGGGTTTCCTTCGCCTGGTGATTGATGATTTTGTTGTTTCCATCTGGATTCATGGATCATTCTGTACCAGCTTGTCAAGCTGCCTTGTGCAAACATCAAGGTTGATAAAGCATGCCTATTTTCGCTGTTGGGGCTCCGAGTTTCAGTTTCCACGGCTGGTTGAGTAGCAGGATATGCCTGTGTGATCAGCATCCCATGAAAGCCTCAGGTTCTGAGACTTTACCAAGCTTTCCTGAACATTGGCACTGCGCATGACTCACTGCTGTTCTCCACCAGAGAAAAGGCACAACCTGTGTGGTCTCAGGTGAGGAAAGACTCAAGAAGCCCTTCTTAACTTAGCTGTGTTCCACCAGTGCAGCACTTTTCCCCTGCTGTTTTGGCTCTGTGTTCATTGCTGTAAGAAACCTTATTCATGAGCATAATCTGCTATTGAGTCTGGTGAGTCTTTATAGAGCATCGCTGAGCTTGAAGCAATGATGAGAATATCAAAACATCATATTATTAATTCTATTATCTACTGGACAAAATTCTCCAAATGTTCAAATACAGACATTTTTACACTTTGTCAGACTTTATTTTTGGGGGCTCCAAAATCACTGCAGATGGTGACTGAAGCCATGAAATTAAAAGACACTTACTCCTAGGAAGGAAAGTTATGACCAACCTAGATAGCATATTGAAAAGCAGAAACATTACTTTGCCAACAAAAGTCCGTCTAGTCAAGGCTATGGTTTTTCCAGTGGTCATGTATGGATGTGAGAGTAGGACTGTGAAGAAAGCTGAGTGCTGAAGAATTGATGCTTTTGAACTGTGGTGTTGGGGAAGACTCTTGAGAGTCCCTTGGACTGCAAGGAGATCCAACCAGTCCATTCTGAAGGAGATCAGCCCTGGGATTTCTTTGGAAGGAATGATGCTAAAGCTGAAACTCTAGTACTTTGGCCACCTGATAGGTAGAGTTGACTCATTGGAAAAGACTCTGATGCTGGGAGGGATTGGGGCATGAGGAAAAGGGGACAACAGAGGATGAGATGGCTGGATGGCATCACCGACTCAATGGACGTGAGTTTGAGTGAACTCTGGGAGTTGGTGATGGACAGGTAGGCCTGGCATGCTGTGATTCATGGGGTCGCAAAGAGTCTGACAAGACTGAGCAACTGAACTGAACTGAATTCACAAATCCAAACATAATCATCTGGATTATAAGACTTTCTTATATCAAGAATTGTTTATCTAAAACAATTTAACAATATTTAACATGTATATAGAGGCTTCCCAGGTGGCACTAGTGGTACAAATCTGCTTGCCAATTTAGGAGACACAGGCTCAATCCCTGGGTTTGGAACATACTGTGGAGTAGGAAATGGAACCCCACTTTGGTATTTTTCACCTGAAAAATTCCACAGCAGAGGAACCAGGCAGGTTACATTCCATGGGGCCACCAAGGATCAAACATGACTGAAGGACTGAACACACAGCATGTATATATTATGTTATTTTTACTACACTGTTTTGAATAAAATATCAAAAGTGTTTTATTCATCACATCTACTATAACTTTAATCGTTTGATTTTGTATTTCATCCCCTAAGTGATATATAATAATACATGGCATGAATGTTTATTTTTTATATAAATGTTTTGCTGTAATATTAGTGCATTTTGGTTTGGTTTCTGCCAAAGGTGTAAAATTCCCAATATCAGACTCAAAAAAGTTTCTTGGATGATCATCTTGTCCCAAACATTGTTTTGCTGAAATCTGAGCTATACGTTCATACATTCATCAATAACCAGTACTGTTCCTCACATTCCATACAGTATTCTTGTTTTTTCAAATCAGATTTTAATTTTGAACACATACCACTATGATTGAAGTCATATGACTAGGCTTGCAAAATAATTACAGTTCTCTTGGCCCATCAGCTATGGAGTTTGAGGGATCCAAGTAACATAGCACCTGCCTTATAATTTACTGGGAAAATAAGGTTCCATTTCTTAAGCACTACCAGAGCAGAAGCCTTATCGATTGTGTTCAATACTATATTCTCGACCTGGAAAACTGATTCATATTAGATATTCAAAAATTATTTGATAAATAAGGAAAGCATTTTCCCAACTAGCACTGTTGCTGCTGCTAAGTCACTTCAGTCGTGTCCGACTCTGTGTGACCCCATAGATGGCAGCCCACCAGGCTTCCCCGTCCCTGGGATTCTCCAGGCAAGATCACTGGAGTGGGTTGCCATTTCCTTCTCCAGTGCATGAAAGTGAAACGTGAAAGTGAAGTTGCTCAGTCGTGTCCGACTCTTAGCGACCCCATGGACTGCAGCCTACCAGACTTCTCTGTCCATGGGATTTTCCAGGCAAGAGTACTGGAGTGGGGTGCCATTGCCTTCTCCAAACTAGCACTGTAATCCTATATAATCACTTTCCTTTTTAATTCATTGTAAAAGAAGCTATCAATTTTTCAAACGCCAGATGGCGATGGTGAGGCCACGGGTACCACAGGTTTTCTTACTGCCACAGGGTGTATCTATGAAGTGCCAATCCTGCTTGGTTTACAGGACCTCTGTCCCCTAAGGCAGTGATGCCCACTGATTCCAAATCTCAGTCTCTCACAGGTCCCAGAGGTGCCCCAACTTTGGCTTCTGTATTAGTTTCCTGAGACTACCACAAAATTGAGTGGCTTAGAAATGGATGTTTCATAGTTATGAAGGTCAGAAGTCCAGAACCAAGGGGCTGACAGGGCCGTGCTCCCTCAACAAGCCATAAGGAAGACTCTCCTCGGGGCCTGGTATTTTTCTGGCTTGTGACTGCATGACTCTTGTCTTCATGTGTGTAAAGCCTCCCTATGTTTGCATCCATTTCTAAACTTCTTTTTATAAGGACACCAGTCATATTGAATTAGGGAATACCCTACTCCAGAAGGCAATGGCACCCCACCCCAGTACTCTTGCCTGGAAAATCCCATAGACGGAGGAGCCTGTTAGGCTGCAGTCCATGGGGTCGCTAAGAGTCGGGCATGACTGAGCGACTTCACTTTCACTTTTCACTTTCATGCATTGGAGAAGGAAATGGCAACCCACTCCAATGTTCTTGCCTGGAGAATCCCAGGGACAGGGGAGCCTGGTGGGCTGCCGTCTATGGGGTCTCACAGAGTCGGACACAACTGAAGTGACTTAGCAGCAGCAGCAACTCCAGTATAATGTCACCTTAACAAATTACATTTGCAATGACCTTATGTCCAAATAAGTTCACTTTCTGAAAAGTACTGGGTATTAACATTTTATAAAATTTGACAGAAGATGCAATTCAATCCATTGCAGATGCTAGGGTACAGGATATTATTACAGCTTTTATTGTAGTCTCTAGGGTACAACTATTAGTTAACACCCACTGGCTCGGCCATTGTCTCCAAAGCATCCTGAAGCTCAGAGGACCTTCTAAAGCTTAGCCACCAAGCTCCATGTCCTACTGCTGAGCCCAAGCCCCATGGTTTGTCCCCTGGTGGGGCCCCTAGGGGGCCCCTGAAGACCATTCTGTACAAAGGCCATATACCCACCTTGAGAGAGAACCTTAAAGGAGATTTTTAAGTTAATGTTATCTCTCAGGATGGCTTCATGGCCTTTCTATATTTTGCACATTTCCCCCTTTTTATATATACTGCAAGCCAACATGAGAGGCCAAGAGAAGTGCTTGCTTAAGCCATCAAAATTTCTGGCTGCAGCAATTTGCTCATTGGTATGCTGGCAACACAGACCATTTGGAACCAGACTTTTGTTTGCATTTGGAAGAATAAAAGTTCTTTCCTTTCTCTGCACCTAGAGCTCAAAGCAATTAACCCTGAATCTCCATCACACCCAAAGAAATGTTGCTTAAAATAAACCCCCCACAGCCAGAAGCAGGGCTCAGTGTTAGAGAGATTCAGTCTTAAGACATTCTTTAAGCTTCTGGTTCAAGCCCTATCTGATGAGGATTTTTTCAGTTACATGAAATTCTCTTTCTGTCCACCCCCCACCCCTGCCCCGCCCCGCCCCGCCAAACACACTAGTTAAGCCAGTTTGATTTAAGTTTCTAAAGATATATTAAAAAATGATAACCAGTGAATACTTGTCAGCTGGGGAACCCGCATTTCACTTTAAACCTCCCCCATCTCCTACCTTAGCATCTCCTGAAGGGATGATAAAATGTTGTGTTAAGATGACCTTTCCGTGGTAAAACTAGCTTCCTCAAATTACCACTCATCTAGGCCTGGTAGCATTGCGACCACAGGCAAAATGACAGGACTTGGAAAACATCCAGAAGTTTCAAAGATTCTTACAGTCTTGTGGACACTAAGAGTAGCTGGCTCAGAGCTGAAGGTGGCTGTGCACGTGCCACCAGCAGAATTCAAGCAGAATTTTTCCTAGAAGTCTTCTCCCAAGTGTTCTATAGACTTAAGAGGATGTAGTTTAAGGATCGAGGTAAAGGAGGCGATAAAACAGATAATGAATATTTTTGTACCAAAATTTAAATCGAGAAATTTAGATTGAAACACCAAAAATGTATTAGTTATTATTCAATTGAATCAAGATCTCAGAAGTATGATTATAGCACTGCATATATTCTGATACAATAATTCTAAAAATCTCAGAAGAAATGAGAGAGAAAAGGTAAGATAAATTCTATGAGTAAAGAAGAAATTGCATGAGCTTGGGAATCAAAGTTGAGTTGTAATTCTATGTCTGTAAACAAGTTAAATAATCTGTTTAAGACTTTCCTCATAGGCAAAAGAGGTTAATCATATCTACCTTGTACTGAGGTTTTGACAATTAAACAAAAAAAGAATGTATGTAAAATGTGTGGTCAACTACAATTATCATTGTACTGTTTTATAAGGAAAGGTCACCTTCAAAGGTGACCTTTTTGATCATTTTAGGTGTTATGAATTATGTGGCGAATATAAAATTGTTAAGACTGGTGACTCAGTGGTAAAGAATCCACTTGCAATTCAGAATACATGGGTTTGATCCCTGGATAGGAAAGAGCCCCTAGAGGAGGACATGGAAATCCACTGCAAGATTCTTGCCTGGAGAATCCCATGGACTGAGGAGCCTGGCAGGCTACTGTCCATAGGGTTTAAAACAACTGAATACAACTGAAGAGACTGAGCATGCACACAAAACCATGAAAGCCTTAGAAGTGTAGAATAAATGAGATAAAATTAACTTGACTCATGCAGGAAAAATAATTAATGCAACATAAAACACTCTGAGTTCTACCAAAAAGGACCATGCTTAGGGCAAAAAGCTGAAGATTTTCTAACACATAAATGATTGGTTTTATATGATCCCTACATCAGGAATCAGTACTTGGCATTAAGCAGCTAACTATTCCGAGAAGGCAATGGCACCCCTCTCCAGTACTCTTGCCTGGAAAATCCCATGGACGGAGGAGCTTGTTAGGCTGCAGTCCATGGGGTTGCTAAGAGTCGGGCATGACTGAGCGACTTCACTTTCACTTTTCACTTTCATGCATTGGAGAAGGAAATGGCAACCCACTCCAGTGTTCTTGCCTGGAGAATCCCAGGGACGGGGGAGCCTGGTGGGCTGCCGTCTATGGGGTCACACAGAGTCGGACACAACTGAAGTGACTTAGCAGCAGCAGCAGTAGCTATCTATTGGAGAAGGGGGCAACAGAGGATGAGATGATTGGATGAAATTATCAGTTCAATGGACATGAGTTTGAGCAAACACTGGGAGACGATGAAGGACAAGGAAGCCTAGTATGCTGCAGTCCATGGGGTCTCAGAGTTGGACACAACTGAGCAACTGAACAACAACAACATTATCTACTCATCAGCACTAAAACAGTTGGCACCAGAGCTCTGCCCAGGCAGGAAGGTTCTGCAATAGATGGCAACAACCTCAGCCAATCAGAGCTCCTCCTTTGAAGCGTCTGAATGGGAGACATTCAGACATGGATACAGTAAGTGACATAGAAGAGATGCACACAAAGAAACAACTGTTTAATAGAAGCCAAGACGGGTAGAAATCGCAAATAAACAAGGGTCAGTCATTAACCATAGGAGCAGAAGAAGCACCCAGGAGAGGAACTGCTGAAGCAAAACGTTGGAACAGGAAGCTACTAGCACCTGTCTCTGAAGGGAGGTGGCCAGGAGCTACTCCAGGCTCCAAGGCAGCTGGTAGAGCACAGGATCACTGTCATGGGCTCAGTGAGGGGGTCCATCCATGAGAGACCTGGCTGCACCCCTGCTCCTAGGGTTTCCTGTCCCTCTCACTTCTCAACGCATCCTCACAGCAAGCCCCCTGCAAACTGAGATGCCCTGAGTATGCCTCCACGTTTTAGGAACTAGAGCAGAACTGAAACCACCTCCTAATTGCACAGCCAGGAACTTTCACTTAAGTGATGCCAGGAAGCTCTCACTACCGTCAGCCGACAGACTGGCTGAGCCTGCCTCACCCGAATGAGGTGAGGCAGGCAATGTCTGCTCCTATGGGTCCTGTTTCCTCTACTTTCCTTTAGCAGTAGCTCTGTTTGGGTAACATTTTATAATTTTCATACATTCTCACACTGATTGTCTCATTTGACACTCTTTTTTTTTTTTTTTGAGGCAGCAGAGTAGTGAATGGGCTGCCCTTCTACTGCTGAGGTAAATCTGGAGACATGCACAAAAACTGACTTGAAATTCAACATTAAAAAAACTAAGATCAAGGCATCCAGTCCCATCACCTCATGGCAAATAGAAGGATAAAAAGTGGAAACAGTGTCAGATTTTTCTTTTCTTGGACTCCAAAACCATTGCAGATGGTGACTGCAGCGATGAAATTGAAAGACTCCTTGGAAGAAAAGTTATGACCAGCCTAGACAGCATATCAAAAAGCAGAGATATCACTTTGCCAACAAAGGTCCATGTAGTCAAAGCTATGCATTTTCCATTCACGTACAGATGTGAGAGTTAGACCATAAAAAAGACTGAGGGCTGAAGAATCGACACTTTTGAATTGTGGTGCTGGAGAAGACTCTTGAGAATACCTTGGACTGCAAGGAGATCAAACCAGTCCATCCTAAAGGAAATCAACCCTGAATATTCACTGGAAGAACTGATGCTGAAACTGAAGTTCCAATACGTTGGCCACCTGATCCAAAGAGTTGACTCACTGGAAAAGACCCTGATGCTGGGAAAGACTGAAGGCAAAAGGTGAAAATGGTGGCAGAGTATGAGATGGCTAGATAGTGTCACTGACTCAATAGACAAGAATTTAAGCAAACTCTGGAGGATAGTGAAGAACAGAGAAGCCTGGGGTGCTGCAGTCCATGGGGTTGCAAAGATTAGGACACAACTGAGCAACTGAACGACAATGAACAACAACAAGGTCAAGGGCTAGTTTGAAATTTTGCAAGTTCAGGAAACTGTTTATTATAGCAAACCTTGGAGGACAGAGGAAAGCAGTAAGAACACTGGGACAGAGGAAAACAGTAAGAAGGCTGGGACAAACTGAATCAAAGAAGAGCCAAACCAAGAGAAGATGGGATGCGTATATAGTGCTTGAGGGTGGATGTAATCAAGGGGATCCCAAGTGAGTTCCACTCACAATCATGACTAGTGTGCCTCATGATCATCCATAGGAATGAGAATTGCCACAATCCAGCCTGTCTAGTATTTATCCCATCTCCTTTCATGTTCAAATTTATCCCCATCTGAACGACAAATTGTATGGTTGACTCATAATATGAATCTGAAGTATTGTGAGTTCATAAATTGAGGAATATAAAAATATACCTTTTCTGTATAAGTAGGATAGAAAAACATATTTAGAAAAAATAACTTTTGGGAAAGTATCAGTGATGTAAGTTTCAAGGGTCTTCCCTGGTGGCTCAGATGGTAAAGAATCTACCTGCAATGCTGGAGACCTGTGTTCAGTCACTGGGTTGGGAAGATCCCCTGGAGAAGGGAATGGAAAACTACTTCAATATTATTGCCTGGAGAATTCCATGGACAGAGGAGCCTGTTGAGCTACAGTCCATGGAGTTGCAAAGAGTTGGACAGGATTGAGTGACTAACACTTTTACTTTGTAAGTTTCAAAATCAAAAGATTTGGATCTTTTTTAAGCAGATCAATCGGTCAGAGCAACTCTTTGAACATTTCAGTTCATGTTTCTGCCAACTGTGTCCATTGCATTTGTGGGTAGGGGGTCAAAATTCTGTTCTGATCAGTCTTTGTATGAGATTGGAACTATACATATCTGCTTCTTATTATTTGTAAAATGTTTAATTGCAATGTTTTGAACTCATTTTATATTCAGAAGGGCAATTTTTCTGTAGACAGAGATAAAAGTTCTTGAAAGCGCGGTTTCATAACAGCTGAATTATACTTAAAGGAGTGACTGAGTTTGCCTATCGTAGAAGCAGAAGTTGGTTGCTACTGCTACTGCTAAGTCACTTCAGTCGTGTCCAACTATGTGCGAACCCATAGACGGCAGCCCACCAGGCTCCCCCGTCCCTGGGATTCTCCAGGCAAGAACACTGGAGTGGGTTGCGATTTCCTTCTCCAATGCAGGACAGTGAAAAGTGAAAGTGAAGTCGCTCAGTCGTGTCTGACTTTCAGCGACCCCCATGGACTGCAGCTTACCAGGCTTCTCTGTACATGGGATGTTCCAGGCAAGAGTACTGGAGTGGGGTGCCATTGCCTCCTCCAAGAAGTTGGTTATGGGCACCCATATTCACTTGCCCATTTTTACAGAAACACTTATTTTCTTCACGTGTGTGTCTCAAAATTAAAGTCTGATACAGTCACATTTGCCAAAGTGACTACTGATTCTCCTACTTTGGGTCAAGATTTTTATCATACTGGTTGTTAATATTTCAGTTCAGATCAGTTAAGTCGCTCAGTCATGTCTGACACATTGCGACCCCATGAATTGCAGCACGCCAGGCCTCCCTGTCCATCACCAACTCCTGGACTTCACTCAAACTCATGTCCATCGAGTCAGTGATGCCATCCAGCCATCTCATCCTCTGTCGTCCCCTTCTCCTCCTTCCCCCAAGCCCTCCCAGCATCAGTCTTCTCCAATGAGTCAACTCTTTGCATGAGGTGGCCAAAGTACTAGAGTTTCAGCTTTAGCATCAGTCCTTCCAATGAACACCCAGGACTTATCTCCTTCAGAATGGACTGGTTGGATCTCCTTGCAGTCCAAGGGATTCACAAGAGTCTTCTCCAACACCACAGTTCAAAAACATCAATTCTTCGGACCTCAGCTTTCTTCACAGTCCAAATCTCACATCCGTACATGACTACTGGAAAAACCATAGCCTTGACTAGATGGACCTTTGTTGGCAAAGTAATGTCTTTGCTTTTTAATATGCTATCTAGGTTGGTCATAACTTTCCTTCCAAGGAGTAAGCGTCTTTTAATTTCATGGCTGCAGTCACCATCTGCAGTGATTTTGGAGCCCCCCAAAATAAAGTGACTTAGCATAGCATAGCAAAATAAAGTCTGACACTGTTTCCACTGTTTCCCCATCTATTTCCCATGAAGTGATGGGACCAGATGCCATGATCTTCGTTTTCTGAATGTTGAGCTTTAAGCCAATTTTTTCACTCTCCACTTTCACTTTCATCAAGAGTCTCTTTATTTCCTCTTCACTTTCTGCCATAAGGCTGGTGTCATCTGCGTATCTGAGGTTATTGATATTTCTCCCAGCAATCTTGATTCCAACTTGTGTTTCTTCCAGCCCAGCATTTCTCATGATGTACTCTGCATAGAAGTTAAATAAGCAGGGTGACAGTATACAGCCTTGACGTACTCCTTTTCCTATTTGGAACCAGTCTGTTGTTCCATGTCCAGTTCTAACTGTTGCTTCCTGACCTGTATATAGATTTCTCAAGAGGCACGTCAGGTGGTCTGGTATTCCCATCTCTTTCAGAATTTTCCACAGTTTATTGTGATCCACACAGTCAAAGGCTTTGGCATAGTCAATACATCTCAATAATTCTTTCTGCTCCAGTCTAACCCTTGAGCCAATATATTTTATACAATGTTGAAAGATTAATTTTCCTAGAATACTAGTTTCATTTTTTTAATGGAATGATTTCTTTATTCTATTTTTTAAATGTATATTTTAAATTGAAGGATAATTGCTTTACAATGCTGCATTGGTTTCTGCTGTATGACAACACGAATCAGCCATAACTATATCTCTCCTCCCTCTTGAGCCTTCCTCCCACCTCCACTCTCCTCTCATCGCACTCATCTAGGTCATCATAGAGCATCAGCGTGAGCTCCTTGTGTTATACAGCAACTTCCCATTAGCTATCTATTTTACACATGGTAATGTATATATATACCAGTGCTACTTTCTCAATTCATGCCACCCTCTCTCCCTGCCACTGTGTCCACAAATCTACTCTATGTGTTCATCTCCATTCTTTATCTGCAAATAGGTTTATCAATACCATTTTTCTAGATTCCATATATATGCATTAGTATATGATATTTGTTTTTCTCCCCCTGACCTACTTCACTCAGTATAGCAAGCTTTAGGTTCATCCACTTCAGTTCAACTGATTCACAATAGTTCTTTTTATGGCTGAGTAATATTCCATTGTATACATGTAACACAACTTCTTTATCCATTCACCGGTCAGTAGACATCTAGGTTGCTTCTGTGTCCTGGCTATTGCAAATAGTGCTGCAACAAACATTGGGGTACATGTGTCTTTTTGAATTGTGGTTTTCTCAGGGTATGTGCCCAGTCCTGGGATTGCTGGGTCATATGGTAGTTTTATTCCTAGTGGTTTTTGTTGTTGTTTGTTTGTTTAAACTTAGTTGTTTTTAAATTTTTATTTTTTTACTTAAAAATTTTGGCTATGCTGGATCTTTATTGCTTTGCATGGGCTTTCTCTAGTTGTAGCAAGTGGGGGCTACTCTTCGTTGCTGTGCACATGAGCTTCTCATTGTGGTGGCTTCTCTGGTTGCAGAGCACAGGATCAGTAGTTGTGGCCCCTGGACTTAGTTGCTGCACAGCATGTGGACTCCTTCCAGGCCGTGGACTGAAGCCCTGTCCCCTGCATAGCCTGGTGGATTCTAACCCACTGCACCACCAGGGAAGTCTTACTACTGGTTTTTTTTTAATGAACCTCAATTCTGTTCTCCACAGTACCTGAATCAATTTACATTCCCACCAATAGTGCAAGAGGATTCCCTTTTCTCCACAACATCTCCAGCATCCATTGTTTGTAGATTTTTTGATCATGACCATTCTGACCAGTGTGAGGTGATACCACAAGGAAGTTTTGATTTGCATTTCTCTAATAATTGGCTTCCCTGGTGGCTTACAGGTTAAAGCGTCTGCCTGCAATGCGGGAGACCTGGGTTCGATCTCTGGGTTGGGAAGATCCTCTGGAAAAGGAAATGGCACCCCACTCCAGTATTCTTGCCTGGAGAATCCCATGGACAGAGGAGCCTGGTGGGCTATAGTCCACGGGGTCGCAAAGAGTCGGACACAACTGAGCAACTTCACTCATCTCAATAATGAGCGATGTGAGCATCTTTTCATGTGTTTATTGGCCATCTCTATGTATTCTTTAGAGTAATGTCTGTTTAGATCTTCTGCCCATTTTTTGATTGTGTTGTTAGTTTTTCTGATATTGTGCTGCATGAACTGCTTATATATTTTGGAGATCTTTTGTCAGTTGTTTTGTTTGAAGTTATTTCCTCCCAGTTTTATTATCATTTCTTTGCTCACAAACATTCAGAGCCTCTCTGCCCTCTGCCTTAAAAAAAAGTTACAGACTCACTCCTTTGAATAAGTGTCCAAGTGTTTCATTAGTTGTTTTCATCCCTCCCAACACTCAAGTGGGCTTTAGAAAGCATCACTACGAACAAAGCTAGTGGAGGTGATGGAATTCCAGTGGAGCTATTCCAAATCCTGAAAGATGATGCTGTGAAAATGCTGCACTCAATATGCCAGCAAATTTGGAAAACTCAGCAGTGGCCACAAGATTGGAAAAGGTCAGTTTTCATCCCAATCCCAAAGAAAGGCAATGCCAAAGAGTGCTCAAACTACTGCACAATTGCACTCATCTCACATGCTTCTAAAGTAATGCTCAAAATTCTCCAAGCCAGACTTCAGCAATATGTGAACCGTGAACTTCTTAATGTTCAAGCTGGTTTTAGAAAAGGCAGAGGAACCAGAGATCAAATTGCCAACATCCGCTGGATCATCGAAAAAGCAAGAGAGTTCCAGAAAAACATCTATTTTTGCTTTATTGACTATGCCAAAGCCTTTGACTGTGTGGATCACAATAAACTGTGGAAAATTCTGAAAGAGATGGGAATACCAGACCACCTGACCTGCCTCTTGAGAAATCTGTATGCAGGTCAGGAAGCAACAGTTAGAACTGGTCATGGAACAACAGACTGGTTCCAAATAGGAAAAGGAGTACGTCAAGGCTGTATATTGTCACCATGTTTATTTAACTTATATGCAGAGTACATCATGAGAAATGCTGGACTGGAAGAAACACAAGTTGGAATCAAGATTGCTGGGAGAAATATCAATAACCTCAGATATGCAGATGACACCACCCTTATGGCAGAAAGTGAAGAGGGGCTAAAAAGCCTCTTGATGAAAGTGAAAGTGGAGAGTGAAAAAGTTGGCTTAAAGCTCAACATTCAGAAAACGAAGATCATGGCATCTGGTCCCATCACTACATGGGAAATAGATGGAGAAACAGTGGAAACAGTGTCAGACTTTATTTTGGGGGGCTCCAAAATCACTGCAGATGGTGACTGCAGCCATGAAATTAAAAGACACTTACTCCTTGGAAGGAAAGTTATGACCAACCTAGATAGCATATTCAAAAGCAGAGACATCACTTTGCCAACAAAGGTTCGTCTAGTCAAGGCTATGGTCTTTCCTGTGGTCATGTATGGATGTGAGAGCTGGACTGTGAAGAAGGCTGAGCGCAGAAGAATTGATGCTTTTGAACTGTGGTGTTGGAGAAGACTCTTGAGAGTCCCTTGGACTGCAAGGAGATCCAACCGGTCCATTCTGAAGGAGATCAACCCTGGGATTTCTTTGGAAGGAATGATGCTAAAGCTGAAACTCCAGTATTTTGGCCACCTCATGCGAAGAGTTGACTCATTGGAGAAGATTCTGATGCTGGGAGGGATTGGGGGCAAGAGGAGAAGGGGACGATGGAGGATGAGATGGCTGGATGGCATCACTGACTCGATGAATGTGAATCTGAGTGACCTCTGGGAGTTGGTGATGGACAGGGAGGCCTGGCGTGCTGCGGTTCATGGGTTCGCAAAGAGTCGGACACGACTGAGCGACTGATCTGATCTGATCTGAACACTCCTATGGCTCTACTATTGAGTTTTAATTTTTGAACTTGACCATACACCAGCGTTATATGGCCATTTAATTTTTTCTTAGTGCTAGACTTCATTTTCTGAACAAAACTGAAAGGTCCGTGGTGACAGTGTCCTGATTTTTTTCCCTTCTCAGACACAGGCAGTTTACAACTGATCTGCTAGACCCTAAGCTTCTTGAGCATGGGAATGAATCACCTTGTCCACAGACTCTAGCAAAGCATCTGATGTCAAATTTATATTCAATAAAATTGCTGAATTGAATGTGTTAGGATGGGTACACTACACAAGCTGAACAATTCACCTTTATGCCAGCAGATGTCGCTACATTTAAGGTGTTTAAGCCTTAATTTTAGTTACAATGTTAAACTAGTTCAGCTATTAAACTGTCAGGGTAAAGGTCTACCTCATCTTATTATAAATTTCTAAAATTTCTTTTTCATTGCTGTTAGGAGTTGTTCCTTGACTAGTCTCAAATTGTGCATTTCCTTTCCATTTTCTTCGATGCATCGTTTTTTTGTTTGCTGGACTCACAAATGATGATGATGGTCATAATAATGACTGAAATTTGTAGTGCTTATTATGTGTCAGATACAGGGTTGAGCACTTCACATATGTTACCTCATTAAAGACTCATGACATCCTCCCGAAGTAGGAACTCATGTTGCCTTCATTTTACTAAAGAGGAGATTGCAGATTACACAATGTAATAAAAAAATTTTTCTGATAGCTGCAAAGTGACAGAACCAGAACGCAAACCCAGACATTTAGACAATTTTAGCGTGATGCCTTTAAGCTTTTCTTCTGTCATTACACGGTTTTTGTAAACATAATTTTACTAAAATTTTAATCTGAGTGCCTTTATGTTTGTTTACCACAAACGACATATGTTTTAAATTGGACGGACTCATGCCCCTCAAGTTTTCTGATAAGCATCTCTTATACTTATTAGATTGCTACATTTTTCAATACCCATGTATAATTCCTATATACTAGGGGATACCCAGGGAAACTAGAGAAAAAGGATGCTTGAGCTTTTAAGCTTCAAAACCGAAGCTTCTCTCTCAGCTCCAAGCTGTACCTGGAATCTCTGGTGACAGACATCACTATAGCGGTTATCTTTGGTGGATTAAATGGGAGAAGCTCACAAAGGTCTCAGAGGCACTGAAATCACTGTGTATCTTGATCATGGTTGTGGTTTTCATGTGTGTGTGCATGTGTGCATTTACTAGTTTGTACACTTATGACTTGTGCACTTAACTGAATAAAAGGACAATAACAAGTTCCCAATAGCATCAGGCCTTAAAGAGTCTGGTCTTTTTTTTTTTTTAATTTTATTTTACTTAACTTTACAGTATTGTATTGGTTTTGCCATACATCAAAATGAATCCGCCACAGGTATACATGTGTTCCCCATCCTGAACCCTCCTCCCTCCCCATACCATCCCTCTAGGTCGTCCCAGTGCACCAGCCCCAGGCATCCGGTATCAGGCATCGAACCTGGACTGGCGACTCGTTTCAAACATGATATTATACATATTTCAATGCCATTCTCCCAAATCATCCCACCCTCTCCCTCTCCCAGAGTCCAAAAGACTGTTCTATACATCAGTGTCTCCTCTGCTGTCTCGTATACAGGGTTATTGTTACCATCTTTCTAAATTCCATATATATGCATTAGTATACTGTATTTGTGTTTTTCTTTCTGGCTTACTTCACTCTGTATAATAGGCTCCAGTTCCATCCACCTCATTAGAACTGATTCAAATGTATTCTTTTTAATGGCTGAGTAATACTTCATTGTGTATATGTACCACAGCTTTCTTATCCATTCATCTGCTGATGGACATCTAGGTTGCTTCCAAGTCCTGGCTATTATAAACAGTGCTGCGATGAACATTGGGGTACACGTGTCTCTTTCAATTTTGGTTTTCTCAGTGTGTATGCGAAGCAGTGGGATTGCATCTGGTCTTAAAGAGTAAACTATGACTGTTCATTTCCCAAATTGGTGGCAAAGGAAACTGAATCACAGACACATTTAATACCTAGGTACTCTTCGAACTATTTGGGGAGGCAAACCCGGAGAAAAGACTTGATTTCTAGCTAATCAAGCAGACAGGGGCTTCAAGTATCAAGATTTGCTCCCAAGTGTTAATGTTAAGTGACCTAATTTATAACAACTGGCTAAAAAGAAACTCTTGGAATCAGCTAGAATTAGAGCCAATTTGACCATAACTAGCTCAGCTCTAAAGCCAGCTCAGCACATTTCTGGTTTCTAAAAAAGCATTACTAAGATGATTCATCAGCCAAATGCTTTCACAAGAATGAACAATAATGAAGAGAAATAGCTTTGTTGGTTTGTATGTCTTCATTTACAGGTTTCTAAAAATTGCCCTTTCTGTCAAATATCTCATTTCTCTCCTTGACTTTTCTCTTTTATATTTCATGTCAATGTTTGTCTGAAAACTATTCAAGATCAAATTTAAAGCCAGAAAACCAGTCAAAACGATATTACAAAGGCCTAGATGCCTGGAGAATCCCAGGGACGGGGGAGCCTGGTGGCTGCCGTCTATGGGGTCACACAGAGTTGGACACGACTGAAGTGACTTAGCAGCAGCAGCAGCAGCAAATGGCTTAATCTCTGATATAAGGATTTCACATCTTCTAATAACTTACGTTTATGTTTAGAGCTACCAAAGATTTGTTTTTTTTTAAATGTGTGGAGTGATGAAGCAACTGGTCTACCCCAAGTCCCTCAGTGTAGAAAGTAGAAAGTGAAGTCGCTCAGTCGTGCCCGACCCTTTGCGACCCCATGGATAGTAGCCTGCACCAAGCTCGTCCGTCCATGGGATTTTCAAGGCAAGAGTACTGGAGTGGGTTGCCATTTCCTTCTCCAGGGAATCTTCCCAACCCAGGGATTGAACCCAGGTCTCTCACATTGTAGACAGACGCTTTACCAGTGTAGTCAGTTAAATAGTAATAGTGATGATGATAATAATAATAATAGTAACAGCAGCACCAGTAGCAGCAAATTCTATAATAGTTATCATTTTAGGAGGCTAGAGTTGCTTTAGCATACAGTTGCCCCTCTGTTTCAGTGAGTTCTGCATCTTAACATCAAAAGTGTCTTTTAAAAATCCCAGAAATTTTCCAAAAGCAAAATTTAAATTTGCCACATGCTGGCAACTATTTACATAGTATTTATATTGCATTAGGTATTTATAAGCAGTCTTTTTGTTTAGTCACTAAGTTGTGCCTGACTCTTTTGTGACCCCATGGACTGTAGACCGCCAGGCTCCTCTGTCCAGTGGATTTCCCAGGCAAGAATACTGGAGTGAGATATTCTTTCTCGAGGGGATCTTCCCAATCCAGGGATTGAACCCATGTTGCCTGCATTGACAGGCAGATTCTTTACTCCTGAGCCACCGGGGAAGCCCATAAGTAGTCTTCAGTTCAGTTCAGTCACTCAGTCGTGTCTGACTCTTTATGACCCCATGAATCGCAGCACGCCAGGCCTCCCTGCCCATCACCAACTCCTGGAGTTCACCCAAACTAATGTCCATTGAGTCAGTGATGCCATCCAGCCATCTCATCCTCTGTCGTCCCCTTCTCCTCCTGCCCCCAATCCCTCCCAGCATCAGAGTCTTTTCCAATGAGTCAACTCTTCGCATGAGGCGGCCAAAGTATTGGAGTTTAAGCTTTAGCATCATTCCTTCCAAAGAAATCCCAGGGCTGATCTCCCTCAGAATGGATTGGTTGGATCTCCTTGCAGTCCAAGGGACTCTCAAGAGTCTTCTCCAACACCACAGTTCAAAAGCATCAGTTCTTTGGCGCTCAGCCTTCTTCACAGTCCAGCTCTCACATCCATACATGACCACAGGAAAAACCATAGCCTTGACTAGATGGACCTTTGTTGGCAAAGTAATATCTCTGCTTTTCAATATGTTATCTAGGTTGTTCATAACTTTTCTCCCAAGAGAGTTGATTTAAAGTAGATGAGAGGATGCATACAGGTTATATGCCAATATGCAAATATTAGGCCATTTTATATAAGGAACTTGAGCATCCATGGATTTTGGTATTTATGGGGGTGGGGGTGGTCCTGGAACCAATTCCTCAAAGCTACTAAGGGGAGATGGTACCTTGTTTTTGCTTGAGAGGACAGTTTCTCAACCTAAATACTTCGGGTTGCTATGTACTTATTAGTTATATGACCTTAGCTTCCCTGAGCCTAAACTTTTTTTCATTAAAAAAAATGGAGAAAACCTTATCCCTCAGAGTTTTAGTGAATTGGAAATGTTTTACCACTGTAGGTGTGTCTGATATATAGAGGGCAACACACAGCTGTGTTTTCTTTCCCTTGTTCCATCTGGAAGACTGCCATGATACCTTTTTCTGTAGAGGCAATATTCTACTCTTCTCAATTGTCACGTGCGAGTGCTGCTTGTAGACAGTTGTACACTCAGCTGAGAAAAAAATATGTTGAGCTCTGCATGGGGTTCCTGCCTTTCAGCCAGTAGGTCAGTGTGGTCTCCTTGCAATGCGTGTGTGCAGTGACTGAAAGTCCTCAGTCGTGTCTGGCTCTTTGCGACCCCATGGACTCTACAGTCCATGAATTCTCCAGGCCAGAATACTGGAGTGGGTAGCCTTTCCCTTCTCCAGGGGATCTTCCCAACTCAGGGATCGAACCCAGGTCTCTCACGTTACAGGTGGATTCTTTACCAGCTGAGCCACCAGGTAAGCCCTGGTGTGTGTGCAGAAGGGTGGATAAATTTCTAAAATATTTGATTGCACCAGAATTTATTGTTTTACAAATGAACTGGAAAATGAAAATATAAAAGTCCAGAAATCAGTTTATAAACAAAAATGGATAGGTCTTATAAAGTATTGGGGGAAAAATAATGTAAATCCTTAGTCATGTCAACAGCTGTGCATCTCTAGTTTTGAGAAGATATTCGTTGACCTTATGGTAATTCATTTATAAATGAAAAGAAAATTAAAGGATATTTATATGCTAGAGCTGCATCACTGTGTCTAAGTAATATTTCTACAAAATAAGTTTGGGGGAACAGCCTTATATGAAATGAAAAAGCTGGTTATAATGGCTTCCTTCACCATATATTTAGGAGTCAAAAATTCTTCGGTTTCACCTTAGGTCCATTGTAAAGATAGAAAGTAAAAGTGTTAGTCACTCAGTCATGTCCAACTCCTTGTGACGCCAAATATTGTAGCCTGCTCGGCTCCTCTGTCCATGGAATATTCCAAGCAAGAATACTGGAGTGGGTCACCATTCTCTTCAACCCCTCAATAAATAAGTTAAAAATCCCTGCTGCTGCTGCTAAGTCACTTCAGTCGTGTCTGACTCTGTGCGACCCCATAGACGGCAGCCCACCAGGCTCCCCCATCCCTGGGATTCTCCAGGCAAGAACACTGGAGTGGGTTGCCATTTCCTTCTCCAATGCATAAAAGTGAAAAGTGAAAGTGAAGCCGCTCAGTCGTGTCCGACTCTTAGCGACCCCATGGACTGCGGCCCACCAGGGTCCTCCATCCATGGGATTTTCCAGGCAAGAGTACTGGAGTGGGGTGCCATTGCCTTCCCCGAAAAATCCCTACTGAGAACTAAATATATATAAAGTACCCAGCAGTATTTCACAGAAAAGGCAAACACCAGAAGCCATCTTGGTAGCAGAATGTTTCGTTGCTCCTCTCCTGAAGACAAAGGCTGCATCTGTTTCTGGCTGGTAGAACAACAGTAATGGTCTAAAAGGAACTGTAAGATTTGCAGAATTATGTAGCTTTCTCAAAGTACAAGCAGCCTAAATCCCCTTAACACAGTTATCACATCATGGGAAATGGTAACCCACTCCAGTATTCTTGCCTGGAGAATCCCATGGACATAGATGCCTGGTAGGCTACAGTCCATGGGGTCACAATGAGTCCGACACGACTGAGAGACTTCACTTCATTCCTGTAGTAACACGGAAAACTTGTTCAAAGAAAAGGAAGAAAACTTCTCAGGAGCAGTGAGTGAAGGGAGGGTGGTTGAAAAGCACTGGTCTGTTATATAAAGAAGGCTCTGGGAACATTAGACAGTATCTTAAGGAATCCCAAGGGGATAAGGTACTCAGGCAGCACCGGAAGAACTGAATTTAATTGAACGCCTTCTGAGGTGAAGAGGGCAATTTAAAGAGCAGTAATTTTAGCTCAGAGTCCTTGTGACTCTTTTCACATGGGGCACAAAACTATCCTCAGCATCCCTGGAGGATGTGGAGCTATTTCCTCCATCCTGCCGTGGCCCCACTAGATCTTTCTTCTTTTCATTCTTCCTTCTTTCCTGCTCTAAACACAGAAATACACACCCTTCCCTGCTCCCTTATAGAAAGATCTGGATAACTGTTTCCTAGGTATTTTCGGGCTTCCCTCGTGGCTTGAACAGTAAAGAATCTGCCTGCAATGTAGGAGATGCAGGTTCGATTCGGAGTCAGGAAGATCCCCTGGAGAAGGAAACAGCAACCCACTCCAGTATTCTTGCCTGGAGAATTCCATGGACAGAGGAGCCTGACGTGCTACAGTCCATGGGGTCACAAAAAGTCAGACATGACTGAGTGACTAACACTTTCACTTTCACAGAATCTTCTATGAAAGTTCTACTCCCTCTCACAGCTGTTCATTTTTCCCAAATGACCTCAGTTACTCTCTTCAGGCTTATCTCCCGGCCTCTTGGAGCAAATTCATCAGAGAATTGCATCCCTTCCCTGCATTCAGAAGCAATGAGTTCACAGATTTTACACGTTTCAGTTATTTTCATTCGAATCCTTCTCCCTCTAAAACATGCGGCATTTAAAGAAAATGTATCAGCAAGTTATTTGAAAATATTTGTGATTCTGTTTCATGTAGTGTTCCCATGAAAAGAAAAGAATATTCATCATAAGAAAATCATTCTTCTGCATCAGAAACCAGCCAGCAGAGTTATCAACCCACGAGCTCACTCTTAAGAAATCATCAGCATAACTCAGATTCATGCCAAATTCTTCCAAATGCAACATTCAGTTATTGGAGACTGGTGGTGACGATTCCATTCTAATTTCTTTTCATAGTTATGGCACAGAATCAAATCATTTCGTATTTTTGACTGGATTTTTGTGTGGAGGGCATTGAAAACCATGAGGACTTTATATTGGGAGTGGGGAGCTGTGGGCCACAGCTGTCCTCAGAGTTGCACATGCCAGGCTGGAGAGGCCAGATGTCCTAGCATTGGGGAAACTTGGGCATATCCCGACTGGAGCAAATAAAAGGGCCTCTCTGTGAGGTGGAAAGGGCAACCAAAATGCAAAAGACTCTCTCTCTCTCTCTTATAAACCGTGAGTTACTGGCCTTTCCCAGTGAATCATGTAACAGAGTGTCCTACATTTCTCAAACACTTCATAAACCAATGCAACTGTGCTTTCTGAAATACGTGGCTTCACAAGAACATTTATATAAGGGGACACAAAAGCCAAATTCTGGAAAACAGGCTGGGGTGGTTCTTAGAAATGCTTTGAGAGGAATGGGGCTTGGGAAATGCTAGGAACAGAGCAGTGTGGAAGGAGCTAAAGTTACCTCCATGGGAAAATGAAAATATTTATAATAAAGACATCAGGAAGCAAGATCCTGAAAAACCCACAGAGATACAAATACAGTGAACTGTGGATTGCTTGGATTGCCTGGGGCTGTTCTTGTTACTATTTCAGAAGGTCCATGAATCCAAAAAGAGAGTCAATAATTAATTAATATAATTAAGGTAATTCAAAATACCAGAGATCATTTGTAGCTAAACTTAAATCCAGCTTTTCTTACACAACCAAAAATATACACATACATACATAAATATATAAATAGGTAACCAAAAATTACAACACACAAACCCACAAAGGCACACAACTAACTCTTATTCTTCCTTTCTGCTATTTGAGCAGTTTTGTTCAAATCAGTCAGGTGGAGATGGAGCAAGGCAGGTGTTCACACAGGTCAGGGTGACCATGTGTGAAGTGCGTTCATGTGAAGAAGAAGCATCTTGGTATGAAATGTTGGTGCCAGAATAGGACCAGTTGGAGGCAGGGTAGACACATGTCACTCTAGGAGGGTAGCTCAGCTCAGGTCATCAGAAAAAGGTGATGAGGACACCCACGCAGGGAAGGGGGTGGCAGGAACAGGGAAGGGGCCCTTTCCTCCTCACAGAGAGGCTGTTTTATTTGCTCCAATTGGTATATGCCCAAGTTCCCCCGGTGCTAGGATAACGATAAAGAAAGCAGGTTTCTCTTGTTGAAACAAGGAGTTACAATCATGAGAGAAGACAAGAATTAACTGAATTGGAATTAGAAAAACTGATGTAAGTTTCCTCTTTAATCTAGACAGATAAGAGCGATACAGAGCTAAGGCAGAGACAGAGAGGGAGAGCGGAAGGGAGGGAGAGAGAGGGGGCAGAGAGAAAGAGCCCCAGAGAAGTCCTGGGAGCAGTGACACCCCAAGACCAAGTAAAGCGACAAGCGCACCTAACACCCTTGGTCTTTAAATAGCATTTTCCACTAAAAGGAACAAGAGCATTTTGGATAAATGGCTGATTTCAGGGCTAGATTAACATCTCTTTTGCCAGAAAGTAATGTTCAAATAATATGGGGAATGGTTTATTCCTGGCTCTAACTATACGTATTATGTTCTTACCAAGTGTCATCAAACATTTAAATAAACAACATCATTTCAGCATTAAAAAAATATGGTGACATGATTAAAGTACATAGAAATCCAATTAGAGAGGTCCCCACATACAAAATTTGGGACAATTTGAGCACTAGAATAATGACAATGGCATTAGGACCTATTAAATAAAGTAAGAAATGAGTATATATTGAAAAAAGTGAAGCAATGAGTCAATTGAAAGTTTGATGAAGAAAGGTTTATTTACACTGTCTCAGTTCCTTCCTGTCACAAGACACTCATAGGGGCTTCCCAGGTGGCGCTAGTGGTAAAGAACCCACCTGCCAATGCAGGAGACTTGGAGACGTGTTCAGTCCCTGGCTAGGGAAGATCTGCAGAAGGGAACAGCGACTCACTCCAGTATTCTTTCCTGGAGAATCCCCTTTAGTGGGCTACAGTCTGTAGGGTCACAAAGAGTTGGACACAACTGAAGTGACTTAGCACACGTGCACAAGACATTCATACCAAATATTTATCAAATATAGGGAATAAAGAGTAATTGTATCAATTGTATCAATTCCCTATATTTGATAAATATTTGGTATGAATGTCTTGTGCACGTGTGCTAAGTCACTTCAGTAAGAGTAATTGTATCAATTCCCTATATTTGATAAATATTTGGTATGAATGTCTTGTGCACGTGTGCTAAGTCACTTCAGTTGTGTCCAACTCTTTGTGACCCTACAGACTGTAGCCCACTAAAGGGGATTCTTCAGGAAAGAATACTGGAGTGAGTCGCTGTTCCCTTCTGCAGATCTTCCCTAGCCAGGGACTGAACACGTCTCCAAGTCTCTCGCATCCATTTTAACAAGTAGTCCAAGGTAATATTATGGGGATTAGGACAATTTGAAATTCTGTGCCATTGAATAGAATGTAAGGCAAAACCCATTGTTTCTGTGATAATCCTGCCAAAGATGTGTGATTTAAATAGATTATGAAGAAAAATCAACAAACTGACGTTGAAGGATATTCTACTAAACACCTGGGCTGAAACCTAAGACGTCAAGGTCATGAAATCAAGGGAAAGATGGGGAATTGTTTCAGGCTGAAGGATACTAAAGACATGTGACAATTAAATGCAAGACATGATTCTGAACTTTTACTAGAAAGGACACTGGACAAATGGAAAAGCTAAATTGAAGTCCAGGGATATGTTAGATGATAGTAATGTTATCAATATTAACTTACTGATTTTGATGGTTGATTGTGGTTATCTGAGAGAATAGCTTTGTTTGTGGAAATAGACACTAAAAAAGCTGGGGATGAAGAGGCAACACGTTAGTCACTTGAAGTAATTCAGGAAACAAATTTTGGTACTGAAATTTTTCTTAGTTTGAGATTGTTTCAAAATATTGAAGTAGAATGGCTCAGTCTTACAGATTAACTGGTGGTGGGCGTTTAATTGCTTAGTTGTATCTGACTCTTGCAATCCCATGAACTGCAACCCACCAGGCTCTTCTGTCCATGGAATTCTCCAGGCAAGAACACTGGAGAGGACTGCCGATTTCTACTCCAAGGGATCTTCCCCAGCCAGGGATGGAACCCAAGTCTCTTAAGTCTCCTGCATTGGCAGGAAAAATTTTTTTTTTTTTTTTTAACCACTAGTGCCACCTGGGCCTGGTTTTAAAGACTGGAGAGTCAGGCTCTCTAGTGAGGACTGATTGCTCATGATCTGATTTGCCTTGGGTTCCCTTCTCTGCAAAGCTTCAAACCTGATGTATTTTCAGGTTCTGTATTTCAGGTTCTCCTTACTTCATTCTATATCTCACAGGTGACAGTGAAACAGTTTCTCTTTTCTTTATTTTGCTAAGTTATAACTGCTTTGCCTAAGGCTAAACCATGATCAGCTAATACTGTGAAGATAGCTTTCCAATCTGAAATAAATCTGAAGATAGCTTTTTAATCTGAAATAAATCTCTGCACACAATTTAGTAAGATCTGTTATTCCCCAAGTAAGTAGATTTCCACTTTTTAAGTGGCAAATGGAAATAAGTTAGAAAAGAATAAAATCAGGCTGTATGTAAGAGAGTGTCTTGGATAAGGAAGAGCCCAGAGTATAGAAGGAGACCCCTAGAGACCAAATCCTAGTTCTGTCACTCCCTAGTTATGTGACCTAGCGTCACTTACTCTTCCCATGTCTTAGTATTCTCATCTGCAAAAAGGTTTAAGATGAATACAAACATCATGGCATAGTCTACCACAATTTTATACATTGCAATTTAAAAGAACAATGCCTTCATGACCTATTGTGGAGTGAAAAAACAAGTTGGTGTTATGATATTTAGGTTGCAAGTACACTAAATAATGCTGTATATTTGTGTGGGTCTATATAAATTCACATAAAACCTAAAACAAAACTGATTACACAAGAAACTGTTACCTTTTTAAATTTTTTACCTTCAGAGGAAAGGAACTAGATTAAAACTATGATAAAAGAGAATTCAGCTTATGGGTAATGTTAGTTTTCTACAAAGAGAATGATTGTATATCATTTACATAATTAAAGGTTGGTACTAAAAATCATGTTACAACATTTCTGTATTCTTTTAAGCACATGGTCAATTTTTGATTAGCGTCTTAAAAGAAGGTGAACAACGTGCTTGGATCCAAAATATTAAGCTGGAGAGGAAATTCAATGTATTTTCCTCTGGGAAGATAAGAAATGTTATTTGTTGACTTTGTCTCCAGCTGATTTCCAGCTTGGTGTTCTATAGAGACTAAGAATAAAAGCTGTCTTCATTTCCCAGGTGATCTCTAACCTGGTGGGAAAGGACACCAATCTGGAGTGACAAAAATAGTTGGGGATGGTAAAAGGTGCTATGAAGCCCTGTAGGCTTTAGCTGAAAGGTGACAATTTCTTTCTTAGCTCTTCTTGGTTGTTCCTGCTGTTACAGCTTGGAAATCTGGGCTAGTTAAGGTTTCATTCCGCTGGGGGTGGTTATGTTGAATGACCTTTGGAAGTAACCAGGTTTGGATTTCTCAGAGAGACCTTTCCACCCCTGTGTGCTTTGCCTCTCTGAATACACGCTTCAGAATGGCGAGTAAACATGTGCTGGTGACGAATCAAAGCAAGGACCTAGTCATGTTTACAGGGAGCTTCCACCAGTTGCCCTTCTGCAGTTTCTGCTCCAGCACCAGAAGTTCATCCGTAGCAAGGAAGAGGAGGTGGTGACCCTGCTGGTAAAATGGAAATGGGGAGCCAAGATCTCCCCTTACAACAACAGGGCCTCACATCCAGGCTGGAGAGATCCCTTGTGCTTTAGCTCTAGAATATTTAACCTCTCACTTTTCCCACTTGTAAAGTGGGAATGATAATCGCACCAACACATGTAACCCAATGCCCCATTTACAAAGCATTTCTAACTCTTAGATTTAAAAAAAAGAAAAGAAAACTTAGAAAATGCATCTGCATTACTCAGTGGGATAATGGACCAGGAATAGCCTCTCTCTGAAAAAGTTAAACTAATAACATTTTTACTGGTTATTTGATCTCAGTATTTGTGCCAAATGCAATGGATATAATACGATTTCTTATGTTGCTTGCATTTTTACTATGAAGCCACAGAAAGTTCAAAAATCAAACCACTGCCATTTTTGAAGGTGGAGAAAAGAATATAAAACAATTTTTTCCGATTTGATAAAACTAAAAGCTTTGGCTAAAGAGAAAATATAGTGCTTATATCCATTTATTCAAATGCCTTAACATGAGACTGATTTAAAAGGGCCTGAAGTTCAGGAGTTGGCAAAAATTGGAGACAACCAGGATGCCAGATTTTTCTGATGAGCTCTAAGGAGAAAATGGGATAGAAGAAGCCAGTAGCCAAAGGCTTCCATGAGAAGCAGAAATAATCCATACACAGTAGGTCTCAGAAAAGAGGAGCCTGAAGGACAATAGCCAGTCTCTTCAGTGTGTCTGCTAGCTCTGTCCCTGCCCGACCCTCAGGAATGATGCTAGACTTCTGGGAGTTTCTTTCTGGAAATTAGCTCCGGGTTTGGATTTGGAAGCTGCTTCTCATCGGTTAAGGGTTACTCACAATTCATTTTAATTTTTCTATCTAGAAATTGGATGTGACTCAGTGCACTTGGTCTGTAATTTTAGGCAAGCACAAGAGCTGGCATGAACCGCCTCCAGAAAGAATGTTATGAAGTTGCCACATACTCACATGCTGGCGAATGGAGCAGACTTGATCTCCATCTGAGCCTAGTAACTGCCTTGCACCCTCGTCAGCACAGCTCTGCATCTGAAGTGACTTATTTTATCCTAACCGTGTGATCCCTTTTACCTGAGCATCCATGATGCAGGTGAGAAGCAGGTGTGTTTTGAATGATCTGGATTGCACAAAGTGATCTTTCTCAGTGACTGCTATAAATTGCCCCACAACAAGTGAGGATCTAGTGTATTTTTTAACTATCACTTCTAAGGAAGGGTTTTGTGTTCAGACTCCTGCACACTAACTCACAATCCACACTGATGGGGAAATCTGTGATATGAGCCGTGTACTCTCTCATGAGAGTTTGGTTGGAGATTGGGGAATGAAGTGGGGAGCCTGGGGAATGTCTATTTCCAAGCTGTGTCCCAGGCTGTTCTGGTACTTGCTGTGATACTGGTTCAAAATAAATGTTATGAGGCTTTTCCCAGATAATTCCTTAACTCTAATTTCCCTGAGGATTCTTTTGTGAAACATCAGTGGCTGAAATAAACATAACTCTAGTCAAGCTTCTAAGAGAATGGGATGTGGTCCCCTTGTTTTGGCAGGAAGTAGTCTGTCCCAGCAAGTAAACTACAGATGTGGCAACTCTGTATCATGATCACTTAAAATAGTCAGCTGAATGGCTTTTTCATTTCCCAGTCATAATCTTATTCTAGGACTCTTAGTTATTTCAATGAATTGCATGAAAACTTGGGTTTAAGTTATAAAATGTCAGCAGAAATTTTTAATAGCAGCTAAAAATAATAGATTTATGTCTGTAGAGCACTTTGCTATACTTCTAAATGGCTTTATTTGATTCTTTACATTTCTGAGAGATTATCTGAAGTGTGAAATATTTAGAACTAGAAGGGAATGTGGGAGTTACCTGTCCAGGTCTCTACCTGATGAAGGAGTTTCCAGTACAAACTGCCCACCACTTCCTGCTCCCACCCCCCAAAACAGTTGCAGAGTGTGATGGTTGATTTTATGTGTCAGCTTGTCTGAATTCAAGGATGCCCAGATAGCTGGCAAAACGTGATACTGGAGTGTGTTTGTGAAGGTGTTTTTGGAAGAGATCTGCATTTGAATTGGTAGACTGAATAAAGAATATTGTCTTCACTAATGTGAGTTCTCATTAATGATTGTCATCATCTGATCTGTGGAGGGCCTGGAGAGAACAGAAAGATACAGGAGGAGTGTATCCTTAAGCCCCATTCGCTTAAGCTGGGACATCCATCATCTCCCGTCTTCTGACTTTGGTGCTCAGGGACTTTGGACTGGGACTGAATTATGTCACAGGGTTTTCTGGTTGTCCAGCTTGCAAATGGCAGATGGTGGAACTTCTCAGCCTCCATAATCATGTGAGCCAAATCCTATACTAAATCTCTTGTGTCTGTGTGTGTGTATTATACATAACACATATATATAAATAAGCATGCATGTATGGAGAAGGCAATGGCAACCCACTCCAGTACTCTTGCCTGGAAAATCCTATGGACGGAGGAGCCTGGTGGGCTGCAGACACAACTGAGTGACTTCACTTTCATGGTTCACTTTCATGCATTGGAGAAGGAGATGGCAACCCACTCCAGTGATCTTGCCTGGAGAATCCCAGGGACAGGGGAGCCTGGTGGGCTGCCGTCTATGGGGTCACACAGAGTCGAACACGACTGAAGTGACTTAGCAGCAGCAGCACGGTGAGTCATTTTAGTTGTATCCGACTTTTTGTGACCCGTTGGACTGTAGTCCACTAGACTCTTTTGTCCATGGGGATTCTCCAGACGACAATGCTGGAGTGAGTTGCCATGAGCTCCTCCAGGGGATCTTCTCAACCCAGGGATCGAACCTGTGTCTCCTGTGGCTCCTGCATTGCAGATGGATTCTTTACTGCTGAACCACTAGGGAAGCCTGCTTATATATATGTCCTATTGATTCTGTTTCTCTGGGGAACTCTAATAACTCTTGGGTCACTACCAAGATTTTGCTATCTCCTCAGATTGCATCAGCCTCCCTTTGATTTCCACCCATTTCTAGTTCTGTCCTGCCACACAGCATGCAAGGCATGACTAATTCCGCTCTGCACAAAATTTTTGTAGACAGCTATCATGCTGTCCATCTGCATATCCCCTTTACTCCTCTCTCAAACCAAGTATCTCCCCAAACTCCTCCTTTCCCAGCTAGATAGTTGCTATATTTGCTTATGAAACCTGCTTTCACTAACTTTGCCATCTTGCTCCTTTCTATCTGAATGGTTTCTTGGAATACCTTGCTGTTGATAGAAACAAAATTTTCTTCTCTTGGTATTATTTATTGTTAAAAAAGGTGGAGGGGAGAACTGGCGTGGTTGTTTTTTTGGGGGGGACATAATATTTCTGTTAAGAGCAATTTGATTTTTGGAAGCTTCATTTGCATTTAACTCATACTGAAAATGTGAAAATGCAGTCAATTAAGTTGGCTAATGTTCACATGTACAATTTTTTTTAATTAATTCATTTTTTTTTGGCTATGCTGGGTCTTCATTGCTGTGTGGTCTTTCTCTAGCTGTGGTGAGCTGGGGCTACTCTTCCTTATGGTGCCACTCCCAGACTGACTTGCTCCACGGCATGTGGGATCTTCCCAGACCAGGGATTGAATGCATTTGCCCTGCATTGGCAGGTGGATTTTTATCCATTGCACCATCAGGGAAGTCTTTCCATGTGCTATTAAGTCCAACATTTTTGTTTGAATAGCTGTGAAGTTGATTCTTTCAAATTTTATCTGAACCTCTCTATATATTTTATAACCATTTTTCATCTCGTGTGATTCAATAACTGTTTTGAATTCTAACTCTCTCATATAGCACGCTATAGCTCCTTTTTTGTCTCAAGTTCGAATTTCAAGCTATTGACTTGTTTTGTTCATTCGTTTTGTTGTTTATTTCTTTGTTTTGACTAATTGACCAGTTGTCATTGATGTAAGTACTATCCTCCCTGCTTTTCTAACACAGAGATGGTTTTTAAATGTATGAGAAGTATTGCACAAATGAATGATTCATTCATTCACTCAACAAACACTTAATGAACACTTACCGTGTGCCAGGCCCAGGCACTAGGGATTCCAAAGAGATCCGCTTGATAAAGTACTTTGGCCACCTCATGCGAAGAGTTGACTCATTGGAGAAGACTCTGATGCTGGGAGGGATTGAGGGCAAGAGGAGAAGGGAACAACTGAGGATGAGATGGCTGGATGGCATCACTGACTCAATGGATGTGAGTCTCAGTGACCTCTGGGAGTTGGTGATGGACAGGGAGGCCTGGCGTGCTGCGATTCATGGGGTCGCAAAGAGTCGGCCACGACTGAGCGACTGATCTGATCTGATCTGATAAAGTCTCTGCCCGCAGGGAGTTTGCATTCTACAAAGAGACGTAAATCAACGATTGCAGAGCATGGTATAACAAAGGAAGTAAACACGGTGGGGAGACAGAATAATTTCTAAAGGAGCTGCTTTAGACAGAACAGAGAGAACACAACTTCACTGAAACAGAGCAGGTAAGGCTGCCTTCCAGGAAGAAAGTGAAAGGTGAAAGTGAAACTTGCTCAGTCCTGTCTGACTCTTTGCAACCCCATGAACTATACAGTCCACGGAATTCTCTAGGCCAGAATTCTGAAGTGGGTAGCCTTTCCCTTCCCCAGAGGATCTTCCCAACCCAGGGATCGAACCCAGGTCTCCTGAATTGCAGGCAGATTCTTTACCAGCTGAGGCACAAGGGAAGCCCAAGAATACTGAAGTGGGAAGCCTATCCCTTCTCCAGAGGATCTTCCCGACCTAGGAATCCAACCAGGGTCTCCTGCATTGCAAGTGGATTCTTTGCCAATTAAGCTATCAGGGAAGCCTTACAGGAAGAGAGAAGAGCAAACAGGAAATCCTGAGACAGGAAAGACCTTGACCAGTATATACAGGGCTGAGATGCACGATCTAGCTTGGTCTCTGTCTGTCCTGTTCTGACTCTTACCTTGACGTCCAGCACAGGATTTCTTGGGTTTGCTCGTGACTTCACGTATCAGAGCACAGGGAGGAGCCGTTCCCTGGAACACAGCCCTGAGAGGAGAACACCAGCTGCTCACCAGCCCTCCTCTGGTAAGTGTGGGATGCCTCTCTAATGGATCATTTTACGGGACATTTCCATTTGATAGAGCATGTGAAATCTGAAGTCACAGGCTGAGCAGGCCCAGATGCAATGCATAGGTTTTGGAAAGTCTCTAGCACTATTAGAGCTCCGAGTGCGTGTGCCTGTCAGGCCAATGCTGGTGCACTGCTCTCATGGCACAGGACGCGGGGGATCTTGCAGACACAGTCCTTCCATTAACCTTATGGTTGCTGCCAAGTCGCTTTAGTCATGTCCAACCCTTTGTGACCCCATGGACTGTGCCCGCCAGTCTCCTCTGTCCATGGGATTCTCCAGGCAAGAATCCTAGAGTGGGCTGCCATTTCCTCCTCCAGGGGATCCTCTCAATCCAGGGATAGAACTTGGGTCTCCTGAGGTTCCTACATTGCAGACAGATTCCTTATTACCTGGCTCCCCTGAGGCTCCTTCCCTGGTGGCTCAGATGGTAAAGCGTCTGCCGGGAGACCTGGGCTCAATCCCTGGGTCAGGAAGATCTCCTGGAGAAGGAAATGGCAACCCACTCCAGCATTCTTGCCTGGAAAATCCCATGGACGGAGGAGCCTGGTAGGCTACAGTCCATGGGGTGGCAAAGAGTAGGACACGACTGGGCGACTTCACTTTCACTTTCCTGAGCCTCCTGTATTGCAGGCAGATTCCTAACCTTATTACCTGCTTTCAGTCTTCTCATGTCACAGAGATATTATGCCAACTCAGCAGCAAAGTCGTCTGGAAAATTAATATCGAGGTCTCATGATACCAGGCTTTTGCCCAGGTTAGCTCTGACCTCCAGTTTTCCTTCTTCCCCACATCATATTCGATGATGAGGACACGAGCTAAGGAGGACCCACCCTGTGGGCCTTTCTCAAAAGTCCATGAAAAATAGTAAAAATATGGTCAGAGCTCCAGAAGAAGAGAAATATTAATAAAAACTCAGTCTACATGGATTTCCTCCAAGCAGACAGTAGAAAACCATGTGTACTTATTTTAACAGCACTGTTTTAATTCTAGTAATGTTCTGAGAGGGATTTTAACCTCCCTAACTCAAGCTGGTTTTAGAAAAGACAGAGGAACCAGAGATCAAATTGCCAACATCCGCTGGATCATCAAAAAAGCAAGAGAGTTCCAGAAAAACATCTATTTCTGCTTTATTGACTATGCCAAAGCCTTTGACTGTGTAGATCACAATAAACTGTGGAAAATTCTGAAAGAGATGGGAATACCAGACCACCTGACCTGCCTTTTGAGAAATCTGTATGCAGGTCAGGAAGCAACAGTTAGAACTGGTCATGGAACAACAGACTGGTTCCAAATAGGAAAAGGAGTACGTCAAGGCTATATATTGTCACCCTGTTTATTTAACTTATATGCAGAGTACATCATGAGAAACGCTGGACTGAACGAAACACAAGTTGGAATCAAGATTGCTGGGAGAAATATCAATAACCTCAGATATGCAGATGACACCACCCTTATGGCAGAAAGTGAAGAGGAACTAAAAAGCCTCTTGATGAAAGTGAAAGTGGAGAGTGAAAAGGTTGGCTTAAAGCTCAACATTCAGAAAACGAAGATCATGGCATCTGGTCCCATCACTTTATGGGAAATAGATGGGGAAACAGTGGAAACAGTGTTGGACTTTATTTTTCTGGGCTCCAAAATCACTAGAGATGGTGACTGCAGTCATGAAATTAAAAGACGCTTACTCCTTGGAAGGGAAGTTATGACCAACCTAGATAGTATATTCAAAAGCAGAGACATTACTTTGCCAACAAAGGTTCGCCTAGTCAAGGCTATGGTCTTTCCTGTGGTCATGTATGGATGTGAGAGCTGGACTGTGAAGGAGGTTGAGTGCCGAAGAATTGATGCTTTTGAACTGTGGTGTTGGAGAAGACTCTTGAGAGTCCCTTGGACTGCAAGGAGATCCAACCAGTCCATTCTGAAGGAGATCAGCCCTGGGATTTCTTTGGAAGGAATGATGCTAAAGCTGAAACTCCAGTATTTGGCCACCTCATGCGAAGAGTTGACTCATTGGAGAAGACTCTGATGCTGGGAGGGATTGGGGGCAGGAGGAGAAGGGGACGACAGAGGATGAGATGGCTGGATGGCATCACTGACTCAATGGATATGAGTCTGAGTGACCTCCGGGAGTTGGTGATGGACAGGGAGGCCTGGTGTGCTGTGATTCATGGGGTCGCAAAGAGTCGGACACGACTGAGCGACTGATCTGATCTGATCTGATCTGAACTTACTCTGTCGGAGAAGGCAATGGCACCCCACTCCAGTACTCTTGCCTGGAAAATCCCATGGATGGAGGAGCCTGGTAGGCTGTAGTCCATGGGGTCGCTAAGAGTTGGACACGACTGAGCGACTTCCTTTTCTCTTTTCACTTTCATACATTGGAGAAGGAAATGGCAACCCCCTCCAGTGTTTTTGCCTGGAGAATCCCAGAGGCGGGGGAGCCCGATGGGCTGCTGTCTATGGGGTTGCACAGAGTCGGACACGACTGAAGTGATTTAGCAGCGGCAGCAGCAGCAACTTCCTTTGTAAAAAATGAAGAAACTGGCATGAGCAGCCTGCAATTTCTTGATGCCATGTAGAATAAGGTTCATGACAGCTGGATGACTGGACATCATAAAGAGGGAATTACACTCAGGTCAGAATGAAACATGCTGTTTTCATCTGTCACTCTTCTGACTGGGAAGCAGTGGAAGGATCAGAATCTCTGGGGTCTGCAGGACTGACCTGAGGCCTGTCTTTGCTGTTTACTATCTCTATGGAAACGTTATTTGCCCTTGCTAGCCCCAGGTTTTCTCCATAACTCAGGAATGCCAGTACTCACCTGACGAAATAAGATAATGTATCTACAGTGCTAATACATAGGTAAGTTTCACCAGATGTTAGCTCTTTCATCTTTCCCTCCCTTCTGAGCTATTTTGAGTTATGTCCAGGACTGTGTGTACTTTCAGTTTTCAGTAGGACAGAAAACTCTCTTATAACTGGAACAGCATTTGACACATTTCCTCTGCTCATACATAAGGGGGAATGACCTGAAAATCTGTCTGCAAGGCAAGCCTTCCAACAATATTGAGGAGACCTCTCTGTTCACCTTGTGTGGATATCCAGAAGTAGCCATTCTTTCTGATGGTGTTTAAAGAGGCAAGCCAAGAAGTAAAAGCCATGTGTTTAGTTCCATTTCTGCTTTTAACTAGTTATGAGATCTAAGATAACCAGTTAAGTTTTGCTTCCTCCTTCATTAGACCAATTGAATTTGAACATCTAAGCCCAACTCTTCAGCTATTAAATAAGAATTTCAGTATAGTCACTCGATGTCTTGGAATTGTGAGTAACTTGCATTTGCACTCAAAGACAACAACGTTATATACCATGCTCTTAAAAACACTAATTTCTGTCTGCTTTTACACATTTACATTTTTTCTTATTATTTTAAACTTTTTGTACCATTTTAGGGGCCAGTGAAATATGAGTGATGCATTAATAATCATGGGACCTTTGATTAGATGATTTTTTAGGCAAAGTATCAGGGAGATAAAATCATTTGATTAAGATCACAAGGCTAGTAAGAGAACACAGCTTTATTTGGTGTTTCCAACTTGACATTTCACTGCTTCACACAATTATACTGTAACGTGGAGAGCACACTCCTTCCTGCTGACTGTCAGAATTAATAACACCCAGATGTATAAGAGGAAAAGTTAGACTCTTGATATTAAAAAAAAACAAACAGCATTAAAAACCACAGCAAAACAAATATTCTCATTTCCTGAGCTAAGGCAATAACTTTTGTACTGTGAATAAAAACTGTCAACAGAGGATGTTGCAGCCAACAAGTCACTACTTGCCATCCCCCACCTCACTCCCCACCACGGTGACCCCTGAGGGGACTGAGGATGAGGACAATGGGTTACTCGCTGGCAAGCCCTCACCCACGCCCGCAGACGCACCCAGAGGGCACTTGCGATGCAAAAGAACAGGATACTGACTAAGGTGGCTAGATCAGATCAGATCAGATCAGTCACTCAGTCCTGTCCACTAAGGTGGCTAAGGTGTAGTCAAAGGAATGATTTCGACGATCCCAGCCACTTACATCTTCCCAAACAGGGAAAAATGCTAAACTCATTAAACCCAAGATACCTGGTTTTCTTTAACAGTAATCATTTGAAGCTCTATCTAGACTTTGTTGCAAAAACTCCTATATATCCTGGCTCCCCCCTTACCTCTTCAGAGCAGAGTTATCCGAGAGGCTGCATCTTGGGCTTAAGTCTTCTGTTTTGTCTGCTAATCAAAATATAATTCTAAACTTTTAGGTTGTGCTTTTTATATTTTTCAGTTGACAGTGTGATTATTTTAATTATTGTGTAGGTCTTTGACTGGATTGAAAACTCCCTGAAGGCAGGGACCTTGTTCCTTTTTGCTTATAATTCTATCACCAGTACTAAGCTCGTTGCCTAACACTGAAACATATGCAATAATTTTTGTTTGTAATTAAAGCAGTGCTTTGCATATGAATGAGTGAAATATAACCAGAAAAGCTTCAGGTGTGAACTCAGCAATTTTAAACACAACTTACAGGCAAGTCAAGAGGGAATAGGATGGTTCCAACAACAGTCCCAGCTTATCTCTTTATGTTAAATCATAGACTGTTTATCAAACACCCAGGTTGCAATTCTCATGAGGACTACTACAAAAGGTGAAGCATTCTGAGTGAAATATGAATTCGTGACCTAAAATTGGGCTTTTTTTTTCTTTCTGTTTTATCAAAATAAAATTCACTGGAAATACTTCATATAAACAATATTTATAAATAAAAGATCTGAGGGAAATATACTGAATGTGAGCAAAATGCCTCAGTAACAGACATGTGATAAAGGTATTGTTTACCCCAGACGGGGGGAAGAGACGTTGAGTCAGGCATCATTGAGTCCACTGGGTGGCGCTGCAGACTGATGCTGACCTCTTAAAGAGCGTCAGAAAATTTCTAAAGTTAGGCCTGTCTGTAAAAGTTTCTTCTTTTATTTGATTCTTTTTTTTTTTTTTTTTTTTCCTGTAGTCACGGACTTTATTGTTTGAATATTAACAACTATTATTCTAGACACACATTTTAATTTCTTACAAAATTCTGCATTCCACGTTGCTAGGTCTCTTCATTCTCCATTTTATGCCACATTTTCATGGAAAGGTATTTCCCTGAATCATAATCTGCCTGATTGTGTGTTTGTTGTTATGGTTGCTGTGGTCTAGTCGCTAAGTTGTGAACTCAAGGATCATAGACGCCCAAGTTTTTTTGTCCATGGGGTTCTCTAGGCAAGAATACTGGAGTGGGTTGCCATTTCCTTCTCCATTTTATTTGATTCTTACAACAGCTCTATGAGGAATGTAGCCTGTGTATTCCTATCCCTTAAACACCGACTTTAGACACCATTAATCATTAGAAACTGCCTTTCTGGAGATTTGTAATACATATTAATGGAGATTTTCTCTTTAAAATGGCCCATTCACTTTTGAGCTGCATATTCCAAAGTTATTTACTGGTAACTTTTGGTTCCTTTCTCCACTTTCAAGTGTCTGTCTCAAAAAGACAGTCTCTGTGGAAGGGAGACTGAAATAGCTGGGCTACACATTCCTGGGGCTGAGGTGGGGTTCACTGCTCAGTAAAGATACCAGGGGACTCACAAGAAGCCCCAACGTCTGGTGTCAGAGCCATGGGCATTTATCAATTTAAACTTTTTAGAGGTTCTATTTTAGCATTTTCAAGAAGGGAAGGGAAAAATTTTACCATTTGCCTCACTAGTCTAATAACATAAAATGAGTTAATATATAATGGTGGGAAGTGTTCTGTAAATGTAGGTTTTCATTACTTTCTGTGGAAACTTGCTCCATTTTCATTAAAATTCTTCCCATTCTTTAATGATGTTCAAACGATAAGTCCCATATTGAAGACTCTCTTAACCTTTCAAACCCGAAGGTGGCAGCTTGCTGTGTCTGATCATTAGTTAACTAATCAATAGCAGTGTATTTTGGGGGTATTTTCTTTTATTGGACTTCCCTGGTGGCTCAGATGGTAAAATGTCTGCCTACAATGCGGAGACCTGGGTTTGATCCCTGGGTCGGGAAGATCTCCTGGAGAAGGAAATAGCAACCCAGTCTAGTATTCTTGCACGGAAAATCCCATGGGTGGAGGAGCCTGATAGGCTACAGTCCATGGAGTCTCAATCGGACACAACCCAGTGACTTCACTTTATTACCTTTATAGTTTTATCTTTCATGTTTAGGTCCTTTTCAATCTAAATGTTTATTTTTAAATGTCGTGTGAAATAGAGATCTAATTTATTTTTCTTCAAATAAATGAGCTAAATTTCCTAACATCATTTAGTAAATATTCTGTTTTCTCAAAAAAAAAAAAAATCCTTTTAGATTTACACTGGAAATTTACTAAACATAAATTTTGGGAGGATCAATATTTTTGCAAAATTGTGACATCTGGTCCACTAACATAACGTACATAACATAATAGAGCTAATTTTTTTTTTTCTCTATAAACAAAAAAAATTTTTTTTTCCTGTACTAAAAGTTAAAACTTTTATTGCTGGTAGAGAAACACTGATTTGTGTAGGTAGATACTGGATGAGGCATTCTTGATGAGCTTCCAAATAGGTTTTATAGTTTGTTGATCTCTTTGGCATTTCTGTGTAAATAATTTCTGCAGCCATGACAATGTCGTCTTTTCTTTCCTGATTCTTACACTTCTTATGTCTTTTTCTAGTTTTGTTTTTATTTGTTTTGCATGGCTGGGACCTTGAAAACTATGGAATATGTTGAATAATGACAAGGATTCATGTTGTCAGACTCTCCTTTTCTCTCTGTCTCTTATCACTTTCTCTCCCTCTATTTCTCTATCTCTCTGTCCCTTTCTTCATTGTGGGATTTTCATTTAAACAGAGTTTAAAAAATATTGAAATAGAGACTTGCATTTTCTCTGTTTAGTAATATTTTTTTTTGTTAATTAATAGCCTACAATTTACTGGTTGCGGCTGGAAGTGTGGCATGCCTGGGAATCTGAGCACACAAGACTGTTCTCTATGCTTCCAAAGGCACACAGTGAGAGGGGCTGATTGGAAGCTGCGTTTTAGGTTATGAAACTTACAGACAGAAGGTCTTCGCAGTCCCAGCTCCTCACTCCCCAGGCAAGTACCAACAGCACCATTATTTACTGTCTTGTTAAATTAAAATACATTTTTCCTACTCTGACCTGTTACCTCAGATATTCTACAGTACAAGAGAAGTGCTTTTAGTCCTAATTTGGGAGAAAAGAAACCAAGCCTCAGAGAGACTGAGTTTCAACAATTAGAAATTTTCCTAATTTATTATGCTGCTGTCCCTCAACATATCTCTTCTTGGCTTCCTGTTCTTTGGGGCCCAGGAGAGCCTGGTCATCTTTTTCCTTGTTCTTTTATAGAAAATAGTAAAATTTTTAGATGGTTATAAATAATGTGTGAGTCAATGAACGATCTGCTCTAAAGACGGTGCCTTAAATATTCCTAGATCATAAACCAGGGAGCCTCTCTGCTTCGTTTCCAAAGCTGGTGATGGAATTCTGATGGACATTGGGGCCACCAGGTGTGTGCATATGATTAGAAGCTGGGAACAGTCTATGTCAAGCTGGAGTGATGGATTTTGTGTTATCTAATGCCAAACTGGGCTTCCCAGGTGGCTCAGTGGTAGAGAACCCACCTGCCACTACGGAAGATGAAGGAGACACGGGTTCGATCCCTGGGTTGGGAAGATCCCCTGGTAAAGGAAATGACAGCTCATCCCAGTATTCCTGCCTGGAGAATGCCCATGGACAGAGGAGCCTGGCGGGCTGCAGGCCATGAGCAGAGGAGCCTGGCGGGCTGCAGTCCATGAGGTCGCAAAGAGCAGGACACGACTGAGCACGCACAGCACGATGCCAAACTAGTGTCCACGTAAGCTTCCTTCCTCCCTGCTGCACCATTGGGAGAAGCAGAGCTTTCACGCCTCGGTTTCTGGGATTTTGCTTATAGTTGTGTTCCTCCTGTATGAACAGACAAGAATACAAAAGAAAGGCTGGCCCACTGAATTTTACATAATTGCATATGACGTTAGACTCTAACACTTGCAGAAGTTTCTGGCTGCAGACTCATTTCACTTGGCCAACTAGTGGTTTTTGGTTTTGATTTTAACTATGATTTTAATTTCAATGCTTTTAAGATAAAACGCATGTTCATGGCTTCTTTTGTCTTAATCTAATTGGATTTACAGCCCTGGCTCCTGAAGGCACTGAGTTTGTGACCCCTGGAGCTGGTAGTGACTCCCGTGTCCTGACATTTTTATGGTTCTGTGATATTAGAAAGGACAGGATAGTTGATAGAAAGAATGACTTGAAGGAATGTGGGTATGGTTGGAAGGGAAAGTATTATCCCCCTCCTCAGGTCACTTTTATGAAAACATTCAGGTATGCTATAGGCACGAAACAGCTGGAAAATCAAGATGATTCCTAGCTGTGTTAGAAAGAGTGTAGCCAGAGTGAATGAAGTTGCTGAGCTGTTAGGTTTTAAGCACTGTGGACCAGGCAAAAGTCATGCATAGCTGCAAAGGGCAACCTTGAAAGTCAAGTCCCCTGTCTCAGTGAGCTTACTGTTTTGTTTGTTCTGCAACATGAAACCAGATTGCTGTGTCTTCATTTCACCAGATGAAAAAGTCGACAAGTGGCAGAAGAGTTGCATTACACAGAAATTTTTTAAGCCCTAGACTCACACAAGTGAGACTTTGAACTTTTAAAAAGTATGAACAATTAGGACAGCTTAAAAAAAAATCAACCAGCAACCAAGACACTTTCTCTGTGTCTCACCTTTAAAATCCTAATTCTGTGTTATTGGAAGCCTTTATGCTTGCCCATGCACATCAAATTTCTGAAAGGATACACACAAAAAAGCTTACTATGGTTATCTCCAACAAGGGAAAATTGGGATGGGAATTGTTGAGCATCGAGACAGTTTTGAGATTATTACTTCTTTTGACCCATCAAGTTTTTATTTATTTACCTTAACAACAGCATGTTATCCATTTACATATAAAAAAAGAAAATCTAAGGAAGCATCATGTATTTCACATTCTTTCCTCCTCCCTAATTATCTATTCTTCTGTTTGTTATGATTTTAACAGTTGTCACATGTGTTTGAGAGACTGTATTTTCTCTAAACATATCGCAAATTGTCCATTATTATTAGGTAGCACATAATCAAATTCAAGTATCGGATCTTTTCTGTATGTCCCTTTTCCATGATCTTTCAGAGGAAAATATAATCATTGTTTGCAATTCGGACTCCAAGTTGTTTCCAGATTAACCCTAATTAATCTAATGAAGTGAACTCTAATTAATTACCACCGAAACAAATAGATTTGTCCTGACCTTCTCTAGCAACACTGCCACACACTTGAAATCAGATGGCTTAGGTCTGGCTAGGGAAGGCAATGACTTTGGCCTCTGGAATGCCAAAGTGGCAGTAAAATAAGGTTGAGCAGAACCTTAACCATGTTAAAACCAACCGGATGTCACGAACAAATTGGCAGCCACTCATCTGTTTTATATACGTGTCTGTAAAGTGACACTATGTCTTCATGCTCCTAATCCTTGTTCTGCTGTTGACCAGGGTGATTATCTGTCCATGTGTTTTCTTGTGAACAGTCTGTACCCTCTATATTGTTGTTACAGCATCGTCATCATGCCTGCTATGGTACAGTAGGCGGGGCAGAGAATAAACCACACCGAAATGAGGAAACCGAGAACCCTGCCTGTCGGAGTCCACGGTTTCCAAGCTGTCCAAACACACAAACATAATGTTATAAGTAAACACTGAATAAGCATCTAGGACCGCTCTGTTCTTGCTGCTAGAGTCCTTCACAGAAAAGGTGTGGAAAGCAAACAAAACGTGTGTGTGTGTGTGTGTGTGTGTGTGTATGAAACATGTTCTTATAGAGCGAATATGCAGTGGCCAAAGCAAATCAGGAAAGATCCTAGGTCAGCCACATGAAATCTAAGCGATAATAATTTGTTATTTTTGGTGACTGGCTAACAATTTTCAGCAATGTGAAAACACATTTAACCAGTTTCTCCAGTTGGGTTTAATTAATGTGGGTGAGTGTGTTTTTCTTAACAGAAGTGTTGTTCTGATTCACAGCAGGTTAGGTTTAACATCATTCTGCTCCCAGTATAAGGCTTGAGGCATATAGAGTAGGATTTTAGGAGCATTTTGATGGATGAGGTGAGAAATGTCTTAACAGGATGGGGTAGAGATTGAGTACAATGAGTAACATCTTGCCTTGCCAAGTACACTGATTGATTATCTATTGGCTGATTCATCACATCCTGGGGATATTGGAGAAACTAGTGGGTGGTTTTTGTCCTAAATGGTATTGTTGCAGCTGAGACAACCACTCCAATAAGTGGAGTCGATCACGTTAAAGAAATAAACTACATTAATACATCCTTCTTCTTCCTTCATTCCCATCAATTCATGAAGTTCCATTGATTTGAGGCCTTCAGAATCTCTCTGTCCTTTTTTTCCCACCACCAATGGAATGATTGTCAGAAGTCTCCTAAGTGGCTTTCTTATTATTTTTTTAATCCCAAAGCTATCCCCACAATTACAACCCTTGCCAAGAGTCACCAGAATGTGCCTTTTGATCATGCCTTTTCTTCATGGAAAACCTCCAAGTGTTTCATTTTACTACTAGTGGAATCTAAACTTCACAAGACTTTCAGGAACATCAGTCACAATGTCCATTTCCCTATCCAAAATGACTTCTTGCCACACTTTAATACATTTCCCCCTATAATCTGCTAAAGAGAAGAGGAAATCGAGAAAAGTAATGAGTGGGGAAAGATGAAATTAACTAGCATTTAAAAATTCCAGTTCCCTCTGACCTTGTCTCATTGAGCATAACTGTGAAAAAACAGGCAGGGGATGCATGTTTCCCCTCTAAAGAAACTGAAGTTAGGAGGTGTTTGCCCAAGTAACTACTTGTCCACTGCAACAAAGTGGGTTGGGGGAACTCGGATTCTGACCTAGGTCTTTCTGAGACCCACCCTTTTTCCAATATTCCATTCATTGTACTTATGTAGGTTACCCTCTGGCACCCCCACCTCAACTTTCCAGACCTGGAATGCCCTCTTTTCTGCCTCAACTTCAAAAGTCAGTTCCTAAGACAACCTACCTGGACCCTCAGGATCTCCCTAATCTTCTCTGTCCCAAATTCCCTGAAAATGTAACCCCTTTACTTGCCCCCCAAACTGGATAAGATGTTCCTTCTCTGGGTTCCCATAACATCCTATTTTTATCACATCATATGTTTTTCAGTTTTATTTATTTACTTTTAGCTATGCTGGGTCTTTGTTGCTGTGCACGGGCTTTCTCCAGTTGTGGTGACTGTGGGCTCCTCTCTAGTTGCACTGCATGGGCTTCTCATTGAGGTGGCTTTTCTTACTGCAAAGCACACGCTCCAGGTGTGTGGGCTCAGTGGTTGTGGTACATTGACTTTAGTTACTGTGTGGCATGTGGAATCTTCCTGGACCAGGGATGGAACCTTTGTAGCTTGCATTGGCAGGCAGATTCTTAAACACTGGACCAAGAGGGAAATTCCATATATTTTAAAATAAACATATTTATTGATATATAACAAGCATATAGAAAAGTCACATAAGTATTTAGCTTGATGATATATCAAAAAGCAAAATCAAGCCTGAAACTACCAAGATCAAGAAATTACCAGCAAGCAACCAGAAGACCAGCCCCCTCACTTACCCTCTTAATTTTTATCTCCATTCTCCCCTCCCCAAAGGCAATCAGATCCTGACTTCTATACAGCTTTGTTTTGTGCTTTCGAATTTTATATAAATCAAATCATACAGTGCGCTTGCTCTGTCTGTGAGGTTTTTTCCCTGTTATTGTATATAGCAATTATCCATTTGTTTTTATTATAATATGATATTAATTATATCTATTCATTTTACTAATTATATTTATTTTGCTGTTGGAAGACATTTTGAATTGTTGCCATTTTGAGGCTCATATAAATAGTCCTACTGTGAACATCATTGCAAAATTTTTATTGAATATACGTACACTCTTTGGGGTGCATATACCATGGAGTGAAGCTACTGGGTCATAAGTTATAAATATATTTATCTTTATTTAGTAGAAAATGCCAAACATTTTTCCAAAATGGTTGTACTGATTTATACTCTCACTGCAATATGTAATTCCAGCTGCATCTCATCTTCATCAACAACTTATAAATGTCTATGTTATAATTACGAATTCTTTTTTTTTTTTTTTTTTGTCACACCACACAGCATATGGAACTTCTATGACCAGGGATCGAACCCATAACCTCACAGTGAAAGCATGGAGTCTCAACCGCTGGACCACCAGGGAAGTTCTATAATTGAAAATTCTTTCTTTCTCCCTCCCCATCCCACTTTCTCTTTTTCTCTTGTTACCTTAGCATGACACTTAGAAGATATCTAAATAAAAGTCTAGTGAAATAGTAAGTAAATGACTAACAAGCACAGAAGTGTTGACTTCTATATTCTTGTCATTTAAGAGGTGACGTTATGCAGAATAGTGTAGTGGTTACATGCATAGGCTTTGGGACCAGACTATCATGATTTGACTTCTAACCTCACCATGTCCCCACAAATTACCTTTCTGTGCTAATTTCTTCACTTTGACATCAGGGGGTCAATGAATTTTGTATAAAGTACTTAGAGCAACGCCTGGCATATAGTATGAATTCTATAGTATTAACTGTTTATGTTGTCTAATTCTTAAGACTTACATCCTTTTAGACTCCCTAGAAACAGAATCTCTACGGAGATTCTAGTAACTTAGAAAGTTTAGAAGCCTGCTCTAGGCAGCCAACCTCTAGGCAGCCAACCCCTAGGCAGCCAACCCCACAGAGAACTTCTAGACTTCTGACGTTCCCTTTAGCCCTCATTCTCCACCAGCCTTATACCATGGGTGGGTGCCCCAAGTAGATGGCAAATTCCCTAAGCGTGGTACTTGAGTTATCTTCATGGTAGCAGTGGTTTCCAAGTCCCACTTCAATTTGTGGGACTCTTAGCTGAACACATTCCCCCTAAATCCGTATTTGAGCAGCTTCACAGCTGAAAGCCTATGGAGAAGTGAATTGTTCCTTTTATCCACCATCATGCTCAAATGTAGCTTCAAATGCTGACAAAGATGTGTCCCACACCCCTAGATAAAAGATACTTCTGCACATGGACTACTTGCCATCATAGTGTTTAGTAAATATTTGCTTTTTTTTTTTTTTTTTAAATATATTGATCCTTTGTTCTTTCTGGACTTCCCTGTTCTGGCCCTGTTCCCTTCCCACCCACTTATGTTTGATCTAATCTCCTCCTATTTGTGTGACAACACTTGGGTCTCCTCTGGTCTTATCTGCTCTCCAGAAATGTATATCAGATCTTACATAGCAACTAACTGAAGCCAGAAGCCACATTTCTACCCTCAAAAGATTAAAAAGCTTTGTAATGCATGATTAGCTCCTCTGAGTTATGTCTAATTAGATGGGAGAATGCCAGCTGAAAGACCCTTGTTCAGATAAAAATGTTTTAAGTACTTATTGTTCATAGAGGGACTCTTAACTGTTATTCATCATGAGAATAAGAGGAAGATACACAGAAAGCCTTTTGTCAGGACTAGGATCAATCTTTACTAAGACTTAATAGATTTTCTTTATCATTGCAGTTGACTTTTGAGCTTCCCAGGTGGCGCTAGTAATAAAGAATCCACCTGTCAATGCAGGAGACAGAGGAGTCACAAGTTTGATCCCTGGGTGGGGAAGATCTCCTGGAGGAGGTCATGGCAACCCACTCCAGTATTCTTGCCTGGAGAATCCCCATGGACAGAGGAGCCTAATGGTCTACAATCCATGAGGTCACAGAGTTGGACATAAGTGAAGTGACTTAGCAAGCATGTAGTTGATTTTGGCATTTGCGGTAGGTAAGTGTCTGAAGCTAGTGTCCAGACGCAGCTAGTGTCTGGAGGGAAGAGCAGTAACTCAAATGCAGAGCTTGATCGGGGGCTACCCTTCAGCAAGATATAAGAGCCATGGTAAAAGGGAAAACGACTGTCCCCAGGGAAATCCCTGTGCAAACTGAGAGGTCAAGATAAAGAGTGTGCAGTAGGCTTACAGCCGCAAGACCAACTATTGGGGGATCCCGTGTATGCGAGAATTTCTGGAAGGCCTAGAAAAGAGAAAAAGTCCAAACAACTTGTGTACAAGATGATGGTCTCCTACAATGCTCTTTTTCCTTCTCCCACAGCAACTATTCCAGTGGGCCGAATACAGGTGGGCCCACGCAGTGCCGGGTGCATACCAGCTCCAGAAGCTTCTGACCCAAGTCAGGGATGTGTCCCTTCAGGCTCCTTCTCGGAGCTGACACTGGACTCAGTTCGGCTCTGGTTACTCTCAGGAACCAGAAGTCCTGCCGGCTCCGCTTTTTGGGAACATAGCCACTTATCCTCATCCTCTTTAGTGGCATTCTCCTGGACTTGCAGACTATTATCTAGATTTCCATTTCAACAAACTGCTTTATTGACCAAGTCTGCCTTTCCCATCAGGCTCTGTAAGGGCACAGATGTGTCAGCTTTGCTCTTGTTTTATCTTCAGTACTTAGAATAGAGCTTGGCCCAGTGAAGGGACTCAAGTATTTGTTAAAGAATTACCTGTTACTTCAGACAAGACAAAGGTCGGGACAAACAGCCAACTTCTCAGGGCAGGCAATAAACATAGGGAACATTACTTCTTGACTGTCCTTGAGGCAGTTAAGTGGACAAGGATTTGTTTGGATGGATTTGTGGATAATGACTAACATCATAGAATGCTGGTAAAGCCCTCAGATAGAAATTGGCTTTAGGGAATTCCCTGGTGGTCCAGTGGCTAGGACTCAAGAGCTTCCATTGCCAGGGGCACAGGTTTGATCCCTAGTTGGGGAACTAAGATTCTTCAAACTGCACAGTGTGGCCCCCCCCAAAAAAAGACTTTAAGACTGCCCTATTCTCTTCTGGAGTCGGAGGCTGATGCTTCTGGAGGAAGTGAGTCACTGTCAATCACAGCAGCATTTCCCTGGCTTTTGATTTTAAATGGATCTACTATTGTTCCCTTAACTGAAATATATATAATAATGCACATGACACAATTTCTGTAAATATTTTTCAAGGTTTTATTGCAAACCAAAGTTGGTTTATCACACACACAAAAAGGTGTGTGGTAGGGAGGGGAGAAAGAATTGTACATATTATAACCATGTTAATTACAGTACATTAAAATGGTGGTTTACATTACAAATAAGCCTGTAAGTTTAAATATACTAGTGTTATAACCCAATGTACAGACTTTCTTTATACAATACATACAATTATCAGGAATGCAAAAAAAAAAAAAAACACAACATAAATAATGCCCATTTTATAGGTGACATTTGAAACAATGAAAACACCAGGCTCTGACTGACAACTGGGGCATTGGTCCATAAAAACCCTTTCTAAAAATAGAAATATTTGTAGCAGCAATGCTTTCTTTAAGCATCTGGATACAAGTCATTGCAAGACCATTTTCAATAAATTTTAGTTATTAACTATATCTTACAAAAAAAAAAAAACAGTCTACACATAAATTTATCTTCCAAATATGGAAGAAACAAACAATGTCCCACGTTGTAGTGTCCTGCAAGTGTCACATTGATGCTTATAACTGAGTCCTTCTGTGAGCAAGCATACCACACTCATACGGCGGATCACACAGGGAGTCCACAAGAAGAAACAGAGAACGAAAACACTCGGGAACAGGAAAAGCTTTGGAGCTAACACGATCATCAGAAAAGGCACATTTCATAAGATTCGTTATCATGGCCCGGACAGACCTCCAGAAGCTCCTTCTCAGAACAGCGTCCGCCTGCCAATGAGACCACTGCGTCTGTCTCGGGCGGCCCTCTACTGCTCATTTCAGAGATAGCACCACATTGGAAGGAAGAATAAAGAGGAAAATCTCACAAGCTCACTGAGGAGGATGTGCTCTTCGAAAAGCTTCCAGCAAACAGTGTGCAATAAGACTGCCAAGATGTGCAAGCTTCCAGGGATGTGCAAATTCTCTTTTAAGATGTCCTGTCAGCTGGCAGCTCTGCCAAAAGGTCAACTAAAAAAATCCTTTGCAACCAACCCTAAGACCGTTCAGAGGAAAGAGTCCATGGGAGGTGCATAGGAAAAGCCCAGAAAGGCCTCAGCCGCTTCCTTGACGCTGGCTGTGAGAAGGAGGCTGTCCGGGGACCGGCCGATGGAGTTGGGGACCGGCTCTTCGGTAAACTCAGGATCAAAGTGCCGCAGGTCACTGGGTCCGCTCTGTCGCAGGAATAGGAAAACAAAACAACACATGCTCCGTGTCAAGAATTCACAGTGGAGACAAGGCAGGGAAATTCTTGTGCAAGCTTTAGGAGCCATATAGAGACCATCATAAACCATTTCAAACACAAAACCCACAGGCCACGTAAAGTTTAAACTATAAAGGTCATGTTTTCTGTCTTTCGCTACTTTATAAATGTGTTGAAAAATTATGTGAGCTTCATTGAGATAGAAGTTCTACTTTTTCTGTGGGTAAAATAATGGTTTATGAAAAAAATATTTGCCAATTTATTCCTTGGGGGGCCCTCCACCCCCACCAGTGCCATCAACTCTGACTTAAAAGAGAAGCCTTTTGGGTTTCCATACATGCCCAAGAGAGCTACTCACCACATTGGGGTTAAAAGGAGGAGTAATCTTCTTATTAATGAGATCTTCCCAGTTAATTAGGGAGAAGAAGACATGATTCTTAATCTCCATCTGTTGAGAAAGAAACATGAATTTAGATGCCTGAAATTCAAGAAGCACAGTGAAGTCTAGTGCTCTATCCAGACAGCCCAGGAGGACAGGAAAAGTGACTCACAAAGTCATCCTTGGCACCCAGCCTCTTTGTCCTGTCCTTCTGCAGGAGGCCTTCTAGGACGTGTCTTGCAGAGTTTGTAATATTTGGCTTCAACTGGAGGGGCTTGTTCAGAATGTTGTCATACATCTCAGCTGTGTTTCGGCTATAAAAGGGAGGCTGAAAGAAGTGGAAGGATTACCTACTAGTCAACTGGAAGTTCATTACCAATAAAGACTCAGACTGTAATGCATGAAGCTGGATTTGACAAAGTCTATCACTTGATAGGTTTTCTTTGCCCTGGATTTTTCAGTGTCTATATTTTGCCACCCTGATGGGGGCGGGGGTAGATGCTAATAAGCCATGTTTTTGTAATAAGTATGTTTTTCACTCTTACATACGTTAAGTGTGGTCAAACCTAGTAAAGTGTGAACTTACAAAAGAAAAATCCACTAGGTAAGGGTTTATCTTAATACACCAATAATTTAACCAATATGCCTGCCACATCAGCATTTGTTAAGCTTACTGATAAAGGGAGAGACATGATGATCAAGTCTGCAAGTGTTTGTGTGCCCAGATGAGTCTAGAGGGAGAAATGTATCAACCCAGGGCAATAGTCCCCGATTCTCAATGGGCTACTCACCAGGCCATACAGCATCTCATATAAGACGGCCCCCAGGCACCACCAGTCCACGGTTCTATCATAGGGCTGCTTATGAAGCACCTCAGGCGCCAGATACTGAAAGACCGGGAAAAGAGAGTTCAGAGCCCCTGAAACCAGGCACTGCCAAGACCAGGGGTGTGCCTTCAAAGGGCTGAGACACACTGGGTCTACTTGGAGGATATATTTCTCTAGACTACTTCCTGATAAAATTGATGCCTTTGAGGGTGACTGTCCACTTATACATCCTGATATTTAGAAAGCTAGTGGGTATCCCTCAGCTTTATCTTGAAAATTTAGAAACCTTCTATGACCATGGATCTTATCAACAGCTCGTTTTAATTAAAGCAACATGAGGCTTTGGAATTTCTCGTGCCTCCAAGAGTAAATGCATTTTACTTGCACTGAACTGGACTAGAACACTTCTAAGAATACTCTTTTAGTAGTTAAAGGCACTAGTGCAATGATCTCTTCCTGGAGGAGTGGGTAGACCAGGCACCAAATCAAGAGTGTGCCTACCTCGGGCGTGCCGCAGAAGGTGGACGTTGTGCCATTGTGTTCAATGTTCTCCTTGCAGAGTCCAAAGTCAGTAAGGACAATGTGTCCTTGAGAATCTAGCAAAATATTCTCTGGTTTTAAGTCTCTGTTTAAAAAAAATAAAAAAGTAGTCACATAAATTAATTTCACTGCATGAGTAATTCCTGTAAAGATCATTGCTAGGGCTGTTAGAAGCACTTTATATTCACTGTAGTTGTGTTAGTAAATCTAAAAGGGAGTTCTTGTTGTTAATCTATTCTGAATTAGGCACAATCCATATTGGCTAGTTGCCTAGTGGAAGGGAGTCAAGACCAGTCACATGCTGGAAATCTGGTTTTAGGTGAACAAGTTATGCCTAAACACAAATTATTTTAAGGTGCTGTCAACGCTTGGGCTATGGTCTCCTTTACACTAGAAGGGAACCTTAAGGGCTCTTCAACTCACCTATAAACGATGTTCAGAGAGTGCAGGTAACCCAAGGCACTGGCTATTTCAGCAGCATAGAATCGAGCCCGTGGTTCCAGGAAGCATCGCTCCCTCTGGAGATGGTAGAACAACTGTAGAAGACAGAACAGAGTTAGCCTGGGTTGCCAAGCCAGAGGACAATGCATTGAATCAGTCTTGACATATATATAACTAAAGAGAACAATGGCAGGAAGCAGCCCTAAATAGTCTATTAACTATCTGAATGCTGGCAGGTTAAGGGAAATGCTAATTCTGTTAACTTTTCTCCTAACTATCTTTTACAAAGTTTCCTCTCAAATTAAAAAAGTGGGCTATGCCCAGACTCCCAGGGGTCAGTTCCCATCCCTTCACTCACCTCTCCACCGTTAATATAGTCTAGGACGAAGTACAGTTTGTCAGCCGTCTGGAAAGAGAAGTGAAGGCCCACCAGGAAAGGGTGTTTCACGTTCTTCAGGAGAACATTCCGCTCCGACATAATATGCTTTTCCTAGAAAAAGGACAATGAAGATTTAGTGGCAAATTTCAACTTGGCGCCAAGATTCCAGTGTAATCTTTAGTGAATGTCTTATCTCCAAGCCCAGCTCATACCTCCTTCTTTTTCAGGATTGCCTTCTTTTGTAAAACTTTAACTGCATAGAATGCTTCTTCTGCTTTGTGTCTTGCCAGGAGAACCTGAAATTTAAATTAAAAATCATTTTCCTGTTCACATCCAGGGAGAATGTAAAATTAGTGTATGAAAGACTATAAACAATGAGAGCTTCAGACGTGAAATTACCTTTCCAAAACTGCCTTTTCCAATTACTTTCAAGAAGTGAAAATCAGACGGTTTAGCATGAGGATTGGATGATGGGCCCAGGTTGATTTGCTGAGAGGGACTTGGCTGGAAAATAAAAGATTTTCCTTTAATTTTTTCCTTGCTTCAAAGGAAGATTGCGATAGTAAAGTACAGGCAATGTAAGAGATGGGATATCTGCAAATGTCTAGGCAGGTCCCCAGACATCTATAAATACATTTCATAATACCTTTTGTCCATACATGTTCATATTGCAAAACAGAGTATGGAAACTGTACACCATCGTGCTGTTCTTAAGCAGGTAACACTTTTATGAAATATGCTTTTCAATATGCTCCGCTGATTCACACTTAAGTGCTTATGTCAGTTGTCTGCTATGAACTAACAAAGCATTCCTGCCTTGATACTAACTAAAATGCTATTTTAATTCATTCACGTAGGGAAACTGACTCATTTTTAAGATCCCTCCATTGATGTATCACGAATAGAGAACACTTACTGGAGGAGAAGGGTTGGCATTCATAAGCTCAGGCTCCTGAGGTGGGGAGATTTTCAAAATGGACTGAACTTCAGGGCTGCAGAGAGGAAAGGAACAACTTAGAACATCCTAACTCGCCACAAGGGGGCAGACAACACCAACAGTGAATTTCTGGCTCAACTTCGGAGGATTCAGCGTTTAATCTAAAAACACCAGAATCAATTACTGTTAAAGAAAATAGTAGCTAAAATAACAAACCCAGTTAAACAGTGTTCTTCAAGGAGAGAGGAGGTGAATGGGGAAAACATGAAAATTTTATCTTGCATCTCTAGTGCAAGCCAAATCAGCAAATTAATTTTAATGTTTTAAATGTCTTCAATTAGAATTTAAAGAGAAAAGGGATCCCCACTCGTGGGAAGTCTCTGGCTTCCTGATCAATATATTAATGGGAAGTATATCTTTACTGCTGGTAAACGGAAACTTCACTACTTATTTTTATTTCTCCCAATTCCCCCCGAAACTTACTGTTTGCATGCATAGGAGTTATTGGCAATCTTCTGAATAAAGTCATTCAGGCCCATCCTTCTCTGTTTCATAAAAGCTGTGAATTAGAGAGGAGAAACGTTTAGACAAAGGCTTTGTAACATCCAACGCCACACACACTAATCTGACCCGGGGCATTCAAAAACTTCCACTTCGCATAACCTAGAAATAACGTAGAAGTCCAGCCGTATCCCTACACTCACCGATGAGAATTGCTACCATGCCTCTCATTCTGGAGTAAGTGAGGGTGTCTCTCGCAGCCTCGGTTTTCACCGTCATCGCCAGAGAGAAAGCCCGGGGAGTCGTTAGAAAACGGAGACCGGCTCAGCCTACACTGCGCTCAGGCCCCGTCTCCTGCTTTATAAGCGTTGTGCCGCCGCGGGGGCGGGACCCACGCGACAACGAGTAAGCAGAGCCGTCCGGCCCCGCCCTCGGCCCCGCCCCCAGATGCCGCGCGGCTCGACTTGCGGCAAAGCGGTCGGCTGCGGGCCGTTCCGCCCCCGACGAGAGGGCCAGCCGGGAGCAGGGGTTAGGGGGCTCGGGGACCGCCCCGGGAGGGCCAGGCCGGGCAGTGTTATCCGCCTCCCTCGGCTCCCGGGCCGGAGACTGGGAAAACCGCAGGCGGAGGGGACGGAGGGAGGGAGCAGCCGGGGTAATTTTCCACCTTTCTCATTTATTCCGCCTTGCGAGGAAATCAGAGTCGCGGCAGATCAGGAAATCAGAGCGGTTTCTGCCCGGTGCGCGGCGATAGGGGTGGCTCTGTGCCCACTCTGGTTTCTCAAACCCTCAGTTCGGATTCACCCCCTGCCCCGGCGCCGACTCGGATCCTCTTCCATAATTCACAAGGCAGTCTCCCGAGCCCTCGCCGGGCGTGCAGCGCACCATCAACAGTTACCTTAGGCGCAGGGCGGCAGCGCCGGGGGAGGGCGGCCCCTCACGCCCTTATCTTCAGAGTCAGCGTGGTCCCCGGGCTCCCGCCGCCCTCTTTCCCTGGTCCCATCCTCAGTGCAGCCCCAGATACCAGCCCCTCTTTCCCGATCCGAGCAACTAGTGAAAGAGTGCGCAAGGCAAGTCCCCGCTTGGCGGCAGCGGCGCTTACGCAGTCCGGTCAGCAGGAAGGACTCGCTCCTTTTCTGCGCCTCGGCCCTCTTTTTGTGGCGGGGCCGAAGCAGGGACTCGAGCCGGGCTCTGGTCAGCGCGCCCTGCATCTCCCCCATGGGCAGCGGCGGCCGGTCGCGCAGCGGGCTGGGGCGACAGGAGAACACTGACGTTTCCTTGAAGGAGCCGCCGTGACTCAGGCCGGGCAAGATTTCCTGCCCCGCGTCCCAAAACAAACAAATGGCCCTTGTGCACGGCCGAGCCGCTTCCGAAAACGCCTTTTTTGTGCTTTTGGCCCAAGCCAAGCAAGGCTGAAAAATCCCAGAACTTGGAAGAGGAGGAAGGAAGGAAAGAAAGAGGGAAGGGGGAGGGAGAGAGGTCAGGAATGTGGAGGGGAGGGGGCGGAAATAAAATGCGTCTCTGCACTAAGGGGGGAAAAATCTGCATTTCACTTTTTTTTTTTTTCCTAATGTAATCTTTGGGAACATTCTGTCCTTTCCGCATGTAATTTTCCCCCTTGCATTTTTAATCCCCGCCATGCTAAGAACACGTGAGGAGGTGGCAACCTAGGGGACCGACCTGGCGTGACCCCGGATTGGTGCGGAGCCGGCACCGCGGGCACCGTCGACTCCCGAGGTTCCCTCTCCCGATCCCCGAACTGAAAACTCCGCTAGGTCGCACCCCGTAGTCTTAGTTTGTACTCGTCTTCCCTAGCTCTCCTCCGGTTTAATTCAGGGCAGACCCTGGAGTTTTACCACCTTGCTCTTTCTCTCGAGTCCCTGGTAACTGTGACTCCCGAAAGATTAGCCGGGCGCCTCCTCCGCTCCAAAAAGCAAAGGAGGGAGAGGAGCGCTGCAGAACTGCCGTGCGGTGCCTTTCAGTAACCCCGCCGCTCGGAGATGCCTGGGAGCTGCAGCTTGACCGCCGGTGCGAGGACTCGGCGCCAGCACCGGCAGGGAAGCCAGGAGTATAGCGACTGGGCCAGGAGCCGGGAGGGGGCTGCAAACTATTAAGTTCGCAGGGTCGAAGGCCTGGCGCTGGTCAGCGATGTCTGCGGTGGCTGCCCTGCCATGACCCCTTACTTGCCAACGGCCTTGCCATTTTAAAGTTGCCTACTGGATCTGACACACTCCGAAATACCAGCTGTCACACCAAGAATAGCCTGTGAAGGGGTTTTTCTTTAATCTTGGGTAGGAATTTGTTTTGCAGGCACAACCACCTCATTTGCCCGAATGTGATCTGTAGCCTCAACTGCTTTTTGGTTTGTTCAGTTACAACAGCCCGAAACTGGCAGAAGAGAAAAACACATCCTGGAGACTGGCTGGGAGATTTTGCTCAGCACCCACTCTTTAAAAAGCACTTAACTACTGCCTGAAAGGGACACTTCCAACCCAAAGCAAGGTTTTTAGGAAACTCCAAATCACAGAAACTGGCCCATTTCTGCTTCCTCTTCCATGGATTCTTCATATAACATGACTCTATGATTGCCCATGCCCCTATAGCCCATGCTCCACCTCAACAAGTCTAGCCTGGGGCCTGCTCCCACGAGGTTCCCTCCCCCTTTGAGAAAGTCAAAATTTGAAGAATGCCTAGAAACACCAAACTGCACCAAAGTTTCTGCCAGTTTGTTTTTTAAACATTGAGAAACTTCCAGAGACTCACTTTCTGTGCCCTTCCATGCCAAGTAACCCCATATCTTCTGCAACATCTTTGTTCTACCCATTCCATCCAAATGATAGTAATAAAAGCAGACAAACCTTTCAAGGGGGATTTTATAGCCTCCTCTTTCATTCTTCAGGTTGCGTAGGATATGAAGGTTGGGGATTCCTTTCTGGAGGCTGGAGGTAGAGCTTAGTTATGGCTAGAGTAGCCTCCCTGCTATGTGCCTTAAGACTGAAAGCTGGGATGACAAGGGAGCATGACTCAGAGGCGACTGTCCCAGCTTTGTTATGAACCCCACTATATATAAAGGCAATTTCCATACAGGAAGGGAACAAGCTGCAAAGTTCACCACTGGGCCACTTTATTCCCTTCATTGCAACATCACCCAGAAAATTATAGTCATCAGTGTCCTGGGTTTATTACACCCCCAGCAAGACACACAAGAAATGTAACCTGACTGATTATCATCACAAATCAGTGCAGAAAAAATTCAAAACACATGCACAGGGTTCATTTTCTCTCAAAGACGCTCTTTCCCGCATTCCAGGAGGAACGAGGAATTTAAGTCAGAGGGCTCCAAGTGGAATAGAGAAGAGGCACAACCATATGATTTGTGGTTGGAACTGAAAGGCTTCCTCTGATGTGCTCACCCTTCCCCCTCCCCTAATGTACAGCCTTCGGAGACAGACGGTCTGCTAAACTTATCATTTAACGGGGAGAATCAAGTTGTTGAGACTGGCTTTTCTTCCAACCGGATACCTGGTGGGTGGAGCAGGCGCCCCCTGTCCTGTCCCGGCAACCTAGTAAGACTTCCGAACAGGAAGGTGATACACGGCGGCGGGTGGACGGGGTAGGGGGGAGGTAGGCGGGGAAGCTGTATGTGACGCGCGCCTAACTCTGCACAGGCTTTAGGCTGTCTTGTGGCCACTGTTCGACGCTTGATCTCTTCTTCCTTCCCGTCGCCAGACTCTTTCTTTGGTTCAGATAGTGCTCCCACCGGGAGGAATCCGTCCCCTTCCCTCCCACTCCGTGGAGGTGAAGTGGCCGGAGTTGCGTCACCAGAATCTGTCCGTAAATACAGTCTAGAGGGCGCTCGCGTTCTCCCGGAGAACTCCCGAAGAACTCCCGAAGGAGCGTTTCCCCCACTTCTCTCCTGGGGCTTAATCAGTTCCAGGTAATTCCTCTACAACACCTCACGCAAAGAAAATATATAGAAGGCTAGATGTGAGATACGCTAATCACCTCCCCACTCCTCCATGCCAATCGTCTCATTTATTCCTCATATTGGGAAAACTGCAATCAAAACTCCCAAACAGGAATTATTCACCAAGACATAACGTTTGCACTGAAACAAAACATTTCCCAATATATGTGTATCTTAATACAAAAATTATTTTAGCTTTTCTTCTTAGTAAGTAAAATTTTTCCTGATTGATGAATTACAAATACTGCAACCTGAGAGCTTTACTGAGATATGACTGTTTCCATTTAATTTAAAGGCCCAGAAAACAAATTCTTGGTATTTCTCAACATATTAGAGAAAGTATTTTGAAACATAAAAGGACTTAACTTTTTTTTTTACTGTTAAAGTGTTTTAATGTCAATATAAAATAAAATCATGGTTTCACTAGCAAATTTCAGACACAGACATTGATTTCTAAAATGATTTATCTTTTCAGAAGTCTAAATATGAAAACATACAAATCTTAGGGATTTAAAAAGATATGGTATTTTTCCCCATTTTAATACAACTGCAATTTACAAACATGCAAAATAATTAAGTTCCCCTCTTGAGTTACTTCTTTAATGTATTGGCTGTGTTAGTCTTCAATCCTTCATTCTTAGATACAATATCTTCCATTGATAATAGAGCAATATAATTATTTCATATTGCTCAAAGTGTCATAAATTCTAGAACAATCCTGTGCATAGTTTAGGGTCCCATATTTATTGGTTTATTGGTTAGTGCATAGAAAATCTTTTCCTTGGAACATCACCAAAGAAAGTACATCCAGAAAACATAATTATTACTCTAGAGAGCAACAAAATGGATTAGTTTTTGTTGAAGGTTGTCACCTAGTACATGTCTTTTTTACTGTATTCATCAAATAGAAAATGATGATGACAAATGAGCATATTCAAGATAGCTATTACTAGCAATAATAGTAATAGTAATAATGGTTGGATGGCATCACCAACTCAATGGACATGGGTTTGGGTGGGCTCCGGGAGTTGGTGATGGACAGGAAAGCCTGGTGTGCTGTGGTTCATGAGGTTGCAAAGAGTCGGACACTACTGAGCGACTGAACTGAACTGAATTATTAGCAATGGTGGTTAAATCAGTCTATTTATAGAACACAAGTTCTATAGTGATTATTACCTTCCCTGTTCGTAATTGCCAAAATTGACATGCATAAAGGAGTTAGGAATGTGATACAGCAGATAACTAAGAGAACACATTATCTAGAATAATAGTGTTGAGTTATTAAAACCCACAAAACTACAGGCTTTATTTATGCAGGGCTTATTTTTTTCCCCTTAGACAGTGGTTTTGAATAAACAAGACTATGCACCGTAAGCGGAGAAGGCAATGGCACTCCACTCCAGTACTCTTGCCTGGAAAATCCCATGGATGGAGGAGCCTGGAGGGCTGCAGTCCATGGGGTCGCTGAGGGTCGGACATTACTGAGCGCCTTCACTTTCACTTTTCACTTTCATGCATTGGAGAAGGAAATGGCAACCCACTCCAGTGTTCTTGCCTGGAGAATCCCAGGGACCGGGGAGCCTGGTGGGCTGCTGTCTATGGGATCACACAGAGTCGGACTCAACTGAAGTGACTTAGCATAGCACAGCATAGCATGCACTGTAAGATCCTTGGAATAGAATTTTGTTAAATAATGGACATGTAGCTGTCTAGTCTGCAGACCTTACGTTGTTTCCTCTCACAGCATTTGTTCTTTATTAAGGATTAAGCAAATTCTTTTACTTCTGAGTTGGACAGATGATAGGCAAAAGAGTGAAGTAACAATACTTGCTTTGAAGGCCAGATTTATCTCCTTCCAGTAGCCTTCCTTTGTCACTGAAGTAGACTTCTATGCCTCTTCCACCTCCTGCCCATGGCAGTGGCATACCCTGCGGTCCCCCAAACTCTGAAATATTGCCTCCTATCTCCTTCCTGTTAATGCCAACTGCTGTAAAGCCCTGCTCTCAGCTAATCATCACAGGAGATGTTGAACTGATCCATCCTTCATCTCTTCCTTCCTTCCTTCCTCCCCCACTGCCTCCTTCCTTTCCATTTATTCATTCCTGCAAGCATTTAGCAAGCATGTATCAAGTAAGCAAGAATACTGGTTTGGCCAAAAAGCTCTTTCAGGTTTTTCCATAACATCTCATGGAAAAATCCGAATGAACTTTTGGCTAACCCAATATTAAGGTCAAGGAACATAAATATGAATAATATGGTTATTTAACTTCTAAGCATTCACTCTAAGTGGGGAGATAGACACATAAATTATGATATGACACGATGACTATTAAGACAAAAGAGTTTGAGAAATCTGCCATAGAACAAAGAGGAATTTTCTACTGGGGAGGGCAGTGGACTCAGAATTGTTGAGAAAGGTCTTCACAAAGAAGTGATATTTGGGTTGATACTGGAAAGACCAACTACGTACAAAAGAGAGAAGTCAATCTAGGCAGAGGAAATAGTGTGAGCACCAAACTTTAAGGTGCTGTGTAGCATCTCTGCATAATTTGGAAATATGGTTCTTAGTCAAACCTTACACACAAGCAAATGAATATGGCCCTCTTGCTGCTACTACTGAAGGGTGGAAACAGCACTTTCAGGTGAAATAAAAAATATCTTAGCTGCCTCTCCCCTCTTCCTCTCATTGCACCCTGCCCCTCTCCAATAATATGGAATTAATAATGTCTTAGAACACATAATCATTTGAAGAAGTGCTGATTATTAGTCTGCAGAGGCACTTCTCTATCTGATACAGCTCTAGGCATGGTGGAACTCATTGATTCATTCATCCACAGATTCTTCTGGAACTATGCATCAGACATGGTGCTAGATGCAGGAGATACAGTGGTAAACGTGATCTCACCTGGTAGGGGCAGGTGCAGAATTACCTTTAAAGGTAGATTGAGTCCTATTGTGAATAGATCTAAAAGCCACCAAGGAAAATCCCTTTTAAGTAGCAAAACATTACAATGTGTTTTGAAAAGTTAATTCAAAGCAAAATGTGATTGATCACTCAACTATCACTCACTCCTTAAAAGGATACTTGCTTTTTTTTCTACCCCATCTCATTGAAAATGAGCAAATTTGCATACACAAGCATATATAAAGAAGTGTTGGAAGTTGGAGTGGGGAAATTTACGTAGTTGGAAGATGGATGAGTGAAAGTTTAGACAAGCATAGTTATAATCTAGCAGGCGTGTGTGCATGCTAAGTCACTTTAGTCACGTCTGACACTGTGACCCTATGGACAGTAGCCTACCAGGCTCTTCTGTACATAGGATTCTCCAGGAAAGAATACTGGAGTGGGTGGCCATGCCCTCCTCCAGGGCATCTTCCCAACCCAGGGATGTAACCTGAGTCTCTTATGTCTCCTGCATTGGCAGGCTCTTTACCACTAGCATCACCTGGTATGGGCCACTTAATCTGCTGGGTCAAGGTTAGAGCAGCTGGAGGAGAATTCCTTCAAAGGCTTGACAAGATTACCCTCTTTGTTTTTCAAAGTCTTTTGTCCTCCCTTGGTCTCCATGCACACAATGTTCCAGAGTAGGCAATAAAAAAACTAAATGCCATGATAACAGAATAAATTCTTACTACCAAGTGTTTGAACTAAAAGCTAAATTTTAAGATGGAAAAAGCAGTGAGTAAGCCAAAAACTAAACCAAGGGAGGTTTTGCTTGCTCAAGGTGGATGGGAGATAAGAGAATGTAAATATGGGTCCATTGAGAAGGGAGAATCAATCAAAGCAGGTCAGGGAAGACAAGCAGCACAAAAGATACATCTTCTAGTTGTTTAGCTTCTCCTTCAGTTACAGAGAGAGGTACAAACTCCAACCAATGGTGGCCTGTTCTGTAATCCTTCAGGCCTCCATGGGGCACCTCTTTTGTGCCAGGCACTGTGCTAAGTCCTGGATCTAACAAAGATGCCCAAGATGAGCAGTATTGCTATACTCAGGGAGGGCAAAGTCTGTATTTAAATTGTTAAATTGAGAAGAACTTTCCTAAAAGCACAAGTATGCTTACATATATTTCTACTTTTCCTAAGGCCCTGCTATGCCTTAATGCCATTATGTGGGGAGCGAAGTCCACCCGTAGCAAAGGTCATGAGGAAGGAGGCTCGACATACACAAATGCGGGATCGAGCCTCAGGAGTCCCCCTGGAAGTTCTCGAGCGTCTACCCCCAAAACCAGAGTCTGCCTACTTTCTGCTTTGTGCTCTCCCTACACCTCTGACTTTACAGGGGGCTATCCCCCACTACCTCTCTCTGAAAAAAAGAGTTAATTGACAGTTCCAGTTAATAAAGTTCCTGGGTGTGATAGTGTTTCAACCTACAAACTCCTTTGGAAGTCCTCTAGCCTGCCTGAATAGATTTTTCTGGCCACATGTGATTGCTCAGAGCCTCCCAACTGTGAGAGGCATGAGATGTTCTAAACTGTCTAAATACAGATTCCTTTGAGCAGTTAAAAGATTGATTATAAATTGTATTGGTGAAGTGCTTTTCACTTGTTGGGCCAATGTTTGCTGCTAAGTCACCATATCCCTTACCTGCTGTGTCCCTGGCAGTGTATTGATTAATATGATTGGTGTAAGTAGTAGCTTTAATGTTTGTAACCCTGGGCCCTTGAGTTAATTCTTTTTCTTGTTATAGCCCACCACACCTTTGCCCTATAGGAATGCAACTTTATCTAATGCTTTTGGAGGGTGGCGCCTGACTAATCACCTTTAGAGAAAAATAAGTTTTCTGAAGAAAGAGTCTGAAAATGTTAACAGGCCTCGGGGCCAGAAGAAGATGCAAATCACCTAAACTTTTGCATATGATAAGTTTGCAGGAAGAAAGCCTGGCTTACTGCATAACTTAAGGTATAAAAACTACTTTGGAAAATAAACTGTGAGCCTTGTTCACCGAAACTTGGTCTCCCCATGTCGTTCTTTCTCTCACCTTCTGGCTGAATTATTCAGCCTCTTTTCTCCACTGAATTTCCTCACTGAGCTATCCTTATTTAACCACTCTTTATATCCTTAATTCTGGAGAAGGCAATGGCACCCCACTCCAGTACTCTTGCCTGGAAAATCCCACGGATGGAGGAGCCTGGTAGGCTGCAGTCCATGGGGTCGCTAAGAGTCGGACATGACTGAGTGACTTCACTTTCTCTTTTCACTTTCATGCATTGGAGAAGGAAATGGCAACCCACTCCAGTGTTCTTGCCTGGAGAATCCCAGGGACGGGGGAGCCTGGTGGGCTGCCTTCTATGGGGTCACACAGAGTTGGACACGACTGAAGTGACTTAGCATAGCATAGCATAGCATATATCCTTAATTAATGTTTAATTAAGCAGTTGTTTCCTGATCCTCTCCGACGCTGTCCCCGCTTCGAATTCCCTGGATCCACTGGGGCTGGACCCCGGCACCATTACAATACAGACTTGGGCGTGTTGAACCCTTTCGATTATCTACTTTCTCAAGTGAATGTGCAGAAGTTTTCTTGCAACTCTCACACTGCACAATTCTGTGATATCCAGGAAAAGATAAATATAAAAAGGAGCTTCTGAAGGCCCATGTGACTTATTTTAATAATGCTCCATAATCAGCTAATCCTTTGCATGCCTCTCCCCTCCCTCCATTGTCAAGGATTTTGTGTTGTTAGTTATTTAAATCTCAAGGGTCTCATTTCACTCTCAGGCATCTCTCTGAGCTTTGAGTTCCTTGAAGACCAGGCAACACAAACAATTCATGTTGCTCCTCTGCCTCGCTATTACCGATTAGATCCTTCTTTCCCCTTTCCCTTTCCCTTCCAGATTTGTGCCATCTAGCCTAGCTATTCTTGTAGACTAAGCTTGTATCTGGCTCAGAGAACCTTGTGCTGTGTCCTTCACCTGGAATGCTTCCCTCCCTGGATGCTCACGTGACTGGATCCTTCTTGACATTTATCTCTCGGAGTCAACACTGCTTACACAGCGTCACTCACCCTGTTTCAGTTATCTGCGTATTAGTTTTATTAGCTGACTTTTTGAGCATTTGTTATATATCTCCCCCAACTAAAAAGTAGTCTCTGTGAGCCACGGATAGTACCTATCTCTTCTGCAGAGTATCACTGATTTAAATGTTAATCTCGCACAAGAAATAGTCTCATAGAAACATCTGGAAGTGTTTGACCACATACCTGGAAACTACGGCCCAGTGAAATTGATACATAAAACTACCAACAACCCAGCCCTTGTCAACTTGGACCCATATTCATCTCCTTAAATCTCACTTAATCTCTATAAAAGGACAGTGACAAGGTCATGTTTCTACCTGACATGATGCAACTATCCTGCATACAACCCAAATCCTACTAATCCTTTCCCTTAGAAGAGGATGCAAAGTCCTTGCAGGTTGTTGACTGTTTTTCTTGAGCACGAATTGGTCTTATAGTCCCATGTCTCCTACCAAAAAAATGAGGAACCAGCTGCACTGCTCTTAAATTCTGCACATGGAAAGAATTCTCCTTCACTACTGGCCCCCAGCTATGTCCCAGAAAGGGGGTATCATATTGGAGCTATCCACTTTTGTGATCAAAGCTGAGGACTCGCTGATTCTGCCAGGAACTCTGGTGTGTCCTCTATCACATGAGGGTAGGACACAATCATCTCACACCACGATACGAAAATGCAAGAACAGACAGACTTGATACTAAGCACCTGGATTTTTATTTCCTGAGGTTTCTACATCTCCATTTGCTTTTTCTTAGTGCTTGGTAGATTTGGGTAGATTTTATTATTTTTAAAACATTCTTGGCTGACTTTATTATTTGGGTTCTATTGTTTTGTAGTCCTCCCACTCTCTTTTTAGCTAATAATTTACAATATTCTTTGTAAGCCTATGAAAATTGGGCACTGCAACAGTTCATCGAGCAAAAATTCCAAGAAAGATCACTGTGATGAGCTAATTATACTATCTGACATCTACGTAATATAATTTGAAAATATTGAGTAAATGCATGGAAGGCATTGTCTTGACACTACACAATTTTTTGTGGGACATTCAGAAGGTCACCTAAAGCACACACTGTATTTTACTCAATGGCACACAACTTGGTAATGAGAAGTAGGCAAATACCCCAGATGTCAGGGTATGATATCTTTAGACCTTCTGATGCCTAAAATGCCCTGACTTCTTGATCTGCTACTTTGGGAGGTGCCCATTATATCTCTATAATTGGCTGTTCTTAGAATTGCAGAAGTTATGGCAGGAACCCCATTTCCCCACAGCTTTTCTTAAAGTTTTAAAGCTCATCCCCAACTGTGACACCAATAAGCTCCTTGACCTTGTCATCACTAGCAATGGCTCCCTCAGCTGAGCAGGAATTTTAGGAATTTGTGTACATGTTTATATTTTTCTAGTTACTTGAGACATTGAAGAGCAGAATTATTTTGTGTAATTGTCTTTCATTCCTTCCAAACATATGCCTTGCTTACAACCAGTGTTCAGTAAATATTGGGTATATTTGATGGATAAATCTCTTTGCTGGACCCAAGATAATTTCTCCTACTTATCTTTATTTCTCAGATTAAAACCCTAAAATGGACATTAAAAGATTCAGTTGTTTGCTTAGATTATACATTTCGGTAAGAAATGTTTATTCTAGATTTGTTAATAAGATTCTAGATTTGTTTATTTTTATTATTATTTCCTTGATCAGAACCTCCACAATTAGCCATTAGTACAAGTGTTAGCTGTTCACTTGTGTCCAACTCTTTGCCACCTCATGGACTGTAACCTGCCAGGCTCCTCTGTCCATGGAATTTTCCAGGCAAGAATACGGAATGGGTTGCCACGCCCTTCTCCAGGTAAACATTGGAGCCTAATTTTCCAAGGCATATGGTCATCCCATCAGATGATTTTGATAGTTTGTTTCTGAGTTGGGATTATTGAATGCTTTTAACAAGATTAGTTATTTTTCTGTCTCTGTCTCTGTCTCTCTGTCACATACACAGACCTAAAACTGTTTGGGACTTCCCTCGTCATCCAGCGGTTATGAATCTGCCTTGTAGCATGAGGCACGTGGGTTTGACTCCTTTTCTGGGGACTAAGATCCCACATGCTGCGGAGCAACTAAACCCCTAAGCAGCATCAACTGAGCGACCACTGCAAGGGAAGATCCCACATATCCCAACAAAGACCCGCAACCAAATAAATATTTTTTAAAAAAAAAGGAAACTGATGGTTTGGCCAGATGTTTCAGGTATATTAACTACTTCTGTTATTTATTTTCCCATGTTGTTTCATAATCACTACTTCCCAAAAGGTATAAATAACATCTAAAGGAATAAAAATAAGCTTTCTTTTAAGATCACAAGAAAATTACAGAGAAGAAATTAAACAGATGTGAGCAAAAGATAGGAATCATGAATAATACTTCCCTTTCTACACTAAATAAATATGGTCCTTGAAGAAGTTACTATGGTATTATTTGTTTACAGAATTTTATGTTTAAAATTGCCTTATAAGAGGAAAACATATTCACTTACGAGCCTCAAAAAATTCAGTTCACTCAGGAGAGTTTAAAAAAAAAAAAAAGACTTATTTGTTCACTCTGTAAAGGTTTATTGACTATTTTATGGGTTTGGTATCACTTTGGATAGTAGGGAGGAAGAGGTGACAAATGTGATCCTGTCCTAAATAATATATTGTGGTAAAGATAGACCTACCAATACAAAATACCAAGATGTGCCTAAGATGAGGACACCCAAACTGGACTTTTTGTTTCCTAAACTTTTCATTTCGAGAACAAACCTCCTAATATAGGATAATTCAACATGATTTTTTTAAAGTGTTCTTTGTGATTAAAAACAGAAAGCCATTGGTTAAGAAATTACATATACTCCTCCCCACCATCACTCCCCTTCTTTCTTCCCATTTCCCTCTCACCCTCATTGATCCTTTCCTTTGTCTATTTTCCCCTGCAAAAAATAAAAAAATAAAATAAAATTGCCTTATATTCTATCCTCATTTATAGAAGATTTAAAAGATATCAGACTATTACTATCATTAATATCTACAATGATTCTACTTCACAATTCATAAACTATTCCTTAAAAATTGAAAGCCTTAGAACACAAACATAGATCATCATGAGAAACCTATTTGAAATTCATTCTTCAAATCATGTTGTTTCTATGTACCAACATAAATCCAGTTTGCCAAGTTCTGTTTAATAAGTCTTTGACTTTACCTTTTAAAAGCAAAAGCATTTTTCTTTTTTTCTCTTTACCCCCTTGTAAATACTGTGCTTTTATATCCACAGCTGCTCTTATAAGCAACACTGATGGCCCACAGCCTTCTGACTTTCCTTTTAATTATAACAAATAACCAAAGAGCAGAAAGGAGCCCAATGTACACAATTTCTGCCTAAGCCCCACTTACCACTTTTCTCTACCTCCTTTCTATCTCTTTCCACTTTCCATATTCTTTTCTTACAACTTTCATTATTTAAGATTATCAGTTTCTATAAGGTTAACAGGAACCTTATAAGATACTCTAAGATGACTACTCTTTTTCCATCTCTTTTCTTAAAACAGTTATAGATTATTATGTACATGTATATGTAATATACAGTATATGCCACATTAATATTATTTAAATGTTAAAATTTTAGAATTTAAAAAACACGAGAAAGTATATTTCCAGAAAGAGGTCAAAAAAGAACAAATATATCAGATACAGGTAGAGTACTTCCAGGAATAATAGTAAAAGTTTCTAACACAGGTAGTCGTGTTAGAACATGGTCTAACATATTGCCTTCCCCAGATGAGCCGATTATTTTTCTTCACAGAGCAATTTTTTTCTGATATTCACAGTCTGCTTTCTGATCATTTATCTCACAAAGAGATTGGGTGACAGCATGTGTCTGGACCATTATAGACCCATTGCCATTTCCAAAAATAACCCCACCACTACTCACCTTAGATCTACTGTATCCATAGACCATGCGTACGAAGGATAGGAGAGTTCATAGCCAGCACATTAAATGCTCCTTTTCTCTTTGTTTTAAAGTTTGAAACCATTGTGTATATATATATGAAAGTTGGAGTTTTTATTTGAACAGCACCTCCAGCCTCATTTCATGCTATTCATAGAATTGTGAACAGATTCCGTTGGTGTTAAAAGGATCCTAGGGACTGTGAACCTCCCTATGATATTCCTGATAACCATTTATTCAGTTTTCTCTTTTTCACTAGACTTTCCTCTACTTCCAAGGCTATCTCTACCATTGTCAACTAGCATTATTTGGTAGTTTTTTCTTAGACTATGTTCAAATATCCTTATGAAATTATTTTAAGGAATAATTCTCCTGCATGTTCTAAAGCCAGGCACTTAGCCAGATGATGGTAACATACTAATAAGCAGAAATGAACATGTTCCTCCCTGTAACTTCCACAGTTTAGGGCATTTATTATAATAGCCAACATTGAATGATTATATTAAGTGGCAGATATTATGCTTTAGTGCTTTCTATACAATTTCTCATTTAATCCTCATAATAACCTTATGAAAAACTGTTATAAACCCCTTATTCATTCTTAAGATCTGAGGCTTAAAGAGATAAACAACAGTAGCTAGTATTGGCGAAACCAGACCTACTGTATAATACAAGGAACTATACTCAATATTATGTAATGAATAGAATCCAAAAAAGAATATATATATGTATAAATGAGTCTCTGTGTTGTATACCTGAAACTTACATGATATTATAAATCAGCCGTAGTTGAATAAAAAATTTTAAAAACCACAAAACAAAACAACCAGGGGACTTCCCTGGTGGTCCAGTGGTTAAGAATCTGCCTGCCAATACAGGGACACATATTTGATCTTTGGTGGCTCAGATGGTAAAGCTTCTGCCCGCAATGCGGGAGACCCAGGTTCAACCCCTGGGTCAGGAAGATCCCCTGGAGAAGGAAACGGCAACCCACTCAAGTACTCTTGCCTGAAAAACTCCACAGACTGTCTGCTGAGGAGCCTGGTAGCTGACAGTACATGGAGTCGCAGAGTCGGACATGACTGAGCGACTTTCACTTCACTTCACAGGGAAGGTCCTACATGCCATGGGCAACTAAACCGCTGCACCACAGCTATGAGCCCACACACCTGCAGCCTGTGCTCTGGCGCACCAAGAGAAGCCACCACAGTGAGAAGCTTGAGCATAGCAATGAAGAGAAAGCCCACGCACAGCTTTGAAGACCCAGGACAACCAAAAATAAATTAAAAAAAAAAAAACAAAACCACACACACACAGAATGCAAGTGTAGGTTCTGATACCAAAAGCTCTACTTTTAACCAGTAAAACAAAATGACTCTCTGTTTTAAAAACCAATTCTTCATCTGCAAGTAACTATCATGGTTTTAACTTGTATTTACACTGTTTTATTCATAGCCTACCACTGACTGTCTAGTTTGTCTACCTAAGCTTTCAAGGCAGAAAACTCCTGCTTCCTTGTCCATAGAGTGACAGGCACTCTTCCTTGTCCTAGCAGAGTGCCAAGCAGAAAGAGATACAGAATATCTAATTTCTGTAAAACAAACCCCCTCTTTGCCTTAATTTTCGCCTTTTCACAAGTGCCCCACCCAATGGCAAACTCACAGGTCAGTTAGAATCTCCTCCTTGACTGCTGTTTCCTCAAACACTTGTGTTCACATTCAAACTACTTTCATTACAAAGCTCCCCACTTACCCTTTTGAAGCAGTAGAAAGAGAATTGGAGGACTTTCCAGGAGATCTGAGTTTCCAGCTCAGTGTTTTAGAATGTATGACTTAATATTTAGCTTTGAGCAGAGCACTTAACTTCTTTTAAGTGTCCTCAGGGTTAACACCCATTCATTATAGTTAATCCCTCAGGGCGATTGGAAAGATAAGATTAGGTATGGGAGAACAATTTGATAACTCAAGTATGTTATGTAATTTAATGCCTATAAGAACAGTGTAGCTGAAATATTAATATAAAATTTTCCTTTAAGAGCCAAAATTTTAATAAAGAACTGATTGCCATATGTTTCTGAGGAGAAAGGGTCAGAGTTCTCAGTGCTACATTCATTGAGGTCTATTCCAAAGGCCCCAGCCCGGTCTAAACCACTTTTTCCCGTAAATCCTCTTGCATTTTCTTTTTATTTTCAAATTCTCACTTTCATAGAATAAAGGAACTTCAAAGTAAGAAAGAACCTTAGAATGGATTTACTTCAATAAACTCTCAGTTTACAAATGAGTTTGCTTGGGTCTCCCTGCCCTAAATTTTAATTCTATTTTCATCTCTGAGTATCCTGATTTACATAAGCCTCCCTCTCCCTAGTTTCAACTGGATCCATCCTACCCCTTCCTTCCTGTGCCCTCACTCTCTAATCCTGCACCCACCCCTCTCTGTGGGCCATTTCATCCCAGGGGAAACCCGTTTTAATTATTGTCATTGGCCTATTCTTCTTCTTACATAGAATTCTAAAGTTGTAAAATCATTTTTCTTCAAATTTTGTAAGCTTTGTCTATCTTTGATGGGGCTGAAATATTTCTGTTATTATGATAAAACAGTCCCAAACCCTTTATTCAAATGATACAGATGAACTTATAGAAGTAGACTCAAAGACACAGAAAACAAACTTAAAGTTACTAAAGAGGAGTGTGGAGGGAGGGGTAAATTAAGAGTTTGAGATTAACATATACACCAGTAAGACAGAAATATATGGCCAACAAAGGCTTACTGTATAGCACAGGGAACTACACTCAGTATTTTGTAATAGTTTATAAGGGCAAAGAATCTGGAAAAGAATACATATGTATGTATCTGAATCATACTGTTGTACACATGAAACTAACACAAAATAGTAAATCAACTATACTTCAATAAAAAAACAAAATTTAAAAAAACCTTTTTTTTTTCATTTATTTTTCCTATGATATACGTATTACCTCCTGGACTGTCTCATGTCTATGCATCATGTATTGTAGGACACTTTCTTGGGCAAAAAGAAAGCTGTCAAAAGCTGAATATTTCAGCATGTTTAAAATAATAAAATGCACGAGGGCATTTTAACATTAGCTGTAACTAAAATCCACTAGATTTTTTAAAAATCTACTATCAGTCTAGTATAAACTTATAAAATGAGAAAAGATTTATTAAAATATGAGAAAAATAACTTCACTAAAATTATTAAGTTGCGTTTAATCTATTTTGTTTATTTATTTTAAGTGAAGGAATTTCCTGGTACCATTTCACCTGTTGACCATAATATAATGTCCTTTAATACTATGGAAATCAAAGATCTTAGACATGAAAAGAATGATTTGGATAAAATGGGCACAAGGGAATACTATGATGTGGAAATATTTTAAAAGAATGTTGCTGCTGCTGCTAAGTCGCTTCAGTCCTGTCCGACTCTGTGCGACCCCACAGATGGCAGCCCACCAGGCTCCACCGTCCCTGGGATTTTCCAGGCAAGAACACCGGAGTGGGTAGCCATTTCCTCCTCCAATGCATGAAAGTGAAAAGTGAAAGTGAAGTCGCTCAGTTGTGTCCTACTCTTAGCAACCCCATGGACTGCAGCCCACCAGGCTCCTCTGTCGGTGGGATTTTCCAGGCAAGAGTACTGGAGTGGGGTGCCATTGAGGAATTAGAAAAATCAGCCATTGTGAAAAAATTGCTAGTGTAGCCTGGAGTTTCCCACATGGCACAGTGGTAAAGAACCCACCTGCCCAAGCAGGAGACAGGAGACACAGGTTCAATCTCTGAGTTGGAATGATCCCCTGGAGTAGGAAATGGCAACCCACTCCAGTATTCTTGCCTGGAAAATTTCATGGACAGAGGAGTCTGGCAGACCATAGTCCAAAGGACTGCAAAGAGTCAGACACGACTGAGCTGAGCATGCACAGCCTTGAGTTAAACAGCAGAAATAACAAGTATAATAATTTTGGCCATAATCAAGAGGAAGAGAAAATCATGAGTTTAACAAGGAGAGAAACAGACTTTGCTCTAACTATAAAGCTTAATTGACACCATTCAAGGGAGAGAGAGGGGGTTTCTCTGGACTGAACTGGCTGAGTCTATAGCCACATCCTTATTCATTCACACACCAGGGAGTAGGACTGTCATGAGATCAGATTTGATAACATTTTGCTGTCAAACTTAAATGCTAGATGCCCATGACTCTTAAGTATCCTTAAACAGAAAACTTATGACATAACATTTTGTTACTCACTTACTTACAGTAATAAACAACCAGTCCTTGAACTTGGAACCCTCTAAATCAGTGTAAATGGTTAAAGTCATGCAAAACTAAGCATTTTTGTTTATTTGCTATATACGGATCCTTGCTGACAAAGGTGATATTTTATCTAAATGACAAAGCAATGTCTAAGGTTATTCCCAGTTTGAGGGTTCTTTCCAGTCCAACCATATATTTATTTGCAGAAAGCTTATGAGTGCTATGTGTGGGGACCCAGATAATATGGATGATGAACTTCTTAGTTTAGGGAGAAGAAAATAAAATAATAAACAAGCAATGGGTTGAGAACAGTATGAAATATTGAGTAATGACGAAATAAAATGTACTCTTCTTTCAACCCATAGTTTGCAGACCTTATATACGGCGGGGGGATGAGTTTTCAGGTTTGTAGAAATGACATAATTCTTTCTCCAAATAAGAAGAGTCATCATAAATTGACCACTAACCATATGCTTGACAGAGCTGTAAATTATTAATAACTTTACTTGAATTATCTCCTTTAGCCTTCACAAAAACTATGATCTATTATAATTTTCTATTTTTGCACAAAATTAATAGATTTTTAAAATTATATTAATAGATTAATATAATTTTCTATTTTGCACAAAATATAATTTTCTATATTTTGTGAAATCATTTGTGCAAAGTCACACAGGTAATAAGCGTTGAACTTAGTGGCAAACTCAGGAGGCCTTCCTCAAGAGCTCACAACACTAACCACAGCAGAGGGTCAAGTGTTGAGCAGTTTTCTGCTGATCCATGCATGACTCACTGGGAGGCATGACCAGATGGTTTGCCGGTCAGCTCTGATGTGAGTCCAGTTCACTGGAAGAGATGTGGTTCAGGAAACTGAGGCTGACTGTGGCTTTCTGATCAAAGATGGGGGAAATAAATACCAAGTGTGATTTTGAAAAGTTCGAGTTGCAGAGGTAGCAGAAGTCAAAAGCATCCAGGAATGCAGAGTTCTTATGATTGTGTCCCTGTCCTTTCCAAAGCCTAGTACCATCTTGCTCCCACCAGTGAACATGTGCACGGTTACTCAGTCGTGTCTGCTTTTTAAGGCTCCATGGACTGTAGCCCACCAGTCTCTTTTGTCCATGGGATTTTTCAGTCAGGAATATTGTAATGGGTTGCCATTTCCTCCTCCAGGGGATCTTCCAGGAATCAAACCTGTGTCTCCTATGTCTCCTGCATTCCAGGCAGATTCTTTACCCACTGAGCCATCAGGAAAGCCCTTCCCATCCGTGACATTATGTGTTATTTGGAATTTCGTCTGTGGGTAAGGTGAGTTTCACTGAGATAGCTATCTTTTTTAGTTAGGAACTGAGTAAATGAGGTCAGTCTACCTGAGATCTTCATGTATCCACAGATTTTTATTAAATGGTTTATCTCTAATAGCAAGAGGCAAAGTCTATACTGGCCAACAAGTATCAGATAGAAGGTTTCCATTGTAGCAGAGTGTGTTTAACTTTTCTCATATTTTTTCATATTTGAGAATCTGTTCAAGATTCTCATAAAATAATGCCATATTTGAGGGATGAAGCAACTGTTTCCTAGATATTAAATATGAGAGTGTTATGCTTTTTAAGAAAAAAAATCTAGAAATTATGTTTTCTTCATTTTAAAAGGTCTGTGGAATGGTTTTCCCTCTCCTTATATTAATTCAATGATCTAATTTTATGTATTCTCTGAAACACTGACATATTTCTGTAGTCCATATGTTTCTAAACCATGAATCATTTCATTTCTACATTTGGTGCAGAAAATATTACTGCTCCTGAATAAATATGAATATTCCTCTTTATATTGATTTCTGCATCCCCCCAAATTTGTGCTTAATTTTAAAATGTGATGAATCACTATAAAATAGAAAGAGATAATGATAATCCTGAAAATAAAAGGGAAAATATACTTTTCCCTCTGGGAAAAATTTATATAATAATGAAACTTGCTCTTTAACTTTTGCTTGAATGAAATCTAGACATTTTGAACATCCCAAAGGTAGAACTGCATTTTGTTAAAAGGTGACTTCAAAGAAGAACCCAGGGAGAACATGAAGAGGCTACATTTTCCTACCTGGCAAAACAGGTGCCCACTAAAACTATGGCCCTTGCAAAAGAAACTTTATTGTTTAACCACTTCATTATCTGACTTCCTCTAAGTAAAGACCATTATCTGTGTTGCTAATAATAATATCTGGAAAAACACACATTCCAAAAGTGTCAGGAAACTCATCCTACTTTGAAATTCTCATTTAAGAGGATGTTACAGGATACTGCAGGACCAGCGACTGAAAAACAAAGGTGTGCAAAAACAAACAAATCAGGTTTCAAAGCCTAAAAACAAAGATAATAGGAAAGAGCTTAAACTTGTACAGCCTGTTTGTTTTTTGTCAGAACAAATGCTGGGAATGAGTGAGAGAGAGAATGAAAGAAGTGTGGTGGTAAGATTATGGGTGGTGAATTTTCCATTTCTTTCCTATAATGAACATACGCTACTACTTTTATAGTATGTATTTTTTTTTAAAAAAAGCTTTTAAAAAATTACTTTTCTTTCTCCCATCACGATATATGTATATGGCAACTGAACACACCAGCCCCATCCTCTGGCAATCATGTAAAAAGATATTGAGTGTGAAAATTAAGGCCACTTCACCAGATTTCAAGGCAAGCTAACCCTCAGTAATTCCCTACTTCAAAACAAAAGATTTTTAAATTTAACTTTTATTTCTATCAAACCATCTTGACTAGTTATCTTCAACATACTTAAAGCAGTACATCAAGAGACTGTACATTAGATTAAATGAAAATAATTATAACAATTATAAAAGTGTATGTGCTTAATATTAGCACTTCAAAATAGGTAAAGCAAAAATTGACTGAATTTTAAGAAGCAAAAGATCATTTTACTGCTACAAGTAGTGATTTTAATATCCATGTCTCAGTAACTGAATAACTACCTCCCCCCACCAAAGCACTAGACATAGACCTCAGTCTCAGAACTGATTATTGGAAAGGATCTTTATTAGATGACCTGCTACTACAGAAGGGATACTCTCTTTGTAACCCCACTGATGACACAAACAGTTTTCAGAGTTAGGGTAGTTCTGAATGATTCCTATCACCATTTCTGTACATGTCCTGCATTTATTATTTTTCTTGTAACATAATTTCTTCATCTCCAAAAAGGGCCTGAGCATCACTTTCTGGATCCGGCCTGTAAAGATTCTCTTCTCATCTCATTCTCTTTACGTAACTTTAAGAATCATTTATATTTCAGTTGTAATGTTTTGCTCTACATAGCTTCTTTACAACATAAGTGCTGTGGATCTTAACAGCAGTGTTAGCCAGTGGACGGTTTGTTTATTTTGTGGCTACTACTACTAATGGACAGCAATGATGGCATAAACAGGCCAATTCACTTTCATACTTCATCATTCTTCAAAAGACATAAAAAAAGACAGAACATCTTTTTTGACATATTAAACTGATAACAAGTTCAGACTATAAGCCTGGTCTTTGAAAAAAAAAAAAAAAAGACAGCAGAGAGTTTTTTACTCTCTTCTTCAACCCCCTCCCGCTTTTGCAAATAGGCATGGTCTTTGACAATCTTTTATAAATAAAAGATTAAAGCACCAATTTAGCTCATGCTGCTTCTCAAAGGAGAGCTACTTCTTCCTAGGGAGAGTAATGCAGAACTAAGCATGCAGGCTCTCCATCCTACTACCAGCCCTGGCGTTCTCTGCTCATCAGCTTTGGATGTCAGCTACCCTCATTCAGTACCTGATCTCATCTCTCACACAATGGGGTGTAAGGACAGGCTGCCCCTCCTATTTCACAGGGTTGGCCCAAACCTTGAATTGGATTTTTGTGAGCATACTTTGTAAAACCAAGAGACCTAATATAAATAGTAGGTGTCACCACTGTTCTCCAGTTAATTAGGCCCTATTTAGAGAAGGTGAAAGCTCTAATATCACTGTCTTAATTATTTTGCTTCTTTCTCATTTCTAGTGTCATTACTTCATGTCATTAGGCCTCACGGCTCAATGCGTTTGTGAAAAAGAATGAAAAAGCGTCTTCAATTTCCTATAAAAGCACACTCTACCTTTGGTTGGAGTGCAGTTTTTAATATACAACAGAAGCATATTCCCCAAACTCAGAAAGTGGCATTCCTCTGATTCTGATTAGATTTATATAGTTTGGGATTGATAGCACAAGTCATATCTGCCCTCCACTGAGTATTTGGAATACAATTTGCGTTAGGGTTTTGTTTTTTTTTTTTTAATTTTATTTTGCTTAACTTTACAATATTGTATTGCTTTTGCCATACATCAAGATGGATCCGCCACAAGTATACATGTGTTCCCCATCCTGAACCCTCCTCCCTCCTCCCTCCCTATTCCATCCCTCTGGGTCGTCCCAGTGCACCAGCCCCAGGCATCCGTTATCAGGCATCGTACCTGGACTGGCGACTTGTTTCAGATATGATATTATACATATTTCAATACTATTCTCCCAAATCATCCCACCCTCTCCCGTTCCCAGAGTCCAAAAGACTGTTCTATACATCAGTGTCTCTTTTGCTGTCTCATAAACAGGGTTATTGTTACCATCATTCTAAATTCCATATATATGCGTTAGTATACTGTATTTGTGTGCGTTAGGGTTTTTAATGGGCTTTCCTTGTGGCTCAGCTGGTACAGAATCAGATTGCGATGTGGGAGACCTGGGTTCGATCGCTGGGTTGGGAAGATCCCCTAGAGAAGGGAAAGGCTACCCACTCCAGTATTCTGGCCTGGGGAATTCCATGGACTGTATAGTCCATGGGATCACAATGAGTCAGACAGGACTGAGCGACTTTCACTTTCACTTAGGGTTTTTAAAAACTTTCTTCACTGGAACCTGTGTATTTGCCCGCCTTATCCTATTTCTCGGAGAAGGCAATGGCACCGCACTCCAGTACTCTTGCCTGGAAAATCCCATGGATAGAGGAGTCTGGTGGGCTGCAGTCCATGGGGTCGCTAAGAGTCAGACACGACTGAGCGACTTCACTTTCACTTTTTCACTTTCATGCATTGGAGAAGGAAATGGCAACCCACTCCAGTTTTCTTGCCTGGAGAATCCCAGGGGCAGGAGATCCTGGTGGGCTGACGTCTATGGGGTCACGCGGAGTCGGACACGACTGAAGTGACTTAGCAGCAGCAGCAGCATCCTATTTCTCTGTCCTCTACTCCATGAAATAGACTCATTGCTTTGTTACCTCAACTTATGGATATACATAATTCATCAAGCTGTATTTAATGGTATACATGATTTAGATTTTGAAAAAAAAAAGAGATTTATAAAGGGACTTATAAAAAAGGGATTGTGAGATACATTCTAGTGTTGCACTAGGTATAATGAGAAAAGCAAGCAAAGCCAAAATTTTTCCTAAAACCTTGCCTTTATGTAGGGTTATTACTAGAGCATGCTTCCTGTAGAGCATAGGGCCAGAATGTACTTTTCCAAAAATACCTGAGTCATCATTAGTCCAGAAGGTTCTTGGGTCAGGCTTGGTCAAGATGTTGGTGTGATTACTTGGCTCTTTCACCTTGAAAACATAAGGAGGAAAGAAGTGATGTGAAAAATGGCTTCACTGTTTCAGGCCTACAGATCAATGGGCAAGATTCCAAGGTTGAAGTTTGCACATACAGCACATCTCTGCCCTGATTAAGGTGACCTACCCTCCTGGTTCGACCAGGACCATGCTGCTTGTAGCACTGAAAGCCTCAAGTGCTGGCAAACCCTTCAGTCCTGGACAAACTGGAATGGATGGTGACCCCAGACCTGATGTGGTTTCACTGCCAAAGTGCATGGGAACTAGAGTTCCTCTCCCACTTTCTCCCTCTTCCTGTGCCTTTTGCGGTATGCAAACTGCACGCCTGGATGCAAAAGTCCCTCCCCACCATGATTAGCAAATGTATCTATGTAATGTATATTGTTATATCACATAAAAAACATTTGGACTTCTATATAATAGAGATGGTACTTTCAATATATATGCTTGGGAAAACACATAATAAGGAAGAGCTACTTTTGATCCAGTTGCATTTTAAAATGAATTCTTATTTTATCATTGTAACAGAATCTGTATTTTAAAATAGTAGCACATGCATATATGCAATATATATTATTTATTTAACCTAAAGACTGCCTAATGCACATTCAACTAATAGACTTTTTACAATAAACACCAGAGAATTGCAGACCTGCAATGATCATTTTATTTACTTTGTGTGTGTGTGCACGTGATTTTATGATTGTGATGTTAGGCTTTCAAACATATTTTCAATTGGGGAAATACAAATCTTAGTGTTAAAGTGGAAATTACATTTATATATATATGTGATATTTTGATTACTGTGAAAATTCCCTAGTATTTATTATTTAAAGGATAAATTTCTTCTATTCCAGCAATAGTCAAAGTACTCTCAAGATAGTCAAAATACACCTTCTATTGCAGCAAGACTGTCACTAGCTATATTGTTTAGTTCTGTTGGCATTTTCTTTCCAGAGCAAGTCTTTATTGAAGAAGGAAGCAGTGTGTTCATTTACAACTTGGCACAAACTCTTTCTCTTGTTCTCAATTATCATCAGGGGATGTGGAGAAATCAGGATCTCAAAGGGTTCTTTGCATCCCCCACATTCACTGCAGCAGGACTCACAATAGCCAAGAGGTAGAAACAATCTAAATGCTTATGGACAGAGGAATGGATAAAGAAAATGTAGTATATACATACAATGGACTTAGAAGGAAATCCTGCCATATGCAATGACATGAATGAAACTTCAAGACACTATGCTGTGTGAAATAAGCCAGACACGGAACAAATACTGCATGATACTACTTACTAGAGGCATTAGTAGTGAAACGTAAAAGCAGAAAGTAGAATGTTGGTTGCCAGGGTCCGGGGGAAGGGGAAATAGGGAGTTGCCATACCATGTATATAAAGTTGCAGTTATATAAGAAGATTAAGTTTTAGAGATCTGCCTAACAACATTGTGACTATAGTCAACATTATTTCACACAAAAATTTGTTAAGAGGGTAGACTTCATATTGTGTTCTTACCCCCACCCACAACAAAAACATCTACTAATAAATCATCATCCTATATCTGTTAGTGTATCAGATATACACACAAAATATTTCATACATAAGTACGTAAGTGGTCTACATTAATGGAATTTTCTGGTAATGTTGTTGCTGTTCAGTGGCTCCTGTGTGTCTGACTCTTTGCGACCCCACTGCAGCACATCAGGCTTCCCTGTCATTCACTATCTCCCAGAGCTCGCTCAAACTCATGTCCATTGAGTCGGTGATGCTATCCAGGCATCTCATCCTCTGTCGTCCCCTTCTCCTCCCGCCTTCAATCTTTCCCAGCATTAGGGTCTTTTCCAATGAGTCAGGTGGCCAAAGTACTGGAGTTGCAGCTTCAGCATCAGTCCTTCCAATGAATATTCAGAGTTGCTTTCCTTTAGGATTGACTGGTTTGATCTCCTTGCTGTGAAAGGGATTCTCAAGAGTCTTCTCCAAAACCACAGTTTGAAAGCATCATTTCTTCAGTGCTCAGCCTTCTTTATGGTCCAACTCTCACATCCATACATGACAACTGGAAAAACCATTAACTTTGACTAGATGGACATTTGTCAGCAAAGTAATGTCTCTGGTAACGTAATACATTTTTAATTGATAGGAACCATAATTTTAGAAGTCAAATCATGGTGAAAATTATCATTAAAATTTAAATCTCAAGGGGGAAAAAAAGAATATGCAGATCAGCAGCATTCCATGGATAACATTTTGAGCAGCAAAGCAAAAACCCTCCTCAAACTTCACTAAACAGCCCCAGTCTAAATTCCCTCAAAGGAATTACATTTTCCACTGAAATATTTCTCCTTTTGTTAGAAAATTCTTTACAAATTGAACTGAAATCTGGATACCTGAAATTTTTTTCACTGGTTCTAGCTCACTGGTGAGTTACATAGAAGAGATCTACTCTCTCTTTGATAATATAATACCTAGAATATTGGAAAATAAATAATATTTTTCACGTTAACCTTCCCTTCTCAGGTTAGCTGATGCTCTTTCCTTCCAAGTTCCACATGCAATGGTTTTAAGTCTCTTTATTGAGATCACTCTACTCTAGAATAAATTCTCTCGGATCTGAGAGCTAATTCCTTAGGAGCTCTCAGACCAGGGCCAGATAATAGCACCAGAAATAAGGAACTGGTTTTGAGGAACAACTTGGGAAGGACTACAAGCATTATTTCCAAATATGGGTAATTAAAATGTTTCCCTAGAACCTGTAAATTGAAAGTACTGTGAAAGTAAAGAATGCACTGTGACTTATCCACACTTTGATACTTCTTTACCTGAAAGGTTCTAATTGATTTTATAACTATGGACGCATTGGGGAAAATTGCCATGTATGAGCATTCTTCCTGCATCCAGCTCTAATTGTGGTGTTTGTGTCAGACATCATTCCTTGAAATGTCATTTACTTATGAATAATTCTTTATCACTGCTTCTGTTAAAGTCAGTTCTCAAGAATGCCTTCTTGCTCTTTGTGTAAGAAGAGCATGCTATTTGTCATGATTTCCAAGCACCAAAGTACCCACAACAAGGTATCTATAGAGTTCATGGAGTATATTTTTAGCACAAGTTTATGCAAATTCATTCATAATTATATAAACTGCAATTGTTTGTAAGTTATGCTCTGAAACTGATTCCCATAGTTTTAGGTACTTCACAGAATGAGAAAGGTCTATATCAGATGTCAGTCCTGCTGAGTCTTCACAAGACCTTTCATAAGTGGCTGAAGTAGTGACAAATCCACAATAGGCTCTTTGGTTTTTTCCTTCTTTCCCATCTTAGGTTACATGATGTTCAAAAGTAAGCAAGAAAACTTTATATCCAGAGAAATGAAATTTTTCTTCTCAAATTGCTGTTGTAAGGCTTTAGAAATGTCCCTTGGACACTACCACAGGATGTAAAACCACCCTACAAACATTAATTTTGAATTCAGTTCTGTGTATCTGGGAGGAAGAAAACCCTTCCTTGATCTTTTTCTCTTGGATGGGTTTATTACATTCAAGGCATATTTATTAATCATTTATTTAAATCCCAGATGCAACCCTGATGTTTATAAGGACACAAAGGAAACTTGATCATTTGGATTTTATGTTCTGATTTGGGAACAGAATATAGACAACCACAAAATCATATGCAGCCTGATATTAAGTACCTCCAAACCCAATGTGAAGAATGTGACATAGTTATCAAAACTGGTCAGTTTAAAGGAGGAAGCAACAGTGTGGGGAAAGCTGTCAAACAAGGCTTCAGTGATGAAGATTTCACATGCTTTCAAAATAGTGATAGGACTTCCCTGGTGATCCAATGGTTAAGACTCTGTGCTTCCACTGCAGGGGACAGATTTGATTCCTGGTTGGGGAACTAAGATCCTGTGGGACGTGTGGCACAGCCAAAAAAAAAAAAAAATTACTGGCAATATTTGGATTGGTGGGGAGGCAGTAGAAAAGTGTACAAATTGGCAGAACCATACAAAGGCATGGAAGCACGATTTAAGGTGTGCTTAATAAAAGGTGTGTCTTAGCAACTGTTGGTTGAACAATTTCATGGGAGTAGAAGGCTCTTGGGAGAAATGACTGGAGACTAGATAGAAGCCAGATAGTGGAAGGCTTTGAATGTCAATGAGTCCTTCACCCTGAGGAAATTCAAGAGCCTTGGCAGTTTGTGTGAGAGGCCAGAGTCAGAAAAGACCCAAACTGAGGAGACTAGGGGGCTGCTTTACCATCAGAGGGTAGTAGGTGACAGAAGGTTGGGAATGGGGACTGTGACTGTGGGAAGGAAGGAATAGTTATGAAGGGGGCCTGGGATCATTTGGGAAGGCTTGATAAGAGGCTAAACGTGCGGGAAGATAGAGGAGCCCAAAACATTCCAGAACTTCAGAACTTGGTGACCAGGAGGATGGTCAAATGTGGTCTCAGCTGTCTACAGTCTCTGGCAGCTAAAGGGACCATTTGCACTGTGTTTAAGCTAGCATGTGTGGCAGGTTTGCCAAGCCCCTGTGGTCCCCTGTATATGTGCTGGGTCTTCAGTCTTCCTAGGAGCACTTGCTTTATCTCTAATTTGCTCAGACTACAACCCCTTTAGGTATCTAGTGGTAAGGTTTCAACTTACATAGTCATGGGCAGGTAGGTTTCTCTGGCTTCCACCCCTGGGCTACAGTCCTCCACCTCACACAGGGCAGGATTAGAATCCACTCACACTGTTCCACTACAGCAAACATCCCACAGTCCAGCAGATCTAACCTCCACCCTCATAAAGATGACAGTTTGGAGAAGGACAGTAGAAGTCTGATCAAGAGCTTGGTTGAGGAATCTCATCAGAGATCACAGTTACTTTTTTCTATTTAATTAATTATAATTATTCTTGGCTTCACTGGGTCTTCATTGCTGTGCTCAGGTTTTCTCTAATTCCTGCGAGTAGGGGCTACTCTCTAGTTGTGGTGTGCAGGCTTCTCATTGCAGTTGCTTCTTTTGTTGCAAAACATGGGCTCTAGGGCATGTGGGCTCCTGTACAATTGTAGCATTCAGGCTGTAGGGTGTGAGATCAGTAGTTGTGCTGCATAGCTTAAGTTACTAACAGATTGAGGGCTGGAGTCCAAGTCTCCACTGTTACATTTCAGTGGAGAACTGATACAGGTTTCTTAAAACTTAGACCTATCCTCAGTTTTGAAATTAATTTAATTATGCACTTCATTCAATAAATATTTCTGGATAACCAAATGCACCGGTCATAACAAACACCTTCTTCCAACAACACAAGAGAAGACTCTATACATGAACATCACCGGATGGTCAACACCGAAATCAGGTTGATTATATTCTTTGCAGCCAAAGATGGAGAAGCTCTATACAGTCAGCAAAAATAAGACCAGGAGCTGACTGTGGCTCAGATCATGAACTCTTTATTGGCAAATTCAGACTCAAATCGAAGAAAGTAGGGAAAATCACTAGATCATTCAGGTATGACCTAAATCAAATCCCTTATGATTATACAGTGGAAGTGAGAAATAGATTTAAGGGCCTAGATCTGATAGATAGAGTGCCTGAATGAGGTTCATGACATTGTACAGGAGACAGGGATCAAGGCCATCCCCATGGAAAAGAAATGCAAAAAAGTAAAATGGCTGCCTGGGGAGGCCTTACAAATAGCTGTGAAAAGAAGAGAAGCGAAAAGCAAAGGAGAAAAGGAAAGATATAAGCATCTGAATGCAGAGTTCCAAAAAATAGCAAGAAGAGATAAGAAAGTCTTCTTCACTGATCAATGCAAAGAAATAGAAGAAAACAACAGAATGGGGAAGACTAGACATCACTTCAAGAAAATTAGAGATACCAAGGGAACATTTCGTGCAAAGATGGGCTCAATAAAGGACAGAAATGGTATGGACCTAAAAGAAGCAGAAGGTATTAAGAAGAGGTGGCAAGAATACACAGAAGAACTGTACAAAAAAGATCTTCACAACCCAGATAATCATGATGGTGTGATCACTGACCTAGAACCAGATATCCTGGAAGGTGAAGTCAAGTGGGCCTTAGAAAGCATCACTACGAACAAAGCTAGTGGAGGTGATGGAATTCCAGTTGAGCTATTTCAAATCCTGAAAGATGATGTTATGAAAGTGCTGCACTCAATATGCCAGCAAATTTGGAAAACTCAGCAGTGGCCACAGGACTGGAAAAGGTCAGTTTTCATTCCAATCCCAAAGAAAGGCAATGCCAAAGAATGCTCAAACTACCACACAATTGCACTCATCTCTGCTGCTGCTGCTGTTGCTGCTAAGTCACTTCAGTCGTGTCCAACTCTGTGCGACCCCATAGATGGTAGCCCACCAGGTTACCCCGTTCCTGGGATTCTCCAAGCAAGAACACTGGAATGGGGTGCCATTTCCTTCTCCAATGCATGAAACTGAAGAGTGAAAGTGTAGTTGCTCAGTTGTGCCCAACTCTTAGCAATCCCATGGACTGTAGCCCACCAGTCTCTGCAGTCCATGGGATTTTCCAGGCAAGAGTACTGGAGTGGGTTGCCATTGCCTTCTCCTCATCTCACACACTAGTAAAGTAATGCTCAAAATTCTCCAAGCCAGGCTTCAGCAATATGTGAACCGTGAACTTCCTGATGTTCAAGCTGGTTTTAGAAAAGGCAGAGGAACCAGAGATCAAATTGCCAACATCTGCTGGATCATGGAAAAAGCAAGAGAGTTCCAGAAAAACATCTATTTCTGCTTTATTGACTATGCAAAAGCCTTTGACTGTGTGGATCACAATCAATTGTGGAAAATTCTTCAAGAGATGGGAATACCAGACCACCTGATCTGCCTCTTGAGAAATTTGTATGCAGGTCAGGAAGAAACAGTTAGAACTGGACATGGAACAACAACAAACTGGTTCCGAATAGGAAAAGGAGTATGTCAAGGCTGTATATTGTCACCCTGTTTATTTAACTTATATGCAGAGTACATCATGAGAAACGCTGGACTGGAAGAAACACAAGCTGGAATCAAGATTGCTGGGAGAAATATCAATAACCTCAGATATGCAGATGACACCACCCTTATGGCAGAAAGTGAAGAGGAACTCAAAAGCCTCTTGATGAAAGTGAAAGTGGAGAGTGAAAAGGTTGGCTTAAAGCTCAACATTCAGAAAATGAAGATCATGGCATCTGGTCTCATCACTTCATGGGAAATAGATGGGGAAACAGTGGAAACAGTGTCAGACTTTATTTTTCTGGGCTCCAAAATCACTGCAGATGGTGACTGCAGCCATGAAATTAAAAAACGCTTACTCCTTGGAAGGAAAGTTATGACCAACCTAGATAGCATATTCAAAAGCAGAGACATTGCTTTGCCAACAAAGGTTCGTCTATTCAAGGCTATGGTTTTTCCTATGGTCATGTATCGATGTGAGAGCTGGACTGTGAAGAAGGCTGAGCACCGAAGAATTGATGCTTTTGAACTGTGGTGTTGGAGAAGACTCTTGAGACTCCCTTGAACTGCAAGGAGATCCAACCAGTCCATTCTGGAGATCAGCCCTGGATTTCTTTGGAAGGAATGATGCTAAAGCTGAAACTCCAGTACTTTGGCCACCTCTTGTGAAGAGTTGACTCATTGGAGAAGACTCTGATGCTGGGAGGGATTGGGGGCAGGAGGAGAAGGGGACGACAGAGGATGAGATGGCTTGATGGCATCACTGACTCAATGGACATGAGTCTGGTTGAACTCCGGGAGTTGGTGATGGACAGGGAGGCCTGGTGTGCTGTGATTCATGGGGTCGCAAAGAGTCGGACACCAGTGAGCAACTGAACTGAACTGAACTGAATTGTATAGTAGGTACAATAATATGAGCCACACGCACAGATGGGTAATGGATGTGTCTCTGCCCTCATGGAACTTATTTTCTAACGCTGGTGATTGAGATGAGCATCATGAAGGTAACAAATAAGATGAAATCAGTAGGGAGTACAGCAATATATGATCATTTGGGGTGCTTTAAGGTAGTCCATTTTCTTACATTTTTTTTTCAATAATATTGCCAGAATAAACAGTAACACATCTGCAATTATGAGTTAAAACACAAATGAAAATAGGCACACAGAGTTGGTTTTACTGGAATCCAGGTCAAACCTTTATAAATTCTATACCAAAGCATATAATTAAAGTCTTAAGTAAAAACTATTTGGGGTCATGGTGTTTTTAGATTGTGCCTAGCTCTGAAAAGGCAATCAATACATGTTTATTGACTGTGCCATTGATTTCAGTTCAGTTCAGTTCAGTCGTTCAGTCGTGTCTGACTCTTAGTCACCCCATGAACTGCAGCACACCAGGCCTTCCTGTCCATCGCCAACTCCTAGAGTTTACTCAAATTCATGTCCATCGAGTCGGTGATGCCATTCAACCACCTCATCCTCTGTTGTCCCCTTCTCCTCCCTTCAGTATTGAACCGTTCAATTTTGACCCTTCAGTTTTTCCCAGCATCAGGGTCTTTTCAAATGAGTCAGTTCTTCGCATCAGGTGGCCAAAGTACTGGAGTTTCAGCTTCAGCAGTAGTCTTTCCAATGAATATTCAGAACTGATTTCCTTTAGGATGAACTGGTTGGATCTTCTTGCAGTCCAAGGGACTCTCAAGAGTCTTCTCCAACACCACAGTTCAAAAGCATCAATTCTTCAGTGCTCAGCTTTCTCTATAGTCCAGTTCTCACATCCATACATGACTACTGGAAAAACCATAGCCTTGACTAGATGGACCTTTGCTGGCAAAGTAATGTCTCTGCTTTTTAATAAGTTGTCTAGGTTGGTCATAACTCTTCTTCCAAGGAGTAAGAGTCTTTTTATTTCATTGCTACAGTCACCATCTGCAGTGATTTTGGAACCCCCAAAATAAAGTCTGCCACTGTTTTCCACTGGTTCCCCATCTACTTGCCATGAAGTGATGAGACCAGATGCCATGATGTTAGTTTTCTGAATGTTGAGTTTTAAGTCAACATTTTCACTCCCCTCTTTCACTTTCATCAAGAGGCTCTTCAGGCTTCTTTGCTTTCTACCATAAGTATTGTATCATCTGCATATCTGAGGTTATTGATATTTCTCCCGGCAATCTTGATTCAGGCTTGTGCTTCATCCAGCCCAGCATTTCTCATGATGTACTCTGAATATAAGTTAAACAAGCAGGGTGACAATATACAGCCTTGACGTATTCCTTTCCCTATTTGGAACCAGTCTGTTGTTCCACGTCCACTTCTAAGATTTGGTAGGACTCAAAAGATGTTAAAGTGGCCAAAGTGAATATATCACTGAATAATATTATTTTGTGTGTAGAAAAGATTTGACAAATGACTTAGTTCAGCCTCTTATTAAACAGATGGGAAAATGGTTTTCTGAAGAAGGAGGTAAAATGACTTACAGAAAAAGATACAAAAGTTATTTATATTGTTTATAATACATCCACTGTAGTTAAGAGAAGCTTCCTTGCATTTACTGTTTATTTTCATTTATTTATTTATTTTTGGCTGGCTGGGTCTTCGTTACTGCTCGTGGACATTCTCTAGTTGCTGCGAGCGGGGGCTGCTCTTTGTTGCAGTGCAAGGCTTTTCATTGAGGTGGCTTCTCTTGTTCTGGAGCACAGGCTCTAGGCTCATGGGCCTCATTAGTTGTGATGGGTGGGCTCTAGAATTCAGGCTCAGTAGTTGTGGCTTATGGGCTTAGCTGCTCCGCTGCAGGTGGGATATTTCTGGCACAGGGATTGAACCCATGTCCCCTACGCTGGCAGGTGGATTCCTGTTTACTGTACCACCAGGGAAGTCTTATTTATTTTAGGTCAAAGTTGACAGAAATAATAAGATATAGCTGTTTAGATCATGGGCTTTGAAATCAGACAGACCTGGATAAAACATAGCAGCCCCACACTTGACTGTGCACGTGACCCTGGACAAGTTACACAATCTCTCTTACGCTGTCTCCTTATTGGAAAAATTGGCAAAGTTAAAATTAGGGTTAGATTTAGCTTCTTCTAGGTTTCATTAAATGGTCAGTTATTGTTCAGAATTATACAGTCAAATGTGTTAATAGGAATATCATGTTAAAGTGGAGGGTAGAAGAGAAAATCTTTTGATAGAAGAAGTTTATTCTGTTAACTGAATTACCTATATACGAATAATATTGGCAAAAGTAAAAATACGTCTTTATAGGCACTGTGATTGTTGAGCACTGAAACTGGAACTTTCTCTACTTCAATATCTGCATAACTTTAATCTCCTTCAGGTTTCTGCTTACACATCACCTTCTCTGCAAAGCCTTTCTTGATACCTTATTTAAAATGAAAACTTCTTTCCCCTTCCTGCTTTATATTTTTCCATGGCACTTAACACCATTTCATATGTAATTGTCTTTATTTTTTAAAATGGTCTCTTTTAAGTTTCATGAATCATAAAGGTTTGCTTGGCACACAGTAGGTATTCAACAAACACGTGCTGAATGGTTTAGTTTTTAATCTCTAAACAGTTAAAAATAAGGACTATAAATCTCACTCAAGCTATTCAAATTAAAAAGATAGTTATTATGCCAAAATAATGTGCTTTAACACATATCTTTATTTCCCCTAGCGCTTTAACCCTTCTGAATTCTTAGTGTTGGGAGACTGAAATGATTTAGAGTAGGGTCAACTCAGAGTAGCTGATGTTCCCATAAATAATTAGGATTGAAAGAAACTGTTCCCTAGCCCAGGCTGACTTGATATTTAGTTTTTGACATTGTCATCCAAACCATTTTTTTTTTCTTTTCATAAAAATGCAGAAAATTGTATAGGCTATACTCCATTACTGAATATATTTGTTGGAAACATTATTAATGATTGGCTTTTCATTTTTCAGATTATTGTCTGTGATAATAACACACTATGTGGCTGGGAAAAAGTAATCTTCAAAACTATCTGTATAGATTCAGACTCCATCTGATAAATCATTTGGATTTGTCCATGACTGATCCACGTCTAGTCCTTGATTAGATTTCTTTTCTCCATCTAAGCACATGCTTTCCAGTGGTTTTCAGTCATGGAGGAACTTAAAAAATAAACACCAGTGTCAGGGCTGCAGGCAAGAAGAGAGGAGACTAAAGTGTCAGTATAATTTTAAGCTCCCCAGGGATCTCTAACATGCTTAAACCAACTTCAACCAAACAGAAATAACATGGATTAAGTTGTATTTATCTACTGGGTACAAGGAAGAAACTAAATATGATTATTTCAAGGTCATTGTACATTCTAAAGGTAACACAAAGAATGATTCCCAGACTGAAGTTAAATGATGAACAAACATCCACACCTAGGCTTTCTGGGCAAAACAAATGTTTTGAATATCTCATTGCAAATGAAAATATATTTCTTAGTAATTTTCTCCTTGAGCTTGCCTCCAAAAAGGTACTTGACAGGAGGGGCAGAAAAAATAGAAATTTGGATCTACACTTTGTGTGAGGTTCTAGGAGAAATATTTCTACTGCTTCTCTATACAGAAGCTATGTCAGATTCAAGGCCAATATGATTATACTTTGCTCTGTGCTATAACTCTTAATGTTTAATTTTCTTTTAATAAAAAAGTCTGATATTCTTTAGTAACATTTTAACCATAGAATCTAAATTTTCAAATGCAATTGCCAACAAATGCATAGTTTATTTTTTTTTTCCTCTGTAAATGGAACTAGACATCTTCATTTAAGTGCCCACTGTTTTTCTCATGCAGTGGACTAACTGTGCAATATTTAATGGTCTACAGGTCTAAAAATATTTCTTATATGCTTTAGCTTACATAGACTGCTTCTGCAAAAACAGTTAATAATCTTGCCCTCCCATGAGTCCAGAATGTTAATTTTTTACAGAGTTTCCCAGATGTGCTGGAAGACTCACTCACAGCAGATTTGGCCAACATTTTTTTTTTTTTTTTTTCAGCTCTCATTTGACCTTTCTTGTATCTGATATGAAACACATGTTAAAAACAATACCTGACAATTATGAAATGCAGTTTTTGCATAAGCAAAACCACCATAAATACATCTTTTACAAAGTTTTGAATGGCAGAGATGGAAGGTTTTCATTGCAAAACTGTGTTGACGTTTAGCCAAGTTAATCATACATCTTGACAATGATTCTTTATCCCACATCCTTTGGTATTCAGTGGGTAGGTCATTAGGCCCATGGAGAAATAAGTAGGAGAATGTCCAGGGAATGAAAAACATCTATATAACATGTGGAGAAGTGGATAGTTTTACTGAGTACTAAATTTCAACTTTAAGAGATGCAAGGTTCTGATCCCAGCCAGATCACTTGAGCTCTAACTTCTGGGAAGTAAGCAGAATAACAGCGTGAGTCTGAGTATTCCAAGGATATCCTGCATGAGTTGTTTGCCTTTGCAGGTATTCCACATGCAGCTTTACTTTTACCTTTTCTTTGTGTCTATATTTTATTTTCTATTTATTCTTCAGTGGGCTCTAGGAAATCCTTAGATGAATTGAGTTCATATTTTATCATTTCTTATAGAGATCCTAGAATATTTATGAAATATAATTGTGCATCCAGAGTTTGGCCAAGAATCAAATAGACATTCCAGATATTTAAAGGCAAGAGACTACTACTGAAGAAGCAATAGTGCTACCCTTAGCTATCTTAAAAGGGAAGTAAAGGTTACTACAATCTGGTATTGAAATTTTCCTTAACTTAGAATATCAAGCATTTCAAGTCAGTTTATTTCAGTATAATAATTACTAAACAAAAAAAAAAAGGACTGTTTACAATGTGCCAGGCACATTAATTACCTCATTACTCAGTTTAGCCTCAGAACAACCTCTGGGTATTCTTGTCTTTTTTGCAGGAAAGAACAAAATATGGACAAGCTAACCTTCAGAATTTTATCTAGGAAGGTGTCATCAGCCAAATGGCAGAGCAGGCACCTCTAAGCTCCTGACCCTGACAGAAACATCAAAAAGTAAACAAAAATTATCAACTCAATTTGTTAAAACTCTGGAAAACAGTCAAAGGTTTGTAATCAAAAACAATAAAACAATCAAAAAGGGAGAGGGAGTAAGTTAAAAATTATAAGAAAGCTTTGTAACGATTTTAGCTGCCTGTACTCCACCCCCACCCCAGTTTAGTGACAGTTTGAAGAGTCGGAACTCTCCCATCCCCACAGCCCACATTCTCAATCCTTGGTCTCAGACGGTATGTTGGTTGCTGAATGTATGTTCCTTGGAACTTGTCTGGGAGTTACGTAAGGGCTGAAGGAAAGCGATAATTACCCATCTAGTTCAGAAAAATGGCAGATATTGCTGAAAAACCTTGTAAGGAGATAAATAAGCTGTAGCTTTCCAGGCCAAAAGACTACAGTTAAACCAAAGGAGGAAACGCATTGAGTTCTATGTGTTTCGCATACACTAACTTGCTTTATGCTTACAGCATCCTTATGAGAAAGGTATTATTATCACTATCCTCACTTTACAGATGAGGAAACTGAGGTACCTTGGAAAAGGTAATTGCAGCTATCAAGCCCATTTTAACTGTTACACCACACTGTCTTCAAATATATAGGTACTTGAAATCAAATGACTTATAGCTATTACACACAAGTATATTATTAAAATCTTATTTGAAAATTTGAAATTTCTTTTTGGAAATTGGGGCTTTTTATCTCCATTTTTAAGCTGTTTGAAAGAGAAGAACAAATGAAATTCATTCTCAGTAGCATCAGTGTTCACTTTCTTCAAAGGTGATATAAAATATATTATGATTTCAATCATTAGTTTGTTGCGGGGAGATTAAAGATGACATTTTTTCACCCTAAAAAAAAAATCAATATCGAATAGTCATTGAAAGGACTGATGCTGAAGCTGAAGCTCCAATACTTTGGCCACATGATGTGAAAAGCTGACTCACTGGAAAAGACCCTGATGCTGGGAAAGATCAAAGGCCAAATGAGAAGGGGGCAGCAGAGGATTAGATGATTAGATAACATCACCAACTCAACGGACATGAATCTGAGCAAACTCCAGGAGACAGTGGAGGACAGAGGAGCCTGGCATGCCGCAGTCCATGGTGGTACGAGAGTTGGACGTGACTTAGTGATTGAACAACAAAAAAGATGATACCTGTTCACAAAGTAATCCTAAAAAGTTAAGTAAGGATAATTCTCCATTTATCGGAAATAGAAACAAAAAAGGGAGAGAGAGGAAGCAAAACTAAGCACAAAAAGTATACTTCCTGAACAAAAAGGAGTTTTTCTATTGCTTATTACTTATAATTTAGATCTTACTAGGTTATAAGCTCTGTAGAAAAAAGACTGTGTTCTGAATTATTCATGAGTTTCCAGTGCTATAGCATAGGTGCATACTAGCATCCAACTTAGTAGGCAATCAACTGATAACTTCGTATATAAAGGAATGGTAAACTGTGGTTTTACTTTTAAATCTATCTTATTACTCAGTTTTTCTCAAAACAGAGTTGTGTCCTAGGCAAATAGATACAGGTGATTGCTCATGTTACTTTATTTTCTGTGTATCCCAAGTGTTTCCCATGGTGAATTCCAAACACTGTTTACAAACAGAAGGAAAATTCAGGACTTATACCTGCTGTGGTTGGTTGCTACAAATTACTGGAGTCCACGGAAGAGAGAGATTGAGGGGTAGATTTATGACAAGGCTTGGTTTCATGTACTGTGGTTATCAGTTACCTTGACTTGGTCCTCAAACTCTTATGCTTTCTGTTGAGTATTTTAACCTAACAAGAGTAAACCAGTAGCTGGATTTCCCTGGTAGAACAGTGGTTTAGATTCCATGCTTCTACTGCAGGGAGTGTGGGTTCAATCCCTGTTTGGGGAACTAATGTCCCACATGCTGTGTGGTGTGGCCAAAAAATATTTTAAAATATTAAGAAAAAGGAAGAGGAAACCTGTAGCATTCAAGTGCATAAAGAAAAATGAATTGGAACAGTCTGCTACATCAAAATATGCTAAAGTCACTCCACTTTCTTACATTTACTCTATGACCATTTATATTGATCACATATGCTTTAAAAGCGATAGAATAGTCTGTCTGAATATTCACAAAAGTGATCCATTTCTTAACTAAGTTGATTATTAAGGGGAAGGATTACTCCTGATTATTTGTCCCCAATCCTACACCACGAACTGTTTCTCATGGGTCTTCCAGAAAAGGCCCAGGCACATGGACACAAATATATATTTGCAATGATGTCCTCTTTGTGTGAGTGCATGTGTGTGTACATGCATGCTTACACATACATCTCTAAATTTTGCTCCCTGTAGAAAAGAGCAAGAATGGGGACTTAGGGTCGGAAATGGGGAAATCAAATAAAAAGGAAAAGGTTTGCTTAGAACCTTTGCAATTCCTTCTAGACTCAACACTTCTTTCACCAGTACTTTGTTTCCCAGTTTAAGCCACTAAGAAGTCTGTACACAAAAAGGCATTTAGCTCAGGGCATGAGTATGATGTGATAATTAACAGAATCTGACCTTGCATTAAAACTGCTGAGTAAGGCTGGGTTTATGTAACTCTCCTTGAGATGAATTAGACTTTAGCTTTTGAAGTTATGGAAAATCTGCCTCAAGGATTACTCAAGTAGATTATAATTGAAGACCATGCACTGGTTTATCACCACACTCCTCAAATAATTCAAGCTATTCATTGGAAAGCTTAGTGGAAAATGCCTGCTCAAATATTTTCAATAAAACTTATTTGAGTCTTTCCCATGTAAGAAGACAAGGTTAGCAATGATGGTATTTGGTTAGAATATTCATGTTTCAAAAGATGATTGTTTTCATAATAATATTCAGATTAATTTCTAATGGCAATATTTAATGCTGGCAAGGGTTTAGGAAGACTAGTATTCTCATAGGCTGTTCATTTTAATTTTCATAACACTTTCTGAAAGCTATTATAATTTATTTTAAGAATTTTAAGATCCTCAATATTTTTATTTGCTTCATTTTACGTAATTTGTCCTTAAAATAAGTCTCTCAGTTGTACCCGACTCTTTGCGACACCATGGGCTGCAGCCTACCAGGCTTCTCTATCCATGGGATTTTCTAGGCAAGAGTACTGGAGTGGGGTGCCATTGCCTTCTTCAAAAACTACTTTGTCCATATCTAGGGAGTGTAGTATAGGAATGAATGTCCTAATTATCAAGAAAGGCCCTGATAAAAATTGTTACTTTAAAAACAATAAATGAACAAATGATATACCTTTTGAGCTATAATCTCACGCTTCCTTCAGCACAGAGTTATTGATAAACATGAATGTATGTGTGCCTCACCTCTAGTTTTCTAGTTTGGTGTTCTCAAATTTCTCTGGGCCTGTGCAAAGACAAGGCCCTCTAGCACAAATTCACAACAGGTTTGTTTTATGTCATGGAGAAAAATGGGATGGGGAGTGTCAAAGTTTCCCTCTGAAGCTTTTCCTTTAAGCTCTAGGACTTTATTTCCATTATTTCCATTGCCTACTTTCCCCATGGAAATAATTTTTTCCATTGCCTACTTTTCCCCATGGACCTGATTCTCTTCCAAGGTAAATGAAAATACATATGCCAGGGCAGCATTTTATTGAACTTCCCAAAGACCCACACTGAATAATGCCAGTGTCGGTCAAGGTTACCAGTTATGAAGGTCTGAAACTTCAGAGGGATTAACAAAATTAATGGACTACAAATTGTATACTTGCATCTACTATAATCATTTTCAGCCTGATTTCCAAAAAAAAAAAAAAGGGAACAATAAACCTGAGATTCAAATATAATTTATGCAGAAATAGCTCAAAACATTTCAAAAGGCTCTAAATTTGTTCGTAATCACACTGATGCCAAATTAAATTGGCCTAGTTATTGTACTGGTATTATGCAGCTAGTTTCTGGATTTTTTTTTTTTTTGGCCAGAAACCTGCTGGAAAAACATAGAACTGGAAAATTCATCCAACATTAAATGGAGAGAAATATTGGGAACAAAACTTAAATAGAGAAACCATAAAGATAGTTTAGCTCTAGTTATAATTTCTATAGATGTTTCCTGGATAAATTTTATGTATGCATTAAAACCTCTACTCTATGTAGGCACCCATACTTGAAACCATTCAGTTGCATTCAAAACAAATCTGAATCTAGATTCAAAAATCGTGTTTTTTATAATAAGACATTTAAAAAGATCAATATAAAAGTAAATAAATGTAAAATGAGAGTATGATGTGAAGGAGTCATAGACGATCTTAATATAACCCTGAAAGCATGAACTCCTAAAACCCATGTTTGGAGACTTAATTAGAAAACTTAGAAATTACTTAAAAGATAACCAGGAAGAAGGCAAGATGATTCAAGTAAACAGGACTGTTATTCATTTTCTTGAAGAGAAGTCCAGATGGTAATTGAACACATTTTTTGGTGTATGGAGAGCTTTTTTATTAGGAGGTGGTAATGACAACCCACTCCAGTATTCTTGCCTGGAGAATCCCAGGGATGGGGGAGCCTGGTGAGCTGCCGTCTATGGGGTCCCACAGAGTTGGACACAACTGAGGCGACTTGGCAGCAGCAGCAGGGCTATCTGCATTATGCATAAAACAAGAGTAAACAGTCTGGGTTTGAAGTATAAAGGCTTTGGTTAAACAGAGTAAGGCCTTCCCTGGTGGCTCAGATGGTAAAAAATCTGCCTGCAATATGGGAGATCTGGGTTCGATTCCTTGGTTGGGAAGACAAATATCCATCTAATCAAAGCTATGGTTTTTCCAGTGGTCATGTATGGATGTGAGAGTTGGACTATAAAGAAAACTGAGTGCCAAAGAATTGATGGTATTGAACTGTGGTGTTGGAGAAGACTCTTGAGAGTCCCTTGGACTGCAAGGAGATCCAACCAGTCTATCCTAAAGAAAATCAGTCCTGACTGCATTGGAAGGACTGATGCTGAAGCTGAAGTTCCAATGCTTTTGCTGCCTGATGTGAAGATCTGACTCACTGGAAAAGACCTTGATGCTGGGAAAAGATTGAAGGCAGGAGAAGGGGACGACAGAGAATGAAATGGTTGGATAGTATCACTGACTGGATGGACATGAGCTTGAGCAAGCTCTGGGAGTTGGTGATGGACAGGGAAGCCTGTTGTGCAGCAGTCATGGGGTCGCAAAGAGTCAGACATGACTGAGTAACTGAACTGAACTGAAACAGAGTAAGAGTATTTCTATGTTAAAATGAGACACAAGTTGAGGTTGGGCAATCTTCTGTAGAGCCATAAAAATAATTATTGTGCGGTATCTTCTTTGGTTGGCTCTTTCTGAAGGGAAGGGACATACTCACATCCCTTCTAGGACAAAGATTCTAGTCCCTGAAGAGAATCTTCTTCAAGCCAGGGAGTTACTGTACACACTGAAGCCAAATTAGCTGAACATGGTAAACCAAAGAGAAGAAAGAAAACAATTAAGGTAAAGATGAAAACGTAGCTTCAAACTCCTTTTAGAAAAAAGAAAAAGGATTACTTAAAAATCATGAAACTCATTATTAAAGGGTTTAGAAAGATTTTGACAGGAAGGAAGTAGAAAACAATAACTATTGTAAATAAAGTAAAACATCAAGTGTTTCACCTAAATTATGAGCTCAGTACTTCTAATCAACTCATTTTTCCAAACAAACCATGATGAAACTTAATTTCAAAACAGAATTGGACTTCTCTGGTAGTCTAGTGGTTAAGACTCTGTGCTTCCTCTGCAGGAGGAAGAAATAAGATCCCACATGCCACAGTGCATGGGCACTAAATAAATAAATAAAAATTTTTAAATGTAAAATTAAAAAAAAAAACATAAAGTTTAGGTCAGCCTGGACTTGGAGGTCAGATGTTCCATGGTAACACAGGCCCACATATATGAAAGGCTCCTTAGTCAGACTTATCTGATTATCTCATTAGTCTCTGACTTTTCTGTGTGAATTCTAAAGTATAGTGAAAGGGTGTAGAACTGGCAGTTTTGGCCCAAAATAAATTGCGAGTCAGTTGTGAAGAGAGGATTCCAGGAACTAGAATTTAAGAGTGAAAGAAGTTAAAAAAAAATTTACATATGACTCAGTTCCAACATATTTTACATACTATTGGGTATTTTCTCTTCCTCTAATAGCTTCTCTGGTTCATCCCCAGAGTTAGCTGTTTCTATCAATAGCCCTAGATAAGTCATTTAAAAAAAAAATCATTAAGAAATGACTATTCTGCAGTAGCTTGCCAGCAACTCAAATATCTGAAATAGCTATATTGTAACTAGTGAACGTTAAAGGTTTTTGAGATTAATTATACTAACTGCAGAATGAAATGGTCTGCTACCTTTTGAGTTCCAGTTTTCTCCTTAAAAATTAGGAGGATATTAACTCCCAAATGCTAATGGGATTTAGGTAGAAGCCACTGCTGCTGTTTTTTTCCCTACACCTCCCACATCATTGCAGTTGGACAACAAAGCACCCACAGCAAGCATCTCTAATGCTGCTGTATTATTTATAAATAAAATCATTGTTGAGTGAGTACATTCCACTTGTGAGATTCATTTTCATTAGCCTTATTTTTATAAAATAAACTCAATTCCAGTTATCCATGCACTCATTTCTTAGGAAGGTTTGACTTTATTTTATGTCTGCTTGTCTGGTCTGAATCTACTGAAATAGCTTGCCCCCAAATATTCTCTTTTCTCAAGCAAAGATAGACTGAAGGGAGCAAATAAGTTAACATGTTTGCAAACCCAGAGAATTTAAAATAGAATAAACTTGCCATTGAGAATAGTATACTGTAGACAAGGGGCTTTCCAGGTGGCCCTGGTGGTAAAGAACCCTCCTGCCAATGCAGGAGACACAGAAAACACGTGTTTGATCCCCGAGTCAGGAAGATCCCCTGAAGGAAGGCATGACAACCCACTCCAGTATTCTTGCCTGGAGAATTCCATGGACAGAGGAGCTTGGCGGGCTATAGTCCATAGGGTCACAAAGAGCTGGACATGACTGAGTGACTTAGCACATACATAGCACATACTATAAAGAATTCACATAACTCACAAAATTTTGTACCTGTCAATGTGTAAATAGAAACCTTACCCCCCAATATGAAGGCTCCTTCAGTTTATGTGACTTAATAATTATTTAGAGTATAATTGTTCTGGAATCTAAAAAAAATTTTTTTAAGAGATTATATATATCTCTGGGAAAAGATTGCCCTCCAGCTGGAAAGATAATCTTTCTTCCATTCTCCCACCTTTTGCATAGAAAAGTAAATAACTGACTTCCTGCCTAAGCACACCTGGATAATTTCTCATGAGAGTAACAAATGGGTTGATTTAAGAATTAGAAAAATGACCCTAAGGTCTAAGACAATCATTGACTTTAGATGTAAGAAGGATCCTGAAAATCTGGTTTAACTCCTTCATAAATGAATTCGGTATGAAAACAGCTTTTCAGAAGCCTATTAGCTTCAGGAGGGAGGTGAGTCTCCTTTCAGCATTAATTACACTAACTACTATATAAAGAAAAAGGATTCTGGCAACTACTTCCCACATGGCACATGGCAGAAATCCAGAACAGACCTGAAACCAAAGAAGTAAGAACGAAAGTCAAATGGACTGATGTAAAAAAAATTTTTAATTGAGACTAAAGAATATCAGTTCTCTCATATGATTCCCAAAGTCGGTCAGTTTTGTTTTTTTTTTAATACCTTTCATGCATCACAAGATGGTCTTGAGATACTAGCATGGAAATAATTAGTACTTTTAATTAGTACAACTGGGAAATAAGGCAGACTAGCCTTAATAAGGGTTTTCAATCTGCAGCACATTAAAGTAAAAACTTTTTCCCCCTAATATCGAAGTACATCCTACTGAGGAACATGAAAAATGAGTTATTTTGCAAATTGGAAAGAGTATAATTGAATTCAGAACAAGTTCGATGTGTTAAGAAAGGAGACATCTTGGAATTCTGGGAATCAGATTGTCTCAGATATTCATTAATACATTTCTAGAACACGCTATTCATACAGCAGTGTTTGTTAACTACTTAAACTCTAAGTATCTTTAAATACTAAATAATACCTATTTTGAGGATCAAAACAGAAAATGAAAATTATCATATGTATTAAGAGATGCCAAACAATATATCTGAATATAGTCTAACAGCTGAAAACATACTTGACAAGAACAGAACTGGCATTACATTACCCCAGATCAGCAGTAGCAAGCACATCTGGAATCCTAATGATCCCAGGAGCTCTGGAGCCTCTGGGGGACAGCCATCTGGTGCAAAGGAAATCTAGACTGAGTGTCCCACTCAACAGAAAGAGCCTCATTGTGCTGCTGTGAAAAGCAGTGGGCCCTTCTTCCTCTGATAACATATGAGCTTCTCAACCAGTGAGTGAGCAAAAGAAATATATGTGCATGGGGGGCTCATAACAGACTTAGATCTAAAACCACAACAGCATGGCAGATAAAAAATAGACAGGGATGTAATGGGGAAGCAAATCTGTTTTTTAAAAGGACATCAGCACATTCTGTTACCTTTATCTAATCTTTCTGCAATTTCTTTTTGATAATATCAGTTTGTGGGCCTCTTCAGGCCTCCATTCTTTATCTGTAAAATGAAGGGTTTGGGCTACATGAATTTTATGGTCCTGTCTAATCTCAACATCCCCAAAGTTTGTGATTTTAGAGGCTATACTCTGGGTGCAGAGAGAAGGGGCTATGGAGGAGTAAGGGATGACAGCAAGTATGTGAAGCTGGTTTTGGGAGAACTTGGTCCCTAGTGGCACCAGATCATTGGGGGAGAAGGTGATACTTGAAGATAACCTCTCAGATGATGATAAATGTGTTTTATAATCTTGCCATGTTATCTTTGCTCTAAACTGTCTACAAACCATGCCCTGCTTGTTGGGTCCACCTCACATCAAAAACACTGTAGGAATCTCTGGTAGTTAAGAGACAGGACCTGCCATTTCAGCAGATAAAAATGAGATCTCTGTGATGAAGAGTGGGGGTATAAGAGAAATGACTGGAGGGCATGATGAGGAGAAGGACAGCCAGTGAAACTGAGGGAGGAAGGGCTTCCCTGGCAGTCCAGTGGTTAAGAATCTGCCTCTCAATGCAGCATACATGGGTTCGATCCCCGATTAGGGAACTAAGATCCCATATGAGGTAGAGCAACTAAACCCACATGGCACCAATTACTGGACCTGTGCACCAAACTAGAGAAAGCCTGTGTGCCACACTGTAGACCCAGAATGGCCCCCCTCCCCCGCCAAAAAAAAAAAAAAAATGAGAGAGGAGATGGGGGAGGGCACAGAAAGTCTTAATCAAGAGACAACCGTAGAATATAAAAACTTGGAGAAGAAACAGTATAGGATAATCATAAGATGCAGCAAATGTCCATGCCTGTTGGTGATGTGAAGCGGAGGTACAGAGTTCTGATGAAAGAATCTGAATAGCTATAAAGCAGGGAGAACCTTGTGGATCCGCTCAATATGGCTCTTAATCCTGGTTCTGCTACTTAATGTCCTGTGTAAACTTGGACTTGTTCAATACTGTTGTTATCTTCATCAGTAAATTGGAAGCAATGGCATGTCTTTTACTCACAATGCTTGTGGACATTAAATAAGATAATACGTCATGTGTTAAAGATTCTCATTGGTGACCAGAAGACATTCAAAAACAATATATCAGTGATTATAACTACTACCGTTGTTATTTTTGGAGAAGGGAATGGCAACCCACTCCAGTATTCTTACCTGGAGAATGCCATGGACAGAGGAGCCTGGCAGGCTACAGTCCATGGGGTTGCAAAAATCAGGCATGACTGAGCAATAGTGGCGATGGGAGGAAGGGAATGGGAAGGGAATGGATCTGAATGTTAGTATTAGCTGAATCATAGAGCAAATATTGAATTTGCACAGAATGATTGCTTGTGAAAGAGTAGACAAGAAAATCATTAATCAGCCACAAAGTGATTAAGGAATAGGAAGAATTGTCCTAGAGGTTAGTAGATGATGACGATAAGGTTGTGGTTGAGTAAAGGTGGTGAAGTTTCTCAGAGGTTTTGTTAGAGAGCACCTATCCAGTTCTTGGCCTCTGGGCAGAAAAAGCGGGAAAAGAGGCCATTTCTGCTCAAGAGTGCCAGAGAAGCTGTGTCATCTCCAGTAGAAAGCCAAGCCACAACTAAGGCAGCACTCTCCTAAGGATGTTTCTTTATAGGAGATTTTTGGGTCCAGTGAATCCAGATAATATTCAGGCTATTCTGTCTTGGGGATTCACAGAGCACACTGTCCAAATGGAGGTGATGAGAAATCTAACCTGGCTTTTTCAAAGCACGATTGGCAACAAACCCTATTTAGTACATGACACATATTGCCATCTTGCATAGCAAGGTAAGAATGTGGAGCGAGGGTTTTGAGGAAAAGTTGATTGATGATATGATGGCCTTTACTGACAACAGTCCCAGAGGATGCTGAAGAAAAGGAAAGCGATGGAGGTTGATGGTGTTGCTGAGTGAGAAAAACAACAGGCCAGAGATGAGTGGGATGAAAACTGAGACAGGGATTGAGAGGGCTGGAGTGTTTGCTGTGACGCTGGGACTCAGGCATCACTGAGCTGAAGAACGAGGGCAGTGAAAGGAGTGTGAGGGCAGGCAGATGGACTGCTGATCTATCAACAGATGTCTCTTCGACCCAGTGTTGAAATGGAACTTTGAAATCAGGGATAAAAGTGAGGCAGATAGGTGGCCTGGGCCGGTGGTGGAGCTATTTTGAATATGTAAAATTTATCCAGTGTAGCTTTATAGCTCTTCCAACATTTAGAATTTTTTGTTTTCAAAATAGTAACCTGTCCTTGAGTATAAACTAGATTATATAGTGACAGTCTGAACTCCAACTAGTGATAAAAATTCTTAAAAAGATTCTCAAATCTTCCAAATAAAAAAATACTTAAAAGTGTTGTTATTGATAAGTTTTCCCACTTAGCGACTTCACTTTCACTTTTCACTTTCACGCATTGGAGAAGGAAACGGCAACCCACTCCAATGTTCTTGCCTGGAGAATCCCAGGGACGGGGGAGCCTGGTGGGCTGCCGTCTCGACTGAAGTGACTTACCTTATCTTACCTTACCTTCTGGTATAAGAAATGTAGAATCAATAATAATGGATGACTATGAGAATAATAAAGAATATATGCCATCTTTAATGTACTAATGATTAAGTTTTAGTTCTAAATTGCCTGAATGGAGGCAAATTAAAAGTACATTACAAAAGTATAATTGGGGCAATTCATTATATACCGAGTTACGGTCTTGTTATTTTCATTCTAATTTACAGTTTTAACCTACTATCGTTGAAGAAATTAAATTGCTAGTGGTTTTCTAATCTATGCCATTCATTAACCCTGCACAAAGGAATTCTACTGTCTGGCTTGTTCTCAGAAAGCTTAGGATGCTGCTTATTAATTTATAGATAATTATTATTTATGTTTTAAACATTCTATTGCATTTTTACCTTTATGGGCAAAGAAAAATTGTCTTGATAAGGTTAAAACTGAACATGAGTAAACTCTAAAGAAAAATCTAAAAACTCTAGGAGCTGTGGTTTTATTCATATAATAGTTTAGTCTTCCAGGCAGTAATTATTTCCTAGAATTAAAGACACACCTGCTTGAGATGATTTTGAGATTATGTAGAAAATCCGACTTTCTGGAGGGAGCTGCAGTTCAATGGGAAAAAACTGTCAGTGAAATTATTTTTCTGTGAGACTATTTCAGGTCATATTGTGGGTTGAGCAAATAATCTGTGTAGCTTTGTTCATTATAGGTATTCAGGAGAGACCTAGCCTTCAAAATCGGGCTAGTTAGCTCAATTGGTAAAGAACTGCCTGCAATACAGGAGACCCTGATTCGATTCCTGGGTCAGGAAGATCTCCTGGAAAAGGGATATGCTACCCACTCCAGTATTTATGGGCTTCCCTGGTTGCTCAGATGGTAAAGCATTCGTCTGCAATGAGGGAGGCCTGGGTTCCATCCCTGGGTCGGGAAGATCCCCTGGAAGAGGTCATGGCAACCCACTCCAGTATTCTTGCCTGGAGAATCCACATGGACAGAGGAGCCTGGTGGCTACAGTCCATGGGGTTGCAAAGAGTTGGACATAGCACGGAGGAGCCTGGGAGGCTGCACTCCATGCTAAGCGTCGGACACGACTAAGCGATTTCACTTTCACTTTTCACTTTCATGCATTGGAGCAGGAAATGGCAACCCACTCCAGTGTTCTTGCCTGGAGAATCCCAAGGATGGGGGAGCCTGGTGGGCTGCCGTCTATGGGGTCGCACAGAGTCGGACACGACTGAAGTGACTTAGCAGCAGCAGCAAGCATAGCACACAGGCTTCAGAACTGGGGATGGGAATACTAAAAATTTTGCCTTAAAGAAAAGCAACCTTGATGGTCTTTCCTCTAGTTTTCCCACCAGTTCCATTCAAGAAATTTGGAAATGAGACTAGAAATAAGTTGACAGAATACCTTGACTAGTCAAAAGCTCACTTGTTTTAGAAAAGTGACATGGACACAAGATTGTTTAATAATATAGCTGTTCTGCAACCTTTACTTCTTCTTTTAATTCTCTTTTTACTGAACAAAAAGACATAGGTCATAGCCTTTGATTAATAAGTGTAGTAGCCTATGCACACAAATTACAAAGTAAAGAGATATAGCACATTGGGCTCATGACACAAAATTCAAAATTATCATATGATATTCCATATTAGACCTGTTCAATTTCTTTTAGGCTTGGGAAACTAGGAAGGGGTTTGAGGGAGAATGGAAACAGAGAAATTGAATCCATTTCTATACATTCTTTTGTTGAAACTGCACAGCATCCCTGCTCAGTTTGTATTATTATCCATATTATAGATGAGGAAGCTCAAGAATACAGCTGATAAGTGTCAGCACTGGGCTTTGAGCTGAGATCTGACAATAAAACCATGCTAGATACAAACATGAGCTGGTGATATTTTTTTTTTTCTTTTTTAAATATCTGTCACTATCAAGTAGGATACCCAGAGACATGGTGGGCTGAACAGAGTGCTTAGGAGGTCTTGTTCTCATTGCCTTTTCTACACCGTAACCCTCAACACCCACCCCTCATTCCCTACCCCCACTGCTTGACTCCACCCCCTTCCCTGTCACACATGACAGGGAAAATCACTAACTGTTTTGAGAACATTTTTGTACCGTAGAATTGAGGAAGAAGAAGGAAGCAATGTGTTCCCTCCAGAGAGAGGGGGAAAATCCATCTTTGATGAGACATCCTGTGTGGTAATTGTGAAGCTTGAACTTCCCCAAAGTGAGGTGAGGGTGGCATGCTGCTGCTTGTCACATGGCCTCGGTTCAAAGTCACATGTGCTGTGGCCTTTTGTAAAATGTATCTATATATGGCCCACACAAATCCGCAAAAACGGAATCCAGAATGACAGTCATCCCTGTGGTGCTCTATAGAAAAAAACAGCACTTTTTTTTTTTTTTTTTTTTCAATGAGTTAAGTGTATGGTATACGCCACCAGGAGGAAATGAACCTTCTGAGCTTAAACTTGCACATCCTCTCAACCTGAAAGATTAATTTTGGTGGCTAAGGTTAATAAGACTATGGTTATTTGTGTTTTGATATGAGTGTAACTTGACTGATTGGGAAAGCAGGTGCTGGGTTGATGCACCATCCCCGAGACCCATGAGTCATGCCACTGATTTACAAGCTGTCCTTACCATGAAAATGAAAGCCAGAGCCAACTTTATGTCATACAATTTATGCCATTCACTGAAATTATAGATAATTTCAGCCTGTGCATTTGTGAAGCAGTCTATGCTGTTTGTGCTTTAAACATCTTTTGTACTTGGTATTTCTGACTTGTCGAAATAAATATTATCCTCTGTAATAACCATTACCAATCCATTATGAGACTTCATGAAAGTACATACAGCTTTTAGGCTTAATCCATGAAATAAAGCCTTATGACTCCTCCTTGCATCTTTGATAAATAGCCAAGTTCCCACAGCTGTTATGATTTCAATTATGAAGAAAATTGGAACTTTTGCATTCTTCAGTGGCTAAAAAATCACTATAAAACCCCCCACTTCTTCAAATGCTATTATTTTCTTTCTCTTCGTGTGTATTGCAAACCATGCATCTGATTAGTGTAGCTGATTAGAGCATTGTGCTATAAGACCATGGCCCTTGTTTAAGCCCAGGGAAGGTCAGTCAGATTAACCCTCCAAGTCTACTGAAAATTTGTTCTATTAGTCTTCTGTGAGATTAGGCAAGAGAGTATGAACAGATCAAGACAAATCCAGTCTTTAATGCTAGGAACCATGCTCACCATTGATACAAGGTCAATGGTGTCATCTTCCCATACAAAGACTGATGACGCTGGTGCAGAGGCATTTTTAAAAACATTCACTCTCCTTGGCCTTTTAGAGCTTTTTACTTATAATCACTCCCAACAGAGAGAACTCCCTAAATCTGGTCCACGTAGGCTCTGCCTCTGCAAGATGCAGTTAGATTCCTCAAGTCAAACACAAAGTGGCTTAGAGCTTGTGATCATTATGTATTCCCTCTCTTGTTTTCTGTCTCCCACTCCCTCCAGCTACCAAACTTTGAAACTTTCAATTCTTCCACATCTTAATTTTATCTTTCCTTTTCAATCACTAAATAACGACAAACTCGGCAAATGACAAAGTTCATTCATGGTTTCAGACTCTTCTTTTTTATCCTCCTCCCTATTTTAATAATGAGGAAATTTTTAGTAATTTGGTTAATGTTACCCTTTTCCAAATCTGGAATCCTTCTCTTTCTTTGCAAAACAAGAATCAAGCTTATTGTATTAATTCTCAAGCATATTTATCCACAACAGGGTCAGAGCCATAAACCTTAATCCAAAGCCATAAATCTCCAGTGGAAGAATTTCTGGAATTTGACTCTCTCCTATCCATTCTTTATGCCTTATGATAACACTGTTGTAATAGAAATATTTCAGTGGACCTTTGTTTCCTGAGGATAGTCATAAATTATTTAAAATGACTTGTGAAAAGCCATAATGATACGAACTCTTTGTGTCCCAGTTCAGCTTCATTTTCCTTACTCCAAATTCTTTATGCCACTTGAGTTTTCCAGGCTTTTGGTAACTTGTCCCATCTGCCTGGGTTTTTTTTTAATTGAAGTGTAGATGATTTATGATGTTGTGTTAGTTTCAGGTGTATAGTTTATGTATAAACTGAATAAATTTATGTGTATATATTCATGGTGGTTTAGTCACTAAGTGATATCTGACTCTTGTGACTCCATGGACTGTAGCCTGCCAGGTGCCTCTGGTAGTGGGCTGTCCCAGGTAAGATGACTGGAGTGGGTTGCCATTTCCTTTTCCAGGGGATCTTCCCGACCCAGTGATTGAATCTGGGTCTCCTGCATGGTAGGTAGATTCTTTACCAACTGAGCTATCAGGGAAGCCAAAACATAGACATTCTTTTTCAGATTCTTTTCCATTATAGATTATTCAATATACTAAATATAGTTTCCAGTGTTATGTAATAGGTCCTTGTTTATCTTTTATATATAATGTGTAACTATTAATGCCAAATTCCCCTCCGTCACCTTTCCCCTTTGGTAACCACGTTTGTCTTCTATATCTGTGAGTCTATTTCTGTTTTGTAAATAAGTTCATTTGCATCATTTATTTAAGTTCCACATATAAGCGGTATCATGTGATATTTGTTATTCTCTGTCTGACTTAATATGATAATATCTAGGTCCATCCATGTTGCTGCTAATGACACTATTTCATTCTTTTTTTTATGGCTGAGCAATATCAATTATGTATGCATACATATACACACACACATACATGCATATATATCACGTCTTCTTTATCCAAATCTCTATCAGTGGACACTTAGGTTACTTCCATGTCTTGGCTGTTGTGGATAGTGCTGCTATGAACACCATCTTTCAATTTTTTGTTTACATTTCTATTCTGCTGAAGCCTTCATTGACCATCAACAATGGACTATGAGACCCTCTTAAGTACAATCTGTACCTTCTCCTTTGGTACCATCAAATAGGAAAAGGAGTACATCAAGGCTGTATATTGTCACCCTGGTTATTTAACTTATATGCAGAGTACATCATGAGAAACACTGGACTGGAAGAAACACAAGCTGGAATCAAGATTGCTGAGAGAAATATCAATAACCTCAGATATGCAGATGACACCACCCTTATGGCAGAAAGTGAATTGGAACCAAAAAGCCTCTTGATGAAAGTGAAAGTGGAGAGTGAAAAAGTTGGCTTAAAGCTCAGCATTCAGAAAACGAAGATTATGGCATCTGGTCTCATCACTACATGGGAAATAGATGGGGAAACAGTGGAAACAGGGTCAGACTTTCTTTTTTTGGGCTCGAAAATCACTGCAGATGGTGACTGCAGCTGTAAAATTAAAAGATGCTTACTCCTTGGAAGAAAAGTTATGACCAACCTGGATAGCATATTGAAAAGCAGAGACATTACTTTGCCAACAAAGGTTCGCCTAGTCAAGGCTATGGTTTCTTCTGTGGTCATGTATGGATGTGAGAGCTGGACTGTGAAGAAGGCTGAGCGCCGAAGAATTGATGCTTTTAAACTGTGGTGTTGGAGAAGACTCTTGAGAGTCCCTTGGACTGCAAGGAGATCCAACCAGTCCATTGTGAAGGAGATCAGCCCTGGGATTTCTCTGGAAGGAATGATGCTAAAGCTGAAACTCCAGTACTTTGGCCACCTCTTGTGAAGAGTTGACTCATTGGAAAAGACTTTGATGCTGGGAGGGATTGGGGGCAGGAGGAGAAGTAGACGACAGAGGATGAGATGGCTGGATGGCATCACTGACTCGATGGACATGAGTCTCAGTGACCTCCGGGAGTTGGTGATGGACAGGGAGGCCTGGCTTGCTGTGATTCATGGGGTTGCAAAGAGATGGACACGACTGAGCAACTGAACTGACTGACTGATCACTGTACTATAACTGCCTGGTTAATTATTAGTATTTTCCCCTTTCCTGGAAGGTACTCTGTGAGATACTACTTACTGCCTGACCTATAATAGAAGCTCTCAATAAACACTAATGCTAATGCTAAGTCACTTCAGTCGTGTCCGACTCTGTGCGACCCCACAGACGGCAGCCCACCAGGCTCCCCCGTCCCTGGGATTCTCCAGGCAAGAACACTGGAGTGGGCTGCCATTTCCTTCTCCAATGCATGAAAGTGAAAAGTGAAAGTAAGTCACTCAGTCGTGTCTGACTGTTAGTGACCCCATGGATTGCAGCCTAACAGGCTCCTCCATCCATGGGATTTTCCAAGCAAGAGTACTGGAGTGGGGTGCCATTGCCTTCTCCAATAAACACTAGTTGAGAGAAAAAAACCAAGACTGTGTCACGGGCTGATAAGAGATTTCACATTCTAGTATCCTTCTCAGGCAGTCACTGCCTGAAAAGTCTGCCTGCATGCTAATATCAGACTGCTTTTTAAAAAAATAACTCAGTGCTGCTGATACGGCAATGCTAAGCCAAGTAGAGAATGGTAATGTTCATACGTCTCTTTTCTTATTTTTTTTCTTCTACCAAGTTAATACGTTTAGCATTTTCTACTCTACAAAGATGTAAAACTTCTGCTCCCTGTGTTACTTAACTAGGGAGCCACCCAGCCAGAGGTGTTTTCCCCCACGAAGAAATCTAGATGAATCTCTTGAATGGGCATTTTAAACTCAACTCGGACAGAGGAGAAATATTGTATGACATCCCTTATGCTGCTAAGTCGCTTCAGTCGTGTCCGACTCTGTGCGACCCCATAGACGGAAGCTCACCAGGCTCCCCTGTCCCTGGGATTCTCCAGGCAAGAACACTAAAGTGGGTTGCCATTTCCTTCTCCAATGCATGAAAGTGAAAAGTCAAAGTGAAGTCGCTCAGTCGTGTCCGACTCTTAGCGACCCCACTGACTGGAGCCTACCAGGCTCCTCCGTCCATGGGATTTTCCAGGCAAAAGTACTGGGGTGGGGTGCCATTGCCTTCCCCGGACATCCCTTATACGTGGAATCTAAAAAGAAATGATACAGTGAATTTACTTACAAAACAGAAAGAGACTCACAGACTTAGAGAACGAACTTATGGTTGCCAGAAAGAAGGATGAGGGGAAGGGATAGTTAGGGCATTTGAGATGGACAATACACAATGCCATATTTAAAATGGATAACCAGCTATATAGCACAGGGAACTCTGCTCAATATTATGTGGCAGCTTGGATGAGAGGGGGTTTTGGGGAAAATGGATACATGTATATGCATGACTGAGTCCCTTCACTGTTCACCTGAAACTATCACAGCATTGTTAAACAGCTATACCGCCAATACAAAAAAAAAAAGTTTAAAAAATAAAATAAAATCTATTCACAAAGAAAACCACCTATCAGCACAAGAAAAGTGAATTGAGGAAAGAATTGTTTATTTATAATTATCAAGGCTGATGGACATTGGAAAAGTACACTAAAATTACCGATAGCAAGCTATAGTTTGGCTTGACTTCAAAGGGGTTTTTAATACATTTTCAGCCAATGTCTGCTACTCAAGGTCAATACAAAAAGTTTAATCTTCTTATGGAACACAGCTGAGTCACTTACATATTATCAGTGTACTTCTATTGGTTGTCATGATTCTCTAAAGAGATGATGTCACCAAATCGAGCTTTGCTAGAATCTTGCCTAGAAATTGATTTATTTACAGGCTCACAAAGACAAGTGAAAATAGAATGACATATTTATTGTGAACAACATGGACAAATGTGTCTTGGCACATTTGGGTGTTTACCCAAGGCTCTCTGTGTAAACAGAATGAACGAGAAGCAATTTACTTTGTGTGAATAGGAAATATCAAGGTGATATTCATCATTTTTATTTCCTTTGTCTTTAGAAGGTTTTCAAGAAGAGTCTTTTCAGGTCCCCAAAGGTAACGTTTAGAGTTAAGGTATACCATTATAAGAAACTTATCAGTAAGTTGTTCATAAAATTCTTCACATTTTTGTTTAGCTTGTTCTTTATAGGGTAGTTTACACTAAAGGGATACATCTTGATAAATTAAACTCTATCATTTCAATAAATAATCCAAAAAAAAATATAGGTGTAAATTTTGGGGAACAAGAAATAATGACACACAAAAAATCAAATGGTATACAGTTAAACTTGCTTTCCCTTAAATTCTGTTCTTGCTTGTAGATTTTTAGTAGTTTGTAAAAAGAGTTCTTTTAAAAATTTTAAAGTCTCAGAACTACTAAGAAGGGATATTATTATAGTGGAAAACAGCCATATGGTTTCTGGGAAAGGACTACACTAAAAGGAATAAGTTTAATTAGAAGCAGGATAGCTTTGGTTACATACAAGAGCCAGTGAAATACGCTCCAACCCAAGGGTAAGTGTAACACTGGCTAGAGATTTCTAGAGAAGACAGGGAGTAACTTTCTTGGAATATTTCATGTCCGAAATAGCCTGGATGGATTCCCTTATTCCTTTCCAGATTAATCTCCTGGGAAGTAGGCATATTGGTGGGATGTACCTCATAGGAGAGCTTAGGTAATCAAAATGAAGTGAGCTCTGAATGCAGGCATAAACTTGTTTTATTCCAAAGTTAGACTCTCAAATATAATTTCTGTGACGTAACTCATGTTTTTAAAGGCAGCAGACGTGTGTGCCAGGTTGTGGAGGAAGCAATCCTCTGGTCAGTGCCTAGAGGGGAAAGCTGATGACTTGGATGCCAGGCTGCCTCCTCCTGTATTCCAGTCCCTGCAGAACGTTCCTCCCCGCCACCCACAGCCGTCCCCCGCCCCCCTCCACCCTCACAGATTCCCGGCCCTCGCCTCTGGAATCACTGAGTTGGATGAAGGTGGCCTCCTGGCTCTGAGAGCCCTGGAAACATAAACTGGAAACACACAAGTACTCCTGGAAGAGGAGAAACCGGTGTCTTGGTTATCAGGCTGCCTAGCCAGACATAAAAGGCGTACGTGGCACAGACAGGAAGCCATAATCGCCCAGGACCTGGCAGTCTTTCATGTGCTGCCCTTCTGTTGGCAACAGGGCCTCGCTCTGTACCTTTTTGGATGGAGGAGCATGTGCTTATTTTAGCTTTAGGCTAACGTAGATATTGGGCGTCCCTGGTGGCTCAGTGATAAAGAATCCGCCTGCCAATGCCAGAGATGTGAGTTCGATTCCTGGATCAGGAAGATCCCTTAGAGAGGGAGGCTAACCACTCCAGTATTCTTGCCTGGGAAATCCCATGGACAGAAGAGCCTGGCAAGCTATATTCTATAGGGTCACAAAAGAGTCTGTATGACAACTAAACAACAACAAAATGTAGATACCTCCTCTCTAATAGTTCAAAAACCAAGCCTGTCTCATTTTTGTGGCTATAATAACCAATTCTTAGAATGGGGGGAAAAATCTGCCACAGATGGACTTGGAAGAAGTTGAAGGAGAATGTCAAACTACATAGAAATAATTCATTTAAATTAACAAAAATAAATGCAGAATTCTGACAGATAAAGAGGCAAGGACAGAATAAAACAGTTCCCGTGAAGACTTAGAAGTAATGAATTAAAAAATTAGAAAAAGTCCTTAAATTTTTTGTTAATGAAAGAAATGCATATCACATCACTGAAGTGTCATTTCATTAAATGAACAAAAATTAAAACATGTCACTACCTTCAGAAGTAAAGCCTTTGTGGAGCAAGTTTATTCATATGCTGGTAGCATTTTTATTTATTTGATTTTTTCTAAATTGGCCATGAAAGTATTTTGCCAAGAACCATAATCATCTTTAAACTCTCCTCCATTGCTTTGGATTTATACTAAGGTCCAATTTATTCTAATGTCATTCAGATTGAAGGGAAAAATCATTTGCAGGCTTATCAAAAACAGAAAAAAAAAATAAGAAAATGAAAGGCGTAAGGGTAGGTCTGTGGTTACATTAAATGATATCAATTTGATGCAATATTAACCATAATAATTATTAAATTTATGTTACAACATAAAAATGTTTTCAATAAAGGTTAAGTAGAATAAAGTCAGCTTTACTATTATACATACACTATGATAACAATCATGGGTAAACCAGGTACCCAAGGAGGAAAACTGAAAGAGAACACAGAAAAATAAAAAAGAATTGGCACGTGTAAAATAAATGGAATTATGTTTAAACATCTCAATATTGTTACTATGATAATTCTTACCTAATTTTTGAAAATCATGGGGAAAAATCAGAAAAGTGATAGATTTATAGTAAAAGACATTTAAAATCTAAAAATGGAAATTTCAGCTAACTAGTGACTCTTAGTGAGGATAGCAAGGCAATCTTTCCTCTGGTTCTTAGCCAAAGAGAAATACTTGAATTGTAAGTTACTTGGGACACTCCAAATTACTGTAGAACAAAGGGGGAAAAAAATCAAAAACTGCCAAAAAGAAACCAGCAGACTTTCTCTTATTTTATATATCGCTGCCTGAAATAGATTTTTTTTTTAAGTTGCTTTTCTAGGAAAAAACAAACTCCAATTTTGGGGGGAACTAAAACTAATTATTTTTTCCAATTCTGCCTCAGTCTTAGAACAATAATATTCAGATAAATATTGGCAATAGTGATCATAGGAGTTTTCACTCTCCCAAGAGGGTAACTAAGTCATTTTCAATGTTTCCTAAGACATATTATTTTCCAGGTAGCATTCTTTGTTGTTGTTGTTATGATTATTATTATTAGGAAAGTTCAGAAATGTGTGAACATTTTGCTTAAGACTGATTTTGGGACTTCCCTGGAGGTCCAATGGCTAAGACTCTGAGTTCCCAATGCAGGTTTGATCCCTGGTCAGGAGCTAGATCCCACATGCAGCAACTAAAGATCCTGAGCACCACAACTAAGGCCCATTACAGCCAAATAAATAAATATCTAAAAAAAGAAAAAGACTGATATACTTGCTTTACAGTCTTTTTAGTTTTTATTATCCGTAAGTGTATTTGTCAACTAATAATATCAATATTTCAACTGGGGCTTCCTAGGTGACTCAGTGGTAAAGAACCTGCCTGCCAATGCAGAAGACACGGGTTCAATCTCTGCATCAGGAAGATCCTCTGGAGAAAAAAAAAATGGCAAGCCATTCCAGTATTCTCGTCTGGGAAATCCCATGGATAGAGGAGCCTGGAGGGCTAGAGTCCCTGGAGTCGCAGACACAACTAAGTGACTGAACAACAGTGTTTCAAGTGCTATTTATGGAGGGGTTTTTTTTTTTTTTTTTTTAGGAGTTTCTGCACAGACTCTCTCCTTTGATTCTCATCCTCTCAACAGCTAGGTGAAGTGGGCAGCATTGTTTTATGTTCAGTCAGGAGATCAAGTTGCATGTGAATGGTCATGTGACCTGTCAGTGGTAGAGCAGCATGAAGAATCCAGCTTATCTGGTTCTAGATAGAACGTCGTCCATGCCATCACATCCTAGGGCATTTTCTTGTCCCTGCCTTAGTCTAATCTTTTGCTATTTGTGATAAATACCTTCTCAAAGATGACATGGCTTAAAATTTGGTGCAGAAAAAGACTACTGTGTGTGATAAGCTTAGAAATCGCCAGACAACCCCCACCACCCCTGACCCCAGAGACCATGATCGGTCATGCTAAGAGCAGAAAAATGGGGAAGAGGGGCATTGGAAGGACTGTTACTTTATTGCCTATAAGCCTTCACAAAAAGCCATTTCTATTATTTAACTTGAAAGAAACCAGAAATCTATAAAGCCATCTGGCTGACTCAAGTCTGTCGTTTATAGCCTTTTCTTAAGAAAGATCAGAAAAACTCAAGACCATGTGAAAGTAAATCAGTATGGAAACTATTCCTCAGCTGATCATTTTACTACCAAGCTTCCTGAGCTTCAAAGGAACAGCTCAACAGTTTTGAGAAGAAATATAAAGGTAATGGTGTACCTCACTGAGCCACAATAGCCTAACAGATGGAGAGAAGGCATCCCAGACGCTGAAAAAGCCACATGAGGCAGATGCCCTCCCAGAACTGTGTCAAGCTGGCTTAATTAAAAGTGCCTTCTATTATTATTTGTGATGATTTTCTGAGGAAGAAGAGGCAGCGACCTTATATTTAATCATGTCAAAAGCTCAACATTAATTCTTGGGTTAGTAATGTGGTTAATAATTTCTCCAAGTTGGCAGCTCTTTCCAGGGAACTGACTTCACCGGGTCTGAAAACCTGTGCACAGCGCCCTGGATTCAGTTGTTGGCTGCTGACTAAGCATCTTTAGAGCTATCTTCAATCGAAAGACAGACAGAGAAGTCTAACAAAATCCTCACTCAGCCAAATCTATCCCATATGAGAGGGCGAAGTTAATGAGAATCAGTCATGAGCCCTTGGCATGCAGCGTCTCTGGAACGTAAGTGATTTATAACCAGCATGGACTACAGTTTCTTAGTCTCTCCTTTTCATGTTAAAAAATTCCATGAACAAAATTTCCATTTCAGCTAATAAAGGCAAAGAGGAAAAAAAAAAAAAAAGAGCATATTAACTTTGAGTATGTAGGCAAGACCCAGAGACAGGAAAATGAACATGTAAGATTTAAAAATTGTGGGGAGCTGAGAGAATGCATGGATGTGCACACTAACAAACATCACAAAGGGCAGAGGGAAAGTGATTGACAGACAGAAGGATAAGCAAGCCATTGTGGGAGCACAAACATTGTATGTTTTCATTTTCTTCCAATGCCTTTCTTTGTGCTGTAGTGATGGAATGATCTCATGGTGTGAAACCATCTTTGTGATAGTGCCTGACTTTCAACCAATGCAACTTCCTCTCTACAAATGAGTTTTATAGTGAGCATAATGTTCTCCAAACTCACAGGTAATACACTAATATGATCTTGAGAGGTTTAACCAATATTGACAAAGCTAAACTCCTTGATTACTCTCCCCCATCTCATCTTTCCATTTGAATCCCAGGAGAGTTGTAATCACCATTTCAGTTTGATATATATACTTCCAGATCATTTTGTTTGCATTTACACAGACACATTCATACACTCATAGATTCACATACACATACACAGACATGAAGAGAGAAATGATAAATTTTTAAAAAAATATGATGATGCTATAAACATATTCATCTTTAATTTGCTTTTCTAATTGAATATCACTGTGTCTGTCCCCAATATCAGCACAAATAAGTACATATCTAAGGTAATGGTAGAGATATAGATTTGCTAAGTTAAAAGGCACAAGATTTAAAAAATTTTAATAGAGGAGCATTGCTAAAAAATCCTTCCACTACTAGTGTTTTGGCCTATACATTATCAATTTTCCAACCTTTGACAATCTAACGGATTAAAAACAAATGGATTTTATTGTTTCAATTTGCATTTCCCTGGTGGAACTGTAGGCACTTAAAATAGTTTTTCGTTTTAGTTTTCTTTTTTTATTTCCACTGTAAGCCCAGAGTTAGAGGAAGAATGTGAGTTCCAGGTGGGTGGTTGGCTGAGAATGGCGGTGTGACTCTCATATTGTTTTCAGTTTCTAATTTTATCAAATTGTAATTAGCCAGTAGGGCCTGTGTGATTTCTGCATTTTGGAATTTGATGAGGTACGCTTGGTGATCTAATTCTTGGTCAGTTTTTGTAACTGTTCCATGTGTGCTTAAAATAAAGTTTATTCTTTACTGGATACTAATCTCAGCATAAATCAGATATGGTTAATTGTTGTATTAAGGTCCTCTATCCTCACATATTATCAGTCTTCTTGAACTGGCAATTCCTGGGAGAAGTATGTCAAAAATATTCTTCTATGACATGAATGTTTCTATTATTTGTTGCTTTAAATATTTCCATGTTATGTTACTAAGTGCATAAAGGTTGCTGAAAGTTTTCTTTTCTTAATAGCTATCTTTCACCAATGTGAAATATTCCTCTTTGTTCCTTTCAAAATGTTTTTGCCTTATATTGTATTTTTTTCTGATATTAATATTGTTAACACTGTGGTGGTGGTGTAGTCGCTAAGTTGTGTCCGACTCTTGCAACCCCATGGACAGTAGCCTGCCAGGCTTCTCTGACTATGGGATTATCCAGGCAAGAATACTGGAGTGGATTGCCATTTCCTTCTCTAGGGTATCTTCCCGGCCTAGGAATTGAACCCGGCTCTCCTGCATTGCAGGCAGAGAAACCCTGCTTTCCTTTTATTATGTCTTGTGTGGATCAACATCTTATTTCAACATACTGTATTCTTTTGAATACAAAAGCTTACAATATTCCAATCTGTTAGGTATGACTTTGATGTGATCCTTTTGGACTGTAGTTTCTCATCAACCTCTTTCTCATCAATCCTACCTGTCTTCTGTTTTTCAGAGATTCTTATCCATACAATGGCATAGCTTGTTTTCTAGCACTCTTATAAATTAAAATGTGTGTGTGTGTTTTCTGTCATTTAAGGGAAGAAGAGATGACGTTAAATGTTCAGGCTGCCATCTTGATCCAATCCTATGCTTTCCCTCACACCAGATTTCCTTCCCTTCTGCCACTCTAAAACACTCCTTTTTTGGGACTTCCTGGTTGCCCAGTGGCTAGGACTCTAAGCTCACAATGCAGGGAGTCCAGGTTCAATCCTTGGTTGGGGAACTAGATCCCATGTGCTGCAGTGAAGATTGAAGATCCCACATGCCACAACTAAGATGCATCATAGCCAAATAAATAAATAAATAAAAATAAATGTAGAAGAAAAACTAAACCAAAACACTCCTTTCTTGTTTTCCAGCTAGGATGATCTGGATATTGGAGGTGCTGTGAGAGAGAAAGTGCAGAATAGAATTTATGAATATTCTTAGTCAGCATGCACCCATTGTAAACCTAGTATAGTTACCATCTCTCTAAGAACCAAAAGTTGATTTCAACTTTAGTTCCTCTGGCATGCATAATTCAGTAACAGCATACACAGCTCTGTGTTATCATTTTGCCATCTTATTCCCAGAAGATCAGATCAGATCAGATCAGTTGCTCAGTCGTGTCCGACTCTTTGCAACCCCATGAACTGCAGCACGCCAGGCCTCCCTATCCATCACCAGCTCTCGGAGGTCACTCAGACTCACATTCATTGAGTCAGTGATGCCATCCAGCCATCTCATCCTCTGTCGTCCCCTTCTCCTCCTGCCCTCAATCCCTCCCAGCATCAGAGTCTTCTCCAATGTGTCAACTCTTTGCATGAGGTGGCCAAAGTACTGGAGTTTCAGCTTTAGCATCATTCCTTCCAAAGAAATCCCAGGGCTGATCTCCTTCAGAATGGACTGGTTGGATCTCCTTGCAGTCCAAGGGACTCTCAAGAGTCTTCTCCAATACCACAGTTTAAAAGCATCAATTCTTCGGCACTCAACCTTCTTCACAGTCCAGCTCTCACATCCATACATGACCACAGGAAAGACCATAGCCTTGACTAGGCGAACCTTTGTTGGCAAAGTGATGTCTCTGCTTTTGAATATGCTATCTAGGTTGGTCATAACTTTCCTTCCAAGGAGTAAGCGTCTTTTAATTTCATGGCTGCAATCACCATCTGCAGTGATTTTGGAGCCCAGAAAAAGAAAGTCTGACACTGTTTCCACTGTTTCTCCATCTATTTCCCATGTAGTGATGGGACCAGATGCCATGATCTTCGTTTTCTGAATGTTGAGCTTTAAGCCAACCTTTTCACTCTCCACTTTCACCTTCATCAAGAGGCTTTTTAGCCCCTCTTCACTTTCTGCCATAAGGGTGGTGTCATCTGCATATCTGAGGTTATTGATATTTCTCCCGGCAATCTTGATTCCAGCTTGTGTTTCTTCCAGTCCAGCATTTCTCATGATGTACTCTGCATATAAGTTAAATAAACATGGTGACAATATACAGCCTTGACATACTCCTTTTCCTATTTGGAACCAGTCTGTTGTTCCATGACCAGTTCTAACTGTTGCTTCCTGACCTGCATACAGATTTCTCAAGAGGCAACAGTCCATTTTTAGATAGCGCTACTAGTAACATCACGATGTTGCTTTTCTGAGTGATTTACTAGCAGTACGTATATCCCAGTTTCTTCCATGGAAGAGACATGTTTAAAGGCTACTAACTAGACACTGTGGGTGGGCCAGGCTGGGTGGCTGCAAGGAGATCCAACCAGTCCATTCTGAAGGAGATCAGTCCTGGGATTTCTTTGGAAAGAATGATGCTAAAGCTGAAACTCCAGTACTTTGGCCACCTCATGTGAAGAGTTGACTCATTGGAAAAAGACTCTGATGCTGGGAGGGACTGGGGGCAAGAGGAGAAGGGGACGACAGAGGATGAGATGGCTGGATGGCATCACTGACTCGATGGACGTGAGTCTGGGTGAACTCCGGGAGTTGGTGATGGACAGGGAGGCCTGGCGTGCTGTGATTCATGGGGTCGTAAAGAGTCGGACACGACTGAGCGACTGAACTGAACTGAACTAAACTAGACAATTGGCAAGACCTGGCACAAACTAACAGCAGTATATATTTTAGTGATATTTTGGCCATTAAAGGTAACATTTAGACTGTACTATTTTTAAAGTCAGAAAAAAAAAAAAAACCCTCACAATTATTCATAAAAGACTTGTGCTTTGTTTGCTTTCTTATTTATTTGAAATCTTCTCACCTCATTTTCTATGCTTTATACATCAAATATTGTTTTTTTCTCATTTATAGTTCATTAAATTCCAACCACAAGATTTCTGACTAAAAAGGGCTTTAGAGTTAATTAGGTTAGGCCAATCATACAGTGTTTAAGAGCTTTTGTGACATGTTCAAATTCATATATTGACCTTGGGGCAGAGCTATAGCAGAATGTGGGTTGCTTGACTCCAGAAAACTATATGTAAATGTATGTTTATAGAAGACTTTTTAAACCTCATCTCATCTGCAAAGTACCAAAAAACTCCTAGGAAGAATCTTGATAGCAAGCATGAATAATCTTAGTTTTCATAGGAGGGGACATTGATCAGGAAGGATGAATTGATGACTTGCTTAAAATAATCCACATCAGGGGTTGTTGGGGACAACTGGAGATACTCACTACCAGGCCTCTGCGTCTAACAGCTTGTCTGTCCCCTCAGCGCATATCTCCACTTCCTAAAAGGACAGAGGTGACTTCTCAAGGAACTATTTCATGGTTTAATTCCCAAAGGACACAAAGTATAGCTTTACCTTTTTAATTTTTTTGTAGAATCTTAGTTCCCCGACCAGGGATTGAACCCATGGACCTGGGAGTGGAAGTGTGGTCTTAGCCACTAGACTGCCAGGGAAGTACCTAAATTCATTTTTATACTGTCAAAATATAAGTGTCTCTTTGATTTGTGATGACCTTAAGAAAAAAACCCACCTAGTCAGAACCAGGTTGTTCTTTAGTCTCTAAGTTATGTTTGACTTTTTGTGACTGCCATGGACAATATAGCCCGCCAGACTCCTTTGTCCCATGGGATTTCCCAGGCAAGAATACTGGAATAGGTTGCTGTTTCTTTCTCCAGGTGATCTTCTCAGGGTTTGAACCCACTGTTGTCTCCTGCATTGGCAGGCAGATTCTTTACCACTGAGCCACCAGGGAAGCCTGAGTCAAACCCAGGTAATCTACTGCAAATTGGAGACTGAGTCACCTATAATCCTGGATAAAGTAAAAGAAAAATTCCTTCCAGTTCTTTGTTTATTGTTTCTTCTTGAGTGGAATTTCATTCATTCATTAACTTAGCTCTACTCCCAGCAGCTGGGCATTTTAGTAGGCCATCCAGTAAACATTTAGGTCTAGCCGTTTGGGCTCTATATAGGATTTGCAGAGCGCTCTCTCTGCCTTTGAGTCATGAATAGTTCTTTAGACTCTAAGGAGTTGGCAAACTCTTTTTAGACACTAAGTCCAAGAGTCTGCAAAGTATGACTGGTGGAGCAGCCACATGTTTTTGTAAATAAAAGTTTTATTCGAACACAGTCAGGCCCATTCATTTGTGTGTTATCTATGGCTGCTTTTCCTACAAGGGCAGAGCTAAAGCAGAGTGACAGAGACTGTATGACTTACAAAGCCTAAAATATTTGCTCTCTGAATCTTTACAGAAAAAGTTTGCCAATCCTTGCATTTAAAATCTATTTATTGCCTTTTATGATTAACATAGAGTTGAACCAGTGACTAACTAAACAACAAATTTGTTGTTGTTATTTTAGTTGGTAAGTCCTTTCCAATTCTTTTGTGACCCCATGAACTATAGCCCACCAGGCTCCTCTGTCCATGGGATTTCTTACGCAAGAATACTAGAGTGGGTTGCCATTTCCTTCATGAGGGGAAACAATAATGCCTTGTGATAAATGTTAGTAAATCAGCAAACTTCGAACCTATGCATGGAAGTCTAATTCAGTGTTACAGATTTACAGGCTTAGCTAACATATACATCAACAAACATAAATAATAATGATTTCTATTTGCATGGCACTTTATAGATTATGAAATATTATATATGTATCTCATCTGATATTTCCAATAACCCTAGAAAGAAGGGTCTTACTTTTTCATGAGGTAACAGTTTCAAAGATACTGCCTTTCTTAGGGTTAAAAGGAATTCAGATTCAAGCCTTTTTATATTTATTTTTTAGCAGCTAAATTGATTTCTTTATCTCTGTAAATTGCTGACTTTAAAAAAAAAGGAAAGAGGAGTTACTAACATTTATCATCTTATGATGCACTAACTTGAAATAATATAGTGGAAGATTATTTGCAATTAATTGTACTTTGTATTAACATGTCCTGTTTTCTTACTGTTATGTTTTTATGTCAGTAAGTTGGTAATAATATAAATATATAATCTGATGGTTTAAAAAGTCAAAATAAATAAGACTAATTGAGTTTTAAGTTAAAAATACAATATTAAATCTTTGAAATCTTAGAACTACGAAATAAATCAGTATTTGGCTTTCTTGAATAAGAAAAATTATTATACCATCCCCCGTCCCCACCCCTGAAAAAACCTCATGGAGTGGTATAGAAAAATATAAGTATATGTAAAAACTTATTGATAAAGTTCTCTGTTATGGGTCAAATCATGTTGAGCAAAAAATATTTCAGTGGTGGTTACAAACTTTAGATGACTGTTATACTTCCTGCATCATACAAGAATTGATCTCTGTGTGATCACACAACTTAGGAGCAACTTCTACTTGACCAAAACATTGCTGTATCAATCTTGGAATAGCATAAAAAATGAAGACAACCTATTGGATGAGTCCAATGGATGGCATCTGGGAAAGACAAAACAATGGAGAGAGCAAAAACATCCATGGTTGACCAGGAGTTGGGAGAAGAGAGGGATGCTTAAGTGGAGCACAGAGGGTTTTTAGGGCAGTGAAACTATTCCATATGATACTGTAATGATGGATACACGTCATTATACATTTGTTCAAACCCATACAATGTGCAACATCAAGAGTGAACCCTTGTGTAAGCTATGAACTTCTGGTGATGATGTGTCTGTGTAGTTTCATCAGTTGTAACAAATATTCCACTCTGGTGGGAAAGCTGCTAGTGGGAGAGACTGTATGTCTAGCGTTAGGGAATGTATGGGAAATCTTTATACCTTCCTCTTGGCATTGCTGTGAACCGAAAATTGCTCTAAAATGTAAAGCCTTTTGAAAAAATAGCTAGTACAATGAGCTAACACAGGCCACAATTCTACGTTCTCCTCAGAAGCTTTACAGATGTGCATGAAAAAAAAAATTTCAAAGCGTACTCTGGAACAGATACAAAAAAAACACACAAAGACCTGGAATCCTTTCAGGAGAATGGATCCACAGCAAACTTACTTCACACCCGGATTGAGTTTCCCACGAGCACGACTCCTTCTCCTGAGAGAGAACCCCTCTTTGGAACGCATGGTCTCCCAGGCACGTCTGACACAAGGAAGGCTCAAAGTCTGGTTCCCCTGGTGGCATGGGCACCACCGAGGGGCCTGTGTACTTCAGGCTGGGACTCTGATGCTTGTCCACACTGACCATTGGACTCTTGATCCATCTTCGTACCTACAATGTGCAAAGGAAAGAAAAAGTGTGTTTTACCCACTTTGATGTCTAATGGGGCATTGGTGGGAAATTTGGTGGGATGGACACTCTTGAAAGGAGTCTCTCCACTTCTCTATTAGATCTTAATCTGAATCCATCAATGCTGGCTACTCACTTACCCAGAGTGTGTGGGTTTTGGCTGATCATTTCAACTTACTGAGACTGTCTCCCCAACTGTAAGATTCGGGGAATAATATTTCCTCTGAGGTTGTTGACCCAGATGTTAAAATATTTGAAAATGTCCAAGTGTTTTGCCTGGCACACAGTGTTGAGTAAATGGTGCCAATTTTACGTTGACTCTTACTATTATGTTTATGTTGACAGAATGATAGTCACAAATGTCTAAGGTGAATTGCTAGGTATTGTAACCAACCAGAGAAAACACTGATGCCAGAGCTTAGGGTCTAACTGCTGCTAAATGAATTAATACATATTTCACTACTGTAAAAACTTGATTATAAACAAAGTTGCTCCTGGCTGGGAAATTATCTCACTTTTTTTTTTCTTAAAGTTTTAAAACTCACCACTTCCCTTACTTTCATGTAGAATTCTTATAAAGTAGAGAAAAAAAAAAAAGTAAAGCTATTCTAACATCAAAAGGATAAAACTTATGGGCTTTCCCTGATGGTCCAATGGTTAAGAATCTGCCTTCCAATGAAGGGAATGAGGATTCAATCCCTGGTTGAAGAAATAAGGTCCTGCATGTCAAGGGGTGACTAAGCCCACATACAACTAGAGAACGCCTGTGCATTGCAACAGAGACCCAACGCAGTCAAAATTTTTTAAAATAATAATTTTAAAGGATAACATTTATAAGGCGGTTTAAATACGAAAGACACTGTTCTAGGTATTTAACAGGCAGAGTTTTGTTTAATCCCCAGAATAGTCTTACATGACAGGTACTATTATTAATCCCATTTTGCAGATGAGAAGACAGAGGAACAGAGAAATGAAGCAAATTTCCCCAACACACAATATTGGTATCAAGCAAAGGCAGGAGCCAGCATCTAGAATCCAGAGTCTACTGCGTTACAAACATACAGTTTTAACAAGTGCTGGAGTTCTTTATGACTTGTCATCAAGTGCTTGAAATTTATCCTGATTTAATATGTCTTTTTCATGTTCTTTGAAACTCCAGAGGATTCTTTTATAGTTACACAATTGGTGAAAATAGTGTATACTAAAAGGATGAAAAAAGTAAAATCATAGTACTCAATTTTAGTCAGTAATGCTGACAACTAGATTTAAAAAAAATTTTTTTTTAAATACTGAGAATAAACTAAAATTGCAATAACATAAAAATGTTTAAGCAATTTGGTGGAATATTATGCCATCACTAAAAATAAATATTGTGAAGACCCTGTGGCAACATGAAAAATGTTTAGAACGCAATTATACAAAAAAAGCCAAATACAAAATTGTTCAATCACTATAATTGCAAATGTAAAAATACATGTACTATCTATAGCCAAAGCTATAGACAAAGCAAGAAAGTAACAGGCAAAATAGAAACTGATATGTTTCCTGTTAGGATCATGGATGTCTTAGTTCTCCTTCTTTTTACAGCGTCCTGTTCTTTAACTTTTTTTAAAAGAATAATTTCTTTTAAAGTATATAAGAATCTCAAACAAATAAAGTCACCATATTTCTTTCTTTGGTTACATACATATTTTTTAATTGTTTTATGTATAGGTATTGGTGATGGATAGGGAGGCCTGGCGTGCTGCAGTTCATGGGGTCGCAAAGAGTCGGACACGACTGAGCGACTGATCTGATCTGATCTGATTCTTTTAAATGCCATTTAAAATAATCTTTTTACATTTACTATCCTAATGTTAACATTGGGAAGATTTCCATCAGTATTTCTTGCACTCTGGGGCCCCATAAGCATGTTAGTAGGTGCATTCAAAGTGTTTGACTTACTAATGAAAGTATAAATGAAACTCTCAAAGTTAAAGACTACAGTAGAACCTTTCTTCCTGATGATAGTACCAAATGTGTTTTTGATCAATCTAAAAAGTACTAAATTAAATTAGAGATGGAAAATATTTTTTATTCTTCTTCTTCAGAGAGATTTGAGCTTGAAGTTTGGTAAGCGTTCCTGATTAGTTGCCAACCTTGTGTTTTAATATCAATCTATTCTGGCTGACTTTCAATGTCTCTTTTGCCAAGTAGATTTAACTTAGGGGTTACTATGAATAGAATTTTAAACAGATTTATCATCATATAAATTTGTATGACCTTACTAAGAACCTAGGTGTATTGAAATATGTTTCATATTTATGGACCATGATATCTAGACTAAGCCTTATGCAATACGGTCTTACAGTTGCTCAATGTATAGTGGAAGAATTTCCATGTGACAGATTCTATCTTTTCATTCAGATCAGTTCAGTCGCTCAGTTGTGTCCGACTCTTTGCGACCCCATGAATCGCAGCACGCCAGGCCTCCCTGTCCATCACCAACTCCCGGAGCTCACTGAGACTCACATCCATCGAGTCAGTGATGCCATCCAGCCATCTCATCCTCTGTCGTTCCCTTCTTCTCCTGCCCCCAATCCCTCCCAGCATCAGAGTCTTCTCCAATGAGTCAACTCTTCACATGAGGTGGCCAAAGTACTGGAGTTTCAGCTTTAGCATCATTCCTTCCAGAGAAATCCCAGGACTGATCTCCTTCAGAATGGACTGGTTGGATCTCCTTGCAGTCCAAGGGACTCTCAAGAGTCTTCTCCAACACCACAGTTCAAAAGCATCGGCGCTCAGCCTTCTTCACAGTCCAGCTCTCACATCCATACATGACCACAGGAAAAACCATAGCCTTGACTAGACGAACCTTTGTTGGCAAAGTAATGTCTCTGCTTTTCAATATGCTATCTAGGTTGGTCATAACTTTCCTTCCAAGGAGTAAGCATCTTTTAATTTCACGGCTGCAGTCACCATCTGCAGTGATTTTCGAGCCCAAAAAAGAAAGTCTGACCCTGTTTCCACTGTTTCCCCATCAATTTCATTAAGTTATAGGAAAAAAAAAGGGAGGGTGGTTTATAAAGGGACAAGAATTTAGAGACATCTCACTTCAGAGAATACAAATGATCTGTGAACTTCTGTATGTTAGAAATCATAGGGATTAAGAGTTACATAAAGGATTATCATTTTATTTGATAGCAGCTAAGAATTTCCAAAATGGTTTAGATGACTGAGCATAGGCTGTCAAACAACCCATTCGTTGTTGTTTTTCAGTTGCTCAATCAAGTCTGATTCTTTGCAACCACTTTGACTGCAGCTTTCCACACTTCCCTGTCCTTTATCATTTCCCAGAATTTGCTCAAACTCATGTCCACTGAGTCAGTGATGCCATCCAATCATGTGATCCTCTGTCACCCCCTTCTTCTCTTGCCTTTAATCTTTCCCAGCATTAGGGTCTTTTCCAATGAGCTGACTCTTTGCATCAGTATTGGAGCTTTCAGCTTCAGCATCTGTTCAACAAATATTCAGAGTTGATAATTTGAGAGTTGAAAGACACCCGAAGATGTTAGCAATTTGCCCAAAGTCACAATGTAAATTATTAGGTGGGAAAGACTGCACATCTTAGTTTAAGCAAGTCAGTTTCTACTAGTTTCTACTAGGATACAAGCTGGCAAACTCAGTGCCTTCAGAGGCTGGCAAGAACAGGAAACATGTAAAGCCTTAAGACTAGGGTATAAAAATAGGGAGTGTTGGAGATTGTGGCAAACTAGGAGCTCATGCTTGCTAAGGGTTCTTAAATTTAAACTTTACAAATGAACAAATAAACAATAAACCCCCCAAGCAAACAATGGTGCCCAAATAAAGCCCTAGTCAAATATATCCTACACCTTCAAGGATCACTGCTTGACCCTTGAAGTTATTCTTTCGAGTAGAGTATGTTTGAAATAGAATGCTATGAAGTAGAAATAAAATGATTTGGTATCGTCTAACTTAAAAAGAATCCAGTAACTTCCACTCATGGGTTTATCACTCACTGTTGGAGACCAGTCAGGCATAATCCAGTCACTGAAAATTTGCAAGTCAGATCCCCCAAAACTTACCCTCATGGAGCTCGACTTATGACTAAAAAGAATAAATGTATTTATTAAGGGAATACATTATTTAAATAATAACGGGGGGTGGGGTGGGGAGTAAAGCAGAGAAGAATGATCAGGCTTATAGGGGATGGGAGTACTCAATTTTAATTTTATGGGATTTCTGGGGAAAGATTCAAGCTGTAAAGCTGAATGAGTTGGAGACTTGAAACCAATAGCCATATTCTGCTGAAATCTTCCAGGGAAAACGCCCAGTGACTTGCCAGGATCTACTTGTGATCCATGTGTCGTATTCCTGGGGCTTTGGTTATTAGAATCTATTACATTTCAAGTAAACTAACTGAATATATGATTTTCTCAAGTCTTCTCAGAGGGAGTGTTTTGAGACTTAACACCTCGCAATGGGGCAGGGAGTGAGTGGGTGACATTTCATTAGAAAGGTCTCTGATTCCAAATGACCTTCAACAAATTAACCCCTTTGGAGTCTCACAGACACAGGACTAGGACTCTCCCTGTCTTCCCACAGAGAATGTGGAGAGGAAAGTTTATAACTATTCCCTTTCTCCAGAACTGTTAGGGAAAAGGTGTTATAAAAATAGACAAAGTAATACATTTTGTAACAGGACGGTGACTGGCAGCAATTGCCTGCTTTGTCTAGAAAGGGTTTATCTCTGGCTAAGCCCTCATCCTGGCTTCGGCCTGTCCCTCCACACTACTCCTTTACACGTTTCATTGCTCTGGGGCCTCCCAAGTGGTCTTTATTGGCCTGATCCATGACGCGGTTGACTACGTGTTCTTGAGCCTGAGAGAATGGCTGGACCGGGGGTTGAGTACACAGGCCCTCCCTCCGGCCTTGGACGCAGGCAAGGTGCCCTCCAAAACTGCTGAGTGCAGAACCTCTCCCTGGGCCCCAAGGGACTTCCAGCTACAAGCGGCCTATTGTGTTCCTTCAGGCGATGAATTGCACTGCTGGAGGGAGTCGCTGACAGTGAGTGGCTTGGGGAGCCCCTCAGAGACCTGTCACAATGGCTCTCGGAAAACTGGAGCAGCTGCGTGTGTGAGAAAAATCAATGCCCGGATACAGGCTGCTGTCCCGTCTCCTAGGCCACCTGGTCCTGGTTTTATTCGGAGCCATACACCCGTTTGTGGCTAGCCTTGTAAACAAACACACACTGGGGGTGAGACATCCTTCTGACCCTGGATGAATCAAGAACTCTCTCACTTGGGGTTTCTGGAAGCCTGTTCTCCAAACTGCATGAGATTTTTTAAAGCAGCAATTACCTCTCCAGACAGCAGGGTCAAAGAGTAAAGCCTTTTAACCTCCCAGCTACTCTTGCTAAACAGTGTGTATGCAAAATATTAAGCCAATTTCTTAGCTAAATCAGTCTGTCCTGGTTTTGTTAATTTCTTTATTCAGAGGGGGAAAAAAAAATCTCTACAGGCAATAATCCCTGACTAGAAAATCATCAGATGGGATTAAAGAGATTGGCCAGCTTTGAAGGATTTTCCACTAGTGCTTTTTTCCCATTACAAAATAGTAAACAGATATTATTCTTAATTTACTATGTTTAGCCGATAATGATGTTAACTGATGCAGAACCATTATAGAGTGTTCAGGTACTTATCTAGGAATTCACAAGGCAGCATCATTCCTTTTGCTTTTTGGAAGTGAAGAGCTGTCTTTTCCTTTAAATCTAAGAGAACTTTGATGTTGGACACAGATTTTGGCAATTTCCGGAGGGGTGTTTTTTATTATAGAAAACTGACTTTGTTTATATGGTGCCACCATAACCTTCAATTCAGATATATTCAAGCAAATTTTCCAGTAAAATTATTTGAATAATTCAACTGATCATGAAAAGAGATCTCCACACGTATTCCTTTTCCAGAGGGGTGCCTGCCAACAGGCTGGTTACGACATTAATGTAATTCAGGAGAAGGATCCTAGAAGGCAAATTCCTCTCACTTGGGTGCCTGGGGCTGCTTCCCAGCTTGAGTCCTAAAATATAACAGTGCTATGAGACAAGGTCAGTGATATTAATCTGATTTCTTCACTTCAGCTATCTGTGGTCATCATCTAGCTTTCTTTTCTTTGAACATCTGTAGTGTTTATTGCTTATATAAAACTATGGTATTCTGGTGTTTCCCTGGTGACTCAGTGGTAATGAATCTGCTTGCCAATGAGGAAGACATGGGTTCGATCCCAGGTCTGAGAAGATCCCACGTGTCTCAGAACAGCTAAGCCTGTGTGTCACAACTGTTGAGCCTGCTCTCTGAAGCCTGAGAGCCACAACTGCTGAAGCCCGAGCACTCTAGAGCCTGTGCTCTGCAACAAGAGAAGCCATTGTAATGAGAGGCTTGTGCACCACAACTAGAGAATAACCCCTACTCGCTGGAACTAGAGAAAAGCCCAAGCAGTAACGAAGAAAATCCAGCACATCCTAAATAAATAAATATTTTTTAAATAAAAAAAAAATGGGACTTTGATGCTCACTGGTTGTTGTCCTGTGTCATCTGTCTAACTGGAGCATAAGGGTGAGGACAACCAATATCTCAGGCTTCTTTCTGACTCCACAGAGGCTGGCCTTAGGACTTACAAATAGTAGGCAATAGAAACAGGAATTGTTTGATTATTTTTTACCGTAACTATATTTATTCCTTTATACATCTTAACACTACTTGGCTACCATCCTCAATCACATATGCTCTGCATAGCTATTTCCCTTACAAGGCAACAGCTCTGCAGAGCAGGACTCCATGAGAAGACAGAGTGGCTTCTGGAATTCCCCATCCTTTCATGCCATCACCCTTGGGACTTCCCAGTCCTTTCTTCTCAGCCCTGACCAAGGTAACTGCATCCTGTTCTAGATTCTCAGGGTCTCCTGCTGTGTTTCCCCAGGCCTAGGCTAGGGGTGGTGTGGTGGGGAGGGCGAGGGGGGAGAGGCAGCAATTAGAACGCCCACATCTCTCTATTCTGTTCTACACTGTTACCAACACCCTCTGATCCGTCTCCTGCTACAGCTGCCATCCCTCCCCTTTCTACCAGCATGAGGTTGTGAGGATTCAACACCAAACACAGTCCTTACACTTCAACTCTGTAAATCCCCTTCTTCCTCCTCCCTATTGAGGACCCCACCCCACCCCATCCCACCCACCAAGCTTTAAATAGAAACAGCTCAGAATTCACTGACCTAAGTCATTCTTTGGAAATGGAGGTGAACTTTTTCTCAGTCCTTTAAGTTCTGGAACTGAGATTTTAGTTTGAATTAGTCTTTCTTGGATTGAGAAAATTAAAAGAAAAAGAAGAAGTAGAAGAGAATTAATTCAAGTAATATCTATAAGGAACAGTATGTGTCATTTGCTTTTTGAATTGAAAAAATAAGACTCAGTGAAAATGGCAAGGCTGGGCTGATCCCCCGGAAAGAACCTGGCTAGCCTGGCCACAGCTAACCCACCCACACATGCTTTGGCTCCTCTGACAGTCCCCTGTTCCAGGATTTTTTACTTCTCTCTTGGCTACTGTCTCCTAGCATATTGTTCTTGCAATATCTCTAAAAAGCCATCAAACTAACTAAACATATAAGACCACTTTTTCACCCACCAACCTCCTGGTTCTAAAAACCCTTTCACCAACATCGCAGCCCTTTTCCTTTTTAGCTAAACTGCATGAAAACACCATCTCCATCTCTTTACCTTTCATTTACTCCTCAACTCATTGCAATTTATCTGTTAAACAAATGCTATAGATCACTTTATATTTTCTGGGACTAAAGGGAAGAATGTGACAAAGAGTCTTATTCCATTAAAACAAGTTTTTACTGAGATGCCAACAAACTTCATTCCCAAATCCTTCTCAGTAGTTAACCTGGTTGGCAAACTGTAGCATTTAATGGTTTTAACAAAAGTTCAACTCTTCCGCCTGGCATTATGCTGGGTGGTGGAGACACAAAGAAATATAATTGCTTAAGTGACCTTTGAGTGCAGTCGCTTGCATTTCAGAGGGTACAGCCCCAGGAGCCTGTGGCTTATCACATCATAGTATGTGTTAATGTAGCAAATAGTTAAAAACATGAGCTGTAGAACCACACTTCCTGGCTGCAAACCCTGCTTAGGCAACTGATTGAGCCTTCTCAAAGCTCAGTTTCTGCATCTGTAAAATGAAGATAATAGTAATACCAATCTCATCAGGGTTTTGTGAGAACTAAATGATATAATGCAAGTAAACTCAGTGCTTGGCACTGGGTGAACACGTGATTACTATATTAACTATTATAATTATGGTTTCAAGCCCTGAGAGAGTTTTATATAAAGTGCCATGACAGAAAAAAATAGGAGGTATTTGGCCCATTTCTCTCATTGGGAGAAATCAAGGAAGGCTTCCTGGAGGAAGTGATGGTTAAACTATCTTGAAGGCTGAGTTAAAGGAAGCCAGGTGAATTCAAATAAGAAGGACACTTCCAGCAGAGAAGATGACAGAAGCCAAAACACAGAGATAAGAATCTGCACAGGATATATTGAAAATAAGGCCAAAAGGAGAGGCAGGAACTGAAGCTTAATAGAAAGGTTGGGTTGTGAGGTGATGAGTAGTCACTGAAGTACTTAAAGCAGGAGAATGGCCTGGTCCAGTATATCTTTCAGTGCAGTACAAAGGATGATTTGAGCCAGTCTACAACACAAGTTGGAGAAGGAAATGGCAACCCACTCCAGTGTTCTTGCCTGGAGAATCCCAGGGACGGGAGAGCCTGGTGGACTACCGTCTGTGGGGTGGCACAGAGTAGGACACAACTGTCGCGACTTAGCTGCAGCAGCAGGACACAAGTAACTGCAGAGTCAGGAGTTGTTGATTAGAAAAGAAATGATAAGGGCCAAAAAAGAAGAGTAACAGTGCAGGTACAAAGAGGGAATGAGTCAGCAAATCCATCTATCCGGCAGCTCTCAAGTCTACAGCCTTTTCTCCATCTGAGAAACATGATTTTATTGTCTTTTATCTGATTTCTTGAAGCCAAGCCCTAAATAGCCTTGACCCTTTAATCCATTCTTACTGAAACCATGGCATTTTTCCAAATGCAAAAGCTGATCTTGTCCCAGCTTTAAACTCTTCAAGGGTTTCCCCACTATAGCAGCAGTGGCTTTCAAACCTGTTTGGTAAGGATGGATGTGCTGTAAGAAAATCCTGTAGAGTCCCTGGTGGTCTAGTAGTTAGGACTCCACACTTTCACTGCCAAGACCTGGGTTCAACCCCTGGTTGGGGAACTGAGGTCCCATAAGCTGCAGGTGCAGCTGAGAGAGAAAAAAGGAAAGAAGAAAATCATGTGCACATACACATATATAATAATGTAGAGAGATATAACTGAAACAATTGATCTACCTCCAAACTTATTCTTTTTACATGAAATGCCCTGACATTTTCTATTCTAATATATTCATTTAAAATGCTTATTAAATGATGCAACCCACTGACGATTCATGACCCACTAACAGGTAACACACAAATTGATGAACACTCATCTAAATGGTAAAGTCTAAACTCCTTGGCCTGGGATACCAATTCCCCTAAGATCTGGATTCTCCTTTCCCATCACGCCCCCAGGGCATCCAGTTCTTCCACTGTGTCATTCAATTTGCAGATGTCTTAAAGACTGGTTTCTTAAGTCTTTAACTGTATACAAACTCTTCCCTCCAACCCACCTTGTCCATCTGGGTCAGCCTTGCTAAGTGTCATGCACTTGGGACAGTTGGCTATTGTCTGACTTCTCACCACCTCTTGACCCACTAGGGTACTTATTTTTTCAAATGGAAACACCCATTCACTCTGGTTTACTTGTCTGTTTCTCCTACTAGAATGTGAGTTTCACAAGGAGAAAGACACTGTTTTCTCATTTATCCATTAACATAGCATTTACAAAGTTTCTTTTGTGTGTTCCCTCTTCCTAAGTCCATCCCCTCCCCATTTCCTGTCGGCCTTGACTTTGAGCTGAAGCTTCCAAGGAAAGAGGCTCACTATTATGCCCCAGAGCACGGATCCCAACATATAGTAAGTTATAAAGAAATATTTCTTTGTTGGTTTAAAGCCTGATACCATTTAAGGCACAGTGAAGAAAAAATAAGAAGGAATTGTCTTTAAGAATCAATAGGGAAATCAACAGCTGTAAAACAGTGCTAAAGCTAGCTGTCATCATTGCTGCTGCTGCTGCTAAGTTGCTTCAGTCGTGTCTGACTCTGTGCGACCCCATAGATGGCAGCCCAACAGGCTCCTCCGTCCCTGGGATTCTCCAGGCAAGAATACTGGAGTGGGTTGCCATTTCCTTCTCCAATACATGAGAGTGAAAAGTCAAAGTGAAGTCACTCAGTCGTGTCCGACTCTTCGCGACCCCGTGGACTGCCGCCTACCAGGCTCTTCCATCCATGGGATTCTCCAGGCAAGAGTACTGGGGTGGGGTGCCATCGCCTTCTCCAGCTCTCATCATTAGGGACATCTAGGACACAACTGACCGCAAATGCACACACACACAGGACTCGATGGACATGAGTTTGAATAAACCCTGGGAGTTGGTGATGGACAGGGAAGCCTGGTGTGCTGCAGTCCATGGGGTCGCAAGAGTTGGACACAACTGAGCGACTGAACTGGATGGGCTAGAATACATCCTGGGGAAAGGCAGCCTCGATTAGAAGAGTGAGCACTGTGTACAGAGGGCATCTTGGGGAGGCACATCTTCTATGTGCGTTCTAAACCCAGGGGACCTTTTTAAAAAATGTAGGTTCACCAGTGATTTTTAACAATTTTATATTTTATTTTCAAGCTCTCTGTGTCTGGGTGAAGGTCAGGGAAAACTGAATGAAGCATGAAAAGAATGGGGCCTTAGTGGTCTGGGGGGCGTCGGATAGGAGGGCAGGAGGTGACCGGGGGGTGGGGCAGACCCAGGAGGGGGCACTGGGAGGGGTTATCCCTGAGGATAATGTAGAGTGGAAGTGCCATCTGCATCCACTGTTGGAATGCTACCTTATCATCCTTCAGATCCATCTCTTTCCCTACCCCAAATGTAATATAGTGTCAGAGGTTTATTATTTCATACAACAGTTAAATTCCTTAATAATCTAGGTACGGTGGTGGTTTAGTGGTGGTGGTTTAGTCCCTAAGTCGTGTCTGATTCTTGCTACCCCAGGGATAGTAGCCCACCAGGCTCCTCTTTCCCAGGCAAGAATACTGGAGTGGGTTGCCATTTACTTCTCCAGGGTATCTTCCTGACCCAGGGATTTAACCCACATCTCCTTCACTGGCAGATGGATTCTTCACTGCTGAATCACCTGTTATTCTGGAGTGAAACAGTCAGTTTACAAGTTATTTGGGTTTTCTCACAATTTACTGAACAGAAAAAACATTTAAAATATAAAAATGATTTTCTACAGAAATGAATGAACTGATTTAGGAGAACAGGATTCTCATTCCAGCCTCTGCAATCATGTGAGCAAGTCACTTAATTTCACTGCCCTTATCTGTGAAATGAAGAGCTTGGAGTGGGTAAGCCCCACAGTACCTTTCAGCCACATCACAGATTCAAGGCTATTTCTTCATTAGGTTCTGCTACGACAGTCTGGAACTCCTGCTTCTACAGTGTGCTGTGCTTAGCCTATTGAATGAACAAATGATCAAGTGACATTTGTTTTTACCCACTACATTTTCTCTCTGCTTGCCAATCCAGTCACATTCATCCATAACTGTATTACCTCCATTAGATAAACTGGAAAAAAAAGACAAAAAAAAAAAAAAAACCCAAAACACCTCACAGGGCTCTTAAAATAATCTTATGGTCTTAAGGGCAGTTGTTAGAAAATCCATTTAAATTGCAACGATACAGACTGAATGAAAGTCTCATTATTTGAACAGTGTACATTCCTTAATTAAATTGCAAGTGCTAAATGAAAGGGAGGATGATTAACATCCAAAATGGGGGCTTATTACTACTCCCTGATGTTCCTGCTTCTTCCTCGAATCTTCTTATAAAAGAAATTGCACAGTACAGTCAGTTTCAATTTTATGCAAAAACAGTTTTCCTCCAAATGATGCTTGTGCTGCATTGGTAATGGTTTCTATTTCAGTATTCTATTTTTTCCCTCACTTCATGTTTTATAAAGAAAATGCTAAGATATAACTGTTCCCTGAAAACAAGAAGGGAGTCAAAGCTAATAAATAGATTTTAGTAAGCCTCTTACTATGTTCAAGAATTTTGTGAGGTACTGAAACTGTGGGAGATGGGAGAAGGGATTCAGAATGAATTGCAGATGTTTGAAAGTCCTATGAAAATTGCTGAAATCTGAAAACTCACTGCGACCTCTGGACAATTGAGACAGAGGTAAATAATCATTACTATGAATCTCCACTTAGGAGAAGGAGAAAAAGACTTTTTTTTCAGGACAGATGAATTCTGGGGATGTGAAAAAAAATAATAATAATATTAAAACAAAGAATTGGAATCAGAGAGAGTCCAGTGAACAACATTATCCCTGGTGATCCCACCCTTTCCAGAAATGCTTTAATCTGCCAATGGATAGCAATACTTTGCATCAGCTGACGTGTTGTTGAAGGAAAAATAAGTAAATGAAAAAGGAGTATATAATCCAGAAATACATATTAATGCATTATAGTAATATGGTCTTCATTAAATTCAAAAGGAAATAGCAAACTTTTCAGCTTTATGGGGAGAGCATCATATGTAACTTTCAGGCAAAGACAACTGTTTAAAATCTCATGCCTCTGGCCACCGTGATTGGTCCAAGAGTTGGCACGTGACCTAATCAGCACCAATCAGAATCCTTCTCTGCAATCTTTTCATACAGAAACTGGGAGGTAGAGTTTTTTTTTCTTTTTGGATAACAGATGCTAGGGACGGAGGAGCCTGGTAGGCTGCAGTCCATGGGGTCACGAAGAGTCGGACACGACTGAGCGACTTCACTTTCACGCATTGGAGAAGGAAATGTCAACCACTCCAGTGTTCTTGCCTGGAGAATCCCAGGGACGCAGGAGCCTGTTGGGCTGCCATCTATGGGGTCGCACAGAGTCGGACACGACTGAAGCGACTTAGCAGCAGCAGGGAAGTGTCCTGAGGAAATACCAGCAGCCTATCTTTTATCACATGAAAAAACCTGAGATAATACTCCACCTAGTGAGAGGCAGAACTAAGAGGCAGAGACACATCACACCCGGATTCCAGATAAAGTAAGCAATTTTTAAAAAAAAATTTGTTTACTTTTATTGTAATTAGATGCAAGGAATATAATTACCTGGGAAAAGAAAGTTGCTTTTAGGCAGATATAATTCAAAATATTTCACCAGTTGAACAGCAGGGACACAGAGCACAAGACATTGTCTGTAGGATCCAGGTAGGTTTGTCTGGGGCTCCTACTGTTCCAATTTCACTTCTTTGCTTTTAGATTGTAGAGAGTTCTTGAAGAGTCCTTTGGGGCAGGCAAGAACAGCTGGGTTGGTTGGAGGGAGAAGACACTCAGAAGGCTCTGGATAGTGGCTATACTAACCCTTATAGAAATATTTCAGTACTTCAGAATCAGTATGTCTTGCCAATGCAAGTCAACTGAACATCAGCCCTTGTTTGGGGAAAGAGAAGATGGAATTCAGGTTATTCTCTGTGCAAATTACAGAGCAGACTGTGTGATGAAGATTGCATATAGCATAAAAACTGTCCAATTGCTTGAACTCAAATTGTTCTTACAGTTTGGATTTTATGGTCTTTATTTATATCTGAAATCAATAATGACCAAAATTTCATTTCTTTCCATAATCCATCTATCTCTCAACCCTCCACCAAGTGCCAGAAGATAATAAAAAGTGTTAAATCATTTGACTGGCTATGTCCAGGATTAAATAAGGTAAATACTTTCATTTCATAAAGAAATATAGGACAAATACTTGATCTGGTAGCTCAGATGATAAAGAATCTGCCTGCAATGTGGGAGACCTGTGTTCAGTCCCTGGGTTGGGAAGATCTCCTGGAGAAGGGCATGGCAACCCACTCCAGTATTCTTGCCTGGAGAATCCCCATGGACAGAGGAGCCTGGCGGGCTACAGTCCATGGGGTTGCAAGGAGTCAGACACAACTGAGCAACCAAGCACACATTCTGACATAAAAGAAATTAATCCTAATTAATCAAAAAATAGGAAAGAATCTTTCAAAAACGTGAAATAAAAGTTTTAAAATGGATTTTGGTGGGTACTTTGGGTAATAAATCCACCAAAACAAAACAAAAATTCAGAGTATATGAAGGAATTTGAATTCTAGGCTTGCCTCTAGTGACCTGAGTATTAAGGAAACACTGTTCACTGAAATAAGAACTGTGGTCAGCAGACAGTGAGCTCAGTAGAACATTTTCTCTCCTCAGTCCCATAGGGAATGTTCTTTAGGAACCTAGGAGTCATAGGTTAAGTGGTGATTAAACACTATCGCAGCAGCCTACTCATTTCCCTTTCTCTTTTGCCCCCTTCCAACTTACCTTACATTTTCCTGCTGGTGTCTTCTTCCTAAAACATAGTGTTGATTATATTACTTCCTTACTTAGTACTTTCAATGACTTTTTATTTTCTACTGAATAAGTGCCAAGTCACTTTGTTTAGCTATTACCTGGAATCTCTCCATGCTCTGGCCCAAGTAACATTTACTGTCTGATTCCCCATAATTTGCCTACCTTTCTGCCATATTTCAGCCAAAATAGATGATTTGATCTTCAGATCCTTCATTTTTTGACCGTTGAGCTTCTGGATTCTCATATGTTCTTGTCAATAGGAGTGACTTTTATTCTTCATCTCTTCTTAATTTTGCAGGGTCAAATCTTACCCAAACTTGAAAATCTGGCTCTAAAATCATCTTCATGAAGGCTCATTACAACTCCATGAACCCCACAGTTTTACTTCAAACTTCTCATATGAGTCAGTATACTGTATGGCACCATGATTCATGCACTCTTTAAAGATTCCAGCTAGTATTTATTTTCATGGATGATTACCATGAGGTATATTCCTCTCTTGGGATTATGAGAAATACAGAATTTTTCACCATAATATCACACAAGAAGGGTTAGTAGAGAATAACTTGTCATGGGTATATGAACTAGGAGGACTTCATTTATACTCAGAATTCCCCTGAAGGTTCAGTCTCTAAGACTGATTCTTTGCCAGTTGCCATTCCTTTTTCTAAGAGACTGCAGGAGACCTTGAGAACTACTCTAAAGCTTCTAACAGGTCCTTGGACCAGTGATTTCCACAACATTTATTTGATTTTTGACATTTATTTGACTTAGGGAGTGATCAATGATTTACTTATAATTTTACCACCAAGTGCTGTTTATTCATAGGCTTTAATATTTTTACTTATCACTGTCTTCTCATTATAGCTGTTGCCTGCCTAGTCATTTTCTTCCAGAAACATGTAAGAGGCAGCATGAAAAGGTGTGGGGTTGGTGTGCTCGGTTCATTTTCCTAGGAATCCTCAACTCTGTTCTTGATCATTTTGCTCTCCCAGGTGAAAAGTTTCTCCCAGTCTCAGTCTTCCAGGGTCCTCATTCTGTCTTCCAGAGGGCTTTCTCTGTTGAAAGACATCTCTACCCTGCAGAGGATATTTTCTATTATAATTTTATTACCTATATCTTATTCATGACTGTCTTGAGGGCACATAGAAATGTCTAAGTATTTGTAGATGAATATATGGGTAAAGGGGTGAGTAGATGCCTTATAGCAGCAACTTCTTAACTTGTGTCATTTACTCAATGGTAAATTTTTTAAGAATAAAGATTTCACTTTAGAGATCTTTGTTTCACTTGTCACCCCAAGCATAGTCTTGCGTGCATCAAGTTCAGCAAATATTTGCTGTATCAGTTGCTAAGTAACTATCTGTCACCCTGTGGGGTCTGAATGAAATAGTGGATCCAGTTTTTGGAAATTTCATAGTCTCATTTTCTATTCCAGCTTCCTTGAATTGAGGCCATAATCATACTTTTATGATCTTGATCCAACTTTTTCATCCATGTATCCATTCACAGCTTTAGCTTTCGTCAATTTTGATGTTTTTCTCACTGTCTTAGTACTGTTAGAAGATCTGATTTCAAGTGTTGTTTCTTGGACTTAGTAAGTGTGATTTTGAGCAGCTAATGAACTTTTGAATATTTTCCCATCCATTAAGAGGTAATGATCATACAGTGGTAAGAATTAGAAGACAACAAATGATAGTAACATGAAGGCAGGTGAGCCCTCTGTGAGTATGTGAAATGAATATACATGTATCAGTTCAGTTCAGTTGAGTCCCTCCGTCATGTCTGACTCTTTGCAACTCCATGAACCACAGCATGCCAGGCTTCCCTGTCCATCATCTACTCCCAGAGTTTGCTCAAACTCACATGCATTGAGACAGTGATGCCATCCAACCATCTCATCCTCTGTTGTCCCCTTCTCCTCCTGCCTTCAACCCTTCCCAGCATCAGGGTCTTATCCAATAACTTAGTTCTTCACATCAGGTGGCCAAAGTATTGGAGCTTTAGCTTCAGCATCGGCCCTTCCAATGAGTATTCAGGGTTGATTTCTTTTAGGATTGACTGCTTTGACATTCTTGCTGTCCAAGGGACTGTCAAGAGTCTTCTCCAACACCACAGTTCAAAAGCATCTGCTTTTCGGCACTCAGCTTTCTTTATGATCCACCTCTCACATCCATACATGACTACTGGAAAAACCAGAGCTTTGACGAGATGAACCTTTGTTGGTAAAGTAATGTCTATGCTTTTTAATATGCTGTTTGGGCTTCCTTGGTGGCTCAGATGGTAAAGCGTCTGCCTGCAATGCAGGAGACCCGGGTTTGATCCCTGGGTCAGGAAGATCCCCTGGAGAAGGAGATGACAACCCAATCTGGTACTCTTGCCTGGAAGAGCCCATGGACAGAGAAGCCTGGTAGGCTACAGTCCATGGGGTCACAAAGAGTTGGACATGACTGAGCGACTTCACTTTCACTTTTTTTAGGTTGATCATAGCTTTTCTTCCAAGGAGCAAGCGTCTTTTAATTTCATGGCTGCAGTCACCATCTGCAGTGATTTTGGAGACCCCAAAAATCTCTCATTGTTTCCATTGTTTTCCCATCTATTTGCCATGAAGTGATGGGACCAGATGCCATGATCTTTGGTTTTTGATTGTTGAGTTTTAAGCCAGCTTTTTCACTCTTCTCTTTCACTTTCATCAAGAGGCTCTTTAGTTCCTCTTCACTTTCTGCCATAAAGGTGGTGTCATCTGCATATCTGAGGTTATTGATATTTCTCCCTGCAATCTTAATTTCAGCTTGTGCTTCATCCAGTCCAGCATTTTGCATGATGTACTCTGCATATAAGTTAAATAAGCATAGTGACAGTATACAGCCTTAACATATTCCTTTCCCTATTTGGAACCAGTCTGTTGTTCCATGTCAGTTGCTTCCTGACCTGCATACAGATTTCTCAGGAGGCAGGTAAGGTAGTCTGGTATTCCCATCTCTTTCAGAATTTTCCACAGTTTGTGTGATCCACACAGTCAAAGGCTTTGGCATAGTCAATAAAGGAGAAATAGATGTTTTTCTGGAACTCTGTTGCTTTTTCTATGATCCAACAGATGTTGGCAATTTGATCTCTGGTTCCTCTGCCTTTTCTAAATTCAGCTTGAACATCTGGAAGCTCTCGGTTCACATACTATTGAAGCCTAGCTTGGAGAATTTTGAGCATTACTTTACTAGCATGTGAGATGAGTGCAATTGTGCAGTAGTTTGAACATTCTTTGGCATTGCCTTTCTTTGGGATTGGAATGAAAACCGACCTTTTCCAGTCCTGTGGCCACTGTTGCGTTTCCAAATTTGCTGGCGTATTGACTGTAGCACTTTCACAGCATCATCTTTGAGGATTTGAAATAGCTCAGCTCGAATTCCATCACCTCCACTACCTTTGTTTGTAGTGATGCTTCTTAAAGCCCACTTGATTTTGCTCTCCAGAAATCTTGCTGTGCAGGATTTCTGGAGAGCATCTTTCATTCTGTAAAGTGCCCAAATGATGCTTTTTTCTTTGGTTCTAGGCATTAAATGAGTCTCTTTCTTACAGCTCTTTTATTATTCTTTGAAATTTTATTTGCTTATTACTGTTCTTTCTGGACCTCACTGTGGTTCATTAAATAATATTTCTAATATGTGGTCCATTGTATTAAGCTTAAATCTCCTAGCTGCATATTCTTCCTCTGAGTAAAGCTTCTCACATGGTTCTAATTTTGCAAAATATAAAGCTGATGCTTTTCAGAAGTTATCCAACCATTCTGTTACAGAGCAGGACTTGGAGAAGGTTAGGAAACTTACAAACTTAAATAGCAGAGTTTTTCTTAAACTAGGTAACATCTCTCAGCCAAATGGCTTTAGCGATGTACAATTTCCACAAAATTTTCTATGAGAGTGTAGCCAGCAAAACAAATTCTATTCTATATAGATAAGCATAGAACACAGAATTTTTTAAAAGGCAATTTTTGAAATGCACAAATGGCCTTATAATGTTGTAATGCCTAATGTAACTGTCTGCATCTCTCAATACTATTGATGAAATCTTATGAGAATAACTTCAAAGCTAGGAGGTGACTTAGAAATCAGCCTGCAAAATAGATATCTAATGTGTGCCCTGTGTGCCCAACCCTGATGCCATCATGCAAGCCATTCTCATGAAAGATTTCTCCCTCGAGTTTTACATTCCTTGATGTACACTTCATAGAATTTCTTGCTATAATTATTTTTCCTACTCTTCAGCAACTTTGGCTGAGATATGGAGCCAGTATAGAATATAATTACAATATAATAATCATCGCTTACCACTGGAGATGAATATAATGGATTTTCTCATTTAAAATGAGACACCTTTTAACTCTAATCATTAGTTCTTAGACATAAATTATGCCTGTTTAAAGTCCCTATGTCTAGCTATCTTGATGGATATTGTATGTATTCTGATAGTGGTTAACATAGTCTTGTTTCTGCTCTCATTTATTTCATTCAATTAAATGCAATTATATTAATTCAAAAGAATGTAGACTTTTAAATATTTTAAAAAGGAATTTCTAAAAGAGTATTATTTTATATTGAGCTGAAGAGAAATCATAAATCTTAGAACTGAATATACTTTTCACTACTATTTTTCACCTTTTAACATCTCCATGTTGCTCTTAATTATTTTTTCTCATTTTCCTGGAAATGAAGATGTTTTTAACAGACATATTTAAAATTTTCCAGATTTTACATGTGGTGAAAAAAATATGTTTAGTCCTTGACTAGAAGAAAAGTTTATTCATTTGGAATTTTAAGTTACTCTAAAACTTAAGTGTAATTGACATTAATTTTCTAGTTAACCCGGGTTTTCAGACCTTATTTCAGAATTCTACATATACTAGCCTGATAAAGAAAGCATCATCTCATAAAAGTGATTAAATGACTAATTTTGGTTACTGCATATAAATAAGCAAGAAGAAAAATATTAACTGTTCTTTCTAAAGTCAGTTTTAATAGAATTTTCTTGCTTTCCTCTCAGAGACTAGATTTCTGAGGGCAAAAAAAAAAAAATGCTATCAAATAAACTAAAATTCAAATGATTATTCGAGAGGTTGTTTTTGTTTGTTTTCATTGAATTTTTGGTGGCATATATTAACAGTGAGTATGTAAAATGTCATGATTTGTGAGTGAGGTAATATCTGAGGTTATAGAACCTGAGTTTGATGTTTCTTCCCCATTCTAGATTCATACATGTTCAGCATTCATTCAAGTAAAACTCTATTTCAGTAAAAACGATGTCAAATTTCCACCAATGATTCCATCAATAATGTCTCAATACACTAAAGCCAGTTTTCTATTACTGAAGAACTATTGTGTCCCAGGGACTGTGCAGTTATCACCTCTTATGCATAACGCCCCACAAAGCCAGCATCATCCCTACTTTATATATATATATCTAAAATACTAAGGCTCAGAGAGGCCACTTGACTTGCCTAAAGTCACAGAGCAAGTAAGATGCAGAATCAGGTCCAGCGTTTTTCAGAATCCTATCTACTCGTTTTTGCTGCCTTGCCACAGAATGTACTACACCACCACAACAAATATATAAACACCTTTTTATCCTAGTATTTGTCATATACAGTATGTTTGGCATAATTAAATTATTTTCAGCAAAAGTTCTTTGAGCTTACTTAAATTTATTGAGAAACAAATAGAAATAACATTACCATAAGTACATATGATGATGGTGTATTAGAGAGGTGTTTATTAATTCTGGATGCAGCTCCCCCTCTGCTTCTTCAGAGGAAAATCCCATAATGTGATTTTTTTCCCATTGGCCATAATCGATTGAATGAAAACTAGTCTAAAATGAAACATCTTATCCAGGGCATAAAACAAAATATCTTTGCAGTCAGTTTTACAAATTGGTTAAGAGGTGTTCCCAACTATTTTATGATGAAAAATCATTTTGGTTCATCCTCAAAGGTCCCTTAACAAAGAGGAGAATGTGTGTGCAGGGTTGCCATGGGAGAGCCTCCACGAACCATAAGGAAAACTGCTCTAAACCTGAAACTGGCCAAAACAAAAGAATCCATAAAATTACAGATGTGGTGCTGGGAAGTCCTAAATACTTTTCCCCTCATACCAGAAGTGCTTGGAATCTTACTAATTTTTGCTTTCTGTTTTCTTTTCTACGCGTTTAATAATTTTCCTTAGTCTATGTCTCATCATTAAAAAAGACCAAGTCAACCCTAGAAAATCATAGGCAGGAAACCACATTTTTATTCCGCCACTCCTAAACCATCACTCATAATATTCAGTGTTGGTATAGCTATAGCAACAGATGTTAAAATGCGCATTGTAACTACAAAGGCTCTTTTAATGTCAGTTTAATTTAAACCTTAACCGCAGATTTTTTTCCACAGATACAGCGAGAAACCACAAGGATCCTCTTGTCTTAATGCTCCTTCCATATACTGCAATAAAAATTCTTGTTTTGGAAACAGAGCAACCTTCTGAATCATCCGTCATGACCCACTGTGTCTGCCGTGGTCAAACCACATGTTCTGTAAATCAGCCTTCTCGGGGCCCAAGGGGAAAAAACCTGTTCCCCGTCCCCACCCATTATTTTCACTGGGGAGTTTTGGCTACACATCTCTAAAAATGACAAGTGTATTAAAATTGCAAAGTACTTTTAAAAAATACTTTAGAGAATGGCAATGAATTTAAACAGTATTTACTGAGTCTTTACTATGGACAAGCTAGCGTGTTCCTTAGAGGAATAAACAAATACATAATTGAATAAACATCCACTATGGGGAAGGCAGTGGCACCCCACCCCAGTACTTTTGCCTGGAGAATCCCATGGACGGAGGATCCTGGTGGGCTCCAGTCCATGGGGTCGCTAAGAGTCGGACACGACTGAGCGACTTCACTTTCACTTTTCATTTTCATGCATTGGAGAAGGAAATGGCAACCCGCTCCAGTATTCTTGCCTGGAGAATCCCAGGGACGGGGGAGCCTGGTGGGCTTCCGTCTATGGGGTCGCACAGAGTCGGGCACGACTGCAGCGACTTAGCAGCAGCAGCAGCAGCATTCAGGAAGTATACAGTTTAGAAGAGTGTTGTTTACTAGAAATATAATGTGAACCACATAAGTATCAATAATCTAAAACATTCCACTAACTGCATTAAAAAAAAAGGAGAATGAAAGAAGAAATTAATTTCAATCATATAATTATTTGGCTTCCCAGGTGGCACTGATGGTAAAGAAGAGAAGCGGGTTTGATCCGTGGGTCAGGAAGAACCCCTGGAAGAGGGCATAGCAACTCACTCCAGTATTCTTGCCTGGAGAATCCCACTGAGAGAGAAGCCTGGCAGGCTACAGCCCATGGGGTCACAAAGAGTCAGACATGACTGAAGCAACTGAGCATGAACATGTAATTATTTAACCCAACATAATCAAATATTATCATTTCAAAATGTAGTCAATATGAAGTTATCAATGAAGTATTTTATGTTCTTTCTTTTTTTTTTTCCATAAAAGTCTTTAACCTCTGGTATGTATGTCAACTTACTCTCAATTCAGACTAGTCACATTTCAGGTGTTTGATAACCCCATGGAGCTAGTAGCTATCATATCAGACCCTAGAAGTGTCGTACTTGAAAGAGATAAGGACTTAAATGGCTTCAATACAAGTTCATCTGGTTTAGGGATAAGAGAAGCTTTTCCATGGAAGATTTGGCTATTGAAATTGGTCCTTGAGATAATGCTTATGAATTGGAGAGATGAAGAGTGTAGTTCACACTTCAGAAACTGCAGAAGCACGAACTTGGGGGAAGCAAAATTGCAGGGAATTGCAGCTCTGTTCAACCAATGGAGTTTCTCGTTGTCCTCAGAATAATGACACAGCTACACAGCACTCTAAGGAAGTCTGTGAGGTTCTATTGCCTTTTTTTTTTTTTTTTTTCACTTTATTCCACAAACTTGCCCCTACTTTCAGACTCTCTACTCCAGCTGCTCAGCCTATACACCTCTTCTCGTAGATTCCTCACTTCTTCTCACCTAGGTCTTTATATAAGCAGTGCCCTACCTGGAACGTCTTTTGTTTGGCTCATCATTGCTTCTAGCACCTTACAAATTGCTCAGAGAATCAGTCCTCAGTAAATATATTTGAATGAGCAAATGAACAATTACAGGGAACGTGAAGAATAAGAAAGAGGAGGAGGAGGAAGGGGAAGAAGGACAGAGGAAGGGGAGAGGGAGTAGGAGGAGGAGGATTAGAAGAAAGGCAAGTGGGAAAGAGAGTTAAGGTGGTGCTAGTGGAACCGCCTGCCGTTGCAGGAGACGTAAGAGACTCAGGTTTGATCCCTGGAGAAGGGAACGACAACCCACTCCAGTATTCTTGCTTGGAGAAGCTCACAGACAAAGGAGCCTGGCAGGCCCATGGGGTTGCAGAGTTGGACACGACTGAGTGACTTAGCGCACACACAAGTGGGAAAGCATGGTGACATGCTGCTGAAGACCTTGGGTTTAAGGATTTGTAATGAATTCTGGAGCAAGCCAGTTTCACACCTGCTTCTTGCATGTGAGATGTTTCCCTGCAGTTCAACCATGTGTGGAATAGTTTGGAGTGAAGAGAACTAGGCAGGGGAGAGCCCTGTGAGGAGCCTTTGGAAAGAGCTCAGATGAAAATTCATCGGGCTCTGTGCTGAAGGAGAGTGGTGGGTGTGTGCATTGGTTACAAATTACACCGAGAGCAAATCATTCCACAGATCATGCTCTTAGAGGTGATAAGAGCTTTTGCCATTTTACAGATGAGGAAAGCAAGACTCAGAAAAGTTAAATTCCTTTCCTTTAATGAAACCATGGGGTTTATTACTGTGCACAAATGAATTTCATTATGAAAATAAAGCCCAGAAATAGATTACATATTGTAAGAGAATGGATTATTTTATGTTAAATAGATATAGAAAGTGGAGAAAAGAATGAAAAGGATTCAAAATTGATCTAAATTATGAAAGAAATGACTTTTAAAAGTTTCTGACACTAGACGCTGCTGGCCTTAAAACCCTGAAGCTGATAACATATTCAGTCAAGGATTCTGATTTTAGCAGTCACTTAAATATTTCCATTTGCTAAGAATGTTAGAAGTGGTACTAATACATCTTCACAATGATTGAAATGTCAAAGAGTTCCTATTTAAAAGAATTAAAAATGATCCAAAGAGGGAAATTAATGGTAGCACCATGATCACAAAAGTTTGTTCTCTAAGTCACATGTCAGTTTTATAATTAGATAACTTGCTTGTTTCTAGGTTGTGTTCTCAGTTCAACTCCATGTTTTTTGTCTGAATGTCTCAGAAGACGGTAAGAGGAGGGAAGGAATATTTTTAATATTTAAAGAATTCAGCCCTGGCAATCTGCACTTTAGGATCTAGGCAGGACAAGATGACTCATCATTTGCCAGTTTCCGGTAAGGTATGAAAGTCTCACTATTTCATTGAGAATGATTTGTAATTTTTTAAACTCCTAAGCAATTTTTACAAGTAAATAAAACATTACAAAGGAGGAGTAGATAGAATGTTTCATGAGACTTTTCTGGTCACAGTGTCCTTGCATGGCAGAAATTTTAGATTAGAGGCAAACAAGAGTAGTAGGAGGTCTGTATTTATTTATTTGTCAAAATATCCTTAAAAAAAATCAACTAGGCTCTGTGATTGATATTGCAAAGCATAAACAACCTTGACTGGATAGAAGTTTCACTTTATAGCCAGTTGTTGTGATATTTTGTAGATCAAACTTTGAAATCAAACCTTTAAACCTCAAAATTTTGATAGTATTTACTTTAATAAAAGCCTGTATTTTAATAAAAAAAGAACCAGAAGTCAAACTACTCACTGAAAGACTACAATTAGACTTGGACTCCCCATTGATTATCTTTGTGAGTTAGAAAAATAAATAGTATAAAACCAAACTTTCAGAAGCATGGATATTAAGGTGATTTATGAGGACACAAGAGACATAAATCAGATATAATTATCTGATTTTTCAAAAATGAATCCTATTCACCTCCTCAAATGGTCTCATAATTCTTTGATGATGCATGGTAGAGAAGTGCTTTTGTCAAACTGAAAAGTGGAGGAGAAAGATAAATGGTAGGTCCAGGTAACAATTAGAGATGCCAATGTTCTTCCTAAAGATTTCACTCACTGAACGTATGCTTTTCCCAGAAGGCTTTAGGGGAATGCAAGGCAACCAGTTCTTGGGAACTTAGCAACACATGTTAAAAAAAACACCTCTACTTTTGTATCCACTGCTGATGATCATATAGAAGAGTCAGGTCTTTCTGAATCTTCTTCCAAAGAGGTGGTCTGTGCCTGAAGCTCAGACCCTGAGCAAAACAAGCAAGAAATCCGAACCTCTGAGGCTTCTCCCAGCCTCTTTTCTCTCAGGGCTTCCTTCTCCCCACTTCCCATCTTTACTTTTCTTCAGCACATTTCCCATCTAATATAGTGTGTTTTACTTTTGCAAAATTGTGATGAAATATACATAACCTTTACCATATTAACTATTTCAAAGTGTGCAGTTCATTCACATTGTGGTGCGACCACCACCATCCATCTTCAGACCAGTCTTCCTAAACTGAAAGGCTGTACCTGTTAAATAGTAACTCCTCATCCCTCTTCAGAGAGAGCAATGGCACCCCACCCCAGCACTCTTGTCTGGAAAATCCCATGGGCGGAGGAGCCTGGTGGGCTGCAGTCCACGGGGTCGATAACAGTAGGACACGACTGAGCCACTTCACTTTCACTTTTCACGCATTGGAGAAGGAAATGGCAACCCACTCCAGTGTTTTTGCCTGGAGAATCCCAGGGAGGGGGAGCCTGGTGGGCTGCCGTCTATGGGGTCACACAGAGTCGGACACAACTGAAGTGACTTAGCAGCAGCAGCAGCAGCATCCCTCTTTCCTCTCCTCGCTCCTGGCAACCACCATTCTACTCTTGGTCTCTATGACGTTGAGTACTCTAGGTACCTTGTAACAGAGGAATCACGTAGTTGTTCGTTTGTGGCTGGAATGTTTTACTTCATAAATTTTGTTTATTGACTAGCTTCACTTTGTGAGCATGTAAGCATCTAGGTGAGGAATTTCTTTCTGTATTATTCTCTGCTTTATTTCCAGTGCCTAGAAAGTCCCTGGGACCTAGGAGAATCAGAATAAATGTTTGTAGGAATGAATGGCACTGATGGCATGCTGCTAAAATGGGGTGAGGATCAGTTGAACTGAGCACCTCTATGTGTTGGACATGTGGATATAATAGAGATAAAGCCACAGGGCTGCCCTCAAAGAGCTTGAATGTGTGTTAGAGTCGGTTGATTGAAAGATAATCATACCATAGTGAAATCAGTCCATAATTGAGCAAAGTTCACGGCCAAAAAAGCAGACATGAAATTCTCCCAATCTTGGAGGATCATGGAAAAGACCTTCAAGGGCTACCTTTAAACCCCACCCTTGGGACTTCTCTGGTGGTCTAGTAGCTAAGTCTCTGCACCTCCACTGCAGGGGGCACAGGGTCAATCCCTGGCTGGGGAACTAAGATTTTGTATGCCTGCTGTATAGCCAAACTGAAAGAAAAAAAAAAAAAGAAAGGTATAAATCACATTCAGGAAAATGAATGAGAGTTGGCCAGGTGAAGAGTGTGGAGTTCAAAAGAATATTCTAAGGAAAGGGAACCATGATGACAAGGTATCTTGCCTTTTCTGAACCTTAAACCCTTCTGAAAATCTGGTGAAGCCTAGGGGTCCCTTCCTAGAATAAGTTTTTAATGAATAAAGTAAAATACGTAGGATTACAAAGGCAATTGATTGTATTAAACTGCAGGTAGCAAAATTTTTAAAATATTTCAGTACTATACACTCAGCACTATATGTGATTCTTTCTTGCTGTATTAGGTACCAAGGTTTAGATGAGAGATAATAACAACTATAAATTTCTTTGTAATGATAATCATATATAATATATTGTAGTACCATCAACAGTGGCCATGTGATATGAAAATATCTGTGATTTCTATTAGTGATAAAATAACAGGTCCTAATAATACTACTGCCATTTATTGGTTACATTCATAATTGGAGGAAATACTAAAGTTCAATTAATTTGGTGAAAATAAACATAAGTTTTGTCCATCCAAGTTTCTGGATTCCATCCAGAGACATCTCTCTCTGTGAACCCAGATGATGAGCCCCAGGATTGATGGTGAGATATATAGATGGAAAAAATTAAGTTATTCAACATGCTTGGAGAATGAAATTTGTGGATGAGGAAGGAGAAGGAAAAAGAGAAAGACAGGAGGGGTGAGAGAAATAAGCAAGGGCCAGGGTTGGTAAGCTTTACATGCAATATTAAGGAGTTAGGAATTTATTTTAAGAGCTATGATGAAACATTGAAATGTTAAAAGTGCGTTTACATCAAGCTCCAACATGTGTTCTAGAAAGTTCTTCCAGACTGCAATTTGGAGGATTCTGTGGTGGTAAAACTGGCCACAGGAAATCAGTTTAATAGTGGTAGCAATTCTTCAGGGAAGAATGGAGGGGGCCTGAGCTAGGGAAGAGGCAGTGCAGGCGCTCAGGAAGTAAGGAAAGTGGGAGCCAGAGCTATTTAGAAAATAGAATTGACCAAAAAAAAAAAAAAAAAAGGCAAAAAACCTAGACCAAAGAATCTGACAAATATTAGTATGAAAATAAAGAACTCTATTTCCATTATCTGAAGTTCCTGCAATAATAGATGATGAGTATAAAATGCTCAGTGAAAAACCACAGCAGTTGCTAAAGAAGTGATGTGATATAATGGAAAGAGAATCTCAAATGTCACCAATTGATGTGGATCTTCTTATCTGTGTGACATGGGAAAGTTACTTAATCTTTCTGATGCCCAGAATCCTTGTTGGTAAAGAAAGGCTAAGGACACCTACCTGCATTGCTGAATTATTAGACACAGGGAGAAAGATATCGTTGAACATTTTCTAAATTAAGTGCTATAAAAATGCTACCTGTGCTAGTAAATATAATCAATCACTAAAGGGTAATTATTACAAGTCAGAATTTACTAAGAGTTGAAGAGGCATTTGAAGAAAGTAACCCATGCAATTTCTAACATCTGATTAAGTGTTAAGAGTCTCATGAAGCTATAGCTGAGTAGGAAAAAAGTGTAGGCTTTAGCTGAGTGTGGGTAAGGGTGAGGGATGGGCAACAGTAAGACTTCTCAATAGAAGAACACTAAGACTGACAAGATGGAGACCTAGGGTCTGTCTTCCTGAAATAACAGAGGTGATGAGTTATGCCAAGGAGTAAAGGGTATAAGGTATTAGGGATGCTGAATGTGTCCCAAATGTGGAGGACTTAAACCATCCAAAGCGGTCAGCTGACATTATAGTAAAACCTGTACAAAAATATGGTTCCTAATATTATTTTATGCTTCTGCTTCATAAGCCAACTAACAAAGATTTCCAATCTGGAAAAAAGATTTCCAATTTGGAAATAGTGTCTAGATGTGTCTGTTTATTCTAGTTTCAGAGAAAGAATTAGGCCATTTCCTTCTGACAGGGTTTTGAAGCCTCTGATAGCTTTGCGATTAGCAAAACTATGACTTTATTTTTGCCCTGTGGTTGGTGGGGATGAATAATGTAATTTAAACTAAAGCACATTAGCATCAGCTATTCTCGAGAAGGCCCAAATACCTCAGTTCTTCACAAAATGAAATACTTCTTTGAATTTAAAAAAAAAAAGTGCATCAAGAAAAGGAGAAAACCAAACTACAACAGTAGATATCTGAAAGAATTTATTGCCACAAACAAGGAACTCAGCTTCTAAGGCCAAGTTTGCTACTTCTCCACAAGACTCTGGAGTTCTGTCCTCTTTCACTGCCTTTTTTCCTCAAGAAAATCTCCACTATAATCTGACTAAAGTGCAGAGATTTCTTAATGGGATAGTCAAGGAGGTGAAAAGCAAGGAGGAGTGGATTTAGAGATGAGAGTGAAAAAGACTTTTTATTAAAGAGTCCAAAAGATAAGGTGATGGGGGTGGCTTGCACCAAAGCCCTGGAAATAAAGAGAAGGGGATTAAAAACAAAAGTCATTTTAGAGGTAAACTCAATAATATGTGCTAATTAATTTATTGCATTGATGTTGGAAGAAAAGAAAGAGGAATATGTTTAGGTTTCTGGTTGTAACAAATTAGTCTCTGGCAATATCAGCTACTGAGCTGGGGAAATTGGAGAAGGAATAAAATTAGATAGGAAGAAAAATCAAGAGTTCAATTTTTGGACATGATTAATTCAAGTTATCTGTGAGACATTTGAACAGGAATATTAAGGAGGCAACTGGGAATAGGAATCAGGCATTTAGAGAACTGATCAATTTAAGAAAGACATATGGACTGAATTTAAAGCACAGGAATGAATAAATTGGTGTGTTGCAAGAGGGGGAGGAAGGGGAGAGAAAGGAGAGTGTATGGGAAAGTGAGAAAGATGGAGAATGAGAGGGAGAGAGAAAAGAGAAAGACATGGTGAGAGAGAGAGAGATAGGCAAGTTAGCCAACCACGCAACCTGAACCACTCTCATATTCCTCCAGAATCCCATAGAATGGAGAAGAGGAGCCTGAAATGGAACTAAGAAATAGCCCAGAGATAGGAGGACAGCCTGGTCAGCCCTGGGCCACACGCTTTTCATGCAAGAGTGGTCCACTGGGCAACATGCCAAGAAAGAAGAAGTTGAGATGATAGATAAATGTCCACATGACAAGAGAAATACCAAAGAGCTTGATCTTAGAGTTCAAACAGAGGGATGAAAATTCATTGCAGTCCAAGTTTCTGAGCCTTTAATAAGAAATATTTTCATGAAGGGGAGTCGGAAAAGAATTTTAAAAGTCATCTGAATGTGCATGAGTTACAATGCGTTCTGATTTAGAATTTCAAACTCTTATCAAGTCTTGACTTGGCAATGCAAGATAGATTAGAAAGGAAAACCTGGCATTACATTCAGATCGAATGTGATTACATGTTGGACCTATGGGTTTAGGCATCTGTTCTTTCCTCAGTGCTTTGTGCACATATAGCTAAGGAAGCAGAGTAATTTGGTGTCATTTGATTTAATGAGATCTTGGGCAAATGAAATATCATTTCAGCAATGAAGCTGGACCACTGCAGTTGCTCCAGGGAGAAGTATCCATAGAAGATAGATTAATTGTGTTCACTAGTTCTTAAGCCTCTGGAAGCATCTAAATAACTCAGTAAAAGTGTGAGCCTACTGACCATGCATAAGTCTTTTGAGAAATGGCCTTTAAGCAATAAAATCCAAAAGCAAAGTAGTCTGAGAGCAGCAGGCTTACAAGTAGACATATAAGTAAAATCACAACTTACACCATAAAAGAAAGTGTAGAAAGGTAGGCTAGAAAGGTAGGTCATAATTTTGAGGTCTGTCTTGATAATATCTAATGTGCTTTGAGCACTTAGTATATACTAGGCACTGAGGTCAAATGCTTTACACACATTTTATCATTTAATTCTTACAACAGTTCTAAGAGGTAAGAGTTGTCATTAAAACCCATTTTACAGATAAGTCACTAGGCTTAGAACTTCCATCATTTGTCCAGTATTACAAAGCTTCCCTGGTGGCTCAGACGGTAAAGCGTCTGTCTACGATGCGGGAGACCCGGGTTCGATCCCTGGGTTGGGAAGATCCCTTGGAGAAGGAAATGGCAATCCACTCCAGTACTATTGCCTGGAAAATCCCATGGACAGAGGAGCCTGGTAGGCTACAGTCCGTGGGGTCGCAAAGAGTCGGACACGACTGAGCGACATCACGTTCACAAAGCTGTTAAGAATGCAGCTAAGAATCTAACTGATCCCTATTTTGCCTGATCCCTATTAGGAGGCCTTAATAGTTTTGTCCTATTAAAGTTTGGGAGTTTCTTCTACTTTTTGGGCTTCCCTGGTGGCTCAGATGGTAAAGAATCCACCTGCAATGCGGGAGACCTGGGTTTGTTCCCTGGGTTGGGAAGATCCCCTGGAGAAGGGCATGGCAACCCACTCCAGTATGCTTGCCTGGGGAATCCCCATGGACAGAAGAGCCTGGTGGGCTACAGTCCATGGGGGTCACAGAATTGGACATGACTGAGAGACTAAGCTACTTTTTCGTGTAACTCAGAATGTTCTGATTTTAGAAGTTTAGAGGTGGGACTTCCCTGGTGGTCTAGTGGCTCAGACTCCATGCTCCCAATGCAGGGGGTCTGAGTTCAACACCTGGTCACAGGGAACTAGATCCTGCATGCTGCAACTAAAGATCCTGCATGTGCAATGAAGATCAAAGATCCCACATGCTGAAAGTAAGGCTGCCAAATGCATAAAAAAAAATGTTTAGAGATAAAAATCAATACAATTGGACACAATTTGGAAAAATTACACCATGACTCAATGGCACAAATAGAAATATTCAATAGTAGTAAAAGTAAATTGCCACTGTTTCCACTGAGAGGTGAAGTTTATGTTTCCACGCCTCCAATCTGAACTGGCCCTGTGACTTTCTTAATGAATCAAATGCAGTGGAAGTCACATTGTAGAACCTCCAAGTCTGGGCCTTATGAGACTGGCAGGTTCCACTTTTCACTTAGAATATATCCTCTCAGAAACCAGTGGCCCTTTAAGAAGTTTGACCGTCTTAAGCCCATGATCCTGTGAGGAAAGTCAAGCTACATGATGAGAGAGAGGCCAACAGAGGAGCAACGAGGAGCTAGACAAGAGAGTGAAGCTTTCTTGAACTTTCCCGCCCAGCCTAGCCACCAGCTGAACGCAGCCCAGGAAAGGACCCAGCCAACATCATGGAACGGACTCACTAATGACTCTAATGAGTCAACCTGAATTCCTAACCCATAGGATCATAAGCCAAAAAAAAAAAGAAGAAAAAATGGGGGGGGGGGTGTTTTCAGTATTCAATTTGGGATATTTTTTGAGGAGGGTTATTTTGTTATGCAACAATAGACAACATAAATATAGTACACTTTGGGGGAAGAAAAGTATATTCTCTTTTGGTGGGACAGAGAGTAAACACTCCTACAGTTTTACTTTGAGTCCCTTGGCTTATGTAGGACAGCCAAGATGATAAACCCATTAGCTCTGCAGGCCAGTGGTTAATTTCATTAGGTCTGAAGCAAGCAGCATTTTCAAGAAGAAAAACTCAGCAAAGAAGCACTTCATAGTTTAGAACTACATTTTCTTCTGTGTATGCTGTGTATCTGGAGAAGGCAATGGCACCCCACTCCAGTACTCTTGCCTGGAAAATCCCACGGACGGAGGAGCCTGATAGGCTGCAGTCCATAGGGTCGCTAAGAGTCAGACATGACTTAGCAACTTCACTTTCTCTTTTCACTTTCATGCATTGGAGAAGGAAATGGCAACCCAATCCAGTGTTCTTGCCAGGAGTATCCCAGGGACGGGGAGCCTGGTGGGCTGCCGTCTATGGGGTCACACAGAGTCGGACACGACTGAAGTGACTTAGCATAGCATATGCTGTGTATCATCATAGTGATGCATCTGTGTAATCATTATCCACTTTTTTAATAGTTGGAACTAGTCCTTGATAGGTCCTTTTTGCTTTTTTCTTTATATTATATATACCATCTATCTTGATTTAGAGACCATCTGAGGCAGGTTACAGTGAGAAACAACAGAATTGAAAGAAAAACACAAGCTCCAAACCAACTTCAGCAACTGAGAAGTCATTTCTGAAGATTTGTCTAATTTTTTCACTGAAATTTACCTTTAAATTTAGCTTTGAGTTTCCTGGCAACTGAGGCAAACCTGTGTGATTATATCATGCTAACTGTGATTTCTTTCCGAAAAGAAGAATCTTTCGCCTACTGCTAAATTATAAGGGCAATTTATTATGTGGATCTCTTCACAGGGAACAGTAAATGATAGGAAAAAAAAAAAAAACTAGCTTCCAAAGAAATGTCATTTAGAATACACATGTGTCTCAGACACAGAGTGTTCACATATGCCTCCGTTTAAAACAAAGCAGAATTAAATATAAGGGACTTTTCATTTCAATAGGGATTTTAAGATTAACTCCTCTCTCCCATCATCAGAATTTCATAATATCCTATCTTTTTGTTTCAATATGTTTTTGAATAAATACATTGGATTTATTGATAACCCTCCCAGTCCCAAGGATTTATTGATAACTCTCCCAGTATCAAGCCCTGAGGGTATAATTGGAAGCAAAAGAGAGAGAAGGTCCTTGTCCTCATAGAGATCATAGTTCAGGAAAGTGAAAGTAAAGTCACTCAGTCATGTCTGACTCTGTGACCCCATGGACTGTAACCTACGAGGTTCTTCCATCCATGGGATTTTCTAGGCAAGAGTACTGGAGTGGGTTGCCATTTCCTTCTCCAGGGGATTTTCCCAACCCAGGGATTGAACCTGGGTCTCCTGCATTGCAAGCACATGCTTTTACCCTTTGAGCCAAAGTCCAGGAGGATATTAATTAATGTTAAGGATGTTAATTAAATAGCTATACCAATATGTGATTACAAATTTACAAGTGCCATAATAAAAAGTACAAGGCATTATAAACAGTATATACCAGAGAGAGATGATCCAAGTTCCTGAGGATGGTGTAAGATAGGGAGACTGAAGGTAAATATAATTTCTTTTTTCCTTATTTTTAAATGAAGTATAGTTGGTTTACAATGTTGTGTTAGTTTTAAGTGTACAGTAAAGTGATTCAGTTATATATAATTTTTAGGTTATTTTCCCTTATAGATTATTACAAGATAATTGAGTTTAGTTCCCTGTGCTATATCGTAGGTACTTGTCAATGGAAGATATAATCTTTATATCTGCATTCCTACCATAATGCCTAACACATATAGGTGCTCAATTCATGTTGGGTGTTGACGATGATAATACAAAAAACAAAATGGGGGTAGTTTCACCACTAATTCTGAACCTGTTATTTGAAAGATACTGACTTTAGAAAGACAGACAATGCTAGAAATTTTCATTATTCTGATTTTTGGAAAAGAATAAAATACGTAACGCAAGAGCTGTCAAGATATCAGATTAAAAAATTCCATCTAATTGAGATTAGGTCCAAGGGTTACTCTCAGATGACTGATCTAATGTGTTTCCTTTGTCCTAGAAGACTAATTATTAGCAATGGCTTCAGCATCTTGTTCGTGGCAAGGTGAGAAGGTATGGGCCCTTTTACGTAGAAACTGACTAATAGACAAATAAATTAGATATGCCTGCTTTGTCAAAGCTGATAAGCAAGGCCCTGTATATGGTAAGTGCCAAGTCCTGGTTCTTACTATGTAACATTTAATCTTTTAGGTTAAGTGTTGGAAGAGAAAGCAATTATATTGCTATCCTTCGGATAAATTCATTCACAGATCATTATTGTTTAGTTGCAAGCTCTTTGATGCTGTATTAGACGTCTTATCAGCCATCAAGCTCCTAAAGCTTTATTACATAACATTTGCTGCTGCTACTGCTAAGTCGCTTCAGTCGTGTCCGACTCTGTGCGACCCCATAGACAGAAGCTCACCAGGCTCCCCCATCCCTGGGATTCTCCAGGCAAGAATACTGGAGTGGGTTGCCATTTCCTTCTCCAATGAATGAAAGTGAAAAGTGAAAGTGAAGTCGCTCAGTCGTGTCCGACTCTTAGCGACCCCATGGACTGGAGCCTACCAGGATCCTCTGTCCATGGGATTTTCCAGGCAAAAGTACTGGGGTGGGGTGCCATTACATAACATTTAGCAGCAATCTTTTTCTCTAAATTACTACTTTCTACTTCTAACACATCCCAATATTTTTAAAAACATATTCTCATGTACCAGACCCCTGTATATAACCTGATACTCTCCAGTGTGATAGATTTCCTGCAATATTTTGTTTCCTAGAATTTACAAATGATTTTGACGAAGTAAAAAAAATATACCTTAGAGCCCATCCTGTTCGGATGTTCTCCATTTCACACATAACTGAAACTTCAATGATAAAGAAAAACTTTGGTTATGGGTTGAACTGTGTCCAGCTCCCAAACTATTATATTGAAATTTTAACCTTAGAACTTCAATGTGAACTTATTTGGAGATAGAGTCTTTACAAAGTTAACCAAGTTAAAATAAGGCAGGCCCTAATCCAACTTACTAATGTCCTTATAAAGGGCTTCCCAGGTGGCGATAGGGTAAACAGTCCACTTGCCAATGCAGGAGATGCATCCCCTGGGGAAGGAAATGGCAGCTCGCTCCACTGTTCTTGCCTGGAAAATTTCATGGACAGAGGAGCCTGGCAGGCTACAGTCCATGAAAGCTGCAAAGAGTCAGACACAACTCAGTGACTGAGCACACACACAATGTCCTTCTAAGAAGGGAAAATTTGAACAAATAAATACAGAGGGAAGATATAGGGAGAAGATGGCCATCCATAAGCACAGAAGAGAGGCCTGGAACAGACCCTTTCCTTGCAGCCCTCAGGAGGAACCAACTTTGCTGACCGCTTCCTCTGAAACTTTTAGCTTCCGGAACTGTGAGGCAATACAAATTTATTGCTTAAGGCACTCAGTTTGTGGTAGTTTGTTATGGCAGCCCTAAGAAACTGATACAAATTCTATTTCCATGAAAATCAAAGATAGTTTCTGGAAGCTTTTCTTACTTCTCACCCAGAGATGAATTAGAAATTCTATAATCTACCTCTATGAATTAAGTGCCATGACAAACTAAGATCATGGCATCCAGTCCCATCACTTCATGGCAAATAGTTAGGGAAACAATGGAAACAGTGACAGACTTTATTTTCTTGGGTTCCAAATTCACTGCAGATGGTGACTGCAGCCATGAGATTAAAAGACACTTGCTCCTTGGAAAAACAGCTATGACCAACCTGCTGCTGCTGCTGCTAAGTCGCTTCAGTCGTGTCTGACTCTGTGTGACCCCATAGACGGCAGCCCACCAGGCTCCCCCGTCCCTGGGATTCTCCAGGCAAGAACACTGGAGTGGGCTGCCATTTCCTTCTCCAATGCATGAAAGTGAAAAGTGAAAGTAAAGTCGCTCAGTCGTGTCTGACCCTCAGCGACCCCATGGACTGCAGCCTTCCAGGCCCCTCCGTCCATGGGATTTCCCAGGCAAGAGTACTGGAGTGGGGTGCCATTGCCTTCTCCAATGACAAACCTAGACAGCATATTAAAAAGCAGAGACATTGCTTTGCCAACAAAGGTCCGTCTAGTCAAAGGTATGCTTTTTCCCGTAGTCATGTATGGATGTGAGAGTTGGACTATAAAGAAAGTTGAGTGCCAAAGAATTGATGCTTTTGAACTGTGGTGTTGAAAAGACTGTTGATAATCCCTTGGACTGCAAGGAGATCCAAACAGTCAATCCTAAAGGAAACCACTCCTGAATATTCACTGGAAGGACTGATGCTGAAGCTGAAACTTCAATGCTTTGGCCGCCTGATGTGAAGAATTGACTCACTGGAAAAGACCCTGATGCTGAGAAAGATTGAAGGCAGGAGGAGAAGGGGACGGCAGAGGATGAGATGGTAGGATGGCATCACCGACTTGATGAACATGAGTTTGAGCAAGCTCCAGAGTTGGTGATGGATGCCAGGGAAGCCTGGCGTGCTGCAGTCCATGGGTTGCAAAGAGTCAGACACGACTGAGTGACTAAACTAAACTGACTAATATCTTTGATATCTCTTAACTCCTTAAGCCCCACCCCAGTACTTTTGCCTGGAAAATCCCGTAGACGGAGGATCCTGGTAGGCTCCAGTCCATGGAGTCGCTAAGAGTCGGACACGACTGAGTGACTTCACTTTCACTTTTCACTTTCTTTCTTTCAACTCTTTAAGCCTTACAATTCCGCTAAATATTTTCTTCAGTAAAACACTAATACTTCCCTGGTGACTCAGACGGTAAAGTGTCTGCCTACAATGCGGGAGACCAGAGTTCAATCCCCGGGTTGGGAAGATCTCCTAGAGAAGGAAATGGCAACCCACTCCAGTATTCTTGCCTGGAAAATCCCATGGATGGTAGAACCTGGTAGGCTACAGTCCATGGGGTTGCAAAGAGTCGGACACGACTGAGCAACTTCACTTTCACTTTCAATATATTCATTCAGCTTTTCTTGTTATTAAAAGGATATTAAAAAAATCATTTACATCTAACAGCATAAAAATACAATCATCAAAATAGAATCCAGTTTCAAGTTCTGTGCTCAAATCTAGTTTCTACCAAGCCTGACTAAACAAAAACATTGTTTCACTACCTGTGTTAGAGTATTTTAATTCATTAATGCCTTGGGTTCTAGTTCTACTTCACTTTTATGGGTTGCCATGTCGGCACTATTTAAAGCAATGAAAAATGGACACTAAGATTTTCTTTAAATTCTTTCTTATTATCAATGCCCATTTAACCGAGTATTGTTATTACAATTACACTTCATCTGCCCTCCCCAAGCCTTTTTGTTTTTATTGATCCATTAAACATGTATTATTGACATATGTTTACTGCATATTATAGTATTATGTACCAGACACTCAAGCAAAACTCTGAATAAGACAGACAAACTCTCTGGGCTCAGGGAGTTTATATTCTAGGTTTCAGAGAAGCTATAAGAGACTCTAAAGAGAGTTCATTTTTAATGTCTTTACTTTCATACTACTCCATTGTTTTGTTACTTAGCTTTACTTGAATCTTTTTAACTATTCTAGAAGCTACATCGGAGAAGAAAATGGCACCCCACTCCAGTACTTTTGCCTAGAAAATCCCATGGACGGAGGAGCCTGGTAGGCTGCAGTCCATGGGGTTGCTTAGAGTCGCACACGACTGAGCGACTTCACTTTTACTTTTCACTTTCATGCATTGGAGAAGGAAATGGCAACCCACTCCAATGTTCTTGCCTAGAGAATCCTGGGGATGGGGAAGCCTGGTGGGCGGCCGTCTATGGGGTTGCACAGAGTCGGACACGACTGAAGCGACTTAGCAGCAGCAGCAGAAGCTACATACTCAGTTTTCTTTCTTACACTTTTTTTCCCCACAAATAACTCGAATTAGTACTAATCTAGAAAGATTTAGGCTTCAAAGGATATTCAATTTTCAGAAAGAGCAATCTATGGAAAAGATATTTGTGACTAGAAAACGTCGAAAATACATATTTTTACATATTGAACGATTTGATTTTTTTTTCCTTCTCGGAATATTTTAAAGTTGGTTCCACAAAAATTTGAGTTTTAAAATGTTTTAACTATTTGGGGGCCCTTTTTACCTTGCTATTTCTAGAAACTAATATCTTGGAGCTGTCAGGATCTTTGATACTGGCTGATTTCACTCTACCAGACTCGGAGGTGGCAAGATATTCCTGAAGCCACTGAGTGAGAAGAACACAGGTTCCCTGTTTCCTGTGGAACACGAGTCTAGGGGTATTTTCTGTCGCGCTTTCCTCTCTTTGGCCTTGATGTGAGCCTATCTTTCAGAGACAGGAGAGAAAGAGACGGAGCGGGGTGGAGGGAGAAAAGGAAAAAGAGAAAAGAAGAGGAGGGCTAGAGGAAGAGAAAAAGAAAAGAACCTTATGACTAGTCATCCCCCAAACAAAGGCATTTTGGGTGACTGCCCTGACTTAGGAGGACAAAAGAGACCAAGGTGACCCCCGTGCTATAAAAATAGCTCAGCGGACTCTTCCCAGAAAATGTCACAGCAGGCTCTGGAAAGCAATTAGAGTAATATTTTGGCATCTTGCATCACCAGGGGAAGATTCTCCTGCCGTCCTAGTTACAGCCTTAATTTTCATGTCTCTTTGTCGTAAATACTTATGAAATCATTTCAGAATGCTGCGAAGAAATAGGTGTGAGAGAAAACAAACACTAATAGTAATCCCGTCCGCAAATGCCGGAGCCGCTGCAGAAGGAAGCCAAGGCAGCACCTAGCCCGCCTGGCTGTCTGCTCTCTCCATTGCCCTCCTCGTGCCTCCTTCTCCTCTTCCTCCTACACAGAAGCTTTCAAAATTTGCCAGCTCACTGTGTAGGCTGCCAGAGGAAGTTGGCTAATGGCCGGAGCCACCTGCCCTTGACCAAGGATCTGGGGAGGTGGCTGGCAGATGACTTTCTTGTTCCCAGCTTTGGCAGATGCATTGAGTCTAAGGACCTGGGCAGCCTGCTTTTCTGCTAAGAAGGACTGGACTTTTGAAGGATGGGACTCTCCAGAGTAGTGGCCACTGCTCCAGTTAAAGCCCTTTGAGAAACTGTATGCCCTGTGAATTTAGCTTTCTTCAACTCCATGCAAGGGATAAACATCCTTACCCCATCATTGGTGGAGATTCTATGCTCCAAGCTAGGAACCAAGTTTCTAATTAGCAGGTAGGAAACAGCATCCCATGTAAAGTCAGGAGGCTTCTCCTTATCTGCCAGTGTTAAGAACATTGACTTCAGGAATTCCCTGGTGGTCCAATGGTTAAGACTGAGCATTTTCACTGCTGTGGCCTGGGGTTCAATCCCTGGTCGGGTAAGTAAGATCCCACAAGCTTCGAGGCATGGCCAGGGTAGGGACAGCGGGGAGTATTGCTTAACTGTTTGGATTAACTAGTGTGCATAAAAATACATCACACTTTAAAAAAGGTAACATCATGATATTTCCTTTAATAAAAAACTATCTTTAGCTTCACTTAAATTTACAGATTAAGCTTTTCTATCCATTCAGTTCCTATCAGTTCTTCCCCTTACACTTCTATAATCACATCAGATCAGATCAGTCGCTCAGTCGTGTCCGACTCTTTGCGACCCCATGAACTGCAGCACACCAGGCCTCCCTGTCCATCATCAACTCCCAGAGGTCACTCAGACTCACATCCATCGAGTCAGTGATTCCATCCAGCCATCTCATCCTCTGTCATCCCCTTCTCCTCCTGCCCCCAATCCCTCCCAGCATCAGAGTCTTCTCCAATGAGTCAACTCTTCGCATGAGGTGGCCAAAATACTGGAGTTTCAGCTTTATCATCATTCCTTCCAAAGAAATCCCAGGGCTGATCTCCTTTGGAATGGACTCGTTGGATCTCCTTGCAGTCCAAGGGACTCTCAAGAGTCTTCTCCAACACCACAGTTCAAAAGCATCAATTCTTTGGCGCTCAGCCTTCTTCACAGTCCAGCTCTCACAACCATACATGACCACAGGAAAGACCATAGCCTTGACTAGGAGAACCTTTGTTGGCAAAGTAATGTCTCTGCTTTTGAATATGCTATCTAGGTTGGTCATAACTTTTCTTACAAGGAGTAAGCGTCTTTTAATTTCATGGTTGCAGTCACCATCTACAGTGATTTTGGAGCCCAGAAAAATAAATTCTGACACTGTTTCCACTGTTTCTCCATCTATGAGGGCATGTGTTTCAGTGACTCGCCACGCTCTGTTTTAGATTTGCTTTATCTTGTTAAGCATTTATAGATCATAAGCTATGGGTGCACTCAGAATGTCTCTTACAACAGTTTGTGTGTACTCGTTCTGCAAAAAGTGGAACTTTTAAGGAACTCACTTTCCTTTCACAATATTTTCTAAGCGTTGTGGCAGAATGAGAGCCTAACTATCCTGGGCTTTCTTGAGAACTGCCAAAGTGACAAATATCTGCTACTCCTTACCTGTGTACTGTGCTACTGAAGAGTCATCCCCCAGCACAACCAAACCTAACCAGTCCCTGCTCCAGTCTAAACCCCCTAAGACTCACTGTGCAAAGCAGGAAAGACCTCTTGACTTCAAAGTTCTCTTCACACTAAGGGGCTCCTAAGATCACATTGAAAAATGAGGAAAAACCATAATAATTGGGAAGGTGCTTTAAGGATTCTAGGTAAGAGAATATACAATGCATAACGTATAATGTTGAAGTCAGTGATTTATATTAATATAAAATCAAAAGAGAGTAGTGAATCATGACTGTGTCTGTCTTGTTTGTCCTGACAAAGAAATCATTACAGAAAAGAAGTTGTGGTGTGAGCAGTGATCATTAAATGAGCTGAGTTCAAGGTTCCTTGCCAGCTGCTAAGTGTAGTGACAACTTGTCTTCAAGTTGGATTTAAGTTATTTTTCAAAGTCCTCATATATAATATCCACATCTAAACACAGAACTAAAATGCATTACCTTCCTGAGCCATTCATCTATCTCAAGACAGAAACAGGAGGACAAGGCAACCACTTAGGGATCACTTAATACAAGGATTCATTGATTTACTTGATTCATACGTTCATTTAACAAATATGGTTTGACTGGTAAGAAATATAGAAGTGGCTGAGATGGCAAAGAATCTGCCTGCAATGCAGGAGACCCAGATTTGATTCCTAGGTTGGGAAGATCCCCTGTAGAAGGGAATGGCTACCCACTCCATTATTCTTGCCTGGAGAGGTCCATGGACAGAGGAGCCTGGCGGGCTACAGTCCACTGGGTCATGAAGAGTCAGACATGACTGAGTAACTAACACGTGCACACACAGGCGGGGATACAGAGAACAAGGTAACAGGTTCTCTATCCTTAAGGACCTTCCTGCCCTATGGGAGCTCCAGGTGGGTCCTGGGTTACAGCACAGGGTGACTGCGGTTGTGTTCTATGCCCTCGAGTGCACACAGGGGTGACTCAAATGGCTCAGACTTCAGCTACTTCTGAAGATAGTACAGTAGAAGCCATTGAAATCTCCACTGTGGTTTCAGGAAAGTGAAAGTGAAGTCGCTCAGCCGTGTCCGACTCTTTGCAACCCTATGGACTGCAGCCTACCAGGTTTCTCTGTTCATCGGATTTTCCAGGCAAGAGTACCGGAGTGGGTTGCCTTTTCCTTCTCCAGGGGATCTTCACAACCCAGGGATCGAACCCAGGTCTTCCTCATTGCGGGCAGACACTTACCCTCTGAGCCACCAGGAGTTCAAGAAGTATAATTAAATATATTTTGGATAAATCCAAGACAGACTTCTGATTCCTACTGTCTTCCAGTGGGAAGTCTTTCCAGGAGTCCAATGGGAGATGTCATTCACCACAGCTGTGACCACCACGATCTCCCCACTTCCCTCCACCCCACATAATCCTCTCTGGATGGAATTTACATCGCTACAGAGGTGATTGCCTCACTGTCATTTACTGCAGTGGCTTCAATGGAAATGCTGGTGGTAATAAAGCTGACTGCCTGAATTTGGATTCTGGCTATACCTCTTTCTAGCACCATGACCTTGGACTGCTTACTCCTCTGACTCAGCTTCTTTGGTTGTGAAATGGGAATAATGGAGTGATTGTGACGATTATACCAGTAAAGAGTTATACTAGTGAGGCTTGACCCTTAGGAAACATTCAGCAAACGCTAGCCCCCTGAGAAGACGTAAAAAGCTTCCCATAAGAAAAGGACTTTTATTATCATTCCAGTTCAGCTGCTTTCAGGAGTTGAAGGACACAGAAGCCTGGCGTGCTGCAGTCCATGGAGTCAAAAAGAGTCAGACACGACATAGCGACTGAACAGCAACAAATAGAACAGTCAAGGGAAGTAAAATATAAAGGGATGAAGTTTTAGAAACGGTGGTGTAGAATAACCACTTCAGAGGAGGTTGATCTCATTTCTCTGCTCCACTAGAAGAAACATCATAACTAGCCTGAAACCCTTTGCTTTATTCCCCATCGTTTTTAGAGAAAGGAGGAAGCTAGGGCCATCAGACCTCTTCAAGTCCCCTTCGACCACACTGGATTGTTTAACATCACAGATAGGATGTGCAGTGGTGAAGGATACAGACTTTGCAGCCATGTGCTTTGATCCAACCCTTGACTCTCCCACAAACTAGCTGTATGATGTAGGATTACTCCCTCTACCTCGGCCCAGGACACTTCTTCATCTACCATATTGGGATAACAATAGTATCTCCCATAGACTTTTCATGTTTGAGAAATTAAATGTGTAACATAATTCGGCCTCTTAGAGCAGTGATGAACAATATTAGGGCTGTGTAAGTATGGTGGTGGTCAGTCTCTCAGTCGTGTCTGACTCTTTGTGACCCCATGAACTGTAACCCGCCAGGCTCCTCTTTCCATGGGATTTTTCAAACAAGAATACTCAAGTGGGTTACCATTTCCTACTCCAGAGGATCTTCCTGACCGAGGGATCAAATTCTGGTCTCCTGCATTTTCGGCATTGAACTCAAATTCTTTACTGCTTAGCCACCAGGGTAAGCATAAGTGATAGTCATTATAAAACATTGTCATTAGTAAAGAACAATGCAAAAGTTTGATTGTTCAAATGCACAAAATCATGATATACTGAGTTGAAACAAGTTCAACAAGAAGTGTCTTGTCAAAATTGGTGGTCACGAGGCAGTTAGTACTAGGAAGATGAACTGGATTTTGTCCCTACTGTATTTCTTAAAGAATGAATGAATGAGGCCTGAAGCACTGAACCAATTTGAGAGCATAATAATAATAATAAAAAAGACACTTGATCTGGAAGTGAAAACCCTACCTGTGAGGAGTGGCTTAGCCCCATTTTAGTTGAGTAAGTGATTCACCTGCCAAGCACCACTTCTACATCTTTAAAATAGGTAGATCAATGAAAGAGTTTCTAAGGTGCATATTCCAAATCCAAAATTCCATCCTGCCTAGTTATCCTCTGAAATGTTATGAAAGATAATGTGATTTTGTCTTTAGAAGTCTTAAAAAGACCCTGATGCTGGAAAGGATTGAAGGTAGGAGGGGAAGGGGATGACGGAGGATGAGACAGTTGGATGGCATTACCGACTTGATGAACATAAGTTTGAGCAAGTTCCAGGAGTTGATGAAGGATAAGGAATCCTGGCTTGCTGAAGTCTGTGGGGTCTCAGTCAGACATGACTGAGCGACTGAACTGAACTGATTTACATACCTAAGGAATTTCCAAAATAGGTTATCAAGTTGAAGATAATATCATTTTTGGTGTTTTCTGAGTCATAACGCAGGCTTTCCTGATGGGACAGATGGTAAAGTATCTGCCTGCAATGCAGGAGACCCAGGTTCAATCTCTGGGTTGGGAAGATCCCCTAAAGAAGGGAATGGCTACCCACTCCAATATTCTTGCCTGGAGAATTCCATAGACAAAGGAGCCTGGCAGGCTACAGTCCATGCAAGAATCTGAACCATGAACAAATCTTTAAATCCATGAAAATGGATTATCTTTAGCAAACCCTATACTTTTTAAAGCTCTTAGATTTTGACAATAAAACTGATAAGGACATTTTTCCATTTATCTTAAATGAATTTTTCAGGGATTCTAAGAATAAAGAATAATCCATAGGCATTTAATGTTAACTTATCATTAACACATACAGAATGAAAGTAGAATTCTTACCGAGTTTAGCTTAGCTATTCTCAACTAAATGAAATTAAGCTGATTTAGTTGAGCTTTTAAGATATGGCGGTGGCAAGCATAAATCCAAAGGATTTGGGGGAACTAGCACCAGGACTGCCTTTCTTTAGATTGTCTTCCTTGAGGCTGGGTTCCCTAGAGCTGCCTCAGTCATGACTGAGAGTTGGAAAGAAGCTTTAAGAGAGTCAGCTGAGGACTAGTCCCCTTTGTAGGTTTTATAAATTGCATAATGGCATAAAGATTTTACTTGGGGAGAAAAAAAGATTCTCTTATGGAAGAAAAAAGGGGGTGGGAATGTGATTCAAAAATAGAAAGTCTGGATTAAGAATATGGGCTTTGGGTCAAGGAAAATTTAAAATCTGGCTCTGCTACTTTTTAGTTAATTGATATTGGGTTGGTTGTTTAATCTCTCTTAAGCCATGCTTTGCACATTTAATGTTTTCTTACTTCACAGGATGACTCTGAGGATTTCATGAGCTAATACGTATAAAGCACTTGACCCATAACTTCTAGAACATAGCAAGCTCTCAAGAAATGGTGCTACACTTACTCTTCTAAATGAATCACGGGGTGGATCATTCTGCCTTCCCTTTTGGCGACCTTCTTAGGCTTCTTGTGAAATATCTCAGAGGCGTAGGAAGCACTAGTTAAGCTTTCTGCCATCAAAATTTGGGTCCAAACCTCCATGTTTTTAGTAAGCCCTAAAAAAATCTATGGGTTTTTTTCCAGGATCTATTCATGGTTTAATGTGGGCATTGGACAAAGGTTCATTTTGTAAGACTGTCTAAGTAGGTTAAAAATAAAATATGCAGAAATCTGTGGAACTTCAACAATAGAATATAAAATGGATTATTCTTAGCGGAGAACAAAGGCATTCTAGTATATAAATGTGCATACAGATGCATAGAGAAGATCTGGGAAAGATAGATGTCAACATTTACCTCTGGATAAGAAAAGCAGAGGGATTTACCTATGTATTATCTTAATGTTTTACACATTTATTTACATATCAGCTGTGTAATTAAAGACCCCAAACAAACAAAGGAATAAAAAAGCAAAACCTATAGCAAAGTCATGGTACAGACTGAAATGAACTTTCAGAAACGATAATGTATGGACAAGAATCAAAGACTTTATCCCTTAGGGCCCTCCATGATTTGACACAAAGGCATATTCTGCTGTTTTGTCCTTGAAGTGTAAGGACAACAAGAGGGGAGGTTTTTGATACTATCTCCAGAAAATGATAGATCTGGATTCAAAGGCAGATGGAGCTGCAGGGCTGGATGGGTGTGTGCATGCTAAATCGCTTCAGTCGTGTCTGATTCTTTGGGACCCCATGGACTGTAGCCCACCAGGCTCCTCTGTCCATGGGATTCTCCAGGCAAAAATACTGGAGTGGGTTGCCAGGCTCTCCTCCAGGAGATCTTCCTGACCGAGGGACAGAACCCATGTCTCTTAGGTCTCCTACATATCTTGGTTTCACATTCTTTCTGTCTGCAAGCACTCAGGTTAGACATCAGTACCCTGGCTAGATCTTTGCAAAATGCAAGGTCTAGAGGCAGCAACTGAAGGCTACCGTTAAATTCTGCTTTTAAGCAAAAAAGGAACTAGATAGTAAATTAACAGTCATTATAGCACATTTTGATAGCAAAGAAAATATGAGAAAACTTAAAATCTACTTGACAGTTACTCAGTTGATCAAATATATCTGATTGAGAAATATTAAAGTAAATAAATAAACACAAACCAAAAACCAACCAACCAAAAAAAAATCACTGTCACTGTCCCCTCAGTACACCAATCAATTAATTAAATGAGAATAGTTTAATTAATTAATTCATTTAATTAATTAAATGAGAGTAAAGAGTTTAACTACTAAGTTATGAGCTATGGTATTTTTTATTTATTATCAAAACATTTGTTTACTGTGTTGGAAATTGTTTTTTACAAAGTGCTCTTTCCTTGGAAAGAAATATCTTGGCTACAGGGAAAAATGAAGAAACATGGTGGACTCTGAGAAGTGGCACTGCCTAGCTCCAATTCAACTTGAGTCTCCTCCAGCGGGAGACCTCCTTGCCAGGGGCTGAGGCCTCCAGTGCAGAAGCCAGGACAATGTGGGTTTTGCTTTGGTTTTAATGAATACGTTTTGACCCATGGACTTTAGGGAAGGTTTTGCCCGACGGATGGGAATTCAGTCACAGGTGCGTGGGAAACTGTGTTAGCCCTCTGACCTGGACTGACATGCTGTTCCCAGCCCTGCCTTCCCAGCTTGCCCACTTGGTGCAGGACGTAGTCCAGCCCAGTGTGTAGTTCACTGTGTTCTGTTGGTGGTTTAAGTGAAGGGCTGTGTTTCTGGAGCAGCACATGGAAGACCTGAATGAAGGAATGGAAAATGAATGAAGAGAATCATTTTGATGGAATTGCCCTAGGGTATCAAATAGACCAGGGCAGCTGGGGGCTGGAGGAAGCTGCTGTTGCTTAAGAAACTCTCCACAAGAATGTCAGTCATCAGTTGCTTAACAATCATTCATTTCTTACCTCACTTATGTATATATTTGCAGATTTACGCAGACCACCAGTGGGACCATTACAATGAACTGAGTTTACTGTGAAACACAAGGAAAACCCCCTCCTTTTTCTTTGCTCATTTACAAGCAATGTATCATTAACGTCCTGAACAGAAGAACAAGAATTTAAGAAATAAAAGTATACAGCAGCATAAGCCCATATTATCACTTGAATTTACACGGCCCATGAAAAGAAAGGCGGTTGTACCAAGTAAAATTGAGGCAACCTGAAATAGAGGATTTAAAATGCTGGACTCCATCAGTTCTCTGAAAGGTCATTCTAGTTCTTTGCTATTTTTACCATAGATAGAGACTCAGCAAGTTATTGGCCAGATGAATCTGGGAAGCTAGAAGCTCCTGCTTCTGAGGCAGGAAGATGATAAAGCTGCACTTGAGACCGAGTGAATGAAAGGTGTGGGAAAAGTTGAAGCCTTCAAAGATAAGGGAGAGCGAGAGCGCACCACGGAATTAGTCCCCAACCAAATTAACTAGCCGATAACTGTACCCAGGCTAATTCTCTTTGAAACTGTTTGTAATCTTGTGGCTTTGGTTGGGAAATTCCCATTCCCAGCTCTAAATCATCCTTAGGACATCTCAGTCCAACCCCCTCCTCCCAAAGCAACTCTGCCTAGGTGCCCCCACCCTCAAATCTGCATCAAGGCAGGTCTATTTCCCAGGTGGACAACTGCGACCAGACACACACGACTTCCATTTGGGGCTTTGCCACCTTTACCTCCGGCAAGCAATCAAAGGCATTTCAGACAAGAGCAGAAAACAAAAGAAGCAAACAAAACCTGTCCTTACCCGTTTCTTAAAAAATTGGAAGGCTGAGCATTTCTTGACTGGGAATCCATTCATGTCTTTGTTTACCATTTTCCACGGTGAGGAGTTCACGGTTAACAGATCCAGGGTGGCCCCCACCTGGTCAATGCATCTGGTTCCTGACTTGCCTCCTGGACTAGTTGACGAAGACCGAGCGGGATGGAGAATCCAGCGCGGCTTAGGTTTTCACTCACACATTCTGCAGCACCGGCTACTGCAGCAATCTCTCCCTGCTCTCAGTTTCCACCGACAGTGGCTCTTCTCTTTCCATCACTGCTCCAAAAGGCAGGCATCACCGCAACAGGACCCCAGGATGCCCCGGATCCCGAGGAGAGGCTCTGGCTGCTGCCCAGCAGGAGAAGGGCACCCTCTGCGCGCCCCCAGCTACCTGGCTGCTCTGCGGCGTGTGCACTGGGAGAGTCGCTCTGCTTCAGGTGATGCGCTTGTGGAGGCTGCCGGAGAGGAGAGCTGTTTTTGATTGTTCAAGTTCCAGTGGGAGCTGTAGTTAAGCAGCTGGAGAGAAGGAGTAAGAAAGAGCAGAAGCCAGAGGAAAAGGGGGGGGGGGGGGGAGGGAGAGCCGCGCCAGAAAAGCAGAGGGAGAGGGAAAGCAATGCTGGAAGACACAGCGATTCATGAATATCTGAGCAGCGCGGATGGAGAGTGGGCATCAGCGCAAGAGGCACTGAAAAGCAGTTGACTCCCTTCGGGAGGTTTACTTTAATAGCTTTTTTTCCCTTTTCTTTTTGTTGTTAGGATCCTTTAAATCAGAATTTCTTATAACATGCAGAATGTTTTAATTTTATGCTCATTGAAATTCTGTTGATACATATTCCTGCGGCAGGGAGGGGACGGTTCTCAATGGAAATTTAATCAAATTTATTCCCAATCTGTCCAAATGTGAAAAAAAATAAAGTGTAACAATGGATGATCTCTCATTACGTAGAACCTAGCTAGTGTCCTCTTCTTACTTGTCATAATATAATAGGCAACTGTGAACATTAGTTTGTGTGTGTGTGTATGTGTGTATTTTCCATTAAAGGAATCTGTTTAAAAACACAATGGGCATATATCCAAAGTGTCTTATGCAAAAAATACAAAGGGCATTACCAAAAAGTGTCACTGAATCCATTTAACAGAAAGGAGGACTCAAAATGAATAAGAGGGGAAAGCGTTTTTTTCCCCATTAAGTGAAAATCTACCCTTCCTCATTTTTTTACTCATGTCATTCTTTACAAATTAAATTCATTTTGAAGAGCCATGTAGTTTGTGTGTGGCCAATTTTTCCATGTTTACTTTTTCCTGTCGATGTTTTATGGGGATTTTTAACAAAGTTGATAGCTAAATAGAGCAAAGAAAACAATCTTGGCATCCAATTGGGCACTGCTACGACATCAGTGTGTGGCTTTCTGCCAGTCAACTGACCTCCCGGTGCCTCTCAGAAGGTGCCTCGTCCATGAAATGGAGGCAGTCACTCACTTGTTCATTCACTCATTTATTGACCTAGTCATTCACTTGTTTGCTGTGTCATTCCCTGTATCTATTATATCCAAATGGAGCAAGCATCCCCAGGAGGTAGAGCCTTTTCAATGTCACCACAAAGGAATATAGTTAATAAATGAGGGAAAGGCACAATGTCTACTTGATAAAATGAATGGGCAGCTCATTAAAAGCGATATGCCTAACATTGTTAACATATTTATAAGACAGTCTGCAGCAAGGTTAACTGGGAAAGAGATGCACTGATTGATTTCATTGAATTGGAATATACATCTTTAGAGCTGGACCAGGTTTGGTGGGGAATAACAATGAAATCTTGTTAGCTAAATGCTTTGAGATTTCCAAAAGAAAATGTAGCACAACCACATGATGGTATTATAACAAGAAAAATAAATGCTTTATTTTGGAGAGATATGTTAAGTTGTCCGAGATGCAAGGAGTATATTATTTAAACTCCAGCAGTGATAGCTTTTGGGGGCTCTTCTAAAGAGTTCATTAAAACTCTGGTAGTTTGAAGAGAATTTTTTTTTTTTTTGTCCCCATTAGGCGGTTTGTAGGACCTCAGTTCCCCCACCAGGGACTAAACCCAGGCCATGGCAGTGAAAGCACAAAATCCTAACCGCTAAGCAACCAGGGAGAATTTTTGAGGCAGGTAGAAATGTCCTTTATCATGATGATGGGGTGGATTATATGATTATGCATTTGTCAAAATTTATCAGACTTTATATATGAAGGAGGAAAATTTTACTCTATCTAAATTACAGTTCAATAAACCTGATTAAAATAAATCATGGCCATTCAAATTCGTTCCTGTTTCTCATACTGCCCCTTCCTTAAAAGTATTTTAAGAGGTATTAATTGAATTTGAGTGATATGCAAAAGAAGGCCTCTCTAAGCATCCTGTTGGAAGTGGGAACTAGGGACCTTGCCTTAATTCCACACTGATACAGCACACATACTGATTTTAAGTGTACTGTACATTTATTTGGAGTGAAGAAGGGAAGGTTAATAGAAACCATAGAGGAGGAGGTGAGGATAAAGCTAAATCTATCCCTCCTCACCACTATATGCCACCTCTTGGAGCTGCTACACTGTCCTGAGTCTATGTTAGATCCTGTGGTCAGATCAGATCAGATCAGATCAGTCGCTCAGTCGTGTCCGACTCTTTGCGACCCCATGAACCGCAGCACGCCAGGCCTCCCTGTCCATCACCAGCTCCCGGAGGTCACTCAGACTCACATTCATCGAGTCAGTGATGCCATCCAGCCATCTCATCCTCTGTCGTCCCCTTCTCCTCCTGCCCTCAATCCCTCCCAGCATCAGAGTCTTCTCCAATGAGTCAACTCTTCGCATGAGGTGGCCAAAATACTGGAGTTTCAGCTTTAGCATCATTCCTTCCAAAGAAATTCCAGGATTGATCTCCTTCAGAATGGACTGGTTGGATCTTCTTGCAGTCCAAGGGACTCTCAAGAGTCTTCTCCAACACCACAGTTCAAAAGCATCAATTCTTCGGCACTCAGCCTTCTTCACAGTCCAGCTCTCACATCCATACATGACCACAGGAAAGACCATAGCCTTGACTAGGCGAACCTTTGTTGGTAAAGTAATGTCTGTGCTTTTGAATATGCTATCTAGGTTGGTCATAACCTTCCTTCCAAGGAGCAAGCGTCTTTTAATTTCATGGCTGCAGTCACCATCTGCAGTGATTTTGGAGTCCTGTGAATGCAAATATCCTAATGAAGTCACAGCCCCCTAAAGAAACACATATTGTTGAAAGAATGATATATTATTGTATGTTAGAAATAACATATATTATGCAATATATACTGTTGTTTTTCAGTCACCAAGGCATGTCTGGCACTTTATGACCCCATGGACTGCAGCACACCAGGCCTCCCTGTCCCTCACCATCTCTCAGAGTTTGGCCAAGTTCATGTCCATTGAATCAGTGATGCCATCCAACCATTTTATCCTCTGTTGCCATCTTCTCTTTCTGCCTTTATTTGTTATATAATAAGAATGATATAAATTATATATGATTCTATATGTACAAGTGTTAACTTCACCTTGTTTTGGAGGGGTGGTTGAGTGGTTTAGAGAGGAAGGCCTGGGAAGTTTTCCTCAAAGTTAGTTCAGAACTTTAAAGAATAAGTAGAGGTTGGTCAGAGGTTGGTCTCTTTCTCCCTGATCAGAAGGACAAGCAAAGGGCAGGGGTTCTGACCAGATCAGATAGCCCATTATCTGAGATGATATTTTGATCACTGTAATAATAGATCAATGTGTTTAACTGTATTGTGTTGGCTTCTCAGGGAAAAGCAAGCATCTCTCATCTATTACCTCTCTTTTCATAAATAAAACTGCCTGCAGATAGGCTCAGAGTGACCGCTCTTTATAAATTTCTCCTTTGCCAAGCTCATTAGTATCTACAAAGGATCATAGACTACCGCTTACGGTAGAACAGAAAATAACTCCTGGACTCTTATAACATCTTGCTTACATATTAAACTTGTTTCAATTTAATTAATTTATTTTCTTACTTTTTTTTTTTTTCATTGAACATGCTCATTCATTTCTGTAGCTTCAGCCTACACTATAGTGCCTGGACCATGCTAGGCACTCAATGAATGTTTTTTAAATGAATTGAAAAAAAAAAAAAAAAACACTGTGTAAAGCTAACATCAGTGACTCTGGCACCAGGCCGTTAGTAATGTGAACGTGAACGTGAAATCGCTCAGTTGTGTCCGACTCTTTGTGACTCCATGGACTGTAGCCTACCAGGCTCCTCTGTCCATGGGATTTTCCAGGCAATAGTACTGGAGTGGATTGCCATTTCCTTCTCCAAGGGATCTTCCCAACCCAGGGATCGAACCCTGGTCTCCTGCATCCTACACAGACGCTTTATCCTCTGAGCCACCAGGGAAGTCAGGCCGTTAGTAAGAATTGTTAAATATTTTTGAAATTCTTAAACCATAAAGTAAACTCCCATCATTATTAATGTGCTGAGCTCTAATTAGACCCAATGACCCTTAATTCTTCCCAGTTCTTTAAGATTCAATGACATTGAGACCCTGGGATGATACATCTTTTTTATTAAAAAATTCTCATGTTAAAAAGAATCTCTTAATCCTCTATTTGCTTTTTGGAATATATTTACTTTTCCTCTCAAGTATAATGTTTTGACTATAACACAAATAATAAAATAAAGCAAATAGGTAGGACTGACTACCAATATGTAAAAGACATGGAGAAAGGCTATGTTGATTTGGAAGAGCTGGTTACTAATCTTTCCCTAATTGTATGACCTTGAATAAGTCCCTTCAATTCACTGAATGTGTTTCCTCATCTGTAAAATAATAACAAAATGCATTATGTCTACCTCATAAGTCCTCTCTAAGGCCTTATGAGGTCAGTATCAATGCAAAAAATAAATTTCATTAGTAGATAGTTGATTTACAATGTTATGTCAGTTTCAGGTGTACAGCAAAGTGATTCAGCTATGCATATATATACGTATTCTTTTTTAATATTCTGTTCCATTATAGGCTATTGCAAGATACTGAATATAATTCCTTGTACTATACACTAAGTCTTTGTTGGTTATCCATTTTATAAATAAAAGTATGTACCCCACCCCAGTACTTTTGCCTGGAAAGTCCCATGGATGGAGGGGCCTGGTGGGCTCCAGTCCATGGGGTCGCTGAGAGTCGGACACGACTGGGCGACCTCACTTTCACTTTTCACTTTCATGCATTGGAGAAGGAAATGGCAACCCACTCCAGTGTTCTTGCCTGGAAAATCCCAGGGACAGGGGATCCTGGTGAGCTTCCGTCTATGGGGTCGCACAGAGTCGGACACGACTGAAGCGACTTAGCATAGCATAGCATAGCATGTATATTCTAAGCCCAAGCTCCTAATTTATCCTTCTCCTGCTTTCTCCTTTGGTAACCATAAGTTCATTTTCTATGTCTGTGAGTCTGTTTCTATTTTGTGTATAAGTACATTTCTGTCATTTTTTTTTTTTTTTTTAGATTTCACACATAATTGATATCATATGATATCTCTCTTTCTCTTTCTGACTTACTTTACTTAATATGTTAATTTCTAGGTCCATCCATGTTGCAGCAAAAGTATCAAATAATATGCATTAATAAAAAGGCCTTGTAAAATAATACCTAACTCTACATTTTAGGTTTTACTGAAGACAGGTATACTGCTGTAGTACTTTTTAGAAAGTTCACTTTCCATGGATCAAATTGTTTTTGTGTCATAGGCTTAGTTGCTAAATGGAATGTGAATTCTTTTTTTTTTCCCAAAGCAACCTGGAAAACATAAAAAATGATAAACAACAAAAGATCTGTCTAGTGACAAATGTCCCTAAGGAGAAAACGACACAAATAGACCACATAATGAGAAATGTTTTACATTCCTATTTGACCCAGATGACTGGATCATTTGCTTAAAACTCCAGCCACAGTGGTACATATACAATTAGGAGTTAGGAGAGCCCACTGGGAATTATGGATTTATTTTTGTATGTAGGAAAGAATCTTTCTTTTAATTAGAATTCCTTGGTTTCACCAAATTAGTTTTCATTTAATGCATGCATGTATCAAAGGATAAGTTACAAAAGAAAAATCAAGCCTTGAATATCAGTTCATGATATTTTTCTTTGAGAGAAAGAATTATGTACATAAGAAGAATCAATACCAGAATGGGTTCATGGAACTTTGCAGAAAAGATGCCAGTGACTATGGCATCCCTTTTGTAGATAAGAGACTAAGTAAGGCTAAAGTACTACAGCCTTACAGTTGGTTTTCATTCTAACTATATTTACAAAAGAAAAAAAAGGCATGCAATTCATAGATATACAGCTTTCTCACAGAGATAATATTTATCAACTATATTCTTCTAATTGGCAAAAAGATATAATTGGCAAATATATTTTCAATGTTATCTGATTTGACTATCTATTGAATGTCAAGTATATGCTACTCATTATAAGAAAAAGAACAATCTAATACAAAGACCTGTATTTGTCTTAGCAAATCTTACTTAATGATAATATTTAATTCACATTTAAGGCACTTGACATTTTTCTTCATGGCATGGTTTTAGCCAGATCACCAAATAAACTGGACTTTTATTTATCTCTATTACCTGAAAGATTTTTAGATAGAATTGCAAAATTTAGTTCCTTAGTTCAAGAGACACTGTAGCAACGGATTAAAAATTCAAGATACCTCCCTACATTTCTCTGTTATTTGCTTTTAACCTGGGCCTGCTCCCCCACATAGCAACCCACACACACATTGACCTCTCTTCCTTTGTTTTTTCTTTCATTGTTTCCACATAATAAAGATATCAAACATATTTATGACGTAGCCTTTTCTGACGTGAGGGTATTAAAAAAATTGGCTCTTTCTTGTGACAATGTGACAACATGTAGCCCAAGGGGACAAATCAATTTGCTAGTAATTGCTCATTTGAATATTAGTGATAATTCATTCAACATAAACAGTGAATTTGCAGCTCTGCCAGATTTCACATTTATGCATCTATTTCTGTTCCCTCACTTAAATCATACAAGGGATTTAGAACATACAAAGCTTGTTTATTTTAAAGAAGATATATTCCTTTGAACTCCCTTTAGATTTGACCATCCTTATTACAGTGATCTCTTTTTTCCTGAGTCAGGATGCTTTCAACAGGCAGCAAGACTTTGCCGTTGTATAAGTCTCATTGATGGAAACCTGGAGAACATAAAAATTCAGACTCCTGTGTGCACACACATGTACCCACTCAGTGGGAATGAATAGAGCAGGTCAAGAGAGCATTCTCTAAAGGTCATTATCATCTGTGAATTAGATTGCCTTCTGAATGACTTTGAGAAATGAATTAGAAACTAGATGGTAATGGATTTTATAGCCTTATTATTAGATGCAATTTTGGGCAGTGGGGGAATATTTTTAGCAATGTCTCTCCTTTTTCTCTCAACATTCAACCTTTAAGATCAAGTTCAATATGACTCCTAAAAATGAGGTCAGAAGTTGTATTTTCAATTTGATTTGTCCAAAATATGTTCATTAACTATTTCTCTGTGGAGAGCACAAATGAACACTGGCTTGGAGGGTTGCTCTTGTCATTCATCTCGCCATGCTCTGTACATGATGCAGTAGGCTACTGGGATTGGTATTGATTGAGAAGATGCCAGAGGGAAATTAGCAGCCTATAACAGAGTTATGTTTTCTCCATTTTACAGGCACTATCTTTGGCTTTTTCTCTAAGAGGCCCATGCAGTGAAAAATTGAATCAATTTCTCAGATAATTCAAATCAAAAGGGTAAGTGATCTGGGTAGATAGGTCCAATGGTGGGAGTGGCCCCAGAAGAGACAAAGAACCAGAAGCCTCATATCTTAGTATCCTAGAAATTGCTGTGCCTTAGGGTGAATTGATCCCTGAATGGGATTGGCTTCAATTTGAAACTCTCTCAGAGTTTTACTGAGGTTTATCTGTTTTGTAAATTATGCTTATTTAAACTGAACACAATTTCATCTAATTTGGCTTATTTTGTTTTCAAGGGAAATCAGATACCATGTATATAATGTCAACTCAAAACTATTAAAGTGGCAATAATAAACATTGAAATGAATGGGGTCTCCCCTCCAGTTAATATGGTTTAGTAGAATTAGCATGGCTTGGTATAGAAGGACTGGAATTCTGCCTCTGAAACTTACTAGTTATGTGATTCCAGGCAAGCTAAAAATAGACATAATACTACCTAATTGATTGGTTGTGAACATTAAAGGAGATATACACATATGTATACATATTTCTATATCTATGTGTTTATATCTGCCTATGACAATTTTAAAACATGGTTGCTAATACTTCAATTTGCTCTCATTGACAAGTTGGATCTGGTTGATGACCCCTCGGTTTGAATCTGATTGGGCTTGTGTCTTCTTCAATCAATATAACACAGTGAAAGTGCTGTTATGTGACTTCTGAGCTTAGGTCATAAAAGGTCAAATTGCTTTATTTTGTTCATTGCAACTGTTCTACTTGGAGTCCGGAGCCACCGTGTAAGAGGTTTGTGGCCTAAAGACCACAACGTGAGGAACCTCAAGCTGCATGAAGAGGCCAGGAGTAGGTTCTCTGGTTGATGGCCTCAATTGAGCCCAGCTTTCAAGTCAACCCAGCCCAGGACCCAGACATATGAGATAATGTTTCAGATAATTCCAGCCCTGAAGTGTTTGAATCATCTCAGCTGTTTGAGATTTTTCAGCTGAGCTCTCAGGCTTTGTGGAGCAGAGATAGCATTTGTGAGCATAACAAAATGATATTCATCTCTGACTATATACCTCATAGATTTTAGGTGCAATGCTTAGTGTTTGGACACTTACAAAGAATAGTATTTGATCTCAGCCAGTTCCTAGAATTGTAGAGTGTAACATACAGCTGCAAAGGACCCTAGAGATCTTTCAGTCAAACCCTTCATGTATAGATGATAGTAGGGAGGCCTAGAGAGAGACTGACTTGCCCGAAGTTAATCACAGTTAGGACTTTCCCATTTGAATCTAGCCAGTCACAGGAATATATGAAATCTACACAAAAGAGAAGAGAGGGAGTTCCTTGGTGGTCCAGTGGCTAAGACACCATGCTCCTAATGCAGGGAGGCCTGGGTTTGATCCCTGGTCAGGGAACTAGATACCACAAGCTGCAACTAAAGATCCCATGTGTCACAACTAAGACCTGGTGCAGTCAAATAGATAATTTTTTTTAAGAGAGAATAAAAAATATAGTAAAATGTATCCATCAAGCAATAGGAAAGCAAGTATTTGTTGATAATTCAATCATTTCTTAGGCACAGGGTTCAGGACCAAATATCAGTCACATTTCTTTAGGATATGACTCATTTTTCTCTAGATCCAGCCATTGGCTGCCAATCCTTATTCTTTATAACAGCCTCTTTAATAAAATCTGCATGAAGAGTGGTAGGTCCTTCTTTTATTGATTATTCTTTTTCTTTCTTTTTTTTTTTTTTACTGATTACAAAATCAGTCAAACAACCTCTCCCTGTAAGTAACCTTCTTAATCAAAAGAGATAAGCTCAGACAAACAGGATTCTGGCAAGTGACTGAGAATTTAATTGAATTTGCGTCATAAGGTTTTCATGAAACTTTCTCCAAGTTCCTAAAGTCAAGAGAGCTATAAGAATTTGAATGGAAGGTTTAGATTTTTTTAGATGGGATGGGGAAAATAATGTTTAGTTCAAAATATAATAGCACATTCTGAAGAGAAGCTAGCTATTTGGGGAAGTTATGTGCAATCAAAATCACTTGGGCTGTGAAAGGTCACCTATTATAAATGGTTAAACATTTTAGTTACTATGTTTCTCCTTGAATTTGGCCTTTCCTTCTATACTATCTTGTCACTGATGTACAGGCTTGACATTTGAACAGAAGCTATTGAATGGAGTGGGGAAAGACCAGTATATTCTTTAAAAATTCTCCTGTTTATTTATTTATATTTTAAAAATACAAACTCCTTATCTAGCCTATCATTTTATGTTTCTATTTTTAATTTTTAATATAGGGTTTTACTGGAGAGTTCTGCCTTGATTCCCTTCTCAGCTTTGGCTGAACAAAATGCTAATATTTAACTTTTCTGAAAGGGCTTAAAGTGTACTTTCAGTGGAATACTCTTATTTTTACCCTGTGTGTGCTATTTTTATAATAAAATGGACCATTGAAAAGCTTTAAAATGTAATATAAATTTGTTTTGTTGCCAGGCGTTCTAGGTAAATGACAATCTTATGAAAAATGAGACCTCTCTGATTTTAAGTGTCTATATGCTAAACTGTATTTATGTAGTCTACTAGATATATATCAATACTATTTGGGTGAGGAAGGAAATATGGTCTAATAAAGGACAGTGAGTTTCACCTCTTTATCTCATTGATTCAATATGCATATGTCAATCAGTTCAGTTGAATTCAGTCACTCAGTTGTGTCCAACTCTTTGCGACCCCATGGGCTGCAGCATGCCAGGCTTCCCTGTCCATCACCAACTCCCAAGGCTTGCTCAAACTCATGTCCATTGAGTCAGTGATGCCATCCAACCATCTCATCTTCTGTTGTCCCTTTCTCCTCCTGCCTTCAATCTTTCCCAGCATCAGGGTCTTTTCCAATATTTAAATCAACCGCAGAGGAATAATGAAACAATGGGTTGTTGTACTAGAGTCAGTGGGGTCTAATGGCTAATAGTAAAAATGCCAGGGTTTGAATGTCTTCATCATTTCCTTGCTATGTGATTTGAAACACATGATTTAAGCCTTCCAAGCTTGTTTCTGGTTTTTAAAGATGAGACAACAGTGGTACCTATCTCTTTGAGTTCTTAGAATAATTGAGAGATATATGTGAGTTGTTTAGCAGGGTTCTTGGCGCACTGCAAGATATGGCTGCTGTTGCTGTTGTTACCTGAGAACATTCATAGAGGAAGTGTCATTGAAACCGGTGAATACAAAGGAGCATTCAGAGCATGGAAGGCAGAAAGCATTTGGAGTGTTCTGTCAGGAGCTGGACAATACTTTCATAGGACTACGGACCTAGTTTTTAGAGGGGTCTGAGGATATTAACTCAAAGCAATCACCTGCAAGTAAAGATTTTCTTTAAGTCACGTTTTATCTTTTGAAAAATACATACCAATTTTGTATTATATTACATAATATATGCTCATAGGTATTAGTATAAGAGTAATATGCCTCTTTCACCTTGCACTACAAGTCCTCAAGTACAATTTCTTTTCTTGGGGGCTGAGACCTACTTTTTCTGTGGCTTCTGGCACTCTGTCCTTGTTGCCAGATGGAGAAACACAAGGGGAAGATGAGAAAGAAGTCACATGCAGGCTGGAGGCAGGAGTTTAAGTTGGACCTGGTTATGCCTTTACAAAAAGGATGCTTTTTAACTGCCAGACACTGGGTTAGGCACTTTATAAGGAGGAGTAAGAAGTGTTAATCGCTCAGTTGTGTCCAACAGTTTGTGACCCCATGGACCTGCTAGGCTCCTCTGTCCATGGGATTCTCCAGCAAGAATACTAGAGTGGGTTGCCATTCCCTTCTCCAGGGGATCTTTCCAACCCAAGGATTGGACCCAGGTCTCTTGCACTGCAGGTAAATGCTTCATTTCTGACCCATCAGGAAAGCCCATTTCATAGATATGAGGAGATGTTTTGAAGAACAGAATTTTTAACTGAATGGATGCAGGGCATGGAAGCATATTATGACTAAAACAAAGACTCTGATGTCAGACTGCTTGGGTTTTGTTCTTCACTCTGCACTGTGTTCTAGCAACGTGACATTGAGAAAGTTACTTAACTTCCGCCCCATAGTTTCCTCATCTAAAAATAGCTAAAAATATACTTAGCTTAGAAAGTTTCTGAAAAGATTGAAATGAGTTGTTATATGAATTTTGAAATATTTCCACACCCATGAAAAGTTTTGTGCAATTATTTGCTTGTTGCCATGGGAAGTTGAAAGAGAGGGAAGCTATGCGTGCAAATACTCAAGGAACCGTTGCTACAATCATGTTGATCAATGAATTGGTATTTTTGAGATTTCTCTCACTGTTATAGACGTCCCACCTCACCACCAATGTTTAGACCAAGTCAAAAACTTAACACTTGTTAGGGGCCAGGTGGGCTAAGGAAATGATTGAAACTGTCAGGAACTGAGATGAATGGGGCCCTGTGAAAAGGGTTGCTGCTACTCAGTGCCAGCAAATTATCACCCACAGAAACATTAGTCTGGTGGTGTCGGGTTGTCTGACATTTTATACAAGTTGCACAACCATATATTTTTGAAAAATTTTCTAATTTTTAAAAACTCTCTATGAAACAAAAATTTATCTATAGGCTGGATCTAGCCTTTTGTGGCCCCTTCTAGGTTCTCTATTGCCTCAGTGGATATATAAAACCATTTTCTTTCATGTTCCCCACCAAAAAGAGGGAGGAAGAAAGAGGTTGCTGGGCTCCAGGAAGACAATTTCGAAAGGGCTGTGGTTTTCTCAGGTCTGGGTGCTGGGGAGGTGTAGGCTGGCTAGCTATGTCACATAGCGTAGTCCGGGGTGGGGTGCCCCCTAGACCTGGACCCCCCTGTATGTGTGTGTATGTCTGTGTGTGTGTAGGGGGCTGGTTCTTGAATGTCCTACAGATGGTGACATTTATTGCACTTTAAGTGTCAGGGAATGAGTCACTGGCTACCCATGGAATGACTGTTTTTAGTATCTTCCGTACTCCTGTTGCTTCATCCTCAGACACACTCTACAATATGGAAGAACCAAATGTAGCTAAAAGGGATGACATTTATTGATAACTGCTGCCAAATGTAACATTTGAGGCTGTAATTTCAACCAGCATTCATTCTACAATTATTTCTTGAGCATCGACTACACTCTACCCTAGTCACGCTCTTCCATCTGTTCCTCCTTGTGATGACAAGCAGTACCATTATGTTGGGGTTCAGTGTGGGGCAGTGAAGGTAAACGAGCTCAGATGAATTTTAGGGTGTGAAACTTTGATCTCACAAGTTCAGGGCTTTATCAAATGATCCAGTCAACAAAACCTCATTCAGAAAATGAAATACCAAAATTGACCATCATTTTATTACTGTCATTTAAGTAGAAAATAAAATGACCATCACGGAGTTATTACATTTAAAAAGAAATCAGCCACCAAATCAGATGGAGAATTTTTAATACTACTTCCTTCAGTTAAATTATTGAAATACAGTACATATATATATATATATATATATATATATATTTATCTGGGCTTCCCTGGTGGCTTAGATAATAAAGAACCTACCTGCAATGCAGAGACCCAAGTTTGATCTCTTCCCTTGGTTGGGAAGATCCCCTGGAAATGGGAATGGCTATCCACTCCAGTATTCTTGCCCGGGGGATTCCAAGGACAGAGGAGCCTGGCAGTCTATAGTCCATGGGGTTGCAAAGAGTTGGACACGACTGAGTGACTAACACACAGAGACTCACACATAGATGAATATATATATACATATATATATATATATCGTTGCTTGTTGCTCAGTCACTGAGTCTGTGTATATATTCTCTTTTATATATTTTTCTATTACAGGTTATTACAAGATATTGAGTATATTTCTTAGTGCAATACAGTAGGTCCTTGTTGGTTGTCTATTTTATATATAGTAGTGTATATGCTGTATTTTAATCTCATACTACCAATTTATATTTCCCTGTCTTTCCCTTGGATTACCATAAGTTTGTTTTCTATGTCTGAGTCTATTTCTGCTTTGTAAATAAGTCATTTGTGTCATTTGCACCATTTTTGTAGATTCCACATATAAGAGGTATTTGTCTTTCTCCAACTTACTTTACTTCCTTTAGCTTTTTCTTATCCCATGAGTCCTATAACCCCATAAATTCTAATGTCCTGAAACATCAGATTAAATAACAACATTTAATAGCATTTTTATTACCCTAATTTGCATCTTTAATATATTTTTTGAGGGTATTCTACTCATTCCTACCACAGCAAATTCAGGGGCTGTCTCTCTCCCAGTTTGTCCCAGCTCAGAAATTTAATTTTTATTCTAAATAAACAGTGCTGACTTTAGACAGGGTGATACTCAAGGACTGAAACCCTCTAGACTCAGCTAGCCACATCCAATTTGAGGATGCATGATTCATTTCTACTGGAAATGAGTGGTACCATTCAAGGTACACAGATGAAGGAAAAAAGGAAGAGGGATAAATACTTGACTGCTCACAGCAGACACTACTACAGTGTACACATTCCAGTACAGCTCTTCTTGCCTTCAATTAGTTTTGCCCTACACACAATCTCTTTAAGTCTTTTACATCTTGGGACTCAACTTGCATAATCTTCTGCTTCATGATCTAATTGAGTGGAAATCCTTTTCCGTAGTAATGGAGAGCTTTAGAGCACAACAAAAAAAATGCAAATGTCTATAATATCATGCAATACGCTGTTTCCCTGGGGTGAGTATTAAGACTTTTAACGGGAAAATGACACTGACTCAAAACCTTAATCTTTTTCAATTTCTATTTTGCTATTTCATATTGAGACGATTGTCTTATGTCATACACAAATAGACTATTATAAGGATTCAATTAGTTCATGTATGTAAAAGACCTAGAACAGTGCCTGGAACATAGTTAAAAGTAAAATCTTTATCATCATCATATCATCACCATTAATATAAACTTTGCTGTACAGTTTTTGTCATATTATTTCTTTGGGCTGTGTGACTCTTACCTTGCATTTTGTGTCAGGACCTCCATGATATCAGGATATGAGTGTTTACATCAAAAATTCGTAACACTGGGACTTCTCTGGTGGTCTAATGGCTGAGAATCTGTGCTCCCAATGCATGTGGCCTGGGTTGGATCGCTGGTCAGGGAACTAGATCCCAGATGTCACAACTAAGACTTGGCATGGTCAAATAAATAAATATTAAAAAAATATATATATGGGTAATACCACTTTGTGTTCACTAGCTTCTGTTCTCTCTTAGGCATGTGTTCCTCACGGATGCTTCCAGATTGGGGCTCCTTCAAAGAACACATTAGCAGATTTTTACTGAATATCTTCTGTGTGTAAGGCACAGCAGTTTGTAAAATATCTTCAGAAATTTTCTTTGCTCCTAAGGAGCTAAATACACAGTTAGAAAGACAAAACAAGAACTGAATTTAAAATATATTTTTTAAAAAAGGATTATATCTTGAAATATTAATGTGCACATTTTTTCAGTGTATTCTTTCATCTGGCTCTTCTCCCCTAACCCCACCTCACCTCCAGCCACAGTGAAGTCAAAAACAAGCCTCACAGAAAACTCTGTCCTAAGTGGGAGCTTATTATTGTGCAGGGAGCAGGGTTTTACTCCCTCTTGAAAACAAAAACAAAAACAAAAACAACTAGATCTGGAGAAGGGAGAGGAGAGGACTAATTTGCCACAGAAACTGGAGAGGAAGAGAAGAACCTTCCGTCTTCAAGACTAGGGAACAGAGAAGAAGCAGATCTGGCAGATTATTGTCTAATGAGGTCCCTTCAGAGCCTTTGAATGATGGCCTCCTCTTTCCCCTCCTGCTTCTTGACTGGAGGATCCACCATCTTTAGGTGCTAAACTCCTGCAAATCCATTTTCTACTTCACCTCCAACAGAGATGAGAGGGGGCACAGACACCTTATGAGGAAGACAGAACCCTCAGATCAAATTAGGACCCAACAAAACCAATAAGAAATTCCCCTTTCAGTGAGCACATTGGTGGCTGCAAGATCCCTAATATATAATAGAAAAGGATGGGTATAGGAACTAGCATCTAATGCATTTGCTGTGCTTTGTCTCTCAGTTGTGTCTGACTCTTTTCGACCCATGGAGTGCAGCCCACCAGGCTGCTCTGTCCCTGGGGATTCTCCAGGCAAGAATACAGGAGTGGGTAGCCTATCCTTTTTCCAGGGAATCTTCCCAACCCAGGAATCGAAGCAGGATCTCCTGCATTGCAGGTGGGTTTTTTACCAGCTGAGCTACCAGGGAAGCCCAATGCATTTAGAATAGATCAATTTGAATAATTATTAAGTGCATAAAAACTGGTACTGACAAGTGGCCAATTAACTTATATGCAAAGTCTGGCCTATGAGGTCTATGTTATACTACATCCAACTCACATGAGGACTTGAGATCCTTCCATAGACACATCTTCAATAACCACTTTAATCCCTCTTTTTAACCAAATCATAAAATGCTGTTCTGTTAAGATTGACTCAAATGATTATTATCACATGGCTTTCCTAGATAAGTGAAAAAATTACCATGTAGCAATATGATCAATACAGGGTTTTCAGGACTGACAGGGTAGAATTGAATAATTGACTTGTATGACAGATAGTTTAACTTTGCCAACAACATTGCCAGGAGAACTGAGAAATCAGCTTGTCCTTTTCTTACTTATGGACCTGTGTTCTCTGTGTTGGATGCCAGTTAACTGAAAGAATTCATGGGTCCAATAATTATCCATCCACCTACCCAATCTGTTCATCCATCCATCCATCCATCTATCCATCTATCCACTCATCTGTCTATACAACTGAATGGCTACTATTTACTAGAGATTCATCTAAGAGAAGGAATTGTAGCAGTGGATAAAAAAGTCCTTGGTGCTTATATTTAGTGAGGACAGAAAGACAAGCAATAAAATAAATAGCTATAAAATGAAGTAGATCATAGAGAAAAAGAAAATGGGATAGGGCTATATGAAGTGCCAGGGCTCATGGAAGGAAGGCTTAAATGTAAGAACAGCAGGGGGACTTCCCTGATGGTGGAGTAGTTGATACTCTGCCTTCCAATGAAGGGGATGTGGATTCAACCCCTGGTTGGGGAACTAAAATGCATCTAAGTCCAGGCGCTGCAACTACTGAGCCCATGCATTCTAGAGCCTGTGCTCCACAACTAGAGAAAGTTCATGCACCACAATGAAGACCCAGCACAGCCAAAAATAAAAATTTAAAATAAAAAGAACAACAGGGAAGTCCTTTCTGGGAAGGTGACTTCAAATGAAGGCTTAAAGGAGCCCATGGAATGAGCCCTGTGGGCAATGGGAAACAAGCCCGCAAGGGAACCAGAAAGGGCAAGGCCCTAAGCAAGTTTCCAGAATTCCAATGGTTTAATATTTCAACAGATTTATAACAGCAAATTACACATGATGCGCTTTTGGTCAAGGTAAATTTACATCTGCCCTTTGCTTAAAATTATCTACTGACAAATGATGCCTAAGCTAAATATTGACCTAATTTCTTAATATAGTATTATGTTCTTCTTTGGAAATAGAGTATTAAGTCATCCCAGCAGGATTGGCAGTTTCTCTAACACTGGCACCTAGAAAGTTGATGATGATGGCAGTCTGACTACAATCCCCGATTGCCTACTGACATACTAAAACAAAAATTGTCATGGCTTGACCTCATTCTAATGTCAACCTTTAATCATCAGAGTAACAAGGAAACTATTTTCAGTGTCATGCACCTTCCTTGATGTCCCCCTTTAGATTTACATAGTTTTGCAGTCTTTCATGGAGGTCGACACTCAGCATGGTTTGGTTATTAACCAATGTGATGTTAATCTAGGAAGAGTAACTACTGGACCAGGGCAAGTGGTAGGAACCAACATTGTTGTTTCATGGACGAAAGTGACACTTTCGACTGCAAGGTTTATTCATCCCTTAAAGTACTTTACTCCCCGGCAGCTCTCATAAGACCAATAGCTCATTTTTATAAGAGCTATTTTCACCCTGTATTCTCATTCACAATCTAGGCCTTCAGACTAAGGGACGGTTTGTGATACTCAGAATCTAGAGGCAACGTATTGTACTTCACAACAAGAAACAATCTGTCTTCATTTGAAATTGAATTCTTGCTGCTACCATGGAATTCAGTTTGAATGCTTTTATTGGTGGAGTTAAATTGCAAAAACATTCATCTTTTCATCATTTTAATCTCTTCTTTTGAGCAAAGGTAGATAGAAACCAGGGCAGAATTCAGTTATCCCTGGGCTTCCCCTGTGGCTCAGCTGGTAAAGAATCCACCTGCAATGTGGGAGACCTGAGTTCGATCGCTGGGTTGGGAAGATGCCCTGGAAAAGGGAAAGGCTACCCATTCCCATTTTCTGGCCTAGAGAATTCCATGGACTGTATAGTTCATTGGTTGCAAAGAGGCAGACAGTTATCCTTACTGTGAGCCAATTGTGAAGTCTACCAGAACTCCTAGCTTGTACTTAAATTATCCATGAGTGATCTTATAATTTATTTTTCACGGTACCAAAGAACCTGTGTTATGTAAATTATACATCTGGCTTTCTCCAACTCTTTTCCCACCTGGCTCCTTTTTCCCAGAAGTGAAACCCTTCTCTGTGTGTGTGTGTGTACATATGTGTGTGTGCGTGTGTGTGTGTGTGTTAAGGGGTAGGTACAGCTCTGAAACAGAAGACAAGAAGTAGTCTTCCTCCCCACCCCCATTTCGTGCTCACCAGTGCATTTCTCCATCCTTTGCTTAATCTATGTCTCAATTTCCGTCTCATCAGTAAGAGGAGGATGCTGTTTGCTTAAAAGGACCTTTGTGGGGATAAAATGAGCTGATATATGTGAAAAAACAAAGAAACTGTAAGTATTATCACAGTTTTGATACATCACCCCTACCTCCCTACCCCCCAGGGGTTAACCCAACACTTCTATTCTCCAGCTTTGGAAAACTGATTTCAAAAATTATTTCAGTTACTCCACATGTGAGAGGAGGATAGGTCTTATGCAAATTTGCAGCACATTATCTGACAACTGCTCAATTAATAGCGATATTGTGGTTTACAGGGGATGTGGGGATGACAAAGGTCTAAACAAGCCAGCCCCCTACAAACCCAACCTCTCAAGACCTCAGGCTGAGCTGAAAGCCTGGGACAGGACAGTGGGGTGGCGGTCCCCCATCCCAGGGTCTGGACATCCGTGCAGGCGGCCCTGCCCTTTCCTGGCCAGGGTGTGGACAGCTGGCCTGGTGCTTAGGGCAGGCGCCAGGGTGGTGCTAGATGGAGCAAGGCTTCTAGGATAACCCCTCCCTTGGAAATGAATTCCAATACATAACTGCAGATTTCATTCACCTCAACAAAGGACAACTTCTATTCAGCTTGATTAAAACAGAAAACAGACTTCTTTGGAATTATCAATGTAGAGTCACAGTTGCCACCCATGTGCACGTGTGAGAACCCTGAAGAATAGCCAGTTTTTCTTGGCAGTGCAGCGTCCACAATGCTGCTCCTTCCCCCAGGTGTTTCACACCAGGGCTGTTGTCTGCCATCTCAGCACGCAGAATGAGAGACCTGGAGACCTTATAGGAACTTGGCTTTTTGTTCTGCTTTGGCTTTAAGCCAAGATGTTTACTTTTGCCCATCTGTGCAAATTATTGAACAGCACTTCAACTGCACATGGCACACTTTTTTTTATTACAATTTGGAAGTAATCAAGTTATCTTCAGATAACTTAAAGTGGGCCGATTGTTGGCCAGACAAGACTTCTCTCTCTCTCTCTCTCTCTCTCTCTCACACACACACACACACACACACACACGCACGAAACATAATGTTTAGTGCATTTGAGCAAATTTTTATTGACTACCTACTTAGTCACAGGCACTGTGACTGAGGAGATAGAGATGGAAATGATGTGTGTGGGTCCTGTCCTCAAATGCCTTTCGTCTGGTTGAGGGTGGAGTAGGTAGGTCACAGGAAACCCATGTATAAACCCACTGGAAGAAAACGCCGGGGCGTGGAGGGCGTTGGGGGAGGGGAGGGAGGGGAGGGAAGAGGTTAGGCAGGGGAAGTCTGGAGTGGAACTTCCAATCCGCTTGAGTGGAACTTCCAGTCCCCTTGAGTGGCATCTCAGAGGATGAATAGGAGTGATGAGTGGGCGGGAACTGTGAGAGGGAGGAGTCTATGACTGGGGAAGAAGAGCAAGGGAAAGAGCAAAGAGAGGTGCACAGCATTATGCCTGGAGATAAATACAGATAAGGCAAGTGGGAGGCAGGATATGGAGGACGATGAGCATGGAGAGAAGACAGGCAAAGTTGGGTCCCAGGAGGCCTCTGAGCATGCTAGGAATTTGGACTGTACTCAGGACAGATAGCGGTTGGAAAAGGTTGGGCCTGGCTCTTTGTATCAATACTTGGTCCCATCCCTGGAGGATCCAGGAATTTTTGAGATAACCCCCACCAGGCCACCAAGCCTCAAGGAATGTCAGAAAGGCCCCACCTATAAAGGGCTGTATTGACCTTAACAGTTGATGAATGCAATGCCTTCTGCTTCCAGACATCTCTCAGGTACAATTCTTGCTACTAAATTTTCTTTTTTAAATTTTATATTGGAGTATAGTTGATTTAGGAGATGGTGAAGGACAGGAAAACCTGGCATGCTTCAGTGCATGGAGTCGCAGAGTCTGACAGGACTGAGTGACGGAACAACAACAGTTGATTTACAATGTTGTGTTAGTTTCAGGTGTATAGCAAAGTGATTTAGCCATACATGTATCTATTCTTTTTCAGTTCCTCTTTCCATATAGGTTAAGTAAGTAAGTGTTAGTTGCTCAGTCATGTCCGATTCTTTGCAATCCCATGGCCTGTAGCCTGCCAGGCTCGTTTGTCCCTGAAATTCTCCAGGCAAGAATACTGGAGTTGGTTGTCATTTCCTAGGTTATCATAAAGTATTGAGTATAGTTGCCTGTACTATACAGTAGGTCCTTGTTGATTATCTATTTTATATTAATATATAGTAGTGTATATACATTAATCCTAACCTAATTTATTCCTCCCCTCCACTACTAAATTTTCTTTTCCAAATTTCAACTCCACGTTTTAAAAAGTACTGGGCTGGATTATTTTAACAAAGTGCTATCCAACTTTTAAATTTTTCATGTTAAAAATAGTGACAGCCTTCACTAAGATAAAAAGATTAACCTGTTCTCATCTGAGTATAGGGAGCTCCAACTCATACACCTCTTCTTCAAGTAGAAGGGCTGAAGGAAATGTTGTATCTTGGGTACAAACCATTTGAGGCAGTACCTTGACCCTCTGGTTGGGAAACTTTGCTTTGACTTCTATTCCAAAATCTTATTCATCAACTCTGCTGCTGCTGCTAAGTCACTTCAGTCATGTCCGACTCTGCATGACCTCATAGACGGCAGCCCACCGGGCTCCCTCATCCCTGGGATTCTCCAGGCAAGAACACTGGAGTGGGTTGCCATTTCCTTCTCTAATGTATGAAAGTGAAAAGTGAAAGTGAAGTGGCTCAGTCGTGTCCGACTGTTATTGACCCTATGGACTGCAGCCTACCAGGCTCCTCCATCCATGGGATTTTCCAAGCAAGAGTACTGGAGTGGGGTGCCATTGCCTTCTCCGATTCATCCACTCTAATGTTTACTAAACAAGGATGCTTTTTGTGAGACTATTATTTATGAAGTAACTTCCATGTGCAGCCACTGGATTGGATATCAGGGATACAGTGGTGAGCCAGATAAACTGGGTTTCTGCCTGGAAGGAGCTTAAAAGCCAGTGATGGTGGTTATTGGGGAGGGAGGTGGACTCCGAGAAGAAAATAGGAATTACTATAAAGCATGCCAGACATGATGGCAGGAATACTATATTTAGTAGTGTGTAAGAGCAGGATCCTAGACGGGGCGTCAGAAAAGGCTTCCCTGCAGGAAGTGACATTTCGGCTAAGAGCTGGAAGATATGTAGGAGTGAGCCAAATAAACAGAAGGAAGAAGAGTGTTCCAGGCAGAGGGACAGCATGAGTAAGAGTCCTAAGGCAAGTGGGAAATGTACCACTTGTAAGAATTCAAAGAAACTCTTCTGTGACTGGAGAGAAGCATGGGGGAGGGGTACACTTAGAGATGGGGAAAGGGAGCAGAAAGCAGACCAGGGCTGGTTAGGGAGGACTTTGGCAGTCAAATGAATCAGCCCTTAGCTGCTATGACCAAGCAGTACTCAAAATCATCTCCTTATTTTACATTTGAAGCCAGGGATGCTCAGAAAGTTTAAGTGGCTTTTCTGAAATCAAATGACCATGTATTGACAAGGCCAGTGTGTCTTCCTTGGAGTTCCTGCACCTGAGGGGGATGGGAGCCAGACATCCCAGTTCCTACCAGTTTGGGTTCAAAAGCCACGGTTGGGGTGAGGGGAGATTTTCCTTCTCTGGCACTTCCAGTGTATTACATGCGTGGGTAAAGCGGGTTTCAGGTCCAAAGAACACCCTCAGACAAAGGACGCAGGTATTTGGAAACTGGTCAGAGTGTGTCAGAATTTCAAGTGGAAGGATGTGACCCAACATGGTAACATCTGATGCACAGTTCCAGGGTCCCCAACATCTGTGGTCCAATTCTGAGTCCTCACACCATGCCTCATAGACTGGATTTCACTTTAGTTGATGACTGGAAGGCAAAAGATGTGTAGTGCCAATAAAGTCATAGAACACTCTTGAAGCCTCTGCTGAGTCCTCAGCAACTCTCAGATTCTAGGCCTATGTCTCCTTAATCACAGCACTTATGTCCCATAAGTCTCTGCCCTCTGGATGGAGTCTTGGTACTGAAGGACAGTATGCCGTTTTGAGTGGATACTAACTGAAAAGTGTCAAGTTTAACCAGGGAAATAAATGAAACTCCACAAAATAAGAATTTAGTGAAGCTTGAGATATTGAACAAGGTCGAGCCCTTGGCTTTAACAGCTGGACTTGCTGAGGTAAAATTATTCAGCTTGAAATTTAGGGGTGATATGACTCAGGATTTTTCCAGAAATGAGTAAGTCATAAGTCTGGGGAAACTGATATTTAATGATTTCATTTGGGGGCTAAAACATTCCTGGTCATTTATATTAGTAACAGTTTTTCTTAGAGGCTGTGAGACCAAAGGCAGGATAGACTCTGGTCCTTCTTTTCCTTCCTGGATCTGCCCTCATCCAACATTTACTGTGGGACACTCGGATTTATATGGTTCAAGTAGGTTTATGTGGTTCAAATGCTGAAAGCTTTCATAATCCTGAAGGAGACAGACACACAGATGAGGGCACGCTAACCAACAAGCTATGTTATGGGCCTTAGGACAACCCATCAGCCTCTCTGGATCTCAGTTTCATTTGGAAGGGTTTTCATGGATGATATCAGTGGTTCTCAACTTGGCTTTCCTTCAGAAGCACTTTGAGGAGCTTTGAAAGAACACCCATGCCCTGGCTGACCCCAGTCCCAGAAATTCTTTCTAACTTGCTCAGAGGAGCCCCCCAGCAATGGTATTTTCACAAAAGCTCCCAAGGTGATTCTAGTGTGTCTTGAGGTTGGAAACCACCAGATAACAACTTTCAAGTTTGGGGTAACTGTACACTGCTGCTGCTTCTGAACAGAGTTTGCTTTCTATGTAACTCAGCACAAGCCAGTCAGTATAACTGGAAATCACGTTCCATGGTAAAACATAACATGAGGGAACTGGTGCTCTGGGTTGGGTGACCACATGTTGGCCAGGACTTGGCCTCTGAGTGGATAGCTTACTTCAGTAGGGCGCATAACATCCTCATTCCAGAAATAACACGTGCCCACATTTTTTTTTTTCCCCTCAGAAGACACATTCATAATGCCAACAACTAATTATCATACCAAGAAAACAAAAACTGTGAGGGAGAGCAGAGGCGGGTTGGCAGCACCACTGAGTTGTACAAACTATGACTCACTCTTGTTCTAGGTTGAAGCATCTTTGTAGCATCTTTCTGAGAAGGACTTGGTGGTTGCTTTGTAAAGGAGAAAAGGCATTGTACTTCACTGTGTGTCTGAAAGGAAAGGGAGCTCTTCTCCAATCTCCTGCATCCTCTGGTTTACTTCAGATCACACAGCCCAGTGAACTTTCCATAAGGCAGTTAAAGGATGAGCTCAGAAGCTGGCATCTTTCCTTTAAAGTCAAAGCCAGAAGCTTAGTTTTTTGCTTGCTCTTTTGGTAGTGACAGTTTCCTAGGAAAACAAATTTCTTATTGGCGATGATGTAAGAGCTGGTGGAGCAATCTCAGCTCATGGTTAGCTTGGAGCCTGTCCCATGCCTTTCTGAGATCTTGTCTGTGATATATGGCTGACAAAACCGCTTCCTAAGACTGCCATCCAACATATTGCTCTCAACATAGATGAATCTGAGTTTCTCTAAAGGGATTGATTCTTCGGAGCATGTTGAGTGGATGAGCTGGTGGCAGGTATAAACTACTGGTACTTTTTCTCGCTGGTGGTGAAGCCAGCATTGCTCCATCTAATGGAATGTCTACAAAAAGCAGCAGGAACTTCATTCATTCATTCACTTGCTAGGTACATTTCCTACTTCATCTTTTATAGCAAGTCTTGTTTGAAAGAACTTTGAAATGTGTACTAATGACTGGGCTCACAGGGTTGAATTAGTCCGTTGATTACAAAGGGACCCTCAGCTGAAAAGACAGACACACATACCAACCCAGTGAAGATCTGAGTGGGTTAAAACTTGGGGTGACATAATTCCCCCAAACTAACTTCATAATGTACAGTGTGGGCATGTAACAAAGGCATTGCAAGATGGGATTTCAGCATTTCCAATTAGATAAAAACAGCTAGAACATTCTTAAAAGATTAACACTGGGGAGAACCATTTCTAACCAGACTGTATATATGGACTGTAGCCCGCCAGGCTCCTTTATGGGATTTTCTGGGCAAGAATACTGGAGTGGGTTGCCATTTCCTGCTCCAGGTGATCTTTTGGACCAAGGGCTCAAATCTGCATCTCTTGCATCTCCTGCACTGGCAGGTGGATTCTTTACCACTAAGCCACCTGGGAAACCAGAGACATTCATACTAATGCAAGTCTGACCATGTCTCCTCCAAAGACCTCTCCTTGGCATCCCATTGGCTGTTAGTTCAAGGCTGGGCCTGAGAGTGTTTGTGTTGCAGGTGGCTCTGACCTGCTGAGACCTCCTGTAGGGTCTGCTCCTGTCGTCCCAGGGACCTGCTTGCTCCCTATCACCTCACACATTTAATCATCAAAAATGCTATTTTAACTTTTATACAATGAGTCACTATCTCATGGTTTCTTCTGTACCTACTGTGTTCTTTGCTTCCAAGAAAGCCCTGCCCCCTTTCTTCCTCCACTTTCCTTTCTCCTAATGATTGTCTGGTCACTTCCTATTTCTCCTTCAGAACCAGCTCAAACATCAGTTTCTGCAGGACTCTCTCTTTAAGATTCCTGACACTTCCAGGATTAAAATCTCTCTCCTTTTTCTATTTCTGCATCCTTTTCACACTTTATATTGCATCAGATTGTTTAATTTGTTTATATAGCCTCTTCCATTCATAAGCTTCATGAGAGCAGTGTCCAGTTGTTTTATGTCTGTGTCCTCAGTAAGTAGACAGAGTCTCTGATACATCATGCTGCTGCTGCTGCTGCTAAGTCGCTTCAGTCATGTATGACTCTGTGCAACCCCATAGATGGCAGCCCACCAGGCTCCTCTGTCCACAGGTTTCTCTAGGCAAGAATACTGGAGTGGGTTACCATTTCCTTCTCCCTGATACGTCATAAACCATCATTATCTGTTGCACAAATGAATTCTAGATTTTAGGTTTAGCAATTATTCAATATTCAACACATGTTAATTTATTCAATTAAAATACATTATTCAATAAATTTCAAAAAACCTGAACTCTCAGCTGAACTGTAATATAAACTTCATACATAGTGGTAATCTTTCTAGGTCCATTGCTTTGAAATTCAAAGAAGGACTGCGCACAACCATTTTATTAATAGCTCCTGGCTGGGTCTATAATTATTTATGATTATATCTTTCAATATAATCGTTGAATAGCATCACTGATTCAATGGACCTGAACTTAGGCAAACTCTGGGAGATGGTGAGAGGTAAGGAAGCCTGGAGTTCTATAGTCCTTGGGGTCACAAAGAGTTGGATACAACTTGGTGACTGAACAACAACAACAAATATCTCTCAGATTTCCTTGATTTTCCTATTGTAAACTTCACAGAAAGATCAGTCAAGCAAAGGAAGCAAACAATTGAAGTTCAGTTTAAACTTTTTTGGCCTCTTGGGGCTTTTGTTTGGTGCAGCACAGGCAGATTTAGTAGGGTACAAATTTTCTACAATTTTTATATCAATAACCTCAGATATGTAGATGACACCACCCTTATGGCACAAAGTGAAGAAGAACTAAAGAGCCTCTTGATGAAAGTGAAAGAGGAGAGTGAAAAAGTTGGCTTAAAGCTCAACATTCAGAAAACGAAGATCATGGCATCTGGTCCCATCACTTCATGGCAAATAGATGGGGAAACAGTGGAATCAGTGGCAGACTTTATTTTTCTGGGCTCCAAAATCACTGCAGATGGTGATTGCAGCCATGAAATTAAGACGCTTACTCCTTGGAAGGAAGGTTATGACCAACCTAGATAGCATATTTAAAAGCAGAGACTTTACTTTGTCAACAAAGATCCATCTGGTCAAGGCTATGGTTTTCCTGTGGCCATGTATGGATGTGAGAGTTGGACTGTGAAGAAAGCTGAGCACCAAAGAATTGATGCTTTTGAACTGTGGTGTTGGAGAAGACTCTTGAGAGTCCCTTGGACTGCACAGAGATCCAACCAGTCCATCCTAAAGGAGATCAGTCCTGGGTGTTAATTGGAAGGACTGATCTTGAAGCTGAAACTCCAATATTTTGGTCACCTGAAATGGAGAGCCGACTCATTGGAAAAGACCCTGATGCTGGGAAAGATTGAGGGAAGGACGAGAAGGGGATGAGAGAGGATAAGATGGTTGGATGGCATCACCGACTCAATGGACATGGGTTTGGGTGGACTCTGGGAGTTGGTGTTGGACAGGGAGGCCTGGCGTGCTGCAGTTCATGGGGTCGCAAAGAGTTGGACACGACAGAGTGACTAAATTGAACTGAAGTTTTCTACAGACAATGGGAAGACAACACAGTCAGTGGTAAAACAAAAACAAGAAAATCCTAGGTCAGACAATGTTGTGGGGAGTGCCTGCCATCATACTTTCCACCACCCTAAGTCTTTGGGTAGCTGCTAATTCTCTGATTCATGTCTTCATTTGATGTGAAGTGTTACAGTTATCCTCTCTCCTTCTTGATCTCACACAAATAACACTTTCCTCGGAAACAGAGAGGTAGATTACTTGTCAGTACCCCCTCAGCACCTTCTCTGAATTGGGAGTGATTCATTCTGTGTGGTATCAAGCCTCTTTGTTTGACTGATGTCTCATTCAAGTTGTGCAAGTGACTAATAGAAGGGAAAGTTTTCTGGAGAAAGTGAGTTTGTTGCTGTATTAAATTTCTTGAGTCTGAAGAATCTCAGATCAGCTCTTGAATTGTTGTGCTTTTCATTTTGATTAATTCAAAAATGGTTTAAAAGTGTCCTAAAAGTTTAGATTTGCTTTTCTGGAAATTTTAAACCAGAGGACTTCTGCCTTTAAACAAATTCTGTAGCTCAAGAGATTTTATTTAAATTAAGCAGTAGTCTCTAAATGTGTGACTAGCCTTTAAACAAATTCTGCAGATCAAGAGATTTTATTTAAGTTAACCAGTGGTCTCTAAATGTGTGACTTTTATGAGCATTATATGGAGTAAATGGAGTTTGCAGTACTTAGTACATGGCTCCTAGATTAAGACATCTTGAAAATAGTGGTCCTTCTTACTGTTACTAGTATTTTCTTAACTTCTCCTGGACCCCATTATTCAGTGCTGCCCTAAGGCTCTGCTGTTCATTAATAACACCCTCATTTCCTCATTTGGAAAGCCATTTCTTAGTGTGAACCTGGTATTTACTTCTCTTAAAAATACTGACAGAATAAATATATTTTCCTTCTGTCTATAAGGACCTTACAGGAGCCCTCTGAAAAAAAGGAGAGGGGATAAATTCTAAGTCATCACTGTTAAGAGTACACACCTGTGTACACACATTTAAATTCATGAGTTTATACTGATACCTCTATTTCTGATCCTACACTGTAAGTGAAATACAGGATGTATTCTACCTAATCGTCCCCTTTCCTAATTTGTGACTCATTTTTCCAACAGTTGAGAGATCTTTCTTTCACTGTCCATGTTAGATTTTCTTTTTGTTCAATCCTAATATACACATAGAGGCTTTCCTGGTGGTTCAGTGGTAAAAAATCAGCCTACCAATGTAGAAGACTCAACTCTTGGGAGAGTGAAATGGCAACCCCCTCCAATATTCTTGCCTGGGAAATCCATGGAAAGAGGAGCCTGGTGGGCCACAGTCAATAGAGTCTCAAAAGAGTCAGATACAACTTGGTGACTAAACAACAGCAACAGTCCAGTTCAGTTCAATCCCTCAGCTATGTCCAACTCTTTGCGATCCCATGGAGTGCAGGCTTCCCTGTTTGAAGCTTACGCAAACTCATGTCCATCGAGTTGGTAATGCCATCCAACCGTCTCATCCCCTTCTCCCCCTGCCTTCAATCTTCCCCAGCATCAGAGTCTTTTCCAATGAGTCAGTTCTTCATATCTTAAGGCAATGGCACCCCACCCCAGTACTTTTGCCTGGAAAATCCCATGGACAGAGGTCCCTGGTGGGCCGCTGTCCATGGGGTCGCTAAGAGTCGGACCCGACTGAGCGACTTCAGTTTCACTTTTCACTTTTATGCATTGGAGAAGGAAATGGCAACCCACTCCAGTGTTCTTGCCTGGAGAATCCCAGGGACGGGGGAGCCTGGTGGGCTGCCGTCTATGGGGTCGCACAGAGTCGGACACGACTGAAGTGACTTAGCAGCAGCAGTGGCTGAAATTTTGGACCTTCAGCTTCAGCATCAGTCCTTCCAATGAATATTCAGGACTGATTTCTTTTAGGATTGACTGGTTTGATCTCCTTGCAGTCCAAGGGACTCTCAGGAGTCTTCTCGAACACTACAGTTCAAAAGCATCAATTCTTTGGTGCTCAGCTTTCTTTATAGTCCAACTCTCATATCCATACATGACTATTGGAAAAACCAGAGCTTTGACTAGATCGGCCTTTGTCGGCAAAGTAATGTCTCTGCTTTTTAAATATGCTGTCCAGGTTGGTCATAGCTTTTTTTCCAAGGAGCAAGCATCTTTTAATTTCATGGCTGCAATCACCATCTGCAGTGATTTTGGAGCCCAAGAAAATAAAGTCTGACACTGTTTCCATTGTTTCCCCATCTATTTGTCATGAAGTGATGGGACCAGATGCTATGATCTTAGTTTTTTGCATGTTGAGTTTTGAGCCAACTTTTTCACTCTCCTCTTTCACTTTCATCAAGAAGTTCTTTAGTTCCTCCTCTTTTTCTGCCATAAGGGTGGTGTCATCTGCATATCTGAGGTTATTAATATTTCTCCTGGCAATCTTGATTCCAGCTTGGGCTTCATCTAGCCCAGCATTTTTCATGATGTACTCTGCATATAAGTTAAATAACCAGGGTGACGATATACAGCCTTGGTGTACTCCTTTCCCAATTTAGAGCCAGTCTGTTGTTCCATTTCCGGTTCTAACTGTTGCTTCTTGACCTGCATACAGATTTCCCAGGAGGCGAATAAGGTGGTCCTTATTTGCCATATGATATTCCCATACAAGATTGTTTCAGAATTGCTAGCCCACACCCATGAGAGATGTAGTGTACTTGAGTGTATTTGAGTACAGTTAACTTCCCTGGTGGCTCAGATGATAAAGTGTCTGTCTACAATGTGGGAGACCTGGGTTCAATCCCTGGGTTGGGAAGCTCCCTGGAGAAGGAAATGGCCACCCACTCCAGTACTCTTGCCTAGAAAATCCCATGGACGATGGAGCCTGGTGTCCCTGGGGTCACAAAGAGTCTGACACGACTGAGCGACTTCACTCACTCACTCACTTATTATCTGTTTAGCTTATTAGTATATACACAAAATACTATTTCCCAGAGTTACTCAGGTTAGTTCTTTTCTCCCCTATCCCCTTCAGTGTGGTTTCATTATTTGTTTGTACTGCACTTCATTTGTTATTGTTTGGATTCCATTCTGCCCCTCCTCCAGCATCATCAGATTTACAGTGTTACTTATAGTAGGACTGGGATTTAATCAATCACATAGCACAATTGCTTTCAACCTCTTCTCTTTACCATTTGCCTCGCCCCTATTTCCTGGTTTCATTTTCATGAGAGTGTTTAATTCAAAGAAAAACTGGTTTTAAGTCTGCTCCCTAATCCTTTTAATTTGGGAGGAGATTGAAATGAATAAAGGCTTTTAGGTAGGTAGCAGGTGGGTGGAGGAACAGTGGCCTGGAGCAAGGATAATTTGTAAAATAGAGATTTCAGTGGAATTGAGGGTCATCCATATGCATGCTGATTTAGCAACAATACAGTGACGAAGGGTCACATCCTTAACCTCTGACCTGGGTTGTTTGTTGGGGCTTGATCAGTGCCAGGAAAAATGTGTTTAGAATTAGCAGGCCCTTGCCCAAGTGAGCTTCTGGGGTTTGCAAGGTCTCATTCCCTGTAAAGTTTAGCTGCTGCTGTTGCTGCTGTTAAGTCGCTTCAGTCGTGTCCGATTCTGTGTGACCCCATAGACAGAAGCTCACCAGGCTCCCTCGTCCCTGGGATTCTCCAGGCAAGAATACTGGAGTGGGTTGCCATTTCCTTCTCCAATGCATGAAAGTGAAAAGTGAAAGTGAAGTTGCTCAGTCGTGTCCGACTCTTAGTGACCCCATGGACTGGAGCCTACCAGGATTCTCCGTCAATGGGATTTTCCAGGCAAGAGTACTGGAGTGGGGTGCCATTGCCTTCCCCGAAAGTTTAGCTAAGTGTTCTGTTTCTGCTCATTCCTTTATCTGTTCATTCATTTGATTATCTATTAACAGACATAAACTGGAGTGCTTATTTTGAGTGCAGGACTTTGCAGAAGATGTACAATAGCTGGGTCTCTTCTAGTCATCAAGTATCCTTCCACCCAGTCCCACCATCTGTTTTGTGAGCATTCTCAACAGTCATAAACTATTTAGGAGCAAAGCAATTAAAAGTCATGGAATTATTGGGACTTCCTTGGTGGTGTTCCCTCAGTGCACGGGCCCCAGGTTCCATCCCTGGTCAGGGAACTAGATCCGTCATGCCACAACTAAGATCTGGTGCAGCCAAGTAAATAATTTTTTTTTTTTTTAAGTCATGGAATTATGCTCAGAATCAACTATCCAAAGAAAACAAAACCTCAGGCTTTCTGGAAAGGGAGTTATTTCGAAAATCTCATTTCATACCCTCTCCTACCATCTAGACTTTAGGGAAAGGGGTTAGCTACTTATAGGCCTTGCCTTAGTGCTCTTTCCTGAAGCAGTTCAAACAGCCCTGCCTGGACATGAATTTAAATTGGCGTAAACAGCGTTCTGCAATAATGGGGGAAAACAGTCTTGTGGTAGTGCTGGGAAACCACCGGCTGAAGGTGATTCATCAGGCGGGTCAAAACAAGGCCAATGCAAATTCTAAAATGTTTGTTTCTCTTGAATGCTATTCCCAGCATAGTAAACAGGACTACAAACCATGACTACAAACAGCAATAACAATTTCAAAAGCACCTACGGTGAAAGTAGGATAGAGATTATCATAAACACCCAAGTTTAAGGATTTAAGGTACAGTTAAAGAAGACGATTCAGTTTCAGACTTTGTAACCCAGATATTGTTAACATCAGTTTGTTAGTATCATGTTTCATTGAAAGATGTATATGTTGACTAAAAAAAAAAAAAAAAGCACAATGTGGGAATTCCTTGGTGGTCCAGTGACTGGGACTCTGAGCTCCCAATGCAGGGCGCCTGAGTTAGATCCCTGGTCAGAGAATTAGATGCCACAGCTATAGATGCTATATGTCACAAAGAAGATGGATGATCCTGTGCACCACACCTAAGACCTTGTACAGAAAAATAAATAAATACTTAAAAAAAAAGCGCACAATGTGAGAGCTGAGTTAAGTTTTATTTAGGGCAAAATGAGGACTATAGCCTGGGAAACAGCATTCCAGATAGCTCTGAGAAATTGCTCCAAAGACGTAGGGTGAAGGTCAGTATACCTGTGATTTTGGTGAAGGGGGAGTTCATGCAGTCAAGTGCATATTTTTTGCAGAAGATTTCTACTAGTCACCAGGAACAGAGGTCACCATGGAGGATTTTAGTGCTTTTTTTATAGATACGAGGAAATGCAAGAATTGGGTGCATAAGTCTTCTCCTGAGGGTATCTAACTATCTGAAACACATATTCTGTCAGATATTCTTAGAGGACTGAGTGCTTCATTCTTGATCTCCACCCTGAACTGCTTTCAAGAGGGGTTGAGAGTCAGCAGCTACAGTTGTTCATAATTTAATCCTTACAGAGGTAGATGACAAGTGCCAATGGTGAATACCAATTTGTAGGTGATGTAAAATATCATCCACGTTGAATGTGCTTTATGTGTTCTTTAAATTGGCTTATAGTCTTTGTGGAAGGATCAGGCACTCTGCCTGGATAATCTCATTTTTTCTCTCTCCTTTTCTTTATTTCTTCCTTATAATACACCAGGGAAAGGAACTCCATTTTGTTTTACCTCAGGGCCTGATTGCAGTGAACATGTGTAGTCGGGCAAGGACTGAAGAGTGAATCAAATAATCTTTTTTTCTCAAGGAATAAAACCTCATCTTTTGTGGTTTTGTTGGCAATCCTATTTTTAAATTTTTTTCCCACTGTTTGACAGTCAAGTTAGTATTTGGAGCAATATTCCCAATAGAAATGTTATTTGTTATTTCTTGGGGGTTCATACTTTTAAAAAATTGTGATTATCGTCTCTTATTTCAGAATTTCATTGTGGGAGAATCCATACCTACCCAGTGGCCTCCAAAGTGTTTCTTGGAAGGTGTTTCTAATTGTTTGGACCTTATCTGAGCATCATCTGAATTATGCAAGTGTCCCATATTATGCATTCAGTTTGGCTTTTCATTGAGAAATAGTTTGCATAAAGTTATTGGCATTTCCTGCCCCTGTTAGGCCAAAACTATCTTAAAAACAGCTTTTCTGCCTGGACTCAGGTACTTTTGCTTCACGCCCAGATCAGAATCAGGAAATGAAGAGGCATGTGTGAAAAGGAAAATTACTGGGGTGGAGGTTTGGGGTGGGGAAAGGGGAATTTCTCAATATTTTCATGGCTCAAAATGCTCAACATGGATATGTCATTAGGAAAAAGGAAAAAAAAAAAAAAAAAAGACTAACTCTTAATGGAAATTGCCACTGGTCAGATTCTCCACTGTAACTTCTGAGCTGGGTAGATCTGAGAGGCTGCAGAATTAGTCTAGCTAGTTAAAGCATTCAGTTTCTTTGCAAGTGTTTTAAGGGCTTATACAACTTGGCAAAGGTCTTTAAGAAAAAGAATACAGATTAGAAATACAAAATTCAGCATGAAAATGAATATCTGTCTATAATGAGAAAAGAAATACTGAGGATTACCAAATTTTAAAAAGGTAGCAAATGTCATATATATTACGAAGTCTATAAAACAACACAATATTTATATTAGCCTGACACACTTCTATAATATTCTTTTTTTCATGTTTTTTTTGGCTGCATGCTCATCAATCACTTCTTCATATTCAAGGCCATCAAGATCAGATCAGATCAGATCAGATCAGTCACTCAGTCGTATCCGACTCTTTGCGACCCCATGAACTGCAGCACGCCAGGCCTCCCTGTCCATCACCAACTCCCGGAGGTCACTCAGACTCACATTCATCGAGTCAGTGATGCCATCTAGCCATCTCATCCTCTGTCGTCCCCTTCTCCTCTTGCCCCCAATCCCTCCCAGCATCAGAGTCTTCTCCAATGAGTCAACTCCCCGCATGAGGTGGCCAAAGTACTGAAGTTTCAGCTTTAGCATCATTCCTTCCAAAGAAATCCCAGGGTTGATCTCCTTCAGAATGGACTGGTTGGATCTCCTTGCAGTCCAAGGGACTCTCAAGAGTCTTCTCCAACACCACAGTTCAAAAGCATCAATTCTTCGGCGCTCAGCCTTCTTCACAGTCCAACTCTCACATCCATACATGACCACAGGAAAGACCATAGCCTTGACTAGGCGAACCTTTGTTGGCAAAGTGATGTCTCTGCTTTTGAATATGCTATCTAGGTTGGTCATAACTTTCCTTCCAAGGAGTAAGCGTCTTTTAATTTCATGGCTGCAGTCACCATCTGTAGTGATTTTGGAGCCCAGAAAAATAAAGTCTGACACTGTTTCCACTGTTTCTCCATCTATTTCCCATGTAACATGAGGTGAAATCTGAGGGAGGGGAAATTGGAGTGGCAAGAAATAGTGATTTTTATAATTTTGACTAAAATGTCTCACTCTTACAGATTTTATAGAAACGTATGGCAGTGTGAATACATTAGGAGGCCTTTTTCCCTTCCAGCATCTTAGAAGGAGCCCATATAAGAGATGAGCCCTGATGTGTAACCTTTGTTAGCTTTATGGTGAATCACCTATGATCTGATGTGAATGTGGGCAAATGACTTAGCTCTCTGACCTCAGTTTCTCTATCTGTCTATTTCATTGAATTCTTGTGAGGACCAAATAAGATAAGTGTATATGATAGCCTGAAAAAAATGAACTCATTTGGTTTTTAGGTTACTCAGTACAAGCCTCAGTTGACTGTCAAATCAGAGTGTTTTGAAGAGTTCAACAGATGGAATAGTAATTCTGTTATGGAGGTATACATTAACTTCTGTCAAAAAAATTACCCATTCTCAGCAATCCAGAGCACCAGAAAATAAAAAGTTTGGTGGAGCCAGTTAGGAGAGGACTTAAAAGCTTTTGGAACTTGTTTCCAGTTTTGCGAAGTAGCACGTATCTTGGCGAGCACTGGGCCTTTAGGTATATCTTGGGTGGAGGCTTTTATTGATGCAGGAAACTTCCAGAATCTGAGGGGATTCCCAAAGAGGAAAGAGAATTTCATTCTAGCAGAAATGAGGGCATTCAGAATGAGGCCTTTATTGTTGGCAGATTTGATAATGATGAAGGTTGAAGGGAGACAGATACCATCTTAAAAGTTACCTGGAGAGCCAGTCCTTCCGCAGAAAGATAACAAGCAAAAGACACATTTAAGGAATACAGCTTGACCACAAATTAGATTTCTTTTACCGAAGCCAAATTTGAACTGACTAGTGAACACATGCACACAGAATTTTATTTTTATATGTGGTTCAACACAATGAGGTTGACCCAACCCCTTTCCCTTCCTTGTTTCTGAACACTTCTGCTTGGTGCTTTATAGATCACGTCTTCATCAACAAAACACCTTGTACACCCTGTGTCTCTGACCTCTTTTCAAGATATGCACTTCATCTTCTAGACCCAACTAAAACTTTGCTTTCCCTCGGAGACCTTGATTCTTGTGCATCCCTTCCATGTAGGGATGGTTTCTTCCATACCTTGTGTATTGCTGGGCCCGAGGATGGAGTAGCTGCTTCTCAATTCTTGCAGCTCATTCCAAACCATTTCGCTTTCTTAATTTTCTTTGAGATTCCAGAATTTTGTCCCACATGCCCTGCTTCAACCACTCTTTTTTGTCTACCTGACTGCAACACAGGATCAGCCAGTGTTGTCTCTTCCCCTCAGTAACTAGAGGAGTGTCAGGCATCTAACAGACCTTCAATCAACATTGGAAAGAAAGAACATATAAACAAAAAAAGAGAGAGAAACATATGTTGAGGAGGTACCTGTTCCCTCTTGCCTCCATTCAGATCTGCAGCCTTCTTGGGTCAGATGTGTTAATTTCCCCAACACTGATCATATCTGGTCCCATTTCCATGGCTTTGTTTCTGTTTTCTGCACAATCTAATACATCAGACCCTGATCTTCAGCCTGTCTTTGTAATTTTCTCTTTTAAAGCATCTAACATCCAATCGGGGAAGGCAATGGCACCCCACCCCAGTACTTTTGCCTGGAAAATCCCATGGATGGAGGATCCCGGTAGGCTCCAGTCCATGGGGTCGCTAAGAGCCAGACACGACTGAGCGACTTCACTTTCACTTTTCACTTTCATGCATTGGAGAAGGAAATGGCAACCCACTCCAGTGTTCTTGCCTGGAGAATCCCAGGGACGGAGCCTGGTGGGCTGCCATCTATGGGATCGCACAGAGTCGAACACGACTGAAGCGACTTAGCAGCAGCAGCAGCAACATCCAATACCCTTGAAAGAGCTTGTACTGGCTGTTTAAGTCAAGCCAATGTCTTGCTTTTGGCTCATGTTATACTTGAAGCTAAATATTCTTACACAATACTTGCCATAGATTTTGGCAATAATTGTACTTCAAGTGTGACAGGAGCCTTTGTTTTCTTTATTCAATTAATGTAAATCCACCTTTAGGGCAGAGATCTTTGCTTATTCTTCCTTTAGATTCCTCACCATGCTTATCCCTGTGCTGGATAAATGGCTTAATAAATATATATTATATAAATATACATTAATCTATTGATAATAATCACATAGCAATCAAGAAAATGTTCAACTTACTTGTAAAGATCAAATGTGTATATATATATACATATGTGTGTGTATATATATATGTAGACACACAAATGGAATATACTTTTATATCTGCTGAAGAAAGACACAAGTAAAGGTAAATAATTACTGGAATTCTCTTCACTGTTGTAGAAGAGTCAACAGATACTCAGTGAATTCTGACCCAGTTTATGTCCAGCTGGGGAGGAAGGACTCCTTTTAAGTATGTGATACAGTTTTGGTTCTGAGGACCAGAGGCTCTGACCGTCCCTAGGACATGTCCTCATTGTGATGATGGTCAGCACAGCACTAGCACCTGCAGTGACCTGCTTCCCAGTTTACTGGGCCACAGTGAATAATCTGCTCATTTTAGGACAGCCCATAGAGTCAAAGCCACTTCCTATTTCACAAGCTGGCTGCCTTTAGCGAACTTCCAGTATTCAAGGGCTAGGGCATACAGGAATTAGGTGAAGGAGGCTGAACAACAATTAGTTTTGGTGGAAGGAATGAAGGATGAACCCAAAGTATCTGGGCCATCCTTGAGGGAGTGTTTCCTCTGAAATGGTTGGCAGTAATTCAAACCCAAGAGGCTTTCCAATTCTGAAGAATTAGCCATTGCAGTTCAAGGAGAATTGGAATTGTTCCCTTTTACTTGATTTCCAGGCTTAAGAAATTAAATTCTACTGTTCTCTGAAAATTTGGGTGAAAAATTATCTGTTAAAAAATACTACCTTCTTATTTCCTCCGCCCACATCACTTGTGAGATCTTAGTTCCTTGACCAGGGATCAAACTCATGCTCATGGCAGTGTGAAAGCACCAAGTCTTAACCACGGGACCACCAAGCACTTCTTACCCTCTTACTTCCCACATGCTCCTAAGCATAACTGTAGGAAGGATGGAATACTGACATTGCTGAGTTGACAAGAAAAAATACATAATTTCTCACCCAGATCTACTCACCTATTATATATTTGTATTTTGTGGAACATACTCTTTTTTTCCTGAAAAACATTGCACATTCACAATAAGATGGAAATAAGTCATAATCAAATGCCAAGTGGCAACAAAACAATGATCAGATATGGACTGTAAAACTCACTTTAAAATATATTTTTAAACATTTTATCTTTTAAAGGAGATCTTTGGAATGTTGCTATATTGATTCAAAGGAAATTTGTATAATCAGATTTTCTCCAATCAATTCTTTTCCTCACCACTGCTTCTAGCCTTGTGTATAATATCCTCAAAGGTAACAGTCTTCAAGTTCCTGCTATAGTAACAAAGTATTACAAATGGGGTGACTCAAAATTTATCTTCTTACAGTTGTGGAGGTTAGAAGTTCAAAATCAAGGTGTTGGCATGCTGGTTCCTTCTGAAAGTTGTGAGAATGATCTGTTCCAGGTCTCTTGCCTAGCTTCAGATAGTCTGCTGATTGTTCAGTCACTCAGTCGTGTCCACCTCTTTGTGACCCCATGGTCTTCAGCACACCAGGCTTCCCTGTCCTTCACCATTTCCCGGGGTTTGCTTAAACTCATGTGCATTGAGTCCGTGATGCCATCCAATCATCTCATCCTCTGTCGTCCCCTCTCCTCCTGCCTTCAATCTTTTCCAGCATCCAGGTCTTTTCCAGTGAGTCAGCTCTTTGAATCAGGTGGCCAAAGTATTGGAGCTTCAGCTTCAACATCTCTCCTTCCAATGAATATTCAGAGTTGATGCATCACCTGATTTCTGCCTTCATCTTCAACGGCATTCTCCCTGTCTGTCTTTATGTCTAAATTCCCTCCCCCACCTTTTTTTTTTTTAAATAAGGATGCCATATTAGAGTAGGGCTTCCTTTAATGACCTCACTCAACTGTTTAAATCTAAAAATATCTTATTTTCCAATAAGGTACATTCTGAGATGCTGGAAGTTAGGACTTTAACACAACTTTTTGTTTGTGGTTAGGGCGTGGAGGCACAGTTTAACCCTTAACAAACCTTATTTATACCCAGTCAGTAATCACTATGAAGAGCCAGCGATACTTTCACAGCTGTTGTTCATGGTGTGCGTCTTCCTTGTCCTATGTCTAGGTATTTCAATGAGATTGGTGATGTTGGTTTTCTAAAGAGAGAAAGGTTGAGGTGTCTATAAATGTGGCCTCCATTTCAAAGGGTTGCTGCAGGGGACAGTATTGCTGAAACAGAAGTTCAAGTGCATTTGGAATTACCAGGTGCAGCACTGCCTGTGAGAGTAAATGCTCCCTTATGTATCATGAGTCCCATCACATTCTGTTACTCATATGGGTGAAAAGCAAGGGAAAGAGTGAAATTGAGGGAGAAAAAGAATTCTAAGAAATCTTAACTTGATGTGCAAATGTTATAACCCTGATATCTTTTCAACACTTTTACCACTGAGTGATTGTTGACCACAACTATGCATGGAGAGTCTACCAGTAATAACATGCATAGCATACAGAGGACTGTGTTTTGCTTCTGGATTGTGCCCTTCATTAGTTGCTCATCACTTATCCCTGCCTAAGGCACAGTGGATGATAGCATCCATCCAAATGACTCAACTAATAACAAGCATCTTGCTGGGCATGGTGAGATGACTCAGAGATGAAGCTAAATATCAATCAAGAAGGCTGTTTCTAAGGTAAATGTTGAATAAATCAGTACTGAAATCTAGGTGTCAAGTATACTGTGTGTTCACTGAAAATTTTCAACTTTGCTGTGTGTTAGAAAACTTCTACAATGAAATATTTAGAAAAAAAATCACATAAATCAAGCACTGTGGATAACTTTTTTAGAGTGAAAGAGTAAGGTCTGTTAGCATCCATTTGTTGTAAATGTAGAGAACATTCAAGCATAGAGAGTTCAGGGCCAGTTTTAACTCTCTTGGTGATGGCTGGTTAAACAAAGACTCATCATTTCTGGTTTTGATTTCAGTTTTCTTATTTTAAATTATTAGGATGTGGTATCCAACCAGTCCATTCTAAAGGAGATCGGTCCTGGGTGTTCTTTGGAAGGAATGATGCTAAAGCTGAAATTCCAGTACTTTGGCCACCTCATGGGAAGAGTTGACTCATTGGAAAAGACTCTGATGCTGAGAGGGATTGGGGGCAGGAGGAGAAGGGGACGACAGAGGATGAGATGGCTGGATGGCATCACCGACTTGATGGACGTGAGTCTGAGTGAACTCCAGGAGTTGGTGATGGACAGGGAGGCCTGGCGTGCTGCAATTCATGGGGTCACAAAGAGTCGGACACGACTGAGCGACTGAACTGACTGACTGACTGACTGAAGCAGCCTTCTTATCTTGTTTTACTTTGTTTTATGTGATTTTTAGCTCCAGATTCTACCAATCTACACACTTTAAAAACTAGCCTTTCACTGCTTCTAAATCTTCTCCATTTATTTGAGCCCTAGGTATGATTATGAATTTGATAGCAAGGGTACAGCAACATGTACATAAAATAGGGCCTTCCTATGTTGTGAGCTAGCTTTTCTTCGGTTCTAAAGCAGAGTTGTGAAGCACGCAGTTTCTAGAGTCAAATTTCCTTGTGTATTAGAATCTCAGCTCAGTAGGTCTTCAAGCAGATTACTTAACCTTTTTATACCTTATCTTAAAGTGCAGACAGAATTAGTTTTTGCATCATATTCTGTTAGTGCCTGTTACTATGGTAAGAGATCAATAAATTTAGCTATATCTCTCTAGAAACTTTATCTGCCATCCTTCTCTCTCTCTCTCTCTGCCTCAATTCTCTATTTCTTTATCTATCCAAATCTATTTCCCTCAGACCAGGGATGTACTGAGAAAAGAGGTCTTTCTCCTGTCCTGACAGTGACCTTGGGTGGCTTTCATCAACCCCATTCTGTTTCCTCTCTATTATGAAAAGCAGCCTTCTTTGTTTATGGAACACCCTTGGCATCCAGTTTGCATCTCCCTACGTCACAGATAACTGCTTCCTTTATGAACAGTTTCTTCACTAGCACTATATTTTTTCTTGCCCTCTCTAACCTTCTCTACAATACGGTCCTGAACTTCATCTGCAGTCCTCTGGTCTATATCAGGTTTCTTCAGATGCCAGGCGAAACATTTAGTCAAATCGCTCTCTTGACAAGCAATCAATCCACAAATATTTATGTTAGTGTCCATAGGATCAAGCCACCAGAACCTGTACTCTTCTTTTCTTTATAAAACCAGCATTTAAAATCAGTTATGGGGATTTCTTGATAGTCCAGTGGTTAGAAATCTGCCTACCAATGAAGGGGATATGGGTTCAATCCCTTGTCCAGGAACATCCCACATGCCTCTGAGCAACTAAGCCCAAGAGCCACAACTACTGAGCCCACCATGCACTCTAGAGCCCATGCTCTGCAACAAGAGAAGCCAATGCAGTCAGAAGCCCAAACACCGCAACGAGAGAGTATTCCCCACTCGTTGCAACTAGGGTAAGCCTCTGCATAGCAATGAAAACCCAGCACAAACAAAAATAAATAATAATAAAAAAAATAAAGTCAGCCATGATGATAACAATAACAATAATGATCTCCAGTAAGTTAAGCTGGTTTATGTGTAGACACAGGTTTTTTTAATTTAATTAGTTAATTAATTTATTAGACTGTGTCGGATCTTAGTTCTGGCATGAGGGATCTTTGTTGCGGCCCACAGGCTCTCTAGTTTTGGCGTGCCAGTGCCAGAGGGCTTGGACTTCAATAGTTGCAGCATGGGGCTTCCCAGGTGGCTCTGATGATAAAAAATCTGCCTCCAATGTAGGAGACCTGAGTTCGATCCCTGGGTTGGGAAGATCCCCTAGAAAAGAGAATGGCTACCCACCCCAGGATTCTTGACTGGAAAATTCCATGGACAGAGGAGCCTGGCAAGTTATAGTCCATGGGGCGGCAAAGAGTCGGGCACATGTGGGATCTTAGTTCCCCAACAAGAAATTGAACCCGGCTCCCCTGCATTGCAGGGCATATTCTTAACCACTGGACCACCATGAAGTCCCTAGACACAGGTTTTTAAAATGCATATTACAGAATGTCTAAACAATGGGTTTGTGGCATGTATGTAGGCTCATGAAAGAGTGATTCAAACATCAGCAGCACCAGACATTGTTATACCTCGCAGGAGGCTGACATAGAACCCATTTGGGGGATGGCAAAGAGTTGGAACACAGAGAAGGGAATTTACAGTGGTGATGAAAGAGCCTCCTGGATATCCCTTAGTTAGATAATGATTTTCTTACTGTTTTCTTTAGAGATATAAGCTGGGCTGTAATGTCTCAGAAACAAAACAAATTCATATTGTTAACATGTATAACTAAAAGAATCTTCTTCATTTTCAGAAGATCATTGTCAGAGGTAACTGATACTGTTCTGTGTTCAAAACACATAAATAGGATCTCTATACTCATCTCCCATGTCTGAAGTCTGACTAGTAACACATCAGAGGCACCTGGAGCGTGGTTTTCAAATGCAGGTTCAAATCCCACAAATAACTACAATATGTCTTAGAGTTTGAGAACCGCTATCTTCTGGACCTTGGGCGTGAATAGGGCCCATTTCCCATCTGGCAGGACTACACAGTAAAGTTTGAATTACTCAAGAAAATGCCTTAATAATGAAATATTACATGCACATACGCACATCACTAATGTTAGTTAACTTTCAGAAAGCTTATCATTTCTCAAAATCAGTGTTTATAATTGTGGCAATAAAGGTTAACTTTAAAAAGAATTCCTTGGAAATGAAAAAAATAAAACCAACTGTTCAGCTTAATCTTATGAAGGTAATTCAATCATTTCCTGGAAGCAGATGAAGCTCTCATCAGGGACTGTAACCCAGCTGGACACAGTAGCTTCCAAAAGTGGAGTCATCCCAGGGGAAGGGGCAGCCTTGGTCTTGTCCGGAAAGCGTTACAATTCCTGTTGATTAGTTGAGCCCTGCAAACAATGGAAAGAAGATGATGGATAAAGAAATAGGGTCTTGTTGGTATAGAAGGCCCAATTTAGTTCTCTAAAAAATTTACTCCTGCAGGGCTAAGGGAAGGCCCATTCCTTCCCTGGCAGCTAGCGAAGAACTTTCATGGAACATGTGCCCAGAAATCCCCACCTGTCCTGAGTGTGGATGAGGGGGAAGGGCAGCCCTCCTACTGGAACCACCTTGAGTCAACATTCCCTGCCTCATTCCCTGCCAGGCTTCCATAGCTTTGAGTCCAAGCTACCTTTGGGAAAGTGATCTTAAGTCCCTTTGCTGCAAGGTCTACCATGCTGCACCATGTAGTCTGCACAAATAAAATGTTATTTGTCCCTCAAATTGCAATATGAATGGAGATTTGGATTTCTAGGGATTTAAGCACCTAGGGTAACGGGCAGTTTAGTTAATCAGGAAATTCTGTTAATTTTGTTATTCTGTTAATAACAATTATAATTATTACAGTATTGTTTTGGTTTGTTTTCCAGACATAATACCTCTTAAATTTGCATTTTAGGCTAGAGCTTGGTGATTTTCAATTCTTATTGCATATTAGAGTCATTTAGGGGGCTTTAATGAATTCTAGTTTGGTCAACTCTAGTCTAGTCAAGGCTACGGTTTTTCCAGTGGTCATGTATGGATGTGAGAGTTGGACTGTGAACAAGGCTGAGCGCTGAAGAATTGATGCTTTTGAACTGTGGTGTTGGAGAAGACTTGAGAGTCCCTTGGACTGCAAGGAGATCCAAACAGTCCATCCTAAAGGAGATCAGTCCTGGGTGTTCATTGGAAGGACTGATGCTGAAGCTGAAACTCCAATACTTTGGCCACCTCATACAAAGAGCTGACTCGTTAGAAAAGACCCCGATGCTGGGAGGGATTGGGGGCAGGAGGAGAAGGGGATGACAGAGGATGAGATGGCTGGATGGCATCACTGACTCAATGGACATGAGTTTGGGGTAAACTCCAGGAGTTGGTGATGGACAGGGAGGCCTGGTGTGCTGCGATTCATGAGGTCACAAAGAGTCAGACGTGACTGACTGACTGAACTGAACTGAACTGAATGAATTCTAACACTCAGGCCCCATTACAGGAAAGAGTTTGATTCCATCTAAGGGAGGTTCTGAGCACTACATTTTTCAAAGCTTCCAAGTGATTCTGAGTGTAGCACCATTGCTAGTTTTATGACATGATACTTACAAAAGTCAATTATATGGAATCAATCACCATCAACACCAGAACTTTTGATTTGACCACACCCTAATGGTTCAATAGTTTATGGAGACATTATTCTTAGTTTGACATTTTTCTGGGAATTTGACTACCTTTCACAATTTAAGTGGCAGGAGTTTAATTCCAGGATTCAGAACTCCAAAAATACAGACAGAAATATTCCATCACACAATGATGAAGCAGTAATAGCAAATCCCCTATTCATATTTGTGGGGCTTCCCTGGTGGCTCAGTGGTAAAGAATCCACCTGCCAATGCAAGAAACACGAGTTTGATCCTTGGGTCAGGAATATCCTCTGGAGAAGGAAATGACAAGTCACTCCAGTATTTTTGCCAGGGAAATCCCAGGGACAGAGGCACCTGGCAGGCTACAGTCCATGTGGTTGCAAAAGAGTCAGACACAACTTAGTGACTAAAAACAGCAATATTCATTATTGTGTACTGTTTGGGAGCAGAATTCAGCAAGAAATTCAGTCAGTAACACAAATGCTTGTTTTCTCAATTTGTCCATAAAACTCCCAACCTCAAAACTTGAGAGAATTTAACTTCTGTGAAGCCCAATATGTGTAACAAAATCAACTGGAATGGTTTTGCAGTTAGCTTACATTTAATTGATTTGGGGGACTTTAGTCTAGAGCTAATCTGTGTTCACAGAGCCAGTCAAGGCTGTGAAAGCTTCATTTTGCCACATATGGTTATATCCCCCCATAACCCAGGTTAATAACTTTCATGAGAGTGAGAGTGGGCTAAGACAAGGTTGGTTTGGATTTTGAGGACAGTAATTACCTGAGATAATGCTTCCACCAAGTCCACTAGATAGGGGGAGGTCCCTGGACACTTTCCCAACAGCTGAGGAAGCCGTTGTGTGCCCTTTCTACCTGATATCACACCCCTCAATTTGACATGTTCAGTTCAGTCGCTCAGTCATGTCTGACTCTTCGCGACCCCATGAATTGCAGCACGCCAGGCCTCCCTGTCCATCACAACTTCCGGAGTTCACTCAGACTCACGTCCATCGAGTCAGTGATGCCATCCAGCCATCTCATCCTCTGTCGTCCCCTTCTCCTCCTGCCCCTAATCCCTCCCAGCATCAGAGTCTTCTCCAATGAGTCAACTCTTCGCATGAGGTGGCCAAAGTACTGGAGTTTCAGCTTTAGCATCATTCCCTCCAAAGAAATCCCAGGGCTGATCTCCTTCAGAATGGACTGGTTGGATCTCCTTACAGTCCAAGGGACTCTCAAGAGTCTTCTCCAACACCACAGTTCAAAAGCATCAATTCTTCAGCGCTCAGCCTTCTTCACAGTCGAACTCTCACATCCATACATGACCACTGGAAAAACCATAGCCTTTTTTAGCCTTTACTAGACGGACCTTTGTTGGCAAAGTAATGTCTCTGCTTTTCAATATGCTATCTAGGTTGGTCATAACTTGCCTTCCAAGGAGTAAGCATCTTTTAATTTCATGGCTGCAGTCACCATCTGCAGTGATTTTGGAGCCCAGAAAAATAAAGTCTGACACTGTTTCCCCATCTATTTCCTATGAAGTGATGGGACCAGATGCCATGATCTTCGTTTTCTGAATGTTGAGCTTTAAGCCAACTTTTTCACTCTCCACTTGCACTTTCATCAAGAAGCTTTTTAGTTCCTCTTCACTTTCTGCCATAAGGGTGGTGTCATCTGCATATCTGAGGTTCTTGATATTTCTCCCAGCAATCTTGATTCCAGCTTGTGTTTCTTCCAATCCAGTGTTTCTCATGATGTACTCTGCATATAAGTTAAATAAACAGGGTGATAATATACAGCCTTGACGTACTCCTTTTCCTATTTGGAACCAGTCTGTTGTTCCATGACCAGTTCTAACTGTTGCTTCCTGACCTGCATACAAATTTCTCAAGAGGCAGGTCAGGTGGTTTGGTATTCCCATCTCTTTCAGAATTTTCCACAGTTTATTGTGATCCACACCGTCAAAGGCTTTGGCATAGTCAATAAAGCAGAAACAGATGTTTTTCTGGAACTCTCTTTCTTTTTCCATGATCCAGCAGATGTTGGCAATTTGATCTCTGGTTCCTCTGCCTTTTCTAAAATCAGCTTGAACATCAGGAAGTTCACGGTTCACATATTGCTGAAGCCTGGCTTGGAGAATTTTGAGCATTACTTTACTAGCGTGTGAAATGAGTGTAATTGTGCGGTAGTTTGAGCATTCTTTGGCGTTGCCTTTCTTTGGGATTGGAATTAAAACGGACCTTTTCCAGTCCTGTGGCCACTGCTCAGTTTTCCAAATTTGCTGGCATATTGAGTGCAGTACTTTCACAGCATCATCTTTCAGGATTTGAAATAGCTCCACTGGAATTCCATCACCTCCACTAGCTTTGTTCGTAGTGTTGCTTTCTAAGGCCCACTTGACTTCACATTCCAGGATGTCTGGCTCTAGGTGAGTGATCATACCATTGTGATTATCTGGGTCGTGAAGATCTTTTTTGTACAGTTCTTCTGTGTATTCTTGCCACCTCTTCTTAATATCTTCTGCTTCTGTTAGGTTCATACCATTTCTGTCCTTTATTACACACTGCTATATTTATTTATGTATTTTCAGCTGAGCTGGATCCTCTAATTGCAGAGTAGGGCTACTTTCCTGTGGCTGAGCAAGGTCTTCTCATTGTGGTGGCTGCACTTTTACAAAGCCCAGGCTCCAGGTGCATGAGCTTCTATAGTTGCAGCACGTGGGCTCATTAGTTGTGGCACATGGGCTTAGTTGCTCTGCAGCATGTGGAATCTTCTTGTACCAGGGATTGAACCCACGTCTCATGCACTGGCAGCAAATTCTTATCCACTGTGCCATGAGGGAAGTACACACCCCTCAATTTGTGAACTGAACTGCTGGCCTTTAATTATGGTGAAAGATAAATGTAAAGATTTTATGAGAGCTAAGTTGCTAAGCCCTTGGGGAGGAGCACACATATCTTAACTTTCTATGGAGGGTGAGGGAGCAAAGAGAACAAGAGGGTACAAAAAACAAAAGAAACTAGTATTTTTTTAAATTAATTTCTATTGGAGTAAAGTTTTGACCAACCTAGATAGTATATTCAAAAGCAGAGACATCACTTTGCCAACAAAGGTTCACCTAGTCAAGGCTATGGTCTTTCCTGTGGTCATGTATGGATGTGAGAGCTGGACCGTGAAGAAGGCTGAGCGCCGAAGAATTGATGCTTTTGAACTGTGATGTTGGAGAAGACTCTTGAGAGTCCCTTGGACTGCAAGGAGATCCAACCGGTCCATTCTAAAGGAGATCAGCCCTGGGATTTCTTTGGAAGGAATGATGCTAAAGCTGAAACTCCAGTATTTTGGCCACCTCATGCGAAGAGTTGACTCATTGGAGAAGACTCTGATGCTGGGAGGGATTGAGGGCAGGAGGAGAAGGGGACGACAGAGGATGAGATGGCTGGATGGCATCACTGACTCGATGAATGTGAGTCTGAGTGACCTCCAAGAGCTAGTGATGGATAGGGAGGCCTGGCGTGCTGCAGTTCATGGGGTCGCAAAGAGTCGGACACGACTGAGCGACTGATCTGATCTGATCTGATAGTTGCTTTACAATATTGTGTTAGTTTCTGCTGTAAAGCAAAGTGAATCAGTTTATATATGTATACATATACATCTATCCACTCTTAGAGTCTATTCCGTAGAGGTTATTACTGGGTATTGAATAAGAGTTCACTATGCTATACAGTAGCATTCTTATTAGTTATCTATTTAATATATATTTATATGTATCTGTCAATCCCAATATCTCAGTTTATTCCCTCCTCCACTTTGATAAACATAAGTTTGCTTTCTCCATCTGTAACTCTATTTCTTCTTTGTAAATAGGTTCATTTATTCCATTTATTATGTTTTAGATTCCACGTATAAGCAATATCGTATGATATTTGTCTTTCTCTCTCTGACTTATTGCACTTAGTGTAACAATCTCTAGGAAACCAGTATTTTAAAGGGTATCCATTTAGATGGTGTCCTTACCTAGTGTCTGCCCCTGGGAGGCATGTGTGTCTGGCTGCTGCAGTCACTTAATCCCTGCACCTTGACCATGAAAACTGGGGAGGCAGAGGTTGGGGAGCAGGAATCCAATGCAATCGCTGCTGACATCCATTTAAAGCCAAAGTTGTAGAGAGAAGTAATTGTATTGAATGGAAATAGAGTTTTAGATGAAAGTGAATGATTTGATTCATCTAATTCAGTTAAAACTTTAGATCATCTCATTTAAATTTCCTGTGTTTCCATATATCCCTGGCCTTTACCAAGAAGGCAAAGTTTTCCTAATATAAAATAATGGAAGTCTGTTCACTTCTCCTTCAAGGCCGTGCTGTACTATTCCTTTCAGCCAGGACTGAAGGTCAGGACTCAGGTCCTTGTAAAGACAATCTCTTTGAATGCAGTGTTGGTTGAGTCATAGAATGTGAGCTCCTGAAATGCTCTAACGTTGCCTAGGTCTCTCTCCAGTTGCAGTGAAGCCTCCACATTCTGATCCTCTGGGGGTTTTGGTAGCTATGGGAGCCGGCACTACCTCTGCTGGAGAACACAGCCTCTCAAGGGAACCTAATCATTCCCAAGGGCAAAAGCCATGGGGACTTTGCAACAGATCAGGTAGGAACTAAACGTTCATTTCCAGAATGAAAATCAGTCTTGCAGTTCAACGCGATACTTTTATCTCCCAAACCCAGACAAATGGAGCCAGCTAATTAAAGTTCATGACTAGCTAGGCTGATGACATGGCATGAATTCCTCAGGACTTACACTGGAGCATCCCTTGGCTTTGGTGTTTCCCTTGGAAGAAGGAAGTGCAGCAGAGCCTTCTGAGCTGGTAAGGAAACATAGAGGGAGGCGGGGGTAGGAGGGGTAGTCCTGCTGTGGCAGGTGGAGGCCCCAGGAGAGGGGGAGATAGGCAGCAGGCCTTCTCATTATCACTCACTCATTTGCTCTCAGTAAAGCAGGAATGACTGAAGTCATAAAACAGTGCATTTCATGATTGGATAGTTAACACAGATGCATTTCCACTGCAGGTGGGAGTCAGGCTTTCTTGCCTCTCTGTGTGCCCACTCCCAGGGCAAGTCTGAAATTAATGTCTTCAAACCCTCTGTTCACCTCATTCCTCTTATTCCTTTGAGGTTGTCAGAAAGCCTGTGCTGTTTGTAGTTAATACCAAATTGATTTATTGTTACCTCTCACTAAGAACAGTATTATTTGAGGACATATATTTTTGTATCCATTTAAACACACGTCACCATTTATGTTTTGTCATATAATATGATCTGCTTTCTCCGTGTTGCCATTCTTCTTCATAACTTGTGTACATATATGAACCATTGAACTATGATTATTTATGCACTCAGAATACCAGGCAAGGCAGCAAATAGACAATTATGAACTCAAAAATTGTTTATCAGGTAACAGCTTCATTTAAGGCACTGAGCCCAGGTCTTGGGGTGAGTACAAAACTGTTTGACTTAAATCCTCTCCCAGGGGCTTCTATTCTAGTAAAGGCGATTAAACCACAGACACAAATGACTAACTCAAAGAAGAAAGTGGCAACTGTGAAATACTGAGAAAGTGCTGTAAGTCTGCTGAAGAGAATAAGTTAATGTATGACTTGGGTCTGGGGAGAGCAGGAGGGTCAGAGAGTATTCTATCCAGGGGAGGCTTTTGGTGCTGGGTTCTGAGGGAGGCAGGGGTTTGGACACGTCGTGGTGGGTGGAGATGTGGTGCCCCAAGTAGTGGAAACAGCGGGGGCGATGCCTAGCCCTAGGAAAATACTGAGCACTTTCCAGCCCCATAAACTAGCTGTTGGGTTGTGACACAGAACAGGCTGAAGGTGGTGAGAAGTAAATTCTACTAGAGCAAGATCCTGAGAACCCTTTGGTGGCAAGCTAAGGAGTTAGAACTTTACCAGTTCAGTTGCCTGGGTTCAGAGAGACATGAATCTGAGTCCTCCCAGAGGAAGGATTATCCTGGCAGCCTTGGCTCTCCCCAACTTGCACCTGGTGTGTCTGTGGTGAGCTCCGAACACCTGGCTGTTCTGAATCACATCTGCACAGACACCCACAGTCACTGTCTAGTCTGCAGCCCTGCCCTCACCCTCAGTCCTCGGGAATGTGACCCTAAGCATCTGTTTACATCTCCCAGGGGTTGGCGGAGGGGATGTCTTGTCCACTCTCCTGTGCCCAATGCCAATTGCAAGCTGAGGAGGGCTAGGCTGCCTAGGACTCTAGAGCAGAAGGTAGGTGGGGCGTTCAAAGCCAGTGCTTCTGGTTCTTTCCACTCTACCACATCTGCCTCCCATGTTTTACTTTACTAATGATGTGTTTGTCATATAAATGTGTACACCTCTAAGAGAAGGAAGGGTAACCTTCATTTGGTAGTGCTTCTCAAAAATTGCTTTTTGGTTTAGAGACATCTAAATAGCCATATCAGAACTACCATTTGAAAGACACTTTTAAGGCATTCACTCAAGAATACTTGTTTGAATAAGTGAATACAATGAATGCTTCCTATATGATAGATACTGTGCTAAACTAAATAACAACTTTTAGGTAAAGTGAAGCAAAGTATAAGTGAAGCAAAAAAATATGTTTTACATCAAAACAAAACACAGCCTCCTTATATTACCATTTATAGTTGCAAGAGTAAATGAAATAGTATAGACTTACTATAATATAGTAAGACTATAATATAGTCTTAACACATGGCACACAGTAGTCATTATCTAGTTATTATTACCATTATTAACTCTATTCCATGTGAACTATCCAGCTCAAAAAGTTTTTAGTGGAAGATGATGTATTTTGCCTCTCGGTTTTAGGTTTTAAATCTTTTAACCATCAAAAGATTGACACACATTTCTTGAAAAGATCAGAAATTTGGTTTCTTGAGTTATGGCAACCATTGCAATGTGCCCTAATGTAGGTACTCTGGTTGCTACTGCTGCTGCTGCTAAGTCACTTCAGTTGTGTCCGACTCGTGAGACCCCATAGATTGCAGCCCACCAGGCTCTCCCGCCTCTGGGATTCTCCCGGAAAGAACACTGGAGTGGCTTGCCATTCCTTCTCCAATGCATGAAAGTGAAAAATGAAAGTGAAGGTGCTCAGTCGTGTCCGATTCTTAGCGACCCCATGAACTGTAGCCTACCAGGCTCCTCTGCCCATGGGATTTTCCAGGCAAGAGTACTGGAGTGGGGTGCCATTGCCTTCTCCGCTCTGGTTGCTAAGGACTGTATAAATCAAAGTAAAAAGAGAGATGTGACAACTATCATTTTATTCTCCTTTAGTTTGGTCATTTGGAGGGAAAACCAGGTTTAGGAGATGTTTGGGCTTATGTCTGAGACATTGGAACAACACTCTGAAAATGAATCAATCAGCATGATGATGCCAACCGTGTATGGCTCACTTCTGGACTGATCTGCCAGTCCCACAGCTGTACTGCCATGCTATTCATGGGAATGTTGATGAAAATCCTTGTGTTAAAGAAACTCCCAAGTCTTCTGTTCCCTATTCAGAGCAATGGAAATCTCCCTCCACCCTAGAGATTGTAGCATAGAGCCTTTCCCTTGATCGAGAGCAAAAATAAATGGTCTTGGCATAAAAATTGATTTTCCAACACCACAAGATTTTGTGTGAGTTATCCAAGGACAAAATAGCTATAAAGTGAAATCTTAACATAAGCCTAGAGAGTTCTGAATGTAGATTTACAGACATCATAAAAAGGAAAGATTACTACATCAAGGAAGGTATATTTTACTAAGGAAATGATGTTTAATCCCAGTGTTTTTATTTGTAGCATTAATATCATATGAGTATGTTTTATGCAAAGTGATAGGCAGAGAAAAAGAGAGAAGAAATTAATTTTGAGCCCAAATATACCAGTGAATAAACAAGTTGAAAAAAGATGATTTAATATCAGAAGGCTCACCCAATTTGTCTTGTACAAGAACAACAAAAACACAAATACATCATGTTGGTCAGAGTATGAAAGTTGCAAGAGCTTGTCATTTCCATTTTTTAAAGAGGAAGCAAATGTGTCTGGCTTACTTATTTTTCCCCCAACTTCAAGTTTTCATCTTTAAATAAACATTATGGAGACTTGCTGACTCACAGCACTTCCCTTCTTCTTGGCTCTTTAAGAACCAAGAATGGCGTCACCAAGAGAGTGGACAAACAAATGATGCAAGTTATTCATACACCAAATCAGATAATCATATACATTTGTATCTGTTAATTGGCAAAGTCTGCATGAGATCATTTTAAAAGAATTGTTTTTAGAATCCTAGAGCAAATGATCAATCCAGCAACAGTTTCTACGTTTGCTTGATTTGCCCCTCCTCTGATACGTTAGGCACATGTTCTCTTGCTTTTGTAATACTTCAGATTTACATTAGCACTGCTAGCACCATAGCACTTAATATTTATTGGCTTAAGTATCTCTTTCCCCGGTCACATGAATTTCTTGAGGCTTGACTATCTTAGCCATCCTGATTTCAGAAAGTGAACCAACTGCCATATCAGCCAGCACAAGGAAAATTCCACTCCAGAGCGCTGATAACGGCAATTTTTTTCTTTTTTGTGTCAGCACTGGGGCTAAGAAGGAAACATCAAATTTGGTCACCTAGGGTGAGGAATACAGGTGTAAGGCTGCTTGAAGACACACACAGTTATTTACATAATGTAGATGAAAAACTAAGGGAGAGACGGAACCACACAATGGTTTCCAAACTTCTGCTTCCCAGTGAGATTTTAAAAATACAACTTGAATTAGTTCACTTCTCTGCTTAAAACCCTCAGTGCATCCAAGGATACTTGGGATGAAGACCTAAGCCCTCTCCTGCCCATGAGGCCTTGAGAGACATGGCTCCTGTCCATCAACTGCCAGGGTGGACCCATTCTCTCCATCCATCAAGGTTGCTGTTTCTGGTTCATCAAAACAGACAGCTCTTCCCGCCTCAGGGCCATTGTTTCTGCTTTTCCTCCTGCCTGGATCTGAGAGCCCGAGCAGCATGCCAGGCCTTCTGCTGTCTTTGGCTGCAGACCTCTTTTGTTTGGCCAGTCCAGAGATTTTTAAAGCTTGAATTTGAATGCCTTAAGGCCAGTAGACTTCCTCCAATCTGCCTTAGGGCCTTTTGTTTTTCTTTCAGTCTTACCCCTGCCAGGTACACATTGGTGTTAGCTGCTTGCCACCCAGAAGGAGTTTGGATTTGCAATCTCTTGGACTAATTAATTCCCACTAATCAACCAGTGATCTTTATAAATGTCATTTCCTCAAGGAAGTCTTCACAGCCCCACACTGTCAAAGCATCCTGTACTTTGTCTTCATAGCACTCAACACAATTGTAATTAAGTAATTGATGGTGTAATTAGGTGTTAAAAGCCCATCTTCCTGGTAAGGACTCTTCACACTGTATGTATCCTCAGTGCTTTACCTACAGAAGGTACTCATTTATTGAATGGATGATAAAGCTCAACTATTCCAAACTTAATAATATAGATAATTCTCTGAAAGTTTAAAACAAGAAAGATAGGCAGACATCTTCCTGGGATTTACTGAAACTGAGTTCTTTCACTGCTGAGACACTACCATCCCCACACCCTGAGATGATAATACAGTGTTAAGTTTGTCAGGACAGCAGTTTCGTGTCAATGTCCTGTGTTCAAAGAACAGAAGATGCAGAGAGGGCGCCAGGCTCCCTATACCTGATTCAACTAGAGCATCTCTACCCTTATCTTTATTCATCTTATATCTTTTATGTAAATATAATGCACTCCTGCACAAGGTCTGACTGAACAAAGCTTTCTGCAAGGTGGGAACAAGGTCTGCCATATAGACTGTAGTTCGGGGAAGGCAATGGCACCCCCCCCCAGTACTTTTGCCTGGAAAATCCATGGACGGAGGGTCCGGTAGGCTCCAGTCCATGGGGTCGCTAGAGTCGGACATGACTGAGCGACTTCACTTTCACTTTTTCACTTTCATGCATTGGAGAAGGAAAGGCAACCCACTCCAGTATTCTTGCCTGGAGATCCCAGGGACGGGGAGCCTGGGAGTCCGTCTTTTACCTGAGCCTTTGTATGTACTGATCTTTTTCTCTCTCTCTAGAAACTTGTAAGATCTTTTCTCTGTTCTCAGTGTATGTGATCAGTGACAATGAACCTTAGTGTGGGTCTGTGTTCAGTCTACTATTATGGGCATTTTTATGAAAAAACTCACATTCGTGAATTCTGGAAAACTTTCCCTCAATTTTTTGTTAAATACCTTCCTTTGTCTATTTTTTTCTCTTTTTCTGAAATATTATCAATTAGATGATGAACTTTTTGGACTGGTCCTCTAACTTTTGTATCTTTTCTCTTTTATTTTCTATCTTTTAATTAATTTTAAAAATTTCTGTGACATTCCCTGAGCTTTATTCTTATCCTCTTATATTAAATTAAAAAGTTCTGCTATTACATTTTTAATTTCCAAGATCTCTTTCCTAAGTATTCTTTGAGTATTCCTTTTATATAATATTCTGATTTCATTTCATGGTTGTAATTTTGTTTCTCTAGTATGTTAATTAAGGGGGGTGGGGGTTGTGTGTGTGTGTGTGTGTGTGTGTGTTAGTCACCTAGTCACGTTCAACTCTGTGACCCCAGGGACTGTAGCTCTCCAGGCTCCTCCGTCCATGACATTCTCCAGGCAAGAGTACAGGATGGGTTGCCATTTCCTCCTCCACGGAACCTTCCTGAGCCAGGAATTGAAACAGGGTGTCCTGCATTTCAGGCTGAGCCACCAGGGAAGCCCATTAAGATGTACATATACTTTATTCTTTTTGTTCATTTAACAGCTGTGCCAGTTTTTAAGCTATAGTTTCTCAGTTTTTAACTTACTTGCAGAATTTTTGCTTTCTGTCCCTATACTGTGAGATCTGCTGGCTTGTGTGTGTTAGGTCGCTCAGTTGTGTCTGACTCTTTGAGACATTTTGGACTGTATTAGGCGCCTCTGTCCATGGGAGTTTTCAGGCAAGAGTACTGGAGTGGGTTGTCATTTCCTCCTCCAAGGATCTTCCCAATGCAGGGATCGAAACTGCATCCCAGGTGTCTCCTGTTTTGCAAGCAGATTCTTTAACTGTAGAGCCACCAGGGAAGCCCACCCATCTTTTGGCTTATTTCCCAAGAGTGGAATACTCCACTGGGAATACAATAGTAGTTCTGTTGAATTGGAAGATGACACTACCTACCACCTTGCCGTTTTGGAATCCTCGTGCCACTGAGCAGAGAGGAAAAGAAGGAGATTAATCCACCGGCTAACATGATTGATTCTAGTTACCGAGAGGAAATTGGGTTGCTGCTAAACAATTGGAGGCCTATATGTGAAAGCCAGGGGGTTCTCTGGGCTGTCTTTCAGTATTTTCAGGTCCAAAAGTAAAGCTGATAGAAAATTACAGCACCCAAACAAGTCAGAACCACAGGATTCATAAGCTTTAGGAATGAAATTGGACCATCCACTGGGAAAAGACACCTTGAGTTTCTGGATAAGAATAACAACAAAATAACAACAGAAATAACAACAAAATAATAACAATAATATTAATTATTATTATTTATTACTTATTTTTGTTGTTATTTTTGTTATTATTAATAATACAAAAATGAAATGAGTAGTGGGAAAAGGAAGTCAGAAATATTATTCTCATTCACTTATATTTTGTCCATTCTACTTTTTAGCTGGTTATGGTTGGAATATTGATAAGCTAATTTCTTTTATTTTAAAAATTAATTAATTAATTTACTTTTGGGCCACAGCATGTGGGATCTTAGTTCCCTGATCACACATCAAACCCTGGGATTGAACCCAGGCCTCCTGCAGTGGAAATGGAGCACTAACCACTGGCCCGCCAGGGAATTCCCCTGATAAGCTATTTTAGAGGAATATGTAGCTTTTTAAAATTCATTCATTAATTAATTTTTGGCTGTGCTGGGTCTTTGTTGCTGCCCAAGGGCTTTCTCTAGTTGCTCCTGGCAGGGCTACTCTTCGTTGCAGTGCCAGGGCACTCCTTGCAGTGGCTTCTCTTGTTGAGGAGTGCAGGCTCTAGGTGAATGAGCTTCAGTAGCTGTGGCTTACACAAGCTTAGTTGCCCCCACAGCATGTGGAATCTTCCCTGACCAGGGATCGAACCCATGTCTGCTGCTCTGGCAAGTGAACTCCTATCCACTGCTCCACCAGGGAAGTCCAGAAGAAGATTTTAAGACCTTGTTATACTAGTAAAATGGCTCAATTCTGTCTTGTTCAATTGCTACCAATAATATAGATTTCTGATATAATTAAAACTCAAATTTGGTAACTAAAGTCTATAAATATCTATGGGGAACCTAGAAGAGTATTTTGCTGAGTTAATATTTGAATTAATAGAAAAGATTTCAAACATGTTGAAGACTTCAAATAGAAACGACTTCAACCATCCTATTTGTGATGTTGCTGGTATTCAGTTGCTAAGTTGCTTCTGCCTCTTTGCGACACCATGGACTGCAGCACGCCAGGCCTCTCTGTCCTTCACTATCTCCTGAAGTTTGCTCAAATTCATGTCTGAGTCAGTCATACTCTCTTACCATCTTATCATCTGCTGCCTTCTTCTCCTTTTGCTGTTAATCATTCCCAACATTAGGGTCTATTTGTGACACAATTTTCTAATACAAGAAGTGAGAAAATTAAGAAAATAAGCTAGATTACAGAACTAGTGTGATATCAAAATTTAGTATTTTTCATCTAGATGTCTTTGTCAGGTACAGGTTCTGACATAAAATACAAACTACTGTTTTAATGCTGCATTTGGTGTTCTGAAATCAACATATAGGGCAAATGTTGACTGAAAATTAATTTAATTTTAAATTAAAGTTAAACTTGTAATATGAAATAGAATGTGTGCTGGGTATTCATCACTTGGAGAAAACCTAAAATAAAGCTTAATCTAAAAAAAAAAAAACCCAAAAAAACTGTGTGTGTGTGTATACACACACACACAGAGAGAAAGAATTCACAATGCAAGCTTTTACCATGAAATAGAAATACCCTCATGTCAAAAAAAGAAAACGTTCTGAGTGTTAAGTTTGACTAAAGTGAAGGATACTTGCTTTATTTATTTTATCTTATTTTTTTATTACTTTCAAAATCAGGTGGACGGTTGTTGAGGCCTCCTCCATACCCAGTTCTCTAGAGCTCATCTTAATCCCATTTTCTTCTCCTTATCTGCAAGCCTACACACTCCTAATCCAATTACTCTGTGAACTGGTGCAGATTTTTCACCTGTACCCCAAACAGAATTCCAGGCTTATCTTTACGTTACCAATATCTGATCAAAGTGCTCAGCTAAACATGGAAACAAAAGGACCACCTCCTCTGGATCTCGATCCTTCAGCCCATGGAAAAGTGGCAGAAGCTTTGAAGTTAGAGCTTTTTCATAAGATCACCCAATTCAAAAGATGGCTGGTCATGACACAAATCTCTAAAAATGGAAAGGAAGAAATCTGAAAGTGCATTTTTCCTTGCTCCAGAGAAGTTTTTCCAGGAGTGGGAGGTATGGGGGTTGGGAGAGGTCAATTCCACTGAAATTTATTTCGATGGAAAGTGAATGAAGCCATGTTTATGAGCTGGTTTAAATTCATAGTGATATTATGAATAATAAAGCTACACTTTAAGATTTGTACTATCATTGCATTTTCAAAGTCTAACAGTCTAACTCTCTGGCTTAGATGTATTATACTTAAGTATAATATCAGAGGTGTGCTAGCACTAACTTGCAACAGCAAATGGTTAAATTGTTAGGAATTTTGTGAGCCAGTTTTCAAACACAGCCATTATTAAAAAATCAAATTATATAAACTTAAAATGTAAATTATTTTCAAAAGAAAGGTAAAAAAAATCCTCAAAACTCATTCCCTTTTACTATTATTTATGCCCTTGAGGTTATGTGTATGGTGTTGACATTAGGAATGCCAGATAAAATCCAGGATGCCCAGTTAAATTTAAATTTCAGAAAAAAAAGTGAATAAATTTCTAAGCATGTCTCAAATATCACATAGGAATTCGTACACTGAAACAATTATGTATTGGTTATCTGAAATTCAGATTTAACTGGATATTTTAGCTTTTTATTTACTAAATGTGGCAGATTCTGTATGGAGAAAATACTATATAATGATGCATTATAACACGTTTCTTCTGTATTCCCTGTCCAGTGAATTTATATTGAAGGCTTGACATCAGTCATGGTGTGTGTATTTATCACATAGATACCAACACACTGCAAATCAGGGCTCCCACACCCTACTGCTGCTGCTGCTGCTAAGTCGCTTCAGTCGTGTCCAACTCTGTGCGACCCCATAGACGGCAGCCCACCAGGCTCCCCTGTCCCTGGGATTCTCCAGGCAAGAACACTGGAGTGGGTTGCCATTTCCTTCTCCAATGCATGAAAGTGAAAAGTGAAATTGAAGTCGCTCAGTCTGGTCCGACTCTTAGCGACCCCATGGACAGCAGCCCACCAGGGACCTCTGTCCATGGGATTTTCCAGGCAAGAGTACCAGTTGTTAAATATTGACCAATACACTGCTGAGTATAATCCACCTTAATCATATTAAAATACTACATAGTGCTGTACAGGTGCTTAGAAAGAATTGATCCTTTGATTATTTGGTCATTGCAATGAAAATAAATAAATCTACACATATGCTATTATTATTTTCTCTGTGCTTATTATTCCATGAAGAAAGTGATATCATTTTCATGAAACATCTAACAGACTAATTTTGCCCTGAGATTTGAGGGAAACTATGCTTACTCCTTGGAAGGAAAGTTATGACCAATCTAGATAGCATATTCAAAAGCAGAGACATTACTTTGCCAACAAAGGTCTATCTAATCAAGGCTATTGTTTTCCCAGTGGTCATGTATGGATGTGAGAGTTGCACTGTGAAGAAAGCTGAGTGCTGAAGAATTGATGCTTTTGAACTGTGGTGTTGGAGAAGACTCTTGAGAGTCCCTTGGACTGCAAAGAGATCCAACCAGTCCATTCTGAAGGAGATCAGCCCCTGCCTGGATTTCTTTGGAAGGATTGATGCTAAAGCTGAAACTCCAGTATTTTGGCCACCTCATGTGACTCCAATGAGTCTTCTCATTGGAGAAGACTCTGATGCTGGGAGGGATTGGGGGCAGGAGGAGAAGGGACGACAGAGGATGAGATGGCTGGATGGCATCACTGACTCGACGGATGTGAGTCTGGGTGAACTCCAGGAGTTGGTGATGGACAGGGAGGCCTGGCGTGCTGCAATTCATGGGGTCGCAAAGAGTTGGACACGACTGAGTGACTGAACTGAACTGAACTGAACTGATGCTTTCAGCATTAGGATTCTCCATTAATCACTACAAGTGTAAATACAGTTTAAAAATTCCCTTAAATGTTTATTTCTTCTAGAGAAATCCAATTAGATCTTTATATCTACCAGCGTATTCTTTCAATTCATATGCATTTGAGGTTAGAATAGTCTGGAGAATTGTAGAGAGAGGACTAAACCTGGGATAACAGCTTAATTAATATGAAGAAGATATGTAATAAAAGCTATATTTCTTTGTTCACTCTTATCTCTGTTGGGGTATGTACCATTAGTACATATTTTAGAGGATGCAGCAAGCTAAATGTAATTTTGTACAGGTCAATTCATTAAAAATATTTTCACTTTTTCTCCTTCAAATTAAATGAATGAAATAAGACAAGGGACCAGTTAATCATTTTAGTAGCTAGGCTCTAGGGAATTGAGGTCAGTAACCTTGGTGGGCTGATAAATGAATTTGATACCAAGGAGGACTGGCAAGATCAGGTTTCTGGTTGCCTTGTTTTAATCATTTATGTGTTCCCTATTATTCATAGAGAGAGATACAGTGCTAGGAGCTCCAAACTCAAGTTCATCAATATTGCACAACAGACACTGGTGTTCCCAGGAAAACTAAGTCAGAATAGTGCTGATCACCAGAAAATGTGAAAGCCAAGGCAATGATTTGTCTGTGAACCTGACGTCTTTAAATCTAACTTCAAGTCCTATGTGCATAGATGCAATAAATATAACTTGGTTTTAACTCTATTTGTGTACTTTTGTTGTTGCTATTCCATCACTAAGTCGTGTCCTACTCTTTGTGATCCCATGGGCTATCGGCCGCCAGACTCCTTTATCCGTTGTATTTCCTAGGCAAGAATACTGGCGTGCGTTGGCCATTTTCTCATCCAGGTGATCTTCTGACCCAGGGATCAAATCTGCGTCTCCTGCATCGTCAGGAGAATTCTTTACCACTGAGCCACCTGGGAAGCATATATACTTTTAGGGTGTCACTTAAAATATTTCACCCTGTTTTTCATTGCTATTGTTTTCTTGTTATGAACCTGCCATATAACATGTCCTCAGCATATCATAAATGTTTCAGAAGTAAATGAAGACACAAATGCTTGTAGAGGAACACACAGTATGTACCATGCATGGACAGCATCTCCCTGCGATGCAGGCACGTAGAGAGTCAGACTGCCCTTTGAGGAGTGTAGGATGTTGTGTGTCAGTCAGAGACCATCTGTTCGGTTCACCTGCCTGGCTGCCTTCAGTGTTGCTTCTGAAATTCAGAGTGTGTTGCCTAAAGCAGCTGCTCAGTCCATCCCAGAAAAGCAGACCTGGTGCAATGCAGAGCCCCAGCTGTTCAGATGTCTTCCCTCCATCTGTCAGAGAATCAGGGCGGTAGACCCTGTGGAACTCAGGGGCTCACCCCATGCAAACATGGGTGTTTTCAAAGGGTAGCAGTAAAGTAAGATGAATTGATGGATGAAAACCTGGGTTGTATCCCAGTGGATCACTTCAGCACATATTTTTCTCATCAATATGATGAGATGTACATGACCCGTATATAGGTCCCTTCCAGACCTATTAATAAAACTCTGCGATGTATTGCCTATAACATTCGAGAAACATACATATCAGGCTCATCTCAGCTGTGGCTGTACAAACCACTGGCTTCAAACAACACAGCTCACACTTTTTCACTCTGCCATGATGGAATAATCATGAAATAACAGTGAGAAATTACCCCTGATGACAACGTGGTTAACTAACTACTTAGTATTTATTCTAATTAAATAAGCAAAATCTTTGATAACTTTTGTGACCTTGGTAGACTGTTAAGTGAATTGGATCCCAGGGAGGGCTGGCAAGATCAAGTCTCTGGTTGCTTGCTTTTAAACATTCATAGGCACCTGTAGTCTGTGTGTGTGTTAGAGAGTCACTTAAATAGGGAATAAACGATGTGTAAGAACAAAACTGTTTGCTGAATAGACTGCATTCTTTACCCCAAATCAAATTGACTATCATCAGGGTATAATTGGAAACTATTTTTTTAGTACAAAAATGTCAGGTCAGGTCTTTTAATTTCTCTTAGTGCCCCTGATCACTACACACAGAAGAGGAAAGTGAGTTTGGTGACAGATTCGCTTCATCTACTGGTTTGTGTCCTGTTGTTGAATTTCTTCTAATTGATTTTCTTTTGAGAGCTTTGTTGTTGTTGTTGTTCTGTTTTTAAATTTAGGAGTTATCATTCACTAAATATAGTTGTAGATTATGCACTGAATATGTTTTTTTTTTTAAAATTCTCTGAATGAATAACCAGTGAATGCCCCTAAACATTCATCGTCAAAAGCACAATATTGATCCTAACAAACATAAACATTAGAATACATCAACTGAGGCAATGCATAGATTATCTATTGATTAAAAAAACTATCTTAGAACTCTAAGACTGGCATTAAATAGGACTATCCATTTATCTTATGAGTCAGTGTTTTTTCAAAATTTTTGACCATGATCCACAATATGTATTTTTTACTATGATGTAGTATATATGTGTGTATCTGAAGAAAAGTTTTACTAACATATTTTTCTTACTATGTGTGATGTGCTCTGATATTTTAAACAGTCTCTTTTATTATTTTTTTTAAATTATGGCTATAATTCACTAAATTGATTCATGATCCACTAATGGGTAGTGACCTACAGTTTGAAAAATAGTGTTTGAAGCTAATATACTATCAAGCTTATATATATATATATATATACACATATATATACATATATATATGTGTATATAACAAATATCAACAAGCCATGTTTTAATGAAGCAGCTCTACAGTGAATATTTGTTTAAAATTAGCAACAATATGGATCGCTTTCATAGTTATTGATGGAGGTTTAGGCCAGGGGCTACTAGTTGCTTCCTGCAAAGACCCATCAGTATCCATGTTTCTCTGGCAGTTAGGTGTGATCATGTGACTGAATTTTTGCCAAGGATATGAGTGGAGGTGATTGTGTTTCCTCTAGTCCTGCCTATATAAACCTCCCCACAAAATCCCTGGCCCTCTTCCCACACATGCTGCTGGCTGAATAGAGAACTCTGATGGTTCTCAGGAGGAAGAGTCCACCTCCAGTCCATTTGTGCTGCCATGTAAATAAGGAATTCTCCTTTGTTATGATGAGTCAATGAAATTTCAAAGTTTTGTAGTAGTTTGCTTATCCTGAACAAATTGTTCAGTTCAGTTCAGTTCAGTGCTCAGTTGTGTCCGACTCTTTGCTACCCCATGAATCGCAGCACACCAGGCCTCCCTGTCCATCACCAGCTCCCGGAGTTCACTCAAACTCACGTCTGTCAAGTCTGTGATGCCATCCAGCCATCTCATCCTCTGTCGTCCCTTCTCCTCCTGCCCTCAATCCCTCCCAGCATCAGAGTCTTTTCCAATGAGTCAACTCTTCGCATGAGGTGGCCAAAGCACTGGAGTTTCAGCTTTAGCATCATTCCTTCCAAAGAACACCCAGGACTGATCTCCTTTAGAATGGACTGGTTAGTCTCCTTCAAAAGTCTGTTGTGTTGCATTTGCCTCCACTTCGTCTTCCTTCAATCCATGTGTTATAGTGTAGCTTCAATGGCCTTCCCATATAAACTAATCATGACAAGTCTCTCCCCCTCATGCCTAAGAGATTCCAATGGCCTCAGATTGCCTTCAGGATAAAGCCCAAACTCCTTAATGTGGCCCTCAAGACTTTATCTGGTTTTGGCCCACCTATCTTTCTGGTTTCATCTCTCACCTTGTTTACCATCTCTTATCTCTCTCCCCTTACTCTCTTCATTTTGATTACATAGGCCTTTTCTCACTTGTTTATACTCATTCTCTCTCTGGCCACAGGGCTTGTGTATATCCTATTCCTTCTGCCTAGAATATAGGTCTATAACATGTTGTCTATGAAGATGCAGATAATAAATATTTTAGACTTTGCAAATCATATAATTTCTTTCCCAACTACTGAAATCTGCCATCTTATCCAAAGGCAGCTGCAGACACTGAGTAAATGAGTGGGCATGGCTATCAGCTGATCAAATATATATTTATAAATGTATGTGATGAGCTGGATTTGCCCCATGGCCTTTAATTTGCTGACCCCTGGCCCAGAATGTTCTGTCTACCCTTTTTCCTAATGAACAGCCCTATATACCCTTTATCTCTTCCCCAAGCGAAACTTCACTGATACCCCTAAGTCAAAACCTCCTATTATATAGTCTCATAATTCCATATATTAATACCTTTATGATACTTATTACACTGGAAATACTACACTGCCCATTAGTGGTCAGAAGGAGTCTACAAGCCTCTTGCTTATTCATCATTATTCATTCACAGCTATTCACTCATTGTTATGTGCAATAAATGAGCACCTGTGATTTGTCACCTTGGACATAAGACAGAGTAAAAAAGGTCATTGTTCTAGCCTCTGTGATTTAAGATAATATATTCACCCATTTGATGAGTTGACAAATTGCAAGGAGAATTCCAAGGTATGTAAGACATGAAGTCATTACTTTGATTATGGGGATGGTTGTTTTCCTATCTGAAAAATAAAAATGAGAAAAAAAACTCTCAAAACTGAAAGCAATAAAAATAGTGCTTTTGGGGGATTTCCTGGTGGTCCAGTGGCTAAAACTCCATACTCCTAATGCAGGAGCCCAGGTTTGGAACCTGGTTGGGGAAATAGATCCCACATGCTGCAGCTAAGACCCTGTGCAGCCAAAATAAATAAATAAATATTTTTTAAAAGTAGTGCTTTTGGCACCTTGAGTATAATGTTCTTACAAGTGTAGTCATTTGATTTGCAGGATTGTTGTTTAGACGCTAAGTCATATCCGACTCTTTTGCAACCCCATGGACTGTAGCCCACAGGCTCCTCTGTCCGTGGGATACTCCTGGCAAGAATATTGGAGTGAGTTGCCATTTCCTCCTCCAGGGGATCTTCCCAACCCAGGAATCGAACTTGCGTCTCTTGCATCGGTAAAGGATTCTTTACCAGTGAGCCACCTGGGATGCTGTTGGTTGAGTATGGAATGTATTGCCAACCCAACCACTAATTTTCTCCTTTCCATGTGCTGGTCAACCTGGGCAAGTTTTGTAGTTTTCTTTTTGGCTTTCTAAGCCTAAAATATCTAGAGACTTTTACCTGTCAGACTTGAGAAGCTGCTGCGCAAACAGAGTTGGAACCGGGTGCCACACTGCCCACCTCGACTTTGGTCAGAAACAGATGGGTTCATCCAGCCCTCTTGATTCCTTATGTTACATGGTAGCTCTTTTCTGCAAAGAAGGCCCAGAGAAAAGAAAATACCGTATCAGTGAATGCAGACATAGAACCCAGACTTTCCAGATGATTCTGGGTGTTGCTGACTACGTGTATAAGTTTATATGGAAAGAGGCTAAGAATATCTTGAGCAAGACTTGACATTATTGCTCATACTTCAGTTTAAGAGGGAAGCTGTCGCCAAGCACAGACTAGATCAGGCACTGGTAAGCTTCACACCCAGCTCTGATGGATTTCAGCAGGCTAGAAGTGAAAGTTGTTTTCAAAGCAGAGTCACTTTAAATCAAATACAAAAAATCACGGGTTCCTCCTCGTCTCCTCCTCAACCAGCTGCATCTGGTCCATAGATTTGTTTGGTTTGGCTTTCATAGTGTTTAAATAAAACCCCAAACTGGATTTGTTGATACGGGAGATTTTGTATAAAAAGCTAGATTTCTGGCATCTGGGAAATCTGGCAACTCTGGGTGGTATTCCCATGTGGGAGGGTGGCTGGATGCTGTGCAGCTCAGAAGAGTCACGGACTTGCCTAAGACCCTATCCCTGACTGACCACCTTCATTCACGCAAGCCACAGGAAGTTTGTGTTTTCCCTTGCCAGATAGAAAATAGGCTCAGGGGCATAGAAATATTTTGATGTTTTAAAGAAAACAGCTCTTATTAATCCCACTGTGTTACTTGGATATTTGTATATCACTTTGTATTTTTATAAGTATCTTCCCCTCAAAGAACTCAAAAGACTATGCAAAAGTTGAAGTTAAAAACCCATGGACCGTTCCTGGTCAAGTGGACTAGATGTCCTGAAAGATGGCTGAGTTTAGGAAAATACCTGGTTGGAAGGGCTGCAGAAGGACCGCACCTAAAAGGGCACCCTCTTCATGCCAGGAGTCTCTCTGTGGGTCTTTGAAGGACTCCGAGAAGGGGAGCCAGTGAGAATAGACATTCTCATTTTGTCTGTGGGGTTAGATGGAAGCACAGAAGTGTCCCCTTCAGCCCACAGGGACTTGACAGGGACCTGGCCACCGGGCAGGTCTTATGCCAGCAGACACACTTAGAACATGAAACTTAAAGGATAAGTCACAATTCACCAAATGAATGAGGACTTCAGAGGCAAGCAAGTCAGAAGGAACGAAGTGAGCACAAGCTTAGAAACATCAGTAACAATATTGGGTGTTGGAGGAATCATGATAATGGAGCAATCATTAATAATGTAATTAATAACATTAATAACAATATTGGGAAATGGAGAAATTTCCATTTTCCTCAATTGTATCCCCTGTAATACAGGAGCATTTATGCCAGTTACACTGTTGACTAGAGCCTCATGCGAAGAGTTGACTCATTGGAGAAGACTCTGATGCTGGGAGGGATTGAGGGCAGGAGGAGAAGGGGACGACAGAGGATGAGATGGCTGGATGGCATCACTGACTCGATGGATGCGAGTCTGAGTGACCTCCGGGAGCTGGTGATGGACAGGGAGGCCTGGCGTGCTGTGGTTCATGGGGTCAGCAAAGAGTCGGACACGACTGAGTGACTGATCTGATCTGATCTGAGAGCCCTTTTAGAGCCTGCTACTCAAAGACTGGTCCATGGATCAGTAGCATCATTACCCAGGAGCTTGTTAGTAACAGTATTCCAGAAACTATTTCAGAGCCACTGAGTCAGGTGCCCAGAAGATTCACATACACACTAAAATTTGAAAAACATGTCTTATGAGAGTAATGAAGTTTGGGACCTGATAATAATAGAGGGATTTTTCTTTCTTTTTTCCCCCTCCTTTGCTTTAGAGCTCATCTGGCCATGAAGCTAAATATACTTGAAACCTCAAAACAATGGAAATAATGCCCAATATGTCAAGATGGGTGGCATGGAGGCCCAGAATAAATAGTAGAATTACTATTGTTTCATTTTTAAGAAGCTATTTTTTTCCCTAAATAAATTGAGTTTCAGTTAGCTCATCATTTTTAAAAATCATGTAGATAGTAGATATAACCAAGATCAGGTAGAAATAGTCTCTTTAAAACAATGAAGCCCAGGGTTGCTTTTTGGATTCAAACACTAATAAAAGGAATATAGATTCTTGAGTTATTTATTACATTCACGAGCTTACTTAAATTCCAGTTTATGGCAGGAAGCTATATAAAAATATTCTTACTTTTTTCATTTAATGAGTACTGGAGATGATAGATTGGCCTCTATGTGAGATAAAGGTATCATTATTGAATGCACACTATGTATCTAACTCTTCACATAGTTCATAAAGTCTCCACAACAGGCAAGAATCAGCCTTAATTTATAAATGGGAAACTGAAGATCATAGACATTAAGTTCCTTATGTAAGGTCAGAGGATTATTGTTTTGCAGTTAAGATCTAAACACACACTTGAATCTGAGTCCCACATTATTTTCCTTTCCCTCCAAGGTACCCTGGACTGAACTGAAGATTTTTCACTTCTCTCTTACCTAGCAAGTTTTCCTTTGATCTTCACCATCAGAGTGGAAAAACTTTTTTTTTTTTTTTCCCTTAACTTGATTTCATCTTTCCTATTTCCAACCATTGGTCTTCCCTGGTGCGTCAGTGGTAAAGAACCTACTTGCAAATATGGGAGATATGGGTTCTAGTCCTGAGTCCGGAAGATCCCCTGGAGAAGGAAATGGCAACCCACTCTAGTATTCTTGCCTGGGAAATCCCATGGACAGAGGAACCTGGTGGGCTACGGTTCATGAGGTTTCAAAGAGTCCGACACGACTGAGGGAATAAACACACATGCACACACCCAGTTACAACCATTAAAACAAACAGAAATACTAGCTGTATTTCTAGTGATGTTTTTTCTTGATTATAGAATCAGGTTCATTTGGTAAAATTTGGAAAATATGGAAGAACACAGTGAACAAATGAATACCACTCATAATCCTATCACTCAAAGATAACCCTACCACTCAGAGATAACCACTATTCACGTATTATATGCTTCCATTGACAATGAATATATATAGCTCATTAAAAATAGACTCATGCTGTGTAATTATTTTATAACAAATGTTTCCTCATGTCAATGGATATTGTTTCTACAATATACTTTTCAAGGTTCCCTAATATCCTACACATAGATATAACAATGTAAAGTGAAGGCCACATTCTAAGTACCTTGGCAATGTTATCTCACACAAACACAAAATTTAGTAAGTGGTTTTATTATCTTCACTTTATATGAGAAATGGGGGGCCCGCAGAAATAGTGCAGTGTTATTTGATTTGGATTACATGTCCTTCAATGACAGAGTTAGGACTGGAACTCTCAGAGTCTAGATTTAGAGCAACATCCTTAGTCCCTTTACTCAATAAGTCTCACTGGAGCTTCAGGAGTCCTTTTAAGAATAGCAGATAGATTTTCATTAAATTCTTCAATGTAGCACAGCCACAGTCCATTTTTATGGACCAGTGTCATGGTTCCTTTTTTTTGCTTTATCCTTTCATCTCCTTCACAAGCTTATATTTATTTATAGTAGTAATTATCTTTGTCATCAATTGAGACTGTGTGTAGATGTGTACCCTATCCCACATCCTGACAAATTCAATAAATGGTAGAGAAAAATAATTGTTATATACATATGTCTTTTAATTTTCTCCCCTTCTTTCCCCTCTTCTCTCCTCTTCTCCTTCCTTCCTTCCTTTCTTCCTGTCTTTCCCCTATTCTTTATTTCTTTGCTAGGTTTTAGCTATTTGGTTTTATTCACCAGGACCAAGCTACCCTAAAATACATACAGTATTTTATGAGAAAAAGAAGCTTGCTTTCATCATTCCAAATGAAACCTTTGGGCATTTCAAGTAATACATGTTACAGCTTTGAAGAATAAAGATATTGAATGGTGAGAATTTAAAAATATCGAAGGGACTTTCAGGTGGCAATTTTTATAATCTAAAACCTTAAAAAAAAACTGGGAAACTTAAAAAGCAAAATTTTATAACCTGAGTTGTCTCTTTACACATTTATGAAAACTGTGGAAATTTTGTGGAAAAACAAATCTTCATATGAAAAGAGAACTTGGAAATTTTAAACTATGTGTTGTTATTTTGTTTCCCAGAGCTGATACAGGAACAGTAAACCACAAGTGAAACTGCTAGATGACACTAAGAGTAGTAATGTTAATTTTCTGATGTCAGAAAGATGGAAAAAGGAAGTACACACTTCTGCAATTGAACTAAGGCACCTCAGCGATGCCGGCTTCGGGTGAAATGATGAGTCTGCCACTAACAGAGTTTCCTTACAAGCAGGCCGTGGCCAAAAGGACATCAACAGACAAGATGCCAAAATCATCAGCAAGACCTGCCATTGGATTCCTTTGAATCTTTTCTGTGAGTGCTGGTATTAATCATTGAACTTATACACGGGAATGCCATAATATCATAAAATTTATCTCACTTTGCTTCACTGAGACTATTTTACTAATGAATGATTGAAAAAATAAAAACAAGAAAATGGTAAAGAGCAAAAGATTTGGCATGGTTTGAATCCCAGTTCTGCAATGTACTTGTTTTGTTTTTTGCCAGCTCTGGATCCCTACCTTCATCTTCTGGAAAAATCACCTTTTTCCCTTAGGGAAATCCTCTTTTCTTATGTTGTGTCAATAATCAAGATCTCTGCCCTCCTTTGAAAAATGGTAAGGCATGTTACCCAAACCTTACCCAAGGCATGTTACCAATCAGATTCAACTTCCCAGAAATTAGGCCATGTCCAAAGGAAGTGAGCAGAATAGATCATCTCTATGGTAGTTTTCTTGAAGGAAGTGATCTGTTAGTTCCTGCTACCTAGATGTTGGAAATTTTTATGTTTCCTATTAGTCCAATGGGCCAGTTATTTGTTCTCCCTTGATTCTGTGAGGTACTCCATGCTCTTCCATTATGTTTCAGTTTTACTTAAATTAACCAGAATTTGTTTTTCTTTGATTCAACAAAGAACTTCAAAAATCTAAACAAATTAAGTAAATCATAACTTTAATCTCCATACACTTCAGCAAATGTAAAATATCTAGTTCAACCCAAAGCTAAATCGATTACAACAGATTTATAATAATGAGCTCAACATACTTGACAATACTAAAAAATATTTTGATAACTGTGGAATATTTACATCATCTTCTTGGAACTTACTTCATATGTAAAATTTTGAAAACTGGGACTTCTTGCAGGTTCAGTGGTTAGAACTCTGTGCTTCCAGTGCAGGGGATTTGTGTTTGATCTCTGGTTGGGGAACTAAGATCCCACATGCCTGGTGGCACAGCCAGGAAAAACAGAAAGAAAGAAAAAAAAAAGAGAGAAGAAAAGAGTGCCTGTATGTAGGACTTGTGAAGATTAAATGAGAAGGTGCCTGGAAAATGTCTAGCACAGCACCTCTTAGAGTAAGTGATCTCTATCTATTGGCTTAGTGGAATACTGATCTGGTATTCAGTTTTAATAAATAGATTTGGTCTGAAAAAAAAAAGGAACCAGTTTCTATAAAAGCATCTAATCAATATTTTCACCGTGCAAGTGAGCAGTTTTAATTTCCCTTAGAAATTTATTGTGGTGGTGGTGGTGAAGTTTAAGTCGTGTCCTTCTCTTGCAACCCCATGGACTGTAGCCTGCCAGCCTCTTCTGTTCATGGGATTTCCAAGCAGGAATACTGGAGTGGGTTGCCATTTCCTTCTCCAGGAATTTTCCTGACCCAGGGATCAAACTCAGGTCTCCTGCACGGCAAGCGGTCTTCTGCATTGAAAGCGGTCTTCTGCATTGAAAGCGGTCTTCTGCATTACAGTTGGATTCTTTACCAATTTTGCTTTAAATAATGAAGTGATCTATTAAGGAGGTATTTTCAGATGTATGTCAATTGAGGGAATAACTAATTTAGTCTTCTCTGTATATGTATATTAACATAGATGTGTATTTGGTTACATAATAGAGCCAACTTGACTTGTTCTTAAGATTTTGTAGAAAATAGATGTACAGAGAATTAAAACCAAATCCGGGATATCCTCAGCTATTCATTCTAATACATTAATCTCATTCTAGTTGGCATTTGGCATAGAAAATCTTTAGTTAAAGCTTCTTCTGCTAAAGCTGAAGTTTAAGAGTGTCAGGTCATTTTTTTATGTTTCCACAGTTTTCAAAATTTTACTCATTATGGGGAAAGCACACCAGCAACTGCTTTTCCCAAGAGCCTCGCCAATGAACTGACATTACAAAAGCCATTTAGCCTGCTCTGATGAGGCAGTCCAATTCTGCTAGCAGAATGAGAGGAGGAAGGTGTTGTGAAAGGCACTTATCCAACAACCATTCCTCTTTGATAGCCAACAGAATCCTAATTTCATCCAGATTCCTAAGTCTCAAGGCAGGTGGTGATCTCCAGCAAATGAATCTCATGCATCTTAGCCATCATGGTAATTTGGTTCCTATTTGCCGGTAGTTGATCTAGTGTTTTGCATGTGACCAACTTCTGGCTGAAAAGGTGTAAGGGAATCTGTTGAGAGAAGGAGCTTCTAGAAAAGAGATTTTTCCTGGTTAAAAAATGTAGAGACTTGTGAAAAGCCTTTTGACCTTTAAGCCTTTCTTCTTGTCTTGAAAGTAGCTAAGTCAGGATGACTTCCTTGTAGCTATATCCATTTTCCTGTAACCATGAAGTGATGAGATAACTGGGTAAAAAGCCAATATACTAAAAATGGCAGAGTGGAGATATAAAAACAGCCTGAACACTTGATGTCATTTTTAGCCACTGCTCCTAAAATGGAACCCAGAACTGTGTACCCCTGGACAACTTGTTAACTGAGATCGTTGAATGTCTTCCTTACTTTTCTCTTACTTGTAGCTGAAAGCATTTCTAAGAGCATTCACACTTATACACCTTTTCTAAACCCCTTAGTTTTAAATGCTTTACCAGACAAAAGGATCATTGTCTGACAATAGAGAGAAGAGACCCTGGAAATTCCTGCATTTTTATCTCTCAAAAATGAGCTAGAAATTCTGTTCAGTGTTTTACTAGCAGATATCTCGGGAGTGGGGGTGGGGTAAAGGGGAGTGGGGGAGATTTTTGTATGTGCTACAACTGTCAGATTAAGTACCTTCCAGTATAGCAAGTTTAGTTTGCTAGACAATCTTACAATAAGAGATTGTGAATGGGACCTGTAAGGAAAATTCTCAGTTGTCCTGTCTTGGAGAGAATTTTAGAATCAGGATCAAAGAAATCAATTACTGATAGCCTGGAATGCAAAGCATTCTTCAGTATCTACAGAAATTAGGAGTGGGGCATTCGTTTGCATAGAAAGTAGCAAAACTTTGAAAACATGTTGCATATTAAAAAATAAAAATAAGAGAGCAGTGTTGTATTACTATAGGGAGAATTGTAGCCTCTTGAACTCCATGGCCTATTTTTCACAGATAGAGAATTCTAGAAGCTGTCATCACAAAGACTGCTGTGCTCTTGAAGATGCCCTGCAGGTTTTCAATGTTGAGGCAATTTCCTGAATGGATAATGTGCCTGAGAAGAAACTTCTGAGGGAAAAAAACTTGTTTTTTCAGTTAGCAGAATGACTTTCAAACGTTTTTTTAAACCATGACTCACAATAAGATATGGGCTTCCCAGGTGGCTCAGTAGTTAAGAATCTGTCTGCAAAGTAGGAGATGCAGGAGATACGGGTCTGATCTCTGGGTTGGGAGGATCCTCTGGAGGAGGAAATGCAACCCACTCCAGTATTCTTGCCTGGAGAATCCCATGGACAGAGGAGCCTGGTGGGCTACAGTCCATGGGATCACAAAGAGTTGGACACGACAGAGATATACATTTTACGTATCTAGTATAAAGTATATATGTGTATGAACATATACCCGACTGAAATCAGTTCAGACACTCAGTTATATCTGACTCTTTGCAATCCCATGGACTGCAGCACGTCCATCACCAACTCCCAGAGCTTACTCAAACTCACGTCCATTGAGTCGGTGGTGCCATCTAACCATCTCATCCTCTGTCATCCCCTTCTTCAACCTTCAATCTTTCCCAGCATCAGGGTCTTCCAATGAGTCAGTTATTCACATCAGGTGGCCAAAGTATTGGAGCTTCAGCTTCAGCATCAGCATCAGTCCTTCCAGTGAATATTCAGGACTGATTTAGGATGGACTGGCTGGATCTCCTTGCAGTCCAAGAGACTTGCAAGAATCTTTTCCAGCACCATGACTGAAATAAGTTTCACGAAAAGATACTTGTTCTTTTATTGTGTGATGTCTTCTCAAATATTCCAATCTAGTCATTCTGTTTTTCTTTCCATTTTTTAAAAGGGGTGTTTTTAACTTACTAAACTGATTTCACCACCTGCTAACGGGTTATCACTTGCAGTTTGTAAAAGCACTGAGTCAAGATAGTTTCTGCAGCAAGTTACAGCTCGTATGAGTTCAACAGGTTTGAGCAATGTGGAAACTTGTCTTACAGAGCAGAAATCCCAGAGACAGGGCGGACTTCAGAGCTGCTTGTCATCAGTCGCCAGGTCTGATCTGTCTTTGTCTCTGATCTGACTTCTACAGTGCCGTCTTCAATCTTAGGCTGCCTTCCTTGCCAGCTTAATAAAGTTGGTGTGTTAGACATTTTCAGTTATTCCGTCAGATCCACCCTCTGCCTTTCTCTGTCTGCCCTGGGCCTTGCAAGACCCAGCTGTATGGGTTACATGAGCAGGCACCCTTATCTCCTGACTTCTGCCTGGATTCCACCAGTTGAAAGACCCTTCAGGAAACTGAGCATAGAGAATGAAACTGAGGTATTTGCTTGCTTATCTGTGAGGTCAACGTGTACTAATCACATTCGTTCACCCAGGTAATTAAAATACCCTAAATCAAAGAGCACTGAGACAGATTGTTCCATACTGAAGCCTCTGGCTTCAGCTTCTAGAAATTCTCTTGTTGATGGTATGGGTTGAGTTGCTCCTTCTGGGAGCAACTCCATGTGAAGGCAAGATGGAATTCCCTGGGGCCCTGGCCTCGGAGGTTAGGTTGACAGTGGCCACTCATCCCAGGTATTTCACCAGCATCTCCCCTGGACTTTTACAAACTCAGCCATGACTGTTTTGACTTCGCTCACCATCTTTGTCCTTCTCTGCCACAGTTGCGCCTCCTTGTTCTTCACATCTCTCCACCCTCTCCCAGGAACCTTTGCTCCTTTCTCTTTCCAAAGCTTTTACTTGTGTCAATTGAGTGACAGTCACAGTAACTCCTGGGACTGTGACGCCATCCTACAGGCTTTTTATCATTTTGTGAAGTAGGCAAAGGTTTAGAGCAGTTGTTTGGGTTCTGAGGACCTTCCCTGGTGGCTCGGATGGTAAAGAACCTGCCTTCAGTACGGGAGACCCGGGTTCAATCCCTGAGTTGGGAAGTTCCCTGGAGAAGGGAATGGCTACCCACTCCAGTATTCTTGCCTGGACAATTCCATGGACAGAGGAGCCTTGAAATCTACAGTCCATGGGGTGTCAAAGAGTTGGACATGACTGAGTGACTTTCACTCATGTTCTGAGAGCATCTAAGTGAATTTCTCTAACCTCAAAGTCAGCTAATGAAGGAGGAAGTATTTGAGGTACATGGTACAATTGGAAGGCCTATCAGAAGACCTAGGGAATTAGGATGTGTTTGGGGAAAAGATTGAATTCCACATTTAAAGACAAAGACATTTAACATCTGCCCAAGTTCTCTCTCATTCCATTTCTTTCTTTTCTTTCCTTTTCTCCCTTGCTTCCTTTCTTCCTCCCTTCTTCCCTTCTCTTCTTACTTCCTCCCTCCCTCCCTCTTTCTTTCTTTCATCTAGCCATCCATCTATCCATCCAACCACCCATCCATCCCCAACCTACCTACTTATTACATTTATACATTTGTTAGTCACACCTACGTACTTATATATCACTAGGTAACAGCTGCTAGACAACTGCAGTTCTTTGTTTTTACATAGAGAGCATATTTCAAGGAAGTGAACTTGTTTCTTTTTTTAAGAAACAGTCTTAAAATTACCTTCTGAGTTGCTTAGTTTAGGGAAAGTAAAAACTCGGTGTTGCTTGTGGAATGCTGGGTCCTTGGGGCAAGCACCCGCCCCGAATCTGGGCTATGTCACCGCCTCCTAGTCCCCGAGGCCTCTTCTCGGGTCTGGTTCACTGGTGGGCCATGGGTGGTGACTTCTCTGGAAAGTTATTTCATAACATGTTTGCACATTGTTTTGGAGTAAAGGTTGCCAGAGACTGAGGTGTTGGTTTCCATTTTATTTACCCTTCTAAGAGGAGACTTTGTAGTAAAGATGTTTTTCTAAGGAAATTTTTCACCTTGGGGATGGATCCACATTTTGGTAAACAATTAGATTGTACAAATTTAGTATATCACCTTTAAGAAAAAGTATACAATGGTGGTTATGAATTAAATATTTATTGTGAATTTTTAAAAAATCTCAACAAATTGCACTTTAAAAATATATCATATACCATAAACATCACATAATCCAGAAAAACGATGTAATATTTATAATTATTGAATTGCTTTGGCACACCTCTTTAATATTATCTTATATTATGGCTGTGTACTCCTAACTTTTCTCTTCATGTGATAATAGCTTTTAAAAATAATTTTTCATGAAGAAAATAAAAAGTAATTCAGTCTGCTAATATGTTTGATTGAAATTTATTTCTTCTTATTGATGATTGGGATGAATCAGACACTCAACTTCTCACAGAAGTTTTCTGTAATATTGCTAAATATTTGTGTTTTATAGAAGGAATTCTGATTAATTCTATTCTCATAACTATTACAAAAAAAGCAAAGAAATATGTTTCATTTATTATTGCAAATTTACTTTTATCATGCATGTTCTTTTTATGAATTTTCATAAGAATTTTATTTATTTTTCTCTTTTTTTAAGCTTTAAACTTCCTATTTTTTTTTTTTTTTTTTTGAATTGGGGTATAATTTATTAACAAATATTGTGGTAGTTTCAGGTGAACAGTGAAGCAGCTCAGTCATACATATGGCTGAGTTTCAAGCATGTTCTTGACAGGAGAGAATTTCCAATTTGATTAGATGTCATGAGAAATAAATATTCCACTTAAGATTTTAAATGTCTGCTGATTGGAGAATTTTCCATGGACTAGTTTTTGGTTTCACATGTTTCAAAAATCTTTTCTCCTCCATTGTTGGTAGACTGTGATGCTAAGTGCCATAGGAAACATTCATATATTGATACAACTCCTGGGCCCCATCCTTTAAAAAAATTTTTTTTTAAAGTATAGCTGATTTACAATGTTTCAGGTGTACAGCAAAGTGATTCAGTTATACATATACATATATATTATACCTATATACTTATATTCTTTTTCTCATGAAAATTAGTGATCATTTTTATTTCTCTTAATAGTTAACTTTGTCCAAGAAGAATTTTCCTTTTATGTTTCCTTCAGAAAAGCAATAACAATAGTATCAGAATAATCACCATGCAATATGAGTTGAATGTGTGAGACAGACTTTATATATTATTGCATTCACTTATTGAGGCAGATGGTATCATAACTTTCTTACCAAACTCAACAACAACTACTTGCCCAAGACCACAAACTTGTAAGTGAGAAAACTTTTGAAACCTGGTCCGTTTATCCCCAACACTCATGTTCTTTCCTTTCAATGGTCCTGCCCTTCGGATTTAAATCAAATGGGTGTACAAAAGTATTCAAGGAAACAGAGTCTTCTTTGCCTCTCTCTAAGGAACTGGCCAACACTTGTAATCTGGGACCTTGAACCAATAATTCTAACTCAGTGTGACTCTCTTTCTGTTCATCCCACATCATTCTTGGCCCTCATGGTCTGGTCTGGGATGTGATGCTAGACCTTGCTTATCATCTTCATAAGGTTGAAGTTCTCTGTCTTTCTGACTGAGATGCTGGGCCTGTTTTACTTCCTGTGACCTTTGTCTGTGTTCAATATCAGCATCATTTTTTCCCATGATGATGAGGGTGGGGGAGCAGGAGGGCACAATAGTGTGAGTGTCAAACTTGAAACAAGATTCTCATCTCCAGGTCTGTGGTTCCAAACTCTATATGAGAGCTCCCTGGGTCACCCCAAGAAATTCACAGAGATGCCAAGGAATGATGCAAATTTCTGAGGAAAACAGCAACACTCAACATCTACCAAATAGCACATGAACCAATGGCTCAAGGGAGTTCATGGCTTCAAAATGAGATCACATTACACTTCTTTTGATGACGTCTATCTGTGCAAAGCTCTTTTTTAGAGATTGTTGAGCTAAAAGGAATTTTATCTGATTCTAAGCTTTCAGAAGCTGTGTAGGGCCTAACAAGTAGGCACAAACATCCTATCATTAAGTAGTGGTGACTGTTTAAGAAGGAAATAGTTATTATTTCTCCTCTCAAATTATGCTTTTTTTCCCCCTAAACATCTAGTGAATTGTTAGGACATAAGGACTTACTCAGTTGCTTGGACCTACCTACTTAATAAATAGAATTTAATAAGGTATTTTTCTGGGCTCAGGCATGTCAGGAAGAAATTACTGAGACACTAACAAGCTCCATGAACAGATACTTGGGAACCTCTATTCTGGGCAACCAGCTAAAGTACTTTAGGTGTTTCCTTTTTTAATTTTTTTAATTTAACCCATTATTTACTTTATTTTGAATACATTTAGAAAATATGGTTTTACATCAGTGGCCAACTGGATTTGCTATTTCGTGAGACCCGAGTTACACAGATATATTGACGACCACAGGATACAGCTAGGCTACTCCTGGTCCTCACCAGGGGCAGACCTATTGCCATAAGACATAGAACAGATGAGGACATATGTATTTTTCAGTTAGGTTGTCTCACAAAAGAGCAGGCAAGAGAAAAAAAGAGTCTGAAGGTGAGAAAATTCAGTTTCGTCAAATAAGTCACTTGATACCCCTGCTTAGGGGGAGAGAGAGGAGGTAGGAAGAAATATCAGAAATAGTACTGGTGGCACTCTCTCCCTGTGGAAACCTGAATCAAGGGAAATGGAAGTTCTTCCTGCCTACCGGGAAGGAAGGAGTGTTCACACTTTGTAAAATGTGTGATTGGGAGGCTGGACATTGAAAAACAAGTACATCTCTGTTGTAAGACACAAAGCTAGTTGCAAATAAATTGTCATTTCTTTACTAGTGAGTTTGAAGCATTTTTCATGTTATCAAATTGCTTTAGCTCTTACATAAATTGTCTTTTCATGGTAAGTATATATTTTAAAGGTCATCAAGATTTTACCCTCTGGGAAAGGAATATTTGTGATATGTCTGGGCAGGAAACAGAGTAGAGAAAGAGCCACAGGTGAGGACAGGGAAAATATTTTATCAGTTCCTAGCATTGTCACCCATGATGAAATCATTTTCTTTTAAGTTCTCTGTATTCTTGAGATAGTTGGAATTGTTTTCCCCTGCAAATACCTTCATGCCCTCACCCCCCTCTCTTTCAGGCAAACCTGAACCGCAGATAAACTTCCACAATTGCTTTGCCTTGATGACACTGGGGAGATGGCCCTGCTGAGAAAATGCAACAACCAGCAGAACTGGAATCACTGCACATTCATAATCATAGCCCTCAGCACAGCCCTGCAAACCTGCTCAGCTTCTCCAGAAAGCTTGCTCTCATTCTCTGCAACTTCATGCCTTTTCCCTTCTCTAAGGAGGAGACGCACACTCCCACACACCCTCCACCCACTCTCAGCGATGAATCATGTATAAGGCTGTGGCGAGAAAGCTGAAAACATCAGTGAAGAAGCACTGTTGATCCCCACCACCAAATGCACACACTGCCTGTGTTTACACCTGAAGACAAACCGGTATAAACTTCCTCCTTGATGAAAAGGGAGCAACAGCTCGTCTTGTGTCAAAAATTGATCACAGGTACCCTGAAGGCCATAGCTACCTTCTTACCTGCCTCACTGTTCCCTTCCTTCCTTCCTTCTTCTCCTCCTCCCTCTTCCAAATAACTTTTCTTCTCAGTAGGACAGTCCAGAAGAAGCTTCCTCACTACACAAGTCTCTACTCCAGCACACCGTTGACTCTGGGTATCCGTGAATACGGAGGGCTGGCTGCACTACATCATTTTATTTGAGAGATCTGGGCATCCATGGATGGTCTCCATGGGGTCCAGGAACTGATTCTCTAGGATACTGAAGGACAGCTATGTAGACATCCTGCATTGCCCTCCAAACCCTCCCCTACCCTGGCCTGCACCCCCTGCACCCTGCCGGTGGCATTTCCATCAGAAGACAGTTGTCAAGGGGCTCTTCACACTTCCACCACCCTGTTAGGCTGACTGTTTTTATTAGGAGTAGAGAAAGCTCCCTAGTGGGTAGAGAGGACTAAAGAAATGGCTAGAGGACTGCTTGTGTTGGAATCTTTGTATAGTGGCTCAGGAATCTCCATATTCAATGAGTACTCCAGGTCACTCCCAGCTCCCAGGGTAAAAACAGAAATTCCTTTCTCTTATGGGTTGCAAGCAGCTTTAAAGTCATCAAACTTTGGTGGTCACGAGGGGCTGGGGACAGGCTAGGGGTTGGGCGGAATAGGGGATAACTGCTTAAAGTGTATGAAAGTTTTCTTTTGAGAAATGATGAGACTATTTTGGAACCAGAGGTGGCGATTGCATAACATTGTGAATGCACTAAATACCATGGAATTGTAAGTTTTACAATGCTAATTTTATATTATGTAAATTTCACCGCAATGTAAAACACTTACTGAGAAAAGAAAAAACAAACCTTATTTAATCCTCTCAAGCAGAAAATACTTAAAATATTTTTGATGGGCTGCTCATCAGGGAAAAAATTATAATAATTATGAGGGGGGTCTTTGTATAGGTGAATAGTTTAGAAGAATTTTGATCAACAAAATGTTGGATCACAAGGATTCAATAATATAAACTTTATTTGTATGAAACATGGCCTGGTGTCTATTATTTATCTTCACTGGGACCCTGGGGAGAAAGATAAAATAATATTTTGAGATATTATGGAAAAGTCTCTTTTATTATACCCTATTATCCAATTTGGAAACTGCTATTTGCATGAGACACTAAATATTAAAAATGCTGTACAAGTAGATTATATAAAACATGGGGAAAAGGGCTATAATTATTCAGTAATTTTCAGAATATTTCAGCTTCAGTTTCATGCCACCTCATTTTAAGACAGAGGAGAACAGCTCGCTGGGGACTAATTTGCATTGATAACATGCTGAGCCTTAATGGACCCTCTGCAAAAGCCAAGACTATGAGCGGGATCAATAGTGCATAGTCTTTACTAAGGCTTTTTAATGCATTTAACCACATTAATAAGCTTTCCGAGCTTTGATCATTATTGCTCCTTAGAGTATTAATAAGAAATACAGAATTGCATATTGTATTCCCATTAAATAAGTAAATTCATATTAGGAATCATTATGAAAACTAATTATCTAGGAAAAGCAAAGCCATGCTACTAGCTGGGAAATCCTGACATTATATTCCAAAATATGAAAATACCATTCCTTCCTGGAGCATCTTTCCCGGAGCAATATCTGAGTATGTTTCCCTAATCCACGTCTTCTCTTTTGCTTTTCTGCATGAGGGTGAGAAGCCTCTGCCTGCATAGACTTGATCTGCCTGGCTTGGGAGGGGCCTGCAGGGCTGGGAGGGAAGTCGGTATAGAGTTGGACTCAGTGCTCTAAGTTGTAGCTACTATGGATTGGATTTTCCCCTGTGTGTGTGCGTGTGCTCAGCTGTCTGACTCTTGACGACCCCATGGACTGTAGCTCGCCAGGCTCCTCTGTTCATGGAATTTTCCAGGCAAGAATACTGGAGTGGGTTGCCGTTTCCTACTCCAACCCATCCCAACCCAGAGATCGAACCTCAGTGTCCTGTGGCTTCTGCATTGGCGGGTGGATTCCTTACCACTGCACCACTGGGGAAGGACATTCCCTGTGTACTGGGCACTTTTCATCTGTTACCTTGTTCATGCCCCACAAAGAGCAATCCTCACTTCACAAACAAGAAAAAACCCACACATCTAGAAAGTGGGAGCTATGTTTTCAAGCCTGGGTGGGCAACACTATTAAATCCTTTCTCCTCTCTGAGATACTCACCCTTCTCTGCTGGGAATTAGCAAAAAGAAAAATCCTTTTCTTGCTCCAGACAGATGGGAATGAAGAGTAACTTGGAAGCAAATGAAACCCTACCTTTCTGAGGCACTGGATGGGTCTGTGCTCAATTACCCCGGAGGACCTGAGAAGTGAAAGAATTTCCGTAGAAAAATGCATTGTTGAACTTGAAAAGAGGATTACAGTCATTAAATTAGCTCCTTGACACCTCTGGGAAAAGGTAAATATCATTATAGTTTTTTCATTTAGAGAAACACTAGTGCAGAAATATTGAAGAAGTTTCTCCCATTGTCAGAGAGGTGGGAGTGAGGGGTAGATGGAAGCCAGGTTTAAATTGACTTCTCAGATTTCTTACTCTAATTACTACACTATATTTTCAAACATTAAAATGTCTCTCAAGCTTTTGGCAAGAAGTTTTAAAACATCAAAATTCAATTCTCTGCCAATTACCAGCCTTTTAATTTTGGAGTACCTAATTGAGTTTTCTGATTTTAAGGTACTTATGGGCTAGAAACTCATATGCTGTATTTGAGCCCAAAGCTGAATTTTTATAGGCAAGTTATAACCTTTCTAATAGACTTTGAACTGCAGTGACTGATCCTTGCAGGTATAACTGTAATGAGCTTTCAGCTCTTGTTTGAGTGCATTTTCCACCTGAATTCGAATCTATAATGAATCATGAGCTGATTTCCAAGCTGCCATCTCAGGAGGACAGCTGGGTGAAAAGGTCAGGGAGAACTGGTCTTTGTTTAAAGTGGTCCCAGCAAAAATATCTCATTTAAAATCTGCTGGAAGTTGGCACTTTCATTTTTTCACCTTTATCTCAGTGCCTGCACTCTGATGAGCAGAGCAGGAGAGAAGCAAAATTTTGTTAATATAATTGGGCATTAGGATCTAAGAAACCTCAGAAAGCAAAGAGGAAGTCTATTACATTTGAAATATTAGATTTTATGTCAGGTACCGTGGGCATGTGTTTGAACTAGTATGATTTGATATATAGCCAAGGGACACTTACATATCAATTAGGATGGTGATGAGTCATGTCCAAGTTCAAGGAATATATATTCCTATGACTAAGCTTCATCCAAATGTTTCTACAAGGAAGAAACTGTTTTCTTATAATACATCTTGGTACAAAGATGTAACCACCCAAAATATTTACTTCAGAACAACATGTTTTAATCTTTCTAGTTTTACTGTGGTGATTGGAGAGATAAAACTACTACATTTAAATGAAGCTCCGTGTCTTACATGTAGTCAAGGCTATGTAAATATTTGCTGAGTTAAAGAATGAAAATATAAATGAATAATAAAGTGTGACAGAATCAACCAAATTCCTTCCGTGTCATACTGGCTTTTAAACGGGGATTTTTCTTCTTTTATAAAATTGAAATATAGTTGATTTACCATGCTTCAGGTATACAGCAAAATGATTCAATTACATATATATATATATGTGTGTGTGTGTATACATATGTTGAGAGGTGTATACATGTATTCATATCTTTTTCAGATTCTTTTTTTATTGGCCACCACAGGCAGCTTATGGGATTTTAATTCTCCTGACCCAGAATCAGACCCAGGCCCCTGGCAAGCAGGCCCTGAGTCCTAACTACTGGGGCACCAAGTCCTAATCACTGGACCACCAGGGACTTCTTTTTCACTATATTTTATTACAAGATATTGGAAATAGTTTCCTGCCCTACAGGTCCTTGCTGGTTATCTATTTTATGTATAGTAGTGTATCTCTCTTAATCCTAAATTCCCAGTTTATCCCTCTCCCCTTTCCCCTTTGGTAACCCTGTTTATTTTCTATGTCTTTGTAAAAGGAATTTTTAAATTGAGTCCAAAAAGCATTCTCAGGGTGAATATGACTGTATTGCAGAAACAATCCTCGGGCAAAGTAAGTGTTCTCAGAGAGAATTCCTGCATAGAGAATGAGAGTCTGTGTCTTTAGAATTTGGTTGGCAGAACCACTAAAGAATCCTGAGAATAAAGACAACCCATCTCTTAGCCTCTAGAGAATCATGTATGGGTGGGTCTCCTCGTTTCCAGATATGACTCCACGAGTGGAAAAAAGCCCCTTACGTGAAGGAGTATTTTCATCCACTGAAGCAGTTCAAATGCCAGGAATCCTTTTAAAAGGATTTCCTATGGATGGAAGAAAGCATCATAAAAGCTCTGGTTTCCTATATGATTAGACCACTGTAAGGAATCATAGCTGCTTAAAAAGGCACTGAATTCCTAAATCAAACACATAAGGTGTAATAGAAACCACATATCATGGGCTTTAAAATCAGAATTTTGGGGTTTGAGTAAAAACACAATCACTAGTTATAGCTCTTACTTGACCTATTTGAACCTCAATTTCTTTCATGTGTAAAGTGAAGGTGATAAAATCTACTCTATAGAAAGGTGAAATAATACATGTAAAATGATCAGCACAATACTGTTCTCTTGGTAGTTGTTTGATAAGTATAACCATCAACATTATTGAACAGATACATATCCTACCTTGAAATGTTCCTTATCTGCTCTACTTCTTCAGACAGTCCCACAATATTTATTGTGCAGCTGCTATAAGCCAGAAGTGTGCTAGGTATCACACATACAGTGTTGACTAGACGTACAGGGCCCCTGTTCTCATGGAGTTTACAGTCTAGGAGGGAAGAGTTACAGTCTAGGAGTTAAACCAGTGATCCCTAAGAAGAAAAATCAGAAAATTAGACTTTATCATGGGTTAACCAACAATCCAAGCTTTATTATTTTGAACACTTTTTAACCCTTTCCTTTCCTTGGTCCCTTTGTTTAAACATGGGCTGTAGGGAATTTCAGAAGAAATGTATTATTATCCACTTCTCTAGCATTAATGATTTTTAAACCCATAGACTTTAAGAAAGTTTAAAGTAGGCAATTCACTGTATTAACCAGTATTTTTATTGCAAGGAACAGAATCTACTTCTGGGCTTCCCAGGTGGCTCAGTGGTAAAAATCCACCTACCAATTCAGGAGACTTGGGTTTGATCCCTGGATTGGGAATATCCCCTGAAGGAGGAAATGGCAACCCACTCCAGTAATTTTGCCTAGAAAATCCCATGAACAGAGCAGTCTGGACTACAGCCCCTGGGATTACAAAGAGTTGGACACAACCAAGAGACTAAGCACTCACAGAATCAACTCTGGCTAGTGAAGCAGAATGATATTTACTACAGAATATTGATACTAATTCCCAAATTGTTGAAAGATGTGAAGACACAATCTAGGCTGAGTTAAAAGGAATGAGACCCACACCACATTGTTGAACCAGGCCATTACACGTGGCTGTCCCCTCTCCACTGATCAGGAAGCTTCAAATCAAGAAGTTGCCACCTCAGCTGCCAGGGGCAGATCCAGACTTCCCTGCACCCCCAAAATGAGCCCTCTGTACTCTATCTTTCCTCTCATGTCACTCAGTTCTAAATCAAAGTCTTGCGTGAGTGCATCTAATTGGGGACACCTACATCTCATATAGAACAGCACTGTAAACCATATTTGGAAAATGTGTGTTTAGCTTTTTTAGCTTCAGGACCCTTAAAGGGGCCTGAAAGTGTTAGTGGCTCCATTGTGTCTGACTCTTTGTGACCCCATGGACTACCCACTAGGCACCTGTGCTCATTGGATCTCCCAGGCAAGAATACTGAAGTGGATAGCCATTCCCTTCTCCAGGGGATTTTCTTGACCCAGGGATTGAACCTGGGTCTCCTGCATTGCAGGCAGGTCCTTTATCGTCTGAGCCACCAGGAAAGCCCTGAAAGACCTGGGGGTGGATATAGAGCGAGGTGATCCACAATATGAAAGTGTTTGGCAGAGGCATTAGCATCAACTGAAAATGAGTATCTCTTTATAAGAAGAAGAGTGGATTCTATTTCCAACCACTTCATCATCTGCATGGCTGTGGAGCCACCCTTTTTAACCATTTAGTACACTAATTCAGCTCAACCTATAACAGAATAGATGTTAAGATCTTATAATTCTTTTAAATGACTAACCTGGGACAGGTTATTTATTAGAATGATATCAGTGTTGTCTGGTGTTAGTTTCTTGGTGTACAATAGTTTCACTCTTGGTTTTGCCAGTGGCTAGTCAATGTGACTGGCATGTGAAACTGATGAAATGAATTGAGAAATGGAGTCTGACACACGTGACCAAACCAAATCCGTCAACATCCTGGTCTGTTTACCAGAAATGAAAGCTGCTAAGAAGAGTGTAAAAAGAAAAAGCAAAACAAAGCCAATTGTTCATCGTAAGTTTAAAAACAATAAACTCTGTGTGTTTGTGTGTGTAGATCAAATCAAAACAAAACAAATTAAAGCCAGAGAATAAGGGTAGGTGGGTGCTAATAATGCTTTTAATGGACACTGACATTTCTTTTTTTCTTATGCTTTGAAATTTTTATTTTATATTGAAATATAGACTATTAACAGTGTGGTGATAGTTTCAGGTGGTAGTTTAAGCCATACATATACATGCATTGATTCTCTCCCAAACTCCCCTCCCATCCAGCCTGGCACATAACACTGAGTAGAGTTCCACGTGCTTTACAGTAGGTCCTTGTTATCTATTTTAGATATAGTAGTGTGTGCAGCCAGCCATAAGGTCATCCTCTATGTCTGTGAGTCTTTCTGTTTTATTTAGTTCCATATATAAGGGATGTCATGTGATATTTCTCCTTCTCTGAAATACTGACATTTCAACTTCATATAATGTTGATGTTCAGAAGATATTCTTCTTCTGATTTTTTTCCTCCAACAATTAAAAAAATAAAAATCATTCTTAGCTCATTGAACAAAAACAAGTGGTGGTCCAGACTTGATCCTCAGGCCTTAGTTTGTCAAACTCTGTTATAAATCATTAGCGTTTCCACCCACTTAGGCTGAAGGTTCATGGATCCTGACAAACTAGAGAAGTAACCTATGGGTTTGCAGTGTGTTTGTTATTCTGTTCTCTTTTATGCAAACAAATGTTACATATAGATGATGCAACCACAAAGTTAGATGGTGACTGTGTTTAGATTGCAGACCAACTGTCCATGGTAGGAATGTTGTGTGGATTCGCATCTGGTAAGCAAAGTGGTATGTCCACAGCTGACTCACCCAAATACTATCCCATTTAATAGTTACACGTACAAGAGGACACAATGAAAACTCACTTTAAAAATATTTCTAACATGGAGAAGGTAGTAGCATTATTCATTAAGATGTTATGCCATTGACTGATGGTTTGCATGAACTGTGAAATTCTTAGATCTACTTAAAACTTCACCAGTTATACATTTTTTCATAGTAAAGAGTGGAGAGAGATATTGCAGGCTCTGAGAGCAACAGAAGAAAATTTCTCAGCTTTTAGGACTTGTGTTGCTAAGCCTTAAAGATGCAAAGAACTAGGATTACTTATTTTTAGGAAGATAGTGCCTATTGGGCTTCTCTGCAAGGATAAGACTCCTGTAGTCATGTGCAAAATGCTGCAGATTTTGCTTTTTCTTTTCCAACGTTTCTGAATGGAGACCTTCATCAGAAGGGCTTCCCTAATGGCACAGTGGTAAAGAATCTGCCTGACAATGCAAGAGATGCAAGAGACATGAGTGTGGTCTCTGGGTTGGGAAGATCCCCTGGAGGAGGAAATGGCAACCCACTCTAGTATTCTTGCCTGGAAAATCCCATGGACAGAAAAGGTCTCCAGTCCATGGTATCACAGAGTCAGATACAATTGAGCATGCACAAACATCTCATCAGAAGCATCTGTTATAGTACCGATGCCTGAGCCCCTCCTCAGAGACCCTATTAAATCAGTAGGTTTGGGGTGGATCCCAGGATTCTAACTTTCAGCATGTGAGAAGATTTTATTATGCCTGAGAGAAGCTTGAAGATCAATTGAGGCTTCCATTGCCCCAGAATAAAAGGGCCAGGGCTTTGCTTCGTGGGCAGACTCTAGGACACAAGACTCTCTCCAGAGGCCGAGAACCCCAGAGCCTGAAGGGGTAGTGATCACTGAATGCATCTCAGGCCTTCCCCTTGGGGTCCTGCCTCCTTTCTGGCACTGCCAGCGGGAGTTCTTCTGATGACTGCCTAACTCTGCCACATTCTCTCCCTCCCTTCTTGTTGCCTATGAAGGCCCTGCCCACTGACCACCATCCCCACTTTCCATCTTCTCTGCCCTCTCTCTCTGCCCTTCAATAAATGTCAACTTCCCCAGGTGTCAAGATGCTGTCTTTTGCTTTCAGCCCTACAAAAGTCATCGAGGCAAGAACATACCAGGAGCCTGGCTAACTTCTAGGAACAAGGCAAGGAGCAAACACAGAGAACAAAACACAGAGTAACATCTCAGCAAATTATCCAGTCATACACTGAAGCCTGAAAACCACAGTGTGGCATCAGTGTGAAAGATGATCAGCTGAATCAGAAAGCCAGCTGGCCAGCAAGTGGCTGGTGTGGATGGTGGCGGTCAGGCCCCCTGAAGATCAGGCCATTGGATTCACCCCCTCCCTGCAGCCAAGCTTTCAGTGGTCACCAGAAGAAACAGTTACCTTGGCTTTTAGAGGTGGTTGGTCCTATTTAAGACACAAGGTACTTAGAAAGCCTTGCTCAGACACACATGTCCTACCCACTGAGTCATTCAACATGCTTCTCAGGTCTTGGTCTTGATTTCCAGTTCTGGTAATTGGGCTTCTGGCTATTTTAGACATTAAGCTGTCCCATTCCTCCAGGAAGCAAGACTGATTTGTGATCCCAGGGCTTCTGACTTTTCCAGGATCTGTTTCAGATTATGAGGTCATATCTAGCCCAATGGAAGCCATTTTTATAGAGTGGATATTTAAGTGAATCCACTCATGCATCTCATTTCCGAACCATTCTGTAGTCATAGATGCAGAATCATATTTTCACAGAATATTTTCATATAACAGAGTCAGGGAACATCATCATCACTACTCAATCTCTAGTCTGTAGCCAGGCATTCACATGACCATTACTCTGAGTCCTGGTAGGAAAGGGGTGCCACAGTGCCACTGGGTAGTTGGAGGAGAGTTTAATGAACAAATGACTTATGAGGTGTGGGTGGAGTTAAAGGAAACCATGGAGAATGGTGTAGTTCCCTGAGATTGGGAAGAGTAGGACCCCACTGCTGGAACTCACAGGATAGCTGTTTGGAGAAGGCTGTCTAATAGCAGCTGTGACTTCTGTATGGGAAATGCTGCTGCTGCTAAGTCGCTTCAGTCGTGTCTGACTCTGTGTGACCCCATAGACAGCAGCCCACCAGGCTCCCCCATCCCTGGGATTCTCCAGGCAAGAACACTGGAGTTGGTTGCCATTTCCTTCTCTAATGTATGAAAGTGAAAAGTGAAAGTGAAGTTGCTCAGTCATGTCTGACTCTTCGCGACCCTATGGACTGCAGCCTACCAGGCTCCTCTGTCCATGGGATTTCCCAGGCAAGAGTACTGGAGTAGGGTGCCATTGCCTTCTCTGATATGGGAAATAGCCGACCCAAAACTACCCAACAGGGACGGAGCTGAGGGAGGTGATACCTGTCTTTCCCTCTCCTCCCACATGTGGTCCTGAGCTAGTGTCTCCAGGGCCCAACCCCCAGGAAGTCAAGTGACCACGGAGCTTGTGGATACAGTGCATGTGGGCCAGCCTCCCAGGGCACTGCTCAAGCTATGCACGAATCTGGAGGGGCCTGTATAAGTTTTCAAGGGCCACACAGAGCCTCTTAGGAAACCCCATTCTTCTTACCTTACAACTCTGAGGAACTGAGTACCCTCCACCACATTAACATGGCTAATGGGCTTCAGAGTTGAGGTTCAAAATCATGTTGGGTTTGCATCCACTAGATGAAAGGGGCAGAAGAGAAGGAGGATACTTCCCTGGAAAACTAAGAAGTCTTTCATATTTCATGTATCAGTTCATCCTGGGAGACTTCAGTAGCTAGGAGGAGTTTCACATGGTATGCTTCTGAGATGCTGGGGCAGAAGGTGGTGGTGGTTATAAGGGGTGTAAACTTGTTTAGGAAAGATCCACTTTTCATACATATCATGTGCTCTAATTCACCAGCTCAGACTTGAGAATACACATACATTCTTTGGGGTCCATAAGAAACAGCAAACAGAACAGGCATCTATTAAAACATTCTGCCTTCTTCTGAAGGCACGCCCACCTTTGCTGTCAATCATTGTATAACTTTGTCTCAACCTCATCAACAGTCCATCGTTATTTACCCAACACTTTTATGTGTACGGCTTATAGGCAGGCTTCCCAATATCCGTGTAAATAATAACACTTGTGACACTTATGACACCAATACATCTCGAAATAAATTAATTGATGCTTGCTAATTATTTCGACACTCTTAGATAAAAGATGCTATATATCTTTTATTTTCCACTTCTGAGATAAGCACAGAGGTGAAGAGATGCATAGCTGAAGGAAGAACTTGCAAAATGATTTTTCCTTCACAACATTGAACAGTGAACAGCTAAAGATGTGAGCATTTTTTAAAAAATCGAATGTAATTGTAGAAGTTCAAAAACATGCTGTTCAGCAACGTGCCTTCTGTCTGCCTGTGACCTTTCTGCCATGCTTTAAGGTCAGCAAGGAGAGATGGATTGAGAAAAATGATTTAACCAAACTCTCTTGAAGGAAGAGGAAATATTTAAAACACACTTAAATATCTCCAGAGACAGAGCAAGGTGGGTAGGAAGAGAACTCAGGACCACAGGGGTGTAGGAGCCCAAGGGTAGTGGGAAAACGCCTGCCCCATCCATAGGGACAGCTGCTCTTGACTGAAGCTGATTCTTTGCAGTTTAGGTGTACGGACCTCGATCTTTCTTAGTTTCTCTTAAAAACTGAGGATCTAGGTTAGAACAAGATGGCAGAGGAGTAGGTTGACGTGGAGGACATCTCTCTCCATGGGTAGGTACATCAGGAATATACTTTCAGACCAGTGCATGCAGAGCACCAGCTGAGAGCGGACAGGAGTACCTGACCAGTGGAAAAGAAAATATATATATATATGCAACCTCGCAAAACTTGGTAGAATAAAGGAACTAGGGAGAAAAACGTGAGTGCTAGTAGGACTGGACCTACCCTTGGTGGCTGGGGGAACTGAAACAGGGGTCCGATCCCCACATCTGGGCAATAATCTGAGTTGGAGGAGAAACATTTAAGGCTGAGAGTGAAACAGCTGATCTATGGCAGCCTAAATGGAATGAGAATCAGACAATCCTTGCTGCAGCCATATGTACCCTGGACTGGAATGCTGGTCCCCTGGAAGGATCAGCAGCTGGAAGCTGGAGTTTAGGAGTTTTGGAATAATCCCAGGGTGAGGGCTGCTGCTGACTGCGGAGAGACGGATTGAGGGGATGTGAGGGAGGAGATCATGGTGGGAAATACCACTGGAGGAAAACCAGTTAGCCATGGAAGCAAGGAGATATTACTGGGTCACGCATATGGGGTGGAGCCATCACCGTAGCCTCTCTCTCCTCACATGCCAGCATTGGCAGCTGAACAGTAGAAAGCTGGCCCATCAAACACCTGATGCACTCATCTACAGAGTAGGACCCCACCCAGGGTGCCCCTGTAAATGTCTGATGCGCCAATCTACAGAATAGGACCCCCAGCCAGGGGTGCCCCTCTATGTGCCTGACACGCCAAACAACAGAGAAGGACCCCAGGCAAGGGAGTCCTCTAAATGCCTGAATGTGCAGAGCTATGGAGAAAGACTGGCCAAAGAGGCCTTCTGATCGCCAGGTACAAGAGGCTCAAAAAAGAGTCTGATAGGGCCATAACTCCTGCTGTGGAGGCAGTCCATGTCCCTGCACACTTGGCACCTCCAGGGTCCCTGCAAGCAAGCAGCTGCGCCACCTTAATACTCAACTCTCACTGGGGCAGAGCTGCAACAGACAAAAAAGTCTTGCATCTATGCACACATGGCCGCTTCGGTCGTGTCCAACTCTGCGACCCTGTAGACTGTGGCCTGCCAGCCTTCTCTGTCAGGGAGGGGGGTTCTCCAGGCAAGAATACTGGACTGTATTGGCCAATACTGGTTGCCATGCTATATTTCCTGCTGCCCTAGCCGCCAACTTCCCTGAGTACCTGGTGCTGCCAGAACCCCTGCAACCCAAGCAGCTGCACCACCTCCACACCTGGCCCTCAGAGGTGCAGACCCAAGTCCTCCAGGGCAGCCTCAGGAGCAAACCCCAGTGGACGACCCACATGCAGCTGCTACTGCTAAGTCGCTTCAGTCGTGTCCGACTCTGTGCGACCCCATAGACGGAAGCTCACCAGGCTCCCCTGTCCCTGGGATTCTCCAGGCAAGAACACTGGAGTGGGTTGCCATTTCCTTCTCCAATGCATGAAAGTGAAAAGTGAAAGTGAAGTCGCTCAGTCGTGTCCGACTCTCAGCCACCCCATGGACTGGAGCCTTCCAGGATCCTCCGTCCATGGGATTTTCCAGGCAAAAGTACTGGGGTGGGGTGCCCTTGCCTTCAGAGGTGGAAATAAAACCACAGTTGAAACCCAGGGTCAGTGTGGCTAAGGAAGAAAACCCAAAACCTTCCCACCAGCTGTACAAGCTGCAGATTAAATCCACACAATCAACTGGGACTCTGGGCCAATGGAATATATAAAAGGCCATTGAGAGCTCCCACAAAAGAAAATGCACTAGTTCTGATAGCTGTGGACATTGGAGGCAAGAACACACAGGAGTAGGACCAGATTAGAATCTGAGCTGTGGCCACAGCAGGTCCAGAGATCAGCACAGTGTTGGAGGGCTTCCTAGGTGAGGTGGACTGTGACTCCCAGAGAGGGAAAAGACTCTGAGAGCAGTGACTCAAGAAAAACATTTATTATTCTTATTTTTTGACTTGTTCTGTAGATACTTTTGGATTTTTTTTCCTTTTTTTAATCCCGTCCCCTACTCCCTCTGTTGTAGTTGTTGATTTTATTGGCACTAAGAAATCCAATTAAGCTTTTGAGGTTTTTTTTTCCCCCTCAGTCACATTTTTTGTTGTTACAAACCTCTGATTCTATGTTGGGCTTTTGCAGTTCTGTGGAGTCTTCCTTTTTTTTTTTTTTAATTTTAATTTTTTAAACCTATTATTATTATTATTTACACATTTATTCTTCATTTACTTCTGTTTAACTTTGCATATCTATTTTTTTCTTTTTCTCTTTCTCTCCTTTCCTCTCAACATATTTGTGAGTTTTATTTTTATTACTTTATCCTCCAATTGGCAACTTTCTTTAATTTTTTTCCCCCCATTTTGTGCTTTAAGTTAGCTTTGTGCTGGTAGACATAATTTTTAGTTTCCTTTATTCACCATGTCAATCTATTATATTTTTTTTGTTGTTGGACTGTTTTGATTTTGCTTATGGGTGTATATGTATATGTGTATATTCAGTCACAATTTTTATTGTTATAAGCCTCTGTGTCTACATTGAGCTTCTGCAGTTCTGTGGAGTTTTCCTGTTTTTCCCTTTTTCCTTTCTTTACATGTTTTTTTTTCCTTTACTTTTCTCTTCTCTTTTTTATAATTTCAATTTTTAATTTTTTAAACCTATTATATCTTTTCTACATTTATTCCTTTGTTTGCCTTTCCTACTGTCCTTTTCCCCTTGCAGTTAATCCTTAATGTATATAAATCTTCATCTAACTCTATTTAACTTTGCATATCTATTCTTTCTTTCTTTCCTTTCTTCTCAACATATTTGTTAGTTTCGTTTTCGTTTTTTTATTCCCCCTGGCACCTTGGTTTAGTTTGTTTTCCAGTTTGTCCTTTAGTTAATTTTGTTCTTAACTGGTAAATATAATTTTTGATTTCCATTGTTTGCTAGGTCAATCTACTGTACTTTATTTTTGTTGGACTGTTTTGATTTTACTCATGGCTGTATATGTATATGTGTATATTCCATATTTTAATTATTATTTGCCTGATTTTGTAACTGCCATTTATTTGTCTGGGCTTCATCTTTGATTTTGCATTTTTGGATATTTGTTTTAATTTCACTTAATGCTAAAACAAACCACTTGTGAAACATTGTTTCCTGACCAGAGATCAAGCCCTGAGTCTTACGGAGTGGAAGCACTGACTCCGAGACCCTAGACTACCAGAGAACTAACCCTATGGAGTATCAAATAGTGAGAACTCACACAAAGAAAACCACTTGAATACAAGACTGGGCATCACCCAACCACCAATAGCACCCTGTACAAGATGCCTCATCTAAACAACAAACAAAATAATAATAAAAACCCAATCATTAGCAGACAGGATTACCACCACACTCAGGCTTGCCTATCAGAGGAAAAACAAACAAAAGCTCAGCACAAATCTTACCCTATATGAAGCTTACACAAACCACTGGACCAACCTTAGGAGGGCAGAAACCAAAAGGAAGAAAGAATTCAACCTTCTTCAAGGAAAGTATTCAACTTTCCTTGAAGCCTGGGAAATGTGTGTCAGCTTTCGCTCAGTCATGTCCGACTCTTTGCGACTCCATGGACTGTAGCCTATCAGGCTCCTCCGTCCATGGGATTTTCCAAGGAAGAGTGCTAGAGTGGGTTGCCATTTCCTTCTCCAGGAGATCTTTCCAACCCAGGGATTGAACCCAGGTTTCCCGCATTGCAGGCAGACGCTTTACCGTCTGAGCCATCAGGGAAGCCCCATAAGGAGACCTCAAACACAATAAGTTAAAAAAAAAAGAAAAGGCAGAGAAATACTACACAAATGAAGGAACAAGCTAGAAACACAGAAGTCCAAATAAATAAAGAGGAAATAGGCAAACTACCTGAAAAAAAATTCAGAATAATGATAGTAAAGATGATAAAAAACCGTGAAAACAAAATGGAGAAAATGCAAGAATCAATTAACAAAGATCTAGAAGAATTAAAGAATAAACATACACAGACAAACAACACAATTACTGAAATTAAAAATACTCTAGAAGGACTCAATAGCAGAACATCTGAAGCAGAAGAATTAATCAGTGAGCTGGAAGATCAAATGGTGGAAATAACTTCTGAAGGGTAGCATAAAGTAAAAAGAATGAAAAGAACTGAGGACAATCTCAGAGACCTCTGGGACCATATCAAACCCACCAACATTCAAATTTTAGGGGTCCCAGAAGAAGAAGAGAAAAAGAAAGGGTATGAGAAAATTTTTGAAGAGATTATAGTTGAAAATTTCCCAACATGGAAAAGGATATAGTCAATCAAGTCCAAGAGGCACAAAGAGTACCATACAGGATAAATCCAAGGAGAAATACACCAAGACACATACTAATCAAACTAATAAAGACTAAACACAAAGAAAGAATATTAAAAGCAGCAAGGGAGAAGCAGCAAGTAACATACAAGGGAAACCCCATATGATTAACAGCTAATCTTTCAGTATAAACTTTACAGGCCAGAAGAGAATGGCAGGATATATTTAAAGTACTGAAAGGGAAAAATCTACAACCAAGATTACTGTACCTGGCAAGGATCTCATTCAAATTTGATGGAGAAATAAAAAGGTTTTCAGACAATCAAAAGTTAAAAGAATCCAGTACCACCAAACCAGCTTTACAACAAATGTTAAAGGGACTAATATAGTCAATAAATACAAAAGAAAAAAAAAATCTACAAAATCAACCCCAAACAATTAAGAATATGGCAATAGGAATATATATATCAGTAATTACTTTAAATGTAAATGGATTAAATGCTCCAACCAAAAGACACAGACTGGCTGAATGGAAACAAAAACAAGACCCACATATATACTGTCTATAAGAAATCCACTTCAGGCCTCAAGACACATATAGACTGAAAGCGAGAGGATGTAAAAATATATTCCATGCAAATGGAAAGCAAAAGAAGGCTGGAGTAACAATCCTCATATCAGACAAAATAGACCTTGAAATAAAGAAGATTACTAGAGATAAGGAAGGACACTACATAATGATCAAGGGATCAATCCAAAAAGAACACATAACAATTGTAAATATTTATGCACTCAATTGAGACACCTCAATACATAAGACAAACACTAACAGACATAAAAGTAGAAATTGACAGTAACAAAATAATAGTAAGAGACTCTAACACCCCACTCACACCAATGGACAGATCACGAAAACAGAAAATTAATAAGAAACACATCTTAAATGATACATTAGATGAGATGGATCTCATTGATATCTTCAGGATATCACATCCAAATGCAGAATACATCTTCTTCTCAAGTCCACATGGAACATTCTCCAGATAGACCACATCTTGGGTCACAAATCAAACTTTAGTAAATTTAAGAAAATTGAAATCATATCAAGCATCTTCTCTGACCACAGCGCTATGAGACTAGATATCAATTACAAGAAAAAACTGTAAGAACACAAGCATATGGAGATTAAATAACACGTTTCAAAATAACCAACAGTTTATTGAAGAAATAAAAGGGAAATCAAAAATTTCTAGAAACAAATGACAATGAAAACACAACTCAAAACCTATGGGATACAGCAAAAGCAGTCTCAAGAGGAAACTTTATAGCAATACAATCCTACCTCAAGAAACAAGAAAAACATTGAATAGCAACCTAACTTTACACACAAAACAACTGGAAAAAGAAGAACAAAACCCCCCAAAATTAGTAGAAGGAAAGAAATGCTAAAGATCCGAGCAGAAACAAATAGTAAATAGTAAAGATTTACAATAGTAAAGATTAATAAAGCTAAAAGCTGGTTCTTTGAGAAGATAAACAAACCTTTGGCCAGGCTCATGAGGAAAAAAAGAGAGAGGAATCAAATCAACAAAATTAGAAATGAAAAAGGAGAGGTTACAACAGACAATGCAGAAATACAAAGGATTATTAGAGACTATTATGAACAACTATATGGCAATAAAATGGATAACCTGGAGGAAATGGACAGATTCTTAGTAAAATTCAATCTTCCAAGACTGAACCAGGAAGAAACAGAAATTATGAACAACCCAATTACAAGCATTTAAATTGAAGCTATGATAAAAAAAAGAAAGAAAAAAACTCCCAAAAAACAAAAGCCCAGGAGCAGATGGCTTCACAGAATTCTGTCAAACATTTAGAAAAGAGTTAATGCCTATCCTTCTAAAACTCTTGCAAAAAATTGCAGAGGAAGGAACACCTCCAAAGTCATTCTACGAGGCTTCCATCACCTGATACCAAAATCAGACAAAGACAACACACACACACAAAAACTACAGACCAATATTACTGATGAACATAGATGCAAAAATCCTCAACAAAATTTTAGTGAACAGAAATTCAACAAAACATCAAAGTGCTCATATACCATGGTCAAGTTGGGTTTATTCCAGGGATGCAAGGATTCTTCAATATACACAAATCAATGTGATACACCATATTGACAAATTGAAAGATAAAAACCATATGATAATCTCAACAGATGCAGAAAAAGCCTTTGACAAAATTCAGCACCTATTTATGTTGAAAACTCTTCAGAAAATGGACATAGAAAGAACTTACCTCAACATAATAAAATCATATATGATAAGCTTACAGCAAACACTACTCTCAAAGGTGAAAACTGAAAGCATTCCCCCTAAAATCAGGAACAAGACAAGGGTGTTCACTTTCACCACTATTATTCAACATAGTTCTGAAAGTCTTAGCAACAGTAATCGGAGAAGGAAAAGAAATAAAAGGAATCCAGATTGGAAAAGAAGTAAAGCTCTCACTGTTTGCAGATGACATGATAGTGTACATAGAAAACCCTTATAATAGTATCAGAAAATTATTAGAGTTAATCAGTGAATTTAGCAAGGTTGCAGGATACAAAATCAATATATAAAAACCACCTGCATTTCTATATACTAACAATGAAAATCAGAAAGAGAAATTAAGGAATCAATCCCATTCACCATTGCAACAAAAAGAATTAAATATCTAGGAATAAACTTACCTAAGGAGACAAAAGGACAGAAATGGTATGGACCTAACAGAAGCAGAAGATATTAAGAAGAGGTGGCAAGAATACACAGAAGAACTGTACAAAAAAGATCTTCACGACCCAGGTAATTACAATGGTGTGATCACTGACCTAGAGCCAGATATCCTGGAATGTGAAGTCAAGTGGGCCTTAGAAGGCATCACTACGAACAAAGCTAGTGGAGGTGATGGAATTCCAGTGGAGCTATTCCAAATCCTGAAAGATGATGCTGTGAAAGTGCTGCACTCAATATGCCATCAAATTTGGAAAACTCAGCAGTGGCCACAGGACTGGAAAAGGTCAGTTTTCATTCTGACCCCAAAGAAAGGCAATGCCAAAGAATGCTCCAACTACTGCACAATTGCACTTATCTCACACGCTGGTAAAGTAATGCTCAAAATTCTCCAAGCCAGGCTTTAGCAATACGTGAACCATGAGCTTCCAGAGGTTCAAGCTGGTTTTAGAAAAAGCAGAGGAACCAGAGATCAAATTGCCAACATCCGCTGGATCATGGAAAAAGCAAGAGAGTTCCAGAAAAACATCTATTTATGCTTTATTGACTATGCCAAAGCCTTTGACTGTGTGGATCACAATAAACTGTGGAAAATTCTGAAAGAGACGGGAATACCAGACCACCTGACCTGTCTCTTGAGAAATCTGTATGCAGGTCAGGAAGCAACAGTTAGAACTGGTCATGGAACAACAGACTGGTTCCAAATAGGAAAAGGAGTATGTCAAGGCTGTATATTATCACCTTGCTTATTTAACTTATATGCAGAGTACATCATGAGAAATGCTGGACTGGAAGAAGCACAAGTTGGAATCAAGATTGCCGGGAGAAATAGCAATAACCTCAGATATACAGTTGACACCATCCTTATGGTAGAAAGTGAAGAGAAACTCAAAAGCCTCTTGATGAAAGTGAAAGAGGAGAGTGAAAAGGTTGGCTTAAAGCTCAACATTCAGAAAACGAAGATCATGGCATCTGGTCCCATCACTTCATGGGAAATATATGGGGAAACAGTGGAAACAGTGTCAGACTTTCTTTTTCTGGGCTCCAAAATCACTGCAGATGGTGACTGCAGCCATGAAATTAAAAGACGCTTACTCCTTGGAAGGAAAGTTATGACCAACCTAGACAGCATATTCAAAAGCAGAGACATTACTTTGCCAACAAAGGTTCGTCTAGTCAAGGCTATGGTTTTTCCAGTGGTCATGTGTGGATGTGACAGTTGGACTATAAAGAAGGCTGAGAGCTGAAGAATTGATGCTTTTAAACTGTGGTGTTGGAGAAGACTCTTGAGAGTCCCTTGGACTGCAAGGAGATCTAACCAGTCCATTCTGAAGGAGATCAGCCCTGGGATTTCTTTGTAAGGAATGATGCTAAAGCTGAAACTCCAGTATTTTGGCCACCTCATGCGAAGAGTTGACTCATTGGAGAAGACTCTGATCCTGGGAGGGATTGGGGGCAAGAGGAGAAGGGGATGACAGAGGATGAGATGGCTAGATGGCATCACTGACTCGATGAACGTGAGTCTGGGTGAACTCTGGGATTTGGTGATGGACAGGGAGGCCTGGTGTGCTGCGATTCATGGGGTCATGAAGAGTCAGACATGACTGAACGACTGAATTGAACTGAAAGAGGCAAAAGAACTGTACACAGAAAATTGTAAGATGTTAATGAAAGAAATAAATAAAAAATGACATAAACAGATGGAGACCTATTCCATGTTCCTGGGTAGGAAAAATCAATATTGTGAAAACAACTATACTACTAAATGCAGTCTTGGTTCAATGCAATCCCTATCCAATTAGCAATGGCCTTTTTCACAGAACTAGAACAAAAAATTTCACAATTCATATGGAAACACAAAAGGCTCCAAATATCTAAAACAGTCTTGAGAAAGAAGAATGGAGCTGGAGGAATCAACGTTCCTGAGTTCAGATTATATTACAAAGCTACAGTCATCAAGACAATATGGTGCTGGCACAAAAACAGAAATATAGACCAATGGAACAAGATAGAAAGCCCAGAAATAAACCCATGTACCTATGGGTACCTTATTTTTGACAAAGGAGGCAAAAATATACAACAGGGCAAAGACAGCCTCTTCAACAAATGGTGCTGGGAAAACTGGACAGTTACAGGTAAAAGAATGAAATTAAAACACTTCCTAACACCATACACAAAGATAAACTCAAAAGGATTAAAGACCTATGTGTAAGACCAGAAACTATACAACTCTTAGAGGAAAACATAGGCAGAACATTTGATGACTTAAATCAAAGCAAGATCCTCTATGACCCACCTCCTAGAGCAATGGAAATTTAAAAAAATGGAAATTTAAAAAAAGTAAACAAGTGAGATGTGATTAAATTTAAAAGCTTTTGGACAGCAGAGGAAACTATAAGCAAGGTGAAAAGACAACTTTCAGAATGGGAGAAAATATTAGCAAATGAAACAACTGACAAATGATTAATTTCTGAAATATACAAGCAGCTCATACAACTGAAGACCAGAAAAACAAACAGCACAATCAAAAAGTGGGAAAAAGACCTAAACAGATATTTCTCCAAAGAAGACATACAGATGGCTAAGAAACACATGAAAAGATGCCCAACATCGCTCATTATTAGAAAAATGCAAATCAAAACTACAATGAGATATTACCTCACATCAGTCAGAATGGCCATCATCAAAAAGTCTACAAACAATAAATGCTAGAGAGGGTCTGGAGAAGAGGGAATGCTCTTGCACTGTTGGTGGGAATATAAATTAATATAGTCACTATGGAAGACGGTATGGAGATTCCTTAAAAAACTAGGACTAAAACCACCATATGACCCAGCTATCCCATTCCTAGGCATATACCCTGAGGAAACCAAAATTAGAAGGGAGACATGTATCCCATTGTTTATTGCAGCACTATTTGCAACCTAGGTGTCCATTGAGAGATGAATGGATAAAGAAGCTGTGGTACATATACACAATGGAATATTACTCAGCCATAAAAAGGAACACATTTGAGTCAGTCCTAATGAGGTGGATGAACCTAGAACCTATCATACAGAGTGAAGTGAGTCAGAAAGAGAAAGATAAATATCATATTCTGAAGAATTTGTTTACAGGGAAACAATGGAGAAACAGACATAGAGAATAGACTTATGGACATGGGGAGAGGGGAGGAGAGGGTGAGATGCATGGAAAAAGTAACATGGAAACTTACACTGTAATATGTAAAGTAGACAGCCAATGGGAATGTGCTGTGTGGCTCAGGAAACTCAAACAGGGGCCCTGTATCAACCTAGAGGGGTGGAGTGGGGAGGGAGATGGGAGGGAGGTTCAAAAGAGAGGAGATATATATATATATACCTATGGCTGAGTCATGTTGAGGTTTGGCAGAAAAGAGCAAAATTCTGTAAAGCAGTTATCCTTCCATAAAAAATAAATTAATAAAAAAATTGAGGATCTAAAATTTAAGTTTTCATTGTTCATCATTAAAAAATAAAGGACCAAATAAAACACAGTTGAAATAAAATAACATAAAATAAAAACACTTAAAAAATCACTGACTATGATAAATATAATATCATCTGTCTCTGTGAGTCCAGGTCAGGGAATCTTAAGACTGAAAGTCCATTATTCTAAAACTAAAGAGATCCATTGAATGAACCATTTCTAGTCTTAAAATGTAACATTTATCTTCCAGAATTGAAGTCAACTGGGGCTACAGTTTATCGGGGATATAGGTTTATAGGATGTATATTAAGAACATCACCCTTCTCAGCTTACTTTACTCAGAGATGTTTGCTTAGATCTAACCTTTGTTCTTCCCCTCGTTTTATTTATGAAGAGCACAGACACCACTTACACATTGGCTTTTAATGTATTTTTAAAGTTCAGACTGAAAAGCCCCTTACCTCCCACTTTCTTAAGTTTGTTAGGCAAAAATAGCTCCCTTTTCCTCACCACTTGCACAAACCATTCATTAATAATTTATCAAAATGTTCCATAGCAAAGACAGAGCTGATGCCTACATGATCATTATGTGTTCAGGGGTTCTGCAATGCCTTTAATTTCCCTGCACCTGCTGTCACCTGCTTTCTGTCTCTCTAAGGTTTGTATTTTCTAGGATGCTAGTGATACAACCTTTAGCCTCATATTGCTGCTGCCTGGCAAGGTTGCTGCTGCATGGAAAGAGCAGATGGATACAGCTTGCTGTGACCCCATTTTTCATCCCACCCCTGCTTCCCAGGGCCTTGCACCGTGATGTGGAGCAAAGTCCCTGTGCTAAGCTGAATCAGGAATCTCCCTGCTGGGTTGGCTCAGCCACTAACTGGGCTAGAGAATGAGGCAATCTGGGATGGAGTCTCCTTCTTAATTAAATATGGACATCTGACCCCATTTTTCTTACTTTTTCCAGCTCAGAGGGAAAGGCAGATTCCTCACCAGGTGAATGCTCACCTGTGAATACCTTCAAGCCAGTCATTCTCTACTCAAACATCAGACAGCATTAGATGCAAACATGTCAAGTACAGGATTTCCTGGTGGTAGAACTCTCTCTCCTCTCTACTGTGTCCAACTAGGAGCACTGTCTTTACTCCTTGTCTGTAGAGAGAACTCAACCTCAACTTCTTGCTTAACTTCTCTGAGCAAAGACTCTCCTTTGAGCAAGTGTTCAATCCTTTTGAAGTGTTGGAATTTCTAGAAACATAACGAATTAAGCACTCACATGTATTATTTCAGTGAATGCAGCTTGATGAACTGTTTTTTGTTTTGAACATAGAACACACAGGCTGAGATAAATGAAGGACACAGAGTTGGAAAGAGATGGAGCTGCGGTTTTAGCCCTTCTAATACTATTATCTGAAGTTTACCTGGTGGCTCAGACAGTAAAGAATCTGCCTGGAATGTAGGAGACCCAGGTTCCACCCCTGGGTTGGGAAGATCCTCTGGAGAAGTGAATGGTTACCCACTCTAGCATTCTTGCCTGGAGAATCCCATGGACAGTGGGGCCTCGTGGGCTACAGACCATGGGGTCACAAGAGTTAGACACAACTGAGTAACTAACACACACACACACATATAAGACTAATATCTGCCACTAGAAGGGAAGAGAAAAGGGATTCTAAAAGCTTCTTTCTTACTCGCTTCCCTCTTTCCTCTTTCTCTTAGATCCTGTGCAGGAAAAAAAAAAATCCAAAACAAGTTCTACATCAGTGGATCTTTTGAGAACATGGACGACTACAGCAAAACCTGCTCCTCTCTGAGGCCTTAGAATTTTATGTCTACTTGGAGGACTGGAAGAGGAACAGGCAGGAGGGGGAGCAGGGGGAATTAGGAATTCCAAATAGTTGTGGAATCTTCAGTAGAAAGGGGAGGAGAAAGAACTGTGCAAAAATAAAAATGCTTATTGCCACTGAAGTGTAAGCTTACCCTGGGCATTAAACAGATGCAATTATTTTCAGTATGAATATTATACTTGAAATATACTTTTGCTTTTTCATGTGATCACTCATTAACTCCTACTTGGACATCAGTTTTATTGCATTTGTTCTTTTGTATTGTTAAGGAATAATAAAAAGGAAAGAAGAAGAATTATCACACAGAACTGAGGCTATAATGGTGGAATTCTGGACATCAGACTGAGATATGTATTGAAGATAATTTGATCAAGGGTGCTTTTCCAGGAATCACTTACCTTGCTTTCACCTTTCACTCCTTATGAGGCTCCTCATGGAAGATCAAGTAGATCAGCTAAAGAAGCAATCTAATTTTGTTAGTAAGAAAGCTGAAATCAGGTCAATTTTTTTGTGTGGTGTGACAGAGATTTTATCACAGAGTTAGTCATCTTCACAGTGACTGCTATCAGTAGAGTGTGATGATTAAGAATGAGTCAGGCTAAAACCCTGGTAGTTCTGAGCTGCACTTGACAACTCACCTCTACCTCACTTATCTTATGTGCAAAATGGGAATAAGGACACCACCTATATCCTAGTGTGTTGCGAGGTTTAACTAGAGTAACACATTTATGGCAGTTAGCACAGCAACTGGCAAGTGATAAATGCTATGTTGCTGCTGCTGCTGCTAAGTCACTTTAGTCGTGTCCGACTCTGTGCGACCCATAGACGGCAGTCCACCAGCTCCCCCATCTCTGGGATTCTCCAGGCAAGAACACTGGAGTGGGTTGCCATTTCCTTCTCCAATGCATGAAAGTGAAAAGTGAAAGTGAAGTCTCTCAGTCATGTCCGACTCAGCAACCTCATGGACTGTAGCCCACCAGGCTCCTCCATCCATGGGATTTTCCAGATAAGAGTACTGGAGTGGGTTGCCATTGCCTAGAAACCCATTATTCTACAAATAAAGAAATCCATGTTTGTACACATTATACTTATGTACTTACATGTGTGCATTTTTAAGTTGATTCTGTAGTTAAACATCAATCTGAAGCCATTGAGAGCAGGAGCCCCTAACCTTTGGGATCTAATGCCTGATGAGGTGGAGCTGATGTAGTAATAACAGAAAAAACTACACAATAAATATAATGCACTAGAATCATCTTGAAATTATCCACCTCTCCCCAGTCTGTGGAAAAATTGTCCTCCACAAAACCAGTTTCTGATGCCAAAAACGGACCGAACTCCAGCAGACTCCAAAAAGTCTGCTGCTCTAGGGAATGCTCACAAGGTCACTGAATTTCTTTAAAATGCATGTAAAAAATGCTACAGAGCAAGGCATCTGTGGTTCAATGGAATTTAGTTGTTTCTTTATGCCTTTTACAGGCAGTTTCTTGTAATAGAGCAAAAACACCTCAAGACAGAAGTCTCCAGAGCCTGGGGCCCACATGTAGATTTGCTAAAAGGGCTGCCTTTTACCCAAACTTCAGAAGAGGGACCTAGGCAAGCACCGAGTACTCAGTCTATCTCTCTCATTAATTCGTTCTGTCTGCAATCTCCCTACTTGCCTGGATAGCTACATTGCATGGTCCTGAGTTGGAATTCAAACTGGGGCTCCCAAATCACTGTGGACAGTGACTGCAGCCATGAAAGTAAAAGATGTTTGCTCCTTGGAAGAAAAGCTATGACAAAACTAGATAGCATATTCAAAAGCAGAGACATTACTTTGCCAACAAAGGTCCGTCTAGTCAAGGCTATGGTTTTTCCTGTGGTCATGTATGGATGTGAGAGTTGGCCCATAAAGAAGGCTGAGTGACAATGAATTGATGCTTTTGAACTGTGGTGTTGGAGAAGACTCTTGAGAGTCCCTTGGACAGCAAGGAAATCAAACCAGTCAATCCTAAAGAAAATCAGTCCTGAATATTCATTGGAAGGACTGATGCTGAAACTGAAGCTCCAAGACTTTGGTCATATGATGCAAAGAGCCAACTCATTGGAAAAGACCCCAATGCTGGGAAAGATTGAAAGCAAGAGGAGAAGGGGGCAACAGAGGATGAGATAGCTGGGTGATATGACTGACTCAATGGACATGAGTTTGAGTCAACTCCAGTTGATAGTGAAGGACAGGGATGACTGTCATGCTGCTGTCCAGGAGGTCACAGAGTTGGGCACAACTGAGAGAATGAACCAAACTGGGGCTAATTGGAAATATGGGTGTTGTTCTGATCTAGAAAACACATTTGTTGGTGGTGATTCTGATATGTGTTACCAAAGGAGTCCCAGGAAAAGATTGTGAATCAGTTATTACAAAGCTGCTGGCTCATCAACGAGATAATTTGTGTGCTTATGATTTGGTTTTTAAAGGAGGGAGGAGGAGTCAAGTTCATTAGCCAAACAAGCACCCTGAGGTCTCCATGTCCTGCAGATAGGAGATTTCTTCCTGAGTTTTCTTGAGTCCACTGAACTTTGTTGGTTTGCTGAGACACCTCCCACCTCTGCTATATCCCAGAATGTGCCTTCATTGCCTTTCTAGCTCAGCTGACCAATCTTTGATGGATAGACATTAATGTTCACTTCTTGCTGAATGGTATTGTGAGATTTTTGAACATGTAAAATAATACACTTGAGAAGCAAGCAGACAATATTGTTATGTTTGAGTACTTCAATAGGATTTGAGTGGAAGGGGTGGGAACAGTTTGGATAAATAACACAGATTAAAAAATGCACCTGTTACCCGAGCCAGTTGTTCTATTAAAAGGGACTTGTTTTTAAAAGGCTTTAAAGAGACCAAGTTTTTAGAGATCAAGTAAAAATGTTTTAAGGGTAGATTGATCCACACAGGCATACAGGGAAGGTGTTAAATGCCCTGGTTTATGTTCACATCTGGTTCTGCTTACTTGCTAATTGTGTGTCCCTGGTAAAATCAGCTAACACTCTGAGCAAGAATTTCCTCCTCTGAAAAGGGAGATGGTAATACATATTTTTTAGGGTTGTAAAAGCTAAATTCAATAATATGCATTAAGAATTTAGCATAGTGCTTGGCACATAGCTTCATCTATATATGTTGGCTGAACAGCTCTCAGAATGAATGACAGTATCATGCTAATTTCATCGTTTGAAGATGACATATGGAAATGAACCTAAATAACAGAAGATTTTAGGGCAAGGTTTCTGACTGATCTTTTGAGCACCTCAGAAATAAGACAATGTTGCTTTATTTGTTCTTCTCAATACTTCAGAGATTATGTTGTTGTGGCTTTTTTTCCCCTGTGCCTCATGACCCCATATGCTACCAGAGAACCTCATACCTCATTTTATGAACAAATTGTTTTCCAAAAGTTTGTTTGCCTGCTGGCTGTTTGAAATTTTTAAAATATTTTTCAATAGAAACAATGCTGTAAATGATGAAGACATCTCCAGACCAGGCCAGGTCATAACAACTCATTTAAGACAATGTCACTGAGTTAAGGTTAGAGCTAGTGAGTTCCTCCCCATGTATACCAGTCTCTAAGCTCAAAATTTTACCTGCTCAGAGATGTATGGCTCTCCTTGACTTCTGGGATGACCCAGACTCTGCCCAACATAAGAATCTGGATTCAACCTCACTTGCCATCACTCTCTCCACTAAAACCACCACACTTTCTTCTATCAGCTATCCCCAGGCCTGATCTTTTCATCCTTAGCAGGAAAAACTTGCAGAACTGTGAAGACAGAAGGATTCAATTCTCAAAAAGAAAACTATTTTTTATCTTCCTCTTGGCTCAGGATCTGCTTTTGGCAGTGAGAACTGCACAGATATGACAATGATATCTTAGTTGATCTTTCCTAGAGTCAGTAAATAAACAGACTTGAGGATGAAGTAGAAGAGTCAGACTTCATGTCACCTGTGCCATCTCTCATCTTAATGAGTGGGTGTGTCATGGGAATGAAGACCATCAACTCTTTCATCTACAGTTTTTTTTTTTTTTCTCCATGTGTGTGTTCTGTCACTGACGCTACCTTGTAGTCTCAAAAGACAGGATCTTTCTATCCTTCAGCGTACCTAGTACAACCCTTGGACAATGAAGTGGGGATATATATTTTTTTATGATGGTGATTCAAATTCTTGTATGCATCAAGATTCAAGTTGTCTTCTTCTAAATAAATAAAAGGACCTGGGAAAGAAGGAAAATAATAGTATGATGCAGACATACATTTTTCCTATCTATTAGCAGTCTAAAAGACATCCAAGTACTCAACTCAGAGAAAATCAGAAATTAAACTGGTGTGATAATGCTCTTCACTAAAGCAAAAGGAATTGTTACAGTAGTTGTCCAATATCATAGTGATTAAAGAAACATCTCAGGATACTTTTAACATATCAAATTTGTTCTGAAATTTTAATGGAATCAGAGAGTTACTTTTCATAGGGAAAATGTATTTCCACTCTCTTTCCACCTCTGTCTCCCACTTTCTCATTCCATTGCCTTATAGGTCAAAGAAAAATCAGATCTGAACCTGAGAGTTTAAGATCATTTCCCAATTATGCTTAAAATTCAATACAGATAAACCCTGAGGCAGTATAATCTCCAAGTGCTGTCAAATACAAAGAAGCAAAAATAACTATTACTAAACACTTCTTCATCACAACCTGAATTTCCTACCAGATGGAAAATTCCTCAATCGCAGTGGGGAAAGTTCTCAGCAACTGAGGTCTCCCATTCCACTGCAAAATGAAAGAGATGGAGTGTTTGTTTTTGTGGGAATAAAAAAACACTACCAACAGCAACAACCCATATTAATCACCTCTCTGGCTCTCTGACCAAATGTACAGAATGTTTCATGGTCTGTAAATTAGATTAGACTTTCATGACGATGAAGGTCATGAGTCAGTGAGTGACCTGTGATATGAGTCAGTCAGGAAGGTGGTTGTCTAGTTGTCTGCACCAACCTCTCAGATGGAAACGGGGTTGATATTTTTCTGGTAGAGTGGCTGCCTTTACTACTGAGAGGCTCCAGGAAAAAGGAAATGAGAAAAAGTGGTTAGACAGGTTTATGGCCATGTCTGAGGAAGAGAAGGTAGGGGAGATGCTGGTGGATGTGGGTGGGGAAGGGATGGGCTGGTTTGTGTCCTCTTGTTCCTTCATTTAAAGTCCTGTCCTCTTCTGACTATAAAATACAGGTGAAAGAGTAGGCAAGTGTGTGAGCAAAAGTCATGAAGAATGAATATTTGATGTTTAATATCCCCAAAGGGAAAGAGAGATGACATGGAAGACAACTTTTGCACAAAGAAATGACTTTTCATTAAACTGCAAAGTAAAATGAGGAAAATGAATCTGACAATTGTTATAGGCACCAGTTGTTTATGTGTTTCTTATCTCTTCTTGCTACTCTTTGGAACTCTGCATTCAGATGTTTATCTTCCCTTTTCTCCTTTGCTTTTCACTTCTCTTCTTTTCACAGCTATTTGTAAGGCCTCCCCAGACAGCCATTTTGCTTTTTTGCATTTCTTTTCCATGGGAATGGTCTTGATCCCTGTCTCCTGTACAGTGTCACGAACCTCATTCCATAGTTCGTCAGGCACTCTGTCTATCAGATCTAGGCCCTTAAATCTATTTCTCACTTCCACTGTATAATCATAAGGAATTTGATTTAGGTCATACCTGAATGGTATAGTGGTTTTCCCTACTTTCTTCAATTTCAGTCTGAATTTGGCAATAAGGAGTTCATGGTCTGAGCTACAGTCAGCTCCTGGTCTTGTTTTTGCTGTCTGTGTAGAGCTTCTCCATCTTTGGCTGCAAAGAATATAATCGATCTGATTTCGGTGTTGACCATCTGGTGATGTCCATGTATAGAGTCTTCTCTTGTGTTGTTGGAAGAGGGTATTTGTTATGACCGGTGCATTTTCTTGGCAAAACTCTATTAGTCTTTGCCCTGCTTCATTCCATATTCCAAGGTCAAATTTGCATGTTACTCCAGATGTTTCTTGACTTCCTACTTTTGCATTCCAGTCCCCTATAATGAGAAGGACATCTTTTTGGGGTGTTAGTTCTAAAAGGTCTTGTAGGTCTTCATAGAACCATTCAACTTCAGCCTCTTCAGCATTACTGGTTGGGGCATAGGCTTGGATTACTGTGATATTGAATGGTTTGCCTTGGAAACAAACTCTTCAGCGATCAATGCAAAGAAATAGAGGAAAACAACAGAATGGGAAAGACTAGACTAGAGATCTCTTCAAGAAAATCAGAGATACCAAAGGAAAATTTCATGCAAAGATGGGCTCAATAAAGGACAGAAATCGTATGGACCTAACAGAAGCAGAAATTATTAAGAAGAGATGGCAAGAATACACAGAAGAACTGTACAAAAAAGATCTTCATGACACAGCTAATCACGATGGTGTGATCACTCACCTAGAATGTGAAGTCAAGTGGGCCTTAGAAAGCATCACTACGAACAAAGCTAGTGGAGGTGATAGAATTCCAGTGGAGCTATACCAAATCTGAAAGATGATGCTGTGAAAGTGCTGCACTCAATATGCCAGCAAATTTGGAAAACTCAGCAGTAGCCACAGGACTGGAAAAGGTCAGTTTTCATTCCAATCCTAAAGAAAGGCAATGCCAAAGAATGCTCAAACTACTGCACAATTGCATGCATCTCACACGCTAGTAAAGTAATGCTAAAATTTTCCGGTTTAAACTTCCTGATGTTCAAGCTGGATTTAGAAAAGGCAGAGGAACCAGAGATCAAATTGCCAACATCCGCTGGATCATGGAAAAAGCAAGAGAGTTCCAGAAAAACATCCATTTCTGCTTTATTGACTATGCCAAAGCCTTTGACTGTGTGGATCATAATAAACTGTGGAAAATTCTGAAAGAGATGGGAATACCAGACCACCTGATCTGCCTCTTAAGAAATCTGTATGCAGGTCAGGAAGCAACAGTTAGAACTGGACATGGAACAACAGACCGGTTCCAAATAGGAAAAGGAGTTCGTCAAGGCTGTATATTGTCACCCTGCTTATTTAACTTCTATGCAGAGTACATCATGAGAAATGCTGGGCTGGAAGAAACACAAGTTGGAATCAAGATTGCTGGGAGAAATATCAATAACCTCAGATATGCAGATGACACCACCCTTATGGCAGAAAGTGAAGAGGAACTAAAAAGCCTCTTGATGAAAGTGAAAGTGGAGAGTGAAAAGGTTGGCTTAAAGCTCAACATTCAGAAAACTAAGATCATGGGATCTGGTCCCATCACTTCATGGGAAATAGATGGGGAAACAGTGGAAACAGTGTCAGACTTTATTTTTTGGGGCTCGAAAATCACAGCAGATGGTGATTGCAGCTATGAAATTAAAAGATGCTTACTCCTTGGAAGGAAAGTTATGACCAACCTAGATAGCATATTCAAAAGCAGAGACATTGCTTTGCCAACAAAGGTTCATCTAGTCAAGGCTATGGTTTTTCCAGTGGTCACGTATGGATGTGAGAGCTGGACTGTGAAGAAGGCTGAGCACCGAAGAACTGATGCTTTTGAACTGTGGTGTTGGAGAAGACTCTTGAGAGTCCCTTGGACTGCAAGGAGATCCAACCAGTCCATTGTGAAGGAGATCAGCCCTGGGATTTCTTTGGAAGGAATGATGCTAAAGCTGAAACTCCAGTACTTTGGCCACCTCATGAGAAGAGTTGACTCATTGGAAAAGACTGATGCTGGGAGGGATTGGGGGCAGGAGGAGAAGGGGACGACAGAAGATGAGATGGCTGGATGGTATCACTGACTCGATGGATGTGAGTCTGAGTGACCTCCGGGATTGGTGATGGACAGGGAGGCCTGGCGTGCTGCGATTCATGGGGTTGCAAAGAGTCGCACACGACTGAGAGACAGATCTGATCTGATCTGTTTATGTGTTTGAAGAGTCTGCCAAATGAAAATATGAGGAATTTTTCTTCTATTATGATTGATATATTAACAATATTTCCTAATATAGTTTTGTCCAAGAAGGAATTCTTAAGAGGCAACATTTTAGATACTGACAGGTTTAAGGGAAGTTGATCTGTGATGAATGATTTGTGAGATATTGTTAACTAAATATGAATACAGACAGTTTCCAGCTCACCAAGTGGTGATATTCTTTTTAAATGGACTGTTTAGAACTTGCTATCCACTTTTTAAAAAATATTTATTTATTTGGCTGTAACAGATCTTAGTTGCAGCATGTGAAATCTAGTTCCCTGTCCAGAGATTGAACTCAGGACTCCTGCTTTGAGAAAATGGAATCTTAGCCACTGGACCACCAGAGAAATTCACTATCTTCTTATTTATTTACTCATATTCATCCTTTTATTTGAAAAGATTATTTAAGCTCTGATATATGTGAGTCACAATTCTGAACTTTTCAGACTCCAAGATTAATCAAATCCAGGGCAAATCATGAATTATTTCAAAGTTTAGGAAGGAAGATATGTTTAAAAATAATTCTAGTATTTGATAAAAATCACCTAGCATCAAAAAAGAAAAGATACACAAAGAGATTTAAAAAAACCCAAAAAACAGAAACAGAAGTTCAGAGAGTGAGGACTCATAGATATAAATTAATATTATCCAAACTGGTGAGTCCTGGGGTTTGAGCATGGACTTGGGAGACAGCCCAGGCAAATTTAAATCTGAGACTCACTTCTTACTAACAATGTAACCAGTCTGGGCTTCAGTTTCCTCATCTATGGGAAGGAAGTCATAGAAATGTGGGTACTTCAAGAGTCATTATAAGGGCTTCCTTGGTGGCACAGCGGTAAAGAATCTGCCTGTGTTGCAGGAGACAAAGGACTTGGAGGTTCAATCCCTGGGTTGGGAAGATTCCCTGGAGGAGCGCATGGCAACCCACTTCTGTATTCTTGCCTGAAAAATCCCACAGACAAAGAGCCTGGCAGGCTACAGTCCACGGGATCGCAGAGTCAGACATGACAGAAGCGAAACCGAGCGCAGCACAAGCACAAAAGATATTACAAGGGTTAGGCAAGATGGAGGTGAAAAGGGAAGAAGCTCTTATGTAGCCCAGGTGAGATGCTGCTGCCAGTGTGAGCAGATAACACAGTATGGAAATAGAGAAGAGATATTAAGGAGGCAGTACTGATGATGCTGGGAGGGATTGAGGGCAGGAGGAGAAGGGGACGACAGAGGATGAGATGGCTAGATGGCATCACTGACTTGATGGGTGTGAGTCTGGGTGACCTCCGGGAGCTGGTGATGGATAGGGAGGCCTGGCGTGCTGCAGTTCATGGGGTCGCAAAGAGTCGGACATGACTGAGCGACTGATCTGATCTGACTGATGAGATTTGGTAATCCATAGGATGGGAAATAGATGGGGAAACAGTGGAAACAGTGTCAGACTTTATTTTTCTGGGCTCCAAAATCACTGCAGATGGTGACTGCAGCCATGAAATTAAAAGACGCTTACTCCTTGGAAGGAAAGTTATGACCAACCTAGACAACATATTCAAAAGCAGAGACATTACTTTGCCAACAAAGTTTTGCCTAGTCAAGGCTATGGTCTTTCCTGTGGTCATGTATGGATGTGAGAGCTGGACTGTGAAGATGGCTGAGCTTCATCAATCAAAAGAATTGATGCTTTTGAACTGTGGTGTTGGAGAAGGCTCTTCAGAGTCCCCTGGACTGCAAAGAGATCCAACCAGTCCATTGTGAAGGAGATCAGCCCTGGGATTTCTTTGGAAGGAATGATGCTAAAGTTGAAACTCCAGTATTTTGGCCACCTCATGCGAAGAGGTAACTCATTAGAGAAGACTGATGCTGGGAGGGATTGGGGTCAGGAGGAGAAGGGGACGACAGAGGATGAGATGACTGGATGGCATCACTGACTTGATGGATGTGAGTCTGAGTGACCTCCGGGAGTTGGTGATGGACAGGGAGGCCTGGCGTGCTGTGATTTATGGGGTTGCGAAGAGTCGAACACGACTGAGCGACTGATCTGTTCTGATCTGAGGATGTGAGAGGTAAGAGAAGTCAAGGGTAACTCCCAGGTCCCAGTGAGTCAAGGTGGTTCTTTTTTTCCTATACTTGGATTTGTTCTTCATTTACTTTCTTGCCAATGGAACAAGAACAGACCTCACATATCTAAATGCTTACTTTTTATTTCTGAGTTATTGCTTCACTGAAGCATGATGTTTGTGTTGTCTCTAGAACTTGAATGTTTATATTAATAGGAATTTTTTTCATAATCTTTTAGAGAACAGAGTGGGTCTTGCATTTCTGGCAGAGTTACCAGCTGCCTGTTGGAAAGTCAGTACTCAGCAGGTGCCCTCTGCTTGGCTGGATGATCCCTGTATTACTTCTTAATTAACATTTCACAGTGGCATCATGTCATTCCCCCTCCCCAATATTCAGAGACAAGAAAACTATGACTCAGGTTAAATAAGTGCTAATAAGTAGAAAAGAAGAGGTTCAAAGCCAAGTTTCTGGCTTCATGTTCCTTTTGCTTTCCATCAAATGACTTTTGCCTCAAGGGATTAAACTAAGATAAACTGAACAAACAGATTATCCTCACCAAAATATTTCTGAGCTTTCTTCCTTTGCGTATCATTTATGTGGTCATAAAGGTGACTGAAAAAGAATAGAAACAGTAAATAATGTGACTAAGAAACAAGGGAACGGCAAGAATAGAAGCGTTATAATTTTCATTAAATGGCTACTGAATCAACAAAAACTTGGGCAAGATGAGATTAATACAGTTATAATGCAGTCAACTGAATCTTAGCCACACGACGCTCAAGGCGGATGCATCTTCCTGACCCCTTTTGTCAGATCACCTTTCCATATTCTCATTTCCTCACAACATTCATTCTTCTCAGATCATCATCTGAGATTTTTTATGTACCAATTATTTTCTATTTTCTGCATGAGATTATCAACTCCTTTGGGCTGGGGATCATGCTGTCTTGTTCCCTGCTGTGTTCCAGGAGCCTAGAAAAACAGTAGCAGGTAGTAATCATTCAACTTGAATGGATGAATTTTATAAAAAATTTTATTTTTCAGGAGAAAATAACTTTTAAACAGTGTAGTATAAACAAAACAACTTGTTGAATTCAACTTTTCATTGTGGGTTACAGAAGCCTGTGTAAAGCTAATATTTTGGAGGGTAATTTTACCTTCTTTTCCTTCTTCTGATGCTAAGAATTGTAAAAGATAAAATAATATGGCAGTAATCTTAGGGAGAAGACTGCTATAAATATTAGTGCATTATATGCACTAAGAAGGAAACTTAAAATGCCACATTGTATTTTATTTCTAGAGCAATGTTGAATGACTCATTCAGAGAACTTTTTTAAATTGATTTACTTTTTAATTGAAGAATAATTGCTTTACAGAATTTTGCTATTTTCTGCCAAATATCAACATGAATCAGTCACAGGTGTACCTATGTCCCCTCCTTCTTGAACCCTCCCTCCCATCTCCCTCTGCATCCCACCTCTCTAGGTTGTTACAGAGCCCCTGTTTGAGAATTCTTAAGATGTGTGAAAACCCTCATTTTATGGAAGGAAATTCTAACCCATCAGCGCTTATGCTTTGACACAAAATTCAAGGGTCAGCAGTCAAACTGGAAACAAGAATGCCTTTGTATGTAGACAGTAGAAAGCTTTGTTGTTGTTATTTAGGTGCTAAATCATGTCTGACTCTTTTGCAACCCTATGGACTATAGCCCACCAGGCTTCTCCGTCCATGGGATTTTCCAGGCAAGAATACTGGAGTGCATTGCCACACCCTCCTCCAGAGGATCTTCCTTACCCAGGGATCAAACCGAAGTCTCCTATATTGGCAGGAAGATTCTTTACCTCTGAGCCACCTGGGAAGCCCCGTAGAGAACTTTAATTCTTTGACAAAAACAAAGCTTAATTTCAAATACCAACATGTATTCCTACATAGAAGAAAATCATGGTCATTTTAAACTGAGAAAGGGGAAACATCCATACTATAATTTAGAGACTGAGGCCTAAAATTAATAATTTGGGAGAGGTGATGACACATAGCATATAACTTGCAGTGGGGAAAGCAATAGTGAACACTAAAGAAGTATTTAAGTTTAAATTTTATATATGCACATTGACTAGTTTTAATTAATTAAAGGTAAACTGAATGGAAACAATAAACAGAACAGAAAATTTTACCTTTCAATTCATTATAATAACTATCTTCATTCTTCCAAAGAACTGACAATTTCACTTTTAACTAGTTTTTTAATAGAGACATCAGAAAAAAGTATCTGATATTTTTAAATCTTGTAGTGACTTGATATCCAATAGTAGGTGGGTAAGTTTATCTGGGATAAACACAAATCAGTGGCTATATAGCCTGAGTTATAAAATAGCCTTTGTGAAACAATGGAGCTCCTTGAAATGAGATCCTTCCTGGTGCCACCCCTAAATCCTGTCCAGCTTCATTCTATCCATTCCCTATCCCATCCCTGAACTTGAATGTCTGATGCATGCAGAGCCCTGTGCAACAGTACAGGTTTTCCATCGATAAAGCTGACCTCAGTTAAGTGTTCTGCTCAGAATTTCCCTTAATTCTCCATATCATTAATGGAACTCTTGAAAGCAACATATTTGAATATTCTATTCACCTATCTGCTTCCTCTTTGGGAATGCACTCCATTAGGGAAGGGACCATATTTGCTTCATTCTTGGATTATTCATTCATTCATCTATTGTGATAGATGCTAGAAATAAAAAAGACAAACGGAATTTCCTTGTGGTCCAGTGGTTAGGGCTCCATGCTTCTACAGCAGGGATACAGTTTTGATCCCTGGTCAAGGAACTAAGATCCCTCGTGCCATGTGGCACAGTCAAAATGAAGAAAAAGTAAGATGTATCTTTGCTCTCAAGATGCTTAATGAAGAAGAGTGAGATACATGTGCTGTTGTAAGTTGCTTCAGTTGTGCCTGACTCTGTGACCCTATGGATTATAGCCTGCCAGGCTTGGCTCAGCTGGTAAAGAATCCACCTGCAATGCAGGAGACCTGGGTTCGATCCCTGGGTTGGAAAGATCCCTTGGAGAAGGGAAAGGCTACCCATTCCAGTATTCTGGCCTGGAGAATCAGTGGACGGTCCATGGAGTCACAAAGAGTCGGACACAACTGAGGGACTTTAACACAGGCTCCTCTGTCCAGGGGGTTCTCCGGGCAAGAATACTGGAGAGTGTTGCCATGGCCTCTTTCATGGGATCTTCCCAACCCAGGGGATCAAACTCACGTCTCTTCAGTCTCTTGCATTGGCAGGCAGGTTCTTTACCACTAGCACCACCTGGAAAGCCCATGAGATCCGTAAGTAGATGATTATAAACACGAGTAGTGAGTATGGGTAAAAGGTTTAGACAGGAAATTACTGGTGCTTGGAAGAAGGCCACCTAACCAGACTAAGGGATAGGTGTGACTGGATTTCAGGATAGGCTTCCTGTGTGAGTGATTGATGCTTGAAACCTAAGGGCTTAATAGGAATTAGCCTGATGTAGTTCCAGGAGTTGAAATGAACAAATGGAAGTGTTACAACACTTGACACTGCTAATGGTCATGATTGGTAGGGATAGGGAGGGATTTCTTTAAAGAGTATGCAGCAATTAGAGCCCAAAGGGAAACAGCATTGAGAGAAAGATCTGGAGAGATTCTGGGCGGTCTTATATATCATGTTGTCCAACAGGTCATTGATGTTCAACAGAAATAAAATGCAAACCATGGGTGGAATTTTAAACTATCTAGTAATGGCGTTAAAAATTAAAATCAGTTCAGTTAAGTTCAGTTGCTCAGTCATGTCCGACTCTTTTTGACCCCCATGGACTGCAGCACGCCAAGCCCCCTTGTCCATCACCAACTCCCGGAGCTTACTCAAACTCATGTCCATTGAGTCAGTGATGCCATCTAATCACCTCATCCTCTGTCATCTCCTTCTCCTCCTGCCTTCAATCTTTCCCAGCATCAGAGTCTTTCCAAATGAGTCAGTTCTTTGCAGCAGGTGGCCAAAGTATTGGAGTTTCAGCTTTAGCATCAGTCCTTCCAATGAATATTCAGGACTGATGTCCTTTAGGATTGACTGGTTGCATCTCCTTGCTGTCCAAGGGACTCTCAAGAATCTTCTCCAACACCGTAGTTCAAAAGCATCAATTCTTCGGCACTCAGCTTTCTTTATAGTCCAACTCTAACATCCATACATGACTACTGGGAAAACCATAGCCTTGACTAGACGGACCTTTGTTGGCAAAGTAATGTCTCTGCTTTTTAATATGCTGTTTAAGTAGGTCATAACTTTTCTTCCAAGGAGTAAGAGTCTTTTTATTACATGGCTGCAATCACCATCTGCAGTGATTTTGGAGCCCCCTAAAATAAAGTCTCTCACTGTTTACACTGTTTCCCCACCTACTTGCCATGAAGTGATGGGACCAGATGACTTGATCTTAGTTTTCTGAATGTTGAAATAGAACCAGGTAAAATTAATTTTGCAATCTATTTCTCTCTCTCTCTCTATATATATATATATATATATTTTTAAGTGATATGCAATTGAGATATTAGTTTCAGATGTACAACATAATGATTCAATATTTGTATATATTGCAAAGTGATCACCACAGTAAGTTTAGTGAACATCATTTACCACACAGTTACAATTTTTTTTCTTGCAATGAAAACTTCTAAGATCTACTCTCTAAGCAAGTTTCAAATATATAGTAGAGTGTTGTTAATTATACTCACAATGCCACACGTTATATTAGCATAACTTACTTGTTTTAAATGGGAAGTTTTTTCTTTTTGACTATCTTTACCCATTTTGCACACCCTCAACCTCCACCTCTGGCAACTCCCAATCTGTTCTCTTTACCTTTGAGTTTGCTTTCTGTTGCTGATGTTAAGTGATATATGTTATTAATGACTTGTTTATCATTTCAACATGTATTCAAATGTAAAAATTATTATCAAGGCAGTTTGCATTCTTTCTTTTGTTTTAAGTCTTTGAAATACAATGTGTTTTATTCTTCAGATCAGATCAGATCAGTCGCTCAGTCGTGTCTGACTCTTTGAGACCCCATGAACCGCAGCACGCCAGGCCTCCCTGTCCATCACAAGCTCCCGGAGGTCACCCAGACTTGCATCCATCGAGTCAGTGATGCCATCCAGCCATCTCATCCTCTGTCGTCCCCTTCTCCTCCTGCCCTCAATCCCTCCCAGCATCAGAGTCTTCTCCAATGAGTCAACTCTTCGCATGAGGTGGCCAAAATACTGGAGTTTCAGCTTTAGCATCATTCCTTCTAAAGAAATTCCAGGATTGATCTCCTTCAGAATGGACTGGTTGGATCTTCTTGCAGTCCAAGGGACTCTCAAGAGTCTTCTCCAACACCACAGTTCAAAAGCATCAATTCTTCGGCGCTCAGCCTTCTTCACAGTCCAGCTCTCACATCCATACATGACCACAGGAAAGACCATAGCCTTGACTAGGCGAACCTTTGTTGGTAAAGTAATGTCTCTGCTTTTGAATATGCTATCTAGGTTGGTCATAACTTTCCTTCCAAGGAGCAAGCGTCTTTTAATTTCATGGCTGCAGTCACCATCTGCAGTGATTTTGGAGCCCAGAAAAACAAAGTCTGACACTGTTTCCACTGTTTCCCCATCTATTTCCCATGCAGTGATGCAAAAAAGCAAAATGGCTGTCTGGGGAGGCCTTACAAATAGCTGTGAAAAGAAGAGAAGCGAAAAGCAAAGGAGAAAAGGAAAGATATAAACATTTAAATGCAGAGTTCCAAAGAATAGCAAGAAGAGATAAGAAAGCCTTCTTCAGTGATCAATGCAAAGAAATAGAGGAAAACAACAGAATGGGAAAGACTAGGGATCTCTTCAAGAAAATCAGAGATACCAAAGGAACATTTCATGCAAAGATGGGCACAATAAAGGACAGAGATGGTGTGGACCTAACAGAAGCAGAAGATATTAAGAAGAGGTGGCAAGAATACACAGAAGAACTGTACAAAAAAGAGCTTCAAGACCCAGATAATCATGATGATGTGATCACTGACCTAGAGCCAGACATCTTGGAATGTGAAGTCAAATGGGCCTTAGAAAGCATCACTACGAACAAAGCTAGTGGAGGTGATGGAATTCCAGTGGAGCTATTCCAAGTCCTGAATGATGATGCTGTGAAAGTGTGCTACACTCAATATGCCAGCAAATTTGGAAAACTCAGCAGTGGCCACAAGATTGGAAAAGGTCAGTTTTCATCCCAATCCCAAAGAAAGGCAATGCCAAGGAGTGCTCAAACTACCGAACAATTGCACTCATCTCACACGCTAGTAAAGTAATGCTCAAAATTCTCCAAGCCAGGCTTCAGCAATATGTGAACCGTGAACTTCCTGATGTTCAAGCTGGTTTTAGAAAAGGCAGAGGAACCAGAGATCAAATTGCCAACATCCGCTGGATCATGGAAAAAGCAAGAGAGTTCCAGAAAAACATCTATTTCTGCTTTATTGACTATGCCAAAGCCTTTGACTGTGTGGATCACAATAAACTATGGAAAATTCTGAAAGAGATGGGAATACCAGACCACCTGATCTGCCTCTTAAGAAATCTGTATGCAGGTCAGGAAGCAACAGTTAGAACTGGTCATGGAACAACAGACTGGTTCCAAATAGGAAACGGAGTACGTCAAGGCTGCATATTGTCACCATGTTTATTTAACTTATATGCAGAGTACATCATGAGAAATGCTGGACTGGAAGAAACACAAGTTTTATTCTTAGAATGTGTCTTAATCGATACAAGCCACACTTCAAGTGCTTGCTAGTCATCCATATCTAGTGACTACCACATGTGGGAATGCTCTAGACTAACTTATCCAAGACCGCCAGTCCTGCAAACCTCTCAGTGAAAACACTTGCATTATCTGCTGATAGAGATCTCTTCTGGAGATTCAAACAAGCAATTAATTTATCAAAGTCTTCCAAGAGAAGAGGGGTTGCACTATATACTGTTTCTCCAACTTGTATAACCACAGAACCCTTCACTGGCCCCCGTGTCATCAATCACCTACGGGACATGCCCTGAAGCAGTTCTACTCCACGTGGTTGCAGAAGGGCCTTTCAGTGAAGGGGAGGGAGAGAGGTGTCAGGCAGCTTATTCTAACAGCAGCATGCAAGACAGGATGAGGGTAGGGGGAGCCGTACAGAGGTCTGTGAGGAGGCTGACTTTGGGAATAATGCAAGGCACTAGGGCAAATGTCAGAGAGGACCACAGAGGTCTTTACTGTTCCAGTCAGAAATTAACTCCTTATTTAATAAAGAATTTGAACTTGCAGGGATTGCATTGGGCCTATTCCCAAGTTTTAGATTCTATTAAAATAGTATTCTTGTTCATTTTCATTGTTTTGATCAATAATTAAATCCTCATTAAATAAAGAATTTGTCATGTGTTCGTCAAAATTGTTGTGGAAGACACATTCAGTAAAAACCTGCTCACTTTCATTGAGCCCAGTTTTTAAAAATTTAAGCAGATTTGCGTCTTGGAAGATTTTCTTTTTTTTCCCATTTTTATATCTTCACTGCACTCCATTGTTGCATTTTCCATTTCTATTATAATCACAATTTTTGTTTATTCTAAAGGAATAAAAAAGAAAATGTAATTATAATCAAGATGCATGAATTCTTTGAAAAATTTACAAGATTTTAATGTATTGTCAAAAATTATAAACTATAATAATGTAAAGAAAATAAAATGTTGCTGCTACTGCTGCTAAGTTGCTTCAGTCATGTCCAACTCTGTGCGACCCCATAGATGGCAGCTCACCAGGCTCCCCCATCCCTGGGATTCTCCAGGCAAGAATACTGGAGTGAGTTGCCATTTCCTTCTCCAGTGCATGAAAGTGAAAAGTGAAAGTGAAGTCACTCAGTCATGCCCGACACATTACCTCTGGTTTAAAGCATATTTTTATTTTGAAACATATAATTCATTAAAATGTAAACCAAAGTTCTAATGATAAAGTACAGTAAGACTTAAAATTATTTAAACAAGACAAAATTTTTGTTGAATTTTTAAAAAACTTAAATGTACAATATTTTAAAAACAATGAAATAGTATTGAATGTTTATAAAAACACAAGTATTACAATTTTAATATTAATATCCACCTCATTGCTAATATTAAAATTGATATCATGTGTCATACATGTTCTATCTAGATAGATATGTTTATATACAAACATAAGAGTTAAATGAATTATTTAACACTGCAAATTGTTCCCCAGATTCTATGTGTAACAGTGGCAAGTATTGTTCCAATTTTTGAGTCCATTTAGAACCACCACTCCAGTACTTTTGCCTAGAAAATCCCATGGAAGGAGGAACCTGGTAGGCTGCAGTCTATGGGGTCGCTAGAGTCAGACACGACTGAGCGACTTCACTTTCACTTTTCACTTTCATGCACTGGAGAAGGAAACAGCAACCCATTCCAGTGTTCTTGCCTGGAGAATCCCAGGGATGGGGAAGCCTGGTGGGCTGCCTTCTGTGCAGTCGCACAGAGTTGGACACAACTGAAGTGACTTAGCAGCAGCAGCAGAACCACCAAGCCTAATCCTAATATTTGTGGGATTTGAAGCAAGATAAGAACACTCAGGTGTCAATATCTAAATATATAGAGGTTATAAATCTTAGTAATAAATCATAGGGCTTCCTTGGTGGTCCAGTAGTTAAGAATCCTTGCAATGCAGGGGGCATGGGTTCAATCCCTGGTCTGGGAAGATCCCAACTAAGTCCATCACCACAAATATTGAGCCCACAAACTTGAGTGCCTAGAGCCTGTACTCCACAACAAGAGAAGCCAGTGCAGTGAGAAATCTGTGCACCACAACTAGAGAGTAGCTCCCACTCACTGCAATTAGAGAAAGCCCAGGCATAGCGACAAAGACTCAGTGCAGCCAAAAATTAATTGATTAACTAGAAAAAAAATTTTTAGTCCTTAATCTTTGCCCTCTAAAAAAAAACCATAAAGTAAAATATGTGCTATTCCCTGATTGTTGATGAATACACCTTCTTATGGACCTGAAAGTCAGAATACAATTAGGAGCTCCTGGGCTTTTCAGAGGACCATGTAAGAAGGTCACAGCAAAAGCTAAACTCCTGAAGCTTCAGCCCCACACTTCACACCCTTTTCTTGACACCTTCTTCCATTGGATACCACATGGATCTTGTACACTTGCATGTGGACATTCCAGTCCATGTATCCACACTCCAACTGTGTCACCCACAAACATCTACTCTGGATTTGGGAGGGGCCAGCATAGTCCCTGGTGACAGCTCAGGGCTATAGGGACCAGGAGTTCTGGAATGGGAGGAGATAAGGCTTCAGGTTGCTCTATGTCCAAGGAGCAGCAGCTGTGCCCCATAATCACAGAAAACTAGTCAGTCTGATCACACGGACCATAGCCTTGTCTAACTCAATGAAACTAAGCCATGCCGTCTGGGGCCACCCAAGATGGGTGGGTCATGGTGGAGAGGTCTGACAGAACGTGGTTCACTGGAGAAGGGAATGGCAAACCACTTCAGTATTCTTGCCTTGAGAACCCCATGAACAGTATGAAAAGGCAAAATGATAGGATACTGAAAGAGGAACTCCCGAGGTCGGTAGGTGCCCAATATGCTACTGGAGATCAGTGGAGAAATAAGTCCAGAAAGAATGAAGGGATGGAGCCAAAGCAAAAACAATACCCAGTTGTGGATGTGACTGGTGATAGAAGCAAGGTCTGATGCTGTAAAGAGCAACTTTGCATAGGAACCTGGAATGTCAGGTCCATGAATCAAGGCAAATTGGAAGTGGTCAAACAGGAGATGGCAAGAGTGAACATCAACATTCTAGGAATCAGCGAACTCAAATGGACTGGAATGGGTGAATTTAACTCAGATGACCATTATATCTACTACTGTGGGCAGGAATCCCTTAGAAGAAATGGTAGCCATCATGGTCAACAAAAGAGTCTGAAATGCAATACTTGGATGCAATCTCAAAAACGACGGAATGATCTCTGCTTGTTTCCAAGGCAAACCATTCAATATCACAGTAATCCAAGCCTATGCCCCAACCAGTAACGCTGAAGAAGCTGAAGTTGAATGGTTCTATGAAGACCTACAAGATCTTTTAGAACTAACACCCAAAAAAGATGTACTTTTCATTATAGGGGACTGGAATGCAAAAGTAAGAAGTCAAGAAACACCTGGGGTAACAGGCAAATAGGGCCTTGGAGTACGGAATGAAGCAGGGCAAAGACTAATAGAGTTTTGCCAAGAAAATGCACTGGTCATAGCAAATACCCTCTTCCAACAACACAAGAGAAGACTCTATACATGGACATCACCAGATGGTCAACACTGAAATCGGATTGATTATATTCTTTGCAGCCAAAGATGGAGAAGCTCTATACAGTCAGCAAAAACAAGACTGGGAGCTGACTGTGGCTCAGATCATGAACTCCTTATTGCCAAATTCAGATTTAAACTGAAGAAAGTAGGGAAAACCACTATACCATTCAGGCATGACCTAAATCAAATCCCTTATGATTATACAGTGGAAATGAGAAATAGATTTAAGGGCCTAGATCTGATAGAGTGCCTGATGAACTATGGACAGAGGTTCGTGACATTGTATGGGAGACAGGGATCATGACCATCCCCATGGAAAAGAAATGCAAAATGGCTGTCTGGGGAGGCCTTACAAATAGCTGTGAAAAGAAGAGAAGCAAAAAGCAAAGGAGAAAAGGAAAGATATAAGGATCTGAATGCAGAGTTCCAAAGAATAGCAAGAAGAGATAAGAAAGCCTTCTTCAGCGATCAGTGTAAAGAAATACAGGAAAACAACAGAATGGGAAAGACTAGGGATCTCTTCAAGAAAATTAGAGATACCAAGGGATCATTTCATGCACAGATGGGCTCGATAAAGGACAGAAATGGTATGGACCTAACAGAAGCAGAAGATATTAAGAAGAAGTGGCAAGAATACACAGAAGAACTGTACAAAAAAGAGCTTCATGAGCAAGATAATCATGATGTTGTGATCACTGACCTAGAGCCAGACATCCTGGAATGTGAAGTCAAGTGGGCCTTAGAAAGCATCACTACGAACAAAGCTAGTGGAGGTGATAGAATTCCAGTGGAGCTATTCCAAATCTGAAAGATGATGCTGTGAAAGTGGTGTACTCAATATTTTGCCAGCAAATGCCAGCAAATTTGGGAAACTCAGCAGTGGCCACAGGACTGGAAAAGATCAGTTTTCATTCCAGCCCCAAAGAATTCAATGCCAAAGAATGCTCAAACTAGTGCACAATTGCACTCATCTCACACGCTAGTTCCCTGGTAGCTCAGAGGATAAAGAAAGCATCTGCTCACAATGCAGGAGGCCCCAGTTCAATCCTTGGGTCGGGAAGATCCCCCCGGAGAAGGCAATGGCAGCCCACTCCAGTACACTTGCCTGGAAAATCCCATGGACAGAGAAGCCTGGCAAGCTATAGTCCATGGGGTTGCAAAGAGTCAGACACGACTGAGCGACTTCACTTTCACACGCTAGTAAAGAAATTCTCAAAATTCTCCAAGCCAGGCCTCAGCAATACGTGAACCATGAACTTTCAGATGTTCAAGCTGGTCTTAGAAAAGGCAGAGAAACCAGAGATCAAGTTGCCAACATCCACTGGATCATGGAAAAAGCAAGACAGTTCCAGAAAAACATCCACTTCTGCTTTATTGATTATGCCAAAGCCTTTGACTGTGTGGGTCACAATAAACTGCGGAAAATTCTGAAAGACATGGGAATACTAGACCACCTGACCTGCCTCTTGAGAAACCTATATGCAGGTCAGGAAGTAACAATTAGAACTGGACATGGAACAACAGACTGGTTCCAAATAGGAAAAGGAGTATGTCAAGGCTGTATGTTGTCACCCTGCTTATTTAACTTCTCTGCCGAGTACATCATGAGAAACGCTGGGCTGGAAGAAGCACAAGCTAAAATCAAGATTGCTGGGAGAAATTTCAATAACCTCAGATATGCAGATGACACCACCCTTATGGCAGAAAGTGAAGAGGAACTAAAAAGCCTCTTGATGAAAGTGAAAGAGGAGAGTGAAAAGGTTGGCTTAAAGTTCAACATTCAGAAAACTAAGATCATGGCATCTGGTCCCATCACTTCATGGGAAATAGATGGGGAAACAGTGGAAATAGTGTGAGACTTCATTTTTCTGGGCTCCAAAATCACTGCAGATGGTGACTGCAGCCATGAAATTAAAGGACGCTTACTCCTTGGAAGGAAAGTTATGACCAACCTAGATAGCATATTCAAAAGCAGAGACATTACTTTGCCAACTAAGGTCTGTCTAATCAAGGCTATGGTTTTTCCAGTGGTCATGTATGGATGTGAGAGTTGGACTGTGAAGAAAGCTGACTGCCGAACAATTAATTGATGCTTTTGAACAGTGGTGTTGGAGAAGACTCTTGCGAGTCCTTTGGACAGCAAGGAGTTCCAAGCAGTTCATTCTAAAGGAGATCAGTCCTGGGTGTTTATTGGAAGGACTTATGCTAAAGCTGAAACTCCAGTACTTTGGCCACCTCATGAGAAGAGTTGACTCATTGGAAAAGACTCTGATGCTGGGAGGGATTGGGGGCAGAAGGAGAAGGAGATGACAGAGGATGAGATGGCTGGATGGTATCACTGACTCAATGGACATGAGTCTGAGTGACCTCCGGGAGTTGGTGATGGACAGGGAGGCCTGGCGTGCTGCAATTCATGGGGTCGCAAAGAGTCGGACACGACTGAGCAACTCAACTGAACTGAACTGAAGACTTCAGGTTGGAACATCGTGGCCTCTATACTCCTAAGACTATGAGGAAAGGCATGGCCAAAGGAACTCTTTAAACTACAGGCTCAGGGCTAAACCCTGAGGGTGTTACTCAGAACCATAAATTGGAGTGCAAAGAGAAGGAAAAAAATGCATTCTGGGAACAAATGTTCGGTTATGCTACCTGAGAGGAAGTAGTTTGACAAATGTATTAGCTTGCTAGAGCTGCCACTATAATAAAGTACTGCCGACTAGGTAGCTTAAACAAGAGAAATTTATTTCCTTAGCTGTGGATGCTAAAAGTCCAAATCCAGGAGTCAGCAGAGTTGGTTCCCTCTGAGGCCTCTCTCCTTGGTTTATGCGAGCATGCTCAGTGGCTCAGCTGTGTCTGACTCTTTGTGAACTCATGGACTATAGTCAGCCAGGCTTCTCTGTCCATGGGATTATCGCTGCAAGAATACTGGAGTGGGTTGCCATTTTCTCCTCCAGGGGATGTTCCTGACCCAGGGATCCAAGCCACCCCTCCTGTTTTCTTCTCCTGCTTTGGCAGTTGGAGTCTTTACCACTGAGCCCCCTGGGAAGCTTCCTCCTTGCAGAAGATGGCCGCCTTCTCCCTGTCTTCTCACACAGCCTTCCCTCTGTGTGTGTCTATCTTCAAATTTCCTCTTCTTATGAGAACATCAGTTGTATTGTCTTAGGGTCCATGCTGATGACCTCTTTTTAACATAATTACTTCTTTAAAGACTTTCTTTCCAAATACAGTCATATTCTGAGGTACTGGGGTATAGGACTTCAACATAGGAATTTGGGGAGGACACAGTTCATCACAGCAATTGTATTAATTTGCCTTTCTTTTCACCTAAACTCTTGCCCACTTAAATTCCTCGGCAACATGAAGGGAACAGTGTTTTTTCTCTTATCTAGATAATGACACAAATGTCACCTTTAACAGCATTCACATGGTTTGGTTGCATTTTGTTTCAGGAACATAAGGGGAGACATGTCGATAAGAGATTGGAGAAGGGTTTCCTTGGGGCTTGAACAGTGTTAGTCTCAAAAGTAGGTGTATGGCATTATGGGCTGACTATTTCAGTGCTAAACATCACGTCCTGTGTGATAGTCACTGCGTGTTCATCAACAACTTTTTGTGTTTGTGATATGCTGGTCTTTCTACAGCACAGCATCAGGAGAAGGGCCTCTCTTGTCTAAGTATCCAAGTTGAACTCTTAAGGAGTTATAAGGGCTTCTATTGTAGCTGAGCAAGTAGAAATCGGGGGAATAGAGAGGAGTGGGAAATTTGATAGATATCTGCTGATGCTGATGAGTCGCTTCAGTCGTGTCCGACTCTGTGCGACCCCATAGACAGAAGCTCACCAGGCTCCCCCGTCCCCGGGATTCTCCAGGCAAGAACACTGGAGTGGGTTGCCATTTCCTTCTCCAATGAATGAAAGTGAAAAGTGAAAGTGAAGTCGCTCAGTCGTGTCCGACTCTTAGCGACCCCATGGACTGGAGCCTACCAGGATCCTGCGTCCATGGGATTTTCCAGGCAAAAGTACTGGGTGGGGTGCCATTGCCTTCCCCGTGATAGATATTTACACACTGCAAAAATCTGTAGGACTTATAGTGAACAATTCCTTGGGGTCTTTCTTGGGTGGTGAGGTGAATAGTAATATTGGTAAACGAGGGACAAAATTTAGAGAATCTACTTTAGGAAAAACCAGGAACTACGTATGTGGTGTACAAATTCCACAGGTAGATTGTGTTGATCTCAACCTCTTAAGTTCATGTTCGTGTCATCCATATGGCCTAGTTAATTAGGCTAGCCAGCAGAATTTGATTTATAAGCTATGGTGGTGGTTGGTATGCTAATTAATAATCAACATACTTTGATTGAAAAATGAATTACCCAAGTTTACTGGTTATAATATAGCCATGTTAAAAGGAAGAAAAAAAGGAAAAAGCAAAAACACAACATTTAAAATGGTTGCCCCTACCCCCCAAAAAAGTTGTGCCAAAGCAAACATAGAAGAACAGACAACAAAAGGAAGTCTTTCTGGACGAATGCTACCTGTTCAGTGATGACATTGGCTGGGGCCTCGAGAGTCACCTCTGCCAATGCCAGTGACACAAAATTCACTGATTCATTTCTATTGTATTTATTCCTTTGGCATCAAATGAAAGGTATTGTTGGTAACTACAATTAAGCCAAGTTTTGAATTCCAGGAAAGTTCAACAAACATTTTTTTTTTTAAAGACTTATGCTTACAAAGCCTATTGTATAGAATAGCCAAAAGATAGCAATGACACTAACGTCCATTAACAGATGAATTAATAAACAAAATATGGATACGAACAAAATGTGCAATAAGAACATTGCATGCTCAGACATGTCAGACATTTTGTGTGTGTGTGTGTGTCCAGTGTTTTGGGACTGCACAGACTGTGTAGCTCACCAGGCTCCTCTGTCTATGGGATTTTCCAGGCAAGAATACTGGAGTGGATTACTATTTCCTTCTCTAGGGGATCTTCCCGACCCAGGGATTGGTCCCGAGTCTCCTGTGTCTCTTGCATTGTTAGGCGGATTCTTTACAACTGTGCCACCTCAGAAACCCATTATGAGCATTGTTCAGCCATTAAAAAGGAATGGACATCTGACGAATTATAACGTGGACAAGCCTTGAAAACCTTGTGCTAAGTGAAATAAGCCAGAAATAAATGGACAGATATAGTTTGATTCTACTTTTACCAAGTGTATGCTCCTGCTGCTGCTAAGTCGCTTCAGTCGTGTCCGACTCTGTGCGACCCCATAGACGGCAGCCCACCAGGCTGCCCCGTCCCTGGGATTCTCCAGGCAAGAACACTGGAGTGGGTTGCCATTTCCTTCTCCAATGCATAAAAGTGAAAAGTGAAAGTGAAGTCGCTCAGTCGTGTCCGACTCCCAGCGACCCCATGGACTGCGGCCCACCAGGGTCCTCCATCCATGGGATTTTCCAGGCAAGAGTACTGGGGTGGGGTGCCAAGTGTATAGGGGAGGCAAATTTATAGAGACAGAAGGTAGATTAGACGTTACCAGAGGCTGGCAGGAGGAGGAATGGGATGTGATTGTTTAATGGGTCCAGAGTTATTGTTGTGATGAAAAAATATTACAAATTGATAGCAGTGATTGTTATACAACATCCTGAAAGTAATCGATGTCACTGAATTGTATTCTGAGATCAGAACAGATCAGATCAGTCGCTCAGTCGTGTCCGACTCTTTGCGACCCCATGAACTGCAGCACGCCAGGCCTCCCTGTCCATCACCAGCTCCCGGAGGTCACTCAGACTCACATCCATCGAGTCAGTGATGCCATCCAGCCATCTCATCCTCTGTCGTCCCCTTCTCCTCCTGCCCCCAATCCCTCCCAGCATCAGAGTCTTCTCCAATGAGTTAACTCTTCGCATGAGGTGGCCAAAGTACTGGAGTTTCAGCTTCAGCATCATTCCTTCCAAAGAAATCCCAGGGCTGATCTCCTTCAGAATGGACTGGTTGGATCTCCTTGCAGTCCAAGGGACTCTCAAGAGTCTTCTCCAACACCACAGTTCAAAAGCATCAATTCTTCGGCACTCAGCCTTCTTCATAATCCAACTCTCACATCCATACACAACCACAGGAAAGACCATAGCCTTGACCAGGCGAACCTTTGGTGGCAAAGGAATGTCTCTGCTTTTGAATATGCTATCTAGGTTGGTCATAACTTTCCTTCCAAGGAGTAAGCGTCTTTTAATTTCATGGCTGCAGTCACCATCTGCAGTGATTTTGGAGCCCAGAAAAATAAAGTCTGACACTGTTTCCACTGTTTCCCCATCTATTTCCCATGAAGTGATGGGACCAGATGCCATGATCTTCGTTTTCTGAATGTTGAGTTTTAAGCCAACCTTTTCACTCTTCACTTTCACTTTCATCAAGAGGCTTTTGAGTTCCTCTTCACTTTCTGCCATAAGGGTAGTGTCATCTGCAGATCTGAGGTTATTGATATTTCTCCCGGCAATCTTGATTCCAGTTTGTGTTTCTTCCAGTCCAGCGTTTCTCATGATGTACTCTGCATATAAGTTAAATAAGCAGGGTGACAATATACAGCCTTGACGTACTCCTTTTCCTATTTGGAGCCAGTCTGTTGGTCCATGTCCAGTTGTAACTGTTGCTTCCTGACCTGCATACAAATTTCTCAAGAGGCAGATCAGGTGGTCTGGTATTCCCATCTCTTTCAGAATTTTCCACAGTTTATTGTGATCTACACAGTCAAAGGCTTTGGCATAGTCAATAAAGCAGAAATAGATGTTTTTCTGGAACTCTCTTGCTTTTTTCATGATCCAGCGGATGTTGGCAATTTGATCTCTGGTTCCTCTGCCTTTTCTAAAACCAGCTTGAACATCAGGAAGTTCATGGTTCACATATTGCTGAAGCCTGGCTTGGAGAATTTTGAGCATTACTTTACTAGCGTGTGAGATGAGTGCAATTGTGCGGTAGTTTGAGCATTCTTTGGCATTGCCTTTCTTTGGGATTGGGATGAAAACTGACCTTTTCCAATCTTGTGGCCACTGCTGAGTTTTCCAGATTTGCTGGCATATTGAGTGTAGCACTTTCACAGCATCATCTTTCAGGATTTGGAATAGCTCCACTGGAATTCCATCACCTCCACTAGCTTTGTTCGTAGTGATGCTTTCTAAGGCCCACTTGACTTCACATTCCAGGATGTCTGGCTCTAGGTCAGTGATCACACCATCATGATTATCTGGGTCGTGAAGCTCTTTCTTGTACAGTTCTTCTGTGTATTCTTGCCACCTCTTCTTAATATTTTCTACTTCTGTTAGGTCCATACCATTTCTGTCCTTTATCGAGCCCATCTTTGCATGAAATGTTCCTTTGGTATCTCTGATTTTCTTGAAGAGATCCCTAGTCTTTCCCATTCTGTTGTTTTCCTCTATTTCTTTGCATTGATCGCTGAAGAAGGCTTTCTTATCTCTTCTTGCAATTCTTTGGAACTCTGCATTCTGAAAACTAGTTCAAATGGAAAATTTTGTTATACATATTCTACCACAATAACGGAAAAAGAAAAAAAAAACCCATTTCATAGGTTTTGAGCACAAAATAGGATTGAGTAACCCATAATTTTCACCCTGAAAAAACAGTCTTTTGTGTTTTAAAGTAAAATACTTGTGTTTAAAGTAAAAATACTAAAGAAAAGTAGATATGAACTTACACTCCAAATACCAATTACAGGACCCACATTGTATCCTAGAATATAACAACTTTCTGTTTAATAGATGCTGATTAGCATTTGAAATAAGGTTTTTGGGTCATCAGTTCATTCTCAAGGTAAGAAACACCATCTAAATACATCTTCAGAGATGAGTCCCTCTGGGTCATTCCTACTGACTAGATTCATAGGCAATGCCCTACTTTTAAATGTAAAAACAAAAATACAAAAAATTCAAACACCCTGAAAGATTTTTTAGCAGGCAAAACACGCTTTATAAGTGAAATGAAGCAACATTGCCCCAACAGTCTCTTTTCTTAAACTTACAAGTCCTTTTTTTCCCTTAAGGCAACAGATCTCTTTTTTTCTGCTTTATTTTTTGTTTTTTAAAATAAACATTTAATTTTCGAACATTTTTAGATTTGTAGAAACGTTAAGAAGTTTGGTTCCATGCACTGTATACTCATTTTCCCTATTGTTAACATTATTATGGTACATTTGTCACCATTAGTGAGATAATATTAATATAGTATATTCAGATACCCATAGCTTTTTTCTGATGTCCTATTTCTATTCCAGGATCCTACACAGGATACCACATTGCATTTAGTTATTTTGTCTCCTTAGGATATTCAAGAATAAGACAGTTTCTCAGACTTCCCATGTTTTTTCATGACTTTGACAGTATTGAGGACAATTTGGTCAGGTATTTTGTAGCATGTCCTTCATTTGGGGTTTCTTGGATGTTTTTCTTATGATTAGACTGAAGTTATGAGTCTGGGGGAGGAAGATCACACAAGTAATTTCCATTCTCATCATATCCTCATATTTGAGGGTATCTGCTATCAATAGGCGGAGAAGACAATGGCACCCCACTCCAGTACTTCTGCCTGGAGAATCCCATGGGTGGAGGAGCCTGGAAGGCTGCAGTCCATGGGGTCGCTGAGGGTCGGACATGACTGAGTGACTTCACTTTCACTTTTCACTTTCCTGCATTGGAGAAGGAAATGGCAACCCACTCCAGTGTTCTTGCCTGGAGAATCCCAGGGACAGGTGAGCCTGGTGGGCTGCCGTCTGTGGGGTCACACAGAGTCGGACACGACTGAAGCGACTTAGCAGCAGCAGCAGCAGCTATCAATAGGATCTAAGACTGGTGATGTTAACCCTGACCACCTGGCCGAGGTAGCATTGGTCAGGTTCTCCGCTGTAGAGTAACTCTCCTCCCCACCTCGTCCGTGCTGCACCCTCCACAAGGAAACCACTGGTATAGTTCCTGCCTAATGGGGTGAGAGTTAGTTATGTCAGCTCCTTGAGCAGAGAGTAGAACTTACCAGCATAAAAAGTGATCCTTAATGTGTTCAAAATCTTTCTGGAGGGTAAAAGGGCAGCTTCATTGAGAATACTTAGATCAACATTGACTTATGATAAAAATCTCCAGAAAGTGGGCATAGAGGGAAACTAACTCAACATAATAAAGGCCATATATGATAAATCTGGGCTTCCCAGGTGGTGCTAGTGGTAAAGAACCTGCCTGCCTATGCAGAAGACATTAGAGATGTGAGTTCCATTGCTGGGTTGGGAAGATCCCTTGGAGGAGGGCATGGCAATCCACTCCAATATTCTTGCCTGGAGAATCCCATGGACAGAGGTGCCTGGTGGGCTACAGTCCATAGGATCACAAAGAGTTGGACATGACTAAAGCAAATTAGCACAGCACACACATAACAAACCCACAACTAACATAGTACAATGGTGAAAAGCTGAAAGCATTTCCTCTAAGTTGAGGAAGAAGACAAGGATACTCACTATCACCACTTTTTTCCAACATGTAACTCCTAGCCACAGCAATCAGAGAAGTAAAAGAAATAAAAGGAATCCAAATTGAAAAGGAAGAAGTCAAACTATCCCTCTTTGCAGATGATATGACACTATACATAGAAAACCCTAAAGGCACTGCTAGAAAACTTCTAGAGCTCATCAGTAAATTTGGTAAAGTTGTAGGAAAATTAGTTAATTAATTAAAAAATTAATATACAGAGATTATACTAAGGATAGACATCAACCAATCAGTATTGGATTATAATTCAAAGTATAAATAGCCACATGTCCATATGGATTTAAATAACTGATTAAATAATTAAGCAAACAGGAGAGAATAGATGAATCCCCTGTGCAGAAATGTTTCGTGTAATTTTTGTAGATCTAAGTTTTATACTTATAACTCTCACTTCAACAGCCTATAAAATTGTGTGCATTATCAAAAATATTATATTTGAAGAGGTAAGACTAAGAGATGATAAGGCTATGGGGCATCCTTTAAGTGAAATGAGCAAACTAAATAGTGGCAAAGCCACTATTGGGCAGTTTTTCATCTACTTCCTCCTTAGGTTTCCTTGGTAATGAGCCTTCTCTGACAATTACTACTTATTCCTACTTAGATCTTAAGAGGACATTCCTCTCGCATCTCCCCATATCTGTTTAAATTTCCAGGTGTATATGTCCTAATATGAGGACATTTACATGCACATATACACACAAAAAATGTAAAGAAAGTTTTGTTTTCATTTGTTGCTAAAACAAAATGTCAATGTTTACTAGCTTCTGAAAACCACGACAATGATGGGATGCAGTCATCTTCCTGGTCATTCATCACTGAGAGCACCAGAGTGTGAGGACTGCTGTGACTCACTGTCAAACACCGCAGTCTCGCCCCTCATGCTCATGAAATGCAAATTCAAAGGAGGGCTGAGCTGGGTGACTAAGCCTGTGGCCATTTACAGTAAGTTATGCGTTGTTCAGAAATGGGCATCGACAATGGCTAGTTTAAAAAGGCAAAACAAGAGAAGCACAACTGCTGAAAAATAAGTTTCTCTTCACGAAAGTGTTGACAGTTGGAGATATTTGAAATGGTGGCAACGCCTTGTTCTGTCCCAGTGATTCTTTCCTGTGTGATCTTTGACACACTATATATGTCTTGCTCCAGCATCCAGGTAACTGTGAATGACAGCCCTCCCCAAAGAAGCTTTTGAAAATAAGAGGGCATCTCATACCACTCTCCTATCTTCAAAGAAATGGCAAGCCACAGGGAGCATTCATGTAACAATCTTGCCTTTAAAATCCTAGCCTTCTATTACAGATGTAACAGCGGTTAGGCTAGATATGAGCCTGAAGGAAAGGCAATTCTTACAGAGAAACTCTTAAAAATCCAAATTAGGTTGAAATTATAAATAACAGATGTGCTTTTAGAAATAACTTATCCCATCCTACAAGCCAGATAGAGCAGAAATTAGTTGTCACAAAAGATCTACAAAATTTCAGTACCTATAGGAAGGTGTGTGTGCTTCGTCACTCAGTTGTATCTGATTCCTTGTGACCTTTTGGCCTGTAACCCACCAGGCTCCTCTGTCCATGCAATTTTTCAGGCAAGAATATTAGTGTGGATTGCCATTTCCTCCTTCAGGGTATCTTCTCGACCCAGGGATTGAACCCACGAGTCCTGCATTGCAGGTGGATTCTTTATCCACCGAGCCAGCAGGAAAGCCCCTATAAGAATGTCATGGCTGGATTGAAAGATTTCTTTTACATATCTTTCTCTTGGAAGTCAACTCCCAACATACATATAATGATGATGTGCCTAAAAAGCACTAAGGGCATAAAGATTTTCAATGGGTTTAACTAAATAAAAGATTCAAAATGTTCACATTTAAGATTTATTCATTCTTGTCCCTGGCCAACATTTCATGCTGATTTGAAATTGTTTAACTACTGCAGAAGTGATGCAATAGTGTAATTACTCTGTGGGGCTTGGGTACATTATTTTTGTAATTTCCTTTATGTCATGGAATTATTTTCTTTCCAGGAGTATATAAACACCCAAAGAAAGGACAAGGTCAGGTTGACAGATTGTAGAATTTATATTGGTACCTAAGCTAATTAAAGTAAAAACTCACTGTAATCTTGAATGTTTGTGTTACTGACCAGGGTTCTTGGACTCTTTAATCAATAGAAATTGATAAGAGGCCAGATGAAGGATTCAAGCAAGGCTTTATCAGGACTTAGGCTGCAGCAGGAGGGAACGAGAACAAACATCAGGTGTCCTTGCCCATTGCTGAAAGTAGGGAGGAGTTGCTTCCCTTAATGCAGTGAGGGTAGAGGGTGAATCCGTGAGTGGGGCCAAAGGGGCCCCAGGTCCCAGCCTGTCTCAATGGTACCTGTTAAGGACTAAGTCGATGTCCTCGGGCACCTTACAAAGCTGGGTTTGTGCACAAGTGGGAAGAGGAAAGAGGATGGGAAGATTATTCCTGTACCACCCTACTCAGTCCCTTCTCCATCTCCCCAAAGGACCACCCATGCTATTCTATTTACATCAATAGCAAAGACACAAGAGTCATCTTTTACTCTTCAGCTACAAATGAAGAAGTGACCTCTGATACCCACAGGTATGACTGGCACTTAAATACTGACACAATATAGGCTCTCAGAGTTTAGTCCACATTCTGTACTACTGCTGATGGTGTGAATTAGAGGGTTGTTCACCCCTCCTAGCCTTTCTCCATGGTAGAAGCTATTCTTTGGCTTGAGTGTTTCCCCTTTTGAAATACATGCAGCAGTTGCTGCCTCTATTAAGACTCTTGGCATTGTTGCAAATTCTGAAATAAGGCAAAGCATCAAAAATAATACTTCATTAAAATGATCTCCCTTTTATATTGGCTTATAATCAGGTTAACTGGATTTCTAAAACAGGGATGGAAGGTAAGGGAGGGCTGGAGGGAGGTGAGAGAGTGCTGGAAGGAGAGGATATGGGTAAAAATCAGTACAAAGGAAGATTATACTCCCTTCCCCCAAAAGAGCTTTCTTGTCATCTTGCAAGGGTTATATAAAACTTGTAAGTTACCATTAAAATAAATAAAATATTTAATTTAGTTAACAAGAAAATGTACATCCTTCATATGATTATTGAGTGCCACTGCCAGTCACTGTAGTGGGAACTAGGGATTTAGAGAGAGAACTGGGTTTCATTTGCAGCCTCACAGAGCTATAGTTTAGCATTAGAGGCAAAATGAAAGTGCTTGCTATTTCTGCCTGTGTTTGCACAAAGGGGACAAGTTGTGGTCTCCAAAATAACTGGAACAATATAAAAAGTTGTTTTTGAAAAAAAAAATGACATAACTTGCTGATAATCTTATTGGCTATTTCACTTAAACATATCTACCTCTTCAGGTTACAATTCTAAACTAAAAACTGCCTACTACTGCCAGTTTTGCCATTGATCTGGTTAAGATCTTGCCATTTCTTTCCTTCATATTTTTGCTCTCTGGTCCGGTTAAAAATCTGTATCTACTTTCTAATTAGTAATATAAAACTTAGAAATCTATTTCAACCCTTCTGGAGCAAGTCCGTGATGAATCATAAAATGTTCTTTTATTATAGAATGAACTGCATGTATGCCAATAGAGAATTCATAAAGGGTAGTGATTAATGCCTCCGAAAACATTTGGGGAACTGCCTTGTCTAGTTATTTCACCATGCCTGAGCAGAATCACTGAACTGAACTGAGCAGAATCACGATAAAGAAGCAAAGAGAAGATAAAGATGGAGCCTGGGTAGATGGGATATAAGATCAAGTTAGCAGGCTCATAGAGGTCACTGACACTCCAAAAGACTGAAAGGCTTTGAAATTTCATGAAGAATTGTCTCAGGTTTGGCAGATATGAAATTGTTGAATATTATCAGAGGAAAATGTAGAAAGGTAGAACTTTGTCTATCCTATCCAAGTTTCTCTTTTGAATTACATGGCTTGAGATGTTTCAGAAATCACATTAAATCTCTCAATTTAAACCTGTTTTATGTAATGCTTGATACTAAACTAAGCATATGAAATTATGAGCATTCAAAGGATTTTTAAAGAACTTACTGGTTTTATTCTGGGGTAGTATTGGTTCTATGGGCTTCCCTCATAGCTCAGTTGGTAAATCATCTGCCTGTAAAGCAGGATACCTGGGTTTGATTCCTGGGCTGGGAAGATCCCCTGGAGAAGGAAAAGGCAACCCACTCCAGTGTTCTTCCTAGAGAATCCCATGGACAGAGGAGCCTGGCAGGCTACAGTCCATGGATTTGCAAGAGTCGTACATGACTTAGCGACTAAACGACCACTAATGGTTCCATACAAAAAAAAGAAACTATGCAAAAAAGATCTTCATGATCCAGATGAACACGATGGTGTGATCACTCACCTAGAGCCAGACATCCTGGAATGCAAAGTCAAGTGGGCCTTAGGTGGCATCACTACGAACAAAGCTAGTAGAGGTGATGGAATTCCAGTTGAGCTATTTCAAATGCTGTGAAAGATGATGCTGTGAAAGTGCTGCACCCAATATGCCAGCAAATTTGGAAAACTCAGCAGTGGCCACAGGACTGCAAAAGGTCAGTTTTCATTCCAATCCCAAAGAAAGGCAATGTCAAAGAATGTTCAAACTACTGCACAATTGCACTCATCTCACACACTAGCAAAGTAATGCCCCAAATTCTCCAAGAAAGGCTTCAATAGTATGTGAACTTTCAGATATTCAAGCTGGATTTAGAAAAGGCAGAGGAACCAGAGATCAAATTGCTAACATCCGTTGGATCGTCGAAAAAGAAAGAGAGTTCCAGAAAAACATCTACTTCTGCTTTATTGACTACCAAAGCCTTTGACTGTGTAGATCACAATAAACTGTGGAAAATTTTGAAAGAGATGGGAATACCAGACCACCTGACCTGCCTCCTGAGAAATCTGTATTCAGGTCAAGAAGCAAGTTAGAACCAGGTGTGGAACAACAGACTGGTTCTGAATCGGGGAAGGAGTACGTCAAGGCTGTATATTATCACCCTGCTTTTTTTAACCTATATGCAAAGTACATTATATGAAATACTGGGCTGGATGAAGCACAGGCTGGAATCAAGATTGCTGGCAGAAATAGAAATAATCTCGGATATGCAGATGACACCACCCTTATGCCAAAAAGTGAAGAGGAACTAAAGAGCCTCTTGATGAAAGTAAAAGAGGAGAGTGAAAAAAATTGGCTTAAAACTCAACACTCAGAAAACTAAGATCATGGCATTCGGTCCCATCACTTCATGGCAAATAGATGGAGAAACAATGGAAACAGTCACAGACTTTATTTTGGGGGGCTCCAAAATCACTGCAGATGGTGACTGCAGCCATGAAATTAAAAGACACTTGCTCCTTGGAAGAAAAGCTATGACCAACCTAGATAGCATATTCAAAAGCAGAGACAGTACTTTGCCAACAAAGGTTCGTCTAGTCAAAGCTCTGGCTTTTCCAGTGGTCATGTACAGATGTGAGAGTTGGACTATAAAGAAAGCTGAGTGCCGAAGAATTGATGCTTTTGAACTGTGGTGTTGGAGAAGACTCTTGAGAGTCCCTTGGACTGCAAGGAGATCCAACCAGTCCATCCTAAAGGAAATCAGTCCTGAATATTCATTGGAAGGACAGATGTTGAGGCAGAAACTCCAACACATTGGCCAACTGATGAGAAGAACTGACTGATTGCTTTCCAACACTGATGCTAGAAAAGATTGAAGGCAGGAGGAGAAAGGGATGACAGAGGATGAGATGGTTGGATGGCATCACCAACTCGATGGACAGGAGTTTGAGGAAGCTCCGGGAGTTGGTGATGGACAGGGAAGTCTGGTGTGCTGCAGTCCATGGGGTCGCAAAGAGATGGACGCGACTGAGCAACTTAGCTGAACTGAACTGAGTAATGGTTCAGTGAGGTATTGTGGGAAAAAGATTGGAAGAGGAACGATGCTAGAGAATATAGTCTGGTATTTGGGAGCCACTTTCCCCAGAAATGATTGCCAATTTCATTACCAGATAAGCCATTATAGAAGCTGAACACCATCTTTGAATCATTCTAATCCATATTTACAGTATTTTCAGATAGCAAGTACCTCAAGTCTAGCTACTTGCTAGAAGCAACAGTAAATCATCCTTACATAAAGATGATATCATTAAGAGCATAAAATTACTTCTAAATTTCTCCATATAAAATGTCCAGAACTGGGACTTCCCTGATGGTTCAGGGTTAAGAAACTTCTTTCCAATGCAGGGGGCATGGTTTCAATTCCTGGTGAGGGAACTAAGATCCCATATGGGCTGGGCATGACCAAAAAATTAATAAAATAAAATAAAATTCTTTAAAAAATGTTCAGAACCCAGTCAAAAGTAACAAAGGATAAAAGGAGATCATATGACCAAAAACCCAAATAAAGAACATTTGATAGACAGACTCATATAGATATGGGCAATGCACCTATCATTCATTTATTTTTAAATGCTCCACTTAATATGTCTAAGCAATTAAAAGGCAGGACTGAAAATTTAGGTAAGGGAAGAGAAGAGGATGGAAAGTGAAGCAAATAGAAATTTTAGAATTGAAAACTACAATATCTGAAATTAGAAATAAAAGGATGGATACACAAGATCTTTCCAGGGAAAAACTTACAGTCTGGTCCCAACATTTCAACGAAATTATGGTTCCAATTGTGTTGAAAGCATTTCAGGAAAAGTGTTCAGAGAGTTTCATTTTTCTATGAAAATGAATGAAGTGAATGAAGAACACATGCATTTAACTATGTAATTCAACAGAAGCGATTTAGGTATTTCAAGGGAGATACAGAAGACACCTATTGTGACATGTATCTCTCACCAACGCCTCATTCCAAGTCAATAAATAATTCACATTATTTTTATCCTACTCAACTCTGGCTTAATATAACTTTCCTGTCCCTGAGCCCAAAGTTAGGGATCCTCAAAACTTGGATTTACTTCCTTCTTATCAGGCCAAATGCACCAAAGAAAATACTTGATTAATATTTAGAAACCTAGGCTGTATGCTTATCTTCACCACTATTTCTGACTGACATTTCCTTTTTTGGCTCTCTTTTCTTCCTTTGAAACATGAAAGATGGCACACTCTCTTTTAGCTATAAAAGTCAAGATGATGATGGTGATAGTGATTATTAGGCTCTTAAAGGACAGGAGAGTGTATATTTTCACACACAAAAAAGAGAAGACAAGCAAAGCAAAAGGATTTCAGAAATAAGGGGTAAAATATATCCCTTACCATGAGAGGAAGTTACAGTACACTCAGATTAACTGTGGGAAAAGAAACAAGCCAGATAATGACCAATTTTTTAATGTTTTCTAGAAGGAGAAAATACCACATTTTACCTTATGATTTTTTAAAAAGTCAACCCTGGACATTTCCATGTAAAAACCTAACATAATAATAATTATCTCACTTTATATCTGTATGGTGCTTTGAGTTCACAAATTCTTTGTATGTTTCATCTTTTCTGTTCTTCATAAGAAATCTATTAGATACAAGTTACACCCTACTAAAGTATGAGGCTAACAAAAACATTTTGCCCTTTTGTTCAGACCCTCAAGATGGTGTTCCACATTAAGGATGGATTTCTGCTGGATTTACACTCTCTCATTTATCTCTCTAGTGATCAAAATATTTAAGAATTTGTTATTGTCAGGAATGCATAATGGAGACATTTACTTTATTAGAGTCAACTGGATTATATTTTAAACCAGCTGGATTTTTCCATCTTGGATTAAATATTAGATCATAGATCAAAATATTTCTCAGCATAGTGCTGATGCTCAGAAAAGGTAGAAGGTTATTTTATATTCCCTGTTAATACTTGCAGTTGTATCTTCAGTGATTTGCCCAGGACCTTGCATATAGTAGGTGCTCAGTGCATATTTACTGAAATAGACTCTTGAACCAAATTGGCATTCTGTGAACATGAAAACAAACCACCAGGTAAATTGAAAACAAACACTCGAAGAATTTGCGATTTACTGTCTGTTGTTGTTGTTTTAGTCACTAAATTATGTCCAACCCTGTGGACTGTAGCTTACCAGGCTCCTCTGTCCAAAGGATTTCCCAGGTGAGAATAATGGAGTAGGCAAGAATACTTGCCATTTCTTTCTCCAGGGAATTTAATGTCTAGATATCCCTAAATAAAAAAAAATTGAATTCATTCATATTAGGTTTTGCCTAATATTTTTGTATATACAAGATCACTTGGTAATAGGCTCCTGATTCTAAACTTATTGGCTTAGTTTTGCTAGACGTAGTTTAAGCAGAATTTCTCTGAATTTTCTTTGACTTTTGGCTTGTCCCACTGAACTTCAAGGATTGATAACAGCAGAAAAGCAATTGAACTTATTGTAGGTGTTTCTGATTCTATGTAGCACTTACCAAATACATGAGATGAGAAAGAAAGAATTACATTTTTTCCCCCTGAGAGTGTTTGTGAGTGGTGATAACATTTAGGAGGAAGATGTGAGAATTTTTTTTTGTTGGTGAAAGGAATTTCTATTCAGTAGAGAGAATAGGTGAGAATGGAAATTTAAGAGAAAAAACAAGGCTATTTTTGCAAGAAATATGATGCCTCAGCTTCATGCTGAAAGCCCAAATTTGTTGTTTTTTTTTCTTGCACTTATTTTCATTGTTCATTAATTACATGGGAAAATAATACTCCTATGAAACTTGTAAGTACTTTTTAATGAATAAGAATAATATTATATCTGTGCTATTTTGTATGACTTAGGCCTAAATAATGTAGACTTTTTGCTATATGGATTAGTTATTGTTCAATCCAATTCTAATGGTACCTGCTCTGCATGTCTATGTGTAGTCTCTGACTGTATGAACTGATTAACACAATAAATCTATTTTAATAGAGAGCTTTCATTAAAAAAAAATCATAAATTACCTGGTGGCCAGGGGTCAATAAAGTGTAGTCACCCTGGCACTGATCCAGGTACAGTTTGTCTTATCTTCTCTGATGAGACTTCAAAGCAGAAGTGGTTTGTATTAGGAAAAAGAAAAGAAAAAAATTACAATCAGATCACATGAAAATAAAACCTATGCTGCAAGAACCTAGCTGAATGTTCTGTACACTCGAGGCACTCAGCCAATACTGAAGTGTTGAATTAAAAATTCAAATTTTACCATTTGCAGTAACATGAATGGACCTAGAGATTATCATACTAAATGTAGTAAGTCAGAAAGAGAAAGACAAGTACCATATGATATCACTTACAGGTGGAATCTGAAATAGGACACAGATGAACTTACCTATGAAACAGAAGCAGACTCCCAGACATTGAGAACAGACCTATAGCCGCCAAGGGAGAGGGGGTGGAGGAAGGGTGGATTGGAACTTTGGAATTAGCTGATGCAAACTGTTTTATGTAGAATGGATCAACCACAAGATCCTATGGTATAGCACAGGAAATTATATTCAATATTCTGTAATAAACTATAATGAAAAAAGTATTTGGATGTGGAACTGAGGCATTTTGCTATGCAGCAGAAATTAATACAACAGTGTAAATCAACTATACTTTAAAAAATTAAGTTAAAAAAATTAATCCAGTTTTTGGTTCTATTTTTATGAAACGCAAGCACCCATCTATATACTTGTCCAATTTGGGGTTAATAAGTTCATTTTGCTTACTTGTTTGTTTTCAGTCTCTAAATGTTTTAGTTCCTTTATAAGCTGATACTTTCCCCGTGATCTTTCTGCTCTTCTTGGAAATAGCTCTCCTAAGACATTTTCATTGTTAACACACAATCAATACATCCTTACCAGTTACACCGGAGGTTGACTTGCATGAAAAACAATAGTGCTATTTTGGGAGTTCCCTGGTGGCCTAGTCTTTAGGATTCCAGCCTTTCACTGCCATGCCCAGGTTCAGTCCCTGAATCCCTGGTTGCAGGAACTGAGATTCCAAAAGTTGCAGACAAAACAAAGCAAAATAGAGCAAAAAAACCAATAGTGTTATTTCTTCTCCTGCCCCTAATCAGGTACCAACTCCTAGCAGCCTGACTGGAACCACAACTGCCATCCTGAGCTGTGGCCTCCACTCCTTCAGGTCAGAGGAGAGCCGGAGGAGGGAAAGACTGGAGTTAGCTCCCTCTAAGTCATGAGAGCTGGTTGTGTACATCTCTATCCAGCTCCAGGTTCAGTAACCTCAGGCGGGTATAGTCAGTAATCAATAAGCAATCGATAATAAGAGCAGAAAAGTTTAATTTGAGCCAAATTGAGGACTAGCTCAGAAACCTGCTTCCCCAATTACTCTGAGAAACTGCTCTGGAAAAGCAGGGTTTTCAGCACAGTTTTATATCTTGTCAAGAATATTAAACAAGCCAGGGATACATATCTTCAAGGTAAAATACACACACACACACAGGTCACCATGTACACAGCAAGTCAGCATGGCCTCAGCACCAGGGAGGGGAGTTTTATCATCTAAGGAGTAACACCATTGACATCCCAGGAAGTGAGGCATTTAATCTTTATTTTTAACATGGACATTCTTTACTTCTGGTCAATGTACTCTTTTCTCTGATAATCAAAGCAGATGTCCAGTGTATGTGTGATGGGCCACAAACATGCTGTTTGGGTTAGCATAAAATTTAAGTTAGCTCTGGGACTTCACTGGTGGTGCAGTGGATAAGAATCTGCTTGCCAATGCAGGGGACATGGGTTTGATCCCTGGTCCAAGAAGGTTCCGCATGACGTGCATGTGAAACTAAACTCCTGTACCATAACTACTAAGCCCACACTCGAGAGCCTGAGAGCCACAACTGAGCCTACACGCTGTGACTTCTGAGGCCCACGTGCTCAGAGCCTGTGCTTTGCAACAAGATAAGCCACTACAATGAGAAGCCTGTGCATCACAGTGAAGAGGAGACCCCACTCACTGCAACTAGAGAAAAGCTCAAGCAAAGCAATGAAGACCCAGCACAGCCAAAAATAAAAATAAAATTTAACTCATGTAGAAGCCAGAATAACTTCCCTATGTCTCAATATGTGAACATTTCTTTCATCAGTATCTTGTAATTGGCTGTGCTAGAAGTCTATACCATGGAAACCAGTATTTGTTGCAAATCAGGGCTTCCCTCACTTCTCCCTCCATCTGGAGAGCCAGTAGTTAAATGTTTACCAGCATACCACTGGCTGCATAGGAAGTAGAAAGAGAAGCTGAAGATAGGTAGCCAAAGGGATCATAAAAGACCTAGCTTCCATAGTAAAACAAGAGAGTGAACCAAAGAGACTCTGTGTTCTCTGGCCCTCACCAACACCAGCTGGTCTCATGGACAGATGGCACTTTTCTGGAGTCAGAGCAATAGTGCAGAGAAGCACCAGCCTGGGAATTCAGGGAGCTGGGCTCTAGTCCTGGTGCTACCACTCACTCCATGTCTATGTGGCCTGGGCCACTCATTTGACCTCTCTGGCTCTCGGCTGTCACACCTAGAGTACAGAGGTGGCCAGTGGCCTCGAGGTTCCTCACTCACAGTGTGGTCCACGGACATCCGCATGCGCATCATCTAGAAGCTTGTTAGAGAAACAGCATCTCAGACCACCTGGAGATCCACTGAAACAGAAACTACCTTCTAATCTGCTCCCAAACCGGATGATGTGTACATTTGGAGAAATGCTAAACTAGATTAGCACTTGCCAAGCATGCCTGGGAAGTATTTGGAGACATTTTTTTTGAAAGGTATTTCTGGCCTTCATTCCCAATCCATTGGCTCAGGGTTTCTTGGGATGAATCTCAGAAGTTTTATCTTTAAAAAGACAATTTTGAAGATCAACCTGTGATGGGATCCATTAGTCCTTATAGTCCCTTCCAGTTTTTATAGTCTGTGGAAAATTGCTGCTTTTAAGATATGCTATCCTTTATCCCTGCTGACAGTTACTAAAATTGGTGAAAAAGTAACTCTCGAAGGGTTTGGAGACTATGCATTCTTAAGCCACTTTTATGAAATATGAGAAGGCCCTGTAAAAAGATTAGATTTTTGGAGCAGATACAACAATCTTCCAAATATGAAAAAAAAAAAAAAAAAAGCCAGCAGATACACATTACTTTGTAGACTTGGGAGAGAAACTAAAGGAAAATAAATGATGCTGTAAAAGAATCTATCCCTTGAAATCCTAGCTGACTTTAAATTCACGGTCACACAGAAGGGCTTAGACATGCTCATCTGACCTAGTGAGGCTTAATGGACTAAATGTGGCTGAAGCTCAGGAAATCTGCTTTTAGCTACAATTATGAAATGGATGTATATATAGAGAGAATTATTTAAGTGCTATTCTTCAACTCAATAAACTTGCAAGCTCTAAAACATTCACTTTCTCATGAAATAAACTTACGATCACGTGCATCTTTATTTTAAAATTTCTTTTACCCAGTACAACTAAAATCTGGGCAATGTCTTCCTGACCAAAAACCCACCTAAGAATATCAACTAGGAATATGCTAGGCTACAAATAATAGAAAATGTGCCTTATAACCAAGAGGGGTTATTTTCCCCTTGTACAGAGGAGCCAGAGGTGTTGAGTCCAGCCTCTCTGATTCTCTGACCTTTCCTTCATGTTGGAGGCAAGCAGCTACAGCTTCACATATCAAACTCATTGTATCTTTCCAGGCAGGAATGAGAGGAAAGAAGTTTGTAGCTTCTGTGTCTGCCTCTGCATGGAAAAAAGTAAAGCCTTGTCACTCAGGCACCCAGCAGAATTCAGTTAACTTTTTGGCCAGAACTAGGTCATGTGGCTGCTTTTAACTAGAAAAGATTTGTGGAGTAGATAACATTTAAATTTCAGGTACATTGCTAGGACTTTTGCCTCTCTCTATTCTTTTACTCCAGCTCTTCTGCTATAGCTCAGAAGGAATTCTCTCTCTACTTTGCCCAACTCAATCTTACCGTTCTTACAATGGTCAGCTGAATAATGAACTCTGTAATGAAGTCTGCTCAGATTATTTCCACCTAATGATTTCCTCATTTTCTAAGCATTTGTATACACATTTTATGCCACCACAGCATGTACTTGTGAGTCTATTGTTTTATCACTAGCTTATTTATTTTTTTCTTAGTCCTTTTCTTGTGCTTTTTAAGAACAAGTGATTCCTACAAGCCTCTCTGTGCCTAGAATGGGACTGTGCCTAGTAATGTTCTCTAAGCTGAACAGAGAAAAAATAGGCCAGCAACTCTTCGTCTCCACCCCATGGTAATGTGCACTGTGCTCTTCAGGCAGCAAAAGTCCTCGGTATCTTTGGTGCCTTTGTGTATGCAGTGAACTCTTTCTGACACTCTGGAAGCTTATTGTTAATACAAATCACAAGGACCACAAATACAGATCATAATGGTAGACTTGTAAATTTCAGTTATCCCTAGTGAAAGATTAGAACTGAGTGGTTTGTACAGCATCCAAGAGATTTTCCCAAGGAACCTTATGATTAGAATGAGGCTACAACTTTCCATCTCTTAGAAGAGTTGCCAGGAAAGGAACATGCTGGATGCATGAATGATCACTGACTGACAAGCCTGAACCCCGAGAGTCAGTGGCCTGAAACTCCACTGGTGGATGCTAAACATGCGGGCACTAGACAAACTCCGTAGCAGGCAGTGACATGTGGCTTAGTTTATGAGGGGGGAAATCAGCAAACTACTTATTATGTACATTTCCTCTCCTTCCTACTCCTCAGCCTTCTGTTTCAAGTTATTTCTGTATTCATCTCACACTTTCTGTATTTTTTCAGACATGCATTAACAAATTAGAGAGATGATTTTTACTGGCACTTGCAATTTTCTCCTGATGGATATATCCCTGGAACGTATGTGTGAAACACATTAGTTTGAAAACAATCACAAGTGGTGAAATGGTGATTCAGGAATTATGGGGTCAAAATTGAAGAAAACAAGAAAGGAGCAGGGAGAGAACACTGAGAAACCTATAGGGAAAAAGCTATGATGACATACAGGGAAAGTAAGAAATGCAAATTGTAACTGTCAACTAGCAAAGTCAAAAATATAGCCTGCCTCTTTTTTTGTGGCATAATTTATCAATGTAGCACATTTCTGAGCACACATTCTGTTCTTCAAATTGTGGTCATGTCTACAAACAAAATAAATTTAAAGGGGGAAGACTACCAAAAATAACTCTGGGTTATCATTTATAAAAGACTTGATGCTTTGTGGCTGAATTTTTCACTTTCAACTAGTTGGAGTGTAGTCAAATCAGCTGTCTACAAGAATAAAAAATATGATGCATATCTTATTAACCAAGATGGGGTGCTTGCGTGGACACTCAGTTGTGTCTGATTTTTTTTAACCCTTTAGACTGTACCCTGCCAAGCTCTTCTGCCAATGGGATTTTTCAGGCAAGAATACTGGAGTGGGTTGCCATTTTCTCTTCCAGATAATCTTCCCAACCCAGGGATGGAACCCGCATTTCCTGCATGCCTTCTGCATTGCAGGCAGATTCTTTATACACTGAGCCATCAGGGAAGCCCTATCTATGTTTCTATATTTCCCCATTATTGATCCTATTCAGAAGGAGTGAAGGATCCTTTTGGAGAAAAAAGTGTTCACCCACACCTGCTAAGTTGCTATGCTCAACTCCCAATATTTTGGTTTTCATAGTCTGTGGTTCTAAGAGGAGAGTCATAAAGAACTGAAGCAAAGTACAGTGCCATGTTTCTACTTTGAACCTTTTAAATATTCCTAGGTTTTGTACATTTTAGAAAGAAGGATTCCTAAGTACACATTTTGTTTTTGAAAAGGCCTTTACCGTGAACAAGCTGGGAGAAGCACCACAGTTAATATGATCTGCTGGTTGTACGACTTTGTAGATACAATAAGAAAGACTGAATTTTATACTTTAAAAGGGTGAATTTGATGGCATTTGAATTATATCTCAATAAAAAAATAATAAAAGATATATCCTTGACATCAAATGACTTTTAAAAAATACATATTTATTTGGCTAGGCAAGGTCTTCAGTTCAGTTCAGTTGGTCAGTCATGTCCAACTCTTTGTGACCCCATGGACTGCAGCACGCCAGGCCTCCCTGTCCATCACCAATTCCCGGAGTATACTCCACTGAGTTAGTGATGCCATCCAACTATCTCATCCTCTGTCGTCCCCTTTTCTTCCCGCCTTCAATCTTTCCTAGCATCAAGGTCTTTTCCAATCAGTCAGTTCTTCGCCTCACGTGCCCGAAGTATTAGAGTTTCAGCTTCAGCATCAATCCTTCCAATGAATATTCAGGACTGATTTCCTTTAGGATGGATTGGTTGGATTTCCTTGCAGTCCAAGGGACTCTCAAGAGTCTTCTCCAACACCACAGTTCAAAAGCATCAATTCTTCAGCACTCAGCTTTCTTTATAGTCCTATTCTCACATCTGTACATGACCACAGGAAAAACCATAGCTTTGGCTAGATGGACCTTTGTTGGCAAAGTAATGTTTCTGCTTTTTAGTATGCTGTCTAGGTTGGTCATAACTTTTTCTTAGTAGCACTTAGGATCCTTGATCTTTCTTGCAGTATATGGGATTGTTTTTTTAGTTGTGGCATGTGGGATCTAGTTTCTTGACCAGGGATCAAATTCAGGCTCCCTGCATTGCAAGCATGGACTCTTAGCCAACTGACCACCAGGAAAGTCCCCATATGGCTTTTAACCTGCAAGTCACATTACCACATAGATGACTCTGAGATGTATCTTCCAAATACTGCACAAGAAGAATAGGACCACGCAAGTCCTTGACGCACGCTGGGACATTTAGAAAGTTTCAAGCTTCTGGGTATCCAAAACATGGTTCAGAAGAAAGTATATTGGCTCCAGGTGGGCGTGTCCCTTGGCTGCATAGTCTTCTTACCTCTTAAACTAAAGTATGCGCCTCAGGCTTGGGCCTTATCTGCCTGGGTCTAAGGGACTCCCTGGTAGCTCAGAAGTTAAAGAGTCTGCCTGCAATGCAGACCCAGGTTCAGTCCCTGGGTCAAGAAGATCCCCTGGAGAAGGAAATGGCAACCTACTCCAGTACTCTTGCCTGGAAAATCCCATGGACAGAGGAGCCTGACAGGCTAGAGTCTACAGGATCACAAAGAGTTGTCCATGACTGAAGCGACTTCATTTCACTTTATTTTTTTTCAAGGACAGGAGTGCCCGGAGACCCCACCCTCACTCCCCAAACTTCTGGACATACCCAGCTACAGAGATACAGCTTCCTGTCTTACCTCTGACAGGAAGCTGAGCTTAGCTCATCAACCACTTCTTACCTACACCCTTTTTCCCACAATACAGGACACAATACAGGACCCAGGGATCGAACCCGGGTCTCCCACATTGTAGACAGATGCTTTACCATCTGAGCCACCAGGGAAGTCCTAACACAGGACACACAAGCATACAAATCAGTAAGAGGATCCTGGCTCATTCATTTGCTAGAGGAAAGGAGGGAGACCATGTGACTTGAAGTAAACTAGGCCAAGGACTAGATCTTAAAAGGGCCTCCTTAAACACATACTCCTTCTTCCTTATGTAATGACTAAGCTCCTGTTCTCTCTCATCAGGACACTCAGCAGGACTCAGGAGTTTAATGGATTTCTCTCACTTTATTGAGCAGCTAAAGTGGTTTTGAACTCTATGGGGTAATTTAGAAATTATTGTGAAATGTAATTGACTTTTATAAATATGCACATATTTTGCACTAATAAGCATTTGCATCGCAATTTGTTTGTGCATGTGTGCCCTTAACCTTCCAGAATGCTAACAAACTGATCACATGCTTTCAAAAAAGTGCAATTTACCATTTTTAGTTTTCCCTCAGTCGTATCCGACTCTTGCAACCCCATGGACTGCAGCACAGCAGGCTTCCCTGTCCTTCACCATCTCCCAGAGCTTGCTCAAACTCATGTCCATTGAGTCAGTGATGCCATCCAACTGTTGTCCCCTTCTCCCCCTGCCTTCAATCTTTCCCAGCATCAGGATCTTTTCTAATGAATCAGCTCTTCACATCAGGTGGCCAAAGTATTGGAGCTTCAGCTTCAGCATCAGTCTTCCAATGAATATTCAGGATTGATTTCCTTTAGGAGTGACTGGTTTGATCTCCTTGCAATCCAAGGGACTCTCAAGTCACTCTCAAAAGTCTTCTCCAACACCACAGTTCAAAAACATCAGTCCTTCTGTGCTCAGCCTTCTTTATGGTCCAACTGTTACTTCCATACATGACTACTGGAAAATGTACAGCATATATTGATAATTAAGCAGGACTGTGTTCTGGTCTCTAATCATTAGAGATTCCCTTTAAAGAAAATTATTTAACCACCAATTTGCTGTAAAATGTGATTCTTTCAAGGGATACACCCATCCTGGGTAGATTAGTTCTTTCAGACAGATAAGAAATACTCATTAAAGGGTAGGAACCTCTTCCAATAAGTCCTCCCATTTTATTAATATGTGTCCCTTGCTGAAAGTTCTTTAACTGCATGTTGCTCTGGTAAGTTGGGGTGGAAGAGCATTTTCCAAGAGACTGTCTCCTGCAGGTACTCCTGTCACTTACCTGTTTGTGCCAAATCATAGGGGACTTAAGGGGTCTGGCCAAGATATTCAGTTATAATGTTTACAACCATTGTGATTTGTTTTTACACCATTGCTCTGACTTCAGAAAGTATCACACCTATATCATCCCTGAAAAATGGGCTACTCTCCTTTTATAAAAGAGCTTCATGAATGCTCAGCAACTTCTGTGCCAGGTTGGCATCCTCTGGTTTCTTTCTTTCTGTCCTCAGTCATCATCAAGGACACAGAGTCAGCAGTATGCCGAGCCACCTGCATTGCCTAATGGATGGCAGATTGCATCTGTATCCACTGGGCAGAGCCCAGGGACTGGAGAAGAGCAGGGATGATCTCCAACCTTATTCTGAATGTATCTTGGCCTCCACTCCCCAAGCAAACTTAAATGTCCTCCCTTTTGAGACACAAGTATATTTGCTTTGTGCATCCGTGATTTTACTTTTTATTTTTTACATTTTATTTATTCTTGGCTGTGCTGGGTCTTCATTGCTGTGGGGGAGGGACTTTCTCTAGTTGCAGCGAGTGGGGGGCTACTCTCTGGTTGTGACGTTCGTGCTTCTCATTGCAATGGCTTCTCTTGTTGTAGAGCATGGACTCTAGGGCTCAAGCTTCTGCAGTTGTGGCACATGGGCTTAGTTGTCCTGGAATGTGTGGAATCTTCCCAAACCAGGGTTTGAACCCACGTCCTCTGCGTTGGCAGGCAGATTATTAATCACTGGACAACCAGGGAAGTCTATCAATGTCTTGATTTTATTATTTTTTAAATTTCTCCTTCATATGTGTCTACATCGGAGTTTTCTTTCCTTAAGTATATATATATATATGAAGTCCTCATTCCATAGATCAATAATGCACACACTAAAATGTGGTTTTTGAAATAATATTCATTTTCTCATTGAAGTTACACACATTATGAGAAATGTGGGAAATCTAGAACAAGAAGGCAATAAACAACCACCAGAATTGCCATTTCACTATCCAGAAATAATTACTTAGTGTTTTAGCACATGTAATTTTGGTCATTTTTATACGTACATGTCCATGGTTCCTATATAATTGAGACACTGTAAATATTTGCTTTGTAATGTTCTTATTCACTCAGTAATATACCACAAATACTTGCCATGTTATTAAATATTAATTTGAAACACTATTTTCAAACTTTTGTTTGCACAAGACGAAGAGTTTGCATAAGAGTCAACTGGGAGCACATGGAAAGGAAAGATTCTCAGGTCCCTCACTCGCAGATTCTAACTCATAAATCTGAGGTAAAGACCGAGATCTGCATTTTGAAAGGCCTCCCAGGTGATTCTGGTCTAGTTGATTTTCAGCCCTTGCTCTGATAAACACAATATATGATATGCTTTTTAATTGCTACAGTATTGTTATATTACCTAGACATGTCATATTTTATTAAATCCATCCCATAGTGTTTAGTTAACTTTAGTTTCCAAATTTTTACTACATGACTAATTCCTCTATGAATAACCAACTACATATTTTTTTTCTGAACATCTCTGATTATTTCTTGAGGAAAATTCTGCAAAGTGAAATTATTGGGTCAAAATAAATGAAGATCTGAGCAAAGTATTAACAGATGGTATTTGGGGCAGAAAAGCAACTCTGTAAGCTATAATTGTTTAGGTGCTACTTGTGTCTGACTCTTTTGCAACTAAGTGTGTCTGACTCTTTTGCAACCCCATGGACTGTAGCCACCCGGTTACTCTGCCCCTGGGATTTCCCAGGCAAGCATACTGGAGTGGGTTGCCGTTTCCTTCTCCAGGGAATCTTTCTGACCCAGGGATTGAACTTGTGTCTTCTGCATTGGCAGGCAGATTCTTTACCACTGAGCCATGAGAGAAGCACTTGCTGTAAAGTACTGGACTAATATGAAGTTTATAACATCTGCCATTTTGGAGGAAATTTCCATATGTCAGGATAGTGGTTCTCAGAACTTACTGTGCTAATCACAGTCTCCTGGACAGCTTGCTACTCTCTCCTTCCGTTTCCCTCTGATTAATTAAGGTGGGGCTTGGAATCTGCATTTCTAACAAGTTCCCTGGTGACGTTGATGCTGCTGGTCTGGGGACCACACTTGGAGAACCACTGTACCAGACACAACCATGGGTGTTTTACATAGGTGATATAAGTTTCACAGCTGAGGACTGAGACTCAGAGAGCATCTGACGTCATGAGGCTAATGATAGCAGAACTGGGGTTTGATTTCAAGTTTGATCTTTCAAAGGGAGATGTTTTCCCACAGGCAGCCTGGTTTCTCTCTCCAACAAATTGCCTACAAATAAAGTATTTAGAATGTCTTCATAACAAGCACCAAAGGTTTCAGTGTAAACTCCCCTTCCAGTCTATTAAGAGTACCCCAGGGAGGAGAGAGGTTAGGAAGTATTTGGCCAAGAATTTTTTCAAAAGGAACTTGTTCAATGAGTTATGTTCCACCATTCATATTAATCTACAGTGTTGCTTCCCCACCCTCCAGTGGCTTCACTGACCTGTGGACATTAAGAGACTCATTTCTCATCAGTTACTGTAACTGTCTAATAGTCCTTCCTTGGGAGAGAGCTCTAACTTCTCCAAAAAACAATTTCAGACTTCTTCATACAATAGCCTAAATTACAACCAGTTTGTTCAGGCAACTCAGTAAATAAATCATATCAGTGCAAAAAACAAAGAACTCTTGTCAAACTGGTTGGCCAATAATTCCCAGTAGAGCAAACACCCAGTAGACTGGCAAAACATGAAGTCAGGTTGGCTTCTACCAGATAGTTTAAGAGAGGTGAACATTTCCTAACCCACATCCAGCATCACCAGGTAAATTATCCACATTTCACAACTAAAGACATTCTTAAGGTCTAACTATGGAATCTTTTTTACCAGTTTGTTATCTTAGGCTCTTGTTTTCCTGCTGCCTTTTAGTGTATTAATGATTGTATGTGTAGATCATTATTATATTTTTGCTTGTTATTCTGTCTTCATTTATTCATCCTGTGAGCTGAGTACTTTGCTACTAGGAGTAAATCACATTTTGCATGGCTTCTAGGATAGCTCCATGGATGTCGATACCTGAGAACAATTGGATGTAGATACCTGTGTTATTCAAATACAGAATGTAAGTGCATTGCTTCCATTCATGTAAAAATAAATTCAGTCTGGGATACTCTGTCATGTAAGACAAGGCAATACATTTCAGTAAGTATTTTATTTAGACCTTATAAGGAGCCTTGTACAGCCTCTGGTTTTATCATTTTCAGTAAATCCCTAACTGGATAAGGGAAGGTCTTGGGCAAAGAACACTTGGAAAGCCTGTTTGTGAAAAAGTAAGTGTGTTCATGATCTGAGTTTCTCTAGGTGCTGGAACTAGTATTCATGGTTGACTGTTTTGGTGGCAGAAGGATGATAGCAACTAGAATTGTCTGAAGAATGTCCAGTGATGTCCTATAACTATTAATAAAACAATTAACTCTCAGATTTGATTATAGTCTGTTGGGAACGCGGCTGAAAGCATGTCTACAACTAGGTTAGAAGTTTGATTCTTAAGGATCAAACTGATCCTTAGCTGATTCTTAAGGATCTTGTAACACACACACACACTAGTGAGTACACCTAAAGAAAACATGTAGACATGTGGGTGAGGAGAAAAAGAGAACAGAATCTCAACTACCTATCTTTTCCAAGGGAGTATCTGGGTAAGAGAAGGGATTAGGATGTGGCAGGAATGTGTATTTTGTAAAAGCATGATATCCTTTTTATTAATAACAAACAATACTTTCAGTATTTGTCCTGCATTTAGTGTCTTTCACTAAATGCAGAGCTTTCTCCAAACCCAGTAATTCAAGACTTACATGTTTGTGGGACTATATGAAACATCAGTGTTTAGACAAACGTTATTAAGTGAAATCCACTTGGCCAGAATCACTTTGAAAATTCTACTTTTAGGAACATGAGGAAATTACCTAAAACAAACTCCTATTGATGATTTAGTATTTTTAAAAAAGAACATTTTCAGGTCCTTTTTTTCAGCTTAACATATTTTTACACAATGATTATTGATATGATAATAATTGCAGAAGAAATTCTTTTATCAAAAGACTTTATTATTATTTTACTAAGAAAAGAAGGTATACTAACATATTTCAAATGTTTTTGGTAATAAGGATGAAAACAAAAGTTTTCTGTTTATCACTGATACAGCCAGAAAATTTAATTAGCCAGTGTACTCCAGTTACTTATTGTATATGGAAAACACCACCTACAAAATAACTAGAAATATCAAGTACTGGTGTCAAAAGTTGTTTTCTATAAATCAGAAAAAACTAGCCCTAAAATGCCCAGATACTAGGGCTAAATAGTTTTTAAAATGTCTTTAAGCTTCATGTTGCACTGTGTATGCATACAAGGAGGAGTCAGTTTCTTTGGGAATGTCACAGGTGTATTTCCAGCAGTCAAACTCATTTGAATTACAGAGGCTGTGAATAGTAATATATCAACAATGGCTTCCTGTGTCTGGAATCAGAATTTCTGGGCTTCCTCTGAATTCTCTGCCTGCCAGCTGCAGGCCCTTGGGCAAATCATTTCAGTGTTCTATGTGAGATGGGCAGGAAAAGCAGCAAGGTTGTAGAAGTCTGAAGATTCAAAGAGATAAACATGCAACACGCTTTTCACAGAGCCTGGCCCTTGCAGGCACCAAAGAAGTCTTACCTTTCCATTCAGTACTTCGTATTATGAAATTCTATATTTTTTTAAAAAAATTGTGGTTAAAATATATATAACATGAAATTGACCATTTTAACCATTTCTAGGCGTTCAATTCTCTGTATTTAGAGGGAAACTTTGACCAATATGCAAATGTCTGCACATTAATACTGTGCAATTTGCTTTAGCCACAAACATTGAATAAAGAATCAAGACTATATAAAAACATTCGATATGAAAAGCAAAAGTTCTCTTCAGGTTTATAATTTAAAAATGAAGGATAGAAAGGCATAAAATAGCTTCTTCAAAAGGCTCAGCAGCATTTCAAACACAGAGAATTTACTGAAAACACTCCCTTTCAGTAACTGTAAAAGTAGAACACCGAAATGATAAAGATATAAACTGAAAGGTAAAAGTCTCCCTTGCTCTTTACAAATTCCTTTCCCTTCCTGCCACATTTGCACATCCTCCTAGAAGTGTTTTACGCATCTACAGGCGTATAAATCTGTGTGTCCAGCTTTTCAAATGGAATCAGACCATAACCACTGTTTTTCATCTAGATATTTAAGCTTCAAATAATATCTTAAATATCTTTAAAATAATTAACTTACAAATGTAATTGTGTAGGTATGTCAAAACTTATTTATAAATTTCCTAACTGATGACATTAGAGTTCTAGTTCTTTCTTTCTTATGGAAAACAAAAACAAAAATGCCTAGAATAAGTGCCTTTGTACATAGGTGCATAATTTTGTAAACAATGAAGGTTAAATTCCCAGCAAGGAAGACATAGCAAGCAAGCCATTTTAAAGATCCGTGAAAAACAAAGATACACATGAAGTGAAATTTATTTGGAGCAGATTGTTGTATTGTGGATCTCCAGGGTCCTAACTTGACATTTTGTGTTCTTAGAGATTAAATTAAAGCATATAGCTTCCTAGAGAAGTGTTTATGACACTGGAATTCCTTACCGGTTAGACAAGGTACTTAAATTCTCTGAATCTAGTCTTGCCTAAAGTGGCTATTGTGAAAGTCAAATGAGATGTTGAAAGTAAGCATTTTGCACAGTAGCATTTAGCATGAGTAACCTCTCAATAAATAAAAATGAAGATTTGATAATTATCTGGTGATAATGACTATTCTTAAGGAGTGCCAAACCAATGCCTCTCAAATTCCCAATTTTTAAATACTAATGTTAGCGATTTAAATTATCCATTTGTCATTTATGTGGCTTGCATTCCCTCTTACACCTGAATAAATGAAAGTCCCTTAGTTGTGTCCAACTCTTTGCAACCCCGTGGACTATACAGTCTGTGGAAATTCTCCAGGCCAGAGTGGGTAGCCGTTCCCTTCTCTAGGAGATCTTCCAATCCAGGGATTGAACCCAGGTCTCCCACATTACAAGTAAATTCTTTAGCAGCTGAGCCACCAGGGAAGCCCAAATGAAGATGTCAAGACTAGTATTAATTTTTCTCTGGAAATATTTTATTCCTAAGTTTCAAATATCTTGTTTTTCTTATTCTTCTTGTTCCCTCACTACCCCACCCCACCACCCACCGCCGGCCCTCCTTTGCCCCAAAGAACTGTTTCTCAAACAGTGATGTAGTTTTCACAACCCTGCTTCAGGCCTTTATCTGGTTTGAAATTTGCCCAGCTGTACAGTCGACAAGAAACTTGGTCTAGAACTGGAAGTGGAGAAGAAAATTATGTCCCTTTTAAGAATAGGTTCACTGAGCACTTAGTAATGAGCAAAGGAATAATTACAAGAATATCTTGGGGTTTGCTGGTGCTGAAGCCCTGGAGAATTGCTTTCTGGGAGGCGGGGACTCACAGGCAAATCCTCCAGCTAGAAACCAGAGCCTTCCGCCAGGTCCTCTGCAGCCTGTGACCCAGCTCTGCCCCTCAGGTGGCCTTTATCTGAAGAGGGAAGTGAGAAGCAGGAGCGTATGGAATACAGTATTTATTTATTTATTTATTTTTCTGGTGAGGGCGGCAGTGACAGCTGGGGCTTGTGGCAGCAGGGGCGGAGCTTCCGGTGTCCAGTGTCAACCTGGACTCGGGTCTCCAGGGTGGTGGAGCTTGTGTGGAGCTGTGTGTGGGGCTGCCAGGCCTGGCACTTTGGCTCACCCACAGATGCTCTGAATACTGTTCAGTGCTTTTGCTGCTTAGATAGGCTGCATGAGTTCTGCTATTTATAACCGAGTGCCTGAACCTCCCTCTGTCCCAGGGCGCCAAACTCCTCCCATTTCCTCACTTTGTTGTGGAGCACCTGGGTCCTGCCCATTACTCATGCCCCTTGGAGTCCGCTTTGACTTTGGTCTTTCTGTCAGTTTCTCTCCACAGTTGCCTGGTTGGTCTTTCTACATAAGCTCTGAGCCCCAATGGTTTACTGTTCACACAGCTATTAAAAAGAATTCTTATTTCTCCTTACCTTGCAGTTTTTCAAGTTCTAGATTTTTGGTTATAGTGTTCTAGTTTGATGAATGCTGGTTTTAGTTAGGTTTCCTCAAAGCCACATTGAAGTCATTCTTAAGGATGTTTGGAATATTCTCCTGCCAACATTTGGCGATTGGATTTTTTGATGATTTATATTTTCTGTCCAGCTGCTTTTGTGCAAAAAAAAAAAAAAAAAAAGGTAGAAGGTGCAACTATCAAATATCCTGGTTTGTTGCTGTTGTTTTTTTTTAATCCACTAACTATGTGCCTTTTAACAATCCCTATAGTCACTCTGTGTTTCACATACTCACCCTAGTAATGAGGATAATATCTAATGTGTATTTTTTCTTAGAAAAAAATCCAAAGACTTCCCTGGCAGTATAGATGTTAGGATTCCATGCTTCCAATGCAGGGGCATGGGTTTGATCCTTGATCGGGGAAGTAAGAACCAGCCGTCAAAAGGAGAAAAAAGAAAGAATCTGAAAGTATCACTTATGCTGTCAAAGGGAAAATGACTCATTGCCTCAAAAGCCTCATTATTCAATATTGTCATCTGAACATGATTTGTGTCTCTAAATGCTTTAGTGGGTAGTCTAAGATTATGGGGAAATGGAAAAAGTACAAATGTGTTTAACTTCTGGCAAAGGACACTTGTGCGAGGAAGTGCTCCCTTCTTTTAGAGTTTTTTCTCATCTGCTGGATGTAGTCAGTGTGGGTGGGGCCATATGGTACCATGGGGTGACGTATTACAGCCTGACCAGGGGACTGTGGGTGCCATTGTCCCCTTGGGGGACATTGGGCACCTGCCAAGATCTCCCCAATCCATTTCCCTCAGGTCACCTTTCATGTGAGAGAGAAACGGATTTCTTCTCATGTAAGCCACAATCATTTTGGACTTTTCAGTTATATAATCAAACCTATCTCTAAGTAACGCACACCTGTGATTTGGAAGCTTTTTTAGCACTTAGAAAATACTGTATATATGTTATTTCATATTACTTCTTCAACAATTGTATAAAAGACAAGGAACAAGAATTGTTATTTCCATTTTTTAGAAACTTACCTTTTAGGAAGTTAAGTGACCAGTGCAGAATCAAATAACTATTGAACAGAGAATCTAGATAAAGGGAAGTTCGATACCTTTGTGCAGCGAATCACATAAGTGCAGATGTGCAGACAGAAACACAGCACACAGACTTGGAGGAAGATAGACCTGGCTTCAGATTTTCTATCTTAGCACCTTAGTCAAAGTATCTACCTTTTCTGACCCTTGTTTATTACCTGCAAAGCATGTAAACAGTACCTCCAGGGATTGAAATTCCAAATGCGGTGAGATTTGTGAAGCTTCTAGTCCCTGGTGCAACATACAGTAGATGCTTAGTAAACCAAGCTCTTATTGTGGGTAGATGTTTATCGGCCTGAAGATGTTCAGATATGAGAGCAAAGGAATGGAGTGGAGAGACCAGAGAGTCTGCTTCATCTTGAAATCCCAGATATCTGCAAAGAATTTGAAATATTTTTATTTCTTTCTGGTTCAAAAGACCAGATTAGTTAGTGGGCTTGGAGATGATCATGTTTTTGTGTCTTCTGTTTCTCCTTCTCTCTATTTGGAGGGAAACGTCACAGGAAAAAATGTCTTTTGCTTTCAAACTCCTTACAAGTTTCAAGAAGAGGATAAAGTACCCATTCCCAGCAATTTAAAATTTTCCCTTAAAGAAATAGATGTAAGCATTTCTAGAGAAGCATGTTAAATTTTGTTTCTCAACTACTGTTTGAATGCACCCTTTATTTGGCAATGGGTGGGTATTGTATAATGGAATTAAAAGGAGATTTATGAGCTTCTAGAGGGGGCTATGGAGAAGGCAATGGCACCCCACTCCAGTACTCTTGCCTGGAAAATCCCATGGGTGGAGGAGCCTGGTAGGCTGCAGTCCATTGGGGTCGCTAGAGGTCGGACACGACTGAGTGATTTCACTTTCACTTTTCACTTTCATGCATTGGAGAAGGAAATGGCAACCCACTCCAGTGTTCTTGCCTGGAGAATCCCAGGGACGGGGGAGCCTGGTGGGCTGCCGTCTATGGGGTTGCACAGAGTCGGACACGACTGATGCGACTTAGCAGCAGCAGCAGCAGCAGAGCGGGGCTAAGACTTATGAGTTTCTTAAGTGGGCATTTTAGTCAGGATCAATGAAGCATTGGCAGCCAATGTGCCAAGTGACTTGAGCATATCAGGTATGATCTGATCCAGATTCTAGTTTAAGTTAGGTCTAATTCATACTGCAATCAGTGGTGGGTCAAAATAATAATGTGTATCAGAATTTGCTGTGAGATGCATAACATTTGTGAACTTATCAGCCACAGCCACAGAAGATAAGTTTTATCTTCTCTTTTTCAGACTCAACTAGATGAGAAAAATGTCTTTCAAGCCCCTCAGACCTTTATACAAAATTATTCTAATATGCAGGCTTACCAGGTGGTTCAGTGGTAAAGCATCTAGCTGTCAGTGCAGGAGACACAGATTCAATCTGTGGTCCAAGAAGATCTCCTAGAGAGGGAAATGACAACCCATTCCAGTATTCTTCCTGGGAAATCCCATGGACAGAGGAGTCTAGTGGGCTATAGTCCATGGGGTCACAAAGAGTCAGACATGACTTAGCGACTCAACAACAACATTCTAATATATGCCAAGATTTGCACATGTAGTAAGTTGATGTTTACTTCGCTCCTATTTTGAACAATTGGCTTCATTGAGGCATCATGTCACTTATTTACACCACTCTTAGGCAGTGTTTGTTTGATGAAAAGACTCTGGTAATTCAACTTTATGTCTAAACACTCCTCACGCTATGACACAGCAAAACATCCCAGAGCAGCAGCTGTTGGAATGACTGCTCTCTTTTCCACTCAGGTTTGACATTTCCAAGGTAGGATTTGATTACAACTGGCAATACAGAATTATGGGCATATAGAGGAGGTGCAGAGACCAGAAAATATTAAGAGATGAAAATAACAAGACTGTGAGGCAGGCTGTGTTACATTCCCTTATCAGGCTGTGAGAAGTAGCAAAGAATCCTGCTGAGAAATGCCTCCTTGCTTCCAGAATAGAAAAGATACCCTCAGACCTGGTCCAGTCAGGATACTTCACAGCATAGGCACCAGTCTGTGTGGTTGCTCTGAAGCAACCAACATCTCAGGCAGGATCGAATTCAACTACAATAACTTTTCTGAGAAAAAAAAAAAAGGAGACACTCTAAGCTTGTGTATACTTATTTATTTATGTGCCATTTGGGGACATTTTGGAGACAAGTCATAAATCTCCTCCCACAGTTTAACTTCAGTTTGAGTACTTCCTCAAAGTTCAACATACTGTAATTCATTTCTTACTCTAAAAAGTATTATTTCTTTCTGCATGTATTCCTTCCTCCATTTTTTTCATTTTACAATTTATCACCAAATTTGTTGTCAGTGATCTCAAGAGTTCTTGTTTTGAAGCCTTAATGCCTAGGAAAAGATAAATGGTAATAATAATAATACATGTATATATGCTATAGTCACAGAAGCATATAATAATATATGCATGTATATATTTACTATTGTATAACCTACAAAGGGCTTTTCACACACATTATCTCATTTAATATTAAGTACAACGATAACAATCCAACTCTCCTTTTCTTCCTCCTAGTTACCACGAGCTGGGCAATGTACTGAGATCTCTCCATGCAGTATCTCCAGAGATAAACAGTCAGGGAAGAAAAGCAATGAGAAAATATATTTTGATATATGTAAGGGCCCACGTGTGCATGCTCAGTCTTTCGGTCATGTCCGACTCTTTGTGACCCCCCTCCCCCTAGACTGCAGCCCACCAGGCTCCTCTGTCCATGGGCTTCTCCAGGTAAGAATATTGGAGTAAGTTGCCATTTCCTCATCCAGGGGATCTTCCTGACCCAGGAACTGAACCCACATCTCTTACATCTCCTGCATTGCCAGGCAGATTCTTTACTACTAAACTACCTGGGAAGCCCAAGGGATCATGAAGAGTCATTAAATGCTAAACTAGGCATGAGCAGTCCCAGGAGGGATGGGCCCTTTGCTGTTAATTCTACTTATTGTGCAAGTGAGAATCTCTTTGGTCCTGGGTTTGCTCATATGCAAAATTATTCATAGACTAACATACCTAGGCTGACTCCCTCACAGAGTTACTTTGAGAATCAGATGACATGGGAGAAAACATTTTGTGATTTGCCAAATGAAGAATAAATATTTCTATTGATTTTTTTCCCCTGCATTTGACTTCTGCCAGCATTTGTAGTGCCAACTTAAACAAAAGCCTGTCTATTGAAAAATAGAAATGATCAACATTTTTAGAACTTGATGAGCATGGTCTAATAGGCTCTTGGACATTTTACTTTTCTTGTCATCATAACTTATAGGTATTTGTCTGGCAACCAAGTACCTAAATTACAATCTAATGAGAATTATGCTTAAAGGGTGCCATGATCTTATAGCATCTTCTATCAATAAGGGCATTTCTATTTTTCTCAAAGTAACGTTTGCAGACAGCTCGCATATAAATCACATGGCATGATTACAAACATTTCTGATTTCTGCACCCTGCTTTTTCCTACTGATCAGAAGTTTCAAGGTGAGGCCTAGAAATCTGCCTTTTTTAAAGAAAACACACCAGTTGAGACAGGCCTGCTAATCCAAGAACCTAGAATATACTGGCTAAAGTTTGCAAGTTGTAAGAGGACATTTGTTCCATATTTCTTTCCAGCTGTAACAAGATTTCTCTATCAACATTTTATTAAAAGCAGATAATGTGTGTGTATATGAAATAAAAGCAACACCACATCAGTGCAAAATTTGACATCACTTTCTTGAAAGCACTTTGAAGTAATGTTTTGTCAGCTTTCTTTCGTTGGATGGTGCATTCAGAAGGGAACTTTGGAAAGAGTTTTCTCTTCCAATATTATTTCTGGCCTCTATTCAAGAAATAAACAATCTCATAAGCTGTTACTGATAACCAATCAGTAACTCTCCATATGAGGAGGCGGCCTCCATTCATTTCAAGCAAGAATATTAAAAGTCTCAAAATGTTAGCAATCTATACTGTGTGCTGAAATTAAAAAGTCGGGATTTTGCTTTTGATGTTCAGTGAGTGTGAAATAATGTAATGTTGTGTAAGAAGCTATAGGCATATCATCAGTCAGCTTTATGGTACATAAAACTGACAGAGCTTGATTAATATTTAGTCCACACACATTTATTGAGCAAGCACTATGTGCCCAGCACTGGTGCAGATCTAAAGATGAGGAGTAAATAAAGCGAAAAGGTTCTTTAGCACTTAACCCTCTAACAGAGGAGGCAGAAAAATACAAAGAAAAAGCTAATGTTTAACAGTTCTAACATCACATTAGAAGGGCACATTCGAAGATGATAAGGGCAGTGGAAAATGCTTTACTCTGCGACGACTATGCTGAATTTTAAAATTCTGAGAAGCGTGAAACTAGAAAACAAGCTACTCCATCACACATATTGATGGTCCCTTTATGGTATAGTCAATACATATAGTTCTGATTGATCTTTTTACCCTGAGGCACAATCCAGTCTGCTTGTCATTCCTGACCTTCTTTCACAACTGTACCCTGTATAATGATGCTCAGAAAAGCAGCCACCAGGGATATTTGTTTTCTGTTCCCTAGCACTTCTAACTCAGGCAACCAAACCAGTTTGAACCAGTTAGAGAATCAGAGCCATTCCCTGGACTCAACCCAGAGTCTATGGCTATTCAGTTAGCTTCAAGACTGCAAACTGATACCCAAGTGTACCAGCCAAAACAACATCTTTTTTTTCTCTTTGCTGTGTTATCCATACTTAAAGCTGTAAAATGACCCTATCTGAAAACCTTGCTGAAGAAATTTCTTGGAAAAGAATATGCAATTGATTTGTGTCTATGAAGTTTCCTGTATTGTAGGCAGATTCTTTACTGTCTGAGCCACCAAGGAAGCTCCTATGTTATTTTAGGGGAGAAAATAAGCCCACTGAACAAAAAACACCAACAGCCCCACCTTTTTTTTGGTACAAACCTGACATTTCAGACCAAAGTGGGGAGCCACGTTTTTCAGAGATATATGGGCAACAGAGAGATGTTGCTATTGTGGTCTGAATTAGTTTGATAGGTGTGTTTGGTTTGGATTTAAGTTTTCATTTTTGTTATTCTGCTTATAGGAAAATGTTCTCTAGGAGAAAATACACGTGAAGGTTAAATCTCACATGGATTAACTAATTACTTGCAAATTGCAGCCTTCAGCAATTTTTAATAAAAGAACACCATCCGCTTCATGCTAAACTGTAAAAATGGATTTCATTTTCATAATATTAATGTTATTCTATGGAACAGTGCTATTAGAAGAAATCCCAGAAGCGAACAGGGTACAAATTATAGAGCAGCTATGTAGAGATGGCTTCTAACCATAATTGAACATGAACAAGAACAAATAAATCAAGGAAGAAACTCCTCCACTTCTGCTGACCTAGATATGCCAGTTTTAAAGCCAGATAAATATCAAGCAACCTGCAAGCGAAGTTACACAGCAGCTGAGAGAGTGACAGTCAAGCCCATCATGACTGGGGACACTCGGATACAGCAGAAGCACAGGAACTTGATTTTGAAATCAGATTGCATACTTGGAACTGCCACTGTTCCCAACTTAAGCTCCTTGGCAGAGATGCTAGCTGAATGTGCACATCGCCGAAAAACATTGCCCAGACGGACGGCAGTAAATACACTCTGGGCAAGCAACTCACCTCCCAGCTGCAGCCACAGAGCTGTGTCTGCTAAGGGCATCTCATAGGGACGGTGCCAAGGCAGGCAGGCACGACTCTAGGGGAGAGAAAGGGCTGGAGTTTGGGGAGTTTGTCCTCTTGTATGTGTTTTTAAATATCAACATGGATTTTGGAGCTGATGAGACTTGGCTTTTCAGTTGAGACCTCATTTTGAGGAAATGATGTGTTTTCAGTAAATGTCATCCTTAGCTGCTGCTGCTGCTGCTAAGTCGCTTCAGTCGTGTCCGACTCTGTGCGACCCCATAGACGGAAGCTCACCAGGCTCCCCTGTCCCTGGGATTCTCCAGGCAAGAACACTGGAGTGGGTTGCCATTTCCTTCTCCAATGCATGAAAGCGAAAAGTGAAAGTGAAGCCGCTCAGTCGTGTCCGACTCTTAGCGACCCCGTGGACTAAGCTGAACTGGTGTCAGGTCCCATGTGCTTTTCTCTCTGTACCCGTCCTTTGTCTGAGTCTGCTTTGCCAAACACTTCACCTTCCAGTACTACTGTTAGGGACAACAGCAGTTGTCCCTGAAGAGAGAATAGCTAGCTGATGGAAAGGGGTCAGCTCGGAGGGCAGCTGGGGTGCTCTGAGTTGCTTTGGAGCTGTGGCCACGGCCTAAAATCTGCATCATTTAGGTGTAGAGCAGAGGGGACTGCTTTAAACTATATACACTGTTTTCTTGTGCAACATGACCTGAGTCAAAAAAAAAAAAAAAAACAACAACAAACCAGCACTATTCATCAGCACTTAGTTTCAAGGTGAGTGATAAGACAGTGCCCGTGGACCTGTGGCAATTTTAAGTATGTGATTTTTGTTTAACCCACAAGGAGAAGACCCAAGAATTATGGGATCAGGACAGTTGGCATGCTTTTCTGAAATATATCTTCCAAATGTGAATTTACTAGTCTTCTGTTAAACAAGGGGTCTTACCCTGGCTGAAATGCTAAGCATGTGTCACCCTGAAAGAAATAATTTATAGTTATCTTTTCCTGAGTCTCATTTAAAAAAAAAAAAGTTTTCCATTATTTTAAGAGAAAACTAGGAAATACTAAGTTGTTTCTCATCAATCCAAGGCTTTTTTTTCATATGTACTTTTGCATCTCAGTTTTGGGAGGGATGCAAGTGTTCACTGTTCATTGCCCTGGGGGCTTGGGCCTTAGATGGTTTTATCCCATCATCCAAACAGTTCAAATCAGAAGTGAGGTGCATTCGAGCTGGGCTTCTACTCTGCCAAGAGGATTATCCTTTAATGACCGGTCAGCATTTTCATCCCAGCAAGTTTGACCTTTGAGAAGCAGAGGTTGCTTTAAATTTACACAAAGTAACTCTGGGGACAAATAAAACTGGAGTTTGAGGTGTCATCATTGTCCCCCTCATCGCCTGCTGTTCCTAGCTTTTGTTTCCTCACGTGGACATTGCAAATACAGAGACTCTTCAAAGAGGCGTTTAGTTCCGAAAACATTTGAAGTGAGGGCAACGTTTGCATAATTCTATTAAAAGGCTTATACCTCAGCTTTGAAAAATATTTGAGAAAACGTGATTTAGGGGAAAGAAAATCTTATCTTTTGGCCCAGAAAGTGCATCAGGGAACTAAGCTTATTAACGTTAGGAGTGCATGGTAAGCACCAAAAACTAAAAAATAGAGAGCCTGGAAGGGTTTCTTTGATCCTTCTTCAAGTCCCCAGTCATCTGAAGCTTAAGAAAGAGGGATTTTCTGTTTCTTTCATAGTGTCACAAACTTAGAAGCTGGAGTCATATTATGGTCATGGGGGACACCGGTGTGCTTCTGTAGATTTAAAAATACAATTCATTGGTTCTTTTCAACTGAGGACATTTCATTTTGGTGTAATTACAGACAGGAGGAGATCTTCCACAGACCAAATTCAAGACTCTGTCATCACGCCTGTTTCGATCATATGGTGCGGCCCATCATTCGTAGGGTGACAGCCAGTCTGGCAGACAATTTTCATATTCAGCTCCTAAAAAAGGAACCAAACACCTTCAACAGTGTAAATATTACAACACCAATTGCAATTAGAAACTCGCTTAATGTAGCACATGTCTCCACTAAACTACCTGCTACTCCAGGACCTAAAAGCTGGATGTCTAGATGGTGGCTCACTGTCAGGAAAGGTGACTGTAGACTAAACCTGAGAGTGGACCACACCCTCAGAAGCCACTGTTCTAGAACTTTCTAGAGCCATATGCCTACCCTGCTCTTTCAGGAAGCATGTTCCATGCAGAACATGCTAAGGTCTGGGTTCTTACCCTGATATATGTCTTCATTTTTATTCTATATTCATCTGAATTTTTTCCAGAACCAGGATAAGGCTTTTAGATCTCCTAAACTATTAAGCACATAAAAATACAATTTTATTTTTTAAAGAACATAAAGTGTATAAGTCTAGCAGAACAACTTGTCTTTTCTAGGTGCTTTTTTGATGATAAAATTCTGCATGCATTCATTTAAGTCAAAAATTTCTGACATTTGTTTATTTATGCCTATAGGGTAAAAGACGCTTACTCCTTGGAGGAAAGTTATGATCAACCTAGACAGCATATTAAAAAGCAGAGACATTACTTTGCCAACAAAGGTCCATCTAGTCAAGGTTATAGTTTTTACGTTAGTCATGTATGGGTGTGAGAGTTGGACTGTAAAAAAAGCTGAAGGCTGAAGAATTGATGCTTTTGAACTGTGGTGTTGGAGAAGATTCTCGAGAGTCCCTTGGACTGCAAGGAGATCCAACCAGTCCATCCTAAAGGAAATCAGTCCTGGGTGTTCATTGGAAGGACTGATGTTGAAGCTGTAACTCCAATACTTTGGCCACCTGATTCGAAGAGCTGATTCATCTGACTCATCACCGGGAGTTGGTGATGGACAGGGAGGCCTGGTGTGCTGCAGTCCATGGGGTTGCAAAGAGTCGGACTCGAGTGAGCAACTAAACTGACTGACTGATAGGGTAAAATCCACAGTGACTGTTGGGCTCCAGCCTACTCACTGGCCACGGTCTCCCACAATCTTTTCTGCCCACCAGCATAGCATGAAGACTCATAATTGCTTTTCAGTATTGAAGATTTTGTGCTCAGTTGCTTTAGTCATGTCTGACTCTTTGCGACTCTATGGACTGTAGCCCACCAGGCCTCCCTGTCCATGGGATTCTCCAGGGAAAATTTCTGGAGTGGGTTGCCATTCCCTTCTCCAGGGGATCTTCCCGACCCAGGGATCGAATCTGTATCTCGTATGTCTTCTACGTTGGCAGGCAGGTTCTTCACCATTAGTGCCACCTGTTTAGGAACACCACTGAAGATTTTGCTGGGTCCTTATTACATTTCTAATGGAAAGCCTTTTCCAGATAGTTTTGTGATTCTCTCCTTTTGATTCGACCCTAGGTTATACTCTCCTTTCCTGACAAGTTATCTCCTTTACCATGTTTTCCACCCATCTTGCTATCTGACTCCAAATTTCATGAAGTCAATCTTGAATTTCTTGAGATAAATAACATTTAGGATAGTTCTAACATAATTTTTAAAAAGCAAGTTATGTGTAACTGGCAAATGCTTGGGAAATTAGACACATCTGGCTATCAACACATAAATGCATGTGTAGTGCTTTGTTACATATATAACAAGATTTATTTGTTGAAGATGTTTTGAATAGAAATGGAACTCTGTTGAGTAGAGTTGCCTTTTAGGATTGAGGCCTGAAAATTGTGTCCCAATTATGTAATACACAAACAAAGTTATGTTTCTGTACCTGACATGGGGCAAAAATTTGTAATGTTCAGCCAAAAATCGCCACCTGAGGACACAGAGAACAAAGAAACAAAAAGCCCTAATCAGATTAGAGTTTAATGAACCAGTCTCAGGACAGTTGTGAACTCGCAACTGCCAAGCCATTCCAATGAATAAACAGCAGAGTAAAACTTGGAGAACAAAAGTTCTTCTTAATTATTTGCATGCTTTGGGTAGCTGTAATTATAATTATAGGCAATTTTTCATTGCCTGTTACAATTTGTGCCCATGGTGGTGTATTTTTCAATTGGGATTGGTTGTCTTTTGCAAGATAGTTATGAGGATCATTAAGATGGGTGTAATTTCTTTCTGAAATATGTAAAGGATAATAGAGATGGATGTTTCAATTTAAGTAGAATTTGTAAATGAATGGCAGTTCCAGGTTAGTTTTTATATAATTTAGTAAACTATTGCTAGACTTAAAATACACCACACACATTCTAAATTACATACTTAGAATTAAAATTTTAGAAGTTCTCATAGCTACTGAAAATGTATATAATTGCTCCTTTTTCCCCTAAATATTGGATTTTTAAAAAAACAATATTTATTTTTGGCTGTGCAGGCCGTTGTTGCTGCACAGGCTTTTCTCTAGCTGCATTGAGTAGAGGCCGCTCTGCACCGAGGTGCGCAGGCCCCCCATCATGGCGGCCCCTCGGGTCAAGGAGCACGGGCTTAGGGCTCGTGGGCTTCAGTAGTTGTGGCTCCCAGGCTCCATTGTTTTGGCACACAGGCCCAGATGCTCCGAGGCACATGGGATCCTCTCAGACCCAGGATTGAAACCCCATCCTCTGCATTGGCAGGTGGACTTTCTATAACTGAGCCACCAGCGCGTGCTCGGTAAGTCATTTCGGTCATGTCCTACTCTGTGGATCGTAGCCCACTAGGCTCCTTTGTCCATGGGAGCCACCTGAAAAGCCCCTAAACATGGATTTTTAAAATAACATTTCTTTTCCTCATGACTAAAATAATGTGTTTATTTTAAAATAGATGGAAAATACACAAAAAAAGGTCAGTAAAAATTACCCATAATCCTATAACCCAGGATTCTGTTGACTAGGAGTGAATATTAACTCTGTTAACTAGGGATAGGTACCCTTTAGCCTTTTTTTCCTACACATTTTTATTCTACAAAGTTGGTAACATAATATAACATGTAATTTTTTTATTGAAATACAGTTGATGTATAATATTATATAAGTTATACATGTGCAATATCAGATCAGATCAGATCAGTCACTCAGTCGTGTCCGACTCTTTGCGACCCCATGAACCGCAGCATGCCAGGCCTCCCTGTCCATCACCAGCTCCCGGAGGTCACCCAGACTCACACCCATCAAGTCAGTGATGCCATCCAGCCATCTCATCCTCTGTCGTCCCCTTCTCCTCCTGCCCCCAATCCCTCCCAGCATCAGAGTTTTCTCCAATGAGTCAACACTTCGCATGAGGTGGCCAAAATACTGGAGTTTCAGCTTTAGCATCATTCCTTCTAAAGAAATTCCAGGATTGATCTCCTTCAGAATGGACTGGTTGGATCTCCTTGCAGTCCAAGGGACTCTCAAGAGTCTTCTCCAACACCACAGTTCAAAAGCATCAATTCTTCGGTGCTCAGCCTTCTTCACAGTCCAGCTCTCACATCCATACATGACAACAGGAAAGACCATAGCCTTGACTAGGCGAACCTTCGTTGGTAAAGTAATGTCTCTGCTTTTGAATATGCTATCTAGGTTGGTCATAACTTTCCTTCCAAGGAGTGAGCGTCTTTTAATTTCATGGCTGCAGTCACCATCTGCAGTGATTTTGGAGCCCAGAAAAACAGTCTGACACTGTTTCCACTGTTTCCCCATCTATTTCCCATGCAGTGATGGGACCAGATGCCATGATCTTCGTTTTCTGAATGTTGAACTTTAAGCCAACTTTTTCACTCTCCACTTTCACTTTCATCTCATCGAGAGGCTTTTTAGCCCCTCTTCACTTTCTGCCATAAGAGTCGTGTCATCTGCATATCTGAGGTTATTGATATTTCTCCCGGCAATCTTGATTCCAACTTGTGTTTCTTCCAGTCCAGCATTTCTCATGATGTACTCTGCATATAAGTTAAATAAACATGGTGACAATATGCAGCCTTGACGTACTCCTTTTCCTATTTGGAACCAGTCTGTTGTTCCATGACCAGTTCTAACTGTTGCTTTCTGACCTGCATACAAATTTCGCAAGAGGCAGATCAGGTGGTCTGGTGTTCCCATCTCTTTACGAATTTTCCACAGTTTATCGTGATCCACACAGTCAAAGGCTTTGGCATAGTCAATAAAGCAGAAATAGATGTTTTTCTGGAACTCTCTTGCTTTTTCCATGATCCAGCGGATGTTGGCAATTTGATCTCTGGTTCCTCTGCCTTTTCTAAAACCAGCTTGAACATCAGGAAGTTCACGGTTCACATATTGCTGAAGCCTGGCTTGGAGAATTTTGAGCATTACTTTACTAGCGTGTGAGATGAGTGCAATTGTGCAGTAGTTTGAGCATTCCTTGGCATTGCCTTTCTTTGGGATTGGGATGAAAACTGACCTTTTCCAATCTTGTGGCCACTGCTGAGTTTTCCAAATTTGCTGGCATATTGAGTGCAGCACTTTCACAGCATCATCTTTCAGGATTTGGAATAGCTCCACTGGAATTCCATCACCTCCACTAGCTTTGTTCGTAGTGATGCTTTCTAAGGCCCATTTGACTTCACATTCCAAGACGTCTGGCTCTAGGTCAGTGATCACATCATCATGATTATCTGGGTCTTGAAGCTCTTTTTTTGTACAGTTCTTCTGTGTATTCTTGCCACCTCTTCTTAATATCTTTTGCTTCTGTTAGGTCCACACCATCTCTGTCCTTTATCGTGCCCATCTTTGCATGAAATGTTCCTTTGGTATCTCTGATTTTCTTGAAGAGATCCCTCGTCTTTCCCATTCTGTTGTTTTCCTCTATTTCTTTGCATTGATCGCTGAAGAAGGCTTTCTTATCTCTTCTTGCTATTCTTTGGAACTCTGCATTTAGATGTTTATATCTTTCCTTTTCTCCTTTGCTTTTCGCTTCTCTTCTTTTCACAGCTATTTGTAAGGCCTCCCCAGACTGCCATTTTGCTTTTTTGCATTTCTTTTCCATGGGGATGGTCTTGATCCCTGTCTCCTGTACAATGTCATGAACCTCATTCCATAGTTCATCAGGCACTCTATCAATTTTAAAGGTTATGCTTCATTTACAGTTATTATAAAATATTGACTCTGTACCCCTGTTGTACAATATATCCTTGTAGCTTATTTTCTACCTAATGGTTTGCACCTCTTAATACTCTACCCCTATATTGCCCCTCCCCATCTCTCCCTCCCCACTGATAATCACTAGTTTGTGCTCTATATCTATGAGTCTGCTTCTTCTTTGATATATTCACTAGTTGGTTATGTTTTTGTTTCCACATATAAGTGATGTCATATGTATTTGTCTTTCTCCTTCTGACTTATTTCACTTAGCATAATGCCCTGCAAGTCCATCCTTATTGCTGCAAATGGCAAAATTTCATTCTTTTAAAAATTTAAATATATATGTGTGTGTGTGTGTGTGTGTGTGTGTGTGTGTGTATGTATGTATGGGCTTCCCTGGTGGCTCAGATGGTAAAGAATCCACCTGCAATGTGGGAGATCTGGGTTTGATCCCTGAGTTGGAAAGGTCCCCTGGAGAAGGAAATGGCAACCAACTCGTTTCTTGCCTGGAGAATCCCATGGATAGAGGAGCATGGTGGGTTACTGTCCATGGGTTCCCAAAGAGTTGGACATTACTGAGCAATTAATGCAATGCATATATATATACACACACATATATATATATAATTTTTCTACCAACTGCTGTTCTTTTACATCACATTTTTTTAATAGCTGCATAGTATTTTTTCATATGTTTAGTATGAAAATGACTCTTAGACCTGGCAAGAGTTACAAGAGGAATTTACAACTTCAGGCCATAGCTGCCAGGTTGATGAGTGGGGCTACAGCCTCTTATTTAATTTGAAGCTATTATTTTCTTTGATTTGCTTGAAATACTTTTAGGTGATCAAGCCTCCTTCTATTTGTTCTGTTCCAAATGTGAGGCCATACCATTGTCTGTTATTTTATATCTGCCTATTGTATGCATTTTAATTTCCTACCTGAGTTTGTCACCTTTGAAAGTGAAGTTGCTCAGTTGTGTCTGACTCTTTGCGACCCCATAGACTGTAGCCTACCAGGCTCCTCTGTCCATGGGATTTTCCAGACAATAGTACTGGAGTGGATTGCCATTTCCTTCTCCAAGGGATCTTCCCAACCCAGGGCTCGAACCCGGGTCTCCCACATTGTAGACAGACGCTTTACCATCTGAGCTACCTACAGGATATATAAGAGTTAAGGAAAATGTTAAAGGGACTAAAGATGATTGAAAATTATTTTTTCTGAAATGCCAGTCAAGTTTAAGTGGGAACTACATTTTTTTCACTGTTAAGCACAACTGTTTCATCTCATGTAACTAGCATGACTTTCCCTCTATGGTGCCCAGTGGATGCTGCCAGTGTGCTATTTGGAGGGGAAAGAAACAAGACATTAGGCAGATGGATCATGATAGCTTGAGTTCAGTTCTCTTGGCAGCAACCTTACCCAGAAGTTGCACTTTCTGTTTAGTTCTGGATAGAATAGGCTAAGCTATGGTAGTAAATCAATCCTGAAATCTATGCGGTACAGCAAACAAACAAAAAAAAACAACAACCAAAAAACACTTATTTACTGCTCCCATATAGACTGATGGAGACTGGCAGAGACTCCTTCATCCATGACTCAGCCATCTTGTGAGGACGCCATCTCACTATGTGACTTCCAAGTTTGCTGCTACAGAGGAGGAGAGGCATGTAAGCTCACACCAGCCTTTAAGAGAATAATCCCAGAAATTATATGTGTCTCTACTGCTCCCAATCCGTTGGGCAAAATTAGTAACATAATAGAGGCGTGGAGAGCTGGGAGCTGTTTGGAGTGCATGGATATTTGATGAGTGCTGTCTCTGCCACCGTTCTTGTATCAAGCCATGGAAGCCAAATTGAGATCTTCTCAGTGAATGAGGACAGGGAATGAAAAGAATTATTGAGATCAGAGAATCTGGAGTAATAAGTAAGACCATTGCTGCTGCTGCTGCTGCTAAGTCGCTTCAGTCGTGTCCGACTCTGTGCGACCCCATAGACAGAAGCTCACCAGGCTCCCCCTTCCCTGGGATTCTCCAGGCAAGAATACTGGAGTGGGTTGCCATTTCCTTCTCCAATGCATGCAAGTGAAAAGTGAAAGGGAAGTCGCTCAGTCGTGTCCGACTCTTAGCGACCCCATGGACTGGAGCCACTTAAGACCTGTGAATCAGAACAATCTGAAGAACAGTAATGGTCAGAGTAGGAACAAACTGGCCAAGACAGCTACTGGATGGCTGTAACCAGATAGAGTGAGACCAGAGAGAAGACATGACCCCCAAAGCCATGACCATATGCCTCTGACTTGGATTCTTTAGAAATGTGTTTTACAAACCTGGTCACTGTGGTTCAGAAAGCTTTAGAAAGAACTTCAGAAAGTGTGGAGTTCCGGCTCCACCTGAGATCTACTGAATGAAAATCTCCTAAAGAATAGCCTACTCACATCACATTTTAAAAACTATTTCTGATTTATTCTGATAATAATAATGACTGGTGGCTTGGTGGTAAAGAATCCACCTGACAATGCAGGAGACATGGGTTTGACCCCTGAGTCAGAAAGATCCCCTGGAGAAGGATGTGGCAACTCACTCCAGTATTCTTGACTGGAGAATTCCCTAGACCAAGGAGCCTGGAGGGCTGCAGTCCAGGCAAAAGAGTTGAACACAACTTAGTGACCAAACAACAACAATGACATTATCAGAATGATAATAATTATTATTTGAAAAGTTACTGCCTGGAACAGAAGGAGGTAGAAGATGTCCTTGGGAGGAGTTGCCAATGAGGGAGAGGACCTTAGAAAAGTGGTGGGAAGAGCCACAGCTCTTCCCAGGTTAAGGCATCCCAGGTTATGGTTCTATTGTTGGGTGATTGTTGGCATCACAAAGCACAGTAAATTCAGCTCTGAGTCATGGTATCAAGAGTAGAACCACTTCAACCAGCTACCTGATCAGATACTGAGTATGTAGATGGAGATCACACTTCACGGTCCTGCATGTTAAATGGTCTGACTTGGCTAGTCACTGCTTCTTGGCTCAAGAATTTACCATCTGAGAGACCAGGGAAGCCCCCAGTAGATAGCACAGCACTGTTAAATATGCAGAGGTGTCTGAAAAATCCAATGCAGATAAATCTCCAGTTCTATACAGAGCACAAGAAGAAAATCTTATTTTTGCCTAATGGCTGGAGTTTTTACCAATAATACCTGGTTTTGCATATGGCTTTCTCTAGATATATCAAAATACAGCAAGACCACAACCTGGGGTAAGTATCAAAGAAATAGTAGATAAATATTGTTTGCAAAATGAAGAGTGGAGGTCAGAGCTTGGGGTGATGTCAATTAATGTATGTCCAAATATAATTCCACACAGCTGAGTAACAAATACAGTAAATTGGAGTTCTGAAATGGGAAGCAAAACAAGGACCAGGCAGAGATGTATGAGTTAGCTGGTGTCATGAACCCAAGGAAGAAATGTGAACTGTTCATCTTAATTCCAGCAGAAGTCCAGCTGGTTTGTAGTTGTTTTTCTATTGTCAGAGCATGCCTTCTCACTCCATATTTTTAAAGCTGCTGGAAGCACAACTGACTTTAGAGTTTGCCCTCTTAGGCTTGTTTTTTTTTAAGATTATTTCCATGCTTTATACAATTGCTCTGTTAGTTATAACCACAGTCATGATTCATTAAGACCACAGCAGTGGATTTTGAAAGTAATTCATCTGTTTTCCTTTTATTCCATCTCACTCTGTATTTGCTTAAGAGTCCTGCAGGTGGCTGGCCGGTCAGCTGCAAGAGTAGGGTTTGGGTGATGTCTGCTTCTGAGTCATGTTCCAGGACATGTGAGTATTTTCAGGCTAAAGGAGAAAAGTCCAGTAGACATGCATGGAGCCTTCCTCATCTACTTGAAAGAAAAGACCTGCTCTATGTTGTTCTTAAAAGGCCAATATTTTGAAATTCCAAAGGGGCAGGCTCAAAATGAAACATCTTAAACATTTAAGCCATCCGACAATGACATTGACTTCCTGGGGTGTTATTGATCTCCTCTCCTTCATGAAGTTCTAAGTGTTGGAGCTCCTCAAATTTCAGTTTGCGGCAGTCTTTCTGCACAACTTTTTTCAGCTCTTCATTGAGTTCCATTGTTCTGAATACCATGAACATGTGATAATCCATTATTTTCTCCAGCCAAATATCATCTGTCATCTCATCTATTCAACCATCTCTGTGACCTTTCACTTGAATGTTTCATGAGCATCTCAATATATGAAGAACACAACTCTTAATTCCTCCTCATACCTTTATCCCAAAGTCTAATTGTTGTCCTTGTTCTGCCCACTCTCAGGCAATGCCATCATCATCTACCTGTTACGTGACTTGAACTCCTGGCCTCTCTCTGCCTGTCCCACTCAAAGCACTTCAAATCAGTTGCCTCCACACTTGGACAGAAAACACCAGTGTGTTATTCATTGGGTTTCCTTAGAGCACTGGCACACAGTAATAATATTTGATGAATCAGTGAAAGATGTAGAATGTTCATCAAGAAATATGAATAATTCCTATAATCTATCAAGCATCCACCATGTGATAGGTGCTTTAAATATTATAAATCTATCCCTAACAGCAACTCTTCAAAGTAGGTAGACAAGAAGAAATCTCATTGAACTAAGAGTTTGGCAGGGTTTTGCTTTTATGAATTTTATTGGGCACTTACTATGGTTGGATGCTTTCTATGGCATTTATCATGACAAACATCAGCATATTGCTAGGTGTTTTATATATATTATCTCATTTAATCCTTATCAATACCTCTAGGGTAGGTTTTATGTACCATATTTTGTGGATGAAGAAACTGAGTCTAATAGAAATTAATCAACTTGGCTGAGGTCAAACATTAACCAGGAAGTATTGGCTGGTATTTAAGTCCCAGTTCATTTGCCTCTTGAGGTTATTTCCCAGCTTTATCACAGAATAATCTCCATCAGGGGTAACAACATTTTATGAAATGTTTCAGTAAGTGATCTTTTAAGTTTCTTCTAATCAAAATTTTCATAATTATATAAATAATCTTTTAGCTCTTCATTACTCTACCACTTAAAAAAATAAAAATGACTGTAAATTTCATAGAAAATCTATAAATGTTCTAAACCTACACAGAAATTCCACCTGATATGATCATAAAGACATTTCTCTTTTTTGTAAGCTTTGGCATTTTTCAAAATAGAATTCCCATCTAATTAATATCTGGACCAAATTAACCAGCTTGGTAATGATTCCTAGAGCCACAATAACAGATACACAGTGCAGGACGCTACCACAGGGCTGACTCACTACACAGAACATCTCGTCGCTCAAGGATTATTGCTCTCAATGATCCAAATTTATTGGGAACTATTCTGAGTACCTCTGAACAAAAAAGACCTTAATACAATTAGCATATTGCTAAAAAGAGAAATGTCAATGCTAAAATTCTCTACCTATTTGTATTTAGCTCATTTGAGTCTTTAATTCTATTTATTATAGTTATGCAATTATATGGAAATAATTGCATGTCAACTCCTCCATTCCACCATCATGCTAAAGAAGGAAATTAACAACAATGCCCCATGTGACAAGTATTTGCAAAAAGAAAAGAGTAATGTGAAAGTCGAGTGAAATAATGGACGACTGGAACACTGGAAATGCAGTGTCATTTTTTCTGAGCAATTCAAGATGTTCAGATGCAATAAACCTATGTGTGAAGTCAGGAGATTGAGGCCAAGGAAGAAATACCAAGAAATCTTGACTTCTCTTTTTGCCCAGCACAAGTAGTCTTGGCAAAAATGTCACTTTTCCTTCCTGTTAATCTATATCAGGCTCTAAACTAATCAGGACAAATTGCTCTTTACATTCACAAGATAAAAGTATTCTGAATAATTTCAGAAATTATTTGCACCCACATAATTCTGCTGCTGCTGCTGCTGCTAAGTCGCATCAGTCATGTCCAACTCTGTGTGACCCCATAGATGGCAGCCCACCAGGCTCCTCTGTCCCTGGGATTTTCCAGGCAAGAATACTGGAGTGGGCTGCCATTTCCTTCTCCAATGCATGCATGCATGCTAAGTCACTTCAGTTGCGTCCAACTCTGTGTGACCCCATGGACAGCAGCCCACCAGGCTCCTCTGTCCCTGGGATTTTCCAGGCAAGAATACTGGAGTGGGCTGCCATTTCCTTCTCCAATGCATGCATGCATGCTAAGTCGCTTCAGTTGCGTCCAACTCTGTGTGACCCCATGGACAGCAGCCCACCAGGCTCCTCTGTCCCTGGGATTTTCCAGGCAAGAATACTGGAGTGGGCTGCCATTTCCTTCTCCAATGCATGCATGCATGCTAAGTCGCTTCAGTTGCGTCCAACTCTGTGTGACCCCATGGACAGCAGCCCACCAGGCTCCTCTGTCCCTGGGATTTTCCAGGCAAGAATACTGGAGTGGGCTGCCATTTCCTTCTCCAATGCATGCATGCATGCTAAGTCGCTTCAGTTGCGTCCAACTCTGTGTGACCCCATGGACAGCAGCCCACCAGGGTCCTCTGTCCATGGAATTCTCTAGGCAAGAATACTGGAGTGTGTTGCTATTTCCTTCTCCACCACATAATGATAGCAGATACTTATTCAGTGTTACCAGGTGCTGTTCTAAGTAGAGCCAGGATTAGAACACAGGGAATCTGGCTCCACGCTGTGCTCTTATTTGTCACACTATGATGGGCTATTTCAACAAGTCCCCTAGTTAGAGGACCCATCTGTTTGCATCTCACTCTGGTGTGGAAGTGGAGCCACAAACTGGATCAGGAAGCCTCATCTTCACTACCGACATGGGAACCGTGAGTTACGCACATCACTCACAAGTAAACTGAAATCCACCACTTTAGAAAGAATGTCACAGACCTGACTCATTGCAAGGGGATATGGAGGACAGTGTGAAGAGTAAGTGAGGGGAACCCTCTACCGCAATGTCCTGGGAGATGGATGGAATTATAGAGGAGGCATCTTGAGAGGGGTGTGGTTTAAGAAGGTGAGAGTTTCAACCTTCCCTCTCCTAGTTTAGGAATGCTTCTAACATTGTCCTTGATTTGAAAAATATAGATGTTTGCTTTATTAAAACATTTAATCTTTCTGCTCTGGGCCAACCAAGTGGACAGGATGGCAAGGAAAGGGAGGTATATCCCATCCCATCACTTCAGTGGGTCCCATAGAGAACATGCACCTTTCTGAATGAACCTGTTGGGTTCATTCCGACTCCAAGCCTGGGAGGTGTCTAAAGTACAGGGGAAGAGTAGCTGAAAGCGGGAGCTCAAGTGAGAGGGAGATACCATTCTACTTACATCTGCAGGTCGGGAGAGCACTTCTGAAGCTTTAATGTGCATTTGAACCACCCGGAGATCTTGTTAAAATGCAGATTCCCATCCAGAGGGAATGAGGGAGGGCCTGAGACTCTGCATTAATAACAAGCTCTCTAGTGATGCCAATGCTGCTGGTTTGTAGACCACATTTTAAGTAGCAAGAAGCTATAGGTTGTGTAAACTGGGTGGCAGAGAGACCTTATACACCCGAGTTACACATGTATTTTCATTGCCCTTCCCTCTTTATGCTCTTGGTCTCTTATACAATTGTTTAGGGAAGAGCTTCTATTCTTCTTTTCACTTGTCCTGAAGGAAGGTCATGCAGATCTTTTTGTATAGTTCTTCTGTGTATTCTTGCTACTTCTTCTTAATATCTTCTGCTTCTGATAACCATGATGGTGTGATCACTCATCTAGAGCTAGACATTATGGAATATGAAGTCAAGTGGTCACTACAAACAAAGCTAGTGGAGGTTATAGAATTCAAGTTGAGCTATTGCAAATCTTAAAAGATGTTGTTAAAGTGCTGCACTCAATATGCCAGAAAATTTGGAAAACTCAGCAGTGGCCACAGGACTGGAAAAGGTCAGTTTTCATTCCAATGCCAAAGAAGGGCAATGCCAAAGAATGTTCAAACTACTACACAGTTGCACTCATTTCACACGCTAGCAAAGTAATGCTCAAAATTCTCCAAGCCAGGCTTCAACAGTATGTGAATCATGAACTTCCAGATGTTCAAGCTGGATTTAGAAAAGGCAGAGGAATCAGAGACCAAATTGTTAAGTCATTGGATCATCAAAAAAGCAAAAGCGTTCCAGAAAAACATCTACTTCTGCTTTATTGACTATGCCAAAGCCTTTGACTGCATGGATCACAATAAACTGTGGAAAATTATTCAAAAGATGGGAATATCAGACCACCTGACCTGCCTCCTGAGAAATCTGTATGTAGGTGAAGAAAGGACAGTTAAAACTGGACAAGAAACAACAAATTGGTTCCAAATAGGAAAAAGAGTACGTCAAGGCTGTATATTGTCACCCTGCTTATTTAACTTCTCTGCAGAGTACATCATGAGAAACTCTGGGCTGGAAGAAGCACAAGCTGGAATCACGATTGCCGGGAGAAATATCAATAACCTCAGATATGCAGATGACACCACCCTTATGGCAGAAAGTGAAGAAGAACTAAAAAGCCTCTTGATGAAAGTGAAAGAGGAGAGTGAAAAAGTTGGCTTAAAATTCAACATTCAGAAAACAAAGATCATGGCATCCGGTCCCATCACTTCATGATAAATAGATGAGGAAACAATGGAAACAGTGGCAGATTTTATTTTGGGGGGCTCCTAAATCACTGCAGATGAAGACTGCAGCTATGAGATTAAAAGACTCTTGCTCCTTGGAAGAAAAGCTATGAACAACCTGGACAGCATATGAAAAAGCAGGGACATTACTTTGCCAACAAATGTCCATCTAGTCAAAGCTCTGATTTTTCCAGTGGTCATGTATGGATGTGAGAGTTGGACTCTAAGAAAACTGAGCATCAAAGAATTGATGCTTTTGAACAGTGGTGTTGGAGAAGACTTTTGAGAGTCCCTTGGACTGCATGGAGATCCAACCAGTCCATCCTAAAGGAGATCAGTCCTGAATATTTATTGGAAAGACTGATGCTGAAGCTGAAACTCCAATACTTTGGCCACCTGATGCGAAGAACTGACTCATTGGAAAAGACCCTGATGCTGGGAAAGATTGAAGGTGGGAGGAGAAGGGGACGACAGAGGATAAGATGTTTGGATGGCATCACCAACTCAATGGACATGAGTTTGAGCAAGCTCTGGGAGTTGGTGGTGGACAGGGAAGCCTGGTATGTTGCAGTCCATGGGGTCACAAAGAGTCAGACATGACTGTGCGACTGAACTGAACTGAGGGAACAGCCATAAAAATAATACTCCTGGTTTTTGTGTTGGTCACACTCACATCACCTAAACCAATTGCCTTCAGATTTGCACAGGGGACATATGTATGTTACTCATAGTTCCCTTCCAATCACTGGTACATAAAGAAGAAGGGGAGGGTGATGACTGTCCTTTCTCTGCTGTATAGTGTGAGTCCAGGCAGATGGACTCAAGTACATTCATTCCTCATCCTGGGATAGTTGTACATTTTGTCAACTCTAATGCAGTCTGCCACTGTTATGAATAATAGAAGGTATGGCCTATTAAAAAGTGATGCTGGAGTCAAAGCTGAAGGAAGACTCCAGAAGCAGTGACTATTGAGTTTGAATGCCCAGAAAGATTAGTCTGCTTGGGCAAGCAGCAAGGGCATCGCCTCTGCCCTGTATCTCTGAGTTTACCAAGAGAGATGGTTGAGAGCATGCATCCATATACAACTTAAGCTCTGGTTAGAAGAATCAGTTCAGAATCTTTGCCTCCTTGAAACATCAGTGGAGAGAATGACTATTTGCATTTTTCAAACTATTTTCATAAGATATGCAATGGAATTAGGAAACCCAAATTTAGATTAGGTGCAATGGAACCGTCTTCCTGAGAGACAGAAGGTAATTATAGAAAGGCCTTTCAAAGAAAAGTGATGGAAACACTTGCTAATGTTTCCCCGGGACCTTCATAGAGCCAGGTTACAGGGAAAGGAAGCTGGTCTGTATAACCTATTACTTCTTTTCCCAGGACAATTCCATGACCGGAGTTACCACTGAAGAGAGCCAAGACAATGAGTGGAATCAGACCATGCGTGGGGCCAAGATAAACTGGGCTAACACTCCAACTGTTCGGAATGGCTTGGTGCCTGGACACCACTCCTGTGAACACCCAGCCCCCTAGCCCCTGTCATGCCTTTCTGGTAGGCGAGATTTCCCCACATGCTACCACCCCACCAAACCACATCTAGCAAGGCAGAAGCTTGAGTATGTTATTATATTACAGCATTCTTATAATATTCCCCTGTGTCTTCTTGAGTTTATTTTCTTTTCAAAAAATTTTATTTGAACATGGCTCAAAAATCAAAGCTATACAAAGGCACACTGGGTAGTGTCACTTTTCTCTGTTCCCATCCACCACTTTCTCCCCCTTCATTATAAGTTATCACTGAATTTCTGCTTAATTTTTATTCTGTTTCAGATCAGATCAGTCACTCAGTCATGTCCGACTCTTTGCGACCCCATGAATCGCAGCACGCCAGGCCTCCCTGTCCGTCACCAACTCCCGGAGTTCACTGAGACTCACATCCATCGAGTCAGTGATGCCATCCAGCCATCTCATCCTCTGTCGTCCCCTTCTCCTCTTGCCCCCAATCCCTCCTAGCATTAGAGTCTTCTCCAATGAGTCAACTCTTTGCATGAGGTGGCCAAAATACTGGAGTTTAGCTTTAGCATCATTCCTTCCAAAGAAATCCCAGGGCTGATCTCCTTCAGAATGGACTGGTTGGATCCCCTTTATTCTGTTTAGCTTTATATTTTTACACATATAGAGTAAATATTCTCATACTTCTATTTCTGATATGAAAGATCAAGCTTATTCTTCTACATTTCGCTTTTTTTTTTTTTCCTTTTAAGAGTATACTATAGAGGACCTCCTTGGTTGTCCAATCATTAAGAATCCACATGCCAGTGAAGGGGACAGAGGTTGGATTCTTGGTCAGAGAAGATCCTACATGCCATAGGGCAACTAATTCCCCAAGCCGAAACTACTGAAGCCCACACACCTAGAACCTGTGCTCGGCAACAAGAGAAGCCACCGCGGTGAGAAGTCCATGCACGGTAACTAGACAAAGTACATGTGTAGCAATGAAGACCCAGCGCAGCCAAAAATTAACTAATTAATTAAATTATATATATAGGTATATATACCTAAATATTTATATTTAATACCTATATATATTACTCAATGAAACTAAACCATGCCCCTGGAGCCACCCAAGATGGGTGGGTCATGGTGGAGAGGTCTGACAGGGTGTGGTCTGCTGGAGAAGGGAATGGCAAACCACTTCAGTATTCTTGCCTTGAGAACCCCATGAACAGTATGAAAAGGCAAAATGATGGGATACTGAAAGAGGAACTCCCCAGGTCAGTAGGTGCTCAATATGCTACTGGAGATCAGTGGAGAAATAACTCCAGAAAGAATGAAGGGATGGAGCCAAGCCAAAAGGAATACCCAGCTGTGGATGTGTCTGGTGATAGAAGCAAAGTCCAATGCTGTAAAGAGCAATATTGCATAGGAACCTGGAATGTCAGGTCCATGAATCAAGGCAAATTGGAAGTGGTCAAACAGGAGATGGCAAGAGTGAATGTTGACATTCTAGGAATCAGCAAACTAAAATGGACTGGAATAGGTGAATTTAACTCAGAGGACCATTATATCTACTACTGCGGGCAGGAATCCCTCAGAAGAAATGGAGTGGCCATCATGGTCAACAAAAGAGTCCGAAATGCAGTACTTGGATGCAATCTCAAAAATGACAGAATGATCTCTGTTCGTTTCCAAGGCAAACCATTCAGTATCACAGTAATCCAAGTCTATGCCCCAACCAGTAATGCTGAAGAAGCTGAAGTTGAATGGTTCTATGAAGACCTCCAAGATCTTTTAGAACTAACACTCAAAAAAGATGTCCTTATCATTATAGGGGACTGGAATACAAAAGTAGGAAGTCAAGAAACACCTGGAGTAACAGGCAAATTTAGCTTTGGAATATGGAATGAAGCAGGGCAAAGACTAATAGAGTTTTGCCAAGAGAACACACTGGTCATAGCAAACACCCTCTTCCAACAACACAAGAGAAGACTCTACACATGGACATCACCAAAATCAGATTGATTATATTCTTTGCAGCCAAAGATGGAGAAGCTCTATACAGTCAAGAAAAATAAGATCAGAAGCTGACTGTGGCTCAGATCATGAACTCCTTATTTCCAAATTCAGACTTAAATTGAAGAAAGTAGGGAAAACCACTAGACCATTCAGGTATGACCTAAATCAAATCCCTTATGATTATACAGTAGAAGTGAGAAATAGATTTAAGAGACTAGATCTGATAGAGTGCCTGATGAACTATGGATGGAGGTTTGTGACATTGTACAGGAGACAGGGATCATGACCATCCCCATGGAAAAGAAATAGCAAAATGACTCTCTGGGGAGGCCTTACAAATAACTGTGAAAAGAAGAGAAGTGAAAAGCACAGGAGAAAAGGAAAGATATAAGCATCTGAATGCAGAGTTCCAAAGAATAGCAAGAAGAGATAAGAAAGCCTTCCTCAGCGATCAATGCAAAGAAATAGAAGAAAACAACAGGATAAGAAAGACTAGAGATTTCTTCAAGAAAATTAGAGATACCAAAGGAACATTTCATGCAAACATGGGCCTGATAAAGGACAGTAATGGTATGGACCTAACAGAAGCAGAAGATATTAAAAAGAGGTGGAAAGAATACACAGAACTGTACAAAAAAGATCTTCATGACCCAGATAATCACGATGGTGTGATCACTGACCTAGAGCCAGACATCCTGGAATGTGAATTCAAGTGGGCCTGAGAAAACATCACTACGAACAAAGCTAGTGGAGGTGATGGAATTCCAGTTAAGCTGTTTCAAATCCTGAAAGATGATGCTGTGAAAGTGCTACACACAATATGCCAGCAAATTTGGAAAACTCAGCACAGGACTGGAAAAGGTCAATTTTCATTCTGACCCCAAAGAAAGGCAATGCCAAAGAATGCTCAAACTACCGCACAATTTCACTCATCTCACATGCTAGTAAAGTAATGCTCAAAATTCTCCAAGCCAGGCTTAAGCAATACGTGAACCATGAACTTCCAGATGTTCAAGCTGGTTTTTCGAAAAGGCAGAGGAACCAGAGATCAAATTGCCAACATCCGCTGGATCATGGAAAAAGCAAGAGAGTTCCAGAAAAACATCTATTTCTGCTTTATTGACTATGCCAAAGCCTTTGACTGTGTGGATCACAATCAACTGTGGAAAATTCTTAAAGAGATGGGATACCAGACCACCTGACCTGCTGCTTGAGAAACCTGTATGTAGGTCAGGAAGCAACAGTTAGAACTAGACTGGAATAACAGACTGGTTCCAAATAGGAAAAGGAATACGTCAAGTCTGTATATTGTCACCCTGTTTATTTAACTTCTATGCAGAGTACATCATGAGAAACGCTAGGCTGGAGGAAGCACAAGCTGGAATCAAGATTGCCGGGAAAAATATCAATAACCTCAGATATGCAGATGACACCGTCCTTATGGCAGAAAGTGAAGAGGAACTAAAAAGCCTCTTGATGAAAGTGAAAGAGGAGAGTGAAAAAGTTGGCTTAAAGCTCAACATTCAGAAGACAAAGATCACGGCATCTGGTCCCATCACTTCATGGGAAATAGATGGGGAAACAGTGGAAACAGTGTCAGATGTTAATTTTTTTGGGTTCCAAAATCACTGCAGATGGTGACTGCAGCCATGAAATTAAAAGACGTTTACTCCTTGGAAGAAAAGTTATGACCAACCAGAGACAATACTTTGTCAACAAAGGTCCGTCTAGTCAAGGCTATGATTTTTCCAGTGGTCATGTATGGATATGAGAGTTAGACTGTGAAGAAAGCTAAGTGCTGAAGACTTGATGCTTTTGAACTGTGGTGTTGGAGAAGACTCTCTTGAGAGTCCCTTGGACTGCAAGGACATCCAACCAGTCCATCCTAAAGGAGATCAGCCCTGGAATTTCTTTGGAAGGAATGATGCTAAAGCTGACACTCCGGTACTTTGGCCACTTCATGTGAAGAATTGACTCTTTGGAAAAGACTCATGTGGGAGGGATTGGGGGCAAGAGGAGAAGGGGACAACACAGGATGAGATGGCTGGATGGCATCACTGACTCGATGGATGTGAGTCTGAGTGACCTCCGGGAGTTGGTGATGGACAGGGAGGCCTGGCGTGCTGCAATTCATGGGGTCGCAAAGAGTTGGACATGACTGAGTGACTGAACTGAACCTATATGTAATTTAATTAATTAGTTAATTAATTATAGGTTTCCCCAAAGCAGTATATAGAAATCTTCCTCATTTTTTGACAGCTGCATAATATTTCAATATATAAGTGTGTTCATTTCAGTCAACCAGTCTCCCAGATGCTGTACTCTTGCATAGTTTCTAGTCTTTTTTTTATTACAAACAATGCTGCAAGAGGCATCCTTTTGCATATTCTATTTTTCTTGAGTACATGTGCATGCTGAGTTGCCTCAGTCATGTCCAGCTCTTTGCAACACTATGGATCGTAACCCACCAGGCTCCTCTTTCCAAAGGATTTCCCAGGCAAAAATACTAGAGTGGGTTGCCATGCCCTCCTCCAGGGAATCTTCCCAACCCAGGGATCAACCCTACGTCTCTTATGTCTCCTGTATTGGCAGGTGGGTTCTTTACCACTTGTGCCAAATGGGAAGGCCTTTTTTTGTTTGGGTACCGCTGTAACTAAAGCTAGATTCTGATATCTGGTTTCCTAACTTAAAGAGTTAATGCATTTGTAATGTTGATATTTCCAGTCTTCTTTCCTTAAGGAATTATAATTTTTTTCTCCCTTTAGTAAAATATAAGAGTGCCTGGTCCTCTACTTCTTTGCCAAGAGAGTGTGTCAAACTTTTGGTTTGTCTGATCCAAATGTTATCTTAGAATAGTTTTAATATTTGATCTCATTCCAAATGTGATAACATATGCCATAACTTTTGGAGACATTTGAATTTATTTTTCTGTAAACTTTTTGTTCGTGCCCTTTGCTCATTTCTATGATTGGTGGTTTCTTAATCTTGATTTCTAAGAGCTACTATATATTAAGGAGATCAGACTTCACTTATGAAGAGTGAAGCTGGAGGACTTACACTACCTAATTTCAAAATTTATTATAAAGCTACAGTATTCAAGACAATATGGTACTGATATAAAGTTAGACAATGGAATGAATAGAATTCAGAAATAGACTGACACTAATGGCACCCCACCCCAGTACTTTTGCCTGGAAAATCCCATGGACGGAGGAGCCTGGTAGGCTCCAGTCCATGGGGTCGCTAAGAGTCAGACACGACTGATCGGCTTCACTTTCACTTTTCGCTTTCATGCATTAGAGAAGGAAATGGCAACCCACTCTAGTGTTCTTGCCTGGAGAATCCCAGGGACAGGGGAGCCTGGTGAGCTTCCGTCTATGGGGTCGCACAGAGTCAGACACGACTGAAGCGACTTAGCAGCAGCAGCAGCAACGTGATCAATGGATTTTCAAAAAAAGATGCCAAGGTAATTCAATATGGGAAGGATAACCTTTTAAATAAATGTGTTGAAGTAATTGCATAACTCTAAGGATTTAAAAATTTAACCCTGACCCTTGCCACATATTATAAGCAAAAATGAATTAAAATGGATCTTTGAACACAGTACAAGAGTAATAAAACTAATGCATAAATGCAGAGGAGAAAAATCTTTGTGATATTGAGTTAATCAAAGATTTATTAAATAGGTCATACAAAGCACTGGTTGTAAAGGACCGCACTGATAAAATGTACAGGAACAAAATTAAAAACTTATGCTCTCAGAAAGATGCACTGACTGAAGGAAATAAAAAGGCAAGCTGTAGATTGAAAGAAAATACTTGCAAAGCATATGTCTGTCAAAAGACTTGTGTCCAGAATCTATATAGAATTCCTAAAATCCCATAGCAAGCAGATAAACACAATGAAAAGTTTGGCAAAAAAAATTGAACAAATTCTTCACAAAATGAGATATACAGATGGCAAATACGCATATGAAAGTATACGCAACATCTCTAGTCATTTCAGGGAAACAAGTTAAAACCACAGTGAGATTCTACTACCTGCTCACTCAAATGGCTAAATATAAGAGGACTGGCAATACCAAGTGCCAACGAGAAATGTAGAGCAACTGGAACTCACACAGTGGACATGGGAAATGTTACAGTAACTTTATGGCAGTGTCAAATTTAAACATGCATTTATCATCCAACTCAGCAATGCCATTCCTATGTACTAAAGTGAGAAATTAAATGTTTGTTCACATTGAGACTTTTACATGAATGTTATAACAGCATTATTCATAAACAATAAAAATAGAAATAATTGAATGTCCATCAATTGGTGAATTCATACAGTGAAATACTACTAGCATTATCATGGAGTATAATATTAATATACATAGTATGCCTGCATGCTCAATTGCTAAGTTGTGTCTGACTCTTTCAACCACATGGACTGTAGCCTACCAGGCTCCTCTGTCCATGGAATTTTCCAGGCAATAATACTGGAGTGGGTAGCCATTCTCTTCTCCAGGGGATCATCCCAACTCAGGGATAGAACTCGGTTCTCCCGCATTGCAGTCAGATTCTTTACCATCTGAGCCACCAGGGAAGCCTGGTTAATAGCATCCTCAGTAGTAAAAATCATCTTATTCATGTACAAATTAAACTCATAATTTTTAGATCCCTTATGATAAAATCAGGCTTCCCTGGTGGCTCAAATCGTAAAGAATCTGTCTGCAATGCAAGAGACCTGGGTTCAACCCCTGGGTTGAGAAGATGCCCTAGAGAAGTGAATGGCTACCCACTCTAGTATTATTGCCTGGAGGATTCCATGGGCAGAGGAGCCTGGTGGGCTATACAGTTCATGAGGTCACAAAGAGTTGGACATGACTGAGCAACTAACACATAAATCTATTTTTGTTTATAGATTACATGTAGAAAATATTAAGGGATTCCTCAAAAAGGAAAAAAAAAAAACTGCTAGAACTAAAGCAAACTTAGTAAGTTCACTTAGAATACAAGTTCAATATTAAAAAATCAATGCTACCTACTAATAGAAAATAATTTAAAATAAAATTTAAGAAAACAATTCCATTTATAATATTATTAAAGAACACAAATGCAAATAACTGAATTTTCCAAAGTAAAATATAAGACCTTTGTACCAAGAGGGCTTCCCTGGTGGCTCAGATAGTAAAGAATCTGCCTGCAGTGCAGGAGACCTGGGTTTGATCCCTGGGTTGGGAAGATCCCCTGGAAGAAGGGAACAGTTACCCACTCCAGTAATCTGGCCTGTAGAATCGCCATGGGCAGAGGGGCCTGTTGGGCTACAGTCCATGGGGTCGCAGAGTCAGACACAACTGAGGGACTAAGCACATTATACTAAAAACTACAAAGCATTGTTGAGAGAAATAAAAGCAGAATTATTTAATAGAAGGATGGAAAAATACACTGTATTTATGAGCTGGAATAGTGGAAATCATTAAGATATTCAGTTCAATCCCTCCCAGCATTACTGGTTGGGGCATAGACTTGGATTACTGTGATATTGAGTGGTTTGCCTTGGAAACGAACAGAGCTCATTCTGTCGTTTTTGAGATTGCATCCAAGTACTGCATTTCGGACTCTTTTTTTAAAAGATTTTAATTCTCCTCAGACTGATCTATAGAATCAGTATCAGATCAGATCAGTCGCTCAGTCGTGTCCGACTCTTTGCGACCCCATGAACTGTAGCACGCCAGGCTTCCCTGTCCATCACCAACTCCCGGAGGTCACCCAGACTCACATCCATCGAGTCAGTGATGCCATCCAGCCATCTCATCCTCTGTCGTCCCCTTCTCCTCCTGCCCCCAGTCCCTCCCAGCATCAGAGTCTTCTCCAATGAGTCAACTCTTCGCATGAGGTGGCCAAAATACTGGAGTTTCAGCTTTAGCATCATTCCTTCCAAAGAAGTCCCAGGGCTCATCTCCTTCAGAATGGACTGGTTGGATCTCCTTGCAGTCCAAGGGACTCTCAAGAGTCTTCTCCAACACCACAGTTCAAAAGCATCAATTCTTCGGCGCTCAGCCTTCCTCACAGTCCAGCTCTCACATCCATACATGACCACAGGAAAGACGATAGCCTTGACTAGGCGAACCTTTGCTGGCAAAGTAATGTCTCTGTTTTTGAATATGCTATCCAGGTTGGTCATAACTTCCTTCCAAGGAGTAAGCGTCAGTATAATCCCAGTCAAAGTCCAAGGAGGATTTTTTTCCCCCGAAAGTTGACAAACTGATTCCAAAATTTATGTGCAGATTCAAAGTACCGATAGCCAAAACAAATTTGAAAAGAAGAAGCAAGAAGGTAAATATACATCATATTTCATGCCTTGCTATAAAACTATAGTAATAAGAACTGTGAAGTACTTGTATAAGACTCAGTTCAGTTCAGTCTCTCAGTCCTGTCCAACTCCTTGCGACCCCATGAATCGCAGCATGCCAGACTTCCCTGTCCATCACCAACTCCTGGAGTGTACCCAAACTCATGTTCATTGAGTCGGTGATGCCATCCAGCCATCTCATCCTCTGTCATCCCCTTCTCCTCCTGCCTTCAATCCCCCCCAGTATCAGGGTCTTTTCCAACGAGTCAACTCTTGGCATGAGGTGACCAAAGTACTGGAGTTTCAGCTTTAGCATCATTCCTTCCAAAGAAATCCCAGGGCTGATCTCCTTCAGAATGGACTGGTTGGATCTCCTTGCAGTCCAAGGGATTCTCAAGAGTCTTCTCCAACACCACTGTTCAAAAGCATCAATTCTTCAGCGCTTAGCCTTCTTCACAGTCCAGCTCTCATATCCATACATGACCACTGGAAAAATCATAGCCTTGACTAGACGGACCTTTGTTGGCAAAGTAATATCTCTGCTTTTCAATATGCTATCTAGGTTGATCATAACTTTCTTTCCAAGGAGTAAGAATCTTTTAATTCATGGCACCATCTGCAGTGATTTTGGAGCCCCCCAAAATAAAGTCTGACACTGTTTCCACTGTTTCCCCATCTATTTCCCATGAAGTGATGGGACCAGATGCCATGATCTTCGTCTTCTGAATGTTGAGCTTTAAGCCAACCTATTCACTCTCCTCTTTCACTTTCATCAAGGGGATTTTTAGTTCCTCTTCACTTTCTGCCATAAGGGTGGTGTCATCTGCATATCTGAGGTTATTGATATTTCTCCCAGCAATCTTGATTCCAGCTTGTGCTTCTTCCAGCCCAGCATTTCTCATGATGTACTCTGCAGAGAAGTTAAATAAGCAGGGTGACAATATACAGCCTTGACATACTCCTTTTCCTATTTGGAACCAGTCTGTTGTTCCGTGTCCAGCTCTAACTGTTGCTCCCTGACCTGAATATAGGTTTCTCAAGAGGCCAGTCAGGTGGTCTGGTATTCCCATCTCTTTCAGAATTTTCCACAGTTGATTGTGATCCACATAGTCAAAGGCTTTGGCATAGTCAATAAAGCAGAAATAGATGTTTTTCTGGAACTCTCTTGCTTTTTCCATGATCCAGTGGATGTTGGCAGTTTGATCTCTGGTTCCTCTGCCTTTGCTAAAACCAGCTTGAACATCTCGAAGTTCATGGTTCACGTGTTGCTGAAGCCTGGCTTGGAGAATTTTGAACATTACTTTACTAGCGTGTGAGATGAGTGCAATTGTGCAGTAGTTTGAGCGTTCTTTGGCATTGCCTTTCTTTGGGGTCAGAATGAAAATTGACCTTTTCCAGTCCTGTGCTGAGTTTTCCAAATTTGCTGGCATATTGAGTGCAGCACTTTCACAGCATCATCTTTCAGGATTTGAAACAGCTTAACTGGAATTCCATCACCTCCACTAGCTTTGTTTGTAGTGATGCTTTCTAAGGCCCACTTGACTTCACATTCCAGGATGTCTGGCTCTAGGTCAGTGATCACACCATCGTGATTATCTGGGTCATAAAGATCTTTTTTGTACAGTTCTGTGTATTCTTTCCACCTCTTTTTAATATCTTCTGCTTCTGTTAGGTCCATACCATTACTGTCCTTTATCAGGCCCATGTTTGCATGAAATGTCCCTTTGGCATCTCTGATTTTCTTGAAGAAATCTCTAGTCTTTCCTATCCTGTTGTTTTCTTCTATTTCTTTGCATCGATCGCTGAGGAAGGCTTTCTTATCTCTTCTTGCTATTCTTTGGAAGTCTGCATTCAGATACTTATATTTTTCCTTTTCTCCTTTGCTTTTCACTTCTCTTCTTTTCACAGCTATTTGTAAGGCCTCCTCAGACTGCCATTTTGCTTTTTTGCATTTCTTTTCCATGGGGATGTTCAAAGCTCTTGCTCATCAAAAAAATTCTAAAAATATGGCACAGAATGTCACTAACTTGGCTTAATATATATGACTGAGGACTTATATCCATAGAATATAAATATGTCCTACAAAAAGTTTTTTTTAAATTGGTTTTGCTTTTTTAAAAGGAGAGGAGACAAGACTTGAACAATCAACAAAAGAAAATATACAAAATCTAATGTGTACTTGAAAAGTTGTTCAACATCCTTGAAAGTGAAAGTGAAGTCTCTCAGTCATGTCAGACTCTTTGCGACCCCGGGGACTGTAGCCCACCAGGCTCCTCCGTCCATGGGATTCTCCAGGCAAGAATAATGGAGTAGGTTGCCATTTCCTTCTCCAGGGGATCTCCATGACCCAGGGATTGAACCCAGATCACCCACATTGCAGGCAGACGCTTTAACCTCTGAGCCACCAGGGAAGCCCTCAACATCCTTAGTCATCAAGAAATATGAACTAAAACCATAGTGTGATATCATTTCACTCCAATCCTTAAGAGTAGAAATTAAAAAGTTGATAACCTCAAGTATTTGTGAGGAATTAAGAAGCAATTGCATTTCCCATCCGTTGCTGGTGGGAGTATATAATGATACAACCACTGTGAAAACTATTTGTTTTCCTATAAAATTAAAGATGCAGCTATGCCATGACCTAGTAATTCTACCGGAGAAGGCAATGGCATCCCACTCCAGTACTCTTGCCTGGAAAATCCCATGGACAGAGGAGCCTGGTAGGCTGCAGTCCATGGGGTCGCTAAGAGTCGGACATGACTGAGCAACTTCCCTTTCACTTTTCACTTTCATGCATTGGAGAAGGAAATGGCAACCCACTCCAGTGTTCTTGCCTGCAGAATCCCAGGGATGGGGGAGGCCTGGTGGGCTGCTGTCTAAGGGGTCGCACAGAGTCGGACACGACTGAAGTGACGTAGCATAGCATAGCATAGTAATTCTACTCTCATGTATTTTCCAAGAGCAATATATATGTCTACAAAGATTGATATGAAAGTATTTATAGAAGCCACACCTGTATTGTCATAACCCCAAACTGAAAAAAATTCAAATGTCAGCAGAGGGGCAGAGCAGTGTAATGTTCCTTTCTTAGCTCAGATGGACTCAAGCAACTGCTCCTAACAACTATGTGGACAGTTGTCCAAATGTTCTCTCATGTGTAATTTTGTTGTTCTTCAATAGGAATATATATTAAATATACTCTTAAATATATATATTAAATGTACTTTATATATATTCTTTGATCACAGTAGTATTTACCCATTAGTAACCTCTGGTAGGAATTTGCCAATTATGGCCACTGGTCAGATGAAGCTTATTGATTCTTTAACCAGAATCAGAACTATCTTCAGTGGCCAGATTTATTATTAATTTAAACCATTATTATTATCATTTTAAGAGCAGGAAAACTTGCATACACAAAAAGACTTTGCCCCTCCTTTTTTCCTTCTTTTTTCTCTTCATCTTTTTCTTTTCTTCTCTTTTCTCCCTCCATTTCTTCTCTTTCCCTCTATTTCTCTCTCTTGCTTCACTCTCTCTCTTTCTTTATTTGTTAATCTGGAAGAAATATTTCTCCAAACTTGAACTGATTCCACTGATTGGTTCTAGCACAAACATTTTGAACTCTAAAATCTGGAGTCAGATAGAAATGTGATACTGAGTTTGACTTTCTATGGGGAGTTTCATCAAATATTCCTTTCTTACCACCTCCTGCTCTTCACATGACCCATGGTTTAACTTCTGCAAGATGGATTACATTCTCCCTTTCAGCTGGTGTGTAGATATCACCTCATGGAAAGTTTAAAAATAATTGTAAGCTCATTAGATGTGGCAGCATCCGGGTGAGAGGGAGGGTACTGGATGAGGGCAGAGCACACACAGAAGATGAGGGAGGGCACATGTTTCCATTTAGAAGCGAGAGCTTTAAAACTGTGCCAAGCAAAGCGGTGGTGGACCAATGCAGAGTGAGCACGTGACTATGAATCACTGCATTTGACTATGACAAAATACTTTGGCTGAAGCAATAAAACAATTTCAAGGTAACCTTTTGGGGGACGTTCAATCTTGCTCCATTGCAATCAACACATGATATACAAGGCTGATGGAAAGAGCAATGTACTGGGAAGCCAGCCATGAACTCAAAATATGGGTTTTCCACTGACTTGTTATAAGAATTAAAAAGACTTTTATTTCATTTGGCTTTCAATATCCTGACCCATCAAAAAATATAACGATAATTATTACCTCCTAAGACTATGAGAATATACTGAGATAACCTTTGTGGAAAATTTTCTGATATACATTTATTTTATTACTACCAATTATTATGAAGAAACACTTCTTAGTCAGAGGGCATTTAACTTAAAAAAGCAAGAGACAAAAAAAAACTTGTGGCCAAAAATGTGTTTATATGAAATACTGGTCTCCCCTCCAACTTTAGGTAAAATAGTGAGCACTGTAATCCTTAGTGGAGACTATTAGTATAATAACAACTATGTATTTTGCACCAATCATTTTTGCTCTGGATCTTATGGCATAAGTATCACATGGAATATCAGTTAATGGAATAAAATCTGGAACTATGAAAATAGATTTTAGTTCCTTAAAAATATCACAAAAATCATTTTTGCAGTAAAGTAATCTTCATGGCAGATATAATGGTATTGGACATTTACTGTGGTGAAATTATATCAAGCATTTAGATTAATTTTTGCTTTTTTGGAATTTAGTTTTATTTTCATATCATGCATTCAATTGATGAAAACAATATTACCTAATTTCATTTCAGCTTCTGTAACTCATAAGTGAAGGTCATAATACATATGCAAATTTGTGTAAATTGAGACAGAAGGTCATTGAGAATTAAGACCTTTTTCTACTTTCATCACTAAATTGGAGCTCTAGCTACATTTTGGTAGTGAATTTGGACAACTTTCAAGCTTTAGGCTTTGCTAACAAGGGTTATTAAAATAAATAAACCAAAAACCTCTGAATAAATGTAGTACATCCTAGAACATTGCCTCCAGGCAAGCAAATCTGGTTCACTGGGGATGATGACTTGATTGGTAACAAGTGAACCATGACACACAATCCAATCTATAACTAGAATCTGAATGCAGCTGTATTCAAATATTAATGGAGTAAATATTACAACATTCCTTTCCAATAGTGATGACTTGATCTCAAAAATATATTAGTAATAAACAGCCAGGGTTTAATTTCTTTAAAATCCATATGAAGAGATGTAGATCATTTTTTCCGTAAGACATAGCCACTGTTAACTTGCTAGAGAGATTAGTGGCTAACTTGGCAATTAAAACACAGACACACAAGAAACACACAAAGAAAGTACTGCAGCTGTTGCCCTTCATCATTTAGTCAGCTAGTTGGAGCAGAAGACAGTTAGCGACAGAGTTGCTGTATTTAAACAGGCTTTTTGTATGAGATTCCAAACCATATGATCTTTATTTTGAAGAGCTCAGAGTCAGGGAAACCAACTTTCCATCCATTTCATTTTGCCATCTACCAACCAACAGTTCTTATTTAATACAACGGGATAATTATATTAAGGGCAAAGGTAGTCGATTTTACTACATCTTTTTATGGATAAATGGTTTCACCATTGTAAAAAGAGACACAGCAGCACACGAACAAAGCCTGGAAAAAAAGGACATGGGAAAAGGAGAAACAGCTGGTGCTGAAGTAACAGGATTGGGAATGAACTTCATTTTTCTATCTTTCATTGTTGTTTTTAATACTATTTGTATCTTTAAACTCTTGAAAGAGTAACAGATGCTTATTAATCTAGAATACACTCATGGAGAATTTTTAGTTATGTTAGCATAAACTAGTCTTGTTCAACTTTGTGCCAGCTGTGAAAGAGATGTGAACACAAATTATAGATACAATGTTTTGTTTGGGGAGAACGTGGTTTGCTTAATCTGAGAACAAATTGTTTTTGAGCATTACCTTTATTCATTTCTATAAAAGTTTCATGATAGAAACACACAATCGAAATTCTTGGCTTCAGCAGATTTGTCAGGCCCAAAGGTGACAGTTCTGTTTTTGTCTTGAGATCACTTTACTCTAAGTATTTGAAAATGACATAATTAACTTTCTATAAGAATCTTCTATAATTAGATGCTATTTTAATGACCTGGTAGCTTGTCATCAATTCTGAGCTCTCATTCTCTCCCTCCACTCCCACTATCTCCCATCCTAGCTTTCCCAGATTAGCCTTCCTAAAGAATTGCTCTGCTTATGACTGTGTGTCTGACTCTTTGTAATCCCATGGACTGTAGCCCACCAGGTTCCTCTGTTCATGAAATTTTCCAGGCAAGAATACTAGAGTGGGTAGCCTATCCCTTCTCCAGGGGAACTTCCTGACCCAGGGATCGAACCAGGGTCTCCTGCATTGCAGGTGGATTCTTTACCAGGTGAGCTACCCAATAAGACCCCAATCATCACTGCTGCTGCTGCTGCTAAGTCGCTTCAGTCATGTCTGACTCTGTGCGACTCCATACACAGCAGCCCACCAGGCTCCCCCGTCCCTGGGATTCTCCAGGCAAGAACCCTGGAGTGGGTTGCCATTTCCTTCTCCAATGCATGAAAGTGAAAAGTGAAAGTGAAGTTGCTCAGTCGTGTCCGACTCTTCACTACTTTCCTGCTAAACACCTCAGTGATTCCCCAGTGCCTACTGTACACTTTTGATTGTTTTTCCCAAAGGCTTTCTATACTGTGTCCCACACAAATGATATAGCCTTCTCTTCTAAATCACCAACAAACTTCAGTTTCTCCTACTTAAATATCCTTTCTCATTCCTGTCAAAGGATCTAAATCTTATCTTGTCTTTCTGTTTAATATCTGTACCATTCAATATGTCTTTCTTGAGAATCACAGCCCAATTTGATGGTTGTTCTTTCTGAATTCCCATGAAAATTTATTACATGTATTTCTATTACCCCACAAGCATAAATAGCCTTGCATTATTTTAAAATACTTAATATTTAAAAATATTTCCTTTTTTAAAAACCAGATCAATGTCCCTTAAAATGGCTACTCTTTGTTATACTTCTTTTGTATCTTTCTAGTGAAGTGGGAGGGATTGGGGGCAGGAGGAGAAGAGGACGACAGAGGATGAGATGGCTGGATGGCATCACTGACTCGATGAACGTGAGTCTGAGTGAACTCCGAGAGTTGGTGATGGACAGGGAGGCCTGGCTTGCTGCGATTCATGGGGTCACAAAGAGTCAGACACGAGCAACTGAACTGAACTGAAGTGAAAGTTGCTCAGGAATGTCTAACTCTTTGCAAACCCAAGGACCATAGTTCACAAGACTCCTCTGTCCAGGGAATTTCCTAGGCAAAAACAATGGAATGGGTAGCCATTTCCTTTTCCAGGGGATGTTACCAACCCAGTGATTGAACTTGGTCTTCTGTATTGGAGTCATATTCTTTACTGTCTCAGCCAGAAGGGAAGCACCTATGATATACCCCAAAATTGGTAAATTATAATAACACACCCTAGAGTAGACACTCAATGAATGCTTGTTGAAAGAATGAAGGTGGAGAATACTGTAGCAGCCAGGAAGCAAGATGCTGATTCCAACTTTGCTCTGTTTTAACCAGAGTGATATTGGTCAAGTCAATTTATATTGTTGGTCCTCCATTTTCTTGCCTATGAAAGGAGCCAAGTAAAAGAGATGAACTTGCTATTCAGTCTTGTTCTACTTCTTGTGACCATCCATCTTATCTATCACCCAAGCCTCCCCTTCCCTTAAGAATACTTGTCAGTGCTGATATAGGAACTTCCTTTCAGTAATTTCTCCCCCAGCATTCATAGGGGAAATTTACTGGGACAAGGTGCTCCCTATTACTCTCTTTCCCTTAATTTCAATGCTTGTCCTGTATCTAGAGATTCCCTGGAATCTGGAAGCACACAAATAGCTTCAGCAAACATGGGGAACAGGCATGAAGTGACTCATGTTAAGAATCCTTGCCAGCCTTTCTCTGTGGTCTAGGTAACAGGCCAGTTAAGGCAGAGCTAGAGTTCAGAGCTGGAAGGTACATACGTAAAGCAAGTGTCATTAAGCCTGAGGAAGAGATGAGACTGAATTGTAGGGCATAGGGCAAAGCTCAGACTTCAAGCTGGCTGGCTGCTCCCACAGCGCCCTGGAGTTCAAGATCCAACAGGGGCAAAGGTAGGGGTGTGGTCATGGGGTGGGGGCTGTGCAGGAGGCAGTAATTTAGGATCCAGAGATCCCAGCTGCCCTGACTCATGGCCACTTGGAGGATAAAGTCTGAGAACCTGGGCCTGTCAGGACTCGGGTCCAAGCTGGCCTGAGAGGTCAGGGAAAGAATGAAGCTCCAAGTGGAAGTTGAGGGGCAGCAGTGAGGTGCCCAAGAGAGCAGCTCAAGCAGGCTGTACATAGTTTTGTCTCTGGGGAGGGCTGCTGCCCACAGTCACAGGGGCCTGAGCACCAGGCCTTGAGTCTGCAGATACAGATTGGTAGAGTGCAGGGCAAGGTTCTACTGGGGCTGGTGAGGCAGCACCCTCTCTGTGCTCTGAGACCTTTACTAGTTTTTTCAGAGGGCACGATTTCCCCCAAAGTCCTTACAGAGTTGTTTTCTGGCAACAGTGCCCAAAGAGGTGTGTGTATGACATGCCAGGACAAGCTGGCTGCAGCCTTAACGACTCCAAGGGCTTCTTGAGCTAAGTTCTGGATCAGCGTTTCTGAACAGCCGAGATGTCTCTCACTACCAAGGGATCACCATCTAGACCTGAGGACAGTGCACAGATGAATGCAGATTGAGTCCCCAGGCAGCCAAGGGGGGGCCCCACGGACCCTCTCTTAGATTGCTTATTTCCTGCTTCCTGTGGAGAACTCTGGAATGGAAGAAACCAAGGCTGTGAGGGGGTGGAGAATGTGGCAGGGATCCTAACTTTCTTGCTGAAGGAAGCTCTTAATAAGCACCCATCTGCCTTCAGGGAAGAAAACATGATTCTCTTTAGCCTTTCAAATTCAGTGTTGAGGACCAAATGCTCTCAGCGGCAATCTGTGTCCCAGTGCCTTTTCCTGTGGACTTAGTTTCAAATGTTCTTTCCTAAATAATCCATTGAAGATGACATAGAACCCAGATACTTACCCACCACATTTTATTCCTTAATGAGTAATTAATGACATTTCTTCAGCTATTTTAATGTGTTCTCTGAGTCAGGTAAAGGAGACCATAATAGTTAATCAAACAACTAATTCCTGGGTACTTAAAAATATTCTAAGCACTTAATCATACTTAAAATGGACTGTTAATGAAGCTTATAAACCCTTTGTCAGCTCTGAAAGTGAATTTCTCTGAAGGCTTAGAGAGTATTAATCCACTTAGATTTTTACCAAACAAATATTATTCATGCTTTAATTAATGGGAAAAGATATTTAGAAGGTGAGGTTCGTGTTCCATTGTCCTTCACTGGGTCTAGTAATTACTTACTCCACGTGGGAAACCCTGAGCACGGATTAAACATTCTTCAAGTTATTCTCAAGCTTAGAGAAATTTAGTGGCCTACTTTTTTATTAATAAAGAAAAAAATGAGAAGACAACTGAAGATAAGAAAGAATGATTTTGCTCTAATGTTGGCATCTAAGGTAAATAGGTCACATTTGCTTTTTCTCAAGATTCCTGATTACATAAGGAAAAAAAAATTAAAAAACAGACTATTCCATTTTAGTGGCTTGTTTCAATAGTAGTATTAATATAAATTGCCTTCTCACCTGTTTTTAAAATAAAGGAATGAATGAAATAATTTATTTAATATAGATAGCAATATATTAAAAGTCATTTTTTTAAAAAAGATTTTTTTGATGATCATTTTAATCTTTGTTGAATGTGTTACAATATTGCTTCTGTTTTATGTTTTGTTTTGTTTTGTTTTTGCCTGAGAGGCATGTGGGATCTTAACTCCCCAACCAGGGATCAAACCTGCAACCCCCACACTAGAAGGCAAAGTTCCAACCACTGGACTGCCAGGGAAGTCCCCTTAAAAGCCTTTAATTTGATAGCAAGGCTAAAGTAAAGGATGAATGAGGATCAAGATGAAAAATAGAAAGTGCATACTGTCAACCTTTCCCCCGAGAAAAGACTGATACTGCTTTTAAAGTAAGCAATTTTTTAGAGCAGGTATTGAAAACTTTTCTGTAAAAAAGCCAGAGAGTAACTCTTTTGTATTTTGCAGACCACATACCTTCTCTGTTTATTTCTCAGCTTATCTTTTCCTTTTTTTTAGACAATACTTTAAAAATGTTTAAAACTTTCTTAGCTCACATGTATCCAAAAACAGTGGGCTGAATTATACTTATGGTTGGTATAATTTGATGACTTCTGCTTTAGATTTTAGATTGGGCAAATGTTGCCAAAATATACTCGCTAGTAATTTTATATAAAATTTGCAAGTAAAAGTGTCCTTGACAGGGAAACTTCCTATTTTCACTGGAGAAAGGTATAGTGTTCCTTCTTGGAAAGTGGAAATCAATGTGTAAAATTTCACTTTCTCAAGATAAAGAAAAGCTCTTCTTTTGAGGACTAGCTTCTCTATCTTGTAGCCCTTCAATTAGCTCTGATAGCTTGGAAAGCTTTGATAAGCTTGGATATTTCCAATGTCAGAAATAAAAACATCCTTGACCACCTCCTTTGCAGGCAGGCCATTTCCTGCAGCTCCAGCCAAGGCTTTCTCCAACTGGAGCATGGTTTCCTCAATTGGACTCTGAGGGCACCCTCTTGAGGTCACTAAAGTTCTCCACCGAATTTTTAAGATTTGCATTTTCATTTCTAAAGCTAAAAAAACAATTGGTGCGATCAAAGGTGGAATCATCTGGTGATCACTTTCTAAATGGCTACAATCAGGGGGATTCAGTGGGCAAAGAATTCAGGTGCTCTGGCTAATAGGAACATGAGTTAAGAACAATGATTTCATCACATCTCATACTTAAGAAGGTTTTGTTGTAGTTTGGTTAAGAAGAGCTGTGAGTGAATATAGCCATCTGACTTTGTAATAATAGTGCAGTATCTTCATGTCAAACCAAAAGAATTCTGCTGTAGTAGAGGAAGTCAGGAGTTTGCTGCCAGCAGTGGTTTAACTTCTGGAAAACCACATCATTGATTCAACTATAATAGTTAAATTATACTGAATTTGGTTAATGCAGCTACTTTGTAAATTTATTTCAGTTTTTCACTTGTATAAGAAGTATAACTACTGCTGGTCTGTGATTATCTGTGTTCTTTAAAATATATGTATTTCTTACTTGAGCTTCCCTCCTGGCTCAGTGGTAAAGAACTCACGTGCCAATGCAGGAGATGCAGGTTCAACCCCTGGGTCAGGAAGATCCCTTGGAGAAGGAAATGGCAACCCACTCCAGTATTCTTGCCGCGGAAAACCCCATGGACAGGGTAGCCTGGCAGACTACAGTCCATGGAGTCACAAAGAGTCAGACATGACTTAGCGACAGAACAACAACATTTCTTACTTAGTGAAAAATATTAATCAGTATGGCATCCAAACCCCAAAAGTTACATATCAGATTTATTATAATGACTATATACACAAAAATCTTATTAATGATGATATTTTAAGTCAGAGATAATAGCCTATTTAATGTAGCATTTAACAAAACACATTCTGGAAGCTCAATAATTGAAACAATCATTGTTGAAATTTATTGTAATTAACAAAATTTGACTGAAACTTAAGCTACCATCTTCACCAAAACATAATCTTTCTTGTACTATCAAAGTCTCTGAAGAAACAGCTGTACCTGACTTTAAAAATTTTAGCTTAATTTTTGCTATCTGAATATTGTACATGAATATGACAATGAGAATAAGATTTTTGTTTAATTCCCAGTTTTTAATAACTAAATCTGGTGATATTAAAGAATACACATTTTTTCAAAATATGAAAGTCTCCTACTTGATTCAAAATAGATGACATTTTTGCACTTTTAATGATTAAATCTTTCATGCAATTTTTGTCTTAGTTTAAATGTCACCTAGTAGCTGACTCTGCATTCGTACACTATGCTGGATTCCTAGCTAACATGCTATCAGTATGCCAGAAAGTATCTTGGTTAGGTGGGCCTTTGTCTATTTTACTTTTCATATATGTAACTTGGAACTTTGGTCTCAACCTAGAATAAAAATTCGGATATTTCTGAATTTTTTATATTTGATTTTTTTTCTTTTGCAACAAAAAATAAATGTAGTACCTCTTTAGAGTTACCTACCTTTTCTAAGAAGAAATGGAAATAACAGCAGTAGTTTCTACTTTTTGATCTTAAGTTCTCTTCTAAAAATTATTGAGAAACCCAAAGTGGTTTTTTAAAAATTTTTTTTATTACATCAACTGCTATCTACTGTATCAGGAATTAAAACTGAGAGGCCCTAAAAATATTTATTAATGCATTTAACATAATGATAATCAGCTCATTATCTGTTAACATAAATAACATTTCTCAAAAATACCTTTATTTTGTGAAATGAAAATAATTAGGGAGAAACATAGCTATATTTTACATTTTTACAGATTGTTTTAATGTATGATTTTTTAAATTGCTGGATTTTCATATCTGCTTCTGCATTCAATATGTTGCATTATGTTGTTTTGGTTGAAGCACGTGAAGAAAATCTGGCCTCACACAGACAAGTATTTGGAAAAAGGAGGGGCACTTTAATATCCTTTCCAGATGATTATGGTATTCTTCTTTGATAAAATACCAAAACTCAGCAAGTGGTGGCTTCTTAAAGATTAGTTGTGACATGAAGTTTGAAATCATATCAGTGAATTTGACTACTCGGTTATATTAAAATTTACTATTCTAAAAAAAATTAAGTGATTTACCCTGCACTTTAAATGAATATTTCACTTGTGGCTTTTGTAACATTAAGTATTGGTCATCTGGAAAATTTGGTTAAGTGAGGTATCTTGTAAATGCTGATACAGTATCCAAGAAATCACATGTATTAATATCATCTATGTCAGAATTTTTTTTTTAAGTGTTTAAGTTTTGGAAAGCTGTCAAGCTCAAAATGGCAGCTACACATTTTCCAAGACTCTATTTTTCACTTGAAAGTTTAAATTTTATCATTCACAACACATACTTGCCAGGTCTTTTTTTGAAATGACAGACACACTTTGTTCATTTTCAAGAAAATGTCTGCCAAATACAAAAGTATGAAGAACCACAGTTGGTCTATCAATTGCTCTTTTAAGTAAAAATAAATTGGTTATACAAGCAATCATCATTATTCTTAGAGGGCAGAGCTTTTGACGTCAGACCATTTCGAAGGCTGTTGGTCCATTTGTCTGTGGGAAGCAGGTCAGTATGGAGCAAACACGGCCACTTAGGCCTGAGGAATCTCCTAGATTAACCTCTTCCTCAGGTGCTGTGGCTACAGCACCTTTCCTCTGAAGAGGACTGTAGGAATGGCAGTCATGCTAAAGTCTGATGTGTCCTGTAGACGGATCATTTAAACAAACAGACTTTGGGAGAACTTAGGCAAAAGGAAGAGGCAGTCTTCCGCCTCTTCTTTGGGGGAACTATTTTTCTTTTAACGCTTTCATTCTTTTCATTCTCTACCGATTCCACTCCATCCGCCTCTTCGTGTTCAGTGTCCTCAGCAGGGTGCCAGCCATCTTCCTCTCACTATCCCATCTTCCTCTCACTATCCCATCGTCTACAGTCTTGACCTCTGCTGCTTCCTCTGACTTATTTGTCCAGAATCCTGCTTTCTGTGACGGTAACTAGCAAATGGCTAACCAACCCTTGAAAATGTTATCAAAAAGAGCTCGTGAGAACATGAATTTCCCTTCCCCTTCACATAGGGGATGTTCCCCAAACTAGTGGCAGTTGCATTGCAGGAGTTGAGGACAAGGAAAGGAAACCTTGAATGGGAGTGTGGTGCTAGGCAGTGAGAAGGAGACCACACAAACATTTCCTCTGTCCTCCTAAGTGTAGAGCAGGCCCTGGGCCCATTGGAGCAAAAGAAAAAGTTAGCAAAAAAATAAAATGATTTTGTCATTGTACCTAAAGCAACTAGAAAACTAGTAATTTTTCATGGTTTATTATATAGTCTGTAAATCAAATAATGACTTGTTCTCATGTATCACTCCATATCCAAAACATTCCAATGAGTCCCTCACTTTTAGATACATTATTTTCTCCTCTCACTTGTTGCAAATTATATGCAATTAAGGTAAGATTTGCTTCATTGATCTAGCATTTATAGAAAATTTCAGTGAAACATTAAAACTCTAATGGAAAGAAGGCCAAATATTTTTAATTGGTGATTATTTTTCATCATACGTGTGCTATATATAACCCAATCATTCTGTTAAAAATTAATATGATGATTATTGTGAATATAGATCTCTAATCTACACATTTGTCTTCAAGGTTTGGAGTTACTATAATCCAAATAAGAGTTCATCCCACGGGCCATTTGAAGAGATTGAAAGTGATGAAAAGTGAAAGTGTTAGTTGCTCAGTTGTGTTTGGGACCCCATGGGCTGTAGCCTGTCAGGCTCCTCTGTCCATGAAATTTTCTAGGCAAGAATACTGGAGTGGATAGCCATTCCTTTCTCCAGGGGATCTTCCTGACCCGGAGACTGGAGACTGAAGCAGAGTCTTCTGCATTGCTGGCAGATTCTTCACCATCTGAGCCACCGGGGAAGGCCTAGAGAGTGATAGAGGCGGGGATAATTATGTATGTGACAGAAGAGGCTGCCCTATCACAGAGTATTTAGCAAGTTTTCTTCTGATTCCCATTGTCTCTGCAGGATTCAGAGAAACTCAAAAAGAACATATTTCAATCTATCAGTGGAGCCCTAACTGTTACCTTGTGATTTCTGTGAAAATAGTATAGATTCACTCATTAAAAATTGTAAACTTCCATCTATTTCTTAATTTATAAACAAGATGGGTAAGATATGATATATATTAGGTGTATAATACAAGTTTGGGGTTGAATTCCACATTTACCAGCCATGGAGTGGTTATTACAAGCTCTTTGGCCTTGATTTCTTCCTGTGTCAGATTGGATTAATACTTGTCTGGTGCGGTTGTTAGGGGATTAGAGATAACAGTGTGTGTCAAGCGCCTGGCACGTTGCAAGCACCCCGGTATTGTTATTTGAAGAGGCGCTATGGGTAAACTGTTTACATTTTAAAGACATTCACATTCTCTAGGTTTGATGTTGCCTGAAAGCCTTCTTTCCTGCCTGGTGGCCGACTTTCCCTTTTCTTATTGTTCTAAGAATACTTCTCCATTTGGCCCATTGTAAATAGTAACAATTGTTTAGCTGTTCCATCAGAAAAGAGAAGCCTTCCTGGAGCCTGGCAGACCGAGGGCCCTGTCTGATCTGTCTAACAGCTTTGGAGCTGGAGACAAAGCACCGGGGTCTCTCACTTCCTCCTCTGGGAAGAGAATAGTGTCCCCAACCAAAATAGATCCTCGTCATCTTACAAATACCATCCAGAATAAATACTAAGGAAATGAGGGCAAAAATCCACTGTGATGGATGTTGAGACGGAATTCTTCCTAAAAAAGAAGGTTTTCAAAACTCGTAGGAAGCAGTAATGGATATTACAGCACATGAATCATTACTGTGCCAATTTCATTTATGAATTAGTAATATACTAATGCAGGGCAGTTCTATTTGGATTACTTAAACATAGATATTACATCTAGAGAAATATGCCTATGGAGCTACATTTACAAATAAGACTAGCCTAAGCAAAATTCACAAGAACCAACTTGCCCATGGAATTTTATGGAAAGTTAGTTAAGATTTTGGCATTAAAAAAAAGCCCATGAACTGCAACTCTCTCACATCCATAATGAAGCTTGGAATAAAAACCTTTTAAAATTATAGTTGGGTACAAATTAGTGATAAAGATTGAGGGCAGGGGAAGGGACACTTAAAATAAACATTATATTATAGGAGTAACAATATTAAACTTTTAAGTTAAATTATTGCTAAATTAATCATTTCTATTTAAACAAAATAATGATCTTTATCAGTCATAAAAATTTCTAGCTTTTTTTCCCTCATTGGCCAATTTCTCTATTGTCTGGACTTTAGCTAGTGTCTAAAACTGAAAGAAAATGTGCATTCCAATTCAAATTCAAGGTCAATTCATTGATAATATTAGCAAAATTTGAAGGATATCAGATCATGTGACATAAGGAGCTTCATTTGTCTGAAAAATCTGCACTCCCTTATTCGAAAAAAAAAAAAAAAACCAAAAACCCACTTATAATAAGGTAGCCTCTTGGTCTACTGAGATATTATGAACTATCTGAAGAAGGAAAAGTATGCAGTAAACTTTATAGTTCTGTTTCAGAAATGGGGGCGTGTACTTCATTTAACAGATGTCTGAATTTACTTTACAGTTACTGAAATCAAAGTGGAATGATACTGAAATTAAAAACAATAAATCAATAGGAAAGAATTAGATCTAGAAGTAGATCCAAGTGTATCTTGGAGTGGAAGTCACTGGGGAACAAAGTATAATATGCAATATACAAACAATACAAAGTTCATACGATACATGGAATTGGGATAATAGGCTATCTATGAGCAAGAAAATAGTATCAACTCCTATTCATAAGATCCAAAAGTAAATTCCAGCTATATTAAAGAACTAGACATACAACATGTAAAATCATAAAAAAGAAAAATCAGGAAAACATTTATATAGCTATGGAATGAAACAAGCTTTCCTTAGTATGATAGGAAACAGTAAATTAACATATTTTTGAAAAAGCAATTCATTCTATAGAGTACTATGCAATTATTTCATAAAGAATAAAATGAAAGAGTCAAGTAAATAAACATGTATAACTACTGTGTGGTATAAAGCAAAAGAAGAGAAAATATTTACAACACATGTAAAACAGCAGCTTAATATCCCTCGTACACGAAGAGCTTTTACAAATTAATTAGAAAATGACAGATGTGAACAGGCAATTCACAGTAGAGGAAATACAAAGGACCAATAATCCTAAGAAAAGATGCTTGACACCTATATTCAGTTCAGTTCAGTCTCTCAGTCGTGTCCAACTCTTTGCAACCCCATGAATCGCAGCATGCCAGGCCTCCCTGTCCATCACCAACTCCTGGAGGTCACCCAGACTCACGTCCATTGAGTCAGTGATGCCATCCAGCCATCTCATCCTCTGTCGTCCCCTTCTCCTCCTGCCACCAATCCCTCCTAGCATCAGAGTCTTCTCCAATGAGTCAACTCTTCGTATGAAGTGGCCAAAGTACTGGAGTTTCAGCTTTAGCATCATTCCTTCCAAAGAAATCCCAGGGCTGATCTCCTTCAGAATGGACTGGTTGGATCTCCTTGTTGTCCAAGGGACTCTCAAGAGTCTTCTCCAACATCACAGTTCAAAGGCATCAATTCTTCAGCACTCAGCTTTCTCATATCCATACATGACCACTGGAAAAACCATAGCCTTGACTAGATGGACCTTTGTTGGCAAAGTAATGGCTCCGCTTTCAATATGCTATCTAGGTTGGTCATAACTTTTCTTCCAAGGAGTAAGCGTCTTTTAATTTCATGGCTGCAGTCACCATCTGCCGTGATTCTTGAGCCCCCCTAAATAAAGTCTGACACTGTTTCCACTGTTTCCCCATCTATTTCCCATGAAGTGATGGGACTGGATGCCATGATCTTCATTTTCTGAATGTTGAGCTTTAAGCCAACTTTATCACTCTCCACTTTCACTTTCATCAAGAGACTTTTTAGTTCCTCTTCACTTTCTGCCATAAGGGTGGTGTCATTTGCATATCTGAGGTTATTGATATTTCTCCTGGCAATCTTGATTCCAGCTTGTGTTTCTTCCAGTCCAGCATTTCTCATGATGTACACTGCATATAAGTTAAATAAGCAGGGTGACAATATATAGACTTGATGAACTCCTTTTCCTATTTGGAACCAGTCTGTTGTTCCATGTCCAGTTCTACTGTTCCTTCCTGACCTGCATACAAATTTCTCAAGAGGCAGATCAGGTAGTCACTAAAGTAAAAATTGAAATACCTGGTCATCATTTGAGGTGGAGAGACAGTGTTCCTACTGGCATGAAATAACTTTAGACAAGACCTGACACCCACTGCTGTTATGTCTTGGTGGTAATCCATACTGTTGAACACTTGGTATGGTTCTGTAAATTGCTTCATTCCAAAAGTAATCTGACAGGATTTGTCAAGATATAAAAATGCACAAAGACTTTACCTATAATCTCAGTTCTGGGTAGTTATCTCACAGAAATAAAAATAAAGTATATAAATATATATACAAATGTGCTTATTAATTGAGAAGGCAGGACCGTGTGATGGTTAAAAGCATGGCATAGTTAGACTCGGGATTCACATTGATAACTTACCTTGTAAGTTATTCAATCCTATGTGTGTCAGTTTTCTCATCTACAGAAAAAGAAGACAAAAAATATATATCACATGAAATTTTTTATAAAGATTAAATGGTAAGATGCATGTTAAGTGCTTAAAACATCATCTACTATATTTTAAGATCATAATAAATATCGGTTAATACTGCTGCTGCTGCTGCTAAGTCACTTCATCATTCAGCATTATTTATAGTAACTAAAACAACCTGGATATCCATCAACAAGGATAATAATTGAATTGTACTATGAAACCATTGAAAATAATGAGGCATATCTGTATGCATGCATTTGTCCAGGATGCATTCAGTGAAAAAGTATAAGTTACAGTCTGATGTATAATGCCAATTTTAGAATAAGAGCAAAATGAAATAATTATTTTCCAGATGTGCCTATTTTTGTAGTGGGATAATATTTTGAGATATTAACCACTTCTTTTTCTTTCAATAGTACACCTCTTACACCCTTCTACCCTTGTCCCCATTCAAGCCTCTAAACTGCTCCAGGTCTGTTGTTCCTAATGAGATATGAATAAAGAGAAGAATCATTCTAGCAACTGGCTTCCAAAAAGTCAAACTTGCCGATATTTGAGGGTTGGAGAAGAGAGGGGTTGGACCCAATTGCCTGACTAAAAAAAGATAATCTGACAGAAATTAAAATACAAATATACAAAGCATCTTACAGAGATTCTTATTAAAGGTTGAAAGTAGATGCCCCCAGCTTGGGAAGAGATGAAAATGTAGTAGAAAGAAAGCAGTGAGCATTGGAGATGTGCCTGGAAAAAGAGGGGCCCCAAACCAAACGCCTCGATAGAGCTGGGCCAGTGGAAAGCTACAGCTCGGCTGGTGGGATCTAAGACTAGAGGAAACTGACCTCGACTTCCAGGTGGAGGCCAGGGAGGCTAGCGAGAGCCCACAGAGGAAATTGCTATAGGGCATCAGATAAGCTGGCAGAGATTGCCGTGGCTCAGACACAGCACAGAAACCCACACACCTGACAGGGTCTAACAACAGGGGCTGATGTGTCTGTGGGAACCGGTGGCCAAGGCCCAGATAAGGTGAAAGAAGTGTCAGTATTACCATGGTTACCAAGAAGCAGATGCGGCACATGCTCTACCTCCCACTCAATTTCTTGGTACTGCATAACCTTCTCTTTGTCCCTGAAATGCTAGACCGTTTATAGGAAAAAGAAAGTTATTCCGAATAACTGAGACTGAGTGGCTACCTAACTGATGGGATGGAATCTCAAGCTAGAAATTAATTTGAGCTAAAGAAAAAATGTTGTATTTCTCCTCATCAAAGTTGTGGACTCATACAAGTTACATGAATTTTAGATGTTCATATATAGATAGTGAAAATACAGACTGTTAAGAGAAATCATCTAGCAGCAGGGGAGAGGCTGTATAGCTGGAAGGGGAATGATAAATCATTAATTTTAATTTAGATATTTCTGTAAATTTAAATAATTGAGTGAAAAGATATTCCTTTTGTTAGTGAATTGACTGAAATGTTATCAAATGCAAAGAGAAGTGGAAATGCAACAGCAAGTTCAAAATCATTTTAGAGTACATGATAAAAGTCAAGATTCAAATGCTTATTTTGGGCAAATTATTAATATTCCTGGGCCTCAGTTTACTTATTTATAAAATGAAGGGCTAGGTTAAGTGATTTATATAATCATGCCTGTTCTTAAAAAGGTACAACCAAATATGGCAGAAAAGAGTTTCATTTGTGAAGGACCTCATATAAGTAAAGGCCCTTGTAAGTTAATGTTTAAAGATTACAGGAACTATAGTGGAAAAACAAAACTGTTCCATGAAACAGAGGTTTGTCTGTCGATCTCAAGTCTGCCAAATACTATCTGTGTGACCTTGGGCAAGGCAGTTTACACATTTTGGGTTTCAACTCTTTAAACATCTCTAAAGTAAAAACGTCCAAACCTGTCTGTTCATTAGAATCAATCAGAGGCTTAAAAAAAAATCACATGCCGTACATCCAATAGGAATAGGTATATGTACTACCAGAAAGATATATAGGAAGGTTCACAGCAACACTATTTGTATTAACTCAAAACTAGAAAGAATCCAAATGCCTGTCAAAAGTAGCATGAATAAAGAAATATGATATACTGGCAATTGAATACTATGGAACAAGGGTCAGCAAACTTTTCTTATGTAAGGTGCCAGATAGTAAATATTTTCAACTTTGGCAGCCAAACAGTCTCTGAGGCAACTAAACTGTGGCATTATTGTGTGGAAGTAGCTGTACACAAGACAGAAAGAAATTAGTCTGAAGTCTTTATGATCCATGCAGGAGGCAGACAGGAGACCTGGCCTGGGTGCTGTCAGTTCTCTCTCTGTACCTCACCTCTTATCTTGGTCTAGCTACACTGGCTTTTTCTATTTTCCCTCAAAGGCACCAAATCCATTCCTGCCTTAAGATTTCTGCACATACTATTTCCAGTGTTACCACAGTCAGCCCCAAGATCTTTGCCCATCTGACCTCTTCTTATCATTCAGGCTTAGCTCCCAGGTACCTCCTCAGTCATGCCTTAACTGACCACCCAATCTAACTGCGTCCTTATGACTCTATCACACCATCTTTATCATATCACCTTATTTTCATCATAATATTCCTTTATCTATGATCTATTTATATTTATTGCCTGATTTCTCTGTGATGAACATAACCTTCATAAGAGAAAAGACGTGTGCTTCTTTCTATTGGAAAAAATGATCCAAGACTCAGAAACAAGAGAAATTATTGGGCATACTTTTAGTTTTTAGTAGAGGGCACTGTCTAAAGTGGAGTGGTAAAGAAACTGCCTACCAAGAAGGAGACATAGGTTCAATCCTTGGGTCAAGAAGATCTCCTGGAGAGGGAAATGGCAACCCATTTTATGCCTGGAAAATCCCATAGACAGAGGAGCGTGGTGAGTTACAGTCCATGGGGTCACAAAAGAGTCGGACAAAACTTAGCAACTAAAGAACAACAATAAAACTATCTAAAGCAGAGATTAGCAAACCTTTTCTGTAAAGGGCTACAGAGTAAATATTTAGGCTTTGTGGACCAGAAAAAGCAAAACTAAGGCTATTATATTGGATGTAGGTACTTATAATAACAAGAAAGAAAATAGTTTTCACAATTTTTAAATTAATAACATGATAAACAAAATAATAATTGATATAATTTTTGTTAGTATGGGTCCATTAATATAAAGAATGAAATGTTTTAGAGAGTATACAGTTTGCTTCACTGAGGTTGAAAGTATGTTCACAATCAATTGCAGGTGTTTATCTGTATTAAGATTTTATATATCTCATCTATCTTCATACATGTTGTTGCTGTTCAGTTGCTCAGTCATGTCTGACTCTTTGTGACCCCATGGACTGCAGGATGCCAGGCTTCCCTTCACTATCTCCTGGAGTTTGCTCAAACTCATGTCCCTTGAATCAGTGATGCCATCCAACTGTCTCTGTCATCCTCTGTCATCTTCTTCTCCTCTTGCCTTCAATCTTTCCTAGTATTAGGGTCCTTTCTAATAAGTTGACTCTGCATTAGCTGGCCAAAGTATTGGAGCTTCAGCTTCAGCATCAGTCCTTCCAATGAATATTCAGGGTGGATTTCCTTTAGGATTGACTGGTTTGATCTCCTTGCTGTCCCAGGAACTCTTAAGAGTCTTCTCTAGCACCAGAATTCAAAAGCATTGATTTTTCAGCATCCAGCCTTCTTTAAGGTCTAACTCTCATATCTGTACATGACAACTGGAAAAACCATAGTTTTACTATATGGACCTTTGTTGGCAAAGTGATATCTCTACTTTTTAATGCACTGTCTAGGTTTGTTATAGATTTTCTTCCAAGGAGCAAGCATCTTTTAATTTCATGGCTGCAGTCACCATTTACAGTGATTTTGGAGCCCCAGAAAATAAAGTCTGTCACTATTTCCATTGTTTCCCCATCTATTTGCCATGAAGTAAGGGGACCAGAGGCCATGATCTTAGTTTTTTGAATGCTGGAGTTTTAAGCCAGCTTTTTCACTCTCCATTTTCACCTTCATCAAGAGGCCCTTTAGTTCCTCTTCATTTTCTGCCATTAGGGTGGTGTCATCTGCATATCTGAGGTTATTGATATTTCTCCTGGCAATCTTGATTCCAACTGTGCTTCATCCAGCCCAGCATTTCCCATGATGTGCTCTGCATATAAGTTAACTAAGTTTCATACAGGTAGGTACTACCAATTTCTGAGAGAATGTGATTCAACTGAGCATACTCATTGCTTGGAAAACATTCATAAAATTCGATTACATTCTCCTCTTAATATTTGCTCAGAAAATCATAAAAAAACTTTACCACTGCTAGGCCATCAGAAGAAGAAGAGAAAGGAGGGGGGGTGTGCAAATAATTAGCCTGGCAGTGCTTCAACAAAACTTTATTAACAAAACATTATATAACAATGAGAACAAATAAACTGTAACTATATGCAACAACAGGGATTCATTTTACAAGCATTCTGCTGAGTCAGAGAAGCTAGATACAAAAGAACACACACTATGAGGCTCCATTTATATAAATTTCAAAAATAGGGAAAAGTAAGTTATGACCCTAGAAGTTAGAATATATGGTGGTTACCTTGGGAGAGAGTGACTAATAGATAGTCCATAGCGTTGTCTTCTGGACTGGATTGCTTTGCTAATTGATTTGAGATTGTATTCGTTTTGTGAAAATTAATGAGACTACACTTACAGAATTTGTACCTTTTTTTTTTTTTTTTTTTTCCTGATACAAGCTTGACCTCCGTGACAAATTTACATAAAAATTAGATATTTCAAGATCTCATTCCGTAAGAATCTGAGTTAGGCGGTTGGCAGTGTGGCCTGCGATTCTGTCCTTAACCCAGTCTTGCAGTGGTTGGTGACCTGCCTAGGGTCATGTCATGAGGAGGGCTGACCCAGCAAGCTCTTGCCATGCTGGGCATGGGGTGAGTCAGCTGTACAGAAAGAGAGCACGTGCAAAGCCTGTCCTTGAGAATGGACTAGTAATGAGCTAACGGAAGCCAAGGTTACATTCCAGACTTTAACCTGGACTAATATTTGCACTATCACCTGAATATTCTCATTGACTTCTGTCACTTGGGCAGAGCACCAGTTCAGAGTTCCGTAGGTTACTAGAGTTGCTGGGAAGTTGCCTGAAAACTTTCAGAGTATAGCACGAGCAAAGCAGCCTGCTCTCCAAGCAGATGGTCCCGGTGCTCTTTCTAGTTCCCTGATCCTTTTATCCTTCTTATAAGGTGTTGTGGTATAGCAGACACAACTGGAAGTTTGGGTTGAAACAGAAAGAAAAAACACATGCTGGTTTTGCAATTTGTTTGCAAATAACTGAATTTTACCCAACTGTAATTTTTCTCATTTATAAAATAGGCATAAGATCTATTCTCATTTGCTTTATCCTCCCTACCCCTATGATATGTGAAGTTTCTTTTCCTCTTTTTTTTTAAACTCAATATTCAATTTATTCAATACTTTTTTATTCAATATTCGCTTATGTGCCAAGCACTATTAAGGCTTTGATAGTGACTATCTCCTTTAGTCTTTGTCAGTAAGGAAGGTTCATTTATGAACCATATTTTATACGTGAAGAAACTAAGCATCAGAGAACTAGGTAATATGAGGTGGAAACAATATCCCACTGAAGAAATCGAACTGGGAGCCTAACCCTTAAACTCTGTTTTGAAAGATGACAGTGCCTGGCAGCTATCACTGTGTCTGGCCCATGGATGACATTCAGTAGGTGTTAATTTTGTGTTTCCTTTTTCCTCAAAGAGCTAGGAATGACCTGAGCCTTGATGGTGAGAAAATCTGGATTTTAGTGGCTTGGTAAGTCACTTTTATTTCCTTACTGATATAATAAAGACTCTGGATTGGGTAAATCTGAAATGTCTCTCCTTAGGCTGAATGAATTTGTACTCCCTCTGAATGCTTGCTTCAAACAGAAAATAAGAATTTACTAATCTCTGCAATCTGAAAGCATGTGGCATGGAAGTGTTCCCCACACCTGATGTGAGTCCCTAAAATTAACCTACAATGGAAGTAGTCTTGTTAAAATAATCTATGCACTTTTGACATCTTGACAACTTGGCAGATAATGCTGAATTTTCTACAAATTGAAAAGTGTTGATGGCCATGTAGTTGGTGGAGATGGTGCTGATAAAATATAACCCTGTTTCCATATGGGATGATTTCTTATAAAGGCAAAGTTGAAATATAGGTCAGATTTGGAAATCATTCGACCAACAAATATTATAGAAGACACAAATGGCAAATCCACAGGATAAACTAAGTATGACTTTTGTATTACTCACTTTCTGGTTATTTGCCAGCATCTAAAACCCAATTAATATTTATGGGAGAATGAGTTTTGTTCAAGTCATTTGCCAAAGTGAAAGCAGAGGTCGGTTTGAAAACAAAGCCAATATTTTGCAGAATTTTAGAATAAGATTAAAATAAGCTGTTATAATTTATGGGATGTAGATAGAAGCATTACATTAAAAAATAAACCATTAAAAACCACTATTAATTTGGGATGGCACAATAGTCAGCAGGGTTGAAAGATTTAGTGTTCTAGTAATAAGAGTTTGGAATTCCAAAACACAGAAAAATTGACATTTTTACTGCTTTGCTTAGTTTGGTTTTATTCCAGGAAGTTAGGAGACACTGGGCTAGACAGTATAGATGACAAGTCGTGATGTGAATGTTTCCTATGAGACAGGAAATGCTTTCAGACCCTGCACATGACTCCACAAAGTTTGATCTTTGTTTTCAGTACATCCATTTGCTTCTTTTTACTTAATCCTATGTATTATGCCGAGAACAGACTGAAAGAAAGTTTCAGTTATGGGGTGATATGCCTGCATTTAAAGAATTGTTCTTGTGGCACCGAGGAATAAATGAAGATGCTTTTTATGATTTAGCTTCCTATTTGATAAATTTGATATGTGCTGTGCTTTGTTGCTCAGTCATGTCCAACTCTTTGCCACCCCATGGACTGTAACCTGCCAGTCTCCTCTGTCTTCTCAGGCTTCTCTGGGGGTCTCCAGGCAAGAATACTGGAGTGACTTGCTATGTTTCCCTCCAGGGGATCTTCCCAACCCAGGGATCAAACGCATATTTCCCACATTGCAGGCAGATTCTTTGCCATCTGAACCACCAGGGAAGCCCAAGAATAGTGGAGTAGGTAACCTATGCCTTCTCCAGGGGATCTTCTTGACCCAGAAATCAAACCAGGGTCTCTTGCATTGCAGGCAGATTCTTTACCAGCTGAGTTACCAGGGAAGCCCATATTTGATATAAAGGGATATATAAATGAAATAACTTTCTAAGGATCTCATAATAAAACTTTTCAGTTCCTAAATGCTGGTGATTTTTAACACATACATATACATGCATATATATAATTGGTTTTCAAGTGATTTCAGATTTTTAAAAAAGGAATCACTAAAAATCAGCTCTAACAAAGAATACATCTTGAATTTGTGTTTTTGAGCTACTACTGTTTAGGTCATGCAAACTTCGGGAATTAATTACCCAGAATATTTTCAGACTGACTCATGCTGTCTTTTGAATCTGCTCACTTAGAAGTGTCATGAAAAATTTTCTTTAAAAAACCAAAGTTGGCTTCAGTTCAACTCTGATGCCATCCATTGTCCCAAAGGTATGCTCTTATTGCTGCAAAAAAGAAAAAAAATATATAATGCATTTTAAAATTATTAACTAATGCTAGCTGAAACATGGAAATTCATAATAACATTAGTACAAAGTTATGGTAAAAATCTTCCCTCCTACAAATATTTCTGATGGAAATTATAGCAACATTACTTTAAGCCAAACCAGAGAACTGCAATAGAATGATGCTCTTCAGTCCATATTCTATACAAATTTTTATTGCAAAAATCCCAGTTTTTAGTATCATTTTTAAGGCACCTACTTGGCCATTGGGTGAAGGTGTAGAGTATCAGCTGTCAGCACTTGAAAAGGGAGGTGAGGTGTTGGTAGGGTCATGTTCTTTCTGACACCCTGTCCCAGTTTTTGGCAGCCCCCATGTAACTCATTCTCTCCCTTCTTTATATCACCATCTTCTCCATGTGTCTAGGTCTTCACATAGTGTCTCTGTCTGTATGCCTTTCTCTTATAAGAGAGTGTTTTTAGTCTAAGGGCCCACTCTACTTCATATGAACTCATCTGAACTAATTACATTTGTAACAACTGTCTTCCAATTATTTGAAGGTCATTCTGAGGTGTTGGGGGTTAGAACGTCAACATATTTTGGGGGGCTGGGGAATACAGTTCAGTCCATAATACCTGTTGTAGATACTTTAGATACTAGGATTACAGAGTGAGTACAACAAAATTCATGTCTTCCAAGTGCAAGGAGATTGACATTAAACAGAAACCAAGAATATCAGTTAGCGATAAGGACTATGTGAACAATTATATAATAAGGCACTTACTTAGGTTAAGTGATCAGAATGGTCTGATCTGTAACCTTTAAGCTTTTAGCTGAATTCCCAAGATAAGATGGAGTTGTTGTTGTTCAGTCACTAAGTTGTGTCTGACTCTTTGCAACCCCATGGGCTGCAGCAACCAGGCTCCCCTGTCCTTCACTGTTTCCTGCAATTTGCTCAGATTTAAGTTCATTGAGTTGATGATGCTATTTAACCATCTCATGGAGGCAGCCATGTAAATATGGAGAAAGAGGATTCTAGGCAAAGGAAACCAAGGGGAGGAAGACATGGTCCTTCTACTACTGCTCCCCGCAAAGTCTGTCAGCGCAAAGGATTTCCTTTCTTTTCACAAATTTTTGTATTGCTTCACAAATTATTTACCTGAATTTCAGCTTCTAGTAGGTAATTTTCTGTGAAGTTTTGGATGAATGGAATAGCAACCCAAGGAATGGAACTTTTTGTATTCTAAAACAGAATATTCATCTTTAATTTGAAGACAGCATATTGTTTTGTGGACTAGGAGGCTATTTTTATAGTTTGAGAGCTACATCCCAAATATAACTGAAATATCATTGCAAATAATTATAGAAAATAGAGAAATTATTAGGGAACTGAAAAGTCTTACTCTTATCACCTTGGAGAGAGAGAATGAAGTCATTAAGTTGTGTCTGACTCTGCAACCCCATGAACTGTAGTCTGCCAGGCTCCTCTGTCCATAGGATTCTTCAGGCAAGAATACTGGAGTAGGTTGACATTTTCTTCTCCAGCAGATCTTCCTTACTCAGGTATTGAACCCAGGTCTCTTGCCCTGTAGGCAGACTCTTTATCATCTGAGCCACCAGGGAAGCCCCAAAACAAACAAGAGCATGATGCATTGACCAGGAATCGAACCCAGGTCTCCCACGTGGGAGGCAGGAATTTTACCAGTGCCCCTATTGGAAGAAGGTTCTTAAGAAAGTGTGGCCTATGTCAAAAGTAGCTGTATCTTATATGGTGATATCAAATCTGATTTGCAACAATGCATTCATTCATAAAATATATTAGTTATCATTTATAAGAAAATCATGCTCAAATTTATCTTTCAATTGGTTGGAAATAACGTAGAAATAGTAATTTTGGTGTAATACAGCTACTTTTGACACAAGCCACACTTTACTAAGAACCTTCTTCCCTTTTTAAATTCTGTAATATAAGACACAGTGGTCTGAAGCTGGGCTTTAAATTGTTTCACCTCAAGCAAAATTGAAAGCATTTTATGATAAGGGAAACCTGCAGAGAAGATTTAAAGGCTAAAATCTTTTGCATGTTTTCTAAGTCAAATTTGGGTTTGCATATTTAATATTGTTAGGAAGATTCACAGTAAAAATGGGGCACCTTTTTTGATCTCTGTTGTTTGCAGACATAAGCATATTTTACTCACTGAATTATTAACTTCTCCATAAGCCTGTCAGTTTTTAGAAAAAGATCAAGAACTGGTAAAATAATATGTCAGAAACTGTGATTCAGAGAGAACAAATGCATCCAACTCCCAGAATAACCTCAGAATTGACCCAATGGAGTCTTAAACAAGAAGCTTTCTAAGCATATGGTTGCTTCACAGTAACTTTCTATAAATTTTCTCAAACAGAATTTCACAAGGGCCCATAGCACTCTTAAGATACTCAAAATTTAAAATTGCTTATCTTTTCATTTTTTTGGGCCAGGGGTATATGGGGGGGGGGGGGAGATATCTAACAAGTCCTTAAAAATTAATCAAATTAGTGACACCCTTCCTGTGAAATAAACATGTCAAGAAATTTACAGGCGAGCTGCTCTTTTTTATTGCATTAGAAGAACAATATTAGGAGTTTCAACACAAGGTCAATTCTACTCTATCCCTTTGGGTTCTTCTTCTTCTGCTGCTGTTTAGTCACTTCACTCGTATCCGACTCTGTGGGACCCCTCAGACGGCAGCCCACCAGGCTCCCCCGTCCCTGAGATTCTCCAGGCAAGAACACTGGAGTGGGTTGCCATTTCCTTCTCCAATGCATGAAAGTGAAAAGTGAAAGTGAAGTCGCTCAGTCATGTCTGACTCTTCACGACCCCATGGACTGCAGCCTTCCAGGCTCCTCCATCCATGGGATTTTCCAGGTAAGAATACTGGAGTGGGGTACCATCACCTCCCCTGTGGGTTCTTCTACGCTAGTCTAAACAAAGGAGCCCAGCATTCACCTTTGATGGGATGCAAAAGTCAGTCAACTCTCCCCTCATCCCATACCACCTCCATCTATGGTTCCTGGATGCATTAGACTCAGGCATGCAGTATCTGCTGTTCATGTCCAGGGGACAGGCACCATGAATACTGCAGCTACTAAACATGATCTACTGGGACAGGCAGAAAGGAAGTCAGTTCTTATGCAGCTGGGTTTTCTGTTGCTTCTTAAACCATCAGACCTCTGATGATTTTCAGAGGTCTGAGTGAAATGCTGGAACCCTGGAAGAATCAACAAACGAGCTATGACTATTTTATTAGTTCTGTTAATAGCTCATCAAATAATGAACAGAGGTTGGTAGATTCAAAATTCACATATAAATAACTGCTCAGAGTCCATTGTTAGTAGCTGCTGAGAATTAAGATCTACTCTGTAGCCTGCTCTAGTGAAAATATGTGTGTATAAATCTAATTTGAGAGATAGGAAGGTGGGAATCCAGAATATAGAGAAGCCTTTGAACTTCTTTTGACTAAGTCAAACATAGGAAGTTATCACTTTCTACTTTTCACATCACAATCAAAAAGACTCCTCCTTCCTTTGGTTCTGGAAGTGCAATGCAAGAACAGATATGAGTCTCTTGGCTTTTGCTTGTATTCGTGTTTTTTTGTGTGCCTCTCAAGTTTTGCACTTCAGTAAGTGAAGACAGTATGTGTAGAAAGAAAAACATGCCCTTGAAGTGGTTTGCAGCTTCAAGGAACAGAGCAAATGTCAGCCTAGGGAAAGAGCAACTTACTCAAGGTCAAAACAAATGCAATTTGCTGTCTTAGGGAGAACAACTTGCTGGTACAAGTGAAGGAGCACTTTCTTCACATGAGAACCACACCATCTTGGCAGGCTGTTTGAGTGAACCAGGCTGTAGTGGCGAGTTTTTGCTCCAAATCTTTCATTACCTCACTCTGACTTACTACCAAAGACTGCCCGGGCATGTAGATACTAGTGAATTCTGTGTATCAGTAGGGACTGAGAAAATGAAAACTGAAGAAGCTTCACAGATGTGGGTTATTATTTCAGAAAAGTAGAGAAGAGAGGGAGGAAGATTGTAGATCTTAGGGAAAACATTAATATTGTGAGTCAGGAGCACCTGAGGTTTCCATATGCTTTGCAGATTCAATTTCTGTGGTGAAGCACACATCTTCTTTTTTTGTTTACTCTTCCACATTCTCCTCTTGATTTTCCTCCAACTTGAGATTTCTTCTGCTGGATTTTAAAGCTATGATTTTAAAGCAGGCTGCTCTGGCCTAAGCAGATTGGTTTGATAACAGTGGTTTCCTAGAAAAGAACTAGAAAAAAGTGAGTAACAAATTAGATATTTCTAAAATCAACATTTTAGCAAAGAAGACTAATTGGGGTGAATGGACCCCAACTTCTTGAAACTGGAACTCTTCTTCATCCAAATTCTCCAAATAGTTATCTCTTTGTTGCATCTGACCACAGAAAGTCTCATTGCTACAGTTCAGAGAAAATGAAACACAGTAAAAAGTATCACTCCCTTCATAATCCAAGTAGGTCAGTTGCAGACATGAGAGAGGTGAGAGCAGGGAGGAAGAGGGCTGTGCTTTACATAGACATTCTGAAATCCAAGATCTTCTCATCTGTGATGGGGTCGACGAACTATAGCCCCCAACTCAAAGCCAGCCTAATTCTAGAAGCTAAGAAAGGCTTTTACAGCTCCAAAGAATTGATGCCTTTGAACTGTGGTGTTGGGAAGACTCTTGAGAGTCCCTTGGACTGCAAGGATATCCAACCAGTCCATCCTAAAGGAAATCAGCCCTGGGATTTCTTTGGAAGGAATGATATTAAAGCTGAAACTCCAGTACTTTGGCCACCTCATGAGAAGAGTTGACTCACTGGAAAAGATCCTAATGCTGGGAGGGACTGGGGACAGGAGGAAAAGGGGACAACAGAGGATGAGATGGCAGGATGGCATCACCGACTCGATGCACGTGAGTCTGAGTGAACTCCGGGAGTTGGTGATGGACAGGGAGGCCTGGCGTGCTGGGACTCATGGGGTCGCAAAGAGTCGGACACGACTGAGCAACTGAACTGACTGACTGACCCTCAAAACCCTAATATACTTGTTATCTGACCTTCAGAGAAAAAGTTTGCTGACTCCTGATACTGTCTGCAGATCCCTAGAGCTTTAAAGTGCTTCACTGGGTTCCTGGAACAACCACAGATGAGGAGAAAGAGGGCATGGAGGATTTTATGGGAGGTGTTAGAACAGGACTGGAGAAGAAGGATGCACCTGGTATCTGCGCTGCTTTGGGCAGAACTCAGTCACATGGCTGCAGCTAGCTGCAAGGGAGGACAGGAGATACAGACCAGCTCTGTGCCAAGGAGGAAGATAAATCTGGTTGATGAAAATTCTGGTGTTACAAAGCCCACAAGATTAACTACGCACAGAATTAAATAGGCAGCTGTTCAAGAGTTCAGGAAAAGGCCAGAGTGCTGCAGACTGAGGTTATGAGGTTATCACAGTGGTTTTGCAGAAGAGATCAAACTATGATGGTCAGTCATCAAGAGGATGGGAAATACAGGTAACTGGCATGAGATAATCAAAGCACAAGGGTGGAAAATGGCTTTATGCTTTGCCAAGGAATGGTGAAGTCTTGGCCAGGGAATCATACTTAGCAAGGAAAGAGGCTTCACAGGGAAGGAATTTCTAGGAAATACTCTTAGAAGATTGGATTCCACTGGTAAAGGTCTTCAGTGTCAGACCAAGGCAGAAAGTATAAAGGGAGGCCAACTTCTAAAATTCATCCAACCAGGGATCTTTTCTTTTGATTTTTAATTTGTTTTTGCTCTATGGCTACATTGTCTATGAGTCTGTAAGCACTGTGTCTTGAGTTTCTTCACTGAAATAGGAGTGTTAGGATTTCAAGAAAATCCTTGAGTTTCTTCAGAAGATAGGAGTGTTAGGATTTCCAGAAAAGAAATGAAATTGTAAAAAATTGACCCATTTCTTTTGAAAATATAAAAATTGTCAATTATGCATTTATAGGAGTGTATGATAATATTTATGCTCAGTTTAAAGAATAATAGTAAAATGAACACTCATGCATACATTACCAACATCAGATCAGATCAGATCAGTCGCTCAGTCGTGCCCGTCTCTTTGCGACCCCATGAACTGCAGCACGCCAGGCCTCCCTGTCCATTACCAACTCCCGGAGGTCACTCAGACTCATATTCATCAAGTCAGTGATGCCATCCAGCCATCTCATCCTCTGTCGTCCCCTTCTCCTCCTGCCCCCAATCCCTCCCAGCATCAGAGTCTTCTCCAATGAGTCAACTCTTTGCATGAGGTGGCCAAAATACTGGAGTTTCAGCTTAAGCATAATTCCTTCCAAAGAAATCCCAGGGTTGATCTCCTTCAGAATGGACTGGTTGGATCTTCTTGCAGTCCAAGGGACTCTCAAGAGTCTTCTCCAACACCACAGTTGAAAAGCATCAATTCTTCGGCGCTCAGCCTTCTTCACAGTCCAGCTCTCACATCCATACATGACCACAGGAAAGACCATAGCCTTGACTAGACGAACCTTTGTTGGCAAAGTGATGTCTCTGCTTTTGAATATGCTATCTAGGTTGGTCATAACTTTCCTTCCAAGGAGTAAGCGTCTTTTAATTTCATGGCTGCAGTCACCATCTGCAGTGATTTTGGAGCCCAGAAAAATAAAGTCTGACACTGTTTCCACTGTTTCTCCATCTATTTCCCATGTAGTGATAGTAATAAAATATTATCTATATTTGTGATCCCTCCACCTATATAGGGTCTCTTGATCATATCTCCCTCTCTCTATTGCCCCTTCCATGAAACAATAATTCTGCATTTTATGTTAGCAATTATGTTACTATTCTTTATAATTTTACCACCTATATATGTATCTCTATAAATACATGATTTAATTTTACCTATTTTTTACCTTCGGTGACTTTTTTCTCAATTTTCATTTATAAAATTCATTCAAATTGTGGCAGCTTGTAGCTAGTAGATAATTTGTTTACATAAGATTCTACTGTATATTATTCATTCTACTCTAAATGGCCATTCCTTTTTCTTTTTAAATTAGAGAAAATTTGTCTCTTCTAAAGAAGGCGTTAAAATGAATAGTAACAAAACAGAACAAAATAAAACCAAAACCAGGAAATAAGATGCTAGTGATGTTTAATTTGATTTGCTATGACATTTACCTGTATTCTTTTTGGTGGTTTGTTTTTTCAAAGCACCATTTCCTGCATGTGATTGAAGAGCTCTGTCTGCTTTAGAGACTGCCTCTGTCCCCTAGTCCTCCCCATGCCAGTTAGGGATCTTTAAAGCACTTTTGTGCTACCAGGTCTCAGATTCCACTTCCAAACATTTTTTTGTATGGGCCTTTGTAGGAGAATTTTTTTTTGCAGACCTCAGACCATTGATAACACATGACTTGGCTTTTAAAATCCAGTGCTTCTAGTTACAATGTAAGTCTGACAGTGATAATTTTATGTTAGTCATCTACATTGTTGGACTTTTGTCCTTGAGTCTTTGAATGATTCAATTTTGTAAATGAAATAGGCCCTTGTCTGCTTTACATCTTGAGTCTGGCTAAAAGAACATTTCTTAGCTCCAGTTGATACATCCATTAATCCATCCACCCAGAAAGCTTGGAAATCCTGAATCAGCACCTGGGGAATATCCATGTACAGTTCCTTGAGAGAAACTCATCTGTTCAAGGCTCACTATCTAATGGAATATAAACTGGCACCTGACTTCTTCCCATAGGAGTCTAGAAAATCCTTCTGAGAGTGATGGAACATTTGCTTAAACATTTCTTCAAGTTTCTTTTCCTTTTTGTGTATGTTTCAAGGGCAGGTTTCACTTCTGAGTAATTAGCATATATTTGCCTCATGAGAACAACTTGAGTTGCTTGCAAATCTCATCTTTAAGCTTCTTTGCTTAAAGCAATCAGTTCCATAAATTATACATCTGTTACTTGATATGCATTTTCCAATAGGTAGTCTAAAGCCATCCCACATGAATACTCATTTTCACATTAAAGGTAGAAAAGGCCTGAAAGCCTGATTTTCCGGCACTTTTTTTTTTTTTTTTCTTTTTGCCAAGAGGCAGACACTGTTCTTTTGAAAAATCTATTTATTCCTGATGGGAAGTTTTATTTCTATCTTCAGAAACATCACTTTTGATTTGTATAATCAGTTCAGCAAACTGCTTCTTAAAGTGATAAATAAATATTAAATTAAACTTGCAATTAGAGTTTACTAAAAATATAGGTTGCTATAATTTTGTTGGTGATAGAAGTACAGAAGTAGAAATGATTAATGATGATTACTAATTATGCAGCTGTGTTCAGAGCACACAAGTCTATAGAACCATGGGGTTAAGTTAAATAAGGACTTCCTCCTAGGAAAAACCTTTGTAGACAGTATCTAAATACAGCTCATTTCACTCTGTACTTAACCAGTCCCATCACCTGCCATCACTTCATATAACAACAAAACCAGAAATATAGAGCACTAGAATGAAAAACCGTCTCATTTTCTTTCCTTTGTTGTTATTTTGTTGGCTGTTAATTTGTATTTTAAAAATGCCATCAACATGAGAAATGATCAGATATTAATAGTCGTGAGGAGGCAACTCTGACTTCTTTCCTAAATTTTGCAGAATCTGTTTTGACATTTCACGTTAAAAATGGCTTATTGGTGAGGCTAGTGGAAGACTCTATAAAATAAAGTCACTGAATATTTGACTTACAGACAGAAGTTGTAAATTTGAACCCTTCATCTGTAACTTAAAATAAGAAAACCTACAAAATCGCTCTCAGCTTTTTTTAGCCATATATATTTTTTTGATAAACACAAAAGTCGTTTTTGCTTTCCTGTTCCTCACTCCTGTGGAAAAGTCATTATTTCAGGAAAAAAGTTTTGCAAGTAAACTGAGAGCCAGAGAAGTTATGTGAAACAAATATCTCAAGCTTGATTCTCTTAAATCCCAGTCACATGTTACTTTTAGTACCCAATCAGTGAACAAAAACAAAATAGAAAAAGAGAGAGAGGGAGAGAGAGACAGAGAAAGGAGAGAGAGAGAAAATAGGGAGAAAAAAAGAGAAAAGAGAGGAGAGATAGAAGAGGATACTATGACTTTCATAAATGTTAAATAGGGGATGTTGGGTAGGGAGGAAAATGATAATTGTGGTAGGGAAAGAAGAAAATAGAAATATGGAATAAGTTGTCACCTAACAAGCGTAGCTACCATAGCTATAATTTTGCAGCCATTTAACTTGAATGTTGAATTAGAAGGATGTGTACACCTTTCCTTCACAGAGGTGGCTTGTTGTGATGAAATAGATTAAAAGAAAGAAAGAAAGCTTCCAGAGAGATGCCTCTGTTGGAATCTAGTTCCACCACTGAAGTGCAGAGTGACCTTGGTCAGGTTACATAACTTATTTACTTTTTTTTCCCCCCTTATGAGAGGCAGTGATAGAATAGCCAGCAACCCTACCCACTTCCCAGGGTTATCTGAGGACCCAATGAGATCATTTTTTGTGTAAAGGCTCTTTGAAACCTGTAAAGCATCAAAGTAACATATAACATATGACAAACCACAAGGAAGCTTCAGAGTGTTCCTAGGTCTGGCAGTTGAAAGTCAAATACAAATGAAAATGTAGACGATGGGTCACTTCTTTTTAAAGAAAAAGTCTGTTAATCCACTTTGTTGTTATTAGTCGCGAAGCCATATTCAACTCTTTTGTGACACCATGGACTGTAGCCCATCAGACTCCTCTGCCCATGGGGTTTCCCAGGCAAGAATACTGGAGTGGGTTGCCATTTCCTCCTCCAGGGGATTTTCTTGACCCAGGGATCGAACTTGCATCTCTTGCATTGGCTGCTGCTAAGTCACTTGGACTCTTTTCCACTAAGCGGCCAGGGAAGCCATAGCCATAGTTGTAAGACCACCTTTGCCATTATTTGAGTGCTTACTATTAAGAACAGAGCTTAAGTAATTTTATTTTCTCATTGTGATTACAAGAATAGTGTTTCAAAGAGGTGTTGAGGGAAGAAAGCAAGGTACTGAGGACTGAGACAACTTTTCAAGGGACTGGGTTACTTGGCCCCTCTTCCAGATTACTGGGAGAGAGGCCTACAAAAGGGAGAAAGCACTCAAGAAGCTTGTCTCTGACTCTCTGCCTTTTCCTGAGTGATGAAGAGCCAACTGCAGAGCCAGAAAGAAACATGCCTGACAGCTCCTCCCATGACCTCCCAGCCCAGCACCTCTTTTCAGAGCTGGCTAGCAAGTGGTGGAGATGGACGCAGTGAGGACAAGGGTGGATGCGAGATCAGAGCCACTGACACGATGGCCTCTCGCCTTTGACAGCACCTCAAACTGCTGGGGCTCCAGAAAGGAAATAGACATTTGGAAACAGAGATGACAAATGGCTTTTCCGTCCAACTGCTCAGCATGTGGTACTGGATTTCAGAGAATTGGAAAAAAAAAAACAAACCAAAAAACTACTGCTTATCCTCTGTGGGCTTATCAAGTGTTTTATCACATTACTGTAAAATATAGCCTTAGCCTAGAAGTCTTGTTTGCATGAGGGTGTGTCCAATTCATGGGTGGAAAATTTCAATAATTCTTTCCATTCTGTTCTATGTCCCTCCCTCCTTTGTCCAGTGGTTCAGGGTCTCTATTGTGAGCCCAATATGCTCAAATCCTAAGAGCCAACTTTATTTGGGATTTTAAAGCTTCAAGAACCAAAATGGTGGGGGGAAAAAGAAATCAGAATTCTTTGGGGATAGGGCCAAATACTTGCCAAATGTTTGTACGAATAGCAGATATGAATCTTTTCTTTACTTAGGCAACCATCCAGTTATTAAATGATTATTCAGCCAACACGATGTCAAAGACACTATATGACTTCTTTTAATGCTTCAATTCAGCAAATTATCTGAGGTGACCAATTCCGTCATTAAAATGGTCACGTTGGTTGTGCGCTTACGTCTCTTGCCCACTTGTGGTTTTCCCCAACTCCTGAGCCTGAGGCAGGTGTTGACAGTTGTTACTGCATGATGGGAATAGTTAGAAACACCAGCACCGGTGAGTGGACAAATGTCTTCATCAGGAAGTCATGAGTTGGCTAGAGATAAGAAAAGGTTGACTTGAAGACCATTTTCCCCTTGGTCTCATTTGGATGTTCTCTTCCTTTCACGGCTCTCAGCTGAGAATTCTGTCCTTTAAGTCACTGAAAAGCCTGTCCTTCTCTCCCACATACACATGCTTTCCTTGCAATCATCTTAACTACTTTCTAAGAGGAAGCTGTAGATTCATAAAGTAAGAGACAAAAGTTAATGTCAGCTCTCTCTTAGACAATAGACTTCAGAAACAAAAGGAAGATTCCACATGCCAAGATGCAGACAGTCCATTCTGAAGTCACACTGGCCTTTTCCAGCACCATGATGAGCAGCATTCCAGGCGGCCTGGAGAGCAAATTCTGAGGCTTCTCTTCCCCACAATGCAGAAGTATATCTCCCTGTTGCTGGCCCGCAGCACGCTTTTTAACTTAAAAGCAAATTCTTATTCTTTGAAGATTAAACATTGAAAAAAAAAAAACAAAAAACAAGCTTCAGCCTCTCTGGAAAAGCAATTGATAAATACACTCAAACTGTGAATCTATTTTCACATTGTTAAGCATCTATTTATTAAAAAATAATATATGTTTCTGGAAATAGCTCTTTTTGAAAATCTCCCCAGGGTAAGAACACAGCACCCATAGTCTGTAGAATCAAGAAATTGTTTTGTCATGTGGATTCCTCAGGAAAGAAGATCATGCCAGGATAAGCATCTACTGGTTTGTTTTTCTTTTAATTTCAATTCTCCACTCTATAATCATCTATTATAAATTGTATTTGTGATAGATTTGTAATGAGTCAATGTGGTGAGGATAAACTACATTTCCTGGAACTTCTGTTCTTGTATGTTTCAGGTGCAAATGGGCTCTAAGAAAGATGCTCATGGGAGATGTGGAGGGAGGAAGGGAAGCAGCACCTGTATTGTTGCTCATTCACTCTGTTGCTTACCTGCTGGCGCATCTCATTGGTGTGAGACAGTGGCCAGCCTTACAGCTGCCTCATCATGCCCAGATCCTCCAGATTCTCTGATTTGCACATAAGGTGAGCAGAAAGGAGCAACTGCTCTCGACAGAGATAAGACATTCGCCTGTCAGAGGGCGGGGAATAAACCCCATGAAAAATCAAGGACCTGCAACCTAAATGAAATATCTAGAGGTCCAGTCTGTGACATGTTAAGGACACTTTTTCACACATTTACTGAGTAACCTAAAAAGCTACAAGTTGTGAGCAGGGGCCCAGAACAAGAGCAAGCTCTGTACGAAGCCCAGACTGCCACTGCTGCTTGTGGGACTGAATGCCAGTTTATGTGCCCAATGCACATGAGGCCAATAAACCAAAACGTCAGACTTTTGAGCAGAGAAGGATTTATTTCAGGGCCAGGCAAGGAGAATGGGTGATTCATGACCCCCTACCCCCACCCCCAAACACCCCGAAGGGTTTTGGCAAAGTATTTTTAAAGGCAAGGTGAGGCGGGGAGCAGTCACAGGGTGTGTGATCAACTTGTGCTTGATTCTCTGATTAGCTAATGTTGAGGTAACAAGGCACTGTCACAGGGGTTACCATTATCAATCGTCAGGCACCAGGAAGTCTAGGGGTTTATGATCTACAAGTAGTTAATGTCTTCCATTTGGTGGTGGTTTCTCTGGTGGCTCAAATGGTAAAGAATCTGCCTGCACTGTGGGAGACCCAGGTTCAACCCCTGGGTTGGGAAGATCCCCTGGAGAAAGGAATGACAACCCACTCCAGTATTCTTGCCTGGAGAATTCCGTGGACAGAGGAGCCTGGCAGGCTACAGTTCATGGAGTCACAAAGAGTCCGTCATGACTGAGAGATTAACACACACTTTAGCATCTATAAAATAACTCAGGAGGTGTGCATCAAATAGTATTATCTAGGTCCTTCAGAGAGGAGTTACTGGGGAGGATACGGGGTATGGCTCTGTCCCAGGAAGGCCCAAAGGGTCCTACTTGGTTACACTTGGACCATAATCCAGGAGATCCAATGGTGCTTGAAATGTCATTGACTTATACAACTGCTACAATATTTAGAGCCTCTTTCAGGTTCCTATGGGTGGATCACAATGCGAATCCTTAGGATTTTAGAATAAAGCCCTGCCATCCTCTGTGGATAACTATTCTTTTAAGAAATAGCTTATGTTTTGCTACTGAGTCTTGGTAGATATTGAATGCTTGGCCATGGGTTACTAATGTACCATGTGACCTGATCTAGGTATTGTCTGACCCACTGAGCCATAAAGTTAAACGTGCACTGAAGTATTTCATTCTCAAGAGAGAGTGCTGTATACAAAATTGGGCTTGAGTGGAACATGAAGGCACAAGTATGCTGTATGAGCAAGTGGCCAGAATATCCAGAGCCCCTGATATATTGTCTTCTTTCTCTTAATCTGTACCTATGGCCTTCTGGGGAGCTCCCTGTGTTGGAGGAAGAAAACACTCAGATCAGGCCTGTTCCACACATGGTTCTGCACAATAGGCAGATGGCATGCATAAGTGGTCAGCTAAGAACAAAATGGACAGTTGAAGCTTAACAGCCTTACCCTGAAGACCAGGGGTGAAAGGAAATCTTCCCAGTGCCAGAATATTGAGCACTGCCCCGGTTGTCCATTTTGCTAGTAAGGAGAGATGTCTAGAAGTACAAGTCTAACACTAGTTTACGGGCCATGGCTAATACTTGGCTGAACATCAAGAGATTTGGAAGGAACACGATTGAAAAATTTGTGTCAAAGGAATCCGGAGGTTTCCTTTGACACAAAAGCAGTTTGACAGAGCTTTCCAAATGGTCGAGGCATGTGAAGATATTTGTTTCTATGTGAATGTTTACCGAAGGGTGAATTCAACAGAGGAGTATTTTAATAATCAGATGGAGAAGATGAGCCATTCTGTGGACCTCAATCAGCCTGCTTCTCCAGCAACTTTGTCATTGCTCAGTTGGCTCCTGAATAAAGTGACCATGGCAGCTGAGATGAAAAATTTTCAGGGCCTCATAGTCGTCTGCTTACCAGGGACCTCCTGGCTATGGCTTCTGCGAGAGCCCAATATGTTAATAGCAGAGGTCAACAGTAAGCCCTGGCAGGGCAGTTCCCAGATACTAACTAGCCACCTACTGGCACGTTGATTACATTAGATTAGATCTCTCCTGGAAAGGACGGTGTTTTGTTCTTACTGGAATAGACATCTACCCTAGATATAGATTTGCCTTCCCTGCCCACAATGCTTCTGCCCAAGCCACCACCAAAACCATGTACAGAATGATTTATTCACTATCACGATATTCCACAAACCACCATTTATGACCAAAAAAAATTATTTCATAGCCAATGAGGTACAGCAATTGCCTCATGCAGCTCCCTCGTCTTGTCATGTTCCCCATCGCCCTGAAACAGCAGGCTTGACAAAATGATAGAATGGCCTTTTGAAGACTCAGTTATGATGAGATGTCCAGGATCAAACATGCTCCAAACCATCATCCAATGCTTATTTTTGTTTCTCCCACACCCAGGATTCATAGGTCTTGGAATAAGGGGTAGTGATGGGAAAGGTTCCTCTCAGTACTGTCCTTGGTGATCCACTAAACTTTTGCTTCCTGTCCCTATGACCAGGCACTGCTGGTCCAGAGGTCTTAGTTCCCAAGAGAAAAGTGCTTCCATCAGGGCACCCACGGATGACTGTGTTGAACTGGGTGCCCCTTGACTCACGCCATTGGATCAACAGTGAAAGAAGGGAGTGACTAAACCTGGGCTGATTCTGCACAAAAAGGTTAGAGAAAATGTCTCCAGTGTTAAAGATCCTCTAGGTTTCATCTCAATATTCCCATATCTTCTGACAAAGCTACATAAATTCAATTATTAAGATTGCCAATGACCCAGACCCTTCAGGACTGAAGATTTGGTTCACTCCACCAGGCAAGGATCCACAACTAGCTGAAGTATTTGCTGAAGATGAAGGGAATATGGAATGGGAAGTGGAAGGAAGTAGTTATAAGTATCAGCTATGACCACACCCGGTCCATTCTGAAGGAGATCAGACCTGGGATTTCTTTGGAGGGAATGATGCTAAAGCTGAAACTCCAGTATTTTGGCCACCTCATGCGAAGAGTTGACTCATTGGAGAAGACTCTGATGCTGGGAGGGATTGAGGGCAGGAGGAGAAGGGGCCGACAGAGGATGAGATGGCTGGATGGCATCACTGACTCGATGAATGTGAGTCTGAGTGACCTCCGGGAGCTGGTGACGGACAGGGAGGCCTGGCGTGCTGCAGTTCATGGGGTCGCAAAGAGTCGGACACGACTGAGCGACTGATCTGATCTGATCTGATCTGATGACCACACAACCAGTTGCGGATATAAATACTGTAATAGTTATGAGTATTTCTTTCTTACTGTGATATGTTGGTTTTGTTCAGTCACTAAGTTGTGTCCAACTCTTTGTAACCCCTTTAAATGCAGCACTGTGATATGACCATGTATATATATGTGTGGGCTTTCCTGGTGGCTCAGTGTTAAAAGAATTCACCTGCAATGCAGGAGACATGGGTTCAAGCCCTGAGTCAAGAATATCCACTGGAGAAGGAAGTGGTAACCCACTCAAGTATTCTTCCCTGAGAAATCCCATAGACAAAGAAGCATGGTGGGCTACAGTCCATGAGGTCGTAAAAGAGTCGACATGACATAGGGACTGAACGACAACAACAATAAATGTATAGTTATATATAGCTTATATACACATATGCTTATACATATATATATATTTACCCAATTATTTTTGCATTTGTCCTATGTCTCATTCTCATTTGCTTATCTAACATAAGATGTGTTAATAGTAGATGTAGTAAAGGATAGCAAAGGGGAAGTGTGAATTAGCAAGGTGCACACTAAAATCAAACATCACCCAAAGTGAAGAAAAAAAGAAAAACTTTGGATCCTCTTCTGGGCAAAGATTAGTGTTTGGGTTGTTCTTGGGACAGGTGCATCATGTTAAGTGGAGACATGACTCTGTTATTATCTTCATTTGGAGATAAAGTGTGATTTTTAAAATGTTTTTGAGTACCAAGTTGTCAAAGAGTAACTCTGACAGTGAGTAAACTTGAGGACTCGGAACTGTATTTCTCAGAATCTCTCTCCTGTGTCTTAGAGTGGGCAGAAAGACATTCTTGTGCAAAATTTGCAGGCGGTGTGAAATTGCAGCCATTTCATAGTTTGTACATAGCTTGTTTCTTCACAGCTGTCTCACCTCCTGCAGGAGGCAGCAGCTGGGCCTGTGACTCCTCTGTGTCCGGCTCTTCCTCCAGTTCAGTTTCTCCAACTCCTGGGCCAGGTATGTATGTTCAGCTCTGTGATGAGTGTCCTGCTTCTGCAGGAAATCTGTGTAATCAAGGTCAAAGTCATTAAGAACTGATACAAATTTCAATCTCCTTTGAACTACTGCTTGTGCACCTAGATTCTAGCTTGTTCTGAAATAAGCTCTTCCCCACATTACATCCACCTTCCTTTCCTGATAGCCTTTCCTTGGACTTCAAGTTCCAACATCAGATGTGAAGACAACAACTTCACAGACATGAATTAACCATATACAACAATTCCATAAGGTCAGATCTCTGTAACTATATTATATGTGTGTGTGTGCTCAATCACTTCAGTCATGTCTGATTCTTTGCAACCCCATGGACTCTATAGCTCACCACACTTCTCAGTCTATGGGATTCTCCAGGCAAGAATACTGGAGTGGGTTGCCATGACTTCCTCCAGGGGACCCTCCCAACGGAGAGATTGAACCTCTGTCTCCTACATTGCAGGTGGATTCTTCACCACTGTGCTACCAGGGAAGCCCAACTATATTATATACGTAACAACAGAGATGAACCTCAAAATAATTATGTTGAGTGGAATAAGACGGATAGAAAGAGCATATACTGTATGATTTCGTGTATATAAAATGCTAGAGGCAAATAGATGGGGAAACAGTGGAAACAGTGTCAGATTTTATTTTGGGGGGCTCCAAAATCACTGCAGATGGTGATTGCAGCCATGAAATTAAAAGACACTTACTCCTTGGAAGGAAAGTTATGACCAACCAAGATGGCATATTAAAAAGCAGAGATGTTACTTTGCCAACAAAGGTTCGCCTAGTCAAGGCTATGGTCTTTCCTGTGGTCATGTATGGATGTGAGGGCTGGACTGTGAAGAAGGCTGAGCACCGAAGAATTGATGCTTTTGAACTGTGGTGTTGGAGAAGACTCTTGACAGTCCCTTGGACTTCAGGGAGATCCAACCAGTCCATCCTAAAGGAAATCAGTCCTGGGTGTTCATTGGAAGGAATGATACTAAAGCTGAAACTCCAGTACTTTGGCCACCTCATGTGAAGAGTTGACTCATTGGAAAAGACTTTGATGCTGGGAGGGACTGGGGGCAGGAGGAGTAGGGGACGACAGAGGATGAGATGGCTGGATGGCATCACCGACTCAATGGGTGTGAGTTTGAGTGAACTCCGGGAGTTGGTGATGCACAGGGAGGCCTGGTGTGCTGCAATTCATGGGGTCTCAAAGAGTTGGACATGACTAGTGACTGAACAGAACTGAACTTTTAAAAAAATGCAACCTTTTAAAATTCAACCAAAATACTGTGTTAGGTTGAAGCAGAAGCATAAATGTTTTATATACATGAAATCATACAGTATATGCTCTTTTTGTTTGTCTTATTTCACTCAGCATAATTATTTGAGATTCATTTCTGTTGTTAGGTGTTCATTTTAAAAGAGTTGAATCTAAAAGGTTAGATTTTCTTTTTAAATTGAAGTATAGTTGACTTATTTGACTTATGTTGTGTTAATTTCAGGTGTACAGCAGAGTGATTCATGCATTCTGTTTCAGATTCTTTTCCCTTAGAGCTTGCTACAAAATAAAATATAAAATTTTTAAATAACAACATATTGTTTAAGTGTAGGTTAACCACAAGCATTTAGATGCAGTGTGACTGGGCATAATTCAGAGATACAGGAATCCAGGCAATCATTCGTGATATTTTGGGAGCACTTCCTGATGGCAGGAGGACCTAGAGATAGCATCATTACATCAACCTCATCACTAAGTGGAAAAGCGTAAGCTTCTTTGGAAAGGGCTTTAAAAGGCTGGACTCTGCATAAAATGGAAATCTTGGCCAGTGGAATAGGGCTGGACTGCACTATTGCCAAAGGTTATCCAGGAGACTAGGGAGGGACTGGACACCATCCACTGATTTATGAGTAGGGCACCTTCTGAGAGGAACATGGAATAATATCAGCCTGAATAAAGGCCAGTCACTCTTGTTCTTACCTTGCTTCAGCACCATCAGAATATGAATTCAGCAGCTCCAGGGTGGCCCCTTTCACCCAGTTCTGCTCTAGCCAGGTTTCTCTCACAGTGCTCAGACAAGCCAGGAGAGACAGATTGCTCCACAGGGTCCTTTAAAGCCTCCGAAGATGAGTCATAGAAAGCAACAGTGTAGTGGACATTTGACTAAAAAGAAAGACATCTGGATTTTAACCCAGATCTGGTGTGTATTAACTGGGTGACTATGAATATATCAGATTCTCCTCCTGAGTCTCATTTCCTCGACAGTCAAATGAAGGAACTGAACTATGTGATCTTGAAAATCTCTTCATACTATGCATCTAATATAGTGGGATAATAAAGTCTTAGAGGATGAAAGGCCTAGTTGTGGTCATGTCAAGAACCATGTAGACAATCTAAGTTGAACTGTCATGTGTAACTCTATGCACTACAGCATAGCCAGCCATCCACTCATCCATGCTTCCAACCATCCATCCAACCATCCATCCATCCATCTATTCATCCATCCAATAAATATTTAGCCAACACAAATATGTATCAATAATGTCAGATATGCAGATGACACCAACCTTATGGCAAAAAGTGAAGGAGAACTAAAGAACCTCTTGATGAAAGTAAAAGAGGAGAGTGAAAAAGTTGGCTTAAAACTCAACGTTCAGAAAACTAAGATCATGGCACCTGGTCCCATCACACCAAGGCAAATAGATGGGGAAACTGTAAGATTTTATTTTGGGGGGCTCCAAAATCACTGGAGATGGTGACTGCAGCCATAAAATTAAAAGACGCTTGTTCCTTGGAAGAAAAGTTACGACCAAATTAAACAGAATATTAAAAATCAGAGACATTACTTTGCCAACAAAGGTCCGTCTAGTCAAGGCTATGGTTTTTCCAGTGGTCATGTATGGATGTGAGAGTTGGACTATAAAGAAAGCCGAGCACGGAAGAATTGATGCTTTTGAACTGTGGAGTTGGAGAAGACTCTTGAGAGTCCCTTGGACTGCAAGGAGATCCAGCCAGTCAATCTTGAAGGAAATCAGTCCTGAATATTCAATGGAAGGACTGATGTTGAAGCTATAACTCCAATACTTTGGCTACCTGATGCAAAGAACTGACTCATTTGAAAACACCCTGATGCTTGGAAAGATTAAAGGTGGGAGGAGAAGGGGACGACAGAGGATAAGGTGGTTGAATGACATCACTGACTCAGTGGATATGAATTTGAGTAAACTCCAGGAGTTGTGACGGACAGGGAGGCCTGGCATGCTGCCGTCCATGGAGTCACAAAGAGTTGGATGGGACTGTGTGACTGAAATGAACTGAACTGAATATGTGCAAGACATTTTGCTTGGCAATGGAGACAGGAAGATGAATGTTATCCAACTCCTTTCCTCAAGATGCTTACAGCTCACTGAGAGAAAACCATCTATTTACAACATTTGATAATTTCAATTAAAATATGTTAATATCAGAGATGTATTTTGGTAATATTTTGATTTTAAGAATCTTAACAGAGAAAGAGGAAAATAATTCTTGTAGTTGAAACAATTGAATATGGGTACATTTAGGGCAAAGGGCATTTCAGAAAGTGCCACATGGAGATGATATATGAGGGAGGGATTAAAACTGTTAATCTCAAGCATTGTCCTCTTGGGAAACACATGGTCATCCTTTTTCCTTAGCCTATCATACTTCTTATATGTAATAATTACTCAGCAAGCATTTGGAAAGAAAAAGAGGAAAGAGAAGAAAATTCTAATTCTACTCTCCACACAGCTAAGCAGGTAACCACCAATTTTCCCTATTAGAAGAGACCCAAACTGGGAAGCCACAAACTTTCTAAGTGAAGGGTATATCATTTTGAATTGACCAAATTTAATTAATCCAATATTATTAACTTACATTCTTAAATGTAAAGGTGAGGCCTTTAAACCTGAGGTTTATCTTCATAAAAAAGCATTTATTTTTGAGGTTTAGGTCATAAACACTAATATGTTTACTTATTAGCATCTAAATTTTCCAGAGATGGCTTTAAATCAATATATTTGTTTTCAAAAAAATTTTCCTTTATTCTTTTCAGTTTTATCAGAATAACTCAGCTTTAGGTGAATTGATTAAAAGAGAAGAAACAGCTTATACCAACAGAAAAACTTTGACCAACACTTTTAATTTTTGTCCTCAACTTATACAGTTGACGATAGTAGTAAGTGAACAGTATGTGTTGTATGCTAAGTTGCTTCAGTCATGTCCAACTCTTTGTGACCCCATGGACTGAAGCCCACCAGGCTCCTCTGTCCATGGAATTCTCCAAGCAAGAATATTGAAGTGAGTTGCCTTGCCCTCCGCCAGGGGATCTTCCCAACCCAGGGATCTAACCGGCATCTCTTGTTTCCTGCATTGACAGGCGGGTTCTTTATCACTAGCGCCACCTGGGAAGCCCATAGGCCTGTTTTAATAGTTTAACCTTATGTGTTTAGCTATTCAACAGCCTGGGTGAAGTCTGCTCCCCTCTCTGACTTCCCTGAAGCCAGCAAGCCGGGTCATGTGGCTGGCTGACCTCCCAGCACCACCTACCTCCACTCCATGAGATGCCATCAGATCCCACCCAAAGGAGCCAGTCTTCCCCATGAAACAATGAGTAATTCTTACAAGACACAAGTGGAGCTCTGTTACTGTGGCACAGGAAGGCTTGATAAGATCTCCCAGCCACAGCATTCTTTTGTGTCAGCAGACGTAAGTGGGATGTTCCTTCTGCGGCTCTTACGGAGCAAGAGGAAGCAGGCTCTGAAACACAATGTTCATTGAAATTGGCTTTCATCTAAGGAATCCCATGGTGGCTCCTGCTTCATGATGTGCATTCTGTCTGCAGCTGAGCTCTCTTGATGCATTTCCGTTGTTTGTTCTGGGGGGAAGGCAGCACCTTTATGAGGCTCACTCACTCTTAGTAGGTAAAGGGCATCACATTGTGCTAGACAAAGCATACAGTGTCAGGATGTCTCCAGTGAGTCTGGAGCCTAGAAGGAACATTACAAATAAAATTTAAAAAAACAGTCAAAGCCTCTGCCATCCTGGCTCAATGATGAAGAACTAGCTCTGTCAGAGAAGAGACATAAAGCCTCCGGGATGACCTTTGGGCAGCATATGCATGCTTGGTGACTTTTGGAGCAGGAAGTATTTGTTGCTTTAGTTATTACAGTGGGCACAATGCCACAGGCCACAGATGGTGGTACTTAACTGTAGTCTGAGTGCTGTGGGCACTCAGGGAATCTTCCCAGAAGCAAGTCTGCCTTCATTGTTTATCAGGCGGGGAACTCTGGTTCTCAAAGGACAAGAAAGGGGAAGAGGAAGTAATCCACAGCATTAAAGCGTGAGTAAGAAGTTTCTCCATCCTGTTGTCCTGGTTTATTAACAATTCATCTTCTTTTCAGAGAAAAATATTCAGGATTCAGTAAAGAGTCTCTGATTAAGAAGAGGTCTAAATCAGTACATGAAACAAGCCAACACTGTTTAGTCCATTTTTCCTTTTTCAGACCTCTCTTCCCACCTATCGTTGCCCTTTCTTTACTGTACTCCACCTGTACCAACCAATTTATAATACAAAGGAACCTAAACAGTTAACTCACAGTATGGATAGAAGAGTGAACATGAAAATTTTCCACTTCCATGGCACTTTAACTCTGCATAAATACTGTTTTTCTTTTGACTCTCAAAACAAGCTGGTGAAGTTAGGTAGGCATTGTCTATTTCAGCAGCAGTGGGAATCAGCAGAGAGACATAACAAGGTCAGAGACCCTTAAATCTCATAAAGAACTGGCAAGCAGTTCATGAAGGAAAAGTCATCTGTAGGATTCCTGGCCAAGGCCTTGATCATCAAACTGGTTCCCCCAGGCATGTAGACAGCTTGATCATCAATCTTCAATCTGACCATCAAGGCTTGCTAAAGTCTGTATGAGTCTGTATAAACACATGTCTATGTGTTTATGTGAAGGTAGCTGTGACAGAGGTACATACATACAGCAGATACTGATATTGGAAAACTCGAAAAACCTGAAAATTATTTCTTGGGGGCCACTATACTTGTTCTAATCTAAAAAGAACAGACATCAATTTTATAAGTGAAGTAGGACATAAGAAAACGACAACCCGGGCAGTTAACTTTCCCAAGAAGGGAAAAGATTCAAAAAAATCCTAAGAAATAAAAATTCTAGCTAAACCTCATAAGTAGAACCTAAAACTGCTCTCTGAATGGCTTATCTTTAGCTGAGCTAATAATGAAACTCTTGAATACCTGGAAATTTTGTGGAGTCTTCTCTGGGATATCCTTGGGAAAAGATTTGCCCAAATCTAGGTATTGTAAAAGATTCTGGTGACCTTTCCCCTATATCTGACTTGAGGAGCTCATTCCTGATTTCAATAGGTTTCTGGAAAAGAGAATTTATATTGGCAGTTGGCTTTGGATAGAAAGCACCCGTCTATCTAACGATCACTTTCTATCTATCATCCTTTTCCTTCAACCATGGTTAAGAGAATAAAACAGAAATGAAATTATAAGATGGATAATGAGTAGCAAAGTTTTGTAAAGGGATTTGTGCATTGAGTGTGATATTCAGAGGTTCTTTCTAATTTTAAGATTCTATGACTTTAAAAATCCTAGGAGAACAATGCTAGTGCATAAAATTTCTATACATATATTGGTGTTCTCTGGGTTAGGACCACATAAATAATATCCAGAAGAAAAGATATCATATATTTTATTAAAGCACATCTGATTCAGTTAATTTAATTAACTTATTTATTCAAGTTTTATTGTGATATAATTGATGTTCAGTACTATATAACTTGGGGCTTCCTTGGTGGCTCAGATGGTAAAGGGAGACCTGGGTTCAGTCCCTATGTCAGGAAAGATACCCTGGAGAAGGGAATGGCTACCCATTCCAGTATTATTTCCTGGAGAATTCTATGGACAGAGGAGCTTGTGGATTACAGTCTACAGGGTTTCAAAGAGTCAGACATAACTGAGAGACTAACACTTTCATTTTTTTTTACTATATAAATTGAAGGTATACAGCATAATGATTTGATCTACATGCATCATGAAATGATAACATACTAAGTTTAGTGACCATCCATCATCTCATATAGATACAAAATGAAATAAATAGAAAAATCTATTTTTCCTTGTAATGAGAACTGTGAGGATTTACTTATGCTTGAGATGATACTTAAGGCTTAAAAAGTAATTATCTGGGTGAAGAAGACAGGGAAGGAGATCTAAATAGAAGGACTAACATGAGAGATGTAAGGGGATCTGAAACACTAGGCACATTTGAAAACCTATGGTAGTGGTTTGGTTGCTAAGATGTGTCTGACTCTTGAAACACCATGGACTATAGCCTGCCAGGCTCCTCTGTCCATAGGATTCTCCAGGCAAGAATACTGGAGTGGGTTGCCATTTCCTTCTTCAGAGGATCTTCCTGACCCAGGAATCAAACCCAGGTCTCCTGCACTGCAGACAGATTCTTTACCAAATGAACTATGAGGAAAGTCCGAAAAACTATAAATAACAATATTTCTGGAATGTTGACAGTAAGGCAGAAATGGGGCAGGGTACATCTATAGGGGCCAGTCATGAAAACTTCTCTCAGACTTTAAAGTTTCTGTTAGGATATGGATAAAAGAAATCAGAAGAGGATTTAGTTCTTAGCATTTTCTGATACTAAGACTCCAGGAATTCGATGGTGTGAGATTTGGGATCAAAGCAACTGAAAAGGCAAGACTGAGGTTATACTAAGATCAAAAGATTTACTTTAAGGTGATGAAAGGCAGCAGCTAGAATTGCAGGCAGGGCTAAAACATTATTGACATCTTGGTCAGTAGGTTGTAGCCTCTTATGAGAACTTTAAACAGTATTAGTGATGTGACTCATTTTTTTTTTCTTTCTCAGAAACCAATAGGACATCTACAAAGTCCTAGATCCTGACTGCAATTCTGTGTGTCTAAGAATAAATGAGAAAAAAACAGAACACAAGAAAAAAGAGAAAAGGAAAGGATCAAACTCTGCAGGATATTTGTAGCATATTTTTAGTGACCTCAAATTATGAGATTAAAGATGGAATGAAAAGGAAATGGTTTTGAAGGTAGATATTTGAATACAAGCTCCTGAACTTGCTCTGTGGGAAGTAATGAAAGCAAAGATAACTTAAATTTGTATGTGTTTAGAAAATTGAAAACAAGTAGGAATATTGAGACCACTCTGGTTGGAAAACTGATGGAAACTATTGCTATTAAAATAATTTCAGAATAAGGCAAGAAAGAACCTCATTAAAACCTTTATTTATTAAAACCTCAATAAACAGTCCACCAGGCCTTTGGAGAGAAGAAGCTTGAGGAATTCCTTAGTGTCTCACCTCCACTCCATTCTTCCCAAACTACATCTTTTAATGACTTAGCAAAATGAATTAGCAGGCAGCTCTGGAGCAACGAGGGTCAGCTGTATAATTTGCAGCTGCTGCTGCTGCTGCTGCTAAGTCGCTTCAGTCATGTCCGACTCTGTGCGACCCCATAGACAGCAGCCCACAAGGCTCCCCTATCCCTGGGATTCTCCAGGCAAGAACGCTGGAGTGGGTTGCCATTTCCTTCTCCAATGTATGAAAGTGGAAAGTGAAAGTGAAGTCGCTCAGTCGTGTCTGACTCTTAGCGACCCCATGGACTGCAGCCCACCAGACTCCTCGGTCCATGGGATTTTCCAGGCAAGAGTACTGGAGTGAGGTGCCATTGCCTTCTCCATAATTTGCAGGGCCCAGAACAAAATGAAAATGCAGAATCTCTTATTCAAAAAGCAGAAAACAATGTACTACCACATTTAGAGATGAAACTTTGGATATATTTAGATATAAAGCTTTTCCCTTTCTTCCACAGTCTCTCTCTTGACTTGTCATGGTGTTTTATTAATTTTTTATTTAATGCCATTATAAATTGAGAAAAGATAAAACTTTAAATTCTCATCATGAATTTTATCATTCATCTTTATATTATGCATGCCAGTCTTAAATACAAAAGTAAAAGCAGTAAAGTGCTTTTATTTTATGTAATTATGTAATTTGTATTTTGTAGCTCATACATGAATATGTATTTTGTGGAAGAGTGAAAATGCTACAGTATACTAACTCAACTGTTTTTATTTCACTTCTCAATATTCATCCATTCTGCTAACATGCTATACCTTCAACTACTAGATGGGTAAAAAAGGACTAAACAGAAAAGTAATAATAGATCACTCTATCTTTCTGATTCCTTTATGTCATGATTGCTAGCACATGTGATCAGCTAAACAAGCGTAAGAAAGGACGTGATAGAGTTCCTTACTTGTTCTTGTTTCTTAGAACTCCATTGTTTCCTATCTACATTTGAAGCGAGTTCTCATGCAAAAGGAAAGCATGACCTCTCATGGCTGTCAGACTGCCTCCCCCACCACTCCCTTAGTCATAGACCTAATTAATACACTTTTCTTGTACTTGCTTTGAGTCTCAGTGAATTGCTATGCTTTGCTCAAGGGTAATCATGAACACTTGATGAGAATGGGGCAGAATTGAGTCAGCAATCACACATAGTTTATGTATCTTCCCTGCTCATGCACATGTTCCATTGTTCTTTTTGGTTTCACATAAAAAACACGAGTTTGAGAATAAAATTAAGAATCTTAAATTGGCAAAAATAGACCATTAAACCAAGCCAAAGGCTCTCCTGAGCACTTTGCATGTCCATGAATCCAGCCCTGGGGGCAAAAGACTAATACTCCTAACTCTTCCTTAACTGTTGTCTTGAGAAACTTCTTCTTCCCAATAATTATTTCTTATTTTGACCACAGAGCTATTTCAGAAAATCTTTTTGGGATCAGCAAAGTCTCCTCCAATTTATAATCCTGCCTCACAGAAGCAAGGCAGCAAGACTAACAGCAGGGCAATTGATAATTCATCCTCGTAGAAACTAGGCAGTAAGACTAACCCACTGCAGGGAAATACACATGGAGAAATAATCTAGCTACCTGAGTCGAAGACTTTTTATTAGAGATGAAGATAGAAATGATTTGCATTGATATCTTAATGACTATTACCAATTTTAACCTCAGTCACTCAGAATTCTTCAACAGTTATTGTTATAGCTAGTCCATTGTCTATTTCTTATTTTGGGCAGAGGAAATCCAAGCCCATAGGGCTCCCTCATCAACCAGGGATCGAGATGGAAGAACAGTGCAAGAGGAAATAGGCTGAATGTTATCCCTGACTTTTTTCAATACAGGGATAAGACACTGGGACACAGCAAGCCTCTTCTTAGGAGAGAGGGATGTAAAGATTGTCTCTTTCCTCCTTTGAGTTGCAACCGTAGCATTTTGAGGAATACTGCCGTAGAATGTGGCTTATTTTAAAGAAATTTCTTGGTGATAGTATCAGTAACTTATATGGCTATTTGTATACGCCAGCTAGCATCTATAATTTTGTATATGTTAAGTTAGAATCCCCTATGGAAAAAGAGCTAATATTGAAGTACCCAGTATGAGGCATGCTGAACACATTTCCTTATCAGAAAAAAAAAAAAAAAAAAATGGGAAGGCACTCATCCAGGAACTCATAAAAGACACTGCAGAGAATGTCGATTCACTGTTTTAGCCTCTGCATCTGGAGAGTTATTTATAGCCAAATCTTGATTATCAGTGGTAAAAGAGAAAAGGGAAAGAATAGAGTATTGGAAACCATGCATCATTCACAAACCTTATTTTAAACAGTGGTTTTTGAATGTCATTTTTCTATCAAAATTTCCACCAGACTTAACTAACAAAGAGTCGATTGAGAACTTGATGTTTAACTTCTTTTTATGTCATCTGCTGACCTGTAGGAATAAATGTCAAAGACTGGATCAGAGCGTTGTCGGGTAGTCATAAACAAACAAGGGATAACAAACAAATGAGCTATTGCACATTGCTATGAAAAAAAATGACTAATTTACTTTGACTTTACATAACTACATCATACAGCTATAGGAGCTCACAAAGAACACTGAGCCTAATGTTTGGAGAATAGTTACTTCATTTACCACTTATCTTTTAAATTTCAAATCATATCTTATTACAGAAATGTGAATTCACTCAAAGTTAGCAAGAAGTAATTGGCTAGAAAATAATTGCTGATTCTTTACCCTTTCTTCCCCTGCTGAATCGTGATGAGTAACTGAAAGGCCAAGTCTAGATTTTAGAAGGAAAGTTTCTGAAAAGTCTACTCTGTATTTTAAGTCAGCTTATAAGGAAGAGCTCACAGAATGGACCGGACCACCTGTTTAGACCTTTGATAAAAACCTTTGAACCTTACTTGTGGCAGAAATTCTCCCCGGAATGCAGTCTTGCTTTAGTATTTAAATTAATTAACAATTGATGATGTTTAGAATACCACAAATTCGTCAAATGCCTAAGGCATTCGGGTCTATTGCCTATCTGAATCAGAGTCAGTCTATGCCCTCTAAGTTGTGTCTTTAATCCAGAAAGTCACACAATGAGCACATGATTCTAAGATGCATATCCATTGACCTTAAACTCCTTACCACACTTCCAAGGAATCGCTTTCAACAAGGTATCTGACTTAGGCGCTTGTCACCCAGTCGTGTCCAACTCTTTGTGACCCCATGGACTGTAGCCCACAAAGCTCCTCTGTCCATGGGATTTTTCAGGTCAAAAATACTGGAATGGGTTGCCATTTCCTACTCTAAGGGATCTTACCAACCCAGGAACTGAACCCACATCTCCTGTGTCTTCTACATTGCAGGCAAATTCTTTACCTGCTGAGCCATCTGTAAAGTCAAAAACAAGGTATGGATGCTGTATTCAATTTCTTTCCAGTTACAGTAGATTTATAATGTCATTTGCTGAAACTCATTTGTATAGAAACATTTACTGAGTCTATTATATGCCATGCTCTATGCTAAGTGCTCATTTAATATTGACTCAAAAACCCATGACGCTAGTTTTATTTTCACACTCACTTGCCAATGAGAAAACAAGAACCCAGTAAATTATATAGTTTGCTAAGAACACACATCTATAAAGTGGTGGAGATTGACATGGCCCCATGCTTTCTTACACTGAGGCTTGAGCTCTTACTCATTCTTCTACATTGAACCCTACTTCATTGTACAAGAAGATGCTGTATTTGGTAGCATCACACAGGCTAGGCATAATACATTTTCAACAGATTACTGAACTGTATAGACATCTTTCTACCTGCAATGCAGGAGACCTGGATTCAATCCCTGGGTTGAGAAGATCTCCTGGAGGAGGGCATGGCAATCCTCTCCAGTATTTTTGCCTGGGAAATCCCATGTGTGACTAAACACAGCACAGCATAGACCTGCTATGCTATGCTAAGTCGCTTCAGTCGTGTCCGACTCTGTGCGACCCCGTCCCTGGGATTCTCCAGGCAAGAATACTGGAGTGGGCTGCCATTTCCTTCTCCAATGCATGAAAGAGAAAAGTGAAAGTGAAGTCGCTCAGTCATGTCCGACTCTTAGCGACCCCATGGACTGCAGCCCACCAGGCTCCTCTGTCCATGGATTTTCTAGGCAAGATTACTGGAGTGGGGTGCTTAGGTCCAAAATGTTGGAAGATGCTACTATCAGAACTTAAAAGGGCAAAATCAGGAAAAAGAGGGCAAAGAAAACAAACCGTTGGTTCTGAGCAATAACACATTTTTATGAGAAGGTGAGTAGGTAGGTTGATTGATCAAGAAAAGAGAGGAAGTAATTGGTCTCCAAAAAGAGTTGGTAGCTTACTACACACATGCTTGAGATGGCACTGGCATGATTTTTATTGCCACGGGGGTTGATTCCTAGTGTAAGTACTTTTTCACTCTTGCCGCTGCGAGTAGGTCACAAATATGAAATGCCCAATTTTCTAAAAGCAAAAAGTCAACTATATTTCCCATTTACCATTTCTCTTTCTCCATTCTTTCTTATTCCTACTGTTGTTCCTAGTCTGTTCAGAATAAAATGAATCTCTGATCTAGCCCATAGATAGAGTGGACACACCACTTGTTGAAAGTAGTTAATCTCCAATCTGAAAAATTCATAAACTAAATTTCAGTCCCTAAACTATCATGAAATCAATTAGACTCTCATCAATAAGACTCTTGTCAAAAGCTTAGGGTTAGTGTTTATTTGGCAGGACTACAAATCTAAGGGCTTCCCAGGTGGTGCTAGCGGTAAAGAAGACACCTGACAATGCAGGAGATGAAGGAGATGTGGGTTCTATCCCTGGGTGAGGAGCATCCCCTGGAGGAGGGCATGGCAACCCACTTCAGTATTCTTGCCTGGAGAATCCCATGGACAGAGGAGTCTGGCTGGCTACAGTCCATGGGGTTGCAAAGAGACACGATTGAAGCAACTTAGCATGCACAGACCTAAATGGCACCATCATTTCTGGTATTGTTTCTCTCATGATAAGAAAGTTTTCAGGATTGAGAGTATTCTCTGGAATTATATTTTCAGTCCAAAACAAGAAAAAAAATGACACATAAATTTTGTGTGTCACAATTTTGATGAGATAAACGAATACTGAAGCATAACTTAGTAGCATGAGAATCTTTTGAGAAACTTGTTTTTGACTTGAAGAGAAATAATAGAGCAAGGGTAATTTCTGATCACTGAATGTAGAAGATATTATAATTATCAGTGCCTCTCCATACATGGATAAAACTCCTCTAATTCTAGGCTGCTGGTTTAGAATGTGAGCTGTAAAGTGGGCGATTTCTGTACATTCTCCCACTCAGAAACCCTGTTAAAACAGAAGCAGAGGGATTTGGAAGTGAAAAGCCTTATGTTCAGATAGTAAGCTTTCATTTTGATAATTTTACTTTTATTGGCCACATGATCTCTTCTAAAAAATGTAAGTCATATTTACTTAAATTGTTTAGGTCCTGAAGTTGTTTTTTTAGTGAAAGACAGTGAATATCTGAAAGAGTTGAATTGAGATCCAGATGGGCAATGGATTAAACTATGAAATAGATATTCCTCTGTGGTTAGAAGTAAGTCAGAAGTTGGACCTGACTTATGTTTAAAAACTTGTACAATTTTCAACACTATTTATAGTAACATTGTCATATAACTGTGGAAACAACTTCTTCAGTTTGTCACAATCTCAGCATCTGGTGTGACTTGTTTTATTTTTTCATTTTTTATGATATTAAGTGATAACATTTTGTAAAGTCACATTTCACTGTGGCTGACAATATCTCCTGAGCACAGAGCTTAACAAAACAAAGATTCAATAAGCATGTTGGCTTTGTTTCATATTTTATTTCCTTTTCATAACTTATTGTTTATAAGAATGGCAAGCCTTCTGATATTCCTTAGAATATAGAATTAACCAATTAACCTTAGAATATAGAATTAAGTTACTGTATGTAAACACTTTTGTTTAAAAGTGAGTGAACAAATGACACTGTGATTTTTACCAATAATTAAGTAGACATTTCATTAAAAAAAATTGTTTAAGCTTTTATTCTTTAGGGAGCTGTTTCTTTTTTGGCTGCATCAGGGCTTAGCTGCAGCATGCAGGGATCTTCACTGAGGTGTGTGTGCTCTTTGCTGCAGTGCATGGGCTTCTTTCTTGTTGTGGGTTGCTATCTCAGTAGTTGAGGCATATAGGCTTAGTTGCCATGGCACGTGGGATCTTAGTTCCCAACCAGGGATCAAACCAGCATCCCCTGCATTGGAAGGTGGATTCTCAACCACTCAACCACCATGGAAGTCCCAAGTAGCCCTTTTGAAACAGGCTTCACTTCTTTCACTTTCAGAGTAAATTAAGCTTGAGTTAAGATGGCTTGATTATTCAAAATTATTTGACTCAATTTTTCTTTGTTTTGATTCTGAGATAAATACCACAACTTTCTTTTCATGCTTTCTCTGTTACACCAAAGATTACCTATTTCAGAATAAAATATTTAGTGAAATAAAATAATGGTTAAAAGGTTGTATTTCATAGAAAAACAGAATCATTGAGTTGTTAGAATTTTGCCATGTGCTGACTAAAAAAGCATTCACTGGATTTTAAGTGTATTTTCCACTTACGGAAAAAAACATTTATGAAAAAATAACATTCACGTGGGAAAAGAGAAAAATCAACTCATCACTGCTTCATCATTTCTACACAGAATGATAGATTGGGAAAAAGCACTCGTTATTTTCCTGGCAAATAATCAAGGAAAGAGAGAAATTCTAATGAAGAATATTTCTGTTTTACAAGAGGAAAGAAGAGGTAAAAGTTTGAAACCACTGAAGATTAATTTCTGTGTAAAAGTCAGCTGCATACACTCAATAGCTGAACTTTGTTCCCTTCTGGAATCAGACCAAGGTTAGAAGTTTCAATTTTGGTTCCTAACTTCCAGAAAATTGGGACACATTTTGTTTGTGTAAGTCCAGATATCTTCTCCTCCTGCCCTCAATCCCTCCCAGCATCAGAGTCTTCTCCAATGAGTCAACTCTTCACATGAGGTGGCCAAAATACTGGAGTTTCAGCTTTAGCATCATTCCTTCCAAAGAAATCCCAGGGCTGATCTCCTTCAGAATGGACCGGTTGGATCTCCTTGCAGTCCAAGGGACTCTCAAGAGTCTTCTCCAACACCACAGTTCAAAAGCATCAATTCTTCGGCGCTCAGCCTTCTTCACAGTCCAGCTCTCACATCCATACATGACCACAGGAAAGACCATAGCCTTGACTAGGCGAACCTTTGTTGGCAAAGTGATGTCTCTGCTTTTGAATATACTATCTAGGTTGGTCATAACTTTCCTTCCAAGGAGTAAGCGTCTTTTAATTTCATGGCTGCAGTCACCATCTGCAGTGATTTTGGAGCCCAGAAAAATAAAGTCTGACACTGTTTCCACTGTTTCTCCATCTATTTCCCATGTAGTGATGGGACCAGATGCCATGATCTTCGTTTTCTGAATGTTGAGCTTTAAGCCAACATTTCACTCTCCACCTTCACCTTCATCAAGAGGCTTTTGAGCTCCTCTTCACTTTCTGCCATAAGGGTGGTATCATCTGCATATCTGAGGTTATTGATATTTCTCCCGGCAATCTTCATTCCAGCTTGTGTTTCTTCCAGTCCAGCATTTCTCATGATGCACTCTGCATATAAGTTAAATAAACATGGTGACAATATGCAGCCTTGACGTACTCCTTTTCCTATTTGGAACCAGTCTGTTGTTCCATGACCAGTTCTAACTGTTGCTTCCTGACCTGCATACAGATTTCTCAAGAGGAAGATCAAGTGGTCTGTTATTCCCATCTCTCTCAGAATTTTCCACAGTTTATTGTGATCTACACAGTCAAAGGCTTTGGCATAGGCAATAAAGCAGAAACAGATGTTTTTCTGGAACTCTCTTGCTTTTTCCATGATCCAGCAGATGTTGGCAATTTGATCTCTGGTTCCTCTGCCTTTTCTAAATCCAGCTTGAACATCAGGAAGTTCACGGTTCACATATTGCTGAAGCCTGGCTTGGAGAATTTTGAACATTACTTTACTAGCGTGTGAGATGAGTGCAATTGTGCGGTAGTTTGATCACTCTTTGGTATTGCCTTTCTTTGGGATTGGGATGAAAACTGACCTTTTCCAATCTTGTGGCCACTGCTGAGTTTTCCAAATTTGGTGGCATATTGAGTGCAGCACTTTCACAGCATCATCTTTCAGGATTTGGAATAGCTCCACTGGAATTCCATCACCTCCACTAGCTTTGTTCCTAGTGATGCTTTCTAAGGCCCACTTGACTTCACATTTCAGGATGTCTGGCTCTAGGTCAGTGATCACACCATCATGATTATCTGGTTCTTGAAGCTCTTTTTTGTACAGTTCTTCTGTGTATTCTTGCCACCTCTTCTTAATATCTTCTGCTTCCGTTAGGTCCATACCATTTCTGTCCTTTATCGAGCCCATTTTTGCATGAAATGTTCCTTTGGTATTTCTGATTTTCTTGAATAGATCCTTAGTCTTTCCCATTCTGTTGTTTTCCTCTATTTCTTTGCATTAATCACTGAAGAAGGCTTTCTTATCTCTTCTTGCTATTCTTTGGAACTCTGCATTCAGATGCTTATATCTTTCCTTTTCTCCTTTGCTTTTCGATTCTCTTCTTTTCACAGCTATTTACAAGGCCTCCCCAGACAGCCATTTTGCTTTTTTGCATTTCTTTTCTATGGGGACGGTCTTGATTCCTGTCTCCTGTACAATGTCACGAACCTCATTCCATAGTTCATCAGGCACTCTATCTATCAGATCTAGGCCCTTAAATCTATTTCTCACTTCCACTGTATAATCATAAGGGATTTGATTTAGGTCATACCTGAATGGTCTAGTAGTTTTCCCTACTTTCTTCAATTTAAGTCTGAATTTGGCAATAAGGAGTTCATGGTCCGAGCCACAGTCAGCTCCTGGTCTTGTTTTTGCTGATTGTATAGAGCTTCTCCATCTTTGGCTGCAAAGAATATAATCGATCTGATTTCGGTGTTGACCATCTGGTGATGTCCATGTATAGAGTCTTCTCTTGTGTTGTTGGAAGAGGGTATTTGCTATGACCAGTGCATTTTCTTGGCAAAACTCTATTAGTCTTTGCCCTGCTTCATTCCGTATTCCAAGGCCAAATTTGCCTGTTACTTCAGGTGTTTCTTGACTTCCTACTTTTGCATTCCAGTCCCCTATAATGAAAAGGACATCTTTTTTGGGTGTTAGTTCTAAAAGGTCTTGTAGGTCTTCATAGAACCATTCAACTTCAGCTTCTTCAGCGTTACTGGTTGGGGCATAGACTTGGATTACTGTGATATTGAATGATTTGCCTTGGAAACGAACAGAGATCATTCTGTCGTTTTTGAGATTGCATCCAAGTACTGCATTTCGGACTCTTTTGTTGACCATGATGGCCACTCCATTTCTTCTGAGGGATTCCTGTCCACAGTAGTAGATATAATGGTCATCTGAGTTAAATTCACCCATTCCAGTCCATTTTAGTTCACTAATTCCTAGAATGTCAACATTCACTCTTGCCATCTCTTGTTTGACCACTTCCAATTTGCCTTGATTCATGGACCTGACATTCTAGGTTCCTATGCAATATTGTTCTTTACAGCATCGGACTTTACTTCTATCACCAGACACATTTACAGCTGGGTATTCTTTCTGCTTTGGTTCCATCCCTTCATTCTTTCTGGAGTTATTTCTCCACTGAACTCCAGTAGCATATTGGGCCCCTACTGACCTGGGGAGTTTCTCTTTCAGTATGCTATCATTTTGCCTTTTCATACTGTTCATGGGGTTCTCAAGGCAAGAATACTGAAGTGGTTTGCCATTCCCTTCTCCAGCGGACCACACCCTGTCAGATCTCTCCACCATGACCCGCCCATCCTGGGTTGCCCCACGGGCATGGCTTAATTTCATTGAGTTAGACAAGGCTGTGGTCCTGGTGTGACTAGATTGACTAGTTTTCTGTGAGTATGGTTTCAGTGTATTTGTCCTCTGATGCCCTCTTGCAAGACCTACCGTCTTACTTGGGTTTCTCTTACCTTGGGCGTGGGGTATCTCTTCCCGGCTGTTCCAGCAAAGCACAGCCATCGCACCTTACCTTGGACGAGGGGTCTCTCCTCACCGCCGCCCTTCCTGACCTTGGGGGAGGGGTATCTCCTCACCGCCGCCCTTCCTGACCTCGGTCGTGGGGTAGCTCCTCTCGGCCGTGCTTAGTGCGCCAGTCCTCACCGCCGTCCTTCCTCGGTCGTTGGGTAGCTCCTCTAGGGCGGGCTCTCCGCGCAGCAGGCCAGGGGCTCTCAGTGCGCCGCTCGCGGGTAGGCCGGGAGAAGGGGACGACAGAGGATGAGATGGCTGGATGGCATCACTGACTCGATGAATGTGAGTCTGAGTGACCTGCGAGAGCTGGTGATGGATAGGGAGGCCTGGCGTGCTGCAGTTCATGGGGTCGCAAAGAGTCGGACACGACTGAGCGACTGATCTGATCTGATCAGTTTTTTAGCAAAATCAAAGTTCTTGCCTATTACCTATGAAGAAAGAGCTTAGCTGGAGAAATTCTTAAAATAACATTCAAACACAATCCACCTCACCTCACTTTATCTTTCTTTAGATCAAACTAATGAGTCCCTTTGGAAATCAAAACAGACAACTACCACCACTACAGTAAAATTTAATAAGATATGTGAATGCATAGCAAAAATACATTTGCATTTTGATGTAAGTTATCTTTAAGACTTTCTCCAATATCTATCCTCTTAGGGTTTGTCTCCCAGTCTCAAAGTCAAATACTAGCAAGTGTGGATGTCAAACTATTTAAAAATAAGTTTAAGTTATAGTGATGAAAATATAAATTGGTGAAAATTTTTTGGAGGGTAACTTGCCAATATTTATCCAGGTATTTCCTCTGCTAGGAGATTTCTAGTTTCAGCTCTGATGTGTAAAGACCTTGGAAGTGGTCACTCTCCTTCTTACAACAAGATAAAGCTGAACAAACTGAAAATCAGTGACTTTTCTTGGACTCATTAGAGAACTGAGGTCACAGAATAGAGAGTCACATTTGCTTACCAGGAGCAGGTGCCCATGAAGTCACAAACACTTACATGACATTTTTGACACATTGCTGGAGGCTGTGTGGCCTAGCCTGAGAGAGAGAAAGTGCTGGGAGTTGCAGAGTTAGAATTGAAATCTGCAAACTCTCTCCGAGTGCAGAGCATTTTGGGAGAGCCATCACTCAAGAGGAAAGTCAAAAACAAGACCAGAGAAATTCAAAGTCACTAGCATCTACTGCTACTTCAAACATGAAACACATCCCAACTCCCTAGCAAATCAACATAAAACCTCACAGTAGGGGCCAACATATTTATTTGCACAATATGACATGTCTGGCTTTCAAGAAAAAACTATAAGGCAAGCCAAATGCAGGGAAAAACACGCTCTGGAGAGACAAAGCAAACATCAGAATCAAACTGAGATGTGACACAGATGTTGAAAGGATCTGTCATGCAAGAAAAGATGGGTAATGCAAGTGGGGAGATGTAAATTCTAAGAAAGAATAAAAATTAAACACTAAAACAAAACCATTGTGTTATGAAATAAAGAATAATTTTGAGAAGCTTATTAGCTGACTGGAAATGGCTGAGGAAAAAATCAATTATCTTAATGATAGGTCAACAGAAACTTCTCAACTGAAATGCAAAGAAACAAAAAGAGGAAAAAAAAAAAAAAGAATATAACATCCAACAACTGTAGTATAATTTTTAAAAATGTAATATACATGTAATTAAAATATCAGAAGGTGAAGAAAAAGAGGGTGTACAGGAAGAAATATTTGAAATAATAATGGAGAAGGATTTTCCAAAATTAATGACTAACACCAAGCCACAGAGCAGCAACGGATAAAACAAACAAACAAACAACAACAACAAAAAAGCAGGATAAATACCAAAAAACATACATCTTGAAATAGAAAAAAGACATTAGTTAAAAACTACGGAAGTCTGAATAACATTTGCACTTTAGTTAATTTTAATTTATCAATATTGGTTCATTAATATAAAATAGACCACACTAATGTAAGATGTTAATATGAGTTGTGTAGTATACGAGAATTGTCTATACTACCTCCACATTTTTATTTTTAAAAAACTAGTCCAAAATAAAAAGTATATTTAAAAAAATGCAAAACATAAAACCCTTTTCAAACAATCTTTTAAAAATACACTACTAGCTATTTATCCTAAACATAGACAAATAAAAACATGCCATGAAAGATTTGCCACTAAGGCTCTATAATTTAAAAATCTGACACTAAGCTGAATGTGCATTAGTATCAGCTTGGTTAAATAAGTTACATTTTATCAATAAAATAGCTGATTGACAGTCATTAAGAAAAAGAAGTAGATTTTATCTGTACTGCTCTAAAAAAAAAAAAACTTCAAGGTGTAGTAAATGAAAAGACAAGGTGAAGAACAAAATGCATTATAAGATACCATTTCAGTTCAGTTCAGTCTCTCAGTCGTGTCCAACTCTTTGTGACCCCATGAATCACAGCATGCCAGGCCTCCCTGTCTATCACCAACTCTCAGAGTTCACTCAAACTCGTGTGAGTCGAGTCGGTGATGCCATCCAGCCATCTTATCCTCTGTTGTCCCCTTCTCCTCCTGTCTTCAATCCCTCCCAGTATCAGGGTCTTTTCCAACGAGTCAACTCTTTGCATGAGGTGGGCAAAGTACTGGAGTTTTAGCTTCAGCATCAGTCCTTCCAATGAACACCCAAGACTGGTCTCCTTTAGGATGGACTGGTTGGATCTCCTTGCAGTCCAAGGGACTCTCAAGAGTCTCCAATAACACCACAGTTCAAAAGCATCAAGTTTTCAGTGCTCAGCTTTCTTCACAGTCCAACTCTCACATCTATACATGACCACAGGAAAAACCATAGCCTTGACTAGATGGACCTTTGTTGGCAAGGTAATGTCTCTGCTTTTCAATATACTATCTAGGTTGGTCATAACTTTCCTTCCAAGGAGTAAGCGTCTTTTAATTTCATGGCTGCAGTCACCATCTGCAGTGACTTTGGAACCCCCCAAAATAAAGTCTGACACTGTTTCCTCATCTATTTGCCATGTGATGGGACCGGATGCCATGATCTTAGTTTTCTGAATGCTGAGCTTTAAGCCAACTTTTTCACTCTCCTCTTTCACTTTCATCAAGAGGTTTTTTAGTTCCTCTTCACTTTTTGCCATAAGGGTGGTGTCATCTGCATATCTGACGTTATTGATATTTCTCCCAGCAATCTTGATTCCAGCTTGTGCTTCTTCCAGCCCAGCGTTTCTCATGATGTACTCTGCAGAGATGTTAAATAAGCAGGGTGACAAATATACAGCCTTGACATACTCCTTTTCCTATTTGGAACCAGTCTGTTGTTCCATGTCCAGTTCTAACTGTTGCTTCCTGACCTGTATATAGGTTTCTCAAGAGGCAGGTCAGGTGGTCTGGTATTCCCATCTCTTTCAGAATTTTCCACAGTTGATTGTGATCCACACAGTCAAAGGCTTTGGCGTAGTCAATAAAACATAAATAGATGTTTTTCTCAAACTCTCTTGCTTTTTTGGTGATCCAGTGGATGCTGGCAATTTGATCTCTGGTTCCTCTGCCTTTTCTAAAACCAGCTTGAACATCTGGAAGTTCACGGTTCACGTACTGCTGAAGCCTGGCTTGGAGAATTTTGAGTATTACTTTACTAGCGTGTGAGATGAGTGCAATTGTGTGGTAGTTTGAGCATTCTTTAGCATTGCCTTTCTTTGGGATCCATTTAAGTATATTTAATTTTTTTTAATTCTATATTTAAATATTGGACAAAGCTTCTCACAAAAAATAGTTCTATGTCCCATTCTTTATCATTTACTCTATCCCTGTGACAACCATTTCCAACTTTTTCATAGCTTATTCCCCTTCATTTAAAAAAGTAGCATGTTTATGCTGCTTTTTCTTGATTTTTTTCAATTTCAGATATTTTCATTAATTTCATATTGTGGATATTGAAAGTTTAAGTGTCTTTCATCCCTATCCCACTTTTCATGCATACTTTATTTCCTCATTTTCTCAGTGAATTGAGAGAATGTAACAATTGCTCACCCTAAAATAAAGGAACTCTTAAAGGGCATAAATCCAAAGGACAAAGAGTGCAGGTGAATTCACTGTGAAACTAATGAAACGTAAGTTTCAGGGCACCTCTTCCTGGGCTCTGGGAGGTCTAGCAATGTGTTCATGTTGTCATATATTTTTGCAAGATTTGCAAAAGTAAGCCTTTTGTTTTTGTTTAATTTAAAATGCTGTGTCTTTCTACTCTGATTTCTCCTTCACCACAGTGTGCCTTATATTTGATGGTGACTATGGTCATTTTTGAGATTGGGCTAAGGAAGTTCATTTGCTTCAGGATGCGTATTCCTGTGTTCCTTTTTCCTTCTACTTGAAAAGTAGGAAGTAGAATTCTCTTTTTATATTTAGTCATCTAAAAATAAGAAAACCTGAATAGATACATTTGCTGGTATATTAGCCTTGGAATCACCTTTCCTGTGGGTCCACTGACAGAATTTTAGTTCTTATCTGTGCACCTGTTCCTAAATATTTGGTGTCAAATAGCTAAATCATTTTAAACAACCAACTCAGCTTTCAATCTTTCGGGCAGATACTGTGGAAAGAATCTCTCTGGATTTGAGAGCAACTTGAATTTCAATGATTTGTATTGTTGGTAAATTATTCCATTTGCTCTGATTCGTTCATGCTGGGAGAGAAAATGCAGTCTGCCTATCTCAACCTCCCCATGTACAACAGTACTGATTATTGGTATTGACCCCTTCCTTTTCCATCATTCTTCGGCACTGCAATGAAATCAGTTTCAAAAGCTTTCAAATAGATTTTTATTTACTGAAGACTTTTGGCAACTGCTATCTATATTATTTTATGCTTCTACCTCATTAAATAATTATACTGCTTGATTGTTTATTATATTTCTATACCAAATGTGTTGGGGATTAGGAAGGCAGTGTTTACAACATACTCTTTATAGCTAATTAGGTAATCTATTGTTGAATTTTCTTTGCAGTATTTTCATTGACTTTTCTTGTTAGAATACTTTTCTTCTTGGGACATTTCAAGTGTAACACAGTCTCTCTTTGTCCCTTTTATGAAAATGTCAATAGGGTAGCTCTAATATTTCCTTGAAGCTCACCCACATTACATCATTTTGGTTATATTTCCCTCTGTCTAAATTACTTCTTTGAATAAATATGACTTTTCACAATCTGATCAGCAAAAAAATATACTGAAAAAAATGTGATTGATTGATAGACATGATGGTTTTATCACTCTGATTGCCATGTAAGTGGTCCACAGCAAATGCTTAGTCTCAGGACAGATACTCTTGAACCAGGGATTAATTAAAGCAGTAATTAGACTATTTCTCAGATGATTTTCTTATGTATTTAATGTGTGAATTGACGTGACTAAGGAACACTCCCATCCTCCCAGTCCACCTCCCACTCACCCTTACCTTCATATATATATATATATAACCCTTCCATGATATTTTATAAAATATATTTTATAAAACCCTTCTCTGATATTTTATCTTAATGCAAGGTATATCTCTGTATCTTGAATACAGAGACAACTAGTATGTATGTAACACTGTGGTCATGATACAGATAAGGACTGAAGCTGACAAGCTCTAGGCTGTGAACAGCCCAATAGGAACACTGTACAACCTCTTCAACTTTTGGCAGGATTCAATACTGTGAAATTAGCATATTATAGCACTTCACTTTTAAGTAATGTAATAATCTCCAGGATGTTTATTTAGAAGGGAACGGCTTTACGTAATTGATCGCCAATCTTAAACTAAAGCTCATTATCAGACCAAACTCATACTCTTCTATGAACACATAAACCCATTTGGCCTTTTGGGCATAACTGGGCAGGAAATGACATGCTACTGACAGAATCCTATTTCTTACATTCCAAGACCACACACAGAAAATAATTATAACTGATCACTGATTGAATCCTGTGTGTCATGTTTGCTTCACAGATTAATTTTATTTGGGATAGTATAATAAACTATCAGAATTATCCAAAGTATTACATGCTCTTTTTACAAATCTCTGTGATTTTTTTGTAATTATGACCAGGCCTTTGGTCTTAACTGAAATGCATTGCTAATCACTTACCATGGCACTTATTGTGTTCCAAGCATAAACAGTAATTTCTGGCACAAAGTAGGATTCCTTCTTTTCAATCAAGCACACCAACCATCCTAGGATCTCTTTGTTCCTGTGTCCTTTACCTTTAGCCTGAGACTCTTGCCTGAGAACAACTCAAATGTGGAAACCTTTAGAGTAACTGTTTGATGGCATCCTTGGGGAATTAAGCCACAGTTGAGGGAAAAAAGAACCATGGGAGTTTCCCTTAAAAAACTAAAAATAAAGTTACTATATAATCCATTAATCCCACTCCTGGGCATATATCTGAAAAAGGACTCTAATTCAAAGATACATGCAGCTCAGTGTTCATTTCAGCACTATTTACAATAGTCAAGGCATGGAAGCAAACTAAATGTCCATCAACAGATGAATGGATAAAGAAGATGTGGAATACACATACACCCACACACATACATATACATATAACAGAGTATTACTTGACCATAAAAAATAAAATAACGTTATTTGCAGTCACATGGATGGATTTAGAGATTATTACAATAAGCAAAGAACATCAAAGAAAAATATATGAAATTATTTACATGCGGAATCTAATAAAATGATACAAATGAACTTATTTACAAAACAGAAACAGACTCATAGGCATAGAAAACAAATTTATGATTACCAAAGAGAAAAAGGTTGGGGGGAGGGATAAACTACAAGTTTGGTACTAATAGATACACACTACTATATATAAAATAGATAAACAACAAGTACTTACTGTATAGCACAGGGAACTATATTCAATTTCTTATAATAATCTATAATGGAAAAGAGTCTGAAAAGAATATATATATGAATAATGAAGAAGGCTGAGCGCCGAAGAATTGATGCTTTTGAACTGTGGTGTTGGAGAAGACTCTTGAGACTCCCTTGGACTGCAAGGAGATCCAACCAGTCCATTCTGAAGGAGATCAGCCCTGGGATTTCTTTGGAAGGACTGATGCTAAAGCTGAAACTCTGGTACTTTGGCCACCTCATGCAAAGGGTTGACTCATTGGAGAAGACTCTGATGCTGGGAGGGATTGGGGGCAAGAGGAGAAGAGGACGACAGAGGATGAGATGGCTGGATGGCATCACTGACTCGATGGACATGAGTCTGAGTGAACTCCGGGAGTTGGTGATGGACAGGGAGGCCTGACGTGCTGCGATTCATGGGGTCACAAAGAGTCGGACATGACTGAGAGACTGATCTGATCTGATAACTGAATCACTTTGCTGTACACTTGAAACATTGTAAATCAACTATATCTCTCTTTTTTTTTTTAAAAGAACCATGGTTGGTTTGAGTCAACTGATGCTATGCAAAAGAGATGGAAAAAAGAATATAAGTCCTTCCACTGTGAAGAAACAGTTCACATTAGGATAGAAATGGGTAACAGTGGTGGGGAATGAGGTAATTTTAAGACACTCGAAGCAAAAATTAATATTCTCCAAAGTATTTTGGTAACATGCACATTTTAAATTTTCCTGTGTAAGTGGGTTTTTGCAAATCAATAACTAAGCCCAGAGGTCTGAGATTATGGGAACAAATCTAGTTTGTTTTATATGGTTTCCATAAACCTTAAAATATTACTGTGAGAGGAAGAAAAGTTCACGGCTTTAATCTATCAGCATCACTGTGTGGTAGATCTAGAAGGTTTTATAGGATATCTTAGGGTTCTCAGACAAGATGAAGCCACTTTCTTCCTTTGTACGACAGATAAACAGGCTTTCCTTGGATTGCACAAAGTTTAAGGATTGTAGTCTAAAGGAAAGTGGCTAGACATTTTGTACAAAATAATGATATTGGATTTGCAGCTAAATGGGTTTGGACTTCGTTGGAAGTTGGCTGGGCAATGAACTGAGCGTGTCTGTCCTTTACAGATGATTTCTCTACAAAAATAGCTGGCGGCAAAGATGTGGTCTTGTTTGAGTTCAGTCTCACATTATTGAAAGACTCTAGAAAATACAGGGAACTAGTGAAAAAAGAATACATGTTCTTTGGGGATATCACAACATGTTTACTTCAGCTCTTTCTTTAATCCAGTAAAAGTATTGGCAAAATGTTTGGTATTTGAGGCAGGGTGGTGGGAGTTCAGTCACGATGTAACTAAAGATGGTGGGAAAACCAGTTTGAATAAAATGAGTTCCAATTTGAACCTTTGCCCGTGCCTGGAACTAAAACTAAGTCAACCCACTGTTAAGTATCAAAAATGTTGAGTCATTAGCCTCATTTTTGTTTCATCTGTTTCAGAATATTTATATGTATCTGCTTTTCTTTGTCGGATATGACTGAAGCGACTTTGCAGCAGCAGCAGCTTTTCTTTATACTCTTAAAAAATAGACTGGCTTGTGGTTTATGGGGTGCAGTTCTTAGCTTGCCCTACATCCTCCTGAACTTTAAAGGGATAAATATTAAATAAAAATTCTTATCAAAATATACTGATAAATTCAAATGTTTTTATTTGATTACCAATATACTTCTCAGAACTCTTCTGTCATTGTTGATATATATTCTGAAAACAGTTAACTGCAATGAAATCTGCTTTGGTGGGTTTCATTTTAGAGACCATTGAATAATGGAGGGGTGAAACATACTTAGTATGAGTCCCAAAGCCACTGAGTAATCACGAATTTTTCAGCACTGCAAAGTAAAGCTTTTCTGACCATCTAATTCTGTCCCCCTCTTTCCTTTTTCACATGAGAATATTACTTTTCAAACTTTTTGATTTCCCTTTAGATCACCTCAGAGAGGCAAGCTATCGCAGAGAAAATCTGCCCCAATCTGAGATAATGACCACTACAAAACCCTTATCAAAACCGGGTAGAGAGAAGTTAACTGTGTGAAAGAGAACCTCAAGCGGAGAAATGATTAATTCATGTCAAAAGCAGGACTAAAGTTATTAACATATATCTCTGGATATGTCAAGCAGCCATCCATTAGTCAGTCTGAAGAACCCCTTCTAAGAAGTACTGCCCACTAAAAGGATGACTACATCTTCTGAATAGAGAAGGTATAACGGAATTTAGGGGGTCGGAAGTATTTATTGCTTTTTATAGAAATAGGCTCATTTAGCCGGACTTCCCTCCGGCCGCACCCCACATGCTTCCTCCCTGCCCCAGCCGTGCGCGGAGCTAGGAGGCCTGCAGAAGATCTCTTCCATGGCGCAGTGCTGAGATGGACCCACTCAGGGCCTAGCTGGCCGCAGAGCTGGAGTAGAGATGATGGTCGACATGTACAACAGAATGATCAGTGCCTACCACTGGAAGTGCATGCCTCACCACCACAAGGAAGCAGAGCTATCCAAAGGCGAGTCCGTGTGCCTGGACCGGTATGCCTCCAAGTACCTGGACATCCATGAGCGCATGGGCAAGAAGTTGACAGAGTTGTCTATGCAGGATGAGGAGCTGTTGAAGAGGGTGCAGTAGAGTTCTGGGCTTGTGTGAGGTGTCTGACAGTACACCCTAAGGTGCGCCCCATCCTTTTCCACTTGTCTTATAATAAAAGTGCCCCCCCCCCCCCGCCCCCCCGCCTCTCCTTTGGTGTCACCAGTGAAGACTGCCAGGCCTGGGCTCCTTCCAGAGAGTCTCCAGGAGCCTGGAGTATGATGGAACCCTTTCCTGGGTGGAGAAGGGTATTTGTCACACTGGCCTGTGACTGTGTGTGTGAGTGTATATATATATTATATATTAAAACAAATTTGTTGACACCAAAAAAAAAAAAGAAAGAAAAAAATAGGCTTATTTATGGCCAATTTTACTTTAGCAAAGTAAGATACATTGAAATCCCACTTCCTCTCTGCCACACACATGTGCATGTATGCTTGCATGCATCTGCTCACACACACCAAATCTCTTTCATATCTACCCAATTCAGTATCCTAACTTGGAAAGTTTCTAAATGTTAAGGATAATGAGTAGTACCACCTTTGTACTTTCTAAAATATCTGCAATGACATCTCATGTTTTATGTAGTTTGTTCATTTTCTACAATGAGTGTTATATATATATATATATTCTTATTTCCAATGAGTGATATATATATGTGTGTGTATATATATATATATATACTTATCCCCAACTTCTGGGACAATAGGAAGATTTGTAATCTAGTTATATTACATTATATATTAATATGCTGCTGCTGCTGCTGCTAAGTCATTTCAGTCGTGTCCAACTCTGTGTGACCCCGTAGATGGCAGCCCACCAGGCTCCCCCATCCCTGGGATTCTCCAGGCAAGAACACTGGAGTGGGTTGCCATTTCCTTCTCCAACGCATGAAAGTGAAAAGTGAAAGTGAAGTCACTCAGTCATGTCCGACTCTTAGTGACCCCATGCACTGCAGCCTACCAGGCTCCTCCGTCCATGGGATTTTCCAGGCAAGAGTACTTGTAATCAAATTATATGTATTTATATTCTATATATTTATAAATATTTATATATCAATGCAAATATAAATATATAGAATATAAATACATATTATTTGATTACAAATCTTCTTATTGTCCCAGAAGTTGGGAATAAGAATCACCCATATTACAAGCTTTTTGTCTTGTGGCAATAGAGATTTTATTCTGTACATGGGAAACAAGATTTGGCTTGCAATAAACCAAATCCATGGTAGAGAACATTTTCTAACAGAGTGCCATTGTATTCAGAAATCAAGATCACTAATAAAGACTCCAATAGAAACTATTCAACCTCCCGTTCAAATATTTTCTAAATTATTGGTCTCTCTGTGAGAACATTTTCTTTTGGCATAAACAGTGGCCATGAATAGGATGAGTGTTTGAACAGTACAAAAGTACCAGGTTTCTTCCTGTTACCCAAACAGCAATAAACACCAATGGTACAGAACCCACACAGCAGCCTTGGTCACACAATGGGGCTTACACATGAGGGGCCAATTCTCTGATAACATGAATGTCCCAGCTGGGGAGACACCAACAGCCAAAGTTAACAGTCGCAAAAGAGCCATTGAAAAAAAATGGAAGGGGTCCTTTTCCCTCCAAAGTCATCGCAGAATCCCGGAGAGCTACATCTGGGTGTCTGGGAATGAATCATGTTATTGTATTAAATTGCTGAACACATGCTCTGTTACCCTTCCCCACCCCTGCAACCAGTTCCCAGGGACACTGTCCTAATTTATTTATCTTATCAAGGCCACCTGTCTGTACATGTCAGGGTCAGTGACGGAAGAAAACAAGGAATGAGTCTTTAAAAATCCTCAAGAAGCCCTGATTGTCTTTTCCTCCTTTCTTTTTCTTTTCTGGCCATGACATGTGGCTTGCAGGATTTTAGTTCCCACACCAAGTATCGAACAGGGCCCCAACAGTGAAAGCGGCAAGTCCTAATCACTTTAGGACTGTCAGGGAATTCCTAATAACCTCTGATTTTCTTCACAGTCATTTCAATGAAGTTAAGTGCAGAAATGATGACCTAATCTTTAAAAAGCATTAAGCACTTAGACATATCTTTTAAAAATATTATGTGTGTGTGGGTGTGTATAAACTCCAGAGGTAGCTGTCATGATTTTCTCCACTTTTTCAAATGGGGAACTTAGTCATAAAGAGGTTAAATGAAAGATTTGTGACTGGGATGTCAGCTCAGATGTGTCTGGTTCCTGATTTCCTTCTGGGAATTAGGAAGATGACAACTAGAACACTGACTTTCATCCTTTATTTTTTGGACTGCAATTCACAAGAGAAATTATTTTAAACTGAAACCTAGAACACAATTCATATGCATGCATGTGAGTGTGTGTGGTGTGTTTGTGTAACAAAAGTTTTATGAAATAATAAGCTTTCCTGTAGGCTGAGAACATGAATATTTCTTATTTATTCTCTGTAAAGAGAAAAAATGCTATAATGATCTACTAAGCTGGTTTCACTTCATGACTCTCAAACAGGTCTTGAGTCAAATTTAAAAAACACTTCACAATGTCTCCATCAAATGGCTTTGTGTGAACACCCCTATGACAGGAATCTGAAACAAGTTCCATTCTGAGAGTTCATTCGTAAGTCCAATTTGTTCGTAAATCCAATGAAGTTAGTTTAGGTACTCAACTAACACAATCGGCTATGTAGTACTGTACTATAATATGTTTATAATACTTTTTTCATGGGGCTTCCCTTGTGACTCAACTGGTAAAGAAACCACCACAATGCAGGAGACCAGGGTTTGTTCCCTCGGTTGGGAAGATCCTCTGGAGAAGGGAAAGGCTACCCACTCCAGTATTCTTGCCTGGAGAATTCCATGGACTGTACAGTCCATGAGGTCGCAAAGAGTCGGACACAACTGAGCGACTTTAATACATGCACTTTTCTCACAAATAATATATAAAAAAGCAAACACAAAAAATAAAAAGTGTTTCTTTTTTTATCTCACAGTATAGTACTTTGAAAAATACGGTAGTACAGGGCAACAGCTGGCACACACAGGCTGGCATCAAGTTAACAGGCAAGAAGAGTTATTGACTGGAGGAGGGAGTGGGGTGGGAGATGGTAGAGCTAAAGGACTGTCAGCAATAGAAGATGGGGGACAAGCTGCAGTATCACCCCTGACTTTGCTAGTATGGCTTCTGGTTCCCTGCTGAATTCAAATCTATCTACTCTCTTGGAACAAATGATCCAGTGGTGTCTAGGTGCTATGCTGTGCTTAATTGCTCAGTTCAGGCTCCTCTGTCCATGGGACTCTCCAGGCAAGAATACTGGAGTGGGTTGTCATGCCCTCTTCCAAGGGATCTTCCCAACCCAGGGATCGAACTCAGGTCTCTCATGTTGCAGGCAGATTCTTTACTGTTTGAGCCACCAGGAAAGCTCTGGGTAGCAGCTCTTTTTCTCTCATCATAGATGACACAGTATCATTGGATTGCATTCTGAATGGCCGCTGCAATCTTCATGTACCATTCTACATTTTGGTCCTATGCCTCAAAAACTAACAAGGCCTCCTCAAATAAAGAAAATCCCCTTGCCATTTTCTGCACCATGAATCTCTTTGATTCTTCAGTTGCTTCTTCTTCCTCTAGTCTCTTTTTGTCCCTTCTCTGGGTCTCCCATTCCAACAGGTCTTCATTAGTAAGCTTCATGTTCGCATCTTTGAAAGTTCACAACTTGAAGGTTCATATATAGGAGACTTATCATAATTTCTATTCTTCCCACTCATCTTAGAATACACACCACTTTAAGATACTCCAACTGTATGATCAGGACTCCAATCCTTCGTTTTAAATATCAAACCTAGCTTTTGCTGTCCAGAGCTATATTTCTATTTCCAGTTTAAAATTATGTTAACTTTTGGTGGCTACATTTGCACTGTGATGCTTAATGAACTTGCCAGCTACAACCACAAAGTTTACTTGCTATGACAACGAAACTCACTGTAGCCTAATGCCAACCTGATATAGTTATTTTCAATTATAAGTTAAATATTGACAGATTCTGAATATAGAACTTGTGCTACATATGTTAGAATATACAAAGGACAATCACATCTTCAGTTTAATCATTACCTTATTTTTGAGATTAAATAATCCCCTTTAGGCTTCCCCATTGCCTCAGTGGTAAAGAATTCACCTACAATGCAGGAGCCCAGGAGATGCAGGTTTGACCCCTGGGTCAAGAAGATCTCCTGGAGGAGGGCATGGCAACCCACTATACTATTCTTGCCTGGAGAATTCCAAGGACAGAGGAACCTGGTGGGCCACATTCCATAGGATCACAAAGAGTCAGAGACAGGATTGAGTGACTTAGCACACACGCACACACACACAATGCATCTTATCTTGGGATGATAAGTCAAAATAATGCCTGTCATTTATACTATTTTGTAGGTCAGCAAAGCATACTTCGTTTTTTTTATATAAATATGTTTTCAATATGCTTTTGTGACTTCAATTTTCTTTGCTTTTTTCCCTTTAATCAAGATTTTGTTACTAAGGCAATTTTATTAGTAATTTTTCTTTTATTTTGACATTGAAACATTGATTCGATATTTCATCTTAGGGACTCTGCTTTTGTTTAGACATGTAGATGGTTAATTCATATATTTTTAATCCAAATATCTTGAGATTGCTTCCCAGTAGAACTTCCCTTTTCTAAAAATAATATTTTTTTCTGTTCTCAGTATGATGCTGTTTTCAACAAGGAAGGAAACACAGATATATTCCAAAGATACTGATGAGAAGTTCTGTGAAATCCTTTTATTTAATTCACAAAATCTCAGGGTAAAATTGGTGTTTAAAACTGGAAATCATCAGTATTTTTAAGGGATTTTATTTTTTAGGGAATCTAGTTCATGTGAAAGGGGCTTCCCTGTTGGCTCTGCAGTAAAAAATTCACCTGCCAATGCAGGAGACACGGGTTCAATCCCTGGGTTGGGAAGATCTCCTGGAGTAGGAAATGGTAACCCATTTCGGTATTCTTGCCTGGGAAATTCCATGGACAGAGGAGCCTGGTGGGCTACAGTCCATGGGGTTGCAAAAGAGTTGGACACAACTTAGAGACTAAACAACAGCAACAGTTCATGTGAAAAGTTAAATTTTGGATAAGCTCCCCACCAAAATAAAACTGTGGGAAAGTAAAAGTACGATTTATAGCCTCCCCATAAGTGAAATCTCTCTCGAGCCGTTATGAAAAGACTGCGTGGGCTGAGCCTCACCCCCAGCATCTCTCCACCCTCACACCACCACATTCGCTCCTGCCATAAAGCAACTCAGATTGCCAGTGGGAGTGATATCATGAGAGTGACAACTCTAAATTTGCGGTATTTTGTTTATTAAGAAAAAAAAAATGATTTCCCAAATTTTCTTGGCACCCAGTTTACAGTTGATGGCAGCACAGGAGTTTGTCATGACGTTGCATTTGGCAGATTGGGACATGCTGAGTCAGACAGTTATCCAAAGTTCCATTTTGAGCGTCGTTTGTGTACTAGTCACAAATGACAAACTACTCTGCATTCAACTATTAGACCCAGGGTTGGTCCTGCCTTTAAACACAGACAGCCAGGGTCCTATCCCTTAGAGACACCCTCCTCTGGCCTCCACTCTCCCTGTGAGGTGAAGGAAACATGTTTGCCCAGGTCCCACTCCTAAACCAGACCATGCTCCAATTACTTCAGTTCAGTTCAGTCACTCAGTTGTGTCGAACTCTTTACAACCCCACAGACTGCAGCATGCTAGGCCTCCCTGTCCAGCACCAACTCCTGGAATGTACTCAAACTCATGTCCATTGAGTTGGTGATGCCATTCAACCACCTCATCTTCTGTCATCCCCTTCTCTCCCACCTTCAATCTTCCCCAGCATCAGGGTCTTTTCAAATGAGTCAGTTCTTCGCATCAGGTGGCCAAAATATTGGAGCTTCAGCTTCAACATCAGTCCTTCCAATGAATATTCAAGACTGATTTCCTTTAGGATGGACTGGTTGGATCTCCTTGCAGTCCAAGGGACTCTCAAGAGTCTTCTCCAACACCACAGTTCAAAAGCGTCAATTCTTCGGTGCTCAGCTTTCTTTATGTCCAATTCTGACATCCATACATGGCTACTGGGAAAACCATAGCCTTGACTAGACAGACCTTTGTTGGCAAACTAATGTCTCTGATTTTTAATATGCTGTCTAAGTTGGTCACGATTTTTCTTCCAAGGAGCAAGTGTCTTTTAATTTCATGGCTGCAGTCACCACCTGTAGTGATGTTGGAGCCCCCCAAAATAAAATCTTCCACTGTTTCCACTTTTTCCCCATCTATTTGCCTTGGAGTGATAGGACCAGATGCCATGATCTTAGTTTTCTGAATGTTGAGCTTTAAGCCAACTTTTTCACTCTCCTCTTTCACTTTCATCAAAAGGCTCTTTAGTTCTTCTTTGCTTCTTGCCATAAGGGTGGTGTCATCTGCATATCTGAGGTTATTGATATTCCAATTACTTGGGAACAGGAATACCTACCCTAATGACCTGACCCCACTCCCAGGGATGGTCTAGTCTCTCTCAGGTCTGTCTTCCATAGTATGGAAGCCCTTCTGAAAATGATGGCTCTATGGTCAAAGGACAGTCAAGGAGTGACTGCAGAGTAAAGAGAAGGAGGAAGAATATTGGATAGAGTGTGAATGTGCTCTTATAAAGGATGAGGAAAGCAACCGAGACTTAGACGACAAGGCGAGGTAGTCAGGCTGGGATTGTACCTATATTTCTATGGTTGCTTTACTCCTGAGCTGCCAGGAATTCACCAATGATACTGATTTCTGCTCTCAAGAAGTTTTCAGTTTGGTCAGAAAGATGAACACATAAATCAATCATGTTAGCCCTACGCCATGAATACTAAGGATTCTTAGTATTCTATGCAGTGAATAATAAGAATACTCTGGTATTCTTTGAGATACCAGAAAAGAGTCCCTTAAGCCAGTCTGGCATGAAGATGTAGGGACTGACTGAGGAGGATGAATCTTGAAGGATGAATAAGGTAAATTAGAAAAGAGGAAATTGAGGTGAGGGGACAATAGGATTGCAGAGGTTTTGAGAAAGAACAAACTAGGAAAGGCACTGAGACATGAAACAGGAAACTTTCTTACCCTGCAAGCCTGGGCTAAAGGCCCTCCATCTCTGCTCTCATATCAAAGTTATGTGTTTCCCATACATCTGGGAAAGAGTAGCACCTGAGCACATACGTGTTTGACAGCCGTGATATAGGAGAAGGATCTACAATTTCCTCATGTTCTTGAAGCAAAAGTCCTAGGTGGAAAAAGTAACATGAAGAAGGGTAGAGGTCTCGGCATATCCTGGCAAAAGTTGTTTCCAACCTTAGAGATTAACCTTATTTTAGAAGTGAGAGCTTTAAACACGAGACTGACGTGACTGGACTTCACTTTAGTAAGCAGTGTGAAGGATTATTCGAAAAGCACTCAAGACACAAATAACCAGTCAGTGGGCGATTATTATAGACCAGGAGAGAAATAACAAGAGCTTGCCTACATTGAAATCTCAACATATACATGGCCATATCCCTTGCTTGCCATACAGTAGGCACTGAATAATTAATTGTCAAATGAAGGAAGTCAGTAATAATAAGAATGTAGAGAGGAAGATATATTTATAAAATATGGAAATCATAGGGATCAAATACAGGATTGACAGGGTCAGTGGTCAAGAATACCTTCAGGATGTCATGTTGAGTCTTAGACAGGTGATGCCAATGACCGTGAAGGGATGTTTTCTGAGGGTGAGATTATGAAACAAGTTTGGGACAAGTTCAGGTCTAGGTGCTTGAGGATAACCCAATAGAGATAACTCAGACAATAAACATAAAACTTTAAAAAAATGGTTACAAATGATATTTTGTATCAGAATGTCTGGAAATTTTGTTAAAGCACAGATTCCTGAGTCTCATTCTCAGATAGTCTAATTCACAAAATATAGAATGAGGTCTGAGAATCTCCTTTTTGAATATACCTCCCAGGAGATACTAGTGCAGGATATTAACACTTTATTTTTCTTGAGTTTTTTTTTTTTTTTTTTTTTTTTTAGAGTTTTGGTTACTGGTTAGAGATCTAGATTTGGGAACCAATGACATAAAGATAATAACAACAAGCACTGACTACTCGCAATGTGGCACACTGTTCTAAGCACTTTACTATGGTAACACACACAAACTTCACACCTCTATCAAGTAGGTATTATCCTCTGCATTTTGTGGATTGAAAAACTGAGCCTCAACTAGGTTTGTGAGTGTGAGAGATGAGATTTGAACTTAGGTAGCCTAAGTTCATGGCCAGAGTGTGTGTTCTTAACCATTACACTAGTCTAGCCTTCAGATTACTATCATATTTGTTGAGACTAATAGTGGCAAAGGGAGTGAGGTTACTTAAGAAGGTTGTTGCTGCTGCTAAGTCACTTCAGTCATGTCCGACTCTGTGCGACCCCATAGACGGCAGCCCACCAGGCTCCCCCGTCCCTGGGATTCTCCAGGCAAGAACACTAGAGTGGGTTGCCATTTTCTTCTCCAATGCAGGAAAGTGAAAAGTGAAAGTGAAATCACCCAGTCATGTCCGACTCTTCGCGACCCTGTGGACTGCAGCCCACCAGGCTCCTCCGTCCATGGGATTTTCCAGGCAGGAGTACTGGAATGGGGTGCCATTGCCTTCTCTGACTTAAGAAGGTTATACGGGCTAAATACTGAATCCTGGAGAATCATGAATATGAGTGGCAGATGAAGGTAAAAGATTAGAAGAGGTTGAAAAATATTTGAACCCATACTGGCTTTTTTAAGGAGCACTAGATTTCCTAACACAAAGAACAATTGCAAGAAGCTCTTAATAAATGTTTTTGGTAATAATGTTGATGATGAAAAGTTGTGTCCTCAGGTATCCTAAAGGACTACTTCATTAAGTCATCATTCAATGCCATATTGTGCTGTTTCTTCATATATTTTCAACTACACTGGATTTTTTACATTGCTAAAAACGGGAGAAATAATATAGAGACAAGACAATCTACATTTTAATAAATATATTTTATAAGTAAATGTTAAATACTGGATATCAATATTAATAACTGCTTTTATTACTATTGAGTCTTCTACTTCTAAGGAAAATAAACATCAGAATGGAGATTTAACTTCCGATCTTTTTTCATCCTCAATGTTTCAACTTGATCTCAAACTTGAAAATGAAAATGGTTTTCTTAATATTTGCAAATGCTTGGAACTTACTAATTCTTGGTGTCCACAAGCCTCACCAGCCATAAGGACACATTGTTAACCCCTTTGAATTTCCTTTCACTTGTTTCTGAGCACAGTCTTACAGTGCATTCAGGATTTTGTGGATTTATATGTTAGGAGATATATTTAGCCTTTAGAACCATTTTCTTGCAATAACCCTAGTCAATCATTGAAATAAATTTTGAACATTGTGAAATCACTTGTTCTAATTGCATATTCCTTTGTTTTCTAAACTGATTTTGTTTGAAAAAATTTTCTTTCACCTTCTGGGTTCATATGAATCCTTAGGTATGCCAAAAGTTTGAAGAAGCAATCAACTTATTTTCCATTATCCTGTCTCTACTCAGTCACAGGATAGCCTGGACTCATTTGTTTAGTGTTAAAAGAATCCCTTTTGCCTAGAGGGAGTTCCATCCCAAAAGGATATCCCTTATTATAACTTTGCTAGATACTTTTAAACAAAGAAACAAGAAAATGCTTAGAGTAAGCGTCTGTGTCAGACCTCAAGATAGCAAAGCACAACATTTGTATAAAAGCCTGTTATAGTGTCTGCTTTTGTCTTAGTGACTTATCTCCATCTGCCTTTGCTAGAGAACAGACAAGTGATGAATAGGTGTTTTGACACAGTGCACGTACGGAGGCTGGAAAGATAGGTGAATGCTTTTAAAACACATTTTGAATATGACCTGCCACTAAATAAAGAGATTTGGAGTAGGAGAAAAAGAATGTAGAAATGATATTAATACAGTTAGGAGCAAGACCTTCGTTTCATCATAAAGATGAATGTAGATCTGCAGCAATTTGCAAATAACACATAATTAGGGATAGTTTTTGTAATGCAAAAATAAGCCCTCTAATTATATATAGAACTGATTGCAGATAATGATAGTGATCCACTAGGAATACATTAAGAGACTGAGATCACTTTTTTCCCCTCTCATTCAAGCATTGAGGTTTTCTGCCTTGACCTGTAGAAACAGCATTAATGGGAGATACTGAAGAGAGACTGTCTGGTTGTTGCAAGGGTTTGATTTACACATTCACCAGAAAATCATTTGTTAGGAACCTTTTAGAATATAATCATTCTTAAATCCTCAGGATACCCAATATCTAATCAACAAAGAGAGAAAGGAAAAAGCCACTCACTTGGATCTGGTTTGTAAGACCCAGAGGTTTTAGAACTTCAGACATTTATCAGAAAACTTTTTCCGCTTTCATTTCCACCACTTTTCTCCCACCTCTCTCCCTTCTTCCTTTCTTTTTCTCCCGTTTCTTACTAGTTTATTCCTTGACCCGACACAAACTCCATCAGCTATTTTTTTTATCCCCCTAGGTAAGTCATGAAAGGAAGAAGTATCTTGAAAGCACTCAAAGTTCTTTGGAAAACAAAATTATCTTGGGAACTCAAAATAGTCTTCTTTCCCATGAACTATCATACTATTACTCCCTGACATAGCAAAGTATTCTTGTATTCAAAAAGGAAAAATAAATTTTGTAATGGCCTTGGCAAGGATATATTTTAGTTATAGGCTTGAGTTTTGAGGAATTCTGATAATTGATATCTGTATAGAGAAAGATCAGCCTGGAAAAGAAAAACGGAGAAGTGATCAAATACTTTAGAAAAAAAGCCAAAGTACTTGTAATATAGTGAAAATTAAGGGCATAGGATATTTCAAAAGGAATGGATCTCCAAAAGTGAATGCTAATGAAAAGATAAGAAAGACTAAAACTAAAAGTGACTACAGGATTTCTTGACAGTGAGGTCTTTAATAACCTTGATGAAAGAAATTTGGTGGAAGGAAGAGGACAAAAGTTAACTTGGAGTGAATAATCGATGAAAAAAATCAAGACATGGAGATGATAAATGAGGATAATTCTTTTGAGAAGCTTGAAAGAAAAGCAGGATGATGAAGGTTAGCAGAGCGGAGAGGTTTTATTCATTCATCTACTCATTCATTCATTTACTGTTTAATATAGTTATAGGAGGGTAATTGTCCTTTTTACTTTCTTTTTGCTTTACCTTTTTTTTTTTTTTTTTTTTAAGAGAAGAAAGACTTTTGAAGGAGAGAAAAGTCAAAGCATGAGTAGAGAAATGGGCCTTTCATAGAAAGGGTTGTGTGTTTTCTTAATAGGAAAAACAGAGACGATGCATATGCACAGGATTGGATTGGCAGTTTGGTAGGGAGATATTCAGGGAATCAGTGTTTGGTGTTTTGTTTTTCTTGGATGTCTGACTTCAATAATCCCAACTTACATAAAATAACAAGATCATGAGAATCATCTTTGAGATCCCCAGATAAAGAAATATTATTTTCTGTACCAAACACAGAGCAAAATTATGTAAAACGGAAGAGGGCTTTGTTGCAGTTGTTTATATGAAAAGTCTTACAGTAGAATGGAAATGAAGGCATGCTGGGTTTTACAGTAAACTAATACAACTAATTGTCTTAACTGAAAAGAAGAAAGTTATCTAAAATTAGAAGGTGTTCTGGAAAATCAAAGTGGGCAGAATTTTTTTTAAAGTGATACAAAATCCCAGTGAAAATGGCCTAGGAGAAAAGATACTGTTATTATTACTGCAATTTTCAGGATTAGAGGATGTCTTCAGTGTGTCTGTAGTCAGGTCCAAAACTATACCATGGAAACATCAGTTCTGCCTTCAGCTGTATTACTGTGCTGCTGGTGCTGCTGCTAAGTGGCTTCAGTGTGTCCGACTCTAGAGGTGGGACCCCATAGACGGCAGCCCACCAGGTTCCCCCGTCCCTGGATTCTCCAGGCAAGAACACTGGAGTGGGTTGCCATTTCCTTCTCCGATGCATGAAAGTGGAAAGTGAAAGTAAAGTCGCTTAGTCGTGTCCGACTCAGCGACCCCATGGACTGCAGCCTAATCAGGCTCCTCTGTCCATGGGATTTTCCAAGCAAGAGTACTGGAGTGGGTTGCCCTTGCCTTCTCCTTAGTCTTAGCTAAATTACAAAATAGCAGCATTGGAACCCTTTATCCTCTTAGATCCATTCAATGGAAAGAAGGTCTAGGACACCTTTTGCAGAAGACCTAGAAAAATTCCTTTGTCTTTAACTGGGTTATGTGCCATTTTCTGAAATAAAAACTGAGTTCAGGGAGCCTGAGATGTGTGGATTGGTTTTGGTTTGTGGTCCCAGATGAGGGTAAATGTGGAATCACATGGCCTACAGTGGGAGTAGATAGATCACCAAATGGTTCAGATCAGATCAGATCAGTCACTCAGTCGTGTCCGACTCTTTGCGACCCCATGAACCACAGCACGCCAGGCCTCCCTGTCCATCACCAGCTCCCGGAGGTCACTCAGACTCACACCCATCAAGTCAGTGATGCCATCCAGCCATCTCATCCTCTGCCGTCCCCTTCTCCTCCTGCCCTCAATCCCTCCCAGCATCAGAGTCTTCTCCAATGAGTCAACTCTTCGCATGAGGTGGCCAAAATATTGGAGTTTCAGCTTTAGCATCATTCCTTCCAAAGAAATTCCAGGATTGATCTCCTTCAGAATGGACTGGTTGGATCTCTTTGCAGTCCAAGGGACTCTCAAGAGTCTTCTCCAACACCACAGTTCAAAAGCATCAATTCTTCGGCGCTCAGCCCTCTTCACAGTCCAGCTCTCACATCCATACATGACCACAGGAAAGACCATAGCCTTGACTAGGCGAACCTTTGTTGGTAAAGTAATGTCTCTGCTTTTGAATATGCTATCTAGGTTGGTCATAACTTTCCTTCCAAGGAGTAAGCGTCTTTTAATTTCATGGCTGCAGTCACCATCCGCAGTGATTTTGGAGCCCAGAAAAATAAAGTCTGACACTGTTTCCACTGTTTCTCCATCTATTTCCCATGTAGTGATGGGACCAGATGCCATGATCTTTGTTTTCTGAATGTTGAGCTTTAAGCCAACCTTTTCACTCTCCACTTTCACTTTCATCAAGAGGCTTTTTAGCCCCTCTTCACTTTCTGCCATAAGGGTGGTGTCATCTGCATATCTGAGGTTATTGATATTTCTCCCAGCAATCTTGACTCCAACTTGTGTTTCTTCCAGTCCAGCATTTCTCATGATGTACTCTGCATATAAGTTAAATAAACATGGTGACAATATGCAGCCTTGACGTACTCCTTTTCCTATTTGGATTCTCCAAGCCAGGCTTCAGCAATATGTGAACCGTGAACTTCCTGATGTTCAAGCTGGTTTTAGAAAAGGCAGAGGAACCAGAGATCAAATTGCCAACATCCGCTGGATCATGGAAAAAGCAAGAGAGTTCCAGAAAAACATCTATTTCTGCTTTATTGACTATGCCAAAGCCTTTGACTGTGTAGATCACAATAAACTATGGAAAATTCTGAAAGAGATGGGAATACCAGACCACCTGATCTGCCTCTTGAGAAATCTGTATGCAGGTCAGGAAGCAACAGTTAGAACTGGTCATGGAACAACAGACTGGTTCCAAATAGGAAAAGGAGTACGTCAAGGCTGCATATTGTCACCAAATGGTTAAGCAAGTTCAAATTCTGATTATTTAAGAAGTGCAATCAAATTAATTAACAATTTTTTTTATCTTTTACATAAAATTTCAGGGTGACAGCAAATAGATATGACAAATCCAGTGATTTGATCTGAGTTTTCCTTCTGCTTCTTTTCATTATAAATTTGTGCTAAAGGTGCTGGAACCCAACAAAATAACCAAAAGAAAGATGGTAGATGAATGAATTCTGAATCATGGTGAGTGGCTTGTGTTAGTAACTAACAAGAAGAAAAAGCATTTTTAGGGGGAAAAAGATTGAGAGTGTCTCTCTTAATTTAATCTTGAACTTGTGGTGTTAGTTGCTTAGTCATGTCCAACTCCTTGCAACTTCATGGACTGTAAGCCTCCAGGCTCCTCTGTCCATGGAATTCTCCAGGCAAGAGTACTAGAGTGGGTAGCCATTCCCTTCTCCAGGGGATGTTCTCAACCCAGGGATCATACCCAAGTCTCTTTCATTGCTGATGGATTCTTTACCATCTGAGCCTCTAGGCATGTCCCATGAACATGCAGACTTCACTATAATTAAAAATGTGAAAAGATGCAATTTCAATGTTATTAAACATAACTCCATTAGCATATATTTATCTGGGTATTATCCTGATATGGTACATTCCTCAAATTGGTTTTTAATCAACCACACTTATTAAGCATAGTTTGGTATCTGGCATGATTTTGTTTACACTTGGAAATATACACAGCAAGCCCTCTATTTGGTAAAGCTTTTGGTCTAGCTCAAGGTAACAATATAAAGACTTTAGCAGTAACAGCTCTAGTACATTGTGAGTTCCTCAAGAACCCCAATTAAGCATCATTCATTTCTTTGTTTCTTTGCCTAGCTCTAAGCTTAGAATGTAGCAGCATCAATAAGGGTATATGGATTTGATATTTTAGCAGGCCCTCCATTAAGGATTCACAGGCATTATCATTTCACTGGTTTAGGCTTTTAAAACAAACATTTTGGTTAGAGTCTTCGAGATGGGTTAACAATGTCCTTCCCTGTCTTTCTCCCTCCTGTTACTTGTGTACCTGTATCTCTTTCTCCTTTACTGTATGCTTCTTTCAGAGCAGAAATCATACCTTAAATTATAAATTCATTGGCTCATTTACTTATTCCAAAAATATTCAGTGGTTGTCCACTACATGTTAGGATCACTAAGTTTGAAAAGAAATAAGATACAACCCCATGAAAACTTTAACTTTGCCTGTTGCTGCTTCTTCCTATCTATGCCATAATAACTACAAATGATGTGGCACATAGTATTACCACAAGTTTCAGAAATGCTTACGTAATTGACTCAAGAGAGTTGTGCCAAATGTAACCTGTATCTGTAGATACAAAATCAAATCACAAAATGTATTATTCCTTTATTGCCTTCAATTAACAGTTAAATAATCACAATCATTTATTCAATATCTGTCATACTAGAACCTTGCATACATTATTTTTGAAAACATTACAACAACCTTGTAAAATTTTTCATTTTATTCAGGAGAACACCAAGATTGGAAGAAGTTAGAAAAGTCTTACACGTTGAGGAGCAAAGCTAGGATTTGAACCTTGATCTGTCTGGAAATGAAGTCTATAATTTTACTCTTTAGCACATATTGGATTTAACACTGTTGAAATACACACCACCTCAGTCCCTAAGTTCCAATATGTAGATTTCAGAACCTCCCTTCCCTCTCATTGCCCCCAATGTACTTCAACTTTTGACAATGAAGACCTAATATTTAAACCAGCTTTGTGAATTTGAGTTTGATAATGTCAATAACCACTGAACCTTTGCTGTAAAGAGTGCATATTCATCTTTCTTTTTAATAGATGAGTCATAAAACCACCATTTTATAAATTTGTTACACCTCTACCTGTCTGGGCTAATGGGAAAAGGGCAAGTGCTTGAAGTGCTCTTAAGAGAAGACCTCTCTAGGTTTACAGTTCCAGACCTCAGGCAGATAGTCAACCAGTGGATGGAGGCAGTCACATGGATACCTCCTCCTCAGATGGGAATCCCACTCTTGTTCCAGATAGGCTCTTTGAACTATGAATGTTCCTGATTCTTTTTTCTCTTTAGAGGTTCAAGTGCTTAAACATAATCAAGAGAGCTTTGTTCTCATTTTCTTTCCATGCACGATACCTATATTTTCTTCTTGTTTATGAAACCTATTTTTGTTGCATGTCCTTACAGCTGCAATGAGGCCCTTTTCATTCTGAAGTATCATCTCAGTGCTGTAGTGGGAGCCGATTCAACTGAAAACTGGTCTTATTTTAAACAGTATAAACATGGATTCCCAAAGTCTGGTTGCTAAGCTATCAACACAAAGAAAAATATCCATATCAGGTTTATCACCAAAAGATAATAAGGGACCAAGGTGATGGAAAAAACATTAACAGCCAGTGGTTCCATCGAAAGGTAGTCTCTGAGGTCAATGTCAACAAGCATCTTCATCACTGACTTTTTGAAAGGTTAAAGTTTGCCAGTCCAAATGTGGGAACAAACAAAAGAACGTATACCCTGGAACAATACTCTGTAGAGACAAGACAGCGCCAGAGAGACAAAGCCTGTTCAGCTGTGTTTCCTGATAGCCCTGCCCAGCACACTTCCACCTCAGTACGACAGCTGAGTTTCTAAAGAATAATTATATCAAGTGATGTCATGATGGATGGCTTCTTTCCAACAGCTTCATGGCTTATCTTTTGGGACAGAGACTTAGGGGAGATATCAGGCTGTGAACCGTTGTCACAGTTTTAAGAGAGTGGGGGTGGCAGACGATATTTTAACGTCTGCTGTTCTAACTCGCTTGGGAGTGCAGGGTCTGAGTTCCACCTTCTAAAATTAACCCTGCATTGATGGCACTTTTTAAATAAAACAAATATCCATATATGATAAAATTTTATGTATGTAAATTTTACCCATTTGTTTTGTAATACCAGATGACATTCACAGCACTTTATCTATATTTACTATTTTAATCATTCTTGCAACCCAACATTGTAAGTAGTAATGCTTCCATGTTATAGGTGAGGAAGCTGAGCTAAGGAGGTGAAGTGACATGAACAGGTCACATCAGTTCAGTTTAGTTCAGTCACACAGTTGTGTCTGACTCTTTGCAACTCCATGAACCGCAGCATGCCAGGCCTCCCTGTCCACCACCAACTGCCAGAGTCTACCCAAACTCATGTCCATTGAGTTAGTGATGCCATCCAACCATCTCATCCTCTGTCAGCCCCTTCTCCTCCTGCCCTCAATCTTTCCCAGCATCAGGGTCTTTTCAAATGAGTCAGTTCTTCGCATCAGGTGGCCAAAGTATTGGAGTTTCATCCTCAGCATCAGTCCTTCCAATGAACACCCAGGACTGATCTCCTTTAGGATGGACTGATTGGATCTCCTTGCTCTCCAAGGGACTCTCAAGAGTCTTCTCCAACACCACAGTTCAGAAGCATCAATTCTTTGGCACTCAGCTTTCTTCACAGTCCAACTCTCACATCCATACATGACTACTGGAAAAACCTTAGCCTTGATTAGATGGACCTTTGTGGACAAAGTAATGTCTCCGTTTTTTAATATGCTGTCTAGGTTGATCATAACTTTCCTTTCAAGGAGCAAGCATCTTTTAATTTCATGGCTGCAATCACCATCTGCAGTGATTTTGGAGCTCAAAAAAATAAAGTCAGCCACTGTTTCCACTGTTTCCCCATCTATTTCCCATGAAGTGATGGGACCAGATGCCATGATCTTAGTTTTCTGAATGTTGAGTTTTAAGCCAACTTTTTCACTCTCCTCTTTCACTTTCATCAAGAGGCTCTTTGGTTCTTCTTCACTTTCTGCCACAGGTCACATAGTAAGTGAGTAAAGTCAGGACTCTAACACAATCCCAGAGATTGACATTCTGTACTCATAGTGCTGCCTTCACGATGACTTAAAAATTATTATTTCTTGATTTGGTCCTGGAAAAAGAGAGATTTGGGCCATGGGCCCCAAGAGAACAAGTTGGATTTGCATTCTGGGCTACAGTCCATGGGGTCACAAAGAGTCAGATATGACTGAGCAACTAATGCACACACGTACAAAGTGAAGAGAGCATCTTTCCAGGGATGAATCCCATGATTTCAAAGAATTAAAGAACCTTGAGTGGCGAATGAGAGAAATTTGTGGTTAATGGACCCACTTACTACCTCCAGCTTACTTAGCAAAGGTCACCAGGTAACCTTGGAAATATACGCAAAATGCTGTTAGATCTTGCCAGAGGTGACTTTTATTAGACAGCAAGTTGAGGTCCATAAAATTTTGCTAGCAGTTTTTTTTTCATATCGGGGAGAACAGCTACATTAAAAAAAAAAAACACCTCATTATTTCTAATAAACTTTTGTTATTGTTGTTGCTGTTTAGTCACTCAGTTGTGTCTGACTCTTTTACTACCCCATGGACCATAGCCTGCCAGGCTCCTCTGTTCATTGGATTTCTCAGGCAAGAATGCTGGGAGTGAGTTGCCATTTCCTTCTCCAGGGGATCTTTCCAACGCAGGAATTGAATCTGTGTACCCAGCATTGCAGGTGGATTCCTTTTTCTTTTTTTAAGTATTTTATTTATTTATTTTGCTCCACCAGCTCTTTTTTGTAGCACACAAAATCTTTAGTTGTGGCATGTGGGATCTAGTTCCCTGACCAGGGATTGAACCTCAGCCCCGTGCACTGGGAGCAGGAAGTCTTAGCCACTGGGCTACCAAGCCCACAGGTGGATTCTTTACTGCTGAACCACCAGGGAAGCCCCCAATAAACTTTTAGACAAAGCTTACAAAAACAAATCATCACATATTTCGCAACAAAAATTTAGTCATAAGCTCTTGTTACGACATAAGCTTTTGTTATGACAAGGATATCATAAACTTGATAGTTCTGTTTGTATATTTGTATCACAGTAATTAATGGTTTAAATCATAAATGAATTAGCTTATTATTTAAACCATAGCAAAAGAATTCATCTTCTGCAATTCTTAGCTCATACCTAAATTGAGTGTACACACCAATGTGGATATGTAGCCAACTCACAAGAAGTATAAGATACATCTCTCACAATTATCTACTTTTATATGAAGGTTTGAAGGAAATTATATTAACTCATTCAAATGTGAATATTTATTACAAGGCGAAAACAAAGATGAATAAGAAAAAACAGAATACATCTAAGAAATACTGTGTTTACAGCAGTTTGCTTCAAGTTCTTCAAAATATAGACTAGGGGTTTCTAGGTTTGTGTTCATGACCCTCTGCCATTTGGAACTACTTTAGTGCAAAATTCTAAGAAGCACCAAAGAAGAAAACACAAGTGCCATTTGTATGAAAATAAACCTTCATTAGGCTTTTTATCTTGCTTTCCACAGAAATATTCATAGCAATCTTCATCACTTTTGTAATTTGAGAGGAACAGCCAGAAGAATTAAAAGCAGAAAATAAAAGAAGGAGCTCCTGATGTGAGAGCTCTAAACAATACATTAAAAAAAAAAAATGGGAACAGAAACCAAAACACACAACTTCTTGATCTGAAACAAATAAAATAAAGTTGGTTATTCTTTCCATATTCTTATGGGGTAGAAATAGCATAACCATCTCTTGGGGACCACAACATTCACAGAAGCATCCCTGTAGATACAGCATTATCTCAGGTACTGCACATAGTTTCCAAGGAAAAGACAAGGAATACTTTTAATCCATTAGCATCTTCCAAGAAAATATATGTATATTTTTCTCATATATATGTGTGTGTGTGTGTGTGTGTGTGTGTAAGAAAGAAACTAGCATCTGGGTCTATTCAGTTAGTACTTCAATGTCCAACAAGTACAATCCTCACACCAATTCAAACAGGTAGGCTTATGCAGGCCACCAACAAATAGTCAATCTTTGTATAGCCAATTTCTGGATAAAAGGAGTTGGAACTGTTATAAGGTCACACAAATAACTCAAGTTCTGTTTTCATAATTCCCTGTAAGTGAACCATTGAATGTATAAAACATTCAATGCAAAGTGTCTGTTGACTTCAGAGGTTTGCAAAGCCCACACACCCAGCTCCATTTTCTTTCACTGCAGCCTTACTCCCCCTACATTTTAGAATCCATATGCAACATTGAGTGAATGTTCTACCCAACAGTATGGGCCATCCCATGAATCAACCTGGTGAGGCATGTAGATGTTCTGTTCCTTTAGATGTACACTTAACCTTTGAACAATAAGCAGTTGAACGGTGGAGTTCTACTTATATTCAGATGTTTTTAATACTAAATATTTAGTATTGGATCTGCAAATGTGGAATAATCTCACATAAGGAGGGTAAGTAACTTATATACTCAGATAAACCTTCCCCCTTATTTTTCAAGTATCAACTGTAGCAATAAAATCTTTTCAAATTTTCATGCTCAAAAAATTCATGAAGCACACAGAAAGTACCAAATTTTTGTCTGTTACTAAAAACAACAGCTTCTTTTTTTTTAATTAACTGAAGATTTCATAATTATACTTTTAACTGTTGATTTTTTAAAAAAGTTTCCTAAATTGGAAAGTTAAACTCTAAGAAAGTATCAATAAATGTACTCTAAAGGGAACAAATAAATTACCATGGAAAAGAAACAGAGACTACATTCAAGGGAAGCATAATTGTCCAAATATTTTTATTTAAATATTTTGTTGGTCTAAATAAGTCATTTTTTAATTAGTGTTTCATAAATCTGTTGTTATACATAATACTCTACTTGTAGCCTATTTTAATACACTCTTTGGTCATGTTATAAAATAACAGATGCAATGTTATTATTACTCAACAAGCACATAATATAATCAATCTCATAAAAATATCAACAATGGGAAAGATGCATGCCTTTACTGACTAAGTAAGAGTTAGCAGCCCAGTAACTTCTAGGAGCAAGCAGATTTATGCATCACCCAGGTGCATTTACAAATTGGACTTCAAAGCTTTGCAATGGGCTCCATCCAGAAGGAGGCGAAAGAATGTGGGCGTGTTCTGTGAAAAGAGCCCCAGCTTAGCCTTGGGAAAGGCGGGGGTGTGGTCTTTGTTTTCTTTCTGTCTTCTTCCTCTTTCCTCCATTATGTCTAACTAAACCTTTTCAGTTCAGTTCAGTTCAGTCGCTCAGTCGTGTCTGACTCTTTGCAACCCCATGAACTGCAGCACACCAGGCCTCCCTGTCCATCACCAACTCCCAGAGTTCACCCAAACTCATGTCCATGGAGTCGGTGATGCCATCCACCCATCTCATCCTCTGTCATCCCTTTCTCCTCCTGCCCCCAATCCCTCCCAGCATCAGGGTCTTTTCCAATGAGTCAACTCTTTGCATGAGGTGGCCAAAGTATGGGAGTTTCAGCTTCAGCATCAGTCCTTCCAGTGAACACCCAGGACTGATCTCCTTTAGGATGGACTGGTTGGATCTCCTTGCAGTCCAAGAGACTCTCAACTAAACCTTTTAGCAAACAGTAAACTGAAAATTTTGACTGTAGGATACACAATTATAAGGCATTATAATTATATATTTTTTAATAAGGAAAATTGTTCAAATTTGAAAAATCTTTTAACAGACTGTTACTGGACCAGAAGCCTACAGAACTTTACTGTTTTCATAAATGTTGACTTTGGGGAAGAAAGGTGGGTGTTATTTAAAGTTTTCACACAAATCAGAAAGGATCACAAGCCACAGGCTCTAGAGGTTACCTAGTTTTGAGCACTGATTTTTTTCCCTTGGTCCTTTTCATATTGCTTTGCTGGCTTCTCTCTGATTCAGATTCCCTCAAGGTAATCTTTTCCTAAGCAGTTTTTTCTCTCTTCTTCAGGCCACTTCATAATTTCATCTTGCACATAGATTTTCTTTCTCAGTTTGACAAGGCCAGTAAAATTGCTTGCTAGCGATTCATTCCTTTTTCCCTCACTCTAAATTCCCAAGAGGAAGACTCTAAGTTAGGCCAGCTCATCTCTGTATGCCAGCCTCTGAGTAGTGGTAAGACTATAAATTGACTGTCCTTGGGTCAGCCTCGTCCAATCTCTGTGTGTTTTGGGTTAGGGTGTGCAATTGACAGAATGAGCCAAGACTTTATGGAGCAAAGGGCATGGATAGAGTCCATTCCTTAGAAAGATATGCAGCAGACCTGACAGTTACCATATCTCTAGAATAGTTTACTTTTTATATCTTCTCAGCTCTTTATTCAAATACTGAGTTATTCATTCATTCAACATTTTATTAAGCAACTCCAATGGGTCAACTGTAGGGGAGAAATGACAACGTGAGGCAGAAAGTGAGGCTACTTAAGAGTACTTGCTCCCCAGTGACTCCTTTCATTCCCAGTCTCATCTCGCCCAGATCTGCAGAGGTTTAGGCAGTTGACATTCATCACAGCAGCACAGTTTTAATTTTACCCTCTCTAAAATGCACTCGTTTTGTCAATATGAAAGAAAGATGTCTTTATGTGTATAATCTCCCCCTTGACATAAAAGTAGCTTATGTCTTCATAGCACAAAACTCTACATGAGAGCTTCCAAATAGTTCTGGAGGATCTATGGCATTTTACTTTCTGAAATAATATAAATATGAATATCTCACTAAGATATAATAAAAGCAAATATTGATGCCAAGGCAGGGAGGGCTGGAGTAGATGGATATATGGGGAGAAGAAGAAGACAGGCTCATGTGAAGAGTGATGTTTCCTTACTTAGTAAATCCTGGGAGTCACAGATTAGAGACTTGTCATATTTGTTTGTTGCACATTGCCATGTTTGTTAACTCTTTTCCTTGGCAGATACACAAGTCCTCAAATCTTTTAAAATTGTCTTTCACTTTCTCAGTCAGGTAGTCAAGGTTAATATCAACCGAGCAGGTCATGTTGATAGTATGTACCCTTGATACGATGATAGGGTGACAATAGCATTTTACCCCTGTGATCTTTCCCCAAAACTCATGACCCTAGACAAATCACAAGAGAGACATCAGACACATCATCACCATGGAGGAACAGTCTAGGAAATACCCGACCAATACTCCTCAAAGCAGCCAAGATCATCAAAAACAAGAGAAGTCTGAGAAACTGTCATGGCCACGAGAGCGTAAGGAGACATGGTAACTGAGTGTGATGTGGCGTCCTGGGTGGAGTCCCAGAACAGGAAAAGGACAACACGTAAAACTAAGGAAATAGGAGTAAAGCATAGGCTTCTGCTAACAATAATTTATCAACTTTGATTCAATGATTCAATAATTCAATATACCATATATCATGCTAATGTAAGATGTTAATAATAGGGAAAACTGGTTACAGAGCACATTAGAACTCTATATCTTATTTTTTCCAATTTTTCTAGAAATATGATGCTGTTCTACACAAGTAAAATTTATTTTAAAAAAATCAATACCATTTTAGAGAACATGAAAAAGTTCTTTTTGTTTGTTTTTATGAAAAATTTTAATATGATACTTCTCATGTGCTATGCTTACACTTCAAAAATTCTCTGGAGTCATGATACTTCATTAAGTCATCTTACTTATAGGCTCTGGAAATTAAAAAAGAGAGAGAGGGACTTCCTTGATGCTTCAGTGGCTAAGAATCTGTGTTCCCAATGCAGGAGGCCTGGGTTTGATCCCTGCTCAGGGATATAGGTTCCACATGCTGCAACTAAGAGTCGGCATGCCACAACTAAATATCCAATATCCTGCATACTGCAACCACCCAGCACAGCCTAATAAATAAGTAAATAAATACACACAAAAAAAAAAAAAAAAAGAGAGAGAGAGAGAAACAGATAGATCTTACCCTTCTACCAAATACACAGCATTTTTGAAAAATCAAAGATTTAATGATATAATCATTATGGACTAGACTCAAATTCATTCATGAGCAGATTCCATTTTTAAAAGCAATGCAGCTATATAAAAAATTGCAAATATATTTTTAAAAGTTCCCCCGTTCTACCTATATAACAAAGAACTCATTAAACATTTTTTTCCATATTCCTTCCTACTTGCTGCCAACATAGTGTTGATTAAATTGGACATTCTGATTTTTATACTAACATTTAATCATAAACATTTTATACTAACATTTTGTCATAAATTTTCCCAGATGACTTCACAGTCTTGAAATTTTCAGTTTCAAAGTGCTCAGTAGCCCATCAGGTGATCATACCAAACTTTAATTGGGCAATTCCTACTGCTGACATTTCAAACAACCATTTCTACCATGGGAGAACCAACTCCCCCTATTGTCCCCATGTTCCTCAGCTTAAAGCTGAGGTGGTGACTGTGGTTATTCATTCCTTGGAAAAACATTCAGTGTCTGAACTCTTGACCTGCTGGGGCCCAGGGAGATGTACAGAGAGCCCCAGTCAGCAGTCTTCAGGGCACAGAGCAGCGACTCTGCAGCTCCAGGCACTGGCTAGGCCTTCTCTTTCCCTAATTATCACTGTGACTCCCTCACAATACAAGCTATCTGGCTTCAGGCATTTAAATACCAGGAAGCAACAATTAGAACTGGACATGGAACAACAGATTGGTTCCAAATAGGAAAAGCAGTACGTCAAGGCTGTATATCGTCACCTCGCTTAGTTAACTTATATGCACAGTACATCATGAGAAACGCTGGGCTGAAGAAACACAAGGTGGAATCAAGATTGCTGGGAGAAATATCAATAACCTCAGATATGCAGATGACACCACCCTTATGGCAGAAAGTGAAGAGGAACTAAAAAGCCTCTCGATGAAAGTGAAGAGGAACTAAAAAGCCTCTTGATGAAAGTGAAAGAGGAGAGTGAAAGGGTTGGCTTAAAGCTCAACATTCAGAAAACGAAGATCATGGCATCTGGTCCCATCACTACATGGGAAATAGATGGGGAAACAGTGGAAACAGTGTCAGACTTTATATTTTGAGGCTCCAAAATCACTGCAGATGGCAATTGCAGCCATGAAATTAAAAGACGCTTACTCCTTGGAAGGAGAGTTATGACCAACCTAGATAGCATATTCAAAAGCAGAGACAGTACTTTGCCAACAAAGGTCCATCTAGTCAAGGCTATAGTTTTTCCAGTGGTCATGTATAGATGTGAGAGTTGGACTGTGAAGAAAGCTGAGCGCTGAAGAATTGATGCTTTTGAACTGTGGTGTTGGAGAAGACTCTTGAGAATCCCTTGGACTGCAAGGAGATCCAACCAGTCCATCCTAAAGGAGATCAGTCCTGGGTGTTCATTGGAAGGACTGATGCTGAAGCTGAAACTCCAGTACTTTGGCCACCTCATGCAAAGAGTTTACTCATTGGAGAAGACTCTGATGCTGGGAGGGATTGGGGGCAGGAGGAGAAGGAAATGACAGAGGATGAGATGGCTGGATGGCATCACCGACTCAGTGGACATGAGTTTGAGTGAACTCTGGGAGTTGATGATGGACAGGGAGGCCTGGCGTGCTGCAGTTCATGGGATTGCAAAGAGTTGGACACGACTGAGCGACTAAACTGAATTGAACTGAACTGAAACCTGCTCATAAAAGAGAAAATGAGCTCTTTTTTGCTTTATATTTGCTTTATATTTTGCTTTATATTTGTCAAAATATAAAGTCTGACACTGTTTCCACTGTTTCCCCATCTATTTCCCATGAAGTGATGAGACCAGATGCCATGATCTTCGTTTTCTGAATGTTGAGCTTTAAGCCAACCCTTTCACTCTCCTCTTTCACTTTCATCAAGAGGCTTTTTAGTTGCTGCTCTTAATTTTATGCATAAAATATCCTAAAATGAAATCTCTTCATGAATAGGACTCAAAAGAGGGAATAATAACAGGTGGGAAAGGCAAGGCCAGATAATAAATCACAAAGCTTCGAGGTCTCTGGAAGGCAGAGGTAATGTGTTATTTGTTAGATGTCATCATGCTGAGATCATCACTGAAGCCTGTCAACTCCAAGGAGATAAATGCTAGATACACCTGGCTTCTATGTGTGTGTGCGCGTGTGTATATTTAAAACAAAAGCAATTAAATGAGACTTATTACTCTTCCTAACTTTAAGTACTAGCTCAAGTTTTGTCTTGCTACAGATGGAGAAAGGAGGGGAAGTAGACGTATCATTAATTTAAAAACAGTTGTTGGCTAAAGGCCCAGGAGACGATGGGACTGATGCTAAAATGTGTAGGAATACTCAGCACAACTCATACAAACAATGGCTAAATTGGCAGGATTTACGTCAGGAAGATGAAAAGTGATGAGTGATGTCCTTGTCAAAAAAGGACATTCTGGACTGTTCCATACAAATGAGCAGTAGGAGGAGGCCAGAGTCCTCTATGATTCTATGAGAAAACTCAGGAGTAAACAACCCTGAGGTTGGGCCAAGCAAGGAGACACAGGCAGCTCCTTTCTTTGTAAATTGAAACCAACACACACAGCCCATTGCCCACCAAGAGAAAATGGAAGAGCCCCCAAATCAGAGATGAACCAGATAATGTCACATCAGTCAGCTCTGATCCACTGTGGTGACAAAAAACCAAGATGCACGCAGGGGTACATATGATGTGGAATGGCAGACGGCTCAGATCACCATTGTCTATGATCTGAAGTAGAAAGCATTCCAAGGTGAAGGGTCCTATTGGGGTTTTCATAGTGAGACATAGTTACTATCTTTGTTTGCTCCTGTTGTTAAGTTGGCAAAGTTCATCTTACATAGGTAGAATTAGTTTGCATGTCAACAGACCTTAATCCATGGAAGTCTTGAAAAGCCCATACATCCCTTTCCCCACTTTGTTTTTTTATCCTCTGCATATTTTCTTGTTTCCAGATTCTTTCACTCTTTTCAAAGTTCTGGTCACATTTTGATATGCTTAGATGAATAAAAATCAGACAACTTAAATGTTCTTTTGTGTAGTTCAGTTGGTTGGCCTTGTAATGCCAAAGATTTTCTTTCTTCACAGAAAATCAATTTGGGTGTTCAAAAACCTGCTTGATTCATAGTCAATCTCAGACTCTAGTCCATTCAAGTAAATCAGTCTCCAAATCAGGTTTGGTGATGTGGAAAAATATGCTTTTTTATTTAACATTTCAGAAACATCAGCTGGTAGGTTCCCAGGGCATAGTATCGACTTGCTCCATCTTTGTGTTACTCATAGGGCTTCACTGAGATCTTTGTCTTAACAAGAGTCCAATAACCTTGAATAAAGTAGAAAATTAAAGTATTGACTAAGATAGAAAAAGAAAAGAGGACAAAGATGGAATGTGAATATAGGCTAAAAATAGAACCCCGACACACATTTCTTTAAGGAGCATTCTCAGGACAGTGTCTCTCCTATGTTGATTACGGAGGAGTCTGCTGCTGTTACCACAGACCTGACGCCCTGTCTCTGACTGCCTGGGCTGGGTGTGGGGGCTGGTGAGGAGGGCAGGGCTTGAAAGTCAGACAAAGCAGAGGTAAGTGTGTTACCTGAATACATAAAGAACTCCGTGGCCAAGAATCCTTTAGAAGGTGACAGTGTCACCAGGTGGAAGCACCCTTGGCTAGAGAATCTGGGGCTGTCCTCTCTGTAGGTCCCCTTTACACAGTGTGCCACAACATAATCACATGTGAGAGATCTGCCAGGTCTCATGGTATTGATAGAATGTATGAGAAGTAAGGTGACGTTGCTCCAGGCAATGAAGGGGTGGAACGTCAGGCGGTGATAGGGGACAACACCAACTGCTCAGACTAGGGACCCTCCTCAGCTTGAAGTGAAAGTCGCTCAGTCATGTCCGACTCTTTGCGATCCCATGGACTCTACAGTCCATGGAATTCTCTAGGCCAGAATACTGTAGTGGGTAACCCTTCCCTTCTCCAGGGGATCTTCCCAACCCAGGGACCGAACCCAGGTTCCCCGAATTGCAGAGGGACTCTTTACCAGCTGGGCCACAAGGGAAGCCCTGCTCAGCTTGCTGCTGCTGCTAAGTCACTTCAGTCGTGTCCTACTCTGTGCGACCCCACAGACCGTAGCCCACCAGACTCCCCTGTCCCTGGGATTCTTCAGGCAAGAATACTGGAGTGGGTTGCCATTTCCTTTTCCAGTGCATGAAAGTGATAAGTCAAAGTGAAGTCACTTAGTCCTGTCCGACTGTTAGCGACCTCATGGACTGCAGCCTACCAGACTCCTCCATCCATGGGATTTTCCAGGCAAGAGTACTGGGGTGGGGTGCCATTGCCTTCTCCCTGCTCAGCTTACTCAGGTCTTTTGGAGTGTCAGTTAATCAATGAATCCACCCAAGAGGGACTATCACAGAAGGATACTCCTGATCCTGCTGAATCAGAACTCTGTCTTCTAAACTACCAAGTAGTCCCAAGAGCAGAATTCAAGGCAGATTCATGAGACCCTTAGTTCTACTGGAGCCGGGAAGGAGAGATGTCAGTGTATGTCACGTTAGACATGGTCTTCCCTCCTTTACTGAAGGACTGGGTGGTTTTCTAGCAGTGCTTCTTCAGGCTGGGAAACTACCCATTTCCCCAAGAACAGGCATCTGTGGGCTCATTCTGCAGTATTCAGTAGGAAGGCAGTGGGTTGATTACATTCCATGGGAAGCTCGTGAATTCAGTTCTACGGAGGGGGGTATCCTAGCAGTGAAACGTCCTGCTCAGCTTCTAATCCACACTTTCAGCCTTTCACACAGGTCAATTTGTTTGGGATGCAGGGGCTTCTGATGGTAATTCATGTAGTAGCAGCTCCCTGGGGACTCTTCTGAGCTGTGATTGCAGTGCTGAGCAAGAAGGAACTCCATTAACTGAGTGATGGACTGCCTGCCCGGTGCCGCCTAACACAGACCTCTGTATTTAGAGCTTGTTTGAGGCCCTTGACTATTTCTGAGTGGTTTGGCAATGAGTCCTTGACAGACACGTCTGTTAGCTATTTAGAGTGACACATGGATTCACCACTGGCCACTTAACAGAGGAGAAAGAAAATAATATGGCGTTATCATATATCTGTCTTTTTCTGTCTGACTTACTTCACTTTGTATGTCACTTATAAGTGACAAGATTATAAGATTCCACTTATAAGTGGAATCTTTAAGAAAAAGATACAAATGAACTTAATTACAAAACAGAAATAGACTCACAGATACAGGAAAAAAAAAAAAAAAAAAAACCTGTGGTTACCAAAGGGGAAGAAAAGGGAAGGAATAACTTAGGAGTTTGCGATTAACGTATACACACCACTATATATAAAATAGATAGCTAACAAGGACAACTGTATAGCACAGGGAACTTTACTCAATATTTTGTAATAACTCGTAAGGGACAAGAACCTGAAGAAGAATATCTACAGGTGAGATATGCTACCTAATTTAACAAATGTTAAGTGGACACAGCATATTAACTGCAACACTAATATCTTAAAATGGGAGAAATGCTAAAGGTGAACAGAATGTTCTGGGAGAGGTCAGGGGTCTTTCCTTTGTCCTGAGCTCAGTCTGAAGGAGCTCTGCCCAAGCTGTATGTGTAGGGAACCTCAAGCCATGGAGAAAATAAGCATGGAAAAATGCCAAAATAATACATGACATAAACTTTCAGCTTGGTCTGCTTCCTTATTGCAGTAAAAATAAAATCTGGCTCTATTCCTTAATCTCTTAGAGGCCCTAAAAATAACCTCTCTGTTTTTCTTTTTAAAACATTACTGTGTGTTCATTGTACTCTTGAATTGTTGTTTATTTTCCTTCTAGTTTTCTATTTTTTATAGTTTTCTATCACTTTATGTTTTTATTTCCCCCTTCTTTTTTATCCTAGCATTTATTTTGATTTTTCATTATCACTTTTCTTTTAATTTTCTTTGACTTTTCATTGCCTTATGTATCACTTCTAATTTTTTATTTTTCATAATTTATGAATTGACAGGAAGGAAATAAGTTTGAAAAGAGAATGACTATAAACATAGCCCTGTAGCATCTCTTGTAAATAAAATAGTCCTGCAGGCATACCACTCTTCCCTTTTGTCCAGTATTAGCCAACCCCTCATGAGCAGTTATATAGTATTAATTTATTTACTCGACAGATCAGTTTCAAGGCAGGGAGACCAGGGTCAATAGAGATGCTTCATTTAAGAAACTTCATCAATGTAATTTTCAATTTCATCTTACAAAGCACCTGTAAGGATTGATTCTTTAAATATTACTCCTTTGAAGAAGGCACAATAAGATCTAAGATTTATAGCTGGGTTTCTGGAGTTCAGCATTCGATCTTTGTACCTCCAACTCACTATTACTAGTCTCATTTAGTTCAGTTCAGTTCAGTTGCTCAGTCACATTAGCTCCTTCCAAAATGGTTATAGGAGAATGACTTGAACCACTATAGTGGTCATAACGGCAGGATTTCTTATAAATAAAACATAGATTTATCATTTGAGCCAGCAGGTCAGTTCAGTTCAGTTTAGTCGCTCAGTTGTGTCTGACTCTTTGCAACCCCATGGACTACAGCATGCCAGGCTTCCCTGTCCATCACCAACTCCTACAGCTTATTCAAATTCATGTCCATTAAGTCAGTGATGCCATCCAATCATCTCATCCTCTGCTGTCCCCTTCTCCTCCTGTCTTCAATCTTTCCTAGCATCAGGGTCTTTTCCATTGAGTCAGTTCTTCGCATCAGGTAGCCAAAGCACTGGAGTTTCAGCTTCAGCATCAGTCCTTCCAATGAATATTCAGGAGTGATTTCCTTTAGGATTGACTGGTTGGATCTCCTTGCAGTCCAAGGGACTCTCAAGAGTCTTCTCCACCACCGCAGTTCAAAAGCATCAATTCTTTGGTGCTCAGCTTTCTTGATAGTCCAACTCTCATATCCATACATGACTACTGGAAAAACCATAGCTTTGACTAGAGGGAACTTTGTTGGCAAAGTAATGTCTCTGCTTTTTAATATGTTGTCTAGTTGGTCATAGCTTTTCTTTCAAGGAGCAAGTGTCTTTTAATTTCATGGCTGCAGTCACCATCTGCAGTGATTTTGGAGCCGGAGAAAACATAGTCTCTCACTGTTTCCATTGTTTCCCCATCTACTTGTCATGAAGTAATGGGACCAGATGCCATGATCTTAGTTTTCTGAATGTTGAGTTTTAAGCCAACTTTTTCACTCTCCTCTTTCACTTTCATTAATAGGCTCTTTAATTCTTCTTCGCTTTCGTCCATAAAGGTGGTGTCATCTGCATATCTGAGGTTATTGATACTTCTCCCAGCAATCTTGATTCCAGCTTGTGCTTTATCCAGCCTGGCAGTTTGTACTCTGCATATAAGCTAAATAAGCAGGGTGACAATATACAGCCTTGACGCATTCGTTTCCCTATTTGGAACCAGTCTGTTGTTTCATGTCCGGTTCTAACTGTTGCTTCTTGACCTGCATACAGATTTCTCAGGAGGCAGGTCAGGTGGCCTGATATTCCCATCGTTTGAAGAATTTTTCACAGTTTGCTGTGATCCACACAGTCAAAGGCTTCGGTGTAGTCAATAAAGCAGAAGTAGATGTTTTTCTGGAACTCTTGCTTTGTCAATGATCCAATGGATATTGGCAATTTGATCTCTGGTTCCTCTGCCTTTTCTAAATCCAGCTTGAACATCTACCAATCTACTCTTAATCTTACCCTAGAAAAATGAAAATTATGTTCACACAAAAACCTACATGTGAGTGTTTTTAGCAATTTTTGTTTGTAGGTGCTAAAATATAGAAATAACACAAATGTCCTTTAACTAGTGAATGGCATACTCAAATTTTAATACATCGAGACATGAGTACTGTTTAATAACAGAAGGAACTATGACACATGAGACAACACAGTTGAAGCTCACAGTTACATGAGAGTAAGTAAAAGAAGCCAGGCCTCAGAAGCTAAATATTCTATGACACCATTTATATTACATTCGGAAAAAGGCAAAATTATAGAGGCAAGATCAGTGGTTGCCAGAAGCTGGGTATGTGAAGTGGGGTTGACTACAAAGGAGTAGGAGAGAACTTTTTGAAGTGATGGAAATGTTCCACATTTTGACTGTGGTGGTAGTTATCCTACTGCATGTATTAGTCCAAATTCACGGACCTGGACGCGAAAAGTGATGAATTATTCAGTATGTAAATTACACCTTTAATAGAAAATTTTTTATAGGCCAGACTTTGGAATCAAACTGCATCTAAACTTGGCTCCTCCACATTTCAGCGATGTGAAAAGAGTTTACATAACCTTTCTGTTTCTAATTTTCTTAACTTGTAAAACAGAGCTAATAACTGCAGAGGGTTGCTGGGAAAATTAAATAAAATGATGTATGTGATTGTTTATCACAATGCCAGGCCACACAAGTACTTAATAAATGGTAGCAATTATTTTATCCTCCATTAAAGAGCTAAGAGGTTGCTTAGGGCAGAGGTTTCTAGATAGAGTTGTGTGGGTTTCTCTTTTAAATAGGAAAGCCAAGTTTTATTAGAGAACTTTTTTAAAAGGAACACCAGAGCACCATTAAAGAGTGTCTCTTTTACTTCCCAAGCAAACTCTTATTCAATCCCTACAAGAATTATTTTCTATTTTTTTTCTAAAATATTGAGGGTGGTCTCTAGAAGTCACGTGTTCATCTTTAATGGCCATCTTGGGTAAGTTTGAGTTCTGGAAAATAAACTGAGGAATAAATAGATAAATAACTTTTAGAACTTTGACCACAGCATTAGTTTCTGAGGTACCATTCATTCACTCATTCATTCAACAAAATATTGACTGTTCTAAGTGCTGAAGCTCCAGCAGTCACCCGAGACCCAGAGTCACTGCCCATAAGGAGTTCTGACTCTATAAATGCATTTAATGAGACTCACAGAGAAGCTTCCATGCCTCCCATCCACAGATTTGAATGACACCCCTCAAGCCCCTAGTCACTTGGCAATAGCCGTGAACACATCTTCCTTAACCACCCACACCATCCCATTTAGTCCACCATGTGCATTATTCTTTTCTCCCTCTTAGAATTTAGATTGCTTCTGATTATGCCTTATATCTTCTTTTATTGATTAATTTTTATTTTGAAATCATTATTGACTCAGAGAAAATTGCAAAAATAATATAGTGAGTCCTATGTGAACCGTGAACTTCCTGATGTTCAAGCTGGTTTTAGAAAAGGCAGAGGAACCAGAGATCAAATTGCCAACATCCGCTGGATCATGGAAAAAGCAAGAGAGTTCCAGAAAAACATCTATTTCTGCTTTATTGACTATGCCAAAGCCTTTGACTGTGTGGATCACAATAAACTATGGAAAATTCTGAAAGAGATGGGAATACCAGACCACCTGATCTGCCTCTTAAGAAATCTGTATGCAGGTCAGGAAGCAACAGTTAGAACTGGTCATGGAACAACAGACTGGTTCCAAATAGGAAAAGGAGTACGTCAAGGCTGCATATTGTCACCATGTTTATTTAACTTATATGCAGAGTACATCATGAGAAATGCTGGACTGGAAGAAACACAAGTTGGAATCAAGATTGCCGGGAGAAATATCAATAACCTCAGATATGCAGATGACACGACTCTTATGGCAGAAAGTGAAGAGGGGCTAAAAAGCCACTTGATGAAAGTGAAAGTGGAGAGTGAAAAGGTTGGCTTAAAGCTCAACATTCAGAAAACGAAGATCATGGCATCTGGTCCCATCACTGCATGGGAAATAGATGGGGAAACAGTGGAAACAGTGTCAGACTTTATTTTTCTGGGCTCCAAAATCACTGCAGATGGTGACTACAGCCATGAAATTAAAAGACGCTTACTCCTTGGAAGGAAAGTTATGACCAACCTAGATAGCATATTCAAAAGCAGAGACATTACTTTGCCAACAAAGGTTTGCCTAGTCAAGGCTATGGTCTTTCCTGTGGTCATGTATGGATGTGAGAGCTGGACTGTGAAGAAGGCTGAGCGCCGAAGAATTGATGCTTTTGAACTGTGGTGTTGGAGAAGACTCTTGAGAGTCCCTTGAACTGCAAGAAGATCCAACCAGTCCATTCTGAAGGAGATCAACCCTGGGATTTCTTTGGAAGGAATGATGCTAAAGCTGAAACTCCAGTATTTTGGCCACCTCATGTGAAGAGTTGACTCATTGGAGAAGACTCTGATGCTGGGAGGGATTGAGGGCAGGAGGAGAAGGGGACGACAGAGGATGAGATGGCTGGATGGCATCACTGACTTGATGGGTGTGAGTCTGGGTGACCTCCGCGGGAGCTGGTGATGGACAGGGAGGCCTGGCGTGCTGCGGTTCATGGGGTCGCAAAGAGTCGGACACGACTGAGCGACTGATCTGATCTGATGTCCCCTTCACTCAGCTTCCATCAATACTAAAATATTATGCAATGTAGTATAACACCAAAGACAGGAAATTGACATTGTACAATAGTGTTAACTAGACTACAGACCAGATTCAGATTTAAACCCACATTTAAAATTTTTACTTTTTTAAATATATATTTATTTATTTTAATTGGAGGCTAATTACTTTACAATATTGTATTGGTTTTGCCATACATCAATGTGAATCCTCCACGGGTGTACACATGTTCCCCATCCTGAACCCCCGCTCCCACCTCTCTCCCCGTACCATCCCTCTGGGTCATCCCAGTGCACCAGCCCCAAACATCCTGTATCATGCATCGAACCTGGACTGGTGACTCGTTTCACATATGATATTATATGTGTTTCAATGCCATTTACAATATTGTGTTAGTTTCAGGTATACAGCAGGGCGATTCAGTTATACGTGTATATTAATATATCTACATTATTTTTTCTTTCTTTCCACTATAGTTTGTTATAAGATATTAAATATGGTTTCCTGTGCTGTACAGTAAATCCTTGTTGATTATTTTATTTGCAAACTTCATTTTCTCTAAGTTTATCAGTTTCTTCTGAAACTCAATTGCTTTCAGACACTCCCCTTCCTACACTCTATGTTCCTGTTAAAATCCCAACACTACATCACAACCAAAATCTGTGCTTTTATTTTTCTGAGGCTAGAATGTTTAGCACTGCAAAAATATGTTCCGAACAATCAGGTTGGTGTCACTACAGATTCATGATCTCCAGCTGAACTCTCAATGTCATTCAACACATCTCTTTGCTTGTTCACTGTAATCTACTACTTCCTCTCCAGTTCATAGCCACTGTGCCAAACCTTCATCATTCTGTACAGTCTCCCTACCCACACTGTAATGTCGCGACTTCCACTTCAAATTGAAAGTGAAAGTCACTCAGTCATATCTGACTCTGTGACCCCATGGGCTATACAGTCCATGGGATTCTCCAGCCCCAAATATTGAAGTGGATAGCCTTTCCCTTCTCCAGGGGATCTTCCCAACCCAGGGATCGAACCCATGTCTCCTGCATTGCAGGCGGATTCTTTACCAACTGAGCTTTTAAGAGGGCATTCTGATAGCAATGAAGAGAATGTTTAGGTAACCAGCCTTTGAGATTATCTGGGCAATCCTGGAATTCTGTTCCGACTCCATTAAATTAACATTTGTTAAATGGAACACACAAATGTTCCACTGAACAAGCAGGATGCCAAGATGCTGGATGATGAGCCAAGGTTCAACAACAGATGACAGGAGAAATTATAAGAGAAAAGTTTACTACCACCCAGGAGAAATATAGGGAATACCTCAAGGGATCACATAAGAAGGTCAAGGCTGTGTTCAGATAGAGAGAGAGGTCAAGACCTGCAGACAGGTAAGCCCAATGGAGGTCTTATTAAAGGAAGCATAAAGTATACAGGTGCTGGGAGACAAGGGAGACTGTTGATAGTGAGAGCTGTTTGGAAAGTCATATAAGGAACTTATATTTGCTCTGTGGGCTGCCATGTGGGGCACGTGCTTGCATGAGGGGCTGGCGTCAATTTAAAGTTTCTGCAGGTCAATTGGCTAAACAAAATGGATACTAAGGCAGCAACACCATGGAGTAGCTCGGCTAAACTTTCAACACCTTCATGCCCTCATGTGTTTCCTCTCTCCAACAGACTGCATGATAAATGGGATACAGTGCATTCGAGCTCTGAGGCTAGGTCATAAAAGGAATTGGAGCCTCAGTTTAGGCATCTTGAGTCTTCCCTGGTGGCTCAGACGGTAAAAAATCTGCCTGCAATGCAGGAGACCCTGGGTGGGGAAGATCCCCTGTAGAAGGGAATGGCTGCCCACTCCAGTTTTCTTGCCTGGAGAATTCCCTGGACCGAGGAGCCTAGCAGGCTACAGTCCATGGAGTTGCAGAAAGTCAGACACAACTGAGCAACTAACACATTTTCTTGACATTTTGGATCATTTGCTGTGGTAGAAGCCAGGTTACCAAGCCATGAGGTGATTCCAGTCACTCTGTGAGGAGGACTACTGAGCAGGAGTCCCAAAGAGGAACTGAGGCCTTACTCCAACAGCTGCAACAATTTATGGATTGTGTGTGGGAGCCATCTTGGAAGTGGATCCCCAGCCGCAGTCAAGGGTTCAGTCAATGGCAGCCCCAGCCAACATCTTGACAACAACTTCAGCACAGAACCGCACAGCTAAGCTTTCTTCAAATTCCTGACTCACAGGAACTGTGAGAGATAATGTTTTACTGTTATTTTAAGTTACAGGCATAAGATAATTTGTTTTTCAGACATAGATAACCAGTACAGATCTACAGGAACAAGACCAGAAGCAGGAAGACTGCTAAGGAGGTCATAACATAGTCAAGGTAAATGCTAACAAGGGCCTGAATTATGACTGTGGGCTACAGATGGATGGAAGAGGAGGATCTGAGAAATATTCAGGAATAGAAATCTGCATGAAATTGAGTGGATGTGGGTGTTCTAGGAGCATATAATTATTCTCAGCTTTCTAGCTTTGGTGGCTAGATGCCAAAAATTAAAATAGAAAGTGCTGGAGGAAGAGTGTGATCAGAGAGAAGGATGATGAACTTGGAACTGTGACTTTAAATTTGAGATGCATTGGGGTTTGATGTGGATATGCCACTAACACCACAGTGCCCACTTTCGTGGTCTCTTTTCTGTTCTTAGCTTCCTGGGGGCTTCTGCTGCACTTCACAGGGTTAACTACTTATTTCTACAAATTTTCTCCAACCTCGGTTTAAGACTCTTCTGGTTCTTCTCAAGCACTTACATTTTCTCCTCGGCCTCACTCATTACCTTCTTTGGTCATCCAAACATCAGTGTTCCACAGGCGTCCCCATCCAGCCAATACTCAACTTCTTCCAAATGCTCTGCAGTGGGTTTCCCGAAATCTAAGACTTACCTCTTCAGATTCAGCAAAATGAATATTTAGAAACAAATAAAATGATTCATTATCTCTTTTAATGGCTAGAGTCAAATTTCTAATTGATATAACAATGTTCCCCTGCACATAGGTTCTAACTTTCTGTTGTTGTTTGTGATATTGCCATTTATGATATGAAATACATATTTGGTTTTTGTCTCTGTTCCTGGCTTGCTGCTCCCCAAGCCCTTGTAATTTCCCAAGTAATTAGAGAAACAGGGGCACCTTTTTTACAATTTTACAATATTTTGTTTCATCCTCAACTCTTGAAATATCTCCAGAGTGATAAAGGTAAAACAGGTGCTTTTTTGTTATTCATAACAAGTCCTTTTCAATTACAACTGAATTTATGCTAATGAGGCAACTTTTGAAAAGCCCCTAAGGATGAAGATTGGTTGCCAAGGGAACACCAACCATCTGATTAGAGGGTTGGGGCTCTCAGTATCACCTCCTGACCCTCTTACTTTTGAAAAGGGTTAGAGGTTGAATCAATGCAATTGGCTATTGAATCAATAGCCAATGATTCAATTAATCATGCTTACATAATGAATCCTCCATAATGATCCCTGAGCTGCAGGTTCAGAAAGGTTCTTGGTTGATGACTATGTGGAGACATTGGACAGTAGAGTGCCCAGAGAGAGCAGAGGGGATCTGCACCCCATCTCATATACCATATCCCACACGACCTATAGTTTTGATTGGCCCTGACTTTTATCATTTTATATTGTCACCTTGCTTATTTAACTTATATGCATCATGAGAAACGCTGGGCTGGAAGAAGCACAAGCTGGAATCAAGACTGTGGGAGAAATATCAACAACCTCAGATATGCAGATGACACCACTTTTATGGCAGAAAGTGAAGAAGAACTAAAGTGCCTCTTAATGAAAGTGAAAGAGCAGAGTGAAAAAGTTGGCTTAAAGCTCAGCATTCAGAAAACTAAGATCATGGAGTGGAAACAGTGGTTGAGTTTATTTTTCTGAGCTCCAAAATCACTGCAGATGGTGACTGCAGCCATGAAATTAAAAGACGCTTACTCCTTGGAAGGAAAGTTATGACCAACCTAGATAACATATTCAAAAGCAGAGACACTATTTTGCCAACAAAGGTCTGTCTAGTCAAGGCTATGGTTTTTCCAGTGGTCATGTGTGGATGTGAGAAGCGGACTATAAAGAAAGCTGAGTGCAGAAGAATTGATGCTTTTGAACTGTGGTGTTGGAGAAGACTCTTGAGAGTCCCTTGGACTGTAAGGAGATCCAGTCAGTCCATTCTAAAGGAGATCAGTCCTGGGTGTTCATTGGAAGGACTGAAACTCCAATACTTTGGCCACCTGATGGGAAGAGCTGACTCATTTGAAAATACCCTGATGCTGGGAAAGATTGAGGGCAGGAGGAGAAGGGGACAACAGAGGATGAGATGGCTGGATGGCATCACTGACTCGATGGACATGGGTTTGGGTGGACTCTGGGAGTTGGTGATGGACAGGGAGGCCTGGTGTGCTGCGGTTCATGGGGTTGCAAAGAGTCAGACATGACTGAGCGACTGAACTGAACTGAACTGAGTAAGTAGAATGTTTTTCTGAATTCCATGGGTCTTTCTAGCAAATCAAAAAGACCCCAAGAGAGGGTTGTGGGAGCCTCCAATTGAGAGCTGACTGGTCAGAAGCATAGGGTAACAAGCTAAACTTGGGGATTAGCATCAGAGGTGGGGGTGGAGGGGTGGGAATTGCAGTCCTCTTGGACTGAGCCCTTAACTTGTAGGATCTGTGAGATTTGACACTATCTCCAAGTATACGACTTCCCAGGTAGCTCAGTGGTAAAGAATCCACCTGCGAATGAAGGAGACACAGGAGATGTGGGTTTATGCTTGGGGAAGATCCCCTGGAGAAGGAAATGGCAACCCACTCTGCTATTCTTGCCTGGAAAATGTCATGGACAGGTGAACCTGGCAGGACTATCGTTCATGGGGTCATAAAGAGTCAGACATGACTGAGCATTCAACCACATACCATACATACCAGGTATACAGTGTGAGAACTAAGCTAAAATTATGGGACACCCAGCAAATGTCTCTAAAACCTGAGAACTTCTCGGGATGGGGAACACTCCCGCAATTTGGAGTACAGATTAGTGCTGTGAATATAATGAAGGAGAACAGGAGAGTTTTTCTTGAACATTGTTGTCATGCTGTATATGAACTTTTGCAAATATATCTGATGCCCTTCTGAACACTTTATAGAATTGAACTTCCATGCCTCTTTATCCTTTAAAGTATCATCATTTCTCTTCTTTTGGCCAGTGAAACATGAAGAGAAGTAACATATATCTTCTTCATGCACACATTAAGAGCAATCATTTACCAAGTTCTCTTTCACTTTGGTTCTAGAAAATGAAAGTGTTAGTCACTCAGTCATGTCCAGCTCTTTGTGACTCCATGGACCGTAGCCTGCCAGGTCCCTCATGCACAGAATTCTCCAGACAAGAATACTGGAGTGGGTTACTGTTCCCTTCTCCAGGAGATCTTTCCAACGCAGGGATCAAGCCCCAGTCTCCTACATTGCAGGCAGATTGTTTACCTTCTGAGCTATCAGGGAAGCAATAGGGCACAAAGTTCTCTGCTGATGTGCATTAGACATGAATATGGGGGAGAAATCAATTTTCATTGTAGATTTGTTGATGTTTTTTTCTTGCTATTATATTACTTAGCCTATCCTGATGCAGCTGCAATAAAATTCCAGGTAATATAAGAGTATGTCTCTTCAAGTTCTGAGACCCCTTGCATCTAATAAGTAATATCTGAAAGATAACAATCTCAAATACCTAAGTTAACTAAACTGCTGATGTATATATCAATGCTCTTCAAGGTCTTACAGATCAGTCCCAGAAGTGGAAGCTGAAGACTTCCTCCTCCTGTTGTCACCTTCAGTGAAGGGGAGATCATTCACTGGTTTTAAATCATTTATTTCAATTTCAATTATAAAACTTAACCCAAATATTGGAGATGGAAACAACAACACACTCCAGTATTCCTGCCTGGAAAATCCTATGGACAGAGGAGCCTGGCAGACTACAGTTCATGGGGTCACAAAAAGTCAGACATGACTGAGTACACACACACACAAGCCAAATATACAGGATACTTGAAACCTCTTTTGAATATCCTTTGGGCTATCAAGAGGACATAAAGTTTCCAAGACACCACCTAAATGTATAAGATTCCTTCAAGGATATAGGAAACATTTGGTTCCTTAGTGGTGGTATGAGTAAGGTATAAGAAAACTTATAAGAAAATAATTTTAACATATTTCTTCTATTATCTCTATATATTTACTAAATATCACCTTTTTATGAAAAACTGCTATTGTCAGTTGTTATTTATCTAGGTAACTTTGGGCAATATTGGTCCTGAAAAACTTGTGTAATGCTAGTAATTCATGTTAAGATGGAGTTTTCTAAAAGTTTCCATCCAGTGTTACATGTGCATGTACTAAGTTGCGTCAGTCATGTCTGACTCTTTGTGACCCCATGGACTGTAGCCCACCAGGCTCCTCCATAGGATTCTCCAGGCAAGAATACTAGAATGAATTGCCATGCCCTCCTCTAGGGGATCTTCCTGATCCAGGAATCAAAACTGCGTCTCTTACATCTCCTGCATTGGTAGGCAGGTTTCTTATCACTAGTGCCACCTAAGCCAGCCCTCAAAGATCAGTATCAATATGTATCATTACATACACTTCACCTTTTGGCCGATTGCCAAATAAGGAAGTTATGTTCCTGGGTTTCCAGCTTGTAGATGGCAGATGGTAGATTTTTTCAATCTCTCATAATGAATCTCTTTCTATATGTCTTTATGCATTCTGTTGGTTCTGTTTCTCTGAGGAAACCTAACTAATACAGAGAGAAAGAAAGAGGAGAGAATGTTAGATTTGATAAAAAATAAATGACTAAGTAAATGGTGACTTTTGAGCAGACACCTGAAGGGAGAGGGTAGGGGAGGCATGCAGGCATCTGGAGGAAAAGTGTTCAGGCAGAGAGAAGAGAAAGTACAAAAAGGAGTATTTTTTGTAGGAGGCGGGAGTGTGCCAGGGGTGTTTGTGGAACCGTGAGATAGGCAGTGAGGTCGGAGCACAGTAATGAAAGAGGAGAGAAATAGCAGGAGAATCAAAGAGGTCACAGAAGAAGGAGACAGGCCGTGTGAGGTCTTGTGGGTCATGTCTTAAGTAAAGTGGGAATGCTGGAAGATTTTGAACACAGAAGTGGCAAGAACTACCAAAACTTATTCTTAGCTGCTGTTTACAGAATGTTAGAGGGGGTGGGAATGGAAGCAGAGTTGGTCCACAATAGTGGGGATGATGAAAGCAATTAAATTCTAACCATGTGGCAAACGTAGAGCTGACTGGGAAAGATAGAAGGCGGGAGGAGAAGGGGATGACAGAGGATGAGATGGTTGGATGGCATCACTGACTCAGTGGACATGAGTTTGAGTAAGCTCCAGGAGATGGTGAAGGACAGGGAAGCCCGGCGTGCTGCAGACCATGGGGTCACAAAGAGTCAGACATAACTGAGAAGCTGAACTACAACAACAAAAGCCCTGAAATTAGATAGGATCACTCATGGTGCCCCAAATCTAGCTCTCCAGCCTTGTCCCATATGCCCTGCTGAGACGAGAGGTTCCCTAAGTGTTTTATGAAGCAAGTTCTTATTACAGATCAAGCTTCTTCAGACAGGCAGGAATGTGATATGTCAGCTAGGATGCTACATTCAGGGCACCACAGAGATATAAAAATGCATACTTCCCCTGGGGAAGGAAAAAAAGGTCACGATGCCATAAAGAATGTGGAGTGTGTTCTGAGGATCAAAGCAATCTCAGTCCTTCCCTTTCATCCAAGGCTGCTTTTCTGCAGAAAGTCTTTCACAATCCACTTGAGCGCAACTTCCTGTGAGCCTGGGACCCCTCACCAGTCAGGGAGCACCTGCAGCCTCTGCTGGCAACAGCCCAGTTCTCGACAAGTTTTTGTTCACCTCTGAGTCGAGCCTTAGGGCATTGTCCAGGTGCCAAGCACATCGAGTCTCTGCAGCAGGGAAATCATGCCCATTAACATAATAAGATTAACTAGGAAGACAGGTGAGGTCACCTGTGACTTGGCGCCAATCTGGCAACCCAGGTTGGTGCTAGTGAGATTAAAAGGCCCTGCCTAGCAACAACTCTGATGTCGTGTCAAACTGGCTGGAGCTGCTTGCTTAACAATTGTTCAGGAAGTCCTCAGTGGCTCAGTTCAGAAAGAACATTCAGGTAAGATTAGAGGAAAAGGTCATCGGTCCCCAAACTTCTCTTCAGGAGATCAAATAGCTAAAGTCACACAGTATTAAGAAGACCCTTTGGGAAGTCTAAAAGAGAGCACAATAAACAAACAAGCAAGCCAGAGGAGATCTTTCCCTTGCTGGTGTGTTTCAATGTAATTGATAAATATGGAGCCATCTCTCCAGATGTTGAAACCAAAAGACTAGCCCCCATGAGTCCACAGCTCTGAAATTTGCACAGAGGTCAGTTTGTCATTTAATCTGAGCATCTTCTCCTCTGGGGTATTTCTGCGTCTGCTGACCTCCGTCACAGCCACCTGAGAGAAAAACTTCCTTAACACACTTGCTCCTGGGCTCCTGGATGATCCCTTTGTCTGAGCCTCCTGGGCAAACCCGAGGGAACAAGGGAGCTTGTCAATTCCTTTTGTCTCCACAATTGGACAGATTCTTCACAGAAGCAGGCTGAGGACCCCAGCCTCTTGTTTAGGATGCCACCTTGTTATTCTGCAGGGTTGTGGTGACACTTATAAATGGTGCCTTTCATCAGAGAAAGGTGACAACTGGGATGAGTAACCAAGTGGTGGGTAAAAGCTAAAAAAAAAAAAAAAAAAAAATTGGAGACCGGCAATTCCATTAATGAAAGCAGAGCAAATGTCCTAAGACAGAACACCTTCCTCTGAGCACAGCCAGGTCGCAAGCAGATTGGATCTGGGATCCCAGAAGCTCTCAGAAATGGGGCCACTGCTTTCCCCTTTCTCCTTGTATCTCGTGGGTCTGCTTCTGCACACCCCTTCCATCTTCCTCACTGCAGCTGCCTCCTGGGCTTCCTAAGAGAAAAGCCAAAGCTTACAAGATTGTGCAGACATCTTACAAGATTCTGAGAATAACTTTACCTGGTTTGCCTCCCAGCTCTTATCAGTGGTGCAGCATTGGGAAAGATATCACATCCAAATTTTGTTTCCTTAGTTCATAATCAAAATGGTGATATTACCCACCCAACAGGATTCTTGTGCTTGGTGCATGGAAGCTTCTAAGGTGTTATCTACTCTTCTTGCTGTTGCTGTGTTACTATTTCTAGTCACTACTTCCATCTGATGCTAGTTTGCCTGTGACTTTGGTCAGCTGCAAGCCACTTGCTCAGTGACCTTGCAATCTGGTTTCCCCAGAGAACCACATTGGTCTTGTTACATGCTGTATTCCCAATCACACTGCCATTGGTGCTTCACACCATTCCATCAGCTGTAGCCGGAGACAGTGGCTACACTGTACCTTTATAGTCACCTAATCCCCCACCTTCAGAAGGGTCTGTTGGTGAGGGATGATCCTAAGGAAGCAGATGTTGAATGAGACACACCTTAAACCTACCTACGAAATTCTTTCAGGAACTTTAAACAAACCTATTTTCAACCTCCCATTTTTCCTATTAAAAGTTAAAAAAAAAAAAAAAAAAAAAGTTCATTGTGTTGTGAATGCTATCAGTAAACACTTTTAATTTTGAGGGTCTCATGTATCTTTTCTAGTGTTAGGGTGAATCTCTCAAGGTTGATGCTGGGCCCAAATCTCTGTCAAACCTGAGGATGCATTCTCTTTCCTCTTACAATCCACTTGGTCAAATCAATGAACCTCTTTCTGCTGGACATTCAGACACTATCATTGGTGTCAGACTTATCCCAAAGCACTGTTGTTATTTCTCTTTTTAATGATGGAAAAATAATGGTTTTTTATTAATATATAGTTCTAAGTTCAAAATCCTCCATCTTCACACTGGTTTCTAATCTGCAGTTGGTACCAGCCTGCTCTCACCTTTTCTGCCCATTGATCATTAAGGATGCTCTGAGTATTAAACTCAGAAATTAGCTAGACATTTTCCCTCCAGTCCTCATGTGATTTAAACAGCCTGTGCAGACATGCTGAGACTGTAGGTACCAGGCTGCTCTCTGCCACCCACGTTACTCTTGACTTCCCAGTCGTGGCTGATGAAACACCTGAACGTGGGATCATGAAAACTTTGAGTTAATTCCTATCAGACTCATAAGTACAGAGTTGGTTAAAAGATACCCTTCAGTAGATAGCTGGTTTAGATGGGACCTAGGCATTTTTTGCAACATATTAATATTTGAGAGATTAAAACTTATTTTTAATTTAATTTATTTTTATTTTATTTTTTGTGACAATAAATTTATTTTTTATTTTTTAACTTTACAATATTGTATTGGTTTTGCAATATATAAACATGAATCCGCCACAGGTATACACATGTTCCCCATCCTGAACCCTCCTCTTTCCTCCCTCCCCGTACGATAATTTGTGTGTGTATGCTTAGTTGTGCCTGACTCTTTGTGACCCCAGGGACTGTGGCCCATCAGGCTCCTCTGTCCATGTCCAGACAAGAATACTGGAGTGAAAAAAAAAAAAATACTGGAGTAGGTTGCTCTTTCCTCCTCCAGAGGATCTTCCTGACCCATAAGAATTTGCATACAGCAAAATTCACCCTTTTTTAGTGTACAACCCTCAGATTTTGACAAATATATACAGGAATGCCACTACCATCATAATCAAGGTATAAAAGATCCCCTATAGTAGGAAAAGGCAACCCACTCCAGTATTCTTGCCTGGAAAACCTCATGTTCAGAGGAATCTGGCAGGCCATAGTCCACGGTGACCATAGAAGAATTGGACATGACTCAGCGACTGAGCACAAGCATGAGCACAATCCTATTGCCCCAACACGGTCCCCCGAAGTGCTTTATAGCAAGCTTCTCATTCCAAAACACTCTTTAGGTGATGGTGATGGCAGTCATGCTCAGGAACCACTGAAATGACCCCAAGCCTTTTACAAATGGAAAAGTTGCACAGCTCCTCCAGAGTCATACTGCTTAACAGCCAAGACCAGGATTTAGGTCCCCCTTTCTCTTTTTATCTTGTCCCAACACACAACACTTATTCTAAAGTGTTTTCTTTGTTCAAGCTGGTTCCTCTAAGTAAAAACAAGCCTGTGAAATAAACAAGAAAAAAAAACATAAACTAAAACAACTCTCAAATTAAAACAGGATAATAAAAAAAAAACTACAATACATAATCCAGAGAATCCTTAAACTAGTCTGAATATACTCAGAAGAAATATCAAGGGAGAAAGGATTGATTGTACCTGGTTCCCAACACAAAATATTACTCTTTTCTTTCTTTTTCTCTTTTCGCAACACTCTATGCATCTAACCCAGTGCTAAAATACACCCATGGTGAATCACCTTGAAGCAATACCCCATAATATAACCTCCTTCCTCTCTTACTTTCCCTCTGACCTGGACAATGGGAAGGGACAAACTTGGAGAAAGCACATGCCGTAAATATCTCAGGGTGACTGGCAGATAGACCCAATCCAATTACTGCCTTATGATTAGCCTATAAATAAAGAAGCTTTGCCTTCTTTAAAGTGCACCTCCCAAAGATAGAGGCCATTTTGCTTTGAGAAGCAAACAGCCCCACCCAGGGGATGGGCCAAGAAAGGCCAAGAAATTATGAAATCCTGTTTGTTTTTAAATGTTTTAACATGGGTGTGCCCCTGTGGGACAGCTCAGTATTGTGGGAAGAGATCCATGCTGGGGGTAACCAGCATTTGCTGCTTTGCTCTGCATATGCTAGGAGCCAAAGTCAAGAATCATTTAAACCCTAGGCTTGTGCTCCAGACTGAATGGTGAGCTTTAGGCATCCTTTAGAACAGTATGACCTTTTCATGATGCCTAAAGGAAGTTTCTACCCAGAGATGTGTTTTTCATCTTCTTCCCTGGCTCTGTGCTAGAAATGTTGCCCTCTGAGGAGCTTTCAATCCCATAGGTCTTTAGGAGTTCACAGATCCTCAGGCCTGAATCCTAAATAGTTTTTATTTCCATTTCTTTCTTTGGTTTATTATTCAACATACTGTTCAAGGTGATCTGATAAAGCTTTGGTTGGAGTCCTTTCTCCAGCCTTGAACACTGGGCAGTACACTGAAAGATTAACTTCCCAACCAGTAGCCTGGCTTTCTCTGAGTGGTATAGCCTGGTGCTGAAGTGCCCAGATGCTAGCAGCAAACCACCAGGGTTTGAATCCTGACTGTACTATTTGTCTGCCATGTTAGTGGGCAAGTTAATTAATGTCTGTTGGGTCTGTTTCCTCATCTGAAACCTGGGTGCAATAATGTTACCTACTGCAAAGGGGTGAAAAATGGAAGTACTTACCCCTGTGCCCAGCACAGAGTGACTCATGTCATATTAGGAAAACTTGGAATAGGCTGGGCTTCCTTGGTGGCTCAGATGGTAAAGAATCTGCCTGCAATACAGGAGACCTGGGCTCCATCCCTGGGTTGGGAAGATGGGTGGAAAAGGAAATGGCAACCCACTCCAATATTCTTCCCTGGGGTATTCTATGGACAAAGAAGCCTAGTGGGCTACAGTCCATGGGGTTGCAAAGTGTCTGTCTCAAACTGAATAACATTTTCACTTTCAGCCCATCTTGACTTCTTTAGGAAACAATGTATCTAAAATACCTCTTGCTGGGGTCAGGCAACTGAGAACTCAGTTCAGTTCAGTTCAGTCCAGTCGCTGAGTCATGTCCGACTCTTTGCGACCCCATGAATCACAGCACGCCAGGCCTCCCTGTCCATCACCAACTCCTGGAGTTCACTCAGACTCATGTCCATCAAGTCAGTGATGCCATCCAGCCATCTCATCCTCTGTTGTCCCCTTCTCCTACTGCTCCCAATCCCTCCCAGCATCAGTCTTTTCCAATGAGTCAACTCGTCGCATGAGGTGGCCAAAGTACTGGAGTTTTGGCTTCAGCATCATTCCCTCCAAAGAAATCCCAGGGCTGATCTCCTTCAGAATGGACTGAGAACTAGTAGTCACCAAAAAAATATGCCTGATATTAAATATTTAACTTAAAAATAATCTTTTGTAATGCTTCACCAAACTATTTTAAAGTGTATAGAAATGAGCAATTTGCCTGGAATGTTAAAGAAAGTCAGTGACTAATGTTCTTCTGAAGGTCCGTATGTTTTTGCCATTGTTCAGCCTATGAGGCCACATCACATTCCCAACATTCCAAAGAAACCACAGGTAAATTTTTGAGTGTCTGGATTTTTAAAAGATCATTCATATTCATTGTCCCCACTCTCATTAACTGTGCCACACAAGATAATTCATTTGCCGTGTGTGCTTGTGAGGCATACACATGTGAACATCAGTGTTGTGCTATTTTTAATTTCACTATAGTTTCTCAGTTTTCTCTACATTATATCTCAGGAATACTGGAAAAAAAAAAGAAAGGCAACTGTGTGGAATAAAAAGCAGAATTTCCCTGCGTTCAGCCTCTCCTCCTTCTTTGAAGCTGGTTTGAAAAGGGAAGGATCAGTTATGTCATCAAAGGCTGACATTTCTTGGTGAGCATGTTTCCTGAAGCACCGTGTGAGGTGGCTGCTACATGAGCCCCAAATTCCTTTCCTCCCCTGAGATTTCTCCTGTTGTTTCTCACATAATGAGAGCATACACAGAGGCATGAAAAAATTAGGAGTGTCCAATTATCGAAAGGACACTGCTCCAGAGTTAAAAGGAGTTGAGTTTAAATATCCCAACTGCCATCTACAAGGTGCAGGACCTTGAGTAAGAGACTTAGACACTTTAAGCCTGTTTTACCATCTGTCAAACAGTTTGCAGGACTTTCAGGAAAATTAAATAGCAAATGTAGAGTATTAGCACATAATAGGTGCTTGAAAAATAGAAGTGCTTATCCTGATAAAACTCCAGGCTGCTAGCATCAATCATCATTGAATAGGTATCAAGGTTTTTAACTGAGTGAAACAAGTTCTGTTTAATTAGGTTTTGCTCTCACACAATGGCATGGCTAGAAAAAAAAAAAAAAGCTCCCAATACAGACCTTCCATAAAGAACTCCAAGAAAGGCTATCTGAGGCCACGGTTGCAACATATGAATAGACACTAGCAAGCAGGGTGTATTAAAAGTTAATATTCAAGTGTATATTTTTAAGCCCACTGTGAAATGAGATTCCTTTCAGGAGCATAAGTAACAATTTATTAACTAGACTGAGATGCCTTTTTGCAAAATCACCATTGCTTCTTAAAGGATTAGTTGATTAGCTTTTTCCATTTTCACCTGACTTGTTCTCTGTGTGTGATCAGATGACAAGCTAGTCAGAGCTAGTTTTCTAAGAGCTCGTATAACTCAGTACATCAACATGGAAAAGTTAATTAATCATAATAGTTGTTCAGGACATTGTGTATGCACCAGATGAGAGGACTTATTTTCTTAGTCTGATGCCAAAAGGCCCATCTATGTGTTTGTAGTTAACCTAGTGGCTAGCACACTTGTATATTTCCAATACAAAAACTATCTGACTTCCTTTAAGCTGCCTGAGGAACACAGAAATTCCAAGACAAAGAAATGATCTAGTGTTGTATTTAAATGCACAGCTATCCGAGCTGATAGACGGATAAGATTAATATATTTTCAAGTGAAAAAAAATTCTATTACTGATGAATCTTGACCACATATCCAAAATATTAATTTTGTATGTTTTGTTTAATCAATTTTATCTGAAGAAAAGTATAACATTCATATTATAGAATTTTTCTTGGAAGAGAAATTGTATCTGTAATCAACCACGGAAACTTCCTGGCATATTACTGAGCTTTGCAAAGAGCTATAAATAACTAATCTGACACATGTGGGATTATCTAACTTTTTAAAAATTGAAGCATAGTTGATTTACAATGTTGTGTTAGTATCAGGTGTACAGCAAACTAATTTAGCTATATCTTTTTATTTTTTCAGATGCTTTCCCCTTACGGGTTAATTCAGAAATATTGAGTATAATTTACTATACAATAGGTCCTGTTGGTTATCTATTTTATATTTCATATATAATAATGTGTATATATAAACTCCTAATTTATCCCTCCCTCTCCCATCTTTCCCCTTTGGTAACTGTAAATTTGTTTTCTGTGTCTGTGGGTCTATTTCTGTTTTTTGGTAAAAGTTCATTTGTATCACTTTTTTTCTGGATTCTATATGTAAGGCAAGAATACACAGAAGAACTGTACAAAAAAGAGCTTCAAGACCCAGATAATCATGATGATGTGATCACTGACCTAGAGCCAGACATCTTGGAATGTGAAGTCAAATGGGCCTTAGAAAGCATCACTACAAACAAAGCTAGTGGAGGTGATGGAATTCCAGTGGAGCTATTCCAAATCCTGAATGATGATGCTGTGAAAGTGCTACACTCAATATGCCAGCAAATTTGGAAAACTCAGCAGTGGCCACAAGGTTGGAAAAGGTCAGTTTTCATCCCAATCCCAAAGAAAGGCAATGCCAAGGAGTGCTCAAACTACCGAACAATTGCACTCATCTCACACGCTAGTAAAGTAATGCTCAAAATTCTCCAAGCCAGGCTTCAGCAATATGTGAACCGTGAACTTCCTGATGTTCAAGCTGGTTTTAGAAAAGGCAGAGGAACCAGAGATCAAATTGCCAACATCCGCTGGATCATGGAAAAAGCAAGAGAGTTCCAGAAAAACATCTATTTCTGCTTTATTGACTATGCCAAAGCCTTTGACTGTGTGGATCACAATAAACTATGGAAAATTCTGAAAGAGATGGGAATACCAGACCACCTGATCTGCCTCTTAAGAAATCTGTATGCAGGTCAGGAAGCAACAGTTAGAACTGGTCATGGAACAACAGACTGGTTCCAAATAGGAAAAGGAGTACGTCAAGGCTGCATATTGTCACCATGTTTATTTAACTTATATGCAGAGTACATCATGAGAAATGCTGGACTGGAAGAAACAGAAGTTGGAATCAAGATTGCCGGGAGAAATATCAATAACCTCAGATATGCAGATGACACCACTCTTATGGCAGAAAGTGAAGAGGGGCTAAAAAGCCTCTTGATGAAAGTGAAAGTGGAGAGTGAAAAGGTTGGCTTAAAGCTCAACATTCAGAAAACGAAGATCATGGCATCTGGTCCCATCACTGCATGGGAAATAGATGGGGAAACAGTGGAAACAGTGTCAGACTTTATTTTTCTGGGCTCCAAGATCACTGCAGATGGTGACTGCAGCCATGAAATTAAAAGACGCTTACTCCTTGGAAGGAAAGTTATGACCAACCTAGATAGCATATTCAAAAGCAGAGACATTACTTTACCAACAAAGGTTCGCCTAGTCAAGGCTATGGTCTTTCCTGTGGTCATGTATGGATGTGAGAGCTGGACTGTGAAGAAGGCTGAGCACCGAAGAATTGATGCTTTTGAACTGTGGTGTTGGAGAAGACTCTTGAGAGTCCCTTGGACTGCAAAGAGATCCAACCAGTCCATTCTGAAGGAGATCAATCCTGGAATTTCTTTAGAAGGAATGATGCTCAAGCTGAAACTCCAGTATTTTGGCCACCTCATGCGAAGAGTTGACTCATTGGAGAAGACTCTGATGCTGGGAGGGATTGAGGGCAGGAGGAGAAGGGGACGACAGAGGATGAGATGGCTGGATGGCATCACTGACTCGATGGATGCGAGTCTGAGTGACCTCCGGGAGCTGGTGATGGACAGGGAGGCCTGGCGTCTTGCGGTTCATGGGGTCGCAAGAGTCGGACACGACTGAGCGACTGATCTGATCTGATCTGATCTGATATGTAAGTGATATCATATGACATTTGTCTTTGTCTGGCTTACTTCACTTAGTGTGATAATCTCTAGGTCCATCCATATTGCCACAAATGGCATGTTTTCATTCTTTTTTGTGGCTGAGTAATATTCCATTGCATATATGTACCACATATTCTTTATCCATTCATCTGTTGATTGACATCAGGTTGCTTCCATGGCTTGGCTGTTTTAAATAGTGCTGCAGTGAACATAGGGGTGCTTGCATCTTTTCAAATTATGGTTTTCTTTGGATATATACTCAGGAGTGGGATAAAAACTAAAAAAAAAAACAAAAACCTATCATATGATCCTGTAATCCCACTCTGGAGCGTATATCTGAGCATATAGTGATAACTCTAATTCAAAAAGGGATTACCTAACTTTTGACACAGATATTTCATATGCCAATGCAAGACTCATAGTTATTTGATAACTCCATAAATGCTTATTTTAAGGAACTTACAGAAATAGGTGTTCAGCAGAATAAGCAGAGTGGAGAAAATGAACACAACATGCTGTCATCTTCTACAAGAACCCAAATCATGTGTTGAAATTTAAGGTCAACACAGAAATAAAGAAGAATGAGAGGAAGTAAAACTGGTGGAGAATGTCAAAACTGGCATCATCACACTTATTCAGAATGAGTTTGGATCTTTACTCAGTAATTCCACATTTATAGACATTTACGGTAAGATATCAGAGAAGGCAGTGGCACCCCACTCCAGTACTCTTGCCTGGAAAATTCCATGGATGGAGGAGCTTGGTAGGCTGCAGTCCACGGGGTCGCTGAGGGTAGGACACGACTAAGCGACTTCACTTTCACCTTTCACTTTCATGCATTGGAGAAGGAAATGGCAACCCACTCCAGTGTTCTTGCCTGGAGAATCCCAGGGATGGTGGAGCCTGGTGAGCTGCCGTCTATGGGATCACACAGAGTCAGACTCAACTGAAGTGACTTAGCAGCAGCACGGTAAGATATGGGCTATGGTCAAAATCTCACAGATAAAAAAAACATTTTTAAAACATGTTTCATAGCAAAGACAAATTGGAAACAAAAATTAATGATGGGGATTAGTTGAATAAATTATGTCACATACTGAAAAGGAATAGAACCCATCCTAGAAATATTATGCTTCAGGAAAGGGGGAAATAGTTATGAAATGTATTTGAGAGAATAATGTCAGATATAGAATAGCATATATTCCATAACCTAAATTTTGTAACACCATGTATAAACATGGATGTGATAGAGAAAATATGATTATATCCTCCAAACCCCTGAAAGATGGGCCCTGAAGCAGACAGGCTGTTTGGCTAAACTGGAGAAAGATGGCAACAGCAATGAGCCATTAGAGGCAATCTATTTCCATTTTCTGACTCTCTGAGCCCTGAAAATCAGAAACATAGGCATCAGAAAGTCCATAGATTTTTTTATAGATACCAAAATATATCAGTGTCACCTTCTTAACTGCCAGAGTAAATAGGTGAGTCAAAGTTCATTTTTATGAACTTTGCAAAAGGGAGTCATAAAAGAAGAGCTCAATGTCCCCCTCATACTCACCACTTCATCAAAATTAATTCTGTACTGAAGGAACAATTTAACCATTGTGAAGTTTAACTAAAAAATAAACAAGTTATTTAAATCCAGGGCATCTGTTAGGAACACAAACAAAAAAGCAACCAAGTTAAAGGAAATGCCGAGAATGTGCCAAGCTCTTGTCAGAGATCTTTCACCTCCATGTATAAAACTCAAGCTCCCGCTGATCTTTGGTGCAATAAAAAATGTAGAGTACAGCGTGAGATGAATCACCATAAACAATGTGGACTGTCATCTCGTGGAAATGTGGAAGTCTTATGTAAAGGACACTGAGAAGAGGAAGGGGACTAAGGAAGATGGACAGTCCAGACAAGGGTTGAGCCAGCCAATGTAGTTTCTACACCACAGTCCTTTTCTTACTCATGCTTTGAGGGCTACTTGCTCAAAATTGGACTCCACAGTCAAATAGGAGGGGGCTGCAGAAGACACCACGAGTTAAATGACTACTACCCTTGGCCTTCCAAGTCATCAATAATCTTCTGTTAGGTAGCGGGAATATTTCTACATTAGTGACAGTAGTGGAGGGAAAACTTTCAAAATTTTCAGACAGAAAGACTTGGGTCCCAGTCTGGCTCAGTCATTTATTAGTTGCTTGCGTTTGTGAAAGTCTTTTATTCTCTCTGAATACGTTTCCTGATGCATAAAGCAGTGTTAATGATATCTACTTGGCAAGAGCTCTCTGAGGATTAAAAGAAATATTATATGTAAAATGCCTAAAGTAATGCCTGGCACACAATAGTTGTTTAATAATAGATGCCCTCTTTTATCACCTTCTCTAGGTATAAGTTCTATTTAGTAGTTGCTTAAAAATAGTGAGAGAGCAGAGGAGGAAGAGAACAAAGAGAATTATTTTAGTAAGTTCAGATATAATTTAAAAATCCCAAAGACATGACAGGTTATTACAGACTCTAGAGGTTTTCTATTTATGCCCAGATGTCAGTTAATGCTATGTGTGTGCATATGTGTGTGTACCTTGTTAAAAGAATTATACTCTTAAGCTGTTTAACTGCAAAAGTTTGTGTGCATGCATTGGTATTGACCGTTGTGTATATATTTTTATTTTGCTATTAGAATTAGGAAAATAATATCTAGAGAAAAATTCTTAGGCATTTTTCTGGAGATCAAAAGAACCTTGAGACTTATCTTCAGCAGAACTATATAGGAACTACAAGGAAGGATGGCTTAATTTTAGTTAATTTACATGAAGCAAATGAGCAAGAGAGATTGAAAGTGTGAGTTTGCAGTGTGGTCCTCTATCTGAACAGCTATATAACAAATCCACTTATTTTACAAACATTTATTGGTAACCTTTTTGTGCCAAGATTGTGCTATATCCATGTGCCAATTCTGTGCTAAGAACATGGGCCTTTCCCAAGCCATTAATTGCACATGGTCTCTTAAGCTAGTGCTGCAAACACCCAAAGTCATTTTCTAGCTGCTTTCTTGCTATTTTCAATTAAGTGTCAACATCTGGGTCTAATCTGACCTGCACCAAACCAGAAGCTCCAGGATATAATTCTTCATAATTTGTAACAAGTAGGAGCCAGAAGTAACAACTAAAGGTTTAGTTACTTTTCCAAAGCAGTGAGGACTACGAACCATGAAGCAATACTGCAAACTGTATTTTGCTGGTCCCAGGAAAGCAACTTGAAGGACATGCAACTAGCTTAGGCGTGATTTGAATGCTGCAAAATCCATCCCCATATTGCTTTTTTGCTCATCTGAATGCTCATGCAATATGCAGCTACTCCTCTGTACCCGTGGGAGATTTCTAAGCAAAGTAAAATATTTCTACACAAAACTTGTCACTTCTGTGAAAGAAACTACAATTGTCAAAAATTCTTATAATTACACCTATTTCTCTGCAACTAGAGCATGTCAGCATAATAGCCAGGTACAGCACAATTATCAACACTTTCACAGAGGGAAAATCTACCTGGTTTATTTTTCTAGTTCCTTTGGTAATGAGTGTCTTGTTTGCTAGTTCTCTGGCTTTAGAAACATAGATTATCCTTTCTCTCAATCTCTCTCTCTTTCTCTTTTCTTTAAAAAAAGCATTGTGTTGTGGGAAAAGTCTTAGTTAAAGGAAAACAACTGCTTTGATCTGATAACGTGGCACATAATAGTTATGTAATATTCACAGGAACAATTCTTCCAATCCTTGTTTATCTTTTAAAAATTCTTGATAGAAAAATGAGCCAAGAGAAGAAAGTTTTTAAAAATTTATGCCTAATCACTTAACTTAGAGATACTGTTAGCACTTTAGTATACATCCTCTGGTTCTGTGCATGTATAAATAGACAGCTATAATTTCCTTTATTTAAAATGGAATCATATCTCTATGATATTATATACCTCACTTCCCCAAGGCGTTCAGTGTTCTCCTACATTGTTATTTCTAATGACAGTGCAGTATTCCCTGTATTATTATTTATTTAACCAATAGAAGCATATATGAATGGCTTCAGAATAAATAATGCCTTCAGGGCTTCAGTTTTTAAACCACCTTTCCCCTCTCTCAGACAGTAAAGCGTCTGCTTACAATGCAGGAGACCAGGGTTCGATCCCTGGGTCGGGAAGATCCCCTGGAGAAGGAAATGGCAACCCACTCCAGTTCTCTTGCCTGGAAAATCCCACGGATGCAGGAGCGTGGTAGGCCACAGTCCATGGGGTTGCAAAGAGTCGGACACGACTGAGCGACTTCACTTTCACTTTCCCCTCTAGGTCATCTTGGAAATCATATTCTCTATCCTATTCTGAGAATAGAGTTAGCTAATTGATAATTATTTTTTGAAAGGAGTGGAATGAAAGTGGTCTAGTGAGTAGAGCCTGGATGTGGCAGTCATCTCCCACTCAGCTACTCACTTGCCATAGGAGCATGGACGATTCCTTAACATCTGTAACATGATGCCTCAGACTCTTCATCTCTGGCTCTGAGAAAGAAAACATCTGGATGCAAGGCAATTAACATTGCCTCGAAGAGTGGTATGATGAGCATTGTGCCATCTCCCACCATAGAACTTGGGAATTTGGGGCCCCTTTTCCAGGACTTAGTCTTTGAAGTTGAGCCCATATCTCCACAGTTAGAAGACTTCTGAGAATCAAATCAGCCTCGACAGACTGCTCAGAATTCTTGGCTCAACCCAGGCTCTGATATTCAATGGTCAAAATGCAAAAACAGGCAACTTTTGCTTACAGTGCTAAGTTGCAAACCATCTGCTTCTCATCCCTAGTGAGTGCTATTGGGTAGCACCGAACAAAAGTCATCATCCCCAAGTCCCAATTCTAAAGTTCTCTTGATCTGTGCATTAAGTCCGAGTCAGTTCTACCTAGGTGGCAAGCCAGCGTCATCTGGCTGTCAATATCTACTATGTGATTTGAGAAAAGGAAGGAAGGGAGAGCGAAACAGCCCAAGATTGTATCTTAATTCACACAAGGGCAGGGGAGAAAATGGAGAACACAAGGACCACGCTCACAACAATTGTTGCTGACAGTGTCAGCAAAAATAGCAGCTGGCTCTCATCCAGGGAGTTCCCCATTCAGCTGCTCTCTGTGTGTGTGTCCCAGGTCTAAAGAGCACACACAGCCCATACCTGGCCAGTCCAAGTTCCCATACATCCTGCAGTGGATTACACACTGCGTTTTACTAGCCTCCCAAAAAAATGTTGGGGAAGAAGAAAACGGTGTGTAGTCCTTCCAAGTTACCTGATCTATTGAACAGTATTGCACTTTTTCAAAAGCGAAGGCTGAATTTTGATGCTTAGGCTGTTGTATAGGCCTATGTCCTGCTGCTTTCCCTTCATTCTTAGCTTCTGATCATCACAGTGTTAGATGCTGTACAAGGAAAAGAACAACGACATAAACCTTTAGGAATTGACAAAACTCCTATCTCAATGGGGGTGAGAAATGAAAAATAAGAGATATAGAACACAAGAGCTGAGTGACTGAATTTTAGGGTTGGAGATAGGAGCCCCACATACTGAGTGGGAAGACAAGTGAGCTGCCAATCAAAATCTCCTTCAGATGATATAGCAGGAGGAGGGAGAGGAGAGGGGGCGATCACTTAGTTCACTGAGCATGAGGGGAATATCTTGCAGTTTTAGACAATGTTGAGAAGTGGAAGTGTGAGTGGGAAGCCTGCATTTTTTCTGCACCCACGACCACACCATCTTCTTGGCTGCAAAAAATCCATTATTGCACCACGAAGCATTTGTGGTCCAAATTAGGCAAATGAAAATGCATATGATTCCATCTACCTAGGATCTGTTCTGTTAAGCAAATGCCCTCACATGAAAATGGTTTTTAAAGAATGGAAACATGAGAAAACTTGACTATCTAATCAGGCTCTTGATGTTCTCTTAAACTAATCTGTACTTTACGTTTAAATTGTACCCAGGGGAGGAAATAACTGGTGGAAAGAGCACTTCCTGGGCATCTAGAGACCAGCTCCCTAGCTTCCAGTTTACAATACAGGAACTCTGGGCCTGGGGAAAAATCTCCTAACTTATTTGATTGTCAGATTCCCCATTAAGATTAAAAAAAAAAAATTAGACTAAGTCACTTCTCAATTCCTTTTCCACTGCTGAATTCTGGTTTTTGCCAAAAATCATAGGATGAGGACTAACATTTACTTAGATTGGTGCCACTGACTCAGGACAGAATTCTCAAACTATCTGCTATTAAATCCTACTGGCTTAAGAGACTCCAAGTAGTTGGTAAAAGAGCTTTGCATTCTTGGAAACACATAATGCCCCTGGAGAATTTATAATCATTTTATAAACAGGCAATGACTCTTCTTTTCTTTAAACTGTACATCATGAAACCTTTGGGGGCGGGGATAGGGGGCGGGGTAGCTCAGTGCAGTGATGGCTTTAGAAGGACAAAGCCCTCTTTTCTGTGAACAGTGGAGGCCCTTAACTTCTCTTAGTCTCAGTTTTCTCATCTGTGACTTGAAAACAGTGAGGGCCACCATGAAGGGGTGGAGGGGTGGAGGAGGAGCCTGGCTTTCCACAGAGCAGTGGATCAGGCTGCCCTAATAAGAATGTGTGAAGCTTTGATCTCAAGCAGGCCAAGTTCAAAGTTCATGGTTTGAAAGTCACTATTTCTACAATCTCAGCTTCTTCATGTGTGATATGGGAATAATAACCTTTACCACCCACATTTACTATATGTGAAAAGTTGAGCAGGGTTCATAGCATTTAGTAAGAACCCAGTTGATAAGCATAATTACTATGCATTACCCACAGATTCAGAATTGGCCTACTCGGGCACTGCAACTGGAGTTTACTTTTATGTAACAAAGGAAAGGGGGTCTCACTAGAAAACAGTTCAAATAGTAATGCAAGAATATAAGTCTAATCTACCAAGAGGATGAGCTCTGTTTACATGGAAATAACAAATTCCATATGTTGAATTTATGTGTAAATACCAATTAGGATGAAAACAAAAGTCAACAATGTTCTGATTTGCATAATATTCTATTTATGATCAGGACCACTACCTAATCTTTAACTTGTGAAGTTCTTGAAATACAGAAAAAACTGTGTATTTTCCTGACACAGAAGGGGGTTGGAGGAATTACAAGTGCTCTTACTTTGTGGCATTAGTTAAATTCTTTGGTTACAGACAACAAATGCCAGCTCTGGTTCAAGTTATTAGAAGGATGTTGGTGAGCACAATGCACCAACTTCATGGAAGTCTGAAGAAGCAGGTTGAAAGTTGGGGGAAAAAAATCAGAAGGGCCTCCTGGTAGGGGCAGTTTTCTCCCCTCCTTACATCAGAATTGAAGAGAGAGGGCTTCCTTGACTGTCTAGTGGTTTAGACTCTGTGCTTCCTCTACAGAGGGCACAGGTTCAATCCTTGGTCATGGAAGTCCTGCATGCTGTTAAGTGCGGCCAAAAAAAAACCAGAAGAGAATTGAAGACAGGAAGTCCAGTTGACCAGGCTTAGATCTGAGAAGACCTTCCCTTCAAATTCTTCCCGGAGGAAGGATGTAGCCAAAAGATATTCCTGGAACCTCTTTGCCTTCATGGAAGAAGAGCTTATTTGAATTTTCTGACCTACCAAGACTACCCACTATGGGGTGAGAAGCAAATTCCCCAAAGGAAACAGAGATACTGATAGGAAGAGGGGGTGGATATTGTATGATCTATCAACAAAGGTCTACTACAGAGAGAACTGTCTCTACAGGTGAAGAAAACTACTCCCCTCTCCCTGTCTCTTATAAGATGGAGATAACAGTACACCCAACTCTACAGAGTTGGTTTGAAGTATGTATATAGTCATGCTTAACAAGTGACCAGGACAATGTCTATCACACATCTAGTGTGTTTCTTAACTTTCCCCAAATCATACTATTCCTTCTAATTTTAATTGTACCTGTGTTAGGCTTTTCTACTTTAGTTGCATGTATAAACATTTGTGGGATGTTTCTTAGATCCATGCATATTAGTATTCTTTATCGAAGTGTGTGTTTCTAGAGAAGAGATAATGCCTCACTTTATTTATTTATTTGGGCCACAACTTGTAGCTTGTGAGATCTTAGTTCGCAGGCCAGGGATTCAATCCAGGGCCACTGCACTGAAAGCACCAAGTCCTAATCACTGGACCACCAGGGGATTCCTCATGCTTCACTATAAACAATACAATTTGCTTTTGAATAACCAATGATGATAATAATAACAGAAAGGCATTGCCCTAGTGATTAGTTTTAAGTGTTGTTTTTAGGGTTTTTTTTACTATCTACATAATATATTATTTATAACATAGTCAATGTTTAAAGTTATGCTTGATCAATAGGCTTCCATTTTCTTTTCCATGATCATGTTCAAAAGCCTTGATTATACAGACTACATTGTCCATACAAGGCTTTTGATAATGGAATGGTTGGCACAGACTTCCTTTTCTAAATATTTCGCTGACTCACTTGTTCCATTTTTAAACACCAGCAGATTAGCATTGGTGACATCTGCTAATTATTTGGTTTGACTCGTGGCTGGCATAAGACTTCCATCTGCAGCAATCAGGAAGACGTGATCAGCGTGAGGCTAATGCTACTCAGTCCATGACCAATTTGTAGTAATGAGTAGCCTTGTCTAGTTCTCTGTTTTCCCCAGAGGTATCATTATTTATCATGTGTTGGAAACAGAGCTGCCAGAAGTTTAGCATAAACCTGGTAAAAGTGAATCTAACTCCCATCAAGTGGAAGGTGCATGGTCTTCCTATTAACAGCAAATCAGCTCTAGAATTGCATTAACTTGACTATATATTTAAAACCTTCTACAGTCCTGGGTGTTCTTTGGAAGGAATGATGCTGAAACTGAAACTCCAGTACTTTGGCCACCTCATGCGAAGAGTTGACTCATTGGAAACGACTCTGATGCTGGGAGGGATTGGGGGCAAGAGGAGAAGGGGACAACAGAGGATGAGATGGCTGGATGACATTACCAACTTGATGGACATGAGTTGGAGTGAACTCCGGGAGTTGGTGATGGACAGGGAGGCCTGGCATGCTGCGATTCATAGGGTCGCAAAGAGTCGGACACTACTGAGTGACTGAACTGAACATCTCACTTAGCGCTTGCCAGGTGGTATAGTGGTAAAGAATCCACCTGCCGATGCAGGAGACACAAGAGTTGTGGTTCGATCTCTGGACCGGGAAGATTCCCTGGAGGAGGAAATGGCAACCCACTCCAGTATTCTTGCCTGTAAAACCCATGGACAGAGGAGCCTGGTGGGCTATAGTCCACGGGGTTGCAAAAGGGTCGGACATGACTTAGCAACTAAGCAACAACATCTCTCTTTAAACTCTCCTCCTAGCCCTCATTTTGATGTATAAGCAGTCTTGGAAGAGAGCTGAAAACTGACTTTTTTTGCTACCTGGTACCAGGTTTTGAGAAGTCCCTTCACTTGGCCTTTGCTTCTTTGTTTCTTTACCACCATCATGTGACTGCCTCAGCTTCATTAAGGCATGCTAGTGAAGCTTCCTGGCTTAATTCTGAGCAAATTAAATCATACTCTATAAGCTTACTAATAATTTTGCCTACTTATTTTTGTGATGCTCAGCCAAGATTAGAGAGGCAGTGAACTCAGATCCTGGCAGTTGCCACATTCGTTAATTCTAATTTGTTAATTCTTTATTCAACACTTTGGGTCAAAATTGGTGTACATTTTCACCATGATGTGGGCTACCGAAGCAAAAAAAGGAAATGCTTTCTGCCCCCTGGTGCTCCTTGCCTGCAACGGCAGCAGATGACTGAGCTCAGGGATCCTCCAGACAGGAGGAGAGGGATTTGTTCATCTGTTCACGGTGCTTGGGAAAGCCACATTTGAGGGCTTAACATAAGCGATGGGTGCTAGAAACCTACATATCAGGTAAATGAATGGAAAGGAACACTCAATTATTTACAGCAAGCCCTCCTGGAGAGAACAGAAGGCACTCTGGATTCTGGCCTTTGTTGCTCTCTTAGCCCCTCATTGGGGAAACTGCTGGGGTGGCAACCCTGGCCTTTGCCTCTTCTATTGACTCTGCCAGGTTCCTCCTACCTTAGCGCATCAACATCCGCTGCTCCCTCTGCCTAAAAATCTCCCTAACCCCCTTCACCCACTGAACCCTCCCCGCCTTTCAGGTTTCATCAGACAGGACTCTTTGGGCGGATGACTAAATCAAGACTCCATTAAATCTTCTCGCACTACCTGGGTCTTCTCCTTCAAGGCATTCATTGTGATTGTAATCGAATAATTAATCCCAGAAACTGTCATTTAATGAATGTGTAACCTGCTAAAATGGAAGCCCCCTGAGGTCTTATGTCTGCATTTCAATTTACATATGCAAAGTAGATGCACAACATATTGTTTTTAAATAAATGAGTGAAATTCGGAATTGAAAACTCAACATTCTGAAACTGGACAACCCTTCTTTAGGTTTTCTAAATAAGCCATAGCCAGGTTTATTCTGGAGCACAGTTTCAATTACCCAGAGGAGGGAGAGAGAAAAAGATATGGAGAAGATGGGCTGAATTGGGTCAAATTTCTCTTCTTTCTGTTTCACCCAGGAGTAGTTGTATGCTCATGTGATTAAATGCCAAAACAAGCTTGCTGGAACTTTTCTCTTTCCACAAACTCTTCTAATTGTAGGAAGGGTAAGCATTGTTTTCAAATCCCATTCCCATTTTACCATTTGCCTCACATACTGACTCACCCTCCAAGACTCTAACCATTTTTTAAAAAATTAAAATATAATTGATTTACAATGCCATGCCAATCTCTGCTGTACAGCCAAATTGCTCAGTTATACACATTTATACGCCCTTTTTTCATATTTTTTTCATTATGGCTTATCCCAGGAGATGGGATACAGTTCCCTATGCTATACAGTAAGACCTTGTTGTTTATCTATTTTACATTTAATAGTTTGCATCTGCTGCTGCTAAGTCGCTTCAGTCGTGTCTGACTCTGTGCGACACCTTAGATGGCAGCCCACCAGGCTCCCTGGGATTCTCCAGGCAAGAACACTGGAGTGGGTTGCCATTTCCTTCTCCAATGCATGAAAGTGAAAAGTGAAAGTGAAGTCTCTCAGTTGTATCTAACTCTTCACGACCCCATGGACTGCAGCCTACCAGGGTCCTCTGTCCATGGGATTTTCCAGGCAAGAGTACTGAAGTGGGGTGCCATTGTCTTCTCCCAATAGTTCACATCTACCAACCCCCAATTCCCAGTCCACTCCTCTCCCTCTGTCTCTGCCTGGGCAACCACAAGTGTGAGCTCTATGTCTGTGACTGTTCCTGTTTTGTACACAGTTCCACTTGTGCCATATTTTAGATTCTACGTATATGACCCTAACCATTTTTATTTTGATACCTCATTTAGAAGAGAATCCTGGGCACCAAGTCAGGATCATTGCTTAGTATGACTAGCAATGATGCTTTTCATTACTGAGCTTATCATACTTTCTGGTTATTTTCTCTATAGCCTTTTTAATTTTTTTTAACTTATTGATTTTTCTCTATAGTCTTATACTGGAAATAAGCAATAAGTGTGACTTTCCTTTGACAGATGGAGGAAATGAGCAGGGGCAAATTTGGAGCCCTGGAACCACTGTCATGCTGGCAAGACTGGGTCACTTCCAGAGCAGCAGTGGAAGAAAACCTCCAGAACTCTGGGCCTCAGGGCAGTTTCCACAAGGCCTCCAACTGATTACAGATCCAGGGTTTCCTCCCATTGACTGAAAGTATAATAAATACAAGTGACAGTCTGACTACGTTCTGAGATAATCTTGTAATGATTAGGAGGGGAAAGAAGAGACAATCCAGCTGTTTGCCCATTTTTATCCTGCCTAGTGTGAGCTGAATGCTAATTTGAGAGCCCCTTTTTAAGATGGGCTCTAAAGTACCATCTCTTAAGGAAACGACCCCACATCAGAAAATTGGTTGGATGCAAACAACACAGTATATTGACTGGAGGACCTGGATGGGGAAAGGGATTGGGGCAGCAAGGTGTGGTCAGTATTATTCCACTGACCTTTAGCCTAGCATGAGGGGTGAAAGGCTTAAACAGCAAAAGTCATATGGACTCATTATTTTAACAGCACATCAGTTTCTTGTTCATCTAACTTTCAACAAATATTTATTGAAAACTGGCAACAGACTAAGTTTGATGGATACAGCCAAGAATAAAAAGAAACTCTTGGTCTCTTAGATTTTTCATTTCAGGGCAGGGGGCTCATAATGGATGGAAGGAGAGATGATATACAAGGAAATAAACAAACAGGATGACTCCAAACACTAATAAATATCCCAGTAATGATAAATCAGAGTAATATGGTAGAGTGGCTGGAGGCAGTGGGTTATCCTAGGTCTGTGTGGTCCAATACCAGTAGCCACCAGTTGCAATGTGGTTGGTCTAAATGTTCTGAAGAAACATGCCAGATTTCAAGGACCTAGAATGAGAAAAAAAAATGCAAACTATCTTATTAGTGTTGAAATGACAGTATGCTACCTATATGGGGTTAAAGTAGCATTAAAATTGATTTTATCTTTTTAAAGTTTTTTTTTAATGTAGCTACTAGAAGATGTACAATTACATGTCTGACTCACATTGTTTCACCTGATGTGTCTACTGGACAGTCTCGTGTGGACAGAGTGGGCAGGGAAGACTGCCTGAGGAGATGATAATATGTGTAGGGGGTGACAGGCCATATGATTGTCTGATGAGGGCAAAGGGAATTGTAGAGAACCTGAGGTGGGAACCAGTATGATGAGTTAGAAAAGAAAGCCAGAAAGCCAGTGTGCCTGGAGAGAAGAGTGGATGGGAGATGCTAGGCTCCTGAGACTAAGGCTTGCTTACACAGGGCCTTGTAGACTAGAGGAAGAAGTTAGAACTTTATAGAAAACATAAATCTTCTATAAAATATGGGAGCAGATTTGCTTCTGTGCAATTTTCCAGGCACAGCTCCAAAATATCAACATTCAGTATAAATGCTGGCTTAAAACATGCAAAGAATCCCACTCGGCTCAGAATATCTCTATGCTAATAGAGGCTTGCATGGGGATATGCATTTATTAAACTTGTCTACTTTCACATAGTAACTATGATGTTTATATATAAACTTTTTATGAGGAGGAGGAACACAGGTGGACAGAGAATGAACTCATCTAGATTAAATGAAAATCTCAGCTTCATCTTCTACTTTACTAAAGTTCAAACTCTGGTTGTATATGTAATAGCAGCTGGCAGATAAACTCAAGTTTATCCAGAAAGTACAAAGTGCAGGTTGAGAGACAAACACTGAATATTTCCTTCACTATACATGAGTGTGTAGATAGAAGGTTTGTAGATGATAGATCCATTTATGCCATATTTTAGATTCGATGTTTATGACCCTAACCATTTTTATTTTGATACCTCATTTAGAAGAGAATCCTAGGCACCAAGTCAGGGCTCATTGCTTAGTATGACTAGCAATTATGCTTTTCATTACTGAGCTTATGATACTTTCTGGTTATTTTCTCTATAGCCTTTTTTATTTTTTTTAAAACTTATTGATTTTTCTCTACAGTCTTATACTGGAAATAAGCAATGAGTGTGACTTTCCTTTGACAGATGGAGAAAATGAGCAAGGGCAGATCTGGAGCCCTGGAATCATGTCACTCAGGCAAGACTGGGTCACCTCCAGAGCAACAGTGGAAGGAAACCTCCAGAACTCTGGGCCTCGGGGCAGTTTCCACAACTGGGCTTTTTTTTTTTTTTCCTACTGGGCTACTCCCAGGAAGAGGAAAATAAACTGAATATGTCCTTCCTTCCCCTAGCCCTACCCCTGGGGGAGTGGTTCTTTTAAAAAGTAGTGAATCATTTTAATGATCAAATATTTCAGATATATTTTGAAGTTTATATAATGAATGTATTGCCATAAAAGCAAAACTTTAAGTTTCACAAGTGAAGTGGAAACATGTTTGTTCTCAATTATCAAAAGGAAACATATCCATAATTATCAAGTAACTCTCACACAATAAAAGGCAAAAAAGAACATGTCCTAACTAGGGCTAAGTGTTCACGAAATTAAAAAGGAATGAGCCCAAGTGCTCAAATTATCCACAGGCAGTATCAAGGTTGGTGCTTAGCCAAAACACATTAAATCCCGCCAGCTGACAGCAATAAGAAATCTCTAAATCCTGGGCTGGTCTGAGCCACTCTTATTGTGGTTCCTGAGAGAGGTATGTATACAAGGGAAAAGGACACGTGAAAAATAAAAACACATATTTAATATTAGTTGCAAGAGATCCTTGTATCCCAATAATAGACTCTCTGGCCAGCTGAACTGGAGCCCGTGTGTAGGCCCAAGCCTGCCATCAGCCCAGCTTCACTTCTAATTCCCAGACTTTCCACAGGCTGACAGCAGAATCTGAAGGGATGAGTTTTGAGCACTGAAAACTATTCTACATTAAGAGAGGAGGCAAATGACTGGGCCTGAACTTTTTTTTTTTAAGTCTTTATTGAATTTGTTAATACTGTTCTAGTTTATGTTTTGGGTTTTTGGCTGTTAGACACTTGGGGTCTTAGCTTGCCAAGCAGGGATGGAACCCGTACCCCCTGCATTGGAAGGCGAAGTCTTAACCACTGGACCAGGGAACCCTCTGGGCCTGCACTTTTGAAGCAGAGATCCTGCAAGACAATCCGCACGGCCCCATTCGCATCCTTGAATTCCATAGATTTACTATTCCTCCATCCTGGGACCTGAGGGTTCTTGAGCTAGCAGTGACCTCAATAGGGGGAAAACTAAAATGAAAACTAAGGATAGGTGGTTATAATCTGGCAATTTTAAGGAAAAAAATGTAAATGCAATAAAAAAAAGAATGTGCATAAATGTTTAATGGAATGGTGTACAGCAGAAACCAATGCAACATTGTAAAACAATTGTACTTCAGTTTGAAAAAATACAGTTTTGAAAATGTGCAGGCATATAGTCATCACCATTACTAAGTACAGAGTCTGCAAAGTAAGTTTTATGAAGCCTATTTAAAATGAAATCAAATTGAGGTTCACAGTAATCAAGCCACTTGCCAGGGCCAAAAGATAGCCTGGTGGTATGTGTTCAGTCACTTCAGTTGTGTCCAGTTCTTTGCAACCCTCTGGACTGTAACCTGCCAGGCTCCTCTGTTCATGGATTCTCCAGGCAAGAATACTGAAGTGGGTAACCATGCCTTCCTCCGGGGGATCTTCCCGACCCAGGGATTGAACCTGTGTCTCCTGTGTTTCCTGCATTGCAGGCAGATTCTTTACCCACTGAGCCACCTGAGAAGCCCCAGCCTAGTGGAGGAGCAGCTATCTGAGCTCAGGTCTGTGTTCCTTCTTTTCTGCCACACTGAACATGGACATACATCTGTGAATTGAAATAAGAGCAGAACACTATCACCAACATTAGTGTCATGAAAGCACTAACGGAATTTTCAAATAGGAAATTGTTCAGTACATTACGTGTTATCCATTATTGTTATTGATATAAATTGCATTCATTATACTTACAAGGCATAAATAATTAATAGACAATGTAGCAAGGAGTAACCATTTATGATTCTTCCAGGTCCACAGCAAGGAAAAAAAATATGTGTCTTATGGTCTCATTTCCCAACATGCCTATCCTGAGCTTTCTCTGAAGGCATCTTCAACTCACACTCAATATGAATGTATAAAGTCTGGTTTATTAACTTCTTTACCAAAACAGCTCATCTTTTCGATGTCTGAAGGGGAAGGCAGTTCCAGTTTTGTTTAAATCAGTGGCTCATATCATCATCAAGAAATCAGATTTCTTGGATATTTGCTTTGTCCATGGACTAGTTCCTCTTTTCACAGCAAAATGGTGAACTGGCAGTTCCAAGTGCCACATGGAGACACCTTTTGGCAGGAGAGGCTGTCTCTTGCTCAAAGAGACAAAACAAAGAAGACATTTCCCAGGAGTCCCTAGAGGACTTTCTTCACATCTCATTGACTAGAAATGGACTCCATAGTCTCATCCTAGAGCAGATTCATCCTCTGAGCAGGGAATAGTACTTCTTCCTCTGAAGCCCAGGGCTAGGAAAAGGAGAAAGGAGGGGAGATAATGGAACAAAACCAGGATTCAGCTAGAAAGGAAGAGCAAGAGCAGGGACAGAGCAGATGGTAGATCGGGAGTATCTCCAAGCTGTCACTATAGACTTTAAGCTGTGTCCTGGGCCCTGGGGGCTCCCTGTGGTAATCCATTTCATAGGCCCTTTCCAGAGCAGTCTTCCTAAAGTACAGCATTGGCGGTTTCTGTTCTCACAGAACTCAGTGCCAATGCCTCAATCTGGCCTCCAAAGCTCTCTACAGTTCACTCTAAATTTCCCTGTTCCTAGCCCATATTGCCATGTAAGGCTCTGTTTGTTCAGGGCACCTCCTCCTTACCTCCCCTGCACCACATCTCCTGTGTTACCTCTCTCATGTCCCCAAAATGATATTTCTAAATGCAGAGATCTGAACTATACTGTTTTACTTAAAACAATGTCTTCTAGGATGAAGTTTAAATTCCATAGCATCACATGCATTGCCTTTCACAAATTAGCCTCTATATGTCTTTCCAGGCATTTTCTCTGTTCATCTCCATTTCCATACTCACCTCCTCCCCTGACACTCTCACCACATAGAAGCTTCTCACCCTTCCCAAATGCGTTCTGTTCTTTTATGCCTTCATGGTTTGTCATATGTTGTGATCATTGCCTGGGATATATTTCTCATCTTTTCCATCTGGTAAAACTCTATTCATTATTCAAGCCCAGATCAAAGTTCATTTCCTTTAGAAATGCTTTTTCAATCTCCCAGGCAGAAATAATTTCTTCCTCCATAGTTGTGTCTAAAGAGTGCTATCACATCAGTTAATACATTGTGTGGTAACAATTTCCACTGAAGTGTTTTTCTATAACAGATTATTATTATTATCATCAACAACATTATATTACTCTTTGCACCTTCAGCCCCTAGTACAGAGCATATTATCAATGAAAGTTGGAGGGTGATCCATCTAGAATATCCACTTTGTCTGAATTCTGCTAATCCTTTAGATCTCATCTCAAATACCATCTCTCTTCAGACTTTGTTGTTATCCCCTATGACCAACCTAGACCACATATTAAAAAGCAGAGACATTACTTTACCAACAAAGGTCTGTTTAGTCAAAGCTATGGTTTTTCCAGTAGTCATGCCTGGATGTGAGACCTGGACTACCAAGAAAGTTGAGCACCGAAGAACTGATGCTTTTGAACTGTGGTGTTAGAAAAGACTCTTGAGAGTCCCCTGGACTGCAAGGAGATCCAACCCATCAATTCTAAAGGAAATGAGTCCTGAATATTCATTGGAAGGACTGATGTTCAAGCTGAAGCTCTAATACTTTGGCCAACTGATGTGAAGATCTGACTCATTGGAAAAGACCCTGATGCTGGGAAAGATTGAAGGCAGGAGGAGAAGAGGATGACAGAGGATGAGATGGTTGGATGGCATCACCAATGCGATGGACATGAGTTTGAGTAGACTCCAGGAGTTGGTGATGGACAGGGAAGCCTGGCATGCTGCAGTCCATGGGATCACAAAGAATCAGACATGACTGAGCAGCTGAACTGAACTGAACTAATGAAAAGTTTTCTTGTTTCAAATCCCCATAACTTTGATTTTGAGTGATTAAGTCCCTCCTTCATATCCTGTCTTATCTGATGGCTGCCCTACCCTCCTCTCTCTGCCCCACTAGCCTGTGGGCTCCTTTGGTATTCTCTCACTGTGTTCCAACTCCCAGTGTGGTACCAACTCCCAATGTGATCTGCTAGTACATGTATCAAATCAGATCAGATCAGATCAGTCACTCAGTCGTGTCCGACTCTTTGCGACCCCATGAACCGCAGCACACCAGGCCTCCCTGTCCATCACCAACTCCCAGAGGTCACTCAGACTCACATCCATCAAGTCAGTGATGCCATCCAGCCATCTCATCCTCTGTCGTCCCCTTCTCCTCCTGCTTCCAATCCCTCCCAGCATCAGAGTCTTTTCCAATGAGTCAACTCTTCGCTTGAGGTGGCCAAAATACTGGAGTTTCAGCTTTAGCGTCATTCCTTCCAAAGAAATCCCAGGGCTGATCTCCTTCAGAATGGACTGGTTGGATCTTCTTGCAGTCCAAGGGACTCTCAAGAGTCTTCTCCAACACCACAGTTCAAAAGCATCAATTCTTCAGCGCTCAGCCCTCTTCACAGTCCAGCTCTCACATCCATACATGACCACAGGAAAGACCATAGCCTTGACTAGATGAACCTTTGTTGGCAAAGTAATGTCTCTGCTTTTGAATATGCTATCTAGGTTGGTCATAACTTTCCTTCCAAGGAGTAAGCGTCTTTTAATTTCATGGCTGCAGTCACCATCTGCAGTGATCTTGGAGCCCAGAAAAATAAAGTCTGACACTGTTTCTATAGTCAAAGGAGAATGATTCTTCCCTTTCCATTTCAGCTTTGGGGTCAGTATTATTTGGGGATTCTTGACTTTAGAGAGTAGGAAGTTAGAAAAAATAGTTAAATGTGTTTGTGAAGCCAAATATTTCTTAAATATCCTAGGCATGGGGGGATCTTAAAGTTCTATAAGAATTTATGAAAATATATTTATTTGGAGAGTATTTTCTAAAATATACAGACATTCTTGGTGTTTATGACTTTTTTTTTTAACCAAATCTTATCACAAGAGTCCTTGCTCTCAATGGCACCATGTTTGTAATTGTATTGATGTCAATGGATCTAATTTTCAGAGACTTCTCTGAAGTTTAAAGGTAAATGGGGCTACCAAAGTATGCTTATTTCAGAGGACAATGAAAGATGAAGATTAAAAAGTACCATTAAATCTAAATACCTAAAGAACATTTGCATTTTATTAATATGTCAAAAGGTTAGAGTTATCAGTGATTGTGTCTATCTTACAGTAAATAAACACCCAATTGACTTGGTTGAGTCAGTGAAAAAAAAACAACCAACCAGTAAAGCTTGAGAAACACTCAAACTTCCCAGAAACCAATATTTCCTAAGTTTCTTTTATTTACATACCAACTGCCCAACCTGTGCCATACTTCTATATCACCAATGAAGTAGTAAAATTAATAATTCTTGGAATAAAACAATCATAAATTTTATACTAAAATCATCTGTAATAAACAAAAGGTAATTACTTAAAAAAATCATAACAGTGTGATTGCAATTCTAGCTGGAATGTAGGAAAGCCCTTGCTTTCTTTTTTTAAGATGGGAGATTAACAAGTGGAGTTGAAAAAAATGCCAGACTAAGAAGGACTGAAAAGACTTTAAAGAAGACATAGTTTTCCCTTTACATAATTCATTTAATAGTAATCTTTGTTATTATGTCCCTCTGAAAAATCACCTCCATACATGAGTAACACCATCTTGGCATTTGGAATTATAACTATAACTAAAAAAATTAAGCAGTGGATTAAAGTTTTTAAAGCAGTGTTCTGGTTTATGATCATGTGTTTTACAAAATTACAATGTGTTTTGCTAAAGACAATACTTCACCATTTTTGAAGGATTTATAATGTTTGACCAAGTAGGTCATATTCAAGAGTTAAAATCTGAAACTCAATTTTATGAGAAAACAAGTTACACTTAAATAAGACTTTTAGAGAAAGAACAATGAAAAAAATGTAGGTGGATTTAGAAGATTTCCCTATTTCAATTTACACCTTAAGAGCATTTCTCTTATTATTGGGCATTTAATGGCTTATTGAGTAGGAGGCTTATTTCTGAAAAAAGTGAAAAAAAAAAAAAAAAGATAAATGTTTTTATCTCCTTTATTTCTTCCAGAACATAAAAAAAAATGAAAGACTCTTACTTGAAGATACCTCTTGGGAGTGTATTTTCATGGATCAGCCTTCATTTTAATCATTCTGAGATTTTTCAAGTTCAAAAATGTATCTCAAAAAATCTCCCTTTGTTTAAAGGGTATTCAGAGCTGCAGCAATTCAACTATTGAATCCTGGTGCTTTCACTCAGCACCCAGATGGACCGGACGAAGACAGCAGCAGGTATACAGGCCCACATTGCCAGGACTTTACAGCTGTAGAAGCTGGGATGGCAGAGCACAGTTCACCTGATAGAGGCAGATAATAAGGACAGATCTCTACCGCTGCTAACCCGTGTCAAAGAGTGTCCCAAGGAATCACAATTTCAGCTCACAGTAAAGGAATTGAGAATAATAGAGGTTTTTCCCCTTCCTTCAACCAAACACAGTGTTCTTTCCATGGGCAACTTTAGACCAACTTACTCCTTGGGCAGTAGATGACTCTTAAGTGCTGAAATTATTTTGTTATTTAGTTAAGGATTCACTGGGAGGGCTCAGACTTATAGGAATTGAAAAGATCACGTATCCATCTAAGTGGATTAGATTTTTAGGGAGCAGATGGAGTTGTAGGCAGTGGGAGAAAATCAGCCTGCCCTACAGGTTACGGATTGACAAGAGGAAAGCAGAGGCAACCAGGAGGACATCAGCAGGACCAGGGATATTCAAGTATTAGAGTAGGTGGGTGGAGCCAGGGAAGGGGAAGTCAAAACTATCACAAACAGGTGGGCAAATGGGCAGCTCAGAAAAGGCTGTGAGCAAGAAACCAGACTCAAGCTACAAACACTGAGTTGAGGACACTGGGGAGAAGTGACCTTTGTGTGACTAGAAATAAGAGAGGGAAGAGCTTAAGGCTGGGAAGAAATAAGTACTGGGTGGCATATCAGGGCTGTCTTGGGCATAGAAACAAAGCAGGGACTCCCAGAAGAGGTACAAGAGGAGAGCTTGGCCATAAAAAAGAGGCAAAAATCCATTTATTAGAAATGGGGCAGGGATAGCAGTCAGAGGGTTCAGTAAATGAAAGGAAGTGGGAAATTGAGCCATTCCCTAAATGACATGAATTTCTAAGTTTCTTCATTTCTGTTTATATATTTGGTCTCTCTTTTGTGTTGGAGGCTTTCCTAGAACATCTGATGATCCTTGGCCACCAATCAACGTTTAAGAACAAAGCACTGACAGCTCTGTGCAAGCACAGAGGTTATCAACTGATGAGACTCATTGTGAAATGGTCCGCATGGAAGTCAAATATTTTGTGTGAGACTCAAACATCAGGATGAGGAAATCTCTTCTCTGATGACATTTATCTCTTCCAAGAAGAGTTTCTGCCTGAAGAGTAAATATCTGGAAGATAAACCCAGCAGTAAAGGGAGGGGGTTCCTACTATTCAATGTGCAGGGCCTTTCAATGCCTCTGTGATCAGCCCATGTCTCAAATACCTTCACGCCTCCATATCTGAAATTTTCTCCCTTCAGTGCTGCTTGAGAAAAAATTTCAAATCTCCTGCTCTTGGTAAGAGTGGAGGTGAACCATAAGCTATCTTCAGTCCAGAAAGAGATCAAAGAGCGCAGTCACTCTAGTGCTAGCTTCTTAGGGATTCAATGATGGCGAAAAGCTCACTATTCATTAGCACTTTAACTCTGAAGGTCATGTAAGTTATAGCTTCCCCCCTCTTTTGAGCCAGTTACCACTTCTCCATCTACTTTGTGTCTCATAAAAACGTGGAAATCTTTCATCCCAATTTTTCTTCTGTTTTCTTTGTCTTTAAGCCTTTGTAGTCTTCTCTTTTTGTGTGTGCTAAGTTGCTTCAATTGCGTCTGACTCTTTGTGACCCTATGGACTGTAGCACATCAGGCTCCTCTGCCATGGGTTTCTCCAGGCAAAAATATTGGAGTGGTTGCCATGCCCTGAGCCAGGGGATCTTCCCAACCCAGGGATCAAACCAGCCTCTCTTACGTCTCTTGCATTGGCAGATGGGATCTTTGCCACTAGTGCCACCTGGGAAGCTAGTAAAGGCTTCTCTTACTAGCATATTATTATGCTTTTTAGAAGAGTTCAAATTGTCATCTTTAATGAAAACTCACTTTTCGTACCAATTGACAATATGAAAAGTGAAGTAGGATTTCAAGGGTAGGCCTTAGTGAGTTCAATTACATTGCTCAGTCGTGTCCGACTCTTTGTGACCCCATGAACCACAGCATGCCAGGCCTCCCTGTCCATCATCAACTCCCAGAGTCCATCCAAACCCATGTCCATTGAGTCGGTGATGCCATACAGCCATCTGATCTTCTGTCATCCTCTTCTCTTCCTGCCCTAAATCTTTCCCAGCATCAGGGTCTTTTCCAATAAGTCAGCTCTTCACATCAGGTAGCCAAAGTACTGCAGTTTCAGCTTCAACATCAGTCTTTCCAATGAACACTCAGGACTGATCTCCTTTAGGATGGACTGGTTGGATCTCCTTGCAGTCCACGGGACTCTCAAAAGTCTTCTCCACCACCACAGTTCAAAAACATCAATTCTTTGGCACTCAGCTTTCTTTATAGTCCAAATCTCACATCCATACATGACCACTGGAAAAACCATAGCCTTGACTAGATGGAACTTTGTTGGCAAAGTAATGTCTCTGCTTTTGAATATGCTGTCTAGGTTGGTCATAACTTTCCTTCCAAGGAGTAAGCATCTTTTAATTTCATGGCTGCAATCACCATCTGCAGTGATTTTGGAGCCCAGAAAAATAAAGTCTAACACTGTTTCCCCATCTATTTCCCATGAAGTGATGGGACCAGATGCCATGATCTTTGTTTTTTGAATGTTGAGCTTTAAGCCAACTTTTTCACTCTCCTCTTTCACTTTCATCAAGAGACTCTTTAGTTCTTCTTTACCTTCAGCTGTAAGGGTGGTGTCATCTGCATATCTGAGGTGATTGATATTTCTCCTGGCAATCTTGATTCCAGCTTGTGCTTCTTCCAGCCCAGCATTTCTCATGATGTACACTGCCTATAAGTTAAATAAGCAGGGTGACAATATACAGCCTTGACATACTCCTTTTCCTATTTGGAACCAGTCTGTTATTCCATGTCCAGTTCTAACTGTTGCTTCCTGACCTGCATACAAGTTTCTAAAGAGGTAGGTCAAGTGGTCTTGTATTCCCATCTCTTGAAGAATTTTCTAGAGTTTATTGTGATCCACACAGTCAAAGGCTTTGGCATAGTCAATAAAGCAGAAATAGATGTTTTTCTGGAACCTTCTTGCTTTTTTGATGATCCAGTGGATGTTGGCAATTTGATCTCTGATTGCTTTTCCTTTTCTAAAACCAGCTTTAACATCTGGAAGTTCATGGTTCACATATTGCTGAAGCCTGGCTTGGAGAATTTTGAGCATTACTTTAGTACTGTGTGAGATGAATGCAATTGTATGGTAGTTTGAGCATTCTTTGGCATTGCCTTTCTTTGGGATTGGAATGAAATCTGACCTTTTCCAGTCCTGTGGCCACTGCTGAGTTTTCCAAATTTGCTGGCATACTGAGTGCAGCACTTTCACAGCATCATCTGTCAGGATTTGAAATAGCTCCACTGGAATTCCATCACTTCCACTAATTTTGTTTGTAGTGATGCTTCCTAAGGCCCACTTGACTTCACATTCCAGGATGTCTGGCTCTAGGTGAGTGATCACACCACCATGATTATCTGGGTAGTGAAGATCTTTCTTGTACAGTTCTTCTGTGTATTCTTGCCACCTCTTTTTAACATCTTCTGCTCCTGTTAGGTCCCTACATTTCTGCACTTTATTGAGCCCATCTTTGCATGAAATGTTCCCTCGGTATCTCTAATTTTCTTGAAGAGATCTCTAGTCTTTCCCATTTTATTGTTTTCTTCTATTTCTTTACATTGATTGCTGAGGAAGGCTTTTTTTTTTTTTTTTAATCTCTCCTTGCTATTCTTTTGAACTCTGCATTCAAATGGGTATAGCTTTCCTTTTCTCCTTTGCTTTTCACTTCCCTTCTTTTCCCAGCTATTTGTAAGGCCTCCTCAGACACATAGTAAAGTTATTGTAACAGATCTTGATGGAAAAAATGACAATTATTCTGATAGCTTATGAGAACAAGAAAGTGTATCCTTCAGATCAGATCAGATCAGTCACTCAGTCATGTCCGACTCTTTGCGACCCCATGAATCGCAGCACGCCAGGCCTCCATGTCCATCACCAACTCCTGGAGTTCACTCAGACTCACATCCATCAAGTCAGTGATGCCATCCAGCCATCTCATCCTCTGTTGTCCCCTTCTCCTCCTGCTCCCAATCCCTCCCAGCATCAGAGTCTTCTCCAAGGAGTCAACTCTTCGCATGAAGTGGCCAAAATACTGGAGTTTCAGCTTTAGCATCATTCCTTCCAAAGAAATCCCAGGGCTGATCTCCTTCAGAATGGACTGGTTGGATCTCCTTGCAGTCCAAGGGACTCTCAAGAGTCTTCTCCAACACCACAGTTCAAAAGCATCAATTCTTCGGCACTCAGCCTTCTTCACAGTCCAGCTCTCACATCCATACATGACCACAGGAAAGACCATAGCCTTGACTAGGTGAACCTTTGTTGGCAAAGTGATGTCTCTGCTTTTGAATATGCTATCTAGGTTGGTCATAACTTTCCTTCCAAGGAGTAAGCGTCTTTTAATTTCATGGCTGCAGTCACCATCTGCAGTGATTTTGGAGCCCAGAAAAATAAAGTCTGATGCTGAGCCTCCTTAGTGGTCTTAATTTAACTCTCCATTGGGTATGAATGGGACTGGACTTACTAGGCAGAATTGACTCAGATTTTCTCCAGAAGACTGGCTTTACCTAAATTATCAGCCAATCTCACTGCCAGTTGATATCTACTGTTACTTGCTTTTGAAGACCTTCCATTATTATCTCCCCTTAGAAACAGTTTGCCCATTCTCTCATAATTACCTGAACTCATGGTGAACATACCTCACAAGTCACAATACACAATAAGATGAGTTTTATATCTGACTGATTCATTGGTGAGTGATTCCCAAATGCCACCAGTGCCAGGTGCCTATCTAATTTTATGTGAATAAATTGGGGAGTCTTTTAAATATAATAGAATTGCAGATCCCACCCACCACCCCCCATGCATAGAAAAACTGATTCAATGGGTAGACTATACAGGATTTTGTCAAGGTAATTCTGAGTTACTATTACAAAACAGTCATTTCATTGACTTATTCATACTTATTCATATTGTTTATTTTTAGATAACTAGTTCACTAGTCATAAAGTATAAATAGACAGTTTTTGCCTTTGAAGAATTATTATTTAGTAGAAAACATAGGGCCTTCTCTGGTGGCTCAGATGGTAAAGAATCTGCTTGCAATGAGGGAGACCTGAGTTCAATCCTTGGGTCAGGAAGATCCCCTGGAGAAGGGAATAGCTACCCACTCCAATATTCTTGCCTGGAGAATCCAATGGACTGAGGAGCCTGGGTGACTACAGTCCATGGGGTTGCCAAGAGTTGGATACAATTGAGTGACTAATACACACACGCAGATGACACAGACTTAACAGAAAGAATTTTAATTAAAATCAGTGTGTAATTATGAGGACAAGGCGAATCAACTAAAGTACTGTAGACATTTGGAAGAGTCAGAAATGACTTGGGATCAGGGAAGGTCTTGTGAGGAAGTGGTCACTTAGTGGGCTTTGAAGAGTAAGTGAGATTTCCATGGGCAGAAGTGGAGAGCATTTGGGTAGGTTTTTTCAGACATCTTATCAAAAGAAAGTGCTCAAAATAAAAATTATGTCATACTAGATTTATTTTCATTTTTATATATTCTGTATTGATGAGCGTAAGTAAATATTCCAAGTCAAGCATTTAAGTTTTCAGATATTTTCAAGAGCTTTATTCATAATAATTAATAATCATTGTCACATACTTACTAAGTGCCCATCATGTATTAAAATCTGTTAGCTGATACAGGACAAATTACAACAATAGCCTAAAATTTGCCTACCTTCAAAAAGCTAGGAAATTATAAGACACAGAAATATTAATATAAAAATAGTCAATATTTTTTAGTAAATATTTTGATAATATTCCTTATTCTTTCAACTTGATTCACCTCTCCTCTAATTAATGTGTAGATTAATTCTTATTGTAGATCAGTTTTTGGGTAAAGATAAACATTTTTTTAAGCTTCTATTTTTATACCATCAATCAGCAATACTTGCTCCTGTAATAATAGGGGAACATTTTATACTGTCCTTCCCTTATTCTATTTATAGTTAAAAGTCATTTTTAAACATTCCCTTTCCTTTCAAAGGTCCCATTTCATCTCTTGCATTGCCTTTCCAATTTTACATCAATATGTCTTTACTAATTCTTGGTAATCTTTGCTTTCTTTATTAGTTTCAAAAACAATATTCCCTTTATATTAGCTTCAAGTTCTTCTTTCAGTTAAAGTACAAAATTAGGTTGGAATTTCTCCAGAACTTTTTCAAAGAAAAATGCTAATGATAGTCGTGTGATGCACTCTGTATATCATCATTAAAATGATTAAAACTGTTATAAAGCACCTTTTTCTGCTCTGCGGTGTACAAAGAAATGGAAATTATTGCTATTCTCTAGAGAATCTAATACTGAGCATGAATCAGTAAAGGACATAAATTGTGAGCAAAACATAAGCAAAATAATATAACTGTTAAAGAAGATAAACTCTAGGCATTAATGAAGAGAAAGTATTGCAGAATACACTTGGTTTCAGAGACCATATACAGAGAAAAGTGGCATGATTATGGGATACACTTGACCATCTTCTTTTCTTTTGACTCCACTTCAATACAACTTCTCTGCATTCTGTGCTCTTTCTTTCTTCTCTTTTCGTGAGCATTTCTCTTTTCCTCCCCCAATCTCTTCTCCACTCAATGAAAGAACACTTTCACAGCCTTTTGGGGTCCTATAAAGAGCATTTGCCCTTCTCTTAAATTGGTCCTTGCCCACTGACAGTGGCACAGTGATAATGAATCCACCAGCCAGTGCAGGAAACACAGAAGATGTGAGTTTGACCCCTGGGTTGGGAAGATCCCCTGGAGGAGGAAATGACAACCCACTCCAGTATTCTTGCTTGGAAAATTCCCCAGACAGAGGAGCCTGGTGGACTATAGTCCATGGGGTTGCAGAGTCAGACACAATTGAGTGACTGAGCACTCAGTGACACTAACTATGAAGAAGCTTCTTCACTCCTAAAAAGCCACTCTGGGTGCTTCTGATCAGTTCCAGTCTCAGCCTATTGGAATCTCTGCCTTTCAAAAGCACCACCAGTTCCTCCCTGAAAGCATGGAAAGACTGACATTATGGTACAGTGTCAATAACTACTTGTATGAGTTTATACCAAGCTGGATCTGAACATGCTACTTTATAAAAACACGGAGGTTTGTGGCAGGCTAAATGATGCCCCATCCCCTTGCCAATATGTCTACATCCTAGTCTCTGAAACCTATGAGTGTTACTTTGTATGGCAAAAGGGATTTTGCTGAAGTGATCGTTAAAGAACTTGAGATGGGGAGATAGTCTTACATCACCTAGGTAGACCCAAGATAATCACAACTATCCTTATCAAAGGGGCCCAGAAGGATTCAATCAGAGGAGAAGGCAAGGTGATGATAGAAGCATAAACTGGAGTGAGATGATCCGAAGATGAAGGAACTGGCCACAAGCCTGTGAACACAGGTGTCCACCCTTGAAACCAGCCCCAACCGAAAAGAAGAGCAAATGAAATCTTCCCTCAGGTTCTCCAGAAAGAATAGCCCTATAGGCAACTTGACTTAGCCCAGTGACACTGATTTCAGACTTCTGGCCTACAGAACTGAAAGAGAGTAAACTTGTGTTGTGTTAAGTCACTACATTTATGGTAACTTGTCACAGCAGCCATAAGAAACTAGTGCACGGTAGCGCTAGATGACTTCTGTGGCTGTTTCTAATCCTAACTGCTACTTCCTATCTATGGCCCATTGCTAAGTGGCCTAGTCTTGGCAATACTTGGGTGCCTTAAGAGATCTTGTTTTTAAAAAAAACACTGTTTGACATTGCAAGTGCGTTCGAAGAAGGCAATTAAAGAAGAGTGTGTGCAGGTTCACGTGAGATTTGGTTTCCTAAAGAATTGGTATGCAGAGAAAAACATTCATCTTCCCCTAGAACCTGAACCCAAACTTCCATTCCAACTTTATCTCCTACTATGTCCTACTCTCCAGCCCTATCAGTCTTCTTGTCACTTCCCAAACAGGCTCTTTTATGTTCACATTTCTTGGTTGTCCTCAGCATAAAGGGCCATGTCCCCAAAGTTCAAGCCAAGTGCAAATTCTTCTCAAAATCTCTCCCTGACCACCCAGGTCACATTTACTCTTTCCTTCTTCTATTTTCCCCAAATATATCATTTGAGTTGCTTGTGTTCAGACTCTTGAATCCATCTTCTATATAGTGCTTACGCATCAGTCTCCTCCATTAGACAGAAGGAACATGGAAGGCAATGTGCACAGCTTATTCATTTTGGTGTTTCCTGAGCAGTGTCTACACAAAGTAGATGGGCCATGTTTCTGGTATTAAACTCACAGAGGACTAGACCCAAAGAACCAATTATTGTTGCTTTTCATAAGTGCAAAATTATTCTATATGAAAAGTTGTGAAGGAACATTTATTTATGAGTGCTCTGTGTCTTTTTCTCTTTATGTTCTACGGTGTTTTACTTTAGTGTAAACTTCCTAGGATTACCCTTCCTCTGACACACCATAAACAAGTAGGAAAAAAATTAGCCAAATCTTACTTGCAATTTTTTTCCCTTTAAAAGTATTACAAGTTAACTCAGGAGCCAGGGAAACTGTTAAAAGTTGTTTTTTTTTTTTTAAAGCATGATACATTGCAATTACATAAGCCCATCTGATTTTTACCTCTACCCATCATTCTTTCTCTTCCTTAAAATTTAGGATTAGGGGCATTTTAAGAGCTTAAAAACTATTTAAAAGTGTTAGGAGTAATCACTGATAATAAGTCTTTGCCCCCTTGTTCCAAAACAAATTCAAACTAAGTAAAGCTTGTCAGTAGAGTCTGAACAGTAAAGACAATTTATTCCACCTTTTTTGTATTAAGCCATATCCCAGTCTGGATTTGATGATGGAGAACCAAGTGGTAAAATTAGTTCACTCCAGAAATACCTTCCAGTGGTAGAATGCTTGTCACCTTACTCATTTCCTTGATCATAGTTGGTGATGATGCCAAACCCTTCATTTTGATAGCTAAGGGAGCTTAACTCTTAAATCCTCAGTAATCCTCAGTACACCAAAAAAGGAGATAAATAGATAGTACCAAAGTGCCTATTACCGTCATTTTTCAGACAGGTAAATATATTCAAAGGTCAAATTCTCATAGAATGTCTGTGAACAAACCACAAAGAGGATGAAGCTAATGGATGCCCAGTGTTGCTTTATGACCACTTGTCTGATCAAGACAGTCAACTGAAAGCCCCTGACTTGTTTGAACAGAGGTGTATGAATTCACACATGATGCATTTGAGTGACAATGATGCTGAAGGAGAGTCCACATAACTGCTGTTTAGATTTAGCTGCAGCATCAATAATTTTATCTTTATAAACAATAAATAGATACTGGTTCTTTAAAGAAAAAAAATCTGCTAATTCTTCGGATGACAGGAGAACATCAATGATATGTTACTATCTACAAATAAATAAACAAACCTCTTAGACTAAACTCAGGTCACCCACATGTACTAACATCTTTCATCATTGGTCTTCAGGGACACAAGGATGTTCTAAGTACTTTCCGGTCCATTCTCCTCTTCAGGACACAGCTCAGGACGGTACAACCTCAAGGCTAAGATTTGGGATGAATGTTTATACTGCTGCTCTCTCCCACTAAAAGAATTACTATGACATAACAACCTGAATATCTCCGGAAAAACTTAAGAGGAGAGATCTTTATTCCAAAAAAGATCTAGCAGCTAAAGCAGGACAGAATAAAAAGTGCCTGGTTCAGAAAATCTGGCCAAGTCAGTGCATTCTGTACAAAGTAAGTTTTATCTGTTGTCTAGTAAGAAAAAAAAATGTAGGAACCCATTGTGTATGTAAAATTTCAATAAATATATGTGCATTCTGGATTACTTCATTATTCTATTGCTCTTTAGTACCTTGAAAGGTAAATTTTAAGTTAAGTGTTTGATCTGAGGACTGTTATATTTTGAGGACTGCTGCTGCTGCTAAGTTGCTTCAGTCGTGTCTGACTCTGTGCGACCCCATAGATGGCAGCCCACCAGACTCCCCCGTCCCTGGGATTCTCCAGGCAAGAACACTGGAGTGGGTTGCCATTTCCTTCTCCAATGCATGAAAGTGAAAAGTGAAAGTGAAGTGCCTCAGTTGTGTCGGACTCTTAGCGACCACGTGGACTGCAGCCTACCAGGCTGCTCTGTCCATGGGATTTTCCAGGCAAGAGTACTGGAGTGGGTTGCCATTGCCTTCTCCAATTTTGAGGACAGAGAGGCCCAGATCTGGGATAGGAAACTGCCAAGCTAGAAATGGTTCTTGGCAGAATTCCATCTGGCCATCCACTGATTTTCTAAAATTAAGTGTTCTTTGCTTCTCTCTCTAATTATTTGGATGAATCAAATTTAAGAGAAAGCAAGCATGTCATCTCAGACTTCATAATACTGGGTATAGTCATATGTGTAATTTACAGCAGGAAGTACATCTCTGAAACTGATAAAAAGCACAAACCAAAGTCAGGCCAATGTAAGTTCAAATTTTGATTATGCCATTTGGCTTATGTACCCTAGGACAAGGAACTTAAACTCTCTGAGTTTCAGTCTCCTTATCCATAAAATAAAAATAACAGTACTTCTTTGCAGTGTTAATAAGTTGAAACATGTCATCAAGTCCACACACAACCTGTAGACACTCCAAAAGTGGCAGCTATTATCCATTATATAAAGCAGCATTATTTATAGAATGGATGCATAAAATATCCTTTAGAATATTTTAAACTCTGTGAGCTTGAGTTCTAATAGACTGCCTTGTGTAAACTGTTAGACCTTGTATCTCTAGCTGGCACTAGATAAGGATGTGCTAATTTAATTATATATTTTCTTCAAAACAAACAAATTATACCAACTTTCACCCAGAGCTTCCATTTCCCTTGCTTAATTTATTAATTTCATCAATGTCTCTGGAAGTAGTTTGCCACTAAATGGTAAAGAGCAAAACAACAGCAACAAAACTATTTTGGCCATAGAACAACAACTAGGCCCCAACAGAATAGAGAAGAATAATCTAAAGCAGAAAAGTCTGCCTCAGGAAGGTTGGTCTTGGCTGCCTGTGATGATGTGTTGAGAAGGAAGTTAAGATAATAGAATAGGGCACAGTGGATGCAATAGGGAGGAGTAGACAAGGTAGAATAATTTCAAGTTCAGCTCCAGAGAAGTCATAACCATTTAGCAGCAGAGCCAGAACTATAACCAAGGTCACCAGATTTGGACAGAAACAGCTGAGATCACAAATCACCATCCAGAGTATGTGAAGCTTTCTACCATGATGCCTTTAGCTGGGAGCTTTGGTGAGTTCCATCACTCTTTCTATTCTGTTTCCTTATCTGTTAATTGAGAAGGTTGGACTAGATGAACTCTCAGATCCTTTCCAGTATTAATTGTCTATATGCATGTAATTCTATATAGTAAAACTTGGCTCTCTAGATTAAGAAGATTACATTTTTAACAGTGCTTTCAGTTCAGTTCAGTCACTCAGGCATGTCCGACTCTTTGCAACCCCATGAATCGCAGCACACCAGGCCTCCCTGTCCATCACTAACTTCCAGAGTTCACTCAGACTCATGTCCATCGAGTCAGTGATGCCATCCAGCCATCTCATCCTGTCGTCCCCTTCTCCTCCTGCTCCCAATCCCTCCCAGCATCAGAGTCTTCTCCAATGAGTCAACACTTCGCATGAGGTGGCCAAAGTATTGGAGTTTCAGCCCTAGCATCATTCCTTCCAAAGAAATCCCAGGGCTGATCTCCTTCAGAATGGACTGGTTGGATCTCCTTGCAGTCCAAGGGACTCTCAAGAGTCTTCTCCAACACCACAGTTCAAAAGCATCAATTCTTAGGCACTCAGCCTTCTTCACAGTCCAACTCTCACATCCATACATGACCACTGGAAAAACCATAGCCTTGACTAGACAAACCTTTGTTGGTAAAGTAATGCCTCTGCTTTTTTTTTTTTTTTTTCATACCTTGGCTGATTTTTTTTTTTTTTTTTTTTTTGCAGGGGAAAATGGACAAAGGAGAGGATCAATGAGAGTGGGAGGGAAATGGGAAGGAAGAAGGGGAGTGATGGTGGGGAGGAGTATATGTAATTTCTTAACTAATGGCTTTCTATTTTTAATCACACAGAACATTTAAAAAATCATATTAAATTCATCTCATATTAGGAGGTTTGATCTGGAAATGAAAAGTTCAGGAAACTAAAAGTCCGGTTTGGGTGTCCTCATCTTAGGCACATCTTGGTATTTTGTATTGGTAGGTCTATCTTTACAACAATATATTATTTAGGACAGGATCACATTTGTCACTTCTTCCTCCCTAACACCCAAAGTGGTATCAGACCCATGAAATAGTCAATAAACATTTACGGAATGAACAAATAAGTCTATTTAAAAAAATTTTTTTAAACTCTCCTGAGTGAACTGAATTTTTTGAGGCTCATAAGTGAATATGTTTTCCTCTTTACTTTGTCTATTACAGCCAGATTGTATAAGTATAAGTGGGGTATTAAAGTCTCCCACTATTATTGTGTTGTATATTTCTTCTATCATACTAACTAGTGTTTGTCTTAGATATATCAATGCTCCAATGTTGGGTGCATATATATTTATAATTGTTATAACTTCTTTTTGGATTGTTCCTTTAAGTCGTTATGTGTAACCCTCATTGTCTCCTTTTCAGGACCTTTATTTTAAAGTCAATTTTATCTGATATGAGTATTGCTACTCCTGTTTTCTTTTGGTCCGTATTTGCATAGAAAATCTTTTTCCAGCCCTTCATTTTCAGTCAGTATGCTGCTGCTGCTGCTAAGTCACTTGAGTCATGTCCGTCTCTGTGTGACCCCATGGATGGCAGCCCACCAGGCTCCACCGTCAATGGGATTCTCCAGGCAAGAACACTGGAGTGGGTTGCCATTTCCTTCTCCAATGCGTGAAGGTGAAAAGTGAAAATGAAGTCGCTCAGTCATGTCTGACTCTTAGCGACCCCATGGACTGCAGCCTACCAGGCTCCTCCATCCATGGGATTTTCCAGGCAAGAGTACTGGAGTGGGGTGCCATTATCTTCTCCCTTCAGTCAGTATATATCCCCTATTTTAAGGTGGTTCTCTTGTAGACAACATATATATATAGGGGTCTAGTTTTTGTATCCATTTGACCCGTTTTAATCTTTTGGTTATCTCTTGTAGACAAGGTGTGTAGGGGTCTTGTTTTTGTATCGATTTGGCCAGTCTTTGTCTGTTGTTTAGGGCATTCAGCCCATTAACGTTTAAAGTAATTATTGATAAGTAAGATTTACTTTATTGTTTTGGGTTCGAATTTATACACTCTTTTAGTGATTCCTATCTAGAGAATGTCCTTTAGTTTTTGTTGGAGAAATGGTTTAGTGGTGCAAAATTCTCTCAACTTTTGCTTATCTGTGAAGCTTTTGATTTCTCCTTCATATTTGAATGAGATCCTTGCTGGATACAATAATCTGGGCTGTAAGTTATTTTCTTTCATCACTTTAATTATGCCTTGCCATTCCCTCCTGGCTTGGAGAGTTTCTATTGAAAGATCAGCTGTTATCCTTATGGGAATTCCCTTGTGAGTTATTTGATGTTTTTCCCTTGCTGCTTTTAATATTTGTTCTTTATATTTAATCTTTGTTAATTTGATTAATATGTGTCTTGGGGTGTTTCGCCTTGGGTTTATCCTGTTAGGGACTCTCTGAATTTCTTGAACTTGAGTGGTTATTTCCTTCTCCATTTTAGGGAAGTTTTCAACTATTATCTCCTCAAGTATTTTCTCATGGTCTTTCTTTTTATCTTCTTCTTCTGGAACTCCTATGATTTTTTTTTTTTTAATTTTTAATTTTTTATTTTTTTATTTTTTTTTGCTTAACTTTACAATGTTGTATTGCTTTTACTATACATCGGGATGGATCCGCCACCAGTATACACGTGTTCCCCATCCTGACCCCTCCTCCCTCCCCTCTTCCCACACCCTCCCTCCAGGTCATCCCAGTGCTCTAATCCCAGGCATCTGTTATAGGGCATCATACCTGGACTAACTCATTTCAGGTATGATATTATACATATTTCAAAGCTGTTCTCCCCAATCATCCCACCCTCTCCCAGTCCCAGAGTCCAAAAGTCTGTTCTATACATCAGTGTCTCTTTTGCTGTCTCGTAAATAGGGTTATTTTTACCATCTTTCTAAATTCCATATATATGTGTCAGTATACTGTATTTGTGTTTTTGTTTCTGGCTTACTTCACTCTGTATAATAGGCTCCAGTTCCATCCACCTCCTTAGAACTGATTCAAATGTATTCTTTTTAATGGCTGAGTAATACTCCATTGTGTATATGTACCACATCTTGCTTATCCATTCATCTGTGGATGGACATCTAGGTTGCTTCCACGTCCTGGCTATTGTAAACAGTGCTGCTTTGAACATTGGGGTACACGTGTCTCTTTCAATTCTGGATTTCTCAGTGTGGATGCCCAGCAGTGGGATTGCTGGATCGTAAGGCAGTTCTATTCCCAGTTTTTTGAGGAATCTCCATACTGTTTTCCATAGTGGCTGTACTAGTTTGCATTCCCACCAACAGTGTAAGAGGGTTCCCTTCTCTCCGCACCCTCTCCAGCATTTATTGCTTGTGGTCTTTTGGATCGCAGCGATTCTGACTGGCGTGTAATGGTACCTCATAGGAACTCCTATGATTTGAATGTTGTAGCGTTGAATGTTATCCTGGAGGTCTCTGAGATTGTCCTCATTTCTTTTGATTCGTTTTTCTTTTTTCTCCTCTGATTCATTTATTTCTAGGATTCTATCTTCTAATTCACTAATCCTATCTTCTGCCTCTGTTATTCTACTATTTGTTGCCTCCAGAGTGTTTTGGATCTCACTTATTGCATTATTAATCATGTGTTGACTCTTTTTTATTTCTTCTAGGTCCTTGTTAAACCTTTCTTGCATCTTCTCAATCCTTGTCTCTAGACTATTTAACTGTGATTCCATTTTGATTTCAAGATTTTGGATTAATTTCACTCTCATTATTCAGAATTGTTTATCAGGTAGATTCCCTATCTCTTCCTCTTTGGTTTGGTTTGGTGCGCATTTATCCTGTTCCTTTAGCTGCTGGGTATTCCTCTGTCTCCTCATCTTGCTAAAATTGCCAAGTTTAGAGTGTCCTTACTATATTCTGGTAGTTTGTTGAATTCTCTTTATTGAGGCAGTTTACTGGGTTTTCAATATCTGATCTCTGCCCTGTTACAGAGGGGGCAGAGACGAACACCCAAATCTAAGCCGGCCAGGTTCAGGCATTCGGATAGTCCTCAGAAGCACAGACTCTGTTGAGTCCGTGTTTTGTGCCCTTCCCAGGTCCGAGTAGCAGAGGTGATGAAGTGTTTAGCAAGTGCAGCTGCTGCGACTTATCGCCTCCCTGCCGCTCAGTTTTCTGGGTATACAACCGGTGCACCTTCTCAGGTGGATGTTGACCGTCCAAAGCCCCAAGAAGCGTTAGTTAACACAAAAACCTGCTTACAGTTTTGTGGATAATGTCTCTCTAGGGCTGTGATTGCCCGCTTCCGGCTCTGGCTGCCTGTCACCGGAGTGGGGCGGTCTGCAGCCAGCTATCTCTGTGCAGTCCTTTGTTCCGTACATAGTCCTGGTGGTGTCTTAGGTTAGGGCTGGCTTTTGACGTAGTAGATATCCAACAGTCTGGTTATTTCGCTCAGGTAGCGCCTGGGATAGCCTAGCCAAATCCTTACTCAAAGTGATGCAGGCCGCGCAGCTCCTCCTAGCCCAGCCCCTGCTTGCTAATAGCAAATGCTGGTTTCTGAACCGCTTCTCTGCAAAAGGAGTTACCACCGGGCTCGTAATCTCCTTTCGAAGATAATGAATTGTCTTTCTAAGTGCCTGATGTCCTCTGCCGGCATTCAGAAGTTTTGTAGAATTTACTCAGTGTTCAAATGTTCTTTTAACGAATTTGTGGAGGAGAAAGTATTCTCCCCGTTCTACTCGTCCGCCATCTTAGCTCCTCCCTTGGCTTGTCTCTGCTTTTGAATATGCTGTCTAGTTTAGTCATAACTTTCCTTCCAAGGAGTAAGCGTCTTTTAATTTCATGGCTGCAGTCACCATCTGCAGTGATTTTGGAGCCCCCCAAAATAAAGTCTGACACTGTTTCCACTCTTTCCCCATCTATTTGCCATGAAGTGATGCGACCAGATGCCATGACCTTCATTTTCTGAATGTTGAGCTTTAAGCCAACTTTTTCACTCTCCACTTTCACTTTCATCAAGAGGTTTTTTAGTTCCTCTTCACTTTCTGCCATAAGGGTGGTGTCATCTGCATATCTGAGGTGATTGATATTTCTTCCGGCAATCTTGATTCCAGCTTGTGCTTCTTCCTGCCCAGCGTTTCTCATGATGTACTCTGCATAGAAGTTAAATAAGCAGGGTGACAATATACAGCCTTGACATACTCCTTTTCCTATTTGGAACCAGTCTGTTGTTCCATGTCCAGTTCTAACTGTTGCTTCCTGACCTGCATATAGGTTTCTCAAGAGGCAGGTCAGGTGGTCTGGTATTCCCATCTCTTTCAGAATTTTCCAGTTTATTGTGATCTACACAGTCAAAGGCTTTGGCATAGTCAATAAAGCAGAAATAGATGTTTTCCTGGAACTCTCTTGATTTTCCAATGATCCAGAGGATGTTGGCAATTTGATCTCTGGTTCCTCTGCCTTTTCTAAAACCAGCTTGAGCATCTGGAAGTTCACGGTTCACGTATTACTGAAGCCTGGCTTGGAGAATTTTGAGCATTACTTTACTAGCGTGTGAGATGAGTGCAATTTTGCAGTACTTTGAGCATTCTTTGGCATTGCCTTTCTTTGGGACTGGAGTGAAAACTGACCTTTTCCAGTCCTGTGGCCACTGCTGAGTTTTCCAAATTTGCTGGCATATTGAGTGCAGCACTTTCACAGCAGCATCTTTCAGGATTTGAAATAGCTCAACTGGAATTCCATCACCTCCACTAGCTTTGTTAGTGTGATGCTTTCTAGGGCCCACTTGACTTCACATTCCAGGATGTCTGGCTCTAGGTCAGTGATCACACCATCGTGATTATCTTGGTCATGATCTTTTTTGTACAGTTCTTCTGTGTATTCTTGCCACCTCTTCTTAATATCTTCTGCTTCTGTTAGGTCCATACCATTTCTGTCCTTTATTGAGCCCATCTTTGCATGAAATGATCCCTTGGTATCTCTAATTTTCTTGAAGAAATCTCTAGTCTTTCCCATTCTGTTGTTTTCCTCTATTTCTTTGCATTGATTGCTGAGGAAGGCTTTCTCATCTCTTCTTGCTATTCCTTGGAACTCTGCATTCAGATGCTTATATCTTTCCTTTTCTCCTTTGCTTTTTGCTTCTCTTCTTTTCACAGCTATTTGTAAGGCATCCCCAGACAGCCATTTTGCTTTTTTGCATTTCTTTTCCATGGGGATGGTCTTGATCCCTGTCTCCTGTACAATGTCACGAACCTCATTCCATAGTTCATCAGGCACTCTATCGGATTTAGTCCTTTAAATCTATTTCTCACTTTCACTGTATAATCATAACAGATTTGATTTAGGTCATACCTGAATGGTCTAGTGGTTTTCCCTACTGTCTTCAATTTCAGTCTTAATTTGACAATAAGGAGTTCATGGTCTGAGCCACAGTCAGCTCCTGGTCTTGTTTTTGTTGACTATATAGAGCTTCTCCATCTTTGGCTGCAAAGAATATAATCAGTCTGATTTCAGTGTTGACCATCTGGTGATGTCCATGTGTAGAGTCTTCTCTTGTGTTGTTGGAAGAGGGTGTTTGTTATGACCAGTGCATTTTCTTGGCAAAACTCTATTAGTCTTTGCCCTGCTTCATTCCATATTCCAAGGTCAAATTTGCCTGTTATTCCAGGGGTTTCTTGACTTCCTACTTTTGCATTCCAGTCCCCTATAATGAAAAGGACATCTTTTTTGGGTGTTAGCTCTAAAAGGTCTTGTAGGTCTTTATGGAACCGTTCAACTTCAGCTTCTTCAGCATTACTGGTTGGGGCATAGACTTGGATTACTGTGACATTGAATGGTTTGCCATGGAAACGAACAGAGATCATTCTTTCATTTTTGAGATTGCATCCAAGTACTGCATTTTGGACTCTTTTGTTGACCATGATGGCTACTCCATTTCTTCTAAGGGATTTCTGCCCAGAGTAGTAGATATAATGGTCATCTGAGTTATATTCACCCATTCCAGTCCATTTGAGTTCACTGATTCCTAAAATGTTGACGTTCACTCTTACCATCTCTTGTTTGACCACTTTCAATTTGCCTTGATTCATGGACCTGACATTACAGGTTCCTATGCAATATTGCTCTTTACAGCATTGGACTGTGCTTCTATCACCTGTCACATCCACAACTGGGTATTGTTTTTGCTTTGCCTCCATCCCTTCATTCTTTCTGGAGTTATTTATCCACTGATCGCCAGTAGCATTTGAGCACCTACTGACCTGGGGAGTTTCTTTTTCAGTATCCTATCATTTTGCCTTTTCTTACTATTCATGGGGTTCTCAAGGCAAGAATACTGAAGTGGCTTTCCATTCCCTTCTCCAGTGGACCACATTCTGTCAGACCTCTCACCATGACCCACTCATCTTGGGTGGCCCCAGGGGCATGGCTTAGTTTCACTGAGCTAGACAAGGCTGTGGTCCTAGTGTGATTCGATTGACTAGTTTTCTGTGATTATAGTTTCAGTGTGTCTGCCCTCTGATGCCCTCTTGCAACACCTACCATTTTACTTGGGTTTCTCTTACCTTAGGTGTTGGTTATCTCTTCACGGCTGCTCCAGCAAAGCGTAGCCGCTGCTCCTTACCTCAGACAAGGAGTATCTCCTCATCGCCGCCCCTTCTGACCTTGAATGTGGAATAGAAAGAAAGAATAGTTATTTAGAGTTTACCAAAAGCTTTTGAAGTTACCATTCTATTTGACCTTTACAACTACTTTGTAAGTCATGCATTTTCATCCTGCAATTTTATGGAATAGTGAAAACCGCTCAGTCATGTCTGACTCTTAGCAATCCTACGGACTGTAATTTACCAGGCTCCTCTCTCCATGGGATTCTCCAGGCAATAATACTGGTATGGATAGTCATTCCCTTCTCCAGGGAATCTTCCTGACCCAGGGATTGAACCTAGGTCTCCTGCATTGCAAGCAGATTCCTTACCATCTGAGCCAACAGGGAAGCAATTTTACAGATGAAGGAACTTAATCTCTGAGAGATCAAGCGAGTCAGCCAAGGGTACAAGATTTGCTAGCAATGGAAATGTGCACATTCAGGCCTCAAAATAAGCCGAGGGACTTAGTATTAAAAATACAAATATATAATATACAAGAAAAAAAAAGTGCAAGTAAGTGAGATAGAAAGGGTTGGAGGGAGAAATGTCAGGGAGGACAAAATACGTACAGGCTGAAATAAAAAGCTAAAAGGCCAGAAGTACTTGTACAAATTGCCAAGGGCAGGTAAAGATTTTTCTAAAAACAAAGACGAGGTAGCCCCACTGCTTGGCAGATGGCTTAAAATTAAAAGGCTCAAGAGGGAGAGTGTATATGAATAATTATGGCTGATTTGCATTGTTATATGGTAGAAGCCAACACAACATTGTAAAACAATTTTTCTCCAATTAAAAAATAAATTTAAAAAATACTTTAAAAAAAACAGACAAGAAAGGATGAGCAAATTCTCTCCTATTTTGTTTCTGCCTTAGAAAGAGTATCTTTCAATTGAAAAGTACAGAACATAGTAAGGTTTTGAGATCAAAACAGTATCTGCCCTATTTATCCAAGGTCAAGTTCTTAGGCTTGGATAAGCTATCTCAAGTTTCTAGAAGGATCCTATTGTGATGGGAAGATCAATTTCTGAAATCTCAGCATTCATAGAAACTAAAGAAATGTTGGAAATGTAGAGATGGACAAAAGTTCCAATATTTTTTTAAAAAGCAGTTTTCAAAAATTATTGATGAATGTTTGATATCAATCTTGAACAAAGTTCTACAAAGATAGGTTGGTTAAACAGGTGATATACAGAACTTATGAAAGGAAGTACCAAACAAAGAAAGCTCCCATTAGTTGACCAAGAATAAGTCAAGGTCATGTAGCCTCATAATGAAGTTATTAGAGTATCATCAGTTTAGAAATGCTATAGATGTGGTAAATATTCATTTCTAGTATTTGGCAACTTTTTCTTTAATATATTCATAGAATCTGCTATATGATAGTATAGTTAGTGGAGTCATAATAAACTGAATAATTCAAAGAGAATTGATAAACATTGATTAATCAAATTTGCACATGAGACAAAGAAGAATAAACAATGTCTCAAAAGACAGCTCAAGATTTAAAAGAATCTCGCAGTGCTGAAACTATAGGTTTAAATGTTACCAAGGATTAGTGAAAAGGTACACTTGGGTTCTAGGAAACAACCTAAAGGGACTTGTTGATTGCTTTGAGAAATTTGAAAATTTCTTGTGTGCTAAGGGCATAGTGCGGGGAAGGCAATGGCCCTGAAACGAGGAGCTGGGCGGGGGGGGCACCCACTGGCCGGGACGGGCAGCAGCAGCAGCAGCAAGGGCATAGTGACACTCAGTCCTAAATTCTTTGATGATATGAAGCATGCTGCTACTGCTAAGTCGCTTCAGTCGTGTCCGACTCTGTGCGACCCCATAGACAGCAGCCCAGGCTCCCCCGTCCCTGGGATTCTCCAGGCAAGAACACTGGAGTGGGTTGCCATTTCCTTCTCCAATGCATGAAAGTGAAAAGTGAAAGTGAATTCACTCAGTCATGTCCAACTCTTAGCGACCCCATGAACTGCAGCCAACCAGGCTCCTCCACCGGTGGGATTTTCCAGGCAAGAGTACTGGAGTGGGGTGCCATTGTCTTCCTGGATATGAAGCATAATGGCATGCATATGCATAGAAGTGCTGAGAACTGTGGGTCCCACCTTCAACGAAGGACTGTCAGATCAGAGCAGTCGCTCAGTCGTGTCCGACTCTGTGACCCCATGAATCGCAGCATGCCAGGCCTCCCTGTCCATCACCAACTCCCGGAGTTCACTACTGCACCCCTAAAACAGAGGATTAAAGAAGAGACCCAGCAGTAAATTCTCACCATGTGATTTTGACACTGAGATGGATGGAGGACAAAGACCCATGTCACATGAAGAATGTTTATGATGGCGTGTGGCCTTTATTGGGGGCTTCCCAGATGGCTCAGTGGTAAAGAATTAGCCTGCCAACACAGGAGATGCAGGTTTGATCTCTGTGTTGGGAAGGTCCCCTGGAAAAGGAAATGGCAACCCACTCCAGTATTCTTGCTGGGATAATTCCACAGACAGAGGAGCCTGGCGGGGTACAGTTCATGGAGTCACAAAGAGTCAGATGTGACAGAGCATGCATGCATGCATGAAGTGGCCTTTATTAGAAAATATATCACATTCTTAGCTGAGAAAAAGAAAAATGTTTTGAATGAATGAATGAATGAATCAGTTGGCAAATGCATGTCTGAGGACAAAGTACTGGTTTCTGACCTTTTCCCCTTCCCCAAAATGTGTTAGTAATGATCAGAGCTGGTAAAAGAATACCCACAATCTTCCAGAAACCTAGATTTTATTCAGAAGGCTGGTCCCCTCATTTCTGAACTCCCTTAATGTTGTTCTTTGGCCCTCTGGCATTCCCAACTTTGACCAAATCGTTTTTACTTTAATTTCTACTGGTTCTGTTTTTGAGAAATTCAGTGAAAATAAAAATTCCTAATTAGAGCACTCAGTGTTCTTCTAAAAATTGGCTGGTGGTACACATTCTCTGTTGACACACCTGTGGGAGGAAAGGACAGCCAGTGAAGCACTGATGCTGAGTGCGGGAGGCCCAGGAAGGCTGGGTGGGAATAAGGTCGTGTCCGGTGTCACAGTTTTGTAATTCATACAGCAGAAGAGAAGCATGAGGAAGCCCATAGGTTCCCAAGAGGAAAGGAAGTGTATGAGGGAAGAACTCATGACCTTTCACTTACAAAGACCAAATTATATACTTTATTTCAATATAGCATAGCAACTGTTTTCTTTTTTTTTTTTTCCCCATAGAGAAATTTGATCAAAAACTCCCCAGGGAGAAAATATAGTCAGGCATACCTATATTTATATAGTTGAGGTTTCATCTTCAATTAGGATGAGGACTGAAAAGTTTAAACACTTCTACACAGTCTGTTTCCAGGACTCTCCTCTGTACGGCCATGCAGAGGCCATGGACCTGCAGACTAGGATCCTGTGGACTAAGACACAGCAAACTTCCTTCCAATTCTGTGTCCCCACCTACAGAAATACTCACACACACACATGCATACCACACACATTCTGCTTCTAATTATCTACAGATATAATTTCATTTTTTATTTTTATTTTTAGGACATTAATTTACTCATAAAAACATTCCACAAATGTACAATTTTTCGTTTTTAACACAGTGTAATATAACACAGTGTAATAAAACATAAAAAAAACAAAACAGAATACTTGACATTGATAATCTAAAATCAAATTAGCAGAGGATTAAATATTTACAAAACTCTATCTTTTAAAGAACATTTCATGCAAAGATGGGCACGATAAAGGACAGAGATGGTGTGGACCTAACAGAAGCAGAAGATATTAAGAAGAGGTGGCAAGAATACACAGAAGAACTGTACAAAAAAGACTTCAAGACCTAGATAATCATGATGATGTGATCACTGACCTAGAGCCAGACATCTTGGAATGTGAAGTCAAATGGGCCTTAGAAAGCATCACTAGGAACAAAGCTAGTGGAGGTGATGGAATTCCAGTGGAGCTATTCCAAGTCCTGAATGATGATGCTGTGAAAGTGCTACACTCAGTATGCCAGCAAATTTGGAAAACTCAGCAGTGGCCACAAGATTGGAAAAGGTCAGTTTTCATCCCAATCCCAAAGAAAGGCAATGCCAAGGAGTGCTCAAACTACCGAACAATTGCACTCATCTCACACGCTAGTAAAGTAATGCTCAAAATTCTCCAAGCCAGGCTTCAGCAATATGTGAACTGTGAACTTCCTGATGTTCAAGCTGGTTTTAGAAAAGGCAGAGGAACCAGAGATCAAATTGCCAACATCTGCTGGATCATGGAAAAAGCAAGAGAGTTCCAGAAAAACATCTATTTCTGCTTTATTGACTATGCCAAAGCCTTTGACTGTGTGGATCACAATAAACTGTGGAAAATTCTGAAAGAGATGGGAATACCAGACCACCTGATCTGCCTCTTAAGAAATCTGTATGCAGGTCAGGAAGCAACAGTTAGAACTGGTCATGGAACAACAGACTGGTTCCAAATAGGAAAAGGAGTACGTCAAGGCTGCATATTGTCACCATGTTTATTTAACTTATATGCAGAGTACATCATGCGAAATGCTGGACTGGAAGAAACAGAAGTTGGAATCAAGATTGCCGGGAGAAATATCAATAAGCTCAGATATGCAGATGACACCACTCTTATGGCAGAAAGTGAAGAGGGGCTAAACAGCCTCTTGATGAAAGTGAAAGTGGAGAGTGAAAAGGTTGGCTTAAAGCTCAACATTCAGAAAACGAAGATCATGGCATCTGGTCCCATCACTGCATGGGAAATAGATGGGGAAACAGTGGAAACAGTGTCAGACTTTGTTTTTCTGGGCTCCAAAATCACTGCGGATGGTGACTGCAGCCATGAAATTAAAAGATGCTTACTTCTTGGAAGGAAAGTTATGACCAACCTAGATAGCATACTCAAAAGCAGAGACATTACTTTGCCAACAAAGGTTCGCCTAGTCAAGGCTATGGTCTTTCCTGTGGTCATGTATGGATGTGAGACCTGGACTGTGAAGAAGGCTGAGCGCCGAAGAATTGATGCTTTTGAACTGTGGTGTTGGAGAAGACTCTTGAGAGTCCCTTGGAGTGCAAGAAGATCCAACCAGTCCATTCTGAAGGAGATCAATCCTGGAATTTCTTTGGAAGGAATGATGCTAAAGCTGAAACTCCAGTATTTTGGCCACCTCATGCGAAGAGTTGACTCATTGGAGAAGACTCTGATGCTGGGAGGGATTGAGGGCAGGAGGAGAAGGGGACGACAGAGGATGAGATGGCTGGATGGCATCACTGACTCGATGGATGCGGGTCTGGGTGACCTCCGGGAGTTGGTGATGGACAGGGAGGCCTGGCGTGCTGCGGTTCATGGGGTCGCAAAGAGTCGGACACGACTGAGCGACTGATCTGATCTGATCTGATCTGATCTTTTAAAGATATTTATAAAGTTGCATGCAACATTGCAGGATTGACATAAATGAATAGCTCAAAAATGGGAGAATATTCCTTCATTCCTAAAAAAAGAGAATATGTCCAATAGAAGGTATGAAAATATCTTATCAAAGATACTGATCATCTGATTTCATGATCCCAAATATTTGAATTTCAAGATACAATTAACAATGCCACCCAATACGCATAGCTACAGAAAATAAATGTGTTGATGTTTAGTTGTTTTGTCATGTCCAGATCTTTGCAACCCCGTGGACTGTAGCCCACCAGGCTCCTCTGTCCTTGGGATTTCCCAGGCAAGAATACTAAATGAATGTGTAGTGGGGAAAAAAAGAAAAAAGAGATACAGGAAAAGATGGAATCATGTTTGTTTCTATGATGCAAATGGACTGACGGGGTTTCCATCACGGCTGACACAAGGTGTAACTCAGAGTGACTCCAAGCACGGCATTTTCTTTAATTCTCATGGCAGCTCTGCCAAAAAGGTACTGTAATCCTCATTTTAAAGAAGAGGAGATTGAGCTTTGGCAAGGGAGGTGATTCATCTGAGCCACACGGTCCAAGAGACATAACCCATCTGCCCACCTCCAGAGTCTGTGCTTTCCCTTTTATAGCACATGCACCTCCAGTGACGACAATACAGACTAACATACGAAAGTGTAATAATGACGGAATGAAAACCTAAACAGGGTGGGAAAAGAAAGAAATCCCGGCTGGCTGGCTGGGGGCAGGAAAGCCTTTGAGAAGAATAAGTCATTTGAAACGTGGAAAAAACTAGACTGTCAGCAAGTGGAGCTGCAGAGAACATGATAAAAACTTCTAAGCGTGGCCTGAAATGCACCTTAGGCAGCAATGACATTCGCCCCTCTAACTTTGGGTAGATAAAAATTAGTATCATTCTTCAAGCTCAGGTGTTGTCCTAAGAGACTGTGCCTTTCATCATTACTGATAACCATACAAAGAAAACGAACTAGAATTGCAACACAGGTTTTAAGTTCATATCACATGGCTTATAATTTAAGACTGGTTTGGATACTGACACCAGTAATCAAACAAAATGAAAGAACATCTCAATAGCTAGAGAATTTAATTCAACTTTTCTTTTAAGGTCACACTGTCTGTGAGTAAGAGATTGGAATAAAGACCCTTGGTGAACTCAGTACTTGAATATATCCATAAAAAAGCCTTGCAAGTAAAGACCAAAAAAATACTAGCCTATGCTTTTTTTTTTTTTTTAACTGGATACTGTGCCACCAGGAAATAAAATAATTCATATTTCTTAGTTAAGAAAAATTACATTAAGGTGCTATTCTGAGCAAACAATAAAACCAAACCAGGGCAATGAATAGCAGTTGGGCTTGTTTTTCAAGATTTCTCAGACAGGTGTGTTAGATCAGCAAGGACAAGAGGACCTGTACTTGCCATGTTATACTGAGATTCACACAAGAATATAGATTTTAGATGAGATGCTAGATGACAGGATGTGTGGTCAAGGTGAAGTGGAGACCCTATGGTCAAGCTTCCAGCCTTTGGGATAGGTTTAGGCAATGGCACCCCACTCCAGTACTCTTGCCTGGAAAATCCCACGGATGGAGGAGCCTGGTGGGCTGCAGTCCATGGGGTCGCTAAGAGTCGGACATGACTGAGCGACTTCACTTTCTCTTTTCACTTTCATGCATTGGAGAAGGAAATGGCAACCCACTCCAGTGTTCTTGCTTGGAGAATCCCAGGGATGGGGAGGCCTGGTGGGCTGCCGTCTATGGGGTCACACAGAGTCGGACACGACTGAAGTGACTTAGCATAGCATAGCATAGAATGTTACTGCTATGGTCCGAATGTTTGGGTCCCCAAAAAAACTCATATAGTAAAATGCTATGCTCAGTGCAATGGTATTAGGAGGTAAGACCTTCGGGAAGTGATGAGGTCAGAGGGTGGAGTTTTCATAAATGAGATTAGTGCTCCTATAAAAGAGACCCCGCTGAGCTCCTCTTCTGCCATGTGAGGACACAGGGAGAAGCCAGCAGTCTGCAACCCAGAAGAGGACCTTCACCAGAGCTCCACCACGCTGGCACCCTGACCTCCAGCGAGGAGACTGTTGTTTTTAAGTCGTGAAGGCACATACAACACTTTTGCCACCCTGTGGACTGTAGCCCACCAGGCTCCCCATCCAAGGGATTTTCTAGGCAAGAATACTGAAGTGGTTGCCATTTCCTTCTCCGAGGTGAGATCAGTAGATGATAATTCATTTTGGAGCATGACACCTCAGGGCTTGTGATCCTCAAAAGATATCTGGGGCAGGGAGTGGGGGAAGGGGCGGGGCTTTAAGCAAACAGTTAAAAATGTAACAGGAACAAAGTTCAAGAAATTTATAAAATCAAAAAGAACAAATTCTTGCTTCTACTACAGTTATTAATAACAATGATTAGGATACACAGACTTGGAAACTGGGCTGGGCATAGCCAGATTCTTTTTAAGAAGAATAACAGACAAGAGCATGAAAGAAGGAATGGGAAAGAATCTAGAGGTGGGCATCTTAGGTTATTACAAACATCCATCTGGAGGTGGTGAGGGACTAATTCAAAGAGTGACCACAGGAATGACATAGGATAGCCAAATTTGAAATTCATTTTAGATCAAAATTTCTTGAAAAAATTGGGCTACGAAGTGAGAGAGAGGGAAGCATGAGGATATTCCTAAGATTTCTGAGAACAGGTGAGTAGACATTATTAATCAGCCCAGAGTATACCAAAGTTTTCCTTTCTGCCTCGTTCTTTTCTTTGTACTCACATACCACACCTACCCCAGGCTCTGACAGGTTTCAAAGATATTGGGCCTGACTCTAATCCTGCTGGTAAGAAGAAAATAAATCATTAGCCTTTTTTAAGTACTTACAATTTCTAGTGCATGAATAAATAGCTTGTAGTAGTTGAAAATAATAAATCGGGTCCTGGAACTGAAAGTAGTGATTCACTAGTGATGAATGATGCTATTGTTTAATTCCATCACTCATTACTTTATTAGTCTTCACAACATCTCTTACAAGTCTCTGCTTCTCCAAGTGGAAGTTAATGCAGATCAGCTCACCTATCTCTATTATAGCCCCTCCTTCTCCATTCCCGGAGAAGGCAATGGCACCCCACTCCAGTACTCTTGCTTGGAAAATCCCACGGATGAAGGAGCCTGGAAGGCTGCAGTCCGTGGGGTCGCTAGGAGTCGGACATGACTGAGCGACTTCACTTTCTCTTTTCACTTTCATGCATTGGAGAAGGAAATGGCAACCCACTCCAATGTTCTTGCCTGGAGAATCCCAGGGACGGGGGAGCCTGGTGGGCTGCCGTCTATGGGGTCGCACAGAGTCGGACACAACTAAAGTGACTTAGCATAGCATCTCCATTCCACCCCTTAGTACCCCAGAGACTGAGGAGCTACAGACCTTTTGTCATAGGCCAGATTTCCTTACAGCTAGCCCAGAGAAAAACCACCAGAAGCTCTGTTTTTTCTTAGGCAATAAAGTATGTGGATTCATAACAAGTATGAATAAACCAAGTGTTAGCCTCTCAGTTGTGTCTGACTCTTTGCAACCCGATGAACTGTAGCCTGCCAGGCTCTTCATGTAATTTTCCAGGCAAGAATATTGGAGTGGGTTGCCATTCCCTTCTCCAGGGGATTTCGCCAACCCAGGGATTGAACCCAGGTCTCCTGCATTGCACCAGATTCTTTACCATCACAGTCACAAAGAAAAGCAGAGTGAAATTAGGTAGCGAGCCTAATTTAAATTAGGTCACAAATCTCAAAAAAATAAAAGGTCTATTCCTTTTAGAGATTTCTGTATTTGTAGGAAGAACACTGACTTTTACTGCAGTAGTAAACTAGTTTTTTTCCTTCACTAGGTAAAATGAAGGAAAGCAGACAGACCAGGGGTAGGGTGGAGAAGGACAGAATTTGTAAATATGAGCATAAGCATTGTAAACTTTGCTGGTCAAATAGAATTTTTGGCAGTCTTACAGTTTTGAAAAGCTCCTTTTGAGATCTGGAGAGAGAAATCAAATCACTAAAAAACTGAGGCCTAAGGCTTAAGTGACGTGTAGGCAATATTTTATAGATAGTGTAAATGAAAGTCAAGGCTTAAACTCACAACATTGTTAATAATCATGATAGTTTAGAGTTGTTGTTTTTTTTTTTAAAGACATAGTGCTTCCAGAGTCTAGACCTTTTCTATTCCAAATGGGTTAACCAAGTCTCAGAGAGATGAGGTGACAAACTCAAAGTCAAGCAAATAGTGATCTGATTATTTGAAGGACACCTAGCTAATGCTTATGTAAGAAAAAATTTACTCATTGTCCTCAGAAAGCATGTTTTGAGAGCCAGGTGTATATTATATACTAATAGATATGCACAGAGAAATTTGGGCGAAGTTCTTATCTCACGCTGACAGCACTGACTCAGATGGACAGTTGTACAAAGAACATCAGGTAGAGAGTTCAGCTGAGTCTTCAAGGCCTAGGTCAAATGCAGTCTCCACCCTGAGCTGTCCTAGTCTCCCAGCACATGGCTGCCTCTGAATTCCAGGGCACTTCAGTCATTTCTCTGCTAGTGTATTTGGCACTTTTTTTTTTGTAGCATTTACCTTAGTGCCAACACTGTTCCAAGTGAGTTCCTCAAAACAAGCCTATGTGATGTGTGCTAGTATCATCCTCATTTAATAAAAGGAGATCTAAGGGACAGAGATAGGAGGTCGCTCTGCCAAGGTGGAACAGGATTCAAGTCAAGGCTGCCTGGGCTCCCCCACACTCCTTTCACCATGTTAAGACTATAGACATCCACACCCAACTTTTTGTTCAACCTTCAGGATTACTGAGAACAGAGTTCACTCTGATTCATGCCTGTGTTCCAGAGAACATTTAACATAGTGCCTGGGGAAGATCTAGAAATCAAATCATTAACTAAATAGATGAATAGCAAATAGGTGAAGATGGCATCAAGGCATCTGGGCTTGGATACACACGGGCTTAGATCACATGGAATACACACATCCTGATGGAACTGGAGAAACACTGTCCTCTCTCTTTGGTCATTTCGTTCCCACGTACTCCCTACCTGCTGCCTTCCTTAGGCTGCTGTGCTAAAATGAATTAAAAAGTATGAATTGCAGGGGAAATTGTCCACTGCAGGATGACAGCAGTCTTGATGGAACTGACAGCTCTTGATGGAACTCAGCAGAAGAAATGTGATTTTGTTGCTTTCTTTCTTCCCCTCCTGTTTTGTTCTTCCCCAATCTGGGTGGCTCCCATGTGAAGTGACCTGGGCTTAGCTTGATGGGTTTGGAGAGGTCACTGCTAGGTTGCCAGGAAGAGAACAGTCTGACCACAACAGTGGGACAATCACCTGAACAATCTACAGGCACATGCTATAAAATATATATCCACTCAGACGTGTGATTCAGCCCCACTCAAATGTTCCCTGCAGTTTAGATTTGAATATTTGATTTACCCTTCCCTCATAAAGCACCATAAAATCGCCTTAGTGCATGACTCACTTTCTTTCATTTACTCACATTTCAATGATGATAATTAACCTTGGCTAATAGTTTTCTTCACTAGACTGACTCAGAGGTTGTTAAAACCAGCAAGCTCACATAATAGACAGTGAAAGATAGAAACACGCAATGCAGTTTGGCTCATGTGGTCCCACATTGACATCTAACGCATCCTTGGGAACTCTCAGCTGGGAGGTCTCTCGATCAAAAGCAGGGACCCTGGAGCCCAAGTCCTCCATTTTGGTCAGTCTCATGACAGAGGTAGTTCAAGAGCCGGCAACTGGGATAGAAAAAGCGAGAAAAAGAATGGAAGTGTTTTCTTTATTATATTTTATAATAAAACAATGTATTTGATTACATTTGTATTTGATTACATTTGATTAAAGTGTTTTCTTTATTATATTTTATAATAATAAAACAAAGTATTTGATTACCTATTTGGCTTTAAATTACATGACTTGTTCCTCAAAAAGTTAAACATAGAATTACCATATGACCCAGCAATTTTACTCCTAGGTATGTACCTAAAGAACTGAAATCAGGCATTGAAACCAATATATCTACTTGCACTTTCAGAGTGGCACTATTCCCAGTAACTAAAACATGGAAAAAGCCCAGTGTCCATCAACACTAAATGGATAAACAGACTGTGGCATACACACAGAGTAGAATACTGTTCATTCATAAAAAGAAGTGAGTACTGATACATGCTGCAATAGGGTTGACCTTGAAAACACACGCTAAGGCAAAGAGGCCAAACACAAAGGTCACTTATTAGTGACTCTGTTTATACAAGACTTCCAGAATAGGTAAATCCACAGAAACAGAAAATGCATTAATGGAAGCCAGAGGCCTAAGGAAAGGAGCAATGGGAGAATGACTGCTTAATGGGGACCACATTTCCTTCTAAGGAGATGAAGATGCTTGGGAACTAGATAAACATGATGGCTATATGGCATTGTGAATGAACTAATTGCCACTGAGTTGTTCACTTCAAAACAGTTAACTTTATATTATGTGAATTTAATGTCAGTTTTCAAAAACTGCATGCCTTCCCATTGAGATATTATTACTATAAATAAAATCATAAACTTGCCATTCTTGGGTAAATCAATTTGGCATACAGCCTACCATATAAGGATGATGTTCAAGATATTTAATAACAGCAAGGAACACATGCCCCCCGTCAGAAATGACACCTCTCATTACTGCGAGTCAGCTGACTGTCAGCCCTTCCTGGCCTTCAGACCAAAAAACCACCAAAGAATCATTTTCTATATGAGCATTGCAGGTCAGCAGGCATGATGTCACTGACTCCTCACCAACAATTTAGACTCATTTGTTAAGAGATCGTTCTTCCATTTTAGAAAAAACTAAAGTTCAGTGAGACGAAGCAATTTATTGATAATCACACAAATATTAAGGGCAGAACCAGGACTCACATTCAGGCATTCTTATTTCAAACCAAGATCTCTTTAGTGCACAAAAGTCCTTTTACTCAAGACAACTTGCATCCAAACAACTCAACTGCTACAGATTCTTGGAAAGGATATTGGCCCAGATTTTTAAATTATTGAAATAAGATGGTAAGAAAATACCAAATGAAGAAACAGACCAGATTTCTTGAAAGAAGCTCAATGGTATGGTTACATTAATAAAAACTAGTATTTCACAGTTTAGTATTTTGCTAAAATATGTACCCTGAATATAAATATAGCAAAAAAATTTTACCCCTTCCCCAACCCTTTACCACCAAATCTGATGACAGCAAAATGTTCAGGACTGACCTTTACAAGAAGTCAACCTGTTCAGTCACACAGGGCCCTGTGCTCAGAAGTTTCATGGTTCAAAACTTTGCTGTTGCCACTTTGAAATTCTTAATTATTTTTGAACACAAGGTCCTGCTTTTTTATTTTGCACCAGGTACTACAAATTATGTAGCTGGACTTACCAGCTTCCAACTAATTTTAATCCTTATCTGACCTACTTAGAAGAGCTATTATGAATACTGAATAGAGGTCATGTTATAAAATTCTTTATAGTTTACAAAGCATTTTCACATAAGAGTTACTCTTCTTCAGTTAATGGTTTTGTACTTATTTAGATTCACTGTGAAGTGGCTCCTTGAGAAATATACTGCCCATCTAAACCCAGATCTCCTGACTCTCAGGGAAGGGTTCTTCTAGAAGCTTCTACCGATGTCTTTGCAGCCTTCGGCAGTAAGTTCTAGTGATTCCTCTCCAAAAAGGCCTTGTCATTTGCACCCTAAACCATATGAAGAATCTTGCTCATTCTCACTCTCACTTACTCTCTGTCATGTCACTCATGCCCTTCCTAACATTGTCAGCATCTGTAATTATTACTCCCTTGTTTGTTCATCATTTGTCAACTTCACTGGAATGTAAACTCTACAAGAGCAAGAACCTCTCTGATTTCATCAGTCAGTATGTACTTCCAGCACATGGAAGGCACTCAGCAAGTCATTTCTTGAATGAGTGACTGAATGAAGAAATGAATGAATACTCCTTTCTAGTAGACAGGAGAAGGCTGCTTTCTGCACCAGTTCTAAAGCACCATGATGTCTTTTGGTCCCATGGTCAATGGGTGGACTTTGTTGGAATGTATTGGTTCACAAATGTTTAACTATCAGCTTATTTATCTACCTCCTCTGAAAATGAGATTCTAAATGATAATATAAAATGGCTTTGGAATTTGTACTAAGCCAACAGTACACATGGTACAGAATGTTCTCAGAAGCAACAGGACTCATGAATAATGAAGCAGCCACTTCTCCAACTTTATGGCCCTGCCTGTCTAGTGTTCTTGCCCATAAACCTTTCACCTTCTGATCTGAATCTGGATTCTCCCCTTCCATGTGAGATAACAGATGAAATCCAAGGGAATTACCTATATCCTGATTCTTGGCTGCCACATGGACATGACGGCTTCCACCCAGCTTGTGCCTAGAGCCCTGCTATTTTATGGAAAGAATGTAATTAACACCATCTACCACAAACTTTGCTCCCCTCAGAGCCTCTGACCAAAAGCAGCATTATTCGATTCAGAATGTGAATGCTAGATGACTCCAGATGGCAAAGCTGAATCAACAGACCCTGGCAGGAAGGTTGGGTTTATTTCACAGCAGGTAGGAATGTGCAGTTGAAGCACAAACAGAAAATTTCTTTGACCTTCCCTGAATTATGTGAGTGTTTGCTGTGCTAATAAAAATCATAACCTATTGGCCTATTTGCTCCATACACAAAATTTTTTGACTAGCAAATTTACACATAGCTTTACTCACATTGGTGTCATTTATACACACAGAGAGAGACACAAATTCTTTCATTACATGCTCATTGTAAAAAGTCCTATATCCTCTCCTACTCCCCTCTTGTAGAGGTATTTTTTAACATTTTAAAGTATATTTCTCTGTTAACATTTTAGAATATATTGTTCTTATACTCTTTCTGCCTTTAAAAACATTTATTTAAAAACAATCATAAAAAGCATTTATAAAAACCTTTAAAAAACCTATTTTAAAGTGTACCTGTGCTCACATATTAACATGTCTGAAATTGAACTGGCTTATATTTGATAGCTTCCTAGATTGAATGAAACACCAAATTGTTCAGTTTTCAATTAAATGGTTCATATTTGATGCATTGTTTTGAAACATGTTTTTCAAGAAAATCTAAAAAAGTACTTTACACAATATTTACTGCTCTCATTGCATTTATATCCACATTATTGTTCAATATTTTCAACCTATAAAATAAATGGTTATAGCTTTCATGTCTTCAAATTGCTTCTAAATTTACTCCTGATCCCTCACACAGTGCCATAAGCATAAAGGTCCAAGTCCTTTGTACAACTTGTTTGTGGATGAGATAAAGAAATTGGATCATACTCTTGGGAACACCCTTACAATCTGTAGTTAATATGCATACAAACATCTTTCCTAAAGCTGAGGGCACTTGGTGTGTCATTTGACTTACACACTGGTTTATATTTTCTTTCTTATTTATATTTTCTTTAAGCTGCTGGTCGAGAATGTTCCACCATATCATACATGCATACCCCATCTGAGAACCAAGGGTTTTGTAATATTTCACCATTTTCTCCTGTTAGAAAATGGGGAAGTGAAGTATGTATGGTTCATTTCTGCTTTTGCTTACAGCAGCTGTCACATTACACCTTCCCACTCATCTCATTGGGCTTCCTAGGTGGTGCACTGGTAAAGAATCTGCCTGCCCAAGCAGGAGTCATGGGTTTGATCCTTGGGTCAGGAAATTCCCCTGGAGAAGGAAATGGCAACCCACTTCAGTATTCTTGCCTGAAAAATCCCATGCACAGAGGAGCTTGGCAAACTGCAGTGCATGGGGTCACAGAGTCAGACACAACTGAGCCTGCTTGCATGGGGCATTGGGCCCCATTCCCCAGTTCCTTACCTGTCTGAGACTCTCTGGAGATGGCCCAGGGGCTGAGTAGGGCTGGGTTGAACTCGTGAAGACCGCAGTCACATTGAGTTAGTGTGTAGAGAATGGGAGGACTACACCCTATACTCAGATTGACTCAGGCTCAGAATCAACATCTGAGAAGCTAGTTAGCTCTCGTCCTCTCAAGAGAGAGGTCCCGATGCTTCAGGTGAGGTCGGGACTACTCAAGAACATGGAACAGATGCCCCATAGACTCTGGAGCTACCCCTCATCTACAGCACATCTCCTGGGACTGAGGAAGCCTAGACTTATTCTACCTCTGATGAAAGAGGGTAATTAAATGAGCCCCAAATGTTGCCCAGAATATGGAACTCTGCAGCTGAAAACTGATCCCTTGGTGAAAACAGCATCTCATCCTCTTGACACAGTAAGGCATTTATAACTGCCACAGTGCAACTATCTAATGATCCAAAGGACAAATGGGAACTTGGACTTTGAACGTATGAGACCAGTCAGCATTCTCTCCATTAACCTCCATTTACCTTCATGGGAAGGAGGCCCTGCAGTGGCTTTTGACCCAATGGCCTGAATCTAAAATTGCCACATAGCCAATTAGAACCGTGAATCTGCCACAAATACTAGTTGCCAGCTACCTCCAAAGAAACTCAAACTTGATTCATGCCTCTCCAGCCCTCTACTACCTCTAAGTCCAAGCTTCCATCATCTGTTTGCCTGGGTTATTGCAATGGTCTTCCGAGTTTCCTTGCTTCTGCTATTACGTTCTGCCAATTTATCTCCATATATTAAACCAGTGCAATCTTTGAAAATATGGATTTCCTATGTCACCTCCACCATATCCCACTGAAAAGCTTGTGGTTTTTTAACTACACTTAGAATAAACCCCAAACTCCTTGGCCTGGACAAGTCCCCATGAAGTGACCTCCCCAGAGTCTCCTCCTACACATGGTGTTCCAGACACCAAACTTGAACATGCAGAGTTCTTTCCTGTTGCGGTGGCCCTATTGTGGTGGCTATTGCCTCTGCCTGGAAGACATTCACTTCTATTCTGAGCATAAACTGCTCCCTTTCATCTCAGAGTCTCCACTACAATACCATCTGCTCAGCATAGCTAGCTGTCCCTGGGCACCTGTCTCAAGGATCCTCTCCCATCACTCTATCACATCAGCCCCTTTATTTCATCTTAAGATCACTTATTACATTCTATAAATATCTTTTATTTTACTCTGTCTTCCTACATGAAAATATAAACTTCTGAGGATGAGGAATGTTGTTTTGCCTTTTTCTAACCTCGAATATTTCCTGAAAAATTTGGAAAATTAATTGAAATTCATTGGGAAGTGCTGTATGCCATTAAAATCCACCAACCAAGGGCTATCGGTGTCAGGATATGAAGAAAGGTGAATGAAAACAGAATAAAGCAGCTGATCACAATCCAGGTGCCCATCAGCCTCACAATTATGCAAGTGCCCTCTGACCCGCCAAATCATAGTCTTCAAGAGCAGAGTGAACATCCTTAGTCAGGAAGTTCCATGGGTGATTCTGCTGTACCTTTGTCTTAATATGATCAGAAAGAACTTTTTCTTTTCTTCTGGAATCATCAGGGCTCATAACAGACTGTTATGGAATTATGACACATGGTCAGAACAATGTTTCAACTGTCCTGCCTTAGGAGATACAGTGAGCATAGAGGTACCCTGGCAGGAACCATGACAACTGAAAGCAGAGCTCCCAGAAGAAATGTTTTGCCACATCCCAATCTTCCAGGGAAGTGTATTAAGCAACTCAGATCAAAAGACTTTTGTGGGGGTGTATGTGAGTAGTACGTGTGTGTGTTTCAAATAGCTCTTTTTATAAAAGTAAAATATTGTAGAAAATTTGGAAAATACAGAAAAAATATAAAGGAGATATTTTAGTACTGAGGAACAAAAAGCTATAGCCAGTAATACATGTACTTACAATCTGTCAGGCGTTTTCCTATATGCTTCACATGTATTTATTTATTTAACTCTTACAACAACCCAACGAGATGTTTTCCTCACCCATTTTACTGTTGAGAATACTGAGGCACAGTGAGGTCAGAAAACTTGCCCCAAATCATACAACCCTAGGATTTTAATTTAGCAATTTTACTCCAGAACTCACGTTCTTAACTACTATGCAATAAAGCTCTATGTAGTTGTGTATATTTATATTTGTACAAACACACACATTTACAAATGTAATGGGCAAAAAAAACGGTTTAAATGTTTACAATATTTTCTCTTCTTTATATGGAGCAAGAAAGCTTATTTTTAGTTACCTTCTAGATCTCTGAAAAATAAATACAATTTTTTAGATTCACCTTTTCTGTCTAAGGTAGTGATGACCTTATTACCAGGAGTTATGTTTGCTTACTTGTTAAACCATGAACAAGTGTGTAATTTTATCAAATGTTTGTTCTACTACTGTAGAGGTAACCATATTCCTATTTCCTCTCCCACATTCCCTTAACCTATTAAATATATTAGCCTGTATTTGTAAGCTTGGCTGTGACTTAGCTGGACATGACTGAAGCAACTTAGCAGGAGCAGCAGTTACTTTTTTCTAACCGATGGCTAAATTTTGGTTGCTGGTATTTTGTTTCAGAATTTTGTCTCTATATTTAATATTTTCTTTTTTATACCATTCTTATCTTATTTTGATATCAAGGTTGTCATGGACTCATGAAATGAGTTGAGAAGTGCTTCATCTGTTTCTCTTCTGTAAGAGTTTACGTTTGGAATTATCAATACCTTGAACTTGTCTAAGAAGATAATCAAGGGCATAAGATTTTGCTCACAGAAAGAGTTTAAATTTTTAATTCAATTTTTCCATGGTTATAGCACAAATTGGGTTTTGTTTATTTTTTTATTCAGTTCTGATCATTTTTATTTTCTTTGTAACACATCTATGTCTTACAAGTTTTTAAATTTATGAGCATAAACTTGTTTTCTTTCATTTATCTAATCCTGTAATGCAACATGTGCAGAAACATTCTTTTCTCATTTTTCCCCCCTTGACAAAGCCTCACAGAAGTTGCTCTCTTTATTACTCTTTTTTCTTTTTTTGGTTGTCCTGGGTCTTTGTTGCTGCCCATGGGCTTTCTCTTGCTGTGGTGAGCGGGACTACTATTCATTGCTGTGCAAGGGCTTCTCATTGTGGTGGCTTCTCCTGTTGCAAAGCATGGGCTCTAGACACATGGGCTCAGTAGCTCAGTGGTGCATGGGCTTAGTTGCTCTGCAGTATATGGAATCTTCCTGGATCAGGGATTGAAACCTTGTCGCTGCACTGGCAGGAAGATTCCCCTCCACTGTACTGCCAGGGAAGTCCTTTATTACTCTTTTAAAAGCAGACTCATTTTTTTTCTATTTTTTAACTTTAAATTTATTTAAAAAATTTTTACAATGTTGTGTTGGTTTCTGCCATACAATGCAAATCTCATTTGTACCTTTGATTTCTGTTTCATTAGTTTCTGTCTCTTCAACTTTCTTTGGGTTATTCAGTGAGTTTGTTCTTCCCTCTGATCTCTTAAATTGGATGCTTAGCTCTTTTTTTTTTTTTTTTTTTGCATTTATTTTTTAAAACAAGCATTTAAGGATACAAATTTATCTCTCAGTGCAATCTTACTAAATCCCACAAGTTTTGACATATAGTATTTTATCTATTATTCATGTCTAAGAATTTCCTAATTTCAATTCTTCCTTGAATGGTTTGGAAGTATGTTCTAAACTCTGAGTGTACAGAACATTTTTGGTCATCTATTTTCTGTATTATAGTAAGAAAATGTGACAGGTATGTTGTGATCTTTCAGATGAGATCAGGCGCGTTCAGGGTGGTGTGGCTGTAGACGTGTTGAGATCTTTCAAAAAAATTGAGATCTTTAGGCCAAATATATCAAATTGACTTTCAGAAATGTCCCATGTGTGTTTAAAAACTGTAAGTTTCGTGCCAATAACCCCACAAATGTCGACTTCCATACCCCTGTAGATGTTTTACTAGCCTTCAAAGAATTTCCATATTTTCTTACCAGTAAAAGTTGCATTAAAATAACATTTCAAAAATGTACTTTATCCAAAAATGCTTATATATGCTTCACCGGAAAGGAATCTTGGTTTTGGAAATGAAATTTTTCTATAAACTGAAGATGAATTATTCTCTCTCTCTTTTGAGCAGCTTGACCTTGATTTTAGCACAGATTTATGTTGTGTTATGATCAGATATTCAGAAGTCTGTCTCTCCCTTTTGATGTGAACAGCTTGGGGAAAATGCCTGTGTCATATTTATTTTGTAAGCCCTCACTTGCCTGAAACATAATATTTTATTAACAGATTTGTCTTAAATTAATGAAATGCATTAATAGTAACCCTCCCTGCCAAATGGATGGGCTTCCCCAGTGGCTCAGTGATAAAGAATCCACCTACCAATGCAAGAGCCACAGGAGATTCAGGTTTGATCCCTGGGTTGGGAAGATCCCCTGGAGGAGGGCAGGGCAACCCACTCCAGTATTCTTGCCTGGAAAATCCCATGGACAGAGGAGCCTGGCAGGCTACAGTCCATGGGATCACAAAGAGTTGGACATGACTGAGGCAACTTAGCATACGTGCTCGCTGACACTTGGGTACACACTACTGCTCTCTATAGTACAGAAATTATTTAGTTCCCCTGAAACTTGATTTGTCTTTTAGCCTCACTAAACCTGATGTAATTGAATGCACACGCAGTAGAACAAAAATCCAAAAGCCCTGAACACTTCACCCTATTAATTCAATGTGTAAAGAACTCTTACTGTATGTGTAGTGCTGTGTCCTCAGTCAGCCACTGATATGCTATCTGCCATCTTATCTTCTTGAGAGTTTCCATTACTCTTCTTTCACCAATAATATAGGAATGCTGAGAAGTGAAAGTGGTTAAGAAAGAGCTAAGGATCCATAACCCAATAGCCAAGGGTACTTTTTACAGCAAAATGTGTTAAAGTTTTAAATTTTATTAAACAATGATAAGAGCCTACAAATCTAGTACTGAAAGAAATGAACCAGAACATACATTCATGTCTATTATAAAAGAGAATTCAGTGAATGAATGAAATGCTGGTGTTAAATAGCTCGCTTTGCACTTTGCTATATAGATGAACTAGAATTACACAGGGATAAAGATTTGATTGGTAGGTATTTTTAAAGTGTCAACTCTTCACTTGGTTTCAGACTAGGATTTAAAAACTAGTATTTGAGAAGATTAAACATTCTCATAGTCAAAGCTATGGTTTTTTCCAAGAGTCATGTATGGATGTTGAGAATTGGACCATAAAGAAGCATGAGCACCAAAAAAATTGATCCTGTTGAACCGTGATGTTGGAGAAGACTTTTGAGAGTCCCTTGGACTGCAAGGAATTCAAACCAGTCAATCTTAAAGGAAATCAGTCCTGAATATTCATTGGAAGGACTGATGCTAAAGCTGAAGCTCCAATACTTTGGTCACCTGATGTGAAGAACTGACTCATTGGAAATGATCTTGATGCTGGGAAAGATTGAAGGCAGGAGGAGAAGGGGACAACAGAGGATGAGACGGTTGGATGGCATCACCGACTCAATGGACATGAGTTTGAGCAAGCTCTGGGAGTTGGTGATGAACAGGGAGGCCTGGTGTGCTGCAGTCCATAGTGTCGCAAAGAGTCAGACATGACTGAGCAACTAAACTGACTGAAAAATTCTTATTTAGGGTAACTGAGATGAAACGATTCATACCAAGAAAAGGAGAGAGAAAGAGAGAAACAGAGACAGAGATAAAGAAACCATAAGTCTGCATCTAATCAGAAAGCTACATTAATCCCAAGTTTATAAAACTATGTAAAATGCGTCTCCCCAAACTACAATAGTAACCTCAAAAGTTGGGGGAGGGAGAACCAATATATTTATGTTGGATGAGTAAATTTGGATTTTTTTCCTCTGCACACATTCACAGAAGTATTATTGTATTAATTTTACAAAACTTTATTCTATTTTACAACACAGACACTGCTTTCTGTCTGTGATTTTGATGCCATGACAGTTGTAAGTGACTTTGGGTTGTACCTTTTAATATCAGCCTTGATTTTTCTTTATAGTCTATTTTTCAGGCTGATTTCACATGATGAGAATAGCATGAAATATATGGATTTAGTTTGTATATCTTACCAGGAATTATAGTTGGGCAATTCTGGGGGAAGGGGAATCGACCCTCCTTGAGTTCCAAAAACTTTATCACAGTAGGAAAGCCATTTTATGGTTTTTCTTCTAACCACAAGTGCACATTAAACTAGATTTCCAGATGTATTCATTAAAAGGAAAAAAGTCTACCTGCCAAAAAATCTTTGCCATGTCCTCTGGCCCTGGGTGACAGCAGGTGCTATTCATCCTTTCTAAATAGGTGAGTGTTCACATCTCTATCTATGGGGGGGTGTGGCGGACTCAAGTGCTTGTTAGCACTGCCTCTGATCACTAGATGGACAAACCTTGTGTTTTTCTGACACTGTCCTTACATCTTCTTGCCCATTAATCAGGCAGGATCAACAGAGCCCAGGGAACAACTGGCCCAGGGCTACACCCCTGGGAAGCAGAGGTTTTGATCAGAATGCCTCTCCATGATCTCCTGAACTCATCTGAGGAGATTTCTTACTTTATTCCAAAGAAGGTTTGGTTTCTGAAAAAAATTTTGGCCACACAGTGCCATATGCAGGACCTTAGTTCCCTGACCAGGGATATTGAACCCATGCTCCCTGGAGTGGAAGCACAGTCTTAACCACTGGATTGTCAAGGAAGGAAGTCCCCAGAAGAAGGCTTCCATTGCCGTAGGTTATTCATAGCAACCGATTACATCACAAAAGCTATTATTGTTAATCTACCTTTAGAAAAGTCAAGGCACACATGATAAATCAAAAATGCATCCTCAAGGAACTCGATTCTCTTTCCACTGCACCTGTTATTCTTTGTTATGCAAAATGTTATCAGTGCACACAGGCTACTGTCAAAATATTTACACAAGGCAATGAAAACGTGCTTAGAATGTAATAGTCTGCAAGATCCCAATTGCCTAATGACAGTTCAAAGTACTACAATACACTGCTTCAATCTCTGGACCACCCAGATAGAATGCTGAGGTATACTCTTTTAAATGAATAAAAATAATTGGAGTTATAAACACAAAGATCTTAAAAACATCAAGTCATCATTGCCAGGTTCTCTGACCAGGCTCAGAAACACATATGCTTTCATAGTGGCCTTAAATAAAACATCTGAACTTGATGGTGGTTTTAATATAGAACACATTTAATTTGATGAAACCCATCTATTGAGTTGGTAATGTTTCCATTAGCTGTTTATTGTTTTAATAGATATATACTACTTCACTAATATGAATAGGAAAACATGCTAGAAGATAAATAAGTCATGGGGTGTGTATATATGTATATACTGTAATAACTTTTTTATGGTGACAGATGGTTATTAGACATTGTAGTAATCATTTTTGTGTGTATCTAATGTCAAATCACTTTGTGGTACACCTGAAATTACCATAGTACTGCATGTTAACTATGATACAGAACAATAAAAACAGTGTAAAAAAAATTAAAAGAAAAGCATGCAATCTTTGCCTTCCTATATTTTTCTTACAGTTAATTTACTCATCCCTCTACATGTTCACCGGGGAAGGCAATGGCACCCACCCCAGTACTTTTGCCTGGAAAATCCCATGGACGGAGGAGCCTGGTAGGCTCCAGTCCATGGGGTCGCTAAGAGTCGGACACGACTGAGCGACTTCACTTTCGGAGAAGGAAATGGCAACCCACTCCAGTGTTCTTGCCTGGAGAATCCCAGGGACAGGGGAGCCTGGTGGGCTTCTGTCTGTGGGGTCGCACAGAGTTGGACACGACTGCAACGACTTAGCAGCAGCAGCAGCTACATGTTCACACACCACACTGCCACAACTTGTAGACAGATACATGTCTGTGTATGTGTACTGCTGCTGCTGCTGCTGCTGCTCTTAAGTCGCTTCAGTCGTGTCCAACTCTTGTGACCCCATAGATAGCAGCCCACCAGACTCCCCTGTCCCCAGGATTCTCCAGGCAAGAACACTGGAGTGGGTTGCCATTTCCTTCTCCAGTGCATGAAAGTGAAAAGTCAAAGTGAAGTCACTCAGTCGTGTCTGACTCTTTGCGACCCCATGGACTGGAGCCCACCAGGCTCCTCCTTCCATGGGATTTTCCAGGCAAGAGTATTGGAGTGGGGTGCCACTAACATACAGTATATATGTAGATAGACTTATTTATTTTATCAAGGTGAAACTATGATTTGCATATCATTCTGTAGTTATTCCCACTCCCTACAACATGTTTATTTTTCTTAGTTAATATCTCAAACTTCCTTAATTTTTAAACACTGAATAACATTGGATTAAATGAATACAACACTGCTTAGCTATTTTAATTGTTTTCAATTTTTCTTATTACAAACAATGCTAGAATGAGCTAACTTATTTTTTCATAATAAATATACTTAGTTTGGACTTCCCTGATGGCACAGTGGATAAAGAGTCACCTGCAACGCAGGAAACCCAAGTTTGATCCCTGGGTCAGAAAGATCCCCTGGCAAAGGAAATGGCACCCCACTCCAGTATTCTTTCCTGGAGAATCCAATGGACATAGAAACCCTGCTGGCTATAGTCCATGGGGTCATAAAGAGTCAGACACAACTTAGCAACCAAAGGACAGCAACAAATACTTAGCTTGTTGCTGCTGCTTAGGGGTACTCATATTTTCGACTCTTCCTATCTGAGATGGCAAATGTGAGTTTTTTCAAGATCCCAATTACTATATTGATGCAAAGTGCTGAAAACCACTCTTTAAACTGCCGCTGATGCAATGAGATCACAAATCAGATCACGTCATCATTAGAAATTATATCCTTGGCTACTTCAATCTCCCCTACATGAACCCAGGAAGTCTGTATTCTGTGTGTTAAGCTTGTTCCTGTCAACATGGGGTCTCAAAAGGTCAGACATGACTGAGTGACGATGACAATATCAACATTGCTATCACTTATTTCTGATCTATTATAAAATATTTTTTCTTGCAAGGGAAACTAAAGCATAAGCTTTAAATCAAATAAAAGAAATGCCACATTCATTCCCTCATTAGATCTGTATTCAGGGTGTCGTGTAAGATGAGGAAATAAAGAACCCACCCAGCTAAGGTTACTGAATGGTGGTTTGGGTGGAAATTCCCAATAATGTAAATAAATTTAACCTAATGATGTGAATGGTGTATTTAGGGACAGTAGTCAGGAATCACATACACAATGTAACCTGCCCAGTTCCTTAGACAGAGATTAACATTGTTGATAAAGGCAAGCACTATTAGAATCACATCACTTCATTCCACTATTTCTGGTTTTCAAAGGGAGGAGTAAGTCCCTGAAAGGGGCTGGGAGACACTTAATAAAAATATTTATCACTTCTAATGCCTAAGATTAGATTCTTAGGATTCTAAGTGATAGAATTCCTATCACTTCTAAGTCCATAAGATTGTTCCTAAGCAAATATCATGTAATTTTTATAAGCATAGAACGTGAGTTGTGTTCTAATGAAATGAATCATTTGTCCAGTAAGAGTCACTCATTCTAGGTCTCCCAGGTCTGTGTTCAGTACCTGGGCATCACCACTTCCCCTGACATGAACAACATCACCAAGATAACCTATTCTTTCACAGCCACTGTACAAATCCAGTGCTGTCCCTTGCAGTCCTCAGAATGTGCTATTTTTCATTTAGCAGGCTGACTTCTATCTTGCTAAATGAGAGCTATCCTATGCACCCTGTAGCAGTTTTTTTCTACATCTCTTCTCCTGTGAAATTGAAAGATTTTTCTGAAATGTTACCCCGCTGATACAACCTTGACTGCCTGTTCCCCTGGAGAGGAAACAACAGCTCAAAGAATCAAGCTATAGCTTTTTTTTTTTTTTTTAAATATCTGACAATGTTTCAGACCCTAAGGATGTTCTTAAATGGTGGCTACAGTTACACTGTACTAGTAGTGCCCGGATCTTCAGGGCAGAGGGGAGCGTTAGAGCTCTGGAAAGGAGTTGTGGCTTTGCTAAGAACCAGACCATGGCAGTGGGCACTTGGACAACTCACTCTGTGGGCACTGACCCTGGGCGGGAGATGCCTCAGTAGGGTGCCTGCCCTCTATCTGCCAGCACACAGACTGCTAGGATTGAGATGAGGAAACCCAGGAATCAGAGCACCTGGAGAGATCCAGAGAGTCAAAGACAACTAGGAGTGGGTATCTGGAAAAGTCCTTCTTATCCTCCACTTACTTCCAAGCCCCCATTCAGTCCCCTCCCTTCCTCCTTCCCTCACTGCTACCCCTATCACCATTCTATACACTTAGTGGATAAAGCAGAGAAATTAATCCACCAGTCTATATCCCTGTGGATTTTTGTAGGGAAATATCTAATTCCAACTAACCCCATCTTGCATCTGATCCAATCGATGGTTACTTTTCAAAGAGAGGGGATAGCAGTCTTCAGCCTGGGTAACTGGGTATTTAAGGGTGTGTCTATGATAATATCCTGGGATATAACCGGTGAAGGGTAGGGATTGTGTTATATGTATGTTTTTTTAGTGATTAACTCATGAACATTATGACCATTAAACACTGAGAAATAACATTTTGTCTTTCCTTACTTATTAGGGGGAGGGGGCAAAGAATCAGGATGATCCACAGCACTGCCCGTGAGAGGAAGTGAAATCCAAAGCACTCCATAGTGAGCTCTGAGCAAACTCAAGACAAACTTTGGTTCAGGAGCTTTCCAGCCTCTGGGCTCAACTCCAAAGAGATGATCAATATGATCTCCAGATAAGGGTTGCTTTTGTCACAGCTTATAGCATATATAGCAAAGAGATCAAACTAGTCAATCAATAAGGAAATCAACCCTGAATATTCATTGGAAAGACTGATGCTAAAGCTGAAGCTTCAATACTTTGGTCACCTGATGCAAAGAGCCAACTCATTGGAAAAGACCCAGATGCTGGGAAAGACGGAAAGCAAAAAGAGAAGAGGGCGACAGAGGATGAGATGGTTAGATAGCATCACCAACTCAATGGACATGAACTTGAGCAAACTCCAGGAGATAGTAGAGGACAGGGAAGCCTGACATGCTGCAGTCCATGGGGTTGCAAAGAGTTGGACATGACTTAACAACTGAACAGCAACAAAAGCATGTATTTCTGATGTCTGGCTGTTGCGTGCAGATTTGAAAATATCCCCACACTTCAAATCACTGTAGACCCACTTCTAAACAGAGTGGCTTAATTCCCCAGACATTATTTTTCAAAGACACTGCAGCATGAGATATGTTTGCTTACCATGTAGTTAGCACTGCATCCAGCCACTTGATAAACTAGAATTTATGGAACAATTTCCCACAGTTCTACCCTACACAATGATAAAAGATGTAGTGTTAGAAACGTTAATCCCGTGGCTGAATTCCTCCTCTCCTCTTTCTACGTCTTCATTCCCACCCTCACTTTCATCCATACCCTTAGCCTCTGAAATCCATTCTGGGGCCATGACCACTGCAGGGTCCACCTGCTGATGGTGGCACCCAGTGTGCCTGTCAGATGAGCATCACCATGGGTTTAGAAGAGAAAGCAAACACCCCTCTGATGTGTCCTCAGCGACCTCAATGCAAGGACCGCTGCGACAATGTTTCATTTACACTGGGATCACAAAAATGTGTGAAAACACAAACAGTTTCCCACCATGGCTCTGATCTCAGTTTCTGAGTGCAGTCCTTCACAGAGAAAGATAATGAAATGATCTTATCTAACAACTGGGTTTCTCCGAAAGGTTTGAAATGCTGGATTCAATTGAAGAGAACACAACCGAGCAGCTACTGGATGTGCTACTGTGAGTAGCCCACAGGCGCACAGGGGGAAACACAAAGCCTGGCCTCTACTTCCCAAGGAACAACTATTCAGTGATTCCAGAAAGAAATACACACACGTAACAATATTTTCAAATCTGATAGGATAGTAAGTATAGCAAAGTGCAATAAAAAAGGGAAGAATGGTTAATTTTGACTGGAAGAGAAATAGATTGACATATTACTTCTATTCATGTCTAAATACAGTTTTGGAACAAATAATGATCTTTTAAGATAAGTGTTTCTCTTGTCTTTATATTTTCCTTCCCTAATACACAAATACATGTGGCATCACAATCGTGGATTTCCTTTGAAGCGGCACCATTAAGAATTTGCCATATGGGGAATGGTGGGAGGTTGGGGATTCAAGTAATTTAAAAATAATTTCAAAAGGAACTTCAGCCTTGGGCCATCTACAGATACCAGCACAGAAATCTGTTCTGAGAAGGAACATTTACCACTATCCTCTGTCATCTCTGAAACATGTCTTCCCAAAGTACGAGTCAGGATGTGTATTATCCTGTACGAGAAATAAATTCGAAATGAAGCTCACTGAGAAATCACCTCTTACAAGCTTAGCTCTCAATACATATATTGTTTATAAAGTATTAGAAGTTGAAAATATTGTTCAGCTTGGTACCATGAGACTATATCCTTATATAACCAACTCTCTTTTAGATAATATTTTGCTGCAGATGAAATGATTGTCATAGAGGTGGATGACAAGAAGCAGCCTCCTGTCTTGCATATTCAAATAACCAGCATAGCACAGATCAAAGTACAGAGTACACAGGGTCCACTGACATATTGTCTCAATTTGTTGAAACCTTTAAAAATATCAAGTTATTTAATAACCAAAGAAATACAAGGATCGGTTCTTCTATCACAGGACAAGAATGCAAACAAAGAATGCAAGGCAGAGGTAGGATATACTGCCTGGGATGTGGACAGTGTGGGTAAACAAAATACTGAATGCTGTTCAGAATATCTCAATCAGAAAATCTGAGTAAGCCGGGTATCTCTTTTGTTCTGGCTGAACTGTTACTCAAAAAGCCACTTTGTATATCACATTAACACTCAGAAGAGTATGAGCCTATATATGACCATATATATACATACATACTATGAAGAAAGCTGAGCCCCAAAGAATTGATGCTTTTGAACTGTGCTGTTGGTGAAGACTCTTGAGAGTCCCTTGGACTGCAAGGAGATCCAACCGGTCCATTCTGAAGGAGATCAGCCCTGGGTGTTCATTGGAAGGACTGATGCTAAAGCTGAAATTCCAATACTTTGGCCACCTCATGTAAAGAGCTGACTCATTGGAAAAGACCCTGATGCTGGGAGGGATTGGGGGCAGGAGGAGAAGGGGATGACAGAGGATGAGATGGCTGGATGGCATCACCGACCCAATAGACATGAGTTTGAGTGAACTCCGGGAGTTGGTAATGGACAGGGAGGCCTGGCATGCTGCAATTCATGGGGTCGCAAAGAGTCGGACATGACTAACGACTGAACTGATATGTATATATATATAATCAAAAATTTAGCAAAAAAGCTCTTGCCAAATGGAAATGAGTACTGGGGCTCACTGCTGCATTTGTAGAGAATCCACTAGTGACTTTTCTTCCACTGTCTTCCCCCTATAGTTATCATTCTTTTGTATTTCTGTTTATTAATATTTACACTGTAAAGTCTGCAGCATCATCTAAAAAGATACTGAAAGCTAGCTATTGATTTTTCCCATAGGCAGAGATAATGAAAAATTGTTCTGTTATTTTGCTACCTCGATAAAATTATAAATGGCTCTTAAGGCACTAGGAGACTGAATTAATTTTGTTAATCATTGTATGTTTTACATATTTGATACATTTCTTTAGGAAAGACTAAATCATCAAGGTCTATTGGACAGAAATTACATTTTTTAGAAAACACTTTCTCCTTATTAAAGAATCACATCCTGAATACAGGTTAATATGTCAGGATTTCTGAAATCTTGTTCTTATAAAGCAAATCTTCCATTGACTTTTCCAGGGACTGCATGACCAGACCAGCGTCCAACTTCAGCTCCAACTCAGCCATAAGGATTAAAAAATAGAAACAAGAAAACAAAGGATTATGTCTTTAGAGGCAGGACCTATGTCTCAGTTATTCATTTGACTTTGCTCAAAATAGAAATACATTTGAATATTCAGCATTTTTATTCACTCATTCATTGATTTAGCCCAAGAGGAAAAACTAAAGGCTATTGTAAAAGTCCAGTTTTAAAGTCAGTAGAGTAATTTTGTGGAGAAGGCAATGGCACCCCACTCCAGTACTCTTGCCTGGAAAATCCCATGGACAGAGGAGCCTGGTAGGCTGCAGTCCATGGGGTCGCAAAGAGTCAGACACAACTGAGCGACTTCACTTTGACTTTTCACTTTCATGCATTAGAGAAGGAAATGGCAACCCACTCCAGTGTTCTTGCCTGGAGAATCCCAGGGACAGGGGAGCCTGGTGGGCTATGGTCTATGGGGTTGCACAGAGTCGGACACGACTGAAGCGACTTAGCAGCACCAGCAGCAGAAGGATTTTGGATGTTTTTGATGACCAGGGTGAAAATGGACAGGGGGTAAGGAAGATGATATTAATGCACAGGCCTCTGGAAAGCTTTCAAAATGTATTTGGAACAACCAAGTCTTTGAAAAAAAACTTGTGAATTTAATAATTAACCTGCCTTGTTAGAGCCAGCACCTTTGCTTTACACTGATTTACGGTGCAGTAAAACCTTACCCGTAGTGTGTCTTATGTTCCCTCCCCAGCAAACTGAGAACTTTTGTACCATCAGAATGAGTAGCTTATTAGCAAGCACTTATTAGAGCCTCCAAAGTCATCTCAATATTTTAAGTGAGTATAGAAGTTTGAAACTGTTACATTTTTAGTTTTAGGAAAGCCTGGTAGAAATAAGCACAATTTGATTATAGTTTTGTTTTTTTTTTTAAGAAAAATAATCTCTGATTATAATATGTTCCCAGAGGCAAATATGGCTGACTCTTTGTCATGAAGAAATGCCTTGTTATTAGAATTGGAGCCCCTTTCTAATGCACTTAGAAAACACAAGGGGTTTAGCAAGGTATGTGAATAATGACCTGAGACTTGCCATGCCTAGTGTGCGCTCAGTTGTGTCCAACTCTTTTGTGACCCCATGGACTATAGCCCCCCAGGCTCCTCTGTCTGTGGGAATACCAGAGTCAGTTGCCAATTCTTCTCCACGCCTACTAGTCAACAAGTCTCATCTTAGTCCAGTGGCTGGTGGTGACCTTATTGAGTAAGACTCAGAGGGAACACACAGATAAAGTGGAGACAACTATCAATTTGACAGCCCACAGTTAGGGCTGGGATTCTCACACAATCTCTTAGTCTTCCCTTGTCTGGTCTAGTATCTAATAGCTTTCATAAACAATTTCTTAGTCAAGTGATTTAAAAGAAATTCCCTACTTCACTACATACTCATAAAGCTTCTCTTTCTTTTACTACTAGATACCCATATGTGTTGGGAGGAGTGGGGGATGATTATGACAAAAAATTTAATTCTAAATATCCATAAATATTTTCTTAAAAACAAATTCTGAAATCCTGTATACATTTTTTAAACCAAGTTTAAAAATTAAATTATAAAAAAAAAAAATCTCTTAGCACCTCAGATTATTCCTCTTATCGTTCATGATTTTTCCCTGGATTACAGTTACATGTTTACTGATGTCAGCTGTCCCCTTTCAGTGGGATATTAGACACTCTTTAACTTGGGGTATATGGAGATGAACAGTACATGGTTCCTGACTTCAGGAAATACACCATCAGATGCATAGTACAGACACATTGCAAATAATTACATTACCCATGTGCAGTGTTAAATAAACCACAAGCACAAAACAGTGAAGGGAGGTCAGGAAGAGAGAGAGCATCAAGAAAGGCTGCCTGGAGGAGAAGACACGCAAACTGATCTTGAATGGATATTTACATTCCAAAAGATACGTATTATCCAAGAAACCGGAATCTTTTCAAACTTTCAAGTTCCTTGCTTTCTAGCCCTTCCTCCTACCCTGGCCTCTTCCTACGTCTCTCACTGCTCCCACACCAATGGCATTCTTAGATTTCCTAGCTCTCCTTCATGCCTCAGGGCCACCTGGAATGCTCTTTCCTGTGTCTGGAGCTGTCTTCTACACAGATTCATTCTTACCCATTCTTTAAAGCTCAGTTCATATGTTAGTTTCTCAAGGAAGCCTTCCTGTAACTACAAGTCTAAGGGAAATAGACATAAAAAGTGGTTAACATATTTGAAAAACAGAGTAACCACAAATCAAAAACATACAATAGACTCACAGAAACCAAAAAAAGAGAACATAAATATAATACAAATGAAAATCATCAAACCACAAAAGGAAAAACAAAAAGGAAACAGAGAAACAAAGAAGAAATATAAAATCAATGGGAAAACACAGTTTAAAATGGAAATAAATACGTATCTATTAATAATTACCTTAAATGTCAATGGACTAAATACTCCAATTAAAAACCACAGTGGCAGATTGGATTAAAAAAAAAAACAAGAGGCAACAATATGCTACCTACAAGAAATCCACTTTAGGGCTAAGGACACACATAGATTGAAAGTAAAGGGATAGAAAATGGTGTTTCATGTACACAGAAATGACAAAAAAGCAGGGGCCGCAATACTCATATCAGACAAAACAGACTTTAAAACAAAAGCTATAAAGACAGATAAAGAAGGACCCTACATAATAAAAAAAGGATAAAAAAAAGAAGAGGATTTTACACTCATCAGTGTATATGCACCCAATATGTTGTTGTTTAGTTGCTAAACCATGTCCAACTCTTTGGGGCTCATCTGTCAATGAGATTTCCCAGGCAAGAACACTGGAGTGAGTTGCCATTTCCTTCTACAGGGGATCTTCCCGAGTCAGGGATCAAACCCTTGTTCCTGAATTGGCAGGCTGATTCTTTACTGCTGAACCACCTGGTAGATCAGATCAGATCAGATCAGTCGCTCAGTCGTGTCTGACTCTTTGCGACCCCATGAACCGCAGCACGTCAGGCCTCCCTATCCATCACCAACTCCCAGAGGTCACTCAGACTCACATCCATCGAGTCAGTGATGCCATCCAGCCATCTCATCCTCTGTCGTCCCCTTCTCCTCCTGCCCTCAATTCTTCCCAGCATCAGAGTCTTCTCCAATGAGTCAACTCTTCGCATGAGGTGGCCAAAATACTGGAGTTTCAGCTTTAGCATCATTCCTTCCAAAGAAATCCCAACCACCTGGTAAGCCCACACCTAATATCAGTTCAGTTCAGTTTAGTTCAGTTCAGTTGCTCAGTCGTGTCCGACTCTGTGACCCCATGAATCACAGCACGCCAGGCCTCCCTGTCCATCACCAACTCCCAGAGTTCACTCAAACTCATGTCCATCGAGTCAGTGACACCTAATATAGGAGTACCTAAATACATAAAACAAATACTAATAGACATAAAAGGAGAAACTGACAGGAATACAATAATATTAAAAGACATTAATACCCCATTCATATCAATGGACAGATCTTTTAGACAACGAATCAATAAGGCAACAGAGAATGAAAATGATACAATAGCACAATTAAACTTAATTAATATTTTCAGAGCATTCAGTCAGTTCAGTCACTCAGACATGTCCAACACTTTGCGACCCCATGGACAGCAGCACACCAAGCTTTCCTGTCCATCACCAACTCCCAGAGCTTACTCGACGTCGTGCTCACTGAGTCAGTGATACCATCCAAGCATCTCATCCTCAGGCATCCCCTTCTCCTTCTAAGTCAATCTTTCCCAGCATCAGGATCTTCTCCAATGAGTCAGTTCTTTGCATCAGGTGGCCAAGGCATTGGAGTTTCAATCTCAGCATCAGTCCTTCCAGTAAATATTTAGGACTGATTTCCTTCAGGATTGACTGGTTTTATTTTTTTGCAATCCAAGGGACTCTCAAGAGTCTTCTCCAACACCACAGTTCAAAAGCATCAATTCTTTGGTGCTCAGCTTTTTTTATAGTCCAACTCTCACATCCATACATGACTACTGGAAAAACCATAGCCTTGACTAGATTTAATGTCTCTGCTTTTCAATATGCTGTCTAGGTTGGTCATAATTTTCCTTCCACGGAGTAAGTATCTTTTAATTTCATGGCTGCAGTCACCATCTGCAGTGATTCCCCAAAAAATAAAGTCTGCCACTGTTTCCATTGTTTCCCATTTATTTGCCATGAAGTAGTGGGACCAGATGCCATGATCTTCATTTTCTCAATGTTGAGTTTTAAGCTGACTTTTTCACTCTCCTCTTTCACTTTCATCAAGAGACGCTTTAGTTCTTCTTCACTTTCTGCCTTAAGGGTGGTGTCATCTGCATATCTGAGGTAATTGATATTTCTCCCAGCAATCTTGATTCCAGCTTGTGCTTCATCCAGTCTAGCATTTCGCATGATGTACTCTGCATATAAGTTAAATAAGCAGGGTGACAATATACAGCCTTGACGTACTCCTTTTCCTATTAGGAACCAGTCTGTTGTTCCATGTCCAGTTTTTACTGTTGCTTCTTGATCTGTATACAGATTTCTCAGGAGGCAGGTCAGGTGGTCTGGTATTCTCATCTCCTGAAGAATTTTCCAGTTTGTTGTGATCCACACTGTCAAAGGCTTTGGTGTAGTCAATAAAACAGAAGTAGAGCTTTTCTGGAATTCTCTTGCTGTTTTGTTGATGCAGCAGATGTTGGCAATTTGATCTCTGGTTCCTCTGCCTTTTCTAAAACCAGCTTGAACATCTGCAAGTTCATGGTTCAGGTACTGTTGAAGCCTGGCTTGGAGAATTTTGAGCATTACTTTGCTAGCATGTGAGATGAGTGAAATTCTGCGGTAGTCTGAGCACTCTTTGGCATTGATTTTCTTTGGGATTGGAATGAAAACTGACCTTTTACAGTCCTGTGGCCACTTCTGAGTTTTCCAAATTTGCTGGTATATTGAGTGCAGCTCTTTCACAGCATCATCTTTTAGGATTTGAAATAGCTCAACTGGAATTCCATCACCTCCACTAGCTTTGTTTGTAGTGATGCTTCCTAAGGCCCACTTGACTTTGCATTCCAGGATGTCTGGCTCTACGTGAGCACCATTGCAGTTATCTGGGTGGTGAAGATCTTTTTTGTGTAGTTCTGTGTATTCTTGCCACCTCTTGTTAATATCATCTGTTTCTGTTAGGTCCATATCATTTCTGTCCTTTATTGTGCCCATCTTTGCTTGAAATGTTCCCTTGGTATCTCTAATTTTCTTGAAGAGATCTCTAGTCTTTCCCATTCTATTGTTTTCCTCTATTTCTTTGCATAATCACTGAGGAAGTCTTTCTTATCTCTCCTTGCTATTCTTTTGAACTCTGCATTCAAATGGGTATATCCTTCCTTTTCTCCTTAGCTTCTCTTGTTTTCATCCTCTCTCATCCCTTGTTGCTTCTTTCACTTTGCTCCCAGAGCATCCCTCCCTCTCCCTAGGAGAGAGCTAACCTGTGAGGCTGTGACTTTGTCTGAAATATGGAACAAGATCGATTCCATTGTTCTCTCCTACTCTGAATTCCATATAAAGAGGACTTGGAGTTTTGCCTTTCCCTTTCTCAACCTTAGGGCCTTCTCAGCCAAGAATGAATACAAAACAGGATCATTTAAAGCCTACCACCATTTATTATGTTTGTCTGTAGAGAAAGACAAAGTTGGGGCTGGAAATGAATGAATTATCACACATTTTCTACTATCTCAAACATTTCTTCCCCATCCATACCCTTTCCCCAAAACCACGTACCATAGTACTAATATTTGTGGATTCAATGTATATAGCAATCCTTGTCTCTCATAGGCATTTTTGGTCCAGAATTTAAATCTTAAGTAAAGTTTTCCATCTTTTGGAGGAACAACTCATCATGTAATAGGATGGACTCTCCAAGTTCTCAGCCTGTAATTCTGGAAGGAATTTCAGTAAACATTTATGTAACTAGAGAAATATATCAAATATGAAGTATATCTCCTTAAGTGGAAGAAATTTAACTTGCCTTTCAAAGCCTTAGGATAACCACAGTTTACTTAAGTGGAACGAATTTGTATGTTTGAGCCAATTGATAAAGAAATCCTGGAATGTCCCTAAATCCCTCAGTGACTTGGCTCCAGAGTACAGGACTCAAGCTGAATGTCTGACTGGATCTATTCAGTCTATCAACTGAGACCTACCTGGTGCTGATTCTCACTCTACTTTGGCAGATTGTTGCCATAATTGTTCTCTCTCTCTTCTGTCTCAAATGCTTCCTCAAGTTTTCTTTTTTCTTCTTTTTTTGATAAACAGAAATTTTTTTCTCACAGTTCTGGAGGCTAGAAGTTAAAGCTCAAGATACCAGCAGATTAGGTGTCTGGTGAGAGAGAGCCTCCTTCTTGGCTCATAGATGGCTGTCTTTTCACTGCATCCTCAGTGACAGAAGGGGCAAAAGAACTTCCTGGGTCTCTTTGACAAGTGCACTAATCTCATTCAAGATGGAACAGTGGTAAAGAATCCGCCTACCAATGCAGGAGATATGGGTTCAATTCCTGGGTCAGGAAAATCCCCTGGAAGAGGAAATGGCAACCTACTCCAGTATTCTTGCTTGGAAAATTTTATGGACAGAGAAGTCTGATGGGCCACAGTGGAAAACACAAGCTCAAGCACAATCCCACAAGCACTTTCCCCATTCATGAGGGCTCCACCCTCATGACCTAATCATGTCCCAAAGACCCCCATCTCCAAACACCATCACACTAGAGTTTCGGGTTCTACATAAAAATTTAGCAGAGACACAAACGTTCACTTTTCTTTTCCTAAACATTCAATAATTCAATAGTTCCTATGGTAACATGCCCATGACTAGAAAGGCTACTGATTAGTGCTGGAACTGACAGTCTAAGTCCCATAAAACAGCATCTTCACCATACAGAGCTCTATGTAGTGGCCAAGTTGAGGAGATAACCATGGCGATGCCTCCGATAAACAAAACCATCACATGAAAAGAGGTTCAAACAGCAAAGTTATATATGTCTAGAGGCCGACTTCTGTTATTGAAGCTCTTACTTAGATCAAGGGATGAGGTTCAAGGTTCATATTACTTAACTATACGTCCCTTAGGTACAAAATACTAGCGACTCACTTCACTTCCACGGTGATATTTTATATCCTTGGCACAACCTGGCATAGCACATGACTAATTCTAAGAGTGTAACCAATTAACCATGGAGAGTGCTGTGCCTATAACACACATACCCACCTTCTCCTATGTTGTGCCATATCATACACTCTGACCTTGAGAAACATATCACCTCAAAGTGTCCCCAACTTTGACTTTGCTCCACTCATACAGCAAGTTCCAATGACCTAACTGTTCCAGGTCAACCCCTGCTGGGAAAGTCTGGCTCCTTGTTTTTAAGCCAACAGCAGGGAGTTCAGGTTGTTTGTTGAGAATGATTGTGACTCATGTAAAATCGGAACAATATTCCCAGATGCAAACCCACTGTTGCCTTGCCTCCACATGTTAATAAGGCCACGGTAGAGAAATGAAATGCATATGATCAAAAACTAAGTGGATGTAACATCCCTCTTTCTTCACCCATATGCATCTTCAGACTGCTCTCTGTGAGTTTTTCTTCTCCTTCAAGGCTGCTTTTGCTGGATATATTGTCCCATTTCACTAGGGTATGTGTATTCCATGTAAGTTTGCCTCACAGCCCTTTCCCCTTCATCCCCTGCATAAACCCATAGCAAGACTAAGATTAAAGTAGCTCATAGAGGGAGGAGTACATTGGGGAGTATGGTAAACTCCTGGTGTCTTCCCCTATTTGGTTAATTGCTATCTCATCAGCTATTCTATCCTCTCCTTGAGAATAAATAAAATAAGGACATAACAAAGGAAAATCAAATTCTTCTCTAGTAGGTGATTCTAATAGACAATTCCCTCTTTAGTTCTGGAGTTCCCTATGAAAGACCAGACAATCATACTGGTGAATGCAGTTTTCCTCTTTGTTTAGAGAAAGTACTTTTTCCAAGAATCCTAGAATCTCAGCATGGGCATAGATCTTTAAAAGTCTTACACTTTATCCAATGCAAAAATTGCCTCTTCATCCAGGAATCGGTGTCTGCTTTCAGACCTAATCATCCTAGCAACAGACAACATTGTCTGTTCCATTTTTGGACATGTCAAGTTGATGGAAAGTTTAGATCTTGTATGACCTTGCTTAAGACTTTAGAAGCACTAAGCATTAAAAAGATTATGGTGTTTCCTGTCTTGTAGGCAATAGGTAATTTGAAATGTAAAAACATTGAATTCTAAAGTAAGGAAAGCAAATTTCATTCTAAATGTCCTCATAATGAAAATTTTGCTGTATTGTTTTAAATCTTAAATGTAAAATTCTTTAAAAAAAAAAAAAAACTCTTTAATATCCTTTCAGCTTTTGATGCCTGCTTGTGGTGTCCTATGCTTATGTGTAATTTGCTAGGAATCTGTGATGGCCCTTCTAAGTTTTCCCTTCTTCAAACTCAACAATCTTTTTCACTATACCTCAGAGATCACAGTTTTCAGAGTTTTCAGCTTTCTCCTCTAGTTGTACTCCAGTTCACCAGTGCTCTGCTTTCCACTATCAATATATCCAATTAGTTTGGACATTGATTACCCACCTCCACCCTGCCTTCTATTCTGAACATGATGTGTCAAGGATTACCCTCCCCAGCTCATTGTTGATCACACTATTTTAGTAGTTCACTGAGTTCATAGTTAAACAAAACCTCTCACTTGTATTTTCCCAAGCCTTCATCCTTCTGCTTTATGGTGACTTCTTGGAAATAAGGAAAAGGTATTGTCTCTGGATGGACACAGTCCCTGTTCACGTCCTCAGCCAGGCACCTGTGTGCAGGTTTAGTTCAATTCAGTCGCTCCGTTGTGTCTGACACTGTGACGCCATGAACCACAGCAGGCCAGGCCTCCCTGTTCATCACCAACTCCCAGAATTCACCGAGACCCATGTCCATCGAGTCAGTGATGCCATCCAACCATCTCATCCTCTGTTGTCCCCTTCTCTTCCTGCCCCCAATTCCTCACAGCATCAGGGTTTTTTCTAATGAGTCAGCACTTTGCATCAGGTGGCCAAAGTATTGCAGTTTTAGCTTCAACATCAGTCCTTCCAGTAAACACCCAGGACTGATCTCCTTTAGGATGGACTGGTTGGCTCTCCTTGCAGTCCAAGGGACCTCAAGAGTCTTCTCCAACACCACAGGTCAAAAGCATCAATTCTTCTGTGCTCAGCTTTCTTTATAGTCCTATTCTCACATCCATACATGACTACTGGAAAAACCATAGCCCTGACTAGATGGACCTTTGTTGGCAAAGTAATGTCTCTGCTTTTTAATATGCTATCTAGGTTGGTCATAACTTTCCTTCCAAGGAGTAAGCGTCTTTTAATTTCATGGCTGCAATCACCATCTGCAGTGATTTTGGAGGCCAGAAAAATATAAAGTCAGCCACTGTTTCCCCATCTATTTGCCATGAGGTGTTGGGACCAGATGCCATGATCTTCGTTTACTGAATGTTGAGCTTTAAGCTAACTTTTTCACTCTCCTCTTTCATTTTCATCAAGAGACTCTTTAGTTCTTCTTCACTTTCTGCCATAAGGGTGATGTCATCTGCATATTTGAGGTTATTGATATTTCTCCCAGCAATCTTGACTCCAGCTTGTGCTTCCTCCAGCCCAGCATTTCTCATGATGTACTCTGCATATAAGTTAAATAATTGTATCCTGTGTGCAGGATACAATCTGTTTAAACCTTGGAGTTGGCCTTGCAATCTGCCCACTCCTCCTGCGTTTTTGTTGTTAATTTTCTGGAACAAAGGGCAACCTTTATATTTCTCCTTTCTACTTTTTATCTTGTTAGATTTGGCCCATTGTTCAACCCTGTCAAGCTGTTTTGGGTTCCAACAGGCTTGCCCTTCTACCCAGCTGCAGAGTCACCAAGAGATTGTGAACTGTTCAGTCTCCTCGCTCCATGGCCTGACCAAATGAAAGTGAAGTCTTGAAAGGGAGTTCTTATTCATCTCATTCTAACTTAAATGAGCACCGCTCACCTATCTACCGGCTCATAATGACAATCCACCTCAAAGGTTTTTTCGGTATTAATATCAAATTTTCCACTTTGTGGTCTGCAGAGTCTAAATTTCTTCCCCTCTCAGAAAACTGAGACATCTCCTCTTTCCCATCCAGTCTCAGGGCACATTTTCTGTGCTTCACAATTCCTCAACCAGCAATGACAATGATTTTCAGTTAAATCACACAGAGTCAAGGGTAGAGGTCACCTGAAATTTCTTTTGAAGTAGCTTAACTGGATTTTTTACAAATACATGGAAAATTGCTATGATATAGGGATTATTATTTTTTTTTTAACTACAGTTTAGAAGTTCCTTTACTCACCTTTTTCAGGAAAGGCAAACTGCTATACATTAGCTTATTGTATTTTGTGTGTGTGTGTGCAACGAAAAGCTTCCAATAACTACAGAAACAATGATTTCATATATATATAAATACACATAAAATTTTTGTTCCTTTTCCTTTTTGTCATACAAGTTATTTTCCCTTATTTGGGAACCTTATTTGGAACAGTTTAAAAGTATAATTAGTATCTTATCTTGTTTATGAGTTAGAATCCAGCACATAAATCTTATTTATAATTTTGTATAATCATATTGCTGTAATTATGTAGCTCTATTGTTAGTGAATTGTTTTTAATCTCTGTTTTAACTATTATCAAAAAAAATAGAATATATTGAGCTCTTTAGATCAAAGCTGGATCACTAGATAAAAAATCCAGGGAGTAGGGCTAAGTGGCACGTGGGGTGTGCCCTGTATGGAGTTCGTCGACAATGTAACGATCCTGGGCGACCCTGGGACAGGCCTTAGAGGGTGAGAATGTGGGTCCCAGGGGCGGGAATTCCCTCTCGGCTGACGCTTTCAGCCTTTACCCGCGCTGGGCGATTTTGCGTTTTGAATTCCGGAGTAGCGAAGTGGAAGGACGTCCCGGCAGAGAACTGTCGTGGCTTGTATGACTTCCATCCGCAAATGAAGCCCGATGTAGGATTTGGGAAATCGTACCCGCGCCTGTACAAGTCCCGCTCCGAGACCAAGCGGTACGTAACCAGTCCGGAGGGCGAGACCGTGGTGCGCATGCTGCGGGGAAAACGAAAAGCTGGCCAGCTAATCCTGGAGTGCAATCCAGGTAGTGGAACATTGTAAAAAGAGCGCAGATTTTTCACGCTTGACGGAATGCTTTCAGAGCCACGCAGCACCACGTACCGGTTTTGATGTTGGGGTCCTGGAGTACTCACCCGAGCATTGCTTGAAAGTGGTGCCAGAGTGGGCCCTGAAAGTGAACTTTTATTCCAGAATTGAAGTCCTTAGGAGACAGTGTGAATGGAAGACTAGAAGTGATCTATTGTGACTCTTAAAATGGACCTAGAAAATGGCACAGTGACCTCCCATTATGACTTAGATATGCTTCAGTATTTGGGAGTGAAAGCACATCTTGGAAAAAAGTTCCCTTTAAAAGTATTTGGGATCTACCAGTTAAAATGAGAGAAACACATTGGAAATTTATGACCTGTATTCTTTCTCTTTAAAGGAACAGAACTAAATTTTTTTCTAAAAGGAATGCCGGAAACTAACGGCAAATCCCCAAACCCCAGGCTTGTATCAGTATTAAGTGTCTCGGTCAAACGTTTGGGATCAAGGTCCTTGTACGGAGCCTCCTCATATTTGACACATATACTGTAAAGGGACAGCTGGAAAAGCAAAGGCATAGGGAATCATAGAACAAAACCTGTGTTTTATTCAGTTGACTCCTCATAGAAATTTTTACAGGAACCTTAACACCTTTTAACTATATGTTTTTTTCACATGTTAAGGCAGTGTTTTATGAAACGCAATGCCAACTAATAGACCATTACCGTCAGAGTCCAATTGATGAGTGCATATATTGAAGCAAATAAAAAAACATAAAGATGTGAGAGTAGTAGATATGTACCCTAAAGACTTTCAGCACCTTTTTGAAACCATAGAATGTTCGAAAGATGATACCTGTAAGTGGCTATATGATGAATTATGGAGAATGCAATCTCATAGTGAAGTGGACTGCTAAGACATTAACTGGAGCTATCTATTATTTTGAAAATTAGACACAAAAAGAACTGAGTTTGAAAAGCTCACATCCTTTCAGAAGATAACGGTTCGTGTTTTGCACAACTAGGCAGATCATTTCTTCTGCCTCTGGTAATGGTGTATTGGATAAAACAGTGGTTGCTATTTTATTCAAATGAATGAAATGAAAATGTTAATTGAGGATTTAATCAAATTAGATTTTTTTTTTTAAATTCCTATCTGTTGTAAGTATACTGGTAATTATAGGGTATTACTAGGTGAAATTTAGTTTTAGAAATTTTTTGGCCTTATATGCTGTATTTAAATTTTCCACTTGCGCTGTCGATTTTTATATCCTCCTGGGGGAGCAGAAGAGTGTACATAAACGTGGAAAGTAAACTGGTTTAATTGGTCTGTTTTACTTTTCAGTTTATTGAACTGTATTATCAAGTACTGTACAGTTATTTAAATTTTAATATGGTTTAAACTTTTTTAGAAATTAAAATATTTTAAGTCTAGATAAAAAATCCAGTCTCTACTTAGCATTGCTTCTGGTTGGCATACAGAAAAAGGTGATGGAGACATTTTTTTCCTATGTATGAGCCATTTTAGAACTGTTTAAAGTATACCTACAGAAAAAACAATTTCAGCCAACAAACTTTTATTTCCCACACTTATATTGCCAAAAAGCATATTATCCTGCCCATATTCTCATTCCTCTGATTGCCAAGTTGCCTAAATAAGAAATTGTGGGCATCTACCAGCACCTTATATAGTCAAAGACGTCTCAGCTAATTCCATTCCTTTACTGATGATGTAGTGATATCAAGAAGCCAAACGAAGATATATGCCATTCAAACAGGAAGAATCTTTCTTCTCCAAAGTTGATACGGGGCAATCACGTAAGCCTAACCTAGGATTGATAAGTGAAAATGGGGTACAGTGACTAGAATAGCTGGAAAAGACTTATGAATTAGAAAAGAACTAAATAAAGGAGAAGTTGTATTTTTAGCTTAATCAGTCTAAGTAATATGAAACTATTGTTACTACTATTAATACTATTAATAATAAACTATTGCTACTACTTTTTACATAGTTGGATAGTATGCAAAGAATTCTTAGTTGTTAGTACTGAAGTTCCCCAAAGCACATGAATTTTTCGTGGCCAGAAGGGTGGGATGGTGAGGGAGATGGGAGGGAGGTTCAAGAGGCAGGGGACATATGTATACCTATGACTGATTCATGTTGATATTTGGCAGAAAACAACAAACTTCTGTAAAGCAATTATCCTTCAATTAAAGAATAAATTAATTAAAAAAACAATGATTACTAAATATTTCGCAGATCAAAGGCATGGTGCCTGATTCAAAGGTCAGCTTGCAAAAGCTGACAAGCAGAGAAAGGCTTTTGCTTTTATAATGATGTCAGACTCAACGGACGTGAGTTTGAGCAAGCTCTGGGAGTTGGTGATAGACAGGGAAGCTTGTCATGCTGCAGTCTATGGGGTCTCAAAGAGTCAGACCCGACTGAGTGACTGAACTGAACTGATTGAAACAGTCTTTCGTTTAACAGGAAATTATTAATGCATATAAATGCTGGTTTAAAGCCTGGGATTATTTAATTTTATCCTAGCCATTATTCTTTTTAATTTCAGGTGCTAGTGTCCACAACTATTGTTGAAAGCGTAACAGAAACAAATCTGGTAGCAGGAAGCCCAGGGCCCACTCACAGACACCTGTTACAACTTGAACCACAAGCGGTACATATAAGATGATGCATATGGATACCAACAAGAGAGCAGCAAGTGTAACCACTGGCAATGCCTCACTAACACAGAGGGGATGACAACTCCATGGGAAGAGTAGACACAGAGGAGCTGGAATGAAAGAAGTAGCTGATCAATTATTAACACACACTCAGGACACTAGCCAATTTCGCTGTGCCAGGCAGCAATTCCTGTTGGATGAGCTCTCCATCAGGAGATTTCTGTCCTTAACTATCACAGAAATAGACCCACCCCTGGACAGGCATGTTCAAAAGGTGTGAAGGCCAGAGTCCACCTCGCTCATCTCGTGACCCCACACTGTGAAGGGGGAGGAGCCAGACAGAGTAACAGAGGACGAGGTCTACAAAATCACTGGCCATGTTTCATTTTTCATGTTGTCCATATTTAAGCAAACCTTTTATTGAACTTATAAACTGCCAAGTTAAATGTATCATTTAGTAGAGTCACTTGAATAGAAAGAACCCCACCAACTTTGCAGTTACTCTTGGGGCCCCACTAGGCAGAACAGATAAGCCCTGTTCATCACAGGATAGGAATACACTGCCCTGGGGAAGCTTATCACACACAACATCCAAAGATGTGTTTCCATGTGCTCTGAATAAAAACAAACCAAAAATAAATAAATAAATAAATGTAACATTTGTTGTAAGATTCATGTCTGCCTATAAAAATAATTTAGAATATTCATAAAAATATAAAGTTAAAATATTAAAAATATCCATTATCCTCCAATATAGAAAAAAGAACTACAGATAACTTCTGATTTCTTTCCCTCCTGTTATTATTTTTGTTTTCCTAAATTTATACACAAACACATTCTTTTTCCTTGTTTCCCTGCCACCACCACCTCCTCCAATATTCAGATCACATTGTTCTGTATTCTGGTTTTTCTTTAAGAATATATAATTGGCATTTCATTTGGTCATTATTCTTAGAAATGCAGCTTCTAAAGATTGCATAATAGGCCATGATATGATTCTCTCAAATTTTATTTAATTATTTAATTGAATATTTGTGTTTTCTTAATATTGCATTAAAAGATAAAATATCACATGAATATACTCACACAAAAATAATTGCTACATCTCTTATTATTCCCTTTGGGTAAATTCTTAAAAGTACAACTTTTGTATCAAAATGCAATTTTTTAAGGCTTTTAAAATATGAGTTCCAAATTGTTTTCCAGATAGCTGTATCTATATCCCTAAAAGTATAGAGTGCCTCCCAATGCAGAACATTATCATTTTTAAATTTTGGATAATTTGATAGGACAAAAACAATATCATATTGGTTTTATTTGCATTTCTTTGATTATTGAACCTGAATTTCTGATATTTATTATCTCTTTATATGTGGTCACTTGTCAATTAACTTTAATATCTTTATTCAATACTTTGGTATTTTCCAATTTTTGTTGTTGATTCATAAAAGTCTTTTACAAAATGATAGTAATAATCAGTTACATATGCTACAATATTTTTCAAAATCATTTTGCTATTAAAAATCAATTTTAGATTTTTTTATAGACATATGAAGGTTCTGAAAGGTTTTTTATGTTTTCAAATGTAACAATGTTCACTCTAAGGTTTTTTTTTCTTAGAAAGCTTATTTCTGTTGTAAGATTTTAAAAAAACAAACCTATATTTTCTTTCAGTTGTTTAATGGCTTTATTTTAATGTATAAATATTTTATCTATTTTGCTCTCTTTTTGTGTGTAGTATTAAGTATGAATCTAGTGAGGCACTGAACAGGCTTGTGGAGAATGCTGTTCACCTGGGCTATTCAGTTGTTGCCAGCAGTCATGTTGTTGAATCTAAGAAAAAGAAACGGGAAATTGAAAAACCGATAGCTGTTTCTGAACTCTTTACAACTTTGCCAATTGTATAGGGAAAATCAAAACCAATTAAAATTTTAACTAGATGAACAATTATCATTTCAAATCCATCTCACTGTAATGTTTTGAGAGAAACTTCTTCAAGAGTCCAGCTGTATGACATTGTTGCAGTTTTTCCAAAGACAGAAAAACTTTTTCAAGTTGCTTATACACAATTAGATGTGGATTTGGTCTGCATAACTGTAACAGAGAAGCTACCATTTTATTTCAGAGGACCCCCTATTAATGTGAGACCAAGCCCTGAGCCTTTGGAGTAGGAGCACTCCAAGCCCCTACCTGAGAACTAACCCTAGGGAGTATCAACTAGTGAGAGTTCACACAAAGGAAACATTTGAATACAAGACCCAGCATCAGCCAACCACCAGCGGCGCCCTGTGCAGGATGCCTCATCTAAACCACAAACAAAACAAAATTGCAAACCCAATCATCAGCACAGAGCATTACCACCTCACTCAACCTTCCCCATCAGAGGAAAAACAAACAAACAAAAACAACAAAAACTAAGAACAAATCTCACCCTATAAGAAGCTCACACAAACAACTGGACCAACCTTAGGAGGGCAGAAACCAAAAGGAAGAAAGACTTCAACCTTCTGCAAAGAAAGAATTCAACTTTCCTTGAAGCCTGGGGAAAGGAGATCTCAAACACAATAAGTTAAAAGAAAATAATGAAAAGGCAGAGAAATAATACACAAATGAAGGAACAAACTAGAAACACAGAAGTACAAATAAATGAAGAGGAAATAGGCAAACTACCTGAAAAAGAATTCAGAATAATGATAGTAAAGATGATCAAAAACCTTGAAAACAGAATGGAGAAAATGCAGGAATCAATCAACAACGACCTAGAAGAATTAAAGAATAAACATACAGAGACAAACAACACAATTACTGAAATTAAAAATACTCTAGAAGGAATCAATGGCAGAATATCTGAAGCAGAAGAATGAATCAGTGAGCTGGAAGATAAAATGGTGGAAATAATTTCTGAAGGGCAGAATAAAGTAAAAAGAATGAAAAGAACTGAGGATAGTCTCAGAAACCTCTGGGACAATATCAAATGCACCAATATTTGAATTATAGGGGTCCCAGAAGAAGAGATGGAAAAGGAAATGATAACCCACTCCAGTATTCTTGCCTGGAGAATCCCATGGACAGAGAAGCCTGGTAGGCTATAGTCCACGGGGTCACAAAGAGTCAGACACGATTGAGTGACTTCACTCACTCACTCACTCAGAAGAAGAGAAAAAGAAAGGGTATGAGAAAATTTTTGAAGAGATTATAGTTGAAAAATTTCCCAATATGGTAAAGGAAATAGTCAAGTCCAAGAGGTACAAAGAGTCCTTTACAGGATAAACCCAAGGAGAAACATGCCAAGACACATACTAATCAAACTAACAAAGACTAAACACAAAGAAAGAATATTATAAGCAGCAAGAGAGAAATACAATTAATGCCTGATCTTTCAGCATAAACTCTATAGGCCAGAAGGGAATGGCAGGATATATTTAAAGTACTGAAAGGAAAAAATCTACAACCAAGATTACTGTACCTGGCAAGGATCTCACTCAGAATAGATGGAGAAATAAAAAGGTTTTCAGACAAGCAAAAATTAAAAGAATTCAGTACCACCAAACCAGCTTTACAACAAATGTTGCTGCTGCTACTGCTGCTAAGTCAAATCAGTCGTGTCCGACTCTGTGCGACCCCGTAGACAGCAGCCCACCAGGCTCCCCCATCCCTGGGATTCTCCAGGAAAGAACACTGGAGTGGGTTGCCATTTCCTTCTCCAACATTTAACATTTAATTTAACATTTAACAATAAATGTTAAAGGGACTTATATAGTCAAGAAATACAAGAGAGAAAAAAAAAGATCTATAATAATCAACCCCAAACAATTAAGAATATGTCAATAGGACATATATATATATATATCAATACTTACTTTAAATAGTAAACAGATTAAATGCTCCAACCAAAAGACACAGACTGGCTGAATGGATACAAAAACAAGACACATAGACATGCTGTCTACAAGAAACCCACTTCAGACCTAAAAACACATATAGGCTTAAAATGAGAGGATGGAAAAATATATTCCATGCAAATGGGAAGCAAAAGAAAGCTGGAGTAGCAATCCTCATATCAGACAAAATAGACCTTTAAATAAAGATTATAAGAGATAAGGAAGGACACTACATAATGATCAAGGGATCAATCCAAAAGGAAGACATAACAATTGTAAATATCTATGCACCCAATATAAAGGAGCACCTCAATACATAAGACAAACACTAACAGACATAAAAGGAGAAATTGACAGTAAAACAATAATAGTAGGAGATTTTAACACTCCACTCACACCAATGGACAGATCATCAAAACAGAAAATTAATAAGGAAACACGTCTTAGATGATCCATCAAGATGGATCTCATTGATAACTTCAGGACATTCCATCCAAATGCAGAAGACTATATCTTCTTCTCAAGTGCACATGGAACATTCTCCAGGATAGACCACATCTTGGGTAACAAATAAAACCTCAGTATATTTAAGAAAATTGAAATCATATCAAGATTCTTCTCTGACCACAATGCTGTGAGACTAGATACATGTAGATTAAACAACACATTTCTAAATAACCAATAGGTTACTACCAAATGCAATCTACAGATTCAATGCAATCCCTATAATATTCCCAATAGCACTTCTCACAGAACTAGAACAGAAAATTTCACAATTCCTATGGAAACACAAAAGACCCTGAATAGCCAAAGCAGTCTTGAGAAAGAAGAGTGGAGCTGGAGGAATCAACCTTCCTGACTTCAGATTATATCACAAAGCTACAGTCATCAGGACAGTATGGTGCTGGCACAAAACCAGAAATATAGACCAATGGAACAAGATAGAAAGCCCAGAAATAAACCCATGCACCTATGAGTACCTTATTTTTGACAAAGGAGGCAAGAGTATACAACGGGCAAAGATAGTCTCTTCAATAAATGGTGCTGGGAAAACTGGACAGCTACATGTAAAAAACTGAAATTAGAACACTTCCTAACATCATACACAAAAATAAACTCAAAATGGATTAAAGACCTACATGTAAGACCAAAAACTATAAAACTCTTAGAGGAAAACATAGGCAGAACACTCAATGACATAAATCAAAGCAAGATCTTCTATGACCCACCTCCTAGAGTAATTGGAAATAAAAACAAAAGTAAACAAGTGGGACCTGATTAAGCTTAAAAGCTTTTGCACAGCAAAGGAAACTATAGACAAGGTGAAAACACAACACGCAGAATGGGAGAAAATAATAGCAAATGAAACAACTGACAAAGGATTCATTTCCAAAATACACAAGTAGCTCATATAACTCAAGACCAGAAAAATAAACAACCCAATCAAAAAGTGGTAAAAAGACCTAAACAGACATTTCTCCAAAAAAGACATACAGATGGCTAACAAACACATGAAAAGATGCTCAACATCACTCATTATTAGAGAAATACAAATCAAAACCACAATGAGATATCACCTCACACCAGTCAGAATGGCCATCATCAAAAAGTTACAAACAATAAATGCTGGAGAGGGTGTGGAGAAAAGGGAACACTTTTGCACTGTTGGTGGGAATGTAAATTGATACTGCCACTATGGAAGATGGTATGGAGATTCCTTTAAAAATTAGGAATAAAACCTCCATATGATCCAATAATCCCCCTCCCAGGCCTATACCCAGAGGAAACCAAAACTGAGTAAGACACAGGTATCCCATTGTTCATTGCAGCACTATTTACAATAGTTAGAACATAACAATCTAGCAATCTAGATGTCCATTGAGAGATGAATGGAAAAAGAAGCTGTGGTACACATACACACTGGAATATTACTCAGCCATAAAAAGGAATACATTTGATTTAGTTCTAATGATGTGAAGGAACCTAGAACTTATTATACAGAATGAAGTAAGTCAGAAAGAGAGAGATATATATCATATTCTAACACATATATATGGAATCTAGAAATATGGTACTGAAGAATTTATTTAGGGGCCAACAATGGAGAAACAGACACAGAAAATAGACTTATGAACATGGGGATAGGGGAAGAGAGGGTAAGATGTACAGAAAGAGTAACATGGAAACTTACATTACTATATGTAAAATAGATTGCCAAAAGGAATTTGCTGTATGGCTCAGAAAACTCAAACAGAGGCTCTGTATCAACCTAGAGGGGTGGGATGGGGAGGGAAGAGGGAGGGAGGTTCAAAAGGGAGTGGATATGTGTATACCTATGGCTGATTCATGTTGAGGTTTGACAGAAAACAACAAAATTCTATAAAGCAATTCAATTCAGTCTGTTCAGTCGCTCAGTTGTGTCCAACTCTTTGTGACCCCATGGACTGCAGCATGCCAGGCCTCCCTGTCCATCACTGACTCCCGGAGCTTACTTAAACTCATGTCCATTGAGTCGGTGATGCCATCCAACCATCTCATCCTCTGTTGTCCCTTTCTCCTCCAGCCTTCAATCTTTCCCAGCATCGGGGTCTTTTCAAATGAGTCAGTTCTTCACATCAGGTGGCCAAAGTATTGGAGTTTCAGCTTCAACATCAGTCCTTCCAATGAATATTCAGGACTGATTTCCTTTAGTATGGACTGGTTGGATCTCCTTGCAAGGTAATAAAGAAATTACCCTTCAATTAAAAAAAATTGAATTTTTAAAAAGAGTAAGAACCTAGTAAGATTTTTCAGTCCAGTTCAGTTCAGTTCAGTCGCTCAGTCATGTCCAACTCTTTGTGAACCCATGAATCACAGCACACCAGTCCTCCCTGTCCATCACGAACTCCCGGAGTTCACTCAAACTCATGTCCATAGAGTCGGTGATGCCATACAGCCATCTCATCCTCTGTCATCCCCTTCTCCTCCTGCCCCCAATCCCTCCCAGCATCAGAGTCTTTTCCAATGAGTCAACTCTTCGCATAAGGTAGCCAAAGTACTGGAGTTTCAGCCTTAACATCATTCCTTCCAAAGAACACCCAGAGCTAATCCCCTTTATTTTTTCTAATTTATTTTATTTTACTTTTTAACTTTACAATATTGTACTGGTTTTGCCATATATCAACATGAATCTGCCACAGGTATACATGTGTTCCACATCCTGAACTCTCCTCCCTCCTCCCTCCCTCCCTGTACCATCCCTCTGGGTCGTCCCAGTGCACCAGCCCCAAGCATCCAGTATTGTGCATCGAACCTGGACTGGTGAAGAATTTAAGGAGAAAGAAGTCAGAGATATTACCTAAAATGAAATTTGGTAACATTTTTATTAAGATATTCTACTCAACTGTATTATTATAGGTAGCAGATAACTAATTCTAGTATATTTCAATAATCAATAATTTAATGTGTATCCCAATAAAGGAGAATAAATCCTTAAAATCATTAGGTCAATTTGCAAATATGGCATGAATATAAATTTATTCTGTCTTAACCTTCACTGAGTCTCTTATTTGCATCTCATATCCACCAGAGGACCAATTTAAAATAGAGAACAGATCTAGAAGAATAAATGGGAAAAAGTGGAATAAAAATTTGGGAAAAAATGAAAATAGCTATATGAGAGCTGAGGGGAAACTTTCTACATATTAAATTGTATTCTAGAGCTATATATGGTGCTGACAGAGGTGTAGACTGCCCAGTGATTTAAAGTAGTCTAGAAATAGATCATATTATAAAAGATCACCTAGTATGTATAACAATAACATCATATATAATATTATACATGTTTCAATGCCATTCTCCCAAATCATCCCACCCTCTCCCTCTCCCACAGAGTCCAAAAGACTATTCTATACATCAGTGTCTCTTTTGCTGTCTCATATACAAGGTTATTGTTACCATCTTTCTAAATTCCATATATGTGTTAGTATACGGTATTGGTGTTTTTCTTTCTTGCTTACTTCACTCTGTATAATAGGCTCCAGTTTCATCCACCTCATTAGAACTGATTCAAATGTATTCTTTTTAATGGCTGAGTAATACTCCATTGTGTATATGTACCACAGCTTTCTTATCCATTCATATGCTGATGGACATCCAGGTTGCTTCCATGTCCTGGCTATTATAAACAGTGCTGTGATGAACATTGGGGTACATGTGTCTCTTTCCATTCTGGTTTCCTCAGTGTGTATGCCCAGCAGTGGGATTGCTGAGTCATAAGGCAGTTCTATTTCCAGTTTTTTAAGGAATCTCCACACTATTCTCCATAGTGGCTGTACTAGTTTGCATTCCCACCAACAGTGTAAGAGGGTTCCCTTTTCTCCACACCCTCTCCAGCATTTATTGCTTGTAGACTTTTGGATCGCAGCCATTCTGACTGGTGTAAAATGGTACCTCATAGGGGTTTTAATCTTCCTTTGGCAGATGGTGACAACAAATACCCAAACTGGCTGATGATACATCCAGAGACCCCTCAGACCTGTATAATCCCCCTACTTGAAAGCAATGCCCAAAAAGCTAAGAGCAGGAACTTTAAAGCCATCTGTCAAGTATTTATTTTACATTCTTTTCATAAAGATTTAAGAAATACAAAATATGAGAATAAGCCATAGAGCTTTGATTGCAAAATCACTGCTATAGAAAAATAAGAAACTATAAAATGAATAGAGTCAGCTACTAGAGTCAACTAGTCACACCCTCCTCCAGGGGAGGAGTCACTCTACAATATCCCATGGCCAATGGACAGTTTTCTTTTGCACAGCTTACTCTTAGTGACAATGAGCTCTCTGACCAACACCCAGACATTGGAGCAAAAGCCTAAAAATAGAAATTAGAAGCTATTCAATGAAGTAACCCCAAATTTGCTTTAAAGACAATTAACTCAAGATGCTCTCTGATCCCAAACAACTCCTAAAATAATTGCTAACATGTTCAATGATGTTGAAATATTGGTGTTCCACAGTAGAAGCTTATAGATGAGAAGAAACTCAACCATCACCATCAATACCAGCAAACATTTAAGGGTCACAGACTGCAAGTAAGGCTATGAACAAGACACGGAATTCCAAGAAGCCCATGACAGAAGTCTTTCCTATGAGAAGCTAACAATCTAATTGACTGGTCAGGGCACACACAAGGCTCACACAGTTATATGAGGTCACACGGAATCAATGCCAGACAAGTATTAGAAGAAATAAATCTTCACGCTCTGTTTTGTGAACAAATTCACTTGTGGTTCCAATTTACTTCCTACCCTTAATTTCCTTTCCCTGAATGTTCTGACCTTTGTATTTATTTTGCTTTGCTGAATTATATGCCTCTGATTCAGCTACTTTACTTCTTTTGCTCAGTTGCTCTGTCATATCCAACTTTTTGCAATCCTTTGGATTATAGCCCACGAGGCTCCTCTGTCCATGGGATTTCCCATGCAAAAATACTGGAGTGTGTTGCTATACCCTTATCCAGGGGCTCTTCCCAACCCAGGGATCTAACCTGCATCTCCTGCATTGCAGGTGGATTCTTTAGTGCTGGACTCCTTTTAGCACAAGATAAAGGCACTGCTGAAGGAATCCAGAGGAAGTTAAAAACTGGGATACAAACAGCTCATCCATCAGAGTCTATAAAATCCCCACATTGGCCCAGGGTCAAGTTTTAAAGTCTAGCCTACTGTGAGGCTATCTTCTCAAAGTCATTCCTCACCAATACCAGACACCTTAGGAACATCATGTTCACTTGGCAAATATTAATCCCATTGCTCAAAATTCAGTTTCAAAAAGCTGCATGAAAATTTTGTTCTTTATTCAAAAAATAAACCAGGCATCTCAAAACATTTTAAATTAAATAGATAAAAATGTGGCAATACACTATTTTGGACCTCTACAGGGTCTAATTTGCTTTGGATTCATGATTTTTACTTTTTCTAAAGGATTTATATTTCTGTGATATATATGACATCCACACTGTTCCCAAATCAGTATCAAATGAAAGGCCTCCCTTGCTACCTCATCCCCAGCCTACCAAAATAATGCTGTCTAATCAGGCATCTCTCTGCAGGAAACAGGCCTTCCTACGCAGGAAGCACAGGAAAGGGGACTGGAGACAGCCATCCCAGTGGCTTTTTTGCCAGAAAGGACAAAATGGCTCTTCTGGCAACTCCTGACTCAGGAAATGGCTGAATTAAGTAGTCAATCTGCAGAGTAATTTAGCATGTCATCTGCTTCCTGGCAACAGATATTTGGAAGCATTTGTATTTTAATTCAACTCTGTCATCATCGGAGCTAGCACGCCTTCTCTCCGAGGACCTCAAGGTCAGAGATTTTCCTGCAGTTTCTACAGAGAAACTTCTTTTAGTTCCTCCTCCCTTTCTCCAGGCCCCAGAGTCTGGCCTCCCCTTTGATTTCTGTCAAGGTCAAGAGAACGCTTGTCTTCAGAGCTAAATATAAGTTGTGTGGAGGTGGGTGGAGGCCCCCCACAGCCGTGGTTCTCCTGGAAAATACATTTGTGAGGGCAAAAAAGAGAGGAGGTGAGACAGGCCCAGGAGCAGAAGGAGCATTGTTCCTTCTGGGGGACAGGGAACTGAACAAGAGGACAGTGACATCATTCCACTTGGTCATGGGCTCTGTGGGTAATTCTGCCCACACAGTTTCCCTTCCTGCTCCTCTACTTCTTCATTTTGACAGTGAACTTAACCAAACACTACTCATCTTCTGCCTTTGCAGCTATGAGAGAGAGGTAACACCATAAAGCCAGGGTTACCCTGAGGGTCACAAACCAATAGCCCAAAACATACACCCAGAGGACCTCAGGAGACACATGCTGTGGGTGATAAGAACCCCACACACGGATAGACCAGTTTCTTACAACTGGAGAACAAGTGTACCCACAAAGTAGCTAAAAGCGAAGCATGAAAAATATAGGCAGGATCATGTAATTCTTACTGTATGCACACATCTGTAGATCTTTACCACTTGGGGATGATGATGGCTAAATCCAGATGTGGATAATGAGGCATCAGGAAGGTGATGATTTTTATCTGGGGTAGAGGTCACTCTGCTCCTCTCTTGTCATAGGCTCCCTATGGTTTCAGCAACAGGGCCCTGGAAAGTGTATCCCAAAGTCATAGATAAAGCAGAGACCTCAACCAAATACCCAAGAAACACTAGGTTTGCAGTCTCCTAGAATTAATACCCACATCTTCCGGAAAAAGCGAAGCTGAAACAGGTTAGACCTTTCAAATACCTTCCTGCCTTTGGCTCTCACAGCAATTCAATGAGGTCAATAGAATTATCCCATTTTACAGATGATGAAAATAAGACCTAAAGAGCCAAGACAGTATATCCATAGTTCATCAATGTACTAAAGGGATGATGTTGGGATTCTGAATCTATCTAATTCCTAAGTCTGTTCTCTTTCTGTCATATCATGCTTCCGCACACAAATTCTACTATCCTCTGTATACTTAGGGCTTCCCGGATGGCGCTAGTGGTAAAGACCCCATCTGCCAATGCAGGAGACATAAGAGATGTGGGCTTGATCCCTGGGTTGGGAAGACCCTCTGGAGGAGGGCATGGCAACCCACTCTAGTATTCTTGCCTGGAGAATTCCATGAATGAGGAGCTTGATGGACTATAGTCACTAGGGTCGTAAAGAGTCGGACATGACCAAAGCAACTTAACACTACATATTTAAGTTCCCTAATTTGTAAAATGGGCTATAATATCTAACTTTATGAAACTGCTATGAAGATCAAAAGAAATTACACATATGACAGCAATGTTTGTAATAGAAATGTAGAGCATTATTTTAATAGTAATTCTATGCAACAACATTTATGTCTCTTCTATACCTCTACATGGAGAAAGTGTGTACCAGGCCAGGAATATGGATCTTGTTTGGCACGTGACTGAAATATCATTTTGCATTTCGTTGATGTTAATGAGTTTACATACTTTAACTTAGCTCAACGGTGGTTCAGATGGTAGAGAATCTACCTGAAGTGCAGGAGAGACAGGTTTGATCCCTGGATCAAAAAGATCCCCTGGAGAAGGGAATGGCAACCCACTTCAGTATTCTTGCCTGGAGAATTCCATAGACAGAGGAGCCTGACAGGGGTTGCAAAGAGTTGGACATGACTGAGTGAGTAAGCAGGCATGCATGCAACTCAGTTCAACTAGATTTTGAAGGGTTACATATCCAATTCTACCTGAATTACTCATTTTCTTTTAATTTATTGCTTCAAAGTTCTAATTTAAAAATCCACCTGTACTTAAACACTACCACATACTTTAAGGAAAAACTTGCATAGAGATCAGACTATGGCTAATTAAGTATGACTTCAAATTTCATGGCCAAATATCAAAACAGAAGCCTAATGGAAGAGAAAGATTTCTCCTTGCCCTAAATTTCTTTCCATTTTCTGTAGTCATCAACCTCGCTGTTAGGGATGGAGCAGTAAGACAGATTACCAGACTTGCTCTGACCTTCAGGAAATAGGAACAAAATATAAGTTAAGATGGCTTATTATTTTTTAATTAAATTTATTTATTTTAATTAGAGGCTAATTACAATATTGTATTTACCATACATCAACATGAATCCGCCACGGGTGTACATGTGTTCCCAGAGGAATGGTATGGGGAGGGAGGTGGGAGGGGGCTTCAGGATTGGGAAGATGGCTTATTATTATTCTAAACAATTTGTTATTCAAATTGGTATTCAAATTAAAAAGGGGATATTCAAATTGTTATTCAAATTCACAAAAGGGGATATTCATCAAGAAAACTATTCTAAAAAGTCTCCTTCAGTTCAGTTCAGTTCAGTCGTTCAGTCACGTCTGACTCTCTGTGACCCCATGGACTGCAGCACACCAGGCTTCCCTGTCCATTACCAAATCCTGGAGTTTACTCAAACTCATGTCCATTGAGTCCAAAAATCTCCTATTAAGAAACAAATTCCAAAGTTCAGCATTTCAAAACTACATAATTTGAATACATTTTTGAACCATCTCATGGAATATTTGATTGATTCCACATGTGCAGAGCTTGTAAATAGCTCAGTAATTCCTTCACTGTTTCCAGACACAAACTAATGGCCTCGTTTTCTTTCCCTGATAGAAAATTAGGCTACTTTTTTCAGGGTCAAGGGGAGAACGTGGGGAAGCAAGGACTATAATGGGAAAATGTAGTTCATTCAGGACTTCAGGGCAGTATTAAAGATTATATAAATCTTTTCTTCACAGAGTATGTTCCTGTGAAGAGAAAAGATCCCACACAACTTCAGGGATCAGCACACAGTCATATAACAAGCTAAATTTTTGTCTAGTTTTTTAAAATCTTTGAATTACATTGTGTGCATTTATAAAGTGATAGAAAAGAATTGTTTCAGTGAAGGGCACTAAATAAATGCAAGGACAGGATTAGCCTTTCATGAAAATACTTCCATATTCAAGAGTCATTCCATTTTTCTCAGTTTGAAACTCTTTAGTTGGAGAGATGCCAAATCATGAGACACAGGGGTCAGAACACTTGGATTTGATCCAGACTTTGTTATCTCAAAATTATCCTATGCCTTTGAGTCAATCCCAAAGGATCTGTTGCATGATTTCTAATGTGCAATATCCTCCCATCCCTACTATGGAACCCTAAATTGATACTGATATTTACAGGGTTACTGTAAGGATTATACAGTAAAACCTAATATGTTCTCATAGAACCATGCCAAGGTGTGACATATGCACAGGAAATACTCATTTTTGTCCTTGCTGTTCTCATTATTTAGATAATGGTTGCTAAATAATGGGATCTTCAGTTTCAATGCCAGCACCACATTATCTAAAATTTTCATCAAAATAAAGCTAATTCTTCTGCCTGCTCAAAAAGAACATGCAGAGATTTTAAAAATCTTTTCCATTGACTCTCTAGCATCTGAGCTCCTGTGTTATCATAAATCAGCTTAATTTCCTTTATTAAAGAAGGACATGGACTTCCCTGGCTATCCAGTGGTTAAGACTCCCTCACTTCCATGTTAGGGGACACAAGTTTGATCCCTAGTAGAGAAACTAAGATCTTGCATGCCTCGTGATAGAGCCAAGAACAAAAGCAAAAGAAAGGACAGTACACCACCCCAGCATGAAAACACCCTGATTATAGTCTTCAGGAGTCTATGGATGGTGTCTTGGTACTAATTTCCTGATTTCCCAACACATTTAAAGAAGGTGCTTAGTAATTGTGAACCAGCAAGCATTCAGCCAGGCAGCAGGTACTTTCGACACTTCTGAAAAGGTCCTGGGAGGGCCTGCTTCCCAGAGAAATCTGTGAGTGTGACTTGCCTCAGCACTTTGAGCAGACAGTTTAAGAAGTCAACTGTGTAAAGCCCCTGAAGATGAAAGAGAGTGTTGACAAAGAACTATAGACATCCTCTCTGTCCTTCAGTGTCCTCTAGGCTTATGAAAGCATTTTTCTACAAATGACACTTAAATATTATTCACACCATAAACAAAAATCTTTTGAAATTATTTTAATTAGATTTGGAATCTTTTTTCAAGATAGACGTCTGTTCAAAGAAATTATTTTCCTCTTCAGAAGTCATAGGAAATACAGGGTAACCTGACAGAAAGGCAAACAGCCCTAGTCCCAGGAGATTCCTCAGCTGCATTCCTTGGACCAGGTACTTAGCATAAAATTTTTCTGACACTGAATCAGGTGTTATTTCAGAAAAACAATCTTCAATAGACAGAGATTGTTTTAGCAGCTTTCATTGCTCAGTCAAAATCCTGTTCACATCACTTAACTCTTTGAGAGACCAAAAATCTATAAAGTACTTTATAATAAAGATCTTACTCTGTGCTAGGCACTGTTCCAGTTTTAATGCATTATTAAATTAAATAATTGAATTCTCTGGGATTGGTCCTGTGAGTATTATTATTGTCCCACTTTACAGATGAGGATTAGGTTAAGAGATATTGATCAAAATCAAACATAGTACATTATGAAGCTACTATTTAAATCCAAGAAATCTGACCCCAGAGTCCTCTATCTTAACCACTCAATTATATTACCTTTTTTCCCCCAGAAATGAAAGTTAATGTCTTTAAAATTTAGAATATCACATGGCATACTTCTGGGTTTCCCTGATGGCTCAGTGGTAAAGAATTCCCCTGCCAACGCAGGAGACATAGATCCGATCCCTGGTTTTGGAAGATCCCCTATAGAAGGAAATGGCAACCCAAGCCAGTATTCTTGCCTGGGAAATCCCATGGACAGAGGAGCCTGGCAGGCTACAGTCCATGGGGTCACAAAAGAGCTGGACACAACTTAGCAACTAAACAACAACAATAGCTACTCATACTATAATAAAATTCTCGATATCTTGCTTTAGAGTGTGTTACTTTTAATAAGTAATAATGTATCAGAAGTTCAACTTATTAACTTAATGAGCTCTGATTCCAATATTTTTCTGTGTGTACCTCATTTCAGTCAATCCACAAGTGTTTATTTTCAGCAAATCTATCATCTACACTTATACATATACAGCCTATATGACAGGGGATATTCTCAGCCTATGCTTTCTTTGCAACAAATACTTTTCTCTAGCGTAATCAATACCATCAGTTATACAGAAGCACGTTCAAGGCCATTCACACTGGCCTTCACAGAGGAGACAAAGTTATATGAGTTAACATTTATGCCTCAATCGCCTTCGCCTTTGGAGTTTTCAGTATTGTAAGTCAGTTTGAAACATATTGCTGTCTAGATAGAAAGAAGTTATGTGGCTTAGTCTATAATAATTTTGTGAGACTCAAAGTACAATAGACATCTGAATGACTGTCAAACCAATGATTAATTTCCAATACATGCTGGAATATATTTATTGATGAATAGTTATATCAAATGTTGGAAATAACTGGACTAGCTATTTATAGTCACCAAAGTTCCTCAGTCACTTGAGGTTAGGGCTTCCCTTTCAGTTGCTATAAACACAACTTCCTCTCAAGACTCTGTTTATACGTCTGCTTGTCAGCCCAGCGCCAGTCACTGGCGCTCCCGTTTTCACTGCCACTGCCCCCTCATCCTGTTTATAGGCAAGAGGGGGGGGCCGTGGACACAGACTTATTATAACTCATCAAAGTCTTGGAGAAACTAGCCACTTTTGTTGTGTTTTAAAATGATTCATTTTTTAGTTGGGGCTTTAGCTTAATATTGCTTTTCCAAGAGTTCATCGGCCTGAGCAAACAATTTTAAAGCCAACTATATCAAAACTAGATACCTATAGTCACGAATCTTCCTTGACCTCCTCAAAGGATAATTTACATTATCAACTCAGAGCAAAGGATCCTTTTACTCTTAAGAATGAATCTTGTTAAAATTGCCTTAGGAATTAAAAAAAAAAAGATGATAGATATGATAGATGTTTGAAACTCATACTAATCAACTAAACCAGTTTTTTTTTAAAGCTCCCCTTTGATTTTGTTATACAGCCAGGATTATGAACCACTGCTCAAAAGTCAGTATCCATGACAAACAAATTGGATCACAAAGATTCCTGCTAATTTTCACCCAAACCTTCCAAATAGATTGGCATGAAGTGGCCATACTGACTGGGGACAGAAAGCTATCCTCAGGCATAGAAGACCACACTGTGTCCTGGGACTCAGTTGTCCCCTTTGGCAGAGCCTCGCTGTAACCTGCTCTCTTTAAGAATGGGACAAACACACTAAGGGTTAGCCTCCAGAACCTTGTGAGCATAAAGAAGAAATTAGGTTTTGATCCTTACCATGAAGTTCTGGTGAAAAGAAAAGTGGGACACTCACCTGAAGTTCAATGCAGCTCCCTACACAGATCAAAAGACAGCCTTGAAAAGAAATTATATAATGTGTTCAGTGTAAGAAAGAAAAGGGAGATCAGAGATTAAAGCATAGAGGTCCTACGTCTTGGGATGCCCTCCACCCACCCAGGGTATCAAACAGGGAACTTTGATAAAGATGCAATGTTGCTAAAAACCAGTTCAATTCCATGTCGAGAAAGAGCAGAGCAGTGCCTGACAGTGGGAGCTGACCTGGGGCTTAGAGGTAGGTTCGGGTGTTCCCCTATTGGATGGAAAAGATTTCACAAAGCACCAACACTAGGGAAGTCCACTCTGTAACCATGATGGATAAGCACAGACACAAGACGATGATGTTTCAAAACAAAAACAGAAACGCTGTCCAAACAACAAAAATGAACCAACTCTCTTCTCCTGCCTAATGTAATTATGGCTGTGGATTTACTGATTACAGCTATAGACTCAGTCTAGTCTCCCTTCCTTCTAGATCAGATCTATGACAATATCCCATCACAAAATTACCTCCACTTCCTGACAGTGTCCAATCCACAGCAAAGCCCTATTTTCTCAAGCCCTCTCCCAAATCACCTAGATCAGATCAGTCACTCAGTTGTGTCCAGCTCTGTGACCCCATGAATCGCAGCATGCCAGGTCTCCCTGTCCATCACCAACTCCCGGAGGTCACTCAGACTCGCATCCATCGAGTCAGTGATGCCATCCAGCCATCTCATCCTCTGTCGTCCCCTTCTCCTCCTGTCCTCAATCCCTCCCAGCATCAGAGTCTTCTCCAATGAGTCAACTCTTCGCATGAGGTGGCCAAAATACTGGAGTTTCAGCTTTAGCATCATTCCTTCCAAAGAAATCCCAGGGCTGATCTCCTTCAGAATGGACTGGTTGGATCTTGCAGTCCAAAGGACTCTCAAGAGTCTTCTCCAACACCACAGTTCAAAAGCATCAATTCTTCGGCGCTCAGCCTTCTTCACAGTCCAGCTCTCACATCCATACATGACCACAGGAAAAACCATAGCCTTGACTAGACGAAACTTTGTTGGCAAAGTGATGTCTCTGCTTTTCAATATGCTATCTAGGTTGGTCATAACTTTGCTTCCAAGGAGTAAGCGTCTTTTAATTTCATGACTGCAGTCACCATCTGCAGTGATTTTGGAGCGCATAAAAATAAAATCTGACACTGTTTCCACTGTTTCCCCATCTATTTCCCATGAAGTGATGGGACCAGATGCCATGATCTTCATTTTCTGAATGCTGAGCTTTAAGCCAACTTTTTCACTCTCCACTTTCACTTTCATCAAGAGGCTTTTTAGTTCCTCTTCACTTTCTGTCATAAGGATGGTGTCATCTGCATATCTGAGGTTATTGATATTTCTCCCGGCAATCTTGATTTCAGCTTGTGTTTCTTCCAGTCCAGCATTTCTCATGATGTACTCTGCATATAAGTTAAATAAACAGGGTGACAATATACAGCCTTCACGTACTCCTTTTCCTATTTGAAACCAGTCTGTTGTTCCATGTCCAGTTCTAACTGTTGTTTCCTGATCTGCATACAAATTTCTCAAGAGGCAGGTCAGGTGGTCTGGTATTCCCATCTCTGTGAGAATTTTCCACAGTTTCTTGTGATCCACACAGTCAAAGGCTTTGGCATAGTCAATAAAGCAGAAATAGATGTTTTTCTGGAACTCTCTTGCCAAATCACCTAACACAAGCCCAAATCCCATCACTAGTCATTTCTACCACCTTCCACAGTTTCCCTTATTGTGTGTCCTCTTTCATGGCAATGAGTCATAAATAGATCTTGTCCACCCACAGGCAGATTCTTAGTGGTCTCTGCCAGAAAAGCATTGGCAATGTTTCCTTTAAACATGTAGAACATGCCACTTCAAGAATAAAAGAAATCCATTTCTCTGTTGATGGACGTTTAAGTTGCTTCCATGTATCGCTATCATGGATAGTGCTGCAATGAACGCTAGGGTGCATGTGTCCTTTGGAATTATGGTTTTCTCTATGTATTTGCCCAGCAGTGGGATTGCTGGGTCTTATGGAGAGCTCAGGGAGCACTACTCAATGCTCTGTGGTGACCTAAATAAGAAGGAAATCCAAAAAAAGAGGGGATATATTAATATGTATATGTATGGCTGATTCACTTTGCTGGACAGTAGACACTAATACAACATTGTAAAGCAAATGTACTCCAATTAAAAAATTTAAAAGAACAGAATAAATATAAGATAGGTCCTAGTATTTGAAGTGTTCAGATGGGCTAGGAAGACCTCTAGGGAGTGGAACATAAACACACAATCAAGGCTATGTGTGTACACTGGCAGAGAAATACCACATCACTCGTGAAAATTGCCAAGAAGGTGAGAATAAGCTGTGCTTTGAGAGAGAAACAGAATTAGAAGAAGTGGAAGACAGGCACAGTGGCAACAGGATAACATTACATACCATTTCACAAGTTAGGGACCCCAAGGTTTCCTTCTTTTGGTTCAACAGTTTCAACTTTTAGCATTTTATCCCATATTCTCTTGAAAGTAATTTTGGAAGAAGACAGACACCTAATACATTCTAACTTTTCACATGTTCCTTCTGTGTTTTGAAGAAAGAAATGATGCCCACTCCGTTGTGTAGCCAAGTCCTAGAAACACAGTACAGGAGTGAAATAATGCCTGTGCTCTGAGACTGTACATTATTCATGACACATAGAATTAAAAAAAATATACATGAACAGGTCAGTGTTGACGTCAGCTGGGGAGATGCATATAGAGTGCTTGAATATTTTTCAGTTGAATATGAGACTCTGTCAGTGAATCAGGGCAATAAAATAGCCCCACTACTAACTGCAGTTGTATGACAGTTTTGTTCCTTTTTATCCCTCTAAGCTCCATTTCAGAAATTAATTGGTTTAGATGATCATCAAACAATATATCCCTATGTTTCTCAAGCAAATCATATCTGCATAATATTTTGTATATTTGGTCACCACTTTATCCTTTCTGTAGCTCAGTGTTGTTTTTTTTTTAACTTTTAAGTTTTTTTTTTTTTCCTTTCAAATGAAACTTCATGGAAGCTGTGATGTAAAACAGAATTTAAAAAAGAATACTCTAGCTGAAGTGGGTGGATGTGGGGAGATCCAGAGTCACACTTTCCACCCCACTTCTGTGCCCTTGAAGATCCCTGAGAAATTTCTAGAATTTCAAAGAACATGATGCTAAAGCAAGTGAAAGTGAAAGTGGAAAGTGAAGTCGCTCAGTCATGTCCAACTCTTTGCAACCCCATAGACTGTAGCCTACCAGGCTCCTCTGCCCACGGGATTTTCCAGGCAATAGTACTGGGGTGGATTGCCATTTCCTTCTCCAGGGGATCTTGCCAACCTAGGACTCGAATCCGGGTCTCCCGCATTGTAGATAGACGCTTTACTGTCTGAGCAACTGCTCTACTAAATCACCTCCACAGCTTATGGCTGCTGCCTGTCAGTGTTTTTGAACTTGGGAAGTTCAAATTGAAACTTGAATTGAAAGTTGTGAAGTACAATTCTGTAACGCAATTATCCTTAAATTTTTTTTAAAATGAATAAATTTAAATTAAAAAAAGTTATGAAGGGATAGAATGGAGATGGAGGATAGATAAACTGAGATCCTTGGCATGTGGAGAGAAATGCATGGCAGAGGCTCGTCCCAGGTGAGTGTTCAGCTGCCTTCAAAACTTCCATGGTGCAGCCACTATGGAAAACAATATAGAGGCTCCTTAAAATAACTAAAAATAGAGTTACCATATGATCCAGCAATACCATTCCTTGACATATATCCAGAGAAAACTCTAAATCAAAAACATACACCCCAATGTTCACAGCAGTACTATTTACAACAGCCAAGACATGAAAGCAACCCACAGGTCCATCCAGAGATGAATGGATAAAGAAGATGTAGTATATGCATACAATGGAATATGACTCAACCATCAAAAAGAATGAAGTAATGCCATTTGCAGCAACATGAATGGAGCGAGATTATCATATTAAGTGAAGTCAGACAGAAAAAGACAAATATCATATGATATTGCTTATATCTGGAATCTAAAAATAATGATACAAATGAACTTATTTACAAAACAGAATCAGATAGGCTTATAGACACAGAAACTTATGATTACCAAAGGCATGGGAAAGAAGGATAAATTTTTAGTTTCGGATTAGCAGATGCAAACTCTTACACATAGAATGGATAAACAGCAATGTCCTACTGTATACCACAAGGAACTGTATTCAATATCCTATAATAAACTATAATGGAATAGATAATGAAAAAAAAATATATATATATAACTGAATCACTTTGCTGTATACCAGAAACTAACACAACATTGTAAATCAGCTACACTTCAATCAAAGATTAAAAAAAAAGTCTTCCTCTGCATCCTTCATCCAAAGTATTGCTACACTTCCTCAGGTGCTTCCTAAATGCTCTTTTCAGCTAGTTCTACAATGTCATCAGCTATTATCTCTACTCTTCGCCTCTCCCATTACCTAAATATCCACTCAACCCTCCTTTCACTTCTGCAGCCTCAGCTGAGCACTCTTATCCCCTCTGGTGGATACCACTCCAGTGGAATCATCCTTGCAGACCAACTCTGTACCATCCTCAGTTAGATGTCACCTGTCCCTCTTTCTTGTGTTACTCCTGTTAGGGTGGAACCAAGTCATACTTCTCCTGACTGCCATGTGTTACTGAACCTTGAGTAAAACAAGTCTTCAAGAGCTCACTTCAAGTTACAGTCCTTTATCATCTCTCTGGATACAATGTCTAACAGGAGTCTATTTTGTTTAGGAAAGAAATATCAGATGTCATGTCATCAGTTCAGTCCCTCAGTCATGTCTGACTCTTTGTGACCCCATGAATAGCAGCACTCCAGGCCTCCCTGTCCATCACCAACTCCTGGAGTTCACTCAAACTCATGTCCATCAAGTCGGTGATGCCATCCAATCATCTCATCCTCTGCCGTCTCCTTCTCTTCCTGCCCCCAATCCCTCCCAGCATCAGGATCTTTTCCAATGAGTCAACTCTTTGCATGAGGTGGCCAAAGTATTGGGGTTTCAGCCTCAGCATCAGTCCTTCCAATGAACACCCAGGACTGATCTCCTTTAGAATGGACTGGTTGGATCGCCTTGCAGTCATGTCATAGAACATCCTTTTTCTCCTACCTCTCCTCTATTTGGCTATGCTTGTTTCTTAGGTGACTATATCTAGCTTCGTGGTCCTAGACACCATGCACACCTTAAAAACTCCTAAATGTATCTCTAGCCTCAACAATAGGGCTTCCCTTGTGGCTATACAGGAGACCCAGGTTCACTTTCCGGGTCAAGAAGATCCCCTGGAGAAGGCAATGGCTACCCATTCCAGTATTCTTGCATGGTGAATTCCATGGAAAGAGGCATCTGGCAGGCTTGAGTATATGGGTTATCCCTAAATTAGATTCACAAATAGAACTGCCAATATGATATCTACCCTTGGGTGTCAAATTTATGACTCAAACTTACATGTTTACAGATACATATATGTCCTATCCTGCTCTCCTCCCCAACCTCAGTTCAGTTCAGTTCAGTTCAGCTCAGTCACTCAGTTGTGTCTGACTCTTTGTGACCCCATGGACTACAACACGCCAGACTTCCCTGTCCAACACCATCTTCTGGAGTTTACACAAACTCATGTCCATTGAGTCGATGATGCCATCAAATCATCTCATCCTCTGTCATCCCCTTCTCCTCCTGCCTTCAATCTTTCCCAGCATCAGGCTCTTTTCAAATGAGTCAGTACTTTGCATCAGGTGGCCAAAGTATTGGAGTTTCAGCTTTAGCATCAGTCCTTCCAATGAATATTCAGGGTAGATTTCCTTTAGGATTGACTGGTTGGATATCCTTGTTGTCCAAGGGACTCTCAATAGTCTTCTCCAACAACATAGTTCAAAAGCATCAATTCTTTGGCTCTCAGCTTTCTTTATAGTCCAACTCTCACATCCATACATGACCACTGGAAAAACCATAGCTTTGAATAGATGGACATTTGTTGGCAAAGTAATGTCTCTGCTTTTTAGTAAGTTGTCTAAGTTGGTCATGGCTTTTCTTCCAAGGAGCAAGTGTCTTTTAATTTCATGGCTGCAGTCACCATCTGCAGTGATTTTGGAGCCCCAAAAAATAAAAGCTGTCACAGTTTCCCCATCTATTTGCTATGAAGACCAACCTAGATAGCATATTCAAAAGCAGAGACATTACTTTGCCAACAAAGATTCGCCTAGTCAAGGCTATGGTCTTTCCTGTGGTCATGTATGGATGTGAGAGTTGGACTGTGAAGAAGGCTGAGCGCCAAAGAATTGATGCTTTTGAACTGTGGTGTTGGAGAAGACTCTTGAGAGTGCCTTGGACTGCAAGGAGATCCAACCGGTCCATTCTGAAGGAGATCAACCCTGGGATTTCTTTGGAAGGAATGATGCTAAAGCTGAAACTCCAGTACTTTGGCCACCTCATGCAAAGAGTTGACTCATTGGAGAAGACTCTGATGCTGGGAGGGATTGGGGGCAAGAGGAGAAGGGGATGACAGAGGATGAGATGGCTGGATGGCATCACTGACTCGGTGGATGTGAGTCTGAGTGACCTCCGGGAGTTGGTGATGGACAGGGAGGCCTGGCGTGTTGCAGTTCATGGGGTCGCAAAGAGTCAGACACGACTGAGTGACTGATCTGATCTGATCTGATCTGATGAGACCAGATGCCATGAACATAGTTGTCTGAATATTGAATTTTAAGCCAACTTTTTCACTCTCCTCTTTCACTTTCATCAAGAAACTCTTTAGTTCTTCACTTTCTGCTATAAGGGTGGTGTCATCTGCATATCTGAGGTTATTGATATTTCTCCCTGCAATCTTGATTCCAGCTTGTGCTTCTTCCAGTCCAGCATTTCTCATGATGTGCTCTGCATATAAATTAGATAAGCAGGGTGACAATATACAGCCTTGACGTACTCCTTTCCTGATTTGGAACCAGTCTGTTGTTCCATGTCCAGTTCTATCGCTTCCTTACCTGCATAAAGATTTCTCAGAAGACAGTCAGGTTATCTGGTATTCCCACCTTTTGAAGAATTTTTCACTGTTTGTTGTGATCCATACAGTCAAAGACTTTTGCATAGTCAATAAAGCAGTAGTAGCTTTTCCGAACTCTCTTGCTTTTTCGATGCTCAGACAGATGTTCAAAATTTGATCTCTGGTTCCTCTTCCTTTCCTAAATCGAGCTTGAACTTCTAAAAGTTCACAGTTCAAATACTGTTGAAGCCTGGCTTGGAGAATTTTGAGCATCACTTTACTAGCATGTTAAATGAGTGCAATTGTGCAGTAGTTTGAACGTTCTTTGGCATTGCCTTTCTTTGGGATTGGAATGAAAACTGACCTTTTCCAGTCCTGTGGCCACTTCTGAGTTTCCCAAATTTGCTGGCATATTGAGTGCAGCTCTTTCACAGCATCATCTTTTAGGATTTGAAATAGCTCAACTGGAATTCCATCACCTCCACTAGCTTTGCTTGTAGTGATGTTTCCTAAGGCCCACTTGACTTTGCATTCTAAGACATCTGGCTCTAGGTGACTGATCACACCATCGTGGTTATCTGAGTCATGAAGATCTTTCTTTGTATAGTTTGTCTGTGTATTCTTGTCACCTCTTGTTAATATCTTCTGCTTCTATTAGGTCCATACCATTTCTGTCCTTTACTGTGCCCATCTTTTAAAATGTTCCCTTGGAATCTCTAATTTTCTTGAAGAGATCTCTATTCTTTCCCATTCTATTGTTTTCCTCCTTCTTTGCATAATCTCTGAGGAAGTCTTTCTTATTTCTTCTTGCTATTCTTTGGAACTCTGCATTCAAATGAATATATCTTTATTTTTCTCCTTTGCCTTTCACTTCTCTTCTTTTCACAGCGATTTGTAAGGTCTCCTCAGGCAATCATTTTGCCTTTTTGCATTTCTTTTTCTTGGGGATGGTCTTGATCACTGCCTCTCATACAAAGTCACAAAGCTCTGTCCATACATCTTCAGATGTTGCTGCTACTGCTGCTAAGTCACTTCAGTCGTGTCCGACTCTGTGTGACCCATAGACAGCAGCCCATCAGGCTCCCCCGTGCCTGGGATTCTCCAGGCAAGAACACTGGAGTGGGTTGCCATTGCCTTCTCCAATGTACGAAAGTGAAAAGTGAAAGTGAAGTCGCTCAGTCGTGTCCGATTCTTAGCGACACCATGGACTGCAGCCTACCAGGCTCCTCCCTCCATGGGATTTTTCAGACAAGAGTACTCGAGTGGGGTGCCATCAGGCACTGCCTATCAGATCTAATTCCTTGAATCTATTTGTCACTTCCATTGCAAGGGATTTGACTCAGGTCATACCTGAATGGTCTAGTGGTTTTCCCTACTTTCTTCAATTTAAGTCTGAATTTGGCAATAAGGATTTCATGATCTGAGCCACAGTCAGCTCCTGGTCTTGTTTTTGCTGACTGTATAGAGCTTCTCCATATTTGGCTTCAAATAATATAATCAATTTGATTTCAGTATTAACCATCAGATGGTGATTGCAGCCATAGAATTAAAAGACGCTTACTTCTTGGAAGGAAAGTTAGGACCTACCTAGATATCATATTAAAAAGCAGAGATATTACTTTGTCAACAAAGGTCCATCTAATCAAGGCTATGGTTTTTCCAGTGGTCATGTATGGATGTGAGAGTTGGACTGTGAAGAAAGCTGAGCACCAAAGAATTGATGCTTTTGAGCTGTGGTGTTGGAGAAGACTCGAGAATCCCTTGGACTGCAAGGAGATCCAACCAGTCCATTCTAAAAGAGATCAGTCCTGGAATTTCTTTGGAAGGAATGATGCTAAAGCTGAAATTCCAGTACTTTGGCTGCCTCATTCGAAGAGTTGACTCATTTGAAAAGACCCTGATGCTGGGAGGGATTGGGGGCAGGAAGAGAAGGGGATGACAGAGGATGAGATGGCAGGATGGCATCACCAACTTGATGGACATGAGTTTTAAACTCCGGGAGTTGGTGATGGACAGGGAGGCCTGCCGTGCTGCAATTCATGGGGTCACAAAGAGTCAGATGTGACTGAGTGGCTGAACTGAACTGACTGATGTCCATGTGTCAAGTCTTCTCTTGTGTTGTTGGAAGAGTGTTTGCTATGACCAGTGCATTCTCTTGGCAAAACTCTATTAGCCTTTACCTGCTTCATTCTGTACTCCAAGGCCAAATTTGCCTATTACTCCATGTATCTCTTGATCTCCTACTTTTGCATTCCAGTCCTCTATAATGAAAAGGACATCTTTCTTGGGTGTTAGTTCTAGAAGATCTTGAGGTCTTCATAGAATCATTCACCTTCAGCTTCTTCAGCATTACTGGTTGGGGCATAGACTTGGATTACCGTGATATTGAATGGTTTGCCTTGGAAATGAACAGAGATCACTGTGTCATTTTTGAGATTGTATCAAAGTACTGCATTTTAGACTCTTTTGTTGACTATGATGGCTACTCCATTTCTTCTAAGGGACTCTTGCCCATAGTAGTAGATATAATGGTTATCTGAGTTAAATTCACTTATTCCAGTCCATTTTAGTTTGCTGATTCCTAAAATGTCGATGTTCACTCTTGCCATCTCCTGTTTGACCACTTCCAGTTTGCCTTGATTCATGGACCTAACATTCCAGGTTCCTATGCAATATTGGTCTTTACAGAATCAGACTTTTCTTCCATCACCAGTCACATTCACAACTGGGTATTGTTTTTGCTTTGTCTCTGTCTCTTCACTCTATGGAGTTATTTCTCCACTGATCTCCAGTAGCATATTGGGCCCCTACTGACCTGGAGAGTTCATCTTTCAGTGTCCTGTCTTTTTGCCTTTTCATACTGTTCATGGGGTTCTCAAGGCAAGAATATTGAAGTGGTTTGCCATTCCCTTCTCCAGTGGACCACGTTTTGTCAGAGCCGTCCACCATGTCCTGTCTGTCTTGGGTGGCCCTACACAGCATGGCTCATAGTTTCACTGAGTTAGACAAGGCTGTGGTCCATGTGATCAGATTGGTTAGTTTTCTGTGATTGTGGTTTTCAGTCTCTCTGCCCTCTGATGGAAAAGGATAAGAGGCTTATGGAAGCTTCCTTATGGGAGAGACTGACTGAGGGGGAAAATGGATCTTGTTCTGATGGGCAGGACTATGCTCAGTAAATCTTTAATCCAATTTTGTGTTGATTGGTGAGGCTGGATTCTCTCCCTGTTGTTTGACCTGGAACTAAACTATGGTGGAGGTAATGAAGATAATGGTGACCTCATTGAAAAGGCCCCATGCATGCACTGTTATACTCAGTGCCCCCAACCATGCAGCCAGCCGCTGCCAACCCACACCTCTGCTGGAGACTCCTGGACACTCACAGGCAAGTCTGGGTCAGTCTCTTGTGGGGTCACTGCTCTTTTCTCCTGGGTTCTGGTGCACACAAGATTCTGTTTGTGCCCTCCAAGAGTCTGTTTCCCCAGTTCTTTGTAAGTTCTGGTGGCTCTGTGGTGGGGTTAATGGTGACCTCCTCTTATAAGAGGGCTTATGCCATACGCAGGTCTACTGTACCCAGAGCCCCTGCCCCTGAGGCAGACCATTGCTGACCTGTACCTCTTCAGGAGACACTCAAACACAGTTCTGTCTCAGTCTCTGTGGGGTCTCTGGATCCTGGTGCACAGAACTGAACTAAACTGAATTAACACCTTAATGGAACTTAGGGCCTATGACCCTGACTTAGAGAAAACTTGGAAAATCAAGGTCAAGATGAATTGTTATGGCAATATATTAAGCCAACTTTCATCTCAAGTTTTCTGGTAATATGCAATTGAGAGTAGCTTGCAGTGAAGCATTATGTGAAATGCCCTCCTAAAACAGTGTTGAGAGATTTTACCACAATTATCCTCTTTTTCTTTTTTTTTTTTTTTTCTGGTGAGGAGAATTTGAAAAGTGTTATTAATAAGATTGTTGTTGTTTAGTCACTAAGAAATCATGTCCATCTCTTTTGTGACCCCATGGACTATAACCTGCCAGGCTCCTCTGTTCATGGGATTTCCCAGACAAGGATACTGGAGTGGTTTGCCATTTCCTCTTCCAGGGGATCTTCCCAACCCAGAGAACAAACCCACGCCTCTTGCATCACCCACGTTGGGAGGCGGATTCTTTACCACTGAGCCACCAGGAAGCCCTGAAGAGAATAATATACAATAAAGTGTATGTTTTTTTAAAAAAAACAAGTGTCTCCTTCTCTAAAAATTATTTTTCTGCCAGGTCTCAAAAGCAAGTTTGGAATTTCCTTCAAATTGGTTGGTCAACCAACACCCACACCACCACCACCTGTTCAAAAAAACCCCACAATTACGTTCTAAAACACGAGTGTCTTCATCAGCATCATTTCAAGTCTAAGAGGATTCTTTTGGCACCAACAACAGTGACAGCAAATATCACTTACAGAGAAAAGACTGAGGCCTAAACAAGTTCATGACATGGTTCTGGGACGCTCTGCAGCTTTATCACCTACTCAAGTCACATTTTCTTTGGTTCCCCTTTTGGCTTCAGCCACTTTGACTTGCACTTATTTAACCAGCTTTTGCTTCTTAATCCCTTTGGGAAAACTATGTTATGCTATGCTAAGTCACTTCAGTTGTGTCCTACTCTGTGTGACCCCATAGACGGCAGCCCACCAGGCTTCCCCGTCCCTGGGATTCTCCAGGCAAGAACACTGGAGTCGGTTGCCATTTCCTTCTCCAATGCACGAAAGTGAAAAGAGAAAGTGAAGCTGCTCAGTCATGTCCGACTCCCAGCGACCCCATGGACCACAGCCCACCAGGCTCCTCTGTCCGTGGGATTTTCCAGGCAAGAGTACTGGAGTGGGGTGCCATTGCCTTCTCCATGGGAAAACTATAGAAAACTGCTACTTCTCCTGTATTATATTTCTAATCCCCTTTCAAGGATTTGGCTGGTTGCAAGAAATTGGGAAGGTACAAATAAATAAATCCCAGATGGATCCCATGTAACATGTACACTTCCAGTTATTTGTTCTACTACTAATAATAAAGGTCTGACACTGTACACTGGTTTAAAGGACTTAAAGTCATGCTAAACTGAGACATTGTTTCTGCCAGTCTTCTGGAAATTTCTATTGAAAATAAGAAGAGCGTGGAGCTGATATCTCCTTACTCATGGAGCAGGGACATTTCTGGAGATGTTTTTGTGACTCAGTGACAACCTGATTTATATATTTCCATCTGAGGACATCTTGGAGCATTAGATAAAAGATAGCACAAGCTACTTTGGTTTCAGCCAAGTAGGTGGGTGAGGAAATAGTTGAATTATATCAAATTGCTAGTTGGCTGGATTTCTTTTTTCACTCAATTCAACCTTCCATGGGTTTGCTTCTCTAAATCTGTTCCTATGCATAGTCACAGCCATATTTAGGAATTAGATCCATTTTTCATTTCGTGACTCTTGATTCCTGATTCATCTCAGTCCACATACCCTGGCAGGCATCCACTTACACACACAGGCCGTGCTGCAAATGTTGCTTAGTAAATTAGATGTTTGGCGTGCCAAACACACTTTCCCTATACAAACCATGTTACAGATGGTGGTTAGTTATCCAGTCCAGACAACAACCGCCTTTATATACACATACAGGTGAACGATGGCATTGAAGACCTTAGAGATGCTGACCCTGCTGAGAGAAGTTCAGAGTGTGTTGTTCCAGGGGACTAGTGCTCACTCACTGGGCCAGCATGCCGGGGCCCCAGAGGCAGCTTGAAGGAGGAGCCAGCTTGCTCCCCTGGAGGTTCTGAACTAGGAGATGAGTGGTCACAGCTTGTGCAGAGTGTGGGGGCTCCCATAGCAGTGATGGTCACTCCAGAGCATGGCGGGAAGAGGGTGGTGGCAGTAGAGTTGCTGCAGCATATGGCTTTTCATTCAGGCAGACTGCTTGCTCTTCATGCTAATGCTTTCAGGGTGGAGGTCACCTCAAATCAAGTCAGAATGCTGTCACCAAGGAGGAGGGGATGCTGAGTATTCATAGGCAACCAGCAGTCTCTGGCCCCACACATGTCATTTCAACTAATTACAAACAGATTAACTCAACTCTGTATGTTATTCATAGGGCGACGAAAATCCTGAATAAGAAAGCTTAACATAAACTTTCGCTCCTGGAAGCATAGAGCTTTAAGAATAAAGAAACATCAACATCTGGTGAAATTCCAAAGCATTATAGATGTTTCCTTTTAATAGCACTCAGGAGACAAACCAGGATGTATATATTTTCGCCATCTCTTGCATTAGGAAAGGACCTCCACTTCCACTCTTAACTGACTTGTTTAGGATTCAATTTTCCCTCTACTCTGATTTCAAACTATTAAAAACAAACAAAAAGAGCTAGGCTAGGCCAAACATGCAAGTGTTTTCCAATGGAAAATACGTCATGCTCTCTCAGAAAGCTGCAAGCAAACCATCTCTGACAGTTGACCTTGACTGATTTTTTTCCCCTCTCTTTAGGTGAGAGGGGGAGAATTGACTTGTGATAAAATAAGAGCATTTAATTTTAAATTTTCCCAGGGTATTATGCTCTATCGCTGATGCTTCTCTATTAGTCTATTCTACCACTGCTGGGAGAAGGAGGAGTCAAGAATAATGGGTTTCCAGTTCGGGTGCTTGGGCAGAGAGAGGAGCAAATGAAAATGAGTTCAATATTAGACACATTTAGCTCATTGAGCCTATGGGATATGCACATAGTTAAGCAAATTGAAATGAAGGCCTAGCACTCCAAAGACACAATCAGCTAGAGTCACTTTGAAAGTCATAAGGATATAAAAGTTAAAGTCTGGCACAGATGTGATTATCCAGGAAAAGACAGAAAATAGCAGAGGACAGAACACCATCATTTAAAGCAGTGCTTCTCCAACTTGAAGTGCAAGCAAGTACCTGGGCCTCTTGTCAGAGGCAGATTTTGATTTAGTAGGTCTATGGGGCCTACCAAATTCTGCATCTCTAATCAAAGCTCCCAGGATTGGTTGATGCTGCTTGACCTCAGATTACACCTAGAGTTGTAAGGATTTTGTGAACAGCAGATACAAAGCACACACACACAATGGACCTGAACTAAAATTGGAGAAGTGTGTGTGTGTGTGTGTGTGTGTGTGTGTGTGCACGTGTATGCTCAGTCATGTCTGACTCTTTGTGAACCCATGGACTTAAGCCGACCAGACTCCTCTATCCACGGAATTTTTCCAGGCAAGAATACTGGAATGAATTTCCATTTCCTTCTCCAGGAGATCTTCCACATCCAGGGATCGAACCTGAGACTTGTATTTCCTGCATTGGCGGGTGGATTCTTTACCACTAGTGCCACCTAGGAAGCCCAGAGATGTGGAAAAGAAAGGAAAAAATAAAAAGAAAAACCAGAGACTCAGGCTGAAGAAGCTGAATAAGGATATGATCGTGTGTTTCAGAGGTCAAGACTAGACTGAACTGGGTATTTGGAAATGGAGAAGCCATGTGATGACCTGTAAAGCAGCTTAAAAGCCCACAGACAGACTTCAGTGTGCTGAAGAATTAAGGAAGTGAAGACAGTGACGATAACCTTTATATGTCTTAGAGAAGCAAAAGTATCAGCAGTGGCCTGAGAATCACCTGGGAGTTTCACCAAGGAGAAGTGACTATTCTGCTGTTGTCAAGGTGCCATGTGGTGCTTTGAAACTGTCACTATTAAGGGCCTTAGTACTCTGACCAAGCAGGTTTAAATGTTGCAGACATTTGTCTGTCATGATTCCTCCCCAGATTTCTGGGAGGAGGCTTAAGCCAAAGAAGTATAATAAATCTATGTGGGTAGAACCTGTGGATTATACTCACAAAATTCTAACTAACCTATATATACACATGTGGAAAATGGAGGAAATACCTGAAAATGACAATAGTTGCGTTATTATTGTGAGACTTGAGCAATTTTAAAATTTTTCTTAAATTAAAAGAAAGAAATAAATTATCTATGTACATCCTTCACTTTTTAAATATTTTGGATATATAATAAAAATCACAAAAAGCATATAAGATGTTTACTTGCTTCTCAGCTGCTTGATAAAATACACTGAATAATTTCTCCTTTCCTTTCCTGAATTAACATGGGAACAATATGATTTTATGCATACTCTGTGATGATATATATGGACTCATTTGTTTCAGATTGTATTATTTCCTTCCTATGACAAGTCACTGCCAAGAAAATGAAGTTAAAGATTCTATTTGTAAAAGAATAAATATTCTTACTTGATAAATATAGATAACTCACATTACAATTTATTCTTGGAGTCTTTCCCTTCCTCATCCATTCATTAATACATAATGCATTTCTGATTTTTTTTTCTCACTCAAAAGCTGTATTTGGAAATCAGTTAATGAACTAAACAAATCTGAAAAATTGTTTTAATGGCATGAGAAAAACTCTTTGATACCATTATATTAATACTGGAACTTTTTCTGTTCTAACATGACGGCACAGATGTTTTTGTATTATGCTTTGCTATGCTAAGTCACTTCAGTCGTGTCCGACTCTGTGCGACCCCATAGACGGCAGCCCACCAGGCTCCCCCATCCCTGGGATTCATGACGGCACAGATGTTTTTGTATTATGCTTTGCTATGCTAAGTCACTTCAGTCGTGTCCGACTCTGTGCGACCCCATAGACGGCAGCCCACCAGGCTCCCCCATCCCTGGGATTCTCTAGGCAAGAACACTGGAGTGGGTTGCCATTGCCTTCTCCAATGCATGAAAGTAAAAAGAGAAAGTGAAATCGCTCAGCCATGTCCAACTCTTAGCGACCCCATGGACTGCAGCCTACCAGGCTCCTCCGTCCGTGGGATTTCCCAAGCAAGAGTACTGGAGTGGGGTGCCATTGCCTTCTCCGTTCTGTATTATAACTGAAAGTAAATTATTTAACCAATTTTCTTGGTAATTGGCAAATGGTACTGGTGAATTCATGTATTTAATCATGGACAACTTGATGTAGGCCACTGCATAGCTCTGTCTACTTTATTCTGTTAAAATCAAAAGCTTAAAGAGGAATATGTTCCTGGGAGTCTAAATGCCTTCAAGAAACTGAGTCTAGCTGGCTCAGAGTGCCTTCTACAGAGAAGTGGAGGAAGCACACAGCAAGACCGTCCACAGCATGTGAAAAGCAGTTAATATGTCTCCCAGCCACTGATGTGTCATCATTCATAAAGCACTACTAAATATGTGAGAAGCTTAAAATGAAATCATCTGCTATCATATGGCTCAGACCTAAATTTCTGCCTGGAAAACCACATAGAGGATATTTGACTTCTCACTTTCTATGATGTATAGAAAATATTTATCCATGAAAATAGAAAAAAAAATGGATTGCAAAGCAATAAATTAGCTACAAAAGAGAGAATCTATCTTACCATACCCTTTCCCAAACTAAGTATTATCACTTCTTGAATCCTTGTCATTTGCTGACTGGAAAATGGTATATCATCAATATTTTTATGATTGCAAGTTCCAGGGATTGTTGACTTCAATGCATTCTCCCTCCCATTCCCTTCCTTTCACTCTGCTTCAATTGATCCTTCTCAAACACTCCCTCTCTCCCATCCAAATAGCCCTACAGAAATGTTTTAAGATTAATATCCCCATAATTTCTTTGGTCTCTCACAAAGCGGTACTGTAAAAATATCTCTTTCTCTGCCATGTGCTTTACCAGGCTTTATAGTTGACATGATCCTCTACGTAGAAAACCCTAAAGATTCCACCAGAAAATTACTAGAACTAATCAATGAATATAGTAAAGTTGCAGGATATAAAATTAACACACAGAAATCCCTTGCATTCCTGTACACCAATAACGAGAAAATAGAAAGAGAAATTAAGGAAACAATTCCATTCACCATTGCAATGAAAACAATAAAATACTTAGGAATATATCTTCCTAAAGAATCTAAAGACCTATATATAGAAAACTATAAAACACTGATGAAAGAAATCAAAGAGGACACTAATAGATGGAGAAATATACCATGCTCATGGATTGGTAGAATCAATATAGTGAAAATGAGTATACTACCCAAAGCAATTTATAGATTCAATGCAATCCCCATCAAGCTACCAACGGTATTCTTCACAAAGCTAGAACAAATAATTTCTCAATTTGTATGGAAATATAGTTCGTAGCATCTTTTTTTATTTCTATGTTTATCCTTATATAGGCTTCCCAGGTGGAGCTAGTGGTAAAGAACCCATCTGCCAATCAGGAGACCCAAGAGATGAAGGTTCAGTCCCTGGGTTGGGAAGATCCCCTGGAAGAGGGCATGGAAATCCACCCCAATATCCTTGCCTGGAGAATCCCATGAACAGGGGAGCCTGGTGGGTTTCAGTTCAGGGGGTTGCAAAGAGTTGGACATGACTAAAGTAACTTAGCCCATCCTTGTATAGGAAGGGGACTTCAAACTGCATATAAACTGTATGCTTCAATGCGTTTCAGATATATGTTTGCATGACTGTAAACTGGTCAGAATATCTGCCCAAAATCTACATGCATGGGGATGCAAGAAGCCTTCTACTCTAAGAGAAGAGTGAGGTATGACAATGAGTCAGTTTTTGAGTTAGTGTTCAGAGGGGAGAAATAGTTTGACTGTAATATGGTAACTACTTGGGACTTCCCTAGGAGTCCAGGAATTAAGAAACTCCATGCACCCAATACAAGAGGCACAGGTTCCGTCCCCGGTTGGGGAACTGATATATATCCTGCATGCTACAGGGCACCACTGGAAAAAAAGAAAGAAAACTAACACAGTAGTTAGCATTGTGAAAGTGTTAGTCATTCAGGCCTGTCCAGCTCTTTGTGACCCCATGGACTGTAGCTCACGAGGCTCCTCTGTCTATGGAATTCTCCAGGCAAGAATACTGGAGTGGGTTGCCATTCCCTGCTCCAGGGGATCTTCCCAACCCAGGAATCAAACTCAGGTCTCCCGCATAGTAGGCAGATTTTTTACTGTGTAAGTCACCAAGGAAGCCTCTAACTTCCTATAGACTTATCTTAATCTTATTGTGAACAATAACACTCAAGAAGAGAAATTAAAACTTTACTTTCCCAAAAGTTCTATTCGGTCACAAACAGAAATGACTTTGTGCCTGTTCTACAGAGAGTAACAGTGAAAGGAGAGAAAAGTACTCCTGACAGGTCACATGACAACAGAACACCACTCTCTGCAGGACCTATGGTCTCTAATAGTCTTACAATACCTGTTTATTGGCCTTAGGTGGATAAGAAAATGTTGGAGTGGAAAGAGAGGATAAAAATCAATGTCTGATAGAAACCAAATACAATGTATCCAATTCTCCTTGGGGACTCACAGAAGACAATCAACTTCATAAAGATCTAAAGTCAAGGAAAGAAAAGCCAGTAAAAATGTGTTTCAGGAAATTCCTTGGAGATCCAATGGTTAGGACTTCACCTCCCAATGCAAGGAGTGCAGATTCAATCTGTGGTAGGGGAGCTAAGAGACCACACGCAACACAACCAAAAAGTCAAAAAACATGAAGCAGAAGCAATATTGTAACAAATTCAATGAAGACGTTAGAAAATGGTCCACATCAAAAAAAAAAAAAATCTTTTAAAAAATGTATTTCTTTTAAAAAAAATCTCATAGGATTGATTTTCATTTTCTGCAATTAATACATTTTGGAACCAAAATCCTCTTGGTTTCTAAAATGGTATATAGAAGAAAATTTCATTATGCTTAAATTTTAAGCCAGGTGTATTTGCAATTCTGGAAAAAATGTTGTTTGCTGGTTTCTTCCCAAATGACTCAGCAGGTAAAGAATCCACCAGCAATGCAGGAAATACAGGAGATGCAGGTTGGTTCCCTGAGTTCGGAAGATCCCCTGGAGGAGGAAATGGCCACCCACTCCAGTATTTTCGCTTGGGAAATCCAATGGAAAGAGGAGCCTGGCAGGCTATAGTCCATACATCGCAAAAGAGTCAGACACGACTTAATGACTAAACAACAAATACACAGCAAACTAAAAGAGGGCCAAAAGTATCAGAAGAGAATATTATTTCAAGTGATAATTAAAGATCAAATTATTTTTAAAATGGGTGTTAATTTTGCTTTAGGAAAGCACTTTCAAATTTGCATTTGTGACAATAGTTATAAATCTATTCGTTATTTATCTGATCAATATCTACTGAATTTCTCTTTCTGACTTAAATTCTCATCAGCACCCACAATTCTGTAATGTTATCAGCATGGAACTTTCCATCAAGATTTAGAGCCATTTGCCTTTGAATATTCATGTGCTCAATCCCATCGGAAATGAGAAAGTATAGTAACACAAATATTATATATGCAATTCCACCTCTGAGGAAATGGTGTTCTATTTTATTTTGTCTTGAAAATATTAATATTTTATTAAAATATGCCAATTTATTTGTCAGAAAAAAATATAGATTCATCACTGTGAAAAAAATCTTAAAAATCTGTTACATTATTTACCACAGAGTTACATAGTTATGCTGAAGAATAAAGGTAACAGAAATCTTAAAGACTGTTCTCATTGGATATCTTTGTGCTTTACAGACAAGAAATGAGCTTACTGTTAACCTGTGATAGATCCAGCACCAGAATGTTAGCCTCCCAGTACTCAGCCCAGTGTTCTTCCCACGTTGCTAGAAAACTGAGTCCTTGGGTTTTTCCAACATCAGCTTTTAGAATGATGCTTTAACTATTTCCCCTTGGGCTCAGAGAAGAAGCAAGGTTCCCTTCTCTGTTTCACTACCCTGCCCAATCTTAAGCTTTGCCTTAACTGCACTGCATATTCTTTAACTATTGAGTTGATAACAGGGAATAGCTCTTCAAAAATGTAGGAAAGTGAAACAAACACTACGGTGGGTGATGAGAATCAGGTGCTCACTCATCTCCATTGTTCCCGTCCACTTTTGAAGTTTTATCTCAAATACTTTGGAAGAGAAAAGACATTTGACTCATGCAACCTGGAAGAATTCTTAAGAGCATTTGGACTTTGTGACCTCCTGCCATATTTCATTCTCTTCATTCTGAGTAAAGTTAACCACAAATTGTTGACTAAAGAATTTTCTCTAGGCTTTAGACTTCTTCCTAAACTAAGTGGACCACTTTCATCTGCACTCTAACATACTACTGCATGGATGAGCAAACATCCAAAAAGCTCTAAAGATGTGTATTAAGTCAGAAAGTTTTCCAATTCATTAACATTGAAGAGTGAAGCATGGTCATTATATTCACTGCCAAATTTCAAGGAAATTGACCAAGTACCTGACTTCGTAGTCATTGGCTATGAAGAAGAAAACTGGAGCAGCAAAACATAAAGCAGCTAATAATCTGATAGCAGTGAAAGAAGAGCCAAAGAGAAGACTAGGGATGAATTACAGCAAGGCCGTCTCACTGTACCTGGTTGAGTAAGTGCTAGAATGGGAAATCCAAGATCAAGTTCCATGTTCCATGGGTTATGTTACATAGAGTGCCAGGAGCACTTGCAGACTTAAGAAAGCTTCCATTGGCTTTCTTTTCATTCCACAACAGAGGGGAAAGAAGATACTGTCAGAAAGTGCCTGGGCACCTTTGAATTTGTATAAGGATACAAGAGGCTCCTCAGGCTATTTATTACTGTGGTTGGATTTTCCACTGAGACCAGTTTTGCAGGTGGTTTTTCTAAAACAGCAAGCATTGAGTCTGGCTGACATTCCAAGCTCTATCCTCATTCAAGTGGATACTACAAACTTCAGTATTGTCTAAGGACCACAGTTAGATTTCATAATATCCAGAGATTACCAAATTCTTTGTACAACCTCTAATTTTTGACATTTTCCACTTTGCTTTCAAACTTTAAATATGTCATTGCTATTTTTACCCCTTCTCTAGTTTATTTGGTCCTTAAGACTGTTGCTTAAGTTAATTTCTTCATCAATGAGAGAAAAATATTACAGAAAGAAGACATTCTCAGATAAATATTTCCTAGCTAGATTCTGTCCAGTGGAATTACAAGAGGTCCATGATGCAAGACACCTCTGAGCAAAGCTTGAAGGATACATAGACACATGGTTTATAAGGTTTGGAATCTGCGAATTATAGCTATGCCCTGGCAGAGACATCAAGATGGCACTTTTATTGGTGTGTTCCAGAAAGGCACTGGACAACAGAAGAGGGGTATGCGTCTGAAGCTCAGAGCTGACAGAGAGGTGGAAGGGACTTATACAAGTCAAACAGGGGAGGTGACCAGGGAAAGTCAGTGGATTATATAGGTGCTCACTGTTAGAGCCTCCCTGTCCATCAGCCCTCTACCCCTGGTTTTTGGCCATTTCCCTAATATCTCCTGGCCTGCCAACAGCTAGCAGAGGCTACCCCAGGGAAACACGGAGACACTGATGTGTGGAAGCCATGGTGGTAGCAAGATCAGGTTAGGTTTCAGTGAAGCCATTTAAGTTTCAGTGGAAAGATTTTTTTTTTTTTTTTTTTTGCTCAATAACACATTCATACCAACTGAACAGGAAGCAGACAAGTTCAGTACAAGTTCAACTTGCAACCCCACCTCTTCCTTGTGCCATGGTTTAAGACAGGCTGCAGGACCTAAACTTAGTTTCACATTACACCCACACATACTTTGGCTCCATTGTAAAGAGAGGTCAGCAGACAGCATATAAAACATGAAATACAAATCAGAGTTCTTGTGGACACATTGCCAGGAGATCTAATCACTGGCAAATTCTACCTCTCAGGACTGTAGTCTTTGGCTCACCTCCGCTGCCTGCCCCAGATGGCCCGTAGGTGGAGAGTGCAAGACCAGGCCCTTCTATATCCCAGGACTCATGCTCATCACGTTCTCAGTGACAAACAATCTGAAGTGACGGTGTGACAGCAAAAGCAGATGGCAGTCATAATTTTAGTCATTTCTCATATTTCTCCATTTTTTTTACAAACCAGGAAACGGCTGATGGTATTTGAAGTGAGATGTCAGTGACCAGCAGGGAGGACATTCCAGCAATAGTGAAGTAACAAGGGTGAACAAAGTCAGCTGGACATGACAAATGTCAGATTAGATCAATATTCAAGTCATACACATGATAAATAGAAATGGCAGTGAAGTATAAGAAAGGCGGTAGATATGTATATTTGATGATACCACACCAGCACTTCAAAGGTTCCTGACACAGAAAAGGAATTCCAGGATCAAATAGAATCAATAAAAACTGGGTTAAACAAAGCCGGATTTCTTTGTGCAGGATTTCTCAGAGCCTTTAGTGTGCTGTTGTCTATCACAGATCTCCAAGAAGCAATTTCACCTTTTATTATAGACATTCATTAACATCTCATGGGACATGTCTTCATCTGATAAATACTAAACAGTTGCAATATTGTATGATTTCTATACAATATGAGGCTTTAAGAAAATAATTACCAACATTTCTATTCATTCCATTATTTTAAGTTCTACCATTTGTTTGAGTAATGATCAGATCAGATCAGATCAGTCGCTCAGTAGTGTCCGACTCTTTGCGACCCCATGAACCGCAGCACGCCAGGCCTCCCTGTCCATCACCAGCTCCCGGAGGTCACTCAGACTCGCATCCATCGAGTCAGTGATGCCATCCAGCCATCTCATCCTCTGTCGTCCCCTTCTCCTCTTGCCCTCAATCCCTCCCAGCATCAGAGTCTTCTCCAATGAGTCAACTCTTCGCATGAGGTGGCCAAAATACTGGAGTTTCAGCTTTAGCATCATTCCTTCTAAAGAAATTCCAGGATTGATCTCCTTCAGAATGGAGTATCTAACAGACGATGTTAGAAAAACTTATCTAAAAAAATGAAAAATGATGTAAAGCAACTAAATTTTGATCTAACAATTGACCAATAAACCATCATCCTTATAAAGTCAATGCTTTCAAAAACAGAAAGTAAGTTCTGGAAAATACTGAACATGATTGAGTAAAGATTTACAATGTAAAAGAACTAGCGGGAAAACTGCCAAGGAGAATAACTTATATGTGGATTCAGAAGAATTATGTAGTTGATGAAAGATTGTCATTGGTAATGTGCTTATTATATTATCTCCAGCAATAGCTACTTCCTCATTAGCTCATGTATTAAGATGCTCACTTCCTTTAAATAGTCACTGATGTCTCAAATATCAGCCTTTTGGGTTTATTATTTTTTTTACTATAACAATATGGGGAAAGACTATACCTGAGATTAAAAAATAAGAGGCCCATGAATATGCCGTGTAATATACTTTTGAAAACTTGAAAATCTACAGAAGGAAATATTAATAAAGTAACAAATTTTAAATGATAATAAACTGTTCTCTTGAAAAGAAATGGAAAATCTTTTAATACTCTTAGCAAAGAAATGTTTTCAGAAATGTAGACCTGAATATTATTCAAAACTATTTTGCTATTTAATATATTTTGTAGACTGAGATAGACAAGCCCTTGTGAAAGTATTTTTGCTCATTCGTGTCCAGCTCTTTTGTGACCCCATGGACTATAGCCCACCAGGCTTCTTCTGGTCATGGAATTCTCCAGGCAAGAATACAGGAGTGGATTGCCATTCCCATCCCCAGGGTATCTTCCCAACCCAGGGATCGAACTTGGGTCTCCTGCATTGCAGGCAGATTCTTTACTGTCTGGCCACCAGAGAAGCCTAAGATAAACCCCTATGAAGCATTATTACCTTAAACTAATTAAATTTTAATTAAGCAAATTTGCTTCATCTCTGAAATATAAATATGTTTGTATATTTAGTTACCAGAACAGTGGTGTGAGATTGGGATGTTGACAGTGAAAAAGAATGCCTGGTTGTCAATTTTTGCTGTTGTTATCAAATTCCTATGGGTTTTTAAACTTGCTCTATAGTACTTTGGGCTTCCCTGATAGCTCAGCTGGTAAAGAATCTGCCTGCAATAAGGGAGACCTGGATTCGATCCCTGGGTTGGGAAGATCCCCTGGAGAAGGGAAAGGCTACCCACTCCAGTATTCTGGCCTGGAGAATTCCATGGACTGTATAGTCCATGGGGATGCAAAGGGTTGGACACAACTGAGTGACTTTCACTTCACTTCATGGTACCTTAGGGCTTCTCTGACAGCTCAGTTGGTAAAGAATCTGCCTGCAATGCAGGAGACCCTGGTCCGATTCCTGAGTCGGGAAGATCCCCTGGAGAAGCGATAGGATACCCACTCCAGTATTCTTGGACTTCCCTTGTGGCTCAGCTGGTAAAGAATCTGCCTGCAGTGTGGAAAACCTGGGTTCAATCTTTGGGTTGGGAATATCCCCTGGAGAAGGAAAAGGATACCCACTCCAGTATTCTGGCCTGAGGAATTCCAGGGAATAAAGTTTTAGAGAAGGAAATGGCAACCCACTCCAGTATTCTTGCCTGGAAAATCCCATGGACAGAGGAGCCAGGCAGGCTACAGTCCATGGGGTCACAAAGAGTTGGACATGACTGAGAAACTTCACTTTCTTTCTTTCTATGGTACCTTAGAACATGAGATTCTGACTAGCTTTCTTACATACACAGACATGTGTGTATTTATGTATAAGTGTGTGTATGTGTGTGTACATATGTGTATATGCACTCCTTGGTTCTTTCACTTAAACTGTATTGGAGGTCAAGTTGTATCAATGCATGTAAAGCTGCCTTATAATGTTTTAGATGGCTGCTTAATATTCCATTTTATGGCTATTTCATAGCTTAATTAACTGGTTGTCTGCTTTTAAAATGTTAGATTTTATTGGATTTTGTTTTCGCTTTCACTATTACAAAAATGTTACAAAATATGTCTGTAGATACTTGAATGTTTGAGTATGTCCATATGATTAATTACTAAAAATAAAACTGCCAAAGCAGAGTCTGTGCATTTTTGAGTTAGCTAGATATTTTTAAAATTTATCCTTCCAACAGGTTTTTACACCAAGACTAACTACCCTCAAGACAACCTGATTCCCCTTTTCTGTATCTGGCTCTTATTTTTGGACTCCAGCCTGTTCCATAAATTATTGTAACTTTACAGTTGGCTTTATTTTCTCTAGGGTGAGTTTTCTTTCCTTATTCTTTCCCATTCTGACAATTCTTGCATGTTTATTTTCTAATATGAAATTTAGAATCAGTTTGAATAGATCTAAAAACTTAGCAAGAATTAATATACTTATGACCTGGAATTTCTCTTCAAGAACAAGCTATGTCTTTCTATTTATTCACCTGTTTTATATTTTCAGTAGAATTTTTAATTTTTATTTACATAAATCTTGCATACTTTCTTTTTGTATTACTTCTAGGTATTTTATCTCTTTCTCTCTATTGTAAATGGGACATTTTCTTCTGATACATTTTTACCTATGTGCATAAAATTTTTTTTTGATTTTGGCTTATTAATTACTAATGTTTTCTCAGTTGTCTTATGGATGTAAGGTTCTCAGTAGATTATCTTGAATATTCAAGTATAAGATTATATCATTTGTAAGTAACTGTCATTTTACCCTCCTTTCTAATTTTATACACTCAATTTTTAAAACTTATTTAATAGCATTGGCTAGTATCTCTAGGACAAGAACAAAAAAAAACATTTTAAACTCTATGGCCCACTTGTATACCAAACTCCCTAACAATATTTCATAAATAAACACCTAGGTGGTGGAACAGAGAAGGCAATGGCACCCCACCCCAGTACTCTTGCCTGGCAAATCCCATGGACGGAGGGGCCTGGTGGGCTGCAGTCCATGCTGTCGCTAGGAGTCGGACATGATTGAGCGACTTCACTTTATTTTTCACTTTCATGCATTGGAGGAGGAAATGGCAACCCACTCCAGTGTTCTTGCCTAGAGAATCCCAGGGACTGAGGGGCCTGGTGGGCTGCCGTCTATGGGGTCCCACAGAGTCGGACACGACTGAAGTGATTTAGCAGCAGCAGCAGCTGCCGCCACTGCCGCCACTAAGTCACCTCAGTCATGTCCGACTCTGCGCGACCCCATAGACGGCAGCCCACCAGGCCCCTCAGTCCCTGGGATTCTCTAGGCAAGAATACTGGAGTGGGTTGCCATTTCCTCCTCCAATGCATGAAAGTGAAAAGTGAAAGTGAAGTCGCTCAGTCGTGTCTGACTCTTAGCGACCCCATGGACTGCAGCCTACCAGGCTCCTCCGTCCATGAGACCTTCCAGGCAAGAGTACTGGGGTGGGGTGCCACTGCAGCAGCAGGTGGTGAAAAATTTTTGTCTTCCTCTCCCATGATGATGTCTCACTGTCCAGATGCTTCTCATTTCTAGGTTATTTATTATCTAGAGGAAATAACCTCTAGATTATTTGAGGAAAAAGGAACAAAGAAGCAGTTTCTTCTTATGTAGCAGTTTTACCTAAATTGTCACCCTAAACTCTTTTTGGTAGATTAAATTTAAAGTTCATGTTTCTATAGAGAAACTACAAATCTTAAAGCTCCGGGAAGCTAAAGAAAACCTCTGACCCTTTTGAAGCATTCCATGAGATTTGAATGAATCTCCTCTGTCTTCAGTGCTTTGGATGTCTGTATGGAATACTGAAATAGAGAGCTGCTAGTGTAGCAAGATAACCGATAGAGAATTTATTTTCTGACATCTTAAGACAATAGCTGAGCTTGAGATCCAAGTCTGGTATTCCCTAACACAGAAAGTAATTTGTGACTTTGGTGTTCAGGTGTGAAACAGAAGATGTAAAGCCACCTGAAGGCAATTCTTCATTTAGTGTTTTTCTGGAAATATGAACTTACTAGGAAAGGCTGACATTGAAGTTTGAATTGAGGGAAGGACCTGACACAGAAAGGATGAATATCCTAAGAGTGGGAAGAGATCAACTTAGAAGGGGCATCCCCTCCTACAGCAAAGATTCGTACTCCGTTTCCATGCTGCACATAATGGGGAATGGCTATGTGACATCTTAGCTTGGTTTTCTGATATGGAAGAACTAAGACAAAGACTAATATCATCAAACTTTGCTTGGGAGATGCAAGCCCAGGGCAGTTAGGGTAAGGAAAACAGGGAGAGGGAGTGCGGAAAGAGGGAGTGCGGAAAGATGAGAAACAATGTGATACAATGAATTACGAACAGAATTCCACTTCAGAAAGCATGAAGATATCACAGGCTGCTCAGCAGGCATGTTCAGTTGGCATGAAGGTCTCCTCCTGGTGAGTTTGCAAGGAGAAACTACACCTTGTAGAAGTCTGCACGGACCAAAAAAGACAGGTAATTAATCTTGGTTCTCTCCCATTTCTCAGTGGTCAAGATTCTCCTCCTAGAGAGGCAACTCTATGAACGTCTGTGTTTCTCTTCCACTGGCCCCTTGGTGGCACTCTGAAAATCATATTCCATATCCTGCCAGATGGTATATCATCCAAGCCTGAAATACAGGGGCAGTGATATTCAGATGAAGCATCAGCCAAGGGAGGTGAAGGAGGAGACAACTGGGAGGACTGGAAAAGTCATACAAGATTTGTGTTCCCACAGAGTGCAGGGCCAGGCCTGAAAGCAGCAACTGCAAAGACAGCCACAACTGTGCTTGAGTCTCATTGTTCATACACATCTTTGCATAATCCTAGGGATCCAAACCTGACATCTCAGAGACCAGAGGCTCAGAGTCAGATTTAATAAGATGTTTTTGAAATAGGGCAATGTGACATCTCTTCCCATTGAAAGTTGGGAAGGAAATTCATCAGCTATACTAGAAAAAAATACAGCACAATCATATGGCATATAGCAAGGGCTCATTTTACTGATTCAAAATTCTTTCAAATTCCCATGAACCTTCCTAAAATTGTTCAAGGAGAGCAATAAAGAATTTTGTTGACATTCCTTACTTTGAATTTAGATCAGATCAGATCAGTCACTCATTCATGTCCGACTCTTTGCGACCCCATGAATCACAGCACGCCAGGCCTCCCTGTCCATCACCAACTCCCGGAGATCACTCAGACTCACATCCATCAAGTCAGTGATGCCATCCAGCCATCTCATCCTCTGTCGTCCCCTTCTCCTCTTGCCCTCAATCCCTCCCAGCATCAGAGTCTTCTCCAATGAGTCAACTCTTCACATGAGGTGGCCAAAGTACTGGAATTTCAGCTTTAGCATCATTCCTTCCAAAGAAATCCCAGGGCTGATCTTCAGAATGGACTGGTTGGATCTCCTTGCAGTCCAAGGGACTCTCAAGAGTCTTCTCCAACACCACAGTTCAAAAGCATCAATTCTCCGGCACTCAGCCTTCTTCACAGTCCAGCTCCCACATCCATACATGACCACAGGAAAGACCATAGCCTTGACTAGGCAAAACCTTTGTTGGCAAAGTAATGTCTCTGCTTTTGAATATGCTATCTAGGTTGGTCATAACTTTCCTTCCAAGGAGTAAGTGTCTTTTAATTTCATGGCTGCAATCACCATCTGCAGTGATTTTGGAGATCAGAAAAATAAAGTCTGACACTGTTTCCACTGTTTCCCCATCTATTTCCCAGCAAGTGATGGGACCAAATGCCATGATCTTCGTTTTCTGAATGTTGAGTTTTAAGCCAACCTTTTCACTCTCCACTTTCACTTTCATCAAGAGGCTTTTTAGTTCCTCTTCACTTTCTGCCATAGGGGTGGTGTCATCTGCATATCTGAGGTTATTGATATTGCTCCCAACAATCTTGATTCCAGTTTGTGTTTCTTCCAGTCTAGCATTTCTCATGATGTACTCTGCATATAAGTTAAATAAACATGGTGACAATATACAGCCTTGACGTACTCCTTTTCCTATTTGGAACCAGTCTGTTTTTCCATGTCCAGTTCTAACTGTTGCTTCCTGACCTGCATACAAATTTCTCAAGAGGCAGATCAGGTGGTCTGGTATTCCCATCTCTCTCAGAATTTTCCACAGTTTATTGTGATCTACACTGTCAAAGGCTTTGGCATAGTTAATAAAGCAGAAATAGATGTTTTGCTGGAACTCTCTTGCTTTTTTGATGATCCAGCGGATGTTGGCAATTTGATCTCTGATTGCTCTCCCTTTTCTAAAACCAGCTTGAACATCAGAAAGTTCACAGTTCACATATTGCTGAAGCCTGGCTTGGAGAATTTTGAGCATTACTTTACTAGTGTGTGAGATAAGTGCATTGTGCGGTAGTTTGAGCATTCTTTGGGATTGCCTTTCTTTGGGATTGGGATGAAAACTGACCTTTTCCAATCTTGTGGCCACTGCTGAGTTTTCCAAATTTGCTGGCATATTGAGTGCAGCACTTTCACAGCATCATCTTTCAGGATTTGGAATAGCTCCACTGGAATTCCATCACCTCCACTAGCTTTGTTCATAGTGATGCTTTCTAAGGCCCACTTGACTTCACATTCCAGGATGTCTGGCTCTAGGTCAGTGATCACACCATCATGATTATCTGGGTCATGAAGATCTTTTTTGTACAGAACTGTAATCTTCTTCTTGAATTTAGAAGAAAGGAGCAAAAATATCACAAAAAAGAACTTTCTATCTGTTTCTATTGTCATCCTTACCTTCATTTAATTTTGATATGTGGTCTCCACTTTCTAAAGAGCAGTGTCTTAACTCAGATTCCAACAAGAGCTTAATACGTGTTAGATATTTTCATTTTTTCATTTGACCCTCATGACAACCCCTTATGGTTGTATAACTTGTCTATATTTCATAGAATCTAACTGTAGAAAATGAGATCTTAGATTAAGTTGCTCAAAGTCACATTGCTGGTAAATAGCACAGACAGATCTTAGAAAAGATTCTGAAAAGTACCCAAAATAATCGATCACTAATGCATGTGAAAATATCAAAGTGAAGAAAGCACTAAGAATTACATAGACTATTTTTCCTTACCTGTTATGAACCTTAAGAAAAATTTAATAATAACTTTGTACTAATATGAAGTTAATCATATGAGACTCTTTTTTTCCTTTCAGTGAGACACTAGCATTATTTTTTTAAAAAAGAATTAGCACCAAGTAATAAACTTTTTTAATATTACTCAAATTAATAAATCCATCGTCTGGAGAGATGAAGCGTACATCACTACCAGGAATTGCAATAGGAACTGCAATTTTAAAATTTGATCAAGTTAAATGTTGTTTGTTTGCTACAGATAAAAAATGACATTCACAAATGAAATGGTCACATCTTTTCAGCATGATTCCTCATTTTTCAGTATTTATTGTACAAGTATTGTGTGTCATATTATGGACTTTATTGCATACATTCATCATTACTGGATATGATGTTGAAAATAGGGCTTTGTTTTCTTCTTTCACGTTGGCTCAGAAAGGGCAGTCACACACATGTGAATGGACTGAGCATGATAATGAATCATGGAACAAAGGACTGGCATTTTATTTAGCACAAGTAGAGAAGGTTTCATTTGCATAATTACCTAACATTTTTTTTGTCTCACAACTTTGGTGTGACATACAGTAGTCACTGGGATGTTTTCGTTAATTTAGAAAAGTAACTCTAACTATGATGAGGATGCCTTGGAATGTGGCTTAAAGATGTGCCCTTCAGGATAAAGCACTCGACCTTTTAGAAAGGGCAAGAAAAGTTTTTCATTTTTATATGTAAGTTTGCTAAAAGAGAGTGCATTATTTGTCAGCATAAAGTCTATTGTACTTTCTGTTCAGTCATAGAAAGCTGTGAACAACACATTCAAATGTACTGCTGCTGCTGCTAAGTCGCTTCAGTCATGTCCGACTCTGTGCAACCCTTGAGACAGCAGCCCACCAGGCCTCCCCATCCCTGGGATTCTCCAGGCAAGAACACTGGAGTGGGTTGCCATTTCCTTTTCCAATGCATGAAAGTGAAAAGTGAAGTCACTCAGTCATGTCCGACTCTAGCGACCCCATGGACTGCAGCCTACCAGGCTTCTCCGTCCATGGAATTTTCCAGGCAAGAGTACTGGAGTGGGGTGCCATTGCTTTTTCCTAGTCAAATGTACACAAATGCATTAATCTCAATATTGATGTAAGATTAGTGTGATGTATGAGTGCTTAGTCATGTCTGACTCTTTGCAACCCTATAGACTGTAGCCCACCAGACTCCTCTGTCCATGGGATTTTCCAGGCAAGAATACTGGAGCAGGTTGTCATTCCCTATTCCAGTGGATCTTTCCAACCCAAGGATCAAACCTGCAGCTCCATGTCCCCTTCATTACAGGTGGATTCTTTACCTCTGAGCCACTGGGGAAGCCAAACTCAATATTGCTCTGTCTCAAATCTATAATAAGACTAGTTCATATTCACCTGAAGCAATTTATTCTAAATTGGCCAAATATACACAGAAAATCCCATTCTTATCCCAACGTCCTGATGTATTTGTAATAAAGCAAGGAATCTGCTTTTTTCTTTCCTCGATTTCGGGTTAGTATTTATCATGTGTGGTATGAAAACAAAGAATGTGAAAAACAAAGAAATGATGTCTTCTAAAGACAAAATCAAAAACCTCATTTTGACATTGCCCCTATAGAACAGCCAGGGTGATTTTCCTATAATATAAATCTGATCACATCACTCTTCTGAGTGAAGCCATTTGATGACTTCTCACTTCTCTTATTGAGCAAACTCTCATCCTACTTGTAGCCATACGACCGCTTGAGTTAACAGTCCAGCCACACTGCCCACCTGACATGCCGCTCTGCATTGTTCTCTTTCCTACCTTTTGTCCTCAGCTGATGATACTGTCCATGCCTATGACACCTTCTCTATCACTGCCTCCCCTACCCACATATAGAATACCGCACTTACTTGCCTTTTTACTTCTCAGTCTCCCTCATAAGCTGTAAGTTCCTTGAAAGCAAGAACTGGAATTTGTACCATGTTATATCCCCAAGACCAGGCTTAATGCCTGAAATATAGTAACCGCTCATTTATAGAGTGCATGAATGGAGATCTTACTATCCTCAAACTACTTACAAGTGATTAACATGTGACAGGGCAACTGTTGAGGTTTCTGCTAACCTGTAACAGACCAATCATATGATATTATGATTTGCTTGACATCTGTTATGGTAAAGGATGAGAGGTTCAGTGTTCCATTTCCCAGACTTCCCTGATGTAAGGCATGACTAGATATATGACCTTGAGAAGTTACTTCACCTTTCCATGCCTGAGTTTCCTCATCTGTAAAATGAAGATGATTTCTTGTGATGTTGTTGGAAGGATGAAATGTTAATAAAGCATAAATGTTGTTTAGCACTGGGCTGGAAATATAGTAAAAACATCATAAGTGTTTGCCATTGTAATCAGTGCTTGTAACACACAAAGACTGCCAGTAAGTCTTGTTTCATTTGAAAATTTTCACCTGCACAATTATCTCATTCTTTTTTCTCCACATGGAGAAAGACCATTTCTAAGGTCTTTTCAGCTCTAAAATAGGTTGTAAAATGTGTTCAGAAAATTATGCATTTGTAATAACCCAGAATTAAAGGGAGCAAGGTGGGAGAGACTCTCAAGATGGCCCTAATGGATATAAAGAACAGGGAAGCAGTACGTTCCAAAATAAAATTTCCAAAAGAGCAGTTATGGGGGATCAAGGACATAAAAGATGATCCGACAAAAAGCATTGCATTTTTATTTCTTCTTATTAACTGTTTCAGCTATCAGAAAGGAGATACCCTCATGATGACTTTAGCCTTTGTGTGTTGGTAATTTCAATTATCTGCACAGAGGAAGACAATAAAACAGTTGGTCTCTAGTCTCCCTGTGGAAATAGAAAGGATCCTATTGTAGAACTTACAAAACCACTGTCAAATTAAGCTGAGTCATTTAGGATTGCATTTGGTGGCATGGAACAGAAACCAACCAGAGCAGCTTAAACAAGCAGAAGGCTATAGATCTCATTTTACAAGGACTCTACAGGTGGACAGTCCAAGGCTGAAACAATTGTTCAAGGAAAAAAGCTCTTTCTATACCATATTTTGTCATCCTTAACATGGGATCCTTTGTCTTATGATCACAGGATGGCTGCTGCTCCCTCATGTATAAAGTTCTCATTCCAGGCAGGAGGAAAGGGAAAGGGCAAAGGACAACAGACACAGGCCAGGTGAGATTTTTCACCTTTTATTAGAAAAAGTGGGATTTTATTTTTTGGAAGCTCCACCAGTAGACTTTCTTAACATTTCACCGGCCAAGAGTGGGTCATATGACCACCACTAGTTGCAAGGAATTTTGGGCACATTGCCACTTTAAACAAAAGCATGGAATTCTTATACCACAGAGACAGATAAAATAGACTCAGTGTAGGGAATTAGCATGTCTATCACAAGCCTCCTAGTCAATAAAGTAAATTAGGCTTGACTAACACACAAGGAAACACATAATATAAATGTTGTTTGGTGACATCTGAAGTTAGATTAAGAAAAACAGGCTGACAACAAGACAACAATTCTACGTCGCTTAGAAATTAATCAGATTTAACCTTCCTTCTGCTTCGACTTCTTGGCCTCCCTTCCATCTCCTGTCCCCTGCCCAAAAAGAAAATTGCATTTAGCATACCAAAAATCTATTACCACTGAGCCAAAAACTTTCCAAATAGATTTATATGCCATGTTATTTAACATTTTTCAAGTTAACAACTCTCAATTTTTTCTACTCATTTTTCTCAGATCTTCATAACACATTTCTATGATAAATTTGTCACAGTGTTTCTCAATTTCTTTCCTTTCTACCATTACTCTTCTGAGGGTGACAGAAATAAATGTTCCCAATTGTTAAGTCCCCAGAGATTCTGGACTGTAGGATCCACAGTTACTCCTTTGTCTTTTCAATATTTTGTGATACACAGTCTAAAATATAGGGAAGCTCAATATAGGGAATGCACAACATATATAAAGGAAATCTCTAGAAGTAAATACTGTGTTGACTTTAAAAAGAAAAGTGAGGAAATGTGAAGGCCAGCAAGTTTCCTATGTGTAAATATGCATCTAATTCAAAACAGTTGTATAACATTATCTAGGAGATATTCAAAACATAATCCAAAGAGATATCCCTAAATAGTCAAAGCTCTAAATTTTCTAAAACAAGAAAATATCCAGAAAATTCAAAGCCAGAATTCTAGTATCAAAAATTGCCCTTGAACTTGGAATGCCCAAAATAATATCATGAAAATGGGTGAAAGCTTGACACAATCTGCTGAGAGAATCTGGCAGTTAACCCTTACATTTTGCCTATTGATTATTTCCAGATAACTTAAGGAAAATTGCCTGTGCAAATCAGATTCTCTAGATTTTAGGGATGATCCAACAGGCTCCAAATGCTCCTTTACACAGTCACTGAGACTATACATTTGTGAAGGAGTGATAATCACATAGGAATTTGATCAAAATTTTAGCCTAGGATGAAGAAATATATTTAATCGCTGCTGCATAATCAGTTCCGTTAATACAGAAAAGTTGTTTTCGGGTTGATAAAAAGACAAAGCAATCCATGAAATGATAGTTCAAGACTTGGACGCATACAAGTTACAAAACCACTCAAACCATTCTCTGCACTCTAACAAGAAAAACAGGTACTTGAGCACCAGGAAAGGTGTGCGCTGACCTCATGCCTTCAAGGACAAAAAATTGTTTGCTCTTGTTGTTCTTGCTGTTGTTTTTTGTTTATTAATTTTTAATGTTCTCTTAAATTGCTGAGTAATATGTTTTTAGTTTCTCATTCCATGTTCTGGAGGTAAAAATACATCTACTATATAAATATAATTATCCAAGTTCCAGGATCACTTAAAGAAAATTAATGACACATTTGTCCAGACCACATGCCACTATGGCTGGTTGAAACCAGAGTCAAAGAAAGCATACTCTGTTAATAACAGTAGAGAAAAAACAATGGAAGCTGATAATAAACCACTAGCCCATTGGAAGAGATACATTTAAACAGGACCAAAAGAAATGCCAGTCTGTTGAGAATGAAAATCTGGAATCACTTTTCAGTTGGCTGAAAAAACCAGAAAATACTAGTATATGCAAATGATAGAGTCTCTCCTAGCCCACTATCAGATTCTGCCTCTAAAATGTAACAATTAATATTTTAAACTATGGTGCAACATCAAGTCTGTGCTGTTGAGCTATTGATATTCACCATGGAAGAGACAATAGTCACTACATTTCCCAGCCATCTTTGCAGCAAGGAGGAAATGACATGGCTGAGTCCCCACCAATGGGGATTTGAGTTGAAGGAAACCTTCCTACTAGTTCAAGCCAATTAAAATGTTCATGTGAGTTGTCCACACTCCTCTCTGCTATCCACATGGCTAGAAGTAAAGCCCTCCAAAATGACAGTTTCAAAGTGAAACCAACCCAGATCCCTGAGTCACTGTTGGAACAGAGGTTCTGAACTGACTTGTTTGACTTGTCTCATTCTATGCCAAGAGCAGGACAGAGTTGAGTTGAAATTAGGTTTGAACTTATTTGAGTGTGTTCTCATATTTCTCTCCACTTAGAGGAATGAATGGTCACACTTGTGAAAATGGAAATTTTCTCTTTTCTTTTTTCATTTCTCTTTTAAAGAAAAAGGTTTTAAAAATTCATCAGTTTGATAAGTCAAGGACAAAAAGTGCTCTTTGTCCTAACATGATTGAAAGTGAAAATGACGTTGCTTAGTCATGTCCGACTCTTTGCGACCCCGTGGACTGTAGCCTACCAGGCTCCTCGGTCCATGGGATTCTCCAGGCAAGAATACTAGAGTGGGTTGCCATTTCCTTCTCCAATGCATGCATGAATGCATGCATGCTAAGTCATTTCAGTTGTGTCTGACTCTGTGCGACCCCATGGACAGCAGCCCACCAGGCTCCCCTGCCCACGGGATTCTCCAGGCAAGAATACTGTAGTGGGTTGGCATTTCCTTCTCCATTAATAGCATGACTGTCACATATTAAAAAACTGATACATGAGTTCATTCAGCAAACATTTATTGAATGCTGCTGAGAATCAGGTACAGTTCTAGGCATTTGGCACATGTCAGAGAACCAAAGAAATAAAGAGCACTGCCTTGAAGGAATGTAGATTTCTGTCAATTGCCAAATTACGTTAAAACAATACCTCTTTTAAAAAAAAAATAATCATTCTCTCGATCAAATAGTTTTAAAAAAGAATTTCTCCAATAGTTCAAATTTTTTTTTTTTTTTTTTTTTTTTTTGCAGGGGAAAATGGACAAAGGAAAGGATCAATGAGGGTGGGAGGGAAATGGGAAGAAAGAAGGGGAGTGATGGTGGGGAGGAGTATATGTAATTTCTTAACCAATGGCTTTCTGTTTTTAATCACAAAGAACACTTAAAAAAATCATGGTGAGTTCATCTTATATTAGGAGGTTTGTTCTCGAAATGAAAAGTTCAGGAAACAAAAAGTCCAGTTTGGGTGTCCTCATCTTTAGGCACATCTTGGTATTTTGTATTGGTAGGTCTATCTTTACCACAATATATTATTTAGGACAGGATCACATTTGTCACCTCTTCCTCCCTACTACCCAAAGTGGTACCAAACCCACAAAATAGTCAATAAACCTCTACAGAGTGAGCAAATAAGTCTTTTTTTTTTTTTTTAAACTCTCCTAAGTGAACTGAAATTTGAGGCTCATAAGTAAATATGTTTTCCTCTTTACTTTGTCTATTACAGCCAGATTATATGAGTGGGGTGTTAAAGTCTCCCACTATTATTGTATTGCTCTAGAGAATGTCCTTTAGTTTTTGTTGGAGAAATGGTTTAGTGATGCAAAATTCTCTCAACTTTTGCTTATCTGTGAAGCTTTTGATTTCTCCTTCATATTTGAATGAAATCCTTGCTGGATACAATAATCTAGGCTGTAAGTTATTTTCCTTCATCACTTTAATTACGTCTTGCCATTCCCTCCTGGCTTGGAGAGTTTCTATTGAAAGATCAGCTGTTGTCCTTATGGGAATTCCCTTGTGAGTTATTTGATGTTTTTCCCTTGCTGCTTTTAATATTTGTTCTTTATATTTAATCTTTGTTAATTTGACTAATATGTGTCTTGGGGTGTTTCGCCTTGGGTTTATCCTGTTAGGGACTCTCTGGATTTCTTGAACTTGAGTGGTTATTTCCTTCTCCATTTTAGGGAAGTTTTCAACTATTATCTCCTCAAGTATTTCCTCATGATCTTTCTTTTTATCTTCTTCTTCTGGAACTCCTATGATTCGAATGTTGTAGCGTTTGATGTTATCCTGGAGGTTTCTGAAATTGTCCTCATTTCTTTTGATACGTTTTTCTTTTTTCTCGTCTGATTCATTTATTTCTAGGATTCTATCTTCTAGTTCACTAATCCTATCTTCTGCCTCTGTTATTCTACTATTTGTTGCCTCCAGGGTGTTTTGGATCTCATTTATTGCATTATTCATTATGTGTTGACTCTTTTTTATTTCTTCTAGGTCCTTGTTAAACCTTTCTTGCATCTTCTCAATCCTTGTCTCCAGACTCTTTAACTGTGATTCTATTTTGATTTTGAGATTTTGAATTAATTTCGCTATCATTGTTCGGAATTCTTTATCAGGTAGATTCCCTATCTCTTCCTCTTTGGTTTGGTTTGGTGGAGATCTATCCTGTTCCTTTAGCTGCTGGGTATTCTTTTGTCTCTTCATTTTGTTAAAATTGCCAAATTTAGAGTGTCCTTACTATATTCTGGTAGTTTGTTGAATTCTCTTTATTGAGGCGGTTTACAGGTCTTTTCAATATCTGATCTCTGCCTTGTTACAGAGGGGGCGGAGATGGACACCCAAATCTAAACCGGCCAGGTTCAGGCACTCAGATAATCCTCGGAAGCACAGACTTGGTTGAGTCTGCGTTTTATGCCCTTCCCAGATCCGAGTAGCGCAGGTGATGAAATGTTCAGCGAGCGCAGGTGCTGCGACTTATCGCCTCTCCGCCGCTCAGTTTTCTGGGTATACAAACAGCGCACTTTCTCAGGCAGATGTTGACCATCCAGAGCCCCAAGAAGCGTGAGTCAGCACAGAAACCTACTCACAGTTCCGTTAGACAGTGTCTCTCTAGGGCTATAATTGCCCGCCTCTGGCCCTGGCTGCCTGTCACGGGAGTGGGACGGCCTGCAGCCGGCCAACTCTGTGCAGCCCTTTGTTCTGTAGGTAGTCCTGGTGGTGTCTTAAGTTAGGGCTGGCTTTTGATGTAGTAGATAACCGACAGTCTGGTCATTTTGCTCAGATAGCGCCCGAGATAGCCAGGCCAAATCCTTTCTCAAAGCAATGCAGGCCTCGCCGCTCCTCCTAGCCCAGCCCCCACTTGCCAATAGCAAATGCTGGTGTCCGCGCCAGTTCTCCGCAAAAGGAGTTACCGCAGGGCTCGTTTTCTCGTTTTGAAGACAATGAGCTGTCTTTCTAAGTGCCTGATGTCCTCTGCCGGCATTCAGAAGTTGTTTTATCGAGTTTATTCAGCATTCAAATGTTCTTTTAATGGATTTGTGGAGGAGAAAGTATTCTCCCCGTCTTACTCGTCCGCCATCTTAGCTCCTCCCCCTGTTGTTGTCAGGTTCTTTTTCCAAATTTTTATAGTTAGTATGATCTTTATCAAATGGCATTACATTCACCATCCCCATCTCCATAAAGAAAACCTGCTAAATATATGTACCTCTTAATTTTCTATGAAATCAGAGCTTTGACTTTGGTTACAACAATTCATATTTGTTTACCATAAAGTCTTTAAAAGTGAGTGCTATTGTTGGTTCTCACAGGTGTTCTTTCCATGAAGATGAGATAGCAGCAAATGATGTCAAAGAAATTAAAACAAGTAATGAGTTTAAGAGACTGGTTATGCACCTTCCTTGTGGGCATTTAAAGAAGAAAAAGGAAGATGCTTCTCATTGTAACACTGCTGCTGCTGCTAAGTCACTTCAATCGTGTCCGACTCTGTGCGACCCCATAGACGGCAGCCCACCAGGCTCCCCTGTCCCTGGGATTCTCCAGGTAAGAACACTGGAGTGGGTTGCCATTTCCTCCTCCAATGCATGAAAGTGAAAAGTCAAAGTGAAGTCACTCAGTCGTGTCCGACTCGTAGCGACCCCATGGACTGCAGCCTACCAGGCTCCTCTGCCCATGGGATTTTCCAGGCAAGAGTACTGGAGTGGGGCGCCATTGCCTTCTCCCATTGTAACACACTTGTATATAATAACACTGCTTTGCATATTACTATCAAACCTGTCAGGTCTCATTTCAATGGTCTTAATAACTTCCTCATGTTTTGATCATAAGAGGTAGCAACCTGTTGCCAAGCTTGAGTTTCTGTTCTCTTTCAATATGGAAGGACTGAAATTATCTGGTAGTTTTGAGTTCACTTACCTATTATCTTTTTTTCTGGCCATGCTGCATGGCATACAGGATCTTAGTTCCTCAAACAGGGATTGAACCCCTGCCCCCTGCAATGGAAGCACAGAGTCTTAACCACTGGACCACCAGGGAAGTCCCTCATAGAATCGCTCTTAACCTCAAATATTAAGTCTTCAGAGACACCTTGCCATATATTTACTGTATTTAAATTATCAAGAGAATGAAAGATATTAGTAGAACCATTAACATAACAGAAAATTCTAAATTGTGTACACAGCCAAGCAAAACTTGTCACCACAAAATATCTCTTTGGCATGTAGACTATTTTGAGCTGAAAAATATCAAGGCCCAAAGGACTCAAGAAGGAATTTTGACCTTCTTCCTAACTGCCTTAAAAAAAATTTAGATAGAGGGCCTCTTCCAGAATAGACTTTATCACCAGAGAGATCTGCTAAGAATAAGGGCTAGGGTTGGTGGGGGGAACTCAGCAGGGGCTGGAGATCAGAGTCCACTCTTGGTCCCATTGCCTCCATGAAGCCCAGCAAGCATTTAGTTCCCAAATAATTGCTTTTCTATCTTCATGTGGATAGTCTTTCTCCCCCTAGAAATCCCAGACCACTGCCGCTAACCTCCTCTTTTGTCTTCAACTGAAAATGATATTTAAAGTGAGGTTTTCAGTCATTTTGGCAAATTTATTAGTTCTTCTGGGTCTCTCCCATGTATACCTGCTATTAAACTTTTGTTTGATGTTTTCCTGTTAATGTATCTCATGGCAATTTAATTCTTACCCCAGACAAAATACCCTAAGAGCATAGAGGAAAATTTCCTCCTCCCTGACATGAACATATTGTTTTGAGGCACATTACTACTTGACTTTATAAGTTGATGTCAAGATTAGTAAGCAACTGAACTCAGACAGTGCTTGTATTTGGATTTTCCTGTGGATTATGACAGGAAGTAGACATTGGAGGTCATGATCTCCTAAAGCTTGGAGACTAGCACAAGGCAAAGGTTGAATTAAAATGTTATAATATTAACAGTAGTTCAATTTAGTTGCTCAGTCACGTCCGACTCTTTGTGACCCCATGGACTACAGCACGCCAGGCTTCCCTGTCTGTCACCAACTCCCGTAGCTTACTCAAACTCATGTCCATTGAGTCAGTGATGCCATCCAGCCATCCCATCCTCTGTCGTCCCCTTCTCCTTCTGCCTTCAATCTTTCCCAGCATCAGGGTCTTTTCAAATGGGTCAGTTCTTCACATCAGGTGGCCAAAGTATTGGAGTTTCAGCATCAGTCCTTCCAATGAATATTCAGGACTGATTTCCTTTTGGATGGACTGGTTGGATCTCCTTGCTGTCCAAAAGACTCTCAAGAGACTTCTCTAACACCACAGTTCAATAGTAGTAGCCACTATTTATTACGTATCTACTCTAGGCCAGGTACTTTATTATGCTAACTCATTTAACTATAAATATTTTTCTTACTTTTTAGACAAATAAGCAAGAGCTCAGAAAGGTTAAACAAGCCCTAGACTCTAAGATCAGATCAGATCAGTCGCTCAGTCATGTCCGACTCTTTGTGACCCCATGAATCACAGCACGCCAGGCCTCCCTGTCCATCACCAACTCCCAGAGGTCACTCAGACTCATATCCATCGAGTCAGTGATGCCATCCAGCCATCTCATCCTCTGTCGTCCCCTTCTCCTCCTGCCCTCAATCCCTCCCAGCATCAGAGTCTTCTCCAATGAGTCAACTCTTCGCATGAGGTGGCCAAAATACTGGAGTTTCAGCTTTAGCATCATTCCTTCCAAAGAAATCCCAGGGCTGATCTCCTTCAGAATGGACTGGTTGAATCTCCTTGCAGTCCAAAGGACTCTCAAGAGTCTTCTCCAACACCACAGTCAAAAGCATCAATTCTTCGGCGCTCAGCCTTCTTCACAGTCCAGCTCTCACATCCATACATGACCACAGGAAAGACCATAGCCTTGACTAGGCGAACCTTTGTTGGCAAAGTAATGTCTCTGCTTTTGAATATGCTATCTAGGTTGGTCATAACTTTCCTTCCAAGGAGTAAGCGTCTATAGACAGGGCTGATATTTGAATTTTGGTTTAACACTGTAGCCCATATTCTTCCAAATATGCCAGAAATCCAGTTCCCATAAAAGAGAACACAAAACTGGATGATTTTCAATGGCTGCCTGAGGGTCTAGACTTTGTGTCAGACAAGCTTTAAAGGCAACATCACCATGTGAGGCTGAGTGACAGACAAATTTCCAAGTTGGTGAAGGAGTAATTAGTACTACAAGATATCCAAAGAGGAGACTCAATGGATAGAATTAAACCAAACTAGAGCCATTGTTATTAAAGCTTAGTTCTTAGAGCCTGTAACCTCCTTAAAATAGCACCCTATCCTTTTAGGCAAAAGCCTGACACCTGTACTGCTCTGAGCCATAGGACTTTCCCAGAGGGTCCATGGGTAAAACAGGCTTCTCCTCTCATCTGAATTCCAGCATTCTAAGGGGGCCTAAACTTCAACAGGCTCTGAAGATGTAAGAAGTCCAGCAACAGCAAGACAGGTGTCCTCATTTTTAAAACCTTATTCAAAATAACTGTCATCCTTGTCTTACCCTTGACATTGAGGGGGAAAGGAGCTGAAGATCTCACAAAGATAATAATTATGCTCAGACATCCAAGAAGCCACAATGAGCTCCTGTTCAGGAGGCCAGGGTTTCTGCAGTATTCATTGGAATTTAAAGGACCAATTAATTACCCTCCCTTCCCTACTGGGTTCAGAACAAACTGAGAAACGAAGGGAGGGTTCAAATGAAAGGTCAGAAGGTCAGTTCGATTGCTGATGAAGCTGGATTTAGAATAATATTTTGACCGAAGCCAAAGGGGCTTCCTAAAATGCAGCTTTACCAGGTATACTGACTTTCCAGAACTGTCTGCCATAGGCCCAGCTGTGCATTCCCTGTCCCCCCAGGCAGAAACTGCCCAGGACCTCTGCCAGATAGAGAAGAAAACTTCCACTCCTTGGCAGGGCAGTTGCAAAGGGAGAGGGCAAAAGACGCTGTCATATGCAGTAAGGGGCCTCTGCTCCTATGTCTGCCTTCGCAGGAGGATCATGGTTGAACAAATGTCAGATTCTCGCTCTCCCAGCAATTAGATAAACCAGTCTTCTTCCCATGGGTGGAGGAAATGGTGTAGAAAAGTCGAAAATTTAGTGCCTTCCTCCTCAAAGTCTACCCTTGGGCCAACATGGTCAACCTGGAAGCTTTCTGGAAATAAAGAATCTCTGGCCCTATCCTCACTTACCTTACTTACTTACAATCTACTTTTTAACAAAGCCCTCAGGTGGTTTGTATGCACATGAAAGTTTGAGAAACAGTGCTTGACAGAAGTGCTGTCACAGAGATTTCAGGACGGAGCAAAAGAATTTGCCCAATAGAACCTTAAACGAGATGACCAGAGGGTCCAAAGGCCATCTTCAGTATTTCTCAGTGAAGCTTAACTCAATGTAGGTAACAGGATTTTAACAAATATTTGGGATTTTAAACTAAAGCTATAGTTCCAGTTGTCTCAAATTAAATGAATTAGGTAAATTCCTAGGCTACTTTGAGTGAGTCCTTGCCAAGGTAAAGACAGAAAAAATAGGAAAGAAAGCATGCTCTTTTTTTAGGAGTTCTTGGGGTCAAGCGTATCAAGAACTGAGAGCCACCATCAAATGGAGGAATCTAAATGGCAAATCCTGCACAGGGTGCTTGTGTGGATAGTTTTTTGCCTATTTCTGGCTTCATTGAATCTATACTCTGTCATCTTTATAGGCAGCTTAGAGTTGCAAGTACAAGTTGAGAACTCTCTTGATGGCACAAGAGATGGCACAGCTTTTTGACAGATTTTGTCTTACACAAGTCCCAGTTATTTACTCAATTCTTTGATAACTCAAATATTATATATCATTTTCTCCCCTTGGTGGTCAGAGGTGCAATCAGTTCTGTGACATTCACACTGGTATAAACATAACCAAAAAGTATTTTTTTTTAATTGGAGTACAGTTTATTCACAACACCATGCTAGTTTCGGTTACACAGCAAAATGAATCAGCCATACACACATACATACCCACGCTTGCCAAAGAGTAATCTTAACCATATTTATTTGTCTCTTCCTCAAATGCCAGTGGTAAATTATTGCTGGCAAAAGGCTTTTACCTCATTAGCCATAACCTGCCCTTTGTTTGAAAATTTCAACCTTAGGTTGTTTTCACAGTTCCTTCTAGGGCTCAGTGGAAGAACCTCTGCTTTACCAACAGCACACTCTACTCTTTTTCTTGGAGTTTGTACTACTTGTGATCTGATCTTTCTTCATGACCGTTGATGGCACAAAGTGATAGACAGATGAAGCCTTCACACCCAGTGCTGACTATTAAAGAGTGCTTAGTTGATAAGAACAGAAATCACTCGCTCTTGCTCTCCAGAACCAAACAGGTATTACCTGGTACGTTACAAATGAGCTATTCCATTTACTTAAGGTTTCTCTTGGTTCCCTGTTAAGTATTTCAAACATTCTGATATTGCTCATGGTTCTTTCCTACAAAGTCCATTGAAATATTTTCAATGTCCATATGCCCAGTAACATATGAATTATAGCTTCCCCCCTACCCCTTAACAGTATATATTTACACAGAGCCTATCAGTATATAACCTAAAGACATTTTGGCAGTAAACTATTTCAGAAGCATACAGGGGAGGGAGAAGATGAACACCTAATTATGATTTACTAAATAGCTTTTCTTCTTAAAATGAAAATGTCAAAGGCCCAGATTATGTGGGGGAAAAAAATCATTTTCCTGATGTGCTATTCCTCCTGTGTGAATCTGTCTTTATTCTGAAACTAAGCTCACCTTAGAAGTCTTATCAGCATAGCACAAAGAAAATTAGACATTTAGTTACCAATTATCTGATTTATGGGATTAATATAAATTGCTTAGATAATCCAAGGCACAAAGAACCTTCTGAATGGTGATTTGAGTCAGTTACTCAGGAAATTAAAGAAATGTCATAAATTTTAATAGGTGGGGTACAGTACTAACTTGTTTGTATAAGTTGACTGAGTTTTTCTGGGGAATTTATCCTTTTTCATTTTAAGTTGTGTCAAACAAAGTCACCAACACCAAGCTGCTCTGATGTTTGAAAATGATTGCCTCTAATACTAAGATAATTTTTAGAAAAAAAAAAAACTATTTTTAGCAATAATAACCAAATGGCTAATGGTCTATCCTCTAATATTTTGAGATAATGAATTCCACTTCCATTTGAATAGCTACTTCTCTAAAGCTATTACATATTTTAGTACCACTGCTTGCTGACCTTGCATACAAACATTGATATAATGGTTTCATTTAAGTGTACATTTGGAAAACTTACTCCCAAAATGAAAAACTATCCTTATTATAGTCAAGTCCATTTAAATTTTAGCAAACTATTATTAGTAGTGTTGGAGGAATGATGCAGAATGCTATGCTTGAGAAGAATTTTTTTTTTTTTTCGGGGAACACATGTATACCTGTGGTGGATTCATGTTGATATATGGCAAAACCAATACAATATTGTAAAGTTGAGAAAAATTTTATTAGAACTTATTAAGTGGTTTACAGGCTTCCCATGTGGCTTAGTGATAAAAGAATCCTCCTGTCTATGAAGGAGATACGGGAGACTTAGGTTCAATCCCTGGGTCAGGAAGATCGCCTGGAAAAGGATATGGCAACCCACTAAAGTATTCTTGCCTGGGAAATCCCATGGAAAGAGGAACCTGGTGGATACAGTTCATGGGGTCTCACAGAGTCAGACGCAACTGAGCAGCACAGCAGCAGCAAGTGGCTTACATCCATTTTCTCACTTGCTTTCCACAATAATTCTGTGAGACAGAAATCAGGTAACACTATTCCTATTATTTTCCTGTTTGGGAAACAAGCTCAGAGAGGTGATAGAACCTGCCAGCGTCATACAGTTTATGATGGCTTTGGATAAAGACCCAGGTCCTCTGACTCCTTGTCCAGTTCTGTTGGGTTGCAGCAAAGACCCAGGGAAACATTCCTCACACAAAGATTGTAAAAACCCAAGAGAAATGAAAATGTCCTTGTTTTACTTTTAAAATTTTCTAACCAGATTACCAAGGAATCTTCTTTAAGTTCCAAGCGATCTTCTTTAAGGTAGACTAGATGTGTTAAAAAGAGGGAATTTAGGTTGTTTTTAATTTAGTAAAAAATTCTTATGTAGCCTTTTAACATATACCCAAGATAAGACTCACTATAACTAGGAAAAATAATACTTTTTACATATACAATTTATATATAATTGTATATAGGTTGTCTCATTTAATGTTCATGATAACCCTATGGTTGATAAAACAGGCAAAGAAATGGAGTCTCAGAGTGTCCAAGTGACTTGCAAAGATTTCCAGGCGGCAGAGGTAGGGTCAAAACTCTGATATATTTCAAGGATGGTGTTCTTTCCACTACTTCATAGCTTGTTGTCACCTTCTATTAGATGAGGCTTAGCAGAATTGATCGGAGAAGGCAATGGCACCCCACTCCAGTACTCTTGCCTGGAAAATCCCATGGACGGAGGAGCCTGGTAGGCTGCAATCCATGGGGTCGCGAAGAGTCGGACACAACTGAGCAATTTCACTTTCATCTTTCACTTTCATGCACTAGAGAAGGAAAAGGCAACCCACTCCAGTGTTCTTGCCTGGAGAATCCCAGGGACAGGGGAGCCTGGTGGGCTGCCATCTATGGGGTCGCACAGAGTTGGACACGACTGAAGCGACTTCTCAGCAGCAGCAGCAGAAGAAGAATTAATCTGGCTCCCTGTGCCACTGGGAAACAATCAACAAATACTGTGTAGCACATCTGATGCTATGAAAATGTTCAATGAAGGAAGTTAAACCGTAGGTACTTCTACCAAGGGTATAGACTACCAGTCGTATCTTTAGTGCTATGCTCTGAGAGGGAATAGTCATAGTTTGTACTCAACTCTTCTTTGGAGCATATCATGATAGGTATTTTGCTGTCCTGTCCTGTCCTTTTGGAAGCAGCCCAAATCTGATACCCATTTGATAGAAGAGATTTGGAATTCAGAAACATCTTAAGAATTAACTTTCACCTGCAAACCAATTAAAAATGCCTGACTTGAAAGAATGACACTTGTAACAGACTATCCACACCCTGCCTTCAGATTGCATTTCTTCCTTCTTTTTTCTTTAACCCGAAATTGCAATCTGTGACAATTTACAGTTGATAGTTTACAAAGTGAGTAAAGAAGATAAACTTGTCCAAAGTTAGTTGTACAGGGCTCCAAACTGATGCCGAACGTAAGAAGAAAATGCTTGCATCTCAAGATACAGAAGGGGACGTTTCCAGACATTATGATATCCACATACAAGGATTTGAGGAAAACATGATTTAGTTAAGGATCTTGAACAGAACACATTTCAAATGTCCTTTCCATCTTATTTCCCAGTAGCCTCAGTATTCAACAAGAACATCTACTATGCAGATGATAAATTTGTTAATCAGTTTTCTGCAATAAAGCTTATCTCTGTGAGTGCATTACTCATTCAAAAAGTTCTAATATAATAACCCTATGTGCGAATTTTCTTCTCCTAGTAATCTTAATTATCCATTTTATTGCCATGTGCTCAACTGTCAGCATACCATTTGCCAAGACAAACTTTTTTTGAAAATAATAAACTCCTTAAGTTTTGAGTCAATAAAGTTGATGGCAATCTTGAATTTTATTATTAAATTTCCTCAAAGCCCCCCTCCCCCCGGCACACACACACCAAATGACAACTGTTGGCCTACAGCACAGTTGGTATTTGGTCTTACAATGTTTACCACCCACTTCAGACCACTTTCACAAGCATTCTGGTTATGAAACAGCCCAGTTCTGGCATATGGTAGGCTGCTACCAGCCTTACATAAGCCAATCATTGACCAATTATATATTTGGGGAAAATGAAAACAGAAAGCATGTTGCTTTGTTCATTTCAAGAACAAGAACGAGGTATTTTCAAGTCTCTAAAAGTCTCTCTCATTCAATCTTCTATTCAATTATTTATTCAAACATTCATTGAGTGCCCTATGTTCCAAACCAGCCTAGGAAACACAGTACAATTTTGCCACCCAGGCCTTCCACCCCATTCCACACTGATGTACCATTTTACAAAAATATGAAGTTCAGTAGAAGAGAAAATATTTAATTATGATATTATTAAGTAAGCACTAATAGAAATATAAGCAGCAGTATGACTAAAAGAAAATTCAGTTGAGCTTGCAATGTAATTATACATATAGTTTTTGTTTGTTTGTTTAGTTGCTAAGTCATGTCTGATTCTTTTGTGATCTCATGGACGATATAGCCCATCAGACTCCTCTGTCCATGATTTTTCAGGCACAAATACTGACTGGGGTGGTTTGCCATTTTCTTCTCCAGAGGATCTTCCTGACCCAGGGATTGGTCTCCTGCATTTAGGAGGAGAATTCTTTACCTGAGTGGTTTTATATACCAAGCCATCCTATATATCACTCCCACCCTACCCACAAGGATTCCCAAATGAAAGCTATAAGTTTGTTCTATGCTGTCTCTGAGCCTCAATTTCTCTGCTGCTGCTGCTGTGAAGTCGCTTCAGTTGTACCTGACTCTGCAACACCATAGACCACAGCCCACCAGGCCACCCCGTCCCTGGGATTCTCCAGGCAAGAACACTGGAGTGGGTTGCCATTTCCCTCTCCAATGCATGAAAGTGAAAAGTGAAAGGGAAGTCGCTCAGTCGTGTCCAACCCCCAGCGACCCCATGGACTGCAGCCTACCAGGCTCATTTGTCCATGGGATTTTCCAGGCAAGAATACTGGAGTAGGGTGCCATTGCCTTCTCTGCTCAATTTCTCTACCCTCCACCATTAAGTTGCTGCTCTTGCTAAGTTGCATCAGTCATGTCCAACTCTGTGTGAACCCATAGACGGCATCCAACAGGCTCCTCTGTCCCTGGGATTCTACAGGCAAGAGTACTGGAGTGGGTTGCCATTGCCTTCTCCCCACCAGTAAGCTAGTGCCTTCATTTGAGGATGTCTCAGAAAAAGCTACTACTATACTATAAGTCACCTTGAGTGATATACATGGCTAAACATTTTTGTAATCTTAGGCAAAAATATTTACTGATTTTATTTTTCAATGTAGAAAATAGTCAAAAGCCAAAATCATCTGCTAAATTTGTTACACATGTTTTCCTGTTCTTTTAGAATGTTTGAAATGTCTTACATATGGCAAATTCTCTCTCACTCCTTTAAAAAAGTAAATGAAGAAAATCTAATTTAAAATTAAAATTGTTTCATCCAAATGTGTTTTATAATAATTCAGTTTTGTTTGAAGACTGCCATTCTTTGTTTTTATGAGGTTTAATATGAGATCAAAGATGACAGTGTCTGTATGTGTGAGAGAGAGAGAGAGAAAGACAAGGAGAGAGAGAAATCTTATAAAAACAGGAAGGTGCATTGTAATACCTGGTCAAATCCAGGGCCATGAAGATAATACTTAATTTGGGTAGTGATCTGGGTTCATCCAAAGTTTAGGCAAAATCCAGCCTTGGCCAATGCCGTGCTATACTTAGTCATTCAGTCATATCCAACTCTTTGTAACCCCAAGGGCTGTAGCCTACCAGGCTCCTCTGTCCATGGGATTCTCCAGGCAAGAATGCTGGAGTGGGTTGCCATGCCCTCCTCCAGGGGATCTTCCCAACCCAGGGATCGAACACAGGTCTCCCGCATTTCAGGTGGATTCTTTACTGACTGAGCCACCAGGGAAGCCTGATATTTGGTTCTTAGCCTATGATTTTTCCTGTGGTCATGTATGTATGTGAGAGTTGGACTGTGAAGAAGGCTGAGCACCAAAGAATTGATGCTTTTGAACTGTGGTGTTGGAGAAGACTCTTGAGAGTCCCTTGGACTGCAAGGAGATCCAACCAGTCCATTCTGAAGGAGATCAGCCCTGGGATTTCTTTGGAAGGAATGATGCTAAAGCTGAAACTCCAATATTCTGGCCACCTCATGTGAAGAGGTGACTCATTGGAAAAGACTCTGATGCTGGGAGGGATTGGGGGCAGGAGAAGAAGGGGATGACAGAGGATGAGATGGCTGGATGGCATCACTGACTTGATGGATGTGAGTTTGGGTGACCTCCGGGAGCTGGTGATGGACAGGGAGGCCTGGAGTGCTGTGTTTCATGGGTTCTCAAAGAGCTGGACACGACTGAGTGACTGAACTGAGCTGAAATCATCTTCCTCATCTTTATCTTTCTCTTCCTCTTTTTCCTCGTCATTACCACCACCACCACCATCATCATTATCTCTACAATTTATCAAAAAATTGCTAACTCCAGGCATAATTCTGGCTTCTTTATCCATCATCTTCACAACCCTTCTAGGAAACTGATACTTAGATTAACTAAACTGTCTATGCAACTAGCTAGAGAAACAGAACTAGAATTAGAATAAAATGCATCTAAGTGTCAGGCCATTTCCACTAGTTTCTTAGTAAAGGCAGAACTGTCTTTCATCTCAGCCCAGTTGCAGAACAACCCATGTGCAGGCTCTAGGGCATGCTTCCATGGGAGCATGGAACCAGCAGCCCTACATCACAGCACTCACGTGACCTCAGCCTTGTGACTTGCATCTGTATCAGCTGGGATACTGTGACAGAAGTCTAGGAGAAGAAGAGTGTGTCCTCAGAGAAGGTCATCTTTAATCCTTCAATGGCTTCTCTGTGACTCTCTGATTCTAAGGCTGATTTTGCATAAGTTTCATTTTCTCTCTGTTTTGTTTTTTTTTTCTTCCTCTTAATCACTTTTCAAAAGAAGACTTAAATTTTCAGATCAGATACTGTAATTTAATAGGAATTTAAGAGGTAACTGCAGATGGTCAGAAGGTGCCAAGGGCTCCTTTCCCTCCAATCCTGTAGCAAATGTTGCCATCTGCTCTCAGGGAAGAGCTCAATAAAAAATTCCATGAATAGAATTAAATTGCTTTAAATTCACTACAATTACTTCTTTTGTTGGGAAGTGTATTCAATTTATTAGATTTTTACCAATATCTTCAACCCTTAGGTACCTTATAGAATGTGTGCTGATACAAGGCAGGAATTCAACAGAAAACATGCTATTTTTTCAATACAGATTTTAACACTTATATTATAAGCAATTTTTCTATATGGAACAAAGTCTGTAAGAACTCAATAGGTATAATATAGAAAGAAGAAAAAAAAGAAACCTTAGAGCCACATATACATTTTCAGATATATTGACAAACTCTAGAAATCACACTTTAAATACCTTGGGCAAGAAATGGTATGGACCTAACAGAAGCATAAGATATTAAGAAGAGGATGTAAGAATATACAGAACCATACAAAAAAGATCTTCATGAACCAGATATCCACGATGGTGTAATCAGTCACCTAGATCCAGACAGCCTGGAAAGTGAAGTTAAGTGGGCCTTAGGAAGCATCACTACGAACAAAGCTAGTGGAGGTGATGGAATTCCAGTTGAACTATTTCAGATCCAAAAAGATGATGCTGTGAAAGTGCTGCACTCAATATGCCAGCAAATTTGGAAAACTCAGCAGTGGCCACAGGACTGGAAAAGATCCGTTTTCATTCCAATCCCAAAGATTTTATGGATGTGAGAGTTGGACTATAAAGAAAGCTGAGAGAAGGCAATGGCAACCCACTCCAGTACTCTTGCCTGGAAAATCCCATGGATGGAGGGGCCTGGTACGCTACAGTCCATGGGGTCACTAGGAGTTGGATACGACTAAGCGACTTCACTTTCACTTTTCACTTTCACTTTTCACTTTCACTTTTCACTTTCATGCATTGGAGAAGGAAATGGCAACCCACTCCAGTGTTCTTGCCTGGAGAATCCCAGGGACGGGGAGCCTGGTGGGCTGTCGTCTATGGGGTCGCACAGAGTCGGATACAACTGAAGCGACTTAGCAGCAGCAGCAGTCTTTTGGACAGCAAGGAGATCCAACCAGTCCATCCTAAAGGAAATCAGCCCTGAATATTCATTGGAAGGACTGATGCTGAAGCTGAAACTCCAATACTTTGGCTACCTGGTGCTAAGAATCAACTCATTTGAAAAGACCCTGATGTTGGGAAAGATTGAAGGCAGGAGGAGAAGGAGATGACAGAGGATGAGATGGTTGGATGGCATCACTGACAATACACATGAGTTTGAGCAAACTCTGGGAGATGGTGAAGGACAGGGAAGCCAGTGAGCTGTAGTTCATTGAGTCTCAAAGAGTTGGACACAACTGAGTGACTGAACAACAACATATGGTCAATGAATATCTGAAAATGGAGCCAAGAACAGTCAGTGGTGGAAAAGATGGTCTTTCAAATAAGTGGTGCTGGAAAAAATGAATATCCACATGCAAAAGAATGAAACTGATCCCACCTTACACAACTCAAAAGATTAACTTGAAGTGGACTAAAGACTAAAGTATAAGACATAAAACAAACTCCTAGAAGTAACCAATAAAAGTGCCCGTTGGTCTTAGCAACGACTTTTGGGATATGACACCAAAATCATAAGCAATAAAATAAAAAACAAATAAGTTGGACTACCTCATATTAAAAAGCTTCTACACAGCAAGAGAAACAATCAACAAAATGAAAAGGCAACCTACAAATGGGAGAAAATATTTGCAAATCGTATATCTGATAAGGGATCTATATCTAAAATATGTAAGAAACTCATATAATTCAATAGCAGAATAATGACAATAATCTGACTTTAAAAATGAGCAAAGGATATGAATAGTTATTTTCCCAAATATATGTAAATGGCCAACAGGTACATGCAAATACGTTCAGCATCACTAATCATCAGGAAAATGCAAATCAAAGCTGCAATGAGATATCACTTCACACATGTTAAAATGACTATTATCAAAGAGACAAGAGATAAAAGTTGATGAGGATGTGGAGAAAAAAGAACGGGATCCTCTGGTTCCCGTTGGTAGAAATGTAAATTGGTAGTCACTATGGAAAACACTATGGGGTAGTTAATTCAAAAAATTATAAATAAGACTATCATATTATCGGGCTTCCCTTGTGGCTCAGCTGGTAAAGAATCCACCTGCAATGTGGCAGACCTGGGTTCGATCCCTGGGTTGGGAAGATGCCCTAGAGAAGGGAAAAGCTACCCACTCCAGTATTCTGGCCTGGAGAATTTCATGGACTGTACAGTCCATGGGGTCGCAAAGAGTTGGACACGACTGAGTGACTTTCACCTCACTTCATCATGTTATCTAGCAATCTCACTCCTGGATATAAATTCAAAGGGGGAAAAATGACTTATTTTGAAGAGATATCTGTACCCTATTTACTACAGCATTATTTACAATAGTCAAAACATGGAAAATACCCAAGTCTCCACTGCCAAACAAATAGGTAAAGAAAATGTGGCATATACATACAATGAAATATTTATCAGCCATAAAAAGAAGTAAATCCTGACATTTGGAGAACACGGATAAATTCTGAGGGCATTATGCGAAGTAAAATAAGTCAAAGAGAGAAAGGAAAATACTGAATGGTCTCAGTTAAATGTGGACTATTAAAAAAAACTGAATTCATAGAAACAGGGTATAGATTGGTGGCTGCCAGAGGTGACATGGTGAGGGAAACAAGTAAATTTGGTGAAAGCATACCAACTTCCAGTTATAAGATGAATAAGCTCTGGGGATCTAATATACAGTACAGGGACTATAATTTATAACACTGTTTTGTATACTTGAAAGTTGCTAATAAAGTAAATTTTAAAAGTTCTCACCACACAAAAAATAAATGAATAAAATGAAAATGGTAGCTATGTGAGGTGACGGATGTGTTAACTAACGATATTGTGGTATGCACTTTGCAATATATACATATATCAAAACTTCACGATGTATAGCTTCAACTTACACAATGTTACATTTCAATTCTTTTACAATAAAATGGGGGAAGAGATTTGTTTAAAGAGCCTGATAGGCAGGTGAGAAGCTTAGCTTTCATTTCAGTGGACACATATTTCCCTTGGAACATGATATCTCTACATCAGCTGAGACCAGAGTTGTAGAGATTAGGTGAAAGACTTTAGTAAATGGTACATATTAAGCATTTCATGTAAAGAACTACTTCATTATACGTCCCTTACACACAGTGTCTTCTGGTTCTAGAAGAACAGCACCATGGACCACTGGCTGATGCATCCGGCAGGACAAACACTGACTTGGCAAGATAGTATCTCCCAGCTGGTATTTTGGCAAAGCTTTAAGCACATTTTTTCCATTGTTCCCTCAGGCCAGATATTTCTGAGAGATGGATCCATAGAACCAATGAATCTCAAAGGACATCAACCAAATATTTTTTTCTATAAAGTGAGTTCCTAGATCAAAAACAATGTTGTGTGGGACACCAATAGAAATAATTTCATAACTCTATAGCAGAAACCTAAAAAGCCATGAAAGCAAACTAAATCCTAAATAATTGTCCATTGTAGTAATAATGATTAATTGAAGGAGCCCTCAACATGGCTGATTAAGAAATGGGAAGAAAACTAGAACTTGATGGGTCTAGAGGTAAAGGACAAACAAAGCTGCTAAGCCAACCCCACTGCCAGGAAGTAGGTTTACCATCCACAGAAGTGTCCAAGGACATCTGGCAACCCATGTAGGAAATGCCCACCACTTCCCAAGGGGGCTTAGGTTTGGCAAGTGGGCTACAGGAGTGAGTGCCTTATGGCAGAAGTAATGTTCACAGATCAAGCAGTAGAAACCATGGGAGCTGTCCCTCACTTGTTACAAAGGCCAGACAGTAGCTGAGTATTTGCGGAGCATAGTCACGCTCTCAGAAAAAAGGCTGAACCCAAACAAGGGCTCAGGAGTTCAGAGAAGAGATCAGATCCAAAAGTAACTATATGGTCTGAAGAGACTGACCCCAGCCTACTCAGTATGTGATTTCAGGTGACAAGACTTTTCCATATGACACATGTTGGTAAGGCCACAGCTACCAAGGTCAAGTAGAGCTGAGAAAGCAAGGATTTGTCAAAGGTGTTTGACACCTTTGTTTTATTTATAACTCACCTACGCTTATTAAATTCTCCTTTACTTGTGTCTTATTCTTCCATATCCTCTCACCTTGACCCACATCATTTTCTATAAGAGAACCCTACATGCCTGTGCTCTGGAATATATAAGCCCCTAAATATTAGTTTTTCAACCTTGGTCATCTGCATTCTCAGAAGAGTCTATCACTAACTTGTCCATAAAATTGCTCAACTGTGTATCGAACTGCATTGGTTATTTTAAAGGTATTAAGACAAAGTAACAAGGATTTACTTTCAGGAACCTTGTAATCACTCCCGTATAGAGTACCACTGTAAAGGTTGCCCATTTTGACATCAATATAACATCCTGGACTCCCTTGGAGAGCATTTTATAAGCAGAGTGGTGTTGCAATTGCTAAGGCAGCTGCATTCTTTCTGGAGAATAGCAAAGAGTCTTTGAAGCAATCAAAAACATATAGTCATTGTGTATGTTAGCATTGCCCTTGAAATAACAAAAGCCTTTTGATAGTAGTTCTAAGCTACAAGTGTTTCCAGGGATGCTTGAGGATAATGGGCATAGACTCACACTCCTGCATTTACAGTTGACTCATCTCTTTTGTGACTCTTCCTGGTGAACAAAAAACAAGAATGAAATAGACATGAAATGAACATATACTGTGTTGTGTGGGGGACATTTTACCTAGTTTTCAGAGAAATGGTTTAACACACTGAGTTCAAATATAGGGAATTGTGGGAGTTAAATGAGTTTATAAAGTACCCACGGCTGTATTCAGTCCAAATATGAGTCAAAGAATTCAACAAATCTCATATTATAAATGTGTCAAAGAGAATTAGATTAGAGCTTTGTGAATTTCTGAGGGCTTTTTGAGTTAAATCACTAATGTTAAAAAATGAATAAATGCCAAAGTAAAACCTTTTCTTAACAAAAACACTCTAATAGTCGGCAAACAAAGCAACAATTTCTAAATCTCTGCTAATCCCTTGGTAGTCCAAACCTCTTACCATGGCCTTCAAGACTGTAGTATCTGGGTTTTCATCTACATGCCAGCTTCACCTTTCTGTCACACAGGTCGCCTTGCAGCTAACTTTTTTATATTTTGGGTTTTTGCACATTAAGTTTCCTTTGCCCTAGAAAAGTCTGCCTTCCTCCATATTCACCTTACATGACTGGCTTCTTCCAATCCTTTAGGTCTCAGCCTAAATGTGACTTTCTAAGAGGGATCTTCCTAAAATTTTGGTTCAAAGCAATCTCCACACTAGCAGGCTTTTCATGGAAATTCACAAGCTAATTGTGAAATGTTTATGGCAATGCAAAGGGCCAAGAATATCCAAGAGAATCTTGAAGAAGATACCAAAAAGCACTAAGGGTAAAAGAAAAGAATGATAGATTGAAATACAATAACATAAGAAGTCTTCAGCTAATGATACCATAGAGACTATGAAAAAAGCAAGACGCAAATGTGTATGTGTGTAGGTGTGGGTTTGTGTAGTCTTGTGTCCGGATGTGTAAAGAATTCTTCTAAATCCATTAGAAAAAGAGAGACGACCCAGTAGGAAAACGGGCAAAAAAACGTGCACAAAGCTCCATAGAATAAAATAAACAAATGACCTATTAACAAATGAAAAGATACTCAAACATCTTAGTCATCAAAGAAATGCAAATAAAACCATATTAAGAAAAAACACATACACACCCTCTAACATAGCTAAAATTTAAAACTCTGACAATATCAACTCTTAGTAAGGATTTGGAAACAACTAGTTCTCGCTGTTTAGTCACTTAGTCATATCCAACTCTTTGCGACCCCATGGACCACAGCACTCCGGGCTTTCCTGTCCTTCACCATCTCCCGGAGCTTGCTCAAACTCCTGTCCATTGAGTCAGTGATTCCATCCAACCATCTCATCCTTTGTCATCCCCTTCTCCTCTTGTCTTCTATCTTTCCCAGCATCAGGGTCTTTTCAAATGAGTTGGTTCTTCACAACATGTGGCCAAAGTATTGGAGCTTCAGCTTCAGTCCTTCCAATGAATATTCAGGGCTGATCTCCTTCAGAATGGACTGGTTGGATCTCCTTGCAGTCCAAGGGACTCTCAAGAGTCTTCTCCAACACCACAGTTCAAAAACATCAATTCTTTAGCACTCAACCTTCTTTATGGTCCAACTCTCACATCTGTACATTACTACTGAAAAAACCATTGCTTTGACTATATGGACCTTTTTTGGCAAAGTGATGTCTCTGCTTTTTAATATGCTGTCTAACCTTGTCATAGCTTTTCTTCCAAGGAGCAAGCATCTTTTAATTTCATGGCGGCAGTCACTGTCCTCTGTGATTTTGGAGCCCAGAAAAAAAAAAGTCTGTCACTGTTTCCATTTTTTCCCCATCTATTTACCATGAAGTGATGGGACTGGATGCCATGATCTTAGCTTTTCAAATGTTGAATTTTAAGCCAGTTTAAATTCACATTAATTTCTGTAGGAGTTAAATTCACATTAATTGCTGTAGGAGTGTAAACTGGTACAACCATTTTGAAAAATAAAATTGGTACATCTATTAAAGCTGAGCATATAACATTCACAGTCAGCCATACAGTCACTCCTTGTCATCTGCAGGGAGACTGGTTCCAGGATCCCCATGGATACCAAAATCCATGGATGCTCAAGTCCCTTATCTAAAATGATGTAGTATTTGCATATAACCTACTGCTGCTGCTACTGCTGCTAAGACGCTTCAGTCATGTCCTACTCTGTGCGATCCCATAGATGGCAGCCCACCAGGCCCCACCATCCCTGGGATTCTCCAGGAAAGAACACTGGAGTGGGTTGCCATTTCCTTCTCCAACGCATGACAGTGAAAAGTGAAAGTGAAGTCGCCCAGTCGTGTCCGACTCTAGTGACCCCATGGACTGCAGCCTACCAGGCTCCTCTGTCCATGGAATTTTCCAGGCAAGAGTACTGGAGTGGGTTGCCACTGCCTTCTCCATATAACCTACTACATCCTCCTATATACTTTAAATTATCTAAAGATTACTCATAATGTCTGCTGCTGCTGCTGCTAAGTCACTTCAGTCGTGTCCGACTCTGTGTGACCCCATAGACGGCAGCCCACCAGGATCCCCCGTCCCTGGGATTCTCCAGGCAAGAACACTGGAGTGGGTTGCCAGTTCCTTCTCCAATGCATGAAAGTGAAAAGTCAAAGTGAAGTTGTTCAGTCATGTCCGACTCTTAGCGACCCCATGGACTGCAGCCTACCAGGCTCCCCCGTCCGTGGGATTTCCAGGCAGAAGTACTGGAGTGGGGTGCCATTGCCTTCTCCAGCCTCATAATGCCTAAAACAATCTAAACACTATGTAAATAGTTTCTGGCATGTGTCAAATCCAAGTTTTTCTTTCTGGAACTTTCTAGAACTTTTTTCTCAAAATATTTTTTATCTGCAGTTGATTGAATCTGCCCATGTGGAGGGGCACCTGTACTATGATCCAGCAATTTCTCTCCTAAGTATATAAACAAGACAAACGTATGCATATGTTTTGCAGGGAAAACACCATTTGCCCACATTAAAATTTTTTTAAAGTAGTATGTAGAACTAATTAAAAATGTATTTCTCTTTCCCACACTATATTTCCATGTCTTTCTTCTGCATCTTCATGTGATTAATTAACCAGATAATTTCTAGGTCAGAACTTCCAAAACAATGACAAGGACAAACTGTGAAGACATGCTGAGTTCAGCGTGTGGGTAAATATATTTGTCCAGTAAAAACTGAATGTTTCTTTAAAGAATAAAACCATATATTTGAAACAAAACAAAATAAAAATGTATGCACTCATGCACACTCATATACTCAAAAACACAGGATCAGCCTGGGACTTTGCTAAGATTTCATATGTATAAATAATATGAGCAAGGGTTTCCCTCCCTCTAGAGTGGTCAGTTGTGAGAAAAATGGAATCTGGAGTTGCCTACAGTCATTTGCCCAAACCATGAGCAATAAGCCATCCTTTTCAGATAATAGATAAAAATGAGGCCAATATGTAAGCCAGGTCAAGAGAAGCAGTATGTAGAGACAGAGCCCTGAAACAAATTTTGAGCCCTTTGATTCATACCTTTTTTTCTGCTTTAAAGAGTTTGCACTGTGTTTTCATTATTTGCAGTTAAAAGTCCTTGGGTACTCTAGTCCAGAAGACAAATAGATCGAAAAAACATTTGGGGAAAATTAAAGATATCTGTCTGTGTTTAAGCTATATAGATTTTCATTAGGCATATTTAAAAAATTTTCCAGACTGTTTTAACAAACCTCCTATAGTTACCAATTCTTTACCTTGAGTTGGTTTAATGATGTCTGTCAAGTCTTTCACATTCAATTCTTTCAGATAAACTCTAAATTATTCATTTTTTAAAAAATACATAGGTTCCTTGCACACCCACTAGAGCCATTTTAAATGTTTTACTGATCATAGCATCTTCATCAACAGAAATCTGAGGAAGGAAAAGGGGACAAAATTCAGAGCAACCATTTCCACAGTTTTGATTAACTTTGTGAAACAGTGTGTCAAGAGAAAACATCAGGAATTAAATTGAGTTTTCTGTATTAGTTATAGATTTTATTTACTCATAAATTTTAAACTTCATCTAAGGTGCTTATTTCAGACTCCCAAATCAATATAGTTTCTTTTGCATTACTAATATTTGGAAAGGTCAAGTATTTTGAAACATCTTTTACATCATGAGTTGCCCCAAGAAAAGAATATGTGTTTCTGGTCATTTTAAGGAATGTTGTTAAAGATTGTCTGCATGTAAGTTCAAAGGCTGTGATTTAAAGGACTGATTTCTGCTATTGAATAACCTGCCATTTGGTTTGTGAAGAGATATCTTCTCCATGACTTATGAATAGTCATCAAAGTAAAAGACAGTAACTGTTCCAAAGAGCAAAGCCATGAGAAGCCCCACAACATCAAGTATCTCATCTCTTCTAGAAAGAATGGGAGGCAATGGAGTAGTATGATATTAAACTTAGAACCCAGAAAACTTGAAACTAATTTGTATACGTCAAAGAAAGAAGAGAAAATAGAAAACGTGGCCTTGGGTATTGATCAGATCAGATCAGATCAGATCAGTCGCTCAGTCGTGTCCGACTCTTTGCGACCCCATGAACCGCAGCACGCCAGGCCTCCCTGTCCATCACCAGCTCCCGGAGGTCACTCAGATTCGCATCCATCGGTATTGAGAATTAGTATAAATCCTCTGGGGCTTACCAGGTGGCGCTAGTGGTAAAGAAAAAGTCTGCCAATGCAGCTGACACTGCTGCTGCTAAGTCGCTTCAGTTGTGTCCGACTCTGTGCGACCCCATAGATGGAAGCTCACCAGGCTCCCCTGTCCCTGGGATTCTCCAGGCAAGAACACTGGAGTGGGTTGCCATTTCCTTCTCCAATGCATGAATGTGAAAAGTGAAAGTGAAGTCGCTCAGTCGTGTCCGACTCTTAGCAACCCCATGGACTGGAGCCCACCAGGCTCCTCCGTCCATGGGATTTTCCAGGCAAAAGTACTGGGGTGGGGTGCCATTGCCTTCCCCGTGCAGCTGACACAGGAGGCACTAATTCAAGCCCTGGGTCGGAAAGATCCCCTGGAGGAGGGCACAGCAACCCACTCCAGTATTCTTGCCTGGAGAATCCCATGGACAGAGGAGCCTGGACGACTACAGTCCATGGGCTTGAAAAGACTCTGACATGACTAAAGCGACTTAAGCACACATGTACACATAAGCCTTGTGATCTAGACCAAAACTCAAGAAATAAACCTAAGGAATTCAAACTAAAAAAATGCTTAAATTCTTAATATTCACAATCACTCCATGAATCTTTACCACTGGGGACCAAAACAGCAGGGACAAATAAACTACCATATGAACTTATCCAAACTACTGAGAAGTAACTCAAAATATATATCCTGGGGATGGTTGTTCATACCCATCAGTCACACTGTCAAGAAGCAAAATATATTTACTATTGAAAACCTAGTCAAACAAGTAACCTACTTTACCTTACAGTCATAACCTAAGTACACCCCTCTCCTGTTAGTGCATATATACATATGTATCTAGAGTAACATGTCATTGTTAATCATTTATATTTTTCAATTTTTTATACACTGCAAACAATGGTTTTCAAAAATTAAGGAGAAAATACAATATCTCCAGGGGTCATAGCAATTCATCTTCAAACAATGCAAATCCAACAACACATGAGTCATACACTAAGTGAGTCAGTCAAATCAGGGGCTGTGCTAAACCGGTGATTCATCATTAAATTGAATTCACATTCACATTTTTCCTGTCACTCGAAGGCAAACACAAGAGTTTAAATTATTTTTAAAATGTATCTTCTTGACAAACACACAAGATTTGCAAGTGAAACTGGTAACTTAGTTTGATTTCAAGTTTCTCCAAAGTAAATCAAATATTGGAAGTAGATAGCTCAGCCTAGACTGAGTTCTGTGTGTCAAAATCCACTGAGAGGTATCAATCACACAGAAGAGAGAACCTGGAATGCAAGGTCTCAACCTTCTATAAGCACATCAGGGGCTTATAAAGGGTAATCAAAATAAGGGAGAGGGGGCACTGAGTTCCCATGATCTTCCTGTGTAATGTGGGCAGATCTTTGTATTTCCTTGAATCCCAGCTTCACTGCCGATGAAATTTAAGTGATGCAAATTAGCCTACATGACACACCAGTTGGGGTGGAGACTGAATGTATGGTTTGCTCACTAAACCCCCAGAAGAAAAATGAAAAGCATCTCTACTCTGGCCCTGGGCTAGCAATACCTGTCATTCCCACTTACTATTGCTTTTGAATTAAGGCATTCATTCTCAAACATGCTTAGTGATAGGGTCATCTGGGGAGCTTGAATAAATATCATTGTCCAAGCCCAATCCCAAACCAGCTAAATTACCATCTCTGGAGGTGGGGTTGAGGCACACACTGGTCCTTGTTATAAATTACCCCAGTGATTCTGATTCATTGAGATCTGTGAGAAGAGTCACACAGCTTTTATATCATCTGGGAACTAACTTGTTAGAAATGAAATTCCTGGGCCCCACTTCAGATGGACTGAGTCAGACATTTTGGGGACAGGATCTAGCAATATGGTCTGAGTTTTCATAAGCCCTCCAGGGGATACTGATGTAAGCTAAACTTACAGAATATTTCAATGGAATAAGGTATTAAAGATTCCAGTTAAAATTCAATGTTATCTAGAAATAGTATCATGTTAAATCACTACACTGATTGTAGTACTTTTATTTAAGCTGTTCCTGAAAGAAAAGGACAGACAATAATAAAACTTAGATGGAAGAAGAAGTAGAAAAGAAGCTGTCCGACACAAGCATAATGTGAGGCACAAATATGAGCCACTAATACCAGCCACTCTGTAGTATCACATTTTCTAGCTTTTATTTTTTTATAATTATTAAAAGATAAAAAGAGGACTTCCTTGGTGGTCCAGTAGTTAAGAGTCTGCCTGCCAATGCAGGGGACATGGGTTCGATCTCTAGTATGGGAACCGAGATTCTGCATGCAGTGGGGGCACCTAAGCTCACCCATCGCAAGTACTGAAACCTGCTCGCCCTAGAGCCCATGCTCTGCAACAAGAGAAGCCACCGCAGTGAGAAACCCAAGCACCACAACTAGAGAGTAGCCCCTACTCACCGCAACTGCAGAAAGCCTGCGTGCAGCAGCAAAGACCCAGCTCAGTCAAAAATGAAATAAATACAAAATAATAAATATATAAATATTAAAAGACACAGGTAAAATTACATTGAATAATACTGATTCAACCTAATCAATCCAAGATGTTATCACTTCAACATTAATCAATATAAAAATTATTGGTGAGACATTTTACATTCTGTTTTAATACCAAGTCTTCAAATTCAGCCATGTATTTTGCACTTAACAGTTGCAGTTTGGACCAGCTGTATTTCAAGCTCTCAATAGCCTCTTGCAGCCAGTGGCTACCATATTGGATAGAACACATCTAGATGCCCGCTTCTCAAACTTCAGCATACAGATGAATTACTTGAAATCATAGAAAGGCACAGTCTGATTTAGTAGATCCAGCATAGGGCTGCAGTCTCTTTTCTTATAAGCTTCCAGGCCTGGCCAGCTACACAATTTTTTGAGGACAAATGCAAGATGATAATGCAGGGTTCCTTGTTTAAAAAGCAGAAAAAAAATTACCTTCAAGGGTTTTAAAATATAAAAGTTCTTCCTCTTTCCTGGGATCTCTCTTCAACCCATCCTAGTGTTTTGTCTTTGCTAATTAATGTTACACAGCTTGGGCACTGGATGGGGAGGGGACAGGAGTGTGGAGAAGGGAGTGTGCAGAGAACTTCACAGTCAAAGAGGGACTACCCTGTAGTTCTACACGTATGAATGAGCCACTTCATCTGATGTACTTTATTTTATTTATTTATTTATTTATTGGCCACAACATGCAGCTTGTGGGATCCTAGTTCCCTGACCAGGAATTAAACCTGTGCCCTTGGCAGTGAAAGATCAGAGTCCTAACCACTGGACCACCAGAGAATTCCTTGCTGTTGTTCTTTATGTTATAAAACCTGAAACTCTACATACAGAATTAATAAATCTACATACACAGGAGTTCTAAAATTTCCAAGATTTTTTACCACAAAAGTAGGTCTTTTTGTTTCCCTGTGAGGAGAAATTTCCTCTTTCAAACCTGAATCCCTTTACCTCCAAGAAAAGGAGGCTTGACTCAGAATCCCTGGCTGCTGCTGCTGCTACTAAGTCACTTCAGTCATGTCGGACTCTGTGCAACCCCATAGATGGCAGCCCACCAGGCTCCCTCGTCCCTGGGATCCTCCAGGCAAGAACACTGGAGTGGGTTGCCATTTCCTTCTCTAATGCATGAAAGTGAAAAGTGAAAGGGAAGTTGCTCAGTCGAGTCCGACTCTTAACAACCCCATGGACTGCAGCCTATCAGGCTCCTCTGTCCATGAGATTTTCCAGGCAAGAGTACTGGAGTGGGTTGCCATTGCCTTCTCCAGAGAATCCCTGGCAGTTTGACTCAAATGAGACAAATAAGCTGACCTTTTAAGTAAGTAGAGGTGTTAAAAGAAAAAGCCAGCATCAAAGAATTCTGACCTTTCCCTCCCAGGATCGTCCTCCTGACATGCTGACCCCAAAACACACAGAACCTGACCATTTATCAGAAATAATGTAGAAAAATTGGACATAGGAGAATGACTGGAAACTCTTATCCCAACTTTTTAATTAACTGATTGATAATCTTCCTTAAATCACAAAGGTTCTGAGAGCACTTAAAAGAATATATGCCATATAAGAATACAAAGAAAATAAACACCAAGAAAGATATAAATCAGATTATATTGTTAGAATCAGAGGAAAGAGCAGGGCAACACTTTATAGGCCAAAATGTCCAACTGGGTAACAATGGTTGGTTTGCAAATCATTTCTCGCCACCCAAAGTAAAAATGGGAACTCTCAATTGTTTTCATACATCCTTCATTAGGAGAAAATACCAGTTTCCCAGAGAAAGCAAAAGACTTTCTGTACTTGAATCTGAAAGAAATTACTCACCTGGATGCTAAAAATTATGTTGGAGCCTGTTTTCAACAATAATAGAAGGGGGAGAGTGGGGAAGTTGCCAAAACAGTCTTCCTCACCTATTTTTTATGGTTTCTTTGTAAAAGGCAAAAGGACACTTGAAAATATGAAATAGAATTAATAGGTCTGTATTCCCTGTCAATTCACTCCTATGATTCAATTCTGTATTGGATTAGTATATGTACATATGTTCTCACAGTTGATATCGATGATTGGTTGGGAATATTCCCTGGAAAAGGAAATGGCAACCCACTCCAGTATTCTTGCCTGAAAAATTCCACGAACAGAGGAGGCTCGCAGGCTCCATGTAGTCCATGGGATCAGAAAGAGTTGGGGCAACTGAGCACACACACATGGGGTAGAGGGCAAGTGGACGCATAGGACTTGCTGACAAGCATCATACAAGTTCTTTGAGCTGACGAGGTCTCTACTGTTGATTGGTTATCTGACACTACGAAAAGCTGCAACAGAGACAGAGTGGACAGGCATGGCTGCATGGTCTCTGATGAAAACAGCAGGATCCCACCTGAAGGCCAAGTTCTTATAACCTATCACTATGAAAGCCACCTTCTTCTACTTCCATCTCTTAGAAAGCAAGTCATGCCTTTCTTTATACACAGAAAGTTGGATAATGCAAAAGAGTGCAAGCATTTACTGAACTTACTCTAGTGACTACAATAACCGGTAGCCTCTTGAAAATGTTCAGATCTTCTGGATTAGTGTAAATGATTCAGCTCTAAATAAAATGTCAGCCTGCCAGTGTCAAACTGCTAATACTAAAGTGTCAGTCACTCAGTCGTGTCCAACTCTTTTCAATTCTAGGAACTGAAGCCCTCCAGACTCCTCTGTCTATGGAATTCTCCAGGCAAGACTACTTCAGTAGGTTGCCATTTCCTTATCCAGAGGCTCTTCCCATCCCAGGGATAGAACTCAGTTCTCCTGAATAGCAGATGGATTCTTTACCATCTGAGCCACCATGGAATGCTAAAGTAGTTATTAAAATAGAACCAAGATACATGACCAAATAAGGTGACTGTAACATGTGAAATATGTCAAACTATGGCTCAAGCCCTTTTTGAGCATGAAATGATTGTCTTCTACAGATGCAGTATCATAGAGATCAAGAGGAAACTATCAATAAAGGGTCTATTACTAATAAATTCTTTTATTTCAGAAATAATTTGCAGACTTTTGAAATCAAAGTGTGTAGATTAGTGTGTGAAGTAACAAAGGGATAAGTAAGTAGTAAGGAGTCAGTGGGTATGGGAGTCTGATATCAGGAGAAAGAGAAAACAAACTTTTTACAGGGTGAAGAGATGGGAAACAATTACTTATCAATGTAAACTCTATGAAGTTCAAGTTCTAAAATTCTATAAGAATATGATCATAGAGCAAGTAATAGATTTTGGTCTTCAAATCAACTCTCATATCTGTTTTAGGTATGAAAAGTTCTGGATGGCTACTTCAGTTTACAGTAAAGTTAATGTATACACTTCAGAACTTAAAGCATCATCTCTTTTACATGCTAAGAATTTATTGTTTTGCCATAAAATTGGAACTTTGATTTCTTGAGAATTTATTGAAGACATTTTTAAAATCCAATAAATGGTTAAAAGATGTGTCAATAGTCACTCTTGTTTTAATTAGTTTTTTATTTTAGCTGCTACACATTATTACTTTAATTAGAGTTTTTACTACTAGTATTCACTTTAATGAATTGGATGTCATTCTTAATTGAAGAAAAGCAGTTTAATATCATCTGAAATTTGGTGGAGCCTTTGTAAAGTTAATTTTTCTCCAAAGATTGATCTTAAAAGTGCTTCAACCTCATAAATTTGGAGCCAAAGTCATGTCAGTTTAACTTGAATGCTCAGTGACCCAAGAAGAAGCTTACTAACTGCTTTATTAGGCAAAGGAATATTGCTGAGTCTAGTAAAATTCTCACTGTCCAATCAAGTCTTCAGCAACTGAGTTCATTCTCATTCTCTTCAACTTCACAGCAGAAAGAATAACCTTGAGGGGCAGGTCTCCAGGGGACTCAGGCTGCTGGATTCAGAGCCCAGCACCACTATGAAATTAGCACCATATTTCCATCCTCTGCAGAGAAATTTGTGAGTGGCCAGAACTCCCACTCCCACTCCGTATCACAGGTCACAGATTGTAATCACAGACTGATGTGATTATTTAATTAATGTCTGTTCGTCCAATAGCGCATTGGTGCCCACATGGTGGGCACAGGGCTTACTTTGCACACCTCACTGCCCTGCGTGGTGCCAAGCCCTCACTGGCACATGATGCACGTTTGTTGACTGAATAAGTGACAGTGTATGCTGCGAACAGACTAACAAATTTCATTATGTCTGCCTTACCCTTAATCCAAATGGGGGGAACAAAGAGAGATTTGGTTCTGAATCTCATTTATACTTTAAGCTTTTCCAGTTATATTCTGTGTAATATTTTAGTTAGACTATTTTAAAGAGTATGTTTTGATTGATAGGCATTTCGTGTGTTCACCTTTATTTGGTAAACAACATATATGAGTGAGTCACTGTGTAATACACAGGAGGATGCAAGGTGTCACAGAGCTAAGCAACAATGACAGAGAAGCTGCCCAGGACACAAGGGCCAAGAGGAGCTGAGGGCTTTTAGGACACCATAGCCTCATAACCAAATTACATCTACTTTGGGGAGAGTTGCTGTTCAGGATATGACTGTGCACAGTCTGGAGGCTGCCATAGACGCCAACATAGAATCTCTGATCTCCTCTCATCTCCTCATTCTTCTCTCTCACTATCACCTCCTACACCCAAAGCTGGGGAGGGCTAAGAGATTCGTGTTAGAATGAAGAGATTGTATTTTCCTATTTCCTGCCTTAAGCTTTTGACAGGAAATCTTGACATTTTTCTTTCTCCTTTAGATTGATTTTTCCCCAGGATAGATTAAATTAGAATCTCCTCCCACCCCATCTTCAATCTTTTAATGCGTGTGTGTGTGCGCATGTGTGTGTAGACAGATGGATGTGTGTGCTTAGTCACTCAGTCATGTCCAACTCTTTGGACTGTAGCCCACCAGGCTCCTCTGTCCATGGGAACTCTCCAGGCAAGAACACTGGAGTGGATTGCCATGCCCTCCTCCAGGGGAATCTTCGACCCAGGTCTCCCACATTGCAGGCAGATTCTTTACCATCTGAGTCACCTAGGAAGCCCAAGAATAATGGAGTGGGTAGCCTATCCTTTCTTCAGGGGATCTTCCCAACCCAGGAATTGAACCGGGGTCTCCTGCATTACAGGCAGATTCTTTACCAGCTGAGCTACCAGATAGATAAATAGATAGACAGATAGATGATTAGGTTGTTAAGGACATTAGAACTTTTTTTTCACTCTAGGGAAACAATCCGGTGAGCTGGTCAGACAAGCACTACTCATTCAACCACCCCTGATCTAAAGGAGATGGGCAGCCCACACTAGGTGGGGGATGGTGGGGACGAGGTGGATTGTGAGGCAGGGTCACTCCTTCTGGTTGTCCTAGAAAGGGTTTCCTTTCTCAGTGCTCTTGGGTCAAACTCCAGGGTGCATCTGGCACCGAGTTCTTATGCTGATCACAGCACCTTCTGTCTACTTTGCCCTTCACTTCCATGAGAAAAATTCCAGGTTCCCAAATTATCCTCTCCACCCCACCACCCCCACCCAGTCTCTCTGTATCCAGATCCAGGAAGCCAGACAGCAGACCTACAATGCTGATACACCGGTAAGAGTTAAAGCAATTACACTTTTTATATTATATTTATAATATATTTATATATGTAACCAGATGTAATGCCTTAAGCAGTAATATATTTATATTTGACACCAAATATAATGCCTTAAGCAGAGAGAAGTGAATCTCTACAGGTGGCATTTGAAGGAGTACAGGGCAGGAAGATGCCCTGAGCCAGCAAAGGTGGGAGAATATTAAAGGCTAACAATGGTGACAATTGGATTAGGGGCTGTGGTTCTTGGAATACACAAATACATATAAGCAGGTCAGCTTACTTGGTAATACATATAAAACTAGTGAGACAAAAAATCAGACACAAGCATTTGGGAAACATGATGGAAGCAAGCCAAAAAGAGCTGTTTAGTTGGTGACATTCCTTCCAGTTCAGGTCAGAGGGTCACTGTACAAATACACTGTGTTCACACTCCACCAGCCAAGCGTTCACCACTTGACCCCTCAACCACTGCTCCCTTAAATCTAGGTCACTAAAACAAATTCCTCTCCATGTATGCCTTTTCTGAAAACCTGGATCTTAGTGTAGATGGTTTGAACTCTGTTTATTAACCTAAGGTACAGAGAAATGCCTTACTGTCCCATGCTCTGAGGGCATGTAGACTTAGATTCCTTTTCCCCTTTAGCTTTCCTCAGTGAATTTTCCCAGTAATCCACAAAGAGAAGTAGGAGTCACTTTAAACAATTTTTTCAATTTTCATCTCTCAGTGACCTTGAGCCATAAAGTTAATCATTACTATTAAAGAAGCTCTCTATCACTTACAATTGAGAACAGAACTGAACCTTTTCTCAAAAGCATCTTAACTCTTCAAACCCAGCCAAGTTTTACAGCAATTAGAAAAAGCTTTCCCTTGGTCAGGGGAGAGGAATGGGCAGGCCCAGCTGAGGCCACAAAAGCTAGTGATGGGCCAAGCAATGTGGGAAAAAGCAGCACCACCATGATTCCAAGACGGGCCCCACTGGTTCTCGAGGCCAAATGCTACTACGGCAGCAGCTCTGTATTTCCTCTTTGCTGCCATTCCTCTATCTGACCTCTTCTTCTTCTTCCTTGCCCTTTTTATTCAGAAGAAAAACAGCAGTGATGAACCATCACACAGCATCTTATCTTCAGTATTTTAGTTTGCTAACTTTGTATGGAGAAGGCAATGGCACCCCACTCCAGTACTCTTGCCTGGAAAATCCCACGGATGGAGGAGCCTGGTGGGTTGCAGTCCATGGGGTCGCGAAGAGTTCACTTTTCACTTTCATGCATTGGAGAAGGAAATGGCAACCCACTCCAGTGTTCTTGCCTGGAGAATCCCAGGGACAGGGGAGCCTGGTGGGCTGCCGTCTATGGGGTTGCACAGAGTCAGATACGACTGAAGCGACTTAGCAGCAGCAGCAACTATGTAGGCTGAGTGCCTGGTCAGCATCCTGTGTGTCACATCTACTCCCCTCTCCCTGGTTCGGTCTCCCTGGGCTTCTCTGATGGCTCAGTGGGTGAAGAATCCATCTGAAATATAGAAGACACAGAAGATCCACGTTTGATCCCTAGGTTGGGAAGATCCCCTGGAGAAGGGCACGGCAACCCACTCTAGTATTCTTGCCTGAAAAATCCCATGGATAGAGGAGCCTGGCAGGCTCGAGTCCTGGTGTCCCAAAGAGTCAGACCCAACCAAGCAACAAAGGAAGCACAAAAACCTCAAATCTAATCTAACCTAGCAAAGCCTTTTCCCTCCCAAATCCCTCATCTTCTCTCCTCCCCAACATGGAGACCTACTTATCCAGGGTCTAATCACATAACCTCCTTGGTTTCTAAGAGGATGAATCTCATGAGGCCACATCCAGTAGTTTTTAATAGTTTCAGAAAATCTGCAAAACAAGGCTGTCTGATGCAAACAGGGAGCAATTTTATGAAGAAATGTGCTTATGGAGACAGAGAAATCAAGAAGTTGTAGCCTTAGGCATCAATACGGGCAGAAGAGAAATTCATCCGTGAGAGCAAATGGCTACTGGAGCATTACCAGTCCACCTGCAGTTGTAAGATATTCAATAAAGAGCAAGGACACGAAAGGCGCCACCATCATAGGTCACGCGTGCACTAAGTATTTTAAATGCATTAATTTAATTCCATTCCACAAATATTAAGAGCCAACAATGAACCAGGTGCTATGGCACATGCCAGAGAAACAAGACATATGTTTCCTGTCTTCACAGAACCTGTAGCTTAATGGGCAAGAGACTTATTCTATGGAATGAAAAGCCACCTGATGGGAGAAATGGGTGAAATCAGGATCCCCAGGAGGATTCCTACGCAGCCGAGGTCCTGGAAGCTTCTGTATACATTAACATCTCAGCTTGGAACTGAAAGCTGAGCAGGAATTACCCAAGCAAAACTGAGACTTTAGTCTTGGCCACAGCCCTGTGAGACGGGTTCTGCTTTCCCAGGAAGATAATCAAGCCTTGCAGGGTAAAATAGTTACTCGAGCTCCCAAATCCAGTCAGGGGTGAATAAGGGCGTGGTCCTCAGGATAGTCGAAGCCCAAGGCTGGGCTGGATCCTTGTGCCACACCACACCTCTCACCGGACCTCACTTCTTTATCTCTTCTAGCCACCTGTCAGGATGAGAATATCTGGCGAGAAAGGAAGGGACGACGAGGCTGACCTGTGGGGATCTTATCACTAAGCAACCAGGTTCCCTGAAACAGCATCCTTCTAATCACCTCAGAGTTCCTGAACATTCTCTCTCCCCAGAACAAGTTCGAGTGTTCAAGTAAACATGTTCCTGGAAAAGGGCGTGCAGAGGGTTTCCAAAACCAAACAGAAGTTTTATTTGGAGCAGAATTATTCTGAAGCCCTTCAAAGAGAAGTCTTTTGCAAACACTGTAACATCTTGGTTCTTGTAAAAGGAGGTGCACCTGGATTGTTGGGAACTGGCTTTTCATATCACAGCAAATCTCAGGAGATCAGAGACTGTTCAGAGACCATAGGAGAAAAAAAAAAACTTTTTAAAATGTTGGCTTTCACTCTGGCCTCATTCATAGGCTCAAAATCCGCTGAGAAGAACATAATAAGGTGACTGACGTAAATGCCCACTATAAGTATATTTATTTAAAACCTGAGTGCTGCTGCTACTGCTGCTAAGTTGCTTCAGTCATGTCCGACTCTGTGCAACCCCATAGATGGCAGCCCACCAGGCCCCGTCGTCCCTGGTATTCTCCAGGCAAGAACACTGGAGTGGGTTGCCTTTTCCTCCTCCAATGCATGAAAGTGAAAAGTGAAAGTGACATCGCTCAGTAGTGTCTGACTCTTAGCGACCCCATGGACTGCAGCCTACCAGGCTCCTCTGTCCATGGGATTTTCCAGGCAAGAGTACTGGAGTGGGGTGCCATTGCCTTCACCCAAAGGCAAAAGGTAAACATTGTAAGATATTAATGAAGAAATAAAATAAATATTTGACTTTTTTATTGAGTGATATCAAGCTTGTTTGGAAACCTGCTTGTCAGATTTGAGCCCAACATCTTGTAGGTCACATGAAAGTCTGCTGAAGTAAAAAAAAATTTCTTTTGATGTGAATAAAGGTGAGAGGCATGTAGCCTGTGCTAGACACATAGATGCAGAGAAGTCATCGCCACTGGAAGTCTGTTTGCTGTGCAGGTGACGAAAAGAAATAAAGGCTTTACTTTGCACTCAGAGACCAAGATAGAAATAAATATCCTTGCAACCAGTCTAGGCAAGGAAGTCTTCCGAGGATGCTAGCTGAGCCTTCAAGGAGATTCATGTAAGCTGAGGATGTGCACAAAGCTCACATACCTGCTGACTGGCCTGGATATCTCTGGCAGACGCCTGAAAGCCTCATTTTGGTGAGGCTGCATTTCTTTCTCAGCTCTCTGCCCTTCACACAGCAAAGTTCAAAAAGCCCTCTGTTGGGAGAAGCCTTTCTGGCTGCAGACTTTTTAACTGTTAGCAGGTTGCTTCTGGGAGCCTGGCTCCAGGTGAATGCCAACTGCCAGCTCTATCTCTCTTTTCTAACACCAGACATTCACCCTGACCTAGTCCTCATCTCACACTTTTTATTCCTACCGAAATTATCTCCAAGTTCCCCAAAGATTAGTTTCAATTTTCTTAAGTCTAAAAAATAAAGATGTTCTTTAGTTCTGCCATTCCACCAGGATTTCCCACATCTCCATTCTTGAAGAGACCTGATCTGAATTCATCCCAATATCAGATATGAAAAGTTAGTGTTAGTCACTCAGTCATGTCTGACTCTTGGCAGCCCCATGGGCTATATAGCACACCATGCTCCTCTGTCCAAGGAATTCTCCAGGCAAGAATACTGGAGTGGATAGCCATTCCCTTCTCCAGGGGATTTTCCCAACCCAGGGACAGAACCAGGGTTTCCCACATTGCAGCAGATTATTTACTGTTTGAGCCTCCAGGGAAGCCCCCCAGTATCAGATATCAGTTATTAATTCTCTCTCCCTCCCTCTCTCTCTCTCTCATTGCATCCCTACCCACCACCACCAGGGTGAACTTGGTATTAATAAGTCAAAGATAAGTCAATGAGCTAAGAAGCCAGCCTGTAATTTATTACATTGCGAGAGCTCACATTTCTATTGTCATAATCTGGGGTTCCCATTGAGTTAAATAGCTTCCTGTTCTCTGCCTTCACCCTCTCTCTGCATTTAGCTCCCAGTACACTCGCACCCTAGAGCCCCTGACCAGAGCATACTAAGAACACTGTGTGTCATTTCAGTTCTTACATTTTGTCTATAACTTGCTTCTCATGTTCAACAAGGCTGAGATAGTGACTGGAAATAGATCAAGACCTGAGAGGCAGAAGCCAGTTGGCTCATAACCACTCACTTTGGCCCTGTTGCTTCTTCTAACCTAGGGTAGCGGTCAAGAGCACGAATTCTGGAGCTGCATTATTCAAGTTCATATGCCAAAATTGCACTTGCAAGCTTTGAGACCTTGGCCACTTTACCTGTCCTCTGTGCCTCTGGGTCCTCATTTGTAAAACAGGGAAAGAAACAGTGCTAATCTCTCAGGGTTGCTTCAAGGATTAAATGACTTAATAGGTGTGAAGCACTTAGCACCTTGTAAGCCACAATAAACACTAGCAATTGCTACACCAGGCAAGACAAGCTCTCAGCCAGTAAAGGTTGATGCTTTCCAATTTTTTTTTTTTATAAAAGGAGAGAGAATTTAAACAATTTGTTTTTTAAATTTTTCCTTGACACTGCTTTCAAGTGTTTAGCTTAATGTTACAAGGGAGGCCTGGGAGGTATTTTGAGGTAAAACTCATCATAGCATAGCATAGATATAGAAAAGCTTTGCATGATTGAAAGATTTCACAAAGTAAATATAAAGTGAGATGGATCCTCCCTTTGTGGATGTGGATAAACTCAAAATGAGACAGATTCTTCTGAAATTTCTTTGTGAAAAGATGAATTGTGCAGCTGTATCATAAGCTCTGGTAACCTATAAATAGATCTCTTTCTTCAAATCACGTTGTTGGAAGACAGCTTTTTATGTTGCAGCCTTTCATAGAAATAATTGATGCTGTTATGTTTCTAAAATCCTTCATCCTAAGAAGAGAAGACTTCGTCTCTAACTTGCCATCATATTTACATTCTGTCCCTGTCTAGATGGTATTAAATGTCTAGTCACCAGGAAACAGTCACTGCAAATGCAATCTTCAAGCACATGAAGGCACCATGCCTGCTGAACACGGTTAAATGCTAAGTGAATGAATGAATGAAACAGTTCAACAGTGAAGCACTGAGCTGTTGTAGCAGAAAACCTATTTCTCTTGGGAATAATAAGAAATAATTTCCCAGACAACACTTAACCTAAGAGTTACCATTTCCACACATAAAGCCTAGAAGTTATGGAAAACCTCTCCCCGCCACAGCCATAGAATAATTTCACAGACATTCACAGGCATTTTATAACAGACATCTGAGCAAAAATCTCCCATGGCACCAATTTGCATTGCAAAGAGTTGCCTTTGCAACCTTCCCAGTATTTGCTCAGTCAAGTGGTAGGACAACCATGGTCTTGTTTAATCAGTAATTCTTTTTTTCTAAAATCAAGAAAATTAAACCCTGACTTTTCTAAGCTAATGAGTATCTAAAAGCAAAACTCAAGGACTTCTTAGATATGCTTTCCTTTCATCTCCAATCTATGCTGTTAACCCTTGGGATGTGGATAACCTATAAGTGCCCCAGCTTCCACATTTTTTATGTCTGAGCCTGACCCTGAAAAGTGCTTCTGCTATTCTGGCTATTGGCTATGTTGATGGTTTGGCTCAACATATATTTATTACCTTATGATGGGCTCAGTTTCCCTCAAGCTCTCTTCTTTGTATCCTCTCTGAGAAGCATTGCCTTTGGCTCTTTCCACCTAAAGACAAAATGTCAGGCTATCTGGTCAACCAAAGAGCCCCACCTTGGACTGGACTCCATAGGGTCAAAGTCTTCAGTGATCAACCTTCTCTTTCCTGTTGCTGACTCCCAGGTATTCTGGTTGAAATACACAGAAACCACACATAGATCCATTTCATTCCAGGACTTATCTTACATTGTTACCTTCCTCTGTTCTTGTAATTCTTTTTTTTTTTTTTTTACGTTTAGCGGCTTACAATAACGCATTTATTAATCTCAGTCTCTGTGTCAGGGGCATGGGTGCAGCTTAGCAGGGTGCTTGCCTCAGGGAGTGACTATGCTGCTATCCAGGTCTCAGCTTCAGTCTCACCTGAGGCTGGGGGCCTCTTGCCAGTGCTGGTTTTAGCAGAATCATTGCAGCCTCATAGAGACACCCGACTCTTCAATTTGACTCAGGTCTTCTAACCACCTTTCTAATCACACGAACTCTCCAGTGATCTTGTCCATTTCGTGGTCTATGACCTAATGCAGCACTGAAGTCTTCAGAATCTGGTGTTTTACAGCTATAGCATATCTCAGCTAAGACTTGTCATGGCCCATTACTCAGCTGTCCCATGTGGCTGTCATCTTCATTCAACAAGTAACTTTTCTACAGGTCAAGGGAAGCTACCTGGAGGATGTGACGACTGAGTTGTGTCAGGACTGACTCATGGTCTTGCAATTCTAATGGTCAGCACTGTCAGTATTACTATATTTCTCTAGAGTCTGGGTTCAATACTTGCTTGACCCTTGATAGCATAGGTAAAGGTGCTATTTATCTTGTCTCTGTGGATTTAAAGAGGGAAAAAACTGCTTCAGTTCAGAGTCTTCTTACAAAGATTATCTGCTCCTTTCTCTGTGGGATTTTTTATTCCCCCATTTCTTTTTACAAAATGTCTCCCTTTACTCTTATCTACCAGTGTAAATGAAAGGCCATCTCTATCTGTTTCTAACTGAAGTCTATCTCTAACTGGCAATCTGTCTCTAACTGAAGAAAAGTCTAATGACACTTTTACTATCCATCAGCATAGTGCAGTCACATCCATTATTATGGATCACACATAAGAAGATGGAGCATATTTAGAACCAACCAATAAAAATAGAAGTATCTACAATATTTGACATTTTCCAGCCAAATAATAATTGAATCACAATCAAGAATGAAACAGTTTCTAGTCCATGTTCTGGATAAGCTTCCTGGTTTTTTGTGTGTGATTTTGTGCAAGACTGTAGAAGATCTCAAAAGTCAGAGAAATCTTCTAAAACCAGATGCTAACATCTGCCAATAGTGTGCATAGAAGAAACTGAAATCAAATAGATATTTTTTTAGACTTGCAAACTGGACACCTCAAAGTGTACCTGAACTAGTTTGAAAAGAGACTAGATTCAACAACTAAAAGGCTAATGCTGTTTCTAAGATGCAGTCAACTGCAAATGAATCTTGCCCTTCCATTCCATTTTCCACTATATTTTTTTTCCAATTCTGAGAACTCTTAGGATACCAGTGTCAGTGTTGGAAGCCCAATACCATAAAGAGTCTAAAGAGGAAAGATAGGCCATTGATTAAGAACAGTGACTCTTTAAAAGCCAAATGCTTATTAAAACATTCCACAGGAATGCAATGGAGTTCTCTTTTACATACTACTTGAATTTAATACTTAACCATATCATGGTCTGGTGCTTTCAGATCTGTCCTGCCCTGCAGCATGTACCCAAGCTTCACAAGTTAATGGGTCATTCATCGCAATGGATTTTTCTTAACTCACCCATTTGCTTAGAATTCAGGATATACTGCCAACATTTCACTCTTTCATAAAATTAATATAGTGCTATTAGGACTTGGTGTACTCTGAAAACATCTAGCAATCTTAATTCCACATTCAAACCTTTGAATCCAAGAAATTTATCAAAAAGATAAGAGGCAGAGCAAAGGAGAACACTGTGTATAGTTCCAGTTAATCAATTTTAACTGTTTTCCATTTACAGAAATTTAAAGATAGTCAGATCAGATCAGATCAGTCGCTCAGTCGTGTCCGACTCTTTGCGACCCCATGAACCGCAGCACGCCAGGCCTCCCTGTCCATCACCAGCTCCCGGAGGTCACTCAGACTCGCATCCATCGAGTCAGTGATGCCATCCAGCCATCTCATCCTCTGTCGTCCCCTTCTCCTCCTGCCCTCAATCCCTCCCAGCATCAGAGTCTTCTCCAATGAGTCAACTCTTCGCATGAGGTGGCCAAAATATTGGAGTTTCAGCTTTAGCATCATTCCTTCTAAAGAAATTCCAGGATTGATCTCCTTCAGAATGGACTCGTTGGATCTTCTTGCAGTCCAAGGGACTCTCAAGAGTCTTCTCCAACACCACAGTTCAAAAGCATCAATTCTTTGGCGCTCAGCCTTCTTCACAGTCCAACTCTCACATCCATACATGACCACAGGAAAGACCATAGCCTTGACTAGGCGAACCTTTGTTGGTAAAGTAATGTCTCTGCTTTTGAATATGCTATCTAGGTTGGTCATAACTTTCCTTCCAAGGAGTAAGCGTCTTTTAATTTCATGACTGCAGTCACCATCTGCAGTGATTTTGGAGCCCAGAAAAACAAAGTCTGACACTGTTTCCACTGTTTCCCCATCTATTTCCCATGCAGTGATGGGACCAGATGCCATGATCTTCGTTTTCTGAATGTTGAGCTTTAAGCCAACCTTTTCACTCTCCACTTTCACTTTCATCAAGAGGCTTTTTAGCCCCTCCTCACTTTCTGCCATAAGAGTGGTGTCATCTGCATATCTGAGGTTATTGATATTTCTCCCGGCAATCTTGATTCCAACTTCTGTTTCTTCCAGTCCAGCATTTCTCATGATGTACTCTGCATATAAGTTAAATAAACATGGTGACAATATGCAGCCTTGACGTACTCCTTTTCCTATTTGGGACCAGTCTGTTGTTCCATGACCAGTTCTAACTGTTGCTTCCTGACCTGCATACAGATTTCTTAAGAGGCAGATCAGGTGGTCTGGTATTCCCATCTCTTTCAGAATTTTCCATAGTTTATTGTGATCCACACAGTCAAAGGCTTTGGCATAGTCAATAAAGCAGAAATAGATGTTTTTCTGGAACTCTCTTGCTTTTTCCATGATCCAGCGGATGTGGGCATTAAAGATAGTGACTCAATATAAATTAAAATATTAGAAGACCAAGAAAGAAATGACCTTTTAATGAAGGCTTGTTTAATCCCAGTGGCTTTGCTAAGTTATCCAATTTAATTCTTCCAACAAAACTGCAAGAAAGGCATTATTATCCTCACTTTACAGATAATGAAATTGAAGCTCAGAAAAGTTACCTGCTCCAACTTACATTTATTAAGTAGCTATATAAGCATTAAAAGTTATATATGGAATCAGAATTCAAATCCAGGAACACCCACTAAACACATACTGCCTTCCTAAAATCAATAGATGGTGCCATTATTGGAACCATCAATCAATATTTTCTCTTTCATGTGAATAACAAAGTTAAACATACATTATTGAGAGTGGTCACTCTTACAGAAGAAATTTTCCAAGACCAGTAGTTCCAAATCTGGCTAATCACCTGGAAAGCATTAAAAGTAAATATTTCCTAGGTCCAACTGCAGACCTACTGAGTTGGTGGTCTCCATAAACATCAAGTACAAGGCAATTTTTATAAGTAGCCAATCAGAGAACTATTGACTCTTATGACAGTAATAATAAAAAAGAAAACACTACCACCTGGAGACACAATATCAGTGTTTTCAAATTATAGCAACAACCTTTGTTTCATTTCATCCCCATGTCAGGTACACTTTCTGGGTTGGTTGTGGGGTAAATGTTTTATCCTTCATGACTATAAGCAGAAATCAAGTCTGATGGGGGAGGGAAACTTGAAGGAGCTTCCTGTATTTTCTTAGGTAAATATGAACCACCTAGGAAAATGAAACCAGGTTTCTATAAACAGCATTAAGAATATACATTTCACTTACTAGATGTTCCTCCTTCTCCCATTTCTCCAGGATCACTCTTTGGAGAGTTTTAGGAGATGAATTGTCTCCACACAAAATTCATATCCTGATGTCCTAACCCCAGACTTCAGAATGTGACCTTATAGGTTGTTGGAGATGTCGTTAGAAAGATGAAGTCACACTAGAGCAGGGTGGACCCCTAATCGAATATGACTAGTATTCTTTCAGGAAGGAGAAATTCGGACATACATTCATGTACAGAAAATAACATATGAAGAGGAAGGCAGAGATTGGGGTGATCCAATAAACCACGGAAATGCCAAAGACTGCCAGCAAACCACCAGAAACAAGAGGAGGGGCATGGAACAGAGACTCCCTCATTGCTTTCAAGAGGAACCGACTCTGCGGACACATTGATATCAGACTTCTTCCCTCCCAAACTATAAGACAATACATTTCCGTTGTTTAAACACCACCTGTTTGTGGTAATTGTGATGGTCACCCTAGCAAACTAAGAGATAGGAAACATCCCCCACCTGATGAAGAGATTGCTTTTTAACATTTTCATTAGAGGAACAAAAAATTCAAAAAATCAATAAATACATTATCAATAGATTTCTGAAAGGCAGTTATGATAGTCATAGCTCTTAGGAGATACAAGTATCTTCTCTATAATGAATTAACTCAGAGAAATTGCTAACTTAGTCTAAATGTGTTTTTTGTGGGGGTTTTTTTGGGGGGGTGGGAGAGGGTGTTTTGGTGTTTTGAGGAATAAAAATACTAGCCAAAAAAATAATAAAATGGAAAAAAAATGTCCTCACCCACTCTACCTTTAGGCTTTATCTCCCCTCTAATTAGTAGATAAATGCCAGTTTGTATGACAGTCATAAAAGATAATATGCAACAAAAATAATCATGATCCAAAGCTTCATTCCACTTAGCCCCAAATGTTATGTCCTCACATTCTCAGGATTCTAGGATAAGGTGGCTTCACACTGTCTCCATCGTCTCCATGGGGTGTAGAAGGAGTTCCTTTTCAATTATACAGTAAACATCATATGATGTCCCAAAGCCCATGTAGATATTTCAGAAAAAATCTTGCTCCAAGATGCAAATAATTTAAGGAAATAAATTGAGCTTAACATGTCTTACTCTTTCAAACAAAATTACTGCCGAGTAAGAGCTACAGAGCTTGGTCATATATTTACCAAGTTCTACCTCAGATAGTTCATGATGCATCCTGGCAGCCACACACTGTTGTTTTGGTGGACAAGTCCTTTGGACTAGATTTTCTTCAACTAATAAGCACACTTTCTAGTTTTGAGTAAAAGATTTTGTAAAACCAGTCATGTATACATACTGTGATTGTCCATATTATATAACCTCTTTTAAAGGGCACATCTTATGGGTGATTTTTATGATGCAAAGATAGTGTATGTGACCAATTAAAAGGACTTACAAGAGTACAAAGATTATGTCAACATAACTAATGTTGTCAGTTATGTAATATTTCCAAATATCTGAATATTAGGCCACATATTGACCAAATATACGTGTGTCTTCTCTTAGTGTGACATATCAAGGTTATGCTGTATTTCAAAGGAACCCAACATGAGTTACTAATCAAACAACAGTCCATGCAATTCAGCATTTGGTCTGAAATGGTAACCTTGAGAGAGGATACATAGGATTCTGAGAGCTAAGCTGAAAGTCTGAACTCACTCCCCTATCTACTTCAGCCCAAAGTGCATGGATGTTACTTCATGCTTTACACTTACCTATGTAATAACAGATCAAGCCTAAATTAGGAGAACATAGAGAGGAAAAAACCAAAGAAATAATCTGGAATTATGCCACAGATTTCACACGCAGTCGACTGAACAAGTAAAACTTTCCCATGGAGAAATGAAGGCTGTGTGTACACAAGTGCAGTTAAATCAAACAGAATTACATTTTTGGGTTTTGGCTGATTCACTACTGCTTATCTACAAAGCCACAGGATGGCAATAGAGAAATTCCTGTTGTGCAACTATTGTCCAAATGGTTTTATGGAAAAAAAAGGGGGGCCAAGTGCTTTGGTTCTAGTCCAACTTGCCTGATATCTGGTCATAAGCACGTTTTAGGGAAGCCCTTGCTCTTTCTGGCTAACATAGCCACGATCTTTCATGATCTGACTCTATCTTTTCAGCCCCCACTGCCACACCAACAATCACCCCACTCCTGATCCAATCTATGGTCTTCCAAAACTAAAGAAAAACAAATACAAATATTCATTGGAGACCTACCTGAAGCCAAAAACCATTGTTGGTCCCAAAGTTACAAGAGGGAAAGAAACAGAAAGAGATTCCTTTTCCACAGCACTTACATTCTAACAAACGGACACTGACACTAGACAAATAAATGGATAGTATGTGTGGCAGAGATGGCCTTCTGTCCAGCAATATTTCCACTGGCTGTTGACCCAGACAAGGATTACATTTCCTGGCTTCCCTTTCACCCAGCGGTGTCCATGTGACTAACTCTTGCCAATGTCATGTGAGCAGAACTGATGTCTGGCACTCCCAGAACAGGATTTTTAAGAATCTGGCATGCATTGGAAGGACTGATGCTGAAGTTTAAGCTCCAATACTTTGGCCACTTGATTCAAAGAGCCAACTCATTGGAAAAGCCCTTGATGCAGGGCAAGATTGAGAGCAGGAGGAGAAGAGGGTGACAGAGGATGAGATGGATGGATGGCATCACTGACTCAATGAACATGAATTCGAGCAGGCTCCAAGAGATGGTGAAGGACAGGGAAGCCTGGCATGCTGCAGTCCATGGGGTTGCAAGGAGTCGGACACAACTTAGTGACTGAACAACAACAATGCCTTCTCCACTTATTCTTCTTCTGGTTCCTGTTGGATGCAGAAGACCCTGAAGTTCCAAAGGCAGAGCCCCGGGATAGAAGGATCTGGGTCCCTGCCTCCAACATGAAAGTGACACTTTGCAGCTTCCTCTGATCCTCCAACTTAAGATTACTGCTTTATCTACTGTGCCCCTATAATGTGTCTTATTCACCTTTCATATGAAACTACCACATCGCATCATCATTCTCTGTTTACAAGTCTGACTCCCCACAGCATGTGCTCTTGAAGAGATGAGATAATATTCTACTCACCTCCATGTCCCCAATTTACAACCAAGAGACCGGCTCCTAATAGTCTAATCACTGCCTCTCCAGGGTGGCAGGCACTCTTGCCTAATCTAATCCATTTTCCAGACTCCAGTCAAAGTAATTTTCTTAAAAGTGTAAATCGGATCATGTTATCCCCTGCTTAAAACCCTTAATAGACTTTCCAATTGCTCTTAAGATAAAGACCAAATTCTTTCCATGGACTCAGCTTGGGCTTTCCTCTCTACCTTCATGGCTCACCAGTCTCCCTTCACCCTTGACCCTCCAGCTACCTGGCCTCCCTGTCCTTCCAGAGTGCCAGTTTTCTCCTGGAAATCAAGCTCTTCTCTTTCCCTCATCTGACACTCTTCCTGACCTTCAGATATGAGTTCAAATATCATCTCCTCTGGGATACCTTCTTTGACCTCAGGCTACTTGGGAACAACTTATGAGATGCTCTCAAAGTACCCAATCTTTTTTTCATAGCACTTGTAGCATCTGTGATTACCAAGTCACATGCCTGGTTACTTAGTTAATGTTTGTTCCTATTTAAATCTGGAAGGCCTACAAAGACACAGACCACCACATAGCTTTGTCTTTACTGCATTCACAGCGCTGACCACAGCATCTGACTCATAAAAGTACTCCATAAATCTTTCTTCACTGAATGAATTTCTTAAATTAGTAGTTTGATGGTTCAAAAGTTTTACTTAATATTCTGTAAAATATAACCAGTTCGGTTCCTCCATATACTTATATTTCCTGCACAAAAAGAGAACACTAACAAAAAAACACAGAAGCACACAAACATATGTACACACAAACCAGACTTAATGAGTTTTCATATAGATCTTTAAAATACATAACCAGACACAAGAGGTTGTGGTTTGTAACTTCAAGCTATACCTAATCATTAAAAAGAAGATGTATATGTGGCTAAACCAAGGGCTATTCCCACTTGAACATGAGTTATCAGGATATCTTGCTGCCTGAATATTTCAGAGTGCACTGTGGGGCTGGATTCGATGCTCATTGAAAATTTCACCAAGATAGTGAAAGGCAAGTGTGTGCAATTTTGTGTGTGTGTGGATTCAACTAAGAATCATTTCTTAAACCTGTCTCACAAAGTGAAAAGTGAACTCTAGCTGTCTACTTGCTATATCTTAATGGAATTTTTTTGACTATAAGTACCGTGAACTTCCAGATGTTCAAGCTGGTTTTAGAAAAGGCAGAGGAACCAGAGATCAATTGCCAACATCCACTGGATCATGGAAAAAGCAAGAAAGAGTTCCAGAAAGTCATTTATTTCTGCTTTATTGACTATGCCAAAGCCTTGGATTGTGTGGATCACAATAAACTGTGGGAAATTCTGAAAGAGATGGGATACCAGACCACCTGATCTGCCTCTTGAGAAACCTATATGCAGATCAGGAAGCAACAGTTAGAACTGGACATGGAACAACAGATTGGTTCCAAATAGGAAAAGGAGTATATCAAGGCTGTATATTGTCACCCTGCTTATTTAACTTCTATGCAGAGTACATCATGAGAAATGCTGGGCTGGAAGAAGCACAAGCTGGAATCAAGATTGCCGGGAGAAATATCAATAACCTCAGATATGCAGAACACCACACTTATGGCAGAAAGTGAAGAGGAACTAAAGAGCCTCTTGATGAAAGTGAAAGAGAAGAGTGAAAAAGTTGGCTTAAAGTTCAACATTCAGAAAATGAAGATCATGGCATCTGGTCCCATCACTTCATGGGAAATAGATGGGGAAACAGTGGAAACAGTGTCAGACTTTATTTTTCTGGGCTCCAAAATTACTACAGATGGTGACTGCAGCCATGAAATTAAAAGACGCTTACTCCTTGGAAGGAAAGTTATGATCAACCTAGATAGCATATTCAAAAGCAGAGACATTACTTTGCCAACAAAGGTCCGTCTAGTCAAGAAAATGGTTTTTCCTGTGGTCATGTATGGATGTGAGAGTTGGACTGTGAAGAAAGCTGAGCGCCAAAGAATCGATGCTTTTGAACTGTGATGTTAGAAAAGACTCTTGAGAGTCTTTTGGACTGCAAGGAGATCCAACCAGTCCATCCTAAAGGAAATCAGTCCTGGGTATTCATTGGAAGGACTGATGCTAAAGCTGAAACTCCAATATTTTGGCCACCTCATGTGAAGAGTTAGGGATTGGATGCAGGAGGAGAAGGGGACAATAGAAGATGAGATGATTGGATGGCCTCACCAACTCGATGGACATGAGTTTGAGTGAACTCCGGGAGTTGGTGATCGACAGGGAGGCCTGGCATGCTGAGATTCATGGGATTGCAAAGAGTCGGACACAACTGAGTGACTGAATTGAACTGATTAGTGTGGTAAGGGGAAATATATAGTCTCTTTAGGGAAAAGACCCACTTGCTCACTTTTCTTCTCTTACAACTAGAGAAAAACAAATATAAATGGGCAAAATACTAGGCATATATAACTAAGCATGCATATTTATTTCTCTTTTTAAAGTTGGTTTTCAGGAATTCCCTAGCGGTTCAGCTGTTAGGGCTCTGTGCTCTCACTGCCAAAGGCCTGGGTTCAATCCCTGATTGGGGAACTAAAATCCCACAAGCTCTATGGTGTGGCCCCAAAATAGTAAAAATAATAATAAATTAAATAAATAAAGTTGGTTTTCATTAAGAAGACCAATAAGAATACAAGAATTCCTTACATTGTTTTCTTTTTATTAAAAAAAAGTATTTCTAGGATACACTTGGAAGAAGTATTTTAACTTTTATAATAGACAATTTTAAACAAAAATAAAGATAGTATAATGACCCCCCGTTTCTACTATCAAACTTCAATAACTGTCACTATTCTACATTATTCTTTCCTCAGAAGAAATTTCAGGAGGGTATAATACACGTCAAATTTAAGTTGTCCACCAGATTTGCCCCAGTTGCCTCACCATCTGCACTCTTCACTCCTAGCGCTTCTCTAGTCCAACCAGAGATTACTTGCTTTTTGTGATCTAGGATAAGCTGTACTGCTGTCTTCATGGCAAATGGTAGAGAATTTTTCAGGGACCTACTCAAGAGGGCTCCATAATTAGAACATCTCCAAAGTAATCCCACTCTTTAGTACTAGGCTCACATCAGAAGCATCCTGAGATGACGCTGACATGAACATAGTCAAGATCAATTTTTAGAAATCAATGTGCCACTCAGAATCTGACACAAACATGTTCATGACTCATAATCTCTTTTTGCACAGGCTGCTTTATAAATCCATGCAAAATGTAGTTCAGTTGCAGCTATTAAAATTTACAATTAGACTTCTTTTTTATGATGCTGGGTTTGGACTTACACTGGTATACTCTTCCTTGTTTTTCTATTCAAGGAGCCGTCTAATATTTTTATACTTTGTCTTGTATTTTAGAAATTACTCTGAACCTGGCTATCATCCTGGTTTTTCAATAGCTTTGAGCCAAGCACATGAAAAATTTGGCTTGTCTAAAGGAAGACAGAAATGAATATTTGAGTCATCCACCATTAAAGCAACCCAGGGAATAAATGGACTTTCTGCCTTGATCCAAGATAGAAGAGAGGTCTTTGGGTCTCATCTTGAACTTGGTCTAGTAACCTTGATAAAATTGTTTCTGCTCTGAACTTGGAGTCCACAGCCACTAATGGCTTTGAACCCTGCACTCAATCTCCTAAGGAGTGATCTTGCTGGCAGAAACAAAGTTTCAGCTTGCTGCTGAAAGACTGGGAGTTGCATTCCAAACCCCACAGTCTCCCAGCCTCTCTGCCTCCTTTACTTTAAACACATCTACAGAGATGACCTTCACTGATTCCCACTTAGACAGATCTTCAATTGGTACTATTACATCTGCTTTGTTTATGTACACATGTCCTTACCTATTAGAAAGTATGGATATGATATACACTGTCTTGAGGTGCTATCCAAATTTTCTACTTTTTAAAATACTACCACACACAAAGCTGAGCTTTATTACCTCTTGGTGTCTCCTTGGACTTGACAGATACAGTCAATTCTACCAGCTTCCTAGTCTTGGATAACAGGAAGCTTAGAAAGCTCCTAGGTCCTTATAAGGCCCTTCTAATCTCTGCTCATTAATTCATTCAATTAATGGTAATATGTTCAAGGCACTAGATGTTAGTTGTTCTCCACCTGACTTTCCTTTAGTGACAAGGCCTCTTTCCCAAGGACCTTTCTTCCTGTAGCCTTCTGAGTAAGGCCTGGCATTTTGTCTAGAAATAATTGACTGTTCCTGTTTCAGATATCTTAAATTCATCCAGTATAAAGCTCAAGAAATGACACCTGAAGTGGCAGGTGTCCCCTCCACCTGGCATCCTCAGGAATGTTATAAACACCCATCTTGCCCTGAAATCGCTCCTCCCCAGTGTTCTGTCTCAGCCACCAGAGAAGCTCAAGAATACTGGAGAGGGTAGCCTGTCTCTTCTCAAATGTCTGCTTAGTCTTAGAGAACTCAGACATGTTCTTAATTTCCCTGAACCTTAGGAAGCAGGCACACATCTTCCCTTACCCACAAGACGGGCAGGGTGTGATGATTGAACCAGCCAGTGCAGAGTGTCCCCTGGATCTCAGAGAGGCGGTGAAGCTGCCTTCCTGACAATGACCTTGGTCCTAGTGAGATAGGAGCATCAAAAGAAATTCAAGGCAGATCCTGAGAAGCACCATTCTTTAACCTCTACTCAAGACTGTGAAGGATGCACTAACCACACTAAACTCTGCACCTAGAATGTGAGTGGAAGACCAGCCTCTAAACCCTCTCCCCTTCTGGGCTTGAACTCTCCCCCGGCCATAGCAGTCATTGTCCCCAAAACTCCCTATGCTCCCTGTTGAGGCAGGGAACCAAGCAACAAGGCAGGTGACTGGTTTTCCAGAGCTGCTATGCCTGGGATAAAACAATCTCTGTCACCTTAAGAGCCCTCTCTAGTTCACACACTTAGAAAAACACTGCCAAGTGCATACAGATCTCTTGGATCATTTTCAATTACTAAGGGAAGGTAACAATAGTTAAAGAAAACTAAAAAATACCCAGGGCGACTGTGAAATCTTTTCCTTCCCCATTCTTTTGGTAATTTGTTCTGATTGCAACTATTTCAAAAGACAAGATTACACACCAGGGAATCAAAAAGATAAAAAAGAGAAAGCTGTTCCCTGCTGGAGCCCTATCAGAGCTCAACTCATGTTTGGAAGCAAAGGCAAAGTGTTTTTTCATCCCTAATGAAACCTTGTTAACTATGAACACAGAGCCTGAACTGATCTAGTAAGAGGACTTGCTAGGTCACAGGGAGGCTGTAAAGGGGGTCATCTGCATTCATGTCTCTTTTTTATTAAATATTTACTAAGAACTTCTTCATTAAGACATATAAACAAAATGGAAGAATAAAATTGAAATCCATCCTCTTTCTCAGGTAGAAAGCTATTTCACTGATATTTATAAGACAGAGACTAAAACATCTGAGTTTTCAAACCTTGTTTCATTTACTCTATCTTGCCAGTTCTCTTTCACAGTCAGCAACTCCCTTGTCCTACTGGGATGATATTTCAACAGTGGTATGTCGGTTAAAGGTATGCTATTTTGTTTACAAGAGATAAATTGTTGTTACAATTACTGTAGGAAACAGCAGACAAATGACCTTGAGGACTCACCAGGAAAAGTGAGCCCTTCTGTGCATTAAAATGATCTGGGTTCCACTTATGGTAAACAGAGACAAAACCATGGAGCTGGGCACTTCCTCTGGGTTTAGGGGGAAGGGATGGACACAGTTATGACACTTAACCCACCACAATCTTCTGGACTTGCAGTTTAATTTCCACCTAACTGAATACCTGTGAAGCAAACACAGAGCAAAGCACTGCTTTATAGAGCTCTGTTCCTAGAGTAGGCAAGAAAAGAAGCTCAAACACAATAGCTAGGTGTTCTGTGTCATACATTTTATTCCATGATCCAGTAAGTCCTAGCAGAGCTTCAAAACCCATGTGCGATATTGAATAGACTACATAAGAGAATGCAGCTGAGAGCTGACCTGGAAAATAGGTACCTACATCCAGAGCTGCTGCTGCTGCTGCTGCTAAGTCACTTCAGTCGTTTCCGACTCTGTGCAACCCCATAGACGGCAGCCCACCAGGCTCCTCTGTCCATGGGGTTTTCCAGGCAAGAGTACTGGAGTGGGGTGCCATAAGGACTGATAATGGGAAAGATTACAATTCCACCGTTCTCTCCCCCAGAGAAATTTATGCTTAGACATTAGACATGAAAAGTAAAGACTAGAAATGTACACCCTCTAAGATTCTTTTCTAGCTCTGTAAGTCTTTGAGTACAGAAATAAACTTAAACAGGAGAAATGTTGTCTGGGCCCAGGAAGGCTCCCAATCCACACAGGTGCTCCATTGTTCATTTGATTCCTGCCCCATATCTTTTACTTAGTTTAAGCATATAAATGAGATTTAGTTAAATAAAAACTGGTATGTCTGTTCAACGAGTATGTTTACAAAAAGGCATTGCTGAGGCTTGAATTTTAAAAATGAAAAAATTTTTAAATTGGAGAGACTTCGGATATCATCCAAAACAGGATTTTTTTGTTTTACAAATGAGAGATCCTGGCCAGACTCAGAAGTCTTTTCCTTCCAGGCCTCATTCTCCTGAGAGGCCGAGCTGAAAGCAGATTCCTGGCCCTAAGGCCAGCACTCTTGCCTCTGTGGTGCAGGACACCCGAGTGACAAATCCCATTTGCCTATTGAGGAAACAGCGTCATCTAGTGGCAATTTATCCTTTTTCTAGGTGAGCTGCACTTCAGCTCTTACACAAGGAGATGGAAAAGTCTCCCTCTTCTATTACTGCTGTTCTTGATTGCCCAGGACAATATTTCTGGATCTCTTGCCTTCCCTATGTTTTCCAATACCCAAGAATTTCCCAGTGAAAGGACATACATACACTACTATGTATCAGTATAAGATAGATAACTAATGTTCTTTAGTTGCTAAGTCATGTCCAACTCTTTGCAACTCCATGGACTGTAGCACGCCAGACTTCCTCATCCTTTCCCATCTCCTGGAGCTTGCTCAAACTCATGTCTTGAGTTGGTGATGCCATACAACCATCTCATCCTCTGCCATCCCCTTCTCCTTCTGCCTTTAATTCTTCCAAGTGTCAAGGTCTTTTCTAATGAGTCGGCTCTTTGCATCAAGTGGCGAAAGTAATGGAGCTTCAGCATCAGCATTCAGTCCTTCCAATGAATATTCAGGGTTGATTTCCTTAAGAATTGGCTAGATAGTTAATAAGAACATACTATATAGCACAGGGAACTCTACTCAATGCTCTGTAGTGACCTTAATGGAAAGGAAATAGAAAAAAGAGTGGCATCACTGACTTGATGGATGTGAGTCTGAGTGACCTCCGAGATCTGGTGATGGACAGGGAGGCCTGGCGTGCTGCAGTTCATGGGGTTGCAAAGAGTCAGACACGACTGAGCGACTGATCTGATCTGATCTGATGCATGTGTATGACTGATTTACTTTGCTGTACGGCAAGAAACTGACATAATGTTGTAAAGCAACTATGCTCCAATAAAGTGCTCACTTTGGCAGCACATATACAATGCTCCAATAAAAATTAATTTTTAAAAGGCTGTACAAACAAGAAAACACTGGACTTGAGTTTTGAAGGTAGGTAGGCCTTTGGTTTGTGAAGAAAGAGAGGTGGAAATGGGAATAGCAAGAACAAGGGCCCAAAGTCAAGAAAGTACATGGTATGATACAGGATCAGCAAAGAATCTAAAGTATTCACAAAATAAAAGGTCCAAGAAGACAGTGAGAAGTGATGTAGAAAGGCACTTTAGGATTAGAATACAAAGATGCTTAAGATGCCATCCTAGAGAATTTGGACTTTATATGCAATAAGATACCATCAGAGTATCTGCTATATGCAGCAAAGAGATAGTGTTTTGCAAATCTCCAGCAAATAAAGTACTTTATTCATTCCAGCTATTTTGAAGCTGTTTTCCTCTTAAAAAAAATAAAGAGTTCCCTCACTGAATGGCTGGTGGAATGGAGACCCTACACATGAACTATTTGCCAGTGTTGGGACAAGAACTCAGATCTGTTGGCTCCTGATCTATTTCTTCATAATAAAGACAGCTACAAACATGAAGTATTTATTGAAAGGAAAAAATAATTTTAAATTAGAAACTTTGGGGGTTTTCTTTCTATTTTGTTCCTGTATAAATTCTCTGAAAAGTACATTTAAGTATTCACAATCATCCATTTTAATCACCTCATTCTCATTCAACAAGGGGCCTGCTTTGTAAATGGGGAAATAACTTGATACGGGTTCTATTTCAAAGCACTCAGAAGAAATATGCAGAAACCTTTCAGACCACAAGATGTAATAAAACAGAATAAGGCACATGTAAATCACCATAGGCTGAAGAATAAAGGAGTAAGAAAGGCCACCTTAAGAAGCATCAGAAAAACACAGCGGTGAAAAGATTTCTAGAAAAGTCCATCAGCTTTGTGAGGACATCAGTCTCAGAGAAGATAATATACTAGCAGGAGTTATTGAAAGACAATCTTGGCAACCTTTTCTAACTTGTCAGCTAGAGACGAATGTTTCTTTTTAAGAATTTTCTCTTTCTGAACATGGGTCAGTGTTTTCTATTTCTGCTTTGCTTACACAAGTAGAGAATCTACCTACCAAATATTGTTTCAAAAGATGCTACTGCTGTTATTTCTGCTTTGAACTACATTCATTCAAGTATCAGGTCTTACAAAGCTCTATCCCTTTATCCATGCCTTTGCCTTAGATAATATAAGATATGTGTCTGAGCTGGCATTTCTCTCCCAGTGAATGCCAGACATTTCACATAAAGCTAAAAGCCAAAATCGTATGATACAGTGATTGGCCAATGCATTATCATAGTATTTTATGTCAAGACTGACATTCCAGTCATCAGGCGGACGACCGATGGGATGGAGAACAAAACGGACAGTCATGCTTCGGGAGCTGCCAGACCACAAAGAGTAATTAGACGCGAATGCAGCTTCACCTTGGCCCAGCTCAAGTCAGCTTATAGATTGCGGTGTGTCATTTCTAAATTTCCCTCTCAGAAGAACGGTAACAGGGTGGAGCACAGGAGGTGGGAATGACCCAGGGCCGCCGGGAGCTGCCACCAAGACTTCCCTCTCTCACACGGCCAGCTCCCTCTGCACTCCGCTCTGCTAGGAGCTGCCTCCGAGGCCTGGAGCTTTCAGAAGGCGGATTATGGAGCTGTCAGCCTGAGGCCCTGTTGGCTTACCTCTGTCCGTGTAAACAGAGCCATATGTCCACTGATGCCTCAGCTGGACAATTTCCTCTCCATATCCAGCCTTCTGAAAAAGGATGTCTACTTTGTGGCTATCACTGCCTAACAATAAAAAATGAAAATTCTAGGCATTCAAAAAAGAAGACGGAACTGAGGAGACTGAGATTCTGTGTCTGTGGAGAGCCCTGGCTCCTGATGCCAGCACATCACAAGGCAGAGCCTCCAGACCTCAAGGGGGCCTGTGACAAGGTGGGTGCCACCACTAAGTAGAATAGTTCACACTCATTGGAGCCAACAGTTGTGAGAAGAAAGAGTTCCCACAACTCTTTAGACTCTATATATAGACAACTGTGTCTATGTATAGACAACTCTGTATACATACTCTCACATGTATAGAGAAAGAGTTCAACGGAACAAATGTAAAAAAACTCAAAGCATAAATGGCCACCGACCACAAGCCTAGCACTGGGCTATGGAATGATCTAGTTCCCCACTTATGGAACTTACAGGGGACACAAAGAGAGCTCGTCAACCCCTGGGTCTGAATCAGTAAGGGCCTCCCAGAAGAACTGGAATTTAAACAGAGATTAAGAGAAAGAGGTAAAGGAAACCAGAGATCTTAAGGCATAGAAGTAAAGAGATAAATTTCAGAAACAATTGGATGTCTTTGATCTATGTGAGAAGGACTGTCTTTCTGAAGGGGTTTCCCAGGCGGTTCAGTTCAGCTACTCAGTCTCGTCCAACTCTTTGCACCACATGGACTGCAGCGCGCCAGGCCTCCCTGTCCATCAGCAACTCCTGGAGCTTATTCTAACTCATGTCCCTTGAGTTGGTGATGCCATCCAACCATCTCATCCTCTGTTGTTCCCTTCTCCTCCCGCCCTCAATCTTTCCGAGCATCAGGGTCTTTTCAAAGGAGTCAGATCTTTGCACCAGGTGGCCAAAGTATTGGAGTTTCACCTTCAACATCAGTCCTTCCAATGAATATTCAAGACTGACTTCCTTTAGGATGGACTGATTGGATCTCCTTGCTGTCCAAGGGACTCTCAAGAATCTTCTCCAACACCATAGTTCAAAAGTATCAATTCTTCAGCACTCAGCTTTCTTTATAGTCCAACTCTCACATCCATACATGACTATTGGAAAAACCATAGCTTTGACTAAATGGACTTTTGTTGGCAAAATAATATCTCTGAATTTTAATATGGTGTCTAGGTTGGTCATAACTTGTCTCCCAAGGAGTAAGTATCTTTTAATTTCATGGCTGCAGTCATCATCTACAGTGATTTTGGAGCCCAGAAAATTAAAGTCTGTCACTGGTTTGCATTGTTTCCCCATCTATTTGCCATGAAGTGATGGGACCAAATGCCATGATCTTCGTTTTCTGAATGTTGAGCTTTAAACCAACTTTTTCACTCTCCTCTTTCACTTTCATCAAGAGGCTCTTTAGTTCTTCTTCGATTTCCACCATAAGGGTGGTGTCATCTGCACATCCGAGGTTATTGATATTTCTCCCAGCAATCTTGACTCCAGCTTGTGCTTCATCCAGCCTAGCATTTCGCATGATGTACTCTGCATATAAGTTAAATAAGTAAAGTGACAATATACAGCCTTGACGTTCGCCTTTCCTGATTTGGAACCAGTCTGTTGTTCAATATCCAGTTTTAACTGTTGCTTCATGACCTGCATACAGATTTCTCAGGAGACAGGTAAGGTGATCTGGTATTCCCATCTCTTGAAGAATTTTCCACTGTTTGTTGTGATCCTCCCAAAGGCTTTGGCATAGTCAATAAAGTAGAAATAGATTTTTTTCTGGAACTCTCTTGCTTTTTCAATGATCCAATGGATGTTGGCAATTTGATCTCTGGTTCCTCTGCCTTTTCTAAATCCAGCTTGAACATCTGGAAGTTCACAGTTCATGAACTGTTGAAACCTGGCTTGGAGAATTTTGAGCATTACTTTGCTAACATGTGAGATGAGTGCAATTGTGCAGTAGTTTGAGCAATCCTTGGTATTGCTTTTCCTTGGGATTGGAATGAAAACTGACCTTTTCCAGTCCTATGGCCACTGCTGAGTTTTCCAAATTTGCTGGCATATTGAGTGCAGCTCTTTCACAGCATTATCTTTGAGGATTTGAATAGCTCAACTGGAATTCCATCACCTCCACTAGCTTTGTTCGTAGTGATACCTCTTAAGGCCCACTTGACTTCGCATTCCAGGATGTCTGGTTCTAGGTGACTTGATCACACCATCACAGTTACCTGGGTCATGAAGATCTTTTTGTATAGCTCTTCTGTGTATTCTTGCCACCTCTTCTTAATACTTCTGCTTCTATTAGCATTTCTGTCCTTTATTATGCCCATCTTTGCATGAAATATTCCCTTGGTATCTCTAATATTCTTAAAGAGATCTCTAGTCTTTCCCATTCTATTGTTTTCCTCTATTTCTTTGCATTTATCACTGAGGAAGACTTTCTTATCTCTCCTTGCTATTTTTTGGAACTCTGCATTCAAATGGGTATATCTTTCCTTTTCTCCTTTGCCTTTCACTTCTCTTCTTTCCACAGCTATTTCCCAGGCCACTGGAGAAGGGCATGGCAACCCACTCCATTATTCTTGCCTGGAGAATCCCATGGACAGAGGAGCCTGGTGGGCTACAGTCCAAAGGGTGGGACAGAGTAGGACACAACTGAAGCAAGTTAGCACACACACCCTTCCAGAACAGTTGATGTCTTCTCTTTCTGCCATGATATGGCCTGTTTACCTTTACAAAACACAGCCTGAGACTCTACTCAAGCCTGACTAGCACATTTCTTAGAGCAGCCTGGAAGGGATGCTGCAGTATCTCAGCAATCTGTAAATACAGGCTCACCACCTGAGTTTGTAAATAAGTTTTACAGGAACACAGCCACACCCAACTTTTCACATATGCCCTATGGCTGCTTCTGTTCTCTAGCATCAGAACTGAATAGTTGCAAGAGAGACAGTATGGCCCATAAAGCCTAAAATATTTAGTCTGGTTCTTTATAGAAAAAGTTTGCCAGTGTCTACAATGGCTCATCCACACTGGGTGAACCAAATTTATGAAATAATAGTCACGGATTCCCAAGAAGACCACCACCTTTCAAACTGGGAGCTCACATGCCAAACATTAAGCTTAAGACGGTCAAGGATGAGCAAGAGTTGCATGTTGGCTCTAAGAGACAGACAGCCTGATGAACCCCCTCCATGAGCTGGCATCCACACACCAGTGGAGGCCATTAATATCAGATTTGGAAGAGTACATTCCACTCAGCAGAAAAATAGCCTATAACACCAGTGTGATTTCACAATAGCACTTCTGACAATGAATCGATTTTCCTTCCTCTACAACAGGAAATGCTTTTTTATGAGGGACATGCTTAACTGGAATACCTGGCATGATGGCTTCAGAAAGGCTGGAAGTGGCCTGGAGACAGAAGCACCACTGATGACAAAGGGTGACAGTATGATAAGATAGCTGGGTCATCAGAGGGATCAAAGAAATACATGGGCAGCTCATGACAAAACACTGTGCCGTAGTCCTCCTGCGGGCCACAGCTTTCCTCAAGCAGGAAGCAATGGGGTCCATGCTGACCAGGAGCTAGGAAGCTGTCTGACTCACCAGACCTTGGTTGATGACACTACCCAAGTCTCACACTTCAGTGCAGTGGAACACACTGTTTTCCCAGGTTAAGAACTAGGGTATGATCAGGACAGGAGCCAATGGGGTGGGGAAACTGCCAAGGGCTAACCTTACCCAGCTGAGGCTGGCCATCCAGCATGGTGATGGGTCCCTACAGTGGGTGTTGGAAGGCTGTGGACACTTAGAGCAAGGAAGAAATCCCCCCCATAAGAGGGAAAGGAGCAAGGAATCACCATGTCTGTAGAGGATAGATCAAGAGGGTCAAGTGGGGCCTTTATTCACTACATATGAGCTTTGGAAAGGCTGTGAAGTCCACAGTGTTGGGCTACTCTCCAAATTTTTCTGAGGTCTTTCCAGGGTTTTCCCTGTGGTCCCAGCTTGCACTCTTTACTTCAAGGCTTGATGCCATGGTAGTGCATCCACGCAGCCCCTGATGGAGCCTGTGGATGATACTGTTGGCCTTCTCTTGCCAGGTGGAGCCATGGCATTTTGCAGTCCTAGGGAGAAGCTGGCTGCCCGGTAACTGAAGGCACTGGTAAATCCCTGACAGCATGAGTCCCATCCTCATCTCTGGCTGACGGTGGCTGCTATGAGGAAAGGACAGTAGGGACCATGCCCACCATGTTCCCTTGAGGTTAGAATACTCAGCCGTGTGAGGAATCAGCCAGGGTGGCAGGTGGACCCCAGGGAAGGAATGTCATAGCAGCCCAGGGACAACATTCCAGCCACCGTCAAAACACGGGCAGTAAGTTATAATAAATTCACAGAAATGGTGATTCAGGGGTTGACTGTCTTCCAAGACAAATAAGGATCTGGATTGTCTGACACAGGCCAGGTGGGGCTAGCAGTGATTTGGGATTAGCCCACAAATTGGTGGGCTGAGGATGCTGCTAAGTCGCTTCAGTCGTGTCCGACTCTGTGCGACCCCATAGACGGAAGCTCACCAGGCTCCCCCGTCCCTGGGATTCTCCAGGCAAGAACACTGGAGTGGGTTGCCATTTCCTTCTCCAATGCATGAAAGTGAAAAGTGAAAGGGAAGTCGCTTAGTTGTGTCCGACTCTTAGCGACCCCATGGACTGGAACCTACCAGGATCCTCCGTCCATGGGATTTTCCAGGCAAAAGTACTGGTGTGGGGTGCCATTCTGGGGCAAAATGAACACTAAGCAGATGGTTCACATGAAACAGCAACTGAAATAGACAAGGAAGAAGTATGACCCTTAAACATCCAAGGCCAAAGTTTAGAAAGCAGAGAAGCTAGACAGGTGCTAGAGGGGAGAACTGGGAGAAAGCCCCAGGGCTGCAATGCACACCCGTGGCCTTCGCTAGAGGTGAGTGGGCAAGCTCTAGAAGCAGGGCTAATCAGAGACCTGGGTGAACCATGATCTGCTAATCTCACCTGATATCTTGAGTGTTAGTGAGTGGTTAAACTACAGTTTACAGGTGAGTGTGTTGGACAGAGATCTGGGCTGTGAATTGGGCTACCTGAGACCTTTCTTTACTTACCAGAAACTGTGAGTGTCTCACTGAGCAATTTCTGAACCCAATCTTAATGGTCTCTGACCTAGAGATTCAACCTCATTGGTGAAACTTCATAGAAAATACTGCCAAGAATATCTGAAAGACACCTGTAGTGAGCTGCTTGGGGAAATGTTTTCTATTATTGACCTGTCAGATTTTCACATCTGTATCTAAGATTCAGATTCTGTTGATGAAAGATTCCATATATGTTTAGTGGAAGGCTTTGCAGAAGGAGTCAGAACAACTGACCCTGGCTGTGCCGCTGATGAGGTCCTCCAACTTCCAATCTGTGGTTACTTCCAAATCTATTATCCTACAATTATTCAGAAATCAAACAGCATATCATGATGAAGCATGCTGGCAAAAGACAGACCCATGTGGACTTGTACAACCCCGCTAAAATCAATTATTAATGAAGTCTTTGACTTGCAGGCTCTGTATACAGGGATTGGTCTGGTGCCCACAATGTAATCATCTGTACCCATGTACAAATCAAGGCTATTGTGATCAATAAAACCTTGTTAAACATTACTGAAGGAGTGGACAAACAGCACAAAATTAATAACCTATTACCCATGCTATTGTTTTCCTCTTGATCCAAAGTGTCCCTTTCCCTTGTGCTTGCAGTACATGATTGCACTAAACATATTCTGATTCATTTAGCTCTAAAATCCAGCATTATTTATTTATTTATGTAAAAATTCAGAGAGAGAGAGAGTCATTTCACACTGATTTCCTGAACTGGACCCACTAAAATTATAGTGAGAGTTTAGCCAACATGAGTAAATTGGAAAGCCTGACATTTTAGTTAAGACCTAGAAATGCTAACTAAACTGCTTATGAGCTTCTTGTGAAAGTAATTATTTGAGTAAAAACATCATGTATTTTGATATTTGTTTAGTCAGAAAAATCACCATCAACTAATACTACAAAATATTCTCACATTAGGTGTTCTGTACTCAGTCACAGACAGCTGAGGATTAACTTGGACCAGCCTTCGCAGTAGACTCTCATTCATCAGGACTCCTCAATATGAATATGTGGTTATTTTAATGCAGTTAAGATACTGTTAACTTATCACTACGGGCTCTCTGCATCTGTGGATGCAGAACTCGTGAATAAGGAGAACTGGCTGTATTGCACCATTTTACACAAAGGATATGAGCATCCCTGAGTATTGGTGTCCATGGGGTATGCTGGAGCTAATCCCCCATGGATACTGAGGGATAACTGTCCAACCAAGTGCCCAGCTGATAAGAGTAACAGCTAACCAACCTAGAGGGCTTACTTCTATCAGGCCCTGGTCTAACACCTTTACATAATTACCTCATTTAATCCTTATAATAACCCTGTGAGATGCATTCTGCTACACTCTACATATGTGAAAATTGAAAGTATATTGTCTCATAAATAGGAAATCCAGCCAGCCTAGTTCTAGAACCACAGAATTACCCCACGTGCCTCTGTTATGTGCACCTCAACTGTTTTTGTAAGGAGTCCATTATAAGTGAATCTTGGCATATATTAGAGATATAGAGGATATATTCATTTTTACTACCAGAAGCAGAGGATCTTGAGAAAGAAAGTAGCAAAAAGTATACAATGGGGAAGATTTGATTTAATGAACTTCATAGACTGTCCAGTTCAATCCCTACGGAATCTGCCAATGGGCGCAGCCACCCTCTCTCTGCTCACTCCCAGAGATAGGGAGTCACCACACCTTGTAGCAGTCCCCTCCCACTTCAGAGAGCCTAGACCACTGGAAGTCTTCCTTTCCTTAAGGCCAAATGTACTTTTCTATAAATCCACCTGCTGCCCAGAACTCTGCTGTCTGAAGCCAAAGTAGAAACGTATATCCCCTTCTTCTCCCAGTAGGGCCGGCAAACATCTGGAAAAGTAACTATGCACCAGCCCAGATGGCATCCTCCCTTCCCACCTTCTTGCTCAGTACTCAGGAGCCACTATTTCAAGTTCTCCTTCTCATTCAATCATCCTTCTCATTCAAGTTCTCTCCGATCATCCTTCTCATTCCACAGCGGGCTTTCTAAGTTTGGGGCAAATTCCATTTGAACTGTGTGTATGTGTGTGTGTGTGTGTGTGCGTGCACACATGCGTGCACACGCACGCGCGCTCAGTTGTATCCAACTCTTTGCAACCCTGTGGACTGTAGCCCGCCAGGCTCCTCTGTCCATGGGATTTCCCAGTCAAGAATACTGGGGTGGGTTTCTGATTCTGTAAGGCCTGGCAACAAAGACAGTTTTAAGAAAGCCTGAAGATGCCACAGTGATCTCCCTGAGACACCCCTACACGCCAATAGCACCCCCAACAGTTCACTCACAATTGGCTTGTAGCCCACCGCAAGTCCAGAAGGACAATTTTCCCCTATGGAGTTCATTAAATCAAATCTTCCCCATTGTATACTTTTAGCTACTTTCTTAAACATAAGCTTAGTATTTAATATTTTTCACTAATGAGTTGGACCCTTCCGCAAGTCCACAGACAGAGAGAAATAGAGATTACTTGGTATTCATTCCACTCCACAGATTATTTCTATGGACAGTAAAGAAATTCAAAAGGCCTGTTAATTAGCTCACTGCTGCTGCTGCTAAGTCGCTTCAGTCGTGTCTGACTCTGTGCGACCCCATAGACGGAAGCTCACCAGGCTCCCCTGTCCCTGGGATTCTCCAGGCAAGAACACTGGAGTGGGTTGCCATTTCCTTCTCCAATGCAGGAAAGTGAAAAGTGAAAGTGAAGTCACTCAGTCATGTCCGACTCTTAGCGACCCCATGAACTGGAGCCTACCAGGCTCCTCCGTCCATGGGATTTTCCAGGCAAAAGTACTGGAGTGGGGTGCCATTGCCTTCCTCATAATTAGCTCACTAGACAGGAGTTATTTTAGAAAAAAAAAAGAGGGGACAAAAAGGTGATATTAGCACAGACTAAGATAAAATATAAAAATATTTTATACTCTAAAAGACATAAAAGCCAAACCAAAAAAAAAAAAAAAAACCAAAGAGAAAGCTTCAAGAATGTTCATCCAGGGGCTACTGCTTCCCTTGATGGAAAAGTTACCAATCAAATGCTTTAATTTCATTTACTGAAGTAAGAGTCAGGCCAAACGTCATAGAGGCTGTTTGTGGCATGTGGGTCATTGTTTCGTCACATATGACACTGTTTTCATGAACAACCGGTTGAACCTGGGGAAACTTACTAACTGACTCTGTCAATTTCAGCCAAAATTCTAACCAAAAGGCAAAGCAGAACAATAGGTTTAAAGTGAATAAAGGATTCCTTCATAATATCCACAGCATCAGTGAATTTACAGCACCGAAAGAAGAAAATGATTGTTTATATTTTTAGACAATTGTTCTTTATGTTGCATAAACTTTGTTTAAATAATTCATAACCACAGAATCAAGATCCCACACACAAACTCAATAGATTTTATCTGTGCATACCAAAGGGGTTTAAAATATTTGAAGTAGTGTGTTCAAAGATGCTTTTCTTTTTCCTTCCAAATCTTTTCATATTCTTTGTCACAAAACAGATTTCAAGTTTAAAAGTCAACAAAGGAAAAATTGAACACAGATTCCAATAAGAAATAAACTGTCTAACATGGAGAACAGCCACCCCCCACTTTTTCTTGCAGGATGGACCTGGTTTGTTGCAAACTAGAGAGCAAATGATTAAATTATGGTGTTAGTGGGTATTATTCGATGCTTTGAAATTCAATGAAATGATAGGAAAAGTTAAAGAGATTTTATATGAAAGATCTTGCTATTGTGTTGACCGAGGTATCAAAGACATCTAGGTGGACCTTAGGTCTCTGTAACACTTACTCTCCCCAAGCAAAAGGGAAACTGAGTCAAATACAATAACATTTTCCAAGGACATTTAAAAGGTTTGTGGAAGAATTATGGGAATCTATTATTTTCTGACACCTCGCTCCCTTTCTTCAAGGGCATTTAAGAAAACTTAACATCTCCTTGATATAATAATAAAAGAAATGAGATCACAACCACTGGTGAGTTGGTAATCAGGATGGAGTTGTGGGGCAGGGCAGAGGCAGTTTTTCCCATGTGTCCCACAGTGATATTGACTAAGACATCAATCTCCTTGGCAACGATGGACAACCTCTGTTTTCTATTTCCCCAGGGCACAAAAGCATCCATATCTATGCCATCCCATTGGTCACAGGAATAAAAGAAAGAAAATGAGATTAGTACTTAACACACATGATTTATTGTAATCAATTTTAATGCAGTACCCACAAATGGAGGCAGTAAAAAGGAAAACTGTCTTGGTATTATCTAGAGAATTTAATGACCATTACATGGGAGAAAAGACATGCTGAAAATTCATGGTATTCAACAAAAGGTGTATAAGCAGACTTTTTTTCATGAATAATCTGTCCATGGACAATAAATATATCTACCAGTTAAACAGTAGTGTGTTTATGTGTGTACCTTCTATTTGTTCTATCCATCCTTTCCTCAACTTCTGTATCTACTAATTCTACAGAGCTGTGATTTTCATTTTATACACATTTTGAGTATCCAAATACTATCCTAAAGATGCAAATCAGAAGAAGTCTACAAGTTCAACTAACAGCCTTATTTTTTTAATGAGTTTGTGAACCCAAAAATAGTAAAAACATGTATTCTATTCATCTTCTTGTATTTAGCAAACATATCTCCTTGAGATTAGTGACCTACAAGAAGTTTTGTTTGCTGTTCACATAACTTAGGAACCTAGGAAGGAATGCCATTGGGGGAGGTTTTGGCAAGGAATTTTTAGTACAAAACATAAAAATACACAATGGAAGTCTGAAAATATTTGGAAAACTCAAAAACAACAGCTTGTGCTAATTCTCAGTTGATTTGTGGCTAGCGTTCACTTTTCACCTCATTGAGACTGATGGCAAAAGAGCAGGCCACACCTCGTGTAGCTTTGGCTACAGATGTTTTATTCTAATTCCATTGTTAAAAGGAACATGGACCATTGTGGATGTAATGTATGTTTTTTGGGAAATAGAAATATGTGGCAATTAAAACAATCCTATCTGCAATTGGTACATATACACAATGGAGTATTACTCAGCCATTAAAAAGAATACATTTGAATCAGTTCTAAGGAGGTGGATGGAACTGGAGCCTATTATATAGAGTGAAGTAAGCCAGAAACAAAAACACAAATACAGTATACTAACGCATATATATGGAATTTAGAAAGATGGTAAAAATAACCCTATTTACGAGACAACAAAAGAGACACTGATGTATAGACCAGACTTTTGGACTCTGGGACCGGGAGAGGGTGGGATGATTGGGGAGAATAGCATTGAAATATGTATAATATTATATCTGAAATGTATTAATTGTTCAAACTAAACACTATCATGTTACAATTTGTTCATACTAGATGTTTGTAATGTTTCTGATAATCAATAAAAGAGATTCTTGATGAAAAAAAAAAAAAAAAATCCCAATCTCCAAAAAAAAAAAAAAAAAAAAAAACAATTGGGCTCAATATACTAGATTTATGAACAAGATTTATCCCCTGACGTGATCTCCATTTTTCAAGATAGAAGCAAACAATAAACAAGAACAAAACAGAACAGAGAAACACCTTACAACACAGAACTGCAGCCAAGCACTCACATTTAAGAAAAGAGATTGTATGAGTTACTGATCTTTAGCCTTGAGATTTCATAGGTAATTAAAGCTCTTTCCCCAGTGGAAGTCCAGTGTTAGGACAAGTAAGGGTGCTGCTGCTGCTTTGGGTGCAGCCGACAGTTGGCCAGATATCTGCCAGCCCAGGCCTTCCTTGTTCCTAGGAGAGGACTCAGGCCATAAGACTTTGAAGAACCTGGGTCAAAGAAACAGAAGCTTGGAGAGTTTGACATCATCAAAAGAATTTTTTGAAACATATCTTTGATGCCAAAGTATTTAAATATTTAGAAGGCAATACATGCAAAAAAAAAAAAAGTTTTTAAGGGAATGATTTTATTTAATTCAATGACTACATAAAAAGAAAATTATTTCGCCTACTGTTGTATCCAGATCATTATTTCTCCAAAGGGGTTGGAACTATATACCCCAAGCTCAATCAATGGCACTAACCTTCACTTATCTTCTTCTGTATCTCTGTTCCGTCATGGCCTCTCATTTATTCAACCATGAAGTTCTGTCTGTTCTATCCTTGAGGATCTATCAGATCCATCCCTTCTTATTCATTCACTCAGCAGCTGTCTTAACTCAGTCTCTTATCAGTTCTCTTCCTAAATCTTAAGATAATCATTCTAAAAGCCAACAATACTGATGACTTTATTCATCTGCTCAAATTCATCTACTGGTGCTTCAGTGTTACGCAGTAAAGCCCACACTTACTTTTGGAGTACCCCTAAATCTGTCTGAACCTGGACATTCGCTGCTTCTTCAATTCTCCCCACTGGGAACCATCCCTAGCACTCCTTGTTCCCCTGCCTCTGTGCCTTTGCACCTATGTGTTTGTTGCTTCAAATGCCCTTCATTCTAAACATTTCCACAACTCTGAAATCATTCCTCATCTTACCTTTCTGCTTGGCCTCTATGCTTCCTTCAAGATCCAGCTCCTATGTCCTCTTGTAGAAACTCCCTTCTTTATACTGACTTCCTATATTACATAAAACCCTTTTATAGCATATATCTCAACATATTATAATTATCTACTGACATGTATTCATTATACATCTATATTGTGACCTCTTCAAGGATAAGAATTATTTTTATTCACCTTTGCAGTCACAGAATTTAGCTGGGACTTAGTAGCAGTCAAGGCATGTTTAAAGAATGAATGAATGAGGGAATGAATGAATACATGTGCTGGGAAATCCAATGAGGAAGTTTACCAGATAAGAGGTGAAGATTTGTGTCAACTCATTTTGGTGAAGCTGATGGATCTGTTCAGCCCTGACCCTGTTTCCACACTTGATCTGTTCATTTGCGTACTCATTCATTGATTGAATAAACATTGGTTGAGTATCTGCCAAGTTTCAGGTACTAGACCAGGCACTGTAGGTCATAAATAATAAAACATACTTCTGCTTTCAAAAACTGTATTGCCCAGGGCAGGCATCAGGTGTGTAAGACATAAGCACCATCAAGACCTATAGGAGCTACAATAGAAAGGTGGGGCAGGATAGAAGTTGAAAAAGTGCCTGGTGTATCTGACCAGGGCAGGTTTCCTCATGGAAGTGCTTCCTGAGAAGTGCCCTGAGAGGCAGGCATGAGGATGAGGTGGAAGACATAGCCAACAAAGGAAGACAGTTTGTGCAAATATTGGGGAGGTAAAGAAGGGTAATATAATTAAGTGAAATGGACAGAATGCAAGGCAAACCCAGACTCTAGAAAGCAACCTGTGAGAAAATTTCAATTCTGTACCTGTGTGACCTTGGGAACACTCCACCAGCTGTCAAGTGAAATAATAATAATAGTATCTACCTGGTAGGAGAGCTGTGAAAATTAAGGCAAATCAATCGAAAAGCAGGTGGAACAGTTGGCATGGTATCTGGGGCTTGATGACAAGGATGCTGATTGTTGGCGCTACAGCACAGAGGCACCGAGCTGGATGAGTCTGAACAGCGAGAAGGGCCCAACTAGAGGAGAGTTGTCTACAACGCACCACAGAGTGGACTTGAATCCATAGTAGCTGACAGAAAACCATGGAAGAATTTTAAGTAATAAAGTGCTTAATCATCAGATTTGCATTTTTTTCTTTTTTTAATATAAATTTATTTATTTTAATTGGAGGCTAATTACTTTACAATATTGTATTGGTTTTGCCATACATCAACACGAATCCGCCATGGGTGTACATGTGTTCCCAATCCTGAACACCCTTCCCACCTCCCTCCCCATACCATCCCTCTGGGTCATCCCAGTGCACCAGCCCCGAGCATCCTGTATCATGCATCGAACCTGGACTGGCGATTCGTTTCACATATGATATTATACATATTTCAATGCCATTCTCCCAAATCATCCCACCCTTTTCCTCCCACAGAGTCCAAAAACTGTTCTATACATCTGTGTCTCTTTTACTGTCTCACATACAGGGTTATCGTTACCAACTTTCTAAATTCCATATATATGCGTTAGTATACTATATTGCATTTTAAGATCTCTTAAGTAGCTGTATGAAGTGAAAGTAAGTGTTAGTCACTCAGTCGTGTCCTGACTCTTGCGACCTCATGGACTGTAGCCCGCCAGACTCCTCTGTCCATGGAATTCTCCAGGCAAGAATACTTGAGTAGGTTGCCACTTCTTCCTCCAGTGGTCTTCCCAACCTAGGGATCGAACCCAGGTCTCCTGTATTATAGGCAGATTCTTTACCATCTAAGCCACCAGCGAAGGCTCCAGCTGTATGAAGACAAAATTAAAAGTAGCACAAGATGACCAGTGAGGGCTGGATTAAGGCAATGGTTGGTGGGGGGAGGGGTGGATGGTGAAGAGAGGACAGACTATAGAGATGTTATAGATCCAACTAGACTTGGTCACAGACAGTCGATGGGAAAAAAGAAAGATAAAGGGTGGAAAATAACCCTTAGATTTCTGGCTGAAGTAAACAAAGTGCAAGTGCCATTGGCCAAGAAAGGAAGCACAAGAATCAACCAAACTGAGGAGGAAATACAAGTTTCACTTTAGATAGTCTCCCAGGATATGGAAGATCCAAGCGGGGCTGCGCGACAGGCTATTTGGTAGACAAATCTGGTGCCGGCTGGACTTACCGATGAGAAAAGCAATAGCATATTATTAACTGCTACTTGGAGCTACAGAAATAGACATATTCATCTGAAAAAAAAAAAAAAAAAAAACAAGTAAAAAGCCTGAAGAGAGGAGAAGTTTAGTTTCCCAGTGAATAAAAGAAGTTTACATTATACTGTATTCTACTAATTATGCATTAGCACAATGTCTTAAAAACAATGTAAAGACCTTAATTAAAAATACTTTATCACTTAAAACTGTTCATCATCATTGGATGCTTCAGCAAATTGTAGTAGTAATGTCAAAAACCACAGATCACCATGCCAAATATAATAAGAATGGAGAAGTTTGAAATATTGTGAGAATTACCAAAATGTGACACAGACACAAACTGAGTAAATGCTGTTGAGAAAATGGTGCTGGTAGACTGGCTGGATGAAGAACTGCCACAAATCTTCAGTTTATCATTTAAAAATGCAATATTTGCAAAGCACAATATCACAAAATATGTCTGTACTTTTATTGCCATATACGTCCTAACTATTTTTTACATTTATCAGAAGATACAGATTTCAGAGACAGGATAAGGTTCCCATGAAATCCAGCCCAACACTATAGCACCATCAGTTCTGATTTAACTTTATTCCTGGAAGATCTTGCTTCATTGAAACATTTTTTCAATCAGGCCTAATCAAAGAAGACTCAAGGAATAAGCAAAGTATTAGTGGCATTGGACCTTGCTTGTTTTGTCTCAAATGAAGGTTGTGTCTCCATAATATTTACCTGATATGTCCATTCTTAGCCAAATCTTTCATGTCCCAGAAGGGCAAACTTATTCAGAAAAAATAAACATAACTTCTGAGATAATATTATTCAAGTACTATATGGTAAATAGCTCTCTTAAGTGTCACAGCACACTTTTGAGGTAGGTTCTTTAGGTTCTTATTTTTAATCCTTCATTTTACAGATGAGGAAACTGAGGCTCAGAGAAATTAAATAACTTACGCTAGGTCACACTGCTAGTAAATACCAAAGTCAGGATTTGAACCCAAGCAGTCTGATGGCATCAGAGTTGCAAATGTAAACTATTAAACTTAATACTCTGTGTAACATCATTAATGCTCATTGGCTAACAGTCATTTTGCCTTGTGCTCACAATTTCTAACTGTCCCCTCTGTGGCTCTGATCGATTGGTAGGAGTTGTAAGAGGACAGAAGGAAGAAGACAGCACGTGAAGTAATGAAATAAATTTCCCAGCCTCCAGCTCCTAGATTTCCAATAAGAACTTGCACAACCTCGTATACTTCAAAATGCAGACCAGTTTCTCTCCCGATTTACTTGCTCTTCACATTAGTAACTCACCTATTTTGTAAATATTATCGTTTTAAAGTGGCCACTGCAGATTAAGTCTCCTGAATGAGTCTAAGATAAAACTCAGTCACTCATCTCTAGAGAGACAGAAGGCAGTTGCAGCCAGGAACAGGTTCAGGATAAACTGGTCAGATGAATTCACATACTTGGAATAGAAAACATATTTTGTGCAGTGAGAGAAGAAACAGTTTGTTTCTCTGGAGAGACCTCGAACGATACTGTAGCCTCTGCCTGAACCTGCTGGCTGAGGCTGAGATGTATCTGGACCAAACAAATGTAAGTCTCACAAACTGCTAGGGCCCTTGACACTGAGGCATGCTGTCAGCTGAGCAGCCCCGCGGTACAGCTTTCTGGAGCCCCCCTTCTATGCACGCAGCACTATGCTCAGCATTGGGAATTTCATGGTGAACAAAAATAGACAAGAACTTCCCCCTTCTAGCATAACCATTTTGTGTCAAAGACAGAAATTTCATTAAATAATCTCATGCATGAATGACTAATCCAAATAAGTGCTATGAGGCAAAGAAGCAGGGCTTTGTGAGAAAATGAAAAAAAAGACCCTATGAAAGAATTGACACTTTAATAGAAACATGAACAGAAATAAATCCGTCCAAAGGCATTGAACTTCCAGAAGGAGGGAGCAGCATGTGCAAAAGCCTCATGACAATAAGGCTGCCACGGGCTGAGTAACATTTTTGCACAAATTAGAAAAAAGGTACCACTTCCTCCAGACCTTTGGCTGCAGTTGGAAAATTGTTCTAATTCACTGATTTTGTTAGAACAAGCCTCTTTATTGGTCAACTTCCAGAAATCTTGTTTATACAATGCTACATGATCTGGAATGCCAATGGTACAATTCCTAATATCATAGTAACTAGTCACATTTGACTACTGAGTGAGTGAGTGAAGTTGCTCAGTCGTGTCCGACTCTTTGTGACCCCATGGACTGTAGCCTACCAGGCTTCTCTGTCCATGGGATTTTCCAGGCAATAGTACTGGAATGGATTGCCATTTCCTTCTCCAGACTTAAAATATAGCTAGTCTAAGTCAAGATGTGCTGTAAATATAAAATATTCTGGGTTTTGAAGAGTCCATGTGAAAATATATAGAGAGAGTACCTCAATTATTTTTATTTGATTATATTCAAATGGTACTATTTGGGCCTATTGGGTTCAATAAAATATTTGTATTAATTTCACTTGCGTCTTTTAATTTTTTAACATAGCCACAAAAAAATTTAGAATTCCATGTGTGACTCAAGTCTGTGGCTCGTGCGGCATTCTTACTGGCAGTGCTGGCAAAGTTTTTGGTGGAGTGGCCTTGTGTACTGCACAGCCTGGCAAACCATATCATGTGCCCTGAGTGGCGGGAATGGACCCGACGAGCATGGGAAATGAAAGGACTGCAGGGTCATTGCCACCCAGAGGCCAAAGAGGAGTGACTCAAGATAAGACAGAGGCCAAGTCGTGCCAAATCCTGCCTTCAAAGACTGGAAAGTTCAATAAGGTTCATCCTTTGCTTCATATTCATGGAGGCCTCCCTTGCTATGAAGTTGATCTCAGCAGTAACTTATTTTAAAAGCATTTATTGAGCACCTATTGTGTCGGGAGGATCTCCCAGAGGAGGAAATGGCAACCCACACAAGTATTCCTGTCTGGGAAATCCCATAGACAGAGGAGTCTGGTGGGCTACAGCCCCTGGGGTTGCAAAGAGTCAGACATGACTGAACACACACAGTGTGCAGAGTACTGGGCTTGGAGTTATAGATGTAAAGGTAAACAATAAAATCTCTATTGACATGGGGCCTACAGTTTGTGGGAGACACAGGCAAGCAAGAAGACCATTCAGGAGTGTGGAAGTCTTGTTTACTGTGCTGAGCCCTGAATGCTACATAACTGGGTGCTGCTGATGAAATGCTGGGCAAGCAAATGTGGAGAATTCATCCAAGACTGAGGAAAGCATACGCCCAACTGCTCGTGTGCTCCACATCCAGAGTGCAGATCAAGGAAGAGTGTGGCCGAGAGAAACAGACCCTTATCCTGTTCTGCTTCCTAGGGCTCTCTCAGTGTCCACATGGGGATGCTCCCTTTCAATAGGAGGCCTGCACAACTCTCTTTAGTATTCTAGATGAGTATAACTTATGCCTATCATTGTATCTTCTAATGAGAGAAGAAATGAAACCAGTGACTAAGAATTCAGCAAAAGGCGGCTAGTGAAAATTTCACCCAAGAATACTGAGGACTAGATTTGGGTAAACCAAAAGGAAGGATTCTGGAGACCCAACACTATGGGATGCGGTGTCTGTGCATTCTCAGTCGCTCAGTCATGTCCAACTCATTGCGACCCCAAGGACTGTAGCCCACCAGGCTCCTCTGTCCATCAGATTTTCCGGGAAGCAAATCCCTTGTCCCCAGTGCTATCCCCAAGTGTTTCCACTCATATTAAAAGAAGTCCAGGGACTTTCCTAGTGGTCCAGTGGCTGAGTATCTGCTTTCCAACACAGGGGCACAGGTTTGATCCCTGGTCAGGGGAACTAGATTCCACATGCCACCAAAACAGATCCTGCACACTGCAACTAAGATTTGATGCAGTCGAGGGGAAAAACCAAAGAGCAGTAATAATAATAGTGCTGTCAACTATATTAACTATACACCAGACATGAAATTAGATATATTTATTTGCTCATTTCATCCTCTTAAAAACCTTATGAAATGGGTAGAATTGTGACTTGCCTAGTCGGCTAGTAGATGGCAGAAAAGATTCAGCAAAAAACTTGAATATAGCAGAGAGACAGCTTAGCTGTAATCCCAGAGAGGAGGGCAGTTTGTGTGCTCTTTATGAACCTCTGGCTTTATAAAGCACTGCAGGGAACCGCTGCTCCCCATGTCCCCTCCCCCATACCTGGAGAGGTCTTTCCAAGGGGCCACGTAAAGAGCAGGGGGAGGAATAGTCTATTACTTGGTTCTGATATAGTCCTGGGAGCACTCGAAGTGAGTCTTCACCTGTGAAGCAGAATTGGTTTAAATAGAAAGATGACCAGACTTGGAACTAGACCAATATATTAGATTTTTAGGTTTTAAATTTACTTCTTTAGCAGAATTAATAAAGTCATACCAGCTCTCTGGAAATGTTTCCTAATCCATAAAATAAAGGATTAATATTGATTGTCCTTCATATTCCTATTACCTCAAACAAAGGCTTCGCTTGTGGCTTAGATGGTATAGAATCTGCTTGCAATGCAGGAGATTCAGATTTGATCTCTGGGTCAGAAAGATCCTCTGGAGAAGTGAATGGCTACCCACTCCAGTACTCTTGCCTAGAGAATCCCATGGATAGAGGAGCTTGTTGACCTAAAGTCCATGGGATCGCAAAGAGTCAGACATGACTGAGTGGCTAGCACACACTTTTTTTTTTACCTTAAACAATCTATAATCCATAAACAAATACAACAGAACAAGAGCTGGAAGCTGTAGAACTAACTAGAAGACGGGCTCTGGCCTCAGCTTCTTTTCCTCAAATAATGCATCTTTATTATTTTATCTTTAAATATTATTCAATCTTAAAACATCTTCATTTTTTTAGAATTTCTCACTAAAAATTAGTGATAAATTATATAGAAAAATTATTTTCAAAAATAAATAAAACTGGTTTAAGAATAAGGAGAATGAGCTCTAGACCAAGTTAAGACATTAATTCCTTGTGGAATCCTAAAGAGATACTTTGCATTTCCCCTTGTGTCAAATGGGTACCATCTTAGCATCCAAGAGACAGCAAAGGAAGTGTGCTCCGAAGTTGGCCTGGACTGGTACATGACTTCCTGATGCCTTTTTAATCATTAATGTATCAGACTGAAGTTCCCAGATTTCATATAAGTAAGCACAGTGCATGCCTTGAGCTGTCTCCTCTCTACGTGCTTTGCACTGGTTAGGCCATTGAAACCTCACACCGCCCCTATGGGGTAGGTGTTACGATTGTCCCATTACATGCAGGAAACAGAAACACAGAGATGCTAAATATATCTCGGTGGGTGGCTGCTAAAAGGCCAGGCAAGACTTCCAACCCAGACAGAGAGTTCTTATCCAAATCTACAAGTCTTAGAGCTCTAGGTGCCAAATACCTACCTGCTCTGCTCAGGTGTTCAGTCATGTCTGATTCTTTGTGATCCCATGGACTCTAGCCCTCCAGGCCCCTCTGTCCATGGAATTTTCCAGGCGAGAATACTGGAGTGGGTTGCCATTTCCTACTCCAAGGAATCTTCCCAACCCAGGGATCAAACTCCCATCTCCTGTGTCGCCTGAATTGGCAGATGCATTCATTCCCACTGCATCACATATCTACCTCTGTTTCACTTATTAGAAAAAACAACACTTCTAAAAATATATTAAACACTAAAATTACATGTTTTAAGTATTCAACAAAATAAAAATAACTAGATCCTTATGTCTAATGTATTATTGACTTAAAATGAGGAACATTCTAAGATATCCAAAGTGACTCATTTTTTTCTTCACTGAGAGATCAGTATGCCTGATTAAAAGCATAAAATAGCAGGGACTTCCCTGGTGGGGCCCTGTGGTTAAGACTCTGCACTTCCACTGCAGGGGATATGGGTTTGAGCCCTGGTGGGGAAATTAAGATCCTGCATGCCCCTCAGCAAGTGCAAAAAAAAATAAAAAGCATAAGTCAGTATGCAAATTTGCTTTAAAAGTTATTTCTTACCAAAGACCTAAGTTGGAAGTTATTGTGTGCACACATTAACACTCAGGGTCACAAGCTTTGAGACAGTTGACAGTATTGCATCAGAAGCAAGCTCCAAGCTTCCTCCATCTCCCCCATGGGGAGGTATCTGGAAAAGGACAGACAAGGTGTGTCCACACAGACCAATCTACAGCAAGTGACGCCTGTGTCCTTTGGGTCTGAACAAACAGAAGCCAGAGGGGGCTGACGTCAGTTCACAAGGTTGGCACGACAGCCAGGTGAACTAATCTGTTTGTGCAAATAACCTCTGCTGGAGGCTCATCTTGTGCCAACATTCAGACAGGGCCACCCTGGGCTCCTGCACATGCATGGCCTCGCTGATTGTTTGCTGATTCAGTGCCCTGCAGTGACTTTGCTAGAAACCAAGCAGGAGCAAAGCACTGGGATACAGGCTCCGGAGCCAGACTGTCTGGTGGGGAGACTGGCTCTGCCATGCCCCAACTGTGTGACCTTGAACAAGTCACCTGTCCTCCTTGCACCTCCATCTCCCCATCTGTAGAGTGTGAGTGACAACAGCACCATCTCAGGGCCTGCTGTGGGGATGACATGGGTGAGCAGTCGGCGGGTCCTCAGAAGAGAGGCCAGTGCTCAGCAAGCGTGAGATGCAGTTATCACCCAGAGCGCGGCAGGATCTGCCCTTAGCACTTTCCACCAATCTTCATCTTAAGATGACACACGATATGCTTTTTAATTGAGACATAATTCCCATAACATACCATTTCAAAGTAGACAATCAGTGTCTGTAGTATATTTGCCATGCTGTGCCGTCACCACCGCTACCCGATCTGGGATGTTTCTTATCAGCCCAGAAAGAAACTCTCCCCAAGGGCTGTGTGTATTCAGTCGCATCAGTTGTGTCCGACTCTTTGCAACCCCACAGACTGTAGCCCGCCAGGCTCCTCTGTCCATAGCATTTTCCAAGCAAGAATACTGGACTGGGTTGCCATTTTCGCCTCCAGGGGATCTTCCCAACCCAGGGACTGAACTTGCGTCTCCTGTGTCTCCTGCATTGCAGGCGGATTCTTTACCCAATGACCCACCTCTCCTTAAACCCCTTCCCCATCCCCTCACACTCACGAACCCACCTTCTGTTTCTCTGGATTTGCCTTTTCATGACATTTCATATAAAAGGAATCTTAAAATACGTGGCCCTTTGTGAAGATGACACACTCTAAAAGAAGCCCTTGCACTTAAGAAGCAAAATAATAGGATCCTACCAACCTCCCTCCGCAGGACAATGTAGCGTCAACCACATTTCCTTGTTGTAACAGCCTCTCAGTGGTCTGCCAGGAGGTGGCGCAGCTTGATGTGGGCTTTTGAAACGGTTTAAGCTCTGAAGTTAATTTTCTATTCCACATCACACAACACAGATGCAGAGCAGTGGATCTATTGTTCCAGCCTCCTTTTTTCCTGGTTCCTCTACAAAGATCAGCAGGGTAGCCTAAGTTTCACTGCCAATCAATTATCTCGCCTGGCAGGAGACTTCAGACTTCCACGCCTGACCAACAGGAGGAGACTGATGACAAAATTTCTTAAGATGACAAATTCTTCTTTAAGCTCACAGAAGCCCAGGCTAAGAAGGCCTCTGGGCTTAAATCACACCGGCAATGTCTCCTGCTTTAAAATATACTGAAGTCGCCCTTTGGCCTGAGAGGTGCTACTTAACTGTATGAGGAAGAAAACTCCGACACTGCTCTGCTGCTGCTGCTGCTAAGTCTCTTCAGTCGTATCCGACTCTGTGTGACCCCTTGGACAGCAGCCCAATAGGCTCCCCCGTCCCTGGGATTCCCCAGGCAAGAACACTGGAGTGGGTTGCCATTTCCTTCTCCAATGCATGAAAGTGAAAAGTGCAAGTGAAGTCGCTCAGTCGTGTCCGACTCTTAGCGACCCCATGGACTACAGCCTACCAGGCTCCTCAGTCCATGGGATTTTCCAGGCAAGAGTACTGGAGTGGGTTGCCATTGCCTTCTCCGTCAACACTGCTCTAGAGAGAAACAAATAATGCAGAATATCTCATACTTGCTCTCTCATACTCATTCCCAGTTTGAGAAGAAAACAAAGGTACATTTTATTCATTTCTCAAATCTCTTAGATTTTATGGCATATATTACTGGCAGGTGGAGAGGAGGAAGTAGATTAATACACTCAGCCATAACATCACAGAAGAAGGCAGCATGAACCTCTAGACTCTCTTGGTGGCCAGTGAGCCTCAAAGAGCTGTGAGGAGCAGCCCACCAACCCAGGCATTGCAATCAACTAAGCGGTATGGTTTGAGGAAAACCTATTAAAGATGTATGTTCATGAAACCATGCTAAACTAAATTTCTATCTTGTAGCTAAGTCTTTTGGACATCAGGGTATCAGATCAGATCAGATCAGTCTCTCAGTCATGTCCAACTCTTTGCGACCCCATGAACTGCAGCACGCCAGGCCTCCCTGTCCATCACCAGCTCTCGGAGGTCACTCAGACTCACATCCATTGAGTCAGTGATGCCATCCAGCCATCTCATCTTCCATCGTCCCCTTCTCCTCCTGCCCCCAATCCCTCCCAGCATCAGAGTCTTCTCCAATGAGTCAACTCTTCGCATGAGGTGGCCAAAATACTGGAGTTTCAGCTTTAGCATCATTCCTTCCAAAGAAATCCCAGGGCTGATCTCCTTCAGAATGGACCGGTTGGATCTCCTTGCAGTCCAAGGGACTCTCAAGAGTCTTCTCCAACACCACAGTTCAAAAACATCAATTCTTCGGTGCTCAGCCTTCTTCACAGTCCAACTCTCACATCCATACATGACCACAGGAAAGACCATAGCCTTGACTAGGCGAACCTTTGTTGGCAAAGTGATATCTCTGCTTTTGAATATGCTATCTAGGTTGGTCATAACTTTCCTTCCAAGGAGTAAACATCTTTTAATTTCATGGCTGCAGTCACCATCTGCAGTGATTTTGGAGATCAGAAAAATAAAGTCTGACACTGTTTCCACTGTTTCTCCATCTAGTTCCCATGCAGTGATGGGACCAGATTCCATGATCTTCGTTTTCTGAATATTGAGCTTTAAGCCAACTTTTTCACTCTCCACTTTCACTTTCATCAAGAGGCTTTTTAGTTCCTCTTCACTTTCTGCCATAAGGGTGGTATCATCTGCATATCTGAGGTTATTGATATTTCTCCCGGCAATCTTGATTCCAGCTTGTGTTTCTTCCAGTCCAGCATTTCTCATGATGTACTCTGCATATAAGTTAAATAAACATGGTGACAATATACAGCCTTGACATACTCCTTTTCCTATTTGGAACCAGTCTTTTGGACATGAGGGTATAACTTACTGTTAATAATGACTGCATTATGATGATTGCATTATCCTTGCAATCGGAGGTTGCTATGCTATGCTAAGTCGCTTCAGTCGTGTCCGACTCTGTGCGACCCCATAGATGGCAGCCCACCAGGCTTCCCTGTCCCTGGGATTCTCCAGGCAAGAACACTGGAGTGGGTATATCCACCCATGGGACTAGGTGTTTTGAATTTCTTTCAAAACAGCTTAGTAAAAAGAGCTGTGAACCTAGCCCAAAACACCTCAAGCAAATCTCTTTTTAAGTTGCTGTTCATCTCTATTGTTATATCTCTTTCTTTGAAAGTATCTGTGCTTTTGCATATTTTAATGGACTATATATCTTTTATTGTTGAATTGAAGGAGTTATTTATATATTTTGGATACAAATCTTCAGGCAAATACATTAATTGTAAATACAGTCTCTCAGTCAGTGCTCGTCTTTTTATTTCCTTTTTCTTTTTAAAGCTTTTATTGTATACCTTAAATTCACACAATGTCATATGTCAAACAGATCTCAATAAAGCTGTGGGAAAAAAAAATTTTCAAAAAAGAAAGCATTGTTTGGAGAAACGGGAGGAAAAGGTTTATTGAGGTATGAAAGCGAAAGTATTAGTCGCTCAACTGTGTCTGACTTTTTGGTGACCCCGTGGACTGCCAGCCTCCTCTGTCCATGGAATTCTCCAGGCAAGAATATTGGAGTGAGTTTCCATTTCCTTCTTCAGGGGATCTTCCCTACCCAGGAATCGAACTCTGGTCTCCTGTACTGGCAGATTGTTTACCATCTGAGACACCAAGGAAGCCCATTACTGATGTATAACTGGTATACAAAATTTGCACACATTTAATGTACACATCTTGATGAGTTTGGACTTATGCATACTCCCATGATACTTTTCAAGGTACTAAATATCTCCGTCACATCCAAAAATATCCTTGTGTCGTTTCGTGAGTAGCTTAGTGTGGGTTGGGTTTTTTGTGGTCCTTTTTGTGTGTGTCTTGGTGTGGGTTGGGTTTTTTATGTGGTAAAAACACTTAAGAGGAGCTCTATCCTCTTAACATATTTTAAACTGCAAATCTTACTTTCCTGCATTCAATGTCCTTGTGATTTTAGACAATGACTCCTATTTCTTTGTCTTGGACTTCTTCAAATGTAAAACAGTGATGACCCCAAGACCTCTCCAGCTCTAAGGATCTAACAAAGTGTCTCTCAATAATCCATTAACATGAGAGTGAAGCACTGACACCACCAAGATAGCTCCCAGAACTAAGGGCTTTCTTGTAGTCAGACTGAATTTCAAGGAAGGAAAAGAAAGTGGTAACTTCTGGCTCACTGAGCTCTTGTTCATCAGTAAGGGGTTTGAGAACTGGATAAAAATTCTGGACTGTCACTGGTCTTCAGTCAAGCAAAGGTATGATTAAAACGGAAAGTATTGTTTTGAATGTCACAATGGGAATAAGGAACACAGATGTACTTATCACCCTTGCTTTTAAATTGTGGCTTGTGAAAATGTTCTAACATCTTTTATAGAAAAGCCAACATCCTAGTGAAGGTGTTAAGCTCCAAGCTGGCTAACAGTCAAGCAGCAGGAAAGAGCACAGAACATCATCTGGGGAATAAGCCCCTGAGTAACAGAGTGCTAATTATATAATACGCCCAGTGTTGGGCCCCACTGTTATGGGTTACTCGCTGCCTTCCTTATTGGATGACCTGGGAAAGGCTGCTTTGTTACCAGAGTAGATTCTGCCTTCTGTGCCAGCAGCTAAGTGTCCCAGTGCCCGTGTGGTTTCTCTGATTACTTGATTTCTCAAGCGGGCTGGGATTTCTTTCTTCTAGATCAGTTCTTTTCATCAAAGGACCCAATGATGATCTCTGAACATTCATTCCTTAAAGATACCAAGGCTATCAAAGCAGTGAGATCACATTACACTCTGGCCAGTCTGAAATGAGATAAGAGGTCTACCATATGTACTGTACCTACTTCCGTGGCTGGGAGTTGTCTTGTAAGTTCTCTAGAATGGAGACTCAAAAATGCACTGTAAAAAGTCAGGAACAGATCTGTAAATCACACATGTGCTAAAACCACCTTTTGGAATTAAGGCAGCTTGCATTTCCAGCTTATACACAGTTACCTGTATCAATAGAACTCACAAATTAAAAGCACATCCTAATCCATTTGGACTTCTTTTCTAGCCCCAAGATTTTCACATGGTTTTATTTCCCAACCCACTTGAGCCAAACAGGGTAGATCAGTTTTCACTGTAGTCGAAACATTTTGCTGGAGCTGACAAAAAATTATCATGAGGCAGATAAAAGGGTCCACATGATGTCCAAACAAGATCAAGCAAACTTCAAGTTAAGCACATATGCCTCCTGTTTTGAACATCCCTTCTTGCTAAGTTTAAGAAACACAGTTTTCAGTGCTCTGGGACAGCCTAGAGGGGTGGGATGGGATGGGAGGTGGGAGGAAGGTTCAAGAGGGATGGGACATATGTATCCCTATGACTAATTAATGTCAATTTATGGCAGAAACCAAAACAACATTGTAAAGCAATTTTCCTTCAACTAAAAATAAATAAATTTTTAAAAAGAAACATGGATTTTAATTTTTAATTTTTTTTTCTAATTTTGTTTTTAATTCTCTTCCTGCAAATTCCTCTAACCTGAATGTCTTCTTTTCTTTGTTTATGTTTATAAGCTTTTTGCTATTAGAGCAGCCCAGGGGGACCAGGAGAAAACACTGACCGTGGTTAGAGTAAAGGGAATGGGGGAGTCAGGGAAGAAAGTCTGCCTGAAGGCAGTCCTTCAGCAATACTTACTGATCACCCACTAAATGACACCTTTTTTGCCATCTGCAGGGAGGCTGTGGCCACCACTGCTGTAAAGACATAGCACAAAGGTTCTCCTTGAATCCCAGAAGGACAGGGCTTGTGGGTGGGTGTTACCGTTTACACTGGAGCAGGTGGTGGGATTTTATGTAAACTGGTCTCTGTTTTTCAAAGAATCAAGGTGATCATTTTTTATTAAGTATCAGATGAGCACTGTCAACAGTGCCACAGTAAAGGTCAATGGAGGAAAAATTGAAGCCCCAAATAGCCTTTTATCATGGTATCCATGAATCTGCCATTCTCACTGTTTAGAAATTCCTGGATCAGTATTTTCTGCAGTCCATGGGGTCACAAAGAGGCAGACATCACTGACCAACTAAACTGAACTGATCAGTATTTTCCCTTCCTGAGAAAAGTTATTTGCAAGTACTAGAGGCACTTGATTTCAATATTTTAAGAATATTTTCAAGAGGGGCAGCATTTATCACTTGAAACTAGCCTATATACTTGCCTGAAAATTTCTCTGCTGAGGTTGTGGAGGCTATTTATCCTATTTTCAAAGCAAAGACGGCATTGAAAGATGGGCAGCCCAACAGATACCAAATTCAAAATGAGTCTGGATAGATCTATTTAGAGCAGGATTTCTCAACCTCAGAACTGTCGTTATTTGTTGTTGTTCAGTCACTAAGTCATATCCGACTCTGCGACCCCAAGGACTGCAGCATGCCAGTCTTCCCTGTCCTTCACTAGCTCCCTGAGTTTGCTCAAACACTTGTCCATTGAGTCAGTGATACTATACAACCATATCATCCTCTGTTGCCTCCTTCTCCTCCTGCCTTCAATCTTTCCCAGCATCAGGGTCTTTTTCAATGAGTCAGTTCCTCACATCAGGTTGGCCAAAGTATTGGTGCTTCAGCTTCATTTGGGGCCAGACAATGTTTTGTTGAAGAGAAATCTCCTGTGCATTGTAAGCTATTTAGCAGCATCCCTAGCTCTCCCCTAGATGCCAGGAGCACTCCCCGAGTTGTAACAAACAAATGTCTCCAGACACTGATGAATATTCCCCAGGGGGCAAAATCCCCCCTGCTTCACAGCTACTGACTGATCTAGATGAAAAAAGATGGGGGTTTTCTTTGTTGGTTTTTTCTGGGGAGGGGAGGGGGGACAGTATGGTGATTAAGTCTGCTGCTGCTGCTGCCGCCAAGTCACTTCAGTCATGTCCGACTCTGTGAGACCCCATAGACGGCAGCCCACCAGGCTCCCCCATCCCTGGGATTCTCCAGGCAAGAACACTGGAGTGGGTTGCCATTTCCTTCTCCAATGCAGGAAAGTGAAAAGTGAAAGTGAAGTCGCTCAGTCATGTCCGACTCTTAGCGACCCCATGGACTGCAGCCTGCCAGGCTCCTCCATCCATGGGATTTTCCAGGCAAGGGTACTGGAGTGGGTTGCCATCGCCTGCTAAAGGATCTAAAGTGGATTTCTAGCAATCAAAATGACATTCTAAATTATACAAACAAAAGGATACTGAAGTTTGTATAGAAACCTAGGAGTTTCCAACCTGAAGCCTCTGTTAACATACCTCAGTCTTGTTTGGCAAGCTCCTGAAGAAGCAATTGACTTATCCAAAAGAGTGAAATAAATTGTACTTACTCTTTAGAAGATATAGTGTTTTCTAGACTAAAGAATCAACTAAATAATAATTAAAACTAAATTATAAACTAAATAGTCAAGCTGGTGCAATTTTTGCATCTGATGATCTAGATCATATTGCTGATAGAAATGAGAAAAATTAAAGCATTAATTTCTGAGGTTTCTGCTTTAAGCCCAACAAGTTGATGGCTAGTTTGTGACTTTCTGAGAATCTATACAACCTATACAACTGTGTTTCATTTTGTGAATTACAGATTTATAATAGATAAAATTCTGTAAGCAAATATATTGGCAAATCAAATGATCTTTTTATATCACCTCTCTCTTCTTCCTTCTCCCCCCACCCCCAAAACACAAGCGCACACACACATTCTGAGCTTTCTTAATCCAATTTGGATTTTCTCTCTGACTAGTCATTTTAACCTAAGACAGTAATTTTCTTTATTAAAAAAAAAAAAATCAGGGAACCTCTTTCTTCCAACAATTTTTAGGCAGAAACTCAATTCATAAAACAAGACACTTCCCTTTCTCTCCCTCTGGAGCTATTCTTGAAGCTCCGCCTGACCTCGGGAAGGAAATTAAACTTGTCAGTTCTTAGTTATTATGGACAACGTGAGGCATAATTACATATGTAAGTTTCATAAGCATTTTAAGGTTATGAACTGCCTTTATATGTGGTAAATTTTCAATCAGCCTCAAAAAAAGTGTGTAGTTTCCAAAGACAGACATAGATTAATGTTACAAAGGAAGAGCAATTCTCTCAAGTTCTTATAAGAGCAAAAAGTACTGCAGTGAAAATTCTGTTTATTGTACAAAGCTCTTGGTTCATGTATTCAGTTAAAAGTCTTCATTAAACACCAGTTCTCTGCGATGAGAAGGTGTCCTTCAATTCAAAACGTCACGAGGTTTTGAGCTGAATTAAGCTGAATTCATATTCTGCCATTCCACAATCCACTGACCTATTTTTCAGCAACTTCTCCGGCCTCAAATTGGTCCCACCTCTTTAAACAATCCAGCCACCACACTTTGGACATCCTTCCAGATGTTCCTGTCTAACAAAGCCCCACTTCCTGATCTCCATCAAGTTAACTGCTTTGTTAACATCAACTTAACAAGTGTTGTTGTTGTTGTTGTTGTTGTTTTAATTTAGCTTCAGAATTCGCCTGAAGCCTCTCCTAAGTGTTTGTTTCTAGAAAGAGTTCTGCCTCTCTTTAAGACTCCTTGGAATCTCTGCATTTGAGTTCAGTCATTGCCTGGCCTTTGAACTCTCCAAACTGGTGAATGAGTTCTTTCAATGAGTAAGTTAATCACAGGGTTACACCTAAAGGATAAATTCTTCAAAGACAAGACCCTATTTCCTCCTTTTCTCTATTCCTTATCTTTTTTTACATAGGACATAAAACAGATTTTCAAAAATGTGTCCTAAAATGGAACTGCATATATAGTTTAAAAAAGGAAAAAACTACTAAGAACCCAGATATAAATAGGCCAGTCATGGAAATAACAGTTCACTGGTAAAACAGCTCAGCTGGTAAAGAATCCGCCTGCAATGTAGGAGACCCTGGTTTGATTCCTGGATTGGGAAGTTCCCCTGGAGAAGGGTAGGCTACCCACCACAGTATTCTTGGGCTACCCTGGTGGCTCAGATGGTAAGAATCCACCTGTGATGTGGGAGACCTGGATTTGATCCCTGGGTTGGAAGATCCCCTGGAGGGGGACATGGAAACCCACTCCAGTATTCTTGTCTGGAGAATCCCCATGGACAAAGTAGCCTGGGAGGCTATAGTCTGTGGGGTTGCAAGGAGGCAGATACAGACAGAGAGTCTAAGCACACACAGCTAACAAAATGTGCTTAATTTTACGTGCCAACTTGACTAAGTCGAAGGGTACTCAGCTCTTTGGCTGAATATTATTCTAGGGAATTCTGGGAGGATGTTTTGGGATGAAATTACTGTTTAAACTGGTATACTGAGTAAAGCCAAATGCCCTCCAGAGTGTGGGTGGGTCTCATCCAATCAGGTGAAGGCCTGAATGAAACAAAAGTCAGATCTTCCTCCAAATAAGAGAGAATTCTCCTGCCTGATGGTCTTTAAATGGAGATATCAGCTCTGCAGATTTAGGACCTGCTAGCCTCCTCCAAGGAGAAGGCAATGGCAAGCCACTCCAGTACTCTTGCCTGGAAAATCCCATGGATGGAGGAGCCTGGTGGGCTGCATTCCATGGGGTCGTTACCAGTCGGTCGCGACTAAGCGATTTCGCTTTCACTTTTCACTTTCACGCAATGGAGAGGGAGATGGCAACCCACTCCAGTGTTCTTGCCTGGAGAATCCCAGGGATGGGGAAGCCTGGTGGGCTGCCGTCTATGGGGTCGCACAGAGTCGGACACGACTGAAGCGACTTAGCAGCAGCAGCAGCAGCAGCAGCAGCAGCCTCCTCCAAAATGACATGAGCTAATTCCTTATAATCAATCAATTTCCTATTGGTCAGTTTCTCTGAAGAACACTGAGTAATACATAGGGAAAACTACAGAACTGTTCACAATTATCACAGGGCCCTGTCTGAGCATGAAAGGTCTGTCAGCCTAACCCAGCTCCCAAGAAAGGAGCAAGATTAACAGAATGCAGGTCTCAGCTTCCTAGGTCAGGGGAGACTGGCAGTATTATGGAAGGAAAAATGACACACAGGTCCAGGGTCACCCACATAGCCACAGGGGCAGAGACAGACTCAGGGTTTGTGGGACTTGAATTTTAGATCATGGTGTGTTTCGGAAAAGAGGAAGGAAAGGATGCTTTTTAAGAAAAGGAATATGAAATTAGAAAATTTCAGAAATATATAAATTCAGGAGAACATGTGAACTTCTAACAACATTGGGAAGATTGGACCCTAAAGCTTAAGATTCATTTACTTCTTGGTAATTTTTCCAATAGTCTTGTAGAGATGTGAGAGTTGGACCATAAAGAAGGCTGAGCACTAAAGATTGATGCTTTCAAACTGTGGTGCTGGAGAAGACTCTTGAGAGTCCCTTGGTCAGCAAGGAAATCAAACCAGTCAATCCTAAAGGAAATCAACACTTAATATTCATTGGAAGGACTGATGCTGAAGCTGAAGCTCCAATACTCTGGTCACCTGATGAAAAGAGCTGACTCATTGGAAAAGACTCAAGCTGAGATAGATTGAAGGCAAGAAGAGAAGGAAATGACAGAGGACGAGATGGTTGGATGGCATCACTGACTCAATGGACATGAATTTGAGCAAACTCCAAAAGATAGTGAAGGACAGGGAAGCCAGGCATGCTGCAGTCCATGGGGTCGCAAAGAGTTGAACATGACTTAGCAACTGAACAAAACCCAAATCTGCAGCAGAAAACTCAGCTAAATGATCCAGAATCACCGTCTATCTGAAGGTTCTGGTTCAGAGCTCACCTAACGTTAAAAGTGTTGAGACAGGAAAAAAAAAAAGACAGACAGAAGGGAGAATGAGGGCTGCTGACAAATTTGACAACTAACTTTTGAAATTATTTCCAGATTCGAAGTAGCAGATGCCCTTCTAAAATAAAAACAAGTCAGAAGTAAAAAAGATGCAAGCATTTTACAAAGAAAAAAATCCCTCAGTAAATAAAATATGGTCAGTAGATACAAATGAAATAGCAGCTGCTTACAATCCTGGCACTGGGTCAGTCTGCAGTCAATTGAATGCTGAGGGTACACGGAGTGAGTGCATCTCAAATCTAAGACAAGGGCACTCAAATTGGCTCACTTCAGAGCTGCTCAAGCAAGCATAACCATTCATGGTGGTGGAGTGTTGATAGATGGAAGCTGCATGGAGAGAGAATGCTGGCTTTTTGTTTATAAAGCTTGCAATGAAGAGAATGGGTTGGCTTTCTGGAACGTCTTAAGGGCTAATAAATTTTGTGTTTATACAAATGAAAGACAGTTTTAGACTGGGAGTTAATTTTGGTGACTATTGACCATACTTCTTCAAGAAGCAGCAAGCTTCCATCCAAATTTCTAACAACACAGGCTACTTAGTATAAAGGGGAAATAGCTATTTTGACCTCTGCTACAGTCATACAGATTATATGATTACAGATTCCATTTCTTTATTTCAGTCTTCAGAATCTTACTGTGTGAATCCAAAATTCACAGCTGCCAAAGCCAGTCTTGATTCTTGACTTTATTCCTCTCAAAGATGAGGTACTCTGAGACAGATAGAAATGATAGCCTGGCTTATTCCAAGGAACCTGGCTCCCCTATCCTGGCTGCTGAGCTACTTCACAGAACTGAAGACCACTGGGTCCTCGGCTCATCTGCTCTCAACTAGCACAACCACAATTACTGAAAGAAGAGCAGGCAAATCCTACCTTCTCCCCAGAGACTGTAAAAAATGGCAGCACTCTGTTGGAAAAGGTAATACCATTGAGGAGTGATGTGTTTAGCTTTGTTATAAATCTCACTGGGGAACTTTCCTGGTGGTCTAAAAAGAATCCACTTTCCAATGCAGTTGACACAGGTTTGATCCCTAGTCTGGGAACCAAGAAAGCCTTGGGGCAACTAAGCCCACGTGCCACAACTACTGAGCCAGAATGCCACAACTAGAGGAGCCCACAAGCCACAGTGAAGCCATATCAGAGTCAAAATTTAAAAACAAGTCTCACTGGGATCAACCTAAATCACAGATGGCTGGCCATGCTTCTGTATTTAGTAAGCACTCTCAGGCATACTTTCGAAGTGTACGCCATCAGAGAATGTAAGAGAAAAGAACTAGTGCTCAGAGCTAGAGCCCCAGAAGCCTGAAAGGAAAGAAGACATACAAATGAAATTTAAAGCAGTGATCACAGGCCAGTAGAAAAGGTGATTTAACTTCCACTAGAATCTCCCCTCGCTTCAGTGTCACTAAACATCACCTACTAAAATCAGTCCTTCCTCTGCCTCAGATAATAGGCGTGGTGGACTTGTAAAGTGAAGAACTTGCTCATACAAAGATTTTTCATACACACATTCACAGATTTTATATACACATTCATGCATATATATTTTACATATATGTGCAAGCATATGCAATTGATTTCCATTATTCATGATCAGTTCAGTTCAGTTCAGTGGCTCAGTCATGTCCAACTCTTTGCAACCCCATGAAACGCAGCACGCCAGGCCTCCCTGTTCATCACCAACCCCTGGAGTTCACCCATACTCATGTCCATCGAGTCAGTGATGCCATACAGCCATCTCATCTTCTGTCATCCCCTTTTCCTCCTGCCCCCCAATCCCTCCCAGCATCAGAGTCTTTTCCAATGAGTCAACTCTTTACATGAGGTGGCCAGAGTACTGGTGTTTCAGCTTTAGCATCATTCCTTCCAAAGAAATCCCAGGGCTAATCTTCAGAATGGACTGGTTGGATCTCCTTGCAGTCCAAGGGACTCTCAAGAGTCTTCTCCAATACCACAGTTCAAAAGCATCAATTCTTCAGCGCTCAGCCTTCTTCACAGTCCAACTCTCACATCCATACATGACCACTGGAAAAACCAGAGCCTTGACTAGACAAACCTTTGTTGGCAAAGCAATGTCTCTGCTGTTGAATATGCTATCTAGGTTGGTCATAACTTTCCTTCCAAGGAGTAAACATCTTTTAATTTCATGGCTGCAGTAACCATCTGCAGTGATTTTAGAGCCCAGAAAAATAAAGTCTGACACTGTTTCCACTGTTTCCCCATCTATTTCCCATGAAGTGATGGGACCAGATACCATGATCTTCGTTTTCTGACTGTTGAGCTTTAAGCCAACTTTTTCACTCTCCTCTTTCACTTTCATCAAGAGGCTTTTGAGTTCCTCTTCACTTTCTGCCATAAGGGTGATATCATCTGCATATCTGAGGTTATTGATGTTTCTCCCAACAATCTTGATTCCAGCTTGTGCTTCTTCCAGTCCAGCGTTTCTCATGATGTACTCTGCATATAAGTTAAATAAACAGGGTGACAATATACAGCCTTGAGGTACTCCTTTTCCTATTTGGAACCAGTCTGTTGTTCCATGTCCAGTTCTAACTGTTGCTTCCTGACCTGAATACAGATTTCTCAAGAGGCAGATTAGGTGATCTGGTATTCCCATCTCTTTCAGAATTTTCCACAGTTTATTGTGATTCACACAGTCAAAGGCTTTGGCACAGTCAATAAAGCAGAAATAGATATTTTTCTGGAACTCTCTTGCTTTTTCCATGATCCAGCGGATGTTGGCAATTTGATCTCTGGTTCCTCTGCCTTTTCTAAAACCAGCTTGAGCATCTGGAAGTTCACAGTTCATGTATTGCTGAATCCTGGCTTGGAGAATTTTGAGCATTACTTTACTAGCATGTGAGATGAGTGCAATTGTGTGGTAGTTTGAGCATTCTTTGGCATTGCCTTTCTTTGGGATTGGGATGAAAACTGACCTTTTCCAGTCCTGTGGCCACTGCTGAGTTTTCCAAATTTGCTGGCATATTGAGTGCAGCACTTTCACAGCATCATCTTCCAGGATTTGAAATAGCTCCACTGGAATTCCATCACCTTCACTAGCTTTGTTCGTAGTGATGCTTTCTAAGGCCCACTTGACTTCACATTCCAGGATGTCTGGCTCTAGGTCAGTGATCACAACATCATGATTATCTGAGTCATGAAGATCTTTTTTGTACAGTTCTTCTGTGTATTTTTGCCACTTCTGCTTCTGTTAGGTACATAGCATTTCTGTCCTTTATCAAGCCCATCTTTGCATGAAATGTTCCTTTGGTATCTCTGATTTTCCTGAAGCGATCCCTAGTCTTTCCCATTCTGTTGCTTTCCTCTATTTCTTTGCATTGATCGCTGAAGAAGGCTTTCTTATCTCTTCTTGCTATTCTTTGGAACTTTGCATTCAGATGTTTATGTCTTCCCTTTTCTCCTTTGCTTTTCGCTTCTCTTCTTTTCACAGCTATTTGTAAGGCCTCCCCAGACAGCCGTTTTGCTTTTTTGCATTTCTTTTCCATGGGGATGGTCTTGATCCCTGTCTCCTGTACAATGTCATGAACCTCATTCCATAGTTCAGCAGGCACTCTATCTATCAGATCTAGGCCCTTAAATCTATTTCTCACTTCCACTGTATAATCATAAGGGATTTGATTTAGGTCATACCTGAATGATCTAGTGGTTTTCCCTACTTTCTTCAATTTAAGTCTGAGTTTGGCAATAAGGAGCTCATGGTCTGAGCCACAGTCAGCTCCTGGTCTTGTTTTTGCTGATTGTATAGAGCTTCTCCATCTTTGGCTGCAAAAATATAATCAATCTGATTTCGGTGTTGACCATCTGGTGATGTCCATGTATAGAGTCTTCTCTTGTGTTGTTGGAAGAGGGTATTTGCTATGACCAGTGCATTTTCTTGGCAAAACTCTGTTAGTCTTTGCCCTGCTTCATTCCGTATTCCAAGACCAAATTTGCCTGTTACTCCAGGTGTTTCTTGACTTCCTACTTTTGCATTCCAGTCCCCTATAATGAAAAGGACATCTTTTTTGGGTATTAGTTCTAAAAGGTCTTGTAGGTCTTCATAGAACCGTTCAGCTTCTTCAGCGTTACTGGTTGGGGCATAGACCTGGATTACTGTGACATTGGATGGTTTGCCTTGGAAACGAACAGAGATCATTCTGTTGTTTTTGAGATTGCATCCAAGTACTGCATTTCAGACTCTTTTGTTGACCATGATGGCCACTCCATTTCTTCTGAGGGATTCCTGCCCACAGTAGTAGATATAATGGTCCTCTGAGTTAAATTCACCCATTCCAGTCCCTTTTAGTTCACTGATTCCTAGAATGTCGACATTCTCTCTTGCCATCTCTTGTTTGACCACTTCCAATTTGCCTTGATTCATGGACCTGAGAGTCCAGGTTCCTATGCAACATTGCTCTTCACAGCATCGGACTTTGCTTCTATCACCAGTCACATCCACAGCTGGGTATTCTTTTTGCTTTGGTTCCATCCCTTCATTCTTTCTGGAGTTATTTCTCCACTGATCGCCAGTAGCATATTGGGCCCCTACTGACCTGGGGAGTTTCTCTTTCAGTATCCTATCATTTTGCCTTTTCATACTGTTCATGGGGTTCTCAAGGCAAGAATACTGAAGTGGTTTGCCATTCCCTTCTCCAGAGGACCACATCCTGTCAGATCTCTCCACCATGACCCGCCCATCCTGGGTTGCCCCACGGGCATGGCTTAGTTTCATTGAGTTAGACAAGGCTGTGATCCTGGTGTGATTAGATTGACTAGTTTTCTGTGAGTATGGTTTCAGTGCGTTTGCCCTCTGATGCCCTCTTGCAACACCTACTGTCTTACTTGGGTTTCTCTTACCTTGGGCGTGAGGTATCTCTTCCCGGCTGCTCCAGCAAAGCACAGCCATCGCACCTTACCTTGGACGAGGGGTTTCTCCTCACCACCGCCCTTCCTGACCTTGGAGGATGGGTATCTCCTCACCGCCGCCCTTCCTGACCTTGGAGGATGGGTATCTCCTCACCGCCACCCTTCCTGACCTCGGTCGTGGGGTAGCTCCTCTCGGCCGCGCTTAGTGCGCCAGTCCTCACCACCCCTCTTCTTGACCTTGGAGGAGGGGGTATCTCCTCACCGCCGACATAGAGAATCTGCAAATAATGAGGATTAAATATGTGTGTGTGTGCATATGTGTGTGTATCAGTGTCACTACTTTACAGGTTATGATTCAGTCAATATTTATTGATGCCTACTATTGACTACACATACACATACATACACTGTGGTAGATTCTTAAAGAATACAAAAAAATAGACAGCAGCCCACCAGGCTCCTCTGTCCCTGGGATTCTCCAGGCAAGAACACTGGAGTGGGTTGCCATTTCCTTCTCCAATGCATGAAAGTGAAAAGTGAAAGTGAAGTCACTTAGTTGTGTCTGCGTCTTAGCGACCCCATGGACTGGAGCCTACCAGGCTCCTCCATCCATGGGATTTTCCAGGCAAAAGTTCTGGATTGGGGTGCCATTGCCTTCTCCGATAATTCACAATAGCTTCCCTCAAAGGAATGCATAGATTATTGGGAAATCAGATAATTTGCCTATAAAATGATAACCACTAAAGCCAGGAGAAGGCAGTGGCACCTTACTCCAGTACTCTTGACTGGAAAATCCCATGGACAGAGGAACCTGGAAGGCTGCAGTCCATGGGGTCACTGAGGGTCGGACACGACTGAGCGACTTCCCTTTCACTTTTCACTTTCATGCATTGGAGAAGGAAATGGCAACCTACTCCAGTACTCTTGCCTGGAGAATCCCAGGGACAGGGGAGCCTGGTGGGCTGCTGTCTATGGGGTCGAACAGAGTCGGACACGACTGAAGCAACTTAGCAGCAGTAGCAGCAGCAGCACAAAGCCAGGAGAAAGCCAGTGTTAACTGAGTGATGGAGATAGTGCAGTTATATAAAAGATATTCGGATTTTATTCCTGTTGTGGATATTTCATAAGTTATTTTCTACATAGTTTTAGAAGGAAATAAATTGAGTTTAGATCTGTACCGTCCAACTGTTGTAGACACTAGCCACTGGTGGCAATAAAAATTAAATCAAACTAAATTAAAAATTCAGTCTCACAAACCACATTTCAAGTGCTTAATAGTGACATGTGACTAGTGGTTACTAAACTGGACAGTATGGATATAGAACACTTCCATCAATGAGGAAAACTCCACCGGACAATGCTGATCTATGTTCTGTTTATATGTGAGGATAACAATGGCAAAAAAAAAAAAATGAAAAGGAGAGTTTTAAGCTTATCATCTTTTATACGCTAACATTACTGTATGGTAGCAGCCCCCAAACACTACAAACATTCCACAAGTTCTTCGGATATCAATGATAGACAGCGATCTTCTGACATTGTGTGCTCAATGAAGATTTATTACATCAAAAATATACGTATTCTAGTTTTCTATTTCCCCTCGTTTATGCTCCTTAATTCTCTCAGAGAAGCACTAAAAGTTCACCTGTACTGATAAGCCCTGTAGAACGAAGCAGAAGATAGGAGTCTGATCACAATTCTGTCACTTACTATGTCAACTTTAAAACACAAGAATCAAGAACCTGGATTAGAGCTGTGCTTTCATTCACTTCTGTGGAGCTACACAAGTGCCCCAGAAACTTCCAAATTTCTTCCCATCCACACTGCATCTCCAGGAAACTTGGTAGTTTCTCCAGCTTCTAGTTTCTCTGCCACCAGCTCTATGGACAGATGGAAGTGGGTATTGGGAAGAAAGGTATTGGGGGGCAGTTCCCCACAAGATCTGTGGTGTCCAGGATTCAACCATAAAGTAAAGAACAGATCCTCTCAATTTTCAGAATTATAAACAGAAAAAAGTATTCTACAATATTTCAGTTCCCACTTCACCTTTTCAGTTCCAAATTCTCCCCCCATTCACATTTTAGCTTAGGATGCATTGCTCCTGTCTGAAGAGACAAGGCAAAGAAACAGCTCTAGAAAGTCAACACAATAATCTACTTCAGGTGTCTTTCTAAATCTCGCACTTGGACCTGTTAACATGTAAGCTTAGAAGATCAAGAACTTGCTGACTTTGTTCTCGAGTATAGTCCTGACAAATTCCCCAAATCTCCCAGCCCCGCTAAGGAATGGTCGCAAGAAGAAACAAATATCCAGTTTGATTCTTAAAGTTTATTACCCCAGCACAGACATCAATGTATTTGAAACAATCACATCAGTTATCAGTTTTACTTGAACCAGTATATCAGGCTGTTCCAATACCTGAACAATTTCCTACCCATTATCATCAGAAGCCATAAAAGGTATAAAGGAACTAACGGATCCAGGTGAGCACATTTCATCAGCACAAAAAACGCTTATGACCGAGTGGTTCTACTTTGGATATTTCCTTTCACATTACTCTTTTTTAAAAGTTACTTAGTTTACTGCAGAACTCCTAAGTTTATATTCAGAGACTGCTTAAGAAGAAAACTAGAAAAATGGAGATTGTATTCCCTGAAACTTGTGAGAAATGCTCCTGTCTCCTACTCCCTGCTTTAAAAGATAATCTGACACAACAATGAATTCATTTTTTCCATAAACTCCATCATGCAAGAGTTGTTGCCAACCTCAGATAGATTTAATTTTTATAAAGAGAATAGCATAGATTCCATGCTAAATCTGTGTGATTAAATTAAAACATGTTACGTTAGGGGCTCGGGAGATGTTGCCTCAACTAGTACCATGAATTCAACACACTGTCCTAGAAACAAATGTCTTTCAAAAGAAAGAACAAATTAAAACATCAGGGAATTTCCTGGCAGTCCAGTGATTAGAACTTGGCGCTATCACCGCTGGTGCCCCGGGTTCAATCCCTGGTCAAGGAACTAAAATCCCATAAGCCAGGTGGTATAGCCAAAAAATAAAAAATAAAAATCGTGATTGTAAACATTTATGAATATACAGTTTTTGTATGGAAAATGCTTTTTAGCACAATCAGCAATTTTCCAGTAACTGAACAAAGCTGCACAACTGCCTGCCCCCACCTAGACCATGAAAGGTGATTTTTATTTAAAAAATATAAAATAGCAGATTGAGTAGGCAAATTTTAAATATGACAGTGCAACCGTTTTACTTTATTGGTTCCTGGTGAGAAATTCCAAGGATGAATCCCATCTCCAGACATGATATTTTGCAGGAAACAGTGGTTTGAGGTTTGATAAGTAGTTCTGGCTCCAAAATCACTGCAGATGGTGACTGTAGCCATGAAATTAAAAGACGCTTACTCCTTGGAAGGAAAGTTATGACCAATCTAGATAGCATATTCAAAAGCAGAGACATTACTTTACCAAGAAAGGTTTGCCTAGTCAAGGCTATGGTCTTTCCTGAGGTCATGTATGGATGTGAGAGCTGGACTGTGAAGAAGGCTGAGCACCGAAGAATTGATGCTTTTGAACTGTGGTGTTGGAGAAGACTCTTGAGAGTCCCTTGGACTGCAAGAAGATCCAACCAGTCCATTCTGAAGGAGATCAATCCTGGAATTTCTTTAGAAGGAATGATGCTAAAGCTGAAACTCCAGTATTTTGGCCACCTCATGCGAAGAGTTGACTCATTGGAGAAGACTCTGATGCTGGGAGGGATTGAGGGCAGGAGGAGAAGGGGACGACAGAGGATGAGATGGCTGGATGGCATCACTGACTCGATGGATGCAAGTCTGGGTGACCTCCGGGAGCTGGTGATGGACAGGGAGGCCTGGCGTGCTGCGGTTCATGGGGTCGCAAAGAGTCGGACACGACTGAGCGACTGATCTGATCTGATCTGATCTGGTAATGAGACATTTTGACTCCCCATATCGTTCACGTGTGAATTACAGATGGGCTGAGGTCACACTGGGTGACAGTACTGTCAAAGGAGGTAGAGATGCTGTCTTACCAAAGAATGATCATGTGTGTGTGCATCTGTGTCCATGTGTACATGCATGCATACGGCAATAGGCCTCCAAGGACATTTTCATTCCCTTGTTTTTCTCTTAGACTCTGACCACATAGCATTGTTTTCCAGGCATATTCAGTCTCTGACTCCTCGGTGACAACCGTGTGACGCAGCAATGTACTCAGGGCTCCTCCTCCACAGACTCCTGGGGGCAGATGTTGTCTCTGTCTGTGTTATGAACTCTGTTATACATGGCATCCTTTAGATAAGGATCTTAAGGCTTACTATGGATGATTTTCTTTAAAAGAATATGTAAACTATTCCAATAATAAGGCAGGCATAATAGGGGACAATTATGCCACTTATACAAGTCTCATATTTACTCAGTGCACATACCTGGTGTATTTATCACATGGAACATAGCATATTTTACTCTCCTCCTTTTAGGAGGTAAAATTACCTTAAGTACAAATATGAAATGAAATAAATAATAATAATAGAAAGCAAATGCAAACAGCTACCATTTTCTCTTATAGAATTTTATATATCATGGCAATAAAATTAATAAGTGATTTTAGCATAGCTGAAACATCCACAAAAGTTAAAATTTAGTTGACTTCTAAATCATATCATTAATGTAATATGTTGTTTTCTTCATTTTTCCTTTTAGTTTTAAATAATTAACAATTTAAAAGAATAAACTTCTATTTTAAAGATATTAATCAAATTCAGAAAACTATGTCCTTCAGGAATTAAATGTGTACTAACCAATCAAAAATATTACATCTTGTAGCTGACATTGCTTCACTGCTTCTAATTTAAACACAAATAAAACAAAATTGCTACTAGAGATCAGTGGAGAAATAAACAAAATGAGAGAAAGAATTGAAATAACTCAAGCTCTGTTTCTTCCTCTTTATAACCTTTGTACTATCATTGTTTATATCAAACCTACCAAGTAAATCATGAGAAACACTGGCCTGGAAGAAGCACAAACTGGAATCAAGATTTCTGGGAGAAATATCAATAACCTCAGATATGCAGATAACACCACCCTTATGGCAGAAAGTGAAGACGAACTAAAGAGCTTCTTGATAAAAGTGAAAGAGGAGAATGAAAAAGTTGGCTTAAAGCTCAACATTCAAAAACTAAGATCATGGCATCCGGTTCCATCACTTCATGCCAAATAGATGGGGAAACAGTGGAACCAGTGGCTGACTTTATTTTTATGGGTTCCAAAATCACTGCAGATGGTGATTGCAGCTATGAAATTAAAAGATGCTTACTCCTTGGAAGGAAAGTTATGACCAACCTAGACAGCATATTAAAAAGCAGAGACATTACTTTGTCAACAAAGGTCTGTTTAGTCAAAGCTATGGTTTTTCCAGTAGTCTTGTATGGATGTGAGAGTTGGACTCTAAAGAAAGCTGAGCACCAAAGAATTGATGCTTTTGAACTGTGGTGTTGGAGAAGACTCTTGAGAGTCCCTTGGACTGCAAGGAGATCCAACCAGTCCATCCTAAAGGAGATCAGTCCTGGATGTTCATTGGACGAACTGATGTTGAATCTGAAACTCCAATACTTTGGGCACCTCATGGGAAGAGTTGACTCATTGGAAAAAACTCTGATGCTGGGAGGGATTGGGGGCAGGAGGAGAAGGGGATGACAGAGGATGAGATGGCTGGATGGCATCACCGATTCGATGGAGATGAGTTTGGGTGAACTCCGGGAGTTGATGATGGGCAGGGAGGCCTGGCATGCTGCAGTTCACGGGGATGCAAAGAGTCAGACATGACAGAGTGACTGGACTGAACTGAACTGAATTGCTTCAGTGCACGATATGTAGCATCCTAGGACCTGGGGATGTGAACTTCGTCAGAAACCAGCTAGAACTCCAAACCATTATGAACTTACTAGAAACAAGCATTTGTAGCTAAATCCACATGCATTAGAGCCAGGGAAATAACTGGGAATTCTCTACATTGACTTCTTTGTAAAATACAATGTCTATTAAAGGACAAGAAATAATAATACAAGCAAATTTGCAGCTAATATGTAATTAACACTTGGTCGTAACTATAAAAATTAGAACTTACATCAACAACTTTTTTTCAAGATTCATCATTGACATTGCTTAGAATTACTAGCACATGATTGTGACGAAAAGCAAATTAACCTGTAGTCATTTTAATTATTGTTTTTAAATTCTCTATAGATAATGCACTTCTGTCTTGCTACACAGAGAGCTGTCTATTCCTAGCGACCCATCATCAGGACACTACTGACTTCTAATAAAGGATCTACAATAGCATGTAATTGCAGAAACCCAATTTGCACACAAGTTTTAAAATATCGAAATAAATTCCCAATGTCCTATCCATTCTTCCTTTGGATTTTTGACAGTTTCATTTAATGATACAACATGCAGGAGATCGAGGCTGGCACCTATTTCACTTCAAGATTTTTGGTCTTAACTTGAAAATACAGCTAGTTTTCCATAATAACTTTGGTACTCCCTTCATCCCAGGATTTTTCTGAACATTTTTGGAACCTATTTATATTTTCATCATGGTCCATGTTAGGGGTTTATACATACGGTCACTTTAATACTTGCTATTTACTACTTCTATGTATTGTTCTCTTTAAAGTTATTCTTTTCAGCTTTAAAGGCTGTCACCTGGGTTCTGAATTCCAAGGTTCAATTATATAATTTTGGTCACATTTCCAGCATACATTCAGAGAACTTCAAATGAAACCATGCTGGTTGTTCTATTATCTTCAGATAATTTTTCACCCTCCCACCTCATGTTGCTAATTAAAAATTAAACATAAAACTGGTTTAAGAAAGAAGACAAGTAAACCCTCCAGCTATAACAGAAGCTTGATTTGCAATAGTAAGCCAGCACATTCAATAGTTTAGAAACCATGACAATGTACCAGGATCCTGGAATCACGAGGCTGCCTTCATCTGCATTTGAAACCTGGAATGCTTGAACGGCACTGTCCCCTCCATTGAGAGGGTACACAAACACACCTGTGCTTCCTATTTATATTCACCTGCTAGCTAATTAACACTACCTTTTTGACTTACAATAACTTTCCCCGAAAAACTACTTTACTGTAATGTTTTAATCTATTAAATTCCTGCTGTCATATAAATGTGTTCATCCCAATCTGCCTATGGCTGGATAGAAACAGTCGGGTGCTGGAGCTGGCTTCTGCCATCTTGCTAGAGATGATATTTAGATGGCATGCATGCATGCTAAGTTTCTTCAGTGTGTCAGACTCTTTGCAACCTCATGGACTGTAGCCCGTCAGACTCCTCTGTCCAAGGGATTCTCCAGGCAAGAATACTGGGTTGCTGTGTCCTTCTCCAGGGAACCTTTCCCGAGCACAGATCTCTTAAGATTCCTGCATTCTCAGGCAGGTTCTTTACCACTAGCGCCACCTGGGAAGCCTTACTGAGATGGCATCTCCTCCCAATTTTTATTCAACAATGTCACACTGGTGCTTTGAAACTGGCCCTGGCAGAAACATTTACACCACAGAAAATGGCAAATGCCACAAGTCTGGACTCCCCCCAGCAAGAGAGCTGGCTTTTAAACATTTCCCAGCACAACTAACTGTTATTACTTCACAGAGGTAACTTTGTCCTCTTTCCTTCTAGTCTGCCATTTCCACCTCCAGGGGATCTTCCAACCCAGAGATCAAACCCAAGTCTCTTATGTCTCCTACTTTGACAAGTGGGTTAGCGCCACCTGGGAGACTCCAAAAATGCATGTATACATGAATGATTAAAAAGGAACAAGCATTCACTTAGAGATCAATGAAGGTGTCCATCCCCTCTCAATACGATACGCTGAAGGAAAAAGGATGCCACAGTCCATCAGAATACATGATACTGTTTTAAACATCTAATATAAAAGAGCAAATGTGCTCTGATCCATGAGTCTGTATCAGCCAGGGTCTTAGCACTGGTATACTTAGATGCTTACCTGAGAACAATGCAATGAAAAAGCTATTTGCTTGAAAAGGATATATGTATATTTGTAGCTGATTCACATTATTGTACAGCAGAAACTAACACAACATTGTAAAGCAATTATCCTCCAATTAAAAATAAATTTAAAAAAAGAAAGCTGTCTGTGGAGGGGTGGGCTCCACTCCTAGTTTATCTTGTCTTCTTCCGCTCTTTTCCTGGTGCTTTTTTGTCAGTGGGGTGTGGGTAATAGAACAGTCATAGGCTTTTGAAGACTTTTAACTGTTTTGTTTATTTCTTTTCATTTATAAAAACACTGAACACTCGATTTCAGAGAACCAATAATCCCATACTCTCAAATTCTTTCACACTCCTCCACTGGGAGTCACAGTCTGTGACTGCTTCAACCAATTGAGTATGACACAAGTGATGCTATATGATTTCTGAAGGAAGGCCAGAAAAGGCCATGAAGCTTCCTCCCAGTTCTCAGGATGTCTGCTGAGGGAGGGGGTGGGAGTAGGGGTATCAACCACCAAGTAAGAAGTTCAGATTCTCCCAGACCACCATGCTTAGGTGCTTTGGTCAACAGTCTGGCTGAGTTCCTGACAATCAGCCTCAAAGGCCAGACATGTGAGTGAGACATCGTAGACATTCAGCCTCAACCAGCTATTATGAGGTGAATAGTGTCCCTCTAAAAGGAGTGTCAAGTCCTAACCTCTGGAACTTGTGAATGTAACCATATTTGGAAAGATGGTCTTTGCAGACATAGCCAAGTTAAGATGAAGTCATACTGAACCAGAATAGTTCCTCCCATCTAAGTACTAACCAGACCTGACCCTGCTTAACTTCTGAAATCAGACGAGATTGGGCATGTTTGGGGTGGTGTGGCTGTAGACCAGAGGGAGTCTATTCTTAAACTAATAACTGGTGTCTTTACTAGAAGAGGGAAATACAGACACAGTGACCAACAGAAGGAGAAGCCTACCCTGCGAAGAGACAGACAGAGAGAAGGTCACCTGACAAGAAAGGCAGAGACGGACAGGATTCATCTGTGAGGCAAAGACTACTGGCAACCGCTGGAGGAATCGGTGAAGAATCTGCCTGCCATGCAAGAGACTGCCTTCAACGCAGGAGACCGGGTTTTGAGCCGTGGATTATGGAGATCCCCTGGAGAAGGTAATGGCAACCTACGACAGATTCTTGCCTGGGAAATCCCATGGACAGAGAAGGCTGGAGGGCCACAGCCCATGGAATTGCAAAAGAGTCGGACAGGACTTAGCAACTAAACCACCACAGGAAGCTAGGAAGAATCAAGGAATGATCTGCTTTTAGAGTCTTCAAGCAGAGTATGGCCCTACTGACACCTTGATTTTGGACTTTTAGCTCCAAATTGGTGAGCAATAAATCTCTGTCCTTTAAAGCACCTAGTTTGTGATACATTGTTACAGAAACCCTGGAAAACTAAGGCAGCAGCCTTCAGGTGACTGCAGCCCAGTTGCTATCTGGCTGCAAACACAAGTGAACCTCCAAGTAAGAAATGCCCAACCAAGACCCTCCCCTGGTCCAGTGGTTAAGATGCCACACTCCCAGTGCAGGGGGCAGAAGTTTGATCCCTGGTATGGGAAGACTTCGCATGTCATGTAGTGTGGCCAAAAAAATAAAATTTAAAGAGTTAAAAAAAAAAAGTCCCTGCTGATTTCCCAATTGTGAGCAAAATGAAATGGTTGTTTTAAGACTTTAAGTCTTGAGATAATTTGTTACATAGTAATGATAACTGGAACACATCAGTTCAGGTCAGTTCAGTCACTCAGTCGTGTCCCAGACTCATCTCCATCCAGTCGGTGATGCCATCCAGCCATCTCATCCTCTGTCATCCCCTTTTCCTCCTGCCCCCAATCCCTCTCAGCATCAGAGTCTTTTCCAATGAATCAACTCTTCACATAACATGGCCAAAGTACTGGAGTTTCAGCTTTAGCATCATTCCTTCCAAAGAACACCCAGGGCTGATCTCCTTTAGAATGGACTGGTTGGATCTCCTTGCAGTCCAAGGGACTCTCAAGAGTCTTCTCCAACACCACAGTTCAAAAGCATTAATTTTTCGGTGCTTAGCTTTCTTCACAGTCCAATTCTCACATCCATACATGACCACTGGAAAACCATAGACTTGACTAGAAGGACCTTTGTTGGCAAAGTAATGTCTCTGCTTTTGAATATGCTATCTAGGTTGGTCATAACTTTACTTCCAAGGAGTAAGTGTCTTGGATGACTCCCATTCACCCTTCAAGTTTCAACTCAGCTTTCACAGTATAGGAAGCCTTCTCTGACCTCCTATCTGCATTGCATGTCCTTCCTCCAAAATCCCACAGTATTTCTATTTACCCACCTTGTTACTCTGCACTGGCCATGGAACCCATATGTCAGTTCAGTTTAGTTCAGTTGCTCAGTTGTGTCTGACTCTTTGCGACCCCACGAACCACAGCACGCCAGGCCTCCCTGTCCATCACCAATTCCCAGAGTTCACCCAAACCCATGTTCATTGAGTCAGTGATGCCATTCAACCATCTCATGCTCTGTCATCCCTTTCTCCTGCCCTCAATCTTTCCCAGCATCAGGGTCTTTTCAAATGAGTCAGCTCCTTGCATGAAGTGGCCAAAGTATTGGAGTTTCAGCTTCAATATCAGTCCTACCAAGGAACACCCAGGACTGATCTCCTTTAGGATGGACTGGTTGGATCTCCTTGCAGTCCAAGGGACTCTCAAGAGTCTTCTCCAACACCACAGTTCAAAAGCATCAATTCTTCAGTGCTCAGCCTTCTTCACAGTCCAACTCTCACATCCATACATGACCACTGGAAAAACCATAGCCTTGACTAGACGGACCTTTTTAACAAAGTAATGTCTCTGCTTTTTAATATTCTGTCTAGGTTGATCATAACTTTCCTTCCAAGGAGTAAGCGTCTTTTAATTTCATGGCTGCAGTCACCATCTGCAGTGATTTTGGAGCCCATAAAAATAAAGTCCCCATTGTTTCCACTGTTTCCCCATCTATTTGCCATAAAGTGATGGGACCAGATGCCATGATCTTAGTTTTCTGAATGTTGAGCTATACCCACCTTGTTACTCTGCATTGTCTATGGAACCCATAGGTCAGCTATCACCCAAAGCCAGTCTTTCCTTTTGCCATACACCCAACTACTTCTTCACATTCATTCAAAACATGAACTCACCTTCTTCACCTCAGAGTTTTAGTAAGGGTTTTGTAGCGGAGACAGAAGAGAAAGATGGTAATACACATTCACAGAGCAGATAACTGAAACACTCACCATTAGATATCTGTTTGTTTGTTGTGCTTGTTTGTTTAATCTGAAGTTTTCCAGGGGTTCTTTACTGCAGAAGTTCTCAGAACTCATCAGATATCAATGACACCCTATAGGGAAAAGAAAGTATTGAGAGTGGTCTCCTAAACTGATGAAATCACAGAACTCTTTCATGGAGTAGTTTCAAGGCATGGACTACTCCTCAACATGATTCAACTATAAACACTCATGGTTATTCTACATTCCTTCCAAATAATATATTATTCTTTCTTCAAAGTTATGGACTCTTTGAAAAAGGAGCACGTCCCTGGGCATGTCACTTGGATTTCTTTACCATCATTAAGAAGTCTCAGAATAAGTTTCAGTAGAGATACTTAAAGATTCCCATCAGTCTGCTGCTGCTAAGTCACTTCAGTCGTGTCCAACTCTGTGCGACCCCATAGACGGCAGCCCACCAGGGTTCCCTGTCCCTGGGATTCTCCAGGCAAGAACACTGGAGTGAGTTGCCATTTCCTTCTCCAATGCATGAAAGGAAAAAGTGAAAGTGAAGTCGCTCAGTCATGTCCGGCTCCTAGCGACCCCATGGACTGCAGTGCACCAGGCTCCTCTGCCCATGGGATTTTCCAGGCAAGAGTACTCATCGCTCTGTCTCATGTTTAATGAGCTTCATATCACTAGTTTTACAGAATAGCTAAAAATTCTCCCATCTCTGGTGTCCAAAGTCAAGTAGAAAGCCATTTGGGGCACACTGAATAGTAAATTTCCTTGTTCTTTTTTATTCTTTTTGAGTCATAATACTAACAGACTATTAGGTTCATGGCTCCTACATACATGGCACAGAGAAGGTCAAATCGAGCCGGAATTTTTGACTGTTTTGCAAACACCTTCAAATACAGTTCTCTCAGCTCCCAAATGACTGTAAGGGCCAAAGCCTTTAACTGTGTGGATCACAAAAAACAGTGGAAAATTCTTCAAGAGATGGTAATACCAGACCACTTTGCCTGCCTCCTGAGAAATCTGTATGCAGATCAAGAAGCAATAGTTAGAACCGGACATGGAACAACAGACTGGTTCCAAATCAGGAGAGGAGTATGTCAAGGCTGTATATTGTCACCCTGCTTTTTTAACTTACATGCAGAACACATCGTGCTAAATGCCAGGCTGGATGAAGTGCAAGCTGAAATCAATATTGCTGGGAGAAATATCAATAACGTCAGATATGCAGATGACATCACCCTTATGGCAGAAAGTGAAGAGGAACTAAACAGCCTCTTGATGAAAGTGAAAGAAGAGAGTGAAAAAGTTGGCCTAAAGCTCAACATTCAGAAAATGAAGATCATGGCATCTGGTCCCATCACTTCACGGCAAATAGATGGGGAAACAGTGGAAACAGTGTCAGACTGTATTTTGGGGGGCTTCAAAATCCCTGAAGATGGTGACTGCAGCCATGAAATTAAAAGATGCTTACTCCTTGGAAGGAAAGTTATGACCAACCTAGATAGCATATTCAAAAGCAGAGACATTACTTTGCCAGCAAAGTAATCAAGTCTAATCAAGGCTATGGTTTTTCCAGTGATCATGTATGGATGTGAGAGTTGGACTGTGAAGAAAGCTGAGCACTGAAGAATTGATGCTTTTGAACTGTGGTGTTGGAGAAAACTCTTGAGAGTCCCTTAGACTGCAAGGAGATCCAACCAGTCCATTCTAAAGGAAATCAGTCCTAGGTGTTCATTGGAAGGACTGATGCTAAAGCTGAAACTCCAATACTTTGGCCACCTGATGCGAAGAGCTGACTCACTGGAAAAGACCCTGATGCTTGGAGGGATGGGGGCAGGAGGAGAAGAGGATGGCAAAGGATGAGATTTCTGGACAGCATCACCAACTCAACGGACATGAGTTTGAGTGGACTCCTGGAGTTGGTGATGGACAGGGAGGCCTGGCGTGCTGTGGTTCATGGGGTCACAAAGAGTCAGACACGACTGAGTGACTGAACTGAACTGAACTGAATACAGATGACACCATGCTTATGGCAGAAAGTGAAAAGGAACCAAAGAGCCTCTTGGTGAAAGTGAAAGAGAGTGAAAAAGTTGGTTTAAAACTCATCATTCAGAAAACTAAGATCATGGATGGCATCCAGTTCCATCACTCCACAGCTAATAGATGAAGAAACAATGGAAACAGTGACAGATTTTATTTTCTTGGGCTCCAAAATCACTGCAGATGGTGACTGCAGCCATGGAATTAAAAGACACTTGCTCCTTGGAAGAAAAGCTATGACCAACCTAGAAACCATATTATAAAAGAAGAGACATTACTTTGCCAACAAAGGACCGTCTAGTCAAAGCTATGGTTTTTCCAGCAGTCATGTATGGATGTGAGAGTTGCACTATAAAGAAAGCTGAGTGCTGAACAATTGATGCTTTTGAACTGTGGTGTTTGAGAAGACTCTTGAAAGTCCCTTGGACTGCAAGGAGATCAAACCAGTCAACCCTAAAGAAAATCAGTCCTGAATATTCGTTGGAAGGACTGATGTTGAAGCTGAAACTCCAATACTTCGGCCACCTGATGCAAAGAACTGACTGACAGGAAAAGACCCTGATGCTGCGAAAGATTGAAGGCGGGAGGAGAAGGGGGTGACAGAGAATGAGATGGTTGGATGGCATCACCGACTTGATGGACATGAATTTGAGCAAACTCTGAGAGTTGATGATGAACAGGGAGGCCTGGTGTGCTGCAGTCCATGGGGTCACAAAGAGTTGGACACACAGAGTGACTGAACTGAACTGAACCGAAAGAGTTTTCTTGTGGAAAACAAAGTTGGTGACATCATTTTCTAGCCACTGACAAGCGCGGGTGAATTATGTATGCAAGCAGCAGCACAGCCTGTTTGTGAGCCCGGGGCCCAGGGATGGATGATGCCAAGGACAGAGGAAGGATCCTGATAGGCTACTCACATTCTGTCACTCAGTGTTGAAGCTCCACGTGATCCATCATCTCCGTCTGTACAGTTTTCCTTAATCATAAGAGCTTGAAATGCAAGAACTGTGCATACTTGACTTCCTATAGGATCAAAAGAAAACCAAGCACACCCTTTTAATAATTGAAATTTTGCAACGATAACGATTTTGGCACCCAGTCAACACAGGCAGGCACAGACAGGGGGCCTCAGTGCGCAGGCTCCGAACGGCTGTGGGCAAGGCTGGGCGGGGCTGGGTGGGGCCATGGCCCGGCTGTGTCTTTTTCCAGGTCGCCAGTGCTGGGAGCGAGCAGCAGGATCCCGGGCTGCAGATGTTGGCCCCTGCGGGCCCGCAAAGTACTTAACTTGTAAAAGAAGTACTTGGGTAATGGATTAATAAGAACACTGAAATTCCGTGGAAGGTTTCAAGTTGGAGAATCTTGAACTTTGATCCTCATCCAGCAGTTTCACTTTTCACGTAACTTCAGATGAACGAAGACTTCATTAAGGAAGTCAGCTCACCAGTGGTTCAGAGCTGATGCAGGTATCACTGCTGTATCTGCTAGCATAATGAAGAAAAGGACGACTCACGCAAAACATCGGAGCAGTGTGGGACCCAGCTCACTTGTTTCTCAGCCGGAACAGAGCATCATAGGCTGCAGGATTCGCCATGAGTGGAAAGAAGGTAACAGCCCAATCACCCAGTGGAAAGGAACCATTCTGGTATCCTTCTTTGTATCTTATAAAATACGATGGATTTGACTGTGTCTATGGACTAGAACTAAATAAAGATGAAAGAATTTCTGCAGTTGAAGTCTTCCCTGATAGGGTTGCAACATCTCAAACCTGTGCTGCACACCTAGCGGACTTGATGAGTAGCAAAACAATGAAGCACCTGTTTGAAATGGAGGATGGCTCTAAAGATGAGTGGAGAGGAATGACCCTAGCACGCATCCCTGTAATGAACACGGGTTTTTATATCACCTATGAAGAAGATCCTGTCTTGTATATGTACCAGCTCTTAAATGATTATAAAGAAGGTGACCTTCGCATCATCCCTTATTCTATTGATTCACTTCCAGTACAAAGGGAACAAGGAAAAGTGGTAGACTTCTTGGGCAAACGAGTGGAATACGCCCAACCAGATGGCTCTGAAAGGAATGGCATGGTCATCCATCAAGTAAAGGTCAAACCGTCCATCTGCTTCATCAAATTTGATGATGATTTCTATACTTATGTCTACAATGTGTTGAAAGCATTCTAGATGTCTTCATGAATTTTGCCAAATTTGTGAAACTATTAAATGTGTAATCTGTAGATGTAAAAGTTTGATTGTTTTCCATTTTAATGAGAGCTTAAGTGTCCCTGTGAACCCACAATTTGCCAGCAGGTTTGATTTTGTTTTGAATAGTATAGATGTATGTGAAAACAAAGTATTTTTTGTAAAGAACTCTTTTCGCTTAAAAGAAGTCTGTCTGTTTGGAGGGGAGTTATAGACAAGTTTGGTAAACAGTTGAGCTAGGATCACAGTTACATAAAACTAAAAGATTTTATCTGCTTTCTCCTTCACTCTTAACATCCTCTTACTGTGCTATCACAATGCAAGCATAGTTTGGTGTTTTTACCTGTCTATATCTCTACACAGATATACTGTGTATACACAGTATATACACAGATACCTCTCTATATCTGTGTGATACATATATATGTGCAGGCATAGATCTGTATACACACACATACACACACACTTCATTGGCAGTACTTTATGGACTGGAGTGAGTGAAGTCGCTCAGTCGTGTCTAACTCTTTGCGACCCCATGGACTGTAGCCTACCAGGCTTCTCTGTCCATAGGATTCTCCAGGCAAGAATAGTGGAGTGGGTTACCATTTCCTTCTCCAGGGGATCTTCCTGACCCAGGGATCGAACCCGTGTCTCCCACATTGGAGGCAGACACTTTAACCTCTGAGCCACCAGGGAAGATTTTATGGATTGGAGTGGGGGTTAAATAATTTTCTCCAGTTCAGCAGTAATTTTTTAAGGAAGTCAGTCATATTTGTTACATGACTGCTGCTTGTTTAAAATTAAATTTGGGTACAGAAAGCACATCGGGACATTCAGCTTGTTTTGAAAGTCATAAGTGCAAAGCACCTTTTCAGTCTGGAAGTCCAAACAAGAATAAATTGTGAACCATTAATGACCCACATTAGAATTTAACCATTAGAAATCTGGGTAAAATGTTGACTTTGATCCTAAGCTTTGCAAAATGTTTATTTACATTTTTAGTTACATTTTTTTTAATATATTTTACTTTATTGGGGGATTGGGGGTCAAAGCCCAGGTATTTTAATTTGGTCCACACAGTGAAATGCAGGAGTATTTTGGTCAGTACTTTTCATCCATTATTTGTACAAATCAGTAATTTGAATTTTAGTACATGATTTAAAATTCAGTAGTACATCAGTCATGTACTAAAATTTTAGTACATGATTTAAATTAAAATTTTAGTACATGATTTAAAATTCAGTAGTACATCAGTCTAGGAGAAGGCAATGGCACCCCACTCCAGTACTCTTGCCTGGAAAATCCCATGGATAGAGGAGCCTGGTGGGCTGCAGTCCATGGGATCACTAAGAGTCGGACACAACTGAGCGACTTCACTTTCACTTTTTCGCTTTCATGCATTGGAGAAGGAAATGGCAACCCACTCCAGTTTTCTTGCCTGGAGAATCCCAGGGGCAGGTGAGCCTGGTGGGCTGACGTCTATGGGGTCACGCAGAGTCGGACACAACTGAAGTGACTTAGCAGCAGCAGCAGTACATCAGTGGTTTGTGTGTATGTGGTAAGTTCCTGGGAGAACACAACTATTAGAAATGTAACTTTAAGAATAGTTTTGTTGCTTTTTAACACATCTTCTAGGACATTTTTTTATTTTTGTTCCTATTTTACTGATGGTATGATTATGGTCAGAAGACTTTTTCTCCTGGGCTTGTCCCGATGAAGAGTGTCTGGGCAAGTAACAGCAGAAACCCTCTGCTGTCTTAGTGGCACTGCGTCTTCTTGCTGCCTCTGTGCGGCTGATGTGGATCCATTCCACAGAGGGGACCCTGCCGTGTCACGGTCAGTCACCTGTGCTGGCCCATGGATGTAACTGACACCAGCCTCCAGCCTCAGGCTCCTTATGTGGCTTATTCTGCAAGGTTGTTTTAATCAAAATAGAACTGCAAAAGTGGTTGGTCTCACAGCTAAATGGCCATCTGTCACTTTGTTTCGGAGGAGCCTTGGCATTTTGAAAGCTAAGAGAAAGGCAGTATGTAGAACCAGTCTCCTGGGGAAATTAGAAATCCGACCTGAGATTTGGTTGGAAGGTGAAATGCCTACATAGGCTGTCAATCAAATATCAGAGGTCCCTACAACCTCCACTGTGGCTGCTCTTGGTATTAGAGATTCTGTAGTTTCAAGGCCTGGCTGTGAGTGATTCACATGATGCACATTTCTGCCTGCAGGAAAGCTGTGTCTTGAGCTTTTGGCTGGTAACCCCTTGCACCCCATAAATACAGCACCCCATTTTCTTCAGTGTGCCCAGTGCCTCCCGGGTTTCAGCTGGGGAGAGCTTCTCCATGCAGTGAGAACCCAACCCAGGTCTGAGATGCTCCTCCCTGCTGGAACAAGGTCATGCTGCACATATGTCATCTACTTTCCTGGTGGCCCTTGTGACCCCTCCATGTGAATCTCAAGGCTGAACCTGGCTCCCGGAGCCCAAGTAGACACGTGACCCAGAGAGTGAGTGTCCTGCGTTGACTACACAAACACCATACAGTGACTTCAAGATGTAAAATCAAGTTCTTTGGAAGCACGCAGAAAGTTATGTCAGTTAGAGTATCTCTGTCATCACTGAATGACTTGAACTGTGGCTTTTCTGCAAGGACCTTTAGCAACTTTAATACCTTGTAATTGGCCAGTCTCTCAAATGTGACATATTATTATTATTATTATTTTAATCATTGTTCCTTTTCTTGCTTTTAAGGTAAAGGAAGGGGAAAGAGGGTGTTCCTTTTCCATTTTTTTCCCCATCTTTTATTCTTTTGCTGGATTAAACCACACTTCCTGACTCCATGACTAACTCTGCTCCACAGCCGAGTATTTCAGGCTCCATTTAGACTTGTGTTTCAGATCTCCGTGCATGGCTTGCATTTTCCTGGTATCTAAAAATTGGTTTCTTGTTCTTGGAATCCAATGTGAATTTCCAACATTATCATCGTGGGACTTAACAAAAGACATCTCTGCATAGAAGAATCTCTGTAAAAAATTTATCGACCTTTCTCATTGACCTGCTAGAGTATTGTTGTATTGTGTGGTGTGTGTGCACGCCTGTCTGTGATATCTGGGTACTCTTAAAGCTTCAAAGGAAAACCTTAAAAGCAGACCATCCTTTTTTGCATGCTATTCCAAGTAGAATGTTCAATGTAACTAACTAAAATTACATGTTAAAGATATTTAGGGTTTTTTTATTTTGCATTCTTTTTCTTTGTTTTCACTTTTCTGTCTATTTGCCTACTGTGCAGTTTTAGTGGTTTTAAGATAAAATGCACTATTGAAGCAAACAGTACCAACATAAGGTGGTTTTCCAGTTGTATGCGCCATGCGAATTCTGAGAAAATCACAGTTACTTCTCAACCAGGTTTCATTCCTATTACTGTTTTACAGTAATTGTAAAATGCCAGGCTGGATGAAGCACAAGCTGGAATCAAGACTGCTGGGAGAAAATCAATAACCTGAGATACACAGATGACACCACCCTTATGGCAGAAAGTGAATAAGAACTAAAGATCCTTTTGATGAAAGTGACAGAGGAGAGTGAAAAAGTTGGCTTAAAGCTCAACATTCAGAAAGCTAAGATCATGGCATCCGGTCCCATCACTTTATGACTATAGGTGGAGATACAATGGAAACAGTGGCTGACTTCATTTTGGGGGCTCCAAAATCACTGCAGATGGTGACTGCAGCCATGAAATTAAAAGACACTTGTTCCTTGGAAGAAAAGCTGTGACCAACATAGAAACATATTAAAAAGCAGAGACATTACTTTACCAAAAAAGGTCCATGTAGTCAAAGCTATGGTTTTTCCGGTGGTCTTACATGGATGTGAGAGTTGGACTATAAAGAAAGTTGAGCTCTGAAGAACTTTTGAACTGTGGTGTTGGAGAAGACTCTTGAGAGTCCCTTGGACTGCAAGAAGATCAAACTAATCAACTCTAAAGGAAATCAGTGCTGAATATTCATTGGAAGGACTGATGCTGAGACTGAAACTCCAATACTTTGGCCACCTAATGTGAAGAACTGACACACTGGAAAAGACCCTGATGCTGGGAAAGATTGAAAGCAGGAGAAGAAGGGGATGACAGAGGATGAGATGGTTGGATGGCATCACTGACTGGATGGACATGTGTTTGAGCAAGCTCTGGGAGTTGGTGATGCACAAGGAAGCCTGGTGTGCTGCAGACCATGCGATCACAAAGAGTCAGACACAACTGAGTGACTGAACTGACTGACTGACTGTTTTACATGCCAAGCCCCGAAGTGTCTCGAGCTTGAATCTCTGAATGCTGTGGACCCATTAGAAGACTATTCTGATGGTCACAAATTGTAGTGCCTGAAAACATTCTTCACGACCAAGATAATCACGATGGTGTGATCACTGACCTAGAGCCAGACATCCTGGAATGTGAAGTCAAGTGCGCCTTAGAAAGCATCACTACGAACAAAGCTAGTGGAGGTGATGGAATTTCAGTGGAGCTATTTCAAATCCTGAAAGATGATGCTGTGAAAGTCCTGCACTCAATATGTCAGCAAATTTGGGAAACTCAGCAGTGGCCACAGGACTGGAAAGGGTCAGTTTTCATTTCAATCCCAAAGAAAGGCAATGCCAAAGAATGCTCAAACTACCTCACAAATGCACTCATTCACATGCTAGTAAAGTAATGCTCAAAATTCTCCAAGCCAGGATTCAGCAATACATGAACTGTGAATTTCCAGATGCTCGAGCTGGTTTTAGAAAACGCAGAGGAACCAGAGATCAAATTGCCGACGTCCACTGGATCATGGAAAAAGGAAGAGAGTTCCAGAAAAATATCTATTTCTGCCTTATTGACTGTGCAAAAGCCTTTGACTGTGTGGATCACAATAAACTGTGGAAAATTTTTCAAGAGATGGTAATACCAGACCACCTGACCTGCCTCTTGAGAAACCTATATGCACATCAGGAAGCAACAGTTAGAACTGGACATGGAACGACAGACTGGTTCCAAATAGGAAAAGGAGTACGTCAAGGCTGTATGTTGTCACCCTGCTTTTTTAACTTCTATGCAGAGTACATCATGAGAAACGCTGGGCTGGAAGAAGCACAAGCCGGAGTCAAGATTGCTGGGAGAAATATCAATAACCTCAGATATGCAGATGACACCACCCTTATGGCAGAAAGTGAAGAGGAACTGAAGATCCTTTTGATGAAAGTGACAGAGGAGAGTGAAAAAGTTGGCTTAAAGCTCAACATTCAGAAAGCTAAGATCATGGCATCTGATCCCATCACTTCATGGGAAATAGATGGGGAAACAGTGGAAACAGTGTCAGACTTGATTCTGGGGGGCTCCAAAATCACTGCAGATGGTGCCATGATATTAAAAGATGCTTACTCCTTGGAAGGAAAGTTATGACCAACTTAAATAGCATATTCAAAAGCAGAGACATTACTTTGCCAACAAAGGTCCGTCTAGTCAAGGCTATGGTTTTTCCTGTGGTCGTATATGGATGTGAGAGTTGGACTATGAAGAAAGCTGAGCACTGAAGAATTGATGCTTTTGAACTGTGGTATTGGAGAAGACTCTTGAGAGTCCCTTGGACTGCAAGAAGATCCAACCAGTCCATTCTAAAGGAGAGCAGTCCTGGGTGTTCTTTGGAAGGAATGATGCTAAAGCTGAAACTCAGTACTTTGGCCACCTCATGCGAAGAGTTGACTCATTGATAAAGACTCTGATGCTGGGAGGGATTGGGGGCAGGAGAAGGGGACGACAGAGGATGAGACGGCTGGATGGCATCACCGACTCGATGGACGTGAGTTTGGGTGAACTCTGGGAGTTGGTGATGGACAGGGAGGCCTGGCGTGCTGCTATTCATGGGTTCACAAAGAGTCGGACACAAGTGAGCAACTGAACTGAACTGAACTGAAAACATTCTTACTAGTCTTTTAAAACATAAAAATTCTCAAAAATATAGGAACAATGATTATAACAAAATAATTATGGCCAATATGCCTGTGATTTTTTTGGAAATGCTGCCCTTTTTATGTTTTCCATCATGAGTACAGTTTGAATGAATGTGTACAGTTCAAGGTCTTCCTTGCCTGCATTTTAAGATTAGGTAAATAAACTCATCTTTCAAGCTTGAATTCATTTTTAATTTTATTTTAATTTTAGACAATGTGTAAATGGTTCTCTGGTCTCTGCATTTAGAAGTATAAGCGATATAAATGTGTTGATTCTGTATGTCATTTTTATAATTATGGTAAAACTCTGTCCTTAAGATGTTTAAAATAAACCTTACGTGTGCCAGAAAAACAAATAAAAGTTGTAGCATGTATTGTATTCTTTGGTAACAGTGAGGTCACCTGAAGCTTACCTGTCTTTAGGCTCAAAGCCTTTCATCCCCTACACTGAAAATGTACCATCCTCATTCCTCAACACACTCAGATTTTCTTACACACACATTTTTGCGTAACTGTGGCTCCCCTGTGACTACACTCCCTTGTACACGTCATTCTACCTACTGAGTTTCTAAAATAAAACTAGAAGTCACTTTTGATTCCTTCCCTTCTCTGTCGCTCAGCCTGGGCAGCTGCCACTGGCTGCAGTCTATCTTTTTACCAACCCTGAACACCACCCTCTCCCCTGCCGCCTCCCACAGATCTCCTGCAGCAGTCCTCTGCATGTCATTATGCAGAGGCAAAGACACAGACCCCTTGCCTGTGTCTTCTGTAGAGACACAGACACACCTTCCCATGGCCTTGTGACTTGGTCCATGACAACATCAGTTCAGTTCACTTCAGTCGCGCAGTCATGTCTTGCCGGGGTCCAGCCCCAGTGGATCCAGGGAATTCGAAGGGGAGACGGCATAGGCGATCAGGAAACAACAGCTTATTAAAATATTAATTAAAGATATAAAAAGTGGTGAAAATGAGGATAGCTCAGTGAGGAAATTCAGTGAAGAAAAGCGGATGAAATAAGGATAGCTCAGTGAGAACATTTTGGGGAGAGAGGAGGCTGAATAATTCAGCCAGAAGATAAGAGAAAGAACGACATGGGGAGACCAAGCTTCAGTGAACAAGGCCCCACACTTTATTTTTCAAAGTAGTTTTTATACCTTAAGTTATGCATAGAGGATAATGGGGGAAGGGGTAGAGTCATGCAGTAAGCCAGGCTTTCTTCCTGCAAACTTATCATATGCAAAAGTGTAGGTGATTTGCATCATCTTGTGGCCCAGAGGCCTGTCAACATTTTAAGACCCTTTCTTCAGAAAACTTATTTTTCTCTGAAGGTGATTAGTCAGGCGCCACCCTCCAAAGGCATTGGAGTTGCATTTCTATAGGGCAAAGGTGTGGTGGGTTATAACAAGAGAAAGAATTAACTCAAGGGTCCAAGGTTACAGACATTAAAGCTACTACTTACATTTCTATAAACCAATTATATCAATCAATACACTGCCAAGGACACAGTAGGTGCGGGATATGGAGACTTAGCAGCAAACATTGGCCCAACGAGTGGAAAACCCTTCACCAATACAATTTCTAATCAATCTTTTAATTGCTCAATGGAATCTGTATTTAGTCAGTTTAGAACATCTCATGCCTCTCACATTTGGGAGGCTCTGAACAATTACATGTGGCCAGAAAAACCTATTCAGGCAGGCTAGAGGATTTCCATAAGAGTTTGTAGGTTGAAACACTGTCACACCCAGGAATTATTAACTGGAGCTGTAAGTTAACTCTTTTTTCAGAGAGAGGTAGTAGAGGACAGCCCCCCATAAAGTCAGAGGTGTAGGTGAGAACACAAAGCAGAAAGTAGGCAGACTCTGGTTTTGGAGGGGTCGATGCTCGAGAATTTCCAGGGGGCTCCTGAGGCTAGATCCCGCCTTTGCGTATGCCGAGCCTCTTTCCTCATGACCTTTGTCATGGGTGGAGCGCTGATCCAAGCCGGATCCCGACAACATCTGACTCTTTGTGACCCCATGGACAGCAGCACATGCCAGCTTCCCTGTCCATCACCAACTTACGGAGCCTGCTCAAATTCCTGTCCATCAAGTCGGTGATGCCATCCAACCAACTCATCCTCTGTCGTCCCCTTCTCCTCTTGCCTTCAATCTTTCCCAGAATCAGGGTCTTTTCCAGTGAGTCAGTTCTTCGCATCAGGTGGCCAAATTACTGGGGTTTCAGCTTCAGCATCAGTCCTTCCAATGAATAGTCAGGACGGATTTCCTTTAGGATGGACTGGTTTGATCTCCTTACAGTCCAAGGGACTCCCAAGAGTCTTCTCCAATACCACTGTTCAAAAGCATCAATTCTTCAGCGCTCAACTTACTTTATATCCCAACTCTCACATCCACACATGACCACGGGAAATACCATAGCTTTGACTAGATGGACTTTTGTTGGCAAAGTAATGTCTCTGTTTTTTAATATGCTACCTAGGTTGGTCTCCATGACGTCATAGTGCCTGGCAAATCATGACACCTTCCCATGGTCTTTGTGACTTAGTCCATGACAACATAGTACCTGGAAAGTCACATTATCATATTAAGTGAAGTAAGTCCAACGGAGAAAGACAAATATCATATGATATCGCTTATATGTGGAAACTTAAAAAATGATACAAATGAACCTAGTGACAAAACAGACAAAAAAAACATAGAAAACAAACTTACGGTTACCATGAGGAAACAAGAAGGAGGGATAAATTAGGAGTTTGGTATTAAAATATACACACTATTTTATGTAGAGTAGATAACAAAGACCTACTGTATAGCACAGGAACTACATTCAATTATCTTGTAATAACCTACAATGGAAAAGAATCTGAAAAACAATATTAACTGATTCACTTATATATAACTGATTATACATAATTGATTCAGTTTATATATGACATTGACATTGAAGTCACTCAGTCGTGTCCGACTCTTTGCGACCCCATGGAGTGTAGCCTACCAGGCTCCTCCAACCATGGAATTTTCCAGGCAAGAGTACTGGAGTGGGGGTGCCATTTCCTTCTCCAGGAGATCTTCCTGATCCAGGGATCGAACCCAGGTCTTCCGCATTGTAGGCAGACGCTTTACCGTCCGAGCCACCAGGTAAGTCCCAGTTTAAATCACTTTGGTGTGTTCCCAAAACTAACATAATATTGTAAACCACTTATATTTCAATAAAAATGTTTTTTTTAATGACATGTGTCCTCCAAGATAAGAATTATCACTTCGGATTAATTTGTTTAGTCAACTAGCAAGATTAAGAATGGAACACAGAATAGATGAGTTTTGATGGCTGACCAGGTCAAGTGAGATATGTATCATAAAACATAAAATCCCTAAGGAGGGGCTGGGTCTAAAGGGGAAAAAATCACAGAAATAAAATCCGAGTCATTTAGGCTTTGCCTCTAGAATGAGATAAATCACAAGAAAGAAAAGCGAATACTTCGTGCTTGAGTCAGAAACAGGAGAGGCTGTGTTTCCTGTCTTGGGCCACAGCTCTTATGCTCTGCTTCCATGTAGAGCGATAATTCTCCTTTGAGACGTGAATTTAATAAAACCATGTGTTGGGGTTTCCTGGAACTTTTCTGACTTTGAATATGGACTTGTTCCCCAAAACTCCCATGTCCCATCTGCTCTCATGAACGGGCAGTTTCCGTGATGTCGCAGACAGGACTCAGGGAGCGCCTAACGGTGGCTGTGGCTGCTGGATGCGACACAGCGGCCGGTGGAGATTTATCCTCCTTGAGATCTACACGCCGCTGAATTCACCTTTTAATTTATTGCCCGCAGCAAAACAGGATGAAATAAGAGCTAATAAAATAACCCAGTTGGCCAGAAAATGTTTTCCATCCTATTTCTTCAGAGTGCTCTAAACGAGCGTGAATCATCTCTACATCTATCAGACGCGGTGGGTGGTTAGGGATGCTACAAGTCTCTGAGCTCCCCTCCTCCAGCCCCCTCCTTCTCCTTTTCTGTTCCCTTTCCTTTGCTTCTTTCTGTTCTTTTCTTCCTTTCCTCCCTTTCCTCTCCTGTAGCTTTCCTTCCTTTCTTTCTTCATTTCCTTCCATCCTTCATTCATTCAAAAAAAAGGAGGGCTTACCCCAAATAAGGTGCTGCAAAGAGAGTAATAAAATTATTGCACAGAATCCTTTTCCTGCTCTCTCTCTCTCTCACACACACACACACATACAGAGACACGCACACTCCTATTTGGGGACGCCCCTGGTAACTCCTCAGCATGAAGTGGATACTGGCTTTGTCACATTTCACTTGGTGATGAGGCGTAGCTGATGCACACCAATGGCCTGGACAGGATGGACCACAAAGGCGATTGACAGGAGGTCTGAGTTTGCCTTCTGGCTCTGCCTTTGCTTCTGAGTGAGGATCTGGCCCAGGGATCTGGGCTATAAGATCCTAGATGGTCTTCTCAAGTCCTCTCAGTCTCCTCAACTGGTTAGAAGATCTGAAAGACCTGAAGTGTTTGAGGATAATAATGAGGAAACTGGTCTTTCAAGGTCAGAAATATTCAAATGAAAATCATTTTTTTTAACCTGACTTTTTGATATTCTTGTTTATCAGGGATTATATAAGAAATGGAAGCAATTCCTATTTCCACTAAGGTGGTTGTTGTTTGGTCACTGAGTCATGTCTGACTCTCTACCAACCAACAGACTGTAGCCTGCAAAACTCCTGTCCATGGCATTTACCAGGCAAGAATATTGGAGTGGGTTGCCATTTCCTTCTCCAGAAGATCTTCCCAACCCAGGGATCAAACCCGTGTCACCTGCATTGGCAGGCAGATTCTCTACTGCTGAGCCATCAGGAAAGCCCCTCCACTAAGGTAAAATATTCAAATTGTTTCTTGGGGTCTGGGCGCTGCAGTAGTAATGTGAGTGAGAGGGAGGCTGATGAACGCATCAAAAAAAATTTCTGCAGAGAAACAGCGCCATCTGCTGGGATATTATGGTGCTGCATGTGGTAACACAAATCATGAAGAATTGTGAAGTCTGAGGTTTCACTGAATACAGAATCCGGAGCATTTGTCTTAATCAGAAGCTGAAACTTTAAACTTTGACAAGACCATCAGACTGTGGAAAGATTTCTCCACAGTTTAATTTTAGCCATGTCTTAGATATACTTCCCTGGAGGAGGAAATGGCAACCCACTCCAGTATTCTTGCCTGGGAAATCCCATGGGCAGAGGAGCCTGGCAGGCTACAGTCCATGGGATCGCGGAGTCGGATACAACTGAGCGACTTTCACTTCACTTCACTTCACTTCACTTAGATATACTTCTGTATCAAACTGTTCATGCATGCTATACATCTTTCTTTTTAAATCAACCTCAATAATACATACTAATAAAGCCACTTAATCAAAATTGGTTATTTTGAGTATATAGCTAGGTTCAAAAGTTTAAAGTGTTCTTTAAGTTCAGACTCCATTAATCCATCAACCAGCTTGTCAGATCTCCAAATCTCCATCCAGCTCTATAATTCTACCACATGGAGAAAACCCTGTGTCTGATGACTGCAATTTCACACAAGGCATTTTCAATACTAAGGGGTATATACAGTGTAAGACAGGCTTCCCAGGGGGCTCATTGTGTGAGGAAGGCACCTGCAATGCAGGAGTCACGGGTTTAATCCCTGGGATGGGAAGATCCCCTGGAGGAGGGCATGGCAACCCACTCCAGTATTCTTGCCTGAGAATCCTATGAACAGAGGAGTCCACCAGGCTATAGTCGATGGGGTAACAAAGAGTCAGACATGACTGAAGCCACTGACCACACAGACATGCAACAGTGTAACAGAGATTCCTGATCTCTCATTGTGGAAAACTGGCATGAAAACATACAAACATAAATGGCAACTATAAAAAATAAAAAATCGGGCTAATCGGCAAACAACGTAGGCCCCAGAGTGAAAAGGACCTGATTGCTTTGAGAACCAGGGCTGCAGGCAGGGGTCCAGAGAAGGTTTTATGGAAAAAAGATTTCTAGAGTTACATCTGGAAAAATTGCTAGAATTCAGATAACATTCAAGGATGATGGGGAAAATGGAGCAAACATAAAAAATAGAGGCAGAAAACATGTTAAAATTCTTTACTTTTAAAGAAAATGAAATGTAATGTGCTAATAAACAACAGGAAGATCAACTTAACCTGAGTAAGACTTTTTAGGAGAATAGAGTGAGATAAGGCAGGAAAGGGAAGTTGAGACATGATTAAATGATTTCATAAACGCAAGAATAAGGAGTTTGAGCTTGTTCCTGTAAGCCATTGAAAAGCATTGAAGATTTCTGGGAAGGAAAATAAAATGATAAGAACTGGGTTTTAAGATGACTCACCTGGCAATCAGACACAGGACGAAATGACACGAAGATGTGAAAAGATGTCCTGAATGTACAAAAGACACATAAGTAAAAAAGAAGGGTTTTCAAGATCACAAATGTATACACAAAAACCGCAGAGGAATCTGACTCTGCAATGCTTTTCTGAATCAAGGCATATATAATAACTTATAATTCTGAATATTAAACCAAGAGAGGCCTACAATACAGGAAAGATTAAAATTTAAAAAAAGAAAAAGATATACACCCCATCCTCACCAAAAAGAAGGTACTTTAAAGGAAAGAAAGTGATCCTGACCCAAAGCCTGAGGGAGACAATAACAGTGTTAAGGCCCCAGAGACATCTAGATTAATAAGGATTGAGAAACGAATCCATTAGACATGGTTCCACGATGTAGACAATCCATAAATAATAAATGGGTTAACTGATTGATTAATTGTTTAATATGTTGCTGAAGCTGAAGCTCCAATACTTTGGCCACCTGATGTGAAGAGCTGATTCACTGGAAAAGATGCTGATACTGGAAAACATTGAAGGCGAAAGGAGAAAGGGGTGGCAGAGGACTAGATGATTAGACAGCATCATCTGCTCAGTGGGCTTCCCTCGTAGCTCAGTCAATAAAGAATCTTCCTGCAATGCAGGAAACTCGGGTTCGTTTCCTGGGTTGGGAAGATCCCCCTGGAGAATGAAATTGTAACCTAGTCCAGTATTCTTGCCTGGAGAATTCCATAGACAGAGGAGCCTGGCAGGCTACATCCATGGAATCGCAAGTGTTGGACACGACTTAGCGACTAAACCACCACCACTCAATGGAACTGAGTTTGAGCAAACTCCGGGAGGTAGTGAAGAACAGGGAAGCCAGTATGCTGGAGTCTACGGGGTCGCAGAGAGTCAATTTACCTGTGTATCCATACAGTGGAATATAATTTAACAGGAAAAAAAAGAGTAAAATATATGTACTGTGACATGGATGAACAGCAAAACCATTATGCTCAATTAAAAAAAAAAGCCAGATACAACAGACAATATGTTATGTGATTCTAGTTATATGAAATAGAATAGTGTGCTTGAAAGCCCCAACCCCTCATTCTCTCTCTCTCTGTCTCTATCACTCTCATTTCCTCTCTTTTCCCACTTTGAGTTCCATTATATAAGAACTCTCTTCTGTTATGCTTTGTATGTGCCCTGCCTCTCTTGGGAGAGAGAAATGCTTTAGGAAGGGAAAACTGGGGAGGAAAAGCCCCAAACCATCAGGCCACCAAAAATGTAGATTTACGATATTGTTAAAAACAAAATGCAACCAAGTAAAATTGAAAATGAAATTGGCTTAATTCAACAATTCATGAATGAGGCAGTATTCCATTAAGCAACTGGAAGAGCTCTCTGAGAAGCTGTACAAACTGGAACATTCATAGAGAGAGAAGGGTAGGACAGGGAGCTATTAGAAAAAGAAAGGATTATTTGTAGGCCAGGACTTTTTTGCAGGGAGAAGAAAATGGCAAAGGTTTTAACTTACTAACTTATTAACAAACAGCAAGTAAGAGTTCTGCTCAGAAGTAATCACATTAGACAGAGTAAAGATCTGTTTTTATTGTCTTTGGGGGGCTATCTGTTTGTGGCTGTTGCACTTTCTTTCAGTCAAAATTAGTCAGGACTGTGTCTCTTATTTCTCAGGGGCCACAGCATTAACTAGCAAATCCGGGACAGGATCCAGTTGGTGTGCTCACGGGAAGGTCTGTGGGGAGAAAGGGAGTACACCCAGGGAGTATTTTAGAACTTTTCCATCAATGTAACACATTTACTGTTAATCTGCTTTGCCCACCGTGTCCTCTCCCCTCCACTCTGCCCACCACTTATCTACTTTTTGTTCTTAGAGCTTTGCCTTTTCTGGATATTTCATATAAATAGAATCACATAACATGTCATCTTTTGTATCTGGCTTTTTTTTTTTCATCGAGCATAATGTTTTTGCTGTTCATCTATGTTCAGTTCAGTTCAGTTCAGTTCAGTCGCTCAGTCGTGTCCAACTCGACCCCATGGATCGCAGCACACCACAGGACACATATTTCACTCTGTTTTGTTTTTTTTTTTTCTGTTAAACTCTATTCCACTGTATGGATACACAGGTAAATTGACTCTCTGCAGCCCCATAGACTGCAGCATGCTAGCTGCCTGCCAGTTGCCTCTTCTGCCTCGGAGTGGAGGTGGGAAGGTTAATGGAGAAGACTTGCATGACGGATCACCTCATTAGTGCTGACCAGAACATTCCAGATTGGTTGATTAAGATGACGTTTCTGGAGAAGATGGAAGCTACAATAAGGGCAAGTATTAATGTGGTTTTCTCTTTAAGAGTGTTCACACTGCTTCTTTGCCTTTTTGTTTTCATATTATATCACAAACATCTTTTGCTGTATTAAAACTCATCTTTTGTTCTAGCTGTAGCTCTCACATCTAGTATTCACTCCATTGTGCTTTTCTGGGTGGAAAAGGATGTGACAGGCTAGGAACCCCTACCCTCATCCTTCATAAGACCATAGCATTAGACTCCCTGGGCCATACAGAGCAGCATTGGAAGGGCAATAATCACAACGTTCATTTTAATGGTTGAGTTGCATTTTATAAACTATGGGTCAACACTCAAAAAACAAAGATCATGGCATCTGGTCCCATCACTTAAATAGATGGGGAAACAATGGAAACAGTGACAGACTTTCATCTTTTGGGCTCCCAAATCACTGCAGATGGTGACCGCAGCCATGGAATTAAAAGACACTCGCTCCTTGAAAGAAAAGCTATGACCAACCTAGACACCATATTAAAAAGCAGAGACATTACTTTGCCAACAAAGGACCGTCTAGTCAAAGCTATGGTTTTTCCAGTAGTCATGTATGGATGTGAGAGTTGGACTATAAAGAAAGCTGAGTGCTGAAAAATTGATGCTTTTAAATTGTGGTGTTGGAGAAGACTCTTGAAAGTCTCTTGGACTGCAAGGAGATCAAACCAGTCAACCCTAAAGGAAATCAGTCCTGAATATTCATTGGAAGGACTGATGCTGAGACTGAAACTCCAGTACTTTGGCCACCTGATGCGAAGAACAGACTCATTGGAAAAGACCCTGATGCTAGGAAAGATTGAAGGCGGGAGGAGAAGGGGATGACAGAGGATGAGATGGTTGGATGGCATCACCGACTCAATGGACATGAATTTAGGTGAACTCCGGGAGGTTGTGATGGACAGGGAAGTCTGGCATGCTGCAGTCCGAGGGGTCACAAAGAGTCTGACACGAATGAGCGACTGAACTGAACTGAACTGATAGCTTGTGTGCAGGTTTTCATTCCTTTAAATAAGACCGTAGAAAGCAGCATGTAGCTAAATCATTGTGCATATTTAAAGCATTTTCTGAAATAAACTCCTAAAAGTGTTACGGCTGATTCAAACTTATGCACACATGTATATAGATTGAAAAATTACACTCTAAAAATTTTGTCCCAGTTAAACCATAGCAGTAGTATATAAGCAGGCTTGATCCCTTAGTCATCGGATTTTGTTCTTTTTTTTTTTTTTTAATATCCATTAGGCTTAAAGGTGGCAAGTTGTATTCCTTGTTTAAATTTGTGAATCTATGAATATTCGTGTAGTTGCATAATTTTTCTATTTTTATTAGACATGTATGTTGCTAGATTGTTCTGCGCTCATTAGCTCTTGGTTTTTAAATTCACAGTTCAGTTAAATTCTTTGAGAAGAAAGCCTTAGAACATCAGCTTACCTGGAGCTCAGGCTCAAAAGAGAGTATGAACCCAAGACCAGCCAGCAAAACAGAGTCCAGGACTGGATCCCAGGCCAGAAGTCTGCAGTTCTGGATCACTCTCTGCCACTCTCAAACTCTTGACCAGCTCTTGAAGTATAATAGACGATTTGGATACAGATAGCCCCTGTTCATAATTTCACAAGAAAACCTCAAGGAGTTCTCTGTGCTACCTCTGAAGAGACAGACAAGCTCAGAGGTCTTGGAGGCTTTAATCAGACCGGTGCTTCCTTACTGAACTAAGAATCTGGCTTGCAACAGACTCTTTGCAAAATAAATTTAAATAACAATAAACTCTTTAGTGTAAAGTTAAAGAGGAGAATGAGAGTCCAGCTCCCCTCTGCTCAGTCCTCAGGGTCCCATTGTCATTAATTAGTAATTCCTATCCTGTTTTCCTTCTTTTCTTCCTTCCCCGTGCCCCCTCCCTCCTACCTTCCCTCCCTTCCCACCCTCCCTCCCTCCTTCCTTTCTTCTTTCCTACCTTTCTTTTCATCTTCCTGTCTTCCTGCCTTTAGCATGTCCTATTTGGGAATAGGTACGGAGAAGGCAATGGCACCCCACTCCAGTACTCTTGCCTGGAAAATCCCATGGGTGGAGGAGCCTGGAAGGCTGCAGTCCATGGGGTCGCTGAGGGTCGGACATGACTGAGTGACTTCACTTTCACTTTTCACTTTCATGCATTGGAGAAGGAAATGGCAACCCACTCCAGTGTTCTTGCCTGGAGAATCCCAGGGATGGGGGAAGCCTGGTGGGCTGCCGTCTATGGAGTCACACAGAGTCGGACACGACTTAAGTGACTTAGCAATAGCACAAGGTCTTTGGAATTTCAAAACAAAGAAAGTAAGATAATATACTCTATTCCAAAGGTAGCCATAGAACACACATTCAGGAAATAATTTTTAAGTTGGGTGGGGAGGATGTTTGAAAGGAAAAGTCTTTAGCTGTTTTGATACATTTGCTTTCCACAGTTTAGTAAAAGGGAGCTTCCCAGAGGAGAGTTATTCATGTTTAAATTTTTGTATATATAAAAGTAGAAAAGGTTGTTTTCAAAAGTTAAGCAGTATAAAGCTGTGTAAAGCAAAGTGTAAAAGTGGTCCGTGCATGTGCATGCAGGATAGGAAAGAAGCCAAAAGAAGCCAAAATGTTTTACTTCCCAGAGGAACAGTGTGAACGTGCCCTTGGAGACATGTTTCCATGTCCCACACATTTGTGACGTATGTGTAACAGAAGGCTGCATGAATTCTCTCCCTTAGTCTTGAATGGCTAAAGTTCCAAAGACACACATTGTAAACACAGCTGCTAAGGAGCTGCCCCGACTCCCTTCAGCCTTCTAAAAGGTTGGCCAAAAAGAGCCCTGACCCTCAGCCCCACATCCATTCTCCAGAAACAGAAGGCAGGCTCATGGAAGGACACAGGGAGTCATCCAGGCCGTGAGTAAGATCATATCCAGTTAGCATGGGATCTTAATCCAATATGACTGGAGTTCTTGTGACAAGAGGAGAAAGACACAAACACGGTTCAGGGCCAGCCGCCCCAAGGTGTGCTGCTCCAGCATGCACACTTCAAGCTGAAAATGATAGCAACCCAGAGGACTCAGGAAAAACCTTCGGAGTTTCTCCTCCTTTGGAGGAATCCTAACTGCCTTAAAGAATGTAAGATAGGAGGCCTGTGCCAGGAGGAGCTTTGAGATCCTGTGGACTGTAGCCCGCCAGGCTCCCCTGTCCATGGGATTCTCCAGGCAAGAATACTGGAATAGGGATGCCATTTCCTCCTCCAAGGGATCTTCCCGACTCGGGATTGAACCCACATCTGCTGGGTCTCTTACATTGCAGACAGATTCTTTACCTACTGAGCCATCAGGGAAGTCCCCATAGACAACTATAGTAAAGTATTAATGTCAGGTGTGGCGGACAGGGAGGAACCTAGTGAAGCCCATTTGGTCCAAGTCCTCTCCGTGCCTCATTGTCTTTGAAGGGCCCACAAACATTTGTTTACATTAACTCATTTTATCTTCCTGTGAATAACTTTGTGAAAGTGAAAGTGTTAGTTGCTCAGTTCAGTTCAGTAGCTCAGTCATGTCTGAGTCCTTGCGTCCCCATGGACTGAAGCACACCAGGCTTCCCTGTCCATCATCAGCTCCCAGAGCTTACTCAAACTCATGTCCATTGAGTCGGTGATGCCATCCAACCATCTCATCCTCTTTTGTCCCCTTCTCCTCCTGTCTTCAATCTTTCCTAGCATCAGGGTATTTTCCAAAGTCAGTTCTTCTGACTCTTTCCAGAGTCAGTTCTTAGCATCAGGTGGCCAAAGTGTTGGAGCTTCAGCCTCAGTATCAGTCCTTCCAATTAATATTTAGCATTGATTTCCTTTAGGATTGACTATCTTCTTGCAGTTCAAGGGACTCTCAAGAGTCTTCTCCAACATCATAGTTCAAAAGCATCAATTCTTTGGCACTCAGCTTTCTTTATAGTCCAACTCTCACATTCATACATGACTACTGGAAAAACCATAGCTTTGACTAGATGGATCTTTGTTGGTAAATCTCTACTTTTTAATATGGTGTCTAGATTGGTCATAGCTTTTCTTCCAAGGAGCAAGCATCTTTTAATTGCATGGCTGCAGTCACCATCTGCAGTGATTTTGGAGCCCCAAAACAGTAAAGTCTTTCACTGTTAGTTCCTCATTCATGTCCAACTCTTAACAATTTGTAGCCTGCCAGGCTCCCTGTCCATGAAATTTTCCAAGCAAGAATACTGGAGTGGGTAGCCATTCCCTTCTCCAAGGGATCTACTTCTGTTGCAGGGAGGAAGCAATTCTGACTCCATGTTGGAAACTGTTTCTTTGACTTACTTTCATTATTATAATTATACTCCATGGCTGCTTGGAGGACCCTGCCCCTCTGCTGACTGTAAACTGAAGTGCCTTTGTTCAGCTCATGGAGAGATAGTTTGTCCCTGTCACCTGTGAATAGAAGAGATTAACACACCCCTTCTGAAGGCTGGACATTCCCTTGGAGATGTTTTGCAAGACTGAAGACCCTTTCACTTTACTTCGTTCTGCATCTCTGCCTCTATTCTGCCTTTTGGCTTTAGTTCTTATTTGCTACTTTCTCTCTAATCTATAAAAGAATTTGGCATCCAGACCCCAATAAGATGGTTATTTTGAGGCACTATTCTGCCATCTTCTTGGTCTGCTGGCTCCCTGATTAAAGTCTCTTCCTTGCCTCAACACCTCATCTCTCAGGTTAATCGGCCTGTCATGTGGCGAGCAGAGCAAGCTTGGACTCAGTAACACTCAGACCCCTTTCTCCTTAGTCCAGAAAATACACTTTGCCTTACTTTGCTGTCATTGAAATTCTTGACAGTTATGCAAATTCCCCATGCATACATAATAAATTTGATTTTTTCCTATTAATCTGCCTTGTGTCATTTTTATTGCCAGCAAAAGAACAAAGAAGGGAAAGAGGGGAAGTTTGCCCTCCCCCACAAGAGAACACCACATCAGGACAGAGGCAGAGAGTAGAGTGGTACATCTGCCAGTCAAGGATGCCAAGATGACCGGAAACTAAGAGAAGGGCGCGAATAGAGTCTCTCCTAGATCTTCACAGAGAGCATGGCCCTGATGACACCTTGATTTTAGACTTCTAATAAATCTCTGTTGCTTTAAGCCACCTCGTTTGTGGCACTTTGTAAGAGCAGGCTTGGAACACTAACACAGAGGCCAATTGTGTGGTCAAGAAGGAGAAGAGGGACATCCTGGTGGTTCAGTGGTTAAGACTACATGCTTCTGACACAGAGGGCACAAGTTTGAACCCTGCTCAGGGTACTAAGATCCCACATGCCATAGGGTGTGGCCAAATAAGTTTAAAAAATTAAAAAGACATCAAAGTGTTAGTCACTCAGTCATGTCCAATTCTTTGCTACCCCATGGACTATAAGCTGTAGTTTATAGCAACGGACTCCTCTGTCCAGCGGACTTTCCAGGCAAGAATACTGGAGTGGGTTGCCATTTCCTTCTCCACAGGATCTTCCTAACCCGGGGATCGAACCTGGGTCTCCTGCATTCTTTACTGTGAGTCACCAGGGAAGTCCCAAAGGACATCAAACGTGTTACCAAATTGCACTATTTTAAAACGAAGAAGAAGAAGAAGAAGAAGGCAACAGAGAGATCAAAAGTGACCTAGATATGCCTGGCTTGGACCAGGTATAGAGGCTAGAGGCTACTACTGGGTAGGAGCTAGTGCTATAAGCAGATAAAGTTAGGGGGTCCCAGAAAGAGAATCAGGCAGGGCTTTCTTGACTTAAGAGAAGCCATTTTTTGGCATAAGCCTCTTTGTGATGTAAGCCTCACTGTAACACTTGTCCTTTAACAGGTCTCAATAATTAACCATACTAACAGAATGAAAGAAGGCAAGAACAAACCATTGTTTTCAGGCAAGAGAAGTAACAATGGCAAAGATATTTTTGCTATGTTAATCAAAGTCTTTAAAGACCCCCAGTTCTGTTTCAATGTTAAAGATCAACTGGAACCTAAGGGATGATGGTGCTGACCATTCCTGATCCTCAGTGACATCAATCAACTAAAGCTTGTACCCTGTCGGCCTTTGCCCCAACTCTATGCTGGAATCCCCTCTGCTCATTCCTCATCACGAATAAGCATACACCACACACTCCCCTTCATGAATGGGCATCTACTCTTAGCTCAAAACTTCCCCCAATTTTGCTGTTTGGGAAAGATCCCCAGTGTTCTTCTTGCTTGCTGCAAGTAGTAAGTCCTTCCTTCTCCCAGTTAATCTCTGGTTTGGCTGTCTTTTGGCTTAATATCCTTCAAGAAGTGAACCCAGATTTCCTCACAGTACTCTGAACTGTAGTAATGGATATAGAAGATATACAAGGAGAGGGGCAGGGCGTGAGCAATGAGTTCGGTGTCTGACATGGTTTAAGTTATAGCCCCATGATCCACCTATTTAGATATGTCCAGTCTGTGTTCAGAAGGAGAAGCTAAACTGATCACAAAGAGCCTAGAAGTAGAGGTAATAATGGGAACTGTCAAATTCATTTGAAAAATGTCCATGTTCAAACCGGAAAGCCTTTGTTGGATTAAATTGACAGACTTTGCTTTGGGGTAGAGACACAAATTTCTTGGCAGATTTATACCCAGAACTTATCTGGTGAGTTCTGGGAACTAGCTTTATTTCCCACCCAACAAGGATCCCTACTTTGAGCTGATAACTCTAGAGCTGATGTAGGTCTTCGTGGGCTCTGTCTGCCTCCCGGTGACACAGGCAGCGCAGTGGCCCAGACTGTGTGGGACTCACTGCAAGAAGAGTGGGAGGTGGGGAGCGGGGGCACCTGTCCCTGAGCATGGGGGCAGCCCTGGCCGGGATGCATATCGCTCAGAGCCCCGTTTCACAGTGAGAAACCACAGTGGGCCAACAGATAAAGGGGAGTAAGAACTGAAATCACCTCACAGTCGATAAAAGCAGGTTTTTGGTTTGTTTTTTTTTTTTTTTTAAGAGGAGGAAAATCAAACACAGAGAAGTTCAGCGGTTTATTCAAGGTCACCAACAATCAGGTTTCCAAGCTGAAGCTGGAAAGCGTTCTTTTCATTACAGCATTTCTAAGGTCTCTTTCAGCCTTTAAAACCTTTGCTTTATAAAGGCAGTTTATAAATAGAATGGGGGTTCTAGAAGTTTCTAAATAGCACCCACACACCAAACACTGCTATTTAAAACAGAGAACTAATTGGAATTCATCAATCTCACAATTCAGACGCCTCACATTAATTTTGTGCATTGGAGCAAAACTCAAATGGCAGATCATTTGAATGCAGGTCAGTCAGATAGACTGTGTTTTCAGATCTTCCAGAACATTCAAGAACTCTTTCACACATGTGAGATTTTCACTGATCTTCTCTGGGACACAGCAATGGGGCTGGTAAAAAAAAGAAATTTCCCCAAAGTGTCCCCAGCTCAAAAAGGAAAAACAACTGTGGTGATAGCACACATTTAAAGATAGATAAAGCCATTGTCTAGAAATGATGAAAAATAGCAACTGATGACTCCCCTGGCTGATGTACTCACTGGAAAGGGGCTTCCCTCAGGTCACACCAAGCCAGGCTTCCGGAGCTGGACTTGGAGTGAATCAGAGAGATGAAGGGTGGGGTCTCGAGGGGACCAGGCTGAGAGGCTCTCACCTGCCAGCTGACGCCTGCAGATGCAATCACAGACCCAGACTCGGCTGTGGCTGGAAGCCACCAGCTATAGAGCCAATACTGAAGCTTCCAGAGAACAGGAGACAGGAAGGCAATACGTCCCTCCCTGATCCCATCTCATTTCCTCTCTCACTCTTTTCTCCATCTGAGGTCACCTAAATTTCCCCTCCATCCTTTTCCTTTGTCTCATTCTTATTCTTCCTTCTCTGCCCCTCTTTCCCTTTCTTTCCCCCCTTCTCCAGGCCTCTTCTACCAGTCTTCTACTCCATCGTCACTCTCAGGCGCTCAGTCATGTCTGACTCTTCGCAAGTCGACAGACTCCTATAGCCTGCCAGGCTCCTCTGTCCATGGAATTTTCCAGACAAGAATACTGGAGTGTGTTGCCATGCCCCCCTCCAGGGGATCTTCCCAACCCAGGGATCGAACCCATGTCTCTTGCATCCCCTGCATTGCCAGGTAGATTCTTTAACACTACACCATCTGGGAAGCCCATCCTCTACGCCGACCCTGGCCTATTACTGGATGCATAGAATTGAAGTTGCTTTCAATCAGTATAAATCAATAATGTCAATGTTTTAAAAAGACTGGCTTTATGGTAATAAGTGGGACCTGTTCTTCCCTGCTAAAAGTCTCTAGTGATTCCAAGTGATCATGGACAGAGCCGCCAAAGGGTCAGGGGCCACCAGCCCCCAAGTGATCATGGGCAGAGCCACCAAAGGGTCAGGGACCACCAGCCCTAGGAGAACACACCAAGCTCCAGAAAGAGCACCATCTTGGTTCCCTGGTTTTCTGGATGGCCAAGCATCAAAATCTTCAGAAGTTACTAATATGGATTCCATGCTCCATTTTTAATTGAGATCGTAAACTGGACATATATAGGAACTACCTCTTCCAACACACAGAATAGGTAGAAATACTGGATTAAAAAAATATATCTATTGTTGTTTTTGTTTAGTTAACTAAGTTGTGTCCAGCTCTCTGTGACCCCATGGACTGTAGCCTGCCAGACTCCTCTGACCATGAGATTTCCCAGGCAAAAATACTGGAGGGGATTGACATTCCCTTCATATATATATATATATATATATATATATATATATATATATATAATTTGCTATATAACATATGTATATGCTGTATAATACAACCAGATTCAAAAGAAAGAAAGAAAGAAAATCTTGAGAACAAGACCTCTAAGGACATAGCTATGGAAAGATGTTTGACTCAGGTAATCCCCAGATGCTTTGGGAGGATTTATGTGTCTCAGAACTGTTGCTCTAGAGTTTGAGCCCCAAGCCTTTATTCAACAGGTGGCTAGAACTGGGCTCCTTGCATAAAGCCAAGAGTAAAAAAGCCAAGTGCCACTCCTGATGAGTGACCAGAAAATTCTATCCCAAAGTGATAAAGCTGCTAGTATTTCTTCCAATCACTTTTGAGGCTGATCAACTCATAACTCTAATAATGGGCCCTCTCTGAATGTTTTAACCTATGCAGATGACAGAACCAGAAGAACCCTGCAATGAAACCTGCTTTAATTCTGCACTTTACGTTGCATGGGCTTCCCAGGTGGTTCAGTAGTAAAGAGATGCAGGAAATGTGGGTTCCATCCCTGGGTTGGGAAGATCCCCTGGAGGAGGAAATGGTTACCCATTCCAGTATGGAAAATCCCGTGGACAGAGGGGCCTGGTGGGCTACAGTCCGTAAGGTCACAAAGAGTTGCAACTGAGCACAGCACAGCAACATACAGCAGTCAGCAAATAAGCAGTTAGAGAAAGAGGCGCATGGATGTCTAGAGCCACAGCCTTAGAATATCACCTGGGATCAATCACTCTTTCATTTGCCCAAACCCTGTACCAGACACAGGTCATGTGTATCCAACAGGCACCCCTTACTGGGTTTTATGGATGTTAATTAAGAGCTTTATTGTTGGCAGGCCATTCAGAGACACTCAGCTGGAAAGAGGCAGCTTCACTGAGGTTGTAAATGTGTCTGAGCCTCCCATGGAGACTTAACGGAGCAGCAGCATGGTAGGATGACTTGGGCACATGGTGATTTTGCAGTATATCTGTGACTCCAGATCATCCAGGTCAGTGAAATATGAATTTACAATAGGCTTTTCCATCCCCTCAGGTAGTAATGCCTTCACAGTAGAATTCGTGGTAGAATACCTTTGTGGTAGAATTTTATGAGTTCACTACATACTTTCACAAGATAAGCCAGTTCCTCTGAGATAGAACATGGGGTCCTGGTTTCTAACCACAAATGAGAAGAAGAGGACAAGGAGGTTTGGTGACTTGTTCACCAAGAGCTGGGCTTGAGTCCAGGTTTCTGATTCACTACACCAGGTGCCCAGATGGCTTTTCCTTCCAATGACCATGACCTTCTACTATCCTTCTCTTGATAAGTTGACTTTAGCTGTCCCACACTTGTTTTTTATTGTAGTAAAATATACACAACATATTTTAACCACTTTTAAATGTGCAGTGAAGTAATATTAAGTACATTTCCACTATTGTTCAACCAACAGTACCATCCACCTCCAGAACATTTTTCTCATCCCAAATCAAAACTCTGTACCCATTAAACAATATCCTCCATTGCCTCGTCTCCCAATCCCTGGTAACCACTGCTCTACTTTCCATCTCTGTGAATTTGATGATTCCAGGAGAAAGCAATGGCACCCTACTCCAGTACTCTTTCCTGGAAACTCCCATGGATGGAGGAGCCTGGTAGGCTGCAGTCCGTGGGATCACTAAGAGTTGGACACGACTGAACGACTTTCCTTTCACTTTCCACTTTCATGCACTGGAGAAGGAAATGGCTCCCCACTCCAGTGTTCTTGCCTGGAGAATCCCAGGGACAGAGGAGCCTGATGGGCTTCAGTCTATGGGGTCGCACAGAGTCGGACACGAATGAAGTGACTTAGCAGCAGCAACAGGACCAGGTACCTCATATAAAATCATAAACTGTCTGTCCTTTTGCATCTGGCTTATTTCACTTTGCATCTTGTTTTCAGTTTCATCCATACAGTAGCAACGATCAGAACTTCCATCATTTTTTAAGGCTGAATAGTATTCCATTGTATGTATGCTGCTGCTAAGTCGCTTCAGTCGTGTCTGACTCTGTGCGACCCCATAGACTGCAGCCCACTAGGCTCCCCCATCCCTGGGATTCTCCAGGCAAGAACACTGGAGTGGGTTGCCATTTCCTTCTCTAATGCATGAAAGTGAAAAGTGAAAGTGAAGTCATTCAGTCATGTCCGACTCTTTGCAACACTATGGACTGCAGCCTACTGGGCTCCTCCATCCATGGGATTTTCCAGGCAAGAGTACTGGAGTAGGGTGCCATTGCCTTCTCCATCGTATGTATAGACCACATTTTATTTATTTATCTGTTTAAGTTGCCTTGGTAGGATAGGCACCCTACTACTCCCAGCTGTTTGCACTGCTGCCCCCTAGTAGTCATTGCCACAATGGTGCTCTCACTTCCTACCCCAGCTCTGCGAAGCATCTGGCCCTTTAATACCTGCCCCACTCTTTTAGGGACAGCAAGTGCAGGGTCCTAGCTCTTTCTAGACTTGACAATTAACCAGGCCATGCCTCAACCATACCTGATCCTGGCTGAACTATACAGCAAAACCACCTCTCCTTACCGCCTGGTCCAAGCTCTTCTCTAGTCCTATACATAGAAAATAAAATTAGCTATGTGCCAAGAAAATCCCATGAACAGAGGAGCCTCAAGGGTGGGGTCACAGTTAACTAGGATTTATGAACTCCAATTCAGATGTAAAAAATAATTTATGATTTGAGAGGAATTTTTCTTTCATTACTTGAGAAGCACCTTTGTTCTCAGTGTATATTTCCTCAGCTGGTCAAGAAACATTCATAATGAAGCCGTCTTCAGCCTGATGAAAGTCACGCTGTCCACAGACTGACAGAAACCAGGAGCCATAAACCTAGTGGCCAGATCTCACTCACTTCCCCTCCCTGAGACCCACCAGGATTCCTGTGAGGACAGGCTACCTGGAGCTGCAATGCCCACCCAGCTCTCCCACCCCAGGACTCTCCCACTCCAGGACCCCCAAGCCAGCAGAGAAATGAAAGGCATCATCTCTTCCTGTATTCCTGATACACAGCAGCCCTGTGCAGAGAAACAGCCAGCCCCAAAGGAGTGAATATTTCCCCAGACACCTTCGGTCACTGCACCGGGAAGGCTTTCAGTGGACATCAGCTTATTGGCCAGGTCAATGCCAAGGACAACCAGCCAGGTTGGACTTTCCTTTTTTTTTTTTCTGTTCCTGCCCTTGAGTACAACTTGAAGGTACAGTGAGTTTCTCCTCATCCGTTCCCATCCCCTGCCAGCAACCAGAACAAAACCACTCAGCCATTTCCTTGAAAACTGCACAGCCTGCAGAAAGGCCAAGTTCAGAAACCACACCAGGGAACATTAGTTGTCACGCCACCTCACATGCTGTCTCAAGGATCTGTAACCTAATATGAGTCCCCATAATCTTCACATTTCATCTGACTTAGCAATACTCAGTGACAGATATGCATGTACAGATCACCGGGGAGCCCATGATGCGAGCTCTGAGCACAGGTTGTTCCGATCCTATCTGAGAAATACCTAAGGATGGGGGAGGTGGACGGAGGGGAAACTGCATGATGATGCAGATCTAAAAAAAAAAAATCCAGACTGGCACACATACAAAATTACTCTGTAAAACACACCAAAAATAAAAAATGAAAAGAATGAGGTGTTCTACATCCCCAGTCCTGGATGAGGGGCTCCCAGTGGCATCACACACATGAATGCAGTTCCCACTCAGGCCCTCTGTCTGGTTCTATAGAGAGGGCTTCATACTGTTTGTAACAGGATCCACCCGTACGTCCTCATCTCTGGTGAGCAGACACCACCAGTCCGGGAATACAAATAATCATTATTTTGTTGTTGATGGTGGTGGTCATGCAGCTCACAGGATCTCAGTTTCCCAGGAACTGAAGCCAGACCATGGCAGTGAAAGCTCAGAATCCTAACCACTAGGCCACCAGGGAACTCCCAAACAATTATCTCCCAACAAAATTAAACTCTGAAGGCAAACAAAAGGTGAGCAGGATGTGGTCCCAGAGCCCCCATCCCTGCCCTGCCCCCTACCACAGTTGTAAAACACAATTCACTAATATCATTCCTACTGAAGAGGATTTAGGGTTGGGGATAACTAGGTCAACTCTGGATTCTATTTCCCCATGACCTTAAAGCAGTGGTCTCCAACCTTTTTGGCACCAGTGACCAGTTTTGTGGAAGACAATTTTTCCACAGATGGAGGAGGGGGCAGGTAGTTTTGGAATGATTCAAGCCACGTTAGATCTTAGAGGTTGGGGACCCCTGCCTTAAGGCCACCTGCCTATTGTTTCAGTACAGCCCAAACCCAGATAAACAAATCCCCTCCGAGCCAGCCACAGGGCTCCCAGGCACCATCTCGGTGTCAGCATTTTCCATCCATCAAATAGCAGAGAGAGCCAAGTGGGACTCAATGACTGATTAAGGCCCAGTAGGACTGAGGCACGGTGAGTCTGTATATCTGGCCAGTTGCAGTATATACAGCATTTCACAGCTCCAACAGAGGGCGGTGGGTACAGAAATATTTGCATCTTAAAATCCCACCCTAACATCTTTGAGGTAAACCCTGCTAGAGAAATGGAACAGTCTGCGAACTTAGGCTACAAAGGACTTACCAAGTTGTCTAAAAAAACGAAGTTTTTATGAAACATGCACTCTCAGGGATGCAATTATTTAATTCAGGAAATCTCCATTCAGTGAAAAACATCAGGTCGAGAAAAAATATCCAAATGGGAAAACTCCACACCATACAATAAACATCTAACAGGCCAAGTGAAGATTAATGGAAAACCAGAAATTCCTAGAGGAAAGGAGATGAGGATATGAAAGTTATCGTGAACCAAACAGCTCCCCGGAAGACAGCAAGTGTCCCCAAGTTAAACAGAGATTCCCAGGACCAGGATGCATTGCTTCAGTTAACCCGCCTCCAAGGACCTGGCTTCTTTTAAAGAAACTCATATTGAACACAATTCACTCACAGTTACCTCAGGCTAAGCAAAGGGATAAAAGAGATATCTGTTTAGAAGCATCCTCTAAACTCACCAATTCCTGAGGAATGGAATCATCCTAAGGAAAAGGGTAACATCAGTGCTTTACATAAACTGTCTCCATGCTCGGAAATACATTTCCTTTTCTAGCATTTCAGTGTCCCACCCCTCAACAAAAACCTGTGCTTTTCCAGATCTTATTGATGGTTTCCCTTGAGGAGAATACCGCCTTGTGATAATATCCACCTTGCTTTGTATTGTATTTATTTACATGAGTTTGTGTTACTTAATTGTTTCTGTTTAGTCATCTTTTTTCATTCTCCCTCACTTAAAACCTCTGTGAAATGAAAGACTCAGAACCTGTTCTTTTTGAGCTCCATTGTATGACCCTACAAATAGCAAGGACGTTCAAAATATTTCCATTAAATATTGAAAATATAACACACTAAGCATTAAATCCTTGATGAAATCTCTGTTCTAAGTTATTACTGAAAAGATTCCTTTCAAATACAAAATCTTGAGAAAACTATGAAAAAATGTCCATTTCCATTTCACACTCAGGACCTAGACTTCTTCCACTTTACCATAATAGACTAATAAAAATTAGACTTGGTCAAGTCCCTGTGGGTAAGTTCAACTCCTTTTTTCATAGATCTTCTTAAAATGATGATTCTACCCACTAGAATCCCATCATTGAACCCACTTTTTTCATTTCTGTTCTTGAACAAGCCTGGAACCCAGAAGTGCAGAATCTGTATTAGCCTTTGCATTTTACCTTTGTTCAGATGCCATTCTCTGAGTACACGGGGCCTTGAAAACCCAATTAAAAAACCCCAATTACTCACATTATCCACATCACTTGCCTTCCAACTGGGTATGTTTTTCTCCCAGAATGTTCTCATCCAAGCATAAATACAAATATTTCTTCACTTAGCTGTAGTGTGCGTATTTTTCTTTAAGAGATGGGAAATATACAAAATAAAGGGGAGGACTTCTCTGGTGGCCCAGTGGTTAAAATCTGCCTTGCAATGCAGGGGACCAGGGTTCCATCCCTGGTCAGGAAACTAAGAACCTACATGCTGCTCCACAACTAGAAAGCCTGCATACTATGACTACTGAGCCTGCATGACACAAACAAAGATCCTGTGTGCAGCCAAATAAATAAATAAGTAAAACAAAGGGGGTCAATATATGCCAGGCTTTCCTGGTGGCTCAGATGATAAAGTATCTGCCTGCAATGCAGGAGACCAGTGTTCAGTCCTTGGGTCGGGAAGATCCCCTGGAGTGGAGAACCCACTCCAGTGTTCTTGCCTGGAGAATTCCATGGACAGAGGAGCCTGGCAGGCCACAGTCCATGGAGTCGCAAAGAGTCGGATGCGACTAAGCGACTAAGCAAGGTATATGCCACGCTAAAGTACGCTGCTTTGGTTTAAGGATTATTTTTAACTGCAAACCAAATATTTACCAAAAAAAAACAGGGCATAAAGTCCTGTGTGAAGGTGTCTCCTGCCCTCTCCCAGACGAGAAAGAGAACAACCTCTATCACAGAGACAGAGACTAGATGAGTCTGCGTGAACAAACCTTTCGAAATAACCCTCATTTACTGTTCACTTCTGGAGGAGGAAATGGCAACCCGCTCTGGTATTCTTGCCTGGAAAACGTCAAGGACAGAGGAGCCTAGGGGGCTATGGTCCACGAGATCTCAGAGTCGGACACAGCTGAGCGACTGAGCACGCACACACTGTTAGCTTCCCCCATGTATTTGCCTTCCCACAACTCACCATTCCCAGAGCCCTAACTCTCTTTCCTTCTTCGCTCAGTCCTTTCTCCACAATTTATCACCTTTGTTAAGATGGCATATAAGCCCTTCCCCCCAAGTATAACTGCTGTTTAGAGGGCTTCATTTCTTTTCTCTGGAGCCCTCATACTCATAAAATTCAAATTGTAATGCCTTTGCTCTTGTTAATCTTTTGTCAGTTTAATATACTGGTATAAATATACAGGTATACTTAATATAAATATACAGGTATAAACCCAAGAATATAGAGGAAAAGTTTTTGTTTTTTTCCTATGCTACAGAAATGAGGTGAAAATTTTTACTTCTCATCCATGGATGGAATTCAGAATTCTGCATTTGTCACAATAAAGGAACCATCATAAGAAGAAAGGGTTGAAGGAAGGAAAATAATGCTTTAGGGTTTTCAGGAGATGAAAGTAGAAGTTGTGAATGACATGTCCAAACTCTGGCCCCAGAGACTTTTCTGGTCCATGATGTCACCTCTTCACTGAATGGCCAGATCACCCCACCAAAAGGCTTCATTTTATAAGGTACAAATTATTGCTTTAGTGTTTTAACTCAAAACACTTGAGTCAATACATATGTGATTTTGCTGCTGCTGCTGCTAAGTCACTTCAGTCGTGTCCGACTCTGTGTGACCCCATAGACGGCAGCCCACCAGGCTCCGCCGTCCCTGGGATTCTCCAGGCAAGAACACTGGAGTGGGTTGCCATTGCCTTCTCCAATGCATGAAAGTGAAACGAGAAAGTGAAGTCGCTCAGTCCTGTCCGACCCTCAGCGACCCCATGGACTGCAGCCTACTAGGCTCCTCCGTCCGTGGAATTTTCCAGGCAGAAGTACTGGAGTGGGGTGCCATTGCCTTCTCCGATTTTAAATTCCCACAAAACCGTAGTTCATGCTGCCAATTTAACATTTTGTCATTAGATTGACTTATCAATACCTACACTCTCTCTTACGTCTTCCAGTACAAAGCGTTTCTTCCTCCTTCAGATCCCAGACACACATTTTGGAGAGTATTACAGAAATTCGATGAGTCATTCTAGGGGACCTAAGGCAATGGTGGTACAACCACTGCCTTTCAGCCACACAGTGAAGCCTACGCCCTTCCTGAGCGGTGGTCTAGAAGTTACACCTAATGAACTCTCTGAATACTCTGCACTAGAACAAGACCTGGGCCAGGCCACACCTCCTGAGTGGCCTGAGGGCCTGACTCTATCACCCACCACTTGGGCCACAACCCTCTGCCAAGAAACAAGCAGCCTGGCTTCAGATTTTACGTTGTCTGATGGGCCAGGACAACTGGTTTCTGTACTTGTGTTTGTGGGATGGACAGGCCTACCCAGAAATTAGTCAAGATTAGCCTAACTATGACAACACAGTCTCAGCCTCACTGTAAACCGTGCATTATTTCTCCAGAACAAAAGACAATTGATATACTCATATAATGACCCTTATTTTTATTAAATTCAGTCTAAGTACAGTAAACTTGTATTCAGTTTCCACGCTGTCAAAGGCACTGATCTAGGATCTGCAGGAATAAAGAAGAATCCTGGCATTCATCTAACATAAAAGACAATCCCTGCCTTCCAGGAGTTTACACTCTGCAGAGAATGAAACAATGTTGAAACTCATCTTCAGAGCACTGCCTGGAAAACACACAGAGGACACTGACATATGTTTCAAAATACATAAATGATGAAAAAAGGCGGGGGAGGGAGGAGACAGGACTGGGCCACCTTAGGATCCTACACAACTTGAAAATTAAATGCTGCCTTCTGTATGCATGACCTCTAAAGCAATCCACATAGGATATACAAAGCTATAGTTGCCAAGATTTAAGTCATTTTTCCAAAATGGATTGATGAAGACAGAAGCAGGATTTTCCTGTAATGGAGGAGAGGTGAATGACAGGGTCAGTGTGCTGAACAGTCTGGAGTAATCACAGCATTTATTTAGGCTTCTAGGGCTATGTGGCTACTTGTGATGGATAAAAAAGCATACAGAACAGTAAAAAGGCATAAATAGTAATGGCTCACCTCATCACGCCAGGGGACTGTCATATTCTTTTTAATAAACAATATGGTTCAAAGGTTCACAAGAGTGAGAAGTCTGGCATGGGGCAATGTTTTCACTACTCATCTCATTTTGACAGTTACAAGAAATCTAGGGAAGGGATTTTCTTGTCTAATTGTTTCTAACCTTAAAGTTCATGGAGTCAGTCTTACTCAAGATTAGGATGCACTAAGAACATCCTGAGGAAAGGGTGCAGTACATTCCCTGCAACCACTGTCCAGGAGATGTGAACTCTCTGGCTTTATTTAGGCCATCAGAGGAAGGGCAGAGGGCGGAGCGAGCGCGGTCACCGTTCAGGGCAAGTGCTTCATCAGCGCTTTTTGTCGCTTCCACCGGGAACAGGGCATGTCCGTCCTGATGATGGAACCGCAGTCTGACCGCAGACCGCTAACTCAGCCCAAGTGCCGGCCAGGGGCCGTGGGATCCCGAGGAGTTATAAATAACCCCTTAGAACTGCTTCCTGGTGATTTATTACTACTGAGTGCGAGAGTGTATTTCCCCAAAGATACCTGAACTGAATGCAAAAATGAACTCCAGAAGCATGTATTTTGCTGAATTTGAAACATCAGAGAAATGGTTTAAAAATCCAACCCCACTCCACCCCCCACCCAAGAGATAAATAAGATGATCATCAAGTTTTTACCTATCTTGATGATTCTTACATGCTTTGATTTCGCAGGGATGTTGCAGGAAAATCAGATTTCTTCTGTTTAGAGACTCACCTGTCCCTCCTGTTCATTTCCCAGCGGCAGACCTTGTAATCAGATAAGCGGACCTCTTGAGAGGTTGCGGGGAGAGCACACAGGGCCCCCTCAGCCACACAGGCAGCGGCCACCTGGTGCACGGGGCGCCGCCCTTGCTGTCAGACATTGTGCAATATCGTCCAGGGCTCCCCAACCTCACCCCTGCCGCTCATCTGCCCCTGACAGGGGCACCACCCCTGCTTAGAGCCCAGAAAGGAGTTCCCACCCTCCTCCACCATTCCTTATTTCTGAAAAAGAAACACTGAAATGAAGTACTTCTTTTACATAAAAACTCAAAATGTTATTAAGAACCTCCCCCCGCCCCATCATCCCCATATCTTATCCTCAGTGGAGACAGAGGCCAGCTGCTTACTATCTGTTGGAGGAAGTACAAAATACTTATCAGAACTTGCAATTATTTCCATTGTCCTCAGAATACCTCTCCCTCTCCCATACTTGTATCTCTGTATGTCCAATTCCACTGAAAGGCTTTGTTTGCTGTTAAGATCTTTGGCAAGTCAGGTAATCCCCCCGTGCCTCAGTCATCCGTGTGGGAGGAGAGGGGAGCTGGACACGGTGAGCTCAAGGTCCCTGGCAACTCCACCTTGTTATGATTCAATGACTCCCCCAGTCCTTACTGTTCCAAGGAGTATTTTTCAGTGCTTCGTTGGATACGGTTGCGTCACACTGGAATGGTAATTATATGAGATTGGAGAACAATGATATCTCCTCAAATAAAGATTGGGCTGAGGAATGTGGATGAGGAGGCAATGAGGTGTGGGATGGGAAAGTTTAATCAGAGCAGGGAGATGGCATATCCGGGGCCAACAGACAAGATTAGGGCCAATTCCAGATGGTTGATGAATGGCCAGCTGCAGTCAGAAATACGACTCTTCCCAGAAGAGCTGCCTAGTGTTTGCTTGGCAGAAGCCACAGAGTATTGACGCCAGTGGTTTGCACAAGGCCCCTGAGTGAGTCAGGACTGATGGTGGCACTGACGGGCCTGGCAACAGAAACTGACAGTGGAAATGCTTGGGACCGTTAGACGAATGAACACCGGGACACGGTCCAGAGGCTTGCTTTCAGATCAGATCAGATCAGTCGCTCAGTCATGTCCAACTCTTTGCAACCCTATGAATAGCAGCACGCCAGGCCTCCCTGTCCATCACTAACTTCCGGAGTTCAGTGAGACTCACATCCATCGAGTCAGTGATGCCATCCAGCCATCTCATCCTCTCTTGTCCCCTTCTCCTCTTGCCCCCAAACCCTCCCAGCATCAGAGTCTTTTCCAATGAGTCAACTCTTCGCATGAGGTGGCCAAAGTACTGGACTTTAAGCTTTAGCATCATTCCTTCCAAAGAAATCCCAGGGCTGATCTCCTTCAGAATGGACTGGTTGGATCTCCTTGCAGTCCAAGGGACTCTCAAGAGTCTTCTCCAACACCACAGTTCAAAAGCATCAATTCTTCGGCGCTCAGCCTTATTCACAACCCAACTCTCACATCCATACATGACCACAGGAAAGACCATAGCCTTGACTAGATGAACCTTTGTTGGCAAAGTAATGTCTCTGCTTTTCAATATGCTATCTAGGTTGGTCATAACTTTCCTTCCAAGGAGTAAGCGTCTTTTAATTTCATGGCTGCAGTCACCATCTGCAGTGATTTTGGAGCCCAGAAAAATAAAGTCTGACACTGTTTCCACTGTTTCCCCATCTATTTCCCACGAAGTGATGGGACCGGATGCCATGATCTTCGTTTTCTGAATGTTGAGCTTTAAGCCAACTTTTTCACTCTCCACTTTCACTTTCATCAAGAGGCTTTTGAGTTCCTCTTCACTTTCTGCCATAAGGGTGAGGTTATTGATATTTCTCCCAGCAACGTGGATTCCAGCTTGTGTTTCTTCCAGTCCAGTGTTTCTCATGATGTACTCTGCATATAAGTTAAATAAACAGGGTGACAATATGCAGCCTTGACGAACTCCTTTTCCTATTTGGAATCAGTCTGTTGTTCCATGTCCAGTTCTAACTGTTGCTTCCTGACCTGCATACAAATTTCTCAAGAGGCAGATCAGGTGGTCTGGTATTCCCATCTCTTTCAGAATTCTCCACAGTTTATTGTGATCCACACAATCAAAGGCTTTGGCATAGTCAATAAAACAGAAATAGACGTTTTTCTGGAACTCTCTTGCTTTTTTCATGATCCAGCAGATGTTGGCAATTGATCTCTGATTCCTCTGCCTTTTCTAAAATCAGCTTGAACATCAGGAAGTTCATGGTTCACATATTGCTGAAGCCTGGCTTGGAGAATTTTAAGCATTACTTTACTCGCGTGTGAGATGAGTGCAATTGTGCTGTAGTTTGAGCATTCTTTGGCATTGCCTTTCTTTGGGATTGGAATGAAAACTGACCTTTTCCAGTCCTGTGGCCACTGCTGAGTTTTTCAAATTTGCTGGTATATTGAATGCAGCACTTTCACAGCATCATCTTTCAGGATCTGGAATAGCTCCACTGGAATTCCATCACCTCCACTAGCTTTGTTCGTAGTGATGCTTTCCAAGGTCTACTTGACTTCACATTCCAGGATGTCTGGCTCTAGGTCAGTGATCACACCATTGTGATCATCTGGGTCATGAAGATCTTTTTTGTACAGTTCTTCTGTGTATTCTTGCCATCTCTTCTTAATATCTTCTGCTTCTGTTAGGTCCATACCATTTCTGTCCTTTATCGAGCCCATCTTTGCATGAAATGTTCCTTTGGTATCTCTGATTTTCTTGAAGAGATCTCTAGTCTTTCCCATTCTGTTGTTTTCCTCTATTTCTTTGCATTGATCGCTGAAGAAGGCTTTCTTATCTCTTCTTGCTATTCCTTGGAACTCTGCATGAATGATGTTTATATCTTTCCTTTTCTCCTTTGCTTTTTGCTTCTCTTCTTTTCACAGCTATTTGTAAGGCCTCCCCAGGCTTGCTTTAGACACACATGAACATAATGTCTTCCTCAAAGTACACCCTGAAACAGGTCATCCACAAAGCCTGCTATGAGGGGCTCATCAATGAGACATTCTGGGGTGGATTCACCCACTGTTCATGGGGGTCACAGGAAGCTGCAGACACCTCCAAGAAAAGGATTAAGCAAATTGCCAGGAGCTAAGCAAATCCAAAAGAAAGGACCACAAGCTTTGGAGATTTCTTTTAGAAGTCTGGGCTCTGGCTTAGGGGAACATTCACTACGGAGGGCCAGAAGGGCCTCTCGTCCTCCTCGTGTTTGTAGGAGGGAAAGGATGGGTGAGATGGGAAGAGGGTTTTCCTGAGTCGGCCTCTCTAGAACGTCGTGCTGGGCAGACAGGCAGCACTCAGGGCACTGGAGGACACCTTCCAAGCTTAATTTAGTTAAGTTTCCAAAATAGTTTGACTTTAAAAATTGAAAATCAGTAACAGATATTGAGATATTCAAAACGTTGTTATTTAGTGGCTAAGTCATGTCCAACTCTGCAACCTCATGGACTGTAACAGGCCAGTCTTTCTTCCCCATCTTCACTATCTCCTGGAGTTTGAGCAAACTTATGTCCACTGAGTCAGTGATGCTGTTCTGCCACTCTCTTCTCCTTTTGCCTTTAATCTTTCTTATATATTCAAAATATATAAATATTAATTTTAGTATTAAGTAGTGTGTAAGGCCCATAAAGATAGAAATGTGATTTTTATATTACCGAAAATTTCCATCCAAAAAAAAGATGGAAAAATGGATTCTTCTTACGCTTACCCGTTTAATTTTTCCAAGTCATGTCACATTTCAGTTTGCCTTGTCTTATCATGCTATCTAAATAGCTTGTTGTATCTCTTATTCTAATGGATAGAATAGCCTACATGTACTTTTTTTATGTCTAAGATCGTCCAGATTGTTAAACATATTTTTAATCAATGTTCTCCAGTCACTATCTCCTGTCTTCCCTGTTCTAATTTGAGCCAACTGCTTTCCAGGCCTGATTAACAGATGATAACTTGAAATGTCTTTCCATTTTATTCCTCAGACTGTTCTGCTCATTGCATTCAGTTTTCTTTTTCTATATCCCCAAGTCATTCCAAGAGGAAGATGAAGGAGAAAATTTCTGAGTCATTGGATAACTTACTTTGCCTTAATTCTAAAGTAACAGTTTGCTGGCTATTAAATGAGGCTCAAACAATTTTCCCTGAGAACTTTGAAGTCTTGCTCCACTGTCTTCTAGCATCAATAATATTAAGGTAAAATATGGTGACAGTCTTCTAGGGCTTTTCTTTGTGTTTTTTACTTTGTGTGGCTTTTGTTTTTGGTAGGTATCCTTGTAATTCTCTCCACAAGCTTTATATTAGGAATTTCAGATTTTCAACAGACTAGTGCTCGGCACTTGGTGAATAGTTTCCATCTGAAAATCTTTTTTTTAGTTCAGGGAAATTATCTTTTCTAATTTATTTCATTACTCATTTTTGTTCTCTGAGTGTGGATTATTTACATATTAATAAGTTTCTAGATCTATCTGCCATTTCAGCTTTTGGACATTTTCCTTTTCAGTCATTCTGTACATTCTGAGCTATTTTCTCAACTTCATCTTCCAGATACTAATTTAGTTTTCAGTCAAACCAGTGATTCAATTCTACTGATTTTTAAAATGTATTTGGGGAATGTTAATTTGTCGTGGCTTCTTTCCTGTTTTCTGCCTGCTCTTTTTTCATAGCAGCCTATTCTTTTGTGTGAATCCACTGTTGTCTCAGACCTCTCTGAAGATGCTAATTCAGTTTTTTTTTTTAGTCATCTTCCTTTTATGTTTTTCCTGTGGTCCATCACTTTTCACACATATTGATATTTCTCTTTTACCAAATATTCGATGATCCCTGATTGGTCAGTAATATTTTTTAATAAAAAACCATTCTGGCTGATTATTATAGGTAATTGGCAAAGTTATTCTTTGCAGTTTGGAAGGACAGTTTACCCATGAAACTCATCACTGAATGCGGGACTAACTTTACACATCTGTGTGTGAGGGCATCAGAGACAGGCTTCTTTTTAGGGTATGCGGACAGTCCGGCTTGTATCCTCATAACTATGAAAGTGAGGAGGACTTTACCATGGGAAGTGAAATTCTTTGATGGATTTCACTGCTAGGTGGGGTTGCCTTTCCTTCCACCTCCTCTGAGTTGCAAGCAAAGGGCCTGAGTTATCTCAGGCTCTGTGCTAACATCTCCCTTGATTTTTTATTTCAGTTCTGAGCAAATCCCCCCTGCCACCCCCCCCCCCCCCCCCCACCACCAACCCCACCACCACCACCCCACCCCCGCCCACACACACACACACAAAAGCAGCACTCCGCTCAGGCAGAGGTCTCTAGTGGGGTAGGCACAGACCTACAGTCTGTAGTGCCGTGACCTTTGGCAACTCCCGTCCCATCAGGAAGAGAGACAGGTGAACAGATAGTTTTGGTCAGTGTGGGAAGGACCATACCAGAACTTGGGAAAGGACGGGCTGCATAGTACCCTTAGCAGGTATGAGATGTCTGGAGAAGGATGAGGTCTTAGAACTAAACTCACCCACTTGGGACAGAACTGATGAAGAAAGATCTAACAGGGGTGCTAAGACATTGTATCTAATGGTTTGAAGGACTGAGAACCAAGACAGTGGTGAGTTGGGGGAGAACAGCCTTCCATCAAATCTGCATCCATGAGACTGCCATGTGAGCCCAGGGGAGCTTCTAGAGACCACAAGAGACACAGAAGCAGCGAAATGGCCCCAGGATGTCTGTCGGCAGGAAGCAGGCACCTCCACAAGGCAGGATGCAGATCCTGGACAGGGCTGACTCCAAATTCCAGAGAGGATAGATTCCTGGACAGAAAACCAGCATGTTGGGAGATGGGTATTCAGGCACCAGGCGCTAAGAGCTTCAGTGGTCAGAATTTGGACTGAAGATAGGGCTTAGGTATTAGAAATAAGGATGAAGCTTGGGCCAGATCAACTACAAGAGCAAAGATGTAGATTCTGAGACACTGGAGCTACTGAATTTCTTCCTGCTGACACTCAGAATTGGTCCTAGACTTACCTGATCAAGGTCAAGGGATCCTAGCCAGGGAAAAGGGAAAGCAAGGAAAGGAGGGGGGTAGAAGGTATAAGCTAAGAACCAGGTATAATCTGACACTATCACGTGACCTCAAAGGGACTTATAATTTTCAGTATTTGTAAACAAGCCAACATATGCTAAAACCTACACAAAATGATAAAGATTATTCTGTACACCTGCCTCAATCCCCCAGACATCACGCAACCAATACACTGGGGCCCCAGGAAGACCTCATTCCATCTTGTGACTCATTCTGGGCACCCTCTGTGCACAGCCAGGCACTGGACTGTTACTCTAAGACTTCAGAGCGGGGGAACATCTGCCATGACCTTTGGCAACTCCCGTCCCATCAGGAAGAGAGACAGGTGAACAGATAGTTTTGTCAGTGTGGGAAGGACCGTACCAGAACTTGGGAAAGAATGGGCTGCATAGATGGGGTTGCAAGGCTGAGTGGAGTAAGGCAGGAGAGAGGAGGGAGAGGCAAAGCAGGAGGGAGATACAGAGGGGGAGACCCAACATGATGTGCTCTACAAACCACTGAAGTGTGAAGTGTTAGTTGCTCAGTTGTGTTCAAGTCCTTGTGACCCCATGAACTGTAGCTCACCAGGCTCCTCTGTCCATGGGATTCCCCAGGCAAGAATACTGGAGTGGGTTGCCATTTGCTTCTTCAGGGGTCTCCCAACCCAGGGATCAAACCCAAGTTTCCTGCATTACAGGCAGATTCTTTACCATCTGAGCCACCAGGGAAGCCCTAAGGACTTCATTTTTCTGAAATACCCAAGGTAAGCATGAAATGGCCAGAGATCATAGGGTATGGCATCCGAGAGCCCTGGATTCAAGTCCTTCCTTTCCCCACATCATTTGTGGGACCTTGAACGTGCTACTTAATGTCTGCAAATCTCAGATTTCTCCTCTGAACATTGTGAGATTCAGGAAAAAAGAGCTAAGAATACCACTAATACTTGGTAAAAAGTCTACGCTCCTAAGAAGATGAAGATAAGAATAAACGACAATTCATGAAGAAGGTGGCTGCTTGCTAAAATTGTTTAACATTTATTGTTTCCTTTAAGATTAGTAAAGTTTTTAAACTTTTTATTTTATAATAGGGTATAGTTAACAATTCTGTGATAGCTATAGGTAGACAGCAAAGAGACTCAGCCATACAGTATTCGAAAATTTTAAGTCTCCTGAGATACATACACTTTGAATTGGAATTGATTAGACTCCATAGTAGGAAAATATCAAACTCCTTGTTCTGAGTTTCTTCCAAAAGTAGTCATTATTTCATTTTTCTTTGTCCTCATAAAGATATATTTAGTAGGACTTACCATATACGGTTACTCTGACAAATCCCACATAAATTACACCATCAACATGCAAAGCACCCTTGCATAATGAGGTACAGTCAATTACTAATGAGCCATGCCAGTGGCTGATGGATGGAGAGACCATTTCTGCAGTCTTCTCAAAGTTAGAGATTATGGTGATGTGTTTCTCTTTGGCTTTGTAGATTTTTTTTTTTTTTACCACATACTTGCAAATGAAAAAAGAAACTAATTATCTGTGAATTTTTAAGAACTGAATCAAAATAATGAAAAAATACAATAAAAACACAACCTAGGAGGAGCCCAGTGTTTGTATGCTTTCCTACTCAGAGATCTTCTCTTCTTTGACTCCTCACTGAAAAGAGCAAGCATCTTTTCACCAGTCGGTAAAAATACTGAGTACAGAGGATAAGTTATAGAGAGAATCTTTGCTGAGTCAAGACTTGGCTGAAATTTATGCAGGGATTTCTTTTCACCACACTGGACGACTAATTCTCTGCAGCCAGGCATCAGCTTCTGCACTGGCCGAGGTCAGTGTTTAACAGTGATGGTTTTGACTTCCGTGAAGAATTCGTAAGAGTCTTTGGCTCCTTCTCTGCCCACCCCAGAACTCTTCATCCCCCCAAAAGGTAGGTTCAGCTCTCTAATGAGCCAGCAGTTGGTCCAGACCAAGCCTGACTGTAACTTCTTGGCCACCCGGTGGACACGCCCCACATTGCCTGACCACACAGTAGCAGCCAGTCCATATTTAACACTGTTGGCCCTTTGAATCACTTCCTCTTCACTATCAAAGGGGACGACACACGTCACTGGACCAAATATCTCTTCCTTCATGCAGCAGGACTCATCCTTAACATCTGTTATCACCGTGGGAAGCATGAAGTACCCTGCCTGATTCCTGGGGGGAAGGTTCAACTTATCCACTCCCTCACCACACAGAATTTGGGCCCCTTCCATGCGCGCTTTCTTGATGTAACTTCTGACCTGGACAGATAAAAAACATAGTAACAACTTATCATTTATCTTCACATAGCACAGAGAAAATTCAATATTTTTCAAGCACCTAGGAAAGACATATTGGAGTAGGAAATGGCAACCCACTGCAGTATTCTTGTTGGAGAATCCCATGGATGAAAGAGCTTGGCAGGCTACAGTCCATGGGGTGGCAAAGAGTCGGACACAACTGAGCATGCACTCACAGGAAAGACATATAAGGTTATTCCCCCCATAAAATCTAAGGTTGATTATATTTTCACTCAGCTGCTAAGCCTGAGGGCAGACATGCTCTAACCATCATCTGGATAGTCAGCCCTCACAGGTAACAAAATGAGAGTTGTTTATTTAAGGTCTAAGAGCCAGGCATGTGGATAAGTGCTTTTAACACATTCTCACGTAATTCTCTCAAAACTCTATTAGCTAGCTACATATTACTGTCCTCTATTTGCTGATGACATAAGGCAATCTCCAAAAGGGTACATAGTTCATATGGCTGATAAACAATAAAGATAGAATTCTCTTTCTCCTACTCTCTTGCCCCTTTTGAAGCAGCGCACTCACATGAATTACAAGATGCCAAGAGGCAGCATGCTGTGTGAACAGGGTGTGCGCAGGTGAGTCTCCAGAGGCCCAGCTGGATGCAGAGCCAGGACTTTCAGCAGCGATTTAAACAGTGCAAGGAGCGCTCTGCCTTCAGATGATCGTGTCTAACTAAGCAAAATTACACAATTCTCCCTTCGAAGCTTTTAGGATAATAAAATGTGAAGGGAAGTGTCGGTTTTCAAATTGGGAATTCATCGAATTTAGCATATAAGGTGACTCACACAAAACTGAATTTCTTTTCTAGAGAAAATATTCCCAGATGACACAATGATATCTGCACTCCTCGCTCAGAAAAACAACCTTGTGACTAATAAAAGTGATACAAAATGGAATGAAATATTCCTCTAAGACCTTTCCTTCAGAGGAAGAGAGCAGAGAATCGTCAGCACTTGGTAATTCTGGACATAAAAATCAAAGCCTGGAGGTTGGAAGAGTAGGCTTTTGAGTCCAGTAGCGCTCTGATCTCAGGTCCTTACCAGCTGAGGGATTCAAATGCTCTAGGCCTCAGTTTCCTCATCAGAAAAATGGGATTGACTGTGCCACCTCTTTCATAGGTTCTTGCAAAGACTAAACAAGATAATATATGTAAAGTCCTTAGCGTGATACCTGGCACATGTAACACTTCTGAAGGTCAGGTGCTGCTGTTTGTGTTGATGGCGATGGCATAATCTGACATTCACAAGCTGGGAGGCTTCAGGGATGCCCCCCACTCTGTATACCAGTTTTCTTAACTGACAAAGGAGGACAGGAAGCTGGGTTTGGGGGAGGATGAGGTCTATGTATGACTGAGTCCCTTCACTGTTCACCTGAAACTGTCACATTGCTGATTGGCTATACCTCAATACAAAATGGTTTCAGTTTAAAAAATAAATAAATAAAAGAGTGGACCTTGGTTAGACCCAAAGCTTGGCCTTACGGGGGGATAAACCCGTGAACTTCTTCTGTGCTTCCTCCAGCCTCACTGTCAGCATCCTGCATTCTCTCTCTCTAGTTACTTGCATCTTTGGGAGGCTGGCCTAGAGCCAGATTCTCCACACAGTCAAGTAGGTGAGGATTCCAGAGAGTGAAAACAAAAACAAAAAGCAACCCTGTGAAACAGACAAGGGAGACATTTCTGCATCCCCTGAGGATAACAGCACCTGCCGTTTCCCGTGCCTCCCCTGCCGTCACCGGGAACCTGGGACGCCACGCCTGCACCCCGGAGCCCTTTGCCGTTACAGACCATCCGTCACACGCTCCAGTTGGGTTCTTCTGTCACCACACCTCCATCTGTTGTGACAATCCCACAGAAGTAGGATGGACACAAAGATCCCCTGGCTAAGTTGGTTTGGAGAAGACAGAGACCTACTGCAGAAGAGGAGGGTTGGAACGCCCAGATGGCAGCCAGCCTCTCCCTGACTCACAGCCCCCACAGCTTCCTGGTGAAAGGTGAGGAAACACGACCACCAGTGGAGCGTGTCTGCTGCCTCCTTGATCCCAGACTAAGGTTTGGCAAACTGAACTGAGAAGAATCATAGCCCCAAAAAGACACATAGACGCTTCCCGAGCTGCTTCCACTGGCTCCCTCTCAAAGGGCAGAGACACACAGGGTCCGCTCACACGACTTGAGCTGTCAAAGCCCCCTCCAGAGGTTCATGGGGTGAGAGACCCAGAGGGTAAACTGCAACTCCTGGCATCCAGGCACACATGTTCTGGGCGGAGTAGTGAGGATGGCAGGTGTCCAGGGACCCTCTGAACCTCCGCAGGATGGTTCTGAGACTTTGAGCGTGTATTGGGGTGACTACGAGCCGAGCTGAGAGATCTGCACGTGGAACCACAAAACACGGGGAACCCCACAGCTACCTGCACTTCTGTGTGCATTAGAATAATGGAAATACCGTCTGTATTATTCTTCCTTAAAATACAAAAATAAATGGCTGATGGTAAATACTATTTTTAAGTTTTTAACTGTGAAAAAAATTTTTAACACTGCAACATCTTCTAGTAGAACCTCAGAACTTTTTGAGGTTTGTGTGTGTGTGTGCAGTCACTCAGTCATGTCCGATTCTTTGCAACCCCATGAGGTACCCTCTTTTCAAGACGGATGTCTTAAAAGGGCAGTGTGTTTGAGCTCAGCACAACCAGACTTTAAGTGGCCTCCTCTTGACTGTCTTGTCATCATGAGGCATCATCTAAAGGGCACCACAGGGTCAGACTCTGATGCTGGGAAAGACTGAGGGCAGGAGGAGAAGGGGGAAACGGGATGAGATGGTTGGATAGCATCACTAACTCAATGGACATGAGTTTGAGTAAACTCCAGGAGATGGTGGAGGACAGGGAAGTCTGGCGTGCTGCAGTCCATGGGGGTTGCAAAGAGTCGGACACATGACTGAGTGACTGAACGGCACAACAGGGTCAGAAGCTGGTTTTGTTTACTATTCTCTGAATGGAACCAGGGCTCAGTAGACTAAGGTCCTGTTGCCCACGTGGGGTACAGTAGCTCACACAGCCTGAGGCTGCTTGTTGTTGGAGAGCAGAGATGCCTGGAGGAGAGCCTGTGGTGGAGTTCAGGAGGGTGCGAGGGGATGGAGGGCTAAAGAGAGGGCGGGCCACTTTGAGCCAGCAGGAATACGCTGAGCTTCACAAATATTGCATTAATGCTCACAGGACCTACAATATGGGGAAACCCAGCAAGTCTGTATTTGGTCCAAGTTCACGATATAGGGCAAAAGGGAGAAATAATCAGAATATGATCAAGAAAAGTCGTAACTACCAATAGGAGTCTGTGAATGGTGTCGGTTTCTCTCACACACTAAAGACAGTTTGTGTATGTGTGCATGCATGCACGCACGTGTACACACATAGAGGGGCTACACGTCATTCAACTGCTTCAGGAAAGTCAAATACGTTGATTTGCTTCACTGATGTACCTCCCCTCGTTGGAGAACTTAATGATTATGACAGTGCCTAGGATAGAAAAATAGTTTCTCTGCTGAGTTGATGAAGAGAGCTTTGAGTCTCCGGTGAGCTGGTGAACTGCACAGGGGACCTTAGATGGTGCCATGGCCTGAGCTCTCCTGGTGCCTCAGACAGTAAAGAATCCACCTGCAATGTGGAAGACCTGGGTTCGATCTCCAGGTTGGGAATATCCCCTGGAGGAGGGCATGGCAACCCACTCCAGTATTCCTGCCTGGAGAATCCCATGGACAGAGGAACCTGGTGGGCTAGAGTCCATGGAGGTGCAAAGAGTCAGACACGACTGAGCAACTAAGCACAGACAGCACATCAGTTCAGTTCAGTTCAGTCACTCAGTCGTGTCCAACCCTTTGCGACCCCATGAACTGCAGCAGGCCAGGACCCCCTGTCCATCACCAACTCCTAGAGCTTACTCAAACTCATGTCCATTGAGCCAGTGATGCCATCCAGCCATCTCATCCTCTATCATCTCTTTCTCCTCCTGCCTTCAATCATTCCCAGAATCAGGGTCTTTTCAAATAAGTCAGTTCTTCACAGCAGGTGGCCAAAGTACTGGAATTTCAGCTTCAACATCAGTCCTTGCAGTGAATATTCAAGACTGATTTCCTTTAGGATTGACTGGTTGGATCTCCTTGCAGTCCAAGGGACTCTCAAGAGTCTTCTCCAACACCACAGTTCAAAACCATCAGTTCTTCAGTGCTCAGCTTTCTTTATAGTCCAACTCTCACATCCATACATGACTACTGAAAAAACCAAAGCTTTGACTAGACAGACCTTTGTTGGCAAAGTAATGTCTCTGCTTTTTAATAGGCTGTTGAGGTGGTCATAACTTCTTTTCCAAGGAGCAAGAGTCTTTTCATTTCACATGGCCTGAGCTTAATGAAAGATGCTCCTGGAAAGGTAACTTTTCTCCACAGGAAGAATTAGGAAAGAGGCAAAAATTATTTTTCACCACTTATTTTCATGCGTGGGTTTACAGCATGGATCCCTGAGTTCAGAACAGTCAGATGAGAGAGAATCAGGAAGCCTCTTACACCAGGTGACACCTTGCTTCACAAGATGGGAACATCCACAGCTGTAGGTCCCCCAGGGGCACTCTGGGGACTGCTACCTCTGTGCCTGCAATTGTGCAGGTGAATCTGACTGGAGGAAGAAACAGCCATGCTGGCTGGCCTCACTTTAAATAAATGACCACATGCTTTGTTAGTGTGACCACAAGCGATCACAGCTCCAGGGGGAGCCCTTGGAGCTGCCCCGCTGACAATACTGTCACTTCAAGTCCATTTCTGTCTCTCCTGATCTCCTTGAAGACTATCTCAGAACTTTTCAACACCATCTCCCCTCCTCACTTTGCTTCCTATTTTACTGAGAAAAGAAAAGAAATAAGAAGAGACCAGGAAGACTGACACTACACGTTCCTACCTGTGGGAATCCGTGCTTCACAGTATAGTGAAAGTCAGAGTTCAAATGTAGCAAGTCTGCTGATTCTACCTAAAGGCTCTGTCCCTCACTGGTTAACCCATGGGGACGTACTACCCTTACCTTGCTTGGTCTTAGTTACCATAGCTCAAAATCAGATCCTTTAACTCCAAAATTCTATGACTTATTGTGGGACTTTTATCAGGAAATGAAAATGATCTTAAAGAACCAAATTCCACAAAGCACCCAGAGAACACCTTCTTCAATGGCTTCTCCCACGAAGACCCCCACAAGTCACCCCACCAGCAAAAGTCCACATTGTTCAGACTGGATGCGCACTTCCAGAACCCCTGTTTGCTATCACCCAGAGGCAGAACCTCACTGCCTGAGAACTGACTGGGAACATTTACCTGTGGAAATCCCTGCCACCCTCAGCCCACAACACTCTCGTCAGCTGACCTTTATGCTTTGAAATTTGCTTTCCTCACTCTACTGACTGGCTCTATGGAAGTCAGACTCCATGCTGACTTCCCAAGTTTATTTACATCATGTAGGTGCTGCTTGAACTTGACTACATTTGTGTATCTATCTTTAACATTTTCAGACTCTGTACTCGGAGACAATTTCCCACAGATCATAATTTTTAACAAAAGAATAGGGTAGTAATTTAACAGTATTTCAAAGATGGTGCTATGCCTTGGCACTGAGTTTCTCTCCCCATAAGAATTCTTTCTGGACTCACAGATTTAGGAGGATCAATTTATGGTTGCCAAGGGGAAGGACCAAGGAAAGGGATAGTTAGGGAGTTTGGGATGGGCATGTACACTCTGCTGTATTTAAAATGGATAATCAACAAGGACCGGCTGTATAGATGGCCAACTCTTTGTGGCTACCCCAGGGACTGTAGCCTGAAAGGCTTCTCTGCCCATGGGATTTTCCAGGCAAGAATATTGTAATGGGTTGCCATTTTCTCCTCCAGGGGATCTTCCTGACTCAGGGATCAAACCTGGGTCTCCCACATTGCAGGCAGATTCCTTACCATCTGAACCACCAGGGAAACCCCACATAGTACATGGAACATGGCTATATTTAAAATGGGAAACTAACAAGGCCCTTCTGTATCGCACAGGGAACTCTGCTCAATGTCATATGGCAGCCGGGATGGGAATGAGTTTGGGGGAGAATGATACCTGCATATGCATGGCTGAGTCACTTTGCGGTTCACCTGAAACTATCACAACATTGTCGATTGATTACACACCAATACAAAAATTTAAAAAAAAAAAAACACCTTTTTTTTTTAAGAATTCTTTCTGAAACTTACACAGAGGGTTTTACTTACTTTCTCCAGATGAGCCTTACTGATCAGAGCGCCCATGTCAGCCGATGGATCAGAAGGAATACCAACTTTCCACATTCTGGTCGCCTCTACAAATCTCTTTAAAAATTCACTGTAGATGCTCTTCTGGACAAAGATTCTGCTGGTACAGAGGCAGATTTCACCCTGCCAAGAATGACTCATGAAGACAAGGACAAGACGGGGGGCTCCACTGCCCGGACAGATCGCCCTGCACTTCTGAGAGCCACATATCCGGCACTGGTCTAGACAATCAGGAACTGCAGTAAACAAGACAAAGTCCCACCATCTGGAATACATTGTCTTGTAGGGAAGATGGGCAATAATGCAATAAAGCTCAATAAATAACACAACTTCAGGCCATGACCAAAACAATACAAGAAAACTAAGCTGAGGATAAGAGTAGAAACTAGTGGAGAGGGAGAACTTTTACTCCCTTTTATTAAAGGGAGTCCTAGATGATGCTAGTGAGCAGGGAATGTTTGAATTGACCCTTGATTGATGTGAAGGAGCCAGATGGATAGAGGTACACAATTCTCAGCAGTAAGTGAGAAATGAGCTTGGAGTGTGTGAGGAAGGTGAATGGGGCTGGGTTGGGGGGGTGGTGTGGAGGCAGGGATGGAGGTCAGAACAACATAGGAGATAAAGACAGGAGGTGAGGAGCGAGGCAACATCATGCAGAATCTTATAGGCTCACAGGCTCATGAGGAGCTTGCATTTTATCCTCAGTATCATGAAAGGATCATGGACAGCTTTAAGCAGCAAGAAGATGTGGTCAGGATTTACAATTTTAAATGATCATTCTGGCAGCTGTGTGCAGAATAGAATTGGAGAGAATGAGAGTGGGTTAGGAGAGCTTTTCAGACATCTGGGTAAGGGGAGGTACCTTGGACCAGGTGGAATCAACAGAGATGAGAGAAGTGATAGGAATCCACTGAGGTCAACAGATTCTTAAGGGGGCAAGGGGACTCCAAAAGGGTAAAGAAACTGGCAAAGATGCTCCAAAGAAGATTCCAGATATATCTTAAAGATAGAACCAATAGGATCTATTAGTGGATAAGTCAGGCGGAAGGAAAAGAGCAGGTCAGAACAAGGATGAGTCCCAGACTTTTGGCCCAAGCACACGGTGGATGGTAGTCTCTTCTTCAGAAAGGGAAACACGAGGCAGGGAGAGCAGAGATGGTGCGGGGAAAGGAGGGAGGGAGGGAAATCAGAAGTTCTGCTTTGTACAGGTCAAGTTTCAGATGATACTGGACATCAAAACAGAGACACTGGGTATTCCAGGGAGAGGCACTAAGAGGTTTCTGAGTGAAAAGCCATCCTTACTACTATTTGAGCATAACGTGTAATAGTTTATAAATCACATTCTGGACTTGTCAGCATTGTGTATGTATGATTGCACCTGTACACATAAACACATATTTTCATCACATTGATATTGGACCTTCACAATTCTTCCAATGATCAGGAAATACAAAGTTGCTTGAGGCTCCTCCATGATTTTAAGGTAAGAAACCCACTTGAGACTGATTCAAGTATTTATTTCTAAGTGTGTGAATGCATTTGAGGTGCTTTTGGGTGGGGGCAGAGAATAAGGTTTCCAAGAGACAGGACTCTTGGACAGCAAGAAAAGACTGGGAAAAGTATAGAGGAATGGAGAAGCCAGAAAGCAATCATTTGGCCCATGGCTGGTCCCCCATAAAAGTTCTGAGGGCAAGAGGAGAAGAGGGTGATAGAGATGAGAGGGTTGGAGGGCATCATCTACTCAATAGACATGAGTTTGAGCAAACTCCAGGAGACAGTGAAGGACAAGGAAGTCCATAGGGTCACAAAGAGTGGGACCTGACTGAGCAACTGAACAACTGGAGAAGAAGAGCTTGCTAAACAGGAGCTGTGATGCCACAATGCCGCCAAGTGAAATTAAGATTGAAGAGATAATCAAAAGAGTAACACAATGTAACCATTCTCCTTTCACTGAAATAGCCCTGCATTGACCTACTCACCCTGGTTCTCACTGTGATGCAACAGATGCTGTTTGACAAGGCTGCTGAGTTAAAAAACAAGCAAAAGAACAAAAGGGGAGGAAAAAAACAGAGGACATACCTGGTTGGCAAAGCTGGACCTGACAGTTGTCGGAATGCACTCGGCCAGGTTGGCATCTTCAAAGATGATGGCAGGATTCTTGCCCCCCAGCTCCAGCGAGAGCTTCTTGCAGTGGGGGGCACTCAGCTGTGTGATGCGCTCGGCGGTGGGCTGGCTCCCAGTGAAGGAGATGAGGGGCACCTCTGGGTGGGACACCAGGGCCTCGCCTACCCTGGGCCCCGTTCCAAAGACAATATTCACCACACCTGGGGGAACACCTGGATGGGAAGCAGTACCGGTTACAGCCATTCTTCTCAGCGTGTCAAGGGCTTCAGGTTTTACATAGAGATTCTCCTTCACAGTGTTTTGTTTGTTTGGGGGGTGGTGTTTTGGGGATTTTTTGGAAAAATGATTGCTGTCAATGTTGTGTTCGTTTCTGTAGCTTGAATGGGGGTGAGAAGGAACGTTAATGGTTGTCTCTAGTCAATAGCAAAACAGAGACGACAGCATCATCTCTGCCTGTATTATGCCCCAAGTGGAATTTCTCTGGGTGCTTTGCCCTAGAAAATGCAGGGTTAAACGTCCTACGTAATTCATTCCAGAGTACTGACTAAGCCTCAGGGGCTGAGGATGCAGAGATACCCTCAGGCTGTTCAGGCCCTGTGAGAGAGGAGAGCAAAGGTTAAGTTCAGGGAGCATCCACACTGCAGAATCCAGAGAAGAGAGCAGCTACCTCCCTAGGAGAGAGAGAGGAGGGTCCCCCGGGGAAGGTGACTTTTGAGTTGAAGGTTCTGTTCCCCATGATCTGGATGCACCATCATCCTCTAAGACTGAGTGTCCAAGAACACCCCCAAGTAGGTGCTCCAGGCTTTTCTATTACAAAAACTTACTGCCCTATGTCTGCATGTATTCATTGTGTGTTTTATGGATTTTCCTGTTCATTACACATCCACCACTAGAAGGGGCACCAGCCAAGGACAGACATGGGTCTGTGTTTTGCCCTCTGTTGTATCCCTTGTCCCATGGCCTACTTTGCCAGATAGAATGAATACTCAATTTAAAAAAAAAATTTTTTTTTTCCATGCTGTTGGTATATGGGATCTTAGCTCCCCAAACAGGGATCGAACTTGGCACCCACTACATTTGAAGTGCAGGGTCTTAACCACCAGACTGCCAGGGAAATCCCTAGAAAAATATTTTTAATGCATCACGTTTAAAACAGATCAATGAGAAAAGAAGATATAATGCTACATATATATGTTATTAAAATAATTTTAGTAATAATAAAAATAAAAATGTAAAGAGATAATACCAATAAATGCTCACATTTACTGGGTGCTCACTGTGAATCAAATGTAACTATAAGTGGGTTACACCCTTTAGATCTCCCAATAGCTCCACGAAGTACATCATATTAATATCCTCACATCACTCATGAGAATACTGAGGCAAAGTGAGGTTAAATAAAGCTTCCCACGTGGTGCTAGTGGTAAAGAACCCACCTGCCAATGCAGGAGACGTAAGAGACTCAGGTTTAATCCCAGGGTTAAATAACAACCAATAGAAGGCAAAACTAGGTGTTGGTTAGTAAGTAAGTATTAAGTCAATGAATGCATGAATGTGTACTGTATCCAATTCAGAAAAGGTTCTTGACTTTGGGAAGATTTAAGTGTTCAGAAAAAAAAAATCGATGTGCAATCGATTGCGTCCAGGAAACTCTTAGGGTTTGCCTGGAGGTAGCTGAGTATATTCCCTGTGTTTGCAGGTTTGAACAACAGGAGATGCAGAAATGCTCTTTTGTAAGGTAACTACCCTCTCGCTCCTATCATCGTTCCCTTGCTCCGACTTACACATACTCTCTTGGATTAAAATCATCTTTTCAAGAACATGATTTTAAGGTATACATGATAAGTTCTCACTGATGATCCATGATCATCAAGAACCCCTTCCCACATAGCACAGCCTTCATCATATCACCTTGAGGCCCTATCCAGGTGAGCCCCTAAGGAGCCAGGGGTCTGACAGAGTCTCCTTCTAATGGCCCCACCTCTGCATTCAGCCTGAATACTTGTTTGAATTCCAGCTCAAGTGCATCCTGGATCACAGACACCGTATGACAGCAGCTGGGCCATGGGTTGGGCCAAAGAGGAGGTTTGAGGGAAAGGTCCTGCCAGCTGATGACAGGGGAAAACAAGGACAAAGTTTCCCATCATTCACGTTCTCATGAGTCTTGCATCTCCATCACTAGCAAGCTTGTGGATATTTGCCCGGTATTCAAATGGAAAGTTGAGAGCCAGAGAATGTGGACTGTTGGACTTTATGAATCCTGAAGGCAAAAAAATGGCTCAAATCACTTCTAATGCTTATTTTAGCATTTTTTAAAAGGGTGAGAAAAAAACAGAAATACCACATATTTATCATTACAGGAAAATGAGCTCATTTCAGCAGGCAGAGTGCCTTCTACACAATGGAATTTACATTTTGATTACATTTCCTTGAACTCCAATGTTAATAAATTGAGTTATGTATCTAGTGGCTTGTATTTCTCAAAACCATTTTGCCATTTGATCCAGACATTAATGAAATTTTTCTAGAGATATTCACCCTTTACCCTTAAGAGATTCTGGTTATAAGAGAGGGAAGATAGTTTAATTGGCAAATAACAATTCACTAAAACTCAGTGTAGGTGGCTAAGAGACAGCAAAGTGAAGGGAGGCCTGTCAGTGCCAGGATATGGCTGGATGGTGACAAGGAAAATTTTAAGCTTAAATAGAGCAGAACAAAAATTAATAGGAAGGGCCAGAAATCTACCACCAGTGGCCACTTCAAGAATAAGGGCAAAAAAAAAAAAAAAAAAAAAGAATAAGGGCAAACATTTGGTGCACCCAAGATAAAAACAAATATTCTAAGATCTGCAAAGAGGTATTCATGGAGTACTTCAAAACATCTTAAATGATTTTTTATTTCAAAGGAAGTACCTCTTCCAAGTCTGTTTGAACACTCAGGACTAGAGGAGCTAGATCTTACAATATCCATACTGCATGAGCAGGTGGTTTTAGCTTTCTTACACAGTTGGAAGTTTCTCTTAGAGTGCTCTAAGCAGAATTAAGTAGATGAGATTGACACCCCTGTCCCAGTGGAGAAACTGAGGGCTCATGTCAGGTGTGATTGGATCAGCACACTCTCAGTGTTTGTTGGAGGAGGAGAGTTTGGCAAAACCAGCCCAGAGTGGGAGGGAGGGAAGGACCATCTTGGTATAACAGGTTTATTCACCCACAGGAATAAGAGTGCAGTGCTGTGCAAATAAATGGAAACATTAAACTCTCGTGCAGACTAGATTCTGGGTTATTTGAAAGGGGAGGGTGGTTAGACAAGAGCAATCCTCATAGATCAAGATGTAGCTGATTTTAGGACAGGTAGGCATCCAGGACGTGGCTCTGTGGTCCCTCCCCACCTCCTCATGCATCCTCCCAACACAGGATGAAGCAGAGCAGAGGCCCCCTTTCTGTCTCACACCAAAGAACCAGCGGGAAGAAATGGGGAAGAAACCCCTTGGACCTTTGCAGATACTAGAGACTCAGTTTTGCAAAGAAAGGGATAGAACACGATCACCTTTGTAAGGAAAGGATGACACATTCTGGGATGCAAAGAAGGTAAGGATGTCTACTTCATCCTTACCAGTTTGGTAAGGATGTTTCCAGAGATCCAGAGCAGCCATTGACGTCAACCCAGAGACCCAGGCTGGGTAACCTCTTTCCTCCATAGAATACGAGGGAGCTAAACAAGGGTCACAAGGCTCCATGCACTTCCCTAAACAAGCATCACTTGTCATCTATACCCTGGAGTAAGGAACTGGCTTAGCTATGCTGGAAGCCAACATGTACGTTTTTGCTTTGAGAGAAAAGGTGTTTAGGAGAGAGAGACAGGCTTTCAGCAACCGCCCCTTCTATGGTCGTGAGAGAGCGGGGAAGAACCTTCTCTGGGGGCTGGAAGAAAGCGAGCACAGCAGAGACTGACAGCCTGTTCCCCCGAAAGACAGCCTGTTCCCTCATCCCACCTGTGGGTCATCCCAACCCAGAGACATGAGCTCAGGGCCTCACAGTGAGGGGTTCCTCGTGGGTTACAAGCTAGAGCCTCCAGCCTGTGACCTTCCAACCCTGGCACGGTGTCGGCTCAATGCTCTGGAATGAAGCCAGGAACACACGTGGCCATTAAACCATCAGCAAGAGAAAGAGAAGGAGCCACAGTGCATCACAGTGCACGGCAGTGGGTTCCAGTGCAGGGAAAACTAAGGGGTGTCTATTCAATTCTCTTCAAAATGGGCTGTTTGTCTCAGGCATTCTGTTCCTATGCAAATCAGAGTGGTATCTAGCAATATTTTATTTTCATCAAGATCCACTCGTGGTGCCAATGCAGGATTTAAATTGATGATTGGAGACACTGTCTGGGGCAGGCTGGGGTCGGATTTGGTCGGGCTCTTGTAGCCAGCCACTATGCCGCTGTCCTTTGCTCTGGGTGCTGTCCGTGGAGCCCCACAGGGAGACTGTCCCACAGCACTGCATTCTGGGCAAGGATAAAGGAAGCAGTGGGAGTGAAGCCTGTTGATCCGCTCAGAAGAGTGTATCTCTCAGAAGAGGTTAAAGAAGACAAATAACCAAAGATGTCCCTGGGATCTGCCGAGCAGATTTCTATTCAAAATAACTTTTCAGATGTCAGTGGCCCCAGACAGAGAGAACAAATGTGTGGACACCAAGAGAGGAAAGGGAGGGTGGGATAAATTAAGAGATTGGGATTGACATATATATACTCAGTCACGTCTGACTCTTTGTGACCCATGGACTGAAGCCTGCCAGGCTCCTCGGTCCATGAGGATTCTCCAGGTACAAAAACTGGAAAGTGTTGCCATGTCCTTCTCCAATATATACACTTTTTTTTTTTTTTGTTAAGTCACTTCAGTCGTGTCCGACTCTGTGCGATCCCATAGACGGCAGCCCACCAGGCTCCGTCCCTGGGAATCTCCAGGCAAGAACACTAGAGTGGGTTGCCATTTCCTTCTCCAATTCATGAAAGTGAAAAGTGAAAGTGAAGTCGCTCAGTCGTGTCCAACTCTTAGCGACCTCATGGACTGGAGCCCACCAGGCTCCTCCGTCCATGCGATTTTCCAGGCAAGAGTACTGGGGTAGGGTGCCATTGCCTTCCCCAATATATACACTACTATGTATAAAACAGATAACTAATGAGAACCCTCAGCACAAGGAGCTCTATTCAATGCTCTGTGGTGACCTAAATGGGAAGCAACCCTAAAAAAGAGGCGATGTATGTATATGTACATCTGATTCACTTTTCTGTGTGGTAGAAACCAACATAACATTGTAAAGCAACTATAGTCCAATAATTTTTTTTTTTTCATTATTTTAAAAATGTCAGTGACCCTACAGTGGCTGAAGCCTACAAAACATACATCTCCAAAGCCAATCATGTGCCTCTCCTCTGACACCCTAACACTGATTACCTGCTTTCTCCAGGAGTCTGCACATCATCCACGCGGTCACGGAAGTCAACTCGCTGGGCTTAGCTATCACTGTGTTGCCAGCAGCAATCGCCGGAGCGATCTTCCAGGTCAGCAGATAGAGGGGCAGATTCCAGGGACTGATCAGAGCAGCTAACAGAGGAGAACAGAAGCATCACCAGCAATGACATACCCTTCAAAGCAGATGGGCCAGACATGCTTTACTAATGAAAACTCCTTCGTGCTGCACCAAATGTCAGCTTGTTCTTCCAAAATCCCAATCGTTTGTGGAATTTCAATGCTTCAAAAAATTCCACAAAAGAATCTCCAATCTTTTGTAGAATTTCTGTAGAATTTCAGAGAAATAAGTCTAAAATATATTACAAGCAGCCATATCTTTGAAACTATAATCAATACAGCTTACTCTTTTCTTGATGACTTTCAATTATATTTATGAACAAGAACAATATAAGTACCAGGGCTAAGATGCTGTCACCTCTCCCTAAACAGTCTCAGAATGTGATCAGTTTTAAGGTTTGTAAACTGATCTTTTGGAGAAGGCAATGGCACCCCACTCCAGTACTCTTGCCTGGCAAATCCCATGGATGGAGGAGCCTGGAAGGCTGCAGTCCATGGGGTCGCTGAGGGTCGGACATGACTGAGCGACTTCACTTTCTCTTTTCACTTTCACTTTTCACTTTCATGCACTGGAGAAGGAAATGGCAACCCACTCCAGTGTTCTTGCCTGGAGAATCCCAGGGACAGGGGAGCTTGGTGGGCTGGCATCTATGGGGTCGCACAGAGTCAGACACGACTGAAGTGACTTAGCAGCAGCAAACTGATCTTTGCACTGTCTCAACAATCTTTTTTATCTTTAAATGGTCTAGGCACTATTTCTTCTAAATTTTCCCACCTGTTTTTCTAATTAATCGTGGATTGAGACATAAGATCTTAAATTGTTCACAATTATTTGTAGTAAATAAGAGCAAATAGGTTCTGAGATGTGAAATCCATTTTAGCTAACCCAGGGAATTTTTTAATAAATAATCTCTAGGTTCTCACCTGTATCCTAACCAGATAGGTTTGCTGGCTAAGTAACATCTATAACATTTAGAATGTGTCTTCATGTAAGAACCCATCCAGACTTCCGATCACAAAATGCATAAAAATAATTTTATACTCTACCCTCAAACCTGAGCCCACCAGGCTTGCCTGTCCCTGGGATTCTCCAGGCAAGAAGACTGGAGTGGGTTGCCATTTCCTTCTCCAATGCATGAAAGTGAAAAGTGAAAGTGAAGTCGCTCAGTCATATCTAGCTCTTCATGATCCCATGGACTGCAGCTTACGAGGCTCCTCCATCATATTATTAAATTTTCCACTGAAAAATCTGCTCTTCAGGGAGTAAGAGAATATTTTTGCAGCATAATGTGTTAGTATACTTCTTAGAAGGAGACTAAAGTTTTGTTATACTGCCTTGAAAATGTTATTTCCAAGGGGTTCAGATAATCAAAGTGCAAAATGTCATTTTCTTTTCTTTAACTTATCTTCTTTTATCCTATCATAAATGGAACTAGTAAAATATGCTATGCTATGCTATGCTAAGTCACTGCAGTCGTGTCCGACTCTGTGTGACCCCATAGACGGCAGCCCACCAGGCCTCCCCGTCCCCGGGATTCTCCAGGCAAGAACACTGGAGTGGGTCGCCATTTCCTTCTCCAATGCATGAAAGTGAAAAGTGAAAGTGAAGTCGCTCAGTCGTGTCTGACTCTTAGCGACCCCATGGACCGCAGCCTACCAGGCTCCTCCATCTATGGGATTTTCCAAGCAAGAGTACTGGAGTGGGGTGCCATTGCCTTCTCCATGGACAGGTTTTTTTCTCAGAGGAAACAGTGACATCTAGTGGACATGTTGAGTCATTGCATATATTTCTGAAGTGCAGGAACCACAGAAAGAAGTATCAATAGATAATACAGTCAAGACTTATTTATAACAGTACCAGGCACTGTTCTAAGTGCTCTACATCTATTAATTTATATAATTCACATACAACATATATAGACAAAATTAAACTATTCTCCCAGTTTCCAGATAACAATACTGAAGCATACAAAACTGACACCCCACTGTGTTCTTAACCACACTACTTTTCTGAAAGTTTTTTTTTTTTTTTAAATTACAAAGAACAAAATGTCCTGGCTTATGAATTTATTCTCAGTGTCATTCCTTTCCCTGTGATTCCTCAAGAACAATGTAGGGATAAGTAGGGAATTTGACACAAACAAAATAAACTAGATTTAGATTTTTAAGGTCAATTAAATTTCAGATAGAGCAGAAGTTTCTTTTTTTAAAGTCTGCTCCTTTAGATCACTTCTGCAGGGCTGACCAAGCATCTCTACATACTACTGTGGCCCAGCTGTCATTGCACGGCACCTACTGATGCCCACGGGGGCCCGCACTGTGTAGTGCAGACAGCCCAAATGGTCCATCTGTGTGCATTCAGACGTGTGGTGCAGGATGGAGGAGGCGAAGAACCGGAAGTTCTGCACAGCCCGGGGAATGTCCATGGTTCTCGCCAGGGTTATGGTTTTCCCTGTAAGAAGTCAACAGCAGAAGGCACTGTCAGTGTACTTCACCTTGAACTTGGAGAAGACGCTACTGCACACGTATCCCAGCTCCCTCTGAAGCAGATTCTGCTCCTTCCAGCCTGGGATGGGCATTGCTTGATTACAGAGAGTGTTGATCATGGTTTAATAAGACTATGAAATAATTAGATGTGAGATTATAAGATGAAGTAGAAGTGGTTAGAATTGAGTCAAATAATCTTTGCTTATTAGACTGAACAATTCATAGCTATCATCATTCCAGATGCTACCGCTTCACCCAAACCAGCTCTTTCAATTCAGAACCACCAAGCTTTGGACATGCTGCAGAGGGGTTGGAGTAATGGGTATTAAGACAGCTGTGTTTGCACATCGCCAAAAAACATGTGATGATATTAATTAACTCCTCAGCACACAGTGGAGCCATTAAGATGAGCATGTGGCAGAACGCTGATGGGAACCAGCAGAGGATGCTGTATGGGCCTTGCTCACCGTCACGGGCCCCCCGCACTTCCTAGACACACACGTACCTGAATTGTCCCTTAGTTATCTTTAGTGATGCTGGGAGACGCTGCCACATCAGGAAGCATTTTCTACTTAAGGGTTTGGGGTCAAGATGCTTTCTACCTTTAGGCCACTTTACAGCACACATATACATATATACATACGTACATACATACATGCAGGGCTACTCAGGTGGCACTAGTGGTAAAGAACCTGCTTGCCAGTGCAGGAGACTTTAAGAGACCCACGTTCGATCCCTGGGTTGGGAAGGTCCCCTGGAGGAGGGCATGGCAACCTACTCCAGTATTCATGCCTGGAGAATCCCACCGACGGAGGAGTCTGGTGGGCTATGGTCTATAGGGTTGCAGAACGAAGCAACTTAGCAGCAGCAGCATACATATACATATATATACATAGACGTATATCCTAACAATCTTTACAGAGATTTACAGATGTTTACTCCATTATGATGACTTCTGGGAAGCAGTTTTAAAAATTGGAAATTGTGTTGGGAGTGGCACAGTGACTGACATATTGGAAATCTTTCTACATTATCTGACTATGTGCCCTTCAAATTATCTTTGCTTTTAGGAAACAAATTTGGGTTACTAAAGGGAAAAGGAGGGGAAAGAGATAAATTAGGAGGTTGGATAACATATGCTATGTGCACAGTGATTTAGTTATATACGTCTATGCTATGCTATGCTAAGTCACTTCAGTCGTGTCCGACTCTGTGCGACCCCATAGACGGCAGCCCACCAGGCGCCCCCATCCCTGGGATTCTCCAGGCAAGAACACTGAAGTGGGTTGCCTTTTCCTTCTCCAATGCATGAAAGTGAAAAGAGAAAGTGAAGTCGCTCAGTCATGTCCGACTCTTAGCGACCCCATGGACTGCAGCCTACCAGGCTCCTCCGTCTGTGGGATTTTCCAGGCAAGAGTACTGGAGTGGGGTGCCATTGCCTTCTCCGTGGATAACATATACACACTACTATATATAAAATAGATCACCAACAAAGACCTACTGTAGAGTACAGGGGACTATACTCAATATCTTGTAATAACCTATAAAGGGAAAGAATCTGTATATATATATATATATATACACACATACACAGAGAGAGACTCTTGAGAGTCCCTTGGACTGCAAGGAGATCAAACTAGTCAATCCAAAAGGAAATCAGTCCTGAATATTCACTGGAAGGATGGATGCTGAGGCCGAAGCTCCAGTACTTTTGCCACCTGATGTAAAGAGTCGACTCTGTAGAAAAGACCCTGATGCTGGGGAAGATTAAATACAGGAGGAGAAGGGGATCACAGAGAAGGAGATGGTTGGATGGCATCACCAACTCAATGGACATGAGTTTTGAGCAAGCTCTGGGAGATGGTGAAGGATAGGGAAGTCGGGCATGCTGCAGTTCATGGGGTCGCAAGGAGTCAGACATGACTGAGCAGCTGAACAACTAATACACACACACACACACACACACACACACACACACACACACACACACACACACACATATATATATATATATATATATATATATATATATATATAAGCTTCCCTGGTGGCTCAGAAGGTAAAGTCTGCCTGCAATGGGTTCCATCCCTGATTTGGGAAGATCCCCTGGTTCGGGAGGAGGGCATGGCTACCTACTCCAGTATTCTTGCCTGAAGAATTTCATGGACAGAGGAGCATAGCAGGCTACAGTCCATGGGGTTGCAAAGAGTCAGACATGACTGAGCAACCAAGACACACACACACACATACATACACATATAAGACAATTTGAAGAGCAGTCACACATTTATATGAATGTGTATATAGACGTATATCAGAGAAGGCAATGGCACCCCACTCCAGTACTCTTGCTTGGAAAATCCCATAGATGGAGGAGCCTGGTAGGCTGCAGTCCATGGGGTCGCTAGGAGTCAGACACGACTGAGCAACTTCACTTTCACTTTTCACTTTCATGCATTGGAGAAGGAAATGGCAACCCACTCCAGTGTTCTTGCCTGGAGAATCCCAGGGACAGGGGAGCCTGGTGAGCTTCCGTCTATGGGGTCGCACAGAGTCGGACACAACTGAAGTGACTTAGCATAGCATAGCATAGACGTATATAACTAAATCACTGTGCTGTACACCTGGAACCAACACAAAATTTTAAATCAACTACCCTTCCATTTTTGTGTGTTTTGTTTGCTTTTATCTTTTTATTTTACATTGGAGTAAAGCCGACTGATGATGTTGTGATAGTTTCGGGTGCACAGCAGAGCAATCAGACCATACATACACATGTACCCATTCTCCTCCAAACTCCCCTGTCATCCAGGCTGCAACATAACATTGAGCAGAGTTCCCTGTGCTACACAGCAGGTCCTTGTTGGTTATCCATTTTAAACGTAGCAGTGCGACTATACTTCCATTTAAAAAATATAATAAAAAACGAATAATGCAGTAAAAAAAAGAGACAAATTTTTTTTTGGTTTGAAACTCTCTACTTAGAACTGATGGAGGGCTGCACTCTCAGCCTTCTTGTTCTACCTCTTTCCCCAAATCCATGCCCTTTGCTATAACATTTTTGTAGTTCCTTCTACCAACAGTGTGTTTATTTCCCTGCATCTTGAACTTGGGTTCAGCCTTGACTTGCTCTAACCATCAGAATGAGACAGAAGTGGGCCGGTTGCAAGCCTCAGCCTTCAGAGGCCTTGGCTGGTCGGGCTTTCCAAGCTTTACCGCTGCCTTGAGAGGCAGGGTGGGTGGGCCTGATGGGCCCACAAGGGGTCACATGATGAAAGAGTCCTGAGTTCTATTCATATGATTAAGAGACAAGAGATCAACTGACTACTTGCAAGGAGGGTGTGAATGGTCGCATCTGAGTAGGCGCATTTCCATACAGGTCAGGGCACTAAACTCGGGCTCCACTAGGGAGCGGGCAGGAGAAAGAAGGAAGAGGCTGGCACAGACCCCTCTCACCTTGGTCCTTGGACTCAGCCTGGGCCAGCTCCTCCAGGGACTGTTCCAGCAAGTCTGCCAGCCGCTGCAGCACCTGTGAGCGCTCCTGGGGGCTCCGGGAGGACCAGCCCGGAAAAGCTGCTGTGGCAGCCTCCACCGCGGCTTCGACCTTGCAGGAGCAAAGAGAAGAGGGTCACTTTACCCTGTTGCTCTTGAGGAGCAGAAGCTAAGAGCTTCTAGTAGTCACGTACAGACGTGAGAGTTGGATCCTAAAGAAGGCTGAGTGCCAAAGAATTGATGCTTTCAAACTGTGGTGCTGGAAAAGACTCTTAAGAGCCCCCTGGACAGCAAGGAGATCAAACCAATCAATCCTAAAGGAAATCAACCCTGAATATTCACTGGAAGGACTGATGTTTAAGCTCCAATACTTTGGCCACCTGATGCTGCTGCTGCTGTTGCTAAGTCGCTTCAGCCGTGTCCGACTCTGGGCGACCCCAGAGATGGCAGCCGACCAGGTTCCCCCATCCCTGGGATTCTCCAGGCAAGAACACTAGAGTGGGTTGCCATTTCCTTCCCCAATGCATGAAAGTGAAAAGTGAAGTCGCTCAGTCGTGTCTGACTCCCAGCAACCCCATGGACTGCAGCCTACCAGGCTCCTCCATCCGTGGAATTCTCCAGGCAATAGTCCTGGAGTGGGTTGCCATTGCCTTCTCTGACCTGATGCTAAGACCTGATTCATTGGAAAAGACCCTGATACTGGGAGAGATTGAAGGCAGGAGAAGAAGGGGATGACAGAGAAAGAGATGGTTGGATGGTATTACTGACTCAATGGACATGAATTTGAGCAAGCTCCAGGAGATAGTGAAGGACAGGGAAGCCTGGCATGGTACAGTTCATGGGGTCACAAAGAGTCACACACTACTGAGCAACTGAACAACCACTCAAGGGTTGGATGAGTCCAGAATCCAGGTCTGTATATATCTCACTTTTTTTCTGCCTACTTTCAAATATTTGACGCTCTTCAGTGCTGAGTTGCCCATGAAGTGTTGTTTACTTAACCAGCAAAGCAGGGCACCAAAAAAAAAAAAAAAAACCCAAATTCTCCATTTCAATCAAGTTATCCAGAATGTGGTAATAATCGAAAGAAGCTATTTCAATAGCTGGTATACATTTTCAGTAATTTCAAAATACCGAAGTTTTAGAATATCAAATGAGAGAGGAATCTTAAGAGTGTATTGAATCCCTAAACTCTTAAAGAAGTTTTGACATACTTCATAAAGTCTAGAAGTTTGAAATCACATCTCAGACTGTCATTCTGACTTGGAATGACTTGTGATATCAGTTATACATTGACTATTTTTTATACATAAAGGAAGGTGCTAAATGCTTTGCACAAATTATTTCATTAAACCCCCTTTAAAGTTCTGTAACATGAGTATTGTTAAGCCCATTTTACAGACGAACAAACTGAAGCACAGAGAGCTCAAGTAACTTGCCAGAGGTCACACAGCAGAATCAGAAGTTCTTTGCAGTTCCCAAGACCACAGCTGGCCTGCTATGGCATAACCACAGTCCCTGCCTCTGCCTGGCTCCACCCAGTGGAAGGGTCCTCTGTTGGAGAAGAATTTGAACAGATGGATTGGGGACCGGGTTTTAGAGTTAAATCCAAAGCAAACAATGAGTCAGAAGATGTGAGCAAGGCCAGTTCATGCAGGCGGAACCAATTATCAGGGCATCTTCTGCCCCTTCAGGGCTTCCCTGGTGGTTCAGTCAGTAAAAAGTCCACCTGCAATGCAGGAGACAACTTGTGATGCAAAAGATCTGAGTTCGATCCCTGGGTCTGGAAGAGCCCCTGGAGAAGGAAATGGCAACCCACTCCAGTATTCTTGCCTGGGGAATTCCATGGATGGGGAGCCTGGCGGGCTACAGTCCATGGAGTCACACGAGTTGGACATAACTAAGCAACTAAACCACTGCTGCCTTTCTCCTTTCTTAAAACTGATTGAGGGATCATTATACAACTTGTGAGTGTTGTTATCACTCACATTTTGTTTCCCTGGATTTTTGTTCCAATCCTGTGTATATTATAAATGCAAGTTTATTTCTGTAAAATTTTCAAAAATGACGCATCATGAAATTCTGAGTGAAGAAAAATTTTTTAGTGAATTTTATACAGTGTCAGACTTTATTTTGGGGGGCTCCAAAATCACTGCAGATGGTGACTGCAGCCATGAAATTAAAAGACGCTTACTCCTTGGAAGGAAAGTTATGACCAACCTAGATAGCATATTGAAAAGCAGAGACATTTACTTTGCCAACAAAGGTCTGTCTAGTCAAGGCTGTGGTTTTTCCAGTGGTCATGTATGGATGTGAGAGTTGGACTGTGAAGAAAGCTGAGCGCCAAAGAATTGATGCTTTTGAACTATGGTGTTGGAAAAGACTCTTGAGAGTGCCTTGGACTACAAGGAGATCCAACCAGTCCATTCTGAAGGAGATCAGCCCTGGGATTTCTTTGGAAAGAATGATGCTAAAGCTGAAACTCTGGTACTTTGGCTACCTCATGTGAAGAGTTGACTCATTGGAAAGGACCCTGATGCTGGGAGGGATTGGGGGCAGGAGGTGAAGGAGAAGACAGAGAATGAGATGGCTGGATGGCATCACCGACTCGATGGACATGAGTTTGGGTGGACTCCAGGAGCTGGTGATGGACAGGGAGGCCTGGCGTGCTGCAGTTCAGGGGGTCACAAAGAGTCAGATACGACTGAGCAACTGAACTGAACTGAATACAGATACTTTGACTGTGTCTCAGAAGATGACAGTTCTTCAGAATATAGTTCTGATTCAGACGATGTAAATATTAGGCCAAGAAAAAGACAAATATCCTTGTGATCCAACATTCACTCACCTAACAAATCACCAGCCACAGGCATTGTGTGTGTGTGCTCAGTTGTGTCCAACTCTTTGCAACCCTGTGGACTGCATCCCACCAGGCTCCTCTGTCCATGGGGTGTTCCAGCAAGAATACTGGAGTGGGTTGCCATGTCCTACTCCAGGGTATCTTCCTGACTCAGGGTTTGAAGCTGCGTCTCTTGCCTTTTCTGCATTGCCAGGTGGATTCTTTACCACTGAGTTGCCTGGGAAGCCCACAGCCATAGGCATTAGGTTCTGTAAAATTCCCCGGTCAGTACTGTGTTAAGCAATATCTAAGCCATGCCCTTTCCAGAGATGGCAAATCCAGAGCCTGTGTCTCTCTCCTCTCCTCTCTCACCTGCATGGCATTTATAATCACTCACATTTTCTTCCACCATGGGACCCATCTCAGTCTCAGGATCTTTTCCCACAGTCTTCCAGCCATCACAGCATCTTTCTTGCCATTTCCTTCTCCAGGGTATCTTCCCGACCCAGGGATCAAACCCACATCTCTTGCATTGGAAGGCCCCTTCTTTACCACGGAGCCACCAGGGAAGCCATTCTTGCATCACATGATGTGACAATTCAGTTGCCCTCTCACTCCAAATCTGATCTACACGCCTTCCTGTTTTCTTTACGTAAACAAAGTCACTTTCAGATAAGCTAAAGGTATAAAAAATGGCTCTCATCTTAATTATAAGTTTCTTGGAATTGGGTGGTTTCACCTCAAAAACCAAATCTCAAATCTCCACCAGGAGCTGTAGCCTCGGGGACACCCTACGGCCAGCCAACAAGAAGAGAGCCAGTGTCAAATCTGGTCTTCCTCCAATTGTCCATGTAAAACTCTGATCTTTTTGAAAAGCAGAAAATTCAAGTCCAGTCATATTTTCTAAGTTGTCTTTGGTCACATGTCCTATGTCTATTTAATATAGAGCATGTATTAATACACTATATAGAATAATAACAGCAAAAGCTACTTGGAAAGCTTTTACCCATGCTAGACACAAAGGGCTCTACATATGTCAGACTGTTTAATCTTCAGAACAACACTGAAGATGTTATTATTATCCCATTTTATAGATAAAGAGACTGAGGCACAGGGAGGTCCAGCTCTAAGTTCAGACCATAATAGTAAGCGGTGCTGCCGATCTTTGAAGCCAGGCAGTCGAAGCCCAATCTGTGCTTATGACGCAACACTACAGTGCAAAAGCTCCGAACATGTGTGCCTGCGTGTGTGTACGTGTGATCACTGATACAAGCACGTTGTCATCCGCAAAATAAGGATGATGGTAGAGTCTCATTTACAGGTGTTACAATGCTGATTTGGGACAATTTTTGTTCCATGGCTTAGTGAAGGCCCAGCACAAGGCAGATGCTGAAAGAACACGAGCCCCGTTGGCAGCATCGCAGCACTTTTTGTGAGTGACTTTTGGGGGACACTGGGCTTGTAGCCTGCATGACAACCATATTCTTCAAGCCAGAAAAACATGAGATTTGTGGGATCAGATGTAATGTCTGCAAGCTAGATTACTGGGAAATCCAAAATATCCATTCCTCTACCAGCAGGTGTACTGATCCCTCTCTCTCTCTCATCTGAAAAGCCTGAGTCATTAGCTGCAGAAAAGATTTCACCTGAATTTGATGTACTTGTCATTTTTAACTTTATTTCCGAAAGGACTCAGACAGAGAGAACTGGAAAACACAAAGCTGGATTTTCCCCATGTAATCCCAGGTCATTTGAGACAGATAAAACTGTGGGTTACAGTTTAACCAAAAACTAGTCAATATTTGCAAACTTTAATCCAGAAGTCTAAAGGTTTTTTTAATACAAAACAGATTTACAATATTATTAACAATAGAGAAAAACATATCTTAACCCGTTTTTAAAAAAAAACACTTTGCATATACTACTTATTTGTTTATATATATAAAGACTACACTTATCTTTTAAATAATCTAGTTCTTTGTGCTTTACAAAATAAATTAAAATCTATTAGGCTTTAGATGATTATACATTCATCAGCCACATTTATCACCTCAAATATATTTATTTTCTTAGTGCAATAAGATACTAATCAAATATATCTTAAATATCTTACAAAACTCTTGAATAATATTAATTCTACATCACTGGAAAAAAGTTTTAACATGTGTGTGTTTCCTTTGAGTAAGAAAAGGTAATGTTAAATTTAACTCCAAAAATATGTAGGAATTTGATTTTGCATTTCATCGTTCAAATGATTGGTTTTTACTTTATTAGATAATTTGAAGACATGAAGAATTACTAGAGGATAAGTAATCCCTGGGTTTAAAAATTTTGTTTACTTTAGTGAAGTAACAGGTTTTCTGGAAATTGATGAATATAGTGGCAAATTCAGGCAAACTTGATCGAGAAAGGGAACACTTAGTAATATGATAATTCTTACAAATACTACTTTTTACTAGCAGCCACTGAGGACTGTCTGAGAGTTGTGGCTCTCTGTGAGGTTATCTAGATCATTAGTCACTTCTGCATATGATCACCTGAGATTTGTTCCATACATCATTTATACCCAGCTACAAAATAAACCTTCTTAGAACTAAAAATCTTTCTTCGGCTAACATTTAGCCATCCCCTTTGCTCCTCGAAAATTAAGTACCAATAAGTCACTGCCAGGCTAAGTAGATTTCAGTCTCCTCCAACTGAATGTACTCACCTCTTCTTTCCCACTGTTTGGCACATGGCAGTATACTTCCCCTGTGGAGGGATCATAGGAATCTAGGTATGAGCTACAAGGTAAAAATTTTCCACCTATGAAGTTTTCCAGCATCAAAAGACCTCCTCTTCCAGCCATAGTAAAGGATTCGCCTGCCCTTCCCCTTGGCTTTGCTGGGTGAAGTTACCGCCCCCCACTCCAGGACTCCTGACTTGGTCTCCTCCTCACTTCCGGCCCCAGTGCCTCATCTGCCAATCACTGAAAGTGGGCGGCGACCTTACAGTCTGAGAGTATTTCAGTCTCCAAGCTTTGAATGAAGAGTTCCCAAATATGTCACAGCTGACCAGGACATTATGACAAATGGATAATAAAAATATATTAAAGTAGCATCAGCTATGGGTTGATGATCCTTCAAAATGGCCAAAAGGCATCTGTCTGTATCATGTTATTGGGTGCCAGACCGATAGTGCCAGGCCCTGAGGCAGGTCGTTTTCATGAATTTACTCATTTGTTCCACACAAAAACCTATAGAAAGCAAATTTCCCCTCTTTTGTAGAAAAGCCAGCTTCAGAGAAGTGAAGTCCCAAATGGCATAGTTGGTAAGGGTAAACAGTCATTTCATCTCCAAGTTGCCTGCTTTTTCCTCAGTGTATCCGTCACTGCCTTCACCATCAAAGGTGGTTGAGGGCAGACTCTCTCTTTCCACCACCCACCATCTTCTACCTTGACTGTCTTGTCGCTACACTGTCCATCCTGAAACCAGGGTGGTCGCTGCAGCGACATCTTCCCAGACATGCTACGAAGATGATGACATCAGCCAAAGCTATGCGTGATGTGTATAATACAACCAGGATTCGTGTCCATGGTGTAAGAATTTCTGCAAATAGGTAAGAGACATGAACAACCTCATTGAAAAGATAAGCAAAGGATAGTGTGAAAGTCGTGTCCAAATCCTTATAACCCTGTGGACTGTAGCCTGCCAGGCTCCTCTGTCCCTAGAATTCTCCAGGCAAGAATACTGGAGTGGGTTGCCATTTCCTTCTCCAGGGGATCTTCCTGACCCAGGGATCAAACCCAGGTCTCCTGCATTTCAGGCAGATCCTTTACGTTCTGAGCCACCAGAGAAGCCCCAAGCAAAGGAAAGGAAAAAGCAATTCACAGCAAAGGGAACAGAGCAGGCTAATGAGGGTGGGAAAAGATGCTACACGTCACTGTTAAGCAGGGAATGTGAGAGACTAAGAGGAGCTACGTTGCCAAGACGACTGGAGAACAGTTTCTTTATTTTTTTAATATGACATTTTTCTTATTTATTTATTTATTTGATTTTTGGTTGCTGGGTCTTTGTTGCTACATGCAGGCTTTCTCTTGTTGCAGTGCATTGGCTTCTGGCATCAGTGGCTTCTATCGTGGAGCACAGGCTCTAGGCACACGTGCTACAGTAGTTGCAGCTCTCAGCCTTAGTTCCCCCATGGCATGTGGAATCTTCTGCGACCAGGAATCAAGCCCATGTCCCCTGCATTGGCAGGCAGATTCTTATTCATTGTAGTGCCAGGGAAGCCCCCAAAACCATTTCTTTTTATCTGGAAAATCCCATGGACAGAGGAGCCTGGTAGGCTACAGTCTGTGGGGTCGCAAAGAGTCAGACACAACTGAGCGACTTCACTTCACTTCACTTCATAGTTGCTTTACAACGTTGTGTTAGTTTCAGATGTATACTCTGAAATAATCCCTTATAGATTATTATAAGATACTGAATAGAGTTCCCTAGGTTACACAGCATGATCTTGCTGCTCATCTATTCTATATATGCTGCTAAGTAGCTTCCATTGTTTCTGACTCTTTGCGACCCTATGGACCATGGACCACCCCTCTTGTATATGGGATTCTCCAGGCAAGAACACTGGAATGGGTTGCCATGCCCTCCTCCAGGGGATCTTCCCAACCCAGGGATGGAACCTGTGTCTCTAGCATCTCTTGCATCCCCTGCATTAGCAGGCAGGTTCTTTACCACTAGCGCCACATGGGAAGCCTCTTATGATCAAATTGCCAACATCCTCTGGATCATCAAAAAAGCAAGAGACTTCCAGAAAAACATCTATTTCTGCTTTATTGACTATGCCAAAGCCTTTGATCACAATAATCTCTGGAAAATTCTGAAAGAGATGGGAATACCAGACCACCTGACCTGACTCTCGAGAAATCTGTATGTGGGTCAGGAAGCAATAGTTAGAACTGGACATGGAACAACAGACTGGTTCCCAATAGGAAAAGGAGTGTGTCAAGGCTGTATATTGTCACCCTGATTATTTAACTTATATGCAGAGTACATCATGAGAAACACTGGGCTAGATAAAGCACAAGCTGGAATCAAGATTGCTGGGAGACATATCAGTAACCTCAGGCACCACCCTTATGGCAGAAAGTGAAGAACTACAGAGCCTCTTGATGAAAGAGGAGAATGAAAAAGTTGGCTTAAAGCTCAACATTCAGAAACTAAGATCATAGCATCCAGTCCCATCACTTCATGGCAAATAGATGGAGAGACAGTGGAACCAGTGACAGACTTTATTTTTTTGGACTCCAAAATCATTGCCGATGGTGACTGCAGCCATGAAATTAAAAGGTGCTTACTCCTTGGAAGGAAGTTATGACCAACCTAGACAGCATATTAAAAAGCAGAGACATTACTTTGCCAACAAAGGTCTGGCTAGTCAAGGCTATGGTTTTTCCAGCAGTCATGTATGTATATGAGAGTTGGACTATAAAGAAAGCTGAGCACCGAATAATTGATGCTTTTGAAATGTGGTGTTGAAGACTCTTGAGTCCTTGGGACTGCAAGGAGATCCAATCAGTCCATCCTAAAGGAAATCAGTCCTGAATATTCATTGGAAGGACTGATGTTGAAGCTGAAACGCCAATACTTTGGCCACCTGATTTGAAGAGCTGACTCATTGGAAAAGACCCTGATGCTGGGAAAGATTGAAGGCGGGAGAAGAAGGGGATGACAGAGGCTGAGATGGTTGAATGGCATCATCTACTCAATGGACATGAGTTTGGGTGGACTCCGGGAGTTGGTGATGGACAGGGAGGCCTGGCGTGCTGCAGTCCATCGGGTCGCAAAGAGTTGGGCACGACTGAGCGACTGAAGTGTGTATCTGTTAATTTCTAATTCATCCCTCCCCCACTTCCCCTTTGGTAATCATAAAGTTTGTTTTGTGCGTCTGTTTGTAAATAAATTCATTTGTATCACTTTTTTAGATTTCACGTATGAGTGATATGACATTTGTCTTTCGCTGTCTTATTTAATACTTCACTCAGTATGATATTCTCTAGGTCCATCCATATTGCTACAAAGGGCATTATTTCACTCTTTTCTATGGTGGAGTGATATTCCATCATGTATGCATACCACATCTTTATTCATTCATCAGTCGATGGGCATTTAGGTTGTTTCCATATCTTGGCTTTTGTAAATAGTGTTACCATATTTATTTCATTTATTTCACTATTAATTTACCTGGTTTCAATAAAAGAGAAGTGGGATCTTCTGAAAGCTAAAAGCTGACCTGGCACGCACAGCTGGGCCATGGTGTTCTCCTATTGGACACTGCTAGTTCTTAAATCTCTGACATCAGTAAGGTTATTCTGCGATCCTGATGAAGTGAGTTAAGGAACACTAGACATGCCCGGAGAAGGCAATGGCACCCCACTCCAGTACTCTTGCCTGGAAAATTCCATGGACGGAGGAGGCTGGTGGGCTGCAGTCCATGGGGTCGCTAAGAGTCGGACACGACTGAGCGACTTCACTTTCATTTTTCACTTTCATGCATGGGAGAAGGAAATGGCAACCTACTCCAGTGTTCTTGCCTGGAGAATCCCAGGAACCGGGGAGCCTGGTGGGCTGCCGTCTATGGGATCGCACAGAGTCGGACACGACTGAAGAGACTTGGCAGCAGCAGCAGCAGCAGACACGCCTGAGCAGATTAACATCGCCCTCTTGTGGCTAACGTGGATGACTGCTGCTGCTTTACCTTGTTCCTTTCTTCCACTTCCATGAAATTAAAAGACGCTTACTCCTTGGAAGGAAAGTTATGACCAACCTAGATAGCATATTCAAAAGCAGAGACATTACTTTGCCAACAAAGGTTCGCCTAGTCAAGGCTATGATCTTTCCTGTGGTCATGTATGGATGGGAGAGCTGGACTGTGAAGAAGGCTGAGCGCCGAAGAATTGATGCTTTTGAACTGTGGTGTTGGAGAAGACTCTTGAGAGTCCCCTGGACTGCAAGGAGATCCAGCCAGTCCATTCTGAAGATCAGCCCTGGGATTTCTTTGGAAGGAATGATGCTGAAGCTGAAACTCCAGTATTTTGGCCACCTCATGCAAAGAGTTGACTCATTGGAGAAGACTCTGATGCTGGGAGGGATTGAGGGCAAGAGGAGAAGGGGACGACAGAGGATGAGATGGCTGGATGGCATCACTGACTCGATGAATGTGGGTCTGAGTGACCTCCGAGAGCTGGTGATGGACAGGGAGGCCTGGCGTGCTGCGATTCATGGAGTCGCAGAGAGTCGGACACGACTGAGCGACTGATCTGATCTGATCTTTCTTCCACTTCCTAGATGAAAAGCTGATCAACTACAGAATTACTCCCCTTTCTGACAGTGCCCAACCCAGAAGAAACCATTGTTCACTTGAACCCTCCCTCCTACTTACTTACATGTGCTTAATTCTTTACACCTTCTTAGTGTGAAGTACCTAGACTCCACGGCGTGTGGTCTCTGACTGACAAGTGTCAATAAAATAATTTTGACTATAGTTGTGTCCTGTGGCCTTTGATGACATCCATAAATGATGGGCACCAACACATGCTTGCAAAGGAATTGTCAACCATAATATCCCCAATCTAAGTTGTGAGCTACCTCTTTTATGATCTCAGCATTTTAAATCCTGCCTCCCCAACCCCTCACCCCTCTCCCAGGACATCTTTTTGAGATTCTTACCCCAACCTATAAATAATGTCATGGCTGAATAATCAATGTGTGGGGTTACAGTCCCTTTAAGTTTTATGTATTTAGCTTCTGTGTCCTTTTGTATTTTGGAATTTAGTATTGTAGGAAAATCTAAGGCTAATTTTTTGTTTCTTTGAAGATGAATTTTGGGAGAATTTTGTATTGTTCCCAAGGCTTGTTAAATCTGATTGTAATTCTTTTGTGATGTTTTACATAAAATATGGTGCAATCTTGGGTTTTCCTGTTCATTATTTTCACTTATCTGCATTCTAGGAGTGGTTTTCAAGGACAACTTATGTACTATCAATTTTCCTGCAACCGTTATCTATTCTACAGCCTTCGATGAATATTTAAATTTTGCTATTGATTTAGGCTCCATGTAGTCTCCTCTAACCTGTCCTGATCCTTTTCTCAACTCATCATTATCTCCTTACATCTTATAGACACCATGTACCAGTTATTGAAAGAAAACTTTAGGGTCCTGCAATCCACCTGAAAGGTTTTTGTCTGCATGTGCTCAGTTACTACAGATTTTAACTGCAGGTTTGTTATATATTAAGCATGATTTTTGAACCATCTTTAAATAGAAATATACCCAAGCCCAGAATTGGAAAGTACTAACGTGCCAGTTACCCACCCCATCTCACAGTCTGCCTGAGAGCTAGGAGAATCCCCAGCAGCCAGTTGATCGCTCATTATTACCTTTCTGAAATGCAAGCACATTAGAATCTTCCAGGCTCAAGAGGGTCACCCCAGTTTAGGAAAGACATCAAATTTGGGCCATGGTTCACCAGACAAGGCGGCAGACAAGAGCAGCTTTAAAGTTTGCTTCTAACAGATTTTCTTTTTCCTTCACTATATAAAAATAGCCCCTTCATACACAGCATTATAATAGAAATAAAAGCTTGTAATCCTCTGACAATACAGATGCAAAGAAACGAGAATCACTGACAACATTACCACTAGGATTAATTCTTTAATTCATTTAACAATTGCACATAAGAAGCACCACACCAGTTGCTGAAACAGAATCAGAAGGAAAACAGGTCTCTCCTCTTGGAACTTACCTTTCAGTGGAAGGAGAAAACAATAACTAATCATACAAACCAATATACAATTGAACCCTCAAAGTTTCCTGAGAGACAGGTCCCATGGAAGCACATATTAATAGTAACCCATCTTCCTTACACTAGTCAGAGGCCAGGGGCTCCCTGAGAAAGGGATGATGAGCTGGAACACAGGATCAGGACCTAATGTTCCACAGTGCTCTGATTAATTATTATCACATATGGTTACATGGTTCATCTCATCCCTAGTGAGTCTATATTTTTTTCCTTTTAAAAGTTTTGAATACCTTTGGAATTTTCAAAGAACCCAGCTGTAAATTACTTGATCCATTCTACTTTTGCTCTGCCAGCAAGATCCTAGGCCCTCTAAGAAGGGCTTTAAGTATCTTCAACAAGGGTCATTGCTGGCCTCCTCGTCTTGCCACTTGGACTGTCCCTTATGTCAGTGTGGTTCTGCTGACTTGTGCCAGCTGTGGCCCCACTGTTAAAGATTCTCACTGGTGTGGCTCTTGTTCCTGGAGGTGGGTGGGTTCTAAAGGATGGTTTTGAGTGTTGGTGGGATCTTAAGTTGCTGTTGTATGTCTAAAAGCTGCATTCTTGGATGATTTTGCCAATGCAAAACATGACCTGTTTCCCTCCACTAATTCTGAACTGGTCAGAGATTGTGATTTACAGGTGGGATTACTTTAACAAGAGGCTCTCTTATGTTAAGTATAATCTTACTTCAATGTCAACAGGCTCCCCTCTTCACCTAGTCCCTCCCGCATTGTCCTTAGGGTGCATCCCTCCTAAATGCCTTCATACATTAATTCTCACTTGCAGTTTGTAGTACCAAGACCCCCTGGCTGAACTGTCAGCCCCACAAAGACTAAGCTGCAGAGCTCTCTTCTGTGCCTGGAATAAGGCAAACTCACAACAGGGAGGAAAGGAATGTTTTTGAATTTACAGATTTTTCTGGATGTTTTAGAGGGAAGTTGGAAAACAGTGACCCAGTAATTTTCATCGAGTATTCTTATCTAGAAGCTTTTTATAACTCTTGACTGTTGCTGAAGCTCCAATATTTTGGCCACCTGATGTGAAGAGCTTCCTCATTGAAAGAGACCCTGATGTTGGGAAAGACTGAGGGAAGGAGAAGGGGGTGGCAGAGGATGAGATAGTTAGATAGTCTTAGCAACTGAACAGACATGAATTTGAGCAAACTCTAGGAGATAGTGGGGAATAGAGGAGCCTGGCATGCTACAGTCTATGAGGTTGCAAAGAATCAGACACAACTTAGTAACTGAACAAGACCATAATCTTGACTAACTCTTATACATTGATGTTTGTAATTTTATATTTTAAAAAAAATTTTAAAGTTATATTTCTATCAAAAAAAAATCTTTATTACATTATAAAATGAAAAGAGCCTAATGATCACAACTCCAAAAAACGTATGCATGAGAGACAGAAAAGAAATATATCAAAACGTTAGCAGTAATATTTAGGCAATACTTATGGAGAAGACAATGGCAACCCACTCCAGTACTCTTGCCTGGAAAATCCCATGGAAGGAGGAGCCTGGTAGGCTTCAGTCCATGGGGTCGCGAAGAGTCAGACACGACTGAGTGACTTCACTTTCACTTTCATGCATTGGAGAAGGAAATGGCAACCCACTCCAGTGTTCTTGCCTGGAGAATCCCAGGGACAGCAGAGCCTGGTGGGCTGTGTCTATGGGGTCGCACAGAGTCAGACACGACTGAAGTGACTTAGCAGTAGCAGTAGCAACTATGGATCAATTTTATTCTTCCTTCTACTTTTCTTTATTTTCCAAATTTTCCAGAGTGAATGATTACATTTTAGCAATGGTTAAAATTACTAGTTTGTGTATTCACGGAAGAAAAAAAGGACTATGTCCAGAAGTTGTTTTCTAAACCAATATTCGAGTTTCTAAAATTCAAGAATGAACGTGTGGAAAAACACTATCAAGTCAAACTGTGGATCCGAAATCTTTTCAAGCCCGGTTACCAAACAGGCAACTGATCCAGTGGAGACCCATGAAGAGTTGAGATAAGAGGACAAAGCCACTTGTGTGAAGAAAGAGTGACCATAAATAGGAAGAAGCAGAGACAAGAAGTACCTGAAGCAAAATGACCCAAAATGAACATACTATTTTGTATGGGTAAATCTCAGGGGAAGGATTTCAGACTAAACCAAGCTTGGGCATGCTTGCTGGACACCCTGTCACTAACCTGTCATAGTGGGTCCTCTTAATATCACCACCCCCCAACAACAATTCATATATGTAAATAAAAGGATCACTCTATCACAATTGAATGATGAAATAAACTCATTTCTACTACTGCTACGATTGCTTGTTTTATGCTAAATTTTTACTTAAAATTCTTAATGCTATACTATCCTGCCCTTATATATGATACAGAGTGGATATCTGTTTTTGCATCTCACCCCTCCCCCTGGCTCCCCAGTCCATTTCCCCTTCTTCATAGCATCCTAAATTTCCTTCCATCTCTTCCACAATCCTCAGCTATGTGCTTTGGATGAGATTTACATCATATCCAAAGGATGCTCCAAGGAAAGAAATTAAACATAATTACAGTCAATGGTAAGATGTTTTTAGGTCTTCTGGAAAAGACATGTTTTAGCCTGTCTGTGTGCTTGATGGAGGGTCTGAGGATCTACATGTGGAACTACAGGGGTTCCGTATGGAGTCTGAGGGTAAAACCCACACTGGAAAAGGGAGAGTACAGATAAGTTTTTGTATGACTCTGTGACTCAAGCAAAGCCAGGGCTGAAAGCCAGGGCTACTGCTGAAAAACCAGGGCTCTGCTAGTCTTTCTTTTTTGCTTGATTCACTTAAAGTCAGGTTTCCATCAGATTATCCATAGCGTGCTTAGTCACTCAGTTGTCTTACTCTTTGCGACCCTTTGGACTGTAGCTTGCCAGGTTCCTCTGTCATGGGATTTTTCAGGCAAGAATACTGGAGTGGATAGAAATTTCCTTCTCTAGAGGATCTTTCCAACCCAGGGATCAAACCCACGTCTCCGGGGTCTCCTACAATGCAGGCAGATGCTTTACCTGCTGAGCCATTTTGTCAGATGTATCTGTTAAGTTTCTGATTAACATAGTATATAAACAAAACATTTTCTTGCCTTAGTTAAGTTTACTCTCATCACAGCTACACATATATTTTTCAGTAAAAAAATGTGCTCATCTTATGATGGTCCACCAAGCAGCACATTTATGGTCTGTACATCTTACCAGACTTACTCTTAAATTAAGAAGAAATGCTATTTAATATGGTAAGCCATCAATATACAAATTACATCATTTCCCAGTAAAAAAAAAATTCTATCATATGGTCCATCAGATCAGGGTCCCAGGCTCAGGTGAGGACAAAATCTACTCCAAAGCAACTGTACCCAGGAGGGAGCTCACTAAATACATCTTGGAGTCTGCTCAAATTTTAAAGAAAAACATGACTCTGACTCATAGGGGATTTATAATCTATAACGTATACAAGATGAAGTCATTATACATGGAATTATGGAAGTGAGAATGGGAAAAATAAAGTTATGGTTAGAAATGGATGAGATTAAATTTGCTCTGTTAGGATAAAAAGAATTCACATGCAAGAGTCTGGAAACTCAGAGGCGAAAAAGATCCCATAAAACCCAAGCCCTACTTGGAAATCTCATAAACATCAGTGAAATCACAACACGTTTTGTTGTTATGCTCAAACTAAGACATTTTATTAGCTAGCTTTACATCTTAAATATTATCTGTTACTAAAGGAACAATTTCCACTAATTCCAAACTAAGCTGTCAAATGGTTGCTTGCTGAAGGAAGAATACTCTTATGCTCAACACCAAATACATTTAATTATAACCTTCAACAAATCTTTTCTTAGAGTTAACTAAAAAACTATTCAGTTCAAATACTACCTCAATAATCCATTTTAGCTATTTTTCCTTAAAAACGTGTCTTATAGAGTTGAAATCAAAAGAGAAAACTGTAAACATCTGTAGTTTGGCTGAAAGTAGAGTTCACTTCATGATGATTCAATGTCTTCTAACATACTTCTGATAGCTTCCATAAATCTCAGTAAGGTAAATCCATTACTAATATTTCAAAGGAAAAAGCTAGTTTTTAAAATCAAAGTGCAGTATTAGCTTTTCTTTGTCAGTTGGCAACTTGAAATTTTTGTAGGGCTGATGAATACTTCTTTGTGGTTGATCATAGCTTTAATTTTCTCTCTCACTTTAAAAAAAAATATCAATTGCACATTGTTGCTTTAACTGAGTAACTGGATTCTTTCAAAAGGAGGTTAGCTATCTCATTACATTTAGAAACATGGTAGAAATTCTGACCCATCAATCTTTTATCTGTAAAAGAAAAAAAAGTATTTGCTACAATTTAACCAATCACATTACGCAAAAGGAACCACCAACAACAAACAAAAGGAAAATGGCAGTAGAGCAATCACTGTATCAGAACTTTTGTTTTTCCTGCAACTTTTCTCCTTTCCTAGTCATGTTATTTGAGATTTTCTATAATCTCTCCATTATTTTCCAAAAGAAACTGCATCTTATTTTTAGAATGCTCTTTTATAAAGAATGTTTTGACAAATTAAATGCAAGGCTAATGAAAAAGATACTAAGTAACATTTACTAAATTCTTTCTAAATGCCAATCACTGTGACAAGTGCTTTATACAGATCATTTCATTTCACAACTCCAGAAAGTAGATTCTATTACCCTGTTTTCATAGATGAATCAATGACAGGAGAAATGCTATGCTTCTGCAGCTAGGAATTAGTAGAACAATAACTCAAACTTGGGCTTATGTTTAACTCCAGAGCCTTCTATATGACACAGGTATGTATAACTGAATTTTGATGCAACATGAAGCCCATGTCAAAAGTATCCATCCAGTTAAATGAGGTGAGTAATTTTTATGCAGAAAACAATCATATGAAGTAATGAAGCCCCTTTTAAAAATACATGTGTACCTCAGAGATATTGTGGGTTTGATCTCAGACCACTTCAATAAAGTGAGTCATAGGAATTTTTTTTGGTTTCCCACTGCATAGAAAAGTTACATTTATACTATGCTATAGTCTATTAAGAGTGTAATAGCATTATGTTTTAAAAAAACATGTACATACCTTAACTTAAAAACACTTCATTGCTAAAAATTGCTGATCATCATCTGAGCCTTGGGTGAGTCATAAATTTTTTTTTGTAACAGCAACATCAAAGATTACTGATCACAGACACCCATAACAAATATAATGCAAGTGAGTGTCAAAGTCACTGTTGTGTCCAACTCTTTGTGATTCCATGGACTGTAGCCCACCAGGCTTGTCTGTCCATGGAATTCTCCAGGCAAGAATACTGGAGTGGGTGGCCATTTCCTTCTCCAGAGGATCTTCCCAACCCAGGGACTGAATTCAGGTCTCCTGCATTAAGGCAGATTCTTTACTGTCTGAGCCATCAGGGAAGCTCAACAAAGATAACAAATAATGCAAGTCTGAAACATCTCAAGAATTACCAAAATGTGAAACAGAGACATGTAATGAGCAAATGCTGTTGGGAAAATGGTACCTATAGACTTGCTTGAGGCAAAGTTGCCATAAACCTTTATTTCTAAAAGAATGCAATATCTGCAAAGTGTAATAAAATGAGGCATGCTCATATTCATAAGATCTTTATTAACATATCATACTGTGGAAGAAAATTGAAGTTAATGAAATTCTGGTTCATTTCTGGCCATCTTCTCCAAAACTCAGCTGTACCTTACCTTATTCTTACAGATTAGGTATGTTTCAGAAACACTACTGGTATGTTAACTGAACTTCCTGAAAGAATGCATTAAGAGCTAGTTATTTAAAGAAAAAAAGTAAGGAGGGTGCTTCTGTTAAACAAAACCACTACCCCCAATTCATTGACTCTTAAAGTCTATATTTTCATGATTTGTATTGCATACTTACAGATCTATTTTTCAATGGATTTCCTTTAATACTGAGCAATAATTTTACTGGTAGAGAAGATAATCTGGAAATCTTATTATGAGATGATCTAAGACCAAACATTTTCTTCTCATCATTTTTTTAATTTTTTAATATAATTTTTAAAATGCTGTTCTAATGTTATAACTGTTCCCCTTAGGCCATAAAATCTCAGGAATCATTCTTAAAAAGTAGAAAAAGAAAAGACATAATAACCATGGACACATAATCAGTCACTTTAAAATACCTCAGTCACTACACCAGCAGCTATGGTAGAACCACTGTAGCGCAGCATAAATCTCCCCAGCTCTTTAAAGTCTTTGTACAGCTCAAGAGCCACTGGTCTTTGTGTCTGTAGCTCCACTAATGCATTCTGGCCTTTGGTCAACAATCTATCATGAAAAATAAAAAGAAACCAATGGATATCTAATAGAGGCAAAAAATATAATTAAAACCTGCAAAATAAACATTTCACATTCCATCTATAAATCAACTTAGTTTTTAAAAAAACTTAAAAAGAACAAAGGGATTTTCTTTAAATGAAAATACATGCTTTTAAATTTGGCATGGTTAGTTGAAAGAAATGAGAAAAGTAGTTCTAGATTTAAGAAATATTAGCTAGTTCATACATGTGTATGCACATATATATATACACACGTACATACATATACACATATTTTTTTAAACAATCCTCCAAATACAAGTCTACCCCTTCAAGGATCCTATAACCTAAAACACTCAGGACCTCGGCACAAAAGCCTTCTCTTTCATTCCCTCATGAAATTAAAGAAAATGATGCATTTGCATTTTAAAAGTAGAATGCAATGTCCTATGTCTTCCCCAGTAAGGTCCTAATTGGTAGATTATGTGTTAAAAAGGTAGCCTTAAAGAGGACACTTTGCTAGTGCCAACACACTACCTGAGAGTTCTCTCTCCTTCCCTCCTCTCTCTTTTCTGACCTGGGAAGAGTGGTTCTTTAACAGAGGTTCAAAATAAAAACACATAAGATTTCCCCACAACATGCTGTTTGTAGGAAATGAAGGCAGATGAGGCATGGGCCTGACCATAAACAGCTCCACACAAATAAGCAAACAAATAAAAATCCTTGTGCATGGGCCCCACCAGCTTACTAAAAGAAGTAGAACCCAAAGGGGACATTTTGAAACATTCTCTAATTCAACGTTGATGTATTCTAGACGGCTAGAGGACAGCAATCAAAAACTCCCCTTCTGAAAGACTGCTTTAGGGACAGAAAGATAGAATAAACCAAGGTTTCCAAAAAAGTTTGCCAAAAATTCTAAACACTGGATTTGGGCAATTTCAGCTTAAGGTCCCATTTGTTAGGATGGTGAACATTTAACATATTCATAGTTTGCAGTTAAGTTTGGTTCTAGAAAGTCTGTCTCTATCCCATCCATATAAGTCAATTGAGTCTACAACATGCCTGAAGTGGAAGAAAAGCAGAAAGGCTAAATGATGTTGGTGCAAAATAAAAGGACGAAGCTACAGATATGGTGATTGGAAAAACTAGCATGATAATATATTAAGACCTAGTGTTAGCATCACTGAGCTAGGACTCTGCAGCAGGAGCAGGGAGAGGAAAATTCAGGATTAAATCTGATGAGTCAGTATCAGATTGAGAACTTTCCAAATCACTTATATCTCAGTCCAACAGCCTGGTTCCTGCCAAAAAATATAATTTATGTGAACAAACTGACTGGATTAGAATCTTGAGCCTGCCACTTGCTAGCTTTATGATCTTGAACATGTTATACAATCTCTCTAAGCCTCAGAAAAATGGGAAACATAGTAATACTTGATTCATACTGTAGCTGAGAATGTAAACCACACAAAAGCACTTATGACAGAACCAAGAAAAAAGTGGTCCTCAAGAAACATCAGTCATGATTAGTTCTATGACAATTCTCAGTACGTTGTGGCAGGCGCTCATGCTAGAAGCTAGAGACTCAGGTTAAAAATAAAGAACTATCTTTAAAAGAGGCGTTAAGTAGCCTCCTTTTTCTAACTAATGGAGAACAAACATGGGTGTTAGAGTAGTGTGAAGTTCTATCTTCTACTTGCAACCAACCCTAAATTAACCCTCTAACCACCTTGGCCTCTTACACAGGTGCAAATGAGGAGGAATACCCCAGGACTTAAAAAAGGGGATTTTCGGTGGGATTCCCCATAGGGCTGAAGTAAGGAAAACCCCAATGCTGAAGCAGCCAAGCCAAACTGTGGTCAGTCTTTAGTTGAATTAGAATAAGAAACTCAAGATTCTCAGGAAGCACGTCTTCTGAAAAATCCCAAGCCTATCCCAGCCAAAGGGGAATTGTCCACACGCAGACACAGATACTAACGGTCATCAGAGGGGACCGACTTGTGATCACCTCAGCCCAAGGCACCAGGCGACTTTAAGGAGGAAAAAAGGATACTTCCCAGGTGGGAAAAAACAGTGTGGAGGTCACTCTCTCCTTGAGGTATTCTTAGCACAGGGCATGATTCTCACGAGGGGGTAACAAGATAATATAGAAGAACAATCAAGCTGGAATTTGGGACAAGTGGCTAGGCATAAATCAAACTCATCTTCAAAAACGTAAGACTGATTTTTTTAAATGCCTTCATTTTTACATCATCGGTATCTAAGGCTTGATAGTTAAATAAAAACTTATATTTACATTTTTATTTATAATTCACTCATATGTAACAGAAATTATATCAAGCATTCCTACCTAAAATAGGAGCTTATTTTTGTGTTTTCATCCAGTCCTTTAAAAAAATGATTTCTGGAACAAGTTAAAATAGACTTATCATAAAGAGAATTCACTTATCACAAAGAGAAATATTATACAAATGAATTCATCTGTAAGAAATGTACTTATATTGTGTTAGTTATTTACACATTAAAACACTTACTTAGGCTTTTTCTTTGTGACTTCACCAGTGCTTTTATTTAAGACACTAATCAGTCTTTTAATAACAGCGGGTTCACTGACGGTTTGGTAGTGTAACAGCACCTAAAAAAAGAATTGTAACACAAAAAAGTTGTTGGCTGCAGCATCTCTGGCCTTCTACTCTGGCACTCACACTGCATCACATCAGCCTCGGAACTACTGCCTGGAGTCACGGGATCTCCAGCTGCTTCCTTGAAGCCCTACCACTCACATCAGGCTGTCCCTTAACTCATGAGGGGTAAGGTCATGGGAAGCAGTTCCAACTGCTCCTCCACCACTACGGTGGAAACCTGGGTAAATTACATAACCTTCCTTACATGGTTATGATGAGAATGAAATAATATCAGAGACAGTCCCTCAGTGGATGTTCAGCACATGTGAACTATTTCATCATAAAAACGAGGGAAGGGAAACTGTGTAACATTTAGCAGTAATATTATTCATTGTTGGATAATGAGACTAAAGTATTAAATGGATGTTTAGACAGGCTTTGAAGTCAGGCAGACACGACTTTAAATCCTTACTCCACGCTTTCTAGGCATGTGAGCTGGGACAAGTCCTGTAATAACCCTTCCCAGCCCTCTACCCCCAATATCCCCAACCTCAGGTCCCTTGTCACTAAGTGAGGAAAACCAGACAATGTTATTTCAAAGTGGTGCCCAATACATGGTAAAGCTGAAGTTAACTGATGACCTTATATATAAGCTATTATTTCTCATGTTTCACATGTAAGGAAATTAGTATCAAATAGGTTAAGCAGCAATAATGGTGCCAAAACCACTAACAGAAAAGAACAGTCTTTTCAACAAATAGAGCTGGAAAAAAAAAAAAAAAAATAGAGTTGGGAAAATGGGATATTGAGATCCAACAGAATGAAGATGAAGCTTTATATCATATACAAAAACTAACTCAAAATGGTGCAAAGACCTAAATAAAAGGACTAGAACTATGAGACTCTTAGAAGAAAACAGAGGGGAAATCTTCTTAGTGTTGAATCTGGCAGTGACTTTTTGGATATGACACCAAAAGTAAAGCAAAAAAAGAAAAAGAGAATGTTAATAAACTGGACATCAGCAAAGTTTACGGGTTTTGTGAATCAAAGGGTATAAGAGTAAAAAGTAAACCCACAGAATGGAAGAGGGTATCTGCAAATGATACACTGATATGGAATTAAAACCTAAAATATATTTTTAAAAAATGAAAATATGCTCAACATCAATAAGCCATTAGGGAAAGACAAATCAAACACCACAATGATACAACCGTTCAAAATCATTAGTTTACCTATTATAAACAACAAACAAAAAGTTGTTCCCCCATGCACAAGAAAGGAAAATAAATGCTGACGAGGCAGAGGAGAAATGAGAACCCCTGTGTACTGCTGGGTAGGAATGCAAAATTGGTATAGCTGCTGTGGAAAAGTTTAGTGGCTCCTCAAGAGTTAAACACAGAATTTCCACATGATCAAGCAATTCCACTCCTAGATTTATACCCAAAAGAATTGAAAGCAGGGGCTTAAACAGATATTTGTATGCCGATGTTCATAGAAGCATCATTTACATCTGTCAAAAGATGGAAACAGACCAAACATCCATCAACAGATGAATGGATAAACAAAAAGTGGTATAGACTTACAATGAAATATTATTCAGTCTTAAAAAGAAACAAAACTCTGATACATGCTACAGCATGGATGAACCTCAAAAGCATTATGTTAAGTGAAACAAGTGAGACACAAAAGGACAAATATTGTATAATTCCACTTACACGAGGGACATAGAACAGGCAAATTCACAGAGAAACAAAATAGAACTGTGGTTACCAGAGGATGGGAGAAAGTATAATAGCAGGAGTGACTGTTCAATGGGTACAGAGTTTGGGATAAGGAAAAAGTTCTGGGGGTGGATAATGTTGATGGTTACACAACAAGGTGAATGTACTCTAATGACACTGGGTTATATTAAAAATGGTTAAAATGGCAAATTTTCCATTATAAATATTTTATCACAATAAAAAAACAAAAATCAAAACATTAAGATTTAAAGTCTAATCCATTTGTATGTTTTTTCCTTCTTAAATATATAGAGTTTACCACATAAACAACAGGAACAAAAAATATGTATTAAAGAACTAGTCCCTAAACAGTGATATTTTAATTGCTCAGGAAGCCTTTTCTTGGTTAAACTTTTAAAAATTGTGAGTTTTTTCCCACAGAGAATGGATTATATGACAAAACGTGACCACTGTTTTGTGAGACAAATTTCATCCTGGTATTCGTGAATCAACATGTGAGTGGAATCTCATAAAGCGGCACTGAAAAACGTTTAATTCATAAAAAAACCTACAGCACACAGGAAGACGGTATTACTATTCAAAGTAATTATTGACTTCCTGACCGCTCTACCTCTCCATTGGCAAAGATTATTGCTGCATGAGTAAAAACACAGTAACCAACCTCTCCAGCTTCTCCTCACTGGGCATGCTGCTTTCTAAGAATGAGTGCAAGTCACTCATAGCAATTTCTTTCCTATCAACATGTGAATTTTGAATATTTAAAAATCAAGTATTTGGAAAGAAACGTTTGCCTATTTTTTTTTAGCATGGAGAAATGAAATATAATTATAAAACTAAAATGCTTAAATGATACCTTACAAATATACTTTCATAAGATCAAACTTACAAAAAAATCATTATAAAGAATTATAGCAAAGCATATATTTATCTCAAATAAAGGTGCAGAGGTATAAAATAGATTTAAATGAGCTAAATAAATTTATTCCCAATCTTTAAAATACTATCACTAATTTAAATAAAGTTTAAAGGTCAATTACTATTACTGCCTTACTTTTATTTCAGAGATGCATCAAATGGAGAAAATGATCTGTCTACATTTTCAAAGGCAAGCCATTTAATTCCACCGAGAAACATTTTTTATTGTCGTGGAGAACCTGTACTACATAAGCTGATCAAGAAAAGAAAGGTAAGTCTAGTGGGAAAAATGCCCATTTGTTAAACAGCAAAAGCAAGGTACCAAACTATAAACAGAGTATGGTCCCATATATCTGAAAAAAAATTTTACACATAAACAAAGACCTTTCCTGGATAAGTAACAATATAGTATATTGATCCATGGTTTATACACACACATACACACACACACACACATGAGTGAGTAAGTGAAAGTCGCTCAGTCTTGTCTGACTCTTTGCGACCCCATGGAAACCCTATATATACATACACACACATATATAGATCCATCTATACATATACAGGTCCATATATACCTAATTTATAGATCCATCAATATAATATATAAATCCATAGTAAGATCTGATTTTAGAGAAAGAAATGGCAATCTACTCCAGTATTCTCGCCTGGAGAATCCCATGGACAGAGGAGCCCGACAGGATACAGTCCATGGGGTCGCAAGAGTTAGACACAACTTAGCGACTACACCACCACCACCATCCCTCTTCCCATAAACGTGTATGTTCAAATGGTGCTAGTCAATGATGACCTGCAAGCCAACCTCACAGCTTCAGCACAAAGTTCACCTTATGTCAAGTATCCCCAGAATATACCAGATACCAATGTACACAAAAAAATACTCTGAAATGTAGAGTAGATATTTATAGGTTATGCAATTATAGAATGTTATTGTTTTTATTTTTGTGTTTTCCAAAATTTCAAAAAAACAAAGACACAATCTAAGAAGTAATCTTTAGAACTCAGCAAAAAAGTATCTACTAATTTCCTTAAATGAATTTTTTTTATTATCATCAGTTTGTATCCTATTGATTATTAAATTTCTTCTCACTGCCTCTTTGAAAATAAATGCCAGACTTATGGATCAAAATAAAAAGCAAAACATGATTTTCAAATTCTAATTTCATGTTTTTCTGGATTAGAGTAATACAATGGTAGCTGGAAAGAACAATAGCATCATCAGTTATAAAGACAGTTACCACTTCTTAGGACAAAGTTACAGTGAATTTATAAAAACAGTAACAAACATTTTGAAACTTACGGGAAATCCTTTAGTGATAGGAATTTCAATATTAAAGATGAGGATTCGGGCTCTGAAACGAGTGCAAACCTTAATGGGTTCTTTGGGGACACAAAATATGCAGCCAACACTGTAACAACAACAAAACAAAACAAAAGAAGGAGAGTAGGTAGTTGGAGGAATAATTTAATACGTATCGAATACCTCTAAAACCATTTACAAAGTAAAACAATCAAGTAAATTAGGGACTTTTAAATATTCTAAGTTAAAGCATGGCTTTACACCATTATTAACCTTATATCATTTTCACACACTACAGTTTTCCCTCAAAGGACACGTCAGGTATACATGCTGATGTGTATTAATTTAAATTTTAGTAAGTTTTACTTATACTTCCACAAGTGTCTGTTTTTGGCCAAAGGAGATTCAGAATTAACACTCATTCTTTCATTTGAGCCGGTGAACTGCAAACTTTACGTGTTTTGAGGTTCTATATCCAAAACAATGGCTGCTTAAACTCATTCTGTCACTCACTTGATTTTGATGATATCCATTCCAACCAACGTAAGACTAACATGATCTCCTGCTGCCGCCCAGTCGACAGGTTCATCGTGCAGAGTGATTCCTGGAAATGAGTAAGAACCAAAGCATACAGTGAAACACCTCAATAGCAAACCATAACAACCAAAGGAGTCTGGCTGATCTGTACCTCATCAGTCACTACTCATCATTTTCAATATGAATGGATTGAGAGTGAGAAGTGTTAATTGTGAGCGTTGAGGAAAACATACTTCCTCCAGACTTGACTCTTCTGGACCACCACCCTAAACATAGAGTGACTTGCATTTGTCCATAAAAGGCTGATTTCTACTTATTTAACCAAAAATTTTAAAACTCATTTACACAACTAGAATACTCACTACATAGGCCCCACTGCAATACATTAATGGATACAGGTATAAAAGTACAATTCCAATTATTTTTAATAACATAAAAGATGAGACTGAGGGAGATGCTTAACAGTATTTTATTCTCTTGAGCACTGCTTTAATTAGACAACCACGTCAACAATCTCCTGTGTTCTCTCAGTAACCTACAGGGCGTCAGCACTCAGTCAGATGGTGCCCTTAGCATGCCCCTTCACTATTCCCAGCTCAAGAGAACTGCTTCTCAGAGAGAGATCCACAGCAATAAACAGTTATATGAAAAGGAGATTCATAGTGGAAAAAATTTTTCAATGATCCCAGTTGTTGCTATATGCCTTTATTACCTAGGGAAAATCCTGGAGTACAAATGCAAATGGCAATAATACTCAGGTATTTAAATAAAGGCTTTTAAAAAGTTGTTCATATTTTCTGATTCTGTGGGGTAAATTCCTTTCCACTGTAACTCGAGTCTTCTGGGGAAAAAAGTATGTAGGCCAACCAGTGGGGAATAGTTCTTGACTGACGTGTTTTTAGTAAATTACAATTCACCCATCTCTTCCTCAAAGTACTTACTTTTCCCATGTAGCATCCTCTTAAGTGAGTTTCTTTGAGACTCTCTGGGAGTTCAAGGAGAACTTTAAGGGCTCTGAGACAACCTAAAGCTTTATTCAAAATTTCTTGTAGGTGTACATCTGCATTAATCTGAGAAGAGGGGCCATAACTTTCATCAAGTTATCAAAGAGGTTCCTGACTCCAAAAATGTTAACAATTATGATATTTGTAAATGTTGGTTACAATTTAAACTAATTAAATTTAGTTTTTTTCATGTAAATTTAAAATGACCATATGTGATTTTCAGTTTGAAATGTGGAATTGAAATCAGGAGCTACTCACATAGACTAAAGATTGCCTTCAGCTTAAGAGTTTTCATACTAGAAGTTCAATTATAAAATTTTCTCAAGATAATATATAATTTGATTTCCTTCCCCCAAAGATGTTATACTGTCCTATACCGTGATATTTACTTTCTTAAGAACATTTTTTTTTTTCATAGTTCTTTTTTAACACTTTAAGTGAAAATGTAATTTAGAATTTCCATTTGTTAGTAGCAGATTCAGTCAGTTCTCTTTTTTAGGATATTACTGGTTAGTGAGCCACAGCTGTACCTGAAGTGTTCAGATAGAAGGTGCATTAAACAATCAAGTAAATCAAGCAAAAGCATTAGAGTGAGAAATTGGGTGAGAAGTGTGATTTTCACAAAGTGAAGTGGTGCTTCTGACATGGCTTCCCTTTAAGAACCACTGGATTAAAAATAAGTGATTGGAATTTTTCTGGTGGGGTAGAAAGAGGATGGAAAGAACCAAAGAACATGGAACTCTCAGAAGTGATCAAATTATAATTTTGGAGTTCACAAAGGAGCCAATCTGTAAGATCCATGACCATGGTTTATGATCATGGTGTGAATTCATGTCTAAATGATTATACAAAAAAAATTTCCCATTCTTAAAAAGCTCCTTAACATATAAAGAAATCAGTATTTCAAAAGTATTTCGGCTCTTGATCACTTTAAGAGACAAAAGCAGAGATTTAAACTTGCAAATAACAGGATTATGAAAACTGATTCCTTTTTAAAAAGTGTAAAATAACTTTGGCTTTCATTCTCTTATTCATCTTTAAATTTAGATTAAACTCTGTTACCTAGCAGATATTTGTTAATTTCTTCTAATCCTTAAGGAAGCAGTTTTTAAAGTAAACAGAGCAATTCAAAAAATATACATTTGAATTCATAAGCTAGTTAAGTACAACTCTGGTTAAAAACTATAAATAAGAGTAACAAGGACATGAGCAACTGAACAACAACAAACAGAAGGAAAAGTAGAAAATTTTTTTAAATTTTAACATTACCAGTAGGTTATAATTAGCTTAAAATTGTTACAAATATTTACAGTATAAAGATCTTCAGTTTAATGTTGAAGTCAGAGATTTAGTTGGAAACTAGATTAAGGTAAGAACAGAATTATAAACTTAAAAGCAGAATTCAAAAAAGAAAAATATGTACATATGGTCAAATGATTAGAAGAAACAAACAGCTATCATGAAAGGTCATGTGTGCAAAAGCAATAATTATAGCATTTAAAACTAGCTCAATTTCTCTTTACAACATCAGGATTCTCTGTATTTGCATCTTATTTTCTTAGGTCTTCCTGTAAAAAATTTTGGGGGGTATAAACATGATATAGGTTGATAACACAGTAATTCTGAAATACACATTTCAAAACAACAGACTGTAGCAGTCTGCTTTGCCACTGACTGTTCAGTGCCAGGATGGGGTCAGACTTAATTTCTGCTACTGAATATTATTTTAAATGTATCTGACAGGTGTCTATACATCTGGTTCAGTCCTATCCAGGCGTCTCAAATCAATGTCAAGAAAAAAGAAAAATGCTACCACAGTAAGAATGTTATATGTACATTTATACACACATAGTCACAACTGAAAAAAATCGTTTAATGTTTTCACATTTTTATCTTCAACAGTTAGTATCATTCTGACAGTCAGTTACAATTTCGGTAAGAGGTTATTTACTCTGGAGTTAATAACTAAACTACTTTTAAAAATCTGCTGTCTCAATATAGGTTGTTTAACAAAAGAATTTTGCAGAGGAATACCTTTTGCAGTACAAGTTTCATTAGGAGGCATTGCTAGGAGTCGGTCACCAGTTTGGATATAACCAGCTTCAATTTTACCAGTTACACAAAATCCAGATCCTTGATCTGCAAAACATGCCAAAATTTTGTTATGGTTTACTTAACAGTATCATCTGATGCTTAACACTGCTAGCTATACTTAGTTCCCTGTATGCTGTGCTAAGTCACTTTAGTTGTGTCTGCTTCTTTATGACCCTATGAACTGTGGCCCACCAGGCTCCTCAGTCCATGGGATTCTCCAGGCAAGCATACTGGAGTGGGTTGCCATGCCCTCGTCCGGGGGATCTTCCTGACCCAAGGGTTGAATCCACCTCTCTTACATCTCCTGCATTGGCAAGTGGGTTCTTTACCACTAGTGCCACCATTTCCTACTAGTTATATGAAAGCAGTAGTTCAATGAACATTAAGCAATGATCGTTTCAGAATTTTTAATGTATCTACTAAATATGGCACACCACATTCTATTTTCTTATAAATAAAAATACTTATACTAGAAAAAGTAGGAATTCCTTCTTCAAATATTTATTAATGCTTACTAAATACCAGGCATTGTGCTAAACTCTGGGAATAAAGAGATGAAAATATAAGCCTCTACCTAGAAGGAGTTTACACCAGTGAAGAGAAAGGCAAAAACAATTACACTGTCCCAAGACAAAAGTTATTTATAATGTGCAACAGAAACAAAACAAGGAGCATCAAAGAATCCATGATAATGGTCAATGACTACACTTAAGCCAGGCACTTAGAAGAAAAAGAATCAGGAGTTTACCAGGCAGCCAGTATGCAAGTGCAAAGGCATAGTCATAAACGAATGTGGGTTGTGCTAAGACCCATGTGTCATTTATATGGAATTTCTATGGGACCATATAGAAAAGAGGGAAAGCCAAGAGAGGAAGCAAAGGATGCAGACACGGAACAAAAAATACTGGTGCCTCATAAATCATGCTTAGGGTTTGAATTTCATCCTCAGTTAAGTAACTGGAAACTAGTAAAGAATTATGAAATGGAGAAGTGACATGATGGTATTTCTGTGTCAGAGTGGAGAGTTTGACTGAAATGCATAGGTTGACTGCAAAAAGAGAAGAAACTCAAGAATCTGAGAATAAGGTATGACAGATTTAAGGTGGTAAGGTAAGTGGGGAATAATGGCAAAAATAAGAGAAATCTGAGATGATGTGTATTAACCATGAGATAGAAAATTAAAGAACAAGATTCATTTTAGCTTTGGTGAATGTGAAGTGTCTGCAAGCAGACAGGTGAAGAAGATGCGTTCAAGATGCCCCAATCATACCAAATCCACGAGAACGGAACCCTGGGAGCACGCTCCCTGTGGAGATGCCTAGCAGCAGTTAGCAGATGTATCTTCAGGGTGAGAACAGGTTTGGGTTGAAGATCTGGGGTGCATCAAGATGTAGGAGATAGAAGAAATCATGGCTGTTGGTCAAAAAGAAGCGTGTAGAGTAAGAGAAGTGAAGCGACAGAACCCAAGTGAAAGGACAGAGGAAGAGGAGGCCCGAGGAGATGGAGAGAGGTGAGACAGCGGAGCAGAGAAAGCGGGTCGCAGAGTCCGAGGGGAAAAGTTGCAGGGTGGATGTGGCTAGCAGCCTCAGAAGAAATGCCAACTTCAAGTAGATGGGAGTAAGACAGAACTGAAAAAAGCATACTGACGTTGGCAACCAAGAAGTCATTTGATAATCTCAGCGGGAACACTGAGGAGAGCAATGCAGGCGGAAGCCAGGAAGCAGCCTGAAGAAAGAAGAGGAGGTAAAAAAAGTAGAGTCAGCAAAGGCTGTTAGTCAAAAAAAGAATTAAGCACATCTTATTTTTAAAATAGATAATAGTAGCATTTTGAAAAGCATTACCATCATTTCTCTTCTACTAGAATGCTAGAAGATGATAATAAGTTTCAATTTCATTGAATGATTTTTGTGAAGCACCTTCATTTATTCATTTATTAAACATTTATTAAGTATGTGTTATATGCCAACCACTGAGCTAGGTCCTGCAAATACTGAAATAGAAGTGACACTACTTGCTCTCGAGGAGTTCACAATCTAAAGGAAATAAACAGCATAGACAGGTATAACACTACATGAAAAATGCAACGAGAGCACATAGACCATGGAGGAACACCTTAAGGTATGTGTGTGGATGACCTCACTTACCACCTCCAGATTGTCAATTTATTGCTGGGATTTCCCTGTTGGCTCAGATGATCTACTCTTTACTGCCCACTCTGTGGTAATGAAAATTTGGGCAACAGCTGAGATCTTTACCATACTGATTATTCCAACACATTAAGTACATTATATTCTTTTATTTATTAAGACCCTTTATTTCATCACAATGTTATAGTTTTTTATGTAAGGCCTTTTAAACATTAAATTAGACGTATTCTTAGATATTTAATACAATATCTCCTCTAACACGTCTTCTAAGTTGGTCCTTCCTTGGGTTCACTTCATCAGTCCTAGGGTGCCATATAGTCCCTGGTATCTTATAGTCACTCTTTTTTATCATATTAATAATTCTCTATATTAAACTTCCTATTTTACCTATGTGTCATATCTATTTCCTGACCGAAACTGCTACATATGGGTAAGAAATGAACAAGTGAAGAGAGAGAAGAGCACAAGATGGGTAGACATAGTAGCAATAAAACCCTGTATGATTAAGAAACACTGAATGATCCAGTTTGGCTGAAGGCTGCAGAAACTAAAGGAATCTAATGGGAGAAAAAACAAAACTACAAGGCTAGAAAGACAAAAGACTAGGTTTTTTTTACACTTGGAAGGTTTTTATTTTACACTTGCGTAAAATATAAAAGTGAAAGTCACTCAGTCATGTCTGACTCTTTGCAACCTCATGGACTATACAGACCAAGGAATTCTCCAGGCCAGAACACTGGAGTGGGCAGCCTTTCCCTTCCCAGGGTATCTCCCCAAACCAGGGATCAAACCCAAGTCTCCCAAATTGCAAGCAGATTCTTTACCAGCTGAGCCACAAGGGAAGCCTGAGTAAGATATGAGAAAATGGTAAGTAAATTGAAGATTTTTCTGGGCGGGGGCATTAAGTAACTAGAATTATGTACCACTAGCATAAAGAAGGGAGAATCTGAAGACAACATAATAATTTTGTCCAACAACAGAGGTCAAGAGAGAACGAAAAGGCAGGGGCCATACTGAAGAAGGCCAATAGACGTAGCACTTACCTTTGAAAACATCAGATACACATAGTCTAAAAGGCTTATCTATAGATCTTTGAGGAGGCTTGAAGGAATCTGGGAAAAAATGGTAAAAATAGAACGGTTTAAAGTAATTTTTGATTCATGTCCACTAAGTCCACTATACTATGTCTCCTAGAAAATATTTTTAATACTAATAGCAAATTGACTGTGATTCATATAATATTTTGTAGTTTATGAAATGTTTTCACACGTTTCTTATTTAATGTCACAACAGTCTGTGAGGTAAGTGGAGTAGGCATTAATTAAACAAGAAAAATTTGGCACCCATTTGAATATTCATGTAATTCTAAAACTGGTAATCTCACTCCTGAGTGTAAACACTATTTATTTTCAAATAAATCACTGTCCTCTATAAAGAACTCTAAATAATAATTACTACCAAGTTTATAATGTATTAAAATTAATATGATAGTAGTCTTACCAATTTGTTCTAATAAACATAGTCCTTTATACCATTTTGTAAGTTCACTTGATTGAGATCTTGTGATTAGATTTTCACCACTGAGACCACTTGTAGGGATAAAAGCTACATCACTTTCCTATAAAAAAGGATTGAACACATGAAACTCAACATAACACTGCTTCTCTTTTTTCTGTTTGGCTGTGCCACAGGCATGTGGGATCTTGGTTCCACAACCAAGGACTGAACCCATGTCCCCTGCACTGGAAGCAAGGAGTTGTGACTACCAGCCAGCCAGAGAATTCCCAACACAACATTATTTTTAAAAAGCTAAAATGTTCACTATTACCATAACTGTTCCAAGTATGCAAAAGTAACACTGTACTTCTCAAAAAGTAACTTAAATCATAGAACTACTGCCCCGATGTTCTCTGTTCCAACAGTTTCCAACCTTTTTTACTTTGTGGGAAACTTACAAGTCTGTTCCAAAACACTCAAGCATTTTTACCTAGTAACATAGGTATGTTTCATACTTTTGCTGGAGAAATTTCTCTCTACTAGTTTCTACATTTCTCAGTGACCTCCCTAAACCTATACGTCTAATAAGTGGAGAAAAAGTCTTAAAAAAAGTCTTCTACTTATACTAAATTCAAGCCAATTTATGTAATTTTCTAAAACAAAGTAATCCAAAGAACATAAGATATATATAAGACCAGAGAGAAATAAAAACAAAAAGAATTAAACATACTGAACAAGACAAGAATATCAAAGTAGCTTTTTCTCTCATATCAGTAAGATAAGACTTAAGAAAAGTAACCAAATAAATTTAAAATGATCTTACCTTAAAACCTGCTTGCTTAAGAAAGTGCCCAAGCTTTCCAGTAATCTCTTGAAACCTTTCTTGTTGCCAATTAACCTGACAAAGATCCAATTTATTTTTAAAACTGTGCTTAAGACCATGCTATATATAAAAATTTTTAATTTCTGAAATAAAATATAAATTAAGACTATGAAATATAATTATAAAATCTATGAAAATATGAAATCTATTTAAAATTAAAGCTCAGAATGTCAGATCTTACTATTAAAATGATCTAAAAGTAGCTTTTCCTACAACAGAAAGCCTGGAAACAAACACCAAAACATAGAATTTTTTGTGTATGCTAATTTTGTTTTTATTTTTCAGTTGCTAAGTCATGTCCAACTCTGTAACCTATGGGCTGTAGCCCAACAGGCTCCTCTGTCCATGAGATATTCTAGGCAAGAATACTGGAGTGGGATGCCTCTAAAAGTGAATTCAAAAGTGAGGAGAAAAAGTGAGATACTTATTAAATTTGTGCTTGGATCAATTGCTTGACCAACTGAAATAAGATAAAATTATTGACCACCTACTCAAGTCAACTAGACTTCTTAGTATATGTAATGTTCATATGTGATATGAATTCTAGATAACTATTCCCATGCTATAGTATTCAGGGGTAAATGTAAAAATGACTATAACTTGTAAGTTACATAGAAAGTCGTGTCAAAATAAGATGGATTAATGGATGGATACAGGGTAGACAGACAAAAATGAGATCAAGCAAGTGGAAGAATATTATGTAGGCGGTATAATTTGGGTGTCTACTGTAAAACTCTTCCATATTTGCTTTATGTATGAATATTTTCATACTAAAATGTTGGGGGGAAATAAAAGGTATATGTAATGATGATACCACAAAAGAACCATGTAGAAAATTTAGGTGAATATTTGATCCCAGGATAAGAAAATACCTAAGCATAAAGAAAGAAATTAAAAGGAAATGATAATGTCTTTATTTTGTTTACAAATTACTCAGTTTTAAAACTTAAAAAAAATCAAATTATATAAATTCAAAAAAATAAAAATGATAAATAAATACACAAAGAATGTGCATCCATGTGTGTGTGCTAAGTCACTTTAGTCATATCCAACTTTTTGCAACCATGAGGATTGTAGCCTGCCACGCTCCTCTGTCCATGGGATTCTCCAGGGAAGAAAACTGGAGTGGGCTGCCATGCCCTCCTCCAGGGGACCTTCCAGACCCAGGGATCAAACTCACATCTCCTATGTCTCCTGCATGGACAGGTGGGTTCTTTAGCACTAGCGCCACCTGGGAACCCCTTCTGATCATGTACAGCAAGACTTAAAAAACATATATATACTTAGGCCCAGAAATTTCCACAGAACAAACTATTCTAAATACACACACAAAACTGAAAATATTCAAAAGTAGGGGGCTATTGAATAAAGGATATCTTCAAAATATACTAGAATAAAGCTGTAAAAACCTCTTTACATAAAAATTATTAGTTACTTAGAAATAAAAACAAGAATATTGCCAATTTTTTGAAAAAAGTAAATAATGAAGCAGACTAGAACCCAATGTTATAAAGAAAAAGATTTTTATGTGCAAAAATAAACTGAATGGAAATACAAAATGAAAAGCTAAAAATCTGCAGGAGGGGGAGGCTGGAAATATAGTTTATTTCAGGTTTTCCTCATACCAGAATAAATAAGAATTTTTATAACTAAAAATGATTTTAAGATTTATAAGTTAATTCTGAAAGTAAAAAATTTATCTTCTTGCTTAATACTACTAATACCTCATTTAATATCAGCATCATGTATTTATTCTTTAAAATATGACAACTGGGCTAAGAAAATGTATACTAGTCACATCTGAGGTCATCAACATGGCAGAACATCATCTTAATCAGCATCTAAAATGAATACTCAAAAAGCTTTTAAATACCTGATCCATTTTATTGACTGCAACTGCGAGTTGGGTCACTCCAAGAGAACGAACCAAGAGTCCATGCTCTCGTGTTTGTCCCCCAGTTTCAAATCCAGCTTCAAACTCTCCCCTGCTGGCATCTACAACTAAAACAGCTACATCTGCCTAAAAAATGAAGGAAAAAAAAAAATCTAAGCTAGAAACAATGTCACAGCATTTTAATTCAAAGGACAGACTATTGAAGTAATTGTGTAGGTCAGATTTTAAAGGAAGACTCTAACTTGACACCAAACACAAGCAAATCAAAGGAGTCACACAGATGGATTAAAATTTTAAATAGAAGAAAGTACTAGCATGTGGTCAAAAAAATGACATAAAGAACAAACCTTCCCATATTTGATTACGTAACAATTACAATAACTGGGCAAAGGAAGAAAAACGTAAAATTAAAACCTAAGTAAACAGGAACAAATAATTGTGTTATGAACTCTCCATATTTTCTAATCATCGTCTATTATAGAAGAAATCAATGTTCCATATGTCTAATGCTATTTTCATTGTTTTAATTATTTAAAGTTATTGTCTTTGAATTTTTTTTCAGTATCCTTATTAAGAATCATGTACATTTACAATCTACAATTGTTTTTTAATCCCATTAAGACCTCAGGGGGAAAACTCCCAAGGTTCCCTATTTCTGTATAAATAAGCTCTTTAAAAAGGTACAGGACTCGAATACGAATATAAATGTAACAAAAAGGCTTATGCTGAAATATTCACTCCAATTTATTAATAAATGAAATACAAAGCTATGCCTTATCAAGCCTCTACCATTATTTTTACTAAAGAAACTCGTGGCTTTTATACATTTGCTACTTTGTAATAAATTAGAATTCTAAGGTTTTATAATGTACCAATAAATAGACAATGAAAAATATAGTATTTCTCTATTTTTAAAAAATTTTTTAAAAGGCTAGAACTTTAGTATTTTAAGTTATAATCCTAGAATTATAACCTCAGCATCAGGAAATTTTATTCACATTCACTGTACTTTGGTTAAGGAAATATGTGGTACCTGGGCTGCTCCTGTAATCATATTTGGAATGAAATCCTTATGGCCTGGAGCATCCATTAATGTAATAACTTTGGTTTTGGTCTCAAACTTTGTCATACCAACATCCATTGTTACCCCCCTTAAAGAAAACATAAAATAGTTAGAACAACTATAGAAATAATCAAGTTTTAGAGATTAAGTTATTTAATAATATAGGAAAAATAACAGTCTAAATTCTTAAGTAATACTGAGAATTCTATTATACAGTCTATTATTTTGAATAATTAGGCTATCTGGAATTTCTGCTGGTATGGCTTCAAAACAAAGTTGTGGAACAACAAGAGCTTAATCAAAATGATTGATGTTTCCCATTTTTTCTTTTTTTTTTCCCAGTAAGAAGCAGTATAAATTGAGAAGGAACAAAGAAATACAGGGACATCTCTGGAGTGGGAAAAAAATACTGCACAGGAGAAAAGATAAAAATGAAGAATGAGGTACTATCAAGAGGAACTTTTCCTTATCTTCTTACATTTATGTTTCATTAATTATAGAAATAAACTTGTGAAACTTTCATTTGCAAGGCTGGTCAGCATGTTACACATATATCAAATTAGACATAACAAAGGAGATGCACAATTTCTTAAAAACTGAGAGAGACGAAGAGCAGAGGTTTTGCATCCCCTGTAATCTTCTTGGAGTCCAACACAGTACTCTTCTTAGCCACGAAAACAGAGTCAGACTATAAGAATGTCAGGAGTGTCTACAAAATTAGCAAGTCTTTCTAACCCTAACTTTAGGAGTTTAGAAAGTGAAATCAAGTGGGCAATAAATTAGGTAATTATTTATCCTGGTTTGCCCTGAACATTCCAGAATAAGGAATGAGCACTCTTTTACTACCAGTATCCCAACAATTATGCTGGTAAATTACATGTTCATCTTAGCAGTAAGGTAACTGTGGGTCTCCTCAGTCACATTATTCTAGTTTAATCTGAAACCATGGGCCAAGCTTGTAAAAACAATACTTAATTCTCTTTAATAATCCCCAAATAATTATCTGAGAATAGTGATGAACCAAGACTGAGCCTAAGCTCCTCCTTGGATTGCTCTGACCATACGCTTTGGATCTATCTTTACTCTGCATGTATAACCAAAAGAATATGAAAATGTCACTCAGGCTACTAATTTCTGTTCAACACATGAGCAGAACAGAGGATTTACAAGCATTTAACATGGTGGGATATGCAATTCACTGCATTTTCAAAATGTTACTAAGGAATATAGTGATAAGTTAAAACTCCCATTATGTATATGGAAGATTCTACGATCTACAGGAGGAAGGAATGGTCTAAATATTTTGGCATGCTGAGCAACAGAGAACTACCAGTAGCAAAAGTATAACAGCCAACTAGCAGGTTTATTATTTAAAAACATTAAAATTATTAATTATTTTAAGAAAAACTATTACCTCACTTGTCTGCTCAACTCACATATGAAATAAATTAAAACAAGCCACTTTTCACTTAAATGATACAATTCTCAATCTCTCTACCTAGTTGATAGATGGTATAAAGAAAACTAAAAAGCTATCTATATACTTCAATAATCTACTTGATATGCTGACAGGCAAAAATTATTTAGTCTCCTAATGCAGATATCATACAAAATTCCACTGTTTTCCAACAATCATTTTCCAAAAATCTGTAACTGTCCAACTATTTTTTCTAAGTTGAAAAACAAGCTTGTGATACTGCAAGAATAAAAAAGACAAGAAAAAACAAAACAAAATTCAAACCACTATGATGTAGAATTCTACTTATCAGAAGAGGTAAGGAACATTGTGACCAGCTTTATTGAAAATTATCTTATATATTATAATGTAGATTACCCAATACTCCAAGAAAATAAACACACATATTTTCAATACTCTCTAATCATATTCAAAATGAAGACATCACAGGACACGGAGTAATTTCTTAGTTGCTTTACGACTTTCAGAAGGCTGTAGAATATTAGTTTGAGATGGTAGGTATAATTGCCATTTCACTTAATTATAAGGTATCCTCTTTCTTTCCAGACAAAGGTGCCATTGGGTCCCTCATCCTTAACAGTTCTAACATGAAATATATTACCACTCTAAAAAGACTTCAAAAGAAATACTTTGATCAGAGGGATATGAGTGGCTATATTCTCCTAGAATCTTCCCAAAGTTAGCACTGAACACAGTTACACTTCAGGAGCAATCCACTGGATTAGATCTGCATAGCAGGAGACAGGTTTAACTAACTGTTTGTTGACTGTGTCTCATAAAAACATAGTAAGAAAGTATAAAGATGAATTAAAGCTTGTAATTGAATGTACTAGTCATTTTGATTTCAGACAGAAGACAGTATACTACAAAAAGTTACTTTTCCTTTATAAACTGATATTATAATAACTCTGCTGCTGCTAAATCACTTCAGTCGTGTCCGACTCTGTGCGACCTGAGACGGCAGCCCACCAGGCTCCCCCGTCCCTGGGATTCTCCAGGCAAGAACACTGGAGTGGGTTGCCATTTCCTTCTCCAATGCATGAAAGTGAAAAGTGAAAGTGAAGTCGCTCAGTCGTGTCCAACTCCTAGCGACCCCATGGACTACAGCCTATCAGGCTCCTCCATCCATGGGCAAGCAAGAGTACTGGGGTGGGGTGCCACTGTCTTCTCCAGTAATAACTCTACATATATATAAAGAATATATATATATATATATATATATAACACTATATATACTAATTTTAAATTAAGAGTCTTTCTCATAATGTTAATTCAAAATCAAGACAACTGACATATACTCAGGGAAGTGACAAGCAAAACTTCTCCCACAGAATAATTAACTAAGAGATTTTACTGCCTTTTGCTGTGTATCTATGTTTTTCTTTCAGTTTTTTTCATAAACATACTTTTAAACTATTTCCACAGAATTTAAAGGAGTAAAACATTGTATGTAGATTACAGCCAAAACTCCAATAAAAATATTTCCCTGATAACTGAAAGTTTTCTAAAATTAGTGTCTAAAATATTTCATGATTTGTTTCATGCATACTCAACACATATTACACAATTATTTAAAGACTATATACAATTTCAGAATGAAAATTTTATATATAATGACTACCTTTCCCTTTCTTCGCCAGTCTCATCCAAGACCCATGCATATGCAAATGAAGCTTTGCCAGCCTTTTTAGACTCTTGTTCATACTTATGCATAGTTCTTTTGTTTACGTCACCCAGAAGATAAAGCAAATGTCCCATCAGAGTACTTTTCCCAGCATCAACATGACCTAAGAAAAATTGATTCAAGATTTAATACTAGGTACATTTTCCAGATGTTCATATTGAGGCATAGCATGAATTTGTAGTTCAATAGTTTAGAGCAATAAACACCATTTTTATCAAATAATAGTTTGCCAAGTAAGTTGTTAAAATGGAAAAAAGAGCATATCTCTTTAGAAGGGAGAAAGTTTCCTTGATTTCTGGAAATCAAAATGATCAACAAGACATGCCATTTTCCAATATTCAGAAAATGAAAAGGCCACAACCAAGTCTAAAGACCTCTTTGGCAACTTGGCATTATTTCACCCCAAGTGACCCTGACAACTCAACATTATGGCACAATGCCCTCTTGCTTCATGTCTATTTACACCTACACACAAACTCAGAGTGGAGTGTACTCCCACACCGCCACCAGACAATTATTGGGCTTGAGCAGCTGACTGACAATCCAGAGGAACAAAAGGCATTACCAATGACCACTAGGTTGAGGAGCTGCTTTCCTCCTTGCCGCTTCTCCAGTTCTGCTTTGATATCTATTTGTTGCCTCAGCTTGCCAGACTTTTTCACTGGTATTGGTGTTGAACTCTGCTCTTCTGATGCTTGAATGGTGTGGGATGGAAGAGCTGATTTAGAAGCACTCTCAAGTACATCAGAAGAAACAAGGCTGGTATCTTCACTAGAATGTCCTTTTTGAGGTGTGTGGAAACTATGACCATTTTCTTCAGCAGTTACTCTACAGAAGGCAGAGACAGGAATAAAAAATATTTAAACCGAGTCTGGCAACCACCCTTGAAGAGCTGCTGCTTTCCCAGAGGTGCTAGGATATTTCTTGGGAGTGTTGGCAGAGAATCTAAATAGTGAAGTCACATGCTGACATAGAGAATAATCCAAGATCAAGCCCTGAGCCTTTGGAGTGGGAGCACTGATTCCAAGACCCTAGACTACTAGAGAACTAAACCTAAGGAGTATCAAATAGTGAGAACTCACAAAAAGGAAACCACTTGAATACAAGACCTGGCATCCCCCAACCACCAGTAGCACCTTGAAATCATTCCCCATAAGATCAAGAACAAGACAAAGGTGTCCACTTTTGCCACTATTATTCAACATAGTTCTGAAAGTCCTAGCTATAGCAATCAGAGAAGAAAAAGAAATAAAAGGAATTCAGGTTGAAAAAGAAGTAAAGCTCTCACTGTTTGCAGATGACATGATACTGTACACAGAAAACCCTAAAGATAGTATCAGAAAATTACTAGAGCTAATCAGTGAATTTAGCAAAGCTGTAGGATACAAAATCAATACACAGAAATCACTTGCATTTCTATATACTAACAATGAAAACTCAGAGAAACTAAGGAATTAATCCCATTCATCACTGCAACAAAAAGAATTAAATATCTAGGAATAAAGTTACCTAAGGAGACAAAAGAACTGTACACAGAAAATTATAAGACACTGATGAAAGAATCAAAGATGACATAAACAGATGGAGAGACATTCCACATTCCTGGGTAGGAATAATCAATATTGTGAAAATGACTATACTACCAAATGCAATCTACAGATTCAATGCAATCCCTATCAAATTACCAGTGGCATTTTCCACAGAACTAGAACTAAAAATTTCACAATTCATATGGAAATACAAAAGACCCCACACAGCCAAATCAGTCTTGAGAAAGAAGAATGGAGCTGGAGGAACCAACCTTCCTGACTTCAGATTATCCTACAAAGCTACAGTCATCAAGACAGCATGCTACTAGCACAAAAACAGAAATATTGACCAATGAAACAAGATAGAAAGCACAGAAATAAACACAGGCACCTATGGGTACCGTATTTTGGGGGCAAAGACAGCCTCTTCAATAAATGGTGCTGGGAAAACTGGACAGCAACATGTAAAAGAATGAAATTAGAACACTTCCTAACACCATACACAAAGATACACTCAAAATGGATGAAAGACCTACATGTAAGACCATAAACTATAAAACTCTTAAAGAAAAACATAAGCAGAACACTCGATGACACAAATCAAAGTAAGATCCTCTATGACCCACCTCCTAGAGTAACGGAAATAAAAACAAAAGTAAACAAGTGGGACCTGATTAAACTTAAAAGCTTTTGCACAGCAAAGGAAACTATAAGCAAGGTGAAAAGACAACCCTTGGAATGGGAGAAAATAGCAAATGAAACAACTGATTAAGGATTCATTTCCAAAATATACAAGTAGCTCACATAACTACAACCCAATCAAAAAGTGGGAAAAAGACCTAAACAGACATTTCTCTAAAGAAGACATACAGATGGCTAACAAATACATGAAAAGATACTCAACATCGCTCATTATTAGAAAAATGCAAATCAAAACCACAATGAGATATCACCTCACACTGGTCAGAATGGCCCTCATCAAAAAGTCTACAAACAATAAATGCTGGGGAGGGTGTGGAGAAGACGGACTGCTCTTGCACTGTTGAGAATGTAAACTGATAAAGCCACTATGGAAGATGGTATGGAGATTCCTTAAAAAACTAGAAATAAAACCACCAGATGACCCAGCAATCTCAGTCCTAGGCATATACCCTGAGGAAACCAGGGTTGAAAAAGACACATGTATCCCAATGTTCACTGCAGCACTATTTACAACAGTTAGAAGATGGAAGCAATCTAGATGCCTACTGACAGATGAATGGATAAAGAAGTTGTGGTACACAATGCAGTATTACTCAGCCATAAAAAAGGAACACATTTGTGTCAGTTCTGATGAGGTGGATGACCCTAGAACCTGTTATACGGAGTGAAGTGAGTCAGAAAGAAAGATAAATATCATATTCTAATGCACATATATGGAATCTAGAAAAATGGTACTCAAGAATTTATTTACAGGGCAGCAATGCAGAAACAGACATAGAGAACAGACTTACGGACACGGGGAGAGGGGAGCAGAGGGTGAGATGGATGTAAACAGTAACACGGAAACTTACATTACCATATGTGAGACAGAGAGCCAAGGGGATTTGCTGTGTGGCTCAGGAAACTCAAATGGGGCTGTTTTCAACCTAGAGGGGTGGGATGGGGAGGAGATGGGAGGGAGGTTCAAAAGCGAGGGGATATATATATGTGTACCTATGACTGATTCATGTTGAGGTTTGACAGAAAACAGCAAAATTCTGTAAAGCAATTATCCTTCAGTAAAAAAAAAAATAATAATAATATTTAAACCAATTTGACTGACATCCTATAATGTCAGAAGGGCAGAGTCATCTCTTTACATTCTTACATCTGCAGACCAAAAAATGATCTCCACTAAGTGGCTAGAGTCTGTTAAGGTGGAAATGATAAGCAGTTAGGCCCAAACCACACAAATACAGACTTAGAAGATTCCAGGAGAAAAACAGACTGCTAAAAACTAAGATAAGAAGAAAATATCCCATGAAGTAACTGAAACTCAATGTCTAAACCCATAGCTTAGCCATACCGTCCTATCAAAACAGGTGGCATAAAGGAGATATTTTGTAAAAATTGGTACCAAATGTGTTCCAGCAGATAAATTCGTATATATAAAAAAAAAACAACAATAGCTTTATCAGTTTTTAATCCCTAACTCATTCCTCCAACAGCACAGAGACTTACAATCTTTTTTTGCTCAAACACTGTCCTTAAAGGAAGTATCTCTAAATGTCTACATTTTTATTACTTTTGGCAAAGGAGTTTTAATTCATTAATTCAATAAATACTTGATTCACTAAAAACTGTAACATACACTAGTCACTGCTGCTCAGAAGAAAAGATATAGAAATGAAAAGTTATCAATTGATCCCAAAAGTTTACAATCTAGTGGGGAACTCAGATATGTAAAATAGAAATAAGACCATCTGGCTTTTTTCCTCCTTGACAATGACAGTGCCTTCAAAAGTAAACACTGATCTTACTTAGTTCTTCATTAGCTCTTTGACTGTGCTCCATGGAAATCATACCAATGCTATCCTGTGGATAGCTATGAAAGATGTAATGTAATCAAACAGACTATGATGTGCCTTACCTTTCCTTCAATGACACAAATAAACAGACTTAAGACAAAGAACAGGTTATTACAAGTTATTAGAATGGACTTCCCTGGTGGCTCAGATGGAAAAACGTCTGTCTACAATGCAGGAGACCTGGGTTTGATCCCTGGATTGGGAAGATCCCCTAGAGAAGGAAATGGCAATCCACTCCAGAACTATTGCCTGGAAAATCCCATGGACAGAGGAGCCTGGTAGGCTATAGTCCATGGGGTCGCAAAGAGTCAAAATGAAACCAATTATACCCATCTTAATGTGGAGGTGGCAGAAAAGAATTACATATAGAAAGAAGTTTACAAAGTGTGATGGAGATATGTACGAACAGTAAATCTCTTTTCTTCCTGCCCAAAGTAACAAAAACAGATTCACTGTTCTCTCTCTTGGTATTTTTTAAATGCTCAACACTGATTCTCATCCTTCGCCTCAGGAAAGAATCACATTAGTTATATTTTCAACTTTATTATAAGCCTCTTATCCATTCCTGTTTTATTTTGCTTTAGCAAATCTCCACTAACCAACTTGAGCACTCACCACTTAGACAGATTGGCTTCATTTCAAACTACAGGGAAAAAATTTAAGTATGTGGAAACTGTTCCCAGTCTTAAAAGAGTTCAACAAACCAAGCTAAGTAAATCAAATTTAAACTGAAATCTTCAAACATTTATTTGAATGTCCACAATTAGTTCTCAAAAACAAAAACATGACAACTCCGTATTTAGAGGAGTAAAGGGAAAAAAAAAAAAAAACCCTACAAATTACAGTCAAAGTATTCAACCAGAATAACTAGTCATAGACTCTAGTTCTGATCAGACCTGGGAAAAAAAATCACAATCTCTGGCTTCAGATCATTCTGTTTTTAGTGAAGCTTTTCTTCAAAAGAAAACTCATGGTAACTCCAACACAGAAAACAGACAAAAGCAGAACAGCCATGACTGACACAGTGGGCTGAGGGCTGAAGTTAGGCTCACCCACAAATTAGGCAGCCCTATTCAGGACAGGAAGAGCAACACAAAACACGGTCTGTCTTGATTATTTCATTTACAGTTCAGTAACATGAAAGATTTGCTTTTCTTTAAGTTTCACACCATTCTCTTCAAGTAAATTTTAGAAAAACTGTATTTTAATTCACTAACCCGTGCAGTGTTAGAGGAAAGGGCCAAAGTAGTTAGAAAAGCATTCTAGGTAAGTCAGTCCTTAGTAAAAACTTCTGCATATTATAAAGTAAAAGTTAATGTATTGAGATTTTGAAAAATCTCTTAAGATGAGGTAAAGTAACTTTACAAGTTCAGAGCTATAATTACTGACTTAAAGAAAGAAAGTATGGAGGAATAAGTTTGTGAATATTTTTTCAGGTGCTTTATCATATAATTGTGCAACCGTATCTATTACTATAAAATGACTGGTCTGCTTTTTTAAACTATCTTTCCAAAATTGGGAGTATTTCCACATGTATTGAGAGGCTTCATGTTTCTTTGCAAGTTCTTTAAATGATACTGGAAAGTTAATAATTTAGATTGAAGAGGTTAACCACAGAGTTATTTGTTCTCTACGCAACGTTCTAATGATTTTTACTCACTGCATTTTGGAGAGAGGTATTTACTATCTTTACTAATAGTGAAGAAAAAGTTTGCTCTTTCACTTTATTCTAAGAAATGCATTACCCTTTTTTTGTTATAAACAGTCACTGGGAATCACATTATATGGAAACCTATGATGCTGAAATCTTGACTCAAAAGTGCTTAATTATATGTCTCTGTGCTTTCTTGAGACAAAATAAAAACAACAGCCTAAGTATTATCCTTATTATAAATTTCCCCAAAATCCTAAAAAAGTATTTGATGTAAATATGGCTTGGTCCTTGAGCAATATTTATGCATTTCTGAGTATTTTCCATCTGTACCTGTAGACGTTAACATTCTGATGACTTCTCCTACAGAGCCACATCAAAATACCAGCTCACAGGTCTGCTTTTTACTATTTACAGGTGTTTTTTTTTTTTTAATGTATTTTCCCAAGGACTCTGACCAATAAATATTTAAACAACTATTATTCTATGAAAAGAAAATAATGATTAACATTAATGGTCCCTGTCCTCATGAAGCATATAGTCATAAATTCTGAAAAGCATTATACTTATAAAGCATAAAGGTAGTATTCTAAGAATTACTACTTGAATTAAGCATTTTTTCTTGATCATTAATTACTATATTAATAATTTAAATTAACAATAATTTAACAATAATTTTAATTAATTATTGAGTATTACTGTTATAAATACTCACAAACATAACTATGTATTTACTTCTAATATATAGTACCCCATGGGCAGTAATATATAGACAAATATACATAGACAAGTCTAGAATCAAGCCCATTTTCTCATTCTCTTTTCTTTCTACTAGGCTTATTTGCATGTTGCTTTCTAAGCCTCTAAAACCTTTTGTATAAAATTTTAAAATCCTTAGAACAAGGAACTGCATATTCTATTTATTTTTTCCTTGCTCAATGGAAATAATTCCATAATAGGATTAAATGGCACTTAAGACAGGAGAATAAAAAGGTATTTATGATTCTGACAACCCAAATATTTTATTTATAAAATAAAAAATAAAAATAAATAAAATGAACAAAATAATCATTAACATTCGTCCCAACACGCATGGATATTTCTATTAATTTACATAAAGAAATGCTGTAAAGGAGAAAAAAATGGCTGCTGAGTTTGTATTTCCTGAAATTGAAAAAAATATATATTGTTTATATTTGATAAGTATTTCTTGTTTAACTGGTAGACAAAATATATATAATTAAAAGTTATGACTCTGCTGTTATGTCTCAAGTAACCCACTTTCCTCATCTATAGAAACTCTTGACAGAATTCTAAAGATTGTGAAAAGAAAGAATAAATGAGTAATACCTACGTATGACTTATTATCATTTCTCATTAGGTATCTGCGAGTCTAGGAATGCTTTATTTTATATTTTGTCTTTGTTATACCGATCCATGTTATTCAGTATCAAAGTCTAAAAGAGTTTAATGATAATAGTAAAAAAATTTAATTAATGATTGCATGATTCACCAGCTACATTTAATTCCCAAACACTGCTTGTTTATGCCATCTAGTGGCATAAGGATGCCCAACCTCACAGTGCTAGATTTCACAAAATCAAGGCTTTTTACATTAAAGTAGCTATAATTTGTATGAGGAAATTGACAATGAGATAGATTAACATACACAGATAAGTTCACAATCAAGCCTAATTTCTCACCCCTTTTCTTTGCATTATGCCATACTGAGGACCTATTGTACTTCAATGATTATATTATGCAAAATTGAAATAGATTCTTACAGTCTAACAAGGAGACAATACTTATTTCAAAAAAAAAGGAGGAAGGGTTAAAAACCTTACCTGGGCACTTCAAATCCCATAGTTTGCTTCTTTCCAGATACAGTCATCTTAGTAACTTTTGGCACAATTTCAGATTCACTTTGAGATGACTGGGAATCTACTGATTTTCCTAATTAGAGAGTAAAATATAAAAAGCTCATTAATTCAAGTTGATTCCTAGAAACATGTATTATATATTAAATACATATTATGACAATTTTCACAGAATCACATCTTTAAACATATTTTTTTCCTCTAAAAAAAATTCAGTGAAATATTAAAATGCTGAAAGAAATTCTTCTGTCACCCAGTTCTGGGAAATCCCCTCTTGTCAGGACTCTTCTACGCTTAACCCTCCACCAAATCTCTTCCTAATTTTGAACTGACTCTTAAGTTTCAATATTAAGAGGTCACAAGGTGGTTTCTGCACTGAGCCTCGTTCTGACATTATACCTAGACCCTCTCTTTCTTTCTCCTACCACGCCCTTTCACAATACTAAAATTGTTCAGTCAGTTAGCAGATGGTTAAACTATTTTTAATCATGATACCTACAAACTGATGAGCAAGTTGAGAGTCTGCTGAATTGTACTAGACACTGCATATATTTTACTTGGTCATAATACTAGACTTAGTAAGATACTTGATTTGTTGTTCAGTCACTCAGTCGTGTCCCATTCTTTGCGACCCCATGGACTGCAGCACGCAAGTATAGATACTTGATATCTATATAGAATACGGGGGAAGAGGTCAAAATTGAAAAATTAAGAACATGAAGGAAGATAAAATTATGAGCTAGGTCAAAGTAAGACTTTTATGCATCTGAACCTTTAAATATATATATATTTAATTCATGGAATTCTTTAGAATGAACTTTTGTTATTTTCAGTAAGAGTACCATCAGGATTTTGTCCACATAAAACTATAGAAACTGCACTGCTACACTGGTAAGTGTATATACATAAATTATGTTTAAAAGTTAGAAAAGGTAAATTAATGTATATAATTCATTCAAAACATTTGTTACCTACCTACTGTATGCCAAGCATTATGCCAGAAATATAATGTTGAACAAAAGCAGACACAATCCTTGTGCTGAGAAAGCTTATAGTCTAGTGGAGAAAATGTACTAACTGATCACAAAAATATAAGTAAAATTAAAACTGTCACTAGTGTGATAATCCATATATGATTTGGTGACAAGGCACATGAAAACAAGAGATAAGATGCAAAAAAAAAAAAAGAACAGGAATAAACTACAAAGAAGAGCATTTCAAACAGAGAGAGCAGCTTGTATATAAAGGCCCTGCTGTAGGAGGCAACGTGGCCTTCAGAGAGTGAAAGTAGAGGGGAGAGGGAGCAGAGTTAAATGAAGCTGAAGAATGAGGCGATGGTCAGGCAATGCAGGGCCTTTAAGTCACAGCAAAGATCCCAATGTTCGTTCTAACACAACTGGAAGCCCAGAAAATGATGTAAGAACGTGAGGGGGAAGGGAAATAGAGGAAAAAATAAATGGTCACTCTCAAAGAAGAAGTCTGGGCTGGAGTATATATTTGTAACTCATCAGCACATAATTAGTTGCTGAAGGCACGGACATAAGTGAGATCACCACAGCAGAGAATACTGAGGAAGAAACAAGTGGTCTGAGGACAAAGCCGTGGAAGAAATACAACCTTTAATCTCTGAAACAGAGGACAGTAAGCAAGAGGACAAGGCCTGCAAAAAGGTGACAGAGGAAGGCTGGGGGAGAATGGTGCCCAAAGCTAAGGGGATTTGGCATCACCAGAGTCTGAGGCTGCTGTTCAGTCAAGTGAGATGAATGAAAACATTCACTAGTGACGCAAGCCCTTTAGATAAAGGTCATTAGTAGAGTTAGCAAGAATCATTTGAGAGACAGACATGAGGGGAGCAAATGTTAAAATGGGTTAAAAAGAAAATGAAGGTAAGAAAACAGAAATAGCTGCAAGTGCATGTCCACTATCTCTTACGCATGATTCCAAAGTCCAAAAGCTCTAAAAAAAAATCAAGTTGTTTTTTTTTTTTAACTCGTTTGGAAGTAAAACCTGACCTGGACTGAAGTGAAGCTTTTTGCAGCCCTTACTTACTCCACTTAAAGTGAAAAGCCACACATTCCAGTGCAGAAATAACAATGTGATGATCATAGGGTGCTGCCCCAAATCCCATCGGGGTATCACACCACAGGTGTTAATGCTTTCTGAAATCCAAAAATTTCTGATTTCTGAGTCAAATCTGGTCCCAAGGGCTTAGTTAAGCAATTGTGTAGAGTCATATGGACCAATGACTCTTAAAAAAAAATCTGACTGGAAACAGGAGGAATGTGGTAGAATGGTAACAAAAATGTTATATGGGATCATCTGATGGAGAAAGCAAAACTGAGAAGGCCTGGTTCAAAGTATCAGGAAGAAAAAAGATCATGTCAGGTGTTTTAGAATTTCTGACAATACAGAAAGGGATGGGTCATAAAGCACAGGTAGAAACTGAACTAAAATAGGAGAAAGGCACTTTTACTACAATAGAAACCAGACTGGTACGTTGAGAAGCTACAAGATGAAAACTCCTAATAGTTAGTTCCTATTTTCTCCATAACATAGCAACTAGTTATCTGGTGAGTCTGAGGGTGATTGAGAAAAGTTAAAAGACTAGTGAAGCGAATAAGGCTTTCAATAATTTTTGCACAAAGAATGAGTTAAACACACACCAAAACAGGGGAACTGTTGGACAGTACTGAGATTTACAGTATTTAAAATTGAGATTTGCCCATTTAAGATTTGCAATAATGAATGTGCAGTGGAATCAATCTGCCTGTCCATATGACTTTTTCTAGCAATGTTCAGTAATTCAGGAAGAGGCACAAAGAAGATGCTGACTGCGAGTCATTCAGAGGTAGGTTTCTACTCAACAGATACAAAAAACAGGCAAAGAAAAAAAGGTGGTTGAATGGCAACAAAAGGGGGGAGTTACTGAAATTATAAATCATGAACTCTAAACTGGATTAAACAAAATGATAAAGGAAGAGTGCTGATGCACTGAAAGTTGGGGTCCAAAGGTTCAAGAAAAGTTCATGATAAGAAATACAACGAAGTGGTTGTGGTCAGAATGGGACACGTGATTTCATGATTTGAGGGGAGAGGAAATTGAAGGGAAGAAATTCATCAGTGATTTTCTGATGAAAGGTGAAGGTCACTGGAAATGAGCTGGTCAAGGAATTGCCAAGTTCAGAGCACTGGACTTGTTTTCCCACATGGATGCACAAGCTATGATCATGAAGAGCTCAGGGCATAAAAGAAAAGTGTAAATCAGCTGCCAAAGTCTTAGTGACCAAGGAACAGTAACTATGACATTGTTCAGGAGATGACATCAGTGAAGACTGGTTAGGGCAAAGACAGAAGCTTCAAAGGAGCCGGGATCTAAGGGGGAAAGAGAGAGTGAAGGAATATGGTTGGAAATGGCAGAAAAGAAAAGAAAGTTGACTTTCTAGACCTTGGAGTTTGAGAGGATATACGTGAACACAGGAAAACAGGTTGAGAATTCTGGAGGGGTTTGATTTCCATGATAAAAGCAGTTTCAAAATTCTAGCAAACTTAGAAAGGGGTGAGTGAATTAAAAGGGGGAAACAGAGCATGATGATCGGGGCGGGGGGATGAGGGAGTGGTGTGTGTAGGTGGGGAGAACACTCTGACAGATAAACAGGCACAGCAGATTTTGGACTCTGTCAAAATAGAGGAAAAGACTCAGAATACATAAAAATGTCTCAAGCCAATTAAGACAAGGTTAATTCCCACTTCTCCAGCATTTTTCCCCGATTATAAAATATTTATTAAGGTATACTTTAGGGAATATAGCGGAGAAGGCAATGGCACCCCACTCCAGTACTCTTGCCTGGAAAATCCCATGGATGGAGGAGCCTGGTGGGCTGCAGTCCATGGGGCCGCTAAGAGTCGGACATGACTGAGAGACTTCACTTTCACTTTTTCGCTTTCATGCATTGGAGAAGGAAATGGCAACCCACTCCAGTGTTCTTGCCTGGAGAATCCCAGGGGCAGGAGAGCCTGGTGGGCTGACGTCTGTGGGGTCACGCGGAGTCGGACACGACTGAAGTGACTTAGCAGCAGCAGCAGGAGGGAATATAGTGAATATAAAACTTAAGATAATTAAAACTAATTTTAATACCTTCTATTTTATGTATAAAAAAATCCCTTGACTCACTTACACATTTAGTACATTAAAATACTTTAACGGTGACTTTTATAAAAATTAGTTGCTCAATAAACAAAAGGTCTTTAAGCACAAAGAAAAGTCACAATATGAACTCATACTATTTCTGGCTGTGCTGTGCTTAGTCACTCAGTCACGTCCAATCTTTGCGACCCCATGGACTGTAGTCTGCCAGACTCTTCTATCCATAGGGATTCTCCAGGTAAGAACACTGGAGTGCGTATCCATTCCCTCCTCCAGGGGATCTTCCCAAACCAGGGATCAAATCCAGGTCTCCTGCATTGCACATAGATTCTTTACCATCTGAGCTACCAGGACTATTTCTAGGAATGCAGTAAATATTTTTCATTTCTGGCGATTTCTATCTACAGGATATCAAACTTCAAACCAAAGATGCAGTATTTCAAAAATTTGGTTATGTAAATGAAAGTCTTATTTAGGAAAAAAAAACAAACATGAATCTGAATATCAACCATTAAAGCAATGGTTCATAAACCTTTTTATTTTGGACAGACACCCCTTCGAAAAAGCTAATGAGAATAATGGGACACTTGTGAAGGAAAAATACACAGCACAGAAAATTCTGCATGCGATTTCAGCAGGTTCAGTAATTCCAACCCGAGAACTCTCCCCATGAGAGAGAACCTTACTTCCACCTATTTTGGAAATACGCTAATTCAATTTGATGTTATCAGTAACCGATAAAAGCATATGCTCAATATATTTTCTATTAAGCTGTTATTAACAGCAGTGTGATGTGGTTCCATTTATCCAACCACATTACACAGTTCCCTTCATAACTAGAATCAAGCTGATGACAAGTAAAATCTACTGACAAAGGTCAGAAATGAACTAATAACTAAAATAACCAGTCATGGATCAAGAAGAGATACATATATCCATCACATATAAATGTAAAATGTTTACTGTATTCCCTCATCTTCCCCAACCAACTAGAAATTCATTTTCTGTATAACAACCTCAAGAAATTGAGCATTTCAAGAAGTCCCAAAATAATGGGAACATGGAACGAGTTCTGGATGGAAAAAAGGAGCTTGGATTCTGTACTGCTCTGCCACAAATTAAGTGTTGTCTACCTTACAGTTTAAACAGTCTGTTTAATTTCACCAGCTTCAGTGTTCCCATCTACACAATGAAGTAAATTAAAAGGTTTCTAGTTCTGTGAATGCGTCTATTATTCCCAAACCATTAAGATAGCCCTTAAATCAAACAGCTCCTTAGGAGGTAAAGAAAAATATACCACTCCAAAGAAAAATTATCAATCAAAGTCCTCCCCCAAGTCATGTAAAACCCACCCACCAAATCATGCTCACCAAAAAGAAACATATTCTGAAGATTCATATATTAGTGTTTGGTCTCTAGCAGGATGAAGAACCGACCACCTTTTAGATTTTTTTTTTTTTCCGAAGAAAATAACAGCTATCCGGTTAATCAAGTCCAACTTGCTACATAGATCAAAAAAAAAAAAAAAAAGTCCCCAAAACAAAAACAAGGAACAAAGAAGTGACCACCTTAGTGGCAGGGTCTGTACTTCTTAATCAGCCCACCTACTTGTCCAGTTCACCTCTATCTCTAAAGCAAGGCCTTCTTCTGTTCCTAGTGGTTACCCCTTGCTGGGCTGCTTCCTCCAGAACTGGACTGCTTCCACTTCCTTCCTTCCTAGTAGATTTTAAGCTACTAAAATCTAAGTAGCAGAACTATTTAGATCTGTCTCTTGAACATGCAATTACCCAGGTCTCTTGACCTGAAGACTTTTTTCAATGTATATTCCTTTGTAAAGGATTCAAAGCTAATCTCCCTAGCTCTATGCAACTGTAACAGACTTGCTAAACTTAATGAAACTTGCCATTTACATAGCCACAAGATTTACCCTCTTCTGATTCATTCTTTTAGTCTTTAAAACACAATCAGTATTACAGTACTATACCTCTTTGAGGGTAGGAACTGCTTATACACCTGTCCACATAGTACCCAGCACATGACACAGTGCTCTGCTCACAACTAGCATTCAAGAAGAAGAGTTTAATGATAAACCCTTGAGGGTTTAAAATTTCAAACCATGAGTTCATCCCTATTGCTTCTGCAAGTGATCTTAGTTCTCTTCTTCAGGCAATAACCTCAGTTTACTTTCCACCTACCTCATGCAACTTAACACCAGCCACCTCCTAATGCTTAGGGATCTGGGCTCTAGAAGCCATTCTGACTCTTGCTATGTGTGCTCATGTAGGCTCTTCTGCCAGGGGTTGTATATGCTCTTTTACCTTCACAACAACCATGCAAAGTGAGTATAATTACTCCTACTTTAGAGAAACTAAGGTTCAAAACAGTTGCTTTGTCAAAATTATAGAACCTTGGGCAGTGACACAGCTAGATTACAAAAAAAAAAGATATGTATCACATGGTGATTAAAGAGCTTATACACTATTCTGAGACAATTATAAAAGCTGTGGAGATTAAGTTGTAGAAACAGTAAGCAACAGAATTCTAAGTATACATCTGAGTAATTAGGAACAACTTAACAAATGAAATGAGATTTGACTGAACCTGGAAAATAACACAAGAAAAGTCATTTTTAAGTGTTAATGGGGCAAAAGTTCTGAAAAAGAATGGGCAGTGACAAAAGACATTTTTAAAGACTATATAACACTGAAGCTTTGAAGGAAAGAGTTCTTTAAAAAAAAGATCTTTCATAGATTTATTTTCAAGGGCTATTTTCTCATGCAATAAGTAGAGAGTAAAACAAATAATATTAAATATATTAAATTAGGGAGGATAATTACTGTTTAAAATGGGAAAAGCTAAATTAAGAAGAGGTAAAACAAAAACCATAAAAACATATGTAATAATGATTACTCCATAAAATATGCTGCCATGTCTCATCTGTTTATAATTCCTTAACTTTCCCCTAGCCATTAATAAGGCATCCTCTTCTTCATTCCTAGGACACTTTAAACTCTATGGGTATCTTCCACCTTGCAGTAATCAATTCTAGTAAGTCTAACATGGCTAGAAATCTAAGGCTCTGCCACCAGAAAATTCATGAACTTGAGCCTAGACTGAGTCATCAAATACTCCAAAGACTGAGTTTATCCCATGGGCAAAATAAGGATATCACTACCTAAACCCTCTGCTGCTGCTGCTGCTAAGTCCCTTCAGTCATGTCTGACTCTGTGCGACCCCACAGACGGCAACCCAACAGGCTCCCCCATCCCTGGGATTCTCCAGGCAAGAACACTGGAGTGGGTTGCCATTTCCTTCTCCAATGCATGAAAGTGAAAAGGGAAAGTGAAGTTGCTCAGTCCTGTTCCAACTCTTCGCGACCCCATGGACTGCAGCCTACCAGGCTCCTCCGTCCATGGCATTTTCCAGGCAAGAGTACTGGAGTGGGTTGCTATTGCATTCTCCCACCTAAACCCTCTACCTGACAACAATTTTGTAACAAATACTGTATTTGTAAAAGCACACCAACTATTTTAAAATACTGTCAACTAAAAAAAAATTGTCAGATCTTATTCTTTGGAATTATGTCATCGTTCATAGAACATCCTTGCCAGAAAATTTCTACTTCAAAAATAACTGCTGAAATTCGTGGTCAATACATATTTACTGTCAAGTATCTTTAGTTTCACTGGATACTGCTGTACTCATTAACCTGTTTTATTTTTTTAAGTGATTTTAGTCAATTATAAGGTCAAAAAGTGCTGGAATAAACATGTACCTAGTCATAAACAGGAACACAAAAATTATACCTCAACTTGGCTTGAACCTAGTGTTTTCTTTTTTTTTAATTTGCTGAATTGTCTTCCCAGGTGGTGCCATTGGTAAAGAACCCACCTGCCAATGCAGGAAACATAAGAGACCTGGGTTCGATCCCTGGGTCAGCATGATCCCCTGGAGGATTGCATGGCAACTGATTCCAGTATTCTTGCCTAGAGAACCCCATGGACAGAGGAGCCTGAATGGCTACAGTCCATAGGACTGCAAAGAGTCGGAAACGACTGAAGTGACTTAGCACATGGCACATACAAGTCAGTCTAAAGAATACATTAAAAAAAAATGACATGGTATTACAAAATCCAATGGGACTACTGTGGGGGAAAACATGCTAAGCTAATGTTCACCTGAAAGAGTAAGGTGAAAGAATGAACAATAAAATTTTTTAAATTAAAGATAATGATAGTTGACTGGAACTACCAGATATCAATCATAAAGCTGAAATAATTAAAATGTGGTAATGGCACAAAAACAGCTTGATGAATTAGAATAAAGCACCTGCAAATGAACCAGTAGAAATATATTTATGTTCGAGATACATAAAAATAAGAATTAAATGTATGGAAAAATACATAGGAATATATAGGTTACAAGGGGCTTCCCTCATGGCTCAGCAGTAAAGAATCCAGCTGCCAATGCAGGAGACACAGGTTCGATCCCTAGGTCAGTAAGATCCCCTGGAGAAGGAAATGGAAACACGCTCCAGCATTTTTGCCTTGAAAAATCCCATGGATAGTGGAGACTGGTGGACTATAGTCCATGGGGTCACAAGTCGGACATGACTTAAGTGACTCAACAACAAAAATACAGGTTATGCACATTCCTCTAAAAAAGTAGGAATTTAACATATGCAAAGAAATGTTTCATATCAGCAGGAAAAGAATGGGTTATATCCAATATTGTATTGGGAATACTGGCTATTCACTTGGGGAAAAGACCCTATCATAGGTTTACAGTGTATCATATATAAATTCCTTAATGACTAAAGATATGAACATAAAGACAATATAAAAATATATTTAATTTTCAGGTAAGGAAGACTGACAAATTTTACATAAAAATTTTAAAATGTTTCCAAAAGACACCACAAGCAAACATAGTGTATGTGAGGAAATACACAGAAGGGGTTAATATGTATGTATAATATACATAAAGAGCTCCTAGAAACCAATAAATGAAAGTGAAAGTGAAGTCATGTCCGACTCTTTGCGACCCCGTGGACTGTAGCCCACCACGCTCCTCTGTCCATGGGATTTTCCAGGCAAGAGTACTGGAGTGGGGTGCCATTTCCTTCTCCAGATGATCTTCCCAACCCAGGGATTGAACCCAGGTCTCCCGCATTGTAAGCAAGACACTTTACTGTCTGACCCACCAGACAAAACCAATAAATAGACCAGTTCAAAATACACAACTCAAAGAAAGGTGTGGCAGAGGAAATGGAGTAGGGAGGGATGAGCAGAAGGGAGAGGAGGACTGAAAAGAGGAGATGGTAAAAGAAGAGGGGCATAGGGTTAAAGGGAGCAGAGGAATAAGTAGGATTTCTACTTTTTTTATTAGCATCCAGCATTGCAAAGGAAAATGGGAAAAGGGCACTATCTGACACCACTGGGAAGAGTACAACCTTTGGCAGGGTTATTTGATAAAAATAAAAAAGTTTACTCTATACATTGTATTTCTGGAAATGTGTCCTACAGAAATACGAACGCTACTGTGCAAACAATATATAAACAAGATTATTTACTGTGGTGCTGTTTGTAATGGCAAAATGATTGTAGATGTACGTCAATGAGGAAATGGTTAACAAATTATGATGCATCCAAACAAAGAAAAAATTTGTTTCAGAAAAAATAGTAAACGTACATGTACGGAAAGAAAACCATGAGGCTTTCCGTACAATGGGAAAAGCAATTGCAAAGATGCAATACAGCAAAGATGCTATACCATTGTGCAATTGGCATTAAAATGTCTGCTGCTACTGCTGCTAAGTCGCTTCAGTCATGTTCGACTAAGTGCGACCCCAGAGATGGCAGCCCAACAGGCTCCCCCGTCCCTGGGATTCTCCAGGCAAGAACACTGGAGTGGGTTGCCATTTCCTTCTCCAATGCAGGAAAGTGAAAAGTGAAAGTGAAGTCGCTCAGTCGTGTCCGACTCTTAGCGACCCTATGGACTGCAGCCCTCCAGGCTCCTCCGTCCATGGGATTTTCCAGGCAAGAGTACTGGAGTGGGGTGCCACTGCCTTCAAGAATGTAAATGAACTTTTAAAGTGATTACTTCGAGAGACGATATTAGGAAAGAGGAAGGACTTTTCATCTCAAAATTTATATACATCTATGCTACAATGACTACATATACCTTTTGTAATTAAAAATGTTTAAGTGAAAACCATATATATCAAAACATTCAAAACATTAAAAATTCTTTTCTATAATATTCTTCAGAGATGCTCTTGATTTATATTTCATATTTTGAAACAAAGGTACAAAGTTCACCCAATCAATCATCCAATGATTACTTTATATTCAGAATGCTCCAGTAAGGTTGAAAGTAACATTCTAAAGAATTTTGTCTTTTCGTGTTAAGTAACCTCTTGTTAGGTTCCAAGGCTTCCTGACAGCAAGGACTGAATCTTTTGAATTTTTCTATTTCTACAACTGAAGTATTTGATACAATGCATATCATTTATACATGTTTGCTGAATGCTGAACAAACAAAATTCCTAAAAGGAATGAAGGTGAAAACTAAAGGGAATTATAAATGGGACATCTTTGAACATGGAATCTTTTATTGGTGAAAAAAAAAATCATGGTAAAATCTATCCTCACTCTTAAATTTTCTAAAGCAGGATTTCTCACTCAACTACTGACATTTTGGACAGGATTATTTTTTTGTTGAAGGTGAAGCGGTGTATTACAGGATGCTTAACAGCATCCCCCAAATGTCTACAGAGCCAAATGTCTGCTGTGGGGCAAAATCACCTCCGGTTGAGCACTGCTCTGAAGAGTTATTAGCAAAAGAATTAAACACTTATGATACAGCCAATAACCATTCCATGTCAAAATCCTCCAGTCGACTCTCACTTGAGAGTATAGTAAAGGAGGAAGTCTACCTGCTGCCAGGTAGTCTGGGTTGAATCCAGGCCCTGAAACTTGACTGGCTGACTTCAAGTGAATCACTTCACTTCTCTCTGTGCCTAGTTTTCTTGTCTATAAAGTGGTAACAATATTAAAACCTACCTAATTGAGCGACTGATCTGATCTGAATGGATTAAGAGAATTTAATGAGTTAATACATGTAAAGGGTTTAGAGCAATACCTGGCATATATTAAGTACTCAATGATTCATACCATACTGAATCTATAGACACAAATTAATCTCAAACAATCATGCATTAATTCATGACAGGAAGGAGGGAAATGTTGGGTGACTCTCTACTAGGTACTAGGATAGACAGATCAAAGACATGACACTTAGGTGGCGCTACTGTCAAGAACCCGCCTGTTAATGCAGGCAAATGTAAGAGAGGTGAGTATGATCCTTGTGTTGGGAATATCCCCTGGAGGAGGGCATGGCAGCCCACTCCACTGGGTCCACAGGGTCGCAAGAAGTCGGACACGACTGAAGTGACTTAGCATGCACACACGCATAACCTCAAGAAACTTTATGTCTAACAGAGGTATCACACAAACATTATTACAATATGAACTGCTATAAAACAGACACAAAGACAATGCATAGGAAAGGTCCTAACCCACTATACTGGAAGAATTAGACAAGTTTCCTTCAAAAGATTCCTAGTGAATCGTGGAGGTAAAAATAAGGAATAGGGACTCAGAACCTGACACAATGCATACAACTGACAGCAGATCAGCATAGTTGGGAAATAAGAGATTAACTGGGTGAGGAGGACAGAAAAACTGGCAACTCATTAAGACCACATGTAACATTTAGGTATTTAACTTGATTTTGAAATGTAAGAGCCACTAAAAGAATCTCAACATTGGTAAGACATACCATATTGTGAATTAAAATGAATTGTGGAGGAAAGACTGAGGAAGAGCAGTTAGAAAACTGTTGTACTGAAATGCATAAGAAATTCTATTAATTGACCTAAGAATGATGGAGATGGAGAAAGGGTTATTTAAAAGCTATTACAAGATAAAATTAGGGACATTTGCTGCCTGAATGTATGTAAGAAAGTAAGAGAAAGAACAGCCACCAAATTTTCTAGCAAAGAAAAGTTGATTGCTATTACCAAGTAAATATATGACAGAGAACTAAAAGAAGTCTACTAGTCAGGATCTTGCTTCTCTTGGATGGTCTCTTATTCAAGTGCAAAATTAAGAGCAGTTCATTCTAAATGGACTGCCTCCTAAACAGAGAGATTGTCTATTTCATGTTTTTTTTAAACACTGCTTAGACACCATCTCAGGTCTTTAGAGTTTTTCCAAGTTACATTGTATCCTGTACGTGGCACTGGAGACACAAAGATGATTAACAGTCTCTGTTTTCAGGTAGCTTTCATTCTAGATGTGATGGACCTGTAAAATGACAAGGCTGATAGAAAACATAAACAAAGAAAAGAGAGTATTGCAGGTGATCACAAGTGCTATGACTATAGCTAAGTGAGTACCAGAGCACATGAAATAAGAGGGGACAAGCATGAAAGATAATACATTAACAAAATATGGTAATGAATTAAATGTTAGGGAGGCAGAAAATACAGATGTTAATCCCTATGACTCTAAATTAGATATGAATACAGAACACACTGGATCTGATATTTTCTTTCAAGACAAATAGAAATTAGATAGAAAGCTCGATAATCAAGTTTGCAAAGCTGAATGAGAGCACTATTAAAACACAAGTAACTTGAGACCTGGGAATGGATGAAATAACTTACAGAAAATGAAATGAGAAAGTAGTGAAGGTCCAATGAATGTACGCTAATAAAGGGAGAAAATAAGCACTCACATTCCTTGTTCAGTCCTTACATGAACTAAGGTTCATACAATCATGCAAATTTGCTGGTTTTATTAGAGATCATTTGGTGCTGTCCATCATTTTATAGGTGAAAACTTAAGTGGATTTCGAAAGATCATATGCCTGATAAATGAATTTTTCTCCAGGATATTTCACAGGCACCCTCTCCTTTCCACCCTGTTTCTGATTGCACATCCTCAGAACTTCATGGAAGTACATTTCCCAAGGTAACCAAATCAGATCTGTTTTGAAGTTAATAAATATACAAAACTTGCTAAGTCAAGCACCTCTATAAAATCTTAATGCTCTGTCTCAGTTCAGTTCAGTCGCTCAGTCGTGTCCGACTCTGAGACCCCATGAATCGCAGAACGACAGGCCTCCCTATCCATCACCAACTCCCGGAGTTCACTCAGACTCACATCCATCGAGTCAGTGATGCCATCCAGCCATCTCATCCTCTGTCATCCCCTTCTCCTCCTGCCCCCAATCCCTCCCAGCATCAGAGTCTTTTCCAATGAGTCAACTCTTTCCATGAGGTGGCCAAAGTACTGGGGTTTCAGCTTTAGCATCATTCCTTCCAAAGAAATCCCAGGGCTGAACTCCTTCAGAATGGACTGGTTGGATCTCCGTGCAGTCCAAGGGACTCTCAAGAGTCTTCTCCAACACCACAGTTCAAAAGCATCAATTCCTCGGTGCTCAGCTTTCTTCACAGTCCAACTCTCACATCCATACATGACCACAGGAAAAACCATAGCCTTGACTAGATGGACCTTTGTTGGCAAAGTAATGTCTCTGCTTTTCAATATGCTATCTAGGTTGGTCATAACTTTTCTTCCAAGGAGTAAGCGTCTTTTAATTTCATGGCTGCAGTCACCATCTGCAGTGATTTTGGAGCCCAGAAAAATGAAGTCTGATACTGTTTCCACTGTTTCCCCATCTATTTCCCATGAAGTGATGGGACCGGATGCCATGATCTTTGTTTTTTGAACGTTGAGCTTTAAGCCAACTTTTTCACTCTCCACTTTCACCTTCATCAAGAGGCTTTTTAGTTCCTCTTCACTTTCTGCCATAAGGGTGGTGTCATCTGCATATCTGAGTTTATTGATATTTCTCCCGGCAATCTTGATTCCAGCTTGTGCTTATTCCAGCCCAGCGTTTCTCATGATGTACTCTGCATATAGGTTAAATAAGCAGGGTGACAATATACAGCCTTGATGTACTCCTTTTCCTATTTGGAACCAGTCTGTTGTTCCATGTCCAGTTCTAACTGTTGCTTCCTGACCTGCATACAAATTTCTGAAGAGGCAGGTCAGGTGGTCTGGTATTCCCATCCCTTTCAGAATTTTCCACAGTTTATTGTGATCTACACAGTCAAAGGCTTTGGCATAGTCAATAAAGCAGAAATAGATGTTTTTCTGGAACTCTCTTGCTTTTTTGATGATCCAGCAGATGTTGGCAATTTGGTCTCTGGTTCCTCTGCCGTTTCTAAAACCAGCTTGAACATCAGGAAGGTCACGGTTCACATATTGCTGAAGCCTGGCTTGGAGAATTTTAAGCATTACTTTACTAGCATGTGAGATGAGTGCAACTGTGCAGTAGTTTACAATTTTCTGATTTTATTTATCTACTTAGATACTTCTGATCATGTTAAATTAGGAATTTTGATTTCATTTAGTATTTGCCGTTTCAAAATCTGCTAATATAGAGCCTCGAATTTAAATCATTCTCAGCTTAACATAGACGTTTCCAATTAGCAGAATTTTAATTTTCAGTGGGAAACTAGAAGGGTACGCTAGTCTGCCTCTAATAACAAACATCTGGATACAATCTTCTTAACCTTTTGCTTATGCTCATTTTAGGTGGAGAATGGGATATTTAGGGTCTAAAACATACATTATAGCATAATGCTATTAAATTTAGGTCACACACAATAATCCCAAATTCTTAAAAATGATAATTTCAGACCAAAGATATGACTTGAAATAAAAAACCTTTATTGTAAATCTTCATGTAGCATATATCATTTCTCATCTGTTTATTAGTATAAGTATGTGCCTTACCTCTCCAACTAACCTCTGAGCTCCAGAAGGATATTTTTAAATTTCTTTTCCACAAGAGCAAGTCCAGTGGCCTAATATATACTAAGCACTTGAATATTCACTAAGATTACATAATCTTATATATGGAAAGAAGTAATAGGTTCCCTGACTTAGTGATTCTCAGCTTGGAGAAGGTAGGTGCAAGCACATCCTTGCCCTCTTCCCCTTTGAAAAGCATTGTCACTGACTGGAACGGATCCTGACAAGAAAGTGGTACATCTCAGGTGTCCTGGGGCAAAAAAAAAAAAAAATTACTGTGAATGACTTGTCTAGTGTAAAACTAATTTTATAGATGAAGAAGTGAGGTTCACAATTTGTCCAACCTTGGTTAACATTCTTTGCAGATTATATCAATCTACCTTTTGTTGACTGGTTTCAGGTTCATTAACTAAAAATGTTTGAAGATGTCTCAAGTCAGGAAATTAGTTCAGATGATCTTTTACTGTTGCCCTCATACAATTTTTAAAAATAACTACTTAGCCTGTTCAGGGAGAATCTCTTCCCCACATATATATATATCATTAAACCTCTAAAATGTTTGAACATTTTAATACTATTAACCACATCAAATAGGATACTAGGTAATGAAAAACTGTTCTCTAGGAAGTAATATTCTTAAATTCAATTAAAAACAACCAAGGTTTGTTTGTTTCATATAAAATCTATAAACATGAGAGGTATTACCAGGGACATTTTAAGAAAATAAGCTTATTTATCTGCTGATTGTGTTAAGTAATTTCAAATTTAAATAGGACCTATAAAGATGTGAAAACATTATAACATTAATTTGTTTTAAATTTTATAATTTTTAATAAACATTTTTAAAGTATTCTCTGAATCAAACTGGGATTAAAAATTGACTCCACTTTTAAAGATGTGTGCAAGTAGATAGAAAATGAAGACAGGGAAAACAGAGCATACAAAATTGTATGTAAACTTGTATGTACAAACCCTACTAACATAGAGAATAAAAATGCATAAGGAAAATCCTAAAAGGATATGGCAAAACACAAGATTTTGTCTTTGGGTAAGAAAATCATAAGTGACTTTTTCCCCTTTTACTACGTTAAATATTTAGGAAAATAAGTTAATGGAGATTCGAGAAACTTTAAAAGGAAGAAATTATTTTTCATATTTATATGATTAAGACAGAAATTTACAATTTAAAATCATTCAAATCAAAACATCTAGAGTTTTAAAATATATATATTTTAGGTTTTTTTTTAAACTGACGTTTTCCAGGTAAATACATTTTTGCCATGAATCATTATAGTTCCTGTAAGTGTTTCAATACAGAAACACATGCAAAAAAAAAAGATTTTCAAAGAGTGTTAAATTTTCAATGAAAAATTATTTCAAATAGAAAATCATTTCATTGAATCTGAGTACACATATAAATTCTAGCTACTAGATATACATTTAGAGAGCACAACTAAGCTACAGAGAATAAATCACTTTCTTCAATATTACAACCACACTGGGCTTTGTTCAGTATAAATTATTTTTTTATTTTAAGGTATCCTTCATATAGCATAACCTGCCTCATCAAATCCATCACTCTGTATCCATCTCCTATGACACAGAAGAAAAAAATGTTTTATCCTAAAAAATATTCATTGGGATCAGCTTTCAATTTTCTATAAGTATCATTGAGCCAGTAATCTTAAAAATTAAAAACTTTTGATGAATAGATTTCAACTTTATATTAGGCTAGATTATATGCTTTGAAGTAGTATTTACAAAATTTTATAATCTATGTAATTAATTTAAATTATATTAGGAACAATAAGAGTTCTACCCCCTGGAAGAGAAAATGGCAACCCACTCCAGTATTCTTGCCTAGAATATCACTGTACAGTACAGGGAACTATACTCAGTATCTTGTAATAATCTACAAGGAAAAATAATCTGAAAATGAATATATATATATGTATATATATATAACTGAACTGCTTCACTGTATACCTGAAACCAATGCAACATTGTAAATTAACTATAATTTTTTTTAAAAAGATATGCAATAAGTCATAACCATCTCCAAACATCATCGTGAATCCAAAAGTGGGGCAGTCATTCCTAAATAAGAAAACTTGGTAAAATCCAATATTATCCAATATCCAGAAATGACTCCATAATAACGAATGTAATGAACTTTCAAGCAATTAGCAAAGGAAAGGAAAGGGAAACTAATGTTGTTTTAAGAGACTCCTACATGGAACAAACTGGGTTAAAGATGAATCATCTTAATACCTCGAGACAGAATATTTTTACCATTTCAAAAACAAATTTTAAGTCTCAGAGAAATCCAGTAATTTTACTAAGGTCATGCAGATACCAAATGAAAGAGCTAGGTTACAAAACAGTATTAATTTAATTCATGCACTATCAACCTTTTCTGCTATATCCCATGCTACCAGTCAGAGCATACAATCTGATGAATCTTTTCAATTCTAATGAAAATCTGAAAGAAAATACAAGTTCGACTATTTTTTTACACTTTACACAAAGACAAATTTTAGAGGAATTAAGTCTTAAACTCATATAATTTTCCCGAAAGAAAACAGAATATATACAACTTAGGCTTGATTTTTTTTTTAATCCAAGACTGCAACCTGTTTAAACAGAACCATATGAAGTTTTAAATTTTTCTGTAGAAATAAACCATAAATAAAGAAAATGAAAAGATTGGAAACATTTACAACGTATATGCTAATAAAAGATTAATATCTGTAATATAAAAATATTTTAATAATAAAAAGACAACCTAATTAAAAATGGGTAAAATATACATAACTAGCAATTCACAGAACAAGTTTAACGGCAAGTGAATATATGAAAACATATTCCACTTCATTAACAAAGCAATGAGACATCAATTTCTTACCTGTCAGACTGTCCAAAATCAAGATAAATAATGACACTAACTGCTGAGGGGAGGGATGAACCATACCACCACTCATTTAGCAAAGGCTGTATCTATTGGAAAGCAAGCAGTATACCTTTAAACCCAGCAATTCCACCACAGGGATCTCTCATAGAATCAAGAGCCCCAGTTTCTAAGGATATGTACACAGATGTTCTATAAACAGAATAGTTCACAGAAACAAAAACTGGAAATAAAATTAATGTCCTTTAGTATGCAATATACTGACTAAATGATAGCATAGCCATCCCACAGAATATGACATAATTACCAAAAAGAATGGGCTTCCCTGGCGGCTTAGTGGTAAAGAATCCACCTGCCGATGCAGGAGACCTAGGTTTGATCCCTGAGTAGGGAAGAAACCCTGGAGAAGCAAACGTCAACCCACTCTCGTATTACTGACTGAGAAATCCCAAGAACAAGCAAGCTTGAAGGGCTACAGTCTATGCAGTCACAAAAGAATCTGACATGACTTGGCGACTAAACAACAAGACTACATTGGAAATACTCCAGTTAACAGTGTATGACAAGGAAAATGAAAAGTATAGTACTTCTTTTCTTGTTTATAATAGTAATGAAAAAGCCCTCTACATATATGTGTTTATTTTTATATATGATTATGTGAAAATAAAGAAATACATGGAAGAATTTATATCAGGCTGTTAAAAATGGCTAAGAGAGAAGTTAAGTCATCTCTCCAAAAGGGCTTACATAAAAAGTAAGGGCTTTACATAAAGTCATGAATGACTTTAAAAAACCAAAAAACTCAGTGGAAGTAAATATAAGTCCCTAATGAATTAGACTTTAATATATAATCACTTTTTAAGACATTTGTTCCTTAGATAGTAGTAAGAAAACACTTTATTTCTTTGAACCAAGTTCAGTTATCACTTGTTGAGCATGCTCTATGTGCCAGACACTGTGCCAATTTTATTACACGGGTTATTTTACTTATGAGTGTGTGCTCGCTCAGTCATGTCTGACTCTTTGCGGCCCAATGCACTGTGATCCACCAAGCTCCTCTGCCTATGGAACTTTCCAGGCAAGAATACTGGAGTGGAGTGCCATTTTCTACTCCAGGGGATCTTTCCGAACCAAGGATTATACCTGTGTCTCTTGCATCTCCTCCACTGGCAAGCAGATTCTCTACCACTGGCGCCATCTGAACTTCTAAAGTTAGGTACTGTCTTCTTATGAGTGCAATGAAGTGCAAGTGTTAGTCACTCAGTCGTGTCCAACTCTTTGTGACCCCATGGACTGTAGCCCGCCAGGCTCCTCTGGAATTCTCCAGACAAGAATACTGAAGCTCCTTCTCTAGGGGATGATCCTGACTCAGGGATCAAACCCGGCTCTCCTGCATTGCAGGCAGATCCTTTACCATCTGAGCCAACAGGGAATAAATGACACTTTGGACACATGCACCATGGATACAATTTTTAGGGACACAAAAATGACTCTCAGCACAACTCCTCCCTCCCACCAAAGGAATAATCTCTCTTATCTACTCCATTAATGAATGAAAACATCAATAAGAATATAAAATCCTTCCTTTATACAATAATGCTATCAATGCTATTATGATTAACAATTAAATGAAAGAAATAAATTACTATAATTTTCCTGAAACTTCACAATATGTACTAAAAGCACCGAAACTGTCTATACCTTTTTATCCAGCAATCTTACTCTTAAAAAACCTTGAATAAAATAACTGGAAAAAAAAGCACAAAAATGTTTACTCAAGTATTTTTGGTAAAATTACATTGAAAAACTTAAGTCCTACAATAGGTGTTTAGTTAGATAAAATAATAATATTATGCAGCCTAAATTTATTGGCATACCAACAAAGGTCTGAGTAGTTGCTAGGGACTTGAGAAGGGGAAAATGTAGAGTTGTTAAATGAGTACTGAGTTTCACTTTATAAGATGGAAAAGTTCTGGAGACTGGTGGCATAACAATGTGAATATACTTAACACTACTGAACTATATGCTTAAAAACAGTGAATAAATTTCATGCTATCTGTATTTTACCACAATTGAAAACAGAATTTACCAAAGTAAAACAAAATTTTAAGTCTGCAGTACATGATTAAGTTAAATGGGTTAAAAAATGAAGTGGCCCCATTTTTTAAAAAAAAGAACTAATATGTCTTATATGAAGAAAAACACACACAAACTATAAAAGAGGACTTTAGTATATTAGAAGCATTTTATTCTGAATTTTGGCTCCACCATTCACTAGTTTTATGGCCCTGGGTAAGGTGTTTAGCCATTTTCAGCCTCAGAGCCTCCTGGTGACACTAGGATTAAAAAAAAAAGAACACCCCTACTCAACATGATTTATTAAATATTGAGTACATTAAATGTGATAAATGAATCAGTATAAAGAGTTTAGTACAATATTTGGTGTGTAGTAACTGTTTTACAGTGGTCATGTATGGATGTGAGAGTTGGACTATAAAGAAAGCTGAGCGCAGAATTGATGCTTTTGAACTGTGGTTTTGGAGAAGACTCTTGAGAGTCCCTTGGACTGCAAGGAGATTCAACCAGTCCATCCTAAAGGAGATCAGTCCTGGGTGTTCATTAGAAGGACTGATGTTGAAGCTGAAACTCCAATACTTTGGCCACCTGATGCGAAGAGCTGACTCATTGGAAAAGACCCTTATGCTGGGAGGGATTGAGGGCAGAAGGAAAAGGGGACGACAGAGGATGAGATGGCTGGATGGCATCATCGACTCAATGGACATGGGTTTGGGTAGACTCCAGGAGTTGGTGATGGACAGGGAGGCCTGGCATGCTGCGGTTCATGGGGTTACAAAAAGTCGGACACAACTGAGCAACTGAATTGAAGTGTTCATCAATACTGCCTACCATTACTGTGTAAAGGCATCAAAATACGAATAGTTCTGAATTCTGAATAAAGGGATTAAGTATCCACTGGCTCATTTGGACTTTCTAGTTTTACTCAATAAACACTAACATGTATTATTTAAGCATGTGCTTAAAGATGGCACCAAGCTAACAACTATTTAAAAATTAAAATTCTTCAGGATTTTTAAATCAAACAGAATTGTTGGTTTGCTTAAGGAATCAAAGACAACACAGTGACTTAAAATTTAATGAACTACAAAAGGACTTCATATTATATGACCACTAATTTACAAGGATTTAGAAACTGTTATCAATTCTCTATATGCTGCTAAGTCGCTTCAGTCGTGTCCGACTCTGTGCGACCCCATAGACAGAAGCTCACCAGGCTCCCCCGTTCCTGGGATTCTCCAGGCAAGAACACTGGAGTGGGTTGCCATTTCCTTCTCCAATGCATGAAAGTGAAAAGTGAAAGTGAAGTCGCTTAGTCGGGTCCGACTCTTAGCGACCCCATGGACTGGAGCCTACCAGGATCCTCCGTCCATGGGATTTTCCAGGCAAAAGTACTGGGGTGGGGTGCCATTGCCTCCAAAACCTCTAAGTAATATAGTAGAAAAATAGTTGAATATAATTTTGAAGTACCTCACTAATGATAAAGCTGATTCCCCCAACAAGAGATTTAATTTTATTCTTAAGTTACACCAAGAACCACAAAACAAGATTAAGTTTACAATATAAAAACTTGTTGCAAGTAATAAATAACAATGAAAAGTATGTTCAACTAACACAACACTGTAAATTAACTATACTTCAATTTTAAATAAATCAAAATAAAAAAATTTTTTAAAGGATGTCCAAGTCCGAAAGAACTCAATTTGAGTTACAATTTGCTCTTAATAGCTGTGAAGTATGGCAAATTATTTATTTCATATGAGCCTCAGTTTCTTCCACCTACCTCACAGATTCTTATAAAAACCAAATAAAATATATACAAAGCCTGACACAAAGTTCACCTTCAATGCATCAATTCACTTCCGTATCTCCCCTTGAGAAGTGGCAGCTTCCAGAACAGAACACTTTTAAACACAGCCAAGGGAAAACACCTTGGCTATATCTGGTGCTTCTATTAAATCAGACTTAGCTCCTGAGGGGCTACTATAAAATTCTAGGGAAAAGTCTAGGGTATAAATCTATGTCCCCAATGGCTACCATATTTTTCTGACAAAAAGTGAACATGCAATAAATGCTAGCTAAATTGAACTGTATTTATCAGTTCCCATTCTAATCCATCCTAATCCCTAGCTAAATACTCAGCAATTCTTTCACCCAAAAAAATATTTAAAAGGATTTATAATTACCTTGGAATGAAACAAGAAAGTATATACAAATATATGTAATCTGATTATAATTTCTATGGTTTAAAAAAACAAGGTAATTAGGATGAAAAGAAAACTCTATTTAACATCCATGCAATTCTTACATGGTACTGCCTATACAAAGAAGACAGGCTGTTTTGAGAGTCTAAAGCAAATTATTTTTAAATTAAGCAATTAGTGCTTCAGTTTTTCCAGTGTAGGTGTATACACAAAGAGAATCTTAAGACATATCTGAGAACATTCTGAACTACTTAAGTTTTTAACTGAAATAAACCACTTCCTTTAGAAGCCCACATAATTTTAAAGCAGAAAGCCAATTAGTTCTGAAGCTTTCTGTGCAAGTATAAAATTCTTCTAACTGCTTCAATAAAATTACTCAGTGAAAAATTAATGAGAAGACTTTTCAAAGAAAAATACACTTAGAAGAGGAAATCAAAAAATTCCAGCTAAATATAACTCCCTATAAAAAGATTAAGGCAAAATAAAATATATATTTAAGTACATTAGTGAAAAGTTCATATAGATTCAGAACTGTTCATAACATGCTGTATTAATAATTTTTCTTTGTAAGGTACCCTTTTCAAGTTAATCATAGTCTGTACTTCAAGGATTAAAATCTCATAATATATTTGACCTGAGAAGGGAGAAAAAGAGGTTACATATCCTCCTAAAAATTTAATATCACTATTATGTCTATTTAGTTACTTAGGTTATGCTGAAGAAAGAGACAAATAAAGTGCAGTAAGTTAAAAAAAAAAAAAAAAAAAAAAAGGCCTTATTGCAAGTGTCTACAGCTCTGCTTTATCTTTAATTTCTTGTAATCTTCTCTAGGGAACAATCTGCCACTGAGAAGCAAGGCTAGACCATGATAATCATCATCTGAGTACAGTTACAAATAATACTTTATGGATATTCAAATAGTAATATACACTATAGTAGATATCCACTATATAACATTTAAGAGACTATTAATACTACAAAACTAGCAAAACAATAACTGCAAATTAACTATATCCTCATGTAAAATTAGGCCCTATTTTGTAAATGAAAACTTCACTTGAAAGGTAAAACCAGAATAAATTCAAAAGGGAAAGGAACATGATACATAAGAGGTTTCTAAACAGTATGAGCAAACCAATTCTACTCAAGACAAATTTTAGTATTCAAGTATATTTCTCCAAATAAGGAAATCAAATATATTTCTCCAAACCCTCCAACACTTGTAAACAATGACTTTTCTTAAAGCTATGATTAACGCAATGGACATTCCAATTCTAAGAACCATATAAATGCTAAATGTATTTTTTTGGCCACACCACATGGCATGTAGGCTCTTACATCTGTGACCAGGAATCAAACCTGTGCCCCTGCAGTGGAAATGTGGAGTCTTAACCACTGCTTGGCCAGGGAAGTACCTAAAATATTAAATTTAAATTATGCGTGATTCCTTCCTCCGTATTTGTGGACCAACTACTTTTTCTTTAATGTTTACTTTTTTTTAGATCAAGTATTTTTCTAAAAGAATCTAAATAAACCCAGTGTTAGAAAAAGCCTCAACAGCAATCAAAAGAGTTAAAATGCTTAATTTTACAAAGAAGCATTCATTGTGTTGACAACTTTCTCTTCTAAGTTGGTTGACTAATTATAAAATTTTAGAGCATAAATAGTAAGATTCTTCTGCCCAGAATTTTCCTTTCAAACAATAATAATATGTGCATTTCAATTTCTGGATTTCTTTCTGAAAAAAAAAAAAAAATGCTACTTAGTTCTATAGTTTTGGTAGTGAATCCCTCCCCTCCTGGTAGGTTTAAGGCGACAAAAAACTATCAACAGAAAACAGATTGTCCCATGATTTTATCCCTAAATATATACTCCTTTAGCAGTTCACCCATACAAATGTATAGCAAAATTACATGATAACCTAGTCTAAGGTTATTTATACTTGCTATAATGGTTCAATATTACATATGCTTATAAAATGAACTCAAATGTTATCTAAGTTAAGGAGACACATAAATATTTAATACATCACCTTAGAAATTGAAGAGTTCTAACTTATTACAGGATAAAAGGTTAATTTTCACAGAGACATTAAGTTCTCATTCCAAAATTCTAAGAATACAAATATACTGAGGGATTTTCCTGTTAGTAGAGTAGTTAAGAATCCACCTTTCAATGCAAGGGATATGGGTTTGATCCCTGATTGAGCAACTAAGCCCATCATACTCAATGCTACAACCACTGAGCCCAAGCTAGAGCTCAAGTGCTACAACTAGAGAAGGCCTGGTGTGCCGAAACAAAGCGCACACACACCTCAGAGGACCCAGTGCAGCCAAAACACATGTGTGTGTATATATACTCCCAAATAAGTGTAATAAAAAAAAGCTTTCTCCTAGACTTCAGTGGTATGTCACCACAAAGATAGGATGCTATGGTCAAGGGAATTATTATACCTAAGCATCTAAGTTTTTGGAACAAGGTCTGTCGTATCACATACCCCAAAACAAATTATTCACAAACTTCTCAAGTTATCTAGCTTCACAGCTGTTTGGGGCATTTAATCTAATCAAGTGTTGCTGGGAAGACTTGTTATTTAGTTGCTAAGTCAGACTCTTCTGAAACCCCATGGACTGTAGCCCACCAGGCTTCTCTGTCTATGGGATTTCCCAGGCAAGAATACTAGAGTGGGTTTGCTGGAAAGATATCCAGTTAAAAAGACAAAGTAAAGCTGTTTCTCTCACTTTTCCCCTCAAAAAAAATACCCTCCCTACACACACACACACATACACACAAACACACACAATAAAAGAAAAGATGATAAAAAACAAACAGAAGAAAAAAGTAAAAAATAAGCCAGCAGAGCTTACAAGAAATACAGATTGAAAAAAATCAAAACAAACAAAAAATACAACTACTTTCAGAAATTTAAAAAGCCATGCTAGAAGTATATATGATAGAAAACTGTAGACAATGTCTGCAAGACCCTCCAGAAATAAAGACAAACCAAGGACTATTATTTCTAATGCAGATATAGGTCACAGAATCATTTTAATATATTCAACAACTTGGGGAAAATTTCAAATGAATATTTTGGGAAGAGGGGAAGGTGAGAGATGGAAAAGATGTCAAATAAGTGATAAATAGAGGCCTAAACACGAGAAACCAATTGAGCTTAATATAACTACAGTTGGTTAAAAACTAAGGAAAATTTGAGTACAAAATCTAAGGAAAGTGTTAAAATTTCTGGCACTACATTAAATAATATGACTAAAATCATCAGGAGATAAAAGGTCAAGTATGAAGAAGTATAACTCTGATGAGCTCAACTTTTAAAGTAAGGACTCATCAAAGAACTGATTAAAGTTAGTAATTCAGTTAATAAGGTTTAAAAAAGAGGTATAAATACTTCCCCTAAAAACTTAAAATATTAATAAAAATTATAAGAGGAGGTGAAGTATGTGTGTCAATTTCTTCATCTTTCATGAGAGAGCAGTACATACATACTGTTTAAAGTTGACAAATTTTTTAAAAATGGTAACGTATTATTCTATAAAATTTGAAAAGTAACAGAAATATATTTTGGATTAGTCAGACAGAATTTATATTACTGACATTAACCTATGAAATAATGATAAAACTACACTGGACAACAACGAAAAACTGAATAAACTTCAAAAAGTAAAATGTACCAACCACATTCTCTGATGACAGCACAATGAAATAAAAAATTATAACAAAAATAGCAAATAAAAATCCCACAGCAAACTGGGATTTAAGAAAAAAAGAACATTTCGATTCTTGGCTTAAAAAGAAAATCAAAATTAAAATGGGGATTATCCAGAAAGTGAAAGTAGAGAGTGAAAAAGTTGGCTTAAAGCTCGACATTCAGAAAATGAAGATCATGGCATCCGGTCCCATCACTTCATGGGAAATAGATGAGGAAACAGTGGAAACAGTGTCAGACTTTATTTTTCTGGGCTCCAAAATCACTGCAGATGGTGACTGCAGCCATGAAATTAAAAGACGCTTACTCCTTGGAAGGAAAGTCATGACCAACCTAGATAGCATATTCAAAAGCAGAGACATTACTTTGCCAACAAAGGTTCACCTAGTCAAGGCTATGGTTTTTCCTGTGGTCATGTATGGATGTGAGAGCTGGACTGTGAAGAAGGCTGAGCGCCGAAGAATTGATACTTTTGAACTGTGGTGTTGGAGAAGACTCTTGAGAGTCCCTTGGACTGCAAGGAGATCCAACCAGTCCATTGTGAAGGAGATCAGCCCTGGGATTTCTTTGGAAGGAATGATGCTAAAGCTGAAACTCCAGTACTTTGCCCACCTCATTCATGCGAAGAGTTGACTCATTGGAGAAGACTCTGATGCTGGGAGGGATTGGGGGCAAGGGGAGAAGGGGACGACAGAGGATGAGATGGCTGGATGGCATCACTGACTCGATGGACGTGAGTCTCAGTGAACTCCGGGAGTTGGTGATGGACAGGGAGGCCTGGCGTGCTGTGATTCATGGGGTAGCAAAGAGTCGGACACGACTGAGCGACTGATCTGATCTGATCTGATCTGATCCAGAAAATAACAATAGCTCTAAAAGAATACAGAAAATAGTTAACTAAAAGAATCCACGTTACAGCAAATACAGTTTTCATAAGAAAAACAGTAGCTACAGAGACAAAAGTTAAGAAAGAGTTTGGGAACAATGCATATCAACTTCAAGGGAGTAGGGAGAAACAAGAAAAGTACAGGACTCGGATTTCAATCTAACAATATATTCTTAGAACAAAGACAAACAAATACCAGAAATGTGTAATGCAAAATGCTACCTTCTGTTCAATCTAAATGGCAAGTTCATAAGTACGTGATACATTATTCTCTGTGTTTGACATTTCATAAATGACTACTAGTAGACAATGTTTGCTACAATGCAAAACAAAATCATCTGTCAACCAGATGAAATAGATCATTTACTCAGAAAATTAAAACTTCCCAAGCTGACCTTAGAATATTGAGAAAGATAATTCCTATCATAAAACAAATAATTTCACTGCCCTTGAAATTATAAGAATAAAAAAAATTCTCAATTCTCTAAAAAACTATCACAAGAGAAACCAAAACATGACAAACACATGCACACAATTGTATAATTTTATGAACATACAAAACAATTTTAAATAAAATATTTTCAAATAAAATCCATTCCATTAAAAAAAAAAAATTTACCACGACCAATTAGGAATGTTCCAGTATTACAAGACTGGGCCAATACTAGAAGCTCCATTTAATAATGTAATGTTTAGTGCCTAATGAAGACAGTTTATTTTTTTCTCACCTTTGACTGTGTGGATCACAATAAACTGTGGAAAATTCTTAAAGAGATGGGAATACCAGACCACCTTACCTGCCTCCTGTATGCAGGTCAAGGGGCAACAGCTGGAACTGGACATGAAATGGACTGGTTCAAAATTGGGAAAGGAGTATGTCAAGGCTCTATATTGTCACCCTTATTTAACTCCTATGCAGAGTACATCATGTAGGAATGCCAGGCTGGATGAATTACAAGCTGGAATCAAGATTGCTGGGAGAAATTTCAGCAACCTCAGATATGCAGATGATACCACCCTATGGCAGAAAGCAAAGAGGAACTAAAGAGCCTCTTGATGAAGGTGAAAAGGGAAGGGTGAAAAAGCTGGCTTTTATAAGTCAACATTGAAAAAAGGAATATCACAGCACCTATTCCAATCACTTCTTGGCAAATAGATAGGGAAAAAATGGAAACTGGGACAGACTTTATTTTCTTGAGCTCCAAAATCACTGCAGATGGTGACTGTGGCCATGAAATTAAAAGACACTTGCTCCTTGGAAGAAAAGGTATAACAAACTAAGACAATGTATTAAAAAGCAGAGACTTCACTTTGCCAATAGAGGTCCATATGGTAAAAGGTATGGTCTCTCCAAGAGTCATACCGATATGAAAGTTGGACCATGAAGAAGGCTGAGCACCCAAGAATTGATGTCTTCACACTGTGGTGCTGGAAAAGACTCTCAAGAGTTCCTTGGACAGCAAGGAGACTAGTCAATCCTAAAAGAAATCAACCCTGAATATTTATTGGAAGGACTGATTTTGAAGTTGAATCTCCAATAACTTTGGCTACATGACGTGAAGAGCCAATTCACTGGAAAAGACCCTGATGCTGGAAAAGACTAAAGGCAGGACGAGAAGGGGACGACAGAGGATGAGATGGTTGGATGTCATCACTGATTCAATGGACATAAGTTTAAGCAAACTCTGGGAGATGGTGATGGACAGGGAAGCCTGGCATGCTGCAGTCCATGTGGTAACAAAGAGTCGGACACGACTTAGCAAATGAACAACACTAAATGAAAAAGAAGACTAAAAAACAAGACAGGCTATAAGACATTTAAAAATTAACAGTAATATAAAGCTACAGTAATTGAAAATTTGATACTGGCACAGAACAAGACAAAGAAATAGAACAGCACAGAGTCTCAAAAAACCCAAGACAGATGGAGAGAGAAAATTTAGCATACATCAAAGATGGCATTTCAAATCAGGTTAAAAAAGAAAAAGGACATGTAATACTACAAAAACTAACTGTGAAAAACTGAGCTATTGAAAAAGGAAAAATGTTGGAAACTATGTTTCTTCTTTACCCACTGTAGTAGCTAAATCAAACACTCAAATGTTTTTTTAAAAAAAGAGAGAGAACCTGCTAAACACAGAGAAGAAGCAATTTTTTTAAATTATCTTGTAGTAAAGTAGAACTTTCAAACAAAAAGCCATAAAAGATTAGTAAACTTTAATATACTTTATTACGTTTACTTTTTAATATACCTTATTATTATTAAATATTCTATATTATGAATATCAAATTATTATTTAATAGTTTATTAATTTATGTTACAAATTTTAATATGAATTAGAAACTTAATATAAAATTTTAATATTTATATATATAAAATCAACAATTTGTCTTATAAATGATCTAAAAGATGACAAAGAAAAAATATTTTCCATGCACATAACAAAAGGAATAATTTTCTTACAATTTAAATATAAAAATCAAATTTATTAAATACACATACATATATTCCTAGAAGTCATTATGAAGGAGAGCCAGCAGAAAAATCGTCAAAGATTAGGAATAGGTAGTTCTAAAAAATACAAATAGAATCAAACATGTGACAAAGTAGTCAGTTTCACTCATTTAAGACATATAAACAAATGATAAGAATACTTTCCAATTATCAGGTTGGCATAATACCCAAAAGAGCAATAATCCTATCTGTGAGAGTTTGAACAAAACGCACTCATAAACTTGTGTGGAAAGGAAATTAGCACAGGTTCTATTAAGGACAATTAGACAATATCTATCAAAAATTTTAAAGTACATACTTCTGGGCCTAGAAAATCAATCAGTAGAAACACAGGATGTTCATTCAGGAGTCAGTAGTGATAGCAAGAAAATGTTAACAGGGACTATTTAATGCATCAGATCAGATCAGATCAGTCGCTCAGTCGTGTCCGACTCTTTGCGACCCCATGAACTGCAGCACGCCAGGCCTCCCTGTCCATCACCAACTCCCGGAGGTCACTCAGACTCGCATCCATCGAGTCAGTGATGCCATCCAGCCATCTCATCCTCTGTCGTCCCCTTCTCCTCCTGCCCTCAATCCCTCCCAGCATCAGAGTCTTCTCCAATGAGTCAACTCTTCGCATGAGGTGGCCAAAATATTGGAGTTTCAGCTTTAGCATCATTCCTTCCAAAGAAATCCCAGGGTGATCTCCTTCAGAATGGACTGGTTGGATCTCCTTGCAGTCCAAGGGACTCTCAAGAGTCTTCTCCAACACCTCAGTTCAAAAGCATCAATTCTTCGGCGCTCAGCCTTCTTCACAGTCCAGCTCTCACATCCATACATGACCAAAGGAAAGATCATAGGCTTGACTAGGCGAACCTTTGTTGGCAAAGTGATGTCTCTGCTTTTCAATATGCTATCTAGGTTGGTCATAACTTTCCTTCCAAGGAGTAAGCGTCTTTTAATTTCATGGCTGCAGTCACCATCTGCAGTGATTCTTGAGCCTCCCAAAATAAAGTCTGACACTGTTTCCACTGTTTCTCCATCTATTTCCCATGTAGTGATGGGACCAGATGCCATGATCTTCGTTTTCTGAATGTTGAGCTTTAAGCCAACCTTTTCACTCTCCACTTTCACTTTCATCAAGAGGCTTTTTAGTTCCTCTTCACTTTCTGCCATAAAGGTGGTGTCATCTGCATATCTGAGGTTATTGATATTTCTCCCAGCAATCTTGATTCCAACTTGTGTTTCTTCCAGTCCAACATTTCTCATGATGTACTCTGCATATAAGTTAAATAAACATGGTGACAATATACAGCCTTGACGTACTCCTTTTCCTATTTGGAACCAGTCTGTTGTTCCATGACCAGTATTCTAACTGTTGCTTCCTGACCTGCATACAGATTTCTCAAGAGGCAGATCAGGTGGTCTGGTATTCCCATTTCTTTCAGAATTTTCCAGTTTATTGTGATCTACACAGTCAAAGGCTTTGGCATAGTCAATAAAGCAGAAATAGATGTTTTTCTGGAACTCTCTTGCTTTTTCCATGATCCAGTGGATATTGGCAATTTGATCTCTGGTTCCTCTGCCTTTTCTAAACATATGGAATTCTACGCAGCTTTTAAAAGAATGAGATTGATGTCTATATGCTGGTAAGGAAAAACCTGCAATATACTTAGCATGCTAAGTGATACAGATATTGAAGTGTTACAGTATCCTCCCATTTGTATAATGATATGTATACAAATTTGATATGTCTAACACACAAATAGTTCCAGAGAAATATAAATATTTTTTTTATAGATTTGCTTTACAGCTTCCTCTCGGGAATAAGATACGGGACAGTATTTAAGAGTGAAACTCACTTTTTACTTTAAATTCTTTCCTACATGTATGTGCCAGATATATTCTAAGCTGGGAATATAGCACTAAAGACCACACATTCATAGAAGCTGCACTGTGGTGGTGGGGTAGGGGGATTACAAAGAAGAGGAGGGAAATAAAACTGTGTGCACACACGATGACAGAGGATATAAAGATTGTGGGGAACAATAAAGCAGGGTTACCAGAGAAAGGGGCAGAGGTTATGATCTTACATGAGGTGGAAATAAAAAGGAATACGGTGAATAATGGGTATACAAGATGATTCCCCTATCCCAGGATTAGGAGTAAAGTGATATATAAACTACAGCCTCAAGATTTAATTGCCAGGAGGACAAATGGAGGGGAAAGGGCAAAGCACTATAGCAGCAGAGGAAACTCAGGTAGGTTTTCTTGGGTGGATTTGGGTAGTGGGTAACACAAAGAGAAACCAGATGACAAAAGGTCTTACAATAAAATGAAGGGTTTAAACAGGGCAACAGAAAATTAGAACTACATTTTGGAAAATTCACTCTACCTGTATTGCAGAAAGTGTCTGAAAGAAAATTAACTGAGAAGTAAAGAAGCCAATTAAATATTTTAGGAATTCTGCCCAAAGCTAATAGTCTTTAAGAGAAAAAGCAGTAATAAGAGCAAAGAATATGGATCGAAAAATGGACAATCAATCCGTACTTGAGGATTCCATATTCATGGATTCAGCTATCACTAAAAACCATGACTTTCAGCACTTTCACAGTCTCTTGTGGACAGTGTAGAACAGTAAAAAATTTTACTATCCCAACATGCATGTTCCCAACTGAGGTCAAATAATACGCATTCTGCCTTCTTGTTTCAACTCTCATAAAGCAGTATCCTTTTTGATGACCTCTTAAATGCCACATTTTTCACCCTGTGGTATTGGTGATTTTGCTGTTTAAAATGGTCCCCAAGAGTAGTCTGAAGCATTGTCTAGTGTTAAGCACAAAGCAGCTGTGATGCATCTTACAAATTAAAAAGATGCATATAGATAATGTTAGTGTTAGGCATTAAGTTATAGTGCTAATGGCTATGAGTTCAATTTCAATGAATCAATAATATATGAATAATATATATTAAATAAAGTGTCTTTAAACATACATAAAACAAGGTCATGTATTGATTGTTTGACAAAAATGTTCTGACCAGAGGATCACAGGAACCTAACCTTGTATTTTTTATGGGAGCAATGGTTCAGTTTTTGCTAAGTCAGTGTCTGCCTTTCACTCAGTGTTCACTCATTTATGACTTTATAAAATGTAACTACCACAAACAAGAACAATCAACTGTATATGTACACACATATAATTACTTATTAGTAAAGAAGAAATAATAGGACTGGAATCAATTACAGGGCTTCCCAGGGGCCTCAGTGGTAAAGAATCTGCCTGCTAAGGCAGGAGACTTGGATTTGATCTCTGGGTCAGGAAAATCCCCCAGAAAAGGAAATGGCAACCCACTCCAGTATTCTTGCCTGGAAAATCCCATGGACAGAAGAGCCTGGCAGGCTATATAGTCCATGGGGTCACAAAAGAGTTGGACATGATTTAGCAACTATACAACAACAATTATAAGAAGTAAAGGAGGGAGCAAAATCAACGATGATGCTACCTAGGTTTCTGGCTTGAGCAACTAGGAAGACACTGATATTGCTAATAAAGAGAGGAAACAAGAGGAGGTCGCAGCTTGGATCAGGAAGACAAAGATGTCAGCTTCGGAGAGTGTAATGTCATGCATCCCATACACACTGCAATAAATGTAATTATGTGTTTAAGTACCCATTTTCCCATCCCATTTGAGAATCACGTCTTTGATCATCTCCAGCTATGTCCTATAACTAGAAGGATGCTTTCCTTTAAGTCATATAAACCAGGCATGTCAACATCAGAAATGTGTACTTTATCAAATGTTTTATTTTCCACTGCCATCTTTGCAATTATATTATCCATATTCACCATAATCTATACTTTAAGAATGTTTCTATGTGAGTCCTCCAAAGTAAAAATACAAATTTGTTTGTATTCTTTTGGAATACAAACTTCTTTTGGAAAATAAGAATTCTAAATGATAAATATCTTCAAACAAAGTCTGCACAACCAGGTAGTGCATTTTTCAACTTGTTTACAGAAACCTTTATCATAAATTATTAAAATATCACTCTGAAATATTAAGCTTATATAAAAAATCCTAATGGATAAATTGTGATGTTTCCACACCTGATTTTAGAAAACCCCAGAATTATAATTTATTCCGATGTGGCTTTTACAAAAATGTATACATACATTCAAAATGTGACAAATCTTTTGCATCCTAGAAATTAAAATTACAATATACAACTGCATACACTGAGCTTTATATAATTACAAAAGAAAATTAATAAGGGATTTGTATCAATCCCTCCCTATCTAGTCAGCATTACCTTCATTTATAAAAGTAATGGAAAACAATTTCTAGGCTACTATTAAACTGATTTTACAAGTAAATAAACACTTGTATGAACACCAAACAGAAACCTGATACACAGTTATTCCTCAATGTATAACTGTGTGCTTGCTAATTTGCAATGGTCCACATATTTAAAAGCACTGGACTAGTTTTACCCTTGGTATGGCAATTAACTGTATGATCTTCCACTGACCACAAGAAATCAAATATAGTACACTGGGAACAGTTATTACTATTTATATGAGGGGGAAAAAGGCTGAAAGAAAAGTTCAAGAAAGAAAAATTCAAAGCTAAGGCAGAGGTGGGGGTGGGAAGAGGTGAGAATACCAGTTCAGCAACTAGGAAATAGGAAAAAGATAGAACAACTAAGAAAGAAATGATAAGCAAAGTGTTCTGTACAGAAGTGATACCTTGTTCTTTGCGATTAATGGGAAGAACCATAACCAAAAAGACCAACCAAATGCAAGACAGAAAAACATCTGTGAACAACAGCTCTTTTAAAAAATCAAAAAAAGTGAAGAGGAAAAATGGTCATCTCAAACATCTTGTATTTTTTATCATTTAGAATATAATTACAACATTATTTCTATTCTTAAAGTATACTATTAATATTTGAGCATAACACAAATAAAAATGGCTCTGCACTTGGAAAATAGACCAAAAACACTTAGCATACCTGAGCTACCAAGACAGCAGTCAACCAGTAAACAGCAGCTGGTGCAGAAGATGCACTTAGTGCAAGCAACTGTCCTCACTAGGAAAATATCCATGAATAAGCAGGCACTAGTCTCTTTACCCAATGGAGAAGGAAATGGCAACCCACTCCAGTATTCTTGCTGGAAAATCGCATGGACGGAGAAGTCTGATAGGGCACAGTCCATGGGGTCTCTTTACCAAAGGCTAAGGGCCAAAGACAGAAGGGACAGTGGGTCTTCTTGGTTCCACTCTCTGAATCTCAGAGACTGTGACACTTCCTTAGTCAATGGGGCAAGTGCCTGTCAGGTATGTGCCTGACGGACCAATAACCATCACAAGAGAAATACGGAGATCTATTTAAAAATTGTTACCTTCCCTATCACCTTGTAATATAGAATATTTTTCCCCTGAAATCATAACATCATAAATAGAAGTCACAATCCTGATCATCCAACAAAGGGAGATCTAGTTCACTCTACAAGATCTACTATATGGCTTTAAAAGTATTGTATTTCCACTTGAAAATTAGTTTGTTATAAAAGATAATATAACAGTAATGCTGTTCGATTTCAATATGGATTAAATATGTATTTGTGGATTTATGTGCAAAGGGACCACCTGGGCAGCATTTAATCTATCAAGAATTATTGTCAGTTCTAAACAAAAACTTAGAATACAATTCACTTCTAAACTGGAGACTGCCTACAGTATATAAATCTAGTTGATGAGTCATAGACTAATAGTTCAAAATTACTATAATATCCAATTAAAGTTCAAGACCAGAAAAACAAAATCAGCAGTTGGGGTAATTCAAACTTCAAAACTGATCACAAAATATAACTTGTAATTCATATGATCTAAGCATCAGTAGGATAGGCACTGAAATCTACAGTTAGAAACAAAAAGTGAAGATGTCACAAAGTGTTTAGTCAAGAACAACAAGGACATAAGGCTGGCTTAAGCTTTCCCACCAAAACACTGGATATAAAAATATCATATAGAACTAAAAATATTGGGATATTGGGATGTCATTCTGAAAATAAACAGAAACAAGAAATATTTTTAAAAATTATCAAACACAGATTAAAGCAGTAGTCAGAGAAAATATTTTTTTACCGGGAAAATATTTTTTCTCATTAAGAAACAACATTTTACAGACTACTTTTTTCCTGCAAGAAATAACTAATAACATTATCTTCTAACAAAAAAGGTGGTAATTCCTAATCTGCAATATTCTTTGGTATTCCTAATTACTAGAAAATACAAATTAAAAATTCAAGTTGGCCAGGTGTTATTCCTAACAGTAATTCCTTTCATTCTACTGATTTCTTTAAGGGAGCGATTCTCAAGTAGAAGTAACCCATCAGAATTAACTGGTGACCATCTTGAAAATACACATTTCCAAATGTCATCCCTCAGAAATGACTCGCCATGTCTGGAGTGAAGTCACAATAGCTACGTTTTGAAAATAATTTCCCCAGTGATTCTGACTGCTAGTTGAGGACGACTGCTTTAAGAGATGAATTACCTACTTGTTCTACTCACTAGAAGAGATCTTACTAGGTCAACTACTGCTGAAACTTTGTCATTATAGCACACAGAGCTGTCAGTAGCAAAGACTTAAAATCCACATTTCATTACTTATAATAAAAAGAAAAAAAAATGAAAGAGATCTGGTAAGATTACTCAAGGAACATGCAACCATACTTGAAAAGACCTTCTACATATTTATTTTAAAGTGTTCATTTAGGACAAATGGTTTTGAAAATGTATAAAAATAAATTATGTATTAATCCATCTTCAGTATGTACATGGTCCCTTAAAAGGATTTATATTTTATTATCATGAAAAACGTTATTTCAACAACCTAACAGTATTCTTAAAAGTTAGGAATTTTAAGATTTTCTAATAGAAAAGTTTTAGTATTCACTGGCAGAAAAATAATGAAACTTGGAATGATTTCATTAATATTTCAAAATATAATACTGTCTTAGCTATGCTATGCCATATATCACAAGAAAAATCTTTATCACTAAACTATACTAATCCCAAGTGGTGGTATTTTCATTTAAGAACAAAGCACAAAAATATTTTATAAAAGAAAATGTCTCATCATAAAAATTTTCAAAGCTGAATGCTTTAAACAAAAATAGCTGAGGTTTGATTTCACAATATCAAGTTACCATAAGCACTTTGTAAACATACACCTATTACAGGCTCTCAACTTAAAGCCAGTTATGACTAAAAGAAGATATAGTAAAAAGAAATTTCAGTGCAAAAGCATATATCAACTAAATTTATCAATGACTTAAGACAATTATATAAAAATCACAACTTAAATCCCATAATATAAAGTAACCCTATAAGAGCTTAAAATTAAATTAATTTAAAAGAAAAAGCTCTACAACAGTTAGCAAGTTTTCCTTCTGTTACTATTCTCTAGTAAAAGCTTTCTTTTGATTAGCTTTCACAATGTCATCAGGAGATGCTGATTTGAAGTCAAATGGTGTTATTGCTATAAGAGGACTTATTTCTTTGTCTTTTACGTCTTGGACTTGTCTACTATAAAGAAAAGCCTTATAGAGATCAAAGGTGCGTCGCTTGCAGCTTTTCAAAGGGTAACGAAGACACAAGGTTGAAGCGAAAGCTGAAGGTCTAGCAGCAAGGGCCTTGGTCCAAGAGAGAGAAAAAGGCGGCTTCCTAGGCAGAGAGCTTTTACTGTTTTTCTTATTATCCTTAGCAGAATTGGAATTTTTCCCTAATTTTGAACTTAGAACTTTAGTTTCTGGTATTGGAGCAACTGATTGCTCTACTACAGGTTTGGGAACAAAATCTGGGGCTTTTATGAGGACACTAAGATCAATATTTGAGTCTATTCCAGGTGACCTCATTTCAGATAGACTGAGCATACAGGAATCTTTCCTAATCTGAGGGTTGTCTATATCAATCGTTTCTGCAATCAAATCAGAAAGTGACAAATTCTCAAGGTCTCTTGTCGGAGAAGCTTTACAAAATGCCAAAGATGATAGAGATCCTGTTAACTCTGATATTCCAGTTGAAGACTGATACCGATTTGCTAGTTGTGACAAGGGGAAAGATCCCAAACTGAGATCTGTGAAACTGACAGATGGTTGGTGATAAAAATCAGGTAAAGTAAAGTACTGGCTTGGACTGTTTTTCTTGTGTTCCTCAAACAGTTCAGCTAGGGATGGACTTTCACACTGAGAAAACTGCAAGTTGTCACTCTTTAATATGCAATTCTTACTACTTTGTTCAACTGAAGAAACAATTCCAACTTCAGTCGTTTTACTAGCATTTAAATTATCAAGAGCCACATTTTCCAATGAAGGATTATTTAAACTTCCTAAACTGTTCTGTACTGGAATGTTTTGCAAATCAGGTACTGAATCATTCTGAATAGATGATGAGTTATTAGGTGCTGTGTTTTTTATCATTAAGGATTTTAAATCTGGTATGCCTTTGAAGGCAGAATCATCTTTGGAAATACACTCAGACACATGAGGTCTTAACAAATCACCATCTAGACTCTTTGAAGGCAGACTCTCCACACTATCTGTGGGTGGTAATCTGACTGATGGCTGATTTTTATAAGAATCTCTTGGCATATCATCGATTAGGTCAGCTAGGGACAGCTCTTTTGTTAACTTACATGATTCTAGTTTCTTTTCACTTTTAGGTCTGTCAAGTTTCTTTTTTTTATGGAGTAAATAGTGACTTGATATAACAGAGGAATTATGATATAATCCATATTTTGCTACTGGGCCAGAAAAATCAAAGGATTTGCTGCTGCAATCCAAATGGTTTGCAGACTGAGGACAAGAGCTGTGAACATTATCAGCTGAAACTTCAGAGGAAGATAATAAGACTCCTTACCTTACAAGAGCCATTAATTTTCAGATGAATAGGTTGACATATGCAGAAGACAGTCACAGCAACCAAAAGGAAACATGAAATGAGGCATTTAATTACTAAATGTTTCTTTTTGATTATGACATGAATAAAGTGATACTTGATCATTATTTAATAAAAAGTGAACATTCTAAAAAAAATAAAGGATTTTACCTTCTTTTTACCATCTTAAGTGACCTTCATACTTTGTTCACTGATATATACAAAGGTAATTACCAAGTTAGTAAATGTGCTAATATTTACAAATTTATGTGAGGTTTCTAAGTTATTCATAATCAGAATTTCTCAAATTCAAAACATCTAAAATATCAATGGAAAGAACTAGGTTCATCTATATTTTTAATGTATTAAAAACAGGTAAACAAATAATACCCTGTAACTTCTACTGTGTTCTGGGGTAACCTATTAATATAGTTGTCACATTATAGACTTATTCTCATACTACTGGTCAGTTAAAAGTGAATCCCAGTGCCCACCCCCAAAATGAAAAAAAGTTTTAATTTACATAAAACAACCCTTATTTCATAATAACAGGCTGCACACAATTTCACTGTGGCAAAAATGTAGACTCCAGGTTTTAAGAAATATCAAACCAGTTAACAAATCACCATGCTTCTACTGACAGATATTATACCACTTAAGATAATTAGTTCCTTTCTCATGTGGCCTAAGTTATAAATTTAACCTCAAATTCTAAACATCTAAAATTAAAGATCTGGCTATGAAATGAAAGAGTAGTAGAATTATAATACTTAAGATATTTAAGTAAAACTAAATTATATTCATAAAATGCTATAAGCAATAGGAGGGAATTTTTTGACATTGTCTGGCTATTAATTTCCATCACCCAACCCTTTAGTTAAAAAAAAAAACAACACCAATAATTAAAAAGATCTTCAAGACACTAACAAGAAGCAAAAAATGTTTTGTCTTGCTTTTATCTAATTTTATTTCCCTTATATTCTGTCAGTTGCAAAAATAAGCAGGAAAATGATCAAAAATTAGGCTTTAACAGACTGAAGAGAACACAGCCAATCAGCTTAAAAGTTCACAAACTGCAAAATCAATTGATAACAATCAAGAATTATTGTAACATGTAAAAATTTCTACCCATTTTTAACAGTTCCATCAAAATCAAAGCCTCTTTTAAAGCATTAACTGTAAAACTAAAAGAGAACAAGTAAAAGCATACCTTTTGCTATCTTTCCTGTAGATATTGCTCCCTCACTCCTGACTTTCAAATTCTGTACTTTATCTTGCTCCAGAACCACTGACAAAGCCTTCTGCACATCAAACTTGTTCTTCAGAACTGCTTCAATCAATATGTCATCTGGCACAGCATCTCCAAGTACCTCTCTCATGTGATCAAGGCATGAATAAAGACGAGCTAGAACAGACAATAATTAAAAGCTATACTCAGTGGTGTCATGAAAGATTCCTGAATCTTCAAAACTGAAACAAAGGATTTGAAATTACAGTAGGATGTTCATTTCTTGTAATTTGCCTTGGCAAAAATTACAATGACTATATTTTTATCCACAATATACCTAGCTTCCCTGATTAGAGAAACAATTTCAATAACCACTATAATAAATGTCTCCAAAGTAATACTGATTAACGCTTGAAGAAAGTGTCAATTGTGAATGTGCCTGCAATGCAGGAGACGCAGATTCGATCCCTGGGTCAGGAAGACCCCCTGGAGGAGTGCATGGCAACTCACTCCAGTATTCTTGCCTGGAAAACCCCATGGACAGAGAAGCATGGCAGGCTACAGTCCATAGGTAGCAGAGTCAAATATGAGAGAAGCAACTGAGTATGTACCCACACACGCACAGTCTATTTTAGTCAGTGAGGATGATGAGGTCCATACTGATGATTTTTCACATGTGTAGAAAGGGTTAATTTTGAAAATATTTCTAACTTACTAGTGAATGGACAAGATTACTTGGTATAAAAATGCCATAAAAATTAGGAAATCCAGTAGATTAATGAGGAAAATGAACATTCATTTTAAACACAAACATTTAAATCTGGGTGACTAAATCTTTAAGGATGTTAATTTTCTGATGACTATTTTATAAAAAGTAATTACTAATAATATTCATTAATAATGGAAGTTCCATGAGAGCAAAGGCTTTATATCCCTAGATCTTAAAATAGTATGTGAGACTACTGAATAAAAATGCATCAACATATTAACTTATATTTGCATAGTAGGTGACACTTTTTAAAACACTTTACACACATCTTCTGTAATCCTCACAGTAACTCTATGACTTAGATATATCAATGCTGCGGCTGCTAAGTCGCTTCAGTCGTGTCGAACTCTGTGCGACCCCATAGACAGCAGGCCACCAGGCTTCCCCGTCCCTGGGATTTTCCAGGCAAGAACACTGGAGTGGGTTGCCATTTCCTTCTCCAATGCATGAAAGCGAAAAGAGAAAGTGAAGTCGCTCAGTCATGTCCGACTCCTAGCGATTCCATGGTCTGCAGCCTACCAGGCTCCTCTGTCCATGGGATTTTCCAGGCAAGAGTACTGGAGTGGGGTGCCATTGCCTTCTCCGAGATATATCAAACTACAAGTCATAAAGAGAACTGAAAATCATGGTACTACTTAGTTTAGCAGTAATCAATATAAAACTCAAGTTTTCAGATTCCCTAATCCATGAAATCAGTCCACAGAATGCATTTTACGTTACATTTTACATGCTTACATACTGAGCAAGGAATCTACTGGCAATATCCTTTTTTCCCCCAAGTATATAATACTTTCTCTGTTGCTCTTTTTTAATTATTAAAAGTAAATTCTTCAAATATTTGGGTAATTCTGCTTTGCTTTAGTCCAAAATTAATTTTAGGCTAATAAGCTAAACTTGAAAAATTCTACCTATTTCATAAAAACATGAATTACTAAAACTGGAACAGAATACATAGTATATAGCTAGCATCATGGTCTATTCTAATTAATTATAGCAACTGTTGTCCACACATACACAAAGGGTAGAGATATGAAGTCAGGCTATGTTGGTTCATATCCAAATGCCACTTACTAAGCAGTACAACTACCCCCAAGTGACTTGGTGTCTCATTTTCCTCCCGTATAAAATGAGGACAATAGCTGGCCTATCTCATAAGGCTGTCATGAAGATTAAATATGCTAATACACGAACAGCACTTAGAACAGGACCCAGAAAGCAATTAGTAGAGGCTAGTTACAATCACTACTATTGTTACCATGCAATTTTTTTCATGCAATTATTAATACTTACATATGTCAGGTGGGAATGATTAACTTTCATTCTCAAACATAACTCTGAATTTCATACCTCCTTAATCATTCTGAGGCACAGCAGAGAAAGTATAAGACTTCTACTTTATTCCTACCTTCTCCCCCGCTACAATGACAACTGTACACACTCTTTGAAAATATAATCAAAACTATGGAAGAATTTATACAGCACTTCGTCTATGAACTTTTATCCCACTGTCAAATGTATCTGCAAAGTTGATATAGAAATTTTTTAATTCTCTGTTGTTTCCCTTCCTGCTTTCTAATTTTGTCTGTCTGTGCTTTCTCTCTATTTTTCTTGGTTTGGGTAGCAGCTGACATATACTGTACCAATTTATGCAAAGATCAACTCTCAGATTTATATACTTCCCTCCTTCCTGTTTTCAAATTGTTATAAATTTTCAATTTAAAAATATTCATAGAACAAAGCCAGAGAAAGAGTACACTCCAGAGAAGGAGCAAACAAGCTGAGCCCTGCTCAGCACCAACAGATAGCACTACTTTTATACCTGGTGATTTTGGTTCTACAACACTATTCATCAACCTATGACTGGAGCAGTATGTCTGAAACTGTCACATTTCAAATTTATTTATAAAAGACGAAAGCCAAAATATAAAATATCTTTGTTAAAATGTTTAAGAGAACTAAAAAGAAGCAAATTCAGAACCAAAGCCATTATCGTTTATAAGTTCTATCTTGAAATTTAATTTACATGACTGTGACCAATCAGGACATTTGTATAGTGTTACTCTGAACTTATTATTATTTTTAATAAAATCCAGTCTTTTGGAACCTAACATTTTCCAAGGAAATGAGCTTCTGTAATCTAACCATAAGCTCTACATACAGCTTATAAAACAATAAATACTGATAAAAGAAAACGAATCACGGAAGTTTCTCTCCTAAGGAGATTTCAATCACAAATTCCAGTTACTGAATAACAGCCACACAATCAATTTTTCAACCATATAGTTAACCATATAGTCTTCACAAAACATAATTAACAAAATGTAAATTCTCCTTGAAGATACAAGATATAATGGTAGTTCATACCACTACTACCCATGATTAATATTATGAACAATAAAACTGATAAATAACATTGGTAAATTTCAGTAAATTATTAATCATTTTCAGATAAAAAACAGACTAATTCTTACTATACCTTGATCAATTCCACTTAGCTGATGATTCACAAGAGAACTGGAGAACTCTTTCAAATCTTCATAATCATATTCTTCCACGGGATCAACAGCTGAAGGTTTGTCACGTCGTGAGTAAATAAACTGAGCAGCTAGAATATAAAATGATGGAAGAATGCTGTGCTAGAACCATTTCCCACTAACTTTTTTTTTTTAACAAGACAAAGTAAAAATTAGAGATTCTGACCTCCTACCTAAAGTCATTTGCCCACAGTCATAATACTGGATAAAAAGAGAAAAAAACTAAGACAAAATATATCATACCCCAAATTCTGCCCAAATGTCCTTACTAACCATTTGCTAATCTCTTCTAATTGTCTTCATTCTTCTCTCCTATCTCACAAACACTGAGCTTACTTTCTCCACAGTTCTCAAAAATTATCTTTCCTAATATCTCATGCTTGCCTACTACTCTAGCTTCCCTGAAATTTTCTTTTCTATGGTACAAACATTTTAAAACTCATATCAAATTTGCTCATTTGCATAATTAAGAATACTAAAAACAGACTAGTTCAATTTTCACATTCCAGGAACTACTAATTTTGCTTGAACCCAAGAGCTGACCAAAATCACAGGCCTTAACTTTTAAACAATTTATACTTCAATCATACACTGACACTGTATATTAGTGCCACATATCTAACTTTCAGACACAAGTCTGTGCTACTCTGCATACTGGCAGTGTAATTACTCAACACATAACTGCATATTATATATTTGATTAAGAGGCAGAAAAACAAAATATCAAAGTGATAACATATGTTTGAGTATCATATACAAAAATACAAGTGACCAAAGGAGAAAAGCATCAAGCATGCCCAAAGTGTTCACTCTGGTACATCAACTGGATGCCCACTGAACTCAATTCTTCAAGTGTGTGTTCACAATTGTGAAGGAATAAAATTAAAGTATTAAGTTTAAGAAGGATAAAAACATCAATACAATATTCTAAAGGCAAGGTGTCATCAGAGATTTTATACTATTTAGCTTTCTGGAAAAGCACATAACATGCATCTCTATAGCTCAGCATTCCCACATCTGACTTCTGGGCATGCCCATGAATGTACGGGAATCTAACTACATTCAAAAGTTATAGATAATGCATATATAGACAATAGAAAATACTACGGCTTAGTGTAACACCTACACTCAGAAAACTATGGTGTAAGTACTATTTATTCATAGTATAAATCAACAATGGCCTTACAGATTAGCAGGAAAGGCAAAAAAAGAAAAGGTAGTGACATATTTTAAAACGCCATATAAGTAGTACAGATGACAAGTCCAACAGAAGCACAAAAGATTAACTGATCATTGAAGACTGGAGCACTTACAATAAAGAAGGCAAGAACAGAATAAGAGAAATACAGAGCAGCTGAGAGAATTTAATCTATTCTGCTGTAATGCATGTTTCCTTAACATACACTGCTGCTGCTGAGCCGCTTCAGTAGTGTCCGACTCTGTGCAACCCCATAGACGGCCGCCCACCAGGCTCCCCCGTCCCTGGGATTCTCCAGGCAAGAACACTGGAGTGGGTTGCCATTTCCTTCTCCAATGCATGAAAGTGAAAGTGAAGTCGCCCAGTCACGTCGACTCTTAGCAACCCATTGGACCGCAGCCCACCAGGCTCCTCAGGGGAATGATGAAGGTATAACATTCAAGATGCTTTGGTTCATGAGATTCTCCCCACCCCCAACACTTTGTGAGGCAAATACAAAGCTCAACGGCAGAGCATTATACTGTGATTGGAATTGTACTGTAAAGTTAGATAGCCCCACACTTGTCCTCTTGGCTCAGTTTGGCCCTGTCCGGATCTGTGCTTGCTTCCTGCTTGGCTCTCTAAGACCTGTCAGCATTTTGCCTTTGCAACATTATTCATTAGTTTCAACTCTTCCTACAAGTTTATCAAGCTTTCACCCTGCAAACATGTAACAAAAAGTAAATATTTATCAAAAATATTTTGTTAAATGTAAAAAAATACATTTTGTTAAATTTAAACATTTAACAAAAACATTTCCTTGAATGTAACTTTATTTGGAAATTAACATAACTTTCTAAATATGCAAGTATTTTTATTAGATGATTTTTGGTTTTATTAGTACTTGATAGGCTGAGTGACCTGTCCTGACCCTGTTCTTTCCCACAGGCTTTGTTATCTTTTAGTATACAAATTTGAGGACCGCAGTTTCTCAAGAATGCACATATTATGCTGTGTATATATCACCATTTCCCCCATCCTGCACAAGTAAAATACAATACTGCCATTATAAAGTCAGCATGGTTAAATGGTAGGAAAAATACCCTATTTCACAGATTTTCTAAGATGATCACTGTTTCATATAAAAATATCTCAGAATGAGGGATATGTCTTATAATCAAGTGGTATCTTAGTATTATGTAATACTTAGATTGACAGCTGATTTTTAAAGTGGTATGTAAAATAACAGTATGTCTTACAATCCATGGCATTTTAGATACAATAAAATGTGGTAGTATTAAAAAATGTAAACCAGGCCATTTTGTGTTCACAGCCAGGAAAGTAATGATTTTCAAATTACTTTCCTGGCTGTAAACTGTATTCAGTTTAGCCTAAAGGTAACAAATATACTTTCCTCAACTTCCTCTCATAGCTCTGAACTGTAAGGAAAAATCTAAGGAAAAATCTAACACAAATCAAAAATTAAGTGAGAGAAGAAATCAGATACTTCCATCAACAATTTTCACGTAGAAAATATTGACAAAGAAAATGGAAGTTGTCAAAATCCAGGCTTCCACTCTACCTCCAAGGAGCTATTCTTCCTGGAAGGTTTTCCTACACTCTCCCAAACATAAATCCAACTCAGAAATCTATACTGTGGCCACTGTTTTAGAAGTAAATGATGGCTGGATTTGTTGAAGAGTGGGGAAAGAGAGTGGGCAGGAAAATTCCCCAGGGACAATAGCTACCAGGAAAAAGAAGCATCCAGACCTCTGAAATTGAAATGAGAGTCAAAAGGCAAAAAAAAAAAAAAAAAAAAAGTGAGATTAAAAACAATGGAGAGAAAAGGATAAATATAAGATGCTCTTCTATTCTAAAACTTTAAATCACAAACTTTGACAGAAACACTTTCTGAAAAATTGAACACCATAATGACTTGCAAATTTTTCAAGTACTCTGATAAACATAAAATTGAGAGAATTCAAAACCTTGACTCCTGTAACTGCCTAACACTGTTTCCTAAATATAAAATAAAAAATCATGTGGGGCACTCATTAAAGATACAACTTTCTAGGCTTCTTCCCCTGGAGATTCTGGTTAAGTGGTGCTAGAATGGGGTAGGGAATCTGTAGTTTTATAATACAATTATTCAACTGATTGGTATCACCAGAGAAGGTAGGAAACAGTCTACAAGTCTTCCCTTTCATCCAAATGTAGTCCACTTTGCTTACCATCATCAGTTAATTTCCTAAAACATGACCCCTTAACTCAAAAACCTTCAATAAACTGACATTACACAGCTAAAATTAAAAACTGCCTTCCACAATCTGGCTATTTCCTTTCCAAGCCCGCTTTGTGCTCCAACTGCATTCACCATGTGAGTCTTCCCAAACACACCTCACTTAAGAGACCACTGCTCAAGCACTGCTTTTCCTTTCTCTAGGACGCCACTCTTACTCCCCAATTCACCAGTTCCAATTCCATCTCCTTCCAGAAACCTTTCCCACCTTCTTCAGGCAGGACTATCTCTTTATCCACCATATTATCATTTGAAGGGAATTTTTAACAAGCTTCTTTACAAGTGAAAGTGAAAGTGAAGTCGCTCAATCGTGTCCGACTCTTTGCGACCCGACCCCCGTGGACTGTAGCCACCAGGCTCCTCCATCCATGAGACTCTCCAGGCAAGAATACTGGAGTGGGTTGCCATTTCCTTCTCCATCTTTACAAGTTAACTGATGCTCAATAAAGGTTGTGAGTTGGAATGGACTGAATAAGGATATCTACTGTTAAAGTAATCATACAAGGAGGTCATGAGACTAAAGTGGCTCTAATGCCTTGGCTGCAAAGGGAAAACCAATCCAGAGTTAATTCCTGTAAAGGCCTCAGGATTAAGAGCACCCAATCACAAAAAGCCAATTATTCTCTCACAAATAATGTGTTTTAAGCAGTAAGCCAATCAAATAATTTCCTTGCTTTGTTTCATGTCTTCTCTATAAAAACCCTGCCCCAACTTCTGTTGATGAAGTGCTCCTAACCACTTCCCATTTGGAGCTGATTCAAATTGATGTTTGCTCAAATAAACTCTGAAAAAAAAAATATCAGTATGCCTCAGTTTATCTTTTAACACTTCTAATTAGTTGAAACAAGATTAATAATTGTAAAGTTCTATTTATAGGCTCTTTTTGCTATCCTTTTTTGCTATCTTTTTGCAGCTCCCTAACGTAAGTTAAATATTCAGCATCAAAGCAATATTCAGTCAATCTTTCTAAAGAAAAAAAAAGTTATAACATTTAGAAATCATCTTACCATCAAGAAAATTGTATTTAGTAGAATTTTTAAAAATATATGATAAATTTTAGAGAAATTCCTATTATTGATAAAGTCATTCAATTACCAGAATTCATTAGACCATGAACACAACAATCATTTCTTCAATGAATGACATTAGCTGCTTCTTTAAGAACAGAAAGTATCCTTCTAAAAACTATTCCTTTTTTAATTGAAAATTCCTGGGAAGAATACACCACTAAAGAGGAATATTAATTGTCTGATCTGATATTACTGATTTAATTTAGTAAAATTTAGAAAATTTTAAAAACCTAAACCATGCGCTTTTGTTAAAAATACCAGTTTGTCACAGAAGAAAGTCAAAACTATTTAACTATCTCCTGCTCTAATAAAGCTGATTTCACTTCCTGGAGCATACTGTCCTGAATATGAAACATACAAAATACACACATTAAGAGCTGTGAGAGATAAGGGATAAACTATGACCTCAAGAAAGGTAGGTCACAAAAGCAAATCTCAGAAAAACACCTTCAGAATGCCTGATCCTTGTGTACTGATGGCTCATTACTCAAGATTAAGCATGATTTAGTTAAACAATCCTAGATAAATGAATGCATTAATCTGCAATATTAAGATGTTTTTCAGTAGTCTCTCCCTCCATGAAGCTTTCCTGTGCAAGTCATAGTCAACCAACTTCCAAGTCCAGTAGTCTTTAGCGCCTGTAATTATCTCTTGAATCTATTTCCAAATCCACTGCTATCACCTCTATCCTAAACAAATAGTTTTCAAAGCAGTACCTGTGCCCCACTGAATATGAGATGGGGCCAAGAATTACTTTTCTAACAAATTCTCAAGTGGTACAAATGGCAGATGGACCACATTTTGAGAACACTGTCCTGAGATATTTCTTGTAGATTAGTGTTAATAGTCTCCTAACTAACCAGTCTAAGTACACCCACTTGAAAGTGAAGTTGCTCAGTCATGTCCGACTCTTTGCAACCCCATGGACTATAGCCTTACCAGGCTCTCTGTCCATGTGATTTTTCAGACAAGAATACTGGAGTGGGTTGCCATTTCCTTCTCCAGGAGATCTTCCCAACCCAGGGATTGAACCTGTGTCTCCCGCATTGTACTACATCCACTTAGGTACCACCTTTAATCCAGTCTCTAGAGCATATATTAAAAAAAAAAAAAAAAAAAAACCCTCAAATCTAATCACCACATCCATATTATCATCAGTCTCATGAACATGCCATAATCTTTACTTCATTCATAGTATTAACTAGTGCTACCAGACACTACTTCATCACCTAGTCAACTGATTATGATGAACTGTAGGCACCCCAAAAGGTTAACCCACAGAGTTGTTTTTTTTTTTTAACACACTGCAAATGACAAGTGCTTGTGAGACTCCTCAGAAATACTGAAATTTCTTTCATCCCTAATCTCAACAAAATATGGCATTTTTGAATCACTGAATAATAAGGCTGACTAATAAGAGCCCTTCCTCTCTTTCTTCAATGTTACACCGTTATCAGTCACGATTTTGTTAGGAGATAGAAATTGCACTGGTTATTTTGCCAGAGAGATTTTAATATAAAAAGTTAACTAGGTATTACAGAACACACTAATTAAGCCACCTCTCCACGTCTAAGCCAGTCTTCTTTGCTTTGTGATGCTGAGGTTGAAGTCTCTGCAAAGCACATTTCTTCAGACAGCTGGTTCCCTTTTAGGATCAGCCAACAGGGAGATAATAAAAGGAGACTAGGCCAGAAGAGGAACACAAATGTTCCTTTCCTTTTGCTTCTTCTCTAGTTACCATCACCCCAGCAACATTTCATGTTGCCAAAATCATTTATTCCCCAGTAATCATAATCAATATCAGTTTTTCCAAAACTCCCAGAACCAAATACAACCATGACCAGACTGCTGGATAGAATGCCCTCTTTAAAAGGCTGAACCTCAGCTTCCCAGTGTCCCTACAGAGTATCTCTGTATCAACCACACAATATTCCCTTTCTCAGGTCTGAGCCCCAGCTCCACAGTCCCTTCTCTTAACTTCAATGGCAAAACAATAAGGCAGAATCTTCCTGTCACATCCCTAGGTCCTAGCTCCAAGGAGCCCACCACAAGGTTCTAAAAGGTTGGTTCCAACCCTGTCTGCTGATACCCCTAAGAACTAGAAATGATAAATGCTTCCTGAAGTCATTACCTCCTTGATCTTTTGGTTTGCATTTTGTGTTCTCTAATACCTAGTTAACTTTTTATACTAAAATCTCTCCGGCAAAATAACCAGTGCAATTTCTATCTCCTAACAAAATCGTGACTGATAATGGTGTAACACTGAAGAAAGAGAGGAAGGGCTCTGATTAGTCAGCCTAAAAGAGCAAAGTACCCATAAAGAGCTAGATGCATTACACAGTAGTAAGTAACAGGACAAAAGATGTAAGGCAGAGTAGGGGTGCTGAGACAACTTCCAAGGTCCCTATGCCTTTATAAAAAAGAAGAAATTCTAAAAAGTCAGAAGGGACATATTTAGTCTTCAGAAACTATGAAGAGGCTTAAAGCAGGGAAAGGTTTACAAGACAGTTCAACAGACTATAAGGTATTAAAGACAAGGCAGACTGATAGAAATTTAAATTACTATATTAAACCTTCCATTTGTGGAAAATGAGTTCTATGAGTTTATTTATGCTGTTCCTAACTATATTTAATTGGACCCACTTTTATGGCATAGTAAAATTCAGCAGAGCATTTTAACCAGTTGTTTATAGAGTAGGATAAAATTTGAAGATAAATGCACTGTTAAGAGGATTAGTAAGAAAAAGGTCTGGATCAAAGACATTGTCTCTGCCGCCAACACAAGAAATGTTTTCATTATATGACTCCAAAGAAGTTTTTCAGCAAGAGACAAAAAGTGCAGCTCTGATGTAGAATCCTACAGGAATCTGAACTTTAAATCATTTTGCGGCTCCATCAGAAGTTTGAACTATGTACTGGGTTTATTTACAGTAGATAAGATACTGTATGAAGGGAAGTCTATGCATAACTTGTGTTTTAATATTCAAGATTTTCCTGGATATAAAACTAACTGCTTTCTGTCTTCAGAAGTTTAGATTTTCATTACTGACTAAATTATCATTTTAGTCAATTTAGATTAATTGCATACTGCAAAGAATACTGGAAAACCATAGTTTTGAGAGTTTTCTTCAAATTGTATAAAGCCTAATGAAGGAATCAAAACTTTAAATTCTATTCATAAGTAATGAAATTATTTTATATGCTTTTAAAGTTAACAATATGCTATTTATGTTGGTCATAACTTTCCTTCCAAGGAGTAAGTGTCTTTTAATTTGATGGCTGCAATCAACATCTGCAGTGATTTTGGAGCCAAAAAAAATGAAAGTCTGACACTGTTTCCACTGTTTCCCCATCTCTTTCCAATGAAGTGATAGGACCAGATGCCATGATCTTAGTTTTCTGAATGTTGAGCTTTTAGCCAACTTTTTCACTCTCCACTTTCACTTTCATCAAGAGGCTTTTTAGTTTCTCTTCACTTTCTGCCACTGTTTCCACTGTTTCCCCATCTATTTCCAATGAAGTGATAGGACCAGATGCCATGATCTTAGTTTTCTGAATGTTGAGCTTTAAGCCAACTTTTTCACTCTCTACTTTCACTTTCATCAAGAGGCTTTTTAGTTTCTCTTCACTTTCTGCCATAGTTTCTCTTCACTTATCTGCATATCTGAGTTTATTGATATTTCTCCCGGCAATCTTGATTCCAGCTTGTGCTTCTTCCAGCCCAGCATTTCTCATGATGTACTCTGCATAGAAGCTAAATAAGCAGGGTGACAATATACAGCCTTGACATACTCCTTTTCCTATTTGGAACCAGTCTGTTGTTCCATGTCCAGTTCTAACTGTTGCTTCCTGACCTGCATACAGATTTCTCAAGCGGCAGGTCAGGTGGTCTGGTATTCCCATCTCTTTCAGAATTTTCCACAGTTGATTGTGATCCACACAGTCAAAGGCTTTGGCATAGTCAATAAAGCAGAAATAGATGTTTTTCTGGAACTCTCGTCCTTTTCCATGATCCAGTGGATGACGGCAATTTGATCTCTGGTTCCTCTGCCTTTTCTAAAACCAGCCTGAATATCTGGAAGTTCACGTTTCATGTATTGCTGAAGCCTGGCTTGAAAATTTTGAGCCTTACTTTACTAGCGTGTGAGATGAGTACAATTGTGCGGTAGTTTGAGCATTCTTTGGCATTGCCTTTCTTTGGGATTGGAATGAAAACTGACCTTTTCCAGTCCTGTGGGCACTGCTGAGTTTTCCAAAGTTGCTGCATATTGAGTGCAGCACTTTTACACCATCATCTTCCAGGATTTGGAATAGCTCAACTGGAATTCCATCACCTCCACTAGCTTTGTTCATAGTGATGCTTTCTAAGGCCCACCTGACTTCACATTCCAAGATGTCTGGCTCTAGGTCAGTGATCACACCATCGTGATTATCTGGGTCGTGAAGATTTTTTTGTACAGTTCTTCTGTGTATTCTTGCCACCTCTTCTTAATATCTTCTGCTTCCGTTAGGTCCATACCATTTCTGTCCTTTATCGAACCCATCTTTGCATGAAATGCTCCTTTGGTATCTCTGATTTTCTTGAAGAGATCTCTAGTCTTTCCCGTTCTGTTGCTTTCCTCTATTTCTTTGCACTGATCACTGAGGAAAGTTTTCTTATCTCTCCTTGCTATTCTTTGGAACTCTGCATTCAGATGCTTGTATCTTTCCTTTTCAGCTTTGCTTTTCACTTCTCTTCTTTTCACAGCTATTTGTAAGGCTTCCTCAGACAGCCATTTTGCTTTTTTGCATTTCTTTTCCATGGGGATGCTCTTGATCCCTGTCTCCTGTACAATGTCACGAACCTCATTCCATAGTTCATCAGGCACTCTATCAGATCTAGTCTCTTAAATCTATTTCTCACTTCCACTGAATAATCATAAAGAATTTGATTTAGGTCATACCTGAATGGTCTCGTGGTTTTTCCTACTTTCTTCAATTTAAGTCTGAATTTGGCAATAAGGGGTTCACGATCTAAGCCACAGTCAGCTCCTGATCTTGTTTTTGCTGACTGTATAGAGCTTCTCCATCTTTGGCTGCAAAGAATATAATCAATCTGATTTCAGTGTTGACCATCTGGTGATGTCCATGTGTAGAGTCTTCTCCTGTGTTGTTGGAAGAGGGTGCCTGCTATGACCAGTGCGTTCTCTTGACAAAACTCTATTAGCCTTTGCCCTGCTTCATTCCATATTCCATGAAATTAAAAGATGCTTACTCCTCAGAAGGAAAGTTATGACCAACTTAGCATATTCAAAAGCAGAGACATTACTCTGCCAACAAAGGTCCGTCTAGTCAAGGCTATGGTTTTTCCAGTGGTCATGTATGGATGTGAGAGTTGGACTGGGAAGAAAGCTGAGCGCCGAAGAATTGATGCTTTTGAACTGTGGTGTTGGAAAAGACTCTTGAGAGTCTCTTGGACTGCAAGGAGATCCAACCAGTCCATTCTAAAGGAAATCAGTCCTCGGTGTACATTGGAAGGACTGATGCTAAGGCTGAAATTCTAATACTTTAGCCACCTCATGTGAAGAGTTGACTCACTAGAAAAGACCCTGATGCTGGGGGGATTGAGGGCAGGAGGAGAAGGGGACAACAGAGGATGAGATGGCTGGATGGCATCACCAACTCGATGAACATGAGTTTGAGTGAACTCCGGGAATTGGTGATGGACAGGGAGGCCTGGCGTGCTGCGATTCATGGGGTCGCAAAGAGTCGGACATGACTGAGCAACTGAACTGAACTGAACATTAACAATTATCTTTCTAAATGGTACATATTATAGTCTTCTAGAACACACTAGTTCTAGAATGACAATAATACTTACTTAACATCTTTAAATACTCAAATAATAAAAATCAAATTTTTTTTTAAAACTCACCTGTTGATGGCGAAATACAATAATCATCCTCTACAGACTGGCCATAGAGGTCATCATCTTCAAAATCTAAAATAAAAATATAAGAGATAAAAGTACTTACAAGTTTGTTTTCTATTCTTAGTTATTAATGAGGAAGCATCTGAATTCTCTCAAAAATAAATTACTGTTCACCTAAATTAAAGGAACTTACAATGTCTACTTTTCTCAAAATAATTCCAAAAATTGTACCAAAAGTAGGTATTAGATGACTTTACATATTTAAAAGACATACATGTTTTTAGATTTTTAATTGACAAAAATCTGAAATAAGTCAACCATCCATTTTTCTCACCAAGTTCCTGCTCTAAGCAAAGCATTTATTTTTCATACAACTGACTAATGCAGGGTATACAATCAAACCACAAAGGCAGTTTCACTTCATGTAAAGCTAGGCAATGTACAAAACCCAGCTTATCCTAAACTCCTCTCTGTTCTAGCTGATTGGTCTTCTTTCCTACTGATTATAATATGGTCTTTGCCTAGATTTTCCTAAGACTGTTTCCTTCTTCCAGTTAAGGTTCCAGTTCAAACATCATCTATTTGTAGAAGTCTTCCCTGACCACTCTCGGTAAAGCAGCAAGCCTCTCTCCTACTGCTTTTATTCTCTAGCACTCTCCTCTAATTGAACATCTTCAAAGCCCCATACACGGTTCACTCCATGAGACTATAAGCTCCTTCAGGGCAAGACTCTCTAGACAACTACATGACACAGGTCTGACATAAATTAATACTTGCTTTATTATAAATTAATGAATCAAACAATCTATTAACTAAAAGTCCATAAGGAACATAAATATGTTTACATAAGTGTATTTAGTCACTCGACAAATACTAACACTGTGACAGGGGCTATTAGAGACATTTGGGGTGCAAGACTGAGTGACAAGTACATTCCCAGATCTCTACAAACCTAAAATGTAAGAGGAAGACAGACAAGAAACCAGATGATTACAAAGCTGTATAACAAGTGTTTGACACATGATAAAAAATGACTCTGGAACACACATAAGAACAGCAAAAACAGAATTGGGAGCAGGATGGCTAGGAAAGATCCCCAGGAATATCATGCTGTGAACCAATTCTGAAGCAAAGTTAGCTAATTTCTGAGGGTACTCGTGTAGCAGCAGCAAGAACTGCATGGTCGAAGGCTGAAATCAAATACTTAGGACAAATAAAAATTACATAAATGTTATTATTCAATAAAAACACGTAACATCCAATAACATTAATAATTTATTAAATTATTAAACAATAATCACCATCTTGAATTAATAAAAATTATTACCAAATAAATGAGAAGCCAGTCACAAAAAACTTGGATATTAAAGAAAACAACTTCTTTTTATATTGGGTCAGTTTTTTAACACTGAAATGGACCCTGAAATTGTTACAATTATCAAAAGATAAAGAGAATCCTTTCCTATGATCTCTGTAAAGTGGTTCTTTTCCTCAACAATATTCTGGAATATTTACTGCATAAAAAGCACTGTGCCGGCTACTGGAGTAAATTATAAAATATAGGCTTTGCTTTCCTGGGATTTTTATTAATTAATGGGTAAGACCAGAGATCTCTTCAAGAAAATTAGAGATACCAAGGGAACATTTCATGCAAAGATGGGCTTGATAAAGGACCGAAATAGTATGGACCTAACAGAAGCAGAAGATATTAAGAAGAGGTGACAAGAATACACAAAACCACACAAAAAAGATCTTCATGACCCAGATAATCACTATGGTGTGATCACTCACCTAGAGCCAGACATCCTGGAATGAAGTCAAGTGGGCCTTAGAAAGCATCACTAGGAACAAAGAGGAAGTGATGGAATTCCAGTTGAGCTATTTCAAATCCTGGAAGATGATGGTGTGAAAGTGCTGTACTCAGTATGCCAACAAATTTGGAAAACTCGGCAGTGGCCATAGAACTGGAAAAGGTCAGTTTTCATTGCAATCCCAAAGAAGGGCAATGCCAAAGAATGTTCAAACTACCGCACAATTGCACTCATCTCACACGCTAGCAAAGTAATGCTCAAGATTCTCCAAGTCAGGCTTCAAGAGTAGGTGAACAGTGAACTTCCAGATGTTCATACTGGATTGAGAGAAGGCAGAGGAACCAGAGATCAAACTGCCAACATACACTGGATCATAGAAAAAGCAAGGGAATTCCAGAAAAACATCTGTTTCTGCTTTATTCACTATTCCAAAACATTTGATGGTGTATATCACGACAAACTGTGGAAAATTCTCAAAGCGATGAGAATACCAGACCAACTGACCTGCCTCCTGAGAAATCTGTATGCAAGTCAAGAAGCAACAGTTAGAACTGGACATGGAACAACAGACTGGTTTCAAACTGGGAAAGGAGTACATCAAGGCTGTATATTGTCACCCTGCTTATTTAACTTATATGCAGGGTACATCATGCGAAATGCTGGGCTGGATATAGCACAAACTGGAATCAAGATTGCCGGGAGAAACATCAATAACCTCAGATATGCAGATGCTGCTACTGCTGCTAAGTCGCTTCAGTGTCTGACTCTGTGCGACCCCAGAGACGGTAACCCACCAGGCTCCAATGTCCCTGGGATTCTCCAGGCAAGAACACTGGAGTGGGTTGCCAGTTCCTTCTCCAATGCATGAAAGTGAAAAGTGAAAGTGAAGTCGCTCAGTCGTGTCCGACTCTTAGCGACCCCATGCACTGCAGCCTACTAGGCTCCTCCATCCATGGGATTTGCCAGGCAAGAGTATGGAGTAGGGTGCCATTGCCTTCTCCCGATATGCAGATAACACCACCGTTATGGCAGAAAGTGAAGAGGAACTAAAGAGCCTCTTGATGAAAGTGAAAGAGGAGAGTGAAAAAGCTGGCTTAAAACTCAACATTCAAAAAACTAAGATCAGGGCATCCAGTCCCATCAATTCGTGGCAAACAGATGGGGAAACAATGAAAGACTTTATTTTCTTCGGCTCCAAAATCACTGCAGATGGTGACTGCACCCATGAAATTAAGACTTGCTTGCTCCTTGTAAGAAAAGCTATGACCAACCTAGATAGCATATTAAAAAGTAGAGACATTACTTTGCCAACAAAAGTCCATCTAGTCAAAGCTATGGTTTTTCCAGTAGCCATGTATGGATGTGAGAGTTGGACTGTGAAGAAAGCTGAGCACAGAAGAATTGATGCTTTTGAACTGTGGTGTTTGGAGAAGACTCTTGAGAGTCCCTTGGACTGCAAATAGATCAAACCAGTCCATCCTAAAGGAAATCAGTCCTGAAACTCCAACACTTTAGCCACCTGATTCAAAGAACTAATTCACTGTAAAAGACCCTGATGCTGGGAAAGACTGAAGGCAGGAGGAGAAGGAAATGACAGAGGATGAGATGGTTGGATGGCATCACCAACTCGATGGACATGAGTCTGAGCAAGCTCCAGGGATTGGCAATGGACAGGGAAGCCTGGCGTGCTGCAGTCCATGGGGTCACAAAGAGTTGGACACGACTGAATGGCTGAACTGACTGACTGAGGCAGTCATGTAAAGTACTACCCATATAACGGAGAAGAACAAAATCAAAATTAAGTAGAGGAACCTATAAGTTTGGGAGCACAAAATCTCTGTAATGAAGCTACAGTACTTTTGAGAATTCTTAAATTATTATCTGAGAGAAGAGAAAGCTTAACATGGAAAATGAGAAATTAACCAGACACTTAAAATAAGTAGAACTTTTACAAACAAAAAAGGGGATGAACCTCTGATGCTATAGGAACAGCTTGGTTATGATGTCAACAACTGTTCCAAATAATCTGACAACCAACCACCTGATCTGAGATCTCTAAGGTGAGAAGATACTTGGCACTCACTCCCTCCAGCCAAGCACCTCTCCTTCAGGATGCCTTCCTTCACAGAGAAGTTCTGCTGAACTCCTCCCATTCATTCTCAACAGTGTAATCACTTAAGTACCTCCCACAGCACTTCATAAGCACACTCCGTAGCATTTCATAATCATCTGCTACTTGTGTATTTTCCACTTTAGACTCTCTCAAACGTCTTACTGTTGGTCCCCAAAACTCTTTAACAGTTTTCTAAGGACTCAGTTAATGTTGATTGAGGACACAATATCTATTAAAGAAATGAACAACTGTGATGACTTAGAGGGGTGGAATGGGGGGAAGGGAGAGAGGCTCAAGAGGGAGGGAATATATCTAATGACTGATTGGCATTGTTGTACGATAGAAACCAACACAACAGTTCAGTTCATTCGTTCAGTCGTGTCCGACTCTTTGCGACCCCATGAACAGCAGCATCCCAGGCCTCCTCATCCATCACCTACTCCTGGAGTCCACCCAAACCCACGTCCATTGAGTCAGTGATGCCATCCAATCATCTCATCCTCTGTCGTCCCCTTCTCCTCCTGCCCTCAATCTTTCCCAGCATCAGGGTCTTTTCAAATGAGTCAGCTCTTCACATCAGGTGGCTAAAGTATTGGAGTTTCAGCTTCAACATCAGTCCTTCCAATGAACACCCAGGACTGATCTCTTATATATAATGACTGATTGACATTGTTGTACAATAGAAACCAACACAACACTGTAAAGCAATTTTTCACCAATTAAAACAATTGTAAAAAGAAATGAATAAGTAGTAATGAGGCCTATTTATGTTTCTTACAATGTATTTGCAAAAATATCTCCCAGGCTAAAGTCATTTCTCAGGTAACAGTGCTCCACAGACAACACTTAACATCCCGCAATATTTAAAAAGACTTCTTAAGTGATCCCCAGGAACCTAATATGTGCAAGGTTGACTGGACCACCGTCTGGAAATGTAGCACAGGGTGTTAGCCTCCCTCCACTATGATTCGGAGAAGGCAATGGCACCCCACTCCAGTACTCTTGCCTGGAAAATCCCATGGATGGAGGAGCCTGGTGGGCTGCAGTCCATGGGGTCGCTAAGAGTCGGACACGACTGAGCGACTTCACTTTCACTTTTCGCTTTCATGCACTGGAGAAGGAAATGGCAACCCACTCCAGTTTTCTTGCCTGGAGAATCCCAGGGGCAGGAGAGCCTGGTGGGCTGACGTCTATGGGGTCACGCAGAGTCGGACACGACTGAAGTGACTTAGCAGCAGCAGCAGCAGCACTATGATTAGCATAGTGATGTTCTAAAATAATTTGCTGGGAATGCTAATAACGATTGCCAATATACTAAGCATGCTTCACATTGTGTACTCAGCAAAGTGATTGCTCTTTATTCGTTTGCATTCCTTCATATTTATAATTCTAGCTTTTATGATGCTAGGTGATGCTGGTAACTATCCACTGCCTAGAAATGTTTGTCCCAAACTAATTACCTTTTTAAACTCCTGGACAACTTTCACATTTTTTCCCCTTTACTTCACTTTTAAAATCAGCAAGTCCTTTCCAAAACCCCCTTTCTTCTAATGCTACTTTTTCCCCTCTAAAGTGTATTTATATTGAGCATGACCAACCAAGAATTAAATACATGCGTCAAAATCTGATCAACTTACTTTCTGGGCCTTTTTAATACGTAGTTTCTTCTACCAACTCCTAAGTTTTCAATTTAATTTGAAAAGCATAAAAAATAAGTTAGCTAACTCAAACTAGATTCTGCACTAAGTGTGTATGAACACATACACAAGATTTACCAAGTAAATCTGACAGTTACAGCAGAACAGCTCAATATAAGCATTAAGTCAATCCGGATTCTACAAATAACAGTCTCATGGGCACTTCTGAAAAAAGGGTCGAGAGCAGCTACATAAAGCCATGTAACCGACCTGGGAGGAAACAATGGGGGTGGTGATAATGCTTACGTGTGTTAATATCACCGAATCCCAGCCTCTTCAAATGTCCTTCCCAAATGAGGCCCAGCAGCACCTCCCCTGCCCCAAATAAAATCAATCCCAGAGGACAAAAATCACGACTTAAAAGAACGCCATATAACAACGCCATTCGCTAGCACTCAGACGTCCTGTAACTTTCCCCAAATAAGCTTCCTCTGAACTCCAGCCTGGCACCACTGACGAGAAGCTAACATATGGAAGGTGGTGCCAACCGTCTGCGAGCCCGGCCGGAACGGTGAAGATAACGTCCTGGCATGATCCTGCCACTTACCTTCATCGTAGTTATAGCCTCGGACATTCCGATGCCGGGCCATGACAGCGGAGAGGGCGTTTGCCACAGCCCCTTACAAACTACCGGCTCAGATACTGGTAACACGCCAACTGCGGCCCCAAATACACCTATACGCCATCTTGGCTTCCCGCAGGCCTCAGCTCCTGCGCATGCGCGGCGTCTTATCTGAGTACGGCAACCTCGCAGGGTCAGCCTCCTCCCGGAGGACGCGTGCGTACTACTGGAACTCAAGGGAGGGGTAGGTTTCGCCGTGGCCCCGCCCACAGATAGCTTGATTGACGGGTCTTTCGAAAGAGAAGAAGTCCACCACGGATAGTTTGTTGTTTTGAACCGTGTATTTCGCCTGGGATTGTTTCACCTACACCAGCGTTCCCAGTTGTTTTCCAAATTTGGCTTCTGATAATCTAGTAAAAGATGACTGTGTGCTCAATAAGAGCAGAAACCTTGTCTTATCCAACTTTCATCTTTGGGGCCTATTTAGGCTCTGATAGAAGTTAACAGGAGAAGGCAATGGCAACCCACTCCAGTATTCTTGCCTGGAAAATCCCACGGATGGAGGAGCCTGGTAGGCTGAAGTCCATGGGGTCGCTAAGAGTCGGACACGACTGAGTGACTTCACTTTCATTTTTCACTTTCATGCATTGGAGGAGGAAATGGCAACCCACTCCAGTGTTCTTGCCTGGAGAATCGCAGGGACAGAGGGGCCTGGTGGGCTGCCATCTACGGGGTCGCAGAGAGTCCTACACGACTGAAGCGACTTAGCAGCAGCAGCAGCAGGAGTTAACAAACTTTTAAGTTTGGTATAAGAATTAGTTAAAATTTTAAAGACGAAAAAGACTCTTATTAAACGGCTGTATTTTCATTGATAACCTAGCTATGATAGGTCACCATGCATTTGTATATGTAATTCGTGTTTTCATGTATATGCCCCAGTCTGCATTAATACTTCTGATGAACAGCTATTTGTCTTTAGCTTTGGATGGAAAGGATTATCATCAGCGTCATAAAGGATTTATTAACCGTTCATTGAACACAGTTACATGCTGAGTATTCAGTATAGCTTTAAGACACGGCACTGGCCTTAAATGCTGATGAATAATGTTACTAATGAACAAATCTATAGCCTATTATTAAATGTCATTTCTTAGATCACAAAGTGAACGATGCTATGTAAAAAACCAACCTCTTTATTATACTGAAGAACTACACTTAGTTTTTGAACTGGTGATACTTTACATTAAATTATAGAAATAAAAAGCTTACTTTCAGCTTTTTGTTATACATAACTGAAAGAGAAAAGAATGATACAAATTCAATTCATATTTGAAAGTGGCTTGAATGGTAATTTTTACATGTGTTTGACAGTGTCTATCAAATGTTTCAGTTCAGTTCAGTAGCTCAGTCTTGTCCAACTTTCTGCGACCCCGTGAATCGCAGCATTCCAGGCCACCCTGTCCATCACCAACTCCCAGAGTTCACCCAAACTCATATCCATTGAGTTGGTGATGCCATTCAGCCATTTCATTCTCTGTGGTCCCATTCTCCTCCTGCCCCCAATCCCTCCCAGCATCACGGTCCTTTCCAATGAGTCAACTCTTCACAAGATGTGGCCGAAGTATTGGAGTTTCAGCTTTAGCATCAGTCCTTCCAAAGAACACCCAGGACTGATCTCCTTTAGAATGGACTGGTTGGATCTCCTTGCAGTCCAAGGGAATCTCAAGAGTCTTTTCCAACACAACAGTTCAAAAGCATCAATTCTTTGGCACTCAGCTTTCTTCACAGTCCAACTCTCATATCCATACATGACCACTGGAAAAACCATAGCCTTGACTAGACGGACCATTATTGGCAAAGCAATGTCTCTGCTTTTTAATATGCTATCTACTTTTGGTCATAACTTTCCTTCGAAGGAGTAAGCATCTTTTAATTTCATGACTGCAGTCACCATCTGTAGTGATTTTGGAGCCCAGAAAAATAAAGTCTGACACTGTTTCCACTGTTTCCCCATCTAATTACCATGAAGTGATGGGACCGGATGCCATGATCTTAAGTTTTCTGAATGTTGAGCTTTAAGCCAACTTTTTTTACTCTCCTCTTTCACTTTCATCAAGAGGCTCTTTAGTTCTTCTTCACTTTCTGCCATAAGGGTGGTGTCATCTGCATATATGAGGTTATTGATATTTCTCCCAGCTATCTTGATTCCAGCTTGTGCTTCCTCAGGCCCAGTGTTTCTCATGATGTACTCTGCATAGAAGTTAAATAAGCAGGGTGACAATACACAGCCTTGACGTACTACTTTTTCGATTTGGAACCAGTCTGTTGTTCCATTTCCAATTCAAACTGCTGCTTCCTGACCTGCATACAGATTTCTCAAGAGGCAGGTCAGTTGGTCTGGTATTCCCATCTTTTTCAGAATTTCCCACAGTTGATTGTGATCCACACAGTCAAAGGCTTTGACATAGTCAATAAAGCAGAAATAGATGTTTTTCTGGAACTCTCTTGTTTTTCGATGATCCAGCGGATGTTGGCAATTTCATCTCTGGTTCCTCTGCCTTTTCTAAAACCAGCTTGAACATCAGGAAGTTCACGGTTCACATATTGCTGAAGCCTGGCTTGGAGAATTTTGAGCATTACTTTACTAGCGTGTGAGATGAATGCAATTGTGCCGTAGTTTGAGCATTCTTTGGCATTGCCTTTCTTTGGGATTGGAATGAAAACTGACCTTTTCCAATCCTGTGGCCACTGCTGAGTTTTCCAAATTTGCTGGCATAGTGAACTCCTTTGGTACTCAGTAAATGCTAGTTCTTTATACCACTAATTGGTATGCTTTATATCTGCTTCTTCAACGCCCTAATGCCTGGCAATTTGAATGTTTGCCAAATAAAATAATGAATTTTGGAGAAGGCAATGGCACCCCACTCCAGTACTCTTGCCTGGAAAATTCCATGGACAGAGGAGCCTGGTGGGCTGCAGTCCATGGGGTTGCTAGGCATCGGACACGACTTCATTTTCACTTTTCACTTTCATGCATTGGAGAAGGAAATGGCAACCCACTCCAGTGTTCTTGCCTGGAGAATCCCAGGGACAGGGGAGCCTGATGGGCTGCCGTCTATGGGGTCGCACAGAGTCGGACATGACTGAAGCGACTTAGCAGCAGCAGCAGCAGCATGAATAAGTGCCTACTTCAATTGTTTTAATGATGGCTTAAAATATTACATTTTTGCAAATAAAACTCAACACTGAGAGCTGCAATACTTTGTTTTATTCTTGGTTGGGATCCCCCAGTTCTTAGTATGGCTTCTGATTTAGAGCAAGTGGAGGTTAATAAATGTATAAATGAATTAAGAAATAAAAAGAATTTTAAAAAACAAATATAATATCTTTTTATTATATTTATATAATAAACATAGCTATATAAATTATATAAAAATAGCTATGTAAATATAACTATATAAATTATTTATATGATAATTTATAGCTATGAGAAATTTAACAAATACCACAAACTATACAAATGATTTATTTTAATATCAATTTTTTTTTAAATTAAAAGTGGAAGTAGCATAATTACGGAGAAGGCAATGGCACCCCACTCCAGTACTCGTGCCTGGCAAATCCCATGGACCTGAGAGCCTGGTAGACTGCGGTCCATGGGGTCGCTGAGAGTCGGACGCGACTGAGTGACTTCACTTTCACATTTTACTTTTTACTTTCATGCATTGGAGAAGGAAACGGCAACCCACTCCAGTGTTCTCGCCTGGAGAATCCCAGGGACAGCGGAGCCTTGTGGGCTGCCGTCTATGGGGTCGCACAGAGTCGGACACGACCGAAGCGACTTAGCAGCAGCAGCATAATTACATGATAAAGTTTTTAGAACCTTTATTGAAGAGTCGTTGACAAAGAATAAGCTGCTTTTTTTTTTTTTTTTTTTTTGGCTTCTCTTTGCAACTTGCAGTTTCTTAGGATTCATTTGGCAATACGTATTTCCTGGAGTGCAGTTTGTTTTCTGTTATCTATTCTAAACTGATCATTTTAAACTTAAATATAAAATTTTCTCATGTTTCTGAAACCAAACTGCTCTTGACAGCTACTGAAATACTTAAAAGGAATTTTGGAAAATACATTATGATGACTTATGTACGCTATAATTTTTGTTTTGTTTTGTTTTGTTTTTTGGTCTACATCTTGAAGCGGTTTGCATGATCTTAGTTCCTCCACACAGATCAACCCATTTCTCTTGCAGTTGAAAGTGCAGAGTCCTAATCACTGGACACCTAGAGAATTCTTCATAATTCTTAAAATGAAATAAAGGAATTAATCTTAATCATTAAGAAAGAAACCGCTGGAAAAGAGGGAGAATCATTGTAATTCTGACAGTCGACACAGCATACAAGAAAAGTTCTAGAGTTTTCTAATTAAATGCCTGTACTCCAAAGAATATAATGAGATATGTAGGTAGAGGTTCTGTTTGGGGGGTCCTTTGCAGTTCTGTGATTATGATTAAACATTAATAATGTACATGTATAGTCATCTTTATCATTTCTAAATATATGTAATACCGTAGAGAAATGACTTAATTTTCTTCCTGAGCTTCTAAATTAGTTCTATAGCCCTCTATCTGACCTAATAAAATTCTTACACTGCTCTTTGGAATTTCCTCTGACTACCTTCATGTGTAATTTCTTTCTTTCTTTCTTTCTGTCTGTCTGTCCATCTCTCTCTCTCTCTCTTTAAAAAAATCATTTAGCTGAGTGAAAACTGGCAAGATCCAATGAATAGGTTCTTAATCAAGATAGAGTTTTGCCCCCAGAGGGCTTGAGGCTGTCCAGGCGTTCCATATTCCACAGAAGCACTGACAGCATAACTAAACAAACAAGAACGTATTCAGGGAAGGTGAAACAGATCTTCAAAGGAATTCGGCAGGTGCTTTTTAGATTTCTGTGTGGTATTATAGAGCTTAATGCAGAACATATAAAAACTTTGAAAAGTCAATGGTAGGGTCATGAACTTCATAAGGCAGAATGACTCTACAAGAACAAACTAAAAGTCAAAGTATTCTATATTTAGATGTGAACTACACTTGATAGGGAATACCAGAAAAGTAATAATGCCTGGGCAAAACCTTCTTCCTACACAGATAAATTCTTTCAACCACGGATCCTGGGCTGTCAAGCACTTTGTCATGAAATATGATAATAAATATGGTTCAGGAATTCTTTATAAGGTTCACTTTTTCAAAATTCATGTTATTCTAAGTGTTCTAGAAATAATTAATCCTCCAGTTTAAAGTCTTTCAACGGAGCCACATTGCTTACAAAATAAGTTTGAATCCTTGGAAAGACAGCAGCATCCTTTGTAATTTCACTGCTGGTTGATTTCATGCCTCACCAGATACCACTCCACCACACTGCCTGAAGCAATGTATGCCACTGTTCCTACTTTTAGTGTTTCAAACTCTTCCTGCCCCAGGACATTTGCACATGCTATCCTTTCTGCTAGAATTCCCTTCAATCTTCATGTCCCCTTTTCTTACTCAGGAGAGTCACAGTAGCATCACACATTCTGTGATGCCTTCCCTGACTCTGACGGAATAAGCACCCCTACTCTGGACATTCAGAGTACCCTTTGGTTGTTTCTGCTATAATATATGTTAATGATTCTAATTGTTTATGTTCTAGATATAAATTCCTTAACAGCAGAATATCCTTTAGCTTATTTTGTATCCCCAGCATCCAATATAGTAGCTAATACAAAACTTGAATAAATAATATACATTTTATTGAATGAATTTGTAACATGTAAAACATATTTGTAAGGTAGAAGAATTTCATAACTTTGGAGACATCGCTATCGATAGGATTCTGGAAAAAGAAACTGTTGGCAAGGTGAGAAAGGGAGAGTGGGTAATATGGAAATATAGGCTGTGAATAGAAATTTCTACATTACAAATCTCTGTTTTAGTATACCTCCAAAAAAACAAAACATTTGTTCACAGAAAAAGTTGTACACAAATGTTCACAGCAGCATTATTCATGATAGTCACAAGTCAGGATCAACTCAAATGTTCATTAGCTGTGGAATGATTTTTTTTAAGTGGTAAATTCATAAAATAGAATATTATTTGACAATAAAAAGAATAAATACTGATGATATGCTACCGCATGAATGAATCTTAAAAACATTAAACTAAAAAAGTCAGTAGCAAATCAAATATTGCATGACTCCATTTTTATGAAATGTCCAACAAAGCAAATCTAGAGGCAGAAAGTAGGTTAAGGACTGCATAGGGCTAGAGAAGTTGGGGGCAAATGGGGAGTGACTGCTAATGGGCAGTGGGTTCACTGGAAGTGATGCAAATGTTCTAAAATTGATTGTGGTGATGGTTACACATCTCTGAAAATACACCAAAAACCACTGTAAAAATTGTGCACTTTAAATGATTAAAAAGTATGATATGTTAATTTTATATCAATAAAGCTAGTTTCTTTGCAGAGTCTCTTTCAGTGAAATCCAATCTCTTTCACATATTTAGTCAATTTGAAGATAAGAATTTCATCCTTTTGAGAAACATGGGTGCAGTAAAAAGTTTCTGCAACTTCTCAGCAGAGAAAGAGAAAATATTTAGCATGGTGGCAATTACTACAGTGGTTAAGAGCTTCCTGCGTGAAAAGCCTTATTCTTCCATTTATCAACTACGCAATCTTGGGTCAATTGCTTGTCCTCTGATGCCATATTAATTATGCTGTACAATGGTAAATAAAACTTGAACAACCTAAAAGGACATTAAGGATTTAAATGTCCTAATTCAAGATAACACCTGAAACAGCCCCTGATACATAGAAAGCATCCGAAAAATTATCCTAAGGCCCCCACTGACTTCCATTGCAGTGGATGGAGCACATTTGATCCTTGAATGTTATGTTGATCCCCATTGAGACGGGATTGGTCTGGTTTCGTGCCTTGGTGCTGCCATCCATCACACTGACACCCTTGAACTTTTCCACTGTCTCCAACGATATTGTCCCCATGAGGCTTTTGCATCTTTACTTCCAGGTGCCTTGGTCCATCAGAACATTTAGTACTTTCTTGCCCTTTGGAAGGGCTGATGATTCTCAAATGTTTTCTCAGCTCTGTGCTGTAGCAAGACAATTTCAGGATTTTTTTTTAGGGACTTCTCTGGTGGTCCGGTCATTAAGATTTCACCTTTCAATGGAGGGGGTGCAGGTTTGATCCTTTGTCGGGGATCTGAGATCCCACATGCCTCTTAGCCAAAAAATCAAGAAATAGAATAGACATAATCTTGTAACAAATTCAATAGCCTTTAAAAATGGTCCACATTAAAAAAAAATGTTTAGACATATCTTTATTCCACAGTGATCAATCCCTTAGCATTTAAACAAATTTTATGTGAAACTATTTTGTAGTTACATATATTCAATGGTTAATATGTGTATTTCATTGCCTTCTGACAGACGTGATGCTTTTAATTAGACCTGTAGTAACACATATTCGGTGGTTAATATGTGTACTTCATTGCGTTATGACAGAGGTGATGCTTTTAATTAAACTTGTAGAATTCTACAGCAAAGCATAAGTGCATTTGAAAGATGTACATTGAACAAAGGTGGAAAATGCCAACAAATCATAATTTAAAGTAGGTTTTCAAGAAATATGAACTCACCAAACTATAAAAAAAATTCAAATTTGTATACCATGATGCCAGGCACATACTAGAATTTTAAAATATTTATTGAAAATTTATGACTAGAAAGATTGAATTATATTGCTATGCTCTCTACAGAAAATATTACAAAATTATTGTCATGGGAAGAGGTGATCAAACTGCAGGCAGGTAAAAATGTAGGAAAAAGTGAGATGAAAGCGAGATAGGCAATTCATAGATGTACTGTGTTATTTTTATGGATTTTATCCTAATAAAATTGTGGTATTTGTCAGCTTTTTAAATGCATTTGTCATCTGAGATTCTTTTTTTAATATATATACATACTTACTTTTCAAAATAATTTTTAAATCATTTCTTATTTCTTTTCCTAGAAAAGAATTCCAAAACTGAATAAGCTACAGACCAAACTTGAGTCTACTTTGATAAGCAAAGTCAAGGATAGATAAACTGATTAATATGCTAATTTCCTCCATTTTATGCCTCTTTTTCAAGCAGTCATTAACAATTGCAGCTTAAAAGTCTATAGATTCCTCAGTTCAGCTCAGTTGCTCAGTCCTGTCCAACTCTTTGCGACCCCATGAATTGCATCACACCAGGCCTCCATGTCCATCACCAACTCCCAGAGTTCACCCAAACTCATGTTCATCGAGTCGATGATGCCATCCAGCCATCTCATCCTCTCTCGTCCCCTTCTCCTCCTGCCCCCAATTCTTCCCAGCATCAGAGTCTTTTCCAATGAGTTAACGCTTCTCATGAGGTGGCCAAAGTACTGGAGTTTCAGCTTCATAATCATTCCTTCCAAAGAAATCCCAGGACTGATCTCCTTCAGAATGGACTGGTTGGATCTCCTTGCAGTCCAAGGGGCTCTCAAGAGTCTTTTCCAACACCACAGTTCAAAAGCACCAATTCTTTGGCACTCAGCTTTCTTCACAGTCCAACTCACATGCATACATGACCACTGGAAAAACCATAGCCTTGACTAGATGGACCTTTGTTGGCAAAGTAATGTCTCTGCTTTTGAATATGCTATCTAGGTTGGTCATAACTTTCCTTCCAAGGAGTAAGCGTTCTTTAATTTCATGGCTGCAGTCACCATCTGCAGTGATTTGGGAGCCCAAAAGAATAAAGTCTGACACTGTTTCCACTGTTTCCCCATCTATTTCCCATGAAGTGATAGGACCAGATGCCATGATCTTCATTTTCTGAATGTTGAGCTTTAAGCCAAATTTTTCACTCTCCACTTTCACTTTCATCAAGAGGCTTTTTAGTTCCTCTTCACTTTCTGCCATAAGGGTGGTGTCATCTGCATATCTAAGGTTATTGATATTTCTCCCAGCAATCTTGATTCCAGCTTGTGCTTCTTCCAGCCCAATGTTTCTCATGATATACTCTGCATATAAGTTAAATAAGCAGGGTGACAATAAACAGCCTTGACGTACTCCTTTTCCTATTTGGAACCAGCCTGTTGTTCCATGTCCAGTTCTAACTGTTGCTTCCTGACCTGCATACAGGTTTCTCAAGAGGCAGGTCAGGTGGTCTGGTATTCCCATCTCTTTCAGAATTTTCAACAGTTTATTGTGATCCACACAGTTAAAAGCTTTGGCATAGTCAATAAAGCAGAAACAGATGTTTTTCTGGAACTCTCTTGCTTTTTTGATGATCCAGTGGATGCTCTTAGATAAGGAATAAGTAGAGCCATGGGGAAGATAACCAAATAAGTAAAGAAAGATCAGGTAGTTTGATTGTTGCATTGTCTAAAAAAGCATGACCAAGGGGAATGTATTAGTTCTGATTAGAAATCTGAGAAAAGTTGGATAAGAAAGATAGTTGGTTGAAAATACTTCACTGAGAACATGAAATACTTATCTGTCCATTTGTGCCTCAATTGAGGCTTTCTGGACTTACATTGTTAGTGCACACATAACTTCTTGGATCCACTTCCTGTACACTTCATGTATCGTCTTGAATGCTGCCTATGTACATTTAGTTTAAGGACATATACAATTCCTTCTGTCCATAGTTCATCAGGCACACTGATCTAGTCCCTTAAATCTATTTCTCACGTCCACTGTATAATCGTTAGGGATTTGATTTAGGTCATACCTGAATGGTCTAGTGGTTTTCCATACTTTGTTCAATTTAAGTCTGAATTTGGCAATAAGGAGTTCATGATCTGAGCCACAGTCAGCTCCTGTCTTGTTTTGCTGACTGTATAGAGCTTCACCATCTTTGGCTGCAAAGAATATAATCAATCTGATTTTGGTGTTGACCATCTGGTGATGTCCATGTGTAGTCTTCTATTGCATTGTTGAAAGAGGGTATTTGCCATTACCAGTGCATTCTCTTGGCAGAACTCTATTAGCCTTTGCCCTGCTTCATTCTGTACCTCGAGGCCAAATTTGCCTGTTACTCCAGGTGCTTCTTGACTTCCTACATTTGCATTCCAGTCCCCTATAATGAAAAAGACATCTTTTGGGGATGTTAGTTCTAGAAGGTCTTGTTGCTGGGAGAAACATCAATAACCTCAGATATGCAGGTGACACCACCCTTATGGCAGAAAGTGAAAAAGAACTAAAGAGCCTCTTGATGAAAGTGAAAGAGGAGAGTGAAAAAGTTGGCTTAAAGCTCAACATTCAAAAAACTAAGATCACGGCATCCAGTCCCATCACTTCGTGGCAAATAGATGGAGAAACAGTGAAAACAGTGTCAGACTTTATTTTCTTGGTCTCCCAAATCACTGCAGATGGTGACTGCAGCCATGAAATAAAAAGACGCTTACTCCTTAGAAGAAAAGTTATGACTACCTAGATAGCATGTTAAAAAGCAGAGACATTACTTTGCCAACAAAGGTCCATCTGGTCAAGTCTATGGTTTTTCCAGTAGTCATGTATGGATGTGGGAGTTGGACTATAAAGAAAGCTGAATGCTGAAGAATTGATACTTTTGAACTGTGGTGTTGGAGAAGACTCTTGAGAGTCCCTTGGACTGCAAGTAGATACAACCAGTCCATCCTAAAGGAGATCAGTCCTGGGTGTTCATTGGAGAGACTGATTGTGAAGCTGAAACTCCAATACTTTGGGCACCTGATGTGAAGAACTGACTCATTTGAAAAGACCCTGATGCTGGGAAAGATTGAAGGCAGAAGGAGAAGGGGACGACAGAGGATGAGATGGCTAGATGGCATCATCGACCCAATAGACATGAGTTTGAGTAAACTCTGAGAGCTGGTGATGGACAGGGAGGCCTGGCATGCTGCAATCCATGGGGTCACAAAGAGTCGGACACGACTGAGTGACTGAACTGAACTGAACAGTTCCTTAGCCACAGGAAGGGTGTGTATCCACAATACAAAATGCTCTAAGGCATCAACAGAATATTAATAACAAATCAAAGGGCAAAATATTTTTAAATCCCAAGGGAAAATTCAGAGCAAAGAAACTTTGCAAATCAAATTTAAAGGCGTAAAAAGCATAAACATAAACGGTAGGGTCTGAAAAGGTAAAATGGCTCTCATTAGAAGTCATTTATAACAGTGAACTGTTTTAGGAATTTCCCCATCCTTGCCTTGTCATGCTCTGTTTTCTTTGAAAAAGCAGAAGGTGAGGTATGGTGTCAGTGGGTTGTTATGGAACCTAAATCTGGAAAAACTCTGAGAAGACAAAAGTAAAATAATCTAAATAAAAACCATTTAAGCCATTTGGGATCCTTATTCTTAGGATGGGCAAGTTAGAAAATCATAAGGAAAACATTTTTTCCCCTCATCTCAATATGTGTGTAAGCCTGCAGATAATTATCATCTTGGAAAACTGGTCTATGGGACAGTCAAACAGCAGTGTTGCCTTTATATTGGGCCACTGATTTTGCACACTATCCCATAAAAATCTGTTAGCAGTTTTGAAACAATTACACTGAAAAGTCACTTGTACTGATTAACTTTTTATATAATTTGACCAAAGATAATTTAGGAGATTTTTAGCTCCTAATTTTTGCTTGAACCAGGAAAGGTTGCAATGTGATTAGTCATTTTCTCCTTTTTTTTTTTCCTTATATACTAATTTTTGTTTCTAGGGTATAATTTAAATAAGCAAGAGTTACTTTGACTCTGGTTGAAATGCATATAATTACAGTGATATGACTGAGTTTATAGCCATGTTTGTGTTTAGATAAATAATTGAATAGGCATTAATTCTTTTCAAGTAGAACACTGAGTAACAATTAGCCCTAATGGTTTCCCATCACCACTATGGTAGATTATACTTTCCTAAAACATCTACACCAGTATATTCCATCCAACTACTTTCCTTACCATGGAATGCTGGCACTCCTCCACTGAGAGATAGGGGGTTAAATAATCCACTTAAAACTAGGTAGACCTGTGACTACAGTGGAAGCAACATTACATGTCTTTTCTCCCCTGCCATAAGAGTTGACACAGCTTCCACCTTATCCTCTTGGGATGCTCATTCTTGGACCTTAGCCACTTACTCTATTGCTGTTGTTCAGTTGCTCAGTTGTGTCCGACTCTTTTCAATCCTATGGACTGCAGCACGCCAGGCTTCCCTGTTCTTCACCATCTCCTGGAGCTTGCTCAAACTCATGTCCACTGAATCAATGATGCCATCCAACCATCTTATCCTCTGTTGTCCCCTTCTCCTCCTGCCTTCAATCTTTCCCAGCAACAGGGTCTTTTCTAATGAGTCCACACTTCACATCAGTTCACCAAAGTATTGGAGCTTCAGCTTCAGCATCAGTCCATCCAATGCATATTCAGGATTGATTTCCTTTAGGATTGACTGGTTTGATCTCTTTGCAGTCCAAGGGACTCTCAAGAGTCTTCTCCAACACCACAGTTCAAAAGCATCAATTCTTTGGCACTCAGCCTTCTTTATGGTCTAACTCTCACATCCATACATGACCACTGGAAAAACCATAGCTTTAGCTATACGGACCCTTTGTTGGCAAAGTAATGTCTCTGCTTTTTAATATGCTATCTAGATTTGTCATAACTTTTTTTCCAAGGAGCAAGTGCATTTTAATTTAATGGCTGCAGTCACCATCTGCAGTGATTTTGGAGTCCAAGAAAATAAAGTCTGTCACTGTTTCCATTGCTTCCCTATCTATTTGCCATGAAGTGATGGGACTGGATGCCATGAACTTAGTTTTTTGATTATTGAGTTTTAAATCAGCTTTTTCACTCTCTTTTTTCACCTTCATCAAGAGGCTCTCTAGTTCCTTATTATAAAGACATCAAATAGCCACATGGAAAGACCATGTGTCTGAGTTCCAGCATCAGCCTTAGCTGAAGTCTCAGATGACAGCCAGCATCCACAACAATGAGGCTCCAGATGATCCTGGTCCCCAGCCTTCCAGATACCCAAGCTGATGCCGAGTGGGATAGAGAAAACCTATCCTCACCAATCCTATTCATATGGCAGATTTCTGAACAAAAATAAATGATACCTTTGTTTTGAGCCAATAAATTTTGAAATGATTTGATATGTAGCAACAGATAACCAGAATAATTATCAACCTAAAAATATGTCACTGAGAGATAACAATAAATGCTTCAATGTTTTAAGAAAGACTTCCATGTACCTACAGACTGATAATTCATAAAAATGTTAATGATAAAATTAATGTTCAACACTATCAATTATGATAATTTGTATGACAAAGAATAAAAGTTTTGATGGTCTATTTTAAATAAGGTTTGGGTTTAATAAGCACCTTTTAAATAAGGGTTTTGAGTTTCTTATTTTTTTCTTGGTCACTAGCCACAATTCTGAAAACTGCTTCCTAGGTATTCTATGAATAATCACAAAAGATCTCTTTATTCCATTTCATTGATATTTTATACTAGAATTACCCAGGAAGGCTAGTGTAACAAGGCCTCGGTTTTCTAATTTAAAAATATATATGATGAAATTCTGTAGTCTCCACTCTTTAATGTGTTACCCAACACATTAATTGCCTGAAAGGTATTAAGGAACAAATGTTTTATTCATCGGTGTATGTGTATTTAAAAAAAAACACAACTCAACAAAGAAATGTTTGATGAAATGTCCCCTTCCCAAGTAATTTAATGTGAGTCATTTTTGATTTTTTTAAAATATTATTATGTTATTACATTTTAATTATGCTGATAATTGATTCAGGCTTAACTTAAAGACTTTTTATTCCTCAAGTCATTCTCTGTGTAGCAAAAGAAAAAGAGGGCAAGAAATTAAGCAAGGTGCCACTCTCCATGTCACTAAAGTAGTCTTAGTTTCAATAACACACAACATTCTCTAAAAGAAGTTTAAAATTTTAGTAAAATCTTTAAGAATGAATTGTTCCCCTCCAGGGATTCTCCAGGCAAGAACACTGGAGTGGGTTGCCATTTCCTTCTCCAATGTATGAAAGTGAAAAGTGAAAATGAAGTCGCTCAGTCATGTCCAACTCTCAGCAACCCCATGGACTGAGATTCTCCGTCCATGGGATTCTCCAGGCAAAAGTACTGGGGTGGGGTGCCATTGCCTTCCCCGTCAGGTGTTTTAGACCAGGCAAAATGTTAGTCAACGTTTTTCTCATACTCAGAACATATTAGTGTACACATATCTGTTTTAATGTACTGGAAAGTATAGGTAAGTCATAGCCATTGATGGTACAAACAAACAAACAAAAAAAAACAATAAAAAAAATTAAGAGGAAAATGATATTGGAAATTATAATTTTTAAAACTGCAATTTGGCTGGCAAAGCCAACAGGAAGAGCCAAACCTAGACTGAGCTTTATATTGGCCCCACTTTCTTCTTCTCAGCCCTGAATCCAAGGGTTTAATTTCATGGATTCTGAACTGCTTGTGCATAAAGAGACTTCGCCTTCTGGCTGGCTCTTTCTACTTCAGGTAAAGAACCTTTTGAGAGTGTACTAATGTTCAAGGAGGGAGTAGTCCCGGGGGAGAGATATTTAAAAGCAGCTTTTTGCACTTTACAATAGGCATCCTAGAAAGGTGGTAAGTGGGGCATGTTGAAAGAATATAGATTGTTATGAGCTCTGGTCGGACTGAATTCTGGAGTCTTCATGTCACAGCAAATTTACAGCATTTAACTTGTGTCTCAGAGAAACTAAGTATAGTGGTTAATTTATCAATAGAAGCCATGGCTAGAGAAAACTTTGTCAAGGATAAACGCATGTAAAGACTCCTTTGCAAAGCAGTGCAAGAGAAAAAATAACTGTCACGTAGGAAGGAGCTCTGGGTCTTGCCCAGCTCACTAATCAAGAGTAACTGTGAATCTTAGGCTAACTCACTTTTCCCTTGTTTGTTTTAAACAGATTTTACTACACGACCTCTAAGTTTCCTTCCAGTTTTACATTTCCATGATTTTTGATTAACAATACCAGAATCTGTCTACTTTCTTTTTGGCCACACTGTATGGCTTGAAGGATCTTAGTTCCCTGACCAGGGATCAAACCCAGGCCCTGGCAGTGAAAGCATGAAGTCCTAACCACTGGACCACCACAGAATTCCCAGCATCTGTCATTCTGCCATCTTTGAATGTAAAACAAGGAAGTACATATACAGTGTTCTTCACTAGATCTGACAATAAGAGCAAGATTCTAGCTTTAATGCTGCTATGATCTGTTCCCTCCTTAAGGAACTCCTTATAAATTATAACATATTATAGCTATATTATACATGCTGACTTCCATGTGTAGGAAGCTGTTTGAAACGTCTCATCATGACATCTACCTTGATGATTATTTCATTTTTATGACTTCAACATGTGACTTGCAGGATCTCAGTTTCCTGACCAGGGATTCAATCTGGGCCAGGGCAGTGAAAGTTCAGAATCCTTTTTTAGAAAATTAGAACAAATAATTTCACAATTTGTATGGAAATACAAAAAACCTCTAATAGCCAAAGCAACCTTGAGAAAGAAGAATGGAACTGGAGGAATCAACCTGCCTGACTTCAGGCTATACTACAAAGCAACAGTCATAAAGACAGTATGGTACTGGCACAAAGAATAGAAACATAGATCAATAGAACAAAATAGAAAGCCCAGAGATAAATCCATGCACCTATGGACACTTTATCTTTGACAAAGGAGGCAAGAATATACAATGGAGAAAAGACAATCTCTTTAACAAGTGGTGCTGGGAAAACTGGTCAACCACTTGTAAAAGAATGAAACTAGAACACTTTCTAACAACATACACAAAAATAAACTCAAAATGGATTAAAGATCTAAATGTAAGACCAGAAACTATAAAACTCCTAGAGGAAAACATACGCAAAACACTCTCTGATATAAATCATAACAGGATCCTCTGTGACCCACCTCCCAGAGTAATGGAAATAAAAGCAAAAATAAATGGGACCTAATTAAACTTAAAAGCTTTTGCACAATGAAGGAAACTATAAGCAAGGTGAAAAGACAGCCTTCAGAATGGAAGAAAATAATAGCAAATGAAGCAACTGACAAAGAATTAATCTCAAAAATATACAAGCAACTTCTGCAGCTCAATTTGAGAAAAATAAGCGACCCAATCAAAAAATGGACCAAAGAAGTATACAGATATTTCTCCAAAGAAGATATACAGATGGCTAACAAACACATGAAAAGATGCACAACATCACTCATTATTAGAGAAATGCAAATCAAAACCACAATGAGGTACCATCTCACACCGGTCAGAATGGCTGCTGCCCAAATGTCTACAAATAATAAATGCTGGAGAGGGTGTGGAGAAAAAGGTACCCTCTCACACTGTTGGTGGGAATGCAAACTAGTACAGCCACTATGGAGAACAGTGTGGAGATTCCTTTAAAAACTAGAACTAGAACTGCCATATGACCCAGCAATCCCACTGCTGGGCATACACACTGAGGAAACCAGAATTGAAAGAGACACATGTACCCCAATGTTCATCACAGCACTGTTTACAATAGCCAGGATATGGAAGCAACCTAGATGTCCATCAGCAGATGAATGGATAAAAAAGCTGTGGTACATTTACACAATGGAGTATTACTTGGCCATTAAAAAGAATGCATTTGAATCAGTTCTAATGAGGTGGATAAAACTGGAGCCTACTATACAGAGTAAGTCAGTCAGAAAGAAAAACACCAATACAGTATATTAACGCATATATATGGAATGTAGAAAGATGGTATGCGAGACAGCAAAAGAGACACAAATGTAAAGAACAGACTTTTGGACTCTGTGGGAGAAAGCGAGGGTGGGATAATCTGAGAGAATAGCACTGAAACATGTACATTATCATACGTTAAATAGATCACCCGTCCAGGTTTGACGCATGAGACAGGGTGCTCAGGGCTGGTGCACTGGGATGACCCTGAGGGATGGGATGGGGAGGGAGGTGGGAGGGAGGGTCAGGATGGGGAACACATGTACACCCATGGCTGATTCATGTCAATGTATGGCCAAAACCACCACAATATAGTAAAGTAATTAGCCTACAATTAAAATTTTAAAAAAAGAAAGTTCAGAATCCTAACCAATAGGCCACCAGGGAATTCCATGATAATGATTTTAGAATTAAAAGATTTGCCCATTTCTCTCTGCCTTTTAATATGTGTTATACAAATGTGATGTAAGAAACAACATAGTCTCTGTTCTAAAATTGCTTATAAGCAATGTATACCAGTCTGGACATTAGACAGAATACTAAAATTATGCCAAATAATCAAATAACTGTAAATATTGAAATAAATGCTTTCTCAGAAGTCAGTGAAAGGGAACCATGGGAACAGGATGACTTTGCCTGGAGGGCGTAAAGAATGAGAGAGAAGGAAAGAGAGAGACAGAGACAGACAGACACACACACACACACACACACACACACACACACACACACACACACAGAGTTATGGACCAAGATAATGTAAGAGAATGAATACCACACCATAGGGGGAGAAAAATGATTAAATAGCTTGGAATTGATTAGCCTAGAGAAGAAGAGACCAAAGGAAGATATAAATACTATTATAAAATATATTAAGAATGTCCCTATGAGTAATGGCATCCGGTCCCATCACTTCATGGGAAATAGATGGGGAAACAGTAGAAACAGTGTCAGACTTTATTTTTCTGGGATCCAAAATCACTACAGATGGTGACTGCAGCCATGAAATTAAAAGACGCTTACTCCTTGGAAGGAAAGTTATGACCAACCTACATAGCATATTGAAAAGCAGAGACATTACTTTGCCAACAAAGGTCCGTCTAGTCAAGGCTATGGTTTTTCCTGTGGTCATGTATAGATGTGAGAGCTGGACTGTGAAGAAGGCTGAGCACCAAAGAATTGATGCTTTTGAATTGTGGTGTTGGAGAAGACTCTTGAGAATCCCTTGGACTGCAAGGAGATCCAACCAGTCCATTCTGAAGGAGATCAGTCCTGGGATTTCTTTGGAAGGAATGATTATGAAGCTGAAACTCCAGTACTTTGGCCACCTCATGCAAAGAGTTGACTCATTGGAGAAGACTCTGATGCTGGGAGGGATTAGGGGCAAGAGGAGAAGGGGATGACAGAGGATGAGATGGCTGGATGGCATCACTGACTCGATGGATGTGAGTCTCAGTGACCTCCAGGAGTTGGTGATGGACAGGGAGGCCTGGCGTGCTTTGATTCATGGGGTCGCAAAGAGTCGGACATGACTGAGCGACTGATCTGATCTGATCTGATCTGATGGGTAATGGAATCAATTTATTGGGGGTTTTATGCAGGTCAGGAAGCAACAGTTAGAATTGGACATGGAACAACAGACTGGTTCCAAATAGGGAAAGGAGTATGTCAAGGCTGTATATTGTCACCATGTTTATTTAACTTATATGCAGAGTACATCATGAGAAACGCTGGACTGGAAGAAACACAAGTTGGAATCAAGATTGCTGGGAGAAATATCAATAACCTCAGATATGCAGATGACACCACCCTTATGGCAGAAAGTGAAGAGGAACTCAAAAGCCTCTTGATGAAAGTGAAAGTGGAGAGTGAAAAGGTTGGCTTAAAGCTCAACATTCAGAAAACGAAGATCATGGCATCTGGTCCCATCACTACATGGGAAATAGATGGAGAAACAGTGGAAACAGTGTCAGACTTTATTTTTCTGGGTTCCAAAATCACTGCAGATGGTGACTGCAGCCATTAAAAGACGCTTACTCCTTGGAAGGAAAGTTATGACCAACCTAGATAGCATACTCAAAAGCAGAGACATTACTTTGCCAACAAAGGTTCGCCTAGTCAAGGCTATGGTCTTTCCTGTGGTCATGTATGGATGTGAGGGTTGGACTGTGAAGAAGGCTGAGCGCCGAAGAATTGATGCTTTTGAACTGTGATGTTGGAGAAGACTCTTGAGAGTCCCTTGGACTGCAAGGAGATCCAACCAGTCCATTCTGAAGGAGATTAGCCCTGGGATTTCTTTGGAAGGAATGATGCTCAAGCTGAAACTCCAGTATTTTGGCCAGCTCATGCGAAGAGTTGACTCATTGGAGAAGACTCTGATGCTGGGAGGGATTGGGGGCAGGAGGAGAAGGAGATGACAGAGGATGAGATGGCTGGATGGCATCACTGACTCGATGGATGTGAGTCTGAGTGACCTCCAGGAGTTGGTGATGGACAGGGAGGCCTGGCGTGCTGCAGTTCATGGGGTCGCAAAGAGTAGGACACTACTGAGCAACTGATCTCATCTCTCTAGAAGGGTAGACTTCACAAGGAGGAAAGTTTCAGTTGAATGCAAAGACAATTTTTTTGGATTAATTCTGTTTTCTAATTTTTAATTTTATATTGGAGTATAGCCAATCAACAACGCTGTAATGGTTTCGCGTGCACAGCAATGTGACCTAGCCATACATATACATGTATCCAATGAGGACAATTTAAACAGTTTTTCAGGAATAGAATGAAAGGCCTTAAGAGATAATAAATTTCCTATTATAGAGAATATCCTATTGGGAAAATTATAAAATATTTCTTCATATTGGAAGAGATTGCACTAGTTGTCTTTTCAAAAGCTCATGCAACTCTGGTTTGTGATTCAATTTTTAATCAAATAGCAAGCTAAAGTAAGAAATATTTTAAGCGAATAATAGAGATTGAAAGAAAGTAATAGAGATGTAAATGGGGAATTAAACAGAAGAGAAACTACGGAATAAGAAAAAACAGAATCAGTAAAGAAATTTAGCCAGACATAATAAAGCATCCAAAGCCTTTGACTGTGTGGATCACAATAAACTATGGAAAACTCTTAAAGAGATGGGAATACCAGACCACCTGATCTGCCTCTTAAGAAATCTGTATGCAGGTCAGGAAGCAACAGTTAGAACTGGTCATGGAACAACAGACTGGTTCCAGATAGGAAAAGGAGTACGTCAAGGCTGCATATTGTCACCATGTTTATTTAACTTATATGCAGAGTACATCATGAGAAATGCTGGACTGGAAGAAACACAAGTTGGAATCAAGATTGCCGGGAGAAATATCAATAACCTCATATATGCAGATGACACCGCTCTTATGGCAGAAAGTGAAGAGGGGCTAAAAAGCCTCTTGATGAAAGTGAAAGTGGAGAGTGAAAGGGTTGGCTTAAAGCTTAACATTCAGAAAACGAAGATCATGGCATCCGGTCCCATCACTGCATGGGAAATAGATGGGGAAACAGTGGAAACAGTGTCAGACTTTGTTTTTCTGGGCTCCAAAATCACTGCAGATGGTGACTGCAGTCATGAGATTAAAAGACGCTTACTCCTTGGAAGGAAAGTTATGACCAACCTAGATAGCATACTCAAAAGCAGAGACATTACTTTACCAACAAAGGTTCGCCTAGTCAAGGCTATGGTCTTTCCTGTGGTCATGTATGGATGTGAGAGCTGGACTGTGAGGAAGGCTGAACGCGGAAGAATTGATGCTTTTGAACTGTGGTGTTGGAGAAGACTCTTGAGAGTCCCTTGGACTGCAAGAAGATCCAACCAGTCCATTCTGAAGGAGATCAGTCCTGGGATTTCTTTGGAAGGAATGATGCTAAAGCTGAAACTCCAGTATTTTGGCCACCTCATGCAAAGAGTTGACTCATTGGAGAAGACTCTGATGCTGGGAGGGATTGAGGGCAGGAGGAGAAGGGGATGACAGAGGATGAGATGGCTGGATGGCATCACTGACTCGATGGATGCGAGTCTGAGTGACCTCCGGGGGCTGGTGATGGACAGGGAGGCCTGGCGTGCTGCGGTTCATGGGGTCGCAAAGAGTCGGACACGACTGAGCGACTGATCTGATCTGATCTGATCTGAATAAAGCATTTTGACCTTCAGGAAGATGTCTGGGACCTTGAACCAGAAACGCAACTGGAAGTTGACAGATTAACCAGAAGAGAAAGGGGAAGAATTAGAAAGTCGATGTGATGCTTTAGAGGAGGGCTGTTAAGACCCAGTGCTGAAGGTACTTCAGGCACTCAATAACTTTGAAAATGTAACAATTTAGTATAAAAATTCTAAATAGGCTCAATTCTTGACCATATATTTTTGCATAACATTGCAATACATACCCAAGGGTTACGTGGGAGGGAGTAGTCGGAGGTAAGAAGTTGGAAAAAATGGATAGAAAAGGAGATGTGAAGAATTTGTGTGGAGGTGAGAGAGAGAACTTTCCAAAGGGCCACAGATATACATAATGGTTTTATTTTTCCACCAAGCAAAAGAGAGTTATTTTCTGAAAAATAAGTAAAATCTAAGCCACCTACACATTTTTATTTGTTAAAGATTACATACCACTTAAAGAGGAAGGTATGCTCACATCTCCACATCCTGGTCAAACTCCATGTCAAATCATTTCATTTTCTTTATCTGAACCCTCTGCTGCTTACTTGAGGGAAGTCATACTTCACTTCCTTAAAAACTCAAAAAACATGTCTGGAGTTTTTCACACCATTATACTATAAGGTAGAATGTGATCCTTAGATTTCTAAAAGTCCACAAATTCTTTATATCCTTTAGAAACACTCATTAGATTTAGGTTGTCAACATTTTTTCCCAGCAATAACATTTTGGATCTTTATTTAGTTACGTATGTCTTTATTATATTAATAGTATATGTTTTGAAGGATTGATGCTGACAGAGGATGAGATGGTTGGATGGCATCAAACTCCAGGATATAATGACAGACAGGGAAATCTGGTGTGCTGGAGTTCATGGGGTTGCAAAGAGTCGGACACAGCTTAGCAATTGAACAATAACATTATATGCTTATGGAACAGCATGGTTGGAATATAATTTAATATGATTATTTTCATATAGAAAGATGGCATAGTTCCTAAAATTACATGATAAAAAGCAACTTTCAACTTTTCTTGTATTTTGTCATGGTTTTCTTTGGAAGGTTTTTTATACTTGCCATAGAAATGCAAGAAAGCATCAACTTCTGTTTGCTTCTTCACTTTACCTCTCAGTTGTCAGCTTTTCTGAATTCTCTTTCATATTAAGGCAAGACCTAACTTGGTTTGGTTATTGGAAAATCCTAGCATTAGAGGAGGGTGGAAACTTGGCCCAAATTCAATATACTTTCATGATAACGCTCTTTCAGCTTCATTTCGGTGGATTAATCTGATAACCAGAAATAAAGGAACTACTTAACAATATGACAGCTTACTATCTAGTTTGTGTCACATGTCTGAAGTGTAAAATTCTATCACCCATTGCTAGGATAAATGTCATATCTTGAAAAGACTAATCTTGTTCAACGGATGCACTTTTAAAATGCATAAATCTACTTGAAAACCAATCTGATAAAAAAGACATGCCTGCAGAAGGATGATTCAGTTGTATCAATGTACTTGTCACTTAGAACTCACCCCCAGAAAAAATTATGTGATGGGGTTGGGTGGGTGTTAAAAGCATGCAAAGTCTTGATAATAGGAAAACATTAGCCACAAGATGAAAAGAAGAAACATTTAAGTTCCAGGCAAAAAAAATTGTCTAAGAATGTTTTTAAGACTTTATTATATGAGCAGAAAAAGACAAACTCTCAATTTGCCTGAAAAATTAAAAATCTTTAGAAAGGTTATATTTACTTTGGCCATGATCTTTATTTTTAAATTGAGGTTAAACATATTGTCTTGACTAATTCTTAAATGATATGTTTGAAATTGGGAGTAAAATTCTTCTTTGCTTCAAACATTACAGTCAGTTTTGAATTCTAGTAAGAGGGAAAACTCTCTCAGAAAATATTCTCAATCTCCCCACCATTTCCCAGTTTCCCCTATTTTCTTGTCCCTGAATATTTATTTATTTATTTGTAAATTTATTATAAATTTATTTGTAGAAGCCATTGGCCAAGTCCAATAGCCTATAATTGAAGATAAAGATTGTTTTCTATATAGTCATTAATAATTTAATAGGGCACTTTCCTCTAAAATTTAATTAAGCAAGTTTAAGCTAGAAACATTTTTAAAATTTCACAAAGTCCAGCCCTAAAAAGTCACATTTTCCTAAAAATTTCAATCCCCCTTCAACCTCAGAAATCATATCTGTGCACGCATAGTCAAAGAAGACTATTATTATTTGATGTATTCATCAGGGTTCTCTTTTATTTCCAGAAATTTTTTAATTTAACTACAGAAAATTATGATCTCTATTTTTACTTTGTGAATGGCTAATTAATTGCTCATCATCTGACTTTTTCACATCTATTTGACTTCATTTTACCATTTTACTATGATACTAAGTGACAGGAATATAAGTTATCTTTTCTTCCTTGCCTTCCTTCTTTCCTTCCTTCTTTACTTTCTTCTTTCTTATTACTTACTCTAGTTAAGAACTTGGGAGTTTAACTAAAGCACTTGATTTTTTTGCTTTTTAATAGTTCTGTTTTGTTGGCTAGTAAGTGTTTGTGCTTATTTCTTTAGTCTAATTAGAAATTTGATTATATAGATCTGTGGAAAATTCACGTTCTTCTTCTTATAGAGTAACATCTCACTAACATTTTCAAGAATTTTATTTAAAAAGTTCACATACAGAATAATACAGCTGTCTATTTCTATGTTCATATAAAGTACAAACACAAAAAATATTCAGTGAATTAGATGCAATGTTTTTTAAATTGTATTTTAGAGAACTGAGCAAATAATATTGATATTTTATATTTGAGTTTTTTGAGTAAAGCCAAAACATCTGATTTCCCCTTTGAGATCCTAAACTTCTAAATTCTTTCATGAACCCTAAAATGCTAGTATTATCTCAATTTTTTTCTTTTATTGACTGAATATGAGTCAAGATATTATTTCTTGTTAGGGCATGAGACCTTCAGATTTTAAACTGGGTTTTCTAAAACCAGATGCCTAAACCTTAAGGTTTAAGTATCTAATCATTGGAATCTTGATCACCAGAAAAATCAGTGAGGTTCAGTATTTTGGGAAAAGAAAAAACACATTCACTCATATATTTTTCATTCATTTATTGAACACTTACCATTTGATAAGCCTTTCATTAGAAACCAGAGATACAAAATGAATTAGGAAAAATAATATAAAACTGTAGGAGAGGTCAATCTAGAGAAAATAGTATTGTCATTGAATATGAACTATTCTCAACCTGGAATCCTCTTTTCCAGTCCCCGTTCTCTCGACTCCTGACTTCTCTCACTCCTGACTTCGCTCACAATGCCCCACGTTCCTCCTTCATTCCATCCCACTTTCCATCTCTTTTTCAACACCAATACCTATTCCTCCTCCAGGTTTCAACTTAAACCTTGCTCCCTGGAGATGAGGAAGACCTCCTCCTACTCCATACACGTAGATATGTGGGCTATAAACTCACAATTTTTCCTTATAATAAAACTCAGGCCTTATGCCAACGGGGACCTTCCCAGACTGCTGCTGCCAGTGCCCCCATCCCTGTGGTGAGCCCCTGCCACCCCATTCCTCCACAGGAGACTCTCCAACACGAGCAGATGAATATCAGCCTAGGAGTGCTCAGAGTTACTTCATCTGAAATATATGCTTAGTTTTGGTCACTAGCTCCCAATCCAGGTTACTCTGGACACCCTTAGGCCACCCCCTCTTCCCAGAAGATGTCTCTGCAGCAGCTCATTTCCACCCTTTTCTCTCGAACCTTGGTTTTGGCCTTCATGGAGGTCCATGATGATTGTGGCTGAGGATAAGTGGAGGTGAACTTTCTCCTCAAATTATTTTTCCAAAAGGGAAGAGTCTTTTTCCTAAGACAAATTTTGGTGCAAGCTGCAGGTTAATATATTGCCGACCTTGGAACTTCCCTGGTGGTTCACTGATTCAGAATCTGCCTGCCAAAGGAGGGGATACAGGTTCAATCCTTGGTCTTGGAAGATTCCACGTGCTGACGAGCAACTGAGCCCATGCAGCCACAGCTAGCGAACCCATACTCTAGAGCCCGTGAGCCCCAACTCCTGAAGCCCTCGGGCACCTAGAGCCTGTGCTTCGCAACAAGAGAAGCCACAACAGTGAGATATCTAAGTACCGCAACAAAGAGTAGACCATACTCACTGCAACTAGATAAAGTCCATCTTCGCACAGCACCGAAGACCCAGTTTAGTCAAAAGTAGATAAGATAAAATAAAATTATAAAAAAAAAAAACCTCAGCAGTTTTATTATATTACTTGCTTAAGGTCTATCTTTAGATGTTTAACACAGGAAACATCTGAATTTTTTTCTCTTGCTGCTATATCCTTAACACCCTGCACTTTTTCAGGCTCATAAGTACACAATAAACACTTTTTGTGTGAACAAATGAGTGAAAAGATTCAACACTCATAAAGAAAAAAGTGTTAATTTAACAAGTTGGTTGAGTAAAATAAAAATATTTTTAAAGCAAAGATTAAAACATGGTAGCATTATGACCTCAGTGCTATAACTGTGCTCTTCAGAGTTCATATGCACTTTTAAGTCTTTCCACAATATGTTACAGCTAAGTTCTACAATTCCATTTTTACTGCTTTCTGATTCTTAGTTTTAGATTATAGAACTGTCAAATTATCTTGAAAAGTATATGTTCACATATAATTTTTGCTAAATGAAAGTTAGTAATGAAATAATAATGTACATTTCTGTATATTTATTCAAGATCAAAAAAAATTAGTTTTTTATTTTTTATACCGTGGAATGCGTCTTGTCCTAGTGAGTAACATAATACATTGATTTCCTAATACTGTCAGAAATCCAGTTGAGGTCACTAATATTTAAAAGCAATTGTCAAAACTATGTGTACCAATTATAAAGCAATTATCTTTCTGCTCTGTTTTGTGATACTGGGCCGAGACTCTGCAAAGTGCATTTCTCCCTGGCTCCCTGCTGGGCTCAGCCAATAGATGTTAGAGGAAGGCAGCAAGGTTGGGGATGAAAAAGGACTTGCTCCTTCCTGTTTGCTTCCTGTTTCATTGATGTTATCTCAGCAGAAGTCTCTCAAATTGGCAGAGGCAATGATTCCTGTCTCAGCCTCAAGGTGTCCCCACATTGGTACAGCCAGGGGCCAGTCGGGAAAACAGAAATGACACCAAATTAATGAAATGCAAGATTGAATATATACTTGTTGTTTTTCAGTCACTAAGTGATGTCTGACTCTGCAACCCCATGGACTGCAGTACACCTGGCCTCCCTGTCCTTCACTATCTCTCAGAGTTTGCCAAAACTCATGTCCATTGAATTGGTGATGCCATCCAACCTAGAAGATTGAAAAAGGAGAAAGGAGACACTGAGATAAAACAGACAAGCACCCCCAGGAAATAGTTGCCACCCAAAGGCTAAAAGAAAGAAGTGGTAGTTATCAGAACCTAAATGTGTAGAGGAAGGACCCTGCAGAGCCTCTGTGGAGAGTCTTGCCTGGTTGGTGCTAAAACCCAGAGGAGGGGGTTCAGAGGAAAGGGTTCATGGAGCTGGAAGTTGGCCGTGAAAGTTGGGCTGCTATCTGGTTGGCAGGATATATAGAGAAAAATATCTCAGTTTGAGCCTAGACTGTGTCCACAACTGTGATTCAAAAGTGTCTAGGGATCTTTACTGAGCTTTTGAGATTGGCCTAAGAGAAACGATTTCAGTAGATATATTTGTTAGTTGCCTTTTTTTTTGTCTATTTCTTTGTTTTGGCTCAAGGAAGAGGAAATAGGTTTTAATGATCAAGGGGCCAGCGAGAAAGACTGGAAAATAAAGAATATGCATGCATTCAATTCTCAGCTTGGTCTCTTTGACAAATATGGAATCCTGTAAAGAGAGAGAGAGAAACTGTAAACAGGATTAAAAGATCATATTCATGAAGTCCTTGTAAAATGCAAGGCACTAGGGATACCTCTTAGATTTCCCCATGGCAGAGTGTATCACAAACTGCAGGCAAGGAGTTCTTTGCCCCCCAGTTTCTGGCAAAAGCACAGTGCCACAGTGGTGTGATAAGAGCTAAATTGCATATGGTGAAGATCAGCAAGCAGTGGTGTCACTGCAATGCTGAAAATCAGAAAATGCAGGGGTCAAAGTTAAAGACAGAGCTCAGAAGGGAAATTCTTCCACAAATGTTAGATTCTTCCCTCATTATTCTCTACTATACAAAGAGATTTTGAAGTAACATTTTGATTTCTCAGAGAGGCATTCTTTAGATAGCTATTGGCTTTTTCAGCTTAAAGCACAAACTCTTGTATGAGGTTCAGAAACCTTTGTAGAATCCTATTGATAATATATATAGCTGGTATGAAATTTTGATTTCAGTTCGTGTGCCAATTAAATTAGACATTACTAATTATGCAAATTAGAGACACAAATCACAAATATTAATGATAATTTAGTATCATGCTTGTATGTTTTATTTTGAGGAGGGCAGTCTTTCTCTTAGAGTCTCATACAAAGAACCCCAAGAGTCAGTAGCTTCCATGAATTAAATATGTGCTTTGCTATGAAAAGTAGGATGCTAAAATGTTTGAAAAAAAAAAAACATGAAAGCTGTGCCACAAATTCTAATAATGAGTTTCCTTTAGAATCCTTTAATCTTAGATTAGATGAAGTAAGCCTTTATAGATGCTTTTCATAGTCTCTTCAGAATTTTTGTTAATTTGAAGAATATTAAACATTAAATTATGCTTTGGGGTATACACAAAAAGACATCAAATGCAACGGAACATTTTAAAACATTATGAAACATCACCACTCCATATGCTTAAAGGCATATTACAGAATTACAATGAATTGTTGGGGGTGTGTTTCACTATAGCACTTTTTATACTAACAATGATATATAAGCAGACAATCTGTTCAAGACTTCTGCAGACCCAATTACTTACTCTCTGAGTCTAATGTAAACATGACACATTTACTTCTGTGAACAGCAAGTATTTTGCTACAGAAAGAAGGTGTTTGTAAGCATTGCCACATGGTCCTTGAGACGTCTAAGTATAGTAAGACAGGCATTTTTAAAGAATTAGAACACAAAGGCAATATATAGACTAAAAAGAAGCAGTGTTTATTTTTGCTGTTTAAAAACATTTTAAGAATTTGTACACTGTTTTCAACTTAAGACACAGAAGGTATACAGCATAAAAAGTAATTCATTTTTTTACATAATAAAAACTCCCTGACTGAGGTTGAAAGTATACCTCAACCCACATGTATACACACATGTGTATACACACACACACACACACACACAGACCCTCAGTAAAGGGTAGAAGATTAGCTAGTTGAAGTCATTGAAGGAAATCACTGACTAATTTCCAGCTTATCACTGAGCTACCCAGAGACTTTGGTGGCTACATACAGTAAAATATATAAACCTTATAGAATTAGTTTGGAAACAGACAAACAGACAGCAGTAGCAACAATAAATCCTTGGATTCCTAGATTTCCACAGTTGCTTTATTATATTATCTTAAATGTCCATTTTCAACATCAAGATTATAATACACACAAAGAAACAGGGAAGTATGACTCATACACAGGAAAAAAAGTGGTAAATAAAAACTGTCACTGAGGAAACACAGACTCTGAATTGCCTAGACAAAGACTTAACTCCGCTACTGCATGTATGCTCAAAGAACTAAAGGACTAATACTAAAGGATTACAGAAAAGTATGAGAAAGATGTTTTCTCAAATAAGATCAGATCAGTTGCTCAATGGTGTCCGACTCTTTGCGACCCCATGAACTGCAGCACGCCAGGCCTCCCTGTCCATCACCAACTCCTGGAGGTCACTCAGACTCACATCCATTGACTCAGTGATGTCATCCAGCCATCTCATCCTCTGTCGTCCCCTTCTCCTCCTGCCCCTAATCCCTCCCAGGATCAGAGTCTTCTCCAATGAGTCAACTCTTCGCATGAGGTGGCCAAAATACTGGAGTTTCAGCTTCAGCATCATTCCTTCCAAAGAAATCCCAGGGCTGATCTCCTTCACAATGGACTGGTTGGATCTCCTTGCAGTCCAAGGGACTCTCAAGAGTCTTCTCCAACACCACAGTTCAAAAGCATCAATTCTTCGGTGCTCAGCCTTCTTCACAGTCCAGCTCTCACATCCATACATGACCACAGGAAAGACCATAGCCTTGACTAGACGAACCTTTGTTGGCAAAGTAATGTCTCTGCTTTTGAATATGCTATCTAGGTTGGTCATAACTTTCCTTCCAAGGAGTAAGCGTCTTTTAATTTCATGGCTGCAGTCACCATCTGCAGTGATTTTGGAGCCCAGAAAAATAAAGTCTGACACTGTTTCCACTGTTTCTCCATCTAGTTCCCATGCAGTGATGGGACCAGATGCCATGATCTTCGTTTTTTGAATGTTGAGCTTTAAGCCAACCTTTTCACTCTCCACTTTCACTTTCATCAAGAGGCTTTTGAGTTCCTCTTCACTTTCTGCCATAAGGGTGGTGTCATCTGCATATCTGAGGTTATTGATATTTCTCCCTGCAATCTTGATTCCAACTTGTGTTTCTTCCAGTCCAGCGTTTCTCATGATGTACTCTGCATATAAGTTAAACAAACATGGTGACAATATACAGCCTTGACGTACTCCTTTTCCTATTTGGAACCAGTCTGTTGTTCCATGACCAGTTCTAACTGTTGCTTCCTGACCTGCATACAGATTTCTCAAGAGGCAGATCAGGTGGTCTGGTATTCCCATCCCTTTCAGAATTGTTCACAGTTTATTGTGATCTACACAGTCAAAGTCTTGTTAATAAAGAAGTAGAAATTATAAAAAATAAACCAAAGGTTTATTCTGGAATTGAAAAGTACAATAACTAATGAAAATTCCACCAGAAAGGCTCAATGTCACATTTGAACTGACAGAAGAAAAAGAAAAAGAATCAGAGAAGAATCAGTGGACTTGAAGATAAATAGATTGAGATTATCCAGCCTAAAGAACAGAGAGGATGAGAGAATGAAAAAAATTAACAGAACCTCAGAGACCTGTATAACATCAATTTTACCAAGATAAATACAATGGCAGCCCCAGAAGAAAGGAGACAGAGAAAGAAGCAGGAGGAATATTTGAGCAAATGATTGTTAAAAACTTTCCAAATTTGATGTAAAACAATCTGCACGTTCAAAAAACTCAGTAAACCCCAAATATGATAAACTCAAAGATATCAAAGTCTAGACAAATCATGGTCAAACTTTAGAAAAACAAAAATAATCTTGAAAAAGAAAAACGAGAGAAATGTGACTCAACATTTACAAAATATCCTCAATAACTATTACATTCTGACCACTAATCGGAAGCTAGTAAGTCCAGAAGGCAGTATGAGAATATTTTCAAAGTGTTATAAGAAAAAGACATTCAACCAAGAATTTTACATCCAGTTAAACTATACTTCTAAAATGAAGAGAAAATGAAGACATTACAAAATAAACAAAGTCCAAAAAATATTAAATGTAGACTTTCAAGCTGAAATTAAAGAACACTAGACAATAATTGAATCCACATGAAGAAGTAAAAGTGCCAGTAATGAAAAATACATGGTTCAATACAGATTATATACATGCATTTTTTTGTGATTCTTTTTTCTTCTATTTGATTTTAAAAGTAACTGTATAAACAGCAATCATATAAATATATTGATGGGCTTATAATCTCTAAAGATGTAATTTGTATGACAATAGTAACACAATGGCGGAGAAGGCAATGGCACCCCGCTCCAGTACTCTTGCCTGGAGAATCCCATGGACGGAGGATCCTGGTGGGCTGCAGTCCATGGGGTCGCTGGAGTCCGACGCGACTGAGCCACTTCACTTTCACTTTTCATTTTCATGCATTGGAGAAGGAAATGGCAACCCAGTTCTTGCCTGGAGAATCCCAGGGACGGGGAAGCCTGGTGGGCTGCCGTCTATGGGGTCGCACAGAGTCGGACACGACTGAAGTGACTTAGCAGCAGCAGCAGCAGCAGTAGCAGCAGCAGCAACACAATGGAGAGGGAGGAAACAGAGCAATATTGGAGCAAAATTTTTGCATACTATTGAAATTGTTACTCTTAATACAAATAGATGGTTTTAAAACTTACATGTTAACAATAATCCCAAGAAAACCACTAAGAAATAACAAATATTATATATACATATAGGAGACCCAGGTTCAGTCCCTAGGTTGGGAAGATCCCCTAGAGAAGGGAATGGCTACCCACGCCAGTATTCTTGCCTGGGGAATTCCATGGACAGAGAAGCCTGATGGGCTATAGATCATGGGATAGCAAAGAGTCAGACACAACTGAGCAAATAACACTTCCACTTCACTTTTTATGCTATATATAGTATATATGTGTACACTCACAATAGGGAATTAAAATCTTACATAAATCTCTACCAATTTAACATAAAAGCAGGTGATTATTATTAAATTCCATTCAACATTTTTGCTTAATGTGAAAAAATTAAACCCCTGAGTTCTTATTTATCAAGATGACCATAAAAATTTATCATTGAAATCAAAGTAGCTTTAAGAGTGACAGAGGATATTATTAATAATTATGTAAGGACAAAAGGCATAAATAGGAACTGTCTCTGGCTAACTAGTATGTAAGATCACCCTACTTTCTACTTTTAAGAGAAATGTTTATGTATTTTAAACAATCAGTTTAATTGTCCTGTATCAAACATCATTTGATATTCATGTTTGACTACTAACTTATAAGGCAAATTGACTCTTTTAACATTCTAGCCATCTGGTTATGATAAATTACTTTTAGTGATTTAAATATGGCTACTACCACCAAATAATTATTTTGCCTGGAGTTGTACTGGTTATAGATCAGTTTGAGAAAATACTTTTCTAAATTTTCATTATACAGGTCTTGCAACAGATATAGCTAAACTCACCCCTAAGTAAGACTGCTATTGTAATCTGCTGTTTTCAACATATTTACTGCTAATATAAAGGTATAGAATTGATTTTTGTATATTGACCTTTTTATTCTGCAACCATGGTAAATTCACTTACTTGTTCTGGTAGTTTTTAATACATTCATTTTACCCTGTCATACAAGGCTAAAATTTTAAAATATTAATGCTTGCTACTGATAGGATGTATCTAGTATAAAAATGGTATTTGAAGAAGCAAATTATAAACACCTTTTTGGAAAGCATTTTGATAGCATCTATTATAATTTAAAATAAAATATACATATATTTTTAGCTCAGCAATCTCAAAGATGTATGAAGATATGTAAAAAAGATGTTAATTGCACCTCTCATTTATAGTGATAGGAAATTAAGTAGATGTAACCAATAGGTGAGTGGTTAAGTGGTGGTATATCCACCCCTTTCTTAAAAATTTTAAGCTAGCTTAAATGAGTTTCTCAGACAAATTGGGGAAAACCTATTTCATCAAAGGACTGCAAAATACTCCAGTAATATTTCATTTCCACATCCAGTTATGTATTTACTGAAAAATGTAAAAGATCTATTGGTATTCAATGAAATCTTTTTTATTCTTTCTGAAACCTTGCCTTGCTGTGAGAAGATATATTCACAGGTATATATTTCTTTTGAGTTAGCATGCTGCTGCTGCTGCTGCTGCTAAGTCACTTCAGTCGTGTCCGACTCTGTGCGACCCCATAGACGGAGTTAGCATAATGGACATGTAATTTTTTTATTCAATTGCCAATGAATATTCCCATAAACTTATTCCATAGAACTTACTCAAATACAGGAATGTTTTGACCTGCTGTTAACTTAAAAAAAAAAAAAACTGGTATTAATCACTCCTCCATCATTAATTACTTAAAAAGGAAGCAAAGCAAAGAAAATTTGATTCTGTTAGATCATATGACCATGATTTCCACATACCTCCTTGTACCTCATTCTTCTATGCACACTTTTAGTGTTCCCATGCAATCTGAATTCATTCATCATATCACTGTGTATCATATTAAATGCCAGTTTTTATTGCTCCATAGACTTCATTGCCTTTTGAAGAAATAAACAAATACTTTTCAAATAAAAGTAAAAGAAGTGGCGTTAAGAGGTGTTATGGTCAGGTCTTCTGCAAGGTCATCAACAGCAGAACATGGTTATCTTCCCAAGGCTTGACATATGAGAGACTGATTTACAGCAGGTTCTTGGAACAAATACTATCTGGACAACCTAGCAGAGAAAATAAAATAAAAGACATGAAGAAACTCAAAAATAAGCTGTTTTTGCAAAGTCACTAACTGCAGAGAATATGGTGTGTGCTCTTATGAAGAAATTATTTGAAACATCCAATGAAGGGAGGAAGCCAGAATCAGCGGCAAATGTTTCAGAGGGGGGCTCAGAGAGTGTCACACAGAATGGATTGGGGAAAACAGGCTGGCTATTTCTTTTTTTGTGTTTTAAAGATCTATAATTTTAATGAAATCCCTTTTGCTTTTTTCTTTACCTAATATCCCCTTGCCTGAAATGTCCTTATTCTGCTATAGTATCCTGAATTTCTCCAGTTAAACTCAGCTCTCAGAAATATTATACGTCCTCATCTTTTGCCACAAACCAAAGAATTCATATAAGAATAAACTGAAAATTAATGCTAAGTACATTTTTTAGAGATAAATAATGTGGTCAGAAATCCCAGACTCCAACATACTCTTATTAGAGCTCAAAATTGTTAAAACTATCTGTGTGGCTAATAGTCAAGGAAACTTCAGTCTAAACACCAAAAATATTAGCTTGGTTCCTGCTATGAAGGAAATATACAGTAATAATTTTATTGAGTGTTTTCTATCTTTAGATTAGTATAGCCAACTAATTTCAATAAATATAATGGCTAAGAATGAATATTTCCTTTAATATTTTGCAGATTTTATTTATAGCTGTTCAACCTTTCATTTATTCAGAGGGAAGATCCTAAATAAATATTTACTGAAAATCAATACATTTTATCTATAATGTAAAAACCATGAAAACATCCTAATTAGAAGAAGTATTTACAGTATTAGTCAAATTAGGAAACTACAGTTTGATGAAGAGTGGTAAAAATAAGTGAATGAATAAGTGGATGAATAGATAGACAGCAGTGTCTAAAATTCAGTCTTCATTCTAACCAGCCTCTGAGAGTAGAATGCTTGTTGCAAATTTAAAGCACGATCTCCAAAAACAAGACCAAAATTAATGACAACTCTTGTAAACTTAGTGGAGATAATACAATCATCAAAATAAGTAGAAGTAAAATCACCTTAACTCAAGTGAAATGAAAGTCACTCAGTCGTGTCTGACTCTTTGTGACCACATGGACTATACAGCCCATGGAGTTCTCTAGTCCAGAATACTGGAGTGGGTAGCCTTTCCTTTTTCCAGGATATCTTCCCAACCCAAAGATCGAACCCAAGACTCCTGTGTTGCAGACGGATTCTTTGGCAGCTGAGCCACAAGGGAAACCCAAGAATACTGGAGTGGATAGCCTATCTCTTCTCCAGAGGATCTTCTCAACCCAAGAATCAAACCGGGATCTTCTGCATTGCAGGTGGATTCTTTATCAACTAAGGTATCAGGGACGCCCCTAACTCAAATATGCCTTTTACTAAAATTTATGTATTTTTTTTTCATCTTTTGCCTTATTATAACTCTGGGCTCCCTGAGGCAGAGAGCCTCAGGAAATATATATCAGGAAATATTTTGCCAAGAAAACCCTAAGAAAGAATAAGAATCTATGTGATAGACTTTGGGTTGTCAAAGCAAAAATTGTCCAGGATAAATAAGAGGTGGAACATGATGTTTACAATCTATTTTTTAAGACTGTCACATTGGTATATATTTTTCACAAACAGATTAAACCAGGCTTTAAAATTACTTCCAGTTAAGCTCTTGGCTTAGGCCTGGGGCTTAATTTCAGTAGATCTGATTTGTCCTTCCTTGGGACCTTCAGGGGAGCTTAGCACATACCCATAGGAGGGTGTCTGGGGTGATTTGACAACCCTGGCTCACCTCTTGCCGAAGTTACCCATAACTACAGACAGACAGACCAAAGTGCTGCTGCGCACTGACTCTAAGGACGGCCTGATCAAAATCACCTAATTCAGGCTGATGCCTTAATGTGTCCTGTGTATGCAATCATATAATAGAAAGACAACTTCAGCTGCTTTCACTTTACTTTCACAGAGGTAGTTCTCTTAATGCATTTTCTCTTTTTGTTATGTAACAATTTCCTCTGGGTTGGCTGGGTTCTAAATATATTTTGATTTTGGTAAAGTTTCTGAACTTTGTGTTTCTGTATTACAAACCTTGTGTCTGTTACTACTGTTGTGGTTCTACGCTCTGGACTTGAATGTCTCAAAGATAATTACAGTAAGTCAATATCAGTGGCTCTGTATTTCATCAGCAGGAACTCAGAACAGGTAACTTTCACTTGAACATCCTAGACTCACAGAAATCCTTAAAGATCTTTATATTTAAAAGATGTCTTTTTTAATGTCATCTATTTTTACTTAATTTCAGCAGCATTTGAAAGAAGATAGGAAGTTTAATCTGAACTCTATCACTTGAATATTATGGTTACTTCAGTGCTAAGACTAGAAAAAAATTAGTCTGATATTTGGAGACAGCACTAAATAATTTATTCAAAATTCTTATGCATAAAGACTAGAGTATGGGGAAAAAGAAGAAAAAAAAATAGTTTGAGCATAGTAGAAAGAGCGTAGGCTTTACAGCCACACATAGACATGAAACCCCAGGTAAGTGCATCTATATATAATATATATATAATACATTATATATTATAATTATATTTTATTTCTTTTAGCAAAAAGTTCTGACATTCCACATACAGTTGCATTCCACACTTAAGTTCCACTGCTTTAATATAATAATGATTATGTGGTTGTGTGTGTGTGTGTGTCTGTGACTGTTTTTCCTTAAGGGAATTTTACCTCTGTAAGCCATGTGGCAAAGGGACAAGACAGAACATGAGTCACCGCTCTCATGGAAACAAGCAGCCAGACACGAAGACAGACGGCGTCACAACAACTCCAGAAGCTGGCAGTTTTTGGACTTCTAAAGTAGAATAATTTTTTTTTTTTTTTTTTAACTAGGCAAACCACAGCTACTTGTGTGGTTGGTGTGTACCTAAAGGCCATGCCTCTCCTATCATATGATCTCACACAGAGCTGGGGTGCTTCCAGCAAACAGGTGCCAACGGTCCCTGAAAGCCAGTTTTTAAAAGAGACCAAAGAAGGGTCAGAAAGACACCTCCAGCTGTTGTCCCAGAGTGACACGCTTTTAAAATCAAAAGAAATCCAGGTTTCCCAGGAAATCGGTATCAAGTTTGAACAGAAATTACGGTACGCAAACAGGCAATTTATCCACCATTTGCCTTTATTGAGCACCTCTTGTGAACTGTGCACCTTTCCATGTTTGTTTATTTAAATCCCACTGTTTCTTTCAATCTCAATGAATCATCATTTAGTAAGGACTTTTCTTCTTTCTCTGAAGAAGTCAAATCCTCCTTTTATACATACTGGAAATGCTATTTATCTCGCCTTCACAGCTCTTACCACAGCTGAATTTTACATTTACATTCTCTTGGGTTAACATCAATTTCTTCCAACAGTTGTATAAACCATGAGAGCAAGGGACTGTCCCTTACTTGAGTCACCTCCACAGTGTGTAACAGGCACTCAATATAAATTTGTTAACAATTGCAGATCTTTCTGTTGCCTGTAGTCTTGCACACTCTTAAGGGAATAGCTCAGTTGACCCGGCGTGGGGTCAGTTGGGATAACGCAAGTAAAAATTGAGGAACTGGGTGTGTTTCTTCCTTTGGGAGACAGAAATCACCCACACCAGTGGTGAGCTGATAAGCCAGCTCCAAATAAGTAAATAAACAAACAAACCTGATTTGCATTGTTTGCCAATTTCCACAATATAAAGAATCCTACCATATACAGTTTCAGGTTACCAACATGAAGTCATAGAAGTTGAGTAGGGAAGAAATGAACACAAGCAGTTCTTATGAGCTAGTTTGAACCGGTCCCGGTCTGCTTCTGCCTCACACACAAGGACATTCTTGATATTCTTAAATATTGCACTGTTGCTTTGGTTTATTACATCTATAGACAAAAGAGCAGCCTACAACCCTGTGTCCTCTGGTAGCATGCAATTAGAGAGCTTATGAAATCAGATCAGATCAGATCAGATCAGTCGCTCAGTCGTGTCCGACTCTTTGCGACCCCATGAACTGCAGCACACCAGGCCTCCCTATCCATCACCAGCTCTCGGAGGTCACTCAGACTCACATTCATCGAGTCAGTGATGCCATCCAGCCATCTCATCCTCTGTCGTCCCCTTCTCTTCCTGCCCTCAATCCCTCCCAGCATCAGAGTCTTCTCCAATGAGTCAACTCTTCGCATGAGGTGGCCAAAATACTGGAGTTCCAGCTTTAGCATCATTCCTTCCAAAGAAATCCCAGGGCTGATCTCCTTCAGAATGGACCGGTTGGATCTCCTTGCAGTCCAAGGGACTGTTAAGAGTCTTCTCCAACACCACAGTTCAAAAGCATCAATTCTTCGGCGCTCAGCCTTCTTCACAGTCCAGCTCTCACATCCATACAAGTTACATGTAAATGATTCACCAAGAAAAGTCAACACCATTGGGAATGAAATGTTAATTTTTTTTCTTTTGAACTTTTTATTTTGTATTGGGGTATAGCCAATTAACAGTGTTGTGATAGTTTCAGGTGAACAGTGAAGGGACTCAGCCATACATATACCTGTATTCATTCTCCCCCAAACCCCTCTCCCATCCAGGCTGCCACATTAACATTGAGCAGAGTTCAGTGTGCTATACAATAGGCCCTCATTTTTTAATCCATTTTAAATATAGCAATGTGTACATAACTATCTCAAACTTCCTAACTACCCCTTCCCCCTATCCCCAGTAACCATAAATTAATTTTCTAAGTCTATGAGTCTCTTTCTGTTTTGTAAGTAAGTTCATTTGTATCATTTCTTTTTAGATTCCTCATACAAGGGATGTCATACACAATTTCTCCTTCTCTATCTGACTTACTTCACTCAGTATGACATTCATACTCAGTGCTGTTGCAAATGGCATTATTTCATTCTTTTTCATACAATTTTATTTATTTATTTTTGGCTGTGATGGGTCTTTGTTGCTTTATGGGCTTTTCTCTAGTTGTAGCAAGAAGGGTCTGCTCTAGTTGCAGTGCATGGGCTTCTAATTGTCGTGGCTTCGTTTGTTTCGGAGCACGGGCTCCAGGGCACACGGGCTCGGTAGTTGCAGGTCCCAGGCTCTAGAGCAGTTTCAATAGTTGTGGCACATGGATTTAGTTGCTCCACAACATGAGGTATCTTTCTGGATCAGGGATCAAACCTGTGTCTTCTGAATTGGCAGGCAGATTCTTTATCACTGAGTCCCCAATGAAATCCTATTTCATTCTTCTTAATGGCTGGGTAATTAGAATGCTAATTTTTTAATCTGCATAGGAATAAAATTATAGTTAGAATCCTGTGTGAGGGATATGGATTCACATTTAAACTCTGTAGACATGGTGACTTGGGAACACGGATTCTTTGTTTAGAAGGTGACTTGGGAACACGGATTCTTTGTTTAGAGTGTTACTAATCTAATACAAGCAAAGTAATGTTTCCTCTATAAATAGGCTTTGTTAGGGCCCCCATAAATGGGAGCAGAAGTATTGAAAGAGAAATTGGAAGTTTACATAAACAGATTCTCTTTTTCACACTCCTTATTTATTTATGCACAGTTGAACCAGCTAATTCTCCTTAGGTTTTGGCAGTGCCTAATATTTCAATTTTCAGTCACATATTTATGCTAACATTTATTGAGCAATCACATGTGTTGAGAAAATCTACAAGGATTTGGATCCAAATTATGGTTCATTTTAGTTACTTGCAGCCCTCACACAAATATGACTGAAAATTGACATTGATTTTTGCTAAATAAAAGTCCAGGAGCCAATTATCTATATAACTATTACTTTCTTAAAAGCAGTTGCCTTGCCTATGTATCATGATATTTCTAAAATCTACCAGAGCCATTGGAGCTTTCAATAGCCTCCACATTAGCAGGATTGGAGGAGGATTGATTGCTGTAGTCAATATCATGTAGAGCTAAGTCCAGACTGCTAGGAACAAAGAAAGCCTAGCTTGCAGTAAGGGGATATATGCCCCCTGGACAAACTCAGGATTAGATGTGATATGCTGACACATGTTGAAGCCTCTAGCACAGTTTTGGCACAGTTAGGTACTGTGCCATTACTGTGTTAATTAAATCTTCCATTTAATTAACTATAAACCTAAATATATGAAACAAGACCTCTGTAAAAGATCTTAAGGTTGAGAATATATTTTATAACAGGCACAACATTGAAGCAGTAAAGGGGGCGATATGACAATAGAGTCTTTGATGTTGATAGAAAGTCAAACTGGAAAATATTCATCCTTCAGAAGCTCAAATCCACCCACACTGGAAATTGTCACTAACGTACTCTTGCCCAGGAATAACACATATTCTGACTGATAAAGCTTGTCTTGTTCTTTCACTCTTAGATAGAAAGAGGGCAAGAAGCAAAGAGAGGACAACTTTCAGTTCTAACAAAGCCTGTTTGATATACATTTGGACCTTAACAGGGCAAGAAATGCTGAACTAATTCAGACCCTAAAACAGTGAGAATTTACATGGCTCAGACTTTACACAGTCTGGAAAATCATTACTCTTCTGATATTCTAAATCTCTACAAGGACCATCTCTTGGCATTGCATTATTTTATATCCATTCTGATGGTTTAGACAATTTCCCTTTCACCTAGTTGCATTGCTTGACTTGTGATAAAATCTCCTGGACATATCTCAGTAATAAAGCATAATATGGCTGCATATTCTTGTGATAATTTCCTTTTTGGGGTCCTGTAAAATACTGGTTGTTGCTTTGCAAGAAAATATGAAGCTCGGTCATTTCTCAAAAGACAAATTATTGCTTTACCCAATGTGATAAGCAGAATAATGACCCTCATGGACATCCAAGTCCAAATTCCTGGAAGCTGTGAGTATATTAGATTACATGGGAACAAAGGGGACTTCACAGATGTAAGATTAAGAAGTAAAAATGTAAAGATTAAGGGTAAGGACCTTGAGATTGGGAGATTATCCTGGATCATCTAGGCAATTCTGACTGAATCACATGAATCTTTAAAAGCAGAGATTTCCCAGCTAAGGTCACTCTCAGAGGGAGATGTGAATATAGAAGAAGTGTTAGAGAGGTGTGATTTGAGGAGTTAACGTGCTGTTGCTGGCATTGAAGATGGAGGAGGAGATTCAGGAGCCAAGGATAGCAAGCAGTCCAGGGGACCTGGAAGCAGATTCTCTCTTAGAGTTTCCAGAAAGGAATGCAGCCCAACCAACATCTTCATTTCAGCCTGGTGAAACCTGTGTCAGACATACAGAATCATAAGATAATAAACATTTATTCTTTTAAGCTACAAAATTTATGTGAATTTGTTATAGAAGTAATAGAAAACTACTATGAAAAGTGAAAAATGGAAGTGAAGGTCACTCGGCCATGTCCAACTCTTTGTGACCACATGGACTATATAGTCCTTGGAATTCTCTAGGCCAGAATTCTGGAGTGAGTAGCCTTTCCCTTCTCCAGAGGATCTTCCCAGTCCAGGGACTGAACCCTGAACTCCCACATTGCAGGCAGATTCTTTACCAGCTGAGCCACAAGGGAAGCCCAAGAAAACTGGAGTGGGTAGCCTATCCTTTCTCCAGCGAATCTTCCTGACCCAGGAATCAAACCAGGGTCTCTTGTATTGCAGATGGATTCTTTACCAACTGAGCTATCAGGAAAGCCCATAAAATTAATATAGCAAATATCAAAGGTATGCCCCACTGCTCTGGTTACATGCCTTTTCTTGTACAGTTACCTTCATTTTCAATGGCAAATAATTGTATACTCTTTTAAAAGACATCTTTTATGACAATTAAACTCAGTACATGTAGTATCAACATGCATGTAATTAAACTGAATTGACCATAGCATAAGCAGCTATGACAAGTTCATGAATGCTCAGGCAAGAATAACTACATTACAACTGCCACCTCATTGATAAGGACTAACAGAATCTATACAATGTGGAAGCTAGGGATCATGCTTTCCAGGTCTTCATATCCCCAGTACAACCACCACCAACTTCCTAGGCTCACAGGCACTACTTGCCTGGGGCCTGGAGACCTTGGCTTAACTTCTCAATTTCCACTTTTGTAGACAGGAAAAATGATATCCATTCCATAGGTTCATCATAAGGGTGAAGGGTGAAATGACATTATAAATATGGAGAGCTATGGACATTACAGAATAGCGTGCAGAAGACCAATATGTTCTGTCTACTTGTCACCAGACCAGACCCCTTCACACCCTCTTTTCCTTTGTCTTCTCAATTCATGTCCAATAGGCCCTCAGATCTTTCCATCTATCTTTTCCTTTTTCACTGACCATTCCACATGCTAATGTTTAACTATTTCAATAGCCTCCTAATTGTTCTAACTCAAGCTGCTATTTCTTTTTTCTTTTAGTCAGTTTTACAAAAACAAAGTCTTTGTCTTTGTTTTTCTTGAAGGCAATTCCAAACTTTCAGTGAGCACAAACCCTTTAGCCTGACCTCCAGGGTGCATAGAAATAATGCTTTCCATCAAAACACATCATATACCCATGTCTTTATTGACAGTGTTTTCCTGGCCCTTCTTTCCTCCTCTATGCATATCTAGGTTCTAAGATTTTATGAGAATTGAGCTGAAGATACAGCTCTGTCATGAAATTTTATTAGCCAATCCAGGGTCTTGACTGCTCTCTCTGATCCTTCACATCATGTGTCAGATGCCTCTGAATTTTCTGACATATCCAGCACCATGCCCTAAATCATGTAAGATGGCAGATGTTAATGGTCATGAAAATCCTCCAGGTTTTTATTGTCCCTTGACTTTGTTATGTTTACCCCTGTATTGGCAATTTACTGATGTATTTCACTTTGTCTGAAACAACTTTTCCTTACAGGTAACTAAATCCTGCCCACTTATTAAGGGCTAACTCAAATTTTCCACCTTTCCTAAGAACTTTACTGCTCTAGATCATGCCATACACACTATTTGTACAACTGAGTTTATTCTGTGCTGTGTCTCTACTTATCCAATTGATGCATGTAACTCATGGTTTTTCTTCCAACCAAATTTTATGCTCTTTAAGACAGAAACCTTTATCACACTTCTTGGATATTAAAATTCCATTCTTGCCTCTTATTTGCTGTGTGACCTTGCAAAAGTCACTCAGTCTCTAAAAGCCTCATTTGTAAACTGGAGAAAATGTATGAGAAGGGACCTATCAAAGTGTCTGACACATAGTAAGTCCTCATTAAATGTTTATTGTTTGCATAATGTTGGTTTATAGGCTTCTATCCTACTCCATTCCCTGCCATGCTGTCCACATATACATAAAGCTACTCATTAGACTAAGTATTTCATCTCTAAACCGGTGTAAGTCTAATCTTTGGGATGGTTTGTTGCTCACCACAATGACCACAACTAATGATATGCTATCAAGAGGATAGACACTCCAAGAGGTCGGGGCTTTGTTAGTGAGATATTGATGAAAAACACTGTCATCTTTTGATCCTGAACCTTATATTTTCCACCTATAATAACACTTGTCTTTTTTACAAGAGTTTTATGAGGTTCAAATGCGATAAATATGTGAAACTGTTTTACATGTTCTATAAAGTATTATTAACATATATTATTATTCCAATGTCCTTATTGATAATTTTCTTTTATTCAAATTGTTTTCCCAAGTACAATAAAAGGGGTTACAAGATGCAAACTATTATACGCAGGATGAAAAACAACAAGGTCCTACTGTAGAGTGCAGGGAACTATATTCAATACCCTGTGATACATCATAATAGGAAAGAATATGAAAAAGAATATAAATATATGTATAACTGAGTCCCTTTGCTGTAGAGTAGAAATTACATCAACTATACTTAAATAAAATTTAAAAAAAATTTTTTTTTAATTTAAAGAGGCTCCAAACCATCCTCAATGATTACTCATTTATCCATTTATTCTCTTTGTCAACAAATATTTACTGATGTCCTATTATGGATAGGATAACTGCTATAATCACAAGGAGAGGACACAAAGAAGTAATATATCCACCCTCAAAAAACTTCACATTATCTTTTTTTTCCTTCTCACCTTTCACCTTAAACCATCCTGTTTATCAACTGAACATTTTACGTATCTGCACATGAGACAGGATGGGGTGAGGAAAGAAGCTGAGTAGGTGATACTGAAGGGGACTCATCTGTATAATCAACTCTGTTGTACCATGTGAACCACAAGAACTGTATTTATAGTGTAGTGAATCTTCTAGAGATGAAAAGTCTCAACCCCAGAAAGCAATGTCAAATTATGAAAAATCCGGAGGCAGGAGAAAACCACCAAAGGGTATTCTTAAAAAAAAGTCTACCTACTAAAGACTCTGATCACATATCATTATGACTCATAGTAAAATGGTCCTTGGTGATTCACTGCTACTTATTTTTTTTTTTTAAGCGTGATAATTATCTTTACTGCTTAAATTAAGCTTTTCTTATTTCCAAAAACAATTTTTTAAACCCTTGAGGCTTTGTTGGATTTTTATTCCATTGTTTAATGTAAATATGATTAAATACTCTGAGTGTTTCAAGTCTACATAAGACTTGGTCATACTTTTGTAATATAGGATTATTCTGAGTTTCTATTCTAGATCATTTTTTTTAAAGAACAAAAGATTTTTTCTAATTGCAAGTTAGCTATAAAGTAGAAGCTTTAAAGCTATAATATAAAATGCTATTTTAATGTATTTCAAACAGTGAGCATTTCAAGATAAGCAAAGGAAGACAGAAACAGAGGTAAGGAAATGTCTATGGTATGTTTCACTGGCTATACTTAGACAAGTATTAACCTATTTCAAAACCTATATCACTTCATAGTAAATGAGTTTTGACACATGCATGATTATGGTTATATTTTAAGTGAAAATAGCCTGGCCTGAGGCTGAGACTTTTCCGAGATACTAACCACTTCATACATTCTCACTACTGCATTTGTTTGTTAATGAGTGAATTCATCTGATAGGTAGACTGGATGCAACTGAACTCTCAATTAAGTGATTGAGTTTATCTTTTTAATGCCTGATAATTTATGAATAAAGAAATAACCTGAAATACTCTAAGAATATCAAAAGCATATCTTCCAAAGACCGGCTCATCTACTAAATATGGTCAGTCCTTATTCTTTGTTATTCTTTGAATTGCAATGAAGTCATAGAAAAATAAACCAAACTAAGAAAGGAAGCATACATTTCTGCATATGCAGTTTAACAATCTCAGCTGTCTTAGCAGAAAACTGTTCTTTGCCAAGAGTTTCTTTGTTTAATTAATTAGTACTGATATTAATTTACATTGTGTGCTTAAATTAACCAAGTCACTTACTCCTCTGTTTGTTCATGTTTGTTTAAATAACTCTCCTATTATTTATGAAGTTGGACTATCTTTTCTGACTTTATCAATGTATTGATATTATATTCTTGAATATAATATTCAATTATATATTGAATATATACTCAATGTGTATATATATATACGTGCCAATAGGCAAGGATACATATTCAGAATTTTGTATGAAATCACAAACTCATTAAAAGGCTAGTGTTCAAGCCTACTGAAATATTAAAACAGGATTTACACCTGATACCTACTCACAGAATTCTGTGAAATTTTAGAAAAACATCTATTCACAATGCCTGGCATGTCTGGAACATATTTAAAAGAAGCAGTACCTCAAACACTTAGGAACTACGGTGTTGTGAGTGTTCTTTCTAGATTTGACCCTAATTATGATTTTTAGTCAGATTTTTATCTTCTCTTAAACCTCTGTATTTAAAGAAAGTGACTGAGAAGACAACTGACTGATCCATAGTAGTAATAAGTACACATTTTGAGTATAATTTTTTTTCAAATTTCTTGTATTTAATCTAGCCAATAAACTGCTGAATTTAGTGTTATTCCTGATCTTATTTTTCAGATACGACACTCAAGCAGAGGAGCAGGTAGTAGAAAAGCATAGTTCAGTTCAGTGTATGCATATGTACATACAGGGCCATTGCTCAGAATTGTGAATGTGGCTTGAAGGAATTAGAAATTCGAAGAAGTAAACCAGTAGCTCTATCAGTATTCATATCAACTTTATATGATTAGCCACAATAAAATACAAATTAGTACTTTAGTAAGTACCAAACACTATTCTAAGCACATTACATATAACTCTCTTAATCCTCCTAAATAAATTTCAGGTAGGTATTATCATGGTTCTCACTTTATGGAAAAAAAAAAAGCTGGAACACAGTGAAGTCCAGGGTCCACACAGATAGCAAGTGAAGGACCTGGGATCTAAACCCAGCACTCTGGGTTTTAAATTTCTACAGAGGAAGGATCATTTTCAACAATCATGTGCTCCTGCTTTAAAGAATGTAGTAGATTGTATTTAGAAGTATGTATTAAGTATTTGCTGAATAGAATTATGACAGTAGTGAAAGTGTTTTGGTCAGGGGAATTTATTGGGTCTTTCTTTGTAAACCACCGCCTCTAAAGTAAACCAAAGTTAATGCCTTGAATAGGTTTTTATTGGGGCAATCAGGGCTTTAGTGAATGAAACAAGCTGGAAATATTGTCACATCTTTTTCTGAAACTAGGAAGTTGGCTAATAGCTGGCTTTCTGAACTCGAGTCTCTTCAACAGTAAAAATAAGAAGACTTAATATCCTGAGAAAGAAGTTGTAAAAATTAGATAATAAAGCGCTGTGGAAACTAATATATCATTATGAAGAGGTTAATGATAATGCCTATAATTATTGTTATTTTTCTCATTAGTTCCAAAGCATATTCTAGCTGAAGAACTAAATGGAACTAGAAGCTGGATCTTCAGATTTTTAATCTAGCTTGCCCAGACACTCATTGTTATTCTTCATCTTTGTAGTATTAGGGAAAAACTAATTAATTTTCACATTCACCTAACTCCACCATCATGTTTTCAGGGTACATCATTTTTAAGTTCTTTTTCAAGCCTGATGGGGAAAATAATTTTGTGACATTGCAGGAGAACAAAGCAATTTGGTCTTTCTGATTAAGGAGCTCTACTGACACTAGATCAGGATTAAATTCGCCCTAGAAAGCAGATGTTACTATATCAAAACCACAAAGTGTTATCAGGGCGGTTCCCTCAGAAGACACTTACTGGCAAAAACTTCTGACATTTACTATCAAAAAATTTAACATTTTTCCCCTTATAAGAGTTAATGGTAGACAATTTAGAAAGTACAAATTAAAAAAAAAGAATAAAATAGAAATTTTCAGAAATGTCATCACTGAGAAAAAGCACAGGCCTATTGGGGCAGAGTGCATGCAATATTTATATAATTCACATGTTACTTCTACAGTAGATATTCTTCATGTCATTAAATAGTCTTGTACAACATCACCTTAAAGGGCTATGTGGAATTCTATTCCACTGATTCACAGTAATTTACTTAACTGAAGATATGATTGCTTACAATTTATTCACTATTATATGTACTGTTGCTATAAAAATTCCTGTGCACAGATGCAGTTCCATTATTAGGATAGAATTCTCAAAGTGGAATCACCTGATCAAAGTTTTAAATACTGTGAATTCTCACCAAAGTACTTCCATCAATGAATAAACCTTGCCCAAAACAAAAAACATCACTAAAAACGATCTTTGCCTGTCTGTTGTTGTTTTTCTTTAAATGATAAGTTTGCTAGGTTTTTAAACCTCTGTATTTTTTTGGTTACTCCTAATGTCCAATTTTTAAAGTATATTTGTCTGTCTTTTATATTCTTCTTTTGTGAAATGCCTGTTCATGTTCTTCGTCACTTTCATATTAGATATTTTTGTTATTTATTTCTGTGAACTCTTTATGCAGTAATCCTTTGTTATTGATGTAGCAATAGATTCATCAGTCTCTTTTGATTTTGAATCTTTGATGTTTTTACCAAAAAAACTCAAGGTTTTCACTCTTACGTAATTTAATCTGTTACCTTTGGCATCAAACTTAGAAATTTTCACTCTATACAGAAATTGTAAGAATATTAGCAGTTATTCTCTGGCATTGAAAGGTTTTGATTTTAACATTTAGGAACACAATATCTCTGGCATCTGTTTTTGGACATTACTTGAGTTAGGAATACACATTTACATAGAGACTTCTGCATCAAAGGATAGGTATAATATATATTTCGTATTTTCTGCCTCAAATGATTAGCTATTTGTTACAACATCATTTATTGAATAATTTTGCTTTTCCTTATTGATTCGAAATGCCACTTTGTTCACATGCTTCCCTCTTGTTTCCATTTGTGTCTTGTATGGATCCAGCCTCTCCACAGCAAATTGCAAATATGCTATCAGCTCCATGCCACGGAGACAGAGCACAGTCAAGATGTGTTCGTCTAGGGTCACTTTCAGTCCTGTGATTCCATGTTGTTTTTTTTAATTTCCCCACATTATGCCATCTGTTTAATAGTAGTCATAATATTATTACAATTTTGCACTAGTACTTAAAAATTATAACACTTGTTTGATTAAAAATAACGTGGCTTTCAAAATTAATCAGCACTGATTAGCATTGTGTTGGTGTACATCACATAGGGATTTTCATTTTGGAGGATTTTTTTTAAGAGTTCTAGGAAAATATTGTAGAATAAAGCAGGATCACAGAATCTTCCAAGCTCCTCAAGAAAAGTGAATAAACCTGGACTACAGAATTTGAAAAGGGGTGAATAGGAGGGAAAATTTTTTGATGGGGCATAGTATGACAATTATAGCTTCCAACTCTTCCCCAGATATAATCCGTAAGGAGAAAAAAGATGAGCTAAACATTTTTACAGAGCAGGCTTAAGGGGCCTCTTGTTAGCTATGGGAAAAGCCAAGAGAAATTCTTCAAGAGTAGAAGCATCTAAAATTAACTTAGAAGTTTGTCTTAGGCAGAAGGCCAGTAGTACTTACCATCTTACAGGTGCTGTGCTGTCTTGGGATAGTATGCCAAAGCCCATGGATGAGATATACCTCTGGCTAACCGGAGTGGGCCATGAGAAAGGATGTGAAACACCCCAGGAAGACCCTGCAGAACAAGATTTCCCAGCATGGACCGCACCAGGCCAGGAGTCCAGGTTAAGCTCACTTTCTGTCCCTTCTTTCATCTCTGCTGTTACATTACAGAGAAAGCAAATTTAAAGAATAAAACTGCTGTGATACATTAGCCCAGAGGGGGAAGAGCAATTAGGCCCCAGAGATAAGTGGGAAGAGAATTAGGGAGAACACACCCACACTTCATTATAGAAGACAGAGTGTTTGAACTAAGCCTTCTAAGTAAATCTGGACAAAAGGAATGTCACAGCAAGTAGACAAATACACTAGAGGAAGGAAGGAAGAGAGAGAAAGAAAGGTATGATTCAGCAAATTTTTCTCTGAAATGAGGAAAAACTGATTTAACAGGTCAGATGGACACATTGTTTACTAGGAAAGATTGATATTGATTGCCAACACTGGGCATATAATGGTCAAGTTATTGAGTCTCAACGTCAAAGAGGGAATTTTTCAAAATCCAGGCAGACAGAAAAGTAAAGTTATCTACAGGTGAGAGGGTGGGTATGTATCAGTGAAGCCTCATTGTTGTTGTTATTCAGCCACTCAGTCACGTCTGACTCTTTGCAACTCCTTGGACTGTAGCATGCCAGGCTTCCCTGTCCTTTACCATCTCCCAGAGCTTGCTCAAATTCGTGTCCATTGAGTCAGTGATGCCAGCCAACCATCTCATCCTCTGTTGTCCCCTTCTCCTTCTACCTTCACTCTTTCCCAGCATCAGGGTCTTTTCTAATATCTTCATAGCAATATTCAATACTGTAAGATAGCAGAGCAATGCTTATGATGCTCTAGAGACACTTACTTTGCCAATAAAGGTCCATCTAGTCAAGGCTATGGTTTTTCCAGTGGTCATGTATGGATGTGAGAGTTGGACTGTGAAAAAAGCTGAGCACCAAAGAATTGATGCTTTTGAACTGTGGTGTTGGAGAAGACTCTTGAGAGTCCCTTGGACTGCAAGGAGATCCAACCAGTCCATCCTAAAGGAAATCAGTCCTGGGAGTTTATTGGAGGGACTGATGTTGAAGCTGAAACTCCAATACTTTGGCCACCTGATGCGAAGAGCCGGCTCATTGGAAAAGACCCTGATGCTGGGAAAGATTGAGGGCAGTAGAAGAAGGGGATGACAGAGGATGAGATGGTTGGATGGCATCACTGACTCAATGGACATGGGTTTGGGTGAACTCCAGGAATTGGTGATAGACAGGGAGGCCTGGGATGCTACAATTCATGGGGTCGCAAAGAGTCAGACAAAACTGAGCGACTGAAATGAACTGACCTGAAAGGAGAGAAAATATGACTCAAGGATATTGTTCCCTGACAAGTAGATATTCAGGTGCACAGGTGCATGCATTCTTCAGTGTGAAAGCATTCAGGGAAAAGAACTCTTCTTAAAAAACACTTTTAACAATGAAAGCTAACCAACTTGGATGGTTGGTTAACCAACTTGAATATTGCTCAAAACTAAAGTTTCAGCAAAAGAGACTGTAGGGGAAAAGACTGATGGTCATTAAATCTGTTTAAATACATAAATTAAGACAAAAAAATTTGGGAGATTGTATTTTCAGAGTAGAATATAAATACTATAAATTCTAACAAAATGAAAGTAGTATAAGCAACAAAAATTGCAAGACTGGAGTGAAAGAGGTGAAAGTGTAGTAGTACTAATCACCTTTCTTTCATTGCATGGAGTCAATCCATACACTGTCTAAAATTGAAACATGTAGCTTAAAAATAAAATTGCATCGTCTTTTCTTAACCAATGTCTTCCTGAGATAAAAAGAAACATTTCTCTTAATTTCAATAATTTTTTCAGTTTCATTTTCGTTTTTTTCTTGCATTATATTATCAGTCCATGGGGTCACAAGGAGTCGGACACGACTGAGCAACTTCACTTTCTTTCTTTTATAATTCCTTTTGGAGAAGGAAATGGCAACCCACTCCAGTGTTCTTGCCTGGAGAGTCCCATGGATGGAGGGGCCTGGTGGGCTGCAGTCTATGGGATTGCAGAGAGTCGGACCCAACTGGGCAACTAACACACATATTTGTCGTCGTTTAGTCGCTAAGTCGTGTCCAACTTTTTGTGACCACATGGACTGTAGCCCACCAGACTTCTCTGTCCATGGGATTTCCCAGGCAAGAATACTGCACTGGACTGCCGTTTACTTCTCCATGGGATCTTCCCAACCCAGGGATCGAAATCATGTCTCTTGCATTGTGGGTAAATTTTTTTACTGCTGAGCCATCAGGGAAGCCGCTGCATTATATTTAGGTCAAATGAAATATAACATTTCTATTTTAAAAGTTATGTTCATAATATAATCTCATTCTCGTTAAATTGCTTACCTATGTTCTATACTTCAGCCCAAGCAATTGCCAATACATTTATCCACTCATTCAACCATCTTAAATAATGCAGAGACATATCTGAAATGACATCACCATGATGTGAGGCAATGATGAGACTTGCCGCTTTATGTTTGGTAATTTCTCTAAAATTCATATGCCTATCGTATCATTTTTTAAAAAACCTAGTAAAGTCACTACCTTTTTCTGATTAAATGATTTCTTTTCTTTTTGTGTTTGTGTTAAAATATACATAAAACAAAATCCATTGTTTCAACCATGCCTAAGTGTACAGCTTTGTGGTATTAATTACATTCACAATGTTGTGCAACCATAAATATCACCCATACCCAGAATTTTTCATCATTCCAAATGGAAACTCTGAGTACATTAAACAATTAACTCCCTATTCTGCACTCCTCCTGCCCATAGTAACCACTATTTTCCTTTCTGTCTCTATGAATTTGCTTATTCTAGGTCCCTCTTTTAAGGGGAATCATACAGTATTTGTCCTTTTATATCAGGCTTATTTCACTTAGCATAATGTTTTCAAAGTTCATCCATGTTGTAGCATATGTCAACTTGATTCCTTTTTAATGTCAAATCATATTCCATTGTATACATGTGCATGCATATATATACACATGTATGTATAATAAATGTATTACATTTCATTTATCCGTTTTTCTGTTCATGGACATTTGGATAGTTTCCACCTTTTGAAAATTGTGAGTAATGTAACAGTGAACTTTGGCATACAAATACTTGTTAGAGTGCCTGTTTTCAATTTTTGTGAGCATGTACTCAGAAGTAGAAATGCTGGATTATATGACAATTCTGCTTAATTTTTTCAGGAACTGCCATAATGTTTTCCACAGTTGGCTATACCATTTTGCATTCCCACCAGTAATACGTAACAATTCCAAATTGTCCAGTTCCTTGACAAAGCTTGCTTTTTTTTAAAAAAATAGCCATCCTAATGGGTATAAAGATCTCATTGTGGTTTTGATCTCCATTTCCCTAATGACTATTATGTTGAATGTTTTTTTATGTGTTTGTTGGCCATTTACACATCTTTGGAGAACTATCTGTTCAAGTCCTTTGCCCATTTTTAATTTGAGTTTGTTTATTCATTGCTGTTGTGTTGGAGGAATTCTCTATATATTCTGGATATTAATCTCTATATGGATTGCAAATGTTTTCTCTAATCTGTGGGTTGCCTTTTCACTGTGTTGTGTCCTTTGATGGATAAAACTTTGCAATTTTGATGATATCTAATTTATCTATTTTTTTTTCCTTCGTAGCCTATGTTTTTGGTGTCTTATCTAAGAAATCATTGGGAAGGCAGGGTCATGAAGTTTTTCCTTATTTTCTTCTAGGAGTTTTATGTTTTATCTCTCACGTTTAGACCTGTCATCTATGTTTAGCTAGTTGTTGTTTTATGCAACGTAAGGTAAGAGTCCAACATCATTCTTTCGCATGTATAGTCATTATTTTTTAATAAATGCTATCATCCAGCAATATAGCTTCTGACTTTGAAGGCTCACTCAGGAGAAAATACAATGAGAACCTAAGTACCCTGATGTACCTTCCTGACATAGTGACCCAGAGCTGCTACTGAGCTAGTTTTCCCATGCTCCCACTCATCACTTCCTGAAGCTGCTACAGACTGGTACAAGAGCTGCTTTTTCTTTTTAAACATCTAGAGGCACCTGTTCTTTGAAGTGGGTGTCAGCTGCAAATGTAACACCCATCATCACATGACATCTGTTTTTAGTTAGTGGAAAATGCTACAATACTGTACTATCTTGCCACTCTGCTTGAAAATCCACAAACCAAATTTCCTATACGGGATCATTGTTTTTTTTCTCGAGCATGTTTCTCTTTTACATATCAAAAGACATCTTTTTTAGTATTTCAGTGTACCATTCAAAATCTTCAGTGTTTTAGCTGGAAGCAAACAAAATAGTATATCTTAAAAAAATAACATCTTACATGCCAGTTGTCAGACTGGAAATACCAAAAATTCTTGGCAAAACTGGACTGGCAGATGAATGATCAATTAAAAAGTCACTACAGCAAATAAGGCACATTCCACAAAAACAGAATATAGCAGGTCAATGAAGGTGAGAAATGTGACTTTTTTGTAACTGCTCCATCATAGTTTTTTCAATTGCATTTTTGTAGTAGTTTGTATCAATTGCATGTTTTCTCTGAATAAATCAAACTGTAAACTAAGAATACATATCACATATCCATCCAAAAATGGATCACTTATTTCTGCTTCTAAGACAGCTATAATCATCTGAAATAAGACACAAGGACTCTTCAAGTAGACTATAGGAAGAATCTTAGTGATTTTTAGTGACCTACCATCTAGTACTGTAGTATCTATTTCTTTTGTTCCAAATTCTTTATATTCTATGCATCTTCCTCAACTGCAATGAGAAAATATGACATGCCTAAGGTTGGCTAGATTATTTGTGGGACCCAGTACAAAATGAAAATGCAAGGTTCCTTGATTAAAAAAATATACATATATATTATTAAGAATTTCAAGACAGCAACAGCAGAGCATTAAGCTAAGTCAGGGTCATTCACAGAGTCGGACACAACTTAGTGACTGAATGACAACAGGGTCATTCTGAATGTGTGGCCTTGTGCAACTCCCCAGGTTTCACACGAGAAGTTAGTGTTGAGTGTCCATGTTTCTGTATTCAGCTTTATAGATTTCTTTTTATTTTTTTTTCAGCTTTATACATTTCTGAAGATTCTGTTGCAGAAACTGATTTCCAGGTGTTGCCAAGAGTTCATTTTCATTTTTTTTCATATTCTAACCATCTTATCTCCTCCCTAGGTTGCACTAGCCTCATCCCTTGGTTGCTGAACGAACTTTCCACCTTCTACATAGTTTCTGTGAAACTGCGCTGCACCGTCTCCTCTTCAGCCTTTTTTCTAAACATGTATCTAGAATCCACTGAACTGAGTAGTTCATTCAACAATAACAACATCTTGATTAGATTGGTTTGGGTGGCCTCAAGCAGATCCTGAGATGAGAATTTGAGGCAAAATGTTTACTTGAAAGGTGCAAGTTGGTAGGGGACTGGAGAACTGATACTGAGAAGAGATGGTCGTTGTTTAGTCACTAAGTTGTGTCGGACTCTTGTGACCCATGGACTGTAGTCAATCAGGCTCCTCTATCCATGGGATTCTCCAGGCAAGAATACTGGAGTGGGCTGCCATTTCCTTCTCCAGGGGATCTTCCTGGCCCAGGAATTGAACCCACATCTCCTGCATTGGCAGGAGGATTCTTTACCACGGAGCCACCAGGAAAGTCCACTGGGAAGGGAAGCTAGCCAATAAACAGTGTTTGGTTAAGACAGCTACTTCAGTCTGAGAAGTACTCCTTCTACCTCAATTCAAGGACTACAGAGCTGCAGTATTTATGCCGCAAATGTGGAGAATCATCAGCTGAAGGTACCATTTCGGTGTCTGGGGAGAGATATCAATCCTCAAATCAGATGCACAGGTGGACATAATAGCCTACAGTTTCTGGAAAGCATCCTCAAACTTGGAGATGCAGAAGTGAGAAGCCAGAATTTGGCAAGAGCACACTTAAATGGTACATTCCAAGGGAGGGGCACTGATGGTGGTAACTCTTTGGTTTGTCCTGAGTATTGTTGTAAGTGCTAGGAATATGGACCATAAACAAAATCTAAGTTCAGAAGTTTGTATTCTGATCTGGGAGACAGACCATAAACAACATATAACAAAAGACGGTAAGTGCTATAAAAATAAAATAAAAGTGGTTATGGGAATAGGAAAGGGGAACTAGTTTAGAAAGGATGGTTGGGGAAAGCCTTTCTTTAAAGTGATGTTTGAGCAGCAATCTTTGTAAGTTAGGGAGAAAGCCTAGGGGCAGGGAGATCCAGGCAAAGGGAAGAGTAAGTGGAAAGACTCTGAGATAAGCATATAACAGCATGTTCAGGAAAGAGCAAGAAAGTCAATGTCAACTAGATTCTTGGGAGAAAGAAACAGTATGGCAGCTAGAAGAGTCAGAATAGTAAGTAGGGGTGATCACGTAGGGCTTTGGAGACCACAATAAGGACCTGTTATTTCTTCATGTTGTGTTATGAGACGGAAAGAAAGTAGTCTTCCACACAGAGATGTGAATTGATTTGCAGTGTCACCAATAAAAATCGATGGTCATATTTTTTGTTGTTGTTTTCCAGACTATATAGTAATGAGCAACAAACTCTGGAGGCCAAGCCTGCCCAGCTTTTTTATGCTTCCTATAATCTAACTTCAGGAAACACTAAAAATAGTAAAGTAAACACATGGTCACCCATCCATTCATCCATACATTGAGAAAGCCTTTCAGACTTGAGTAGTTCCTACTCCCTAGGCTCCAGTGCCATCTGGGACAAGCTGCTGTGGGGTTTGTGGCAGCTGGAAGAGAGCACGTGTGAAGGGGCATAAGGCAAAATGTCAAAGACAAAGGTGTTGTCCAACTTCATCTCCACTGCCTTTCTTTTTTTTTTTTTTCCTCTCTTTTTCTTTTCTTTCCTTTTCCTTTTCTTTGAATAATCTACCATAAAGCATGCCAATATAACACACCACAGTTCTTAACACATACACAGTAGTCACTTAATGTTGATGAATCACAAAAATCTACACTAATATGAGGGAAATCAGTATGGACTTCCTTGGTGGTCCAGTGGTTACAAATCCACCTGCTAGTGAATGCAGGGAACATCTGTTTGATCTCTGGTCTGGGATCATCCAACATGCCCCGGGGCAACTAAGCCCATGTGCCACAAATACTGAGCCTGTGCTCTAGAGCCTGTGAGTGATCTGCAACTAGAGAAGCCACTGCAATGAAAAGCCCCTGCACCACAACTAGAGAATACCCCCAGCTCATTGCAACTAGAGAAAGATCGCATGCATCAATGAAGACCCAGCAGAGCCTAAAATAAATAAATAAATAAAAATTTTAAAAATATATGGGAGAAAAAAGCAGTAATTATGTCAAATGCACATTAGCATAAGCTGCTGCTACTGCTGCTAAGTCGCTTCAGTCGTGTCCGACTCTGTGCGACCCCATAGACGGAAGCTCACCAGGCTTCCCCGTCCCTGGGATTCTCCAGGCAAGAATACTGGAGTGGGTTGCCATTTCCTTCTCCAATGCATGAAAGTGAAAAGGGAAAGTGAAGTCGCTCAGTCGTATCCGACTCTTAGCGACCCCATGGACTAGAGCCTACCAGGCTCCTCCGTCTGTGGGATTTTCCAGGCAAAAGTACTGGGGTGGGGTGCCATTGCACTCAGTTCAATTCAGTTCAGTCGCTCAGTCATGTCCAACTCTTTGCAACCCCATGAACCGCAGCACTCCAGGCCTCCTGTCCATCACCAACTCCAAGAGTCCACCCAAACCCATGTTCATCTAGTCGGTGATGCCATCCAACCATCTCATCCTCTGTCGTCCCCTTCTTCTCCTGCCCTCAATCTTTCCCAGCATCAGGGTCTTTTCCAATGAGTCAGCTCTTCACATAAGGTGGCCAAAGTATTGGAGTTTCAGCTTCAACATCAGTCCCTCCAATGAACACCCAGGACTGATCTCCTTTAGGATGGACTGGTTGGATCTCCTTGCAGTCCAAGGGACTCTCAAGAGTCTTCTCCAACACCACAGTTCAAAAGCATCAATTATTCTGTGCTCAGCTTTCTTCACAGTCCAACTCTCATATCCATACATGACCACTGGAAAAACCATAGCCTTAACTAGACGGACCTTTGTTGGCAAAGTAATGTCTCTGCTTTTTAATATGCTGTCTAGGTTGGTCATAACTTTCTTTCCAAGGAGCAAGCGTCTTTTAATTTCATGGCTGCAATCACCATCTGAAGTGCTTTTGGAGTCCAGAAAAATAAAGTCAGCCACTGTTTCCACTGTTTCCCTTGAAGTGATGGGACCAGATGCCATAAGCATTAGTTGGCCCAAAAAAACATAACACAAGGAATTTGCTTGTGCCCTGAAGGCTAAGACCAGAGGCCAGGATCATCATAGTGAGTAAGTTATTTCTCCTTAGCTACAAGATTAGACTGTGCAACAATTAGAACTGGTCATGGAACAACAGACTGGTTCCAAATAGGAAAAGGAGTACGTCAAGGCTGCATATTGTCACCATGTTTATTTATGCAGAGTACATCATGAGAAATGCTGGACTGGAAGAAACACAAGTTGGAATCAAGATTGCTGGGAGAAATATCAATAACCTCAGATATGCAGATGACACCACCCTTATGGCAGAAAGTGAAGAGGAACTAAAAAGCTTCTTGATGAAAGTGAAAGTGGAGAGTGAAAAGGTTGGCTTAAAGCTCAACATTCAGAAAACGAAGATCATGGCATCTGGTCCCATCACTACATGGGAAATAGATGGAGAAACAGTGGAAACAGTGTCAGACTTTATTTTTCTGGGCTCCAAAATCACTGCACATGGTGACTGCAGCCATGAAATTAAAAGACGCTTACTCCTTGGAAGGAAACTTATGACCAACCTAGATAGCATATTCAAAAGCAGAGACATCACTTTGCCAACTAAGGTTCACCTAGTCAAGGCTATGGTCTTTCCTGTGGTCATGTATGGATGTGAGAGCTGGACTATGAAGAAGGCTGAGTGCCGAAGAATTGATGCTTTTGAACTATGGTGTTGGAGAAGACTCTTGAGAGTCCCTTGGACTGCAAGGAGATCCAACCAGTCCATTGTGAAGGAGATCAGTCCTGGGATTTCTTTGGAAAGAATGATGCTAAAGCTGAAACTCCAGTATTTTGGCCACCTCATGCGAAGAGTTGACTCATTGGAGAAGACTCTGATGCTGGGAGGGATTGAGGGCAGGAGGAGAAGGGGACGACAGAGGATGAGATGGCTGGATGGTATCACTGACTCGATGGATGTGAGTCTGAGTGACCTCCGGGAGTTGGTGATGGACAGGGAGGCCTGGCGTGCTGCGGTTCATGGGGTCGCGAAGAGTCGGACACGACTGAGCGACTGATCTGATCTGATCTGATCTGAATTATTGAAAATGGTGGTGGGGAACCAGGAAAGAGAATCAGGGCTCCTCGTGTTGCTCCTTCCCATTGAACAAGTAACAGATGAGAAAGAATAAGAAACATTTAGGCCATAAGATCCATATCCTGGCAAGGTCAGATTTCCAGGAAGAGATAGAAATACTGACTCCAGTCCTTCATTCTATCTGTGATAAGACAACAGATAAGTTTTAAGTGTCTGCCTATGAGACTGGAAGAAACAGAAGTTGGAATCAAGATTGCCGGGAGAAATATCAATAACCTCAGATATGCAGATGACACCACCCTTATGGCAGAAAGTGAAGAGGGGCTAAAAAGCCTCTTGATGAAAGTGAAAGTGGAGAGTGAAAAGGTTGGCTTAAAGCTCAACATTCAGAAAACGAAGATCATGGCATCTGGTCCCATCACTGCATGGGAAATAGATGGGGAAACAGTGGAAACAGTGTCAGACTTTGTTTTTCTGGGCTCCAAGATCACTGCAGATGGTGACTGTAGCCATGAAATTAAAAGACGCTTACTCCTTGGAAGGAAAGTTATGACCAACCTAGATAGCATATTCAAAAGCAGAGACATTACTTTGCCAACAAAGGTTCGCCTAGTCAAGGCTATGGTCTTTCCTGTGGTCATGTATGGATGTGAGAGCTGGACTGTGAAGAAGGCTGAGCGCCGAAGAATTGATGCTTTTGAACTGTGGTGTTGGAGAAGACTCTTGAGAGTCCCTTGGACTGCAAGAAGATCCAACCAGTCCATTCTGAAGGAAATCAATCCTGGAATTTCTTTGGAAGGAATGATGCTAAAGCTGAAACTCCAGTATTTTGGCCACCTCATGCGAAGAGTTGACTCATTGGAGAAGACTCTGATGCTGGGAGGGATTGAGGGCAGGAGGAGAAGGGGACGACAGAGGATGAGATGGCTGGATGGCATCACTGACTCGATGGATGCGAGTCTGGGTGACCTCCGGAAGCTGGTGATGGACAGGGAGGCCTGGCGTGCTGCGGTTCATGGGGTCGCAAAGAGTCGGACACGACTGAGCGACTGATCTGATCTGATCTGATCTGATCTATGAGACAGATTTCTTTCTTTCCTTTTTTTTTTTTTTTCTGCTCTTTATCATTCTAGTAAAGGCTGAAAAGCAGAGAAGTCCTCTCTGCATCACTGTAGGGAAGCATTCACTGTGGCAATAACAAAGGGCAGTTTTGTCCAGAGTAAAGCTGGGCATTGAGGGTTGCACTTTTGACAAAGGAGAAAGGAAAAGCCCCAGAGAGCTTCATGGTGGAGCTGTCTGTGACGCTGGGAAGCTGCCATGCCTGCAGCAGAAAATAGGACTGGAGGACCTCAGGTGGCCCTGCCAAGACTTAGGTGTATCGGAGCAATGTGGCCACTTGAGAAGTCAGTGCAACAGCAGAGAGAGAAAGAGGCCTTGCTTGCTGATTGTTTAGGATTGTAAAATGAGATATTTGGGAGACAGCACTCTCCCAAGTGAGTTTCCTGGTGGCTCAACTGGTAAAGAATCTGTCTACAATGCAGGAAGTTTGATCCCTGGGTCAGGAAGATCCCCTGGAGAAGGAATTGGCAACCCACTCCAGTATTCTTGCCTAGGAAATCCCATGGACAGAGGAGCCTGGTGCGCTACAGTCCATGGGTCACAAAGTTGGAAATAATTGAGCTACTAAACACCATTGCCACTCTTCCAAGTAGTTTGCAAAATGTGGTTTTAGAAAAAAATTACTCTCTGCTCAGAATAACTAAGAAGCTACATTTCAAGTAAATATCAAGCTTTGAAAGCCAGGAAAGAGAACCAGGACCCAGCTAGTCACCAGAATCTTCTTTCACCACTAACTAAAAGGTGTAAAGACACAGCCCTGTCATGAAAAAGATTTTGATCAATAGAATCTTCTCTGTTTTTAAAATTTATTTTTCTTAGTCTCATTCAGAAACTGCAAACTTGGTGTATTTTTACTGAGTTGTAATCTATCTGGTTTCACTAATTAGCAAACTTTGCTTTACAGAAACAGTTCTGCATGTCTAGTCCTCAGTTTGTGATCCTAATTGAAGGTCAAATTGAAGATCATTCTCTGAGCTAGATTGCAAGCTTAATGTCTTATTTAGACATTGCAGTTATAACACACAGAGATTATAAATATTCTTTACCTACACAGCTATCTATCTCTCTTTTCATAGATATTAAGATTGAGGTAGAAATGGAGTGAGAAATAAAATAAATATTGCCTTGAATACAAATTGTAGAGAGTAGAATTTCTACTAGTAACAATAAAATCCTGTCTAGCAATACATTTTAAAAGACACTGATCATCATCATTTAAGACAGGAATATCATTTCTGGAACTGCCCTGGCTAAGTGGTGTGTATAGGTAGTGATTCATTTATAACACAAATGTTCAAACATTTTTTTCTTTTATATGAATGAAAAGCTAAATTATTTTAATGCTTTTAAAAAGAGCTTCTGTTTCTTTCACCTAACAAGTTCTAGAACTAAAAATTTCAACAAAGAAATACAGAGGGGAAAATCTTCAAATCAGTTCTTCATGCTATTGTTGTTTAGTTGCTAAGTTGTGTCTGACTCTTTGTGACCCCATGGACTGTAGCCCACCAGGCTCCTCTGCCCATGGGGATTCTCCAGGCAAGAATACTGGAGTGGATTGCCATTTCCTTCTCCAGGGGAATCTTCCTGACCCAGGGATTGAACTCAGGTCTCCTGCTTGGCAGGGAATTCTTTACCACTGAGCCACCTGGGAAGCTGTGCACTCTTCATATTCAAACATAATAAAACTTCCTTAGAAAAGCCAACTTCCCTCAGAGTTTCTATCACTATTTGTAAAGGATCTCGGGTAGCAATAAATCATTTCCTTCCATCAAACAGAAAGAATAATAAATAAGATTTTTATACAATGCAAAAAGAAAACATAAACAGTATTTGTTTAATAAAGGCCTGAACATTCACCTCAAGTTCACAACCACTGTGCTCATTGTCTTCACTGTCTTGAAACTACTAGTTTTATTGGGAAAAAAGAAAAGGAATTCGGGGGAAATATCGAGTCTCCTCTCAAAATAGTGTGAAAGACTTGAAAGAGATTAGAAAACTAGAAAATGTGATATATATTGACTCACTTGTATGCTTCTTCAGCACAGTGACCCCATCTTATTCAATTTGTACTTTGTCGTTTCTTCTAGTGTAGAGTTAATTGTTTACTGAAGAGCAAGTCTTCATTACAACAAGATAATTTGTCTCGGAAAAAGCTCACCTAAAGTAAACCTACATAAAAAACGAAATAGAATCATTTCGTACAGAGTAAATAAATGATTTATCTTATTTTGAAAAATAAAATCGAAACTTTATAAAACTATTTCATCTCATATCTAATGGTATACAAGTTAAAATTGCAATTGTGCAGTAATTACTGGAATCAAGAGCTGATTCTTTCTAAGGTTAGTTTTCTGACAAAGATGCAGGCTAGCAAGGTATACAATTCGCTACCTGTCTGACATTTGCAAAATGATCATAGCATGAGTCATTGAAAATTATTCGAGAGCTTTGATTTTCCAAAGTGCTCTCTTAGTACATTGATAGGCAAATAAATCTCTTTGAAATTCCTATTATGTTATCCTTCTTGTCAATTATTTATTCTTTGGTTATTAATTGATCTAGTTCTCCCAGGTCGTCATTTGCCTATAGATTTGTCTATAAATTGGAAGTTTTCCATCATTGATTTCATTGGCTTTGTTGTAAGATTTCCAATTTCACTTCATAATCAATATACATTGTATTTGATTTATATTGTTAGATATTTAAAAGAATGGCATATTCCATAGAGAACATGCTGGGTTTTGACAACTTCAGCATCCTTAGGCAACATTTCTTGCTTTGGAGCGAGAGACCAAAATATGAAAGGAAAATCCCTCTTATGTCCTCAATAAATGTCTACTAGATCTGCAAGCAACAATAAGCAAATATGGAATAAATAAGCACACACCAATATAGAACATATACTAGTTTATGGAAGTTGGTATAAATGGACTGTTGTGAAAAATGTCAAGATTTAGCCACTGAATCTCTTTTCATTGAAGCTTCACGATCAACAAATGTACTCATAAAATATGACACAGAACTGCTAAAATTATGTGGGCTTATGGAGAAAGAGACTGCAACATTTAGTCAAATGAATGCTTCATTTTTACTGCAGCTATTTTCACTCAATGGTTAGTCCATTTTATCTTTACTCTGAAGAAGACACACTCTTTAGGATCATTCTGTATGTTTTAATGTCCCAGTAGGAGAGCAGTCTGGGACTTAATATTAGTTTAACTACAACAAACATTTACTCATCTCTGTTTCTCAGAAAGCATTCAGGCTGTTTGGAAAATGACCAATTTGTGTGCTACCCATGGGCACTCTAGCTATGTGAGAATGCACAAAAAAATCATATTAAATCTTAGGAACCTAATCCTAAAGGAGCATTCATCATCCATGATGTGCTGTGACTCTAAGCAATTACTCTATTTTACAATATAAGCAATATATTGGAACTTACCATAAGGAGATGCTCCAGGTTAGACCCAAGGCTAGAGACAGTAAAAGATGACTTAACTGATGAGCAAGGGGTATCACCTTTTCTGAATATATTTATATAGACACTATGACCTCATGTTGGGCATTGCAAGAAGGAGAAAATGAAGAGTCTTAATTTATTAAGGGTCTATTATGTATTCAGTTTGTAACACATCCCATTTCAATTCATTAATTAGGCAAGTTGGACATCATCTAACCTCTACTTTCCAGTTCACTTTTGTTTATGAATAGCTCCTTATCCACCTGAAATTTGACTATGTCTACCTGTATGAGTTGAGTAGGATATCTAGCCTTACTTTTTCCAAATCATTTGCTAAATTTTCTAGTAATGTTCATTAACCTTCCCCTTTGGTTTAAATTACCATATATCTGTATACAAATATGGTTGACTTCTGGACTGTTCTGGTCTATTGATCTTTGTGTCCACTTTACTGTCAACATTATACAATTTTCATTAGTAAAACTTTAGGTTGTCATATATAGTAATGAAAGCTCCAGTGACTATGATTTTCCCCTATTCTTTTATGGACATTTTGGCATATTTTTCTCTTTAAATTTTAAGGTTATCTTTCAGAGAAATTTTAAAATTAAACTTAATTTAAAATTCTGGTAATATTGCATTTAGAATTTCATTAAACTTAAAAATTAATTGGGTTAGAATCACAGGTTTTTTTTTTAAATAATATTGTTTTCCCATCTAAGAACATGGCTGATTTTTCCATTTTATTCAAGTCTCTTTGGACAACCTTAAAAAAAAGTTTGATTGTATTCTTCATCTGGATCTCACACAAGTATTATTATTATCACTATCTAGTAGTTTTTATTATTGTTGCTATTGTGAATAGGCTTTTTTCCTTTTACATTATGTTATCAGTTATTGCTTTTATATAGAATACTATTTTTATATCTTATTGTGTATCTATTGATTTGTTTTTACTTTCCTGTATAGCTATTATATTTCCTATAAGTGTTGATTTTGCCTTTTCTTTTTTAATATTTATATTTTAAATTTCTTTTCCTCAGTATATTTCTCAGGGCCCTCACTACATACTAAATAGTAATAGTTTTGCAAAAATTCTTGTCTTCATATGAATTCTTCCAATATTTCATTATTAGAATGTTGGCTATATGTTCTTGGTAAAGTCCTAGTTTATTACTATTTCTATTTTTCTGGGTCTTTCTTTAGCAGGAAATTGTTTTTTACATCTGTTGAGAAATTATATGTGTTTCATCTGGTCCCATCACTTCATGGGAAATAGATGGGGAAACATCTAAAATAAAGTGTCAGACTTTATTTTTCTGGGCTCCAAAATCACTACAGATGGTGACTGCAGCCATGAAATTAAAAGACGCTTACTCCTTGGAAGGAAAGTTACGACCAACCTAGATGGCATATTCAAAAGCAGAGACATCACTTTGCCAACAAAGGTTCGCCTAGTCAAGGCTATGGTCTTTCCTGTGGTCATGTATGGATGTGAGAACTGGACTGTGAAGAAGGCTGAGTGCCGAAGAATTGATGCTTTTGAACTGTGGTGTTGGAGAAGACTCTTGAGAGTCCCCTGGACTGCAAGGAGATCCAACCAGTCCATTGTGAAGGAGATCAGCCCTGGGATTTCTTTGGAAGGAATGATGCTAAAGCTGAAACTCCAGTACTTTGGCCACCTGATGCCAAAGAGTTGACTCATTGGAGAAGACTCTTATGCTGGGAGGGATTGGGGTCAGAAGGAGAAGGGATTGACAGAGGATGAGATGGCTGGTTGGCATCACTGACTCGATGGACGTGAGTCTGAGTAAACTCCGGGAGTTGGTGATGGACAGGGAGGCCTGGCGTGCTGTGATTCATGGGGTCGCAAAGTGTCGGACACGACTGAGCGACTGATCTGATCTGATCTGATTTTCTTATAAGTTGGGTTCTTACAGCTAAGCAGTTGTTCACATTACTACCAAAGAAGTTTATAACTGATGCTTTTTCTTTTTCCACAGCTCTAAGTTTAGAAAAATAGTTGAAATAGGATGTGTATCTTGAAGAGACTAAAGGGGATAAGTATACGAAATAAACCACACATATACTGTGTCAGGGAGACTAATATACATTGGGACCCACCAAGATTGATGGTATACCTAACATTGATGACACAGTCCCTCACAAATATCCACTGTGGTCCACAGGAAAAAGCCACAAGCACAGAAATATAAGGCTGGGCATGGAGGGTGTCAGTTGAACTTCTAGGAGTTCTCATGAGGCTCTAACTCTTTGGACTTACTATCTGCAATTGTACATCTGCCAGTGTCTTCTGTCTGTTATTGGAGAATGCTGTTGGCCTCTTTGCTGTATATCATGATTGCAATAATTTCCTTCTGTAGGTTCCAGATAACTAAATTTTCTTGATTTATCAGGAGGTGTCTTGGTCTGGTTCCTCAGTCCATTGGATCCTACTATTGACATTTATCAACATAGTGGGTAAAAGATCTTTTAATCTAAAAAGTTACATAACTATATCGTCTAACATTAAGTGATTCTTGCATTGCTAGAACACATTTTATTGCCTTGTGAGATTTTTATTTTTTTCATATACTACTGGAACCAAATTTATTCAAGAATTTATTACATGATAGATCAGATCAGATCAGTCGCTCAGTCGTGTCCGACTCTTTGCGACCCCATGAACCGCAGCACGCCAGGCCTCCCTGTCCATCACCAGCTCCCGGAGGTCACCCAGACTCATACCCATTGAGTCAGTGATGCCATCCAGCCATCTCATCCTCTGTCGTCCCCTTCTCCTCCTGCCCTCAATCCCTCCCAGCATCAGAGTCTTCTCCAATGAGTCAACTCTTCGCATGAGATTACATGATAAAGATTATTTAATTCAGTGTGGAAAAGATGGGCTTTGTCAGTATATGGTGTTATGAAAAGTGGATAGGATATAGAAAAATATTAAATTGGGTTAATCTTTTATACTATACACAAAGATCAAATCAGATCAGATCAGTCACTCAGTTGTGTCCAACTCTTTGTGACCTCATGAATCGCAGCACACCAGGCCTCCCTGTCCATCACCAACTCCCGGAGGTCACTCAAACTCACATCCATCGAGTCAGTGATGCCAACCAGCCATCTCATCCTCTGTTGTCCCCTGCTCCTCTTGCCCTCAATCCCTCCCAGCATCAGAGTCTTCTCCAATGAGTCAACTCTTCGCATGAGGTGGCCAAAGTACTGGAGTTTCAGCTTTAGCATCATTCCTTCCAAAGAAATCCCAGGGCTGATCTCCTTCACAATGGACTGGTTGGATCTCCTTGCAGTCCAAGGCACTCTCAAGAGTCTTCTCCAACACCACAGTTCAAAAGCATCAATTCTTCGGCACTCAGCCTTCTTCATAGTCCAGCTCTCACATCCATACATGACCACAGGAAAGACCATAGCCTTAACTAGGCGAACCTTTGTTGACAAAGTGATGTCTCTGCTTTTGAATATGCCATCTAGGTTGGTCATAACTTTCCTTCCAAGGAGTAAGCGTCTTTTAATTTCATGGCTGCAGTCACCATGTGCAGTGATTTTGGAGCCCATAAAAATAAAGTCTGACACTGTTTCCACCGTTTCCCCATCTATTTCCCATGTAGTGATGGGACCAGATGCCATGATCTTCGTTTTCTGAATGTTGAGCTTTAAGCCAACTTTTTCACTCTCCACTTTCACCTTCATCAAGAGGCTTTTTAGTTCCTCTTCACTTTCTGCCGTAAGGGTGGTATCATCTGCATATCTGAGGTTATTGATATTTCTCCCAGCAATCTTGATTCCAACTTGTGCTTCTTCCACTCTGGCGTTTCTCATGATGTACTTGCATATAAGTTAAATAAGCAGGGTGATAATATACAGCCTTGATGTACTACTTTTCCTATTTGGAACCAGTCTGTTGTTCCATGTCCAGTTCTAACTGTTGCTTCCTGACCTGCATACAAATTTCTCAAGAGGCAGATCAGGTGGTCTGGTATTCCCATCTCTTTCAGAATTTTCCACGGTTTATTGTGATCCACACAGTCAAAGGCTTTGGCATAGTCAACAAAGCAGAAATAGATGTTTTTCTGGAACTCTCTTGCTTTTTCCATGATCCAGCGGATGTTGGCCATTTGATCTCTGGTTCCTCTGCCTTTTCTAAAACCAGCTTGAACATCAGGAAGTTCACAGTTCACATATTGCTGAAGCCTGGCTTGGAGAATTTTGAGCATTACTTTACTAGCGTGTGAGATGAGTGCAATTGTGTGATAGTTTGAGCATTCTTTGGCATTGCCTTTCTTTGGGATTGGAATGAAAACTGACCTTTTCCAGTCCTGTGGGCACTGCTGAGTTTTCCAAATTTGCTGGCATATTGAGTGCAGCACTTTCACAGCATCATCTTTCAGGATTTGGAATAGCTCAACTGGAATTCCATCACCTCCACTAGCTTTGTTCCTAGTGATGCTTTCTAAGGCCCACTTGACTTCACATTCCAGGATGTCTGGCTCTAGGTCAGTGATCACACCATCGTGATTATCTGGGTCGTGAAGATTTTTTTGTACAGTTCTTCTGTGTATTCTTGCTACCTCTTCTTAATATCTTCTGCTTCTGTTAGGTCCATACCGTTTCTGTCCTTTATTGAGCCCATCTTTGCATGAAATGTTCCTTTGTCAAATTCAGACTATACACAAAGGTACACTACAAATGTGCCAATGATTAAATGTAAACCATGATATAAGAAGGTAAAGGTACAGAAAGAAAATTTCAGTGTGTTCCTTTACAACTCTGGGTACAAAAAGCCTTTCTAAACCAAGTCTCAAAATGCAAAAATCAAGGATAAGAAAAAGATTTATAAAACAGACTACATAAAAATGGAAAAGTTCTACAAGGCAAAAGACACCAGGAGCAAATCTAAAATCAAATGACACATAGAGATCAAGCATCTGAAATGCACAGCAGAAGCAGTACTTTAAAGGCTCCTGTATACTTTCTCTAATCCCTAAAAAAAAAAAACAAACCCTAAATATTGAGAAGCAAAAGAGCAACAACCTAAAAGAAAATCTACAGTCCACAGAAAAGGAAATATAAAGGATCCTTACATATGAAGAGATGTTCAACCTTACTCAGCACAAGAAAAATGCATATTTAAACTACTCTAAGATAATACTGTTCACCTACCAGGTTAGCAAAGCTCTCAATAGCTAGTTGGGGAAGAAAGCCTATTCATGTTACTTAGGTAGGCATGCAAAATGGAACAAACTCCATGAAGGACAATTTGACCAGATTTGACAAATTGCGATTTGAATTTTGTTTCTACAGTTTCCCCCTGCAACTATACCTGCTTGTATGTAAAACTGTCATTTACAAGGTAATTCACTGTTGCTCATGATAGGAAAAAATTTAAATAGGGCAAAGAGTATCTATCAAAAGAGGACAATTAAAATACATTATGGTAAATCCAGACAATGAAACAGTAGGCTGTTACAAGAGCAAGTGAGGAAGCTTTCCTTTTATTGATGTGGATAGCTCTTTAGAACATAATGGCTTCCCTCATGGCTCAGATGGTAAACTGTCTGCCTACAATGCAGGAGATCCGAATTTGATCCCTGAGTCGGGAAGATTCCCTGCAGAAGGAAATGGCAACCCACTCCAGTACTCTTGCCTGTAAAATCCCATGGACAGAGAAGCCTGGTAGGTTACAGTTCATGGGGTAGCAAAGAGTTGGACACAACTGAGTGACTTCACATGGTTCATGGTTCACTAAGTCAAAAACAAGGTGAAGACGAAATATATAATATGCTATCCATAATGCTATTAATCAACCAAGACGATCATCACTGACACAGAAATGATTCACAAAGTATCTGAGGACCCCAAAGTTCCTTTGAGGGTCCACAAGGTCAAACCTTGTAGTTTTATCATGAAAATCACGATAATACGAAACATGTATTTGCTGTATTTTTAACACTTTCTAAAACTTATAAAAACACATTAGTGAAAATTTCCAGAATAAAAGCAGCCTTGGACTTATTGAGATTCAGATCAATCTGTCTGACATTTTTCTTGCTCTGTCACACATTCCTGTGCCATTATCGGTCAGGCAATGGCATTTCGGTCAGGTTGTGAAGAAATAGATAGACACTGTCTGGCAAGACCACAGATCAGATCAGATCAGATCAGTCGCTCAGACGTGTCCAACTCTTTGCGACCCCATGAACCGCAGCACGCCAGGCCTCCCTGCCCATCACCAACTCCCGGAGGTCGCTCAGACTCACACCCATCAAGTCAGTGATGCCATCCAGCCATCTCATCCTCTGTCGTCCCCTTCTCCTCCTGCCCTCAATCCCTCCCAGCATCAGACTCTTCTCCAATGAGTCAACTCCTCGCATGAGGTGGCCAAAATACTGGAGTTTCAGCTTTAGCATCATTCCTTCCAAAGAAATCCCAGGGCTATCTCCTTCACAATGGACTGGTTGGATCTCCCTGCAGTCCAAGGGACTCTCAAGAGTCTTCTCCAACACCACAGTTCAAAAGCATCAATTCTTCGGCGCTCAGCCTTCTTCACAGTCCAGCTCTCACATCCATACATGACCACAGGAAAGACCATAGCCTTGACTAGGCGAACCTTTGTTGGCAAAGTAATGTCTCTGCTTTTAAATATGCTATCTAGGTTGGTCATAACTTTCCTTCCAAGGAGTAAGCATCTTTTAATTTCATGGCTGCAGTCACCATCTGCAGTGATTTTGGAGCCCAGAAAACAGAAACAGCCCACAAAACAGACCAGTTGCTTTTTCAGGCTGTCCTTTTCCACAAAGAAACTTACACACACTCACAAAAATATTCCCAGAAGTCAAGTCCAAAAATATCTGTCAATATTAAACTCTTCTTTCCTCTTCAGACTTGTAATAATAAAAGACAAAAAACTGAAGTAAATTCTGCTACTGCTACTGCTAAGTCACTTCAGTTGTGTCCGACTCTGTGCGACCCCAGAGACGGCAGCCCACCAGGCTCCCCCGTCCCTGGGATTCTCCAGTCAAGAACACTGGAGTGGGTTGCCATTTCCTTCTCCAATGCATGAAAGTGGAAAGTGAAAATTGAAAGTGAAGTCGCTCAGTCGTGTCCAACTCTTAGCGACCCCATGGACTGCAGCCTACTAGGCTCCTCCATCCATGGGATTTTCCAGGCAAGAGTACTGGAGGGGTGCCATTGCAATTCTAGGTCATAATAAATAAAAATTTAAATGGATGATTTATTCCTGTTTAACAAATATAGATCTACTAAATATAGGGTTTGTGGTCATTGCTGTATGTATCTGGAGATCAGATGCTTGGTCACATGGAAATTGAATGAGTATGGAAAGCCACCTCTACTATTAAAACAATTCAAAAGCATATGGCATTTGCTGTTTATGTTTCTCCCTTATGTAAAACGTTTCTGAACCTTGGTCTCCAGGTCACACGCTTTGAGCTGCCTTTTTCCTGGAGTAGCATTTTATTTGTGCCAACCAACCCACATTTTCTTCTGTGATTCTCCATATGACTAATGAAGCACAGTTCTGAGGTTATGATTTAGGGGAATGTGTGTGGCCATGGAGTGCATAGAGCTGACTGGATCTATGTCCTTATTATAAACCTCAGTATAAACACTCTCTCACACAACTGGCTTCCCAGCCTCCATTTTCCTCTTTTCTTTTTCATTTTGATTTTTAAAGATGACCTATTCAATTCTAATAGTGTGGTTAATAAAAAACTGTGTTTTCTACACTGGCTCTTGGACTTACATCTTCAAAAAATGTACAGGCCATTAGTTCTTCAGATTCTTTGCAGACTGTTCCCCAACGGATAGTTTCAAGTTTCATGACTTTGTGTGGGGCCAGTTTATCAGCTACCTACATAGCCCAGCTGTCTGAGGCTACAAAATTAGAGATACTGCAATATGTGCCCTGAGAATGCTTTTCCCTCCCTTTTTGCATTCATCTAACATATCCATCCTTGTATAATAGTTCTTTAAGTAGATATATCTATTTACTTGCATATACCAGTAAGATGAATATATGTAAGTGTAAGTAATTTAGGTTCTGAGTATGTTTATTTGTAATATAGTGAAACAACTTGAAGAATAAATACATTTCAAACTGAGAAATTTTTATATAATATTTTTAAGAGTATATTAAAATTTTATTTGTATTTCCTTATCTAAAAAATCTAAAAAAAAACTTAAAAAATTGATAAATATGAGAAATATCCAAGCTAATGGTTTCCTAAAATGATAGGACACAAATAGTCACCTGATATGAAGAGCTGATTCACTGGAAAAGACCCTGATGCTGGGAAAGATTAAGAACAGGAGGAGAAGGGAGTGGTAGAGAATGAGATGGTTAGATGGCAACATCAATTCCATGGACATGAGTCTGAGAAAACTCTAGGAAATAGTGAAGGACAGGGTAGCCTGTCCTGCTGCAATCCATGGGGTGGCATAGAGTTGGACAGAACTTAGTGACTGAACAAAAACAAAATGATAGCCTCAATTAGTTTCTTACTCAAGTATAAGGATTATATTATTGCAAAGACCTCAGAATTGATTTCACTGAAAGTTTCCTATCAGATTGAAATAATGTTTCCAGAATGCTTCTACTTTTAACTCCTTTGTTGAATCTAGGATTTAGTGATCTGTGTCGAATTTCTTTCTAGATGTGTTTCTAGAAAAAGTATTAGAACTGCCAACACATCTTTTATGTTTATCTGAATAGCTTAGTCAAGATTAGGTTTATAATCTATAGCCAAACAATGGAAATTTTTGAATGACACTGAAGTTTGCTGGAGGTGATCAAATTTTCAGAATGAATATGAGCACTTCATTTACAAAATGTGTCAATTGATTACATGGAATTCAAAAGACTCAAGAACAGGAAAATATAAGCCAAAAATGAAATTATCAGGTGTGCTAAAGCATATTTAATCTCATACAGTAATCCTGCCTCTTTACCAGAATGATATCATCCTGAAGCTTTCTCATCTGTAGCTTACTCCTACTATCTTTGGTTGTCACCTTCTTCAGTAAGCCTTCTGTAAATCCTCTAGTTGATTTTTCTTTTTTTTTTTTAAGGCCTTCCTTACTCATCAGTAAACTGAAGGTTGAGGGTGTTGGTAGAATGTGTGCATATCAAGAAATGAAATAAAAACAGGAGTTAATTCTGTGAAACATTTCCACTGTTCTGGTAAGAATGAAAAGCATACAGATGAACTGCAAAATACGAGCTGTGCAATTTCAGTAATTAGGCATAAACAATCAATGCTCTTAAATTTGTGTTGAAGACCTTGTGTGAGCAAAATAAAGATGAGCAGTAAGATTTGTGCTAATAAATTCGACATTAATTTTTCTTCACTTGAAATGAATAATAAGTAGGAAATTAGAAAAACCCATAAGAGGAAACAGACTCCAAAAGAAAAGAAGACGCTTCGTATACAATACCTTTAACAGCATTTCTGTGTGATTTCTGAACAAGCTTTCTGTATTTTGATTTTGAACTGAGCCCTGCAGATTATGAGGTGTTGGTTTTAATAATGTATCAAACAGGACCTTTTGAAGTCCAAAAAAGTACAATATCTTTCAGAATGTCTCCTCCATAGAAAGATGACAAACAGATGGATGGAGAGATAGATAGATAAGATAAATATTGTTTATTCATTTTCTTAAAGCACTCACTGTGTGAATATTTCTGAAGTGTAAATACTAGTTCATCAGTTCCTTAGAGTCTGTTTACCACCATTCATTGCCTCCAAGTTGTTTACAGATTTATGACTATGAAGTGTGAATTTCAATACGGCACCTCTGCTGCATTTTCTCAAGGCCTCAGGAGCAACTCTGCTGTGGCATGTGGTGTGCTTGATGACCTTTAGGGGAAGATCAGGTGGTTCCTCTGTTCGTCACACTTGGGAAGGAAAGACATGCTTCTAAAATGCAACAAAAGTTTCCTGGATGGAAGCCAAATTATTTTTGATTTTTATTTGATCTTTATTTTGACTAATCCTTTTCTTTGTGTGTTTTCCTTTTGTTGATATGCCAAAATCCTGCCAACTTGTTTCCTTCCTCAAAAGCCCCTTAATTTCTAAGTTTATTTTAATATTTAGATTTATTTGCCAAAGCTAAATTAAATCCCCTCTGCTCTAGCACCAACCCCTAATTAGATTAGAAGCATGTTTTATAAAAGGTCGTGGCAATTGGCTCACCTACAGGCTTGATGTGCGTGCTCAGGCTTATTGTGCCTTTAAAGCAGTCATAGATTGGTCTTAGTGAATATGTTTAGTGTCGGGGGATGCAAAGTTTTCTTTCCAGTTATTCATTCTCATAAGTAAGAGAATATTTTCATGTCACTGTGGTCAAATCTATAGTGTAGCAACTATCTAGGTAATGCTTGTAATACACTCAGTTTTCACTTGAATTGCCCAGATAAACTGAATTGCCCCCAAAGGCCTTTAATCTCAACTCAGGGATGTGATATCAGGACTTGCTTGAGCAAGTCAACTGCTCTTATAAATCTAGCATTATGGCAATTTATGCATTCTACTTGTTGCATATGCATATAACCCATCAGCAAGACCAAAGTCCTTCTGCAGAGCTTTACTAAACTCTAGACCCATTAAGAGAACCTTTTTTTCTTTCCAGATGAAACTGTATTCAGAGGGTTGGGCAAAACAAACTAAAGCACCAATTAGCACTGTTAGCTCAGCATTTTCAACATGCAAGTTTGCTTCCAAAAACCTCCCTTTGACCCTGAGTTTGCAAGACATTCAGATCTCCTGAGTTTCACTTTGAGTGTCAAGTTCAAGCAGAACCTGAAAGAAACTCAAAGCAAAACCCACTTTGGACCCCTTGAGTTTCACCTGACTTCTACCTGAAAGAACTACACAGTGTTCCTTTAAAACTTGGCCCAAGTTTGCATGCAATTCAACTGAAAACCAATTCATCATTGCTGAAAGATTTGCAAACCTCCGTAAAATGGGCTGTGAACCTAGTATGACCTTGGGTATCTAAGGAAGTTTACCAAAGTTTCCAACAACTTACACAGGACTGTTAAAACCTGGTGAAGAATCTACATGTTATATTTTAAACTATAATTCACCTTTAAGAAATCTATGAATCACATATAATTGATCCCAAGAGATGATTTATTTCTGCTTTGTAAAATTACTATTTTTCATCTCTGCATACTCTTTAAAATAGGGAAAATTCTGGCTCATTGATGAGAAATTAGGGGGCTACCATTATATACTGTTTCCATCTCCTCACTGCATACAGTAAATACCACAAGCTTAGGCACAATATTAGGCATTGGCTATAAAGTGACCCCGGGAATCTACATTTTTCTAATGGCAAGCAGTTGAGATAATTCAGTATCTCAGCACAACACAATGGGTTGGGACAACCTGTCACAGAAGACAAACTTCCACTTTTTCTAATGGAGATAAAACTGTGTTTATTCTTTTCTTTGTTCTCTAGGCAAAGTTTCTTCCCCTTCTCATCTTTGCCTTGCCCTCCACCCTCTCCTCTCACCACAAAGCCCTACTTGTGTCTTCCTGATAATCCTCATTCATTCTCCTTTCTCTAACCATTTCCTTTATTCACCTTCAAGCCATGTTCTCCTTCTTTAGTCTACCCACCGCCTTCCACCCACATTGGTTTTTCATCTGTTCTTCTTTTGTTAAGCTTCCTGATGGGATTTTTCAAGAGGCTTTCCACTCCACCTGTTTTGCGGAAGTTTTGCAAAGTGTTGTAAATTGGTCTCTGATATCCCCTTCCGCCATTCCTGTGTCTGCAGGAAACTTCTTATTCCTAATCTGGCCCCCTCTGCTCTTTGGACTAAGATGGTAAAGGACAGGGAAGCCTGGCCTGTTGGAGTCCATGGGGTCACAAAGAGTAGGACACAACTGAGCGACTGAATAACAACAGCAAGAGGGGAGTTTGTAAAGCTGTCCTCAGGCCTCTCAGTGAACATCACTTTGCAGCAACTATGAATGACAGGGTGACTTTATGCCATCAACTTAAATACAAACAAGAGGGGGGAAAAGCAATGTGTAGCGGAAAACAGCATGGTTTTGGGAATCAAATAGAGCTAAGTTTGAATAGCATCTCTGCTGCTGTGACCTTGAACAACCAATCTTCCCCTTTGGAGTTCTGGTTCCCTCACCTCTACAGTGGAAACATTAACATCTGCCTGAAAATGACAAAGGAATAAATGAAATAACATGCCTCATAATTCTTTACCATCAAGAATTTCTTTAAGAGAATATACTGCTTCTTAATCTGAGGCATAAACCAAGATGGCTTAGTGGGAAATTAGAGGACTGATTAGAAGACTTTATTTTCAGGTCTTTTCATATAACTTTCTCATTCAATGTCCTCAGCAATGTGGTGTTTTTGCATTGAAACACAAATGACACCAGGCTCAAAGAAGTATCCAGTTTTTTTTTTTTTTACTTTTGGGATGCATGTTCTGAAATGCTCATTTTACTAGAGCCAGGGTGATTTCTTTTCCATGAACTTCATCACACACAGCTTTGGAAAACTTATTTTTCTGTGAATGTGTGCTCTTTAAGATAAAGCAGATTCTTTGTGGACCTCTCAATATCTCCCATGTAGTTTTTTCCCATTTTGATAAACACAAACAACCACCAAATAATACTTGGGGGAAATGTACATATTAGTGAATTCTTATTGCATCTATCCAAGGCTTAGGCAAGAAAAACCAAAATATCTGAATCAGAAATGAAGAACTCTGTTAATCATTCAGGGATTTTGTTTAACTTTATAAGGATAACATATTTAGAGTCAATAAATAAATGTTTTTTGCCATGTGGTTTCTTGAAAATGTCTGTTGGTTTCCATTTTGTATAGAAATTAATTATTCAGTGTTTTTAAAAGGGGGTCAGGTAAAATGTATAACAATATTTGTTTTCTTAGATTCAATAGAATTTACAGTGGGATGCTAAAAAAAAACTTCAATATGTGAAAAGGGAAAACACCTGTAGCTTTTAACTTTATTATTATATTTGCTGCTGCTACTGCTAAGTCACTTCAGTCGTGTTCGACTCTGTGTGACCCCATAGACGGCAGCCCACCAGGCTCCCCCGTCCCTGGGATTCTCCAGGCAAGAACACTGGAGTGGGTTGCCATTTCCTTCTCCAATGCATGAAAGTGAAAAGTGAAAGTGAAGTCGCTCAGTCGTGTCCAACCCTCAGCGACCCCATGGACTGCAGCCTTCCAGGCTCCTCCATCCATGGGATTTTCCAGGCAAGAGTACTGGAGTGGGTTGTCATTGCCTTCTCCAATTAGGGCTCAATATATACTTATTGAATGAATGAATAAACTTTCTCAGCAAATATTAAGGAAAGAATGAGCTTGGGAGATGGCTGTGCCCAGCCCCAAGTAGGTTGGGCAGGCCCAGGGAAGGGCTTTCATAGAATATAGTTGATGTATGACACAGATGATACAGAGCAGAACTCAGCAGTCTAATAGTAAAAAAGAGTGAGACCACATACAGATGCAGAGTACAAATGGGGAAGACCAGGAGCAGGATTGTAAATGCAAGAGTGAACCAATAGCTAAAAGCCACGCCATAGCTGAGTCCTTATGACAACAGGGCAAGTGAGCAAGAACAGAAAGATTACCTGAACAAACGTGTTAGCCTTATTCCTTCAGTCTTTTAAGTAGCAGTTTGCATTTTGGATTTACAAGCTGCCAATTGCCTAGATGGAAATAAAGAATGGAGGAAAGTCAGAATGGAAGGGTGAAGGGAAGGGAAGAATGGAGAGATAATAGGAGAAGAGGAGAGGAAAGAAACTGACAGTGTGAAAGGAAAAGGAAATAGACAAGGGAGATAAAAGTGAAGGATAGAGACAAGGGAGGGAGTGATAAGAAGACATTCCCAAGGACTGGCAGGAATCTTGACAGTTGCTCCACTGGTCCTAGAGAATACCACAGGCCACTGGCTCAGTGTTTCACACCAGCTTCCCAGTGTACCCAGCCAGGCATCTTTGAAGCCTGTAACTTTGGCATAGAAATGCCTCTAGTCTCAGAAGACACCTCTTAAATAAATATGAGGGATGTTTCATTATAACCACAAATCCGTAAGAGTGAAATTCAAAGAAAAAGGAAAATGAAAACATTACATTTTGTTTGAAAAAGTTTGTCCTGAGGTCATTACCCAGTAATGATTCATTCTACCCAGCAAGGAAAGTTAGGGGTACCCCTTCTCATGAGTCAAAATCGTTTTCTTGCGGATTTCTTTGTTTTGAATATTTTATTTCTTGATTTGTTAAACAATATTAATGTCAAGTGACATGACAAATGGAAAAGTAGTTGCAGTCATCACCACAAAATAAAATTAAACAGAGAGGCATCAGTCCTGCAGAGTACATTTGATAAAGGCAACTAAAATTTTTCTCTTCTCTAATTAATTAATTGTTAACTGGTAGTCAGGAGCTATAAAATGCTTTTTAGACTACAGCTAGATTCTTACTTGCTCTGCACTTGAACTTAGGGTGCTGAGGTTCCAGACATCACTCAAAACATACATTTGAGGAAAAAATACATTTATATGATAGTAAAATCAGGGACATTATCAACTCTTTCAGGGGTATGTAATAATATATGTGTTCAGCAAAGATTTAAGAGAAAATAAGGGATGAGATCACATGAAACACAGCCTTGTCTAACTCAATGTAACTAAGCCATGCCATGTGGGGACACCCAAGATGGGCAGGTCATGGCAGAGAGGTCTGACAGAATGTGGTCCACTGGAGAAGGGAATGGCAAACCACGTTAGTATTCTTGCCTTGAGAACCCCATGAACAGTATGAAAAGGCAAAATGATAGGATACTGAGAGAGGAACTCCCCAGGTCAGTAGGTGCCCAATACGCTACTGGAGATCAGTGGAGAAATAACTCCAGAAAGAATGAAGGAATGGAGCCAAAGCAAAAACAATGCCCAGCTGTGGATGTGACTGGTGATAGAAGCAAGGTCTGATACTGTAAAGAGCATTATTGCATAGGAACCTAGAATATTAGGTCCATGAATCAAGGCAAATTGGAAGTAGTCAAACAGGAAATGGCAAGAGTGAACGCTGACATTCTAGGAATCGGCGAACTAAAATGAACTGGAATGGGTGAATTTAACTCTGGTGACCATTATCTCTACTATTGAGGGCAGGATTTCTTAGAAGAAATGGAGTATCCATCATAATTAACAAAAGAGTCCGAAATGCAGTACTTGGATGCAATCTCAAAAACGACAGAATGATCTCTGTTTGTTTCCAGGGCAAACCATTCAATATCACAGTAATCCAAGTCTATGCCCCGACCAGTAATGCTGAAGAAGCTGAAGTTGAACGGTTCTATGAAGACCTACAAGACCTTTAGAACTAACACTCAAAAAAGACGTCCTTTTCATTATAGGGGACTGGAATGCAAAAGTAGGAACTCAAGAAACACTTAGGGTAACAGACAAATTTGGCCTTGGAGTACAGAATGAAGCAAGGCAAAGGCTAATAGAGTTTTGTCAAGAGAATGCACTGGTCACAGCAAAAACCCTCTTCCAACAACACAAGAGAAGACTCTACACATGGACATCACCAGATGGTCAATAATGAAGTCAGATTGATTACATTCTTTGCAGCCAAAGAGGAAGAAGTTCTATACAGTCAGCAAAAAACAAGACCAGGAGCTGACTGTGGCTCAGATCATGAACTCCTTATTGCCAAATTCAGACTTAAATTGAAGAAAGTGGGGAAAACCACTAGAGCATTCAGGTATGATCTAAATCAAATCCCTTTTGATTATACAGTGGAAGTGAGAAATATATTTAAGGGCCTAGATCTGATAGACAGAGTGCCTGATGAACTATGGACAGAGGTTCATGACATTGTACAGGAGACAGTGATCAAGACTATCTCCAAGAAAAAGAAATGCAAAAAGGCAAAATGGCTGTCTGAGGAGGCCTTACAAATAGCTGTGAAAAGAAGAGAAGCGAAAAGCAAAGGAGAAAAGGAAAGATATACCCATTTGAATGCAGAGCTCCAAAGAATAGCAAGGAGAGATAAAAAAGCCTTCCTCAGTGATCAGTGCAAAGAAATAGAGGACAACAATAGAATGGGAAAGACTAAAGATCTCTTCAAGAAAATTAGAGATGCCAAGGGAACATTTCATGCAAAGATGGGCTGAATAAAGGACAGAAATGGTAGGGACCTAACAGAAGCAGAAGATATTAAGAAGAGGTGGGAAGAATACACAGAAGAACTGTACAAAAAAGATCTTCACAACCCAGATAACCATGATGCTGTGATCACTCACCTAGAGCCAGACATCCTGGAATGTGAAGTCAAGTGAGCCTTAGAAAGCATCACTATGAACAAAGCTAGTGGAGGTGATGGAATTCCAGTTGAGCTATTTCAAATTGTAAAAGATGATACTGTGAAAGTGCTGCACTCAATATGCCAGCAAATTTGGAAAACTCAGCAGTGCCCACAGGACTGGAAAAGGTCAGTTTTCATCCCAATCCCAAAGAAAGGCAATGCCAAAGAATGCTCAAACTACTGCACAATTGCACTCATCTCACACGCTAGTAAAGTAATGCTCAAAATTCTCCAAGCCAGGCTTCAGCAATACGTGAACTGTGAACTTCTAGATGTTCAAGCTGATTTTAGAAAAGGCAGAGGAATCAGAGATCAAATTTCCAACATCCATTGGATCATCGAAAAAGCAAGAGAGTTTCAGAAAAATATCTATTTCTGCTTTATTGACTATGTTAAAGCCTTTGATTGTGTGGATCACAATAAACTGTGGAAAATTCTGAAAGAGATGGGAATACCAGACCACATGACCTGCCTCTTGAGAACCTACATTCAGGTCAGGAAGCAACGGTTAGAACTGGACACGAAACAACAGACTGGTTCCAAATAGGAAAAGTAGTACGTCAAGGCTGTATATTGTCACCCTGCTTATTTAACTGATATGCAGAGTACATCATGAGAAACGCTGGGCTGGATGAATCACAAGCTGGAATCAAGATTGCCTGGAGAAATATCAATAACCTCAGATATGCAGATGACACCACCCTATGGCAGAAAGTGAAGAGGAACTAAAAAGCCTCTTGATGAAAGTGAAAGAGGAGAGTGAAAAAGTTGGCTTAAAGCTCAACATTCAGAAAACTAAGATCATGGCATCTGGTCCCATCATTTCATGGCAAATAGATAGGGAAACAGTGGAAACAGTGGCTGACTTTATTTTTCTGGGCTCCAAAATCACTGCAGATGGTGACTGCAGCCATGAAATTAAAAGACGCTTACTCCTTGGAAGGAAAGTTGTGACCAACCTAGACAACATATTAAAGAGCAGAGACATTACTTTGTCAACAAGGTCTGTCTAGTCAAGGCTATGGTTTTTCCAGTGGTCATGTATGGATGTGAGAGTTGGACTATAAAGAAAGCTGAGGGCCAAAGAATTGATGTTTTTGAACTATGGTGTATGAGAAGACCCTTAAGAGTCCCTTGGACTGCAAGGAAATCCAACCAGTCCATCCTAAAGGAGATCAGTCCTGGATGTTCATTGGAAGGACTGATTTGAGGCTGAAGCTCCAGTACTTTGGCCATCTGATGCGAAGAGCTGACTCATTTGCAAAGACCCTGATGCTGGGAAAGATTGAGGGCAGGAGGAGAAGGGAATGACAGGATGAGACAATTGGATGTCATCACTGATTCAGTGGACATGGGTTTGTGTGGACTCCAGGAGTTTTGATGGACAGGGAGGCCTTGCATGCTGCTATTCATGGAGTTGCAAAGAGTTGGACACAACTGAGCGACTGAACTGAGCTGAAGGGATGATAGATTCCAAGAGTTCTTAGAGGTAATTGGCTACATAGATAACCTTCTTTTTGTTGCCACTATCTAAAAGGCAATACTGTCCTGAGAAGATCATTGTTAAAGGCTATTAACATCTTTGCCAATGATAATAGTAATAGCTTACATTTACTGAATATTGCTACAGACCAGGAGTCATTCTAATCATTTTATAAACTAATAAGTCAATTCTGAGAACACCTGTAAGTTGTTGTTCAGTTGCTAAGTTGTGTCCAACCCTTTGAGACCCCTTGGACTGCAGCATACCATTCTTCCTCTTCCTTCACCATCTCCTACAGTTTACTTATTATTATTTTCCCTTTTTTGGTGAAATGATGATCCTAGACTGATCATTAGTGAATTAATTATTTAAATTCAAGTCACCAAATAGCAAAAATTGATAGCAATAATAACAGTAATTCAACAAGGTGGTAAAAAGCTATGGTGACTAAGTTAACAAAACTTTTCTCTGTTAAAGAAAGATTGCTCCTGGAGAGCAGGACATAAACAGTTAACTGTTTCAGAAATTCAAAACATATGATACAATTACTTTCATTAAGACATTTTAGCAAGCATTCTTATAGAATTTCAGTGGTTTATACTTGTACATCTGACCTAGAAAATCTCAACCAGAAATTTAATATTTGTTGTATGCATGAAAATGATAGAGTTTCATGTAATGTTGAATTAACTTTCTAAGCCCCAGTCTCCCTATATTTGAACAGGAGTAACCCAACATTGTTATGAAATCAAATAGCAACAACTGCCCCAAAGGATGGAGTTAGAGATAGTGATCAGGAAGTAACTGGCAGAGGATAATTGGAGAAAAAGCCGTGAAAGTGAATGAACACTCCAGAAGAGAGAAAGCTTAAGGCTCAACTCCAGAGAGGGGGAAGGAGGAAGAGGAGCCCTGGGAAGAAAACTAAAAATTTTTTAAGAAAGGGAACAGAAAAACCGTGGTTTACTGTCTGCTGCTGCTGCTAAGTCGCTTCAGTCGTGTCCGACTCTGTGCGACCCCATAGACGGAAGCTCACCGGGCTCCCCTGTCCCTGGGATTCTCCAGGCAAGAACACTGGAGTGGGCTGCCATTTCCTTCTCCAATGCATGAAAGTGAAAAGTGAAAGTGAAGTCGCTCAGTCGTGTCCAACTCTCATTAACTATTAAATGACTTTGTGGACAAGATTAACAAATTGTGCTGCATTTGTTCTATTTTTAGAAGCACCTGCTCCATCAACTTATTTAGAAATAACCACCAGCTTATAATATGAAGGACAAAGATGTAAACATTTTTAATTATATCAAGAACATGATCAACCCTTAGCTGGTCTGCCAAGCAGTCAACTTTTTTTCAACTTAGAAAAGCTGGGGAGGACAACAGTCTAATGAAACCGAGAATTTTATTTTTTAAATAAATGCAACTTGATTCTTTCATAACTATACAATGAGATTCAGATAGGCCAAAAAGAGCACTGGAAAGTAGATACTTTTACAGACTTGCTTTCATAACTAAGAAAAATTACTTCATTAATATATAAATTAAGATTACTTAAATAGATGATATCAGACTACATGCTTGAAGATGTGTTCTCCCCGGTAGGTTAATTATATCCTTGCAGTCTTTTAGACTATTTTTTGCTTATTGAATCCACTTAGCATAAATAGGCTGAAGACATCTTTATCTTAACCCCATGGCGACTACCAAAAATTCTAAATTGGCAATCCAGAGTAATGAGATTTTACCATACATAATGCTCAAGCAAACAATAGAACATTCTTCTTTTTGAAAATCCAGTTTATTTAAGCTATTTCTTTTTAGATCAAAATTTTAATTGTTACGACTTCCCTGGTGGTGGAGTGGATAAGAATCCACCTGCCAACGGAGGGACACGGGTTTGATCCCTAGTCCGGGAATATTCCACATGCCCTGGAGCAACTAAGTGTGGGAATCACAACTATTGAGCCTGAGTGCTGCAGCTACTGAAGTCCTCGCACCTGGAGCCTGTGCACTGCAACAAGAGAAGCCACCACAATGAGAAACCCATTCACCACAGCTAGTGAGTATCCCCTACTCTCCCCAACTAGACAAGGCCCACAGGTAGCAATGAAGACCCCAAGCAGCCAAAGATAATTAAATAAATAAAATAACAGTGTGCATATGTCTAAAAAATTTTTTTAAATTTCAATGGCTAACTGATCTTCCTGAACCAAATGCATGCATGCATGCTACGTCACTTCAGTTGTGTCTGACTCTTTGCAACCCTATGGACTGTAGGCCACCAGGCTCCTCTGTCCACCGGATTCTTCAGACAAGAAAATGCATGTAATTTCACTAATAGCTTATCTTATAAGAATACAGTTTCTGTGCTAAGGAACACAGAACCCTGCGTCTGTTCTACCTCCCACTCCTGTCAGGGCATGCCTGGAGGACTATGCTGAGTTTTGAGCATCACATTTTAGGACAAACTTCATTAAAATGAAACACACTTCAAAGAGAATGAGACTTAAAGCCATTTTATATGACAGAAATTTGAAAAAATTCAGAGGCTTGGTCTGGAGAACAGATGGCATGGAGAAACAGTGATAGTGATACCTCTTTTCAACTATCTGAAGGACAAGGCTGATAAGAGACACTGACCTTGCTATTTTCTTCAGCTTCAGAGCACCGATCTTCAAGCACACACATGCAAGGGGAGTTTATGAAAGCAAAGACCAGAGCTCTTAGCCACCAGCTGCCATTCAAATTGCCCCATGTGGAGGAGAGAGAAGGACCCACATTTCCACAAGAACCACAGTGACTGATGCAGGTGGTCTACAGAGCACACTTACTGAATCACGACTTTAGGCTAAATGAGGATCAGTGGGTCAATACCACAGGGAGACAGACTGCAGATAAATATACCAAACAAAAAGACCTTCCTAAGGATCAGAGCTTCTCTGAAATGAAAAGACTTGTCTCGTACGATTGTACATTCCCATCACTGGTGGTTTCCAATCAGATCCTGAGCAACCAAGGCCAAGGTGTCACAGAAATGAGTATTCGACAAACAGATGGTTGTTTGTATGGAAGCCGAGAGATTCAACCGCTGATGAGAGCGTTTAACTCTGGATTTGCTAAATAAAAATGCCAGTTCTGATCATTATCCTTCATATAGAAGTTACTTGGCAGTGGGACAAATAAGAAAGCAAAGGCTAGAATTGACCCCTGTTAATTTTGAAACAGAGAAATTAACTGATCAGTTAACTCTTTTTCCTTGAAGGACCTTAAATTAAAGTGTAGTTATAGGGGAAATGTTAGGACTTTTTATTCTAATTTTTTAATCATGCATTATCTTTGCCACAAGATGAATTCTCAAGACTTGAGGACTATTTAACATTATGTTGACCAAAGAGAGTAAGAAACCATGAGTGATACAAGTATCTAGATTAAAGAAAAAAGATGTGGCAGCAGGGTCTACCAGACTCATGTTCCATGGGAGAGGGAAAGCGATGAGGTAGAAGGAAACAAGGCAAAAGGGATCTTTTATATTTGTGTTTCACTGATTTTTCTTTCCAAATTTTAGTTTCCAGCATGAAATTTACTACAAGCCAAGAGTTCAAAATCAAAATTAATTGTTCTAAAGAGAATGAATGGAGAAAGAAATGGCAACCCACTCCAGTATTCTCACCTGGGAAATCCCACAGACAGAGGAACCTGGCAGGCTATAGTCCATGGGGCTGCAAAAGAGTCAGACACAACCGAGCGACTAAACCAACAAAGAAGATGAAGGAGAAACAGGAAAAGACATGACATCTTTTCACATCCTGAACAAGCCAAATTTGATATTGATAGGGAAAGGGGGTTGATTCATAGTAGGTCAGAAGTGATGGGAAGCGAATAATGAGCCATTAGTTCCATTTGTGGTTTGGCTGTGTGAACTGCCAAGCTGCAGGGTGTGAGAGCAAGCTGAGGGCCCAGATTCACGCCCTTTCCTTTGATGACATAAAATGCCCTTCATTTGTGAGCAAAAGTACATCCTTTTACAAACAGAAATAAAAGTCTAAGAGAAGAAGGATATTCATGTAGGTGTTTATCTGAGAATGAAGAAAGCTGTGCTAGTAATTGGAAGGCCTTTCTGTGGAGGTATTAATTGTACTCGAATTGAGCTCTAAAATGACCAAAAGAATCCTGATATTTGAAGACCACAAGAACCATTTATGAGGCAGAGGGACCAGCCAGTGCAAAAAACAAGTGCTTGCCTCAATCATACAAAAAATTATTTTGCTGGAAGATAGCTGCAGTTTCCAAGTTTGGGGATATTGGGAAGACTCTAGCTTTCAATAATATGGCTGTTATTGTCCCTGTGGTTATAAAGCCACAGCAACAGGGATCAAACTCAGGGCTCTTGCATTGCAGGTAGATTCTTTACTGCCAGAGCCACCAGGGAAGCCCCCGTTCTTTCCTGCTATTTATTAAATTACTTTTCCTCTAGTGCCTCTTTCCTGGAGTTTCACTCCCTAATAGAGTTAACCCCAAAGCTTTTGCCTCAGGCAGTTTCTTAGAAGATTTGGTCTAAGATACATATATTAATTTATTTAATCCTCACAGAAAGCTCATGAGGCAGGTTTTATCAATATCCCCACTATACAGATTTTTTAAAAAACTGATTACAAAAATTATGTAACTTGCCTAGAGTCATGAAGCTGTTGAGTGGGCCAGCTGAGCTGTAAACCAGGGGATCTGGCTCCACAATCCCTGTGTTCTCTTGTCTTGTAGATGCCAGTCATAATCAAGCGGCAGGGGCTGCATCTGAGATGGGTTTGCAAAGACTCATGTAGAGACATTCCTGAACTATTCCCAGAAACTGATGCTCCAGGCCCACATCACTGGACTCTTATTGGAAAAGATTAGGCTTGGTGGATTAGCTAGTCTTTATCAGCAATATCACAAGTTGGAATCACAAGCAATATCACAAGTTGGAATCAAGATTGCTGGGAGAAATATCAATAACCTCAGATATGCAGATGACACCACCCTTATGGCAGAAAGTGAAGAGGGGCTAAAAAGCCTCTTGATGAAAGTGAAAGTGGAGAGTGAAAAGGTTGGCTTAAAGCTCAACATTCAGAAAACCAAGATCATGGCATCTGGTCCCATCACTACATGGGAAATAGATGGGGAAACAGTGGAAACAGTGTCAGACTTTGTTTTTCTGGGCTCCAAAATCACTGCAGATGGTGACTGCAGCCATGAAATTAAAAGACGCTTACTCCTTGGAAGGAAAGTTATGAGCAACCTAGATAGCATATTCAAAAGCAGAGACATTACTTTACCAACAAAGGTTTGCCTAGTCAAGGCTATGGTCTTTCCTGTGGTCATGTATGGATGTGAGAGCTGGACTGTGAAGAAGGCTGAGCGTCGAAGAATTGATGCTTTTGAACTGTGGTGTTGGAGAAGACTCTTGAGAGTCCCTTGGACTGCAAGAAGATCCAACCAGTCCATTCTGAAGGACGTCAATCCTGGAATTTCTTTAGAAGGAATGATGCTAAAGCTGAAACTCCAGTATTTTGGCCACCTCATGCGAAGAGTTGACTCATTGGAGAAGACTCTGATGCTGGGAGGGATTGGGGGCAGGAGGAGAAGGGGACGACAGAGGATGAGATGGCTGGATGGCATCACTGGCTTGATGGGTGTGAGTCTGGGTGACCTCCGGGAGCTGGTGATGGACAGGGAGGCCCAGCGTGCTGCGGTTCATGGGGTCGCAAAGAGTCGGACATGACTGAGCGACTGATCTGATCTGATCAGCAATATCATTAACCACTTATCAAATATCTATTCTGTGTGAACACTGTTTCAGGTCCTAAGTATCCCAAGTTATCAGAGATGACCTTGATACGCATTCCAGGGACTGGGGAAAACAGAGCCAAAACAGAAAAGCTAGTTCCAGACCAGAATAAGGGGGGTGAGGCATTTGCCTTGAGCACACAATTTAAGGAAGCCCCCAGAACTCAGTAACCTAGTGAAATCATGTTTTAATGCAATAATTTTAAAAAAATCTTAAAGTAAACAAGGTCAGGATGAAAAAAATATCAAAAATTTAAGTGAAAACAAGATAAGTACTAGGGCCCTACCAAGCTATACTGGAGCCCAAGGCAAAAGATGTAATCAGTAATACTGATCCTTTTCCCCAGTCCAGTTCTGTAGAGAAGAATAAATTATTCAAGGTACATATGCTCATTTCTCAGGGAAGGCAATGGCACCCCACCCCAGTACTTTTGCCTGGAAAAATCCCATGGATGGAGGATCCTGGTAGGCTCCAGTCTGCGACTTCACTTTCACTTTTCACTTTCATGCATTGGAAAAGGAAATGGCAACCCACTCCAGTATTCTTGCCTGGAGAATCCCAGGGACGGGGGAGCCTGGTGAGCTTCTGTCTATGGGGTCGCACAGAGTCGGACACGACTGAAGTGACTTAGCAGTAGCAGTAGCATGCTCATTTCTTTGGCCCTCAGGGTCACAGTCAACCCCAGAGTAGAATCAAGACTCTTAAAATAACTTCAGTGTACAGACCTAACAATACACATATTTGATTGTGCTATACAAGAAATAACATGAACAATTACAATCTGCTACCAGCACTGCACTCTCTTACAGCCAACCTAGGGTCATTAAACAATATTGTTCAGAATTAGAATTATTTTTAATTATTCCTATCTTTGAAAATGGAAAAAAATTACTATTTTCTTGTTGGAGATTTTTAAAGTATTTATTAGAGTTACATAAAAATATGATTATAGGTGATGGAAAACGTCAATGTTCAAAAACTATTCAGTAGTGTCCTGTGAATGGGGAAACTGAAATAGGCTATGAGCACTAATATATTAGCTTTATCTTTTTATTCTATTGTATTGTGATGAATGATAAATTATGCAATCATTTAAACTTTCAAATTCAAAACTAATTTAAATTTCCAAAACTATGAATTCCTAATTGAAAATTACAAAATTATATGCCTTTATGTATGCTAACTTTGAGATAATCAGGTGAGAAAATGTTCTTGTGTGCCTATGAAGAATAGTCTCCTGGGGTGGGAAAAACAGATTCTTTGAAGGATAAAATTCTACCTGAATTGTTGTACTGTAGTCAAATAGATCAAAAACTTTCTGTTTAAGCGTGGATTCCCTAAAAAGCGGCAGATCTAGGGAAAAGCTTATTTGGAAGCTGCCCCACTGATGAGTGGGGTGGGGGAGGGGTTCATGCATGGAGAAAGGGAGGGAAATTCCCAGCTCTGGAGGAGAGAGAAGGGAATACCCACAAAAATTAGAGATACTTTGGCATGGATTTAACTTCCTCTTCCGAAACTTGCTGAAACACTCCTTCAAAAAAAAACAAAATATAGCAACAACAACAAAAACCCCTTCTTTCTTTTACAACTGAACAACAGTGATAATTGTGAGCCAGCTAACCGTACTTTCCCAGCAGGTCAGGCTCTAACTTGATTTAACTGTTTTTGCACTGGGACAAACGGAGACAAGGCGACTCTCCTTTCCATCCCCAGCCTCAGTCTGTGATTTGCCAATTTTTATAAATATGCCACATTGTTGGTACTGTCTTCTCACTCCTGTAGCCTACAGTCATTCTGGAAGTTCTTTGGCTTTTCTTAACCCCTTTATTTATACTGTATGTAACTGACAGAAGTCTTGAATGTACCAAAGAGATAAACTTTCCTCTCCTGTTAAATACCTACTGGGGAGGAAATACTTCCTAATGATCATTCAAAACGAGTTAAGCAGGAAGATTTCTATTACAGCTCCTGTGTGTGCATATTATAAAGCTTTGCTAGTCAAAACCTCACAGCACAAAAATAATAAAATAAATGGCCTTTCGTCTCTTTAGCTATGATGTCTTCAATTAGGAGTTTGGTCAGTGAAACAATTTCCTTAGCTTATCTCCAGGATGCGATTTTATACACACAAACACACACACACACACACACCTTTTAGGTTCAAGAAAACCTCCAAATTACAATTCAGTGCGATATTCTAAGATTTAGTCTAACATTATTCATCCAAGAACAAATTGGAAATTTCACAAGCATTGATTTAGTTGTAAACGTTTAGATTTTTTTTCCTGCTCCAATCATATAAATATAATCCTCAAAAAATCCTGGGGGACAACATTTCAATGTTTTTGTTCCAGTACTTTTAATGTACTGAAACAGAATGTTACCCTCCACACACACACACACACACAGAGCAAGTTCAGTTCAGTTCAGTCGCTCAGTCGTGTCCGACTCTTTGCGACCCATGAATCGCAGCATGCCAGGCCTCCCTGTCCATCACCAGCTCCCGGAGTTCACCCAAACTCATGTACATCGAGTCGGTGATACCATCCAGCCGTCTCATCCTCTATCGTCCCCTTCTCCTCCTGCCCCCAATCCCTCCCAGCATCAACAATGAGTCAACTCTTTGCATGAGGTGGCCAAAGTATTGGAGTTTCAGCTTCAGCATCAGTCCTTCCAATGAACACCCAGGACTGATCTCCTTTAGGATGGACTGGTTGGATCTCCTTGCAGAGCAAACAGCATCATAAATCTTAATACCCTAATGGGGATGTGTTTAAAAGCCTAGTCTAGAAATATAATAAAGTGTAATTCTTCATCATGCCTCTGCTTTGGATATGGAGGTTCTTCTGAAATTTATATTCGAGCCAAGCTTCCACTTACAGGGTGAGGGCAGTGGTGTGTGTTCCTTCTATGCATTTAGGTGCCATGAAAGCTTTGCTATGTTCAGTCTTAGATACCATTTAACAAAACCCCCAAGCAATATTATTTATATAGTAAGTAGGAAATCTTCTAGATATTTCAAGTCAAAAGAAGAAGTGACATCATTTTTTTAGATATTAAATAGCTGGCATAAATTTACCAATTCAGTTTTGATAACTGTCATTAGTCTTTCCTCAACGCCAGGGGAAATTTTCTTAATGCTCTAAAAATAAGAACAACAAATTGTCAGTTAATCTCATTTTTAGATTTATAAATTTTACTTTTTATCTCCAAATGTGAGATTAGATATACAACAAATAGAGTGGATGAAGAAAGAAAGAGAACAAAATATTTAGGATAATTTCCCCCCTCAGAGAAAGACGACTGCATAAATCATTGGAACACAGACTTCTCAGCTATGAATAGGGACATTATTTGGCCTAAAAAAATGCTATAATCTCTGAAACTTTACGTATGTGGAGTCAATGAATATTTCCTTTTATTTTCATTCTCATCTGTTTGAAGGTTAAGAATTAGCTACTATAAATTTGAAGATCATTAATAAAGTCAATTAAGCCCAGGAGTTTATAGGATTTATTAAAAAAAAAATAGTGAGTAAACAACTAACTTGAAAATTATGTCTATTAAGTTTGACTTTGTATGTATTTATGTCACAGTTACATCTTTATGGGAAAACAGGGAATGAAGTCTGTGCTCAACCTACCATTTAAACATATTTATTATTCTAGATTATCGGTCTGCCACAAATTATTTACATGAAATTGTGAGGTGCCTCCAGGTGGAAAACTCTTCCTTAAAAAGAGAAAGATTCAGACAAGCTTGGTAGTTATGATCCTGTTTTTTAAAATATAGCTTTAGTAGTCAGAGGAGAAGGGATTCTAAATACAGAACAGTGAGTGTCCTTTAGTTTTCTCTCCTGATCCAAACCCCAAAGACTGAGTTCTTCTGGAATTCGTTATCCTAAAAATCTGTTGACATCAGGACACAGGAGGGATACCCATGGGGAAAGGTATAGGTCCGTCAAGACAGAGACTCCCACTTCTGCTCAGGGCACAGGTTGGCTGTGGTAGTTTGAAAATTCCACAGAACTCAGTGCCCCTTAGGCTTCAGGAGGAACCCAGAGCACCAGCTGCAGTGGTGGCCGTGCCCAGTGCACACTGACTGGGTCTAGCAGCAATGGCGTATTGTGGGCACCTTGAGGAGTTATGGGAGACACACAGGGGCGAGGAGAAAACCTTGGAAAGGAAGTGACAGATCTACCGTCACCAGTAGGATGTGTTTTTCTAGGAGCACAGGTGAAGCGTCTGAGTGAGGGTCATGAAATAATGGACGGAAGAATCAAAGACACAAATTAGCTGCATTAAAATCATATAAAATCTATAGTAAATAAATTCTGTAAAGCAATTATCCTTCAATTAAAAATAAATTAATTTTTAAAAAATTTTAATAAAATAAAATATGATATAGACATAGAGAATAGACAGGTGGTTGCCAAGGAGGAGGGATGGAGTGGCAGTCTGGATTAGCAGATGCAACTAATATACATACAGAATAAATGAACAATAAGCTCTTACTGTATAGAACAGGTAACCATATTCAATATCCTGTGATAAGCCATAATGGGAAATACGACAAAAAAGAATGTAAGGATATGCATACGTGAATCACTTTGCTCTATAGCAGAAATTAAACACACTGTAAATCAACTATACTTCAATTTTTTTAAAAAAAGTCATTGACACGGTACCCATTCTCTCCCATATCCCTATGAGTTAATCCTATCATCTTCTTCCATAGGACTTAGAGGGATGGGAAAAAGATTAACATCACGAGGCCACCAACCTCAGCATCTACTTCCTTTTTGGGAAATACAACTTTCAGCTAATATCACTCTGATAACAACATTTACATGGCCCCGCTGCCTGCTGAACATTTTTATGCATGATCATTTCATTTAATTCTCAAGACAGACCCCATGAGTGGGATACAGCGCTCACCCCTTTTATTCACATGAGGAAAATGAGGCTCAGAAAAGTAAAGTAACAGAAAATGATGGAGTCTTTTGATTGAATATTTTAAAATGAATCTAGATAATAAAATGGATTGATTTATCAACCTTAGAAGGTCCATTTATGAATTTCAACCTCAGGGTTATAGACTTTACCCTTTAGGATGTTAATGTGATTGAACAATTTCATCACATGCTATAACTTGAAAATGTATTATTTCACCTAATCTGGCAGACTTGTAGGGAGCACATTTCTAATATAAGGCTGTTTTAGAGAATAAAAATCTAATTCCAGGAAGACTGATAATTTGTTTAATATCTCTCAGTCAGTGCAGAAAGGGTCAAACTCAGGGCCTCTGGCTCAGAATCTGTATCCACCACACTCGAATCATAGCCCTCATGACCTATCACCTTCCCTACAACTACTTGGTGACCCCAGAGTCAGAAGGTGAAAGCTGTGGGCTGACAATTGGGAAATCCCAAATGGAAGCCTCCTGGCTCTTGTTCAGCTTCTCTTTCACCTTGGGAAAGTCGTAACTTTCTATTTTATTTCTCCATCTGTGGGATGGGTTAGGTAGTAATAACACCTACCTTACCCAAGCTTACATGAATGTTACAAGGAAGAATTAGATAATGTCTGCACTGAGCTTTGCTCTCTTCAGAAGAAAGTCCCTGTAAAACTGAAGGGAGAAATTCATTACGGGGGCTAATGAGATCAAAGCCTGCGGCCAGGAGCTGGGGAAGCTCTTCCCTGCACAGAGAGCATTTACTGCTCTCAACTCTAATAACATTCCTCCCCTAAGATTCTACAGTGATTTGCAGATAGTCATTAAGTAAATCTTGCTGCCCTTAAGCAAGGTGCAATTTGCACTATAAGAGCCTAAAGCTTTATGAAAACAAAATCTCAGGAGGAGCAAAGGCAGTGCTTAAAAAAATAATCCAGGAATTAGGATCTTTATGTCTGTTTTCTAATTCCCTCTTCTCTGTATCCACAAAATATCATTTTTATTTAGCTCTTTCATTTTCCCTTCCTAGCAGCTAAGCAGTGCCCTTACAAGCAGACCTTGTGGCAGGTGACCCTATGCAAAAATGAAGGGAAACAAACACTCCTAAATATTAGTAACTTTAAAAAGTTTTGGCAACTCTGAAACTTTAAATAAATCCTCAGTTTTCATATTTGTATGAACCAAAGATACTGTCTTCTATCCTATTTTGTTGTTCAGGTCCTTTCCTTCAGAAAGTGAATAAGGCACAAAAACCACAAAGGAACCCACTGGTCAGCTTGAAGGAATTCATCTTCCCAGAGTGCCAGGATCCATTAACCAGGTCTTGAAATGTTTGCATATTGCCTAACTTCGTTTTCTGATGTCTCAACTTGACTGCATTTCATTTTAATTTATTAAACTCTACTGGCAAAGACTCAGAGTAAAATGCTGTGCTATCTTATTTTTGAATCTACATGTTAATTATGTCTAATTGGCCTTCATTTCCATCTGCACAGATCTCTAGTCCTCAATTCTGGAATTAGTAGATCAAATTGCAAAATCCAACCCAGTCATGACCTCGTGATGCTCGCTTGACTTTGCTTCAGTGTGCTGTCAAAGCCTTAAAACGTAAATTACCAGTGAGAACAAGGACCAGGTGTTGAAAAGATGCTTCCATTTTTATAATATTTCTTGTTTGAATTAGATCTGTTGAAAGGCAAAAGTTAGAAGAAAGTTGTTGTTCAGTCACTCAGTGGTGTCCGACTCTTTGTGACCTCATGGACTGCAGCATGCCAGGCTTCCCTGTCTTTCACTGTCTCCCGGAGCTTGCTTAAACTCGTGTCCATTGAGTCGGTGATGCCATCCAACCATCTCATCCTCTGTCCTTCCCTTCTCCTCTTGCCTTCAATCTTTCCTAGCATCAGGATCTTTTCTACTGAGTCAGTTCTTCACATCAGGTAGCCAAAGTACTGGAGCTTCAACTTCAGCATTAGTCCTTTCAGTGAATATTCAGGATTGATTTTCTTTAGGACTAATGGTTTGATCACCTCTCAGAGTAAAACTGACAAAAGCTTTAACTATTTTCTTTCCTTTCTAGACCTGTTCTATAGTTCACTGAGGCCAGCGCTGAAAGGCAACACACATTTATGAGGAATTGAATAGAAGCCATTAACTCCCTTCTCTCAACCTCTCCAAGATTTTTTGCCTCAAAAAAGAGAAGCCCATTCAATCTAATTCCAAAAAATAGAGGACTAACCTTATGTATAGGTGTTGAGTTGATTGTAACAGGACCTCCCCATCCAAAAAACACAAGCCTTCCATTTCTCCTCATGCCAATCTCAAAGAGGAACACTTAAACTGGGACAAATAATGAAGATTTTACAAAGGTATCCTTTTGCAAAATGATTTTCTCTATCTTGTAACTTTTTCTCATGATGAAATGTAAATAGATCTAAAAGCAATAATGTATCAAGTCTTATCAGTCATCTTTACCTTAGTGTAGAAGGATTGGACAGATTCTATGGGCATGGGGAAGGGCCTGGAGAGGAAAACTTAAAAGAAGTTTTAGGAGATGAGACAAACTTTGCTCAGTTTTACCTAGTCAGGTCTTTTCTCAATAATAATGTAGGTTCCCTTCTATTCTCCTGTGGTGGCTTCTTTCTTCTGGGGCAGAAATGGCACACAGAATCTTTTCTTTAAAATCTACAGAGGAATTTTGCATTAAGAGAGTAAAAAGATGAGGAGGTGGAGGAGACAGATCCTGAGCTTCATTCTTGCTTCTGTGCTCAGGAGGACGGTGCTGAGAGCAGGCAAGCTGGCTGAGGTCACTGACCACGAGGACCTGCAGCAGCACTGTGTCCAGGTTCCAGATTGAGGAAAGAGGAATATGAATGTGGGCCATGCAAAAGAATCTGAACCAAGAGAGCAAATCAAATCTCAGTAACACAAGAAGATTGTTTGTTGCAATCTAAAGTGAATTGGGGTTACTAAGATTTAAAGAGGAGATGGTATTTCTGGTTTTTCAGCTCTAACAAATTTTTGAAGGTGAAGGAAAACTCAAGTTTCTTTAAAATAAGGAATAAAAACCAAAGACCCTGGATTGGTGAAGAACTGAACTGTGCTTAAAAGAAAAGAAAAAAAAATTCACACATATTATTAGCACTTTCTATTCCTGAGGGTGACTCTTGTTGATTGTTCTTTGGTTTAGCAAACAATATGATGAGGTTTCTGGATACGCAAAGATACACATTGAGCCTAATCTGGAATTTGTTGTTCAGTAGCTAAGTCATGTCCAGCTCTTTGCGACCCCATGGATCAGCAGGCCAACCTTCCCAGTCCTTCACTGTCTCCCAGAGTTTGCTCAATTCATGTCCATTGAGTTGGTGATGCTATCTGATCATCTCATCCTCTGTCACCCTCTTCTCCTCTTGCCTGCAGTCTCTCCCGGGATTAAAGTCTTTTCCAGTGAGTCCTCTTTTCCCACCAGGTGGCCAAAGTATTGGAGTTTGAGCTTCAGCATCAGTCCTTCCAATGAATATTCAAGGTTGATTTCCTTTAGGATTGACTGGATTGCAGTCCTTGCAGTCAAGGGACTCTCAAACGTCTTCTCCAGCACCACAGTTTGAAAGCATCAATTCTTCAGTGCTCAGCCTTCTTCATGATTCAATTGTCATATCCATACATGATCACTGGATAAAACATAGCTTTGATTAGATGGACCTTTGCTGGCAAAGTGATATCTCTGTTTTTTAATACAATGTCTACGTTTGTCATAACTTTCCTTCCAAGGAGCAAGCATCTTTTAATTTCATGGCTGCAGTCATTGTCTGCAGTGATTTTGGAGGCCAAGAAGATAAACTCTGTCACTGTTTCCACTTTTTCCCCTTCTATTTGCCATGAAGTGGTGGAACAGATGTCATGATCTTAGTTTTTTAAATGTTGAGTTTTAACCCAAGTTTTCCACTCGTCTCTTTAACCCTCATCAAGAGGCTCTTTAGTTCCTTTTTGCTTTCTGCCGTTAGAGTGGTATCATCTGCATATTTGAGGTTGTTGATATTTCTCCCAGCAATCTTGACTCCAGATTGTGATTCAAACAGCCTGGCATTTCATATGATGTGCACTGCATATAAGTTGAATAAGTAGAATGACAATATACAGCCTTGACGTAGTCCTTACCAATTTAGAACCAACCAACTCCATTGTTTCATATCTGGTTCTAACTGTTGCTTCTTGATCTGCATACAGGTTTCTCAGAGACAGGTAAGGTAGTCTAGTATTCTCATTTCTTTAAGAATTTTCCAGTTTGCTGTGATCCACACAGTCAAAGGCTTTCAAGTAATCAATGAAGTATTTTAGATGTTTTTCTGGAATTCCCTTGCTTTTTCTATGATTCAACAGATGTTGGCAATTTGATCTCTGGTTCCTCTGCCTTTTTTAAATCCAGCTTTTACATCTGGAAGTTCTTGGTTCAGGCATACACTGCTGAAGCCTAGCTTGAAGGATTTTGCCCTTACTAGCATGTGAAATGAGCACAACTGTACAGTAGTCTGAACATTCTTTGGCACTGCCTTTCTTTGGGATTGGAATGAAAACTGACATTTTCCAGTATTGTGTCCACTTGTGACACATTTGTTAACATACTGAGTGCAGCACTTTAACAGTATCATCTTTTAGGATTTGAAATAGCTCAGCTGGAATTCCATCATCTCCACTAGCTTTGTTCATAGCAATGCTTCCTAAGGCCCACTTGACTTCACACTCCAGGAGATCTGGATCTAGGTGAATGACCAGTTTTCCAAATAATAATATAAGAAGGAAGCAGGGGGAGTGGTGAAGTGAGGGGTGAAAGAAAAAGTAGGGCTTTGGGAGCCATGGAAGGAGACCACTCAAAGCTGACACTTGAGGGCAGGAAGACCTAATCCTGAAGATTAAGGTGATTTATTTTTTGCGTCTTGTGTTGATACTACTTTGGGCAATGAAGGAAGATGTTGATGGCCTTGTGATGAGTGTTGACTTTGTGAAGGTAAAGCAGTGTTAACAGCCACTAGCAGACAGAGGCCATGGGATGAAGAGAGCTTACAGGGAACTCAGCGGGAGGTCAGGGTGACAGGTAGGTGGGAGGAAGAAGGCATCCATTCTGGGATCCTTAAGAACCTCAGGGAAAGTAGTAGGCCTTCCTCAGTACTTGGCAGGAATGTTTGAGCCATTTTATTTGTAAAAGCAGAAAGAACAGAAGAGAAAAGAAAAGAAAGGATAAAACCAGAATGTTAGAGGACATTCTTCATACCATTTAGACTACTCTTGCTGCAAAAGGTGTCACAATCTCTCTTTCCCAAGACATGTCTCTTGCCTGCTTCAGTGCTCAGATTAAGAGCCATATGGAATAGCTGAATTCTGAATCTGGGCATAGCTTCACGTGGTTCAACCCAGTGATGTGCTGATAACCCAGCTGTCTGGAGAGAGAGAGTTGATGGTTTTTACAGCACAGATACCCGCATCTTTTCATACTGTTCATGGGGTTCTCAAGGCAAGAATGTTGGAGTGTTTTGCCATTTTCTTCTCTAGTGGACCACATTTTTTTGAACTCTCCTTCATGACCCATCCATCTCAGCTCATTTTACATGCTAGCAAGTTCAGTTCAGTTCAGTCACTCAGTCATGTCAGAATCTTTGCAAGCCCATGAACTGCAGCACAGCAGGCCTCCCTGTCCATCACCAACTCCCAGAGTTTACCCAAACTCATGTCCATTGAGTTGGTGATGCCATCCAACCATCTCATCCACTGTTGGTCCCTTCTTCTCCTGTCCCCAATCCCTCCCAGCATCAGGATCTTTTCCAATGAGTCAGCTCTTCGCATCAGGTGGCCAAAGTACTGGAGTTTCAGGTTCAACGCCAGTCTTTCCAATGAACACCCAGGACTGATCTCCTTTAGGATGGACTGGTTGGATCTCCTTGCAGCTGAAGGGACTCTCAAGAGTCTTCTCCAACACCATAGTTCAAAAGCATCAATTCTGCACTCAGCTTTCTTTATACTCCACCTCTCACATCCATGCATGTCTACTGGAAAACTAGCCTTGACTAGCAGGCCTTTGTTGACAAATTAATGTCTCTGCTTTTGAATATACTGTCTAGCAAAGTAATGCTCAAAATCCTTCAAGCTAGGCCTCAACCGAATGTGAACTTAGAACTTCCAGAGGTACAAGCAGAATTTAGAAAAGGCAAAGGAACCAGAGATCAAATTGCCGACATCTGCTGGATCATAGAGAAAGCAAGGGAATTCCAGAAAAACATTTACTTCTGCTTCGTCAACTAGGTAAAAGCTTTTGACTGTGTGAAAGTGAAAGCCTCTCAGTCATGTCTGACTCTTTGTGACCCCATGGTCAATACAGTCCATAGTATTCTCCAGGCCAGAATACCAGAATGGGTAGCCTTTCCCTCCTTCAGGGGATCTTCCCAACCCAGGGATCAAACCAGGGTCTCTTGCATTGCAGGTGGATTCTTTACCAGCTGAAGCCACAAGGGAAACCCAAGAATACTGGAGTGGGTAGCCTTTCTCTTCTCCACGGGATCTTCCCAAACCAGGAATTGAACTAGGGTCTCCTGCACTGCAGGAGGATTCTTCACCAACTGAGCTATCAGAGAAGCTGACTATCAGGGAAATTTAAATGTGTGGATCACAGCAAACTGTGAAAAATTCTTAAAGAGATGGAAATACCAGACCTTACCTATCTCCTGAGAAACCTGTATGCAGGTCAAGAAGCAACAGTTAGAACCAGACATGAAACAATGGACTGGGTCAAATTTGGCAAGGAGTACATGAAGGCTGTATATTGTCACCCTACTTATTTAACTTATATGCAGTGTACCTCATGTAAAATGCTGGACTGGATGGATCACAATCTGGAATCAAGATTGCTGGAAGAAATATCAGCAACTTCAGATATGCAGATGATACCACCCTAATGGCAGAAAGCCAAGACGAACTAAAGAGCCTCTTGATGAGGGTAAAACAAGAGAGTGGAAAAACTTGGGTTAAAACTCAACATTAAAAAAACTAAGATCATGGCTTCCAGTCCCATCACTTCATGGCAAATAGATGGGGGAAAAGTAGAAGCAGTGATGAATTTTGTCTTCTTGGCCTCCAAAATCGCTGAGGACAATAACTGCTGCCATGATATTGAAGGTGCTTGCTCCTTGGAAGGAAAGCTATGACTAGCCTGGATAGTGTGTTAAAAAGCAGAGATGTCACTTTGCCAACAGAGGTCTGTATAGTTAAAACTATGGGTTTTCCCGTACTCATGTACGGATGTGAGAGTTGGGCCATAAAGAAGGTTTAGCACTGAAGAATTGATGCTTTTGAACTGCGGTGTTGGAGAAGACTCTTGAGAGTCCCTTGATTGCAAGGAGATCAAACCAGTCAATCCTAAAGGAAATCAACCCTGAATGTTCATTGGAAGGACTGATGCTGAAGCTGAAGTTCCAATACTTTGGCCACCTGATGCAAAAAGCCAACTCATCGGAAAAGACCCTGATGCTGGGAAAGATCGAAGGCAAGAGGAGAAGGGGATGACAGAGGATGAGATAGTTGGATGGCATCATTGACACAATGGACACGAGTTTGAGCAAACTCTGGGAGATAGTGAAGGACAAGGAATTCTGATATGCTGCAGTCCATGAGGTTACATTCAGACAGGACTTAGTGACTGAACAGCAGCTCCCACCTTGGCCAATTTCAAGCTACCACCTTTACGTCACTGTACATGAAGTTGGGAAGAAGTGGCTGCAATGGGCTCTCATTTTCTGGGGTAAACCAGCTCCAGTACACCTAGCACTCCATCCATGTGACAGTAATTCATTCCACTCTGTCACAGGACCAGCCACCTGCCCTTCTTTCAATTCCCTTTACTTGCTCTGCTTCCCCCTGCCTCAGGACTTCTTTGCTTTCTGTTCCTTCTGCCTAGGATGCACTTTCCTTCCTTTTCACCTAATCAGTATTGGCTCATCCATCTGTTCTCTGCACAACTGTGACTTCCTAGGGCACACTTTCCCTGACCTCCCCACCAGGTCAAGTACCTTAAGTCTAGACTCTCACCAGGCACTTTCCTGGCCTAGAATATGTGACAGATATAATTTTACACTTATTTAATTCGTTATTTGATTAATATTTGTCTTCCCTTCTTGACAGTAAGCTCCAGGAGGTCAGGCCTCATCTGCTTTGGTTGACACTGCATGGCCTGGCAAGTAACAGGTGTGTGACAACCATTTGTTGAATGGCTGAGCATCACAGATCATCCCCTAGTCTTCGGAATTCCTCAGCTGGTCACTTTTCATTTGAAGGTGGAAAGCTTAGAGCACAAAGAGTTCATCTCTCTTCTTATCAGCACCCTACCTGAAGTTGCTTCCAACCAAGAAGCCCTCCCTCGATCAGATTCACTGGAGTGTGAGAATTTACAATAAATCTCTGAGGAGACACACACCAAACCAGCAGAGGTTTAGAAATCATTTTGTGTAACCGAGAGCTACATAACAATGTTTAATGAGGTTGTCTGATAGAATCTTTATCAAAAAACCATACATTTATTTTTGTTGTTCTCTTCTATCTACACATACCTGCTCAATATACTTGGCTATATCCAATTAATCTGGAAAAAATAATAAGAGAAACTGGAATGTTTTAAGGGTAGATGTAATTTCCAGTTCTCAAAATGTTAATGTTTCACTGGTAAAAAATGACATTCCACGCATGCGTGCACACTTAGTCGCTCAGTCATGTCCGACTCTTTGTGACCCCATGGACTGTAGCCCACCAGGCTCCTCTGTCTATGGAATTTTCCAGGCAAGAATTCTGGAGCAGGTTGCCATTTCCTCCTCCAAGGGCTATTACCCACCCAGGGATCAAACATGCATCTCTTGCTTCCTGCATTGGCACTGGCACTGAATTAATGGAAATACTTCAGTCATGTAGCAAGTTGAAAGGGTTTACCAAAACACTATTAAATAATAGTTGAGATGTATAGAGTAGCTGACTCCTCACAGCAATTCTCTGAGGCACAGAGACCTTCAAGTGCTTGAGGTCATAACAGCCAGAGGTGGAAACTGGGAAGGTAAGGACTCTAACACTGGAGCCCACATTGTTAATGACTGAACTCTGCAGCCTATGGGGAAAAGATCAAGTGCAAAGTGATATAGTCAACAAAGACATAATATGAGTGCAGACATTCAAATAGAATTGGAAGAAGGCAAGAAGAAATTTAAATAACCATGTTAAGGTAAGAGAATGGAGTAAGAGGTAGACTTTTTTACTTTTAAAATTTCATTTAAGACTGTTAATTTAATTCATTTAAATTAACATTTAATTCATTTCTTAAAGGGCTAAAAATCCTGCTTGCATCTTTTGACCTGTGGGGCATACCTACACACTGTCATTGGCATCTTGCTAAAGATTCTAAGAGGAAAAGTAGACTCCAGTTTATTCTTCTATAATCATATGAGCTGTGCCCTAGCCTAGTCATAATAGTAGAAACATATTTTGGCAGTACAATCATAGTTAAATTTAGTTAAACTGCTTAGCTATGCATCAAAAGTCTAGAGTTACCTATACGCAGTTAAATATTACTTTCTGTAAAGAATCCTATAAGGTCTAAAGGTAGACTTAAGCAAAAATTAAAAGACACTTTTAGAGAAAATGATACACTGCTCCCTACAAGTTGCTATTTAGTACAATTCCCTTTACCAATAATCCTAACTTTCACTGACAACTTCCTATGTGCCAAGCACTAGGCTCACTGCTAGGGTAGGCCATGCATTATTTCATTTAATCCTTACAAACCCCTGCGACCTACCTGCTATTACTATTCTCATCTTAGAGTTAGTAAAGTGAAGTAACTAGTTCAAGTCGACACATTCAGCAAAAGATGGAGCAGAGTTTTCAACAAAATTCTATTTCGTTCACTGTACATGCACACACACACAAATACAAAATGTTAAAAAGGAAAATTTCAGTTGAAAGTTCTCACAGGCCCTTCATGGGGTTTGATCATTTGGCCTTGTCAACATGTGAGTTTCTTTCTGGAAACTTTTTAGAAATATATTCCATGAGGAAACTTCTGCTTTGTAAGAAGCCTGAAGTTTTGTCACACAGCCACTTCGCTCACTGGGAAAAAAAACCCAGCTCCAAGAAATAAGAAGCAGCAAAATCATAGCAGTAGTTTTCAACTCTGATATATTCAAATTACCTGGGCAGCTGTGAACAAATTACTAATACTCGGGGCCCTCCCAGACCAATTAAATCAAAATTTCTTAGGGATGGAGCCTAGGCCTTGGTGATTTTGAAATACTACCTAAGCCCCTCCTCTGCCTTCTCTATCTCCTCCACCCCAGACATGAAGGTGAAAAAAACTATTCAATGTATAACTAGGGTAACAGTAAAAAATATTGATGCTTAAAAAATTTTTTTTGATAATAGGCCTAATTTGTAAATTTCTATGACTACTTATAATTGTTGTTCATTTTATAAACTTATCTACGTACTCTTGCCTGGAAAATTCCATGAACAGAGGAGTCTGGTGGGCTGCAGTCCCATGGGGTCGAGAAGAGTCGGACACGACTGAGCGACTTCATTTTCACTTTCATGCATTGGAGAAGGAAATGGCAACCCACTCCAGTGTTCTTGCCTGGAGAATCCCAGGGACAGGAGAGCCTGGTGGGCTACCTTCTATGGGGTCGCACAGAGTCGGACACGACTGAAGCGACTTAGCAGCAGCAGCAAGCCCTGCCACTGAAATTTTCCGGTTTCAAAAGTCATACCAAAAGGCAACAGTAGATGGCTCACTTCTCTCAGAAAGATCAAAGAACCAGCACTGGGTACTGAATGGTAGAACCAAAGACGTCCTTGTAAATTAGCTTGAAGTAGCGGGTGGGTAAGAAGATAAAAAGGTGATGGGGAAAATGAGAACTCAGAGCTTTCCCTAGAATAATTGAAGATTAGGTTAGAAGTCACCAAATAACGACTAGGAATGAAAATGAGCAAAAAGTGATTCCAAAGTATATGTCTTTGAAACCGATAATGAAAGTAGTGAAAGTTTGAACAAGGAAGTTGACAAACCATTAAAGTGAGTCCAAAAGTTCCCCTTAATCTTGGATATCTTTTTTCCCCTTTTTCAGTGAAAGTAAAAATGGAAGAATTGGGTTTTATATGTGTAACATCTGTGAGGAAACTTGGTCTGCCTTTCCCCTGAATGTCAATACGTACCATATGGAAGGGCCCCAAAGGCCAAGAATTTTCTCTTGCTTCATCTATTCTTAACAAGTTGTTTTCACTTTCACTTTTGCTGTTTATATTATTCTTCAGAGACATGAAGTAATGATTCCACTTGTCAGAAATTAATGAAAGTAAAAGTCTAGTTAAAGACTAACTTTTATCAATGTATGGTAAGTCTTACAATATGAAGTATTTGTCATAACTGAGTAGCATATAAGGGAATTGTATTTTTTATACAAGTGTAATTTTTAACTAAAAAATAATATATTCTTTCAAGAATTTTTGCAGATCTCAATACATACTAAGGGATACTCATTTCCATCAAGTAGGAAAGAACAGATTGTTATTTCTAATTTTACAATTGGACCAGCTGAGAAATGGAGGAAAGGTGATTTGATGAAGATCTCCAAATGAGGCTAATCTCATTACTCCCAATCCAGAATTCTACTGTCAAATGACTTTTCTCACTTTATTACCTCTGGGTTTGATAGAAGTTTGAGGTTGCATTTTCACTGTTAAGGATACTTGTGTCCTAGTTCTACGGTCCATCATGACTAAGAGCTCAGAGCCCAACTTTAGTCATTAGTTTCATCTTTTGACCCAACACTCACTCTAGACCCATGTAAACCCAGAGACCCTACTTGAAACTGTGGTGGCGAGGGAGCGGGGTGGTGGGTGATGAGAACACATCTTTCCCACAGTGCTTATAAACCCAACCCAGGACTAGATGCCAAAAACACTAAACCACAGTAACAGTCAGATTTCTCCCTATGTGTGACTATATATCATCAGAGACCCATTTCAGTATGCCTTATAAAATATTGAGCTTTAATTTAGACCTGCAATCTGGCAGTGTGTTCAGGGGTAGCAATGCATTGACCTTGTCCTAAACTCTGCTAGAAAATATGAATGTCTTTCTTTCAAGCCCATTCATTACCAGGCCTCGGTGAGCAAAGAGAGGGGAGTCATGGGGATGGCCTAGGGTAGATAGCTGTGGCTAAAGGAATACCAGTAGCCATGGCCAAGAGAGCAGGTAAACAGTGGTACAGCTTAACCACATCCTTCTGGCATGAGGTCACTTGAACCTTGGCCCAGTTTTGCATACAAATAGGTAAATGTCTACCTGTTTATTTTACCTGTGCATGTCAAGTGTTTTTAGTAAAGCAGAGTCCTATTTAATGTTCAGAATGGGAGGGTGCTGACAATCCTTTTTAAGAGTATGAGAAATTCTAGCCGAGTAACCATTATCCGCAATTGCATATGTAAACTTATGTGGTAATGATGCTAATAAAGTTGTCCTATGGTTCATTTAATTCCTGTGTACTTGATTAATCCCAGTTGGAACTACAGACTATTACTGAATCTACTACTATGCACACTATCTCTGTGAACAGACCATGTAAATCTACATTCAGAATTTGTTTTAAATTTTTAAATGTAAATTATTTTGAACATTTTGGGGAAGTTACAATAAATCTAATTAACATGGCCTTTTTCTACATAAAATTATTTATTGTTCTTTATTACCTCTAGAATGAAGTCTAAACTGCCAGGGTAAGAAATAGAAGGTCTTTGACAGACCATTTCCAACCCATCTCTCCATCTTTATCCTTTTCCACTCTCTACCCTCTCTCCCACTCCCCAGAGTGCATTCCCTGTTCTTGACCCAGAACTAACCATTTTTGGAGTGTGTTGTTGGCCAAGATTGCCAGCTTGAGGCCTGTAGATCAAATCATCCTATAGACATGTTTTATTTGGGTCTTTGGAGAAGGCAGTGGCACCCCACTCCAGTACTTTTGCCTGGAAAATCCTATGGATGGTGGAGCCTGGTAGGCTGCAGTCCATGGGGTCGCTAAGAGTCGGACACGACCGAGCGACTTCACTTTCACTTTTCACTTTCAGGCATTGGAGAAGGAAATGGCAACCCACTCCAGTGTTCTTGCCTGGAGAATCCCAGGGACGGGGAGCCTGGTGGGCTGCCATCTATGGGGTCACACAGAGTCGGACACGACTGAAGTGACTTAGCATAGCATAGCATAGCATTTAGGTCTTACAGTGTTTAAAAAGATTTTTGTCAGGCCACTTCACAAGACTTCTACCTTCTTGTGAAAAAATAGATTTGTCAACATTAGGCCTACATTCCTATATGGCAGCAACCAGCTGAAGCTAAGTAATGGCTTTCTACTTCAGACGTGGCATGCAGTCTCTAACTCCACAATCACTAGCCCTTTCCATTGTACCATTCCTAGCTTAGACATTCATTTTCTTTATCTGCCTGTCCCCTAGAAGGCCATACGCTTTTCACTTCCATATTATTCCTTCATACTTGTTCCTTTTTTGGAAATGCTCTTCTGAGTCTTTCTGGTAGACTTCTACCAGTCCCAATTCAACATCTCCTTCACTGTGAAATCCTTCATTTGTCTCTTTCATTTATGATCCTTTACCTATATTTTTATCATAGGATTGACCATAATATGTTAGATTTCATTATAAGCATTAGCTCCCTGAGTACCTGTTCCCTCGAATTCAAGAATCTGAATCTATTTACTTCATCTCTGCCAATATTTAGCACAGATGCTAATGAATGGATAAGTTTCCAAGCAAGTCATGATGTAATATAGAAAAGAGTAAATCAATTCCCACAACATTGAAGGAAGAGCAGGTCTTTTCTGAGTCAGGCACTGGATGTGTTAACAGTGGTTGAAAGTGGGGCAAAAAAGTAGGGTAGTAAAAAAGTTAAGAACATAGGCAGAATTCTCACTTAAGAAATTCAGAAAACAGGACATATAATTGTATGTATCCTGGAAATACAGGTACACTCAAGGAAAACTGTGAAGAAAGCATATGGATACAAAAATATTTGTATTTATAATCTCTAGCTAAGAACATTTTCAATGTAACTGTATTATTCTTTCAATTAAGGAAGATCAAATTCTGAAGTTGTTTGTAAACCTATTCTTTTACATTATAGAGGTAAGAGGTTCCAACATCCAAAATGTGTGTTATGGAAGAAAAAACAGAAAGAAAAAAATAGCTCTCATTTTCCTGAAACTTTCACTAAAAAAATGAAGGTGAAGTGGAGGGAATTACTAAATTCATTAACATCTTTTTGTATATTTTTAAATTTTTACTTTTTTGGCATGCCATGTGTCACGTGGGACCTTTGTTCCCTGACCAGAGGTTGAACCCACATCCTCTGCGTTGGAAGTGCAGTGCCTTAACCACTGGACCATCAGGGAAGTCCCAAAATTCATTAACATCTTAAGGTTTGACTCGTAGGTAGAACAGAGTTCAGCTGTATATTTCCAACAATTACCATTGCCTGGCCTTTAGATCTTTTATGCTTACATCTTAAATTAATTCCAGTAAGCAGTAAAAGTATGGGGAAACAGTTGAACAGTTGTTTATGAATGAGATATATGAAAACCAAAAATGGTTACACACATCATAACAACAAAACTAATACTATGTGCTAATACATAACAATAGTCTGGTTTATATAGTTTAATAGTCTGGATTCTTCTGTCTCAGTCTAAGGGACACACATGTTTTCTTGTATAATTTTAAAGCACTTCCTTTAAAGATTCTAACTGAAGTACTCTGACAAATGGGTGCTTTATCCTCCTTATTACCTACTATTAATCTACTCCTACTTCTTTTCCATTAGCTGCTTAAAAAGAAGACACGTGTAGTAAGTGACCTAGAAAGACTAGTTGCCAAGTTTTTAAATCAAAGAAAGGAAGTGTAGTGTTTTTAAGGTGACAAGTTTATGTGGGAGTGTTATTTTCAGTGACTTCAAGGAACCTTGATATTTTTCTGGTATAACATCAAGTTAGTGATATGCTCTTAATTTTTCTTAAAAAAGTGTCCTCTCTCTTACAAAATCCTGTTGAAGAAATAAAGCATACACATCGAAGTATAAGATACTAATTTCCTCAAGTATCTTCTATGAAGTTACAAAACTCATGATGAAATAACAGCCTCTCTAAACACTGTGTTAAATACCCCTGACTTCAGTTTATGCCGTTAGAAGGCCCCTGGCATCAGAACATTCATTCTCAGTCCACGTCCCTTAAACCTTTGCTCTATAAGTAAATAAGAGATTAAAAGGTTAAGAAGAAGAACTGAAATGTCTTATTCTGAGAGGAAGAAAGTATGTCTCCACATTATCATTCTGAAACATCTATTATCATGATCACCAGTTTTTAGAATTAAATGTTTTATTTTACTTGAATGAACAGCAAAATGTGTAGGTTTCACAGCCTATACATATATTTTAAAAACTGGCTCCTTAAATCTGTTTTATTGATCTTAGGAAGCTAAAATTGCCTCCTTTGGGAAACTGACAAAAATTTCACCAAGATATTTAAGACAAAATGATACTAGTTATAGTATTATTTTCTTCTATTTCTATTCTTTACCACAGAAGAAATTAACTTTTGACCTATAAGAATACAAAATTCATTATCTCTTTTTAAGTAAATCACTCAGCATGAGGTCTTATCTATCATTGACATAAATGACCTCCCCAACACAGCAGAGCCTACCATAATTCAACTTACTTAACTGAGCATATGCTTTTAAAAGAAAAAAGTATTTATTGTCTGCCTTGGGTCTTCGTTGCTGCACGCAGATTTTCTCTAGTTGTGGCGAGCAAGAGCTTTTCTTCATTGCGGGGTTTCTCTTATTGTGCAGCACAGACTCGCGGGCATGTGGGCTTCAGTAGTTGCAGCATGTGGGCTTGGTAGTTGTGGTTTCTGGGCTCTAGAGCACAGGCTCAATAGTTGTGGCTCATGGGCTCGCTGCTCAGTGGCATATGGGATCTTCCTTGACCAGGCTGAAATCCATGTCTCCTGGATTGGCAGGCGAATTCTCAACCACTGGACAACCACGGAAGTCCAGTACATGCTTTTAAAAGAATGCTTAGTTTTGTTGCTGTAGCTTTCTTTTATGTTTGGGTCATTGCATTGCCTATTACCACGTAGTCCAAGCCATTTGCAAAAGCCCCATTTTTAAATGTATATTAAAAATATACATTTTCCATCCCATGGACGGAGGAGCATGGAGGAGCATGGTAGGCTACAGTCCATGGGGGGGTCACAAAAAGACAGACACGACTGAGCACCTTCACTTCACTTCATATAATATACAAACATAGATTTAGAGAAATTAGGGTTGGTGGCAGTCTGACACCTTTTGACTTTGCCACTTACTAGTTGTGTGATCTTGGGAAATTTTAATTCTGTCCCCTCATCTGAAAAAGGAGGACAATACTTAAATGATAGTGTAGTTGTAAAGATGAAATGGAATAAGTTGATTTAGTCCCTGGAACATAAAAGTGAAAGTGAAGTTGCTCAATTGTGTCCAACTCTTTGCGACCCTAGGGACTGTAACCTGCCAGGCTCCTCCATCCATGGAATTCTGCAGGCAGTAATACTGGAATGGGTTTTCATTTCCTTCTCCAGGAGATCTTCCTCACCCAGGGATTTGAACCCAGGTCTCCCAAATTGCAGGAGGATCCTTTACCAGCTGAGCCACAGGAAAGCTCGGAACATAAAGCATGAGTAATAAATGATGATGACAATAAAAATGATGACATGATGGAGACGATAGGAAAGAGAGGAGTATGGTCTGTGGTTATTCCCTATCCAGGCCTTTATCCTGGATAGAATTCAGGAATTCTTCACTCAGTCCAGGAAATGTAGGGAAGAGAGTGGGGTTCATTGACAGGCTGTGCCAAAGTAATGATGCCTTTTCTTTAAAAATCCCCTCATTCATTCATTAAATATTTACTGAGTGCCAAAGTGTGTCAGGCACTTTTCTAGGCAAAGGAGATACAGCTTTGAAGAAACAAGGTCTCTTTCCTTCTTGAGCCTATATTCCAGTGGCAGAAGAGACGATTATAAGAGTGAGTCCAAATACACTGTTCATCAGAAAGTGGTTAAGTGCTAGAGAGAAAAATTCAGCAAGGAAGGGGGCACTGGAAATTTAGAGGTGGGAAGCAGAAAGAGTAGACAGAGTACCTAAGAAGAGCTCTCTGAAAAGGGAAAGTTGAATGAAGATCTAAAGGAAGAGAGGAAGCAAATCACGTGGACAGATTTGCATCTGGACAAGAAGACCATCCAGGCAGAAGAAAAGCAGGCCCTGAAGTGGGCGCATACCAGTCATATTCCAGGATCAGCTAAGAGGTCATAATGACTGGAGTGGCGTGACTGAGGGCAATAGGACAATGTCGCTGCTGCTGCTGCTAAGTCGCTTCAGTCGTGTCCGACTCTGTGCAACCCCATAGGCGGCAGCCCACCAGGCTCCCCCGTCCCTGGGATTCTCCAGGCAAGAACACTGGAGTGGGTTGCCATTTCCTTTTCCAATACAAGGTATCAATACAAAGTCAGTGCTGGAGGCAAAGAGGTGGTGAATCACACATATGTCATCATCTGGATTTGGATTTTTACTCTAAATTAGGAAACCCTCAGGTTTCAAGCAAAAGAGTAATATGGCCTAATTCATCTTTTAAAAGGGTCTGGGTACTCCATTGCAAGCAGACTGGAGGCAGTTACAACAATATCATTTTGAGGTGAGCAAAAAAGGCAGTTACCACAGGGTAGTAGCAATGGAGGTGTTGAGATGTGGTCATATTCTGGATCTTTTTTAAAGGTAGAGCCAATGAAATTTCTTGATGGATAATCTCCAAGTTTTATAAACGGAAGAGTGGAAAGACTTGGAAGGGTCCAAAGATGAGAACCATAGATGAGCAGAGAAAAAGGACACAGAAACGGAAGGGGATGGATTACAATAGTTTGTTGCAAGGGGCTTCAAGGTCATGGGTGTGGAGCACAGTTCATTGTAACAGGAAATTGGCCATGGGGGCAGGGCTGTGAACAAAGATGAGCAATTCTGCCTCCTCCTTGCCCATCAGTGGGCCTTGATGATCTCATCTTACCATCAGCTCTTACACCTTAACCTACTCTCCATATTCATTCGAGGGACACCTGCTTCATTGTTTAATTATAACTTAAATTTTCCATTAAACAGAAAATAGCTTACTAAAGAACTAACTGTACAAATAAATACTGTAAAAAAATGTTTAGAAAGGAAATGCCTATCCATTTGCTTCATGTGCAAAGAAAATATTATGTAAAATATTGACTTTTGGATGTGCTGGTTATAAATCATTCCTTCAGATTTATTAAAGCAGGATCCTCAGTTAATCCTAACTGGCCTATGACACCTTGAGCTCCTAAGCTTTTCTGCCCTGATTCTGCTCCTCATTAACTTTTCCTCCCCACCAGGAACTCCTGGGAGCTCTATTCTTGGCCCATTCCCTTTCTCATCCTAACTCTCTCTCTGGGAGCTCAAATACCCCACATAACCACCATCCATATGCTGATGAAGTTGATGCTCCTCATTTTTTCATTTCTTCGTACTTATCCAATAAAAACAATACTTCACTGGGCATCTCCCATCTCTCATAGGCATCTCAAAAACCACAGATCCCAAACCATTATTTTCTCTTTCAACTCCTCTCCTCCTTATCCAGAACTCTGTCTCCCACAAAATGTATCATTTATGAAGTCTCCAGAGCCAGAAACCTAAGAGTGACCCTGAACTTTTATATTGACCTCTTTCTCAACTCAACATCTGTTAGTCTTGTTAATTCTACAATTAAATATTACTTCCTCCCCTATACCACTTCTATAATTCCTGCATATTTTTGTCATTACATATATCAAAAGACTTAGCAATTACGTATTTCTATGTCTGTGTTCTCTGTTAGCCTGTGAATTTCTTAAGGGAGGACACTAGATCTTCTTATAGAGGTGAATTGACTAATTCCAGATTTCAGCAGAGTGAGACTAATTGGTAAGGGCTTGGAGCTAAAGACAGAAGTGACTGTAGTAAGTAGCACTGAGAAGAAAGGGGCTGACATCTTGTAACAGTGAACAGCATCGCAAAGTTGATCTTTGATAGCACCCCCTAGAGGTGTACATACACAGCCTGTATAGCTACCTGCAGAAGTCTTGATTAAACACACTTGAATCCACAGTGAGAATTTGCTGAATGCCTGCTGTGGAACCAACACCATGATAGGTGCTGGAGGAGAATAAGGAAGTATCAGACACAGTCCCCTTTCCTCCAAGAACACAATCCATGACAGCACAGAATTCATTGATTTACTTGATGGAGTTCATGGACAGAGGAGCCTGGCGGGCTATGGTCTTTGGGTTGCAAAAGAGTCAGACATGACTGAAGCAACTTAGCATGCATGCACGCACTTGATGGAGACTGTGTCCTGAAAGAGAAAAAAAAAAAATTGTAATAATAGCCTTGGGGCAGGAGGTAAACTGGAGAAGGGAGTCAAAATGGGTAAAATCCAGTAGAAAAGGATACTGTAAAGGAAACGAACACAAAGGTTCAGGAATGTGTTCACAGGATAGTCAAGAGATGAGCTTCCCACCATGGGACCTTGGGAAGTAAGGCAGGGCGGGGCAAAGACTGAAAAGCTCAGCAGAGGAGGAAGATGGAAAGCCTACAAGAGTCATTCATTTGAGCAAAATATAGTTTAAATCTGACCATCTAGTCTACTAAAGGTTGATATTTCTCTGGGCTCTGTTGAGTTTCCCGAGGTCTTCTTACATAAGATACATGATGACATGGATCCAGCAGTCTTTGAAAGTAAAGGAAGAGAGCGGGCGTGCCTGACATCAATCACTGAAAACATACCAGCTGATTAAGGAGGGGCATTATTTCACTTTTTTTTTTTTTTTTTTTCGTGTGTGACAGGTGGGATCTTTGCTCCTCAACTAGGGATGGAACTCACGTCCCCTGCATTGGAAGTGCAGAGTCTTAATCACTGGACCAGCAGGGAAGTCCCTGGCGTTATTTCACTTTAAAAGGAGGCTCTTGCTTCCTCCTAGGGACCCAGAGGCTGATCACTGCAATTAGACAGGCAACATCAAAAGAAACTGAGCGGTGGGCAAACCAGAGTCAGAATTTCACAGTAGAACTTCAATTATAGACTCTACAAATATATGTTTAAACTCCAGAAAGAGGACTTGGAGCCTGATCCAAAGAAACATCTTTGTACTTGTGATGGAAACAGACTACACATCAATTAAAGAAAGGATAAGAAAGGAAATGAAAGAGAGGTGTGAGGTTTATTTCCCTAAGCACCCTCTCCAGTTCTCAGTGAGTGCAATAGACTACCAAACATGACAGAAAACTCATCGTGAAACTCGAGCCAGTGGCAAAGCAGAATGAGCAATTTCATAGAACAACAACGGACATGAGGTCTGCAGCAGATCTACAAAAGGAAGAAAGTTAACTGTTAAACCTCCAACAGTTATGTTCTGCCTGGTTTAGGAACAACAAAACTTAGAGGCCATAGAGTCTTAACTTTAATCCTCAGATGTAAATGTTTTCCTTTCATAAACTTGCTTAGAAACTGAGCATACAAGACTCTAGGAGACTTTTTTTCTGTAATTTGTTGTGCATTATCAGCTATTTACATAATTACTCTAATTAAGCTAGTTACAGCAGTTCCTGTAAATATGTGAGAGATCACTGAAACATGTAATTATGTCTTTATATCATTAATTAAACTATATCAGCTGGGAAAATTACTGTAAATATGTCTGGAGGTGTCATTAGTCTGTGTAATGGAGACATAGAATTCTTTATTGAATTACAATAAAGTGCTCTGCACTAATGATCCATTTAAAACACCACTTGTGATTTTTAAAGTTTAAGATCCCAGGCATAAACGAAAATTCTATCTTTCATACCCATAATGACTTGAAAAACTGATACAGGTTTTAGACTTCCTTTATTACCAACTAGGGTAGAATGCAAATTGACAAGTGGGCCTGATTCCCTATGGTCATTCCTAGAATTGCAGTGGGAGTGGGCATGGCCTGAGCCCTGAGATTTTCCCCTGGTAGAGGCATAGCCAAGGCCCAACCAGGAGGACATGTCTGCATCCCACACCAGACCAGTCCCCCATGCCAGATGGGACCCCACTGTTCCCTCTTGGATTCTCTTGTACCTTACCACTAACCTCTTTTCTTAGCATTTATGTGTAGCTATCCCAATGGCCCTAACCAAAATATTAGATTAGTATTAGTAGGATTCCTCAGAAAGACTGCCTTTTAAAGGATATTAACATTAGCAATCCTTCTTAAAGTACTATATTTCTAAAGACAGAATTTCAGGTATTGTGAGCATGATTGGAAAGCCTGAGAATCCAGTGTCTTATCCTTTCAAATCAGACAGCTTCTAACATCCTCAAGGCAGGCCCTAGAGCCTACATTTGGAGATAATTCAAGCCTCATACCAGGAAATCATATCCTGATTCAGTCAAGAAAGAAAAAAAAAATGCAGACAGCTCTGCCTGGGGATGGCAGGTGAAGGCCACAAAAGCCCTGATTGGTTCAAGGGATGCTTGCTGTATAGGAAAAGGTAACTGGGACTAAAATGATGAGGGGATCCCCAGGGCTTCAGAAAGATACACAGGAAACCCCCTCCCTCAGAAAATAACAAACAGAGAAAGCTTTCAGTTCTTCAAGTGCAAAAAATAAAAGCTTATGACTAGAATTCTGATTCTCTTTAGTTTAAAGTTTATTTCTGGGGAGAGGAAAAGGTTAACTTTGTTCTTATACCAAATCTTACATGAGTTTTCATCTTTTCTGGAAATCAACATCTACATTCTCAAAGTTCTAATTCTTTGAAGTAGAAAATGCTAAGTTTTGGAAGAAAACACATGATTTTATCTTTAATATTTATAAAATATAATACTTCCATTTGTCTCTAATCTTTGTATGTAACAGATAACGGCCTTGACTAAGTTTCCATCAAATTGACATTTATAGACTGAACAGATATTTAAAAACTAGATTTGAGTTATTACAATTTCTGCCTTCTTTCAACTTCATTTTCTGAGGCTGAATTAAATTCATTCCACAAAATGACACATATCTCACTTTTTGGGTCCACCCATGACTTAATGTATCTAATGATTATGACAAAATTCTCCCTTCTAAAAATGAAATGAATACATTCATTATCAGTTCAGTTCAGTTCAATTGTTCAGTTGTATCCGACTCTTTGCAACACCATGAACTACAGCAAGCCAGGCCTCCCTGTCCATCACAAACTCCCAGAGTCCACACAATCCCATGTCCGTCAAGTCAGTGATGGCAACCAACGATCTCATCCTCTGTTGTCCCCATCTCCTCCTGCCCTCAATCTTTCCCAGCATCAGGGTCTTTTCCAATGAGTCAGCTCTTCGCATCAGGTGGCCAAAGTATTGGAGTTTCAGCTTCAACATCAGTCCTTCAATGAACATTCAGGACTGATTTCCTTTAGGATGGACGGGTTGGATCTCCTTGCAGTCCAAGGGACTCTCAAGAGTCTTCTCCAACACCATAGTTCAAAAGCATCAATTCTTCTGCCCTCAGCTTTCTTTATAGTCCAATTCTCACATCCATACATGACCACTGGAAAAACCATGGCCTTGACTAGATGGACCTTTGTTGGCAAAGTAATGTCTCTGCTTTTTAATTTGCTGTCTATATTGGTCATAACTTTCCTTCCAAGAAGTAAGCGTCTTTTAATTTCATTGCTGCAATCACCATCTGCAGTGATTTTGGAGCCCAGAAAAATAAAGTCAGCCACTGTTTCCACTCTTTCCCCATCTATCTGCCATGAAGTGATGGGACTGGCTGCCATGATTTTAGTTTTCTGAATGTTGAACTTTAAGCCAACTTTTTCACTCTCCTCTTTCACTTTCATCAAGAGGCTCTTCAGTTCTTCTTCACTTTCTGCCATAAAGGTGGTGTCATCTGCATATCTGAGGTTATTGATATTTCTCTGGGCAATCTTGATTCCAGTTTGTGCTTCTTCCAGTCCAGCGTTTCTCATGATGTACTCCGCATATAAGTTAAATAAGCAGGGTGACAATATACAGCCTTGACATACTCCTTTTCCTATTTGGAACCAGTCTGTTGGTCCATGTCCAATTCTAACTGTTGCTTCCTGACCTGCATACAGGTTTCTCAAGAGGCAGGTTAGGTGGTCTGGTATTCCCATCTCTTTCAGAATTTTCCACGGTTTATTGTGATCCACACAGTCAAAGGCTTTGGCATAGTCAATAAAGCAGAAATAGATGTTCTTCTGGAACTCTCTTGCTTTTTCCACGATCCAGTGGATATTGGAAATTTGATCTCTGATTCCTCTGCCTTTTCTAAAATCAGCTTGAACATCAGGAAGTTCAGGTTCACATACTGCTGAAGCCTGGCTTGGAGAATTTTGAGCATTACTTTACTAGCGTGTGAGGTGAGTGCAATTGTGCAGTAGTTTGAACATTCTTTGATATTGCCTTTCTTTGGGATTGGAATGAAAACTGACCTTTTCCAGTCCTGTGGGCACTGCTGAGTTTTCCAAATTTGCTGGCATATTGTTTATCACTGACATGCAATTCAAAGTGTTCCTTAAAGTCTACTCATAAACCAGGTTGAGAAGCCCCAAAATATACTTTGTGCTTTTAATATTTTTTGAATTGTTAGTGTTCTCTACTAGGACCTCTGAAGGAAAGTGAAAAATTAACCAAAAGTGTTTTTTTCAACCAAAATGAAAGAAAATCATGGTTGATAATAATGTATAATACAAAATACTGGCAATATTTTAATGCAAATACTGGTCAGGAAATCAAACCAACTTTAGTACATAAACACTACATATACAGCTTATAACACTCCCTCATCCTTCCTTCTTTCAATGAATTTTCATAAAGTTCAGAATATTTTATGTTTTCCAGCATATTCCTGAGGTAACATTGCCTCTCTGACCCTACAGTGTTGTCGTATCTGTCCCCATCCCCTACCTCCCCTGCCCCCGCCCCCGCCGACAAGTAAGGCAGTCCCAGCATATCTCTCTGCTGGCCCCAGATTGTAAACTCCTGTCTTCATGTCAGGATTCACCTCCCTTCAGAGCAATCTGGTCTCCTCAAGGCAAAGCATAGCTCTGAAGACAGATTCCTTTCCAAATAAACCCTAGAAAAAGTTGAGGTACAGGCTGTGAGGAGAAAACAAAATAGAAGCAATCTTTCCCATTTTCTGACTCCCTAGAACCATCATCCCCAAAGGTGCAACTCAGTAAACAGAGCATCTGGACACGAGATACTGCTCTGGGCTCAGAGAAGGGATTTGAGTCCCCTGCGAACTGTCTGCTGCTTCTCTTCCACTTGGTGACAGACAAGCTGTGATCTTACTCAAAAGCCCTCAGTTAAGTTGTGCAATGCAACTTTCCAAAACAAGGTTTAGATCTATAATGAGATGAAAAACCAGTGTGAAAACTGTATTTTTCATACTGTCCTGAAGTTTTATGCCTCCTGGCAAGCAATTGCAGGAGCTAATCTCTTAATCAGCCACAGTAAATAAGACTCGAAGATCACATGCCTGGCCACAGAGTTTATCCGAGGCTACTGAACAACAAATGGAGTCCCTGACACCATCAGTGAATTAACTCACCTCAGGTAGGTAGTTGTTTTCATACAGTGACCTCAACATGACTGTGTACATTAGGAAAAATAAAAATCTAGTATGCAATGTTAAAGACTTAAATGATATGCAAAAAAGCACATGTCTTGGAAGAAACTGATGTGTTGTGTTTTTTTTTAACATTTTTAGTTCAACTCAGTTGCTCAGTCATGTCCGACTCTTTGCAATGCCATGGATTGCAGCATGCCAGGCCTCCCTGTCCGTCACCAACTCCCGGAGTTTACTCAAAACTTATGTCCATTGAGTCGGTGATGCCATCTAACCATCTCATCCTCTATCATCCCCTTCTCCTCCAACCTTCAAACTTGCCCAGCATCAGGGTCTTTTCAAATGAGTTAGCTCTTCCCATCAGGTGGCCAAAGTATTGGAGTTTCAGCTTCAACATCAGTCATTCAATGAACATTCAGGACTGATTTCCTTTAGGATGGACAGGTTGGATCTCCTTGCAGTCCAAGGGCCTCTCAAGAGTCGTCTCCAACACCATAGTTCAAAAGCATCAACTTTTTGGCACTTGGCTTTCTTTATAGTTCACCTCTCACATCCATACATGACTACTGGGAAAACCATAGCCTTGACTGATGGACCTTTGTTGGCAAAGTAATGTCTCTGCTTTTTAATTTGCTGTCTATGTTGGTCATAACTTTTCTTCTAAGGAGTAACCGTCTTTTAATTTCATGGCTGCAGTCATCATCTGCAGTGATTTTGGAGGCCCCCAAAATGAAGTCTGCCACTGTTTCCACTGTTTTCCCATCTATTTGCCATAAAGAGGTGGAACCAGACGCCATGATCTTAGTTTTCTGAATGTTAGTTTTAAGCCAACTTTTTCACTCTCCTCTTTCATCAAGAGGCTCTTCAGTTCTTCTTCACTTTCTGCCATAAGGGTGGTGTCATCTGCATATCTGAGGTTATTGATATTTCTCCTGGCAATCTTGATTCCAGCTTGTTCTTCCTCCAGTCCAGCATTTCTTATGATGTACTCTGCATTAAGTTAAACAAGCAAGGTGACAATATACAGCCTTAATGTACTCCTTTTCCTATTTGGAACCAGTCTGTTGGTCCATGTCCAATTCTAACTGTTGCTTCCTGACCTGCATACAGGTTTCTCAAGAGGCAGGTCAGGTGGTCTGGTATTTCCATCTCTTTCAGAATTTTCCATAGTTTGTGGTGACCCACACAGTCAAAGGCTTTGGCATAGTCAATAAAGCAGAAATAGATGTTTTTCTGAAACTCTCTTGCTATCTTGATGATCCAGAGGATGTTGGCAATTTGATCTCTCATTCCTCTGCCTTTTCTAAAACCAGCTTGAACATCTGGAAGTTCATGGTTCACATATTGTTGAAGCCTGGCTTGGAGAATTTTGAGCATTCCTTTTCTAGCTTGTGAGATGAGTGCAATTGTGCGGTACTTTGAGCACTCTTTGGCATTGCCTTTCTTTGGGATTGGAATGAAAACTGACCTTTTCCAGTCCTGTGGCCACTGCTGCCACATTTTACATTTTACAACATGCTAATAGAATGCGCCCATTGGGGTACTATATTAATTACAGGCAGAGGAAGAACTAGACCAAACTGAAAAAATCAGGTTAATTCTAGGCTTCTTCTCAAGTCCACCAATAGAGTACTCTCACTAGGCTTTTTCTACTACTGAATAAGGTTTTTACTCCACTATCTATTCTGGGCCTGTTCTCAACCAAATCCCCACTCAAAAAGGAATGCACCTTTTTGAGTGCAAAAGGAATTATTAAAGGAATAATTATAAATGGATCCACCTGGTCATTTAATTCAAAGCAATCCATCTAGTCAAGGCTATGGTTTTTCCAGTAGTCACATATGGATGTGAGAGTTGGACTGTGAAGAAAGCTGAGTGCCAAAGAATTGATGCTTTTGAACTGTGGTGTTGGAGAAGACTCTTGAGAGTCCCTTGGACTGTAAGAAGATCCAACCAGTCCATTCTAAAGGAGATCAGTCCTGGGTGTTCTTTGGAAGGAATGATGCTACAGCTGAAACTCTAGTACTTTGGCCACCTCATGTGGAGTTGACTCACTGGAAAAGACTCTGGTGCTGGGAGTGATTGAGGGGAGGAGGAGAAGGGGATGGCAGAGGATGAGATGGCTGGATGGCATCACCGACTCAATGGACGTGAGTTTGAGTGAACTCTGGGAGTTGGTGATGGACAGGGAGGCCTGGAGTGCTGCAATTCATGGGGTCCCAAGGAGTTGGACATGACTGAGCGACTGAACTGAACTGAACTGAACTGAATCCTTTAAACAAGAATCTGATATTACCCTAGGGTGACTGTCAGGTAGATAAGTGACAGTATCTATGGACAGGACAGTCTACTGAGAGCACATTAGAATAGGTGATACAGGCCAAGTCCTCACCAACATCTTCTCTGGTTGATGGATAATTACGGATAACCTCAGCTCTTTCCCACAGAACTTTACGCACCTTGAGCTTCCCCGTGGCTCAGTGGTAAAGAATCTGCCTGCCAGTGCAGGAGATGAGAGTTCAATCTCTGGGTTGGGAAGATCCCCTGGAAAAGAGAATGGCAGTCCACTCCAGTATTCTTGCCTGGAGAATTCCACGGATAGAGGAATTTGGTGGGCTACACTCAATGGGGTTGCACAAGAGTCAGACACAACTTAGTGACTCAAAAGCAACAGTTAATTTAACAGTTGTAAATTATATTTGTGTTCTTATATTATTCACAGCTTGTAAAACACATTGACATATTATCCACTTGATCCTCACCTAGATTCTGTATAATAGGTACCATCTCTATCAGATAAATGAAAATCCAGGCTTAAGTGTTAAGCATTTTGCCCAAAGTTACACAGTCTATTTGAGAGTGCTAGGACAACTCAGGGTCTCTGATTCTAAATCAGATATGTATTTCTGCTGTCATGCTACCCTGCCTTCTAACACTGACCCAGTCAGCCTGTGTATTGATTTAATAAAGTAAAATGTTAATTATTTAGGTAAAATTCTAATATTAGATAATCTAAAAGGAACCTACTGGGAAATTTTTCCTTATTTTCAGCATTCAGAATTCTGCAAATATGATCCTTTAAACAATGATGAGGGTGAGCATGAAAGGCTTGAAGACAGTTTATTAATAAGTATCTGATCTTGAAAATTTTCATGTTTTATAGCTACACTAATACAGTAGCTACTAGCTACATATGACCACTGATTAATTGAACTGTGGTCAATTTAAATTTTAGTTATTTTAAAATTAAACATTACATTTAAAACCTGACACTTGTTTCAGTTATGGAAAACTTTTAAGTATGTTTGAAACAATTTGGTTATGTAAATTTACCTTTTCAATTGTTCATTTTGTGAATTCTCATAACAGATCAAATACTTCTGATAAAAATTCAACATGTGAATTGAGATGTTATACCAAAAACGAATGTAAAATATCTTCATAATAATTGTTAATATTTATTTTGCATTGAAATGATAATATTTAGCTATATTAGGTTAAGTAAAGATATTGTTGCAATTAGGTTGTCAGTTTCTTTTTACTTTTTAAAAATATGGCCATGAAAAAATTTGAGTAGACACATGTGGCTGGCATTAAATTTTGTCAGCACTAATCTATAGAAAATTCAATTATTTATGTATCTGGGAAAAGTTATAGATGATATACAGAAAATATTGCTCTTCATTTTACTGATAAATTTTAATTTTGACTGGACTGAATCTCAGATTATTCATTACTAAGATCTTTCAGGGATGCTTTCTCGGAAAGATGCTACTTTCTGAGACAGCCAGACAAGGCAAGAATGTGGTTTTTTATTTGTTTGCTTTGTGTTTACGTGTGTGTGTGTGAGAGAGAGAGAGAGAGAGAAAGAGAGGTGGGAATGGAGAGACAGGCCTAAAATCCTGAAATTGACATAACTCTTGAATTACAGGCTATGTTCAGTCTTATTCAGTGCTCAAATATTTATGAAATATCTACAAAGTGAAAGTGACTTGTTACATGCAGTTTCTTAGAAACCAAAATGCTGTTCTCTGAAGTGCTTATCATAAACCATCAAATCAGCATCATCAGATTCTGCCTATTAAAAATGCAGATTCCTGGATTCCAGTGAGGCCTATTGAATTAGAATCTATTAAACCTCTGGATATGGTTACTTAGGAATATACATGTTGAATGGCAATCCTTAAGTCACTAAAACATGAGACCCACTGTTCCAGAGGACCGGACAGAATGAAACAAAGGTTAAACATAAAGTAAGCACTCTGATGGCTTTGCAGGTGGCTCAGTAGGTAAAGATATTGATTCACCATGTGCCATGGACGGTTTTCGTGAATAGAAGGCTTCTAATCTGAGGCTGGAATGACAAGCAGAAATTAGCCACCAAAGAGGGATGAGAGGAGAGTCATAAGCAGAGAATCAGAATGACCAAGGTACCTAGGCATAGATCCTCCCTGCACATGTGGTGACATATGAGCCGTGGACTGTGAGGAGGGCACAGGAAGATATGAGGCTATAAAGAGTCTTACATAAAATGCTAAGGATTTCTATCTGTACCCTGTAGGTAGGTTGCTTTTGAGGGTGTAGAGCACATTGGTGGACGTGGTAGGAGAGGCATGTGTAGGGGAAAACAGTTTCCAGATGGCACTGATATTCTGGTCCAGAAACACTGCTACAAGCAAGATTTTAAGCAAATGTGAATAAATGAGACTGAAGCCATCCTAACTGTAACTCAGCACAGGAAGCTGACAAGTGTCTAAACTGAAATGGTGGTAGAAGGGATAAAAAGATGGGAAACTATTGAACAAATGTTAAAGATGTGCATTAATCAGGAATTTATGTTTGATTGAATGCCAGGGCAGAGAGAGCCTAGGATGACTTCCAAGTGCCTGGTTTGTCTAACTGAAATGGAGGTGATGCCTTTCACTGAGAGAGAACACCAACAACTTAGCCTATTCTGATTTCAAAACTTTGCTTGGCATGTTCTTTGGAATGAGTCATTCTATGCAAAACCTGTTGACAGTCTTCAAAAGAAAACAATAAATCCATAACATGGCACAAAATTGTATATCACTATGCCAGAAATGCATCAGGTTTTGCATTAATAAATTGTTCCCGCATTACATTTTCAAAGGAACCTGCTGCTGCTGCTGCTAAGTCTCTTCAGTCATATCCAACTCTGTGCGACCCCATAGACGGCAGCCAACCAGGCTCCCCCGTCCCTGGGATTCTCCAGGCAAGAATACTGGAGTGGGTTGCCATTTCCTTCTCCAGTGCATGAAAGTGAAAGTGAAGTCACTCAGTCATGTCCGACTCCTAGCAACCCCATGGACTGCAGCCCACCAGGCTCCTCTGTCCATGGGATTTGCTAGGCAAGAGTACAGGCGTGGATTGCCGTTGCCTTCTCCTAAAGGAACCTATTTACTGTGAAATGCTTTTAGGATATGAATCAACATTATCATCATGAAAATTCTGATATTTACGTACTGAAAAGTATCTTTGACTACATAGCAGTGAGATTTTTTAAAAAACTTTTTAAACATTAGTAACACCTACTTCATATATTGATATATAGAAAATTGTGAATTTTAAAAAACAATAGTCTGAAGATATGAAGTATCTTCTTTATAAAAGTATTTGCATAAATATAGCTCTTTAATTACCCTATGAGGATGCCATTTCTTTTACTTATTTAAAAGAAAGAAAAAGCATCAATAGGGCTTTCAGAAAAGAAACTACATGTAATCTAAACTAAAACATAAATTAGAATTTTCATAGGCAAACTTCTGTGTACCTAACATTTTTCAAACAGAATATTGCCTTTCAGTTGCAAAAGTGTCCCCATCAGGCTCTAAACTAAAATAGAACCGGATGAGCCTTCCAAAGCTTCAAGCAAAGCCAGCACTCTGGATCTTCCTCATAACTGTAGTACAAAAGATTATAAATGATTTGATATAGTTTCTTTAGAGGTTATTTTCTTTATAAAAAGTAAAATATTTGCTTGACACAAGTATTTAAACCAAATTAAGATAATTCTGGGAACTGATATTTTTCAGAAGCCAACTGACTATTTTTACCTATTTCTCTAGAACCATTACTAACACGGAAAAGTAAATTAGAAAAATCATCTCTATAGATGTCATGACTTTTGTAATATTGGTTTTATACTTCCACAAATTTTTATATTAATATTTCTAGCAATAAATTTAATTGGAAAGACTAGAGTGATGGTATACTTTATCCCATTTCACATTTTAAATTATGTAGTCCACTTGATTTGAAGGACCAAAGTAAATAACACCTACGTTAAAGCTATTACCTTGTCCTTGTTCTGGTGAAGGAAACCTCATTTTCTTAGACTATGGGTTCAGATAGAAAGAAGGAAGGAAGGGAATGAGGGAGGAAGAAGTAAGAGAGGAGGAAAGGAAAGGAGAGGAAAGACATACTAGTGATTAGAAAAGATGCCAGTTGTTACCAAGTGATTTTCACAAAGACTAAGAAAGCTTTTCAAATTTGCTGGAATTAAGCATTCACTCACTCACTGAGTTTATGAATAATTTCAAAATGAACAACTCCTTGAGGTAAAGGAATAGAATTCAATATTGCATAAAGATATATTAAAGTAGTACCTCATAAGAGACGCCGGGCTGGATGAAGTACAAGCTGGACTCAAGACTGCTGGGAGAAATATCAATAATCTCAGATATGCAGATGACACCACCTTTATGGCAGAAAGTGAAGAAGAACTGAAGAGCCTCTTGATGAAAGTGAAAGAGGAGAGTGAAAAAGTTGGCTTAAAGTTCAACATTCAGAAAACTAAAATCATGGCAGCCAGTCCCATCACTTCATGGCAGATAGATGGGGAAAGAGTGGAAACAGTGGCTGACTTTATTTTTCTGGGCTCCAAAATCACTGCAGATGGTGATTGCAGCAATGAAATTAAAAGACGCTTACTTCTTGGAAGGAAAGTTATGACCAATATAGACAGCAAATTAAAAAGCAGAGACATTACTTTGCCAACAAAGGTCCATCTAGTCAAGGCCATGGTTTTTCCAGTGGTCATGTATGGATGTGAGAATTGGACTATAAAGAAAGCTGAGGGCAGAAGAATTGATGCTTTTGAACTATGGTGTTGGAGAAGACTCTTGAGAGTCCCTTGGACTGCAAGGAGATCCAACCCGTCCATCCTAAAGGAAATCAGTCCTGAATGTTCATTGAAGGACTGATGTTGAAGCTGAAACTCCAATACTTTGGCCACCTGATGCGAAGAGCTGACTCATTGGAAAAGACCCTGATGCTGGGAAAGACTGAAGGCGGGAGGAAAAGGGGACAACAGAGGATGAGATCGTTGGATGGCATCACCAAATTAATGGACATGAGTTTGAGTAAACTCTGGGAGTTGGGGATGGACAGGGAGGCCTGGTGTGCTGCAGGCCATGGGCTCACAAAGAATCGGACACGACTGAGTGACTGAACTGAACTGATATTAGAGTAAATAAATAAAGATAAATATAAAATGGTAGAGTAGAAATGGAAGAAATAAAATTTAGAGACCCAATATGTGAACAAAAACAGCTTGAAAGAGCTCCAGAATCAAGTTACCCAAAGGACAACAAACTATGCTATGCTATGCTATGCTAAGTCGCTTCAGTCGTGTCCGACTCTGTGCGACCCCATAGACAGCAGCCCACCAGGCTCCCCTGTCCCTGAGATTCTCCAGGCAAGAACACTGGAGTGGGTTGCCATTTCCTTCTCCAATGCATGAAAGTGAAAAGTGAAAGTGAAGTCGCTCAGTCATGTCCGACTCTTAGTGATCCCATAGACTGCAGCCTACCAGGCTCCACCGTCCGTGGGATTTTCCAGGCAAGAGTACTGGAGTGGGGAGCCATTGCCTTCTCCGACAACAAACTATACAAACACTAGAAATAAAGCACTACTACTAAGATTAGAATGATGGTATCGATCCAGTTTGTGAGGTCATCAGCCTTTACTTGAGCACAGAATTTAATCCATGTGATGGAATCCAATTTGAGAATTTCAGGAAGGTAAAGAGGAGGGGTGGGAATTAAAAGTTGGAGGCTATCATACAGTAGTAGAAAGAACTCAGAATTTGGAATAAAGAATCTGGGTTTAATTAATCCCAGCTCGTCAATTTATCATCTGTGTGCCCTTGAACAAATTCCTTCACATCTCTCAACCTGAGTTACCCCCCACCCAAAAATGGGGACAATAATATTTAGGAGGGGAAAAACACAGACAGAAAGATAAGAACTGCTATTCAATGTGATAATATATGGCAAAGCCTTTTGTAAACTCTAAAACCCAAATACAAGGCATATATACATATATATTTAAAGCAACACACACACACTCAACAGCCCCAGCTAACTCCTAATCAATTGTCAACATTTATGTGCATCCTTATGCTCAAGATCCTGCTTCATTAATTGAGTATATAGAAAGGCAGAGGATACACCCCTCTCCTCTAGTTTATAATCAAAACTCAAGATGAGATAAGGCACATTATAAAAAAATAAAGACAGAGAAAAAAAGATAAATAAATAGCAGAGGGAAGACAATGCAGGCCATATGTTCAATAAAAGGCATGAACACAAGTCACAGGTGGGCAGGATGACTGTGGATTAGGGAAGTCTAAGAGGACTTCAGATGAAAGGCTGGGCTTCAGCGGGCCCTTATGTAAGCAGAAAGGAGGAAGGAAAGCATTGCAGGCAGGAGGCATGGTGTAAGCAAAGGCCCTGAGATTGCCAATGGTTTTATGAGGAGGAAGCGGAGTGAACATAACACCAGGAGATAAGGTTGGAAAGGTGGTGTGTTGTAAAGCATGACACTCAGCCAGTGCGCCCCACTGGAGCTACATAGGTTGGGCTTAGCCAGGCCGGGTCTGATTGGTTGGTACACGAGCCATCCTCATTATTAAATACCATCACCCTGCGGGTAGGCTGTGTAGGCACAGAGGCCAGAGCAAGCTCACGGCAGGGAATGCCAAGTGAAGGAGTTCAGATCTTATCTTCTCAACATTAGGGAGCCAGTGATGGGATCATAACATATGACTAGTTAGAGTGAGGCTGATCCAGCGGTGAGGTGGATGGGGGAGAGAGATCATACAGGGGAAAATTAGTCAGGGGCCAGTATGGTAGATCATGGTGAAGGCATTATGTTCTAGGAGAAGGTGGGGGCAATAGGACTAGAACAGAGGCTGAAAATGGGCAATAATCATCTAGCAAAAGGGCCTGTCCTTTCTGCAAGCTCATGGCCTCGCAGAGTGCAATAAAAACAAACGGTAGAAACACTGTCAGGCATGTAAAGGTAAAATGGGAGACCTAAGCATTTTGGGAAAAAACAATATTAAAGAATGGAAGCATCTTTCAAGCTCTCTCTTGCAATCTCTGCCTTTTGAAGGTTTAGAATTTGGGGCTCATAAAAGTTGCCAACTGCTGTACATTTGCTGAACCTCTCTTGCCCACTTCGTCATTTCATTACTCCAAGAAGCCCCTGAGCATTATTGTTGTTGTTTTGGTTACAATTTCTGTTAATAAAAGCTTGCTATTTTGTTGACTGACTCTGAAAGCTGCTATTTTACATTTGTTACACATGTGGGAGAAGTATGGAAAAGAAGCAAGAATTGGCCAAGAATACATGTGAGAAGAGATAGGAGAAAAATTACTTCTGTAAACTGGTTTGAAGGACTTTTCCCCAAAAGCTTTGAAAACGTAGGACTGTCGGGAAAAAGTTAGTGAATCCATAGAGCAGATTTTTCTAAAGCAGAAAGAGGTGAGGCCTTTGTCTTTTCAACAGTGATTTTCAATCATGTCATTCAGTACCTAGAAGCAGGGCACAAAAACAACGTAGAGTCCCTAACCAGGATGTGTTTAGAATCGAATGGAATAGAATAAATAGAATAATTCATTGATCCAAAATGTTTGAAAGTCATTTCCTAATAAATATTTTTTTTTCTCAAAGTAAAGGAAAACCTTTCAAAATCAGTTGACAAAAAACAGAATTCTATTATAAAAGAAGAAAACACAAAAACTTTTATTTATATGTATATATATCTAGAAACTTTCTTTACTTCCCAGCAGGTCTCTCCCCCTAGCTCCTACACTGAGTCTCAACCTCATCTTCCAACCTCTTAAATATTCTCTGAAGACTTTTCCTTCCTCTCTATACAACCACCTATTAGTAAAGGCAGGCTCTAGCACAATTATTGTCTTCATGCATATAACTCTTAAATATGGCATTCATCCAGTGTTGCCCTGGTAAACATTTAACAACCAGTTTTCCAAGGTAGGGGGAAATCTCTTATTTGTATTTGCCACTTTTTGTTGGGCAAATACTCCATCCAGAGCCAATTTCAAGCTGCTTACATGACTTAACTGAACACAAAATTGGAAAGAGATGTACATTCACATACATTACATAGTATTTCTGTGATGCAGATATAATAAAGATAAATAATCTCAAGAGCATACCCAACAGTGAAATGAGATAAAACAATTAAGAAATGATGAGTTTTGAATATTTATTACCTTTTAAAATCTATTTAATTTTAGGCTTATATAATCCAGGGTTTGATAATGTCTCTGTCTAACAGCAGGCTCCCAGTTTCCTCCCAGCACACCACTGTCCCAGCTCAACCTCTCTCCTTCAGGCACAGATACCACACACCTGCTCAACAGTCCTACCCGGATCTCTTCCATAAGAAACCACAAACTTAACATACTGAAATCTAAACTCACTTTCCTCTTTGAATCTCCTTAGTGCACACTTCTCTTCCCCTCTTGACTTCCCTATTTCTATTAATGGTGCCTCCAATAGCCATCCAATCAGTTGCTAAGTCTCGAAGGTTCTGTCTCTCAAAGTTCTTCAAATCCACCCGCCTCCTTTCCATTCCAAATAGGGTTACTGTCCTAATCCAGCCCAATTAACTGGCCTCTCCCCCCACTCTTTCTTCTCTCTCCAATCTATCTGTGATACTGTTAGGTTAATCTTCCAAATGCACCTCTCCGATAATGTAAATCTTCCATTCAAAACACATACATTCTGATCTGGCCTTCAGAGCTCTCCTTGCTCCAGGAAATCTGGCCAACTCCTTATTTCCTGTGCTTGGAATACATCTTGTGGTTCACAATCGTGTGCTTTTGCTCACATCTTTACATTCCTCTGGAATATCCTTATTTAATCACACACAAAACCCTCTCACACCTTTTATTCAGTCCTCAGTTCAAATGACAATGAAAATATGCAGGTTGGTTGTCATGGGAATACATATATAAGTTTATGAGAGTCTAGAGGCTGAAAACAAACAGGAAATGCCAAACCCAGGAATCATTTAACAATAAAAATTTTCTGGTGGCCATCCTATATGGAGGCTCTATGACACATTACATTAAGCACTTGCCCCATTGTTATTACTAAAAGGTTTGTTGTGAACCAACATGAGATTTATCTCAAACCTATGGATTTCAATTATACATGCTACAGCTGTCATTCATTAGCTGAAATGATCAAGAATTGTCTGTACTTTACCATTTGGTGTTTACTGTAATTATTTCCCTCTTAATGCTATGAACCAAATTGGGTTGAGGGGGTGGGAGAAGGTGGGTGGTTAGAGACATTGGGCCCCTGGGGCCTGGTCTGTCACCACCCTTGATAATCCTCATTCATCTTTGGGACACTGTTCACAAGTACTAAAGATCTACCATATGCCCAGAGTTTCTCAGAAGTCAGAGCAAAAATGCTAGAATATACATCTTTCTTCTGTCAACCCTTCTCCAACGTTTAGCGTAAAATAAAATGCTTTAAGGGTTGGCTTTCTGGAGGTAGAGAATCATAATGATGATCAGTAAGCAATCAAGAGATTCCTTTTCTTGCAAGTTGCAAATATGAGGCTTAAGTTTAATAGCAAAGGAAGAAAGAATAGGATGCCACAGCCCAGCAGTCACTGGCACCAATGTTTCCATGGACCTAAGTCGTCTAAGGTTTTCGAGAGTCTGATTTCTTAGCCCAGGAGAGGTGAAAGAGAATGGGATAGAGGAGGGCCATGAGAGGCAATGGGCTGGGGGCTGGGGCGGGGGTGCTGGGGGAAAAGTGTTTTGAACCAGCCTGCCTTCGCTCTAATATTGAAATTGTCAATGACTGATCCAGAGACAGCTTCCATGAAAACAAAAAACAAACAAAAAAACCCTTTGGATGCTTGTTTAAAATGCAGCTTCCTGGGCCCTGTCTCAAACTGTCTAGTTTGTCTCAAATCATCCTGTCTCTAGGGGGATGGCCTGGGACAGTGTGTTTTTCATGGGTACACACAGTGATTCAGATTCTAAAGACTGAGGATCACTGGATTAGTATTGGCCAACTATGGTCTGTAGACTGGATATGGCCTTCAGGCTAAAAATGGTTTTTACATTTTTAAAGAGTTGTTAAAAAAAAAAAAACAGGAAAGTAGAAGAACCAGCAAAGTCTAAAACATTTATTATCTGGCCCTTTACAGAAAAGTTTGCTGACCCCTGTCTTCTTATTGTTTAGTCACTAAGTTCTGTCTGACTGCAACCCCATGGACTGTAGCCCATCACGCTCCTCTGTCCATAGGATTCTCCAGGCAAGAATATTGGAGTGGGTGGCCATGCCCTCTTCCAGGGGATCTTCCCTACTCAGGGACTGAACCCACTCCTGCTACATGGGCAGGCGAATTCTTAAGCCACCAAGGAAGCTCAACCCTTCTTTAGTACATTGCAAAAAAAGTCTGCATCTGAATTTTTAGCTCTCACCCAGGCCTGCCACACTAAAACCACTGATGCAGCACAACTTAAGAAAAACAAAGACTTTGATACTAATGAAATATGCTCTCATCTAAAAATGCATTTGTAATAATTATAAGTGAAGAAAGGAAATGTACAAATACAAGTATAGTAAAAATTCTGCAATGTCTTTGAAAATATATTTTCATCCATACAAGAACTTAAAACCCCATTTGAGTCCATCCTTTTATATACTTATCAGGTGGCAATATATCCCAAATTAGCCTAGTAAAATCATTGTGTGTATACTTTTTGTCAGACTATACTTGTCCCCATACATATTTTTGTCACACATATAAGGGAAAAAATGTAAACTTCAAAATGTCTGGGAAATGAAAATATTATAAATTCTCAAAACAACATTTAGGAAAATGATGCACAAAGGAAATAAAGGAAATAAAATTGAATTTGGTGTTTTCCTACTTAAGAGGAGTTAAAGAATCATAGAGCACTTCCATCTCCTAAGAATCTTGGAAAAGAGACTATGAGCTGACTTCCAGAAGGGTTCAGACACTCTTACTGTGCCAAAGAGCATTTGGGAATCATGCCAGTTAAATTCATAAAGTAATCCCAAAGACAGATGCAATTACTTTAAGGGTGGTATCTAGAAGTTTGTTCTAATTTTTTTTAATTGTTTATTTTTGATATGGAGAAAGAAATTTATTATAGAATCTAGAAATGAATATTGTCTTCAAAAATATATTAACTTGTCTTTCAAGACTGTGACCTGAAGTGTCTCACAATAATGATGTTTCAGTGGTTTTTTTGTTCTTCCCCTCATGGAGAAAGGAATGCTAAAATCCAACTAGAAACTAATACTTTTTGATAAGGTTTTAAACATATTACAATGTTAAGAAACAATGTGTAAACCACCAGATAATGTCTTGAAACCAAGCATGCTCACCATTTAATAAAATTATGACTCATATCAGTAAGAAAATGCTTTTTTAGTGAAAAAAATGCTTTCTGAGCTAAGTTTGAACTGCCAGGGCACATGGGACACCCACAAAACCCAGTCAGCAGAAGTCTTAAACTCCTATAAGATTAAAGGAAAAATAAATTAGTGTGTACAGAGAATGAGAAGAAAAAAAAAAAAAGTCCCCAATGGTACAAGTGTATAAACGGAAGTAAAACTAAAACTCCCCTAAAATCCCCCAATCATCGATCCTTATAAATTCAGCATTTATCTTCTCCCTTTAATTGTTTGGGAGCCTCTAGTTAAGTGAACACTAGTCTTTTCGTGATTTTTATCTGGTAAAACAAGAGTCCTAAACTACCCTAAACGCGGGTGCCAATCTCCGTTTCACGAACTGTTGAACTTTTAAAACCATGCAAGCACACGTGGGGCTTCCTGAGTTCTGCTGGGGGCTGCTGGGCTGTTTGGAACCCTGTGGATTTTGCAGGTGTGTAGTTCAGGGCGCGCGCAGCATTCTGCATGGACAGAGGTGTGTGGTGGGCACCGCCTGGGCCGGGCAGGGTGGGTGGGGCCGGGCGTGTGCCCGGGTGAGACTGAAGGCATGTGACAATGCGAAGGTGGCGTGTCGGCTCCAGGATCTGGGTGGAGAGTGAAAACTCCGCTGGGGTGCCCCATGTGTGAGCGGCGATAGCTCCAACACCACTCGTACGTAAGTGCCTCTTGTTATCAAGTTAGAGATGTTCTTTAAAAACAGAGCAGAACAACAACAACAAACTCAAAACAGCTAGCCAAATATCCTATGCAAACGTATGCTCCCATCCCCTACTACCGACCCCCCAACCCAACTCTCCCCCCATCTCCAGGGAGCTGAGTTTTACACCCTGTCTAAATCCAATCTCGAATGCGGGAGTTCCCGTCTCCCCACGCCCCCGTTCCTTGCCGCCCCCGCGACAATGAGGCAGAGCCTGGAGAGCTCATTTCTGGGGCCCTGGGGCAAGCCGAGTGGGGCGACTACAGTGCGGCCACCAAGAAGGGGAGGCAGCATCAGTGGGACGCGGCGCGAGCCCGCGCAGCCGGTACCAGGGAGCGGGGTTTGCTCAGGAAAAGGCGCCGCCGCGGCCCCCGGTCGCCCCTCCCTGGCCCTGGGCTCTCCGCCCGCGCGCCGCCCCAGCCTCGCAGCGCGCCAGGAGCCGCGCAGCGGCGCGAGAGTCAGAGGGGAGCCGCGGCCCCGCGGGCCAGGCAGCCGGGAGGGCGGCAGCCAAGGCGACCGCGGAGGCGGCGGACGGGGCGCGTGCGCACTGCAGGGGCGCCAGATTTGGCGGGAGGGGGAGTGTCCAAAGCTCTTTGTTTGATGGCATCTCTGTTTACAGAGTTTACACTTTAATATCAACCTGTTTCCTCCTCCTCCTTCTCCTCCTCCTCTGAGACCTCCTCCTCCTCCTCCTCCTCTTTCTCCTGAGAAACTTCGCCCCGGCGGTGCGGAGCGCCACTACGCAGCCGGGGAGGGACGCAGGCGGGCAGCGGGAGGCGCAGCCCGGTGCGGTTCCCGCGGCTCCCAGCGGAGCCGGGCGCCCGCCGCGCCATGGCCCGGAGACCCCGGCACAGGTAACGGGGATCCCCGGTGGGCGGCCGTGGGCGGGGGCGCGCTGGGCTCCAGGAGCTTGGGAGCAGGTGGGAATTCGTTCCCGGATCTTCTGCGGGGCTGTCATACTGCGAGGACCCGGAGCCCCTGCCTTGGCAGCAGAAGCCACTCGAGGGACGGATGAATGAAGAGTCGGTGCTGGAAATCCATTAGGACGTTGGGAAGCACGCCCTGAGGCTCATTTCGCAAGTTGCACAGGGTACCTTTTCTCTAGGGGGAAAATAGCAGCACGCTCCAGCCAGGGGTAGAGCGGTGCCCACCAGCCCCGGGGAGCCCACTACGTTCCCGGCTTGATGCCGCGGGTGTCGGCGAGCGAGTCGCAGCGTAAAGGCTGGATGCATTGCGATATGTTTGGACTTGGAAGTGCAGAGCTAATGGCTGATATAGGGGAAATGCCTAATTGTTTAGTAGCTGCAGGTAGTTCATTTAAATTTCATTCATTCTTTATGGAGGCGAATAAGAGTGTCAGCTGACAGGCTGCTGGAAAGAAGCTCGTAGGGGAGGAAAGGGTCTCTACCTTTGCAGATTGTTTTAAGCTCTGGTTTTGAAGGTTCGAATCCATATTCTCTGGGAGGCTTTTATTTCTAAAGCAAACATTGTACATCCACCCCCACGCGCCCGCGCCGCACATGTCAAGTGCACTTGGGGAGGCTCGCCGGGTGTCAGGAGTGAAGTGCTGTTACATTTTGGCGGATCGGAGGGAAATGGGGAGAGGAGAGGGGAGAGCCTGGTCCGAACTGTCACTTGCTGGAGCTCCTGCTTCGACCAGTCTGTGGACTTCCCGGACTGGACACGGCGGCGCTCCCTGCGAGTGGCCGGGTGCGGGGGCTCGCTCGGCCGCCGCCACGGCTGCAGCTCAACGGAAAGGGACAGAGGCGGGCAGCACCCAGCGCCGCTGCCGCGCAACAGGGACGCAATCCCCGCGGGCGCTTCCCCCTGTGCAGGAGGCCCCGGCGCGGCGCGCGCACGTGGACGCGGCCAAGGTCGCCGCTCCTCCGGGCGCCCTGCTCGCGCAGCTTTCGGTCGCCCCGGGAGGAGAAGGGGACGCGGGGACAGATCTTGGCCGAGACGTGCTGGGGAAAAAGTCCCTGGAGGCAAAGCAAACCCACGCTTTTTTTCTCGGGTTGTTTGATTTTCTTTTATTTATTCGTTTTTGCATCGGAGGTCGCCTATCCTCTCGCAGAGCTAGGAAGTTGCAAAGAGCGTGGGTGTGGGCCCTGCAGCAGCACCCTCGGCCGGGCCTGGCCGGGCCGGGGAGCGGCGCCCAGGCAAGGCCAGGTGCTGGAGAAAAAAGGGAGACGACTTGGGGGTGCCGCTGGTTCCCTCAGCCTCTCCCGGGTCCGGGCGCGCGGGGCGAGAGTGTTGCCTCTTGAGTGGTTTCACGTTCGCCTTTGGGACTTAACTGTAGGGCAGCCGGGGTCATCTTTTTTTTTTTTTTTTTTCGGGAGCAGAAACTTGGAGGAAGAGGAGCAGGAGAAGGAGGGAGGTGGGAAGCCGTGCTGGGAGGGAGGCGCGGAGGCAGGCTCCGCGCGCCGCGATCTTGACCGTCCCCGCGGGGCGGGGCCGCGCAGGTTCCCGGCGGCTGCCAGGTAGCGGCGAGGGGAGGTGGCCGGGATGGGCGGGAGCCTTGAACCTGCCTCAGGGGGAAGAGAAACCCGGCTGTGGGCTCGAAGCCGTTTCTTGCAAGGCGAGCATCTACTCGGCAGGGATTATTAACCAGGTCAGCGAAATGAGTCTGAACCCTTTTTCTAGAATCACAGTAGCGGCCACAAGGCACTTCCTCCCGCTCCCCTCCCTTTTTCCCAACCCCCAACACTTTTTTTCTTTTTCGTTTCTTTGCACGGTTTGTTTCCTTGACAGAATGTAACATTCATAGTCGTACTCTTGTAACCACACCAGGTCTAGCAGGTGGGGAGCCGGGGTGCATCAAGCTTGAAATCAGCCTTTGAAAGTCTTCTGACTGTTGGGTCTGAGATCTTGTCAGAGCAGATAAAGGAAAAGTTATTTCAGGTCCTTAGTAGAAATTAATCATCCTACTTAGACGACCGGGACCGTTCAAGAGCGAGGAAATCGCATGCAAAGCTCAAAGGCAAGACCCGTGCCTCGCGTGCTAATGGACCCTGGAGCTGATAGTTTGACCAGCCCTGGGCTAGTAGCCCTGTTCCCCTCTTCAGTGGCCTCTTCAGGACCTGCGGAAGTCACACACCAAGTTTCCCCCAAGACTTTGCTTGTGCACATCTCTGATTTTGCACGTTTCTGCTTAATTTTTAGACTCAACGAACGATCTGGAATTATCCTTTATTAGCACTGGAAAGTACCTTAGAAGCAGAATCCATGCCCTTCTGTATAGGCGAGGAACTGAGGTCGTGAGAGAGGGGAAGTGATTTGTCCAAGTCACGCAGCTAGGTTGAGGCAAAACTAGGACTGGCACCTTTACCTCCAGAAGCCTAGTCCTAGTGTCTGTGCTCTCTCTCCTGATGTAGGCTGCCCCCTATGGGCGGCCGAATTTGTTGCTTATTCCTGAGTGTTCAGCTGTTGCCAAGACAGTGGTGTCGAATTACTGGTTTGGACCGAGTAGTTCTCAGTTCTGAAAACGTGATCTCCAGATCTAGCGAGACCCCCAAAGTTAAATTCAGCTGAATCTATGACTCCACTTGCAGATGACTCAGCCTTTCTTGGTATCCCGGATATTTCACAAGGGTGCCACTTCATCTGGGGGGCTTTCCAAGGAGTTCTCTATGAACCTTTCAAAATTCCTGGGATTATAATAACATTTTTTTCACCTTATGATGCTTGTGTTTTTTATTAAAGGAAGCTACTGTAATTATTAATTAGAAGTTGTTTAGAACCCTTTGTTGATAGTGTGAAACGGGATCAGGCTCTCCTTTAAAAGGATAGCCCCTAAATGAAAGATGGTTATAGATTATAAATATAGTTCAGTGGTCTTTTTTTGTGTGATGGCCTTTTAAATTTGGATCACATCCTGCTTGCTCACCATGAATCCTGGACCCTCGCGTTGTTTCCCAGAATAATAGTTTTAAATTATAAGAACCTCAAATTCAGGATTTGGGGAAAGTAATTTTGCTGGTTTGTAAGGGATGGGTAGTATATACTTGTAAGTTGCTTCTGGAAGACCAGATATGACTATACATTTTATTTTTTAGAATAATGATTTGCATTATGATATTGCTTTATGTAATTATTTTTATTGTTCTTAATTTGATGGACTTCTCAATATTGCAGTGATAAATTTTTAGTAACTCTTTAAAGATAGTATAATTTTTCCCCGTAACTTAAGTTTTATATAAGTAAAATAATAACTAAAAGTAAAATGGCTATAAAATGACATATCTGTTATAGGGATACATTCATCATTATTTGATTAATAAATATTAAGTATAGAGTTAGTTCAAAAGACATCAAAATTTATAGTTTTGGTCAAGTAGGTAAAAGAAAAAGTTCTTTTGAAAACAGTAATGAGTTCCTTTTAAACTCATCTGGGGAAATCCCTCAGTTTTGAATTAGGTACATTTTAAGATCTTTCAAATACCATTCAGTCTGAGGTAGAAAAAACATGAGTAAGTAAGATTCTGACTACCATGTGGCCTAAATTATTCACTTGGTTACTCTGGAAACTGAGGATTGTAAACATGGCCACAAGTTGGATAGACCTGGTCTGGAGTTTTTAACTGTTTGATATAAATGTTATTTACAATGCAGTTTGATCACTTAATCCCTTATCCTTTCTCAGGTTTTTTAATCCTTTCCCTGTTAGATTCTCTTAATCTTCTAATCTTTAAGAGATGACTATAATTGTATTGTTGGGTGTATTACTTCTTGAATTTTTTTCCTCCTAATAAAACACCAGCCCCATTAAGATAACACAATTGAGTTGTTTATTGTATTTGGGAAATATTATTTAAACGATGTGACGTATGCCAAAGATTTTGAGTGTACTTATATAAAGGATGTGGGCTCTCGTTCTTTTTATTGTCTTTAATATTAAGTTTTAAACCTAAACCTTCATTGGTTGGAAGGTTGCCAATTGTGTAATTTGTCACTGGTCTAACATTAACAGCAGGTTTAAACATGCAGTGCAATAGAAAGTGCCAGGTCCTTTGCTGTATCTGTGGATACCAATAACAGCAAAACTCGTTTACAATCCCAGAGCAACAAAGTGCCAAAAACACTCTTGCTGTGCAACTTTTCCAAGTTTTATCTTTGTAAGCTTTGAAAAGATTGTTGAGTTTTGGTGTGAGTTTTGCTTGGTGTAGTTTGGATCCTCTTGTTTCAGTACACATCTGCCCACTTTTTATCTCTGCAGCATCTACAGTAGTGACGAGGATGATGAAGACATTGAAATGTGTGACCATGATTATGATGGATTGCTTCCCAAGTCTGGAAAGCGTCACTTGGGGAAAACTAGGTGGACCAGGGAAGAGGTAACTAATTATGTAATCAAAACAAGAGGAAAAAGCATGGAGTGCTTCCTTCCATTTGTGAAAAACAAATTTTCAGCTAAACTACAGGTGTTCAAAATTATTAGCAGGCTCTCTGATTTCTTACCCTAGCCTGCCTGTGCAGTGTGCTTACCCCTCACCAGTCCCCTACATGGACACCGTACCATCCTTTTTCAAACTTTTTGCAGTTGTTTGAATGTTCTTGTCTTCTCACTTTATCGTTTTTTCCTCTGCCTATTCTGTTCTTGTCATTTTACTCCACAACTACCTCTTCATCACTTGTGAGACATTGCTTCTTCTGTGACGCCGTCCCTGGTTTCCCTAGACACTTTGGATGCATCCTCCAACCACTCGGTACATGTTCGTATTTATTGTTGCTGTAACATATATGCCTCTGCCTGTAGTCTGTGATTCTGTTGAGGGCAGGGCTAAATATCTATTCATTTTTGTGTTCCTGAACCCAGAATTGATTGCCACAAAGTGGAAGATTAATAAATGTTCCCTGAACCAATGAATGAATTGCTATTTCCAAAAACAAAACAAAAGAATAAAGCAACACCCCTAAAACTTGGTGGTTCATTTAACATTCTTGGCATTTAATGTTACACAGAGAAATATACCTGGGTGTCTGTTCTGAAAGTGTTAGTCGCTCAGTCTGCTCTGAGAGCTTTCAGAAATGGATGGAGATATGTCTGCTTCTCACCTCTCTTTTTCTGCTAGCTTATGAAAAGCTTGATCTTTGCAGGAATGGGAAAATGCTTAGGGGGCAAAATTATTAATGTAAGAGAAAAGTTGCTTTTTTCTTTAAAGTCCTCAAAATTTGCAACTGATTGTAGAGGATTTCATGTTAGAATAAATGATATTGACTCTTCTTCAGTTTCATTCTGCCCTCCTTTACTTAAACCAGATCTCTGATTGATAGGCAGGCAGGATTTCCAATGAGGTCCATGGGAAATGTATATTTTACCTTTGGAACTTGTGCACATGGATTATTCTTAGAGATTCAGAAGTTCTGATGGTAACCCTGGTTTCCTAATTCCTGTGTCTGTGTTGTACCATGGGAGTCACATCATGTGTGAAAACTGCCCCCTTGGCAGCAACATGGGGATTCTATTTTGCTTGAATATGTTTAGAAAAACACTTGTGAACTGAAAGATTTCACCCTGATGTTTAGTGTCTTCTGTGTTCTAAAAAATTTGGTCTCATTTAAATTGTGAATGCTGCTAAGTTGCTTCAGTCGTGTCCGACTCTGTGCGGCCCCATAGATGGCAGCCCACCAGGCTCCGCTGTCCCTGGGATTCTCCAGGCAAGAACACTGGAGTGGGTTGCCATTTCCTTCTCCAATGCATGAAAGAGAAAAGTGAAGGTGAAGTCGCTCAGTCGTGCCTGACTCTTAGCGACCCCATGGACTGCAGCCTACCAGGCTCCTCTGCCCATGGGATTTTCCAGGCAAGAGTACTGGAGTGGGGTGCCATTGCCTTCTCCGAAATTGTGAATATATTGATACAAAAACTAAATGATTTTCTTACATCATACCTTCAAGTTTAATTAAGAAAAGTGATCTTCCACTTTTTTAAATTAAGATATTGAACTTAGTAAATATTAGAGTAGAACTTGAACTGTTTCTTATTGAGATCCTGTCTAATGCCATAATTCAGTGTCTATTAAATCAAACAGTGGAGTTCTACTTTCCCATGAAGTAGAACTTTTAAAAGTCACCAAGTTTTAAACATTAAATGTATCAGACATTATGCTAAATGTTTTGCATAATTAACTCATATAATTCTCAAATAATCCTGTTGACAGACACTATCATTCCCATTGTGCAGATGACAATATTAAGGCCCAGAAAATCTAAATGATGTACCCAAGCTTATATAACTCATCAGTAGTTGAGTCAAGATTCAAACTCTGATCTGAGTTTACAGTAAATGACTAATATCCTAGGATTACCTTTAAATATCTTAGGATGAAAAACTAAAGAAGCTGGTGGAACAGAATGGAACAGATGACTGGAAAGTTATTGCTAATTATCTCCCGGTAAGTTAGTAATTTTTTTCTTTCTGTAAAAGGAAATCTTCTCCCAAAGATTTAAATAAGATATCCTAGGAGATGATATTAAAACATTTCACATGTGCTTTTATGTAAGAAGTAAGGGAGAAATGCCTATCCATAACTTATATTTCTATTGTAATGCATATAATTAAATTTCTAAAGATATTATTAATGGATTTTTTATAGCATATCTTAAATGCTTCCTTCTTACTTTATCTTTTCATTTTTAGGATAATATAAATTAGCAATTTGATAATTTGTTGTATGGTAGATGACTAAACTCATGATATTTCCCCCAAGTCTGCTTTTCTTCAATTTCGTATCTTTTCAATAGCCATAATTTTGGTATCCTGGTTTAAAATTTTGGAGCTCCTTTAAACTTACCCGCCCCCACCCCTACCCCGTCCCCTACACAAAGCCAGGATTAAGGACTCTGGGATGCCTTTGTTCATTCTCCTCACTGTTTTACATGTTCGGCTCCTTTCCCTCTTCTCTGGACAGCTGCATTGCCTTCATAACTGGCTTTCCAGCTTGTAGCTTTTCACTTTCTCACATGTCCCAGACACCATTGGTAGAAGGAGCTTCATAAAATGCAGCTTTACCTTACTTTTCAAAACTAGCAACAGTGACTTCAAGTCTCACACATTAAATAAACTGCCTAGACCTGGCACATGGAGGCTCTTCCATATGCCTCAACTTAATAGCCCCAGTTCTGTTTCTTACTTCCTCTCTGTAAGCAGGTTTGGTTGAATTCATTTCTGCTTTCCCTCCTGAGGACTTGTGTCCCTCGTGATGCCACCTCTTAAAATGTTGCATCCATCCTTCACAGTCTATGCCAAGACCTTTTCCAGACTATGTCTAAGGAAACATAATTTCTCCTTCTTAGGAGACACTCCTTTTTTCCACCCCAATATCATTTTGCTATGGTCTCTTCTTGCCTATGAATGAAATTTCACCTTCTTAGTTAACTGTATGTTCGTCTTTTACTACTTACATGATTATAAGCTCTTATAAAATAGGGGCCATTTTTTTTTCATCTTTGTTTTTTCTGCAATATTAACACTTTGGTCCTAAATTGAAGCACATCTCTTAGTCTGAATGAGAATCAAACTTATGTCATTTAGAGTGGTCCAACATCAACATAAAGGTCCAACATCAATATAAAATCTCTAAGAAGTCTTAATCCATGTGAGTACTTCCAAAGCAACACACTGAGATTAAGGTTAAGTTAAGTTGACAGCCAAGTATGCTGTATGACTATCCTTTAGATCACATAGCAGGGCTATTTCCCTCAGGATGGAGAACTTCCAATTTTAGATACAACTTTGATATATTCTTCTATATGTTCTTTAGCTATAAGAAATGGGCTTTCCAAACATGCCCTAAAACATTCTTGAATGTTTTCATGGTATATTGCCCACGTGTGATTTATATGACAACAGTATTCATATGCTTATCACATCATGTCTTATGTGACAGTGCTTTTTTCATCTTATTTGCCTAGAATCGAACAGATGTCCAGTGCCAGCACCGATGGCAGAAAGTACTAAACCCTGAGCTCATCAAGGGTCCTTGGACCAAAGAGGAAGATCAGAGAGTAAGTTCTTTATTCGTTGGTGTGTGAATCACAATTACAAATAGCCCCCAACATTGTTGAATATTTCCCAGCTTGAAGAAACAGGTAAAGTGTACAAATAGGAAGTTGAGGTCTCTATTCCCATATTTCCCATGAATGAAAGAAGATTTTTAGAAATTTTCTAAAGATAACATGAAGAATGATTACACTGACTCATTACATAACATTAAAACATAGGTTATTTTTGTGTGTTTATCTGAAGGTGATAGAGCTTGTACAGAAATACGGTCCGAAACGTTGGTCTGTTATTGCCAAGCACTTAAAGGGGAGAATTGGAAAACAATGTAGGGAGAGGTGGCATAACCACTTGAATCCAGAAGTTAAGAAAACCTCCTGGACAGAAGAGGAAGACAGAATTATTTACCAGGCACACAAGAGACTGGGGAACAGATGGGCAGAAATCGCAAAGCTACTGCCTGGACGGTAATAATATGTCAAAAAATATATTGACTGGGAAGAATGAGGGAACGGGTATGGAACATTCTGTTTTAAAATGTATGGTGAGTGAATTACGTTTTGTTGATGGTGCATGTTTCATTAGATAAACCAGATCCATAGCTTTTAAAACTGGAAGAGTCTTTAGAGGTTATCTGGTTCAGGACTTCCAGAATCCACCCAACGGTGAGCTTGAGCCAACTTTCCTCAGCCTCAATTGCCCCATTTGCAAAACGGGTTATAACCTACTTCTCAGGGCCAATGTTAGTACCAAATAAAATATATTGGAGCACTCTGTAAACTTCAAAACTCTAAACATGTAGAAGGAAACCAAGGATTAATAGTTTGGTCTGAGTTCATACAGCTAGTTGTGACCAGAAGGAGTTCAAGTACCATTTTCCTGATACCATGTTCATTTCATTATACCACTTGGCTTAATTTTTTTCTTTTGAATAAAGAAAGGCTGTATCTCTAGAATTATCATACTGCTTCCAGGTTTTTAAGTAATGTCGTTGTTATGCTTTCTTTTTCATGAACAAGCCATGAAAATGACCTCATTTTGAGGGATATCTTTGGAAGCTCATTTTTGTCCCACTTTCCCCATTTAAACAGTTTATAACAGATGTTTAATTGGGGAGATACTATTTATTATAAATCTTCATAAAAATATTGTAAGATAGGAAATATTTTAAATACTTTTATTCATCAGCTTCATGACCCAAAGTGGAGAAAGGGTCATTTCAAAGAAGGCCATGCCTCTGATGGTCTATTCAGTATTCCCTTGTGATGTTCGGAAGCATTTCCTCTCTCTTGGTCCAGTATAAGCTCAGAGAATTCAAGAGGTTGATAAAGGGAGGCCTTTTCTCCCATATGGTCTGAGAGGATATGTTGTTGATTCTTTTAAAGTTTTAAGGGGCGATTGAACTTCCTCTTTCTTTAGCATGCATTCCCCCACCCCCACAGAAATAGTAAAAGAGAGGCTTAAAACGGTTTTGTTCTTTTTTTTTAATTGAGAAACTGTTTTCCTGAGAATTGAAAAACTTTAGTAAAAATGCTTTGCAGTTTAAAAATATATTGGGAGTTAGCCTCTTTCCTTTCTGGATACCATTTTTCATTTTTACCTCTGCCCGCTTTGGAACAATTTTAGGTGGTTTCTGAAATGTGGGAGGATTTTTTACTCAAAATCTCTAGCTAGTACTGTTCTAGATAAAGAGTAGATGTTGAGGCAGCAGCAACATCATTGTTGCTCACCAAACTTTAGTGAGTGCCTATTGTGATGTGTCTGTCAGTCCACAGCTCAAAGGAGTAATTTTCTAGAACAACCAGGACTTTAAGTTGTATTAGAGTCTTGTACCACAGTCAGAATAAACAGGAAGGGTATTGTATTGAAAATACACTTAACAAGGAAAGACAAATGTCTAAAAGATTTCAAAATTTGTATAAAACTATATAATTTCCATATTATGTAATTTAGAGAAATCTATGGATTTTTAATTAGTTAATTGGGGTAGCATGCTTTTAAGGAGGTAGAGAAGACAGAAGCAAAAAAATAAAAAAAATAAAAAAAAACACTAGTACTGGACCAAAAGAAAAGTCTCTGTTAGAAACAGTTTTCTGTCAACTAACTGTAATCTGAGTTGAAATTGTTGTTTGTAAAATGAATATGTGATATATTTCTGTGCAGAACTGATAATGCTATCAAGAACCACTGGAATTCTACAATGCGTCGTAAGGTCGAGCAGGAAGGTTATCTGCAGGAGTCTTCTAAAGCCAGCCAGCCACCAGTGACCACAAGCTTTCAGAAGAACAGCCATTTGATGGGCTTTACGCATGCTCCACCTTCAGCTCAACTCCCTCCAAGTGGCCAACCCTCAGTTAACAGTGACTATCCCTATTACCACATTTCTGAAGCACAAAACGTAAGCCATTCCTGAGCTTTCAGTTTAATGAGAGAGATGGTTATTTTATTACTAGTTCCAGGTAATAATGATAATTTCTAGTGAATACTTAGTTTTCACAGACATGATTATGATCAACTGAGAAGGGTAGGTGTTGTTATCCCTAACATGAATCCAGAAATGAGGATGTTAAGTGATTTGTCCAGGGTTACACAGCTCATAGGGATTGTCCAGACGAGAATCCAGGTTGTTTGGTTTTAACTTGCTGCTTCAAGTCTAATTTGAAGTTAGCTTTTGAATGTAAATTTACTTAACAAGGTATTACTGAAAAAGAATGAGGGCACGGAGGTGCAGTTGTATCTAGTACTTTTCTTGGCCAAAATAAAAAGTGAATGTAATATTACATTTACAGGGGAAATAGTTTGACACTGAAATTTAACAGATGATTGTAAGTTCAGCTCTGGTAGTGATCTAGGTGAAAGGTCTTAATTTATTCATTCAATAATAAGTGTTTACCTTCTTACTGAGAATCAAGAGCAGTTTCGTGACTGACATCTGATGTTTTTTATCCTCCTTTGAATCAGTGTGATTCTTCATTTTTTGATATTTATATTTATGGAAAGAAATTGTCATAATGGGTAAGAAAAGAATAAAGAGAAAAAAATCAAGATTGCAAGACTTGAATCTTAAAATTAACAATAATAAATGGTGAAATTTATCCAAGAATTCAGAGCTCATAAGCAAATTCTATGCAAAACATATTCCCAAGAAGTTTTTACTTTATCTGTCTATTCTGTAAATTTGACTGCTACTGCTGCTAAGTCGCTTCAGTCGTGTTCGACTCTGTGCGACCCCATAGACAGCAGCCCACCAGGCTCCCCCGTTCCTGGGATTCTCCAGGCAAGAACACTGGAGTGGGTTGCCATTTCCTTCTCCAATGCATGAAAGTGAAAAGTGAAAGTGAAGTCGCTCAGTCATGTCCGACTCCTAGTGACCCCATGGACTGCAGCCCACCAGCCTCCTCTGTCCATGAGACTTTCCAGGCAAGAGCACTGGAGAGGGGTGCCATTGCCTTCTCCAATTTGACTGCAGACTTTCCTAAAGAGTCTCAGATGAATGAACTATCCTAAGAGCTGCTGTACTCTTTACTAAAAAAACTCATAATAATTCACAGAAAAATATTTTCATTTATAAACAGCTAGTGCCAGCTGTTTTTGGCATCAAAACTTCATTCATACACTCATGAATGTGTTTCAGATTATATTTTTCTTTCCAATTTTCTCTAAGGAATACTTCCTGTCATAATTAATGAGCATTTAAATTTTTTTTCACTACGTTGCTTTGATATTATTAAATGTTTGGCTAAAATTTCAAATTAGAATTGGATTTTATTTATTTTGCTTTGTGAATTTTATCAGAAAAGTGCTTTTTTTTTTCTTAGTCTTAGAGTGAAACTTGAGGAAGCCAACAAGTCCCTTGAAGCATATGTAACCATGAATGACTCGGCCTTTGTTTTGCATTTTTGATGTAGGTCTCCAGTCACGTCCCATATCCTGTAGCATTACATGTAAATATACTCAATGTCCCTCAGCCAGCTGCTGCAGCTATTCAGGTAAGCCCACTGTAAGATCATTTCATAAAGAAGCTCATTAGTTGCTCAAGGCACAGCTCTGGTTCTTTCATCCAAACACTTATTTCCACCTAATCCACTGAAGTTAAAAAAAAATGGGTGGAGTTCTGGCCAGCAGTCTACACTTCCGGATTGAATTAGCACGGGAATCTCTGGTTCTCTGATGTTGAAAGTTGAAACAGTCCCTCTGTCAGCATCTCCTTGAGCCTCATGTTTCACATCCCTCCCTTATGTCTGGGATAACATTCACAGAGATTTCTATAGTGGCCAGATTCGGTTGGCGTTGGTTCCATGCCAGGGTTCTTTGGGTTCTGTGTGGGTCCCTTGTGAACCACAGGCCATGACCATTGTATTTACAGCTACCAACCAGGCCTTTGTGTTTTTTTCTTGCTTAACTTTTCATTTCAGAGACACTATAATGATGAAGACCCTGAGAAAGAAAAGCGAATAAAGGAGTTAGAGTTGCTTCTAATGTCAACTGAGAATGAACTCAGAGAACAGCAGGCACTTCCAGTAAGCTGTCACTGCGTGCTTGATCCAAGCGGTGGATAATGGCTTGACCCCACTGTTCTTCTATATCTTTTCCGTTATCTTCTAACAATCACACTAATCAAGACTCCATATATCCACTAACAATGTTAAACATTAGAGGTTGCTTGTAATAAAATGCAATCAATATCACACTGTGTGTTGACTTGGAAGTCGTCCTTTTGTGTTGCCGTAGAACCTCAATATCCATCTGTGAGTCTCTTCCTCATTCTTTTTTTTTCTTCAGAAGGACTATAATCAATTTAGTGAGTAGCAGAGAAAAAACTGAAAATTTGCAATGTTTTTTTTTACAAAGCTGTGTGTCTGGTGCTTCAGACATTGAATTTTTTTCTATTACTTTTCTTAAGCTAGATTTTCATATTTATCATTTCAAACATAATTTGATGTATGCCCAGTATATCCATGTAAAAAAATATATATAAAATCTCTCCATAAACAAGTGACCCTCTTTTGTTTGCATGCACAAAAGCTGTGTGGACCATTATTGAATTTTGACATCTTTTCTAGTGACTGGACGAGAAACTGGGAAAGCAGCTTGTACTTTGTAACATATGTAGTTAACCAACAAAGAGAATAAAAGATACGATACCCAGTAGGTATCCTCAGGAGTAGATTTCTTTTTGGTTAAATAATAAAATGATTATGTGCCTTTGATAGTTCGACCACTTTTTAACTTTAGTTAATGTTTTGCAATTTCTCCTGTTGCGTGGTCATGCTGAAAGGAGACTTCTGTTAATTTGCTCTTCTGCTTTTGTAACCACGTTGATTTGGCAGCTCTTTACTGTATCAGTGCAATCTGTAGCATTAAAAAGGAATAGAAGACACAAGAATATACACAGATAAAAGAAACTCTAACTTTTGAATCTTCCAGCCCTTGTATAGGTTAGGGTGAGAATAATAGCCCACTTAATTCACAACAAACATTTATGGTCCTTTTGGAAATTATGTTCAAGTAGATCTTTAAGACAGTCCATGTGAGAGTTGTTCCTTATAACAGAGTTTCTCTGTTTGCAGTTTTAACAAAATGATGACAATGAAGGTCATCCATAGATGACAGGCTATATGCCACTACTAAAAAGTGGGGTCTTGCATTAATTAAAGGAAACATCTTGACAACTGTTTCATAGGCGCAAGTTCTGGATGATGCAATGGCTTTTATCTTTCCTCTAACAGCATCTGATACCTTATGCAACTTCATTGCTAAGTTCCTTCTCCCTTTCTTCTCCCTGCTCTTTCTTTATTCCCCCCACCCCCTCCTTAGACACAGAACCACACATGCAGCTACCCCGGGTGGCACAGCACCACCATTGCCGACCACACCAGACCTCATGGAGACAGTGCACCTGTTTCCTGTTTGGAAGAGCACCACTCCACTCCATCTCTGCCCGCGGATCCCGGCTCCCTACCTGAAGAAAGTGCCTCTCCTGCCAGGTGCATGATCTTCCACCCAAGCACCATCCTGGACAATGTTAAGAACCTCTTAGAATTTGCAGAAACACTTCAATTTATAGATTCTGTAAGTAGAATTTTTAAGGCAAGTTAATGTTTTGGGAAGAGGAATTAGGAAACCCACTTCTCAAATTGTGGCCATTTTCTGTAGTGAATATTGTGTTATTAGCATACAGTAATGTAAACATATAAGTGTGACTAGTTTTCCTGTGTTTCTTCAATATCTGATTTCTTAGGCTACCCACATAAAAGGTAGCTTTTCACACATTTCCTTCAAAATGCATATTTATAAAAAGAGTAAAGTCAATGACCTTTAAGTAGAGCTTGGGCTATAGGAATATTTGGATTATTTTAAACTTTTTTTTTAACTTTGTTTATTCCTTTGTGTTTTCCCAGAACTGTGCTTTGCTTTTGGATAGCTCATTAAGAATTATGTTAAGAAATACTTAGAACTTAAAGCAATCTTCCAGTGTGTTTGAAGTGGTAATAAATTCATTGGTGGTACATGGCTTTCTCCACAAACATTGATTATTGATTACTGGTCCCAACTAGTTCACTGACACAAACTATCTCGGGTGAAACAAACTTGAATTCAGCATCAGAAAAGCTGACAATTCATTTTCTTTGTTTCCCAGTTGATTAAAAAGCATTTATTGCATCCCCATCAGACAGAGGATGAGCATTGCCAAGATGTGCCAGCCAAGAGGTTTTCTTTTTGCTTTGAACTGCATGCAAATGATAGAGTACTGGGAGCTTCCTGCAGCGCCCGGGAGGGCCAGCCTCGAGGCAGGATGGGAGACACACCATGCCCTGTGCCAGAACAACTGTTTCAATCTCCAGGCTGTTTCACAGGAAGTCTAGCAAGGGGGCCAGGTGTTTTCTTTGCATTCAGCATCTTTCTCAGTGCTGTGTTACAGGTGATGGCACACACCGTGCACACACTGTCTCAAAGTTCTGTGCCTCCCACATTGTTTCAGGATGCTTCATCGTGGGGTGATCTCAGCAGTTTTGAATTCTTTGAAGAAGCAGATTTTTCACCTAGCCAACACGATGCAGGCAAAGCCCTCCAGCTTCAGCAGAGAGAGGGCAGTGTGAATAGACCTGCAGGAGAGCCTAGCACGAGGGCGAACAGACGCAAGTTGAGTGAGGGTTCACTTGACCTGCCCAAGCCCTTCCCTCCTGTGAGGCTCAGCACAATTCCACGGGTCATCCTTCGAAAAAAAGCGGGGCCAGGCCAGCCCCGTAGCCACTGGACACTCTAGTTCCTTGATACTTACTGACGTCAGCAGTTCAACTCCCAAGCGTTCCCCTGTCAAAAGCCTACCATTCTCCCCCTCGCAGGTAGAGCACAATTTCTGCACAGCTGTTACTAATTTTCAACAGACACCTGAGCCTTAATAATCTAGAAACTAATCCTTTGGAACAAATGACTAATTACTGTTGTCTTCACTGATTTCGTTCCATTGTTGCCTCTAGCTATTGCTAAGTCATACTGCCTCTGAGAGTTTAGGCTATCTGTAGACTGACTGATGATTTTGTCATAATTCTCTCTCTGACTTTCTGGTGATTTGAAGGATGGTTAGTTGCATGGGATGTGCATTTATTTCCTTCCGCACTGGAGTTTAACATTTCTCTTTCTTCCTCTCCCATCCCTTCCCTCCCTTTAAACACTTTAACAGATTTTCTGTCTCTTTGTTCACTTATTATTACATGATTCACTGACCCAGGGGAGGAGGGGACCAAATGTTTAGATAACATTTGAAATGCAACTAGACAATTTAAAGGTTCCAATCCATCTTTAAATGAAAAAATTTTGGAAGAAAATGAGGAACAAATGCTTAAGAAAAATAACGTACATTTTAATTTCACTTTCTCAACATTGGCTCTTCTGAGTCATGCCATAAGATTTTATTAGCACATTTTTTTTTGCTAATGAATGTTCTTACTTCATATAGATTTTTAAGGCATAGAAATTATAATTCTTATCAAAGATTTGTTCCTTAATTATGTAAACATTTGAAATTAATTTGGCACTTTAAAATATTTTTCCAGTTATGTCTGTTGAGTCTGTTTTAAGAACAACTCTAAGTATGAGCAAATGATATGCCCACTAAAAAACCAATCTTATTTTTCACTTGTATTTTCCAAATTCTGTTCTGGAGTATATTAGTTCTGTAAGACTTTAATGATATTCCAGAAAAATACCTAAATATACAAGTATGTAACTTTGGGAAACACTGAATTGAACAAAATTAAGGCAGTTTCTTTACTGCAGGATCTCTAAAAGTTTTAAATACACTAATGTGCATTGTGAATTTCCAAGAGATTGCAATATGTTTTCCAAATTTGTTTTACCTTGAAACCATTTGAGGAACACCTATTACTTTCCCAGAACATCAGTGTTTTGAGAGATACAGGTTATTACTCAATAATTTTCCACATAATGTCAATTTTATACAATGACATTTCCTAGATGACTAAAGAGAAAAAAAAAGTATGAAAGAAAAACAATGATTACTTTCCAAAAGAAGTCACTTCAACACTTTTAACGTTAATAAAAAGTGCATCTCATTCTCTTTCACTCATTCTCTTTAATGACAGGTGTCATTTATTGAGAATGCTTTCTTAGGATTTTGCAAGTTTTTTTTGGAAATCATATTCCAAATCTTGGGTGCAAAATTGAAATAAAACACTATGTGCTTGTTAACACCATTATTTCATATAGTGGGTCAGTAAAACATACCTATTTGTTAACATCGATTTTTAAATTGGGCTGAGTAAAGAATCACTGTTTAACTTAAGTATTTTTTTTCTTTCTTCTCGTATTTAGTTCTTAAATACTTCCAATAACCATGAAAACTTAGACTTGGAAATGCCTTCTTTAACTTCCACCCCACTAAATGGTCACAAATTGACTGTTACAACTCCATTTCATAGAGACCAGACTGTGAAAATTCAAAAGGAAAATACTATGTAAGTCCTTGTTTCAAGAAAAAAATTATTTATTTTATTTACTTATAGTTAATTAATAGAAAATAGTCCCCAAGTGTCTGATCTACTCATATGTGTATAATTTTACTGGTCCACTTTTATGTACATAATCATGTATATTTCCACATTGAATATGTCTGCCCTGGGCATGTTAGAGCTACCTGGAGGTAGAAGTGGGGGAGAATAAACTATCTTTTGTAGTTCACTTCACAATTTCCTATATATCTAGAGGAAGGTTTAATATAACTTTTCCATTCAGTTTTTCTGTTTGTTCAGTAAGTCTTTTTCATTGAAAACAAGATTTTCAACATCCTTTCCTCTCTAATTATAAACTTTGGAATAAGAATAAGTATGGTTCTTTACTTAGTTTATATTTTTAAATCTTATTTTTTCTTTCTGAAATTTATCTATCGATTGGGCCTGTTTTGCCATCTCCAGGAAAAGTATATGATTAAAAGCCAAGGAATGATTAAGCCATCGTTTATATTCAATAAAGGCTTAACCAATTCAAAAAAATGCCAGAGAACATCAATATGAATTGTAATAAGCCTTTTAAAAATGCAATTTTATTATTTCTGATACCATAAATACATTTTAAAAACAGTTTTAAAAACCTTTTAGTTTTCAGAGGTTAGCATGTTTTTTGTTGTGGATAGATAAAAGATAATGAATAGATAAAGTTGATTTGTAAATGACATCAGATCTTCATAATGCTTGTGTTCATTTTAAAGGCTTAGAGTCACTACATGTATTTTCAGAATGATTAAAGAAAGATGAGAAATATTTTAATGCTCTTAGTTTTGGTATGATAGTTTGAAATATTTGGAAATACATGATAGACATATTATCTTTTCCTTAATAATACATTCATCAGCATACCCTATTCTATATCAATAAGAATTTATTGTATTTAGTAGAAGAATATTACATTTAATAGGTACAGAAACATAAGGGACGTATGATCTTTCATATTGAACCAATTCTTGTTTTCTTTTTAAAGCTTCAGAACTCCAGCTATCAAAAGGTCAATTCTAGAAAGCTCTCCAAGAACTCCTACACCATTCAAACATGCACTCACAGCTCAAGAAATTAAATATGGTCCCCTGAAGATGCTAGTAAGTTCTAGTAAATTTCTTGGGTTTAGTCAGTATATTAATACAGATATAAAATTTCCTCTGATGCAAATGTACCCAATTTTTCCTTCAGCCTCAGACACCATCTCATCTAGTAGAAGACCTACAGGATGTGATCAAACAGGAATCTGATGAATCTGGGATTGTTGCTGAGTTTCAAGAAAATGGACAACCTTTACTGAAGAAGATTAAACAAGAGGTAGACATGGGATCCTTTGAAAAGAACAATCCTGCTGCCTTTGTTCCTCGTGGGCAGCTGGATGTGTCTGGCATGGGCACTGTGTAACACCATGTTCATACAATATTTTCATATAAGATGCTGTTAAGAGGTACAGCCAGGCTTGGCAGCATATGCATGCCACCTTGTAATTGGGAAGCCAAGCCACTTCTATTTCCTTCCTGTTTGAACAGAAAAGATGCTAGAAAGTATAGAGGAAAGAGAAGGAAGCAGCTTTGTATTGTACTTTTTAAAATCACTGATATAAAGATGGATAGATGACTGACTGATACATAGATGTTTAATTGTTGGATATCATGGAGAAATGAAACTAATAAAATAACGGTTTATTTAATTCAAAGTGTAAAAGAAAGGAAATCTAACTTGCCAAGATCAAAGTTTTAGCTTGGTGTCAAGAAGCATTTCCAGCAGGGTAGATACCGGGCCTTTTGAATTTATTTTCATATAAGGATAAGAGGTTGAGAGATTGGCCAGAGACTGACTTTTTCTTCAGCTTTACTGAGATATAATTGACAAATAAAATTATAAGACATTTAAAGTATACAATATTTTGATATACATGTACTTTGTGAAAGGATTCTCCCCCATTGAGTTAGTTAACATATATCTATTACCTCACATATTTACCTTTTTTCCAGTGAAAACATTTAATTAAGTTCTGCTACTGCTGCTAAGTAGCTTCAGTCGTGTCTGACTCTGTGCGACGCCATAGATGGCAGCCCATCAGGCTCCCCTGTCCCTGGGATTCTCCAGGCAAGAACACTGGAGTGGGTTGCCATTTCCTTCTCCAATGCATGAAAGTGAAAAGTGAAAGTGAAGTCGCTCAGTCATATCTGACTCCTAGCGACCCCATGGACTGCAGCCCACCAGGCTTCTCTATCCATTGGATTTTCCAATTAAGTTCTACTCTTAGCAAATTTCAACTATACAATATTGTATTATCAGCTATACTCACCACGTTACCCATTAGATCCTCAGACTTTATTCATCTTAGGGAAATTGACTCTTGAATATAACTGTTTCTTGGGAAGTTCTAGCTCTAGAAACAACAAAGCACTTCCTGTTTGCTTTTAGGTGGAATCTCCAACTGATAAAGCAGGAAACTTCTTCTGCTCAAACCACTGGGAAGGGGATAGTCTGAACACTCAGCTGTTCACACAGGCATCGCCTGTGGCAGACATGCCAGTAAGTACACACCCATGTTATAAGATGTTGGTGGCTCACAGAATTCTGTGTGTGGCATGTGGGACCATTGTGGTTTTGGCACTCTTTCATGCATCATGCTACTGCTGCTGCTGCTAAGTCGCTTCAGTTGTGTCCGACTCTGTGCGACCCCATAGACAGCAGCCCACCAGGCTCCTCCGTCCCTGGGATTCTCCAGGCAAGAACACTGGAGTGGGTTGCCATGGCCTTCTCCATTGTGTGAAAGTGAAAAGTGAAAGTGAAGTCGCACAGTCGCGTCCAACTCGTAGCGACCCCATGGACTGCAGCCTACCAGGCTCCTCCATCCATGGGATTTTCTAGGCAAGAGTACTGGAGTGGCTTGCCATTGCCTTCTCCGTCATGCATCATACTTCTCAATATTCTCTCACATGATTATTTTCTTATGATCATTAATGTTGAATATACGGTGAGATTTTGTTCATGTGTTGGAAACAGATTCTGTTCTACTGCAGACCTGTTTGTTGTTTATTCACTCATGAGTTGAGAGTCCTGGCCACTTAAAAAAATCTACGGCATGGAAATACATATTTTCATGAAAACAATGCTAATTTTTACATTATCTTTTAATTTACTTATTTTTCTTCTAAAAGTAGTACAAGTTTCTCCTACTATCTGAAAGTAGAGCATTCCTGTGAAACCTTTGGTGGTGGTTCAGTCACAAAGTCATGTCTGACTCTGGTGACCATATGGACTTTAGTCCGCCAGGCTCCTCTATCCATGGGATTTCCCAGCCAAGAATACTGGAGTGGGTGGCCATTTCCTTCCTCAAGGGATCTTCCCAACCCAGGGACTGAACCCATTCTCCTGCATGGCATGCGGATTCTTTACCACTGAGCCACCATAAAGCAAAGAAGTAGTTTACCTTAGGACTTATCTTACTAACAGGTGCAAAAAATAAATCGAATTTTAGAAAACAAAACAAACAAATAGAAACAGACTCAGAGATACAGAGTACAAGCTAGTGGTTGCCAGAGGAAAAGGGGTGGGGGGAGGATGAAATAGGTGAAGAGGTTTACGAGGTACAGACTCCCAGTTATAAATATTACAGGAATATAATGTATAGCACCTGGAGAATCCCACGGACAGAGGAGCCTGATCGACTACAGTCCACGGGGTCACTAAGAGTCGGACATGACTGAGTGACTAACACTTTCATTCTTCGCTTTCAAAATGTAGCACAATAAAGATAGTATTTTATAATAACTGTGTATGATGTATAATATATAAAAATATCTAGTGTTATACATGTTGTACATCAGAAACGAATATATTTTAAAGCAACTGTGCGTCAGTAAAAAAATGAATAAAAATAAATAAATTGAGATGAAGATGCTCATACCAGTTCTAAACTGTGGCACTTGATGCTGAGCTGCTGAGTGTACTGCCTGGGGAAGGAACTTGCTGGTGCCACTCTAGCTACTCAGGGTGTGTGCTGCCTCTATAATGCTGCTGCTGCTGCTAAGTCACTTCAGTCGTGTCCGACTCTGTGCGACCTCATAGACGGCAGCCCGCCAGGCTCCCCCATCCCTGGGATTCTCCAGGCAAGAACACTGGAGTGGGTTGCCATTTCCTTCTCCAGTGCATGAAAGTGAGAAGTGAAAGTGAAGTCACTCAGTCATGTCCGACTCTTAGCGACCCCATGGACTGTAGCCTACCAGGCTCCTCCATCCATGGGATGTTCCAGGCAAGAGTACTGGAGTGGGGTGCCATTGCCTTCTCCGGCCTCTGTAATAGTTGGCTGCAAAACAAAAGCAAAAATTCTCTTTGGATTTCTATTGGCTAGCCGTTCATGAAAATAACTACTAATGTAGCACTTTCATCAAAGTGAAGTGGTGTGAAGTGAACTTTTGAACAAGGGATACCTGTATTTCCTCCTTCTTAAGTTGTCTCCTGTTTGGTTTTATGAAGCATCTGAGTGTGTGCATGCATGCTTAGTCCTGTCTGACTCTTTGTATGTAGCAAATGCCCTTTATCATACACAATGTTGCATTGCTCTGGTTACAACCATTTTTTATTTTATTTTATTTTTTAACCATTTTTTAAAACAGACTATTTTTCAGAGCAGTCTTAAGTTAGTAGCAAAGTTGAACAAAAGATACAGAGATTTTCTGTGTATCCTCACCCTCACATATGCACAGCCTCCCCTTTAGCAACATCACCCACCAGAGGGTTACATTTGTTACAACTGATGAGCCCACATTGACACATGGTCACCCTAAACCCATAGTTTATCTTAGAGTTACTCTTGGTGTTATACCTTCTATGTATTTGGACAAATTTATACTGACACTTATCCGCCATTAAGGCAATGGCATTCCACTCCAGTACTCTTGCCTGGAAAATCCCATGGACGGAGGAGCCTGGTAGGCTGCAGTCCATGGGGTGGCTAAGAGTCCGATACGACTGAGCTACTTCACTTTCACTTTTCACTTTCATGCACTGGAGAAGGAAATGGCAATCCACTCCAGTGTTCTTGCCTGGAGAATCCCAGGGACCAGGGAGCCTGGTGGGCTGCTGTCTACGGGGTCGCACAGAGTCAGACACGATTGAAGCGACTTAGCAGCAGCAACAGCAGCATAGTATAGTAGCGGAGAAGGCAATGGCACCCCACTACAGTACTCTTGCCTGGAAAATCCCATGGACGGAGGAGCCTGGTAGGCTGCAGTCCATGGGGTGGCTAAGAGTCCGACACCACTGAGCGACTTCACTTTCACTTTTCACTTTCATACATTGGAGAAGGAAATGGCAACCCACTCTAGTGTTCTTGCCTGGAGAATCCCAGGGACGGGGGAGCCTGGTGGGCTGCCATCTATGGGGTCGCACAGAGTCGGACACGACTGAAGTGACTTAGCAATAGCAATAGTATAGTAGAAGGTAGTTTCACAGCCCTGAAGGTCCTCCGTGTTCTGTCTAATTATCCTTCCATCCCCCTCAGCTTCTGGCACTCACTGATCTTTTTAGTCTATAGTTTTGCATCTTGCATAATGTTATATAATTGGAATCATACAGTATGAAGCTTCCTGACTAGCTTCTTTCATTTCATAATATGCTCTTAAATGTTTTCTGTGTCTTTTCATAGCTTGCTGTTTTGTTTTCCTTTTTTGTTTTCCTCTTAGTTAAAAGTTTGTAATTTGTGAATGATTACCCTTTTCTCTTTTGAAGAAGCAGAGGTAATAGCAATTGCTAATATTTATTCAGTGTGTACAAAGTGGTGATTAATATTCTCAGAGCTTTAGATGCATTAACTCAGATATCTAACCCTCACAAGTACCCTACAAGGTCAGTAACATTGTCATTTCCATTATACTAGTAGGGAAACTGAGGTATGAGGAGGCTTAGTCACTTGTTCAAGATTGTATAGCCTATAAATGGTGGTTCTGGGTTAGAACTTTGGTTCTAAATTCCATTCTTTTCACCTTTAAACTATACTACCATTAATCTGTAACTCGAAAAGATTTCTTACCATTATATGAAATGAACAGTTCTCTCACCAGAGCTTAGTAAATCTTTCATTTTAAAGCTGTGTCTTTATTAACTCATTTAGCAGATGTTTTTGAGTGCCCTGCCTCATTCCTGGAACTGTGTGGGACCTCGAAGCTTTTTGTTTTAGTGATGTTTGCCAGTGGGATGAGGGTTAGTGCAGAGTTGAGTTCTTCATTTAGCTCATTGGGAAGAGAATTTCTGGCAGATACCTGCATTTTTTTTCCTGCTAATGTTTGTCAACTCATAGTAATCTACTCTTTCAAGTGTTAGAATTCTGTCATTCCCTTATTATCCTAACTCATTTCAATTTCAAATTATTCTCTTTTCCTTTAGAATATTCTTACAAGTTCCGTTTTAATGACGCCAGTATCAGAAGATGAAGACAATGTTCTCAAAGCATTTACAGTACCTAAAAGCAGGTCCCTGGCAAGTCCCTTGCAGGTAATTACTATTCCAGCATTGGTATCTAAAAAGTCATTCACTATAAAACTTTAAAAAACAAACAAACAAACAACATTTTAGACGTAGTGGAGTGATGCTTTTAAATAATTTCCAATGTTTAAAAAACAGGAGATTCCTTGTTGCCACTCATATGAGACTCACTGAAAATTTTTTTATTAGAGCAGGCTTCCAAAGAATGATGAAGTGAAGCATTTCTTACTGTGACTGAGACTAAGACTGTTAATCACATGTAACAGTATCTCTTTCTTCTGCTTTTAAAGGTTTTATTAAATAATTGATATAGTTTACTTTTAGTTTCAAACTTTTTACTTTTTCTGTTCCCTCACTAAGCCATCAAAGCTCAGACCTTGTTTAGATTTTCAAATAAGTTTGAAATTAGATAGCTAGAAAAGAATTACAATGTATTTGACTATCAGAATGAGAAAGTCAACTGTCAGTGTTATGTGGCTAATCTCTAGCTGAACATCTGCTCTCAGGTTTTAATATCAAAAGAGATTTACCTTTTTCTGAAGTAGGTGTATGTTGATGAAATACAACAAATTCCAAATTAATCCTGAACCAAATGTAAATAAGAATGCAAATTTGCTCCCTTAAGTTATTTACAGTGGTTCCCAACATTAAATAACACAATACCCAGTCACCTGCAGAGCCCTCGCTTCATCCCCGCCTTGCCACACTGAGGGAAAAACCATAAACCCTGGAGCATATAGAGAACCTGGATTCAGAAGTGAAAAGTCGTATTTGTCCTGTGAGGGAAGGCACCGTATAGACGGTATGATCTGAAAGAGTATTGTGTTCCTGAATGGGCTTTCTAGTCACTGCGATAGGCCTGCACTCTCCAAATTATGAGAATCTTAAAACTCCCCCCTTTAAAGCATTTGTGATATTTAGCATTATTTTAAAGAAATGCAAATACAGCTGTAAGGGCTGTAGGCACACTTTGTGTCTTAATTCCATCAGATTGCTTTCCTTGTGGCTTCTGTCTGATCCAACTGCTTTGATGAAAGGTGACCACTGACTGGAGTGTGGGCTAGGGAAAGACAGTCCTTGAGGGGATCCAGAGTCTTCCCTGAGTTGATCAGGCCTGGGTAAAAGTGTGAAGAAGTCTCAGAATATGGCACAGAATTGGGAGATGAGGAAAAGAACAAACTCTGCATAAGGGGGGACCCAGAAAGGAGATTAGAAGAATGCAAAGGTCACCCATTACAAAATTTTACCTAGATCTGCTCCTAGATCCAGAATGAAAATGCTTTTTTTGTTTGTTTTTCTTGCTTTCTTCCTCCCTGAATTTTTTGGCCCTGGGTTTCCAGAGGATAAGGATTTGGCTAGTGTGCTCCACTCCAGTACTCTTGCCTAGAAAATCCCATGGACAGAGGAGCCTGGTAGGCTGCAGTCCATGGGGTCTCGAAGAGTCAGACATGACTGAGCGACTTCACTTTCGCTTTTCACTCTCGTGCATTGGAGAAGGAAATGGCAACCCACTCCAGTGTTCTTGCCTGGAGAATCCCAGGGAGCGGGGAGCCTGGTGGGCTGCCGTCTATGGGGTCGCACAGAGTCGGACACGACTGAAGTGACTTAGCAGCAGCAGCAGCAGCAGCAGCGTGAGTGCATTAATTAAGTTGTTTTATGTAATTTTGTAGCCTAGGCTAGGATCTTACTTATATTTATAGTAGTAAGAAAAAGTGCATTCTAAGTGCTAAATTGCAACATGTAAATATATTTGGAGACAGTTGTCATTATGAAGTTGAAAACCCCTGATTCTTTCCCTAAAACTAAATCCTAAAGCTTTTGGCCTAACCAGATAGTGTTCAGCAAAACCTAAATCTAAACTTTTATGCAAATATAAAATATATTGAGCCAAACACAGTACAGATATCAAATATATATTATATAAAAATTTGGCAACAATATCAGTGTTTATAAAAATAGGTTGGCTAATTCTTACCTTAAATGTTTTAATGCTATTGAATTAAAAAAATAATCAATATGGAACTTTATTATCATTATATATTTTTTTCATTATATTTTATTTAATGAAAATATTGGGTTGGCCAAAAGGTTTATTCAGGTTTTTCCATAACATCTTTTAAGCAAACTTCTTGGCCAACCCAATATTCCTCATCCTTGAAGCTCAGTAGCTCTTTTTTATTAATTATTTTTATTTATTAATTATTAAGTAGCGACTTCAATTTCACTTTTCACTTTCATGCATTGGAGAAGGAAATGGCAACCCACTCCAGTGTTCTTGCCTGGAGAATCCCAGGGATGGGGGAGCCTGGTGGGCTGCCATCTATGGGGTTGCACAGAGTCGGACACGACTGAAGCGATTTAGCAGCAGCAGCAGCAGCTCTGTTTTTATTAATCTATATTTTCTAGCGTATCAATGAGTCATATTTGGTACTCTTCAGATTCTATCATTGTATACTGAGATTAATCCACCTACATACATCAAATGGTGAAAGTAACAGTTGTTAACTCCACCCACCTAGAGAATTGACACCACAAGCTGATTTTGGAGTCAATGCTTTCATATACACTATATGGTTTTACTGATGTACACCACTCAAATATATTTTAATAACTTGCTATAATAACTAATTCATTTTAAGAGTGAACAGCACTTACGAAGTATCTCCTTCATTTTGTGTCATGGAAACCTAACTTCTAATACCATAGAAATATATTATTTCTAAGATGTTTGAAATTAGAAAATGCATCAGGTCATTCTAAATATTTAAGCATATATTGCCTATATTCCATATAAACCTGACTCAATAATATTTATATAGATTTTTAAGCAATTTGGTAATCTTTTTGTTAAAACCATTATGATCTGTCATATATTTCCACTGATAATTCAATTTGACCTAATTGGACAGATTTTTCATGCATGGTACTATTGAACATATTGTGCATTTGTTAAATGACCTGGCTATTCAACTTGAGTACTTTATATAATCTAGAAACTTTATAACTTGTACCTTTCATAAATATATCAAATGTTAAATGGGATTTTATCCAAACAACCTAGACATTTTGTTAGAGTGCATTTAATTAAAACAACTAAATTTGACTCCTAAAATATTTTAAAATTCAGATACTTCTAAAATATGAAATGTTGAAATGATTGTCCATCTAACTGACTAAATACATTTGCTTAGGCACAAGAAAAGTTTATTGAAGACTACCCTAACAGTGCAGTTCTGTGTTCTGTCATTTCAGCGTTAATGATCCCTGGCTTAATTATACCCACAACACTTTAAATAGAGCAGTTGTTGTTTTGAGGCCCCAAATATTGGGATTTTATAGTTAAGATTCTAACGCACATGTAAACGCATATGCTTATACATATGTGCCTGCATGTGTGCTGGCTCACTTCAGCCATGTCCGACTCTGTGACTTCATGGACTGTAACCTGCTAGGCTCCTCTGTCTGTGGGATTCTCCAGGCAAGAATACTGAAGTGGGTTGCAAGGCTGTCTTCCAGGGGATCTTCCTTACCCAGGGATTGAACCCTGTGTGTCTTACGTCTCTTGCATTGGCAGGAGGGTTCTTTACCACTAGCGCCACCTGGGAAGCCCTGCTTATACATGAATACATGTAATAGCTACATTTCCTTCGTCTCCATTTCCCCAAGGTACTGTGATCTTTTAGTGGGAAATGGTATGTGGAGACCAAACTCAGGCTGCTAGATATGCCCATGTGTTATGTGGCATATTATGTGTTATGCCACATTACACATGGGCATTAACATATGTTAATAGCTTGAGCTTTCCATGTATCCCCTAGTCCATAATGTTTAGAGGCAAGTATAAGCCATTATGCACAAACAATGTTATATTTGTTTTTGAAATTATTTATGCTTGATCTTTTTTTAAAAGGAATTTGCAGCAGCTGCAAAATAGTATAGTTGGATTTCTCCTTCTTTTTTTTTAGATGCCTTAACTTTAAAAACAAACAGGGACAGGACTCATAATAAAAATGTTCTGAGACTTTTTTGATATTTGTGTCTTTCAGGTAGCTCAGAATATGTGAGATTTTCAGATCATTGTGCCATTTTCTCCATGTTGTATGGTAGTAGAGAATGGAGTCTAGAAGCTTATAAAATGATCACAAATGAGGAAATAGATATTCAGCTTAAAATACTTGCAGTTTGGGATAGAAAAGGCAGGTTCACTGTGGAACCCTTCTGGATCCTGCTGTTTGAAAGTTACTCTGAAAGAGCCCAAGACTGGCAGACAGACAGATAGACAGACACAGACACACACACACACACACACACACGTGCGCGCGCCATGCACAGAACTCCCTCAGTAGGGAGAAAAGAGCTGCCTGTGCTTTCGATTTGCTTTACATTTTGAAATAAATACATTTTGCTAATAAACATTTCCTAAGGTAAACATTTTCATTGGTAGATCTGAAACTACACTTAAGTTAAAAGCCTCTGAACTTGTGTATTTTTCTCTTAAATTATAATTTTCTTTTATTCCTGTTTAAAACCCAAATGTAAAAGATGTGTTCATATGCTTTTTACTCACTCTCTTTCCTCTTTTTTGTAACCACAGAGTGACAGCCTTAAATTTTAATTTCCTGACTTGGCTTGTCTTTGCCTTACTTTTTTAAAAGTGAGTTTAATTTAAGTAAATTTCTCAAGCTATTAATACTTAAACACATTTGCACAGTATCAAAGAATCTTACAGTATTATTGCAAGCAGCTGAAACTCACTTTTCCAGTTCCATGTGCTTTGGATTGCTCCTAACTTCATATGAATTGTTTATGAATTTTTCAAACAATGAGGCAAACCCTTTTTGCTTGATCAGCATGGCTAAGAAGTATAATACACTAGCATGCACATAACAGGCACCTGGGTTCTAATCCAGACTTCCCCAGTTTCTAATTGCATGTTTTTAATTCATTAATTTCTTCAAAAAAAAATGCTCATCTGTACATTGGGGACTGTAGTTTGTCCTCCATGTATCATACAGGGTTGCTGTGAAGATCAAGTGGATATAGTATTACTTTCAAAATGACAGCACACTTGCCAGTGTACATTGGTGGTACCTATTTTAGATAGTCCCTGTCCTTAGAAGGAGAAGGTAATGGCACCCCACTCCAGTACTCTTGTCTGGAAAATCCCATGGACAGAGGAGCCTGGTAGGCTGCAGTCCATGGGGTTGCTAAGAGTCAGACACGACTGAGCAACTTCACTTTCATTTTTCACTTTCGTCCATTGGAGAAGGAAATGGCAACCCACTCTGGTGTTCCTGCCTGGAGAATCCCAGGGATGGGGGAGCCTGGTGGGCTGCTGTCTATGGGGTCGCACAGAGTCGGACACGACTGAAGTGACTTAGCAGCAGCAGTAGCAGTCCTTAGAAATGTACGCAAGGAGGCTTCACCAACAGCAGGTCCACTTGCACTGAGGTGTATTATTTCCTCTCACATGTTCTTTCTCATTCCTTCTTCCACTCTGGCAGAACTGTGTCAGTGGGTCACCAAAAGAGATTGCTGGTTCAACTGATTCCTGAAAAAAAGTTAGTCAGATCTCTTCGGTATTATGGAGATCAAACAACTGATTTACTGGTCTTCTCTATTTTTCTGCTGCCCTTGTTGGCATGTCAACAGACAGAGAAACAGTCCGTCTCCGTGTGACATAGATCTTTCCAGGCATTTCTTAGTGTTGGTATGCTGTTGTTGACCTGCTTCCCTGGATACCTCTGTGTTCACTTAGTTCTCCCTTGGGTCACTTTTTTCCCACTTGTCCTGGCAAGGTTTCATATAGCTGTTAGTAATATTTCAGCAGCCTGCTTTCAATATATCTTATAAAATAACTTTGCCATGTAGAGTTTGGGGATGAACTGGAAAGGCTAAATGAGTGAGGAAGGAAAGTTGAGCTCAAATTCAGAGTGCCCTACCCCAGAGAGTACAAGACCTGGATTTTTTTTTGTTTGGTTGGGTTTGGTAAACACTGTGATATTGGATTTTCCTTGGGCCAGCAAAGGTATAATTGCTTTAATTGGCACTTGCTTTAATCTTGATAGTTAAAACCAATACATTACTAAGGAAAGAGGTTTTCTTCCAAAAAATTGTGACACCTGAGGTTATGTGATTAAAACTGTTGGGAAATCTATCAACAAGTAAGATGAAAAGATCCCTAGAGACACTGGGGACAAACTCCAAATTTGGAGAAAGACCATTCTTTGTAGTAATTGTTAGCTTAGGTCTGGTGGCATGTGGAAGCATGTGGATGGGGCACCCCCCCAGCACCATCTGCACCTTTGATCCCTTAACTTTTAGGGCTCTTTTCTATGAAAAGTTATCAATCCTGAAGTTGGGTACATTCGATTGTTTTGGCAGCATTTATGCATAGGAAAAGTCTTACCTCAGTGACCCTTCGTCTCAGGTTTATTCTTGACTTTTAAGATACAACTAAAGATTTCTACATTATCTCTTATAATGAATGCATTTTAAAAGATGCCTCTTTGAGAATGAGTTCTGATTTTTAGAATTTTAATTCTGTGGCTTCCATGATAGCTCAGTTGGTAAAGAATCCTCCTGCAAGGCAAGAGACCCAGGTTCGATCCCTAGGTTGGAAAGATCCCCTGGAGAAGGGAAAGGCTGCCCACTCCAGTATTCTGGCCTAAAGAATTCCATGAACTGTATAGTCCATGGAGTTGCAAAGAGTCAGACACAACTGAGCGACTTTCACTTCACTTTCACTTTAAAAGTCTTTTCTATGGATATATTAAATGGAAAGATCAAATAATTCTTGTCTTTTGGACACCGTCTATGTCTGCTATTATTTTAAAAAATGAAACAGAGAAATGTAAAACCATCTCATAAGTTGCTTTGGTTTTACAAAATCATTCTTCTATGACTTACACAAGTTTCTTAAGAGCTTTGTAAATTGTACAGCACATACCCTGCCAAGGCTGTTGATATCAGCAGTTATTGTGTGAAGTTGCTCTATGAATGTCACAACAATAGTGGTTCTTGTTTAGCGTGATGAAAAAAACCATTCATATTCTTAGTGAAAAATATGAGGATAATCTAATTCCGACAGAAAATCACCTGTGGACATGGTTTTATCTCATTTGATTTCTTCTGTTTTCTGCCGAGGATCAGAGTATTTATTTAAAGTGCTTCAGCAGGATATCCCAGTTAGAGCTCTGACAGTCTGTTTACGGTTCATCTCTGCCCAGGGGCGATCAAAGGTACATTGTGGATAAGTAAGATGACTCGCTGGCAAGAGGAGGAGGATGTGTGTCAAGATTATTAACTTTGAAATGAATTAAGGTAGAGTGACATGTCTGCAACAGCACCATAGGTTAATCATTTAACAAGGATTCGTGTGCAGAAATTCTTACCAATTCTTTAGTGTAAGTGCAACTAACATTTAAGGAGAGGGAATAAGGAGGATGCACAAGGATCTATTTGACAGTATTAAAAAAAAATCCTTCTAGCATGAAGACATTTAATCTTCCTTTGTCCCAACTATTCTGTCTCCTTGAAAAGTTGGCCCAGGACCCCAAGGCTTCAAGGTAAGGAGGGAGAAAGAAATCACAAGAAGGGGAAGCTGCCCTTTTGGGTAGTGGACTTCAACATTTCTTTTCTTACCCAGTACTTTCTGCTCTTACTTTGCTTTCATGAAGTAGGTTTGTGATTGCTCTGACCAGTTTTTCCGTTCATGGTTGCAAAAAGTATTAGCTTTATACTTTCATGATGCAGAAAAGGAGCTGTCCACTCAATGTGCTTGCCTTTTTGTTCCGGTCTGTTTTTCTTGCACAGAGTGGGTACTGTGTCCTGGTGTCTTTCTACACCGGGAGATTTAGGTGTTCCAAGTCATCTTGTCCACTCTAGGCTATGACCCTCAGGACTTCAGATCAGATCAGATCAGTCACTCAGTCGTGTCCGACTCTTTTCGACCCCATGAATCACAGCACACCAGGCCTCCCTGTCCATCACCAACTCCCGGAGGTCACTCAGACTCACATCCATCGAGTCAGTGATGCCATCCAGCCATCTCATCCTCTGTCGGCCCCTTCTCCTTCTGCCCCCAATCCCTCCCAGCATCAGAGTCTTCTCCAATGAGTCAACTCTTCGCATCAGGTGGCCAAAATACTGGAGTTTCAGCTTTAGCATCATTCCTTCCAAAGAAATCCCAGGGCTGATCTCCTTCAGAATGGACTGGTTGGATCTCCTTGCACTCCAAGGGACTCTCAGGAGTCTTCTCCAACACCACAGTTCAAAAGCATCAATTCTTCAGTGCTCAGCCTTCTTCACAGTCCAGCTCTCACATCCATACATGACCACAGGAAAGACCATAGCCTTGACTAGGCGAACCTTTGTTGGCAAAGTAATGTCTCTGCTTTTGAATATGCTGTCTAGATTGGTCATAACTCAGGACTTAGGTGTCCCTGAAATGCTCTGCTTTCTGAAATTTGGATATTTCAGTTAACTTGATTTATTTCTTCATAAATTTCATCTCTACTTGGGAGAGGCTGATTGAATTTTTTTCAAAAAATTAATTTAAAATATAGGGTACATTCTTTGTATTGATCTTGTTTTAAATATCTGGTCCTGGAGGAAGAGGAAACATGAATAAAATGATGAGCCATCTGGGAGATCCAACAAAACACAACATTCAAGTTGAAAATGTACTAAGGGGTGATACTTGTATTAGATTTTCCTGAATAGACATTGGGAATTGTGAATTAAGTATCATATTGTCAAAGGTCAGAACTTGACTTTTACTAAGAGACATTGTAAAAGCAAGCGTGTTGTTATTTAGTCGCTAAGTCGTATCCAGCTCTTTGCCAGCCCATGGACTGTAGCCTGCCAGGCTTCTCTGTCCACTGGATTTCCCAGGCAGGAATACTGGAGTGGGTTGCCATTTCCGTCTCTAGGGGATCTTCCCAACCCAAGGATTGAACCCATGTCTCCTGCATTGGCAGGCAGATTCTTTACCATGCAGCCAACCTGGAAAGTCCAAAAACAAGCATAAGATTCTTTTAATATGGTACTTTAAGATACTTAATTTCACTTAATATAGAAGCTTGCTGCTGCTGCTGCTGCTAAGTCGCTTCAGTCGTGTCCGACTCTGTGCGACCCCATAGACGGAAGCTCACCAGGCTCCCCTGTCCCTGGGATTCTCCAGGCAAGAACACTGGAGTGGGTTGCCATTTCCTTCTCCAATGCATGAAAGTGAAAAGTCAAAGTGAAGTCGCTCAGTCGTGTCCGACTCTTAGCGACCCCACGGACTGGAGCCTACCAGGCTCCTCCGTCCATGGGATTTTCCAGGCAAAAGTACTGGGGTGGGGTGCCATTGCCTTCCCCAATATAGAAGCTTATTCTGTATTAATTGAAGCATAGCTAAGTAGAAAAATTTTTAGCTAGAGAAAAACATAAACAATCCTTTCTTCCTTGCTCCTCACTTTTACCTCCATTTTCACTTTTATTCTCCTTTCCCACTCATTTGTTTGTCTGTATTCTTTCAAAACATACATTTTTGAGTTTTGTGTGTATCTTTATTTTATGTTTACATATAAGATTAGTATATTAAAATATTCTGCATCATTTTTAGTTATCTGATTTTATTATCAGTGTTCTTTGTTCTGTGTACATCATTGATTCTAAGCCCTGCATAATACTCACGGTGGACAGCCATCATCTTTATTCACTCTCAAATGGTAGTTATTATATGTCATATTGTTATTTTATGTCACATTGTCATATGTTATGATGTCACGTTGTTATATGCCACATTATCATATATGTTCTATGTGAGTCACTACAAACACAAGCTCAATAATTACAATGATTCCATTAAATTTTATTTTGTTAATTGGGTTTCTTGTGTCATTTTGGTGTTCCAGTACTGCACTGAACAATGTTAGCAACAACATGTGAGCAGTCAGCTACTCTAAAATATGGGATCTGAATGGACAGATTTACACCAGAGAGATATGTATATTTAATCCACTTCCTTCAAACTAGAGTTCCTTGCTGTTTAGTCACTAAGTTGTGTCCGACTCTTTGCAGCCCTGCTGACTGCAGCACACCAGGCCCCTCTATCCTTCACTGTCTCCTGGAGTTTGCACAGATTCATGTCCATTGAGTCAGTGATGCTATCTAACCATCTTCTGTTGCCTGCTTCTTTTGCCTTCAGTCTTTCCTAGCATCAGGGTCTTTTCCAATGAGTCAAACTACAGAAACACCGTTTATTCAGAACTGTATCATAGAATGCTTAAACTACCCTGGTGATTTTATTTAGAAAGCACTAAATGTGACTCAGTATCAGAAGTCAGCCCAGAACAAATGTCATCTTTGTCCTGTCGTTTTGTGATTCACAGTTATGGGAAAATATGATGATAATCAGTCAGTATTTCAAGTTATGTATTCAGCCTCTGAGCCTTGAGAGTAAACATATGTAAACTTGGATGGTGCCTTTATGTTGGCAGTGAGATGGCACAACAGATTGAGCAGAAACTGGGAAATCTAGTTTGTGTCCTGTGAAAGTTTACAAGTTAGAGACATGGTGCTGTAAATCTTATGTCGCTAAAACTTTGTTCCAGACCCTAGGCAAATAAGTCCCATCACCATACAAACACCATGTTCATTCAGAATTATCCTACCTCTCTGTTAAATAGTCTGATGACTTTAACACCTCCTCTCAGTGTTTCTTCCTGCATTCCCTGCTGACCGGACCACACAATTCCCACTCATAAGAACTCTAAACGAAACAGCAACTTATACTCATTAGAGCCTGCATTCGCATTCCTACTTCATCACTTCTTAGCTGGACGATTTTAAGGATGTTGCCTAAGTTCTCTCTTCCTGTAAAATTGCCTGTTCTGTAAAACAGATGTAATGAGCCTTACCTAATGCACAGGTGTTTGTGAAAATTAAATGAGATGATACATGCAAAATACTTAGAAACATGAGTGGCACTCATGTTTAATCCACTTATTCCTTCCTCTCTGTCTCCCAGTCCCTCCCACAAGCAATGTACAAATTGCAGCTTCCTGACTCTTTCATGTTGTTTTGCCACCTGGGTTACCCTCTTTACCACCTGTCGACCTCAATCCTGCCTATTCATGCCCTTTGCCTAGAGCATGGCCCTGGCTGTTCCTTGGCGTCCTATCTCCTCTTCATCTGGCTGTGGCACCACAGACCTTTCATCTCCTGCCATCACTTCACCGGTGTCAGGTGTTCATTTTGTCTCTTAGGCAGGGGTCTCTACCTCCGGGATCTCATGCTTGATGATCTCAGGTGGAGCTGTTGTAATAATAGAAGTAAAGTGCACAGTAAATGTAATGTGCTTGAATTATCCCTAAACCATCCCCCCGCCCATGGTCCATGGAAAAATTGTCTTCCATGAAACCAATCCCTGGTGCCAAAAAGGTTAGCGACCACTGTCCTGAGGGACACTTGAGGCTCTAAAGAGCAGAGGGATTTCTTTTCTTATTCTTCTTCTGCCCATGAGACACATCCTACTTGGATATAAATGCTAGGAATAGCAGTGCTTTTTCTAAACCACTGACTTTTGAGCTTATGGACAGCAAATCTTACAACTGCTTGTGTTTCTGTTTCCCTCTTTGGATTGACTGCTAGAGAGCTCAGAGTTAGTTTTGAGATTTACATCTTGTTGGTGCATTGTGGTTCATGGCAAGTATTTTGTTTTTAAATTAAATTTTATTTTGCTTAACTTTACAATATTGTATTGCTTTTGCCATACATCAAGATGGATCCGCCACAAGTATACATGTGTTCCCCATCCTGATCCCTCCTCCCTCCTCCCTCCCCATACCATCCCTCTGGGTCGTCCCAGTGCACCAGCCCCAGGCATCCGTTATCAGGCATCGTACCTGGATTGGTGACTCGTTTCAGATATGATATTATACATATTTCAATGCCATTCTCCCAAATCATCCCACCCTCTCCCGTTCCCAGAGTCCAAAAGTCTGTTGTATACATCAGTGTCTCTTTTGCTGTCTCGTAAACAGGGTTATTGTTACCATCTTTCTAAATTCCATATATATGCGTTAGTATACTGTATTTGTGTTTTTCTTTCTGGCTTACTTCACTCTGTATGATAGGCTCCAGTTCCATGGCAAGTATTTTGAATCAAAATCTCACCTCATCTTTGTATTGTTTATTTTTTCCACATTTCTTGGTGACCCACCCTTATCTATGTTTTAAATCCTATTCATTTATATTCATTTTGTAAGGATCTTCAATACTCTTGGAAGCTAAGTAGGGCAGACTTAATGCTCTAAAGAGCAGAGGCCTTGTACAAATATTACATATTTTGGTTTAAAGCAACATGGAGAGCAGGTGGCTTCCCTGGTAGCTCAGCAATATAAAGAATCTGCTTAGGATGCAGGAGACGCAGAGACCGGGGTTAGATCCCTAGGTCGGAAAGATCCTCTGGAGGAGGAAATGGCAATCCACTACAGTATTCTTGCTGGAAAAGTCCATTGGTTAGAGGACCCCTGTGGGCTACAGTCCATGGGATCCAAAGGAATCGGACATGACTAAACACACATGTGGAAGGCAGGTAGGAGCTGGGGCTAGGCAGAAGACAAACACAGGTTCAAAACCATTCCACAACTTCCCCATAGATTGGCTTTGGGCAAGTTTTCTGCACTTTCTGAGTCTCCATTTCCTGCTCAATTAAAGAGAGAATGAACCCCCACCCAGGGTGGCTGTGCTGTGTAAATGAGATCATATGTGTGAAGAATCTGGATCCGGATGCTGCCTGTGAGATATTAGTTCCATCCTGTATCTTTCAATGCATCTTTAAAAAGTAAGCTATTCTAATAAATAGATATTACTTGATTAATTGGTATTGATCAATATCCATTTTAGTTGATACATTTAAATGTTCATAACTAAATTTAAATGTAATTAATTTGATTAAAAATATGTACTATGTTTAGTAAGTATTGATCAATTCTAGCACCTATGGGAGCTCCTTCAGTGGGCAGCTCAAGCACTCACCAGTTCGCTCGAAGAGTAAATGCCCACAGCTCACCTTAGGTATGTGGGGGACTGGACTCATTCTGTCTCCAAGTCTGTAAATCTGCTAATAGACAAAAAGCACTCAAACATGAAGATACAGCTGGATCTTATCATACTGCTTGGAGTGGGTTTTCTCTCTTCACGACAATGTCTGATAATTAATATCACTTAAGAATGCTGAATTCCTGGTTGTCAGAGTGAAGATTTTATCTGACAAAGGTCCCCCTATGTCTCCTACTTGCTATCTGAAGGTCAGCATTTTTTTCTGCTGGGCCAGGTGGGGTTGGGAGTCCATCCGTGGGCTAAAGCATGTGCTTCCCGGTCTGACCTTGCCCTTACCCTCTCTCTCCCCTCCCCTGTTAGCCTTGTAATGGTGCCTGGGAATCTGCCTCCTGTGGGAAGACAGACGATCAGATGACAGCTTCCGGTCAGCCTCGGAAACATGTGAATGCCTTCTCAACCCGGACTCTGGTCATGTGAGACGTTTGCAGACAAGCATTATGGTTTTCAGAACACTTCAAGTTGACTTGGGATATAGCATTCCTCTACATGAAACTTTTCATGAATGGGAGAAGAGCCTATTTTTGTTGTGGTACAACAGTTGAGAGCAGCACCAAGTGCATTTAGGTGGGTGAAATCGTATGAGATTTCACCCAACTAAACGGATTTTTTTAAAAAATTAATAAGTTTAACAGTTTTACCTAAATTATTAGGTCATGGATTGTAGTCAGTGGTTAAGTATCTTAAGGCAGATTTTTTTTTAAAAAAAACATAAAATGATTTATCTGTATTTTAAGAGGATCCAACAGACCAGTGTTTTTTCTGTGATGAGGTTTTTGAAATTTAACACCCAAAAAGGTACTCCAATATTTCACTTTTTTCAATCACTAAACACAATGCATTACTATAATTGTTGGCTTCACACCGTGGAATAAGTAATCAATATTGTAAATGCTCATTTATGGTCAATAACATTGGAGGTACGTTTATTGTACCAAACCATTTTATGAGAGTTTTTTTGTGTTGTTAGCTTGCTTTAAAAATTATTACTGTATGAAATAGTTTTATAAAAAATTATATTTTTATTCAGTAATTTAATTTTGTACATGCCAAATGAAAAAAAATGTGTTTTGCTGCTATGGACTTAGCCTGTAGACATGCTGCTAGTATCAGAAGGGCAGTAGTGCTTGGGAAGGAGAGAAAAGAAACTTGGTGTTAGGTAATTGACTATGCACTAGTATTGTCAAACTTTTTTTATTTTATATATACATATACACACACATATATATATATATATATATATATATATATATATACACACTTTTTTCCTTTTGTAATACATTGGAAAACTTATTTGGGAGACTTTGCATTTGTGGTTGTTTCTTGTTTTTTGTTTTTGTTGGTTTCTAAGAGGATGCATTGCACTTCTTCATTGGGAGATCTGTGTTCTTGATGTCATGTGTTTTGTTTTGAGTTCAGCCTGACTGTTCTTTAATTCAGGGCTTATGTGTTAATCAGCATTCCCCAGAGTCCTTAACTGTATGGTCTCAGAACTGCCACACACAGCCTATGTGTTTGTAGCTGGGATCGATAGCCAGTTGCTGCCTTAAGAACCTTTGGTGCAAGATGGCTAGTATTGAACTTTTGATATGACGGTGTACTTACTGCCTTGTAGTGAAATAAAGCTGTGCCCTTATTTTACTTACTTTTGACTTCTGTCTTACTTTTGATTGTGGACAGTAGTTACACTTTTAGGGAAATGAAGTGAACGCAGAGCACTTTCCTCTGTTAATAATTGGCACACCATCTGAACTTGAAGAATTCAAGAATTGTAACTTTGGAGAAAGAACAGGCAAGCCAAGTTAGTTCACAGATGATCATGTGCAGAATGACAGCTGGGAGGAATCTTCCAGAATCTAGTTCAGAATCTTCTAGAATCAGTCAAGGTTCCGGAAGCATTTAAATTGGGATAAGGCAAAGAGAGTTCATTTACAAGGGTACCAATACCAAGGATGTGGACAGTGGGTAGGAGGACAGCAAGGGTAGGGCCTGCACACGAATGCAGGTCTGAAGGATAATGTCATGTACGGGGGAGAGTCACGGAAAACAGGAGCCCTTTTTTAAAAATGTATTACTTATTTATTTGGCCATATCACACGGCATGTGGTATCTTGGTTCCCCAACCAGAGATCAAACCCAGGCCCTTGGCAGTGAAAAAACAAAGTCCTAACCACTGGACCACCAAGGAATTTCTGTAAGCAGGAACCTTTAAGAGGAGCAGTGACCTTTGGAATCCTCACAGGAGGAGAGCCAAGGGTAAGCCTTAACATCACATCCCCATATCCCTCCCATCAGACTTCCCTGGTAGCTCAGCGGATAAAGAATCCACCTGTAGTGCAGGAGACCTTGGTTCAGTTCCTGGGTCAGGAAGTTCCCCTGGAGAAGGGATAGGCTACCCACTCCAGTATTCCCGGGCTTCCCTGGTGGCTCAGATGGTAAAGAATCTGCCTGCAATGCAGGAGACCTGGGTTCAAGCCCTGGGTTGGGAAGATCCCCTGGAGGAGGACATGGCAACCCACTCCAGTATTCTTGCCTGGAGAATCCCTGTGGATAGAGGAGCCTGTCAGGCTATAGTCCATGAAGGCAGACACGACTGAGTGACTAAGCACAGCATAACGCATCCCTCCCTTCTCTACCAGAGGTCCCCATTGGTAGAACCAACCAGAAGCAAGAAAGCATGGGAGCACCTGGATGTAACAGCTACTCAGTCACTTGGGGCAGAACCAGAGGACTTTTTCCTGTTGGGGTAAGGACAAGGTGGCCCAACTGAGTCATCCATTATGGGCAACTCCCTGTTTTATGGAGGAATTTCCACTGGCTTCCATCTCTCAGCTCAGTGTTCTCACTGTGGTACAATGTCCCTTTCATACAGGTTCCTTACAATTTCCTTTAGTCACTCCTTTTCAGCTCAGATTTTGAGTTTTCATAGGAAGTGATGCCGGAGAAAGAGACGGCATCCCACTCCAGTACTCTTGCCTGGAAAATCCCATGAATGGAGGAGCCTGGTGGGCTGCAGTCCATGGGGTCTCGAAGAGTCAGACACGACTGAGCTACTTCACTTTCACTTTTCACTTTCATGCATTGGAGAAAGAAATGGCAACCCACTCCAGTGTTCTTGCCTGGAGAATCCTAGGGACAGGGGAGCCTGGTGGGCTGCCGTCTATGGGGTCACACAGAGTCAGACACGACTGAAGCGACTTAGCAGCAGCAGCAGGAAATGATGTAGTTGGTATTCCTAGAGCCAAGGATTTGTTGCCCCTAATTACTAGTCTTTAAGACTACTTAGTATTCTTTGGTTCTCTTTCTAATACATGGTAACACATCATCCCAGTATTAGGAAGATTATTATAGTATGCACCCTCAGAGTATTTCCAGGTGCTAACTCTGCCTCTACTAGGAGCTTGACATTGACAAGTCACTAACCTCTCTGAGACTTTTTTCTCCATCTGTAAAACGAGTTCATTCCTACATGCACTCTTGTTAAACATGCACTATATAAAAGTTTGTTATTACATAAACTTTCCATAATTAAGTGATGCATGCTGTGTGATGTGTCAAATGTTCATCTGGTCCATAATGTGCACTGGCAGTTGTAGAGTTCAACTTAGGGGTCATTGCGTATCAGTTGAAATAAATTAGTGGCAAGATTGAACTCAGCATTATATAGAACTAAAGTAAAGATTTACTTTTGCAATAAGTACATAACCTAAGAACTAGAGACTGAAAATCTAAACTAATGAAAAGAAGTGTAAATTCAGGTTTTATGAACAAATAATACCCAATTTGCAAGTATCTCTAAAACCTTTATCTATCATGGACATTTTTGAAATCCTCTTGTTCTCTATAGCAGAGATTCCAGTAGTTAGAATAAATAGAAGCAGCATTACTTACTCTCCAAAAAATGGTTGTCCCTTTGAGCCACTACATGTAAAGCTTGGATCCACATCTGGAGAGTAGGAAAAACCTTGAGAATATTTTAAACTATCTCCCAGCCACTAATGGGGCTGCTAATTCAAAGTAAGATGTACAAGAGAAACTTCTTTTTCTCTTTAGAAGTTATGCAAAATTAGAATTGCAAGCAACCTTTAACATCATAAGGGGCATCCAATAACGGATTCTCCACATTATATTTTTGAACAAAAATCAGTTTTGGAGCCAACCAATCTTGGCTTAAGTTCAGACTCTGCCCTTTAGCAGCTCTGTGACTTGGTAAGAGTTTTACTGTAGCTCTCTAAACTTCATTTTACATATACTGAACATAACAATACATCTCAAGGTTGAGGAGTATTGTGAAGATTTTGTGAGATAGTAAATGCATTCTTGCATCTTTGTAAAATATTGCCATTCTTATTGATGAGGTACCAATGAGGCCCACATCCTTGATTGTGTGTTGAATCTGTCCTTTGCATTAAGTGAAACTCGTTCAGTCATGTCCGACTCTGCAACCCCATGGACTGTACACTTCATGGAATTCTCTAGGCCAAAATACTGTAGTGGATAGCCTTTCCCTTCTTCAGGGGATCTTCCCAACCCAGGGATCAAACCCAGGTCTACCGTACTGCAGGTGGTTTCTTTACCAACTGAGCCACAAGGGAAATATAAGTTATATTTAAAGGGAAACTTTAAATATACATTATACTCTTTTCAAAATATTCCTAGTCATTCAAAATATTCCTAAATATATTTAAATATATGTTTATCCTTTTTGTACAAATTATGTGGGAAATATAAGGTGTATTTTGCTTAACCAGGTAGGTTTCTAATTTGAAAAAGAAAACTGTTTAGAAGACAAAATGTGATGGGCAGATCCATTACACTACACTGAAAATATAAGTTTGGTGCTTATTTTTCACCTTTCATCTTGCTATTATAAAATAAAGTCTTCCTTATTCACCATTTTAGAAGGCAAAAGAAAGCAATAAGCTAAAAGGCAAAACTTCTTCTGGGAAATAAACTTGTATACAATTATACATACTAATTTTGGAAACAAGCAATAAGAAGCTGGACTGTAAATCTTAGGAAACTTGTCACTGTTTTAGCAATAAATAGGTTAAAATTCTTTTTAATCAACACTCATCACAAATATTCTTGGTGCTAATGTGGAAACTGCAGACACTGATATCTGTCTTATGGACCATATTTCTCTTATTCAGCTAGTATATGTTCAGCACCTATTGTGTGCTAAGTGCTGTGTTTGAAGTTGAGGTTAGAACAACATAGGTTAAAAACTATCAGCCTTCTGTGAGCTTATGTTCAGATGGGAGGTAAAGATACATAAATATGTTCATCAGTTCAGTTCAGTTCAATTTAGTCGCTCAGTCGTGTCCGACTCTTTGCAACCCCATGAATCGCAGCAGGCCAGGCTTCCCTGTCCATCACCAACTCCCAGAGTTCACTCAAACTCATGTCCATCGAATCGGTGATGCCATCCAGCCATCTCATCCTCTGTCGTCCCCTTCTCCTCTTGCCCCCAATCCCTCCCAGCATCAGAGTCTTCTTCAATGAGTCAACTCTTCGCATCAGGTGGCCATAGACTGGAGCTTCAGCTTTAGCATCATTCCTTCCAAAGAACACCCAGGGCTGATCTCCTTCGGAATGGACTGGTTGGATTTCCTTGCAGTCCAAGGGACTCTCAGGAGTCTTCTCCAACACCACAGTTCAAAAGCACCAATTCTTCGGCACTCAGCCTTCTTCATAGTCCAACTCTCACATCCATACATGACCACTGGAAAAACCATAGCTTTGACTAGATGGGCCTTTGTTGGCAAAGTATATCTCTGCTTTTGAATATGCTATCTAGGTTAGTCATAACTTTCCTTCCAAGGAGTAAGTGTCTTTTAATTTCATGGCTGCAGTCACCATCTGCAGTGATTTTGGAGCCCAGAAAAATAAAGTCTGACACTGTTTCCACTGTTTTCCCATCTATTTGCCATGAAGTGATGGGACCAGATGCCATGACCTTCGTTTTCTGAATGTTGAGCTTTAAGCCAACTTTTTCACTCTCCTCTTTCACTTTCATCAAGAGGCTTTTGAGTTCCTCTTCACTTTCTGCCATAAGGGTGGTGTCATCTGCATATCTGAGGTTATTGGTATTTCTCGTGGCAATCTTGATTCCAGCTTGTGCTTCTTCCAGCCCAGCATTTCTCATGATGTACTCTGCATATAAGTTAAATAGACAGGATGACAATATACAGCCTTGACGAGCTCCTTTTCCTATTTGGAACCAGTCTGTTGTTCCATGTCCAGTTCTAACTGATGCTTCCTGACCTTCAGTGAGGTCTCTTTCTCAAGAGGCAGGTCAGGTGGTCTGGTATTCCCATTTCTTTCAGAATTTTCCACAGTTTATTGTGATCCACACAGTCAAAGGCTTTGGCATGGCCAACAAAGCAGAAATAGATGTTTTTCTGGAACTCTCTTGCTTTTTCGATGATCCAGCAGATGTTGGCAATTTGATCTCTGGTTCCTCTGCCTTTTCTAAAACCAGCTTGAACATCAGGAAGTTCATGGTTCACATACTGCTGAAGCCTGGCTTGGAGAATTTTGAGCATTACTTTACTAACGTGTGAAATGAGTGCAATTGTGCAGTAGTTTGAGCATTCTTTGGCATTGCCATTCTTTGGGATTGGAATGAAAACTGACCTTTTCCAATCCTGTGGCCACTGCTGAGTTTTCCAAATTTGCTGGCATATTGAGTGTAGCACTTTCACAGCATCATCTTTCAGGATTTGGAATAGCTCAACTGGAATTCCATCACCTCCACTAGCTTTGTTCATAGTGATGCTTTCTAAGGCCCACTTGACTTCACATTCCAGGATGTCTGGCTCTAGGTGAGTGATCACACCATCGTGATTATCTGGGTCGTGAAGTTCTTTTTTGTACAGTTCTTCTGTGTATTCTTGCCACCTCTTCTTAATATCTTCTGCTTCTGTTAGGTTCATACCATTTCTATCCTTTATCAAGCCCATCTTTGCATGAAATGTTCCCTTGGTATCTGTAATTTTCTTGAAGAGATCTCTCGTCTTCCCCATTCTGTTGTTTTCCTCTATTTCTTTGCATTGATCACTGAGGAAGGCTTTCTTATCTCTTCTTGCTATTCTTTGTTCATAGTAGAGGTAAATAACAGAGACCATTAGAGAGCACCTGATCTACACTTGGAGGAGCCACATGGATTTCCACAGAAGAATCTAGCAGGACTGACAAAGCCAAACTATGGAGGGGCAGCAGGGTGAGGGTAGCATCTGAAGACTACTTCTGAAGATTGGGTGTTTTGGGGAGAAAAACACCCAAATACATGACTTGTCCTACTTTAAATTCATGATGACAAATTGCAGATGGGCACTTAGGCAGTGGTAATGCCTGAGGATATTCTCTAGTATATATTTTTCCCTTCAACTGGACAACCATTTGATACCACTTTCTTGCAGACCTCTCCATCCATCACCTGGATGGACTGGTTGGATCTCCTTGCAGTCCAAGGACTCTCAAAGAGTCTTCTCCAACACCACAGTTCAAAAGCATCAATTCTTTGGTGCTCAGCTTTCTTTACAGACCACCTCTCACATCCATACACGACCACTGGAAAAACCATAGCTTTGACAAGACAGAGCTTTGTTGACAAAGTAATGTCTCTGCTTTTCAATATGCTATCTAGGTTGGTCTAGACAAAGTCTAGATAAGTTTTCTTCCAAGGAGCAAGAAAACTGCTTAAGGGATCTTATACGGTTTTGGTCACCACTTCCTCTTGATGCCTTTTCCCATAGCCCAAGCAGCACCCCTAATCCCCAACTCCCAATTTCCATCACCCCTAATCCCCAACTCCCCTACTCCTTTACATTGTCACCAGTGGCCTGCATGTAGCCAAATCCAGAAGCCTCATTTTACTTTGCTTACTGGCAGTCTTCAACAGAATTGACACCCCCACGCTCTTGAACCACCTGCCTCTCCTCACTCTAGGGTACCACTCTTCTAGCTTTCTTCCTTCCCCACTGGCTTCCTCTGCTGCTATTCCTCCTCCCCTTGGGCCTGAAGTGGTCCTTTCCACCTCTCTCTACATCATTCTCTCCAAGGGTTTTCTTTATTGCTGTTGCTTTTTTTTTCCCCTTGTGTGTCCTCTGTGTAGCATGCAGGATCTTAGTTCCCTTACCAGGGATCAAACACGTGCCCTCTACACGGGGAGCATGGAGTCCTAACCACTGGCCTGCCAGGGAAGTCCCATTACTGCTGTTGCTTTAAATACCTTTAAATATATCTTTAAATACATCTCATTACTGCTCTTGCTTTAACTATATCTCTATCTTCAACTCTTACCTGCTTCTGGAAGTCCAGACTCCTGATTTCTATTCCATGTTAACATTTCTTCCCCTCAACCCATGAGCATCTTAAATTTAGCATGAATAAAACAAAATGTGTAATCACTTAGGGCTTCTTTGTTTTCTCATATGCAGTAATTAGCCCTAACTTTTAAATTAATTTCTTCATTTCTCAAGGTAAAACTTTAAGCATCATCCTAGATGTCTCTCTATACCTTCTCACCCCTCTTAAACCCATGGGCTCAGAAAGACCAGTTTACCTTGAAAATATATCTTAATGTGTGCACTTTTCTTCATTGTCAGTAATGATATTATTAGTAATAATACAATATGTGTTAAATGCTCACTACGTGCTAGAGAAGAAGGGAAAAAAAGGGAATGTTACTGGCAGCAAGAAGAAGAATGCTGATCTGAGAAGGAGAAGATCAGAGAGGTCAGAATGAGCAGAAACTAAAAGGGAAACCTGGGGGGAAGTCATAAGACTGGAGAAGGAAGTCCTGTGAATATTCTTCAAGGCTTTGAACCTTGTCCTTAGAGATATAGGGGATCATCAAATGATTTTAGTCAGGGAAACAAGGTGATTAATTTACACCTGATTTACAGAAATCATTCTGTTCAAATCCCTTTTTCATACATGGTATAAACTTAAACCTCAGGTTTGCAGGGGCCAAATGATAGCAGAGTCTGGATTATATACCCCATAATTGGATTTTACATAGTACATTTCCTACTGCTTCTTAATTTCAAAGGAATGTGCTTTAATCCCAGAAAATCCTATTGAAAAATATCCTTTGATCTGAGTATATAAAAGGGGTTTTCATATTTTATCATATAAAAAGTAGTTCAAAAGAATTGTTTGCATAAAACACTTTTCTCCTTTAAGAGCAGAATATTTTCAACCAACAATTTATCTAAATGTTTCCCTGCTGTTTTCAAACATCAAAACTTCAATTGACTTTAAGAAAAAATACCTATTTTATTTATTTATCCACTTGGCTGTGCCGGGTCTTAGTTGTGGCACGTGGGGTCTTCGATCTTCATTTCAGCATGCCAGGTCTTGTGGTTGCAGCACGAGGGATCTTCAGCTGTGGCATATGAACCCCCAGTTGCAGCATGTGGGATCTAGTTCCCTGCTGCTGCTGCTGCTGCTAAGTCACTTCAGTCGTGTCCGACTCTGTACGACCCCATAGATGGCAGCCCACCAGGCTCCACTGTCCCTAGGATTCTCCAGGCAAGAATACCCGAGTGGATTGCCATTTCTTTCTCCAATGCATGAAAGTGAAAAGTGAAAGTGAAGTCACTCAGTTGTGTCCGACTCCTAGCAACCCCATGGACTGCAGCCTACCAGGCTCCTACATCCATGGGATTTTCCAGGCAAGAGCACTGGAGTGGGGTGCCATTGCCTTCTCCACTAGTTCCCTGACCAGGGATCAAACTGGGCCCCCCTGCATTGGGAGTGTGGAGTCCCAGCCACTGGACCACCAGCAAAGTCCCCAAGTGACTTTTAAAAATAAGGCATAATCCTTGATTTGCCTGAGATTTTTGCCCATTAAGGAATCCTGCTAATATTCTCTTGAGAGCGTCTTCAGTTCACTTTTACAATTCTTTTATTACACTCTTTAGAAGTGTAGAACATATTCTTTTTTTTTTAAGTTTATTTATGTCCCACCACACACTTTACAGGATCCTTAGTTCCCCAACTAGGGATTGAACCTGGGTCCTCGGCAGTGAGAGTGCTGAGTCCTAACTACTGGACCACCAGAGAATTCCCTATTCTTGCAATCCAGTGGTTTTCAAACTTTGGAGGTTTCAGAAACACACTGAGAACTTATTTAAAATAAAGATTCTTGACCTCACCCAAAGGGATTCTGATTCATGAGTGAGGTGTAGGCCTAGAAATATTTCAACAAGCTTCTAGGTGATTCTAAGGCAGGTAGTCTGAGGGGTTCACACTAAAAACCCCACCTTAGGAAAAGCCTTCTACTCCCCCAAACCTGTGCTTTCTTTTCCTTTTAACCCTCCCCATAGCTTTCAATTCCAGTGGAATCCATAATTCTTCATTAAAATGCCCACTGGTCTATAGAATATTAGAAAAATATTAAGCCCATAACTATAAGAGTTTCTTAAATCCGGAGAATTACTATGTTATAGATACTGTTAATTGAGGCTAACTTTGGCCTTCAAGAGCCATCTTTTGTTTGATTTTTACAACATGTAGGAAAGCATAATTTTATACACAGTGTGAATCTCTTTAATAATATGATTCTATTGCAAATAAGGAGAAGGCAATGGCACCCCACTCCAGTACTCTTGCCTGGAAAATCCCATGGATGGAGGAGCCTGGTAGGCTGCAGTCCATGGGGTCGCTAAGAGTCGGATATGACTGAGCGACTTCACTTTCTCTTTTCACTTTCATGCATTGGAGAAAGAAATGGCAACCCACTCCAGTGGTCTTGCCTGGAGAATCCCAGGGACGGGGAAGCCTGGTGGGCTGCCGTCTATGGGGTCACACAGAGTCGGACACGACTGAAGTGACTTAGCATAGCATTAGCATTGCAAATAATCTATCAAAAGGGATTTTATAGCTCAAGAAGTTTAGCATATTAATAAAACAAAACAACAACACTATTTTAATCCAGAAGCCTCTGGTTCTAAACCAGTCTCCAATCAAGTTACCGAAAATTCTTGTTAAAATCACTTTACACCTCTGTGCTTTGGGATTTCTATATAAATGGAGGAAGTATTTAATCCTGTATATAGTTACAAAGCACACAGAGGTCCTCAGATCAAAGACAAATACAATTCAAAGAAAGCTTTAGTAACCCGAAGACTCTGGAGCACTTAGGATAGAACTGTTAGTCTTTCCTGCTAGAAAACATCCTCTGAATTGAATGTTAAAGTTAATAAATCACCTTTAACCTGTTTCTGGGAGCAGAAGTTAAGGACAGAGCTAAGATTTTTCTTCGCTCACTTAAAGAATGTAAATTCATTCACCTATTTCTTAATGGTCCCAAGGACCTAACAAAAGGAAGACTCTCTCGCCTTCCCTTCGTTGGGCAGTTTCTGAGTCAGTGCAAGCAGTGACTGATGAGCAGCCTGAAGCACACCGTAAAAATAGGAATTATGTAAGGTAGTAGCCACTTGGCTTTACTTAGATCATCCCAAACCCATTTCCCTCCCCTGTTTCAAATCTTCCAGAATAAAAAGACACTAGAAACGTGTTCTGGTTAAATAGAGTGCACTAAAGACATGAATTAATGACTCCTCAACAGGAAACTCCACCAAATGACAATGAGTGGGGAAACAGGGGCATAAATATACAAGTCAGAGAGGATAAAAAAACAACAGGTATGAGACATTCGCCAATAATCTAAGTCACTCATTCAACAAATATTTATGGAACTTCTCAGAAATGACTCCTCTTGTCGCTGCCCCTGACCTCGGATGCGGGTAACTCCTCTGGGCCTTTCCTGAAGGGTAACTCCTCTTGGCCCCTCCTGCGCGCCGTCGCAGTATGGTACTCTGGGCTGCTGCCCCTGACTTCCGACGTGGGGTGGCTCCTCTCTGCCGCGCTTTAGCGCACCCGCCACAGCCTCCTCAAGACCATCCCCATGGAAAAGAAATGCAAAAAAGCAAAATGGCTGTCTGCGGAGGCCTTACAAATAGCTGTGAAAGGAAGAGAAGCAAAAAGCAAAGGAGAAAAGGAAAGATATAAACATCTGAATGCAGAGTTCCAAAGAATAGCAAGAAGAGATAAGAAAGCCTTCTTCAGCGATCAATGCAAAGAAATAGAGGAAAACAACAGAATGGGAAAGACTAGGGATCTCTTCAAGAAAGTCAGAGATACCAAAGGAACATTTCATGCAAAGATGGGCTCGATAAACGACAGAAATGGTATGGACCTAACAGAAGCAGAAGATATTAAGAAGAGGTGGCAAGAATACACAGAAGAACTGTACAAAAAAGATCTTCACGACCCAGATAATCACGATGGTGTGATCACTCACCTAGAGCCAGACATCCTGGAATGTGAAGTCAGGTGGGCCTTAGAAAGCATCACTATGAACAAAGCTAGTGGAGGTGATGGAATTCCAGTTGAGCTATTCCAAATCCTGAAAGATGATGCTGTGAAAGTGCTGCACTCAATATGCCAGCAAATTTGGAAAACTCAGCAGTGCCCACAGGACTGGAAAAGGTCAGTTTTCATTCCAATCCCAAAGAAAGGCAATGCCAAAGAATGCTCAAACTATTGCACAATTGCACTCATCTCACACGCTACTAAAGTAATGCTCAAAATTCTCCAAGCCAGGCTTCAGCAATATGTGAACTGTGAACTACCTGATGTTCAAGCTGGTTTTAGAAAAGACAGAGGAACCAGAGATCAAATTGCCAACATCTGCTGGATCATCGAAAAAGCAAGAGAGTTCCAGAAAAACATCTATTTCTGCTTTATTGGCCATGCCAAAGCCTTTGGCTGTGTGGATCACAATAAACTGTGGAAAATTCTGAAAGAGACGGGAATATCAGACCACCTGATCTGCCTTTTGAGAAATTTGTATACGGGTCAGGAAGCAACAGTTAGAACTGGACATGGAACAACAGACTGGTTCCAAATAGGAAAAGGAGCTTGTCAAGGCTGTATATTATCACCCTGCTTATTTAACTTATATGCAGAGTACATCATGAGAAATGCTGGACTTGAAGAAACACAAGTTGGAATCAAGATTGCTGGGAGAAATATCAATAACCTCAGATATGCAGATGACACGACCCTTGTGGCAGAAAGTGAAGAGGAACCAAAAAGCCTCTTGATGAAAGTGAAAGTGGAGAGTGAAAAAGTTGGCTTAAAGCTCAACATTCAGAAAACCAAGATCATGGCATCTGGTCCCATCACTTCATGGGAAATAGATGGGGAAACAGTGGAAACAGTGTCAGACTTTATTTTTCTGGGCTCCAAAATCACTGCAGATGGTGACTGCAGCCATGAAATTAAAAGACGCTTACTCCTTGGAAGGAGGGTTATAACCAACCTAGATAGCATATTGAAAAGCAGAGACATTACTTTGCCAACAAAGGTTCGCCTAGTCAAGGCTATGGTTTTTCCTGTGGTCATGTATGGATGTGAGAGCTGGACTGTGAAGAAGGCTGAGTGCCGAAGAATTGATGCTTTTGAACTGTGGTGTTGGAGAAGACTCTTGAGAGTCCCTTGGACTGCAAGGAGATCCAACCAGTCCATTCTGAAGGAGATCAGCCCTGGGATTTCTTTGGAGGGAATGATGCTAAAGCTGAAACTCCAGTACTTTGGCCACCTCATGCGAAGAGTTGACTCATTGGAGAAGACTCTGATGCTGGGAGGGATTGAGGGCAAGAGGAGAAGGGGACGACAGAGGATGAGATGGCTGGATGGCATCATTGACTCAATGGATGTGAGTCTGAGTGACCTCCGGGAGTTGGTGATGGACAGGGAGGCCTGGTGTGCTGTGATTCATGGGGTCATAAAGAGTCGGACACGACTGAGTGACTGATCTGATCAGGCACGACGAGTTCAAAACTATACATAATTTGATATATATAATTTTCAAATTACTGGCAAAGCAATATTATCTTGGATATCCCCAAAGTACTAAGAAAATGGCCTGTTTCAGACTCTTCTCTAAATCTTCATAACAATAATCTTATTTCTCTAAATCTAAAATGTTCTTTTTTCATGTTTTAACATTTTACATCAGGGTATATCTTTCACATTGTCTGATTGTTTTCTTTCTTAGAAAATTGCTATTAAATCCATATAGCCATATAGCTGATGATATCGTAAAATAAAGGAAGAAAGCAAAAGTTTCAGAAAGAACTCCCTAGCTTTAAAGTTGAAATTAGAGATGAAACAACAGATGTTCAACATCCCCACAAACTTTGTCCACTTTTCCCAGGCACATCAACACTGCATGCTTAACTATGGCTCATGGGTGGGTACATGTCTAAACCACTCCATGACGGGAACTCCCTTTATCTCTAGCATCTAACCCAATGTTCAGCATTGGGTTAGATGTGGTAGGTGCTCAAGAAATACTTGGAAAATCCAGGTAAGAACATGAATCAGCATCCTGACACCATCTTACTTCTGGCCTATTGGTATGACTGTGGTCACCCACTGCATCTCTGTGGGTCTGTTTGCTTAGCTACAGAATGAGTTTGGATAAGCTCAGCTGCAGACTTCTTCCAGCTCTAACTATCCTTGAGTAAGACAAGTCATTAGGATGTGGCAAATGGGAAACTACAGTGATTTTTTTTTAACTTTTTATTTTGTATTGATATATAGCTAATTAACAATGTTGTGATAGTTTCAGGTGAACAGAGAAGGACTCAGCCATACATATACATGTAGCCATTCTCCCACAAACCCCTCTTCCCATCCAGCCTGCCATACAACATTGAGCAGAGTTCCATGTACTGTACAATAGGTTGTTTATCCATTTAAAATATAGCAGTGTATATATGACCATCCCAAGCTCCCTAACTATCCCCTCCCCCTGGCAACCATAAGTTCATTTTCTAAGCCTGTGAGTCTCTTTCTGTTTTGTAAGTAAGTTCATTTGTATCATTTCTTTCTGGATTCCACATATAAGAGATGTCATATGATGTTTCTCCTTTTCTGACTTACTTCTCTCAGTATGACACTGTCTAGAGTTGGACACGACTGAAGCGACTTAGCAGCAACAGCAGCAACAGAGACTATAGTGATTTTAGAGGAGAACTTACTTGACATGTGTATTGGTCATGAAGGTAATGCTTTTGATAAATGTTATGGGCTGAATATATGCCTCCACTCCCATTTATGTGCTGAAGTTCTAACTCTCAGTATCTCAGGATGTGTCTTTATCTGTAAACAGAAACTTTAAAGGGATAAGCAAGAGAGTTCCAGAAAAACATCTATTTCTGCTTTATTGACTATGCCAAAGCCTTTGACTGTGTAGATCACAATAAACTGTGGAAAATTCTGAAAGAGATGGGAATACCAGACCACCTGACCTGCCTCTTGAGAAATTTGTATGCAGGTCAGGAAGCAACAGTTAGAACTGGACATGGAACAACAGACTGGTTCCAAATAGGAAAAGGAGTACGTCAAGGCTGTATATTGTCACCCTGCTTTTATTTAACTTATATGCAGAGTACATCATGAGAAACGCTGGACTGGAAGAAACACAAGTTGGAATCAAGATTGCCGGGAGAAATATCAATAACCTCAGATATGCAGATGACACCACCCTTATGGCAGAAAGTGAAGAGGAACTGAAAAGCACTTCATGAAAGTGAAAGTGGAGAGAGAGTGAAAAAGTTGGCTTAAAGCTCAACATTCAGAAAACGAAGACCATGGCATCCTGTCCCATTACTCCATGGGAAATAGATGGGGAAACAGTAGAAACAGTGTCAGACTTTATTTTTCTGGGCTCCAAAATCACTACAGATGGTGACTGCAGCCATGAAATTAAAAGACGCTTAGTCCTTGGAAGGAAAGTTATGACCAACCTAGACAGCATATTGAAAAGCAGAGACATTACTTTGCCAACAAAGGCCCATCTAGTCAAAGCTATGGTTTTTCCAGTGGTCATGTATGGATGTGAGATTTGGACTGTGAAGAAGGCTGAGCGCCGAAGAATTGATGCTTTTCAACTGTGGTGTTGGAGAAGACTCTTGAGAGTCCCTTGGACTGCAAGGAGATCCAACCAGTCCATTCTGAAGGAGATCAGCCCTGAGATTTCTTTGGAGGAAATGATGGTGAAGCTGAAACTCCAGTATTTTGGCCATCTCATGCGAAGAGTTGACTCATTGGAAAAGACCCTGATGCTAGGAGGGACTGGGGGCAGGAGGAGAAGGGGACGACAGAGGATGAGATGGCTGGATTGCATCACTGACTCAATGGATGTGAGTCTGAGTGAACTCCGGGAGTTGGTGATGGACAGGGAGGCCTGGTGTGCTGCAATTCATGGGGTCGTGAAGAGTCGGATACGACTGAGCGACTGAACTGAACTGAACTGAAGGTTAAATGAGGTCATACCAGTAGATCCTAATCCAGTCGGACCTGTGTCTCTATAAGATAAAGAAGAGATGAAGACACACACAGAGAGATCATGTGAAGACCCAGGCAGAAGATGGCCAGTGACAAGCCAAGGTCTTAGAAGGAACCAACCTTGGCAACACCTGGTTCTCAAACTTCCAGCCTCCAGAATTGTGAGAAAATGAATTTTTGCTGTTTAGCACAATCTGTGGTTCTTTGTTACGATGACCCTAGCAAACTCAGATAGTAATATTTGCTAAACATTAATTGTATAGGAAGGGAAAAGTACTTCCTACACTTTGGGACTTCTCCCATCTCTGTCCCCACACTTCACAACTGCCGCTTAAATGGGAGTCCTTCTATTCCAAGGAACTCAACAACACTACACTGTAGCACTTGAAAACTGCTTGACATATGGAGGCTCTCTTTGTGTCTTATAGCTAATTTGTGTAACTTTACTTAAGTCAATAGGCAGCTGTTTCATCATGCAAAAGTCTTAACTTTTATCTGACACTGTTATAGAAAATTCATAACATAGAACTGGAGGTGGCAAATCATGGCCCCTGGTCAAATCTGCCTGTTTTAGTAAATACAGTTTTATTGGAACACAGCAGGCCCTTTTGTTTACATGTTGTCTCTGGCTGATTTCCTACAACAGTGGCAGAGTTTAAGAAAGGTACGAGACACCATGTGGGCTGCAAATTCTAAAATATTTATTATTAGGTTCTTTGCAGAAAAGTTTGTGACCCCAGCTCTTAAGAAAAGTAATCAAAAATCACAGTAGCAGTTCCTTTTTTTTTTTTTTTTGCTGCGCCACACGGCTTGTAGAATTTAGTTCCTCTGACCAGGGATCGAATCCAGGCCCCAGCAGTGAAATTACAGAGTCATAACCACTGGACCAGCAGGGAATTCTCAGCAATTCTATTATTAATGGTGAAGATAATGGATTTTGCTTCAGTTGAACAAATTGAGTTTATAATAATTTCTTTATTTCTGAGCCCTTTGGGTGTGCTGACTGCTTTTTTGGGGGAGTTGAGAACATTCAACACGTTAAACTACATATAATTACCAATATTTGACAGAGTTTGACCTATAACTATGGCAGCGTCATGTGACTCAATCTAAAACTTCAACCTTCTTCAGCATGCTCAGTTTCAATTCCTCTTCCAACTAGCTCAGTTGTTCTCAAGCTTGACTACATATTACAATCACCTGGAGAACTTTTAAAACATTATTGCCCAGGTCACAGACAGAACTAATCGAAGCAGAGCTTCTAAAAGAGAATCCGCTGTTCAGTACGTTTGGGAAACACCCCAGCGTGACTCCAGTGTGACTGAGCACAATGAGTTAGACTTCAGCAGCTCAGAGTTACTAAGAGCTGTTGGCAATACTCAGGTGCTGAGCATTAAGGACTTCTTCCACCGAGATAGAAAAATGGGGGCAATGGAATGAATGACTGACTTCTCACTACTACAAACCTGAACCTGAGCCAAATCACCGGGAGGGCTTGTGCAAAAACAGATGCTATGCCCAACACCCAGAGTTTCTGATTTCTAGGTCTGGGGCCAGGCCCAAGAACTTGTAGTTCTAACAAGGTCCCAGGTGATATTGATGCTTTTGGTTCAGGATCCACACTTTGAGAACCAGTGGAAACAGTGTCAGACTTTATTTTTCTGGGCTCCAAAATCACTGCAGATGATGATTGCAGCCATGAAATTAAAAGACGCTTACTCCTTGGAAGGAAAGTTATGACCAACCTAGATAGCATATTCAAAAGCAGAGACATTACTTTGCCAACAAAGGTTCGCCTAGTCAAGGCTATGGTCTTTCCTGTGGTCATGTGTAGATGTGAGAGCTGGACTGTGAAAAAGGCTGAGCACCGAAGAATTGATGCTTTTGAACTGTGGTGTTGGAGAAGACTCTTGAGAGTCCCTTGGACTGCAAGGAGATCCAACCAGTCCATTCTGAAGGAGATCAGCCCTGGGATTTCTTTGGAAGGAATGATGCTAAAGCTGAAACTCCAGTATTTTGGCCACCTGATGCGAAGAGTTGACTCATTGGAGAAGACTCTGATGCTGGGAGGGATTGAGGGCAGGAGGAGAAGGGGACGACAGAGGATGAGATGGCTGGATGGCATCACTGACTCGATGGATGTGAGTCTGAGTGACCTCCGGGAGCTGGTGATGGACAGGGAGGCCTGGCGTGCTGCAGTTCATGGGGTCGCAAAGAGTCGGACACGACTGAGCGACTGATCTGATCTGATCTGATACCATTATAGGGGCTTCCTTGGTGGCTCAGCGGTAAAGAACTCGCCTGCTGACTCAGGAGATGCAGGTTCGATCCCTGAGTTGGGAAGATCCCCTGCAGAAGGAAACGGCAACCCACTGCAGTATCCTTGCCTGGAAAATCACACAGACAGAGGAGCCTGGAGGGCTACAATCCATAGGGTCACAAAGAGTCAGACGTGACCGAGATGGCTGAGCACGTACGTTACTATCTGCTGCTGCTGCTAAGTCACTTAAGTCGTGTCCGACTCCGCGTGACCCCATAGACGTCAGCCCACCAGGCTCTCCTGCCCTTGGGATTCTCCAGGCAAGAAAACTGGAGTGGGTTGCCATTTCCTTTTCCAATGCATTAAAGCGAAAAAGTGAAAGTGAAAGTGAAGTCGTGTCCGACTCTTAGCGACCCCATGGACTGCAGCCCACCAGGCTCCTCCATCCATGGGATTTTCCAGGCAAGAGTACTGGAGTGGGGTGCCATTGCCTACCACGGCACAAAGCCTAGGCTGTAGTAAGTCCTTTGTGAATGCTTGCTAAACCAGGTAAATGGGAGAATTGTGACAGAAGGTACAGCTGATGATTTTTCTCTGTGCTAGAGGCTAAAGATATAGCAATGAACAAGTTAAAAAGCCTCTGTCCTCATGGAGCTTCTGCTCTAGGGAAAATACAGATCTTCAAGAGCAAATATGAGTACTACAAAGAAAACATGGACTACTGTAGCAGCACACAGAAATTCTCTGCGTACTGGTTCCTAGACCTCGGAAAAGCCCCTTTTCAATTCCATGTTGCCAGGTTCTGTCATCCTGAGGTCAGCTGGAAGAAATACAAGAACACAGCCCTCACTTGGGAAAACAGATGGAGAGAGGGAGAAAGTTCGAGAAAGACAACAAAAATGAAGGAGAACTGGTGGATAAATTTATAAAAAGAACAAAAAAATCAGGAGTCAGATCTAGGTTCCTCCTTTGGTCTTGTTCCCACTGTCTTAGTCAGCTCAGTCTGCCATAACAAATGTCACAGACTAGATGGCTTAACAGAAATTTATTTTGTTTGAAGTCTGGAGGCTCCTCACAGTCTGGAGGCTGAAAGTCAGAGATCAGGGTGCCAGCATGGTCAGGATTTGGAGGTCCCCTTCCCATCTTGTCAATGGCCACCTTCTCATGGATCCTTCCAAGGCCTTTCAGTGTGTGCACAGGGAGAGAACAAGAGGTCTCTTGACCTTCCTCTTCTGAAAAGGCCACCAATCCTGTCAGATTAGGACCCTATTCTGAAGACTTCATTTAACCTTAATTAACTCCTAAGAGCCCTGTCTGCAAATACAGTCACAAGGGGGCTTAGGGCTTCAACAGATACATTTTATATAAACATTGAGTGGACATGATTCAGTCTATAGCAACCACTGACTACAAATACAGGTTTATAATAAACCATAAAATTATATTGTCTCTAATATATCTGAGATCCTAATACTTCCTAGGAGGAAAAACACAGAGCTATGAGTGAAACGGCTCATTTCTCTGCTCCTCTCACACACATAGACCTTCTGGGATGCTTAGAATGAGAGGTGGTCATCATTTTTCAGTTGTCTGAGCTGCTTAAAACTATAAAGACCAGAGACTCACTTCCCTGGTGGTCAAGTAGCTAAGACTCTGCACTTCCAATGCAGGGGGCCTGGGTCTGATCCCTGGTCAGGGAACTAGACCCCCCGAGCTACAACTAAGACCTGTATAGCCAAATAAATAAATAAATATTTTTTAAAAGATACATTCAGACTCAGATGCTTCAGAGAGTTAGATGGTTATGGGATATCAAGGCAGTTGTGATGGCCCAATTGCCCTAAGTAGCCTTCCATTCCCAAGGTTAGTGGCTGTTCTCTCCGAGCCACTCTGGTTCTATAGCCCTTCCTACCATGAATGTCTCTCCAAGCCCTGGTCCACTTTTCTCACAACAGATAGAGCCTCCTATTATCTCTGTAACAATAAAATGACATGATTTTTTTGTCCTAGGCTTAATTTTTGAATTATTTTCTGCTGTTATCAGAAACACTCATTTTACAAGCTAGGGTCCAAGTAATCTTGTGCTTGGTGAAATCCATAAATAACAGCCACATCTATAATAACCTTATGTCAAGAAGGATTTTTCCTTACTCTTCATGCTGTAAGACAGTTGATCAAGTTCCTCCAGATTCTTCTTTCTAGTCCTCTAAACACTCCCCTCTGAGTGCTCTCTTGGTAAGCAGTGACATTTGTTTATCTGTTTATCCCCAAAAGGATGGTTGTGGTTTTAGTCGTGGGGGGAGTCAGTGGGCTTCACTTACTGGAGAAGTTCCCAGAAGCCAGGGTCATGCAGCCACAAAACTTCCCACAAGATTTATAAAAACTCTCTGCATACACTGGAATTTCTGGGCCTCCTAAAGCCATAGATTTCAAATCCATTTGTAAGACTGGTTCCCTTTGGTTCAGTACTTGTATTTAGTGGATAGAACAAAGTATAAGGTAGCATGTTCCAGGGACAAAAAAAATATCAGTTACCAGCCTATGTGGGCATTATGGTTTTAAAACAATAGTGGATGGGTTATTTCTAGGGCCCTTCTTCCAGACTCCTGGCAGCACATATTGACCACTTTTCCTTAACTTCCAGCTGTGTCACTCTTCTGGAGTTGCCTCTCCTCTTTTCTCCAACACTGTGCATGTTTTTTTTTTCAGCTTTCTGTGTTCGGTGATCTCAGTGATGTGGCCTATTTGGCAGAGTCGGGTATTCTCCTGTCCTTCTATATCCTGTGATTCCATGATTCCTTCCATGGTTTTTTATTTTTGTTTCTATCACTCTTGAGAAGAAAGTCCTTCTCTAAGAAGAAAGAAAGATAAAATGAAGGAAAGAAGGAAATGAAGGGAAAGAGCCAACATATGACTCAGGATTAGAGCTGCAGTGAAAAAACATCCTCTAGGCCAGTGGGTAGGAGTTGCATTCTTGCCAACCCTTCCTATTAGTGGCAGGCAATGCCTCCATTCAGACCACGCAACTCATTTTGAAACTGACTGCAGTTGGCTCTTTTATTGGCATCCTTCCTTCGAAGTTGGCTTTCAGATCATCAGTGGTTTTGTCTGCAGACCTTGGTGCCAAGGTGAGATGACAAACCTTTGCTCACAAAGCAATGTTCTTAACAGAGTTTTGTCTTGAGCTACAGAACCATCCTTTTAAAGGGGAATATACAAAAATTGGTTGGAGGATGGGTAAGAAAGGATAACTGCGTAGATGATATGGTAAAGCAAGTACTATAAAATGTAAATCATAGAATCAAAGTGGGTGATTGCTTTAAAATTTTTTCACCTTTTCTGAATGTCTAAAGTATTTACAAACCAAAAGTTGGGGGTGGGGAGATGATTTTAGCACAATTTTAGCAGTGAGGTTAGCCTGAAAGATTATTGTAGAGGTGGTTTTTAAATTAAATGTTATATTGTTATAATAATTATTTCTCTATTCAATATTTTCCAAATTAAAAAGCGGATGTTATGGAAGAAGAAAAGTTATTAACATTTTAAAGATCTTAAGTGAAACATACTGTCAAATTTCAAACCACTCATTATTTATTGGGTTTCCTAAGTGGCTCAGTGGTAAAGAATCCAATGCAGGAGATCCAGGTTCTATCCCTGGGGCAGGAAGATCCCCTGGAGAAGGAAATGGAGATCCCCGCTCCAGTATTCTTGCCTAGAAATCCCATGGACAGAGAAGCCTGGTGAGCCACAGTAGATGGGTTGCAAAAGAGACATGACTGAAGCAACTAAACAACAAACAACAGCCATCATTTATTAACATATGGGAAAAGCCTGGGTTTGGGTGTCAGATGGTGATGGGAAAATAACATACCAGTATCATTAAGCCAAGTGACTTAATTTCTCTGAGCCTTGTATGAGCTGGGAGGGCAGGAATGAATAATGCCCACATCTTACAATTTAAAAGTTATAAATGTTACTTAGAAAAAGAAATCCACTATTAGCATCACAAAAACTAAAGTGACATTTATGTTTTTCAGATGTTTTAGACACCATCCCTCCTCTAACCGGCCCCCACCCCCTCCCCCCCCCCCGAGTTTAGCCAATGCTATGTAATGTAATAGCGCTGCTGGAGCCTTTGGGAAGCTTAGACATTCAGGAGACTTTTAATTAAACACTTCATTATTCTTCTGAAGTACCTGGAGCTTACTACACATTTAATGTTTTTTTTTTTTTTTTTTCACTTTTATAGAAAAAAAAGAGGGAAATAAAATATTGTGATGTTTAGCTGTAGTTCTTAAGTAAATTACCCAGAATCTACGTGTATCTATCACAGAAAGAAAATTTGCACATTATTGAAACAAATGAAATATTTTTGCAAAGCTCCTGAAAGAAATCTTTGTCCCAGATCCCTATGTAATATTACTACTAAAGAACAGGGAGTGACTTGCCCTTTTAACCTGCCTCAAAAGAGAAATGGAATTATGATAATATAACAAAGCAACTCCAAACTTAGTGTCTTTAAATAACAGCCATTATTTTTTTTTCTTGGGAACCTACACTTCTGCTGATCTCAGCTGTGCTTCCTCAAGCATCTGAAATCCAGCTCTGTTTCTGGATTTGGCTGCATTGGGTATAGGACTTGTTCACTTTTGGTTCCAGAAAGTTCCAAAAGAGCAGGTCAGTCTCTGGAGACCAGGCATGATGTCACCTCTTTCACATTCTATTGATCAAAGCAAGTCACAAGTTCAGCTGAGAGTCAAGGAGAGGGAAAATAGGCCCCCCATCTTGATGGGAAGAGCTACAAAGTCACATTGCAAAGGGAGCCAAATAATTGTAGCCACATTTGCAATCTATCAAAGCAACCAACACATCCATCACTTTTACCCTGAAAGATGCTGCTGAAAGGGTCAGCATATCTTCCTCTTTAAAGAGGATGTGCAGTCATGAACCAAATCCTCTGCTTCAGGACTGATGATCAAAAGATGAGAGCCCTGAACTATGAAAAATCAATGTGCTCACATCTGCCAGAATGGCTACTGTCAGAAAGACAAGGAATAAGTGTTGACAAGAATGTGGAGAATAGAGAACTCAAGTGCACGGTTGATGGGAATGTAAATTGGTGAAACCACTGTAAAAAAAAAAAACCAGCATGGAAGTTCCTCAAAAAATTAAAAATAGAGCTGTCATATGATCCAGCAATTCTACTCTTGGATATAAATCCCAAGAAAATGAAAACACTGATTTCAAGATACATGCACTCCAATATTCACAGCAGCATTACTTGCAGTTATCAAGATATGACAGAAAGTTAACTGTCCATGAACCAATGAATGGATAAAGAAGATGTGGTGTGTGTATGTATATAATGGAATTTTACTCAACCATAAAAGAGAATGAAATTTTACCATTTGTGACAACATGGATATACCTGGAGAGTATTATGTTTAGTGAAACAAGTCAGACAGAAAAAGACAAATACTGTGTGTTTTTCTCTTATATGTAGAATCTGAAAAATAAAACAAATGAACAAATATAGCAAAACAGAGCCAGACACAAAGAACAAACTAGCTGATACCAGAGAGGAGAGGACTAGGGGGACAGGCAAGACTGGGGATTAAGAGATACAAACTACTTTGTATAAAATAAGTAAGATAACAAGGACATAATGTATACCCCAGGGACTATAGACAATATTTTATAATTACATTATATGGAATATAATCTATAGAAATATCAAATCACTATGTTGTACACCTAAAACTATGATACTATTGAAAGTCAACTATACTTCAATTAAAAAACAATGTGATGATATCTGGATATTTTATATTACTTTGGTACTGCTGCTAAGTCGCTTCAGTAGTGTAGGACCCTGTGCGACCCCATAGACAGAAGCCCACCAGGCTCCCCCGTCCCTGGGATTCTCCAGGCAAGAACACTGGAGTGGGTTGCCATTTCCTTCTCTAATTTACTTTAGACAGAGATTAATAAACAATAGATAGCCTTATGGCTAGTCTCTGAGTCTCCTGATGTCATGAAATTGATATCTTGATGTCATGGTTTATCTTTTAATAATCAAAATTAGATCTAATGCAGAAAATAGGATTATACCTGCATTAGACACCAAAGTTATCTTTAATAGTTTGCCAGCACATTAACATACATGTTACAGGGGGTACTCCATCGGGGTCTTGAAAAATGGTTTTTCCCTAGGTGAGACTGTGAAAGGCCTGGGGTGCCTGTTCTCCACAGGCCTCATCTCATGAGCAGTATTCTCATGGAATCTTCTGGATTGCTTTAGCTAGAAACAATCTTTCTCCCCTCCCATGCAAAGCATTTTATTTTTATCTTTTAACACAAATTTTTCTATTATCTTTTACATACATAGCTCTTCTCCTCACGAGACTTGTCACATCTTTTTGTATTCATCTTTGAGTCTCTCATAGCACTTTATAACATACCTCCTTGATATTAGAGCATATGCGTGTACTCAATTGCTTCAGTCATGTCTGACTCTGCAACCCTATGTAGCACGCCAGGTTCCTCTGTCCATGGGATTCTCCAGATAAGAATACTGGAGTGGATTGCCCTGTCCTTCTCCAGGGGGTCTTCCTGACCCATATCTCCTATGTTTCCTGCACTGCAGGTGGGTTCTTTACCCACTGAGCCACCATAGCAAGGCTGTTATTTAGTTATACTGGGCATTCATGGCTGGAATCCATTCTGAATGCTCAGTAACCATGCTGTATCATTGATAAGTATACACACACACACATTTAATTAAAGAAACTGTGGCCATTGAATGTATCATTATAGGGGATTATCTACTCCAAAATGCCTTTCTATTAAAACATAACTGCTGCTGCTGCTGCTAAGTCGCTTCAGTCGTGTCTGACTCTGTGCGACCCCATAGACGGCAGCCCACCAGGCTCCCCTGTCCCTGGGATTCTCCAGGCAAGAACACTGGAGTGGGTTGCCATTTCCTTCTCCAAAACATAACTAGATCCTATATAAATTTATACAAGCATAATTTTTAAAGAACTTTTTAGCCTCACAAGAAAGTAAATGAAATCGCTAAATCTTCCACAAAACTCAAAGAAGACATAAATAAGACGAAGAAGCGTAGCAGACAAAAATCCAAACAGTGAGCTGCAAATAACTCCAAAAGCTGAGGTTGCCCTAGGAGAAACTGTACATCCCAGCTGTGAAAGTTTCCACATTAATCCAAGACCCTCAAAGAGGCTGAAGTGCTTCTAAGTTGGTAGCCGTGGTGGACAGAATTCCAAAGATGGTCTCTCCCTCAGGATGTCTTGTGCCCTGGTTGTTCAATCACACGTTCACCTAGGTATTGCTCTGAAAGGATTTTGCAGCTGCCATTAAAGCCCCGAGTCAGAGATTCTATTGGTGGGCTGGACCCAGACAGATAAGCCCTTTAAAAGCAGAGAATTTTCTCCAGAAAGTGGCAAAAGAGGAAGTCAGAAAATGTGATGGGGATTTACACTCCTTGTTGGCTTTGCAGTTAGAGCAGGGCCTCATGCCAGGGCCAGAGAGAAGTTGCTAGAAGCTGAGAAAGGCCTCCACCTGACAGCCAGCAAGGAAATGAGAACCCCCAAGCAACTGAATTCTGCCAACAGCCTCGATCTGCTTGGAAGCAGATTCTTCCCCAGAACCCCCAGATAAAGCTGACTTGGGCCAACACCTTGACTTCAGCCTGTGGGGCCCTAAGCAAAGAACCCAGGCAGAACCTCCTAAACTGCTGACCGCATAACTGTGAGCTAATAATTAGGCGTTGCTTGAGGTTGCTAAGCTTGTGGCAATCTGTTGTGCAGCAGCATATGACTCTGTAGTTTAAAGGTGTGAAGTTTAAAGAGGAGAGGGAATATGAGTACTCTATTCTTGAAAACTGGTTATAAGGAACACTGTCATCAGGCAAAACCAAGTTTCAGTTAAGGCGCAGAGGTGGAGGCAGCCTTAACGTTTGCCATATGCGTGTCAAAATGAGAAGATGATGTGTTCAACAGAAAGATGCTGACAGGCACCATTATCAAGTGTAGGGTCTGACTTGTTCTCCTTTCTTTTTTTTCTCTTTCTTTTTTTTGTGTGAAATCAAGGGATAGGCAAATATAAGTTTACTTATTATAAAGATAGTTTTTCTGTTGATTCCTTTCAGTTTTATTGAGACATAATTGACACACAGCACTTCAGCATAGCAATTTGACTTCCATACATCATGAAATGATACCTCAATAAGTTCAGTGAATATCCATTATCTCATATAGATATATAAAAGAAAATTAAAAAAAAAAACTATTTTTCTTATGGTAAGAATGCCTGGGATTTACTCTCAACAATTTTCCCACATAAAATACAGCATATTATAATATTTAATATGTTGTCCATGACATCCTTAGTACCTATTTATCTCCTAACTGGAAGTCTGTACGTTTTGGCTGCCTTCATCCAATTCATGCTCTCCACCACTCCAAAGATGGGTTTTCATAAAGCAGAAGATAACACAGTCAGAGGGAAATAAAGTTTCCCAGATCCCCAAAAGTTTCCCAACTTTTGTTGGGAAACAATTTAGGGAGATTTACCTACAACTGTAGAAGATGACTACCATCTTAGAGTGACGATTCTGCCAGGCATGAACTCCTTTGTCCCCTCTGCCTGGCCCTGTTTACCAAGGTCAAGGAACTAGTGCAAAATGATCCCAGAGCATTCTTGAGTGTTTTCCATAAGATGATGGGATTTCAAGGTAAATGTCCCAAGGGAACCCCTTGTAGACTCGGCTTCCGGCTGATCTGACATCCACACCCAGAGGGGCTTCTGTGACAGAGGGGCACCTTAAGGGGCTCAGAGAATAGAGTATGAGGTGCATCTGAGCACAGGTCCAGGACTAAAACAAACCTGTAGATATTTACTGGATGCTGCCACTATGGCCCTGAGAATGTTAGGCTGCTTAATCTTCCTAACACAATATACTGTGTGTAGCATGGGGACAGGGCTGCTGAAAGGTGCAGAGCAGAGAGAAGACAGGAGCTTGCCCAGCTGTCCTGAGAATTTTTTTTCATTTGGACACATGGCAGAACTGATAAAATATGCAAAATCAGGTAAGTGAATTATGAAGCATAAGTTGTAATTTCACTGATCTTGCAGCAGCATAAAATTCTATCAGAGAAGTAGTATTACTTAGGTAATGCTCAGGGTCAGATGAGAGTTCAAGGATACCATCTTTCTCTGTTTTGCCCACTTGTTTTCATGACCTCTCTGTTCATGGGGACATTTGCACAGCTACAAGTAGGTGTTCCACTTGGCATGTACTATTTTTTTTTTTTTTTTTGCTTCATTTATTGTCTTTATAAGCTGTGACTTCTATATTTGTATATGTGTTTACTTGGGAAAAATCCAAACAGAAGAGTCCTGGTTATTGTTTTTCTCACACATGTCTAAAGGATTATCCATCAAGGCAAGCACTATTGCCAGGATGAGTAATAAACAACCTGTGAGCATTTAACTTTCATAAACTCAGAAGTGCTGGGATGACGCTAATAGAAGGTGGGGTTGAGCCATAAAGAATTCATGACTGTGGCTGTGAACCCCTGAAATTATGTACGATGTTTGGAGTAACTGTTGCTTCCCATGGAGAGGGGCTTTAGCCTTTGAGGGTTCTTCTGTCTGGATGATATTAGTTGAGATTTTCCTTGTGCAAATGGCAAGGGTGGAATAAACTATCTGAACCACAGCTTCTATCTCAAGCACACCTTGGAAATTTCTGAGATGCCTCCAGGACACCTGGAGGTGGAGACTATAGCCTTTCAGGGTTGTCTTCCCAGCTTCCTGTGGGTCAGCTTCGGGCTGATCCTAACAAGCTTCCTACCTCCCAACCCCATGTGTGAAAATCTCAGAGAGAAACTCATGGACCCCAGGGGAGTCCATGCTGGCTTGGGCCAGGTTCGCTAGGAGCAGAGCCTGTGAAGGGGCTCTATGTTCAAGTCATTTATAATGAAAGTGCTCTCAGGAGAAAAGGAAGGAGGGAACAGGACAGGGAAGAGGAAGGAAGACAAACAAGGATACAATTTCAGACAAAATTCCAGCTTTAGCTGGATCCTACGGGGAACCTCTGGAGTGCAAATGGCATTCAAGGTTTGTCCAGATATAGGGCAAGTTTGTCGCACTTTTAAACTCGCACAATAGCTGGTCATTGGCTAAAGGCCATGCCATTCCAGATGCTTCTGACTCTGCACTTGCTTGCAGATGTATGAAAGCAAAGTATCTCCAGTAGCCCCATACAGGCCTCAGAAAAGAATCACAGATGCAAGCTCTTAGAGGCAAAGTGCACCAAAGCCAGGACATGGGCACACAAAAATAGATACCAGAGAGGATCGGTGCAAAGTTCCAAGAATTTCTGTTACATGCGGCTTTCCCAGGATGAAGCGCTGCACTCAGTGTCTTGGGAGTCGATGCATCTTCATTTGATTCAGGGACTTTCTCTTAAGCAGTCACTGTGGCCAAGTGTATGAGGTTACATGAATGCTGTCTGCTGCTATTTAGAGCTCGTGAGCAGAGACGGGGGAAAGAACGTGTATGCATGCTAAGTTGCTTCAGTCATGTCCAACTCTTTCTGACCCCATGGACTGTAGCCCACCAGGCTCCTCTGTCCGTGGGGATTCTCCAGGCAAGAATACTGGAGTGGGTTGCCATGCCCTCCTCCAGGGGATATTTCCAACCCAAGGATCGAACCCAGGTCTCTCGAATTGCAGGCAGATTCTTTATGTGTGAGCCACCAGGTAAGCCCGAGAAGATGGTATTATAAAGGATGCAACAATCTCTTCTGTATAATACTTGTTGCTTTAAATAATAATTACTTATAGAGATGTCATTTAGAATGAAGAGTTTCTAATGGAAAGAAAAAGCTCTGGAAATTGTCAAAAACATTCATAAATAAAATGTATTTAAACTCATAGAGATGTTTGAATAAAGACAGATTTCTGTAGAACTGATTTGGCATATAATTTTCATTATCTTGATCTATGTTTCAGGAAATAAAACATGCCTGAAATTTGTTGCTGAGGGTATTTTTATTTCTTAGAAAATGATGTTTGTAGCTGAGAGGGTATCACACGCCTTTCTGATTTTAAAAAGGCAATTTTGAAGTTGGAAAATAAAGGCCACTATTATGACTGACTATCCATTTCAAGAGTATACATTTCAAAACAAAATATTGCAAAATATCACCAAGTAAATGGTTCTTCCAGAGAAGGCAATGGCACCCCACTCCAGTACTCTTGGCCTGGAAAATCCCATGGACAGAGGAGCCTGGTAGGCTGTAGTCCATGGGGTCGCTAAGAGTCGGATACAACTGAGCGACTTCACTTTCACTTTTCACTTTCATGCATTGGAGAAGGAAATGGCAACCCACTCCAGTGTTCTTGCCTGGAGAATCCCAGGGACGGGGGAGCCTCGTGGGCTGCCGTCTATGGGGTCACACAGAGTCGGACATGACTGAAGTGACTTAGCAGCAAATGGTTCTTCAGCTTATTTAAAAATCTGTACTAAGAGAGTTCAGTCAGTTCAGTCGCTCAGTCTTGTCTGACTCTTTGCGACCCCATGAACTGCAGCAAGCCAGGCCTCCCTGTCCATTACCAGCTCCCAGAATCCACCCAAACCCATGTCCATTGAGTTGATGATGCCATCCAACCATCTCATCCTCTGTTGTCCCCTTCTCCTCTTGTCCTCAATCTTTCCCAGCATCAGGGTCTTTTCCAATGAGTTAGCTCTTTGCATCAGGTGGCCAAAGTATTGGAGTTTCAGCTTCAACATCAGTCCTTCCAATGAACACCCAGGACTGGTCTCCTTTAGGATGGACTGGTTGGATCTTGCAGTCCAAGGGACTCTCAAGAGTCTTCTCCAACACCACAGTTCAAAAGCATCAATTCTTCGGCGCTCAGCTTTCTTCACAGTCCAACTCTCAGATTCACACATGACTACTGGAAAAACCATAGCCTTGACTAGATGGACCTTTGTTGGCAAAGTAATGTCTCTGCTTTTTAATATGCTATCTAGGTTGGTCATAACGTTCCTTCCAAGGAATAAGCATCTTTTAACTTCTTTGCTGCAATCGCTATCTGCAGTGATTTTGGAGCCCAGAAAAATAAAGTCTGACACTGTTTCCACTGTTTCCCCATCCATCTGCCATGAAGTGATGGGACCAGATGCCATGATCTTAGTTTTCTGAATGTTGAGCTTTAAGCCAACTTTTTCACTCTCCTCTTTCACTTTCATCAAGAGGCTTTTTAGTTCTTCACTTTCTGCCATAAGGGTGGTGTCATCTGCATATCTGAGGTTACTGATATTTCTCCCAGCAATCTTTTTTTTTCCCCCCAGCAATCTTGATTCCAGCTTGTGTGTCTTCCAGCCCAGTGTTTCTCATGATGTACTCTGCATAGAAGTTAAATAAGCAGGGTGACAATATACAGCCTTGATGTACTCCTTTTCCTGTTTGGAACCTGCAATGAAAGATTCATTGATAATTTGTGTAAGATTCCTGCAGAACACATGAAACACTCTAGAAATCTGACAGATGCTTGGATTTTATTGACAGTTCACAGGATTATATAAGCTTCTTTCTAGTTTATAAAATGCATGGCCAGGCTCAGGATGACACTGCTGACACAAAGGGAAATTCAGTGAACTTGTAGAAAAATACCAAGAACCAAGAGTCTGGTAGATACCCATGGTTCGGCTAAGTCTGTTTACTGGTTTATTCTTGCTCTCCTGGATCCTAGATTGCTCAGTGCCCTTTCTACTTTTCAAGGCTAACTCAGTCCCCTTGGACCTGATTCTTTACATTTTCCTTGAATATGGATCTGGAATCCTCTCCTTAGCTATACTTTCTATCGGCTTCTTAGTTCATGTCTTCTTCAGGTTGTTCAGAGTAAAAATATTCACTTAACCCAGTTTAATTCAAGTCATCTGTTACTAAAATACCCCAGTCGTCACATGCCGCTTTATCTCAAGTATTGCAAGAAAGAATTTCTCAGGTGTAAAGAAATTCCAGCACGATGATTTTAAGTCTGATAATATAATTTTATTTTTGGTTGTCCTGGGTCTTCATTGCTACGAAGGCTTTTCTCTAGTTACTGCGAGCTGGGGCTACTCTCTAATTGTAGTACACAGGCTTCTCATTGTAGTGGCTTCTTTTGCTGCCGAGAATGGGCTCTAGGGCGCACAGGCTTTCATAGTTGCAGGTCCTGGGCTCTAGAGCACAGGCTCAATAATTGTGGCACAGGGCCTTAGTTGCCCCACGGTATGTGGATTCTTCCTGGACCAGGGATCGAACTCGCGTCTCCTATATTGGCAGGCAGATTCTCTGCCACTGAGCCACCAGAGAAGTCCTGATAATATATTTTAAACTTTTCTTTCAAAGAAGGGCCAGGTAAAAGTATCAGAGAATATTATACAAAAGAAGACGACTAAGAAAGAGAACAGCACTGCCCTATATTAGCCACAATAAATACATGTGTTAAACTGGGCTGTAATAGCTTCATGGTGGTAAGAATTTAATATGTCACAAGGCAGGTCTCATGAAGTGACCAGGAAAGAAACAGATAGTGGTTAGTGGGTAGTGATTGGAGCATAAAATCCTTTTGTATCTGAATTGTGCACTCAATAATACAGTAAAAAACTAAATATTTTAATTTATGGAAAAAGTTTAATATTTATCAAATATCTAAGTGTTGGATTGCTTTTGAAAAATATTTATTTTTTTAGCTGCTCTGGGTCTTAGTTGCAGCATGCAAATCTTAACTATGGCATGTGGGATCTAGTTTCCTGACTAGGGATAGAACCCAGGCCCTTTGCATCTTAGCCAATGGACCACTAGGAAAGTCCCTGGATCGCTTTTGATTACCTTCGAAGAAAAAGATGGAATCAAAAAACTGGAAGTCTATAGATTAAGCTAAAGAGACTTTGCAAATCTTTACATCTTCATTAAAAACACCTTTTTCAACAAAGAGCTGTGAAAAGGGTTGTAGAGCACATGTGATAAATACAGTATATTCTTTATGATTGAAAGACTTCCTACAAATTGGCAAGAAAAGCAAGCAAAAACTCCCAGTAGATAAATAAAGTTATTTGAACAAGAGGAAACATAATTAGCAAGCAAAAAGACTTAAAATTATGAACCTTGCCAAAAATTTTGAAAGATACATTAAAATAACAATTAAGATTTTTTTAACCATTTAAACATACTATCAAGAGAGGCTTATGGAATTGATACACTTATCTACCACTGCTGGCAGTGTGAATTGTTACAATCATCTTGGAAAACAAGTTAGCACTATATATAAAGAACAATAAAAATTATCACTTGCCTTCACATAGTAATCACATTTCTGGAAACTCGGTGTAAAAAAAAGACTAAATAAATAAGAAGCAATGGAACTTGTGATAGGTAGAAAAGAAAGAGGAAAAGAGAGTAGGAAGTTAAGTTGGAAAGAAGGAAAGGAAGAAAACACTAGGGCCTTAATTAAATTATGGAACAATGTGGCCTATGAAGTTCTATGTAACCTACAAAAGATAAGTAAAACGCTTACTCTGCAATGTTCAGAAAAAGAAAGAAGCGTATATTCTTTGGCGCGTATCAAACTAGCTACCATACAAAAAACAGAGCATGCATATCATTAGCATTAGAAGGGAATTTTAAAAATTGAAAATAGTTGGGATTTGTTCTATCTTTCAAATTTTCTTTACTGTTAATTTTTATTTCCTTAACAATAGTACTAACGCATAGGTAATGTTGAGGAGAAAGCTGATGCAATCACCAACTCTTCATTGTTCATAGAACGGCTTTTAATTGATCCTAGAAGTTTCTGGAGTAGGGATAACAAAGAAAAAAATAGGAAAAAATTAAAAGAAATAGATTGTTTTATTTACTTATTTTTTTAAGCCAGGAGATGCCTAAGTGCATGGACTTTCTATATACATATGAAAGAAAATTATTCAGGTAAATCAGATCAGATCAGATCAGTTGCTCAGTTGTGTCCGACTCTTTGCGACCCCATGAATTGCAGCACGCCAGGCCTCCCTGTCCATCACCAACTCCCGCACAATTGCACTCATCTCACACGCTAGTAAAGTAATGCTCAAAATTCTCCAAGCCAGGCTTCAGCAATATGTGAACCGTGAACTTCCTGATGTTCAAGCTGGTTTTAGAAAAGGCAGAGGAACCAGAGATCAAATTCAGGTAAATAATTGTTCACATCTCTGCAAGCTTCAGGAAAGCACTTGATAAAATCTTCCGAATAGAGACTGAGAATTGAGTCACTTATTGGCACTTTGTTGTATTAATCATCACCATCAAATAATAAACTATTTCTTAGTCACTCCATTGTACATGTTGCTTCACTGGCCTTTATCTGATAACAATGTACTTCACCCTAGTTACAAAGATACTTTTTCTAGAGTATGGGAAAATCTGGCCTTTTGGACAGACTTCCTTCCACCTCTCATCCATCTTAGATTCCTCTGACTGCTTTGGTTCCCCAGTGTGGTCAGAGGGGACGTGCAAAGGGAATGACTGCCCTGTTATAGGTTTTTCCAGCTGGTATCAGGGAACTGGCTTTCCTTTTTAATGATTAATAGCAACATGGTGGAATTTTTCTATTGTTCAGTTGTCATTTCTAAGCTTTCCATTGCTGTCAGCCTGGCAGCCAAAAAAACCCCCTCAAACAACCCCAGAAACCGCTGCTCTGGCTTGGGATCAATGGGCCGCAGTGTCTCTGAGCTGGCAACTTTAGATGGAAGAGATGTCATTCACAACCATGCCTGCTTCTGCCTCCTCCACTGTGAAAACTACAAGTGCCTGTTTCCTTTTAATACCTAAGTCCAAAACTGCAGCACAAGAAAGAGATTTCTATTTCCTGCCTCCCATTCCCACAGTCACAAAACTGTCTTTTTGACAGCTTATTACAATCTTTATAATTGAGAGGTGGGTTGTTTTTCTAAACACTCACATTCATGGTTTTAGAATACCTTGAAGGGCCAGGTACAGTTTAGCTTTCTGAGGACAGCAAAGCTCCAGCTCTGATCTCCCAGAATGTGCTGGGCACTGAGGGGGTGACTCTGGAAAGGAGCCCTGGGGAAAGTAGTGGTTGTTTTGCTAGCAAGGTGTTAGTACAGTAAGACTTTGATATAAATAACTACCTATGGGCCTTATGGGCTTCCCTAGTGGCTCAGAGGATAAAGTGTCTGCCTGCAATGCAGGAGACCCAGGTTTGATCCCTGGGTTGGGAAGATCCCCTGAAGAAGGAAATGGCAATCCACTCCAGTATTCTTGCCTGGAGAATCCCATGGAGAGAGAAGCCTGGCGGGCTACAGTCCACGAGGTTGCAAAGAGTGGGACACGACTGAGCGACTTCACACACACACACACACACACACAGGCCTCACACTCTCAGTGCAGCTCTTACCCGAGACTGACAGATCATTTACTGTTCTGTACCAAAGAGCTGATATGAGTTGGCTCTTGGTTAAGAATTCACTCCCTTAATGAAACTGATATGGATAATAAACTTAGGGCAAGAATCCTGACTGTACATACAGTGCTGCACCCAGGATTGATTAAAATCCATGTAGGCAATCAGTCAAAAGAGATGAAAAGTTGTGTTTCATGTATGGAATATTGAATACAATTTCTTGCCTGCCTCACCAGGGCAGTTTTTTTTTTTTTTTTTAATAAAAGTGTTTTCTTTCCTTTATTCTAGTTTTTTACTTTATTTGTAAACATATCATAACATACCAAGTATTATAGGAAACAAGAAAAATTGCCAAATGGAATCATGATACTAAAGAGAATTAAAAGCAGTTTTAAGAAATCTTAATATTAAAAAAATCTTAATATTGCTGCAATTTTATGATGATTAAGAAAAATTTTTTTCATGTGGACCATTTTTAAAGTCTGTTGAGTTTGTTACGATATTATTTCTGTTTTCTGTTTTGTTTTTTTGGCTATGAGGATGTGGGATCTTAGTCTCCCCATCAGGGATCGAATCCTCACCTCCTACATGAGAAGGCAAAGTCTTAACCACTGGACGGCCAGGGAAGTCCCTGTTGTTGCAATTTTAGAAAAAAAAGAAGTTCAGTTTGCAGGGACTGATGGCAGGATGTGCCTATGACGTCTTGGCAGGTTTTACTGGTGGACTCTTCGGCAAGGGCTGATGAGGCTCATCTTCGTGTGAGACTCTGACAGTTGATATGTGGGCTTTCCATGCTCCAAACTCCTGTGCTCAGAGTGGTGATACTTCCACCAGACTCTCCATAAGAGAACATTAGGGAAGAGGCCACAAAAGGCAAGGATCCCCAGGATCTGCTCAGTGTTAGGGCCCATTTCATGATGGATTTATTTCCTTTCTTGTTTAAGCTTTTTCCTTGATGTGGCTGGGCTTCAGTTTCCAAATCTGTAAAATGGAAATCATTACCCCTCATGTGATTGCTTGGAGAAATAAAGAGCTTCCAATGAATGAATAAAGTACCTGACACAGTTTATGGCCAGTGCAGAGGATTAAATAGATGACAGATAAAACATAATGAAAGATTTAAGATACCATAATCTGGTTGTAATGAAACTGTGCAATGAGAAAATCTGCTTATTTCCTACATGTGATACCCTTTTAGAAATCTTGAATCTATTGCAGTAGGTTCTAATACATGAATTTATTTTTACTTCATCTACCTAAATCTCAGAGCCCTTGAAATAATATGAAAAATACTGAACTATGGTTTTAGAAAAGGCAGAGGAACTGGAGATCAAATTGCCAACATCCGCTGGATCATGGAAAAAGCAAGAGAGTTCCAGAAAAACATCTATTTCTGCTTTATTGACTATGCCAAAGCCTTTGACTGTGTAGATCACAATAAACTGTGGAAAATTCTGAGAGAGATGGGAATACCAGGCCACCTGATCTGCCTCTTGAGAAATCTGTATTCAGGTCAGGAAGCAACAGTTAGAACTGGACATGGAACAACAGACTGGTTCCAAATAGGAAAAGGAGTACGTCAAGGCTGTATATTGTCACCATGTTTATTTAACTTATATGCAGAGTACATCATGAGAAATGCTGGACTGGAAGAAACACAAGTTGGAATCAAGATTGCTGGGAGAAATATCAATAACCTCAGATATGCAGATGACACCACCCTTATGGCAGAAAGTGAAGAGGAACTAAAAAGCCTCTTGATGAAAGTGAAAGTGGAGAGTGAAAAGGTTGGCTTAAAGCTCAACATTCAGAAAACGAAGATCATGGCATCTAGTCCCATCACTACATGGGAAATAGATGGAGAAACAGTGGAAACAGTGTCAGACTTTATTTTTCTGGGCTCCAAAATCACTAGAGATGGTAACTGCAGCCATGAAATTAAAAGACGCTTACTTCTTGGAAGGAACGTTATGACCAACCTAGATAGCATATTCAAAAGCAGAGACATCACTTTGCCAACAAAGGTTTGCCTAGTCAAGGCTATGGTCTTTCCTGTGGTCATGTATGGATGTGAGAGTTGGACTGTGAAGAAGGCTGAGCACCGAAGAATTGATGCTTTTGAACTGTGGTGTTGGAGAAGACTCTTGAGAGTCCCTTGGACTGCAAGGAGATCCAACCAGTCCATTCTGAAGGAGATCAGTCCTGGGATTTCTTTGGAAGGAATGATGCTAAAGCTGAAACTCTAGTACTTTGGCCACCTCATGCGAAGAGTTGACTCATTGGAGAAGACTCTGATGCTGGGAGGGATTGGGGGCAGGAGGAGAAGGGGACGAGAGAGGATGAGATGGCTGGATGGCATCACTGACTCGATGAATGTGAGTCTGGGTGACCTCCAGGAGTTGGTGATGGACAGGGAGGCCTGGCGTGCTGCGGTTCATGGGGTCGCAAAGAGTCGGACATGACTGAGCAACTGATCTGATCTGATCTGATATTTTATTGCTGCTGCTGCTGCTGCTAAGTCGCTTCAGTCGTGTCCAACTCTGTGCGACCCCATAGACGGTAGCCCACCAGGCTCCCCCGTCCCTGGGATTCTCCAGGCAAGAACACTGGAGTGGGTTGCCATTTCCTTCTCCAATGCATGAAAGTGAGAAGTGAAAGTGAAGTCACTCAGTCGTGTCCGAGTCTCAGCGACCCCACGGACTGCAGCCCACCAGGCTCCTCCATCCATGGGATTTTCCAGGCAAGAGTACTGGAGTGGGGTGCCATTTCCTTCTCCAGTGGGGTGCCTTACCAGAGCCCACATCTTTTTTTTTTTTTTTAAATTAGAATGACAGATTCCAGGAAAGCTTAAAAATACACAGAATCCTATTCATTTACTCATACATATATTCTATTTCTTCCAGTTCTATCCCACAATAGTCATACTACTTTTGTGTGACTGAAGAAATAAGCCATCATCTTCCCTGATAATCTCCCTTATATATGGTCTTGGCTCTGAATTATGAGAACTCTTTGCCCGTAAGTTTGACCTCTTTCTTCCCCTCTCCTTGTGCTAACCAAAGCTTAGTCTGTATCCTCACTCATGGTTTGCAAATTCGACAGAGCCTCTGACATTTAGAACATCTTATTCTTTGATGATCATCTTGATATCAAAACTAGGTTAGATTGAAAGTAAATAACATTTGTAATTAGTGATTTTGTGTTTTATTTTATTTTCTCCAGGAAAAATGTTCTTTGGTTCACTGTCTTTACATCTGACTTTACATTCAAATTCTCTCAACAGTTAAAACTCAACAGATGAAACTGGTACAGCCACTAGGGGGAATAGTACAGAGAGTTCTTAAAAAACTAGGAGTAAAACCTCCATGTGACCCAGCAATGCCACTATGGGGCATATATCCTCAGGAAATCACAATTGAAAAAGACACATGTACCCCAGTGTTCACTGTAGCACTATTTACAATAGCTAGGACACAGCCAGAATCCACTGAATCATCGAAAAAGCAAGAGAGTTCCAGAAAAACATCTTTTTCTACTTTATTGACTATGCCAAAGCCTTTGACTGTGTGGATCACAATAAACTGGAAAATTCTGAAAGAGATGGGAATACCAGACCACCTGACCTGCCTCTTGAGAAACCTACATGCAGGTCAGGAAGCAACAGTTAGAACTGGACATGGAACAACAGACTGGTTCCAAATAGGAAAAGGAATATGTCAAGGCTATATATTGTCACCCTGTTTATTTAACTTATATGCAGAGTACATCATGAGAAACGCTGGGCTGGAAGAAACACAAGCTGGAATCAAGATTGCTGGGAAAAACATCAATAACCTCAGATACGCAGATGACACCACGCTTATGGCAGAAAGTGAAGAGGAACCAAAAAGCCTCTTGATGAAAGTGAAAGAGGAGAGTGAAAAAGTTGGCTTAAAGCTCAACATTCAGAAAATGAAGATCATGGCATCCAGTCCCATCACTTCATGGGAAATAGATGGGGAAACAGTGGAAACAATGTCAGACTTTATTTTTCTGGGCTCCAAAACACTGCAGATGGTGATTGCAGCCATGAAATTAAAAGACGCTTACTCTTTGGAAGGAAAGTTATGATCAACCTAGACAGCACATTCAAAAGCAGAGATATTACTTTGCCAACAAAGGTCCGTCTAGTCAAGGCTATGGTTTTTCCAGTGGTCATGTATGGATGTGAAAGTTGGACTGTGAAGAAAGCTGAGCACTGAAGAACTGATGCTTTTGAACTGTGGTGTTGGAGAAGACTCTTGAGAGTCCCTTGGACTGCAAGGAGATCCAACCAGTCCATCCTAAAGGAGATCAGTCCTAGGTGTTCATTGGAAGGACTGATGTTGAAACTGAAACTCTGATGGCCACCTGATGCGAAAAGTTGACTCATTGGAAAAGACCCTGATGCTGGAAGGGATTGGGAGGCAGGAGGAGAAGGGGACGACAGAGGATGAGATGGCTGGATGGCATCACTGACTCAATGGACGTAAGTCTCAGTGAACTCTGGAAGTTGGTGATGGACAGGGAGGCCTGGCGTGCTGCAGTTCGTGGGGTTGCAAAGAGTCGGACACGACTGAGTGACTGAACTGAACTGAACTGAACTGAGGACACAGAAGCAACCTAGATGTCCATTGACAGATGAATGGATAAAGATACTGTCCATTTCTGTCTGTGTGTATACACAATGGAATATTACTCAGCTATAAAAGGGATGCATTTGAGTCAGTTCTAATGAGGTGGATAAACCTAGAGCCTATTATACAGAATGAAGTCAGTCGAAAGAGTAAGACAAATATCATATATTAACACATATATATGGAATTTAGAAAGATGGTACTAATGATCCTATTTGCAGGGCAGCAAAGGAGATGCAGATATAAAGAACATACTTTAGGTCACAGTCACTGAGGGAGAGGGTGGGATGACTTGAGAGAGTAGTACTGAAACATGTATGTTACCATATGTAAAATAGCCAGTGGGAATTTGTCATATGATGTTGGGAACCCAAAGTCAAATCCAGTGCTCTGTGACAACCTAGAGGGGTGCAATGAGGAAGAAGGTGGGAGGAAGGTTTAAGAGGGAGGGGACATGTGTATACCTATGGCAGATTTATGTTGATGTGTGGCAGAAACCATCTCAGTATTGTAATTATCCCCCAAGTACAAATAGAATAAAATAAAAAACTTAGCAGAGGGTAGGATAACAACATAGAGAATGTTGAGAAGTAATTATTAAACCAATATTCTTCTTTCACTGAGATAGTTCTAGAAAGGAAAAAGGGGTTAATTTGTGTTCCCTCACACATATATACAGGACCCACTGTAGGCAGAGTTCTATTTTGGTGACTGTGGGAAATCACCAAAAATGTGGAAAAAATGACCCCTGCACACTGAGTGACTCATGTAAAATTTAAAAGGTGGGGACTTTCAGGAGATCTATTTGTCCAGGTTCCCTATTTCTAGGTATGTCTCCGGTTGTGTCAATAAATAAACAAATGCAGCTCGGTTTTCTGTCTGTGGATGAGGAATGCTTATATTATGTCACCACAGAGGGTTGTTCTGGAGTAAATGAAGAGTAACCGTGTGTGAGTGTCTGTGTGTGTGTGTGTGTGTGTGTGTGTGTGTGTGTGTGTGTGTGTGTCTATGTGAGAGGGAGAGAGAGAGAGAGAGAGAAAGAGAGAGAGACGCGACACTTGACCTTGGAGCTACATAACTTCCAGGATCTTTCCCTACCTCTCTGACCTCTGGCCTTAAAATTACTTGTGGACTACAAGGAGATCAAACCTGTCACTCCTAAAGGAAGTCAGTCCTGAATATTCATTGGAAGGACTGATGCTGAAGCTGAAGCTCTAATACATCAGTCACCTGATGAGACTGACTCATTGAAAAAGATCCTGATGCTGGGAAGATTGAAGGCAGGAGAAGGGGACGACAGAGGATAAGATGGTTGGATGGCATCACTGACTCAATGGATATGGGTTTGAGCAAGCTCTAGGAGTTGGTGAAGGACAGGGAAGCCTGGAGTGCTGTAGTCCTTGGGGTCACAAAGTCAAACATGACTGAGCAACTGAACTGAACTGATCCTGCCTTGAATCCGGGGTAGACACACAAGGGAATTAGAGGATAGGTTTGCCAATATGTGACATATTGCAAAGAAATGTGTCAGCTGTTGAAAAGGGTTTGGTCTTCTACCAGCAGCTTAGCAGGCCCAGCAGAACTTCGGGAATGGAGCCAGCAGCAGGTTCTGGCCATCAGGCCTGAGAACGTGGCGGGGACACTCCCAGAAAACAAGTGAGGACTCCCATAATGAAATGTGACAGTGTTCCCACTGGTGGGAGGCCCTGGGGAGAGGATGGGAGAGTGCTGGTAGTTAGGGAAGGATTTGCATAATTACATTCACCTGAGGGGCTCCATTTACCCAACAATGGGTCTCATTGTGGTAAAGCCAGCAGCTGGCCACACTGTTAGAACAATGTGAGCTGTGGCCTTGTTCTTCCAAAACAAGTGCTTGGTCTCTGAAAAATGACAATTAGCATTTGGAATGGTATATAGTTATTAATAGTACAAATCTTAGCATGGTGTGTAACAACTCCATATTATGAGGTATATATTCATATGTGATACATGTATTACTTCATCCTATAGCTGAAGGATTATATAACATTAATAATACCATATTTATACTTGCACTGTATACAGCTTCCTAGTATATATATAAATATATTTGAGACTTATGCGTTTAAGTCCCCATGAGCACAGTGAGATGACTCTTAAAGTAGAAGTTTTCTCCAGATGTTTGGAAAAGAACGATTTATTTAAGAATTTTCCTGCGTGAGACACGTATTGTTTTAAGTTTCGGGACAGTCTCTTTAGTTCTTTGACTCAGACAGTGTGTCGTGGATTTGAGAGATGTTAATCAGAACTTACAGGGGAGGTGCCTGATGTCCAAGGCTGTGTGCTCACCATCAGTGGAACTCTGCAGCTGGGGGCATGTTTACCCAAGACTCCAAATAGACAGAGTGGAGATATGAAGACAGCAAATACTGTGCCAGCTCGTTTCCTGGTATTGCCCACATTTACATTAGAAAGGAAGGTGCAGTGGGGGTCAGGGTGGGGGCCGGGGGGGGGGGTGGGGAGGCTGGGTAGGTTTAGGGGTAATTCCTTTTATTATGCCCAGTAATTGTCTGTCCCTCATATTTAGAGCTCAGGATGCATTTCTAAGGGGAAAAGGACCCCCACAAGGGTTTGCTTCCGCAGTGTGAGTGCGTGCATGCCTGATCGGTCAAGTTCCACTTCAGACCTGCCTTAGCTAAGGACAAGTTTAAAATATCGTTTTGTAAGAAGAGCAACATCTTGAATTTCTTTTTAGTGCTCTACTAAAAAGTAGGGAAATAAGGAGGAGGCAGGCTCCCTCTTTTGAAACCCATCTACACTCAGCTTAATGCCAAAGGCAGGTATTAGCTTTAGCAATTTCCTCCTGGTTTTCTGATCAGATATAGAAGCAAGAAGCTAACAAGATCCCAAAGCCAGGAGTAGGTCCAAGTGGCCTTGGTTCTGCCCCTATCCTTCAGAGATGGCGTTCTGATGAATGACAAACACATGACAACGAAGCTTTTTATCCTCCTTCCACAACAGACACTGGAATTCAAGTGAAGACACCTTGCTGCCAGGGAGAATGCTCCTTCCCAGGGAGACGATGGGAATGCACATTGGCAGGATGCATGGTGGGGGCACATACAGGAAACCTCAAGAGGGCCCATCTCTCAGGCTACCTCTAGGTCTCATGACCCAGCAGGCTGAGCTCTCTACACAAAAAAAGTTTTAGAAACTTTTTTAGCTTTCTAAAAAACACACTTCCTTGAAACGCTCCTGGTCCCCATAGTCTATGGTGTGTGTTCATGCTCAATTGTGTCTGACTCTTCGCAACTCCATGGACTGTGGCCCACCAGGTTCCTCTGGATTTTCCAGGCAAGAATACTAGAGTGAGTTGCTGTTTCCTCCTATAGGGGATCTTCCCCACCCAGGGATCGAATGTGTGTCTCCTGCATTGGCAGGCAGATTCTTTACCTCTGAGCCACCCACCTAGGAAGCCACTGTCTATGGCAGTGGTCCCTAAACCTGGTGGTACATCAGGGCCCTCTGAGCACAACCCCACCCCCAAACCTTCAGAAACAGAATTTTCGGGGGCAGACAGACATAGAAAGGAAATCTTTATTTACACTTTACTTTTATTTTAGCTTAGAAAGAACTCAAGCTTCCATGATATATGTTTCCATGGAAATTTCATTTTCCTCCTACATGCGTCTGAGGATTCCTACATTAAAGGGAAGGAGATTCAGAGATTTTCCTTGTTTTTTCTTTTACCTATTATCCCAGCTTTTTCCTTTTTTAAAAAAAATACTTTATTTATTTGTGTGTGTATGTGTATATATACACACACACACATATATTTCAATGGAATATAATTGCTTTTAATGTTAATTTCTGAAGTACAATGAAGTGAATCAACTATATGTATACTTTTTCCCTGATCAGTTTGGTGGTCTCCCTATCCTGTATTTGTTTCAAAAGATCACCCACTCCCTGCTCTCCCCAGGGTTATCACCACCACTAGGCAGACACTAATTAGTGGATAATAAAGCTTAACTAATGAGTGGGGAGGGCTTCCCTGGTGACTCCAACTGTAAAGAATCCACCTGCAATGCAAAAGACCCGGGTTCAATCTGAGTTGGGAATATCCCCTGGAAAAGTAAATAGCAACCCACTCCAGTATTCTTGCCTGAGAAAACCCATGGACAGAGGGGCCTGGTGCGCTACAGTCCATAGGGCTGCAAAAGAGTCAGACATGGCTTAGTAACTAAAAAACAACAACTGAATGGGGAAGACTAAAGGTAGAGCAGGAAACAAGGCAATATTCACAATCAGGCACCACTGCTGCTAGAAGGACTTGGCCTTTCTCACCATTAGAGGAGTAAGAGGATGTTACTGCCATCTCTATGCCCTGACCTTACCTGCTCCCTACCCCCAGAGTGCCCTCTTCCCATCTTCTCTCCTTCCCTCTCCCCCACTTTCAGGTTCCTTCCTGCTGTCAAATGAGTGCTTGTATTCCCTCCAAATTCACGTGTTGAAGCTCTAACCTCCAAATGTGAGGAATATCTATTTGGAGGTGGGGCCCTTGGGAGGTGATTAGATTTAGATGAGGTCATGAGGATGGAGCCCCAAGATAAGATTAGTGACCTTATAAGGAGAGAAGAGACCAGAGTTCTCCGTGTGGGAACACAGCAAGAAGGTGGCTGTCTACAAACCAGGGTGGGAGCCCCCACCAGGAACCGAATCCACTGGCAGTTTAGACAGCTTGCAAAACTGTAAGAAATAACATTTGTTGTTTAAGCCATCCATGTGCATGCTAAGTCACTTCAGTCGTGTCCAATTCTGTGTGACCCTCTGGACTGTAGCCTGCCAGGTTCTTCTATCCATGGGATTCTCCAGGCAAGAATACTGGAGTGGGTTGCCATTTCCTTCTCCAGGGGATCTTCCCTACCCAGGGTTTGAACTCAAGTCTCTTATGTGTCCTGCAGGCAGGTCCCTTACCACTAGTGCCACCTTGAAGTCTACAGTAATTTGTAATAGACACCCAAACTGATAGGTCACTGCCTCTCCTCTCCAACCTTCCAAGATCATCTCCTATTTGAGGTGTTTCTCTGGGAACAGTCTGGAAGATGCAAGAATTGGAGGCATCCTCCTCAGCCTCTGAGAGGCTCCCCCCTTTGGTTTGCAGACAAGGTTAGCCCTTTTTGGATTAGTCTTCCCCTCCACCCAAGTTCCTGGGCCTTACGCTTAAAAAGACAATATTAGTATGTGTCTATCCCAAATAACAAAGAGCAGTGCTCTCCACGGATAAACTCTTTAATTTTTCTGTACACCATCGGATTTTTAAATTGCAAATATCTCCTTTGCTGATATCCTAAAAAGCTCTCCAGATGATTCTCCTGATCATGTCTGGGAACCAACAGCCTTCCCGTCTGTGGAAGATCCTTCTGGGAATCTTATCTGTCTTGGGGATTCCCACTAAACCCAGAAGATTCTCACTGACTTTTGCTCCCTGAAGCTTCCTGTCAGATCAGATCAGATCAGTCGCTCAGTCGTGTCCGACTCTTTGCGATCCCATGAATCACAGCACGCCAGGCCTCCCTGTCCATCACCAACTCCCGGAGTTCACTCAGACTCACATCCATCGAGTCAGTGATGCCATCCAGCCATCTCATCCTCTGTCATTTCCTTCTCCTCTTGCCCCCAATCCCTCCCAGCATCATGGTCTTTTCCAATGAGTCAACTCTTCGCATGAGGTGGCCAAAGTACTGGAGTTTCAGCTTTAGCATCATTCCTTCCAAAGAAATCCCAGGACTGATCTCCTTCAGAATGGACTGGTTGGATCTCCTTGCAGTCCAAGGGACTCTCAAGAGTCTTCTCCAACACCACAGTTCAAAAGCATCAATTCTTCAGCGCTCAGCCTTCTTCACAGTCCAACTCTCACATCACAGGAAAAACCATAGCCTTGACTAGACGAACCTTTGTTGGCAAAGTAATGTCTCTGCTTTTGAATATGCTATCTAGGTTGGTCATAACTTTCCTTCCAAGGAGTAAGCGTCTTTTCATTTCATGGCTGCAGTCACCATCTGCAGTGATTTTGGAGCCCAGAAAAATGAAGTCTGACACTGTTTCCACTGTTTCCCCATCTATTTGCCATGAAGTGATGGGACCGGATGCCATGATCTTAGTTTTCTGAATGTTGAGCTTTAAGCCAACTTTTTCATTCTCCACTTTCACTTTCATCAAGAGGCTTTTGAGTTGCTCTTCACTTTCTGCCATAAGGGTGGCGTCATCTGCATATCTGAGGTTATTGATATTTCAGCAATCTTGATTCCAGCTTGTGTTTCTTCCTAACAGAAGCAGAAGCTTCCTGTAACTCTGCCCAAAAGAGCTTTTCCTTTTCTCATACTGCTGTACTTTGCACCAATCAGTTTGAAATCATTCATCATGTGATAGTGGGATTTGGGAGTTGTCACTTTAGACTTCCACACTGGTCTGAGAGCAACTTGAGGGCAAGTCTTGCTCATGATTGTGTTCCTGGTGTCCAATGTGCTTGGCCCAGAGTGGAGTATTGTGTGTTTACTGAATAAAATAAGAGGTGGATTGATAAGTATCTGTTGGATTAGGCAATTAACAGAGAGAGTAGCATTGATGTACATACACTACCATGTGTGAAATAGAAAGCTCGTGGGAAGCTGCTGCATATCACAGGGAACTCAGCTCGGAGCTCTGTGATGACCAAGAGAGATGGGATGTGGGGTGGGTAGCGGGGGAGGCTTAAGAGGGTCGGAATATATGTATACTTAAATAGATGATTCATGTTGTTGTACAGCAGAAACTAACACAATATTGTGAAGCAATTACACTCCAATTAAAAATAATTTTTTTAAAGAAGAGATCTCTGATGACCGTGGGCTACTGCCTATGGCTGTGCAGGCTGGGACCTGTACACAAGTGCCTGACTGATGAGGGTAGCCTGATGGAATCTTATCCACAGTCCACTCTCCTAGCCATGGCCTCTGCCATGTGTGCCTCAGCCCAGCGGATGGATGCTGTTTACTGACTGATCTACCCAGAGGTCATGTTTTTGCAGAATGTCAGCTAGAGGAAGCATTTGTGAGTTCACTTAGGGGCACTGAGTGTGCAGTCCCTGGGGCTGTGTGGCTCCCACCTCCTGAGGTTGGAGTTCGTGGTTGCAACGCAACCCTACTGAGTCATTTCATTCTTCTTTCTCTGTGAAGGGGGAAAACCTATCACAAAGTTAAATGAAATATTTTAGAAGGGCCATCACTGCCACGTATTTGGAAAATGTTCAGAGCTCAAGATGTTTCCACAGGCACCTCAAATTCAATATGTACAAAACGGAAGTTATCCACTGTGCTTCCTTCAATGGGTATATCCGATTGCCCAAGCTAAAAAGCAATCCTGCACCACCACTTTCCAGTCCACCCACAGGCCCTACTGCTGCTGCTGCTAAGTCTCTTCAGTCGTGTCCGACTCTATGCGACCCCACAGACGGCAGCCCACTAAGCTCCTCTGTCCCTGGGATTGTCCAGGCAAGAGCACTGGAGTGGGTTGCCATGTCCTTCTCCAATGCATGAAAGTGAAAAGTGAAAGTGAAGTCGCTCAGTCGTGTCCGACTCTTAGCGACCCCATGGATTGCAGCCTACCAGGCTCCTCCGTCCATGGGATTTTCCAGGCAAGAGTACTGGAGTGGGGTGCCATTGCCTTCTCCCAGGCCCTACTGGGTCAACCTCAAAAAACAAATCTGATCCTCTTCCCTCCCTTCTTGGCCACTGGCCCACCTCAGCCCCTAATCCTCTTGACTAGATTTTGTCAATAGTTCTTGCCCTCCATCCCCTGTTATATCTGGTCTTTCTTTGCACGTTAATCTGCCAGGTATCATTTTTAACTGTAATATTTTATCTTTGATGTACTTATTTCATATGCAAATTATAGAATCTCAAACTACTTTTTCTTTCCATTGCCAAGCCTCTTTACAACTGCTATTATCAGGATTTATTAATAGAAGATAAAACCCATTGCTCCACAACTTCCCACCACCAGGTATCTTTTAAATGACTAAAATCAGGACCTTATTCTCAGGCTAAGATCCTGGAATGTCCTTCCTTTACTCTCAGCCCCCACTGGATGTGTCCAGATTCTCTTGCTTGGTATACAAGTCCATTCACTTCTGTGCCAACTTACCATTCTGCCCTTTCCAGCTGCTCCATACTGTGCATTAGGCAGTTTCTTGGGGGTGCCATGTTCCATCAAACTTCCTTGGCTTTGCACATGCTGTTCCCTAAACCTGTGCCTTTCCCCCTTGTCTGTTAGTTTCTTCCCTAGATGAATCTAAATCTCCCTCTGCTTCTCTGTCTCTTCTCTGTATAACAGTACACCTCTCATTGTAGCACTTCATGTTCTCGTGAAATCATTTGTTTAATTTCTTCCATGGGACCTTGACTTCAGCAAAAGTGAGGTGCTATTCATTTTCTCTCCCTAGCATTTACTGATGGAGAAGGCAATGGCACCCCTCTCCAGTACTCTTGCCTGGAAAGTCCCATGGATGGAGGAGCCTGGTGGGCTGCAGTCCATGGGGTTACTAGGAGTCGGACGCGACTGAGTGACTTCACTTTCACTTTTCACTTTCATGCATTGGAGAAGGAAATGGCAACCCACTGCAGTGCTCTTGCCTGGAGAATCCCAGGGACGGGGGAGCCTGGTGGGCTGCCGTCTATGGGGTCGCACAGAGTCGGACACGACTGAAGCGACTTAGCAGCAGCAGCAGCAGCAGCAGCAGCATTTACTCAAGTTTCTAGCATTTATTTTGTGTGAAGTAAATCTTTGTTGGATTGACAGTCTATCAACAGAGACACCAAGAGTGCTACCATGAAATATACAACTAAGAAGAATGAGTTACATGTATGCATATTGATTATAATTTCATAGTGATATGTATGGAACACCTCTATTCTTTGTAAAAGGCAAAGAAAAAAATAACTCTTTACATTTGTTTTTGCCTATCTGAATATAGTGAAGTGGATGAAAGAAATCCTAGATGCAATCCTGGGTTAACCTGCAAGTGAAGTTGAAGAAAGGAGAGGAAGGGTGATTTTTCTTTATAACTGTCACAAAGAGTGAATGCTGCTTTTTTAAAAATCAGTTAAGAAAAATAAAGTAAATGGTTGATGAATGAGTAAATAGGCTTCAGGAGACACATTTTCAGAAAAGAAGGGATATTGTGGCTGTCATGCAAATACTAAAAAGAAGAAAACAAAAATCCCCAGAACATACAGTTACAGTATTACTATTTACTCTCTTAAGGATTTTTCTCTCTCCTGAAAGAATTTCTACAGGCTTATTTTTAAAAGGCAGTTCTATTAAAACTCTTATGCATTTGTTAATATTGATAGATCATTAACTGCAGTGCAGGACACAGAGGTGGAGCCTAGCCTAGAAGGAGAAAGTTTTAGGAGTCGGTGCCAACTGAAGATCAATCAGAAATAAAGATAAGCCCTGGCGGTATTATAATTATCAGGAAAATTATTACTTTGAAAAATTTCAAAGTTCACACAGCTTTTCTGGAGAAAGGTCACCGGGTAGCTCAGGTTGAAGAGAAAGGTGCCTGACTTCTGGGAATGGGGAATGTTCAAGGTCCAGACTATTGGGAAAACACTGTACCAAGAAAGCAAATATTGGACTTGCCTGGTAGTACAGTGGATAGGAATCTGCCTGCCAATGCAGGGGACATGGGTTTGATCCCTGGTCTGGGAAGATTTCACAAGCCACAGAGCAACCAAGCCCATGCACCACAACTACCGAGGCTGAGTACTGCAGTTACTGAAGCCCACATGCCTAGAGCCCGTGCTCAGCAAGAAGAGAAGCCACCATAATGATAAGCCTGTGCATTGCAACTGGAGAAATCCCACAGGCAGCAGCAAAGACCCAGTGCAACCAAAAATAAAATAATTTATAAGAAGCAAATACTTTTCAAGTGTCTGCAATTAGAGAGGAGACGTGGGTGGTAGTGGGCAAAGTCTAAGAAAGTTGTTTTTTTTTTTTTTTTAAATAAAAGCATAAAAGTTAGATAGTTAGATAAAGGAAGTTAGATAAAATAGATCTGGCAGGCCCCATGAAAGTAGAAGAAGCAGTAAGAATATTTCATCATGAGAATGCTGTGGAGCTGTCTTATACTTTAGTCAACATAGAAGACAATGAGAGCCACCAACTCATTTTAAGTATTTGATAAAAACCAAAGTCAAACCAAATATTTTACACAAATAATTTTACAAGAAATTTTCTACCAAAGGAAAGAAAATCCACAGGACTCTTGGGCTCCTACCCACAGTACTGCTGCTGCTGCTGCTAAGTCGCTTCAGTCGTGTCCAACTCTGTGCGACCCCATAGACGGCAGCCCATCAGGCTTCCCCGTCCCTGGGATTCTCCAGGCAAGAACACTGGAGTGGGTTGCCATTTCCTTCTCCATTGTGTGAAAGTGAAAAGTGTAAGTGAAGTCGCTCAGTCGCGACCGACTGGTAGCAACCCCATGGAATGCAGCCCACCAGGCTCCTCCATCCATGGGACTTTCCAGGCAAGAGTACTGGAGTGGCTTGCCATTGCAAGTTTAAAATAATAAGCACATACAAATGAGTCTACATACAAAAGAGAAACAGACTTATAGACACAGAAAACAACTTATGTTTACCAAAGGGGAAAGGGAGGAGAGGAAGTATAAATTAGGAGTATGGGATTAATGGATAGAAATTACTTTACATAAAATAGATAAGCAACAGGATTTACTATATAGCACAGGAAACAATGGGCTTCCCAATTCGTGCTAGTGGTAAAGAACTCACCTGCCACTGCAGTGGACATAGGAGACATGGGATCGATCCCTGGATCGGGAAGATCCCCTAGAGAAGGACACTTCAATATTCTTGCCTGGAGAATCCCATGGACAGAGAAAACTGGTGGGCTATAGTCCATAGGGTAGCAAAGAGTCAGACATGACTGAAGTACTTGGCACACATGCACTGGAAACTATTTTCAATATTTTATTATAACCTATAGTGGAAAATTATCTGAAAAGAACATATATAAATATGTATAATTTGCTGTACACCTGAAACCAACACAATATTGTAAATCAACTGTACTCCAATTAAAAAAAAAGTAGGAACAACCTTGAGGGTGAGAGAAAGAGAAGGCACATGGTGGGAATACACTGGGCTCCTCTGGATGAGGTAAAATAGGGGTGGCAGGCCCTTTTTCTGTAAAGGGCCAGATAGTAAATATTTTAGACTTTCTGAGCCAAAAGAAAATTCCAGAATCTTTATGACAAGAGTGAATAATTTTCCACCACTTTTTTAATAGACCAAATTCAAAACTATTTATGGACAGTGAAATCTGAATTTCATTTTAATGCCCTATAAAATAGTATTTATTTTTTTAGCTTTTAAAAAAGTGTAGTTACTCTTAATTGGAGGATAGTTGCTTTACAATGTTGTGTTGGTTTCTGCCATGCAGCAGCATGAATCAGCCATAGATATATGCGTGTCCCCTCCCTCTTGATCTTCCCTTCTACCTCCCACCCCTTCCCACCATTTTTTCAACCATTTGAAAAACGTTCTTCACTCATGGGTCATATGAAAACATGTGGTAGGATGACCTTGGCCTATAGTTTGATGTTCCCAGACATAGAGTATTTCCAGGTCATGACAAGGATCCTTAATTGGCCAAGGACCTACCAATTCAAGCTGAGTTTGGGCATGACTTCAGAATCCTTCTCAACATGGTGGCACTGCCAGTACAACCACAGAAATGGGGAAGGGCCCGCCTGCCCGCCTGCAATGCAATGGCCATCTCCCTAGTGAATGTGCAAAGAACTCTTCAGGTATCAGCTGGATTCGTCCTGCCCTTTCAGGTGTGGGTGCAGTTGACTCAGTCATCCATCCCCAGTCTGAGGATTTCAGTTATTCCCCAAGGAGCTAGCAAGCTCTTGCCAAAGAGCAATTGCTTCTGCTGCATTAGGTCAGTTTATGAATTTGTGTGCCCTTGTTTTCGTTATTACTTCAACAAGAATGGGAAATTCAGCAATTATTATTTTAAAATCAAATCCACAGAATTAATATTTGGGGATATAATGATGACTTACATGGCAGCAGTAACAGCATCTGTTCAGCATTATCATTAACATCATCATAGCAACACTCCCAGACAACTGGCTTGTTTTTTTCAGACACTTTTCTTATGTTAGCTTACTTAATCCTTCAGTGAAAGTGAAAAGTATGAAGTCACTCAGTCGTGTCTGACTCTTAGTGACCCCATGGATTGCAGCCTACCAGGCTCCTCCATCCATGGGATTTTCCAGGCAAGAGTACTGAGTGGGGTGCCATTGCCTTCTCTGATCATTCAGTAGTCATTGCAAATAGGCTTTTTAAAGAACAATTCTTATCCTATTTTACAAAAAAAAAAAAAATCAAAAGCAAAAGAGATTAAGGAACTTGCTAATTGCAGAGCTAGTTAGCAGTAGAGCTGAATTTTGAACACAGTCAGCAACCTGGAGCTGGAGTTCCTCCTCCATACGAGGTCCATCTACAATGTTTAGTTGAACGTTAGACATTTTTGTCCTTTTTAAAAAATATTTATTTAGTCAGTTATTTTTGGCTCTACTGGGTCTTCCTTGCTGCTCACGGGTTTCCTCTAGTTGAGATGTATGGTTTTCTCATTGCAGCTGCTTTTCTGTTGTGGAGCCCGGGCTCTAGGGTGTCTGGGCTTCAGTAGTTGTGGCCCACAGGTTTAGCTGCCCCGTGGCATATGGCATCTTCCTGGACCAGGGACTGAATCTGTGCCTCCTGCATTGGCAGACAGATTCTTTCCCACTGAGACACCAGGGAAGTGCCCTGACCTTTATTATTATATATATATTTTTATTTTGAACATGATTTTTATTGATAAGGCTACCATAACAAAATTTTGTGGACTGGGTGGCTTAAACAACAGAAACTTACTTTCTCACAGTTCTAGAGGCTAGAAATCCATGATCAAGGTGTTGGCAGGTTTCTTTTTTATTTTCTTTTTTAACTTTACAATATTGTATTGGTTTTGCCATATATCGAAATGACTCCGCCACAGGTATACATGTGTTCCCCATCCTGAACCCTCCCTCCCCCTCTCTCCCCATGCCATCCCTTTGGGTCATCCCAGTGCACCAGCCCCAAGCATCCAGTATCGTGCATCGAACCTGACCTTTAAAAAAATATTTTTTTTTATTTAGCCGCACTGAGTCTTAGTTGTGGCACACAAGATCTTCAATTTTTGTTGTCAGGAGCTGCAGTCACTGTAAGTAGTGGCTCTAGAACTTTGCTGTGCTCACTCTATCTTCAACAGAAAAAGGTACATGCCCTAGCCCACACTTTGCAAAACCCTCATTCAAGCAAGTGATGGCATGCTGGAACGCAGGCTTGACCAGCATAGAAAGAGATCTTCCACCTCATTTCTGCCTTTCAGATATCACGAGTGCATCTCACTGATGGAACCTAATCATGTTAAGAACCAAGTGCTATGCCAAACCATACTGGAAACCAAGACAAAAAACCCAGAAATGTTGCATTATATGCTGATTTTAAAAATATTTCATTAACACTATTTATCTCAATTACCATTTCAATAATCCCTTAAATTTTGTGCTCGAGCTGCCCTACCTAGCTGCAAGGGAGTCTTAGAAATATAATTTTATCTTTCTATCCTCTGCTGGAGGAGGTTGGGATGGAGGCGGAAGGGCATCCTTGACAGTTAATTTCATGTGTCAACAGGGCAAGGCTATGGTGCCCACCTGTCTGGTCAAACACTAGTCTGTGGTGGTATTTTTTTTAGATGGGACTAGCTTTGGGGGAGCCTGGTGGGCTGCCATCTATGGGGTCTCACAGAGTCAGACACGATTGAAGCAACTTAGCAGCAGCAGCATTTAAGCCAGAGAAGGCAATGGCACCCCACTCCAGTACTTTTGCCTGGAGAATCCCATGGACAGAGGAGCCTGGTGGGCTGCCGTATATGGGGTTGCACAGAGTCGGACATGACTGACGCGACTTAGCAGCAGTAGCAGCAGCAGCATTTAAGCCTTTGACTAGAGGAGATTATCATCCATAGGTCTCATCCAATCAGTTGAAAGTTTTAAGAGAAAACTGAGGTCCCCAGAAGAGGAAAGAATTCTACTTCAATTTTGTGAGTGAATCCTTATATATATTTATCAGTTCAGTTCAGCTGCTCAATCGTGTCTGACTCTTTGGGAACCCATGGACTGCAGCACGCCAAGCCTACCTGTCCATCACCAACTCCCGGAGTTTACTCAAACCCATGTCCATTGAGCTGGTGATGACATCCTATAATCCCATCCTCTGTCATCCCCTTCTCCTTCTGCCTTCAATCTTTCCCAGCATCAGGGTCTCTTCAAATGAATCAGTTCTTCATATCAGGTGGCCAAAGTATTGGAGTTTCAGGTCAGCATCAGTCCTTCCAATGAACATTCAGGACTGATTTCCTTTAGGACAGACTGGTTGGATGCCCTTGCTGTCCAAGGGGCTCTCAAGAGTCTTCAACACCACAGTTCAAAAGCATCAATTCTTTGGCACTCAGCTTTCTTTATAGTCCAACTCTTACATCCTTACATGACTACTGGAAAAATCATAGCTTTGACTAGATGGACCTTTGTTGGCAAAATAATGTCTCTGCTTTTTAATGTGCTGTCTAGGTTGGAAATAACTTTTATTCCAAGGGCAAGTGTCTTTTAATTTCATGGCTGCAGTTACCACCTGCACTGATTTTGGAGCCCCCCAAAAAAAGTTTTTCATGGTTTCCATTGTTTCCCCATCTGTTTGCCATAAAGTGATGGGACCAGATGCTATGTTCTTAGTTTTCTGAATGTTGAGTTTTAAGCCAACTTTTTCACTCTCTTTTTTCACTTTCATCAAGAAGCTCTTTAGTTCCTCTTCACTTTCTGCCATAAGGGTGGTGTCATCTGCATATCTGAGGTTATTGATATTTCTCCAAGCAATCTTGATTCCAGCTTGTGCTTCCTCCAGTCCAACATTTCTCATGATGTATTCTGCATATAAGCAGGGTGACAATATACAGCCTTGGTGTACTTCTTTCCCGATTTGGAACCAGTCTGTTGTTCCATATCCAGTTCTAACTGTTGCTTCCTGACCTGCATATAGGTTTCTCAAGAGGCAGGTCAGGTGGTCTGGTATTCCCATCTCTTTCAAAATTTTCCACACAGTTTGTTTGTTGTGATCCACACAGTCAAAGGATTTGGCATAGTCAATAAAGAAGAAGTAGTTGTTTTTCTGGAACGCTCTTGCTTTTTTGATGATCCAGTGGATGTTGGCAATTTGATCTCTGGTTCCTCTGCCTTTTCTAAATCCAGCTTGAACATCTGGAAGTTCATGGTTCACATACGGTTGAAGCCAAGTTTGGAGAACTTTGAGTACTGCTTTGCTAGCCTGTGAGATGAGTGCAATTGTGTGGTAGTTTGAGCATTCTTTGGCATTGTCTTTCTTTGGGATTGGAATGAAAACTGACCTTTTCCAGTCCTGTGGCCACTGCTGAGTTTTCCAGATTTGCTGGCATATTGAGTGCAGTACTTTCATAGCATCATCTTTTAGGATTTGAAATAGCTCAACTGGAATTCCATCACCTCCACTAGCTTTGTTCATAGTGATGCTTCCTAAGGCCCACTTGTCTTTGCATTCCAGGATGTCTGGCTGTAGGTGAGTAATCACACCATCATGGTTATCTGAGTCATTAAGGTTTTTTTCTATATAGTTCTTTTGTGTATTCTTGCCACCTTTTCTTAATATCTTCTGCTTCTGTTAGGTCCATACTATTTCTGTCCTTTATTGTGCCCATCTTTGCCAAAAGTTTTCTCGGTATCTCAAAATTTCTTCAAGATACCTTTAGTCTTTCCCATTCTATTGTTCTCCTCTATTTCTTGGCACTGATCACTGCGGAAGGTTTTGTTATCTCTCCTTGCTATTCTTTGGAACTCTGCATTCAAATGGGTATAGCTTTCTTTTTCTCCTTTGCCTTTCGCTTTTCTTTTTTTCACAGCTATTTGTAAGGCCTCCTCAGACAAACATTTTGCCTTTTGGTGTTTCTTTTTCTTGGGGATGGTCTTGATCCGTGCCTCCTGTACAATGTCACAAACCTCCATTCATAGTTCTTCAGGCACTCTGTCTATCAAATCTAATCCCTTGGATCTATTTGTCAATTCTACTGTATAAGCATAAGGGGTTTGATTCAGGTCATACCTGAATGGTTTAGTGGTTTTCCCTACTTTCTGCAATTTAATTCTGAATTTGGCAATAAGGAGTTCATGATCTGAGACACAGTCAGCTCCCAGTCTTGTTTTTGCTGACTGTATAGAGCTTCTCCATCTTTGGCTGCAAAGAATATAATCAATCTGATTTCGGTGTTGACCATCTAGTGATGTCCAGGTGTAGAGTCTTCTCTTGTGTTGTTGGAAGAGGGTGTTTGCTGTGACCAGTGCACTCTCTTGATAAAACTCTATTAGCCTTTGCCCTGCTTCTTTCTGTATTCCAAGGCCAAATTTGCCTGTTACTCCAGGTGTTTCCTGACTTCCTACTTTTGCATTCCAGTCCCCTATAAAGAAAAGGACGTCTTTCTTGGGTGTTAGTTCTAGAAAGTCTTGTAGGTCTTCATAGAACTGTTCAACTTCAGCTTCTTCTGCATTACTGGTCAGGGCATAGACTTAGATTAGTGTGATATTGAATGGTTTGCCTTGGAAACAAACAGAGATCATTCTATCATTTTTGAGATTGCATCCAAGTACTGCATTTCAGACTCTTGTTGACTATGATGGCTACTCCATTTCTTCTACGGGATTCTTGCCTACAATAGTAGATATAATGGTCATCTGAGTTAAATTCACCCATTTCAGTCCATTTTAGTTTGCTAATTCCTAGAATGTCGACATTCACTCTTGCCATCTCCAGTTTGACCAATTCCAATTTGCCTTAATTCATGGACCTGACATTCCACGTTCCTATGCAATATTGCTCTTTACAGTATCGAACCTTGCTTCTATCACCAGTCACATCCACAACTGGGTGCTGTTTTTGCTTTGGCTCCATCTCTTCGTTCTTTCTAGAGTTATTTCTCCACTGATCTCCAGCAGCAAATTGGGCACCTACCAACCTGGGGAGTTCATCTTTCAGTGTTTATCTTTTTGCCTTTTCATACTGTTCATGGGGTTCTCAAGGCAAGAATCCTGAAGTAGTTTGCCTTTCCCTTCTCCAGTGGACCATGTTTTGTCAGAATTCTCCTCCATGACCCCTCCATCTTGGGTGGCCCTACACGGCATGGCTCATAATTTCACTGAGTTAGACAAGGCTGTGGTCCATGTGATCAGATTATATATATATATTTATAATATAATATAAAACACATTTATGCACATATACATATACAACAGTGATTAGTCTAGATATTTCAACCAGGGAAGGACATGATATAGGGAGTTGGGTTCTTTCAACTGTTTCTGGAATGGCAAAAGAAGCAGACTTACACCACAATATTGTAAAGTAATTAGCTTCCAATTAAAATAAATGAATTAGTTTAAAAAAGACAGAGAGAAAGAAAGAGACTTACATATAGGTACAACACTCCTAGTGATCCTCTTAGTTCTGTTTCTCTGGAGAACCATGGCTAGTGCACTGGGAGGAAGCGGGAAGGGGAGGCAGAGAGCAGGTTCAGTAACTCTACCACTACTGAAGTTTTAGTTGTACTCGATTGTAGTTTCACTGTAGAGGTAGGAAAAGAGAGAAGGAGGAGATTGTACTGATTCTAGTTTCCCAGCCTGGGTGACCAGCTGATAGCCCTGACCATGATAAGGAAGACAGATACAGCCCCAGATAACCCCATAAGAAAACATAGCACATGTTTATCCTTGGAAGACACAGTTTAATATATTCTACATGCAGCCTTGTTCCATCACATGAGACCCTCTCCATGCACGACACAGGTGACCTGGAACAGGTAATTTGGCTGTTTGTTCACTCATTCATTCAGTTTTATCACCCCTTCAATAGACTTTTGTGTCCACCAGTATCAGATACTATTCTGAGTTTTGGAGGTACATTGGTGAATGAGAGATAAGTTTGCTTCTTTTAAAATGTGTTCATTCTAGTTTAGGAAGAGGTGTTAAAAAGCACACAAATGAACCAAGAAAACAATTCCAGACAGTGATACATGCAGTGAGGACCATGAAACAGGGCAATGTGATGGAGTAGGGAGTGAGGTCTACCCCAGATGTGATTATCAACTTGAACACATCTGGGACCCATTCAAATGTAGGGACCAGACAGACAGCCTTAGGGTGAGGGGCAAGCTGAGCTGTTGTGTTTGGCTTCAAGTGAAAATGAAAGTAAAGAGCTCCAAAGCCATGTGATGAGTTATTACAGGGACCCCAAGCCCAGTGTGGGTGTCTGTGATGCACTCCTTGATTCTTCATGCTGAAGAGGAGTAGACTGTAACCAAATGAGCTTGTATAAGGAGATGCGAGCTGGATGGCCAGGCCGGGCCAGGGATGAGTTTATGAACAGCAGCATGAATATCTTCCCTTTAAGACCAGAGGCCCTGGAGTGAGGGTGATGCCTGGTGGTAGTTATATTCCCAGCCCTAGCACAGTGGTTGGCCCACAGGGTGGATCCTCTGTAAGTATTGGTTGATGACTCAAGGAATCCCTCAGCTGAAGGGGAGGGAGTGGCTACTGCAGAACCAGGGAGGCTTAGCATTCTGCCAGATTTCTTCACACTTGGGAGCAATACTTGCCTCCCTCCATAAAACAAGTCCCGGAGACTCCCAGGTGGGACTGGCCAATTGACTGCAATTTTGTCTCCTTGATTTCAGCACTTGCTGTCCCTGGGGGAACTTGCTTTTAATGCTCCTGCCAAGTATGGGCCCAAGTTCTTTCCTTAAGTTTGTAACTTTGACAGAGCTGGGACTTCGCAGGCCTGAGGATTCTTGAAGATGCATTGCATGCTGAGGGAGTATAAAGAGAATTCAATAGAACAAGCTGTTAGGCTTATGCTGCATAGTTTTCTTATCTTCCCATCCTTGCTGGTTCTGGTGCCACGTATGATGCAGAAAGGCTATTCAGTTCCAATCCAGAAAGATGCTCATAGTTTCACAATGACATGACCCAGGTCTAGGCCCAGCTCCCCAAACAGAGATGACTAAATCTTACTTCCTTTCCACACTGAAGCTAGTACATGTCATTAAAACAGCATTGCTGGATCTAGCAAGTAAAATATATATGCCCAGTTAAATTTGACTTTCAGAGAAATAACAGAATTTTTCAGTTTGTTTCAAATATTGCATCAGACATCCTTACAATACTTACAATAAAAATTATTTTTGTGGTTCATGGGAAATTCAAAGTTGACCGGCAGGTCCTATTTTGTCTGGCAACCCTACTTAAGACCAAGAAAGAGATTTTAACTCTGTCGCCTGCCTAAGATTTTTCCATCAGATCCTTATTTTGGGTTCCAACCTGAGGTCTCCATACCACCCTCAGGGGTGATTGGTATTTTTATAACTGTCCCAGTGAGTTCATCCTTTATCTGAGACCCTCTGTGGCAAGTGCTCTATCGCTTAATTGGGTCTGACTCTTTGAGACCCCATGGACTGTCTGTAGCCCACCAGGCTCCTCTGTCTATGGGGTTTTCCAGGCAAGAATACTAGGGTGGGTTGCCATTTCCTCCTCCAGGGGATCTTCCGACCCAGGAATCAAACCAATGTCTCCTGCATCTCCTGCTCTGCAGGTAGATTCTACTCCACTGAGCCACCTGGGAAGCCCCAGTATTGTGATTCTGCCCAAAGAGTCACGGACCTCTGTGTGTATAGAATTGGAATCTGAGACCCTACCTAATTCCAATTCTACACATGCAGGGCTTCTTTTCTGTCTGAAGGGAATCACAATATCTGAACATACAAGGTGTGTCTCATCCACAAAACAGGAAGTACAGATTCTGCCACAGGTTTTGTCCATCAGCAGAGGAGAACTTTGTAATTTTCACCGGCTTAGTAAACTCAATTTCCCTATGACCATGTCCTCAAAAATCCCGAGGACAGTAAAGTTTCATGGACAGTTGGTAGATATGCAGATAAAAGAAGGCTTCCATGTCTCATACTTATCAGAGGATTAAATAGTCAGCCAACCATATGACATGCCTAGAAGCTATTTTCAGCTCTGTTTTAACCTGTTGAACTCCGGAGAGCAGCTTCTGTATTTTTATCTCATGTTATGCTTCCTTTGAGGCAACAAGTACAGGGCAGTGAGGTGAAAAAAAAGAAAAAAAAAGAATAACTAACAGCTTTCAAGAAAACAATCTAAAATAAGCACCTGTGTAGTGATTATAAAAATATACAGATTTCCTTTCCCTCTACGGGTAATGTCAAAGCCCACACAATTTGTGATGCGTCTGCATGTGATGCTCATCTAGCCACATGCTTCTTTTCCACTTAACCTTTTAGGTCAGATCTGTTCGGTTTTCTCCCTCCCCCACCACATGATCAGGGCCGGATTCGTTGCTTTCTTATGTTAGAAGCCAATGATAATTCTGTTTGCCCTTAATTCAAATGCAAAGGGTAATGACCGTAGATGCCATAACAAAAATACGTCCAAAGATTAGCTGGAATTCCTGGTCCTGGCTCATTTACCAAGTTTAGCTTGTTAGGCAATGTCTAAAAGCGCCCCTAGTCACTTTGCTCAATAAGCATGAGAAGGTGAGCTCTTCAGTTGATTGTTAGATCAGTGGACCTGGCTTTACTCTCTGCTGTCATCATCTACTCAGGGTACTGTAAAAAACACCACAGACTGAGTGGCTTACGTAACGGAAATTTGTTTTCCCAGAGTTCAGGGAGACTGGAAGTCCAAGGTCAAGATGGTGGCAGATTGAGTTTCTACTGAGGTCTTCCTGCTTGGTGAGCAGATGGCCACCCGCCTTCTTTCTGTGTGCTCATCCGGGCTTTCCTGTGCCCAAGCCCCTGGTGTCTCCTTGCATGTCCAAATTTCTTCTTATGAAGACATCAGTCAGATTGGATTAGCACACACCCTAATGGCCTCATTTTAACCTAATTATCTCTCCCAGATGGTTCAGTTGGTAAAGAATCTGCCTGCAATGCAGGAGACGCAGGAGACGCAGGAGACAAAGGTTCGATCCCTGGGTTGGGAAGATCCCCTGGAGGAGGAAATGGCAACCTACTCCAGTATTCTTGCCTGAAAAGCCCCACAGACAGAGGAGCATGATGGGCTCCAGTCCAAAGTGTTGCAAAGAGTTGCACATGACTAGGTATGCAGGCACTTTGAAGGTACCTCTTTATAAGCTCTCCCTCTAAATATAGTGCCAGGGGTGGGGGTGAGGTTAGGAGTTCAATATATGAATTTTGGGTAGACATAGTTCAACTCATAACCACCACTGTGTGTCCAGTAACTAATTTAGCACCTGACACATGGCAGCAATAAATGTTTGTAGAATTAATGAGAGAACTTTGAGAACATCATTGGTGAGGCATGTCACTTACAGTTTCTTGCATGGGTTAGTCCAGGGCATTCGATTTTTAAGCTTCTTCTCTACCTACACGTTTTTCTGGTCACTGATTGTGGAACAGAAAGTAATCTGACCCATATGAGATTTGTGACACCCCAATTCCATAGAGATGGGGCTGCCCGGAAGCACATCTCTCCCACTGCAGGCTCCGAGCCTGTCACTTTCATGTCATATCTGGCTGCTCCCATCAGGCTCACAATGGTGGCTGGTGTAACGAGGTTCCCCCAGCTGTCTCTCCCCCAGCCCTCTTCTCAGCAGATGCTTGACCTCACCCTGTGGAGGCATGCATCTCCTGCTTCTATTATTTTCTTCAAACTGGGAAGGAAAAAAAAAAAAAACCCACCAAAGATCTGCTACTTCTCAGGGGAGAGTGGGCTTCTCAACAACATATCCATTGTCTGATCTGAGCTTTGCTCTACTAGTCTTTCAGGGAAAGGATAAAAAAAGAGCCCCAAAACTTTGATCCCTGGGGAGGTGAGGCGGAAGTTGATCTTCACCATTAAATTTTTTTATAGATAGCAAAGTCCATGCTTCCACCTGCATCCAAAGCAGAGGCAGCTGGCAGAACAAAGCAGCAGAGAAAAAATAGCTGACCAGAATCTCTTAAATTGCCCATGTACAGGTGCAGCTTGTTTTCCATCTTGGTGGCAGTCACTAGTGATTGACAATGTTTTACCCAAAGGACTTAACCCTTTTTCTCCTAAATGAACCAGAGTCAAGTCTCATGGTTTAGAAAACAATTCCTACCCCTCTGTCTGTTCTAAAGAAATGCAACACAAATGGACGGCAACAGTACTGCGAACCAATGTTAAGAAACAAAGAACAGAACACTTTCAGACAGAAGTGTTGAAAGATTATCCTTAGGTATTTCCAGCTTTGATGCCAAGGCTGAGAGATATTCCTTTTGTATTGATAGACCCTCAGAGACGGTGCTTGATGGATGCTCCTCTAGAATGAAGGTGACATTGTATGTTGAATTCTCTAGGTGTTCAGTAAGTCTTAGAATACCTGACCTAGAAAACCAATTCCTGTTTGCCCTCAGGTTTTTTCCATCACCATCAAACAAGTTATTTTAGAGGCTATGCAGCAGAGAGAAGAGACACTGTCACGCAGCCCAGCTTTAAAATTTCCAAAGATGGTGAACGGGGCTGCCTGGCCTCATCGGCTCTGTGCGGGTGTGTCTGTTTCCCCCACAACAACTACCAGTGTATCTTGCACGGAGTTACTTTTCACACTTGTGCACAAGAACATTAGTCACTTGGGGAGTCCCCCACAACAACTACCAGTGTACCTCGCGCGGAGTTACTTTTCACACTTGTGCACAAGAACATTAGTCACTTGGGGAGTCCCCCTGGAGGGGTTGAATTTGTGTAGAGTCCAGACAGACTCTACACAAATTCCCCTCGTGTGGGGACGAGGGCAATTTTTAACAAACAAAAGAGCAAACATTGGGAAGGCTGCATGAATAGCTTTCAGAACCTCCACAAGAGGTTCTGGACATGTGGAAAGAGGCCAAGTGCAAAAGAGGAATTACCTCCTAAACATCAAGCCCGCCTAGTGAGAAGGGAAGTTTGTTATTGCTGACTACAAGTTAGCCCTTGGGGAGAAGGCTCCAGAGCCCACAGGTGGACACTTCTGGATCTTCAGCTGGTCCTGAGCCAAGGGAAAACAATTGTTAAAGAAGTGATGCTATTATGGATCAGATAGCTTCATTTTCTGATAAGTACATTATAAATAACCTTCTCTTAGCACAAGAAACCTCACTGATGAATATTCTTGATCATTTAAATGCCCCAAATACACCATAACATGAGCACAGAGCATGACCTCAATAATTCTCATAGCCATGGAGAAATGGTTTGACTTCTGAATGGAAAAAATGACATGCAGACAACTCTGACACTTCCTTTGAGAGTCTTTGTAAATTTTCAACTATAACACATGCCCAAAAAGCTTCCCACTCTGTGTCTTTGGTCTTGACATGCCTTTGAAAAGAGTGCGTGCTAAGTTGAGGGCATCTGTCCAGATGTTCAGGTCTCCACACTCAAACCAGTTAATCTGGAAGTAAAATAATCAAAGAAACTCTGTGACCTGGAAACCAATCTATCTCACTCATAAATCAAACCTTTTGTACAAGTCTGGATATATCTGTGTGGCCAAAAACTAGTGAGTTTAAACTTTTTGAATTTTCATTAATTGTTTTGATCTTAGCTGTGGATAACAGCTGCTAGTTAGTGATTGTGCATGAAATAAAATCCCAAAATTATGCAGAAATTATAGCCTCAGTGCCATAGTGATAATCTAATGAGGCAAAAGCTTGGATGCATGTCAACTTCATCAGAACAATAGGTGCTGTCGAGCAGACAGGGACACTGTAGGAAGTGATGCCTTGGAAATAGCACAGTCTAGAATCAGGCGGCCTTATTCCTCTCCATCTGAGTTTATAGCGGGCATATGGAACACGCTTCTGTTCAAGCTGGTTCACAAAAACGTCTGCGTCAGCAGTGAGAATCAACACTAAATTCTCCTTCAATATTTACTCCCTTCATTTGGACTTATGTCACCATTACAATCTGGAAGCAGAGAACACATGAGCCCAGAGTGATACACGGGGCAGCTGAGCACCGACAGTCTTTTCCCTCTGGACATTCATTCCAAGAGGGAGAAACTCTTCCTTATCACCACACAGATTCTAGCAGATTTACACACAAGGGGTTGTACAGAATGGCCTAGACTTTGGAATATTCTTGGCCTTGGAAAAAAAAAATTGTTTTTTTTAAGTTTGTAAAGGTAATTACCATTATTTACAGTACTGAGGGCAAAGCCCCACCCTGGGCTTGAGGCCAGGGGATCTCAGACTAGAGTGTATTGAGGTGAGCCAATTTCAAGACAAAAGCACAATTATGCTCATATAAAAACCAACACTGGTGGCAGTGGGTGAAGGAAACACCCACGTAAGGGGGAGGTGTGTGTAGGGAGGGGCTTGCTTTGAAGTTTTGCATAAATCTCGTAAATTTTTTTTTCCCCATAGTCCTGAGAATGAAGATTCTGCAGAGGTTGCCATCCTGGGTCTCTTGTTAAGCTGTGCCATAAGGAAATAGACTTCCTTCTTACTCGATTTGCCAATTTAAAAAACTGAACTCTAAATAAAAGCATTTTGGTAGAATGAAGAAAACGGGAAATGTTGTGTAAGGTGTTCTGAAGCTTTCTTCATTTCTTGGCAGAAAGGAACTAAAGCCAAACACAAAAAAGAGGTCTTTATGTTTCAAGCCCACTTCACTTGACTCTTCTTTCTGATTCACATCCACTTGTCCACTTAGGAAAGTGGTTATGCCATGGTGTTAGAAAAAGTGTTGCCACAGTCCATCTGGTTCTCCAGTCAGAAAATAATTAGCTAATCCCGAAATACTCACACACATTACCATTTTGACAACCAACCCGTATCTTTTTATTCTTGCTAGGATGAAGGCCAGATGATTATTCATGCTGATACTATAAATCAGAAACAAGAAAACCTTGTAATGGCAATGTAGACATGTCTCAAGAATCCACAGGCACTGCAAGGGGGAGGGGAGGGGTGACGGGGAGATCGGGGCTCCCTGAGCACCCCAGCCTGGCCTGGAATGACTGAGCGCACTGGTTCCCAGAGAGCAGTCTCCCTAGCAGTAGGTACTGCCAGGCTCCTCTGTCCATGGAATTCTCCCGGCAAGAACACTGGAGCGGGTTGCCCTTCCCCTCTCTAGGGAATCTTCCTGATCCAGGGATTGAACCCAAGATCTCCTGCATTGCAGGCGGATTCTTCACTGAGCCACCAGAGAAGCCCCTACTGCACTCTACTTTAGGAGAAAAACCATAGGAAGTTGGATTTTCCCCTTCAGTCCAGGAGGAAAACGCTCTTTGAGAAATGGATGTGGACACATGAGGTCCTGGGGCTGTGGCCTCAGTGAAGTGCAGGCTGAAGACAGTTTGTAGCATCAGCCTGGCTCTCACCTGATAGAACTCGAGCCACCAGTTCTGCACACCCAGTTCTTGCCTGCCTGGCAGCCAAGAGGAAAGGGGAATTACAGACAGGCTGGACTTGAAACACTGCTATGGCCCCACCTGAGTTTCAGGTGCCCCAGGGAGTCCTTTCAACCACCTGGAATCGAGGCTGTTTCAAGGTACAGATGCAACCTGTGTTTGTCTTGCTTTTGTTTGCACCTGAATACAAGTACCAGCTGGAAGCCAGAAGGTGTGGGGCATTGCAAACAATTTTAACTTAAATAAAGAACTGAAGAGTTTAAAAGACAGGATACATGTAGAGGCGAGGGAGTGAGAGGGGAAAAAGAGGGGAAAGGAAATAGATTTATTAGAGGAAATAGAAAAATACACAGAAATTTGGGGAGGTGTGATACTTGATATGTATTTTCCATGATCTGTTAATATATCTACCTACATTTCACCCCCAACTTAATGATATACAGAAAATAAGCCTTTGGTCCCGTGATCCACCTTGTTGAGTACTGAATGTGCCTATTATGCACCAAGTACTAAAGTAAACACTGGGAATAAATGATGAAAAGATACTGTCATCCTATAGTCAGGCGGCAAGTTATCGCTTATGAGATGGCTGCCATGACGTTGTACATGGGCCATGATGACATAAAGGGCCAGCTATTTCCCCTTAGAATGGTGAAGAGAGACGAAAGAGGAAACACAAGAGAGAAGACCTTACACAAACCTCTTCTTCACCCCAAAAGCAACACCAAGAGACAAAAATGTGAAATGCACTGGTGATGGTCTTTTCCTATTCATTCCTTTTGGACTAGGGTAACGTCTCTGTTGCTTCCATGTCTTAACTATAGTAAACAGTGCTGCCGTGAACATAAACATTGGAAAGAAAACATTTTTCTTAAATGCTAAAGGTTGATGTGAATATTTCCAAGGCAACAGGCAACTTTGAGATTTCTTTTTTTAAATTTTATTTAAAAGGATGTTTATTTTATATCAGAGTATAGCTGACTTACAATGTTGTGTTAGTTTCAGGTGTACAGCAACGTGATTCAGTTATACATACATATATATGTGTGTGACCTCCGGGAGTTGGTGATGGACAGGGAGGCCTGGCGTGCTGCGATTCATGGAGTCGCAAAGAGTTGGACACGACTGAGCGACTGATCTGATCTGATCTGATATATATGTCCACTCTTTTTTGAATTCTTTCCCCCATATAGATTATTTCAGAATATTGAGTAGGGTTCCTTGTGCTATACAGTAGGTCCTGTTGGTTATCTATTTTATATATGTTGTTGTTTGGTCACTAAGTTGTGTCCAACTCTGTGACACCATGGACTGTCACCCATATAGTAGGGCTATCACCCCAAACTCCTAATTTATCCCTCCCTTCCCATCTTTCCCCTTTGGTAACCCTAAGTTTGTTTTCTATATCTGTGAGTGGTTTCTGTTCTCCAAATAAAGTTATTTGTATCATTTTTTTACATGCCACATGTAAGTGATGGCATAGGATATCTGTCTTTCTCTGTCTGATTTACTTCACTTAGTATAATCTCAGGTCCATCTGTCTTGCTGCAAATGGCATTATTTCAGTCTTTTTTATGGTTGAGTAGCAGCAGCAGTATTCCATTGTATATATGTACCACATTTTCTTTATTAATGCATCTGTCAATGGACATTTAGATTGTTCCCATGTCTTAGCTATAGTAAATACTGCTGCTGTGAACATTAGGGTGCATTAGATTAATTTTTTATCAACCTATTTTTTTAAAGATTTTTCTGCAAAAGGCAGTAGAAATTTGGAAAATATTATGCTGCTTAACTTTTTCATTTTTTAAATAACAGAATGTCACTTTTCGTCAACTGTGAGGGGGGAAAGCATTCTAAAAAGAAGCCATTTCATTTAAAAATAAAATACAACCTGTAGTTCAGCAAACTCAAGGGCAGTAATATAATAATTAAGAGGGGAATTTTGGATTCAGACAAACCAGAGCTCTAAATCCTGACATCCCAATTTATAAGCTGTATGATCTCTGACACATAGTGTTACTTTTCTGAACTTTAGTTTTTGTTTTTATTAAAAATTTTTTTTTTGGCTATGCTGCATGGCATGTGAGATCTTAGTTTTCTGACAACGAATTGAATCCACACATCCTTGCATTGGAAGTGCAGAGTCTTAACCACTGAACCATCAGGGAAGTCCCTGTTTTGTTTTTTTAATGGGAGTAATAATAATGGTATCTAATTTGTAAGCTTATTTTAAAAATTAAATAAGATAATTATGCATATAAAGTCCCTGACAAGGAGCCTAGTATCTAGCCTGTGCTCAGCAAATGGTGGCTATTATTAAAATCAGTCTATTCATGAATAATTCTAGTAATAAATACTTTTCCTTTCCCTGTTAATTATGACTCTACACAGGACAAAGTGAATTGGAATAATGATCATTTTTTGTGTGGGTACATTTAACCAAGTCTACTAAAAAGGTTAAGTAAGTTTTGAGTGGAATGATCTGATAGTGCTGAAGAATGATTTATTTAAGAGGATAAATGTCAAAATCACATTTCCCTGGCTGTGCAGATAGCGTGAGTGTCACAGCGGGGTTACCCGCAATGGCTTGTATTCTCAAGAAGCTGACCAGACTAATGTTTATATTCAGGAGTAGCTCCACTAATCCTAAGGAGAAATGGAAGATCCAAACTTGAAAGCACATCAGGAGTAAAAGGGAAGGATGTTCAATAACATCTCTAACATCAATCATTTAGAAATCTGAATGCAAATTGTCATGACCATCAGCGGACCTGAATTCACTGAACCCAAGCCAAGAAATGTCGAGCCCATCCATCTACCCCAGGCAGCCAGGTCTGTGTGTGATTCCTACACCCCTGCCTTGGGGCACTGGGGGGCTCCTGGAACTTTCTAATGTAAACACGGCTGGGCTGGATATTGGTCTTACTTGTTGAACAAAGAGTTGTTTGAAACTTTTAGATATGCTTTAGGTGATAAAAATATAGGGAATGAAAATGCCTAGATTCACTTCCTGGCATAAACATACATAACATGAAGCAGTGAATTCTTAAAATTGATGCTTAGACTCAGGCATAGTGATACCATGGACTTTATGAATCTAGGAAACTTTTCTACAGAAAACTATTGACATTATAAGAACAGAGTGGTAAAGCTATCAGATTCACAGGCAATGGGGTTCAGATAGGCCGATTTTAGAAGGCTTTTGGAGGATTTTTTTCCCCCTCAGGTGAATGGGAATGCAAAATATTATGCAAATCAGATTTAATCTTCTGGATAATTTGCCTCAATAAAAAAGCTAAAGACATGAAAAGAACACTACATTCACACTTAAAGACTGTGTTTTCATGTAAATAATGTGTTGTTCAAAGTGCACTGGGGCTTGAGAAGAGGTAGCCAAAGCTACCACCAGGAGGGATCCTCCATCTTGGATTCCCAGTTTCAGCAGCAGACTGGAGATGGTGACCAGTTATGGTTCTAATGGTTTAATGTTGAATTCAGTGAATGCCATTGCTGATGTCAGGCAGGGAAGAAGGAAAAAGGGAGCCAGAAAAAAACAAAGAAGAAAAAGGAAGAGTATGAGAAAGAGAGGGCTTCCCCAAAGGCTCAGTGGTAAAGAATTCGCTTGCAGTACAGGAGACGCAGGAGACACATGTTGGATCCCTGGGTCAGGAAGATCCCTTGGAGGAGGAAATGGCAACCCACTCCAGTATTCTTGCCTGAAAAATCTCATGGACCGAAGAGCCTGGTGGGTTGCAAAGAGTTGGACACGACTAGTGACTGAGCGCACACTCAGCGAGAAAGAGAAAAAAAAAAAAAAAGATAAAGACAGCTGTGACTATTAGAAGAATGACTAGTGAAGTGTTAGTTGCTCTTGTGACCCCATGGAGGTAGCCTGCCAATCTCCTCTGTCCATGGGATTTTCCAGACAAGAATACTGGAGAGGGTTGCCATCAACTTCTCCGGGGGATATTTCCGACCCAAGGATCAAACCTGGGTATCCTACATTGCAGGCAGACTCTACCACCTGGGCTACCTTCTTAGATTTCTTCCTAAATTGCCAAGTCTTACTGGGCATTTAAGATCTTTAAAAAGATTAAATTCCACTTGAGAATATCCTGTGATATTGAGCATAAGCACAGATTTATAAGAATATATATATACATATACACAAAACAACTATACATATATGTTAAATATATACATAAAACCACTATCAGTCAGTTCAGTTCAGTTCAGCTGCTCAGTCGTGTCCGACTCTTTGCAACCCCATGAACTGCAGCACGCCAGGCCTCCCTGTCCATCACCAACTCCTGGAGTTCACTCAAACTCATGTCCATCGAGTTGGTGATGCCATCCAGCCATCTCATTCTCTGTCGTCCCCTTCTCCTCCTGCCCCAAATACCTCCCAGCATCAGGGTCTTTTCAAATGAGTCGACTCTTCGCATGAGGTGGCCAAAGTATTGGAGTTTCAGCTTCAGCATCAGTCCTTCCAATGAATATTCAGGACTGACTTCCTTTAGGATGGACTTGTTGGATCTCCTTGCAGTCCAAGGGGCTCTCAAGAGTCTCCTCCAAAACCACAGTTCAAAAGCATCAATTCTTTGGCATTCAGCTTTTTTCACAGTCCAACTCTCACATCCATACACGACCACTGGAAAAACCATAGCCTTGACTAGACAGACCTTTGTTGGCAGAGTAATATCTCTGCTTTTCAATATACTATCTAGGTTGCTCATAACTTTCCTTCCAAGGAGTAAGCGTCTTTTAATTTCATGGCTGCAATCACCATCTTCAGTGATTCTGGAGCCCCCCAAAATAAAGTCAGCCACTGTTTCCACTGTTTCCCCATCTATTTCCCATGAAGTGATGGGACCAGATGCCATGATCTTAGTTTTCTGAATGTTGAGCTTTAAGCCAACTTCTTTTCACTCTACTCTTTCACTTTCATCAACAGGCTTTTTAGTTCCTCTTCACTTTACTTCAATTTAAAAAAGCATTATCTCAGGCATACAAGAAATGTTAAATACTACATTGGTTGATATATTATGTATTAATGTCAAATAGTACACTGATCAATAAATTATCAGTTTCCATGTCATGTGCTAAGTGTTTCATAGACAATAGATATAGGACACTGCAAGGATGTACACCATTGTTAGTAATTAGGAAAGGAATCTTAGTGTATGAGTTGAGATGAAACTTAAATGGAAACATATATATACTCAGCAGAGGCTTTGGGAAAAAGGGTTTTCAAGTCGAGAACAAGTCAAGGGTTTGAGGAAGCTATGGTCCTTGGGGGACAGTAGTATGGTCTCACTGCAGTATGAACTGATGGCATCCACTTGCAGTCATGACATGAATGACTGAGGGTAAGGGGGGTCTTTGTTATGCTCAGTTGTCTGGACTTTCAGATATCAACCATGCTTCTAACTTTTGCTGTCACTTCCAAGGTGACTGAATTTCATTTGAGAGTTTCCCGTGATATCAGAGAGCACAGGACTGAATTTATGGGAATAATTTTTAAGCAAACAGGAAAAGGTAGGGTCCTTCCCCTGGATTTTGTGACCCTGGACAAGTATGTGAAAGAACGATCTATGTTTTGATCTCTCTCTCTTCCATTTGCAGAGCTCTACATAGAAGAGCTCTGAAGAGAGTTTTTCTCATGGAGAGGAGAGTGGAAGGATACGGGAGCATTCCTGCATGGTCTCTTGTTCACTTTCCCCTTCCGGTTATTCAGTTTGGGGTTCTATGGTTGCTCTTCTCTAAAACTTGGCCCAGCAAACAGACTTCTCAGGTCCTCTGAATAGGATACGTTTTCAGTAGCATGGATAAAGGGAAAGACAATCACTGGAGAAGATCCAAAGGCCACGGTGTTTACAGGGAGCCTTTGGCAACTGGGCTGGAACCACTGCCCCTTGCCTGCCTGAGAGGTGAGAACACCTCTCCACCAAGCAAGACACATCCTATTCATTACCACCTGGAACTTTTCCTTTCTCATGAAAACTTCCAGGTTCAAGGTTTCCAGACTTCCTTGGGTTCTCTTGTTTGTAGTCTGAGAAACTGTGAATTTCCAAAGGAAATGGGCAGGACTGTGGACACTGATACACTGTTGATTTCATTTTTTTAGGTGCAAAATCTCCACTCCCTCAAAAGAAGGACCCTTGTTTGCTAAGGGTCCATCCTTAACACCAGTCACTTAACACCTGTATCAAATTATACACATGAAGTAGAGAGGAAATTCTTTCACACCAATATGAACAAAGAATTTATTGTATACAGGAAAATCTAATTTGGTAAAAAAAAAAAAAAAATTACATTTTTTTTTTTTTCTTTCTCTAGGTTCGAGCAGGGATAATTTCTGTTTTTGTGCTTTAAGTTTGTAGAATGGCAGAAGTGTGGCTATCAGAAGAGGATGACACACAGATGGAGAAGGAGTTCTTGTGAGTCTTGTTTATAGGCAGAGGATGAGTTCGAGACAGAACTGACCTCAAATTTCCCAGGAGAGAATCCTGTCATATCTACTCCAGACATGCATGCCAAGGGTGACCTGACTGTATCATTCCCCTACCCAGGGCTGTGTCTTCAGAAAAAGACCACATAACTCAGAGACCAGGCCAGTCTCTCAGCTCAGGATCTTTTCTATATTCTAGATCTTCTTTATTTTAAAATTAAAAGTGACAAGTCTGTCCTTGGCCACAGAACACTATATCTACATTCATGTTCGAAAGAAGAAACTACGTTCACTTCATGGAACTGCAGGATTTGCAGCAACTATAGTCTAACAGTCTGTCGCAAGTGTATTGGATGTTTCAGTTTGCCAGACCTGTCATGAGAAATTAATTACAGGATGTTGCAGAAATGGCAAAGCTCCAGCAGCATCTTGCATAGTTTAATATAGCCCCATTTCCCCATTTCAATGTATTTGTGGTTAGATAAATCCTCAGAAATTTACAGCTGTTATAGACTAGTTTATTATGTACTCTGCCTGCACACATGATAAGTATAATAAGAATTTGATGTTCTTAAAGTACATAGATTTCACTGACATTTCTTTACCACTATGGAAATATTTAGTTGCTAAAAGTAGCATCTGCAGAAACTTCTGAACATTAACTTCTGTAAAACAAGCAGAGATGGTTAAAAACATCACAGTGCTTAGCCACCTTCCATTTATTTGAAACTGAAGAACTGCCATCTCTGTAAAAGTTGTGTGGAGTGTTTCTATAAAATAGTCCCATGAACAAATAGGAAAAAAAAATTAACTATTGATTCTCAGTTGAAAACACTGAACAACTGAAGCGACCACATTTTCTCCAGGGAACCTTCTTCCTTTGGTTTTGAGACTGCTTTTTCACAAGCTTCAGTTGTTCATTTTTAACATGGCAACACTCTATTTTCCTCACCTGCTTACTTTTTCCTCCTTTTGACTTTCTTTTTTCTTTAACTATGATTGTGCCCTCTCAAGTCATCTCATTTCAAGCAACTTGAAAGACTGGCAATGTAGGTGTACTTATATAAATGTTGCATTAAAAAAAATTCCTGTATTTTCCTCTACAAAATTCTTTCACAATTCTTCACAAGGAACCAAGTGATGATTTAAGAAAAAGTGAACTATCATGAGTAAAAATCAAACTGTTTAGTACTTTTAGATAGAAACGACATTGAAGTATATAAAGTTGGACCATTTTGTAATAGAGGGAGAATGTGTTATGCATGGTTCTTATATATGTACTTACTTCTGAACCCCCTTTAGATTGTAAGTAGAGGGTAAAACTGTACATTCTTGGCAGCTTTATCCTCCCTGTTCTGAGACCATCAAAATAACCCATCCAAAATCAGAATGAATTTGAGGTGTTAGAAGAGCAAGTTTCGAAAAGAGGGGGCTCACAACATTTGTCTGATGTAGATTTGAAGAGGATCATTAGAAAAAAGCATTCTTTGTGTTTACAAAACAGATGTTTTTATGTTATCCAGTTCCCGCCTTAACTTAAAAGTATTTCCTATTCATTTTAATAACTAGAGCAGAAAGATATGATGAATGCAGTACCTCATTACCAAGTTCGCTTTCCGGGTCTCTGAAGAGAGTAGCTGTCTACTTTTGCCTAGTAGGTCCATTGTTAACCCTAAATGATGCTGACATCCAATTCTCCTGCAGATAATTGGGTCCATCCATAGACTGAGTTTGCCACTCAACAGAGCCTTTTGATTGACGTGACTCTTGATGTTTTTATTTTCTCTTATGTGACTGGGATGGCGCCTTTTCTGTTTTCTTGAATAATATGTTACTGTGCATGTGTAAGTCTGATTCTATAGAATTGATTTCTTAGAAAAAAGTAAGAATTATAGTACAGAGTAAAGATCTTGCAAAACAGTTATGGGATAAAGACAGTATCAGGGCTTTTTTTTTTCTTAATTTTACTCAAAGATGGTATTTCACTTTATGTAGGTCACTGCTGCATGAAAGACACAGGAGATGTTTCTAGTCCCCGAGTATGGTTGTAGGTGCATCAGGTTGCTTCCTTAATCTTGTGTGGGCTGGAGACAGACTCTAGGTGTGACTGCCTCATTTTACCCAGCACCTGAGGTGGGTGGGGCCCTTCAAGACCTCCCAGTGGAGTCTGGCAAACCTCCATGGACAGTGAGCATTTACTGACCGTGTGCACTTGGACTAGTTACTTAACCTTCAAAGCCCTGGTTTCCTTATCTGTAGCATGGAAGATTGTATCTTCCTCCTAGGCTTAAAGTGAAGAGTAAATGAGGTCATGTACATGAAGTGCAGATCTGGGGACTCTCTTCTTTAGTTAAGTTCAATGAGGTAGAAATCAGTAAATACAAGCTTTAAAAAGTTGGACTGGTGAAAAATGTTCCCATAATTTACTTAACAGATATGGACCTCAGATGGAAATCATTGAAATTATGTATAAAAGTGTAAGGTCATGACTTTTTATTATAGTTTCTAGAACTTTCTAACCCTCTGAACAGTATTTGCCATTTAAATATATGACCAAAATAACATGTCATATATAGTTACAAAATGGTAAATTATTTCCAAGATAGTCTTGCTGAACTTCCTAAAGAGAAAAATATCTTTCTTTGATAAACATTTCTATAACAGAAATAAAATTAAGGTCAAGTATTCATTTTTTTTGAAAGAAACCTTACACAATGTTTCAAAAGTATGAAGTGTTTGCCATTTAAAAACACTATTTTAATATTTAAAAGGTGCATTTTAAACATGAATTTGCATTCATAAGTATAAACTATTTCATGTTTTAAATCTTTATAAAACTTGCTTTTTATTCTAGTTTTACAAATCCTACTTGTATAATTTTGGTACTGAATAAACTTGATTCTTCAACATATAGTGGAATGAATAATTGGGAAATAAATTTAAAGAATGACATTATTTATATCTAGAAAAGATAGTGTCAAATTGTTACTTATTTGGAGAAAAGAGACTATAAAATGGGATAAAATTTAGTAATTTTAGAATAAAAATAAAACTAATTTATTACTAAGTAAATATGTAGTATTATAAATCTTCAAATGGATTCTTTTTTAATAAATGTTTTCTATTTTTGGTTGCGCTGGGTTCTCATTGCTGTGTGGGCTTTTCTCGGGTTGTGGTGAGCAGGGGCTACTCTCTAGTTGCAGTGAAGGGCTTCTCATTGCGGGGGCTTCTCTTGTTGCAGAGCATGGGCTGTACAGCATGTAGGCTTCAGGAGTTGTGGCTCCCAGGCTCTGGAGAACAGGCTCAATAGTTGTGGTGTATGGGCTTAGTTGCTCTGTGGCATATGGGATTTTTCCAGATCAGGGATCAAACCCATGTCTCCAGCATTGGCAGGTGGATTTTATACCACTTAGCCACCAGGGAAGCCCTTCAAATGGATTCCTATGTCTTATTTCTCTGCTTAATTATAATCTGGACTTATTACTTGGAGGGCACTTTTATTATCTCCCCTACCCTACTCTGTCTCACGTCAGAAAGGGTGGTGAAGACTTTTTGTTAAGTATTCCTGGATAACCCAAGTCTTGTCAACAGGACAGAAAAGAAAAGAAATGGGCTTTGAGCAGAAACAACTTTTCCTGGTGTTTGTCATAATTGTTAGTTTGTCTTTAGACATTGCAATATAAAAATAATCCTTTAGTTTTCATATGAATGTTGGAATCTCAGCAAATGTTAGGTCCTCTGACATATTATTTTATTATCATCTTGATTTAGAAACTTTTTGCAACTTGTGGAAATTCTTTGTAATTAAAGCCCAAATCAGAGAGCCAACACATATCTCAAAACTGTGAGCTAAAACTCCAGAGAGCCACATGTTTTTATTTTTTACTTATCAAGTACATTCACAAGACAGAAAAAACAGGCGGGTGCAAGAATGACTCAGGCTGCATGGGTCCAGCTGTACCTGGAGCAGAGACACACGCATCCAGAACAGGGGAGCTTGGTGCTATCAGAACACACTGCTTATCACCGAGGGCCCGAGCAGTTATCCCTGCCACTCATCACTTTACCAGTGAACCCCCTGCCCCAAGTTCTACACAGCGGGGGCACGTTCACCAATTTTCATACTTCTACAACATGTGCAGGGGAAGAGTCAAATATATTTTTACTAGAAGATTCTTCACATTGGGTATACATCTGGGCAAAATTTACACCTCAGTGCCCAACACTGTTTTTCTCATTTCTTATTTGAATGGAATCAGTTGTCTAATTTGGTAAATAAGTTTTCTAATTTTATTAGTCTTGACCTTCTTGAGGTTAAATATTTATTGACAGACTTACAGTCACACAGTTGAAAAAGAAGAGCCAAGTAAAACACAAAGAGATGAAATTTCCTATTTTATAACCTCATACTTCAAAATACATAGTCAAATATGACACTGTTACTCTGGAACTAAAGGAATAAATAATCCAATGTAAAAATTTAAAAACAAGTGTTAAGACTAAAATAAATATTAAAACAATTTAAGTCTACAAATCACTTACATGCTTCAACATGAAATGCCTTTTTTTTTTTTTAAGTAAAAAAATATTTGGAAAACTGTTGCCAGTCGAGCCAAAAGTCACTTTTAGTTTACGTGTATCAAGTTGTACATATGATTCATCAAAACGAACACATTTGTTACCTTTTAGTGCCTTTCTTATTTGGAACATTTTGAATAAACAAAATCTTGAAGCTGCTTATCTTTATTTTAAATAAAGTTAAGTTTCAATAGCATATATTTCAATTCTGAGCATAACATCACACATATAACCACATTACAGACATAATAATATTAAATTATTACTTAACAGACATTCTAGCAATACCAACACTTTTTCTTCGTACTTGCTGAGTAGCAATTACAGTTTTTCTTTATTGATTTTCCAACAATGGTAATGTAATTTTGATGCAATTACTAATAAACACAAGTGCCATTATTTTGATCAACCACCGTGTGGTGGTTTATAATAAGCTCAAAAGGCCACATTTATTTTTCCAGCCATACCTTGCTTCTGATTTTTATAGATTCTTTCATAAGGATAAGACATAGTAGATCATTTTTTTCCTGGCCATCTGAAATTTCTGAACTCTGAAGAGAAATTCCATTTGGTTTAATTTGTCATTTCCTTTCTGTATATTTGGTTCTTTCCCTCTTCATTCTTCAACTCTTTACTAGGAGAAAATGACACACAATGTACTAAGTGAACTTAATGTCTTCTGATTACAATAATCCTGGCGTGCCCAGGCAACAGCACAGGTGATGAAACAGTGTGCCACACATGCACACGTGCACACACACCCAGAGGACCAAAACACTGATCTGTCTTCTTGAACATACTCCTAGTTTAACTTTTAGAATTGAAGTCTAGCTTGCCTCTTGAACAAACTGTGAAAGTCTTTCAGTATCATCAACAGTTGCTTAAGGCCTGCTCCAGCACTGATCAGTGAATTTCGTTAAGAAAGAAATACATTTCTCAAATATATACGATAAGCATTGGAAACCCTGGGTAACTTCTAAAATTAAATGCAGGCAATCAGAGTTGATGAAATTCTTCATTCACTGGAAAAAAACTGTCATGGATGCTGCTTCAGGGTTAGTGACTGGAAAGCATGTAGGCCATTTTATTAAACAGCACTCTTTCATTTAGTTTATGACTATGTCTACTTTTAGAAGTGGGTTAACTATTACAGTTTTTCCAATAAATCCCCAAAATGGCATGTGTCATTTTTGATTGAGCAAGATAGTGATGGTTAACTATATATCTAGATGCAGCTTTGAACTAAAACAAATTATACTATTAATAAAAATCAAGAACCAACAGGCAGATGAAACAAGAAGTTGCTTCTTTAGAGGCCATGTGGTAAGTACACCACGATTACAGGCTGATAAACGAGGGACTGAACTTGAATTGTTTTAATGCAATTGTTCATGTATCAGCGATGAGTATCTGGACAAAAACAAAATTATTTTGTATTCTCTCTAAGCAGAAACGGTGAGAGTTGGACTGTGAAGAAAGCTGAGTGCCGAAGAATTGATGCTTTTGAACTGTGGTGTTGGAGAAGACTCCTGAGAGTCCCTTGGACTGCAAGGAGATCCAACCGGTCCATTCTGAAGGAGATCAGCCCTGGGATTTCTTTGGAAGGAATGATGCTAAAGCTGAAACTCCAGTATTTTGGCCACCTCATGCGAAGAGTTGACTCATTGGAGAAGACCCTGATGCTGGGAGGATTGGGGGCAGGAGGAGAAGGGGACGACAGAGGATGAGATGGCTGGATGGCATCACTGACTTGATGGACATGAGTCTGAGTGAACTCCAGGAGTTGGTGATGGACAGGAAGGCCTGGTGTGCTGCGATTCATGGGGTCGCAAAGAGTCAGACATGACTGACTGAACTGAACTGAACTGAAGCAGAAACGGCTTAACATTTGGTTGCTCTCATGAAGCAAACTTCAATCTAAGGGTAATGGCTAACTGCTTAGGTGTGGCCAATTCCACTGATCACTCCTGAGAAAAGCAGAGGCTACAGCATTATGTTGGAAAAAAGGATGCACTAATAACCATTGCCGATCCCTAACCAGAAGGGTTAGGGAACATCTGTGCCTTTAAAGTCAGGCCCAATCTTTTATTTTTTTAAAATTTATTTTATTGAAACATAGTTGATTTACTATGTTGTGTTAATTTCTGCTATACAGTAAAGTGATTCAGTTATACATACATATATATAGATATATTCTTTTTCATATTCTTTTCCATTACAGTTTATGGCCCAATCTTAAATAAATGGCTATACTACCCTTTCATATGAAAAACATTTACATGAGGGGGAAAAAAAATCCTTTGTCAGTCCTTGTTTCCTGATTTTAAATTTGCTAAATTAGTACTATGTATAGAAGCCCTGAAATGTTTCCAGTGAACATGCTCACAAACGCAACTGAGGTAGAGTTTAAAATGGTGCAGGTATGGTGTGCCAAGGTACAATCTCAGCAGGGGCGAAAAAGGGCATCATTCTGTCCTCGTGGGTATACAGGTACAGTATGTAAGGCTTGCCTCAGATTAGGGTCTGATAACAAGGGGAAAGAGGCTCAAATGGATGCTGAGCACAAGTCACCCAGGGACCCTATAAACATCTGTAAGGAACAGTGAGAGGTAAAGGGTAACGAGGCAAAACAGAGTGAGAGGAGGAGTTTATGATACTGGCAGGACAAAAACGAGGAAGAAAAACAGAAAAGGGAAGTGGAGAGGAGAACAGCTGGAAATGAGTGAGCTGGATGCGGCATAAGCTGGGACAAGACTGAACGGTGAGAAATTATAAACAGATGAGCCAGGAAGACCCTCAGGAGATGGAACCTGAGGAGAAACTGAACTAGAATAAGCTAAAGTAGGCAGTGAAGACAGCACATTTATGTGAAATGACTCAGATTAAGAAGACGAAGGAACACTGAATACAGAATATCAAAGACTGTCTATGAAAGGGAGCAAGGGGACAAAATAAAAGGAAAAGGAGAAGACAGAGTCAGGTGCACACCCTGGACAAACAACAGGGCACCAGCAAGGGGGCCTCGGCAGCATGATGCTGGCTGTTGACGGCACAGGGACCGAGCGCCTGGGAGACGGCGGAGGCCTGCTGCCAAGGGGGTAGATGCCACCTCACCAAGACGCTGGAATGAAGCCGAACCCGGGCTTTCTCTGCGCATCTCCTCATTAAGGAACCCCATAACGTAACAGAGAGAGAGCAACAAAGTGAGGGCCTTATAAAGGCAAATCATATGAAAAGAGAAAGGAAGATTTCATAGTAGGGTTTAAAAAATGAATAGGAAACCAGATCAGTATTTGTGTGTATGGTATGAAAAATAAGATTCATAAAAATACTGCACCCTATTTCACAAGAAACTCAATCCAGTGAGTATTCCCCAAAGGTTTGCTGTGTGGCTGGACACCAGGAGAATTACTGGGGGGAGAAAATGTGAGCATATTATAGCCCCTGCCTTAAAGTACTGGGTTAAACCCAAATAGACTCTTTGGCCAACCCAATATTACCATTTAATCAGAGTTAAAAGGCAAAGCATTGTGTGGCAGAAATAACTCTGAACTCTGAGCCAGAAGATCAAGTCCTAGTTTAGGCACTTTTAAACTCTGGGTCTGAGACCTTAACTTCTTTACATGTAGAAAGTAAAGGCTGTATTAGAAAATTTCTGAAATTATTTTTGTTTTAAAAGAAATGATCAAGTAGTATATATAACAAAATATGCTGAGTAGAAAAATCAGAAAATACACATAGTAAAATGAAGGATAAAAAATCACTACAGTTCCATCATTTAGAGATAACCACTCACATTTGTTGATGTATATTGTTCCATATTTTATGTATGTTATATAAAAATTATTTTATAATCATTTTAACTTAGAAATTTATCACCTTTCATTTTTAACTTACAAATTTATCATCAATTTTTCCATGTCTATGAAAATACTTCTATAATATTTTTACTATTGTAACAGTCACATGGTATTCTATTTCATAATCAATCCTTTATTCATAGCAATTGATTTTTCCCTTCCATTGTGAAAACTTGAAGGAGTAGCCTTTTAATTAAATCTCTACATATACACTTAAAAACTTTCCTACAGTAAATTCCTGGAGGTAGAACTGCCAGGTAAAAATATATGAACAATTTGAAAACTTATGAAAAGGCTATACCCTACAAAGGATTATTTTAATATTATTACCAGCAGTATATCCCCACACTCTCATCAACACAAGGCTGTGTAAGTCTGAAGCTTGCTGCCATTTCATGAAGGAAAAATACTATCTCATTTACTGATTTAATTTCTATTACTTTGATCACTGGAATTGGACATATTTCAGATTTTCACTGATATATATATCAGTGAAATATATATATATATATCCCTTTACAAATGTTCTATGTATTCTATGGGTCAGTTTTCCTATTGATAATCTTTTCCCTCTTGATTTTTTACAGCTTTTTATATGCTGAGGGTATTAACCCTTTGTCATATATTTTGTGAAATTCTTCCTGATCCCAGGTCACTGGGATCTTCTTTACATATCCTGCTTACACATTTTTTTCTCTTTGACATAAATGATTTTAAAGGTTCTGTTATTTAGATCTAAAAACCTGTTTCAAAATATGTTTTCTAATTCTAATATCAATAATAAAAAGTCATTCCTTAATACTCATGATCCTACAATTATTGATTTATAAGCTTTCTGTATGATGAGAAAAGTAATGTGATAGAGCTTAATGTTTCACTTTTAATAGCCAAACTTCTCTTCTGCTAATAGAGAAAACAGATGTCCCCTTCTTTAGAAAGTCCTTTCCTATCCTTCTTCGTGTCTCACCAGAAAATATCATCATGTCCCACTCACCTCTCTCAGTGGAAAAAGTAGTCCTGAATTTGAATTTGTCTCAAATTCTCCTCTTTAGTTATTCCCTTTATACTGTATGTTGACTGGCTCTTCTCAAGGGGCTCTTGGCTTATAAATATTCTTCTAATTCCCTCCGATATAAAGATTTTCTCTATATCCTGTGTTTTCTACTACCTACTGCTCAGCCTTTTCTTTCAAGTCCAACGTTTGGGAGAAGTGGCCTCTTCTGACAGGTCTTCTCCCCGTGGGCTGGAGACAATCTGACTCACGTCCCAGGATTCTCATTCCAAACCTTCCTCTCCCAGGCCACAGCCTCTTGGCTGCCAAACCCAAAGGCATTTTTCAGTCCCTATTTGCTTCTGCTCTCTTTGGCATGCGGCCTTGTTGACTATGCTTTTTCTATACCTTCCTGTGGACTCCGTGACATGACTCTCTCCTGGTTTTTCCTAAACCTTCCCGTGGACTCCGTGATGTGACTCTCTCCTGGTTTCCTCTCACCTCGATGAGGGTGACTTTCCGGCTGGTTTGCTCTGTCTTCTTCCCCTGTGTGTCCATGACATGTCCTCGGTCCTCCTGGCTCTGTTCTCTGCCCCCGCTCAGAACTGCAGGAGGGGAAGAGTGGAGACAAGGAGCTAGTGAGAAAGCTGCTGCAACAGCTCAAATGGGCCTCTGATTCAGCGAAGTGGCGATGGGAATAAAAAGGGGAGATAACTAGGAGGATCTGAGAGGAAAATATTCAACAGACCACATGAGTGATTATATATGTGTCTGGGAAACAGGGAGTTGCTGAAAATAATATAGAGATTACAAACCTTAGCTGGTTGGGCTCCTTTTCCTACTGTATGAAGGGACAAGAATAAAATAAAACCTACTTATCCCAGAAAAATATTAGCTCCCTTGGAAAAACCAGAAAATTTATCAAATTGTGTGTGTGTGTAAAAGTGCAGGAGATCCCTTAGTGACAAAGAAGGGATGAAGAAGTTTACGTAAAGAAAACAGTGATATCCCAACCTGTGAGATGGGAATGCAGTGTTTCAAATGGTTTCCTATTAACAGTAACATAGAAGACGAATATTTTATGGATGTATATATAGTAATGCAAACTATGTGAGAGAAAAGAAAATACAGAAATCATGAAAAAAGGGAAATTCAAAGAATGGAAGGCATGTCTCCTCTCTAGGATGTCCAGGAATGGTGGTAGACATCGTGAAAGAAAGTGAAGGTGAAAGTTACTCAGTCGTGTCTGACTCTTTGCAATCCCATGGGATGTAGTCCATGGAATTCTCCAGGCCAGAATACTGGAGTGGGCAACCTTTCCCTTCTCCAGAGGATATTCCCAACCCAGGGATCGAACCCAGGTCTCCCGTGTTGCAGGTGGATTCTTTACCAGCTGTGTGACAAGGGAAGCCCAAGAATACTGGCGTGGATAGCCTATCCCTTCTCCAGTGGATCTTCCCAACCCAGGGATCAAACCAGATGCATCGCAGGCAGATTCTTTACCAACTGAGCTATCAGGGAAGACATCATGACAGAGCTCAATAAACAGTACGAGAATTTAAAAATGAGGCAATAAAGAGGACTGAACAGTGACTGCTGTGGACTGAATTGGGTCTTTCACAGGTTGAAGCCCCCAAAATTAATACATCTTACAAAGGAGGTTGTCTGGGGAGGCCTTACAAATAGCTGTGAAAAGAAGAGAAGCGAAAAGCAAAGGAGAAAAGGAAAGATATAAACATTTAAATGCAGAGTTCCAAAGAATAGCAAGAAGAGATAAGAAAGCCTTCTTCAGTGATCAATGCAAAGAAATAGAGGAAAACAACAGAATGGGAAAGACTAGGGATCTCTTCAAGAAAATCAGAGATACCAAAGGAACATTTCATGCAAAGATGGGCACAATAAAGGACAGAGATGGTGTGGACCTAACAGAAGCAGAAGATATTAAGAAGAGGTGGCAAGAATACACAGAAGAACTGTACAAAAAAAGCTTCAAGACCCAGATAATCATGATGATGTGATCACTGACCTAGAGCCAGACATCTTGGAATGTGAAGTCAAATGGGCCTTAGAAAGCATCACTACGAACAAAGCTAGTGGAGGTGATGGAATTCCAGTGGAGCTATTCCAAGTCCTGAATGATGATGCTGTGAAAGTGCTACACTCAATATGCCAGCAAATTTGGAAAACTCAGCAGTGGCCACAAGATTGGAAAAGGTCAGTTTTCATCCCAATCCCAAAGAAAGGCAATGCCAAGGAGTGCTCAAACTACCGAACAATTGCACTCATTTCACATGCTAGTAAAGTAATGCTCAAAATTCTCCAAGCCAGGCTTCAGCAATATGTGAACCGTGAACTTCCTGATGTTCAAGCTGGTTTTAGAAAAGGCAGAGGAACCAGAGATCAAATTGCCAACATCCGCTGGATCATGGAAAAAGCAAGAGAGTTCCAGAAAAACATCTATTTCTGCTTTATTGACTATGCCAAAGCCTTTGACTGTGTGGATCACAATAAACTATGGAAAATTCTGAAAGAGATGGGAATACCAGACCACCTGATCTGCCTCTTAAGAAATCTGTATGCAGGTCAGGAAGCAACAGTTAGAACTGGTCATGGAACAACAGACTGGTTCCAAATAGGAAAAGGAGTACGTCAAGGCTGCATATTGTCACCATGTTTATTTAACTTATATGCAGAGTACATCATGAGAAATGCTGGACTGGAAGAAACACAAGTTGGAATCAAGATTGCCGGGAGAAATATCAATAACCTCAGATATGCAGATGACACCACTCTTATGGCAGAAAGTGAAGAGGGGCTAAAAGCCTCTTGATGAAAGTGAAAGTGGAGAGTGAAAAGGTTGGCTTAAAGCTCAACATTCAGAAAACGAAGATCATGGCATCTGGTCCCATCACTGCATGGGAAATAGATGGGGAAACAGTGGAAACAGTGTCAGACTTTGTTTTTCTGGGCTCCAAAATCACTGAAGATGGTGACTGCAGCCATGAAATTAAAAGACGCTTGCTCCTTGGAAGGAAAGTTATGACCAACCTAGATAGCATATTCAAAAGCAGAGACATTACTTTACCAACAAAGGTTCGCCTAGTCAAGGCTATGGTCTTTCCTGTGGTCATGTATGGATGTGAGAGCTGGACTGTGAAGAAGGCTGAGCGCCGAAGAATTGATGCTTTTGAACTGTGGTGTTGGAGAAGACTCTTGAGAGTCCCTTGGACTGCAAGAAGATCCAACCAGTCCATTCTGAAGGAGATCAATCCTGGAATTTCTTTAGAAGGAATGATGCTAAAGCTGAAACTCCAGTATTTTGGCCATCTCATGCGAAGAGTTGACTCATTGGAGAAGACTCTGATGCTGGGAGGGATTGAGGGCAGGAGGAGAAGGGGACGACAGAGGATGAGATGGCTGGATGGCATCACTGACTCGATGGATGCGAGTCTGGGTGACCTCCGGGAGCTGGTGATGGACAGGGAGGCCTGGCGTGCTGCGGTTCATGGGGTCGCAAAGAGTCGGACACGACTGAGCGACTGATCTGATCTGATCTGAACAAAGGAGGTTGGGCCTTTAAAGAAGTAAAGTTATATGAGGTCATAAGGGTGAGGCCCTAAGCCACAGGATGGTGTCCTTATAAAAAGAGGAAGAGACACCAGAGAGCTCTTTCTCTCCAAACACACAGACAGGAAAGGCCATGTGAGGACATGGAAAGGAGGTGGCCGCCTGCAAGCCAGGAAGAGAGGACTCATCAGCACTCAGCCCTGTTGGAACCTTGATCTTGAATTCCCAGCCTTCAGAACTATGAGAAAATACATTTACATTGTTTAAGCCAGCAAGTCTCTGGTATTGTTTCAGCAGCTAGAGAAATCTACAGGGAGACGTGTAAGTAAAGGGCTTCTCAGCAGGCACAGTGGTAAAGAATCCACCTGCCAACGCAGGAGCATGTGGGTTTGATCCCTGGGTCAGGAAGACCCCTTGGAGGAGGGCATAGTGACCACTCCAGCACTCTTGCCTGGAAAATTCCATGGACAGATGAACCTGGTGGGCTATGATCCTTGGGGTCACAAAGAGTCAGACATGACTGAGCACACACATACGTAAATGAAGTGAAGTCAGAAGACCGAGAAGGAAAAGATGAGAAGTCACAAAGATAAAGGAACAAATAGAGCACATTTAGAAAGTAGGAAAATGAGGAGACAGAAAGGAAAGGTGGAGCTCTGACCCAAAAAGCACTGATAGCTTACTATCTTCAGGGAACCTACACGCTAGCGTCACAGAAAAAACTCAAACGTCTGTGATGCCAGGGTGATAAGGAGAACGAGGGAAGCAGCCCAGGAATGACACAACAGGACTCGCTAAACTGGAGAGTGGATGACTCATCTCAGGGAGGCAACCACTATCCCAGTACCAGGGGAGGGAAGCCCTGGAAGAAGTGGGGCTGTGGTCCAGAGATTCAAAAGAAATATGACACATACATTTTTGTGAAACACAGTGGACCTGGACTGTATCTTGCTAGCAGTTGTTTTTCTGTTTTTTAAATATTATTTTAAAAATTGTTTAAAACAATTTTTTTTAGTATTGTTGCTCTGTGCATTTCCCTACCCCACTTTGTTCCAGTCATAGGGTAACCTGCTGGTTTCCGGGTATTCCAGGCACCTCCATGCAATTGTGTCTTAGTTCCTGCCCCTCTTCTGATTTCTAGGTCCTTTTCTTTTTTGTTCACCTTGTCTCTACATGGTTTTTAAGACTTAGATGCTCTTACATCTTTGGCTTTTCCTAACCACTGCAGAAAAATCAGACTGAGTGATCCTTTCCACCTTTTTTCCTTATAATGTACATACAATCTAACAGAAAGCTGCCCTGAAAAATACATTTGGACTTCTGCTTGCCTCCAAGATAGAGTAACATGGACCAAGTAAACTGCTCACCTAAAACAACCACAAATATTGGATAAAACATATGAAACCATTTTCAAGACATTGAACCACAGGCAACAAAAGAAAGTGATAACAAGAAATGGAAAATAAATGAGATCAGCCCTATGATCGCCTAGCTTATTGCCTTGAGAGTTTCCAGGCTATAGCACAGGGAGATGAAATGGTGTGGAACGTGGTGGACTCCTTGAGTGAGGGCTAGGAGGCTGAGGAGACCAGGAAGGCTACAGTTCACAGACTGCCAGAGAGGAGAGAGTGGGAGAACATGAAGACTTGCAAGGGTCCCGTATGAATATTCAGCAGAGTACAGGTGAATGTATACATCTGAGGACATGTCCTGAGGCCAGGGACAGTACCTACTTCCATCAGCCAGGATGGAAACTCTCACAACTCAGAAAGCATTAGGTAGAATATCTAAAAGGGATTTTTATCAGTGGTGAGGAATAAACAGTCCAAGACTAAACACTGTTCAAGTCCCACCTAACAAATCTAGCTAAAAAGAAGTACAACTTAAAATTATCAGAAATAAAGATCAGAGTGGAAATCAGTGAAACAGAAAATAGATAAACAATAAGGAGAAATCAATGGAAAAAAGCTTTTTATTTTCAAAAAAATTCATAAATCATTTGCCAGGCCAACCGGGGAAACCAGAGTAAAGAAATAAATTATCAACACCAGGAATTAAAGAGGCAACATTATTACAGATTCTATTCATATTAAAATGATAATAAGGGGATATTATGAATACTTTATGTCAATAAATTCAACCACTTGCATGAAATGGAGAAGTTCCACGTAAGACACAGATTATCAATGCCTATATAAGAAGAAAAGAAAAGGCAGAGGAACCAGAGATCAAATTGCCAACATTCGTTGGATTATAGAGAAAGCAAGGGAATATCAGAAAAACATCTACTTTTGCTTCATTGACTACACTAAAGCCTCTGACGGTGTGGATCACAACAAATTTTGGAAAAATCTTAAAGAGATGGGAATACTAGACCACCTTGTCTCCTGAGAAACCTGTATGCAGGTCAAGAAGCAACAGTTAGAACTGGACATAGAACAACGGACTGGTTCAAAATTGGGAAAGGAGTACATCAGGCTGTACATTGTTACCCTGCCTATTTAATTTGCATGCAGAGTACATCGTGTGAATTGCCAGGCTGGATGAATCACAAACTGGAATCAAGATTGCTGGGAGAAGATATACAGATGGTATCACTCTAATGGCAGAAAGTGAAGAGGAACTAAGGAGTCTCTTGATGAGGGTGAAAAAAGAGAGTGAAAAAACTGGCTTAAAACTCAACATGCAAAAAACTAAGATCATGGCATCCAGTCCCATCACTTCAAGGCAAATAGAAAGGGAAAAAGTGGAAGCAGTGACAGACTTTATCTTTTTGGGCTCCAAAATCACTGTGGATGGTGACTGCAGTCATGAAATTAAAAGATGTTTGCTTCTTAGAAGAAAAGCTACGACAAACCTAGACAGTGTATTAAAAAGCAGAGATATCACTTTGCTGATAAAGGTCCATACAGTCAAAGCTATGGTTTTTCCAGTAGTCATGTATGGATGTAAGAGTTGAGTTGGACCATAAAGGATGAGCACCATAGAAGTGATGCGTTTGAATTGTGGTGCTGGGACTCTTGAGAGTCCCTTGGACTGCAAGGAGATCAAACCAGTCAATCCTAAGGGATATCAACCCTGAATATTCATTGGAAGGACTGGTATTGAAGCTGAAGCTCCAATACCTTGGCCACTTGATGTGAAAAGCCTACTCACTGGAAAAGATCCTGATGCTGGGAAAGACAGGGCAGGAGAAGAGGGCAACAGAAGATGAGATGGTTGGATAGCATCACTGACTCAAAAGACATGAGTTTGAACAAACTTTAGGACACAGGGAAGGACAGGGAAGCCTGGCGTGCTGCAGTCCATGCATTCGCAAAGAGTTAGACATGACTTAGCAACTAAACAACAACTATATATATATATATATAACCTTCATGGCCATACTTGCATTAGACACATTGAACTTGTAGTTAAAAATCTTCTACTCCAGGCCCTGATAGCTTTACTAGTAAGTCTACTCAACATCTGAAGAAGAAAGAGTTATATCAGCAAAAACAGTGGTGGAAGGACTTCTGAAAAATTTCTCTTCCAAATAAGCTATGGGAAAACTGGCAAAAATTGTTTTTTAAAATTTAACTTTAAAAAATTTTGCAAATTAGCCAATAGCTTGTAGTAACCTGGAGAATGTTTATTCAAGAATGGTTGACACTTGGTAAGAATTAATTTCTTCTCATGAAAAGAAGAAGAAACTGAAGGAGTTTGGAATGTGGTGATTATAAAGATGGAAAAATATATAGTTGAGATTGGATAATCAGAGTTAATACTTATGACTACGTTATATTAAGAAGAGATTTCATTTATTCATTCAGTTCACATATGAGTGTTGACAAATAAAGGCCTTTAATATTACTGATCATCTGAAATAAATTCTCTCTGATCAAAGCTGTTAATGAATTAAAATAGTCTATCTTTCAAAATAAACCCCCAAACTCAATATAAGATACATTAGCAGCTAGGGAACACTAATATTATTTAAGGATTAAAACATATTTGTAGAAGCTTCATAAAAAACTCTGACTTGGGCAGCAGATAAACACATCATAGACGCATGAGATACAAAAGGTAAAAGTTTAAGACTTTCAAGAAAAAGGCTTAAAATTAACCTATACAATTTCTTCTTAGTATCAAGAGTGTAGCTTTAACTAAAATGTGTAAAGATTGTTTGCACAGAAGTGACTGACATTTCTTTAAAAAAAAAATTAAAAGTATAAATGAGACAAGAAATTCAAGTAGAAAGTGATGAGAGGCAGTGTAGGTGGCTCATTTACACATCCTGGTCAATCAGCTAATAAACACATGTTAGGAACTGAATGGCCAACACTGCAAAGAAACAACAAAAAACAGCTTCCATCCATTTACTTGCCTACGATGGACTCATTTAAGTAAATTAGAGAAATAAAGAAATGACTTTGTTACATACTGCACTATAGCATTTCCATCTTCAAGTCGCCTACAGTTTTGAAATCATGAGAAATGTAAATTCATCCTTAATTCTAAGAAATTATGAGTATAGGGAAAGCCCAAAGGCCTAAGATGAACCTGAATTGAGACATAACTGAACTTCTCATGAAGATTTATTTTCAGAAGCTTGTTAAGTACTCTGTGTTCAAAAAGAGAAGCCTAGCTACCCTGACATGCTGGGATGCTTTTTGAGGCTTTTTTGAATTTTCATCTGGAGAGCATTGTGTGGCATCTTTGCATCATCTGAAGATATGTATCCAAAGTGATCAGAAGGAGGACAGAATCTTTCATTCACATCTTAGGTAAAAGTTCTAAAGTATTTTATAAAACATGTTCAAAGACAGCACTGTTCCCATAATGTATTCAAATATGATCACTTCTGGCTGTTGAAACGGAGTTTTTGTCTGTACTGATCCAGCATATTTTTTCATATGTGTGATCTGTCATTGAGTATACACTCCTCAGAGTCAGTTACTATCTCATCAACTATTATGTAAACTTTCAATTATTCAGAGATTGGTACTGAAAACATACCTTATAAAAGACAAAAAACGGAAAGACCTGGAACATGTGTTTGTGTCATGTGACAGGCAGAGTGAAAGTATGGGAGGAATGCAGATTAGGAAGCAGAGGATCTGTGTGCTGGGACTGGGTCTGCCTCTTCCTACCTCTCAGGTCATGTTTCTCCACATGCAGCGGAGGGGTAAGAGCAACGCTCTGCAGGGAACTGCGGAGACTCAAATGTGATGATGAGGGACTGTGCTCTGAAGCAACACAGGGCTTCATATATGATATACAGTGATGTATAGTCCTAGATGGGCTTCCCAGGTGGTGCTAGTGGTAAGGAACCTGCCTGCCAATGCAGGAGGACCAAGTCGCTTCAGTCACGTCTGACTCTGTGCAACTCCATGGACTACAGCCCACCAGGCTCCTTTGTCCATGGGATTTCCCAGGCAAGGGTACTGGAGTGGGTTTAGCGGGGTTAACCTGAATAAATGTTTTCCTGAAGGACACTCGGTATGGATTCCCTGTGTGTATGTGTGTGAAAGCATGTACCCAGATGTGGGAATGGTGACGTGGGATGGGAGGGCATGGCAGATACCCGAGCTGTTCAAGGTTGTTACATTCAGGTGACAGTTTGTTGGTGATGTATGAATATGAAGTTTCGGCCTCAAATTAGGTACAATATGCTCTGCAATGATAAAAACTGAGACGTACTTTGTAAATGTTTTCTATATTTTTTTGAGGTAAAAGAGATTTTCCATTTGTGTATTAAGTAATGTATTAATAGCAAGTACCAAAAAAAAAAAAATACAAAAAACTTTCTAGAGATTTTTTAAAATAAACACGTTAAAAACTTCTCAAATACTTAAGGCATTTGTAAGAAATATACAAGGAGTATATATATATATATATATATATATATATATATATATAAGTAAATTTATATAAATTTACACAGGCCTTTATACAGTAATGTCTTGAAACGGGTGTTTCGTAACTTTTGTAGTGTGGTGCTATGAAGAGAGAAATGGAGAAACTGTCCTTAAAAGAAACACCAGGTATTTATGGCTGCAAATTATAGGAGGAAAAGCTGCTTACTGTGCCATAGACTCTGAGCTCAGTCTGAAATCCTGGGACTTGAATGAGTGCTGTGAAAGAAAAACAAAGAGTAAGTCACAAATCACAGAAGACAACACTGGCGTAATTTACATGCTGAAAACCCACCAACTGGCTGAATGAGTAGAGAGCAGGCCTGTTCTGAACACAAGTGTCTATCAGCATAATGTATTCACTCCCATAGAAAACCAAGGAAACAGCTCTTCAGATTGGTTAAGCACTCTCTGTAAATGAAGTGAGCTTTTAGGTTTGTGTCAAAAAGAGTCAGTTGTGAATCAGCCTAAATTAAGTCAGTAATGCTGTGTTATATTACTCAAGTTATGCGTTTACCTTTCACCATTGCATCTTTCCTTTGTAATCTTCCCACTACACTCTATATTTTCATGAAGCCGCACACTGAACTATGTGTAAAATTCTGAATCTGCAAGCTCTTTAAATCTTCTACAAACTTTGCTCAGTCTGTTTTATTAATGGCACCTCCATGAGGAAATCAAATAAGCACTTTGAGTGGTACCAGGTTACACACTGAGAGTTAGTTAGAGGGTTCCTTTACCCTTGTCGGTGCTTAGTTGCTCAGTCGTATCCAACTCTTTGTGACCCCATTAACTGTAGCCTGCCAGGCTCCTCTGTCCATGGAATTATATTAGAGTGGGTAGCCATTCACTTCTTCAGGGGACCTTCCCGATCTAAGGATTGAACCCCGGTCCCCTGCATTGCAGGCAGATTCTTTACCACGTGAGCCACCAGGGAAGGCCCATTCCAAATCAAAGTATACTTTGGAACAATGGTGTTTGATATGAGACAGTATTTTAGAAATCAATTCAATGTTGCCATAAAACAGACTTGGAAATTTTATTCAGAGATAATTACATGTTATGGAAATGATCTACTTAAACTTCACATATATACATGTTACTGTGTTAAAGCTTTTTTATTTAGAGATAATTTTTTTTTTATGTAGAGATAATTACATGTTATGGAAATGATCTACTTAAACCTCAAATATACATGTTACTGTGTTAAAGCTTTCAATTACATATGAATGAAAGAGATATACCATAACTATCTAATGAAATTCTTAAAAGTCCAGAAAACAAAAAAAAAAACAAAATGAAGTGAAAGGAAAGGAGCAAAACTTTCTGTTTCAGTCTTAACTTCTTTGAGTAACTACTGCTTTCCCAGGCTTATCTCTACTGAAACTTGCTTTGCCTTTTTAGATTTCCTCCTTCACAATCAGATTTCAGCAAGTTTGGCACTGAGCACCTTTAAACAAGTATTACTTTTCTTATCATAAAGATTTCAAGAGGATTTTCTGGACCATAATTATGTGATATTATTGCTGGCTATATAGCTTTAAATCAAGCACATAATAAAAATAAGAGTTAAAGGACAAGGAGACTTAGTGGTGAAAGGTGGATGTTGTAGTGTTTTAAAGAACATCAAAAGAACGAATCTTTTATTTTTCTCAACTATTTGAAGATAATCTGACTCAGTTAAAATGTGTTTGGGAAAAAAGGTACAAGTACACAGAAAATTTAAATTCAAGGACAAATGCAGATTGCAGAATAGTCTACCTGCCCTTAAGCCAACTCATCAAGAAGAAAACTATCATAACCTCTCAGAAAGCATCAATTATAATCTAACTTTTTCAGTTTTTTCTCAGGCTTATGGAATAAATTCCAAACAGTGCAATCAAATTCATTGTAAGATGCTTCTTTTACATGGTCTAATTATTACTTCTATCTGTTTGCCCAATGCAAGAGTAACATCTTAAATAAATGTACACATATACAGTCTTTCCTTAGTATCTGAGGGGGATTGGTTTCAGGACACTCCACCCCCAGATACCAAAATCTACAGATCCTAAAAGTGCCTTATATAATGGTGTAGTACTTGCATATAACCTAACAACCTCCTGTATACTTAACTCATCTCTAGATTACTTATAAATACCTGCTGCTGCTGGTGCTGCTAAGTTGCTTCAGTCCTGTCCAACTCTGTACGACCCCATAAGGCGGGGTCGTACAGAATCCCACCAGGCTCCCCCGCCTCTGGGATTATCCAGGCAAGAACACTGGAGTGGGTTGCCATTTCCTTCTCCAATGCAGGAAAGTGAAAAGTGAAAGTGAAGTCGCTCAGTCGTGTCCAACTCTTAGTGACCCCATGGACTGCAGCCCACCAGGCTCCTCTGTCCATGGGATTTTCCAGGCAATAGTACTGGAGGGGGTTGCCATTGCCCTCGTCATATAGATAACTAATATGATATAAATGCTATGTAAATAGTTGTAAATAAAATGTAAATGCTAAATAAATGGGTGCTGGTGTGGTAAATTAATTTTGCTTTTATGGAACTTTCTGGAACTTTTTCCCACGTAATTGTGAACCATGACTGGTTGACTTTCTAGATGCAGAACCTGTGGGTAAGGAAGGCTGACTGTGTACATGAAATGTTGTAAAACCAGTGGATTAAAAAAAAACAAAACCCAAATCACGGCTCTAATCAGAATTTGAGTCTACTCCAGAGGTTGAAGGAAGAGAAGTCAGACTGAATTATCCATCACTGTTGAGTCAGTGTTACTTTTCCTTGTGTACTGCGACCTTGACAAACAAACAACATATGGCCACATGCAGGTCTTAGCAAACCTGTTTTTAATAGACTTTTCATATGAAATGGGTACTGTGATGTCCTCAGAAATTTGTCTTAAGTAGGTTAAGTTTCCTACAGTATTACTGCATTAGTATAGTGGGCACGTCCAGGTCCTTTCTCATGATGCAAAGGTTGTTTTAACCTGTGTTCAAATTCCATGAACCACAAATTAGAGGGGATCCACATTACAAAGTTTTAACACTGATTTGGAAAAGGACACTTATTTAATTAGGACCAAAACTTCACTTCACTTTACTCACTCATTCCTTGGTCTCAGCAGCAGTGAGCCATATGGGTAGTTATTCGTGGAGGCAGAAGGAGGGGGAAGAAGGAGGTGTCTCTGTGAGCTGTTTTGTTTCACTTTGTCTTTAAACAAAAAAGCCCCCAAGGCTATGAGACAATCAGCCCATAAGCACCCCCCACCATCAAGGCCAAGGAGCATGACTGCCCTTCTTTCCCTCCTGTCCACTCACACCTCTCAGCTGTTTGGGGACTTAATTTCGTCTTCATGGATACCCTTGATAATGGAGAGGAGGGGATGAAGAGAGGAAGATGAGCAAAGCAGAGGAGATGAATGAAAGGGTCAGAATATATACACTCCTGCTTCCCAAACCCTCACGATTTCTAGTGATGCTCATAAATTTAGATGCAGTGAGACAAACATGAAAGGAATGATTAATGGAATAATTTTCAGTGCCTCCCTTGATTACATGACTTACCAAGGAGAAGCAACTCATAAAAAACTGTGTAAAAGAGAAATAGGTCATGCAAACAACTCACCCAAATATTTCTATAAACTTGAAGAACGAATGTAAAATTAGGCAGATATTTGATCAATGTTTGTTGCAGTAGCACACCAGCTTTAAATAAGGCAAATTTATGATACAATATAGCTTTATTTTCATGTGCTATTTATCTACCTCCTGATAGCTACCTTTTCCAAAGAATCAATAACAGCAATTTCTTTTTATACTCACTTTGTAGGAATTTTTTTAAAAGAGGAAACTAGGGCTGTTGGTTAAATTATAATCTTGATTCTGAACTCTATGTGCCCTAAGGAAGCCACTTTTCTCCTGAGGTCTGTTTTCTACTTGAAAAAGCACAGAAGGTACTCAGTATAAAAGCGTGAACTATCATAGCACCATTCTTGCATTTTACAGATGAGGAAATGGAGGCCCAGTGTCACCTAGATTATAGAAGTAGCCTGAAGGTTATAATCCTGTATTCAAACTGATTTAACATCTTAGTTTAACAGCTAAGCTCTTTTTCAATACAATTTTGTTTGAAAGCTTCACATACAAACACTTAAACACCTAGAAATTCTCTAGGTGAATTAAGGTTTGGAGGCCAGGCAAACCTTGCCTCCCTAGATCAAATCCTCAGAGCCTGGCGGAACAAGGGCTTTACAGAGAAGAGTTTACAAACTGCTCAACTAGACAAACTCTTTCAGGTTTTCTCTATTGCTAAAGTTGTATTTGGATGGGGGGTGCCTAATTTTATGATTTTAAATATTCATATAGGTTTGCTGTTGATTCTTTGATTTTAGAATTTATTATTGGTTCTATGAGCAGTATTTGGCACTCAATCTTCCAATTATGCTTTTCCTTAAGAACAAAATATTCCTTTATGAAGATGTAGTTTCTAGAAGTATGTTGTTGTTTAGTCGCTAAGTCGTGTCTGACTCTTTTGCGACCCCATGGACTGTAGCCTGCCAGGCTCCTCTGGTTCATGGGATTTTCCAGGCCAGAATACTGGAGTGGGTTGCCATTTCCTTCTCTAGGGGATCTTCCTGACCCAGGGATCAAACCCACATCTGCTACATTGGCAGGCAGATTCTTTACCACTAAGCCACCAGGGAAGCCCCTTCTAGAAGTATATATAAAAAAAGTGAAAGCCTTCATCTTGATTCATGATTTGTAGTTTTGGATACTAATTATGCCAGGTAGGAACAACAAATATTGAGTTGGCCAAAAAGTTTGGGCTTTTCTGTAAGATGTTATGCCAAATACTTAACAGAACGCCACTCTGGGTGCCAGGAGTGTGCTACCACCCTGGAGATGCAAAGCTAAGCAGGTTCTAATATATTATACTCTAACAGGGAAAGGCATGGAGATAAGCAATGAGGCAGGGAAGATCCACATTACGATAAAGAGAAAAGAAATGTGCAGATATAAAGGAAGAGAAGCCCTGAATTGCAACTGGAGGCTTCAGAGGAAGATTCTCAGAGGAGGAAACATTTAGCTAAACTCCGGAAACTGTGATCATTGGAGTGGTACAAAAACTATACAGTTGGAGAAACCGGGGTAAGCAGAGGCTGGAGGCTTTGTGTGTGCAAGGCAGTGTACTCAAGGAGGATGATTTGGGAGATGAGGAAAAACTGGTCAAAACGTTTATTCAAACATTGAAGGGTGAGAGCTAGATTAAAACTTATGAGATTTGGACTTTAAAGGCAAATACAGCACCAACTAAGATTTCTGAGCTGATAAATCACATGACTCAACTTCTATATTAGGAACAGAAAATAGTATACTTCTGGTAGGCAGGTGAACAGTGCAGTAAAGACTGGGGTATGGGAGCTGGTGACCTCCCCAGGCAGGGGCTGGGGGCTATTTCACAGTCATCCTTCCCAGGCTCCTCTCCTGCAGTGCGCACTTTAAAATAACTGGCGCCTTTTCATACTTTCTGGTCTTTGTCCTTTCCTTCCGTATACTCCTCTGTTCCCATGGATTCAACCCATGTGCTTATGCCAACTACTTCCAAATCCATAATCTGAACCTCAATCTCCAATTTTCTTCAAAATGATTTGGCAGTTTCATTAGTTTTTAGCACATCTTGCAAATACAGTGGTTTTTCCGAAAATACGCTTGGAACCATACATCTGCCTCAGAACCATTTCGCCAGTCTGAGTTCTCAGTCCGTCTCTGCTGCACTGGTGGCCGCACAGGTACTAACACGTTGTGCCTCTCACAGTGACGCCCCCTTTTGTTCTCACATATAGAGGTGGTCACCTTAGAAACTTAGATTATTCTTTTTCCTTCATATGGACTTTGTCACCACATCCTACTTTCTCATTACGTTTGGTTTGGATTGCTACAACAGCTTCTCCTGGTCTTGTACAGTACTGCTTTTATTTTCCTTCTTCTAGTCTCAGACCTTCTAGAATGAGTTTTTGAAAGAACTGACTTGATCATGCCATCTGTCACGGTTTAAATCTTTTAGTGGCTCACTAGTGCGTTCAGGATCAAATCCAGCTCCTTAACATGCCATATAGGGATCCTCTTGATCCCGGCCCCGTATGCAGGTTCAGCTCTACCTGTTTTTAACTCTGTAGCCTAGGCTGCAGCCATGATGAAGTATTTGTGACAGCCTGTGTGCCATGCCTTAGTATTTGTTCAGTCTGCCTGGAATGCCCTTCCTCCCATAAAACTCAATTTAGAAATCAATCCCATTGGAAAGCATCTCCTGACCTCATTAAGCTTAGGTCAGGGGCCAGTTCTATTTATTTTCCTGCATTACATATAGATATTTATCAAAACACTTAGACTACTATGCTGCAAACCCCCCTGATGTTTGACTATTTGTTCTTTCAAGAGAGAGAACTCCTTACTCAAAGGTGAAGGTAGATGACAATTCCACTAACACACTGGAGGAGAGAGGAAAAAATTGGGCTTTTAAAACTGCATTTGGTTTTGGGCATATTGGACCAGAGATTCCAGAATGATATCTAAGTGAATGAATCTGCAGGCCAGAATACTGGAGTGGGTAGACCTTCCCTTCTCCAGGTAATCTTCCTGGCTATACCCCAATACAAAATTAAGTTTACTTAAAAAATAAAAAAATAAAACATTTTGCTCCAGAAAAAAAAAAAAAAAACTATTTGAAATTATAGAGGTAGAGGATAATCTAGAAACAAGTATTAGAGAAAAAAAAAAAAGATACAGCATATATATTTTCATGAAGGCTTTTATTATGGTATCAAGCAAAGTTAGAGAATGAGAGACAAACAGAGGAGAAGTACGCACACTGTTATAAACATTAAGGAAACAGAAAAAAGCAGAGGTGATAATGACCCAGGATGCTGGCCTATGCATTTCTTTACATGGCCTGAAAACTGCTGAAAATGATCCCTCCCTCCATCCTGCGCTTTATCCCAAATCTCTTTCCCTTGTGACCAGCTGATTTTTCAGTTTCTCTGAGGAGCACTTTTGACCACTTGAGGGCTTCTGCACAAGCTGCTTCTAATGCCTCAAATGTATCCTCCTGGTCTCCCCGCCTCCACCCTTCATAAAAACCCATCCACTTCTCACCACAAGGCCTCACAGCTTCCCTTCAGTCCTTTCACTGCTTATGTTTAGTTTTATGACTCATTAATTACAGTTACTTTCACTCATCAGGCTGTAAGTTCTGTAAGGTGAGGGACCTTTTCTGTTTAATTCACCACTACACTACCCAGACGACATTCTACCACAGTTCTATGGGACAACAGCAGGCATTCAATGTATGTGTGTTAAATGAATAAACATCAAAGACACCAGAGGGGTGGAGGGATGAGGATGCAGATCATTGGTTGAGTGAGGGCCAGAAGAACGTGGGAGGGGAAAATGGCCCAAAATACAAGTAGAGAGGTCGGCCGTAGAAAGGAGAGTACATCTTTCTTTGAGGTCTGAAAGCCGCTAGAGAAGGAAGGGGAAGTAACAGAAACACAGAGAAAGCACAAAGTCAGCCTGTTTTAAGAGTGTGGACCTTATTTTGACTAGGCTCTGTAAAGAGTGGGGTAGGGAATCAGGAAGAACAAAAAGACGATCAAGATCACGGGCCTCACTCAGGCTGGGAATCAAATATGACACAGAGATAACCACCACAGTTAGGTGCTTTTCTTTAGCCATGATGAGATTCCAGAGTAGAAGTGAAAGAAATGGACAACTGGTTTACTCTCAGGGCCGGGGACTGGGAAGACCTGTATGCCAAGTCACACACTCGAAGAGCCATTTACGTGTATGACATCAAACTGCTAAATGACTGCTGCTTTCATGCATTTATTTCCTAGTGGTCTAAGAGCTGGTTTGGGGAAAGTGAAAACTGGCAGCAGGGGCTTCCCTGGTGGCTCAGTGGTAAAGAATCCGCCTGCCAATGCACGAGACACTGGTTGGATCCCCGGTCCAGGAAGAGCCCACATGCTGTGAAGCAACTAAGTCTCTGCATCACAAGTAGTGAGTCTGTGCTCTAGAGTCTGGGAGCTGGAACTACTGAGAGCATATGTTGCAACTACTAAAGCACAAGTGCCTAGAGCTGTGCTCTGCAACAAGAGAACCCAAGCAATGAGAAGCCCATACACCACAACCAGAGAAAAACCCCCTCTCACTGCAACTAGAGAAAAAGCTCGAGAAGCAAAGAAGAGCCAGCACAGCCAAAAGTGAAAAAAAAAAAAAAAAAAGGCAGATAACCAAGAACGCAGGAAACATAAGAATGCCATTTCTTCATGCTTAAAAAAAATTCTGCAAACTAAAGAATCATTTGAGACAGCCACTGCCTCTTTTGGGACTGAACTATTTCTTAGATGAGTGATGTGGGGAGGAAAGTGGGAGACTGAGGGAGACGTGGCAATTTTATCAAGTCCACTGCAGCCCTCTGCACACTGCTGACCATCTGCTCATGAGCAACATCATCACTGCTGATGTTCGACAGGGTCAGGTCTGATTTGGAAGATTAATACATCTCGGTATTACATCTCAGTACAGCTGCTCCTCTTTATCTGATCCTTCATTCAATAAGCATTTATTGAATACCTGCTTCGTGCTAGATGCTGGGAACTCAATTTTAAATGAGACACAGTCCCTGCCTTCAAGGAACTTTTAGCTCTTTTATTTACATCCAAATGGGAAGACAAGAATAGAAGACAAAAGTCATGCACATGAGCCATGCTGGAGTTGTAGGTTACATTTTTCCGTTTGACCCTATGCCTGAGCTTTTCTGTCTCCATCTTTATTATAAAGATGAACAGGTTTTATAAAATAACTATGTACTCTTAGCGGCTTCCCTGGTGCTCAGTGGTAAAAGAATCAGCCTGCAATATAGGAGATGCTGGAGACGTGGGTTTGATCCCTGGGTAGGGAAGATTCCCTGGAGAAAGGCATGGCAACCCACTTCAGTACTCTTGCCTGGAAAATCCCATGGACAGAGGAGCCTGGCAAGCTACGGTTCATGTGGTCGCAAAGAGTCTGAAGTGACTGAGTTCATACTTTTAATAAAGTTTAAAATACAGCTAAACCTCATTATTTGTGGATCCCTATTTGCAAATTTTCCTACTCGCTAAAATTTATTTGTAATCTCCAAATCAACCTGTGTGGTGCTTCTGCAGTGGAATCCATGCACTGGTGCAGAGTGGTGATACGTGTGAGCTGCCCAGTGCACATGTTCCAGATGAGGGAGGAGCATTAGAACCTCCTGATGCCTTGGCATGTTTCTGATGCTCTGACTCACTGTATCAGTTCTCATACAGAAAGCAAGGGTCCTTTTCCTGATATATTTAGTGACATGTTTTTCACATTTTTGTGCTTTTTGCTGGTGATTCTGCCGTGTTTTTTTTTTTTTTTTTTTAATTTTTCAAAGTTTTATTTGAATGTATTGCTTATTTTGTATTATGAAAGAAAGGCATATTTATTTTGACAATTTGAAAATATAAGCATAAAAGATTCTGCCGTTTTAAAGGAACCCTAAGCCTATTGTTGAAGTGCTGACCCATGTGACTAAGTGCAAGAGGGCTGAGGTGCCTCCCAGATAAACCTGTGTGCTAGTCAGGCTTTGTTCAGGTGCAAGTTGTACTCCATGAGTTCAATTTTAATGATTCGACTATATTAGTTAAAGTGTTTTTACACCGACATACATATAACAAGGTTATGTATTGGTGGGTTGATGAAAATCTTGTGACCAGAGGCTCTCAAGAACCTAATCCTGCATTTTCTCTAGGAGCTCTGGTTTAGAATTCAGTAATTCAGTGTTCATGGTGAATTTATAGAACATAAGCACTGTAAATGAGGAGAACTGACTGTGTAGTTTCCAGCATGGCTTCTATGCACCCACCAGATTACTATTTTACTATCTTAGTTGCTACCTTTCATAATCTTATGCCTTGACAAATGTATGAAGTTTTGGGGAGCTCTGTCTCAGTCAAATCATACTCATTCATTGAGAATATCCTACATATACAGTACTAAAATAGGGACTTTGGGAGGAATACAAATGTTGGAAAGTTGATTCCCGTTAGTTTCACATGGCTGTGTGTAAGGGCTTATAGACTACTTCTATTCAGTCAGGTCAACTGGAAGTTTATACCCCGAGGTCAAAGAGCCTGAAGTAGATACTTTATTCCACTGATGAGGCTGGAAGAACATTCTCTCCAAATTCTGTAACTCTGTGACTACAAAGGGGCCTTCAGAAATGTAAAGGATTATCTTGCAAAGACTAACACATTTAGGGTAGAGTCTGGGCACTGGTAGTTTTACACAAGTGCCCAGGGAGATTCTGAAGCCTAGCATTTTGAGAATTATTACTCCAGCATATATCAAAACAGTAATTTGTGGGGGCTGGAGAGCTCAGGACTAATTCCTGCCTTGTGTGTATGAACCTGACTTGGCTTAGTAGCCAGTAAGCATGGATTGCTGCGATCTCTATGGTCTCCTCCCTTTCTTGCCTTCTTCCCTTCCTCTGGTTGGAATCTCAATTCTTACCAGCACTATCCATCAAGGAGTTCAAGTTCCCTCCCAACAAACAACATTACACAGACACAGTAACTATCAGGCTCATAATTTATTGAGGGCAAATATACGTATAAATGACTTGGCACTAAGGAAGTAGGTGATAAATGTGGTAAGAGACAAACAATATGCTATAAGACTTTGGGAGAAAATGAGATTTCTCTGAACAAATGGAGGTTCCAGCTGGCCTTTCTGCAGCTCAGTCTTATTCCTTTCTACTCTTGCTCATTATCTCGGTATGTGTACATATGTATATCTGTTCATGTTAGTTTAAACACAATTGCTTGGTCATGCTGCTTTTAAATTTGTTCTTTTGTTGTCTTCTTCAATCATGTATGCTGCTGCTGCTGCTAAGTCGCTTCAGTCGTGTCCGACTCTGTGCGACCCCATAGACGGCAGCCCACCAGGCTTCCCCGTCCCTGGGATTCTCCAGGCAAGAACACTGGAGTGGGTTGCCATTTCCTTCTCCAATGCGTGAAAGTGAGAAGTGAAAGTGAAGTCACTCAGTCGTGTCCAACTCTTAGAGACCCCATGGACTGCAGTCCACCAGGCTCCTCCATCCATGGGATTTTCCAGGCAAAAGTACTGGAGTGGGGTGCCATTGCCTTCTCCGTCAATCATGTATACCCAAGCAAAAATCACATTTTTTTTTTGACATTTATAAGGTACACATTTATTGGCTGTAGCAGACTAAATAAATATACATGGTATTTGAGGTAATTACAAAAGTTGTGATAAAAAATGTGACCCATATAATAAGATGACTCACATGGAAAAATTCACTTTGAAGTGCAATTTAGATCTGTACCTGCCAGTGAGTTTAAGGATAGGGCAATATATAGCCTTCATGGTCTTGGCCCAGGCTTGTTTTCTACTGTGATCTTGGGATTGAAACTGCTTTTCGGTCAGTGATTCTGCAAGTTGGCGGGAAAGAGCATTTCTTACAAGCAAAATGCCAACCTTTCGAGGTTGATCAAACACCCTCTCTCCTCCGTGGGAGATACAGCAGTGGGTAGGAGGGTGCAGTTTAAACACACCCAAAGTAATGGGGAAGCAGAAACAGAAGTAAAAGAAAGAAAAGACTCATCAAGTGCAAAAGCATTTAGTAAGAGAGTGATAAAAAACAAATCTGTTCCAATATGTTCACAGGGCTTTCATTGTACACATGGTTTGTGAGAATAAAAAAAGACATTCAAATAGAAAAAGACTCTTCCCTTTTTGTCAGCTGGAGAACCATGTTAAAATCAAGGACAACCAGGATCGTGTTATTGGGATTGCTAAGTAGTAACAATTAAGAACAATGTTTTTGTGTGTGTTTAGTCAAGTCTGATTCTTTGTGACCCCACAGACCACAGCCCTCCAGGCTTCTCTGTTCATGGAATTCTCCTGGCAAGAACATTTAAACAGGGTAGCTTTTTCCTTCTCCAGGGGATCTTCCTGACCCAAGGATGGAACCTGGGTCTCCTGCACTGCAGGCAGAATCTTTACCATATGAAGAGGAGGAGAGGGCAACAATCGGAACATTAGCAAATAGTTAATTTTCCACAGCTTATGTAAAGATTAGCATTCAGCCAAGTTTTTTAAGCAAAAGAAATAAAAGATAGTCAAGTGATATATAAATTTAATTGATACACTTTATACACATTCATCACACTGAGCCTCACATACCTGGATACATCTTTATGTGAAGCTGTTATTTTTATTTTATTTTTTAAATTTTATTTTATTTAACTTTACAATATTGTATTGGTTTTGCCATATATCAAAATGAATCTGCCACAGGTATACATGTGTTCCCTATGAAGCTATTGTTTTTAAGTTGTGTAGTATGTAACTCCAACAACACTACTTACATACTTGCAGGCAATGGGAAAATAAAAGCAAAGTTTCCTTATCAAGATCTTAAAATCAGAATTGTAATTTGAGGAAAAACACATATAACCATATGTATATAAAATATACATTTTATTATATATATTTCTATTAAAATAGAGCAGTTGCTTTCAGGTGTGGCTGGGGTAATTTTGATCCCCAGGGAAAATGTCTGGAAGACATTTTTGATTGTCACAATTGGAGGGTGTTGGCAATGACAGCCCACTCCAGTACTCTTGCCTAGAAAATTCCATGGACGGAGGAGCCTGGTGGGCTACAGTCCATGGGGTTGCTAAGAGTCGGACTCGACTTCACTTTTACTTTCACTTTCATGCATTGGAGAAGGAAATGGCACCCTACTCCAGTACTCTTGCCTGGAGAATCCCAGGGACGGGGGAGCCTGGTGGGCTTCCGTCTATGGGGTCGCACAGAGTCGGACACAACTGAAGCGACTTAGCTTAGCTTAGCTTAGCGCTTCTGGAATCTAAAGGGTTGAGGCCAGGAAGGCTGCTCAACATCCTACAATACACAACACATGCCCTCTGAACAAAGCATTGTCTGGCTCCAAAGGCCAATGGTGCCCAGGCTGAGAAACACTGGAGTGCCTGACAAAACAAGAGGACAGCAGAGTTAGGGCATCACAGAACTTCTGAAACAAAGGTCAAGCTGACTGTCAAGTCAGAAGACAGGGTGAGTGACAGCAATCAATTCCACCACTATGTAAAGGGCAATTTACAACTTGGAATGACTGGTGGGAAGTTTTCCCAATGACATTTTTCAAAATTTAGATCTGTAATAGATTATAAGAGGGATGTTACAGTCAACTTTTGAAAATATCATCATGGAGAGCAAATACTGTATTATGCTATCAAACGGACCTTAAAGTCACTGTCAGAGAAAGCGTGGGCCAAGAAGAACATTGGTTTCACCCAGTACAGCATCACATATTTTATACTTTTATGTGTCTCATTGTTCAAAGATTAGAATCTAAACTTGCCTTCTTAGAATCATGAAAGAGTCCTTCAAATACTTATCAATGGTTTATTGAAACAATTACGAAGACTTTTTCGAGAATTTATATAATTCTCTAAACTAAGTTTCCATGGAAGATTTATATAAGAAAATGAGATGGGCTCACAGACTTAAACCAGTTGAATAATCAGTGGGTTGCTACACTGCAAAACAACTTTGCCTTTACATTATTCTGTACACATTTTAAGTGATGGGAGTTAGGAAGACATCAAAGAAAATGAAAGTGAAAAGTGAAAGTCAGTCATGTCCGACTCTTTGTGACCCATGGACTACAGCCTGCCAGGCTCCTCTGTCCAGGGAATTCTCCAGGCCAGGATACTGGAGTGGATAGCCATTCCCTTCTCCACGGAATCTTCCCTACCCAGGGATCGAACCCAGGTCTCCAACACTGCAGGCGGATTCTTAACCAGCTGAGGCACCAGGGAAGCCCAAGAACATTGGCATGGGTAGCCTATCCCTTCTCCAGCGGATCTTCCCAACCCAAGAATTGAACCACCTACATTGCAGGTGGATTCTTTATCAGCTGAGCTACCAGGGAAGCCTTCAAAGAAAATGAAATATTCCCCAAACCTACTTTGGGGGGTTGAGACTAAAACCACTGGCAATTATCTAGGAGAGAGAAATTAAGAGGACAAGGAATTTGTGGGGTCTCACTCTGTGGAGGGTTAAGAGAACTGCCCAAAGTAGCAAGAAATAGAGCTGCAGGGGAAGAGACAGGCTAAGTTACCCTCATCACAGACACTGACTGCAGAAGAGGTGCAAGAGGAGAATGAGTAGTAAAACTTGTTACAGACCTTCAATAGAGTTAAGATTTCATGGGTTCTTGCAGGGCAAGATAGATTCTGGAGGTTTTTAGAGTTCCTCTGTGGAGAACGTTTCAGTTCAGTTTAGTTCAGTTGCTCAGTCATGTCTGACTCTTTGTAACCCCATGAATTGCAGCACGCCAGGCCTCCCTGTCCATCACCAACTCCCAGAGTTCACTCAAACCCATGTCCACTGAGTTGGTGATGCCATCCAGCCATCTCATCCTCTGTCGTCCCCTTGTCCTCCTACCCCCAATCCCTCCCAGCATCATGGTCTTTTCCAATGAGTCAACTCTTGGCATTAAGTGGCCAAAGTATTGGAGTTTCAGCTTTAGCATCAGTCCTTCCAATGAACACCCAGGACTGATCTCCTTTAGAATGGACTGGTTGGATCTCCTTGTAGTCCAAGGGACTCTCAAGAGTCTTCTCCAACACCACAGTTCAAAAGCATCAATTCTCTGGCGCTCAGCTTTCTTCACAGTCCAACTCCTCTTAGATCCACACATGACCACTGGAAAAACCATAGCCTTGACTAGACAGACCTTTGTTGGCAAAGTAATGTCTCTGCTTTTGAATATACTATCTAGGTTGGTCATAACCATCCTTCCAAGGAGTAAGGGTCTTTTAATTTCATGGCTGCAATCACCACCTGCAGTGATTTTGGAGCCCAAAAAAATAAAGTCAGCCACTGTTTCCACTGTTTCCCCATCTATGTCCCATAAAGAGATGGGACCAGATGCCATGATCTTAGTTTTCTGAATGTTGAGCTTTAAGCCAACATTTTCATTATTCCTCTTTCACTTTCATCAAGAGGCTTTTTAGTTTCTCTTCACTTTCTGCCATAGGGTGGTATCATCTGCATATCTGAGGTTATTGATATTTCTCTTGGCAATCTTGATTCCAGGTTGTGCTCCTTCCAGCCCAGCATTTCTTATGATGTACTCTGCATATGAGTTAAATAAGCAGGGTGACAATATACAGTCTTGAAGTACTCCTTTTCTTATTTGGAACCAGTCTGTTGTTCCATGTCCACTACCACTAGACTATTCAGGTATGACCTAAATCAAATTCCTTATGATTATACAGTGGAAGTGTGAAATAGATTTTAGGGACTAGATCTGATAGATAGAGTGCCTGATGAACTATGGATGGAGGTTCGTGACATTATACAGGAGACAGGGATCAAGACCATGCCCAGGAAAAAGAAATGCAAAAAAGCAAAATGGCTGTCTGGGGAGCCCTTACAAATAGCTGTGAAAAGAAGAGAAGCGAAAAGCAAAGGAGAAAAGGAAAGATATAAGCATCTGAATGCAGAGTTCCAAAGAATAGCAAGGAGAGGTAAGAAAGCCTTCCTCAGCAATCAATGCAAAGAAATAGAGGAAAACAATAGAATGGCAAAGACTAGAGATGTCTTCAAGAAAATTAGAGATACCAAGGGAACATTTCATGCAAAGATGGGCTTGATAAAGAACAGAAATGGTATGGAGAAAGTTTAGGGACTTTATTATTGGGAGTAGAATCTGTGCTTGTGAGGAGACTCATGCAGGCTTTGCTCCTGTAATATCATGGGGGATCCCACTCCCTTTCCTTTTTTTAAAAATGGTTTTTAAAAATCATTTATGTATTTATCTTTGGCTGCTCTGGGTCTTTGTGGCTGTGTGCTCACTTTCTCCAGTTGAGATAAGTAGGGGCTATTCTTCACTGTGGTACGTGGGCTTCTCATTGTGGTGCACAGGCTCCAGTAGTTGTGGCCCACCGGCTTAGCTGCCTCATGGCATGTGGGCTCCCCCCAGACCAGGGATCGAACACGTGTCCCCAGCATTGGCAGACAGACTCTCATCCACTGACCCACCAAGGAAGTCATCCACTCACTTTCTTTGCAGGGCATCGTATCTCTCTAGACTGAATATATTTTTCAAATGTAAATAACACTTTTTTTTTTAACAATTGACATCTTTTTCCTTTAAATATTTATAAATTATTGAACCAAATTATTGAACCAAATGGAGAGAAAAAGAAATATCAGTGTTTGCACTGAGATTCTTTACAGAACACCAACAAGCACTTGAATGCTTATTTACTTATAAGTTAAAATTTTGACTTAGTTCTCTTCAGATAAAGAAAGAAAAGTTCAAATATTCCCTGGATTTTAAAGTGAATCAAGCATATAGTAATTTTTATCTATCTGATATAATAAATTAGAGGTTTAATCAACTGTATTTTCTTTGATAAATGAACTACTAAAGTGAACAAAATGTAAATTGATTTTATTCTTTAGCATTGCTGCTGCTGCTGCTAAGTCGCTTCAGTCTTGTTACGATTGTATTCAATGATTTAGTGTATATTAACTAACTTTTAGATAGCTGGAAAAATCTACCACTGTCTACCATAAATTTGCTATTGGACATCAGCACAGTAATAAAATCATATAATTCCTATGTTAAAGAATAATATGGATATACTTCTGTTACAAGGAGAAGTAAATGGAAAATTTTTTTCTATATGAAATGATTTTTAAAAACAGTGATACAGAGCATAATTAATCCAGGCTTTAATAAACAGTCTACTTTGGGGATGAAGAGGGTAAATAAAAGTTAGATATTTTGTAGAAAAAGGCACAAACATGTACACCGAAGGCAACTTATTCACTGCCTACTATTTTCCTGATAGGTTGATAGAATTATCAATGTAAAATTTTGTGTGCATGTGTTTGGCTGGAAGAGGAACTACCATGGAGTTATCTGATGCTTTGGGGTTCTCTGTTCTTATTTTGGACTAGACAAGAAAACAGCTGTTCCTGAATATAACTGGAGCATGCAGTTCAGTTTGGAAGTCAGCTCTTCTGAATTAACCAAGCCTGCTCTCTCTGACTCTATATGCTAAAGTAAAATTTTGAAAATAATTAAAACACTTTTCTCTCATGAAGAGATGAGCTATGATGGATATTTTAACAATTATCTTGGAATAAAAAAAATTACTATTATTCATTTAACAAGTTTTTAGAGAAAGACATAAAACATCACAGTAATTTCTCCACATTCATAGAAATAATCTAATATTCCTATGTATAACTGTAACTATATGCCTGGCACTTACACAAAAACATAATTGAGTGTGTTAACACTGAAAATTTACTGATATTAGAAGGTACTCTTTTATCATAGGTTTCATTTTTTAGAAATTAAAAAAAGAAGAAAACTAAGTACTTTCAGAAATTAGGAAAAAAAAAAGAAAACCCCTGGGCATTTTAGGTATTAAAAAAAGATAACTGGATATTTCAGTATCTTGAAACTATAAAAAGAACAGAATTACCTGTGGTAATAAGAACAGATACCTAGATATTTTTATTAAAAAAAAAAAAACAAACTCAAAATGAACTAAAAACTTAAATGTAAGCCCTGAAACCATAAAACTCCTCAAAGAGCATACTGGCAGTAAACACTCCGACATGTGTCTTAGCAATACTTTTGGATCTGTTTCCTCGGGCAAGGACAACAAAAGCAAAAACTAAGAAATGTACTACATGCTCAGTTGTGTCTGACTCTTTGTGACCCTATGGACTGTGTTTTTGTGACCCTATGAACTGTAGCCTACCAAGCTCCTCTGTCCATGGGATTTTCCAGGGAAGAATACTTGAGTGGGTTGCCATTTTTATCCACCAAGGGAACTTCCCCAACTAAGGGACAGAACCTATGTCTTCTTCATTGCACGTGGATTCCTTACCACCGAGCCACCTGGAAAGCCCTAACAAATGGTATTACATCTCACTAAAAAGCTTTTCACAGTGAGGTAAACCACTAACAAAATGAAAAGGCAGCATCCTGAATGGGAGTACATAGTTTGGTGATATATCCAATAGGGGGTTAATATTCAAAAGAACACATGCATCTTAATATCTAATAAACAAACAATCCAATTGAAACATGGGCAGAGGATCTGATCAGATATATTTCCAAAGAAGACATCCAGACGGCTAACGGGTACATGAAAAGATGCTCAATATCAGTTGTCACAGGATAATGCAAATCAAAATCACGATGAGATAACACCTCACACCTGTTAGAACTGCTATCCTCAAAAAGACAAAAAATAGCAGGTGTTGGCAAAGATGCAGAGAAAAGGAAACCTCTGTGCACTGTAGGTGGGAATGTAAATTTTTACAGACACTGTGGCAAAACAGTAGGGGAGGTTCCTCGAAAAATTAAAAAGAGAACCACCATATAATTCAGCAATTCCACTTTTGGGTATTTATCTGAAGAAAACACAAGCACTATTTCAAAAAAATGTATGTATCCCTACGTTCACTGCGGCATTATTTACAATAGCCAAGATATGAAGCAAGCTAAGTGTCTATTGACAGATGAATGGACAAAGATGATGTGGTGTATATAATGGATATAAAAAGAATAAAATCTTGCCATTTGTGAAAACATGGATGGATCTAGAGGGTATTGTACTAAGAGAAGTAAGATGGAGAAAGACAAATATCCTATGATTTCACTTACATGTGGAATCTAAAAGACAAAACGAACAAACAAAATAAAAACAGGTTCAGATACATAGAGAACAAACTGTCGAAGGGAGGGGAGGGGGGATGGGCAAAATAGGCGAAGGGGATTAAGAGGTACAAAATTCCAGTTGCGAAATAAATTACAGCATAAGGAATATAGTCAATAAGATTATAATAATTTTGTATAGTGACAGATGGTTACTAGATTTACTGTGGTGATCACTTCATAATATATTTAAATGTTGAATCACCATGTCGCATGTCTGAAACTAACGTTGTATGCCAACTATACTTCAAAAAAATTAATTAAAAAAGATGTCCAAGATATATTGGTGAAATAAAAATATTATGATCCTAGTTTCATCAAAACAAAGAACAGACATGAACAGACATGCATTCATATATTCAGATAACATCTTTAACAGGCTATGCAAGAAACAGAGTAAAGATGAATGTTAGCAGGATAAAGGAATTTTATCTTTCATTTACACTATTCTCTATTGTTTGGATTTTTAAAACTATGAGCATATATTACTTTTATAGTATAAATTAAAATTTTACAAAAGGCACTTTATCAACAACTTTCCTCCACTAATACATGAATGATGTAGGTTAGTATTTAGGCTAGAAAAAATAAAAAGCCTAAAGAGTTCACAGTATAAACACAAATGAAAGTTGTCAGCACTTCTGTTTTCCCAAACCTCCTGAGTTGCTTTTCTCCCTGACAGCACCAATACTCTTCCTTCTGTAAGATGTAAATTTACAGCACACTACAATGGAGATTTTCCAGAATGAGCTTGAGAAAACATCCTCCTATACCCCCGTGGTACATGTTAATTTGGGGAATCTCTGGCCATTTGTGGAGTGTAATGAACAAGACTCATCCTCTCCTCTTGCAGAGGAAAAGCCAAATGCTGCCATCACCTGCCAACACTCCAATGAACCAGACGAAATGTTGGGAGGTATCTGGTACACTGAGTGACACAACAGGTGTGTTCCACTTGGAAGGACTTAGAAGATTCAGCAGCCGCCAAATGGTATAATTTTACTTCTTATTCTATAGTTTGAATAGAAATTAAAAAAAAAAACAACAAAAACTATTGAAGGGGTTTTTTTCGTTTTTTTCTTAAGAAGTACAGACAATATGATTCTAAAGGCTTCCACATGAAGAAAGGGTACAATGAAACAAACATAAAAAGGGATGTAAAAATGCAGCGTGAGGGCTTCCCTGGTGGTTCAGTGGTAAAAATGCACTTGCCCATAAAGGAGACATCAGTTAGACCCTTGATCCAGGGAGATCCCACATGCTGCAAAGCAACGAATCCCCTGCGCCACTACCATTGAGCCTGCACTCCAGAGCCTGGGAGCCGCAACCACTGAGCCCATGGGGCACAACTACTGAAGCCTACACACCCTAGAGCCCTTACTCCTCAACGAGCAAAGCCACCACAACGAGAAGCCTGCGCACAGCAACCAGGGAGTAGCCCTTGCTCTTCACAGCTAGAGAAAAGCCCGAGTAGCAACCAAGACCCAGCACAGCCAATAAGTAAACATATAATGTTAAAAAAAGGCAATGTAATGCAAACGTGGCTAGCTGTGCAGGTAAAAGCTGTCTGCCTGTGTTGCTGACTAGACGTGGAGGACAAAGGGTGCTGGCCTGAGAGCACGGAGGCTGGGCTCCTACCAGCCCGGTCATTCTGAACAAACTCCTTATAACCTTTCTGGATCTATCTTGATTTCCTCATCTACAAAAAGGAGCTGACTACAATCAGCAGGGTTGATCTCTAAGGTTCCTTCCATGTCACTAATTCTATAGTTCTATGAACTCAGGACCCACTCTCCAACTCGCCCCCAATTCTAGTTGCTTATGAGAGATCACTTTTCATGTCCTTTTTTCTTTTTAAGAAAAAACTTATCTCATATATGATAATAAAAATAAAACTTGCACATGAAATTGAACATCTGATAGAATTTGTGGTAGGTTTATAAGGCAGGATCTTGATAAAATCAAACCATACATACTCTGATAAAGAAACTAAACTGAAGAAATGCAACTATGCCAGGTGCTAAGGAAGCCCAGTTACACATTTCTCAAGGGCTGGCTGTTTGCGTCATGACTCAAGAGTATACCCAAGGCATTTTGGCTACCTGGGACAGCATTAACATTTCCCCGGGACTTCTCACATAAGCTTAGATCATTCTTTATACTTTCTCCAAAAGGGATGTAAAACAGTGTTTTAATTATTCATGTGGTACGTTCCACATGTGAAGACAAATACATATATGTAAGATTCTAGTGGCTTAGACAGTAAAGCGACTGCCTGTAATGTGGAAGACCTGGGTTCAATCCCTGGGTTGGGAAGATCCCCTGGAGAAGGACATGGCAACCCACTCCAGTACTCTTGCTTGGAAAATTCCATGGATGGAGGAGCCTGGTAGGCTACAGTCCATGGGGTTGCAAGGAGTCAGACATGACTGAGCAACTTCACTGGTTGGTTGGTAGTCTAATACATGGATTCAGATAAAGTAGATCAAATTATGTTCTTCAACAAAAGAAATCCTTGTATCTTAAGCCTTAAAGCCTTATTTGAGCTCCATCTTCTCCAGAATTTTTCTCCTTCTTTCCCTAAATGTATTCCTAGCCTCTTACATATCCTTACTCTCCCTATTTATGTTTTTAAATGTTTTATGTACACATCTACAAGTTCTTTGGATCTGCCAGAATTAGGGTTTGGGCAGCAGTGGGATAGCCTGAAGCAGATCTCAAGGGTCAAGTGGGGTATCTGAAGGTCTGTTGGGATATAATATAAAGGTCTATTTCCAGCATGAAGATCAGTCTGTGAGAAGACAAGGCACACACAATTTAAAGAATCAGTTACAGTCTAGACTGAGACTACGGCACGGCAAGCTCTGCTAAGCAGAGGAGCGGCACAGGCAGTGAGAACCAGGGAGCTCAGAGGCAGGGAAGAGGTCTCCTTCCATAGGAGCACAGGCTCATCAGGACGCAGCAGCCAGTGAGGCAGTGCCGGAGTTCCTTGTAACTCCTCTGGCTGAGGGACAAGTAGCCCAAGGTTGTTGGAGAGGAACACACCAAGGTGGGTTCAGTGTCAAAGTTCAGCCTGAGGCACAGGTGGGAATTCCAGTAAGCCAACACAAGTAAAGGCTGTGTCTTTCAAAGCATCTCACCCAGTTCCTGATACAGACTACAAATCTTGTTAGTTGTTACGATGACTCCATGCCAATGTCATAAATGTTTTCACTGCATGTATGTCTTTAGGTTAAATTTATATTCAGTTCAGTTCACTTCCGGGGAAGGCAATGGCACCGAACCCCAGTACTTTTGCCTGGAAAATCCCATGGATGGAGGATCCTGGTAGGCTCCAGTCCATGGGGTCGCTAAGAGTCGGACACGACTGAGTGACTTCACTTTCACTTTTCACTTTCATGCATGGAGAAGGAAATGGCAACCCACTCCAGTGTTCTTGCCTGGAGAATCCCAGGAACGGGGGAGCCTGGTGGGCTGCTGTCTATGGGGTTGCACAGAGTCGGACACGACTGAAGCGACTTAGCAGCAGCAGCAGCAGCAGCAGTTCACTTCAGTCACTCAGTCGTGCCTGACTCTTTGCGACCCCATGAATCGCAGCATGCCAGGCCTCCCTGTCCATCACCAACTCCCAGAGTTCACCCAAACTCATATCCATCGAATTGGTGATGCCATCCAGCCATCTCATCCTCTGTCGTCCCCTTCTCCTCCTGCCCCCAATCCCTCCCAGCATCAGAGTCTTTGCCAATGAGTCAACTCTTCGCATGAGGTGGCCAAAGTACTGGAGTTTCAGCTTCAGCATCATTCCTTCCAATGAACATCCAGGGCTGATCTCTTTCAGAATGGACTGGTTGGATCTCCTTGCAGTCCAAGGGACTCTCAAGAGTCTCCTCCAACACCACAGTTCAAAAGCATCAATTCTCTGGCGCTCAGCTTTCTTCACAGTCCAACTCTCACATCCACACATGACCACTGGAAAAACCATAGCCTTGACTAGACGGACCTTTGTTGGCAAAGTAATGTCTCTGCTTTTGAATATGCTATCTAGGTTGGTCATAACCCTCTTTCCAAGGAGTGAGCATCTTTTAATTTCACGGCTGCAATCACCATCTGCTGTGATTCTGGAGCCCCCAAAAATAAAGCCTGACACTGTTTCCACTGTTTCCCCATCTATTTCCCATGAACTGATGGAACCAGATGCCATGATCTTAGTTTTCTGAATGTTGAGCTTTAAGCCAACTTTTTCACTCTCCTCTTTCACTTTCATCAAGAGGCTTTTTAGTTCCTCTTCACTTTCTGCCATAAGGATGGTGTCTTCTGCATATCTGAGGTTATTGATATTTCTCCCAGCAATCTTGATTCCAGCTTGTGCTTCTTCCAGCCCAGTGTTTCTCATGATGTATTCTGCATATAAGTTATTAGCATCTTCCTAAATTCTCAAATATGGTGAATTTCAAACGATGGATACTATTACACATGTGACATCTGCCCATAGCCAAATTCCATGCCAATCCTTTCAACTGTATCCACTGTAGTCCCCATACTCTTATAGGCAACCATTACCATAAATCCTTGCTAGATTTCTAACTGGAGTTTTACCAAAAATTGTTTGTGTTTCAATTCTCTGCACATAAGCTGTTCATTCACACATAAGCCAACCATGAACCACGGGAGCTGGAGTTAACAGTGGCCTCCTCTTAGCTCTGCTAATTTTAGGCTCTTATGTTATACCTTGACATCTGGCTATAACATCCTTTATGTATCTTTGCAGCTCTTACCTTCAGACTTGTGGTCACTCTTGCACAATGGTTCTTAATGTTGGTTGTACATTAAAATCACCTGGAAAATTTCTGCAATCTACCCATGCCAAAGCCCTATTCCAGCCCAGTTAAATCTGTGGATGTGAACACAGGCCTTTTTTTTTTTTTTAATTTCTCAGGTGACTTTAATGTCATGGTTGAAACATCTGCTTTACACAAGAATTAAGAACTTCAGCTCCTGGTTCACCTGTGCTCTCTTCCTCCCAACTCTTATAACTGTCCTGGGATTTTAATGTCCAAGAGAACAACCTGCCCAACCAATAACTCTAACTCCTTGACCAGCTCAATTCTATTGACATGTCCTTCAATTTCACTCCAGCTCTTATACACAATTCTGTGGATTTATCATAACTTTGAGCTACCTGGCATCTGATATATTAAATAAGCAAGAGAATTTCTGGATTTATAGGTCATCGTTTCAGTTGGTTAATTCCTTTCCTGTTTCACACTATGCTGCCACTGGGGTGTGGGTGGCTTGCTGCAACCTTGCTAAGTCTGCCAGTCTTCTCTCAATTCCACGTCCTTTCTGATCTGGCTGATCCTCCGTGGTGGGTCACTCCTGTGACTGCTTGACCAATGCTATCAAGTCTCTTCTCCTCTTGTTCTCTGTCACACCCACAAAACCTCCAATTATCTATCAGACCAAATCTGCCTTCTCCACTGCCAGGCCTAGATGCTGAGGATTACTGAGGGAAAACCCAACAACACGGAACGATGCCACCAAGGCTTTTACGGTATTCAAACAGTAGCTCTCAGAACTACTCAGGAATCTCTTTATTTGTCCCCAGTGAGCCCTGCTCCTGCTGTCATTACAGGTATTCTCACAGTCACTATTCTTCCTGTCTCATTCCTATGACCCTCACATTGGAAGCAGACCTGCCTTCCTGTTTTGGAGAACATGGAGATATTCTCAATTTCTAAGCTTCCATGCTATCAATTTACCTGTATCCTCTTTTATGTTTACCTGTTTTAGAGGGGTAATGCTCTATGCTCCGGAGAAGGCAATGGCACCCCATTCCAATACTCTTGCCTGGAAAATCCCATGGATGGAGGAGCCTGGTAGGCTGCAGTCCATGGGGTCACGAAGAGTTGGACACGAATGAACAACTTCACTTTCACTTTTTACTTTCATGCATTGGAGAAGGAAATGGCAACCCACTCCAGTGTTCTTGCCTGGAGAATCCCAGGAACAGAGGAGCCTGGTGGGCTGCCATCTATGGGGTCGCACAGAGTCGGACATGACTGAAGCGATTTAGCAGCAGCAGCAGCAGCAGCTCTATGCTCAGCACGGCCAGAGAGCACTCCTTTATGGAGGGGGCTGTCCTGGGGATGCTATGATGTTTAGCCACATCTATGACCCCCACCCACTAGACGTCAGTAGTACCCCTCACCTTGCTGATATTTGCAGAAATTTCTCCAAGCATCGCCAGATGTGTCCTGGGAGGCAAAAATCACCCTCGGTGGAAAATCATTGCTCTAAGCCAAGACTAATCTATCAACCAGTCTTTCCAATGGAAAGCTCCTGCTTCTGCTAAGATCCACGTGTGCTTTCTTTATCTGCCTTCAATGTGCACCTTTCTTCTTGGTTTTGACAACTCAGGACTTGCTTTTATGTCATTCCAGTATTTAGAAAGTCATTTCTGGAACCAGGTCATCCTTCTAGCCACCACTTTGGTTTTCTTCAAGTGAAGCTCTGGGAATGCCTTCCACAGGCTCACTTGTGGAGGCCTGTTCTAGTCAACAACCCTCAGCACAGCAGTGTGAGTCCCTGACACTACTGCTTGCATGCCAGGTCCTTGGTGACCGCATGCTGAGACCCCACCTGACCAGCTGTTTCTTCACTCTTGACTGTACCCTCCTTGAACCTCTCTTTCCCCCTGGCTTCCAGGCCACTTCTTTTTTCCCCTTCTTTCTCCTCTGATTATTCTTTCTTAATCTTCTTCCCTTCACCTGTGAAGTGAAAGTCGCTCATTTGTGTCCAACTCTGCGACTCCATGGACTACACAGTACATGGAATTCTCCAGGCCAGAATACTGGAGTAGGTAGCCTTTCCCTTCTCCAGGGGATCTTGCCAACCCAGGGATCAAACCCAGGTCTCCTGCATTGCGGGCGGATTCTTTACCAGCTGAGCCACAAGGGAAGCCCTTCACCTGACTGTCCGTTAAATCCTAGTTAGTGTTCAACTGGGACTCTGTCCTTGACTGCCTTCTCTCAGAACTCTTTGCTCTACGCTATTTCCTTTATTACAAACTTCAACTTTCTTCATATAATTCAATGAATATATTAACTCCCTCATTTTATTCTGAAGCTCTATCTCTCAAATTCCAGTCCTGAATTACTAGCTCCCCCGTGAATATTTCTATCTGGGAGCCCTAGAGACACCACTAACAAATGAAGATATCTATAACAACTCATCACATCCTACTTCCAACATTCCCTTTCTGTAACTCCCCAAATTCTCCTTATTCCTTTATTATTTCTGTGGTACCACTATCCATGTAGCTGTATAATAAGCCTTAGCATAATCCTAGATTCCAACTTAATTAATCATATCTAATCAATCATAAAATCCTGCCAACTTTACCTTATGACACCTCCCCTACATCTCTAGTAGTTCAGGTTTTTATGTATTGTTTTCAATGGCTTCTTCACCAATTTCCCAGCTCCCTCTAATCCAACCACCATTCTGCCACTGGAATGGTATTTTTCTCCTGTAAATCTGTACATGTCACTCCTTCTCCAGGGAATCCCCTCTGTCTGAAGGCTACAGTCTAAGCATCTGAGCAGAGCATGCTAGGCCTGGCTCCTACATTTCACTTACTCTTCTTTCCATCAGGCCCTGTGCTCCCTACACACAACTATCCCATCGCATACCTTACCCAAACTATTCCCTCTGCTAGAATGTTTTTTCTAAGATCATTTACCTAGCACATCCTTTTTCATCCTATAAGCCTCAGCTCAAGCCTGGCTTCCTCTGGGAACTCTTCCTGGACTCCCTAGGGCATATCTTAGAGGATTAGATCTTCATTATAGCTCCCACCATAGTCTGCTGAAATCACCTGCTTGCAGAGGTCTCACCCATCAGCCTGTGGGCTCCTCAAGGGCAGGTGCCTTGGCTACTCAATCTTATTTCAGTGAGGACTAAAGCATGCTTAGCACAGACGTAAGCACTCAACAAATACAGAATGAATGGCAGAAAAATACATGACAGGTTCAACTGTGAGAAAGCCTATTGTGACATGGTATTTGTTTATATATATGTGTGTGTATATATATATTTATATACATGTACATGCCTGCCAGTTTATGGAGTCAAAGAGAACCAAAGTTACTCAGCCTAAGGTAAGAGTTAATGTCACATAAGTTAAATAAGTAATATATATAGTGGTACAGTGCTTATAAACTTTTCTACCAAAGCACTACCAGCATCAGAATTCTGCCTGATATCCTTAAGGAGTTGATTGCACAGGCTAAAAAATCATGACACTTCTCTGGCTGATTATATATCCTATTTATTTTAACCTGAAAACATATAAAATTACTAACAAGTATGAGGAATGCTCTAGAGAGATAGAGCATCTTTATTCTGTGCGCCCCAATGTTTTTTTTTAGCATAAATGTGGACCCCTCAGGTGAGGCTCCTGACTATCAGTATCACAGTTACAGAAATATGCATTGAGTGGAAACGGCATGACACTAAAAGTTACAAGTTCCACTTTGGGTTCACATCCTATCCCTTGGGCTGTGACTTGGGCATCTACTTTAATCTCTCTGAGCCTTCTCAGTTTCCTTATCTGGAAAATGGCTATAGTAAAGATTTGTCTTATATATTTCATAATGTTGGTGGCAATATTAGAAGAAATAATAATATAAACAATGAAGGGTATAAGCATGAAAAATGAAGTAGTATTTCATTCAGAAAGGGTGAAAATCAAAGTACACTGGAATACATATACTCGAAAACATTTACCTTCTGCAGAGCAGGAAAAGCTTTTTCCATTTTGGCTTTCTCCTTAGGGGTTAAAGGAGGGGATCGCTCCTTTACCTCTGGAGGCAGTTCTCGATAGAGTGCTAGAATGGAACAAAGAATTCACATCATCAAATTGAGGAGCGCCATTCCATGGGGGCAAAACAACAACGGAGAGGAGCAGACACGCAACTAAAGACACTGCTATTCATGCCCTTGGTGTCACAATAAGCTGACCCAGCACTTTTCATTAAGCCGACTCACAGTCTTTGTTATCCAAAGAGCACAACTTATGATCGGCAAGTCTTGATCAGCAGGTTTCAGAAATGTAGGAAGTCTCATTTTTACTGACTATGTGTGCGGTCATGCAGCTGCTTATTTCGTTTTATCTTAATACACATTTACCGAGAACCTGCTATATGCAAGATCATATAGCAAGATGACCAAGGACAGTCTTTGCTCTCAAGGAGCTTACAATCAGAGACAGATGTGCTCACAATGAACTGCAATATACAACAAAGTGTGATATTGTTCTGAAGAGAGACAGTAACAAAGACAAGTTCTGGAGATGGTAAATGCTTAATGGAAAAAGCGGCAGGTTTGTCAGACTGAAAAATAGGCAGGATTTTGCCAGGCGAAGGTGGATAAAAGATAATTTGCAAATATGGTATGAAATAAACAAACACGGGACTGGGAGTATGTGTGACACAGAATCTACTCACAGTGTTCGGTCTAAGGTTCTTATAATCTAAGATTATAATCTGTATAATCCACTTATACGCATGGTGTTGAATCTAAACAGTTATGTGGGAATTTTAAAAGGCTAAAAAGAAAATCTGTTTTGGTTAAATGATGGGCAACTCTGAATTGAGACAAAGAGTTCAAAATTGAACCAAAATTGAACCTGATCAAAATTCTAAAATTATGAGCTATATTAATGGGCTTTGTGTATGGGTTGATTTTATTATGGGTTTGTCTCTTACTGGAAAGGATGTTAGATGTGATTAATGGAGGCTGATCTAATTTCCCTTTCCAGTGGCTTAAGATACAAGGGAAATGTCCTTTGTGATAACAAGGTACCAATGTCTTCTATTATATCATTCTCTTATTGGATAGGGCTTTCAACTGAATGGTTGAAAGAGGTTATGTGTGTATGTACACACACATATACACACATGCTCCCTCAGAGCATCTGCTTTGTATAACTGGTTTTGGATAAAGGAGAATTTCTCCTACTATTTTCAGAGTGGAATATGCTGCTGACAGTCATTTTTCCTCGAATGTTAAAACTGGGCAGGTGAGTTTTTGTTACATTCAGGTAAAAAGCAGGATAAAAGGAAAGGAAAAGAACACCTGATGAACTGAGAATTCAAAAAGTTTTCTGAAAACTTTTTGTTTGTTCTGGCCTTTGCAAGCTTTTCTCAATAAGCAATGACTAATGCCAAAACATCAATTATTCTGGGGTATAATAAGGAATCACGGCATCAGAAGGACACCCACTTCCTGAGACATGGAACTGCTTTCTGCACACAGCCACCAAGCATGGCTACTGCAGTATGCTTTGTAAGTCCCACTTTGGTTCTTACAGAAGAAAACCAAGTTTTACTGAATCTTTAATCCCCTGTGGATCAAATATCTATAGTTTTTCAAAATTTGCAAACCTAAGAGGTTATTTCTGCAAACTAACTGGATTCTAAAGTTAGCATCTAATACCCTCCTGCCTGGATATACACAATCATTTTATACTATCAAGTGGAAAAATACTTTAAATGTTTCCACTTGAATCTGGAAGAAGTAACTGATTATAATATCTAGTTAAAATGAAAGATACTCTCCAGAGTGACTAAGACTGTGCAGGAAGCTCTTGGTTTAAAAACAGCAGCTACCCCTGCAAAATTCCAGCTGCTGATCCAGTGGGAAGCCATCACTGGGAGGGGAGGGGAGCCACCTGGATGTCCGAGGTGACCAGGAAGTGAGAAGTGCTGAGTGGAAGGGAGAGGCCTGGGAATTAACCTGTCTCCAGATTTCTTCCTTCCACACTGCCTAACTTTTCTCCAGTCTGCATACTCCTTTAAACATAGAAATATATTTCAGATAGAGTTTAAGAGTCATTAGCCGTTTAATGCTCAGAGAAAAAGAATTAAAACCATGGCACAAAGGAAATTAAGAATTTTTTTATGGGAGAGAAAAGTGGGTAATTTTCAAGACACGTAGCACTTTGGAGGGGAGGAGTTTGCTGAAAGCTGCAGATAAACAAGGGAGGGGAAGGAGTTACAGTGAGATTCAGGACTCTTGGGGAGGGAGCCATGGGAAGGGCTGGGTGCAGACCTGGAAGGCGGTGCCCCAAGAGAAATAATTTTATCTGGGCCTAGCCCCCAGCACCCAGGATTCATAGAAGAAATTCTTCCTCCTTTCCTTTATTTCTTTTCCTTTAAAAATTTAGAACTGAGCTTAGAAATTAATAGTGCTTTTGTTCAGCCATAGTTTGGACTGAATGGAGTTTCAGAGGCTAGCCCCAAACCAACTATTATTTTAATAATTACTTTGCAGAAACAAAAGACTTGGTAAACATTCAAAATGGAGAGTGTTCTCTTGGTTGCCTCTATTCTATTTTTAATTAACAGAACTATATGATTTTAGTGTTTCTGGAAGAAAGCTTAGAGATGATGGAGTTTGACATCCTTGTTCTATGGGAAGAAACGGAGGCATGGCAGTCTTAGCTGTGATGCCAGGATTAGTGCTCAGTTCTCCTGACCCCTGAGCATTCTGCTTTTCCCACCCCCCAGCGAGGTGACAACCGACGGGGACGTGTTTTTCTGAAGAAGCGCTGCTACGCTCTCCCCTTGCTTCATAGTCTTTACCCTTTGTTTTCAAGCTGTCTGTGTTACTTCTATTTTCTTCTCTCAAGGCCTGGTAGCAAATCTGCAGCTTTCAGAAACTTGGATTTAGAATTTCTTCTCCAGCTCATTTTTTTTTCCTTTCACAAATGAGGGCTTAATTTACTTGTGAATGGAACAATCTATTGCAGCCTTTTTTTTTTTTTTTTTTGATCAGGTGCCAGTTAAGCCTGGGGATACAACGTAAAAAGAATGGGAGTTGAGGAACTAGAGGTTCTTAGGTGCCTGTCAACCTAGGAGCGGCAGGAGGAAGGGTGACGTCAGTGTGTGTGCAGCAGGTGGCCAGGAAAAGGGGCTGAAGGAGGTTGGTAGCAAGATGGGCAGGTCCCCTGGGATGGGAAATCCATGAAGCTGGCATTCCAATCTCAGAATGTCATAGCTTTTGAGCGTACTAATGCCTCCCTTTTTTTTTTTTTTTTTTGCAACATGAGAATGAAGAGCAATACTCCATTGGTAAAAATATGCAAAAGTAACAAGACAGCAAGTTAAAGAGCAGAAGATGATAAAATCTGGGACTATCAGTTGTACCATATTAGTAAACCAGGAAGGGAGCATAAAACTTACTTTCACTAGCCACATGATTAGCTGGAAAATAACCTTCCTGTCCCTTTCCTATGCTGCCATACCACCAGTCTTCATTATCTTTGAAAAACACTCGGATAATGTCTCCGCGATGGATGGTTAGTTCATCTGATCGATTCGCTGTGTAGTCATAAAGAGCCACTACCTAAGGGAGAGATAAGACCACCACAGCTTTATCACAACTGTACCACAGAGAAAACCCCCAACATTCACTTCCTCTTGCAGAAGAACAGCTGAAACCAAAGCAGTACTTTGGTGAGTCTGAGGCTGTCTCAAGGTTTGCTAATGGGATCAGGGGTGGTGGGAACACAGCAGGAGAAGCAAGATAAAAGGCTGTGGGATTGAGAAATGGTTACGAGCATTCAATACACTAAGATTAGCTTCAAAATAGCAGATGTTAATTTTTTTTTAAGTAAATTACTTGTGAAGCAAATAAAAAAAAAAAAAAAGAAGCTCACACATCATTCACTGTTAGAATTGTTTCATTCTACATTTGGTCCCATTCCCTGTGCTAAGCAGAGGCATCAGAAAAACAAAAAATCTCCAGAAGGTCAACACTTCTATAAAATAGGAAAAATGCAATGGAACAACCAGATTACATAATTTCATTATGATCATTTGGGTTTACTGTCAATGTATCATTTTGTGATGTATTTCTATACAAATACCATTTTTTCTGATATTTTATATCAACAATCTAAATCTACCTTTAAAAATACCTTGATAAGCTTACTTTCAAGAGACAAAAATTTAAGAGGAAAGGCCTTCCTATGAGAACACTCTTCCTCTATTATGTTACAGTAGTCACTATATTTGATTCTTTTTCTTTTGAAAAACCAAATTCAAAATGAATGGCAGCAGAGGCATCTATAAATCCCTTACAGCTGTTACAAGAAGGAAGCAAACCTCAACCCACTTCAGACATGATGCAGTGTATAAAGTAGGACATAATATAAAGAATAGACTACTTCCACTTTTTTCCTTATGCAAATAGAATTTGAAAACTTATAGGCTATACAACTATAATGTAATGGAAAACTATCATTACAACCCTTTGCATTTAGGTTGCTGCTGCTGCTGCTGTTGCTTCAGTCAAGTCTGACTCTCTGCGACCCCAAAGACGGCAGCCCACCAGGCTCCCCTGTCCCTGGGATTCTCCAGGCAAGAACACTGGAGTGGATTGCCATTTCCTTCTCCAATGCATGAAAGTGAAAAGTGAAAGTGAAGTCGCTTAGTTGTGTCTGACTCATAGCATTTAGGTTGAGTTCTGATTTATTATAAGGTTGTGCTTTCTTGGTGGTCCTTAGGAGGCTCTGGGAGACTTGGAACGGTCATCAAGGGCCTCTGAGTCGGCGTCTGAGTCAGCTGGTAGCAGATAAAAAGATTAAAGAGAGAGGAAGGCGTGCAGTATTGAAGGCTACCAGAGCCCACTGGTAATGAGGACCTAGTTGCTAGGATGACAGGGTGAAGAAATATGATACTTGTCTTCAAGCCTTTAAAAAAAGTATATAGGAAACAGACAATCCCTGGGATGAACAAGATAGACAAACAGAATGGAAGAATAGACGCACAGAATTGCACATGGAAGCAATTTTAAATGATAACACACTGTAAAACCGAAAATTGTTGAGGCTGTTCTATACATGAGACGTGTGAAAATACAAGGAAAACAGAGAACAAAGAGGAGGTCACCGATAGAATCTTGAAGAATGAGAAGCCGCAGCATACGATGTGACAATTCTGTAGCAGCCATGGACCAGGACAGGAAGAAATGCACAAACGATGGCAGACATCAAGTTTAGCATCTAGGAAAACAAGGGTGTGAATTTAACAGATCAAATTTTCTACCAGCTAGTACTAGGCGATTGTTTCTTGTTAGAAATAAATATTGATAGAACTGATTTAGCAATTGCCTAATATATAATGCTTAGTCTGTCTTTCAGACCAATTTAAGATTGTCTAAATTTTAGTCCGGGGAAGGCAATGGCACCCCACCCCAGTACTTTTGCCTGGAAAACCCCATGGACGGAGGAGCCTGGTAGGCTCCAGTCCATGGGGTCGCTAAGAGTCGGACACGACTGAGCGACTTCACTTTCACTGATTTATTAACCTAACAGGTATTTACTGAAATCCTAATGTGCAGTTGGCTTAAAGCTCAACATTCAGAAAACAAAGATCATGGCATCTGGTCCCATCACTTCATGGGAAATAGATGGGGAAACAGTGGAAACAGTGTCAGACTTTATTTTTCTGGGCTCCAAAATCACTACAGATGGTGACTGCAGCCATGAAATTAAAAGACGCTTACTCCTTGGAAGGAGAGTTATGACCAACCTAGATAGCATATTCAAAAGCAGAGACATCACTTTGCCAACAAAGGTCCATCTAGTCAAGGCTATGGTTTTTCCTGTGGTCATGTATGGATGTGAGAGCTGGACTGTGAAGAAGGCTGAGCGCCGAAGAATTGATGCTTTTGAGCTGTGGTGTTGGAGGAGACTCTTGAGAGTCCCTTGGACTGCAAGGAGATCCAACCAGTCCATTCTGAAGGAGATCAGCCCTGGGATTCCTTTGGAAGGAATGATTATGAAGCTGAAACTCCAGTACTTTGGCCACCACATGCGAAGAGCTGACTCATTGGAAAAGACTCTGATGCTGGGAGGGATTGGGGGCAGGAGGAGAAGGGGACGACAGAGCATGAGATGGCTGGATAGCATCACTGACTCAATGGACGTGAGTCTGAGTGAACTCCGGGAGTTGGTGATGGACAGGGAGGCCTGGCGTGCTGCGATTCATGGGGTCACAAAGAGTTGGACATGACTGAGCGACTGAACTGAATTGAACTGAACTAATGTGCCTGGTTCTGTGTTAGGGACTGGGGACCAGTACAGTGATAAATAGGTTAACTTCTAGAAGAGGTACATTGCTTAGGCTTTGCTGAGAATGACAGATAATAAGGAAATAGCCAGATGAAAAGATGGAAAAGTATGTTCCAGGCACTGCACCCCATGTGTGAGAGTCCAGTGAACAGAAACCCCAAATAGTTCAAAATGGCAGGAGTCTGGCATTAGAGGGAAGAATCTGGATATAAAGTGGGAAAGCTGAGGCTTCAGGAGTAAGTAGGTGCCAGATCACACATGCTGGAAGGTTCAGACTTATAGTAGTGGCCATGGGAAGCTAGAAATTCTATAACAGCTTATAAAACTCTTTGTGGTGCCTTTAATTAATTTAAAATATTTATTAACATATTAACCAGAAGATTTTAATGGATACATTTGGAATTGACTGCTGTCACTATACAATATAAGGGCAGTAATGATAATTAAATGGTAAAAATACAATTCCTATTGTACTGCTTCGCATAGGCCCTAGTTTACAACCTATTATGTAGGATATTGTTTAAAGTTGACAAATCTTTATTTGTCAATATTTGTCAGTATATTTGTCAATATACTGGCATCAGTATATTGATGCCAACTCACTCATGTACAAGTGGGGCTTTTAATTTTTTTCCTCCATTCTTCCTTCTCCAAATCTCTTCTCCTGAATTCTCCTGTGTTGCCCTATCACAGAAGAGGAAAGCTAATTAAAATGTGCCTGCCATGTGCTGGATCCCTTGCTAGCTGCTTATGGGAATTTTCTTATTCAACCTGTGTGACAATCCTGTTGAGGGCAGAGAGTCTTATTTCAGTTTCATAAATGAGAAATTTGATATACAGAGAAATTTAGTAACTTGCTTAAAGTGAACTAGTAAGTGGTAGAATCAGGATTTAAACTCATGATTTTTTCTTTCATTTTTTTTTAAACAAAATACACGTATAGGCCATCTTTGTCTAGTATTGAACATGGGAAAGAAGCAGCAGAGGACGGGATGAGGGACATGATACCTTCACCACTCATGAGAGATAAGGCACATTTCTGGACAGCAGCACACGGGCAGTCAGCTGTGCTGAGAAGTCTGACCCCTGGTCACCTGCAGGCCCACTGTGCCCCTTTCATGACACCTGAGACCCCATCCCAGAACCTGCCTGGGGATTTGTTCCTATTGTTCTTCATCCTGACATGCCTGTAGAAAGAGGAAGAGATACCATGAGCACACGTGCACTGAGAAAAAGTCCCCTTGAGGACACAGCGAAAAGGTGGCCGTCTGCATGACAAGGAGAAAGGCTAGGAGGAACCACCCTGGCCGGCTAGTGGATCTTGGACTTCTACTACTGGATCTCTAGCCTCTAGAACTGTGAGCAAATACATTTTTGTTGTTTAAGTACTCTGTATATATTACAGCTGTTACAGCAGCTCTGGCCAACTGAAACAGAATATAGTCTCATAAGCTGACGATGTCAAGCAAATCACGAGTTACCAACCTCTTATGGTATTGCAAACTGGCAATACCTCATTGGCACCCAGCTAATGGCACTGTGTTCCACACCCTTATAATCTATCTCCTGATGTAGAAACAATGTCCTCATTGCTAAACTCCACAACTACCACCCTTAGGACAGAGACTACATTCCCTAAAGCTGCCCTGTTTAGTCACACTATTACTGACATTCAGGTGAAAAATTGCTGTCCACTGAAAACTCAGTGTGTTTCACATGCCAACAGCCCACATGTGGGTGGCAGTGGAGTTATAATGTGACCATTCTATCATCATGCTGAAGACACGTGACAAAAGCCACATGGATCGTGAGAATCTGCTTGTATTCCAGTGTGGCCTTTTCTTTTAGAAATATTTATTTTAATTTACTTATTTGGCTGTGCCAGGTCTCAGTTACAGCAGGCAGGATCTTTTAGTTGCTACAGGTAGGATCTAGATCCCTGGCCAGGGACTGAACTCAGGCCCCCTGCATTGGGAGTGCAGAGTCTTAGCCATTGTACCACCAATGAAGTCCCACTGTGTGCTTTTATCATTATCTTCTCATATGAGGATCACTTACTCTCTTCTGAGGCTTCCCTGGTGGCTCAGACAGTGAAGAATCTGCCCGCAATGTGCGAGACCTGGGTTTGATCCCTAGGTTGGGAAGATTCCCTTGGAGGAGGAAATGGCAACCCACTCCAGTATTTTTGCCTGAAGAACTCCATGTACGGAGGGCTACAGTCTATGGGGTCACAAAGAGTTGGATACAACTGAACAACTAACACTTTCACTACTACTACTCTCTTATGAGCATCACAGTATACACAGTAAACTTTGCTTCTTTTAATTTGGCAGTGGCTTCGGCAGAAGTCATGTCTTCCCCATCTCCAATTAGATTTCGCTGTCATCTCACTGTTTTAGGATAAAGTAAAGCCATACTGGGAGATTTATTCTCCAAGCTTTGGAAGACACAGTTTCATGCAGTTTTGTCATGAATTAATACTATTTCTATTTTCTTCTTATTTTGGTAGGTCTTGTCACAGAAAATCTGTTCTGATCACTCTCTTGAAAAGTTATCTTCTATAATGTACCATTCTGTGCATATGGTAGTCTGCACATAGGTGTGACAAAATATCATTCTTCAGTCATGTTGGACTCTTTGCAACCCCATGGATTACAGCCCACCAGGCTTGTCTGTCCATGGGGATTCTCCAGGCAAGAATACTGGGGCCCTGCCCTCCTCCAGGGGATGTTCCTGGCCCAGGGACTGAAGCCCGCATCTCTTATGTCTCCTGCATTGGCAAGAGGGTTCTTTACCACTGGGAAACCCCTCATTCCTCAGTGAAGTGAAGTGAAGTGAAGTGACTCAGTCGTGTCTGACTCTTTGCGATCCCATGGACCGTAGTCTACCAGGCTTCTCTGTCCATGGGATTTTCCAGTCAAGAGTACTGGAGTGGGTTGCCATTTCCTTCTCCAGGGGATCTTCCTGACCCAGGGATCGAACCCATGTCTCCTGCATTGCAGGCAGACGCTTTACCCTCTGAGCCATCTATGACCCAAATCTTGAACTGATGAAATCTTGGTGAAATTATCTTGACTTATGAAATCTTTTAGCAATCTTTCTTTTTTGACAGAAATTTAAAAATATGTGTTTATGTGCTCATATTGGTAATGATAGGTCTAGGAAATAAAATCTTTCACAAAATCCACTTGGTCATATTTTGACTATTATTGACATATTTGAAACAGAGTTCCCTCCCTTACTTAATGCTTGCTGAGTTGCTTGGGCATAATCACTCATGGCAGAAGGGTCATTGGCAAGCTTTTTTTTTGTTGGACATATTTCTCAGACTTCTTAGCAGTGTTTGCCAGATACTATATCTTGGTTTAGGCAGAGTCTGTTAGGCTACCATAAGACATTTAGGTGAATTCCTCTTTGCATTATCTTCTGTGAGGTTTTTCATTAGAATAGTTGTCTCTGAAGACTTCTCAATGGATACCACTGTGCTAAAGGGACATTAACCAGTATTTCTCAACAGATGATGTTCCGTGCAATGTTATCCATGATGCAATCCAAAAATTAATACTCACAATGACCCCAAGTCATGCAACCAACTAAGTTCCATTGAATAAATCATACACTTGAGCACTTTTTCCTCCAATGCTGCTTCTGTGGGTCCATAATTGTCAGGGAGTTTATTCGTGCCAGAATGCAGCCAATGAGGCACCTCTTCCCTTTGCTTCTTACCTGCTTCCTTGATTTCAGAATCCTGCCCTTCAGACCAGTGAAAGAATAAATTTTTCTTGTTTTAAACCACACCATGTTCATGGTAATTTGACACAACAGTCCTGGAAAACTAATGTGTATGTAGTTTACTATGGTGCGCGCTGGATTTTCTCGTGTTCTTTTAAAGAGTGTTGGACGCTTTTCTGGCAGGTAATGGCTGAAATGGAAGAAAGTAGGGAAAACCACTAGACCATTCAGGTAAGACCTAAATCAAATCCCTTATGATTATACAGTGGAAGTGAGAAATAGATTTAAGGGCCTAGATCTGATAGATAGAGGGCATGATGAACTATGGAATGAGGTTCGTGACACTGTACAGGAGACAGGGATCAAGACCATCCCCATGGAAAAGAAATGCAAAAAAGCAAAATGGCTGTCTGGGGAGGCCTTACAAATAGCTATGAAAAGAAGAGAAGCAAAAAGCAAAGGAGAAAAAGAAAGATATAAACATCTGAATGCAGAGTTCCAAAGAATAGCAAGAAGAGATAAGAAAGCCTTCTTCAGCGATCAATGCAAAGAAATAGAGGAAAACAACAGAATGGGAAAGACTAGGGATCTCTTCAAGAAAATCAGAGATACCAAAGGAACATTTCATGCAAAGATGGGCTTGATAAAGGACAGAAATGGTATGGACCTAACAGAAGCAGAAGATATTAAGAAGAGGTGGCAAGAATACACAGATCAGATCAGATCAGATCAGTCGCTCAGTCGTGTCTGACTCTGCGGCCCCATGAACCGCAGCACGCCAGGCCTCCCTGTCCATCACCAACTCCCGGAGGTCACTCAGACTCTCATCCATAGAGTCAGTGATGCCATCCAGCCATCTCATCCTCTGTCGTCCCCTTCTCCTCCTGCCCTCAATCCCTCCCAGCATCAGAGTCTTTTTCAATGAATCAACTCTTCGCATGAGGTGGTCAAAATACTGGAGTTTCAGCTTTAGCATCATTCCTTCCAAAGAAATCCCAGGATTGATCTCCTTCAGAATGGACTGGTTGGATCTTCTTGCAGTCCAAGGGACTCTCAAGAGTCTTCTCCAACACCACAGTTCAAAAGCATCAATTCTTCGGCGCTCAGCCTTCTTCACAGTCCAGCTCTCACATCCATACATGACCACAGGAAAGACCATAGCCTTGACTAGGCGAACCTTTGTTGGTAAAGTAATGTCTCTGCTTTTGAATACGCTATCTAGGTTGGTCATAACTTTCCTTCCAAGGAGTAAGCGTCTTTTAATCTCATGGCTGCAGTCACCATCTGCAGTGATTTTGGAGCCCAGAAATACAAAGTCTGACACTGTTTCCACTGTTTCCCCATCTATTTCCCATGTAGTGATGGGACCAGATGCCATGATCTTCGTTTTCTGAATGTTGAGCTTTAAGCCAACCTTTTCACTCTCCACTTTCACTTTCATCAAGAGGCTTTTTAGCCCCTCTTCACTTTCTGCCATAAGAGTGGTGTCATCTGCATATCTGAGGTTATTGATATTTCTCCCGGCAATCTTGATTCCAACTTGTGTTTCTTCCAGTCCAGCATTTCTCATGATGTACTCTGCATATAAGTTAAATAAACAGGGTGACAATATGCAGCCTTGACGTACTCCTTTTCCTATTTGGAACCAGTCTGTTGTTCCATGACCAGTTCTAACTGTTGCTTCCTGACCTGCATACAGATTTCTTAAGAGGCAGATCAGGTGGTCTGGTATTCCCATCTCTTTCAGAATTTTCCATAGTTTATTGTGATCCACAGAGTCAAAGGCTTTGGCACAGAAGAACTGTACAAAAAAGAGCTTCACGACCCAGATAATCATGATGGTGTGATCACTGACCTAGAGCCAGACATCCTGGAATGTGAAGTCAAGTGGGCCTTAGAAAGCATCACTACGAACAAAGCTAGTGGAGGTGATGGAATTCCAGTGGAGCTATTCCAAATCCTAAAAGATGATGCTGTGAAAGTGCTGCACTCAATAGGCCAGCAAATCTGGAAAACTCAGCAGTGGCCACAGGACTGGAAAAGGTCAGTTTTCATCCCAATCCCAAAGAAAGGCAATGCCAAAGAGTGCTCAAACTACTGCACAATTGCACTCATCTCACACGCTAGTAAAGTAATGCTCAAAATTCTCCAAGCCAGGCTTCAGCAATATGTGAACCGTGAACTTCCTGATGTTCAAGCTGGTTTTAGAAAAGGCAGAGGAACCAGAGATCAAATTGCCAACATCCGCTGGATCATGGAAAAAGCAAGAGAGTTCCAGAAAAACATCTATTTCTGTTTTATTGACTATGCCAAAGCCTTTGACTGTGTAGATCACAATAAACTGTGGAAAATTCTGAAAGAGATGGGAATACCAGACCACCTGATCTCCCTCTTGAGAAATCTGTATGCAGGTAGAAAGCAACAGTTAGAACTGGTCATGGAACAATAGACTGGTTCCAAATAGGAAAAGGAGTACGTCAAGGCTGCATATTGTCACCCTGTTTATTTAACTTATATGCAGAGTACATCATGAGAAATGCTGGACTGGAAGAAACCCAAGTTGGAATCAAGATTGCTGGGAGAAATATCAATAACCTCAGATATGCAGATGATACCACTCTTATGGCAGAAAGCGAAGAGGGGCTAAAAAGCCTCTTGATGAAAGTGAAAGAGGAGAGTGAAAAAGTTGGCTTAAATCTCAACATTCAGAAAAAGATCATGGCATCCGGTCCCATCATGGGAAATAGATGGGGAAACAGAGGAAACAGTGTCAGACTTTATTTTTCTGGGCTCCAAAATCACTGCAGATGGTGACTGCAGCCATGAAATGAAAAGACGCTTACTCCTTGGAAGGAAAGTTATGACCAACCTAGATAGCATATTCAAAAGCAGAGACATTACTTTGCCATCAAAGGTTCATCTAGTCAAGGTTATGGTTTTTCCTGTGGTCATGTATGGATGTGAGAGCTGGACTGTGAAGAAGGCTGAGCGCCGAAGAATTGATGCTTTTGAACTGTGGTGTTGGAGAAGACTCTTGGGAGTCCCTTGGAGTGCAAGGAGATCCAACCAGTCCATTCTGAAGATCAGCCCTGGGATTTCTTTGGAAGGAATGATGCTGAAGCTGAAACTCCAGTATTTTGGCCACCTCATGTGAAGAGTTGACTCATTGGAGAAGACTCTGATGCTGGGAGGTATTGGGGGCAGGAGGAGAAGGGGACGACAGAGGATGAGATGGCTGGATGGCATCATTGACTCGATGGACGTGAGTCTGGGTGACCTCCGGGAGTTGGTGATGGACAGGGAGGCCTGGCGTGCTGCAGTTCATGGGTCACAAAGAGTCAGACACGACTGAGCGACTGATCTGATCTGATCTGAATGACCTGAGATTGGTCTGACCCTTTTCAGGTTTGCTTTCAAGTTTTGTTAGAGCATATTCAGGAAGACTCTTCTCTAGGACTCAATAAACTCCACTACCAAGGTGTGATTCTCCTGATATTCTCCCTTGACGCCGCACATATTAGGAGACTTTTCCATCTGGTTGGCAGGACTGATGGCTATTCTTTCTGTTGGGTAGCCTGCTCCAGTGACGGTTCTTTCCTTATGGGGTTCTGCCCCATGCATGTGCAGATCAGTACTCAGCCAAAGACTTATTAAGGGTACTTCTTATGGTTTTTGGCAGCATTATTATCAATTAATATAAGATGAAACAAAAAGAAACACCTCAGTAACTATTTTATTTTTCTTGACAGAAGCCTTGTTACAGGTATTTAATGCACATTAACTAAAATGTGTACATTTTTAGTTTTCATGATAAATGCAATTCGGACTTTATTACACTCTTGGTATTCTTAAAGAAGGCACATCAGGTGTTAAAAATATTTAGGTTACACTTCTGGCTCACGTGATGATTAAACATTTATTCTTCTTTGATTTTATAACTGTTTCCTCTGGGATGTCCCTCTCTTGTGGGCCTGGAGTGACCTCTGGCTACATGGTTGGCCTTGTTATCTCACCACTCTGTATACATTAAAATAGAAAGCAACTTACATACAAGAACAAGTAATGGGAGCAAAGGGAGAAGATGCTTCTTTGTGTAGATTCCAGAAGGACTATGCAAAAGTATGGATGGTATAGGCCTGTTCATTATCTTTGTAGCACTGTTTTCCTCCTAGTTACAACATGAGGTGATTGTAGCTTTTTAACTAGAAACTCCTGAGAGACAGTACTTTCTAGCTGAAATAAAGTATTTAGATTGTGGCTTTAGATGGGTTTGCTGATTTTTCACTTTTTAGGGAAACATTTTTAACAAATTTTATAGAACTCTGACAAAAAGGTTTTTTAAATACTCTCAAGTTTTAAACTGCTTCATTATATACAAGAGGTCTGAGGATAGCTGTAGCATTTCATATGCTTTCTGAGAGAAATGGACTGTTGGCCACTGGAAATGTTTCTTATGAAATAAAACAACTTATACATCTTGAACTTTTTTTTTTTTTTACTGTGTGTTTCTTTGAAGTTAAAATGGCTCTGACAGCTCACTAAGCACTCCAGTCCCTGATGTGTTAAAGCAGAACATCCCGCATAGCCAGTGTGCGCCCATTTCTTCTTCTAGTTTCCACCCTTATTCCAGACACAGGTTTTTCTTTCATATCTTTGTCTTGTTTGGGGATCACCTTGGAGATCTGAGTTCCTACTAATACAACGGGTATATTTAGCATGTATTACTTAAGTTCTGTTACCCACTCCTCTTTCACATTTTGAAATAAGGCTACATTTACCACAGAGAAGCATATAAGGAGAACGTCAGGCATCGGATAAGATAAAGGCCTCAGATGGTCAGTCTTGTCTGTTCTTAGTCTTCCTGTCTGGCTGTGTCATAGAGAATCGGGAGGTGCTAGCTGTTGCCGATGGTGATGCTGACTGTGTACCAGTTGAAGACGGCAGGCACGTAATTCTCCAGGAAGACGCTGTTGGCACAGTTTCTATATAGGTACGTCTTGCCCACTGCCCAGTCGCCAATCACTACACACCTGAGAATCACTGCCCCGGCCTGTGAGCCATTCTGGGCATGGTCCCCTTACCTCTACCAGTCCCCTCACTGGCTATGCATGCCTGCTGCCTCAATTAAACTTTAAGATCGTAAAGTCTCACTTCTCAATTATGACAAGGACTATTTGGTCTTTATTATTAAAACAGAATAAAAGAGCAGATTAAAAACGTTAGTAGAAATTCAAATTTAACAATAAATCCTCAATTGTATAGAAGTATATTACTAAACATTCAAATGACTCCTTTACTAATAGTGACACTGGGATTGTATTTTATTTCAAGAGATAAATGGAAAAACATATAACCCTATTTCTAGCATCATGTGGTAGAAATATACACAGTCTCTTACAATTATTTCCATGAACACTAAATAAGACAACTCTGAAGATATTAATAAAAAGAGACTAAAGTCCTATTATCTTTAACTGATCTTATCTGGATAATAAGAAAGATTAGCATGATTAAGAAAACAGATAAAGAAAACAAATAATAATGCACAAAGTTTATTGTCTCTGTATCAAACTATCTGCTATATAAGTATATATGGATCTTAAATACTTCATTAAACAGATAATTGAAAATATTTAATTTCTAATACCTTCTTGTAAAGGTTAATGGAAAAAATACTAAACTAGGAATCAAGATAGTGAGTTTTCAGTCCTGACTGGGCCTCCAAAGCTAAAACATGCCACAAAACACAAACTGGATGTGTGTAAAACTAAGGGGTCTGACCAGATGCTAGGTGGTATGCCTTCCATTTTAAAAATTCTATCATGCCAGGTATTCAAATACCTATTACAAAAGAACAGCATTCACAAATTTTAATATGAATTCAAAACACTGATTTGCTGGATAACAGTGTGACTGTATTCATTGTGATCACACATGAACCAGAAAGGCTTGTTTGATTGCTGTAATATCACACAGGAAAAGCCTGCTAGTCATAATTAAATAAGAATAGTGATAAAGCATTTCTTTGGAATTTACCAGTTGGAAATACTTCTTCTTTCTTTGACAAATAGGAATGACGGAGATTTTGGACCTTATAAATAAAGCTACTGGTTTTATATGATGATTGGTATTAAACACCTTACTGGACATCACCATTCACATACTTTGCTACAGTGAATTATTAGTGCTTCGTTGAAAAAGTCTCTAAAATACATATCTGTATTGGTTATTTCCTTTAAAAAAAAATCAAGAAAATGATGCAGACTTTTATACACTGGACTATGGATTATTTTTGTTGTTGTTAGTGAAGAAAAATGATAATGCACTTTATTTTTCTTGGGAGGGATAACAAAAGGAGAATTATGAGTCATCGGTTTAGATGAGGATACCCAACCCAAAGTGTGGCCTCCAGATTAGCAATGACAACATTACCTGGAAACTGGTTAGAAATGCAAATTCTTGGGCCCCATTCCAGACCAACTAAAACCATAGATTCTGGGGATGGACCCAGAAATTTGTTTTAGGAAGCCTGCCAGGTGATTTTGATGTACTTTAAGGTTTAGTTACCTTTATTTTGATGACCTACTTTATAAAACTTATATGTTTATTTTCTGCACACATCAAGTATGTGACTACATGGTTAACAAACATTTGGTTAAGAAACATTTTAAAATGCAAAATCAAGCTTTATAACAAACTGTTACTGGCAAAACTTATAAAAAGTAAACTTGTTTCTCCTTTCCTATTTTACTTATCTTTCTCAGTTTCCCTCGTCTCACTGAAATGCTGACTAGCTCCAGATTTGAGTAATTTTAACATCTACTTCATTTTTTTCAAAAAGCTCATGCTCAAACGGCAACTAGGAGTCATAGTAAACATTTCTTAGGTTTCCCTACAACCTCTTAAGGATTAGAGAAAATTTTAAAATAGAAAAACAAGCAAAATTGAAAGATTAAATCTATTCACCCAGCAATAATTAGATACAACTGTGTCTGAGCTATTCTTAAAGGCTGGGGAAAAAGAAGTGATCACAGCCCTGTCCTTGGGAGTTTCTGTTTTATGTGTCATTGTTTTTGGTCTGGTGGCCCTTTTGACAAAAAGGATACATTTAATATCTGCACAAGTCACTCTGCAGTTTCTCTATTTTTAAGCTGCCAATAAAGAGTACTAGGGTGCATGCTGACAATGAATATTTAAATAATAATTTATGAATTACTTAAAAAAGTATAATCACTTTAAAATTCTCCTAACAAACCATGAGCTATGAGTAAATGTAAAATCAGTAAAAAAGAACTAGTTGAAGACAATATTTTTAAACAAAAGTAAATCTGAGTATTTGTAAACATGGACTTCCCTGGTGGCTCAGAGGTTAAAGTGTCTGCCTGGAATGCAGGAGACCTGGGTTTGATCCCTGGGTCGGGAAGATCCCCTGGAGAAGGAAATGGCACCCCACTCCAGTACTCTTGCCTGGAGAGTCCCATGGAGGGAGTATTTGTAAAACATATTATTCAGTTTTATACAGTCTTAGTAGTTATAAATTTTATACTTCAAAGCAGTGGTTTATAAAGATTATACACAGAAATTATACTCCTTAAGAAAAATGGAATATTTTTTTTTTATCCTACTGCATTCTTCAAACAGATTTGTACTGTTCCATTCTGGAACTATTTTCTTACTATACTAATAAATCGGGGCTTCCCTGGTGGTTCAGTGGTAAAGAATCTGCCTGCCAATGCAGGAGATGTGAGTTTGATGCCTAGGTCGGGAAGATCCCCTGGAGAAGGAAATGGAAACTCACTTCAGTATTTCTGTCTGGGAAATCACATGGACAGAGGAGCCTGGAGGGCTCCAGTCTATAGGAATGCAAAAGAGGCAAGCACAACTCAGCGACTAAACAACAACAAGCAATTATATAATGCATACGAAGAGTTATAGTACTTAATATTTTTGAGAACTATTCAGGCATGTGCTAAGCATTTTACACTACATATATATGTGTTTGTATGTATGCACACACATGCACACATTATATATTTGCATGCACACACATGTTCACATATACATCCGTAACTACCCTATTTAGTTCTTATCATGCCTTTGCATGGGCTTCCCAGGTAGCTCAGCTGGTAAGGAATCCACCTTCAATTCAGGAGACCCCCAGTTCAATTCCTGGGTTGGGAAGTTCCCCTGAAGAAGGGATAGGCTACCCACTCCAGGATTCTTGGGCTTCCCTGGTGGCTCAGCTGGTAAAGAAAAGTGAAAGTGAAGTCGATCAGTCATGTCCGACTCTCTGTGACCCCATGGACTACAGCCTACTAGGCTTCTCTATCCATGGGATTTTCCAGGCAAGAGTACTGGAGTGGGTTGCCATTTCCTTCTCCAGGGGATCTTCCTGACCCAGGGATTGAACCCAGGTCTCCCGCTTTGCAGGCAGATGAATCCTAGTAAAGAATCTGCCTACAATGTGGGAGATCTGGGTTCGATCCCTGAGTTTGGAAGATCCCCTGGAGAAGAGAACAGTTATCCACTCCAGTATTCTGGCCTGAAGAATTCCATGGACAGAGGAGCCTGGCAGGCTACACTCCATGGGTTGCAAAGAACCGGACACGGCCGAGGAACTTTCATGTTCATATATATGCTTTTGTTTCCTCAATTATGAACTAAAAGATTATTATTTGTCTAAATCACAGAGTTTGGCAGATTCTAAATGTTAGCAGGTTTGCTCTTCTCCTAAATCTATGCTGTTCATCACTAACCTTACATATTTAAGTTTGAAGTTAGAGGCCTGCGTGGAACCAAGTAAATATACGTCTGGTTCATTGACTTTGGCTTTTGCTAAGATTTATGCCCAAAGGAGGATCTTTAAGACTTGGTATTTCCATTACAGATGGCACCTGAAGAAGATCATCAAAGCACTTTTCTTTACATTTGCTTCTCAGTTACAATTTGTTGAAGCCATCAAACTAGGAAGTTATATGATAAACAGAAACCAGGCCAAAGTGACAGCTGATATATGTATACTAACATGTGTGTCCATCTGATCACTACAGTTTATATTTATACTGAAATGAGTATAAGCTCAGTTAATTTGGGAAGACTGTGCAGGAATCTTAAATAATAAATTTAAATGGAAAAAGAAAAGCTTTTTAGGCTGCTGCTGCTGCTAAGTCGCTTCAGTTGTGTCCGACTCTGTGTGACCCCATAGACGGCAGCCCACCAGGCTCTGCCGTCCCTGGGATTCTCCAGGCAAGAACACTGGAGTGGGTTGTTACTGCCTTCTCCATTGTGTGAAAGTGAAAAGTGAAAGTGAAGTCGCTCAGTCACGTCTGACTCGTAGCGACCCCATGGACTGCAGCCTACCAGCCTCCTCCATCCATGGGATTTTCCAGGCAAGAGTACTGGAGTGGCTTGCCATTGCCTTCTCCGAGGCTGCTGATAGTAAGATATCAATAAGTAACTGCTCATCTTATTTAAACACTGAGGCTTGTCTATTTCTAAATCCAATGATAATCCAAAAATTCTGAAAAAAGTTCATGTATACACATGTGAGTATTTGGTTTAATGAGGAAGAAGATAGTAATATCACAGAAGAAGCAGCTTGATGGAAAACATCTCTACTTTAGCATATAAATATAATTATGATACATACAGAGATGAAGATGCTTGAGTAAGAGATTCTAAAACTTTCCCAACAGTACTTCAAATGGCAAAATAGAAATCAGCTAATAGAAATTCTGGAGTTGAAAGGTACAATATTCACTAGAAGGGCTTGTCTGGTGGCTCAGACAGTAAAGAATCTGCCTGCAATGTGGGAGACCCAGGTTCGATTCCTGGGTTAGGAAGATTCCCCGGAGAAGGGAATGGCTACCCACTCCAGTATTCTTGCTTGGAGACAGGGCTTCCCAGGTGGCACTAGTGGTAAAGAACCTACCTGCCAAAGCAGAAGATTTAAGAGACGTGGGTTCAATCCCTGGGTTGGGAAGATCTGGAGAAGTACACACAACCCAATTTTTTTCTGGAGAATCCCATGGACTGAGGAGCCTGGCGGGCTGTAGTCCATAGGGTTTTAGCACAGAGTAAGACATGACTGAAGTGACTTAGCACACAGCACAGAAGAGAGAAAAGAGAAGAAAGAAGATTTAGAGAAATAATGGCACAAACTTCCCAAAAATGAGTTAAAAAATTAATCTGCACATTCAAGAGCTTAAACAAAACCCATACAGTGTAAGAAAGATCCACACCTAGATATATCGTAGCCAAACTATTGGAGACCAAGAATCTTGAAAGCAGTGAAAGTAAAACAACTCATCACAGAGAAGGATTCTCAATAAGATTATCAGTAGATTTCTCATCAGAAACTTTGGAGTTCAGACGTTAGTAAGATGTGCTTTCAACATTAAATGTGGAAAGAAAACTCAATCTACTGTTCAATATCCAGCAAAATCACCATGTAAAAAAAGAAGAAACTAATACATTCCCAGATAAATGATAACAGAGTTTGTTGCTAGTTGACCTGCCCTTTAAGAAAAACTAATGGGAGTCCTTTAGGCTGCAATAAAAGTGCACTTGACAGTAACTCAAATCCATATAAATAAAGAGCACTGATAAAGGTAATTACATAAGTAAATGCAAAGACAGTATGCTATGCTATGCTATGCTATGTCACTTCAGTCGTGTCCGACTCTGTGTGACCCCACAGACGGCAGGCAGCCCACCAGGCTCCCTCGTCCCTGGGATTCTCCAGGAAAGAACACTGGAGTGGGTTGCCATCTCCTTCTCCAATGCAGGAAAGTGAAAAGCGAAAGTGAAGTTGCTCAGTTGTGTCCGACTCTTAGTGACCCCATGGATTGCAGCCTTACAGGCTCCTCTGTCCATGGGATTTTCCAAGCAAGAGTACTGGAGTGGGGTGCCACTGCCTTCTCCGAAAGATAGTATAAGTGTCCTTTTTTAAAAGCAACTTTTCACCTGATTTAAAAGGTAACTTCATGAAGAATTATAAAATGTGCTGATGGTTTACAATGTATAAACATGCAATTTCTATGACCATAATAGCAAAAACGAGGCAGGAAGGAAAAGAACTGAATTAAAGTTTTTACACACTATTGAAGTTAAGTTGGTGTCCATTCTAAAGGAGATAGGTCCTGGGTGTTCTTTGGAAGGAATGATGCTAAGGCTGAAACTCCAGTACTATGGCCACCTCAGGTGCAGAGTTGACTTACTGGAAAAGACTATGATGCTGGGAGGGATTGAGGGCAGGAGGAGAAGGGGACGACAGAGGATGAGATGGCTGGATGGCATCACCGACGCGAGAGACGTGAGTTTGAGTGAACTCCGGGAGTTGGTGATGGACAGCCTGGCATGCTGCAATTCATGGGGTTGCAAAGAGTCAGACACAACTGAGTGACTGAACTGAACTGATTTATATGCTATATTCCTGGCATATGAAAGGCATACAGTATGTTTCAGGTATAATTATTATGATTCAAATGCCAGAGTTCTTTAAGTTATCACAGAGGCATGGTGTTTTAAAATAGAAATATTTCTATAGGGCACGTCCAACTATAAATGTGATCCTATTTTCCAAATTAAATGTAGATGTGCTAACTTCAACTCCATTTCTAAAAACAAAACTGTATTTCTACCCTTGGTATGATAAGATCTGAATCCCCTACATATATACATACATACATACCATATTCATTAAAATATATCTAATTTAGATAATTATATAGTAAAATATAATTATAATTTGCTCAACTAGAAAATAGTCAAAGAATTTGAATAAATTCTCCAAATAAGAGATACAAATAGCACTACAAAATATGCTAACCTCATTAATCATTAAAAAATACAAATCAAAATCAGGAGATATCACTTTTCACTCAATAAAATGACTATAATAAAAAAGATACTAACAAGTGTTGGTGAGGATGTGGAGAAATTGAAACTCTCATACTTGGCTGGTGGGATTGTAAAATGGTTCAGGCACTTTAGAGAACATTTTGGCAGTTCCTCAAAATGTTAAACACAGTTACTGTATGACACAGCAATTTCAGTACTAAATATACACTCAAGAGAAATGAAAATCAATGTCCACACAAAAACTTGTATGTAAATGTTCATACAGCATTATTCAAAACAGCTAAAACTGGAAGCAACCCAAATGCTCATCAATAAATAAAAGAATAAATAAAATGTGGCATATCCATAATTGACTATTATTCAGCCATAAAAAGGAATGAAATTCTGATTAATACTATAACATGGATGAACTCTGAAAACATGCCAAGTGAAAGAAGCTAGATATAAAAGGTCACATATATTATGACTGCATTTATGTAAAATGTCCAGAATAGGCAAATCCAGAGAGATAGAATTCAGATTATTATTTGCCAGGGGCTAGGGAGAGAAGGCAATGGAGTGGGGCAGTGACTACTACTGAGTATGGGATTTCTTTTCGGGGTGGGCACTATGTTTTAAAACTGGACACTGATAATGGGTTCAAAACTGAACCGACTAAAATTCAATGACCTGCAGACTGTAAAAGAATAAACATTTTTCTTTCTTTCTTTTTTTTACTTTACAATATTGTATTGATTTTGTCTTATATCAACATGAATCCACCATGGGTGTACATGCGTTCCCAATCCTGAACCCCCCTTCCACCTCTCTCCTCATACCATCCCTCTGGGTCAAGTGCAAACATTTTTCTATGTGAATGATATCCAAATAAAGCTGTTACTAAAAAAAAAAAAAAATCATAGAAATTATGGCTACAAAAAAGGGAAGTTAGCCATCATGAATAAAGGAATAGATACAAGCAAAAACAACACAGAGATGGAGACCATAGCAATTCATGTCAGAGAGAAGAGCCTTGATTCTGGCTGTGGAAATGCACAAAAGAGGTCATATTGTGAAAATGTAACAGAAGGAGTAAACAATATATGTCGAACATAAGAGAAATAGATAAGCTTAATATATCACCAAGGTTTTGTCAGTAAGAACTAAGCAGCTGGTAGTGTTAGTCACTCAGTTGTGTCCGACTCTTTGTGACCCCATAGACTGTACCCCCCAGGCTCTGTCCATAGGTTCTCCCAGGCGAGAATACTGGAGTGGGTTGCCACTCCCTTCTCTAGGATGCTGGTAGTATTAGTGACATACAAGTCCAAAGTTCAGTTCAGTCACTCAGTTATGTCCGACTCTTTGTGACCCCATGGACTGCAGCACGCCAGGCTTCCCTGTCCATCATCGACTCCTGGAGCTTACTCAAATTCATGTTCATTGAGTCAGATATGACTGAGTTAGACAACCATCTCATCCTCTGTCATCCCCTTCTTCTCCCACCTTCAATCTTTCCCAGCATCAGGGTCTTTTTAGATGAGTCAGTTCTTCGAATCGGGTGACCAAAGTATTAGAGTTTCAGCTACAGCATCAGTCCTTCCAAAGAATATTCAAGGCTGATTTCCTTTAGGATGGACTGGCTGGATCTCCTTGCAGTCCAAGGGACTCTCAACAGTCTTCTCCAACACCACAGTTCAAAAGCATCAATTCTTCGGTGCTCAGCTTTCTTCACAGTCCAACTCTCACATCCATACATGACTACTGGAAAAACCATAGCCTTGACTAGACGGACCTTTGTCAGCAAAGTAATGTCTCTGCTTTTTAATATGCTGTCTAGGTTGGTCATAACTTTCCTTCCAAGGAGCATCTTTTAATTTCATGGCTACAGTTACCATCTGCAGCAATTTAGGAGCCCCAAAAAGTAAAGTCAGTCACTGTTTCCATTGTTTCCCCATCTATTTGCCATGAACTGATGGGACCAGATGCCACAATCTTGGTTTTCTGAATGTTGAGTTTTAAGCCAACTTTTTTACTCTCCTCTTTCACTTTCATCAAGAGGCTCTTAAGTTGTTCTTCATTTTATGCCATAAGTATGGTGTCACCTGCATATCTGAGATTATTGATATTTTGCCTGGCAATCTTGATTCCAGCTTGTGCTTCATCCAGACTTAAATTGAAAAAGTAGGGAAAACCACTAGACCATTCAGGTATGACCTAAATAAGTCCCAAGGAAGGTGGTAATTTTATTGAGCTGTACTCATTTTCAGGTTCTTTGGTTACCAAATGGTTAACAGCCTATATATTTATTATAAAGATCTTTCTAGTAGAATGGAGAAAGAAAAGAATAATTAAGATTAGAAATATCAACTAAGGAGTCATTCATGCTTAAGTACCAGCTGACACTTGACTGTGTGCAATGAGTTTTAAAAGTAGGTCTCAAGGAAGAAGGGAAAAGTCCAATCACCTCATTCTTGGGCGATTACCTTTTCATTCCTATTCTTTTTAGTCCGGTTCTTCAAACAGCTGTCTGTGGCATGCGGGTAGCATAGTTTGAAGCATAGCAGGTGTTTGTAATTTCCTTTCTCAAGGTCACAGGTGACTCCGCCAGTGCACTAGAAAAACCACAGCTTCTGGGCCCCTTTCTTCCCACCAAACCCCAAGATCCCCTTCTCACATCCAGATTACTCTCGTTACTTATGTGTCTTTAACCCACCCCACAGCTATGAGAACTGAAGTGCCACTGTTCTGAGGAAATCTAAGGCCCTATCCACTAACCTCAAATCATATCTGATTAAAACTTCTTGATGGGTAGATGGGATGTTTTCCAAGAAACAAAGTTTGCAATTGGCTTTCTTAGGTAACATCCATGGTAGATGATGAAGAGGGAGGAATCTGTGTTTGGCTCTTTCCTATTCTCAAGGTCCTCATGACTCTTCTTAGGTGTCATTCTGGTCAGTTCCATCAGTACTGCTCAGCCGTCTACTGTCTTCATTACCACCTGTCTAATGCCATTACAAGCTACAGTGATGATACAAAGATAGGATGAGATAATACACACTACAGAGCAGGGTTTTACAACCTAACAATTATTTTTATAGGTGTTTACTGCTGCTAATATTACCTGAGCTGCTCCCAGTTTCCACAGAATCTGCTTTGTGCCATTGACTGACATTTGAGTGTGATGGTTTAATAGTATAAAATGATTCTGCTCTTAGGGAGTTAATATTTTTGGCTCATCTATCATAGTACATTAACACATTCAATTAAAATGTTTCCAGAAGACTCTTAAAGACCTTTTGTGTTTCAGTTTCTCTACTGGTAAATGATGATGATGATGATGATAATGCTTTTATCTTACAGAATTAATCCATTCATGAAGCAACCTACATAAAACATTTTCCACAGTGAGTGGTACATAGTGAGTGCCCAACAAATGTTAGGTACGGTTGTTATTAAGAGGAATGGTGTTTTGCAGTCAAATGCTTCTGTAGTACTTTAAATATAATTGTATTTTCCAAACAAAATATAGATCTATAAACTCCAACTCCATTTCTGAAAAGGAAATTTATTGCCTGGTTTGTCAAAATAAGCTTTGAATCCAAAAAGTGCACTTAAGAGAAGTCTGCTCATGTCGCCATATTACCAGGCCAAGATACGGTGACGAGAAAACTTTATAAAGTTTAATTAAAAACACAGAACAAGAAGTTTCAATCCCTCTAGGGACTTATCTACTTAATCTTTATGTATTAAACTAACGGGTGACCCAATAATGTGGTTACAACAAAAGGTGTCTGCATTCTTGGAAGACTGATCTCTGGGGGCACTGAGAAACTGGGAGGATAAAGGGTGTCACAGGAAGAAAAAACCTAGTGAACTCACGTATGTTTATCAAGGTGAGGAAAGACTCTATGGAACATGAGCAGTGGGAGATAGCAAATGTCCATCTAGGCAGGAAACAGAGGACTAGTTTGATAACTTATGATTAAATTTTCTCCAAATAGAAAACAATATCCTATAAAAATGATAAGTCTGAATTTTTTTCTAGGTAATTGCTTCATTTTATAGCATGATTGACTCAAGTTTTGGTTTCAGTTATATAATATATTTAAAGCTTCCTTACAGGGATCAAATTTTATATTGATTAAAAGGAAAGTTTCAAGTAATCACTAAATCTTACTTTAATCGACAGGCAAGAAATGTTTTGCTAAAGGACAATGCAATGTTACACTGAAACTGCTTTTAAACAGTAATATCCCCCAAGCAAAATGGCTTTTATTTATAAGGCATTCTGTTGATAAATAAAAACTTTAACCACTGCTGCTGCTGCTAAGTCGCGTCAGTCATGTCGGACTCTGTGCGACCCCATAGAAGGCAGCCCACCAGGCTCCCTGGTCCCTGGGATTCTCCAGGCAAGAACACTGGAGTAGGTTGCCATTTCCTTCTCCAATGCATGAAAGTGAAAGTGAAAGTGAAGTCACTCAGTCGAGTCCGACTCCTAGCGACCCCATGGACTGCAGTGCACCAGGCTCCTCCATCCATGGGATTTTCCAGGCAAGAGTACTGGAGTGGGGCGCCATTGCCTTCTCTAAAAACTTTAACTGAACATAGATAAAGAAAATTTTGCCTTTTGATTTTGTTTGGTTGGTCAATATTTTTCTAGTGTTGTGAATAAAGACAGTTAACAAAGGGCATTATAAAACCTTCTCATGTTACAGAGTTGAGGAGTGACCACGGCTGAAAAAAATAATCAGGATTCAAAAGAACAGTGAGTAAAAAATAAACTGTTGAAATTCAACAAGGATAAATGGACCACAGCACTTAGGGCTAAACAATAATAGTGGAAAGCTGAGAGATTACTGTGAGCTAGATAGTACTGAGCTCAGTACTGTGAACAGCACCACCCACTGAGGTGGGTGCTATTATTACCTCCTTTCAAGAGATGGGCATACTGAGGCACAAACAGGTAAATAATGGGAAGACAGGTTTGACAGTAAATTTTTTAAAATATAAAGAAATTACTTTTAAAATCAATATCAAACACAGCATCCATATGACAGAAACTCAAAATCTCTCTCTTTTTCATATCACAACTAGAATATTGAGTTCTGGATGCTACTTTCTAAAGAATGTGAACAAACTGGATGGATTCAGTATAGCTTCAGTAGGATTAAATGGATGGAGTTATCTTAAAAAAGAGACGGTCAAGATGAGACAGACACGCCCAAACATCTCAAGAGCCATGTTTACAAGAGCCATGTTTATAGAAGAGGAAACTGACTTGTTCTGTAACAATCTAGAAGCAAAGTAAAATCAAGATCCTAATCTTTTGTAGTAAAGCACAAAACTTGAGTAATTAACGAAAACACAGAGTTTCTAAAGTAGAAGTAATGTTTGTTTTCCAGGAAAGAATGTATCCACAAGCAAGAGACTGTTTTTGTTTTTTTCTTTTAGTAACCAGTGATACATCCTTCTCATATGTTGAAGCTAAATGGCTAAAGATGTGTAGAGACTAGAAACACTGCAATGCTTTCAACAAAATATCCCACTATTAGCAGATAGTGCAGTCTCTGGCAAACATCAAGAACTCCAGAGGCTCTTAGGTAACATGTTAACTAAAAAGAAAAAGAATTTCCTGGCTCTACATTTACTATTTGTGTGACCCTAGGAAAGACACTTATCTTTTCAGTGCCTCAGTTTCGTAATTTATGAAATTGGGATAATAATACTTATTGAAGAATTACACAGATGAAAAGAAAGTAAATATAAAGATACACTGGCAACACAGGAAGTAGTCAATACACGTATAATTATGATGAACAATCTTGGAGGTTTGGGATCATTATGAACACTAGTAATATAAATAATAGCTAGTGATACCACATGTAATGCATTTGACAGTTCTCACATTGTAGCACTGAACAAGAACATGGAAAACTTCTCTTTTAGTGGTGTTCACATTTTATTAGGGGAGACAAAATTCTATAATTTTTATAGGTCTTTCTGCTATAAAGCCTTGCATTCTGTAGAATGAGGCTTATGAAAAATGCAGTTGTTGCAGACTACTTAAAATCTGTGGAATTTATAACTAGAGTGCTAATCAGATCAGTCGCTCAGTTGTGTCCGACCCTTTGCGACCCCATGAATCGCAGCACGCCAGGCCTCCCTGTCCATCACCAACTCCCGGAGTTCACTCAGACTCATGTCCATCGAGTCAGTGATGCCATCCAGCCATCTCATCCTCTGTCGTCCCCTTCTCTTCTTGCCCCCAATCCCTCCCAGCATCAGAGTCTTCTCCTATGAGTCAACTCTTCGCATGAGGTGGCCAAAGGACTGGAGTTTCAGCTTTAGCATCATTCCTTCCAAAGAAATCCCAGGGCTGATCTCCTTAGAAACTAACAATTCTAATCAAAGCACTAATATAGTATTAAACCTCTGCTGGTATTTGTACCCAGCATGACTGTTAAGTCAGGTCCATGAAAAAAATTTACTTTCAGTAGAGACCAGTTAATCAAAATTAAAAACCCAATCAGGTTTTAGATTTCTTCATCTCTCAAACAAAACAATTTTTCTGAAATTAGGGGAAATGTTTTTGCAGTTTCTTCATTTGTACTAGCAGCTACTGAAGCTACTAAATCAGCCATTAGCAAAAGGCATTTCAGCTTTTTTTCTAAAATTACTCAGTCTTTCCATTTGGTTATGCGAAAAGCCTACCTTTGATGGCTGTGAACTTAAACCATGCAGGAAAAAGTCTTCTGCAATCTTATTGACATCGTTCATCTATTTACTAACTGCACATTGGCTAATTTGTATTACAGAAACACAAACTGCACTTATAGTGACAGTAAGTACTACTCCAAAGAAACAGGTTAGAGGGCGTTAGCAAATGTTTTGAGTGGGGCATATCGCCACCTCCCCTTATGGCATTTAATAGAGCTCCTGCCTTCTGGCTCCTGTCTTCCTGTCTTCCCAGTTTAAGTTCCCGAGGGAACAGACTCCTTTCCAGCACTTGCTCTTTTTGCTGTTTTCAGGGGAAAAAAAATGACCAAAATAATTCCTCTGGAGTCAGGTCTCAAGGGAACCATGTGTTTATACTTCTAGACATCTCACTAGCTTAACTAAGAAAGTACTTCAGCTAGAATCTAAAATGGAAAGATTTTCATTTTAGTTTTTTTTTTTTTTTTAAATGCTTTGGATGTACTGTTTCAAGAGATTTATGTACTTTTGAATTATTCTTGATTCATAGTTTTGATGAGCTGATTCCTCAAGTTCTACCAGTTTATATAACTGAATATGTTTTTATTTCTATGGGAAAGATAGTCAGAGACTGAAAAGGGCAAAATAGATTACTGGGTGCTCTTTCAGTAGAGCCCCAGGCAGCAGGACCAGTGTCCCTTCTTCTCCCTGCTGTACTGCACTTACTCTCCAACCCCTGCTGAGTTAGTTATCTGAACACCATATTCTACTGCTTAGCACCATTTCATCAAACACTGGGCTTATGAAAGTGGAGAGATTTGGTTGGTAGTGAAAGGACTAAGGTTTTCGATCTACTAAAGACAGCTACTGCTGCTGCTGCTAAGTCGCTTCAGTCGTGTCCGACTCTGTGTGACCCCATAGATGGCAGCCCACCAGGCTCCCCTGTCCCTGGGATTCTCCAGGCAAGAACACTGGACTGGGCTGCCATTTCCTTCTCCAATGCATGAAAGTGAAAAGTGAAAGGGAAGTCGCTCAGTCGTGTCCGACTCTTAGCGACCCCACGGACTGCAGCCTACCAGGCTCCTCCATCCATGGGATTTTCCAGGCAAGAGTACTGGAGTGGGGTGCCATTGCCTTCTCCAAAAGACAACTAACCCATGTCCATTAATTAAGCAGCATGAAATTCTAGTAGCAATGGTGGTGATGGGCATTTGTCAGTTGATTCAGTAGACATAACTGGGCTCTCTCTATATATTATAGATATATAGTAAATGGGTGAATTCTGAGTCGTGAGAACACAAAGAATGAGAGAAAGGAGCAGTGATTATTCAAGTGATGACATCAGAAATTTGCTTAGTTTTTCTTCTTTAATATGTTTTCTTGGAACAGTAAGAGCAGATAAAAAAGACCCCAAAGTATACCTAAAAGATCAGCTTCTTCAAACATCTTCATTTTATCAACTAGAAAAGTTTTAAGTACTTAATAAGGGAACACCCAACTCAATGGACACGAGTTTAAGCAAACTCCAGAAGATAGTGAAGGACAGGGAAGTCTGGTGTGCTGCAGTCCATGGGGTTGGACTTGACTTGGTGACTGAACAACAAGAACAAAGGAATCCTGCTACAGCTGCCCTGACACCACTCCTTTGTCAAATGCTAAAATACAGTCTGCATCTTTCTCTCCATTGAGGTTCCTGGATCTTTCCTTTCCTCTGAGAAATGTTTTGAAAGTAATAATGTTGCATAAATACAAAAACTTTTCATTTTTGAAGAATGTGGAAAAAGAAACATTTACTTCATTGTTCTACATAGGTTCCTTTCATGGCAGCCCTTTGACACAACATTACTGTCTTTTGTGTAAGTCAACAATATACACACAAGGCTATGTTAACTGCTATTGCATTTTCCATCCTCCTCTCAAGACAGGTTTCCCAAACCGCTTCCAGTTTATCATGCTTCCATTCTGCTCCCAATCTCCCAAACATTTCTGACTACCCATGACAGCACAAAAACACCCTCTTTTTAGACTCCCCTGGCTTCTGAGATGCTACACAATTCCTGACTTTCTATGTCTCTCTTCTCTGTCTTCCATGGGGCTTTTTCCAATCTTCTGAATATGGACATCCCTGAGGTCTAGTCTAGCTCTTTGTGCTTCTTTCTATAGTTTCAGCCTTTATTCTTTTAAACTGTATATGCTGACAATCTATAAGAAACGGTGATGAAAGCAGACATGGCCCCTACTTTCAGGAAACTTACATCCATTTGACTGAGAAAGATAAAAAGATAAATATAAAAATAACTGAAAAAAAATTACAAATTGAGATAAACATTAAGAAGGGGAAAAAAAGTGCAATAAAAAAGACTAAGTGGGGAATATCTACTTCAGATAGAGTGCTGAAGGAAGATCCTCTCAACGCCTGACATTTACTGGGATCTAAAGAAAAAGCCCATTACGCCAAAGGGTGTGTATATTCCTGGTAGAGAGGCCAAATGTTCAAGGCTGATAGGTGAGTGTGAGAAAGGCTGGCTGTGTTCCAGAAACTCAGAGCAGAGAATGTCATAATTTGATGCTGAAGAGGTAGGCAGAGACCAAATCATGCAAGGCCCTGTAAGCCCCAGGAGAGGATCCCGGGTTTATTCTACATGTAAGAGGAAGTTGTTGAGGAGTGTTAAAAAGGAGAAGGATAATCCATTCTGACTCTCATTTTAGAAACATCACTCTGGCTGCTATGACTTACAGAACGGATGGATAAGGTGCTCACACATTTAGGATTGCCCAAGACAGTCCCAGTTTATATGTTTGCTTTCCTGGTGTAACTGGATTTCTGCATTAGCTCCTGGAAAAAGCCACAATATGCAATACATACATATATACATAAAAAACTTTAAAAAATGAAAAGAGAAAAAGAAAGGAGATTGATCAAGACACAGGCAGGCCTTTGAGGCAACATTTATCAGATTCCCTTGCTCTTGGTTTCCATGCTCTAGCTGGGACTCTGGGGTCCTCCCTTGGATTCTTGACCTTAGGCTTTGGACATGGTCTTGTTCTTATTATCTGGCCATCTCATGTGATGAAATAATATTCAATATATGTTATACAGAAACATATTGAGTGGAATGTGTCTCAACTCATTCATTCCTCACAACGATCCTTGAAGTAGGTATTACCCTCATTTGCAGATAAAGAGATAAAGAATCTTGTCTGAAGTCACATGGAGTAAAAGTGGCCAAAGCAGGACTTCAAGCCAGGACATCTGGTCTGGACTCAGTGTTCTTAAGCTCTCTTCTAAAATTACTCCTCACTGCGAGAGACCTGGATGGACATGATTAGGGAACTAAAAGTAGCTTAGAGCAGCCAGTGTGAGCATCAGGAAAATGCTGGAAGTAAGTCTAAAAAGGTAGCAAAGGCTTCAAATAACATGCTACATAGCTTGGCCTTCAACTGGTAGGAGATGGCGTGCACTCCAAGTCCTTTAATATATGATATTTATGCGTTGGATATGGGCTTCTCTGATGGCTCAGTGGTAAAGAATCTGCCTGCCAGTGCAGGAGATGTGGGTTCGATCCCTGGGTCGGGAAGAATCCCTGGAGAAGGAAGTGGCAACCCACTCCAATATTCTTGCCTGGACAATCCCATAGACAGGGGGGCCAGGCAAGACTACAGTCCATGGGGTTACAAAGAGTTGGACACAATTTCTCAACACCACCAATGCCTTGGATAGATAAATAACTCTGTGGAAAACAAACTTGGGAGATGAGTAGAAACAGTTCTGGTTTCTGACCAAGCTTTTTCTAAAGACTGGATATCTGCCTCCTTCCGGGACGAGGCCTTTGGACACCTGTTGTGAACAGTCTGCTTGCTCCCCATCCATGATGATGCGTGCGATTCCCACAACTGAGGCCTGGGCCCTCTGACCACTGGAGCTCCCTTCTGGAGCCCAGAGCTGTGCAGTGTGGCTCTCTCAAGCAGAACAAATGCAGATCTTCAAAGTCATCCTCTTTTCTGAGGTCCAAGCCTATATTCTCAGTTCTCTACTGAACATTTCTACTTGTACATGGCCTATGGTTATATGAAATTTAACACGTCTAATACAGAATCTGTTCTTCTCTAAACATCATCCTGTATCCCTATTTTAAAAAAATCTGTTAACAGCCATCATTCTCTCAGTAACCTGTGTCTGTCTCCTATGTTACCTCTTTTGAGTTTCCAACATTGACTCTAGTTTCCAAATATTTCTTGTAAGCATACTTCTATATCCATTTCCACTGTTCCTTCCTTATTCAGATCCTTAACACCTTGCAAAGTGGGTTATAATAGCTTCACAGAGCACCTACTTTCTTCTGGTCTCCACTACCTGCAATTTCATGTGTGCTTTTATTTTAATTTTTTTTAAAAAAACATCACCCCTTGATCATATTATTCTCATGCTCAAATGTCTTCAGATCAGATCAGTCGCTCAGTCGTGTCCGACTCTTTGCGACCCCATGAACCGCAGCACGCCAGGCCTCCCTGTCCATCACCAGCTCCCGGAGGTCACTCAGACTCGCATCCATCGAGTCAGTGATGCCATCCAGCCATCTCATCCTCTGTCGTCCCCTTCTCCTCCTGCCCTCAATCCCTCCCAGCATCAGAGTCTTCTCCAATGAGTCAACTCTTCGCATGAGGTGGCCAAAATACTGGAGTTTCAGCTTTAGCATCATTCCTTCTAAAGAAATTCCAGGATTGATCTCCTTCAGAATGGACTGGTTGGATCTTCTTGCAGTCCAAGGGACTCTCAAGAGTCTTCTCCAACACCACAGTTCAAAAGCATCAATTCTTCGGCGCTCAGCCTTCTTCACAGTCCAGCTCTCACATCCATACATGACCACAGGAAAGACCATAGCCTTGACTAGGCGAACCTTTGTTGGTAAAGTACTGTCTCTGCTTTTGAATATGCTATCTAGGTTGGTCATAACTTTCCTTCCAAGGAGTAAGCGTCTTCTAATTTCATGGCTGCAGTCACCATCTGCAGTGATCTTGGAGCCCAGAAAAACAAAGTCTGACACTGTTTCCACTGTTTCCCCATCTATTTCCCATGCAGTGATGGGACCAGATGCCATGATCTTCGTTTTCTGAATGTTGAGCTTTAAACCAACCTTTTCACTCTCCACTTTCACTTTCATCAAGAGGCTTTTTAGCCCCTCTTCACTTTCTGCCATAAGGGTGGTGTCATGTGCATATCTGAGGTTATTGATATTTCTCCCGGCAATCTTGATTCCAACTTGTGTTTCTTCCAGTCCAGCATTTCTCATGATGTACTCTGCATATAAGTTAAATAAACATGGTGACAATATACAGCCTTGACGTACTCCTTTTCCTATTTGGAACCAGTCTGTTGTTCCATGACCAGTTCTAACTGTTGCTTCCTGACCTGCATACAGATTTCTTAAGAGGCAGATCAGGTGGTCTGGTATTCCCATCTCTTTCAGAATTTTCCATAGTTTATTGTGATCCACACAGTCAAAGGCTTTGGCATAGTCAATAAAGCAGAAATAGATGTTTTTCTGGAACTCTCTTGCTTTTTCCATGATCCAGCGGATGTTGGCAATTTGATCTCCGGTTCCTCTGCCTTTTCTAAAACCAGCTTGAATGTCAGGAAGTTCACGGTTCACATATTGCTGAAGCCTGGCTTGGAGAATTTTGAGCATTACTTTACTAGCGTGTGAGATGAATGTCTTACTGTTGCTTATACTGATAAAGTCTCAATTCTTTATCTAACATCCAATGATCTTACTCTAGAATATCCTACTCCTTTTAAAAATCCCATATTTCCTTTATGATTCAGTTAAGCACCTTCCTACTCTAAATAGCCTTCCCAAACCATTCGAGGCCTGGGAATTCCTATGGCACTCAAATCCCATCCCATATTTCTATACTTGAGTACAAGCTACCTTGGTGACATGACATCTGTACTCATTGCTCTGAACTTATATTCAATTCATGTGTCGAGGTTTAATTGTTTACAGGCCTTCCTGGTTGCTCAGACAAAGAATTTGCCTGCAGTGCAGGAGGCTCAAGTTCAATCCCTGGATTGGGAAGATCCCCTAGAGAAGGGAACGGATACCTATTCCAGTATTCTTGCCTGGAGAATTCCACAGACAGAAGAGCCTGGTAGGCTACAGTCCATGGAACTGCAGAGTTGGACACGACTGAGCAACCAACACTTTCATCTCACTTCACTTTCAAATTAGACCAAGAGCTACTCAGAGACACAAAACATGTTTATATTTTTCTATATTGCTACTTTCCCCATACAACTCTCACAACTACCCAGCACTTGGTATTGTACTGTTATATGGGTACTGTATACCTAATGTTTGTTGATAGTTTAGAAAATAAATTCCTATTATGCCACTGCTGTGTGACAATTCTCCAGGAATATGACACTTTCAGAACTTTAAAACTTTGTCAGGCAGAGGAATTTAGCAAAATCAAAAGAGATTTGGGGAAAAATCTGATAAAAACAGATGTCAGTAGAGTATGCCAATGGGAAAAATCAACATAAGCTTCATAATTTACAATGTCTGGAGAAAAACATGCAGATACTTAAGAAAAATGTTATAGACAACTCACAAGTGGTCTTTAAAGAAACCTATTTTGGACTTACACTTGAATTTCAATAGAATTGCTCTGAATTGCTACTTTATTGATAAGTGAAAACAGATTCTTTTATGACTTAAGTTATAAAAGCTTACAGTTTATCAGTTCCCTCTCCACCCTGCAATTACCTTCAGGAAGAGATTGGCCATAGGCTCTGTTTTATGAGTTTTATAGGGGCACATTCACCGTAGTTTACATACTATGAATTCCTGGAAAATTCTATAGATTAGAGAAAATAAAGTGCTTCTTTGGATCAAAGACATTTCACTTGAACTCACTTATTTATCTATGAACAAGCTGCCTCTGACAGTATGTTAAAATGTGAAAGATATATTTTATGTAAACATATGTATAAAGTATACTAAGCTAATATGTGATAATGCAATATGTAGCAATCTTGTGAACCCAGAGTGAGATAAACAGTGATAATAATCTAACAACAAAAACAACTCAAAATGTTGTAGAGTTAATATCGTATAAACCACAATCATATAATGCAAAAGAGGCTCAGAAAAAAGTTTAATTTGTATGCATATTTATTAACAAGTGTACTGTTAAGGGCAAGCAACACTGCAAATATCTCACATATATTTTCAGAATAGGAAAATACTCTGCTGCTGCTGCTGCTAAGTCGCTTCAGTCGTGTCCGACTCTGTGAGACCCCATAGACAGAAGCTCACCAGGCTCCCCTGTCCCTGGGATTCTCCAGGCAAGAACACTGGAGTGGGTTGTCATTTCCTTCTCCAATGCATGAAAGTGAAAAGTCAAAGTGAAGTCGCTCAGTCGTGTCCGACTCTTAGCGATCCCACGGACTGGAGCCTACCAGGCTCCTCTGTCCATGGGATTTTCCAGGCAAAAGTACTGGGGTGGGGTGCCATTGCCTTCCCCAAGGAAAATACTCTAAAACACAGTAAAGTTAACCACTGATGAAAAATCATGTAACGAAAGCTTATCAATCAAACCCTTAGAAAACCTAGAGGGAGTTTAACTGCGGAGTAAACGAATAGCTTGTTAAATTGGTTGTACAACAATGAAGAAAAACGAATCAACATTTAAATTTCCAATCAAGCTACGATATTTTAATTCTTAATAATTTATACAACACTTAGATGGCAAAAGTGTTCTATAACTGGTATAATTCTTATGAGACAGCCTGGAGTTTGTTTCAACTCGTGGTAGATGTGCAGACTTCTATGAAAACATAAGTTGTAATTTTGTAAATGGACAAAAAATCCCTCTGTTAAAAGAAAAGTGGTTCTCATTAATGGAGGTTGTGAGATCACTGAATAAAATTTAAAAAAAGAAACAGTATTAGCATTACATGTTTGGAATGTATGAACAGAAGTTTTGGGCTTCCCTGGTGGTTCAGACAGTAAAGAATCTGCCTGTAATGCATGAGACCTGGGCTTGATCCCTAGGTAGGGAAGATCACCTGGAGAAGATCCTCCAGTTTTCTTCCCTGGAGAATCTCATGGACAGAGAAGCCTGGCGGACTACAGTCCATGGGGTCGCAGAGTTGGACACCACTGAGTGACTAGACTAACACTTTCACTTCTCAGTAGAAACTTTACAAAAATGATTGACTACAATAGGCCATATTGATGTTATTTGAATTTTATCTTACCTGTTTTCACTGGAAGAGATTCAAAAACAGTTTTCCTCAAATCACTAAAAATTCTTTATATGTTCAACATGGTTTACCATGTTTTAATTCCACCAGAAAATAGGAAAAGCTATGGGAATTGCTGTGCATATGACTGTACATTAAGGAGCAGGTAGGTTTTAACCATGTTTCTAGTGTAATAACTTACAATAAGAAAGACCAAACATGTGGGTGGAAGACTTCCTTATGCTAGTTGCTATTTCTCTTTGGTTTGCAAATAAGTCCTTTATTTAAAGTAACTATGGGACTCAAGCCTATGCTGATTTAACTATTAACTAACTTTTACACCTGTCTTTCAGGGTTCGGACAATGACCTCTGATTAATCTGAGTTTGATATTATCCTTAACTTGCTATAGGCTACAAGCAGGTGCAGCAACTAGCTCTTAAAGTGGCATGATCTAATTATTTTCACATAAACTAATATTAGGGTTTCCCAGGTGGCTCGGTAGAAAAGAATCTGCCTGCCAATGCAGGAGGCTCGGGTTTGAGCTGGGATCGGGAAGATCTGGAGAAGGGAATGGTAATCCACTCCAGTATTCTTGCCTGGGAAAGCCCATGGACAGAGGAGTCTGGCAGGGCTCCAGTCCATGGGGTTGCAAAAGAGTTGGACATGACTTGGCGACTAAACAACAACAACAATCTTAATATTATGATTATATCATGTCTTATTTGCTTTTCCTATAATAGTAACATACCTGAGTGAATACCATTCAGGCCAAAAATCAGTGAAAAGAAAGCCACATGTTTATGCATCAAATCTGAGCTAAGATATTCAGTATAAAGAAAATACAAGAAAATCTGTAGTACATGAACAGGCAAAACAGACTACCTATACAAAGGGTATATATATAAATATCATACTGATATTTACTGTCTCTCCCAAGCTACTAAATGACACAAGACATCTTAAGATGATCAGTTTCCAAGTGTTTTGAAGGGAAAAGGACTAAAACCCCTGGCAAGCTGTCTTGTGCAAAGACAAATGAGAGATATTTTAAAATATGCAGATTGAGGTAATATAACTTTCAATTTATATTTTTTGAAAAAAAAAAAACAAAAAACTTGAAAATATACTCCTGGACATGGAAAAAATGAACTGTGAATGCAAAAAAAAAAAAAAAAGAAAGAAAAAAGTAGTGATTATAGTCAGTGAAGAAGAGAGGTTTGATTCTTCTTGTTGGATGAGGTCATGCCATTAGGGGACATTCTGTTTCACTTTATATCAAAGACACCTCCAAACACTGATATGGTATTATGCATGTCAAAAAGAAAAAAAAAAATCTAAGTAAATTAAAAGTCATGTAATAAGTGGAAAGAAGAAAACGAGTAAATTGAGTGAGAAAGAATATAGAACCAAGAGACAAAAGGGGTTTCATTCTTAGGCTAACCCGTATTCACTTAATATAGGTGCATCCCACTTATAGTGCATCCCACTATAAGGCTACAGGATCAACCTCGTTACAGGTTCTCTGTAACCATATATTTACAGAAAGGTTCATTCCAACTTGAAACATTAAGAAACATATTTTTATCCTTCATGGAGGCCTAAGAAAGTCTTGTTTCCTTCCCCTGCTGAATAGTCATACCTAGCATCTAGCACCCTCTTAGACCCCAGCTATTTCATGGTAGTACTTGGATGAAGAGAAAACGTAGAGAGGTTGGCTAGAAACGGGTGGCTAGGTAGGAGACCAAGGGTTATTCAGAGCCTCAGCCATTCTGAAATCCTAGCCCACTCCTCCTTTACTTTTTTCCCCAGGCACAAGGAGTATCTCTCCTTTTCAGCCAGTAGTGGCTGAAAAGTTTGAACTTCTATGTATCGCATTTTGTTAAATTTTTAGACAGACTTTCTCTTATTTCTTTTTTCTTCTCTTAAACTCTTTAGGGAAAATAAGGGCACACTGGGGCCCAGAAGAGATTGGGTAATGAACAGAGTTGTGATTCTGTTTAGCAGTTATGGAGAAAGGGCCAAGGATAACTTTGGTAAGGCAGCAAGCTGTGGAACTGAGGGCAAGAGGGGAAAGCTTAATTTGCCGAAGAGAGACAGAAGGAGAAGAGCTCAGAAAGAGATGTCAGAAAGGAAGACTGGCTCAAATCGAACCTGGAGAATTAATGAGTGTTTGGAGAGTGTCTGTATAAACGAAGTACTTTCAAACTTATAGACTACACAAAATATATGTTATTAATATATTAGAAGCCACCATTTAATAATCCAGCTGGGTGAACATAACCAAAGACCAACAACATCTAAACCATTATGCATTCGATTTTGTTCCTAATTCACTGGTGTCATTTTGAGATTAGGGCGTTACTGCAAATGGTACTATCATTATTTCTCAGGATTTCGTGAATATTTGGTTCTATTATCATTTAATTAACATGGGAATCTGCCATCGGCCTACAGGGTGAGACAAAAACACCTTCCAGGTTGCACTTTTCTGAGTTCCAAAATGTACAAAACACCCAGAAATGTAAGCAAGGTGCTACAGAACAGCCTACGGGAATAAAATAAATTTCAAAAGTATATAACCAAATGAGTAGATTATTCAAATAGCTTAAAATAATTTTCTATAATTGCTAGCCTTTCTTTTTTTTTTTTTTTTTTAGTCCATGATCCATTTTAATCTTTAAGTTCAAACAACAGACCATGTCCTAAATATGCCAGCATCAAGGTAGGTACTGGCTACTTTCACAATGTTCATTCCTCATTGTTCATCCCGTACAGCCCAGTATACTCTGGGTCTAGTTTTATTAAATGGTCTTCAGTTTGGTAGAATCGGCTGTGGTGTCAGCACCTCTCATCCCAGACTGACAATGTATCTAGAAATATGGCTAAAGCACCATTTTCTTATTCCCAATATTTTAGATACAAAGGGCAAAAGTAGCATTATTTGACACAATGATTTGGTGACTGTAGCTCTTGCTGCTGCCATATTTTTTTTGCCTACTGTGAGCCCTTCTCAACCCATTTCCTTGCTCCTACTGGAGAAGGGGGTTTTGAGTACTTTGCTGCTATAGCCTTCTATTTTTAATATTAATGAAGAAAATTTACATAATGTAATGGCTACTCTTTTAGCATATTCACTAAAGGATAAGTGGAACACACTATGCTCATGTACTTTTCATGATTATGCTAATGATTAATTCCTCAAACACGTCTTTTCTGAAGTCCCACACATTAAGTTACCAAAATGCTGACTCAATTATATGGATTTATTACAAACAGAAAATGGAGTCAATTTGTCTGTGAGAAAAATATTGATTATCAATAAAATTCAAATACAGCTTAATACTTTCTTATTTTCTTAAAAATGGTATTTTAGTAAAGCTTTCCTCACAATAGGAAATGCTGAATTGTATGGAGTACTTGAAAGATTTATTATATAGAAAGGATAAGAAGCAATAGTATGTTTAGTAAGAGATATACTCTAGTCTATTTTATATGAATCTTTGAAGTAGGAACCAGCAACTGAAGTATATTTCATACATACAAATACTATGTACAGAGATTAAAAGGGAAATTTAATTGTCTTCCTTAAATACTATCTTCTATAATTATTTTTAATATAGTAAATAGACACCATAATTATTAAACATCTTTTGTTGTCTGGTCATAATAGAAGAGGGGTAAAAGATTAGATTTCACTTCTATAGTAATAAAGCATAGTAATCTACAGGAGAAATGAAGCATAATGGCCTACTTTCACTATTACAAGACGTTCACTCTAAAAATCATGATGCTAGCGCACAAAATAACGCTCATTTTCACAAGGGTGTAAATCAATTTGCATAAAGATGTTAAGTACTTTATCAAAAGTATAAAGCTTCTTAAATTAAAAACCATTCTATTCATAACATTAATATAAATAATGACTTATAAAATTGATAGAGCATCTTACTTTCCTGTATCTTAGCAAAAATTGGTAGTTTTTCTTCATTAAGGTTAATTTTTAAAGAGATATAACTCTTGGGAAAAGGTAGGTTACAACAGTTTTCTACAATGACATTTTGTGGCACTACAACCAGTGTCATTTTGTGCCTTCTTAACAGTTTTAGCAATGTAGAAATAGACCGCCTTACCGTTGGTGCTGTATCTACATGGTGGTTACAAGGCTTTCTTTCTATGCTCATAATCCCTGTGAAATGAAAAGATTGTGAACATTTGCTTATTATACCTAAACATTTTATTTTAAAAACATTTGTGTCAGCAAGACATAACTCCTACAGCTTACAAGGAAAAAACCTCATTTGGATGGCAGAATCCTTTAACGTGACATCATGAATTCTCTGGTCAGAAACAGCTGGAGAGTTTAGTTAACTAAGAGACCTGACTTAATGTGAGCAAAGCCAACTTCCCCATTCAGCTGTCACACAGCAAGTGCACAAGATGTGTCCTTACTCTGTTCTCAGCTCAAAAATTATACCATTATCCTCCTCTGCGGCATTTCTTAGATCAAAGTTTTGCTTCTGTCTTGAGGTCATCAAGTTTTCATAGAGAAATATGAAAAGTATATGAAAAGAATCACTTTCTTATTTTCTCAAAAAGAATAAATAAATCTATTCAAATTTCCCTTTGATCATCTGATTTCCTACTATGATAGTCAGCTCTTTATTCAATCACCACAGAGGTACTTGAAGAAAAAAGTTCCCTTCACTCTCTCCTTTAAAATGACAATATAGACTGCTAACCTTGAGAAAAATCATTTTACCATGCACAGATTTATCTTTTTGTTCCCACTGTCCTCTACTACCTTCCTTTGTAATAAACATCTTCTAAGGATGTAACACACTGCATCTCATCTGTAAAGATACTGGTTCAAAGTCAAGGTCAAGTTTAAAATGAACAGAGGTGTGGTTCTCATTTACTTTTCAATCTCTGTCAGCAAACCAACATGTGAGGAGTTTGATAGTTTGTTTAAATAATGCTAAAAGCTGTCAGGCAGAGCAGGTTAGAAGTGAGAATTGCAAAGTACTATCAATAGCAAACAGCACAATTTCTAGCTGAAACAAAACACTACATACTCTCATCTGTAGGCCTTTAACTCATTTTTCTTAAAGGACAATAAATAAGTGAGATGAACACAAAGAGATCGTTTTCGGTCACTTTTGCAAGAATATCTTCAAAATGAACAAAGTGACTTAAACATGATTTAAAAAATAATTTGTTTCATTTAAAAAATATTCTTAATATCTACTGTTAGCCAGTGAAGTATAAACTACTATACTCTCTTTATTCAATCAACTAATATTTATTACAGTTTTAAGTGGCTATTTGGAACTCAGTGATAAAAAATAAATCGTAACAGGGAGCTCAGGTCAGTGCTCTGTGATGACCTAGAGGGGCAGAATGGGAGGGTGGGAGCGAGGGGACATATGTACACATATGGCTGATTCAAGATGTTATACAGCAGAAACTAACATGACACTGTAAACCAATTATGTTCCAATTTTTTAAAAATCATTTAAAAAATAAAAAAGATAAGATTATAAAGGATAAATTATGATTTCTGGCCTTAAGAGTCTAGTAAAACAGGTGTCCTTCTTTGAAGAAATACCAGATAGCAAATTAACAGCTCTGTCTTAAATATATTAATAACTGTGTCTTTAAAGTAATTTTGATGGAAAGACATTTTTATTTATAGGTAACACTGGCCTTGAATAAACAATTTAAAAATCCAAGTAAAACATATTTGAAAATATTCAAATAATGCTGACTCTTACTGCAGACTTTAATGACACTGAAGTATACAAAACTAATGGTGAAATCCTTGTCTCTCCAGTCCCCACATTCTCACAATCCTCTCTAGCTGCAACCACTAAGAACAGTCTGGCACGACACTCTGGCTTTTAAATGAGAGTGGTCATACCACAGGGTTCAGGAATTAGCAACATCTTACATATGTGTTCTCACTACTATAATCTGACTGCCATAAAACTGGCCTTGGCTGATTACTGATTTTAAACTTCTTATCCAATTAGAAAGTAGTTTCAAAGTGATGGAAAAAATAAACATTTTAAAACCCCCGAAAATCTATATCCTTAGCTTATGAAAATACAAAGAAAAAAATGCATATTTTACAGTTTCAACTTCAGGATAAGAATGTGTTGAAAACTATAATTTTAAAATGGATTATCTATAGACATAAGCTTAGTTTTCAATTTAGATTGCGTACAAAAATTATATCATTTGGAAATAAATCATACATGTTTATTCAAGCTTTCAACAGAGAATATACAGAAAGGAATAAGCTTAAGGAAAAACAATCCCAAATAGTTTGCTATTTTAAGTAAATTTTACCTAAAATGTCTATATTTATATTTTATTTCACTTTCATCTGGTCATACATTCCAGATGTTTCTGTGAAAGTATTTCTTGGATGGAATCAACATTTAAATTAGCAGACCTTGAATAAAGTACATTGCTCTCCACAATGTGACTGGGCTTCATCAAGCCAGCTGAAGGCCTGAAGAAAGACTACTTTCACTAGGGTGTGTCTAAGCATGTCTTTGTTATAATTAATCTTTTGGGGGACTTGATAAGCCCTTTAATCTGCAGAATCTTATCATTCCTCTGCTCTGGGAAACTTTATTTAATTCTTCACCTCATTTTATTTTTACCTTCTTAATTTTTATCTTTTGAAAATCGTTCCACTTAATCTTCTAGGTGAGCATCTTCTTTTTCACTTTGTTTAATGCTTTTAAAATCTGAAATCATGTTTAATTCCTTTCCAGAGGCCTACGAAGACTCAGGCACAAGGAATGGTACAACCTGGACATATCTCAGAGGATGAAGTTTATTTTCTGGGATCTCAGAGCCCATGGATCAGGCAGGGGGTGGGATGGGAGGACTGCATCCTCTTTGGTGCTGAGCAAAGACCTGTGCACAGAAAACAGGCCTCTTCTCAAGATGTGGGCAGAAAATGGGATTTCCAGAGTTCACTGAGGTCTTTCAGCCAGCAGAAGCTATAAATCCTCTGTTGTTGTTCTGTCATTAAGTTGTGCCTGACTCTGTGACCCCACGGACTGCAGCACCCCAGGCTTCCTTATCCTCATTATCTTCTGGAGATTGCTCAAATTCATGTCCATTGAGTTGGTGATGCCACCGAACCATCTCATCCTCTGCTGCCCCCTTTTCCTCTGGTAACTAGCTATTTTGTCAGTTTAATGTTGGCAGTGCACCTAGGGTCTGGCAGATCCTATGGACCATAGTGGTCCTCAAAGGGGGCCAAATATACCAAGGGCTCCATCCACCTGGAGGATCTGCTTCCAGGGCCAATTACTGGGAGATGGCCGAAATCTACCACTGATGAGACTTGAGAGGAGAAGCTTACTCCTGTGCTTCAGTACAGCAGCAACAGTGGCACAGGTTCCCTTTCACTGTTACGCTACAGCTTAGACACCCAGCAGTACAGTTGGGACCACAGTCATGTGCCTGCAGAGAAAACTAACTCTGGTAAGGAGTTTCAGTAACTTAGATCATGGCATCTGGTCCCATCACTTAATGGCAAATAGACGGGGAAACAGTGGCTGACTTTATTTTTTGGGGGTTCTAATATTACTGCAGATGGTGACTGCAGCCATGAAATTAAAAGACATTTGGTCCTTGGAAGAAAAGTTATGACCAACCTAGACAGCATATCAAAAAGCAGAAATATTACTTTGCCAAGAAAGGTCCGCTAGTCAAGGCTATGGTTTTTCCAGTAGTCATGTATGGATGTGAGAGTTGGACTATAAAGAAAGCTGAGTGCCGAAGAATTGATGCTTTTGAACTGTGGTGTTGGAGAAGACTCTTGAGAGTCCCTTGGACTGCAAGGAGATTCAACGAGTCCATCCTAAAGGAAATCAGTACTGAATATTCACTGGAAGGACTGATGTTGAAGCTGAAACACTAATCTAATTCTTTGGCCACCTGATGCAAAGAATTGACTCATTTGAAAAGACCCTGATGCTGGGAAAGACTGAAGGCGGGAGGAGAAGGGGATGACGGAGGATGAGATGGTTGCATGGTATCACCTACTCAATGGACATGAGTTTGAGTAAACTCCGGGAGTTGATGATGGACAGAGAGGCCTGGCGTGCTGCAGTCCACGGGGTCACAAAGAGTTGGACACCACTGAGTGACTGAACTAAACTGGAAGTCGCTCAGTCATGTCCAGCTCTTTGCAACCCCATGGACTATACAGTCCATGATATTCTCCAGGCCAGATTACTGGAATGGATAGCCTTTCCCTTCTCCAAAGGATCTTCCTGACCCAGGAATAGAACTAGTGTCTCCTGCATTGCAAGGGGATTCTTCACTAGCTAGCTACCAGGGAAGCAGCAAATAACCCTACAACACTGGTGAAAGGAAGTCGCTTAGTCATCTGAGCAACTCTTTGTGACCCCATGGACTGTAGCCTTCCAGGCTCCTCTGTCCGTGGAATTCTTCAGGCAAGAATACTGGAGTGGGTAGCCAAATACTAGAGTGGGTAGCCATTTCCTTGTCCAGAGGATCTTCTCAACCCAGAGGTTGAATCAAGGTCTCCTGCCTTGCAGGCAAATTCTTTACCATCTGAGCCACCAGGGAAGTCAACTAGTAGTGCCACGGATAACAATGGGAAAATTATAGAATCCCTTAAATTAAAACAAAACAAAACAAAACTTGACAACTATTAAGAATTTTAACAAAGGTAACTAATAAACAACAAAGATAACCCCATTTTAAAGCGAAGAAACAGCTTCGCTTTAAAATTTTTTTTGCTTTCAGAAAGCAAATCTGAAGATGGGGTACAAAAACAAGGAGCAGCAGTACAATTGCTGAAACCCAGGTATTTAAGTCACACACACTCCAGATCCATTTGTGTGTTTGTCTAGATCCTGTGGTCAGGATCTGATTCAATTCATTTTTCTATCCATTGGGCCTGGTCCAACTGCTTGAAACACAGAAGGTCCTCAAGAGTTAACTCAAACGTTAAATGAATGAATTAAGCTATGCCACTGGCTTAAAATTCTACAATGCAGTGTTAACTGTGAACATTAGTTATCAGAATGTTTGAATTAATGTTCTAGGACTCTTTTTAAAAAGGTTAATTAATTACTTCCTTTGGTGATGCTTCTAAACCTACTGTAAAACTGAAAAGTATCACTTAAAATTTTTCCTGATTTTCCAGACATGAATATACCCTAGAAAGATAATAAAGAAATTTTATGCTTCTTGAGAGATGCTTTTAGGTATTTTACTTTGTGGAAAATCAGGACATGACATTTCATACCACTCGTACTTGACTGATTCCAATAGCAGAATTATATATTCTTTAGTTTCCTTAAACTCTATCAGCCTTCAAGTAAGGACCATGATCAAAGGAAAGGAAGGGAAAATATTACTGGATTTATTGCAAAAACAAAGCAGGCAGGAATAAATGTCAAATTCTAAAGTCAGAACATATTTCCAGCAATCTTATGTATCATCACCAAATGATTATGGGCAACCCATCAAGCACAAGACACCACACTGAGGACAGGAGAACTTATACCCTCCCTTCTATGAAGCCTTCTAAAGAGTTGTTTTTTTTTTTTTACTAGAACTATCATCCTAACTGAATTATGGAAATTGCCATTAATCTCTACATAGGGCAGAGGGAGAATAATGCTTTGATTATCTAGAGGGAGAATAATGCTTTGATTATCTGTGGCTAGGAGAAAATGAAATACAATTTATTATGTTCCAGTAAAATACATCAGTTTAAAAAGGTAAAGATCTTTCTTACCAAATTTAATATAAAGATGTCTGTATGAAAACTGGAGGCCCTTCTCAAGAAGTTGAAAAGAAGTAAAACTGTTACTCAGATGATACAATTCATACCCAAAAAGTCCAAAAGAACCAATGCTAAAACAGAGCCAGTAACAGAACTAATAAAGCAGAAAGTCAGCATGATATAAAATTTAATATATAAAATCAATACTCTTTATATATTCAAACAACCAGTTAGAAGATACAATGAAAAAGAATATCCCATTTACAATATTATCATAACAGAGAAAACAGCAGAATAAAAGCGAAAGTGAAGTCGCTCAGTCATGTCCGACTCTTTGCGACCCCATGGACTGTAGCCCACCAGGCTTCTCTGTCCATGGGATTCTCCAGGCAAGAACACTGGAGTGGGTTGCCATTTCCTTCTCCAGAGAAAACAGTATGAAGAAAATGTTAAAGCAGTTCTAAAATACATAAATGTAGTCTTAAATAAACGGAAGGACATCCCTTGTTCTAAGACAGTGTAACAGCACATGAATTTAAGGTGATTTCAGTAAAAAAAGTTTCTACCCTAGCACTAGACAAGTTGACTCTAAAATTCATACAGAACAGGGAATTCCCTGATGATCCAGTGGTTAGGGCTCTGCACTCCCAGTGCAGGGGACACAGGTTTGATCCCTGGTCAGGAACCAAGATCCTGCATGCAGAGCCGTGAGGCCAAAATGAACAAATAAAATAAAAATACAGAAGAACATGCAAGAACAGCTAGAAAAATCTGAGGGGGGCAATGATTGAAAAAAAATACTATCAAAATATATTATAAAAAGCCTCTGTAATTAAAACAATGTGGGGATGACACATGAATAGACACAAAGACTAACAGGATATATTAAAATATTCAGAAAAAGATCCAAGCCTAAATATAGCAACACAATAGTAGGACAACCTGACATTACACGCCACCTGACATGATGTAAGAAGGCATGTCACTCACAGTATTCTTGTCAAAAAAGGTATTGCCTGGATTTAATCAGGACAAAATAAAAATGGTGGACATTCTATAGGATAACTGGCTCAGGCAGATTCTTTGAAAAGTTAAAATCATGAAAAACAAAGAAACAAAAAGAGGTCTAGATGAACTGAGATTAAATAAGACTATAATGAAATAATGACCAATGTAGGTGCTAATCTGGACTAGATGCTATATGAAATAAGTAAGTAAATTTAAAAAATTACTTAAGACATCTTAGGCATAATTAGGAAAATCTGAATATGAACTGCTTATTAAATGATATTATAGTACATTAATTTTCCTAGATATGATGATGAAACTGCTGCTAAATCATGTCAGTTGTGTCCGACTCTGTGCAACCCCATAGATGGCAGCCCACCAGGCTCCCCTGTCCCTGGGATTCTCCAGGCAAGAATACTGGAGTTAGTTGCCATTTCCTTCTCCAGTGCATGACAGTGAAAAGTGAAAGTGAAGTCGCTCAGTCGTGTCTGACTCATAGCGACCCCATGGACTGCGGCCCACCAGGCTCCTCCATCCATGGGGTTTCCCAGACAAGAGTACTGGAGTGGGCTGCCACTGCCTTCTCCAGATGATGAAACTATGGTTATTTAAAATAATATCCTTCTTTTTGGCAGATATATGAATGAGGTTTTAAAACAGAAGATGCAAATCAAGTTTCATATTACCTACTTTTTTCCACCTTTCTGTGGTTTTAAAATATTTCAAAATGAAGTTTGAGAAAGGACTGTAGGCTCTTAATAGACTTTAAGTAGGCAAGCAAGTTTTCAATGGTTTTGAAAATTATAAAATATTCCATATAAGCAGAGTAAACAGGCTTAAAATTTTTACTGAAAAAACTTCTAGGAATTATTTAAAACAAAGAGCCAACAAAAAATCAAAACACTCACTCTGGGTTGATTACAACACCTTCCTAAAAATGAGAGAAAACTTCACAAATAATGTGTGAATGTACTATATTTTACATGTTGATAGCTCTACTCATAAATCTACTATGTTTATTAAAAATAACAACTTTCTGGGAAAACCACTGTCCCATTCAGAGATACGAGTTTCTTATAATTCTCTACTATTAGATTTTGTTCCTTTACAATTAGGAAAAAAATACATTCCAAAGGACAATTTATTAGTATAATACATTCTGACTCTGGAGCTATTCTGTAATTCAGAGAAAGACTGGCTCTTGCAATGATCAGATATGTGATATATCTGATAACTGGGCAAGTTATTTATCCACTCTATGCCTTCATTTCCTAATTCAGTACAGGGGAAGCTCACAGGCTGATGGGAGGATTCAACTAGCTAATTAATATAAAACATACTTCATACTGTACCTGGCATACTGAACACTAAACATAAATGATATATAGTCATATGATATATTGGAGAAGGCAATGGCACCCCACACCAGTACTTTTGCCTGGGAAACCCCATGGACAGAGGAGCCTGGTGGGCTGCAGTCCATGGGGTCCCTAGAGTCAGACATGACTGAGCAACTTCACTTTCACTTTTCACTTTCACGCATTGGAGAAGGAAATGGCAACCCATTCCAGTGTTCTTGCCTGGAGAATACCAGGGACAGGGAAGCCTGGTGGGCTGCCGTCTATGGGGTCGCACAGAGTCGGACACGACTGAAGCGACTTAGCAGCAGCAGCAGCATACGATATATGATTATTTCAAGTTTAATGTTTAAAATATCTGAGCCAGAAGGAGATCAAGCTGGCAGAGTAGAAGGATGCTGAGTTCACCTCTGCCAATGAACACCTCAAAAAAACATCTACACGTGGAGTAGTCTCATTGAAAGCAAACCAGAGACTGGAGGAAAGACTCATCTACACCCAAGCCTGTAAAGAAAGATCACACAGAGTCGCAGAGGAAGGGAGGAGAAGCAGTCAGGTCGGAACCTGTGCCCCAAGGAAGGGACACAGAAGAGGAGGGGAATGTCAGCGACTCAAAGATCCTCCCTGGGGAGTAAGAGGTTTGAACCATATATTGGGTACCCCACCTCTAAGGTTCAAAATCAGGAAGATGAATCCCCCTAGCGGGGTTTGAAAACCAGGGGGACTCACAGGAGGACTGTAAGAAATTGAGGCTTCACTCAAGAAGAGTATGCGCATGTGTGTTTAGTCCCTGAAAAAGGCAGAGGAACCCAACTGAAACCGCCCAGGGCTCAGGCCAGTTTCCCACAACTGCCTCAGTGCTTGACCCAGCCCACCCCGGATGCCTGCTCCAGCCCCTCTTGTCTGGTGCAGCTTTCAGAGGTGCTCATGTTGAGGACAGTGGTCTCTTGGGCGGGATGGAGCCGGCTTGGACCCGACACACATGTGAATAGGGTGCAGGTGGCCATGGCTGACACTCGCGAAGGCAGCAGATCAGGCGTGGTCTGGAGCTCTGATTGGTGTCCCGTGACCATCCCAGCATGTGCCCAAGCCTGGGCCAGTGGATGTCTGCTTTGGCTCCTGTTGCTCCAGCATTGCTCTTTTCTGGGGAGAAGGTGCCATTGCCAGTAGTGGGGAGAATGTACTTAAAGGAAATAGAATAAGCTCAGATCTGCCCCTTAGGGCTTCTTTTCCATAACCTTGGGACTCATCCCCACTCTCAATACGGTGGTGATGCCCGCTGAGCAAAGGAGAAGCCCATGCTCACATGTGACTCTAGCTCCTGCATCTCTAATCCCACTTCCCACCAAGGTGACAGATGCTACTACACCCTAGGCGAAAGCACAACCCTTGCTCCTTTCAGATCCAAGTCTAACATTAAAGCCAGTGGGCACAAACATAGTTCATAGGATGCTCGCATACAAGAACACCTCTTCAAGACTGTAATGGTTAACTATTTCCCCTAATTTCATACAGACATAGAAAGTTAAGCAAAATAAGACAGAAGTTTTTATTTCAAATGAATGAACAAGAAAAAAAAAACCTGAAAGAACAACTAATGAAACAGATAATTTACCAGAAAAAGAGTTCAAATTATTAGTAATAAGAACACCAACTGAACTTGGGAAAGAATAGATGAACAAGTGAGAATTTTAACAAATAACTAGAAGTCATAAAAAAGAACCAGTCAGAACTAAAGAATACAATAACTGAAATGAAAAACATACTAGAAAGAATTAACGGCAGACAAGGTAACATAGAAGAATGCATAAATGATCTGAAAGCTAGAACAATGCAAATCATCCAATCAGGAGAGCAAAAAGAAAAACAAAATTCAACAACCATTCATGATGAAAACTCTCATCAAAATTAGGTGTGTGTGTGTGTGTGTGTGTGTGTGTGTATGGCCAGTTGCTCAGTCATGTCTGACTCTTTGCAACCCCGTGGACTGTAGCCCACCAGGCTTCTCTGTCTATGGCATGTTTCAGGCAAGAATATTGGAGTTGGTTGCCATTTCCTACTCCAAGGGCTCTTTCTAGATGCAGGGATTGAACTTGCATCTCTTGTGTCTGCTGCATTGGCAGATGGATTCTTACCACTGTGCCACCTGGGAGGGAACATATTCCAACATAATAAAGGCCATTTATGATATACCTACAGCTAACATTATACTCAATCGTGATGAGCCATAAGCTTTCCCTCTAAAATCAGAAACAAGACAAGGATGCCCACTCTTACTACTTCTATTTATCATTGTATTGGAAGTCTTAGGTACAGCAATCAAACAAAAAAGAAAAAACAAAAGAAAGGAAAAGAAATAAAAGGCATCCAAACTGGAAGGGAAGAAGTAAAACTGTCACTATTTGCAGATGACACAATATTATAAACAGAAAATCCTAAAGTCTCCACCCAAAACTATTAGAACTAATAAATGGATTCAATAAAGTTGCAGGATATAAGATTAACACACTGAAATCTGTTGATTTTGTATACTGTAACAATCAACTGAAGGGTTGATGTTTTCAAACTGTGGTGCTAGAGAAGACTCTTGAGATTCCCTTGGAAAGCAAGGAGATCAAACCAGTTACTCTTAAAGAAAATCAACCCTGAATATTCTTTGGAAGGACTGATGCTGAAGCTGAAGCTCCAATACTTTGGCCACCTGATGTGAACAGCTGACATACTGGAAAAGACTCTGATGGGAAAGATTGAAGGCAGAAGGAGAAGGTGACAGAGGATGAGACGGTTGGATAGCATCACCGATTCAAGGACATGAACTTGGGCAAACTCCGGGAAATGGTGAGGGACAGGGATGCCTGGTGTGCTGCAGTCCATGAGGTCATGAAGAGCTGGACATGACTTGGTGACTAAACAACAACAACAATGAACTATCAGAAAGAGAAAGCAAGAAAATAATGATATTTAAAATTGCATCACAATGAATAAAATACCTAGGAATAAACTTAACCAAGGAAGTAAAAGATCTACACTCTATAAACTATAAAGCACTGATAAATAAAACTGAAGATGATACAAAGAAATGGAAAGATACTATGGATGGACTGGAAGAACTAATAATACTGCTAAACTGTCCATACTGCTAAAAGCAACCTACAGACTTAAAGCAACCCCCATCAAAATATCCATGACAGTTTTCACAGAACTAAAAAAGATAATCCTAAAATTTATATTCAAATACAAAAGATCCTAAACAGCCAAAGTAATCTTTATAAAGTTAGAGGTATCATACACCCTGATTTCAGACTATACTACAAAGCTGCAATAATCAAAACAGCATGGTACTGGCACAAAAAGACATAGATCAATGGAACAGAATAGAGAGCCTAGAAGAAACTCCACACACTTATGATCAATTGATCTACAACAGGCAGGTCTGGCAAAGGAGGCAAGAATAAACAATGAAGAAAAGACAGACTCTTCAATGAGTGATACTGGGGTAACTGGACAGCTAACTGTACAAAAATATGAAGTTAGAACATTTCTTCACACCAGATAAAAAAAAAAGCTCAAAATAGATGAAAGACCTAAATTGAAGACTGGAAATCATAAAACTCCAGGAAGAAAATATAGGTAGAACACTCTTTGACATTAATTGAACCAAGAATTTTTCCCCATCTTCTCCTAAGGCAAAGGATGCAAAAGCAAAAATAAATAAATGGAACCTAATTAAACTTAAAGGTTTTATATAGTCAAGGAAACCACTGACAAAATGAGAAGATTATCTACTGAATGGGAAAAAATATTTGGAAATGATATGACCAATAAATAATATACATAATAAATAAACAGCACATACAACTTAATATCAAAAAACCAAATAACCTGATTTAAAAAGTGGGCAGGTGACCTGAATAGACAATTTCTCCAAAGAAGACATACAGACATACAGAAAGATGCTCCATCTCACCAATCATCAGAGAAATGCAAATCAAAACTGCAATCTGATACCACCTCATACTTGTCAGAATGGCTATCATCAAAAAGACCACAAAGGACAAATGTTGGTGAGGATATGGAAAAAAGGGAACTCTAGCACATAGTTGGTGGGAATGTAAATTGGTGCAGCCACTATGGAAAATAGTATGGAGGTTTCTTAGAAAACTAAAATTAGAACTACCATATGATCCAGAAAATCCACTCTCAGGTATATATCTGAAAAAAACAAAAACACTAATTCAAAAAGATACACACACCCTTGTGTTTACTGCAGTATTATATACACTAGCCAAGGTATGAAGCCACCCAAATACCTATCAGCAGATGAATGGATAAAGAAGATGTAGTGTATGTATATGTGTGTGTGTGTAATGGAATATTACCCAGCCATAAACAAGTTAATTTCCATGGATGGATGTGGAGGATATTATGCTTAATAAATAAGGCAATCAGAGAAATTCAAATACTGTATCATATCACCTAAATGTGGAATCTAAAATGTAAAACAAACTAGTGAATATAAAGAAAGGAAACAGATTCACAGATATAGAGAACAAAATCAGTGGTTATCAGTGGAGAGAGGGAAGAGAGGGGAGGGCAAGATAAGAGATAGAGGATTAAGAAGAAGTATTGTTGGAGAAGGAAATGGCAACCCACTCCAGTATTCTTGCTTGGAGAATTCCATGGACAGAGGACCCTGGCGGGCTATATAGTCCATGGGCTCGCAAAGAGTCAGACACAAGCAAGCGACTACCACTCACACTCACTCAAAGACATACTGTATAGCACAGGGAAGATAGCCAATATTTTATAATAACTTTAGAGGGAGTATAATCTATAAAAATATTGAATGATTACTTTGCACACCTGCAACATAACATTGTAAATCAAGTATATTTCAATTAAAAAAAATTCTATATTTGCCATATATTTTCAACAGCCTTTAAATACATGTAGAACTAAGGTTTAGGGCTTCCCTTGTGGCTCAGCTGGTAAAGAATCCATCTGCAATGCAGGAGAACTGGGTTTGATTCCTGGATTAGGAAGATCCCCGAAAGGCTGCCCACTCCAGTATTCTGGCCCGGAGAACTCCATGGACTATAGTCCATGGGGTCTCAAACAGTCGGATATGACTGAGTGACTTTCACTTTCACTTTCAAGCAATATAATTAAATATTTATAGGACAAAGGTTTGTGATTCTAATAATGAGTTCTTGTTAGAACTTAATGGCTCACCTCATAAAACCTAAGGTGAAAATATTGACTTTATCATACATTTAATTAAAAATTTTTATTATTAAAAATTTATTATAAAATATACACATACATACATATATGTGTATGCATAGATATATGTATATCTATATGCATGTGTGTATATATACATATACATATATATATATATAAATAAATATAAATAAAGCCTGCCCCTTCCTCTCTATCTCACTACTTTTTAGAACACTCATCATTTGGATTATTGAAATAGCTTTCTTATCCAACTCCCTGATTTGTTCTGTGAACTTTCCAATGACATCCCACACTGCCAGAGAAGTGCTTAACTCAAACCAGCATGCAAAGCCATTCGGACATCCCTTCAAGTCAGAGCACGGATTGTGCTCTCCAGGAAACACTAGGTGATTTTTTCTTCTCCTCGCCCCACTCCTGATTTAGGTGCCCTCCAACATGTCTCCCTCCCTTAGTATCCCTGTGCAATCCTCTATCACAGCATTTCCATCACTATACTTAATAAAACTTGTTTTCGTTTCTTGCATCATACAGTTCATCTTCAATAAGCGCGTGTTGAATGACTGAATACATGAATAGAGAAAATGAGAATTACAGAAACATCTTGCAGCAGAACTGGTTACAGATTCTCCACAGGTATAGGCATCCCATATTCCATATATTTTTCTAAATATTCATCTAAAATGGAATTTTTAGTAAATGTGAATTTTAAAAGTGGCTTATCCTCATTTAACCTGGTAAAATGTTACTATTTATTTCATATCAGATTTTTCAGGATGCTATGGAAAGCCCTCTACATATTTTAAAGATTTCAGAAAGAGAATATTCTTTGAAAACTGCATTTTTCATTTATTATATGGAAAAATTTTTCCAAATTCAGAAACATCAAAGCCTACAGCCCTTGAATCTACATTTGGATATCTGTACATCACGGACAGAGGTAAAGCAGCGAATATTCAAGCCACAAAGTTGTAGGCTCTCCTGTGTCAGTCACGGAATCAGGTGGTGGGCCACTCACCAGAAGCATGTAAACATGAATGAGTACATAAGACACTAGGAAGTAGGGTAAAAGAGGTCCATAAACTGAGACTAGTAAATTAATGCTTGTGAAAAAGTATAAAGCAAGCAAGGAGAAGTGAGTAGCTATATGGTGAAGGATACATCAATCAGACAATGTGACTCATGGCTTCAGTCCCACCACCTACAGTGAGTATAATTCAGTCTTTCTGTGTTTCGGTTCCATCTCATACCTTCTGGGAAGATTTCCTGGCTATACCAGTCTCTAAGTGATCTGTGCTATTTATTCCCAAATATCAGTCAAAAAATTAAATTTACTCATCCAATGAATATATAAAGCTAATATTTCTTTAACTGACTCATAAACTGATACACAAATAATTTAATTATGCTAGCTAATCACTCCTCAAAATCCCACAGTTCTTATTTCTACTTAAGAATTGAACAGAATTTTTAGTATTTCATCAATTTCTTCTAACAAGAGACTGAAATCTGTGCAAATCATATCTTCTGTGACATGTTCTAGATATTCAATCTGAGAACAGTCAAGTATGTTTCTAACAAAATTGAGACAAGGACAAAAACACTTCAATTCTGGTATTTAATCCTTAAAATATAATTTAATCTGTCTTTAATACTGTTTTTAATTATTTGAACAATGTTATGTAGTCCCTTGCAAATCACAAGTACAGCTACAAAAAGATGAAGGGTAATCATATAATTCAGTTTATTTCATTTTTATTCAGATTTGTTGCTGCAGTGAGGAATTTTTAAAAAGACATTTAGCATAAAAAAAAAAAGCTTTATGTACGTGCTTGTATTTTCAGTGTTTCCTTTATTGTCTTTTGAGGCAGCAAATATCCAAGCTATTGATCTCACCATTAGATCTGATCATTAGTCATCCTAATAGTTCTTAGTTTCTTCAATAGTCTCTTCCAGCTTATCTCCCTAACTCTTGTGGATTTAAAGACTACACATATGCCCTTCACTCCTTAATCTATACTTACGATCCAAGCCTATATTTCAAAGTATTTAGTCTGGTTCCTGGCACAGGGCTTGACTCATAGTAAGATATTTAATAAATAAGGCTCAAATAGAACTACAAGCTGTTTGACAGCTCAATCTAGATGTCTGCCAGGCATCTCAAACTCATTATATCCAAAATACAATTCAGTACCATTTCCCCAATATTTCTATTCAGTATTTTTGTTCATGGATTGCCAGTCATTCATTCACCAAAATTAGAATCCCTAGTTATCCTCAAATTCTACTTCTCTATCTCTTACCATTCATATTCCAAATTTCTAATATGTTAATAACTTCACATCTCAAGCTTCTTATTTCAGTCCTGTTCTCCCATTTACAATTAACATAATCTTTTAACAGCCTTCCTAGATGGAATGCCCTAATACCTTTTATAAGTAAGTCTTCTCATCTTATAACAATTACTTTCCTGCTTTACATCATATCTACTCTCCAGTATTTTTTGTTTCTATCTTTAATTATAGCAAGTATTAAACTGTACAGTCCCACCCACCTTGCCCTTTTGAAAATACATCTCTAGTGAATACTGCCAGTACGGGGGACAGGGCAGTGCTTTTAACTTCATTTATATACGGCCTCTTGTTACCACTCTGACATTCCACTCTCCCCATCATTCCTTCACAACAGCCATATTTGCCTTTTTTGCTGTGCAAAATGCACACCAGGCATACTCCTGACTTGGCATCTTGGTTGTATATGCTACTCTTTCAGACCACATGGTTTTCTTTCTTCTTCAAAATTCTGCTCAAGTGTCACCTTCTCTGTGAAGCTTTCCTTGGCCCCTCCCCCCATTAAAGACATCAACCTAACCCATTTCCCAGCCCTTTCCTTGCTTTGTTATTTATTCTATATTTATTTGCTTACTGTCTGTCTCTCTCTGATGGAAGTTAAATTTAAACAAGGACATGGATTATTATCTGTTTGGTTCACTGATATATTCACGTAACACTTAGAACTGTGCCTGGGACAAAGTAAGTACACATTGGGTACTTACTGAATGTATGACTTAATCTTGCATTCCCAGTTTCTGTATGTACAGGAATTAAACACCCTTTATAATTGAAAAAACAAAGCACACACACACAAGAAGAAAGCTAGTGTGAGAAAGGATTTAATAATGGAAAGCTATTTTCATCTACTACAGTGGTGTGGTATTGAGAACACAAGAGAGAACTCATTTTCCCAGGTCTAGTCATAAAAGATACAATTTAAATTTTAGGGAGAGATAAGAAAACTTTGAACATAAGCATGGCGATTTAGAAGATGTTTTTGACAACTCAAAGCAATGAGAAGTCATTTTAAAGAAGGCTGAGCGCAGAAGAATTGATGCTTTTGAACTGTGGTGTTGGAGAAGACTCTTGAGAGTCCCTTGGACTACAAGGAGATCCAACCAGTCCATTCTGAAGGAGATCAGCCCTGGGATTTCTTTGGAAGGAATGATGCTAAAGCTGAAACTCCAGTACTTTGGCCACCTCATGCCAAGAGTTGACTCATTGGAGAAGACTCTGATGCTGGGAGGGATTGAGGGCAAGAGGAGAAGGGGACAACAGAGGATGAGATGGCTGGATGGCATCACTGACTCGATGGATGTGAGTCTCAGTGACCTCTGGAGTTGGTGATGGACAGGGAGGCCTGGCGTGCTGCAGTTCATGGGGTCGCAAGAGTTGGACACGACTGAGCGACTGATCTGATCTGATATTATATTAATTTTTTCCCTGTTCAAAGTTCAATGAATATTAAGAAGTACATTAACTTGCTTAATTGCTATACTGTGCATTTACAACTACCTTCAACATTAAAGTGTTTTATTTTCAACTCTTTATTAAATCTTCACTTGAAAATATAGATTGAAAAAAAAAAAAGAAAATATACAGATTGAAAAGCCTGAGATAACATAAGTATCAAGTCTCATAACACTACAAAAGTAAAAGAAAAATGAAGAAAAAAGGAAAACAAGACCACCTCTGCAAAAATCCCCTAACTTTGTTAATTCTAAATTAATTAAAAAAAACAAACCCCAAAAACCTAATTAGATTTAATAGCTTTGAGATGTGAAAGACTAGGATTTCTTTCAAAAGAAGGGCAAGTATACACAGCACACACACACACACACACACAGGGTCACTCACACACATTAATATAAAAGAAACTGGAGGGGTTTCTATGTATTAACTCATTTATTCCCAGAATACTCCTGGGAGACACATTTGAAAGAAGTAACATAGCAACTAAGGTTATGACATGACTTGTGACATATTAGTCATATAAAAGGCCAGCAACAAAATTCAGATTCCTAACTCTAAACTGCCATTTAGAGCAGTCTTAAATGGATAATATTGTTCTATATTGTAAAGACAACACAGAATTAACACATTTAATCAAGCCGATTCCTTCCTCTGTGTTTCCTTACTGTTTTATGCTTATCTCCTGTTGAAATCATCTCTCCAATATTTTATAACTATTTCTTTGCCTGCTGTATTCCCCAACTAGCCTGGGAGGACTTTGAGGGTAGTCTTTCATCTTCCATTTCCTTAGGGCTTGGCATAGTCCCTAACACATAGTAAACTCACCATAAACACTGGTTGATAAACTATATGAATTAATTTTTGATAAAGTATAAAAAAAGTTTTTATTTTTTAAACTCAGTAACAGCTTTTTAAAGAGTGCTTCTACTAAAATATAGTATTTCTGGTTTTGATAAAAAAGGAAAAGATGGACACTAGTCAAAATTCACCCTCAATTTTATTATATTATTATAATTGAATTTTTTTCAGAGAAGAAAATAAAAAAAAATAAATTGACTGAAATTAGAGCGTTACAAAAATGTTCTTTTTACTTGTCAAACATTTACATTGCAAAAACCGCTTAAATTATTAAAAAAAAATGACCAGTCATTCCACTTAGTCAATTCTTAGTTTCCATATTTGTCATCAACTTTGCTCTCAGACATGCAGAAAAAAAAAACAGAGTAATTCTTTACATTTTCATTCACTTTTTACTCAAGGAAAAAGCTTCCTGAAAACACATGTTTAAAATTCTGGAAAATACAAATCAACATTATCTAGATATCTCTATCATTACCAGAAGGTCTGATTCCTCAACCTAATTTCCATTGTTAGTTGACATTTTCAATAAGTGATGGATATTCATTTCCAGAAAACATTACCAGTAAATTCTATGATATCACAGTCTCTTCACTATCCAGACCAAACTGACTAAACCACAAAATGCAAAAGCATGCAGTTAGCTACTCTGTGAGAAGCCTTAGGCTATTCTGAGTACAACTTAGAAAAGTATAACCTAACTGAGTAAGAGTAAATGAAAACTTCATTTATATAACCCTCCTTCTCTGAATTTCCAGGGCTTTCAGCAGACACAACCAAAATGTTTAAATACTAAAATATTTCTTGTCATAGACTTAATTCACAAAACAGTTACTTTGGGAGGTGGAAATTTACAAAGGAAATAAAAATTATCATTTTTATGATATAAATGGTATTTCATTTTTCCCCATGACCAGGGGAGGGGAAACATAAACAGCTGCTTTCTTCATTCTAAGTAGTGCCTACTCTAAGCAAGATCAGTCAATAAAACTATAACTAATTTTTCAAAGTCATAACTTTTCACAGAATAACAGAACATAAAGACTGAAATGGACAGTGTTGGGAAATATGTGAAAATGCTAATGTATTGATATATAAAGGAAAGGAATACATATACATGATTAATATGGAGTAAAATTTATTCTCTTTAAACATGAACTAAACTATTCTTCATTGTCAGAGATATGGTCAACATTTGATATATTTATATAGTGCTGAAAAACTAAAAATAATCATAAGATCTAGCAACTGAAGAAAGGCTTTGAAATTATAGAATACTTGTCCTCTTTAAGACCAGGCACTGGCACTAAGTTCATTATCACAAAAAAAATGTACAGAAAACCTTGCAGGAACATATTCGGGAATATATCCCACAACATCTTTTTATATGCCTGCTGCTGCTGTGTCACTTGAGTCGTGTCCGACTCTGTGCGACCCCATGGACAGTAGCCCACCAGGCTTCCCGTCCCTGGGATTCTCCAGGCAAGAACATTGGAGTGGGCTGCCATTTCCTTCTCCAATGCCTAACTACCTTAAAAATGGAAAAACTGTCAATTTCAGTATGAAATTATAAAAATAGTAAAATGTGTCTTACGGTTGATATTAAACAGTATTAAATATAGTCTTTCTGAAACTATAAGAAACAGACCATAAATTAGGCCTAGTCAAAAATAATTTTGCCATTTTATAACCTGCCCTCCCACCTTGCCTGCTGTGGCCAATATAAAGTTTTTGTAATCCTTCCTCTAATCCTCACTCTGAGTAGATTGGTTACTGATACTATCAATTTTCCCTGGAGGCACAGCAGTAAAGTACAAAACATTCATGATTTCCACCATGATGTGAATTATGTTCTGATAGGAAAGCTGAAACCTTCAACTTCTCTTACCTTAGGATTATGTAATAAAAACTCCTTTTGTCTTGGAAACGTCTTAATTAGTATGCCTAGATGTTGTACTCTGAAAAAAATGTTTATGTACTAAAAGAACATGGATTTTTCACTTAAGACATTCACTAAATTTAATTGTAAGAGCATAGTGATTTCTCTTTCTAAAGTTTAGTGGGAAGTTAAAAATCAAAAAGTTCAATGATTAAAACAGTTCTGGATATAGTCATAAAGATACTATCTATAACTACTGCATTGTAAGTCAAACATAGGTTGGTATTTAAAAACTTTCACTTGCAGTAAACACTTTCCTATCCTCTATTTTCAAATGACGAGTCACTAAGTTGAAATAACTTGCTCCAGGTCATAGCATAAGAAACAAAATCTGAATCTAAATTCAGGTGTTTCTGACCTCTTAGCTAAGTGCTACTAGAATATGAGGTACTAATTTAAATATGAAAAATAAACTTCTGGACTCTCTATTCAAGTTAATCAATACTGCTTGTTAATAACATCTGCACAATCATGATGATGAAATATCATGAAATCTTCAGGATGATATATTCAGCAAAGTTTTAATATTAAAAGCATTATTTGTACTTAATATAAAAATGGGTAATCTAGTCTTAATATTGTAACACCTGATTTGTCTGATGTCAGATAATAAAGATTTACATCAAAGTAGATACAGGTCTGAACTTGTGCGCAATGACAGCTACTGGCCATGTGTAGCTATTTAAATTTAAATGGAAACGAAGGAAAATTAAATATTTAGTTTCTAAGTCACACAAACACATTTCGAGTATTCCACTGTCACATGAGACTGGAGGCTCCCATATAGACTAGAATTCAGCAAAGAGGTCTGGGAGGAAGACTAACACTTGAGAATCACTGGGCATGTGCATTTTCGTTAGTCATGAGATCGCCAAGGAAGTGAATATATATTATATACACAGGGAATGAAAGAGGATCAGACTGCAGTGGAGCAGTCTAAGAAGACATGGAAGAGAAGAGAAAGAACAGCAAAGAAGGATGAAGAGCAGTGGCTAATGAGATAAGAGAAAGAAACCGAGAATGCGGTGGCCTGGAAACCATGTGTTAATAAGCCATCAAATGTGTCAAATGCTGCTGATAGGTCAAGCAAGATAAGGACAGAGAACTGACCATTGGAATTAGCGGTGTGTACAGGTCACTGGTGAGACTGAAAGAACAGATTAAAGATTTCAACAAACTTAGAGAAGATGAAAAGTGATTCGAAACATCTGTCTGAAAACATTACCGTGGGCTGAAGGAGATATAGAATCTATTGGAAAAACAAAACTCAAGAGGAGTTGCAAACACTGAATCAGCATTTTGGGAAGGTGGTGAAATAAAATATAACCCAGGAGAAATCATCGAAGGTTCATATGTAAAACACTTGGGCCAAACAGGATGTAGATCCCACATAAAATGATTACTGCTGAGCATTAACCACAAAAAAAAAAAAGTGGTATTGTCTCTGAGAAAAAATATTGAACAAACCATCTGGAAAGAGTGAAGACCTTGAGAGTGGATACTGTTGATCTGCTTATTCTCTTTCTGGCAATTAGTCTGAGAGCCTGACAGGTGAATTCATTTATTTTGCCTCTTCACCCTAAATATAAGCTGCCAGTTAATATGTTTTAGCCACATACGCAAAGTTCTTGATAGGCTTTCTGCTCAGATGACAAATAGCTAATTATAGAGTTACTTACACAACAGAAGAGGAAAGAAAACCATATTTGTACCCAGTCCTTCATTTAAAAAACAGATACCAGGGATCATCAGATATAAAGGAAAAAAATCACTAGCATAAAAGAAAAGCACAGGATATATTAACAGAGGAAAAAAACTGAACATAGAGGAAATGTCAATTCAGAGAAAAGAACTTAGAGAGATTTAGGAAGATATAATGACATCCACAGAACTGTGATAGTAGGAAAAAGGAACAAACAGGACAAGAAAGAAACCATGAGGGTCAAATGGATGATTGGTGAACTAAGACTTAAAGGAATGAGAGGGCTGATTAGTTAGAAAAGGGAAAGGAGAAGGAGTCCAAAGTTTCCACCTGAAAAAGGGTAATGCAAATATCAAGAGTAAAATATAGAAACCCCTTTCAGGAAACTCAACCTCACTCATGGCAATGATCACAGCTCAATCACATATATGACAAAAAGTGGTTCGCGTATATTAGATTGGTGCAAAAGTAATAGAGGTTGTGCTTTGTTGATCTTTGCCTTTTGATACTGGAATACATTCTTAAATGCAGGTTATGTTATATATCGTCTAAATGTATATTTCTAACTTTCTGTTTTTTTGCCAATGACTTATTACTTGCTGTGTATTTTTTTAGATTATGGAAATGATGTTGGACAAAAAGCAAATTCAAGCAATTTTCTAATTCGAGTTCAAAGCGGGTGGTAAAGCAGCAGAGCGACATCTATAATGCATTTGGCCCAGGAACTGCTAATGAACATACAGTGCAGTGGTGGTTCAGGAAGTTTTGCAAAGAAGACAAGAACCTTGAAGTGAGGAGTGCAGTGGCCAGCATTGGAAGCTGACAACCACCAACTGAGAGGATCATCAAAAATGATCCTCTTACAACTACACGTGTCAATGAACTCAACGTTGTCCATTCTATGGTTGTTCAACATTTCAAGCAAATTGGAAAGGTGAAAAAGCTCAGTAAGTGAGTGCCTCATGAGCTGACTGAAATAAAAAAAAAAAATTGTCATTTTGAAGCATCGTCTTCTTATTCTATGCAATAATGAACCACTTCTTCATCACATTATGATGTGCAACAAAAAGTGGGCTGTATACAAAAACTGGTGAGGACCAGCTCAGTGGCTGGATCAAAAAGAAGCTCCAAAGCACTTCCCAAAGTCAAACCTGCACCAGAGAAAGGTCATGGTCACTGACCAACCTAGACAGCATATTAAAAAGCAGAGACATTACTTTGTCAACAAAGGTCCGTCTAGTCAAGGCTATGGTTTTTTCAGTGGTCATGTATGGATGTGAGAGTTGGATTGTGAAGAAGGCTGAGCGCCGAAGAATTGATGCTTTTGAACTGTGGTGTTGGAGAAGACTCTTGAGAGTCCCTTGGAATGCAAGGAGGTTCAACCAGTCCATTCTAAAGGAGATCAGCCCTGGGTGTTCATTGGAAGGACTGATGCTGAAGCTGAAACTCCAATACTTTGGCCAACTGATGCGAAGACTTGACTTATTGGACAAGACCCTGATGCTGGGAGGGATTGGGGGCAGGAGGAGAAGGGGCCAACAGAGGATGAGATGGCTGGATGGCATCACCAACTCAATGGACATGGGTTTGGATGTACTCCGGGAGTTGGTGATGGACAGGGAGGCCTGGTGTGCTGTGGTTCATGGGGTCACAAAGAGTCGGACACGACTGAGTGACTGAACTGAACTGAACTGTTTGAGTGTCTGTGCCCAGCTGATCCACCACAGCTTTCTAAATCCCGGTGAAACCACTACATATGAGAAGTATGCTCAGCAAATCGATGAGATGCACCAAAAACTGCAATGCCTGCAGCCGATTCTGGTCCACAGAAAGGGCCCAATTCTTCTTCACAACAATGCCCGAAGACACGTCGTACAACCAACGCTTCAAAAGTTGAATGAACTGGACTATGAGGTTTTGCCTCATTTGCCGTTTTCACCTGACCTCTCGTCAACCGACTACTGCTTCTCCAAGCACCTCAACAACTTTTTGCAGGGAAAACACATCAACCAAGAGGAAGCAGAAAATGCTTTCCAAGAATTTTTCAAATCCTGAAGTATGGACTTTTTATGCCACAGGAATAAACAAACTTATTTCTCATTGGTAAAAATGTGTTGATTGTAATGGTTCCTAATTTGATTAATAAATATGTGTTTGAGCCTAGTTACAATGATTTAAAATTCATGGTCTGAAACCACATTTATATTTGAATCAACCTAATATATCTCACTACACAAGGGTGAAGCTGAAAATCTTTTCTAAGATCAGATTTCATATTTCAGAGCCACATAAACTACAATGGCTATTTAACTTTGCTTAAACTCTCAGAAATTTTGTATTTGATCTTTTTTAAAAAAAGATGTCTTATGCAAATAACTTCTATAAATCTTTAAAATATAAAAAAGACAAATCAAGCATTTGTTATCACATCAATTGGAAAACTTAGGTAAAAAGGTAAACATCAGAATATCTATAAAATACAAATTCAGTGATCTGGCATGTACTCTGGCTATGTTACAATGAAATTATGTAGTTTTCATGTTCATTAAATCTGTAAGATCTCATTTTAATTTCCTATAGTTTATGGTTTTCAGTTGCTTTTTTGTTATTTTTCAGTAACTTAATTATTTTACTTTAAAAATTAACCCACTGGGCAAATGTCACAGTATACTTTATAACTAAATTTAGTAGGTTCTTAAACAAAACACACACACACACACACACACACACACAGAAATGTGACTAAAAAGAAGAAAAACATAAAGCAAATCTTCTATTTTTTATGGATGGGAGAAAAAGGTTGAAAATTGTAAAGTTAGAACCATTTATACCATATAAATATTCTATAAAATAGCTTCGTACAAAATAAATGTCTAGAAAATAGTGCATATATTTAAGCTCATTCAAATCAGCAGATTCAGATGAAGAGAAATGCTTGCATTCATATTTTCTCTTCAGAGGGTATCAGGAGAAATCTCAATGCAGACCATGATACTAAGTGCCTAACCTTGTGCATGAAGATTACTCATTAAGTATATTAACATTCACTTGAGTTGATAAAAATGATGTTCAAATTAATAAAGAATAAACATGTAGAATGGGCTTCCCAGGTGGCTCGAGTGGTAAAGAATCCACCTGCCAATGCAGAAGACAGAAGAGATGTGGGTTCAACCCTTGGGTTGGGAAGATCCCCTGGAAGAGGGCATGGCAACCCACTCTAGTATTCTTGCCTGGAGAATCCCCATGGACAGAGGAGCCTGGTGGACTACAGTCCATAGAGTCACAAAGAGTATGCACACAACTGAAGTGACTTAGCACATACACACACAAATATGTAGCATATACTTTAAGTTATGAACATGGTTAGAAACAGTTTATTAATTCAAGTGACACTATTGAAGAAATATAGGCACTTTTATTACAAGTACAGATATGCTTCAATCTTCAACAAGTAGATTAACTCAAATCACTGGAGAATCACTCAGTAAAACCCTCATATTGGTTATCAAAACAGCATCTTATATCTTTAATGTACCATCAAACACCATCTTTAGAGAATCCAATTACTAATGACAACAAAAACATCTAACAAATGAAATCTCTTCTTTGTGGAAGGGAATATAAAATAGTGATGATGTGTTAAAGAAAAAAATCCATGTGATCAAGGTCTGTTTCTCAGTGTCGAGAAAAATCCAAATATTAAAACAATCCCATTTCCAGGGGTTTTGTGTGGGCTGGTTCTTATATGGAAAGCCAAAGTTTCAAAAGTTAAGAAGCTTCTAGTTGGATTATTTATATTTGAGGTATATTTGTTTGAAAACTTGTCTTCTAATTACTTCAACTTAATGTCTTTTTTGGTATGCTTCTCAAAATTCTGTTTCAAGAATCCATGTTTGCCTCTCTGACATGTTCTTTTCTCTATCACCATTTAATCATCATCACTTAACACATTTTATTAAATAATGTCTTAAAATGAGATTTCCTCCATTCCTTTGGCCACACTGCAAAGTGTATAATTTCAAACTTAAAAAGAATCTCCCATAGAATCTTGTGATATTTATTCTCACAGTATCTTATGGATTTCAAAGCATTAAAAATACCCTTCAGATCCTCACAATTCTATGAAATAGAAAAATCATCTAAAGAGGAAAGTAGAAACATTATATTGGGAGAGAGAAACTACCCAGGGTAACAGCTGTGAAGGGGCAGAATTAGAGTCAGGCCCAACCCTTCTGGCCTTCTGACCCCAGGTCTAGTGCTTTTTCCATCAAAACACACAAGCATTGGATTCAGAAGAGTGGTTGGTTAGCAGCATAAGGCAAATTTAAGGACATCTGTCCTTGCCTGGAAAATCTCATGGATGGAGGAGCCTGGTGGGCTACAGTCCATGGGATCGCTAAGAGTCGGACATGACTGAGTGACTTCACTTTCACTTTCCACTTTCATGCATTGGAGAAGGAAATGGCAACCCACTCCAGTGTTCTTGCCTGGAGAATCCCAGGGACGGGGGAGCCTTGGTGGGCTGCCGTCTATGGGGTCACACAGAGTTGGACACGACTGAAGTGACTTAGCAGCAGCAGCAGCAGTCCACAGAAAATCAGTTAATTCTATAAATTACCTATGGTAGTGAATTAATTCCTTTCACCAACCCATACCTGAACTTAAGCCTTGGAATTCTGGAGATCTGAAATCAGAATTCAATGAAACATTCTTTTTCAATGAATAGTTTAAAGTTCATTAGTAATACTATCAGAAAATTCTGCCAATTCTGATAGTATGAAAGAGTACTTTGAACTCATTTTACCTTCCTTAAAATGGAAACCCCCTTTTACTATCACCTGTGTTTGAGTTATTCTAACCTAATTTTTGCGTAAATGTTTTCTTTTTCTCCCTTTGAAATACAAGAACTATCATATTTCCAGTTTACATGTAATATGCCTTCGACAATGGGTTTATATAAGAATATCACAGACTCTCTGGTGAAATTATGACACACAAATAATAGATTTCAGTTACATTATTTTAAAAATTTTGCACTTCTCTATAAGAAGTTACACAGAAGAATACATAGAAGAACTATACAAAACAGATTTCAATGACCCAAATAACCATGATGCTGTGATTATTCACCTAGAGCTAGACATCCTGGAGTGTGAAGTCAAGCAGGCCTTAGATTTCAGTTACATTATTTAAAAAATTGTGCACTTCTCTAAAATTTACACAAAAGAATACACAGAAGAACTATACAAAACATATTTTAATGGTCCAGATAATGACGATGCTGTGATCACTCACCTAGAGCCAGACATCCTGGAATGTGAGGTCAAGTGGGCCTTAGGAAGCATCACTATGAACAAAGCTAGTGGAGGTAATGGAATTCCAGTTGAGCTCTTTCAAATCCTGAAAGATGATGTTGTGAAAGTGCTGCACTCAATATGCCAGCAAATCTGGAAAACTCAGCAGCGGCCACAGGACTGGAAAAGGTCAGTTTTCATTCCAATCCCAAAGAAAGGCAATGCCAAAGAATGTTCAAACTACCACACAACTGCACTCATCTCATACGCTAGCAGAGTAATACTCAAAATTCTCTAAGCCAGGCTTCAACATTACGTGAACCGAGAACTTCCAGATGTTCAAGCTGGATTTAGAAAAGGCAGAGGAACCACAGAACAAATTTCCAACATCCGTTGGATCATTGAAAAAGCAAGAGAGTTCCAGAAAAACATCTACTTCTGCTTTACTGATTACGCCAAAGCCTGTGACTGTGTGGATCACAACAATCTGTGTAAAATTCTTAAAAGAGATGGGAATACCAGACCACCTTCCCTGCCTCCTGACAAATTTATATGCAGGTCAGGAAGCAACAGTTAGAACTGGACATGGAACAACAGACTGGTTCCAAATAGGAAAAGGAGTATATCAAGGCCGTATACTGTAACCCTGCTTATTTAGCTTATATGCAGAGTACATCTTGCATAATGCCAGGCTGGATGTGGCACAAGCTAGAATCAAGATTGCTGGGAGAAATATCAATAACCTCAGATATGCAGATGACAACACCCTTATGGCAGAAAGTGAAGAAGAACTAAAGAGCCTCTTGATGAAGTGAAAGAGGAGAGTGAAAAAATTGGCTTAAAGCTTAACATTCAGAAAACTAAGATCATGGCATCTGGTCCCATCACTTCATAGCAAATAGATAGGAAAACAATGGAAAACAGTGACAGATTTTATTTTGGGGGGCTCCAATATTGCAGATGGTGACTGCAGCCATGAAATTAAAAGACGTTTGCTCCTTGCAAGAAAAGCTATGACCAACCTAGACAGCATATCAAAAAGCAGAGACATTACTTTGCCGACAAAGGTCTGTCTAGCCAAAGCTATAGTTTTTCCAGCAGTCATGTACGGATGTGAGAGTTGGACTATAAAGAAAGCTGAGCACCAAAGAATTGATGCTTTTGAACTGTGGTGTTGAAGAAGATTCTTGAGAGCCCCTTGGACTGCAAAGAGATCCAACCAGTCCATCCTGAAGGAGATCAGTCCTGGGTATTCATTGGAAGGACTGATGGTGAAGCTGAAATTCCAATATTTTGGCCAACTGATCTGAAGATTTCTTTGGAGGAAATGATGCTGAAGCTGAAACTCCAGTACTTTGGCCACCTCATGTGAAGAGTTGACTCACTGGAAAAGACCCTGATGCTGGGAGAGATTGGGGGCAGGAGGAGAAGGGGACGACAGAGGATGAGATGGTTGGATGGCATCACCAACTTGATGGACACGAGTTTGAGCAAGCTCTGGTAGTAGTGATGGACAGGGAAGCCTGGTATGCTGCAGTCCATGGGGTTGCAAAGAGTCAGACATGACTGAGTGACTGAACTGAACTGATGAAAAGTTAAAACTTTGCTTAAAAATATTGACATATTGAAAACAATAAAATTTACCTAGAAAAATAGCTCGTAATTTTCAGAACTTTTCAAGGGAATAACTTTATGTTTGGCTAAAATGAATAGAAAAATACATTTTTCAAACATTATCCAACATGTGGAAGTACAAAAATTAACTTGACAGATCTCTCAACCAATACTAAAAGTTATCTGAATTACTTTATGATTTTAAGTCAAATATTTTGACTATTTAGGGTATGATAAAAAACATTAATATATGTTAACATGTTGTAAAGGAGAGTACAAATAAATTATGGAGAAGATAGAAGCTACTGATTGTTTTTTAAAAGCCATGTCACATTCTGCCTCTCCATCAAATTCCAAGTCTACAATTTTAAAACATGATAAAAAGATTATATGAACAGTCATACTAATAAAAATGAATCATTTTTTTACATGATTCTACTTACCTATTGATATGATTTAAATTTAGTGCAATGCAGTGAAAAGATACATTAAGTACACAAAAATGAATGGTGCTGTCCTTCAAATATAGACGTACAAAGATGATAGCACTTTCTAACTTCCACAGTCATAACTGTGATTGATTTTACTCATTACTGAATAATCCACATGTTAAAATTTACTACTATCATAAGAACTCTCGAGATGGTTGAATGGGATCTGGGATTCAGACCAATGATCAGAGTGAAATTTCTCGAGAATCTCTTGATATGACTGGAGACTGAATACCACAGATTCACTGGAACTAGGCTTTAAGAAATCTAGTAACTGGCAAAGACAGAGTTGCATATGAAGGCCCAGTAAAAAGATAAGTTCACGAATTCTTAGAAAATTACTTTCACGACACCTCAGTTTTAACAACTACACCTATTCCAAATAGTGCTGTCCAGGTTACTAGTTTGCAGTATATCACACACCTCCAATGCTAGGGAGTAAAAGTCACACACATGGCCAGACGGACCTCTGGACAGAGTGGGAGGACAACGGGCCAGGGATGAAGTAATGGATCCAGGCACAGCATCACCAAGGGTCCACCTCATGTCTGAACTCGTGCCCCTTCTCTGCAGAGGCAGAAGCAGCATGGGGCGGGGAGTGTGAGCAGTACCAAACCAGAAGAGAGGCAATCTCTCTCTAGATACGACTGCCACCAGTTATGTGAACTCTCATTTCAGGCCCTCTGCTTCTCAGTTTCGATGTAAAGGGACTGAAAGTCAAACTTTAAGGTCTTACAACAAATAATCACTCAGTTGTGTCCAACTCTTAGCAATCCCATGGACTGCAGCCAACCAGGCTCCTCCGTCCATAGGATTTTTCAGGCAGGAGTACTGGAGTGGGTTGCCATTACGTATAATTGGTGAATATATTTTTATAAATTTATTTCTTATACAAATTACTCAAAATATTTATGGTTTTTAACTGTAAGAAAATTAGCTGATTTATTATTTTGTTCATTAAGTACCTGGAACAATAGCCTAATAAACAGTTGCTGAAATAAGTATCTCATAGGTGTTATATCCAGCTTTTTTCCTCTCTAACCCACTCCTCAATGAGACACCAGTGGTATTTTTTAGAAACATATTTTATTATTACTCTTTCATCCTCATACCTTTGGATAGCTCTGTTTTATCTAGAGAATGAAATGTGAATACCTCAGTAGGGCACAATTTGACCCCATCTACCTTTGCAGCTCAGGTCTTCCTAAATACATCCATCCCATCATTTCCTCCAGCTAACCTAAGCCTCATACCACTGACCAGTCAAGTCAGGCTCTATTCCAATTGTTTGTTCAGAAGCTCAGTGTGGCTTTCCTGATGGTTCAAGTGGTAAAGAATCCGCCTGCAGTGTAGGAGACAGGGGAGATACGGATTCAGTCCCTGAGTTGAAAAGATCCCCTGGAGGAAAATGGCAACCCACTCCAGTATTCTTGCCTGGAAAATCCCATGGACAGAGGAGCCTGGTGGGCTACAGTCCATAGGGTGGCAAAGAATCAGACACGACTGAGCACACATTCATCTCAGCTTAGTGTGCCCTTCTAAAGCCCCACCTGCTGATGAGGCCAGTGACAGAGACAAGAGGCAAGACTCTGGAAGGTTTTATAAGGACTTTGGAACTCATTCTGATTGCTGGAGAAAGCCAAGGGTAAGTGGAAGTAGATGAAGGGTTTGGGGGCAAGAGTTCTGCTTGGACATGTTAAGTATGAGAAATCGCCCCACTGCTTTATCCCTCTATATTTCAGTGATACTGTTTATACTGTGATTTCAGAATTTATCACACTCTGACATAATTTGCTGCATGCTCATTTGCCTTCCCAGCCAGACGGTAAGCTCCCTGAGGACACAGACTTGTCTTATCTCAACCATATATTTAAGTAAGGACCTTAAGCAAAGTAGTTACTTAAAATGATTTTAGAATAAGTAAAGATAGTAGTCTAGAAACTCTAAAGAAAATAGACCAAAGAAGAAACAAATACTTTTCTAGCAGTCTCCATTACCCAGAACTCACCTGGAATGAGGACAACAGAAGTGAGAACAGACCATAAACCCACCCCTGGCTCTAACCTTCCAGCATGTGAACTCACTTACATATAATATGTATTAAATCAAGGTCTCCTCTTAAGCCTCTGGCATGAAGGCCAGGAGGCCATACTGACTAGCTCTGTGTAAATTGTATTTCTTTATACGGAGAAGGCAATGGCACCCCACTCCAGTACTCCTGCCTGGAAAATCCCATGGACGGAGGAGCCTTGTAGGCTGCAGTCCATGGGGTCGCTGAGGGTTGGACACAACTGAGCAACTTCACTTTCACTTTTCGCTTTCTTGCATTGGAGAAGGAAATGGCAACCCACTCTAGTATTCTTGCCTGGAGAATCCCAGGGACGGGGGGAGCCTGGTGGGCTGCCGTCTATGCGGTCGCACAGAGTCGGACACGACTCAAGTGACTTAGCAGCAGCATACTGTACAAACTGAAAGAGCTGCACATAAGACTTGATATTTAGACAGCTTTTCAGTAAGGTTTTTATTTTTAAACATCCTATCTATATTATTTTCATAGTCCTTCATTTCAGATTCTAATAGATTATTTGTACGGTCAAGAACACTTAACTATTTTCCCCTTTTAAAACTGTTTTGAATATTGAATAGACTCACAGAATTTTTAAGACAGAAACTCACCAAATTCAGAATCCTCATTTACCTGCAGGGATGAAAAAAACTGAAGCTTAAAGAAACTGCTAAAAATTCTAGTCATTCAGAAGTGGAGCCAAGCATAGAAATTAGTTCACCTGTTTCCTAGTGCAGGATTTTTTTTCACAAAGATTGGCTTCTTAATGAATAAGATGGATCTGGCCACTTTGTAATGGACTACATACTCTGCTTTTATAAGTTTTCTATACAATGATATCTCAAAAAATTTCTTTTTTCCTTTTTGGCTGTGCAGCAGGTGTCATCCTATTTCCCTGACCAGAGATTGAACCTATGTCCCCAGCACTGGAAGCCTGAAGTCTTAGACACTGGACTGCTACGGAAGTCTCTCAACAAATTTTATAGGAAAGATATGCCTTAAAATGAAAATAACTAAAAATCGAGCAAAGCTGTCCTACCAGGTATTACACGGCTTAACGGTCATGCTCCTGAGACAGTGCTCACGTCGAAGGATATGCATGATTTAAAAGTCCCACTCAAGGCCTATATGGCCATGAAAGCTGACAGTAAAGGAAGTGAATCCAAGGAAAAATTGTGAAGTTTGCAAGGCTTGCCTTTATCATATCTGGTTTTCCTTTTATTCTTTATCTGTCAGAGTGGTAATCACTCTTCCATTTCAAAGCCTTCCTATCTATTCTGTCTTCTCTTTCTGTTTACAGAAAAAGAAAGAATTTTGTATCTATTATCTACACCTCGTTGGTTGATAAACTTAAGATACTACTTGAATGAACTTTAATCAGTCTCCTAACTTGATCAGACTTATGTGTTACACTCTTAATCCTGAAACGTGGAAGACAAGATTTGTTCCCGGAAGAATATTAGACCTCAGCAGAAAGATAGGCATCAAGTGGTGGAGCCAGGTTCCCTCCTCTGTCCTACTCATTAAAATGATGTGGTCTGAAGGCAAACCAAGTATCACTAAGATGCAGAGAATGCATCTATAGGAGGTGCACATGGTCTGCCCTCCACTATATACAAGAAGAGCAAAACTATTGCTCAAACTTCTAGGAAATATCTGACACACTAGAAATTTAAAATTTTTAAGGTTTGGGACAATTGTTAATTACCAGAGTGACTTAAAATTAGAACTCAAAGTATTTTTTCAAAGCTAGTGCACGCACTAATCATGTTTACAATACAAGTATGTTACATTCACATAGTATCTAATGCTTATAGAGTGTTTTCATATGTGCTTTGTGACTTTATCTTCCACAATATATAATGCAAACATCATTCCCAGTTTTCAAATGAAGATTCTAACATTTGCAGGTAAGAAGGATAATAAAAGGCACAGCCAGGACTTAACATAAGAGCTCTTGATCCAGATATTTTCCTACTGTAACATGTAACAGTATGAAAAGGCAAAAAGATAGGACACAGAAAGTTGAACTCCTCAGGTCTGTAGGTGCCCATATGTTACTGGGGATCAGTAGAGAAATAACTTCAGAAAGAATGAAGGGATGGAGCCAAAGCAAAAACAACACCCAGTTGTGGATGTGACTGCTGTTAGAAGCAAGGTCCAATGCTCTAAAGAGCAATATTGCATAGGAACCTGGAATGTTAGGTCCGTGAATCAAGGCAAACTGGAAGTGGTCAAATAGGAGATGGCAAGAGTGAACGTAGACATTCTGGGAATCAGCAAACTAAAACAGACTGGAATGGGTGAATTTAACTCAGATGACCATTTTATCTACTACTGTGGGCAAGAATCCCTTAGAAGAAATGGAGTAGCCATCATAGTCAACAAAAGAGTCCAAAATGCAGTACTTGGATGCAATCTCAAAAATGACAATGATCACTGTTTGTTTCCAAGGCAAACCATTCAATATCACAGTAATCCAAGTCTATGCCCCAACCAGTAATGCTGAAGAAGCTGAAATTGAACGGTTCTATGAAGACCTACAAGACCTTTTAGAACTAACACCCAATAAAGATCTTCTTTTCATTACAGGGGACTGGAATGCAAAAGTAGGAAGTCTGGAAACACCTGGAGTAACAGGCAAATTTGGCCTTCGAGTACAGAATAAAGTAGGGCAAAGGCTAATAGAGTTTTGCCAAGAGAACACACTGGTCATAGCAAACACCCTCTTCCAACAACACAAAAGAAGACTCTACACATGGACATCACCAGATGGCCAACACTGAAATCAGACTGATTATATTTTTTGCAGCTAAAGATGGAGAAGTTCTATACAGTCAGCAAAAACAAGACTGGGAGCTGACTATGGCTCAGATCATGAAATTCTTATTGCCAAATTCAGACTTAAATTGAAGAAAGTGGGGAAAAACACTAGACCATTCGGGTATGACCTAAATCAAATCCCTTATGATTATACAGTGGAACTGACAAATTTATTTAAGGGACTAGATCTGATAGAGTGCGTGATGAACTATGGACAGAGGTTCGTGACCTTGTACAGGAGACAGGGATCAAGACCATGCCCAGCAAAAAGAAATGCAAAAAAGCAAAATGGCTGTCTGCGGAGGCCTTACAAATAGCTGTGAAAAGAAGAGAAGTGAAAAGCAAAGGAGAAAAGGAAAGGTATACCCATTTGAATGCAGCGTTCCAAAGAAGAGCAAGGAGAGATAAGAGAGCCTTACTCAGTGATCAATGCAAAGAAATAGAGGAAAACAACAGAATGGGAAAGAGTAGAGATCTCTTCAAGAAAATTAGATATACCAAGGGAACATTTCATGCAAAGATGGCCTTGATAGAGGACAGAAATGGTATGGACCTAACAGAAGCAGAAGATATTAAGAAGAGGTGGCAAGAATACACAGAAGAACTGTATAAAAAAAGATCTTCACGACCCAGATAATCACAATGGTGTGATCACTGACCTAGAGCCAGACATCCTGGAATGTGAAGTCAAGTGGGCCTTAGGAAGCATCACTAGGAACAAAGCTAGTGGAGGTGATGGAATTCCAGTTGAGCTATTCCAAATCCTGAAAGATGATGCTGTGAAAGTGCTACACTCAATATGCCAGCAAATTTGGAAAACTCAGCAGTGGCCACAGACTGGAAAAGGTCAGTTTTCACTCCAATCCCAAAGAAAGGCAATGCCAAAGAATGCTCAAACTACTGTACAATTGCACTCATCTCACACGCTAGTAAAGTAATGCTCAAAATTCTCCAAGCCAGGCTTCAGCAATATGTGAAGCGTGAACTTCCTGATGTTCAAGCTGGTTTTAGAAAAGGCAGAGGAACCAGAGATCAAATTTCCAACATCCGTTGGATCATGGAAAAAGCAAGAGAGTTCCAGAAAAACATCTATTTCTGCTTTATTGACTATGTTAAAGCCTTTAACTGTGTGGATCACAATAAACTGTGTAAAATTCTGAAAGAGATGGGAAGACTAGACCATGTGACCTGCCTCTTGAGAAACCTATATTCAGGTCAGGAAGCAACAGTTAGAACCGGACATGGAACAACAGACTGGTTCCAAATAGGAAAAGGAGTACGTCAATGCTGTATATTGTCACTGTGCTTATTTAACTTATATGCAGAGTACCCATGAGAAATGCTGGAGTGGATCAAGCACTAACTGGAATCAAGATTTCTGGGAGAAATATCAATAACCTCAGATATGCAGATGACACCACCCTTATGGCAGAAAGTGAAAAAGAACTAAAGAGCCTCTTGATGAAAGTGAAAGAGGAGAGTGAAAAAGTTGGCTTAAAACTCAACATTCAGAAAACTAAGATCATGGCATCCAGTCCCATCACTTCATGGCAAATAGATGGGGAAACAGTGAGACTTTATTTTTTAGGGCTCCAAAATCACTGCAGATGGTGACTGCAGCCACGAAATTAAGACGCTTACTCCTTGGAAAGAAAGTTATGACCAATCTAGACAGCATATTGAAAAGCAGAGACATTCCTATGCCAATAAAGGCCCACTTAGTCAAGGCTATGGTTTTTCCAGTAGTGGTGCATGGATGTGAGAGTTGGACTATGAAGAAAGCTGAGCGCTGAAGAATTGATGCTTAGTTCTTGAACTTTGGTGCTGTAGAAGACATTTGAGAGTCCTTTGGACTTCATGGAGATCCAACCAGTCCATCTTAAAGGAGATCAGTCCTGGGTATTCATTGTAAGGACTGATGTTGAAGCTGAAACTCCAATACTTTGGCCACCTGATGCAAAGAGCTGACTCATTTGAAAAGACCCTGATGCTGGGAAAGATTGAGGGCAGGAGGAAAAGGGGACGACAGAGGATGAAGATGGTTGCATGGCATTACTGGCTCAATGGACATGAATTTTGATATCTCTGGGAATTGGTGATGGACAGGGAGGTCTGGCATGCTGCACCTCATGGGGTTGCAGAGAGTTGGACATGACTGAGCGACTGAACTGAACTGAATATGTAACTCAGCGATATTACACTAACTTCATATGCAAACTCCAAATACCTTCAAAGTAGAAGAGTAAGATTGTTCCTTAATTTCTAAATAAATTAAGCTGGTCTTTTCAAGCTCAAGTTTCCTCCTCTCTCTGTCAAAGACAACTGTTTTGTTATTTTCAGTTCTCTCATCTTTCTGAAAGATTTCCATAGTAGAAAAAAATACTAGAAAATACCAAAAGCTAATGAATAGAAGCAGACATCTTTCAATACACCCTTCTCATCTAGAGGCTTTTTCTTTGAGATTCTTTGAAAAGCTTATTCAAATTAATTTAAAATATTCGCCTAAAATTTGCAATTGTATAGTTCGTTTCAACTCTGTGATTGATATACATTTAAATAACTAGCTTCTTTGCATCTTTTGTTAATTTTCCAATTTTGAAGAAACGTGATATTTTGGTAGGATGCATCCTGTTTCTACCAAAATGCATTTTACCTGGGGTTTTTTTGAAATGAATTACAAAATCTGATTATCCATAAACTATGGTTCCTTTACCCAAAGGAAACTGAATCAGATATAAAACTCATGTTCTGTGACTTTTTAATTATTATCTATTCAAAAGAATAGAGGCTGAGAGTATCTACCATTAAAGTTACCAAATTCAAATTTGCTTTTGAAATAATTCAGTGATTTTTAAAGAAAAAAATGCTGGAATATAATTCACAAAGTGTGAAAATTGACCGTTATAATGCTATGAGCCGCACTTCTGAAGTGAAATACATGACATCCATTAAAAAATAGAATCTGAACATTTACTGAATAGTCAAAGTAAGAAAGGGGCTCACCGGTTTGAGTGAAACCAAACTGACGCAGAATCTGATGAGCGTCCAGCATGTTTGATTGTTTTGACTTAGACTGCTGTGAGGAGGCTGATGTCGAAGTGAATGAGAGATTTTTGTTGACCTGTAATAGGAAAGGCAAATCAGAAATGAAAGCGTAATTTCCGGGGTTACTGATGCAAATAGTGGATGAGAAATATTTGCTTACGATGCAAACCAGGGAACATGTCAAAAGAAGTGACAATGATTTATATGCTTAGTTTTTAAGAGTTTACAAAACTCTATAGTTTTTACAATCTGCCTTACTTTGAAAACAAGTTTGCTTATCATGGAACTGACTTTATTAGTAACTTAGAGTGGTCTTAAAAGTTATGCCAAAAAAAAAAAATGCAAAAAATAAGTGACTCCTTGACTGCTTTCAATTAAGAAAGAGCTTTTAAATGTTTCACATCCACATTTCCTTAGCATTTTTGAAAGAACAAGTACTTCCTTTTCAGATACTGTACAGAAAACACCTGTAATGTTCATGTTTATATGTATCACAGTGACATAGATAACACAGCTGCAACCTAACTAGCCAAGTGAAATAGTTTCTGCCGCATCAAAAAATCTTATTCTTAAGACAGTTTTCAAAAAACAACTCAAATAATGTACAAGCAAAATTTCTATAAGTAAATACAATGTTCAATAGCACAAAAATTCTACTACAACTGTCTAAGTACAATGGTCTGTACTCAGAAATGAAATGAAATGAAACACTTAACAGGTGCAACACTGTAACTACATTGTAACTACATTGTAACACTGTAAGTGTATGAAAAATACACTTCACAGAAAAAGGCTTAAATGTTTAGTAAATTAGTAAGTTCATCTTGCAATTTAGATAATTTCAGCAGTGATCTAGTCTCTTTTTCACTATTAATAAATCAATCATTATATCTTATTATTTTTACCACTTTTAAAAAGCATGATAAAATGTGATCGAATTTTGAAAAAAATGGAAATGTTTAAATCTCTAATTTTCTGTAAAAAAGTAATCTGTTAATTAACAAACTGTTAAAAATGACAGTTATGGTATGTAAATATTAGTATAGGAAAGTAGCTCCTTTCTCTTTTTTGAAATACTCAAAACTACACAGAAGACTTCCACTGTATTAGTATTTAAAAATTCCCTTTTGATGTTCTATACATAGAACAACAGTACTGAGTTGTGGTTACATGCCCTTTATCTGACTCATTATTTACATAATATTTGTAAATGCTTCTCTTCTTTCAAATAGTGACAGTAAATGGTATATAAGATTAAGTTTTTCTTTTGAAAGAAAGATAATTTTGTGAAAAAGTCAATTAAGATCATGTGCGAGTATAACTCTAAGGTTCCTAAACTGTTGTGGTATCATCTTATGAAAAATAAAAATATTTTCCAAAGTAGTTATTAGATGGGGTCAAATATTGCATCAATGCTAAGAAAAATTATCCAGCTAGAAAAATTCTATAAGAAGCCATTATTAACACTGACCAAAATTAAAGTTGACTATTTACATTGATACAATAGCTAAAGTAACAATGAAATCACCTAAGATCATTGAATTTCATTTTCCAACTTAAAAACAGTAAATAAACTTCAAAGGAAATGTGCTTTAAGACTAATAATAATGAATTGGTATTAAAACATAGGCTAACCCTAAAGCACTAAATAACTAATGAAATAGATTAAACAGAGTATGTTCACAAAGGGAATCCCAAAGTGCTATACAAATCAAGTGTTCTATAAATATTAGTTATTATTATTAACATCACTAGAAGCAAGGGTAAATAGAAATATATGATACAGTAAGATGATGCAGTAAATTTTTCAGAATGCTATGTTTTTATATGGAAGTACTATATACAAAATGACATTAATTCATTTCTCTTTTTAGAATCATCTTTCAGTTTACTTCTGTGTTTTTGAAAATTTTAATCCTACCTGTCAAACAAAGCATTTTGAAATCTGGTACAAAAAAGCAGGTGTATGCTGGACACGCACATGTGCACACACACACACACACACACACACAAATTTGCTTTTCAGTCTTCCTCTTCAGAAAATTACTTGTGCTAAAGCAAAAAATGAATACCAAGAAAGCTCAAATAGGATACTTGAGTGACTCCACTCAAACTGAAAGACTTGCCACTTTTTCTAAGTAAAATGCTGTTTTAAAAAATCCAACTATGATCTACAATTACATGGTCTTTCTAAGCATTTCTACACTTCTACCCTCTCTTGACATATCTTTAGAGACTATTCAAATGTTCGTGAAGTGATGAGTGGCAACATAACAGGGAGGATAACTTAGTTTCTAAGGTATGGATAATTGTTAATCACTATCCTCCAATACTTTGGTCACCTCATGTGAAGAGTTGACTCATTGGAAAAGACCCTGATGCTGGGAGGGATTGGGGGCAGGAGGAGAAGGGGACAATAGAGGATGAGATGGCTGGATGGCATCACTGACTCGATGGACATGAGTTTGACTGAACTCCGGGAGTTGGGGATGGACAGGGAGGCCCAGCGTGCTGAGATTCATCTGGTCGCAAAGAGTCAGACACAACTGAGCGACTGAACTGAACTGAACTGATAGTGATCTGAAATTAGAACTCAAAAGTATTTTCAAAGTGAGCTTATACATATTCACTAATTCATTTAAAGGAAGAAAAATAATAACAGCCATTATACAGAGTGGAGCAATGTCTATCTTTGAAACATATGCTGTGGAAAAGAATTGCTTAATAATTTTACAACAACAGAAAGGTTGGCTAAGATAGTCTACCCTACAACCATCTATCCTCTTTTTTACAAAACACTTTTCTGCTTGCTTCATGCAAAAACCACAGTCTGCCAAAGTCAGTTTAATACCTCCATACTGTGGAAAATGAAAAGCATAAAAATTTAATAAAATTCATAATGGAAGAAAAGGAAAAACCACCACCTAGAACTGCCAAGTTAATCACAAAAACTGTTTTGCCTGCTCTTTCAGGGTATAAACAGTTTTGGTAAAATATGCAAATATTAATTCTCTAGGAGGAGTTAATTTTCATGTTAAAAAAGTCATTGCTCTAAATAACCTCAAATTGAATGCACAAAGCTAAACAGGCTACAATAGTTTACCTTTTAGTGATTAAATTGTAAAACCATTGGGAGATATGTAACACTCACTTCCATATATACTTACAAGTCTAATCCTTTTAGCTGACTTTATATGCTTTATTCACTTGAAGAATTGTTTTCAAAGTTTCAATTTGTGAAGACACTTCAAACTTGCTTTTAATGATAACATAAAAGATATTAACACTGTTTATACACTTATGTTAACAAACGTGTCCCCCTTCTTCTGGACATCTATTTTTTTAAACTAAATTTGAACAACAATGCAGATAACACTTTAATTTGAAGACACTTCTAAAACCAGCACCTAGGAAATTTTTTTGTTGCAAATTATATGTCTGTTGTAAAAATTAAAATCCCAGTATTACAAAACAAGTTAAACAGAAAACTTGAGCCAAAGTGAGATTCAAGTTATCTGAAGTCAGTTATCTGAACACCTCATAAGTTCTAAAAGCAACTTACATTTCTGTGATATAGAGGTTAGTAAAACCTAAGAAATGAGTAGGCCGTGATATCATAAAGAGAGATGTAACATGATCTCTCTAGGTCCTAGATACTGCCCTTATAAATTGGGACAATGAAGTGAGGGATAGGGAAGAAACATTGTTACTGTTAAAGATAAATTTTTACAGTGGGGTAATGAGCTAGAAAATCTCTCCTCAAATTAGTTCACCCCCTACAGTATTAACTAAACCAGAATTCAAATGGGGATCAGTCATCACATTTTATTTTGTAATATTTAATCAAGATTTTTTGAGTATAAGGGCTGGTGGTTCAAAGATTACTAATATAATCCCCTGTGTAAAGCTCAAAATTAAGATCTAGTACTGGTTCAAACCACTTACCCAGGAGTATTATGCCTCAGAGAAAGCCAATTAATCTGATGCATACTACAATACAAACCTTCACCTCCTTTCTCTCTTAGTATATTTCCTTACTCCAGAGAGAAAATTTGGTTCTGAATCCCCTGAAATCCTCACTTCCAAGAACATACCTCTTACACCTGTCCTCCTCTCTTTCCTTCAAGTGTCAGATAAACAGGTGAAAGACAAATTCGCTCAGTCACGTCCAACTCTTTGAGACCCCATGGACTATACAGTCCATGGAATTCTCCAGGCCAGAATACTGGAGTGGGTATTCTTTCCCTTCTCCAGGGGATCTTCCCAAACCAGGAATCGAACTGGGGTCTCCTGCATTGCAGGCGGATTCTTTACCAACTGGGCTATCAGGAAAGCCCAGATAAAGAGGTACTCTTCCATTTAAAATTAATCCCCTAGCTGTTCCCTTGAAGATATCTTTGCATGCATGCTTAGATGTGTCTGATTCTGTGCAACCCTATGGACTGTAGCCTGACAGGCTCCTCTGTCCATGGAATTCTCCAGCCAAGAATACTAGAGAGTGTTGCCATTTCCTTCTCCATGTGGCTATCCTTAAGGCTCTTCCAAATTGTCTACTAGCTGTTTGTCTACAGGCTGTAAGCATTAACCTTTTCACTTTACTACAAAAGAGAAAACAATTAATTCTTACTATGATTCCATAAATTTCCTTAACCTTCATTGAAAGTTAAAGTTCTTGAAAAACAGCCAGTAACTGCTATCAATACAGCTCAGCCATTCACTTTCAAGCAGCTACAATAAAGCTTGTATCTATCAGAACACTAAATCTGAAACTAAAGTCATCATGGACTTCAAATTATCAAATTTGGCAGATTCACTCAGGCCTCTGAGATATTTGACACTGTCAATCACTCTCCTGTTTCTGGGAAACCATTTTTTGTTGGTGATCCTGCCACTGCTTCTCCGTGTTGCTTGCTAGACCCACTGGGCTCTCTACTTGCCTCACACCACACAGTTATCCCAGGCAAAGATGTATGTTTTCATCACTTCATCTGCCTTTCATGCTGACAATTTTTTCATGTAAAACTCTTCTGATCAGTAAGTTCAGAACCAAACTAACCTTTCCTATGCTGTTCACTTCCTTTGGGAAAGCTCTCGTCACCTACTCTGCTGTTCCAGCCAGACAGATGGGCATCACCCTGGATAGCTTCCTCACACTCCACATAGAGTTGCTCATTTAGGCAGTCAGGTGCTCTGGCATCTGATTCCACTCCTTCTCCACCATCAGTGCGACCACTGCAATAGTCTCCTGATTTGTCTTCCCATATCTTGATTCTTCTATACTGCTACCAGGGTGATCTTTCTAAAATGCTAATTTGATTGAGCAACACTTTTGTTTAAAACCCATCATCAACTGTTCCACTGGATAAAATCCATACTTTTTAGTACGGCAAACAAAGCTTTCTATATTGTAAGAACTACTAGCCTTCCAACCTGACTGCTCTATCTCCTATGTTCCAGCTGCAACAAATTGCATATTGCTCCCCAGACATTCCACATTGCTTCATGTCTCTGTGATTCAGTTCATGCTTCTCCTGTTTCCTGGGATGTGCTTCCTTCCTGGCTCCATCTTCCTTTTTGATATTGACTTCTTCTCAAAGCCTAAGCTCAAGTGTTACATCAGGCACAAAAAGTCTTTCAGACTTTCCCATTAGAACTTATTTCCTCCTACTTTCAGTCAGCCCAGTCGCTCAGACATGTCCGACTTCTTTGCGACCCCACGGACTACAGCACACCATGCTTCCCTGTCCATCACCAACTCCTGGAGCTTGCTCAAACTCATGTCCATCGAGTCAGTGATGCCATCCAACCATCTCATCCTCTGTCATTCCCTTCTCCTCCCGCCTTCACTCTCTCCCAGCATCAGGGGTTTTTCCAATGAGTCAGTTCTTCCCATCAGGTGGCCAAAGTGTTGGAGCTTCAGCTTCAGCATCAGTCCTTCCAATGAATATTCAAGACAGATTTCCTTTAGGATTGGCTGCTTTGATCTCCTTGCAGTATCCATACATCAGAACTGGAAAAACCGCAGCTTTGACTAGACTGACCTTTGTTGACCAGACAGACCTCCTTCTTTGTCTCCCCACTATTTCCACATCTTCTAGTATCATGGCAATGGTAGTACCTTAGGATGCTTACCTAGTAAGTTATCATCCATGAGAGTATAATCTTTTTGAGGGTAAGGGACAGGTTTTGTTTATATACATTTGTTTAGTAAATGGCTGGTATAACCTTATAAGAACTACACAGAAGTCAAACTCATTAATACATATGAAAGCAGGGCATGTTTTAAAACCTTACTCAAATCTAAGGTGGTATTTATATTCAAGACTTCACAAATGTAACTGACTTTTTGATGAAAAGAATTACAGAATAATGGGCTTAAAAGTAAGAAACTCAATACCCATATTTAAATCTAGAAAAAGGGGTATGAAATAATAGAAAAATATATACATATAGGTCTCTGGCCCTAGTTCTTGGTACTGCTGCTGCTACTGCTAAGTCGCTTTAGTCGTGTTCAACTCTGTGCAACCCCATGGACTGCAGCCCACCAGGCTCCCCTGTCCGTGGGATTCTCCAGGCAAGAACACTGGAGTGGATTGCCATTTCCTTCTCCAATGCATGAAAGTGAAAAGTGAAAGTGAAGTTGCTCAGTCACGTCTGACTCCCAGCGACCCCATGGACTGCAGCCTACCAGGCTCCTCCGTCCATGGGATTTTCCAGGCAAGAGTAGTGGAGTGGGGTGCCATTGCCTTCTCTGAGTTCTTGGTACAGAACTCCTAAAACTGTTGTCATTTCTTACGTGATAAGAGCACTAGGAGCGTATTTTGTTCCTCTATTTTATCTTTGACTCTGATTCCGTAGTGAAATTGCAAGTTCAAGTGTTAGTCACTCAGCTGTGTCTGACTCTTTGCAACCCCATGGACTGTAACCTCCAACCATGGAATTCTCCAGGCAAGAATACTGGAGTGGAGAAATAAACCAATGCACTATGGGTACCTTATTTTTGACAAAGGCAAGAATATTAAATGGGGTAAAGACAGCCTCTTCAATAAATGGTGCTGGGAAAACTGGACAGATACATGTAAAAGAGTGTTAGAACACTTCCTAACACATACACAAGGATAAACTCAAAACAGATTAAAGACCTACATGTAAAACCAAAACCTATAAAACTCTTAGAGGAAAACATAGGCAGGACACTCGATGACATAAATCAAAGCAAGATCCACTATGACCCACCTCCTAGAGGTAACGGAAATAAAGACAAAAGTAAACAAGTGGGACATGATTAAACTTAAAAGCTTTTGCACAGCAAAGGAAACTACAAGCAAAGTGAAAAGACAACCCTCAGAATGGGAGAAAATAACAGCAAATGAAACAACTGACAAAGGATTCATTTCCAAAATATACAAGCAGCTCATACAACTCAATGCTAGAAAAACAAACAACCCAAACAAAAAGTAGGAAAAAGACCTAGACATTTCTTCAAAGAAAACATACAGATGGCTAATAAACACACGAAAAGATCCTCAACATCGCTCATTATTAGAGAAATGCAAATCAAAACCACAATGATATATATCACCTCACACAGGTCAGAATGGCCATCATCAAAAAGTCTACAAACAATAAATGCTGGAGAGGGTGTGGAGAAAAGAGAATGCACTTGCACCATTGGTGGGAATGTAAATTGATAAAGCCACTATGGAAGACAGTATGGAGATTCCTTAAAAAACTAGGAATAAAACCATCATATGACCCAGCATGGAACAACAGACTGGTTCCAAATAGGAAAAGGAGTACATCAAGGCTGTATATTGTCACCCTGCTTATTTAACTTATATGCAGAGTACATCATGAAAAATGCTGGGCTGGATGAAGCACAAGCTGGAATCAAGACTGCCGGGAGAAATAACAATAACCTCAGATATGCAGATGACACCACCCTTATGGCAGAAAGTGAAGAAGACCTAAAGAGCCTCTTGATGAAAGTGAAAGAGGAGTGAAAAGGTTGGCTTAAGCTCAACATTCAGAAAACTAAATTCATGGCCTCTGGTCCCATCACTTCATGGCAAATAGATGGAGAAACAGTGGAAACAGTGTCAGACTTTATATTTTTGGGCTCCAAAATCACTGCAGATGGTGACTGCAGCCATGAAATTAAAAGATGCTTGCTCTTTGGAAGGAAAGTTATGATCAACCTAGACAGCACATTAAAAAGCAGAGATATTACTTTGCCAACAAAAGGCCATCTAATTAAGGCTATGGTTTTTTCAGTAGTCATGTATGGATGTGAGAGTTGGATTATACAGAAAGCTGAGGGCCAAAGAATTGATGCTTTTGAACTATGGTGTTGGAGAAGACTCTTGAGAGTCCCTTGGAATGCAAGGAGATCCAACCAGTCCATCCTAAAGGAGATCAGTCTTGAGTGTTCATTGGAAGGACTGATGTTGGAGCTGAAACTCCAGTACTTTGGCCACCTGATGCGAAAAATTGACTCATTGGAAAAGACCCTGATGCTGGGAAAGATTGAAGGCAGGAGGAGAAGGGGATAACAGAGGATAAGATGATTGCATGGCATCACTGACTCGATGGACATGAGTTTGAGCAAGCTCCGGGAGTTGGTGATGGACAGGGAGGCCTGGCGTGCTACAGCCCATGGGGTCGTGAAGAGTCGGCCATGACTGAACAACTGAACTGAACTGAGCATAGATGACATTAATAATTAAAAAAAAAAAGATAAAAGTCCTCTGGTTTCAAGAAGCTTACAGAGAAGTGTGGAAATTCAGACATGTAAAGATTAAAGCTGGAAACAATACCATGTAAAATCTAAAAAAAGAGAAAGAAGGAAGAGAGGAGAAGAAGATGAGTGGAAAGAAAGAATAGAATTGTTCCTCCCTGAGGAAATTCATACTTTAATTCTCTAGAATATAGGTAAAATTAATTATAATTTAAGGCAGAATAAACTCAAGTAAAATACATGCCAAGTATGAATCAATATGTCTGGGAACATGAGAAAAACAGATTAATCCCATTTGTGAGGAATCATACAAAGCTTAATGGAAAGAGATTCCTCCAGGCAATATCATTTCTGATACGATTCAATCCATCTCTAAACAAAGGAAAGAGCAAGGAAATTTGGAAATTATAAGATTAAGTGAGAGCAATGGAAGACTTCTAATACCAATTACTGTCTCGGAAGTAATGAGATGCGAACTCTTTTTATCTTCCCATCATCAAATCTTTATCTGAGCATCTACGCATAGTTTCCACCTATGTGCCGATCAGAGAGGACACTCACTCACTTCTCTTAAGGGCCAGTTTCCCCACTGGCATTCAGAATTTGATTCTCTCTCATTTCTTCAAGTACTTGAGTCCAGCAATAACCACCTCCATGGGACATTATCAATTTCTCTGTCACCACTGAATTATTCCCAGCAGCAAATAAACATACTTTAATATTGTCCATCTAATGTTCTCCTCCAGTTGCTGCTTCTTTGCTCCTCAGTTAACATTTCTTAAAAGAATGGTCTACACAGTCTCTGCTTTATCGACTCCCATTCTGTCTTCAACCCTGAAACGGCACTCATCTAGGAAACCAAAGGACAGCATCCTGCCAATTTTCTGTCCTCGTTTTACTCATTCGCTCAATAGCATGTGACTGCTTATCACTCCTCTTTCTTAAAATGCTTCCTGTGAGATTTCCTGACATACTCTCTTCAGGGTCTCAGGTACTTAGCTATACTCTCTCTCCAGGTGATTGTACCAAATCTGACAGTTTAGAACAAACACGGCTTTTACCCTGAACTCTCCCCAGAGCTCAAGACTCAAATATCCAATTGCTTACTTCTCAGCCACATTCATATAGAAAACTCAATTCCAGTAGTCCTCATCTCATTAAAAAGCTCTACCAGCATCTGCACAGTGGCTATAAGCAGCGACACAGAAGTGATTTCTAAGTTCTCACTTACACCACATCTAATCCCTCACCATGTTGTGCTGAATCTACTTCTAAAATATATCCTAAATCTGTCCACTGCTTGCACTCCCATTATTACAACTTTTAAACCAATTCAAGGATTAGACTGAAGTGGCTTTAATGCCAGGTGGCCTATGATCACATAAACAAACCAAAATCTAAGCCTGTAAATACTTCGAGGTTTCAACACTGAAACCTAAGGACAACTAATCCCAATAGCCAACTGAGCTTTATTTTTATTTTTTGGCAAGTCTTTCCCACTTTTATTCTTTTTTTCTGCTTGGTTCCCGAATGAAGCAATCACTTTATCTTTCTTTCCTGCAACACCGACTTCATTCCCACTTCCTCGAAGACTGAGGAGAGCCCAGGGGAGGAGGGGAGGATTCTCCACCAGCCACAGCTCCCAAAGGAAGTGTCAGGGCTGTGAAAGGAAGCCGGGTCTGGACAGAAGATCAGCTTCTGGCCCCTGTGGGTGAGATCTTCAGGGATCAGGATGCGAGGGCAAAGTCTTCCCTTCACCGTTGTCACTTCCATTCTTTCCCAGAGCCTCAGGTGCGGTCCAACAGGTCATGTTTCTTGTATATCTTTTCTGGATTCCCTTCCTTCATGGCTGTGTATCTGGCTAATGTAAAGAGATAGTCGCTGAGTCTGTTTAAGAACTTGACCACGTTTGCATCGGTCTCACCCATCTGGACAAGAGGCACCACATGTCTCTCAGTTGGTGACACAGAGCCCGACAGAAGTGCAGTGTGAGGCTGCTCTTGCCTCCTGATGGGGCATAGTCTCTGGGTGTTGTCACTCAGTTGTGTCCGACCCTTTGTGACCCTACGGACTGCAGCCCGCCAGGCTCCTCTGTCCATGGGATTCTCTAGGCAAGAATAAGGCAGGATGAAAGCAGTGAGTGGGGGCAGCTGGTGAGAATATCTGTCGATCTACTGCTCCAGCTCCAGGATGGGACCCGCCTTGAACATGGCATGTTTTAAGTGAGCTTCCTGGCTGAGGAACACGGAGTCATAAGGGCAGAGCCGATGTCCTGCAGGGAGCACTGGATTTTCTGAAGCTCTTCCACAAATGGGTGGCCCTTTTCTGCAATTAATTCTATAGCAAACCCATTGGCTGAACTTAATTCATCTGTAGTTCCCATGGCTTCAAACACCTGGTCGTCTTTGGGTCTTCTTTCTCCAGTGAAGGTGCTAGAAAACCCTCTGTCTCCTGTTTTGGTGTAGATCTTGGGGACCTTGGGAGTCTTCGAGGAAGGCTGTGGCCTGTCCCCGTCTTCCACGCCCTGGGGGCCGTGGCTCTGGAAACGGGGACACAATAGCTTGCGGGCTCCAAGGCACCTGTGCAAGCCAAGGCAACCTCCCAGGCCTCACACAGCCATGCCCCAGGCCTCTCATCCAGGAGCCCAGATCAGATGAGATCAGATCAGTCGCTCAGTCATGTCCGACTCTTTGTGACCCCATGAACTGCAGCACGCCAGGCCTCCCTGTCCATTACCAACTCCCGGAGGTCACTCAGACTCATATTCATCGAGTCAGTGATGCCATCCAGCCATCTCATCCTCTGTCGTCCCCTTCTCCTCCTGCCCCCAATCCCTCCCAGCATCAGAGTCTTCTCCAATGAGTCAACTCTTCACATGAGGTGGCCAAAATACTGGAGTTTCAGCTTTAGCATCATTCCTTCCAAAGAAATCCCAGGGTTGATCTCCTTCAGAATGGACTGGTTGGATCTCCTTAGCCAATCAGTAACTTCCTTGTTCTGCTTCGGCCTTTTCTCTCTAGGAGTCTTTCCCCAGCTCCTGCTGGTGAAAAGCTTCTAAATGATCCTAGGCTTGGCCCTAACAAATTTGAATAGATTTTGCTCAATGAAAACCCTCCTAAAATGTTTAGTATGCCTCGGTTTATCTTGTAACACGATCCTAGTATAGGCCACAATCTCCTCTTCCTTGAACTGAAGAGTGTTAAATTGCTATACAGTCTTTCTCAAAGTTAAGTGGTAAAATGTATTGAGAAGGTAGAACATCCTTAAAACTCCTTATGCTCTTTGACCATAATAGTTCTTTTACTGAGAATTAGCCTTGAAGACATGGACTTCACAGGCTTGTTTTTTGTTGTGTTCCCCCTTTTGGTGCATTGCCTGGCACTTAATAAATCATCCCTTCTTCTCCTCCTTTGATAGGAATATTGACCAGTTTTAAACCAAACATAGGAAGAACTGCATTGATACATCTTTAGTTGGGACTGTACTTTCTTCCTCTCTCCTTTTCCTTTTTTATAGAGTTATAGTGGCAACCCACTCCAGTATTCTTGCCTGGAGAATCCCAAGGACAGCGGAGCCTGGTGGGCTGCCATCTATGGGGTCACACAGAGTCGGACACGACTGAAGTGACTCAGCATAGCATAGCATAGCATAGCATAGAGTGATAACTTGCCTTTTAAAATCCATTCTCAAAATAAATAAATAAATAAAATCCATTCTCACGTTCTTTCTAGCTTAACATCTCAGTCACTTGTTTCTCTAATTAATATCCTAAACTACTTACTGAAGGATAGTAGAATATAGCACCCAAAAATGTGCCTCTTTTGCATAAGGATTACTTTGAGAAACTATAAACACAGGCATTCTGAACACAGAGTGGAAGCTATCTTTTGTAAGAGAAACAGACATTAGAATGGGGTTCTATACCAGGAAAAAGCCATCTATCATTAGGGACAACTTTTTCACCTGAGAGACTTATGTCTACCAACCAGCTCCTCCTCTCACCTTCTCTTGAGTTACCTTTTGCCCCAGAAGTATCAGACTCCTCCATCCCTTTTCTAGGCTCAGGATGGTATATGAGCCCCAGCTAACTGGCAGTCTTTGGCATCCCACATCTTTGTGGGGCTCACATATGTATGAAACTAAAATTGCATTTCTTTTCTCCTGTTAATCTGTCAATGCCAATTTAATCCTTAGACCAGTCACAGAACCTATAAGGGCAGAAGGTAAAGCTTTTCCTCCTCTACATTACCATGCTTACAAGACCGTTTAAAAGGCTGGCCTGATCTGAGCTTCTCCCCAACTTGTCATGGAACACTGCTCTTCCTCGCTTGCTCACTATCCCACTTAAGATTAGTGGTCTTCTTTCTGCTCCTTCAGCATGCTAGTTTAATATCTAGATGAGAACTTTTGCAGGACAGGATTAGTTCCTTATCAAGTGGACTCAAGAAAACACCATTCTAAGCTATAGAAAGCCAGTAATAAATGACCATATATTTTATGAATCCATTTATATTAAATAACCAAATTGGCAAATATGTAGAGACAGAAAGTATAAACCACTCCTGCTGGTTACCAGGAGTTTGAGTGCTTTGTTTGGGGGTGTGTGTGTGCATGTGTGTGCCTGTGTGCATGTCCTTACCCAGAAATGGAGAATGACTGTTAAGAGAAAATGGGGTTTCTTTTTGGAGGGAATAATCTCTTTGTGGAGAGAAAGTAGTGATGGTTGCCAATTCTATGTATATGATAAAACCCAGTAAACTGTATACTTTGAAAGCATGACTATTGTGGTATGTGTATATATCAATAAAAGTGAAGTCGCTCAGTCGTGTCTGACTCTTTGCGACCCCATAGACTGTAGCCTACCAGGCTCCTCCGTCCATGGGATTTTCCAGGCAAGAGTACTGGAGTGGGTTGCCATTTCCTTCTCCAGAGGATCTTCCTGACCCAGGGGTTGAACCCAGGTCTCTCGCATTGTAGGCAGACGCTTTACCTTCTGAGCCACCAGGGAAGCCATCAATAAAACTGTCATAAAAAAAGAAAATAACTAAAGACACTAGAAGGTTAATCTTTCCATGCTCCTGCTACTGCTTCTAAGTCTCTTCAGTTATGTCCGACTCTTGGTGACCTCATGGACTGTAGCCCATCAGGCTCCTCTGTCTATGGGCTTCTCCAGGCAGGAATACTGGAGTGGGTAGCTCTGCCGTCCTCCAGGGGATCTTCCTGGGCAGCTCTGCCCTCCTCCAGGGGATCTTCCTGGGCAGCTCTGCCCTCCTCCAGGGGATCTTCCTGGGCAGCTCTGCCCTCCTCCAGGGGATCTTCCTGGGCAGCTCTGCCCTCCTCCAGGGGATCTTCCTGGGCAGCTCTGCCCTCCTCCAGGGGATCTTCCTGACCCAGGGATCAAACCTGCATCTCTTATGTCTTCTGCAGTGGCAGTCAGGTTCTCTACCACTAGCGTCACCTGGGAAGCCCAATCTGTCCATACTTGACTGATTTCCAAAAACGTCATATTTTCAGTCATAATTTATTCTACTTTTTGTTAAGTACTAGGAACACAAAGATGAATGACATGAACCTCCACCCTCAGGAAGTTTCCAGATTAGCAGAGGATGTTCTCCATAAAGCCTTGTCAAATATGTGCAGAACACTTTACTCTTTGGGCATTCAGACAGCATTACAAAAGAGGGGTATATAACATATTTGTAAAAATAAAGAGAAATAGCTCTGAACTGCTAATCAAGAGGATAAACTATTTTTTGACTCTAGTTTTATACACTATACATACTTAAGAACATTTAGTAATCTTGGAGCTACAATCATTACACCAATCATTACTATCAGGAACAAGTTTCCTGAACATCTGCAGCTCAAGTCAGAATAAAGCTTGTTCTCTTTTTTCCCCCTCATCTTCCTTCCCCTTGTCTCTATTCTATTTCCTGTTGACTTGTGATAATCAGGTAAAAAAGTGATGGGTCCTGACTGATACTGGACAGCTCAGTGATGGGATAAGCCTAGTGTTTTCTGACACATTTCCTCCATGAGATGCCTCATGTGGAACAAGACAATAGCCTACTAACTTCTGAATTCTAAGCACCTGCCACGTGGTAGGAGGTGTCCAGTGAGTAAAGACAGTATTTCTATTGCACTGACATTACATAAAGCAGGCTTTGACTGTACTAATACCACTTTAATTCCTTCCCTTCCGGAGACCTCATCCTTTTACTTTGTGACAATATATAACCATATGTGACAAATAAACGGATATCTCATGATTCACCTGAATTTTGGAAATGGACAGGAGAAAATAAGAGGGAAGAATGGACAAATGGTGTCATTCCAACTCTTTTAAATGAAACTTATTTTCTTGACAACTGAGTTGAAGTTTGTACATAAAATAACCTTGCTTGTAAAAGGAAGAAAGCTAAAGAAAGCTGCTAGGTTGAAAGCAACTCAGATATAGTTTAGTTGCAATTGTTTACCAACCAAGAGCCTCTTCGTATCAATCTCCATTTTCAGACTGACTTTAGGGTCTTGGGCAAATCACTTAACCCTCCTTCAACTTCATTTTCCTCCTTTCTAAAAGTGGAATAATAATCATCTCTAACCTGTCTATGTTACAGGACTGTAACATAGTTAAATGGGAAAAGAAGTATGAAACAAGGCACTAATAATCCAGAGCACAATATATTATTACTATTTGTGCACAGCTTCCATTCATTTCAAGGCTTATACACTTAATGCCCCATTCACACACTGGAACTGTGTTGGTGTCTCTTACCTATAAAGTATCACATTGTATTTTTCTCAGAGAAGGAAATGATCTTACTGACCCTTTATTGAAAGTATTGATACATCCCAATTCCCTAATATTCTTAAATCTTCAAAAATAGTAAGCTACTTGCTAAATTCTCAGGTTCCAGTATTATGATTCCTTGATAAATTCAACCCCAATTGTAACAAAAAGGTATCAGAAGAAGTTTTTCCAAAAGTTCTATTGCAACTATGAATGGTAAGTTTCAATTCTTTGGGTCATCACAATGGAAACTGAAGTTGTCTTCCTGGTAATAAAAAACCACTCACCTTTGCTGCACAGGCTCGTATCACCTCCTAAAAGAAATACAATAAAATAAGTAAAGAGATATTCATAATTTCATTTAAAAATATCAAATTCTTTTTAACACATTCAACTATTAATCTTTTAAAAACCAAAATCAACATCCGGGAGAGTGTTTTTAAATCTATTACATGCAGGTATCACTCTGCACTGTTTCCAATGAGATGGGGAGAGGGTAAAATTAAGAGACTTGGTGACATGACTTTGGAAAATCTAACTTGCCAAAAGAAAAGGCACTGATAAAAAAGACTCTGGAGGGTCTACATGTATCTGCCTATGTCTCCTCACAGGAGAAAAGTTTATCTCCTCAATAAACTTAACATAAACACTGAAATTTGTACTGGAACACTAACATATCTAAAAGACACACTCTGAACTGCAGTATAGAATTATCTCTATAAATAACAATACCCATACATATAATTCTCATATTAATAATTTACTCCAGCTGCTAAGTCGCTTCAGTCGTGTCTGACTCTGTGCGACCCCACAGACAGAAGCCCACCAGGCTCCCCTGTCCCTGGGATTCTCCAGGCAAGAATACTGGAGTGGGTTGCCATTTCCTTCTCCAATGCATGAAAGTGAAAAGCGAAAGTGAAGTCGCTCAGTCGTGTCCGACCCCTAGCGACCCCATGGACTGGAGCCTACCAGGCTCCTCCGTCCATGGGATTTTCCAGGCAAAAGTACTGGGGTGGGGTGCCATTACCTTCCCCGAAGAGGAAATCTAATAATAAACACTTCTGAAGAGTAAAGTATATGACTGGAGGAGCTAAAGAAAGTAATTACCTACAACTCATGGGATAAGACCAAGAAAAAGTCACTTTTGAAAAAAGAAATTAGTCAAAGTCAACATAAAATACATGACTTGGAAATTTGCTGCTAAACAGACACAAATAATACTCACGTCCAATTAAGGCTAAACAGCATATATCATCAGTCTAGTATAGAACCAGAGAAAAATGGTAACAATGTGGAGTTTAGAGAAAAAGAGAACTGAAAAAGAAGAACGTCTTTTTTTTTCAAATCCAGAAATTGTGAAGGGACATACCCTACATCTAAAAGATATTAATAATCTCAGTCACTAAAAGGAGGCAGCAAAACTGATGGGCGTGGGATTCTGACGGCCTGGACTAAGTCTCAGCTCCAGTGTTTTCATTTGTGTAAGACTGGCAACATTGCTTGATCTCTGAAAGCCTCAACTAGAATCTTCTCTAAAATGGGGATAATACTAGCATCTATGTTATAGGATGGTTTTGAGGGTTAAATACAACGAACATGTAAAACACTTAACACAGTACTGGGAATTCATTATGTCAGTTACTAACCATAATTAAATAGATGCTGCGGCTGTTGCTGCTGCTGCTAAGTCGCTTCAGTCCTGTCTGACTGTGCGACCCCATAGATGGCAGCCCACCAAGCTCTGCTGTCCCTGGGATTCTCCAGGCAAGAACACTGGAGTGGGTTGCCATTTCCTTCTCCAATGCATGAAAGTGAAAAGTGAAAGTGAAATCGCTCAGTCGTGTCTGACTCCCAGCGACCCCATGGACTGCAGCCTACCAGGCTCCTCCGTTCATGGGATTTTCCAGGCAAGAGTACTGGAGTGGGTTGCCATTGCCTTCTCTGAAATAGGTGTTCAGATCAGATCAGATCAGTCGCTCAGTCGTGTCCGACTCTTTGCGACCCCATGAACCGCAGCACGCCAGGCCTCCCTGTCCATCACCAGCTCCCGGAGGTCACTCAGACTCGCATCCATCGAGTCAGTGATGCCATCCAGCCATCTCATCCTCTGTCGTCCCCTTCTCCTCCTGCCCTCAATCCCTCCCAGCATCAGAGTCTTCTCCAATGAGTCAACTCTTCGCATGAGGTGGCCAAAATACTGGAGTTTCAGCTTTAGCATCATTCCTTCTAAAGAAATTCCAGGATTGATCTCCTTCAGAATGGACTGGTTGGATCTTCTTGCAGTCCAAGGGACTCTCAAGAGTCTTCTCCAACACCACAGTTCAAAAGCATCAATTCTTCAGCGCTCAGCCTTCTTCACAGTCCAGCTCTCATATCCATACATGACCACAGGAAAGACCATAGCCTTGACTAGGCGAACCTTTGTTGGTAAAGTAATGTCTCTGCTTTTGAATATGCTATCTAGGTTGGTCATAACTTTCCTTCCAAGGAGCAAGCGTCTTTTAATTTCATGGCTGCAGTCACCATCTTCAGTGATTTTGGAGCCCAGAAAAACAAAGTCTGACACTGTTTCCACTGTTTCCCCATCTATTTCCCATGCAGTGATGGGACCAGATGCCATGATCTTCGTTTTCTGAATGTTGAGCTTTAAGCCAACCTTTTCACTCTCCACTTTCACTTTCATCAAGAGGCTTTTTAGCCCCTCTTCACTTTCTGCCATAAGAGTGGTGTCATCTGCATATCTGAGGTTATTGATATTTCTCCCGGCAATCTTGATTCCAACTTGTGTTTCTTCCAGTCCAGCATTTCTCATGATGTACTCTGCATATAAGTTAAATAAACATGGTGACAATATGCAGCCTTGACGTACTCCTTTTCCTATTTGGAACCAGTCTGTTGTTCCATGACCAGTTCTAACTGTTGCTTCCTGACCTGCATACAGATTTCTTAAGAGGCAGATCAGGTGGTCTGGTATTCCCATCTCTTTCAGAATTTTCCATAGTTTATTGTGATCCACACAGTCAAAGGCTTTGGCATAGTCAATAAAGCAGAAATAGATGTTTTTCTGGAACTCTCTTGCTTTTTCCATGATCCAGCGGATGTTGGCAATTTGATCTCTGGTGTTAACTATCGCCAATTACTGTAAGATGAAATCTCCAGTGGGGTAGAGAAAATTAATCACTTTTTTTCTAAAACTGGCATATAGTATTTTATTTAATTTTTTAACTTCTATTTAAAAATTTTTCAGCCACACCATATACAGTACATGGGATTCTTAGTTTCCCAACCAGGGATCAAACCTGTGCCCCCTACATTGGAAGCACAGAATCTTATTCCACTGGGCCACCAGGGAAGTCTCTAAAGCACTTTTTAAACCCATTCAAACCCTATGACTCTGTGATCACTGACCTAGACAGCAGGTAAATTTTTAAAAGGGAGAGTGGTCTTGAGTGCTCAGGCAGCTGAAGACATATACTTTTCATAATAAGATATTTAAGTTTATAGGTCAACTTTTTGTAGAACCGCTTACTCTTAGCTGGTACCCCAGATTCTGAGGAGCTCTGGATATACTGAAAAGACCAAATTTCTGAGTCTGAAACCTTATAATGAGCAGTGTCACTGCTCTCAAGATTCTGTCTACCTGTGAGGTCTTCGCTGGGTTGCAGAGCCTTGTAGGTGATGCTGCAGCAGTAGCACAGTGCTGGCTCTGTTAAGTATGAAACAGCTGAGTTTTATTATGAGTAAATGATAAAGCTACCAAGAACAGCAAATTATCTATTTTTGGCAACTTTTACTCATTCACGGGTAAACACCTATGAAATGTCTCCGGAGCTGAACTTACTATGCAAAATTCACACATACACAAATCACACCCTAAAATTGAACTATATTTTCTTAGAAAAACATTCCCTCTGTGGTTACAAAGAAAGAAGTATATTCAGGGATACAGTCTTATATAAGATAGAAGTAATACAGTTTTCTCTATTGGTCTTCTACATAGAAGACCAATGACTAAGTCTCTTACAAACTAACAGAAATCAAACAGAAAAAGGAATTTGGGGTCTATTAAAATGGAGAAGACTCTTGAGAGTCCCGTGGACAGCAAGGAGATCAAATCAGTCAATCCTAAAGGAAATCAACCCTTAATATTCATTGGAAGGACTGATGCTGAAGCTGAAGCTCCAATACTTTGACCACCAGATGCAAAGAGCCAACACATTGGAAAAGACCCTGATGCTGGGAAAGATTGAGGGCAGGCGGAGAAGGAGGTGACAGGATGAGATGGTTGGATGGCATCACCGACTCAATGGACATGAGTTTGAGCAAATTCCAGAAGACAGGAAAGGACAAGTAAGCCTGACATGCTGCAGTCCATGGGATTGCAAAGAGTTGGACAAGACTTAGTGACTGAACAGTAACAGACAAAACACAGTTCAGGAAATATGAGAAAAGGCACTGTGACCTAAGGTGGGAATCTAGTTAACCTGAATGCCTACAAATGTAAAAAGAATGGAGCTTCCATGGGAACAAAGACGGCATTTTGTTTTTACTCCCATACATACTAACATTCTGAGAGAAAACAATCTGCAGAGAACATTTGAAAAAAAGTTCAAAGAATTCTCTTAACACGGGAAATATATGGTTTTACAAAACCGCAGCACATAGACAAGGCTTTCATTTCCAAAGGAAGCCTCGATCTACCTCAATCCCAAAGTGTACATCTGAATAATTTTTAAAAGGAAAGTTTAGCAAAAGCTAAATAAATCAATGATTCTAAGACAATTAAGCTTTTCTCTTATAATAAAGTATCAATTTACTTCCCCCTTGCCTTTGATTTCATATCTTAAAAAATATTTTTCTGAAATATATTAAAAAAATTTTTCCTGTACATCTACTTTCATTTGTTCTTACATCCTTTCATTTATCTGAGGATGACAGCTATGAAAGATGATGCAGGTAAAAAGCTCCAAGACCAAGGTGATTCCAGAATGTTAAGCTTTACAGTGTAAAGACTGACAGGCTGTAGGGAATTTCTTTTTATATGTCTGTCTGTGAGTTGCTCTTAGGTCTGCAGATGAAGTCATATTGCCATGCAATATTTTAGACAAGGCCACCTTTTTTTCCCCCTACTGAATACATATTTCTTTCTAAGTTTTAAAACTCCATTTATCTATTCATACTTCCTCTTAAAATTTGGAACACCATGCATTATTCAGTTATTTTAAAATGTTAAAATATACAGAATTACAACATTGAAATCATTAATTTATAATCATATATTCTATAATTTATAGAGAAATATAAAAAAAATTTCCCTCATATTCCAACTAAACCTAACCCCCCTTGCCTATGTGATCTGCATACCTCACACTCTATAACTATAAAAAAGGAAAAGGAGAGAGGAAGAAAGTACAGTCCCAACTAAAGATGTAACAATGCAGTTCTTCCTATGTTTGGTTTAAAACTGGTCAATATTCCTATCAAAGGAGGAGAAGAAGGGATGATTTATTAAGTGCCAGGCAATGCACCAAAAGGGGGAACACAACAAAAAACAAGCCTGTGAAGTCCATGTCTTCAAGGCTAATTCTCAGTAAAAGAACTATTATGGTCAAAGAGCATAAGGATTTTTAAGGATGTTTAACCTTCTCAATACATTTTACCACTTAACTTTGAGAGACTGTATAACAATTTATCACTAACAGAATACCACAGGACTTTTAACCAAGCACTGTCCTCATTTTCATCATCTATTTTCTAGTTTTGCAGCAAATATCTGGTTTTGGTGGCACTACCTTTCTTAGAAGTGAGATGGAACTTTAAAATACGTTTATGAAACACTTGTACCTACTCTTTATGGAAGTACATGTTTATTTCTTTTATCTATTTCCTAATTGAAGTCTCACTACTTTATTATTTAGTTCTTGCATATTAAGAAGGCTGTTTCTTTTATATTTTAAGTATTTTTCCATGTTGGTTGGTTGTCGTACGTGTGTGTGCCTACATGCTGTATATGTGCATATAGACACATACTTTTGAAATAGAGAAACAGGTCTTGGGCTGATAGTTACAGAATCTATCAGGCCAGGAAAACATAATAGATTATCCTAAGTTTAGTTTGCTTACTGAAGTTAGTGATTTTAAAACAAGTACAGGCAAGTAACTATACCTGTAGAAGAGGGCCTAGTTTTAAGTAACTACTGGAACTGCCTAGTGGTTCAGGTGGCAAAGAATCTGCCTGCAATGCGGGAGACCTGAGTTCAATCCCTGGGTTGGGAAGATCCTCTGGAGAAGGGCATGGCAATCCATTCCAGTATTCTTGCCTGGAGAATCTACATGGACAGAGGAGCATGGCGGGCTATAGTCCATGGGGTCACAAAGAGTTGGACATGACTGAGTCACTAACACTCACTTTTTCCATTCAGTTAATATTTATTGGCATGGGTGTGTAAAACAGGATTGAAATGGTTTTAAAGTTTCCAACTTGTCTACTGCATAAAACAAAATAAACATACTGTGACAGAATCAATTCTCTGTTTCACTTGTTGTATCTTCATTGAAGAATGTTCAGTGGGGACATAGTCATCAATCTGAAAGGATCCTTGATGAGGCAGTTTAGGGCTAGTGCATAAAGCACCTTGACTTTGGTGTATTCCAGGTAATGGAAAGGTTCTGTTGTAGCGTCTGAACATTTCAGCCTCCTGCTGGGCAACTGGGAAAAAAAAACAAGTCCATGATTAGTTAATCATCACAGTAAAAGCACAATGGAAAAATTAAGCCTTGAAATGGAAGCATTAAACACATGATCAGAAAGTGCATAAAACATTTTAAATATTGCATAATAATAATACAACATGACTGACAAAACCATAAAGAAGGAAATGAACTAATTTCACAGGTAACCTCATGTCAGGCAGTATAACAGAGCCTGGAAGGCCATGCATTATCTTGGACTGGTAAATGTAACATACTGGAATGGGATCCTAGCTTTAAAGAGATACATATAGAAAACACAGTACAAAAAAACACAAAATAGAATTAAAGAAAATACAAAAACAATAAAAATGATTATTCACAAACCTATCTTTTAAAACAACTGTTTTCACATTTCTATGCCCCTCCTAATCTTTATCCATATGTACATTTTATGTAAGGTTATGAGTGTAAACACAATTTAACAGTTTTTCAATTTAAATGTTTTTTCTATTTCTACCACTGTATAATTACCATTTATAAATGCCTTATAATATCTCATTGAAAGAAGCACCACAGTTTATTTATGTATTCTCCTATTGTTAAATACTTACAATGTTTTCTGTTTTCCCTCATTATAGACCATATGTAAGTAAAGAAAAGTGAAAGAAAGTGCTAAATTGCTCAGTCTGTGTCCGACTCTTTGCGACTCTATGGACTACAGCCCACCAGGCTTGTCTGTACATGGAATTCTCCAGGCAAGAATATTGCAGCGGGTTGCCATGACCTCCTCCAGGGGATCTTCCTGACCCAGGGATCAAACTCATGTCTCCTGCATTGCAGGCAGTTTCTTTAGTGTCTGAGCCACCTGGGAAGTATGTGAGTAAGTGCTTTCGTAATTTGTTTTTTTAAAGGAGGTTTTCCTTTGGATTGTTCTCCAGAGTGAAAAAGATGGCTCAGAAGTTGAATATTTTTGATGACAGTGACGATGAGGAGGAAGGGAAGGAGGAGGAAGGAAATAGCACCTCTATTGTAACTCTGTGATTTTCAGGATGCTTTCACAGGCATCTCATTTGATCATTTAAAATAAATGGATTTGAAATTTTTAAAATGCCTGTAAGTACAAAGGAGAAAAAAGTAATCATTTTAAATAGTATTTCCTTGATTATATAATTACGCAACTTAAAAATCCATAGAAGAAAAAATGGTAATTTTGGACTTCATAAAAATTTCAGTCTGTTCTTTAAAGCTCTTAGACAGAAAAGAAGCCAAAGACAGGGAGAAATACTTGCAAGTCATATATCTGATAGAGCACCATGTGTATCAAGGAAACCTAATTCTTAAAGTTCAATAATCAGAAAACAAACAAGCCCATTTTACAAGTGGGCAAGAGATTTGAACATACAATTCACTGAAAAAGAAATATGGATGGTAAGTGAGCACACAAAAAGGTGGTTACCATCATTAGTCATTAAACATAAGCAAATTAAAATCAAAATGAAATAGCCCTCTACCCAATTACAAAGGCTAAAATTAAAAGGATTAGCCATTTCAAATTTTGAAAAGATACAGAGATACTGAAACATAGACTACTGGTAAAAAAATTAAATGATACAACCAGTTTAGACAACAGTTTGGCAGCTTCTTAAAACATATGTCTGCAAAGAGATCCAGCCCTTCTACTCTTGGGAATTTACTCAAGAGAAATAAAAACATATGTTTATATAAACATATGTATGTAGATGAATATTCATAGCATCTTTATTTGTAGTAGCTAAAAACGAAATAAAACTCAAATGCCCATCAACAGGTGAATGGAAAAGCAAACCATGATATAGCAGTACAATAAAATAATACTCAGAAATAAAAAAGAACTATTGATAAACTCTAAAACACAAAGTAAGATGAACTTCAAAGTAAGTATGAGTGAAAGAATCCAGAACAACAAAAAAAATGAGTATATGGCATATACTGTTTTGCTTATATACAAATCTATAAAATTCAAATTAATTCAGTGTTTGCCTCATGGGAGGAGGAGGTAGGGAGATGACTAAGGAGCACAAAGTAACTCTGGGGGATGATGGATATGTTCATTATCTTGATTGAGGTGATAGTCTTACAAGTATATAACTATGTCTTGACTTATCAGTGTGTACTTTTAAAATATATGCAGTTTAGGGGGACTTCCCTGGAGGTACAGTGATTAAAATTTTGCCTTACAATGCAAGGTGTACAGGTTGGATCTCTGGTTAGGGAGCTAAAATCCCACATGCCTAGAGGCCAAAAAACCAAAACATAAAACAGAAATGATATTGTAACAAATTCAATAAAAACTTTAAAATGGTCCACACTAAAAAAAAAAAAGTCTAAAAAGAAAAAATATATATACAGTTATTGTCAGTTATACCTCAATAAAACTGCTAACAGAAAGTGATAGAAGGGGTTATTATTCAGAATCTCCATCAAATCAATTAAAAATAAATAATCCAACAGAAAAATGGGCAAATGACCGTTATAGAAAAATCACAAAACAAGAACTATATAGCCAACCTTGCTAATAATTAAAGCAGAAATAAGGAGAAAAAGGCAAATTGGAAAGTGCTGTTTCTTTTATTGCCTATTCTACTAACCCACTGTACCTCAGGATAATTTTTTCTCAAGGAATAAACTGAGTAAGGGTAGGCAGGTGTGTACTAAAGTATTGCTTAAAATAATTAAAAACATATAACAGTGGAATTGTGCAACAACAGTTGTTTAAATGAATCAGTGTATTCATTTAATGAAATGGAATGCAGCCACTAAAATTATGTACATATGTATAATTATCACGATGGAAAGTTTCTCACAATATATTATTAATCAGAAGAAAAAAAGTTTATAAAGCAATATCATGAATATACAAAAAGATGATCACTTTTTTAAAAGTCATCAACCTTGGTTTCAAGAAGTATGGACTTGAGAGAGCATGTATAAACAATTTTAGGTCTTTGATCTTTATATTCATGTACTACTTCATTCACAGGTTCTAAGCGAGGAATAGCTCAAGGACAATAGGGCTCTCTGCCTGCAGACTTGGAGCGGTAAGAACCAGGGGACAAAACTGAAGAAGACCACCTTACCACTCACCCTTGTAGTGACACACATTCCTCAGCACCAATTACTGTTCTCAGTTGGAAGTGTAGCTGTGTCAACACTTAGATTTTTGTGGGTCTATTATTTTTCAGTACACAGTTTGGACTCCTTTTCCTAACACTCAGAACATTTATCTACCTCAAATAGAAGACTGTTTAAAGAACAAAGAGAAACTTTGAAGCCGTAGAAGAAAAGTGCTCAAAGACTGGAGGTTTAACACTAGTATCAGTCAGGCATGAACGAATCAGGATGTAAAAATCATGTTCCATGATCTTTGCCTATTTGCTTTTAAAAATTGTCCTCTCCTTACTGTGTAGCCTAGGGAACTCGGCTCAGTGCCATGTGGCAGGCTGGGTGGTGGGAGTTTGGGGGAGAATGGATCCATGTATTTGTATGGCTGACTGACTTTGCTGTCCACCTGAAACTATCACACTGTTAATTGGCTAATTGGCTATACTCCGATACAAAATAAAAAGTTAAAAAAATAAAATTGGCCTCTTAACATTTCATCGGGTTCTGCTACTATGAATGGAAAGTAAAACTGGGTTTCACTAACCAATGGCATCTTCTGACTCCTTATGTCGTTTAGTCACTAAGTTGTGTCTGACTCTTGTGACCCCGTGGACTATAGCCTGCCAGGCTCCTCTGTCCATAGGATTTCCCAGGCAAGAATACTGGAGTGGGTTGCATTTCCTTCTCCACGGGATCTTCCCAATGCAGGGATCGAACCCTTGTCTCCTGCATTGGCAGATGGATTCTTTACCACTGAGCCAACAAGGAAGCCCACAAATACATATTAGTCAACCATGATTTCACTTCATTAGAAGCACCAATGCTAATATAAGCAACAGCTATACAGAACAGTAGGATTTTGGTAACATTTTATTCCTTTTGCCAGACTCTATTTTTTAAGCATTATGCTATGCTAAACATTTTTCCTTTTTTTAAAAAAAGAGTTATCTAACTAGTAAAATTACAAAAGGCATTGCCTAAATATTTCTTTATTTTTCCAAGCATTAAGATGCCTTTCAGAAAGGATTAAAAAGGCCTAAATGGATGCAGATAACAAAAATAAATCCCATGCAATTATGAATTCTTATTTCTATTGTCTAAAGGGAATTTTCTGTAGAAAAGCTATCTGACTAGATTTCAAGGAGTCAAATTAACACCCTAGTTTATCTTAAACTCCTCTAGTTCTGTGAAGAGTCATAAAACAATCTCCAGTAATATTCATGTGAAGTGAAAGTGAAGTCGCTCAGTTGTGTCCAACTCTTTGCGACCTCATGGACTGTAGCCTACCAGGCTCCTCTGTCCATGGGATTTTCCAGGCAACAGTACTGGAGTGGATTGCCATTTCCTTCTCCAGGGGATCTTCCCAACCCAGGGATCGAACCCGGGTCTCCCGCATTGTAGACAGGCGCTCTACCATCTGAGCCACCAGGGAAGTCCAGTAATATTCATAAAGACCCAGTTTCTCAGATACTACAAATAGGCTGCTGACTAGTTATTGTATTCTTTCCCCTCCTCTACCCACTAGAAATATCTATTTGTACAAGACTGTGCAGATTATTTCATTATAAAATTATAATAGGTGGTTTCTGAAATTCCTTTAAGCTCTATGCTTCTAACACTTAAAGCTTTCTAAATCATTATTATATAGGCCACAGTTAGAGTACGATGTTGCAATTTGATAACTGTACCTCTTCACTTTGCCATTTTCTCTTCGTGTTAATTTAGCTCTAACCTAACTAATTATGTTGAAAACTCACAGTTCTAACAGTCTCATCCCTATCCTTCCATGACTCTGAGCAGTGCACTAGAGCAGGCCCTGGGAATACACACTGCCTGCCTTTTGGGGGTCTGAAGTTTTGGAGGTCAACAAGAAATTCCTGCTGTGTGCTTAGTGGTACTGCAAAGCAATGGACAGGTGCTGAGAACACAAAGGTGACAACTGTATTTGCTTAACGGAAATGTCATTTCCTTTCCGTCCTATATCCATCAATACTTCTAAATTTATCTTTTTTCATCTAAAATTTGGGATTCTACATTTTACATAATTTAAAAATTTCTTAAAATGTTTTCATAACTGACACTCTATCCTGATTTATATATATAAGTTCAGTGCTTTTGTGTATGTTCTGGCCTTAAACAATCATAAAAAATAAAGTGGTTTGCTCAGGAGATTTTTATCTTTATAGGAGGAAGAATGGAGGAAATAAGATATTTTAATCCTGTACCCTTTGCATTTGAAGAGAATACAAAGTTTGTCATTATTAAAATTTGTGTACTTATGTTATTAACTTCATAATAAAAATATAACTAAAAAATAGCAGTCTTTCTCTTACACTATATTAACACTAAGATTTCCTTTTGGTTCAACATTTAATACCTTTGGTCAACATCTGCTATTATATGTAGCCCTGTTACTGTACATAATTATCTTACTGGATACCTTATGCATGCATGCATGCTAAGTCGCTTCAGAGTGTCCAACTCTCTGCGACCCTGTGGATGTAGCCCACCAGGCTCCTCCGTCCATGGGACTCTGCAGGCAAGAATACTGGAGTGGGTTGCCATGCTCTCCTCTAGGGGATTTTCCCAACCCAGGGATTAAACCTGTGTCTTTTTCTGTCTCTGCATTGACAGGCGGGTTCTTCACTACTAGCACCGCCTGGGAAGCCCGGATACCTTATAAATATTTCTATTTCTAATTATGATACTATTACTATAGCTGGTGAGTCTACTGCTCTAGTTTCCTAGCATTCTACAGTTAAGTAGCAGCCTCCCCCGTTTCCTTTCACATTTGCTTCCTGAAGAGAATTTCTGTGGTCTGAATGTCACGTTCCCCTAAAATTTCTATCCTGAAATCCTAACTTCCATGATGACGATATTAGGAGGTGAGGCTTTGGGGAGGTGACTAGGTCATGAGAGCAAAGCCCTCATGAATGGCATTAGTGCCCTTACATAAGAGGCCTCAGAGAGCTCCCTTGCCCCTTCCACCATATGAAGTAACAGCTAAAAGGTGCTATCTATGAACCAGAAAGTGGGCTCTCACTGGACACAGAATCTGTCAGTGCCTTTATCTTGGACTTCCCAGACTTCAAAACTAGACAAATAAATAGTTTACTGCTACAGAAAACAGCTAGGATCTCCCTGCTGTAGACTGCTTCATATATCAGTGCTCCATATGTTTGCTTTATAGTTTCATTTTATCCTTTAATAGAACACTGAGATAAGATAGAAAATTATTTTAATTTTTCAGGTGAAAAAACAGATGTAGAAATGATAAATTTTTTGACCAGTGTCAAATAGAAAGTGATATCATTTTGTCTAGAACCAAAATGCTCTAGTTCCTTCTTCAGTCTTTCCCTCCACACTGTTGTCTATTTCGAACAGTACCATTTTTTTTCCTTTGGGGCATTTTAAAAAGCACCAATGTAAGAATAACGAAATGCCTGGATGAGGAATTCAGCATTCTGGTTTGTGCTCAAACCCATTAAATTGACTACATTTTCCACAGGCCCTGAATCCTTAAATGACACAAGCTTTCTATCAGAGTATTCATCATGTATGTAATATTAAAACAGATGCTTCACGATATGACCAAGAAACAGGTGGCTTTAATATGTCTTAACATTTGGCATGCATGCGTGATAAATCACTTCAGCCGTGTTCAACTCTATGCAATGCTCTGGACCGTACGTAGCCCACCAGGCTTCTCTGTCCAAGGGGTTCTCCAGGCAAGAATACTGGAGTGGGTTGCCATGCTATCTTAATTTCTCCGACTAACCTAATAAAAGAGATCCAAAATGTTAATCTACAATCAGTTATATATGTTACAGCTTAATCTTATCCAAATGTAAGGATTATATTATCCTTATATTATAGAGTATATAAGGATAATATTATCCAAGTATAATATTAATATGTTTTTGAATCACTCACAATTTGTACTTCAAGAACACCAATAAATTATACATAAAACCACAGATGTCAAATTTCAACTAGACATTACTTTATTGCAAAGATATTATAAAAGTAGTTATATTAAAATATTAATTAAAATAAAATTTAATATTACATAATAAAGAAAATTCATATTTTGGACTATACTGAGAATATAATGGCTTAATGTATTATAATTGTCCCCAACATTTGCAAAGGAGTGAACAATTAATAATGATACTAGACAACCAAAGTTTTAATTTTTAGGGGTCTTCCTAAGTATTAAAATTGAAAACAAACACTACATTTCACCACAGGTATATATGGCTACCTTCTTCAGTTACTTCATGAAATAGGAAATTCAAAGACTAAATTAATGGGGAAACAGTGGAAATAGTGTCAGATTTTATTTTTGGGGGCTCCAAAATCACTGCAGATAGTGACTGCAGCCATGAAATTAAAAGACGCTTACTCCTTGGAAGGAAAGTTATGACCAACCTAGATAGCATATTCAAAAGCAGAGACATTACTTTGCCAACAAAGGTCCGGCTAGTCAAGGCTATGGTTTTTCCTGTGGTCATGTATGGATGTGACAGCTGTACTGTCAAGAAGGCTGAGCGCCGAAGAATTGAAGCTTTTGAACTGTGGTGTTGGAGAAGACTCTTGAGAGTCCCTTGGACTGCAAGGAGATCCAATCAGTCCATTCTGAAGGAGATCAGCCCTGGGGTTTCTTTGGAAGGAATGACGCTAAAGCTGAAACTCCAGTACTTTGGCCACCTCATGTGAAGAGCTGACTCATTGGAAAAGACTCTGATGATGGGAGGCAAGAGGAGGAGGGGATGACAGAGGATGAGATGGCTGGATGGCATCACTGACTCGATCGACGTGAGTCTGGGTGAACTCCAGGAGTTGGTGATGGACAGGGAGGCCTGGCGTGCTGCGATTCATGAGGTCACAAAGAGTCGGACAAGACTGAGTGACTGACCTGAACTGAACTGAGCAGCAGACAGTTTAATGTTTTAAAAACACAGGCTCTGGAGTTAGACAGTCTGGCAAGTGACATCATTTTATCAATCGTGTGATGTCATTCAAGTTAATTTCCCTGGGCATCAGCTTTATCATCTGCAAAATGAGGATAATACTGGTATCTACCTTGTGAGGACTGGGGAAGACTGTAAAGATAATGTATGTAAAATGCTAATTAGAGTAGGGAATCCTTAATAAATAAACAAATAAATGCTTGATAGCAGAAATACTTGATAAATGTTAGCTACTACCACTATTATTATTAGACCCAAATTTACTAATTGATCATATTGATCATGCCTTTCATTCTTTATTTTTATAAAATGTAAGGGTGGATAATTCTGTTCTATGGATTTACTGCACATCAGTAATATGACAGGTTAGGTATAGAACCTTATAAATAAACACCATAGGCTTATTGTTACTAAGCAAGTTCTATAACAAAAATTTTATAGGAATGTAAAGCTATATGTCATGTATGGATGTGAGAGCTGGACTGTGAAGAAGGCTGAGCACCGAAGAATTGATGCTTTTGAACTGTGGTGTTGGAGAAGACTCTTGAGAGTCCCTTGGACTGCAAGGAGATCCAACCGGTCCATTCTGAAGGAGATCAGCCCTGGGATTTCTTTGGAAGGAATGATGCTAAAGCTGAAACTCCAGTATTTTGGCCACCTCATGCGAAGAGTTGACTCACTGGAGAAGACTCTGATGCTGGGAGGGATTGGGGGCAGGAGGAGAAGGGGACGACAGAGGATGAGATGGCTGGATGGCATCACTGACTCGATGAATATGAGTCTGAGTGACCTCCGAGGGCTGGTGATGGATAGGGAGGCCTGGAGTGCTGCAGTTCATGTTGTCGCAAAGAGTCGGACACGACTGAGCGACTGATCTGATCTGAAAGCTATATATCACATGAACTCTGGTAAAGCATGTCACAATGTGAAAAATACACCTATCAAAAAAAAAAAAAAAAGAAAAATACACCTATCAACAATGACCAACAGAGGTGATCATTAATAAATATGAAATCTATAAAGAAAATCATGTTTAGTGTCAATAGTAGGTTGCTTTTCAGTCCAACTAAAATTCTCCCAGAGGTTTAATGAACTACCTAGGAAGTATAAAAGATCGGAAAAGCACATGGTTCTGATTCCTGGGTTTCACAGCCCTGTTCAACTTGGCACACAATAGATGCTCAATAAACATCTGCTTTGTCTCAAACACAATGACAGAAAAGCACTCCAGAGTTAATGCTGACTCAGAGGACATACTGCCACCTAGAGAAAAATTAGGCTCACTACCTGGAATTATTATATAATGCTGACAACTCTGAAAATTAGGCTTGATCCTACATAAAATACTACATGTATATTCAATACGTGTCAGCATTCTGCCTAGGTACCGCTAAACAAAAGACAAATAAGCCTCCAACTCTACTTCCCACAAAGTACAAATAATACAAAAAAAATCACATATTTCACAGAGACAAAGAATAAATGGTTTTGTAGGAACAAAAAAAGGTTTGCATATTAGACAATCAAAAGCTAATATTTCAGGAAATCTGCTAAAAAGTTTAGTGTAGCAAATGAAAGCATGTATTCCAACTCCAGACTGTTTGGATCCAAGTCCTGGTTCCCATAAAACAGGGATAATTATGGTACCAACCTCATAAGATTATTGTGAAAACTTAATACATGTAAAGTGCTTAAAATAGTACTAGGCCCATGCAAAATGCTTTGTATCAGATGTAATTACAATTAAATGTAGAACAGGATCCTCCATTCTGAGGTAGGCAAGTATTGATTAATAACAGAACATTAATTGCTAAAGTCTAGCTTCATAAATTTAATTCAGGAGAAGCCGTTTCTCTGACTAGTACTCTGTTATTATGGGAATCCTAAAAGTACATTATCTGTGGTACATTGTGACTAAATTTTGTATTACTAGATGATTAACTCTTTCAACATCAGGCAAATACAACTGCCTTCTGAAAGTAAAAATCATATTTCTTACCAAAAAAAGCAAAAAGTCAGTAGAATGAAAGACCCAGAAGACCACAACCTGAACATATGCTTAACAGGGAAAGATGCTTGCTGACTCTTCACAGATTTTGCTAGAACTGAAAGATGGATGATACATTTAGCTACCATTGTGGTCTCATTCACAGCTTATTTAGCTGATTAAAAAAAAAAAAAAAAAAAGAACTTGCTCCATTTTCCTTGAAAATTGTCTAAAGGTAGCAGCAGCTCTGATAAATACTATTTAAAAAAATCATATAACTGTTTTAGATCTTTCAATTTTAATATCATGAAAACACTTATGTAAAACTACATGCAAACTTTATTTTCAGACAAGAAAATTTGAGCAAAATAGTCCTGTGTTAAAAGATAAATAAAATATAAGGCAAAACTATAATAGGTCAGTAATAAATGCCATAATTTTCACTGAAAAAATTTAAAGACTTCATGATTCTGGCTTGTCTTTAATGAGTAAAATAGAGTCTGAAACAACTTTCCTTTTTTTCATGGTTATATACCATTTATGAGAACTGTGCTAAATCTTGAATTGCTTGAGATTACATAACTTTTTCCTAAGATGCTTCTTTTTAAAGAATGGCAGCGATGAGTTGGGAAAATGTGTTGAAGCCTTTTGAGTTTTGCTCATAAAGATAAGTCAGTTTATCAAAAATGAACTGACACTGCAAAAATAATTTTAATATGTGTATCATTTGAACATTTAAATTTCTAAAACACCATGGAAATCCCTCCTCTACATTAAGACAGTGTAGAAATAACATGATGTTCTTAATTTTATGCATTTATTTTCTAAAACAACTGAGCTAGAAAGATATAAAAGGAAAAGGCTGACTGACAGAAAGAAAGAAAGAAAGAGAAAAAAACAAAAAACCCTGTTTTCAGTTTCATTCCAAAGAGATGCTATCAGCATATGAAAACATAAGTTCCCATAAAGTCAAGTGTATACTGGTTGGATGAGCATAACAGTCCATTTTATCTTTTTTGTTTTAATATGGTGCTTATCAACTTACAAAGTACTTTCACAGTTCCTATCTCATGGCATCTTCACAAATAACTCTCTGAGGCAGGACAGGTAATAGCAGTAGTAGTAGGACCACAGCCCCAAATCAATGTGAAAGGTGACTGCAGCCATGAAATTAAAAGACGCTTGCTTCTCAGAAGAAAAGAAATGACAAACCTAGACAGCAAATTAAAAAGCAGAGACATTACTTTCCCTACAAAGGTCCATATAGTCAAAGCTATGATTTTTCCAGTAGTCATGTACAGATATGAAAGCTGGATAATAAAAAAGGCTGAGCATTGAAGAACTGATGCCTTCAAATTGTGGTGCAGGATAAGACTCTTGAGAGTCCCCTGGACAGCAAGGAGATCAAATCAGTCAACCCTAAAGGAAATCAGTCCTGAATATTCACTGGAAGGACTGATGCTGAAGTGGAAGTTCCAATACTTTGGCCACCTGAGGCGAAGAGCCAACTCACTGGAAAAGACCCTGAAGCTGGGAAAGATTGAAGGCAGGAGAAGGGGATGACAGAGGATGAGATGGTTGGATGGCATCACGGACTCAATGGATATGAATCTGAGCAAGCTCCGGGAGATGGTGAAGGACAGGGAAGCCTGGCAGTCCATGCAGTTGCAAAGAGTCAGACACAACTGAGCGACTGAACAGCAGTAGGATCATTCACTAGACAGGGAAATGAGAGCATCAGGAAGGCTTGTGCAAGATCACCGAAGAAAGAGAACTGAGCCTAAAACCAATGCTTTCCAACACTTGGCTCTTCCTATATACGCTTCTAGAATGTACTCCTTAGTCTAAAAACCTACTGTTGAAAAAATAAATGGACAAACGTAATCTAATGATGAACTTGTATCAAAGACAAAAAGTAAACTGAAGAAAAAAGATAAGGGTGGAGCTTAAAATTGCATTTGTAGTGAAAATTTCATAAGCAAATTAGAAATTGAATGAAAACTGTTGTGAAACTCCTTAAGAGTTTGAGGAAATAACTGTATACCTATTTCCCGAATAACAGTCCCAATTACAAAGTAATGAGGTGTAACTCTTCTTTTTTCTGTGAAGATTAAAAATGTATAAAAGAAAGACCTGTCTCAGGACCTATGTTTGAACTAGACAACAAGTTTGGACACTGGATGATTTGAGAAATCTACTTGTCTTTTCCTGTGATCAGGCAGTGTTGACTTTTGCTAAATTGATTGTAACAGTAAATGGTACTGTGTTAACAATTCACCATTAGTAATAGTGTTCTAATATTAGTAATATTATATTACTAATATTAGTAATATTACTAATATTCTAATATTAGTAATAGTGTTCTAGAATATGTGTTACAGAAATTCATTATGTCTTCTCTGTAAAATTCTTTTTTTTTTTTACATCAGTGTCTCTTCTGCTGTCTCGTATACAGGGTTATTGTAACCATCTTTCTAAATTCCATATATATGCGTTAGTATACTGTATTGGTATTAAAATTCTTTAAAACAAGATAAATCTCAATTTTACATATATTCTCTAACTCACCTATAAAGAAATAAGATTCATACTATGATCAAAACTTCAGGTTTACAGCTTAATTCAACTGTCTAACAACTTAGCACTTATCACAAACATTAACCAATTCACACTGTGTTAATGTAGGAAGCTTAACCACTTGCATTTCACTAATTTAAAACATTCTGTCCAAATAGTTACACAACAATGTTATCTAAATGCATATTTATATACTTATGACATTGTATGTAAATCATCTTAGCAAAAATGGTGAATGGTATCTTAAACTAAAGAGACTATAAAAACCATTTATTTTTGTGTAAGAATTAACACATGAAGAAAATGGCAATGCAATTTTTAGAGTGTCAACACTATCAATACCACACACAACAACGAAATCCTAATTTCAGGTCAGAAATTAAGGAAATATATGAAAAACAGAATAAACCCAAATGATTCTAATAATGCCATACTATTTCTTAAAAACGTATTCAAAGTTTATTTCCTTATTATTTTCCAAAATTAAAGAATAGTGTGATTTTAATGTAGAAAAGGCATTTTTGCTGAGGCTTGACTTTTTTCCCTTCCTTTTTTTAAAGTTTATTTTTAATTGGAGAATAATTGTTTTACTATGTTGTGTTGGTTTCTGCTGTACAACAAAGTCAATCAGCTATAAGTGACTTTTTTGTCTTTTTTTTTAATGTTAAGAAACTCTCAGAAAATCATAACTTATTTAAACTGTGCTTTAGTTAAAAAAAAAAAAAGAATAAGAAATTAACTCAATATTCAAGTAAAAACATTACAGATTCACATACCCTAAATGTTATTTACCTTTTAATGTTAGAGATACTCCCAAATCGTTCTTAGGTGAATTTTATTTATTTAAATTGATCTATGAAGAGAATCCCATAGACGGAGGAACCTGGAAGGCTGCAGTCCATGGGGTCGCTGAGGGTCGGACATGACTGAGCAACTTCCCTTTCACTTTTCACTTTCATGCATTGGAGAAGGAAATGGCAACCCACTCCAGTGTTCTTGCCTGGAGAATCCCAGGGACAGGGGAGCCTGGTGGGCTGCTGTCTATGGGGTCGCACAGAGTCGGACACGACTGAAGCGACTTAGCAGCAGCAACAGCAGCAGCATGAAGAGAATGATAACCACCATTCTATGATTACAATACAAGAGCACAACCATTAGGTATACTTTTGACAATATTTAAATTCCATAATAAAAATGCTCATGACAAAATAAAATGTTATAATAATATGATCTTTTTTAAGCTGCTTGGCTTTCATAATACCTTCAAGAGAGTTTTGTTAATACAAAGAATGACAGTTTTCACAGAGCTCATAATTTCCAATTCAGCCTAAATGTAAAGGTTACTCTAAATATTCTCTCCTTATCAAGCAGGGGACTTACCATGGAAATCATAAATATATAGGAGAATTGGCTCATTCTGCCCAAATGCACAAAATGCAACCATATTTTCAAGTGGATGATACGCAATGTCTCGAACTGGTGACTTGAATGGCAGGTCAGAATACATTGCTACTTGCTCTCCTAAATAAGAAAAGACATTCAGTAATTTGTACTATCTCAGATATTTTTCATTAGAAGATTATCCTGCAACTTACCAAAAAAAGATTTATTGTAAGTAATAACAAACCTCATACTATCTACAGGAAAACCTTAAATACTTATAGTTGAGCTGCTGTTGTTTAGCTGGTAAGTCATGTCTGATTCTTTTGCGACCCACTATATTAAACAATATTTTTCATTCTCTTGGCCTTCCTTTTTCTTCTTTTTGGTCCAATGTCTTGATGGAGTTTCAAGGCACAAACTAAAGACAAACAGCTTGGAAGTAGAGATCTGTAAAGATCTGAGATCTGACAGAGCTGAGCAAATGCCAGCTAAGAAACAACTCCAGGGAGAACTACGGGAGGAATATCAGGACTAAAACTAAAGAAATTATCTGGCTGGGGGAAGTTTAGTGAGGAATTAATTTTTCTTTTTTTTTTTCCCAGAGGCTGTTTGATGTACCATCTGCTTTATATATATATATATATATATATACATATATATATACACACACACACTATTAATGCGGAGAAGGCAATGGCACCCCACTCCAGTACTCTTGCCTGGAATATCCCATGGACGGAGGAGCCTGGTGGGCTGCAGTCCATGGGGTGGCTAAGAGTCAGACACGACTGAGCGACTTCACTTTCACTTTTCACTTTCATGCATTGTAGGAGGAAATGGCAACCCACTCCGGTGTTCTTGCCTGGAAAATCCCAGGGACGGTGGAGCCTGGTGGGCTGCCGTCTATGGGGTTGCACAGAGTCGGACATGACTGAAGTGACTTAGCAGCAGCAGCAGCAGCATACTATTAATGACTAAGCAGAAGTTTTGAAAATCAGAACTCAAAAAGCAAAGAAGAAAAACAAAATCCTAAGTGAACTGATTAGTCAAAAATGCCTAAAGGGAGAGATGAAAAGGATGGGGAACACATGTATAACTGTGGCGGATTCATTTTGATATATGGCAAAACCAACACAATATTGTAAAGTTAAAAAATAAAATAAAATAAAAAAAGAAATTTTAAAGTAATTTTTATAAAATTCTTTCTATTGCTAAACAATTGTTTATGAAGTTTTGGCTTTTCTTTCAAAAAGCAAAGTGAAGCACAAATGAGCTATCCAATGTAACAGTTTATTTTATTGAAAAAGTTGAATTATAATAATTCAGGTAAATGGCTATTAAGTTTCAAATATCCAAAACTCTGACAGGAATATGTTTGTTTCTAATAAAAATGAACTGTACATGGTTAACCATTTGTATACCTAGTTGAACTCTAAATTCAGTTCATAACTGAATTTTGTATTACAGTCCCCATTAAATACTTCTGTGAGATCAACAATATCTCATTACCAGCAAGGAAAGAATAAACCTTAAATTATAATGCAAAATTCTAAATCCATGAAGATATCAAAACCATAAAGAACAGAATTAATATAAATTCGGACTGTAGCTGAATTTCATTATCAGCTTTCCAATTTTGAAAAACATAACTGAGAACTTAAAATCAGAATTTCCTTGAAAATTATTCTATAAAATGGCAGTTTTTATACTTCATCAAAAACAAAACAAATCTTTTTAAAGTTCAATGAAATGCTATTTACCTGTTTCTGGGTTCCAAACATATACTATACCATCCTCACTTCCAGCAAACAGAAAAGTCCCACATGGTGTCAAAGTGCTATGAATCTTCTCTCGATAATTTGCTGCACCTACAAATTTCCTTGCTGCTAATCTAGAAACCAAAAAGATTTTATAAATGTAACTTGTCTTACCCATTTCAATGACTAGTGGTAGAAAAACTTTTCAATACTTCATTTGCATTTGACAAGCAACTTGTGAGAATTTGTTACACAGGATACATTCCATGATGGATAGAGAATAAAGTAGAGGGAGTTCCTGAGCTCAAGGAGCTTATAATTTAGCAGGAGAGAGAAGAAATGCACCAAAGAAGAATAGAAAGTGAATGTAGAAAGTGCCACAAAAGAAGAACAGAAAAAGTCCTTTGCAGATTTGGATAAGAGAGAGAGATGATTTCTAGCCATGGAGCAAAGAAGATGCATTTGAATTGGTAATTCAAAAACGAACAGAATTTTTATATTCTTATATTTTTTCCATGTGAAAAAAAATTTTTAAATCAATGAATACTTGATTACTGCAGAAATATTACAAAAACCATTATTGAATCATCTATTAAATATGGCATGCACCCTTCTGGGCTTTTAAACATGTGAATAATAATAACAGCTAACATTTTCAGTGCTTACTATGTGCCAGGTGGCTCAGACAGTAAAGAATCTGCCTGCAATGCGAGAGACCTGAGTTCAATCCCTGGTTTGGGAAGAACCTTTGGAGAAGGGCATGGCAACCAACTCCAGTATTCTTGCCTGGAGAATCCCATGGACAGAGGAGCCTGGCAAGTTACAGTTCATGGGGTCACAAAGAGTCAGACATGACTGAGCAACTAAGCACAGCACAGCACAGGTACTATTATCATCATTGGTTGACAGAGGGGATATTACATATACTGCTCTGTTATTTGGTTTTTTCAGTCAACAATGAACCATGAATAATGGCCTTTCATGTCAGAAAATAAAAATTATGCATTATCATTTTAATAGGCATATATCATTGTCTAAATGTATCTTAAGAAATTTTCTATTGTTGGGTAACTCTTAAGATATTTCCAGTATCCTAAGAATTGATGCTTTTGAACTGTGGTGTTGGAGAAGACTCTTGAGAGTCCCTTGGACTGCAAGGAGATCCAACCAGTCCATTCTGAAGGAGATCAGCCCTGGGATTTCTTTGGAAGGAATGACGCTAAAGCTGAAACTCCAGTACTTTAGCCACCTCATGTAAAGAGTTGACTCATTGGAAAAGACCCTGATGCTGGGAGGGATTGGGGGCAGGAAGAGAAGGGGATGACAGAGGTTGAGATGGCTGGATGGCATCACTGACTCGATGGACGTGAGTCTGAGTGACAGGGAAGCCTGGCATGCTGCGATTCATGGGGCTGCAAAGAGTCGGACACGACTGACCGACTGAACTGAACTGAAGTGAAGAGTTATCCAACACGTTTCCCCTAGCATGAATATGACTTCTATGAACAACCTTGTGTGTCTGTGTGTGTGTGTCTGTGTGTATACACACACACATTGCACTTTCACAATTATTTTCTTAACATAAATTCCTAAACCCAAGGTTACTGGGTCAAAACTTCTGCTATTTCTGTTAATTTAAGTAGTGAGTTGGTCAGAAAGTTCATCATGGTTTCTCTGTGTTATGGAAAAACCCAAATGAATTTTTTGGCCAACCCAATACTTTTACATCTATAAACTAGCTATTACCCACAAAACACTTAGGAGGATGGTGTAGTACTCTTCCATTTGTGTGAGGAGTAAAAGAGACTTATCAGTTAGTTTAAGGGATGGAACAGGCAGTATTTGACTATAAGCAGTTTTCCTCCAGAGCCCAAGTATGATCATGGGCTGAATACTATACTACTTAAAAAGAGAACAACTAAACTCTGCATGCCTGGACTTCTAAAATCTGGCTCAAATCTATATATAGTCTTTCAGCATTCCTCAGCGAGAAACCAAAGCTCATATGGACTAACTCACTCTGCTTTGAACACAACTTCTATTATCCCACATCCTGACTTTATTGCAGGCTTTCTATCCTAGAGAGGACCCTGCCATCTTATCTAAATTCTATCCACCCTTCAAGATTGAGCTCAAAGACCAGACTCTCCATAGAGCCTTGAACATAAGGCTTTATTATAGTTATTCAGCCTCACTGTTACCATGAAAAACATAATCCTTTTACTATATATTTATATCCATTAAAAGATACTTATAGAGTACTTGCTACCTTCCAGGTATGATGTTGGGTATGATGTATAGAAAAAAAAAAAAGAATAGCAGATTCTATAACAGTCCTTGAAGATGTCACACTGTAGGCTAATTAAGTATTTTGCAGGTTATTTTGGAGAGTACAACTACATTCTAAACTCCTGATGAACCAATTCTGCTTATTATTCTCCCACAGCATTCATGCCAGTGTTATGCTAGTAAAAAGCCCTCTTATTCAGCCATGACATTAGATCATATTACTATGCTAAACCAATATCACAGAGATAAAAGATAGTCCATGGCAGAAGTTTCTCCTTTTTTAATGTGAAAATAAAAAGCAGTTGACTACATCTCAGCTTCAAAACTATTCACATTTGTGGTTAGATAATTGTTGTAGGGGCCCGTCTCATATGCTGTAGGATGCTCATTATCTCTGGTCTTTATCCACTTCCCAGGTGGCTCAGTGGTAAAGAATACACTCGCCGGTGCAGGAGCAGTAGGAGACACGGGTTCAATCCTTGGGTAGGGAAGATCCTCTGGAGGAGGAAATGACAACCCACTCCATCAGTCCTGCTAGGATAATTCCAGGGGCAGAGAAGCCTGGCAGGCTACAGTCCCTCGGGTCGCAAAGAGTCAGACATCACTGAGTAACTGAGTAACAAACCACTAGATACTAGAATAAGCATTTAAGTGTCTCTAAACTCTGTCAGAGGTCCCCTGAGGGACAAAATTCTCTAGTTGAGAACCACAGCTGCATTGTATAAATATGAATTAAATCATTACTTACTCTGAGTGTTTAACCTGCAAATACTGAAATATACTTACATTCGGAGATCCATAATTCTCAAAGTACTGTCTTTGGTATGAATTAATAAACGTTTTCCATTGGGATGAACCTCCAAGTAGCTTATCGGGATTCCCTTAAACTCACTCTCTTTAATTTCCTAAAATGAGTTTAAAAAGATTATGTAATATTACAACTACAAAATTTGTCTAAAGTTAAGCCCTTTTAAGTATACAAATTTATTTATAAGAGGTCATTTTAAATTGCACAATGCAAGATGTTTTAAAATTGTTAGCAAAATTATTCCAAGTAAGTTCAAGTTAAGGATGAAAATAAAGCTGATAAAATGTAGCTTTGGGCTGCTAAGTAACACTATATTTAATTAGTGTTTTTGTAGTATATTCTCAAAGAAGAAGCACTTTCTGCAAACACATCTTTTATTACTACATTGTTCGTTTATCATCATATAAGAAATCTCAATTTCTAAGTTCAAAATTAAGTACAGAATTAGCTCTCAGTTCTATTTCAGTTTCAGATTATTTCTTCATACATTTACCTCCACTTGTCCTGAAAAAGATAAGTTATTAGCATCTTATTATGAAACAATTTAGTTTAGGTTGTAATTTAAAGCAGCTAAATCTTCTGGTTACAGAAGTCTATAAGTAGACTTGACTATTGACGTCAAGAAAGATACAAACACTAAAGGAGAATCTGCCTGAACAAGCCATATATAAATAAGGACAATTTCCAAAATCCTTCTTGTTTGGATTATCAGGAGAAAAACAAATGCAAATGCAAAACTGTTTAAAGTCTGAAGAGTCAAGAGAAGGTCTGCTTTACCCTGCAGTCAGAATTCTGAATAGCATTCTTTTCCCTCGAGGTCCCCTTATTATTTTGCTCACTTCTCTTAGAGGGTCTCCTCTTCAGAGGTGGGTTGGCACCAATACAAGTGGGGTACAAACTGCTATAATCCTAACATCAGCAGTAGAATCCCTGGATCTGCTGTTTGGTGCTGAAACCTGCTGTCAACTACTTTTTCACAAGTTCCAGAATAAAGTCGAACACTGACACCACAGATGGGGATTTTACTGAGCCCAACTACCATGATGTGGAGGTGAAGATGCCCTGATGAAGGTTTGAGCAATCGGAGCAACACTTACACAGATGCAAATGTGCAAAATCAAAAACAAGGCTGCATAACAGGTGTCAGGAATAAATTCGAGAAGAGAGTTGGCAGACTTCGTGTTTGTAGCATCTGTTAATGATTTCTTTCATATTTTTATCATATTCATGCTCAAGGTCTGGTGTTAAAGACCACACTCGACACCAAGGAGTATGTGACAAGCAACACGGATGTTTCATCTCAAGGGACAAATGAGCATAAGCCAGCATCCCCCACTCCACTGGTGGAAGAGAACCAAGTAAGAAATCGCAGTCTCCATCTGTCCCAGGCATAAGCTGTTAAAAGGACATCCCATTCCTCATTTCCTCACTTTTTATATTTGACTGTCTCAAGTAACCACCAGGTGGCAGACTTCCAAGGTGTATTTGCCTTTTGGTTACTACACAGAGGGAAAGAAAACACATGATTTTTAATATAAATAGTAGACTCTGTATTGCAGAATCAAATGACTAGAAATGTTGCCTTTGGAACCTTGCCAATCACTTATCAATATATAAGTAATTATAAAGTTCTTTGCAAAGTGTATGAAATTGCTACAACATGAGTCCCAAGTCATCATTCATTAATCTGAAAGACTAGATAAGAATGACTAAAAATAGACTGGTTTTTAAATTGATCTGATAGACTCAACAGATTTAACTAAAGTTGATGGAAATTCTTTTTCATGCGTCTTTTTTGAAACAGGGACAACTGCTACAATCTATTATGAAGAACAAGAAAACCAAAGAACACAGGTATAGTGTATTTATATATATGACATATTATATATATATATATAAAACTCAAGTTTAATGACTTGTTTTGTATTTTTAACTAAAACATACTAAATATACACCAACAAAGTTGCTTGGTATACACGCCATCTTAAAAACACTCTACTTAAAAAATGAGATTATTCATTTGTTTTGGCCAATTTAGTATATTTTAAATGAAACAATTACAGTGATTAAATGACAGACCTCTTCATATTTATTAATACATAATCTTGATCACATAATTTTGAGAGATAACACTGTTAACAAAACCTTGAGCATGGTGTTTCTAGTGATGCTATTGGACAAAGAAAAAAAGAATATGAATAGCAGAAAATATAAGTTGTTATGTATAGATGATAATATAACATATACCTCATTTTGCATAAATTTTACCAATGGATCCCTGAATACCAGAGTGCAACTTAAGGCTCAAAAATGTGAAAGGAAAGCCCAACCAAAATGAAGAAAATTTTCATCAAGTCACTATGTTATCAATTAACTATCAGGAAGACATGATAACTGACTTTTGAGGGACTGAGAAAAACTTATTCCTTTGAAAGGAGTGAGCAAAATGTCCTGCATCTTCTAAGTCATGTGATTTTCCCCAATTGTTTCAAATAAATCCCCAAGTATGCAGTGAAACTCTACCTTGTTTACGCTCCAGTGACGCACTGAGTGCTGTACATCGCTGACTTTGACATACGTGTTCCAAACAACAATCACCCCTGTGCAGTCTCCTGAATACATGTGGTGACCTATTTAAAAAAAAATTATTTAGGTAAAAATGTTACACAGAAGTTGTTTCAACTATTATGAAATTGGGCAAACATATCCCAATAAGACAAAAAACTGAAGTGCTATTAAAAGGTACTGCAGTTTAAAAAAAGCCCAAAAGGCAAACAATCAGATCCCAATTTTCTTCACCCTTTTGAGTTACTTGTGATTTTTTTTTTTGTCACCTACCTGAATTTGAAAACAAAATGAAATGAGCATCTCAGTTCATGTGTACATGGCTCAAATTCCAAAGCAAAACAAATTATTTGAATTTTCCAATATGATCTGTGCTGCTCACTTTTATTAACCTATATAACCCATTTCACATTCCTGAAGAAACCCCTATGCTCTAGTATATACTGTTAGAATAATACCTGAGACCTGGTAGGAACTCAATAAATGATTAGGGAATGAATAAAATAATAAGTAACAGGTGTTCCAGTTTAACATCACTTCTGAAAGTCAAACCATCCTACAGTTAATGAGACTTCAAAGGCCATCAGATTTAAATTCATAAACAATTAGGCATATTTTAGAAATCATATGAACAGATGGCTGTTCAGCAACTGTGAATGCAATATTTTACACCAAAGTATTAACATTTAGCATATTCATGGAGAAGGCAATGGCACCCCACTCCAGTACTCTTGCCTGGAAAATCCCATGGATGGAGGAGCCTGGTAGGCTACAATCCATGTGGTCGCAGAGTCGGATTCGACTGAGAGATGTCACTTTCACTTTAGCTTATTCAACTGTTGAAATGCTCTGCATGTGAGAATGTTCTTTCTAATTCTAAGCAAAGAAAAATATGTTTTCTGTAGCTTTGGCTCTATTTCTACCTACTGGAGCAACATAGAAGGACTTCACTTTTTTCACACCTTAACCAAATATCTGAAGAAATTATTCATCTGCCTTTCATAATCTGAGCTACTTTTCCTATGACAAGGGTTTTCAGATGCTTTTCTATTCTTGGTTACCTTTCCTGAAGGGGTTCCTGCTTATAAACATCCTTATGGTTGAACTGAGTACATTAGAAATATTATTATTTTGATACGATCCCATACTAATCGTTTACAGCTATACAAACCTAATGTCTGAAACAATAGAAAAGTTGACTATTTAATAGATACAACAAATTTTAGTCTTTCAGCTGATAAAATATTTTATATCCTTAAAACACCATTTATAATACTCATATTCTAAGATTAAACCTTAAATAACTGCAAATTTCCCTTTCATAAACATGTGTTTATATACTAAAAAAATCTTGTTGCCACATTTAAAATACATATTTTCAACACTGTTCTGGGATCTTTCCCCCTATCTTCCTCAATTTTATCATTTACAGAAAAGAGTCCTTTAAGAAAACAACTAAGGGAACAATCACCAATTCAATGAAATATATTCAAAAATTTGGAACAGGACTGGTTGTTACAGCAAAGATTAACTGAATCAAAATGCTTAGAAATGTACTGACTTTAAAATTAACTAACAACTACTGCAGTGCCAAATTTATGACCAGGTCTATTATATGATCTGCACAAACAATCTAAATATGTACAAACATATTTAATTTTATCTAATACATAAAGTCCCTCTCAAGCTGAAATAATTATTATCCTAGTGAAACAAAATTTAAAAAAAAAAAAATTCTTCACGTAACTAGCCTTCAATTTGAATATAATTTCAGACATACCTTCAATATCAAAACAGAGAGAGTTGATGAAACTCTTGTGAGTGTCAAACTGCCGGATCAATAGGGCAGGATCCTGTCTCATGTCAACTTTCCATATACGTATCACAGAATCATAGCATCCTGTCACAACCAGCTCTCTTACAGCAGGGTGGAATTTAGCCGTGTAAACAAAAGAAGGATGAGGTAAAACTCTGAAAGTATTTGTATTGTTTATTTCATTTTTCCATATCCTGGAAAAGAATGAAATGTTACATATTGCTTCTGAAAGGCAGACGTTTCTCTAAGAACCGATATAGGCAATGGACTTTACGAGTAAGCAAATGATAACAACGAATGGTAAATTTTATAACAATAAAAATAATCTGATCTGATCACCTTATTTGATGACCAGATTTATTTACATTTTGACAAAGCTATTTCTTACAGTTATTTTCAAGCATTAATTCATCTACTAATTGCAATCTATACTGCAAAATGAAAAACTGTACTTGCATATGTCTCTATTTTTTTTAAACCAACCTATTCTTGACATTGATTAAACACAATGCATAGTTGGTAAAATATTGCATCTAATAAAATATAAGTAAAAAATAAAATAGAGGAAGAAATTTCAATGATTTCCCATTTAGGTTGTGTATATTGCTTTTCCAAAGTGCTTACAGTTGAGGACTTAATAGGGTACTCCATTAACTTTGTATTTGTAATTTCAAAGCGTAATTAACATAAAGATCTCAAAGACTTAGAAGCCACTTTCAAATTACTATATAAGTACTTGAACAAAATAACATTAAAATAGTTACAATATTTTATAGGAAACAGGTTATCTAACATTGAATACTCACTTTTAATACTCATTATCTCTTCCTTTATATAACAAGTGATTCAAAAGAAAATAATATTGCTATTGCGATAGTCTTGACAAAAGTAAACCCTAAGAGTTAAACTATCAGGTTAGTACTGGAGTGGGTTGCCATTGCCTTCTCTGAAGTCAATGTGTAAAAACAGGCAAAATCTAGGAACAAACAGGTGCTTTATGAGTGTAAAGCACTCAATTTTTAAAAACTTAGGTTATCAGAATTAGAAGAATTTATTTTTTAACATGGGGATTTACAGTTTATCTTTTATCCTTTTTATTACTATCTAAGAAATGAAGCAAATTAAGTTTTTTTCAAAATTAACTATAGAAGAAAAATTACAGTTGCTATTCAAGAATAACATTCTATAAGCTTTCTCAGCAGCTGCTTAAAAATACAGGATATGATCTTCAACTACTAAGAATCCAAACTTGTAATGAAGGAAGTGAAAGGCTGTTTTCAAGTAAAAGTAAAACACACGTGTCACTGCATAAACATTTTTACCATCGTGAAACTTTCAATGAACTCATTTAACATGAAATACAGTACTTAGTGGGAAAATAAATCACTAATTTTGAGGGAATACTATTAAGGAGAATGCTGAAAGTAAAACTTCTGTTGCCTGGTAATAAATCTTAGTAGCAGCATCTGAAATGCTATATAACAAGAAGAAATGACAAATGTATTATAAAAAGAGCTCAATATAATTTGAATAGACACAATATTTAACATAAGAATGAAGCTTTTTATATAAATGCTGAACTGGTATTAGTGATGGCTTTAGTCATGCAAGCAATGGGAGAATCTAAGATCAAAAGAAATGTATTACTGGGTTTGTGGGGAAAAAGAATCACACTAATCATAGCGGAGAACATTTATACACAAATCTGTAAAGACTAAATGAACATACAAAAAATTATTTGAATTTGGAAAGAAAAGAATATACCAAAGTTAAAACAGTAGGTGTGAAGAGAGGATGGAGTGAGAACACATTGGTATATTTGGGAGCCATTACACATGGACAGGTTTTTCTGGCTATATTGGGAGCTGCTGCTCTTTTTTATTTTCCTCAAATTTTACTGAAGATAACTAAAGACGGAGATTTAGATTAAACCCATTTAGCAGAGAGCTAACCAGTGGAAAACAGTTACTCAAAAGATGCTAACAATAACAGGTGACGGTGACCTCGATGGAAGACAGAAGACCTGGCCAAAAACCCAACTTCTTGCCACTTGGGAGCATTAGCAACTCTGGTTCTTTCCCTTTTGACTTTAGTTCATTCACTGCAAGCATTCCTTATCTCTTTCAAAATCTCACTATCTTTTTATTTCTAGCCACAATTATTCTCTTTTCACTCAATTAATCCTTCACAGTAGTATTTTTAGGATGCAAACAGTCCTAAATTAGGATCAACCCCAAAGCTACACAAAGGAAAAAGTATACTTTATACAACACATGTTGTGTGAGGAAATCCAAGTTGACTTCAAAAAATGGTAAAATCTAAAAAAAAAAAAAAAAGGTAAAATCTGAGCTGGGTCTTCAATGAAGTGGGCTATGAGCCCACCTTGGCTTACCATGGCACTTAGATGTTTGTTGGGCGAGTTAGTTGGGCAGGAAGGGGAGGAGAAGCGCAGGAAGCACAGGGAGAGTTGACAGAGTAACAGGGAGATGCCAAAGAAGATGAGATGTTAAGGGCGTTTCAGAAGTCTGTGTGAGAGAGGCAGAGGGTACTATGGGAAGTGCACAGGAGAAAATGGGAGGTCATTGAGGGCCATGTCTGTCATGCCATGCTAAGGAACCAGAATATTTTTCAAACGGCAGTGGCAATCAAAGATTTTTTAAAGTCAGAACATTATGAAAGATGGTTTTGGAAAGAATTTTAGCATAGCAGGGGTGGAGGAGCTAGAGGGTGAACACTGGCAAAGCTTAGCAGCAACAGTTGAAGCAAAAAGATAACAAGGGCTTGAATTAAGGCAACCGCAGTGAAGACAGAAAGAATGTGACAGAATGTGAGCCTGTTAGGAGAGAAAAGTGATACACTTCAGAACTACTTAGATGAGAAAAAGAAAGATGCGTAGCATTACTCTGAGTTCCCAGCTTGGGAGGCAGGGTAGCTAAGGAAATGCATTTAAAAATTTGGAGATGCAGAGAATGGACTTGTGGCCATGGTGGAGAGGCAAAGAAGAGAACAAGCAGCATCAACACAGACACACCATCAGGTGTAAGATGGACAGCTGGTGAGAAGTTGCTTTGTAAGCACAGGGAGCCCAGTCTGATGCTGTGCGATGACCTGGAGGGATGGGATGGGGGAGGGGAGGGAAGCTAAGAAAGGAGGGGATGTATGTATAGTTGTGGCTGATTTATATGGTAGAAACCAATACAACATAGTAAAATTTTTAAAATATTTAAATTAAAAAAAAAGAACACAACAAACAAAACAAAAACTATATGAAGGTTAAAAACAGAAAACAAAATTTGGTGATTTCAGATTTGGATTTGCAGTACTACTGGGCAATCCAGGCAGAAGTGTGTTAATGCTGCTGCTAAGTCACTTCAGTCGTGTCCGACTCTGTGTGACCCCATAGACGGCAGCCCACCAGGCTCACCTGTCCCTGGGATTCTCCAGGCAAGAACACTGGAGTGGGTTGCCATTTCTTTCTCCAATGTATGAAAGTGAAAAGTGAAAGTGAAGTCGCTCAGTCGTGTCCGACCCTCAGCGACCCCATGGACTGCAGCCTTCCAGGCTCCTCCACCCATGGGATTTTCCAGGCAGAAGTACTGGAGTGGGGTGCCATTGCCTTCTCCAGTGTGTTAATAGCTGACTGAAAAAGAGAAGGAGCTCAAAGTTATTAGCATACAAGTGAGATTCAAAGCTGAAAAAGATAAGAGAGAGCAGGATAAGCACACCAAACCACAGAACACACTGAATAAAGGATGGTGGGGACCCATATCTCTTTGTTAAGAGACATAGGCTCCTCTGTCCATGGGATTTTCCAGGCAAGAGTACTGGAGTGGGTTGCCAGTTCCTTCTCCAGAGGATCTTCCTGACCCAGGGATTGAACCCGGGTCTCCTGCATTGTAAGCAGACGCTTTACCATCTGAGCTACCAGGGAAGTCCTATGAATAGAGATACACAGGGTAAATTTATGAATGTGCATGCTAAGTTGCTTCAGTCATGTCCAACTCTTTATGACACTATGGACTGTAGCCTGCCAGGCTCCTTTGTCCATGGGATTTTCCAGGCAAGAATACTGGAGTGGGTTGCCATTCCCTTCCTCAGGGGATCTTTCCGACCCAGGGATTGAACCCACATCCCTTGTCTCTTGCATTGGCAGGTGAGCTTTTCACCACTGGGGAGCCCAAATTTATGGATATTAGGTGGTAAACCACAGAGAAATACAGGAATTTCATGTCTTATTAAATTACACTATAAATTGAAGGAAGTCACTTAATGAAAGTAGGAAGACTGTATAGAGAACTTAAGATTGTACAAAGAACTTGAAGCATGGTAAGATGTGGTTGGATCTGCTGCTAGAGGAATAAGAAAAAAATAGCTAAATAAACATAAGCAAAAGGATTGCTCAGCAGAGATGAGAATTTATGGATTTTACGACTCTCAAATCCATAGTCAAGGTCTTACCAAGGTTGTGCCTTTTTCTCTAGCATATCTTGGCATCAGACAGAATGGTTATGCTTGAAAGAACAAGAAACCAGATGGGTTATTGAGGATATTGCTAAGAGGGACTAAGAATAGGCTTCTAGTTCGCTGATGGCTCTGACAGTAAAGAATCTACCTACACTGCAGGAGACCAGGTTTGATTCCTGAGTCGGGAAGATCCCCTGGCGAAGGGCATGATGACCCACTCTAGTATTCTTACCTGGAGAATCCCATGCACAGAGGAGCCTTGTGGGCTACAGTCCATAGGGTCGCAAAGAGTCAGACACAACTGAGCAACTAACACTACTACTTATTAAATTGGAAGGGGTTAAATTATTTTAAGACTGACATTTTGAAAAATGCAAATACTTGAAAATCTATTACACTCTTAAAACACAAGATGCATATTCATTTACTGACCCTACATTATGCATTGAGCAGCATCATGGCTTGGTCTCTGGATCCAGCTAAACAGTACAAATGGAATCCCTGCCATCAACAGCTTGTATTCCAGGAAAAAAAATCTCAGTTGTTTAAAAACTTCAAAGTATTAATCAAAACTGTACAAAATGACCATTTAAAGACTGAGGATTAGAAACACTGTATATCATATAAATGAAATATATTTAACAGCATGTGTTTAGGAACAAGTTTTTATAACTTATTTAATCAGTGAGTCTGGATGATGCATATTTATGACAGTCCCTTGATAAGAAAGACATAACTGAAGCATAAGAGCAGTTATATCACTTTACATTCTATTTACTCTCTTTGTGGGCATGCAGCATACACAGAGGATGAGATGGTTAGATAGCATCACTGACTCAATGGACTTGAGTTTGAGCATCCAGGAGTATCCAGGAGACACTGGACGACAGGGAAGCCTGGCATGCTGCAATCCATACGGTTTCAAAGAGTCGGACACGACTTAGTGACTGAACAACAACAAGCATACAAAGCAGTGAGCACTTCTGAAGTACACTAACCTGGCAGTGCCATCAGATGATGCAGTGAGAAGGTAACGATCGTCTTTTGACCAGCAAAGATCATAAATGATATTGAGGTGGCCACACAATTCTCTCATGAGACGTCCAGAAGGAATTTCATACACTAATGAAAATATTCCCCAAATTAGTAAGTTTCCAGACAGAGGATTCTTAACTTAATAATATAAAAATACATAATTTATAATAATTTGTGCATAAGGTAAGCACTGTCTATAAGAATATTATCACCAAAGACATTTTCAGTATGAAAGATCAAAATTTACTTGAAAGTAAGATTTCAATTGCTTTAGATACAACAACTTAAATACCTAAAATTTTATAATATGCTACAATTAACAATTATTTTGATCTCTTTTCAAAGCAATCCTAATAATCTTTGATAATCAACTTATTAAACAGATAACTTTTAAATTACAATTCACTTATTTGGGCTTTTATGAATAAAGTATTATATTTATCTGAAAATCAATCAAATTTCAAGCAAAATTTAACTATTTGAAGCAATGACAAACTTAAACTCTGTTACTGTGAGAGAAAAAATTCTAATTTAATCTGATAAACAAGGCACTGTGGTATTGTTATGTTATATATACAGTAAAACTTTCTAACCACACAGAACAGTTTCCAAGTCTCTACTTCCACCTAGTGGTAAAACCAACTGCTGTTTAAAATACTATGTACAGAAGAACTTCTGCTATAGCAAAATAAAGACCTTGGAAAATCTGTTCCCCCATAAAAGCAACGAGAACACTGGCAAAAATTGTCAAAATTAACTTTTTGAAAATTTTGGGAATTAAAGGCTTATAACAACCTGAGGAGCATTTTACTAAAGAAAAACATATGAATATTGGCAACAGCAGTGAGCTCTGTGGTGTTTTAAGTTGTCCTGTTCCCATTCTCCTCTCCCAAGCTCCAGAGTAGCCTTGAAAACCAACAGCCTTGAAACTACAAAGAATCGTAGCCTCGAATCTATGAGATGGGGCAGAAAAGGCCTAAAGACCTCCAAAGCCCATCCCCAAGACAAAAACTGTTAGACAATTTGGCAGCTTCCTGCAAGGCTCCATTCTCAGGGCCTGGCTTTATCTGACCTGGTTCTGAGCATGCTCTGGATGAAGAGTCCTAACCCGGGGGTGCATAAAATAATCAGTAGTATGGCCCTCTGAGGCAGTGATACCAGGTAGAAGAAGCTGATCAAAGAAATTAAAAGGAAATATTGGGAATGAGATGGCTATAGGATACTTTGAAAAGCTCCAGTATATTCCAGGGAATTGAGAAGAACACATACACATCAAAGGCTGTGCACATACTTGTGCAAGACAGACCTGAAAGGCCTTGTATCTTACTGTGACTGCCCTGGGGAAGCTCTGTACAAACAGAAAGTGAAGGCTAAGTGAAGTTGTAAACTGTCTACTTTAGCACTGGAAACCTATCCCAACACACACACACACACACACACACACACACACACACACACAGCGCCCTTCAGCACTGGCGGGGAGACCTGTTTACTCAAGGATATTTAAAAATCCCTCTCTAACCATCAGCTGACCACCAAGCTAGCAAAGCAAAAACTCCAAGGGTAGCACCTCACAAGGAATAAAGACTAGGAAAATAACTATACAGATAACAACAACAGATCCCAGGTGGGCAGGTGGAGGCGGGTAAGTAAGGGAATCTGATTTCCAGAGTTGCCACATTATAATATTTACAATATTCAGTTTTCAAGGGAGACACACACATATACACAAAACAGGAAAGTATCGCCACAAACAGGAAAAAAAGCAGTCAACAGAAACTGTCTATGACACCTAGTTAAATACTTTAAATCCTTTCTTAAAAGTATGTTCAAAGAACTAAAGAAAACCACATCTAAAGGACGAAGGTGTGAGAATTATTTCTTACCAATTAATAGATAGAGGTTATAAAAAAAAAAAAAAAGACCAAGTAGAAATTCTAGAGTTGAAAAGTACAGTAACTGAAATAAACAATTCACTAGAGGGGCTCAACAGCAGATATGAACTGTCAGAATATTCACTAAACGTGAAGACAGTTCAATTAAGATTACGTAGTCAGAGGGGCAGAAAGAAAAAAATGAAGGAAAATGAATAAAGGTGCAGAGATCTGCTGCATACCATCAAGTGCACCAACACAAAAATGATGGGCGTCTCAGAAGAGAAGAAACAGAAGGGGGCAGAAAGAACATGTGAAGAAATAAAGATGAAAAACTTCCCATGTTTGTGAAAACATTAATCTGTACATCCTATGAGCTGAATGAATTCCAGGCAGATATCTCATAATCAAAAACCAAAGACAAAGATTCTTCTTTTTTAAAAAATTTTTTCAGATTCAAGCAGTAGTTGGTATATCTAAATTCAAGTTTTTCTTAAAGCATGAAGTAACACATATTTATTCTGGAAATGTTAAAAACATACACATCAGAATGAAAATAATTATTTCACTGCCCAGTGCATAGTGAAAAAAAAATCACTATTAATACTCTGGGGGTATGTTTTCTTAAGAATCTTCTTTTTCCCCAATGCATATCTTTTAGTGAATGTTAACGATAACAGAATAGCATAGTCATAATCAAACTACATGATAACTTTGTACATCTAAAGCGAACATTATTTCATGAGGAAGAATATTTACTTAATAGCTGATAATCAAGCCAATTATGAGTCCTTGCTGAAAAAAAGAGCCAGTCAGCCCCGGAATAATAAACCGTAAAGCTGAGGAAAACTCAAAGTCAGTGCTTGGGGCAGACGCCTGTGAAGAGCTGGCTACTTCCTGCTGAGGTGAGCTGGTTTTCACCATTAAACAAGAAGGGAAAGTATTTCATGCCTCTATGACTAGAAGAACATGAATACCCACTGAAGAAACATCTCTAATGTTACAGAAATAACTTGTCAACATGGTTTCTCCATTTTTTAAAGGTACTTTAAGAGTAGGTCCTTGGACTTTCTGCTGATTTACTATAATTAAAATTCTTCATTGGTATTCCTGAGCCAATTTTTACTGTCTTAGAACATAACAAATTTGAGGGCTTTCATAACCAAATTCTCACTATTATCAAAGGACTAAAATTGGACTAAAATTCCTCAAGAGATTTATTAATCCTACATGCTGCAAAATTTCTATACTTAAAATAGAAAATTTACAAAGAGTACCTCTTGAATATTTTAAAAAATTTATTATCCTTCATTTAATCATTCTCATTTTTATTCCTGGACATATATTGTACAGGGTAAATTATTAAAAAAGAATTGTGACTTTACTTGAGGAAATCTATTTTAATTCAGTAGTATGGGTGGATGACAAATTAAGATTTCAATGAATTTTTAACAACAACAACAACAAAAATCCTCTCATAGTCTAATATTAGATTAAACAGATAGGATCATTACTCACAAATAACTGGATATCCATCCCGGCTGGCACAGGCTGCTGCTAATATTCTTCCATTGTGGGAGAAAGCAAGACAAAAGCATCCTCGCTCTCTTGCATCTAGTGAGAAGAGGTGCTTGTTTGGCATACGGCAGGCCTGTAAAACATACATTTTACAAATACAGATGAAGAAACATTAAATGTGAAAGCTAGTTGTTAATTTCAATTATTGTAGCTGGTGCCGTTTCTGGTTTTTTAAAAGGTCCCTTTACTGTGATGCAGAGGAGGAAGAAAGCAAGTAAGCAGAATGATGGAAAACCATAGTAAATTACTTCACTTTCAAAGCAGACCATCAGTTTTAATTCTCCATAAAATTGAGTGAATTTATACCCCATGCCTAAAAGATGAGCACAAAATTTCAAGATCTGATACTCTAAAGCTGTCACTACCAGATTATTTTCATATAGCCACAAAAGGGAATGTGTGTCACGCCCTTCTTTCATGACAGCAACTAATAAGTGATTTTTGTGGAACCATAAACTTGTCCTGAGTCTACAGATGACATACAGACCAAGCTGAAGTCCAGGATGTATAAATATTCATTCTTTCTTTTTTCTCCTAAATAACCATCATTTGTAAAGCCTTTCAAAATGCATTTTTGGAGTAAATCAGTTACTTCCTATTGATTTCTCATTCACTATTTTAATTAAAATTTCTTAATCATTTTTATGTTTTCATTCCTTATTACCAGATGAAATCAAAACTTTTTGAGTATTAATATCTATTGTAGAAAATACTACTTGCTTTTATTTGTCCTAATTCTACCTCTTTCAAACTTTGGTGAGCCTTAGTTCCTGTATTTCTTTCTTATTATTCAAAATGTATATTTGGTCCTTATGATATGCCATGAATGTGGTACTTTTATTACAAGTATCTTTTTATGTATTCATCATGAGTTTCCCAGGTGGCTGAGTAATAAAGAATCTGCCTGCTAGTGCAGGAGACACAGGAGACGCGGGTTCAACCCCTAGGTTGGGAAGATGGCCTGGAGTTAGGAAATAGCTTCCCACTCCAGTATTCTTGCCTGGAAAATCCCATGGACAGAGAAATGTGGTGGGCTACAGTCCATGGGAAAGAGTCAGACACTACTGACTGACTGAGCACGCACACACACACATATTCATCACAGCAAACCTGTGAGTAACTACTAGTACTATATAAAGCTAATAAGTATTACTCAGAGGGTTAAGCCCAGTCAGTCAAAGACTATTGACTCAAGGACCTGCTTTCTAGACGGGAACCAGGTTCTCACAAGTAGCATCACAATTTAGCAGCAATATGAAGAGGCAGAATTATGAGCAGCTACTAGAAAGGTGAAAAATTCAACAGACATCTATTAGATGTCAATAATGCACCAGATACCATCTTTCCACCCAGATGATTTAAAAAAGGGAGAGGAGGATAAAAAGAGGTCAAAAATTGAAGGAAAAGTTAGCAGGTTTCATAATCACTTACTGCTGCTCGTAGAGGAGGAGGTATAGTTAAGGAAAACTGTGCCTCATCACTAAAGCCAAAACACTAAAGACACCATCATTTAACTTGCATTCCCAGAGTAAGACACTCTGGGAAGTCAGAAGACGCTCAGAAGACGCATGAACATTTAATAACAGCAACAAAGGGCCTCCACAGCCTCAACTGTCCACTTCTTTACTACTTCGTCAGTCACTCAGTCACACTAGATCTTTCCTCCTCTCGTATTCATGTTGCATTTCTCACTTCTGCCACCAGCATCCCAAGGTTGGATCCTTCTCACCTCACACATCAATGACTGCAATGGCCCTTCCCCTCATTCTGATGTATCCTATTTCAAGGTCCACTATATGCCATTGCCAGCACTGGGACAAATTGTTAATCTGTCCTAAAATACAACTGTTATCACACTTCCTTCTCACCTGAAACCTCCCACTCTTCCTCAGCTCCACACAATCAAATATTAGGCTACCCACCATTTGAGCCACTTCAGAATGTGGGCCTACTCTATCATCACCACTTGACCTCTTACACAAACTCGGATTTCCTGCCCACCAAGCTTTGGGTGTCTGAGGAATACAATAGGTGCTTTCCCATTTATTTTTAACACTGCCCCAATATGAAATACTCTTCCCTGTCCTCTTCACTCACTCCTAACTTGACCACTCTAAAGTTTGTCATAGGCTCCACCAACCTGTTGAATGAATCCTCTTCTATCACTCCAGATCACCATTTACGTATCAGAAATCCTCAAACTGCTTTCATTTCAGGGTGCTTTACAGTCTTAAAAATTTTTTGAGGATCCCCAAATGTGGCTATATCTACAGATATTTATCATATTAGAAATTAAAACTGAGAAATTAAAAAACCATTTTTTTAAATTTTATTTTTATTTTATTTAACTTTACAATATTGTATTGGTTTTGCCATGTGGTGGATGAAACTGGAGCCTATTATAGAGAGTGAAGTAAGCCAGAAAGAAAAACACCAATACAGTATACTAACGCATATATATGGAATTTAGAAAGATGGTAACAATAACCCTGTATACGAGACAGCAAAAGAGACACTGATGTATAAAACCATTTGTTAATCATTTAAAAAATAACAGAGCAAGTCCATTAAATGTTAACATAATTTCTTTTCATGAAAGATTTCATAAAATGGAACTGTTCTATATTTTTGCTAATGTTTTCAATATCTGGCTTAATAAATGGTAGCTGGATTTGCTTAATAAAAGCAAAACTGCTACTGCATTCATCCTCTTGTGGTATCAGATATCATTTAGCCTCTGGAAAACTCCAGTGTGAGAGAATGAAAGTAAAAAAGACAGATTAAATCATTACAGAATCATTAGAATTATTATGATCTTATTCTGAAAACAGACTAACTTCAACAGACCCCTTGAAAGGGTCTGAGGACTCCCAGCAGTGCCTAAATCACACTTTTGAGAATTGCTCACCTAAACAATTATTTTTATATGTATATATCCTGAAGAGTTCTTTGCAGCATACCTGATAGTGAACAGCACAGTAACTCCCATGTTCCCAACTGATATGAAAGGTCTCCAAGGGCACAGTCTAAGTATTGTTCTCTCCATATTATTATGTGTAAAGTGTTTAAAAGTGACTTTAAGATGTATCTATAAAATTGGCCTCAAAAAGAAAATTAAATATGATGCAAAACAGAACGTGAAAAAGTCTAGGAAAATAATCACTCCTATGTATATACTGAGTCCATAAAATGAACCACTCCACTCTTTACAGAAACAAATACAACTGGCACAACTTCACCAGTAATGCTTCTTGCCACCAAAAAATATGATAGTCAGGTACAAAAAAATTTTAGTGAAAACTTAAATACTGCTCAACTTCTGGTAAAAGGATATACATATACCTGTCTCTATCAAAATGTGATTCAGGAAGAAGCCAGAGAGTGAGAATTTCATGAATCTAAAAACTGTCGATTTATGGCCTGAACTGTGTCCCCCCACATTCCTCTGTTGAAGCCCTAAGCCCAGTACCTCAGAATGTAACAGTATTTACATTAATCTTTACAGAGCAGATTAAGCTAAAATGAGGTTGCTAGGGTGAGCCCTAAGAAGATGAGACACCAGATGGCAGCCATCTGCCAGCCAAGGAGAAAGGCCTCAGCATAAACCAGCCTGTCAACCCTTAATCTGGGACTTCCAGCCCCCAGAATTACGAGAAAATACATTTCTATTGATTAAGCCAACCTGTCTGTGATCTTTCTTATTGCAGCTCTGGCAAACTAATAAAACTCTCCATATCCCCAAAGAACTTAAGATAATATCTGTATATACCCGCTAGGCACTCTATTATTACTTACCAAATGAATTAATAGGCAGATAAGATCATGGCTAAAAACAAGGATAACCTGAAAGCTTTAAGTAGCAAGCTATTTACCCTAGGAGCTGATGGCACATTTTAAAATAAACAGCTAAATGAATCCAGTGTCAGTGAACACTTCACCTGCCCAGGCAACCGTTTCCACTTCACCACTTCCTTTGAATCTTCTAATCCAGGCTCTATGTCCACTGAACTTGGCTCATGGTGTCGCTCACAGTACACTGGTTTACCCTTTTCTTCCTGAAGAGCCATCATAGAACGGTAAGATGGCTTTACCTAAGTATGTACAGAAAATGAGAAAATGCATGTATCATGTTAATCTTTTTCTCTTTTCTAGCATGCTGCTGCTGCTGCTGCTGCTAAGTCACTTCAGTCGTGTCCGACTCTGTGTGACCCCATAGACGGCAGCCCACCAGGCTCCCCCGTGCCTAGGATTCTCCAGGCAAGAACACTGGAGTGGGTTGCCATTTCCTTCTCCAATGCATGAAAGTGAAAAGTGAAAGTGAAGTCGCTCAGTCGTGTCCAACTCTTAGCGACCCCATGGACTGCAGCCCACCAGGGTCCTCCATCCGTGGAATTCTCCAGGCAAGAGTACTGGAGTGGGGTGCCATTGCCTTCTCCCTTTTCTAGCATATATGGCTTTTAAAATATTGAAACAAACAGTATAATATGAAAGTGTTTCAAAATGTAATCCAGAAAAAATTCTACTTTTATTCGTACACTATTTAAATAAAACAAAATGAATGGGCTTCCCTGATAGCTCAGTTGGTAAAGAATGCACCTGCAATGCAGAAGACCCCAGTTTGATTCTTGGGTTGGGAAGATCTGCTGGAGAAGGGATAGGCTACCCACTCCAGTAATCTTGGGCTTCCCTTGTGGCTCAGCTGGTAAAGAATCCGTCTGCAATGTGGGAGACCTGGGTTCGATCCCTGGGTTGGGAAGATCCCTTGGAGAAGGGAAAGGCTATCCACTCCAGTATTCTAGCTTGGAGAATTCCATGGGCTGTATACTCCATGGATTCACAAAGAGTTGGAGATGACTAAACAACTTTCACTATCACTTTAAATAAAATGAAAGTTGCTTGAAATTATAGTCCTAAACTCAAAAGCCTTAAAAGAGGGAAAGGCTAAAACAGAACTCCAACGAAATAGTTTTACTCACTCTGTCCCTTTGTTTCCACCTCTTCACCAATACCTACCACATGTTATATTATGGCTCTGGCATTGCACTATGGCATCTCTGGCTTTAAGATCATAACATAAAGACCTAATGTTTTTAAATCCTCCATTTCTTAAAATAGATTTAATTCCACTCAAACCAATGAAAACCAACACTGTGGTCACAGTTTATATCAATATAGAATATGCAGAATGGCCTGAAATGTTTTGTATCAATGAGACAAAAGCAAAAGTTTCACCTCATTTTAGGACAAATGTTTGCTAAGATAGTCATAATTTTAATCTATATACAAGAGAAGTAGAAATATTACTTATTGATTATTTAAATAATAGTGTAAAAAATCTGTAAGCTATGATCTAAATGTAGCCCAATGACATTTTTGCAAATAAAATTTTATTCAAACACATCCAAAACCATCTGTTTAGTTATCATCTACATATGTGTATGTAGCTACTTTCACTTTAGGTTGAGTAGCTGTGACAGAGACTGCATAGCCTGCAAAGCCTAAACTATTTACTATCTGGTCCTGTTTGTCAATTTCCACATTAAGTCATCTGCCTGCAATGCAGGAGACCCGGGTTCAATTCCTGGGTTGGAAAGACCCCTAGAGAAGGAAATGGCAACCCACTTCTGTATTCTTGCCTGGAGAACCCCATGTACAGAGGTGCCTGGGGATCCCTGGGGTCACAAGAGTCAGACATGACTTAGTGACTAAACCACCACCACAATTAAGTCATTCTTTTATCTTTAATATTTAAAGATTAGCATTATTTTTTAAAAAAATCTTAAAATTGAAATCGATATTTAGGACTTAAAATTCATTAAAATGTCTTTTAAGTATCAGCTATTACAGGCTTAATATATAATCTCTGTAGTTTCCTTTCTACTTCAGATATCTATTAAAATAATTCCAAAGTTTTTATCTGTATAGAAATATAAACCATCACCCACCCTTTAATCTCAACAACAGAATATATATTTTTTTGCATGTGCTATTAACTTACACATTCTGGAACTTTCAGTCCTCTTACAGTTACATACAACGTTGATGGATAATGATTTCTTGGACATTTTGACCACCACTCAAAAACCTCAACGACATCTGACTGGGATCGAGGCTTAGTAGGTGGGTAATACAGTTGCAAGCGAAGTTTTGAATTGATGTTTACATTTCCATTAGCTCCTAGAAGCTTAAAATGAGAATTCAAATGAAACACTACTTTCATTGAAAAGATGCCCAATAAACCAACAGTAGACAGTCAAAAATTCATTTTAAAAAGATTAATATGGCATTCTGAAGTTCCTCAGATTTGTAAAGCAAAGAACACTAACACAGTTTGTTAAGCACAGTTTCAGATCATTTTGACAAGGTAACCCAAATGACATCCTAAGAGCTGTTTTTCCCCCATACAACTTCAGACCATTGGTAAAGCATTAACATTACTGTGGCAGATTTTACTTTGTACAAATAAGGTGATCAACATACATCTGTCTGTAACAATACTGATAAAGATTAAAATGCATATTATTTAAACACAGAAACAAATTTCCCATTTGTTCAACATGAGTATTTTTACTGCTAAAATTTCATGGTTAAACTTTCAAAAAGTCAAAATTATTCTAAAAGTCCATATTATGTTTTTAAAATATTTTGGCCAACCTTCTTAAAAAGGTCTATTCAATTTAAAAAACTATTAAACAAGGCAACATACGTTTAAGCTATATAAGTGGACATTCTTATGAGAAAAATTATCTCACCAACTCAAAATTAGGTTCTCTTTCACTAGACTGTGACCGTTAAGTAGAAAATACCTCTGTTAACCTTTGTGTCCTTTACAAATTAGTAGAGACAGTTGAGAGCTTCTGCAGCAGTTCAGGCAGAACATGGAGGTGACAAACTGGAAGAGCAGGAAGGGACAGAGTACAGGGAACATTTAATAACTGTTACTGATCGTGCAACTTGGAAAGTAAACAGGGAAGAGCCAAGAAAGATGCTTAACGTAGTGCTGTCCAGCAGAACTTTCTGTGATGACAGGCATGCTCTCAACTTGTGCCATGCAAGACAGTGTCCACTAGTCACTATGGCTGTCGAGCACTTGAAGTCAGGGGCTAGTGCAACTTTGGAAATCAAATTTTAATTACATTTAATTTTAGCTCATTAATTTGAATTCAAACAGCCACATATGACTTGTAGCTACCAAAACAGAAAAGGCAGCTCTAAAGCGGTAAGCCTGGGAGACTGGGCAGATGGCGGTGCTACCAAATGAGGCAGCAGATAGGGAAGATGCAAGAGATTTACGGAGGATGTTCAGTTTGGGGGAGTCAGATAGCTGTGGGTCACCCAAGCTGAAATGTCTGAATTTTAAAGCATACGCAGGAAAAGCGGGTCTAAGAAAAGTGGATTAAAGATGAAATCATGAGGAGGATTGATATTAAAGACACAGGTGGAAGACCAGGAAGGAAACCAAAGGAATGTGATAAGGAAATCAGGAAAAAATGGTGTCAAGAAAAACCAAGGTATCAAGAGCTTCAAAACCATGGTGTTACACACTTAAGCATGACTGGTAAAAGAACTAGAAAATGTTCAATAATTTGGCAAATAGAAGCTTTATTAGCTGAGGCAAAACCCAGATTTGCACTAGGTTCAGGAACAAGGTATCAATAAAGAAACAAAAGTTAGCAAAAATACAACTCATCTTTTCCCAACCCCTGTAGGAGGGGATGTAAAGTCAACAGAGGTTGTAAGCTGAGGGATGACATTATGAAATAGAGGGATAAAAATATAGTTTCAAACTGAACAATTGAGATGTTTAGTCATTAAATATTAAGCACTCAGGATTCCTTTCATAAACTCTACTATCTGCCTAAAGCTTATCATAAGGCAATAATATCATTTTTAGAAGGTTATTTATTCCCCAGATTCTAAATCATACTTTCTTAAGTTGTTTTAATATTCACTAACCAATTTAGTTTATACAAGTATGCTGCTTAGTATGAGTAAACAACTAAGATTCAGCCAAATCCTGCCATCATGATTACAAACCATATAATGTGAAGCGTGAATAAATAAGGTTTTATTATTTTGTAGCTTAACAGATTAGTCATATACATGTGCTTAAAGAATCAAAAGTGCCTCTACCTGAGCATTAGGATAAAGTCTCATTTACATCTGGACAAAGTTCTTTGGGGTTCATTTGGACCACTATGATAACTTCACAATTACCTAGGACACTCCTAGAACCAATGGTACAGGTATTAAAACATGTGCATTGTAATCTGATTTATGCTATTTTCTCGAAGATGAGTTTTTTTTTAGTCAGTTTCCATATATTTATTAATTCCCTCAGTAGATACTCATGGAGCACTTTCTGTATACCATTCATATGCATGGAATGATATTATAGAGAATTTCAAGAGTAATATATTAAATGCAAAGAGATTTGGTAAAATAGACTAAAATATGCTCAACAAATTGGCCAAAAAGAATTGCCAGTGACTTGAAAACTTACAGTCTAATGAAAGATATATATGTTTACAACAGAGGACGCACATACAATAATGTACCCTTTACTTCTGATTGCATGAATAAATAAAAATTTGTATAACACTTAAAAGATAAAATGTTGTGAAATACATTGTTTCCCAAGTGCTGCTGCTAAGTCACTTCAGTCGTATCCGACTCTGTGCGACCCCATAGATGACAGCCCACCAGACTCCCCTGTCCCTGGGATTCTCCAGGCAAGAACACTGGAGTGCGTTGCCATTTCCTTCTCCAGTGCATGAAAGTGAAAAGTGAAAGGGAAGTCGCTCAGTCATGCCCGACTCTTAGTGACCCTATGGACTGCAGCCTACCAGGCTCCTCTGTCCATGGGATTTTCCAGGCAAGAGTACTGGAATGGGGTGCCATTGCCTTCTCCTAAGTGCAATTGACAGTAAATAGGGCAGTTCTGCACAGACAATAGCATAAAAGTAATGAAAGCAGTTTCTAACAAGACCACAAGGTGGCAATGTTCATTCACTCTGTGAATGTGACCCTTTTTGGTCTTTTGTTTTTATTTATTTATTTGATTTAGTATGAGATGGGGTCTAGAAAAAGGTATAAGAGGTTATAGAAGGGAGATTTTAGAAGGTACAATGGACTGAGGGATTCTAAAACCACTCTAGAATTAATGACTTCCTCACCACAGTCAATCTGCTGCAATTCAGCAAGCAGACTGCACCTCTTCTAAAGCCTCTAAACTTCAGCATGGATTAAGTGTCTCATCTGGGTTTTCACAGAGTCTGCTCCATAGCACACAATCATACGGGCAATACGTTTACATAGAAACTGAACTGGAGGGCCAGGACAATGTCTAATTTATCTACAAATACCCTATATTTAAAAGAGTGCCTGGCAATTCACAGACACTTAGTAAATATTTGTTGAACGAATGGATGCACAAATGGAAAAATTTTATAAGATAATATACACAACAGGTTAATTACTCAAGACTTCTTACAACTCAAATTTATGTTCGAAGTCAGAAATAAAAACATTGTGAAATTAAATTTTACCCTTTTAAAACATCAATCTATCCATATGTTTCATCTCTGTTGAAACATCCTAGTCAAAGATACCATCATTTTATACCTAGACTACAGCAAGAATTTTCTACTGTAGATTTCCAGTATCTACATTTCTGACCTCTCTAACTCATTCTCTACCCAGCAAAGTAAGCTTTATAAAAAATACATCAGATTATTTCACCCTTTTGTTTAAAATGGTTAAATGGCTTCCCATTACTCTTTAAAGTCTATAATGGTGGCTAGTTGCTATAATGGCTTGGGCTCAAAGACCTTGTGTAATCAAGGCCCCGTCTACCTCAGTAAGCTCTCCGGGCATCGTTTTCTCCCTCAGTCTCTGTCCTTCATTCTCAGTGGCCTTCTTTTGGTTATTGAGGTATTCCTTGCTCCTTACAACATCAGGGTCTTTGCATACTCTGCACCCAAACGAGAACTCTCTTTCTCATTCCTGCCATCCCGCTCATGATCAGGTTCAATGTCCTTTCTGTAGGAGACCTTTACCTGATATCACAGATGCTTTCATCATCTTGATAGTATTCATAAAAATTATAATAAATGCTAAGCTCTATGATCAACTGTTTTATGCCTGTTTTTCTTGCTAGAATATGAAGGCCATGAGGTCAAGAAGTTTATCTGCTTTGTTCATTGAATAGAACAGTGGCTGGCACATAGAAAGGGTTCAATAAATAATTTGTTGAGTTGAATAAATGTGGGCAGGGCTGTGTGTGTCTTTTTCAATGCTGGGTCCCCAGAGCATAAAATGTATCTGGCACACATCTAAGCACTGAACAAATATCTAAGAATCTGAATGAGCATCATTTGAGTTTGAATTAATACCTCTTCACCACGGCAATATTACCTCCTTATTCTAACTCCTTATATGACACCAAACTGAGTTGAAAAAAAAAAAATAACCCATAACATTTAAAGATTTGAAAAACATACCTTGAGAAATGCCCAGGCGATTTTCCGGAAGCCACATTCTTGGTTTCGAATTTCAGAGTTATTCTTAATTTCTTCCATGCTTAAGAAATCAAGAATCTGTAAGTAAGCATAAAAAGTTATTTCACAGTATACTAGATTATCTAAATTTAATATTTTCTAATATTACTAAAATTTTAAAAACCCTCACTTAGAAGAAAAACATTTTTATCTCATCTCGCTCACTTTTAACTCATCCAGTTAGTAAGGTCTGTTTCTGATCACTTTATCTTTTATCAATAAATCTTTTAAGATTTATTTAAAACTCAAGACAAAGTATTATCTCAAATATAGTCCTGGCAAAAATATACCAGGCATAGAATCCTTAGGCTTTGCTCATTTTTGAATGTATGAGCACAGACTTCAAAGACTTGTTTGTTTAATAAACTCATGGCCTTATCTACAGGTTCCTCCTTGGATCAACTTCCTAAGTTGGGTATTTTCTCTTTAGATATATATTTTTATTAGGCTTCTCAAAAGATTTTCTTTCATATCTCCAACTTGTCTGGGTATTAAACTTCACGGATTTCCAACCAACCAGCCACGGAGATTACATGTATTCTAGGTACTTGTCAGAGACTACTACTTTGAGCCTACTGGTGCTTATCAAAAGGTCTGCTGAGGTAACAAATCTATAGAAGACTACTTAAAAAATAATACATACTCCAATTTATTCCTATTTCTTTTATATACTTAAACTTGTCTTCAATGTAATACATTCCCAATGAAAAAAACTCTGACAGTGTAAGAAAAATATATAACAAAGTAAAAACAACTTGTAACCTAGACTCATAGCTGACAAACATTAACATCAAGTTTACAGGTATTTAAATCTTGTTCTATGTATTCCAACACTATTTTGCAAACTATTTTCACATAATATGTAGTGGATAGCCCAAGTCAATATATACATATGTATATCATCACGTAAATATCATAAATTTAATAAAAATCATCATTTATTTAACCAAACCTCTTGCTAATTGAAGAGACCTATTTCCTTAAAATTTCTGCTATTATAAACAGTGCTGAAATAAACATCCTTACATACACATCTTTGAGTACTTGCCACTTATCCTTTAGAAGAAATACCAAAAGTTGGAATAACAGCTTTAAGGACTTCTGATGGATATTATCAAGTTATCCTCAAATTCTCACACCACTTTTTTGAATTACTAATCTACTAAAATAATAGCTTGTGTGCTAAGTTTCTTCACCTCTGACTCTTTGTGACCCCATGGACTGTAGCCTGCCAGGCTCCTCTGTCCATGGGGTTCTCTAGGCAAGAATCCTGAAGTGAGTTGCCTTGTTCTGCTTCAGGGGATCTTCCTAACCCAGGGATCGAACTCTGATCTCTTAAGTCTCCTGCGCTGGCAGGCAGGTTCATTACCACTAGCGCCTGGGAAGTCCCAAAATAAAAACTTATATTTGTGCTATTAAAATATTAATTAAAACTTATGCTCTATTCAATTCATACCTCAAAGAAAAGGATGACTTTAGGGCTCTTCTCAAAATCTCGAAGCAAATAGGGAAAGTTTTCATTAAATATAATTTGTTCTTCCCACTCTGGAAGCCTTGATTTTAACTGTTTAAAATCATACGGCTGGGTCATAATAGGAAGAATATAATCCACATTCTCTTTTTCATAGTAAGATGAAACAGGCCGTTCACTGTTCAAAAAAGATCCTGCTATTAACACAATTCTTTGTAATTTTGAGAAGGCAAGAAAAAAATAAAACTAGAGTGTTCAACGTGAGGTGATCAGAAACAATAAATAGCCATGATACACAAGGAAAAAATATTTTATGTATCTAGAAAGCTACAAATTTTATGAGGCTTAAAAGTAGTAGTATCTCAGTTCATTTTGCATTTACATACTCTCAGTTTCAAAGAATTATTTTATTATTTAAATATAAAGTGAGAGGTATGATTTGTCCTTCAGTATATAAAGCTAGAATAAAGTAACATCTTCAGAATATTAAGTGGGTTTGTGGTAAGTTAGTACATTAGATTTAATTAACAAAATTTGACCACAACAGGATTGTATGTACTTCAAGGTTTGTTATATTTTCTTTCTGTGCTCCAAGACAAATGAATAAGTGAATAACCTTTTTGATAATTTTCTTGTTTCCAATTTCTGCCATTTTTCCAGGCAAATAATTTTTTTGAATTCTAGTACAGTCATTTATTATACTTTGTATTTGGGCCTTAAGCATGTATTAGCTACAAAATTAATACTAGGAAAAATTAAATTCAAGACATCTGCCTCACCTGAGGGACAGACAATACATTACATTCAAAAGAAAATATATATGAAAATATGAGGTTAGACAACTAATGGATTTACAGTGTAACATGAGACGACTTACAATGTAACCTAAATATCATAAATTAGTCATTAAGCTTCAGAGAAACTCTCTCAACTCCCCCTACTTAAAATTAATTACTCAATTAGCACAGTCACTTCATTTCTTCTATAAAACATATTGATCAATATCAGTAGTTGAAGATACCTACAATTAGTATGAAAATTGAAAGTGACAGTCACTCAGTCAGTCGTGTCTGACTCTTTGCAACCCCACGGACTATACATACAGTCCACGGAATTCTCCAGGCCAGAATACCGGAATGAATAGTCTTTCCCTTCTCCAGGGGAATCTTCCCAACCCAGGGATCAAACCCAGGTCTCCCGCATTGCGGGCAGATTCTTTACCATCTGAGCCACAAGGGAAGTCCAAGAATACTGGTGTGGATAGTCTTTCCCTTCTCCACTGGATCTTTCCGACCGCGGAATTGAACCTGGGTTTCCTGCATTGTAGGAGGATTCCTTACCAACTGAGCTATCAGGGAATGACCAGGGAATGACCGTCAGTGGCAGAAAAAGGACTTCTACTGTAGACAGTTTCAATTTCAAGGATTGGCTGTACAATTAAAAAAATTACCTATCATCTTTCTTGACATATTGACCAGTATTCTCATCAACCACATGAATTTTGACCATTGGGTGAGAAATCATAAAATCTGACTTAAGTCGATCAGTTCGGTGAATGTAAACTCCCAGGACAAGGTCATCATCAAGCAAACATTTGGGATAAACTGGACTATCACGGCTTGTTATTTCATGAACACCATCACCATCAGTATCTTCATTATCATCTGAAACCACATACATGGAAGAAAATCAATGTTATCAATGTGATAATTAATTGTTCCCATAACAATATACTCAACAATAAACACTGAATTTACAGATAATCTAATGCTTATGATCCATGCTTATTTATCTCTGTTCACAAAGACACTTTAAGGAAAAACAAAGAAAAAGCCAAACAACAGCAGACTATGCTCTGAGAGTAAATGCTTTGTTTACTAATGCATTAAAATAGGGTGAGGTATCTTTCTTTGTTTTCCTTAACAGGGACCAACAACACAGAAAGAAAACAATGAGAGCCAAAGACAAAAAAGTAATTTTATCTAGGTATTTTCTAAGTGGAACATGTATCACTCAAATTGTTTATAACTACAATTTCTGTTTCTGGGTAGAATGCAGCAGGAATGTTGCAGGTCAATGTTTCTGGTAAAAAAAAAAAAAAAAAAACAACTTGAAAAAGTCAACTAAATTGCAAAACCTTATTTTTAAAGGCATCAGAAGAGTACAAAAACAATGGACAGTAGACGGACTAAAAGTCCAGAAAGGGAGAATCAATCCGGGGTGAGCTGACAGACTGGCAGCTGTTTCAGTGTCTGGGGACACTTTCTGATCAGGATATGAGAAGAGGACAAAGGCAGAAGTTCACCACTGGGAGAAAGAGTAACCAGAAAAATTTTTAGTTGCTGTGCAGGGGTTAAGTGATAAAAGTGGCCTCAAACACATGGCCAGCGGGAGAGGCTAAAGAGGAGTGAAACCTCCCAGTCTTGTTTTAGCAAACAAGGACTCTCCAGAGGGAAGGGCCTGAAACAAAGCAGGCAAGGAGGAAGCCCTAGAGGGCATGGTGATTTTCAGCCTACAGCCACTTTTCACCTGGGGTCACTTACCAATTCTGGGCATATCTAGAGGTTGAGAATCCAGTCATGGCCCCTGGCAGAAGGCCCCTACTAGGGGACAGAGAAGCCAGCAGAGATTCTGGTGTTCACATGGAGCCGGAGTGACAAAACCAGGAGACTTGAGAGGACTCAACCACATATGTGGCCAGTCTCTCCCTCACGACATTTGCCAAAATTTAAAGCTGCATGGGGCAGAAGGCTAAAGGATTAAGCTGAAAATCTCTGAAAGGCAAAGCTGATGCTCCCCAAGTTCTCAAGGGCTAACAAGGCAAATATCTGCCAGGTTCTCAATTTGAAATACCTGGAAGGCCACATCGTAGGAACTAGGCAAATATGAGACAGGGTCTTACCAAAACTACAACACAGATCTGACTTAGCTTAGATTAGTTGAAATTAGTTGTCCACTCTGTCTGCCTAAGAGTAGAAAGAGAAAACCCTCTCTAGCAGAAGATGCAACTCTGGAATTCTACATACAATGTCCAGCAAATAACAAAAAAGTTACTAGACATAAAAGAGACAAGACTATATGACCAACATCCAAGAGAAAACACAGAAAACAGAAGCAGACCCACAGATGATGTGTACTGGAGTTAGCACACAAGGACTTTAAATAACTATGATTAATACGCTCAAGAAAAAAAGGGAAAGAAGGACAAAATAATTTTTAAAAATGGAGACGTTCTACAGAGAATTGAAATTGATTAAAAAAACATGTATATATATGTCAAGTGAAAAATATATCACTTGAAATTAGGAATTCAATGGATGTATCTAAAAAAGCATATTGGATGCAAAGGCATGATTAGTGAACCAGAAGAAAAATCATTATAAATATCCAAACCAAAGCATAATGGAAAAAAAAAAAACACCAGGGAAAAATCATAAGAAACATGTGGAAAAACTCAAAAGAGTTTGTGAAGCTATAAAATATCTAGAAAAACAGGAAAGGATGATGAAGAAGCCATATTCAAAGCAATAATGAGTAAGAATTTTCCACAAGTGATAAATGATATCAATCAGTAAACTCTAAGCAGGGTGGCTTCCAACAAAGCTATATTTAGGCACAGCATGATAAAATACTGAAGCAAAGATAAACGGAAAATCTAAAGAGCAGGCAAAGGGGCAAAAAAAGACAATAGACCCTTCAAAGGCACAGAAATAAGATTGCAGTTGGGATTAAAAAATGGTGGAGCCCAGAAGACAACTGTATTAATATGACTTCCTGCAACCTAAAATTATATATTAGCAAACATGCTTCAAAAATGAAGGTAAAGGCATTTTTAACACAACAAAATCTGAGTGAATTAGCCGGCCTGCACTGAAAGAAAGAATAAACCAAATTCTTAGTGCAGATAAAAAAATGAAAAAAGGAAAAAGTAAATTTGGGAATGAATATAAATTAATATCAACTGTACAAAATGGTAACTGTAAAATCTGTGAAGTTTAAAATACATGCAGGCCTAAGATACATGATGAGAAACTAGAAGGCAGGAGGGAGACAGATGCAGAGAAACTACCTGACAAGATTCAAATGGAGTCAAACTATTTTACTGTTTTAGCAGTGTTGGAGAAGTATATTCTGTTACAGAGTTAGTTTGTATTACACCATAAGTCAAGAATAAATTTAATGCTCTCAGAGCATGAGCAAAAAAAAAAAAATAGAAGAATGTGTAATTAATAAATTAATAGAAGGAGCAAATCTTTAAAAGCAACCTCAACAACTCAAAAGAAGCCAAGGAGAATAAGGAACATAAAACATTTAGATGGTACAGAGAAACTAGCAGTGAGATGATGAACATAAGGACACAGAAAGATCACAAACAAGAAGAGACCCGGGAGTGGGGCACAAGAACACTTCACATTTTCTGGGGACCTGTCCCTAAGGAGGTCACTGCCTGAGGGCTGAGATCCCACAGGTACCGGAGTAGGGGAAGAAAACCAGTGAAGGCGAAAAAGAAAGGTATATGGACACAAAGGGGCTCAAACAAAGGCTGTGCAAAGTGGCACAGGCAGGGAGCCCCGGGGACGCGGAGGCAGAAGAACAGAGTGCTGTCTGGCCCCACCTAGACCTGGAGACCATGGACCAAGCAGAGGTTTAAAGGCTGTCCCCCCTCAACCAGGTTGGCACCACTTAGGGGCACACTGTGTGTGGAAGACAATGGAGAAATGAAGAAAGGTAAAAGTGTTCTATGCAAACTCAAATCATAATGGAGAATGAATCATTAGAGATTAAAAAGGACACTGTACATTGATTACTATAGACTGAATGCTTATGTCCCTCCCAAATTCACATGCTGAAATCCTAACCTTCAATGTGATATTAAGAGATTGGGCCTTTGGAAGATGATTAGATTATGAAGGTAGAGCCTTCATGAATGGGACTAGTGCCCTTATAAAACAGAACCCAGAGAAACCTCTTGCCCCTTCCACATTGAATCAGCAAGCACCCTGATCTTTGACTTCCCAGCCTCTAGAACCATGAGTTATAAATATTTACAATTTAAGGCATCCAGTCATGGTATTTTGTTGCAGCAGCTTGAATGGACTATGACAATGACAAAAGTGTCAATTGGATAGGAAGATAAAGCAATCCTAGGCATGTATATATATTCAATAACAAAGCTCCAAAATATGCAAAGAGAAAAATGACACAAAAACAGAAATGCAAAAGAATACTAGAAACTTTAATACTCATCAAATAGCTGATAGAATAAGCAGACCAAAAAAAAAAAAAAATCAGTAAGATGAGAATACAATAAACTTGATTTGACATACATAGGACACCACCATACCCAACGGCACGACTGAAGCGACTTAGCAGCAGCAGCAGCAGCATACCCAACGACATCAGAATTCACATTCTTTTCACGTGCACGTGGCATATTTACCAAACTCATCATAAGGTGGTCATAAGACAGCCTCAATAAATTCAAGAGACTGAAATAATTCACAATATGTTCTCTGACAACAATGGAAGATAAAACCCAAAACAAAAAGATAACTAGAAAATCACCTGCTGCCTGAAACTAAACAAAACACTTCTAAATAATGAGTGATCAAAGGAGAAATTTAAATGGAAATTAGGAAATACTTTTATGGAATAATAAGAATATAGAACATATCAAAAGTTTGTGGGATGCAGATAAAGTAGGGCTTGCTGCTGCTGCTGCTAAGTCCCTTCAGTCGTGTCCAACTCTGTGTGACCCCATAGATGGCCTTCCACCAGACTGCCCCGTCTCTGGGATTCTCCAGGCAAGAACACTGGAGTGGGTTGCCATTTCCTTCTCCAATGCATGAAAGTGAAAAGTGAAAATGAAGTCGCTCAGTCATGTCCAACTCTTAGCAACCCCATGGACTGCAGCCCACCAGGCTCCGCCATCCCTGGGATTCTCCAGGCAAGAATGCTGGAGTGGGTTGGCATTTCCCTCTCCAATGCATGAAAGTGAAAAGTGAAACTGAAGTCGCTCAGTCATGTCCGACTCTTCGCGACCCCATGGACTGCAGCCTACCAGGATCCTCCATCCATGGGATTTTCCGGGCAAGAGTACTGGAGTGGGTTGCCATTGCCTTTTCCGAAACACTTATAAGAATGACTTAAATTTTACAATACTGACAATATAAATGTTAGTGAAGATGTAGAGCAACGGAAACTCAAATACTCCTAGTATCTACTGATAACCCAAGTGTGGAAAATTAGAAGTATCTGTTAAAGTGAAAAATATATATACTCTATGGCATAGAAACTCTACTCTAAGAATACGTCCAACAACAACAAAAAATGTATATACATGCTCTTTAAAAAATGTGACCAGAATGTTCATTATAGCTTTACTTATAATCGCTTAATACTAGCAACATCTCAAATGTTAATCAAGAGAATAGGTAATTAATTGTGGTATATTCACATAATGGATATCTAAGTACAAAAACAGGACTGATGATGCATAAGCTCAAGTGCATGCAACAACAGTATAAATCTCACACAAGATAATCTGGAGCAAAAAAGCCACAAAGAGCATGCTGCTGCTGCTGCTGCGTCACTTCAGTCATGTCCAACTCTGTGCGACCCCATAGACGGCAGCCCACCAGGCCCTGCTGTCCCTGGGATTCTCCAGGCAAGAACACTGGAGTGGGTTGCCATTTCCTTCTCCAATGCATGAAAGTGAAAAGTGAAAGTGAAGTCACTCAGTCATGTCCGACTCTTCGCGACCCCATGGACTGCAGCCTACCAGGCTCCTCCATCCATGGGATTTCCCAGACAAGAGTACTGGAGTGGGGTGCCATTGCCTTCTCCAGCTAAGAGCATAGTATTTATAATTTTAAATATTTATCTTAAAATAGAAAACCAGGGAAAATTAACTTTGTGTTAGATGTTAAAATAGTATTCACTGCTGTAGGACAATGAACTAGAAGGGAATTAGTGGGGGCTTCTGAGTGCTAATGATCTGGTTCTTGATTTGGATGATGACTATAGACATGTCCAGTTTGTGAAAATTCACTAGGCAGTATACATGTAATACATACACTTTTCTTTTTAAAAATTAATTACTGGAGCCACAAAACACCATAAACGACATGAATAAACACCATAAATTCTAAAATTGCCCATTTTTTAATCCCAATTTTTGGCCAAATAAACGGAAATTGAAAAGAAAAAAAAAAGAAAATGTAAGAAGCAGAAAAAAGTCAAAAATAAGTAATGAAAAATAAGATAAAAGAAATGAGCAGAAAGGAATGTAGAAATCAAGAGGTGAAATAAAAAGTGGGCAGGAAGAAGCTGAATTACGAGAAACCATGAAGACAGCAAGTTTGACAGAGGGATGCAACTTAAACATCTGAAGTATTTACTGGCTGTTGACTATTTACAGTTTTCAATGCTGTCTGAATTATTTAGGGGCAATAATATACAGAAGAAATCTGTGTCACAATAGAAACTACAACATTACTAATGATGACTCAAGTAAGACAAACTCATCACAGAGACCCACAGTTATAAATAAATGAATGTTACAATCTAGACAAATCTAAGCATAAGTATCAAATATTCTGTATCGGATTATTTTTTTTCAATTATACCATTTGGGACTAGATTTTCTTTAGCTTTAAGGACTAAAAGTCCCTGAATCAAGTTATGCCTACCAAGGCACACATTTTTCATTTAATTTGGATAACAAACCTGTTTTAGCCTTCTTTTTCCTTTTTTTCAGTTTGGATTTTTTGTCATCTTGCATGTTGTCTTCTACATTTTGTTCCTTTGAGCTCACTTCATCATCTTGATGAGTCTCTGAAGTAACTGCTCCAACTGGAGATTCATTCTTTTGTTCACCTTCAACTGGGTCATCAGAGATGATCGATGTACTGCAAATATAATCCAAGTTCAAGCCACTGGAAATGTATCATTATATATCATTACCCTGCAGCAAAGTTAACATCAACGAGAGGCAAGGAGAAATATCAATAACCTCAGATATGCAGATGACACCACTCTTATGGCAGAAAGTGAAGAGGAACTCAAAAGCCTCTTGATGAAAGTGAAAGTGGAGAGTGAAAAGGTTGGCTTAAAGCTCAACATTCAGAAAACGAAGATCATGGCATCCTGTCCCATCATTCCATGGGAAATAGGTGGAGAAACAGTGGCAACAGTGTCAGACTTTATTTTGGGGGGCTCCAAAATCACTGCAGATGGTGATTGCAGCCATGCAATTAAAAGACGCTTACTTCTTGGTAGGAAAGTTATGACCAACCTAGATAGCATATTCAAAAGCAGACACATTACTTGGCCAACAAAGATCTGTCTAATCAAGGCTATGGTTTTTCCTGTGGTCATGTATGGATGTGAGAGTTGGACTGTGAAGAAAGCTGAACGCTGAAGAATTGATGCTTTTGAACTGTGGTGTTGGAGAAGACTCTTGAGAGTCCCTTGGACTGCAAGGAGATCCAACCAGTCCATTCTGAAGGAGATCAGCCCTGGGATTTCTTTGGAAGGAATGATGCTAAAGCTGAAACTCCAGTACTTTGGCCACCTCATGCGAAGAGTTGACTCATTGGAAAAGACTCTGATGCTGGGAGGGATTGGGAGCAGGAGAAGGGGACGACAGAGGATGAGATGGCTGTATGGCATCACTGACTTGATGGACATGAGTCTGAGTGACCTCCGGGAGTTGGTGATGGACAGGGAGGCCTGGTGTGCTGCGATTCATGGGGTCACAAAGAGTCAGACACGACTGAGCGACTGAATTGAACTGAACTGAGAGGCAAGGATAATTTTAAAATCAGTATTATTTTCTGCTGGGAGATACATATATTTTCTTATACACTAAAATGGTTAGCTGTCAAATTAAGTATTATGTGTGATCAATGCAAAGAAATAGAGGAAAACAACAGAATGGGAAAGACTAGGGATCTCTTCAAGAAAATCAGAGATACCAAAGGAACATTTCATGCAAAGATGGGCACGATAAAGGACAGAGATGGTGTGGACCTAACAGAAGCAGAAGATATTAAGAAGAGGTGGCAAGAATACACAGAAGAACTGTACAAAAAAGAGCTTCAAGACCTAGACAATCATGATGATGTGATCACTGACCTAGAGCCAGACATCTTGGAATGTGAAGTCAAATGGGCCTTAGAAAGCATCACTACGAACAAAGCTAGTGGAGGTGATGGAATTCCAGTGGAACTATTCCAAGTCCTGAAAGATGATGCTGTTAAAGTGCTGCACTCAATATGTCAGCAAATTTGGAAAACTCAGCAGTGGCCACAGGACTGGAATAGGTCAGTTTTCATCCCAATCCCAAAGAAAGGCAATGCCAAGGAGTGCTCAAACTACCAAACAATTGCACTCATCTCACACGCTAGTAAAGTGATGCTCAAAATTCTCCAAGCCAGGCTTCAGCAATATGTGAACCGTGAACTTCCTGATGTTCAAGCTGGTTTTCGAAAAGGCAGAGGAACCCGAGATCAAATTGCCAACATCCGCTGGATCATGGAAAAAGCAAGAGAGTTCCAGAAAAACATCTATTTCTGCTTTATTGACTATGCCAAAGCCTTTGACTGTGTGGATCACAATAAACTGTGGAAAATTCTTAAAGAGATGGGAATACCAGACCACCTGATCTGCCTCTTAAGAAATCTGTATGCAGGTCAGGAAGCAACAGTTAGAACTGGTCATGGAACGACAGACTGGTTCCAAATAGGAAAAGGAGTACGTCAAGGCTGCATATTGTCACCATGTTTATTTAACTTATATGCAGAGTACATCATGAGAAATGCTGGACTGGAAGAAACACAAGTTGGAATCAAGATTGCCGGGAGAAATATCAATAACCTCAGATATGCAGATGACACCACTCTTATGGCAGAAAGTGAAGAGGGGCTAAAAAGCCTCTTGATGAAAGTGAAAGTGGAGAGTGAAAGGGTTGGCTTAAAGCTCAACATTCAGAAAACGAAGATCATGGCATCTGGTCCCATCACTACATGGGAAATAGATGGGGAAACAGTGGAAACAGTGTCAGACTTTGTTTTTCTGGGCTCCAAAATCACTGCAGATGGTGACTGCAGCCATGAAATTAAAAGACGCTTACTCCTTGGAAGGAAAGTTATGAGCAACCTAGATAGCATATTCAAAAGCAGAGACATTACTTTACCAACAAAGGTTCGCCTAGTCAAGGCTATGGTCTTTCCTGTGGTCATGTATAGATGTGAGAGCTGGACTGTGAGGAAGGCTGAACGCCGAAGAATTGATGCTTTTGAACTGTGGTGTTGGAGAAGACTCTTGAGAGTCCCTTGGACTGTAAGAAGATCCAACCAGTCCATTCTGAAGGAGATCAATCCTGGAATTTCTTTGGAAGGAATGATGCTAAAGCTGAAACTCCAGTATTTTGGCCACCTCATGCGAAGAGTTGACTCATTGGAGAAGACTCTGATGCTGGGAGGGATTGAGGGCAGGAGGAGAAGGGGATGACAGAGGATGAGATGGCTGGATGGCATCACTGACTCGATGGATGCGAGTCTGAGTGACCTCCGGGAGCTGGTGATGGACAGGGAGGCCTGGCGTGCTGCGGTTCATGGGGTCGCAAAGAGTCGGACACGACTGAGCGACTGATCTGATCTGATCTGATCTGATCTGTACTAATTTACCCTTGGTGATGTTATATATCCCATGAGCCAAATTAAACTCATCTCTAAACTCCTGGGGAAAACGAAATTGTATTTTATGATCAATGGATCTGTTTTTACCTAGGATTGATAAAATCATCCTCACTCTACTGCCAAGTAAATGAATAATGAACAAATCTCAGGATTATTTAAAAGCAAAAAGAAAAAAAGTTCTAATTTTGTTTTCTTTTCAAGAGGCTTCAGATACCCAACTTTTGATTTCTAAGTAAAAATTTATTGCTTATGTTTTCTAGTGGCTTATGTGCCACTGTGTTTTCAGAAGACTATTATTAAAATTAAAATCTGTATCACATGAACTATTAATACTAAATGGTAAAGGGTAGCAGCCTAGAAGCACACTGAGTTGTTAGGAGAAATCAGCCTATTAATGTTTGTGACTTACCAAAAAAAAAAGGGAATCTGCATCTAATATTCAAAAATTGACTTCCAATATATTTAGTCATATTTCAAAAAAGGGGGTGAGAAACAAAGAGTAAAGAAATATTTCGAAGGAGTCATTCTAGAAAGTCATGTTATTTTATCATATCATCAAATACCGTTATTTAAAGAGAACAGTTACCCTTTGCATGTCTTTGTCATGTAAAGCATGGTTTTGTTTAAAATTCATAAACTGATCTTACTAAGAGTATGACTTACAGTTCATAACAGATACGGTAACTGTGTGAAGAAATAAGATTTATGGTGTACTGTAGTAAGCAGTCTTTAAGGTGGCCTCCAATGATCCATGCCTCCTAATACTCATGTTGTTTAGTCGCCAAGGCATGTCTGACTCTTTGTGACCCCATGGACTGTAGTGCACCAGGCTCCTCCGTGCCTGGATTTCACAGGCAAGAATACTGGAGTGGGTTGCCATTTCCTCCTCCAGAGGATCTTCCTGATCCAGGGATCAAACCTGCGCCTCCTGCATTGGGAGGTGGATTCTTTACCACTGAGCCACCAGGGAAGCCCCCTGATACTCATATCTTTGTGTAATCCTTTCTCTTTATTGTGGACTACACCAAGTGACTTACTTCTTATAGATAGATTATGATAAAAGTAACTGGTACCACTTCTATGATTAGGTTCCCAAAGGACTGTGATCCTTTGCTTTTTCTCTTTCAAAGCCCTTGCTCAAGGGAAGCAAGTGGCGCTGTTGTGAGTAGCCCATGTGAACAGGTTCACGTGGTAAGGACCTGATGTCTTTGGCCAAAAGCCAGTCAGGATCTGAAATCTGCTAATGGCCACATGAGTGAGTTTAGCAGTGGAGCATCCGTATCTTCCAACTGGCATGCCACTTGGCAGATCCTCCCCTAGCCAAGCCTTGAGACGACTACAGCCCGGGCTGACATCCTGACTGTAGCCTGTGAGAGACTCTGAGTTAGACACCCACTAAGCCACTCAGATTCCTAAGCCATAGGAACTGGGAGACAATATGTTTCTTGTTCTGAGCTGTTAAAGTCTGGGGTAATTTTTAATGCATGTGCCTGTTAGCAACTCTGTTTGCCCTCTCTTTGTTACAACTGGTTATCTAGCTTTTAATAAGAGGGGAACTATTTTTAGATGAGGACATTAAAGGAAACTGACCCTGAATATCAGAGAATAGTCAAATATAGACTGTTTCCATCTCAAGTTGTTTATCCAGATGTAGATTACAAAAAACAAACTTACAGTAGTTAAAAGATAGTTTTTCCCTTATTTACCCCAAGGAGAGACGTAATAAATAGAATCTACTCATGGAAGTTCACATTGTGTATGTAAGCATATACATATAAGTACTGTATACAAAAAAAGACTAAAGGAATACCAAATTGCTAACAGTGATTATCTCTGGATGGGTGGGTTACTTATGTTTTCCTTTTTGTGTCTGTATGTTCTACAGTGAATAAATAGTATTTGTAAAATAGGGGGAAAATGTTATTTTTATATATCTAAACAAGTATTTATAAATAAATAAAGGATGTAATTATGCAAAATAGGATGATAGTACTATTCTTGACAGAGCTGTCATAAGGGGAAAAGCACATATTCCTTGTAAAGCATTAAGCACACAAGAAGGGACCACATAAAGGTTAGCTGTTATTATTGTACTGCCCATGCGTCCAAAAGAGGCTTCCTAGGTGGCACAGTAGTAAAGAATCCATCTGCCAATGTAGAAGACGCCAGAGATGCAGATTCAATTCCAGAGTCGGGAAGATCTCCTGGAGTAGGAAATGGCAACCCACACCAGTATTCTTGCCTGAGAAATTCCATGGACAGACGAGCCCGGCAGACTAGAGTCCATGGGGTCTCAAAGACTTGGACATGACTGAGCAATTGAGCATGAACAGTACACATGCCCAAAAGGAGAACTAAACATTTTCTTTCTGAAACTGTAATAGGGAAGAACCTTTTGTATTCTAGTACACGTTGATCACTAAAGGATGTTGCCTATGAGCTTAAATTATACATAATGGCCCGACTCTGGGAATCTTGCTTCCAAAGCAATGAGTATTAAGCTAAAATACCTTTGTTTAGCTCATGGAAACATCTTGACCAGGTCCATTTGTGAGTGACTGCAGGGAGAAAAAAGTTAACACACCCCCTCTGGAGGCTGATGGGAACCAGAAGTGTTTGATTTTACTCCCTCCACTTTTAGTATAAAATGAGCCTGAATTCTAATTCAGGCAAGATGGTTCTTTGCAGGGTATGAGTCAACTGTTTTCTCAGTTTGCTGATTTTCCAAATAAAGCAATTATTCCTTGCCCCAACAACTTGTCTACCAATTATTGGCCTGTCGTGCAGTGAGCAGTACAAGGTTAAGCTTGGTAACAAATTTTGGTGAAGCCAGCCAGGAGCCTTCTGGCTGCCGAGACCACCTGTCCTGAGGATCTGATCTCCAAAACTCCCTTAAGTGGCACTGACTGCCCCAATACCTGGCAACTGGAGCAAGGAACCAACATTTGGGAGCTGACGGGCTCCACATGGTAGGGTAAGTCGCTCCAGGGTGCACAGCCAGGAACTTCATTTCCTCCCCACCTTTGGGCTTTTTTTCCCCTCAGGAATAAGTCAATTTATTTTGTGGGGTAGTCCACTGGGGAGAGGGAAGAATTGTAGGACTTCTACCTGATACGTGAATTGGTTTTTTGGTTTCTTTGGATGGTAGCATTTGTTTGTGTTTTGTTTGTCTTGGAAAAGAAGGAACGTTTCATCTATCCCTAAAATAAGTCTTCTGAAGCGCATGTTGCATAAGGGATCCTATTACAGCTCTGAACCCATGAGTGAAAGGAAAATGCTATCTTATTGTAACAATGTGTGGCCACAGTTCCTCTTAAGATCTTCATCTTGGGACCCTGTGCACCACATACTGCTATTCTTGCTATGTTAATTATGTCATTTTTGGTCATTTATTATGTTGTTAGTACATGTAAAACTCCCAGGACCAAACTTGAGGGTTTATTTAGGATTTTCTGTTTGTTCTTTGGGTTTTTTGTTTCATCTTGTGTGCTTTTACTTCTCCATTTGTAGCCATATCAGTTTGTGATACTTAAAACTTTTACTGATATGAAACTGAGAAAATAAACAGGAAAAAAAAAATTTGTTCCTGTCCAAGAGTAGGATAGTCCAAGGAAAAAGAAGTTGTACTTGGTTCCTAAAACCACCAAAAACTACACATAGAAACAGAAGTGTCTTTTCCATAAATATTAGTAAAATGGTTTCACCATGTAGACAGCTGACCTTGATTTGTTCTGTCTGCCAGAAACTCAATTTGAATCTACCCTCTTTTACAACTGGGTTTTACACTGTTGTATCAGATTCATGGCTAAAAGTTTGGAATGGGAACTATGAGGTCCCTGTGTTTGTGTTTGCACATGTGTTATAGATGTGTGGCACTGCCAAAATTAATCTGTACACGGGCACTATTTAATTGGCTTAATGGAAATTAAGTGCTTACACAAATACTCAAATACAATGAAACTGGCTGGAATGAGTTTCAGGTTCACATGATCTAGGAAATACTTAGTATGGAAATAATATCTGGTATGAAAAGTTAGCTTAAACTTGTTTTTATATAGACATGTCTTTAGAGTCCTTAACATTAAGAGCAATACTTTCGTTGTACCTCTAGGTTCACCAGAAATCAAAAATAGCTTATTCCTGTTACAAAGTTTATCAGAAAGTAAAATAATGGGACAAAGCTTTAAGTAAATATAAGTAAATGAAGTAAAGAGTTCTGGAGTAAACTCTATGGGAATAATGTTTTGGAAATGTCTATCTAGAAGAGTCTCTCCAGATTTTCATAATTTGTAACTAAACCAAGTTCTAAGGTAAAACTGAACTTAACTAGGAAATCTTAAAGGTAAAGTGGTAAAAACCTGAATTTCTGTCTCTAAAAGGATAAAAAGTTTTATTAAAATATTGAACTACTTTTGGTAATTGTGAGTTTCTTTGTTTAAGTGATCTCTATCTGCCATTGAGATCTTTAATTATCATTGGTTAACTTTTGATATTTTTTAACAAACTTCCAAAAAGATCAAGTTTTAAGTGGAGTTCATCTGACCTCTGGCTAACTTTGGAGTTTTTCAGAGGGTCTCTGGAACATCTCAAATTATTTCTCTCCATCTCAGAGAGGAATATAGAACTAATTGGGCTCATCTGATATGTTCAATTGCATGGGAAGCATTATTAAATAAATAACACTTAACAGTTCTTAGACTGTATCACATGGGTGAAGAAGTGAAGTGAAGTCGCTCAGTCATGTCCAACTCTTTGCGACCCCATGGACTGTGTCTGCCCAGGTAGGAGAATCTAAAAGTGCTAAAGACCTGCTGCTGCTGCTAAGTTGCTTCAGTCGTGTCTGACTCTGTGCGATCCCATAGACAGCAGCCCACCAGGCTCCGCTGACCCTGGGATTCTCCAGGCAAGAACACTGGAGTGGGTTGCCATTTCCTTCTCCAAGGCATGAAAGTGAAAAGTGAAAGTGAAATCGCTCAGTCATGTCCGACTCTTAGCGACCCCATGGACCGCAGCCCACCAGGCTCCTCCGCCCATGGGATTTTCCAGGCAAGAGTACTGCAGTGGGCTGCCATCACCTTCTCTGGCTAAAGACCTAGTAGTTGCCAATTATACTAAAATTTCTGTACTACACTATTCATCAGTTTGCCTCCACTGGGTCTGCCTATCTAATAGAAGTAGATGGTGATTCCATTACAGCTGGAGAAGGGGCAACCAATTTGTTCAGTTTTGTCCACATAAATAGCATAGAAATTTGATATATGTATTGGGAACTAAAACCAAAACCACAAGTTATTATGAATTAGACAACAAAGTGGTGAGAGGTTTGATCAGGTTCAAATAGGACTGACTAAAGATTTCAAAAATGGCTGACTGAAGAGTCTAAGGAAATTTGTCACTTCCATTCAGCAGAATGGTCTTTGTCCCTTATTCCACAAGACTGTGGTATGGACACCAGACAGGTCGAATTGTAACAGGAAGAACCTTTTGTATTCTATTACAAGTTAATCACTAAAAGGATGTTGCCTGTGTGCTTAAATTATACACAATGGCCCATCTCTGGAAACGCTGCTCCCCAAGTAATGAAAATTAAGCTAAAATATTTTTGTTTAACTCGCAGGAAACATCCTTACCAGGTCTACCTGTTAATGACTGCAGGGAGAAAGCAATGAACAGATCCTCTCTGGAGGCTTTTGGGAACCAGGAAGTGTTTGACTAGACTCCCTCTCCTTTTAGTATTTAGTACCCCCTCCTCCTCAGAAGGAGCTTGAATTCTATCTCAGGCAAGATGGTTATCTGGGGCATGACGCATCTTCTGAATTTGCTGGCTTTCTGAATAAAGTTGCCATTCATTGCCCTAACAACTGGTCTCTCAAAATTATTGGCCTTTTATGAGGCAAGCACTATAAGCTTGGACTTCGTAACAAAACTCCAGGTATCACTCAAAAGCTGAAAATGGTATTTCTTTAAGAGGACATTGTATATTTATCAATGTAACATACCTTGTTTCAGATTTAGACAAGGTGGGAACTTTCTTTTTTTTCTTTTTTCTTTTTTCACCACTCAATTTGTCATCATGCAATGAAGAATCTAAGGGAAAGTAAGACAACTGCTCCTTGAGTTTCTTTCGGATTTTCTTCCTAATCTCCTCTGCCATTTCTTCAGCTACTTGGAGCTGGTATACTTGCATCAGTTGTTCCTCATCTAAACTATTCTTTCCTCCTTCCTCCTTGGCCTTTTCACTTTTGTCATGAGTCACACCTGGCTGTGGCTTAGTTCGTGTCTTCTGAGGTGTTGCATCTACCTTCTCAGGAGCTTCTGGCTCCATCTCTTGTGCAAGCGCTGTTTTCATAACCTTTTTAATTGCCTTTTCTTGCTTGCCGTCCTCCACACTAACATCATTTTCTGGATCTTCAGTTGCTGACTGCGGATTCCTTGGTTTGTTTTTAATTACTCGCATGTTCTTCTCTGGGTTCTTAGTGTTAGCCGCAGTTCCATCATCACTTTTAGTTTCCCTGATTTTCTGAAGATTGCTTGTAACAGCATCAAGCTAGGAGAAGACAACACAATAACAGAGTGTCAACTAAACACAGTTTAGTTCTGTGAAGATAAAATCATGTTGACTGTTTACAATATGCAATACTGGGAAGAATATTTCACTTTTTACTCCAGTACTGTGACACCATTCTAGGGCCTTTGGTAAGCATTTTCCTGCTTATTCTCCCAGTCTTAGACCAGCAATCTTGAGAATAAATTCAGATCAAATGAGTTAACTAACATGGGGAACATGTTAGTGACTTTTTAAAAGTGAGTTAACAGCTCAAACCTCAAATGCTACTTTCCTCTGGCAAAATGATCCATACTCTAACCTAATTAAGAGAGATCAGTGAAATTGCTAGAAGAGCTATACTTAAAGTATTTCATGTTCTCTAACAGAAAACATACACAGATCATTTATCTTGCTTCATAATTAAATTCAAAAACCAAAGGTTTATAGCTCTAGGGTTACTGTGTAATTAGTTTAAACATATCACTGAAAAGGCTGCTAAGTATTAAATATTATCAAGTTAAATCAAATGACAGACTAAGCACATACTTGTATTAATAACGTTCTCCATTCAAAATTATTTAAAATAAGAAATAAACAGAAAATAATGCTAGAAATCAAAAAGGAATGTTACTAGTAATAAAATAAATATTCTGAAACATCCCCCAAGGATGAAAAACAGGCAGGATTAGATCCATTAAGAAATCCATTAACAAACTACCAGAGAAAACCAGAGCCTGTAGGAAAAGACTCGTCCAGAGAAAAGGCTGGTTCTGGGGAAGCCATAAGCTGAGGCAAGGAACACGAAAAGAAGGGATAAGCCTGAGGATGACCAACTGAGGAGTTGGGAGGGCAGCTCTGTTCCCCTCCTCCCGCTGTGCTAAGTGGTGACTTTCACCCAAAGAACAAAACAACCGAACTGATAGAGATATGGCGTCATGTCTCAGGTAGGTACAACCTGCACCAACAGCAGAAGCGGGCTATGTTGAAAACAACCAACAGGCAGGAGAAAAATTCTCAAACACAAAGATGACTAACAACTGAGAACTAACACTGAGGGGAAGCAGCAGAGTCCGAGGAGCAGTCCACCAAATCCAACAAAAGAGAAAAATTAACGTGGAAGAAAAACAAACAGCAGCAACAAAATAATTTAAAATAATGAGAATTAATATTAAGAAATTCCAAAAGATATGAGATGAAAACTAATTGCAGATGTTAGAACTAAAATTTTGAGTGACAGAAATAAAAGCTGAAGAGATGCGTTCAAAACCAGAATGGGTAAAACCATAGTGATAAAAGACTGAAGTCAAAGAATTCTCCCAGAAATGACAGAACCAGTGAAGACTGAAGTTCAATTATTGAAAACCCTCATGTTTCAAAGTAGTTAGAATATCTATGTGAAAAGATAGAAAAATGTATTCCACCACATATCCAATATTTTACCATCTTTAAGACTCTTCTGCTCACCTAAAATATATTTCCAAATTCTACCGATTCCTTAAGGATAAATTCTGAAGCTATATCCTCCAAAAATCTTTCCTAATCAAATTTAATAAAAATATCTTAAATGTTTATTTTCACATGTTCTGTTTCTAGAAGCAATATATCCATAAAACAGTAAGAAAACAGAAAATTTAAAAATAGAAAAAAATTCAGAAATTACTTAAAAAAGAAGATCCAAAGTTCAATCCTAGATTGCCTCACACAAGGAAAATCAATGATAATCTGTTCAGAAACTCACTTTTGTCCTCTTTCTCTGAAGACAGTCATACCTAATAACCTTGAATTCCCATTACATGAATACAGAGCAAATGCTAACTTTTCTGTTTACTCAATACCAGAAATGTAGTGGCAATCAAGATAAACTATGAGGACACTAATAAATGGAAAAAGATAACCAAAAATTAGAAACAGAAGAAAGAATTATAGTCTAGAAGAAAGGATTTTGAAAATGAAACCCTGGGGGAAGCTCATCATACTTAGCTCATAAGATGTTTATTTATTCTCTTCCACTGATCTGTCAACCTTCATACTAATAACATCATTTTAAATACAACCCTTAGAGTATCTTTGGTAGCATTCCACAATTCTACTGAGATGACAGTTTCAAAACTTTTTAAATTCCTGTTTTTGTGGTTTGTATTCCCTTTTTCTTGCTAATCGCTTCACGAGATAGATTTTACATTACCAAGTAATTTATAAATTTTAAATTTTTGTTGCTCTAGTTTTGTCATACTATAATTTAAAACGTCTACTTCATGGAATTTTGAAATCTCTCAAATACATTTGTTCATGTTCTATTTATCTTTAACCATCCATTTATCTTTACCATCTCTGCATCATTTTTTACTTTAGCATGTATTTTTAAAAATAAATAGGAGGAGGAGCTAAGATGGCGGACGAGTAAGATGGGGAGAATACTTTCTCCTCCACAAATCCATTAAAAGAACATTTGAATGCTGAATAAATCCTATAAAACAACTTCTGAATGCCGGCAGAGGACATCAGGCACTTAGAAAGACAACGCATTGTCTTCAAAACGAAGAAACGAGCCCTGCGGTAACTCCTTTTGCGGAGAAGTGGCGCGGACACCAGCATTCGCTATTGGCAAGCGGGGGCTGGGCTAGGAGGAGCTGCGAGGCCTGAGAAAGGATTTGGCCTGGCTATCTAGGGCGCTATCTGAGCGAAATAACCAGACTGTCAGTTATCTACTACATCAAAAGTCAGCCCTAACTTAAGACACTACCAGGACTATCTACGGAACAAAGGGCTGCACAGAGTTGGCCGGCTACAGGCCGTCCCACTCCGGTGACAGGCAGCCAGGGCCGGAGGAGGGCAATTACAGCCCTAGAGAGACACTGTCTAACGGAACTGTGAGTAGGTTTCTGTGCTGACTCACGCTTCTTGGGGCTCTGGATGGTCAACATCTGCCTGAGAAAGTGCGCTGTTTGTATACCCAGAAAGCTGAGTGGCGGAGAGGGATAAGTCGCAGCAGCTGCGCTTGCTGAACATTTCATCACCTGCGCTACTTGGATCTGGGAAGGGCATAAAATGCAGACTCAACCAAGTCTGTGCTTCTGAGGATTATCCGAGTGCCTGAACCTGGCCGGTTTAGATTTGGGTGTTCATCTCCACCTGCTCTGAAACAGGGCAGAGATCAGATATTGAAAAGACCTGTAAACCGCCTCAATAAAGAGAATTCAACAAACTACCAGAATATAGTAAGGACACTCTAAACTTGGCAATTTTAACAAAATGAAGAGACAAAAGAATACCCAGCAGCTAAAGGAACAGGACAGATGCCCACCAAACCAAACCAAAGAGGAAGAGATAGGGAATCTACCTGATAAAGAATTCCGAATAATGATAGCGAAATTAATTCAAAATCTCGAAATCAAAATGGAATCACAGTTAAAGAGTCTGGAGACAAGGATTGAGAAGATGCAAGAAAGGTTTAACAAGGACCTAGAAGAAATAAAAAAGAGTCAACACATAATGAATAATGCAATAAATGAGATCCAAAACACCCTGGAGGCAACAAATAGTAGAATAACAGAGCCAGAAGATAGGATTAGTGAATTAGAAGATAGAATCCTAGAAATAAATGAATCAGACAAGAAAAAAGAAAAACGCATCATAAGAAATGAGGACAATTTCAGAAACCTCCAGGATAACATCAAACGCTACAACATTCGAATCATAGGAGTTCCAGAAGAAGAAGATAAAAAGAAAGACCATGAGGAAATACTTGAGGAGATAATAGTTGAAAACTTCCCTAAAATGGAGAAGGAAATTACCACTCAAGTTCAATAAATCCAGAGAGTCCCTAATAGGATAAACCCAAGGCGAAATGCCCCAAGACACATATTAATCAAATTAACAAAGATTAAATATAAAGAACAAATATTAAAAGCAGCTAGGGAAAAACATCAAATAACTCACAAGGGAATTCCCATAAGGATAACAGCTGATCTTTCAATAGAAACTCTCCAAGCCAGGAGGGAATGGCAAGACATAATTAAAGTGATGAAAGAAAATAACTTACAGCCTAGATTATTCTATCCAGCAAGGATCTCATTCAAATATGAAGGAGGAATCAAAAGCTTTACAGATAAGCAAAAGTTGAGAGAATTTTGCACCACTAAACCATTTCTCCAACAAAAACTAAAGGACATTCTCTAGATAGGAATCACTAAAAGGGTGTATAAATTCGAACCCAAAATAATAAAGTAAATCTTATTTATCAATAATTGCTTTAAACGTTTATGGGCTGAATGCCCTAATCAACAGACAAAGACTGGCCGAATCGATGCAAAAACAAGGCCCCTACATACCTTGTCTACAAGAGACAACCAAAAGACTAAAATGGGTCAAATGGATACAAAAACTAGACCCCTATATATGTTGTCTACAAGAGAACCACCCTAAAATACGGGATATATACTGACTGAAAATGAAGGCCTGGAAAAAGATTTTCTATGCAAATATGGACCATAAGAAAACAGGAGTAGCAATACTTATATCAGATAAAACTGACTTTAAAGACCCTGAAAAGGAGACAATGAAGGTTACACGTAACGACTTAAAGGAACAATCCAAAAGAAGTTATAACAATTATAAATATATATGCACCCAACATTGGAGCATTGATATATCTAAGACAAACATTAATTAATATGATAGAAGAAATATGCAGCAATACAATAATAGTGGGAGACTTTAATACCCCACTCATATAATCTGGCTGTAATAGACAAAGTAAAGAGCAAAACATATTCACTTATGAGCCTCAAAAAATGCAGTTCACTCAGGAGAGTTTAAAAAAAAAAAAAAAAGACTTATTTGTTCACTCTGTAAAGGTTTATTGACTATTTTATGGGTTTGGTACCACTTTGGGTAGTAAGAAGGAAGAGGTGACAAATGTGATCCTGTCCTAAATAATATATTCTGGTAAAATTTAACATGGTTTTTTTTAAGTGTTCTTTGTGATCAAAAACAGAAAGCCATTGGTTAAGAAATTACATATACTCCTCCCCACCATCACTCCCCTTCTTTCTTTCCATTTCCCTCCCACCCTCATTGATCCTTTTCTTTGTCCATTTTCCCCTGCAAAAAAAAAAAAAAAGAAAAAAAAAGAAAAATAAATATTATTGAGACATAACAAATTATATGAATTACAATAATCACCAGCTGTAAGTGTATACTTAAATGAATTCTGACATACAGCCATGACACCACATGACAGCACAACTATCAAGATATTAAACATTTCTAGTACCCTACATGTTCCTTTACAAAATCAATCCCTAGCCTCCAAGTCCTGGCCCCACTCAACCACTGATCTGTTTTCTTTCACTATAGTTTGTCTTGTCTAGAATTTCATATAGATGGTATCATACAGAAGATAGTTTTTTGTTTCTATCCTTCAATCAGCATAAAGCTTTGAGATTCATTCATGTAGATGCATTTATAATAACATTTCATTTACTGCTGAGCAGTATTTTCATTGTATGGAAAGATACTACATTTTATTTCTCCATATACCAATTAATGGACATTTGAGTTATTTCTAGCTTTGCATGTTATGTTTTCATTTCTCTTGAATAAATATCCACAAGTGCAACTGCTATATATGCTAAGTATATGCTTAAGTTCTTAAATAACTGCCAAACAGCTTTCTAAAATGGCTGTGCCAGTTCACACTCTCAAAGAGTGAGTTCCAATTATTTAACACACTTGTCAGCACCTAGCATTGTCAATTTTCATCCTTTTGCATTCTAATAGGTATGTAATGGTATCTCCTTATTGTTTTCAAATTAATTATTAACAGCATTACTAAGCCGGCTTCCCCTGTGGCTCTGCTGTAAAGAATCCACCTGCAATGTAGGAGACACAGGAGATGCAGGTTTGATACCTCGGTCACAGGGAATATACCTGGGTCAGGAAGATCCCTTGGAGGAGGAAATGGCAATCCATTCCAGCATTCTTAACAGGAGAATCCCACGGACAGAGGAGCCTCATGGGCTACAGTCCGTGGGGTCGCAGAGTTGGACACGACTGAGCAACTGAGCACACACATCGTACTAACCACATCTTTACTAAGCACATCATTACACATGCTTATTTCCTATCTGTATCTCTTTGGTTAAGTGTTCAACTCTTTTGCCCATTTTCACAAGGTTGTTTCACATCATTGAGTTCTGAGAGTTCCTAAAGTTTTCTCAATACATTTTATCAATGTGTTGCAAATATTTTCTCTCAACTTATAATTTTATCTTTTCATTTTCTTAGCAATGTTTTGAATTTTCACAAAGCCCAATTTAACCCCCTTTTCGTTTATGGTTCATACTTTTGTATCCTGAGAAATCTAGTCATAACTCAAGGTTACCAAGCGTATCTTGCTTATTCTACAAGTTATATATGTAGAATTTAGCTCTGAAATATTGTAAGTCATCGATCCATTTCTATTTTATTTCTGAATATGATATGGTCATAGTTTATAATACTGTATATCTGATTGTTCCAGCAAAATTTGTTGAAAAAGATTATCCTTTTCCCCTCTGAGGTATCTTGGTAATTTTGGCAACAATCAATTGACCACATACACCGGGGTCTATTTCTAGACTCTCTGCTGATTTATGACTTATATGTCCAGCTTTATGACAATACCAGGTTGTCCTGGTTACTACAGCCTTACAATGAGTTTTGAATCAGATGATAAAATTCCTTCAACTTTGTTCTTCCTTTTCAAAATTGTTTTGGCTATTCTAAGTTTGTTGTTTATATTTCCAAATAAATTTGAAAATCAGATTTTTAATTCTTGAAGTCTATTGGCATTTTGATTAGGATTAAAGTGAATCAACAGATCAAAATTTCAGAGAATGGATAATAATAATCTGTCAATAATTATCTGACAATACTTTAAATCCATGAACATGGATATATCTATTTGGTTTTGATTTTTAGCAGATTAGGGATTTTCAGTATCCAGGTTTGCATATATTTTGATAAATGTATCCTAGACATTACATATTTGGTTACTATTACGAACGATATTTTAAATTTTAAATTATTCACTACTGGTACAAAAATACAATTGGTTTTTATATTTAGACCTTATATTCTGCTAACTCATTAAATAGTTCTAATAGCATTTTTTGAGATTCTGTCATCTGCAAATGAGATTCTTTTACTTCTTTTACAGTCTTTATACTTTTTTCAAAAACTGCATTACTGCATTGGTTACCTATAGAATTATGAATATCTATGGTGATGTGCTCAAGCTTAGAGCAAACACTTTCAGTTTTTTAATTTTAAGTACTATCTTAACTGTAAGTTTTTGTAGATTCCCTCTATCAAGTTGAAGAAGTTCCCTTCTCTTTTTGTTTTAGTTATCAGAATGGGTGACAAATTTTGTCAAGTCTTGTACTGCATTTATTGAGATGATCATATGGTTTTGTTTAATTTTATGGTGAATTACATTGATTTTTTTTTCAACACTGTGATATATTGCTGAGATAAATTACATAATATATATGATTATTTTTATATAATGTAAGACTGATTCCCTAAATTTTGTGGAAGATATCTGCTCTGTGTTCAAAAGGGATGTTGGTGTAATTTTCCTGTAATGTCTTTCTCTTTTAGTATTAGAGTAATTTAAAACTGCCCCCCACCCACAAAAGAATGGAGAAGTATTCCCTCTTTATACATAGTCTGTAAGAGTTTATATAGAATTAATATGATTTCTTCCTCAAATGTTTGATAAAATTTATTAATAAAGTCAGCTGAGAGAACTAGCCACCTAGTTTTTTCCACAGATTTTTAACCACAAATTAAATTTTTAAAAAAGATATATTCAAGTTATCTCTTTTGGAGTGAAATTCAGTAGCTTGTATCCTTCAAGTAATTTATATATTTTATCTAAGTTGCTCAATTTATTGTCATAAAGTTATTCATAATACTCCTTTATTGTCCTTTAGGTCTTTAACACATCTGCAGTGAATTACATTTACATTCCTCATATTAGTAATTTGCCTTCTTTCCTTTTTTTCCTGATCAATCTGGTTAGAGGTTGTGAAAAAAAGGGTTAATTCAGCAGCCCTTGTTGCTCAAATCCTGCAAATCTCAGGCCTGTTTGCAGGATCAGCTCTTGGCTGGCTCCTGGGAACTGAGCTCTGAGCTTCTGGAATGTTGAGCCTGATAAAGGTGAATGAATACATGAACTAACTAAAGAATATTATGAATAGCTGGACTTAGAAAAGGCAGAGGAACCAAAGCTCAAATTGCCAGCATCAGTTGGATCACAGAAAAAACAAAAGAATTTCAGAAAAACATCTACTTCTGCTTCATTGACTACATTTAAGCCTTTGACCATGTGGTTCACAACAAACTGTGGAAAATTCTTAAAGAGATGGGAGTAATAGATCACCTTACCTGCATCCTGAGAAATCTGTATGAAGATCAAGAAGCATCAGTTAGAATGGGATGTATAATAATGCACTGGTTCAAAACTGGAAAAGGAGTATGTCAAGTTTGTATACTGTCATCCTGCTTATTTAACTTATATGCAGAGTACATCATGCGAAATGCCGAGCTGGACGAATGACAAGCTGGAATCAAGATTGCCAGGGAGAAATATCAACAACCTTAGATATGCAGATAACACTACTTGAACAGCAGAAAGCGAAGAAAAACTAAAGAGATTCTTGATGAAGGTGAAAGAAAGTGAGAAAGCTGGTTTAAAATTCAATATTCAAAAAACTAAGATCATGGCATCCAGTCCCATCACTTTATGGCAAACAGACAGGGAAAAAAATGCAAACAGCGGCAGATTTTATTTTCTTGGGCTCCAAAATCACTGCAGATGGTGACTGCAGCCATGAAATTAAAAGACGCTTACTCCTTGGAAGAAACTATGACAAACCTAGATATGTTTAAAAAGTAGAGATATCACTTTGCTGTCAAACGTCCATAGAGTCAAAATAATGGCTTTTCCAGTAATCGTGTACGGATGTGAGAGCTGGACCATAAAGAAGGCTGAGTGCCAAAGAATTGATTCTTTCAAATTGTGGTGCTGGAGAAGACTCTTAAAAGTCCTTTGGACAGTATAGAGATCAAACCAGTCAATTCTAAAGGAAATCAACCCTGAGTACTCATTGGAAGGACCGATGCTGAAGCTGAAGCTTCAATACTTTGGCCACCGGATGCAAAGAGCTGACTTACTGGAAAAGACCCTGATGCGGGGAAAGATTGAGGGTAAGAGAAGGGGGCAGCAGAGGATGAGGTGATTGGATGGCATCACTGACTTAATGGATATAAGCCTGAGAAAACTCCAGGAGACAGTGAAGAACAGGGAAGCCTGGCATGCTGCAGGTCATGGGGTCACAAAAACTTGAACATGACTGAGTAACTTAACAACAAGAAAATCTAGCATACTTTCCACTCTTTAAATTTAATTTACACATAAAACATTTTTAAAAACTGTTATTCATAAAAGAAGTTATCACCTCTATGAAATAACATTAGGATAAAATGAGATAAGAGAAAATCAAAGAGTGAAATCAAGATGATATAGGACTGACAATGATAATGATTTAAATTCCTTCCTTTAAATGAAGGCAAAAATTCAGATGCAACTTCAAAATTAATAATAGCCACAGTTTGAGTATTTATTCTCTACTTAACAATTTATACTTATTGGTTCCAGTTATTACTACTGAGTATCAAACCACTCCAGACTTAGTGGTATAAAACAATAAATCATTCATTATGGTTTGAACTCAATATAGCTTCCTTATCTATCATGCCTCTCGTCTCTAGTTCTTTATACTTTGATTTCATAATCTGTCACTTCATTCATTTGCCATTACCTTGTACTTTTTATGCTAAAGCTGAAACTCCAGTATTTTGGCCACCTCATGCGAAGAGTTGACTCATTGGAGAAGACTCTGATGCTGGGAGGGATTGGGGGCAAGAGGAGAAGGGGACGACAGAGGATGAGATGGCTGGATGGCATCACTGACTCGATGAATGTGAGTCTGAGTGACCTCCGGGAGTTGGTGATGGACAGGGAGGCCCGGCGTGCTGCTGTTCATGGGGTCGCAAAGAGTCGGACACGACTGAGCGACTGATCTGATCTGTACTTTTTATCCATCACACCTGTCCGGAAAAAACTCTAGGCACTGCTCAAATTAAGTGATGTTCATCTCTATAACTATAACCAGGCTGTGGAATGCTGCCTGAAGAAACTGAACCACTTCAAAGATTGGTACTATTATAAAGATATGGCCTATAAATTCAACTGAGACCTCAAAGCTACAAACAATTCTCCCACAGTGCATAATCTGTTTGTATGCATTCTTCTGTACCTTCTGCACACTGGCTATTTCAAGTTGTCTTCACTTACCTCTAATGTTCAATGTTGTCACTTCTTGACTCACTTTCACAGGTGAGTCAAAAGCTATCAAACGGAAAGCTGCAACTTTTACTACCAAATTTACAAATTTTCATGTACTCTAAACAATCTTTTTCTCTTTCCTTCTCATTATAAAGAGGTGAGTCTTAACTTGTGTTCTAAAAATTTTCCTGTCCTGTATCATCAAGTCTCTCCCTTATTTTCCCCAATGCTACTGCTGCCAAGTCGCTTCAGTCGTGTCCGACTCTGTGCGACCCTATAGATGGCAGCCCACCAGGCTCCCCCGTCCCCGGGATTCTCTAGGCAAAAATACTGGAGTGGGTTGCCATTTCCTTCTCCAATGCATGAAAGTGAAAAGTGAAAGTGAAGACGCTCAGTTGTATCTGACTCTTCGCGACCCCATGGACTGCAGCCTACCAGGCTCCTCCGTCCATGGGATTTTCCAGGCAAGAGTACTGGAGTGGGGTGCCATTGCCTTTTCCATCAGCACTGAAAATATTCCTTTTTATAGTTAAATTTTCTGAAAAAGTTGTCCATACTTGTACTGCTTCATCTTTTTATGAACATTATATTAAACAGTTTTGCTCTCTATCCTGGTAATTAACTTTTGAATACTTCCTTGGTCAGTAAAAATACCATTCTGGTTTCCAACCTAAATAGCTTTTAAAGTGTTCCTGTATTTTTATTAGTCGATGTCATTTTCTCTTGTAATTAACTTTTTCTCATACCTTTTGCTCATTTAAGACACCTGCGTGCTAAGTTGCTTCAGTTGTGTCTGACTCTTCACGACTCTACGGACTGTAGCCCATCAGGCTCCTCTGTTCATGGGATTCTCCAGGCAAGAATACTAGAGTGAGTTATAATGCCCTTCCCCGGGGGATCTTCCTAACCCAGGGATAGTATCCACATCTCTTATGTCTCCTGCACTGGCAGGTGGGTTCTTTACCACTAGCACCACTTGGAAAGCCCTAAGGGATATAGTATCTTACTCTTCAAGGCATTTATTTGTAGCATTTCTTTATTTATTAACATTTGGAATGGAACTTACTCATAGGTTGTTCTTTAGATTGACAGGGGAATAGAATGCTAAAAAGAACCTTTTGATTCCAGAATACAAGTGTTCAATAAATTTTAGCTATTACTATGTTATTGGCTATATGAGTTCTAGATCTGGACTATAAAAACAATATCATAGTTTCAGTGAATTAGCTAACTTTTAGTTGTATTTGTTTCTGACTCAAAGTATCTTCTACCTCAGATTTATCTATTCCTTCAACAAGTATTTACTAGTCTTCTGTGTGCAGACAGAGAATATTCTCATTATTGGGGATGTCTTTCATTTAAGATCAGAGTATCTTCCCACACTGGAAAACTGAACCAGCCCACTTCTGTTTTCTTATTTAAATATTTGTCTATTAATTTAGATTTTTACATTTAACTTTTTAAGATATCTGAAATGCAATTTAATGTGAGATAAAATGAGACTGTAAATGACTTTTTCCCCTAGAAGCTAAAGCAATGTTATCAGTACTAGTCCCTGTACCGTAGCTTCTTGAAACACCTGGCAGAAACTATGGAGAAACTTCTACATACATAACTGGTTTCAAGGCTCATCCAAATTTATTTTCAGATTATAAATTCCTAAATACTTTGTTTTCATTCATGTCTCTGGAGATGGTACTACACACTCAACTAATCTACCTTCCATAGTTTTATTGATTTTTTCAGGAGGGAACACCAGTCATAATTCTTTTCCCAATTCACATGCTCCCTATTGCCCTCATACACGACTGACAATGTAGGCAAGTACATTCCTTGGAACACTATTTTCCCCTAAATATTGTATGGATATTGCTCCATTGTCTTTGGACTTAAGTGTTTTTAGACAGAAGCTGGAAGTGTACTAGGTGTTTCTTCTTCTGTTTACATGTTAGCAAAATTTCTCTCTCCCTTGCAATTTAAGTTTCCAGATAGAGTTCTCGTCTTAAACTTTACCTGGAATGCAAGATAGAAACATCTCTTCCCACATCCTTTTTCATTCTCAGGAAAGTTTCCTCCTCATGCTCTTTTTTATTATTTCTGCTCCATTAGTGCTGTCTGGGAACACAAACTTGTAAGTCAAGTATTTCTGTATGTCCTTATTTACTGTATCTTTCATTTTAGTTTTGGCCATTCTCTCTCACATTTGTTGCCCAATCACTTAAATTTTTCCTTAGTGTCAATTCTGTTATTTTAGGCCTGAGGTACAGTTTTTGAGGCAGCAATGAAGAAAGAATCACAGAGGGACTGTAGTTTTAAATCCAGATTCTAAAATTCTTACATGATATTAAAAAATATGGCACAAAATTTGTGTATGTAGGTTATCTCTAAATAGAAGAATTCAAGCTGTTTTGGTTTTACTTTAGTGTAACAAAAGTCTTTGAAATCTAGTGGGTGAAAATTAGCTCATCTATTCTGGCTATTTCTGCTATTATTGACTATTTTACAACTTGATAGAGAAAAAGGGTTAACATGTAGAAACTCATAGAAACACAAATATTTCCTGTCCACAGGAATGTAAAAGATTTTTGTAATGTATGTAATCTATGTAAAAGATTTCCATTAATATAACACAACTGAATTTTGTCTGGCAAATAATATCAGATCAGATCAGATCAGTCGCTCAGTTGTGTCTGACTCTTGGCGACCCCATGAATCGCAGCACGCCAGGCCTCCCTGTCCATCACCAACTCCCGGAGTTCACTCAGACTCACGTCCATCGAGTCGGTGATGCCATCCAGCCATCTCATCCTCTGTCATCCCCTTCTCCTCTTGCCCCCAATCCCTCCCAGCATCAGAGTCTTCTCCAATGAGTCAACTCTTCGCATGAGGTGGCCAAAATACTGGAGTTTCAGCTTTAGTATCATTCCTTCCAAAGAAATCCCAGAGCCGATCTCTTTCAGAATGGACTGGTTGGATCTTCTTGCAGTCCAAGGGACTCTCAAGAGTCTTCTCCAACACCACAGTTCAAAAGCATCAATTCTTCGGCGCTCAGCCTTCTTCACAGTCCAGCTCTCACATCCATACATGACCACAGGAAAGACCATAGCCTTGACTAGGCGAACCTTTGTTGGCAAAGTAATGTCTCTGCTTTGCAATATGCTATCTAGGTTGGTCATAACTTTCCTTTCATGGAGTAAGCATCTTTTAATTTCATGGCTGCACTCACCATCTGCAGTGATTTTGGAGCCCAGAAAAATAGTCTGACACTGTTTCCACTGTTTCCCTATCTATTTCCCATGAAGTGATGGGACCGGATGCCATGATCTTCGTTTTCTCAATGTTCAGCTTTAAGCCAACTTTTTCACTCTCCACTTGAGTTCCTCTTCACTTTCTGCCAGAAGGGTGGTGTCATCTGCATATCTGAGGTTATTGTTATTTCTCCTGGCAATCTTGATTACAGCTTGTGCTTCTTCCAGGCCAGCGTTTCTCATGATGTACTCTGCATATAAGTTAAATAAACAGGGTGACAATTACAGCCTTGACATACTCCTTTTCCTATTTGGAACCAGTCTCTTGTTCCATGTCCAGTTCTAACTGTTGCTTCCTGACCTGCATACAGATTTCTCAAGAGGCAAATCAGGTTGTCTGGTATTCCCATCTCTTTCAGAATTTTCCACAGTTGATTGTGATCCACACAGTCAAAGGCTTTGGCATAGTCAATAAAGCAGAAATAGATGTTTTTCTGGAACTCTTTTGCTTTTTCCATGATCCAGCGGATGTTGACAATTTGATCTCTGGGTCCTCTGCCTTTTCTAAAACCAGCTTGAACATCAGGAAGTTCACGGTTCACATATTGCTGAAGCCTGGCTTGGAGAATTTTGAGCATTACTTTACTCAAATAATATAAATCTCTGTAAATCACATCCATTTGAACTGGTTATAACATCTTACTGGTTCTCTCATTAATCAGTGGGCTAAATAAAATTTTTGATACATGTTAATACATAGAAAAATGTGTGTGTGTGCTCAGTTGTGTCCGACTCTTTGCAGCCCCATGGACTGTAGCCCACCAGGCTCCTCTTTCCATGGAATTCTCCAGGCAAGAAAACTAGAATGGGTAACCATTCCCTTCTCCAGGGAATTGTCCCAACCCAGAGATCAAACTTGTGTCTCTTAAGTCTCCTGCACTGGCAGGTAGATTGTTTACCACTAGCACCACCTACATATAAATAAATAACTCCAACTTCCTCTATTTCTGGCTATATGAACCTGGCAGAGATAGTAAGTGGTTTTCTATTCAGATGGTCATAAAATTTCTCATGTGCAAAATAAGACCTCTAATACCTACCTTCATGATTAACAGGAGAATCAGAAATGATAATTTGTAAAAACCTTATCAGAGTGCCTGATAGTTGAAAAACAGTAAGATAAACCTTCCATTATTATGAATTCTTCTATGGCTTTCCCTTTGCTTAATTTTCGTACTTAAGCCTGCTTCCTTTTTAGTCTCAGCCTGTTCTACACTTGGGAGTTCTTGTTCTAAAGAGGTCCTATCATTTCTTCCTTTATTAAACAGGGTCCTATTGGGTTGTGGTGAAGACAATGGATTCTGAAGTCAGATTGTCAGTTTGAATCAAGGTTTTATCACTAACTATGCAACTTTGGGTAAGTTATTCAAACTCTCTGTGATCTAATTTATCTATCTATAAATGTAAATGAAGCTTCATAATTGTATTGTTTGTATTAAATTAAAAACTAGTGAATATACATAAAATATTTTGAAGTGCTTGAAAGAGAGCACTATTATTTAGTAAATAAAAACAGGTATTCTCCTCTATTTGTTAAAGTAAAGCATTTCAAAAATATTTTTGCTTTCTAGGAATAAGCTGCTTCTGTCCAGGTGAAAAATTCTTCCTAAATACTTTTATCTTTAAATTAAGAGAGACTGTGGATGGCCTGGTGTGTGCCAAAAGAGACTGAGTAAGTTACTTTTAATCACCTATCCCTTATGTGTCCCCCACACCTAAACTGGATCTTAGATAAGTGGACATATCTTCTGCCCATTTTCTGGTTATCCATTTAATTTAGCATCTCTGGCTTAAACTATACCTTTTTCATGCTCACAAAGCCCAGTTCTGAGAGAGAGAGAAAGTATGAGTTCCACTTTGTCTGAGTCCATAAAAATATTCTGCAGTTGTGTCCAGGGTTCTTTCTGCTTTGCCAAATGTATACCACTTTCCTCAAGGTGAGGGCATGTACCAGTAAGCAATGTTCATTGTCCATATGCCACTATTCCCTTCCATACACCAAAAGCAGCATGTTCTGTCTTAGAGCAGCATCCACTATGGCAGACCTAGTCTGCACCACTCTGTCAGTGGTTCTTACTTCGTATGCAGTGTAGTACACTGGGGTACTAGGAACTCCTTACACGCATGTGGCTGGATCCTAGCCAAGGTTATTACTTTTTTTGTTGTTTCAATCAAGAATATACACTGATTATATATATACATCAGATTACACTGATGGCTGCCAGACAGAACACTAAAATGAACAGGTTTCATGACAAAATACAGAGTAGGTTAAAATATGCTATAAGTCAAATATACGATGCATGTAGCTCATAAAACTCCTGTTAAAGGAATGTGTGTATTCCTTTTATCAACTACCAGAACACGCAAGTACCAACTGCCAGAACTTGCATGAAGTTACTTATTTGTGCTTGTGCGTGTATCTGTGAGTACACAGAGATTATGGTCAAAGGAGTGTATGAAATGGAAACAGAAATGGAAATAGCGAGACAGGTTTGAAGAATGAATAGTGCCTTAACTGGGATACTATTATAGACTCTAATACCCTGGGAATCAGGTTGTAGTTAATTTCTGACTTGTTTAGTATTTCTTTGAGTTCTGTATTTTCAGTCCCTTCAAGGGTGATACCAAAAAATTCTATCATTTGAAAGTGTACCTCAAGTACAAAAGGGTAACTCTTTCTTTAAGAGTCCATTGATTTTCCCTGGTTCTGCTGGGTAGAATCAGATGAAGAAGTCTATATGAAGATAAGCCATTACATATCTGAAATAAGATATTACTTCCTAAATTCTTCACAATTCTGGGTTAAAAATAAGGGTTTTCCGCAAGACCGTATAATACAGCTAGTTTACGTTTCCCTGGTATCCCTGGTCACTTCAACCAATTGGTTTGTTATTCTGTAGGACAGCACTCAAGAACTCGATACTCCAAGAGTGAGGCTGATTCGAAGGCAAGCTTTGTTTTACAATGTGACTGACCATTTTGCTGTTTTCAATTTCCAAAGTTCCTTAGAGTTTTCATATGAAACTCTTGGTTTTATGCAGATATTCAAGTCAACATTACCAAATGATGAATTACTCACTGAGATTTTTTCTCCAGATTGGGCAATTTTTTTCTTCAGTTTTTTTCTTTCACGTATTAGATCATTGTGGGCCTTAAGCAACTCCTCAAAGCGAACTTTGGTCTTCACTTTAGCTTCACTCTCAACTACAAATGATAATGACTCATGTCATTTTCTCTGCAACTCTACTATGACATACATCATGATAAAAAATAAAACCCCACAGCCTCGCAAATACCTGCTTTAGTTAAAACAGTTGACGAATCCTTTCTTAAACAACACTTCTTTTGGATTTGGTGACACCAAACTCACTTACACCCCACTTACCTTTCAGGTTACTCCCTCCTAAAGTTTCCTTTGCTAAGTTAACTTTTTACTTACCATGCACACAGCATCTGCTACTGTTAGTTATGTGGCCTTAAAACAAGTCACTTAACATATCTAAACTTCATTCTCCTTATGTGTAAAGTCAGAATAATCCTAAGTCAAAGACCACTTTTTCATGAAAAATGACTAATGCGTGACTGGCCAACAATCAAGCCTTCAACAAATATTAAAAGCTGAAAGTTGTTTTCCCCTTTAAAACATAAATCATATCAGGCTAGTCCTTGTTTAAGACTGTGAGTTTCCCAGTTCACTTAGAACAAAATAAAACAAGTTGTTCACATGCCCTACATGGTTCTCATTTCCTGGCCTGTCTACCTCTACAGCTTTAAAAAAAAAATAGCCCCTGACATTCCTACATTCTAGCCAGACATACCTTTTTTTTCTTTTTTAGCTCTTCTGCCAGTACAGGCAATTTCCCACATGAAGCTGCTTCTACCCTGTACAGACATCTTCTAACTCCTCACACCTCGCTAGGGTTAATATGCCTGTTTTAAATGTTGCCTGTAAAGTGGAACATTTCCTGACAACCTCATCTACATTTCTACATTTCTCACACTGCAGACTTTTTTTTCCTTCACAGCACTTAACCCAGCTTGAATTTGTATAATTATTTGTATACCTATATATATAAATATAAATATACTGTGACTCTCCCACTATACCCACTAGTTCATAACGATGTCCCTAGCTATTATCATGGGGTTTAGCACAGAGTAAATACTCAAACATGTTTCAAATAAATGCTGAATGAATGAATGCCCCAGGGCAGGTATTGGGAAACTACCTGCAGGCCAGTCAACTGTTCTAATAAATAAAGTTTTATTGAAACACAGCCATACCCACTCTGTTAAGAATTATCATGGCTGCCTCCGTGCTTCTATGGCAGAGTTGAGTAGTTGTAGCAGAGACCAAACCTAAAATATTTACTAGCTTGCCTTTTAGGAAAAAGTTCACCAAAGTCAAATATCCATTTGATAATAAAAAATAAAAACTAACCATATGTTATTTACTTTGCCCAGCTGAGTCCCAAATTGCCAGCCACTGAATACATATTAACCTTAATTACCAACATTTCACAGAAAGAAATATCAAACTATGAAGTATCTATAAATGTTATACTTGGTTGATGATATCTATTTTACTCCTTAATTGGTTAAAGAATCCCTTAAAATAATCCAAACTTTAAAGTAAATAATATACACTGCATATAAAAAATTTCATAGAAATCTTACCAGTGGGCATATCTCAGCTTTATGGAGAGCACTGAGTGATAGTATAAAGCATTGATTCAGTCAGGATCCTATTAAAACAAAGAGATTTATTTGTAAAATGGGTTTTCCAAATAAAAGTTATAGAATATTCTTCATGCAACATTATGTGATTGTCCACCATCTCAACAGGTTAAAAATAAAACTAAGAAGTTCTCTTATCCCTATCTTATACAAACAACTTATATACATCTAAATCAGTTTAGAGTCTTAAAGTGAAGCAAACTGGATCAAAATTGAGTAAAATACGTATATATTGAGAAAATTTTTAAAAATTATTGAAAGGCAACAAGCGTCTAACTTAGTATGCTTTTAAAGTATTGGGGCTTTCCTGGTAGCTCAGACGGTAAATAATCTGCCTGCAATGTGAGAGACCCCGGCTTGATCCCTGGGTCAAGAAGATCCCCTGAGAAGGGAATGGTAACCCACTTCAGTATTCTTACCTGGAGAATTCCATGGACAGAGGAGTGTGGTAGGTTACAGTCCATGAGGTCGCAGAGTCAGACACGACTGAGCGACTAACACTAAAGTATTTTAAGTAAATAAATGGACATTTCAATGTACTTCTGAGAAACCAAACTCCACATCAGGATTGATTTTCCCAAGTGCATACATAATTGGACTAGTAAAGTATACTTCTGGGTGGCACATTCACAGACAATGGATTTAAATATTTCTGTGCCTGCCACTGAAGATACTGCTACAACAGAAGGTTTAGCACAAACATTCATTCCATCTTCTCAGATCAATACCTGGGTGTGTATCATTGTGTACCTAAAACATGGATAAATTCAGTATATATATTCTTAAATTTTCAATTTTTTAAAAAGATGAGGGTTTCTAAAACATTAATTCTCGCATTAGAACATAATGTGCACACATTTTTAAGAATAAAACTGAAGACAATTTTTTTTTTTTTTTTAATTTGGCTCAACAGTTATGAGTTAAGGTTCTAGATTGCTAGAGAACCACATCCAGGTTCCTTTAGTATTAGTGGTACTTTGGACAGAAAAGTCTGAAAAGAAATGCTAAAAAGAATGTTTATACAAATAAACTAATTATGTGAGTTAACTTCTATAACTACTATCCAGTACACAGACAAAATAGACATCATTAAATCCACAGAGTAAAACCTACCATTCCTTACTGATACAAACCAGCATTAACTCTTTCTAGATGATTTAGACCTAATAAGGCTGATCATCTTTCTAATCTACCCCAGATTAGAAAAGAGAGAGGCTGCAAAGCCAACTGCATCAGTAACTGAAACCTGGCGACACATAAATAGGAAAAAATATAAAGCAAATAAAGATTTAATATTTAAAGTATTCTATAGTGATTCCCTGGTGGCTCAGACAGTAAAGAATCTGCCTGCAATGCAAGAGACCTGGGTTCAGCCCCTGTGGGATGATCCCCTGGAGTAAGAAATGGCAACCCACCTCAGTATTCTTGCCTGGAGAACTCCAGAGAAAGAGGAGGCTGGTGGGGCTCCAGAGAGACACAAAGAGTCGGACAGAATTGAGGGACTAGCACTTCACAGTGATTTAAGAATCAGGAAGACAGCTGAACTATGACTCCGAGCCATAAAGAAAGGCTTACTTTTGTTTTATCCTGAGCTGAAAATTTATGACACTTTAGATAGATTAAATAAAAACTCCTAAAGAGAACAAAGAGTCAAGGATGATTCTCATGGTTTTCAAACTTGAATACTTAGACCAGTAGTATTTTTAATTGGAGTACAGCACAGTATAGGCAAGTTGGAGAAGGCAATGGCACCCCACTCTAGTACTCTTGCCTGGAAAATCCCATGGATGGAGGAGCCTGGTAGCCTGCAGTCCATGGGGTCGCTAAGGGTCAGACTTGACTGAGCAACTTCACTTTCACTTTTCACTTTCATGCACTGGAGAAGGAAATGGCAACCCACTCCAGTGTTCTCGCCTGGAGAATCCCAGGGAAGGGGAAGCCTGGTGGGCTGCCGTCTATGGGGCCGCACAGAGTCGGACACAACTGAAGCGACTTAGCAGCAGGAGCAGCAACAGTATAGGAAATTATAGCAGAGTTGTTTATAACACAAGTCTTGGAATTACTGTAATCTCCCAGTTACTTGTATAGGCTGGGTAATTTGTTTCCTAATCTGTAAAGTCAGTCTAACGGCAACTATTCAGAGGACTGTTGTTAAGAGTTAAATGATTAAAAGAGTGCCTCAGAAGAGACATCAACAACATTAGCCACAATTATAATAGATATTTCTTACAGGGACACTCAGTGAACTTAGTGGGACATGTTGGGCTGATACCTGATGGATATTAAGCAGCTACAAGCGCTGGCTCTACTGTCAGATTCCTGGTTCTACCTGTCAGTAGATTAATCTCTGTGGACCTCAATGCCTTATCTTTCAAAAGAGAATACTAGTAATAAATGACTTATAGGGTACTATAAAGATTAAATAAGAATATGCAAGTAAAACACTTAGCACAATGCCTAGAGTACAGCAATCTCTTCAAAAATGATAGCTATTATTACTGTATACCTATATATATATATATATAGTGTATGTGGGTGTGTGTAAGGATGGAGACACATATACATACAATCCATTTATGTAAAGTACACAATAGAATATAGCAATCCAGTGATGAGACAGAGGATGAAAATTTGGGCATTATTTATATTTGTGATGATTGCAAGAAAAAATGCTGAAAAGCAAATTTGGAGCCCCCCAAAATAAACTAAAAGACATCAGGCAGAAAATGAAAAACTGGGAAAGTAACCAAAGGAAAAAAAGAGTTTCAAGAAAAAAGTGGTCTACACTGTGCTCCCGAAGTGCCTTGATCTTCATTCCTTGTTCTGCTTCCCGAATTTTCACTCTGATACACTACCCACCCCTCCCCAACCAAACTGCTGGCTTGAGGGAGGGCTAGGCCTATGGTCTCTTCATCTATGTATTCCCATTTTAAAAGGGGGTGGGGCAGTAATAGGATCAAAATGAGTCAGGCATAAGCTCTTGTTTTGATAATTACTGAATGTATGGCTTTGGGTGGAAGTGAGAAATAGATTTAAGGGTCTAGATCTGATAGATAGAGTGCCTGATGAACTATGGAATGAGGTTCGTGACATTGTACAGGAGACAGGGATCAAGACCATCCCCATGGAAAAGAAATGCAAAAAAGCAAAATGGCTGTCTGGGGAGGCCTTGCAAATACCTGGGAAAAGAAGAGAAGCGAAAAGCAAAGGAGAAAAGGAAAGATATAAACATCTGAATGCAGAGTTCCAAAGAATAGCAAGAAGAGATAAGAAAGCCTTCTTTAGCAATCAATGCAGAGAAATAGAGGAAAACAACAGAATGGGAAAGACTAAGGATCTATTCAAGAAAATCAGAAATACCAAAGGAACATTTCATGCAAAAATGGGCTCGATAAAGGACAGAAATGGTATGGACCTAACGGAAGCAGAAGATATTAAGAGGTGGCAAGAATACACAGAAGAACTGTACAAAAAAGAGCTTCACGACCCAGATAATCATGATGGTGTGATCACTGACCTAGAGCCAGACATCCTGGAATGTGAAGTCAAGTGGGCCTTAGAAAGCATCACTACGAACAAAGCTAGTGGAGGTGATGGAATTCCAGTGGAGCTATTCCAAATCCTGAAAGATGATGCTGTGAAAGTGCTGCACTCAATATGCCAGCAAATTCGGAAAACTCAGCAGTGGCCACAGGATTGGAAAAGGTCAGTTTTCATCCCAATCCCAAAGAAAGGCAATACCAAAGAATGCTCAAACTACCGCACAATTGCACTCATCTCACATGCTAGTAAAGTAATGCTCAAAATTCTCCAAGCCAGGCCTCAGCAATATGTGAACCGTGAACTTCCTGATGTTCAAGCTGGTTTTAGAAAAGGCAGAGGAACCAGAGATCAAACTGCCAACATCCGCTGGATCATCGAAAAAGCAAGAGAGTTCCAGAAAAACATCTATTTCTGCTTTATTGACTATGCCAAAGCCTTTGACTGTGTAGATCACAATAAACTGTGGAAAATTCTGAGAGATGGGAATACCAGACCACCTGATCTGCCTCTTGAGAAATCTGTATGCAGGTCAGGAAGCAACAGTTAGAACTGGTCATGGAACAAGAGACTGGTTCCAAATAGGAAAAGGAGTACGTCAAGGCTGCATATTGTCACCATGTTTATTTAACTTACATGCAGAGTACATCACGAGAAATGCTGGACTGGAGGAAACACAAGCTGGAATCAAGATTGCCGGGAGAAATATCAATAACCTCAGATATGCAGATGACACCACGCTTATGGCAGAAAGTGAAGAGGAACTAAAAAGCTTCTTGATGAAAGTGAAAGTGGAGAGTGAAAAGGTTGGCTTAAAGCTCAACATTCAGAAAACGAAGATCATGGCATCTGGTCCCATCACTACATGGGAAATAGATGGAGAAACAGTGGAAACAGTGTCAGACTTTATTTTGGGGAGCTCCAAAATCACTGCAGATGGTGACTGCAGCCATGAAATTAAAAGACGCTTACTCCTTGGAAGGAAAGTTATGACCAACCTAGATAGCATATTCAAAAGCAGAGACATCACTTTGCCAACAAAGGTTCACCTAGTCAAGGCTATGGTCTTTCCTGTGGTCATGTATGGATGTGAGAGCTGGACTGTGAAGAAGGCTGAGCGCCGAAGAACTGATGCTTTGGTGTTGGAGAAGACTCTTGAGAGTCCCTTGGACTGCAAGGAGATCCAACCAGTCCATTCTGAAGGAGATCAGCCCTGGGATTTCTTTGGAAGGAATGATGCTAAAGCTGAAACTCCAGTATTTTGGCCACCTCATGCGAAGAGTTGACTCATTGGAGAAGACTCTGATGCTGGGAGGGATTGGGGGCAGGAGGAGAAGGGGACGACAGAGGATGAGATGGCTGGATGGCATCACTGACTCGATGAATGTGAGTCTGAATGACCTCTGAGAGCTGGTGATGGATAGGGAGGCCTGGTGCGCTGCAGTTCATGGGGTCGCAAAGAGTCGGACACGACTGAGCGACTGATCTGATCTGATGGCTTTGGGCAAGCCACTTAATCTAACTAAGGCTTGTTTTTTTTTGCCTGAGAAATGAAAATGGTACCTACTTTATTATAAGGAGAAGAGGAAATACTGAAAAGGAAAAGTGACCAGCACATTGGTCACAGTGGATGGCCCATTACTTCATGTGATTATTACAGTATTAAAAATAGACAATTATGTGATAGACAAAACATAATTATGTATTCACCTTATTTACTATTATTTAATATTTAATAGTCTAATGTACAATCCAATTAGTAAACACTAATATTATTCAATGATGAACACAGCAAATACACTACAGAAATAATCATCTCTAAATGGTAATGTGTACTATAAATAATGACTTATATTTGATAAGATCATCAAGGAAAATTAAGGTCAAACTTAAAAGGACATCTGTGAACTTCATATATGTCATTATATTTAAAAACTTCTCCCTCACAATCCCTTTAACAGGACCTGCTAAGAGATATTAATACAAAATAGGAAAACAAACTGTGCTACATTTCATCTCATTTTTTCTCTAAACACCTCATTATCAGCCAATAAATGACTAAAGATCAAGGAAAAAACAGGCAGAGGCTTGGATGATTCACTCCTTAACTGAATTTTACAGCATGGGAAAAAAGAAAACAAAAACCCGTATACATATTCAATCAATAAATCAAGATAGTCTTTATAAATATGTAAGATTATAAATATGATGAAAAATTTGGGGCATTTAAATTTCTTTCATATATATTTTGTAACTTCACAGAGTCCTCATAACAAGCAATCTTCTTCCATAAGACCCAAGCAGTAACAGCAATCATAAATGCAACAGGTGAAAAAACTGTTAGCATCCTTTTCTCAGAAGAAGGAAAAGTCATATACTCCAGTCAGTAGATGTTCTTACAGTAATGCTGAAAAGTAGCACAGCCATTTGGAAGAGATTCCCAAATAGTATACATTTTCTTCTATTTGTATACATGTTGAAATGACCCTATTAATGTAACTAGACTCTTAGAAACGTAACAGATCCATCACCTTTTCTCAGACGTAATTAAGAAGGCATTTCACAGGTTCAAGATTCAGCACCAAGATGAAACTCAGCACCCTAAAAGGAAATAAAGGTACTTAGTGAGAATCTGATTTAAAAGCTGTTAAACCAGAATCCATCCTAAAGGAGATCAGTCCTGGGTGTTCTTTGGAAGGAATGATGCTAAAGCTGAAACTCCAGTACTTTGGCCACTTCATGCGAAGAGTTGACTCACTGGAAAAGACCCTGATGCTGGGAGGGATTGGGGGCAGGAGAAGGGGACGACAGAGGATGAGATGGCTGGATGGCATCACTGACTCGATGGACGGGAGTCTGAGTGAATTCCGGGAGCTGGTGATGGACAAGGAGGCCTGGGGTGCTGCAATTCATGGGGTCGCAGAGTCGGACACGACTGAGCGACTGAACTGAACTGAAACCAGAATCAGGAATAGGAAAGGCAAAGATTGCATTCACTCTTTCAGGACAACACGCTCAAAGCTTCGGAGAAGATCCTCCCGGGAATGGGAGAAGAAAAGTAAGTACGTAGAGGTAACTCTCAAAACCACATCTCTCCACTCCGCGGCGCAGGGCCGGTCAGACTGCAGTGGCCCATCGCGGCCCCCGTCCGCCCTGCTGGGCCCACCGCCCCCACGCCCTCGGATCGGAGCAGCCCTCCACGCTGCTGTCCCCAGAGAGGGCAGGGCAGGCCGAGTTTCCGGGCCCGGGATCCCACCACCACCAGCCTGCAGAGTACTCACACAGAAGAGGGCGCAGAACTGCCGACAGCGGGTCCCTAGGGAACCACCGCCCGGACCGTGCGGGGCGGGCTGGGAGTGAGGTGGCCACCCATCCACCCTAGCCGCCCGCCTCCCAGGTTCTGAGCAGCCGCCGGGTGCCGCAGTGCGGGCAGCGCGCCTCCAGCCGACGTCAGCGCCTGCCTACGCCGCCGTCCCCATGACAACCGATGTGGGCCCTGCTCTCCGTTTGGACCTCGGCCGGACCTCGGCGCCCCTCGGTGGCTCCGCCCCCTCTCGCCGCCCCGCCTTCTCCGGGGTCCGGAGGCGCCGCTGTGTGGCGTAGGCGGAGGCGGCGCGCGCGCCCTCAGACTGCGGTGGGGCGCGCGCTCGGGGTCCGCGCGCTGGACTCCCTCGGGCCCGCGCGGGCCACGAAAGGGAATCCGTTCTCCGTGGAGCGGCGAGGAACCCTGGGAATACGCAGGTGCTTCTCGGAGCTTGTTGCCGTCCCGTCTGTCACCCGGAAGAAGCTCTCTGCTCTTCAAAACTGTAGCCAGACGAAGGCTGTCGTGGAACCTGCCAAGGCAAAGAAATATGAATGATGTAAAGAAATACGTTTGTCAAGCCACTACCACCACCACCCTCCCCTAGGCGATCATGCCCACGAAATGAAACTTCCTTTTAAGCGTGAAGAATACAGAATTGTACTACAGACCAAATCTTAGGGAAAAAAATTATCCACCATTCATCTGGTGCTGAGTTCACAGTTATAATGAGATAACTATGTGTTTAAAACGGAACAGCAACCCCCAAAAGGTCATCTTCTGCTACACCCAGTGCCCCCTCCCACGTTCTAATTTTTGCCACAGGCGCCATCTTTCGCTCTGAGTCATCAGGGATGGAAAAATACTAGTCAAGTCAGTCCAGGACTCTTGCATTTTCTGCAGTTGCAGTCACACTAAAACCTGTTGCTTCGTTTGTGTGGTAAGAGCATTATGCATATGTCTCTAGAGTCCAGCTTTTCCATTCCTATTTGCCTCTGTACACACTTCAAACAGTATCTCATTTGTTTCTCCAAATACTGTGAGAAGTTCGCGGTAAATTTTAACCAACCCAGTAGATCCCCATCTTTCCACTTAAAATTTAATTCTCTTTCCAGGTCTCTATCTTGGCTTTATCCTCCCAGTTTTCTGGTTAAATTCCTGTAGATCCTTCCAAATGCCTTTTAACATCAAATCATGTCCATTCTACATTTCTAGCTTCCCCAGGGTAAGATCTGTCCATCTTAACTCCCGCTGCCTTCTGTTCAGCTTCATCACTTTTCATTGGGAGTGTTGTGAGATGGCCTCATTACCAGTCCCTTGACTCCAGTTTTGATCCCTGAATTCCATTCTCCACACTGCTGCCATACTGACCTCACTGAAAATGTGAATTTGATACCACTGTCCTGAAAATTGTTCAAAGGTGATCGGGTAGGAGAAAGTTGTGTTACTTTGCCGAGGATAAAAGACACGCCATCTACCTGACTAGTTTCATCTCTCATTGCCTTGTTTCAGTCTCATGCTTCAATTTATACTGAATTGTGTGTACCACACAAGATAATTCATACCCTTTCATGCCCTAGTTCTTGCACATGCTGTCCTGTCTCCCTGAAGAATCCTTCCTTGTAAAATCCTGCTCCTCCATGTCTCACCCCAAATGTTGTCCATGCTTTGAATCTTAATCAGGTTAACTAATTTCACTAAGTATTCCTGGTATATATCTTGTTACGCTGTGGACACTGATTCTATACATTATACTTTAACTGTTTGCATTATACTATTTTATATATATATATAATATATTATATATTTCCCAAGCCCTACTGTCTACCACAATACATATCAAGTAGTTCATACTTTATAAACATATGTGAATGAGTAACAGATGACATATATTGGCTTTACAATTCAGGTATTTTATACACTTTTCATCAATCCTCACAGCTGTGATGTAAGTACTTACTTTACAAAGACAGGTTATAATTGTAGCTCGTTATTATGCATTTCAATAACACATTCCACAGTCTATTAGACTGGCTGAGATGTATACCTGTTACCTTACAACAGCTTGCAGAGAGAGGTGTGTGTGTGGCACGGAGGGGAAGAGTGGTCAAGGATAACTCACAGCAGGTGACATTTAAGTAAAAATCTAAACAATGTGTAGAGTTATATAGGTTAGGAAGAGTTTCTGGGTAGAAAAAGATGGAGTGTATGTCTCACTGAAAGAAAACTTGGCATAATCCAAGAACTGAAGTTAATTCAGCATGGCTTATTGAAATGGTGAGAATGACAAAGGGGGCTTTTGGAGGAAATAAGACAAAAGATAAGCAAGTTTTGAGGAGATCCAGTGTATTGTGAAGTCAATGAGGTACTATTGAAGGGTTTTGTTGTTGTTGACCAACTCTTTGCAGCATCATGGACTGTAGCCCTCCAGGCTTCCCTGTCCTTCACTGTCTCCCAGAGTTTGCTCAAATTTGTGTCCATTGGGTCGGTGATGCTATCCAACCATTTCATCCTCTGCTGCCCCCTTCTCTTTTGCCTTCAATCTTGCCCAGCATCAGTGTATTTTCTAATACACTAATCGGCTCTTTGCATCCAGTAACAAAAGTATTGGAGCTTCAGCTTCAGCATCAGTCCTTCCAATGAATGTTCAGGGTTGATTTCCTTAAGGACTGGCTGGTTTGATCTTGCTGTGCAAGGGGCTCTCAAAAGTCTTCTCCAGCACCACAGTTGAAAAGCATCAATTCTTTGACACTCAGTCTTTGCTATGGTCTGGCTCTCACATCTGTACATGACTACTGGAAAAACCATAGCTTTGACTCTATGAATCTTTGTTGGCAAAGTAATGTCTTTGCTTTTTAATACGCTCTCTAGGTTTGTCATAGCTTTCCTTCCAAGGAGCAAGCATCTTTTAATTTCATGGCTGCAGTCACTGTCTGCAGTGATTTTGGAGTCCATGAATATAAAATCTGTCACTATTTCTACTTTTTCCCCTTCTATTTGCCATAAAGTGATGGCACAAGATGCCATGATCTTAGTTTTTTTAATGTTGAGTTTTAAGTCAGCTTTCTCACTCTTCCTCTTTCACCCTCATCAAGAGGCTCTTTAGTTCTTCACTTTCTGCCATTAGAATAGTATCATCTGCATATCTGAGGTTGTTTTAACAGTGCAGTAAATGGTCAGCTATTAATTTCAGAAAGATAACTCTGGCTGCAGTATAGAAAAATGGATGGGAAGAAAACAATATAGATCCAGCAATATTAATTAAGATTCTGTTGTTGTAGACTATGTAAGATATGCTAGTGGTAGGGGCAAGACTAGAAGTGGTCAGGATGAACAGAAGAGATTTTCGAAAGGTAGAAAATGTTATAAAAAAAAAAGAAAATATTAGGATTTAGTGATTGATTGGATGGAGAAGTGAGTGATCAGATCAGATCAGATCAGTCGCTCAGTCGTGTCCGACTCTTTGTGACCCCATGAACCGCAGCACGCCAGGCCTCCCTGTCCATCACCAGCTCCCGGAGGTCACTCAGACTCGCATCCATCGAGTCAGTGATGCCATCCAGCCATCTCATCCTCTGTCGTCCCCTTCTCCTCCTGCCCTCAATCCCTCCCAGCATCAGAGTCTTCTCCAATGAGTCAACTCTTCGCAAGAGGTGGCCAAAATACTGGAGTTTCAGCTTTAGCATCATTCCTTCTAAAGAAATTCCAGGATTGATCTCCTTCAGAATGGACTGGTTGGATCTTCTTGCAGTCCAAGGGACTCTCAAGAGTCTTCTCCAACACCACAGTTCAAAAGCATCAATTCTTCGGCGTTCAGCCTTCCTCACAGTCCAGCTCTCACATCCATACATGACCACAGGAAAGACCATAGCCTTGACTAGGCGAACCTTTGTTGGTAAAGTAATGTCTCTGCTTTTGAATATGCTATCTAGGTTGCTCATAACTTTCCTTCCAAGGAGTAAGCGTCTTTTAATTTCATGGCTGCAGTCACCATCTGCAGTGATTTTGGAGCCCAGAAAAACAAAAGTGAGTGATAGGAAAGAATAAAAAATGATAAACAGTTTTTTCCCTTGCCTGATGAAGAGGTAGCAAGCATGTCAGGGCCATAATGGTTACATAAAAGAGGAGTGAAGAAATAAGTGTGTTGGGGCTAATGAGAGGCAATCTTCTCCTTAACGAAGAAGGGAGTTACAAATAGGAAAAAGAGAAATTGCAGAATGACTTTTGTGATGGTGTTGTTGGGTTGGAATTGAACTCACAGTCTTCAATATATATGTAAACACATACAGAAATACAGATAAAGTAATTGTGTACATGTGTATATATGTGTCTCCTATCTATCTATCTTTCCCCTAGTTCTCTGTTCAGAATCTCTAGGAGCAATGATACCTTAGAAGCAATAAGTACATAGCGCCCAGACCTTGGTTTCTTAACACTATTCTCCATTGATAGGAATTAGAGGCCCTGGACAAATGAGTACTCCAGAGCAGGAGCTTGGCAAATGTAACATGATCCTGGAAAATCTTCTTGCACTAGAAATTAAACAAAAATGGATGTGAAGAAAGTTCTCACAAAATGATGGAACATATCAATGGTGAAAGTCACTCAGTCATGTCTGATGCATTGTGACCCCATGGACAGACCAGAATTCTTGAGTGGGTAGCCTGTGCCTTCTCCAGGGTATCTTCCCAACCCAAGGATTAAACTCAGGTCTCCTACATTGCAGGTGGATTCTTTACCAGCTGAGCTACAAGGGAAGCCCAGAACATATCAAAGGGATAGGGAATTCAGCTTGAAAGGGCCTGCATTGCCACGTTTGGGTCAGTCTGAGCATCTGTATAATAATGTTAATAAATTATGATCTACTAAGAATACTTGAGTCCATACTGACATAAATATATGAGTTTTTTTAAATGGGGATAATTGGAGAAGGAAATAGCAACCCACTCCAGTATTCTTGCCTGGGGAATCCCAGGGGTGGAGGAGCCTGGTGGGCTGCCGTCTATTGGGTCACACAGAGTCAGACATGACTGAAGTGACTTAGCAGCAGCAGCAGCAGCTCATGCCAAGACTATTTAGAAAATTATATGGAAATGTTAGGTATATTATTAAGCTGTCTACAAAGAGAATTTATTATAATAAAGGATATGATAAAATGTTAATTATTAAAAAATTAAAAAATAAAAATGGGGATAAGGAAAGTCTCTTCCTTACATTAGATTGCTAACTAATAAATGTAGAAAGAATGATTTAGATAGAAACATCACTATTTAGCAACCTTTATAGTATAGTTTGGTTCAGACAAGGATCCTCAATGTATGCTAAAACTAGGTGAGAGTTGTAAGAGATACACACACATATGCATAAATATATGTATATGGCAAGAGATCTTTAGAACACACTATTTTGATATTTCTGCTCAAAAAATGCATAGCCTGAATCTAATCACGAGGAAAGATAAGACAACTCCAAACTGAGGGCATTCTACAAAGTCATAGACCTGCACTCTTCAAATTGTCCAGGTCATGATACACAAAGGAAAACCTAAACATCTTCCGTTTGTAACAGACTAAAGAGACATGACCCCTGGATGGACCATATGACTCTGAATTGGATCTTTTTGTTATAAAGGATATTACTGGGACCATTGACAAAGTGTGAATGGGGTCTGTGAACTAAAGGGTGCCATTTTAACAATGTTAGTTTCCTGATTTTAATGACTATGGTAATGTAGGAGATACCTTCATTTCTAGAAAATACACAGAGAAGTGTTTAAAAGTCATGAAGCTGTAGGCTTACAACTTACTCAAATGGCTCAGAAAAGTAATAATGTAATTTTACAAGTAAATAAAATATAAATTTTATATATATATATACACACACAGACAGAGAGAACAATGAGACAAGTGTAATATATCAGCAATTGGAGATTTTGTGCAAAGGTGTTCCTTTTACTATTCCTGCAATTTTTTTCTGTAATTGACAACATTTTAAAATTATAGAAAATGGTTTTAATGTACTGAGGTTTCTGGCTTAGATATCTGATTGAAGAATAGCTTATTAATTAACAATGGAAATGCAAGAACAGCAGGTATGGAGGAAAAGATGTTTTCAGTAGGATATATCCAGTGGGCATTTGAGTATACAGTTAACGTATTCATGAGTCCCATTCAAATTGGAAAAAGCATATATGCTACTTTTACTTACTTTCATTAACCAAGATCAAGACTGATGTCACTCACTCTATTACAATTAGGAGAGATGAGGGATTATGAGTAGTGGTGGTAGTAATTACCATATAATTGGCCAATCATTCATGAAAATAGATTTAGGGTATTCAAAATATTAAATAAATAAAAATAGTGAATTTACTGAATAAAACATAAATATGGTTGATATATAAACTATCCCCAGGACAGGACCGTGTAAACCAATCAGAAGAAATGTTGGTTTTACTATTTGTTTTAGTTTTCTAGGGCTCCTATACAAAGTACCACAGACTGGGTGGCTTAAACAACAGATTTAATTTTTCACAGTTCTGGAGGTTAGATGTTCAAGATCAACGTATCAGCAAGGGGTTGTTTTTCTTCTGTGGTCTCTCCCCTTCCTTGGCTTGTAGAAGGCTGACTTCTCCCTGAGTCTTCATATAGTCTTCCCTCTGTGCTTGTGTGTACTTGCTCTAATCCCTTCTTAAAAGGATATCTGTCACACTGGATTAAAACCCACCCTAATGACGTAATTTTAACTTAGCTCCTTAAAGACCTTGTCTCCAAATATAGTCACATTCTGAGATTCTGTGGACCAGGATTTCAGTGTATAAATTTGGGGGGACAACTCAGCCCCTAACACTGCTAGAGTAGGGTTCAAGATGCTTAACAGAATCCAATGATTGGACCTTGTTTGGATTCTCATTCAAAAAACCACAACTGTATAAAGACATGTCTTAGGCAATCCCAGATTTTCCATTACGGGTTAAGTATTACACAGTATGAAGAAGTTTTTGTTTATTTCTTAATAGATGAAAAAACGGTATTGTGGCTATGTAAGAATATCATTTAAAGTATATAGAATGACAAGATATATGAGATTTGTTTTAAAATATTCCAGAAAAAATAAAAGCAGATGGGGGAAAGGTGAGACATACACACCTCAATTTTGATAGCTGTTGAAACTGGCTGATAGATTCCTGGTGTTTTACTATACTTTTTCCTTGTGTGTTTAGAAATGTTTTTAGTAAACAGGAAAAACAAAAATAGAAAAAGTCATACTGCAGAGAGTTTAAAAGACAGAACCAAGGCAAAAGGAAAAAATAATCAGTACCATTCTCAAAGACAATTGGGTTTTTTTTTGGCAATTTTTTCCAGTCTGTTTCTCATACATATTCGAACTTTGGTCATATCATATGTAAGATGCTTATTTATGCTTTCTTGAATTAATATTTTGTTATACTTTCATTTCTGTTTAATTACATATGCTGTATGCTGCTGCTTAGTTGCTTCAGTCATGTCCGACTCTGTGCGACCCCACGGACTAGCCCTCCAGGCTCCTCTGTCCATGCCATTCTCCAGGCAAGAATACTGGAGTGGGTTGCCATTCCCTTTTCCAGGGGATCTTCCTGACCCAGGGATTGAATCCAGGTCTCCTGCATTGCGGGCAGATTCATTACCTCTGAGCCACCAGGGAAGCCCCATATATACTGTATAAACTTCATTAAAAGTTCTAACTTTGTTAATCATGTTCGTATATGCTTACAGTAAAAATCTAATCATCCAGGTGATAGGGAACAAGTTCTTCAGTGACAACATCAGAGAGTCATTCTGGTGACTACCTTGAGTAGGTAATGGGTAAGGTGAGGTATGTCTTCACCATGACCACATTCACTCTTGATTCAGTTCCTGCCCCTGTCACTGATTATTTCCTTGAGCATGTATCTTTGCCTAACACTTTCCTAGGTGCTACAGAGAATACATGCAAAGTATAAGATCTGGTTCCATCTACTAAGAAATTTTAATTTAAGAGAGAAGATCAAACTGTTATCTGACAGCAAGGACACAGTTTGACTTCCATGGCAGTTGCTGTTCATTTCTCAATCATTGATCCAGGAATATATTTCACCCAGAGACATGGCTGTCTGGCAGACAGGCTTACTATAAATACGAGCTACATTTGGAGCCCAGAAATTCAGTTCATTGGACCCTTGAGAGCACCCACCTTAGCCTTGATGCTGTAATAACAGGATATTGGATTCTTGAGAATGGATGGGAAGAAGTGGTTAAAAAAAAAAAAAATTAGTTGCTCCTTTCCACCTTTGAAAATATGATGATGTATTAAAGAAGGAGGAGTATTTAAAATCTCTTTTGATGAGATAATGTTTAGAGGAAACCATGTTAACACCAAGATTAATGCTTAGAAATTCAGAGATATTCAATATCCTGGGTATATATTGGGTATGTACTTGTAGGAATTTGAGCTGTTTACTTATTTGATGTAATTTATTACACATTAGTACTATGTTCATGGGGAATTTGTTCTATTACCTATTACAAATTTCACAAAAAAACTAGTTGCATGGTTAACAGGTTATTGTGCCTCTTTTGCAAATCTGAGTATGCTTCTGGTACTTTTGTGTATGTAAGCGGTACTTTTGTTTCTAATTCCAAATGCTGGTTTTTGTATGTAACAAGTATATCCAGTTGTATAATTTTTAAATGTCATCAGCTGAAAGCATGCAAAACTCTGTTTTTTAGCTATAGCTTCTGATTTCTTTCAGTTCTCCTTTCAACTCTTCCCTTGATAATTCCAAGACAACAGCGGGTAGAATTTTGAGATTAATATTCATTTTCCTCTTTGATAATTAGTTTCTATCCCCTGTCTCACTGAATTTGTCCAGAAGTGTCAAGAATTCCACTGTTCTTTGTATAAACAACGTTAAAAGCAGACTCAGTCATTAATATTCTAGACAGTTTTTATTCCATGGGATCATATATATGAAATGTTAAACCTTTCCTACAAGAATTTTTTGGATTTTTTTCATAATTTATTGTCCCAAATTAGTATTTTTTTATAGGTTCATTTGGTGAAAGAAACAATTTTTTCCCTTGTTGTGGTTAATATTTCAGATTTGCTATCAGGAGCCATTTTTCAAAGCCATCAAAGGAATCCAAGTATTTATATATAGTTTTTTTTCATATTTCTTTTCTTTCTTTTTTAATATAAATTTATTTATTTTAGTTGGAGGTTAATTACTTTACAATATTGTATTGGTTTTGCCATATATTAATATGAATTTTTAAAAATAACTTTTGAGCATTCATCAGGCTATCATTGTGATGGGGGATTTTGTTGTGTGTTGTTATAAGTCTATTAATTTTAAAGGCCTTTTGCAGAAGCTTGGAAAACCTTAATGTCGTATGATGTACCAGATTTAGTTATCCAACCAGGGGAGAAAAAAACTCCTGAGTTTACTATGTTTGTAAATAAATATACACTATAATAGATAATATGTTTGCTTTAAACTACAATGTAAAACCTTGATAAAACTGCACTGTACTTTTTGATGTTTATTCAAAGATATATTTTTACAAAAAAATTCAATCATCTAGATGTTTATAATAGAAACTGAAAGTTAACCACTGGTCATTGTCTTTTATACGTTCTTCCAGAGTTTGTTTCATGTATACTAAACATATTAATTATAAAGACAACTTCATACTATAATTTTTTTTTCCTGCTATATTGGTTTTGTGTTTAGCGTGTATTATTCTTGCCTGGAGAAATCCATGGACAAAGGAGCCTAGCAGCCTACATACAATCAATGGGCTTGCAAAGGGTGGGGCATGACTGACGAACACACAGCCCACATGCACATTATTCCAGAGGCTTTTTATGTTAGTAATACATATATCCCTGGTGGCTCAGACGGTAAAGTGTCTGTCTACAATGTGGGAGACCCGGGTTCGATCCCTGGGTCGGGAAGATAACCTGGAGAAGGAAATGGCACCCCACTCCAGTACTCTTGCCTGGAAAATCCCATGGACGGAGGACCTGGTAGGCTGCAGTCCATGGGGTCGCTAAAGGTCAGACACGACTGAGCGACTTCACTTTCACTTTTCACTTTCATGCATTGGAGAAGGAAATGGCAACCCACTCCAGTGTTCTTGCCTGGAGAATCCCAGGGATGGGGGAGCCTGGTGGGCTGCCGTCTATGGGGTCGCACAGAGTCGGACACGACTGAAGTGACTTAGCAGCCGCAGCAGCAGGTTTTGTTTATTTGTTTTTTTTTAACAAAGATTTTGGTTCTACGCTGAACGAGGCCTCATCGCACGTGTCTTGGGAAGCCATTTCATTCTCAGACTACGTTCAGGGTATCAGCAAATGCTTCAAGGTAGGCTTGTCTTCAGTGCCTACTTACATTTGTTTCAGTTCTCTCTTCTCTCTGGGTCCTTGAAAATTTCATCTGCTTTTCAGTGAGTTCAACAATGCAATTTAGTTCAGCATTTCTTACTGATTTTCACAATCTCTTTGACATGTTTGATAAAAAAGGAATTCCTTCTCCTTCAATTCCTAACCACATGCAGGGAATTTTATGAGTTAATAGTAATTACCTTGTAAAACTGATTGTCATTCAAGTTTAGCAGATGACTTACTGAAGTAATTGAGCTTTCTTTATAAACTTTCTGTGTGGTGACATGCTAAGAAAATTTGATGAACATGCAGATATGGGTTGGATCAGAATTCACTGAACTTCCCACAGAGTATAAAGCTATATATAGATTTGTCTGCATACAAACACCATTTTATGAGGAAAATGTTTTGACTTGGGTCTAAGAGAGCCCCATGAAAAACAAACTGTTGCAGAGACTAAGGAAAGAATTAAAAAAAAAAAAAATCAACATATTCAATCCAGGTCTCTATAGCAGTGAACACTCAGTTCAGTTCAACTGCTCAGTCGTGTCTGACTCTTTGCGACCCCATGAATTGCAGCACGCCAGGCCTCCCTGTCCTTCACCAACTCCCAGAGTTCACCCAAACTCATGTCCATTGAGTCGGTGATGCCATCCAGCCATCTCATCCTCTGTCGTCCCCTTCTCCTCCTGCCCCCAATCCTTCCCAGCATCAGGGTCTTTTCCAGTGAGTCAACTCTTCACATGAGGTAGCCAAAGTATTGGAGTTTCAGCTTTAGCATCATTCCTTCCAAAGAATACCCAGGACTGATCTCCTTTAGAATGGACTGGTTGGATCTCTTTGCAGTCCAAGGGACTCTCAAGTCTTCTCCAACACCACAGTTCAAAAGCATCAATTCTTCGGCGCTCAGCTTTCTTCACAGTCCAACTCTCACATCCATACATGAACACTGGAAAAACCATAGCCTTGACTAGATGGACCTTTGTTGGCAAAGTAATATCTCTGCTTTTGAATATGCTATCTAGGTTGGTCATAACTTTTCTTCCAAGGAGTAAGCATCTTTTAATTTCATGGCTGCAATCACCATCTGCAGTGATTGGAACCCCCCAAAATAAAATCTGACACTGTTTCCACTGTTTCCCCATCTATTTCCCATGAAATGATGGGACCAGATGCCATGATCTTAATTTTCTGAATGTTGAGCTTTAAGCCAACTTTTTTTCACTCTCCTCTTTCATCAAGAGGCTTTTCAGTTCCTCTTTACTTTCTGTCATAAGGGTGGTGTCATCTGCATATCTGAGGTTATTGATATTTCTCCCAGAAATTTTGATTCCAGCTTGTGCTTCTTCCAGCCCAGCGTTTCTCATGATGTACTCCGAATATAAGTTAAATAACCATAGTGACAATATACAGCCTTGACGTACTCCTTTTCCTATTTGAAACTAGTCTGTTGTTCCATGTGCAGTGAACACTAGATGGCAGCAAATAGATGTATATTATATCATTCGCCGTTTTAGTTAAGTCCTGCCTGACTCTGTTTGGTGACCCTATGAACTCTAGCTGGCCAGAATCCTCTGTCCATGGGATTCTCCAGGCAAGAATGCTCAAGTGGCTTGCCATTTCCTTTTCCAGGGGATCTTCCGAACCCAGGGATCAAACCCGTGTCTCCTGCTTGGCAGATGAATTCTTTACCACTGAAACACCTGGGAAGTCCCAGATTATATTATTACCCATGCCTAAAAGTTCCCAGTTTACAAACTGTATGAAGCCTTATGCACCCATTTGTTATAAAAAAAAACAAAACAAAACTCAATTTTCTGATGTTTAACCTACTACTAGTTTGAATTTATGAGTTGATGAGATGCATTTAACACTAGGGCTGAAAATATAACTTTTGATTAATGAATGTTATAGAGAATGGTGCTTATACCACCAGAGTCTGCTTAGCAGCACTTACAAGAGTCCAGAGCCCTTTCTGTCATTAAAGATCACTCTCTAAGCTTATCTTTCATCTATGACCACAGGCCCCCTGGTTGGGTAAGAGGCACATTTTGGACACTCATTCCTCTGCCTGAGTTACAAGACCTTTAGTGGTTGCTAATGCTTAAGTTTTTATCTTATTTTTCAAATGGTGTCCATTTACTAGATTGAAAACTAGCTTCATCTCTCTTATGAAGTGTGAAAATAGGGGCTTCCCAAGTCCTGCTATGACTAATTGCAGGCTTCCTCTGAGGGGCTCAGGTCAGATACCTCTACTGCAAGTGAGAAGGGACTTTCCTTGTTTTCAGATGTAAGATTATCTTGGTACACTTCACATATAAAATTTTAAATAGGTATTTTTTTGTGTATAATGTAGCTTCATGATCCTATTTTTCTCTCCTTACTAAAATAATTTATAATTTTATGTATAGGAGAGCAAAATTTTCCATCCCAAAATATCTCTTTGGCTTGGGGATTATTTCAAGCTGAAAACAATCAAGGCCCAAAAGACTCAGGAAGAACTTTTTGGCTTTCCCATAACTGCCTAAAAAAATTTAGATGGAAGGCCTGTCCCAGCGATCACCAGGCATATCTGCCAAGAGTGTGGCCTTGTGTGGTGGGGGATACTCAGGCAGGACTTAGAGTTCAGAGAATACTCTGTGTCCCATGTATACCAAACATTTGCTTTTTCATCTGCCTGTCAATTGCCTTCCTCCTCTTTGAAGTCCCCAAACACTGTCCCAACATCCTGTTTTGTCTTTAGCTGAAGATGGTATTTAAAGTGAGGGCTTTAGCCATTTTGGTAAGTTATTCTGTTTTCCTGAGTCTCTCCCATGCATAAATGTTATTAAACTTTGGTTTGATTTTGTCCTCTTAGTCTATCTCATTTCAATTTAATTCTTGGACCAGGCAGCAGAACCTAGAAAAAGAGAGGAAAATTTCTTTCCTCCCACTTTATTATTAGAGTGTTAATAGCACAGAAAGACTTACAAAGGAAAATGACAAATCCCTGGTTCACCACTTCCTTCCCAAAGTTCTGCCCTTGAAAGTAAACCACTTTAAACATTTTCTGTGTTGTTTTTTTTTTTTTTCCCAAGCGATTACTTCCCTATGTCTGATCACCATTTCTTAACTTGACAGTTTTAAATTTTGCCTTAATCCACTGCTAAGAGAGACAGTTTAACTCGTTTGCATCACCTTCTACTTTCCTTAACCATCTCTTCCCAATACATCATACAACAAGACAGTAGAATGTAATATATAAGACACCCTGGAATTCTACTTCTGCAGTTTACAAACTGTGACCTTAGGCAAGTTACTCAGTGTCTCTGCATCTTTTTCCTCATCTGTCAGATCAGATCAGATCAGTCACTCAGTCATGTCCGACTCTTTGCGACCCCATGAATCGCAGCACGCCAGGCCTCCCTGTCCATCACCAACTCCCAGAGGTCACTCAGACTCACATCCATCGAGTCATTGATGCCATCCAGCCATCTCATCCTCCACCGTCCCCTTCTCCTCCTGCCCCCAATCCCTCCCAGCATCAGGGTCTTCTCCAATGAGTCAGCTCTTTGCATGAGGTGGCCAAAATACTGGAGTTTCAGCTTTAGCATCATTCCTTCCAAAGAAATCCCAGGGCTGATCTCCTTCAGAATGGACTGGGTGGATCTCCTTGCAGTCCAAGGGGCTCTCAAGAGTCTTCTCCAACACCACAGTTCAAAAGCATCAATTCTTCGGCGCTCAGCTTTCTTCACAGTCCAGCTCTCACATCCATACATGACCACAGGAAAGACCATAGCCTTGACTAGGCGAACCTTTGTTGGCAAAGTGATGTCTCTGCTTTTGAATATGCTATCTAGGTTGGTCATAACTTTCCTTCCAAGGAGTAAGTGTCTTTTAATTTCATGGCTGCAGTCACCATCTGCAGTGATTTTGGAGCCCAGAAAAATAAAATCTGACACTGTTTCCCCATCTATTTCCCATGTAGTGATGGGACCAGATGCCATGATCTTCGTTTTCTGAATGTTGAGCTTTAAGCCAACCTTTTCACTCTCCACTTTCACTTTCATCAAGAGGCTTTTTAGTTCCTCTTCACTTTCTGCCATAAGGGTGATGTCATCTGCATATCTGAGGTTATTGATATTTCTCCCAGCAATCTTGATTCCAACTTGTGTTTCTTCCAGCCCAGCATTTCTCATGATGTACTCTGCATGTAAGTTAAATAAACAGGGTGACAATATACAGCCTTGACGTACTCCTTTTCCTATTTGGAACCAGTCTCTTGTTCCATGACCAGTTCTAACTGTCGCTTCCTGACCTGCATACAGATTTCTCAAGAGGCAGGTCAGGTGGTCTGGTATTCCCATCTCTTTCAGAATTCTCCACAGTTTATTGTGATCTACACAGTCAAAGGCTTTGGCATAGTCAATAAAGCAGAAATAGATGTTTTTCTGGAACTCTCTTGCTTTTTCGATGATCCAGCGGATGTTGGCAGTTTGATCTCTGGTTCCTCTGCCTTTTCAAAAACCAGCTTGAGCATCAGGAAGTTCACGGTTCACATATTGCTGAAGCCTGGCTTGGAGAATTTTGAGCATTAATTTACTAGCGTGTGAGATGAGTGCAATTGTGCGGTAGTTTGAGTATTCTTTGGCATTGCCTTTCTTTGGGATTGGGATGAAAACTGACCTTTTCCAATCCTGTGGCCACTGCTGAGTTTTCCAAATTTGCTGGCATATTGAGTGCAGCACTTTCACAGCATCATCTTTCAGAATTTGAAATAGCTCCACTGGAATGCCATCACCTCCACTAGCTTTGTTCCTAGTGATGCTTTCTAAGGCCCACTTGACTTCACATTCCAGGATGTCTGGCTCTAGGTCACTGATCACACCATCATGATTATTTTGGTCGTGAAGATCTTTTTTGTACAGTTCTTCTGTGTATTCTTGCCACCTCTTCTTAATATCTTCTGCTTCTGTTAGGTCCATACCATTTCTGTCCTTTATCGAGCCCATCTTTGCATGAAATGTTCCTTTGGTATCTCTGATTTTCTTGAAGAGATCCCTAGTCTTTCCCATTCTCTTGTTTTCATCTATTTCTTTGCATTGATTGCTGAAGAAGGCTTTCTTATCTCTTCTTGCTATTCTTTGGAACTCTGCATTCAGATATTTATATCTTTCTTTTTCTCCTTTGCTTTTCACTTCTCTTCTTTTCACAGCTATTTGTAAGGCCTCCCCAGACAGCCGTTTTGCTTTTTTGCATTTCTTTTCCACGGGGATGGTCTTGATCCCTGTCTCCTGTACAATGTCACGAACCTCATTCCATAGTTCATCAGGCACTCTATCTATCAGATCTAGGCCCTTAAATCTATTTCTCACTTCCACTGTATAATCATAAGGGATTTGATTTAGGTCATACCTGAATGGTCTAGTGGTTTTCCCTACTTTCTTCAATTTCAGTCTGAATTTGGCAATAAGGAGTTCATGGTCTGAGCCACAGTCAGCTCCTGGTCTTGTTTTTGCTGATTGGATAGAGCTTCTCCATCTTTGGCTGCAAAGAATATAATCAATCTGATTTCGGTGTTGACCATCTGTAAAATGGAGAAAATAGGAGTCCATTCCTGCTGCTGCTGCTGCTAAGTCGCTTCAGTCGTGTCCGACTCTGTGCGACCCCATAGACGGAAGCTCACCAGGCTCCCCATCCCTGGGATTCTCCAGGCAAGAACACTGGAGTGGGTTGCCATTTCCTTCTCCAATGCATGAAAGTGAAAAGTGAAAGTGAAGCCGCTCAGCGACCCCATGGACTGGAGCCTACCAGGCTCCTCCGTCCATGGGATTTTCCAGGCAAAAGTACTGGGGTGGGGTGCCATTGCCTTCCCCTAGTCCATTCCTAAGAATGACTATTAGGAGAATAAACAGACCAATACATATAAAGCGCTAAGAAAGTATTACTATTATTATATTTAATTTCTTTTTTTGTTATCTTTGTAAATTTAAATAGTATGCATGTTCCTTTTGGTCACGCTGTGGCTTATGGGATCTTTGTTCCCTGAAGCAGGGATCGAACCAAGCTGAAAGTTAAAGTGTTAATCACTCCGTCCTGTCGGACTCTGCGACCCCATGCCATCCACCAGGTTCCTCTGCCCCTAGAATTCTCCAGGCAAGAATACTGGAGTGGGTGGCCATTTCCTTCTCCAGGGGATCTTCCTGACTCAGGGATCAAACCCCAGTCTCCTACACTGCAGGCAGATTCTTTACCATCTGAACCCCCAGGCAAGCTGAAAGGGCGGAGTCTGGAGTCCTAATTACTGAACTTCCAGGGAATTCCCCATATGCCTTTATTTTTGGTCACGTATGTTTGGTATGTCTTGTTATCACATCTTTTAGGATGAAGATACTGGCAACCTTATGCTTTCCTTTCAACCCCGGCCCTCAACTGCCCCCCTCCCCCACACACACCTCAGTCTCACTTCTCATATTTTCCATCTTTTAACTGGATGTTCTGTTTTCTGGAAAATTTTCTCAATTTTATTGTCTATTCATTTATTGAGAGTTTTACCTGATCCCTAGTGTTTATTTTTATAGAATTTTAAAGATTCAAAACCTTACTGTTGTGTTACTTAGGGTATGGTCAGGGGTCAAAAATTACCACACCAGTAATTTGATTTAAGAAAATAACTGTGAACTAAGTAAATTGTGAACTAAGTAAAAGATATATTCACTACTGCAAGGAGTAATAGAGAACTCTAAGGAATACAGAATAACTGCAGAGAGCACTTACTGTTCCAAAGTTGAAGGAATAGTGAACAAAGAAGGTACCTGGAACCTGCAGAGGAGGAGGTCCAGAGGCAGAGATTCAGATTTGGGAGGAGGAGGTGTGGTTGCCAGAATGGCACACAGCAGGACCTTACAGGAGTAAAAGAACATAGAACAAAAGCACCTTCCCTACCTACCTTACAGCGCCCTCTATCGGCAGAGCCTATATCTAGCAAATGTCAGTTACTTCAGTTTCTCAGTCGTGTTTGACTCTTTGCTACCCCGTGGACTGCAGCACACCAGGCTTCCCTGTCCATCACCAACTCGCGGAACTTGCTTAAATTCATGTCCATTGAGTCGGTGATGCCATTCAACCATATCATCCTCTGTCTTCCCCTTCTCGTCCTGCATTCAATCTTTCCCAGCATCAGGGTCTTTTCCAATTAGTCAGTTCAGTATCAGACTTTCCAATGAATATTCAGGACTGATTTCCTTTAAGATGGACTGGTTTAAAAAAAAAAAAAAAAAAAAAGATGGACTGTTTTGATCTCCTTGAAGTCCAAAGGACTCTCAAGAGTCTTCTCCAACACCACAGTTCAAAAGCATCGATTCTTCGGCGCTCAGCTTTCTTTATAGTTCAACTCTCCCATCCATACATGACTACTGGAAAAACCATAGCTTCAACTAGATGGACCTTTGTCCAGAGAGTAATATCTCTGCTTTTTAATATTCTGTCTAGGTTGGTCATAGCTTTGGTTGGTCATAGCTTTTCTTCCAAGGAGCAAGTGTCTTTTAATTTTATGGCTGCAGTTACCATCTGCCGTGATTTTGGAAACCCCTCAACTGTTTGCCATGAAGTGATGGAATGGATGCCATGATCTTAGTTTTTTGAATGTTGAGTTTTAAGCCAAAGCTTCCCTAGTAGTTCAGCTGGTAAAGAATCTGCCTGCAATACAGGAAACCCCGGTTTGATTCCTGGGTCTGGAAGATCCCCTGGAGAAGGGATAGGCTACCCATTCCAGTATTCTTGGGCTTCCCTTGTGGCTGAGCTGGTAAAGAATCCACCTGCAATGAGGGAAACCTGGGTTCAGTTCCTGGGTTGGGAAGATCCCCTGGAGAAGGACTTGTATGTGCAAACTGTTAAATCCTAAAAACGTTCTAGCAAGCGAACCGCACTCAAATGTTGACATAGTTTGGAGCTGAGAGACAATAAATTAATACTGACATAATTATCTCTGAATATATTCTATAAATAGCCTGCTTTCCATTTTTTTAGTCCTTTCGTGTTACTTGAATTATTTCAAATTTCATTATGGACTTTTCCCCCTGTTTACTTCTGCCCTCTCTTTAATTCTAGACTCTAAAAATGGCTAGTGTACTTTTACTCTTTCCTTTAGTCCATCCTAAAGGAAATCAGTCCTGACTATTCATTGGAAAGTCTGATGCTGAACTGACTCATTGGAAAAGACCCTGATGCTGGAAAAGATTGAATGCAAGATGAGAAGGGGACAACAGAGGATGAGATGTTTGGATGGCATCACTGACTCAATGGACATGAATTTAAGCAAGTTCTGGGAGTTGGTGATGGACAGGGAAGCCTGTTAACAATAAGGCAATGAGCTCTCTAGGGTTGTGGACTGGACTTGCCAATTGAGGCTTGCCAACCTTGCTTTAGAGAGTTTAGCTGGGGAATGGCCATACCAGCTGCCCTGCTTCTCTTGACAGTGCAATTTCTGTAGAGAAGAATGGCTGCCTGCTGGGCATTCCCCCTGTTGGAATGAGGAAGTGATGGGAGGGACAATTATAATTTACATTCACTTTATTCCCCCATCTTTTTTTTTTTTTTAATTTAAATTTATTTATTTAATTGGAGGCTAATTACTTTACAAAAACCAAAACTTTTAAAATAAAAAATGTACATTCATTATTAAATATGACCCAAAGTAGTCAAATTGGAAATGAACTTGGTATTAAGCTGAGAATGTTTTTTTTTTTTTTTTTTTTTTATTTTTTTAATTTTTCTTAACTTTACAATATTGTATTACTTTTACTATACATCGAGATGGATCCACCACCAGAATACACGTGTTCCCCATCCTGAACCCTCCTCCCTCCCCCTTCCCACACCATCCCTCCCCATCTTAACTCGACATTCCACTCCCTGCTTTCAATTGCTGTTTTCTGAGCCTCTCTGTATTTCTGCAAGGCCAATTTTCTCAGCTTGTTTACAAATCACTTGCATTGATTTCTTGTGGCTGTAATGATGAATTAACACAAACTTGGTAATTTAAAATAACACACCTTTATTTACATCTGGAGGCCAGAAGTCAGAAATCAATGTGTCATAAGACCCTGCTCCCTCAGAGGCTCGAGGAGAATGTGTCCCTTACATTGTCCAGTTTCTGGTGGCTGTTGGCATTCGTTGGCTTGTAGTTACATCACTGTGGTCTCTGTCTTCGCATGGCCTTCTTCCTGTCTGGGTCATCTCCCTCTGCCGCATGCTTAGAAGGATGCTGTCATTAGATTTAGGGCTTGTCAGGAAAATCCAGGATGATCTCTTCACAATACCCTTAACTTTATTACCTCTGCAAAGGCCTTCCTTTCCAAATAAGGTAACATTCACAGATTCTGGGAGTTAGTATATGGACATATCTTTCAGGGGACCACCATTCAACTCACTATACTACTCTTCTAAATGCTGCTCTCTTTAAGAAATTTGGTGACATTTCTTGTCTGTTGATGGTCTCCTTTCTGGCTTCGTTATTGATTTTGTGTACATATTCATATATCTATATTACATATGTATATTATATGTACTGGTGTGTGTGTTTTGTTCATAACTATGTCCTGGGTTATTAGGAAAAGAAGGAGATAAATGTATGTGGTCAGTTCATAATCTTGACTTTGGCATGTGTAAGAAGCCAAAAATTTCAGATAAATTTTTATTGTGTTCTGTGTGTGCTGAGCTAAGTTGCTTTAGTCCTGTCTGACTCCTTTAGGTAGTCTCTAATATAAAATCAAATTAAGCTAAAGTCTAGTAACATACTAGGGCTTCCCAAGTGGTGCTAATGGTAAATAACCTAACTGCCAATGCAGGAGATATAAGAGATGCAGGTTTGATCCCTGAGTCAGGAAGATCCCCTGGAGGAGGGGATGGCAACCCACTCCAGTATTCTTGCCTGGAGAATCCCATGGACAGTGAAGACTGCTGGGCTGCAGTCCATAGTGTCACAAAGAGTTGGATACATACTGAACAAATAAGCCAGTTTATGTTAAAAATTCAGTGAATAATTGACATTTCTGTCTCTGTCTTTTTCAGCCTTTTCCATCCTAACTGTCCAAATACTCAGAACCTTCATGATTCCAATAAGCTTATTCAGCAGTTTATCTAATACCTGTCATTTAAGATAGGAACTAGAAAATAGAAAAGAAATGTTATCACCTTATGTAAAGCTGATCATTTTGATATTTTGCTGTTTACCTCTTCAGTTTTACTGTTGGCCAGGATTGTTACTGGTTATATCATTTGTTTTCAGTAAGCCTGGACACAGATTCCAGAATTGTTTTCATTGCAGTATCCGTACAGTCATTTCTTATTTATTGGAACTGGCACGTAAGTTGAAAATTGTCTGCCATCTCTGCTCTAAACTCTCTACAGATCTCAAGACTTCAGTGTAATTTATCACACTGCAATCTCTCTCAGTGTAATTTTGATATATCTTCTACTCCTACCAATCAGTTAGAGAAGGCAGTGCAATATATTCCAAAGAGCACTGGATTGAGAGTCAAAAGCTTGAATTTAGTCCTATTTCTATCTTACTTGTGTTATATCAGATAAATTATCCTTCTAGATCTCAGTTTTTTCACTTGAACAATAAAGCAATGGGACTATGACAGTTTCTAATATACTTTGCTAGCTTTAATATCAAACATCCCACTAGTTATTTGCTCTTAAATGTTCCAGTATTACTGGAAACTCAAACTGTCAAAAAATTTAACTCGATGCCCTAAAAGCATCTTTGCTTCTTAGATTCTGTATTTATAATAATTTGCACTTTAAACTTGAGTCTTTTAATCATTGTTTGTTCCTTTTGTAAATTGCCTTAAATGTTTTACTATCACGAAGTCCTATAAATTCTCTCTCAAAAAGGCCTTTGCAGCTATTTGCATATCAGATCAGTATTTGATCCAAAAATTTATATTCCAAATAAACATGACCTGTTTGGCCTTAGATCACCTTATGTACCTTATTAATTTAATATCATTATTTATGTTCACTGTGTGACTTTCCTACTCAGAATCTTTGGTGATTTTTCCCTTGTTAACCTGAAATGGAACTTTGCTTCCCTCCCCTAAATGGCATGTTCCACCCACCATCTATTTTGTTATCTCCTAACTTTCTCAGTGCAGATATTCAAGAAAGAGAATTCAGTTGGTCCAGTGCAGTCTCTAGGTCTGTTGCATACCTCTAGTTTATAACTGGGTACATCATGACTATTAGAGAAGGGGGAATGTTCTCTTGGAAGAGAGAATGGTAGGAGGGTAAAGTCAGCATCTTTAATAAATCCTTAGAATTACAGATTATGTTAGGATCAAACCTGAAACTATAGGAAATCTGAAATGTAAATAAAACATTCATATCATATACAGATCATCAATAAACTGAGATATTTTCTCCTTTCTCTCAAGCTTCTATCACTGAGAATAGTCTGTTAGATGACTTGGAGTCATTTACTAGAAATTATATGCTCATGTTCTAGAGTAGACAAATGTAAGTTTGAAATACATTTGTATAGAAGGTATCTATCCTCGGGAATGTTGTGTTGGCCAAAATGTTCATTTGGGTTTTTCCTTAAGATGCTATGGAAAAACTTGAATGGATTTTTTGGCCAATGCAATATTTAATCTCAATATAGTAAAGCTTACTCATCTGTTAAATGAGATAACAATAATTGCTAATCTGTCAGCAATAATTGCTAACATTTTAAAATGTGTTTCATACTGTAACCAGTTAATCCTCACAGTACAATGAAGTAGGTCCTGGTTTATAGATAAGAAAACTAAGGTATAGAGAAGCTGAACAATTTGCTATGATGGCTAATGATGGATGGAGACACAGCATTTGAACTTAGGAAGTCAAACTTCAGAACCTGGATTCTCAGATATTGCACAGTGTCAGTGTACAACAGAGTTTAATAAATGTTAACTTTTTTGTTATTATATTAATGACTGTCCATTTTACCTACCAAATATCTATTCCATTCTCTCTGTATCCACTCATCATGTCTTATCTGCATGATGAAGAAGCCTTTGGTAGCAGAACGTCTCATCTTCCTTTAATCAATATCCTCCTTATAGTTTTCAAAGCACTTGAACATGTCTCTATCCTGTTCTGCGTTTTCCAATGGCATGCCTCATCCACTTGATGTGCAGGACCTTCAGTAGGCCTTCTGGGCCACATCATTTCTCCCCCATCCCCTCCCCAGAAATGTTATGCTTTATGTCGTTCCTCAATGATGTTAGTTTCTTTTATATTTAAAGGAGTAACATGCCACATGCTCTCATAATTTTTCGTACTATTTGCTCTGGCCGGAATGGTTATCGCCTACATTGTCTACCTATTAAAAGTGAGTCAAAAGGTAAAAATTTCCAGCTATGAAATAAATAAGTCCTTTGTATTACTGTATAGCACGGTGACTATGGTTAATAATAATATATTGCATATATGAAAGTTGCCAAAAAGAGTAGATCTTAAAGGTCCTCACAATCATAAGAAAAAGTTCTTGTAACTGTGTATGATGACAGAAGGCTTCCCAGGTATCTCAGTGGTAAAATATTCACCTGCCGATGCAGGAGATGTGGGTTCAGTACCTAGGTTGGGAAAATCTCCTGGAGAAGGAAATGGCAACCCACTCCAGTATTCTTGCCTGGGCAATCCCATGAACAAAGGAGCCTGGCAGGTCCATAGAGCTGCAAAAAATCGGACAGAACTTCATGACTAAACAAAAACGACATGAGTGACTGAAGTTAACTAGACTTATAGTGATCATTTTGTAATATACACAGATATCAATCATTATGTTGTACACATAAAACTACTATTATGTTATATATCAGTTATATCTCGTTTTAAAAAATGCCTGTTTCTTTTGCCATGTTTCCCTGTTGCCTCTCCTTTGACATGGTCCCTGATTTCCCAGAGTAGGGAATTCCTCTGAATATAAACTGCTCAAAGACTGAGCAGTTTATAAACAATAAAAATTTATTTTTCACAGTTCTCAGTTCAGTTCAGTTGCTCAGTCGTGTCCGACTCTTTGCAACCCCATGGACTGCAGCACGCCAGGCCTCCCTGTCTATTGCCAACTCCTGGAGTTTACCCAAACTCATGTCCATTGAGTCGATGATGCCATCCAACCATCTCATCTTCTGTTGTCCCTTTCTCCTCCTGCCCTCAATCTTTCCCAGTATCAGGGTCTTTTCAAATGAGTCAGCTCTCTGCATCAGGTGGCCAAAGTATTGGAATTTCAGCTTCAACATCAGTCTTTCCAATGAATGTCAGGACTCATCTCCTTTAGGATGGACTGGTTCACAGTTCTAGAGCCTGGAAAGTCCAAGATCAAGGTGCTGACTGATTTGATATCTGGTGAGGTTCCACTTCCTGGTTGCTATTTTCTTGCTATGTCCACACATGACACAGAGGGCAAGGGAGCTCTCTGGAGCCTCCTTAAAAGGGCACTAACCCATTCATGATTTTTTTTATCTTCATGACCTAATCACCCCTAAAGGCCTAATCTCCAACTACTGTCACCTTGGACATTAAGATTTAGCATATGAATATTGGAGTGGGGGAGGCAGGCATGCCAACATTCAGTCTCTAGCAAGTACCTTGAGGGTAATGATGGTGGCTGTTCATCTTTATATTTCCAGTATCTGTCAAATGCTCTATAGACAACAGGCACTAACTAATTTTATCTTGACTGAATTTTGTTCTTTCTGTATCACTCAGAAAATGTCAAAGCCTCTGTAAAAATTCTTAAAAACTCAAAACCTGCTTACCACTAGTTTTTATTTTAATCTATACTTCTTAGAAATTCAAGAACTTTAATTTCTTAAACACATTGAAAATTTCTTGGAAAAAACACAACTGAGTTTACTAATAAATGCTGCTCCCTAATTACTGAGCTCATTCTACTGGAAGAAAGTCTTGATTAAACTGACTTAAAGCCACTGGGAACTTGGCTGGGAGTAATGACAGAGGACAGATGTGGGTGCTCTGGGCTGACTACTGGGCTAATGTATGCTGGACACTCCTGTTGCCCTGGAATGATCACCACATTCTGCCTTTGCTCTCTGAGGCATAGCTACTCATTTCTTTTCTCTTGAAATCTGGGCATTTGAATCTTCCTCCCATGACCCTTCTTCACCCTATTTATAAAGTTAAGCTGTTTATGCTCAACCTCTAGTTTTTCCTGTAGTAACTCCAGTACTCTTACAGAATTGAGGCCCAGTTGTGTTCTTTCTAGCCTCTTTTCTGAGAAACTACAGCAATTCTTCTAATCTTATACTAGCTGCAGAGGCCCTGACTTTCGTGGTCAGATTATGTAGAAAATAAACTTCAAATTTCATGCATTGGTAATATCTTAGAATAAAGGACGTGTGGATGTGTGTGTTTTATGCCCAACACCTCTCCCTTCTTATTTTGGTGAAAATACATTGATTTTCTTATGGAAAAGAATGCCTCTCCCATTTCGTGTGCTTTTGGAGGGGACGTCAGTGAAAGAACTTTACCCTTTTAAGGTCAAGACATGAACACTTGAACTAAGCAAGGGCAATCAAACCTCTCTCTGGAAATTAAATCTTGAATGGAGTAACACAGTTGCTGATGATTAGACTGATGGCTATACTCCAAAGAGAGAATTCATTAATTCTGACTACTGGATTATTGGAATTGTCCTGTTTCCTGTAGTGTTCTAACCAGTGCTTGATTGTTCAGCTTTGTATTCCATTCTGTGAATGACTTCATACCTTTGCAAGGAGCTTCCCTGGTGGCTCGGCAGAATCCACCTGCCAATGCAGGAGGCACAGGTATGATCCCTGGGTCAGGAAGATCTCCTGAAGAAGGAAATGGCAACCCACTCCAGTATTCTTGCATGGGAAATCCCAAGGAGAGAGGAGCCTGCTGGTGGGCTACATTCCATGGAGTCTCAAAGAGACAGAACTTAGCAACTGAACAGCAACAATAACATGAGTGAAAGTCACTCAGTCGTGTCCGACTCTTTGCGACCCCATGGACTATACAATCCATGGAGTTTTCCAGGCCAGAATACTGGAGTGGGTAGCCTTTCCCTTCTCCAGGGGATCTTCCCAACCCAGGGATTGCACCCAGGTCTCCTGCACTACAGACAGATTCTTTACCAGCTGAGCCACTTGGGAAGCCCAACATACCTTTGTAATAGATCATTTTTTTTTATGTCCTTAAATCAGAGTTGGTTTACATACCAAAGCTCAAACTGACAATTGCAAATTCTTGTTGCATTATTCTTCTTGCACTGTTCTTCCCAGCTATTGAGACCTAGTATTGGAGTCCCAATGTCAACTATGCTGAATGACCAATACCGAAACAATTTAGTTTTTCAATAGTTTCTCAATCTTCCCATGACTAGGAACTGATGTAACTGATCGATCCCATGCTTTGCTCCAACGAGCTAGATTTCTATGTGGTCAGCCCTTGTCTTCATGATAGATCCTGTAGGTTGACTGATTCTTCAGATGAATTCAGTATCAGTCCAACCTTGTCCCACCTACATCCATTATCTGAACAAACTTTTTGTTCTAAGCTTTACTGAGGTATAACTTATGAATCATAAGATATACCTATTCTAAATATATGGTTCAATGGTATGTATATATTGTGTAATGATCACTATAATCCAGCTTTACATCTTATGCCCGTCTTGATATATTTTCCATGGCACACTCATGGATCCTAATACCATGTACTTCACAGACCATAGCAACACCAGACTTAGGCACATTGCAATCAGTCCTAGCAATCTGCTGGTGCCCTCAGAAATAATGTAAGGGGAAAGTGGCTGTGTAGTAGATTCAGAAGCAATTATTATGTTATTGAGAGAGCAATGTTGAGAGTAGGGATCCAAATAATAGGAATCAGCAAGAAAGATAAGGTAACAGGAAGTAGGCCATATGGAAGAAATGCCATGTGGTCCAATTTACTGCTGCTGGACAAACTTGGCTGCTTTTAATGGATGTGGCATACATCTGTTTGATGATGCCATCTGATGCCTGGTACCCCTGATGTTTCAACCTCCCTTAATATGAATCTTTAACAAACAGGATTGAAAATATTAAGATATATAAGATTAGCCTTGGCACTAAGGTTGAAAAGTTTTTATTCTTACTTCTTCCCCATTCATTTAAATGTGAACCTATATGTCAGAAAAGTGAATAATTTGCATAAATAAAGTAATGATGATACTTTTTTCCTAGCTCATATTATGTCACTTAAAAAATTATCTCCTGGCCCCATCTCGAACTTATAGATGAATGGCCCTATATAGGAGTATCAATAAATTCAGTTTGCAGATTTCTTAGATTGACTATAGAGGATTGATTATTGATCATAAGATCTGATATTGAAACAGAACAACGGAAGTGAACTTGAGAGGGAATAAAACTTAATTTTTCCCTTCCCTACTAGTCTTTGCCATCAGAGATCATCTCTTCAAGGTGGCATAGGTTGGATGGCCAACCTGGCCTTCCTGTTGCTTTTGTCCATGGAGTTCTGAGTTTGATTTTTGGTAATTTCAGCCCTGTGGCTATAGGAGATAAGGGTTGCCTTCAGGGCACACATAGAAGCTTTCAGGTCATTTGCGTGGCACTTAATATTTGTCTAATTTATTCCCTAATTTGACAAATATGTGTTGAATGCTAACCCATGTGCCATCTAGACACATGGCATACTTCAGTGAACAAAAAGGCAAAGGTGCTTTTTGTGTATCTAACATTATAGTATATAAATGAGTCTCCAATTTTAATACAGTTTTTGATTTATTTAAAGTTATTCCAAAATAAATAATGACAGCCCCTGCCTGTTGCTGCTGCTGCTTAGTCGCTTCAATTGTGTCCAACTCTGTGTGACCCAATGGACTGTAACCCACCAGACTCCTCTGTCCGTGAGATTCTCCAGCAAGAATACTGGAGGGGTTGCCATGCCCTCCTCCAGGGGATCTTCCCAACCCTGGGATCGAACCCGGGTCTCCTGCATTGCAGGCAGATTCTTTACCGCTGAGCCACCAGGGAAGACCAACAGCCCCTGCATAGCTATGCCCAACAAGCAGCTACTACATGACATCGACCTATAGACACAACACCATCAAGTTGTTACTCGGATGAGGCTCAAGCTTGGCAGGATGTCAGGAGTTCCATTCCTGTCAGTAAACAATGTCTGGAACTTATCTGTCGTCCTAAGCCTGCTGTTGAGTGAACCCGTGTAAACATCTATGTGGCCACCAGTAGTAAGCTCGTTGGTCCTGACTCCAGCCCCACTGTGTACCTAGACTCTTGCCTCTGTTCTGCATTTGCACTTCGTTTTTTTGCTGGTAATGGATTGCAGCCCTGAACTCTGGCCAAATCGTCTGGGCCTCAGAACCTCACTCGTCTTGCCAGCTCCTTCTCTCTGGGGGATCTGGATGATATCCTGATGTTCTCCTCTCTGCCGCCCACTGGCTGAGGCCCTCTTACAAGCCAGACATCCCCTTCCTCTGCAAACATAAAACTGTCATCCGTCGGATAATAACATTTCCCACATAACCATTCTCCAGTGCCATGCTCCCCTTCAGCACTTTGGAGACGATAACTATCAACATTCAACTGGACTGGACTCAAGTTTTTGAGTCCCCTTAGAAGCTGAAATTAGGGGGAGCGCTGTCCATCATGCTGGCCCTGCCTCCACAATCTTGGCTTACTCCTCTCTCTCCTACAGGTCTGCAGCTGGGGTTCTCTTCTGGATCTGCTGCTAAGGCCCATCAGATCACAACACAAAAGAGTAAGAATTCTCAGCAGCCTGTGGAGTTTGCTTTTCTAAACAGTTCTTTGTATTTTAATATATCTTAATCATAGTCATCAATACCATTTTATACTTTCTGTAGCAGATTAGCCCTCCTACAAAATAATGACTTTCAAAAATTGTCTAAAGATTCAGATGCTGTACCAAACGTTTATACTTTTGTGCAAGCAGTATGGTCCTATTCCGGCATACCCTTGAGCGTACAGATCAGTACTTCTTCTAATTTCAACAGTGACACATATTTATTAATCCTCCACTATGTTTATGGCACCATACCAGGTGCTGCTATAACTCTTTTTCCTTTCCAGGAAAAATAGATTCAAATATGGAATAAGAAGCCCAAACTCATTAAACTGGCCTGACTTTGCTCCTTAAAACTCAACATGCCATAGCTATGTGCTTAAATCTGAATAAAACAAGATGATGAAGTGAAACATTATTGTTATGAAAGCCTGGTGGGGTACAGTCCACGGGGTCAGAAAGAGATGGATACGACTGAGCGACTAACAGAGCATATTACTGTATGAATAAGTGGCCAAAATGAAAACTGTCTCTAAAAACCATAGCATATATATGTGAAGACTGTATAAGTTACACATTCCTCTGCTATTTTGTGACATGGTCAATTCAAAGTGTCTTACCATTAATCTTGAAAACATTTAAAGATGCTCACTTTTCCTTTGAAAATATATATGAGTCTGACTTGCAACAAAAATCTCATGTTACTTCTTTTTGATTTACTCAATCAATGATGTCTAGAATAAATCAACTTTAACTTTTTAAATTAAAAATGAATAAATTTAAAAATTATTGTTTCAGAGTTTTTAGCAGTTTTAACACATATTTACATTTTATAATGCTTCTGTTTAGTTGCTAAGTTGTGTCTAACTCTATGTGACCCCATGGACTGTAGCCCACCAGGCTCCTCTATTCATGAGATTTCTCAGGCAAGAGTGCTGGAGTGGGTTGCCATTTCCCTCCCACATGTTCTAATACTCTTACTATAATAAAGATAAATGAAGAGACAACATTTTTGTGTGTGTATAGGATTAAAACCAGGCCAATTGTTTCACTGTCAAACTTCTAATGTTGAATTTTAATTGCATTCTTGAATAATTAGGCCTTTTTGGTTTCTGCTTCTTAGATACTTCATTAGTGGAAAACAGATTGAAATGTGGGATGAACCAGAAAACAGAGAAATCTCTTTAATGGTTTTACATATTTATGTGATGATATCTGAATTAGAAATATCAATCTTTTGATTTTGTACTTTACATGTTACATCTGTGAACATAAAAACCTACAAGACTATTACTTTCCAGGAAAAATATCTTGTTCAAGTACTAATAAATGGTCCATGTTTTATATAATTATTATACTATTCCAAAGTATTTCCTACAGTATTTTGCTCTGTAAGACTTTCTGACCCAAACATTTATGGTTAAAGACACTATTATAAATCAAAGCATAGTTGCCTTGTAGAAGAAGACATCTGATCTTGGGGAAACAGTGGAAACAGTGTCAGACTTTATTTTTTTGGGCTCCAAAATCACTGCAGATGGTGACTGCAGCCATGAAATTAAAAGACGCTTACTCCTTGGAAGAAAAGTTATGACCAACCTAGATAGCATATTGAAAAGCAGAGACATCACTTTGCCAACAAAGGTCTGTCTAGTCAAGGCTATGGTTTTTCCAGTAGTCATGTATGGATGTGAGATTTGGACTATAAAGAAAGCTGAGTGCCAAAGAATTGATGCTTTTCAACTGTGGTGTTGGAGAAGACTCTTGAGAGTCCCTTGGACTGCAAGGAGATGCAACTCTCTAAAGGAGATCAGTCCTGGGTGTTCTTTGGAAGGACTGATGCTAAAGCTGAAACTCCAGTACTTTGGCCACCTCATGCGAAGAGTTGACTCATTGGAAAAGACTCTGATACTGGGAGGGATTAGGGGCAGGAGGAAAAGGGTACAACAGAGGATGAGATGGCTGGATGGCATCACTGACTCGATGGATGTGAGTCTGAGTGAACTCCGGAAGATGGTGATGGACAGGGAGGCCTAGTGTGCTGCAATTCATGGGGTTGCAAAGAGTAAGACACGACTGAGCGACTGAACTGACCCACTGACTGAGTGCCAGAAGCAAGTATATGAAAAATAGTATTGTGTAATTGACAATCCTGCAGATTAGTGAGCTAAACTTTCATGATTAAAGACAATTTCCACAGATCAGCAAAGATTCCTAGTTTCATTAATGATTCTCCCTTTTTAGTGAAAGCTTTGCTTTCCCCATAATTCAGTGGGGAAAGCTACTCATTCCCATATTGTCACATTTTACTCAATAATGTTAATTAGTAATAATTTTCTTGTTTGTTGAAGCATGTACTGTGAAGTTGAAATGCAGATTACTTTTTGTCCAATCAGACTATTAATAATTAGTAACACAAGAATGGGTCTTGATTATCAATTATCAGAGATAATACTAGCAAATGTTTTATTGATTTTATGTAAAACAAACTTTATGGAAGTTAATTAAGTTGAAGAATCCTTTAATAGGAACTGAAGCACTAATAGTTGATTGGCACTTACTGAGGTTCTCGCTATTTGTTTGGCATTTTGCTAAAAAGCACATTATATTCTTTATATTTATTTAATTCTCACTGTGAAGTATGTGCTGTTGTTATCCTTGTTTTAATGTTGCTGAATCATTTGCTGCAAGGAAAAGTAGCATGTTTAAGGACAAGCAGCTACCAGGTGGGGAATTGGGGATCCTGAGCCAGATAATCTCACTCAACATCCTCTGTACCAACAGCATTTTGCTTCTATCTCTCTTACACAAATATGTCTCATCTTTGCTAACTCAGAAGCTCATTGAAGGGAAAGAACACCTCCTGTTAAATCTTAATGTTCATCACTTGCCTTGGGTACAGTAGGAATCTACAAATATTTGCTGGAAGGAATGTCAATAAAAATGCAGTGATAAATATACTGTGGTATATGGTAATAGTTTATGGTGATAGTTATTATTTTTTACTTCTTAAGGTTTAAATAGGATCATAAATGTGATTGGTTCACTTGATTATTGCCTAATGTATTATAAAAGTCTCATAGACCGATTATATTATTACTGATTTAATCACAAAGTAATTTGCTATTCTGATATTAATGAAACGAATTACAAATTCCCTGATATAGTTTTGCTGCCAAAGAGTGCAAACTTTCATCAAACAAATACTTACAGAGCATCAACTGTGGGCCATGTGCAACTGGTCATACAACAGTGAACAAGAAAGATAAGGTCTCGCTTTTATGGTGCTTAAATTCTAGTGTCTAGAGATGTGGTGAAGGTGGGGGTGAAATGGGAAACACGTTAATTATCATCAATCTGCCACAATTTGTGTGCGGTGCTTCCACTAGAGTGCTTGGCACATAGTATGGACTGGATATGGAGAAGGCAATGGCACCCGACTCCAGTACTCTTGCCTAGAGAATCCCAGGGACCAGGGAGCCTGGTGGGCTGCCGTCTATGGGGTCGCACAGAGTCGGAAACGACTGAAGCGATTTAGCAGCGGCAGCAGCAGCAGGGACTGGATATACATTATATATCTGCTTCATGCTGGACCATCAGTCTCTCAAAACTTTAATCTTAAATGAAAAACAAGTGAACAGAAGATCTGAGCTTACACAGAAAAGTAATAGCATTAAAACTGTGATCTGTATCTTCATTTTTATTTATTTGGCGGCACCAGTTCTTAGTTGTGGCCTGTGGGATCTAGTTCTCTTGTGCTGTGTTGTGCTTAATAGCTCAATTGTGTCCGACTCTTTGCAACCCCATGGACTATAGCCCTCAAGGCTCCTCTGTCCATGGGGCTTCTCCAGGCAAGAACACTGGAATGGGTTGCCATGCCCTCTTCCAGGGGATCCTCCCAACCCAAGGATCAAACCCGGGTTTCCTGCATTGGGAGGGTAAAGTCTTAGCCACTGGACAACCTGGAAAGTCCCTGTATGTATTAACTTTCAATTCAGAGATATGCCATTCTAAAGGACAATCAATTCACATAAAGCATTTATTTATTGTACTGTTTTTAATTCTTTTTGGCATTATGTTGTATTAATGGCATTAGTTTTAAGTAAGAAAGCACTCTGTTGATTTTACTATGGTAGAGATATTTTTACATGTTATGTTAAATTTGAGTCCATTTATTTGTTGTGTATATTATAGTATATTTGAAAAAGGCATAAATACAAGGACTTTACTTTGAAAAATCCATAGTATAAATTTTAAACATTCAGAGTGAGTCTTACTTTTACTTTTTAGTTATTTATGTTTTTAAAGATTCCTATCTGAAGATTTCTTCTTTAGTTCACTAAGCACACTTAATATATTCATTCATTCAACAAAGTCATATTGAGGTCACAGCAGTGGAGAAAAGACAAAATTCTGCCTTCAAAGAGCTTTCTTGTGAGAGAGTTAGAAAATAAAATAAAGTAATATATTATAAAATATGTTAAAGCAGGACAAGTGCTATGCAGTAAAAATAAATCAGGAAAGGGGCCAGAGAGCATTGAGAGACTTTTGAAATTTTAAGTATGTAAATATTATTCTGCTTCAATTTTTGAATAAATAAAATATAGTGCTTCTGTAGGGCTTCCCTGGTAGCTCAGCTGGTAAAGAAACCACCTGCAATGCAGGAGACCCTGGTTCAATTCCTGGATTGGGAAGATCCCCTGGAGAAGGGATAGTCTACCCACTACAGTATTCTTGGGCTTCCCTAGTGGCTCAAATGGGAAAGAATCCATGGGTTCTATCCCTGGGTGAGAAAGATCCCCTGGAGGAGGGCATGGCAACCCACTCCAGTATTCTTGCCTGGAGAATCCCCATGGATAGAAGAGCCTGAAGGGCAACCCCATGGGATTGCAAAGAGTCGGACACAACTGAGCGACTAAGCACAGCACAGCACAGGGCTTCTGTACTAGTAGTTTCTGTCTACCATCCCACCGCATCATGTAAATACATTCTCTGTGCCCCAGAAGGGTAACTACTGTGTACTGCATCACCAGGCCCCATCTCTCTCCTCCCCTGCCCCCCACATTCCTGGTTTCCATTTGAGCTCATCCAATTGGTAGCAAGGCAGGAGATGGGACTGCAGAAGGAGAAAGAAGGAGCAGTGTTTATTCCTCCTTTCCTACCTTCACCACAGTTCTAGTAATGTCTGTGTTCCTCAATAATCACAACTCATCTTTGGGTATCCCTTTGTCTACAATTCCTACTTCTCACTAGGCTCCCTATCTTTGCACTTTAGTTTTAATAGGTTGGTAATGGTATCTTACTTCTGCTGGTTTCTATGTACTTCACTTTCCTTGTTAGTGCCCTTAATCCTGCCCACACACTGGTACATAGTCTTTTCATTAAATTCTCTTGAGTTAAAACCTTTGGAGCGTGCCATCACTTTTTTTGCTGACTCTGACAGCTCCTAAACAATTTCAGAAGAGATATAGCACAAAGTATTGGTAATAGTAAAGCCCCCCGCCCCCGGCAAAACTATAAAGATGCTCATGGTAGCAGCTTGTTCAATAGCAAATACATTCAATAACATATAACCATAAAGTAAATGATTAATAAATGATGTTATATCTACAGGGTAAAATATTATCTATAGTGAGACTTAAGACAGTAGAAAATATGGAAGTAAAAATAAATTATTTGAAGTGGGATGTATCCACTCTAGCACTGCAACCTTGTAAAAGCAAGAGTCTTTGAATAAGAACTGAAAGGTAATATGTAAATGTGAAGATAATTATATTTCAGTGGTGAAATCTACTGATCTTTTTAATTTTGGAAGTTTAGATTATTAAAAATTAAAATTATTTGAAATGGCTTATGAATATTAGTACTAGGATATTAAAATTGTTATATTTGTATAAATCAAGATAAATGCTCAAAGCAAAGGAAAAGCAATTGCTAAATTCTTAAACTGTTCTTCTTACATCTTAATTCTAAAACCAAGCTAAAAATTATTAACACTCTGATTTCCAAGGTTGAAATAAGATTCTTTTAAATAGAAAATATTATTTTCAGGTAGTTTCTAATAGCTTGTATTGAAGGCATAATCTCTTCAATAAACAGATTTAGAAGTATAAATAGAGGAAATAAATAGAGGACTTCCCTGGTGGCTCAGATGGTAAAGCGTCTTTTTCCAAAGCAGGAGAGCGGGGTTCAATCCCTGGGTCGGGAAGATCTGCTGGAGAAGGAAATGGCAATCCACTCCAGTACTATTGCCTGGAAATCCCATAGACAGAGGAGCCTGGTAGGCAACAGTCCATGGGGTCACAAAGAGTCGGACACAACTGAGCGACTTCACTTCACTTCACTTATAAATAGAGGAAAACTTGTTAATACTGGATACCTTTATTAGGTAAATTGGTTCTTAGCCTTGCAACATCCTTTGCTTCTACTTAACTCTCTTCTAAAATACTCAAATTTCAGATATCTGCTTGATACATTCAGAGTCCATGCCCCTAACTAAACCCTGCTTCTCAGTTACTTCCCTTCATGTAAAGCTGGAGCAGACATTAAAATCCATGACTGGATTTTAAGGAGGAAAAAAACCAGGAAAGTTAATTATTTGAACTGTAGGTATATTTTAGATTTTTCAATCAAGAATTTCCCCCAAAAAACAAAAACAAAACCCAATCTGATTCTTAAAGAAACACTTTTGAGAGGGGATTCTGAAACGTGATATTCTAGAGTATATGGAAAATTGAGATATTCTGATGAAATGCCAGTGATTAAAGTCCAAGTGACCATACTTAATCCAAATCAGTCTGAAAATCAATTTCTTGATTAACAGTAATTGTTTTTTTTTAACTTAGCAACCTCATAAAGATAACAAACAGGTTAAATATTAACTGAAAGAAAAACCAAATTTGACGTATTCTTTACATTTTGCATGTATTTTGCTAATCACAAAGGACAATGGAATTACTGTAGTGATTATGCCGCTGGCTAGGACCCTGGTTCATTGAACCTAGAATCTTGTCCTCATGTGTGATACCAATGATATTAACGTTAACATTAAGTATGAAGCTGATTTATTTATTTTTATTAATTAATTTATGAAGCACTTACACTTGGTAGTTCAGCTTTGATTTATCCACAGTTTCTTTCCAAACTCCCCTGTGTTTCAATCTCTTGCAGACAAACATCAAATATTTGATGGGTGGTTGGAAGGTTTTTACCTATCCTGTGGATAGACGTTTTAAAGACGTCTTAATACATTTAATATTTTATAAAAAATTGCCCCCACCCCTGTATGTTTATATACAGAAAAGCTCTCTTGAACATATAACCTAATGCAATTATTAACACTTCATGTATGTATAGGTAGTTCAGGACCATTGCATCTCGGCAGGCCCATCTGTGTACTAGACCTGTAGAGAAAACTTAGCTCAGATTCCATTCTGGAACTGTTTTATTACTATAAACTACTAACAAATTAGGGGTTCCCTGGTGGCTCAGATGGTAAAGATTCTGCCTGTAATGAGAGAGACCCGGGTTTGATACCTAGGTTGGGAAGATACCCTGGAGAAGGGAATGACTACCCACTCCAGTATTCTTGCCTGGAGAATTCCATGGAGCCTGGTGGGCTACACAGTCTATAGGGTTGCAAAGAGTTGGACACAACTGGGAGTCTAACATAACATAAGATCACTAATAAATTATCCCACAAGAGGTCACCAAAACTCTAGGTTTTTTTTTTGGAGTGTGATTTTTTTTTTTTTTTTTTTCTTTTTTCCCCCTACTTTTTGTCGTGTGATATTTCTACTTTTTGTCCTTCCTGCAAAGGAATTGAAAATGATTTTGTCTCCTGGTTTTCTGCCTACTCAGTAGGCATATCTGCTAGTCTGTTCCAGCTTTACCTGAGGGTAAGTAACTGAGAAGCAGGGTTTAGTTAGGGGCAGGGTAGCTAATGGAGGTGTGTAGCCAGCCATTGCTATTCCATGGGGCTGTCTGTTGTCTGAAGACCCGCTGGAGGGACTAACTTGAAAAGAAAGGGAAACACAATCAGGCACCTTCTGACTTCAACAACTTAGCTCCTTTAGCCATAAATTAGACCCTTTTAAAGGCCCCGGGTTGACATTCTAGATTCTTGCACATAACAGAAAGATAGAACAGAGATCTAACAGAAGCCTGAACTCAAGGAATAACTGCCTGGGGAAGACTGAATAAAGAAATACAGAAAGTACTTTCAGTGATGGAAAGTTGCTGCTAGATTTAACTACTTCTTGGGAGGATTTTTAGACATGCAGTGAGTTTCCTATAAAGAATTTGGTTTAAAACAGGTGTTCTTTTAGGAACAACCTCTATTTTCTTCATAGCAAACCAGAATGTGAAAAAACACACTTAAAATTGCATTTTAGAAAAAATTAAGCTTAATTTTTGAATATATCCTGCACACCCGTATAAGCATAGAACCCTAATATAAAAATAAGATCTTTCTTTGCTTTCTCCATTCCCCAGATCTTAGAAGAATTGATGTTTGTTTTAGGACTTTTGAATAGTAACATTGTTAACTGTACATCTTCCTAGCCAGGGTCACTGGTTACATTTTTTTAATGGATATATTATATGGTGTTGGGGATACAGGCAGAACCTTCTCTAATGATAGTTTCACTTTATTTATCTAAATAAACATTTGAATATTTATCTAAATATTTAACTTAAAATAGTGCAATTTAAATGTATATGAAAAGTTTTAATTTTGTGAATCAAGTTTGAACACTAATATTTCCATAAGTGTGTTGTGTGCATAGTCATTCAGTCATGTCCAACTCTTTCCAGGCTCCTCAGTCCATGAGCTTCTCTAGGCAAGAATACTAGAGTGGGTTGCCCTGCCTTCCTCCAGGGGATCTTCCCAACCCAGGGATTGAACCCAGGTCTCCCGCGTTGCAGGTGGATTCTTTACCATCTGAGCCACCAGGGAACCCAGTGTTTTCACAGGAATAGTGTTAAAATTATAAAGAAAATTAGAATTGTAAGGATGAAAAGATCTGTAAAGATTTCAGTCCTATGAACATAAAGGGATTTAGATAAGATTATTTCCCTTATCCTTTCCAGCTGGGAAATATAATAACTATTTAAATTCCATATTTTGGACTACAAAATGTCCATTTCCATTTCAGTGAGATTGCTTTGGGTGAAGTGCTTTTCTATTTGAATAGCTGTCTAATATTGGGAGTTAAAGTTGTCTTGGCTTGGGAATTAAAATTCAGATCACGAAAATCTAATTTTCTACACTTACTGAGATTTGTTTAATGATTTCCTTGGCAATTTTTTCCAATTTCTGTGTTAATGAATATGCTGTTTCATGAAATGCTTTTGTAATATGCTTAGCATAATTTCTTCCCTCATTTCTTTTTGGAGTATACAAGACTCAGAGACTTGTATCAGGATGCTCACAAACTAAAAAACCCCAAGTAAATAATAATACAGGGATTGTTGTTGTTCAGTCGCTCAATCATGGGGACTCTTTGAGACCCCATGGACTGTAGCATGCCAGTCTTTCGTGTCCTTCACCATCTCCTGGAGCTTGCTGAATTCATATCCATTGAGTTGGTGATCCCATCCAACCATCTTGTTCTCTGCCGTCCCCTTTTCCTCCTGCTTTCAATCTTTCCCAGCGTCAGGGTCTTTTCCAATGAGCCTGGCTCTTCACATCAGGTGGCCAAATTATTGGAGCTTCAGCTTCAGCATCCATCTTTCCAATGAATAGTCAGGGTTGATTTCCTTTAGGATTGACTGGTTGTATCTCCTTGCAGTCCAGGGGACTTTCAAGAGTCTTGTCCAACACTACAGTTAAAAGCATCAGTTCTTCAGCGCTCAGCCTTCTTTATGGTCCAGCTCTCACATCATCTGTACATGACTACTGGAAAAAGCTAGTTTTCACTATATGGACCTTTGTCTGCTGCTGCTACTGCTAAGTCGCTTCAGTCGTGTCCGACTCTGTGCGACCCCATAGATGGTAGCCCACCGGGCTCCCCCATCCCTGGGATTCTCCAGGCAAGAATACTGGAGTGGGTTGCCATTTCCTTCTCCAATGCATGAAAGTGAAAAGTGAAAGTGAAGTCGCTCAGTCGTGTCCGACTCTTAGCGACCCCATGGACCACAGCCTACCAGGCTCCTCCATCCATGGGATTTTCCAGGCAAGAGTACTGGAATGGGGTGCCATTGCCTTCTCTGATGGACCTTTGTCAGCAAAGTAATATCTCTGCTTTTCAATATGCTGTCTAGGTTTGTCATAGCTTTTCTTCCAAGGAACAAGCATCTTTTAATATCATGGCTGCAGTTACCATCTGCATGATTTTGGAGCCCAAGAAAATGAAGTCTCTCTGTTTCCATTGTTTCCCCATTTTTTGCCATGAAGTGATGGGACCAGATGCCATGAGCTTAGTATTTTGAATGTTGAGTTTTAAGCCAGCTTTTTCACTCTGCTCTTTCACCCTCATCAAGAGGCTCTTTAGTACCTTTAGTATGGCTTTCTGCCATAAGGTGGTGCCATTTGCATTCCTGAAGTTATTGATATTTCTCCCAGGAATCTTGATTTCAGCTTGTGCTTCATCCATCCTGGCATTTCACATGGTACTCTGTATATAAGTTAAATAAACAGGGTGACAATATACAACTTCGACATACTCCTTTTCCAATTTTGAACCAGTCTATTGTTCCATGTTGGCTTTAACTGTTTCTTCCTGTCCTGCATACAGGTTTCTCAGAAGGCAGGTCAGGTGGTCTGGTATTCCCATGTCTTTTAAGAATTTTCCACAGTTTGTTGTGATCCACACCATCAAAGGCTTTAGTGTAGTCAATACAGGGATGCTGATTTCTCCCATCCAAGTACTGACCCTGGTTAGCTTCCAAGATCAGGGGAGATCAGGCACGTTCAGGGTGGTATGGCCGTAGACTAGGGATACTGAGTTCTATTTGACTGGAGCCATCATCCAGAAAAAGAGGATAGATGAATCACAAGCCAGCCAGGAGAGTGGGAGTGAACCAGTCATAATGTGCAAGAAAGCAAATCACCAAGAATCACTCAATTAGCCTTTTTATTGACAAATACCACTCCTATCTACTCCACCACCCCAAACTAGTGTTAGCTCGCAAGGCACATTATTTGTCCCAATTTATTCACAGTAAATCCCTGAGTAGGCACAGCTAGAGAAGATTTCAAATATGTATGTTACAAATAAACACAGGTCACCAACTCTTAGCCCGTGGAACATGGTCAACAGAGTATTAGGACAGCATTAATGCCTCATGTGCTTATCTGCTGCGTGGCACTGAGTTCTGTGCTTTAGAACAAAGGTTTTCCTAGTCCCTGCACCCAAGTAGCTCACAGTATAGTTGGGGGAAAGAGGCAAGAGAAAGCTTGGTCACAGCAGTTCTCCTTGTCTTTCCTTCACTGATACTACTTTGTTGATACTGTATGACTGAGCTAACTGCCATTGGAAATGCTTTTTTTAAATTACACTATAATTTATCATTAGAACAAAAAGTCATTGTGTGTATAGAAAGACTAGAAACTGTGGAGTGGGATGTCTATTATATCAGTGAGGTAACTATTATTGGCGGGATGATCCCCATTTCTTATTTTCTTGCAAATTAATGAAATGCTTGTTGGGCCCTAATAATGGGAAATACAAGTTAAATTAGTTGTGTAAGGTGTTGCGAATGAGATAATGTGTAAAGAATTGTCTGTCACCTTGCTACACCACATGTGGTTCCTGAACCAAGAGCACCAGCATTACCAGGGAACTTGTGAAAAATGCAGAATCTCAGGCTGCATGCCAGACTTAACAAAATCAAAAAGTGCATTTGAAGATCCCCAGGTGATTCATCTGCACATTAAATTCTAAGAAATACTGATATCACATGCTAAGCCCATCAACTAGAAGAAGGAGGAATTGTCTAATCTCTTTGAAGAGATGGAAGAAATTTCAAAACAAAGAGTTGTGATCAATTCATTCGTCAGGCAGGACTGTCATTCAGAGATCAAACACCAATATCAGAAACTTCCTGCTGAGTTTGAACAGCAGCTGCTTAACTTTTTGTGACATGTGATTCTACTAAAGAAAGTTGATTAAATAAGAAAGACTAACCAATCCTGGGCTTTTTGATTTATCTCCAAATTGCACTAAAATAATTCTTTCAGTATGCATGAAATGAAAATTCTAAGTTATAAGAAAGCATTGTTGTAATTTTATTGACAGCTTGTTTTTGATTCCTTAGCATTTCTTAAAAATCATAGTGTACCTAGAGGGGTGGAATGGGGAGGGAGATGGGAGAGAGTTTCAAAAGGGAGGGGATATATGTATACCTATGGCTGATTCATGTTGAGGTTTGACAGAAAACGGCAAAATTCTGTAAAGCAATTATCCTTCAATAAAAAATGAATAAATGAGAAAAATCATAGTGTATCTCATAATTGATGGTGCCTTAGACTTGATGAAAAGGAGCACAACACAGTGTGCTAGGTACTATAATAGCAAGAAGCGGGGCCTGCTCTAGAGCAAATAAGAGACTTGTCTGTTGTCAAGAGGAAGATTTACTGCCTTGAGCAGAAGTTAGGTGAAGCAAAGGGACCCGCCGAAAGGGGAGCATTCTGAGAAGAGGGAGTTATAAGCGTGAAGGCAATGAGGCTGCTGATCAGGAAGCAGATGAAGAAATGGAACCAATTTTTTTTCTGGGGGGAATGGGTGGGGAGGGTAGAGATGCAAGCAGAGGAAGTTGAGTTGATGGTTTTGCCTTTGCTACTGTTACAGAGCAGAGGGAAGTACCTCCATACCTCCAAAGCAGCTTTGGTAGCTAACAGTTCCCAAGCCCACAGGGAGACCTGACCTTGCCTGAGACCGGTTTTCTGTTGAATTAGGTTCAGGGACAAAGGTGACTCTCTCAGTGGATTTTCCTGAGCGAGTTTGGCCTCACTTAAGGAATGGAAGCATTAGTTTTGATAGCTTACCTGTCTGCACATTGTTATCCCCCTCAGTGATACCTGGGCTTCACTTACAGAAATTCTGAGTTCACTCCGCAGTGGGGATAAGCATGGGCATTGGAATTCTTTACCTTCTCCCCCGTGATACTACTTTGCAGCTTATTCTAAAGACACAGGCTCAGGATCAGAGTGAGCTAGGGTCGATGAGCAGCTGGTGAGCTGTAAATGTGAATTTCAGCACCCATCCAGAGGAAGTATAGCACCATTCGAATTCTTGTCCCTTTAGATGAGGGGAGTTACTGTGGAAGGGAATGGGGGATGAATTTCTGCCATTACCTTGTGAGCCCTGGGGTTCACCAGACGTCTCTGATCGTCTTGAAACCCTCTCAGGCTAAGATAACGGATCTCTCTAGGGGATGTTTTGGGTATAAAACTTTCACATTCGGGCCCTTAGAGATGCACTTCCCATAGCAGGCCTCAAGGTGGTACTGCTGAGCTAGTTGTCCTGTCAGGGTTTGGCTGTGGTAGAGGAAGCAGAGCCCATTTCCTCCTTTTCACACAGTAGGGGGCTCTTCCAGGGGAGGGAAATAGCCTAAGGTTGGTGTCTAAGCTCAAAGACATCATATGTGTGCCGGGTAAGAAAGTGGGCACTCATCCATGGTGAGATGACTGGTGGCATCCCTGCTACCTTTTGACACAAAGACGATTCCTGTTGATTCACCTTGCTCAGTCCCAGCAGTGAGAGACACAGCTCAGTGAGGAACTTGAATGAATGTTCACAATGTTCGCCATAGACAGTGGAGTGGACATATTCCAGAATGAGAGGAGGAGGAGGTTTGCAGAGGTAATGGGAGGCAACAGGTCACAATATCACTATTCTCAGCTCCTTGAGTGCAGCGCCAGGGCATGTGGACCGGGGCCCCTCTGACAACGTCCACTCACATGGGATCCAGCTTGAGGTTGTGTGCGTCTGGGCCAGCTGTGCTTGCATCTTTTCTTCAAAGCTGTGTGACACCTCAGTCTATGATAGGTTGCACATGGAGGCTTATTATTTTGAAGACTGATTTATAGTTCAACCCATGGAATATTCGGTGACAGATGGGGGTTTAGGAGCAGCATAGAGGAACTGGAGAGGGACGATTCATTAAGCTTCTAGCTTTTGGGTGAATTCTAAGAGTTCATTGGACAGCAGCTTCTCAACCCTTCCTAGCTTAAAATTGTGAAGCGTAACAGTACTCAGGTGAAGATATATTGTGTTTGTTGCTCAGCACTCATTACCCTAATTTCCTTAGAGGGACCCAGTTCTTCATTCTCAGTCTATGTACTTCAAGGGAAGTGGGTTCCCCAGGGCAGAAGTTGGCAAATTATCACCCATGGGCTCAGCCCTCCATGCTACCTGTTTCATAAAAACCTGTTAGCTGAGAATGGTTTTTATATCGCCGTGTGCAAGTTCAGTCACTCAGTCGTGTCCGACTCTTTTGAGACCCTGTGTAGTCCGCCAGGATCTGCTGTCCATCGGACTTCCCAGGCAAGAATATGGGGGTGGATTGCCATTTCCTTCTCTAGGGGATTTTCCCAACCCAGGAATTAAACTCATGTCTCCTGCATTGGCAGGCAGTTTCTTTACCACTGAGCCAATAGGGGGTTCCTTTTAGGTCTCTAAATGGTCAGAAAAAAATCAAAAGAAGAATGGTATCTCCTGATACATGAAAATTATATAAAATTCCAATTTTGCTGTCCATAATAAAGTTTCATGGTAACATAACCATGATCATTCATTCATGTGTGATGGCTTTTGTGCTAAAGGACAGAGTTAAGTAGTTGTGACAGACCATGATCTGCGAAGTCAAAAATATTTACTATTTACAAAAAATAGTAATACTTATTACTATTACTGTAATAGCACTGTACAGAACATGTTTGCTCTCCCCTACCCTAGATTATCAGTATATGGCTATAGTCCCATGATTGCAGTGGGTGGTTTAGCACAAAACCCAGGATTACATGTCCAGAACTTTGTACAAGTTATTGAGGAAACTGGCTATCTCCTCAGGAGAAGGCAATGGCACCCCACTCTAGTACTCTTGCCTGGAAAATTCCATGGACGGAGGACCCTGGTGGGCCACAGTCCATGGGGTCGCTAAGAGTCGGACACGACTGAGCGACTTCACTTTCACTTTTCACTTTCATGCATTGGAGAAGGAAATGGCAACCCACTCCAGTGTTCTTGCCTGGAGAATCCCAGAGACGGGGGAGCCTGGTGGGCTGCTGTCTATGGGGTCGCACAGAGTCGGACACAACTGAAGCGACTTAGCAGCAGCAGCAGCAACAGCTATCTCCTCTGCTGCCTCAGGTGAGAGCCTGAGAGTGCTGAGAACCACCAGGTGGCCCCTCAGGATGAGATCCTAATCGAGTTTGTCTGAAACCGTTCCAACTCTGGAATCCTCAGCGATGCAAGTGAATACCTTCTTTATCATTTTAAATTAGCTGGAATTGGTTTTTGTTGCTTGTAGCCAGAGAATCTTAAGTGATAAAGTCATTTGGAAGAAATCCCACCTTAGGTATGTAGGGTACAGGGTTAATTAGTTCCCAAGATCTTTGCCTTATGGTGAAAACAGCAGATGCCTGGCAAAAGACAGAAAATCTGTCTTAATAGCACCCTCTCTGACCTGAATTTGTCCAGTTCTGGGAGAAATCCTGGAAGCTCAAGAGATGCAATTAGTGTCTAAGACTTTCAGTTTAGAGCAAGTCTGTGTCTTCCCTAGGTATAAATACCAAGAGATTTCAGGACTTGTTATTTTTATATCCTCTTATTGGAACTACCCATATGTACTTTATCTCACATAGACTTCAATTTTTATGTACACACTGTACATAGCAGCACTACTGTATTTTGTAAATTCAAGTGAAATGCATGGAGGTGTTCAAGAGGGAAAATCTTTGTAATATGTTCCATTATTCTGTTTGAATTGAATATTCAAAATATTAGACATCAGATATAGACTCATAATCAAATAAGAATATAAAGACATGTAATATTTTGATTTTGTAATATTTTTGGAAATGTAAATCAATTTTCCCCTCTTATTAATTCCACACCCTGCCATTTAAACTGCAAAACTGCTTTCTGCTCTATATCTTAAGAAAAGATTGTGACATGGTAGAAACAAAACAAAACAGAGAAGCCAGAAAACCCCACAAACTCAGAAAACTTCTGGCAAAAAGACAACATCTTTTAGATGATGGTGTTCTCTGGGTGTAGACAAATTATTTGCCTGAAATATTGTGGATAAAGGTTGTTTTTCCTACTAGACAGGAAAAAATTCTCTAGAGTATATAAAGTAAGTTAGCTAGTGCTTGTGTGTTTAGTTGTGTCTGACTCTTTGCAACCCCATGGACTGTAGCCCCCCAGGCTCCTTGGTCCATGGAACTTTCCTGGCAAGAATACTGGATCAGGTTGCCACTTCCTACTCCAGGGGATCTTCCTGACCCAGGGATCGAACTCATGTCTCTTGCGTCTTCTGCATTGGCAGGCAGACTGTTTACCACTGTGCTTCCTGGGAAGCCATGTAAAGGAAGGGAAAATGAAAACAGAAAGGATGTGATAGCAGTGCATGTAGGTGACCTCCAGACAGAGGGCTTCTGCATTGCTGGACTCCTGGTTGGGGCATCTCTTTTGGATTCTGTGTCTGGGTTCAAGAACCTTCCTGTACCTTCTCTGATCTCTATCATGTGATACGTGGGCTGCACAGCAATATGTAGGTCTGGGTGGATCCCAGGGAAGCGGGCAAGAGCACGTGGTGTGAGGGTGCAGAGAGGGGAGACAGGCTGTAGCCCTCAGAACTCTATTTGTCCTCCTCCTTCTCTCCCTCAGTGGTACAGATGAGTTCACGAGCTCTGCTTTGGCGGAAACCCAGGGAATTGCCGAAGGTCCAGGACAGAACTGTGGGAGAGGCGAGTCCTAAATTTCTTGAATAGAGTTTTCACAACCTTCTACCCCTGCTGCAGCATCAGAGTTTGTTGTGTTTGACGTAGAAGTTAGGCAGAGTGAAATAAAACCGTTTCTCACACACCTGAGTTTATGGGTGAAGACTGATGACCTTCTTGGTCAGATATATTCATGTCAGTGTGGAAAGCCAAGAGCTGACTTCACTTCTCAGTCATCCCAAGCACGACGGTTATATTTTGGCTGAGCACCAGCAGCCAACAGCAGGCAAGTGTTAGAACGGGTTATTTGTATTTTGTGTTGCTAGATTTTGCTTCACTGCAATGTACTGTTGTTCATTTTGAAGAACTGCTTTTTCTTCATTTGATTATGAAGTCTATTCTTAATTGAGACAGGGTGAATCACTGGGTTTCATTAGCAAGCTCTTGAGAGAGATTTTCATTTTCTTTAACATAGAACCAATGAAGTAACAGAACAAGAACACATTTATCTTATATAATTGTTTCCCTCCTCTAATACGTAGCAGGTTTTGTGGAAATATTAACGTAACAGCTGTGCTGAATAATTCTTCCACCAACCGAAGAGCAGTGGGATTATGCTAAGAGCTCCTCCATTTTCTAATATTCCTTTTCTCATCCTTTACCTGAGAAAAAAGCAAGCAGAGAAAATAAGTGAGCTATGGTAAAGCTTTCCTCTGGCAAAGCAGATGGGAGCCCTTGATGTTATTCTGGTCCAGGGGAAAATGTATGTGTTCTCACGGTGTTATTTTGTGCACTAGGGTATTTGACAGTTTCTGGAGACATATTTGGACATCCCTACAGGTGGGAAAAAGCGGAGAGGTTGCTACTAGTGATAGCTTACAGTGAAGGATGTCAGATTCGTGATCTTTGAAGAAGATTTAGCTTCGGGACCAGGGACCGGGCTTGATCACTCAAGAGTTTTGTGTAGCAGAGTTTTATTAAAGTGAAAAAGGGACAGAGAAAATTTCTGACATAGACATCAGAATGGGGACAGAGAGTGCCCCCTTTGCTAGTCTAAGCAAGGGAGTTATATACTTTTTAAATTAGTTATTACAATAAATCAAAAGAATGTCTCATGGTTGTAAAGATCTTACTAGACCCACTCCCATAATTTACATTTTAAGATAACAGGATTAGCCAGAGGTTTTCAGGAAGGAGAAACTGTCCTCAAGCAGGATACATTGTTGTTATATAACCCTTAGAACAGACTTTAAATTGAGTTATTTGTTGTGTAATCATCAGTTGTGGGCTTAAAGGAAAAAAAAAAGGTTTTATGTGACTAAGGAATGTAGAAAAATAAATGTTTGTCCTTTCCTACTCCTTGAGAATTCTAGACCCCTATGCAGATGATACCACCCTTATGGCAGAAAGTGAAGAGGAACTCAAAAGCCTCTTGATGAAAGTGAAAGTGGAGAGTGAAAAGGTTGGCTTAAAGCTCAACATTCAGAAAACAAAGATCATGGCATCTGGTCCCATCACTACATGGGAAATAGATGGAGAAACAGTGGAAACAGTGTCAGACTTTATTTTTCTGGGCTCCAAAATCACTGCAGATGGTGACTGCAGCCATGAAATTAAAAGACGCTTACTCCTTGGAAGGAAAGTTATGACCAACCTAGATAGCATATTCAAAAGCAGAGACATTACTTTGCCAACAAAGGTTCGCCTAGTCAAGGCTATGGTCTTTCCTGTGGTCATGTATGGATGTGAGAGTTGGACTGTGAAGAAGGCTGAGCACCGAAGAATTGATGCTTTTGAACTGTGGTGTTGGAGAAGACTCTTGAGAGTCCCTTGGACTGCAAGGAGATCCACCCAGTCCATTGTGAAGGAGATCAGCCCTGGGATTTCTTTGGAAGGAATGATGCTGAAGTTGAAACTCCAGTATTTTGGCCACCTCATGTGAAGAGTTGACTCATTGGAGAAGACTCTGATGCTGGGAGGGATTGGGGGCAGGAGGAGAAGGGGACGACAGAGGATGAGATGGCTGGATGGCATCACTGACTCGATGGATGTGAGTCTGAGTGACCTCCGAGAGCTGGTGATGGACAGGGAGGCCTGGTGTGCTGCAGTTCATGGGGTCGCAAAGAGTTGGACACGACTGAGCGACTGATCTGATCTGATCTCCTCCTCGAGAATCCCAGACTTCTTATCCACCTGCCTAGGACTTGACTGTTTCACTAGCATATAATGGGAAGAGGCCAGAGATGCTGCTGAACATCCTGCAAAGCAGAGGAGTGCCCTGCCTCCAACAGAGAATTCTCTAGCCCCAGATACCAACTCCAATACTTTGGCCACCTGATGCGAAGAGCTGATTCATTGGAGAACACCCTGACGCTGGGAAAGATTGAAGGCAGGAGGAGACGGTGATGACAGAGGATGAGATATTTGGACGGCATCACCGACTTAATGGACATGAGTTTGAGCAAGCTTTGGGAGATGATAAAGGACAAGGAAGCCTGATGTGCTGCAGTCCATGGGGTTGCAAAGATTTGGACATGATTCAGTGACTAAACAACAAATGTCAACAGTCATGTCAAGGTTGAGACACCAAGGTTGAGGTAATCAGGAAAGGAGTTATGATTCGAGCCAGTTAGTGGAATGGCATGGTGTTTATAGACTGAGGACTTCCCTGGTGGCTCAGAGGGTAAGGTGTCTGCCTACAACTTGGGAGACCAGGGTTTGATCCCTGGGTTGGAAATGTTACACATTGAGAGTGAGCACATAGGTGTCTTGAAAAAGGAGGAAAGGAGGGAATATCTGAAGAGCTGGATAATTCTTTTATATTCGATGTGAATTTTAAAGGGAGACTGTCGACTTCCGGTTAAGATGGCGGAGGATTAGGACGGGGAATACGCTTTCTCCTCCACAAATTCATCAAAGGGACATCTGGGCGCCGAGTAAATACCACAAACAGCTTCGGAGTGCTGGCGGAGGACGTTGGACAACCAGAAAAGCAACTCACTGCCTTCTAAAGGAGGTAGGAAAGAATATAGAAGCCAGAGAGAGACAAAGAGGGAGGGGCGGACCTCTGTCCGGGGAAGGGAGTCTTAAAGAGAGAAGTTTCCTAACACCAGGAAACACTCTCCCTGCGGAATCTGCGCCGAACCTGGGAAACACGGAGACTATCATAACAGGGAGGAGAACAGTTGAGCAATTAGAACCCACAGACTGCGGGCCCTGCGGTAACTTCCGCAGCGGAGAAGCACCGCTGCAAACGCCCGCATCTGCCATTGGGGAGCCGGGGCTGGGCAGGGAGACGCCTTGGCCGTTCCCACGTGGGACGCTCCCCTGCCGGCGCTCCCCAGAGGGACGCTCCCCCGCAGGAATCTCCCCCACTGGACGCTCCCCCGCCGGCCACTCCCGCGCAGGCGTGCCCCCGCCCGCTGTACCGGCGGCTCCCACGAGGGCCACCCCATCCCCTCCCCCACCCGCCCGCCCGCCATTCCCGTCGCCGGCCCCTCCCCCTCTGTGGGCCTCAGCGCAGACTTCGTTCGCCTGATTGTCTGGAGTGCTGCCTAACTGGAGTAGTTTGGGCCGGCAATCCAGATTGTGCAGCGCCGACCACACGAGTGGCCGGCCTTGGCCCAGAACACCGCCGAACCGTGCACAGAACAAAGGACTATACAGACCAACTACAGAGAAAGGGGCCTATAGATCTTGAGAAATTTAAGCCGGAACAAGGAACTAGCTGAAAATGAACTGAACCCACAACAATAATAGAGAAACTCTTATATATATTGTTACTATTTTTACCATCATTATTTCCTTTTCTTTTTTTAATATATATATATATTTTTAAATTTTTATTATTTTTTAATTGGAAAAAGGAAAACAAAAATTTTTTTTTCCTTTTAATTTTTTTTGTTGTTGTTTGTTTTGTTTCCTTTATTTTTATTTTTTTTTTATCCTCTAGTACTTCTTTAATCTCCACGTTTAGATATAACTTTTGCGACCCTGTTGTTTTGTTTTTTTTTTTCTTTTTTCCTTTTTGTCCTTTGCTTTTTTCCTTTCCTTTTTTCTTTTCTTTACTGATTACTGACTAGATCGGTCTCTCTCCTTCACACTCCTTCCTTTTATCCTCCTGACCACCTCTGTCTCCTTCCTCCCTTTTTCCTTCTCTGTATAATTCCCTGAACATCTCTGAGCGGTCCAGTTGTGGAATGCGTTATAGAAGAAGAAGTTTTTGAGACTACTGTAAAAATAAGACCAATAATTGGAACCAGGAGGCTTAAGTCCATACCCTGATCCCACGAAACACTAATTGACAGGAGCTCATTAAAAGCCTCCATACCTACTCTGAAACCAAGCATCACACAAAGACCAGCAAGTTCCACAACAAGACATACCAAGCAAATTCTCCAGAAAAACAAGAACACAGCCTGAGCTCCAATACACAGGCTACACAAAGTGACCCCAAAAGCATAGACATCTCATAGCTCACTACTAGACACTCCACTGCACCCCAGAGAAAAGAAATCCAGCTCCACCCACCAGAACACCGATACAAGCTTCCATAAACAAGAAACCTCGACAAGCCACCGGTACAAACCCACATATAGTGCAGAAACGCCACAATAAAGAGAACTCCACAGACTACCAGAATACAGTAAAGACGCCCCAAACTTAGCAATTTAAACAAGATGAAAAGACAGAAGAATTCCCAGCAGGTAAAGGAACAGGATAATTACCCACCAAACCAAACAAAAGAGGAAGAAATAGCGAACCTACCTGATAAAGAATTCCGAATAATGATAGTGAAATTAATCCAAAATCTGGAAAGCAAAATAGAATCATGGATAAATAGCCTGGAGAAAAGCATTGAGAAGATGCAAGAAAGATTTAACAAGGACCTAGAAGAAATAAAAAAGAGTCAATATATAATGAATAATGCAATAAATGAGATCCAAAACACTCTGGAGGCAACAAATAGTAGAATAACAGAGGCAGAAGATAGAATTAGCGAATTAGAAGATAGAATGGCAGAATTAAAGGAATCAGAGGAGAAAAAAGAAAAACGAATTAAAAGAAATGAGGACAATCTCAGAGACCTCCAGGACAATATTAAACGTTACAATATTCGAATCATAGGAGTCCCAGAAGAAGAAGACAAAAAGAAAGACCATGAGAAGATACTAGAGGAGATAATAGTTGAAAACTTCCCTAAAATGGGGAAGGAAATAATCACTCAAGTCCAAGAAACCCAGAGAGTCCCAAATAGGATAAACCCAAGACGAAACACCCCAAGACACATATTAATCAAATTAACAAAGATCAAACACAAAGAACAAATATTAAAAGCAGCAAGGGAAAAACAACAAATAACACACAAGGGAATTCCCATAAGGATAACAGCTGATCTTTCAATAGAAACTCTCCAAGCCAGGAGGGAATGGCAAGACATACTTAAAGTGATGAAAGAAAAGAACCTACAGCCCAGATTATTGTACCCAGCAAGGATCTCATTCAAATATGAAGGAGAAATCAAAACCTTTACAGACAAGCAAAAGCTGAGAGAATTCAGCACCACCAAACCAGCTCTCCAACAAATACTAAAGGACATTCTCTAGACAGGAAACACAAAAAGGATATATAAATTCAAACCCAAAACAACAAAGTAAATGGCAACGGGATCATATTTATCATTAATTACCTTAAATGTAAATGGGTTGAATGCCCCAACCAAAAGACAGAGACTGGCTGAAAGGATATAAAAACAAGACCCCTCCATATGCTGTCTACAAGAAACCCACCTCAAAACAGGGGACACATACAGACTGAAAGTCAAGGGCTGGAAAAAGATTTTCCACGCAAATAGAGACCAAAAGAAAGCAGGAGTAGCAATACTCATATCAGATAAAATAGACTTTAAAACAAAGGATGTGAAAAGAGACAAAGAAGGTCACTACCTAATGATCAAAGGATCAATCCAAGAAGAAGCTATAACAATTATAAATATATATGCACCCAACTTAGGAGCACCACAATATATAAGACAAATACTAACAAGTATGAAAGGAGAAATCAACAATAACACAATAATAGTGGGAGACTTTAATACCCCACTCACACCAATGGATAGATCAACTAAACAGAAAATTAACAAGGAAACACAAACTTTAAATGATACAATAGACCAGTTAGAACTAATTGATATCTATAGGACATTTCATCCCAAAACAATGAATTTCACCTTTTTCTCAAGTGCACACGGAACCTTCTCCAGGATAGACCACATCCTGGGCCATAAATCCAGCCTTGGTAAGTTCAGAAAAATTGAAATCATTCCAACCATTTTTTCTGACCACAATGCAGTAAGAGTAAATCTCAATAACAGGAGAAAATCTATTAAAAAGACCAACATATGGAGGCTGAACAACACACTCCTGAATAACCAACAAATCACAGAAGAAATCAAAAAAGAAATCAAATTCTGCATAGAAACGAATGAAAATGAAAACACTACAACCCAAAACCTGTGGGACACTGTAAAAGCAGTCCTAAGGGGAAAGTTCATAGCAATACAGGCATACCTCAAGAAACAAGAAGAAAGCCAAATAAATAACCTCTGACTTACATCACAGCAGGATCCTCTATGACCCACCTCCCAGAATATTGGAAATAAAATAAAAAGTGAACAAATGGGACCTAATCAAACTTAAAAGCTTCTGCACAACAAAGGAAACTATAAGCAAGGTGAAAAGACAGCCTTCAGAATGGGAGAAAATAATAGCAAATGAAGCAACTGACAAACAACTAATCTCAAAAATATACAAGCAACTTCTACAGCTCAATTCCAGAAAAATAAATGACCCAATCAAAAAATGGGCCAAAGAACTCAATAGACATTTCTCCAAAGAAGACATACAGATGGCTAACAAACACATGAAAAGATGCTCAACATCACTCATTATCAGAGAAATGCAAATCAAAACCACTATGAGATACCATTTCACGCCAATCAGAATGGCTGCTATCCAAAAGTCTACAAGCAATAAATGCTGGAGAGGGTGCGGAGAGAAGGGAACCCTCTTGCACTGTTGGTGGGAATGCAAACTAGTACAGCCACTATGGAGAACAGTATGGAGATTCCTCAAAAAACTGCGAATAGAACTGCCTTATGATCCAGCAATCCCACTGCTGGGCATATACACTGAGAAAACCAGAATTGAAAGAGACACGTGTACCCCAATGTTCATAGCAGCACTGTTTGCAATAGCCAGAACGTGGAAGCAACCTAGATGTCCATCCACAGATGAATGGATAAGCAAGCTGTGGTACATATACACAATGGAGTATTACTCAGCCATTAAAAAGAATACATTTGAATCAGTTCTAAGGAGGTGGATGGAACTGGAGCCTATTATACAGAGTGAAGTAAGCCAGAAACAAAAACACAAATACAGTATACTAACGCATATATATGGAATTTAGAAAGATGGTAAAAAATAACCCTATTTACGAGACAACAAAAGAGACACTGATGTATAGACCAGACTTTTGGACTATGGGACCGGGAGAGGGTGAGATGATTGGGGAGAATAGCATTGAAATATGTATAATATTATATCTGAAATGTAATAATTGTTCAAACTAAACACTATCATGTTACAATTTGTTCATACTAGATGTTTGTAATGTTTCTGATAATCAATAAAAGAGATTCTTGATTAAAAAAAAAAAAATAAAGGGAGACTGTCTTAACGGAGTGTGTTGTTATCTACTTTTTAAGGAAAGAATAAAATCCTGTGAAATCAGTATTATGGTTTTTAAAAGCACAAAACAAGACCACGATTTTGTTTCACAGTTTGTCATGCTCATTTTACATATTATAATTTATTTTTATACTGAGTAGAAATAATTTGTAAACACAAATATGGGTGTGGGAAAGCTGGGGCTATTTTTTACCCAGCTGGACTGTATAGACCAGTGAATGACTGGAGAAAGGGTATCCTGGGCTACGTGAGAAAGGTCTTCAACAGTGGTTATGGAGTTTGAGTCCACACAGCACAAGTGGGATCAGGGGAGGGAAGAGGGTGTACTGGGCTCTCCAGAGAAACAAACACTAAGATATGTATTTCATCCATCCATCTATCTATCTATCTATCTATCTAGAGGAGAGAGGAAGAGAGAGAGACTTTAAGGAATTGGGCCATATGATTTTGGGGGCTGGCAAATCCCAAATCTGTAGAGCAAATTGGCAAGTTGAAGATTCAGTGAATTCAATGAATTAATGCTCTGGTCTTGAGTCCAAAGTCTTGACACTCACACAGAGTTTCTACATCTGGAGGCAGAATTTCTTCTGAGGGGTGTGAGAGACACTCTCTTCTAAGCTTCCCACCCAGTTCCTGGTGGTTTGTTGGCAATCTTTGGCATTTCTCAGCTTGTAGATGCATCGCCCCACTCTCTTTATCTTCATGTGGTATTCTTCCTATGTGTGTCTGTGTTCAAATTTCCCCTTTTTTGTAGAGACACCCATCATATTGTATTAGGTCTCACCCTAATGACTTCATCAGTTCAGTTCAGTCGCTCAGTCGTGTCCGACTCTTTGCAACCTCATGAATCGCAGCACACCAGGCCTCCCTGTCCATCACCAACTCCCGGAGTTCACTCACAGTCACGTCCATCGAGTCAGCAATGCCATCCAGACATCTCATCCTCTGTCGTTCCCTTTTCCGCCTGCCCCCAATCCCTCCCAGCATCAGTCTTTTCCAATGAGTCAACTCTTCACATGAGGTGGCCAAAGTACTGGAGTTTCAGCTTTAGCATCAGTCCTTCCAATGAATATTCAGGACTGACTTCCTTTAGGATGGACTTGTTGGATCTTCTTGCAGTCCAAGGGATTCTTAAGAGTCTTCTCCAACACCACAGTTCAAAAGTATCAATTCTTCGTATTAACTAATTAACTTAATTACTCTTGCAATGACCCTGTTTCCAAATCAGTTCACATTCCGAGGTAGTAGGAGTTCAGATTTTAGCACATGAAGTTTTGGAAGATATGGCTCAACCCATAACAGAGGGTTCGCATAGAGAAGTGACGTTTCCAGCATTGTTCTTGTCATAGCACACCATACAGGTGTCTCTTTTTCAGGGACCTTGGTTATAAGAAAATGCTGCAGTAAAGGCAAGTGGAATACTCTAAAATTATTTATGAATCTTTTAAAAAATTGTTGTGATAATTAATGTAAAAAATACATTATAAACAGAAAACAAAAATATTATATTGCTCTACAGAAAGAACCAATTTTAGCAGATATTTAAATCTTTATTTAAATATCTATATAAGAATATGTGTTTTTAATAAAAATGAAAATTATATAGTACATACTCCTGCAATTAGCCATTCTTTTTTTTTTTTTTTTTGAAGTGCATTTTGGACATCTTTTTGTATTAGAACATAAAGAGCTACTAATCTTTTTTATTGATTTCCTAGTATTCTACTGAATGAGTATAACATACTTGTTTAACTAATCCTTAACTGAGATCATTTGTTTTTGTTTTTTTTTCCCAAATTTTTAGTTATATAAGAAATGACTGATACCGAATATCATTGAACATATATCTTTGTATACATATGCAAATATTTTCTCCCAGATACATTTCTAGAGGTAGGTTTACTGAGTCAAAGGGCTTCCCTGGTGGCTCAGACAGTTAAGAATCTGCCTGCAGTGCAGGAGACCTGAGTTTGAGCCCTAGGTCAGGAAGATCCTCTGAAGAAGGGCATGACTATCTGCTCCAGTATTCTTGCCTGGAGAGTCACATGGATAGAGGAGCCTGGCCGGTTACAGTCCATGATGTTGCAAAGAGTCAGACATGACTGAGTGACTAACACGAAATTGTAATAGACATTTCTAAATATCATCAAAATTATTGTATCAAATTTTTTCCCATTAAGAATGTTAAAATTGAATTATCAATCCCTACATAGAAAAAAGTAAATAAATCATATTGATACTGCTTTTAATGATTCCTATGCCAAAGCCTTTGACTGTGTAGATCACAATAAACTATGGAAAATTCTGAAAGAGATGGGAATACCAGACCACCTGATCCGCCTCTTGAGAAATCTGTATGCAGGTCAGGAAGCAACAGTTAGAACTGGTCATGGAACAACAGACTGGTTCCAAATAGGAAAAGGAGTACGTCAAGGCTATATATTGTCACCATGTTTATTTAACTTATATGCAGAGTACATCATGAGAAATGCTGGACTGGAAAAAACACAAGTTGGAATCAAGATTGCTGGGAGAAATATCAATAACCTCAGATATGCAGATGACACCACCCTTATGGCAGAAAGTGAAGAGGAACTAAAAAGCCTCTTGATGAAAGTGAAAGTGGAGAGTGAAAAGGTTGGCTTAAAGCTCAACATTCAGAAAACGAAGATCATGGCATCTGGTCCCATCACTACATGGGAAATAGATGGGGAAACAGTGGAAACAGTGTCAGACTTTCTTTTTCTGGGCTCCAAAATCACTGCAGATGGTGACTGCCACCATGAAATTAAAAGACGCTTACTCCTTGGAAAGAAACTTATGACCAACCTAGATAGCATATTCAAAAGCAGAGACATTACTTTGCCAACAAAGGTTCGCCTAGTCAAGGCTATGGTCTTTCCTGTGGTCATGTATGGATGTGAGAGCTGGACTGTGAAGAAGGCTGAGTGCCGAAGAATTGATGCTTTTGAACTGTGGTGTTGGAGAAGACTCTTGAGAGTCCCTTGGACTGCAAGGAGATCCAACTGGTCCATTCTGAAGGAGATCAGCCCTGGGATTTCTTTGGAAGGAATGATGCTGAAGCTGAAACTCCAGTATTTTGGCCACCTCATGTGAAGAGTTGACTCATTGGAGAAGATTCTGATGCTGGGAGGGATTGGGGGCAGGAGGAGAAGGGGACGGTGGAGGATGAGATGGCTGGATGGCATCACTGACTCGATGGATGTGAGTCTGAGTGACCTCTGGGAGTTGGTGATGGACAGGGAGGCCTGGCGTGCTGCATTTCATGGGGTCGCAAAGAGTTGGACACGACTGAGCAAGTGATCTGATCTGATCTGATATCAATCAAACAATATTTACCATTGCTTTATTAACCTACATTTATTTGTCCTTTATAGAGATCTTATCAGCAAAGCTTAGCTTATTGATAAGGTCATATTGCTACGAAAGTGTTCAATTTTATTCATCAGTTTGAATGTTTGTCATCAAAATTACAGCTTCTACAGCCCACTATTTTAGTTTCAACTTCTCAAAATGCATAAAAATATATATTAAAACTATAACATTTGATTACTCTTTACTCAAAATATCAACCCTGAGTATCAGTGTATAGCCCTAGAAAACTCAAACAGTTTCAATCCTTTTTTCCTGGGCCTTCTTCTCAGCCCCCTGATGTGTGGGTCTCATGCCAAGTGTGAACTCCTTCCTACTGTTTTGTTTGGCTGGAGGCAAGAGTCACATCCTGCCAAAGAATTTCTAGTGAATTGGGTCTTGAGTAACATGGAGGAGTCCAGACCATGGAGGGGATTTGGCTAGGACTGGTACTCCAAGGATATTGTCATCTCCAGTCACAGTTCTGGAAAACAGTTTGATATATTGACATCAAAGTCATGTTAGGGTGTTCCACCAGCAGAGTGGAATTCAGCCTTGGAGACACAAGGACTAATGAGACTTGGACATCCTGAGGTCTGGCGGTCAATTTCCAGGACTGAGTCAGAGGATACAGAGTGCCAGGCACCAGACCGAGTCTGAGAGCACGGCTGTGGAATTGTCGTTAGAGGAATGGAAGAGTCAGTTTGGGTTCTTGTCCTGGGAGACATGTTGTGTTACCATATCAGGAACTTTACAACAGCATCAGACAAACTGGAGAGGGAATGGAGTTAGGTTCTGGAGACAGTTACTAAAACTTGATATCCAATGTCTGACTTTTTCTGATTTACTCTTTGAGGCATTTTCATTGATATCATGTTTTTCCACGCAACCTTGTTTTCTGTGCCAACTGAGAAATGAAGACACAACACTTCATAAAATAAAACTCTACTATCACCTCTGGGAGTTTCTTCCAAGTTGTATCTTATACCCATTCTGCATGTTTTGATGATAGTCCTGTATTTGTCTCACTAGAAGGTGACAGTGGAAGGAGCTCAGCCAATGAGTAGAACTTGCGTTTCTTAAGTGTTTCTGAAATGGTTGCAGTTGAGGGAGATGTGGAGGGGTTATAGTTATCCAGTCATGCTACCAGAAATAACAATCAATTCATCCACAGCTATTATAAGATGCCATCACAGAAAGTAAAGTCTCAACTTCAAAGATGTTAAAAATGTGCATCTGAGAATTGAATGAAATATGATGATTAAAAAATTTTATCTGAGATAGTTTAATTTCGTTGATTCCTTTAATCACTCAGCAAACATTTCCTGAGCACTTGTACGTGTAAGACCCTATGCTAGAACCTGGCATCCATTTTATTTGTTATTTACGTATTTGAACCTTCCATCAGGTTTCTTTATTAGCTTCCTTGCTTGCTTTTGTGGGTGCTCAGTCATGTCTGACTTTTTGTGACCCTATGGGCTGTAGCCCGCCAGGCTTCTCTGTCCATGGGATTCTCCAGGCAAGAATACTGGAGTGAGTCACCATTTCTTCCTCCAGAGATTCAACCCACGCCTCCTGTGTCTCCTGCATCGCCAGGCAGATGCTTTACCACTGCGCCACCTCTTTATTAGGTTAGTAAATAATTTATGAAATTTATTTTTTCTTCTGAAGACTGACCTCTTCTATTTATTTCCTAATTCTGTTTTCCATTTCATTATTTTCTGTTTTCATTCTTATGGTTCCCTTTTTATTTTATTTTTCCCAACTTCCTTTGATGCCCTATCAATTTATTTCAATTCTTAGAGATTTAGATATATTTTTAAGTACATAAATTATTGCTGCTAAAACTGTATCTTGTTTCTGATACACGGTGTTAGAACTATTGCTGTTTATTAGATGGTTGATGATTTCATTTAAAAACTTTTTCTTTGGTAAAAACATTATATTAGAAAAAATTTGATTTACATGTAGAAGACTAATATTTCTAATTTTGTGATTAGTTTCTATGTTTGCTGTAGAAGAAAACATCTTCTATGTTCTTTTTACTTCCAGGAACTTATTAGTATTTCTGTTGTCTAATATATAGTCAATTTCAAAAATGTTTTATGTGCACCTGAGAAGTGCATTGAGTTTGATTTAAATTAACATGTGTGTCTCATTGGTTAAGTCATCTGGTTCATCATTATTTTTTCTTCCACTTAATTTATTATCACTGAGAGATATAATTAGTCTCCTATATCTATTTGTGTCTATATGTATTTCTTTTTGTATTTTTTGCTTTTCAGGATATTATGTTATTATGCAGTGTATAAATGCTCATGGCAATCAGATCTATATTGTGGAGTGTAGTTATTGTTCTAAAGTGATCCTCTGTACCATATCTGGTGCTCTTTAACATGTGTTCATTTGATACTACTATCATGATTCTGCTTTCTTTTGGTTTGTTTTCCAGATAGTCTTTGCTGATTTTTTAATTTTCAATTTTACAGTGCCACTTATGGGGAACACATGTATACTTGTGGCGGATCCATCTTGATGTATGGCAAAAGCAATACAATATTGTAAAGTTAAGCAAAATAAAATTTAATTTAAAAAAAAATAAAGAAAGAAAGAAAAAAAAATTTAGCCTTTCAGTATATCGTGTTTTACTATGTAACCCATCTGATTATCTTTTATTACCTTTTCATTCATTTTTTTCTAAAGGATGTATATTCCTAGGTTCCTAGTGAGATTTTTTTTACCATAAAATAGTATACACAGAGCATTGTTTAGACTGTACATAAATTGTTTATTGTAAACCACATTTATCAGTTTGTCCCTCTGACTCATCAGCCTCTTTCTCATTAATCTTCTTACTTAGATGGATCATGACCCTTTGTATATCACATGGTCAATCAAGTCTATAGGCTGACCTTGACCACCACTGTCACAGCAGTTTAATCTCTGTTCTACATTCAAATGGACTCACAGCTTACTGATGTCACTTTTGCTACAACTTCTTCCTTTTATTGATTGACTGAAGTTTTCTCTTATAGAAGTACTCACGGGACCACTAAGAAGTTAGTGGCTCAGACGGTAAAGCATCTGTCTGCAATGCAGGAGACCCAGGTTCGATCCCTGGGTTGGGAAGATCCCCTGGAGAAGGAAATGGTAGCCCACTCCAGTATTCTTGCCTGGAAAATCCCATGGACCTCGGAGCCTGGTGGGCTGCCGTCCATGGGGTCGCAAAGTTGGACACGACTGAGTGGCTTCTCTTTGATGGGACTGTATTTCCTAAGTTCATCCATGTGTGGAATGTCTGATGTTGGTCTCTTCGTGCTTAGACAGAACTTTGACTAAAAATCTCTGCAGTTTATGATCTTTTCCTTGAAGACTTGACATTTCTCCATCATCTTTCAAAATTATGTTATGTTGGGAAAGTCAAAGCTTACCTGATTTTTACCCTTCATGGATAGTTTATCTTTGATGTCCGGTATCTTTACCAGAGACTGAACCATTTTGATCAGTTGTGTGTGTTTTTGCTGAAACATCATGAATGTTTCAAACACCCTTTGAATTGATAGATTTCAGATATTTATTTTAAAAATAATTTTTGAATTATATTTTTGAATATATTATATTTTTGAATATATTATATTTTTGAATTATAGTTTTTGTGCCTTATTGTTTTCTTTTCCAGAAATATCAGATAAGTATAAATTTGATTTCTTTTGTCTCTTATAGTTTTTATTTTCTCTGTAGTCTTTTAAAACTCTTTCGGTTTGACTCAGTGTTCTCAAGCTTACCCTTCATGATTCTGATTTTGTTTTATTTATTCTCCTTTCTGTTGCTTCTCAAATGTGACTTTCATTTTTATGATGGTCTTATTTACCTGCCTCCCCCTCATTTTTTTCCAACATTTATAGATGCCATTATTTCATTAAGTTCTCTGATTTCCAGGAGAATTTTTTCAAAGCCCTCACCAGCTTCATGGCAATATATTTGAAGTGTGTATTGTGGGCTCACGTCTAGTTGTTTTTTTTTTTTTTTGGTAATATGTCTTTGTTATCTCTTAATTAAAGCATTTTGCTACAGTCCCATGATAGTTCCTTAAAAAAAATTATGATTGATCTGTGAATGAGGGAGGTTCTTCTCCTCACCTCTTGATTGAACTATAGAATGGTTCTACTTTTATACCAATCTGTCTCTAATATGATTATTTATAATGTTTCACATCTATTCTCAGCAAGAAAATCCTGTTGTTAAGTACTAAGCTTGCTTTCCTCATTAAGAGAAGTAACTGGGTGGAAGTTGTGTCTACATTTTTAATTTATTTTGCTCAGAATGGAGCATCACTCTCTTCACTGGTTATACAACAGAACCTCATAAGAAGTATAAAACAACATAGAAAGCATAAAAAAAAAGTAAAAACCGCCCATAATTTCATGACTTAGAGATAAATATCATCATTTAGTGTATATCAGTCCATAATTTTTAAAGCATTTAAATTTATATGGCACATATATGTTGGTGTACAAACGGTACATAAATACACAGAAAAAAGTGGCATACATTTATATATGTGTGCACCGATGTTGTGCTATGATCTGGATGTAATGAGTAACTTTTCACAACAGTTTAAATTGACTCTCAGAAAAATGCTGGAAATCATCAACAACAAAAATTTAAGATAGAAAGCCTTGAGACTAAGTATCATAAAATCATTTAAAAATATAGATTTAAGTAGTACAAAAATTCGAACTGACTGTTGTTCAGAAGACATTGAGGAGAGAAAGGTATCCTTTCTGGTGCAATGATTGTGTGAATGGCAACTAGGAAGTTAAGAAGCTGAGAAAGGTCAATCTGGTTTCAACTGAGCTTTTCACTGGCAAAGAGGAAACAGATGGGAATTTGCTGAGACTCCACATGCCTGTGCTTTGAACACAAACATTTGAATACAAAAATTTTCTTTTTTTTTTTTCTTGAGAACGACAATTCATTTGCAAAAGATAGAGGAGACTAGAGAGCTCTGAAACTCACCAACTGTCTGTGAAGAATTTTCCTTATCCTTTAGCTCAGGCAGGAATGGGGAAGGAGTGGATGGTGAAAGGCAGTTTATATGTTCCCTTGTTTTGCAGCTTTCTCGTTCTTGAGCAAATGGCCACCTCAGATAACTTACTCATCTTGATCTATGTGATCTCTGTGTTATGCTATGATCTCAATGCTATGATCTCTTTCATTAGTATTCTCTGCAAGCAAAAATGAGATGTTACATGATTCGTTCTGATATAATAGTAGTTTTTTGTTATCTTTAAATAAACAAAAGCTTTTCTCTGTCAATTTGCACCTTTCACATTTCTTCATTCAGAACATAATCAGTGGAACAAAATCTCTCACCTTTGCTCCTTTTATTTTTTATATTTTCTACTGTTACTTTATACTTATGCTCACAAGTAATATTGAATAAAGCATCACAGATGTATACTTAGTTCAGATTTCATTTGGTCTTGTTGAAAATTACACAGAGCCATTTCATTAGTATCTGAAATATAAACTACAAGCCTCAGTCAGGATATATGGTTAGGAATTGAATGAGCTTGAAATTATATTGTATTTGCACATATTTGAGACATCCATTTGGGCAATAGACTATAAAATAGCTGGTTTAGCAGACTAAATGGAGTAAATGCATTAGGTTTTTAGATCATTTGGAATCATCTTAGATGAATTCCGAATGAGAAAAATAATCCATATGCATTAAAAAGAAACTAAAATTACTCTGTATTAGAGAATGTGTATTCATAATCATTGTAAAGCTGTCTTACTAATGATTTTATATGGCCATATAATGCTAACCATTTAAAAATGCCAGATACTTTTTATTATAAAAAATAATTCAAATATGTTACAAACCATTCCAATACAGGGAAGAGCAGAGTGCCACTACCTTAAAACACTGTGTGTAAATTTTACCATCCATTCTCACAAGTTTTTGTCTTAGGCAGATTTTTACATAGTTACAGTTGAATCTATATTCCATAGCCTATAAAGTACGTTTTGCATTTGCTATATTTTACTTATTTATAGTGGCAGAGGTAGTTCACTAGTCCAAGTATTTTTTCTATAACTTGCTTAAACATAGCTCATTTGCTGGATGTGTGTGTGTGTGTGTGTGTTAGTCGCTCGGTTGTGTCTGACTCTTGCAACCCCATGGGCTCTAGCCCTCCAGGCTTCTCTGTCTGTGGGATTCTCCAGGCCAGAATACTGGAGTGGGTTGCCAGTTCCTTCTCCACACTGGCTGGAGAGTCTGCCATTTTTCTACTGAAATATCATTATAATAAATATGTATTGATTTATACATATATATGTATACATAATCATTTTTACCCATTTTGGATTATATTATTGAGAAGGATAATTACTAAGTTAAAGGGTGTAATATGCTTTGTGGATTTTGACACATATAGCCACGTTGCTTAGAAAACTTTTATGCAATTTTAGAGTGCAATTAGCAATATATAAATCTGACAGTTTCACTGCACCACCATCAAAATATAATTAAAGAAACGAATTTAATAGACTTGATATACTTTTCTGGATTTTATCTTAAATTCTTTGCAGAATAGGTCCAGTACTGCCGTGGAAATACAGCTGTGGTTAGAGAGAATGAAGCAAGAGACCCAAGGTGTTTTGGTGGGTTTTACCAGTAAAGGCCAGGGGAGGGTGACAAATGAGGTATTTCAGCTAAATGTAGATAGAGTACAGAAGGGTTTCCATTCAGAATTCCAGGGCTTTTCTCCTACTTTTTGGTTCAGGCTTTAAAATTTGTCATGTTCTCCTGTTTGTTGGACGTAAAGAAATAATCTCTACCACCTGCCACTTTAATAAGATATTTATTACTTTAATCCCCTCAGACTCTGTTTTGTGTGTGTTAGCCGAAGATAGGGTCTCATTTGACATTTTCCCTGGACTCTCCTGTGCACTCACACTGTCCCACCTCTAGTGTCAGGGGAAGTTCTGCAAATGCTCTCTGAGTCTTGCCTGAGGAGGAGGCAACTTCTGAATGGAAAGTCTGACTTTTGGAGACTCCAGTAGATTTTTTTTTTTTTAAGTATTAACTTTTATAATTTCTGGTACTTGGAAGCCCTAGGACTTCAAATAGCCTTAGGCAATTTGACCACTGGTCAATTATAGTAAGTGATTCAATTACTTTTGCAATTGGCAGTGAGCAGGACAATGGGACCTGGCAGGGACTTACTGTATTTCAGGCATGAGGGAAAGTCTGTGACAGCCTGCCACCTTGACAAGTGTGTGTGTGTGTGTGTGTGTGTGTGTGTGCACGCGTGCGCATTCACACATACATGCATACATTGGCAAGGAAAGTAATGGGGTTTGGAATTATGTTTGTTATCTAAGTAATACTGTATAAGGTGAGGGAACCAATACAGCCCTGTTTTTTTGTGTTTAGTCTTTACTGAAAGATATTTAATTTTCTGTCTTGATTAAAACTAGACATGTTTTTCTGGTTACTGGGTCTATTTGCTAGGGCAAAGTATAAGATGAACACATTATCCGGTGTGCTAATTAGAGCAAAGGCCAAGACTGTGTGTGCATATGTGTGTGTGTCTGGACGCTCATGCCCATGTCCAGTATTTGAAATAGAAGTGGTGACCCACTAAACTGAACAAGACTTGAGTGTTTCTGTTTTTAAAGAAAAATAAGGAGTTTCTATTTGTAAGTAGAGTTATAGACTATGGGGAAAGAGCTATTAGAACCAGAGAAGTTAAAGATCCAGGAGAGAGAGGGAATGGCTAATAGAACAATGCTCCTATTCACAATTCACAAGTATGACTGATGGAGCAATACAAAGTGGAAGAGATAGTCCAGTGTGGCTTGATGGTGAATCTGGAAACTGAGCAAGAGAAAATAACTGAAATCATGGGAATGGTGAACTTGTTGTGGGAGATCATGCTGAAGGTGGAAAACTAAAAACAAACTTAGATGTGGAGACCTGGAAAGAAGGAGCAAGTGGAGAGAAAACTTGTGAGTGTGAGTTCTGTGCTGTCTACCTTGTTACTTTAATCTACAAATGTCACAATAGTCTATACTTGTCACCTCAGAAAATCAGAATTAAATTTTTTCCCAATAATTTTAGGATAAAATACATTCTGGTATGCCTTCATTTTATTAAGAGTATTAGAAGACTTAAAGCAATTACACTTCTGAGTTTATATTCAGAAAAACTGAAAGCAAAGATTTGAGTAGGTATTTGTATACTCACATTCTTTTTTTTAAATTTATTTATTTTCATTGGATGCTAATTACAATATTGTAGTGGTTTTTGCCATACATTGATATGAATCAGCCATGGGTTTACATGTGTTCCCCATCTTGAACCCCTCTTCCATCTCCCACCTCATCCCATCCCTCTATGTCATCCCAGTGCACCAGCCCTGAGTACCCTGTCCCATGCATTGAACCTGGACGGGTGATCTGTTTCACATATGATAATATACATGTTTCAATGCTATTCTCTCAGATCATCCTACCCTCACCTTCTACCATAGAGTCCAAAAGACTGTTCCATACATCTGTGTCTCTTTTGCTGTCATGCATACAGGGTTATCATTACCATCTTTCTAAATTCCATATATATATATGTTAGTATACTGTATTGGTGTTTTACTTTCTGGCTTACTTCACTCTGTATAATTGGCTCCAGTTTCAGCCACCTCATTAGAACTGATTCAAATGTATTCTTTTTAATAGCTGAGTAATATTCCATTGTGTATATGTACCACAGCTTTCTTATTCATTCATCTGCTGATGGACATCTAGGTTGCTTCCATGTCCTGGCTATTATAAACAGTGCTGCGATGAACACTGGGGTTCACGTGTCTCTTTCAATTCTGGTTTCTTCAGTGTATACTCACATTCATAGCAGCATTATTCACAATAGCCAAAAGGTAGATGCAAAGTAAGGGTTCTTCAGTGGATGAAGGGATAAACAAAATGTGATATATAAGTACGATGGAATATTATCCAGTCTTAAAAAGGAAGGAAATCCTGATACATGCTTAAGCATGGATAAACCTTGAGGATATTGTGCTAAGTGAAATAGGCCAATCCCCAAAGGATAAATATTGTTATGATTCTGTTTATATGAGGTACTTTAAATAGTCAAATTTATAGAGAAATAAAGTAGAATGGTGGTTGCCTGGGGCTGTGGGGAAGGAGGATGGGGAGTTAGTATTTAATAGGTATTGAGGTTTAGCTGGGGAATATGAAAAGTTCTGGAGCTGTATGATGGTGATGGCTGCGTAACTATGCGAATGTACTTAATGAATGAACTCTATAACTTAAAATCAGTTAAAGTGGTAAATTTTAGTTATGTGTATTTTGTCACAATAACAAAAAACTGACAGCCATATAAATGAAGTTGTATCCCCCCAAATTATAGTAATCTCTTGCCAGATACAGTTTTTGGAACTCTTGGGTCCATATATAGTGATTTAAATTTTTATAAGAAATTTAAAAATCTGAGGTCATTCACATATATAAAGTTTAGTTCCATCCTTGACGTGTTTCCATATCTGGCTATCAAAATCTATTATTCAGCTTTATAATACACAAAACACAAATTTATGGGCCCTGCCCCAGACCATTTAAATCATACTCTCCAGGGATGGTGGCCAAAAATTAGTATTTGAGTAGTTGTTTCAATGATCCTTATTCAACAAAGGAATAGTAAAATGTCTGATTAATTTTTCTCTTTCAGATATGTATGTATATCTCTGGGAGGGGTCACACAAAGAAAAAATATTTTTTATGTTTTTCCCATTTGACAAATGTTTAGTAGACTAGTTTAGGGAAATAATACTTCTTTTATTATTATTTTTAAAGTTTCCCCACCAAGGAAGTTCTGAAATACTATTTCTTAATCATCTTGATAAATTTTTAAAAAGTGTAAGCATTTTGTAAAAGGGAATTAAGGGAGCACCAATAATAACTAACATAGGAGTGATTGCCATCCTTGGTGAGTGGAAGTTCACAGTCAGGTATTAGTTAATATAAAGAAATAAAGAAATTTGACAGTTTTAACCCCACAAATGTTATGAAACACTATATGTAGTGCTGATTTTCATGAGGCCTGTATCGGGCAGGGATTTGGGAATTTATATATAGGAAGAATGTAAATGTAAGATATGAAATTTCAAACTAGTAGGTGATGATTCTTGATTTGTTTTTAACTGGATGGTCAGGCTATGAGTACGTATACTTCAACAGATTACTGGAAAGCAGCAGTGGTTCTAGAACAATTGAAGAAGGATCTCATGGAAGATTTCCTACCAGCACAGGCTTTTAATAACAAATGTGATTTGTTTTGGACAAGATGTCTTCCAGACTTTTACTTACTCTGCTTTAAAATATTATATATATATTTAGTTATTTAAATTTTTTTCCTGTTTGACCTTTTATTTTCTATGGAAAAATATTTCTAACCATTTTACCAGCTCCTGAAATTTTCAAAAGCAGTATTGGCAAACGATTACTGTAATTATTTCAGGAATGAAAATAAACATTTATACACTCACTCTTCATTACCTTAAGGAAAATTGGATAAGTAACTGAAAACATTTTAATATGGGTGGCAGGACAAGGCATTAATAATTTAATGGAATGATTTCCCCTATGCCTCACCTCTTTCTTGTCCTATTGGAGCATACCCATAAGAAAAAAAAAAAAGAAGTTGACAACTCACAGGGAGGACTGTCGAGAAAGCATCTGTGAAAGTGAAATCCTTGAAGCTACAGCCTGTGGGCAGCCATCAGAGTCTATGTGGTTAAGGTGATCCCCTTTGGGGAGACAGAGAAAAAGCACCTTTGTAATTTCTGCAGGCCACTGCATCAACTGTCCTTGATGATGGGGAAGAATAAGTGTGCCATGGCAGAAGGCTGTCCTCAAAAGAGGAACAGTAAGATAGCAATTTCAATGGGATAAGAATCTGGGCCCTCCCTATTTCCTCTGGACCTTGTCAATCCTGGGGTCCTTGTACAGTTCCTGGAAGAGAATGGAAGTAAATACTAATAGGTGATTTTGATCAGCTGTTTTCCCATTGAGGTGGCTGGGGACTCAGATCTAGGAATAATCTGATATAGTAGACAAAAAATTCTAGTACCTTATGTTGTGGAGCAATTTATGCATTGTACATATGATGAAGGGTGATGAGGCACAATATTGCTTACCATTTATTTTCAAAATTGATTTTCACAAGACCTGTTTTTAGGTGGATGGGGCTTTAATTTTACCTAACGGTAGACAATGCTTTCCCTGAATCAGGTGTTAGAGAAAGAGGGAAAGACCATGGAAATGGTTCTGAGCATAAGTATAAGTGACAATATTGTGGGAAAGATCAATGCAAATTTGGAAGTTTTCCTAGAATTATTGACTTTATACAAATTCTTTTTTTAAGGCTGAATTAGTAGCTATCAGAATCCATACACAATTTTTCGTTTTGCATTTTAAAAATTGCTACAGTATAATAGAGTTGCTGTTGAAAGTATGTGTGAAAATACCAGTAGGGGAGCAGATTTCTTTTTTTAACTGATTAAAATGTGTGGAGCTGCTGTGATGATTTCCTCTGTGTTTCCTTTGGCTGCAGATAATACCACAAAGCGAACTCAGTGACGCACACAGGCAGCTGATAACAGCTGACACATGAGGATCTTAAGCCAAATGTGTATTATCAGAAAACGAGCTAAAAACCCCCTAAAACTCCCCACTGCCTGACTTGAAAACATTCCTTTTGAAATCAGTTAATGACTGATGATGTTTTAAGTTTTGCATGCAAACACACTTCCAGAAATATGAATTGAAAGCAAGAGTATGCCCCTTTAATGAGTGTGAGCTAGGTACACAACAGAAGTATTGATGTACTTTTAATAGCAGAATATCTGAGAACTGCATAAATCATTCACTGGAATTTAGAACAAAATATTGGATAGCCTTTATTTGCCTTTTAAAATTTAATTTTAATATTTTAATCAAAGTTAAACATTGATAAGAGTTTAAAAAGTCAAACAATACCACAGGCTTACAAAGGAAAATAGCAGTTCTCTGCTAAACCTCTTTCCACCACAGATTCCAGCTCCCTAAAGACACCACTTTCGATCATTTTAGTCATAGCCTTTCTTATTTACTTTAATATTTTAAAAATAAACTGCTTACATTGTTGTTCCTTAATTTTCATTCTTATACATTAACTATGACTTCCTATTATAGAAGATATGAATTTTGGTCTCTTCCAATCCTAGTTTCTCTGTTTATACTTTCCTTTTCCAATCTTTCCAATAATAGTTTTTCTGTTAAATCGCTTGGTGCATGTTTCCTGGTTAAATTTCATACTTATAATGGTTATTCAAATATAATTCACCACTGAGCCATAGGGAATTATTATCGTATTTCTTTCTTGTACAACTTTTCATTTTCCCTCCCAACCGACTTTTGTCAAATTTAGTTTCCTATGTGCACACATATCATTCACTTATTCCCAAGCTCCCCAACAGGACTGCAGATCTCCTCTCATTACTCACTATGGTCAAACACACCAAGTGTGGTGGTTGCAGACATGCACTGCTCAGATCGTTGAGAGAGCCAGCTACAGGGTGCATGAGTCTCACTTGTACTTACTGCTTCCGTGAATGACTAGGCCACTCTTTCCCTGAGTTGCTCCCAGCCAATGACTGAGCATAGCAGGGGGATCAGGGCCCCCTTTCTGCTGTAGCAACAGTGAGAAGTCTTTGCCTGGGGATTCCCATCTTCACTGGCTTAGCTGAAGATTTCTTACGATGGTATTATTTGGGAATTTCTTACCAAATCCTTCCCTTCCCTTTCTCCTTTCAAGTGTCGAGTCAGCACTCCAGCCCGAAGGTTTCCCTACGTAATCCTGCTCCATTGCCATTTATGCATCACTGACATTTTATCCAATAAATGCCTTGCATGTCTTATCTTGACCCCTGCTTCCTAGAGGTCATAAGTGGGCACAAGGGTGCTGGGTGGGAGGGATCTGAGGAAACAGGCACTAAAATGGGACTTGGGGACTGGCTTGCTCTTTGCCAGGTTAGGTGGACCTCATCATGAGAGGAAAGTGAGGCCTGGTATAGCTGGAGGCCCAGTTACTTAAGATTTCAACTTGTGATTTGGGAAACCAGACAGCCAGAGGGCTGATTATTGCAACACTGAATTGATGTCCTACAAGGGATAATGAGAAACTGAGGGGTGATTAGCACATGGTTAAGAGATAATTGTGTGCACCAGAGGGACTTTTTCACAGGTTACAAGTAAGTCCTTATCTTCTACTGTGGAAAAACATAGCCAACCAGCATCATTCTCAGCACAGGGACTAAATGTATCTGTAACGCAAACTAAGGACTGTCTGATTTCACAGTCCAGTCACTTTGCAATAGATCAATAAAAATGGTCCAATGATGCAAACGTGTTTGCCTTTGAGCTCTTTACTGTGTTCACCTATGTAGATTAGACAGAGAGCTTCTGCTTTATACAACACTGGCAAAAAATTAGGTTTCACAGCTATTTAAATTACTTCAGGTACATTCAAATTATCAAGGATAAGTCTGGAAGTTGAACATCAACATAATGTCTTGATTGTAATCTTTACAATCCTGTGGACTGTAGCCCACGAGGCTCCTCTGCCCATAGCATTCTCCAGACAAGAATACTGGAATGGGTTGCCATGCCCTCCTCCAGGGGATCTTCCCAACCCAGGGGTCAAACTCACATCTCACGTCTCCTGCATTGGCACACAGATTCTTTACCTGTAGCGCCACCTGGGAATCCCTCTATTGTAATTGGGAAGGTGGATTAATAGCTTGTCTTTTTATGTAACTTCCTTCTTGTATATTCAAAAAGCAACATCTTCAAAGATTTAAAAACTCTTTGTTCTTGCCTGGAGAATCCCAGGGACTGCGGGGCCTGGTGGGCTGCCATCTATGGGGTCGCACAGAGTCGGACACGACTGAAGCGACTTAGCAGCAGCAGCAGCAGAGTAAGATTACCACTGATTCTTAATTTATGATATCTCACTTCAGTAGAAGTTAACATTGGTACTAACTATGAAGAAAAAATTTGAAAATCAGTGTAATAATTTACACAAAATTACAGGAAATCTTGTGAGTTTGAGGGACAGTGGTTAAACAAGTTATTTTATTGATGGCAAGTTTGTTAATCACGTCAGTCATTTATCAAATGTATTAATACAAATCAATCAGGGCTATTGTATGCAATTTCTTTTTTAAAAATTCTGTGTTTTAGGATTTCCATTATAGTGGTCTTTTAAAAAAATTCATAGGAGTTTTCTGTGTTCACATGTTCACATCTACTTTTTATTTTTGAGAGACAAGATTTGTTTTTATTTTACTATTGGTTGCCATTGGAGAGGAACAACATTATTGGCCACCTTGTGCATATGGGACTTCTGTGGGAAAGTGAAATGCTATGGCCCATTTACAACCATACTAAAGAACAATAAAGTCACGAGTGCCATGCCCCAGTGGTTACTACTGCAGCATCAGTCGTGGCACTATTTTGGTGAACAGACTTAGAGGTCTGAGCACCTCTCAAAGTGATTTTTATCTTTGAACAAATATAGAGATGGATCAGCAGAGTGAATTACTCATTGAGGGCTTGGCAAGAGGGAGTTACTATGAACAAATGCTGGTGAGTTTAATGACTCTTTAGGAACATGCAGGCACTTATGAGTCTCTGGGGTTGCAACTTGGGTGCTTCACGAATGTGAAATTGACAGTCTAGTTAAAAGAGGCAGAAATTATGCAATGCTTTTAGGAAGCAATTTTAATATGAAAGGAGCACTGGAAACCAGACAGGGCATAATAATATTATGTTACTAACTTTCATTCTGTCATCATGAAACAGTGAATTGATTCCATGAGGAAGATGGGACAAAAGTGACTTTTTAGAAATGTTTTTTTTCCTTTCCTTCTAAGAGTAGAAGAGATAATCAAGGCAAGATTTTTTATTTTCAGTAAAAACATGTATATCTTGTCCATTTATGTATATCATTTAATTTTTCTCAAGGATGTTTGCCATCTTACACAAAATTTGTTGTTTATCCCTCTTTCTCAAAATAGAAAGTAAATGATAATTACAAAGACTAGTGCATTCATGAAAGATATAAGAATAGAGATTCTTTTCATATGCTCTTTTAATTCTGTAGTTTGGCCAGAATCAAAGATGACTAGCTTTGGAGAATGATGCTGGATAAATCAAGTAGTCACTCTGTTTACAGCAACTGTTCCATTTATGATATCCATTTTGGAATATTACAAATATTTTCTTTTTTCTATGTCAAAATATAAAACATACCAAATAAATCGTTTCACACTATCGGAGTTAATTAGTTCCTAAGGCATTGGCCATTTCATAGGATTTCATACACATTCACTGCATTGATGATATCATGCTGACAGGACAGGAAAATTTGCTCATTTGCTAGGTATGTTGGAGTACACGTACTTCTACAAATACAGGGGTCTGACACCTCAGTACATTTTTTGGAGTTCAAAAGTCCTTGGCATGAAAGATAGATATCTTCACAAATGAACTCTTCAGCCTTTAGTAGGACTGTTGAAGGGCTTCCCTGGTGGCCCAGTGGTAAAGAATCTATCTGCAGTGTAGGAGCTGCAGGAGACGCAGGTTCGATCCCTGGGTCAGGAAGACCCCTTGGAGAAGGGCATGGCAACCCACTCCAGTATTCTTGCCTGGAGAACTCCATGGACAGGGAGTCTGGCTGGCTATAGTCCATGGGATCGCAAAGAGTCAGACACAATTGAAGTGACTGAGTACACACACAAACAGGACTGTTTAAATGTTGGAAGTAGTTTATTCCGCATATTGGAATACTGCCTAATCTATTAACTGGATGACCTAAAAAGCTGCCAACTTTAAGTAACGCCCAGAGTAAGAGAAGGCTCTTCAACTGGCTCAGGCTGCAGTGTACGCAGCCCAACCACTTGGCTCTAGTGTCCAAGGGAATCCCATGTTACTTAGAGTGTCTATAGAAGATCAGAATGCTGTGGCAAGAGCTGATGAGAAAATTATGGTGGAAACTCATACCTCTGAATCAAGAGATAGCTGGGATGGAAAGCTGGCTCACTTCTCTTTCTGCCTCATGGCTCCTCTAGTACCAAAGAAGTTCATGGGAGCTTGCTTGGTTTCAGTCCATGCACACTATCCCTGCCACCTTCTTTCATGGGCAAGTCTGGTAGGCATTCTGTAAACTCATCAGGAGGTCCCAGAAGAACAGTGTGTCAGTACCACACAACCAAAGACCACCAGGAACACAGCTATAGTTGAGCAGGATGGGTTTCATGCTAGCTGCAGTCAGAGAGGATACACCAGATGAGGACATGTGGGACAGCTCTGTCAAAGGCAGTGAGGAAGTTGTCATTGTTCAGTTCCTCAGTTGTATCCAACTCTTTGCAACCCCAAGGACTGAGCCTGCCAGGCTTCCCTGTCCATCACCATCTCTTGGAGTTTGCTCAAACTCATGTCCATTGAGTCGGTGATGCCATCCAAGCATCTCATCCTCTGTCGTCCCCTTCTCCTCCTGCCTTCAATCTTTCCCAGCATCAGTTTCTTTTCCAATGAGTTGGCTCTTCACATCAGGTGGCCAAAGTATTGGAGTTTCAGCTTCATCATCAGTCCTTCCAATGAATATTCTTGGTTGATTTCCTTTAGGATTGACTGGCTTAATCTCCTTACAGTCCAAGGGACTCTAAAGAGTCTTCTCCAACACCACAGTTCAAAAGCATCTATCCTTTGGCACTCAGCTTTCTTTATGGTCCAACTCTCACATCCATACATGACTACCAGAAAAGCCATAGCTTTGACTAGACAGACTTTTGTTGGCAAAATCATGTCTCTGCTTTTTAATATGCTGTCTAGGTTTATCATAGCTTTTCCTCCAGGAGCAAGCGTCTTTAAATTTCATGGCTACAGTCACCATCTGCAGTGATTTTGGAGCCCAAGAAAATAAAGTCTGTCACTGTTTCCATTGTTTTCTAATCTATTTGCCATCAAGTGATGGGACAAGATGCCATGATCTTTGTTTTTTAAAGTTGATTTTTAAGTCAGCTTTTTCACTCTCCTCTTTCACTTTCATCAAGAGTTTGTTTAGTTCCTCTTTGCTTTCTACCATAGGGGTGGTGTCATCTGTATATCTGAGGCTACTGATATTTTTCCCAACAATTTTGATTTCAGCTTGTGCTTCATCCAGCCTAGCATGTTGCATGATGTACTTGGCATATAAGTTAAATAGGCAGGGTGACAATATACAGCCTTGACATGCTCCTTTTCCTATTTGGAACCAGTCTGTTGTTCCAGTTCCGATTCTAACTATTGCTTCTTTACCTGTGTACAGGTTTCCTTAGAGAATTTTTAGTTGTGCTGGGTACTTTGAGAAGTGTTCAACACAGGAGCTTGGCTCTGAATCCAATGCTATCAGGAAGTGAGGATAATTCTATGATTACGTATTTTATATCTTATCTATAATGTGGGAGGAATAAAATAAAGTCATGTCAATAACTGGTAAAGAAGTAGCAGTCACATTAACAAGGTTAGAGAGATGCTTTGTGATTCTTATTGTTTGCACAGTATTCATATTTTGCCTGTTTTCAGATATAATTATGTTTCAGATATAATAATAGTTTTCTATTCTAGTCTATTTTAATTGCAGTGTAGCCTTGTCTGATGTTGATGTTCTATGAAATTATTTGTGTCTAGGAGAATACCAATCCTAGCTATGAGTACAAAGCCAGATATTAGTGTAGCTGATAGTTCTAGGTCAATCATGTCAGAAGCTGTCTTTCTCTCTATTAAAAGCCATTGGTAGGCAGCTTCCCTGGTGGTCTATTGCTTAAGAATTTGCCTTGCAATCAGGGCCTATGGTTTTGAACATTGTTCAGGAAAGTAAAATCCCACATGCCACAGAGCATCTGAGCCCTTGCACTCTAGAGCTCATGTGCCACAACTAGAGGCAATGTGCCACATCAAAGACCCAACAGTGCCAAATAAATAAGTATTGTTTTAAAAAGCCATTGGGGATAACACTGATCTCCTGATCTCAGTAACAGCTCTTTATATTGGCTTTTTATCCTTCCCTGTCTCACTCATACTCCTTGGAATAGAAGTTTGGCTTGCTACACTTTATCCCAGTCTGTACCCTCATCTTTCTCCAGGCTTGATAATTCAAGCTAGGGCACTATTTTAGGGAAAAAATAATGTTCCAAGTAGTATGTTTCTTTGGGATGAAGGCAGTTTTAGGGTTGATTCCTGGAAGCAGTTTTCTGCGGTGGCCATGAACATGGTGCTGTGGATATGAGCAGTAGCATCTATGGGACTTGGCCTGGGGCATGCTGACTGAGGACCAAAGACCCACCACACTCATGTCCTTCCACATATGTTGTTCCTACATAAGCCTCTGGATTGCACTCATCTCACGCGCTAGTAAAGTAATGCTTAAAATTCTCCAAGCTTCAGCAATACGTGAACCATGAGCTTCCAGATGTTCAAGCTGGTTTTAGAAAAGGCAGAGGAAAAAGAGATCAAATTTCCAACGTCTGCTGGATCATCGGAAAATCAAGACAGTTCCAGAAAAACATCTATTTCTGCTTTATTGACTATGCCAAAGCCTTGGACTGTGTGGATCACAATAAACTGTGGAAAATTCTGAAAGAGATAGGAATACCAGACCACCTGACCTGCCTCTTGATAAATCTGTATACAGGTTAGTAAGCAACAGTTAGAACTGGACACGGAACAACAGACTGATTCCAAATAGGAAAAGGAGTACGTCAAGGCTGTATACTGTCACCCTGTTTATTTAACTTATATGCAAAGTACATCATGAGAAACGCTGGGCTGGAGGAAGCACAAGCTGGAATCAAGATTGCTGGGAGAAATATCAATAACCTCGGATATGCAGATGACATCACCCATATGGCAGAAAGTGAAGAAGAACTAAAGAGCCTCTTGATGAAAGTGAAAGAGGAGACTGAAAAAGCTGGCTTAAAGCTCAACATTCAGAAAACTAAGATCACGGCATCCAGTCCCATCACTTCTTGGCAAATAGATGGAAAACAGTGGAAACAGGGGCTGACTTTTTTTTTTTTTGGGTGCCAAAATCACTACAGATGGTGATTGCAGCCATGAAATTAAAAGACGCTTGCTCTTTGAAAGCAAAGTTATGACCAACCTAGACAGCATATTCAAAAGCAGAGACATCACTTTGCCAACAAAGGTCCGTCTAGTCAAGGCTATGGTTTTTCCAGTAGTCATGTATGGATGTGAGAGTTGGACTATAGAGAAAGCTGAGTGCCGAAGAATTGATGCTTTTGAACTGTGGTGTTGGAGAAGACTCTTGAGAGTCCCTTGGACTGCAAGGAGATCCAACCAGTCCATCCTAAAGGAGATCAGTCCTGGTGTTCATTGGTAGGACTGATTTTGAAGCTGCAACTCCAATATTTTGGCCACCTCATGCGAAGAGCTGACTCATTTGAAAAGACCCTGATGCTGGGAAAGATTGAGGGCAGCAAGAGAAGGGGACAACAAAGGATGAGATGGTTGGATGGCATCATTGACTCAATTGACATGAGTTTGGGTGGACTCTGGGAGTTGGTGATGGACAGGGAGGCGTGGCATGCTGTGGTTCATGGGGTCGCAATGAGTCGGACATGACTGAGCAACTGAACTGAACTGAACTGAATGCCAGTCATTGGTAATCAGTTTTGACCATTCAGTACTGAATTTGCTTGATAATATTCCTCTAAAGTAATGCTTGTATTTTACTGATTACAAAAGTAATACATATATTTGTTGTATTTTTTTAACATGTAAAGATGTACAGATAAGAAAATTTAAACAGCCTGGGCTTTCTCTGCTTCTTCTTAGACCATGCCCCTCTCTGGTCATTGTCAACACTTCTAATTATGAAGCTGAATTATCAAGCCATACATTTGGAAGCAGACTTTTCTTTATTTTCATGATCACTAAAACTGTTTTCTGTCTCAGGTCCTTTTGGTAGTAGAAACATAATATTATCCAACACATGATACAGTTAGTTCACTCTAATTTTTTCCACAGTAAAATCAGAATGTTCCTACTTACCTTCTTTTTTTTTTTTTTGAGTTTATAGTTTCATTCCAGAAGCTTCAGTTGAGTTCAGTTCAGTCGCTCAGTCATGTCCAACTCGTTACAACATCATGAACCGCAGTATGCCAGGCCTTCCTGTCCATCACCAACTCCCAGAGTCTACCCAAACACATGTCCATCATGTCGGTGATGCCATCCAACCATCTCATCCTCAGTTGTCCCCTTCTCCTGCTGCCCTCAATCTTTCCCAGCATCAGGGTCTTTTCAAATGAGTTAGCTCTCACATCAGGTGGCCAAAGTATTGGAGTTTCAGCTTCAACATCAGTCTCTTCAATGAACACCCAGGACTGATCTCCTTTAGGATGGACTGGTTGGATCTCCCTGCAGTCCAAGGGACTCCCAAGAGCCTTCTCCAACACCACAGTTTAAAAGCATCAATTCTTTGGCACTCAGCTTTCTTTATAGTCCAACTCTCACATCCATACAGAGCACTGGAAAAACCATAGCTTTGACTAGACACACCTTTGTTGGCAAAATAATGTCTCTGCTTTTGAATATGCTGTCTAGGTTGGTCATAACTTTCCTTCCATAGCAAGCATCTTTTAATTTCATGGCTGCAATCACCATCTGCAGTGATTTTGGAGCCCAGAAAAATAAAGTCAGCCCCTGTTTCCACTGTTTTCCATCTATTTGCCAAGAAGTGATGGGACTGGATGCCATGATCTTAGTTTTCTGAATGTTCAGCTTTAAGCCAACTTTTTCACTCTCTTCTTTCACTTTCATCAAAAGGCTCTTTAGTTCTTCAATTTCTGCCATAAGGGTGGTGTCATCTGCATAGCAGAGATTATTGATATTTCTCCCAGCAATCTTGATTCCAGCTTGTGCTTCCTCCAGCCCAGTGTTTCTCATGATGTACTCTGCATAGAAATTAAATAAGTTAGGGTGACAGTATACAGCCTTGACGTACTCCTTTTCCTATTTGGAACCAGTCTGTTGTTCCATGTCCAGTTCTAACTGTTGCTTCCTGACCTGCATTACAGATTTCTCAAGAGTCAGGTCAGGTGGTCTGGTATTCCTATCTCTTTCAGAATTTTCCACAGTTTATTGTGATCCACACAGTCCAAGGCTTTGACATAGTCAATAAAGCAGAAATAGATGTTTTTCTGGAACTGTCTTGATTTTCTGATGATCCAGTGGACATTGGCAATTTGATCTCTTTTTCCTCTGCCTTTTCTAAAACCAGCTTGAACATCTGGAAGTTCATGGTTCATGTACTGCTGAAGACTGGCTTGGAGAATTTTAAGCATTACTTTACTAGCGTGTGACATGAGAGCAATTATGCGGTAGTTTGGACAGTCTTTGGCATTGCCTTTCTTTGGGACTGGAACGAAAACTGACCTTTTCCAGTCCTGTGGTCACTGCTGAGTTTTCCAAATTTGCTGGCATATTGAGTGCAGCACTTTCACAGCATCGTCTTTCAGGATTTGAAATAGCTCAACTGGAATTCCATCACCTCCACTAGCTTTGTTTGTAGTAATGCTTCCTAAGGCCCACTTGACTTCACATTCCAGGATATCTGGCTCTAGGTGAGTGATCACACCATGGTGATTATCTGGGTCGTGAGGATCTTTTTTGTACAGTTCTTCTGTGTATTCTTGCCACCTCTTAATATCTTCTGCTTCTGTTAGGTCCCTACCATTTCTGTCCTTTATTGAGCCTATCTTTGCATGAAATATTCCCTTGGTATCTCTAATTTTCTTGAAGAGATCTCTAGTCTTTCCCATTTTATTGTTTTCCTCTATTTCTTTGCATTGATCACTGAGGAAGGCTTTCTAATCTCTCCTTGCTATTCTTTGGAACTCTGCATTCAAATGGGTATATCTTTCTTTTTCATCCTTGCTTTTTGCTTCCCTTCTTTTCACAGCATTAAGTTGTACCAAATAGTTTTTATTATTAAATGTATCTTAATAGAAATAATAACTGATTAAAACACTTATATTGGTCTTGTTAATATTTTCTCAACTAATAGTATCAATTTGTACTATAATACTGACAATTTTTGTCCCTTTTTTTTTTTTAACAAACTCCTGAAAAGAAAAAAACAAAATTTCTGTATTTTGGCATATGTATCACAAGTAGTTGGAGAAGCTACTGTGGAGTTCACACTTTTGTTATAATCAAATCTGTGATCACATGACATTAACAAGTAGTAATTTGTTGGTAACATTCTGAGTTATTGGGGACAAGTAGCTCAACATTCAGAAAACGAACATCATGGCATCTGGTCCGATCATTACATGGGAAATAGATGGAGAAACAGTGGAAACAGTGTCAGACTTTATTTTTCTGGGCTCCCAAATCACTGCAGATGGTGACTGCAGCCATGAAATTAAAAGACACTTACTCCTTGGAAGGAAAGTTATGACCAACCTACATAGCATATTCAAAAGCAGAGACATCACTTTGCCAACAAAGGTTCGCCTAGTCAAGGCTATGGTCTTTCCTGTGGTCATGTATGGATGTGAGAGCTGGACTGTGAAGAAGGCTGAGCGCCGAAGAATTGATGCTTTTGAACTGTGGTGTTGGAGAAGACTCTTGAGAGTCCCTTGGACTGCAAGGAGATCCAACCAGTCCATTCTGAAGGAGATGAGCCCTGGAATTTCTTTGGAAGGAATGATGCTAAAGCTGAAACTCCAGTATTTTGGCCACCTCATGTGAAGAGTTGACTCATTGGAGAAGACTCTGATGCTGGGAGGGATTGGGGGCAGGAGGAGAAGGGGACGACAGAGGATGAGATGGCTGGATGGCATCACTGACTCGATGGATGTGAGTCTGAGTGACCTCCGGGAGTTGGTGATGGACAGGGAGACCTGGCGTGCTGCGGTTCATGGGTCGCAAAGAGTCAGACACGACTGAGTGACTGATCTGATCTGATTGATAGATACTTAAACGAGTCATACAGGAAATGTCATGACATTCACTTTTGTGGGCAGTAGGGGCAGGGAGAATCTGTCTTCAGCTCTAATTTCAACAATGAAATGCCTCTTTCTGCCAAAAGAAGTCTCATTCTACCAAATTCCTCCCCCTCTTTTTTTTTTTTCATTCAGTTAGTGCTAACATGGTATATTTTTCTCCATTCACTGACTTAAAAATAAATATTGCAGTAGAGTGCATGTACGATGTTGCGTTAGTTTCAGGAATACAGAGAAGTGATTCAGTTATACATATAGTAATTCTTTTTCAGATTCTTCTCTCATATAGGTAATCACAGAATACTGAGTATTGTAGTATACAGTAGGTCCTTGTTGGTTATCTATCTTACACAGAGTAAAGTGTATGTTAATTCTAAACCCCCTTTCCATATGGAAAACATAAGAAAAGCCAAGTTCATGCCACAGAGGAAAAGCCATGGCTGGAGTGGATGGGCCTGTCTGCTGTGAGAAGACAGATCGATCATAGGGAGATACTGGGTGCAACTGTTGGGCAGAGAGCATTTAGACAAGATTCAGAGTCTTCAACAGTAATCAGCTAATACTACCTAATGATTCAGAAAGTGAATATGAAGGTGAAAGTCTCTCAATCATGTCTGACTCTTTGTGACGCCATGGGGGTATAGTCCATGGAATTCTCTAGGCCAGAATACTGGAGTGGGTAGCCTTTCCCTTCTCCAGGGGATCTTCTCAACCCAGGGATCACACCCAGGTCTCCCACATTGCGGGCGGATTCTTGACCAGCTGAGCCACAAGGGAAGCCTCAGAAAGTGAGTGATTAAGGACTAAATGGAAAGAAAAAACACGAAGATGCTGAAACAATGCAATTGAGTGGTACAAGAGTAAGAAGGGGTGGTACACAATGAAAGGACCCCGATGACATAAGCACTGAGCCCTCAGCTGGTGCTAATAGTTAGCTGGAAGTTGCCTACAATTGAAAAATTGTAAATACATGTATAGATTAGATGAAACTTTCATAAAATGAAAATTTTATTATATTACTAATATAATCAATATGATTCAAAGATATACCACAAATTGGGAAAATAGTGGCCACTGAACTGTTAACATTTTTTTCTTTCTGAGTTTGTATCCAGTATTATGCTGAGCAGTTTGTACCAGTTTGCCTTGGCACATTTAATTTCTCACAACACTGAGGTAGGTACTATTATTTGCCTCATTTGGAAAACTGATGTTCAGAAAGGCTAAGCACCTTTATTAAGGTCTCACAGCAGACCACTGGCAGGACTGAATTCAGACCCAGATGTCTGACTCCAGAGTCAGCTATCTTAATCACCACATACACTGCCTTTCCAGACTGACTGCCTGTCATCCTCATACCTTATGTGAGGAGCCACTGGAAACTCATCAGAACCTGTATAGTCTTTATAGAGTTTGGAGAGAATAGGTAGAGAAAATTTTAGAGTATGTATTCAGCATCTTGCAACAGATTGTGTGTGTGTCATTTGCAGGTAATCAAGGCAAAGTACAGTTTCAGGTAGTGATATTTATGGATACCTGGATCACATGAGCCATACCAAATATTAAAAAGAGAGGTTCTGGTGCTTAGGTTGAGCAGAAAAGGTAACTGATTCAGAATTCTGTCTTGGCGAGGTTCATTTCTCTCTGGGGAGGCTACGTTTCAAACTTAAACAGCATAAAATGCTATCACAGAGATTCTTGAGAGCTGATGGTTGTAAACCTCTGAAATTGAAAGGTTGAGTGGTGAATAAATTTCTTTTGGAATCAAGCCCTTAAGTTTGGAAACAGACAAATTTGTAGAAGGTTACAAGGCAATAAAGTAAGCACCAAAAATATGACAATATTTTTAAAATTTCAATTGAAACCTATTTGTTTGGAAATCAGCGAGTAAGTGTTTTGCAAGAATAGAAACATCTCTAGCATTTTAAAATTAAGATATTTTTCCCTGGCTTGGCCTAACGCATAAGAACCACAGGGTCAAATTTTAATGGTTGGGGCCAAGGCAATTTGCTCTTTCTGTGTGGAATAAATGAAAAGGAGCAATACAAGATAAATAAACCTATTCTCATCTAAATATATCTAACATGGCAGATTTTATAAATGCCTAGGTTTTCATTTACAGCAAATTATTCTACCTGACCACAGCTTTCTCATTGCAGATTAATATTGACTTTGACACATCAGACTATTAGATATTCCTAAAAGTTGATTCCGTTGGCTATAATGGCTCATTCTTTTACTCAATGAGTATTTATTGAAATACTTCTATGGGCTAAGCTCTCTTCTGGCTGGGAATATAGTTGGTCACAAGATAGGTCTCTGCCCTTTTAAAGGAAACACTTTGATGGGGAAAGCTAGAAAGTATTCAACATTTTATGTGTGTGTGTGTGTATATATATATATCATGAGAAACGCTGGACTGGAAGAAACACAAGTTGGAATCAAGATTCCTGGGAGAAATATCAATAACCTAGATATGCAGATGACACCACCCTTATGGCAGAAAGTGAAGAGGAACTCAAAAGCCTCTTGATGAAAGTGAAAGCGGAGAGTGAAAAGGTTGGCTTAAAGCTCAACATTCAGAAAACGAAGATCATGGCACCTGGTCCCATCACTACATGGGAAATAGATGGGGAAACAGTGGAAATAGTGTCAGACTTTATTTTTCTGGGCTCCAAAATCACTGCAGATGGTGACTGCAGCCATGAAATTAAAAGACGCTTACTCCTTGGAAGGAAAGTTATGACCAACCTAGATAGCATATTCAAAAGCAGAGACTTTACTTTGCCAACAAAGGTTCGCCTAGTCAAGGCTATGGTCTTTCCTGTGGTCATGTATGGATGTGAGAGCTGGACTGTGAAGAAGGCTGAGCGCTGAAGAATTGATGCTTTTGAACAGTGGTGTTGGAGAAGACTCTTGAGAGTCCCTTGGACTGCAAGGAGATCCAACCAGTCCATTCTGAAGGAGATCAGCCCTGGGATTTCTTTGGAAAGAATGATGCTAAAGCTGAAACTCCAATATTTTGGCCACCTCATGCGAAGAGTTGACTCATTGGAGAAGACTCTGATGCTGGGAGGGATTGGGGGCAGGAGGAGAAGGGGACGACAGAGGATGAGATGGCTGGATGGCATCACTGACTCAATGGATGTGAGTCTGAGTGACCTCTGGGAGTTGGTGATGGACAGGGAGGCCTGGGGTGCTGCAGTTCATGGGGTTGCAAAGAGTAGGACACGACTGAGCGACTGATCTGATATATATATATATATATATATATATATATATATACACACACACACACACATAGCTCAGATAGTGATGGGTGCTTTGAAGGAAATAAAGCAGAGGCTTATGATAGGGAGGGAGCTGGGACTCATTTGGAGGAGGTAACCAAGGAAGACCTGAATGGCCTGCAGGAACTGCTTGTGCAGAATCAATGAAAAAGCATTCCAGCAGGGGAACTGATAGAGCTACCTGCTAAGAACCAAAAACTAGACTGTTCAAGATAGAGACTGTATAAATCACAGATTGCCTTACCGAAGCAAAATAATCAAGAGACTACCTAGCATCACCCCATCTGCTGGTGAGGTCCCAATTCCATTGTCACAAATGAGTCAAATACACACTGTTTGGTAATACTGGTTTTTATTAACTATTCGCAATAATGGCAGAAACAAATGAATGGGCATTCTTGCATAGTAAACAGGAGACTAATATGTAAGTTATCTGGAGAAGCTTAGTAAAATAGCTGGGGCCAGTTTGATAGTTAATATGTTAATTCTATTAATTATCTCTTAAGAGTTAAAAACATGCTATGTAACGCACAGGTTAAATGTTGTTTGCTGTTCAGGCGACTTCATTTGGAGGGTCACTTTTAGATGGTTCTGTCACAAGTACATTCCAACAGCACTGGCCCAAGCCTGTTATTTCCACTTTGTAGCTCCCATGGTAAGCTCTGACGCTGATGTGCATAAATGTGGTTGTTTCTTTGGTTTTCTTACAGGTCTGGAGAGTTATAGATTGTGCAAAAGACTGTGGGTCAGTTTATCTTTCCAGATATAGAACAAAGTAAAACTCTTCTAAAATGCTGGTACTTAGTAATTTTGTAAGTTTAGTTTGCCTTTCCATGAATAAGAAGGAAAAGCAGAAACTTAATAAAATGAGAAATCATGAGTGCAGGATAATGCTCTTGAGACTATGAAGATAACAAACAACAACAACACACACACACACACACACAAAATCCCTCAATTGCTCCTACTGTTATCTCTCTTTTTGTAGTATTTTGTAGTAGAAAAAGCTTCACTTTTTCTAAAGCCCGAGAACATTCTGTGGTATGTTTAAAGTGAGAAAGGACAATATAATACACTGTGCTCAGTTGCTCAGTTGTATCCAACTCTTTGTGACCCCACAGACTGTAGCCCGGCCAGGCTCCTCTGTCCATCAAGTTTTCCAGGCAAGAATACTGGAACATGTTGCCATTTCCTACTCCAGCGGATCTTCCTAACTCAGGGATGGAACCCCTGTCTCTTGCCTATAATACACTATGTATCTTTAATTCATAGTAACTGGTGAAGGAAGAGAAAGATAATTGAGACCTTATAACTCAGCAAGGATAAGTGAGCCAGGCTATAAATCTGTTGGTAATTCAAGAATATTTAGAATTATCTCCTGATAAAATTAATTAAAGGAGTATCTTAGTAAAGTTAATCAATTAGTTATTTTCAATATCAAAATCTCCTAATATACCAACAGAAATTAAGCTGTGAGGGATGTTCCCTTTATAGGACTTCCTCTTTCTCTTTTTATTATAGCTATTGATTACTATCAATTACTTTGTTAAAGAGCTGATAAACCCTGAGAGTTACCTGGTGGCCTAATAGTTAGGATTCTGTGTTTTCACCATCATGGCCTGGGTTCAGTCCCTAGTCAGGGAATTGAGATCCCCCAAGCCATGCAGCCAAAAACCAACAAAACAAAGAAAAAGGAGCTGATAACTCCTAAAATATTACAATCCACTGATTTTAAAAGTCTAGATTAGAGAAATATTATTGTTTACAAAAGGGTCCTTTATAAAATGCCACATAATCATTTTTAAACTAAACAAATAAATACTATTGATTATAATATACTTATTTAATATTACCAAGAACTAAGGAATGAGTGCATGCTCAGTCACTTCAGTCACGTCCAACTCTTTGGGACCCTGTGGACTGCAGTCTGCTAGCCTCCTCTGTCCATGGGATTCTTCAGCAAGAATACTGGAGTGGGCTGCCATGCCTTCCTCCAGGGGATCTTCCCAACCCAGGGACTGAACTCAAGTCTCCTGCATGTCCTGCATTGCAGGCAGATTCTTTACCATTGAGCCTCCAGGGAAGCCTCAGGAAATAGGATGCCACCAGTTAAATAATGACATACACATCGTAAGATGTATTCTAATTTCAAAGATGTTAGGATTTTTAAAGTGTGCCCTGGAATCAATGGATTATACTATTCAATTATGGAAATTCTCTATACAAAGTAAATGTGCAAAGTATAAAGCAGACTCATGTGGACCCTGTTAGTTGCATATGTAAGTGTAAGGTGCATACACGCCTTACCTTTTCTGTAGCTGGCATCAGTTTTGATTGATTGATGCTTAGGCCCATTTATATATTTTGAATATATGTATTCAAGAGTGCAAGGACATTAATCACCAAATCTTTTATAATAGTAGATACTTAGAAATATTGTAATATCTGTTAATATAAAATTGGTAATAATGTATGTTGATATGTCCACACAATGGGTTACTAGAGAACTATTAAAATAAGATGCTTATATTTATTATCATAAAATAAATTCATGCTATACTGATAAGTGAAAATAGGGCCTGTTTCAATAATATACATAGTTGCATGTGCATGAAATATATAAAAAGATATTTATCAAAATATTTTAAGTAGAGGATTATGGGTAATTTTATTTTCTTACTATTTTTTATACATTTTATTTGTAGTTTCATGCACTTAAAAGGCATTTTTTATAACCAAAAAAAGACTGAAAGCCTGTTTCTATTTTTAAAAAGTGATATTGAGAATTTTATTATAATTAACTTGGGGAAAAATGTATGGGTATGATACTCTATATTATGGAGTCAAAACTATAGAAAATATCTACAGTTCTTGAAGAGGAGACATGCAATCACATCACAAATGATAGCCTGTTCTCTTTGGAGCAGAGGGACCTGACTCTTAATAAAATTAACAGGAGAAAGTCCAATATATAAAAAGTAGAGTATTAGTAAGGAAGGCATGGATAACATATACTGTTTTATACACACACACCCAGCCGTGGTTGCTATAAAAATCATGCTTGCTTGGTTCTGTAAAGGGAGGAAATATTTCAGAATTTATGGTAAAGTCATTTTGGAGGTATAGAAGGCTGCTTTGGAAAAGATTCTACATTAGTCATGCTTTCTTACAGGCTTAATAAAAAAGTGAGCCTGATCTGATGAATGGAACATTGTTAGAAGTCAGAAAATATTCCTGTTTCTCCTTATGCTTCTCATTTTTCACTGGACTTTGATGAAGGATCCTCACCTTAGCATGAGTCATTAATCAACCGAAAGTATTTAGAACATTTTCTTTTAACACAGACATTTAATAAGCAAATACTAGTCAAAAATAAAACCGTCTAAAAATAGTTTTGTTTTATTATACACTTTGAGGATCCAGTAAATCTTTTCTGCTTTTGAGAACAAAGAAAGGAAATTAATTTAGAGCTTAACAAGCCATTTTATATATATGTAAATATATATATTTTTCTTTTTTTAAAGAAAAGCAGCAGCAGGTAATTTTGTTCTATATTTTCAGGTAATGAGAGGCTATTGGAGCAGAGGCAGGCATACAGGTGATGATTTTTACTGAAAGAACCATAATTTCAGTGATAGATTTTCCCAGGTTAGGACTAGTATTCAGTAGGTTCTGTATTTCAAAGTTCTAAATGAGATTTGGCTTGAAAAATGAGTCTATTGCAAAACTAATTTTGAAAAACCTTTAATTTTTTTCATTTCCACAGTGTATTGACAAAGAAACTGAGGTTGAGAGTAGGGTCCCATTCAAGCTCAGTGATTAGTACCTGATAGGTGCAATGCCATGTGCTTTCCTGACACATTTGGTCATTATAGCAATCCTGTTACCTTGGCTAGGTAAATATCATTACCACATTTGTCCCATGAGTAAACTAACACTCAGGTTCAACAACCATGCAAGCAATGGAATACCTGTCTCTGCTCCCAGTCCTGCTTCTCCTCCTCCTATTCCTTCTCGAGAGCACTTTCTACCTGGGCAGACTGCCTCTTCTCCATCTTGTTTCTTTATGTTTGAGCTTGCTTCAAACCAATGAAATCATAGCATGTAATTCATAGTATTCCTAAAAACTTCCATTGAAATTGCTATTATTAGAAATAGCTGATCTCAAAATAGCAGCCCTGCATGCGAATATGTTCAATAATGGCAAACTCTAACCAGTAAGTACTCAGAATAGTATGAAAGTTTTATTTAATAATTTTATAAGATCAGTGTGGGGAGTATGTTTGTCCAAACTTCTCTGTGCGTTTTTCTTCTATATCAGGAAAATGATATATTTGTAACTTTAAATGTCATACTGAAGACCTATAATTTTATACTGCAGGGATAAAGGTTCTTTATTTTCACAAATCTTAATGGCATTCTTGATTTTGAATTCATTTTGTATAGAGTATTCCTTTCATGTGAACTAAATTTCTACAGATTCTGTAGTTCATTAAAAACATATGCTTAATTCTATTATAACTATTGGTGAAATGCAGTGAAAATGTGGGAAAAATGAAACCCTGGTAAACTGTTGGTAAGAATGTAGATTGGTACACTGTGACTGTGTGGATCACAATAAACTGTGGAAAATTCTGAAAGAGTTGGAAATCCCAGACCACCTGATCTGCCTCTTGAGAAATCTGTATGCAGGTCAGGAAGCAACAGTTAAAACTGGTCATGGAACAACAGACTGGTTCCAAATAGGAAAAGGAGTACGTCAAGGCTGTATATTGTCACCCTGTTTATTTAACTTATATGCAGAGTACATCATGAGAAATGCTGGACTGGAAGAAACACAAGCTGGAATCAAGATTGCTAGGAGAAACATCAATAACCTTGGATATGCAGATGACACCACCCTTATGGCAGAAAGTGAAGAGGAACTGAAGAGCCTCTTGATGAAAGTGAAAGTGGAGAGTGAAAAAGTTGGCTTAAAGCTCAACATTCAGAAAATGAAGATGATGGCATCCGGTCCCATCACTTCATGGGAAATAGATGGGGAAACAGTGGAAACAGAGTCAGACTTTATTTTTCTGGGCTCCAAAATCACCGCAGATGGTGATTGCAGCCATGAAATTAAAAGACGCTTACTCCTTGGAAGGAAAGTTATGTCCAACCTAGATATCATATTGAAAAGCAGAGACATTACTTTGCCAACAAAGGTCCGTCTAGTCAAGGCTATGGTTTTTCCTGTGGTCATGTACGGATGTGAGAGCTGGACTGTGAAGAAGGCTGAGCGCTGAAGAATTGATGCTTTTGAACTGTGGTGTTGGAGAAGACTCTTGAGAGTCCCTTGAACTGCAAGGAGATCCAACCAGTCCATTCTAAGGAGATCAGCCCTGGGATTTCTTTGGAAGGAATGATGCTAAACCTGAAACTCCAGTACTTTTGTCACCTCATGCGAAGAGTTAACTCATTGGAGAAGACTCTGATGCTGGGAGGGATTGAGGGCAGGAGGAGAAGGGGACGACAGAGGATGAGATGGCTGGATGGCATCACTGACTCGATGGATGTGAGTCTGAGTGACCTCCAGGAGTTGGTGATGGACAGGGAGGCCTGGTGTGCTGAGATTCATGGGGTTGCAAAGAGTCGGACACGACTGAGCGACTGTTCTGACACCATTATGGAAAGCAGTATGGAGATTCCTCAAAAAATTAAATACAGCACTACCATAAGATCCAGAAGTCTGACTTCCAAGTGTATATATAGCCAAATGAAATTAAATCAGTATCTGAGAGAGATATAAGGACTTCCCTGGTGGCTCAGATGGTAAAGCATCTGCCTACAATGAGGGAGACCCAGGCTCAATCCCTGGGTCAGGAAGATCTCCTGGAGAAGGAAATGGCAACCCACTCCAGTATTCTTGCTTGGAAATCCCATGGACGAGGAGACTGGTAGGCTACAGTTCGTGGGATCACAAAGAGTCAGACACACTGAGTGGCTTCACATTCACTTTCATGTTTATTGTTGCATTATTCATAATAGCTAATAAATGGAAACAACCTTAATGTTCAGATCAGATCAGTCGCTCAGTCGTGTCCAACTCTTTGCGACCCCATGAACTGCAGCACGCTAGACCTCCCTGTCCATCACCAACTCCCGGAGGTCACTCAGACTCACATCCATCAAGTCAGTGATTCCATCCAGCCATCTCATCCTCTGTCGTCCCCTTCTCCTCCTGCCCCCAATCCCTCCCAGCATCAGAGTCTTCTCCAATGAGTCAACTCTTCGCATGAGGTGGCCAAAATACTGGAGTTTCAGCTTTAGCATCATTCCTTCCAAAGAAATCCCAGGGCTGATCTCCTTCAGAATGGACTGGTTGGACCTCCTTGCAGTCCAAGGGACTCTCAAGAGTCTTCTCCAACACCACAGTTCAAAAGCATCAATTCTTGGGCGCTCAGCCTTCTTCACAGTCCAGCTCTCACATCCATACATGACCACAGGAAAGACCATAGCCTTGACTAGGCGAACCTTTGTTGGCAAAGTAATGTCTCTGCTTTTGAATATGCTATCTAGGTTGGTCATAACTTTCCTTCCAAGGAGTAAGCGTCTTTTAATTTCATGGCTGCAGTCACCGTCTGCAGTGATTTTGGAGCCCAGAAAAATAAAGTCTGACACTGTTTCCACTGTTTCCCCATCTATTTCCCATGTAGTGATGGGACCAGATGCCATGATCTTCGTTTTCTGAATGTTGAGCTTTAAGCCAACCTTTTCACTCTCCACTTTCACTTTCATCAAGAAGCTTTTGAGTTCCTCTTCACTTTCTGCCATAAGGGTGGTGTCATCTGCATATCTGAGGTTATTGATATTTCTCCCAGCAATCTTGATTCCAACTTGTGTTTCTTCCAGAGTGAATGTCAACATTCTAGGAATTAGCAAACTAAAATGGACTGGAATGGGTGAATTTAACTCAGAGGACCATTATATCTACTAGTGCAGGCAGAAATCCCTCAGAAGAAATGGAGTGGCCATCATGGTCAACAAAAGAGTCCAAAATGCAGTACTTGGATGCAATCTCAAAAACGACAGAATGATCTCTGTTCGTTTCCAAGGCAAACCATTCAATGTCACAGTAATCCAAACCTATGCCCCAACCAGTAACGCTGAAGAAGCTGAAGTTGAACGGTTCTATGAAGACCTACAAGACCTTTTAGAACTAACACCCAAAAAAGATGTCCTTTTCATTATAGGGGACTGGAATGCAAAAGTAGGAAGTCAAGAAACACCTGGAGTAACAGGCAAATTTGGCCTTGGAATACGGAATGAAGCAGGGCAAATACTAATAGAGTTTTGCCCAGAAAATGCATTGGTCATAGCAAATACCCTCTTCGAACAACACATGAGAAGACTCTATACATGGACATCACCAGATGGTCAACACCGAAATCAGATTGATTATATTCTTTGCAGCCAAAGATGGAGAAGCTCTATACAATCAGCAAAAACAAGACCAGGAGCTGACTGTGGCTCAGACCATGAACTCCTTATTGCCAAATTCAGACTGAAATTGAAGAAAGTAGGGAAACCACTAGACCATTCAGATATGACCTAAATCAAATCCCTTATGATTATACAGTGGAAGTGAGAAATAGATTTAAGGGCCTAGATCTGATAGAGTGCCTGATGAACTATGGAATGAGGTTCATGACATTGTACAGGAGACAGGAATCAAGACCATCCCCATGGAAAAGAAATACAAAAAAGCAAAATGGCTGTCTGGGGAGGCCTTATAAATAGCTGTGAAAAAAGAGAAGCGAAAAGCAAAGGAGAAAAGGAAAGATATAAACATCTGAATGCAGAGTTCCAAAGAATAGCAAGAAGAGATAAGAAAGCTTTCTTCAGTGATCAATGCAAAGAAATAGAGGAAAACAAGAGAATGGGAAAGACTAGGGATCTCTTCAATAAAATCAGAGATACCAAAGGAACATTTCATGCAAAGATGGGCTCGATAAAGGACAGAAATGGTATGGACCTAACAGAAGCAGAAGATATTAAGAAGAGGTGGCAAGAATACACAGAAGAACTGTACAAAAAAGAGCTTCACGACCCAGAGAATCATGATGGTGTGATCACTGACCTAGAGCCAGACATCCTGGAATGTGAAGTCAAGTGGGCCTTAGAAAGCATCACTACGAACAAAGCTAGTGGAGGTGATGGAATTCCAGTGGAGCTATTCCAAATTCTGAAAGATGATGCTATGAAAGTGCTGCAGTCAATATGCCAGCAAATTTGGAAAACTCAGCAGTGGCCACAAGATTGGAAAAGGTCAGTTTTCATCCCAATTCCAAAGAAAGGCAATGCCAAAGAGTGCTCAAACTACTGCACAATTGCACTCATCTCACACGCTAGTAAAGTAATGCTCAAAATTCTCCAAGCCAGGCTTCAGCAATATGTGAACCGTGAACTTCCTGATGTTCAAGCTGGTTTTAGAAAAGGCAGAGGAACCAGAGATCAAATTGCCAACATCCGCTGGATTATGGAAAAAGCAAGAGAGTTCCAGAAAAACATCTATTTCTGCTTTATTGACTATGCCAAAGCCTTTGACTGTGTAGATCACAATAAACTGTGGAAAATTCTGAAAGAGATGGGAATACCAGACCACCTGATCTGCCTCTTGAGAAATCTGTATGCAGGTCAGGAAGCAACAGTTAGAACTGGCCATGGAACAACAGACTGGTTCCAAATAGGAAAAGGAGTACGTCAAGGCTGCATATTGTCACCATGTTTATTTAACTTATATGCAGAGTACATCATGAGAAATGCTGGACTGGAAGAAACATAAGTTGGAATCAAGATTGCTGGGATAAATATCAATAACCTCAGATTGGCAGATGACACCACCTTAATGTTAGTTGATGGGTAAGAAAAACGATCCCCTGGAAGAGGAAAAGGCAACCTGTTCCAGTTTTCTTGCTGGGAAAATTCCATGGACAGAGGAGCCTGGTGAGCTATAGTCCATGGATTCATAAAGAATCAGACACGACTGAGCATACACAGACACATACATGCACAGTGAATATAATTCAGCCATAAAAAAGAAGGAAGTTTTGCCATTTTCAACAGCATTGATGAACCTCAACAACAGCATGCTAAGTAAAGTAAGCCAGAAACCAAAAGACCAACTGTATGACCTTACTTATATGCAGAATCTGAAAAAATCTATATTATGAAACTAGAGTGTGTAATAGTGATTGCTTGGGGCTGCGTGTTGGAGGAAATAGGGAGAAGTTGGTCAAAGAATACAAACTTTCATGTATACAGAGAATAAGTTCTTGGGATCTAATGAACATCATGCTGATTATTGTTAATCATACTGTACTGTATACTTGAAATTCACTGAGAGTAGATCTCAAAGTGTTCTTCCCATATACACAGACACTGCTGCTGCTGCTAAGTCGCTTCAGTCGTGTCTGACTCTGTGCGACCTCATAGACGGCAGCCCACCAGGCTTCCCTGTCCCTGGTATTCTCCAGGCAAGAAAACTGGAGTGGGTTGCCATTTCCTCTTCCAATGCATGAACATGAAAAGTGAAAGTGAAGTCGCTCAGTCATGTCCGACTCCTAGCGACCCCATGGACTGCAGCCTACCAGGCTCCTCTGTCCATGGGATTTTCCAGGCAAGAGTACTGGAGTGGGGGTGCCATTGCCTTCTCCACACACAGACACACATGTGTACAAATACAAAGTAACTATATGAAGTAGTAAGTAAGTGAAGTTGCTCTGTCCTGTCCGATTCTTTGCGACCCCATGGACTGTAGCCTGCCAGACTCCTCTGACCATGGGATTTTCCAGTCAAGAATACTGGAGTGGGTTGCTGTTTCCTTCTCCAGAGAATTGTCTCAACCCAGAGATGGAACCCAGGTCTCCCGCAGATTGCAGGGAGATTCTTTACCATCTGAGGAATCCTCAGGGAATTCCATCAGGGAATCCCCACATGAAGTAATGGATGTATTAATTAACTTGATTGTAGTCATCATTTCACAATGTATATTATTATGTTGTACACCTTAAAAATCATATTGTACTATCTGCTGCTGCTGCTAAGTCGCTTCAGTCGTGTCCGACTCTGTGCGACCCCGTAGACGGCAGCCCACCAGGCCCTGCTGTCCCTGGGATTCTCCAGGCAAGAACACTGGAGTGGGTTGCCATTTCCTTCTCCAATGCATGAACGTGGAAAGTGAAAGTGAAGTTGCTCAGTCATGTCCGACTCTTAGCGACCCCATGACTGCAGCCTACCAGGCTCCTCCGTCCATGGAATTTTCCAGGCCGGAGTACTGGAGTGGGTTGCCATTTTTATTTGCCAGTCATACTTCAATAATGGGGAAGGAAATGGCAACCCACTCCAATAGTCTTGCCGGGAAAATCCCATGGACAGAGGAGCCTGGCAGGCTATACAGTTCATGGGGTTGCAAAGAGTCAGACACAACTGAGCGACTTCACTTCTACTTCTTCAGTAAAGCTGGAAAAAATTGTCTTTAATTTTTATTTTAAAAAAATGTTTATAATACTAATGGACTAAAAGTCTCAATGAGATGTCATTACTCAAGCTCTATTCTCTCACAAAATCTTAAAAATTTTTTTCTTTTAATTTCCATAAAATGCTCTCTAGGCTGGAATTGTTTCACAAACAATTTTATGTTTATACTCATTGTGTAAATTTGGAACCCCAGGCAGGTGCTGGGCTGGTTACCAGTGAATTCATCTGGTCAGATGCTTCTGGCTGCTATTTTAAGGTCATTGTGCAATGTGTACTTTTTAGAAAATCTCCTTAGTGTGGTGTAGCAAAGTTGATTAGACTTCCATCTAAAGAAGGGCGTGGTTAGTATCTAAATCTCTATTTATCTATGTATTTAAATTTAAATAGAGTTGTTTTAGGGCTTCCCTTGTGGTGCTAGTGGTAAAGAACCTGATTGGGAATGCAAGAGACATAAGAGATGTGAGTTCGGTTTCTGGGCCAGGAAGATTCCCTGGGGGAGGGGATGGCAACCCACTCCAGTATTCTTGCCTGAAGAATCCCATAGACAGAGGAGCTTCATGGAGTTAAAAAAAAAAGTCAAACATGACTGAGGCAAATTAGCAGGCATGAGTAGTTGATTTAAGAGCTTCCCTGGTAGCTCAGCTGTAAAGAATCCTCCTTCAGTGATAGGTTCGATCCCTGGGTCAGGCAGATCCGAAGGAGGAAATGGCAACCTACTCCAGTATTCTTGCTGGGAAAATTTCATGGACAGGGTAGCCTGGTAGGCTACAGTCCATGGGGTCACAAAGCATCAGAGATGACTGAGAACACATGCAACATGCTAACATACAACATAGTTGATTTAAAAATTGTTTTTATATAAGACTGGATAAGGCATAATTCTTTTTCTATCTTAGATATTATTTTTCAACCATGAATTAAATTTGTCTCAGTTCAGTTCAGTTCAGTCACTCAGTTGTGTCCGACTCTTTGTGACCCCATGGACTGCAGTACACCAGGTTTCCTTGTCCATCACCAACTCCTGGAGTTTACTCAAACTCATGTCCACTGAGTCAGTGATGCCATCTAACCATCTCATCCTCTGTCGTTCCCTTTTTCTCCCACCTTCAATCATTCCTAGCTAAGTGAATTAAAAATACTTTAGAATTATAAATGCATTATTATCCTTAGATATAGCAAAATCACCTTTTCCAAGGTGGGATTTATAATTATAGGGGGAGGTCCTCATTGTCCTCTTAGTACTTGCATTGTGCTTAGTTACTCAGTTGTGTTGACTGTTAAGACACAATGCATTTTTCTGAAGAGTCTATTCTGTGTGACCCATAGCTACTTCCGTGAGTATTTATCCTCCCACTCCTACTAAAGAGAATGTGCCCTTGAGATAACACACCAGTTAGATTACGGATAGTAGAATTAGTTATGTTACCTACTGACTGCTTTTCACCTTCTGTGGGTCTCAGTGAAATGAAGACCAGCCCCTTCTCCCAATGATTGCTTGCTATCCATCCTGAATGTGGCCATTTACATTCTTCACTGTGATTCCCCCCCCCCCCCAATTTTGGTGTGGAAATTCATTTCCTTAGTAAAAACAACAAAAACAGTTACATATGAAGATACAAGATATTATTTGGTTAAAACAATTATTTGGTTAAAACAATGTGGTTTCATTGTTTCTCATCCTTTGACTAAACTTCAAGCAAAACTAGCTTTGTTGTGTTGAAGAACATCCTACAAATGTATATGTGTATATGAAAGTGAAAGTGAAATTCACTCAGTTGTGTCTGATTCTGTGTGACCCCATAGACGGCAGCCCACCAGGCTCCTCCGTCCCTGGGATTCTCCAGGCAAGAACACTGGAGTAGGTTGCCATTTCCTTCTCCAGTGCATGAAAGTGAAAAGTGAAAGCGAAGTCATTCAGTCACGCCCGACTCGTAGCAACCCCATGGACTGCAGCCTACCAGGTTCCTCTGTCCATGGGATTTTCCAGGCAAGAGTACTGGAGTGGGGTGCCATTGCCTTCTCTTCATGGACTATATAGTCCACGGAATTCTCCAGGACAGAATACTGGAGTAGGTAGCCTTTCCCTTCTCCAGGGGATCTTTCCAGCCCAGGGATTGAACCCAGGTCTCCCACATTGCAGGAGGATTCTTTACCAGCTGAGCCATCAGGGAAGCCCATATATGTGTGTGTAAATATATACCTATATATATATATATATATATACAGACCTTGTAAGTTCAAACTGTTAATTACCATAATCATAAATCTTATGTGATATTTGCTTATCATTTATTTATATCTTGTCATGTGAAGTGTCTTGTCTTCAGAGAATACACATCCATTCTGTAACTTTTTTTATTTATAGTTCATTTGCACTTCTTGTCTACAATTCTTAAATGTATATTTATTAATATTTGCTTATTTAGTTATGTAAAAGATAATCCCACAGGCAATTAATCCCTGCCCACTGTCTTTATATGTTCATAATATATTCTTATGAAGGATTATTTGGTATACTTAATCTTCTATGGGCTTCTCTGGTGGCTCAGTGGTAAAGAATTTGCCTGCAATGCAAGAGACACAGCTTTGATCCCTGGATCGGGAAGATCCCCTGGAGAAGCAAATGGCAACCCATTCCAGTATTCCTGTCTGGTAAATCCCATGGACAGAAAAGCCTGGCAGGCTATAGTCCACAGGGTTGCAAGAGTCAGATACAACTAAGTGGTTAAACCACTGTTCTATATCTTAAAGTCACAAGTGTCAAGCTGCTTTATCCACAAAAGAAATTCCTTTAAACTCAAAAGTACACACAGGTAGACATTTTATGAGGATTCAATTTTAAAATAGAATTAGTTCCCATCAGGCCCCACAAAACAAGGAGCCTTCTCTTAATAAGTGTGAAAGTACAAGTATAAATTTCAGTTGTGGAAATATTCTACAAGTTCACTATCTTGCCTAAGTAATTATTTTTGTCCTAATGTCTATAAGATGGCTAAAAGCATAACAAATCTTTAGAAAGTATATTTTTCCTTTCATTTTAGTAATTTTTACTAGTTAAGAAATTTGCTATAAATATTTGTTGAAACTAACTTTTATAAAATCATGATTTTTTCTGGTTATGAACAATACAATTTCATTGTAAAGATTTATAAGATCAGAGAAACATAAAGAAAATAAAAATTATCAGTATTTTTAACAAGTAGCAAATTATCTTAAAAATGCATATCTATAAACATTTTAATGCCATTGGGATCATATATGTTTAACTTTTTTCTCTTTAACATTATATAATTTGCTTTTTAATGGAACAGCCATCATATGAGATTTCTATAATTTATTGAACTCCCCTGTCTCATCTTGGTCATTTAGATTTTTCACACTTTTCACTTTTATGTATAATGGTTCAATAAACATTCTTAAACATAAATATTTATGTGGTTTTCTGGTAACTACTTTAGATATTTCATTTGGAGTTAAATTACTGAATCAAAAGATTTGCATTTTCCCCCATACTCTGCCCCCTCTTAGGTGATTTAATACGTTGGGGTTACTTTAATTTCCTTCTGCAAAGCAAGAAAAACTTATCTGATAAACTAATTTGCGCACCGTAGTGTGTATAAATGTGTTTTTCCTATCCCTCTCTCTTGCTCAGTTGTCTTAGGCTAATTTAAGAAAAGAGTTTATAGAGATAGAGGTTTATTTGAGGGAAGTTTATTGGAGAATGATCTCAGCTACAACACTGGAGGAGAAGGCAATGGCATCCCACTCCAGTACTCTTGCCTGGAAAATTCCATGGATGGAGGAGCCTAGTAGGCTGCAGTCCATGGGGTCGCTAAGAGTCGGACACGACTGAGCGACTTCACTTTCACTTTTCACTTTCATGCATTGGAGAAGGAAATGGCAACCTACTCCAGTGTTCTTGCCTGGAGAATCCCAGGGACGGGGGAGCCTAGTGGGCTGCACGGAGTCGGACACGACTGAAGCGACTTAGCAGCAGCAGCAGCACAACACTGGAAGCAGACTTGAGCAGAAGGGAAACTGTGGTCTTCAGCCATCACAAGGAGTTTAGGTTGCTCTTCAGATTTTTCTTGAATTGGGATAAGATTTGTACCCCATTCCTGCTCCCTGGGAACTCCCTTCTCACACTGACTGTCTTTAGGTCAAAGTGGGCTGTCCCAGAGGGGTGGGGTCTTGGGCAAGGCAGTGGACAAACTCAGCAGCTGCATGGGATGAGGGCCTCAAGTGCCATCCACTTGACATTATCAATCAAGAACAGTTAAGGTGAAAGTCAAAAGAATTGCCTCTCCTTTGGGAGAATTTTCTTCCTGCCTGGCTCCTAAACTGGAAGATGTATTTGAATGAGGTCTCCCTCACATCTCTTCCACCTCTTAGAATCCTACTCTAGAATTCTAAATAACATTTACTTATGTGCTTCCTGGGTAGCACAAATGGTAAAGAATCTTACTGAAGTGCGGGAGACCTGGGTTCAATCCCTGGGTTGCCCCTGGAGAAGGAAATGACAACCCCCTCCAGTATTCTGGCCTGGAGAATTCCATGGACAGAGGAGCCTGGTAGGCTATAGTCCATGGGGTCGCAGAGAGCTGGACACTACTGAGCGACTAACACTTCACTTTTTCACTATGATGTCTGAAGGAGGCACCGAGAGGCATTTACTGACTAAGCAGTGGAGTTAAACACTACATATTTTATATCAGTGAAGAGTTTATTAAGTCCACCTGTGAAAATAATTTACTGATTATATAACAAAGTGACTTACTATAGTTTGACCATTAAGCCACATTTTGACAATTAAAAAAATTTATGTGTACTCCTGATGAAGAATCCCCAGCCCGCCAAAAAGAAGGTCTACTCTTAACTCTTTATTAAGTAATTATTGGCTAGAGAGTGTTGTCTGGGGACAATTTTATTTCTGTTGTATATGGTTTTATTTGCTGAATATTCAGATTGTTTTTATTCTCTAAGATGAAAATTTAGCATCACTTGAGTACACTAAAATACTTAATTAAAAGCACAGTTCTTTGTTGCCATAGTCTGTATGCAGAGATGGAGTGAATATGGTGAGAGGCATTTAGAGTACATTCTACCTTGTCTCTCCCACCGAATGCAGCTATAAATCCTGGACTGAATGCATAGAGCAAGTATTTGCAGATCCTAAAAAGTAAATGGTAGCAGATGTGGTGGGGAAGGAGACCACAATTTGAAGAAAATAGTGGTTAACTTCATCATTTTTTCCTCTGGTATCCTTTAGCTTAGGCTCAAGGCAACCAGAATCTAAAAGTGCACATAGAGGAGTGAACAGGAAGAGCTTCAAAAGGTTTTTAGTCCAAAGTATAGGATCAGGAAAGTGGCAGAGTGTCAGTGGCGTCAGTGAAGGTTTATAGGTGCCTCAGACTCTGGAGGAATGGACCTTTCTTCTCAGACTGGAGGATGTAAGGTCCCAAGAGAGGGGGTAAACCCTTATTGTTGTTTTTCTATATCTGTCCTCCCACCGCTGAGTCCAGAGGTACATGCAGTCACAGTACTGAGTGTCAGAGAGGGATAACTAAGTGCCAGCTTTTTTACTGAAGAACTGAAAAGGGGAGCTTCAGGAACTCACAGAGTTGAGGGGATATTGTACCAGATGAAAGTTTGGGAAAGGGACTCCATAGAGTTGTTTATAATTTTCTGAGGTCACTCAGGATGCTACCAAATTGATATCTCTTTGCTCCTCCAGCCAAAATGTATGAGAGTTCCAGTTGTTTTACATCTTCACCGGCACTTAGAATTGTCTCTTTTTAATTTAGTCTTTTCCGTCTGTATATGGAGTGATGTATGCTTTTTGTGTTCTGTCTAGTAATTCTCTAACCAAGTATTGTAAAACTCTTCTCTACTTTCTTCTTTAAATTTTATAGATTCATCATTTATAGTTAGGTCTGTGATCAATTTCAAATTCATTTTTATTTGCAGCGTGAAATGAGTTGAGACTCAATTTCCTACATGAATATCCAGTTTTTGAGAACTCCTTGTTGAAATCACTATTCTTTCTTCATTGAAGTACTTTGGAACATTTGTTTTAACAAACATGGGTCCATTTATGGAACATGTGCATGCGTGCTAAGTTGCTTCAGTAGTGTCCAACTCTTTGCAAGCCTATGGACTGTGCCTGCCAGGCTGCTCTGTCCATGGGATTTTCCAGGCAAGAATACTAAAGTGGGTTGCCATGCCCTCCTCCAGGGAATCTTCCTAACCCAGTTATCAAACCTGCGGCTCTTGCAGTGCAGGAGGATTCTTTACCCCTGATCCACCAGAGAAGCCCCTTTATGGGTACTTCATTCTGTCTTGATGACTATGGCTTTATAATGAATCTTGAAATCAAAGAGTAAGTGCTTAAAATTTGTTCTTTCAAAAAATTTAGTCTAGGCTATTTGAAGTCTTTAGCATTTTGATTTAAATCTCAAAATCAGCTTGCCTATTTTTGTCACAAAGCTGTCTGAATATTTACCAGAATTTCACTGAAACTTTAAACCTCTTGGAAAAGAATTGACCTCTTAACAGCATTGAGTCTTCTAATCTATGAACATAGTATATGTCTCCATTAGTTAATTTTTCATTAATTTATTGTAGCAGTTTTTTATAGTTTTGCTTGTACAAGTCTGGCACATATTTTATATTATATATCTATAAGAATTTCATGGTTATTGATGTACTAAAAATAACATTTGAAAATTTTAATTTTGTACTTGTTTCTTAGAAACAAATACTTCTTATATATTGATTTTATAATCTGCTGCCTTTATAAATTGATTTATTAAATCTAGTAGGCTTTTTAGTAGATTTCTTGGGATTTAGTACATTACCTGAAAACAAAGACATTTTACTTTTACTTTTTTCTTTCCAATATTCATACTTTTTATTTTTCTTTCTCTCCTTATTGGTCTGGTTTCAGATCAGATCAGATCAGATCAGTCGCTCAGTCATGTCTGACTCTTTGCGACCCCATGAACCGCAGCACGCCAGGCCTCCCTGTCCATCACCAGCTCCCGGAGGTCACTCAGACTCGCATCCATCGAGTCAGTGATGCCATCCAGCCATCTCATCCTCTGTCGTCCCCTTCTTCTCCTGCCCTCAATCCCTCCCAGCATCAGAGTCTTCTCCAATGAGTCAACTCTTCGCATGAGGTGGCCAAAATACTGGAGTTTCAGCTTTAGCATCATTCCTACTAAAGAAATTCCAGGATTGATCTCCTTCAGAATGGACTGGTTGGATCTTCTTGCAGTCCAAGGGACTCTCAAGAGTCTTCTCCAACACCACAGTTCAAAAGCATCAATTCTTCGGCACTCAGCCTTCTTCACAGTCCAGCTCTCACATCCATACATGACCACAGGAAAGACCATAGCCTTGACTAGGCGAACCTTTGTTGGTAAAGTAATGTCTCTGCTTTTGAATATGCTATCTAGGTTGGTCATAACTTTCCTTCCAAGGAGCAAGCGTCTTTTAATTTCATGGCTGCAGTCACCATCTGCAGTGATCTTGGAGCCCAGAAAAACAAAGTCTGACACTGTTTCCACTGTTTCCCCATCTATTTCCCATGCAGTGATGGGACCAGATGCCATGATCTTCGTTTTCTGAATGTTGAGCTTTAAGCCAACCTTTTCACTCTCCACTTTCACTTTCATCAAGAGGCTTTTTAGCCCCTCTTCACTTTCTGCCATAAGGGTGGTGTCATCTGCATATCTGAGGTTATTGATATTTCTCCCGGCAATCTTGATTCCAACTTGTGTTTCTTCCAGTCCAGCATTTCTCATGATGTACTCTGCATATAAGTTAAATAAACATGGTGACAATATACAGCCTTGACGTACTCCTTTTCCTATTTGGAACCAGTCTGTTGTTCCATGACCAGTTCTAACTGTTGCTTCCTGACCTGCATACAGATTTCTTAAGAGGCAGATCAGGTGGTCTGGTATTCCCATCTCTTTCAGAATTTTCCACAGTTTATTGTGATCCACACAGTCAAAGGCTTTGGCATAGTCAATAAAGCAGAAATAGATGTTTTTCTGGAACTCTCTTGCTTTTTCCATGATCCAGCGGATGTTGGCAATTTGATCTCTGGTTCCTCTGCCTTTTCTAAAACCAGCTTGAACGTCAGGAAGTTCACGGTTCACATATTGCTGAAGCCTGGCTTGGAGAATTTTGAGCATTACTTTACTAGCGTGTGAGATGAGTGCAATTGTTCGGTAGTTTGAGCACTCCTTGGCATTGCCTTTCTTTGGGATTGGGATGAAAACTGACCTTTTCCAATCTTGTGGCCACTGCTGAGTTTCCCAAATTTGCTGGCATATTGAGTGTAGCACTTTCACAGCATCATCTTTCAGGATTTGGAATAGCTCCACTGGAATTCCATCACCTCCACTAGCTTTGTTTGTAGTGATGCTTTCTAAGGCCCATTTGACTTCACATTCCAAGATGTCTGGCTCTAGGTCAGTGATCACACCATCATGATTATCTGGGTCTTGAAGCTCTTTTTTGTACAGTTCTTCTGTGTATTCTTGCCACCTCTTCTTGATATCTTCTGCTTCTGTTAGATCCACACCATCTCTGTCCTTTATTGTGCCCATCTTTGCATGAAATGTTCCTTTGGTATCTCTGATTTTCTTGAAGAGATCCCTAGTCTTTCCCATTCTGTTGTTTTCCTCTATTTCTTTGCATTGATCACTGAAGAAGGCTTTCTTATCTCTTCTTGCTATTCTTTGGAACTCTGCATTCAGATGTTTATATCTTTCCTTTTCTCCTTTGCTTTTTGCTTCTCTTCTTTTCACAGCTATTTGTAAGGCCTCCCCAGACAGCCATTTTGCTTTTTTGCATTTCTTTTCCATGGGGATGGTCTTGATCCCTGTCTCCTGTACAATGTCACGAACCTCATTCCATAGTTCATCAGGCACTCTATCTATCAGATCTAGGCCCTTAAATCTATTTCTCACTTCCACTGTATAATCATAAGGGATTTGATTTAGGTCATACCTGAATGGTCTAGTAGTTTTCTCTACTTTCTTCAATTTCAGTCTGAATTTGGCAATAAGGAGTTCATGGTCTGAGCCACAGTCAGCTCCTGGTCTTGTTTTTGCTGATTGTATAGAGCTTCTCCATCTTTGGCTGCAAAGAATATAATCGATCTGATTTTGGTGTTGACCATCTGGTGATGTCCATGTATAGAGTCTTCTCTTGTGTTGTTGGAAGAGGGTATTTGCTATGACCAGTGCATTTTCTTGGCAAAACTCTATTAGTCTTTGCCCTGCTTCATTCCGTATTCCAAGGCCAAATTTGCCTGTTACTCCAGGTGTTTCTTGACTTCCTACTTTTGCATTCCAGTCCCCTATAATGAAAAGGACATCTTTTTTGGGTGTTAGTTCTAAAAGGTCTTGTAGGTCTTCATAGAACCTTTCAACTTCAGCTTCTTCGGCGTTACTGGTTGGGGCATAGACTTGGATTACTGTGACATTGAATGGTTTGCCTTGGAAACGAACAGAGATCATTCTGTCATTTTTGAGATTGCATCCAAGTACTGCATTTCGGACTCTTTTGTTGACCATGATGGCCACTCCATTTCTTCTGAGGGATTCCTGCCCACAGTAGTAGATATAATGATCATCCGAGTTAAATTCACCCATTCCAGTCCATTTTAGTTCGCTAATTCCTAGAATGTCGACATTCACTCTTGCCATCTCTTGTTTGACCACTTCCAATTTGCCTTGATTCATGGACCTGACATTCCAGGTTCCTATGCAATATTGCTCTTTACAGCATCGGACTTTGCTTCTATCACCAGACACATCCACAGCTGGGTATTCTTTTTGTTTTGGCTCCATCCTTTCATTCTTTCTGGAGTTATTTCTCCACTGATCTCCAGTAGCATATTGGGCCCCTACTGACCTGGGGAGTTTCTCTTTCAGTATCCTATCATTTTGTCTTTTCATACTGTTCATGGGGTTCTCAAGGCAAGAATACTGAAGTGGTTTGCCATTCCCTTCTCCAGCGGACCACACGCTGTCATATCTCTCCATCATGACCCGCCCATCCCAAGTTGCCCCTGGGGCATGGCTTAATCTCATTGAGTTAGACAAGGGTGTGGTCCTTGTGTGATTAGACTGACTAGTTATCTGTGAGAATGGTTTTAGTGTATTTGCCCTCTGATGCCCTCTTTCAAGACCTACTGTCTTACTCGGGTTTCTCTTACCTTGGGCGTGGGGTATCTCATCCCGGCTGCTCCTGGCTGCTCCCGGCCAGCAAAGCACAGCCATGGTCTGGTTTGGACCTCCAATAAAACACTGAATAGAAATGATGAAAGTGGACATTACTTCTTGTTCCCAGTTATGGGCTGTGGTGGCAGAGTATTTAATATTTCAACATTAAGTATGATGCTAGTTTGTAAGAGTCACAAAAATCCTTTATCAAGTTAGGGGAATTCTTTTATATTCCTAGTTGATTGAGAGTTTTTATCATGAAAGAGTATTAGTTTTTGTACCAACTGAGATGACTTTATGATTCTTCCTTTATTTATGTGTTGAATTACATTTATTGATTTTTCAAATGTTGTGCAGCCTTGAAATTCTGCAATAAACTATTTATGATGTATTATCATTTTTATATAATGCTGTGTTAAATTTGATAATATTCTGTTATGAATATTTGCAACTACATTCATGAGAATTTTGGTCTGTAATTGTTTTTTTAAATTAGAAAATATTTTCAGTCATGCCTTTATCTGGTGCTAGAGAAATGCTAATCTAAAATGAGTTGAGACATTTTTGAGGCAAATTTGTGTAGTATTGATATACTTTATTTCTTAACATTTGATATAATTCATTAATGAAGCCACTTGAACCTACGTTTCCTTTGTAATTTAGTATTTTATCTAAATAAGCAAATATATAATACTGTGTTCTGTTTTTCATAATATTCCATTATTATCCCTTTACTAGCCAAAAAACATGTAGTGATGGTTCTCTTTTATTTATGGTATTAATACTTTATTTTTTAAATAAGTCTAGCTATATGCTTATCAACTATATTGATTTTTTTAAAACAACTGAACTTTTTATTTCACTGTTCTATTGTTTATTTCCTATTTCATTAATTGTTTTGCTCAATTTCTCATTCTTTTCTTTTCTCTACTTTAGTTTTAACTGGCTTAAGTTGTTTATGGTGAAAGCTTAGACTGTGAATTTTAGGACTTTTTTCCTTTCTAATGTAAACACTTGACATTATACATTTTCCCCCATAACCCTGTTTCAGCTGAATTGGATAAATATTGACATGCTGTGCTTTCATTGTTATTTAGTTAAAAATATTTTCTAATTACTTTTGTGATTTCTCCTTGACCATGGGTTATTCAAAAGGCTGTTATTTAATTTCTAAATATTTGGGGATTTTCACAGATTTCCCTCTTCTGATATATAGCTTAACTCTAGTTTGGTCAGATAATATGTCTTTTCCATTTTAATGATTTAAAATTATATTTAATGGCCCAACTTTTATACATATGGCCCAACAGTGGTAGAAAATACAATCTTTCCAATGCTCGTGGACCATTAGTTAAGAATGCGTTGACTGCCATTGTGTTGGATCAATGTGCTCTTAGTGTCACTTAGGTGTTCATGCTGTGTCCTGGAGACATTTGCAAAAGTGCCTCAGAATCCTCTAGGTGAAAGTTTGATAGACAACTGTGTTAGACAGTAGTAGCTGTCTACCCAGAATCTATTTTCCCCTATTTCAGTAGAATTTTATTCTGTTGTGTGGTTGATCAGCTAAATATTATATTTCTTATTTTTCTCTGTAGTGGCATATGACTGTATGACCATGCTCTGAATGAACAACAAGTTGTGAATTCCCTAAAGGGAAAGGTGTGTCCCTCCATTCTGCTGCGTAGAATGTGGATATGGTGGTAAGCCATTTTGTACTATGTGGGGTGTGGGCAGAGCCTTTAGGGATGGTAGATCAGTAAGATAAAATTTGAGTGCCTGATCATAACAGCCCGAGACTGCTTAAAATCAGGAGAAATAAACGTCTTTCTAGTTTAATCTGTTATTTCAGCTGTTGATCCTTAATCAATCACAATGAATAACTGTTCATTCCACCAAGTTCAGTCAAAAATGTTCTATATCAATCTTATCATATTGAATAGGTTCTGAGCTTACAGATAAGATTTTTTTTTTTTAAGAAATGGTTTTGTTACTTGAAAATAAGGTATATTCAGTCTTTATTTCCCCATCTTTATTCCCTCTGCGTACAAAAATGTGTGCATGCATGGATGTGTATGTGCAAACACACATACACACACACATACACATACATATATTTTACAACTCAAACTCATTCTAGGAGAAGCTTGAGATACTTTGAATGTGTAAGGTTGTTACACAAATGACTACTGGCTTGGTGGTCTCTTGCACACCTATTAGTAGCCCATGCCCATGCATACCAGTAGAACTTCAGCCCCTAAAAAACATGGGTTAGGTCTAGATTCATGTAGGTGTGGTTCTGTTTTCATGAAGTTCATCTAAAATACAATGTGTACTCTCAGTTTTCAGACTAAAGCCTTTTTTTTTGTTACATCAGAAAATATTTTTTCCTATTATTCCTTTGAATACCAATGCTTCCCCTGCTCTCATTTGGAAGTTCCTATTATATTGATACTATGACTGGAGTTTCTTTTTTTTGATCTATACTTTTATTGGTTTATATATATGTACGGAGAAGGCAACGGCACCCCACTCCAGTACTCTTGCCTGGAAAATCCCACGGACGGAGGAGCCTGGTAGGCTGCAGTCCATGGGGTCGCTAAGAGTTGGACACGACTGAGCGACTTCACTTTCTCTTTTCACTTTCATGCATTGGAGAAGGAAATGGCAACACACTCCAGTGTTCTTGCCTGGAGAATCCCAGGGACAGGGGAGCCTGGTGGGCTGCCGTCTATGGGGTCACACAGAGTCGGACATGACTGAAGTGACTTAGCATAGCATATATATGTATCCATGTATATATATGTATTTTTGGTCTCTTTACCTTTGTGATCTGAGTTTTAGAAGAATTTCTCTGGTTTGTCTTTTCCTTCTAAATTCAGATGCCCCCCCCCCCCCCCCCCCGCCCCGTGTCTAATTTGCTGATCAGTGTCTCCTTTGTGATAAATTTGGGAATGAAAAAGTTGAGGATTACATGAATCTATATATATTAAACAACTGCCCTAACAAACTTCAGCTTTCTTTTACTATGGTGTTTTACTTTCTAGCTTTCCTGTTTTATTCCTCAGCACTCATTAGTTTTCATGCTTAGAATTCTTTTTGTCTCGGTTTTACCCAGATAATAAGATTGTTTTAAACCTTTCTAAGAATTATATGTTAAAAACAATAAAGATTTGAATGGAATGCTAAGATGAAATCTATGGTCATTTACTTATCTGATTCATAATCTATCAGATCAGATCAGATCAGTCGCTCAGTCGTGTCCGACTCTTTGCGACCCCATGAATCGCAGCACGCCAGGCCTCCCTGTCCATCACCAACTCCCGGAGGTCACTCAGACTCACATCCATCGAGTCAGTGATGCCATCCAGCCATCTCATCCTCTGTCGTCCCCTTCTCCTCCTGCCCCCAATCCCTCCCAGCATCAGAGTCTTCTCCAATGAGTCAACTCTTTGCATGAGGTGGCCAAAATACTGGAGTTTCAGCTTTAGCATCATTCCTTCCAAAGAAATCCCAGGGCTGATCTCCTTCAGAATGGACTGGTTGGATCTCCTTGCAGTCCAAGGGACTCGCAAGAGTCTTCTCCAACACCACAGTTCAAAAGCATCAATTCTTCGGCACTCAGCCTTCTTCACAGTCCAGCTCTCACATCCATACATGACCACAGGAAAAACCATAGCCTTGACTAGGCGAACCTTTGTTGACAAAGTAATGTCTCTGCTTAATGCTATCACTACTATTATTTTAAGAATAACTACAATTATTTAGTATATATCAGGCATTGATGTTCTACATATACTAATTTATATCATCTTTAACTTATAAGTCAAGTACCATTATTATTCTCATTTTATTGAATATATAACTAAGGTAATCAATTTGTTACCCTATTATCTTTATTAATATTATTTTTTAAGAAACAATTGAGTACTGGTCTATTTTTAAAATTTATTTTATTGACGTATAGTTGATTTACAATGTGTTAGTTTCTGGTGTATAGCAAAGTGATTTAGTTATATATATATATATATATATATATATATATATGTATATCTTTGAACTTCACTATGAGCATTGCTTTTTTCCTTTTCTCACATAATATAAGCAAATCTTCCCCAGAGACCCAAAGCTAAGAACTCAGAATCTGACTACAACAAAAGTGTTGAAATTGCATCAGGATTTTTGCATTTTACTTAATTTTATTTATTGCCTTAGTTTGAGTCCTAAGCTTCTCTAGCTTGATTTATTACTGTTGATTTCTAACTGGGCCCTAGTCTTCAATCCCTTCTTCATCTGTGTCTTCTGCTATACTTACCACTAGAATAATTTTGATCATTTATGTAATTGATTTAAAAAATTAATGGCTGCTAGGGCTTCCCAGGTGGCTGAGTGGTAAAGAATCTGTCTATCAGTGCAGGAGACACAGGAGACATGGGTTCAGTCCCTGGGTTGGGAAGATCCCCTGGAGTAAGAAATGGCAATCCACTCTAGTATTTTTGCCTGGAAAACTCCATGGACAGAGGAGCCTGGTGGGCTATAGTCCACAATTGCAAAGAGTCCAATAGCACTGAGCACACACATACAATGGCTACAATGCCTGGGAGATCTTATTCAGTCCTCCTAAAAACTGAATCCTGACCTTGCTTATCTCTCTACTACTGTCTCTTCTAACTGAAAGTAACTAACTCAAAGGCTCTTATCCACTCACAAATCATCATGCCTTTGATGCTGAATAAATTTACCACTCTTGACTAAGTACAACTGATAAGGCTATATTTCTTTTTTTTTTTTTTTCTCTTGGAGGGAATTAGGTTGTAATAGTAATTTTACTGTTTACTAAGGGCTTATGTTGGACCAGGGTATGTGCTAAATCCTTTGCATGCATCTACTTTGTAGAGGAAAGCTGAGGTTTAGAAAACTGGCTTGCCCAGTATCAAACATTTAATAAGTAGGGCTGCTGGGATTTGAATGTAAGGGCATTCTAACTGAAGCTTGAGTTCTTTAAGTTCTCACAGCTTTCTGCTAATTTCGTGCTTTGAAGAATAAGAGGGATGGAACTGACTGCAAACAAAACATAGACACCCAGTTTCCAAGAGGTAATGAGATAAATTGCATCTGGGTAGCTCTGTTGGGAGGAATTTGAATGTTGTTACTGTCCATTAGCTGCAGGTAATTGTAAGTTCTGTTGAGTCTAGAGCTTGGCAACATGTTTGCCAGTACTGATAAGCAAAAGGTGGAGTATTTTCTTTTGTTCTTTGGTTAAAGATCAGCTCATTTCTTTCATGTTTTGTTTTTATTTGCTGATAAAGAAGATGAATAAGAGGATAACAGGTGTGAACACTTAATCATGTTCCTTTCTATTATGAAGTGATGAAAAATATGGTTGGCTTTATCTAGACGGATGTAGTTTTATGAAATTATCATGAATGGTCTTTTAGTTTGACTTACAGAGTCACTACACAAATACTTTCTGGAAAGGTCACCTGGACTTCCAATGGCTCTTTTTTGGCATTCATGATTTCATTTAAAATTTTGTTTTGTGAGTTTTAAATGCCTTGGAACTAGAACCATCAATTGTAATTTTATTTTCTTTCTGATTTTGATTTTATTTCTGATTTAAAAAATTTAATTGGAAAAAAAAAAATGATTGTCACATCCCGATCAGTGTGAGATCAGATTGAGATCAGGTCGAGATATATTTAATTATATTTTGCTTTAAAGGAGAATGTTTAAGTCAATAAATTAGTTGCCTAGAAGTTGAAATTGTGGTAACTTGCAATAATTCACTCATCAGCCTTCTGAATGATGTTTTTAAAGTCTGTCGCTCATTCTTCCTTTATTTTTTTCAGATATCAAGAAACAGGGATTTCCAGTGCACTTATGTCTGTGCTCAGTCACTCAGTCATGTCCAGCTCTTTACAATACCACGAACTGTAGCCCTCCAGGCTCCTCTGTCCATGGAATTTTCCAGGCAAGACTTCTGGAGTGGGTTGCCATTTCCTGCTCCAGGGAATATTTCCAACCCAGGGGTTGAACCAGCGTCTTTTATCTCTCCTGTATTGACAGGCAGATTCCTTACCACTGAACCACCTGGGAAGCCTCCAATGCACTTAGCTTATACCCAATAAGGGGTGAAGGAATTAATTCATTTAGCATGTCCATGACAACACTAAATTAATAATTCAAGGTAGTTAAAATTTCAGCAGATGCTTTATTGATCCAAAAAAAAGTTTCAATTTAACAAGTTGTTTAGAATAGCTCATCTATCATTAAACAATAATCAATTGCCAAAGGCTTGAAAAGGCTTATGACAAGCAATGGGAAGTTTGTATATTAGAATGATAATATAAAATCCTTGAATTGATATACATTTTCTATTTTTATAGTATTTTTGTGGTGATAAATAGTATAATGTTTCATTATTTATGAACACATTATCTACATTTTATATCTTTATATAATAGGTACACAATAACTGTCTGCCTTGTGGTGATAAACAGCAGAACACTTTACATTATTTTAAAATTCATTAACCAAGAAGATAACACAAAGTTGTTTCATTTTCTTTTAAATTCATATGTAAGAGAAACTTTCAATATGGGTTTTGGTTTTGTAACACATGTTGGAAAATGTCACTCTTTAAAATCACAGTAGCATTGATGATCTTTGAGATTTTTTTAAAAAATATTATTTATTTATTTGGCTATTCCGGTTCTTTGTTGCACCATGTGAACTCTTAGTTGCAGCATGTGGGATCTATTTCCCTGACCAGGGATGGAACCTGGGCCCCTTGCATTGGGAGTGCAGAATCTTAGCCACTTGACCACCAGGGAACTCCCGGTCTTTCATATTTTTAAACCACAAAAGGGATTTGTTTTAATAGTTTGTTATCAGTTATCTGAAGCTGTAATCAGATCAGATCAGTCGCTCAGTCATGTCCGACTCTTTGAGACCCCATGAACTGCAGCACGCCAGGCCTCCCTGTCCATCACCAACTCCCGGAGGTCACTCAGACTCACATCCATCGAGTCAGTGATGCCATCCAGCCATCTCATCCTCTGTCGTCCCCTTCTCCTCCTGCCCCCAATCCCTCCCAGCATCAGAGTCTTCTCCAATGAGTCAACTCTTTGCATGAGGTGGCCAAAATACTGGAGTTTCAGCTTTAGCATCATTCCTTCCAAAGAAATCCCAGGGCTGATCTCCTTCAGAATGGACTGCTTGGATCTCCTTGCAGTCCAAGGGACTCTCAAGAGTCTTCTCCAACACCACAGTTCAAAAGCATCAACTCTTCGGCGCTCAGCCTTCTTCACAGTCCAGCTCTCACATCCATACATGACCACAGGAAAGACCATAGCCTTGACTAGGCGAACCTTTGTTGGCAAAGTAATGTCTCTGCTTTTGAATATGCTATCTAGGTTGGTCATAACTTTCCTTCCAAGGAGTAAGCGTCTTTTAATTTCATGGCTGCAGTCACCGTCTGCAGTGATTTTGGAGCCCAGAAAAATAAAGTCTGACACTGTTTCCACTGTTTCTCCATCTATTTCCCATGTAGTGATGGGACCAGATGCCATGATCTTCGTTTTCTGAATGTTGAGCTTTAAGCCAACCTGTTCACTCTCCACTTTCACTCTCATCAAGAGGCTTTTTAGCCCCTCTTCACTTTCTGCCATAAGGGTGGTGTCATCTGCATATCTGAGGTTATTGATATTTCTCCCAGCAATCTTGATTCCAACTTGTGTTTCTTCCAGTCCAGTGTTTCTCATGAGGTACTCTGTATATAAGTTAAATAAACATGGTGACAATATACAGCCTTGACGTACTCCTTTTCCTATTTGGAACCAGTCTGTTGTTCCATGACCAGTTCTAACTGTTGCTTCCTGTCCTGCATACAGATTTCTGGAATGAAGCAGGGCAAAGACTAATAGAGTTTTGCAAGAAAATGCACTGGTCATAGCAAATACCCTCTTCCAACAACACAAGGGAAGACTCTATACATGGACATCACCAGATGGTCAATACTGAAATCAGATCGATTATATTCTTTGTAGCCAAAGATGGAGAAGCTCTATACAATCAGCAAAAACAAGACCAGGAGCTGACTGTGGCTCAGACCATGAACTCCTTATTGCCAAATTCAGACTGAAATTGAAGAAAGTAGGGAAAACCACTAGACCATTCAGATATGACCTAAATCAAATCCCTTATGATTATACAGTGAAAGTGAGAAATAGATTTAAGGGCCTAGATCTGATAGATAGGGTGCCTGATGAACTATGGAATGAGGTTCGTGACATTGTCCAGGAGACAGGGATCAAGACCATCCCCATGGAAAAGAAATGCGAAAAAGCAAAATGGCTGTCTGGGGAGGCCTTACAAATAGCTATGAAAAGAAGAGAAGCAAAAAGCAAAGGAGAAAAAGAAAGATATAAACATCTGAATGCAGAGTTCCAAAGAATAGCAAGAAGAGATAAGAAAGCTTTCTTCAGCGATCAATGCAAAGAAATAGAGGAAAACAACAGAATGGGAAAGACTAGGGGTCTCTTCAAGAAAATCAGAGATACCAAAGGAACATTTCATGCAAAGATGGGCTCGATGAAGGACAGAAATGGTATGGACCTAATAGAAGCAGAAGATATTAAGAAGAGGTGGCAAGAATACACAGAAGAACTGTACAAAAAAGAGCTTCACGACCCAGATAATCATGATGGTGTGATCACTGACCTAGAGCCAGACATCCTGGAATGTGAAGTCAAGTGGGCCTTAGAAAGCATCACTACGAACAAAGCTAGTGGAGGTGATGGAATTCCAGTGGAGCTATTCCAAATCCTGAAAGATGATGCTGTGAAAGTGCTACACTCAATATGCCAGCAAATTTGGAAAACTCAGCAGTGGCCACAAGATTGGAAAAGGTCAGTTTTCATCCCAATCCCAAAGAAAGGCAATGCCAAAGAGTGCTCAAACTACCGAACAATTGCACTCATCTCACACGCTAGTAAAGTAATGCTCAAAATTCTCCAAGCCAGGCTTCAGCAATATGTGAACCGTGAACTTCCTGATGTTCAAGCTGGTTTTAGAAAAGGCAGAGGACCCAGAGATCAAATTGCCAACATCCGCTGGATCATGGAAAAAGCAAGAGAGTTACAGAAGCTGTAATACTTGGTCTCTAGAGCTCTTTCACTGTATAATATGAATATGCACGCAAGTAGGGATAATATTTCACATTACATGTAAGATTATTCAATCTTATATCTTTGGGATGTGGCAGGTGTGGTGAAGTGGAAAACTAATCAGTCTTATTAGAGTAGAATTGCATTGTAGTATATGAGTCAATCTTTGCAAGATACAGGGAAGTTGTATAGCATTTGTGAGTGATCCATGTGCCACCAGTTAATCTCCACCTAGATCAAACAGAAATAACTTAGGAATTAAGATAAGTAACATTCATTTGTAGCTAATTGTGTATCAGGAACAGTCCTACACATTTAAGGTATAAGAAGTCATTAATCCTAAAAAAAACTCTTGAAAGAGACATTGACATTAATTAGATACCAGTAGGTCCAAGTATTTCACAGATAAAGCAAACTGAAACATGGAGTGGTTAAATAACTTGCTGCCTAGCCAGAAAGCGATGGAACTGGGGCTGAATGCTGGCAGTATGGCAGTCAGCACTCTTAACTACTTCATTAAATAAATGTCTCCCTTAGGATTTAGATTTAGATCTAAGTCATAGAAATAATCTGTTTTCCTGGCTTTATTTATTTATTTTTCACTTAAGATAGAAGCTTCCTGCCAATAAATGTCTCATTTATTTGGAATTTATGTCTTAAGGTTATTCAAGCCCTAGAGAATGTTTTATTACCCAGTGGTCAGTCTAATGTTGAGCTCAAGTCATTTCTGAATTCAGTCCTTTCATTTGTGTTTTATGAAGATACAGAGAATCTCCTCTGAGTTTCTTATGGTTTACTGCTGAGTCTTTCAAGATCTCTCTTCTACCTTTCTCCTCTTTTCCTTGTTTACAAGCACCAACCTAGATTGGGCTCTCTTCTGTCTCCTCAGTATGGTCCTAACTCTAGTTTCCTTACAATCTGTTTTATAGATTAATTTACCCAATGCTCTAATTGTAAAAGCTACCAGGGTCTCTCTTATTTTTCTGTGTACATTCAAACCTCTTTGTCTGACAGTCATTGCCCTGCTGGTGTGGCTCTAACTATCTTTCTAGTTTTACCTGAAAACTCATAACAATCAGGGAGGCTAACATATTTTGAGCACTTACTATATTTGAAGCACTGTGCTTGTTTCTGGTCATATAAAGATGAATATAACATACTGTATGCATTTATGAGTATCGCAGTGATTACCTCATTTAATTTTCACAGAAATTGTATGCAGTATGTACAATTAATAACTCCACTTTACTAAAGAGAAGACAGGCTTGAGAATGCTCATAACTTATTCAATGTCACAAGATCCCTAAGTGATAGAGCTGAAATTCACATCCTCAATTTCAATTTCAGGTCCAATAATATACTGCTTGTCAGCATTCTGAACCTAACCCATCTTTAACTCTACTGGACCACTCACTGGCTCCCTCCCCCCCACCGCCAGCTTTATTGAGACATAATTGATATATAACATGGTGTAGCTCACTGGTCCCCTTACATGCCATACTTTTTCCACTTCATGGTCTTGTCTTATTGTCATAACATCCTCCTTGAAAGTATTTTTCAAATTCTCTTTCCCATCTCTGTTGAGTAACGATTGCCTTTCACGGCTGTGGATATATCTGACCTTTCCTACCACAGAACTAAAGTTGTTTTGTGTGTGTGTTGCGGGGTGGGTAAACTCACATAGTGCTATGTCCTTTCTTGATTATACAAACTATATATGGCTCCTGTACCTTAAGGGTTTTTTGAATTTTGAGATTTAGATTTATATTCTCAAAGTGCCTACCAAAAATCCAGGATCAATCAGTATGTTCCCCTAAATTCATGCTGTTAAATGATTACTTTCCCTTCTTCTCAAAAGGAAACAAGAATGGGTTCTAATTCATTATTCTATTTGCCATTTTCAGGATTTAAAGAATTGTCATTAACAGCCTTTTATGTGAAACTCGTAATTTGGCTCTTTAGGTACCAAGCTGAGCTTAATCAAGTGTGCTAATTTTTTAAACAATAAAAGTTTCTGATGATGTCATGTAATAACGTTCTCAGAGAAGCTGATTCAGACTTCCCAGCAAAGAGTTGTGTTGGGCATAGACAACATGAACATCAGCCACATTTTAGTACAACCTTCATCGTTCTCCTGTGGTTTGACTTTTCTGATGCTGTCTAAACTTAAACACAAAAGGAAACCCCACCTTATATGGATGACTTAGAATGGAAAAGAAGCTCCACAGCTTTCCTGTTTGGCTGGTGAGTTTGACCTTCTCCACACGTGCATTTGCTTTGAACTCCTCCTAAGTTAGGTGCTGAGAAAATATAAGTTATAATTAACATGCTTTCTTTGGGTTTCCCTGAACAAAACACTTTCTCTCATGATGTGCTGTGTATATTTACTTTGAATGAATTAGAGTTTTGAATTTACATTTAGAAAGAAGATAATGTGACTGATACTTGTGTATTAGCTTTTCATCTAAAGCTGTAGGATTGGGCCCAAATGTGAAGGGAATAAAATAGGGGAGAACCTTCCTGTTTAGCCACAAAATAACCAGGGATAAGAAGTTGAGCATATAGGCTCTAATTAAATGTTTTATTTTTCATTGTCACGAGAACAAACCTATGGTATTACTGTGTAGCTGCTAACCAGCTGTTTCCTTTCTATTGTGGTTTTTATGAGCTCTCTACTTTAAGTTTATATATCACTTGGGATTCTGAAGCATAATGAACTATTGCTTGTAGTTTCAAGGTCAGTGGTTGGAATTTTGTTTATTTTTAGATTTTTAGTTTAATCTAACATGTTTAAAATGTTTTCTATAATTGCTATTATGAGTATGTGAATGTTTATTGAAGCCTGCCCAGAATGAGCCCCATGCTCAAGTGAAGGAAAATGTTGAATGAGTTAATAAGCTAATTAAAATTCACCTCTCTCATCTGCCCTTCACTATTCTGCCAAATATATGATTGTCTCAGTTTCCTACTTAGCATCAAAGTTGGAAACTTGGACCCTGAAGCAGAGGCATTCATTTGCCTACAAATTTATACATAATAATAAACACTGTATTCATGTAATAGCAGCTTCTGTTATTTCATGCCTTCACTGGCCTGATGCCAGAATTTCACCAACAGGAGAAAATCCTTTGTTTTGTCTCATTGAATATTGTTTGGGATCAAACAGACCATGGAATTATAAACCAAAGACATATGGATAGTATATCAGTATCATGATTCAGGATTCACAAGTTACAATGTTGGAACATAATGGAATATGTTTATATTTTCATTTTTATGATTAGCTGGTTGTGAGCAAATTATAGTAACATAATATTTACCATATGTTATTTAGTTCTATGTATGTATCAATGTATTAATCATCTTGATAATTATTATTACTATCCTTGTCTTAAAGAAACTGAGACAGAGAAACATTAAGAATCTTGCACATGATCCTACAATATGTAAGTGGCAGAGCTAGGATTTGAAAGCAGACAAAGTACGCTAAAGCTGAAACTCCAGTACTTTGGCCACCTCATGCGAAGAGTTGACTCATTGGAAAAGACTGTGATGCTGGGAGGGATTGGGGGCAGGAGCAGAAGGGGACAACAGAGGATGAGATGGCTGGATGGCATCACCGACTCGATGGACGTTGAGTTTGAGTGAACTCTGGGGGTTGATGATGGATAGGGAGGCCTGATGTGCTGCGATTCTTGGGGTCGCAAAGAGTCGGACACAACTGAGTGACTGATCTGATCTGATCTGAAAGTAGCTCTTTGCTCTGCGCTGGACTGCCTTGAGTTGTTAAAGAAGTAAGTATTAACAAAATTTGTGATTTCAGGATTCATCTAGTGACATGTGTCTCTATGATTCTTGAGTTTGAATGTGTGATTGACTTCCTCTAAACCAGTGGAAAACTTTTTATTGATTCCTAAGGACCAATAATGTGGGGTTAGCAATGCTTCTACCTAGAGGATCAGCCAAGTCAGAATGAAGAATCCACACTAGCCTACCAGGGCAGATCAGGGTATACCAAGCAATGTCAACCAAATGCAGAGAGCATTGAGCTGAGATTACTAACTATATCAGGCTCCAGTAATTGAAATGTTTCATAGGAACCATCTTTTCTAAAAGCAAGGGCAAAATTCTCATAATTCTCATGTGAATTTTTGATAAATTTCAGAGCCTTAAAAGGTTATATCACCTTGATCAGATCAGATCAGATCAGTCGCTCAGTCGTGTCCGACTCTTTGCGACCCCATGAACCGCAGCACGCCAGGCCTCCCTGTCCATCACCAGCTCCCGGAGGTCACTCAGACTCGCATCCATCGAGTCAGTGATGCCATCCAGCCATCTCATCCTCTGTCGTCCCCTTCTCCTCCTGCCCTCAATCCCTCCCAGCATCAGAGTCTTCTCCAATGAGTCAACTCTTCGCATGAGGTGGCCAAAATACTGGAGTTTCAGCTTTAGCATCATTCCTTCTAAAGAAATTCCAGGATTGATCTCCTTCAGAATGGACTGGTTGGATCTTCTTGCAGTCCAAGGGACTCTCAAGAGTCTTCTCCAACACCACAGTTCAAAAGCATCAAGTTTTCGGCGCTCAGCCTTCTTCACAGTCCAGCTCTCACATCCATACATGACCACAGGAAAGACCATAGCCTTGACTAGGCGAACCTTTGTTGGTAAAGTAATGTCTCTGCTTTTGAATATGCTATCTAGGTTGGTCATAACTTTCCTTCCAAGGAGCAAGCGTCTTTTAATTTCATGGCTGCAGTCACCATCTGCAGTGATCTTGGAGCCCAGAAAAACAAAGTCTGACACTGTTTCCACTGTTTCCCCATCTATTTCCCATGCAGTGATGGGACCAGATGCCATGATCTTCGTTTTCTGAATGTTGAGCTTTAAGCCAACCTTTTCACTCTCCACTTTCACTTTCATCAAGAGGCTTTTTAGCCCCTCTTCACTTTCTGCCATAAGGGTGGTGTCATCTGCATATCTGAGGTTATTGATATTTCTCCCGGCAATCTTGATTCCAACTTGTGTTTCTTCCAGTCCAGCATTTCTCATGATGTACTCTGCATATAAGTTAAATAAACATGGTGACAATATACAGCCTTGACGTACTCCTTTTCCTATTTGGAACCAGTCTGTTGTTCCATGACCAGTTCTAACTGTTGCTTCCTGACCTGCATACAGATTTCTTAAGAGGCAGATCAGGTGGTCTGGTATTCCCATCTCTTTCAGAATTTTCCATAGTTTATTGTGATCCACACAGTCTTGATATTCACTTAAATTAACTAGATCAAACAGCTGGGACCACAGTTGGAGCTCTCAAAATATTTTTGCTTGTAGATTTGGATGGATAAATGGATGATGGATAAATGGATGATGAATGGATAAGTGAAATAAAGAGAACTGAAGTACATAACATTTCAATTTGCCATGGTTTGTTGAGGCTACCAAGCAATTTTTAAATGATTTTCTTTTTTTATTTTACTAGTTTTGTCCTCTCCTAATCCTCTGGAGAAGGAAATGGCAACCCACTCCAGTATTCTTGCCTGGAGGATCCCATGGATGAGAAGCCTGGTAGGCTACAGTCCACAGGGTCACAAAGAGTCAGACATGACTGAGCAACTTCACTTCACTTCAATCCTTGATAGGGGCTTACCAGGTGGCTCAGTGGTAAAGAACTCACCTGCCAATGCAGGAGACATAGGAAACATGGATTTGATGCCTGGTTGGGAAGATTCCCTGGAGTAAGAAATGGCAACCCACTCCAGTATTCTTGCCTGGAAAATTCCATGGACAGAGGAGCCCAGTATGCTACCTCCCATAGGGTCACAAAGAGTTGGACATGACTGAGCAACTGAGCACACACACACTCAATCCTTGATAGGCAAGGAAGAGGGGCTGTAGAGAGAGGGGTTGCTATCCAGGTCATTTTCTTCCTTCTTGTCAACCATAGTTGCCACAAAATATGGAAAAAATAATCTCCATGCTATTCCTGGTGAGAGGCTAGGAATATAAACAGGAAGAGAAACTAGAATAACTATAATAAGCACACAGTAGGTAAAATGAAGTCATTGAATTAGCAACTGGGAACTATGTTATGACACCTTAATCTATGGGCTCTGCAGGCCATGTTATTATAGGGTAAAGTGAAGTCAGTCAGTCGTGTCCGACTCTTTGTGATCCCATGGACTATAGCCTACCAGGCTCCTCCATCCATGGGATTTTCCAGGCAAGAATACTGGAGTGGGTTGCCATTTCCTTCTGCATATTATAGGGTAGCTCCCGTCAGTATCTTCTAGCAAGGAACTCTAGCAAGAGTACTATGAAATACTTTACAAGTCAATGTTTGCAATTGAATGCAAAAGATTGATAATGTATACATTCGAGATGTATGCATAACACATTGGTTTTATTTGATTTAATATATATTTGTATATTAATTAGAAGAAATTAGTAGCTTTGACAATAGTTTTAAAGAGCCAAAGTGAGGAACTAAGTGAAATAGGATGACAGCTAATATGTGGTCTATATAGTTGACATGCTACAAGTAATTAAGAAAATGTAGGTGAACATGAATAGGTGAATAAGGCAATGGTAACTCACTCCAGTACTCTTGTCTGGGAAATCCCATGGACGGAGGAGCCTGGTGAGCTACAGTCCATGGGGTCACAAAGAGTTGGACACGACTGAGTGAATTCACTTTCACTTTTCACTTTCATGCATTGGAGAAGGAAATGGCAACCCACTCCAGTGTTCTTGCCTGGAGAATCCCAGGGTTGGAACCTGGTGGGCTGCTGTCTATGGGGTTGCACAGAGTTGGACATGACTGACGCAACTTAGCAGCAGCAGCAGCAGCAGCATGAATAGGTGGAGATAAACTGATGAATTCAAGGTGCCAAACTCTGAGATTTTACTGGGGAGGATTGAGACCCAGGCCTCTGGGAAGGTGGAGTGAACTAATAAAACATCATGCTCAATCATTGCTGAGATCCAACTGAATGAAGTTAGTAGGAGGTGATATTACTTAAGGACTCAAAGGTTAACAGAGGCGAAGTTGTTTCTAGGGTTGCATATGTTCCTTGGATGAAGACAAGGATAGTCAGTGGTTAACAACTGAATGAGATGTATTATCTAATATTGGATGTTTTGCTATCAGATCAAGCAAGACAAAGGAACTGAGCAGTACACAGGGCTGCCCTCAAGAGGTGAATGGGATTAAATAACATTTCCCATCAGAAAAGCCAGAAAACCATTTTAATACAAAGATTATGGGTTTTTCACTAGATTTTATTAATCTTCTTCACTTAATCTTTTAAAAAGTTCCAGTGACTGGAAATTTCATGGAGTCCACAAAGCCATAAATATCACATGCAGAAAGATAAATGGAAGATTTTGCAGTTAGCTTAAAAGACTAACTACTTAAGTGGAAAATGGGGAGGAAGAACAAACTCAAAGCACTTTGCATGAAAATAAAAATTTTAAAAGCAAAATGAAGCATTGTATCCAGATGTTTAAAATTTAATCTTGTTTATGTCACAAATTAACTGTGTGACTGTTGGCAGACAAATCTTTTTAGATTCTTAATTTCCCTATCTGAGAAAGAGGATGTGGGATAAGACCATCTTTGGAGTTCTATCTGGATTTAATTTTATAATTTTATAGTTTAGAGGTTTTCATTAAGCATAAATTCAACATGAAGCAATGCTGTGACATATGATGCCCAAAATCTAATTCATTAGGAGAAATACAGAGACTAGATCATCCCACAGTATTTAACACCAGTCACTTCATTTGGCTGGACAATCAAGTTCTGGCTGCCATATATTTGGAAGGATATTGGAAAATTAATAGCACATCTGGAGGAGGGTGACTAAAGTGTTTATGATTCTGGAAACAATATTATGGAAAAAATGGTAAGATGAACTAGGGTTGGTTATCCAAGGCCAAAGAAGAAGGAGGCTCCCAGAAACTTTGTTCTAATGTCTCTTCTTGAAGCTCTAGGCGGAAGGTTATAAGATTTTCCTAAAGGCTACATAAAAATAGATGAAATAGGATGTTCTATTGATTAAAGTTCTCTAGTAATAAATTGGATTGCTTTGTGATGAAGCTATTTCTTTACAAGGGTAATGTTTAGGGAAAAGTTGAACAACCATGTCTGTCTGGGTGGAAAACTCAATTTCATGACCTCAAGGGTCCCAGACACTCAAACTTACTTCTATCCTATGATTTTATGAATACCCATGTTAGTTTTGAAATTACAATTTAAAAAATTCATATGCTAATTTCAGATGTGACTATTTTTAAGGCACACTACCTAGCTGTTTTTTGATTAATCAGGAATAAAATAAGCTTTGTTGTTTGTTGTTCAGTTGCTCAGTCGTGTCTAACTCTTTGCAACCCCATGGACTGCAGCACTCCAGGCTTTCCTGTCCTTCACTGTCTCCCAGAGTTTGCTCAAACTCCATTGAGTTGTCCATTGTGTTGATGATACCATCCAACCATCTCATCCTCTGTTACCTCCTTCTCCTGCCTTCAATCTTTCCCAGCATCAGGATCTATAAACACGTTAAAAATTGTCAAAACTTTGACAATTCCATTCAGATCTAAATAGGAAAAGTATAAGAAGCTGCAACACAATCTAGGCATTCTCACCAGCTACTCTGCCTCTTTCTTTCACAAGGATTTCTCTCAGCATGTGTCTTTCCCATCTTATCCTGTCTTGATGTCTGCTTCTTGAATGGTCTGAACTGACATAGGGATAAATGAACAATACACATTCACTATTTATTTGAATTTTAGCTGTTTTACTCTTCCCTTTATGATTTCAAATTAATTTGCTTTCTTTCTATGAACAGTTTCTTCCTGTTGATGAATATAGAGTTAAAGTGAGTTGGAATTTTGTTAATTTTTAATGGAAAAGTAGGAATGATCTTCCTGTTTGTTACAAAACAACTCCTTATTTTAGAAGAATGATAGTTTAGAATTTTGTAAAGAATTTTAAGAAGAAATGAATATTTTAAGTGAAAGTATTTCATATCACTCAGTCTTAGACTTTACATCTAAATGGACTAGTAAAATCTACACTGGTGTACAGGATCACTATATATGTGTAGACATGACTTTGAGGAGGGCCAGCTAAAGGGTAGTAGAGAGAGTCAAACTCCTGGCCAGGCAAAAGTCCCTCCACTGTCTGCATTTGCTGTCAGCTCCTCCTCTGTCTCTTCTGCTGGCATGTCCAGCCAGTGAATCTCAGATGACCCAAAGCATGGAATTTCCTGCAAGGTAGCAGAAGGTACAGGAAACACCATGTGCTTCCTGGTTTTGGAGGTGGCACAGGGATATGGAGCAGCCAGTAAAAGCAAACAGCCTGAAGTGGGAAGGGATTTGGTGACCTTGTCAACAGAGTTTTGCTTTTCAGCAGAATGATACAATCACTTGTCAAACTTCAATCTGAACTCAGTGAATAACTACTGGAAACACTTACTGGCTATTCTTTGGTGGCTCAGCAGTAAAATTCAGGTTTGATCCTTTGGTCTGGAATATCCTCTGTAGAAAGAAATGGCAACCCACTCCAGTATTCTTGACTGGGAAATCCCAGTCCATGGGAAATCCCATGGATCTGGGATGTCCATGGGATTACAGAGTCAGACATGACTTAGTGACTAAAACAACAAACAATAACAACAAACCCACTTCTTGCAGGATATTTACTTTCAAGTAAAGTGTTAGTCACTCAGTCACGTCCAACTCTTTGTGACACCATGGACTATAGCCACCAGCTTCCTCTGTACTTGGAATTCTCCAGACAAGAATACTGGAGTGGGTAGCTGTTTCCTTTTCCAGGGGATCTTCCTGACCCAGGGATCAAACCTGGGTCTTCTGCATTGCAGGCAGATTCTTTACCATCTGTGCACCAGGGAAAATCTCCAGTTTAATAAGGTAGGGAGGATAGATAAGATCAGATCAGATCAGTCGCTCAGTCGTGTCCGACTCTTTGCAACCCCATGAATCGCAGCACGCCAGGCCTCCCTGTCCATCACCAACTCCCGGAGGTCACTCAGACTCACATCCATCGAGTCAGTGATGCCATCCAGCCATCTCATCCTCTGTCGTCCCCTTCTCCTCCTGCCCTCAATCCCTCCCAGCATCAGAGTCTTCTCCAATGAGTCAACTCTTCGCATGAGGTGGCCAAAATACTGGAGTTTCAGCTTTAGCATCATTCCTTCCAAAGAAATCCCAGAGCTGATCTCCTTCAGAATGGACTGGTTGGATCTCCTTGCAGTCCAAGGGACTCTCAAGAGTCTTCTCCAACACCACAGTTCAAAAGCATCAATTCTTCGGTGCTCAGCCTTCTTCACAGTCCAGCTCTCACATCCATACATGACCACAGGAAAGACCATAGCCTTGACTAGGCGAACCTTTGTTGGCAAAGTGATGTCTCTGCTTTTGAATATGCTATCTAGGTTGGTCATAACTTTCCTTCCAAGGAGTAAGCGTCTTTTAATTTCATGGCTGCAGTCACCATCTGCAGTCTGGCTAATTCAGGGGAGAAAAACAAAGATAGACACTACCTTTACTGCCTTGTAGTGTGCTGGTGGTCAGTAGTGATAAGCAGACATTACTTTGCCCTTGAGTCAGGGAAGGCTATTCAGGAATCCCTTCACTAAGGAGAGTCTTGAGAAAAGTTGAGGAGAATAACAATATGTTTAGATGGAGAGAAGGGTGCGGTCATTCTAGTTAAAGAGAACTGCTGCAGACCTTAGCTCTGAGGCAAAGAGAATGATATGTGAATGGGAGCCAAGAACTTGGGTAAACCTTTTAAGTTCTTAAACATGGTATAAAACACTATATATCAAGAAGTAGAGTGAGACTATAGGAAAAAATATTCAATTATTTAAACATCTCTTTCTTTTATTTCCTAATAAGAAGCCATATAATATAAAGATTAAAGGCACAAATCGGGATGCAGTATGGATATGAATTACAGTCATGTCACCTTAAGAAAGTTACTTAATCTTTCTGAGCTTCTATTTCCTCATGAGTTAAATAGTGGTAAATATTAGCACCCATTACAAAGGATTTTTACGAGAATTGTAAGAGATGAGGCAGGTATGATGTTTATCACATTTCTCATAATATTTTGTGGGGGTCCAGATTCAACAGTGACCAACTGGAGGAGCTACTGAAGCATCTCAGCATAGTACTTGCTTACAAAAATGAGCACACATGGCTTTTAAACATTTTTGGTAAAAATTAGTATTATAATTTATTATGGCTCTATCAAAATACCGTTGATATAATCAGCTTTTATCACATAATGCAGTTTATATTTTAAAAAATATTTACTTATTTATTTGGCTGTGCTGGATCTTAACTGTGACATATGAACTCTTAGTTGCAGTATGTGGGACCTAGTTCCCTGACCAGGGATTGAACCCAGGCCCCCTGTGCTGGGAGCCACTGGATCACCAGGGAAGTTCCTGCAGTTTATATTTTCAACTCAGTGAGATCAAAAGAAAAGAAAGATTTTCTGCATCCTGAATTAGAAGTATCATTTGATAAAAACATTTTATAATGAAGAAACAGAGATGATTATTTTAATATGATAGGGTCTCAATAATTTTTTTTAATTTAATTGAAGGCTAATTACTTTACAATATTGTGGTGGTTTTTGCCATACATTCACATGAATCAGCCATGGGTATACATGTGTTCCCCATTCTGAACCCCCCCCCCAACTCCCTCAATTTTTTTTAAAATGAATAAATCTACCCATTTAATCAACAACATTTATTTTGAATAGTGATATGTGTTATAAAAAAGTAAAGTAAGGTGATGTGATACTGAGTGGGCTGTGTGTGTGAAGGAAGGGTTGGTGCTCTCAAGTTTAAACTGGGTGCTAGTTCTAAAGTCTAAATTTGCAAATTGTTTGAAAACTGAAATTCCTATTTAGTATGTCTAAATTAAAAACTATCAGAAGATGTATAATAAATACTTTAAGTTTAAATTAAACACTTGCTTGTGAAAAGTTAAATTTTATTTATCTCAGAGTTCATGGACTTCTTCTCGTGTTTTATCTTCCTTTCATTTGAAAATGAAATTGGGAAAAAAAACAAAGTTACTTTCAGTAATTGCAGGTAAATCGTTAAGCATGGATTTTTCTCCCTTTGACTAATGTTTCATTGCCCTCTACAATTCTGGCATTTCTAGAATGCCAACCAAGTGATTACTCTGGACTCTCCCCAGTTGATTGTCATTGACACTATTAGAAATTCTCAAGAACTTTTTGGATTATTATAAGTTTTTGTGTTTGTATAGTAGTTAATTTACAATCATATACTGTTTTGTTGAATATTTGAAGTTGACTTGGTGATGATGTCCTTTTCTATAATGAGTTTCCCAGATAGAGTAGATTACATGCCTGAATTCTCAGACTCATCCATTTATTAAGAATTTATCATGAGGTTATCATGTGCCAAGTGCTTGTAATATTAAGTTGAATCCCAAAATCACTGCAGATGGTGATTGCAGCCATGAAATTAAAAGACGTTTACTCCTTGGAAGGAAAGTTATGACCAACCTAGATAGCATATTCAATAGCAGAGACATTACTTTGCCAACAAAAGTCCGTCTAGTCAAGGCTATGGTTTTTCCAGTGGCCATGTATGGATGTGAGAGTTGGACTGTGAAGAAAGCTGAGCGCTGAAGAATTGATGCTTTTGAACTGTGGCATTGGAGAAGACTCTTGAGAGTCCCTTGGACTGCAAGGAGATCCAACCAGTCCATTCTGAAGGAGACCAGCCCTGGGTGTTCTTTGGAAGGAATGATGCTAAAGCTGAAACTCCAGTACTTTGACCACCTCATGTGAAGAGTTGACTCATTGGAAAAGACTCTGATGCTGGGAGGGATTGAGGGCAGGAGGAGAAGGGGACGACAGAGGATGAGATGGCTGGATGGCATCACTGACTTGATGGACTTGAGTCTGAGTGAATTCCGGGAGATGGTGATGGACAAGAAGGCCTTGTGTGCTGCAATTCATGGGGTCACAAAGAGCCGGACACGACTGAGTGACTGAACTGAACTGATACTACTGTTGATACTTCTGCCTTCTTTGCCTGAAAAATAAAAAATTTGTAATAGTTAAGTTTATTTAAAAAATTATCCTTTAAAGAACTTTCAGTAATAAAGTTGTAGATGGATAAACAAAGGAATGCCTTTAAAATTTTACTTTTCACTTCAGTTCAGTCGCTCAGTCGTGTCCGACTCTGTGACCCCATGAACCGCAGCACACCAGGCCTCCCTGTCCATCACCAACTCCAGGAGTCTACCCAAACCCATGTCCATCAAGTCAGTGATGCCATCCAACCATCTCATCCTCTGTCGTCCCCTTCTCCTCCTGCCCTCAATCTTTCCCAGCATCAGGGTCTTTTCAGATGAGTCAACTCTTCACATCAGGTGGCCAAAGTATTGGAGTTTCAGCTTCAACATCAGTCCTTCCAATGAACACCAAGGACTGATCTCCTTTAGGATGGACTGGTTGGATCTCCTTGCAGTCCAAGGGACTCTCAAGAATCTTCTCCAACACCACAGTTCAAAAGCATCAATTCTTCGGCGCTCAGCTTTCTTTATACCAACTTAAAATTTTGTGGCCATGGAAATATAAAATTCTGTAGGTCAAAAATATTTCTGTGTAATGAAACTGTTTCCTTGATACCTAGTCTCATTTAGAGAAACTTGTTTCCTACAGTAAGTATCCCAGAGTAACATATGATTTATTAATCCTTGTGCTGTACCATAAAAAATTACTTATTTGTCCACTTTGTTGTGATTTTAAAAACTAATCTATAATTAAAATTAAAATGAGGAGAAAAATAGCAGACCAGGTTTTTTTCCTGCTTGGTAGAAATAGTCTTTAACTTTCCATATCCCTACCTACCCCCTTTTCAAAGAACAAATAATTTCACTTATCAGATACTTCCAGTGTCAAAGCTTTCATAATATACACAGACATGGGGCATGAAATTAGAATGGTACTAGAATGGGGACTGACATGTGTACTTTAATTCAGAGCTTCCCCCCACCCCTTTTTGATTTAAGCCTGATAAAGCAACCACATATGGATTTTGTTCTTGTTCAAGTCTGATTGTGGTTATGAATCCTGGCAAATGTGTCCACCACTACAGAAGTCTGCAAAGGGCTTTGATTATTGACGCTATTTAACAGCCTTAAAAGAGTTCATTGTTCTTGATCCCTTGGGGACAAGGGAAGCTCAGAAGGGTAGTGGGAGGGATAAGGAGGGCAAACAAGGAGAGGGTTATGAACACTGTAAAATGAAGTTATTTTAAACCTGAAAGTTTCATTTTTAGTTTGTACTTAGGCATTGTTATGTAATAGAGCACACAATTAAAAGTTAAAAAGATGGGTTTCCAGTCTGCTAAATCCAACAATCCTTCACCATAAAAGTTTATCTTCTTTTTCCTCTGTGGAGGAGAGGCCCCTCCTTCCCACCAGGGCCAACCGCCCTACCATGCTTAAATTCCATCCCTCTTCTTTATATTATCCTTTTTCTCGTCTCTTTTTCTAATTGATCCTTCCTATCAGTATTTACACACGCACATGTATTTTAATTTTAAACATCTCTTCATTCCCTCCAGTTACAACCTTTACTCTTTATTTACCTGCACACAACAAATAACATAGAAAGAAAACAGTTGTCTTAACTCAATAGTTCCTTTTCCTTCGCTTGCATTTACTAATTAACCTTCCTTTGAAAGGGTAAACTAAAGTCATTAATCACTTCTCTGATCAGTGCTAAGTCCAGCACACATTATTAACATCTCATATCACTTGACCTCCTAACAAAGTATAATAAACCCAATCATTCCATCCCAGTGGAAAACTTTACTGCCTTAGTTGTCATGACACCAGAGCCTCAAATTTCCATGAACTCTCTACTTGCTCATTCTCCTTTACCAGTGAATCATCCATCTGATCTGTGAGCTTTAAACTTAAATCTTCAGTCCTAGATCTCTTCTCTTTTCCCTGCTGCTGCTGCTAAGTCGCTTCAGTCCTGTCCGACTCTGTGCGACCCCATAGACGGCAGCCCACCAGGCTCCCCCATCCCTGGGATTCTCCAGGCAAGAATACTGGAGTGGGTTGCCATTTCCTTCTCCAATGCATGAAAGTGGAAAGTGAAAAGTTAAAGTGAAGTCGCTCAGTCGTGTCCGACTCTTAGTGACCCCATGGACCACAGCCTACCAGGCTCCTCCATCCATGGGATTTTCCAGGCAAGAGTACTGGAGTAGGGTGCCATACCAACCTTATTCAGTAGTTTCCCAGTCTGAGGAGTCCCTACATAAAAATGATTATTCCTACATCTCTTAGTAAATTAGCATGATCAGTAAATTGTAGGTATAATAAACCAATAATAACATTAATGCTCTTCAAGGAGAGAATGATAGTTTTCTATTGATATGTTTATTTTGGCCAAGTTATTATCAGCCTATTCATCTTATACACTCCTGTTCTCACTAAAGATATCAATTTGAATGGTAATAGAGGAAACATTCATTTTTTTCTTTATCTTAAAGTTTTCTACTTGATTTTTTTAAACCTCATCCAAGACCTAAACGATTTTTAACAAGTTTCTGCTATACAGAATTTGAATTAGATGTGATATATGATATATAGTGTATGGCAAGAGTGTGTTTTCCATATTTATGACCAAAAATGAATTTTTAGTTTACCTTTATTGGAAAAACAAAGAGTAATTAAACTTAGCTCACCTTTACAAAATTAACTGCTTTATTTTCATTAATTTTTAAAATTCATAAGGCAAACAGGATAAGTTTCTATGAAATAACAAATTTAGCCAAAACAAGACTTACTTTTTAAAAAGTAAACTTGATCCATTTAATTCAAATAAAATTTAAATTGATTTTAATTGTTTTTTACAGTACAAAGATTTATTGTCAATGATGAATCATAAATCTCCTTAAATCATAAGCCAAAACAATATAAATAAAATATAGCTTCTGCTTCATTGACTATGCAAAAAAATAATAAATAAAGCCTTTGACCGTGTGGATCACAACAAACTGGAAAATTTTTTAAAAGATGGGAATACAGACCGTCTGACCTGTCTCCTGACAAACCTGTATGTAGATCAGGAAGCAATAATTCGAAACTTACATGGGTCAGGAAGCAACAATTAGAAACTTACATGGAACAACTGACTGGCTTAAAATTGGGAAAGGAATAGTGTGTATTGTCACCCCATTTATTTAACTTCCATGCAGCATACATCACACGAAATGTTGGACTGAAGCACAAGCTGGAATCAAGATTGCAGAGAGAAATATCAACAACCTCAGATATGCAGATGACACCACTCTAATGGCAAAAAATGAAGAGTAACTCAAGAGCCTCTTGATGAGGGTGAAAGAGAAGAGTGAAAAAATTGTGTTAAAACTCAACATTAAAAAAACTAAGATCATGGCATCTGGTCCTATCATTTCATGGCAAATAGAAGGGGGAAAATGGAAGTGTGTCAGATTTTATTTTCTTGGACTCCAAAATCATTGCAGATGTTGACTGCAGCTATGAAATTAAAAGATACTTGCTCCTTGGAAGGAAAGCTATGACAAACCTAGACAGCCTATTAAAAAGGAGACATATCATTTTGCTGACAAAGATTCATATAGTCAAAGTTATCGTTTTTTCCAGTAGTCATGTACAGATGTGAGAGTTGGGCCATAAAGAAGGCTGAGCACTGAAGAATTGATGCTTTTGAACCGTGGTGCTGGAGAAGACTCCTGAAAGTCCCTTGGACTGCAAGGAGATCAAACCAGTCAGTCCTAAAGAACATCAACGCTGAATATCATTGGAAGGACTAATGCTGAAGCTGAAGCGCCAGTCCTTTGGCTACCTGATGCAAAGAGCAGACTCATTAGAAATGACCTTGATGCTGGGAGAGTTTGAACGCAAAAGAAGAAGCGGGAGACAGAGGACGAGATGTTTAGAGAGCATTACCAACTCAATGGACATAAATTTGAGCAAACTGCAGGAGATAGTGAAGGACAGGGAAGTGGGGCATGCTGTAGTCCATGGGGTCACAAAGAGTCAGACATGACTTAGTGACTGAACAAAAACTCCTAAATTACTTTCAGAAAATTTCACCGAAAGCGACTTTTTTTTTTAACCAAAATCATTATCTTATTTGAGATTTAAAATTCAAATCCTTGTCAAATGATTGTGATTTATACATTTTTTCAATTTTACTAGAGTTATTGCTGCCTTCTTAGTTGTTCGCCACAGACTATACACAATGGATAGGACAGCTGGGATGTAAAACTCAGTAGGTAGCTTTTGTCATAAAGGTGAACTCCCTCTGGGTCCCTTGCTGCACTCCTTCAGTGAATTGATTCAGAAGATAACTCCTCATCAACCTTATCAAAACTGTCCATAGACCTAAGCCTAGAAGCCTCTTTTTCCATCTCATACCTCATCTTTAGAAATCACCCTTTCTAACCATCAGGCATATTTGTGAAACACAAATGCAAATATAATATGAAACAGAAAGACACAATAACGACTAAGTGAGAAAATATTAAGAAATGGGAAAACCTCACAATACAGTTTACTTTTAACCAATGGAGTCCCCATTTGGCAGCCTTTACTTTTGATATGAAGCAGCCAGAGGCATATTACTGTTGGTGTGAATGTGTCTTCTTTAGAATGACAATTTCCCTTTGATTTTCTATTATATAAGTAAAACTTATTTGCTTTCTTAAGTTGGTTGGCTGTACATAAAGGGAGTTGCAGAATGTAATTTGAGGAGATATTGACATCATTTTACCTTTCTCTAGTCTGTGTAACAACTGTATTCATCAGACTTCAAAACGCTCCCCAACTTGGCATCAAATTCTGAGCATGAATTCATCCTGATGGACACTATCTATCCCCCTGGCTACTTGCTGTTGGGGCCAAAATTCTCTAAAAAAATTTGTTAATCAGAATATTCCGCCACAACCCATTACATCGTGCAGAATGTGAAGTTCAAAAACTGATGCTTAGTGTTTTTTCGATCATTCTTTCACATAGGGGCTGTGACGATATCTCACAGACCCTCAGACACTGCAGGTCTACTGAGAAACTCTGCAGAGACAATCTCACCTGTTCACAGGCTTCACTTCTTTCAAACTCATGTCTCCTCATAGTTCTGGGTGTATAAAATTGCTTACTCACTGTCTCTACTTGAATGTTTCAACGTGCCAAAACCCAAATTCCTGACCAGGTCTTATGTCTATCTCCCATTGCTCAAAAAAGCAAATTGTGAACCACTCCTCATGTTGCTACCCAGGAAATAACACCAATATCCACTAATTGCAAACATCCACACCTGGGCATCATTCTCCAGTCTCTTTAACCTCCATATTTATCTAGTCTCCAATTATTGTTGATTCTACTTCCTAAGTATCTCTAAATTGAACATTGCTCTTATCTGTATCCCTGTCACCCCTCATCAGACTACTCTCTTCTTTTGGGCTGCACTTCCAGAACATGCTTAAGTGGTCTTCCTCATCTACTATTAACCAGGCCACTATATTCTCCACTATTTTGCCAGTGGATGATTTTTAAAATGCATAATCTTATCATGCCTCTCCCTGCTTGAGATTCCTTAATAACTGTCAGTGTATTGCTCTGACGATAAAGACTGAAACTCCTATTAAGACATGTAGTGACTTATTAGGAGTGGGATTTGGCCCCTGCTAACCTCACAGGCATGGAGAAGGCAATGGCACCCCACTCCAGTACTCTTGCCTGGAAAATCCCATGGATGGAGGAGCCTGGTAGGCTGCAATCCATGGGTTCACTAAGAGTTGGACACGACTGAGGGACTTCACTTTCACTTTTCACTTTCATGCATTGGAGAAGGAAATGGCCCACTCCAGTGTTCTTGCCTGGAGAATCCCAGGGACGGCAGAGCCTGGTGGGCTGCCATCTATGGGGTCGCACCGAGTTGGACATGACTGAAGCGACTTAGCAGCAGCAACCTCACAAGCATCACCTCTGACATACCCCCTTTTATCATTGCTTTCCACACATGTAGACCTAAAAATACCCTATTCTTTGAGGCTCCTTCTAGTTGCTGCACTGTTGCCCATATCACCTTTGCGTGTGCATAAGAAGTTGCTTCAGTCATGTCTGACTCTTTGTGACACTTTGGTCTGTAGCCCCCCAGGCTCCTCCGTCCTTAGGATTCTCTAGGCAAGAGTACTGGAATGGGTTGCCATGCCCTCCTCCGGGCGATCTTCCCAACCCAGGGAGCAAACCCATGTCTCATTTCTTCTGCCCTGGTAGGTGGGTTCTTTACCACTAGCGCCACCTGGGAAAGCCTGCTCGTGTCATCTACCCTTTGCCTAAATACGTCAGGCTCCTTTCATCTCACTCTTACTCATCTTTCAGATCTGAGTTAAAATGTCATTTTCCAAGAGAACTGGAAATTCCTTGGGACTGTGCAGTTCTGCCTAATTTCACTTACAACAATTCTAATTACACAGTTAATTGTACAATGTGTTAGTTATTATCTATCCCCGAGGCAACTCTGGTTGCTCCTGGAAGGCAGAGAATGTATTTATTATGTTTATCACCTTATTTTCAGCATTAAAACATGCTAAACACAATTGGTGGGATAAATGAGTAAATGAATGAATCCTTAAACTCATTCCTTTGCTACAGTTCTGTTCTTGAGGAATAGAATTTTCCATAACCATTACATAAAGAAACCTGAATTTTTATTTTGACTTTGTAAATTAATTACACTTTTTATAGTAAGCAAACTGCTTAACATTTGAGACTTTTTTAAAGTAATGTCGATACCATCTCATGTGTTATAAGTTTTATGTGATAAAATATATTTTGATACACAGCAAATTAAAGAAAAACATGAAATGTTAAGTTATAACAATAATTATCTGTGGTTTGAATTTATTGGCATTAAAAATCATCCCATTTATTTGTAAGAGCAAATATAAATATTGATTTGAGATTAGCACTGCAGCTGTTCAGTATTTCAGGGCCCATTAATTATTGCAAGACATAATTTTTGAAAGTTCAAGGAAAATAGAACAATTATTCTATAGTATGTTTTCCTACTACTATCTAGAAAGTGATATTTTCAAATCAGTATTTCTTATAGAGAAAAATACAAAATATATAATTTTAATACATTTATATGCCAAAATTAATATTTATTTTCTTTCCTGTTTGAATACAACAGCATAGACATGAACTTAGCTCTTTTCTCCTGGGATACAAGAAAGCATTATTCAAATTCAATCAGAACATCCAGATGTAAATGAACTGTTCATTTAGAGTTCACAGGATGTTCACTTTGGCTTTAGTTCTTCCAGACTGGATTTATATCAAGACTTAAAAAAATTAATTAGCAGTTCTGGCAAAATTAAAGAATATTGTTATTTCACCTTGAAATCACTTAGGCTGAGTAGTTATTGCAAAACAAAAGTTGTCAAAATGTGATCAATTATTGCTTAAGTATAAAGATTAAAAATTAAACTCCTGATGTGGACTATGTGTTTTTTTCCTCAATCATATTTTTGAAAAACAAGGTAGGTATTTATTAAAGGATCTTCCATGGTGGCTCAGGGCTAAAGAATCTGCCTGCCAATGCAGGAGATGTGAGTTAATCCCTCATCTGGGAAGACCCCTGGAGAAGGAAATGGCAACTCACTCCAGTATTCTTGCCTGAAAAATCCCATGGACAGAGGAGTCTGGCAGGCTTCTGGGGGCTACAAAAAGTCAGACATGACTTAGTAACTGAACAACAACAGTAATTTATCAAAGAGAAATACAAAATCAGAGGTAGAAAAGGACATGCCTTTTAAGGTCTATGCTATGCTATGCTATGCTATGCTATGCTAAGTCACTTCAGTCGTGTCCGACTCTGTGTGACCCCATAGACGGCAGCCCACCAGGCTTCCCCATCCCTGGGATTCTCCAGGCAAGAACACTGGAGTGGGTTGCCATTTCCTTCTCCAATGCATGAAAGTGAAAAGAGAAAGTGAAGTCGCTCAGTCATGTCCGACTCTTAGCGACCCCATGGACTGCAGCCTACCAGGCTCCTCCATCCGTGGGATTTTCCAGGCAAGAGTACTGGAGTGGGGTGCCATTGCCTTCTCCGTTTAAGGTCTATTTTAAGGTCTATTTTATACCTATTTAGTCTTTTCTTTCTTTCCACACACCACAGATCCAGGCTGATGCACTACTATGGCTGTCTACTGCTGAGGGCTAACTCCTTGCTGGTTGCCTGGATTTGACTGCATCAGCTGAAGGGTATTTTGACTAGAACTACCTACTATACTTGGAGAAGGCAATGGCACCCCACTCCAGTACTCTTGCCTGGAGAGTCCCATGGACAGAGGAGCCTGGTGGGCTGCAGTCCATGGGGTCACTAAGAGTTGGACACGACTGAGCGACTTCACTTTCACTTTTCACTTTCATGCATTGGAGAAGGAAATGGCAACCCACTCCAGTATTCTTGTCTGGAGAATCCCAGGGACGGTGGAGCCTGGTGGGCTGCCGTCTACAGGGTCGCACAGAGTCAGACATGACTGAAGCGACTTAGCAGCAGCAGCAACCTACTATACTTATAGAAAGTGTTGTTGTTCAGTCACTCAGTGTGTCTGACTGCAACCCCATGGACTGTGGCTTGCCAGGCTTCTCTGTCCTTCATCTCCTGGAGTTTGCTCAAACTCATATCCATTGAGTTGGTGATGCCATCCAACCATAGAAAGTGTAATGTTTTGTTTTTACCAGCTCCAAGAATGAATATGTGACAAGCAAAACAAAATCTCCTAAAGAATATAAGATATGCAAATTAGTTCTTTGAATTGCTAGTCTGACCTCACATTTTCCTAATGTTAATGTAAGAGATCAATATATTTTAAAAGTTTGTCTTGTCTTTTTCCAAACGTCAATTTGTTTTCCAGAAATTTCCGGCCACTATGATTTAAGAGTGTCATAACCTGGTGTTCTCAGAGACCTGTTGTGTCTACGAGTCTTTTACTCTCTAATAAAATAAACCTGGATTTGCAGAACATCTGGGACAGAAAATATTCCTCACTACGTTCCATTTAATATATTTGAATTTGTACAATGCATTTCCTAGAAAAATTCTACCTAATACTCATATAAATCCTAGATAGAACAAATATAAAGGAAATCACTTATTGGTACAACACACTTAAATGGCAGAAAACCAAGAATAAAGAATAAATTTTTAAAGTAAGCAGAGGAAAAAGACATATTACATATGGAAACAATGAATGACTGTCAAATACTATCTTTAAAGTACAGAAAGAAAAAAAAAAATCAGTTTAGAGTTCTATTTCCAAAAAGAATCTTAATAATAGAAAGCAAAAAAAGAAGAAGCCAAAAGCATTTCCAACAGGCAAAAGGGGAGAGTTTTAGTTTTCAGTTAACTTGCACTATATAAAATTCTGAGAGGTTTTCAGAATTAAAAGTAATACCAGATTGAACAACTCTAGACCTACAGTAAGTAGTGAAGAGCACCAGAATGAGTAAATATTTGGTTAATGTATATATGCACATATTAAAAATAAGAATGCTAAAACAATATAATGCTAAAACAATATTTTAATGAAAATTAAAATACTAAAACTATGATGCTGTGAAAGTGCTGCACTCAATATGCCAGTAAATTTGGAAAACAGCAGTGCCCACAGGACTGGAAAAGGTCAGTTTTCATTCCAATCCCAAAGAAAGGCAATGCCAAGGAGTGCTCAAACTACCGAACAATTGCACTCATCTCACACGCTAGTAAAGTAATGCTCAAAATTCTCCAAGCCAGGCTTCAGCAATATGTGAACCGTGAACTTCCTGATGTTCAAGCTGGTTTTAGAAAAGGCAGAGGAACCAGAGATCAAATTGCCAACATCCGCTGGATCATGGAAAAAGCAAGAGAGTTCCAGAAAAACATCTATTTCTGCTTTATTGACTATGCCAAAGCCTTTGACTGTGTGGATCACAATAAACTATGGAAAATTCTGAAAGAGATGGGAATACCAGACCACCTGATCTGCCTCTTGAGAAATCTGTATGCAGGTCAGGAAGCAACAGTTAGAACTGGTCATGGAACAACAGACTGGTTCCAAATAGGAAAAGGAGTACGTCAAGGCTGCATATTGTCACCATGTTTATTTAACTTATATGCAGAGTACATCATGAGAAATGCTGGACTGGAAGAAACACAAGTTGGAATCAAGATTGCCGGGAGAAATATCAATAATCTCAGATATGCAGATGACACCACTCTTATGGCAGAAAGTGAAGAGGGGCTAAAAAGCCTCTTGATGAAAGTGAAAGTGGAGAGTGAAAAGGTTGGCTTAAAGCTCAACATTCAGAAAACGAAGATCATGGCATCTGGTCCCATCACTGCATGGGAAATAGATGGGGAAACAGTGGAAACAGTGTCAGACTTTGTTTTTCTGGGCTCCAAAATCACTGCAGATGGTGACTGCAGCCATGAAATTAAAAGACGCTTACTCCTTGGAAGGAAAGTTATGACCAACCTAGATAGCATATTCAAAAGCAGAGACATTACTTTACCAACAAAGGTTCGCCTAGTCAAGGCTATGGTCTTTCCTGTGGTCATGTATGGATGTGAGAGCTGGACTGTGAAGAAGGCTGAATGCCGAAGAATTGATGCTTTTGAACTGTGGTGTTGGAGAAGACTCTTGAGAGTCCCTTGGACTGCAAGAAGATCCAACCAGTCCATTCTGAAGGAGATCAATCCTGGAATTTCTTTAGAAGGAATGATGCTAAAGCTGAAACTCCAGTATTTTGGCCACCTCACGCGAAGAGTTGACTCATTGGAGAAGACTCTGATGCTGGGAGGGATTGAGGGCAGGAGGAGAAGGGGACGACAGAGGATGAGATGGCTGGATGGCATCACTGACTCGATGGATGCGAGTCTGAGTGACCTCCGGGAGCTGGTGATGGACAGGGAGGCCTGGCGTGCTGCGGTTCATGGGGTCGCAAAGAGTCGGACACGACTGAGCGACTGATCTGATCTGATCTGATCTGATCTAAAACTATATTTTAATTTCTTCAAAAATATATTGACTATACAAAATAATAATAACAATCTATTGGGTCTATCACAAATGTAGAGTACAATAGGGTACAAAAGTCAGAAAGTGGGAACATTTTACAATTATAAGCTTATAATGTTCTCACATTGTGAAGTGCCATAATATTATTTAGATTAAACTGTGAAAACATAAAGATATATTATTATTTCTAGACTGAGCAATCTATAAAAAGCAAAGAAACATATCAAAAGAGTCAACTGATAGGAATCAAGTAAATACTAAAAACTACTTTATTCAAAAATAAGGCAAGAAAAGAGAAATGGAATAAAGGTTAAATGGTATAGACAACAAGATGGGAAAATAAAATGCAATCATATTAGTAATTACATTAAATATAAATAGACTCCAACTAAATACTCGAAGTAAAGGACAGAGGTGTTCAGAATGTATTAAAATTCTATCTATATATTCTTTTAGAAAAACCACTTTTAAATAAAAATGTATAAATGTGTTAGTCATTGATGAAGATATGTTGTTTCATAATGAATGATTTCTCTCTGTATTTTAGAGAACATGTTAGCCAAAGGCTAGGAAACTATTTTCAATCTGGGCCTATGTACATTATAGGCCAAGGCTTTCCTGGTAAATCAGCTGATAAAGAATCCACCTGTAATGCAGGAGACCAGGGTTTGATTCCTGGGCAGGAAGATCCCCTGGAGGAGGGCATGGCAACCCACTCCAGTATTCTTGCTTGAAGAATCCCCATGACAGAGAATCCTGATGGTCTACAGTCCATGGGGTAGCAGAGAGTCAGACATGACTGAGTGACTAAGCACAGTACATATAAAATATGTATTTCTATTTCCAAAGAATCACTCAATCATCAAAATTTGGGATGTACTTGGTTGAATATAGGATGTCTATATACTTTCTGAGAGAGTTAACAAAATAAGAGAAGACCTCTCAAGTAATAAATGATCTAATGGTGAAATTAAGAGAAATACAACTAAAAACATACAAGAAAAGATGCAGAATGAGAGCTTAGGGTCAACTACGGATAATAGATTATTAAATGGTCTGTTCTGATCAGACCTGAAATCTGTTTTGACCCTGCTTACAAAGTGGACCAGATGCAAATTATTAAAGGATGCTGAGGCTGGTGAAATAAAGAGAGACATTACCAAAGAAGTTCATTGATTCACTGAAAAAACTGGAGTAAACTATTGTCATGAGTGACTGAGGTAATGAGCAGAAGAGGGAGAATGTGCTTTTAAGTGTAAGGATAAAAACTTGATTGTGATGAGGGGGAAAAGTCAGGCCTGAAGCCAAAGGAGGAAAACACTAAAGGAAGGGACAGATAATGAAAGAGTTAGGTGACTTAGGAAGCTAAGTCTGTGAACAGAGGGAATGTACAAGTCCTTTCCTTCCTGCAGGGCTCTAGGAAAGCTTTCCAGGGTTCAAGTGGCCTGCAAAAGCCACTCTGTAAGGCTAGACTCTAAGCTAAATATAATTGTGCTGCTCTCTGTCATTTGAGTGGGTGCCTTTGTTTATTGCTCATAAGTGATCACTTCTCAACAGATCAATTTTCTTGGTCCCATTCTTGACATTTTAGTATTCTTCTCAACAAGAACATGGCTTTCCCTCATAGCATCTTAGCACAGTGTCTCAAACATTATTTGGTGATTTTTAATACTTGGTTAACAAACAACAATATCCTTCCTAAGTCCTGCTTTCAGCACCCACCAAATCAAAATGCCAAGATACAGCATTTCAGAGTCCAAGGAATGTTACAGTTGTCACCCAAAAATTTAGAGAAGCAATCACACAAATTACAACTCTTTTATTCTGAACACAAGTCATATATTCTTGAGCTCATTCAACAAATATTTATCAAGTGTCCTCATATGGTTTATGTTTTATGTACATGTGCCTTGTATAATATCTATAAGGCTTTCAGCCTGTGTGTCCTTATTCAGTGACACTCGTTGGGTAAAAAGCACCTAGCTTTTGATGACCACCTCATGCCTAGTCCCTAAAGGATGTTTTGCAGGCGTAGGGTGTGGTTTTACTGATTACTCACTACTTGTGACCCTGCCAGTTTTCATTAATGGGAATATTTCCATCAAAACTTTGCATTCCTAAAATGATTTTTTGTGGCTCTTATGGAGTCCTCTTTGCCAGTTCCTGATATCATAAGTTTTTTTAACTGACTGTATTCCCTTTTGTCTCTTGGATATAAACGTGGATTCATTAGATGTTAAACCAGTCTTTCAAGGTGAACCAATGCTTCCTTAGAGTTTTGGAAGGGAAGAATTTTCTTCTTTTCTGTTCTCCTTACTTATTTGAAGATACTCAGACTATATTTCTCTATTGGTGGAGATTATTTTGTACAGTGGGACTGACTTGCCAATGCACAAAGAATGTGTTCGTGGAAATTGGCTCTAGAGCAGTGCTTCTCTGATTTGAATGTGATATAAATTGGCTGATGATCTTGTGAACGTGCAAATTCTTCTATTCAGTAGGTCACTGAATTTTACTGGATTTGTGCAATCCAAGCAGTCCCTTTCTGAACTCTGACCCCAAGGATCACCAGCATTACCTGGAGTTCATTAGAAATGTGACACTTGGGTACCACCCACATTTACCAAATCAGAATCTGCATTTTAACAAGATCCCAGGTAATTTGTTTGTATATCAAAGTTTGGGAAACATCATCCTAAAAGTCACACAGAATCTGCCAAAAGCACAATTATTAATATTATAACCTCTTTCATTGTATCTTTACTGAGTTCTTCTCTGAATATTCCATGAGGACATGGCTGCATATAGTATCATTAATTCAGTTCAATTGTGTCCAACTCTGCAACATGCCAGACTTCCCTGCCCACCATCAACTTCTGAAGCTTACTCAAACTCATGTCCATCGAGTCAGTGATGCCATCCCATCATCTCATCCTCTGTTGTCCCCTTCTCCTTCCACCTTCAGTCTTTCCCAACATCAGGGTCTTTTCTAGTGAGTCAGTTCTTCACATCAAGTGGCCAAAGTATTGGAGTTTCAGCTTCAGCATCAGTCCTTCCAATGAATATTCAGGACTGATTTCCTTTAGGATGGACTGGTTAGATCTCCTTGCAGTCCAGGCGAACTCTCAAGAGTCTTCTCCAACACCACAGTCCAAAAGCATCAATTTTTTGGCGCTCAGTTTTCTTTATAGTCCAACTCTCGCATCCATACATGACCACTGGAAAAACCATAGCCTTGACTAGACAGACCTTTGTTGGCAAAGTATGTCTCTGCTTTTTAATATACTGTCTAAGTTGATCACAGCTTTCCTTCCAAGGAGCAAGCGTCTTTTAATTTCATGGCTATAGTCACCATTTGCGGTGATTTTGGAACCCTTCCAAAGTAAATTCTCTCACTGTTTCCATTGTTTCCCTATCTATTCGCCATGAAGTGATGGAACCCGATGCCATGATTTTAGTTTCCTGAATGTTGACTTTTAAGCCAACTTTTCCACTCTCCTCTTTCACTTTCATCAAGAGGTTCTTTAGTTCTTCACTTTCTACCATAAGGGTGGTGTCATCTGCATATCTGAAGTTTTGATATTTCTCCCTGCAGTCTTGATTCCAACTTGTGCTTCATCCAGCCTAGCATTTTGCATGATGTACTCTGCATATAAGTTAAGTAAGCAGGGTGACAATATGCACCCTTGACATACTCCTTTCCCAATTTGGAACCAGTCTATTGTTCCCTGTCCAGTTCTAACTGTTGCTCCTTGACCTGCATACAGATTTGTCAGGAGGAAGGTCAGGTGGTCTGATAGTCCCATTTCTTTAAGAATTTTCCAGTTTTTTGTGATCCACAGAGTCTTTGGCGTAGTCAGTAAAGCAGAAGTAGATGTTTTTCTGGAACTCTCTTCCTTTTTCAATGATCCAGCGGATGTTTGCAATTTGATCTCTGGTTCCTCTGCCTTTTCTAAATCCAGCTTGAACATATGGAAGTTCATGGTTTGCATACTGTTGAAGCCTGGCTCATTTACTTTTGTAGCTTGTCTGAACTACCTTTCTTTGTGTACTGAATCATGAAATATTGAAGTCATTTCCACTACCAATATAACAATGGTTGAAAACTGGTGCCTCAGGGCTTGGACTAGAATGAAGATATGTTTTGTTGGTCATTTTGTTTGTCTTGCACGATTAAAAGGCAGTGTTAACGAGCAAGTGTGAAAAGATTTATTCCTATTTTCTTACACAGTTTCTATATCACACATAGGTATCACACAACATACTTAGAGGCATTTGAGTGTGGAATCCTTCAGTTCAGTTCAGTTCAGTCACTCAGTCATGTCCGACTCTTTGCAACCCTATGAACCACAGCATGCCAGGCCTCCCCTTCTATCACCAACTCTCAGAGCTTGCTCAAACTCATGTCCAATGAGTCGGTGATGCCATCCAACCATCTCATCCTCTGTTGTTCCTTTCTCCTCCTGCCTTCAATCTTTCCCAACATCAGGGTCTTTTCCAATGAGTCAGCTCTTTGCATCAGGTGGCCAAGTATTGGAGTTTCGGCTTCACCATCAATCTTTGCAATGAACACCCAGGACTGACTGCCTTTAGGATGGACTGGTTGGATCTCCTTGTAGTCCAAGGGACTCTCAAGAGTCTTCTCCAACACCATAGTTCAAAAGCATCAATTCTTCGGCACTCAGCCTTCTTCACAGTCCAACTCTCACATCCATACATGACCATAGGAAAAACCATAGCCTTGACTAGACAGACCTTAGTTGGCAAAGTAATGTCTCTGCTTTTGAATATGCTATCTAGGCTGGTCATAACTTTCCTTCCAAGGAGTAAGCGTCTTTTAATTTCATGGCTGCAGTCACCATCTGTAGTGATTTTGGAGCCCAGAAAAATAAAGTCTGATACTGTTTCCACTGTTTCCCCATCTATTTCCCATGAAGTGATGGGACCGGATGCCATGATCTTTGTTTTCTGAATGTTGAGCTTTAAGCCAACTTTTTCACTCTCCTCTTTCACTTTGATCAAGAAGCTCTTTAGTTCTTCTTCACCTTCTGCCATAAGGGTGGTGTCATCTGCATATCTGAGGTTATTGATATTTCTCCTGGCAATCTGGATTCCAGTTTGTGCTTCTTCCAGCCCAGCATTTCTCATGATGTACTCTGCATATACAGAGTGTGACAGTGTGACAATATACAGCCTTGATGTACTCCTTTTCCTATTTGGAACCTGTTGTTCCATGTCCAGTTCTAACTGTTGCTTCCTGACCTGCATACAGGTTTCTCAAGAGGTGGAATCCTTAAGCAGTAACTCCCAATGTAAATTCTATGGAGAATATTTTGAGGGAAATAACAAGTGTTAACTGAAAGAATGTTTCTATGATCCACTAGGTTTGAGTGAAACAAAAACAAATTTTGAAGGATATTTCAGAGACTTTAAATGACAGCATACAGTTTAAATATCCACAGTGACATTTCCCAAACTAATTTAGACATGGAACCTTTTGTCACAGAGTATCTCAAAGGATTAAAGTCTTGTAGAGCATACTTTAGATCTGCAGTTGGTCAACTACACACTGCAGAACGAATTCAACCCACCTCTTGTTTTCATACTGCCCATGAGCCAAGAAAAGTTTTTAGGTATTTAAGTGATGACAAATCAAAGAATAATACTTCATGACATGGATAAAGCCAAAGGAGAATAACATTTCATGACAATGATGAGAAATTCAAATTTCAGTGTTCATAAGTAAAGGTTTGCTGGAATACAGCCATGTTCATTTGGATGTGTTACCTATGGCTTCTTTCATGCTACAGTGACATATTTGAGCATTTGAAGAAAAAAGTCACATGTCCTGGAAAGATACTTATAACCTGGCCTTTTTAAACAAAAAATTGCCAACACTTTCTTTTGATGATATTGCTAGGCCTGGCCTCTGACTCTGCAAAAGGGTAATAGTAGCAATAATAACTTCTTTTGAAGAGTACAGTTGTGCTAAAAATAACAGTAAGCTCTAGCAAATCAGTGTTTTCTCATAGAGACACTTTAAAGTTAATTTAGACATGTAAAATAACCATTTAAATACATTATAATAAGACGCTCTTTCTGAAGTTCACAAGTAACTTTTAGACTTCTAAAATGTAGAGAATTTATATTTTGTAGCTAAATTCTACAATATGTAGTTAACAAATATTTACCTGAATCTTTTTTCAGTGGTTGTTCAACATTTTGATCTTTGGAGCCTTTCTCAACCTTAAAAATTATTGAGAACCTCAAGACTCTTATATTAATGTGAGCTATATCCATCAATATTTATCAGATTATAAATTAAAACTGATAAATTTTTTAAAATCTGTATATATTACTCATTTAAAAAGATAATAAAATCACTTCATGTTAGTACAAATAAGAGATATTTTATGAAGAATAACTATAATTTTCAAAGAGTGTCATTGTTTGATATTTTATTTTGCAAATCTCTTCAGTTTAGTTCAGTAGGATACACTAGATTCTCATTTATTTCTTCATTTACTCTATTATGACATCACACATCATTGCTGCTGCTGCTGCTAAGTCGCTTCAGTCATGTCCGACTCGGTGCAACCCCATAGACGGCACATCATTAGGCCTCTGGAAAACTCCACTGTATACTTGTAAAAGAATGATAGTGAAAAAGGTAAATGATGTTTTGAAATTACTATGAAAGTATGTTCAACCTTATGTACTCTCTGAAAGGGTCTCAGAAGTACTTTAAAAATTGTTACTTTGTTGTAACAGAATGAATACCATATACATCACACAGACATATACAAACGTACTCATTTTTACAGTAGCAACAATTCTTGATGATCCTCAGTTTAGAATGTAGTATGTTTCAAACATTTGCTTGTAAGCTGCCTGATTACTTAGTGCAAGTCAGTGGGTCCAGCAGATAATCAGATAGCTTACAAACAAATGTTTACATGTGTCTGAGTGCCTCTGAGACCCTTCAGAGAATACAAAAAGTTGAACATACATTCATAGCAATTTCAAAACATTATTTACCTTTTTCACTTTCATTCTCTTACAAGTCTCAGGGCTGCAAGTAGTAAGTGGTAAATGGAATCCTTCTCAATACAGACTAGTTTTCTTCCCAACATAGATACTACCTCTTCATTAAATACGTTGCTAACTGAACAACACTTACCTTTATTTATATGTCCACCAAGTACTTATTGACAGGCACTGTTTTGGATGCAGAGTATATACTATAAGATAGATAATCTCTGATCTCATGGAGTTAATGTCCTAGAGGCAGAAACAGAAAATAAATATATATGATGTCCCATGACAACAAGTTCCATAGAGAAAGTGATGGGAAAAGTATGCTTTTTAATTAGGGTGATTAGGGACAACATCTCTGAAGTTACACTCAAGCAGAGACCTGAATGAAGCCAGGAAGCATGCCAGAGGGATATTGGAAGGAGCACAGTGCCAGACAGGAGAACAGGAAGAACAAAGGCTCTGGAGTGTCAGTGTTCTTGGCATGTTTGCAGGGAATAGCAAAGAGGCGAGGGGCCTGGAATTAATTTTGAGTAGGGGCGGGAGCAGTAGGGAATTAGGTCAGAGAGGTAGCCAAAGGACACTTTATCCAAAAAGATCAGAGAGATGGAAACTATTCAATCATGTATTCTCATTTTCTGAAAGGAAAAAAAGAAAGCTTTTTATCATATTAAGGTGTTTGCCTTGAGAAAATGGAAAAAAAAAAAAAAACTTTCATCATTTTTGCCATCTGTAAATGAGTATTCAAGTTATATGTGTTGCATCAGTTTCTATTCTTTCAGTCAACTTTTATTAGGCACCCACTATGCTCTAGATCCTGAGCCAGGTGTTAGGGCTGTGGCAAAGGAAAAAGGTAGTTCTCTGTCTTCCAGGAGTGTTTGTGTCACATACAAGAGGAGGTCAGGTTGACAAGAGTGTCTTCCGTTACTGTCCACACAGTTCTTTCCAGACGGTGGTGTCCACAAAGCCCTAGCTGGAAGCCTGCCACTTACTGACATGTTGCTACAAATTTTTAAATTAAATGTTCTACAAGAAATGGAATCAGTGTGGTAATGGATCCATCCTACTACTGTTTCAGAAGGGTTTAAAAACATTTAATTTCCATGTCACATCCATTAAAAATTCAATGATGTCATATACTCTGGGGAGCAATCCATTTCCTAATTTGAAGTAGAATCAACAAAGCATGATTCCAAGAGGAAATGAAGGTGACAGGGTACAGAACAACGTGAAGCAGGACATAGACACCTATCGTGAACCTCCCTGGGATTAAGTGACCTGACAGAGAACAGAGAGTTTCATGGACACAAATCAGAGAACCAGACCATATGCCATTTTCCTCAGAAAGAGAGAGAGAGAGAGAAAAGTGTAAATCAGGGTAAAATAAAGTCAATGTGATATGCATGAAACACTTTTAACATTGATTTCCTCTGTGCTGAAATGAGGAAAACAGAGCATAAGGACAGCCAAGTGAGGGGACTGGATAATAAGCTGTGGGATTAGAGAGGATGCAGTTCTGTGGAGTGGCCTCTGCCTCCGCAGTCAGAGGTGCTACTGGCCAGCTGGCACTCACCCTGCACAAGGCTCTTTCACGTGCCAGGACTTCAGAATGAGAGACAAGAGCTGTGGACATGCTCTCTCTCTCCAGTTCTGCTCCTTTGTCCTTCCATCTTTTTCCAGTGTGTTTACATTTGCACTCAGATATTTCATATGGATCATGAAAGCTGGTAATATATTATGTCTACAGAGTACTACATTACATTTTCAAGGGCATAAAAAGCCTTTACATTAAGCTGCCAAATCAAATCCCTGCCAAAATGGTCCAAACTAATGAGAAGGTTTGTAAATTACAGTTAAATGGATGAGACATGGAGAATGAGGCATATCCTGGAGAGCGGGCCGAGAGAATCACTGGGGATCGTTGGCATTTCTTTTGCATGACTGTAGTTGAGTGTTGGAGAATATGTCTTTACGTGTTAATATATTAAAAATGCCTATAAATTTCAACCTAGAACTAGGTTAGGTGTTATTCAGGCTGAAGAGTTCTATTCCAATGTTTTATCCAATACAGTTGGTCAATAGATAGTCACTTAATGAAAGAAAGGACGTGGATCTATAAACACAACTAGATAGGCGAATATCAGAATTCAGAAGTAAAGAGTAAGGACAATTAGACCATTTGAGTCTGCTTCTATCCCTGCCTCATCCCCACAGAGGGGAAATTCTATTAGATTTAGAATAGATATCACTTTCTGTTATGATTTAATTTTAACTAGTCCTACCACTTTGGTGATTCCATGACCAATTAGTAGACATCAACTAATTTTAATTTCTAAATTGGTCTTTTCCCTCTTTCTGCATTTTTTCGAAGTTTTGTTATATGCATTTGTTTTAGAGTCAAAAAACAAAGGATTTTTAAACGCATAGACGTTTGATTCTTTAGATTATTATCAAGCCATAAAGACTTTAGTTTCAGAGACTTTCCCACTTTGCTGCTGAAAAGCAAGTGATTTTAAGGATCCCTAGATAAGAAATCCTTAGAAGTGTCTGGTCAGAAAATTGAATCAATTTCATGGTTATAGTTCCACTAATTGGTTGGTCAGAAATAAGGCAAAATTAATCAACTTCTTATTTTTCCAAGACATATTTTCTACATATATTCATGACAAAGTATTACATATTTTTGTGATGGATCAAAAATTGACAAAATTATTGTATTTTTAAAAATAAGTTATTTTTAAATTTCATAATGACTAACAGAATAGAAAACATTCAAGTTTTTTAAAAGCACATCCCCTCATTACCAAGCCAAAAGTATTGTTGTGAGAGTTAAATTTTAGATATGTGAAAGTGTGGGTTCCTCAGTTGTGTCCAACTCTTTGCAACTCATGGACTGTAGCCCACCAGGCTCCTCTGTCCATGGAATTCTCCAGACAAGAATACTAGAGTGGGTAATGATTCCCTTCTTCAGGGCATCTTCTTGATCCAGGGATTGAACCCAGGTCTCCTGCATTGCAGACAGGTTGTTTTCCATCTGAGCCACCAGGGAAGCTCCCAGATATAGATAATGATAATTGCTTGAGCTTTGCTTTGCACATCAGTAGCAAATTTTAGTCAGATAGATAAAAAAATTATACCTCCACTTAATTCCTCTTTCTTCAGATTCCCTTCTATATAATTCTGCTCATCATTAAAAAGAAATTAACCAAATATCTAGATGTATATGAAATTATCCTGTGTTATCTATGTTCCCTATTTTTAATAAATTGAATTGAAAAGAAAGGAAAGCAACCTGTTACATTCTTATGAAATAGAGTTAGTAAAAACTTTAGTATTGGTTTTTGTGTTTAATTTTTGTTTTGTTAGGTTGTTTTCCTGGCATTCGTTATAAGTAATTCTGTGTGACTGGGAATTAGTGTTAAGAATGGAAAAGCCCAAAAGGCAGGGGAACAGGGAATAAGAAAGAAAATAAGGGACTGAGCTTCCGTGTGGTGGGTTGCAGAGCTCAGAACAGAATATTGTAGGGCTTTCCTTGCCCTTTGGAGTCAGAAGGGCATTCCTAGGGAAGATGTGTCAGAGATGAGTCCTGAATATGGGATCGAAGTCTGCCAGGCAGACCAGGGTGAGGATGGGGGAGAACATTACATGCAGGCAGAAACACACTTCAAGGTCCAGAAGTGAGCGAACTACCCCACGTGAGGATGTGCAGGAAGCTAGACTCAGTGAGTGTGTCCATGGCCATGGGAAGTGAAGCCGTTGAGGCAAGCTGTGGCAGACCATGGCCCTTCACAGACCAGGCCAGAGATTTTGGAATATATGGTGTAGGTGGTGTGAGTTCCTGAAAAGTTTTGTACAGGACATGTGGGTGAAGAGCTTGTAACATGTTAATACATTCATTTTAGAAAGATCATTTCTGAGGTTATGTAGAATACTGAAGCAGGACTGTTCCGAAGATGAGGAGACCAATCTTGTGTTAGTCAGCATAAGCTAAGTCATGATGTAGTAACAAACGATGCTTAAGTCTCAGTGACTCAGTGCAACCAAAGGGTATTATCCACTTGTTCTGTGAGCTCTACACAGATCTTTGGGTCTCTGTCCCACAACGTCACTCAGGGAGTCAGGCTCCACCGTTTTGGCTGCGCCATCTGGAACATACCGCTTTTCCATCACCAGAATGAGGTTAAGAGTTAACTAAAAAAAAAAAGGTTGTGCAATGCCTCTTTGGGATGCTTTGGGATGAAGGTCATAAGTGTCATTTTCATATAATCACAACAAATTACATGGCTCTGCCAGATCACGGGAGGCTGAGAAATGGAGGAGAGCAAAGGGAAGGCCTGCCGAATACCACAGTCTTTGCCACAGTAAGTTCGGATGACAAGATGAAGGCTGCTATGGGATGGTAAAGAATCCGCTTGCCAATGCAGGAGATGCAAGGGATGCAGTTTTGATTGCTGGGTTGGAAAGATCCCCTGGAGAAGGCAATGGTAACCCACTCCAGTATTCTTGCCTGAAAAGTTCCAAGGACAGTGGAGCCTGGCGGGCTACAGCCCAAGGGACCACAAAGAGTTGGACATGACTGAGCAACTCAGCACATGGGACTGGAGAAAACACAATCAGCGTGAGTGGTCTTCAGGTGGTAGAAGCAACAACCGAGGTAATTTTGTGGGGCGGAGGGAGGAATGACAGAGGATGATTACTGCATAAGTACTAAGTGCTGCCAGTGCACTCAACCTAGTTAGTAAAACTGAGAGAGACCCAGCTGCGGAGTTAAGAGTGATAAAGTTCATTTTGGCCTGTACTGGTATCTGTGCAGCTTGATGAAATATGTCCAGTGGTAACTGCAAGTCTGGAGTTCAAACCTGAGTCAAGGCTAGCTCTTGATATTTGTTCATAATCAACAATAATGCTGGAGATTGAAAAGGTGCAGGCAGATGATTCTTCTAAAGGAGAGGATATAGTATGAGAATACGTGAGATATAAACTGTTCATGCACTCTGGATCCAGAGTCATCACTCTCTGATACAGGAAGTCGAGGGTCAGAATGTCTATTTACTCAAGACTATCATTAACTGGGTCTTGATGTATGGTTACAGGGGTCAGAGACACACTGAGAGATTTATTGAGTGAGTGTTTATTTGATACCTAAAGAAATAAAGCAAGGATTCTTATGAACTCTTGTAGAGATTTATGTTAGATAACGAAGAACAACTTGACACTACAGATTACTAGACACCAGAAGAGTTTATCAAATAAAATGGGTAGAAACACTGATGCTCCTTCTCTGTGCATGTACGTTTTCACACTGTGTTTCTTGGAGGGACCCCAGTAGCTGCTGTGGGATGCAGGGGAGGGTGGAGCAGAGCGATTCATGGCTTCCACTTCCACCTCCACCAGCTCGGCAGTTACTTGTTTCACACCATTTAAGATTTCATTTGCTAGAGAGTTCCACACTATCAATAATACAAACGAAAACAAAAACATTTGCTTCTCCAGTTACAATGTTCAGAAGACTTAGCTGAAGCTTTCAACATTTCTTGCGTGGATGATTTTATTGTTCTTCCAATTGGTCTCCCTACCTCATGTTCCCTTTGTAATCCACCTGCCATATTGCTCCCAAAGTGATCATGCTCAAACACAAATCCAGTCCTAGCATTTCTTTCTTTCTCCGTGGCATTTATTGACTTCCTATCACCTTCAGCATAAAATGAAACTTTATAGAATGGCACTTAGAAAGCATTTCCTGACCAGCCTCTACCTCCCTCTCTTCTGTTCCATTTTCGAGACTCCTTCATTTGTTGCCTGTGCATCAGCCATAACAAACGACGTGCACTTGCAATGCCTTGAAGGTACAGAATGCTGTCGGCTTGGCTAATTCAACTTTTCAGAGGCAGCTTCAGCATAACCTACTCTTAGAATGTTCTTCTACTTCTGCTTCTTTACTCAGGAGTCCTCCACCCTGGCTGTCATAGCAATGAAAAGCATCCTTCTCTGACAGTGAATTTCCTACACTGTTGTATTAATGGATGTTTTGGTTGTCTTCCCACTGCAGAGAGCACCTTGGGTTAGGGGCTGGCTCATCAACTCAGTTTCCTGAGACCTTGGCCCTGTACTTGGCCGTCAACTTGTTTTTTTAACAACTACATGAATGAATGTTTTCTTTTGTACAGATTATTGAAAGCAATAGATTTTTATCTGCTTGATTCATTTGAAAAGATTTGGTCATTAAATATAGACGAAATGGCTTCAAGGTTTTGTTTGTATTGCTTTGATTCTTCTTTTTTTTTGTATTTTTAGAATTTAGTAACCCTTGTAAACATAATGTTTAGAAATAGCATTTCAGAATATTAGGTAAGACCTTTTGACTCTTTAAAATATAAATAAAAATATATAATAGAAATTATAATATTTGGATAGAAAGATCTCTTTAATGAAAAATATCACTGCAGTCTTCCTGTTTCAAGTATCCTAAAGCAATACTTTCTTTTCTTGTAGTGGCCCAGCCACAGATTTAATATCACTCACAAGATAAAGTTGAAATTTCTTAGCCTGGTTTCCAAATCCTCTATAATTTGACCCCAAGTGACTTCCTCAATCACATTACTCACTAATCTTTGACACAATTATTTTTGCCTCACTTAGATCTTTCCCCATCGTATTTCTAGTTATTCTACTTGATTATTAGTGGATATTTTTCAACCTGAGGACTTATATGTTCTTATTTCTGGAAATTCTCCATCATTACATCTTAGATATTATATATCCAACCTTTGTTCATACATGTGGACTTTTTGTGAGGCAGATATGGGAATTTTCATGATCCCTGACTTCTTTTTTATGTCCTTCATTGTTTTATATTTCTCCAACATGCTAGTGAGATGTTCTTTTCTACCTTTGAGTTTGTCTTTGACTTGTCTGCTTTATAATCATTTTCCTGAAATTTAAATTTAATGGTTATACTGTATCTTGACATTTCAGAGATCTTTCATAACTTTCTGGCTTTAATTTACAGATGAAAATTCTTCTTTTATAGTTTAAATACTGTAAACATACTTATTGTAAACTCCCTTTAATATTGTTCTGCTGTTTCTAGTTCCTCATGTCTTATGAACTGTCTTTCATGTTATCTATTTTGTTCTAGGGCTATCATTCATGAGATTTCTTTCAGAGGGAATTATCTTTTCTGGAGATCTTGATAACCATGTTGGAGTGATTTCCACTGATCTATTTATCTGTACTTTCAAGACGTTTATTCCAAATTATTTTGTGTGTTAGTTCTTCAGAGCACAACCTGTAATAAGAATCCAGTTCCCACTCTCAGTCTTGGGGTTCTAATATTCCTAGAAGACTCCTTTTTTACCCACAGGGTGGGGCTGTTGGCTTATTTCCAGTGGCTACTTTGGGTCTGCAGGCAGAGATGTTCTGGGTCCTTCATGGTTTCTGCATTGCTTTCCGGGGTTCTGCCCATTTTGCACAGGGATCCCAATTCTGATGGCAGCCAAGCACATGTTTTCCTGGGCCAGATTCTGACCTTTAATGTCCATATACATACCAGGCTTTGTGATCTGTAATCTCTCCTGTTCCTGATTCATTTTTCTATTTTCTATTTCTAGTATGTGGAGATTTCTTTTTTTGTTTTTGTGTTCTGCTATATAGTTATGACCAACCTAGATAGCATATTCAAAAGCAGAGACATTACTTTGCCAACAAAGGTTCGTCTAGTCAAGGCTATGGTTTTTCCTGTGGTCATGTATGGATATGAGAGTTGGACTGTGAAGAAGGCTGAGCGGAAGAATTGATGCTTTTGAACTGTGGTGTTGGAGAAGACTCTTAAGAGTCCCTTGGACTGCAAGGAGATCCAACCAGTCCATTCTGAAGGAGATTGGTTCTGGGTGTTCTTTGGAAGGACTGATGCTGAAGCTGAAACTCGAATAGTTTAGCCACCTCATGCGAAGAGTTAACTCACTGGGAAAGACCCTGATGCTGGGAGGGATTGGGGGCAAGAGGAGAAGGAGACTACAGAGGATGAGATGGCTGGATGGCATCACTGACTCGATGGATGTGAGTTTGAGTGAACTCCAGGAGTTGGTGATGGAAAGGGAGGTCTGGCGTGCTGAAATTCGTGGGGTCGCAAAGAGTCGGACACGACTGAGCAACTGAACTGACTGATATATCTAATATCTAAAAATGCCCATTGTTCCTATTTCTATATAGTTGGGAATATTACATATTGATCTTAGCTGGAAAACTGCCTACTATTAATATTTATTAACTGTCTAAATAAGTAGTCCTCTGTTTCTATTTTTATCTCCATTTTGAATAATCTCTCCAATTATCACTGCCTATTGGAAATTTTTTCTAACATTCCATGATTTGAGGGCTTGTTAAAGGTAAACTCTTCAATGCTTTTTTCCCCCTCCAAGGACCAATTAACCTCTAATCACTTCCTTATTTGTACTCCTTTGACATCTTTTGATACTTAATGATATTTTGTTATAATTGCTTTCTGACTATTTGTCTTCTAGTGAGATTATAAAATTTTTGAGATTTGGGGCTATTTCTTAAGCTTCTTGAATTTCTCCACAGTAATATATATAGAATTGGGTATTCAAATAAATACTTTCTAGTGTGAGAAATAAAAAATACACTAGAAATAATAATTTTATAGTATTATACTTTTATTTTTAAAATTTTTTTAAAGTTTCATGCATGCAACATCGTATTTTGACTTCTGTTTACACTGTCTACACAAGATTCACCACCAAAAGTTTAGTTTCCATCTGTCACCATGCAGCTAAACTCCTCTAACCATTTTGCTCTCCACCTATCCCTTTCCACTCTGGTAAACGTTAATCTGTTCTTTGTATCTATGTGTTTATTTTTGTTTGGTTTGGTCATATATATATATATTCCACATATAAGTAAAATTATATAGTATTTGTCATTATCCATTTGACATTTCACTCAGCATAATAGCTTCAAGGTCTGCCCATGTTGTCACAAATAGCAAGGTTTCTATCTTTTTTATTGCTAAGTAGTATTTCATTGCACAGCCTCTTTATTAATTCATCCTCTGATGTGCACTTGGATTGTTTCTATACCTTGGCTATTGTAAACCATTCTGTGATAAACATAAGGGTGCATATATGTTTTCTAATTAGTGTTTTCATACTCATAGGATAAATGATTAGACGTGGAATAGCTGGATCATATGGTAGTTCTATTCTTCATTTTTTGAGAAACCTCCATACTATTTTCCATAGTGGCTGCACCAATTTACATTCCCACCAACAGTATATGAATGTTCCTTTTCTCCAACATTTGTTATTTCTCCCACTTTAATATTAATAGTAGCAATTCTAATGGGTGTGAGGTAATATCTCGTTGTGGGAATATAGAAGATAGTTGCAAATCATGTATACAATAATATTCAAAATATGAAAGAGCTCATATAACTCAACAGCAAAAAACAAAGAACCTGATTAAAAAATATGCAGAGGATCTGAATGGATGTTTTTCTTAAGATGCATAGATGGCTGACATGTACGTGAAAAGATGTTTAACATCACCCATTTCCAGGAAAGTTTACAGTATTTCAGGTTCAATTTAAATAGATCCACGTGTCCAGAAAAACAGGATTTCTTTTTCAAATTTTGTTTTCCTTTGTCTCATGTTTAATCATTTTACTCTGTATTAATAAGTTTATAAAGCCAGAGAGATTTCCAAGTCCTAGGTTACTGAAGGAGAACAGACATAATTTATTTAAGCAGTATAGAATTAACATAATAGATAAAATCTGAAGGGAATGTGTTTGTGCCCACAAAAGAAGCTTTCTTAAACCAGTGGGGAAATTTAGCTACTTTTGCACATGTCTGCTTAGATTTGGTCCTGAGTAAATGAACTAACACCAGCTGATCTTCTCAGTCACTTTCACAGGGAACTATTTCTGAGTTCCAGTCCAAAGGAACTCAGGAAGGTATGGGATGCAGGTTACATTCCAACAAGAACCAACCAATAAAAACTTGAACACTTTGAGGTCTTTGGCTTTGCCTGTGAACACAGGAACACCCAAGGGCACCTTCAAATTAAAAATAAACACACTGTTCTAAAGAGTCCTGGATGTGTAATTTGGTAGAAATTTAAGGGATGTCTTTTTATAGTAACAGAGTCTACGAAGAAAATAGAATTCAGGTAAGGTTAGGACCTTTCCAGTCATAAGTGTAAGTAAATGACCTTTAACTCCAGATTCAAATATGCTGGGCCAACCCCTGCTCTCCCATACTTCGTGAATCAAACTCACAGTGGACCTATCAGATGATAGAACATTAGTAAAAATACTAGCTAACATCTATTATATAATTTCTTATGAGAAGTTATGTTCTTGTTCTTCACAAATGTCTTACTTAATACCTAAATACCCTATGGTATCATTACAATAGTTATTTCCCATTTGCAAATGGAGAAAACTGAGATTCAGAAGGGTTAGTTAACTTACTCCAGTCACAAAGTAGTCTTAAGCTACTAAGAAACTCTTACCGTCCTCCTATGACCCTACATTAGAAACATTTGTCCAGGGTTCTCTGGGAGAATTTAGATTTTATTGGGATTAGAGGGAAAACAGCAGTATTGGTTAACCTGCTGGCAGTCTAAAGTCAAGCCCTTTCTATTTTGTCATAGTTTGATTATAAAGTTCCTCTAAGCCTCTCTTTCTGGAAACTCCATTATTACCACTAATCTTAGATTTAAAAGGATGGCTTCCAACCACTCTCTGAACGTGGACACATCTGATATGGATTAAATGTAAATTAAAAAACAGTGACCCAAATCCATTTTAGCTGGTCCATCATACCTGTATACTATACGCTCTCTTCATCCCACACTGCAATCCAGGTTGTCTTACAAGCTGAGAGCCTGTCGCTGGCTGTGTGGGGATAGGTCACAAATCATCCTGTGTGCCTGGAATCCCTGTTTGTCATTTTTTTTTTGGAGAGTTGTATCCTTAAATATTGACTGGCAAAGGAGTAAAGTTTGGAAACTGACTTCTGAAAAGCTTATAATGTTTAGAGCAGATTTATTTAAGGGAAGGATATGGTCAATGCTTTCCCCCTTTCTTCAATGAAGGCCTATATATTGAATTTCATATTTGTTGAAAACAATATTTTTAAACTCAGAAAACTTTGGATAAGAAAAGAAAAAAGAAATTAGGTTACTATAAATAAACCATTGCAAATTAAATTATCTCAACTACAGAATTTATTACTGGGAAAGCTTTTGAAAATGTCTCTCAGTTCAATTCAGTTCAGTTGCTCAGTCGTATCCGACTCTTTGTGACCCCATGACGACCCCCCCATGAATTGCAGCACACCAGGCCTCCCTGTCCTTCACCAACTCCCAGAGTTCACCCAAACTCATGTCCATTGAGTCAGTGATGCCATCCAGCCATCTCATCCTCTGTCGTCCCCTTCTCCTCCTGCCCACAAATCTCTCCCAGCATCAGAGTCCTTTCCAATGAGTCAACTCTTTGCATGAGGTGGCCAAAGTATTGGAGTTTCAGCTTTAGCATCAGTCCTTCCAAAGAATACCCAGGGCTGATCTCCTTTAGAATGGACTGGTTGGATCTCCTTGCAGTCCAAGGGACTCTCAAGAGTCTTCTCCATACCACAGTTCAAAAGCATCAATTCTTCGGCGCTCAGCTTTCTTCACAGTGCAACTCTCACATCCATACATGACCACTGGAAAACCTTGACTAGACAGACTTTTGTTGGCAAAGTAATGTCTCTGCTTTTGAATATGTTATCTAGGTTGGTCATAACTTTCCTTCCAAGGAGTAAGAGACTTCTAATTTCATGGCTGCAGTCACCATCTGCAGTGATTTTGGAGCCCCTCAAAATAAAGACTGCCACTGTTTCCCCATCTATTTGCCATAAAGAGATGGACCCAGATGCCATGATCTTAGTTTTCTGAATGTTGAGCTTTAAGTCAGCTTTTTCAGTCTCCTCTTTCACTTTCATCAAGAGACTCTTTAGTTCTTCTTCACTTTCTGCCATTAGGGTGGTGTCATCTGCATATCTGAGGTTATTGATATTTCTCCTGGCAATCTTGATTCCAGCTTGTGTTTCTTCCAGCCCAGCATTTCTCATGATCTACTCTGCATATAAGTTAAATAAGCAGGGTGACAATATACAGCCTTGACGAACTCCTTTTCCTATTTGGAACCAGTCTGTTGTTTCATGTCCAGTTCTAACTGTTGCTTCTTGACCTGCATACAAATTTCTCAAGAGGCAGATCAAGTGGTCTGGTATTCCCATCTCTTTCAGAATTTTCCACAGTTTATTGTGATTCACACAGTCCAGACTTTATTCACATAGTCAATAAAGCAGAAATAGATGTTTTTCTGGAACTCTCTTGCTTTTTTGATGATCCAGCAGATGTTTGCAATTTGATCTGTGGGGTTCCTCTGCCTTTTCTAAAATCAGCTTTAACATCTGCATGTTCACGCTTCATGTATTGCTGAAGCCTGGCTTGGAGAATTTTGAGCATTACTTTACTAGCGTGTGAGATGCGTACAATTGTGTAGTAGTTTGAGCATTCTTTGGCATTGCTTTTCTTTGGGATTGAAAGGAAAACTGACTATTTCCAGTCCTTTGGCCACTGCTGAGTTTTCCAAATTTGCTGGCATATTGAGTGCAGCACTTTCACAGCATCGTCTTTCAGGATTTGAAATAGCTCAACTGGAATTCCATCACCTCCACTAGCTTTGTTTGAAATGTCTCTAGAGGTCCTTAAAATTTTCTTACCTGTACTTCTTAAGATGGAATAGTAGGGTATCAACTGACTGCATTTTAAACTTCCTTCCGACCTTCTCTTGCTGTTATTTATGATTCACTCCTATGAAAATATAGGCCTTTATAATGTGTTTTAAGAAAAGAAGCTATTTTCTGGTTCCCTATAAATACAAACATGCCATGCTACATGAAAAATTAAGGACGTTGCTGTCACTAGTACTCTATTCGAAATTTTAGGCAATAAAAATAAGCAGGACATGAAATTACAGCAAAGATTCTCAACTTTTTTGTTGTTGTTGTTCCTAAAAGTTTTTTTTTTAATTTTTTATTTGGAGGCTAATTACTTTACAATGTTGTATTGGTTTTGCCATACATCAACATGAATCCGCCACAGGTGTACACGTGTTCCCCATCCTGAACCCCCCTCCCACCTCCCTCCCCATACCATCCCTCTGAGTCATCCCAGTGCACCAGCCCCGAGCATCCTGTATCCTGCATGGAACCTGGACTGGTGATTTGTTTGTTATATGATATTATACATGTTTCAATGCCATTCTCCCAAATCATCCCACCCTCTCCCTCTCCCACAGAGTCCAAAGACTGTTCTATACATCTGTGTCTCTTTTGCTGTCCTGCATACAGGGTTATCGTTACCATCTTTCTAAATTCCATATATATGCATTAGTATACTATATTGGTGTTTTTCTTTTTGGCTTATTTAACTCTGTATAATAGGCTCCAGTTTCATCCACCTCATTAGAACTGATTCAAATGTATTCTTTTTAATGGCTGAGTAGTACTCCATTGTGTATATATACCACAGCTTTTGATAAAGTATACTCCCTTTGAGGAGCTTATAAAAGTTAAGATTTCTGAATCTTCCCCTTGTACCCTCTTTTTCTGCTCCAAGATTCTGAATTTAATTGCTTTGGGTGAGTCTGATGATTATGTTTTATGAATATATGTGTGTTAGTCACTTAGTCATGTCCAACTCTTTGTGACCCTATGGACTATAGCCCCCTATGGTCCTCTGTCCGTGGAATTCTCCAGACAAGAATACTGGAGTGGGTAACCATTCCCTTTGCCAGGGATCTTCCAGACAGAGGAACTGAACCCAGGTCTCCTGCCTTGCAGGCAGATTCTTTCTCATCTGAGCCACCAGAGAAGTCCAATGAATATATATATATATATATAATTTATAGCCTATTTGGCAGGCCATTTAATGGCTTCTTACAAAAATGCATACAATTTTACAGTAACATCTAGCAATCACTCTCCTTGATATTTACCCAAAGGAATTACCCAAAGGAATTTGGGTAATTTCAGCTCATTTTGAATTTACCCAAAGGGAAACTTAACATCTGCACAAAAACCTGCATATATATATGTTTTAATCATAATTGCTGAAACTTGGAAGCAACCATGATGTTGTTCAGTAGATGAATGGATATACTGATACAACCACACAATGGAATATTATTCAGCTAAAAAGAAGTGATATATTAAGCCCTAAAAAACATAGAAGAAACTTAAATACACATTAGTGTCAATACAAGTTCATAAGTTGTAATGAACATACCTGTCTGGTGAAGGGTATTGATAACTCACTCACTTTGCATGAGTGGGGGCAGGGGGCATGTGGGAAATCTCAGTACCATCCTATTAACTACTATATACCTAAAACTGCTCTAAAAATGTCTTTAAAAAGCCAAGAGCACTCCCAACCAGCACCCCTATGGCTGGACAATTGCATTGTGTCATTTCTCCATTCTTACAAATGAAATAGTAGGAAACAGCCCAGTGCTGATTTGTTCCTGCCCTGAGCCAGGTTCCCAAGTGGGACTAGAGGAGGGAGTCCCATTCAGGACCCTGCACACATGGAGATCAGGCTTACCTGGTAAATGCTTCATCTGCTCAGACTTGAGTTTCAGCTCCTTCTGCCATTTCACCTTCACCAGAGCCTCCCTGTCTCACACAGAACAGCCACTGTTCACCTTCTCCCTGCTCACGTTGTTCACAGTCTATGGAGAGAGGGGAGAGAAAGCTTAGTAACCACTTGGGAATTGCCCTCACCTTAGCCCTGGCCTCTACTCTCACCTTCCAGGCCAAGAGAAGGCCACCTGCAGACCAGAGCCTCGTTGGCTGAGAAAAATTTAGTACCAAGATAAAGGCCATTTAAAGTGGATCCACTTTTTAAAAACATGGGACAAAATTTCAGAGTAAGCTGTAGATTGAAAAATTTAATTGAGGGTCTACTTTAAAAAATGAAATAGTAATTTACAGTTTTCCATATTTAAATACTTAGATTCTAACTGCAACTACACACCAATGATTTGAACAAAGCAGCAATCATAATTTTTTCAAAATGGTTTGACAGCACAATCAATATCCTTCACCTGATATTAAATTACACAGCACACAAAATTCTTTTTGTTACCTGTGAGGGCTTTAATTCATTTGTAACAAAATGTTTGTATCTTAACCCTTGTTGGTTTTCCTTTTTTTATAGTTAACTGGCCTAAGCCTGTTGAATCCTAAGTTGCCAGTGCCTTTGAGCATGTGACATCCTGGATCTTCTGCAAAACACGAAACTTCTGTCTGCAGTCCATTATCCTGGACAGAATTTGTCTTGCATGTCTGCATGTATATGTTCAGCCATGTCTGATTCTTTGCGGCCCCATGGACTGTGGCCCACCAGGCTCCTCTGTCCATGGGATTTTCCAGGCAAGAAACTGGAGTGGGTTGCCCTCCAGGGGATCCTCCAGGGGATCTTCCTGACCCAGGGATCAAACACCTGTGTCTCCTGTGTCTCCCGCATTGCAGGTGGAGTCTTTACCACTTGAGCCATTGGGGAAGCCTAAATTTGCCTTGACTTACCTGCAAAACTCAGCAAAGGGCATATCTTTTGTGTATAATGACTCAGTGGCTCAGACCGGATACTGATGTTAGTGAGGAGAAATGTTTGAAAGGGAAATGCTTTTTTTTTTTTTTTTTTAATGGCCAGTTCATAGCCACTACTTTCACATAATGATGACTTTCGCTCTTTGCCTAAATATGCGATGTGGTTGGGGTTTCAAAGACACTATGTGGACCCATGGACTGACTGTGTAACATGAGTCTTACAGATCTTTACCAAAAGTTCTAAGACCTTGGGTGTCCATGGACCCCTGCTGCTTCACCTGTCTACTCCAACCTGTCACTTTATAGGTGAGGAAACCAAAGAGAGGGTGGAACTGGACTAAGGATACACATAAAGGTATCTTTCAAAGGAGCTGTTTATTTAAGAACAATGATTTAGAGTCAGAAAGACTTCGTTCTAATCTTAGCAATCTCTCTTAAAACCCCGTGGAACATCTTATCTAAAAGGTAGAACTAATCACAGTAGAGTCTACACGGTGGAACTAGAGATGAGAATGTATGTCAAGTCCTTACACAGTGCTCAGCCCCTGGGAAGGGCTCAGTGAAGAGCAGATGCTGTCAAGATGGATCTGGGATCCAGCTCTCCCGCCAAATCCACCGTGACTTGAGATCTTGTGTGACCAATGATACCAAAGGAGGAGGCCACCATGGAAAGAACTCTACAGCGGGAGACCACACAGTTCAGTTCAGTTCGATCACTCAGTTGTGTCCGACTCCTTGCGACCCCATGAACTGCAGCACGCCAGGCCTCCCTGTCCATCACCAACTCCTGGAATCCACCCAAACCCATGTCCATTGAGTCAGTGATGCCATCCAGCCATCTCATCCTCTGTCGTCCCCTTCTCCTCCTGCCCTCAATCCCTCCCAGCATCAGGGTCTTTTTAGATGAGTCAGCTCTTTGCATCAGGTGGCCAAAGTATTGGAGTTTCAGCTTCAACATCAGTCCTTCCAAAGAACACCCAGGGCTGATCTCCTTCAGAATAGACTGGTTGGATCTCCTTGCAGTCCAAGGGACTCTCAAGAGTCTTCTCCACACCACAGTTCAAAAGCATCAATTCTTCAGCGCTCAGCTTTCTTCACAGTCCAACTCTCACATCTATACATGACCACTGGAAAAACCATAGCCTTAACAGTTGGACCTTTGTTGACAAAGTAATATCTCTATTTTTCAATATGTGTCTAGGTTGGTCATAACTTTCCTTCCAAGGAGTAAGTGTCTTTTAACTTCATGGCTGAAATCACCATCTGCAGTGATTTTGAAACCCCAAAAAATAAAGACTGACTCTGTTTCCCCATCTATTTGGCACAAAGTGATGGGACCAGATGTCATGATCTAGTTTTCTGAATGTTGAGCTTTAAGCCAGCTTTTTCAGTGTCCTCTTTCACTTTCATTAAGAGGCTCTTTAGTTCTTCTTCACTTTCTGCCATAAGGGTGGTGTCATCTGCATATCAGAGGTTATTGATATTTCTCCCGGCAGTCTTGATTCCAGCTTGTGCTTCTTCCAGCCCAGCATTTCTCATAATGTACTCTGCATATAAGTTAAATAAGCAAGGTGATAATATACAGCCTTGACGTACTCCTTTTTGTATTTGGAACCAGTCTGTTGTTTCATGTCCAGTTCTAACTGTTGCCTCCTGACCTGCATACGGATTTCTCTAGAGGCAGGTCAGGTGGTCTGGTATTCCCATCTCTTTCCGAATTTTCTACAGTTTATTGTGATTCCCACAGTCCAAGGCTTTGGCATAGTTAATAAAGCAGAAATAGATGTTTTTCTGGAACTCTCTTGCTTTTTCGATGATCCGGCGGATGTTGGCAATTTGATCTCTGGTTCCTCTGCCTTTTCTAAAACCAGCTTGAATATCTGGAAGCTAATTGTTCACGTATTGCTGAAGCCTGGCTTGGAGAATTTTGAGCATTACTTTACACATGATATCATTATTCAACTTTTGCAACTAACTAGTGACCTAGGATTGCTCACTTGTCCAGCAAATATGTACCTGGTACCTACTGGCAGGTGCAGTAGTAAAGATTTAATGGTGGAAGGAGACACAGGCCCTCCCCTCAGTTCTGTACACAGAGATCTGCACTGATGATGGAAAGAGACAGAGAAGGGGCACCTTATGAACAGTGTGTGAAGGCAGAAAGAGACGGCTTCCTGGAGGAAGGAGAGAATAAGCTGAGACCCAAAAGATAGGCACTTAAATAGCCTAAAACTACACAACCCACATAGTAGGCACTAGCAACATGCAGCAAAGAAGGCAATGGCACCCCACTCCAGTACTCTTGCCTGGAAAATCCCATGGATGGAGGAGCCTGGTAAGCTGCAGTCCATGGGCTCGCTAAGAGTCGGACATGACTGAGAGACTTCACTTTCACTTTTCACTTTCATGCATTGGAGAAGGAAATGGCAGCCCACTCCAGTGTTCTTGCCTGGAGAATCCCAGGGATGGCAGAGCCTGGTAGGCTGCCGTCTATGGGGTCGCACAGAGTCGGACACGACTGTAGCGACTTAGCAGCAGCAGCAGCAGCAGCAGCAACATACAACCACTGAGTACATGAAAAATGACTGGTCTGAATTGGCATGTGTGGTAAATACCACATTTCAAACAATTAGTAACCAAAAGAAGTAAAATATCTGTTTTTATATTGAAAAGACATTAAAGTGATAATATTTTGGATATGTTTGGTTGAATTAAATATTTTAAAATTTAGATATATATGAAATGAGTCACCAGTCCAGATTCGATGCATAATACTAGATGCTTGGGGCTGGTGCACTGGGACGACCCAGAGGGATGGTACAGGGAGGGAAGAAGGAGGAGGGTTCAGGATGGGGAACACGTGTATACCTGTGGTGGGTTCATGTTGATATATGGCAAAACCAATACAATATTATAAACTTAAAAAATAAAATAAAATATAAATAAATAAATAAGTAGAATAGACTATGGAGAAGGCAATGGCACCCCACCCCAGTACTCTTGCCTGGAAAATCCCATGGATGGAGGAGCCTGGTGGGCTGCAGTCCATGGGGTCGCTAAGAGTCGGACACGACTGAGCGACTTCACTTTCACTTTTTCGCTTTCATGCATTGGAGAAGGAAATGGCAACCCACTCCAGTTTTCTTGCCTGGAGAATCCCAGGGGCAGGAGAGCCTGCTGGGCTGACGTCTATGGGGTCACGCGGAGTCGGACACGACTGAAGTGACTTAGCAGCAGCAGCAGCAGAATAGACTATAATAAGTATATAAGTAAAATATATTTATTATATTAATTATTTATTTGAGGTTGAGTTTCAGTGCTCATAAAGGCCATTTATTTTGTTGTTTGATAATGTCAGACAAATTCATGAGAAACAAATGACTGAATAAGAAGGATGGGAAAATGAGAACTGATCGTCCTCTTCATATCTTCCATCATTATATGTATACATTTTTACAAAAATGATAAATAGCTAATGTAGTCATTTTGCCTCAAATTCCCAATCAGGTTTAAGAAATCTCTTGACTAAAGCTTATAATTCTAACTGGATAATGACCAGACCATTATGACAATGGAACTCCAATCACAGTGACCTTCAGCATTTGCCTAGAATTTCTTGAACCAAAGAATGTTTAGTGGGAGGACTAAAGGCAAGAAAGGTAGGATCCAGGTAGGAGAGGTGGTAACCATTGGAAGGCTATATTTCATTGGAGGATACTTTCTGAGAATTTCATTAACGATGTTGAAGTTGAGCAGAGAAAATGCTCTTCTGAGGATGATACAGAGTGCTCTAACACTTGATTCCAAATGCTCATTCTTGACTTCACTCAAATAATGTGTGCGTGTAACATAGACTATATACTCAAGAGGCAAAGCCCAAGTCTTCACAATGATAGACCTGCTCTATTGATTTTATTTTAGTCTTAAAGGGATTTAAGGCAATTTAATTCTCAAAACATCACTGAGTATCTATTATTTGCAATTCATTGCACCTGGTAATGAACATGAGCGGCAGAAGCTCTTTTCTGTACCAGTTCTTCAAAGAAAAGGGAGTTTCTGTTATAATCAGGTGACAAGATGCACTGTTCATTATTGTTGCCAGTTCATGGTAATTTGTAGTGACAATGCAGTGTGACTCATAAAAGGAGTCACAAAACCTTGTGACTTCCTCCACTTTTTCTCTCTAGTTTTATAAGATACATACTGTAAATGCAAATTAAACTTCAAATGAGTAAGTCCTGCCTTCTAAAAAGTCAAGCATAAACAGATACTTCCCATAATTCTATCCAGAATACTTGCATGTTTAATGGATTATGTGAATTCAATAATTAATTATAGTCTCATTATCTAGAAGAATCTATGTCAGAAAAGAAATAGAGGAAAACAACAGAATGGGAAAGACTAGGGATCTCTTCAAGAAAATCAGAGATACCAAAGGAACATTTCATGCAAAGATGGGCTCAATAAAGGACAGAAATGGTATGGACCTAACAGAAGCAGAAGATATTAAGAAGAGGTGGCAAGAATACACAGAAGAACTGTACAAAAAAGAGCTTCATGACCCAGATAATCATGATGATGTGATCACTGACCTAGAGCCAGACATCTTGGAATGTGAAGTCAAATGGGCCTTAGAAAGCATCACTACGGACTTCCGGTTAAGATGGCGAAGGATTAGGACGGGGAATACGCTTTCTCCTCCACAAATTCATCAATGGGACATCTGGGCGCCGAGTAAATACCACAAACAGCTTCGGAGTGCTGGCGGAGGACGTCGGACACCCAGAAAAGCAACTCACTGCCTTCTAAAGGAGGTAGGAAAGAATATAGAAGCCAGAGAGAGACAAAGAGGGAATTCCCATAAGGATAACAGCTGATCTTTCAATAGAAACTCTCCAAGCCAGGAGGGAATGGCAAGACATACTTAAAGTGATGAAAGAAAAGAACCTACAGCCCAGATTATTGTACCCAGCAAGGATCTCATTCAAATATGAAGGAGAAATCAAAACCTTTACAGACAAGCAAAAGCTGAGAGAATTCAGCACCACCAAACCAGCTCTCCAACAAATACTAAAGGACATTCTCTAGACAGGAAACACAAAAAGGATATATAAATTCAAACCCAAAACAACAAAGTAAATGGCAACGGGATCATATTTATCATTAATTACCTTAAATGTAAATGGGTTGAATGCCCCAACCAAAAGACAGAGACTGCCTGAATGGATACAAAAACAAGACCCCTCCATATGAATGAAACTAGAACACTTTCTAACACCATACACAAAAATAAACTCAAAATGGATTAAAGAGCTAAATGTAAGACCAGAAACCATAAAACTCCTAGAGGAAAACATAGGCAAAACACTCTCTGACTTACATCACAGCAGGATCCTCTGTGACCCACCTCCCAGAATATTGGAAATAAAATCAAAAATGAACAAATGGGACCTAATCAAACTTAAAAAGCTTTTGCACAACAAAGGAAACTATAAGCAAGGTGAAAAGACAGCCTTCAGAATGGGAGAAAATAATAGCAAATGAAGCAACTGACAAACAACTAATCTCAAAAATATACAAGCAACTTCTACAGCTCAATTCCAGAAAAATAAATGACCCAATCAAAAAATGGGCCAAAGAACTCAATAGACATTTCTCCAAAGAAGACATACAGATGGCTAACAAACACATGAAAAGATGCTCAACATCACTCATTATCAGAGAAATGCAAATCAAAACCACTATGAGATACCATTTCACGCCAATCAGAATGGCTGCTATCCAAAAGTCCACAAGCAATAAATGCTGGAGAGGGTGCGGAGAGAAGGGAACCCTCTTGCACTGTTGGTGGGAATGCAAACTAGTACAGCCACTTTGGAGAACAGTATGGAGATTCCTCAAAAAACTGCGAATAGAACTGCCTTATGATCCAGCAATCCCACTGCTGGGCATATACACTGAGAAAACCAGAATTGAAAGAGACACCTGTACCCCAATGTTCATAGCAGCACTGTTTGCAATAGCCAGAACGTGGAAGCAACCTAGATGTCCATCCACAGATGAATGGATAAGCAAGCTGTGGTACATATACACAATGGAATATTACTCAGCCATTAAAAAGAATACATTTGAATCAGTTCTAAGGAGGTGGATGGAACTGGAGCCTATTATACAGAGTGAAGTAAGCCAGAAACAAAAACACAAATACAGTATACTAACGCATATATATGGAATTTAGAAAGATGGTAAAAAATAACCCTATTTACGAGACAACAAAAGAGACACTGATGTATAGACCAGACTTTTGGACTCTGGGACCAGGAGAGGGTGAGATGATTGGGGAGAATAGCATTGAAATATGTATAATATTATATCTGAAATGTATTAATTGTTCAAACTAAACACTATCATGTTACAATTTGTTCATACTAGATGTTTGTAATGTTTCTGATAATCAATAAAAGAGATTCTTGATTAAACTAAAAAAAAAAAAAAAAAAAGAAAGCATCACTACGAACAAAGCTAGTGGAGGTGATGGAATTCCAGTGGAGCTATTCCAAATCCTGAAAGATGATGCTGTGAAAGTGCTGCACTCAATATGCCAGCAAATCTGGAAAACTCAGCAGTGGCCACAAGATTGGAAAAGGTCAGTTTTCATCCCAATCCCAAAGAAAGGCAATGCCAAAGAATGCTCAAACTACCGAACAATTGCACTCATCTCACACGCTAGTAAAGTAATGCTCAAAATTCTCCAAGCCAGGCTTCAGCAATATGTGAACCGTGAACTTCCTGATGTTCAAGCTGGTTTTAGAAAAGGCAGAGGAACCAGAGATCAAATTGCCAACATCTGCTGGATCATGGAAAAAGCAAGAGTTCCAGAAAAACATCTATTTCTGCTTTATTGACTATGCCAAAGCCTTTGACTGTGTGGACCACAATAAACTGTGGGAAATTCTCAAAGAGATGGGAATACCAGACCACGTGATCTGCCTCTTGAGAAATCTGTATGCAGGTCAGGAAGCAACAGTTAGAACTGATCATGGAACAACAGACTGGTTCCAAATAGGAAAAGGAGTATGTCAAGGCTGCATATTTTCACCATGTTTATTTAACTTATATGCAGAGTACATCATGAGAAATGCTGGACTGGAAGAAACACAAGTTGGACTCAAGATTGCTGGGAGAAATATCAATAACCTCAGATATGCAGATGATACCACTCTTATGGCAGAAAGTGAACAGGGGCTAAAAAGCCTTTTGATGAAAGTGAAAGTGGAGAGTGAAAAGGTTGGCTTAAAGCTCAACATTCAGAAAAAGAAGATCATGGCATCTGGTCCCATCACTACATGGGAAATAGATGGGGAAACAGTGGAAACAGTGTCAGACTTTCTTTTTCTGGGCTCCAAAATCACTGCAGATGGTGACTGCAGCCATGAAATTAAAAGACGCTTACTCCTTGGAAGGAAAGTTATGACCAACCTAGATAGCATATTCAAAAGCAGAGACATTACTTTGCCAACAAAGGTTTGCCTAGTCAAGGCTATGGTCTTTCCTGTGGTCATGTATGGATGTGAGAGCTGGACTGTGAAGAAGGCTGAGTGCCAAAGAATTGATGCTTTTGAACTGTGGTGTTGGAGAAGACTCTTGAGAGTCCCTTGGACTGCAAGGAGATCCAAGCAGTCCATTCTGAAGGAGATCAGGCCTGGGATTTCTTTGGAAGGAATGATGCTAAAGCTGAAACTCCAGTACTTTGGCCACCTCATGCGAAGAGTTGACTCATTGGAGAAGACTCTGATGCTGGGAGGGATTGAGGGCAGGAGGAGAAGGGGACGACAGAAGATGAGATGGCTGGATGGCATCACTGACTTGATGGGTGTGAGTCTGAGTGACGTCCAGGAGCTGGTGATGGACAGGGAGGCCTGGCGTGCTGCGGTTCATGGGGTCGCCAAGAGTCGGACACGACTGAGCGACTGATCTGATCTGATCTGATCTGATCTGATGTCAGAAAAGAAGCCTATGGACATTTAGGAGATAGCGGATTAGAGCATATTAAGACATTGCCTGTGTCACTCACCCCTCAAGCTGATCAGTCTCAGATAAACATATCTTCATCAAGATTCCAGGCTTACAAAGCTAGGAGACTAGCCCTAGAAACAAAAACAGATAACAGTCACATCAAGGCGATTACAGTTTTCCAGTGTACTTCCCCCAAATACTACATGCTTGTTTCTTACATCTGCTTAATCATGCCCTTGGACCAGTGTTCTCTTAGTCCTGGCTGCACATTAAAATCACCTAGGATATTTTAGGACTCGACGCCTGGGCCACACCATAGGCCACAAGCGACTAGCAGGCATGCATGTTAGAACCATTAGATGCAACAAGGTAGGCACAGTAATATTCTTGCACTTCCATTTTACAGGTAAGGAACTGAGATGCAGAGGCACTTTCCTGGGATCACACAGCTAGTCAGTGACAGAGCTGGAATTTGAACTCAAACCGTTTGGCTCTAAGTTTATTCTTTGCCAATAATTACGATTTTTAAAAATATATATTTATTTTTTTTACTTGACTTCACCAGATCCTAGTTGCAGCATATGGCATCATCAGTCTTCATTGGAGCATGTGGGTTCTCTAGTTGCAGCATGTGGGATCTACTTCCCTGACTGGGGATTGAACCCAAACCCCTTGCATTGGGAACATGGAATCTTAGCCACTCGGGACCACCAGGGAAGTCCTGAGACTTTTTCCACAAATACTTGTCTGGTGCAGCTTTTCAGAAACTTCTGGTATGGCGTATATATAGGAATTGGATATTGCAAGTTTCATGGGTGCTTCATGATTTATTCTTCATATTTTACCCAGGACTTTTCTCTATTTCTGCTGTACTGGAGAAGCCATTAATAAAGTGATGCTAATATTAGCCCATGGTTTCAAAATTTATTTGATTTGTGTTACATACTGTAAAATTCATCAGAGTTGCATGTAAAAGCAAGAAAAGAGTCTCTGTGTCCCTTCCCAAATCTCTGTTACATTTCATGTCTGAGACCCTTTTTAGTTCCCTTTATTAGTTTAGTGTGCCCTTAATTCAGTACTAAAAATCCAGATTTCTTCCAGCTTTTGAACATCGTCCCATTTCAAACTCTAAAAACAAATTATCATAGTTTTACAGCAACTATGTAAATAGGACAAATACATCTCAGCCTTTGGGAAGCAGCCTTGAGAACCGAAACAGTTTCTCACTGTAGATTTCAATCAATGTAACAAACTTATGGGGCACCATCTATATATAGTGAAGCAATTCTAGATTTTAAAGGGTGATTTTAGAAGTTCCTTGTTTCATGTTTTGATGCAAACAAATCCCTCAAGGCCCTTGTTAAAAAAACGCAAAAATGTGATTCAGCAGGTGGGAGGTGAGATCCTGGACTTCATATTTCTAACAGGCTCCCAAGTGATGGAGGCTGCTGTTCTGAAGGACACTGCTGGTAAAGTGGCTCTCCTCAAAGGAGGAAAACAAAGCCTTGATTTGTAGCATTTGCTAATTTCCCTGGTATAAATACTCCTACAATGGCCAAGTTCAAGCTACCAGCATGATGTCACTGAAAACTGAGTTGAGAAGGGACTGTGAGCATATTGCACACAATGGACTCTCCCAAGCAGACACAGCCCAGCCCCAGCACACCACTGGTTCTACGTGACTTTAAGCACACCCTGTTTCAAGATTCAAAATAGCAAATGATGCCTTTCCACTCTGAAAACAATTTTAATAAGGTCAGAGAGACAAAGAATGTTGTAGGGAAAATGACCAGAGATTAGTTACAAAATGTTGAGAATCAGTTCAAAGTAATATGGTTCCCAGATTATATAGACTGAATTAGACAGTATGTTTAAAAAGTTAAAAATTGCATGGGGCCAATAATAGAAACTTTGAGGGAGATTTGAACCAGGTTTTGAGGGCGGCAGCTTCAAATGAACAGAAAAGAAGATTCACAGAAAAGGAAGTGGGGAAAAAACCAGCAAAATGTCTGAATCAGATGAGATGGGGATCAGATCAGATCAGATCAGTCGCTCAATCGTGTCCGACTCTTTGCAATCCCATGAATCGCAGCACGCCAGGCCTCCCTGTCCATCACCAACTCCTGGAGTTCACTCAGACTTATGTCCATCGAGTCGGTGATGCCATCCAGCCATCTCATCCTCTGTCGTCCCCTTCTCCTCCTGCCCTCAATTCCTCCCAGCATCAGAGTCTTCTCCAATGAGTCAACTCTTCGCATGAGGTGGCCAAAGTACTGGAGTTTCAGCTTTAGCATCATTCCTTCCAAAGAAATCCCAGGGCTGATCTCCTTGGGGAGTAGACCTTAGCATTACTAAGGAGTTGGGAGTAGGGTGGTGGTTGTTCCAGAAGCAGAACAAAGGCATCCTGCTTTCACAGATGTTTTATTCTCTGGCATGATTAGAGAACAAAATATTCAGATTAATCAAACTTCCAAGTTAACAGGGTAGACACAGATGCCAAAAAGAGATACCAATATATAAAGTAATCAGTTCAGTTCAGTTGCTCAGTGGTGTCCGACTTTTTGAGACCCCATGGACTGCAGCACACCAGGCTTAACTGTCCATCACAAACTCCTGGAGCTTGCTTAAACTCATGTCCATTGAGTCAGTGATGCCATCCAACCATCTCATCCTCTGTCGTCCCCTTCTCCTCCTGTCTTCAATCTTTCCCAGTGTCAGGATCTTTTCCAATGAGTCAGTTCTTTGCATCAGGTGGTCAAAGTATTAGAGTTTCAGCTTTAGCATCAGTCCTTCCAATGAATAGTCAGGACTGATTTCCTTTAGGATGGACTGGTTGGATCTCCTTGCAGTCCAAAGGACTCTCAAGAGTCTTCTCCAACGCCACAGTTCAAAATCATCAATTCTTTGGCACTCAGCTTTCTTTATGATCCAACTCTCACATCCATACATGACTACTGGCAAAACCATCCTTTAAATTATGAAGTATACAGAACATAATTTCTTTGTTCTTTAATGGAGAAAAGACTTCTAGAGCTGCCATGTCTCATAGCCATCACTTTGAGCACCTTTGGTGAGATTCTGGTAGAGTTGGGCATGGAGCTTGGAAGTTCCATTCCCAGGATGCTATAAGACAAGAATGCTCACAAGCCTTTTCCCAGGGCTGTGGTGTAAGGGCATCCTAAGAAATTCTATCTCATGGAGAGAATTGCTAGTTGGGGGAAACACTCTCTCTTAATATGTATTGAGTCTTTAGGGGTTCAACCTCAGTTTCTTCCTGTTAAATGGGTCTAATAAGACCTAGCTTGTATGGCTTTTGTAAGGATTAAATGGAACCTGGTCAAGACATGTTGAAAAGTGAAAGTGAAGTCATTTAGTCATGTCCGACTCTGCGACCCCGTGGACTGTAGCCCACCAAGCTCCTCTGTCCATGGGATTCTCCAGGCAAGAATACTGGAGTGGGTTGCCATTTCCTTCTCCAGGGGATCTTTCCAACCCAGGGATCGAACCCAGGTCTTCCTCATTGCAGGCAGATGCTTTAACCTCTGAGCCACCAGGGAAGCCCACAACTCTTTGTGGCCCCATGGACCATACAGTCCATGGAATTCTCCAGGCCAGAATACTGGAGTGGATAGCCTTTCCTTTCTCCAGGGGATCTTCCCAACCCAGGGATCGAACCCTGGTCTCCTGCATTATGAGCAGATTCTTTACCAGCTGAGCCACAAGGGAAGCCTGGTCAAGACATGTTAGCGCTCAGTAAACACAGGTTTCTACATTCTCAGTATGTCTTGGAGAGAACCTGTGTCCAACTGTGAACTATGTCAGAATGTCCAGGGGCCTTCACTGCTTCCTTGGGAGAGGGCTACTGCTAGACTTTCAGACTCCTGCTTTAGTCAGCCAACCAAATGTGAGAAGCCTCTTTCCTTTTCTGAGAGCTGAACACTGATTTATTTTGAAAAAAAAAAAAAAAAAAAAGCCTTTTTCTTTTCCGTGTCTTGGAATAAATGTGCTATTTCATTTTGTTAATTTGAGCTGTGTTAAGAACCAGAAGAGGGAACTTAAGGTCAGTCGGCCTCTCAGGTTGAGAAACTCTTAAGCTATAAGCTCCAGAATCTTCTCTTTGTCTCTGATTCCAAATGGACTTGTGGGGGAAAGTGATATAACCATGAGATCATTGTGTTCTTTTAGATGATTTCCTGTTTCCTGTGTATTTAAATACACAGGGAATAATCCCACTATTAAAATGAGACCCTGTATGTGTGTACGGGCAGAAGTTCAATGAAAAAGGAAGAAAAATATGCTTGCTGAATACCAGATGTAGAATGCATAAATCCTGTCAGAACAAGTGGGAATAGCTTTATGGCTGACTTGCAAGAAACCTAAGGGAACTGGGAAGTCAGATAGGCATGTGTCAAACAGACTTATTTAAATCATCCGCTTCCTCAGCAAAATAAAAGTTTGAGAGGGTTGTGTTTTCTTTTGTGGTTTGAAATTACAGTTGTATGCCTCAGAGGTCCCGCTTGATTGAGGGCTTTCAAGCAAAGAAGTTACACTAGCAAGTTCAGGCTCTTGGCAACACTGGGATCACCCAGGGCCTCTGACCGAGGTCTCCAACCTTGCCTTGTTTGTATTTTCTGCTCTTTGTCATCTTAGAAACAAGCTGCTGTGCAGCTGACCACTGCTTCAGGCCCTCCAGCTTGTCAGAGCAGAGACTTTTGCACCTGGAAGAGAATGGTGCCCACTAGCTTATTTTTCAGACCAGGCTTCAGGTGGTATACTGTCAATCAGGTCCTTAACCCTGCACATGTGGAACGGAGGCAGCTCTGTTTCCTAGCCTCTTTCTGCCCACAGTTCATGCACTACTGATGACCCTCTAGACCATCAGTTTGTATTAAGACAAATAAACCTGATTTAAAAACTAGCAACCTCTATGTGCTTGGTGACAAGATTCCTAGGACTTTGTAGTGAGAGTTAACACTGGACACCAGTAATTTTCAGGTATGACTTCCTGATAGGAAAGTCTTTCAGGAGGCTGGCTACCTTACAGTTTGGTAAGTTATTGGTGTGAAAAGATGCAAAGCAAAACCAGCTAGGTATTAACTATTTCCTTCAAGCTATAGTAGCCACCCCCCGCTCCCATATTCTTTTTCTCAGGACATTTGTGCTTTAAAATACCTTTTTGTATATATTATTTCTGTCACAGCTATACTCCGTAGGATAAAAAATTATCATGCTGTGAAGAGACTATTGGCTTTGGAGACAAACTAACCTACTCTACTACTTACTATTATTGTTACTATTACCTTTCCAAGGCCACTATTTACTAATTATGAACTTAACATGTGATTATACCTCTCTGAGCCTCAGATTCCTTATTTTTTCACTGAGATTATACAGATAAAAAGCATTTCTCTAAAACCTAGCACAGTATCTCAGTGTCTGGTAGTTTGGAAAACCTTGACAAATACTTACTCTTCACCATTCTTATACTAAATCCACCCATCTTTTTACTAAATGCTTACTGAACACTTTAAAGTGCCAGCTAGCCACTAAAAGGGTTACTGGACCAGGTTTATTTTGCCCAGTAAACCAAAACACTAAGATGTTCAGGTTTGCGGCAAAGAGAGGGTTTATTCGCAAGGCGGCCAAACCAGGAGACAGGAGAACAACTCTCAAATCTGCCTCCCTGGAGGTTTGTGTGTGTGTATGTTTGTGTGTGTTAGTTCCTTAGTTGTGTCCGACTCTGTAGCCCACCAGGCCCCTCTGGGATTCTCCAGCCTGGAGGTTTACATGAGATAAAAATAAAGAAGAGGGCTGTCTGAATGTGGGGGTGGAGAGTGGGGGGTGGTATTGTGGGCGTGGGCACATATGGGGGGACAGCGTGCAGAGCATGGGGAGCATCAACTGGAGAAAGTGGTGTTGGTGTTGTGCACATGTGTAACAGTTATCAGATCAGATCAGATCAAATCAGTCGCTCAGTCCTGTCCGACTCTTTGCAACCCCATGAACCGCAGCACGCCAGGCTTCCCTGTCCATCACCAACTCCTGGAGGTCACTCAGACTCACATCCATCGAGTCAGTGATGCCATCCAGCCATCTCATCCTCTGTCGTCCCCTTCTCCTCCTGCCCCCAATCCCTGCCAGCATCAGAGTCTTCTCCAATGAGTCAACTCTTCGCATGAGGTGGCCAAAATACTGGAGTTTCAGCTTTAGCATCATTCCTTCCAAAGAAATCCCAGGGCTGATCTCCTTCACAATGGACTGGTTGGATCTCCTTGCAGTCCAAGGGACTCTCAAGAGTCTTCTCAACACCACAGTTCAAAACCATCAATTCTTTGGTGCTCAGCCTTCTTCATAGTCCAGCTCTCACATCCATATATGACCACAGGAAAGACCATAGCCTTGACTAGGCGAACCTTTGTTGGCAAAGTAATGTCTCTGCTTTTGAATATGCTATCTAGGCTGGTCATAACTTTCCTTCCAAGGAGTAAGCGTCTTTTAATTTCATGGCAAAATACGCTGGCACTTAACACCACCTGAGGGTGGAATTTTCAGTCCTCCAAGTCAAAAGGTCACTTAGCAGAAGCTCACGTGTGCCCAGGTGGAGGGTTGGTGGTCCTGGACGGTTCAGCCAGTGAACTCCAACTAGATAGTGTGGCGGACTCCAAGTTCCTAGAAAATAATTCCAGCAAAGGTCTTACTGTTTAGGCTTTGTGCCACTTGGAAGATGAGCAAGTCTTGTAGACGACCTTGATTCCTGAAGATAGGGAAAATGAATGTTACTAAGGATAACCCACGGTTTCAGAGCTACGAGCAAGAGGAGCAAGAAGACTGGAGTGAGTTGTCATTTCCTTCTCCAGGAGATCTTCCTGACCCAGGAATGGAATCCGCATCTCCTGCATTGGCAGGCAGATTCTTTACCACTGAGCCACCTGGGAAGCTCTCTATATGGAGGCAGGTAGGTATGTACTGAAGGTAGGCACCAGGCATAAAGCTGACGTGAAGGCACTGTTGGGCTCTTTCAGGTCAGAGCGTGAAGTGTCCGGAAAGCCTTAACCGAGGACCTGACTCAGAAGCTGAGCCCTGAAGAACGAGTGACAGTTCCCCAGCTAAACGAGGTGGGGTTGGGAGGGTTGGCAATGATGGGAAGGGTGAGCCTTTTAGAAAGTACAGAGCGTGCAAAGGCCAAGAGACAGAAGAGCATGGCCCTCTTTGAGAATTACAAATCGTTCTGTGTGTAAGAGCAGAGAGTCTGGTGGGAATGGGAGGGCGTGAATGTCAGGAAAGATGAGTCAGAAGCTGTCAGAGGCCTGAGGAGACATGCAGAGGCTTAGATGTTTTGTGTTATGAGCAATGGTGAGCTCTGGAAACTTTGTGAACAGAAGCATTCTGGTCACTATATTGCTGATGGGACATTACTACTGCAGAAGTGCTTATTAACTCTGTGTGTGTGTATGTGTGTGTGTGTGTGCGTGTGCATGTTTTCTCACTCAGTTGTGTCTAACTCTTTGGGACCCTATGAGCCTGTAGCCTGCCATGGACAGGTTCCTTTGTCCGTGGGATTTTCCAAGCAAGAGTACTGGAGTGGCTTGCCATTTCCTACTCCAGGGGATCTTCCCCACCGAGGGATTGAGCACAAGTCTCTTGCATCTCCTACATTGGCAGGCAGATTCTTTATCACTGCCCCGCTTAGGAAGCCCGTGCTTATAAACTTGATATTCATAATTATTTTTATTCGTTTTGATATTTAGAAACATGCCTAATGTGAAAAAAGTTAAAATAATCAGGCCACATGTAGACACACTTTGTCTTTTCCCTGACACTTTTCTGGGAGGTGGTTGTAGTAGCAGAGGGCTTACATTATTCTGTGCTCTTGTTTAGCTTGTTTACTCTTTATATTCAGTTTTATTTTCCTTCTCTTCTTCTTCCTCTCCTTCAAATATCCCATTTTTAAAACAAAACTTCTGAAGCACTAGTGAATTTTTTCCTGTTGTGATAGTGGGGGAAATGACTAAGCTTTTGTGACCAGCCTGTACCTGGAAGGATGGCTAGAGTCAGTTTCAGTCTGGGGGCAGGGGTGATGAAATGGGAGTGAGGCTGAGTACAAAACATGCTGGGCACTCAGCTGTAGACAGGGAAGAGGATGGAGGAGATTTGGAGTCCAAGAGCTGGGATCCCAGATTACCTTCAGAGTCTGGGCCTCTGCTGCTTTGCAGCTCAAAGCAGGATGTCCCAATAAGCACAGACATTAGAACCAGCCTGATAGGAGGAGGAAATGTTCCAGGGGAATGATGCCAGATATATAGAAGTAGGCATGATCTTTTTGGTTTATTGGATCAGTTCCCAACCATGCAGGTAAGGGTTCTAAGCAAGATCGGTGGTCTTGATAGAGAAGTAGTATATTAGACCTAGATACTAGGTAAAAACCCAAGGAGTATGGTGGCGGTTTGTTGACTGCTTGGGGACAGCCTCATTTCTGGCACTCTGGCTAAGGGCTCTATTGGCAGGATGGTGAGATTTCAGCTCACTGGATGGTAGGAATGAGTTTGCTGATTTCCTTCCTCTGTCAGGTAAAACAGCAGCTGGGCCAAAGGACAAACTGTGATGTGTGAGTCTCAGCAGAAATAATGCCTAGACAGTGTTGTTTTTCTAGTAGTAAGCAAACTGAAAAAATAGAAGTGTGCATGCCAAAGGGAGTGATTTTATAGTTCCATGCTTTCCTGTATGTTTAGGAATGATCCTCTGTAGCAAGAAATACATGTCTTTCAGTTTTGAACTTCCAAAAGGCTTCTCTCATTTTTTAAAAGTACAGTTCCATTGAGAGAGAGAGAAATTTTCAGAATTAATATTGCCAAATCATGGGGAGAGGGAGAAGGGGGATGGCCAGGGAAGGGGTAGAATATGAAGGCCGGAAGGCAAAGTGTTGATTGCTACTTACTCTATGGACTATGACTCCCAGAATGCATAGAGTGAAAATTTATTGGAACAAAATTTACATATTTATAACAAAATGCAGTTTAGAAAAAGTAGCTAAATGTGCTAGCATCTGTTTTCTTTGTTGATGTTGCAATATTATATAAGCTCTGAATCTTACCACATTTGTGGCTCTTATCTAAGAGTGCGTACCACCTGGGTTGGGAGGAGGAAGATGAAATTGGGGAAGTAAATGATTGGAAGTGTCCTGAAAGAAACCAACTAGATGTTTTGTTCAAGTCAGCAGAATCTGAGAAAACTTATTATGTAGTAAATTGAGGATTGGGTCAGAAATGTTCTGACATGCATCTTCCCCTCTTCTGCCACAACCTATAGTGATTATATCACTTCTCTTGACCTCTTCTTCTTCTCCCACTTGTTTTGTTGAGGTTACCTGAGTTCACTGTCCCTGGAAATGGACCAAACAGATGGGCAAGCAATGTGGTGAATTTAAAGACACATCTATTCTCTGGGAAGCGGGCAGGAGAGGAGAAGATAGGTATATTAGCTATCCACTCAGCATAACAAATTATACCAACATTTAGCAGCTGAAAAGAGTCATTTATTATCTCACACCATCCCTGAGATTCGGGAATTGAGAACAGTGTAGTTGAGTGGTTCTGGCTCAGAGTCTCTGATGGAGTTGCAATCAAGGCAGTCAACTGAGGCCACCATCATTTGAAGCTGGGACTGACACCACTTCTAAAATGGCTTACTTATGCAGCAATTGACTGGAGGCCTCAGGTCCTCACCCTTGAAACTCTCCTCAAACCATGAAACTGGCTTCTCCCAGAGTGACTCTTAAGAGAGAGACGAAGACAGAAGCTGCAGGGTTTTGTTATGACCTAGGCTTGGAAGTGAAGCAGTATCACCTCCGCTGGAAGTCATCAGAAAATCCCATCCCACACTCAAAGTAAGGGAAATTAAACTCCACTTCTTGAAAGAAACAATATCAAAAACGCATTGGCATGTTTTAAAATATATACTGGTTAGTATAAAATAGATAAACAACAAGGTCTACTGTATAGCACAGGGAATTATACTCAGTATCCTGTGCTAAGTGTGTGAGTTGCTCAGTCATGTCTGACTCTTTGTGACCCCATCAACTGTACCCTGCCACATCCGAGGAATTCTCCAGGCAAGTATACTGGAGTGAGTTGCCATTTCCAACTCTAGGGGATCTTCCTGAACCAGTTATCCAACCCAGGTGTCCCGCATGTCCTGTGATAAACCATATTGGAAAAGAATATGAAAAAGAATGTATATAACTGAATCACTTTGCTGTATAGCAGAAGTTAATGCAGCACTGTAAATCAACTGTACTTCAGTAAAATAAATTTAAAAAATTAAACTAGGGCAGTATGTGTAGACCTGCTTAGGGGCTGGGACAAAGCTATAGGTAATGGCTCATTCTGCAAACAGCAGCATCATCTGTAATGAAAGACCAGAGTTCATGGGTCATCACAAATAGGGAAAGGGCTTGTTGGAGAAAATTTATTGAGCACGTTATTTCACTTGACTAATTATTCTAGGCTCCAGGATTATAGCTGAAATTGCATGTCTTACATAATTCAGGTATCTCTATTCAATAACAAGTAAACAGATTTTATCCAGTTTTTGGAATAATTAATATATACAAATGATGAAAGATGTAAAAGGTACAAAAGTTTATGGTTGCAAAGTAAGTCTCTCTTTTTTCCTGGAGATCAATTGGTTGCCGTGGTGAAAAATCTGAGTGCCTGTTTCTCCAAACCCTTGATAATACAATAAGTTATCCACCTGATGTTTGCCCATTTTATGTGAACAAAATGGTCTGCAGTTGTACTTTAATTTCTATTTCTCTTATTATAAATGAGGTTGGACTTCATTTTAATGCTTAAAATTCCCTCATTTATTTTGCTACCAACTACGTATACTTAATTTTGCCGACTTTTTATTTGGGCTTGTCTTTTTTTCTCATTAATAACTTGAAGTTCTTTAGCCATTAAAGAAATTAGCTCTTTACAAGAATGTGAGTGGCACATATTTATTTCCAATGTGTCATTTGTTTTTTGACTTTTTAATTTTTTTTTTTTCTCTCTCTCTCTCTTTTTTTTTTTGCTGTTTAGTAGTTTAAAAACTATCCATTTTTATATGGTCACATTCATCAGTTTTTGTTTTACTTACAGCTTTGTGCTTGCATCATTCTTAGTCTTCCCACAGTAAGGTTATTAAGAATTCTCCTATGGTTTCTTTGAGTGTTATTATGGTTTAATTTTTTGCATTTTAATTTTGGTTGAATTGATTCTTTTAATGCTTTACAGTGTACTAAAGTATAATTGTTGTATAAAATACTAAATTTGTGTCCATTTCATTTATGATTCAGATATTTCTCTTTTATTGTCAGTTTTCTCATTTGCAAAATAGGGATAATAAATATTTACTGAGTACCATCTATGGCTTTTGGTAGAAAGATTGAAAGCTAAATCTGAATTTTCTTTCTCATTACTTAGAAGCCTTCATCCATCATTTTATTTTTGTTTCAATGGGAGAATTAAGACTAACATGGATTACAAGGTAGTTTGCTTTAATGAGACAAACCCAGATTCAAATTAACTATTTCATGTATGCCTGCATCGGGGCTTCTGCTTTCTCTTATAATGTTCAACTGAACTATTTTCAACAATGTACATCCACAGCTATCACTGTGGAAATAATTTTGGCGACCTATAAAACCAAACAGGGAAATGTCTTAGATCATGAATGTTACAGACAAAATGTTAGTCTTTAGTTGGTTATTTGGAAATCAAAATGATATTCCACTGAAACAATATTTTAAATGTTGGTTAGGTTCTTGGGCCTTATCACAAATCCCACATTTATATATTATATGATTAGGATAGGAAGAACGGTGCTATCAATTACACATAACAGTATTTTATAATACTATTTTTCTGGCAAAGTATAATACATCTGATGGTAACTTAGGAAACTCAAAATACATCTTCTCAAGCTCCCACAGTAGTAATGAGGCTCCCTCGTGGAGGTATGTGCATTGGGGAATAATTGTAGACTCCAGAAAGACATTCTGGTCAGAAGATTGCATCTTTGTATTAAGGAAAGTAATTTTTGTAATATTTGATAGTTGTGCTAAATGGGATACCTAGAGAAATTATCTTCAGTGTAGAATTTCAGAGGTATACAATTTTTTGCTTTCAGTACATGGCCATATACTCAAGGAGCCTTCTTGAGTACAGCCAGAAAAGCTGGAATCTAGAACTTGGTCAGCTATATAAGGCAAGGAGATAGAGTGAGAGTGGTGGGGAGGGTGAACCTAGCTTTGGGATATGGAAAGTTGCTGAGCGCCGAAGAATTGATGTTTTGAACTGTGGTGTTAAGAGAACACTCTTGAGAGTCCCTTGGACTGCAAGGAGATCCAACCAGTCCATCCTAAAGGAGATCAGTCCTGGGTGTTCCTTGGAAGGACTGATGTTGAAGTTGAAGCTCTAATACCTTGGCCACTTGATGCAAAGAGCTGACTCATTTGAAAAGACCCTAATGCTGGGAAAGATTGAAGGCAGGAGGAAAAGGGGATGACAGAGGATGATTGGATGGCATCACTGACTCAATGGATATGGGTTTGGGTGGACTCCGGGAGTTGGTGATGGACAGACAGGGAGGACTGGCGTGCTGCACGGTTCATGGGGTCGCAAAGAGTCGGGCACGACTGAGCGACTGAACTGAACTGAAGCTGTGGAAGTTACTTAGTAGAATACAGTGTCTATAGGTATAGAAAAAGTATGTATTGAGAGTGACATATGAAATGGCAGGGTCACCTTTCTAAAAAATTGGATTATTTACAAAGGGGGATAAGAAGTTTACATAGGCAAGCTACTACTTTAGGGACGTTTGCTAACGTGAAACAGGGTCGTAGCCACCTAGTAGGTTTCAAAGGAAGGAAGGTCCTCGGAAAGATAAGGAGGTGGATCTCCAAGACAGATCCCGTCATACACAGAAAGAAGATAGTAATCTAGCTGTCAGGCCTGGAGGCAAGATGAGAACTGAAGCTGAGGAACCAGGAAAAAATCTGTTAAAGCCTGAGATCAGCCAAAGGGGCGAAATGATGTTGAGCCCCATGCTGATGGTTTAGAGCTAGTTAATCCTCCATATCTATGGTTGAGACCTATCGTAGGAACTAGAGCAAACAGAGGTGGAGGTAAGAATGAAAGTGGTCTAACTGTTGGGCAAGGAGGGAACAGAAGCCAGGGGGAGAAAAAGACAGTTTTCTACCACTGGAAAGGTGGCTGTTTTTCACAGAACTACCTATTCTGATGCATTGTTTAGTATCAGATATATATTTGTGGAAAAGGTCAGTTTTCATTCCAGTCCCAAAGAAAGGCAATGCCACAGAATGTTCAAACTACTGCACAATTGCACTCATCTCACATGCTAGTAAAGTAATGCTCAAAATTCTCCAAGCCAGGCTTCAGCAATATGTGAACCGTGAACTTCCTGATGTTCAAGCTGTTTTAGAAAAGGCAGAGAAACCAGAGATCAAATTGCCAACATCCTCTGGATCATGGAAAAAGCAAGAGAGTTCCAGAAAAACATCTATTTCTGCTTTATTGACTATGCCAAAGCCTTTGACTGTGTGGATCACAATAAACTGTGGACGATTCTGAAAGAGATGGGAATACCAGACCACCTGATCTGCCTCTTGAGAAATTTGTATGCAGGTCAGGAAGCAACAGTTAGAACTGGACATGGAACAACAGACTGGTTCCAAATAGGAAAAGAAGTTCGTCAAGGCTGTATATTGTCACCCTGTTTATTTAACTTCTATGCAGACTACATCATGAGAAACGCTGGGCTGGAAGAAACACAAGCTGGAATCAAGATTGCTGGGAGAAATATCAATAACCTCAGATATGCAGATGACACCACCCTTATGGCAGAAAGTGAAGAGGAACTAAAAAGCCTCTTGATGAAAGTGAAAGTGGAGAGTGAAAAGGTTGGCTTAAAGCTCAACATTCAGAAAATGAAGATCATGGCATCTGGTCCCATCACTTCATGGGAAATAGATGGGGAAACAGTGGAAACAGTGTCAGACTTAATTTTTCTGGGCTCCAAAATCACTACATATGGTGACTGCAGTCATGAAATTAAAAGACGCTTACTCCTTAGAAGGAAAGTTATGACCAGCCTAGATAGCATATTCAAAAGCAGAGACATCACTTGTCAACAAAGGTTCGTCTAGTCAAGGCTATGGTTTTTCCTATGGTCATGTATGGATGTGAGAGTTGGACTGTGAAGAAGGCTGAGCATCGAAGAAGTGATGCTTTTGAACTATGGTGTTGGAGAAGACTCTTGCGAGTCCCTTGGACTACAAGGAGATACAACCAGTGCATTCTGAAGGAGATGAGCCCTGGGATTTCTTTGGAAGGAATGATGCTAAAGCTGAAACTCCAGTACTTTGGCCACCTCATGCAAAGAGTTGACTCATTGGAGAAGACTCTATGCTGGGAGGGATTGGGGGCAAGAGGAGAAGGGGATGATAGAGGATGAGATGGCTGGATGGCATCACTGACTGGATGGATGTGAGTCTGGGTGAACTCCGGGAGTTGGTGATGGACAGGGAGGCCTGGCGTGCTGCAATTTGTGGAGTTGCAAAGAGTCGGACATGACTGAGCGACTGATCTGATCTGATCTGATCAAATATATACTTGTGCCATGATCATTTAATGTTTTTGCCCATGAGGAAAAAGTTATACATGTATAGTATTTCTCAATGAAATTTGTGAATGTAGCAAATGTAATGGCAATTACGAAAGGTTGGCTAATGAATTTATAAATAGTATTTACAGGGGAGCAAATCTATTAGAAAATGAGCCATCAAAAGAGAATGAAGTTTGTTTTCACTCATTTGGAATCAAGTTCCAAATGATAGTTTGTAATGAAAGTCAAATTGTATTTTACCCTTGGATACATTAGTGCATGCTATCAATAATCTCTACTTCATTTCCCCTGGGTCTTCTGGCTGGAAAGTAGGCAGGATGATGACAAGAAACAAAAATGCAAGGTAAACTGCAACTAAGAATGTGATATATTTCAAATGTCAATATAAGAATGATATAAATATCTCAGTTGCAAAAATAAATGGTAACCCTGGTTAGTATACAGTATTTTAAATATGTGAAAACTGATGAAAAATTTGAATACATTTCATGCCAAAGAACAAGTTCTCAGGATGTTATCAGTGGAAAGGGCCACATCAGCAGACTGCAGGGGCATCTGTCCTTGCAGGTGAGAACTGCAGAAAAATTCAGTTTTAGAAAGCGAATTAGCAAGTTCACATGGTTAAGACCTAACCACATTTCTAGACGCAAATTAACAAAGCATGGCCTTAACATGGAAAAGTTGAGGTCACTCTTTGGAATCTGGGAAGACATTTGCAGTGGAAAGACTGGGGTTTTTTTAGAAAGTTATTTTAATACTTTTTTAAAAAGAAGATTGGGTATGAAAATACATGATACTAGATGAGTATACATTAAAATGTTGATATTATAGCATGTGATTGACTGGAATACAAACCCTGAGGTTTTTAAGACTGGCTATGTAAAATCAACCTGTGATTTCTAATTATGCTGCCTAGTTTATGCAAACTTGATAATCCCTCTAAATCTGCTAAACTTTAGGCTGAGATCTACCATGAGTAATTCAGTATTGTGTTCTGTGTATGCTCCAGAATTCACCACAATAGCCTAATTTGTTCAATATAAATTTTTCATTAAAAAAGATAATAGTGATCAGTGACTTGTAATAAAGCCATAGATCTAGATTTGTTTTTTAAAATAGATTTATAACACTCCTGGGGGCTTCCCTAGTGGCTCAGATGGTAAAGAGTCTGCCTGCAATATGGGAGACCTCGGTTCGATCCTTGGGTTGGGAAGATCCCCTGGAGAAGGAAATGGCAACCCACTCCAGTATTCTTGCCTGGAGAATTTCATGGACAGAGAAGCCTGGTGGGCTGCAGTCCATGGGATCACAAAGAATCAGACATGACTGAGTGATCAAGACACACACACACATATGATACTCGTGATAATACATCTGTGTTATTTTTAATTAGGTTATGATACACACACTGGTTTCTGATAATTGAAGTTCAAAGAAGTGAAGTGCTTTTTTCAAAATTACAGAATGACAGACTAGAACTCAAATGTGCAAATTCATACATAATCATTCTACTAAATCTTGTTTCTCTTCCCTGTCTTTAAAGAACTAGAAGGATCTTTATAGGAAGTTGATAGGAACTGAAAGACCTGGAATATATAATCATGAGACAGAAAGAAATTTCCAGAACTAACTTTTACTCCAATAAATTTATTGCTGAAAGGTTAAAAGATAAAACTAAGTTTATATGCAATTGTTTTGATTTATTATTTGTCATTTTGCAAGTTACCTCATTTCTACTTCTGTTTTTCATTTGTAAAATGGAGATAACCATGGTGCTTATCTCACAGGGTTGTGGTGATGGCTTAATAATATAAAAGGCTTGGGATGGTACTTGGCACATGATAAGTGTTCAATAAATAGCAAACATTACCACTATGGGTTTCCCTGATGGCTCAGACAGTAAAGAATCTGCCTGCATGCAGGAGACCTGGGCTTTATCTCTGGCTTGGAAAGATCCCCTGAAGAAGGAGATGGCTACCCACTCCAGTACTCTTGCTTGGAGAATTCCATGGACAGAGGAGCCTGGGCAGAGGGCAGTGGGGAGGGGGTGGGGTGGGTAAGCACTACATGCCAAGCCCTATTGTACCCTTAGTGTACATGATTTTATTTGATCCTTACAATATCCTTGGAGGATAAGTATTATTATACTTTTCCCATATGGTAGATGAAAAAAGTTTGGTAAATGGCAACCATTTGTGTGGCTAACAAGACTAAGAGTCAAGGTTCAAATCTAGGGCTATGTAATTGTATAATCAGATCAGATCAGTCGCTCAGTCGTGTCCGACTCTTTGCGACCCCATGAATCGCAGCACGCCAGGCCTCCCTGTCCATCACCAACTCCCGGAGGTCACTCAGACTCACGTCCATCGAGTCAGTTAGGGGCTGGCAAAATAAGAATGTTTAATACTTTTAAAGGGTTGTTTTAAAAATGAGAAGAAAACTATTCAAAGTCTATAATATTTACATCTGAATATTTACAGAACATATTTGCTGACTGCTGTTCTAGAGCTATTTTTCCTTCTATCCTGGTAAGTTAGTCTGCCTCTTGGAAACCAGATGCTGATTGTAACTGAAAAAAATGTTCACATTTTCATTTACTCAACAGACACTTATGTGGCTCTTGATAGGTGTGCGTCATTTGTATAGGTGCTGGTCTAGAAAAATAAATGAGACAAGGACATTGCATCAAGAAGTTTATAGTCCTGTAGAATCAGAGAGACCACTGATAACCATAGGACAGTTGGCAGGTGTTCTAGTCCAGTATCACAGTGTTCTGTGGGAGCACATGGAAGGGACCTTGAGTGTGGACTTCAGAGGTCAGCTATCTCTTCCTGGAAGAACTAGTAGTTAACATTAGTTCCACAGTTTTAGTGTAAGGGTGGATACTGGGTATTCTATATAAATGGAGCAGCAAACAACAGAAATGCCCAAAGATGAAAAAAGATTAGAATATGAAGAGTTAAAAATGTGGCCAAAATTTAAGGTATGGGAAGAGAAGTGGGAAGGGGTGCCTGGCAAGAGATCAGGCTAGAAGAGAAGGCAGGGTATGAAGTATAACTATCTTTCATGGCATACAAAGGTGTTTGGCATTTATCCAAGACTACGAACCCTGTAAGATTATGGAATTATTGGCAACTTTAAGAAGGAAAGTGAGATATTAATATTTTCATTTTAGATTGATCCTTTTGAAAGCAGCATTGGGGGGATTGTACTTGGGGGATCAAGAGTGAAGGCAAAGCTAACAGTCATGGAATAAAAGAGATTGGATTTACCCTTCTGTCTTAATCAACCATAAAACTGAATAAAAAAATATAAAAGTCAATCTTTCAGACACCAGGTGACAGGCAGCACAGGACAGTGAATCCTGAGGAAAGGGAAACGAAGGAGGTAAGCCCCACGACTGTGCAGGATTTCTTTCTGGGGGCACATTCAACACTGCAGAGCAGAGAGGAACAGTTGTCTTACATAAATGAGCAGATGGATTTAGATAGTTTCGGAAGTCTGAGGTGTTTGTAAATGATGGGGCAGAATAAGGAGCTATGTAGGGAAAGAATTCTAGAAATACATATATGGGGGCTTGTGAGTCTTTGAAAAATATTAGGACGTGCATGAATAAGGTGAAACTATGCAAGACTGGACAAATAACAACTAGAAATTTGTGAGTTGAACAGGTTTCCACAACTCACCCAGGCCTGGGAATTATTTATATTAGTACCAGATAGAATGAAGAGCCCTCATTGGTCTCTTGAGGATTGCTGTAGTGAGTCTAGAAGGGCTGCATTTTACTAGTAGGGTAAATTATTACTGGAGTAAATGTTCTGTGTGTGTGTGTGTGTTCTCAGTCCCTCAGTTGTATCTGACTCTTTGTGATCCCGTGGACTGTAGCCCACCAGGATCCTCTGTGCATCCAGTTTTCTAGGCAAGAATATTGGAGCAAGTTGCCATTTCCTATTCCATAGGATCTTCCCGACCTAGGGATCGAACCCACATCTCTTGCAGCTTCCTGCATTGGCAGGCAGATTCTTTACTACTGAGCCACCTGAGAAGCCCAAATGTTCGTTCAGACCCACCCAAACAAAACTTAAAAACAAGCCTCAAAGTGATCTAAGTAAGTTAGTATTCTTAGAATAGAATAAATATCAACAAAAATGTTTTAAATTTATTAAGGTCTATTAGTCTCCACCATAAGAAACTAGGAAAAGAAGAAAAACCAAATGTAAATTAATTGTAAGGGAAAGAATTAAAAATGTAAGAGCAGAAATCAAAATACAAATAAATATTGAAGAAACTCATGATCCAAAGCCAAGTCTTTGACAACATGTCTAACTAAGTTGATGAAGGAAAAAGAGGGAAGACATAAATTGTCAGTATCAGGGATCGAAGAAGGACAATAACTATAGACCCTACAGACTTCAACTGGATAATAAGGGAATTTAAAAAATTATGACTGTAAAGTTGTCATCGAAAACAACCTGTGATGGCAGTAGCCATCCCAAAACAGCAAAATAGCAACAATAAAGCATTTATTGAATGATTTTCTGCGGCAGGTCCTGAATAGGCAAGGTAGAAATAAAGACCAGTCAGAGGTGTGAAGAGCAAAAGCATTAATTGCTCAGTCTTGTCTGACTCTCTGTGACCCCATGGACTGTAGCCCAACAGGTTTCTCTGTCCATGGAATTTTCCAGGCAAGACTGTTGGAGCAGGTAGCCGTTCCATTCTCCAGGCGATCTTCCTGACCCAGGGATGGAACCAGATATCTTGCACTACAGGCAGATTCGTTACCACGTGAGCCACCAAGCAAGGTAGAAATAAAGACCAACCAAAAGAGGAAAGCAAATGCTATTTTATTCAGAGTTGCCTACACCAAGAGAGCCAATCACTATTAATTGCATTTTGGCAGACACTCAAAGACAGGCAGAAGAGTCGGAGAACTTAATACTGGATAAAAAGGAAATCTTCAGATATGTCCTAACTGGAGGCTATTGGCATGGGGAAGCTATAGGCTGAATAGCTAGAAGCAAAACATTCTACATGATTAATTCAGGGTGAAAATTTTACTTACTCTGGTTTATCCTAAGTTGGAAGCAGGGACAGAAAATAAGGAAACTGTCAGTTATTAATCAAGTCCTGGACATTCGAAGCTGGTTGTTAGAGAAGTAATTGTTCAGCTTCCTGGATAGTTACTAGAGATAACTGTCTGATGGATGGTAAGCTGGCTTCCTCTCCTACTTATTGTGAATAAGGGGGTTGATTTTTTGGCCAGGTTTTGAGTCAAAGTTCTGTTTTCACATATGGTCTGGCCATCATCTGTTTGTGTATTCAGTGCCTTAGTAATAAATTATATAGTGATACACTCTTCTGAGTGTATAATGAAAAGAGTGATTCAGTCCTCTTGGGGATATTTGAGAAGACTTCACACTAAAGGCAATATTTTAGATAAATCTTGAAATCTAAGGCAGAGGGAATATGAAAAGAAATTGCTACCAGAGATTACAACATTTGCAAAGAAACAAACAGGCAAGTAGTGTTCGGGAAGCAGTGACCTTTGAGAGAAGCTTGGGCCTAGGAGGGTGGGGGAGCAAACGATGAGCCAGGAAAGAAAGCTTGGAATCAAAATGTCATGGACTATAAATGCTATTCCAAGACATAACCTTATGGACTCCAGAGAAGAGAGGAATGGTCGCCAGCCAACACTTATTAGACTTGTGTTTTAGGAAGATAATTTTTGTGACAGGAGAAAATGTGCATGAGGTGTGTCAGGAAACTGGAAGCTTGTGTGCAAACTAGGACAATATTTTATAGATTGAAAGAAGTGGTGGTGAAAACCTTGATCGGGGCAGAGACAGTAAGGATGCAGCAGAGGGCAGATAAAGATGACCAGGGCAGCATTTTGGACACAGAAGGAGTGCTCTATAAATATTATGTTTCTGAATAGATAAATGGAATATCTAGGCAATGGAATGAATAGGGCTTTATGACTGATTGATATAACATAAAGATTGAAAAGACCCAAGAACAATGAAAGTTTTTAGCTTCATGACTATACAGCCATGCATAGACCAAAGTATGAAAAATAGGGAGTATGGTAGTTTATGGGTGAGGACGTTAAGTTCAACTCCAGATGTGTCTCTGGGACTTATAAAGTTGGAGTTGTTGTTTAGTCGCTAAGTTGTGTTCAACTTTTTGTGACCCCATGATGCCAGGCTTCCCTATCCTTCATTATTTCCTGGAGTTTGCTTAAACTCATGTCCATTGAGTCAAGTGATGCCATCCAACCATTTAATCCTCCTTCTCATCCTGCCCTCAATCTTTCCCAGCAGCAGAGTCTTTTTCAGTGAATCGGCTCTTTGCATCAGGTGGCCAAAAGATTGGAGCTTCAGCTTCAACATCAGTCCTTCCAGTGAATATTCAGGACTGATTTCCTTTAGGATTGACTGTTTTGATCTTGCTGTCCAAGGGACTCTTACGAGCCTTCTCCAGCACCACAGTTCTAAAGCATCGGTTCTTTGACACTCAGCCTTCTTTATGGTCCATACATGACTTCTGGAAAAACTATACCTTTGACTATGTGCACTTCTGTCAGCAAAGTGATGTCTCTGCTTTTTAATACATTGCCTAGGTTTGTCATAGCTTTTCTTCCAAGGAGCAAGCATCTTTTAATTTCATGGCTGCAGTCACCATCCACAGTGATTTTGGAGCCCAAGAAAATAAACTCTGTCTCTGTTTTCCCCATTTATTTGCCATGAAGTGATGGGACCAGATGCCATGAACTTAGTTTTTTGAATGTTGAGTCATAAGCCAGCTTTTTCACTCTCGTCTTTTCACCCTCATCAAGACACTTTCTAGTTCCTCTTTGCTTTCTGCCATTAAAGTTCTATTATCTGCATATCTGATGTTGTTTATATTTCTCCCCGCAATCTTGATTCCAACTTGTGCTTCATCCAGCCTGGCATTTTGCACGGTGTACTCTGCATATAAGTTAAATAAGCAGGGTGACAGTATACAGCTTTGATGGACTTCTTTCCCAGTTTTTAACAGTCTGTTGTTCCCTGTCCAGTTCTAACTGTTGCTTGTTGTCCTATATACAGGTTTCTCTGGAGGCAGGTAGGGTGGTCTGGTATTCCTATCCCTTTAAGACTTTTCCACAGTTTGTTGTGATCTACACAGTCAAAGGCTTTAGGGTAGTCAGTGCAGCCGAAGTAAATAGATTTTTTGGAATTCCCTTGCTCTTTCTATGATCCAACAGATGTTGACAATTTGATCTCTGATTCCTCTGCTTTTTTAAAATCTAGCTTGTACATCTGGAAGTTTTAGTTTCATGTACTACTGAAGTCTAGCTTGAAGGATTTTGAGCATGATCTTGCTAGCATGTGAAATGAGTGCAATTGTATGGTAGTTTGAACATTCTTTGGCATTGCCTTTCTTTGAGATTGGAGTGATTTTGGCAATGAGGTGTGGATGTAGGCATTGGGGGTCACTGGTAGCACATATGGAGTTGTTGGAATCATATGAAGGAATAAGATAATAGAAGAGGAAACAGCAGTTAGTCAATTAAAAACTCTCCTCATTTTAAACTGTTAAAAACTGACTCTTCTTTGGAATATCCCCTTTAGATTGCTGAATACCCAGATCAGCCATTCTGGAGGTAGGGAGATGAACTTTGAGAAAAACTGCAGAAATCAGGTTGTCTAGAGTGTAGAGAATTCTGTGGCTCTGATTTTGAAGCATGGACTACGAGTAGGTGAATGACTTTGTGGCATGTGGGGACCTGTGTTGGAACCCAAACTCACCAAATTTCTGTGACTTTCACCATGTTACTTCTTTGAGCTCCATACTTAGGTTAGTTGTATCTACTTTAGAGAACTTTTATGGTTAAATGAGACAATTCTAATATATATATATATATATATATATATAATGCATATATTGGTCCATTCTGAAGGAGATCAGCCCTGGGATTTCTTTGGAAAGAATGATGCTAAAGCTGAAACTCCAGTACTTTGGCCACCTCATGCGAAGAGTTGACTCATTGGAAAAGACTCTGATGCTGGGAGGGAATGGGGGCAAGAAGAGAAGGGGACGACAGAGCATGAGATGGCTGGATGGCATCTCTGACTCGATGGACGTGAGTCTGAGTGAACTCCAGGAGTTGGTGATGGACAGGGAGGCCTGGTGTGCTGCGATTCATGGGGTGGCAAAGAATCGGACACGACTGAGTGACTGATCTGATCTGATATAGTAGTCCCTAGCATATAGTTTTTGTTCAATAAATAGAAGTTATTATTATGAAAGGAGATAGAAGAGTAACATAATTTTGCAACATATAAATTGTTTATATTATGAAGATAATCATATAGACTTAATGTTTTCCCTTATCCCTTCCCCACTCAGGAAAAAAGTATTTTGCTCCAATAAAATTGATTATAGCTTTTAAGGAGAAGAATTTTTTAAAACCTCCAAAATGATATTTCTTTGCTTCTGCATATAATCTTGTCATCATTAAAAATTATTCTTAGAATTATCTCATAGCACCCAAGCATTTATTGGGTGCCCACCACATGTCAGTTACTGTGCTTGGCATCTGAATCCAAAGGTAAATAAGGGTGCTTCTCTAGAGAAATTCATTCACTCGATAAAATATTCACTTAGTATCTACTAAAGGTGTGGAAATGCAGCAGAGAATAAAGGCTTTGCCAGGCTTCATCTAGGTGTAAGGAGAGGCAAGAGAACAAAAAACAGATAAATAAAGAAGGTAAATGTAGATGGTATTTAATGAAGAAAAGAATAAAGAAATTATAGGTAGAGGGTAATTAGATGAGACCAGGTGACCCCTCTAGGGGTGGGGTGAGGTAGAGGAGCACGACAAAATGAAAGGAAAGTCACTCAGTCACGTCCAATCCAGGCCAGAATATTGGAGTGGGTAGCCTTTCCCTTCTCCATGGGATCTTCCCAACTCAGGGATCAAACCCAGGTCCCCCACATTTCAGATGGATTCTTTACCAGCTGAGCCATAAGGGAAGCCCAAGAATACTGGAGTGGGTAGCCTATCCCTTCTCCAGTGGATCTTCCCAATCCAGGAATAGAATTGGGATCTCATGCAGTGTAGGTGGATTCTTTACCAACTCAGCTACCAGGAAAGCCCAAGAAGCATGACAGTAATGAGTGAAATAATTATTATGAACCCATCTATTGCACAGTTGGGGGCAAAGGAAATTATAGACATCACAAAAGCAGCCCAAGTAGGGAGGAAAAGCTAACAATACTTTGGAAATAAATTACTTTTGAATAAGATTTTAGACATTTTAGAGGTTTTATATATTCATATCTTTTAGTTTGCCCTCATTCTTGAACTAGGGGTAAACTTTAATACAGGGGAAAAAATCAGCTTTCTTAGGTTCTTCCAAATATACACTTTGGATAAACATTTTGATTGCAGATTAACCTCAGGAATGTTGGATATAATTTTTGTTGTAAGTGAGATTTTTGTGTCAGTAAATCCCCAACCAAATAAATTTTCATCCTCTAGATCTTTAAAATCGAGGTTGAGTGTTTTAAGACTCTTAATTATCCAACCAACATTTAGAATCTAAATGGAACTGGAAAGTACCATCTTGTCTAAGTCACTCTTATTTTGCAGAAGGTGGAATGGAAATAACAGAAAACAAAGTAACAGAAAGTAAAAACAATAATAATTAACAGAACACAAACAGAAACTTTGGCTCCATTATCACCAAATCCAGTGATTGAGATCTTTCCAGTTTTCTCATCCATTCAGTGAACTAGGACTTCTGATGTTCCAGGCACTGTATTAGACTCTCAGTGACCAGAGGAGTTAGAAGTTATTTGCAGGAAATCACTCTTATGTCCTGAAACTTTGTAGACTGGCAAAAGATGTCTTCGTTAGGCAAGTTATAGTTAAAAGCTCTCAAATACAATAGGCATTCTAGAAAATGTCAAGTTGACACATTGGAAGAAGCCTCTGTACGTACTTGTTCTTTATCCTTCTGCATAAAGATTTTTACGCGTAGTATTTTAAGGGAGAAAGCTTTGGTATTATAGATTTTGAGTTACAAGGCAAACTATGAAAAGTTTCTGAGCTTCAGTTTCTAGAGACAAATTGTGACGAGTCACCAGCCCAGTGCTAGGAATATATAGTAGACACTCAATGAATGTTTGCCTTTTATTTTCTTTTGTAACTTTATGTTTCTGACAAGATGAAAATATGCTTGTGGAAGTATTTGTCAGATGGCACTGGCAAGTAGAACTGTAAGATCTAATCTATTAACTCATAAAAATTTTTTACTGAATATAAAGATTAATCTGAAATTTGTTTTTTTACAAATATTATTACTCAGTTATTTCGGTTAATATACTGATAATTATCCTTCTGTGATTGAAAACTGATTAGATTTGATTGATTTGTCTGAATCACTAAACTTCTTTTAACTTTGCTATACCAAACACAGACCAGTTTTATTTGTATTTCATCATTATTATGCTTGTTTAATTCATTGCTAAGTCCTTGGCACACAGTAAATGTTCCATAACTACTTAGGTGATGACTGAATGATAGTATTTACAATAGTTGTAAAATATATATGTATGTATTTTAGTTAAGATGTTCTGTTTCATTCTAGACTTTTAAAACCTATTTTAATTCTTTAGATAATAAGTGACTTTTAGGTCAGGAAGGGAATGGTAGATATATTAAAACCACTTTCCATCCTCTGAAACAAAAAATCAGGAGAATTATTTTTACAAATGTTAAATACAAGCTGTTCTGCTTCGAAGAAGAGAGGAAAATTGTCAGGGGCTAGGAAAGAGCTAACCAATTGATCAGATTGATTAGATTGGTCACAGAAAACTAACCAATCTAATCACATGGACAATGGCCTTGTCTAACTCAATGAAACTATGAGCCATGCCATGTAGGGCCACCCAAGACTGATGGGTCATGGTGGAGAGTTCTGACAAAATGTGGTCCACTGGAGACGATAATGGCAAACTACTTCAGTATTCCTGCCTTGAGAACACCATGAACAGTATGAAAATGCAAAAAAAATAGGACACTGAAAGTTGAAATTCCCAGGTCAGTAGGTGCCCAATATACTACTGGAGATCACTGGAGAAATAACTCCAGAAAGAATGAAGGGATAGAGCCAAAGCAAAAACAATACCCAGTTGTGGATGTGACTGGTGATGGAAGCAAGATCCAATGCTATAAAGAGCAATATTGCAGAGGATCCTGGAATGTTAGGTCCATGAATCAAGGCAAATTTGAAGTGATCAAACAAGAGATGGCAAGAGTGAACGTTGACATTTTAGGAATCAGCAAACTAAAATGGACTGGAATGGGTGAGTTTAACTCAGATGATCATTATATCTACTACTGTGGGCAAGAATCCCTTAGAAGAAATGGAGTAGCCATCATAGTCTACAAAAGAGTCCAAAATGCAATACTTGGATGCAGTCTCAGAAATGACAGAATAATCTCTTTGTCTCCAAGGCAAACCATTCAATAGCAAGGTAATCCAAGTCTATACCCTGACCAGTAACACTGAAGAAGCTGAAGTTGAGTGGTTCTCTGAAGATCTACAAGACCTTCTAGAATTAACACCCAAAAAAGATGTCCTTTTCATTATAGGGGACTGGAATGCAAAAGTAGGAAGTCAAGAAACACCTGGAGTAACAGGAAAATTTGGCCTTGGAATACGGAATGAAGCAGGGCAAAACTAATAGAGTTTTGCCAAGAGAACACATTGGTCATAGCAAACACCCTCTTCCAACAACACAAGAGAGGACTCTACACATGGACATCATCAGATGGTCAACACCAAACACAGCTTGATTATATTCTTTGCAGCCAAAGATGGAGAAGCTCTACACAGTCAGCAAAAACCAGACCAGGAGCTGACTGTGGCTCAGACCATGAACTCCTTATTGCCAAATTCAGACTTAAATTGAAGAAAGTAAGGAAAACCACTGGACCATTCAGGTATGACCTAAATCAAATCCCTAATGATTATAGAGTGGAAGTGAGAAATAAATTTAAGGGACTAGATCTGATAGACAGAGTGCCTGATGAACTATGGATGGAGGTTTGTGACACTGTACAAGAGACAGGGAGGAAGACCATCCCTAAGAAAAAGAAATGCAAAAATAGCAAAATGGCTGTCTGAGGAGGCCTTACAAATAGTTGTGAAAAGAAGAGAAGCGAAAAGCAAAGGAGAAAAGGAAGATATATCCATTTGAATGCAGAGTTCCAAAGAAGAGCAAGAAGAGATAAAAAAGCCTTCCTCAGTGATCAGTGCAAAGGAATAGAGGAAAATAATAGAATGGGAAAGACTAGAGATCTCTTCAAGAAAATTAGAGATACCAAGGGAACATTTCATGCAAAGATGGGCTCGATAAAGGACAGAAATGGTAGGGACCTAACAGAAGCAGAAGATGTTAAGAAGAAGTGGCAAGAATACACAGAACTATACAAAAAAGATCTTCATGATCCAGATAATCACAATGGTGTGATCACTCAACTAGAGCCAGAATCCTGGAATATGAAGTCAAGTGGGCCTTAGGAAGCATCACTATGAACAAAGCTAGTGGAGGTGATGGAATTCCAGTTGAGCTATTTCAAATCATAAAAGATGATGCTGTGAAAGTGCTGCACTCAATATGCCAGCAAATTTGGAAAACTCAGCAATGGCCGCAGGACTGAAAAACGTCAGTTTTCATTCCAGTCCCCAAAATGCTCCAACTACTGCACAATTGTACTCATCTCACATACTAGCAAAGTAATGCTCAAAATTCTCCAAGCCAGTTCAACAATACATGAATTGTGAACTTCCAGATGTTCGAGCTGGTTTTAGAAAAGGCAGAGGACCCAGAGATTAAATTGCCAACATCCCCCGGATCATCGAAAAAGCGAGTTCCAGAAAAACATCTATTTCTGCTTTACTGACTATGCTAAAGCCTTTCACTATGTGTATCACAATAAACTGTGGAAAATTCTGAAAGAGATGGGAATACCAGACCACCTGACCTGCCTCTTGAGAAATCTGTATGCAGGTCAGGAAGCAACAGTTAGAACTGGAACAACAGACTGGTTCCAAATAGGAAAAGAAGTACGTCAAGGCTGTATATTATCACCCTGCTTATTTAACTTATATGCAGAGTACATTATGAGAAACACTGAGCTGGAAGAAGCACAAACTGGAATCAAGATTGCTGGGAGAAATATCAATAACCTCATATATGCAGATGACACCACCCTAATGGCAGAAAGTGAAGAACTAAAGAGACTCTTGATGAAAGTGAAAGAGGAGGCTGAAAAAGCTGGCTTAAAGCTCAACATTCAGAAAACTAAGATCATGGCATCTGGTACCATCACTTTGTGCCAAATAGATGGGAAAACAGTGGAAAAAGTGGCAGACTTTATTTTTGGGGGTTCCAAAATCACTGCAGATGGTGATTGCAGCCATGAAGTTAAAAGACACTCCTTGGAAGGAAAGTTATGACCAACCTAGACACATATTAAAAAATAGAGACACTACTTTGTCAACAAAGGTCCATCTAGTGAAGGCTATGGTTTTTCCAATAGTCATGTATGGATGTAAGAGTTGGACTATAAAGAAAGGTGAGTGCCAAAGAACTGATTCTTTTGAACTGTGGTGTTGGAGAAGACTCTTGAGAGTCCCTTGGACTGCAAGGAGATCCAAACAGTCCATTCTAAAGGAGATCAGTCCTGGGTATTCATTGGAAGGACTGATATTAAAGCTGAAACTCCAATACTTTGGCCACCTGATGCAAAGAGGTGACTCATTTGAAAAGACACTGATGCTGGGAACGATTGAGGGCAGGAGGAGAAGGGGATGATAGAGGATGAGATGGTTGCATGGCATCACCTACTCAGTGGACATGAGTTTGAGTACATGCCAGGATTTGGCGATGGACAGAGAGGCCTGGTGTGCTGCAGTCCATGGGGTCGCAAAGAGTCAGCCCAACTGAGCTACTGAAGTAAAGGAAAGAGCTGACTTATTGGAAAAGACCCTGATGCTTGTAAGGATTGAGGGAAAGAGGAGAATAGGCCCATAGAAGATGAGATGGTTGGATGGCATCACCGACTCAATGGACTGAATTTGAGTAAACTTCAAGAGATAGTGATGGTCAGGAAAGCCTGGTGTTCTGTAGTCCATGGGGTCACAAGGAGTCAGACACAACTCAGCAACTGAAAAACAACAGGAAAGAGAATGTCCATCAGAGTGGAGGCTAAAACCTCATGGCTAACATCGTGCCAGGACCAGTTTAGGATAGAAGAGGCTGGGGCTTCAGTGTCCACTCAGGAGGCGGAGCGGTCTGTCTGCTGGCCAAAGTGGAGGAGTGGAGGGGGACCACCAGGGAAAGCTGTGTGTGTGTATTGGGGGGTGGAATCTTACAGGGAACGGGGGACTGAATTAATTCCACTCAGTGAGGAGGAAGAATCACCATCAAGGATTGGCTCTTGGCCCACTTCCTTTACATGGGGTTCAAAATACACAATTTGTGTGGAACAGGATCCCCAAGGCTCTAATTTAAGCCCAAGTTTGGAGCCATGAAACCCAGAAGGCCAGACTGTGGCCCATCAAACTCATGCTAGTGGTTCCTCTGGGAAGAGGGATAGGGAAAGGATGGTGGTCAAAGAAGACTTCAACTTCATGTGCAGTATTTGCTGGGGGATAAAGCAAATATGAGAAAATGCTACCAGTTTTCAATTATTGGTGAAAACATGTATGTTTTTCTATTATTCTATGTATTTTTCAATTATTTTAATATGGTAATTATTTTGACAAGGAAACATATTTTAAAGAAATAGGGTAGCTTCCCAACTTTCTATAGTAATTCTAGTGGCTAAAGTCTGTTTCATATAGACTTCATTTGGTAGCATCAGAAGTGATTAAAAAAAGAAAAAGTGTTAGTTAATAAATATATATATATATCTCCTATATGTTAGAAGTTACAATGTTACAATCTATTAAAAAGTACTCTTGGGATAAAAGCTTTAAAAATATCAAATCTAATCATTTCCTTTGACTCCCTTGATCAATTGTGATAGCACTAAATTGGAAGGAATACAAATCCACAGGACTTCCCATTCAATTCACATTATGTGGCGTGAGAATACTGAATGAGAATTGAAGCCAAAAAAAGCACTCAAATATTCTTGGACATTTACATATGATTGTCAAGTAGACCTTATATTGGCTGTGTGGTTTTGTGTCTGTGTGAGTGTGTTGCTTTAAATAAAAACTTGGAACTCTTCGTTCTAAAAGTAATCCACGTTTTTTTCTTACTTTACTGAAGTGTAACTTTGGAACATTTATGTGCGGTAGATCGTCCTGAAATTTTTCTGTTGGATGCAATAATCAACATGCCGTTTATCTGTATTAATGTTTATGCAAAGAGGAATATGTTTTTAATAGCAAATGATCGCTTATGCTAAGAAAAGGAGTTAAAAACTCCTCTATCTTCTTGAATATTCCTTTGGAATAAGAACAGCTTTGTTATTCTGCCTCATGTAGTGTGCTTTCAGATGTGAGTTTTCACTCTTAAAAATATTACCTTGAAAGAAAATTCTCTGTGAAAAATACTCCTAAAAGAGTATTCCCCTATGAGAGATGATCTCCACTCAAAATGTCAATTTAAAAAATATGCTTTGAATTATCCTATTGCATCCCTGTTCGCTTTTTGTTTTGGCTCACTATATATTTGAAAACAACTAAACAGACCTTACTCAAATTTTCCAGAACAATTCTTTATTGGAAAAAGACCAGGAATCAGAAATATAAATGTTTGGACCCAAAAATGTTCTTCCAAAATTTAAGAATTCAATAAAACTGGATGTTTAAACTTTTTAAAAATACATTGAAAGGATTTTTTCCATTGTAATTGCTTCACATTTCATGTAAATGTACACAGTCATATTTTATAATTTTTATAAATGTATCTTGCTTGGATGTTGCAGCAATCTTGAAACATGTGATGTGGAATGATAGCCCAGAGTTGCTCCTAAGAGAGTGATTATCTGTTCCTCCATCACTGCTACATTTAGGATATGAGGATATGTTCATGTTTACAAAGCATTTTGAGATGTTTAGAATAAAAGTTTATTAATTTCAGACTTGTGACCAGACATGGAGATCTTATAAATGGAAATGGCCATTGGGAAAGCCAGAAGGTAGAATTAGAAGAAGCATTTTAACCAAAGAGTATTGAGAAAGGTTGTGAGAAGTAGAAACATAGAAAAGATAGACCTGGATCAGACATAATCACAGCATGTCCAGAAGTTCTAATCATAGCTGATAATTCTCATATTCATAGTATTAGTCATAATTGTGCTTGAAAAATCATAGAAGGCACTCATACTAAGAGTATTAGTGATGGGCTTTGAGTACATATGCTATTCTAGAAATTTTAAAGGGTGAGTATAACTTTCCTAAAATAAGTGTGAGACATGGACACTTGTCTTCCGGCCATCACAATGGATAAAGATGATTATATTAATAAATAGGAACTTAATGAGAAATGAGCCCTTGGAGATGAATTAAGTCACTTTGATAAATACAAATGTCTTTCTTATTGGCTGCATCAAGGTTGTACTCTAATGTGTATTCCCAGATCACATCCTAGAATTCTTGTCTATCTGCAAACCACATTTTAGATCTTAGTTCTCATATGGATTCATTATCCTGGTATCCCCAAACCTAGCTAATCAGCAGGAACAGCTGTGGAACTTCATGAAGCGTTCAGATTGGAGAATCTCAGAATCTCTAAGATGGACCTTGGGAATCTGGCTTGCTTTTATAAACTCTCCAGGTATTTGAGAACCCTTGCATAACAGAAATGTGCATCAAATATTCAACACTGAGTAAGCTATTAACATTTGGGGTATGAATAATGGCAGGAAGTGAGGAGGAACTGAAGAGCCTCTTGATGAGAGTGAAAGAAAAAAGTGAAAGAGCTGGCTTGAAATTTAACATTAAAAAAAAAAAGAAAGAAAAAGAAAAAACTAAGATCATTGTGTATGGTCCCATCACTTCATGGCAAATAGAAGGGGAAAAAAGTGGAAACGGTGACAGATTTTATTTTCTTTGGCTCAAGAATCACTGAGGAGTGACTATAGCCATGAAATTTAAAGATGCTTACTTCTTGAAGGAAAGCTATGACAAAACTAGACTGCATATTCAAAAGCAGACACTTACTTTTTCGACAAAGGTTCACCTAGTCAAAACTATGGTGTTTCTATTAGTCATGTATGGATATGAGAGCTGGTCCATAAAGAAGGCTGAGCACCAAAGAATTGATGTCTTCGAATTGTGGTGCTGGAGAAGATTCTTGAGAGTCCCTTAGACTGCAAGGAGATCAAAAGAGTCATTTCTAAATGCAATCACCTCTGAATATTCATTGGAAGGGCTGATGCTGATGCTCCAATACTTTGGCGACTTGATGCAAAGAGCCAAGTCATTGGAATAGACCCTGATGGTGGGAAAGGTTGAAAGCATGAGGAGAATGGGGTGACAGAGGATGAGATGATTGGATGGCATCACCAACTCAGTGGACATTTGACCAAACTCCAGGAGATAGTGGAGGACAGAGGATCCTGGCACACTGCCGTCCACGGGATTGCAGAGTCAGACACAGTTTAGCAATTGAACAACAACAACACATGAATAAAATCTATCACTTATTCTGTGTGTACTGTATACCAGAAATTGACATTTGTTTTCTTTATCTGCACAGCAATGCTTTTTGAAATTATTCCTGTTTTAAAAACTATAACTCATTTAGCAGAGCAGGTCTGTAGAGTTAATAAAAGGCAGACTGAGGATTCCAATATAGTTTTGCTTAACTCTGGGGCTTGTGAGCCTCTCAGAATAGCACAGATATAATGTTCTGATTTCTCACAAATGTCCTGACCATGTGTGTATTGGGTTTGGTTCTGGCACATTTAGTAAGAAGAGTTCTGTATTCTAAAAAGTACCAGTAATGTCTAGTGTGCCATTTAAGTATCCGTATCATTACTGTTCTCTTATGCTATTAAGGACTTTGAATTGTGAGATGATACTAGAATTTTGTGTCTGTTTCTCATGATCTTTTAGCTGGTGGATACTTTGAGATTTGTACTTTAATACTAACAAGGAGAAAAAAAATGGAAAAGATGCAGTAAACTTTATCTCTGCATGTAGAAGAGAGAAGAAATATTGTATGTTTTCAAGAACCTAGCATTATACAAAATGTTCCAGTGGTAAGCTCCTCTCTCTTTGCCATTTACTACTCCTCTTCCCATGATGACTAGACATGGATCCATTCCTAACAGGTGACTATAGAAGGTAGTCTTTGGCCATGGGAAAGAAACCTCAAGAGTAATCTCCCATCCTTCTGTAGTAACAACCACTCAATCTTTTCTGGAACTAGGCAGAGCTTTGAAAACTGGCAGGAGGGTTGAGACCTCCCTCATTTCTGGGTAACACCTTTAGGTTTCCAGCAGTTCATTTCAATTTTTGTTCCCATGTCCATTCTTATGTAAGATTATTCATACATTTGATGTAATCTGCGTTGTATTGCAGCAAATGACAAACCAAGAATTTCCTAATGTGCATTCCTTACAGACAGGCAATGCTGTGAATAAAAATCCTGTGAGAAACAAGTCATCGTGATCAGGCTGCATAAAAGCAATAAAATGTACTCATCCTTTAACATAAGTGTCCTAAAATGTTAAGGCAGAAAGTGTCAAGAAGATGCAGAAATATTGAAATGAAAAAATTATGCTTGCTTGTAAATGAGGGACATTCTTTTCAGCCTGGACTAGGCTTTTGGTCAGATCTTACATCTGTGTCCAGGGTTGTGTCGTTTAGATTTTTATCTCTCTGCTACATACTGTGCAGCAGTAGACATGGACAGTTTTGTGAGTTAGTGGAATGAAGATGCTTTCTGGCAACCTGGCAGTCATGCTGGGAAAGTGCATTTCACATTCTCTTGTTCACTCTCCCAAAATTGTTGTCAGGCCAATTTCATACAAGCTGGGTGTTTACAGTTTGGGGCTGTGGAGGAGGGGAAAGTATTTTGGCTAATGTGTACTGACGTCAGTGGCTTAAATCCCAGGCAGTTGAGGTACTCTTGTTGCTTAGCAAATGCATGCTTATTTTCTGGTCCAGCTTTAAAAGTGCTGAAATAGTTGTCTTGTAGGTGGTATTGGAACAAAAGGCTCCATCTTTGAAGCAAAAAATGCTTCTGAGCATTAGAGCAGCATTATGTGTGGTTAAATTGCATGTATCTTTCATACCAGTGTATAAGATTTAATGGAATCATGATCAAATTTCTGTATGAGAGAGGAACAGAAATGGCATTTAGATTGCAGCCTGGTTGCATGCCATGTATAATAGAATTTCATCTCACCCACCTCTAGGCTGCTGGTAAAAACTTTTCTTGGTCACATTTGTATATCACATAAAAGTTTAATATTTTGAAAGAATAAAGGACGCCCCCTTCTCTGGCCTCCTTCCATGTCCCAATCTAGCTTTTGGTAATATTTCTTTTTTAAGGATCTTTTTACTCTGGCATGGTTTGAATTACAGAGCAGAACAGTTCAGTTTAAAATGCCCCAGAATAGAAAGAATAAAGTAATAAAGTATGAAAATGTCAAATTTTCAGAAATAGATGCAAACATTCACTTTTCCATGGTCACAGTTGAAATGAGCAAAGTAAATGGAAAGCATTGCTCTTTTATTTTGTTCCTTTTCATGAAACTTAACCACCACATAGGGATATAAAGATGTATAAAAATACAGGTATAGTACAAGCCAGAATATGATGGAGAAAAGCTATAAAATGTTCAAGAATAAATTATAGCCGATTACAGAATATAAATATCCCATCTGAGGGGGCCTCCTTTCCAGAATCAGTGTGGCTAAGATGCTCTAAAACCTTTCCACACAATATACTAGAAAGTGGGATAAAGTATGACAGATATTAAATACATATTTGAGCATGCAAAAAAGTAAGGCGAAATTGCAAATAGCAGGGGATTAAAGGGAAGTTTGAAACCAGAATGGTGAACTTACACTTGATATAAAGCTATCTTGGGAGAATAAATTGTTCTCAGTTACTGAGAGTCTTGGATTTTTATGGGTGCACTTGTTAAAGCTTTGGGTCAGCACAAGGTGAAGAAATGTAACCCCATATAAAGCCAGAATCTTCTAAAGCTACATATTTAGTCAGTGAAATGGTGGATTACAAAAACCTTTTAACTACTAATAAAGGCAGAAGACTCTTAACTCATTGAATCTAAGGGGTGAAAATTCCCTTCTAAAAATTGGTAACTGCAAGCTTGTCTTAATAGCATAATCTGAAAAGCCCCAAGAGGAGATACTGACTTCAGGTGGTACTGACTTTGTAGTGCCCCAGAGTTCCCTTTAAAAAAAAATCTAACTAGGTCCAGGAGGGATACACCTACTGTGAATACCTTGCAGGATTAACACAGAAAAAGCTCAGAAAAACATGAACTCGCAGCCCAAAGCAAGCTTACAATGTTGAACTTTTTTGCTTGAGAACAATTTGACTCCATGGATTTCAGATATTGAACTCACTATAGCCAAGATAAAAATGTTGAAAGTATTTAAGGGAATTATACAGTAATTTAATAACATTAGCATGGAAAAGGATATTTCAAAAAAGACTGACAAATGTAAGAAGCAAATACAATTTCTAGAAATTAACATAAATTATTGAAATGAATTTTCATTGAGTGGGTTACACATAAATAAAGCTGAATAGAATTAATTAAATATACATACGTATATACACAGTTGCTCAGTCGTGTATGACTCTTTGTGACCCCATGGAGTGTAGCCCTCCAGGCTCCTCTGTCTATAGCATTTTTCAGGCAGGAATACTGGAGTGTGTTGCCGTTTCCTCCACCAAGGGATCTTCCTGCCCCAGGGGTCAAACCTGCAACTCCTGCATTACAGGGGTGTATTCTATACCACTGAGCCATCAGGGAAGCCGCAATTAAATATAAAATACATTCTAAATGTATTTTCCAATGTGCACCAGAGAGAAATGGAAATTATGGAAATTAGGAAGGAGAGGTTAAGGAATGTGAAGAGTCTAATTATTTGGTGCAATAAACATCTCAGTATTTTAGAAAGTGAGAATTTAGGAAATGTAGCAGGACATTAATCCTTAATTCAGAAAGCAGAACAAATCCCAAAGATAACAAATTAAAAGAAATGCACACAAAGAGTAATTATGATAAAAATATGTAAAATATCAGAGGCAAGAATAAAATCTTAAACAGAGAAGATAGATTATCTACAAAGGAATGACAACTAGACCAAGAGCTGACTTCTCAATAACAAAAATGGAAGCAGAAGATGGTGTAATAGTGGCTTTCAAATTTTGAGAGGAAAAATTTGTCATCTTATATTAACATATTCAGAAAACTAACTTTCAAGATGCAAGGAAAAACTATGACATTTTTCAGGTAAACCAAAACTGAGAGTTGATCACTAATCATCTTTTATAATTAATATTTTTCTAAAAGAGGAAAAATAAACTCAGAGGAAAAGAATGAAGCACAAGAATAGAGAACAAAGAAATTAGTAAGCTTGTAGAAAAGCTAAATAAGCATATTATAGAATGTATTATTTTTGAAAGTTAAAAAAGACAAGTTACCATGGTAGGTATAATAATGAATTCCCAAGGATGTCCATGTCTCACTCCTCAGAAACTATGAACATTATATTATATGGCAAAGGGAAATTTAGGTTGCAGATGGAACTAAGGTTTCTGACCAGCTGGCCTTAAAATAAGATTATCCTGTATAATGGCTTCCCAGATGGCACAATGATAAAGAATCTGCCTGCCAACTCAGGAGATGCAAGAGATGAGGGTTCAGTCCCCGGATCGGGAAGATCCCCTGGAAAAGGAAATGGCAACCCTCTCCAGTATTCTTGCCTGTAAAATTCCATGGAGAGCAGAGTCTGGCAGACTGCAGCCCATGGGGTCACAAAGAGACAGACACGACTAAGCACACATGTGCACACACACACACACACACATTCTGTATTATCACCAGGATCCGATATAATCAAAAAGGTTCTTGAACATGGAAGAGGAAACCAGAAAAGAGTCCGTGAGAGGGAGATGTGACTATAGATAAAGTAAGAGTGAATGTACTGTGAGAAAGGCTTGACAGCCTTTGCTGACTTTGAAGATAGAGGAAAAGGCTGTGGGCCAAGGAGTACAAGTGGCCTCCAGAAGCATAAAAAAGCGCAGAACAAGATGCTACTCAGATGCTACAGCTACAAGAAGCTGTAGGAGAGGATTAAGGTCTGCTAGCACCTTGATTTTGGCTTGCTGGGATCTGTGCCAGATTTAAGGTCCACAGATGCCAAGATAATAAAATTTTTATTAAGCTGCTAAGTTTGTGGAATTTTGATACAGCAGCAATAGAAAACTACTACCGATACCAATAGTGTAAGGCAAAGAGGGGAGGCATTTGAAAAAAAAAGCATTTTAAGATGTGCTTTTTTGCAGGAAGGTAGAAACGCTGTGGAGAAGGCAATGGCACCCCACTCCAGTACTCTTGCCTGGAAAATCCCATGGACAGAGGAGCCTGGAAGGCTGCAATCCATGGGGTCGCTAAGAGTCAGGCACGACTGAGCAACTTGACTTTCTCTTTTCACTTTCCTGCATTAGAGAAGGAAATGGCAACCCACTCCAATGTTCTTGCTTGGAGAATCCCAGGGACGGGGGAGCCTGGTGGGCTGCCTTCTATGGGGTCACACAGAGTCGGACACGACTGAAGTGACTTAGCAGTAGCAGCAGAAACACTGATTAATATTTTAAATGAAGTATGCATATTAAACTTTATGAGCTACCATTTTTGAAAGAACAGATAGAATATGTAACTTCCTAAATACAGAAGGAAAAATGCATAAAAAATCTAAAAGTTATCATAGATGGAGAAAACAAGAAACAATAATAAAAGCAAAATGAAGTGGAAGTTACAAAATAAGATGGTAGAAATAATTCCAAAAATAGTAGTAGTGATAATAAAACTATAAATGTATTTAACTCTCAAGTTAGATTGTCAAGTTGAGTGAAAAGTCAGAGTCCAGTTATTGCTGTTTAAAAGTGACATATCTAAGGTGTAAAAACATAGATTGAGAATAAAATTAGATAAAAATTCTACTTAGAAAACACAAATGAAATCATGTTCCTAGTGTAGCTGTTTTACAGTCAAATGAAAATTTGAACTAAAAATATTATTAGGTTCAAAGAAGATCACGGCATAATGATAAAATATGATTTTAAAAGCTGATAAAATGGATAGAGCTGTAATGAATTTGGGCAAAGGAAAAATAGAAAATAGACACAAATAATATTTTTTTAAAGCGCAGCATAACTAAAGAAACAACAAAGATTTATCCTTTTTTAATGTAATTCTAAAAACCAATTTTTGGCAGTATATTTTAAAACTCTGGAGGGAAAAAATCCCTAGAAAGATATAGCTTACAAAATTGACTCAGAAAGAAATAGAAGGCCTAAGTAGAATTGTAAGTAATATGTAAACTGATATCGATCATATGATAGAGATTGGCTGGACACTCAGCAAGGCTATTTCCTTTTCCCGGAAATATTGATACATCTGCCTTCCAACTAGATTGAATCCACAAGTAGTGTGCCAGCTAGTTCAGTTCAGTTCAGTTGCTCAGTCGTGTCCAACTCTTTGTGACCCCATGGACTGCAATACACCAGGCCTCCCTGTCCATCACCAACTCCCGGAGTCTACCCAAACCCATGTCCATTGAGTTAGTGATGCAATCCAACCATCTCATCCTCAGTCATCCCCTTCTCCTCCTGCCTTCAATCTTTCCCAGCATCAGGGTCTTTTCAAATGAGTCAGCTCTTTGCATCAGGTGGCTAAAGTATTGGAGTTTCGGCTTCAATATCAATCCTTCCAATGAATATTCAGGACTGATTTCCTTTAGGATGGACTGGTTGGATCTCCTTGGAGTCGAAGGGACTCTCAAGAGTCTTCTCCAACACCACAGTTCAAAAGCATCAGTTCTTCAGTGCTCAGCTTTCTCTATAGTCCAACTCTCACATCCATACATGACAAATGGAAAAACCATAGCCTTTACTAGACAGACCTTTGTTGGCAAAAAAATGTCTCTGCTTTTTAATATGCTGTCTAGGTTGGTCATAACTTTTCTCCCAAGGAGTAAGCATCTTTAATTTCATGTCTGCAGTCACCATCTGCAGTGATTTTGGACACCCCAAAAATAAATCTGCCACTGTTTCCCCATCTATTTGCCTTGAGGTGATGGGACCAGATGCTGTATTTTTTTTTCCTGAATGTTGAGCTTTAAGCCAGCTTTTCCACTTTTTCATTCTTTCACTTTCATCAGAGGCTCTTTAGTTCTTCTTTACTTTCTGCCATAAAGATGGTGTCATCTGCATATCTGAGGTTATTGATATTTCTCCCAGCAATCTTGATTCCAGCTTGTGCTTCATCCAGGCAGCGTTTCTCATGAAGTACTTTACATAGAAGTTAAATAAGCAGGGTGACAATATACAGCCTTGATGTACTCCATTTCCTATTTGGAAGAAGTCTGTTGTTCCATGTCTAGTTCTAACTGTTGCTTCCTGACCTGCATACAGATTTCTCAAGCAGCAGGTCAGGTGGTCTGCTATTCCCATCTCTTTCAGAATTTTCCACAGTTTATTGTGATCCATATAGTCAAAGGCTTTGGCATAGTCAATAAAGCAGAAATAGATATTTTTCTGGAACTCTCTTGCTTTTTAATGATCCAGTGGTTGTTGGCAATTTGATCTCTGGTTCCTTTGCCTTTTCTAAAACCAGCTTGAACATCTGAAAATTCATGGTTCACATATTGTTGAAGCCTGGTTTGGAGAATTTTGAGAATTACTTTACTAGCGTGTGAGATGTGTGCAATCAGGCAGTAGTTTGAACATTCTTTGGCATTGCCTTTCTTAGGGATTGGAATGAAAACTGACCTTTTCCAGTCCTGTGGCTACTGTTGAGTTTTCCAAATTTGCTCTCATATTGAGTGCAGCACTTTCAAAGCATCATCTTTTAGGATTTGAAATAGCTCAACTGGAATTCCATCACTTCCACTAGATAGTGATGCTTCCTAAGGCCCACTTGACTTCACATTCCAGGATGTCTGGCTCTAGGTGAGTGATCACACCATCATGATTATCTGGGTTGTGAAGATCTTTTTTGTACAGTTCTTCTGTGTATTCTTGCCACCTCTTCTTAATATCTTCTGTTTCTTTAGGTCCATACCATTTCTGTCCTTTATTGAGCCCATCTTTGCATGAAATGTTCCCTTGGTATCTCTAATTTTCTTGAAGAGATCTCTAGTCTTTCCCATTCTATTATTTTCCTCTATTCCTTTGCACTGATCACTGAGGAAGGCTTTTTTTAATCTCTTCTTGCTCTTCTTTGGAACTCTGCATTCAAATGGATATATCCTCCTTTTCTCCTTTGCTTTTAGCTTCTCTTCTTTTGACAACTATTTGTAAGGCCTCCTCAGACAGCCATTTTGCTATTTTTGCATTTCTTTTTCTTGGGGATGGTCTTCCTCCCTGTCTCCTGTACAGTGTCACAAACCTCCATCCATAATTCATCAGGCACTCTGTCTATCAGATCTAGTCCCTTAAATTTATTTCTCACTTCCACTCTATAATCATTAGGGATTTGATTTAGGTCATACCTGAATGGTCTAGTGGTTTTCCCTACTTTCTTCAATTTAAGTCTGAATTTGGCAATAAGGAGTTCATGGTCTGAGCCACAGTCAGCTCCTGGTCTGGTTTTTGCTGACTGTGTCGAGCTTCTCCATCTTTGGCTGCAAAGAATATAATCAATCTGTTTTTGGTGTTGACCATCTGATGATGTCCATGTGTAGAGTCTTCTCTTGTGTTGTTGGAAGAGGGTGTTTGCTATGACCAGTGTGTTCTCTTGGCAAAACTCTACTAGTCTTTGCCCTGCTTCATTCCATATACCAAGGCCAAATTTTCCTGTTACTCCAGGTGTTTCTTGACTTCCTACTTTTGCATTCCAGTCTCCTATAATGAAAAGGACATCTTTTTTGGGTGTTAGTTCTATAAGGTCTTGTAGGTGTTTATAGAACCATTCAACTTCAGCTTCTTCAGCGTTACTGGTTGGGGCATAGACTTGGATTACCATGATATAAAATGGTTTTCTTGGAAACGAACGGAGATCATTCTGTCATTTTTGAGATTGCATCCAAGTACTGCATTTGGACTCTTTTGTTGACTGTGATGGCTACTCCTTTTCTTCTAAGGGATTCTTGCCCACAGTAGTAGATATAATGGTCATCTGAACTACATTCACCCATTTCAGTCAATTTTAATTTGCTGATTCCTAAAATGTCAGTGTTCACCCTTGTCATGTAGTAGGTGAGTACAAAAATGAGTATAACACTCACAAGGACTGCCACCCAAAATTTTTCTTAGAGTCCTTGGCTTACTTTCACTTGCAGCTGAAGGTAAAAAAAAAAAAAAAATAGTTTAGATGGTAGAGCCATCCAATAGAAAAAGCTGGAAGAGAGCTACGGAATAGAGATGCTGAGAGCAGCATCCAATTGCTACACATGTGAAGACAGATAAAGAAACTTTCTGTGTGGGAAGCAAATAATATTTAAGGACTGTTGACAATAGTTGCTGTTATAATCCTCCCCACTAAAACACACACACACATCCCAGACAATTACACAGACAACTCTGACCAGTGTTCAAGGATCAGCTCATTCTAATCTTACATAAATTATTCCAGAGTAAGAGAGTGATGGCATCACTGACTCGATGAATGTGAGTCTGAGTGACCTCCGAGAGCTGGTGATGGATAGGGAGGCCTGGCGTGCTGCAGTTCATGGGGTCGCAAAGAGTCGGACACGACTGAGCGACTGATCTGATCTGATCTGAAGAGAGTGATAAGGCTAAAACAGGGCTTCCCAGGTGGCACTAGTGGTAAAGAGCCTGCCTGCCAATGCAAGAGATATGAGACAAAAGATACAGGTTTGACTCCTGAGCCGGGAAGATCCCTTGGAGGATGACATGGCAACCTTCTTCAGTGTTCATGCCTGGAGAATCCCACGGACAGAGGAGCCTTGTGGATCATAGTCCAAAGAGTCGCCAAGAATTGGACATGACTGAAGTCACTCAGCACACACACACAAGGCTAAAATAACATAATACCAACACCTGAAGAAAACTGTATGAGAAAGAAATAATATGATTTATGAAATAGATGGAGAAATTTTAAGCAGCATAATGGCAAATTAAGTCCAAACAAAAACATATTTGTATTTATACACATGGACAAACTCGTTCGCCATTCAACAAACATTTTTGAGCCAGTATGTGCCTAGCACCACATAACAACTTTAGACACATCACACATCAGAGAACACATACACAAAGATCTCTTAGAGTCTAGCAGAAGGAAATAAATGAGAATCTGTAAATAACAGAGTCCCTAGTATCAGCCTTGACTGAGACAGTGGTTTTCTTAGTGCTGCCCAAGACTGCTGTAGTTTTGAAAAACCACATCTTAACTGATGACTCATACTGAGCTTATGGTTAAAAGGAATTCCCCAACTTTTGTTTTGTTTCACATGAGCTGTGACCAGGTCTCTTTCTAATCAAGTTATTATGACATATATCAGATATACCAAATATCAAAAAAACAAAGGATAAAATAATGAATACCCAGATATCTGCCTCTAGCTTGAAAAATGAAACTTAAAACATTCTGTTGGACCTGCTGTGTACTGCTCTCTGCTTGTGTTTCTTCTCTCTACACGGAGCTATCTCTAATGTAAATTTGTTTCCGGTTTTGCTACATATTTCTGTGTATTTTCAAGCATCAGATCAGATCAGTCACTCAGTCGTGTCTGACTCTTTGCGACCTCATGAACTGCAGCACGCCAGGCCTCCCTATCCATCACCAACTCCCGGGGGTCACTCAGACTCACATCCATCGAGTCAGTGATGCCATCCAGCCATCTCATCCTCTGTCGTCCCCTTCCCCTCCTGCCCCCAATCCCCCCCAGCATCAGAGTCTTCTCCAATGAGTCAACTCTTCGCATGAGGTGGCCAAAATATTGGAGTTTAAGCTTTAGCATAGGAAGTATTATTTGCATATTTTAAAGCCTTATATAAATGTATTTAAGGAATGTAACAAAAGCTATTTGCTTAGAGGATTTGGCCTGTAATAGCCCCTGTGATAAGGCTGTGATAAGGCTGGAAAGATAATTTGCAAATTTAGTAAAACCAAAAGGCAAAATGGTAACAATTATTTGCTGCTTACCAGAAACGCCCCTAAAACAAAAGGACTTTAAATATTTAATAAAAAATCACAACTATAAAAATATAACAAACATAATAGCTATAATTTACAGAGTGCACATAAGGTCCTTCATCTTCTCTAAACTATGTGGATTCTTTGATTTTCACAAAAACATCATTTTTTTAGGTCTTCTTAAAGACTTACAAAAATGTTTCATAATTATAAAGACATGTTCATTTTTTTAGATTCCAAAGTACTTTATAAGTCATTATGGTAAGTAATTATTACAGTATATTATAATTTTATTTTCTATTGTAGATTTCTATTGATGTAATGGATTTCTATACTAATACATATCTAGTCACCTTGTTGAACTCTCCAATTCATTGTATTAATTCTTTTTTTTTTTTGCTTTTATTTATTTATTTTTTATATTTTTATTTTTTTTTTTATTTTGCTTAACTTTACAATATTGTATTGCTTTTACAATACATCAAGATGGATCCACCGCCAGTATACACGTGTTCCATTGTATTAATTCTAATGATTCTTTGGTAGATCCTCTTGGGCTTTCTATACATATAAATATATTTTCTGCAGTAACTGACAGTAATGTTTCTTTTTAATCTTTATACTTTTTTATTTCTTATTCTATTTATACTGTGATGACTAGTATCTCCACTTAAATGTTTTATTGCAGTTGTGAGTGTGTAGAGGGTACTGTGTATGAAAGTGTGGTAGTGGCTCAGTCATGTCCGACTCTTTGCAGCTAATAGACTGTGGCCTGCCAGGTTCCTCTGTCCATGGAATTCTCCAGGCAAGATTACCGGCATGGGTGGCCATTTCCTTCTCCAGGGGATCTTCCTGACCCAGGGATTGAACCCGGGTCTCCCGCATTTTAGGCAGATTCTTTACTGTCTGAGCCACGTGGGAAGCTCATCGATGGTAGGGCTGCCGTTTACAAAGCACCACAAACTGAATGGCTTAAATAACAGGAATTTATTCTCTTACCATTTTGGATGTTGGAAATCAGTGTTGAGACTTCCTTGATGGTCCATTGGTTAAGACTCCTTTCCAATGCAGAGGGTGAAGGGTTCCATCCCTGATGGGGGAATAAGGTCACACGTGCTGTGGAGTAAGGCCAAAAACTGAAAAGAAATGAAGGTGTTGACAGGGTTGAACATGAGGAAAGTTTCTCTTCCGGGCTTGTTTCCTTGACTGGCTTTATAGTAACACTCTTCCTGTAAACATCTGTCTCTAAATTTCCCCTTTTTAAAAAGGATACCAGTCATGTTTGATTAGGGTCCACCCTAATGACTTCGTTTTAACTTGATTGCCTCTGTAGAAACCTTATCTCCAAATAAGGTCACATTGTGAGGTCCTGGGAGTTAAGACTTCAGTTAATCTGGGGGCAGGGAGACACAATACAGCCCACAACAGAGGGCATCCTTGCCTTAATCCTGACTTTAGAAGGAATACTGCTAACATTCACTTTTATTTACATTTTTTATAGATTTTTATCAGATTAGTCTTTTGTTGGTCAAGACTTTTCTTCATACACATTTTTTTCCACTGCAGAGCCAGCACCTCAAGTAAGCCATGCAGCTCCAGCATTCTTGCTGTGACTGCTGCCCTTGCAAGGGGCACCCCTTGTAATTATTAAAAGAGTTCATCTATGTGAAGTACTTAGAGCAGCCTGCCAGGTAATGTGGGAAAAGTATTATTGCCAGTGGTTACTCTCAAGGTTTATTTCAACTCTGAAACAAGTAACTAACCCCATACCCTAGGAAAGTATGGGGAATGCCCAGTTCATTCTCAGAAGTTGCAAAGACTTTTGTTCCATGTAGTTTTTTTTTATCTCTAAAGGAATAGAGAATTGATGACATTATGTCACAAAAATGTGCACTTCCTGTTAAGTAAGTTTGCACCAGCCCTGGGACGGGATCTTTGTTCTTGGGCTGCATTGTCTCTCTCTTAATATAGCTGCTCCACTCTGTAAATTTCTCTACCAGTCATATCCTCTCCTCCCTCTGAGTTTCTGCTTTCTCAGAACTTGGCTTATGGATACAGCTTCATTGACCACCGCTCCCCTGATCACCACTACTCTTATTTCCACAGTGTCCATCGTCTGTTTGAGCTTTGTTTGAATTCAGATTTCTGAGAAGGAAGTCTGATTGGCTCAGATCATCACATTTTGCCCTTCTTTGGCTGCTGTGGAGAAAAGAGTCCCAACCATCAAGAACGTGAACGTGAACGTGAAGTCGCTCAGTCGTGTCCGACTCTTTGCGACCCCATGGACTGTAGCCTACCAGGCTCCTCTGTCCATGGGATTTTCCAGGCAATAGTACTGGAGTGGATTGCCATTTCCTTCTCCAAGGGATCTTCCCAACCCAGGGATCGAACCCGGGTCTCCCGCATCGTAGACAGACGCTTTACCGTCTGAGCCACCAGGGAAGTCCATCAAGATGATCACCTAAATACCAGGAGCCGTGGCTGGGACAGTTCCATAAGATTATGCTATGATGAGCAGGTAGTAATCTGTCTGTGTGAAAATATGTATGTAAAAAAGCAGTTGGAAGTAGAACATAAAACAAAACATTAGATTCATTTTGTGTAAGGATATAAGTGCAAAAGTCCCAATTGAGTCATGATCTTTGTGAATCTGGTCCCTACGATTGTATACTGTACAGCAGTGTTAGACAGTAGTCCTACCCACAAGCCAGGACCCAACATCATATTTAGAAAGAAAAATATTACAGGAGTTGCTGCTTAATCAGGATAGCACAACAATGCCTGTGGTGTTTGATTATTTGATATTTTGGAGGAGACTCTTGAGAGTCCCTTGGACTGCAAGGAGATCCAACCAGTCCATCCTAAAGGAAATCAGTCCTGAATGTTCATTGGAAGGACTGATGTTGAAGCTGAAACTCCAATACTTTGGCCACCTGATGTGAAGAACTGACTCATTTGAAAAGACCCTGATGCTGGGAAAGATTGAAGGCAAGAGAGGGGGACGACCGAGGATGAGAGATGGTTGGATGACATCACTGACACAATGGACATGAGTTTGAAAAAACTCCGGGAGTTGGTGAAGGACAGGGAGGCCTGGCATGCTGCAGTCCATGGGGTCTCAAAGAGTAGGACATGACTGAGCAACTGAACTAAACTGAAATGATATTTTTGTGCATGTTTTCTTCAATGTGACAAGACTTTAAATACAGTAAGTCTATTCATCTTAAAGGGTAATTTGTCTCCACGGATCTGTTTTGGTTGCCACTAATGCTCAGTGAATATTTACAGAATGAATTTATGTAGAGATCAAATTAATATTTTTGATAGTCAATAAACTTAACAGAATCAACTAAAATCCCTTAGAATCGATAGTTTACATCAGTAGCATGGCCATGTACAGAAAAATTGTGCAAAATTCATAAAAATTTTTATATTTATCAACAATAATTATAAAATATAGATTGCCTTAACAATGGCAAAAATAGCAGAGAAAAATTTACAATAAAACTAAATTAGAATATTTTGAAGAAAGCTACAAAATTTTATTTAGGTATATATAGAAAGTTTAGAATAACTTTTCTGGATTAAAAAAACACAAAACTGAATATAAAAACAAAACAAAACTTAATATTAAAAAAAAAGAACTAAAGAGCAACATTTCCCAAGTCAACTTATTGATATAACTCATAATCAACATGATATTAAATGGATTGTTGAGAAGAATGAATATATGAAAATAACATGAAAAATTTGGAAAGCAAGATACAGTGCATAAAGAAAAAAGTATATGACTAGTACATCAATCTGTAGATCAGTTGAATACAATCAGATCAGATCAGATCAGTCGCTCAGTTGTGTCCAACTCTTTGCAGCCCCATGAACTGCAGCACGCCAGGCCTCTCTATCCATCACCAGCTTGTCAGAGGTCACTCAGACTCACATCCATTGAGTCAGTGATGCCATCCAGCCATCTCATCCTCTGTCATCCCCTTCTCCTCCTGCCCCCAATCCCTCCCAGCATCAGAGTCTTCTCCAATGAGTCAACTCTTCACATGAGGTGGCAACCCATTCCAGTATTTTTGCCTGGAAAATCCCATGGACAGAGAAACCCGGTGGGCTATGTTCATGGGGTCACAAAGAGTTAGACACAATTGAGTGACTGAACATGAGTACAATAAGCAAAAATATGCAAAAAAGCACCAAATATGACTGGCAAAAGAGTTAATATAATTAATATATCAAGAGTTTCAAAAACAGATAAAAAGAAAACACCCTTATAAAAAGAAAGCACTTTAAATAAATACAAAGAACCAATTAAAATATGTACTATTAAGTAAAATACGTACGTAAAAATGCTATTTTCCTCTATCAATATAAGAATTGCTTATAATAATACTTAATTCAGGCAACAGTATAATAACATGATCATTTATTATACTGCTGCTGCTGCTGCTGCTGCTAAGTCACTTCAGTCGTGTCTGACTCTGGGCGGCCCCATAGACGGCAGCCCACCAGGCTCCCCTGTCCCTGGGATTCTCAAGGCAAGAACACTGGAGTGGGTTGCCATTTCCTTCTCCAATGCATGAGAGTGAAAAATGAAAGTGAAGTCGCTCAGTCGTGTCCGACTCTTCACGACCCCATGGACTGCAGCCTACCAGGCCCCTCCATCCATGGGATTTCCCAGGCAAAAATACTGGAGTGGGGTGCCATTGCCTTCTCCAAACCTTAGCTCTGGCGAGCTGTATAAATCTATTCTTAAAATATGAAGTATACCGATACTTATATTTAAGATCCTATTTTTATTTATTAATTAAATCAGGAATAAATCATTATGCTCAATGATGGGATAATCAAGAAGTAAATTATAATACTGTGTGATAGAATTTTTAAAATACTACAAATGAAAGAGAAGAATGCTTACAAAATAGTATTTAGTGGAAGAAAAAACAGAATATATTACTTTATATGCTGTATAGAGTAAATTCTTATGGCATTTAAACATATAAAATTGATTTTTAAAATCTGACTATTTGTGAAGGACTTATATGGTTCATGATATAGAATATGTTTTCATTTGGGAAAACTGCATGTGAAGATTTCAGGTTCTTTTCTAATCTGTGCTTGTATACATGTTTCTTTAATTGTCCATCAGCTCATTTATTTTTATGTCTCTACATCAGATCAGATCAGATTAGTCGCTCAGTCATGTCCGACTCTTTGCGACCCCATGAACCGCAGCACGCCAGGCCTCCCTGTCCATCACCAGCTCCCGGAGGTCACTCAGACTCACACCCATCAAGTCAGTGATGCCATCCAGCCATCTCATCCTCTGTCGTCCCCTTCTCCTCCTGCCCTCAATCCCTCCCAGCATCAGAGTCTTCTCCAATGAGTCAACTCTTCGCATGAGGTGGCCAAAATACTGGAGTTTCAGCTCTAGCATCATTCCTTCCAAAGAAATTCCAGGATTGATCTCCTTCAGAATGGACTGGTTGGATCTTCTTGCAGTCCAAGGGACTCTCAAGAGTCTTCTCCAACACCACAGTTCAAAAGCATCAATTCTTCGGCGCTCAGCCTTCTTCACAGTCCAGCTCTCACATCCATACATGACCACAGGAAAGACCATAGCCTTGACTAGGCGAACCTTTGTTGGTAAAGTAATGTCTCTGCTTTTGAATATGCTATCTAGGTTGGTCATAACTTTCCTTCCAAGGGGTAAGCGTCTTTTAATTTCATGGCTGCAGTCACCATCTGCAGTGATTTCAGCCTTAAATTCTTTGATATCGAGTACTCAACAGATGTGAATATTGAAAATATTTTGCTTTCTTTCTAATACATCATCCTCAAGCACCATCCCCTTTGCAGGTTAGGGTTAGATGCACTGCCTTGGATTGAGAGCATTGGGTTGGTAGACTTTGTTATGAATTCAAGAGACCAGTGACTAAATGGTGCCCCAGATAGTCATTGAGGAGGTGACTACTTGGGATTTGGGCAGATAGCTGTCCCTGCAGAGGACTCTATTTTAAAGCACAGCAATAACAGAAATAAAAAGGGCTCCAAAACTAAGACCTCTTGACTCATTATTCCAAATCTATTATAGTTAATAATTCTCAGAGCTATATTATAAAGCAAATCAGTTCAGTTCAGTTCAATCGCTCAGTCGTGCCCAACTCTTTGTGACCCTATGATCCGCAGCACGCCAGGCCTCCCTGTCCATTACCAACTCCCGGAGTCCACCCAAACCCTTATCCACGGAGTCGGTGATGCCATCCAACCAACTCATCCTCTGTCGTCCCCTTTTCCTCCTGCCCTCAATCTTTCCCAGCATCAGGGTCTTTTCAAATGAGTCAGCATCAGATGGTCAAAGTATTGGAGTTGCAGCTTCAAAATCAGTTCTACCAATGAACACCCAGGACTGATCTCCTTTAGGATGGACTGGTTGGATCTCCTTGCAGTTCAAGGGACTCTCAAGAGTCTTCTCCAACATCACAGTTCAAAAGCATCAATTCTTCGATGCTCAGCTTTCTTTATAGTCCAACTCTCACATCCATGCATGACCACTGGAAAAACCATAGCCTTGACTAGATGGACCTTTGTGGACAAAGTAATGTCTCTGCTTTTTAATATTCTGTCTAGGTTGGTCATAACTTTCCTCCCAAGGAGTAAGCATCTTTCAATTTCATGGCTGCAATCACCATCTGCAGTGATTTTGGAGCCCAGAAAAATAAAGTCATCTACTGTTTCCACTGTTTCACCATCTATTTGCCATGAAGTGATGGAACCGGATGCCATGATCTTCATTTTCTGAATGCTGAGCTTTAAGCCAACTTTTTCACTCTCCACTTTCACTTTCATCAAGAGGCTCTGTAGCTCTTCTTCACTTTCTGCCATAAGAGTGGTGTCATCTGTGTCATCTGCATATCTGAGGTTATTGATATTTCTCCCAGCAATCTTGATTCCAGCTTGTGCTTCATCCAGGCAGCATTTCTCATGATGTACTCTGCATATAAGTTAAATAAGCAGGGTGACAGTATACAGCCTTGACGTACTCCTTTTCCTATTTGGAACCAGTCTGTTGTTCCATGTCCAGTTCCGACTGTTGCCTCCTGACCTGCATACAGGTTTCTCAAGAGGCAGGTCAGGTGGTCTGTTATTCCCATCTCTTTCAGAGTTTTCCACAGTTTATTGTGATCCACACAATCAAAGGCTTTGGCATGGTTAATAAAGCAGAAATGGATGTTTTTCTGGAACTCTCTTGCTTTTTCGATGATCCAGCGGATGTTGGCAACTTGATCTCTTGTAAAGCAAATCAGTTACTTACAAATAATTAATTTGGGTGAAATTGAGGTCAGGACACTTTGGAATCTACAGGAATGCTAAATATTCCCTACCAGATAGTGTACTTCCCGGGTATGATACCTAGAAGTGTTTGAGCAATATAAGCCATTTATATCTATAGTGAGAATTTATATGCTCATATACACATTTACTTGTTTACTATTTTATAACCATGAAGCAGGGGCCATGTCAGTTTCGTTCGCTACTTTATATTCTGCACCTTGCACACCACCTGCCACTTAGAAAACTCAAACAAATATTCGGTGAATGAAAGAATGAATGAACCAATATTGGAATGAACCCACCTTAAATTTTAGGACCAGCTGATTGATTGTGTAAGATGATATCTTTCTTCTTGTTCAAGAGCTCTCAGTTTGATCATGTACATTTCTTTTATCTTCATTTGGATCCAACTCATCTGGATTCAATCTATGTATATAGAATAAAGAAAAGATTGGACATAATGCTGTCACTTAATGGTTCCCTGTTTCTGTCATGATGTCTTGGATAGACCTATTCTGGGAATTTAAAACTAGGGTAAATATATAGGTTCATAGATTTTGCTCATTTATTAGAGTTCAAAACATTGGCTTTTTTTTTTATGGAAAATTACCCTATTGTTTGGAATATCAAATGGCTAGGAGACATTAGTACTGAAAAACCAATTAAACGTGAAATTAGCATTGTTCAAGTAGGATCATTGAATGCAATATTTGGCTTGTATGTGTGTGGCTTTTTTTTTTGATGATCAATCTTATACGAGCTCATTTAGAAAAGTTAGAATATAACATATTAAAAATAAAATATTACACATACTCCCCTATTCAGAACCAACCAGTGTTCTTTTGATGTATCAATTTCCTTTCAGTCTAGAATAAAATTTTTTAGCACTAAGATAGCCCTTGGAATGCATTTAAATATATTCTGAAAAGAATGAAGGAAAGAACAAGCTGGGGAAGATAAACCAGGCTGGAAATATGAAAAGCATAAAAAGTGATAAGAAAGAAAACACAAACTTTCATTATTTTTTAGTATCAAAGGAACTTGAATTTGTATAGATTCGATTTGAACTCCCCTCAATTAGAACCCATTGGTAAATAATTACAGAATTAAAAATCTAGACTATGTCACAACAATCAAATAAAACCAACCAAACATCCCACCTATTTCCCTCATTGCCGCCAAAGTGATCTCTGAGAATTTTATGCTCAGTTTATACCAGATCTTGATTAGTAAGTTCTTAGATGAAACCCACTGGGGACAAATTTTATTATTTCCTTTCTTATATTTACATGGTATTTCATGAGCATGTAACAAAGACTGATTCAAACTTTGTGTTCAATAGGTTGGTCATTTTTTATGAGGTGATTTTAGAAATCCAGCTTCCCTGGTGGGTCAGATGGTAAAGCATCTGCTTGTAATGCAGGAGACCAGAGTTCGATCCCTGGGTTGGGAAGATCCCCTGGAGAAGAAAATGGCAACCCACTCCAGTACTCTTGCCTGGAAAATCCCATGGACAGAGGAGCCTGGTAGGTTACATTCCATGGGGTGGCAAAGAGTTGGACACGACTGAGTGACTTCACTTTCACTTTAGAAAATATAAGATAAAATGATTGTGGTAAATAAGCATGGATCATACAAAAGTTATTTTCATAGCAGTAGTGATTGTTGAAGTAAAAAAATTAGAAATAATATAAATGTTTTATAATTAAAAACTGAGTTAAATAAATTATTGCATTTTGATAAAAATACAGTGATATCACTGAATGTTAATTGCATGAGAATATTATCAAAATATTTGAATTAAAAAGCTATAGTAAATTATGTGGTATGAATCTATTTGTGGAGAAATGTATTTTTACTTGGAAAAGAGACTGGAAGAATATATGTCCAATTGTTCATCAGAATGATGGAATCATGATTTTATTACTTACGTGGGATCATATGTGCTTTTTAGTATTCCCCACCTTTTCTACAATGAGTATGTATTTCAGTAGATTGTCCAATTTAGACAAGCTGACAATGTGAACCTAGTTAAGCCATCAGGCATTCTTTACCCAGAGCACTTGAGCTCCAAGAAGGTCCATGGATCGGTGTCAAAGAATCTGTGAACCCCGTGAGATGCTGTGCAGGATGTTGTGTTTGTATATATATTGTTCTTAAGAAAAATGAAAGTGAAACTGTTAGTCAGTCATGTCCGACTCTTTGTGACCCCGTGGACTGTAGCCTGCCAGGCTCCTCTGTCTGTGGGATTCTCCAGGCAAGAATACTGGAATGGGTTGCCATTCCCTTTTGCAGGGGATCTTCCTGACCCAGGGATCAAAGCTGGAGCTCCCCTCATTGCAGGCTACCAGGGAAGTCAGTGTTCTTAGAAGAGGATCCATATTTCACTGAATTCTCAAAGTGGTCTGTGACCCTCGAAGGCCCAAGGAAAACTGCTTTCTGGTAACTTGTTCTAAATTCTGCTCAAGATGACATTTCAAAGTAGGTGTCTCCACACTTCTTATTTCAAAGACTCTATGTATATAAGCTCTTTGGCTAAGTGGGCCTTTTACATTAAATTTTAGCTTTCTATGTATATTTGAAACAAAGCCAGAATACTTAAGACCACAAATAAAATTAACATTTACTGTAAACTATAGCAGAAAAGCTAAATTATTTACGTGTGATAAGAACTATATTTTATTATCAAAACTACAATATATCTTGATTCCTGTAAGAGTAAGAATCAAAATTTCATATTAAAACTAAATAGCCTAATCGTTTATTACTGTTATTCATCTTTCTTATTAAATGTATTTTGAAGCATTACCTACTGAGGAAGCATTCATCTTTGCTCCCTCTTTATTTATTTTATTTAAATAACCATATGACATTGACTTTACAAGAGTTCAAATGGTCTTTGACTGAAAGTGATAAAATCCTAAACTGATCTTTATGAATTTATTTGTATTTTCCTCCTGTAAATGGAGATAGCAAGGGACTCAAAGCTGTCCTGTGCTTGTTGCTTGTGGAGCCTAAAATTATATGGGGCCCATGCCAGCACCACCCACATACTTGAAACCCTGAAGGACATTAGTTTGTTTTTCTTTCAAAAATTAAGTTGCTTGAAATATTTTTTACTTTGTTCTTAACTTTTATTTTGGATAATTGTGCACACAACTCATAAAACACTTCTTTCATTCATTAACTGATGAACTGCACTCTGGCTACAAAGACCACATCATAAGTACTTGCTAAAGTTATAAGGAGAAAGAAGTGGATTCATTTTTAATTTATTATTCAATAAAATTATTATTTCCCATGTGGGACAGATACAGAATTTGTGGCTTTTTTGAAATACCAACCTGCAGCCTCATTTCTGTCCAGAGAACAGTACAGCCTTTTTGAGTCTGACTCTATAAAGTGTTTTGTTTATTTGCTTTTTAATTCCAGGGTTGATCTTGCAGTCTTTACACACACTGTTTCATGGTGAACATTGGAAACCTGCCTCCATAGTCTTTGGGGGGAAGAAAGTTGTGGTGGTTCTCCTTTTAAAACAAGTTCTTCCCGATGCACAGCAGCCAGTTTGGATTTTGAAAAATTTTGTCTAAAACTGTGACATTTTTGTGGATTTTTGCACGATGCAATGTCCTTTTCACTACCCCTTGATGAGAGAGGATGGTGCTCCCTTGCTGTGACACACTCACTTCCTAGTTGCATTTGGTAACTGCCCAGGACCTACAGTGTATACCACTGAAGTTTTCAGTATAAATCTCTAACTCTTAAAGATTAAAAATATTGTTCTAAGAGACATCACTCTAAGAATTAGTTACCCAGGTGTACAATTAGGATTATGATCAGAAGATTTTGATTAGGCCACCAGGAATAGCAAGGCAGAAGGGCAGAAACCAAAGATCTGAGAACACAAGGAAGAAGTTTCCTGGAAGAGACTGCTGGTAATTTTGCCGTGTTTGGCAGAATAAGGTTTAAGAGTAGAAATACTTCAACTTTTCAACTTAAAAAATTTTTTTTTCAACTTTTTTCCTAAGCTTTAGACTTTTCAAAATCTGAGACACAGAAAATTGGCAGCAGTGTATGGAGAAGGCGTACATTTGGTTAACATATTCCATTGTGTGTTAAATATAGTTTCCAACTACTGATGTTCAATAGATGAAAACTTATTATGGTGTTCCTGGTAGCTCAGACGGTAAAGAGTCTGCCTGCAGTGCGGGAAACCCAGGTTCAATCCCTGGGTCGGGGTGATGGCAACCCACTCCAGTATTCTTGCCTGGAAAATCCCATGGAGGGAGGAACCTGACAGGCTACAGACCATGGGGTTGCAAAGAGTTGGACACGATTGAGCAACTTCACTTTCAAAATAAAATGGAATCAATATTATGTTACAATCTTTAAGCTTAACAAATGTTAATAACTAGCTATTATATAAGCTGCTGCTGCTGCTGCTAAGTCACTTCAGTCGTGTTCGACTCTGTGTGACCCCAGAGACGGCAGCCCACCAGGCTCTGTTGTCCCTGGGATTCTCCAGGCAAGAACACTGGAGTGGGTTGCCGTTTCCTTCTCCAATATAAGCTAGTTAATATTAATAATTAATAATTAAATTATTATAATTTTCACTGTCATGGAATACTGCAAAAACATCTTTCCTGTGGAAATCTGTCCCTTTTATAGACTCATGAACCATGGGGATGAGGTTCTCATGCCCTTCATATTTGCTCAACCACATCACTAAACATCCCAGACTTTTCTAAATGAATTTCATCTAACAAGAGATTTGTTGTTTAGTTGCTAAGTCATGTCCAACTCCTTTGCAACCCCATGGACTGTAGCCTGCCGGGTTCTTTCTCTCCATGGGATTTCCCAGGCAAGAATACTGGAGTGGGTTGCCCTTTCCTTCTCCAGGGATCTTCCTGACCCCGGGATAGAATCTGCATCTCCTGTATTGGCAGGTGGATTTCTTACCACTGAGTCACCAGGGAAGCTCAATAGGAGAACACTTGTCTTTTATTGGCACAATCAGCTGACATCCAGGGAACACCCCACCATTTCTCTATAGTTTCAATATGGGGGCACACACCTGTTTCTCATCCTTCTTGGCAATGCAATGACTTCAACACTACTCAGTTTTTCTTCCGACTCTCTGATCTTTACAAAACGCAGGATTTCTATCTCCATTCAATTTAGTCACTCTATGATAATAATTTAAATTTCATCATCATTTAGTACTACTTTATTGCTCGTATCCCAAACTCTTAACATTTTGTAATTTTTCCCCCCACAAAAGCTTTTTTTTTTTTTTGCTCCATTTGTTTTCTTATTTCTACTAGTCTGTTGGATATCCCTCTTTTCTACTTCAGGTCCTAATCTTCTTGTTCAGTGGCCCTCTAACTCTAGTGTATATCCTAATTACTTATTGAACTATATTCTGTGGGCCTTACCTCCAGAGTTTTGGATTCCATAAGTCTGAGACAAGGCCTGAGAATTTACAGTTCTAACAGGTTTCAAGTGATGTTGCTGCTGCTCTGGAAACTGCCCTCTGAGTCACTATTCTTGTTCAGTAACAAAACTTATATTCGCTTAGAGGAAAAAAATGGTTAAAATCAGGGTTTTTGGAGTCAAAGACACCTAAGCTCAAATTCTGCCTCATCAATTTTTGATATTTTAAAATTTTAAATAATCTATTTGTTAAAAAATTGCATATCACTTTTTCAATTGGTGTATTACTTTATTCCATCATCACCAGTATGGCTGAAAATATTTTTCAGTATTATCAGTTGTTTGCCTTTCATTTTTGTGAGCTATCAATCTTACATATGTTTGTCTCTTTTTCAGTGATTGATACAAATTTTTATACATTTTAGATGCTAATCTTTCATTTCTTACTGTACAATTTTTATTTTATTACAGTGTATTAAAATGTTGGAGAAGACTCTTGAAAGTCCCTTGGACAGCAAGGAGATCAAACCAGTCAATCCCAAAGGAAATCAGTCCTGAATATTCATTGGAAGGACTGATGTTGAAGCTGAATCTCCAATACTTTGGCCACCTAATGTAAAGAACCGACTCATTGGAAAAGACCTTGGTGCTGGGAAAGAGTGAAGGCAAGAGAAGGGGACGACAGAGGATGAGATAGTTGGATGACATCACCAACTCAATGGACATGAGTTTTAGCAAGCTCTGGAATGGACAGGGAAGCCTGAAGTGCTGCAATCCATGGGGTCGCAAAGAGTCAGACACGACTGAGCAACTCAACTGAACTGACAGTCTATTTCTTGTGTTTCAACTACATATATATGGTATCTTTTTAACACCTTAATGTAATCAAGGTTATCAATCTTTTACACTATAGTTTTTTGGCTTTTGCATCCTATTTAATACAAAAGGCCTTTCCTACTCGAGGTCATGAACTGATACTACAGCTCCCCTTTTTATGCTTTCCTAGGTTTAAAAACTTTTTATTCTATTTTTATGCTTTCTGAAATTAATTTTTTCAGGTATCTAATTTTTATTTTATCCATATTAATTATTTCTGTTGTTTAATTGCTAAGTCATGTCCGACTCTTTTGTGACCCTGTGGACTACAGTCCGCCAGGCTCTTATATCCATGGGATTTTCCAGGCAAGAATACTGGAGTGGGTTGCCATTTCTTTCTCCAGGGGATCTTCCCCACCCAGAGATTGAAACCATGTCTCCTACATTGCAGGCAGATTCTTTACCACTGAGCCACCTGGGAAGCTCATGCTTATTAACAGTTCATCTTTTACCATTTTCTTGAAATGCTACCTATTTCGTATATCAATACCATTATATGTATGAGTCTATTCTGTTTGGTTGTTTTATCTAATATTGCACCAATGCCACACTGTTGCTTGTGTGTTTTGCTATCTAGTAGAATAAGTCTGCCTTATCCCTACCCACCCAAGTTTGCTTCTTCTAAGAAAAATTTTGTTGGCATTTTTGTTTAGTTTTGTGTTGCTTTGTATATTAGTTTGGACAAAACTGACATCTTTAATGTGATGGATCTTCTCATCTGTGCACAGAGTATCCTCTCCACTTATTCAAGTCTTTTTTTACACCTGTCAGGTAGGTCATATGATTGATTTCCTTGTTGTTGGTATTATTACATTTATCCCTAGGTACTTTGTATTTAATTGAAAACCCTTTCTTCTGCATAGTTCCTTCTGCTCTCATTCTGCTACTCTTAATTCCATAAACTGTCCATTTTTTGAATGACCACTTTGGAGATTCTATTAGTATTCCCCCCCTTTTCCACACTATTTACTTTGTTCCCATACAACGTGGCCTCCTTTTCCATCACTGTAAAAAGTTACTCTTTACATTGCTACAGGTGATCCCTGAATTGCCAAGTCCTATCATTTTTCTTCAATTTTTCTCTTCCTCAGTTCTCCACATCAATCCCTATGTCCTTCTCAAATTCTCCTCCTTCTGTGTCCATGGCATTTCAGTCTCTTGGCTGTCATTTTTATTACACGCTCTTTGCCTCTTATCTGGCTTGTTATTCTCCCATTTTGCAAACATAATGCTCTTCTTGAATGACCTTCTCTTTCTACGTGCTTCCTTCCTATGCACTCCAGACTGGTAAGGATTTCTATGTGCCTCCATCAATAATACAAGCACTTTGCATATTGTAAGTGATGAATAAAGGCTTCTTAGACAAATGAATGACGTTCATGATAGCTTCTTCTCTGTCTATGGGATTTTCCAGGCAAGAATTCTGGAGTGGGTTGCCTTTGCCTCTTCCAGGGGGATCTTCCCAACCGAGGGATTGAACCCATATCTCCTGTGTCTCCTGCACTGCCGGCAGATTCTTTACCAACTGAGCAACAGAGAAGCTCATTATCAACACCAGTGTCAGGCACTTACTGACACTGGTCAGAATAATAATACTGATTATTATTCAAATTTGAACTTATTGCCATTTTTGTGCTTCATGATAGTCTCATTCTATTTTTGGTCTTATTCCCTTCTTCCATTCTAATCAAAGAAGGTATTCACTATTCCCTAATGTTGTCTTTGTTCCTGATGTTTTCTCTTAGATTCTTTACATTTTTATTTGTTGAAATTCCGTCTATTATTTAAAGTCCTTTTTTTCTTGGCAGTCTTTTCTCATTTTCCTTGATTTCATGTAATCTCTTCCACTTTTGAATCTTCATACTCTTTGATTTCTGTTACTCTCATTGCATCCATATCCATTAATAACTAAAATCTATTTTTAAAGCAGGCAAAGATTTAAAAGAATGATAATTCCCAATCTTGGCAAGGGCAAGGGAAAAGAAAGTCTCACACCTTGTTGGTAAGAATTTATAGAGAATAATTTAACAACATGTAACAAAGCCTTAAAAATGTAAATAGTCTTTGACATAACAATGTTCATTTCTGTGAATTTTTCCTAAGGAGGTTTTAGTTTGGCAAATTTTGGAGATAGTATAATAGAAAACAATAAAACCTAAAACAATCCTATAAAATCTTTACATCAGTAAATATTCACAGTATAAAAAAGGACATAAAATAATTTTTTTCCCAGTATAGTGCCATTATTTCAGAGAAGGTAACTGTGCCTAAAATACCAGAAAGACATACAGCAAAAGGTTAGCAATAATGTTATAGGATTGCGGTTGATAAAAATTTTTAAATTTACATTTTCCAAATTTTCCCGAGCATGTGTTAATGTTGTTCAGTCATTAAGTTATGTCCGACTCTTTGTGACCCCATGGACTGCAGCACGCCTGGCTTCCCTGTCCTTCGCCATCCCCCAGGGTTTGCTCAAACTCATATCCATTGAGTCGATGATGCCATCCAACCAGTTATGTTTATAACTTTTTTAAAGTGGCAGAAAAGTTGAAGTATGGTTGGTATACTGCCCAGATTCCTCCTCTTCTCTCCCACTACTTCATCTCTTAGGACCAAAGCTCCCATTCCCCTACTGCTGGAGGTCCTGGAGACTAACCCCTTCCCTCAACACTAGCAACTGCCCTTTACCAGGACTAAGTAGCAGCTGAAGAGTTGCCTTGTCCAAGGTCAGGCTCCTGGCCTGTGGGTACGTTTACCTCCCATGGCTGTAGTTGTAGGGCTCTAAAGGCCCAGCTCCTTCGGCCCAATTTGAGAGCACACTGCAGCGCCATCTAGCTCCAGAGCTCGCTGTGCTGAAGTCTTTGTTGAAACTGCTTCATATCCCATCTTCTCCCTCTGTCTAGTCCTGCTTCCTTCCCTCCCAGCAACGTCAATTCTGAGAGCACATCATAATAAACTTCCTAAATGGAAGTTTCCATTTCAGAGGCTCTTTCCAGGGAAACTAACCTGGAACATCTACTGTCTGCTGGACACTCTACATCTATTGCTTCCAAAAAGCTTTGCCATAAGATTGTAAGGTAATCACTGACATGTCTGTTTTTCAAAAGATGAAAATTATATTCAAAATATGTATGTATTTTGTGCAAAGACACTCTATTAGTAAATGTCACAGCCAAATTTGAAAGCAGTGTGTTTGGGTATAAAGACTGTGCTTTTTGCATTGAGCCAAACAGCTCTCTGTAGGCAGCCTTGTGTTTTATTATTTTTGTACTTTTCTTGTTCTCTCTGGTAAATGGTGAATTCTTTTACTGCAGGAATTTTGTCTTATTTATCTTTGAATCCCCTGAAGAGTATTTCATGGTGCCTTGCACGTAATAAGTGCTCCATGTCTGTGGAATTGAACTAGTCAAGGTTTAAAATGTAGTTAGTTCTACTTCTGTGCTACATGAAATGGATTTCCTAGCAGGAAAGGAAATCATAATGGTAAGATGTAACAACTGTGATTAAATTTATGTTTCATAAAATAATTTCCTATAAAAGTGATACTAATTTTCTTCTCCTCCTTCCTCAATATTAAGCAACAAAATATGAGTTTCCAGGACTTTGCCTTTAATTACTAACATAAGCAAATCAATGACATGTAATAAACATATTGAACTTTGATGGCAAACATCATAGCTAATATCTTATATGTTTAACTCAGACTCCTGTGAAATCTAAGTTACTTGAGAAAAGAATCTACTGAGTAGAAAATGTAATAAGAAGATGAGCTTGTTTCTAACACAAAAATTGAAAATAAGTATGGCGGACACGACTGAAGCGACCTAGCAGCAGCAGCAGCAGCAGCATGGCTAAATAATAAAGAATCCACCTATCAGTGGAGAAGACGTGGGTTCAATCCCTGGGACAGGAAGATGCTCTAGAGGAGGGAATGACAACCCACTCCAGTATTCTTGCCTGGGGAACCCCATAGACAGAGGAGCCTGGTGGCTACCATCCACAGGGTCACAAAAGAGTCGGAAAGACTTAGTGACCAAACAACAACAACATGTTAACAGAATTGAAGATTTTGTGGCAGCAGACAGAAATGCCTGAATGAGGTTTCCAACATCCTTTAGAGTTTGCAATTGCAAGTTGAACTTTTCTTAAAAAGAAAACCTGCCAGATTTATCATTTTAAAAATACAAAAAATTAACATATCTGTGATGGGTTGTGTTTTTAGGATAAATAGCACTAGATCCAGCTTTTTGTTTAGAGAAGGGAAGTTTAAAAGTAAACTATAAAAGACATGCAGTGGAGAAAATTTCCCTATGTGAACAAGTTTTATTATTCTTGTACTGCCAGAGAATCAGCATGAAAAGTTATTTCTAACACTGATTAAGAGTCAATAAAGTTAAAAAGGACAAAAATGGTATGGACCTAACAGAAGCAGAAGATATTAAGAAGAGGTGGCAAAAATACACAGAAGAACTGTACAAAAAAGAACTTCATGACCTAGATAATCATGACGGTGTGATCACTGACCTAGAGCCAGACATCCTGGAATGTGAAGTCAAGTGGGCCTTAGAAAGCATCACTACGAACAAAGCTAGTGGAGGTGATGGAATTCCAGTGGAGCTATTCCAAATCCTGAAAGATGATGCTGTGAAAGTGCTGCACTCAATATGCCAGCAAATTTGGAAAACTCAGCAGTGGCCACAAGATTGGAAAAGGTCAGTTTTCATCCCAATCCCAAAGAAAGGCAATGCCAAAGAATGCTCAAACTACCACACAATTGCACTCATCTCACACGCTAGTAAAGTAATGCTCAAAATTCTCCAAGCCAGGCTTCAGCAATATGTGAACCGTGAACTTCCTGATGTTCAAGCTGGTTTTAGAAAAGGCAGAGGAACCAGAGATCAAATTGCCAACATCCACTGGATCATGGAAAAAGCAAGAGAGTTCCAGAAAAACATATATTTCTGTTTTATTGACTATGCCAAAGCCTTTGACTGTGTAGATCACAATAAACTGTGGAAAATTCTGAAAGAGATGGGAATACCAGACCACCTGATCTGCCTCTTGAGAAATCTGTATGCAGGTCAGGAAGCAACAGTTAGAACTGGTCATGGAACAACAGACTGGTTCCAAATAGGAAAAGGAGTACGTCAAGGCTGTATATTGTCACCATGTTTATTTAACCTATATGCAGAGTACATCATGAGAAACGCTGGACTGGAAGAAACACAAGCTGGAATCAAGATTGCTGGGAGAAATATCAATAACCTCAGATATGCGATGACACCACCCTTATGGCAGAAAATGAAGAGGAACTCAAAAGCCTCTTGATAAAGTGGAGAGTGAAAAGGTTGGCTTAAAGCTCAACATTCAGAAAACAAAGATCATGGCATCTGGTCCCATCACTACATGGGAAATAGATGGGGAAAAAGTGGAAACAGGGTCAGACTTTATTTTTCTGGGCTCCAAAATCACTGCAGATGGTGACTGCAGCCATGAAATTAAAAGATGCTTACTCCTTGGAAGGAAAGTTATGACCAACCTAGACATCATATTCAAAAGCAGAGACATTACTTTGCCAACAAAGGTTCGTCTAGTCAAGGCTATGGTCTTTCCTGTGGTCATGTATGGATGCGAAAGCTGGACTGTGAAGAAGGCTGAGCGCCGAAGAATTGATGCTTTTGAACTGTGGTGTTGGAGAAGACTCTTGCGAGTCCCTTGGACTGCAAGGAGATCCAGCCAGTCCATTCTGAAGGAGATCAGCCCTGGGATTTCTTTGGAAGGAATGATGCTAAAGCTGAAACTCCAGTACTTTGGCCACCTCATGCGAAGAGTTGACTCATTGGAGAAGACTCTGATGCTGGGAGGGATTGAGGGCAGGAGGAGAAGGGGACGACAGAGGATGAGATGGCTGGATGGCATCACTGACTCAATGGATGTGAGTCTGAGTGACCTCTGGGAGTTGGTGATGGACAGGGAGGCCTGGCGTGCTGCAGTTCATGGGGTCACAGAGAGTCAGACACGACTGAGCGACCAATCTGATCTGATCTGAAAGTTAAAAATTGTTTATGCTCTAATGCTTCAGCCAAAGACACAATGGGCCCATATAGTGCATTACTGGTAACTCATCCAAAATACATTATACAAGTGATCAGTGCAATAGCCTGGATGTCCTTCATGTAGGTGAGGGTACAGCCACGCCAAAGGGGTGATTTCAGGTGCCACCACCCCCATAAGTGGGTCCAGACACTGCAATTCTTAAATATTACAGTTCAGAATTTATCACTTTGATTAATATTTTCTATTAAAATACACATATGCCTAAGAAAACACTCATCAATTCTTTAAAATAAATGTGTCTTAAATGGAGTAAAGTGCAGGAATAGAGACCAGTAAGCATAAAATACAGCTTTTAAAATTGAATAAAATAGACCATAGTTGTAGTTATAATAGTGTTTGTTTTTGTTGTTGGCTGCACCATGTGGCATGCAAGATCTTAGCTCCCTGACCAGGGATCAAACCTGTGCCCCTTGCATTGGGAACATGGAGTCCTAACCACTGGACTGCCAGGAAAGTCCCTTATATATAGTTTTGATCAGTGCTGACCTTAAGCCTGAAGCCTAAAATCAATCTGGTGGTGATGGTTTAGTCGCTATGTCCTGTCCGACTCTTGCAAACCTGTGGACCATAGCCGATCAGGCTCCTCTGTCCATGGGATTTTCCAGGCAAGAAGACTGGAGTGGGTTGCCATTCGCTTCTCCAGAGGATCTTCCCACCCCAGGGATCAAACCCAGATCATGTGCACTGCACATGGTCTCCTGTATTGCAGGCAGATTCTTTACTGAATGAGCCACCAGTTCAGTTCAGTTCAGTTTGGTCAGTCAGTCATGTCTGATTCTTTGAGACCCCAAGGACTGTAGCACTCCAGGCTTCCCTATCCATCACCAACTCCTGGAGTTTACCCAAACTCATGTCCATTCAGTCGGTGATGCCATCCAACCATCTCATCCTCTGTTGTCGCCTTCTCCTCCCATTTTCAAACTTTCCCAGCATCAGGGTCTTTTCAAATGAGTCGGTTCTTCCCATCAGGTGGCCAAAGTATTGGAGTTTCAGCTTCAACATCAGTCCTTCCAATGAACACACAGGACTGACCTCCTTTAGGATGGATTGGTTGGATCTCCTTGCAGTCTAAGGGACTCTTAAGAGTCTTCGCCAACACCACAGTTCAAAAGCATCAATTTTTTAGTGCTCAGTTTTCTTTACAGTCCAATTCTCATATCCATACATGACAACTGGAAAAACCATAGCCTCGACTAGAAGGACCTGTGTTGATAAAGTAATGTCTCTGCTTTTTAATAATGCTGTCTACGTTGGTCATAACTTTCCTTCCAAGGAATAAGCGTCTTTTAATTTCATGGCTGCAATCACCATCTGCAGTGATTTTGGAGCCCAGAAAAATAAAATCTGACACTGTTTACACTGTTTCCCCATCTATTTCCCATGAAGTGATGGGACCAAGTGCCATGATCTTTGTTTTCTGAATGTTGAGCTTTATGCCAACTTTCCCACTCTCCTCTTTCACTTTCATCAAGAGGCTCTTTAGTTCTTCACTTTCTGCCATAAGGGTGGTGTTATCTGCATATCTGAGGTTATTGGTACTTCTCCCAGCAATCTTGATCCCAGCTTCTGCTTCGTCCACCCAGCGTTTCTCATGATGTACTCTGCATATAAGTTAAATAAGCAGGGTGACAATATACAGCCTTGACATACTCCTTTTCCTATTTGGAACCAGTCTGTTGTTCCATGTCCAGTTCTATCTGTTGCTCCATGACCTGCATACAGATTTCTCAAGAGGCAGGTCAAGTGGTCTGGTATTCCTATCTCTTTCAGAATTTTCCACAGTTTATTGTGATCTACACAGTCAAAGGCTTTGGCATAGTCAATAAAGCAAAAATAGATGTTTTTCTGGAGCTCTCTTGCTTTTCTGATGATCCAGTGGATGTTGGCAATTTGATCTTTGGTTCCTCTGCCTTTTCTAAAACCAGCTTGAACATCTGGAAGTTCATGGTTCACGTATTGCTGAAGCCTGGCTTGGAGAATTTTGAGCATTACTTCACCAGTGTGTGAGATGAGTGCAATTGTGCGGTAGTTTGAGCATTCTTTGGCATTGCCTTTCTTTGGGATTGGAATGAAAACTGACCTTTTCCAGTCCTCTGGCCACTGCTGAGTCTTCCAAATTTGTTGGCCTATTGAGTGCAACACTTTCACAGCATCATCTTTCAGGATTTGAAATAGCGCAACTGGAATTCCAGGGTAGCCTTCAAATAACTTATACTCATCTATCTCATTATATACATCCCTTTTTTAAGCCTTATTCTAGATATTCTCTAAAAGTTTTCCTGCAAAATATAAGCAACTACCTCTAAATCTGGAAGATCAGTTGTGTGATAATATTTTCCCCTAGACACTAATTCTTCCTTTTGAAGAAGTATTATGATCTTTGAGAAACAAAACAAAACAAAACACCATACCCTCTTCTCTTGTCCTTTATTATAAAAAACCAATAACTGTGACCTCACCTACTTTCAAAGGACCACTATTGGATTGCCTCCATTCTGGTCATAGCCTTACCCTATCTTGTTTCCTTTTAGTTCTAAAATGAGATTGATGTCTTCTAGAAAAAGCTTAGAAATTTTGAAATTTCTATTTTATTGCATCAGTTGAAACATCTCAAATTCATGAACCATTTAGACTAACAAGTCTCTTCTTTTAAAATTGCAAATATCATTCAAATACAATTTTATAATAATTTTAAGTTTGTATAAATTATTTTAAGGAATCAATTGCTCTGAATTCCTACCTGAGATCACCCACTGAAAGAATAAGAATAAGATTAAAAAATTTTTAATTTGAGAGAAAGAACAGGGAAGATAGGGTGGTAAAAAGATGTTAGTATATGAAGTTCTTGTTTTAGTCACTAAGTCATGTTCTACTCTTTTGTGACCCCATGGACTGTAGCACCCCAGACTCCTCTGTCCATGGGAATTCCCAGACAAGAAACTGGAGTGGATTGCCCTTTCCTTCTCCAGGGGATCTTCCTGGCCAAGGGAATCAAAACTATGTCTCCTGCATTGGCAGGTGGATTTTTTTTTTTTTAACCACAAAGCCACCTGGGAAGCCCATGAAGTTATTAGGGTAGCACGATACTGGGACTGGAGTATAGAAAAAGGCCTGAGGTTAGTGCCAGACCAACTTATTGTTTCAAAATTTTGTCTTAAATGTGTTTTGATTAAGATGAGAGAGATTTATCTTTTATCTCTTCTTGCTCATTGCTTCTACTATATCTCTACTCCCTTTTATCCTCACCTGGATCAAGCATGGACTTCCCTGGTGGCTTAGATGGTAAAAAATCTGTCTGCAATGCAAGAGACCCAGGTTCAGTCTCTGGGTGGGGAAGATCCTCTGGAGAAGGGAATGGCTACCCACTCCAGTGTTCTTGCATGGAGAATTCCATGGACATAGAAGCCTGGAGGGCTACCAGTTCATGGGGTCACAAAGAGTTGGACACTACTGAATGACTAATACTGAATCAGTTGGAGATGCATTTAAGCCTACTTTTGCTAGAAATAAATTTAAATTACTTTATGGGTTCCCTGGTTTTTGCAGGCTTTGTGGCACTTAAGATGCCCATTTTTTAAAATAGATGTCTTTACAGATCTGAATGAAAAATGCATAGGAAGCATTTTATAGCCAACTGATCTCTCAATCAGGCAGACAGTCACAGACACCATTTTAAGGAGGAGAAAACCGGTACAAATAAAGATGATTTAAGCAACTGTACTGAGCAAGTAGAAAAGAAGGGGTGAGCTCATTGACTTGACAGAGCATCCCCATGTGACAGGGTGGGCCAACTGAAGAGGGAAATGTGGGCTGGTAAATATTTAGTAATTATTTAGTGTGTGAAAACTTTAGCCATGGAAATAGTTTCTCAGTTTAAAATTATAAATGTATTTTATTGGCATTCCAATGATGTGTATGCATTTGGGGATAAAAAGTACAAAATGTACATTCAGCAAATAAAGTGAAACAATAAAGACATTTCTCAACACACTCAGAAAAGCTACTTGGCCACATTCTGTGAACTTTCAAATATGTTATTTTCACTGAGGCTTTGGCTCCTTCCTATACCTTTTTCCCTTGTCGATTATACACACCCCCTCCTGGATCCCAGAGAACTCCCTTCTCTTTCCCTTTTATTAGAGTGCTGTTTTGCCTAAGATAATTGTGTACTTTATTTATTCATCCCTGCACCTTTCTAGGGAGGATGATGTCTGAGAATGGTTTGTTTTTCCTGCTCAAGCCACTGGCTTCATTAGAAGGACCCCAGGTAAAAGCAGTGGGAGTCTGCCCTTTCCAGCATAATTGCTGTCAAAGTTATGTTTTTAGGCAAAGTTTATGGTTGGTACCGAGAGGTTCATAATCTTAAGCATGACATTATGGAGCATATGGAAGCTGAAACTTCCGAAGGAAACACTCCATTCCAATTTTTGGCAAAGAAAATAAGACCGAAAGAAGAGAGAGAATTAGATCATGACACATGTTACTTGGCAAAAGAGAAAGTTGAAGAAAATGGGATGAAAAAAAGCCTGGGAGACAAAATACCGGCATCTCTTTTGTACCTACAACTCTTTCTTTTAGCTGGCTTTTAAACTAATTTTTTAAAATTATTATTCCTAGTGTCTTTATGTTCTTTAATACTTCATACTTAATAAAACACATGTTGAAAGCCATTTAGTTATTTATTTTTCTAGGAAGCTCCTCCTCCAGTTTCAGAGCTCTCTATGATATTCTTGTGGTTATTCAATCTGCTTTGATTTTTCAGAATTTGACTAGATTTCTGAAGGCAATAGATTGTCTTATTTCCATTTTTCAGCTGTGTTCAATTTTTGGATTATTTAGAAGGGGCGATATTCTGTTTCCTTTTTGGTGCTTTCAAAGTGTATATAACAAATACATTTAAAACACAAAAGCTAATATTGTAACACATTGCCCAAGTAAGTCTGGCAGCAAGAAGGAAAACATAAAGAACCTGGCACTCCAAGCAGTAATTATTTTTGAATGAAATTACATTTTCAAGAGGGTGGAATTATAGCCCATCTATAGGACCAAGAGCAAAAAGGAAGTTGTGTTCTAATATTTCAGGGGATATGAGGAACAGGAATTTAAGTGAGCATTTTCGTTTTCTCTTTATTATAGAAGAGAATAATTTGTGCATGCATTGAAAACTTTCCTTTGGAACACATATTTTACATATTAGTGTGTGAAGTATATATGATGTTGATAAAGATTAGAATATTAACATTTAATGAATAGAGCTTTCATAGAATTACAGAATGAAATACTATTGCCAGTAAAAATATAGAATTCGCTACAGTCAGAAGAAGTATATAAATAGTCTCAATATTCAGGAAATTCTGTGTAAAATAAATGAAAAATAGAACTGCATGCTATGAAGAAATTCTGTAACTAAAACTTTAAATAAGATTATCTTGATAATCTTGGGTTAAAAATTGTATTTTGATAAAATATTTGGCTTTTTTGTGTGATGAAAGTATCTGGTGTCATCTAATCAGGGCATGTATGTTAGCTTGAAAAGTACATTCTTCTGTTGTTAGACTCTCCCGGTACTGTTGTTACTTTGATCTTCATTTATCTTTTTATCATGATTTTTTAAACATTTATGTAGATAGAGTGTTAATTTGTTATTATAGTGTGATATTTTAAGGACAAGTATATTTTTATAGGAATAAAATCAGTGTATATGGCAAATGCATAAAACTATGAAAGAGAATATCAGTAGTTCACCAAAATATATCTCCTCTTCTTCATGAGTGTGGAGTTATACTACATTTCCCAGCTTCCTTTGCAGTTGGGTACAGCCATGTGACTGACAAAGATGCCATCTCTATGCCAGTTCAGTTCAGTCGCTCAGTTGTGTCCGACTCTTTGCGACCCTATGAACTGCAGCACGCCAGGCCTCCCTGTCCATCACCAACTCCCGGAGTCCACCCAAACCCTTATCCATTGAGTCGGTGATGCCATCCAACCATCTCATCCTCTGTTGTCCCCTTCTCTTCTCCTGTCCTCAATCTTTCCCAGCATCAGGATCTTTTCAAATGAGTCAGCTCTTCGCATGAGGTGGCCCAAGTACTGGAGTTTCAGCTTCAGCATCAATCCTTCCAATGAACACCCAGGACTGATCTCCTTTAGGATGGACTTGTTGGAACTCCTTGCAGTCCAAGGGACTCTCAAGAGTCTTGTCCAACACCACAGTTCAAAAGCATCAATTCTTCGCACTCAGCTTTGTTTATAGTCCAACTCTCACATCCATACATGACTACTGGAAAAACTATAGCCTTGACTAGACGGACCTTTATTGACAAGTTAATGTCTCTGCTTAATATCTATGCCAGTATTGAATGTAAAAAGCATCTCTTTGGAAAGATAGAGACAGCTAATTGATATACACTGAGTTATGAATATAATTGTTTTTAAAGGATTCTCAGAACTCCTTCTTGATCATTACATTTTTTTCCATCTATTCCTTCATAGTATCAACTGAGAACAATAACACTTCCCTTGACTATATGATAATAGTAGTTATATGAACCATTTACCTTATAGATGTTCCAATTCTGTGTAACCAATAATGATTTTCTATACATCAGTAAGTATGTGTTGGTTGGCTTCCCTGCCCCAGATGAGGAGGCTCGATTAAGTTGACTTATGGAACAAGGGTTCTCTTGGCCAAAAACAGAGGCAGAATTGCCTCTCTCCTGGGGCTGTGAATATTTGGATCAAGGGGAGAAGAGGATTCAAACTGAATCCCGGAAAGGGGGCTGAAGAAAGCCAAGGAAGAATGCTCAAATGTTCGTTACATTTGCAAAGGCTTGGAGTTGGTGAGCCACGTGAAAGGAGCACCCGCAGGAGAGGACTGAAAGAAAGGAGAAGGCAGATGTCTACAGAAGTGCCACTTGGCTAGATGAAATCCAAGCAAAGGCCAGTTATTTGAGGAGGAGAGTTTCAAATTCAGTAAGCTTTCCTTGATTCCAAGTTTACATGCACCTCAGATATATGCAGTATTTACAATTAGTTGCTCATCCATATTAAAATATTACAGGGAATGTGAGTGGAGAATACCAGAAAAAGTAATTAAAGAAATGTTTCAGCTACTCTGATGGACAATTTGAAAGCAGGAGGAAAAAGCATGCACGACTAGTCAGCATTTTCAGAAGTGTTTCACTTAGTCTGCCAATGGAAAGATCGGGACTTCAGAGGAAACACAGGATGCTGCTTGACAGGTCAAAGTAGAAATAGTTTCTTAAATGTTACTCTTAAGCAGAGAAATATTTAACCTTATATTGTCATATACATAAATTTGGCCTCGAGAAGCCAGCAACCTTGAAGATTGGAAGAAATCTTGACTAGTGCTATAGATTCTGTCATCACCTGCACGCAGATCTTAGCACCAAATCTTAAGACAGAGTGCCCAGCAGGGAATTTCTGGGACATGTGTCCATTGGTGCTGCAGTGACATGTTCTATTATGTAACATCACTGGCAGGCACAGGCACAGAGAACGGAGTATTGCAGAGCCACAGTTCTATGTTGCGAACATTCTCTTTATTCAGCCAATCAATCCACAGACAGATCCAAACATACAGATGGGGACTAGAATCACACTGGTTTGCCAGCAAAGTGTTTTAAAGAGAAAAAAAAAAAAACACTTTAGATTTTGAGATTGGATAGCAGATGACAAGAAAAAGAAAACTGTGGGAAGAGACAAATAAAAATAATTACTTCAGTCTTTTAACAAAAGAATCATCTTTATGCGCAACTAATGTATGAAGTAATTTGGAGTGCAGGTAGAAATTCAGCATTGTAGATAGAAATTATAATATGAGTTCAACTAAAAGGAGAAATGCTATACTTCATTTTATTATACAACCAAGGGTCATTGTACATTGACAAGACACAAAGCAATTTTATACTGTACATAATATTTTTTAAGACCTTGAATTTGGCCTGACTCTGTGTAACATATTCTGCAGTTAAATCTTTGAATGGAACTAACTTTTTACATGGGATGTTTAACTTAACTGTGAGCAGATTTGTTATGTCTCAGGATCTTTTCCACTCTTTCTTTGATTCATGTGTCAAGGGTTCTGTGGACTCAGAAGCCTAAACTCAGTTCAACTGTGTCAAGGGAAATCTTGCCACTAATAACACAGTAAACCCAGGATACTTAGAAGGATTTTGACTGAGAATGTTTCTCCCTCAAGGAAGGACAGAGTCTGTGTCACTTTGATGGCAACTGTTTGTGAAAAGCAAACACTTTTATAACATTAACCTTTTTTAAAAAACATGAAAGTGCGTAACTTCCCACACATTATAGATTTATAGGACCTGGGAATATATAGTAATAAGCCAGCTAATCCCAAAATAGCCTTAATTTTGTGTCAAATAATGCTACACATTTCCTACCTGCCTTCTGCACATTTTTAAGATTTGTCTTTGAATTTTCTGGAAACTCAAAATGAAAAGAAACATGTCTTTATTTTTAAGACATATCCTTATTTTTGTTGCCCTGGAATATTAAAACTCGACAAGGAAAAGGTACCTGCCTATCATCTTAACCGTGCATTTGAATATCACACCAATGAATATATCACACTCAAAGATTATGTATATAACATACATTATGCATTATAAATAATGTATTTTATCTGTTTTGTTGTTGTTTAATCACTAAGTCTTGTCTAACTCTTGTGACCTCATGGACCATAGCCCCGCAGGCTCCTCTGCTCATGGGATTCTCCAGGCAAGAATACTGGAGTGGGTTACCATGCCTTCCTCCAGGGGATCTTCCCAACCCAGAGATTGAACCCGCATCTCTTGTGTCTTCTGCATTGCAGGCAGATTCTTTACCCACTGAGCAAGCCCTTGCACAAAATAGTTTTACACATATTATTCTGTCAAATCAGTGTACTGGAATGGGATTTTTTACATTTATTTTGGATACCAAAGCTTAAGTTAAATTGTTCATGGTCAATGAATAGTAAAGGTTGGAGCCAAACCACAGACAGCTTTTCTGACTCCAAAAGGTAGGAATTCCAATTTGCAGTACAAACTTACAAACAAAAACTTAATACTAACCATAAGCATGCTATTTAAGATTCTTCTATGGAGTGGTGGATATTTTGGCCAAGTTGGAAAAAAATGACTATGCAGGGGATGAATGGAGAGAGTAGCATGGAAGCATATACACTACTGTATGTAAAATAAATAGCCAGTAGAAATTTGCTGTATGACTGAGGACACCCAAACAGGCTCTGTAACAAGCTCAAGGGGTGGGAAAAAGTAGGAGGTGGGAAGGAGGTTCAAGAGGGAGGGGACATATGTATACCTGTGGCCAATTCATACTGATGTATGGTAGAAACTAATGCAGTATTATAAAGCAATTATCTTTCATTAAAAATAAATAAATAAATCTTTTATAAGCATTAGTGTTTAAAGTACATTAGTGTACAATAAAGATTTTCATGACCCAGATAATCATGATGGTGTGATCACTCACCTAGAGCCAGACATCCTGGAATGTGAAGTCAAATGAGCCTTAGGAAGCATCACTATGAACAAAGCTAGTGGAGGTGATGGAATTCCAATTGAACTATTTCAAATCCTTAAAGATGATGCTGTGAAAGTGCTGCACTCAATATGCCAGCAAATTTGGAAGACTCAGCAGTGGCCACAGGACTGGTAAAGGTCAGTTTTCATTCCAATCCCAAAGAAAGGCAATGCCAAAGAATGTTCAAACTACTGCACAGTTTCACTCATCTCACACACTAGTAAAGTAAGGCTCAAAATTCTCCAAGCCAGGCTTCAGCAATACTTGAACTGTGAACTTCCAGATGTTCAAGCTGGTTTTAGAAAAGGCAGAGGAATCAGAGATCAAATTGCCAACATCCACTGGATCATCGAAAAAGCAAGAGAGTTCAAAAAAAAAAATCTATTTCTGCTTTATTGACTATGCCAAAGTCTTTGATTGTGTGCATCACAATTAAACTGTGGAAATTTCTGAAAGAGATTAGAATACCAGACCACCTGACCTGCCTCTAGAGAAACCTGTATGCAGATTAGGAAGCAACAGTTGGAACTGGACATGGAACAACAGACTGGTTCCAAATAGGAAAAGGAGTACGTCAAGGCTATATATCGTCACCCTGCTTATTTAACTTATATGCAGAGTACATCATGAGAAATGCTGGGCTGGCAGAAGCACAAGCTGGGATCAAGATTGCAGGAGAAACATCAATAACCTCAGATATGCAGATGACACCACCCTTATGGCAGAAAGTGAAGAAGAACCAAAGAGCCTCTAAATGAAAGTGAAAGAGGAGAGTGGAAAAGTTGGCTTAAGGCTCAACATTCAGAAAACAAAGATCATGGCATCTGGTCCCATCACTTCATGGGAAATAGATGGGGGAACAGTGGCTCATTTTCTTTTTCTGGGCTCCAAAATCACTGCAGATGGTGACTACACCCATGAAATTAAAAGACGCTTACTCCTTGGAAGGAAAGTTATGACCAACCTAGACAGTATATTGAAAAACAGATACATTACTTTGCCAACAAAGGTCTGTCTAATCAAGGTTATGGTTTTTCCAGTGGTCATCTATGGATAAGAGAGTAGGACTATAAAGAAAGCTGAGCATCGAAGAATTGATGCTTTTGAACTGTGGTGTTGAAGACTCATGAGAGTCTCTTCGACAGCAAGGAGATCCAACCAGTCCATCCTAAAGGAAATGAGTCTTTGGTGTTCATTGGAAGGACTGATGCTAAAGCTGAAACTCCAATATTTTGGCCACCTGATGCGAAGAGCTGACTCATTTGAAAAGACCCTGATGCTGGGAGGGATTGGGAGAAGGAGGAGAAGGGGACAACAGAGGATGAGATGGTTCGATGGCATAACCAATTCAATGGACATGGGTTTGGGTGGACTCCGGGAGTTAGTGATGCACAGGGAGGCCTGGTGTGCTGCAATTCATGGGGTCACAAAGAGTTGGACATGACTGAGCGACTGAACTGAACTGAACTGAACTGAAAGGCATTTTAACACAAACAAAAGCAGAGAGAATTTGCCACTTTTCTTGAACCTGAGAAAAATGATACCAAATGGAGATTTGAATTTACAGAAAGAAGATTCTTCTTTATCCACAAATATGTGGGTAAATAGTAATTTTTTCTTTCTATGGTTTCTTTAAATTAAAATTGGTACATAAGAAATAATAATATTATATTGTAGATTTAAATACATGAAAATAATTCTACAAAGAGCAAGAGTAGAAAAACAAGCATAGTATTTTTTAATCACATTGTCTCAAATATTGGTATAATATTTGATGGTCAATTGTGAAAAGGTGAGGGTTAAAAATTATAATCTCTTGATTTTTGCTTTATTGACTATGCTAAAGCCTTTGACCGTGTGGATCACAATAACCTGTGGAAAATTCTGAAAGAGATGGAAATACCAGATCACCTGACCTGCCTCTTGAGAAACCTGTATGCAGGTCAGGAAGCAACAGTTAGAACTGGACATGGAACAACAGACTGCTTCCAAATAGGAAAAGGAGTATGTCAAGGCTGTATATTGTCCCCCTGCTTATTTAACTTATATGCAGAGTACATCATGAGAAACGCTGGGGTGGAAGAAGCACAAGTTGGAATCAAGATTGTCGGGAGAAATATCAATAACCTCAGATATGCAGATGACACCATCCTTATGGCAGAAAGTGAAGAGGAACTCAAAAGCCTCTTGATGAAAGTCAAAGAGGTGAGTGAAAAAGTTGGCTTAAGGCTCAACGTTCAGAAAACAAAGATCATGGCATCTGGTCCCATCACTTCATGGGAAATAGATGGGGAAACAGTGGAAACAGTGTCAGACTTTTTAGGCTTCAAAATCACTGCAGATGGTGATTGCAGCCATGAAATTAAAAGACATTTACTCCGTGGAAGAAAAGTTATGACCAACCTAGATAGCATATTGAAAACCAGAGACATTACTTTGCCAACAAAGGTCCGTTTAGTCAAGGCTATGGTTTTTCCAGTGGTCATGTATGGATGCGAGAGTTGGACTGTGAAGAAAGCTGAACTCCGAAGAATTGATGCTTTTGAACTGTGGTGTTGGAGAAGACTCTTGAGAGTCCCTTGGACTGCAAGGAGATCCAACCAGTCCATTCTAAAGGAGATCAGTCCTGGGTGTTCTTTGGAAGGAATGATGCTAAAGCTGAAACTCCAGTTTGGCCACCTCATGCGAAGAGTTGACTCATTGGAGAAGACTCTGATGCTGGGAGGGATTGGGGGCAGGAGGAGAAGAGACAACAGAGGATGAGATGGCTGGATGGCATCACCCACTCGATGGACATGAGTTTTAGTGAACTCCGGGAGATGGTGATGGTCAGGGAGGCCTGTCGTGCTGCAATTCATGGGGTTGCAAAGAGTCAGACATGACTGAGCGACTGAACTGAACTGACTGAAGCTATTATTCTATATTAATATTACCCACATTATTTGAATCAAAAACTGCCAAACATAAAGAATCCCATGTCTATCTGAGGTAGTCCCATCAATTTCCTCTTGCCCTAGTACTCCTTCATCAAAATACCAATTAATAAATATCTTTCAAACCTTCATATTAGTTATAAATAAGTCACAAATTTCCTCTAATGTCTCATATAGTGAAAATTACATATATGTGGGGAATAAGAAATTGTAGTTATAAGTGCTCAACTTTCAGTGAACTAAGCATTTTTTTGACTGGTTCAATACATAGAAGGATGAAAAGGAGATTAACTGAAATTTTACTTCTCAAGAAAGTCTGATCACCATGATAGTATATAATAAGTATTACAATTCTTCAGCAGCTGAGTTTGAAATAAGGCAGATGTCAGGAATCAGTCAGATATAAAGAGGCTGCCTACAGTTGGTGTGAAAGTAAATTTTTAAAAAACACACAAAGATCATTTGACTTGCCCGAGACCTAAAATTAAAGTTGGTCATTATTGGCCATGAAAAAATACCAAGAAACCTGTTTGTCTGCAAGTACTGCTTACTTATGCCCCCCTGGGTTTGATTACTTTTTATGAGCCATTCATTCCACTTCATTCCTATCTTCTGTATCAACAGGAAACATAGAAAGTAAAGAAGTAATTGAATTCATGCTTGACAACTGTAAAGTTTAATGGATCATTGAAATTTCTCCCTTCACTGCTAGACAAACAAGCTATTTGACTTGTGATCAAAGAAGAAAACTAATAATTAGAATTTTATTTTGTGCCCTTTCACAGGTACTAAATAATAGGTACCAAAGAACCAGAGGTCAGTTAACTAAAATGCGATTATTTGTTTCTCAATTAACTATTCAGTTGTCTGTCTGATCTCTAAAATAAGTGGCTGAATTTAATATTGAGGGACATTTTTACTTTAAAATCCTCTCACTACCTGAAATTGTGATGTAGAGTAGAAGAAAACTAATATCAAAAGTAACTGCTCCTTACTGAGTATTTCAAAATATTTTCTAACACACACATTTGATGAAAATTTACTTAGAGAATTTATTAAATTACTTAAATTATATTCATATACTTTATACAGATATACAACAATTTTAACATTTGACATGTGATCCACGTATTAAAATAATTTTTGTATTGAAGTAGATGTTAAATAAATTGATACTGATTATATTTTAGGAAAAAGCATATAGTTTAGTTATAGTAATTTCCATTAATACCATTGCATTATGTAAGACTGTAAAAAGTATAGGCATGTCACTTTTGTTTTTATTTCAGAACATATTTCTATACCAATGAGTAAATAATAATCTTATATTTCTTTGTGGTAACCAGGAAAAATGTAGACTACTCTTTTATTTATGCTGATTTAATTGTCATATTTACATATTTTCTGCCTTTTGATTGGCCCATACATCTGTTCTTAATGTTTTTGTGAAAATTATATGAAAACCAACAAGTCAAGGTTTTGATCAGTAGTTCAGAAGCAACCGAGATACAATATAAACACTAGAACATAATGCTTCCCATGACTAGTGATGGGACAGGGCCATTTTTCATGGATCCTGAAGAGCCAGAGAAGCCAAAAATTAGAAATATGTCAGCCTCCAAGTTTAAGATTATCTTAAATAGCTAAATGCTTCCAAATGTGCAAGTTTCCCCAAAGCTACTTTGATTTTATTCTGTTCCTGTACTAGGAATTGAAGAAGGGAATGGCAGCCCACTCCAGTATTCTTGTTTGGAGAACCTCATGAACAGAGGAGCCTGGTAGGCTACAGTCCATGGGGTTGCAAAGAGTCAGACATGACTGAGCATCTATCACTTTCACTTTCATATTAGGAATGAAAGTTTCCAAGTGTAGACGAACGATTTCTTATAAAAATTCTCAATCATTATCAGAAATATTAGGTCAAAAATCCTCTTTAAAGATAACTCAGGGGTAGTAATGTCTTTGCATGTGAGAAATGTGAGACTATAAGGACAGATCTCATGAATCATTCACTGAACACATAATGAACAGTGTTGGAAACTGAGAAAAGATACTTCCCCCACACTGATTCAGATGGGTGTGTGTGTGTGTGTGTGTGTGTCACTCAGTCGTGTTCAACTCTTTGCAACCCCATGAATATTAAGACTCAATAAGGAAAAGGTACCTGCTTATCATCTTAACCATGCCTTTGAACATCACACCAATGAATATATCACACTCAAAGATTATGTATATAATATACATTATGTATTATACTTAATATATTTTATATATTTTGTTGTTTTTTAGTCGCTAAGTCTTGTCCAAATCTTTTTGTGACCTCATGGACTATAGCCCACCAGGCTCCTCTGTCCATGGGATTCTCCAGACAAGAATACTGGAGTGGTTGCCATTCCCTTCTTCAAGGCATTTCCCAACTCAGGGATCAAACCCTGCTCTTTTGCATCGCAGGCAGATTCTTTACCATCTGAGCCACCAAGGAAGCCTGATTCACATGGTAACAAATAAGTTTAAAAACCATTGAATAAGAGAATTAAGTGACATCTACATCATAAATTATAGATAGTACTGTTTAATGTAGAATCAGGAATAAGCATTTATCATTTGTCTTTCTCAATGGCTCAAGTGCTTGTCCCAAACAGACATCAAAGTGCTGACTTTTAGCCTCTTTGTTCCTTTGTCTTCACATCGCTAATATGTGGCAACTCAACTAGTCAGGTACAATGAATTCAAATATCATTATTCTATGATCCTGAAATACGTAGTCTAAATATGTAATAATAAACCAGAAGTCACATTCATGTCACTTTCAGTTACCAGATTCCTGGTCGTTATCATTGTTTGATTTTGTTTTGTTTCAATATGGAGAACAAAATGTAAAGAATGTAAGCACCAATTTGACAGAAAATTTAGTATCCAATAGAAATGATATCACTTTCTAGTCATCTTTCTTCCATTCCCCAACCCCAATAAATTAGATCAAGTAAGGAAAGATAAAAGGGAAAATGGATTCAATATTTTTCAGTTCTGATTCTCTATCCTTTCTTATTTAATATAAATAGTATTAAATACCTGGACATTTAAAAAAAAAATACACAAAGAAGGATGTAGTTATATAAATTGGTTCCACCAATTTGGAGACCAGTTTGGTTCAATAACAATATTTCCAAAAAAATTACATTGAAAAAACCAAAGTTGCACGGAGATACACTTGAGGCATGTGTGCTAAGTCACTTCAGTCATGTTCAAATCTTTGCGACCCTATGAACCATAGCCCACCAGGCATCTCTGTCCATGGGATTCTCCAGGCAAGAATATTGGAGTGGTTGCCATGCCCTCCTCCACGGGATCTTCCAAACCCAGGGATCCAACCCATGTCTCTTATGTCTCCTGCCTGGGCAGGCAGGTTCTTTACCACTAGCACCATCCAGGAAACCCAACATACTTGGTATGATACTGTTTCAATGGCTGGGGGAGAGAAAAGAGAATTGTATTGAGAGAAAGACAGAAATATTCAATTATATTGATAATGTTTAACATTTTTATACCAGGTGGTAGATTTGGGGATGTTTATTACAGTAAGCATTTTATACTTTTTGGCATTTCTGAAATATTTCACAGTAAGAAACTTTAAAGAGAGCAAGGTTATTTAGCTTGAAGCTAGAAAAGTGATTTAGCTTTTATGTGATACATGAGAACTAGCTGTTTTATGCCTTCACAAATAGAATTAGAGATTTAGTTAGGCTCACTTCCCCAATTTTATGAGTTCTTAAATATTACCATAGGTTGCAAAGAAAAGTTTCTGTGACTCTTTCTGAATATCTTGAGAATGAAGCTGGCTTCTTATCTTTCTCAAAAACTTTGGATGGCCCAAGCTAACATGACTACATCACTTCCCTATGTCCTGTAGCTTTTCAGTTCTTAACTGTAAGATTATAATAGTTCAAGGTGAGAAAAGAGAAGAGGGAAGAAGGAACGTTTGTGAATACAAATACCAGAGATCAAAGCCCATAAAGAAGGTCAAACAATAAACATCATTGGAAATAGTCTCTTTTTTCACTTTTGTCCTTTATCGTTAGAAATGCTTTCTAAGCAAACCAGATATATCTTCAGTGTTTTCATTTAGTGTTTTAAATTGAAGTTTTTATTTGTATAGGAAGTCTCCTGGGAAAGGACCTTAAAGATATCCCCAAATAATCAGCCAAATGATAGAGTCAATTGGAAAGATCTTGATCTTTTGTTTTTCCATTTCTGTGTCTAGTTGAGATTGTTGCAAACTGCCCATATTCATTATCTCTTTTACTGAGACAAGATTTAACCTGATCCTCCACCTGGAAATGGGATTTAGCTTAGATCTCTAACACTCCAGTATTTCTGAATAAAGGATGGTATTTGCAGGCTCCGTTCTCTAAGTATAGAAAGAACAAACATTTCTTCAGTATTGTTTATCAGTTGTTAGTGTGTCATTTTATGTTTTGGTGTAACATTCCTGAAATAGTGCCACTCCTGTTACAAATGTAGGGATCAGTCTACATGTTTATATAGATGGGGTAAAATTTGGTTTCTTTCTTCCTAAATATTTGCTTCCTAGGGCTGCTCAGTCGTGTCCAACTCTTTGCGACCCCATGGACACCAGGCTCCTCCGTCCATGGGACTTTCTAGGCAAGAGTACTGGAGTAGGTTGCCATTTCCTTCTCCAGGGAATCTTCCCAACCCAGGGATCGAACCCAGGTCTCCCACATTGTAGACAGACGCTTTACCATCTAAGCCACCAGGGAAGAGCTGTTAGAGGACCTGCCAGTTAGAGAAAGTCGGAATGTGATCCTAACTAAGACTTTACATTGATCCTTCCTATGGACACACTTCCCAGAAAATCACTTTTGCCAGTTTTGACCAGGAAACAATTCAAGCTCCATGATTACCAGGAGTTTTGTCTGTTTTTGTTCACCACTCTGGGCCTGGTACCTAGAATACTGATGCAGTTTGTGTTCAAACATATTTGTTGGCTAAGTGAATGGATTACAATCGTATTTTCATACATGAATTCTTCCTAAAGATTCCAGAATATTTCCTTACTTCTGTAAATGTTAGAATTTTGGTAGATTTTTTAAAAAATATATATTTCCACTAGATATAAGCAAAAGTGCTTTTGACCTCTCAATAATAAATGTGTATAGAATGAATTTTTAACCTAAGTGTTAGGTGATAAAATCACTTTTCTAGTGTTAATGGAATTTGGAGCTTTTCATATAATTTTGGTAATTTCTGCTGCTGCTTCTTAAGTCGTATCCGACTCTATGCAACCCCATAGATGGCAGCCCACCAGGCTCCTCTGTCCACAGGATTCTCCAGGCAAGAATACTGGAGTGGGTTGCCATTTCCTTCTCCAATGCATGCATGCATGCTAAGTCACCCCTGTCGTGTCCGGCTCTGTGCAACCCCATGGACAGCAGCCCACCAGGCTCCTCTCTTCACAGGATTCTCCAGGCAAGAATACTGGAGTGGGTTGCCATTTCTTTCTCCATTGATAATTTCTACAGTAGAACAAACATTGTCATTTACATGTATATTGTCCATGCACACACAGATACATGTAGGGAAGAAAATAACATATACATCTAGAATAATATACTATCTATAAAATCTGGCTAACAGTATCTATGCTAGTTTACTCTAAAGTATGGGGTAAGAATCAAATGTAATTATATATTTTAAAACCCTTTGAAAAATGTAAAATATCAATCAAATGCTAGGCCTGACAATATATATCTTTATACAATATCAAGGGAAAAGAGTTGAAAATAATGACTATATTTCATAATGCTCTTCATTTTAAAAATTAAGCAGGTAAATTTAACCCTATTTTGGGGGAATCATCATATATTTAAAAAAGTTGACTTATATCAACTATAATTACTGAAATAAGCTTCATTTTATTACCACACCCATTTTGATGCTAATAAAAAGCAGAGCTTTTTCACATTATTAAGCCAGTTCTACAGATTGAGATAAATGTTCTCCACTAATGAGAAATGCCAACTTTGAGAAAGTCTGTGTGTGCTGAAGCCAACATAATTCAAGGAGTATTATCTATTTTACTAAAAAATAATGATTTTCCTACAGTGCAGTGCCATCACAGAGAAATTAGATTTATGGTTAGCATATTTCTCAATTGTGAATATTTTGCCTTGTTCATTAGGTTATATGTCATAATATTGGTTTCTATTTCTGGTTAAAAAACGTGTACCAAATACTCCATCTAGTCAAGGCTATAGTTTTTCCTGTGGTCATGTATGGATGAGAGAGTTGGACTGTGAAGAAGGCTGAGCACTGAAGAACTGATGCTTTTGAACTGTGGCGTTGGAGAAGACTCTTGAGAGTCCCATGGACTGCAAGGAGATCCAACCAATCCATTCTAAAGGACATCAGTCCTGGGTGTTCTTTGGAAGGAATGATGCTAAAGCTGAAACTCCAGTACTTTGGCCACCTCATGCAAAGAGTTGACTCATTGGAAAAGACTCTGATGCTGGGAGGGATTGGGGGCATGAGGAGAAGGGGACGACAGAGGATGAGATGGCTGGATGGCATCACTGACTCAATGGACTTGAGTTTGAGTGAACTCCAGGAGTTGGTGATGGACAGGGAGGCCTGGCGTGCTGCAATTCATGGGGTCGCAAAGAGTTGGACACGACTGAGTGACTGAACTGAACTGAACTGAACTGAAAAAGACTAGAATTTAATCTAACTTATGATAATTTTTTTCAAAACACACACAAAAAATATATGGGGAGAGTTATTTAAATAACATATTTTTTAAATCAGTATTTTATTATTTCAATATCAGATTTATAGCCCAAAAGTTGGATTTTGGTTTGCTATGTTTATCTCTATCAGATTATAGAAAATAGAATCATAATAAATATTAGCAAATTTCTATCTATTCATTTATTTCTTCAAAACAATGTATTTTGAAGAATACCTATCACTCTGCTAGGTAATGCTCAATTATTCATTAATGGAAGACTCTGTATAACCTGAATTTTTGAATTTTCATTTTAAGGCAATAAAATTGTATTGCATAATGACTCAGACTGTGAAACTCCACTAAATATTCTCATTAATATATCCTCATATTTTGGATGTAATAAGAATAGTGAATCCTAAAATTATCCCAGGTACTCTAAACATTTGTTGAGGATGTAGAACAGAATTAGGAGTTATAAATTTGTGCAAGCACAAAGACAAGAGAAATTTGCTTTAGAAAATTTGATTTCTAGTCTTGATTCAATCAGAAACAAGAGTACATTAGGAAAACAAAGAGAATTTTTCTGTGTCTGGTGATTTAACTGCATTTTTAAGGTTTCAGAATCATATGGAATATTTCTCTTTAAATTAATATAAATGAGAAAGTGTATGAAAATCTCTCTACATGCTTTGTTTTTTTCTCCTCTATAGCACAGAATTTCACAGCAGTTGAATTCTTGGAATTGTAAAAAGTATATAGTTCTTTTAAAAACATCTTTTTAAAAAGATAGTACATGCAAAAATGGTTCTACTAAACCCATTAAAAATAACATTACCTTTTTCTCAGAAAACACAAATAAAACTGGCTGAGACTATAATTACTAGATGTAAAAGTTCTGATCTTGGAGGATTTGAAGACAAATATTTTCCCAGACCACTGGGAATAAGTATATCCAAATATTTTCTTTCCAGGGAAAAAAGAATGAAATAAAGCTACATTCTACAAACCTAAGTATATAATGTATTGACTAAAGAACTAATGTGTATTACAGACAATAATCTTGAAATAGCTTAAAAAATTATTTAGAAAACTTCACTTCCATAAGTTAAATGTATTTATATTTTTTAATTTGTTTATTAAACACTGAAAGACTTCACATTAACATTACCACAAATATTTAGCCAAGAATACCAGCTGCTGATTATAGGCTTATGACAGAAAATTTGGCATATTTCCCATCAGATGCCTCTACTGTATCCAAAACAAAGCATTAAAAAATACAGTGTTTCTCTGATGAAGAATGTTAAATCCACAAAGGAGCATATTTGAGAAAATCAATCTACACATGGATGCTAAACCAATAGACCAGGATGTTTACATAAAGCCGAAAAGCAAGGACATCGCTGCATGATGTGTCTCCCTTAAAGACCAGTGACACTGTCTGTAGCTGCATACACACAAATTCACATATACTTACATACAGAGAAAACTAATAGCTAACATATTTGAATGCTTATTGTCAAGGCTGAGCAGTTTACACAGACTAGCTCATTTAATCTTCACAACCCAGAAACTATTCTTCTAACGATTTTAGAAATTAAAAAAAAAAAAAAAAAAAGGCACACTGGATGTCACACATGTCCGAGGTCTCAAAGGCATTTTGACTTCTGAGCCCATACTGTGTTATGCGGTTCTGTCACATACACTGACTTTCTGATGCAGAGAATACAGATACCAGCCAGACAATCTTACCATAGATTAGGCATACGTCACTCAGGAAGTGGGCCCTCCAGCATGATGTCACTCTGGATTGAGTAGACTTGACCACATCAAGTCTTTTGTCTTTTGTTTAATCATCACTGTTCTAGAGTTGGCATTTATCATATGGCTACCTTTAACTGCAATAAACAAAAACCCTTCACTTCAAAGTTGACTCGTGCAAGAGAATGCCTAAGCAGGAACAGAAAGACTGCACATGGGACTGTTCTGCCTCCCTGAGGTTGCTTTTGCTTTAAGGTTTCTATCTGTCAGAGGCCACTTCCTCCACTGTGACTTCAGATTTTTACATTACTTTTCATATTATGGTCCAAGTGTGCACAGTAGACTCCTAACAAGTGTATTAGTAGCCATTGCTTATGGAGCACTATTCAAATTATCTGCATTTATACTGACCATTTGTCATACACTAACTCATTTAATCCCAAATAAGAGTCATTATTTTCACTTTTCCAGATAGGAAAAAACGAGATCCATGAAGATTGATGAACTTGTCCAAGATTACTGAACTAAGAAGTGGTAGATATAGGTACAAATTCAGCTTTAATTCTATGCCTGCATCCTTAATTTTTACACTTGAAGTTCCTCTTCCCAAACATCCCAAACAACTTCACCCTAAAAAAAATTTACTCAAAATTATATTTTAAAATGTTCTATGTGCCAAATACAGTACTAGGATTTTAGGTGCTAAGAATTTATCAATATCACTCTTTTTAAATTTAGTGTCTACCAGGGATGAAAAACATAAAACAAGTGGTTAAAATTATCAAAGAATTTGCTCAGGTTAGAGCCGGTAGAGGAACAGACAGGAAAACTATTCCAGGGAATAAAGAGTTGACAGATGATGCAATCTGCCAGCTACATAGGGAGCTGAGACGGGTAAGGGAGAAGTAGCTCAGGTAGGCCATAAGTACAAAGGACCTCAGAGAACACGATGTTTTGGGATTTTTTTAAACTTATTTACTTGCAGCGACACTGAATCTTCGCTGCTTTGCATGGGCTTTCTCTAGTTGTGGGGAGGGAGGCTACTCTGCTGCGGTGCGCGGGACTCTCATCGTGGTGGCTTTCCGTGCTGCAGAGCACCGGCTCTAGCAGCAGCTGCGGCTCCCAAGCTCTGGAGCTCAGGCGCAGCAGTCGTGGTTCAGGGGCTCAGTTGCTCCGTGGCATGTAGGATCTTCCTGGATCAGGGATCAAACCCAGGTGTCCTGCATTGGCAGGCAGATTCTTATCCACTGTACCACCAGGGAAGTGGGAGAACACCGTATTTTCAAGGAGACCTTTTTTTTAGCATTTTCCACCATTTATTCATGTTTTCAAAAACAGTTCAACTTTCCTACAAAACAAAGATAAAATAGTAATAATACACACACATACCACATTTTTCCTCCTATGGCTTTAGCCCACTCCCACCCCATCAAAAGAGAACAACAAAAAAAATAGCAATAATGCCAGAATATATTACAAACCAGAAGGAGATATCATCTGCTTTGTATCCAAAGGTTTCTTCTCCATTTCTCATGCTAGGCGAGTAGTGATCATTGAACATGCTGTGTGCCAAATTAAAACATAACTTTAACATATGTTAGATCTCACTAGAGACAGTAACCATTGTAGAAGCTGGCGTTTTTCCAGTAACATTTTTCTTTAAGTAACAGGTATGTCCAGTGCCGGATCATAGAGTGAGAGGAGATAGCACAGTGAGTGAAATCTAACACTGAGCAGAGGCCAGATTATGTGGGACCTTATAAATCACGATAAAAACGTTCTTCCTAATAATTAAGTGGAGTTGGTCACCATATGGCAACGTCCTGATGTGATGCACCTAGGTTATTTTTGTGATATTCCTGCCAAAAATGTGCAGCCTGAATCTAGTGAGGAAATGTCAGACAAAGCCAAGTTGGTGGATATCCTTGAAAATAAATGACCTACATTCTACAAAACGACCAAGATCATAAAAGTCAGAAAGATTAAGGAACTGTAATAGATTTAAAAAGATTAAATACATAGATTAAAGACAAAAGAAAACTGTGACTCTGGATTGGATCCTAGATCAGGTGCAGTGGTTATATACAAGAGTATGCTTGTTTCTAAGAAAACAGCATGAAAGCATTTGGGTTTGTCAGGTAGTGCTAGTGGTAAAAAATCCACCTATGATGCAGGAGACGTGAGCTGGATCCATGGGATGGGAAGATCTCATGGAGTAGGAAATGGCAACCCTTTCCAGGACTCTTGCCTGGAGAATTCCATGGACAGAGGAGCCTGGTGAGCTGCAGTCCACGGGGTCATGAAGAGTTGGACATGACTGAGTGACTGGGCATGAAAGCATTTAAGGATAGTGTTACTATGTTTGTAATTTATTCTCAAAAACTCAGAAAAATTACACATATACATCCTTGGAAGGAAAGTTATGACCAACCTAGATAGCATATTCAAAAGCAGAGACATCACTTTGCCAACAAAGTTCCATGTAGTCAAGGCTATGGTCTTTCCTGTGGTCATGTATGGATGTGAGAGCTGGACTGTGAAGAAGGCTGAGCACCGGAGAATTGATGCTTTTGAACTGTGGTGTTGGAGAAGACTCTTGAGAGTCCCATGGACTGCAAGGAGATCCAACCAGTCCATTCTGAAGGAGACCAGCCCTGGGATTTCTTTGGAAGGAATGATGCTAAAGCTGAAACTCCAGTATTTTGGCCACCTCATGTGAAGAGTTGACTCATTGGAGAAGACTCTGATGCTGGGAGGGATTGAGGGCAGGAGGAGAAGGGGACGACAGAGGATGAGATGGCTGGATGGCATCACTGACTCGATGGATGTGAGTCTGAGTGACCTCCGGGAGTTGGTGATGGACAGGGAGGCCTGGCGTGCTGCGGTTCATGGGGTCGCAAAGAGTCGGACACGACTGAGCGACTGATCTGATCTGATATATATACAGAAGCAAATAAGATAAAATACAATTGGGGGAATCTGAGTCAAAGTTAGAATTCTTTGCACTATCAGATTTTTTCTGTAAGTCTATAATTATTTCAAGCTAAACTTTGAAAGCTGCTTGGAAGCTCAAATAATCAAAAAGATTATTGAGAAACAGCAACAGGAAAACAAATACTAAGGATACAAATACATTCACAGTGGCACATAGTGATAAGATCAGACATTTTTATTCATTTTCCTCCATGTGTAGGTGAATATTTTTAACTCTGCTTTTCTAGAGCATCTTCATATACATATATACTCTTCAATCTAGATTGGAAGAGAAATTAAGGCCTAGATTATATTTTTCTTTCTAAGATCTACTATCTCAATTCTAGTTTTCCCTCTGTGGATTTTTTTCCCTCTAAGTACTCCACACACAAAATTTCCTATCCACAGAAATGAGTTGTCCTTGATAGTTTTCTCAGGAAAAACAAATCAGAATGTAGTCTACCCTAGCATCTACAAAAGACGAACAACAAACTCACATTTTACATTGGGGCTACAATTGAATACATTATGTTAAAACTATCCTAGAACAACCTTTAACTATTCCATTAAGTAGGGGATCATTGATTTGTATAGTCATTTTTATGCACAGTAAAATTTGACAACCACTGAGCAGAACAAAAGGAACAAAATAAAAATTTACATGCAAATATCTGAGCATTCAAATGATTCTGCTTTTAAGATTACCAAATCCTCAGCAGTTTGGGTTGAGGAGGAAGGTGTGAGATGAATCTTAAGTGATTCTGCTTGCTGCAAAGTTTATGCCATTTGGTTTAATGTTAAGTCTCTAAAAACATATATATGTAAATAGATTTATTTGTTGTCAGGATTAAAAAAGAATAGAGCAAATAAATTTCACTTGTAGCCATGATGAAGGAACTGGTATCACAGTAGGCCTCCTGTCATCAGCAACTATAAAACTGGAAAAAATACGTGAAATCACTTCTTTTAGATGTTGAACAAAAGGCAGCACAAGACTGATTCCTGAAAGAACAGCAAAATTTTTTTTCAAAAATGAAATGAACCCTGCAGTTGTACTGGTTTTCTGCCTGACATCACTTTCTGGACTATGGCCAGGGCACCTGAAAGCACCCAGTCTCCTTAAGCTAAGGAGACAGAGGTCAAAATTCACAGTCAGTGAGGTGAGAGTCCCTTGGACTACAAGGAGATCCAACTAGTCCATCCTAAAGGAGATCAGTCCTGGGTGTTCATTGGAGGGACTGATGTTGAAGCTGAAACTCCAATACTTTGGCCACCTGATGTGAAGAGTTGACTCATCTGAAAAGACCCTGATGCTGGGAAAGATTGAGGGCAGGAGGAGAAGGGGACGACAGAGGATGAGATGGTTGGATGGCATCACCGACACAATGGACATGGGTTTGGGTGGACTCAGGGAATTGGTGATGGACAGGGAGGCATGGCCTACTTCGGATCATGGGGTCGCAAAGAGCTGGACACAATTGAACAACTGAACTGAACTGAGGTGGCTGGAATGTGTACAGCAGTTATTGAGAGATGTGTGCTATGCAAAGAAGGAGTTCCAGAAATATGCATAGGGGCCCCTGGAATCTTTGTCTGCATAGTAAGCAGTGTACATGCAGGTTGAAACTCCCTGAGGTGGGACAAAGTATACTAGAAAAGAGCAAATACCAAAGGGCAGAGGATTGATCTAGAATTAGACAGAGCAGGTAGATATTTGTGTTCTTACTTGCCAAGATGAAAGCACTTTATGAACAATGCAGGTTATGTAGAAACTCCAAAAAGGCTAATCTAATCCTAGAAAAATGTTATTCTTGACCTATTTAACAAGGCTTGAAAGAATCAAATTCTACTGCAAGTAAATTAACTGCATATAGGAACAAAACTCAACATTTCATTAAGGAAAATAATAAAATCCAGTCAACAGTAAAGCATCTATAATGTCCAATGTATAATAAAAAATAACTAGACATTCAAAGAAGTTGGAAAATATAGCCCATAAACATGAGAAACTGTTCAATAAAAACAGACCCAGAAATTACACAGATGACGAAATTAGCGGACCATGCCTTTACAAGCTCTATTATAAAGATACTTAAGAATTTAAAGGGGAAAAAAAGGGTTAAAAAGGAAAATATGAAATAATAAGGAAATGAAAACTATAAAATAAAGGAATACTAGGGATAAAAATACAATATCAACAACTAAAAACTCACTAAATGGGCCTAACTTCAGACTAAATACTGCAGAAGAGGCTAGTAGTAAAGATGAAGATGGAGCAGTGGAAATTATCAAAAGTGAAACATGGGAAAAAGGCAGCTGAAAAATAATAATGGGGTTTCCATAACTTACGGTATAATTTCAAGAAAATCCAAGAAACTTGACAAATTCCAAGCAAAATAAACACAAAGAAGACCATACCAGGGAATCAGATCAGATCAGTCGCTCAGTCGTGTCCGACTCTTGGTGACCCCATGGCATAGCAAGATCCAATTAGGTCGAAGAACTACTGTAAGTGATGTGTGTGTCCTCAGTCACTTAGGTCAGTACAGTTCAGTCACTCAGTCGTGCTGGACTCTTCGCAACCCCATGGACTGCAGCATGCTAGGTCTCCCTGTCCATCATCAACTCCCGGAGCTTACTCAAACTCATGTCCATCGAGTGAGTGATGCCATCCAGCCATCTCATCCTCTGTCGTCCCCTTCTTCTCCTGTCTTCAATCTTTCCCAGCATCAGGGTATTTTCCAATGAGTCCGTTCTTTGCATCAGGTGGCCAAAGTATTGGAGCTTCAGCATCCGTCCTTCTAATGAATATACAGAGTTGACTTCCCCTTAGGACTGACTGCTTTGATCTTCTTGCAGTGCAAGGGACTCTCAAGAGTCCTCTCTAATACCACAGTTCAGAAGCATTAATTCTTCGACACTCGGTCACTCGGTCTGTCCTATTGTTTGCGGCCCCAGGGACTATAGCCTGCCAGACTCCTCTGCTCATGAAATTTTTCCAGGCAAGAATATTAGAGTAGGGTGTTGTTTCCCAGGGGTAACAGGTAACACTTACACGCCAGGGGTAAGTGATATACATATGGAATTTATTTTGAGGATTAGATTTTATTCAATTATGAGATCTGGTTAGCAGTCCATAAGATCGTTGCATCTGTGCTGATATTGCACCTGAAGTCTGCACCGAAATATAGACGTGAAGTGGAAGAAAGCAAATATGAACCTTGAAGAAACCTGTGGCAGAAAATTGAAATCTATGCGGAAAAACTAGAACCCACTAGAATAAATATGAATGTGTGTTTGTCTCATCCTCTTCAATTTTGATAATGTGAGTGATCTGCACATTAAGTTGCCAACTTTCTTAATGAAAATGTGCATGATGAGAACTGCAGTTCACAGGATCTGAAAGAGGAGCTCTGGTTAGAATTTAAGCCCTGCTGTTGCCCCTCAACACCAGTAAGGTGGGCCAGCAGATCAGTAACTGCACACACAAGCTGCGACATGCCTTGCTCTATGCCAACCTTCCATGTGTGGAAACTGGCTATTCTCTTTTCTGCCTTCCTAATCTCATGCCTATTTCTGTTGTGGCCAATGATACAGGCAGTGTAACTCTGAGAAAAGGTTCAAGTCTAAATAAACTGACATAAACCAAAGCTACCACACTCCATCCCTTCACAACTTGGCTTCCATATATATCTCTTAACCATACTTAATTTCCAAATAAAGATAATAGTAAAAACATCTTTCTCTACAACATGATAAAAGTATTTGATCTACAAATAAAATAATGCTAACTCTCTCCTGAAAAGAAGATACAAATCCCTTTACTCAATTTTAGTTAATGTTCATTTCTCTTCTAGCTGAATCGCACTCCCTGTTTGATATTGCTGTCGTTGTTCAGTTGCCCAGCTGTGTCTGACTCTTTGCAACCCCATGAACTGCAGCACACCAGGCCTCCCTGCCCCTCATAATCTCCCTGAGTTTGCCCAAGTTCATGTCCATTGCGTCCATGATGCTCTTTGATATTCTCTGACTTAAATCCTGAGATACAAGCTTAGCTGCTATTAATACATCTTATATGTTAGGGGGTGAGGGGAGAAAAAAACATAGCTGATGAATGAAAATACAAATTTTCCCATCCATACCCTCTTTGTTTTCATCAAGCACCTTTCCTGGTCATAAGTCTTTGCCTAGTAGGATAAACCAGTCCTTCACTCCTGAAGGATATAAACCATTAGCAGTTTTGCTATAGTTTTTTAATGACTTTTACCACACGGCATGGAAGTCCTAAGATGTGTCATGAGAGATTTCATGAATTGTGGACATACTCCTCTTTACCATCCTAAATGCAGTGGAAACGTCATTATCCTCTTGATAGAATCAATCAATTCAGCCAGATTAAAATCCCTCTTCTCTACTCACTGATTCACTACTATAAGTATTTCTAGGTGGCCAAGTGACAGTGTCAGATTCCCATTTAATGGAACCATTTCTGTGTCCTCCAGTAGAATCATTCCTTTCTTGAAAACTAAGACCTTTAAACCAGAAGAATCAAAGTTTATGGAGATGAAAAGATATACTTTTGTTGGTGACTCAGCTCAGCTGGTAAAGAATCTGCCTGCAACGTAGGAGACCCCAGTTCAATTCCTGGGTTAGGAAGATCCCCTCGAGAAGGGAACGGCTACTCACTCCAGTATTCTGGTCTGGTGAATTCCATGGACTATCTCCATGGGGTCACAAAGAGTTGGACAGGACATAGTGACTTTGACTTTCACTTTTCACTTCATTAGCAATCAGCAGTGACATGAGCCATGCCATTTCTCTTCTGATTCCCAGGCCTATGAGTCCTTGTTATGAGAGAAAAAGCACCAAACTGGTCCAGACTGTATACCCTTTCCTGGATAACATTACTCCAGCCCTTCAAGGTGTTGTCTTCCATCTGGCATGATAACCCAGTCTTCAAAAGATCATTCTATCAAGTTAACTGCTTCTGGGTGATGGAGAAGGTAATACCAGTGAATTTCATGCACACAGACCTCAGACTGACCTTTCTTAGCTATAGAGTGATCTCCTTGGTCAGAAGCTATGTTGTGTAGAATATCATGGTAAGGAATAAGGCATCCCATAAGTCTACAGAGAGAGATTTTGGCAGAAGCACTGTAGACAGGAAAGGCAAATGCATATTCATACTAAGCTTCTATTCCAGTAAGAATAAAATATCCACCTTCTAGGATGGAAATAATATAATCTTCTTACTACCCTGTAGCTGGACTGATCTTCCCAGAAATGGTGTCATACTGAGACTCAGTGTTAATCTTTGACCACTGATTGGGCACTCAGCAGTAACTGTTATCAAATCCGATTTGATGCAGATAGTGTACATTGCTTAGCCTATGCAAAACCTCTTTCCCTGTCCCCACAGCCACTTTGTTTATAAGCCCACTGGACAAAGACAAGGATAGCTGAAAAATAGAATCATTTATACCCACAGAGTGGATCATCGTGTCCTCTGCCAATCAAGCGGTTCTTGTGGGAGGAGCTCATGAGAAGATGTAACTTCCAATTGACAGGCTATGAGCTGGACCCAAACTGTCTGCATCTCCCCACTCCTTCTGAATCCTTGGAATGTGCATTCTACTTGCCTTCCTTGCTGTAGAAGGTGTCCCAATGACATAGCCTTTAGAAAGTAATGTGTCATTGAGCCCATCTGAGCTGTTTACGTTTCTGAACCTGGTTAAGGCCTCGATGTAAACTTTTAAGGTTATGGAAGGTGGATGTGGAGAGAAATGTCCTAAGTAAGTTCCCTTACTTATTAAAATGACCACCTCCCAACCTGAAGCGGTCTGCTTCTTTCTTTGGTCTCTCTTCACTCTCTGTGTCGGGGGCCAGTTTACACATCAACAATTCTTTGGAGAGCATTAAGGTAGGACTGAACTATCCTCATGATGATCTGTGCCTAGATCTAGCCACCTACTTCTTCCCAGATCTCACTATCATCAATTTTCTAATCACCTTCCCTTTCATTGATGATCATCCAGCAAAGCCATTAGCCACAGTCCTTGTATCAATATATATCTGGCCATCTCTTTCACACAAAACTTTCCCCAAATATTGGGAAATAGACAAGAATGTGTTTTTTGTTCAATATATTCAACATCATACTAAAAGTTGCAGTTGGTTCTAGAAGATGAACAAAAAAGGAAAGTAGAAAAGAAGTATTTTGATTTCTAAGAAATATTAGAAAAGAAGTTTCTGTATTCACAGGTAACATGATCATGTGCGTAGAAAACTCTAAATAATCTAAAAAAATTACTACAGATACTCACAAGTGATTAAAGCAATGTTTCAGATACAAGGTCAATGTAAAAATACCACTTTTATTTCTATATGCCAGCAAAAAACAAATGGAAAATAAAATAAAAATATACTATTTATAATAGTAGCAAATAATGTAAAATAGTTAAGAATAATACATTCAAGATCTGTTTCACTGGAACTAAAGCACATTGCTGGGAAAAATTAAAGAAGACCTAAATAAATAGAAATATATAACATGTTCATGAATAGAAAGGCTTGATTTTTTTAAGATGTGAATTCTGTCTAAATTTATCTATAAATTCAAAGTGTTCCCAAACTAAATCTCAGCAGGGTTGTTTCTTTTTTTTTAATAGAAGTTGATGATACGATTCTAAAATTTATGTGGAAATAAAATTTCCACATACTCCAGAATATTCAAAACAATCTTGAAATAAAATAATGCTTTGAAGTATTTATACTATTTTGTTTCAAAACTCACTGTAATCAAAATGGTGTGATATTGCATAGAGACTTATAGTAGATTCAAGTAAATATTAAATCTAGAAACATGTCCATATTTACATAGTCACTTGATTATTATTTTCAACCAAAGTACCAACATTATTTAATAGGGTAAAGAAAGTTTTTTTTTTTTTTTAACAAATGGTCCTACAAAAGATAACAACTTCTATGAAATAAAAGATGCACCTCTAATTATACCCCACATCATCCATTAAAATTAATTCAAGATAAATTGTAGTCCTAAATGTAAAGGATAAAATCCTAAAACTTCTTGAAGGAAACAGAGGATTATTTTTGCAATCCTTGAAGAGACTAAAATTTCTTAGAGCACAAAATGTTTTAATCAAAAGAGGAAATTTTGATAAAGTGAACTTGGTGGTGGACGTGATTTAGTCACAAAGTCATGTCTGACTCTTGTGACCCCGTGGACTGTAGCCTGCCAGGCTCCTCTGTTCACGGGATTCTCCAAGCAAGAGTACTGGAGTGGGTTGCCATTGCCTTCTCCAGGGGATCTTCCCAACCCAGGAATCAAACCCTGGTCTCCTGCATTGCCAGCAGATTCTTTACCGACTGAGCTACAAAGGAAGCCATAAAGTAGACTTAATAAAAATTTAAAATTTCTTCTTATCCACACTAACATTAAGAAAATAAGTATGAAATCCGCAGATTGGGAAACATATTTGCACCACAATGGACTTTGATTTAAGACCTAAAAACATACCTCCAACTCAAAAATAATAGGACAAACAATCCAATAAAAATAAGTAAATGACTTGAATTGATACTTTGTAAAGAAAGATATGCACAATATTTATAGGCACATTAAAAGGGATCAGTCCTATTAATCATCAGTGAAGTGTAAATTAAAATGACAATGAGATAGGACTAAATCCCAGAATGACAACACCAAATGTTGGAGAAGATATGAAGCAACTAAAATTGTCATACATGGCCAAAAAGGACTTGTATATTGGTATATAGATCAGATCAGATCAGATCAGTCGCTCAGTCGTGTCCGACTCTTTGCGACCCCATGAACCGCAGCACGCCAGGCCTCCCTGTCCATCACCAGCTCCCAGAGGTCACTCAGACTCGCATCCATCGAGTCAGTGATGCCATCCAGCCATCTCATCCTCTGTCGTCCCCTTCTCCTCCTGCCCTCAATCCCTCCCAGCATCAGAGTCTTCTCCAATGAGTCAACTCTTCGCATGAGGTGGCCAAAATACTGGAGTTTCAGCTTTAGCATCATTCCTTCCAAAGAAATTCCAGGATTGATCTCCTTCAGAATGCACTGGTTGGATCTTCTTGCAGTCCAAGGGACTCTCAAGAGTCTTCTCCAACACCACAGTTCAAAAGCATCACTTTGCAAATCTGTCTAGCAGTTTCTTATATACCCTTCCCTATGACCAGCAATCCTACACTTAGGCATTTATCCAAGAGAAATATTTTTCTCATGCATAGAAAATGACTCCTATGAAAATGCTCCAAGCAAATTTATTCATAAATAAATAAAAATTAGAAACAACTCAAATATTCAAGTACAGGAGAATGGATAAAGGAACTATGGTATAATCAATCATATGATATATTGATGCAACTCATCAGTAATAAGAACTCCTGATATCAGCAACAATGTGGATAAACTTCAAAAAATTATGCTGAGTGAAAGAAGCCAGAAGCAAAAGACTATATATTGTGTGATTCTGCTAATTTATGATTGAAGATATGAGAATGGTGGTACCTGTGGGTGAAGGGCTTGAGAGAACATTTGGGGATTATAGATAGGATTATGTGTGTTGTGAGTGTTAGCTGCTCACTCATGTTCTACTCTTTGAACCCATGGACTATAGCTGGCCAGGTCCCCGTGTCTGTGGAATTCTCCAGGCAAGAATACTGCAGTGGGTTGCCATTCCCTTCTCCAGGGGATCTTCCCAACCCAGGGATTGAATCCAGGTCTCCCTCATTGCAGGCAAATTCTTTACCATCTGAGCCATGAAGGAAGCCCTGATAGGATTATAGATAGGCTCAATAGGAATTTGAGTTTCATGGGTATATATAATTGTAAAAACTTACCACACTGAATAGGCATTTCATTTCATGTTTGTTATTTTACTGTATGTGATTATATTTCTGTGAGGTTCAGCATATAGTAAGTGCTCAAACATTTGCTTGAGACTAAATTATTTTTTATTAATCTCCCATACACAGTTTTTTTTTTTTTTTTTTAAGTCATGAACTATCTTCAGCAGCTGTTTCCTGCCTTTCTAAGTCAAAATTTCCTGTCCAGGCCCTGCTAAACAGTTGCTATTCTCATGCCCTTGAGTGTTTGTTTGTTTCAGGACTTCTTATAGCTATTGCTGAATTTTTGTGATTGAGTAAGTTTCCAGAAGAAGGGAAGTTACTGAGGTCAGAAAAGTCTAAATGGTCCAGAGAATGCATCTGCATAGTAACTGTCCACATTCACCTGTGCAGCAAGTTAAACTGTCTCCTACCAGGCTGAAATTCTAACAGTGAAAATATACATTATTTGCAAAAACCTAAGCAAACCTCGGGTGGATTATCTAGCATGAATTCTTATGAGTAAAGCAGCTTTATGCATACCAGGGCTTCAGAGTGGCTCAGTGGTAAAGTATCTGCCTGGAATTCAGGAGACGCAGGAGATGTGGGTTCGATCCCTGGGTTGGGAAGATCCTTTGGAGAAGGGCATGGCAACCCACTCTAGTATTCTTGTCTGGGAAAATCCCATGGATAAGGAGCCCTGGCAGGCCACAGTTCACGTGATTGCAAAGGGTGGGAAATGACTGGAGCTACTGAGCACTTATGCACCTAGGCACACTAAGATTTCTCTTGCTGTGGTTTTATGTTTGACGCCAAGAGGCAGACTCCAATCCGGTCTTCATGTGCTGCTTCCCTAGGCTTCAGTTTCAGCAACCACCAGTTTATGAGAGGCTGTTAATGCTGTCAAACCTTATTATCATTAATACTGCCCACAGTTGCCCATCGCATCTGCTGGATGATTTTCCTTTTCTTACCCAATTAATGAATGAAATCAATTTCTAGGACAGTAAACAAAAACTGCAATGTTTCCATGAAAGACAGAGAGAGAAATAAAATAAAAGCCAACAGAAAACCCTGATTTTTTTTTAATTGCAAGAATTCCATTTTTAAATTGGGACATAGTTTCTTTACAATGTTGTGTTAGTTTCTGCTGTACAACAGCATAGTTTTGTACTCCAACACTACAGCATAGTGTACATATAGTACGTATAGTACTACATCACTACAACATGGCGAATCAGCTATATGTATACATATGGGCTTCCCTGGTAGCTCAGATGGTAAAGAATCTGTCTGCAGTGCAGGAGACCTGGGTTGGGAAAATCCCCTGGAGAAGGGGATGGCAACCCACTCCAGTATTCTTGCCTGGAGAATCCCATGTACATAGAAGCCTGGTGAGCCCCAGTCCATGAGCTCCCAAAGAGTCCGACACGACTGAGCAACTAACACACACACACGCCCTCCCTCTTGGATTTCCCTCTCACCTCCCATCCCACCCATCTAGGTCAGGACAGAGCATCAGGCTGAGCTCCCTGAACTATACACCAGCTTCCCACCAGCTATCTATTTTATGCTCGACAGAGTACACATGTTAATCTCAATCTACCAATTCATCCCATCCCTCTTACCCTACCCTGTGTCCACTCATCTGTCCTCTATGTCTGTGTCTCTATTTCTGCCCTGCAAATAGGTTTATCTCTACCATTTTCCTATATTCCATGTGAACAAAACAAAAATCAACTTTAAGAAACCAAAAGAGAAGTAGGATGAGAAGGAAAACATAACGTATGCATTGCATTATGAAGCATATAATGTCCCTTCAATCTCTTTTCTTACAAGATGTCTTTGAATAGTTGCATTGAATTTTTCTTTAAAACTAAATAACTCTGTTATCCACACTGAGAAATAATTTAAACTTTTAGGATACACTTTCATGATTTGACTGCTTTCATTTGGAAAATTCTCTCAATAATACATCTTTCACAAAGAATCAAGTTCGTTAATAATCTAGTGAGTAAGAAAATATATAAATCATGATTTTATGTTCTCTCATAAGCTTTACAGTACGCCATGATTTTTTGTGCTATAGTTTTGAGTTTTCAAAAACTGATTCATTCATTTAAATTATTTTGAAATATTTGTAAACCCTGAAGCTACATCACACAGTAATATGAAAAAGTCTTACAGATTGCTTCCTGACCAAACAGTATGAACTAGGTATTTGCTACTTTTAAAAATAGATTGAATTTACTAGGTGGTAGATTTCCATTAGGAACTAGAATGAATCATTTTCTGAAGGGCCTCAGGTTTTTTTGTTTTTAATTTTTTTTAACTTTTTGACAGATAAATGACCTTGAAGTATGGTCTTCTTTCTATTGTGTCTGTCATTTTGACAACCTCATCTGTTTGTATTGCATTCATCCATAGGTCTACTAAGTTATACATGCTCCTGTGACAAATAGTTATTGAGAGCGTACTGTTGCAAGTACAGGTGAAACAACTGTGAACAAGACAGATGTAGCCCCACCTGGCTTCCCAGATGGCTCAGTGGTAACGAATCTATCTGTCAATGCAAAAGTTGTAGGTTCAGTCCCTGGGTCAGGAAGATCCCCTGGAGAAGGAAATGGCAACCCACTCTAGTATTCTTGCCTAGAGAATTCCATAGACAGAGAAGTCTAGCAGGATATATAGTCTTTGGTGTTTCAAAAAGTCAGACAGGACTGAGCACACAGACAGAGAACCCTACCCCAATGGAGCTTATAGTCTCTTGTTTTAGCTATTATGCAAATGACTGCTTAATTTAAAATGTCACAAATGTCCTGAAGAAAAAGTACAGATATGCCTGAGAGTGTATTATTATGAGAATACAGATTAACTTGGTTGGAAGTGGAAATGGCACTTTACGAAGGATTCTTTTAGTACCGGAAATTAGTTTAAATTTGGCAAGTATACTGTTTCCAAGTATAGTTACTTTGTGACAGCATTGTCACTTTTTGGTTACACTGGTGTCCATCTGCTGTTTGCCTGTCCACTAATTAAGTACAAAATTAATCCTTATTTTCTGACTCAAAAAAGCCTGAAGATAAACCACACAACTAAAAAGTGAAAGTGTTAGTCGCCCAGTGGTGTCTGACTCTTTGTGACACCAGGGACTGTAGCCCACCAGGCTCCTCTGTCCATGGGATTTCCCAGGCCAAAATACTGGAATGTGTAGTCATTCCCTTTTCTAGGGGATCGTCCTGACCCAGGGCTCAAACTCAGGTCTCTGGCATTGCAAGCATATTCTTTACCATCTGAGCCACGAGGGAAGCCCAAAGTACACAATTATTAAACGTTAATTCTTGAAAGATAGTATCTTGTGACTTTATGAAAATCTTATTTCTTCATTCTTTAGGGGGAAACAGTGGGGAAAAATAGATGCTAAAATTTGATATCGTTCTGAGTTTTGTAACAATCAAATAATTTATATATTTTCTTATCGAAAAAACACTACTCTTGCAAGTTTTGTTTGATGCCTTTTAGGGGCAAATCATGGAGAAGGCAATGGAAATCCACTCCTGTACTCTTGCTTGGAGAACCCCATGGACGGAGGAGCCTGGTAGGCTACAGTCCATGGGGTCCCTAAGAGTCGGACATGACTGAGCGACTTCACTTTCACTTTTCACTTTCAAGCATTGGAGAAGGAAGTGGCAACCCACTCCAGTGTTCTTGCCTGGAGAATACCAGGGACGGGAGAGCCTGGTGAGCTGTCATCTATAGGGTCACACAGAGTCTGAAGCAACTTAGCAGCAGCAGCAGCAGGGGTAAATCATACTGCAAGTGCAATTGTTACTTAATTTGCTTAATTTTAATGGTATGGACCTAACAGAGGCAGAAGATATTAAGAAGAGGTGGCAAGAATACACAGAAGAACTGTACAAAAAAGAGCTTCACATCCCAGATAATCACAATGGTGTGATCACTGACCTAGAGCCAGACATCCTGGAATGTGAAGTCAAGTGGGCCTTAGAAAGCATCACTACGAACAAAGCTAGTGGAGGTGATGGAATTCCAGTTGAGCTATTCCAAATCCTGAAAGATGATGCTGTGAAAGTGCTGCACTCAATATGCCAGCAAATTTGGAAAACTGATTGATCTAATTGTATAACTATGTTGCTTATCTATGGAACTATATAGTTAACATTCAGATCAGATCAGTCGCTCAGTCGTGTCCAACTCTTTGCAATCCCATGAATCACAGCACGCCAGGCCTCCCTGTCCATCACCAGCTCCCAGAGGTCACTCAGACTCACATCCATCCAGTCAGTGATGCCATCCAGCCATCTCATCCTCTATTGTCCCCTTCTCCTCTTACCCTCAATCCCTCCCAGCATCAGAGTCTTTTCCAATGAGTCAACTCTTCGCATGAGGTGGCCAAAGTACTGGAGTTTCAGCTTTAGCATCATTCCTTCCAAAGAAATCCCAGGCCTGATCTCCTTCAGAATGGACTGGTTGGATCTCCTTGCAGTCCAAGGGACTCTCAAGAGTCTTCTCCAACACCACAGTTCAAAAGCATCAATTCTTCGGTGCTCAGCCTTCTTCACAGTCCAACTCTCACATCCATACATGACCACAGGAAAAACCATAGCCTTGACTAGACGAACCTTTGTTGGCAAAGTGATGTCTCTGCTTTTGAATATGCTATCTAAGTTGGTCATAACTTTCCTTCCAAGAAGTAAGCGTCTTTTAATTTCATGGCTGCAGTCTCCATCTGCAGTGGTTTTGGAGCCCAGAAAAATAAAGTCTGACCCTGTTTCCACTGTTTCCCCATCTATTTCCCATGAAGTGATGGGACCAGATGCCATGATCTTCGTTTTCTGAATGTTGAGTTTTAAGCCAACCTTTTCGCTCTCCACTTTCACTTTCATCAAGAGGCTTTTTAGTTCCTCTTCACTTTCTGCCATAAGGGTGGTGTCATCTGCATATCTGAGGTTATTGATATTTCTCCCAGCAATCTTGATTCCAACTTGTGTTTCTTCCAGAGTGACAATATACAGCCTTGACGTACTCCTTTTCCTATTTGGAACCAGTCTGTTGTTCCATGTTCAATTCTAACTGTTGCTTCCTGGCCTGCATACAAATTTCTCAAGAGGCAGATTAGGTGGTCTGGTATTCCCATCTCTTTCAGAATTTTCCACAGTTTATTGTGATCTACACAGTCAAAGGCTTTGGCATAGTCAATAAAGCAGAAATAGATGTTTTTCTGGAACTCTCTTGCTTTTTCCATGATCCAGCGGATGTTAACAATTTGATCTCTGGTTCCTCTGCCTTTTCTAAAACCAGCTTGAACATCAGGAAGTTCACGGTTCATGTATTGCTGAAGCCTGGCCGGAGAATTTTGAGCATTACTTTACCAGCGTGTGAGATGAGTGCAATTGTGTGGTAGTTTGAGCATTCTTTGGCATTGCCTTTCTTTGGGATTGGAATGAAAATGGACCTTTTCCAGTCCTGTGGCCACTGCTCAGTTTTGCTTAGCTGTAAATAATGGAGAAGGCAATGGCACTCCACTCCAGTACTCTTGCCTGGAAAATCCCATGGACAGAAGAGCCTGGTAGGCTGCAGTCCATGGGATCTCGAAGAGTTGGACATGACAGAGTGACTTCCCTTTCACTTTTCACTTTTATGCATGGAGAAGGAAATGGCAACCCACTCCAGTGTCCTTGCCTGGAGAATCCCAGGGACGGCGGAGCCTGGTGGGCCACCGTCTATGGGGTCGCACAGAGTCGGACACGATTGAAGCGACTTAGCAGCACCAGCAGCAGCAGCTACAAATGATTTAATGGATAAATATCTGAAAGTAAGCTTCTATTTTATAGACAGTATAGAACTGATGAACTTTTTTTCCTTTACTTTCATTACTTAGCAATTTCTATAGATTTATATCTGATAACGCACAGACTTGCTATACCTTCTCTGGAAGTTAAAAACTATGACAAAACTTGAGTGTCATTGCTGAGATGTTCCTAGATGAGTTTTAAGTTGGTTTTAATGAGATCACAACCATCATGCTCATTTTATAGTGGCATTTCACAGATAAAAACATGAAGCAAAAAGTAATCACAGTTTTGAAAACCCCAATTTAGAAACTTATTTTGGAAGTCTTAAAGTTGCATTATCTTTATTTTGTGCATTGCCCGATTTAAGAATAACTAGCTAAAAATTTTTTTAAGAAAACAGGTTAGTCATTTATTGGTTTTCTTGGACTGCAATAATCAAATATTATAGACTAAATGTTTTAACCAAAATTTATTTTTTACTAGTTCCAGAAAGTGGAAGTCCAAGATCAAGATTCCCGCAGGATTAGTGTCTTTTAAGAACTCTCCCCTTGGGTTGCCAGACAGCTGCCTTCTTATAGGTGGTCTCATGACCTGCCTTTCCTACATGTGTATGGGGAGAGAGAGAGTGAACTTTCTGGTATCTCTTCTTTTATTTTTTTTTAAATTTTTTATTTTTAATTATATTTTATTTTAATTTTTAATTTATTATTATTATTTTTTTTTTTACTTTACAATATTGTATCAGCTTTGCCATACATCAACATGCATCTGCCATGGGTGTACACATGTTCCCCATCCTGAACCCCCTCCCTCCTCCCTCCACATACCATCCCTCTGGGTCATCTCAGTGCACCAGCCCCAAGCTTCCTGTATCCTGCATCAAACCTGGACTGGCGATTTGTTTCTTATATGATATTATACTTATTTCAATGCCATTCTCCCAAATCATCCCCCCCGCCCTCTCCCACAGAGTCCAAAAGACTGTTCTATACATCTGTGTCTCTTTTGCTGTCTCGTATACAGTGTTGTCGTTACCATCTTTCTAAATTTCATATTATATATGCGTTAGTATATTGTATTGGTGTTTTTCTTTCTGGCTTACTTCACTCTGTATAATAGGCTCAAGTTTCATCCACCTCATTAGAACTGATTCAAATGTATTCTTTTTAATGGCTGAGTAATACTCCATTGTGTATATGTACCACAGCTTTCTTATCCATTCATCTGCTGATGGACATCTAGGTTGCTTCCATGTCCTGGCTATTTTAAAGAGACTAGTCCTATTGGATCAAGACCTCAGTCTTATAACCTCATTTAACCTTATTTATTCCTTATGAGTCTCCATTTCCAAATATATCCAAACTGAAGGGTTAGGCCTTCAATATATTAATTGAGGTGGGGAAACGCTAGCATTCAGTCAATAACGGTCATGGAAATGTCCATTTGGTTTAACTCCAAAATCAATAATGTATTGCTTTACTTAACAAGAATGAACCAACCTCTGATTCACAAAGCTCAGGATTTCATCAGGCCATAGGAATAAACAGAAACAATTTCATGTTCAAAGGATTATATAAAAGTGATACAAATTCAGTTTCAAAGTCAAATATTGATAAGCTCACCTTGTTAACAAGACTCATAAAAAGATATTTTGGTATCTTTGGTGCAATGTTCAGTGCATTAGGGATTGTTTTTAATGCAGGTATAATGAATGATGTGCTACCAATGAGTCCTATTATTTTATTTACATCATTCATTCTACTGCTGTTGTTCATTCTCTCAGTCATGTTTGACTCTTTGTGACCCCATGGACTGCAGCACGCCAGGGTTCCCTGTCCTTCACCAGCTCCCAGAGCTTGCTCAAACTCATGTCCATTGAGTCGGTAATGCTGTCCAACCATTTCGTCCTCTGTTGTCCCCTTCTGCTCCTGCCTTTAATCTTTCCCAGCACCTGGGTCTTTTCTAATGAGTTGGTTCTTTGTATCAGGTAGCCAAAATATTGGAGCTTTAGCATCAGTCAGTCCTTCCAATGAATAGTCAGGGTTGATTTCCTCTAGGATTGACTGTTTGATCTCTTTGCAGTCCAAGAGACTCTCAAAAGTTTTCTCCAACACCACCGTTCAAAAGCATCAATTCTTTGGTGCTCAGCCTTCTTTATGGTCTAACTCTCACATCCATACATGACTATTGGAAAAAAAAAACATAGCTTTGACTAGACAGATCTTTACTGGCAAAGTAATGTCTCTGCTTTTAAATATGCTGTCTAGTTTGGTCATAGCTCTTCTTCCAAGGAGAAAGCATTTTAATTTCATGGCTGCAGTCACCATCTGCAGTGATTTTGGAGACAAAGAAAATAAAGTCTGTCACTGTTTCCCATTATTTCACCATTTATTTGCCAAAATGATGGAACCAGATGCCATGATCTTAGCTTTATGAATGTTGAGTTTTAAGCCAACTTTTTCACTGTCCTCTCACTTTCATCAAGAGGCTCTTTATTTCCTCTTCACTTTCTGCCATAAGTGTGGTGTCATCTGCATATCTGAGGTTATTGATATTTCTCCTGGCAATCTTGATTCCAGCTTGTGCTTCATCCAGTCCAGCATTTTGCATGATGTATTCTGAATATAAGTTAAATAAGCAGGGTGAAAAAATACAGCCTTCACATACTGCTTTCCCAATTTGGAACCAGTGCATTGTTCCATGTCTAGTTCTAACTCTTCTTGACCTGCATACAGGTTTCTCAGACAGGTCAGGTAGTCTGGTATTCCCATCTCTTGAATAATTTTCCACAGTTTATTGTGATCCACATCAAAGGCTTTAGTGTGCTCAATGAAGCAGAACTAGATGTTTTTCTGGAATTTTCTTGCTTTTCTATGATCCAACGAATGTTGGCAATTTGATATCTGGTTCCTCTGCCTTTTCTAAATCCAGCTTGCACATCTGGAAGTTCTTGGTTCACATACTGTTGAAGCCTAGCTTGGAGAATTTTGAGCATTACTTTGCTAGCATGTGAAATGAGTGCAATTGGGCAGTAGTTTGAACATTCTTTGGCACTGCCTTTCTTTGAGACTGGAATGAAAACTGACCTTTTCCAATCTTGTGGCTACTGCTGATTTTTTCCAAATTTGTTGGCATATTGAATGCAGAACTTTCATAGCATTGTCTTTCAGGATTTGAAATAGCTCAACTGGAATTCCATCACCTCCACTAGCTTGGTTGTAGTGATGTTTCCTAAGGCCCACTTGACTTGGCACTCCAGGATGTCTGGATCTAGGTGAGTGATCACACCATTGTGGTTATCTGAGTCATTAAGATCTGTTTTCTATAGTTCTTCTGTGTATTCTTGCCACCTCTTCTTAATATCTTCTGCTTCTGTTAGGTCCCTACCATTTCTGTCCTTTATTGAGCCCATCTTTGCACGAAATGTTCCCTTGGTATCTCTAATTATCTTGAAAAGATCTCTAGTCTTTCCCATTCTATTGTTTTCCTCTATTTCTTTGCATTGATCACTGAGGAAGGCTTTCTTATCTCTCCTTGCTGTTCTTTGAAACTCTGCATTCAAATGGGTGTATCTTTCCTTTTCTCCTTTGTCTTTCACTTCTCTTCTTTTCTCAGCTATTCATAAGGCCTCCTCAGACAACCATTTTGCCTTTCTGCTTTTCTTTTTCTTGGGGATGGTTTTGATCACTGCCTCCTGTGCAGTGTTATGAACCTCCATCCATAGTTCTTCAGACACTCTATCAGATCTAATCCCTTGAATCTATTTGTCACTTTCACTGTATAACTGTAAGGGATTCAATTTTGGTCATATCTGAATGGCCTAGTAGTTTTCCCTACTTTCTTCAATTAAGTCTCAATTTTGCAATAAGGAGTTCATGATCTGAGTCGCAGTCAGCTCCTGGTATTGTTTTTGCTGACTGTATAGGACTTTTCCATCTTTGGCTGCAAAGAAAAAAATGTCTGATTTTGGTATTGACCATACTGTGATGTCCATGTGTAGAGTCGGTCTCATGTTGTTGGAAGAGGGTGTTTGCTATGACTAGTGCATTCTCTTGACAAAACTCTTTTAGCCTTTGTACTGCTTCATTTTGTACTCTAGGGCCAAACTTGCCTGTTACTCCAAGTATCTCTTGACTTCCTACTTTTGCATTCTAGTCCTCTATGATGAAAAGAACATCTTTTTTTTTTTTTTTTTGGTGTTAGTTCCGGGAGTTGGTGATGGACAGGGAGGCCTGGTGTGCTGCGGTTGATGGGGTCGCAGAGTCGGACACGACTGAGTGACTGATCTGATCTGATCTGATCTAGTAGTTCTTATAGGTCCTCATAGAAACGTTCAATTTCAGCTTCTTCTCCATTAGTGGCTGGGGCATAGACTTGGATTACTATGATACTGAATGATTTGCCTTGGAAACGGACAGAGATCATTCTGTCATTTTTGAGATTGCACTCAAATACTGCATTACTCTGTAGGAAGAGCAAAAAGAGCAGCACTACATAAAAAAAATTAGCATTTCCTAAATGAAGTAATGACTGAAGCAATTTATAGATACAGCAAAAGAAGACTTGTTAAGTGAGGAATATAAGATTTGGGTATGAATTAACTTCCTAATCATTTTAGCTTGGCTCTCATTAGAGTGCCATCATAACCCTCATATGATAGAGTACTGCGGACACCTCAGAAAATGAGAACTTGGATGTCCAAACATGAAAGACAAATACAAGTCTGAAAAATATTGCCCTTGGAGAAATTAGAACTACAAAGAGATGCTTTCCAAAGTTAAAATTTCTGTGGTGAAATAAGCACCTCATTCTCATGAAAATGATAACTTCTTAGAATGGATACCAAAAAAATAGCAACTGGATACAGCTGGATTGCTGCCTGGTTTTTAATGCAAGAGTTCTAATGTTTTTCAACTGAGATACCAGTTGTCCTTAAGTTTTACAGAGAAAGACCCTTCAGCTCTGGTGGACCCCTCACCCACTTATCTATTTTTGCATTCTCTGTAGGCTTCTCAGGTGGCACGTGTGGTAAAGAACCTGCCTTCCAATTCAGGAGATGTAAAAGATGTGAGCTTGATCCCTGAGTTGGGAAGATTCCCTGGAGAATGGCATGGCTACCCACTCCAGTATTCTTACCTGAGAATCCCATGGACAGAGGAGCCTGACAGATTACAGTCCATAGTGTCACAGAGTTGAATACAACTGAAGCAACTTGGCACACACACACATGTGCTTCCCAGGTGGTTCTAGTGGTAAAGAACCCGTCTGCCAATGCTGGAGATGTAAGAGATGTGGGTTCAATCTCTGAGTTGGGAAGGTCCCTTTGAGGAGCACACGGCAACCCACTCCAATATTCTTGCCTGGAGAATCCCATGGACAGAGGAGCCTGGTGGGCTACGGTCCATGGGGTCACAAAGAGTTAGACACAACTGAAGTGTCTTAGCACACATGCATGCACATTCTCTGTATAGCTCTGTTCTGTAACTGAATATACAGAAGGGAGAGTATGAATATACAATAGGGAGAGTCATGTAACTCTCCTAGGAAAGGGGGCGTGAGAAAAGATTAAAGGGAAGCCAAGGAGAAAGCCTCCTGACAAGTAGATCATCAGTCAGGGCCCTGCTCCCTGGGATTTCACAGTACATGTTAGCACAGGACCAGATTAGCTAAGTGAATAGTTTAGGTATCAAAGGGACATAATTCAAGAGGATGAAGTGGTTAAAGTCAAATTTTAAAAATGAGACATTTGTTTGCTATTATTTTCTAATATATTAGAAAATATTCAAAGATAAAGAATTTTATTTATTTATTTATTTTTGCTGATACCCATTATGAGGTGCTTCCATGACCTGGATTGCTAGTCTGATAAAACTTTAGTGACAGAGACAGTGTCAGCATTTTTAGTTTGTTTATTAAACAGTGTCAGTTAAGTAGATCTGGAAAAAGAGAGCTGCAGAGCAGTTACTAGCGATTTGATCCAATATTCAAATATCAGTTCTTACAGTAAGAAAAAAAATTCTAAACTGTAATTATTAACCAAAGTATACATTATAAGAATGTCATTACATAATGAAAAAGTGCCTCATCTTTCCTGCAAAAAAGTCATAAAAACAAATAAACTAAATAAAGCACAGTCTTAAAAAATATTCACTAGTATGCTAGCATGTCACTTAACATAATTTATTTTAAATTTTAGAGTGGTTAACCTGAATATAGGAATGCTAAAATGTTTCTAAGAAACTCAATAGGAAAGATGAAACTCATGAAGCCATACAAACATATTGCAGCCTCCTTCACCATGCCTGTCACATAATGGTTTCCTTGTAAAGATTTGTTGACACATTGCTTGGCTTGAAGATGTAATAGTATAGCATAAAATTTTTATAAGGTGCTTTCTAAATACCTTTCATTTATCTTCCAAATGTAACTTTCACTATATCCTGGGACTGATTTTGCTCTTTATTGTGTTATGACTAATAGACACAAACTTGAGTTATTAGCTTTGCTTTTCTTTCTATATTTCCTTTTAAATCTTTATGAGGAATAGCACAGGAACTGTAATGTTTACATTTCCCATCCTCTCAGCGGCAGCAGCAGCAGCTCATCTGATGTTAAAAGAGGATTGAAGAAGTTTCATGAAGTGTGCCTTAGCTCAGAGCCAGACTGGTATTCAGAATTTTGCTGGGGATGAGAGACAGGTCAAAGCCAGGGGAAACAAATGAGAAAGGAGGAAATCAGGAGATCCATATGAAGAAAGCTCTGGCTCTGGAGACAGAAAGTGTGGGTTGGGGTCCTTGTTCTATCGCTTAAGCTAAGTGAGTCTCGGGTTCTTCATTCCTGAAGAGGGGCTGCTAGTGAGTGTGATGGTTAGGGACAATATGTTTTGGTTCTGGACTATAGTAGGAGCACAAAAATGTTATTCTTCCTAAAGATCTTTGATGTAAAAATATAATAATAGATATCATCCAGGAAATACTTTCTTTGGGCTTCCCTGATAGCTCATTTGGTAAAGAATCCACCTGCAATCCAGGAGACCTGGGTTTGATCCCTGGGTTGGGATGATCCCCTGGAGAAGGGAAAGGCTATCCACTCCAATATAGCCTTTATATATAGCCAATATATCCTTTATAGCCAATATATCCTGGAGAATTCAATGGACAGAGAAGCATGGTGGGCTATACAGTCTATGGGGTTGCAAAGAATCGGACACAATTGAGCGACTTTCACTTTCACTTTTCATTTTCAGAAAATATTGAAATGCTGGGTAGATCAAAGTCTAAACACCTCTTCTGAAGCCCCTGCATGCGTGCTAAGTTGCTTCAGTTGTATCCCACTCTGTGTGACCCTATGGACTGCAGCCTGCCAGGCTCCTTTGTCCATAGGATTCTCCAGGCAAGAATACAGGAGTGGGTTGCCATTTCCTTCTCCAGGAGATCTGCCCAACCCAGGGATCAAACCCTAGTCTCTTGTGTCTCCTGTATTGGCAGGGGGGTTCTTTACCACTAGTGCCACCTGGGAAGCCCCTCCGCAAGTCCATCCATGGGCAAATCGCAGTGGTTCTGAGGAAAGCTGAGAACTGTTGACGTCTTGGGCTTCAAGGCTATCATGGAGAGCTATTCTCCCACAGGTTCTAGGAAACTGGCCAGGGAACTGTTGCCCTCTGCGTCTCCTGACTGAGGTCCAGATTTAAACAGAGTGGTTCTCTGTGACCTGTGACACTAACACCTACCCGATGATTCTTATCAAGTTTAGCAAGTCACTGCCTCCTTCTGGCTCCTGAGTTGGGAGCCGTTCAAACCCCTTGGACACCATAATCTTCATTTCTGTGTGGGGGTAGGGAGGTCTGAGTACAAAAGGGAAAGGCAGACTCCTATCCCTCTAGCACGCTTACTCTTCCGGCCCCGCCATTGCTAGCTTCCTCCAGCTCACCACACCCCTCCTCCTCTGCTGATTCTTCAGACCTCCTGAGTCTGGCAAAGGGGCTCATGAAAGATTTTCATTGCTGATACCCTAAATCCCACCTCTGGCTATCCTCTTCCTCTCTACAACTGGAACTTTTACTTAAAAAATGGAAAATAGGTTAGGACTCTTACTAATGGGGGAAAAGCCCACATTTCACTTTCAGCAGGTAAATGTGATGCTTGTTCCACAGTTCAGAATATCTGTCAAAATTGTTTGGTGGTGAAGCTGGAGCTCACTCGTAGGCAGCGTGCTTTGGAGTCTCTGTTCTCATTTTCATACCACACCACTTTCCCCTCGCTAGGGTGGGTTAGAGGGCATGGGGGGTGAGGAGTAGGGGATGAAAAGTGGGCTAAAGTTGAGTAGAGTCTTAACAGCTAAACCAAGGAATTCTAATCTTACCATGTAGCAGTCTGAAGTCAGAGAGATGAAACAAAGTATATCTGAGGAAAATTAATCTGATGGCAGAACCCAGGATTTAACAGAAAAAGGAAGATATTAAAAGCCTGAGAGAAGGTCTAGGAGGGTGTTACATTAATCTCAGTGTGACAGGATGAAAATGCAACCTGGGAGGTAATATTAGAAATTAAAAGGAACCAATGGATATGAGCTGGGAAGCTTTGACTGATTAGAGTGGAAAGTAGAAATAATAATTCTAAGACTAGATAATAAAGAGAACTACTTAAAGAAAAAGAAATAAACAACAGCAAAAAAAAAAAAAACGTAACTAAGAAGTTCTGGTTAAGAAATTATTTAATTTGTACCTGAATTTTATATTCCTCAATTTAAACTTCTTCTTGTGTTATCTTTAGCATAAACATTGCTGTTTAAATCCCCATTAACTGTTTTCCACTTTAAGCTAAACAATCCTGATATCACTGTTTTTCTCATTCCCTCATTTCCCCAATAAGTATCCACATGTAGGCTTATTATTGGACAGAATTAACATGCTGTACTCTCTGCCACCTCTCTGTCAGGAGAAGCACAAGAAAGGATTCTGGAGATAAAAATGATTGTCCTCCTTAACTGAACTCTTATTATGTACCTACTTCTATGCTGAACCTCTTATATATATTATCCATTTAATGCCCACAACAATATTATGAGATAGCCACTATATTTTACAAGAGAGAAGGCTTAGGCTTAGAGGACTATAGCAATGTCCTCAAGGTCAAAAGAGCCAAAAACGACAAATTGGTAGTATATCCCCTCGTTTCTCCAGAGCCCATACTGTCCTATTAGCCACTATTGGTACTGAAATATGATAACTGATTCTAAATTTATTTGGAAAAGATTCTTCTCACCGAAAGGAAAAAATCAGGAAAGGTCCGACAGTCTTTTTTATATAATGATTTATTTATTGCATTCAAAAGATTAAGATCATGGCATCTAGTCCCATCACTTCATGGCAAATAGATGGGGAAAAAGTGGAAACAGTGACAGACTTTATTTTCTTGGGCTCAAAAATCACTGTAGATGTGACTACAGCCACAAAATTAAAAGACACTTGATCCTTGAAAGAAAAGCTATGACAAACCTAGACAGCGAATTAAGAAGCAGAGACATCACTTTGTTGACAAAGGTCCACCTAGTCAAACCTATGGTTTTTCCAGTAGTCGTGTACAGATGTGAGTTGGACGGTAAAAAGGCTGAGTGCTAAAGAACTGATGCTTTTGAACTGTGGTGTTGGCGAAGACTCTTGAGAGTCCCTTGGACAGCAAGGAGATCAGACCAGTCAATCCTAAAGGAAATCTGTCCTGAATATTCATTGGAAGGACTGATGCTGAAGTTGAAACACCAATACTTTGGTCACCTAATGCAAAGAACTGACTCACTAGAAGAGACCCTGATGCTGGGAAAAATTGAGACCAGGAGAAGAAGGGAGCGACAGGATGAGATGGTTGGATGATATCACCGACTCAACGGATGTGGGTTTGAACAAACTCAGGAGATAGTTAAGGACAGGGGAACCTGGCATGTAGCAGTCCATGAGGTTGCAAAGAGTTGGGCATGACTTAGCAACTGAACAACAACAATTTATTGCTATAGTTTACCTGTCAAATAAGGATGTTAGTGTGATTTTGTTTCAGACATGAGGAAGACTATTAACACACATTAATGCTCTAGAATGCAGATATATTTCCTATGAAAGAAAATTTGATATGATTTAGAAAATCTGGAATCTCTCCAATAATTCACTTTTTTTAGTCCAGATGTAAACATAGTTTCAAGCTATAAGCTCATGAACAGAATGTTCATGACCTACCCCATGAAGAGGTCTGACTATATAAAGCAATTCCTATTTGCTCAAAAGGAAGTTTTAAAAGGGCCATGAAAATCAGAAATCATAGTGTATAGAGGTCCGTAATTTAAGGACATTATCTGCAAAGTATGGGGATTGCTTCCGTTGATGATTTTCCTATTATCATTAATCAACTCTTCATTTGAAAAACCTACACAAGAGAATTGTTGGAAGAGTAGGTATTCACTTTTAATTTCTTCTAAAACATCTTCCCTAGTTTCAAACACATTTTTCAAATCTGGCATTCAAAGTTCCTACTACTTTGCAATAACCGTAACAACAGGCTTATGAAGATCCTAAGTGGCACTTATTCAGTGGAGTAATTGGAAGCTGCAATGGTTATGCAAATAAATGTCCCTCTGAGGGAAGAATGAGAGATTTGCCTTGAAATTGCAGCTGTGAAAAGCTGCTGCTAAATGGAGAAGAGACCAGAAGACAGAGAATGGGAATTAAGGTAGAAATAACTAACAAAGATATCTATAATAAGTGAGCTGTAATGCAATGGTGCTCACGGTGGATAGTCAAGTCTTTATGTATGGCATCTGAAATGCTTTTTTTGCCAAGGCATAGGAGTGGAGAAGGCAATGGCACCCCACTCCAGTACTCTTGCCTGGAAAGTCCCACGGACTGGTGGGCTGCAGTCCATGGGGTCTAAGTACCAATCTCAAGCTATAAAATAAAGTGAAGATGAAATATTTTTGTTTTTCCATATAGTGCCTTTTAGTTTCCTTTATTATGAACTCTTTAATTTCATTTGTTCTGACCAAGACAGACCACAGTCCTGCTGCTGCTGCTAAGTCCCTCCTATGCTATGCTAAGTCACTTCAGTCGTGTCCGACTCTGTGTGACCCCATAGACGGCAGCCCACCAGGCTTCCCCGTCCCTGGGATTCTCCAAGCAAGAACACTGGAGTGGGTTGCCACCTCCTCTCCAATGCATGAAAGTGAAAAGAGAAAGTGAAGTCGTTCAGTCGTGTCCGACTCTTAGCGATCCCATGGACTGCAGCCCACCAGTCCGTGGGACTTTCCAGGCAAGAGTACTGGAGTGGGGTGCCATTGCCTTCTCCGCTCCTATGCCTTGGCAAAAAAAGCATTTCAGATGCCATTTCTTGAAATCCTCACATTCACTGAGCCTTCAGTTGTTCACTTCCTACCTCATTAATGATTATTAACATTTTTTATGTTTATGTTTTGATATTTGTTAACACTCTCTTACAAGTGATTTTCAAATAAGCAAAAACACCTTCAAGGAAAAGTTTGATTCATTTGCAAGGCAGAGTCTGTGGATTTCCTTTTGCTGGTCCTCTTTGCACTTTCAGTGGAACAAACAGTGCAATTTTTATCCTTTCCGTTTTTAGAGCTGCAGCTGTAAAAGTAATTAATAGCTAAAGAAACTCCAGCACATCCTGCAGAAGGCCGTTCTGCATTCAGCACAAGCTGTGGAACCAGAGCCTCTGCATGCTAGTAGCCCTCGAGAGTGTATCCTGGTGAATGCCGAAGGACTCCTATCTTAACCTTGGAATCTGCAAAGCACCCCAATTTATTGTGGCCACTGACACCCAAGGAAAAGCTAGTATCAACAGGTGTTTACACTGCAATTTCAACTGATGATTTTGCTGCATGTAAAAATATTTTTTAATCTCTGAAAGTAGACAGTGATGACCTCAGACTTTCTTTGTATTATTAGCTAAGAAATGAGGATAGTCACACATTTTATAAAAGGATATGCATTTCCTTCCCCGTGATTATTTTTCTTCTCCTTTTTTGTCTCCACTTTTTTCTTTTTGTCTCTCTACCTTCCTTCCAAATGCACTTGTGCCAAACATGCCTGCGGTTAAGTAATTTCAGGTATAATGAGGAAACGGATCATGTGCCACCTGCATAGTCAATGGACCTGAGGTGGGATTGCAATCAGATGAGCTGGCTTCCTGGCCCGGCAAGGCTCTTACTACCTGTGACTTTGAGTAAATTGCTTCACCCTCTAGATTCTCAATTTTCTTATTCCTAAAAAAAGATTAATAATACCTGCCTGGTTTTCTTCAGGGTACTTGACAAATAATGAATGTGAAAGTGCTTTGTAAACTGTGACATTCTTTACAAACACAGGGAATAATGGTGTTGTTTTGGGGTGCTGTGTCATGAGGCATGTGCATGTGGGATCTTAGTTCCCTGAAATGAAAGTGAAAGTCGCTCATTTGTGTCTGACTCTTTGCCACCCCATGGACTATTCGGTCCATGGAATTCTCTAGGCTAGAATACTGGAGTGGGTAGCCTTTCCCTTCTCCAGATGACTTACCCAACCCAGGGATCAAACCCAGGTCTCCCGCATTGCAGGCAGATTCTTTACCAGCTGACCCACCAGGGAAGCCCTTAGTTCCCTGACTAGGAATCAAAACACGTGTCCCTTGCAGTAGAAACAAGGAGTCTTAACAACTGTATTTTGACAGAACAAGACTCTCCACAAACTGGTGAGAGAGAGGTGTCAGTCTGGGATTCCTTTCTTCCATCTCATTGACTCATCTGATAACACTGAGGCAAGAATCACCTGCCAAGCAGGAGACACAGGTTTGATCCCTGTGTCGAGAAGAACCCCTGGAGAAGGAAATGGCAACCCACTCCAGTACTCTTGCCAGGAAATTCCCATGGCTAGAAGAGCCTGATCAGCTATAGTCCATGGAGTCGCAAAGAGTCAGTCAGGACTTAGCAACTAAACAAAAGACTTTATGCCCCATTTTCCCTGATGAGTGGGAGAGCTCACATTTACCAAGTACAGAGGAGGAAGATGAGCTTCTGAACTCCTTATTTCTGCCCCTGAGCAAAGACAAGCTGCATCTCCAGAAGAGGGGGTTACTGGTCTAAGAACCTTCTGCCTCAGCTTTGCTGCTACTCCTCTGAAATGCTCAGTGAAGCGATGTGAAGTTGTTAGGGCTGTCGCTCCACCCTTGGGAGAACGCCCAGGGGATGTGGACTGCCCCCAGGCAGCCCACAGGAAGCTGGACCAGAAAGTGCAGAGTCACTGTGCACCCGAACGCCAGCACGCAGACCTCTTCTCCACTAGGCACATCTGCAGTGGGCTCTCTTGCAAATGTCCAACTGCTCGACATTTGAGAAAGATGGGGATATGTTTTGCTCGTCTTTAATTCACCATTGTAAGAAGATAAGCTAACATTTACCCAATGAGAATTGGATAAAATTGGAAGAATTATGACTAAACTATAGACCCAGGGCCTAAAATTATTCTGACCGTGGCCAAATAAAAACATTAAAAACTGAAAATAGCATTGAAGCTATTTGCAAAGATCCCTTTTAAAGGCTTCTTTTTCCCCGCTCTTACTCAGATTTGACTGTGAAGTATTGAAGAACCCTTTTAAAATGCATCTGCTAAACTGTAAGTACCAATATTCTCTTCACAAAAGTGTCTTTATCGATATCTACTATACTGATAGTAGCTCAGCTGGTAAAGAATACACCTACAATGAGGAGACCCTGATTCAATTCCTGGGTCAGGAAGTTACCCTGGAGAAGGGATAGGTTACCCATTCCAGTATTCATGGGCTTCCCTGGTGGCTCTGTCGATAAAGAATCTGCCTGCAATGCAGGAGACCTGGGTTCAGTCCCTGGATTGGGAAGATTCCCTGGAGGAGGGCAAGGCAACTCACTCCAGTGTTCTTGCCTGGAGAATCCCCAGGGACAGAGGAGCCTGGCAGGCTACAGTCCATGAGGTCACAAAGAGTCAGATATGACTGAGCAACTAAGCACATATTAAGAGTTAAACTTGAGAAGTTTTAAAAATATTTATTTACTCAAAATTAACAAAAATAAGCATACTACTCATTACCATCAGAGCACTAATACGTCATATAGAGCACTATAATACGTCATATAGAGCACTATATGTCATATAGCTCCTGAAAATCTCAACTGTACATTCATGAGGAAATGAAAGTGAGAAAGGCAAATGATTTGTATTTGCTTTCTGATAACTGCTTTGAGTACTTACATGTTGGTTTTCCTAAAAAATAAAATAAAATCAAAACCAAATAAGGAACTACAATGTATTATTTTGTTTTTAAAGAAACAAAGTAATTTTTACAAATTCTATTGAAGTATAATTGATTTATAATATTAGTTTTAAGTATACAACATAGTGATACAATATTTTTATAGATTATACTCCACTTAAAGTTACTACAAAATAATGGCTATATTTCCCCTGTGGTGTACAATATATCCTTGCTATTCGTGTATTTTATAAATTGTTACTGTTGTTCAGTCATTCAGTCCCATTGGACTCTTTGAGACTCTATGAACTGCAACATGCCAAACTTCGCTGTGCTTCATCATCTCCCAGAGTTTGCTCAGACTCATGTCCATTGTGTGATGATGCCATCCAACCATCTCATCAGTAGTTTGTATTTCTTAATCTCATACCCCTTTCTTGTCCCTCCTTCCCTCTCTCCACTGGTAACCACTAGTTTGTTCTCAATATCTGTCTGTTTCCGTCTTGATACATATATGCGTTTTACTTTAAGATTCCACTGCTACTGCTAAGTCACTTCAGTCATGTCCGACTCTGTGCGACCCCATAGACGGCAGCCACCAGGCTCCCCCATCCCTGGGATTCTCCAGGCAAGAACACTGGAGTGGGTTACCATTTCCTTCTCCAATGCATGAAAGTGAAAAGTGAAAGTGAAGTCGCTCAGTCGTGTCTGACTCTAGCGACCCCATGGACTGGAGCCTACCAGGATCCTCCGTCCATGGGATTTTCCAGGCAAAAGTACTGGAGTGGGGTGCCACTGCCTTAGGTGATAACCTAGAGTATTTTTTTCTCTAACTTATTTTACTGAGCATAGTATACTCTAGGTTCATCCACTTTGTTGCAAATGGCAGAAGTTCACTCTTTTTTTATGACTTAGTAATAATTATATATATATATTATATATCACATCTTCTTTATCCATTTGTCTGTCAATGAACATCTAGGTTGCTTCCATCTCTCGGCTATTGTAAATATTACTGCAGTGAGCACTGGGGTGCGTGTATCTCTTTGAACTGTTTTCATTTTCTTTGGAAATATACTCAGTAGTGGAATTGCTGGTATGGTAGTTTGATTCTTAGTGTTTTGAGGGACCTCCACACTGTTTTCCATAGTGGCTGCACGGATTTACATTCATGCCAGTAGAGTACTGAGGTTCCCTTTTATCCATCCTCACCAACATTTCTTATTTGTAGACTTTTTGATGATAGACAGCCATTTTAACAGGTGTGAGGTGATATCTCATTGTGGTTTTGATTTGCATTACTCTGATGATTAGCAACATTGAACATCTTTTCATGTGTTTGTTGGCCTTCTGTTTGTCTTCTCTGGAATAATGTCTATCCAGATATTCTGCCCATTTCTCAACTGGATTGTTTGGAGTGTTTTTATATTGACTTATGTGAGATGTTTAAGGGCTTCCCAGGTGGGCCTAGTAGTAAAGAACCCACTTGCCAATATGGGTAGATGTAAGATACGTGGGTTCAATCCCTAGGTTGGGAAGATCCCCTGGAGTAGGAAATGGCAACCCACTCCAGTATTCTTGCCTGGAGAATCCCATGGATGGAGGAGTCTGGTGGGCTGCAGTCTCTAGGGTCACAAAGAGTCAGATATGACCTAAGTGCCTTAATGTGCATGAGATGTTTATGTATTTTGTTCTTTCTTTTTTATTTTTAAAATTATGTAAATATGATTACACATTTACAAGAGACTTGTAAAATACAAAACAAAGTTGCATAGAGTTCCACTATATATTGCAATCTTTTTTTTTCTTTTTCCAAGAACAACAGGGAGGGACTGAAGGCTGAAACAGAGACTGACATGATAATACCTGAATTTTATTTTATTTTTTTATTTTTTTCAGAAGGCAAGGGAAAGTGGGCAAAGGAAGGGATCCATGAGGATGGGAGGGAAATGGGAAGGAAGAAGGGGGGTGATGGTGGGGAGGAGTCATTTTCGATCCTGCTGATGGTTAATACAAAGTGAGTTGGGCAGCACATTCCATTGGGTGTCACATGGTAACTGGCATTTCTTTGGGGAGTAGGTGAACTACTGGTCTATGGGGGTGGCCCAGGGCTCTTCTACAACAAAGAAGGTCAACAATATCTAGCTTGGGGCTTGTTTCCCTTCTTTGTGTCTATACCTACTTCATATGTGAGCCTCATAAAGAAAATCTTAAAAGGAAAGTATTTTTGAGGCAGAGAAATCAGAGAAAAAGAGAAAGGAAAGAAGGAAGGCAGAATTCTATCATCTTCTTCATTTTTTTTTTTTTTAACCAGCTTTTGGCTTTGTTGATTTTTGCTATGGTCTCTTTTGTTTCTTTTGCATTTATTTCTGCCCTAATTTTTAAGATTTCTTTCCTTCTACTAACCCTGGGGTTCTTCATTTCTTCCTTTTCTAGTTGCTTTAGGTGTAGAGTTAGATTATTTATTTGACTTTTTTCTTGTTTCTTGAGGTATACCTGTATTATTATGAACTTTCCCCTTAGGACTGCTTTTACAGTGTCCCACAGGTTTTGGGTTGTTATGTTTTCATTTTCATTCGTTTCTATGCAAAGTTTGATTTCTTTTTTGATTTCTTCTGTGATTTGTTGGTTATTCAGCAGCGTGTTGTTCAGCCTCCATATGTTGGAATTTTTAATAGTTTTTCTCCTGTAATTGAGATCTAATCTTATTGCATTGTAGTCAGACAAGATGCTTGGAATGATTTCAATTTTTCTGAATTTACCAAGGCTAGATTTATGGCCCAGGATGTGATCTATCCTGGAGAAGGTTCCATGTGCGCTTGAGAAAAAGGTGAAATTCATTGTTTTAGGATGAAATGTCCTATAGATATCAATTAGGTCTAACTGGTCTATTGTATCATTAAAAGTTTGTGCTTCCTTGTTAATTTTCTGTTTAATTAATCTATCCATAGGTGTGAGTGGGGTTTTAAAGTCTCCCACTATTATTGTATTATTGTTAATTTCTCCTTTCATACTTGTTAGTATTTGTCTTACATATTGCGGTGCTCCTATGTTGGGTGCATATATATTTATAATTGTTATATCTTCTTGAATTGACCCCTTGGTCATTATGTAGTGACCTTCTTTGTCTCTTTTCACAGCCCTTTTTTTTTAAGTAGATACAAAGTAGAGACAAAGTGACCTTCTTTGTCTCTTTTCACAGCAATTTTTTTTTAAGTAAATTAAAATTTTTATTTGAAGTTTCAAAAATTAATAGAATGAATAGACAGAAAAGTAGAAGGATATGGTAAACCTGAAAAGCACCATGAACTAATTCAGCATAACTAAGATTTATAAAATTTTCATACAACAGCAGGACACAACTTCTTCTATTCAAGTTCCCATAGACTACAAACTAGGAGACACTGGAGCATATCCAGTGACATAAAATAAGGTGTAAAATTTTTATGGTCTACATATATTGAAATTATACAGAGTCTATTCTCTTATCACTGTGGGACTATGTGAGAAATCAATATCAAAAGATATTTGAAAATAACCCACATATTTGCAAGTGCAATGTGACATTTACCAAGAAAATATTTGCCTTAGTCATTGAAAACCTCAATAAAGTGAAAAGACTGAAAAAAACACAGAGGGGATTGCAGAGAAGAAAGCACTTAAGTGAGAAATTAATATCAAAATGAGAAATTAATATGAAAGATACTTTCAAAATCCCATGTATTTGGAAATTAAATGTTCACTTTTAAATGATGCATGTATCTAAGGAGCCATAGCAAGGAAATTTAGAAAATATTTGTAACAGAATAAAAATGAAAAGAGAATTTTTCAGAATCTGTTGCATGCAGCTGAAGCTGCTCAGTGCAACTAAATACAGTATGTAATCTTGAATAAGGTATGAAAAGAGATGTTTATGTATTTTGAATACTGACCCCTTATTAGTCAACATCATTTGCAAATATTTTCTCCCATTCAGTGTGTTGTCTTCTCACTTTGTTAATGATTTATTTTGCTCTGCAAAAGCTTTTAACTTTGCTAGATCCTATTTGTTTATTTTTGCTTTTTTTTTTTTTTGCCTTAGTAGACATATCCCCCAAAATATTGCTATGATGTATGTCAAAGAGTGTTCCACTTTTGAAACACCTTTGGTTTCTTCTGGGAGACTTATGGTATCTGGTCTTACATTGAGGTTTTTAGTCCATTTTGAGTTTATTTTTGTATATGCTACGAGAAAATGTTCTAATTTCATTCATTCACATGTTGCTGTCCAGTTTTCCCAGCAGACCTTAATGAAGAAAGTGTCTTTTCTCCATTGTATATATTTTTTCTTTTTTTGTCATAGATTAATTGACCATAGGTTCATGGGTTTGTTTCTGGGCTTTCTCCTGTTCCATTGATCTGTAGTTTTTTGTGTGTGTGTGCCAATGTAATACTGTTTTGATTACTGTAGCTTTGTGTTAAAGTCTGAAGTCAGGGAGCATGATAACTCTACCTTTGTTCTTTTTTCTCAAGAAAGAAATAGAATAATTTTTAAACTTAAAGCAAAAACAAGACCAGGAACTGACTGTGGCTCAGACCATGAACTCCTTATTGCCAAATTCAGACTTAAATTGAAGAAAGTAGGGAAAACCACTAGACCATTCAGGTATGACCTAAATCAAATCCCTTATGATTATAGAGTGGAAGTGAGAAATAGATTTAAGGGCCTAGATCTGATATATAGAGTGCCTGACGAACTATGGACAGAGGTTCATGACATTGTACAGGAGACAGGGATCAAGACCATCCCCATGGAAAAGAAATGCAAAAAAGCAAAATGGCTGTCTGGGCAGGCCTTACAAATAGCTGTGAAAGGAAGAGAAGCAAAAAGCAAAGGAGAAAAGGAAAGATATAAACATCTGAATGCAGAGTTCCAAAGAATACCAAGAAGAGATAAGAGAGCCTTCTTCAGCGATCAATGCAAAGACATAGAGGAAAACAACAGAATGGGAAAGACTAGAGATCTCTTCAAGAAAATCAGAGGTACCAAAAGAATATTTCATGCAAAGATGGGCTCGATAAAGGACAGAAATGATATGGACCTAACAGAAGCAAAAATATTAAGAAGAGATGGCAAGAATACACAGAAGAACTGTACAAAAAAGATCTTCACGACCCAGATAATCATGATGGTGTGATCACCGACCTAGAGCCAGACAACCTGGAATATGAAGTCAAGTGGGCCTCAGAAAGCATCACTACGAACAAAGCTAGTGGAGGTGATGGAATTCCAGTTGAGCTATTCCAAATCCTGAAAGATGATGCTGTGAAAGTGCTGCACTCAATATGTCAGCAAATTTGGAAAACTCAGCAGTGGCCACAGGACTGGAAAAGGTCAGTTTTCATTCCCATCCCAAAGAAAGGTAATGCCAAAGAATGCTCAAACTACCACACGTATGCACTCATCTCACACGCTAGTAAAGTAATGCTCAAAATTCTCCAAGCCAGGCTTCAGCAATATGTGAACCATGAACTTCCTGATGTTCAAGCTGGTTTAGACAAGGCAGAGGAACCAGAGATCAAATTGCCAACATCCACTGGATCATGGAAAAAGCAAGAGAGTTCCAGAAAAGCATCTATTTCTGCTTTATTGACTATGCCAAAGCCTTTGACTATGTGGATCACAATTAACTATGGAAAATTCTGAAAGAGACGGGAATACCAGACCACCTGATCTGCCTCTTGAGAAATCTGTATGCAGGTCAGGAAGCAACAGTTAGAACTGGACATGGAATAACAGACTGGTTCCAAATAGGAAAAGGAGTTCGTCAAGGCTGTATATTGTCACCCTGTTTATTTAACGTATATGCAGAGTACATCATGAGAAATGCTGGACTGGAAGAAACACAAGCTGGAATCAAGATTGCTGAGAGAAATATCAATAACCTCAGATATGCAGATGACACCACCCTTATGGCAGAAAGTGAAGAGGAACTAAAAAGCCTCTTGATGAAAGTGAAACTGGAGAGTGAAAAAGTTGACTTAAAGCTCAACATTCAGAAAATGAAGGTCATGGCATCCGGTCCCATCACTTCATGGGAAATAGATGGAGAAACAGTGGAAACAGTGTCAGACTTTCTTTTTCTGGGCTCCAAAATCACCGCAGATGGTGATTGCAGCCATGAAATTAAAAGATGCTTACTCCTTGGAAGGAAAGTTATGACCAACCTAGATAGCATATTCAAAAGCAGAGACATTACTTTGCCAACAAAGGTTCGCCTAGTCAAGGCTATGGTTTTTCCTGTGGTCATGTATGGATGTGAGAGCTGGACTGTGAAGAAGGCTGAACGCCGAAGAATTGATGCTTTTGAACTGTGGTGTTGGAGAAGACTCTTGAGAGTCCCTTGGACTGCAAGGAGATCCAACCAGTCCATTCTGAAGGAGATCAGCCCTGGGATTTCTTTGGAAGGAATGATGCTAAAGCTGAAACTCCAGTACTTTGGCCACCTCATGTGAAGAGTTGATTCATTGGAGAAGACTCTGATGCTGGGAGGGATTGGGGGCAAGATGAGAAGGGGACAACAGAGGATGAGATGGCTGGATGGCATCACTGACTCCATGGATGTGAGTCTCAGTGACCTCCGGGAGTTGGTGATGGACAGAGAGGCCTGGTGTGCTGTGATTCATGGGGTTGCAGAGTCAGACACGACTGAGCGACTGATCTGATCTGATCGTTGATCTTAAAAAGTATTTTGCATTGTTAAGACTGTTGGCAATGAGTTTGAAGCTCTATCCTGCCACAGACTGACTGAGTGATCTTCCCAGACACAGTGTTTTTATTTGTCAAATGAAAATGCTAAAAATATGTCTACCTGTTGGGGTTTGTGGTAATGAAAAAATGACTCTCTCTCTCTCTCTATATATATATATATATAGATTCATGATATATATATATATATATATATATATATATATATTCATTACAATTCTCCAGACAGACAGAAAGAGAGAGAGGAAGAATACATATTTTACTTTAAAGAACTGGATCATGTGATTATAGAGGCTGTCAAGTCCCTGCAGGGTGGACCATATGGCTAGATATTCAGAGAAAAATCAATGTCACAAAACTGTCCAAAAATGATCAGACTGCAGATCCAAGAAAGTATCAGTGTTACAGTTCAAGTCCAAAGGTCATCTGGTGACTGATTTCCCTCTTGCTCAGGGAAGGTCAGTCTTTTGTTATAATTAAGATTCCAACTGGTTGGATGAGACCCACTCACACTGACGGAGGGAAATCTGCTCAAAGTCCACAAATTTAAGCATTAATCTCATTCTAACAACCCCTTGCAGAAATATCCAGAATGTCTGATGATATATGTAGGCACTGTGGCCCAGCCAAGTTGACACATAAAGTTAACCATTAAAATATACAAGGAACTCGAACCATTTCTAGCATATGCAAGCTTTCAATAAATGTTAATTATTATATATTGTTAGTATGGATTGAATACTATATTGGATTGAACAAGGGTTGGGAAGAGTCCCTGGAGGAGGACATGGCAATCCACTCTAGTATTCTTGCCTAGAGAATCCCATGGACAGAGGACCTGATGGGCTACAGCCCATAGGGTCACAAAGAGCCAGACACAACTGAAGTGAATTAGCATGCATGCAGTATAGGTCACTTAGATTTTCATACATAAAATAGTTCTTATTTTTGTGTCAGCTTACAAGAGCATTCAGACAAATCAATGTAAAAAATAAATGTAGCTCGAAAGTAAATCTTAATATATATAGTGATATGTGATTAAAAATCACAAATGATTATGAAAGTTGAGTCAATTATTCAGTAGATGGCATTAATAAAAGTTGTTTAATTATTTGTCTAAAAATCACTTTATATCATCACTTTATCCCAAATTCAAAATTAATTCCAATAGGATTTAAGAATGAAATGCTAAAAAAGTTACACAAAAATTCAAGAGATAATCTATAGATTTATTTATAAAAGTCTATAAATAAACAGGCTTCCCTAGTGGCTCAGTTGGTAACAAATCTGCGTGCAACATAGGAGAACCGGGTTCAATTCCTGGGTTGGGAAGATCCTCTGGAGAAGGAAATAGCAACCTGCTCTAGTACTCTTGACTGGAGAATTCCACAGACAGAGGAATCATGGAATCCCAAAAAGTAGGACATAAATAAAAACTAAGTAAATAAATATTTAGTTTATCTCTGGGTAGGAAGGAATTTCTTAGTTAGAAATTATTGGAAAAGTTACAAAATATCAATGTATTGATTACATTAAAATTACTATTGCTAAAATAGCTAATCCTCACAAATATGAATATAACAAACAACATATGTACAATACAGTAAGCTTTTACAAATTGCTAAGAGCACTCTAAGACCCCAGTAGAAAACATGGCAAAAGTATCACATGGATCTCTCAGCTTCCTTTCATTCCAGAAGGGTGAAAGCAGTACATGTTATTTATTATACTGAAAATGTATGTAGTATTCACACAACTGTGAAGTTAAAGAAAAAAATTACAGTCAACTTGGATCTCCCAATCACCTGAACTACAATAGAGGGTTGGTTTCACAGACAGTTACAAAAATTGTTCAGTTGGAGAAGAAAACCTCTTTGTTTACCCTGCATTTGTACCTTATAAAAATCAAACTTGATTAGATGGTTCAGTAACACTGGCTGGATGAAAGAAATTGATTTATAGGTGTGTATTTTGGAAAACATTTGTAACACTGATAAATAAAAAGGGGATGTTTTCCTAGACTTTGTATTGTTCTAACTCACATGAAATAAGTGGTTTAATTTAATTCTCTTTCCCCCTGCTTTTGGTGAGGTTTTATAGTCCCATTAGCTGTGGTTCTTTTGGGGACAGTGATCCCATGACTGATGATGACTTCCTGTCTATGCCGTGCCTCTCACAAGTTCAACACACACCCCTATGTCTCAACACCACATACAAGAACAATTGTCTTGGAGGGATTCATTGGTAGTTTTTCAAAGGTATTTGAAGAGAAAACCAAATTCTTGTTGCTCCCTTCCCCTACCATTTCCAGAAGCGTCATCACACAGGTTGACTCTTACCTCTGGTTGCCCCAGACCAGGATAAAAGGTCTGGCTTAACTCATGGAGACTGGCTTTGGCTACTTGGCGAAAGAGCCAAGCTCTAATCCTGATGATTTCATAAGAGCCTTCTGTGTGGTCTCGTGGAAGGAATACTCAGCCAGGAGTCGGGAAATCAGAGATCTGCTCCTGGTTCAGTTTTGAGGGCAAGTAGCTGGGCCAGCTTTGCTGGACTCTAGTGGGGCTTGTGGGCCTCCTGCCTTCCCATTTCAGTGCTCCTTAAAAAAGCAAAGCCTTTGAATTCACACATCACTTGGTTTTGATCTCTATCACTCATGAAATGCAATTATTAGATTTACCTCTCTGTATCTCACTCTTCTCATTTATAAAGTGGAGAAGCTAACTACATCATACGACTTAAGTGAAAACCAAATGAATTAATATACATAGGATTGTACCATATAGATGGAGCATTATGCTTGGCATACAACAATCTCAATAAGTGAACTCCACTGCTTTTCCTCTTAGAGCTGATCTCACCATCTTGTTTCCTAACAAACCCACTTTTGATTAATTTTCAGAGAAGAAAAGATCATATGAGCTTCTATATTATCAACTAATATGGAAGGAAGTAATTGTTCCTTCTCAAATATATTGGCATTTTAATAAGAAAACATTAGAAATTATAGCTATGGGATCATATTGAGGCAGTGAGGAGAAGCCAATAGGGACTGTGTCTGAAGATATAGGAGAAATTACCTAGAAATTCTTTGCATTAGAGCATTTTTGATTCCGTCTTTTGAGTTAAACCTTCTAAACATTAAGTGGTCTATATTTTGAAATAGGTAGGACATCAAGATCATTATCAGTTACACCTCAGTGTGGCATAGCTTTTCAGATCCCTTTTCAGAAGGGAAATTTTAATCTATGTGTGTTGAGTAAGTAGGATGCAGTTCATACGACCTAGATATTTAATAGGTTAGGGACAACAGGAAGATGGGAAATATGAAAAATAACTTGCATGTAACTACACTTGAACCCAGAATTGTAAGAACATGATAAAATTACTGGCATAAATGATTTTACATGAAATGATTTAAAATACTAATGCATAGTATTTTTATTTATCTTTATAAATTATTAAAAATAATTATGAAATTTTCTTCTCAAAAACACATTTCAAAGACTCATAATAATCATTACACTTCTTCACTTAACCATAGATGCCCACAGAAAGTCACACATTTCCTTCCTATTGAACAATGGCTCTACAAATCATAGTATTTTCCTGAGATTTTACTGTTTAAAGTTTCATTGCAGTATTTGTGGTAAACTCTATTGTGTATGGTATTACAGGACAACAACGATGCATAGTGCCTAAAAGCTATAATGACCAGCTATTCTGTGGTCAGTAAAAGGAAATTATATAACATTAGTTGCCAATGTGCTCTTAGGGGAAAGTCTTCACATTGCTCCAGCCCACCCCCTGCCCCTGTCACTTGCCACTAATAGCAGGTTTTACAAATAGGTTGAGGGTAAGTGGACCCTGGAGTACTATTCTCTGTGCCCCAGAACCATGCCCAACCCTTCCGCTTGGTTATTTCAAATCAGTGGTGGGAAAGTTTTGGTGTATTTAACTCCCACACAACGTTACTCTGTCTTTTCTATCACTGTGTGAGTCTAGTTTCAATCTAGGCACTATCATTATTATTGTATTCACATAAGACATTTTTAAAAAGAATAATTTGACCCAAGATACAGGTCATCTTGAACTTTCCCATCATGTTCGTTCTGCTGGTGATGATTTTTGTTTGTTTTTCACTTTTTGAAGCATTTACTATTTAAATTTATAGCTTCCCAGGTGGCGCCAGTGGTAAAAAAAAAAAAAAAAAAATCTGCTTGCCAATGCAGGAAACGCAAGAGACGTGGGTTTGATCTCTGGTTCGGAAAGATCCCCTGGAGTAGGAAATGGTAACCTGCTCTGGTATTCTTGCGTGGAAAATTCCATGGGCAGAGCCTGCCGGGCTACAGTCCATGGGGGTCACAAACAGTCACATTGAGTTTGAGCACATACACACTAATTTAAATTAAGAGGAGTGAGAGCAATGGTTACTATTTCCATGTTCCTTTGAGATTTACCCTTCACATATGCTTCTCTTTCATAAGGAGCTGGCTTTTCAATAAAATCTCTGCCACTCTCCATTGTAGAAGGAACCACTTCTCTAGGAAGACAAGGCCCAGCCCTCATCAGCCAGCGCTGGCCACGTGCTCACCCTGACCCCATGTCTGGCTTGTGATGCCCATGATTATGGTTCTTGCTGGCAGTTCAGTGGCTCAAGTCTCAGAAAGCAGAAAAGGAATTTTGAATTACAGGGGAAAATGATGCTTAAAAAGGCAACAGTTTACTGATGTCTATTTTTTTTTCTCTCTAAGGTATTTTCATACAGTTTATCCTTCAATTCAATCAAGTATAATTGGTCACACTTCTTAAGGAAATATATTTCATTCCATAGTAAGTCTTGGTGAAATAATCCAAGAAGACTATAGGAAAAAAATACTATATATGCACAACTCTGTTTAAAGAACATGTGACAGAATAGATACTGAGGATGTTAATTTTAAAAACTTTTTTTAAACATAGGGAAGAATATTTTTTGCTCAGTTAAAATGTACTGAATATATTATGCTATACCTCTAGTTCATATTAATCAGTCATTTATGTCCATTTTTATGTCCTCCTCCATGCAGTGAATCTCTTTACACATTTGACTCAGTGCTTGAAAGGATATAGATATATTTTTTTTTTTTTTTTTTTTTGCCTTTTTTTTCTTTATTGTTTTTCAAAAGGGGCCTTTTCACTTAATTTTACAAGTAACATGCTAAGTTTCTAACATTCAGTTCAGTTTAGTCGCTCAGTCGTGTCCGACTCTTTGTGACCCCATGAATCGCAGCACACCAGGCCTCCCTGTCCATCACCAACTCCCGGAGGTCAGTCAGACTCTCGTCCATAGAGTCAGTGATGCCATCCAGCCATCTCATCCTCTGTCGTCCCCTTCTCCTCCTGCCCCCAATCCCTCCCAGCATCAGAGTCTTCTCCAATGAGTCAACTAGATATAGATATTTTTAAAAGAAAGTTAATATGATTAAATAATTACCTCCATTATTTTTATCATGACTTGATTTTTTGAAAGCTGCTAATAATTTCTTTGATTATAGAATGCTAAGTATAACTATTGGACCAGTATTTCCAGTGATAAAAACTTTAACACAGAAATTCATATACATTCCTCAAAATTAATGCTTTATTATCTTCCTTCTCCTCAGATGTCATTTTATCAGTAGTGATGCATTTTCTTGTATGTTTCTTACCCTACGAGGCTTGAACCAATCAGATTCACACGCCTGAGATGAACCCCTGCTCCTGGCAGCACAGAAATCATTCAGGAATGCAGACTTATAAGTAAGCAATTAAAGCGGGCTCTGAGCTCTGTAAGGCATGTAGCATTCATACCAGGCAACAGGTGATTTATTTTCCATCACTTCTTCCCCTTGTCCCGACTATCCTCTCTCAAAATAGATGTTTTATTCTATCATATATATATATATATATATATATATATATATATATATATATAACCTTATCCTTCCTAGACAGTTTAATGGAAATGGGCAGAGAATAAACACTAACTAAAAAAGAAGTCATGATTACTCATTATATTAATAATTCATCACTAATTGTGTGATTTTGTCATATAAGTCCTACTGGGACTCCTGATGACTTCGGATCTTGTGTTTTTCATGTCCTTTTTCCTTTTAGATTTCAAGTGGACTATTTTCTCTATTGTCTTTTTTCTGAGATTATTGAACTATTTCTCAAAGGCACATCAAAGCTACTTGTGTGCTTGCCCCAAATGTTTCTAGTTCCTGCTTTTCACCAACTGCCAGCAGAATCAGATTCCCTGGAAGAGGAACCTGAAAATATGCATTTCCAACAAGTACCTATCTCCTCCCCAGGTGGTTCTTATGTATGTGTAAGATACAAACCACTGAGGAAAATAGACCTGCTAATATCACCTGCAGCATAGTTATCCTTCCAGTTATATCCTGTTTCTGCATTTTCTCCTTATTTGTGTATCAATTTCTCCATTTTCAAGGGGATTTGTGAGCCACTGCAAAACAGTATTGCTTGGTTCTGCCCACCAAGTCTACATCCAAGCTTACAATGATCAATATCAGCAATCATCTTATAGAAAGATCCAGACCCAATCTTAGTCATTTAACACAATCCTAGAGACAGCCTCTGCTTTCGATACAGAAGATCTGGATTTGATCCCTGGGTCAGGAAATCCCCTGGAGAAGGGAATGGAAACCCACTCCAGTATTCTTACCTGGAGAATTCCATGGACAGAGGAGCCTGGCGGGCTATATTCCATAGGGTCGCAAAGGTCGGACATGACTAAGAGACTAACACTTTCACTTTAGAGACAGCCTCAGGGATTACACGGCTAGCATCACACCATTGAGTAGATCACCACTTAGTATCACAAAAGTGAAATTGTGCTGTGAGACTGAGTTGAACACACCTGAAATAAGAAAAGCAAATGAACAACAAAATTTCATACTTGCGGATTCTTTTCATATCTATTTACAAAACTCCAGATCCTGCAGAGGTTCTGTCCTATGTCACCTTTCCACTGAAGCTCTCTCACACCAGCTTTCTTCTCATTTTATTTATACATGGGAATCACTTAGAACTGGATTTCTCACATGTGACTGTCATCTATAAATTTTAGTTGTTACAATTATTAATATTTTTCAAAACTACACTGAAGTAACATGTTGGTTTGATTGATTTCTCAACAGGCTGGTCCCACTTTCTGAAGCATTCCGGATTAACAACAGCTATTCTCAGTCATCACAGTTTTAGGAGGATTCATTCCCCTGACCTTGTTCTAACCTCTCTACCCAAACCCTAAGAGCCCCTTAAGAGTGGACCAAACATCATTTGTCCTTGGGAGTGTTTTCAGTCTAGTGTTCTAACCTTCTTGAGATCATGAAAACACATTTTTCCCTTTGATTTATTTTATCTAAGTGTCTTGGGCAATTCCATAAATGGGTTTGTTGATAATAACTATGAACATGTTTTCATTCAAACTATCTCTCTGATGAGTATTTTGTGGCTGTAGAAAGTGAAGCTTTTGCCTTTTAGCATAGGGTATTAAAACCTGAAGTTTAAATGTATGAGAATGACTTTGAACGACCTCACTGAAGCAACACTGTGTAGAAAAAGAGTCTTAAAGTTTAAATGTGTTATATTTGATAGAGCTACAGAAAGGCTTTTCCACCCAAGGCTAGCTTTTGGAATGACGCAAGCATATGTTTTCATATTGTCAATCCGAAGTCAGTAAAGTCTCCAGATTTCCAAAGGGATAGATCTGTAGTTTAGGCTTGTTGGGTAGGGGAAGTAGAAGGGTCAGGTTTATCCTTTGACTGGGTGATAAATCTGTTTTGCATCTGGCTGGACTAAAAATATTTTTTGAAGGAGCCCTCTCTTTGCCTTGTTGTTTCTCAAATTGTCTGTAAAGACTGTATTTTGTTGGCATCAAGGTGGGCTGCTAGTGAGGAGACCCCAGGCTTCAACCACACTTTTTGACAGCAGACCCCACCAGAAGATCACAATGAGCCCTTGATCTGAAAGAATTGATGGAAAAATCTAAGGTGACAAGAAGAGCTACTTCCATCCAGGAGGGCTGGCCAGAGTCCAGTGAGTAGGCTCTCCTAAAATCATCTGTGAGCACAGGGTGAAGAGCTTGCTATACATTCAGTGCTTTTAAAAGAATAACTCAAAGACTGAATGAGCAATTTCATTTATATTCTTCTCTGATCAGGATATAGGGCTCCATTCCTGGCCAGACCTGGATATGAAATTCTGAATCTAATAGTCAGCAATCTCACACTGTTCAGAGTCTTCAAATATATCCTTGCTATGTGTGCTAAGAAACTTCAGTCTTGTCTGACTCTGTGCAACCCTCTGGACTGTAACCCACCAGGTTCCTCTGTCCATGGGATTCTCCAGGCAAGAACACTGGAGTGGGTTGCCATTTCCTTCTCCAGGGGAACTTACTGACTCAGGGACCAAACCCATGTCTCTTATGTCTCCTGCATTGGCAGGTGGGTTCTTTACCACTAGTGCCACCTGGGAAGCTCAAATGTCTCCTTGAGTTAGCCCAATAATTCCAGGAAGTGACAACAAAGTTCCCTTTACCTGGCACTTTAACCACACCAAGTCCAGTTTTTTTAGTTCAAAAAGTTCAAAGTGAACTCTCAGTTGTGTCTAACTATTTGTGACCCCATGGACTGTAGCCCACCAAGATCCTCTGTACTTGGGATTTTCCAGGCAAGAATATTGGAGTGGATATAACCCTTAATTGCAGGTAGGCAGTGAAGATGTCTTTCCTGCATAGTTGCTATAGATTTGCAAGATTTGTTTGTGCTAATGAGGAAAGACCTGCCTCAGCTGTGTGTAAACAAAGAGGCCTTGCATGATCTCAAAGTTTCTAAGACTCAATTTTACTGAAGATAAGGCAAAAGGAATTAGGGAGCAAGACCTATATGTCCCAACTCCATCCTTAAAGTGGATTTACTCCTCTTAGGCCAGGAACTAAAACATTAACATTGTGTAGTCCGGCAGCTCAGAGTCAACCTTCTAAAGAGTTTGGGACATTCAGCATACTTTCGTGTTAATGTTCCTCTCCTTCTAGTCTATTCTTTCAGGCTTATATATCAATGAATGGATTTACTGTTTAAGATTTTAATTGGAGGCAGGAAGGTAGGAATGTAAACTTGTGGGGATGAGGGAAGAGCAGTTGGCATCTCTAAGATGTCCTGGGGGTTGGTGGGAGCTGGACCACAGAGTGGAATAAGAAACTGAGTGAAGCTCTGTCCATATCAGTTACTCTGAGGAGGGAGCCAAGAAGTAGGCAGCTGACACGTGGGTGTCAAGAGTATCTAGGCTGCTGGGAGACATGTTTAAGGAAGAGCTATTGCTTTACCAGAAGCATTGACCAGAAATGGCTCCTGAGATAGAACGAACCCAGGGAAGCATTTGTTTGTATGTGAAATCACTAGGGAACCTGTGGAGAGGTCAGAATGAAAGAGTTGATGTTGGGAAGTTCCTTTGAGAGCTGGGAGTGGGAAAGGTCGATTGCTATGGGGAGTCCACAAGAGTGACAGTTTTTAAAACAGCTACAATCCTTTTTAAGAGTGACCAACAACTCTTGTAGAGAGGAGATGTTTGTGAACCAGGCTATTGGTGTTGTTTAGTCAGTAAATCATGTCCGACTCTGCAACCCGATGGACTATTGCCCACCAAGCTCCTTTGTCCATGAGACTTCCCAGGCAAGAATACTGGATTGGGTTGCCATTTCCTCTTCCAGGGGATTTTCCTGACCCAGGGATCAAACCCTTGTCTCCTTCTCAGTAGACAGATTCTTCACCAGTGAGCCACCTGAGAACCAGGCCATAGCAAGAGCTGAAGAAAGTGCCTGCCCAAAAGTCAAATGTTCAAAATAAATATAATTTTATAAAGAAAGTGCATAGTATATGTGTATTTTATAAAGAAAGTATAAAGAATGTGGTGTGCGTTTCTTTGAAAGCTTTTATTTTGCAACTAGCATTCATAGACTTTTCGCCTCCAACTGATTCATTGTATTTGACTAGTTAAAAATAAAAAATAAATAAGTATATTGATATAACAGGCCAATACTTTGGCCACCTGATGCGAAGAACTGACTCATTGGAAAACACCCTGATGCTGGGAAAGATTGAAGGCAGGAAGAGAAAGGGATGACAGAGGTGGTTGGATGGCATTACCAACTCAATGGATGTGAGTTTGAGCAAGCTCTGGAAGTTGTTGATGGACAAGGAAGCCTGGAGTGCTGCAGTCCATGGGATCGCAAAGAGTTGGACACAACTGAGTGAACTGAATTGACTGATATTGGTGTGTGTACAACTTCCTAATGTTGCATATCTAAGTATTTCTGTATACCCCGACCCCAGTCCATACACACACACTCAACTGATAGCGGAATTGTTGCCTTGCATGAGTCTGATGGTTTTCACTTCTTGGAAGTTGCTCTTCTGGGAAATGCAGTCTAGCTGTCATAAATGAAAAAACTGTCAGTGTTTCCTACCTTGCTAAAAAGTCAAAGAGGAGGAAGTGTGTTTTATAATTGACAAAAGATTAGAACCAGTTCTTACATCCTTGTTTGGGGGTTCAAATCCAGACTTACAACATGTCCACTGACCATGCTATTCTAATTAAAATATATTAACATTAGTGCCAACTGTGACTATGGTTATCCATACAAATGAGGTTCATCAAAAGAAAGTGTGGATTCCACTTGGACAGATAAATTTTTTTCTGTCTACACGGCATATGGGACCTTAGTTTCCTGACTAGGGATCAAACTCTTGCCCTTTGCATTGGAAATGCGGAAGCTTAACCACTGGACCATCAGGGAAAGCCACACATAAATGTTTGTCACTATTCTTTTCCTGTCACTATTTTGATTTTAAATGAGATATGCAGAATATGCATGAAAATAAAATCTATCCTACTTTCAATATTAATACTTATCAATATCAGTACTTTTTCTAAAGACCCTTTAAAGGGCTCTTGCATTTATCTCTCCATCACTCTCCCCACTAGTCCCAGCCTGCTCTTCCAGGGTACCTTCTTTTTTCAAGCTGACCATTCATTTCTCTATGGCCACCTTTTAGTAACGGCAGGAGCTGCCATGTTATAGGATCCTGCCCCTCCTTTGGTTCTACCTAGGTTCTTCTTTGGTGTAAAGAACTTGGAATCAAATAGGGTATGAGGAAGACCCTCTCCCATGGCAGAAGCTATGGAATGTAAAATTTAAAAGGTGTAGATAGCCATTGTTCCTGCTATGTGTGGAAAACTGCTCTAAAGTGAGAAAGATTGACACTCCAAGAAGAATAAAGGCAGGACATAGAGGAGTAATCCTGCTGATATTCAAGCTCCTGGTTCCACTTATTTCCCTGGATCACTGCCTATCCTGGTATTTGGTTAGTTCAACACTTCCTTGGGTTCCCTGAGCCAATAAATGCCCACTTGTCCTAAGTGGGCATTGCTTGGGTTATTAGTCATTTAAATAAAGAGTCCCATTCAGAGGATTTGGCAAAGTCCTAGGTGTGAAAATGGAAAGAAATCCTGGGACAGATTATTTCAAGAAACTGTAATCAGAAATATTAATCCATAGCCAGACCTATCCATGGCATGAAGTATAAATAGGATATGCGTCATTGGCCCCAACCCACATAGGATAATTTTAAAATATGTTGCAAATTCTTTGGCATTCCATACCCCTTCAGATGGGATATAATTTCCCCTTCACTTGACTAGGGACCTAATTTAGTGACTAGCTTTTAACAATAACAAAAAATATGGCAGGAATGATTATGTGACTTCTGACATTAGGTCTTAAAATAGATACCTTCTACCTAGTTTTCTCTCTCACAAGCCACTTTATCTAGGAGAATCTAGCCTCTATGTCTTGTAAGCACTCAAGCAGTCCTGGGAGAGGCCCTATGGAGAGCAACTGAGTTCTGACAGCAGCCAGCACCAATTTAGCAGCCCTATTAAGTGAGCCATCTTGAAAGCAGACTCTCCGGTTCCATAACTGAGCTCTGGTCAATATCTTGACTGCAACCTCATGAGACATCCAGAGCCAGAACCGCTTAGCCAGACCATTCCTGAATTCCTGACCAACAGAAAAAATAAAATGTTTGTATTATTTTAACTCACTACATTTACATTTATTATACAGAAGAGCTGATTCATTGGAAAAGACCCTGATGCTGACAAAGATTGAAGGCAAAAGGAGAAGAGGATGAGATGGTTACATGGCATCACTGACTCAATGGACACAAATCTCAGCAAACGTGGGAGGTAGTGAAGGACAGAGGAGACTGGTGTGCTGCCATCCATAGCGTCACAAAAAGTCGGACAGGACTTAGTAAAATAACAACAAAGAAATAATACTATATCCAAGACTGAATGGGGGTTATTTTGAAGAGGTTAGTAAGTCAATTTCAGTAGTAAGTGATGGCAGGAATTCATCCAAATAGGCCACCCAGTCATAGAAAGGACTGAAGCTCATGATTTAGACGTTTGATCCTCCCTAGCTAAGGTTAACAGAGAAGGCAATGGCACCCCACTCCAGGACTCTTGCCTGGAAAATCCCATGGGTGGAGGAGCCCGGTAGGCTGCAGTCCATGGGGTCACTAAGAGTCGGACACGACTGAGCAACTTCACTTTCACTTTTCACTTTCAGGCATTGGAGAAGGAAATGGCAACCCACTTCAGTGTTTTTGCCTGGAGAATCCCAGGGGCAGGGGAGCCTGGTGGGAGGCCGTCTATGGGGTCTCATAGAGTCAGACACGACTGAAGCGACTTAGCAGCAGCAGCAGCAGCTAAGGTTAAGGATCCTAAACACAGTTACTGAAGAACAGAAGAATATAAGAATATAAGAATAGAATCACCTATAGTATAGCAAATAGTATAACAAAAGGAAAATAGAATAACAAGCGGTCAATATGCAGAGTTTTGTGGTAAAATATATTTAGATTCAAAGCTTTGCTGTGCTAATTTCTGTTTGAACTTGTTACTTGTTCATATTTTTTAGAGTTTCATTTTAGGGTAATCATACATTAGGACTTCCCTAGTGACTCAGATGGCAAAGCGTCTGCCTACAATGTGGGAGACCCGGGTTTGATCCCTGGGTTGGGAAGATCCCCTGGAGAAGGAAATGGCAATCCACTCCAGTACTCTTGCTTGGAAAATCTCATGGACGGAGGAGCATGGTAGGCTACAGTCCACGGGGTCGCAAAGAGTCAGATACGAATGAGCGACTTCACTTCACTCACTAATCATACATTTATAAAAATGTTGTAAAAATTCAAATTGAAAGATTTTTGGAGCATCTTTAATACAGCTTCCTCAAGTGTTAACATTTTCGCAGTATAAAATATAGCGTAAGAAAATAAGGAAAAACAAAAAGGGAGTTCTAATAGCATTTCTTTGAATAATTTTTCTCATGAATGACTGCAATCTCAATTTATATTCATAAAAAGTATATTATGTTAACTAACCCTGTCCCCTCTTTCTCTTTTCCTTGATCCTGTTTTTCCTAAGGCACTTGGGTTGTTATTGTCTCCCTGCTGTTTCAAATTGTTCTTTTCCAGTGAACATTTATGGGTCCAAGCTTATTTCTCTCGATGCAGCCATGAGCTAAGACGCCATCCTAAAGTTTCTCAATCTTAGTTTCTCAATATGTTAGCAAACACAATTTCCATAATTAATGATCCTTCCCCACCATGCCCCACACAAAGAAAATTTGAGAAATTGATCATAAACTTCTCAGCAAAATATTTCTAGAAATGTGCAAAATATAATAAATTTTCAATATGTGTATCTTTCAAAGAGATCATTCTTTTTTATCTCATGACATGAAGGAATTTGTTTTCAAAACTTGAACTTAAGAACTATGCAAGCAGAGGAATGAACAAATCAGAGTTAAATCATAGATGACAGCAGGTACGTATATGTGTCATCTGTTCACCTGTCACCCCACCCTGAAAATCAGCTCCTTGAAGGCAAGAACCACACATTATTTTGGGTCCTTTGTCTCTAACACAAGACCTGGCATGTAAAGTATGTTCTGACTGACCTCAATATGAGAGAGAAGTTTTCTCTTAAATATTCCATTTTTCAACAGTTGATTCAAAACTTGAATATGCATCCTCTAAGACATCTAGATCAAAAAGAGAAAAATTCCTTATAAAGGGTCATTTCAGATATTTATAAATAAAGCTCAGCTGTCAGATACAGGAATGGACCTTTCCACCAATGTGCCTGCAGGACCAATTCGTGGTCCACATGAGCCCTACAGAAGCTCCACTTGTGGGTGTTCCAGGCCTCTTAGAGTCCCTTCCACGGCGTCTATCCCTTGCTAGCTTGTCATCACATCTAGCTATAGAGTAGAACTTAGTCCAGAGGGCACATCAATGGCTCTCTTTTTACTTTTTCTTTTAAAAAAAAACTTAACTATTGAGGACAAATAAAAAACAACTGAAATATAAACATAGTGAAATGATAGTTTCAGTCCACATGCAGTTTTCGTAATTTGCAGCCAAGAAGGAGCTACCTGTACTTAACCAGGCCTCTCTTCCTACGTGCACCATGCTCTGCCCATTTCTTAAGTCTGTGAGACATCAAAGTGCCTTCCTGCAGGGCAGGGCCTTATTTTTAGTGGACATAGCATGAGGCAGTAGCCACAAGCAGTAATGGCCCAATAAATAGCTGTTACATGAGCAAAGGAATGAACCACGTGGCTAATTTTTCATCTATCTGACTGCGTTAAAGGGATGGAGGCGCTAGGAGAAGAAATGTTGGGAGAAGGAGAGATACAAGGCCAATCACTAACATTATAAATGTAAAATATTCACTGCGGGAGCTTGACTTCCCCACATAGCAATTATGTGTCATATTGTGTACATACTCTATAGCTTACTTCTCAAAACATATTTGTGGGTACATTTTTGCCAATGCTACTTTCGTAAGACATGTTCCACGCAAATAACACAGAGCAGCCAGAAGCAAAACCCACCATGTCCTGTTTTGTTTTTTTTCTCTCTCTGTTAATGTAGATAAGACTCAAGACAATTGAGCTAATACTTTTCCCACCTCAAATAGAATTCTTGTACAAATTAAACTGTAAGTAACCTTCATGTCTATGGAGTAAAAAGCCAGTAGAACAGTTCTATTTTGTACGTGTGCGGTTACCACTTTCTTGGCACCCAGTAAGGATATTTTTGACTCTCTGCTGACATGAGCTATCGAGCCCAGTTGAGAAAACCCTCTAAGTGAAAACAAAAACTCACCAGAACAAATTAGGGATAGGGTACTTGGACGCAGTGTAAGCGTTGTGAAACCATCAGAACATGAGGATTTAGGATGTTCCTTCAAAGCCCCTTAGAATTTCTGAGAACACTCCTTGGGAAGTGTTTTGTTTTCATGGAAAAAGTTGTTCCATGCCTGACAGCATGAAGAAGCACATGAAGACCGGAGGCTGTGAAAACATTTTTGGCAAATGCCAAGCTGGTAGCAAAAGTCTAAAAATTGTACTTTCGCGGGTCTGTCATAGTGTGCAAACATTTCTAGTCTTTATTTTATGAAATTAACAATGATATAAAGCAATTGACACCTCTGTTGCCTCCAAGGCAAAGCTAGATTTTGCAGAGTTCTGGCATATATCAGTGTGTGATTTTTTTCAGATCAGCTACTCAGCTGGAATACACTGCCACTGCAGAGTTCACCTGATATGCTTTGGTTCATCCATTCAGCGTTCTTCATTAAACCCTCATGAGAGAGGATAGCCACGGCCAATTTAATAAAGAGGTAGATTTTAATTTTTTTAATTGATTGATATTAAATTGATTGACATTTATATATCAGTAAAACCAGCACATTGGCTTTATTGATACAACATAATAGGTTTCAGGTGTACAACATAATAATTGGATATGTGTGTCTCCTGGGAAATGATTATAAGTGTAGTGAACATCCATCACCACACAGCTACAGTTTTTTGTGTATGATGAAAACTTTTTAAGATCTACTTTCTTTAGTTCAGTTCAGTTCAGTCGCTCAGTCATGTCCGACTCTTTGCAACCCCATGAATCGCAGCACACCAGGCCTCCCTGTCCATCACCAAGCAACTTTCAAATACACAATACATACCGTTAATTGTAGTCACCATATGAACATTACATGCCCAGATTTAAATTGTTAGCAAGTCACCATAGTGTAGAAGCATAATGAAACCTGTGTGTGTTAGTTGCTCAGTCATGTCTGACTCTGCCACTCCACGGACTGTAGCTCGCTAAGCTGCTCTGTCTATGGATTAGACACATAGTGAAAGAATACTGGAGTGGGTAGCCATTCCCTTCTCCAGGAGATCTTCCCAATCCAGGGATTGAACCTGGGTCTCCTGCATTGCAGGCAGATCTTTGTTCTCTGAGCCACCAGAAAAGCCCATAATGAAGCCTATTTAATTCTAATTCTACCTTTAATTTGTATCTGAAAGAACAGGCAGGGCAGGATACATTTTAGTATGTCAACTAGATAAGCTAGATATTAGCATTCAGGATATGAAACAGAACAGATCAGATCAGATCAGTCTCTCAGTCGTGTCCGACTCTTTGCGACCCCATGAACTGCAGCATGCCAGGCCTCCCTGTCCATCACCAGCTCCTGGAGGTCACTCAGACTCACATTCATCGAGTCAGTGATGCCATCCAGCCATCTCATCCTCTGTCGTCCCCTTCTCCTCCTGCCCCCAATCCCTCCCAGCATCAGAGTCTTCTCCAATGAGTCAACTCTTCGCATGAGGTGGCCAAAGAACTGGAGTTTCAGCTTTTGCATCATTCCTTCCAAAGAAATCCCAGGGCTGATCTCCTTCAGAATGGACTGGTTGGATCTCCTTGCAGTCCAAGGGACTCTCAAGAGTCTTCTCCAACATCACAGTTCAAAAGCATCAATTCTCCAGCGCTCAGCCTTCTTCACAGTCCAGCTCTCACATCCATACATGACCACAGGAAAGACCATAGCCTTGACTAGGCAAACCTTTGTTGGCAAAGTGATGTCTCTGCTTTTGAATATGCTATCTAGGTTGGTCATAACTTTCCTTCCAAGGAGTAAGTGTCTTTTAATTTCATGGCTGCAGTCACCATCTGCAGTGATTTGGGAGCCCAGAAAAACAAAGTCTGACACTGTTTCCACTGTTTCTCCATCTATTTCCAATGTAGTGATGGGACCAGATGCCATGATCTTCGTTTTCTGAATGTTGAGCTTTAAGCCAACCTTTTCACTCTCCACTTTCACTTTCATCAAGAGGCTTTTCAGTTCCTCTTCACTTTCTGCCATAAGGGTGGTGTCATCTGCGTATCTGAGGTTATTGATATTTCTCCCAGCAATCTTGATTCCAGCTTGTGTTTCTTCCAGTCCAGCATTTCTCATGATGTACTCTGCATATAGGTTAAATAAACATGGTGACAATATACAGCCTTGACGTACTCCCTTTCCTATTTGGAACCAGTCTGTTGTTCCATGACCAGTTCTAACTGTTGCTTCCTGACCTGCATACAGATTTCTCAAGAGGCAGATCAAGTGGTCTGGTATTCCCATCTCTTTCAGAATTTTCCACAGTTTATTGTGATCTACACAGTCAAAGGCTTTGGCATAGTCAATAAAGCAGAAATAAAGCAGAAACAGAACAGAGAAGATTATAAAGATTTTGAAATTTTGTTGTTGTTTAGTCGCTAAGTTGTGTCCAACTCTTTTGCAACCCCATGGACTTGTAGCCCTCCAGGCTCCTCTGCTCATGGAATTTTCCAAGCAAGAATACTAGAGTGGGTTGCCATTTCCTTATCCAGGGGATCTTTCCGACCCAGGGATTGAATGTGCATCTCCTACATTGGCAGGCAGATTCTTTACCACTGAGCCGCCAAATTACAGATGGAAACAATCAGATATGGGATTAGCAGCATTTTGCTGCAGATATGCAGATGACACCACCCTTATGGCAAAAAGTGAAGACGAACTAAAAAGCCTCTTGACGAAAGTGAAAGTGGAGAGTGAAAAAGTTGGCTTAAAGCTCAACATTCAGAAAACGAAGATCATGGCATCTGGTCCCATCACTTCATGGGAAATAGATGGGGAAACAGTGGAAACAGTGTCAGACTTCATTTTTCTTGGCTCCAAAACCACTGCAGATGGAGACTGCAGCCATGAAATTAAAAGACGCTTACTCCTTGGAAGGAAAGTTATGACCAACCTAGATAGCATATTCAAAAGCAGAGACATTACTTTGCCAACAAAGGTTCGCCTAGTCAAGGCTATGGTTTTTCCTGTGGTCATTTATGGATGTGAGAGCTGGACTGTGAAGAAGGCTGAGCGCCGAAGAATTGATGCTTTTGAACTGTGGTGTTGGAGAAGACTCTTGAGAGTCCCTTGGACTGCAAGGAGATCCAACCAGTCCATTCTGAAGGAGATCAGCCCTGGGATTTCTTTGGAAGGAATGATGCAAAAGCTGAAACTCCAGTTCTTTGGCCACCTCATGCGAAGAGTTGACTTATTGGAGAAGACTCTGATGCTGGGAGGGATTGGGGGCAGGAGGAGAAGGGGATGACATAGGATGAGATGGCTGGATGGTATCACTGACTCGATGGACATGAGTCTGAGTGAACTCCGGGAGTTGGTGATGGACAGGGAGGCCTGGTGTGCTGTGATTCATGGGGTCGCAAAGAGTCGGACACGACTGAGCAACTAATCTGATCTGATCTGATTTGATGCAGGTGAAGTAAAACTAACTTACAGCAGAGAAAAAAATGAGAATTTCAACAATCAGGTTACATGAAGAGCAGGTTACAGCAGAACTGAGCAGAGCCAGTTCTGGGCCAGGATGTCGTAGATAATCAAGTGTGGCCTTACCGGCACAGTTATTATCCCAGAGGGGACCTGCTCGAAAAAAGCCCATTTCTGCTGTTGTACAGTGTGACCTTTGGTCCTTTCATTTTCCCTTCCCTCCTTGAAGAGGCAAGAGCCACAGCATAATGGGAAAGGGCACCTGCTTTGCAGCCAGCCCTCCCTGGATTTGAGTCCTGCTCTGACGCTTAACCAGCCATCTGTGTGATTTGTGTGAGTTTCCTAGCCTTTATGCCTCCAACTTTGCTTCATAAAATGAGCCTGGTGATGCTCACTTCACAGACTGGAATATGCTTGACTCCTACTAGGTAATATCTCTTACAGAGATATCAAGGCCATTTCTTATTAGCCAAAGTGAACCAACTGGCATCATAAGTCAGAAATCCCTCAGTAACTGTTTAGTACTAATTATAAGCAATCTTAAAATTAAGAATACCAACATTGTAAATCAACTATACCTTCATAAAAAATAAATTTAAAAAATATAGTACTATCAGCGTATAGTTAGGCAGTTACTAGCCACTAATTCTTCCACATTTAAACATTTTATAGTGGTGGTTTGCTTAGAGTTTGAAAAGCACAAAGAACTTTAGATTTTGAAAAGAAATGATAGGTTGCTTTATTTCAGAAAAGACAGCTATCTGAGTAGTGTTCTAAGAAAAACAGACAGTTTTTGAAAATACTTTACATGGACTAAATAGTGAAAGGGCTAAAGCACAGGGGGAAGGTGGATTATTATTTTAAAGTATGTTCAATAATATTTAAAACCTTACTGTAAGTATTGTGTTGGTTTTGCCACTGAGTGCCAGGGCTTGTCTTTTTAACCCGCAAAGATCCCAGCACCTGCAGTTTGCATAGTAACAGATCAAATATTTTGTAATCTGAAACAACTCAATGGAAGTTTGGGATGAACATAAAACTCGAGGTCCCCACCTTCCCTGTTTCCCTCAGGCTATAAACAGATCAAATTGAGCTCAACCTAAAGTAACTTGATTATGACCTGGCAGCCCCCTCAAGCTGTGGCTGCCCTCACTCTCTTTGGCAGCCAAGAGAATTTAGTCTTCTCTACTGTATCCATCTCCTCTGCTTCCATTCACAGCTCAGCCTTCCATGTTTTCTGCCAGCCTCTTGAAATTGCTCTCGGCATGGAGCTCACTGTAGACTTAAGAGGAAGAAGCTCCCCCATGGTTCCTGTAGGGCTCCACATCGTCCTGGGCTGATATTCCAGCAACAGCCCTCTGCGAGCCCTGCCAGTGGTCAGAGCCTCATTCTGTCATTGACCCCTGCCCTCTGAGGTTGAAAGCAGTGTGCGTTGGGCTGAGGGATGGGGCAGGAGCAGGCCCTTGGAAAGACAAAGAACTTACGCTTGGGAGTCACACACTTAGGCTTGGAAGGAAATGGGGATCTTTTGTCATCAAAGCCTGTGTTCATTCTCTAAGAATTCATTTGTATTTTGAATAGTCAGAATTTCAAATTATCTGAGTGCCTTAAAGTCACCACGATCCTATTCGTTTAATTTCAGTGAATAGATTAATGTGTTTGTTTTACAATGGTGCCTGGGTTTTCATTTGAAAAAATTTACAGGAAGAGCCTCTCTGTCTTTAGTCGACTTCCTAATTACACTAATTTTATGTGATTGATATATTAGGCTCTGGGGAAAGGGAAAACGGGCAGGGAGGCCACAATACAATCCCTTATTCTCAGCTCCAGACAGCACAGGAAATCCTCAATTAAACTGTACCACTTCCCTCAGCACTCAATAAAACTCATGCATTATATTTAATATCTTTAAACTCATTTGCAGTAATGATTTTATGTAAAGTAAGTGAAGTGAATTCATTCCTTATCGACCTTCTTTTTTTGGTTCTTGTTACAAAGGAATGCGTGCTTTGGTGAAACATCAAAATTCGAGAAGAATAAATCATTAAAAATTCAAGTTTCCTTCTGTTTCCCTTAGGTTTTCATTTAGAAAACTTTCTGAAATGTTTTCTCTCAGTTCAGGAAGGTAGATAAGAGGGCATCTCCTCACTCACAGCCAACAAACCGCGCACTCAATATTGTGCTGGGACTCTTTTCTTGACAGGACCGAGAGGGATATGAGGGTCCCCAGACCCAGAGAGGATGCGAACGCCGCAGGGCAGCATCTCAGAGAGCCAGAGACTCTGGGCCTGGTTATGCTGTCGCGTTTTTTCCTGTGGTGCGAGGTCTGACTGAGAACAATGTTTGCCTTGTGCGTGCTCTGTCAGGAAGGGTGGCTAGACCCTGACAATGAGCAGCTTGGCATGCAGCCTTCTGAGTCACTGTCCCAGTTAGGGTCTGGAATGATTTTCCTCCCACCTCTGCTCCCCAACCTGGCCTGTGCCACCACCCAGGTGAACGGTAGCTGAGGAAGAGCTGTTCATTCCGCGAAGTGTTCCTTTCACCCGTCACCCATGGCTGAGCAGCACAGGACCCAGGGGCCTGGGTGGATCACAGTTGTGAGAGCACATCACTTTATGGTGGGCATCTGAGAAGTGCCAGCCCCACCCGTAGGATCAGCTCATACTACTGAGGAGGATGGACTCATCCCGTCCAGTCCCACTGTTCTCTACCCTGACCTGTCCCTGGGCGTTCCTTCCTCCAGAACTGTGTGTGTGTGACCCTCTGTGTGCTCCTTACCTCACTGAGGTGAGTATTCAGGACTCTGTCCTGACATCAACTGACTTGCAGGCTTAGCATTAAGCGCTGTTCCCATCCTGGTAAAGAAAGGAGAACTTTAGGTTAGACTAAAGACAAAAAAAAATAAAAGATTCAGAGCAAAGTTCTTTCCAAAAGTACTATTTATTTAGATGAGTATTTTTTATAATTTTTTTAATTAAAGGATAAATACTTTACAATAGTGTGATGGTTTTTGCTATACATCAACATGATGAGTATTTTCTCTCTCAGAGGGGCACTGAGTTTAGGAAGGGTAGAGCCCCTGACAAACATATCCCTTTCCTACATCGTCAAAATGTTCTCGGAGACTCTAAGAAATCATCCTGATTCTGTAAGTCTCCAAATGTCCAGAACTTCTCTGTGGTAGAAGAGGAACAAATGGCTAAGAGGATATCATTTCTCAAAATCCTGTAATCCTGACTGTCTCCTATGAGATTCTGAGGAAGGAGGAAGGAAAGGGGTTAACCATTCAGATCCAGGTACCTCTAGTGGTCCAGCAAGACTTTTAGACATCCAGAATACTCCTTAAAAATCTTCTCCAAAAAAGCTCATCAATTTTAACATTTTTAGCCTCAAAAGATTATTTGGTTACAAAATTAGCCTAATGATTATTGCACATATGAAGATAATATTTTAGCACTAAATTTAATTTATACTAATGAGAGAAAACTACTGTTAGTCTCAAGATAGATTATTTTTGACTACTTCAAAATATGTTTTGAAGTTCCTTAATCATCTCGATAGCATCTCATATACTCAGAATGTTGCTTCCCTGGTGGCTCAGAGGTTAAAGCATCTGCCTGCAATGCAGAAGACCTGGGTTCGATCCCTGGGTTGGGAAGATCCCCTGGAGAAGGAAATGGCAACCCACTTCAGTATATCTTGCCTGGAGAATCCTGTGGGCAGAGGAGCCTGGTGGGCTACGGTCCACGGGGTCGCAAAGAGTCGGACACAACTGAGCCACTTCACTTTCACTTTCACTTTGTGTTTAGAAGGGAAATAGAGGGAAATATGGGCTATCTGAAAGGAGCACTCGAGTTTTAAATCCTATCTCCCAGCCATAGATTTGGACAGGTTAGCAATCTCTCTAGGATCCTATCTGAAACTTAGCTATAAAAGGCAGATAATGATACTTTCTCACAGGGTCACTACAGGGATTGGTTATGATCACCTGTGAAATCACCAGCACAGGACATGTTCTGAGTACAGCAAATGACATTCCTTTTCTTCCATCTCCACATGGTCCAGTTGATCCATCCTCTACCAGGTTAAGAGAAGAGTTGTAATAAACATTCAGGCCACCTGCTTTTTCCTTTATGTTACAGTAGAAGGATAAAATAAATATATTTACCCCACTCATGCATTGCTCAGCCCATTCATTCAACCTTTAACCAACACTCTCTGAGTACCTAAATCTGTCGGGCATGGTACGAAGCAATGGAGTTTACAAAGAAATTTAAGACACAGTCCCTCCTTTGAAGAATTTATCCATTCTCCTCTTCACTGTAGTTCATCTACCTTCCATCTGTGGAGATAAAGGAGAAGTAGACCAAAGAGTTGAGGGAGGGGAAATGTAAAAACAAAAAGAAAAGTTTTAACAGAAGTTCTTAAAATTTTATTGATATAAAAATGAAGAAATTATTAAAAATAATAATCGAGCTAGTTATGCTGTATATAATACACAAGAGAAAATTGTGGCATATCCTCATTTAGTTATGGTAAAATTAGCTTTTGGTTTGTGGCATGTACTCTGAAGTTTCCAATGAAGTAAATAATATTTTGTTGTTTACCCCATTCTATTTTCCTAGTGTTTCTTTGAATTGATCTTGTCTGAGTTAACAGACATTTTCTGGAATATAATTAGTTGATATCACCCAATTCATCGCTCTTCCTTTTCAAAAACTGTTCCCATCATTGTGATGAATAGCATTATGTTCCTTTAAACTCACCAGGTGTGTTGATATTGAAGTTAGAATGTGCCCAGAGTGACAGCTTCTGAAGTGACAGCTTCCCTTCACACATTTTTGCTCTCTTTTGAGACTATCTTTTCCCAGCTTTAAGTCTTAGATCAAGAACGCAGACTGAATCTCTCCCAGGCATATCCGTTAGTGATCTGCTGCTGCTGCTGCTGAATAAGAAATACCTGGACTTCAGTACTTGCCTGATTTGGGAAAAGAAGAGAAGAGATACTCATTAGATTTGCTTCAAAATGTTGAAAGAATGGCATAGGCAAAAGTGTTTTCACAAACTCCTTTTTGCTGTCTTTGCCATCCCCACAGTGTGGGAGGGACCTAGACTCTGACAGCTGTATGCAGTGAGGAATTTTTACCATTCTCACCTGTAGTTATCTGTCAGTGTTGGTAGAATGATTTTTTAATAAGGAGATGGATTCTTTTTAATGGGGAAAAAACTCTTTATACCTCAAACAGCATATATTTTTGTGGGGGAAAAAATACAACAATCTGATAATTAAAGCTATTGTTGGTATGGACCCTGTTCTTGACCCCAGCATAATCCAAACTGATCCCTAAAGAACATTTATTCCCTAGCAGGTTGCCTTTCCTTCCTCCCATTAGCGTCTTGCCAGGAAGTCCCAACTGGCTGTACCTTGAGAGCCATGAAGACTGAGGAATAGATGGCACCATGCTCCAAGTCACAGCTGCCAGCAGTTCCAGTGGCTTCTGTGGGGATTCATCTTCTTCTCTCTTCCGCTTTAGTCTCTTAGGTGCCAATGCTCAAGCCCTACAGTGTTTTGCCATGGGGCCTTTGAGTGAGGCCCATCATATCTGATTCCTTACCTAACGGTCTGAGATTTTTGTCCTCTTCTTCCATTCAAAATAAACAAATAGCCCAGATAATAATATGTCAGAAATTACCTTTAGTGTCTCTGCTGCTCTTAGGCAAATTAGGCATTAAAATAGAACATACAGACCAACAAACAATAAGCAAGTCATTAGGTAAAAACAGTTACTTTTAAAAATATCCTGATCACCACGGGCCATTTTTTTTAATGGGCATTGCAATTTTGAAAGATTGCTCTATAAAGCAAACTGAACACTACCTTAACTAAAATTGACATCCTCTTTAGGTTTCTCTTTATATCACACAAATATATCCACTTTCTCTACAGTAATAGACATGTTTTCTATTTTTATTATTTAAGGACAGAAGTAATCATCCATCACAACTTTAAGAAACACAAGATTGTAAACGGGGATTTGCTAACTAAGTTAATACTGTTCCTACCAAATATGAAGAACTTTTGACAATTTGGGGGGACTGTGAAGACTTATCATTGCAATTTAGCTTTTTAAAGATATAAAAACTGCAAGATTCCTCTCCCTCTCTGCAATTACTGTTTTTACTAAACTCCAGGTTTCCAGGCTCCTCAGGTTGGGGATCCCTGGTTAGAGTTTGTCAAAAATAAACTTAGATATTTTACTGCCTCATTTCTTGCAGCAGGTTGTTTCCATGAGTTGATGCTCACAGAGCAGCCAAAAAGATACAAACATGATTTCCTGTGATCCTAGTACACGGGTTGTCTATTACATGAAGTGTGCCAGGAGATCTTTGCCCTACATAGCCTGGGATGGAAAATGTAGGAGGAAAAAAAGGGTCAGGATAACAAGGACCTGAATTGAAAGAATGAGCAAAATTCAGCTTCTCCTCTATAGATTTTTTTTCACTCTAAGTACCATTCACAGAAATTTGGTATCCATGGAGACGAATGCAGTACATGGTAAGGTTATGTATTCGCTGCAGATACAGCAGGTTGGCTATCCAATCTGACGCTACATTTAGGAATAGCAGAGGGAAAATGTTTGAGAGAAGTGTTGAATAATTAATTGAGTACCTATCACATGCAGGGAACCAGGATTTGCACAATGAAGGATACAAAATATACAACAAACGATCATAAATATGGAGCATTTGTGTCCAGGTAGGAGTCTCAGCTATCTTTAGCATTCTAGATTTTCTTAAAGCTGTAATACTATCTATGAAAATATGAGAAAATATTCCTATCATGAATTTGCATTTTAACCCCTGCTTTGAGAGAAAACAAAATGTTGTCAAACATAAGATGGAATTTTCCTGAGACATATTTATAATTGAATGATAAACAAGAAAGCAAGAATTCCCAGAAATTGAATATCATAACAGCCTTGCAGGCTGGTAACCAGAAATGAGGCAAAACTGGGGGGAAATGGAAATAACTGAGAGAAGTAAGTGAGAGCTGTCATGGCAAGAAGGAGTGCGTTCAGAGGAAGAGACGAGAAGGAAACAAGTAGTCTGGAAACAAGAACCCATTCAATAAAGCTGATGTAGGTTATGACCAGGAATGGGAAATTCATGGTGATTTTGGTGGGAGTCAGGGGGAGAAGGACCCCTTGGGGGTTAAGGAATTCCCTGGGCTGCAATTCAGTCTGAACTCAATGTTAAATGTAGAGATGCCAGCTAGAAAAATTCCATGAATTCTCAGTGGAACTGGGTGAGAGTTCTGGCATAGTCTTGGGGAATAATCCTGGGAAAGAATTAAAAGCTTTTCATTGTACTAATTGCTTGCTCAGGTCCTGGCTCAGTGGGTAAAGAATCTGCCTGCCAATGTAGGAGATGTAAGAGACTTGGTGTTCGATCCCTGGGTGGGGAAGATCCCCTGAAGTAGGAAATGCAACCCACTCCAGTATTCTTGCCTGGAAATTTCATGGACAGAGGAGCCTGGTGGGCTCCAGGCCACTGGGTTGTAAAGAGTTGGACAAGACTGAGCACACACTACTACTATTGTTCTATTAGACTCAGGGAATGATATATTTGGATCAATTTTATAGCTTCTGCTGCTGATTCATTGGTCAGCCAGGTGTATGATTTGGAGAAGGTGGGAAAGTCTGTATTGATTTAAGATCATGTCACATAGAAAATGTGGTAATGAAACTGTGTCATGGCATAGGAGATAACAGGGGAAAACAATTGACCACTCTAGAGAAAAATGCATCCTTATTTTCAATCTCTTGTTAAAACATGTCCCAGGCTATTCTTTAACCTGAGAATCAAGAATATTTTCCTGTTGACAGATGTCTACCTCAATAAGTAAGCTGAAAGAGTCATCCTAGTCTCATAAAATGTTGTATGTATGTGTCTTTATGTTCACATACTAAACACTGGAAATAGTTTTCATGCCACTAATTAATTTTGCATGTGATTTATTTGACTTAAACATTTTTTTAAATTCCATGTAACACAGGAATTATGGCCAACATGGCAGACCCACAGCGTACCTAAGCACCTCCACTTGCCCCTCTCTTCAGATAAATGTTCAAAGTCACCATAGTGTGATTGTAAGTCTGAAGAAGAAAGTCATCACATGCCCCTGGGTTTGTTTTTTTTAACAGAGAGATTCTGAAGTTTATGTGGTATAGACCTAGCCATATCTAGGTAGATGTGATAGTATTAGAAGTTCCTCATCTCCTTGAGCATGAAGCTGCAAGATGCACACCCTTGTTCTATTTCTTAAGTGACTGGTTACAGCCAGTTAGTGACACTGAGATAAGAGACCTGAGATGAATAAATTGGCCCCTCCCTTAATACAAGGATCTGTTTCTCAGGAAATATCTGGTTTGCTATCATTAGAAGTATCTACTTCTCCTTTTACTGCATACACCCACATTATGCCAGTTCTGCATGTATTCCCATTGTTCTTCTGAGGTCCCCCAAATAAATGTAAAGGTGGAGTTTCCGGCTGCTAGCAAGCCTCCCTGAGACGTAATTTCTTACAGCTTTATTTTAATGGTAGGTGGAATATTTGTTCCACTGCCCCTGCCCATCAAAACCTTTGTCTTCTTACAAAATAAGAGCCCCATGCATTGGTCACTCATTAAAGTATCCAATTTCTGTCCCCTGGGTTCACATAATCTGGATTCCCAGCACAATTTAACTGCTGCTGGGTTAGTGGCTATGCAGCTTTAAGGACCTCTTTTGTCTTTTTGAATTATCCTTTGACTTACAGGTAAATTCTCTACCCACTGTTGCTTGTTCGCCAATTCAGTCATTAAAGAGAGCCATGTATTGATGGCATCAGGTTCTGTATTAGGTGCTGGGAACATACATCTAGTTAGACTTGGTCCAATGACATCATAAAACTTACTGCCTAATAGAGGTATATTGTTGTTTTTCAGTTGCTAAGTCGTATCTGACTCTGCAATTCCATGGACTGCAGCACGCTAGGCTCCTCTGTCCTTCACTATCTCCTGGGGTTTGCTCAAATTCATGTCCATTGAGTCGGTGATGCTATCTAACCATCTCATTCTCTGCCACCTCCTGCTCCTTTTGCCTTCAGTCTTTCCCAGCATCAAAAAGTCTTTTTCCAGTGAGTTGGTTCTTCACATCAGGTGGCCAAAGTATTAGAGTTTCAGCTTCAGCATCAATCCTTCTGGTGAGTATTCAGGATTGACTTTCCTTTAGGTTTGATCTCCTTGCAGTCTAAGGGACTCTCAGGAGCGTTCTCCAGCACCACAATTTAAAACCATTAATTCCTCGGTCCTCAGCCATCTTTATGGTCAACTCTCACATCTGTTCATGACTACTGGAAAATCCATAATTTTGATTATATGGACCTTTGTAGTGGTTTCTGCTTTATTGAAAAGTCTCTGCAAAGTGTTCTCTGCTTTACTGAATACTTAAGAAGGCTGTGTATGTGCTTTCCTAAAATAAAATGCTTTCCTACTTACCAGAAGACTACCAAAAAATAATATGTGAGTTGAACATTCCTTAAATGGAATTCAGGTTTTAAATGCCCTGACACAGCTTGCTATTTTAGGGATTCCTATAAGGTTAATAATCAAACTTTAGTTTTAAAATTTTTATTATGAATCTGAACTTTTGCAATGAGAAATTTTGTTTAATGTTGGAAACTTTCATAGATAGCTCAAAAAAACCCAGCATTTCAAAAAATGCATAAAAGTAAACATTTATTAATATAAATGGAATCTTTATTTTAAATGCTCTCAGGGTAATTGTGATTCAAAGCAATCCTGATATAACAATGCAAAGAACATAATTAACCATTAACTTATTTTTAACAAGTTAGGACTTTTAGATTATAATTTCTCTGTTACAAATGCAAAAAATTCAGCAATATAAAAATTTAATCAATAGGAAAAGCAAAATGAATATTATGAGAAAATACATGTTGATTCAATGAAAAGAAACACACTAGCAGTTCATTACACAAGACCTTTTTACCTCTTGTGTTTGAGGAAGCAAATTCCCTCGAAGTCTTTGCCTTGGAATCTCTGTTTGGCCATGTATTATTTTGTTAGGGTTACCATAACAAAATACCATGAACTGATGGCTTGAACAACAGAAACACAGTTCTGCAGGCCAGAAATTCAAACCCAAGATGTCAGCAGGGCTGGTTTTATTCTGAGGCGTCTCTTATGGATGTTAAACAAATGTCTTCCCCTCTGCTAACTATAAGTGATCTAATCTCCTCTTCTAATAAACACACCTGATTTGGGATGAAGATCCCATTCTTACAAGTTCATTTTAACTTAATTGCCTCTTTAAAGGTTCTAGCTCCAAATGTAGTCACATTCTGAGGTTCTGGGGTTAGGGCTTCAGTCTATGGACTTGAGGGCACAACACAGCCCATAACACATCTCTAGATTAGAATATTCCATTTTACAAATAAATAGCAATGCAAGTTTTGTTTCCTCCTATAAAAACTTCAGTGTAGAGTAGGTTATCAGATAACTGCTATATTCACAGTAGACACTTTCTGAAAATCAGTTGATGAGATAACAACAGTGCCTATGTTGGATAGCAAAGCCTTTGACTATGTGGATCACAAGAAACTGTGGAAAATTCTGAAAGAGATGGGAATACCAGACCACCTGATCTGCCTCTTGAGAAATTTATATGCAGGTCAGGAAGCAACAGTTAGAACTGGTCATGGAACAACAGACTGGTTCCAAATAGGAAAAGGAGTACGTCAAGGCTGTATATTGTCACCATGTTTATTTAACCTATATGCAGAGTACATCATGAGAAATGCTGGACTGGAAGAAACACAAGCTGGAATCAAGATTGCTGGGAGAAATATCAATAACCTCAGATACGCAGATGACACCACCCTTATGGCAGAAAGTGAAGAGGAACTCAAAAGCCTCTTGATGAAAGTGAAAGTGGAGAGTGAAAAAGTTGGCTTAAAGCTCAACATTCAGAAAACGAAGATCATGGCATCCGGTCCCATCACTTCATGGGAAATAGATGGAGAAACAGTGGAAACAGTGTCAGACTTCATTTTTCTTGGCTCCAAAATCACTGCAGATGGTGACTGCAGCCATGAAATTAAAAGATGCTTACTCCTTGGAAGGAAAGTTATGACCAACCTCGATAGCATATCCAAAAGCAGAGACATTACTTTGCCAACAAAGGTTTGCCTAGTCAAGGCTATTGTCTTTCCTGTGGTCATGTATGGATGTGAGAGTTGGACTGTGAAGAAGGCTGAGCGCCGAAGTATTGATGCTTTTGAACTGTGCTGTTGGAGAAGACTCTTGAGAGTCCCTTGGACTGCAAGGAGATCCAACCGGTCCATTCTGAAGGAGACCAGCCCTGGGATTTCTTTGGAAGGAATGATGCTAAAGCCGAAACTCCAGTACTTTGGCCACCTCATGTGAAGAGTTAACTCATTGGAGAAGACTCTGATGCTGGGAGGGATTGCGGGCAGGAGGAGAAGGGGACAACAGAGGATGAGATGGCTGGATGGCATCACTGACTCGATGGATGTGAGTCTGAGTGACCTCCGGGAGCTGGTGATGGACAGGGAGGCCTGGCGTGCTGCGGTTCATGGGGTCGCAAAGAGTCGGACCCAACTGAACGACTGATCTGATCTGATGTTGGATAGCAGAGAGCAGAAGAATGAAAAATGGGCCCCTAAAATGAATGGAAAACGAGTGGATAACTGGGTTAGAAAATGCTGCCAAGGAGCTACCTACAGGAAGGTATGCTCATAGGTAGCGGGATGAAGGTGGGGAGGGCAGAGCTGCAGAAAGATCTCCTGATGCCTGCAGGCTGAGTAGGAGTCCAATTACACAGGAGGAAGTGTGTAACTGAAGCTAAATTGTGATTTACAAATTCGCCCTGGTGGGGAATGGTTAATGTTAAACATTAAATGCTAGAGTTTAGAAGTTCTTTACTTCTTGCTTTCCAGTTATTCTTTCTGTTTGATGTTTTTGCCACGGTTTCAAGCTGAATTAGCACTTTGGAGGAACGATCTCGAAAAGCTGATTTAGGAAATAGTTTTGCTGAAAGAACAGCAGTTGCACGAGATAAAGAGAAAATGATCTTAAATGCATAGGAGGAAATCTGGTAGTGGGGCAATACTTCTCTTCTGCCAAATTTAAGTAATTCATTCTTAATGTATTTTTTGCTGATGATATAAGCCCTGGCTCATGGTAGGCGCTCAGCAAATATTTGTAAATATTATTAATATTTACTTTTTACTTACCAACAGCTTTCTTGCAAAGAAGTAAAATTTCCATTTTCAAAGGTATTAAGATGTGGTCTCATTATACTCACTATTCTCTCGCCCACAAGGAGAAGGGTTCAGATGGGCAGATAGGTTACAATGAAGCAGAAAGGAGAAGCTGGTATAGAAAAGAGAATCAGTTGTCAGGAAGAGTGAGTTGTAATTTGAAAGGGTGGCGTGTGCCAGAAGGCTCGGATCAGATTGAGCATGAGGATTAGAACCCTAGGGGCTTTGAACCAGGAGAGATAGGCTCAGAGGCTGATGAGCTGGTTAGCACCCCCTGAGGATGTTAGCTTTGTTCGTAGTGATGCTTTCTAAGGCCCACTTGACTTCACATTCCAGGATGTCTGGCTCTAGGTCAGTGATCACACCATCATGATTATCTGGGTCGTGAAGATCTTTTTTGTACAGTTCTTCTGTGTATTCTTGCCACCTCTTCTTAATATCTTCTGCTTCTGTTAGGTCTATACCATTTCTGTCCTTTATCGAGCCCATCTTTGCATGAAATGTTCCTTTGGTATCTCTGATTTTCTTGAAGAGATCCCTAGTCTTTCCCATTCTGTTGTTTTCCTCTATTTCTTTGCATTGATCACTGAAGAAGGCTTTCTTATCTCTTCTTGCTATTCTTTGGAACTCTGCATTCAGATATTTATATCTTTCCTTTTCTCCTTTGCTTTTCGCTTCTCTTCTTTTCACAGCTATTTGTAAGGCCTGCCCAGACAGCCATTTGGCTTTTTTGCATTTCTTTTCCATGGGGATGGTCTTGATCCCTGTCTCCTGTACAATGTCACGAACCTCATTCCATAGTTCATCAGGCACTCTATCTATCAGATCTAGGCCCTTAAATCTATTTCTCACTTCCACTGTATAATCATAAGGGATTTGATTTAGGTCATACCTGAATGGTCTAGTGGTTTTCCCTACTTTCTTCAATTTCAGTCTGAATTTGGCAATAAGGAGTTCATGGTCTGAGCCACAGTCAGCTCCTGGTCTTGTTTTTGCTGATTGGATAGAGCTTCTCCATCTTTGGCTCCAAGAATATAATCGATCTGATTTCGGTGTTGACCATCTGGTGATGTCCACGTATAGAGTCTTCTCTTGTATTGTTGGAAGAGGGTATTTGCTATGACCAGTGCGTTTTCTTGGCAAAACTCTATTAGTCTTTGCCCTGCTTCATTCCGTATTCCAAGGCCAAATTTGCCTGTTACTCCAGATGTTTCTTGACTTCCTACTTTTGCATTCCAGTCCCCTATAATGAAAAGGACATCTTTTGGGGGTGTTAGTTCTAAAAGGTCTTGTAGGTCTTCATAGAACCATTCAACTTCAGCTTCTTCAGCGTTACTGGTTGGGGCATAGACTTGGATTACTGTGACATTGAATGGTTTGCCTTGGAACGAACAGAGATCATTCTGTCGTTTTTGAGATTGCATCCAAGTACTGCATTTCGGACTCTTTTGTTGACCATGATGGCCACTCCATTTCTTCTGAGGGATTCCTGCCCACAGTAGTAGATATAATGGTCCTCTGAGTTAAATTCACCCATTCCAGTCCATTTTAGTTCGCTAATTCCTAGAATGTCGACATTCACTCTTGCCATCTCTTGTTTGACCACTTCCAATTTGCCTTGATTCATGGACCTGACATTCCAGGTTCCTATGCAATATTGTTCTTTACAGCATCGGACTTTGCTTCTATCACCAGATACATCCACAGCTGGGTATTCCTTTTGCTTTGGCTCCATCCCTTCAGTCTTTCTGGAGTTATTTCTCCACTGATCTCCAATAGCATATTGGGCCCCTATTGACCTGGGGAGTTTCTCTTTCAGTATCCTATCATTTTGCCTTTTCATACTGTTCATGGGGTTCTCAAGGCAAGAATACTGAAGTGGTTTGCCATTCCCTTCTCAGGCGGACCACACCCTGTCAGATCTCTCCACCATGACCCGCCCATCCTGGGTTGCCCCACGGGCATGGCTTAATTTCATTGAGTTAGACAAGGCTGTGGTCCTGGTGTGATTAGATTGACTAGTTTTCTGTGAGTATGGTTTCAGTGTATTTGCCCTCTGATGCCCTCTTGCAAGACCTACCGTCTTACTTGGGTTTCTTTTACCTTGGGTGTGAGGTATCTCTTCCCGGCTGCTCCAGCAAAGCACAGCCATCGCACCTTACCTTAGATGAGGCGTCTCTCCTCACCGCCGCCCTTCCTGACCTTGGAGGAGGGGTATCTCCTCACCGCCGCCCTCGGGTAGCTCCTCTCGGCCGTGCTTAGTGGGCCGGTCCTCACCGCCATCCTTCCTCAGTCGTGGGGTAGTTCCTCTCGGCCGGAGGCGCTCTTAGTGCGCTCGCGCAGCCGGCGAGGCCTCTTAGCCTCTTGAGAAATCTGTATGCAGGTCAGGAAGCAACAGTTTGAACTGGTCATGAACAACAAACTGGTTCCAAATAGGAAAAGGAGTACATCAAGGCTGTATATTGTCACCATGTTTATTTAACTTATATGCAGAGTACATCATGAGAAATGCTGGACTGGAAGAAACACAAATTGGAATCAAGATCTCCGGGAGAAATATCAATAACCTCAGATATGCAGATGACACCACCCTTATGGCAGAAAGTGAAGAGGAACTGAAAAGCCTCTTGATGAAAGTGAAAGTGGAGAGTGAAAAGGTTGGCTTAAAGCTCAACATTCAGAAAACGAAGATCATGGCATCCGGTCCCATCACTACATGGGAAATAGATGGAGAAACAGTGGAAACAGTGTCAGACTTCATTTTTCTTGGCTCCAAAATCACTGCAGATGGTGACTGCAGCCATGAAATTAAAAGACGCTTACTCCTTGGAAGGAAAGTTATGACCAACCTAGATAGCATATTCAAAAGCAGAGACATTACTTTGCCAACAAAGGTTCGCCTAGTCAAGGCTATGGTCTTTCCTGTGGTCATGTATGGATGTGAGAGTTGGACTGTGAAGAAGGCTGACCACTGAAGAACTGATGCTTTTGAACTGTGGTGTTGGAGAAGACTCTTGAGAGTCCCTTGGACTGCAAGGAGATCCAACCAGTCCATTCTGAAGGAGATCAGCCCTGAGATTTCTTTGGAAGGAATGATGCTAAAGCTGAAACTCCAGTGTTTTGGCCACCTCATGCGAAGAGTTGACTCATTGGAGAAGACTGATGCTGGGAGGGATTGGGGGCAGGAGGAGAAGGGGACGGTGGAGGATGAGATGGCTGGATGGCATCACTGACTCGATGGATGTGAGTGTGAGTGACCTCCGGGAGTTGGTGATGGACAGGGAGGCCTGGCGTGCTGCAGTTCATGGGGTCGCAAAGAGTCGGATACGACTGAATGACTGATCTGATATCTGAGGATGTTAGAGGTTATACCTCTTTTTCTAAAGTCTTAAAACTTCTGAATTTTGAAACCATGAGTGTTTTCCCTTTCTCAAAACACAATTTTGAGGGGTCCTATGATACAGGTTCTTTTTAGGTTCTTTTCTACCTAAATTGCTACTTTCCCCCCATATTTTTTCAGGCTTCTCTTCCTTTGCGTACCCCTTAAATACTGGTGCTCTTTTTCCCCCCAGATCTTCTTTTTTAAAATGTATCATATTATATATGTTCACCCCACTCCAGTACTCTTGCCTGGAAAATCCCATGGATGGAGGAGCCTGGTAGGCTGCAGTCCATGGGGTCGCTAAGAGTCGGACATGACTGAGCGACTTCACTTTCTCTTTTCACTTTCATGCATTGGAGAAGGAAATGGCAACCCACTCCAGTGTTCTTGCCAGGAGAATCCCAGGGATGGGGAAGCCTGGTGGGCTGCCGTCTATGGGGTCACACAGAGTCGGACACGACTGAAGTGACTTAGCATAGCATAGCAATGCATATCATGTATGTTTTATATAGGTTGAAAATATTTTTAAAACTATCCCTTGGCCTTAAACTTTATTTCAGTGGCTTGTATCATGCAGAGGACTTTAATTTGGTGTAGGATACCTTATCAACTTTCTTTGTGGCCTTTGCTGTTTTGTCTTTTTGAAGAAGGTCTTCGCTACTGTAAGATCACATGTATCCATCCAATCATATATTTTCCAACAATTTTAACATTTTGATTGGTCATCTTTTAGTCCTTAACTATAGTTTCTATTTGTAAATGATTTTTAGAATGAGTCTAAGTTTAAATTGTTTGGATGTTGTATGTTGCAAATGAGTGGCCTTGTCTCAGCATCATGTACTAAGTAAATTCTTTCTTCACTCATTTAAGATACCATCTTTATCATGTACTAAGTTCTGGTACAAGTCGATTCTCTTTTAGACTTTATTATGTTCCATTGGTTTATTTTTCTATTTATTTAGTCTTCCCTGGTGGCTCAGTGGTAAGGAATCCTCCTGCAATGCAGAAGATGCAAGTTTGATCTCTAGGTCGGGAAGATCCTCTGGAGAAGGAAATGACAACCACTCCAGTATTCTTGCTTCGAAAATCCCATGGACAGAGGAGCATGGCATGCTACAATCCTTGGGGTCGTGAAAGAGTCAGACACAACTGAGCAACTAAACAACAACAATAACACATCAATTCCATAATGTTTATAGCTAATTGTCCTTAGTTGCTCAGTCATGTCCAACTCTTTGGGACCCCTTGGACTGTAGCTTGCCAGGTTCTTCTGTCCATGGGGATTCCCATGGCAAGAATACTGGAGTGGGTTGCCATGCCCTCCTCCAGGGGATCTTCCCAACCCAGGTCTTCAGCATTACAGGTGGATTCTTTACTGTTTCAGCCACCAGGGAAGCCCCTTATAGCTAATTGTTAGGTATGAAAGATGTTCTATTTCCCTCTCAGCACATTCACATGTTCCATCCCGAAACACATTTTTCCTTAGATTCCATAACACCATCAGTTCAGTTCAGTTCAATCGCTCAGTCATGTCTAACTCTTTGCAACTCCGTGGATTGCAGCACACCAGGCTCCCTATCCATCATCAACTCCTGAAGTTTGGTGAAACTCAAGTCCATTGAGTCGGTGATGTCATCCAACCATCTCATCCTCTGACGTCCCCTTCTCCTCCTGCCTTCAATCTTTCCCAGCATCGGGGTCTTTTCAAATGAGTCAGTTCTTCACATCAGGTGGCCAAAGTATTGGAGTTTCAGCTTCAGCATCAGTACTTCAGTGAATATGCAGAACTGATTTCCTTTAGGATGGACTGGTTGGATATCCTTGCAGTCCAAGGGACTCTCAAGAGTCTTCTTGAGATGTTCAAAACATCAATCCTTCAGCACTCAGCTTTCTTTATAGTCCAACTCTCATGTCCATACATGACTACTGGAAAAACCATAGCTAAAAACCGTAACACCATATTCTCTCTTTTTTCTCATGTTGCCACTTTGCCCATATTTTTATAGGCTTCTCTTTGCCTACCCCTTAAATATTAGGGTTCCTTTTGGTTTTTCCCCAGATTCTCTCCTATCATCATGCAAGACACACTTTCTGAATGATCCCATTGGCGCATATGACTTTTTCACCAGTATCATGGTATCAAAACCTCTAAACCTAGTTTTTCTGCCGAGTTTTATAACAACGTATCCATCTTCACTTTGATGTTGAGTTCGAAACTGAATGTACATCTTCCCTGCCAGACCTAACTCAACAAGTGGCACCATTTGTCATGCCTGAAACTTGAGTGCCTTCTTTGACAGTCTCATTCCTTAGCCTCATCCCACAGTAAATCTCTCATCTCTTACCTTCAATCCATCACCAAATTATATTGATGACATTTCCTAACCAACTGTTAAATCTGTTCATATCCCCTTTCCACATCACCACCACCCTATTCCAAACCACCATACTTTTTCTTCTGGTCAAGCCACCAGACTTCCTTTTTCTGGTCTCCATACCACTGTCAAACTAATATTTCAATAAACTAACATTTCAGTACAGATCTGGTCATGTTTATTGTACGAAACTCTTCACTATGTCCCCATTTTTCTTGGATGAAAGTCCAAATTTCTGAGTATGATTAAAAATCCATATACTGTCTTCACTTTTTTTTACTATAGCCACACTGAGCTCACTTTGGTCCCAAGAATGAACCATGCTCATCTTCACCTATCTTTGTGTTATCATCTCAGCATGCAGTAAACATGCATCCCTGGTACCCCCTATTTCTATTGGTATTTCTCCTTACTCATCTCAAGTATTCTTCTTTTTACCAGAATATCTTTTACTTATCTTTAGACATCAGATGTGGCTTTGTTCAGGGAGAAGCCTTTGGGGGTTGAAAATCTGGTGTTCATTTCTTCCCTAAATACTCTGAAACTATCCTGAACTTCCCCTCTCATATTATATATTTCACCATAGTGTAATCACCAGTTTAGTTGTCTGTATCCAGCATGAGACCTCATTCAGCTAATAGTAATTCAGTAGTGTTATTTTAATTCCCTAGTCACAAGCCTTTAATAATCCCTCATTCCTTAATCAGTAAAGGTCAGATTCCAGATTTAACTTTCTACAATTTTTCACTAATCTACTATGTTGGGGTTGCAACATATTATTCCTTTCCCATATCTCATATTCCCATTATACTTAAACTAACAAGTCAGTCCTTCAACCTAACATGTGTTTTCCTGGTCCAGGATAAATGAAATCTCCATCATTATGCATTCTTCCCAAACTCCCCCATGTAGCAGTAATCTCTTCTTTCTCTGAATTTACATTGTGTCTTTTTACTTTTAGAGCCTTTGTTGCATTTTCCTCTCCTTACTATTATAAAACATAGTCTTATTTTTGAAGCCAAGTATATAACTTTTAAAGTTAGAGACCACATCCTCTTGATCTCTGTCATTCCCCAGTAGTATGTTGAACATTAACCACTGGTTTCTGCCTATGATATATACTCAGCATTTCTTGAACAAATTTAACATCTGTAAGGGCACTGAGAAATTTATCTTTCTAGAGATGCAGCAAGAGAAAAATCATATTTTCTATCTATTAATAGAGAAAATAGAGAGTTGAATTATAAAGGAGAGAAAATGACAAAGAGTGGTCATTTTTATGAGTCATGGGCTATTTAAGAGGATTTGGGAAGAAAATGAAAGGACTAGAATAAGGTGACTCCTTTAAGATTATTTTTATAACTAATAAATTTCAGAAAATGTGGTCACTTCAAATATCATGTTTCAAAGAACACTCCAAAGTATGTATTAAATAATTATGCCTCAGAATACCAGCTAGTATTTTAAACACGTAGTCTCAGATGGATATTACCATGCTTGGTAGAAATGATTAGACAGGTATACATATAATCCTTAAAGTTTTCTCGAGCTGCAAGTGGTGAAGTATTTATAGCAGGGAGAAGAGTGTCCCCTCTCGGAAACACTAACATTATATTGAATTTGTTAGGACTCCCTGTTAAAAGTAACAAAAAGCCAACCTAAATGGCTGCAGGCAAAAACAAGATTTCATTGGCTCACATAATTGACAGGATTACTCCACTCATGTTGTATAACAAAATATCCATAGTCTGGGTATTTAACAATAGAAATGCGTTCCCTTATACTTCTGAAAACTGGAAGTCCAAGATCACAGTGCCAGCAGAGTTGATATCTGATGAAGGCTCTCTTCCTGGCTTGTAGATGGTTGTCTTTTGATTATATCCTCACATGGTGGAAAGAGAATGGTCTGGTGTCTCCTCCTTTTCTTACAAGGTACCACACCTACTGGCTTGAGGGTCTACTCTTATGACCTCATTTAACCTTAAGTACCTCCTTATGGGGAGAAGGCAATGGCAATCCACTCCAGTACTCTTGCCTGGCAAATCCCATGGACAGATGAGCCTGGGGAGCTGCAGTCCATGGAGTTGCTAGAAGTTGGACACGACTGAGCGACTTCACTTTCACTTTTCACGATCATGGATTGGAGAAGGAAATGGCAACCCACTTCAGTGTTCTTGCCTGGAGAATCCCAGAGACAGGGGAGCCTGGTGGGCTGCCGTCTATGGGGGTTGCACAGAGTCGGACACGACTGAAGCGACTTAGCAGTAGCAGCAACCTCCTTATGGACCCTAACTCCAAATATGATCACATTGGAGATTAGGGCATAAATATGCTTGAGGGGGGAGTGGGTGCAGGGGAGACACAATTCAGTCCATAACACTGACTGTTGAAACTTGACTTCTGAGAGACCACTATATCTTTCTTATGCATCTAACTCTGTGGATACTCCTTTCTGGTCTCTTTTACTGAATCATTTTCAGTTTCCCAATATCTAAACGTTGGGAGCTCCCAGCGTTTAGACCTTGAGTCTATTCTCATTCCCTAAGTGATTTTGTGCACACCCATGACATTCAATACCAATTTGCCTTTGGTTCTGGACATCTCATAGATATTGTAAAGGTAACATGCTGTGTGGTATCATTTTAAGTCATGACAACTAAACCCAAATATGCCCTCAGTGCTCTTGACTAAAGAACACTGCTGTTTACTCTCCAGATGACTAGTTCACATATTTTCTTTTCAAATCTCCACTTCTTAATCAATACTCCTAATGCCTATTCCACTGAGAAATTAGAAGTCACAAAGAACTTTCATTCACAATCGTGCAACATGACCACAACCCACCTAGCCCTACTTCTATTATTCATTCTGCCTTCTCTCCTATTTCTATGGATGAATCATCCATGCTACTTTCTAAAGCCAACCACCCTTAATTAGTGTTCCATCACTGCTATAATGAATTAACCCAGACTTTCATGGATCTGGAGGTGGACCTTGCTAGGTACTCTGCTTAGAGTCTCACAAGACTAGAAACAAGAGGTCAGCTGGTCTGTGTTCCTTTCTCAAGCCTCTGCAGGAAAATCCATTTCCAAGTTCATTCAGGTTATCAGAAGAATCCAGTTCCTTGCAGCTGTAGGACTAAGGTGAATTTCGTTGCTGGCTGTCAGCTGGGGGTAGCCCTTAGCTTCTAGAAGCCTGTCTCTGGTCCCTGCACATAGGTCCTACACTCAGAGCCAGTTGTGGTGTGCTGAATATTTGTGACATTTGGAATTTCTCTAACTTTTTATTCTGCTTCGTCTCTCCTCTCTTTCCAGTCAGAGAAATTTCTCTGCTTTTAAGGATCCATGTGATTAGATTGAGCACACCCAGATAATCCAGGACAATCTCTCTCTTTTAAAATCCATAACCTTCATTGTATCTTCAAAGTCCCTTTCACCATGTAATAGAATATATTCAACTGATTCCAGGGACTAGAGTGTGGACATCTTTGGCAGGTTATTTTGGTTATCACATACTCCATTTTTGCTCCAATAATTTCTCCCTCTATCCTTGCAACACTAATTATTTCTTTCAACTAGATCTTTTTTTGACAGCATACGAAATGCTGATATTTCTCCCATGTTAAAAATGCTTCCTTGATTTCACTTTCTTTCCAATTACTGTCCCATTTCTCTGTTCTCTTTGGATGAAACCACCTTGAAAGGATTGCTGTCTACCCGCAATTGTCCTTCCATTCTCTCTTGATCTTTCACCCTTTCTACCATACTAAACCTGATTTTGTCAAGGGCACAAAGGATTACACATTTTAAATTCAAGGGTCAACTTTCAACCTTTCTAAATTTCATTTTACAAAGCTCACCACTGAAAATTTCATTTGGCTTCCAGGATACCCCAGTCTTAGCTTATTTCTTATCTCTTGGGAGCTCCTTCTGAGTCTCCTTTGCTGGGTCTTCCTTGTTTCCTGACTACTTAATCTCAGGCTACCTGAGGCTTTTCCATCTGTACTCATGTCCCTGGTAATTACATCCAGCTTCATGGCTTCAAATACCATGAATATACAGTGACTTCCAAAGTTATATCTATAGCCTAAAACTGTCCCCTGAACTCTAAGCTTATATATTCAACTACCCTTTCCATATCTCCATGTAGACATCCTATAGGCAAAGGTAACACATTCACTGTCAAACTCTTTATCTTCCCTCCAAATGCTGTTCCCACTCTTGGTCAATGCCAGCGCAATTCTTCCATTTAATGGAACCCAACATATTGGAAATGTTAGTGGTTCCTCTCAGTAATCTACCTCCTTTATCCCTAGTGTCCAATACATTTAAAAATCCTATTATTTCCAAAACCAATAGGAAATATTGGTTCAAAATATAATATATTTTGAACCAAAATATAATCAGAAGCCAACCACTTGTAGCCATCAAAGCCATCCACTGTGATGTCTGGCTTGTTTTATTTCAATATTCAATACCCTCTATCAGTTCCTTTTCATCCAGTCTGACCTCCACACAACTACCACAGTGAGCTGTTAAAAAAAAAGGCTAGTCTGCTTAGAACCCTACTTCTTTCAGAGTAAAAGCCAAAGTCTTTCCAATGATCAAGAATGTCCTACCTGATCTGCATCCTGTAGGCCCATTGCCATCTCCTGCTGCTCACCATGCCTCTACCTCAGAGTCTTTGCACTTGCTCTGTGCCTCTTCTTTCCTCATCTTGTTCAAGTATCACCTTCATAATGAGACCTTCCCTAGATATTCAGTTTAAAATTGCTAGCCTCCATCTGACCAGTAATGCTTCCTGGTCATATTTTTTCCTCCATAGTATTATCACTATTAAGTATCCTATTATAAACTGTCTCCCCTCAGAAGAATCTAAATTTTATGAGGGTAAGGGCTTCTGGGTTAATCTGTTTGTGCTTTTCACTGCTGCATGCCCAACACTTAGAACAGTGCCTGGTACAGAGTAGGCAATCGGTCACTATTTGTTGCTACTGAATTAAGGTCCGGAACCACTCTTTGGTTTATCTCAAAACCAGGCTCTTCTCTTGGTCTTCCCCAAGTCAGTGTGTGGCAACTCTATTTGTTTGCTCAAGCCAGGATCCTGGGAAGAATCCTTGGTTCCTCTCTCTCATACCCCATATCTTGAAATCCTGCCAATTCCACACACACACACACACACACACACACACACACACACACACACCAGAATTTGGCCCTCTCATTCTGTCCACTGCTTACACCCAAATTCAAGCTGTTATTGCAATGCCCTCATTATTGGTCTCCTGCCTCAACTCTGGCTCCCCAAGAGCCTATTTTCCACACAGAAGATAAAGGAAATCATAGGCTTTCTTTAGTTCAAAACAGTCTGTTAGGTTTTCTACCTGGGGATAAATTCTAATCCTCTACAGGGCCTATGAGATGCTTCCAGATCTTGTCCCAGACATATCTCCCTGAACCCATCTCTTCCTGTTATTCGTTGTCTTCCAGCCACTCTATTTCCCTTTCTGTGTCTTGAACGTGCCAAGTATTCACCTGCCTCAGGCCTTCACACTGTTCCTTTGCCTGGCAGCGGAGCCACAGGTGACCGCTTTTTACTTCATTCAGGCCTTTGCTCCAATTTGCTTTAAAAGCGTGCATCCCTAATCATCATTTCTTAAACAACACACACTTGTGCATATGCACACACACAGATACACCTCTGTGCCCTTATTTTCCTTTATTTCAAAGCCCTGATTATCAACTGACATTATATATTAACCTATTTTTATTGCCTGTCTTCCCTCTTCTCCAAAATCTAAACTACATGAAAGCAGATACCACCTATTTTGTTCCCACTTCTGTATCTTCAACATCAAAGATTAACCCCAACAACTACAGTCTCACTTAACTCTAGTATGTAGAATCTTAGATTGCTATTAATACCTTGTTTCTCAAAGAATCTGTATTCATATTTGAAAAAGGACTCACCTTTCTTGAAAGTTGCACTTACCCCTAAAACATTGTCTGTTTCTAAGGCAATGGAGAAATCAGATTGGTCAGTCTGGGTCACGTGCCCCTTATAGTTCTTTTGGAGGGCAGGGTCTTAAGGGAAAGGCAATGCAGTCTCTAGATAGAGGAAGGAAAGTCTCCAAAGGGGGAAAAAAAGAGAGGTTCTGTTAGAAGAATGGGGCGGGGGGAAGAAGGGAGAGGATATGGGGGAGGCAGGAACAACAGATGGCCACCACCGAGATTTTCCAGAGTGGGAAGAGAAATACAGGGATGAGCTGGGGGCTCTGGTAGAGGAAGTCTCCCTAAATAACTGTACCTTCACACAGTTTGGGCGAGAACGTGCTGAAGCCCCCGGCATGCTTGTGTGGCATCCCTGTGCCCTGTTTCTTGAATGAGTCCCCGTGGGGTGTTGCAGGAGGGATCTCCATGGCATGAATAATCCTGACGCTTCACCACAGAAGCTGGAGGAAAGAGAGAAAAGCAGGGACCAGCAGCATAAACATAATTTCTGTTCTTCACTACACAGAATATCGTTCACCAGCACATACACTGGCGCAAGTCTGCCTCCACGGCGATCAAGATTAACAACTCTTTGAGGGAAGGGTAAAAACGAATGAGTTCAAAAACAAGCAACAGCTGGCCAGTGGGCAAAGGTACATACATATGCACTGGGGGGAAATAGAAATCTTTGTCGCTCTCATCAAGCCCAGTGTTTCTCGTCTTGTTTTGTTTTCAGATACACCTCGCCACAAGGTATTTTAAATTGTTAAAATGTATTCCTGAAAATAGAAAATGTGTCTTGGGTGCTCCTGAGAGTGGGGTGCCCAGGCTCACCACAGGCACACAGACACACGCATTCTTCCCATAGCACAGCACTTTAAAATTAATAGCACATGCAGAGGAAAAACTAAACCCTTTGACGTCACTCTTGAAATGAGGAAACATAAACAGAAAAGGCTCCACTCCAGTAAGCTGCCAGAGTTGAAGCCGATTGGTCTCTGCTTTTCCTTGCCTGTGGCAACTGACAGCACCTCCCAGCCCAGCAGGCCGGCTGCCTGCTCCCCCAGCCAGTCGGTGGGTCTGGGCGCTGCAGCAGCCTCAGCTCCATCCCAGCGCTTGCTGGGAGAAACGTGGTGTCCTCACCCACAGAGAATCTCTTTCTACCTTCCTTCCTTCCTTCCCGATCTCTCTGTGTGCTTTTGTTTTTCTTTCTTTCTTTCTTTCTTTTTTTCCTTATTTTTTCTTACTTAATTATATTTGTAATCCTGGATGAAGTTGCTGGATTCCGCAGCACAAGTCTTCATGAACAAGCGGCAGCGCTCAGAGATTTCACGGCATTCAGAGGTCACAGAACTGCCACTATGGTTAAATGTCTTGTTTAATGGTTGAGGTAGGTACGACAGATTTCAGCGGCAACTCATTTTTCTTGAGAGAATCCCAGGAGAGAGATGGCAGGAGTTTTATTTTAAATGAACCTGTATGTATGTATTTTTTGGTCTGTGATTGTTACTACAGCAACCAGCTTTTGAATTTCCTTCCTTTTTCTAGGCGAACTGACTAAACATTATCACTTACCCTGAATTAACTGTTTCATTCCAAGCAGCCTAATGAGACACTCTGGCCTTGTCACTGCTCTTTGAGCCCCTCCTGAGAGGGTTGTTTTTTTCCTTTGGGTTTTTTTTTTTTTTTTTTTTTTAATGAATGCAATATTTCTTCTCCAGTGTAAATCTTAGAGTTGAGTCAGTTTTTCTTTTTGGTGGGACAGGACAGGAAAATACTGGTAAAGAGATTGGTGAGGGTTGTGGAACAGAGAAAAAGAAATTCCATTTTTCTCTTGAGTTTGTTATGTTGGTTGATAGAAGATGAAGAAATTAGTAGGACGGGAGAAAGAAGCTAATAATGAGACCGAAGGTTAAAAAAAAAAAAAAAAACTATGGAAGATGTGTCCGAAATATGAACTCTTGAGGAAAATGCAATTTATCAATTTGTTGCATTTTAAAAAATGTTCTGGATTTGGAAGTCAACAGAGGAGATCCAGGCACTGAGTTATATGATCAAATGACTTAGATCTCGTTATTTATAAAGGAGAATAAAACTTCTTTATTAATACTGCAAATTTGCTAATTGTCTTCTCCTACAATAGTTGAAAGCAGAGTGAGATATTTAATTATGGACTTGAGTGATTGATCCGGGAACTAATTAACCATCTATAGGTTCTGTTCTTCATGTGTTTGGCTAGAATAACTATTAAAATGTTAGACTAAACCTCTTTGCCCCTGAAAGCAAGCATATGTATTTATATACATAAACCACTAAATGTTGCAGCAAGCAGGGCAATTAAACCCAGGGTAATGTTGTTTTCAATGGCACAATATTATTGTAGGTTGAGGAGAACCTCTGCTAAAAATCATTCCTATCTAGAGTCAATTATTGTAAGAGCAATTCAAATAATATATGGTTAATATGGATTTCCTTATTACCGTTCTCAAAGTTATGCAATAACAAATAAGACAGGATTGTTAGAAACCATTACTCTGTTTCCAAAATTTCTTGATTTTTTTCAAAGGTTTCTATTCTCAACACATTAAGAGAAATTTCTAAAACTGGGTCATGTTAGCAGTAATATTAAGCAAGGTGTGAAACACATCGTGCATTTCAAAGAATTATGAAATTAACTAAGAGTGTAATGTACTAAGTTAAGAACTGCAAAAATATTAGCCCTGAAATGCAGAGGATGTGCTGTGAATGGACAATTGCTTTTCTGCAGTGCCTAGTGGGAAAACAAGGACTTTGTGTGTTGCAAATGCCTAACTGCCGCTCCTCCATTTCCTCTGCTTTATCTTTTATTACTGGCTGTTGAAACAAAGACGAGTGTCAGTAGTTACGTTTTGATTGACATTTTCTCTAATATAATGAAGTCGCTTTGTGTATGAAGTAGAAGCCCAAAGTTAACAAGTTGAAACTCCAGAGTCTGTATCCTCTGTATAAGATTTTTCACTTGACACTGTAAGCTGTCTGGTTTCAGAGTGTACTCTGTTGAACATGAGACAAAATCAGTGGTGACTATGTATATGTCAGCCAATTAACTGGGAGAAACTCTTTTGAATTAAGTGACTTAGGGCAAGGATGGAAAACTCCAAGATGTATCAGGAGCAGACATCAACTTAGAAAAAATAATTGCCCCAGTACATTTTGTAATGCCTTACATGATGTTCAGCACAAAGTTCCCCATTGTCAGTTCTCAATTAATACCTACTTAAAATGTTTGCTGAGAATTTACTACCCTTCATATATTATAATTTAAATAAATTTCAAATATGGTATTTTCAACTGTTTTGAAAAGAGTATTATACGTCCAACCTGACGTATAATCTAGTTAGGAGGGCATTTTGAACATTGACTGGTATTCTTTTCAGTCAAAGGGACCTGTTACCCCCAAACAGATGCAAAAGTAAGTTTCCTCAAAGTGAGATGGTACCGCCTGGGAAATGCCTCTGACTAGGAATTAATCTTCCAAAGTTGAATTTGTTAACCAGGCTCCAATCATAGGGGAAGCTACATGTTGACTCACAGAACATGGTATTGGAAGGAATACTTTAAGGAGTGAATTAATCTCAAGCAAGACCAAAAGGTCTTCATTATATTAAATAGAAGTATCAAAAGTGAGAATCAGAATAGACTTCAGAACATCTAAATGTAAAACCTATTAGGTGTTCTAAGTGGTCGAACTCACATTGACTGGTAGCAGGTAATTTATCAAGGAGGTAGGTAACTTAGAAAAAATAATTTTTACCCAAAGACTCCACCATCCCATGGATTCAAGTTTTCTGTCCCAGAGAAGTTCACAGACAAGCTGGGCGCTCTTTTCTAGGAGGTGCATCTAGCTGGAGAGAAAGAGGTTTGGCATTTGGAAATGCAGTGAGAACCTCTGTATCAGTGCCTTCCCATGGTGGCATCTCCATTTCTCCTCAGAGCTTCCCCAAGGGCATCCTCACGTTTCCTAAGAATGAGCCTTGGGGAGCATATCTATTGCTCATGTCAGAGCGGTGGGGTATTTTACAGGTGTCAGGACCACTGACTTTACAAGCATCCTAGGTGCCTTTGTCAACATGCTAACTTTGATTCCTGCGGTGATGCACACTTGGTGTATTGTGTGTGTATCATGTCCAACTATTTGCAACTCCATGGACTGTAGCCCGCCAGATTCTTCTGTCCATGCCAGTTTCCAGACAAGAATACTGGAATGGGTTGCCATTTGCTACTCCAGGGGATCTTCCCAACCCAGAGATCAAACCCATGTCTTTTGCATTTCCTGCATTGGCAGGCAGATTCTTTACTATGGTATATAAGCAATGAGTCACTTGGTATATTAGCAATCTTTAAAGTGATGATACAGAAGTTTGGGGGAGAAATGGGGGAAAAGGGATGTAGAATGGACTTCTCCAGGTCAGAATACTGGAGTGGGTAGCCTTTCCCTTCTCCAGGGGATTTTCCCAACCCAGAGATCGAACCCAGGTCTCCTGCATCGCAGGCAGAGAGATTCTTTACCAGCTGAGCCACAAGGGAAGCCCAAGAATACTGGAGTGGGTAGCCTATCCCTTCTCTAGCAGATCTTCCAGACCCAGGAATCAAACCAGGGTCTCCTGCAGGCAGATTCTTTATCAAGTGAGCTATCAGGGAAGCCCAAGTATAACCCAAAGTGACAATATCTACTATATTCCAGGCATGTTTGAGATTTGAATAAAGAGTGAAATGAAATGTGTCAACATTCTAGCGTATAATCAAGGCAGTTATACTTTCCCAAGAATCACTTAGGTATCCAGATGATTTAATTTGTACCCAGAAAGAGATTTCATGGAGCACACTAGAAAGAGCAGCAGATAGAGATGGGACCAGTGGGCACCCTTATTCAGGCTCTAACTAGTTTGGAAGCATTTGCTTACTCTTGATCCCACTTTCATCACCACTAAATGAAACTGGTTGTATTGGATTATTTCTTACAGTCTTTTTTTGGTCAAACTTTTTATAGCATTCTTATTTGGGAATTTTAAAAATTCTATTTGTATATAAAAATGTGAGTGTCAGACTTTTATTTTAAAAATTACTATATGCTTTCCACATGTCAAGATGTGGATAATATATATGTAGTGATATTCATAAAAAATATAATGTTTAAGGGAGCCAAAGTTTTTCCATTGGTTGATAAAGCTATTGTACAGGTTTGAGATGGTGAATTAAATTAGTGCATTGGTAGTTTCTCTATCGTCACTTGAACTTGGAACCATAAGAGTTCCAAAAAGCAAGAGTCCTTCAAGAACTTTGACAGCAACCCCAGATGCCAGTAGCCAGTTGGTACAAGCAAGAATGTTTCCTAAACTGTTATGGGCTTGGCCACTGATGCAGTGTCATATGGCAGGAATGTCCTTTGTGTCAAGAAACCAATATCCCAAAGTGGCTCAGAAGAACTGTGTGAGTTAAGACAAATTTCTTCAACTTTGGAGGCCTCAATTTCCTCTGCTTTAAGATGAAGATCTTGGAATACTTCTAGGATGCCTTTTTCCTTTCCAGATTCTGTGCTTCACCATGACAGGTTAATAGTGACTCGTTAGCATTAAACTCTTCTTATTCTTCCACCTCTCCCATCCTTTATTTCTTCTAATTCCCTTAAAAGTTTGCCTGTATTCAATTATCCAAATTTATATAATTTCACCTCCAAAATATCCTCATTGTCAAGGGAAAACAGAAACAAGTCCCTGGGTTTTGGGCAATTTCTCTACAGGTGGACTATGGCTCTCCAGGGAAGACCATGTGTCCTCTCCCCATTTCTCTCCTCTGAGGCTGACATGCACATGCCCATGGCTGTAGCACTCCTTCAGACAGTAAAGGGACATGCTTTGAGTTCATTGTATCTGGAGACTTTAATGTGACAAGTGTCTTTTTCCTAAGTGCCAATCATTGTCTTAGGCTTTCTGTATTATTTCACTTTAATATCTCCTCTGCTCCAATTCTGGTTTCTTTAGAGAATAACTGAACATGTGTTAATAACTAAGTTGGAGGAATCCTCAGAAGAATAATGTTTTTGGTGAACTGATTGCCCATTGAGTATCTGCTGGTAGGATCCTCCGTGGGTCAAGGCATTCTTGCTGGCATCTCCTTGGGTGTTGATTTACAGTTAGCATCTCAAGTGTGGAGATAGGGAGCAAGGTTTGTAGCTTCAGATAAACCTAAAAGTAACATCACACAAAACACACGTAAGTCTATTAAGCAATATATAATTCTTAATATACTAGTGTGTAAATAAGTACCCCAGTATTTTCAAAATTAAAATCCTTTCTTGGATGATTTGTACATTTATTTACATACAGTAAAGAAGCATGAAAATAACAGCCTTAGTCAATATATTAGTAAATAAACCTTGTTTTACTCATACCCCTCCATCCTTTCCTGTCCATCCATACTTCCTTTCTTTCTTCCTGCCTGTCTCCTTTTCTTCTCTTTCTTGCATTTGTAAGAAGATGGAAAAATTAAGATTGATAATGAGACTTTGATGGCGTTTCCTCTTATAAAATTTGAAGTTTTTTTGTTTTAGTTTTCCTTTCTAGTGGCTGGTGAATTTGCATAAAATTTTTCATTAAAATTCCTGGTCAGATTCTTTTCTTATTATTAGCTTTTATGTTTCAGATTCATAATTAACATATAAATAAATATAACAGACATCCTTTCTACATGATGAAAATCATCATTACCTACTTACTGCTTCAAACACACACAAAAAGATTTCGTTCAAAACAAAAGTTTATACATGATTTAAATATACTAAAGGATCTTTGAGAGTTTTAAGAATAGTCTTCTTTTCCTTTGAGATGGCAGGTGGAGTCCAGTGTCAGTTTGGTGTGAGGAGGTATTTCCGTGGGTTCAGATAAAGACATAGGAGGTTAATATATGCCTGTGCTTGTGTGCTAAGTCACTTCAATCCTGTCCATCTCTTCGCGACCCTATGGACTGTAGCCCACCAGGCTCCTCTGCCTATGGAATTTTCCAGGCAGGAGTACTGGAGTGGGTTGCCATTCCCTTCTTCAGGGGATCTTCCCTAAACTGGTCAAAATTTGATATCTAAAATAAAGATACTTAACGTTCAGTATTTTACATATTCTTTGACTCTAGTAAATCTTAGTCTAAGAACATATCAAATAATGTTTATTTTTGCTTTCTTTGTAATATAAAAATTCAGAAACTAAACTAATAATAGGTGACTTGTTGAGTTCATTATTTTAAATCCATAGACTAGAATATCATATCACTCTTTAAAAGAATAAGCGAGATCTACATGAACAATCTGGAGTGATTTTCAAGATGTGACAAGTGGGAAAAAGCTACGTTAGCATTTGTATAGCTACATATACATATTCACACACACTGATTGAAAATGTCTACAAATTCAAATAAAAACAACAATGGAAGCCTCTGGGATGTAAATACTGTAGACTGCTCAACTTTTCTCACCACAAGTTTATTATGTATGCAATGGAAAAATTACAGGTATCTATTTATTTTCACATGATATTTAAGTTAAAGGTGAGACAAAAACTAGAAAATAAAAACACAAAGAGTTCCATTTTTTAATTGCTTCATTAGATTCTTCCTTCGATCCTATTGCGTTTCCCTCCCTTGCCTTTGACACAGCTGAGGAGACTAGCTTGTCCCTGAAGTGAGGAGAGAGATAGCCCAGCTTTCCTGCTTGAGTAACTGTGGACCAATCATTTCTCAGGGCACGAGTGTTCTCATGTACAAAACGAGAGTCTTAGTCGAGCTCAGAGTTCCTTCCAACTTTCATATGTGTTTCAGATTTTCATAAGAAAACTTGCTGGCCTGTTGCCTGACAACTATTTGAGACTTTTCTCCATAAACTAAATGTACATATTTTACTCAATATATTTTATTGGTTTGAGCACTTTAAACTTTCTGTTTTAGAATTAGTTTGGTTTAATTTTTCAAATTAAATATGTGCATATTTAACACTATAGTAACACTATATTTACTCAAATAGTGTTTAAGGAAACCACCCATCATAGACTTTTTAAATTAAAATATGCTATAATATAATTTATGCATAAAACAGTAGAAAACACTGTATGTATTAAGATGTGTATTTTGCGCAGTAATACAAGCAACAAATGCTTCAGTTTCAATATGATTTATACATTTCTTGGTTTTTCAGGAGGAAAAAAAAAACTTTCATTTCCCTTTCCCATTATGCCACTTGCCAGCTGTGTCCAGCCAGATGAAAGAACTCAGTCATTTACAAAAGTGTAGATGCATTCTTGTAAAAGGAGATGCTGCAGTAATACAGAAGTCTAAAGAATGCCTTGATTTAGAAAAGATCATTAAATTGAAGGAAAAAGTTGTTTTCCCTGTGATAAAAATACAGTATATTTCCATGTCCTTCAGACTAGTGTTCTTGTTTTTCAATGAAATAAAAATTATTTCAGTTTGGTTTTAGTTTGATTTGGAAAATGTATTGGTCATTTAAATTATTTAGTAATTGTTATTTTCTGTTTTTCTAGATCTTTTTTTTTATTGTGCTTGGAGTGAAGAACAATCTTTAAGTTAAAACAAAAGGGATAGACACAAAACAGAAATTGTATGAGAGGAGATGAATGACATTCTAGATTTTTCTCTATACATTTCTCTTAATTTTTTTAAGAAAAAAAATTGTTGATCATATAAAAATAATCCAATGGCTAATAATAAAGTAGCTGAGAATTACTGTCTTCTATCTTCTTTTTCATTAATTTGTTGCCGCTAAGTGTCTGTGTGAGTGCATGAGAGAGATAGAGGGCAAACCCTTCTTAAACGTGAAAACAAATGTACATAAAAACTTTTAAAATGGTATTCATGTCAGAAACAGTGAATTGGAGAACATAGCCTATTTAAAATATGTCTCCTTTAATGTAAGTCTTTTAAAAAATAGGTCAAATATATTTATTGAATTAAATGGTAATAATATTTTTTTTTAATTTAGTTTTCATATATTATGTGGAGAGAGAAGGGAAAGGAGGAAGAAAACAATAAGGATCAAACTTTTTCAAGAAAAACTAACCTTGTAACCTAAATTTCTGCATTCAAGTCCAAATGCTGGCCTTAAGTTATTTAGCACTTTTGACGTTTAAGCCGCTTAAATGTGAGTTTAAAATGAGGTACATTTATGTTGTAAAATTTCTAACACACTCTCTAAGCACACGGTTGGATTGGCTTTCATATTAGTCGCCTAGTTCAGAGCACAAATGTCAAATCAGTTCTTTCTCAGAATCTTCCTATTAGGAAAGGATTCATTATGCCCATTTTAATGACAAGGTAATCGAGGTTCACAGAAGTTAAAACTAATAGAGTTGAAATTGAATCCCAGCTTTTTAAATGACAGTTGTTTTTTTGGTTTTCACTGTTTCAAAAGCATTATGTTAAAATCCATCTTTGAACATTCTAAGCGTAGCAAAAAAAATTTTTTTACAAAATATAAAAATATCTATGTCAAAATGTTAACCTACTTGAAATATTTTTAGGAGTTTCCAGTGTATCGAGGAAACATTATTTCATTTCAAATTCATTCACAGTGACTAAATCTGACACTTTCAACTTCAGAAGTTTTGTTCTGGAAGGCAGTGTCGTGTAATGGTAAACAGTGCGGAATCTGGCACAGTTCACTGTGGCTTACTGATTAGCTCTGTGATCCTGAGCCAGTTAGGCTCTCTGAGCAGCACTCTACTTATTTATAAGATGAAGGTGTTTATAATATCTGCCTCATATGGTGGTTGAGAAGATCAAATGCACTTTATTTGTAAAGTGCTTAAAGTAATGCATGAAAGGTAGTAAGCATCATGTGTGTATTGAGTGGTACTGCTTGCTTACATTTATAAAAATTATTTCATGGAGAGTTATAAGTATTTTGGACATAGTATTGTGGGGTGCTTTAAACACTTAAGAGAAATAGAGTTTTAATTTTATTTTTAAACTATAGCACATACGCCGAGAAATACTCAAAAGATATAAATGCACAGAATGGTTCACTAGTTACAAGTGAAACACTGTGTAACCACTACACTACCTAAGCCAAGAAAGAGAACATTATTACATAACTGTCACTTCAAAAATCCAGTCAAGCCTCCTCCACTCTTTTCACTCATTATTATACAGTGAGATTTAGCAGATTGCTGCATACAGCTGTATTTTATTTCATTATTGCATAGTATCTAATTATCTGATACTATGCAACAATTTATTCATCCATTTTACTATGGAAAAATGTTTCAATTGTATCTAGTTTTTAATATGAATAGTACTGGTCTGAGCATTCTTATGCCTGTCTTTTGATACACCAGTACATGTATTTCTGCTGACCATATGCCTAGGAATTAGTTGCTGGGCCACAGAGAATGTTTATGTTTTGCTTCAGTAGAAAATTCAAAACTGCTCAAAATGATTAAAACAATTAACACTCCCACCAACAATGCATGGTTGATACAAATGCTAATTTATAAGGTTCCTCACTAACCTTATAAATTAGCATTTAGGGGAGGTATGTAATGATTAGTATATGGTGGTTTTAATTTGCATTTTCCTGGCTATTGATGAGTTTGAACACTTTTGCACATGTATATTAGCCATGTAAATATCTTCTTTGTGAATTGTCTAAATAAGTCATTTATATATTAATTTATAGGGATTTTTAAAATGTATTTTGATGCCTTTGATTGCTATTTATTGTACAAATATTTTTCTCCCATTGGTAAAATCTCCTGTTTCTCTTCTTGGTTCTCTATATTTCCATATAAATTTTTTAATTAACTTAAGATTCTTCCCTAAAAAAAGAAAAAATAACACTTTTGGGATATTGATGGATTTAGGAAGATTTGATATCTTTCCTTGAGTCTTTCAATTCATGAAGGCAGTATATTCTTCCTTTTATTTAGGTCTTTGGTAATTTTTCTTAATAATAGGTTGCTTTTTGGTCATTTTGCATATTCCTTGCTAGATACATTACTAAGCAGCTAGTATTCTGATGTTATTCTAAATAGTATCTCTTCAACTTTAATTTTTGTTACCATTATATAGTTATTTGTTGTTATTTAGTTGCTATGGAAAACCAAATAAATGTTGGTATATCAATTTGTTGTCAGCAGCCTTGCTGAACTCACTGGGAAACTCTAATAATTTATCTGTCAATTCTTTTGATTTTCTATGTAGTCAGTCATACTATCCAAGAATGTTGGTAGGCATGTATATATTCTTCTTAAATATTGACATTTTTTTCTTATTGTAATGGCTAGGATTTTCAGTAAATTGTTGAGATAACAGTGGGTAGTATATTGTTTTCAATATTAGAAGGAAATTTTTCAACATTCTACCATTAAGTATGATATTGTCTATAATTTGGAAGTTTCCTTCTATTTCTATTTTGTAAGTTACCATGAATAAATATTTGATTTATCAAATTTTTTTCTGATATCTACCATATGATTTTCTCTATTATTCTTTTGAGGTGGTGATTAATTTTACAATGTCAAATCCAACTTGAAATCCTGGAGTAACTCCAATTTTGTCATGATGTGTTCTGATATTTTTTAATCCATTTTTACCTTGTTTCTGGATTGCTAATAACTTTTAGGATTTTGCAGCTATGTTCATTAAGAAAAATAAGTCTAAGTTATCCTTTCTGGGATCAACCAGGTTCCATTGACCTCATAAAAATAGTTAGAAAATATTACCTTTTTAAAATTTGAAGGAAGGAGATTTATCCAGATTCATGCCATTTATTCCTTAACTATTTGTTGGACATTGTAATCAAGTCCATCTAGTCCTGGAATATTTTGTGGCCAAGATTTTAGTTACAATTTTAATTTTTATAGGTTATTCAGATTCTCTACTTTTATTTTCAGTTTTGGTACATTATGTATTTCTCGGTCAGAATTTAGTAATTTTATCCAAATTTAGTAATTAGCATAAGTTGCTCATATTTCTCTGCTTTTTAGGCTAACTTTTTATTCTTACTCTTAGTTTATTATGCCATTTCAGTTTTTCTTCTTTTTCTCCAATGGTTTTGCCAAGATCAATTTTATTAGATATTTCAAGTAAAAACTTTTGGCTTTTTAAATTCTCTTTATTTATGTGTATTTATTGTCTGTTTATTCATTTTAGTCCTTTATTATTTCCTTTTTTCTTCTTTCTTTAGATTTATTTTCTAAGTTTTTTTCTATTTTCTCAGGGTTTTTTTTTTTTTTCCCTTGGCTCATAGCATTTCATTTTTCTTCTTTTTCAATATATACATTTAAACCAATAAACTTGTCTCTAATTTGCATCCCCAAATTTAGTATTTCCGTGAGCAGATAGCTCAAAACAATTTCAATTGTAACTTTTTTTTGGACACTTAGATTATTTAGATGTGCATTTATTAATTTTCAAACATTGGGATTTTATAGTTATCTTTTTGTGACTGTTTCCTATTATAATCTGCTGTGGTCATGATTCATAATTGATAATTCATGATTTAGATCATTGAGATTTGGTATAGCTTATATGTATGATCCAACATATAGTCAACTTTTACACGTGTCACATACATTTGAAATGAATTTGGACTCTGGCTGTTAGGTACTGCACTCTATGCAAGTAAATTGGTGGTGGTTGTCTCTAAGCCATTTCAGACTTTTGCCAACCCATGGACTTCCAGGCTCCTCTGTCCATGAGATTTTCCAGGCAAGAAGACTGGAGTGATTGCCATTTCCTTCTCCAGGGGATCTTCCCGACCCAAGGATCACACCAGAGTCTTCTGCATTGTAGGTGGATTTTTACCACTGAGCCACCAGGGAAACCTATACGGGTCAATTCAGTTCAGCAGCTTAGTTTTGTCCAACACTTTGCGACTCCATGGACTGCAGCACACCAGACTTCCCTCTCCATCACCAACTCCTGGAGCTTGGTCAAACTCATGTCCATAGAGTTGATGATGCCATCCAACCTTTCTCATCCTCTGTCATCCCATTCTCCTCCTTCCTTCAATCTTCCCCAGCATAGGGGCTTTTGCAGTGAGTCAGTTCTTTACATCAGGTGGGCAAAGTATTGGAGCTTCAGCTTCAGCTTCAGCATCAGTCTTTCCAATGAATATTCAGGACTGATTTCCTTTAGGATGGACTGATTTGATCTCCTTGCAGTCTAAGGGACTGTCAAGAGTCTTTTCCAGCACCACAGTTCAAAAGCATCGATTCTTTGGCAATCAGCTTTCTTTATGGTCCAATTCTCACATCCATACATGACTACTGGTAAAACCATAGCTTTGACTAGACAGACCTTTGTCAGCACAGTAATGTCTCTGCTTTTTAATATGTTGTCTAGGTTGTTCATAGCTTTTCTTCCAAGGAGCAAGCATCTTTTAATTTCATGGCTGCAGTCACCATCTGCAGTGATTTTGAGCCCAAGAAGATAAAGTCTATCACTGTTTCCACTGTTTTCCCATCTATTTGCCATGAAGTGATGGGATCAGATGCCATGAGCTTAAATTTTTTGAATATTGAGCTTTAAGCCAGCTTTTTCACTTCTCTTTCACTTTCATCAAGAGGCTCTTTAGTACCTCTTCACTCTCTGCCATAAAGGTGGTGTCATCTGCATATCTGAGGTTATTGATATTTCTCCCTGCAAACTTGATTCCAGCTTGTGCTTCATTCAGCCTGGCATTTTGCATGATGTACTCTGCATATAAGTTAAATAAGCAGGGTGACAATATACAAGTCAATTAGGAAATTGTTAATCACATGAAAGTGAAAGTTGCTCAGTCGTGTCCAACTCTTTGCAACCCCATGGACTATACAGTTCATGGAATTCTCCAGGCCAGAATACTAGAGTGGGTAGCTGTTCCCTTCTCCAGAGGATCTTTGTGACCCAGGAATTGAACTGTCGTCTCCTGCATTGTAGGCAGTTTATTTACCAGCTGAGCTACCAGGGAAGCCCCTAATTCAGATCTAATAATTGGTTCTTAGGAAGCAAAAAAAATCAATATGTATTACAGTGGTCTATGGCCCTCCAGTGGAGAAGGAAATGGCAACCCACTCCAGTGTTCTTGCCTGGAGAATCCCAGGGACGGGGGAGCCTGGTGGGCTGCCGTCTCAGGGTTCGCACAGAGTCTGACACAGCTGAAGCGACCCAGCAGCAGTAGCAGCAGCATGGCCCTCCAGAGAGACTCAGTACATTAACAGATGTATAGTGTATATGGTATTAAAATCTTTTGGAAGGAAGTGATTAGAATAAACAAATCTAAAAAGTCTCCTTAAGGAAATAGGATGATAGTGGAAAAAAAGGATGACAGATGCTTAGTTAGATACAAATTTAGAACTATTATATCATCATGGTAAATTGAAACCTGTCTTGTAATGAGACCCAGTTTTTTTTTTTTTCTATTAACGATTTTGCCTTCAAGTCAACTTTAAAATCTATACAACTAGCTTTCTGTTAGCTAGTGTCTGTGTGACTTCTCTCTCATTCTCTAAATTTAAAATTTTCTATATGTTTGTGGTTTAGATATCTCTTTTTACAAGCATCAGATAAGTAAATATTGTTTTATTATACAGTCTGGTATTTTTCTTTTCAGTGGGGTATTTAATCATTTTATATTTAATGTCTTAATAATATGTTTGGATTTAAATATGCTGACTTACTATGCTATTTGCCTTTCCTGTTCTATATTTCTTTTCGTCTCTTTGCTCTCTTTTGGATTGAATGTATTTGTAATTTCATTGCCCTTTTCCTATTAACTTGTTATTTTTACATACTTTTACCTTATCTTACTGGTTACCATGAATGTTACAAGAGGTGTCTTCGCCCTAATCAAAGTACAATGCAAATTAGAACTTTTATCACTTTGTGGGAAACTTGAAAACCTTAGAATGAATGCCTTAACTACTTATGTGCTTCTTTTGAATTCTCTGTTATTTTTAGGTATTTAATTTTATATAATTTAAATTCCACAATAATTATTGTTATTATGGTTTCATATAGTCTTATATATTCTTCATTTCTTCCTGCATCTTTGAGATTACATATAGGATTTTCTTTAGTGTAGTAATAATTTGGTCCAGTTTTGTTTGTTTGTTTGTTTGTTTTTGTCTGAAATGTATTGACTCTTTTTCTAATATGTACTTTTCCTGGAAAGAAAATTCTAAACTGGTAATTCTCTTCCCCCACTTTAGGATGTTATTGTCGTATAACTTACTGTTTCTGTTGATGCCAGAAAATAGTCTATTTTAAAATTTATTTTTAATTGAAGGATAATTGCTTTACAAAGTTGTGTTGGCTTCATAACAATGTGAATCAGCTTTAAGTACACATGTATCTCCTTCCTCTTGAGTCTCTCCCCCACCTCCGCATTCCATCCATCTAGGATGTCACAAAGCACCGCGCTGAGCTCCCTCTTATACAGCAGCTTCCCACTAGCTATCTGCTTTACACATGGTAGTGTATATACGTCATTGCTACTAGTCGTTTAAAAGCAAACTGTCCTTTTTTAAAAAAACTATCTGTAATTCTTTCTTTATAGCTTTGATTTCCAGTAGTTTTACTATGATTGCTTAAGTGAGGTTTTCTTTGTATTTATTATTATATTTTCATATAATATATATTTTTATTATATGATTATGATGATGATGGTATTATCAGCTTCTAGATCTCTGACAAAATTCTCAATTTTGTCTATCATATCCTTGTATATATTATATGTATTATTTTGAAGTCTTTGTTTTATTTATATCATGTCTGTATCTATTGTCCTTTAGTGTTCCTGATGGGTTCACATTTCTTGCCTTTCATATGTTTGGTTATTTTTGAATAAGTACTGGACATTACATATAAAAACTATGGAGATAACTAGAGGCCTAGTGTGATATTCTCTTTCACCAGATAGTATTTACATTTGCTTCTGCCAAGTTACTGGTGGTGTTAATAGTCCTGATTGTCTTAACCTGATTTTGTGTTGAATGAACATATATGATGTGCTTATAACAGTGGCTGGCACATACTAAGTAAGTACTATGTAGCTATCTTTTTTTTTCCTTTCATTGCTTTCTTAAAAAGATATGGAAAGATGCATTAAAAGACCCCAGTATGAACCAGAAGTAAATTCTTAATATGTTACAATTTAATTGTCTTTTATATCTGAAATAAATTTAAAAATGAGAAGTTGTAATCAAATCATAAGCTAAATAGATAAAGATAAGTATGTGTTTACCTCCCATATTTCACTATAAGCAGTACTATAACCATTACATAGATGTTTACAACAAAGAATTACAATTGCATCAGTGCAATTACCTTATTTTATAACTATTATTTGCCAGTAGTATTTTGACAAATATTATCATTTTGGAGGTTGTTAATATCCTAAAGAGAACTTGGGGGTTAAATAACTATTTGTTAATAGACAATTTTTCATCTGCAATGCATATTTCCAATCAAGGATATCTACCAAAATGTATCACTTAAGTCTTGATTTATGGCCTTTATGCACAGAAACTAATGTTATCTTATATAGTTGCTGTTCAGTCGCTAAGTTGTGTGCAACTGTTGGCGATCCCTTGGACTGTGGCACAGCAGGCTTCCCAGTCCTTCACTGTCTCTAAGAGTTATATTATTTAGTAGTTGATATGAATTAGCTACCATGAGCTATTAGCAACTTTCATTATCCATTTTTCACAACTCCTAGTTCCACTCAAGGAAATCTAATATCTCTGAATAAGACATTGTGTGTTAGTCCTTATGTGTTGTAAACACTTAAATATTTTATTTTCAGTACAATAGCTATGTCTTGTGGAATGAGCAAAATATCACTCAAATCAGTTCAGTTCAGTTGCTCAATTGTGTCCAACTCTTTGTGACTCCGTGGACTGCAGCACACCAGGCTTCCCTCTCTATCACCAACTCCTGGAACTTGCTCAAACTCATGTCCATGGAGTCAGAGATGCCATCCAACGTTCTCATCCTCTGTCATCCCATTATCCTTTCTTCAATCTTCCCCAGCATCAGGGGCTTTTGCAGTGAGTCAGTTCTTTACATCAGGTGGCCAAAGTATTGGAGCTTCAGCTTCAGCATCAGTCTTTCCAATGAATATTCAGGACTGATTTCCTTTAGGATTGACTGGGTTGATCTCCTTACAGTCCAAGGGACTCTCTAGAGTCTTCTCCAGCACCACAGTTCAAAAGCATCGATTCTTCAGCAGTCAGCTTTCTTTATGGCCCAATTCTCACATCCGTATATGACTCCTGGAAAAACCATAGCTTTGACTAGACAGACCTTTGTCAGCACAGTAATGTCTCTGCTTTTTAATATGCTGTCTAGGTTGTTCATAGCTTTTCTTCCAAGGAGCAAGCGTCTTTTAATTTCATGGCTGCAGTGATTTTGGAGCCCAAGAAAATAAAGTCTGCCACTGTTTCCACTGTTTCCCCATCTATTTGCCATGAAGTGATGGGACCAGATGCCATAATCTTAGTTTTCTGAATGTTGAGTTTTAAGCCAACTTTTTCACTATTCTCTTTCACTTTTATCAGGAGGCTCTTTAGTTCTTCTTCACTTTCTGCCATAAGGGTGGTGTCATCTGCATTTCTGAGATTATTGATATTTCTCCCTGCAAACTTGATTCCAGCTTGTGCTTCATCCAGCCTGGCATTTCTCATGATGTTCTCTGCATGTAAGTTAAATAAGCAGGGTGACAATGTACAGCCTTGACGTACTCCTTTCCCAATTGGGAACCAGTCCATTGTTCCATGTGTGGTTTTAACTGTTGCTTCTTCATTTGCACACAGACTTCTCAGGAGTTGGGTAAGGTGGTTTGGTATTCCCATCTCTTTAAGAATTTTCCACAGTTTTTTTGTGATTCACACAAAGACTAGCATAGTCAATAAAGTAAAAGTAGATGTTTTACTGGAATTCTCTTGCTTTTTCTATGATCCACTGGATGTTGGCAATTTAATCTCTTTTTTCTCTGCCTTTTCTAAATCCAGCTTGAGCGAATTCTCGAAGTTCTTGGTTCGCATACTGCTGAAGCCTAGCTTGGAGAATTTTGAACATTACTTTACCAGAGTGTGAGATGAGTACAATTGTTCTAATTATTATTCAAATAGTTGCAAACAAAATACTATAACCAGGATTAAATTTAGCTAAACTAGAGTCAATGTGTGGTCTAGTTATTGAAAACCAGGTTTTTGGTGTTTTGTATTTATCTGTTGCTTCTGGCAGTTTGTTGGCTTTTCTTGGGCATTTGTGTTTTTCTAGTACTGCTTTATGCAGATTTTCCAGTGCTGGGTTATCTTTGGAGCCCAGGTGAGCTTGAAGTTATAGCTAATAAATGCAAAGTGTCCCAGGTCCTTAACCTAGAGTCTAATCATTAAATTATTTACAAGCAATTTTAAAATAGCTTGAACAAATATATTTTAGAGAAAAAACCATAAACAGTTAAGAAAAATATGCTTGAAATATCCCACTTTGTTGATTTGCTTTTGAATAAATGTATATTTCTAGTTTTCTAATGTCATTTTTTTTTCAAAATAGAAATTTTAAAAATTGAAATTTAAAGAGAATCGAGGTTTAATGATTTTCAAGTGTATCACTGAATGTATGCTAAAGCATATTAAACTAAAACATATTAATAAGTGGTATGTTTTCTAAAATGTGCTATTTTGAATTGATACCATCATTCATTACAGGTAATAGAAAAGAAAGAAAATTGACTTAATATTTAGGCCAAAAGACTAAGCTTTATGTGTTACTCCATGAATTTTTAAACTGAGAAGACATTTTTAGCTTTAGCATGTTATAGAATAATAATGAGGACTTATTACAAACTTGTGTAACTAGCAGTTTTGCACAATTTTTAATTGCAAATTCTTGTTAAAAGGTACATGAGTAAGTTGTTCTGTTTCCAGCACAAATATTTAGTTTTTTCCTTAAAGAAATCAAAAAAGAATTTATAAATAAATTTTAAACTAATTTAATACATTGAATTTAAATTTTTAAAAAATTTATAAACCTGTTAATTTTGACCTGCATTTAGGTTATTCATGCAATCTTGAGTAAGCAAGATGACTTCAATTATTTTCTAACTGTGAAAAAAAAATTAGAATTCCAGGCTAGGAGGGGTTTTTTTATGTATGGCTGAGTTTAGTGCAACATTCTCTACATCCTTGCTCTTGTCCTGAGCCAAGGACAAGATGGTTCTGCTTGATGCCAAGATGGTCATACACATCTTTTGCCTCTGGTCAAGCTAGTGTTTAAATCTGTTAACCTATCAAGGGTTTCCATAGTAGCTCAGATGGTAAAGAATCTGCCTGCAATGCAGGAAAACTGAGTTTGATCCCTGGGTTGGGAAGGTCCCTTGGAGAAGGAGATGACTACCCACTCTAGTATTTTTGCCTGGAGAATTCCATGAACAGAGAAGCCTCTTGGGCTACAGTCCATGGGGTCGCAAAGATTTGGACAAGACTGAGTGATTAACATTACTACTATCATCCCTATTAATGCCTATATTTTACCAAGAAACAGACCTGATGAATCAGTAGGTAGAGACAATTTAAAAGGAATATTGGTTAGGGGACTTCCATGAACACCCAAAACTGTAATATGGTGACTCTTTGACTTCCACATCATGCATAAGTAGCATGAGATCCGTGCCCAGTATTCAATCATAAGTTAATTCTTACATGAACTTAACTGAGATTTAATTTTAGGCCAAATATTTTAAAATTTCTCTTGTTTAGCTTGGCCTAGATGCCTTAAATATGCTGGCTCAATTATTATTATTTTACTTTTAATAATGAATAATTATTATTTTAAAAATAAAATAATATTTTATTATTATCATAAGAGCATCAGATAAAAAATCAGATATACAAGTTCATGTACATATGTGTGTGTCCATGTGACTATAGATAGTTATATAAATATAGGTACAGATATAGCTAAAGTATTTGTGTGTGTATATACAAGTACACATATGCAAGTATATAGCCAGATGCTGACTGACACATAATATTATTGCTTTAATTAAGATAATCTATGTTTACAAGTAATTGTGTTAGATATTAGAACTGGGATTGGTCTAGACTTCTATTGATGGGAAATATAGGATGTGCACATATAACAAACTGTTAATTGGTCCAAAACTTTAATATCTTATATTCAGGAGCACTATGGTCTTGAGAAAAATTCTAATTTCTGCTTAAATCTCTAAATATCCTCAGAAGATCTCTGATATATGGGTGTAATTGTCCCCTTTTGACTGCACACTGTGACTCCCATTAATTAAATAACTAACCTATGGTCACTATTTCTAAATGACAGAACCAGGATTCATTGATGCAACGATCAGGTATTTGGAGCCTAATGTGGTATAGGGACTGGGGATATAAAAGTAGAAGAGAGGAACTCTACATCTCCATGGAGCTTGCATTCTAGTGAGAGAAGCCTGAGAGTTAACATGTAAGCAAGTACATAAAACAGATCATTTCAGATATTGCTAAATGCTATGAAGAAATAAAGCAGGGTGTTGAGATGTCTTGTTGCTGGCAGTAGAGATGCAAGTGTGTAACTGGGAGGTCAGTGGAGTCTTATCTGTAACTGAGATAATAAAATGGATACAGCCATGCAAAGACCTGGAAGAGGAGTGATCCAGGCGAAGGAAAGAGCAAGAGCAAAACTCCAAGAACAAAATAAAAATTCACTGTTTGAAAGACAGAAGGGTCAGGGCTGCTGGAGCAAGATGAGATTCTAGGATGAAAGGAGAAATGTGGGTCGAGCTAAGCAAGCCCCAGACCATGTGCACCTCCACAGGCATGGTCTGAATTGTACCCTTCTCACAGTGAATGGGGAAGCCCACCAAAATGAAGGAGACAGGAAAGAGATCCAACTGATTAGTGCTTTAAAATGATGACACTGGCTCCTGTACAAAGAATGGACCGTTCAGGCTGGGGTATAGAAGCCGTCATGGGTGGCTGTGAGTTACTTACTGCAGGTGATGAGCAGGAAAGGTAACCTGGCTTGGGTCAGAGAGAGTGGAGTATGGTTAGTGTTCAGATGAGAGTATCTGACAGTCTAGTGGATAGGAATGAATAGTAGATGGGCTCCAAAGGAGAAGTAGCGGGGCACAGTGCTTATGATCCCAAATTCTGGAGCCAGGCTCCCTAGGTTTACATTCTGGCTCAGTCTCCTACCAGCTTTGTAACCTTGTACAAGTAACCTTGGATAAATAAGCTGTTCTCCAATTTGTAAAATTGGAGGAAGAAGCTAACTGTGCCTTCCTTACAGGATTGCTGTACAGACTTACTGTGTGTGTGTATGTGTCTCTTTGTGTATGCACACTTAGAACTGGGTTCAGTAGTCAGTACTATGTATTTTGTGTACATATCAATTAAATAAAGAACAATTGATGAAGTCTAGATTCTTGGCTTGCATCACTGCATGTACTATTGATGAGATGTGGAAGACTGGGGGAAGATGAAGATGGAGAAGGGAGGTGCAAGAGGAAGGTATGAGTGCTGTTTAGGACATATTAAGTTTGAGATGCAGGGCTGAGGGAGAGCTCAGAACTGAACTTAGATCTGTCAGTACAGATGCTATTTAAAGCCTTCGCACCAGATGAGATCACCGAGAAGGACAATGTAAATAGGAAGAGGGTGGCGGACTAAGCCTTCCACCAGTATCCAGATGTCGGGAAGGGAGAGGAACTGGGAAAGGGTTCAAATGCATATACTTCTGGGTTTTACATGGTGCTGTCCATATTGTTGGAGCCTTGCCAGAGCTTGTGCTCCAGAAGACTCCGTAGGCATGAAAGCCTCTTTATACATTCCTAGTAGGAAGAGACTAAGGCTCCCACCTTGAACCCCCAACATACAAATTTTCCATACATACTTGAGTGGAGCACAGAGAAACTGTGGTATAAATACACTGCTCCATGTTTCCTCTTAGATGTTTTTAGCATAATCATAGTTATATATGGCCCCTAATGAGAGCTCGGTTGCTTTAAATTGTGCCATTATTATATATTTTCCTTCATATGAAAGGATATTGCTGTTGTTCAGTTGCTAAGTCGCGTCCAACTCTTTGAGACCCCATGGTCTGCAGCACTCCAGGCTTCCCTGTGCTTCACTGTTTCCCAGAGTTTTCTCAAACTCATGTCCATTGAGTCGGTAATGCCATCCAACCATCTCACTCTCTGTTGCCCTGTTCTCTTCCTTCCCTCAATCTTTCCCAGGATCAGGGTCTTTTCCATTGAGTTGACTCTTTGCATCAGGTGGTCAAAGTACTGGAGCTTGAGCCTCAGCATCAGTCCTTCCAATGAATAGTCAGGGTTGATTTCCTTTAGGATTGACTGATTTGATCTCCTTGCAGTCCAAGGGACTCTCAAGAGTCTTCTCCAAAACCGCAATTTGAAGGCATCAATTCTTCGACTCTCAGCCTTCTTTATGAAAAGATGGCACCTCCAATTTACAAAGACATGATTTATGAATGTTTTTGTTTTGATATAGAAGTATAGAACTGGCAAAAATCATTCCCTAGGCACTATGCTGCTGCTGCTGCGAAGTCGCTTCAGTTGTGTCTGACTCTGTGCGACCTAGGCACTATATTATATACTTATGACACTTTGATTTCCAGTCAACCCGTAAAGCCTATGTAAGTCACAAGGATGTGAAATCACTGTGCCAAGAACACGTAGGCACTGAACAACACAATGAACAGAGTTTATGGAAATACTTGTTTCAGTTTCTTAAGACACCAGGCACACATTTTCTTCTCCTTCAAGTAAGGATAGAGGGTTGCCTATTGGTAGAGATGGCAGTGGCAGAGAAAAGCACTCCCATGACCATGGTCACTTACGTATAAGATATATCAGTGGTTGTAGAAAACACAGATGTATGAATTAAGAAGAATGCTGAGGAAAGATAGAAAAATCAAAATCTAGCCTTAGCTTTGGCATTCACCGGTGCTGTGATCCCAAGGAAGTAACTAACTGTTGACTCAGTTTCCACTTGTTTTTGAACTCATAGTGTTATTGGAAGAATAGACTGATATATACATGTGTATATATATGTAAAATATGTATTCATGAGTGGAAATGTGGAGTAGAAAAATCCAAATAACTCAAGTATTTTGTATCATTGTTTTTGTCTTATAGTCTCATACCATCTCTTTATTTTTTCCAAGCTTATTTATTTTTAATTGAAGGAAAATTACTTCATAATATTGTGTTGGCCTCTGCCATACATCAACATGAGTCAGCTATAGGCTCTTTGTTTATTTTGATTCATGATCTTTAGGGAAATATCAATGGCTGGATTTTAATATTGTGGAATGATAATATAAAAAAATGAATTTGAAAGAAAACAACTAATTCCAACAATTCATAATAAGTTCTATTCATAATAACATTGTGATTAGGTCATCTCATTAGCTCTTCCAATTTTTCATAACAGATGCCTCAGTGAGCTGTCAAAAAATGACCTAATTCCAGCTTTCTTAAGGGCTTGAGTGCTTGCAGAGAGGAGCAGTTGCCTTAGAAAGTTTTTTCTTATGTAAATATAATCAGTAACATCCTTATAATTTACCTCTGGAAAGCAATCTAGAATTTCATTACAAATAAATATTTAGCATTTCACTGCTGCTCCATATGCTAAGCCAGGAAGTATTCCTGTTTAAGATTTAATAATTTTATCAGTGACTTTCCAATGACACTGCTTGAACTTTTTTCGTACAGTAACATCCACACCATAACTCTGCTGCTGTCTTTTAAAGGATACTTTCGATTTCATGTAAGATACTAGCAGACAAAAAGCATACAGATAAAAATATTTGTGCCATACAATATGTATAGCTTAATGATGAATACAGTCATCAAAGACAGGTGTGCATAGAATGTTTTAAAAAGGTTAGAAATAGGAGGTTTCGTTTTTTTTTTCTGTCTGATTAGTGCCCTTTGCTTCAAGACAACAGAAGGAAATCCAACTTTGTGGATTCTCGTACTTAAAGAAGTCTCACAGGACAAATCCATTCCATGTTAAAGTGGGGCCTCTTAGATAAAGACTACCAAGAACTGTGTAAATGCATTAATTGACGTCTACCCCACTAGTTTCACCTGGAATCTCATTTCTCCATCCACTTACTTGGCTTTTGGTCAGTTCATACATAACACATTGCACTCTGTTTAATTGCACACTCAATAATTAGTGTGCATGTGAACTTTGGAAAACATAACCTGAGTTAATACTACTATTTACATATCACTATGGAGTGAATGTGCTACATTTTCATTTCATCACATCCAGATCTTTCACTTAAATTCTGTTTTTGAAAACCTCACAATCAGATTACAATTATCTGGGACTAAGGATTTTTCTCAGATAATTTTATTTTATGAATAAAAAAAGGGTTATGTGTAGCAGCACCATTTTTGTGTTTGGGTGTATTGTCTAATGTATTAGTATTTTGACCATCTGATTTAAATTAATTTTCTGTAATTCTTCTTGTATTAATGAATACATTTTGCAAGCCCTGAAAAGTTCACTCTGGTTCACATACACAATTGCTCACTACAAAAAAGCTGTCAGATTATTGTACTTACCCTGAAGATAGAAGGACAGATCAGAGACCAAAACAGATCCAGTGATCTAGCAGTAAATGGCAACAATTATTTCATCTCCTTTACCCTTCTCTACCATGAGCTTGTAAACTTCCTCCTCAGAACACACATCTGAATTTCTGAACCATCAACAAAAACAAAATGACATGATAGAAGCAAATATTAAGAATGGGAGTAAAGATATTTTCCCTGTACTTTCAAGTGACCCTTAGTTTCTAGAAATTTTGGAGTCAACATTTGAGACCAAAGATAATCTCAAAATTTTTTTCACTGAAATAATATAGTGTGCCATGACTATTTTGATTATGGACAGTTTTTTTTTTTTTTCTAAATTGTTTTTGAAGGATTCTTCAGTGTTCTTTTACTGAGATCTTTAATAAAGTATGATATAGTTCTGAGAATTTCACTAATTCTGGAGAACAGGTCCTTTAAAACAGTAGTGGAATTTATTGGCTATATGAACTAGGCACATATGATTTATTTTGGTGGACATTATTTTGTTGTGATCATAGAAGCAATATAAACATGTAACTTGAAAAATATGAAAATGTAAATACTGATAATCATTTTAACACTTCATAGACCTAGATATTTTTCTTTACTAAAAAAGCTTCCTTTTTTTTAATTGCCAAGATTTTAAATGTATAGAAAAGTATAGAAGATGATGATGATGTGACAGACATCTGTATACCCACCACCTAACTCAGCTATAAGATATTTATTTAACAAATATTTATTGAAAACTGCTAAACTAGACATTGTTCTAGGCACTTGTAGATTCAGCGGGGAGTGAACTAAACAGTGGGGGAGCACAGACAATAAATAAAATGCATGTGTAAAAGATGATAGCTGGTTATAACTGCTGTACAAAGCAGGAGAGCAGGGAAGATGGTTGAGGGATGTGGGGAAGTTGATATGAAAATCTAAATAGGGTGCTTGAAAGATCCCACTGAATTAGTGACTTTACAAAAGACATGAGACGAGCTAGGAGAGTGAACCATGCAGATATCTGGGGAAACAATGTTCTAGGCAGAGGGCACAGCAAGGCCAGTGCCCAGAGGTGGGGGCGTACCTGAGATGTGGAGCTTCTATTATTTCTTTCTTTTCTTCCTGATTAATTTCTGTCTTTATTCCAATGGTTTTCCTTCTTCTACTGACTTTTGGTTATTCTGTTGTGAGTTTTAACCTTTCTTCCTAATTTATACAATTCAAACTAGAAATTTCCCTCCAAGTACCTTTTTAGCTGGAGTCCTTAATCTTTGAACTCTGATACGTTCATTGTGGTTTCTAAGTATTTTGTAAATTCTATGGTTTACATTCTATTCAATAATGATTTAGAAGTGGTTATTTTAAATTTCTAAGTGTGGAAGCTGAAAAAGAGATGGTTCTCTTTTATTGTTGTCTAAAATCGATGCACTGTGTTCAGGGAATGCTGCTTATGTAAAATGATTCTTAGATACTGTTTGATTTTTTGAGTTTTGAGACTTACTTTGTGGCTTAAGTTGCTAATTTTTGTGGAAAAAATCATTATGAGAAAGAAAAGAATATATTTTCTGTACTTGTTGGAACGGTGTTTATATAAAGTCATCAGCTGGAGCCTGTTAACTGTGTTGTCAAAATGGTCTATTCCCTTAACTAGTTTTCTGACTATGAATCAATGACAGCCCCAAGTATGTTACCATCGCCTGCTGTAATTATGGATTTGTGAATTTCTCCTTGTATTTCTGTCAATTTTTGCTTTGTACACTTAGAGGTTTGCCTGGTAAGTAGATGAATGTTCAAAGTATTCCTGGTGATTGTTACTTTTCTGTCATGACGTCTATCCCATCTAATATTATAATATTAATAATATTTTATAATATTCTAATATTAAAATCTGCTATTCTGTTTCTCTTTGGGTTTCTGTTTTCCTGAAATATCTTTTTTTTATCTTCTTACTTTCAGCATTTCTGTAAGTGCATATTTTTGGTGTTTCTCTTTAGATAACATAGCTGAATTTTTTTTAACTAGGTTTCAGATTCTATGTCTTTTGTCAAGTTAAATCCATATATACATTACATTTTATTTATTCAGTTTTAACTTTGGTTTTCATTCATTATAGTTTTTTGTTATTTCTTACTCTTCTGCTTTCTACTGGATGGATTTGAGGGGTTTTTTAAATTAAAATATAGTTGATTTACAATGTTGTATTAGTTTCAGGCATACAGCAAACTGATTCAATTTTTTTAAGATTATTTTCATTATAGGTTATTACAAGATGTTGAATATAGTTGCCTGTGCCATACAGTTAAATCTTTGTTGCTTATCTATTTTATATATAGTAATTTGTATCTATTAATCCCATATTCCTAATTTATCCCAATGCTCCTCTCCCCCTTCCCCCTCTTCCACCAGATTTTAGTGTTTTTAATTCATTTTCCCTCTACTAGTCTGGAGATTAGACTTTTCGTTTTTTATGATTTCAGTGATTACCCTTAAATTTTTTAACATTCACACTAAAGTTAAAATCAAAGTGAATTAATATTTATTCAGTATCCCCATCACATCCCAGAATAATGTAAGGAATTTACTTAAATCATCTTAACTCAAATTATGTCCATATACATTCCAATTGTGTTATTTTATCTATCATTTGAACTCTGCTGCTGCTGCTGCTAAGTCGCTTCAGTCGTGTCTGACTCTGTGCGACCCTAAGTCATTATTTAAAAAAAATTTTTTATAGTAAATGCTTATTTAAATTTACTTGTGGTTTTCAACATTTCGCAACAGTTTCCTACAGCTCATTCCTTCTTTTCAAGTTCACATTCTTTCTTTGAGGATCAGTAAGTGGTAAATACTTTCAATGTTTAGACTGAAAATATTCTTTTTAATCCTCACTCTTGCGTGATGATTTAATAGGATATAGAATTCTCTGAGTATGAGTCATTTTCTCTCAACACTCTGAAGATAATATTCTGTTGCATTCTAGTTGCTAGTGTTGCTGATAATTTTTTCTGTGAGTCTAATTGTAGTTTCTTTGTGGTACATAGTCTTTTCTGGTTTAGAAAAGAAAACTTTTAAGGTTTTCTCTCCTGTCTGTTCAGGTCCTATGCAAAGCACATTCCAAGACAGAATTAGAAATACAAAGAATTTCTTGGGAAAAATGGATAAAGGGCCACAGTAGCAGGAGTAGATGGCGAAAACTTTCAAACCATAATACAGATCTGATGCTGCAAAAGGCATTTGGTGTAGGAAGAGGTAGCCTGCAGGGCAACTCTGAGAGCCTTGGTCAAGCTTGTAGGGATCTCTTAAATTGGAGGAGTTTGGCATTGGACCAGAAAGGTTCAAGTGTGGTACCCGCATTGTGCCCCACACTGGCTAAGAGCCGACTAGGGAGAGCGTGGCCTCCCAGTGACCACTGCTGTAGAGCCTGAAGGTGCAGCCACTGCTGGCTGTCAGCGGATGCCCTGCTGGGGGCAGGTTCTTTCTCTCGGGACCAGAATTGAGGGCTGCTGCACTCCGTCTTTCCTATCCTGCAGGCTCACTAAACATCTAGGTTTACTTCTACCTTTTTTCAGACTCTTATTTCTCCTAGCCTACATTTCACGTATGCCATCAAATCTGTTTCAATTTCAGCCAGACTTTCTTTGAAAACTGTTATCTACTACCCTGTCTCAGTCTTGAACATCTGTGACATATATATGTTCCACATTCCTGTTCCATTATCCATTTTTCTCAAACACTCTTCCATATTTACCATATCTTTGTGCACTAGACTTTATTGTAAACAAGGGCTTCCCTGATAGCTCAGTTGGTAAAGAATCTGCCTGCAATGTAGGAGATCCTGGTTTGATTCCAGAGTTGGGAAGATCCCTGGAGAAGGGAAAGGCTACCCACTCTGGTATTCTGGGCTAGAGAATTCCATGGATTGTATAGTCCATGGGGTCACAGCGTCGGACATGACTGAGCGACTTTCACTTCACTTTATTGTGAACACTGTCCTTAAATTTCTCTTCCAGTTCCATAATCTTTTGCTGCTGCTGCTGCTAAGCCACTTCAGTCGTGTCCGACTCTATGCGACCCCATAGACGGCAGCTCACCAGGCTCCACCGTCCCTGGGATTCTCCAGGCAAGGACACTGGAATGAGTTGCCATTTCCTTCTCCAATGCATGAAAGTGAAAAGTAAAAGTGAGGTCTCTCAGTCGTGTCTGACTCTTCATGACCCCATGAACTGCAGCCCACCAGGCTTCTCCATCCATGGGATTTTCCAGGCAAGAGTACTGGAGTGGGATGCCATTGAGCTAGGTTTAAAAGCCATATTTGAGCTTTCATCTTTAATTATCTTACTTCCCATCTTATTTTGAAAAATTTATCCATTCTTATGTCAGTGTCCTGTTACTTATTATTTTGCTCCTTTCATTTATCTCTAGTAATGTTTAGCCTACTTGTTTTATGGATTCCTTCAAAATGTTCCAATTCTCCTGTCTGCTGACTCTTTCTTGATTAATTTGCTTTCATTTTTATTGTACTTTTAATTGCTTAGCTTATATTCACCAGAGATTTATTTTTTCATATTTTACATGTTATGTGTTTTCTTCCGAACAGTGTCCTAGTAATTTTACCATTCTAGAGCCAGTCTGCACATTCATGTTTTACATATTACAATCCTCTACCATTCAAATACTAGGCTCAGGTCTTGTTTTTCCATTGCTCAGGTGAGTGTTCCTATATTCCCTTTATAACAAAAAGAAAAATTGGCTTGTTATTTCCCTGGAATGATGAGCCAAGAGACTTATTTCTCTTTTCCCTGAGGGACAGCCCAGGGTCATGCTAGCATAAGAGTTTCAGTTCTAGTTTTCTTCTGAATAGATACTAAAACCCCAGTCCTATGCTCTAGCTCTTACAAGTGAATAACTTCTTTCTTAGTTTTGGTTGCCCCAAAAGCAGGTCCTGAGACAAGGGCTCAAGGGCATACAGACCTTTTTGTGGGAGTACACAGAACCTCAGTAAGACAGAGACAAAGTGAGTGGGAGGAAGGTGAAGGAAACCAACAGAATGTGTTTTTAAGCCAGCTATGTCAGTGGATGATTAAAGTGGCAAGCTCAAGGAAATGGTTCAAAACACACGCCCAGGGACATCCCTGGTGGTTCCGTGTGAGGACTCTGTGCTCCCAGCGCAGGGGGCCCAGGTTCGACCCCTGGTTGGGAAACCAGATACCCACACACCACAACTAGGACCTGGCACAGCCAAAAAAATAAATATTTTTTAAAAACCCACATGCCTACAATTAACCCACCACAGAGGGTGAGGGAGTCAGTATATTTATATGTCATATCTGGGAAATCATTGAGTGAGGCTTACTAGGGCTGGGGGAGAAGGAGATACTATTCTCTGACATTTTCAACATGCCAAGGGCAATTAATCACAGCAGCTTCCAGACTTCTGGAGGAAGAAAGCTCAGAGTCAGAGATGTGGATCCTGGCCATCGAAGGCAGCAGGAGCACCTTAAGAGACCCGAGAGATACGGCCTGGGAGCTCACAGCATTTGCTGCAGCCTTCCGCTGCTTGCCACAGTTCTCCCATGACTGGAACACCTGGGATTAGCTTCCCTCTTCGCGCTGATGCTTAGCGACTTTTCTTTTTTCTTTATTCTTATGTTTCATAAGATATTTGCAACTTTTGTTTATTTTATCAAGCTTTTATTTTTTACATGTGTTTATAGTTGGAAAGAGGACCTAGGTCAGCTTTCCTGTTGTTGAAACATTACTCTAATATATTTAAATACACTCCTTAATTTTATAAAATAGAATCATACTAAATATATCATGATTTGCTCTCTTACTTAAAATAACTTTGACACTTTTTCCATAACCAGTTATATAGGTAGGTTTGCCTCATTCTTTTACATTTATTTCTCCAAATTCTTACAGTTAGATAATTTTTATAGGATGTCACTATTACAAAGTATGCAATAAACATTATTCTGCCTATATTCTTATATATTTAATGATAGTATGTCTCTGAATGAATTCATGGTACTTGAATTTATGAGTCAAACTTTTAGCACAGTTAAATTTTAAAAGATACTACTAAATCCACCTTGATTTTTTCTTTACCATTTTTAAAATTCTCACCCATAGCATATGAGGCTTTTTCCCTTATCCTTACCAACAATGTGTAATATCAATCATTTGACTCTTTGATGATCATATGAGTGAAAGTAATAGGTTACTTAATTTGTTTAATTTTCATTGTTAGTGAAGACAATTTTATATATTTCTGGTCATTGGTGTTCACTTCTATGACTTTTGCTCATATTTTTATAGGCCTTCTCATTTTCAAATTTGATTCACAAGAACTTTTTTATATTATGAACACTAGCTCTCTGTTCTATATCTTGAATATACTTTTTGAAGTTTGTGTTTCATTTTTTGAATTTGTTTATTGTGTTTTATTACCCATGTAAAATTTTCTGTAACCAGTTTCATCCATTTTGATTTTGTGGTTTCTCATTTCATATCATGCTTAAAGAAAAAAAAAAACCTTCTATAATTATTAATTATAAAAAATCTAAGCAGTTATTGAACACTCACTATGATCTGTATATACCATGGCATGAAGGAAAAGGACAAAGATGAATGAGAAGCCTTTTATTGCTTCAAAAAGTATCATATTAAATATAAAATATTTTGTTCTGTAGAAGGAATGAAGTAAATAGACCTTTTCCTCCTCTGCAAACAAACAAGGGAACAGATAACAACTCTCCAAACTTGTGTATCTTTTTTTTAAAGACATTCTTAAACCAGTCAAAACATCAACACATATAGTAAATAATAATATTTAGAAGTGATCAGCAAGAAAAGCCAGTCCTAGAACTCAAGGTCTGTTTATATACTGATACTCTAAAACTGTCAAACAGTGCCACTTCTTTATTAGCTGAGGCAAATTTGGCAGGACTTAAAAAAAAGAGTTAATGCCACCCCCCTTTTTGTTTTTGTTTTTTTTAATCAAGACTCATCTCAGTAACATTTTTTACACATTTACTACAATGACCAGGCCTTCCCCAGTGGCTCCGAGGTAAACAAATCCACTTTGCCATGCAGGATACATAGGTTCAATCCCTGGGTCAAGAAGATCCCCTGGAGAAGAAAATGGCTCCCACTCCAGTATTCTTGCCTAGAAAAATCCCAGGGACAGAAGAGCCTGGCAGGCTATAGTCCACTGGGTCTAAAGAACTGGACACAACTTAGCAACATGGCAACAGCGAACAACAGCTCTAATGACCAGATTGTGCTGCTGATGCAAAGGGACACTGTCTAAGACATAATCCCTCCCCTTAAGGAAAATGTCTGTATGGAGAGGCAAAATATTCATAAGTGAAACAAAGAATAATTTGAATAAAATAGTGTGGGACAGACCCTGTGTATATACACATACTGACAGCTTAGGAAAATGGTACTCAGTGGCTCTGTAGCAACTGACATACACTCAGTTGACAAATAGTTTTGTCAACTAAATTGACAAAATAGTTCAATACAGAGATTCCTTTTGTTGTAATTTGTAGACCATATTGACATTTTCAGACATAAAGAGCTTTTGGACAGTGGGAAAGATATTAATATACACAAGTTTTATATGTATTAAATTATGTAAAATATCTACCAAAAATGAAATGAATAAGGGTAACCCCAAAGTCTTGATTTTTTTTATTAATATGTGGAGCAGAACAGTGAGTAAGCTATGGAGGCAGATACCCTAGAAAAATCAATTATCTTTGTTTTTGTATGTGTACTAAAGCTCCATCCCACAAATCACATTCAGACGTTGCTGACACTCACCCCTCCTACTCTTGCCCAGACTGCCCCTCTTTGGCTTGAGTTGCCTGTCAACAAAACGGGATTCAGAGGGAAGATCTGAAGGAGAAAATGGTGGACTACAGATATTCCACCAAAGAGAAAATCTACTTGGAGAAGTCTCTGCTCTGGGCCACATATTTTGGAAGCAGAAATGCTGGTGTGCAGTTGAGGGGCTCGTGGGTTTATTCATCTAATAAACACTTACCAAATGTGTGCTATGAGCCAAGCACCATAGGTATAGATGGGTGGAATCAAGAATCACTTTGTAACCAGTTAGGAAGTGAAATGTCAGGCAAGAGTAGGCTAAACTGGAATGGTAAATTGGATGTGTGGAACTAAGGAAAACACCACAGACAGAATCTGATGGCGGGGAGAAGGTTTAAGATTGACAGTGAGAAAGCTGAAAATAAAACAGGATTAAAAGTAATGCTTGGAAGCTCCATCCACGAAGGAGTGAATTTGTCTTTATTTTTCTGTCCTGGAACTTAAGAAAAAAGAGAATTTGGAGCTGATCTTCCACTGGGCCCTAAAGTTGAAGAAGACAGAGGAAGTTAATGCCAAGTTTCCGACATAAAAGAAATCCTTCAGCAAAGGGGATTTCAAAGAACTTGGCTGAATAATTTCCATTTGGGGCTGGTAAGGAGAGGCAGAATTGCATTCAGGGGGTAAAACAAGCAGGAAGAAGGCAGTCGTCTGGATATTTTCTTTGCAATTTAGATACTACTAAAGCTCAGCAAATGAATAAACAAAATTATAAGTTTGCTAATAGTTACAATCCCAGAGATAATGAGGAGAATTTTTTTTCTTTTCTAAGCAAGAGTCATCTCAGGGTAAATCTTAGACCAAGTTTGGCTTTTGCACATTTTCCTCAATGTATTTCAGAGCTTGGGAGATACAGAGGTTCACAGAGAAGGGTATCCATCATTTCGTTTTATGACATTTCAATTTTGAAACTTGCAGGTGGCCTGTGCTATTTTATCAGGCTACATGGGGAGAAGGGCATATCTTTGAGAGAGCTTGTTTTAGAATCAGAATGTTGAATAAAGAAAATAAAAAGTCCAGTGCTAGTGTCTACATGCTAATATCCAGGTCCTGCAATATGTTTTTAATAGCAAATACCTTTTACAGTGTTCTTGTCTGGAGAATTCCATGGACATCGGAGCCTGGTAGGCTCCATGGGGTTACAAAGAGTTGGACAAGACTGAGCAACTATCATACACACACACACACACACACACACACACATATTGCAGTGATCTATAAATCTAGAGTGGCCATTGGCCTAAAGACCAGAGGGGTTATAGGCTAATAAAGTCAACTTTTAATATAAACAAAGCATCGTGCAGACCTCAGGATTCAATCTGTTAGCAAACCATTAGCAACTCTGGACTTTTCCCTTCTTTTTCTTTGTGCAATATGGGATTTTAGTTTGAGGAACTCAAAATATACTAGAAAAACGTAGTTGAAATAGCTGTGTAATTGAAATAATTGCCCAGTTCTTTGGTACATGATGTTTAAAAGCATTTGAAAATTTCTTTAAAATGAAGTTGAGGAAGACTTGCTTACTTTAACCTCCTTCATCCTCCTGCTGGCTTTAATTTGTAAAACAGGGTTAGAATAAGTGTACATTTGGCCTGTCATACCCACAGGTTCCACATTGCCGGATTCAGGCAACTGTGGATCAAAAATATTCCCCCCAAAAAATATGAGAAAGTTTCAAAAAAGCAAAACTTTAATTTGCCTCTGGCAACTATTTACATAACATCTACATTATATTTGCAACTATTTACATAGCATTTACATTGTATTAGACATTGTAAGGAATCTAGAGATGATTTAAATTGTATGGGAGGATGTGCACCGGTTATATGTAAACACTATGCCATTTTATATAAGGGACTTGGGAATTTATGAATTTTGGTATTCCCCAGGGGGGTGGGGTTGGGTAGGAGGATCTGGGAAAAAATTCCCTGCAGATAGCAAGGGATGGCTATACTCTGTATTATGTTAAGCTAAAATTCTTTCACTATATTTTGAACAATATGCTTTGGAACCATTCCTTAAGCCAGATTGAAATTAGCAAGTGATTAGATTTGGAATGGAAAGTAAGGCCAGCAGGAGTAGCCGGTCTGATTCATCTAGGGGAATCTCTCAAAGCCTGTTAAGTGAAAGATTTGTGGCTAATTCTCATATTGGATAACCACAGCACACCAAGTTCTTGTTTATTAGCATGCAGTGTGACCACCTGGGAACAAAGACTTTTGTTAAATTGTCTCCTTCTTCCCTGAGTTCCTCACAGTGCTGACTAAAGTCTTCTTCCTAATTCATGTTTAAAAAAAAAAAAAAAAGTCTCCTGGGTTTTGACACCAGAAAAAAAAAAAAGTGTTCAACTGAGAAAACATTGTTTTCGGCTCTCTTTCCCTCTGTGTTTCTTCTGTTTCCTGCCCCTTTGTTTCTTTGTTTCCCCTCAATATCAAATCAGATTCCAGTTTCTTTCAGTATGAACATTCTCAGTTTCCCCCTTGCCATTCATCAATTTTTCTGCCACTTTCCCTTAAGAATTTTCTCAATTTAAACCTTATTCGATAATAAATATACTTCATAAACTGAACAGATGGATTGCAGAACTTTTTCCCTTAAGAGTCCCATGTACAGCAATTTTCACTTCTCAAACAAAACAGTGGTGATGATGATAAAGTATTCAGTCCTTGCAGTGTCCATGCAGCTTTTAAGGCAATTTCTATACTTATGTACCATGCAGCTTCAGAAGGTAAGCTCTTTAACACCCTTGATTCATAATTTTTGTTATCTAGATCTTTTCTCTACTGAGAATGAAGATTGTCACCTTTCCCTATTGAAAATTTTCAATGACTGATGGAGACCCCGATATTTCACTAGGTGGCCAGTATTTTGACATTTCCAGTTACTATTAAGTATCCGACTGAACTGAAATCCGTGTCTGTCTTTCTCTTTATTGTTACAACAGAGAACAAATGTCCTCTCCCTTTCATAAGACAGACTGGAAGACAAATCTCCACTCTTCAGACTAAACATCCTCAATGACTCCAGGCATTTCCTCAAATGTCAAGGGATCCAGATCCCTCTTGAGCATGGTTTCCTTTTACTGACACACTGAAATTTGTCAAGTTTCCTATTTAAATTTTGTCATTGATTTAGGAGAATAGATTGGTCATAAACAACTTATGACCACCATTAAAATATTATTTCATGCATATTCTAAAAATGGGACATTCTTCCCAAAGATCTGTTAAACACATGGTCTAAGTACATGGGTCACTATCAGCTAAAGAAGCTACTGCATCAGCTGCATCAACATATACTAGGTGTTCTAACAGCTCTGCTGAAGGTTCAGTTCGATTCATTTCAGTTCAGTTGCTCAGTTGTGTCCGACTCTTTGTGTCCTCATGAATTGAAGCACGCCAGGCCTCCCTGTCCATCACCAACTCCCAGAGTTCACCCAAACTTGTGTCCATTGAGTCGGTATTGCCATCCAGTCATCTCATCCTCTGTCATCCCCTTCTCCTCCTGCCCCCAATCCCTCTCAACATCAGAGTCTTTCCAAGGAGTCAACTCTTCGCATGAGGTGGCCAAAATACTGGAGTTTCAGCTTTAGCATCATTCCTTCCAAAGAAATCCCAGGGCTGATCTCCTTCAGAATGGACTAGTTGGATCTCCTTGCAGTCCAAGGGACTCTCAGGAGTCTTCTCCAACACCACAGTTCAAAAGCATCAATTCTTCGGAGCTCAGCCTTCTTCACAGTCCAACTCTCACGTCCATACATGACCACTGGAAAATCCATAGCCTTGACTAAACAGACCTTTGTTGGCAAAGTAATGTCTCTGCTTTTGAATATGCTATCTAGGTTGGTCATAACTTTCCTTCCAAGGAGTAAGTGTCTTTTAATTTCATGGCTGCAGTTACCATCTACAGTGATTTTGGAGCCCCGCAAAATAAAGTCTGACACTGTTTCCACTGTTTCCCCATCTATTTCCCATGAAGTGATGGGACCAGATGCCAATCTTCGTTTTCTGAATGTTGAGCTTTAAGCCAACTTTTTCACTCTCCTCTTTCACTTTCATCAACAGGCTTTTTAGTTTCTCTTCACTTTCTGCCATAAGGGTGGTGTCATCTGCATATCTGAGGTTATTGATATTTCTCCTGGCAATCTTGATTCCAGCTTGTGCTTCTTCCAGCCCAGCATTTCTCATGATGTACTATACATAGAAGTTAAGTAAGCAGGGTGACAATATACAGCCTTGACATACTCCTTTTCCTATTTGGAAGCAGTCTGTTGTTCCATGTCCAGTTCTAACTGTTGCTCCCTGACCTGCATGTAGGTTTCTCAAGAGGCAGATCAGGTGGTCTGGTATTCCCATCTCTTTCAGAATTTTCCAGTTTATTGTGATCCACACAAAGGCTTTGGCATAGTCAATAAATTAGAAATAGATGTTTTTCTGGAACTCTTGTTTGTTTGTTTTTTTTTAATGATCCAGGGGATGTTGGCAATTTGATCTCTGGTTCCTCTGCCTTTTCTAAAACCAGCTTGAACATCTGGAAGTTCACGGTTCACATATTGATGAAGCCTGGCTTGGAGAATTTTGATCATTACTCTACTAGCGTGTGAGATGAGTGCAATTCTGAATCTTAGCAGCCCACATTCCACACATTCATAGAATTTGGGTGCCAAAATTCTCTCGTAGCTGAGTCAGTAAAGAATCAGCCTTCAATGCAGGAGACCTGAGTTCAATGATTGGATTGGGAAGATCCCCTGGAGAAGGAAATGGCAACCCACTCCAGTTTCTTGCCTGGAGAATCCCATGGACAGAGGAGGCTGGCAGGCTATAGCCCGTGGGGTCAGAAGAGTTGGACACGACTTAACAACTAAACCACTACCACCACTGTCCATGTGGAATAAGTCATAGGAATAGTGCTCAGTCACTCAATCATGTCCAACTCTTTGCAGCCCCATTAACTGTAGCCCACCAGGCTCCTCTGTCCATGGAATTTTCCAGGCAAGAATGGAGTGGGTTGCTATTTTCTACTCCAGGGGATCTTCCCAACCCAGGGATCCAACCCGTGTCTCTTGCATCTCCTGCATTGACAGGCAGATTCTTTACCACTAGCACTTCTGTTTTGTAAGGATTCACACTAGGCTTTTATTTTCTCTAAACAATAGATGTGATTCACACTGGATAAGTTGGATCCACCTAGTAACCACTTAGTATGTATTGATTTTTAATAATTTTCAGAATTTTTCTGATTCTACAGCATAGAAATGCTCCCCAAGATGCTCAGGCCCTCCACACCCAAACTGGACCCTTCTTGTACTCTTCCTTAGTCATGGCTCTTGAATCTCATGTCAAGGCCTGTATACTGGTCTCAATACTTTTTTAAGGTCACTAGCATGCTACACATCAAATCCAAGAGCTCTCATTGGGTTTTATTTTCTTTTACTGGCTGTGGTATTTCACATTGTTGACATTTAGCAGTATTTCTGGAGCCCTTTCTTCCCTTGTTCCTGGAGACATTCTCTATTTCTAATCTTATGGATTAATCAACAGGCACTTGCTGAACATTGAGGTCCTACTTGTGTATATCTTTCTTATTGTCTTCTCCACTATTCTTTTCATGATCTCTGAACTCAGATCCATTGTTCCTCACATTCTTCCTCTGAGCTATCTTCCTAAGAATCAAGTTAGTAAAATTATAGACGCTTTGAGTAGGAAGAAATTGTAGTCCCAAGTAATGTGAGTAGCATTCTACAGAAGAGGAGATTATACCCAGTAAATTAGGTGTCGTCCCTGAGATCTTGGAGCTAGTCAGTGGCAGAGCTCACATCAACTCATGCAAAAGCCAGAGAGTTTACACCATCACCCCAACTTGTGTGCAGTCTCATTCAGGATCTGCTGAAGTCTCAGACTCAACTCACCTCTTGATTTTCTAGTTCTGTCATCATATTTCTATTCTGTATTTTCGAGTCTAGGTTTTAGTCACACTCAACATCTCCCAGTTTCTTTTATCCTCCACCCTGGGAGCCAAATATTTAGTGTCCAATAGAGTCTTTCTTCATGATGCCTTGAGAATCTGTTTTTTTTCTTTTTTTTTTTCTTCACTGCCACCCTCTTGGTCTGGAGCTGCATCTTAATAAACCTATGCATATAATGGTAAACATCTTTGCAGTGATCGTCCAGGGTTTGGTCTCTCCATTATGTGTCCATTCTATGCTTCAGTATTTGAAATATCAGTTTCCTACATCAGCCTGTCAGAAAACCAGTGCTTATCTCCATTTGTAAACAGTTCTCTTTAAATGTTTGTAAATGTTCAAGAAAATAAAAGACAGCCCTTTGGGGAGGCAGCATCTGTGACAAATAGATCTCTAGGCAAGAGGAACAATATTTTAAGGGATATTTCCTGCCCTTTTTTTCTTCTTTCCTTCCTTTCTGTCATCTGTCCCTTGACAAATATTTGCATGTATTTGCTGAGTATTTGTATTAAAAAAGGTTGTGTGCTGGGGGATATTTATACAACAAAAGTCTTGCTTTTGAGTATTTTATAATTTCTCTGTAGATTGCAAAGACCTAAAGAGAAAAGAATTATTCACTAAACTCTAATCCTACCAGGAAAAGTAAGAGATCTTGAAAGGATGTTTAGTGCCTATTATACACTGACATGTTGGTATTTATTTAAATATTTGTACTATATTCTTCTTTCAGAATTTTTCAGTGAAAGCTTCTACTTAGTAATTAACCAGTATTTATGAAGGACATTTAATTAAGGGCTTTTTTTTTTCTTGAAAAAACTTAATTTGTTATGTTAATCTGTACCCTTTCAGTTAACCGCATTTAAGAAAAGTGTAGTTATTTACTCTAAATAAGAATAACTTATGGCAGTTTCTTGTAGTCAGGTCATAAACTAAAATATCCCACATATTCCTCTCAATGGATTTTAATTTTTTAGCACTAAGTTCAATCTTTCAGTCTTTTGATGCCTGTATAACCTGGTCCCATTCTACCTTCTGATAATTTATCTCCCACCACTCTCTAATTCTTTATTCCACTATGCTTATGATTTCCATGGATATATCATTTTGTTTACTTACATCAATTCTTCTTTTGGAATGTAATCTATTATCTCTATCTATAGTACTATTACCCTATTTAGTTCTTAATGTATGTCAACTACTGCATTGCATACTTTTACCTGTATTATCTCATGTGAGTATTATGGTAGCCTATGATCCCAATGAACCTCACTATAAAGGTTAAAAAAACTAAGGGTTAGGGGAACTAAGTAATCTGCCCAAGGTCACACAATTAGTAAAGGATAAAACTTAAATCTGTCTAACTGCAAAGTCTCCTGTGCCTAACCATTATGTTCTGCTGCTTCCAAGGCCTTCTGGACCTTGGAAATTCTGGGTAATTTTGTGATCTGAGAAAAATTATCCAACATACCTAAGCCCCAGTAAACCTTTAAAATAGGTTCTTATTATTTCATTTATGGTTATTATACATATAAAATAAAAATCACTATCCTGAGTTGTTTAGAAACAAAGATCAAAGATATTAGTAAAACTAACATCCATAGTGAAGTGTGGAAGCTTTGTTTTTGTTTTTCAATGTTTGTAAATCTGTTTCCATGTATGTAATTCTGAGTACCCAGAAGGTAAAAGTGAGTAATATGATCTACCCCTAAGAATATATACTTTAAAGAAAGCAAACATGGATTCCATAAATATATCTAAAGTTGTATGATTATTGAACGTTAGAAGTGAATTTTTAAAAATATCCAACCAGACGATTTTTCAATTTTTCATCTTTCTTGGTTCAGTTCGGTTCAGTTCAGTTCATTCACTCAGTCATGTCCAACTCTTAGAGAAAATATTTCTGAGAATACTGTTGGTATTCTTTTTTTAAAATTATTTATTTATTTATTTTACTTTACAATATTGTATTGGTTTTGCCATACATCAACATGCATCCTCCACAGGTGTACACGTATTTTCCATCCCAAACCCCTCTCCCACCTCCCTCCCCATACCATCCCTCTGGGTCATCCCAGTGCACCAGCCCCAAGCTTCCTGTATCCTGCATCAAACCTGGACTGGTGATTCGTTTCCTATATAATATTATACATGTTTTAATGCCTTTCTCCCAAATTATCCTCTCCCCACCTTTCCCACAGAGTCCAAAAGACTGTTCTATACATCTGTGTCTCTTTTGCTGTCTCGCATTCAGGGTTGTCATTACCATCTTTCTAAATTCCATATATATGCATTAACATACTGTATTGGTGTTTTTCTTTCTGGCTTACTTCACTCTGTATAATAGGCTCCAGTTTCATCCACCTCATTAGAACTGATTCAAATGTATTCTTTTTAACGGCTGAGTAATACTCCATTGCGTATATGTACCACAGCTTTCGTTGGTATTCTTGAAGAGAACTTAAAAGCCTTAATTCACTTGTAACTTCATACAGCTGAAAAATATTCATTATCACCTACTTTGGGCCAATTTTTAGGCTAGGCTCGGGAGACAGTGATGAAAAGACAGAGTTCTTGTTTTCATGCAGTTGAGGATCTGAAGAATAAGTATTGTATCAGTAATCATACAAATAACTATGAGCTTACAACTAGGCTAAGTGTTTGAAAGAGATGTGTATGTTATAACTGGAGTGTTTAGGTAGAGGAATAAATAGTGGGTAAATCAAGAAGTTTTTCCTGATGAGGAGATTTTTACTTAAGGAGAGAGGCAAGAGATGTGTAGGGGATGATGAATTGAAGCGAGTTGGGGAGACAGGGCTGACAGGGAATAGTATATACCCAATTTCAGAAAAGAAAGAGAAGGATTTCTGAAGAAAGAAGGGCGAGGGTTCTAAAGTGGCTCTAGAAAAGACAAGTGATAGCCCTCTAGGTTATATGTTTTATTTTCCAGATTTTAGTCTAAGAGAAATGGGAGGCAGTTAAAGGATTTTAAGAGTGTGTGTGTGTAAAAGGAGGCAAGGTGGTCATATTTTAAACATGTATCTTTCTCTGGGGTGTAGAGAATGATTTTGAGGGAGATTCTTGCAGTCCCTCTTGGAAATGCTGGTGGTAGTAGGAGGCGGGGAAAGGAGATGGGAAATAATTGACAGATGGACTCATGCCTGGAAGATAAGAGTTAGCAGGAATTGGTGAAACTTGAATGTGGAATGTGACAAAGACCAGGTATCAGGTAGGAGTCCCAGGTTTCTGGCTGGATCAGCTGAACATATGGTATCATTTACTTTAATGGAGACGACTAGAGGAGAATGAGAAGGCGGTGGGGGCATGGAGAAAGTGAGGGAGGGAAGAGGCAGAGGGTGGGAGGTAAGAGGGAAGGAAGGGAGAATGGGGATGGAAAGGGAGCAAGAAGGTTTTCAGAGAAGATTAATGTTCATTTCATTTGGAGCATGTTTTGGAATTTAAGATTTCTATGAGCTATTCAAGTGAAGGTTTTCATGGAGGCAGTCAGGATACTGACTATAACTGAAGAGAAGACAGGGTTACAGATATGAATTTGGAAACTAACATCACGACTAAAATAATGTCATGAAGTAAAATAACACGAATGAGAAAACAATAAAGTCAGAAGTAAAATAACATGAATAAACAATAAAATCAGAAGTAAAATAACATGAATGAGAAAACCATAAAGTCAGAAGTGAAGAGAATTTAAAAACTAAGTCCTGAGAAATGCTAACTTTTAAAAGTCACGTGCAGGAAAAGGTGTGACCAAAAAATGACAAGTGGGCAGAGAGACAGGATGAAATATATAAGCACATGGTGCCCCACAGCGCAGAGAGGGATCATTTCAAGAAGCAGGAATTGAGTGAGACTTCTGGCTAAAGTGACATGATGAGCTTGGTAAATCTCTCTCTCCAAAATGTAAGATATTCAAATAGTCAACAGACACGTTGAAAAGGTGTTCAACATCATTAGTCATTAGAGAGCTGAAAAGTCAAGTCGCAGGGAGATACCATTGGTGGTGGTTTAGTTGTTAAGTCATGTCCCACTCTTGTGACCCCATGGACTGTATCCTGCCAGGCTCCTTTGTCCATGGGATTTCCCAGGCAGGAATACAGGAGTGGGTTGCCATTTCCTTCTCCAGGGGATCTTCCCAACCCAGGGATCGAAACTGTCTCTTGTATCTTCTGCATTGCAGGCAGGTTCTTTACTGACTGAGCCCCCAGGGAAGCCCCAAAGTGTTAGTCACTCAGTCATGTCAGACTCTTTGTGACCCCATGGACTGCAGCCAGGCTCTTCTGTCCATGGAATTCTCCAGGCAAGAATACTGGAGTGAGTAGCCATTGTCTGCTCCAGGGGACCTTCCTGACCCAGGGATCAAACCCGAGTCTCCTCCCTTGCAAGCAGATTCTTTACCATCTGAGCCACCAGGGAATCCCAAGATACCATTACACACCCACTAGAAAGGGTTATATTCCTGAAAACCTAACAATACCAAATGTGGGTGAAGATATAGAGAAACCGGAAGTCTCATAGCTTTCTGATGGGAATGTAAAATGGTGCAACTGCTTTAGAAAACCAGTTTGACAGTTTCTAAAACCTATCGATTATGCTTGTTTACCATATGGTAAGCATGTTTGCCAGAAACTCCACTCTTTGTTAACCACACAAGAAAAATTCAAACAGATATCTACACGAAGACTTGTATGTGAATTTCCATACAGGCTTTATTGTAATAACCAATATCTAGAAACAATACAAATGTTTATTAACTGGTAAGTGCATAAAATGTGGAATATCAGTAAAACAGAATATTGTTTATCAATTGTATAACTTCCAAAACATTGTGCTAAATGAAATAAACCAGACAGAAGACCACATATTGACCACTTTTATATAAAATACCTTTTAAAAGGCAAGTGTATAAGACAGAGAGCAGATGAGTAATGAGTGACTGCTGAAGCTGGAGGTAGGGACTCATGGCAAACTGGACAATAGGAGATTTAGAGGATGATCAGTTCAGTTCAGTCGCTCAGTCGTGTCCAACTCTTTGTGACCCCATGAATCGCAACATGCCAGGCCTCCCTGTCCATCACCAGCTCCCGGAGTTCACCCAGACTCACGTCCATCGAGTCAGTAATGCCATCCAGCCATCTCATCCTCTGTCGTCCCCTTCTCCTCCTGCCCCCAATCCCTCCCAGCATCAGTCTTTTCCAATAGAAAGGTTCTAAAACTAGATTATGCACCTTCCCTGGTGGTCTAATGCTTAAGACTTTGCCTTTCAATGTAGAGAGTGTGAGTTTGATCCCTGGTCAGGGAGCGAAGATCCCACTTGCTTTGCAGCCAAAAAAACCGAAACATAAAACTGAAGCAATATAGTAACAAATTCAGTAAAGATTTTAAAAATGGTCCACATCAAAAAAAAAAACTTTAAAAGAATAAATGTTAAAAAGCTGGATTGTGGAGAAACTTGAACAACTGGATAAACTATCACAGAACTTTAGACTTACAGTGGATGAATTTTATGGTGAATAAATTATACCTCAATAAAGCTTTAAAAAAGAGAGGTGATTAACCTACAGTGACTGAGCTACAGTGAAGGAGTCCCTATATCTCATGCCTTTCTCCCACCCCACTTATTTTTACTCTTTGTGTCTAATCTTCCTTTACTATGGTGACAACACCTTCTACTTGTTTTCAGCTTAACTTGTTTGGAGCAGAATGAACTTTCTAGTTTGCCTGAAAATGTAAATAGAATCTCTTCACTCAGCACTCTGATCTTCCAGGGTCAAGCCAAATTGCATATTCTCAAGAACCTCTTTAAGTTCTCTTCAGGAAACTGACTCATTCTAGAGAAGGCCTGAGATTTGAATAATATGATCCACCAACAGAGGCCCCAAGCCTACATCAGTGTAGGTCTAAACACATTCAGGCTCTTGCCAACCTGACCCGGGAGGACCCTGGCTCAGCCCCTCCTGTCCAGCTTGCTCCAGCTGGAAAGTCTCATTTGTTTTTCATACCAGCCTCCCAGTGTGGATAGATCAGGGACATGAGGGTACCAGTTATATTCCTTTTTTCACCTTGTATTGCACACAATTCAATAGAATTTATAAACCTCTGATAATGACATTTTCAAAAAGAAGTTCTAGTATCAGATTTCTGAAGAAGCATAATGTTAGGATGTAGTAGACTAGTCGAGAGTTTCCTGAAAAATTGTTTACTCTCTGATTTATTAACATAATAAGCTTATTAGACAGATTTTAGGCATTCCCTGTGGTGTTTGGAGCTGTGGGTCTTTTGTGCATTCAGACAGGCCAAAGAAGCAGATCAGAGCACTGCTATTGATTTGTTTTACTCTGGTGAATGCAAATGATTCATGTTCCACAGGCTATGTCCTACTAGAGATAAAACAGAAGGACGAAAATGTGCACAGCTTCAAAGGTGCAGCTTGATTCCACTGGTAACCTAGCACGGCAATTGGTACACCTGGCGTTTTTAAGTATGCATCATAAACTCACCAAGGAATCAGCACCGTCTTCCCTGAAATTGCTATAGATTGACAAAAATGAGTAGAAGGAGGAGAACACAGAGAAGGATCAAACGAAGAAGCAGCAACTACAGCCTACCCTTTTCAGTTGATGTTAGACAAGCTGCACCAAGTCCAAGAAAGCAAATATGTACCTCTTTATAGGTTTATTTCAACTTTAGGTTCACAGTAAAATTGAGAGGAAAGTACAGGATGTCCCATACACTCCTGACCACTACTTAATTTTGTGTGTGTGTGTGTTTTTTAATGGAGTATAATTGCTTCACCATATTGTGTTAGTTTCTGCTGAACAATGAAGTGAATCAGCTATATGTATACTTATATCCCTTCCCTCTTGAACATCACTCACACCCTCCATCCTGTCATTCTAGGTCATCACAGAACACTGAGCTAAGCTCCCATTGCTATGCAGCAATCTACTTTGCACATGGTAGTGTATATATGATGATCCTACTCCCCCAGTTTGTCTCACTCTCTCCTCCCCCTGCCCCTGTGTCCACACATCCCTTCTCTACATCTGCATCTCTATTCCTGCCCTGCACTTTTTAAGGTCCGTGGAGGAACATGAAAAATTGCTAACATGAGCATGTCTCTGGTCAACTTAGTACTCTGAGAATTTGGGTGCCCTTACTATACTTGTGCTTCTCTATGCATGAGCAACATATTCTCTCTCTCTCTTTTTTTTTAACATAGTCTTTAAGAAACTAAAATGTTGAAATGTTTATTCACATATTATTGTTAAAAGTCAATAGTATAAAAGAAAGGCATATTTTCTTTTTCTGCAATCATAAGTCACACACCAGAAAAGCTATCTTACCTGTTCCCAGGACTCAGAGGATTTCTATTGCAAATAGGCTTGGGATGTATATCCTCCCAGAGTACAATGTGCTTTGACTTTGCCGAGACACATTCACAGATAATGCGTCATTTACAGGTACACTAGATCTCCCAGCCCAAGCCAAAGAGCAGAGACAATCTTAATATTTCTGATTAACTTAACTCTAATCTTGTGCCAAGTTAGGAAAACTAGATTTCAAAGTGGAAGCAATCATTATCAAGAATAATAAAAATGATGGATAAAGAGAATCTGATAGAGTGACACTCATTAAAATGCAAATCTATGTGGAGATGAGTGAACAGAAAGTCATAGGTCATTAGAACCAAAGGAAGAATATATGTGCCAGACATTGAAATGGCTGGTTTTATCTTTTCTTACTGTGGGTTAAGAATTCCATCCACATGGCTCAATAATGGTGGGAAAATAGGGCAACCTTCTAAACATTATGAACGCTTTGTAATAAAGTCAGCAAAACCAAGGCAAGCAATTCAAAGGACTTCTAGGCTAAGAGTTCTTAACCAGAGGTCCATGCCAGAAACATCTGGAGAGAGCCTTTAAAAATGTTCAATCCAGGCTTCCACTGCCAGTCATTTTCATTCGCCTAGATCTGGAATGAATCTCACGCATATGAATTTTGAGAAATTTCCCCAAATTATTTTTATGACAACCCTATTACAGAAAAGAAACCATTTTCTACTTCGTAGTTGCATATCTGCCATCTTCTCTATTAGATCACAAACTCCTCTGAAAGGAGCCTGCCATATTTGTGACTTTTGCAATGATTAGCCCTGGGAGTCTTATGAGCTCCAGAGAGAAAGCGCATGTGCTAAATTTATTCATTATTGTAACTTTCCCTGCTCTCCTCCATAGCCCCCAGATAGGAGGGCATGAAGTTTGTGGTGGTGCCCAAAGAATTTTGAATTTTAAAAGTGAATACTAGAAATTTAATTATGTATATATGGACTTGAATTGATTTTTTTCTTTTCTGTTGTTACTATAGGTCCTCAAATGTTTGTTGACTGAACATACTAAGTTTTGAAAATTAAACAGAATTTAAGGAGTTTTGAGTGGTATTTAGAGATATCAACCTTATTACTATGATCTTGCCCCTCCTTGAACTCACATATGTTAATTCTGTAGCTCACTTATGCACTTACCTCGTTCCATCTTCTTTTAGACTTTCTACCAAATGAAAAACACCTGTAGAAACAGGAATCATTCTTTTTCATCCTGTGTCTCCTGCTATGACAAGCACATAGCAGGTATGCAATTATAGAATCTTTGACTTGATAGTCTGTTATCCAGAAATTAATAATGACAATATGTACTTAATCCCAAGAATAATTATACCATTGTCATTGAAGTAAAAAAAGAGAACATTTAACTTCAAATTTTGAAGTCTTTTAAAAATAGATGTTATAAGCTGACTTAAAGTGGCTCTTTTAAGCTGTCACGAAAGGCATTTATTCTAGTTAAAAACCTGATCCATTTATATATTCATGCATAATTTATATCCCACCTACTTCTAAAAATTAATTGAAGGAGCCATTAAGATGATGCCAGTTATGAAAACTTGAATCACAGTAACAAAACCAATCACAAAAAGTTTTCTTTTCAAACTTACTTTGACATTTTAAAAATATTTTAGGTCAAAACATTAACCATACCTATGGGCATTATCTCTACATCAAATAGTTTGAGGTGATGTATTTGTTAAATGTTGTAAGCTAGCTATAACGATTCTATTTCAAATATAGCATTTTACACTACTTTTATTCTATACCATTAATTTACACTATTTTAAATGTTATAAGGGCTACCAGTGGCTCAGTGGTAAAGAATCCACCTGCCAACGCAGGAGATGTAAGAGATGCAGGTTCGATACCTGGATCAGGAAGATCCCCTGAAGGAGGGCATGGTAACCCACTTCAGTATTCTTGCTTGGAGAATTCCATGGACAGAGGAGCCTGGTGGGCTACAGTTCATTGCTTCACAATGAGTCAGACATGACTGAAGCAACTTAGCATGCACACGTGTGAATGTTATGAATTAATAACGTAAGAGGTGAAAAATACCTTGACTCTTGGTTTCATATGAGTTTAAGTATGGAGAATTCCAATGAGCTGGGAAATCAAACAGTTTAAGGTCTCAGTAAAGCCACATAACAGGAATTATAAGTTGTTCCCATTTTTCTTGAAAGGTGATTTAAGGTGAGCACTCCAAAGAAACAAGAGAATTCTATTCTAAGAAAGAAACATGATGTGAATGGAAACACAGGGAGAGAGGAGGCCCCCAACAAAAGCCACCTTCTCTCCATCCAAAGTGCACTTAAGTTGCTTGATTCCAATGAGCTCCACACAGTTAACCTACCCAAGGGGGTTGTATGGCAGATACTTAACTTTCCATGCAGCTGTGTTGAAGTGGACAGTACACCTTGAACATGTATTTCAAATTGAAAATGAAACATTGGGCGCCCCTCAGTACAAAATGAATCCTGCTAAATATGGGAACATTTTTACCTAGGTGGGTTCAGTCTTAGTTTCTACTATCTGAAATATGATTCCAGTCTAGCCTGAAAAACTACAGATTTGATTTTAGAGTTTTTAAGGAAAATTTTCTCAGAAAAATATATATAGTTAACCTTTAAATATTGGCTCATTTAATTTAATGCCTTTCAATGTGGGATGGGATTACAATAAAATATTATTGATGAATTCTCATTAAAAATACAGTTAAGCAGTGAGATCAGGTAAAGCAGACAATCCTATTTTTTCAGCAAAGACAGTCCTGTAATTAAATAAAAATTAAGTAATTAGATGAATTGTTTTGAGATTTAGTCTCTGAATTGACAGTAACATGAAGGTTGACCCTCAGCTTTAAGAAGGTCCACATGCAATAAAAAAGCTTTGTATCATCCAGAAAGAAATCAATCAATGATTAGAAATCTACTCACAATGATAATGAGCAGTAAAAGCTAAGGACTTGGGACTTCCCTGCTCATCCAGTGGTTAAGACTCCACATTCCCAATGCAGGGCACATGGATTCAACCCCTGGTTGGGGAATTAAGATCCCACTTATTGCACAGCATGGCCAAAATAAGGAAATACATTAAAAAAGAGTTTGTGGAATGAATTTTTTTAAAAAAGCAAGACCCAAATATATGTTGTCTGCATGAGGTACATGAAGAAAAAAAAAAAAAAAATCCAGCTAAGGATTTCATGTTCAAAATCAATGCTGTTTAATCACTGGAAAAAAAAAAAAAAACAAACTCAGGTTTACTTTTAACACACAAGATGAAGTTGCTGCCAAATGTGAGTTGCCATGATAACTAGATCAGGGAGAGAAGGATCTGCCTTTGGACTAGAAAGAGACCCAGCATCACAAGACCTCTCTTCGAGAGCTGCCACCATTGCCAGGCCGGTGGGGGATTCAGTTACACTAATATGCCCATTCTGGATCCAGAAAGAAGTCCTTTATCCAGTGTTCTTTAAGTTCAGTGCTAGCCTTGCCAATAAGTGTTCTAAGAAAGATCAGAATGAAATGTGGTTGTAAGTCTCTGCAGGGTTGCTCTGGGCAAGAACAGTTTGGGCATATTGGCTAAAAAGTACTCTCATTGTAGCCAGGCAGAGCTTTCTACCTGTAAACAATGACTTCTCTTGCTTACTGACAGGGCTTGCTAAGTCATCAGCTTTGGTGTTCTTGGAGGGGCCAAGGGAAGAAGGTACAAAGCAAAAAGAGCACAAGGGGGATTTCAGCAGAAAAGACATAGCTTTCTATTTCATGCTTTTCCTTCAGCTGCTCTCATCTACTGGCCTGTACTTCATCACCTTTCATATCTCTGCCCCACGTATTTCTTCCTGTTCAGCTGTACCAACCTTATTTCCTGTGAAACAGACATCTTGAGAATGTCTCACCCTTTTCCACACATCTTTCTCTCCATCTGATATATTTCTTTGAAACAAGATTTAAAACTTAGTGCCTCTTACCACCACAATATTGTAAAGTAATTAGCCTTCAAATAAAATTAAAAAAAAAAAAAACTTAGCGCCTCTTATGAGAAGTTGAACTGTTGAGCAAATGAGGACAATTTCTAGAGAGGTTGGACCTAGAACGTGCCAAGGGACGGGTATGTGAGCATGTGGGGAGAGGACAACTTTTCCTTGCGTTGGTGATTTCATGATCATGGTGCATTAGAGCTGGAGGTAGAGCTAACATGTATAAGCCTTAGTTCACAGGACTGATTCCTACAAAATAGGTTGACTCAGTCCTCTGGGTCACTGCCAGAAACATCTCCCTTTGGTCCCAACTACTCTGAGCCACTGCCTCCTAGAATTGGCCCAACCAATGCCATTGTCTGCACTTTGTTAGTTCTTGTGACTTTAGCACTCACATTTACAGCCCAAATTCTTATTGTACCCCTGTTCCTATCTGACCAAGGCAATTTTCTACATTAAACCCTTCAGTTATAATCATCACTACCACTTATTGAGTATCTACTATGTGTCTGGTTTTGTGTTAAATGTTCTACATATAGCTACTATAATGTTTGCAACATATCTACTAAGACTGTTGCTACTATAAAGTGTATATTACTATCATTATTTTATAGATGAAGAAAAGGAGACACGCATGGAGAGATGAAAGAATTTGCCTAAGAGTGCCAAAATTGTGATATAGCTGAGAATTAAGCCAAAATAAGTCTGGCTTCCAAGTCAAGGCTCTACCCTGTAGCTCATACCACTTAACAGTTCCTCAGCATGCTTCCCAAAGTCCCCCTCGACTCTGCTCCTGCCTGCATTCCAGCTCCATTGCTGGCCCTCCTTTAACTGTTTAACAGCAATAGTCAAACACTTATAATCTATCAACTCTCTCTTTTTCAGCATGTATCCATGCTGTTTCCTCTGCTTGAAATACTGTCTCCAATGTACTTAGCACCCCTCATCTTTCTAGATGGACTTCCCATCTAGAAAGTCCTAGAAAAGTCCTAGTCCTTTCATGAAGGACTTCCCAGTATATCCCTTATACACAGCAGCCTACCCCCAGTCCCCCCAGAGCATTTACAACAGCATGGCATTAACAGTGCTCATAATTAGGTGCGTTTTCACCTACTCAGTGAGCCTCAGGAGGTGAGAAGGTCTTTCTCACCTTCACATTCCCAAAACCCAGCACAGGTCTTGGCACAGGCAGAGACTGAGAGTGCTTGTTGAATGCAATTTATTTGAAACTTTCTCAAAGTGTTTTTCCATTGAGAGGTGTGTGTGGTGTCTGTAACAGAGAGAAAGAGACAGACACAGAGGATGGAAGTCTGTGCTCGAATCTTCCCAACTTAATTTCGTGTCTTGTAAGAAAAGGAATAGTGTCTTCCACTTTTATATTGTTCTCTTTCAAAGCCCCTTGCCTGCTGAAAGCACCAGAATGAATGGCCCTATTTTCAAGTCAGTGTTGAATACACCCATGAGCATGAACTCTCCAGAAGAGAAAGGTTATGAGAGGCCAGTTGACAACAGATAAAGTGCACATTTATCTAGTGTGTGGGTCGCACCAACTTGCTAAAGGATTTGAGGTTCTAACACAAACAATATAAAGCTAGGCAATTAATAAATATTGGACTGAGACAACATAAAGGGAGAAGTGACACTTGGACTACTTACTTCAATTTGGGCATTTGATTCAGCAATCCTTCCTAGCAACTAAAACAAAATCAGAAAACATACAGTACCATGGCTTATCAGTATTCATTTGCCTACAAACAATAGCAAACCTGGCTCACAGTGTCTTAAACATGTAAGAGTTTATTCCTCTCATGGAGGTCTGAAGTGGCTGCCAACCTTGACTCAATAGCCAGATTGTGTCAGGGGCAGCATCTCCAGACTCCTGGTCTTTTCCTCAGGCTTCTCACCTATAATGGTCACAGGATTGCTGCTGCTGTTCCAGACATCACATCCAGATTAAAGGCATAAAGAGTAGAGAGAAACTTTAAAAACCATTTTTGCTGATTATATCAGGATAAGCAAAAGCCTTTAATCAATAAAACAGGAAACTCCTTTCCATGTCTTATGGATTAGAACTATGGCAAATAGTCACTTCTAGCTGGAAGACAGTTTTAAAAGCATATATCTTCTAAAAGTTTAGTTTGTTGTACACATGAAACTTATTTAATGTTATAAACCAACGTTACCACAGTGAAACAATAAACTAATATATTTTTTAAAAGCATGTCTGTCCAACTGTGGCAGGATACATGCTCCCCAGGTCAAAACTAGCATTCGTTTTACAAGGAAGAAAAAAGCAAAATGTGTTGGACAGGAAACTCACACTTTTAGTTTATAGTTGTCGTTGTTGGCCAATAAATACTATAAACTCCAGCAGAAATTTATCATGTGCATGCATGGTCGCTCAGTCATGTCTGACTCTTTGCAGCCCCATGGACTGCAGCCCATCAGGCTTCTCTGTCCATGGGATTTTTCCAGGCAAGAATACTGGAGTGAATTGCCATTCCCTACTCCAGGGGATCTTCCCAACCTAGGGATAGAACCCTGTGTGATCCCTGTGCATCTCCTGCATTCCAGGCAGATTCTTTATCCACTGAACCATCAGGGAAATTTGATGAATTAATACACACATATTTGGCCCCCTAATTAAACTCTTTGAAAAAAGACACAAACTTCATTTCTCTGTTTATAAAAGTACCTGTGAAATTTTTGGAAAATAAAGTTATAAAATATACGACAATAGGTGACCAGTAGTCATGCCCTCTAGTGATATAGTATTTTATTTAAAATGCTATATTCCTGATCTTAAAGAATGCGGTGACATAATTATAGAACACTTAGATTTTACTCAGCACATAGCACATAATTCATATATCTTACAATTCTACTATCCATAAAACATAAATGATTTTAGCCATTTTAATGAGAGAGAAAAACGTTTTCACGAAATTGAGATCATACTTTAAAAAAAAAAGGAAAAAAAAGCTTAGCCATTTATTTTGACTAGAAATTCCTACAATCATTTGTTATTGTCAGAAATTTATGTACAGAATTTATTTAACCTCCTATTATTGGACATTTAGTTTGTTTATGTTCCATTATAAAGAATCCAAAGACTAATATTATTATAGTTACATTTGGGAATAAATTATTATGATTTTGTAGGGAAAAAAATCCTAGAAGTAAAATTGTGATGACAAATGTTATAAACATTTTCAAGATTTTTGACACATACTGCCAAATTATGCTTCAGAAGAGTTATGCAATTTAGTAAATAAGAATCTCATTTTCCCTGAACCCTTGCCAGAATCTTATGTAAATCTACCATGCAATTAAGTTAAAACTAGTAAATTTAATAGTTTTTCTTTTATTAGTTTTGCTTGTATGTTCTTGATATACTGGTATGACTAAACATATTCTAAAATGGCTTATTAAAATTGTATTTTGTCCATATTGCCTGTTTACATCCTTTACCTTTTTTCTACTAACATATTTATATTTTTGTATTGATTTATAAAAGCTCTTTCTGTGTTATGAACAGTGATTCTTATTTATGAAAGAAGAATATTCTCATGAAATAAGACCAAGGATATAACTATTTGTTTTGGGACTCAATTTTGCTTAATAGCTGTCTTTGATTCCTCCCTTTTTCACTTGCAATAAAAGCCTTTTGCAAACTTTTAAAGAAATGTCTATGGACAGTAGATTCTCCAAACCATTGCACATGCCACAAAGTCCTTCCATTGTTTTCATATTTGTCCATAGATAACAACTATCTGGGTCTGTGGTTCTTCATTAATAGACATTTCATCTCAAAACTCTTGGTTATTTCCTTACATGATTTCTGGAATTTAATGTTGCGTACAACTCTTTGTTAAAACCCTTTTAAACTTCCAATTCTAGCTGTTTTCTATTTGACTTCAAGAATTTGATGCTGTCCACGAGTGATCCAAAGCTAATCTGATTGTTCTTTTGTTACTAATTTTTCCCTCTTGTCTCCTGTTTTTTATAAAAAACATTTTCTTTATCTTCTAATAAATGAAAAACCTCAGCCAGGTTGTTTGTTAGCATGAACCAGTCTCTCTTTTATGTTTTTATTTTAACTTCTTAGGGCATAGTGAGTATGTTCAATCTGAGATATGAATCTTTCTAGCATACATACAAAAATATTTCTTTAACTGGGTCTTCATTACTCCATTTTATTTCTTCTTTAGGAGCATCAGCTGTTCTCTTAAGAGCAACTTTAAATTGATTTTTTATTATATTGTCCTCTATATCTATTATATTTGCCATCATTACTTTCAACACTTTTTATTAACTACCTTCTCAATTCCTGTTTATCCTATCTCTGATTCCATTTTCTACAGTATTAATTTGCATCTTTTTTCTTCCCAGTGAGAATTCAGATATTTCTATTGCACTTACAGTTTTCCTTCAGTTCTTCTCTATTTCACACAATTATCTTTAATTCAATTTGCTGTCTTTGGTTTTGATCTTGATTTTTTTTTTTTTTTTTTGCTTTTCTGTATCCTCATGTCTTTCTGCTCTTATTTCCTGGAAGGTATATCTACTTGCTGCCTGTTTTAGGAATTCAAATCTTAAATATTATTTCTCAGCTATAACAGTAATTATTTTTTCTATGTATCTGTAGATAATTTCCTTAATCTATGATTTTTTTTTCTTCAAAATCTGCACTTATAGAATAACTTTCCATACTCGAAATTTCCAATTGATAGAATATTTGATCGACCTTGGACTTTCTCAGAGTTATTTCAGTGTTGATAATCAGTGAGAGATCCTCTTAACTCCATTCTAGTGTCTAGGTAATATTCAACTGGATTACTTCTGTTAGGTTGATGCAGTATCTTCTGTTCTTAACATCTGGCTCTTTGGCACCATGATTCTGAATGCCCTAGGAACTTGTAAAGCCTTATCAAACCTTTTTTCCAAAGGTTTTTGGATATCACAGTGCATGCAGCACCACTGGCTGGAGTGAGGAGAATAAGACTTTGAACCACCCCTTCAGCACTGCTATGAACTTGACCATCACAGACATTTATTGAAGAAACTAAAGTGGCAATCCCTGCTAGGGTCTTCAACCAGAGGGCCACAGAGGAGGTGACCTGTTGCCAATGACAAAGGCTTCTCTTTAGGAAGAAGCAGAAAGAGACTAAGCAGCAGTGTGTTTTGCCTATGGATTTAAATTTACAAGGCTAGTTAAATAATAGGTAGTAATCTATACTCAGGAGCAAAATAAATCGATATATTCTCTTATTATGTATGTGAGATGAAAGATTGTTGAAATTGACTATGGTTAATAGGGGATCTTTGGTGGGAGAAATAGTAATTATACATTTTTATTACGTGATTCTCTAAACTTCGAATATGTTCACGGTTACTGGAAGTTCATAGCCTGGTTCGTAGTAGATGTTCGATAAATATTTTTCAATGAATGCACAACTGATTAGTGATCATAACTTTGGGAGAATAAGCCTAAAAGAGGGTGCAGAGCTGAGCTGAAGTTGGGTTTACTCCCTTCTTATTGTGCCTGTGAGGTAGCCTCTCCGAGCCTTGGGAAGTAGGACACGTGGAACTGAGAAGGGCCTAGGGGAAAGGCTCAAGCTCCATGCTGATCTCCAGCAACATCTCCAGGAAGCAGCTGTAACCAGCAGCCTCCAGTTGTCTCCACAATCTCTTCAGTTCATACTCACCATGTTCCATTAGTTGTATGTCAGCAACTGATAACTTTTGTAGCACACAAAGCCCCTCGTTTCCAAGGACAGTCATTTCAGTGCCTAGGTTTATATACTGAGAGATAAGTATGGAGAAACACTGATTACTGTATGCCCAGTAGTTCCAAACTGTGCAAGGAACTAGAAAGCAGAATGTCTGGGTTCTTATTCTTCCTTGGACTCTGCCTGACATTCAGAATATTTCTGAATCTTTCTGAGTTTCGGTTTCCATATCTGAAAAATGGAGCAATTGAACAAAGTCATCTCTTAAGATGCTTCAGCTGTAACACCCTCAATTCTCTTTTGAGAAAACACACAGTTTCCTTTACTGGACACGGAGACGGTTTATTCTGTGAATGTGTCTCTCAGAGCTTTATAGGTGTTTGTTTAGATGTAAACAGGAAAATTGCTTGTGATACTCCTCTCCCCACTCTAGTTTGAGATTAAAAGAGTGCATTTTTTTTCAATATGTTCAGTTTTCAAAAGACACGCTGGAGGAAGTCAGCCAATTTCTGCCCACACAACCTCCAAGTGACGTCAATGGAAGCAGAGCACACAGATCTCTAGGCAAGTTTTGGCTCATTATGTGAGGGTTTTGTTTTGTTTTTTTTTTTTTTTTTCCTTTTTAAAGAACAACTGCAAAAATGATTTCTCTCAACTCAAATTACACAATTTGTTCTTCTTTGTGCCCTGACTCAGCAGTAGACATAATGTGGAAAATAAAGCAAGATCTCCTTTTTACACAAGTAAAACAGGACTTATTTATGTGAAACACAGGGTTTTTGAGATTGTCAAACACTATTTAAGTAATACTCCTTTTGCCATAGCCTCCTTCTAATTTCAATAAAGATGGCTGATAAACAATCATTAGATGGACAACTGGAAAAACACAGCTTATTATCCTAATTTTGATCTGAGATTTGATCTCCCATCCTGCTATTGATTTTATTACACATCTTGGGTTTATGTCTTAGCTTAGCTCTTAAAAATATTTTAAAGGATTTTCCTGGCAAGAAAATAGAATTTGTATTTTGTCCTCAGCTTTGCTTCACATAATAAAGTCAAATAGACCTGGTAATTGCATTCTATGTAATACAGTATGACTATAAAAAGAATAGTTAACAGTCATAAAGCTCTTAATATGTGATAGATACAGCATGGCTCAATTTTCACAGTAACCCTGCGAGGCTGGTGGTGTTATTCTCCTGATTTTACTGATTAAGAAACTGAGGATCTGCAAAGTTGGGTAATTTGCCCAAAGTCACACAGCTGAACAAGTGGCATTCGGATTCCAAATCTGGCTTCAAAATCTAACCACTGTGCTCTCCAGACAATAATCTGTTTACTCTTCCATTCAAAAAGCATTTAACGGTACCTGACCATTCTAGACTCTGAGAATAGTCAGTTTGCTAGGTGATGTGGAACCCACTCAAGTGTTCTTGCCTGGAAAATCCCAGGGACCGAGGAGCCTGGTGGGCTGCCGTCTATGGGGTCGCACAGAGTCAGACGCGACTGACGCAACTTAGCAGCAAAAGCAGGTGATATGGAATAGAGACATAGAAACAAAATGAATAGATAGGGAAGGGAATTCAGATTTCGTTTGTACCTGCACTGGCCCAGACCCTGTGCTATACAATCCACATCTCTTAATTTATATAAAATCCAAATGAGCAAAGCTGTATCGGTGACATTTGATTGACAAAGAAACTGAGTTTTAGAGATACTGTCATGTGCCAAAGATCACACAGCTGATAAAAGTTTGAATTTTAATCCAAGCCTGTCTGTTTCCTCCACCTGCACTTTCTTCTCTATACACACTACCTTCCTGCGTGGTTGCTTCAGTTGTGTCCAACTCTCTGCAACTCTGTGGACTGCAGCTCACCAGGCTCCTCTGTCCATGCGATTTCCCAAAGGACACTGGAGTGGGTTGCCATGTCCTTCTCCAAGGGATTTCCCTGACACAGGGATTGAATCGTGTCTCCTGTATTGGCAGACAGGTTCTTTACCGCTATCACCACCGGGAAACCCACCACCTCAATGAGCGTGAAAAAACAAAATACTTACAGTTAACTGTCTTGGCTAGAGCATGGGGCATGCACGAGTGCCCCCAATATTTGGAAAGGTCTTAGAATTTTTTTAGAGGTGATGACACCAAAAGGAATTTCTGTACTTGAGAACATCTATCATTATACTCCACTGTAGTCTGCATGGCCCAGTGTTGAGAAGATTGCAGACAAGTCTAGGTCCAAAGTGATCCATGGACAGATTTTCACATAATTTTGATTAATAGTATATATTTGATCTAAGGGGCTTCCCTTGTGGCCCAGAAAGTAAAAAATCCACCTGCAATGAGGGAGACCTGGGTTCTATCCCTTGGTTGAGAAGATCCTCTGGAGGAGGTCATGGCAACCCACTCCAGTATGCTTGCCTGGAGAATCCCCATGAACAAAGGAGCCTGGTGGGCTACAGTCCATGGGGTTGCAGAGTCTGACATGACTGAGCGATTAAGCACAGCACATTTGACCTAAAATAGCATCAAAACATCTAATTCCTTTCTAAAGCAATTGTGAATGAATTTAATGTTTTATATATAAGCTCCGATATTTTTAGATGAATTAATAGAAATTTTGAGTGACATTGCAGTTTTCCATGAGTCTGTGCAGAAATTAAAATCTGCATCCAGTATGTGATATCCTAGAAGAACCAATCTGTAAATATTAAAAGGTAAAATATATGAAAAATATGTAAATACTTTAAGTTTTTCAAAATAATAAAAATGTGGTATAAATTTAAAGTTAGTCTATTTTTCCCCTCTTTATTTGAATAGAACACTTTTCCTCAAAAATATTACCAACTGAATAAAAGGCAGTTTGGGTTTAAATTGTCCTCCTTTCAGAGTTGGTTCACATCACACCAAATGTCTTATTTATATTTAAATACCACAGGGAATGGGCAAGAAATTGTATGTTTAAACTGGACTTTTTCAAGACATTTAAGGCCAGAATTTTGCTTTGCCAAAGACCAAATTGTTGCAAAGTAGAGCTAGCACCTGATCTTGTGGTGAGTTAGTATAAGTAAATGTCTCCACCTGGAAATGGAAACAAATGTTCCCCAGACCCTGGATACCATCTCTTAGCCTGGGGACAGCAGTTTGCTTGTTGATGAGGCTGAAATACACATATTGAGAGTGAGGATCTCCAAGAGAAACTTTCTCCCTAACACATAGCCCACACTGCATGTGCACTTGCAAATTTCGTCACCTTCTGGGCCACTACAGATCAGATCAGATCAGATCAGTCGCTCAGTCGTGTCCGACTCTTTGCGACCCCATGAACTGCACCACACCAGGCCTCCCTGTCCATCACCAACTCCCAGAGGTCAGACTCACATCCATCAAGTCAGTGATGCCATCCAGCCATCTCATCTTCTGTCATCCCCTTCTCCTCCTGCCCCCAATCCCTCCCAGCATCAGAGTCTTCTCCCATGAGTCAACTCTTCGCATGAGGTGGCCAAAATACTGGAGTCTCAGCTTTAGCATCATTCCTTCCAAAGAAATCCCAGGGCTGATCTCCTTCAGAATGGACTGGTTGGATCTTCTTGCAGTCCAAGGGACTCTCAAGAGTCTTCGCCAATACAAGTTCTTAAAAACCCAGAAATGCTTATAGACACCAAGTCACTTTTGTCGATATTTTCCCCATGTTTGGATGGACATCCCAATAAGAAATAACATTTCTAAACAAGTTTCACCCAAAAGCTTCCTAAAAACAGTCTTCCCAATCATGTCAGAGTCTTCCAACAATATATTAGGTGTATTATAATATTACATCAAATGTTATGAGGTAAAATACTTTTGACCTGTGTAGAAACATAGTATTACTTTTAATCACAGCATCAATACCACTTGAATGCAGTTTTTAACTTCTCAGTCCCTCCTGGGATATACAGAGATCTCTGAACAGGTCTGTATACACCCAATAGTGGAGATCAGCTGATCCCATTCATCCTGCATGAGTAACACTACATATCACACAACACTGTTCATTAACCTCACAGAGTTCATCTACCTTCTATGGATGCAAACTTTATTTATCCTTTGTAAATCTGGGTTCTAGAGCTTTCAGCTTCCTGCAAGTCCCATTCAGGGCTGAATTATGGGCACTGGGCCTACGTAGTTGGACAGGCCCCATACATGGTTCAATACTCAGAAGGGTTTAGTGCTCAGAAGGGTCCTTACTTGGTTTAACAGTCTGTTGTAGGATCTTGAAATCCTTAATCCTTGAAGCCCCTTAATGAACAAGGGGCTTTGCATTTTCATTTTGCTGAAAATGAAATCATTTTGTGATAGGCAAATTGTGTAGCCTGTCCTGATCACATTGTAATGTTAATGTAGCAAGTACAAAAGTTGATTTAAAGTCGAAGAACTAAAATGGGACTTCCCTGGCTGTCCAGGGGTTAAGACTCTGTGCTTCCAATACAGGGTGTACAGGTTCGGTCCCTGGTCAGGGAACTAAGATCCTGCATGCCGAAAGGCATGGCCAAAAAAAAAAAAAAAAAAATAAAGTATAAGAACTAAAATGAAAATCTGACCAAAGTGCCCCCAACATATATGAGAGATTTTCCGAAGTAGAGTGTCCCATTTAATAATTATATTTGAATTTATTTTTCTGGTTAAATAATTCTATTCTTTTAAACTGACTAATTCTATAACAAATAATGTGATACACGCACACGTGTATGTGTGTATGTGTATATATATACACATACATACATATAATACCCCTGATTCAGCTATGACCAATTAATGCATATATATAAAAAAAATAATTGATAAGTAAACTGAGCACAAGAAATGTGAGAAAAGAGAAAGACTAACCAGATTCCAAAATCTTTAAACTTAGTGGCTCAGAAAGTAAAGAATCTGCCTGTGATGCAGGAGACCTGAGTTTGATCTTTGGGTCAAGAAGATCCCCTGGAGAAGGGAATGGCAACCCACTCCAGTATTCTTGCCTGGAGAATTCCATGGACAGAGGAGACTGGCAGGCTACAGTCCATAGGGTCGCAAAGAGTCGGACACGTCTGAGTGACTAACACACACAAAAAAACTTAAAACATTCAATACTTTCTTTTCAGGATAATCATTACATGAACTTCTCTTTCAGAGAATTCATTATCCGCTCTTATTTATTTTGGGATTATCATTGTTTTATAAAAAATATTGCAAATATGCAAATATCACCAAAGTTGAAATTGCACGTGGTCAGACAAACGGGGGTCTGAAGGCCTTTGTAACCATCAGCGAGAGCAGTCTTACCATGTTTCTCCTTCTTTCTCTGTGTGGGTGCAAGGGCGTGGGGGAGTGGGCCAACATGACGCGCAATGCACTGTGCAAAAGCCAGCATGAATCTCAGGCCTTTTTGTGCACAGAAAGGACTGATTGTGTGGCGAGCAGCTGGAATGCACGCTGGTCACTTTGTGGAGCAGTGTTAGCAGACATCATTCTGCTGGATTGTTGGAGGAGCGGCAGAACAAGGACAGAAAGCAGAGCTCCCTCTCTGTACTTCGGCAGCCCTCTGATTCTCCTCCTCCTCTCCGTTCACATTAGAAACAGGAATCCTATACATTCAGAATCCTTCAGCTCTGTTTTCTCAATTGAGTGCTGCTATTTCAAGAGTGCGGTCCTCCCTTTCTGGCTGCTTGGAAATAGGCGATTCAGTTCATGTGCTCAGAATGACATGATACGGGGCCCAGCAGAACAGGGCCCTGGTGGCAACTCAGAGGACATTTCAGTCTGGTCCTGTGATGGGGGCACTAAAAAGCTTTTAACAAAGAGCATTTTAGAGAACTTCTCACATATAGTGGCAAGAGAAAAAAAAATCAGTATTGTTTTCAAGGTATCTTAAATTTTATTTTTAAGAAATCTCAATATAAAATTCTTTACAAAACAGTAATCAAAAATTGTAACCATTGGTCTGCTTATGGTTACAGTGTTACAGTGTTGGAGAAGTGCCAAGCTCTGCTCTTGTCATGTTGCTTGATATTTGGCCAACAATTGGTCAGTCTGGGTCTCAGTTCTCTAAACATTCGGCGTGCTACACTTCCCCACTCCCCACCAAAACTCACAGCTCCTGCCAACCCAGTCTCCTCTGCTGAGAATTGACCTTATATGTAAAACCTTCCATGAGGAAGAAGTTCCAAATGTCTTTCCTATTTTGCTAGTTTTTGTTGGATTTTAAATTTTGGAATATGTATCATTTTCTCTGTAAGCTATACTGGAAAAAACAGCACGAACATACTTACACAGTGTCCTCACAAAATGCAATCACACAAATATTTTCAATGATGTGAATATTTACATTTCTTATTTTGACTTGGATTTTAATGAGGCTTTCTTTTTAATCCTCTAGGCTTTTCTCAGGGTGTCATTTTGCCAATGTGGTTAATGAGATGTCTCTTGAGCCCACGTGCATTTTTAACTTCCTCATTACAGTTGATAGGGTAACCCAACTGAACCAGTTAAAATGATTCTTAATTGCCCATCCCACTTTCTCATGCCAGCTCAGAAAAAGCTTGGTAAGAGAAGAATGACTTGGTAAGTCAAGAGGAAAATAACTGATGTAGCCCCATACTTGGTGAACTTCTCATACCAGGAAATCTCTGCTAGTTCTGATTTAACTCCTGCCTTTGGCTTTGTGCTGCTTCCCTAGAATTCTTGAAGACCCTTCCTGTTCACACACAATTTTAAGAGTCAGCCAACATTTTAAGAGGAATTTGTACACAGATTTTAGGGTTTCTCCCATATGGTTTTTTCTCTTTTGGAGTTCTATTAGTATTTTTATTTCTTCTTGCAGCCCTGAACTCTGACCAATTGTTTCCTTAAGCCAGTAAAATTGTGCTTTTCCATACTTCTTCCTTGGCACCCCAAAGAAATATGGAACCCCACTTCTTTCAAGGATAATTATCATTCCATTTTCCACTTGTTCTTATTGTCGTATAGTGCTTTCAGTCAACCAAGCTGATCTAGTTATTAACAGAAAAGTAAGTTTTGTCCAATAAAAGCTACTCTACATGCTCAGGTGTGGAATTCCTGAACTACTATAATTAATAAGAGAATATTCACAATATGCTACTAAAAATTGAATATGCAAAATCAATTCCATTTCTATACACATGGAAAAAGGGAGACAATGTAATTTTAATTTAATTTACATTTATAATTTAATAGAAAGGTATAAAGCACCTAACAATACTACAAAACATATACAAGACTTTTAAAGAGAAAATGATGAAATTTATTGAATAAATAGTTTTGGAAGCTTTTAACTATAACTTTAATAAAAAGATATATATCATGTTCTTCAGTTCAGGTCAGTTGCTCAGTTGTGTCCGCCTCTTTGCGACCCCATGAATTGCAGCACACTAGGCCTCCCTGTCCATCACCAACTTCCAGAGTTCACTCAAACTCAAGTCCATCGAGTTGGTAATGCCATCCAGCCATCTCATCCTCTGTCGTCCCCTTCTCCTCCTGCCCTCAATCCCTCCCAGCATCAGAGTCTTTTCTAATGAGTCAACTCTTCACATGAGTTGGCCAAAGTACAGGAGTTTCAGCTTTAGCATCAGTCCTTCCAAAGAACACCCAGGACTGATCTCCTTTAGAATGGACTGGTTGGATCTCCTTGCACTCCAAGGGACTCTCAAGAGTCTTCTCCAACACCACAGTTCAAAAGCATCAATTCTTTGGCACTCAGCTTTCTTCACAGTCCAACTCTCGCATCCATACATGACCTTGACTAGGTGGACCTTGTTGGCAAAGTAATGTCTCTGCTTTTGAATATGCTATCTAGGTTGGTCATAACTTTTTTGAAAGACTCAATATGAAAAAGAACTGATTCCCCCATAGAGGAAACATGGGCAAAAGATTGAAAAGTCATGTCACAGCAGAGAAAATAGAAAATGGCCCACAAACATTTGAAAAGATGCTCCACTGCACCAGAAATCAGGAAATGCAAAGTTAAGTTTGTAGGAGATATTATTTTACACTTATCAAATTGGCAAAAATTTTAAAATCCAACAATTTCAAGGATTACAGAGAAGCAAAAAGGCTCATCTACTGCTCATTGGAATATGAATTAGTTCAATTTCCTTAGAAAATTAGAAAACATATCTATTTTACAACCCAGCTATTTTACTCCTATGTATTTACCTAGATAAACCATTACACATATATGGGTGAATGTTCATAAGACTATCATTGCTAATAGTTTAAAAAAAAATGGAAGCAACCCAAATGTCTTATCAACAGCAGAAAAGATAAACCTATTGTAGTATATTCACACATTAGAGTACCATAACACAGCAAAAATGAAAAGAATACAGCTACATCCATGGAGAAAACTTAGAAATATATAAGTTTGGAAGAAGGAAGCAAAAGTATCCAAACTATTTCCATTTGCATAAAGTTCAAGACCAAACAACATGAAATAACAGATTGTTTGAGGAATATCTATATGGATGGGTCTAGTGAAGAAGAAAAAGGAAGTTAATGATAATACTACTTTCATGATGGATGTTTCCTCTGGATAGATGGAGGGGGGATGTGAGTGTGGAGAAAAAACAGAAGGAATATCAAAGATGTGGTGCTGTAATGTTCTCTTCCTGTGCTTACGGAGGGTGACTGGGTCCTCTAGTAACATTCTTTAAATTGTACATAAGTATTTATACCGTCTTCTCTGTGTATGATATTTCACAATAATACATGTTATTTTTCCATCTTTATATTTTTTTATGTTGTCTGTAAAATTTTTAACTGCTCTCTGCAGTTGCTATGGAAAATGAGACATCTGGGCAACAGGGACCAGTGGTAAGGTAAGGTGCAGAGTCCAGGGCTGGTAGGGATAAGAATGGAAGAGTCAGCATCTAAAAGTCTGCAGCTGCACTACTGGGATCCTCAACAAACAAGCAGATGTGATCACAGGAGTGGGTCTAGGTTGAGTAGAGCACATCTAGCCCTTCATCCGGGAGAAGGCAATGGCACCCCACTCCAGTACTCTTGCCTGGAAAATCCCATGGATGGAGGAACCTGGAAGGCTGCAGTCCATGGGGTCGCCAAGGGTCGGATACAACTGAGTGACTTCACTTTCACTTTTCATTTTCATGCATTGGAGAAGGAAATGGCAACCCACTCCAGTGTTCTTGTCTGGAGAATCCCAGGGACAGGGGAGCCTGCTGGGCTGGCATCTATGGGGTCACACAGTCGGACACGACTGAAGCGACTTAGCAGCAGCAGCAGCAGCCCTTCATCCTGCTTATATATAGCAGAAGCTAGCAATTATCCCTCTTAACACCCTTAACTGCTGACATAAGCCAAAGCATGTTTCTGTTGCTTGCAACCCAGATCCCTGATTGGTGTATTGCTTTCAAGGTGTCTATAGGAACAGGTGAGAAGGCTCAATATTGCCATTAGAAATACAAGCTTGAAATTTAGGAAGGACGTCTGAGCCTGACACAATATTCAGTCAAAACTGTGACTACATATGAGTTCACACCAGGGAGGGCGTGAAGCATAAATCCCAAAGAAGACTCACTAGAACACCTAGCAGGCATCCAGCTTCACACCTGCCAGCGTCTTGTGCTAAGATGACATTGGCACAGTCTTAGGATACCCAGGAGTCCCACTTCTCTACAAACCAGGGTCACAGTCACTGCTTTAGGAACATAGGTACAGTCTATGGATACATCCAAATACTCACTAACTGTATTTTTAAACTTTATTTGATTACATGGCTTCTACACAGCCAAGAATATTACTTTACAATCTAAAGAAAATTTCTCTAAGAAATGAACCCATACTTTTAAAACATATCAGAGTATTACTCTGTATAATTAACCTACATTCTTGCATCAGAAGCATAAATAAGCAAGAGTTAAAAAATAAGTTATTAACTAATAAGTTAGCATATAGTTACATACTAGTAATTATATCATTGATAACACAAAGCTCTACCAGGCCAGTATATAAAAATCTTTACACTGGAGGAAAAATATTTAAAACATTAGAATAAAAGGAAAAAGCAAAAACATTTGATTGTGAAAAAGGATTCAATAATTGCAGTGAACATCTCATTAAACACAGTGTTTATTTGCAAGAAGATTGGAGAGCTCTAATTAAGTCATAAGCTGTCCCTATGAGTAATTAACTGTGGCAGGAAAATTCTAGGTGGCCTGTTAAATCTTCATACCCACAGCTGTTCAGGGGAAAAGCATAAGCAAGCCCAGCAGGTGCTTGGATTTTAGATAGGATGGTCTTGTCCACCATAGGTCATACATACCAAGAACTGGGATTTTAAAAAGAAAAACATTTCATGAATAATTTTATATGAGTTCTATGTTGGAATGATCATTTTTTTAACTACTAGAAATACTTGGCTACTAGAAATTTTAAAATTTCATGTATCTCGTATTTGTGGTTTGCATGTATTTATATTTAATGACCCTTTGGATTTGTGGGCTGAAAGCGTATGTGGAAATATTTTTAAAAAGAAATCAGGCTATTTGAGCTATAGAATTTCAAACTAGAAGAAACTTTTAAAAGTGAATGATGTAAAAGTGCTTATATGTTCTCAACTGAGCCTCTACTTTCTACCACACACACTCACACAAATTTCTATGCATCTAAAACTAGTACTAGTCTAAGTAGACAGCTGATAGAAAAGAGTTTGATATTATTGGGAAGAATCTCCTATCTAGTGTTTCTAAATATTCTATTAGACATAAATTGAAGAATTAGAAAAAGAGCAAAACTGAAAGAAAAAATTGAGAGAACAGATAAGAGAGGTCATCAGTGGAAAACAGAGGGAAAGTCGAAGGGCATTCTGCATAAGAAAAATAAACTGAGCAAAAGCTGAAAGAGAAAAATAATTTGGGGTCTTTAGAAGAAGAGTGACAAATGTGCTATTGATAACAACAATATTTTAAAATATCTTTTAGATTACAAAGATATCTTCTCAGGTATATTTTCATCATTGTAGAAATCTGCTTTTATCATTTCCATTTTACAGATAAGAAATTGTGATCCCAATTTAAGAAATAGGAACAAGATCAGAGTCAGTCAGTGGTGGATCTAGAACTTGGGATATCACTGATCCAACTCACCTAGGACTGGGGTTTCCCGGGGCACCAGAGTTTTGGTGCTAGAAGAAGGAAATGTCTCAGGCAAACCAGGGTAGCCTATCAGCCTACATTTGAACCTATGTCTTCTGACTCTTGATCCCATTCTCTTTGCATTAATTACAAGTATTTATTGAATACTTTTGATGTGCCAGGAACTCTATAATGAGGACCTCACATAATTAAATTTTAAATTTGCAAATCAAGCTCATGTTTAGTTAATTCTTCTCTCCAAATAAACTGGACAAAGAAACTGAGTTGACTCAGCAGGTGAAGAATCTGCCCAATAATGCAGGAGACGCAGGTGTGATCCCTGGGTCAGCAAGATCCCCTGGAGGAGCAAATGGCAACCCACTGCAGTATTCTTGCCTGAAAACATCCCATGAACCGAGGAGCCTGGTGGGCTACAGTCCATGGGGTCACAAAGAGTCGGGCACTACTGAGCATCGTTCACACCAGGTCATTGGTAACTTACCCAAAGTCACACAGCTGGTGAGAACTTGGATTCAAACTGGATTCAAACTCAGGCCATCGTTGAGCAGGGCCAGCACGGCTACTCACAATGCCAACTGCCCAGTGCCCAGCTGCCATCTCATACACTTGCTCAGAACCACAGGCCCCACTGGGCCTTCTGCCTCATTCATTTATTGTTCTGTCATTAGTATGAAAGCACAGCTTAACTGGAATTCACAGATTTCATCTTCAGCGCCCAGCTTCTACTGCAGTCACTCTTCACTGAATGAAACATTCCTCCTTACTTTTATCCTGACAGTCTCCATTTGAAATAACCTCTCGTATTGAAATCCTGCTGTTGCCTGTCCTACCTTTGAATCAGGTGTTCTGATTCAAAAAGAGTTCTTTGAAGGTATCAAAAAAATTGCCCTTTCTCATTTGATGTGTACCAGGAAGAGCTGCCATACAACTTTTTTTCAAATTACAAGCAATTAGGCTTGCTTTAGTAAAACCCTACTTTTTGTTATCCTTTCTGATACAGTTTGCTTAAAAACCTATGCTCCTTGGAAGAATATGCCTTATTTACACAGAACAGAGCTTCTAGGCACCATTTAAGGCATGAAAAGAGATATGTAAGCTTATTCATGATCCTATTCTCATTATGTGAATGATAAGCTTGTCAGTTTCTTAAAATTATAAATTCCTGGGTGACAGTGATTGTGTCACTTTCTTTACTCTGTAACCCACTCATCACTGGCACAGTGATTGACAGAAAACTTTTCAGAAATGTGGACTTGAATGGAATATGGTGTTAACCAGAGATTTTACTGGCCCAAAACTGAGGCCATGAGATTTATTTGATTTTCTTATGACCTACAGCTTTAAGCCCTGTCACTTTTTTCTCCTCCTACCTAAGTCTTCACAGTTGCTGACTCTAAGCAGTATATGGATATAGTCACCACTTCAGAAGTAAAAATCTTACATTGAATATTCAAATTACTTGCCTTTTTGTTGAGGTATAACCAAATCCACTAAAATTTACCCTTTTAAGTTGAGTTTGAAAACTGTATACAACTGTATACAGGACACAATAAAAATATATATTTCCATCACGCCAAAAAATGTCCCCTGCTCCTTTGCTGTCAGCTCCATTCATCACTCTCGAGCCCCTGGTACCAGGAATCTGCTTTCTGTCTCTTTCAATCTGTCTTTCTGAGACATGGGATCAAACAGCAGGTAGCCTTTTAGACTGGTTTCTTAAACTCTGTAGGATGGTTCTAAGATTCATCCCTGTTGACCCCCTCAGCATTTACTTCTTTTTACTGCTAATTATTATTCCAGTGTATGGCTATACAAAAATTTAATTATCCATTCCCCAGTGATGCACATTTGGGGTTTTGTCTGTTACAGTAAAGCTGCAGTGAACAAGTCACGGTATGGATGTGTTTTCACTACTCTTGCATAAATACCTAGGGATGGTCATAGGGCGAGTGTATGCTTACCTTTATAAAAAACTGCCAAACCATTTTCCAAAGTCACTATAACACTTTGCATTCCCATCAGCAGTATGTGCGAATTCCAGATGCTCTACTTTCTTACCAGTACGTGGCATTATCTGTCTCCTTAATTTTAACCATTCTTGTAGGGGTGTCTAGTAGGTGTATTTCACTGTGGAAATACAGTGAATTTAATTTGTGTTTCTTTGGAAATGTCACTAATAGATCTCTTTGGGGGGCATAATTTGTATACAGTACAAGGATATTACACGATAGAATTAGATGAGTTGACAAATGTCCTCTATGTAACCCACACTAGATCAAGGTGTAGACAAAAGCCAATTAGCTAGGAATTCCCTTGGTATCCTTGTACCTTTGTACTATCAATCTCTTCCCACCACATGAACCACTGTTGTGGGTTTTTTTCACTGTAGATTACTTTTCCTGTAGTAGAGCTTCATATGTACGGAATTATGCAAAGTATACTTTATTTATGGTCAGCTCCTTTCACCTAGCTTGATGTGTTTGAAGGTCATCCAACTTGCAATGGACATTTCCTTTAATTTCTGAGTAACGTTCCTTTGTTCGGAAAATCCACAATTTGCTTATCCATTCTCTTGTTGGTTAACATTTTAGTTGTTCCCAGGTTTTGTCTACTATGACTAAAACTCCTGTAGATATTTTTGTTCAAGCAGTTTTGTGAAGACACATTTTTATTTCTGTTGAATAAAGAGCTAGGAATGGAATTGCTCAGTCAGATAGTAGGTATATGTTTACCTTTAGAAGAACTTGCCAAGCTGTTTTCCAAAGTGGCTTTCCCACTTTGCATTTCTACCCACAAAGTATGAGTTTCAGTTGTTCCACATTCTTGTCAGATTTTTTTCAGGTTTTTGCTGTTTTGTTTTGTTTTTTTTTTTATAAGTTTAGCCCTTCTAATGGGTGTGTGGTGATACTTCACTGTGGTGGTACTGAATTTCACTGATGAGTAATCATGTACTATTTGTTCATTTGTATGTTTTCCCCTGATGAAGTGTCTGCTCAAGTATTTTTTTCTTTTTTACTGGGTTGTCTGTTTATTGCTGAACTTTAATCAATTGACTAATCTGTAGTGGGTTTTTTTCACATATTTTTGCATACAATTCCTTGTTTCTCTGTGTGTGTGGCTTGGAAGAAGCATAATAAAATACAAGTAAATATATATTACTTGTATATCTTTATAATATATTAATGTTATTTATAATACACTTTAATGACTATATTTTATAAAATACAAATACATGTTTGGTGAGCAAATGGTTTCATTGCTGCTAAGTTGCTTCAGTCGTGTCCGACTCTGTGCAACCCCATAGACGGCAGCCCACCAGACTCCCCCATCCCTGGGATTCTCCAGGCAAGAACACTGGAGTGGGTTGCCATTTCCTTCTCCAATGCATTAAAGTGAAAGTGAAGTCGCTCAGTCGTGTCTGACTCTTAGCGACCCCATGGACTGCAGCCTACCAGGCTCCTCCATCCACGGGATTTTCCAGGCAAGAGTACTGGAGTGAGGTGCCATTGCCTTTTCCGAATGGTTTCATTAGATGAAGTTAATTTATTAAAAATATTTTTATAGTCATTCTTTTCAATATCCTATGTAAGAAATATTTGCCTACCCCAAGGTTGCAAAGATATTCTGTGTTTTCTTCTGAAAACTTTGTAGTCTTCACTTTTACACTGCGTCTGAGACATAAAATTATTTTGTGTGTGTTTTTGATATGGTAATAGTACATTATCATGATTTTTGAAGGTTTATAACAAAACTTAAATAATCCCCCCAAATTGTTCTTTTTTAAGAGTTTTTTGGCTATTCTAGATTCTTCACATTTTCACTCATGTTTCAGAATTAACTTGAAATTTTTACAGAAGTGTTCAGGGAATATTTAAACGTTTTTTCTTTGTGTGTGTCAATTTTGTATAGTTTTTATTTTCCAGTTTTCATTGTCACATAATTTTTTCTTTTGCCATGTCAAATCTATTGCCAAGCCCACCAAGTAAGTTTTTAATTTAGGATATCGGAAATTTCAGTTCTAAAAGCTTCATTTGGTTGTCTTTTTCAGTTCCAGTTTTCTACTGAAATTTGTCATCTACTTAGTCATTATATTGATCTTTTTCCTTTGACTCCTTTGATTATAGATATTTTATTCTTTTTTTTTTTAACTTTGTACATCTGCTGTACTCTTAATGACTCCTGCTAGAAACAGATTGGCTTCTTTGCTAGAGACAATTATGGCCCCTGCCTTCAAAAACTTGCTGTTCATTTAAGTAAATAAAACTATTGTTTCCAAGGCCAGAGCCTTCAAGGTTGAGTAGGGCTTGAGTATACAAAAGAGGTGTTTTGGAGTATTAGCTTGTCTGCTTATTCCAACACCTTTTGTCGTTTCAGATCTGCCTCTATCAACCTTTTTTCTAGTTGCAAGTTAAATTTTTCTAATCCTTTGCACATTTGGTGGTTTTTTTGTTTTTTTTTTTGTGTGTGTGTGTGTGCTAGATTTTCTGAATTCTATCTTGCTGAGAATCTGAATTTTGTTGTCTTTTTTTAATAAATATTGAATTTTGTTCTGTGGGAAGTTAAAGGTAAAGTTAAAGCAATTGATTCTTTCAAGGCTTGTCATTAAGATTTGTAAGGGCAAGTTTTGTGTACCCCTTACTCTAGGAAAAGAATGGCCTTCATCCTGAAGTGTGGTGATTTTCAGATCTCAGTGGCAAGCCCAGAGCTCAGTGTCTGCTCTGGCTGGTCAGAACTCCTACAACTCCCAGCCCAGTTTCCCCCTGTTGTCTTCATTCCAGGCCCAGCTCCCTAGTAGCTCCACTCTGCTATCCCTCACAGATCTTGCCCTAAGCACGAATGCATGCTCAGTTGCTTCAGTCATGTCCAACTCTTGGCGACCCTGTGGACTGTAGCCCATTAGACTCCTCTGTGCATGGGATTCTCCAGCAAGATTACTGGAGTAGGTTGCCATGTTCTCCACCAGGGAATCTTCCCAGCCCAAGGATCGAACCCACATCTCCTACATCTCTTGCATTGCAGGAGGATTCTTTACTGCTGAGCCACTGTGGAAACTCTAAAGATGAATATGTTAGTATTTATCAGAAGTCTTAAAGGGATCTTCCTGCAGATTTCTGTTGTTTCTTCTTTATGCAGGTTCCAGTTCTCTTCTGTTGAGGAGCATCCATCAAAATTCTAGCCACTCCATCAGCCCCAAAGAGTACCTTCCTCCTTAGTTTGGCAAGACCACCGTGTGCTGCTTTGGCTTCACTTCCCTGTGTCTGTGCAGAGATGTGGGACAATCAGGGAGCTCTCATCAAGAGATCCCTCCCTCTCAGAGAGCAGGATTCTGTGCTTAGTGTCTTCCAATATCTAAGAGCAATTGCTTCAAATATTTTGCCATCTTTCCATTGTTGCAGCCAGATGAGTTCATCACTACCAATTTCTTCATTGTGGCTGGGAAGGGAAGCTACCTATCACATTTTTTGTGAATATGAAAGAAAAGCATATTAAGCCTTAGGCTTCAGATGTTTTCTTCATCTTTCACATTTGGTGTCATCTCTGACACGACTGAGCGACTTCACTTTCACTTTTCACTTTTATGCATTGGAGAAGGAAATGGCAACCCACTCCAGTATTCTTGCCTGGAGAATCCCAGGGATGGGGGAGCCTGGTGAGCTTCCGTCTATGGGGTCGCACAGAGTCGGACACGACTGAAGCGACTTAGCAGCAGCAGCAGCTGAAACCAGAATTCCAGTTTTGTTTCTTTCCTGCTACTTATATATGTGCAGCTATAAAGCAGAGTGAAAGTATTCGCAATGGTAACATATGTCTTGTGAAAGTTTATATTCCTGTAGAATGCTATTCTATGTTAGGATGTATTTTATAAAGGAAATTTGAAAAATATTTAAAATGTCAATTTTATTTGAAGCAAATTTACTTTTTTATCACAGACAGTTCTTGTGTATGATTTACAGAGATGCTACAAAGGTGTTTGTTTAAGATAGAAATACAATATCTGTGGCTTTTAAGGCATTCTGTTTCTGCTTGGGCAGAAAGTACAGAGTCCTATCTTGTTTGAAATTTGGCATCTACATTTTATAATGAATGAAATGTTCCCGGATTATCACTGTAAATCTGCTGCTATGTCTTAATATGGGGATTATTTGGTGCTCTGTTTATTTCCTCTATGGTCTTATGGTAACTTTTTCAAGATAATTGTATAGTGTACAAATTTAAAACACTCCCCAAATTATTATTCCTCATAGTGGGAAATATGAAAGCATCAAGCTATCATATCACTTTCTCAGGTCAGAGGCATGTGGGAGTCATTCTCCAGGGTAAATCTGTGTTCAGCTTATGGAAAGAATCAAATGTCTTCTCAAAATAAAGAGGAAAGAAAAAAAAAAACAAAACTCCTCTGGCTATAATATGAGAGGATAGCATTCCAAGTCAATCTTTCCACTTGTGCTACTGCAAGCCTCCTTGTTTTGAAAGTCTCTTAGGTTAATTTCAATTGAAAATGAAGGGCAGCAGATAATGAATATTTTGTTCCTTTTCTCCTAACAAGGAACCTTTTAGGAGGCTCAGCTAAGGATCCAGTCTTCTGGATGTTTCATCTGTAACTTTGGCTATTTATGACTTCCTGAATCTTGCTAAGAGAAAAAAGTCTAAAATACAAACACCTAATAAAATATTATTAAATATTATGTAAATTAGACACTTAAGTAATTTTGTCCATGCTGTGAACGGCTCTATCACTCCTTACAGCCACTCATAGACTTATTCTTTTCTCAACATGACAATAGTACTTCCCCACTGTGATCACTTAAGCTCCAGTAGGGTACTTGTGTTTACTACATAGGTGGTCTTTAGGCAAAACACACTGTATTTTGTTTTTCCTAATATATCAATATACGCTTTACTTTTTTCAAGTAGCTCTGGAAACCTAAGTCCCAAGTTTAAATTCAAACTCTTCCACTTAATAGCTAAATGACCTTGAGCAAACTATTTAACCTTTCCTTGACTCACTTTATATGTTAAATGGTTATTAGGATAGTACTTCTTCTTTTACAAGAGAGTTGTAAAAATTAAAGGAACTAGTTCAGGTGACAGAAGTGCCTGGCATATTGCAAGCACTCAGTAAAACTTAACCTATTGTTTTGTCATCATCATCATTATTATCATTTACGAGGATCTTTACAGTTAGTTTGTCATTAAAATAGATTTTTCAAGTAAATAGTTATCCTTATTTTATAAGAAAACCAAACTTAGCTATAGGTCTTCTAACTCTTAAAGGCTGTATTTCTGTTTCAGTTTTCCTAAGCAGCATTAAAACATTCAAACATTTTTCATGTTGGTAACGAGTCTTTGCTAAATTTAGCTTGGTCATTTATTTAAATTAAATAATAATTTCAAAAGGATATGTTTAGTATCAACCAACAACTTCCTTGATAGAAGAGAGATCAAGATTATGATGTATTTTTTAATATATAATTTTATTGATTTGTTTAGGCTGTGTGGGTCTCATTGCCACGCAGGCTCTTCTCTGTCCGTGAGCCGGCGCGGCTGTCTAGCTGAGGTGCAGGGGCTTTTCATTGTGGTGGCTTCTCTTGTTGCGAAGCACAGGCTCGAGACTCTTGGACTTCAGTAGTTGTCGCACATGGGCTTAGTTGCCCTATGGCATGCAGGATCTTCCCAGATCAGGGATTGAACCCGTGTCCCTTGCATTGGTAGGCAGATTCTTTACCACTGAGTCACTTGGGAAGCCCTAATGTATTTCTGCTAATAGAAAAGTGGCTATATCTCTATATCTGGTTAGTCCCCTATAGCATTGTTTACAATTAGAATATAGAAGCCTTTACCATAATAGATTTAAAAAAAAAAAAAAAAAGTAAAAGTGTAGTACCTTGGGTGGCATAAACCATGTTACTTCCTCTCCAGGTAACTTTTTCCTTCTAAATAAATGTTCTAAATTTTTAATCTTTTAATCTTTCGAAAAGTTATTTCTTTGATCCTAGTTTTCAGCTCCCAGCTGCACATGATGCGCTCTATCAATATGGACAATTTCCCTTCCAAACCATTTGTGGCTTGACCTCCAGCAAAAAAATAGTCTCCAAGACTATTTTTGTGTGTTATCCATGTATTAGTCTCCTTAAGCATTTTTATATTCCCATACATGACTGTCCTAGTTTGACAATTTTTCAAAAGGAGATTCACCTAAATATCAGTAATTATAGTTAACTAATCAACCCATAGAAAATTAATCCCAGCACATGAAGTTCTTTTGGAATCCTTTCAGTACCAATTTAGACCGAGTCTATGATTTAGGTTACTTTCCACTTCTTTTATGAGCTAAACACAACCTAGCAAAGGAAAGGCCTTTGATGTGAGAGCTGGTTGACCATTTCCTGCCAAAGAGTGCCCAATCCAGTTGAAAATGTCTTGGAAACATCTCCAGCTTCATCAGCAAGTGCTGGGGGATGACGTCACTGTGGGATTTCTACCGAACTTTATGTTCTGGTAAACAATGTGGTGCTGGTAGTTGCTGCTGGTGGATTCTTTTTCTCTTGGGAGGAACCAGCAGAGTTCCTAATTCATTTTAAAGCTTTGTATAAAGAGCAACAGAGAGTAAGATAGAAAGAGCTTGGGAGTGATCAGACGCCTAGGAGGATCACCTATTAAAATCAGGGTGTGCTGGGGACAATATTTTGGTCTGGTTTCACTCCTCTTCGAGTGCAACATAAGTAAGGAAATGGAGTTCCTTGGAAAATAAGCTATTTCTAACTCACCACCACTTGTCTCTTGTTTCAGTCTCCGTCCTAACACTCTGTGGTACAGTCCAGATGGCAAAGGTTATCTTGGAATTAACGCTTTTCTTAGATGAATGGGTGTATTCAGGAGGTTGATGGGGTGATACACTGGTGGTGAAAGCTCGTCCAGCAGCAACAATAACAATGAAAGAAACCAACAGGCAGTTTTGCAAGCTTTACCCCTGAACAAAAGCCAAGAGAACATATTGCTTGTCACCAAACTAGGAATAAAAATAATACTAGAGTTTTTACAGAAATAAGCACAGGAAAATTCCTTGCTTATTAAGCTGTTTGCCTTATGATATATTCCCTTATAAATTTTTCACAAAAGAATGCATACGGAATACTCTGAGTGTTTGTATTTTTTTTTTTTAGGAAAACTACATAAGGAATTGATTGCAGGAAGGGATTTTCATTTTCTTCAAGAAACAAGGCTGATATGCCAATACAAGTGAATAAAATATAACTCACAATTTTATTCAGTGCCTTCAGAGAATGTTAACTAGGTTCCAAAAGCCATACTTATTTGTAGTTTGTGAGGGCTTCAGAATTTGGAAGAATATTTTCAAACCCCAAATCACAAAAAACTAGAGTCTCTTTCTAACCTGTTCTCCATATCCCCTCCTACTACAAAAAAAAAAAAAAAAAAAGCTTCAACTCTCCCCTATATTCTTATCCCAACCTCTAATTTTGATATTCATTCCCTCTCCTATTCTTCCCAAAAGCATCCCCAAAATAATTAAAAATAAAATATACTGAGTCAGACTCAGCAGAACAGCCAGTTGATTGACTTCTGCCTCCTACAGTTCAACATCCATGAAACAAGCATTAGCATTAGATCTCAGTTCATGAGGGTTATTGTCACCATATAAGGTCAGTTTTTTTACCGTATAAGATAAAGCTTGAATCCAAGTTCTTACTGGCTAACATTGTTCATTCTAATTCTTATTTTCATTTCCTCTTCTGCAGACTGTCACTCTCAAGATCTCTCACATCAAAATCTTTATTTGCTCATATACAACTCTGGATAACATAAGAAAAAATACAAGTCCAAAGTGGTGTTTTCTGAGTTGGTGAGGTGCTCCTATGTCCCAAATGGCATGGGAACCAGGGAATCATTTTGAGCTGCAAGGTTTGATAGTGAAACTCTATAGCTTTCTTGGCCCTTACAAAAGCAGGTCACAGCTGCCTGGCTTCCTAATTTGGTTTGATGTGCTGTGAATTCCCAAGGGGATAAGTCACTCTCTTCTTCATATGTAAGCATGGGAACTATTCCAAAAAAAAAAAAAAATCAGTCAAGAGTTCATCTATGATTTTCAAAGCTCTCTACCACCCCACTAAACAGACCATCTAGAATTGACTCTCAGTAATTATTTATCATATCGGAGAAGTATATGGCATATTCATCTTCTGAGATATACAACTTCATTGCTGTGAATATTCACTAAGATGATAGCCCCAGAGGACTTCTTTTTATGCTTTAGGAAAGTTTTACTGAAAATGGGTTATCTATTATAAAATTCCAAATATGAAACTGATCATATATAGAGAAAATTAAAGTAGAAAAATTAATTACAAGATATCATAACAATCAGAGTCTTATGCCAAGTCTACAAAATAGCATTATTATATATTGCTTTTGTTACCTACCAGGCTCACAAGGACATCATAAATCACCTTGTTTTATAACATTTGATGAGACAGAAAGATCTTCCCTCTTGGTCATCAAATTAAGATGAAGTGTGATTTTACACGTTGTTCCATCTCAGAACTTGGCCAGGTTCTTTCCCTGTGATTTCCCAGAGCCAGCCACTTCAGGTTGTTTGGGTTTCTGCCAGTGGCTGTGACACAGATGCTTTTAATGAAGGGATGCAATCCACCTTCTGGAAAATCTCCTTTGCTTTACTAGAACTTTCAAGAGATATCAATTCTGTTTTATTAGTGTTTATTTAAAAAAGAAAGAAGGAAAAGAAACTAATGTAGCCAACACAGTCTGTGTAACCTGCTTTGCAGTCTTTGTTTTGTTGCACAGAATAGAACATTTCTCATGAAAGAAGTTCACGCAATTTCACAACCGCATGTTCAGTGCTTGCTGTGTGCCAAACTCTGCACTAGGCACAGCAGACACCAAGAAAATGTGTGACCTGTTTGGGAGGAGCTACACAGATAAAATACTACTTTATAAAAAACAAAATCAAATAATCAAAATTAATCTATGAAATGTGTGTAGATACTTGTGTGTGTGTGTGTGTGTGTGTGTGTGTGTGTGTGTTTTAGGTCATTTCAGTCATGTCCAACTCTTTGTGACAATATGGACTGTAGCCCTCCAGGCTCCTCTGTCCATGGGATTCTCCAGGCAAGAATACTGGAGTGGGTTGCAATGCCCTCCTCCAGGGGATCTTCCCAATCCAGCAATCCAGGGATCAAACCCATTTCTCTTTTTTTTAATTTAAATTTATTTATTTTAATTGGAAGTTAATTACTTTATTATATTGTATTGGTTTTTCCATACATCAACATGAATCCACAGGTGTAGAGGGTGGGATGATTTGGGAGAATGGCCTTGTAACATGTATGATATCATATAAGAAACGAACCCATTTCTTATGTCTCCTGCATTGGCAGGCAGGTTCTTTAGCACTAACGCCACCTGAGAAGCCCAGAGATATTTGTATAATGTCATACATGGTAGAAAATTTAAAGGTATGTAAAACTGAGGCTGACTCTATTATATGTGAAATAACATAATGTGGTAAGCAAAGCTTCACAAGCAATGGCAAAGTGGTGGATCATTCAATAAATGGTATAAGAAAAACTGACTATTTAGAAAAAAGTATAAATTATACTAACCTCAAGCAGAACACCAAGAAAAGTAGTAGCTGATGGTACATATTAAAAACCATATAAAGTAGAAGAAAGTATTTTTGCACATGTGAAATGGTTTTAGAATAGGGAAGGAGTTTCTAGATAAAAAAGTCATGAAAGGGAGACCAAATGTCAAATTTGACAGTATAAAAATGTAGAAGTTATATGTAGAAATTTTATAAAATTAAAACACAAGTGGCAAACTTGATAAAATGCTTGTAAAATATGACAGCAAATTAATATCCTTAATAATTAAAGATTTGATATGAATCTAATCATGCAGTAGAAACACCCAGTGAAAGAAATTCAAAGAAGTGATGGATAGGAACATATATTAAACTTCATTAGTAATCAAAGAAATCCAATTAAGACAACAATAATAAATTTTTGCTTTTCAAGTTGACAGTTTTTTACTATACATAGCAGTTAATGCTACAAAGGTGCCCAGGCATCCTCATTCAGTTCTGATTCAATTTCCATAATACACTTTCTGGAAATTTCTTTGACAGTAAATATTAAATTTTTTAAATTATAATATTATTGATCCAATAATGCCAATTCTAGAAAAGTGTGTTGAACAAATCACAAGACATTTATGTGAAACTACATTCATCACAGAGCTCTTTATTATTTAAAAAATTGGAAACAACTTAATTGTTCATTTATAAAGAAATGAAGATATTAAAGTCTATCCAAAGGGTGAAATTTCTTTAACAATGATAAGAGGGAAAGCTCTTGAAACATGTAAATGCAAAAAACTTAGATACATCTAAATAATTTTTAAATGCATGTATTCATTCAATAAGCAAAATTAATTAAACATTTATTAAATGCCAGACAAATTTTCTAAGTGCTGGACTTTATCTTTTTCTTCACTTTTTTTCTAAATAAATAAGCAAATTATTATTTTTTAAGGTATAGTTGATTTACAATATTATATTAGTTTCAGGTGTATAACACAGTAACTCAATATTTTATAAGTACACTCCATTTAAAGTTGCTAAAAAAATATTAGCTAATTCTCTGTGTTGTACAATATATTCTTGTGGCTTATTTATTTTATACATACTCATTTATACCTCTTGGGGCTTCTTAGGTGGTTCAATGGAAAAGAATCCAGCTGCCAAACAGGAGACATGGGTTCGATCCCTGGGTTGAAAGATCTTCTGGAGCAGGATATGGCAACCTACTCCAGTATTCTTGCCTGGGAAACACTATGGACAGAAAATCCTGGGGGCCTACAGTCCATGAGGGTCACAAAAGAATCAGACACGACTTTGTGACTAAACACACACACACACAGCTTGTGCCTCTTATCCCCTACCCCTATCTTGCCTCTCCTCCTTTTGCATGGTAGCTGCACCTATTTGCATTCCCACCAACACATCTTCAACACCTCTTATTTCTAAATATAAATATAAAGGTTGATTCAAGAGTATTTGAAACTTATAATAAGATTTTGGAAAATACTAATTAAGACCAAAAAGCACCTAGAAGTGATGTGGCTGCTGAGCACTTGCAGTGTTGCTGGTCTGAATTGAGACTTGTGGCAACCCACTCCAGTGTTCTTGCCTGGAGAATCCCAGGGACGGGGGAGCCTGGTGGGCTGCCGTCTTTGGGGTTGCACAGAGTCAGACACAACTGAAGCGACTTAGCAGCAGCAGCAGCAGCATAAGTCTAAAGGAGATCTGCCCTGGGTGTTCTTTGGAAGGACTGATGCTAAAGCTGAAACTCCAGTACTTTGGCCACCTCATGCGAAGAGTTGACTCATTGGAAAAGACTCTGATGCTGGGAGGGATTGGGGGCGGGAGGAAAAGGGGACAACAGAGGATGAGATGGCTGGATGGCATCACCGACTTGACGGACCTAAGTTTGAGTGAACTCTGGGAGTTGGTGATGGCCAGGGAGGCCTGGTGTGCTGCGATTCATGGGGTCTCAAAGAGTCGAACACGACTGAGCGACTGAACTAAACTTATCAGTCATAAAATACACAGTAAAATCACAGTAAAATCATCAGTAAAGTACACACTGAATTTTAAAGACTTGATACAAAAGTATAAAATATTTCATCATTAAATAAATGCTGAAACAATACTTTAGAAATCTTGGGTTAAATAAAACATATTAATAGAAAAACATCACAATTTTATTTTACTTGTTTAGACCTTGTTTTTTCCTATTTTCTGTTTTATAAAGTGGCTACTAGAAAATGCAAAATTGAACATGTGGCTTGAACTGTACTTCTAATGGACAACCCTGTATCTGATGTATCGTTAATGTTCGGTCACTTACTATAACATGCAAGAGCCTGTATTGAGCAAACATGCCTGAATTCACCTGGCATTTAATTGAGTGAGGGATATGGAATCTGTAGAAATGTACCTACTTGGTTCATTTCATATGAGCATATGAAATGCTTATATGAGACACAGGCCTTCAGAACTATACTTGTTCTGCAGTTACAGACAGTGACACACTCTTGAAAAATTCAAATACAGGGCCAGAGATGGCAGAAGACACTCTGTTCCTGACTTCACAAGTAACTGTACCATGATCTCTGTTTAATCAAAATTGTTTAGTTGATTAAATGCTATTTAGTTGTGCATGTTATTTTTATTATATTTTAAGTACATAAAAATATTTTAAATTATGTTGTCAAACGTTTGATACCCTTCCTGAAAATACATCTGAAAATGGCTCCACAAAGTCTGTTTGAAAATGACTGCTTCTAAAAGAATTATTACACATGATTCAGTGTGATTAATCAAACATCAAGTCTCAATCTGACTTTAGTTCTGTTCCCTCTCTTTTACTTAGATGAGTAGGTGTCAAATTCATGTGCTTGACATTGGCTTTAGAACTTCATTCCAATTCAGAGATTGACTCAGTAGGTCTATGGGAAGGTGGAGCGGGGATGATGCTGGGACTCGAAATGTTAATAAGTTCCCTCTGGGACCTATGAACCTGCACCTACTGAGGCCCAGTGTTGCCAGCCATCACTGAAGTCAGGTGCTCCGGCTTCAGGAGTTGCAGCATCCAGGCTCAGTAATGGTGGCACATGGGCTTAGTTGCTCCATGACATGTGAGATTTTCCTGGACCAGGGAGATCAAACCCTTATTCTCTCTATTGGCAGGCGGATTCTTATCCCCTGAGCCACCAGGGAGGTCTTTGAGCTGGATGCTGAAATAAACTCCAGGTCTTTAAAATGATAGCCAATAATTCTTACAAAAATAACAAATGATATTCCATTTGTTGCTGTATAGAGTAAATTATTTAGATTTTTTAATTTGCTTGTGAATTTTGGAATTGGTCATACAAAGCTTAAATCCTAGTGCATGTATCAATTCACAGTGATCGTGAGATAATGCATGAAAGGTACAGGCAGTGTCTGTCGTGGAGGAAGTACTGCCTTCTCTCTTTGTCCCTGTATCTGGGGGATGTATGTGTGTATGTGAGTGAGTGCGTGTGTGGCCCACAAGAGGGATTCTACGTCATTAATGCTGTTCTACCAACTAAGAAGTTGTTTTATCGTGCAAACAGGTTATGGTTACTTAAATATGACTATCAAAACAGCCTTTTCGTCCTTCTGGGGTTCCCAAATCCTGTTGCTATGTGCCATTTAACTTCTGTCAATGACTAAAAGACCAAATTGCCAAGAGAAGCAAATTTCTATTTGCAAGAAGCAAGCTATTAGTAAGATGCTTTTTGAAACAGTGAATTGAATGTCAACACTGAGTATTTCTTAATAGACTAACAAAAGAGTCCCCATAAGGCAGTGAAATATTACATAAAACACACAAAAATATAAACCAAAACCAATATTTTGTTATCATTTCACTGGATTATATTACATCCAGATGGAAGAACTGGCCTTACTTAGATTTTTCTTGTCTTCAGCGGTTTGTGTGTGTCCATCAATTTTAAATGGAGTATGTTTTTAATAGTTCCTATCTTGCTAAGGTAAAATGAAATTTTAGTTCTAGACTATTTCTCTAGGCTGCAACTTATAATACAGTGTGCTACAGAGTCTCATTATATTTTTAAACAATTCTTTTCAGTACATTTATAAAAGTACAGTAATTCCTGTGGTTCATAAGGTTGGTTAAGTTTGTTTATACTGATCTTGGGAGGAAAAAATTTAGTTGATAGTCTCCTTTGAATATTTTTCTGAACTGTGAAAGTTGGCAAGATGAGTGGTGTTTTACAGAGTTACTGGGAATTTCCCTTTTTGTTAAAAAATATATGAACTCTGCCAATTATAAATCTGGTCACTGCAATATAATATTCAAATTCACTTTCCTAGATAATTTCAATCATTTTCCTTGAATTAAAAATTATTCTTTTGGGAAAACTGGGGAAAAAAATCAGCATATTGTAGTCACTAAAGGGCTAACTCCTTATAGAACAGTATCCTTCTGTTCGACTGCTTTTCTGTGTACTTGATTTACCCTGCTTGAGGCCAAGTTTATAAAATGAGGCACACAAGAAATACTGGAATAAAATCAAATACTTTTCGATATTGAAGTGGCAGCAATGGCCATGTGGTTAAGGTGTTGGACTTGAAATCCAGCGTGGTCTCCTCGTGCAGATTCGTACCTGGCTCGCTGCCAAAGCAGTTGACTTTGACACCTCCCTAGTGGCCCAGTGATAAAAAATAATTTTTGTCTGTCAATGCAGGAGATGTGGGTTCAATCCCTAGGTCAGGAAGATCCCCTGGAAAAGGGAGTGGCAACCCCTCCAGTATTCTGGCTGGGGAAATCCCATCAACAGAGGAGCTCGGCGGGCTACAGTCCATGGGTCACAGGAGTCAACAAGGCTGAACAACTAAACAACAACAAGTAGTGAGAAACCTGCTAAGATCATAGAGCTGGACCTGGGACTCAGGATTTCTGTATTCCTGGGCAGTTTGAAGATCTGCTCCTTGCTTATCACCAGACTATGTTTGGAAGAAAATCAAAGGAAAAAAACTTATGATCAGAGGGGATTGAGAAACATCTGGTCCAACTCTTCTGTTTCCCCAGTGAGGAAGCTAAGGTTCACAAAACCACAGAATTTGCCTAGAATCAGAGCTGGCTCTAGAACCCAGAACTCCTCACTCTTAGAAATGTGTTCTGCTTTGCCAGGATTTCCAAGGTAACAGGAAAGGACACCATCATCAGCATCACCAGGGGGTACTCTTAGATGTTTAGATTTCTGAGTCCTGTTCCTTTTCTCTCTCACAGCAGAGCCCAGGACTACCCATTTTTGCAAACACATCAGATAACTTTTATGTCAGTTAGAGTCTGAGAATCAGTGAATCTTATATATCACATTTTTAAAGAAAAATGCAGAATATTTTCCTTATATACAAAAAGGATATAAAATATATGTTGAAATAAACTGTTAATCACTCAGTCATGTCTGACTCTTTGCAATCCCAATGACTGTAGCCCACCAGGCTCTGTTCATGGGATTTTCCAGGCAAGAATACTGGAGTAGGTTGCAGTTCCCTTCTCCAGGGGCTCTTCTTGACCCAGGGATTGAACCAAGGTCTCCTGCATTGCAGGCAGATTCTTTACCATCTGAGCCACGCTTTGAAAAACTGACCCAAATTAAGAGAGATTAATTATGAGAGCCTTCTTCGAGGACAGTACATTAGCCAGTGAATTGTGCCATTATTGTTGCTGTTTAGTTGCTAAATTGTGTCCAACTCTTTTTCGACTCCATGGACTATATCCCACCAGACTCCTCTGAACATGGGATTTCTCAGGCAAGAATACTGGAGTGGGTAGCCATTCCCTTCTCCAGGGGATCTTCCCGACCCAGGGATTCAACTCATGTCTCCTGCTTGGCAGGCGAGTTCTTTACTGCTGGACCACCTGGAAAGCCACCTGGATGATGGCACAGGAGTGGTTATGAATGAGCCATACATATATACATATGTATTAAGAATATTATATCAGTGGGATCTAGGAATCACTCTGAGAAATGAGAAAAAAATAAGATTACATAGAAAGGGATTTTCAAGAGATAAAAGTTACGGTATAACTGCTGAGTTTTCATGCTACTGAAAGCCATGGAATTTTATGAGTGTTATTAGTAATGAAATGAAAAACACAATGGCAAAAACAAAAACGTGTGTTATTTTTATTTGTCAGAGATTTAATTCAACAATTAATTGTGTTATCTAGGTCATGTTGAGAATCCAAAGAGAAGAAATATTTCTACTCTTTAATGAGCTTAAGATTGAAATAGGAGAAATGAATCCTAACATAAAGATTAAAAGACACTTGCTCCTTGAAAGAAAAGTTATGACAAACCTAGACAGAACATTAAAAAGCAGAGACATCACTTTGCCAACAAAGGTCCATATAGTCAAAGCTATGTTTTTTCTAGTAGTTATGTATAGATGTGAGAGTTGGACCATAAAGAAGACTGAGCACCAAAAAACTGATGCTTTCGAACTGTGGGGCTGAAGACCCCTGAGAGTCCCTTGGACAGCAAGGAGATCAAGCCAATGAATTCTAAATGAAATTAACCCTGAATATTCATTGAAAAGACTGATGCTGAAGCTGAAGCTCCAATACTTTGGCCATCTGATGTGAAGAGCCAACTCTTTGAAAAAGACCCTGATGCTGGGAAAGATTGAGGGCAGAAGGAGAAGGGGACGACAGAGGATGAGATGGTTGGATGGCATCACCAACTCAATGGACATGAATGTGAGCAAACCCTGGGACACAGTAGACAGGGAAGCCTGGCATGCTATGGTCCATGGGGTCACAAAGAGTCAGACACAACTTAGTGACTGAACAACAAACAATATAAAGATGTTGCTTATAAGGCAAATAATGTTGAGTATTAAAAGATAAAATTATCATGAAGATTTGGAGAAGGGGGAAATCACATATGGCTAATACAGTAGTGTGACATGGGGAATAGATTGGGAAGGTGGTCTTTAAGTTGGATCCAGTAGGCAGGTAAAATTTATTCACAGGCAATGATATATTGATTTTGGTCACCTAAAAAGGCCACTGTAACTGTTTAAAATTGAATTTGTTTTAAATTTCAGCCATTTTAAGTGAAGTTGCTTCAAATAGAAAATGTGTTAATTGAATTTATTTTTTCAAAAACATAAAATTTTCTTATCTCTTTTGGATTGAGGATAAGCAAAAAACAAAACAAAACAAAAAAACCCGTCTAATTCAAAAATTAAGGATGGTAAAACCATAAAATTTACATGATAATTATGTGTTTTAAAACTTGCAAATGATTAAATCCTTGCCTCTCATAGGGATTTTTCTCTGCTTGTATAATTTTTTAGCTGTATGTTTAGTCATACATAACACAGGTCCCAAAATATGTTAGTGTGTGCTGATAGGGAGAAAGAAGTTAGTCTTAAAAGCTTTGATCATAAGGATTTTTCTTTAATTAATCTAAACTTTAAAATGCCAACATTTTAAACATACGTCTGTATTTATGCAATAAGCAGAGGTCCAAAACTAAAATCAATCCCACTACATTCTACTGCACTTTTGTAGTGATATTTTGGGTGCTATTAACAAATAATAAGGATGTGATGCGTCTAGCCTACATTACTCTCAGCCCTGAATGTCTTTGTTATTCAGTAAGACAGAAACTCTGGTGTCAAAGAAAGCATCAAGGGTTTTTATTATTTATTTGACTGTTGCTTTGAATACAAATTTTCTCGTAGTTTGGACATACTCTTGGATTATTAGGTAGATTTTGTTTTGTATTTCATTTTGTTCCAATAGTATCATTTATCCTTCTACCCCTGCTTCCTTCCTTCCTTCTTTCTTTCAACAAACATTTAAGTAAGAGGCACTGAATAAGGCACCAAGAAATAACTAGAAAAAAAGCTAGGGGCCTTACTTGACTCACTCAAGGAAATGACATCAATGTGATTAATGGGTCCATAGATGTCTTTCCTGGGTACCAGCAGGACACTAGGAAGAGGCACTCGGCATCACTTTGGGGTTAAAGAAGGCCTCCAGGAGGAGCAGGTGATGTCAAAACTGTAACCTGAAATATAGATAAGGAGGAGCTTCTTGGTGAAGGTGCAAAGGTCTCCAAATGAGGCCAGTGAGGTTTTGGAAAGGTGGCTCGCTGAGCCTAGAGCAAGAGTACAACTGGTGAACAAGAGCCTGTGGACAAAGAGTCTTGACGGCCCAGCTGAGAATTCTAGATGATGATGATGGAAAAGTAGTCAGGGGAGACTTTTAAGCGGAGAAGTGATGGACTCAGATTCATAGACCATTCTAGCTGCTATGTGACGATTAGAATGGAGGGAGGTAACACTGAAAAAATGATTTATGAGGCAGCTGTGCAAATCTAAAGCACAGGATGAGAGTCCTTTGGGAACTGAGTACTGGCAATGGGTTAGGGAAAGTAGATGAATTTGAGAAGGATAAGCAAATAGAATTAAAAATTCATTAAATTGTTTCGAGGCTGAGGGAGCTAAGATGGGAGGCAGAGAGAAAAAGGGAGAAATCAAGTCAGACACCTAGGATTCTGGCTTATGCAACTGAGTTAGAAAATAAGGAAGAAATAAAAATAGTTATAAAATTATTTCCAAGATGTTCAGGTTCCAAATATTTTAGTGGTGCATACACGACAAAGGCTTTAATATACATTTATTATTCACCATAAGATTTCTGGGCTATTGGAATTACATGTGCAATTGAAAGTTTGTGTCATATTTCATTTTTTAAAAGTATCATGTGCCAGAGCTCTTTGGCTTTATTATTCTGACCATCAAAATAGTTTCCTTATGAGGAATCATCCTTGCCAACTCACCTAACCACTTATTTGCAACATCAGTTGTTAATAGGTTGGCTGATATTTTATCTTCCTTAAAATTTGCCTTACATTAAAGGTTTTACACAAAAGGTCGGAAAAGATGTTAATTTTCCTTTTTAGGGAATAGAAACCACATAAAGGTGTAAAATTTGAAAATAAAGACTAGTAATTTCACGAAACTGATGAGTAGTTAACATAAACGAACTTAAAATCAGATCTTGACTTTAGAACTTTATTTTTAACCAAATTTCATAATTTTATTCCTTTGTTCATCAATTTTAACTAAGTACTCTCTTTAAAAGAATATTCTTTGTATGATATGGATGATAGCATATGAAGTACTGGTGAGCCATTTGTAGCGATAACATTGAGAGTGTTATCCAACATGAAGACTGTTCATTTTGAAAATAAAAAGAATTACTCTTGGGGTTGAGATGAAGAAATGTTTTGGGAACAAAGGGCTCTAAAGGAATGTTGGCAGTGGTAAAAGTGAAAGGTATGAATGGTGGCGGGCCAAGAAAGCAACTGAATATTACTTCCTTGATTCCAAAAGTTTAGTATTTTCACTTGTAATAAATGAGTAACAGTGATCAAAAATTTTTCCTGGAATAACAACAAAATATATTACAGGAAGTGTTACAAGAGACTGTGTCCTCTCTTAATCACTTCAAAATAAATAGGAGATTTCAACATGAAGAACAGAATTCCACAACGAGTTTAGCACTGTGTGCTACATATTATTCTTCAGAACAGTTTAAGATTCTAACTGCAGACTTTTGAAATATGTATGTGCGTAGGTGTGGGGCGAGGGGTGATGAGCTGTGTAAAAACATGCACACATATCCCGAAGAGAGACATACATGTACTCCAAAAGATTTATAGACTAATTTTGTAACAAGATTTTTAAAACAGATTCTTGTTAAATATTTTTCATTACCATATGTATAAGTGCAAGCACACACATACACGCACACACAGATAAATATATATACTATTCCAGAGGCTGAATGGGAAATAAATGGAATAAGTAAATAAAGTAGATCTGCATTTACCACTTAATCCAGATGGTCTAATAGACAAAGTAATGAAAATGTCAAGCAAAATTGGAAGGTGGCTACAGGAATTATAGAAAATTCAGAAAATAAAAAGGATAATTTAGACTCCAAAAAAATCAAGAAAGCTTTGTAAAGGATCACCATTTTATTTGGACCATGAAGAAGAGGGATAATTTGAACATCTGGAGAAGGGAGGGTAGATACTGAAGTTAAAACACTAGAGCAGAGTTAGATAACTACATAGATGTGTACATACATATCATAATACAGCAGAGCCAAGAACTTTACTGATAAAACATCAAACGCTCATGACAACCCTGTGAGGTAGATTTTATCCCATTAATTTAGAAAGGATAAAGCAAGTTTAAAGGGCTTCTTGAGATCACCCATGAGCTGCTGGACTCCAAAGCCCCAGCTCTCTGTCAACCACTTCTTTACGCTTCCTAAATGATTTGCAAGACAAACAAAGGAAACAGCAAATATTCACTTTGATTGGAGGACAAGCTGAATTTCACAATATCCAGAGTAAAAAGGAAGGCTTTTCTTTCTTTGTTTATTTGACTTGATGGCCAGAGGGTAAGGGTATAATAGTCATAGATGGTATGTGATGTCAGCTTCTTGTGCACTGGGCACTGCTCTAAGAACCTTATGTTACCTCACTTAATTTCTTAACAATTCTGTATTGTCTTAGATTTTTAGATAAGGAAACAGGCTTAGAGAGAAAGAGTAAGACAATTTTCAAGGTCAATGTGCTAAGAAATGGTGGATCTGATATTCAAACTCATTGTCATGAGAGTACAGACAGAGCCTGGACTCTTTACCACTAAACTACAGTGCCATAGAAAGCAGAGTGATGTTATATACATTGTATGTGTATGGATATGATATATGTGTGTGTGTGTGAATATGTAAATATATATGTATATGTGTGCATGCATGCTAAGTCACTTCAGTCTTGTCCAACTCTTGTGACCTTTGGACTGTAGCCCTTCAAGCTCCTCTGTCCATAGGATTCTGCAGGTAAGAATACTATAATGGGTTGCTGAGCCCTCCTCCAGGGGATCTTCCTGACCTAGGGATTAAACCCATGTATCATCAAGTCTCCTGAATTGCTGGTGGGTTCTTTAACACTAGCACCACCTGGGAAGCCTATGTAGGCATATACATATGTATATGTGTGTGTGGATGTGCACACACACTCATATTTTATACCTAACAGTGATATCCACAAATGCTTGGGTTGACATGACTGAGTTTAGTAGAATTTGTTTAACTGATGATCACTTACCTTGGTTTGTTTTATTTTCTTTCTGTAATAAGAACATTTACTGGACATTTACTTTATGCCAAACATTCTGCTGAATGCCAGAATTCAAAGCTAAGGTCAACTCATATCCTTAATTTTCATCAGTTCAGTTCAATTGCTCAGTCTTGTGTGACTCTTTGCAACCCCATGGACTGCAGTACACCAGGTTTCCATGTCCATCACCAAATCCCAGAGCTTACTCAAACTCATGTCCACTGAGTCCGTGATGCCATCCAACCATCTCATCCTCTGTTGTCCCCTTCTCCTCCCACCTTCAATCTTTCTCAGCATCAGGGTCTTTTCAGATGAGTCAGTTCTTCACATCAAGTGGCCAAGTAATGGAGTTTCACTTTCAGCATCAGTCCTTCCAATGAATATTCAGGACTGATTTCCTCAAGGATGGATCAGTTGGATCTCCTTGCATTCCAAGGGACTCTCTAGAGTCTTCTCCAACACCACAGTTGAAAAGCAGTTCTTCGGCACCCAGCTTTCTTTATAGTCCAACTCTTGCATCCATACATGACTACTGGAAAAACCATAGCTTTGACTAGACTGACCTTTGTTGGCAAAGTAATGTCTCTGCTTTTTAATATGCTGTCTAAGTTGGTCATAACTTTTCTTCCAAGGAGCAAGCATCTTTTAATTTCATGGCTGTAATCACCATCTGCAGTGATTTTTGAGCCCAAAGAAAAAGTCTGTCACTGTTTCCAATGTTTCCCCATCTATTTGCCATGAAGTGATGGGACCAGATGCCATGATCTTAGTTTTCTGAATGTTGAACTTTAAGTCAACTGTTTCACTCTTCTCTTTCACTTTCATCAAGAGGCTTTTAGTTCTTCTTCACTTTCTGCCAGAAGGGTGTTATCATCTTCATATCTGAGGTTATTCATATTTCTCCTGGCAATCTTGATCCAGCTTGTGCTTCATCCAGTCCAGCATTTCTCATGATATACTCTGCATATAAGTTAAATAAGGAGAGTGACAATATACAGCCTTGACATGCTCCTTTCCTAGTTTGGAACCAACCTGTTGTTCCATGTTCAGTTCTAACTGTTACTTCTTGACCTGCATGCAGATTTCTCAGGAGGCAGGTCAGGTGGTTTGGTATTCCCATCTCTTTCAGAATTTTCCACAGTTCATTGTGATCCACACAGTCAAAGGGCTTTGGCATAGTCAATAAAGCAGAAGTAGATGTTTTTCTGGAACTCTCTCGCTTTTTTGATGATCCAGTGGATGTTGGCCATTTGATCTCTGGTTCCTCTGCCTTTTCTAAATCCAGCTTGAACATCTGGAAGTTCATGGTTGACGTACTGTTAAAGCCTGACTTGGAGAATTTTGAGCATTACCTTGCTAGCATATGAGGTGAGTGCAATCGTGATGTAGTTTGAGCAATCTTTGACATTGTCTTTCTTTGGGATTGGAATGAAAACTGACCTTTGCCAGTCCTGTGGCCACTGTTGAGTTTTCCAAATTTGCTGGCATATCGAGGGCAGCACTTTCACAGCATCATCTTTTAGGATTTGAAATAGCTCAACTGGAATTCTATCACCTCCACTAGCTTTGTTTGTGGTGATGCTTCCAAGGCCAACTTGACTTCACATTGCAGGATGTCTGGCTCTAGGTGAGTGATCACACCATCATGGTTATCTGGATCATGAAAATCTTTTTCATATAGTTCCTTTGTGTTTTCTTGCCATGTCTTTTTAATATCTTCTGCTTCTGTTAGGTCCATACCATTTCTGTCCTTTATTGTGCTCATCTTGGCATGAAATGTTCCCTTGGTATCTCTAATTTTCTTGAAGAGATTTCTAGTCTCTCCCTTTTGTAATTCAAGGCTGCTCAAGGAATACAATGGGTCTATAAGCATTACTTTATTTCTAAGATTATTTGCTATTATTGTTTCATGTTCTTTCTTGCTTTGCAAAAAATACGTAGAGAAAACAGTTTTATGTCATTAGATTCAATATAAGCAGGAGCCTGCTAGTTTGCCAAGCACTGTATGTCATACTACATGTCGGTTTCACAGGCAGATTTGCAGGGATGAAAACAAAGCGTGATCTTCAGGATTACTTGAGTTTACTGACACCATTAAAAATTAAATGTTAAATCAATGATCATCTCTAACTTGTAAAAAGGCTGCTGAAGATCTTGAGGCAATAAAGTGACTAAAATGAGAATCATAAACTATCAACAATACTGCCCTTCTTACCCCACCTAATCCCCAAGTGACTTTTATACAAGTTTTCTTCTCAAATATTGGAAGCACTTTACTGGTTTAATCCTTCAGTTCAGTTCAGTTCAATCATTCAGTCATGTCTGACTCTTTGCGACCCCATGAATTGCAGCACGCCAGGCCTCCCTGTCCATCACCAACTCCCAGAGTTTACTCAAACTCATGTCCATCGAGTCAGTGATGCCATCCAGCCATCTCATCCTCTGTCATCCCCTTCTCCTCCTGCCCCCAATCCCTCCCAGCATCAGAGTCTTTTCCAATGAGTCAACTCTTCACATGAGGTGGCCAAAGTACTGGAGTTTCAGCTTTAGCATCCGTCCTTCCAATGAACACCCAGGACTGCTCTCCTTTAACCCTTAAGCATATACTAAGGCAATAGAATATAGATATTACTTCTGTTTTCCTGATCTGAACTCTGACAAGGATATTTAAGACAAATTTTGTTTCAATGTTTAATTCTAGTAGTATTTGTCAGTGGAAAGATCTGCTGGTTGAAAATAAAGAATGTTTATGATTCTTGCTTTCCCCAGGGAAAATTATCTTTCAAAAATATAGTACTTGGAGAAATCTTTGCCTTTGGGTTGGACTCCACTTAAAGGAATTCATAGTAGATCCACAGCACAACCCCAGTTACGAACTTCTTAATGGGGTAATGGCATCAAAACTTACAATTGCGCTTATTTTAAGTATAACTTCACTTCCTTTATTCTCCTCTTTCAATTTAAATTGACACCATCTCACAAATTTCTAACTTGACTGAGATATAGTAATGAAGGGATTGGATATATTTTTGTCTCAACTCATTTGTTCATTCTTTTTTCAAGCAATATTTGTAGAGAGCCAGGATGTGACAGACATTGATCTAGGTTCTGGTGGACACTGAACCAGACCACAAGTCTCAGCCCCGAGAGAGACCCAAGAGGAGATAACTCTTTAAATATTGCTTTTTTCAAAGTAGGTTTTGGGATTGAATAAATGATACCAAGGCAGAATATAACTGTTAGCAAAATAAACACTTATTTTCACAGATTTTCATATTCCTTTGCAGCTTATAAAACCTGTCAGTTATTTCTCCAAGGTACCAGACTTTTCCAACTCTAGCCTGGGGTTGCCATTGATTGCCAGTAGAATTTACAGAAATCTCCTTTCTGAGGCCAGATCCATGTCTCAGAGCTGTTCATATGGAGATAGTCAATACAATTTGACCAGTAATAGTTTTTTGATTGTCTACGGGAACATCTGGATCTTTGACCTCACAAGTAGTTATACAACAGGCCCTTATCCCTGTGGAAAAGTGTTTGTTCCTTTGTGGCTCAGAGACCCTGTGTTTGCCTGTCAGGCTTGATGTTCTGGAAGTCATTTTCTCTAGCACTGGGGTTATTTAATTCCAAGGACTGGTTTGAATTTCTTTTAAAACTATAAGTGTATAGGATTACATTTAATTGTTGGTTTATGTACAGGAGCATTACTGCCCTGAGTTGCAGGGAGCACATTATAAGTACTCCTTTGTCCTGGGTAAATACTCATTCAGTTACGGGCTGGATGAGGTCCCATGAATCTCTGAATCGTGACGTCTGTGCAAGCATTTGGAGATACTGCTGATATTATCTATTAAGCTTGTGCTGTCTATAGGGTCATATAAAGTAGCTTGCAAATTGCAATGTAAATCAAGAAAAACAATGTCTAAAGCTTGGACGCTTTGACCAGATGGCTGGAGCTGAGCCATTGTGAGTACATATTGTTGGCAGCACACCGGTCAGACAAAAAGGCGGTTGTTCCAAGCACTCAGCATCAGCCTTCCAGGGGCAGGGGGAGGACAGGGCGGGGCACTGCTGCACGTTGTGTCAGCTTGAAGTGCAGGGACGTGGAGTCCTGTTCTGGTTCAAATTACACTCTGAAGGTGACAGTCGAATAAAGGAATAATTTTCTTGAAGTACAGCATGCTTTCCCAGTTGTCTCTGAGAAAATGCCTTTTCAAGCGTTAGGGAAGGACTTTTGTTCCAGGAGCCTCGTTCTTCTATCTCCTGGCATCTGGGGTCTTGAGTGCTATCATCCCTTTCTGTGCATTCCCAACCTTCACTCTATGCATGATTTGAAAGGCCTGGTCTCCATAATATATTAATATTATATTCATGCCAGACTAGGAAACATAGCAAGTCAGAGTCTCATTCCCTGATTCGCCCTCCATCAAGGCTATATGGATTTACACTAAATCAGAAGAAATCTGATTGTGAACACCCTGTGTGAGGTAATACTGGATAGTGAGAATGAGTGAGCAGTTCTGTGGAATTTCCTAAAGTCGCTGGTTGCCAGAAGTCTTAGAGATAGTAAAGTAATGTCATTAATTATAAGATGATTATAAACTCACAATTATAAGATGATGCTTCACTCACGTAGCAGAACCCTCTTCCCACCAAAGGCTACTGCCAAGAGTTGTGAAGAGCAACATCGGTCAGCAAATGTGGCTGCTGTACAGTATTCCTGTTACAAAAGCTTTCTAAACACTGTTGGGATTTCTCTACTGCCTTGAACAGATGGCTTGTGACCTACAGTGACTTTGTTCAGATCCAGGGTCTACAGAATCCAGGCTGCTGTCCAATCACTAAATGGAGGCCCACAGGGCCGCGCAAAGTCTGCTCCCTGCCAACTTCCTCAGCCTCCTGTCTCCTCACTCCCCAATTCTCCTGATTATCTGAACCGCATCTTCTTCTAGCCATTCTTAACTTCCTTCAAGTTTTCAATCGCCTTTAAGCTTTTGTTCCTATGGTTTATGACACCTAAAACACACACCCTTCCAGCTTATCTCATGACTTTCAATGCCTCTCTTTATCCACTGAGGACTTAATAAAAAGTTTCTCTTTCCTCTACCCAATTAGAATACCCTATTCAGAAACTCTTCCACACCCATCAGGATGTGGTTAGTGTACCTGATCAACATGAGAAATCTCTACATTCTCAAACATCTTTGGGTTCTTCCTTCTTCCTTGATGGCAGGGATAGGAGTGCATCAGGCAGAGCTAGATGGTCCTTGGGCATCAGTCCAGTAACCAAGTAATCTACAAGGACTTCCTACAGTCAGCATCTCTACTACACAGACACAGAAAGTCTGCTTAATCCTCCTTAATTAGGTCTTCAGACATAAGAATTATTTGAAAATAATGTAATCAAAATAGAAATAGGTAGAGACTGAATTTCCCAGGTGGTGCTAGTGATAAAGAACCTGCCTGCCTACCAATGCAGGAGACATAAGAGATGCAGGTTCGATCCCTGGGTCAGGAAGATCCAGTGGAGGAGGGCATGGCAACCCACTCCAATATTCTTGCCTGGAGAACCTCATGGACAGAGGAGCCTGGTGGGCTATAGTCCATAGGGTCACAAAGACTCAGACATGACTGAAGCAACTGAACGCACACACACAGCATAAGCCTGCTGATGACAGATATGTGAATATCTTTACTGAATGAGAAAGCTGCCAATAAAGGTTTTCTGAATGAAATATTCTGTTTTAAAAAATGAGCCTTGACATTAGACCCTCAAGCTCCTCCCTTGCAGAAACTGGAGATCGTTGTCTAGGAAGGATTGGTCCAGTTTTCAATCTGCCCTTTGCCTTCAGATTGCCCATTCATTAAGTAAATATTTTGGGGCACTCCCGTCTAACAGGTACTGCCGGCTTCTGTCTTTTTACGCATGCTTTGGAGGACTTGAGGCTCCCAGGGCAATAGCTCGATGTCAAAAACAAGAAGGTAACTTGGAGTAACACTGAATGACAGTTGAAAAAGACATGATTTTCTTGGCTTCTCTGATTCTGAATAATTGTATACCATTAAAAATAATAATTTATTGGATACTCACTTCTGCCAGACACTATTTTAGGTGCTTTATATTAATCCTCACTTGATCCCATGATGTAGGCAGTAGTGTTATGTGCATCTTATGTATGAGGAAATTGAGGCAAAGAATTACTGAGTCACTTGCCCAAGGTGATACATCTCATAAATACTGAAGTCTTGATGTGAACTCCAGAGCCCATACTCTGCTCATCATAAGACCTTAGAATGGAAAGTCACCTCACCCAACAGGGACTTGTCTATCTGCTAAATCTATAAAGTGACTTGTTTGGCCACAATGTTCTCCCCAATCCCTTCCAGATTAACCCTTCCAGGTATTTGTTTCTGGTACTGGAGCTGCCCTGTCCAAACTGCAAATCCTCACACAGCCCTCTTCCTTTGCCTGCATTTTTTTGGCTCTGCACCTCACACTAGACTTTGCTTCCTCTGTTTTTCTCAAATACTTTGTCAAAGGCTGCTATTCCTACCCAGCCCAAGCTTCCTGCCTCTTTTCTGCCCTGTGGACCTCTGTTCTCTCAATGTCTGGTTTTGCAAGTTACCCTTGGAGGGACCAGTGCTCTCCATTAGGCAAGGAGCAAAAATTTCCCCCTCGTAAAATCCGTGCCTTACAAGTAGAACTGTGTTCTCTATCTTGTCCACTGTACCACCAAGTGGCCCTCTTCTGCTTCCACCTCTTTTGTTCCACAAGACAACATTCACACCAGGCCCCATTATGGGCTTCAGGGTACACAGATGCTTTCACACATATGGCATTATTTCCGGAGAATGCTGAGCATTGTTGCTCTCTCTGTTCTACGAGGAGGTTCAAAAGGTAAGATATGCCCCAAATTACACAGCTAGTGAGGGCTAGGGTTGGGATTTCAATCCAGATACTCTAAGTTCCTTCCTCTATATGTACCAATCTGTCCTCTTTCTGTACTGCTCTCTCTTTTCTCTAACACAAAGTGTCTGTGGACTTTACCTTTCAGAAGTCCCTATGTGTAGAGAAATGGTTATGGCGTTAGCTGTTTGCTTTCATGGAAGTATCTATCTTTTTCATGGAAAACTAGCTGCAGCTTATTACCAACACTTGGAGCTTGGAAAGGATAGAAGATAAAATTCTGACATATTTTTCGCTCTGGTTGTCAAGATTTATGGCATTGTTATTTGTATCTAATGGAGAATTCTCTGAGTTCATACCAGAATTATTCCCAAAGTGCCTTAGACCAAGATCCCCATTCAGTTGCTATAACTGAGTACATTTAGAGAGATACCTCAGTTATAGTTCACATGCCGTCAGCCCTCACAGGTACAGATTCTGCTAAAACTGGGCTCACCCTGAGGCTATTGTCATGGCTTTACATGATGAAAAATGTGGTTTTCAATGTGCCTTTTGATGTGTGCAGAGGAATTCAAGACTAAAAGTTGTACATGGAGAAAGTGCAGAACTGAAGGACGTAAGATAACCTAACACAGTAACTCTGAACCTGTGAGTTATCTAACCCCAGGATCTCCCTGAGGGGGGTCCAACTGGACCGTTAGAAAGTACAGCCTTTCTAGTGCCCTCTCCTGTCCAGGGCCAAAACAACAGGAAACACAGTTCATTCTGGATGTTTGTTTAATAACTTAAAAAATTACCCTTGGGCTGAAACCAAGTTTTCCAAGTTTGGGTTCATAATAAGTAGTTTTTAAACATTTAAAAATAGGGGTGTGTAATAAAATGCTGAGAGACTCTCTGGAGATCACTGCTCCTGGCACTTCTCTAATAGAAAGCATACGCATTGAGCGAACATTTGACTGAAGAAGAAAACAAAGCTGTTAAAAGCTGGTAGGCTCATTTTCCAATAGCAATAGCATTAATATCTTTCAAGTCACTGCTAACCATAGCTAATTAGAGGTTTATGAGGGATGGCCCTTCCCGACAGGTCACCTCAGGTTAGGCAGCCCACAGATTTGCTGTTGGCTGTTGGCAACAATGGATTTGTGAAGAATTTCTGCTCAGCTCAAGGTGATTATCTTTCTTCTTCTTTTCTGCTGCTGGTGTGTCTCTTATTTTGACTGGCTGAGGTTGGGTTGGACGATGAGGCCCTGATTCCAAGACAGAGCCAGGTTGTTGCTGGAGATCTGCACTGACAGATTGTTGAAAACTTATTAGTCTGACGTTTTAACAGCCTGCAATGAGATGGAAATCTGCTCTTTCACTGGAAAAACTTAGAAAGGAAAACATGAGCTTGAGCCGAAATCAGCCCCAGGTCCAAATCTGCCATCCTCTGGCACAAAGGGCTGCACAGTGTTGAGAGATGAAGGCCTGGCTATGCCACCCACAGGGTAGGAGGGACTCGGCCACTGTGAGGTTGGAGCCTCTGAAAAGGCACCTCTGGGCGCCAGGGAAATGATAATGGGCTCAATTCTAGGTGCTAATGGCTCCAGCAGTAGCAGAAGTCGGCCTCACAGGAGGTTTCAGTTGGGTGGTTAGAGGTTGTTCCTTTGGCCATCACCATCTTGTGTGATGATCCAAGAAAAAGGAATAAGAAACACCTCGGGCTTGGTTCCTTGTCTGAGGTAGAAATGGACAGAAAGATTGCACCCAATACCATTGGTGAGAGAGATTTGGTACCACTGTATTGTAATTATTTGTCACACTGCTTAAAGAATTCACTGAGCATTTTGGCTCTTCAAAAGCAAAGCTAGCCTTGCTATCCCAGCCCATTTAAAAAAAAAATGGCCAGGCAATGTGGCATGCAGGATTCAGGACTTAGTTCCCAACCAGGCATCAAACCCATGCCTCCTGCAGTAGAAACACAGACTTTTAACCACTGGACTTCCAGGAAATTCTTGAAATGTGTGTGTGTGTGTGTGTGTGTGTGTGTGTGTGTGTGTGTGTGTGTGTGAATAAACTCTGCCACTTTGATTAAACCCTCTACCCTGACCCACTACAACATTGCTCCCATCCTGGGCAGCTGCCAAAGAATTCTAACAGGATTTCTGGACTTTGCACAGGCAGCTGTCTCTACCAGGAGAGGTTCTCTCTTTTGCCAGCCAACTCCTTCCTGTGGTCATCTCGTTTTTGAAGCCTTCTGGTAGCCCCAAACAGTGTTGGGTGTCCACCTTTGAGGATGCTCATAGCATTTTATGTTCTAACTTCAAACCAGGCTTTAAAATTCCTGAGGATAGGATCTAGCCTAAATCTCATTTGATTTTTTCAGCCACCTTCAATACAGTGCTTGCATAGAACAGGCACTTGATAATGGTGTCTTTTTGAATATTCACTCATTCATTCGCTCATTTGATAGACAGTATAAGGGAGTCTCAAACTTCCAGGCCATGTTAGAGTTTAGGGAATGCAGTCCCTTAACAGAACCTATGTTTTTATGATCTGCAGACCTAAGCCATATTCTCTCCAGGCTGATTTTCTAGGAGTCTGGCTTTAATTAGTGTCATTCAGTTCTTTGTTAGGGGAAAATGTGAGATGGGAAATGACCCAGATGTTTCAAGATGTCTTTTCAGTGTCAAGTTGCCCCTTCATCATCCCCTTTACAGCTCCACATCAGATGGCTGTGTCTAATCGCAGCACTTACTGGTGAGTATACATAAGTATCCAGAAAAAGATCCCCCCCACCATGCTACCCCCAAATAATCCCAAATCTCAAGTATATCCCGCAGAATTGCAGTAAAGAATTATTTCTTCATTTATTTGATTACCATCGGGAGTGCCATGATGCATTAGTCATCGTGCAAGATGTGCAAGGGCTGATCAAAGAGAACAAATGCATCAGCATACAGGCATTTGCCTTATTTACTAGAAACCTCACTAGAGAAATTCTTGTAATGGATGGCCAACTTGCAGAATCCAAGAGCTTAAAGATGGGGTGAGGGTGGAATGAAGGCAGCATGTGCTAAGGACGCGCCTCCTCCAGGTTGCCTCTGCTGCCTCTGGGAATGAATGAGATGGACTTCCCTTTCCACCATGCTTAGCTCTTCTTCAGATCAAGAACTTCAGCTTCCTTTTTATTTTTTTCTTAAAATAGATCTAATCATATGTCAGAGGTTCTTTTCGCTTTGTTTTATTGAGTGATCTATCAAGTACAGTCATGGAGATGTTGAGTTTTTCTGTATCTGCAGTAGCATCCAATATCCAGTCACTAGCTCCGTAGGTGTCAAGAGGCAGTTGTGCCCAGAGCTGTCTAATCCCTGGATCGCTGCCAAGGTGACGTGAACTTGGACCAGAAATTCCAGTGATGCCCTCTGTCTCTCCAGTTTCCCAAGTGTGGCCCACCATTAGTTACCCTCATGAGTCAATTTCACAATTTTCTCTGAGTCATTCCCAGAGGACCAGCCTGCAGCCTGCTCCTCCAATGATTTTATATGCACCTAGAACTGAACTGAACTGAATTCCCTTTAATAATTTCTTTTCTGCTTAAGAAAAGTTATAATGGTGGAAGGAAATAATCAAATAATCACAACTATTAATTATTTGCTGATAACATTTACCATTACCTGCTTGTGGAAAACAACTACTGCCTCAGCTGATACAGGGAAAACCAATAAGCAAAAAAATTTCTGTCTTGGGTTTTATTTGTTTGCTAATGTTTCCACCTATCCAAAAATATCAATATACCTGACCTGAAAAGAGTACTTGCTGCAAGCCTGCTGAGAGACTAAACACAGGCAGACCTCAGAGATATTGTAGGTTCGGTTCCAGACTACCGCAATAAACTGAATATTGTCATAAAGCAAGTCAAATGATTTTTTTGTTTCCCAGTGCAAATGAAAGTTATGCTTGCACTGTAATATCACTTATTGTGTGCAGTAACATTATGTCTTTAGAAGCAATGTACACACCTTAATCTTAAAATGCTTTATTGTAAAAAAATGCTAACCATCATCTAAGCCTTCAGTGAGTTGTAATCTTTTTGCTGGTGGAGGGTTTGAAATATTTTGAGAATTACCATCATGTGACTCAGAGACACAAAGTGAGCAAATACTGTTGGGAAATGGCATCAGTAGATTTGCTTGACACAGGGTTAACACAAATCTTCAATTTGTAAAAAACACAATAAAGCAGTGCACAGTAAAATGAGTTATGCCTGCACGGTCAAGTGCTAACAAATATTCAGAAAAAAACAGGATGAAATTTTATGTGAAGGAAGAAAAAATATTTACTGGTTTAAGAAAGTTCAAAGTGCTGCCAATTGAACAATGTGTAAACTTTCACTGTCTTTAATTTTCTTACTTCCTCTGAGTATAACATGCTACTATTCTGGAGAAGGAAATGGCAACTCACTCCAGTATTCTTGTCTGGAAAATCCCATGGACAAAGGAGCTTGGTGGGCTACAGTCCATGGGATCGCAAAGAGTTGGGCATGACTTAGCAACTGAACAACATGTTACTATTATAAATATTTGAATATTATTTTCACTTCAGATATAACATCCCCTTAAGAAAACAGGTTTGCTGAGTACTTAAATGTGATTTTTTTTAATTGTACTTAATATTCATTTTTTCCCAACTACCTTTATGATGAAAGTAATGAAAAAATACAGTCCATTTAAGAGAAATATACTTTATTGTCATTTTACTAGAACATGTAATTAAGCTAATTAAAATTAAATATTTTTAATATAAATTTTTATTGTAATAGAATAGATGCCATACGTTATAACATCCATCTTGCTCTTCCTAAGCAAAAGGTAAATTTTAGATTTAATGTGGAAGATTCTTAGTAAATAAAATTAGCAACTAACTTGTAAACTATTCTGACTTTTAAAATTAGAAGTATTTCTTTGTTTTTAATCTTAAATAATAACATGGGCATTATACTAGAATTTAATGGATGAGTTCAATTTATTAAATCCTATTTTCATATTATAATCTCATATACAGTAATTTAAATTGGTACATTCTGGTTCATAATAAATTAAAAGCTAAACTTATAATGATATTATGATATAGATAATACCACTCCATTTTACAAATGAGAGAGCAAGTTTAGCTTTCTTTAGTAAGTTTAGAACGATATAATCCATTATGGTATAGTAAGTACGTGCATGTAACAACAGGATTTGAACTCGGGTCTGTCTAATCCAAGGCCTATATAGGTGGCAACTGTTGCAAACATCAGTGGCTAACGAATGAGAGGACACATAAGCAGACCTGGCATACTTGGCCAAGACAATAAGGAAGCCTGTCGTAGCCTATATTTGGGAAATCTGGTCAAGCAGTAGGGAAGCCATCAGCTTTCATTCTCTCACTCGGAGGGGAGAATATTCTGTAGTGAGTGCTACTCTCTGTGCCTCAATTTTCTTCACTCTTAAAAGAGTATAATCAGAGTACAAGATGGTAGATGTATAGATAGCACTTAGAACAATGCTTAGCCCACAGTATGGGCTAAAGAAATTTTAGCTAGTTTACAAATATTTGTTAAGGGTCTGGTACATTCAGAAAACGAAGATCATGGCATCTGGTCCCATCACTACATGGGAAATAGATGGAGAAACAGTGGAAACAGTGTCAGAATTTCTTTTTCTGGGCTCCAAAATCACTGCAGATGGTGACTGTAACCATGAAATTAAAAGACGCTTACTCCTTGGAAGGAGAGTTACGACCAACCTAGATAGCATATTCAAAAGCAGAGACATTACTTTGCCAACAAAGGTTCGCCTAGTCAAGGCTATGGTCTTTCCTGTGGTCATGTATGGATGTGAGAGCTGGACTGTGAAGAAGGCTGAGCACCGAAGAATTGATGCTTTTGAACTGTGGTGTTGGAGAAGACTCTTGAGAGTCCCTTGGACTGCAAGAAGATCCAACCAGTCCATTCTGAAGGAGATCAATCCTGGAATTTCTTTGGAAGGAATGATGCTAAAGCTGAAACTCCAGTATTTTGGCTACCTCATGCGAAGAGTTGACTCATTGGAGAAGACTCTGATGCTGGGAGGGATTGAGGGCAGGAGGAGAAGGGGACGACAGAGGATGAGATGGCTGGATGACATCACTGACTTGATGGGTGTGAGTCTGGGTGACCTCCGGGAGCTGGTGATGGACAGGGAGGCCTGGCGTGCTGCAGTTCATGGGGTCACAAAGAGTCGGACACGACTGAGCGACTGATCTGATCTGATCTGATGTATAAGGCATCAGGATTATAATAATGAGGCATGTTAAAAACCCTAACAATGAAACTAGTTTGATTTCTTTGCAGTCTATGAAGACAATAGGCATTACACACCTGAGTTCATATGTAGCATAGCCTTTGTGCTGTGGAGGAGAGCATGTGACAAGAGACTCTCTCTATTGCTAGCAGGGCTCCAGATGGGGACTTAGTAACTATGCTCTGTTATTTAGTAGGGCTAGCTGGGAGTGATGGACACAAGCAAGGCAAGCTGGTCTCATTATTTTAGGCACCGGAGACAAAGCAAAGATGGAGATCTTTTGGAGAGATGAGATTCTGAGAATAAGGTAGAAGCTTGGGGATCAGAACTGGATCAAAGTCAGGGTCATTCAGCAGCAAGGGGCTGGGTTGGGGAGTCCCCGAATGCATGACCAAGTAGAGCAGCAAGAGGGGAGGGCTGCAGCCCAGAGACTCCAAGAAGGCATGGAACCTTCCCTCAGAGCAGATCCTGTGGTTTTCTGGGACTTGGACCCTGTGCCTTAGCCCAATTAATCTCCTAAACTAGGTCTCACCCTGGGTTGCACAGCAAGCAGGAACTTGGCAGCAAAGGCCTTGCAAACAGTGGCGTCAATAAGAAAAAGTGCTGGGAAAAGTCTGGTTTCTTTCAAATCCTGAAAACTGAGAGCAGTCAGATTTCCTTTGGTGCATTGCTTTAAAATCGGGTGCCATCATCAGGTAACTTTACAAAGCAGGGCAATTAAAGTGCTAGTTAGAGGTGCCACAGCCATCTCCCAGATAGCCAGGGAGATAATGACAATGAAGGGACTCCCTTGTGGTCACTGGACAGGATGCCATGCCCATTCCTGCTGCTTGGTCATTAGCTTATGTGGTCACTGAACCCAGGCAGACCATGGCTTTTAAGGAATGCAGGTTTCATGGGAGTTGCAGAAACCCCCTGGATTTGTTCATGTCCAAGAAAGGAAGCAACACATCCACCCACACCCACACCAACCTGCAACTTGAGGGGTAGACCTATGGCTGTCCTTGGACTTGGGTACCCACCATCTTCTGCAAGCCCCTGCAATTATGGAAGGAAAACTCTTCCGTTCTAGCACATGTATGGGCTTCATTCTTAAAAAAGTGTGAGGGATCACTCCTGTGTTACTTCCCTGTAAGATCCAGAATATGGATTGATAGAACTTCCTAGCACTTTGTTTCACCAAGGAGCTGAAAACAGTTTAGAATCCTCTGATCTTTCAATTAAAAATAATAATTAACTCTTTCAGGGCATAAAAAATACCCATTTGAAAAGCAAGTAATGCAGGAAATGGATCCTAGCAGTTTGAAAGGATATAACCTCTGCCAAAACACAAACCAAACAGTAACAGACAGTTGAGTCAGACTCCACGGATCGTTAACCCTCACATTTGCTCTTTGATCAGACTTTGTGGCATGTATTAGCATCCCCATGTTATTTACAGAGAAATGAAGCCTGAAGAGATTGCATAGTATGATAAATATTACATGACATTTAGTTCAGCAGAGTAAAGCCAGGAGAAAAGCCACGTACTTTCCGCTCAGTAGTCAGTGCCCTCTGCGAAACTTCACGTGTGCCTGGTCTCCCTCTTTCCGCAGTCCACCCAAACCAGCCAGCAGCTTGCTTCCTTTTCATGGTCTCGAGCCAACTGTCCATCTCTGTGCACGATGTAGGTCACCTCAGAAAATGGGTTGATTTGAATGTAACTGGGTCATGCTATTCCTCTCAACCTGTGCCTGTGTGTACCAGGAGGTTTCGTCATTAGATGTAAAGAAGGTAAATTCTCAGATCTGGGAATTGTTTTCTTCAGAAATTACTTTGTCTTATGATGTTTTAAGTGTAGGTACAATAAAGATTGACTGGAGTGAAATTAACCAAGTTGTGAACAGTGAAAGAAGAGGAAAATGGACTAAAGTAAATGTTCTCAGTCTTCCTAAGGACATGGAAATAAATGGTGAAAACAAATATAGACTGGTACTAAATGACCTCCATAAGCCCATGGGAGACAGGAGAGAAGCAGTATGTGAAGGGCCATTTCTATAATCAGAGTGTTGCAAATGGGGGAAATTCTTACTTATTTCGAAATATTTCAAGCATAGGAAACATAATAATTTCAGGAACAAATCATTATAGAAAAAGTTGATAACCCCTGTATACCCTCCAATATTTCATAACTCTGTGTATTTATCCCCTACCCTAAATTTGATTTTTTTTCCTTTGCCTGTTTTTATGCTTCTTCTGTAAATTAATATATTCATAAACAATGTGTTATTTTTAGATATTTTTCAACTTCATAAAAAATGGAGATAGTATTTTACCTAACATACTTTTACATGATTTAAACATTATATATACTTATATGATTTAAAACCTACATATATTTTATATGATTTGAACATTATATGTTATATAATTTGAATGTATTATACAATTTGTATATTATGTATTCATAGGTATATATTATATATTTAATATGTTTTTACAGTAATGTAACCCTAATTCATTTTCATTTTTAACTGCCATGTAGCATTCCAATATATGAATAACATTTATCTGTTTTATAGCTGAATATTAAAGTTTCGCTGATTATCAATCTAGAAGATGACTTGCTGTATCATAGTCTATGCACATTTTAACTCAGTTAGAATGAAATCCAGTCATTAATAAGTAGAAATTTAGTAAAGATTTTGCCAATTTTTCTCCAAAATGATTCCATCATTTTATACTAAAACTCACAGTATATGAGAATATCCATTTTTCTACATTTTTTTACAAACTTGTTTCTGCCAGATTTCTAAGTCTTCCCATATCTTTGGGTTCAAAATAGGCTTCTTTATTTTTATCTTTAATTTGCTGGTTCCTGATTATTAGTGTGGTGGAATATATTCTCTCTATTTAATGACCATTCAGATTTCTTCTTCCATGAATTGGCTATTTCCTTTACTACACAGGCTAACAGGCTCTTTTATACTTTTTCCATTTTCCTTTGGATTATTTGTTATTTTCTTATTGATTTGAAGGATTTATTTACATGTTCAGGTGCCAACCATTAGCCAATCACATTCATAAATGTGGTCTAAAGAAACTGATTGCATCTCTGGAGTTTGTCTTGCACAAAAATTTTAACAAGCAAGTTGGAACTGAGATGTAGATAAGAAAGTTGATATTTCTATGGGTTGATGCTTCTAGAAAAACATTATGAATGCCACTTTTTCATCATTTTTTATTTGAACAGAGAGTTCAGAGTCTGCAAGTTCAGAGAGCTAAGTGTATACCACTGATTTTGTGTTTGAAAATATCTGCTTGATTGCAGAGTAGGTAGCTTAGAATAATTTCAGTGCGGAAGAAGGACCAATTTTGAGAGTGAATGATTAACCTCAGATTATTAGATTGAATAAACTGACTATCTTCTATTGAAATAGAAACTGCTGGTCACTGAGTGCTCTGGCTGTGACCCCTCAGAGGAGCACACAGAGTCAGCTCCAGGCAGGGGCATGAGGCATGCAGGAACAGTCTATTCCCAATTTACCTCTTAGGTATTTTACTACCAGGAAAGTCTCTGCTCATGACAAGTGCCTAGATTCAAGTAACTAAAGAAAACATGAAGGGTAGAATAATGTTATGATGATGTCAGGTGACATGGACATGTTGCCTTGGGAATCCTAAAAGGAAATCTTAAAATAATGATGGCTTTCTTTCTATTTCAGAGGTGTGGCGAAATCTTGTTTGAAAACCCTGATCAGAATGTCAAATGTGTTTGCATGCTAGGTAAGAAGATTTCTCATTTTAAATCTGTTAAGCATGTTGATGTCATGTGGGCTTACTGTTGTTCTGTTGCCTTACTGATTGTCTCTTGTTCATATTGCAGAGGGTAATCGGCTCTTTTATAGGTTTATAGACTAGTATAACACATTTATATGTGGGATACTTGATGATAAAGAGTTTGATTGTAATAACTCAGTAATTCAGGAACCATGCTTTTGAGCCTTTCAAAATTTTTCTTGGATCATCAGCATAATATCAGGTGCTTTGTATTCAGGCAACTGGAATGTAAACATAAGAAGAATCACATTGTAAATCCTAAACTAGAGATGGTATACTAGATAAGTAAACTACACCACAGCACAAAGTCCTTACTTACAATGCCTCAGAGAAATATACATTTGAACTAAAATGAAGTCAGCACAACAGTTAGTCATATTGCATTAGTAATAAAAATCACAGCCTCATAATGAATGATAATTTGTTTTCGTGGAATGATATATAATCAGTACCTTTCACAAACTCTTTAATATACTATATTCTGTTAAAAATGAAGTTGATATTATTTTCCTCATTTTATAGATTAGAAAACTAGGTCAGAGAATATAAGTGATGCACTTAATCTCAAAGGGAGAAATCTAAATCATGATATAAAAATTTTTAAACTGTAAAATTTTAGGTCTAGTATTTAGATTTTATTTGAGCCACTAAACTATGTCACTGGGGTAGAAAATGGCGACTCACTCTGGTATTCCTGCCTGGGAAATTCCATGGACAGAGGAGTCTTGTAGGCTACAGTCCATGGGGTCATGAAAGAGTGAGACACAACTAACCACAAAACAACAACAGCATGGTTATAGAGTAACATATCCACTGGAAAATGAACATTGTACCAGAAGCACGTGAACAATGAGTGTAACACAGTGTCCATAAATCCATGTCAAATATCCAGTAGTCCTTTTTCTTAACCACGAAAATGCTACAAAATGCTAATAATGGGTACAAATGAGAGAGAGATGGAAGTAGAAAAAAATTCTTTTGTCCAGCTATATGTCCCAACTTTGGATTTTGAGGAAATCATTTTATCACCATATCATATTTATTTGTCAACTAACTCACTTAATTTTCACAATAACAGGATGAATTGTTCCTATTATAATCCTCATTTTACTGAAAGAAAATTGAAGCAGATTATAACTAAAATGTTGATTATAGTTTCTACATGATGTACTAACTTGAATCAGTTTGAACTCATGATGACTTCAAGTGCATGAGTGCATCACTTATTTTGATTGAATTTTTCCTTGTACTTCCCCCTCTGTGAGTTGTTTGATTAGTTTATAGCTATGAAAAGGATAAAACAGACTATCCACTACTGCCTATAGACTTAATTTCAGTTAAAGCCAATCATCTTTCCATCTCTTCTAGATAATACAGTATGATTTATATCCTTAACAAGAAGATATTCCTGGCCACCAAATGCATTCCTCAAGGAATGCACCAAATTCTACAAAATCCCAAGATCAGAAGGATATTTATATAAATCAGCTCTATATTCTACCACTATCATAAGAATTTTAGTTGACTACTTAAATATGTGACAGGTAAAGTCCATCCTAAGCATCTTATTTAATTAGATCATTTATTTAAGTAAAGTAGACCATGGCTTCTCTTTCAAAACATAGATATCTTTGACAATGGCCATGTATTATTAAGCTTTTAGGTTTCATTAGTTTATTATATTTCTATTTTCTTAAGGATATAGAACTAAATAATATAAAGGAACTATTCTGAAGGAGATCAGCCCTGGGATTTCTTTGGAAGGAATGATGCTAAAGCTGAAACTCCAGTATTTTGGCCACCTCATGCGAAGAGTTGACTCATTGGAGAAGACTCTGATGCTGGGAGGGATTGGGGGCAGGAGGAGAAGGGGACGACAGAGGATGAGATGGCTGGATGGCATCACTGACTCGATGGTTGTGAGTCTGAGTGACCTCCGGGAGTTGGTGATGGACAGGGAGGCCTGGCGTGCTGCAGTTCATGGGGTCACAAAGTCGGACATGACTGAGCGACTGATCTGATCTGATCTGATCTGATGGTATTGGAAGTTTTTATTAGTTTAAGGACATCATGGAATAATTAAAGATGGAATAGGAAGAACAATTATACATTTTACCTTTAAAGTAGATGGTAAATATTTTTTGAATTTTGAAGATATTACTATGTCTTACTCTGATAATTAGAATTATGCCCTCAAAAAGATTACCTCTCAAAAGACTTAGACTTTTTTCCTGCTTATCTTTTTAAGAGGATAGCTGCAAATTTTAATTAAAACATTTTTAAAATCCTTTGAAATCTTAGATGAAAGAGAATACCAAAATTAAATTATTATGGATATCAGTACAGGTGGATCTACCCACCAATAGTGTGTTCACCTGAAGCAGAAGGGCTACCATTTCACAGCAATACATGCAAGATATGATAAAAAGAAGTTGAATAGTTTATTCCTTTAAAAGAAACAAGAGAAACTCACAGTGCTAACATGTAAGTCACCAAAACTGAGGCCACCTCTTGTATATCATCAAGAAAGGGCATCTATATAACTCAACAATAACAATAAAGCTCCACTTCACCACTGTCTTAATTCATTTGTTGCTTTCTTTGAGAGGAATCTGTGACCAGCCCTTATGGTTTCTTGAAGCATTTCTTGAGAAAACCTTTTATCCTCAACAATAAAGGATAGGAGTTTCTGCTATTTAAAGGGACTATTAAGTTTTGTTAAGTGTTTCTAAGTCATGAATGCAGTTTCTGTTTTTGCAAGTCATGTTATAACCTTTTTATGAACAAATTAAAATTTTGAAACAAGAAAATCAAATCAGTAAAGCCTGTATTTCCAAAACTTCACCCCTGATCATCATACCACCCCAGTATTGAGATCCCTAATGGAGGCCAACCTGAGACATTCATAGCTTCAAATTGTATGCTCAAGCTGAAACTCCAGTATTTTGGTCACCTCATGCGAAGAGTTGACTCATTGGAGAAGACTCTGATGCTGGGAGGGACTGAGGGCAGGAGGAGAAGGGGACGACAGAGGATGAGATGGCTGGATGGCATCACTGACTCGATGAATGTGAGTCTGGGTGACCTCCGAGAGCTGGTGATGGATAGGGAGGCCTGGCGTGCTGCAGTTCATGGGGTCGCAAAGAGTCGGACACGACTGAGTGACTGATCTGATCTGATCTGATCTGGCTCACCCACTCCAAGGTCCCTGCTATGCCCACTCACACAGCAGGTTTGGAGCTCCTGCCTGGACCCCAGCTGTGCTCTGGTTTCAGCACGTTTGAGATGGAATAGGGAAGAATAGGGAAGAATGTCACTAGTCAGGCACACCGTTTGCAGTTTTCTTCTGTCCTGCTGGTATGTCCCCAGATCATTTACAAAATACCATTGTTATGCTTTCTGTTGTTTACCTCACAAGCCAACCTCATCAAGCTCACACTTTTGGGTCATTAAGTTCAATGAGGTATAAGTGTAAAATTCACTTGAAGTTACTGAAATTCTGAGTTCAAAACAATTTTAAATGAGAGCAAACCCATATTGTCATGTATGGGTCTTAGGTTTCTACGTTCAGGGGAATAGTTTGTGTTGGATATGAAGGTAAATAAAGATGTACTGCAGAGGTGGCTACAGAGCACTAACTGTGTACTCCTTTTTTATCAGTGGTTGCACTTTTATTACAAACAGTAGCAAATTATTACTGCAAATAATTTGGTTTTCCCAAAAGATTGTATCAATTAATCCTTTTCCAGTTTTATATAGGTTCTCTGTAACTTTTTTGTTCTCAGAATCTTGGCTTTTATTTTCAAGTACATAATAGCCAATTTTATTTTTAATGAATTTTTATTGGAGTATAGTTGTGTTAGTATATCTTGTGTTATTTTCTACTGTATAGTAAAATGATTCTGTCATGGGGACAAATGTGGACCCTGTTAAACACCAAATGGTTATAAATGTTACTTTCTTCTTTCCTTCACCCTTAAGGAGTTTGAAATTTCAAACTCCCATCCCCCTCCTTCTTAAAAAATTTTAGTCATAAGATTTCTCTCAAGTTCAGATAGACTTCAAAGTTTATACAACTATATCAAAGAGTATACACTATATAGGAAGATGTACACACTCTATAGTAAGTACCTTAAATTCTGGTAATGAACTGATGTTAAAGGAAGAAGGAAGTGGGAGAGAAATGATCTCTCATTGCACAATTAATGCATGAAGTATGGCCAGTTCCTCAAAGGATTTTAGTTTTCAAAGTATAATGAAAGCATTAGGTACAAAGAACCAAGAAGAAACTACATAAAATGATCAATGTTGATTCACTTCTTAGTTCATTTGCTAACTTCTTTCTGGGAAATGCTAAATGCTGGAGGGGGAAAGTTTCTCAAAAGAGTTCCCAATCAGACTTGGTGCCTCTTCTTTCCCTTATAATTTTACAATTTGAATTTTCATCGGCTCTGCTTTTGTTTCATGTGTGATTCCTTTCATGTTAATTGGTGTGATATCATTTTCATAGAGGTATGTATTTTCCTACCTGCCATAGCTTAGAAAGGGGTGTTCATATTGTCGTGTTTCTGGTTGAAATCTTTTATTAAATCGTTTCAAGTGATCGTCAGTTTTAAAAGCAACAGAATACCATAAAATCAATATTTTGCTAACATTCAAAATGAGCACAGGGAGACTTTGCTTTCTGGTCCTACTTCTGAAAAATTACCTGGGTACTCTCAGAACTTGCTTCATCTTTTAGACTACAATTTATAGTTTTTCTGCCAAGTAGCAATAAAAATATCTGTTCCTTCCAGCCCAGAGGTTGTCCTGGTGATGCAGAATGTGATATTCTGTGAGGAGACATTGCCTGCTACAATGCTCTAGATATGGCATATGCATTAAAAAATTAACAAATAAATAATAAACAGCTGAAAATAAGCAAGTTGATGATGAACAATAATATCTAATAAATAGTAAATTGTTTATTGATGACATGAACAGTGTTCAGAAAAGCAATTGAAAAGATAAACCATTATGTGAGGGCAATTTTTTAAAATATTAAATACACTCTTCTAAAGGCATCATCTAATATTCATTCAGCAGATATTCACTGAGCATCTGCTATATGCAAGGTACTGTGCTAGACACTGGGAATGCAAGGCCAGTGAAGCACAGAGGGTTTCCAGTCCAGGCAGAGATTCAAGTCCCACACCACAAAATATGTAATCCTAGCTTGAGAGTGACAAGTGATATAAAAGGAATAAAGTGTGTTGGGATTTCAGAAGATGAAGAGAGTGCATGCAATTGACATATGATGACACATAGATTGAGCTATGCAAAGACCAAAAAAGAGGCAGCATTCTAGGTGGATATATGACCATATTTAAAAGCCCAAATACAGGAAAGTTGAGGAGCGAAGAAGGAATGACGTGTTTCAGGCCACAAGGAGTGTGAAAGGATAAATTAGAAAGGAATTTGAGGCTTTAGTTAGACAGTTTGACTGTTACCACCCACTCTAAAAAGGACAGTAATACCAAATGATAGAGCATCATGGTCTCTTTTGTTTAGTTGGTTAAAGAGTATTTTTTAACTTTGATAGAGAGTATTACAGAATATACTATAATTAGCTTCTATTGGGCAGTATTGATATAGAAGTGAAGTGAAGTGAAGTCGCTCAGTCGTGTCCAACTCTTTGTGACTCCATGGACTGTAGCCTACCAGGCTCCTCTGTCCATGGGATTTTCCAGGCAATAGTACTGGAGTGGATTGCCATTTCCTTCTCCAGCGAATCTTCCCAACCCAGAGATCGAACCCACGTCTCCCGCATTGTAGACAGACGTTTTACCGTCTGAGCCAACAGGGAAGTCATTATTGATAAGGCTGTTCACCAAATACTTGTGAAATTAAATCATTTTAACCTAATGTGATGAAAGTGAAAGAGGAGAGTGAAAAAGTTGGCTTAAAATCGACATTCAGAAAACTTAAGATCATGGCATCTGGTCCCATCACTTCATGGCAAATAGATGGGGAAATAATGGAAACAGTGACAGAATTTACTTTGGGGTCCTCCAAAATCACTGCAAATGGTGACTGCAATCATGAAATTAAAAGACGCTTGCTCCTTGGAAGAAAAGCTATGACCAACTTAGAGAGCATATTAAAAAACAGAGACATTACTTTACCAATGGGCTTCCCTTGTGGCTCAGCTGGTAAAGAATCCGCCTGCAATGCGGGAGACCTGGGTTTGATCCCGGGGTTGGGAAGATCCCCTGGAGAAGGGAAAGGCTACCCACTCCAGTATTCTGGCCTGGAGAATTCCATGGGGTTGCAAAGAGTCGGACACGACTGAGTGATCACTTTCACTTTAGCAACAAAGGTCTATCTAGTCAAAGCTATGATTTTTCCAGTAGTCAAGTATGGAACGGTAAGTAATAATAACAACATTGTAATGTACTATATTAGGTTTGTTAAGGATCAAAAAGCATAATAAATATTAAAGCATTCAGTAAACTGTTAGAGGTTCTAGCAATATAAATATTATTTATTAGTACCAATAGCTAAAATGTTCTAAGTGCTTTCACTTCATTTAATATTAGTAGTGTTCTTCATCGGGGAAGGCAATGGCACCCCACCCCAGTACTTTTGCCTGGAAAATCCCATGGACGGAGGAGCCTGGTAGGCTCCAGTCCATGGGGTCGCTAAGAGTCAGACACGACTGAGTGGCTTCACTTTCACTTTTCGCTTTCATGCATTGGAGAAGGAAATGGCAACCCACTCCAGTATTCTTGCCTGGAGAATCCCAGGGACAGGGGAGTCTGGTGAGCTTCCGTCTATGGGGTCGCACAGAGTCGGACACGACTGAAGCGACTTGGCAGCAGTGTTCTTCATGCAGACCAACAGCTTTGGCATGTTTTCTGTTTAAGTTTGCTTCAAGTAAATAGATATTTTCAAGAACGTGTTTGCAATCTAGAAATAAGTGCATCATTTTCATAGGTTATTAAAGAAAGATTAGTGTAAAGACTATTTTATTTTTACTTGACTTTGTAAAACTGAAGGTCTATATTCAAAGACAGAAGTTTTCAAGTTGCTTAACTTTGATTTAACAAGATTAAAAACTTTGGGAATTTGAATTCTTTTTGACTTACACTTATGAAGCAGTTCACTCTTATTGTGGGAGTACGTCATCTCACTCCTCCTATATGCATATGCTTCCCTGGTGGCTCAGTTGGTAAAAATCTGCCTGTAGTACAGGAGACGCAGGTTCTATTCCTGGGTAGGGAAGATCCCCTGGAGAAGAAAATGGCAACCCACTCCAGTAGTCTTGCCTGGGAAATCTCATGGACAGAAGAGCCTGGTGGGTTACAGTCATGGGGTCACAAGAATTGAACACAACTTAGCAGCTAAACCACTACCATCTCCAAGAATGATACTTTCTAACACTTAGAAGATAAAAAATTGAAACTTGGACATTCCCAAGGAATGGTAAAGAGGGCATTCTCCTCATCACTCACCCAGGGCCCTAGTTTGTTTTATTTTTCAATGTGCCTGTCATCAAATGACATATTTTATGTTTGTTTGTTTATCATTCTCTCCCAGCCTCATGGTACCACCCATTCTTATAAACAGAATGTAAACGCAAATATCATGAAAGCAAGGAATTAGTTTATCTACTGCTAAGTGTCCAGCATCTGGAACAGTGTCCAGCCTCCTAGCCCCTCATTAGAGCTTAATATTTGCTGAATGGATACCTGCCGATGCATTTGTCGAAATAGCATAATCATCTATAAAGTGTAGGCCAGATGTGTCAAATGCGATGGGTACGGCATTTAAAACCCTGTGCTCAGGGTTTTAACTCAGCCAAAGAATGGGTCAGCTCTTAAGCAAACTAAGTGGCAGTTGCCCAAGCATATTACTCTGGGTTAGAAGATGTAAAGTGCATAGTTCTCCACAAATAGGCAATTAGAACATACCTATAAGAATAGGTAATTATCAGATATTTCTTGAGCACTATGCTATGCCCAGCCTTCTGCCAGGATTCCTGTGAAAGCTGATGTAATAGTGCATCTCTAGGTAGAATCCCTGTCACCACCATTTGTCCAGGGACAATGTCATTTCTGTCTCGACCCAAAAATAATGTTGGGCTTTTTATTGGAAGAAATACAGCTTTTAATAGAATTCCACTGTAAATTTTTTTATAGATTATATATATTTTTTAGAGTTTTTTTGTTTGTTTTTTATTTATTTTTGGCTGTACTGGGTCTTCATTGCTATGCAGGCTTTTCTCTAGTTGTGATGAATGGGGGCTGCTCTTCCTTGTGGTGGTAAGTAATGTTTACTAATGTGTATCGATTATAAACATTCACAAATATGGAAGTTATCAAAGAATGAGACAAACTAATTTATATTATAAAAAGATAATTTTAGATAAAATAAATATCTGCCCCAATTATATCTTTGAGCTATAACATTTTGTCATATCTAAATGCCAAAAGATATTTTTATCAACTTCCCAAAAGATTAGTCCCGACGAGATAGCTAACTGCTGGTAAAGAAAGTGCAGTTTCCATAAGCCCAAAGCTTGCACTGCTGCTGCTGCTGCTAAGTCGCTTCAGTCATGTCCGACTCTGTGAGACCCAATAGATGGAAGCTCACCAGGCTCCCCTGTCCCTGGGATTCTCCAGGCAAGAACACTGGAGTGGGTTGCCATTTCCTTCTTCAAAGCATGAAAGTGAAAATGAAAGGGAAGTCGCTCAGTTGTGTCTGACTCTTAGCGACCCCATAGATTACAGCCTGCCAGGCTCCTCCATCCATGGGATTTTCCAGGTAAGAATACTGGAGTGGGGTACCATTGCCTTCTCCACTGACAGATCAATGCAAGTTTTCAACTTTTGTGAGGCTAACTTGAACACTATCAAAAAGTAATTACTGATTTTTTTGCTCCAAAAATCCTAAAGGCAATCTAAAGGTAGGTTATATACAATAATAAGCAAATGCAAAGAATTTGTTTTTGCCGACTTTTGGGTAGTCAACCATGTATGAGTTTAATACTTTTGGTTTGCAGTCAAAATTTAAAATTTTTTATGACTTGCAACTTAATGAGATAGTTAAGATTATGATACCTTATATATCATCATTTTTATCTTTAACCAAATTCTGGACTCTGAAGGTTCTAATTCTATGTAACACAGTAGAAAAATTATTTCTGAATGATGTTGTCACATTTCTAAGTATAAGAAAATAATACCAGAAATGCTAACAGAGTATAGAACTTGATAAGATTGGGGAACATCAGTATTTTCATATTTCAGTGATAATCATAAACTAAAAATCTGAAGGTTTTTGCATTATGTGTAGTCATATGAAAAGATTTCCCATACCAAGCTTCCTCCTAAAATTATATTGCAGAGATTCAAGAAGTACTTGAATTGTATTCTGCTGAACTACAAAATGCAGGGTGGGTTATAAAGACAAAACCCATGAAATTACATAAGTCATTTGCCAAATATTAGGATTGAAGCTGGCAAGAAGTAAGGGTGCTTACTGGGGCTTCCTAGGAGGTGCAGTGGTGAAGAGTCCACCTGCCAATGCAGGAGATGCAAGAGACACAGGTTTAATCTCTGGGCCAGGAAGATCACCTGGAGTAGGAAATGGCAACCTACTCTAGTATTCTCGCCTGGAACATCCCATGGACAGATGAACCTGGAAGGCTATATATAGTCCATGGGGTCACAGAGAGTTGGACACAATTGAGCACATGTTCAGGCAGTAAAGGTGCATGTTAAGCAAAGATTTGTTGGGGTCTGAAATAATTGCACAGTTACGAGGGTAGACCTTGAGACCATAACGTTGCAGCTGGCATTTGCTAGCAAATATTGTTTTGAGAACAGCTAGTAATGTCCTTGAGTGTGATACACTTCAGAATATTCAAGTTCTCAGTGATACAAGAATGTGTCTGAAACCACATCCACCATGGCCACCTACTTCCATTTTGGATGCCTAAATCACAGTTACTCCATTATGATTTTTAAATGCTTTCTTTTCTTTAATGGTTCACACAAATAGGCCACAAACAAGCTGTTTTGGTTAGCTCAAAGTTCAAGGTGAATTATGTATAAGCCAGAATGACTTCCTCATACCTCAATAAGTGAAAATTTCTTCCATCAATACAAACTTCCAGTTATGAGATTAGTAAGTCACAGTGTTCTATTGTTTAGTATAGTGAGTATGGTTAATAAAGCTACTATATATACTTGACAGAGAAGGCAATGGCACCCGACTCCAGTACTCTTGCCTGGAAAATCCCACGGATGGAGGAGCCTGGTAGGCTGCAGCCCATGGGGTTGCTAGAGTCGGACATGACTGAGAGACTTCACTTTCTCTTTTCACTTTCATGCATTGGAGAAGGAAAAGGCAACCCACTCCAGTGTTCTTGCCTGGAGAATCCCAGGGACGGGGAAGCCTGGTGGGCTGCCGTCTATGGGGTCACACAGAGTCGGACACGACTGAAGTGACTTAGCATAGCATAGCATAGCATATATACTTAAAATTTCCTAAGACAGGAGATCTTGTATTCTTACCACAACAAAAATGGTAACTTTGTTAGGTGATGGATGTGCTCATTAATTTCACTGTAGTAACCATTTCACACAGACTCAGACAAAACTGAACACACACACATATATTAAAACATCAGGTTGTAAACCTTTTAAAGATTATATTGTGCAACCTAAATGCATACATTTTAAAGCCTTACCTCAGTAGAGCTGGAAAATGTTTTTAAAAACCATAAAACTATATTGCAGTGTCAAGAAAATGCATTTGAATATTTTGTCTTCTTTTAGAAAATCTAATACTTGGAAAACATAGTTGAACGTTTTGGAAGTACATATTGAATTCAAAAGTACATTTTCCACATTTCTCAGGAAAAGTTTAACATCTTATTTCCAAATTACTACTTTCTTTACAGAACAGGTTTGTTAATTAGTTCCACCAGGCAGTCACTGGGAAAAGTACCTTACTTTATCTGTTATTTTACTTTTTGTATGAGACTTCTTTCATGGATCATGTATACAAGATGATCGATACTGAAAAGCCAGGATGGTTTTGGGCAACAGTATATGAATGAATATGATCATGTTGTGGATAGTCTAGAAGACATTCCTAGATATTTGGAACTTGGTCATCCCAGAGCCTAAAGCAAATCTGTATTTGAAGATTACTTTTTTCATATTTGCTTTCATAGTAGTTTAAGGCTGAAAGTAGCTCTGAGAGTCAAGTAGAAGGAGCCAGAAATTCCTCTCAACCTAATCCAGCATCTGGACTCCTGAAGTTCAGGGTCAGGTCTCAAACTTGTAACTACACAGAGTTGTATGAAATTTTAAGCCATTACAATAAGTAAAGGATTTTTCCCTGTAGCAATTATACTGTTAGAAATGGAGCAGTATCTGATTTACTTTTTTTGAAAAGAAGCAGTTTGAGTGTCAATTTTCTTTGCATTCTTGTAGGAAAAACTTCTTGGAAGATTCATTTCAAATGTGAGTGTCTTTAGAAAAGCAACTTTTCAATTAATTTAGCATTGGTAAATGGAAACTAATTTGTGTACATGTTTCCAACTTATATATATATCAATAGCTTGCTATTCCTCAACAATTGAAATTGTAGTTTGTATGTTGACTAGCACTTCTAGTTCCTCTGCTATTAGTTTATTTAGCTATTGATTTATTTAGGTAGAAAATTCTTTTATTACATTATTATTGAAGGTTAGCTTAAATTCTGATAAATATACAGTTTTTAGTCCTACACTTCATTCTTAGGAAATTAACACATCCATGTAAAACCACACAGATCAATGCAGACAGCTTCCCTCATACCACCTCCCAGACATCATCTCCCAGAGATCCAGACTCACTCACTTCTATCACCATTCCCTAACTTTGAAATTTTTAAAAATAGAATCAGAGAGCATATTATTTTTTTCTCACCTTCTTTAATTCAGCATTGTCTGTAAGATTCATCCATTCTGCTGCATAGCTGTAGTTCATCCCTTTTCTGTTTCTTTTGCTGTAGAGTAGAGGTCCGCAAATAACAACCTATGGGCTAAGATTGGCCCGTCACTTGTTTGTATATAAAGTTTTAGCAGAATACAGCCATGCCCTTTCATTTATATATTATCTAAGGCCATTTCTACACTGCCTTGGTAGAGTTGAATAGTTGTGTTAGACAGCATATGATTTCCAAAGCCTAACATATTACAGAAAAAGATTTCTGAGCACTGCTATAGAATGTTCCAGAGCATGTGTATGTACATGTGAATATTAATTCTAGAGGTAATAAACACTTGGCTATCCCTAGTTTTGGACTATTACAAATATTAATATTACAGCTGTGAATATTCTTGTGCACAAAATTACACATTTTCTCTTGAGTACTTAACCTGGAACTGCAACTGGTGGGTCATAAGGTGTGTTCAACTTTAACTGATTTTGTCAAATAGTTTTCCATAGTAACTGTACCAATTTACCTTCCCACCAGCCGTGTATGATAGTCCCAGAAATAATTTAACACTTGATAATTATCATTAAGTAAAAGTTGGAATGCATAATTCAGCATTCAACTCAATACAAACAACATTTCATGTAACAGACTTTAATGAAGATCACAATACATTTATGTAAATAATCATCCAATTCATAATAGTAGTAATAAAGCAGGTATATTTTATTTTTTCATTTTCAGTAAACATACATGAGTTGATGGAGTTTGTTGCATAAAACAAATTTATAGTTATTCTTTGTTGAGCACTTAGAATTAAATATCCCACAAGTGATCCTAGGAAATGCCTCCCCACCCACAGTGGAACCATAAACAAAACCCCAGTTCATAAATTCTCTTTTCTGTTGAGATAATTAATTTCCATTTCTTCTTTTACTAAAATAATACACATCTATATTTTTTACAGATCTGAAGTTACATTAAGTTATAAAATAAAAGTTATGATATGAAAATTATAGTTAAGGCTTCTAATTGTGAAAAATCAACAGGCTAGCCCCTCACTATGAAATCACACAGCATAGTGATTCTAAACTTAACCCTCATATGTTGTTTCTGTGGGTTTGCTCACACTTGCTTTAAGAATGAAGCAAAAAGCATTTTAATTTTGCTCTTTTTAGCAGTTTCCTTCAGTATGAAGCATGTCCAGGTGATGATAGGAAGGTCACCATTGCTCAATATCAGAACTGAGTCAAATGAAAGAATTATAGTTTCCCTATACTCAAGAAGTGCTTTTGGCTGCCTGGATGATGGGGGTCATAGATGATTTTTATTTCCTTCCTTTTGTCTCTTTATCTTTTCCAAGTATTCAACAAAGACTACGCACTCATTTTGCAATCAAAGAGACTTTAGGTAGTTTTCTGGTTTCTGAGGATACTAAGATTTTTGTAGTTGTTTGCTTTACTAAAACCTACACCTGACAAGTGTCAAAATTTGAACACTTACTCTGGTGGTGAACTAGTTTTAAATGGAGGGGTATTTTCAACAGAAGCTGTGCCTTGGGATAACCAACTGCTACGCTACTCTGATTGCTACTTCTTGGAGGTAAGTTGGGTTTTTGTTGAACTGTCTCACAGAGTCACCTTCCCTCAAATGAATGGACTTTCTGAGATCGGCCATTCCCTTTGAAGAATACATGTTACATCTATGCCTTGTGTCATAGGTAAAAAGTGCCACCCATTGACACACAGCCCATGAAATAGCACTGAAGTTGCAAAACAATATGAAAGTCAAGTAACTGAGGTTTGTGGTTCCATGACAAATGGAAGCTTTCCAGAACAAGCGCTAAGAGCCTGTTGCACCAGGGATGGGAGAGGGCTTGTTGCACAAATGCTATAAAACAATATAGAACAAAACACTGTGGAACTTCCTTGGGTTCTCAGAATTGTTAGATGTAATACACACACAGACACACATGCATGTATGAACACACATACACATGCAACCTGCCTCCTCCCCAGAGACCCCCTCGAGGTGGTACAAGAGGCTTTTCAATTATGTCAAGAGACTGCAGCTTTCATTAGGCTAAAAGACAACTGCCCATTACCAAGTTCAAGATCTCTGTTTTGTTCCTTTCTTCGCACCTGGGACCCAAAAAGCACAAGGTTTTAATCTAAGAGAATAAAGGTATATAAGCAGTGTTTTTGCACAACCAGTTAGTTTACTTTCAGTTTTTGGAGAAAAGAAAAGGAGAAATGTTTAATAGCTCTAAGTATCCTAAAGTGTCTCAAATAAAGGAAGATTCTGCTAACGTAAAACCATATAAGAAGCTACACATATACTGTGTTTTGCCAAATATAAAAAATTGCATATGTGTGTGTAGGGGAAAAATTAGCAGTAGGAAAAAAATTTAACTGCACTTGATTCATCATATTTTCCTGCATTTTACAGCTCTCCTACCATCTACATGCATTACTTTTATTAATATTTTTACTCTTTTGCAAACTTCCCTGGTGGTCCAGGGGTTAAGACTCCATGCTTTCGCTGCATGGGGTACAAGTCCAATCCCTGGTTGGAAGTGTATGTGTGTCTGCGTGTCTGTGATGCATGTATTACTCTTATAATAGAAAAACCATAAACATAAAAAAGGACCTTAGGCAATGAAGCTACTTTGTGTGATCCTATTATGGTAGCTACATGTCATTATAAATTTGTCCAAACCCAGAATGTGCATCACCAAGAGTGAGTGTAATGTAAAATTTGAACTTTGGGTGATAATGATGTGTCAGTGTAGGTTCATTGATTGTAACAAATGTACCCCTCCAGTGGGGGATATCGATTATGGTGGGAGCTATGTGTATCTGGTGGAGAAGGCAATGGCACCCCACTCCAGTACTCTTGCCTGGAAAATCCCATGGATGGAGGAGCCTGGTAGGCTCCAGTCCATGGGGTCACTAAGAGTCGGACATGACTAAGCGACTTCACTTTCACTTTTCACTTTCATGCATTGGAGGAGGAAATGGCAACACACTCCAGTGTTCTTGCCTAGAGAATCCCATGGACAGAGGAGCCTGGTGGGCTTCCGTCTATGGGGTCTCACAGAGTCGGACACGACTGAAGCGACTTAGCAGCAGCATGTGTATCTGGGCTCAGGGGGTGATGCTGGTAACTATAAACAACTAAAAAGGGATAAAAAGGTGTTGGGGGAAGGCTGAAAGCAGTGTGTTATTGTGAGCTCTGCAGAGGTTCTGAGAGGCTGTCCAGGGGCACTTTGGTATCAAACTTTCCTGAGAACTTAGAGACAGGTGAGCATTTGTTCAGGCTCTATCATTTAGTTTATTGTTTTATCACAGGAAAATTAAAAATGTGTTGTGATCCCTTTAGCAATCTCTTTGTTTTTTAAATAAAAGGATTTTTTATGGTTCATTTTTAAAGTAAATCATCCACTGGAAGGAAATTCAATGACTTCCCTAAAAATCCACAGCTTCTGAATCTTATCCATACCCATTGTCATTACATACAGCAGAGTTAAATAGTAGTACTATACTAAGATTTCTAATGTCTGCTTATAAATTAATGATTAGAGAAAGAGAAATTGTGTGGCATTTTGCTTGTAATATGAGCCCGGTTAATCCAGAATTTATAACACATAATATTCTATACCTACATGATTTGCTAATGTGATTTGCCCAACAAAAATGGATATTGAGTCTTATAAGTCTGTATACTCTTCTACACATTAGAAAAACAGCAAAGAATAAAACAAACAAAATTCCTACCCTAAATGGCAGCCCACTCCAGTACTCTTGCCTGGAAAATCCCATGGACGAAGGAGCCTGATATGCTGCAGTCCATGGGGTCGCTGAGTCGGACATGACTGAGCGACTTCCTTTCACTTTTCACTTTCATGCATTGGAGAAGGAAATGGCAACCCACTCCAGTGTTCTTGCCTGGAGAATCCCAGGGACGGCGGAGCCTGGTAAGCTGCCGTCTATGGGGTCGCACAGAGTCCGACACGACTGACGTGACTTAGCAGTAGCAACAGAACTTAGATTCTAGTGGGATATGATGGTGGGGCGAAGGGTGGTAAATAATACAAATCTTGTACTTTTAATTTTGTACATTTTCATTGTAAAGATCGTGTACAACTTCATTTTAAAGAGGACAATGGAAGAAATTCTACTGAGGAAGAGATCAGGCAGGGTGCCTACAAGGATGGGGCAAAGATGGGAGAGGTAGAGGCAGTGGTACAGATTTTAATTAGAACCGCCAAAGCTTTCCCTGAGAAGTGGGCATTGCCAGGCCCTGCAGAAGAGTGTCCTGAAGCAGGAGGTGACCTGGACAGCCCGAGGAGCAGCGGGAGAAGAGTGTACAGAGGCCCAGGGATGTGGAGGAGGAGCTGAGACGTCCTGGAGACAGGTCCTATGTGTCACTGTGAGGCCTCTGGGTTTGCTGCAGATGAGGACCCATCAGAAATATTTGTGCACTGGTGTCACATGAGTGGACTTGCATTTTAAAATACTGGATTTTTTTTTTTAATAACATGTTAAATAACAAAGTAAGGAAAGAGTGCTTGCATCATAGTTTTGGAGAAGAATATTCCCACTGGACTGAAATAGGTACTTGTAAGAATGTATTTAGGAAAATAACAGTGAATAGATTTAACACTACATGTTCCAAATAATTGAAATGATTCATGTTTATCTAACTTATCAATAGAAAACTCAACTAGAGGAAGTATCACTTTAAAGTGGTTAGGATTTAGAAACAAAAGGTGATTGGCAATCTCATCTCTAGAAAATTTTCCCTTCTTAGGGGAATTCTTTATCTGAGTTGTCTTTAGAGTGGCTTTTTTAATGGAAGGGGCTATCTCTGTGTTTCCTTCTTAGACTCTTTACTTTCCAAAATAGTAGGTTGGAATCACAGCTAATGGTCTGCTCAGGAAACCAGTTTTGCTAAAAACTAAAGGAAAGGGAAACCTCTCCTTTTTCAATTATCTTTAAAAGTAAGTGCTTGCAAGTATGAAGAGTTAAGCACGACCCGAGAGTCATGACAAAGAACGGATACACTGGATTCTTGGAAAGTGATGTACCCACCACCCGCATCGTGCCATTGACCTAGACTAGTATGTGAACGGTGCCCCCTGGAGTTGCAACATGGGCCCTGAGAAGGAGGAAATAAGTTGTTACAGTCTTGTTGGCTCCTCTGAAGCCCACTTTGTCTGAAAGCCATGGACTGACGCCAGTGTTTTCTTTGACTTATTCAGTTAGAAAATGAAGATACCAGCATTTCTCTGCTCCCATTCACTTTAATTTTACCTCAAAAGAGAAAAATGTATGAGAATTTCTTTAGAAAAAACAGTAGAGAATTTATAACATAACTCAGAGAAAGAGTCCCAAAACACAATATACAATTTTCCATGCCATTTACAGTGATAACTGAGCATCTACTGTAATCCTAGAACTAATGCTTGGTAGTAGAGATAGGAAGAAATAGGTCCCCATCCCCGAACCTTATTTTCTAACATCATACCATCCTACCCTTCAGCTTTATAAGCAAAACGCTATAGTAGGGAGAATGGGACATGATTGGTCCCCCTTCTCTGTAGTGGTATTTTTCTTTAAAATGTGTGTATACTCACATACACACATTAGCTCAAGATCTCATCCCCTCAGAGTTGTTTCATTCTATTTCTGGTGAAGCACTGATGGGCCCAGAAAACTCTAATGAGTATGTTTGATTAAGAGTCCAAAGACTTAATTTCATGTCCTTCCTCTTCCTCTAATACTATGTCACAGTCTCTTTCTATCTCAAATTCTTTGTCCTTCAAATGTTCCCAACAAAGTCACCTAACTAATGCCTACTTTACATTGTTTATGAGTTTGCAGATAAAGTGGTAGGGAGTAAAGCACATGGGAAAAACACTGTCCAGACCAACGTAAGGTCACTTTTTAAAAACTATTATTTAGGAGTTCAGAGGCTAAGACTCCATGCTCCCTGTGCAGGGAGCCCAAATTCCATCCCTGGTCAGGGAACTAGATCCCACATTCCGCAACTAAGAGTTTGCAAGTAAAAGATCCCACATGCCACAACTAAGACCCAGTTGCAGCCAAATAATAAAAGTAAATAAATATTTTTAAAAATAAACTGGTAGTCAAGCAAGCCAGCCTTTGCTTTAACTTGCCTTCAGTGAAAGATAACTAATTGAATAGACTTGCCATCACTAATATTTCAACTTTTGAAAAAGCTGAGACAATAATCTGAAGGAGACAGTATTGAAACCTGTGACCTGGGATCAGAAGTAACAACTTTTCTACCATCAGGCACTGCTAGCACACCTGACCAGTGAATATCCCTGGAGTGAATTTCCTGATGAACTTTATAGGGTTTATGTCCACATTTGTCCGTTTTAAAAACCTGTGATACTAAATGTGTATTAAATTAGATGATTTGGCTTATCTTTAGTTCCAAAAATACATACTGACCATGTAGGAAAGTTTTTGGCAGAATGAACAGTGGGATAAAGAGGTGACAACAAGAGGTCAGGGGAGGAAGGTCATAAATGATGGTTAAAGGGAGCCAAGGCACGGAGGTTGGACCTGAAGACCCACTGAGACTGCAAATCCCCAAGCTAAAGTAGCTGCAAAAAAAGAAAGTCAGTGACTCTTGAGGAAATACTCTGTTCAGAAGACTTGGCAAGAATACTGTGGCTTTTGAAGAAAGGCCTGCTTTCGACCACACTGAAGCAGATTTAAATTCATTTTGAGACAAATGACTCAAGAACTTCAATTTAAAATGGCCTTTTCATACACATCATATAAACATATTAAAATATATATTTTTCCTAGGGACAGCTATAAAGAGAAGCTTCTCTGTAAGGAAGAACTAACCAGAGCTCACTGGTACTTAACTGTATTTCAGGATCTTACTTGGCTCATTAAGAGCAAAGAGGTCTCACAGATAAAAAGATAAGGTCACTAGTTTATAAGCAAAGCTTGAAATGTTGCTCCATCTGTGCTGAGTATACTGCCAAGATTTTATAGTAAGATCAGAGTTTTAAAAGTTTCTTAGATTTCAAAAACTTCAAGTTCAGAAGTTCTAGCCAGTTACAGCTATACAATAAAATAACTATAAAGCCTATATTATTTCATGTTTTGGAAAATTTAGTAGAAGCTGCCAGTTGTATTACTCTCTCAGCCATTCTTAATGTACTATATAATGGAAAATAACCCATGGCTATTCCAGTGAGAAAGGAGGGGAGATGGGATGAGAGGAAAGAGAAAATAACCCAAGTGGGAAAATTATGAAGAGTGAATTTATAAAACACTGGCAATGGCACCCCACTCCAGTACTCTTGCCTGGAGAATCCTATGGACAGAGGAGCCTGGTAGGCTGCAGTCCATGGAGTCGCTAAGAGTTGGACACGACTGAGCGACTTCACTTTCACTTTTCACTTTTCACTTTCATGCATTGGAGAAGGAAATGGCAACCCACTCCAGTGTTCTTGCCTGGAGAATCCCAGGGACGGGGGAGCCTGGTGGGCTGCCGTCTGTGGGGTCGCACAGAGTCAGACACGACTGAAGTGACTTAGCATAGCATAGCATAGCATGCTATAGTCAACAGTAGCCTGAGTGTTTACTAGAGAAAATAATTGAATCAGTAACAAAAAATGACCTATGTTGTACCAAAAGCCCAGATATTTATTGTTTCAGCAAATGTTTATTTACTACCTACTCTGCACCAACCGTTCTCTGCATAGGAGAAAATAGCCGTGAATAAAGTAAACCTAAACAGCACACTAAAAAGCAGAGACATCACTTTGCCAACAAAGTTCCATATAGTCAAAGCTATGGTTTTCCCAGTAGACGTGTATGGATCTAAGAGTTGGACCATAAAGAAGGCTGAGTGCCAAAGAATTGATGCTTTCTCATTGTGGTGCTGGGGAAGACTCTTGAGAGTCCCTTGTGCTACAAGGAAATCACACCAGTCAATCCTAAAGGTGCTGTCATTTTAGATGGAATTGCCTCTAAGAAGGCATTCCAGGTAGAGAGGGGGAGCCAGAAAAGGCTGGTAATAGCAAGGTCAGGTCTGGAACAGGATGAACAAGAGTAAGAGTGGCGGGAAGGAGAAGAGTTGGAAGACATACATGGGAAATCCTGCAGGCTTCTCCAGGCCTGTGCTTGTCAAATTTCAAAATGCACATCAATTGCCTGGGGAATATTGCAAAAATGCTGATTTTGTGTCACTAAAGGGTCCAAGATTCTATATATCTAACAAGCTCCCAAGTGATGCTGATAGTGCTGATCACAGGAACACACTTTAAATATCAAGTCTTTCATCAAGGATAAAAAGTTCAGATTTTGTTCTAAATGCAGTGTTTTGAACAGGGAGTGGCATGACAGAACCTATGTTTTAAAGAGCTCACACTTGCTTCTATCTGGAAAACAGACACCTGGTGGCCACTAGAAACTATGGTGATGTTAGTTTGAGCAGATTAGTAGTTTGGGCCAGGAAAACTGTAGTAGAATAATGAGAAGATTGGACTCAGACAATAATCTGAAGGTTGGGCTGATGAAACATAGCTGATGAATAGGATGTCTTGAACAGAGAAAGAGAGAACCATGAAGAGTTCTCTGAAACAACTGCATAAACGGTCATGCCATTGAGCAAGATGGGGAGCAGGAGGATGGTAGAAAGAGAGGACAAAGTTTTTTAAAGGGATACTTAAGGTAAAATGAAAGTATTAGGGTGGGCCCAAATCCAATATCACTGGTGTCCTTATACAAAAAAGAAATTTGGACACAGAGATATGTGTCTACAGGGAGAATGTCACAAGAATGTCATGAAGATGGCCATCTACAAATCAAAGAGAGAGGCCTAAAACAGGTCCTTCCCTATAATCTGCAAAGGAATCAACCCTACCAATCCTTTGACTTTGGATTTTCACCCTGCAGAGCTTTGAGACAACAAATCTCTGTTTAAGTCACCTAGTTAGTGGCATGTTGTCATCAGTTCAGTTCAGTCACTCAGTCATGTCTGACTCTTTGCGATCCCATGAACTGCAACATGCCAGGCCTCCCTGTCCATCACCAATTCCCAGAGTCCACCCAAATCCATGTCCATTGAATCGATGATGCCATCCAACTATCTCATCCTCTGTCGTCCCCTTCTCCTCCTGCCCTCAGTCTTTCCCAGCGTCAGGGTCTTTTCAAATGAGTCAGGTCTTCGCATCAGGTAGCCAAAGTATTGGAGTTTCAGCTTCAACATCAGTCCTTCCAATGAACAACCAGGACTGATCTCCTTCAGAATGGACTGGTTGGATCTCCTTGCTGTCCAAGGGACTCTCAAGAGTCTTCTCCAACACCACAGTTGTCATAGCAGCAAACTAAAACAGTAGAAAAGGGGCTGTTTGAGGTTGACCATCTCTCAGGAGGAGTTGATTAGGGAAGGAGACACACGTTTGAGCATGTGTGAAAGTCCTGATATGGGAATGGGTGGTGTTGAAAGGAAATTTTATTTTAAACCCCAGAAAAGTAGTGATATGGTTGAGTTGGATTGTTAGAGTAAAAAGATCCTTGGATCAGAATTCAAAGGATATGGTAAGCTCTAATGTGCCACTTATTTTTTGCACGAGTCCCTTGAGTTGAGCAAATCCCTTTGGCTCTCTGGGCTTTAGTTTTCTCATCAGAAATGGAGATAACAGTACCCATGGCACTTACCCCATCAGGCTGCTAAGAGGTCCAAATAAAATAAAAATACACGTGAAAGTAGTTCTCAAAGTACAAAAACTTATATGAGTTGTGCTGATTGGTTGTTACTGCTGCTGTGGTTATGGTTTCCAGCCTAATAGAAGCTGTGCTCTAGTGCCGTAGTAAATGAACAAGACGCACACCCCAGGCATGCAATTCAAGGGCCATGTGTCTTGATGTTATGAGGATACTCCAGAGTCTCTCTTGGCAATCATCAAGTCATCCATCTTATTTTTTAGAAGCTAAAAGTTTCACATGCATGTGATTTTAATTATAACCATATTTTTATTTAAAGTGGGGAGCAACGGAAGATTGTGGTAGCATAAATCACTAGTCATCTAATCTCATTTAGGTTATATGAAAACAAGATGGAAATCTTTGAAGTTAGTGTGTTTATTTCCTAAATCACTCCCATCAAAAAAAAAAAAATGACAAAAAATCACATTATGTTTCTCAGAACTGTGTGGACAGGAAGTATAATTTCTTGCAGGAATTTTTATTTAAAAAATAAGTTTGGTGTCTATGCTACAAATCAGTACTCTGTTGGTTGAAAGGGAACCATTTTAGCTACCACTGTTGCATCAAATTATGCAGCTCATTGAAATAAACCATGAGGTTTTCCTGAACTTTGGTGATGGACTGACTAGATGACAGCTGTGGTGTTTTTGGCACAGTTAAGGTGGAGTCGGGGAGGGTATGGGGAGAGGAAGGCACAGAAACTGTCATTAAAACAAGTGTCCACTCCTTGGCCCCAGGTCTTGGGGCTTATTTATATCCCTTTAATATTGTTTTTCATTTTCTGTAATAAATCATGTTTTGTTGGAAATGCCCATTAGAACTGTGACAGTTTAGCCGCCTCGTGGAGAACAATGACCAAACTGAGGCACCACCAGCTACTTCAGCTGCCGGGCTCCTTGAGCCCCGTTCATAGGACAAGGAAGACAATTCTGTCTCCGTGTGCAAGGGGTCCTCAGCCCCTGTGCTGAGACTTTGACATTACAAACTGAAGGGTGACACTAATCAATGACCATGACCAAATCACCCCTACCATCTTAACAATATAGTGCTCAAAATAGGTTCTTTTCAGATACTCAGAGCAAGCTAATTACTTGCTATAAACTAATAATAGCTAACAATTCTGGATACTTTTAGTTGCCAGACTGTGCGATGTGCTTTCCATGCATTATTTCATCAATCCTCAAAATAAACCTGCAACATTCTAAATGCTATCCATTTCTTCTCATTCAAATTGAACCAAATGGATATGTATTTTATCTCATCCTCTTTATCTTCCAAATACTAGATTTTCTTATTTTCATTCTATGGATGTTCACTTTGTCTCCTAAGACACTAACCCTGAGTATCAGATGATTATAGCTGAAGATTTTTAGTGCTTTATATTCAAAGATGTAGCAGGTTAAAGTGCAAGAAGTGAAAGTACACTATTTCTCCCCAATGACTTAGACGGAACAAACCAGGAAATAGTTAGCATTGTGTATGCAGTGGTCTGGCTCTTTTATAGGCTGGGTAATTGTGAAATGTGTATCATTTCTTAACAAGATGTCTGATAAAATAACCAGGCACTTAAATCCCAGAAAGTGTATTCTCAATATGTCAGGAGAACGTGACAGGCATTTCTTGTACTTGAACAAAATCAAGGTCTACAGCTCTTTAACTACAGCTATACAATCATGGTTATCATTCAAGTCTAGAGTCCTCCTAAATGTCACCTTTTCTAGTCCAAAGATTCAAAATCACATCAATTCAATAAGCATGTGTCAAGTTCTTATTGTTTCTAAGATATGGTGCTGCTGGTTCTGTGAATGGATCTGCAAACCTCCAAATGTCCCTCTCCAGGGTTTCTCCCGGAGATCATATACTCACATGCCTCTGGGAGCCAGGTAAGTGATGTATAAGAGTGAAACTGACTGAGTTCAAAACAAGGCACAGTGGTGGCACTGAGACCACCTGGACAGCAAGTGTCCCACCTACAACTGCTGCCCAGCTCCTGCCACACGGTGTCTTGAGGGAATGCCAGCTTCACATAGCCAAGTTCATGATTTTTCCAAGACAGTCTGGAAATTCAGATATCTGTGCAAATATCCTGTTTTGTAAATGTTGGCAGCTTATATCATTTTCCTTTCTTTTAAATGCAATGCGGCCAAGTTCACTAGGCCACCATTTTGTAACGTCCACTTTAGGGATTCTCAGGGAGGAAGTGAGATGTCTAAAGAAACACCACCCTTCCACTGGGAAGGGCATGAGTTTGGGGAAAGTGAAAAGTAGGTCCTTTAAAGACCCAGATCCAGCCCCTCCCCTCGTGCCTTTGGATAGAGCCATAAATAATGAAACACCATCACAGACAAGAATGAGTGCAGGTTTGGATTTATCCAAGGAAGGAGAGACTTACCGTGTTCACATGCCCTTGCAGATCACTGTAGGGCCTTTGACAGAGACAAGAAAGTTGGGAGAATTGAGACAAGATCTCTTTTCAAGGCATTGGGCTCAAGGGAAAAGTAAGCCTTCCAAATTAAGTTTGATAAATTTAAGATAGATTTTAAATGAAACACCAGTCTAAAAATTATAGATTTAGGGTCTATGAAAATAGAGAAAATAATTAAATCAAGAGAACTGATATAATTCCCATAAAAATATGGCACCATGGCCAGGACTAGGAGGGTAAAGAAATGGACTTGGACTAGACTCACCCACAATAGTGAGATATTACAGTAACATAGAGAGGATTTCTTCAACCAGGCAAACGAGTGAATGGCAACAGAAGGCAGAATTTGGATGTTCCAGTTCCAGTTCTGTCCCTCAGTTGTGTTCGACTCTTTGCGTCCCCATGAACTGAAGCACGCCAGGCCTCCCTGTCCATCATCAACTCCCAGAGTTCACTCAAACTCATGTCCATCGAATCGGTGATGCCATCAAGCCATCTCATCCTCTGTTGTCCCCTTCTCCTCCTGCTCCCAATCCCTCCCAGCATCAGGCTCTTTTCCAATGAGTTGGTTCTTCGCATGAGGTGGCCAAAGTATTGGAGTTTCAACTTTAGCATTAGTCCTTCCAAAGAACACCCAGGACTGATCTCCTTTAGGATGGACTGGCTGGATCTTCTTGCAGTCCAAGGGACTCGCAAGAGTCTTCTCCAACACCATAGTTCAAAAGCATCAATTCTTCAGCACTCAGCTTTCTTCACAGTCCAACTCTCACATCCATACATGACCACAGGAAAAATCATAGCCTTGACTAGACGAACCTTTGTTGGCAAAGTAATGTCTCTGCTTTTGAATATGCTATCTAGGTTGGTCATAATTTTCCTTCCAAGGAGGAAGCATCTTTTAATTTCATGGCTGCAGTCACCATCTGCAGTGATTTTGGAGCCCAGAAAAATAAAGTCTGACACTGTTTCCACTGTTTCCCCATCTATTTCCCATGAAGTGATGGGACCACATGCCATGATCTTCGTTTTCTGAATGTTGAGCTTTAAGCCAACTTTTTCACTCTCCTCTTTCACCATCATCAAGAGGCTCTTTGGTTCCTCTTCACTTTCTGCCGTAAGGGTGGTGTCATCTGCATATCTGAGGTTATTGATATTTCTCCCGGCAATCTTGATTCCAACTTGTGTTTCTTCCAGCCCAGCATTTCTCATGATGTACTCTGCATATAAGTTAAATAAGCAGGGTGACAATATACAGCCTTGACGTATTCCTTTTTCTATTTGGAACCCACCTGTTGTTCCATGTCCAGTTTTAACTGTTGCTTCCTGACCTGCATATAGGTTTCTCAAGAGGTAAGTCAGGTGGTCTGGTATTCCCATCTCTTTCAGAGTTTTCCACAGTTTATTGTGATCCACACAGTCAAAGGCTTTGGCATAGTCAATAAAGCAGAAATAGATGTTTTTCTGGAACTCTCTTGCTTTTTCCCTGATCCAGCAGTTGTTGGCAATTTGATCTCTGGTTCCTCTGCCTTTTCTAAAACCAGCTTGAACATCAGGAAGTTTATGGTTCATGTACCAAGTCATGAAGCCTGACTTGGAGAATTTTGAGCATTACTTTACTAGCGTGTGAGATGAGTGCAATTGTGCGGTAGTTTGAGCATTCTTTGGCATTGCCTTTCTTTGGGATTGAAATAAAAACTGACCTTTTCCAGTCCTGTGGCCACTGCTGAGTTTTCAAATTTGCTGGCATATCAAGTGCAGCACTTTCACAGCATCATCTTCCAGGATTTGGAATAGCTCACCTGGAATTCCATCACCTCCCCTAGCTTTGTTTGTAGTGATGCTTTCTAAGGCCCACTTGATTTCACATTCCAGGATGTCTGGCTCTAGGTGAGTGATCACACCATCGTGATTCACTGGGTCGTGAAGATCTTTTTTGTACAGTTCTTCTGTGTATTCTTGCCACCTCTTCTTAATACCTTCTGCTTCTGTTAGGTCTATACCATTTCTGTCCTTTATCAAGCCCATCTTTGCATGAAATGTTCCTTTGGGATCTTTAATTTTCTTGAAGATATCTCTAGTATTTCTCATTCTGTTGTTTTCCTGTATTTCTTTGCAATGATCACTGAGGAAGGCTTTCTTATCTCTCCTTGCTATCCTTTGGAACTCTGCATTCAGATGTTTATATCTTTCCTTTTCTCCTTTGCTTTTCACTTCTCCTCTTTTCACAGCTATTTTTGTAAGGACTCCTCAGACAACCATTTTGCTTTTTTGCATTTCTTTTTCTTGCAGATGGTCTTGATCCCTGTCTCCTGTTGGTAATGTTGGGAACTCCAATATGAAGATTTTTATTCAAAAGCAAGGCTGAGGGAAGTCAGAGATTGTCGGGTTCTAACATCCAGACCACAGTAGGCATCAGAGGAATCTATTTATAGGGAGCTCTGAAAATAGTCCATTTATTAAATCACAGATAATCAAATCACAGATTTTCTTCAACTTTCAATGGGGTTATGTCCCAGTAAATGCACCCTAAGTTGGAAACGTTCTAAATCAGGTGCATTTTACTTTTGTTTTATTGAAGAATAATTGCTTTATAGAATTTTGTTGTTTTCTGTCAAACTTCAACATGAATAAGCCATCAGATCAGATCAGATCAGTCGCTCAGTCGTGTCTGACTCTTCACGACCCCATGAATCGCAGCACGCCAGGCCTCCCTGTCCATCACCAACTCCTGGAGGTCACTCAGACTCACATCCATCAAGTCAGTGATGCCATCCAGCCATCTCATCCTCTGTCATCCCCTTCTCCTCCTGCCCTCAATCCCTCCCAGCGTCAGAGTCTTCTCCAATGACTCAACTCTTCGCATGAGGTGGCCAAAATATTGGAGTTTCAGCTTTAGCATCATTCTTTCCAAAGAAATCCCAGGGCTGATCTCCTTCAGAATGGACTGGTTGGATCTCCTTGCAGTCCAAGGGACTCTCAAGAATCTTCTCCAACACCACAGTTCAAAAGCATCAATTCTTCCGCACTCAGCCTTCTTCACAGTCCAGCCTTCACATCCATACATGACCACAGGAAAGACCATAGCCTTGACTAGGCGAACGTTTGTTGGCAAAGTAATGTCTCTGCTTTTGAATATGCTATCTAGGTTGGTCATAACTTTCCTTCCAAGGAGTAAGCATCTTTTAATTTCATGGCTGCAGTCACCATCTGCAGTGATTTTGGAGCCCAGAAAAATAAAGTCTGACACTGTTTCCACTGTTTCTCCATCTATTTCCCATGAAGTGATTGGACCAGATGCCATGATCTTAGTTTTCTGAATGTTGAGCTTTAAGCCAATTTTTTCACTCTCCACTTTCACTTTCATCAAGAGGCTTTTTAGTTCCTCTTCACTTTCTGCCATAGGGTGGTGTCATCTGCATATCTGAGGTTATTGATATTTCTCCTGGCAATCTTGATTCCAGCTTGTGTTTCTTCCAGTCCAGCATTTCTCATGATGTACTCTGCATAGAAGTTAAATAAGCAGGGTGACAATTACAGCCTTGACGTACTCCTTTTCCTATTTGGAACCAGTCTGTTGTTCCATGTCCAGTTCTAACTGTTGCTTCCTGACCTGCATACAGATTTCTCAAGAGGCAGATCAGGTGGTCTGGTATTCCCATCTCTTTCAGAATTTTCCACAGTTTATTGTGATCCACACAGTCAAAGGCTTTGGCATAGTCAATAAAGCAGAAATAGATGTTTTTCTGGAACTCTCTTGCTTTTTCCATGACCCAGCGGATGTTGGCAATTTGATCTCTGGTTCCTCTGCCTTTTCTAAAACCAGCTTGAACATCTGGAAGTTCACGGTTCACATATTGCTGAAGCCTGGCTTGGAGAATTTTGAGCATTACTTTACTAGTGTGTGAGATGAGTGCAATTGTGTGGTAGTTTGAGCATTCTTTGGCATTGCCTTTCTTTGGGATTGGGATAAAAACTGACCTTTTCCAATCCTGTGGCCACTGCTGATTTTTCCAAATTTGTTGGCATGTTGAGTGCAGCACTTTCACAGCATCATTTTCCAGGATTTGGAATAGCTCAACTGGAATTCCAACACCTCCACTAGCTTTGTTCGTAGTGATGCTTTCTAAGGCCCACTTGACTTCACATTCCAGGATGTCTGGCTCTAGGTCAGTGATCACACCACCATGATTCACTGGGTCATGAAGATCTTTTTTGTACAGTTCTTCTGTGTATTCTTGCCACCTCTTCTTAATATCTTCTGCTTCTGTTAGGTCCATACCATTTCTGTCCTTTATCGAGCCCAACTTTGCATGAAATGTTCCTTTCGTATCTCTGATTTTCTTGAAGAGATCCCTAGTCTTTCCCATTCTGTTGTTTTCCTCTATTTCTTTGCATTGATCACTGAAGAAGGCATCCTTCCCTTTTGAAACTCTCGCCTATCTCCCTCCTCATCCCACCACTCTAGGTTGATACAGAGCCTCTGTTTGAGTTTCCTGAGCCATACAGCAAATTCCTGTTGGCTATCTATTTTATCTATTGTGTAAGTTTCCATGTTATTCTTTCCATACATCTCACCCTCTCTCCCCTCTTCCCATGTCTGTAAGTCTATTCTCTATGTCCTTTTCTCCATTGCTGTCCTATAAATAAATTCTTCAGTACCATTTTTCTAGATTCCGTATATGTGTGTTAGAATACGATATTTATCTTTCTCTTTTTGACTCACTTCACTCTGTATAATAGGTTCTAGGTTCATCCACCTCATCAGAACTGACTCAGATGTGTTCCTTTTTATGGCTGAGTAATATTCCATTGTGTATATGTACCACAACTTCTTTATCCGTTCATCTGTCGACAGACATCCAGGCTGCTTCCACGTTCTAGCTATTGTAAATAGTGCTGCAATGAACAACAGGATACATGTGTCTGTTTCAATTTTGGTTTCCTCGGGATATATGCCTAGGAGTGGGATTGCTGGGTCATATGATGGTTTTATTCCTAGTTTTTTAAGGAATCTCCATACCATCTTCCATAGTGGCTGTATCAATTTACATTCCCACCAACAATGCAAGAACATTCCCTTTTCTCCACACCCTCTCCAGCATTTATTGTTTTAGACTTTTTATGATGGCCATTCTGACAAGTGTGAGGTGATATTTCATTTTGGTTTTGATTTGCATTTCTCTAGTAATGAGCGATTTTGAGCATCTTTTTATGTGTTTGTTAAGCCATCTGTATGTCTTCTTTGGATAAATGTCTGTTTAGGTCTTTTTCCCACTTTTTGATTGGGTTGTTTGTTTTTCTAGCACTGAGTTGTATGAACTGCTTGTATATTTTGGAAATGAATCCTTTGTCAGTTGTTTCATTTGCTATTATTTTCTCTCATTGAGGGTTGTCATTTCACATTGCTTATAGTTTCCTTTGCTGTGCAAAAGCTCTTAAGTTTAATCAGGTCCCACTTGTTTACTTTTGTTTTTATCTCCATTACTGTAGGAGGTGGGTCATAGAGAATCTTGCTTTGATTTATGTCATCAAGTGTTCTGCCTATGCTTTCCTCTAAGAGTTTTATACTTTCTGGTCACACATTTAGGTCTTTAATCCATTTTGAGTTTATCTTTGTGTATGGTGTTAGGAAGTGTTCTAATTTCATTCTTTTATATGCAGTTGTCCAGTTTTCCCAGCACCATTTATTTGAAGAGCCTTCTTTGCCACATTGTATATTCTTGCCTCCTTTTTAAAAAATAAGGTACCCATAGGTGCATGGATTTATTTCTGGGCTTTCTATCTTGTTCCATTGATCTATATCTCTGTTTTTGTGCCAGTACCATACTGTCTTGATGACTGTAGCTTTGTAGTGTAATCTGAAGTCAGGAAGGTTGATTCCTCGAGCTCCATTTTTCTTTCTCAAAACTGCTTTGGCTGTTTGGGGTCTTTTGTGTTTCCATATGAATTGTTAAATTTTTTGTTCTAGTTCTGTGAAAAATGCCATTGGTATTTTGATAGGGATTGCATTGAATCTGTAGATTGCGTTTGGTAGTATAGTCATTTTCATAATATTGATTATTCCTACTCAGGAACATGGAATTTCTCTCTCTTTATGTCATCTTTGATTTCTTTCATTAGTGTCTTATAATTTTCTGTGTACAGTTCTTTTGCCTCCTTAGGTAAGTTTATTCCTAGATATTTAATTCTTTTTGTTGCAATGGTGAATGGGATTGATTCCTTAATTTCTCTTTCTGATTTTTCATTATTAGTATAGAGAAATGCAAGTGATTTCCGTGTATTGATGTTGTATCCTGTAACTTGCTAAATTCACTGATTAGCTCTAGTAATTTCCTGATACTATCTTTAGGGTTTTCTATGTACAATATCATGTCATCTGCAAACTGTGAGAGCTTTACTTCTTCTTTTCCAATCTGAATTCCTTTATTTCTTTTTCTTCTCTGATTGCTGCAGTGAAGACTTCCAGAACTATGTTGAATAATAGTTGTGAAAGTGGACACACTTATTTTGTTCCTGATCTTAGGGGGAATGCTTTCAGTTTTTCACCATTGAGAATAATGTTTGCTGTAGGCTTATCATATATGGCCTTTACTATGTTGAGGTAGATGCCTTCTATGCCCATTATTTGAAGAGTTGTAGTCACAAATAGGTACTGAATTTTGCCAAAGGCTTTTTCTGCATCTATTGAGATTATCATATGGTTTTTATTTTTCGATTTGTTAGTGTGGTGTATCACATTGATTGATTTGCATATATTAGAGAATGCTTGCATTCCTGGAATAAACCCAACTTGATCATGGTGTATGAACTTCTTGACTTGTTGCTGAATTCTGTATGCTAAAATTTTGTTGAGGACTTTTGCATCTATGTTGGTCAGTGATATTGGACTATAGTTTTCTTTTTTGTGCATTGTCTTTGGTTTTGGTATCAGGATGATGGTGGCCTCGTAGAATGAATTTAAAAGTGTTCCTTCCTCTGTAGTTTTTTGAAAGAGTTTTAGAAGAATAGGCATTAGCTCTTCTCTAAATGTTTGACGGAATTCTCCTGTGAAGCCATCTGGTCCTGGGGTTTTGCTTTTGGGGAGGTTTTTGATCACAGCTTCAATTTTAGTGCTTGTAATTGGGTTGTTCATAATTTCTATTTCTTCCTGATTCAGTCTTGGAAGATTGAACTTGTCTAAGAATCTGTCCATTTCTTCCAGGTTATCCATTTTATTGCCATATAATTGTTCATAATAGTCTCTTATAGCCCTTTGTATTTCTGCATTGTCTGTTGTAACCCCTCCTTTTTCATTTCTAATTTTGCAGAGTTGATTCTTCTCTCTTTTTTTCTTGATGAGTCTGGCAAAATGTCTGTCAATTTCATTTATCTTTTCAAAGAACCAGCCTTTAGTTTTATTAATCTTTACTATTATTTCTTTCACTTATTTTTAATTTATTTCTGCTTGAATCTTTATGATTTATTTCCTTCTACTAATTTTAGGGTTTCCTTTGTTCTACTTTTTCCAGTTGTTTTAGGTGTAAAATTAGGTTGTCTATTTGATGTTTTTCTTGTTTCTTGAGGTAGGATTGTGTTGCTATAGATTTCCCTCTGGGATGCTTTTTGGATGCTTTTGCTGCATCCCATAGGTTTTGAGTTGTCCTGTTTTCATTGTCTTTTGTTTCTGGAAATTTTTTTATTTCCCTTTTTATTCTTCAGTAACCTGTTGGTTATTTAGAAATGTACTATTTAATCTCTGTTTAATCTCTGTTTGTGTTTCTTAAAGGTTTTTTTTTTTCTCTTGTAATTGATATCTAGTCTTACATTATTGTGGTCAGAGAAGATGCTTGATACAATTTCAATTTTCTTAACTTTCCTGAAGTTTGATTTGTAACACAAGATGTGATCTATCCACATCTTGGAGATATGGAGAATGTTCCATGTGCACTTGAGAAGAAGGTGTATTCTTCTCCATTTGGATGGAATGTCCTGAAGATATCAGTGAGATCCATCTCATCTAATGTATCATGTAAGACTTGTGTTTCCTTATTAATTTTCTTTTTTGATGATCTGTCCATTGGTTTGAGTGGGGTGTTGAAGTTTCTTACTATTATTGTGTTACTGTCAATTTCTCCTTTTGTGTTTATTATTGTTTGTCTTATGTACTGAGGTGCTCCTATGTTGGGTACATCAGATCAGATCAGATCAGTCATTCAGTCGTGTCCAACTCTTTGCGACCCCATGAATTGCAGCATGCCAGGCCTCCCTGTCCATACCAACTCCCGGAGGTCACTCAGACTCACATCCATCAAGTCAGTGATGCCATCCAGCCATCTCATCCTCTGTTGTCCCTTTCTCCTCTTGCCCTCAATCCCTCCTAGCATCAGAGTCTTCTCCAATGAGTCAACTCTTTGCATGAGGTGGCCAAAATACTGGAGTTTCAGCTTTAGCATCATTCCTTCCAAAGAAATCCCAGGGCTGATCTCCTTCAGAATGGACTGGTTGGATCTCCTTGCAGTCCAAGGGACTCTCAAGAGTCTTCTCCAACACCACAGTTCAAAAGCATCAATTCTTCAGCGCTCAGCCTTCACAGTCCAACTCTCACATCCATACATGACCACAGGAAAGACCATAGCCTTGACTAGGCAAACCTTTGTTGGCAATGTAATGTCTCTGCTTTTGAATATGTGATCTAGGTTGGTCATAACTTTCCTTCCAAGGAGTAAGTGTCTTTTAATTTCATGGCTGCAGTCACCATCTGCAGTGATTTTGGAGCCCAGAAAAATAAAGTCTGACACTGTTTCTTATGTACTGAGGTGCTCCTATGTTGGGTACATAGATAGTTACAATTGTTATGTCTTCCTCTTGTATTGATCCCTTGATCATTATGTAGTGTCCTTCCTTATCTCTTGTAATCTTCTTTATTTTAAGGTCTATTTTGTCTGATATGAGGATTGCTACTCCAGCTTTTTTTTGCTTCCCATTTGCAAGGAATGTGTTTTCCTATCCCCTCACTTTCAGTCTATATATGTCTTTAGGTCTGAAGTAAGTTTCTTGTAGACAGCATATATATAGGTCTTATTTTTGTATCCATTCAGCCAGTTTGTGTCTTTTGGTTGAAGCATTTAATCTGTTTATGTTTAAAGTAATTATTGATATATATGTTCCTATTGTCATTTTCTTAATTGTTTGGGGTTGATTTTGTAGATCTTTTTTCTTCTCTTGTATTTCTTGACTATATAAGTCCCTATAACATTTGTTGCAAAGCTGGTTTGGTGGTACTGAATTCCCTTAATTTTTGCTCATCTGAAAAGTTATTTATTTCTCCATCAATTTTGAATGAGATCTTTCCAAGGTACAGTAAACTTGATTGTAGATTTTTCCCTTTCAGTACTTTAAATATATCCTGCTATTCCCTCCTGGCCTGCAGAGTTTCTGCTGAAAGATCAGCTGTTAAGCATGTTAAGGGTTTCCCTTGTATGTTACTTGTTGCTCCTCCCTTGCTGCTTTTAATATTGTTTCTTTGTGTTTAGTCTTTGTTAGTTTGATTAGTATGTGTCTTGGCATGTTTCTCTTTGGGTTTATCCTGTATGGGACTCTTTGTGCCTCTTGGACTCGATTCACTATTTCCTTTTTCATGTTGGGGAAATTTTCAACTATATCTTCAAAATTTTTCTCATACTCTTTCTTCTCATACTCTTTCTTTTTCTCTTCTTCTTCTGCTGCTGAGTCGCTTCAGTCGTGTCCGACTCTGTGTGATCCCACAGACGGCAGCCCACCAGGCTCCCCCGTCCCTGGGATTCTCCAGGCAAGAACACTGGAGTGGGTTGCCATTTCCTTCTCCAATGCATGAAAGTGAAAAGTGAAAGTGAAGTCGCTCAGTCGTGTCCGACTCTCAGCGACCCCATGGACCGCAGCCCACCAGGATCCTCCGCCCATGGGGTTCTCCAGGCAAGAGTACTGGGGTGGGGTGCCATCGCTATGGCCCAGTAAAACAAGTTTTTCAGCTTCTACACCCTGAGTGAGAGCAAACGTGGCTGACCTTGAGATCGCAGGTGGTGTTGAGCAGCAGGTTGGAAGGTTTGAGGTCACGGTGCAGCACGTTGGCTGAATGGATATACTTTAACCCTCTGAGGATCTGGTAAAGAAAATAGCAGATATGGTCGTTGCTGAGGTGTTGCGTCTTCAAGAGCTTGTAGAGATCTGTTTCCATGAGGTCCTGTACTATATACACATCTTTCATCTGCTCGATGGTCGGTGCTCGAATAATGTCATTGATTCCAATGATGTTCTCATGTCTGAAGCGCAGTAAGAGTCTTCTTCTGGGGCCCCTATAATTCAAATGTTGCTGCTTTTGACATTGTCCCAGAGGTCTCTGAGACTATCGTGAATTCTTTTCATTCTTTTTACTTTATTCTGCTCTTCAGAAGTTATTTCCACCATTTTATCTTCCAGCTCACTGATTTGTTCTTCTGCTTCAGATATTCTGCTATTGATTCCTTCTAGAGTATTTTTAATTTCAGTAATTATGTTGTTTGTCTCTGTATGTTTATTCTTTAATACTTCTAATTAATTTGTTAATTAATTCTTGCATTTTTACCATTTTGTTTTCAAGGTTTTTGGTCATCTTTATTATCATTATTCTGAATTCCTTTTCAGGTAATTTTCCTATTTCCTCTTCATTTATTTGGACTTCTGTGTTTCTAGTTTGTTCCTTCATTGGTATCATATTTCTCTGCCTTTTCATTATTTTTGTTTAACTTATTGTGTTTGAGGTCTCCTTTTCCCAGGCTTCAAGGTTGAATTCTTTCTTCCTTTTGGTTGCTGTCCTCCTAAGACTTGTCCATTGGTTTGTGTAAGCTTCCTATAGGATGAGATTTGTACTGAGTTTCTCTTGTTTGTTTGCTTGTTTTTCCTCTGATGGATAAGGCTGAGTGAGGTGGTAGTCCTGTCTGTGATGACTGGGTTTGTGTTTTTTTGTTTGTTGTTTAGATGAGGCATTCTGCACAGGGTGCTACTGATGGTTGGGCGATGCCAGGTCTTATATTCCAGTGGTTTCCTTTGTGTGAGTTCTCACTATTTGATACCCCCTAAGGTTACTTCTCTGGTAGTCTAGGGTCTTGGAGTCAGTGCTCCCACTCCAAAGGCTCAGGGCTTGATCTCTGGTCAGGAACAAAGATTCCACAAGTGGTTTGTTATGGCATTAAGTGAGATTAAAACAAATATCCAAAACCGAGAAATCAAAAATGAACCCCAGACAAATGGCAGTTACAAAATCAGGCAAATAATAATTAAAATAATGGAATATACACATATACATACACCCCATTAGCAAAGTCAAAACAGTCCAACAAAAATAAAGTACAATAGATTGACCCAGCAAACAGAGGAAATAAAAAATTATATTTACCAGTTAAGAATAAAACTAACTAAAGCACAAACTGGAAAACAAAACTATGCAAGGTAGCAAGTGGGGAATAAAGCAATGAAAACAAAACTAACAAATATGTTGAGAGGAAAGGAAAGAAAGAAAGAATATATTTGCAAAGTTAGATAGAGGTAGATGAAGATTTATATACATTGAAAATTAACTGCAAGTGGAAAAGAGCAGTAGGAAAGGCAAACAAAGGAATAAATATAGAAAAAATATAATAGGTTAAAAAAAGTTAAAATTATAAAAAAGAGAAAAGAAAAAAATGGAAGAAAAAAAAAAAAAGGAAAACTCCACAGAACTGCAAAAGCCCAACGTAGATGCAGAGGTTTATAACAATAAAATGTGTGACTGCATATACACATATATATATACACCCATAAGCAAAATCAAAACAGTCCAACAAAAACAAAGTAGAACAGATTGACCCAGTGAACAAAGAAAACCAAAAATTACATCTACCAGAACAAAACTCACTAAAGCACAAACTGGAAAACAACTAAAGCAAGGTGTCAGTTGGGAAATAAAGCAATGAAAATAAAACTAACAAATATGTTGAGAGGAAAGGAAAGAAAGAATAGATTTGCAAAGTTAAATAGAGGTAGATGAAGATTTATATACATTAAAGATTAACTTCAAGGGGAAAAGAACAGTAGGAAAGACCAACAAAGGAATAAATGTAGAAAAATTAAAATTAAAAAGAGAAAAAAATGGGGGGGGAACTCCTCAGAACTGAAAAATCCCAACGTAAAGGCAGAGGTTTATAACAATTGTAAAAAAAAATGTGACTAAGAAAGCAAAGGGAAAAAACAGCTCAAAAGCGTAATTAGATTTCATGATGCCAATAAAATCGACAACTACAACAGGGGTGGTGGGGGGTGGGAGGAGGGGAAAAAATCCAAAAAATATCTACAGAACAAGTCAAAACATATTAATAAATGTTTTTCTTGAGTCACTGCTGTCAGAGTCCTTTCCCTCACAGGGAGTCACAGTCCACCTCACCTCCCTAGGATGCCCTCTAACACTCTGCTGATCTCTGGATCTGCTGTGGGAGCGGCTCAGATTCTAATCTGGTCCTACTCCTGTGTGTTCTTGCATCCAGTGTCCACAGCTATCAGAATTAGTGCGCTTTCTTTTGTGGGAGCTCTCCATGACCTTTTATATATTCCATAGACACAGCATCTGCCTAGTCGATCCTGTGTATGTAATCTGCAGCTTGTACAGCTGGCGGAAAGGTTTTGGGTCTTCTTCCTTGGTCACACTGCACCTGGGTTTCAACTGTGATTTTATTTCCACCTCTGCATGTGGGTTGTCCACTGGGGTTTGCTCCTGAGGCCGCCCTGAAAGACTGGGGTCTGCCCCTGTGAGGGCCATGTGTGAAGGTGGTGCAGCTGCTTGGGTTGCAGGGATTCTGGCAGCACCAGGTACTCAGGGGTGTTGGCAACTAGGGCAGCAGGAAATACAGAAGGGTATGGCAACCAGTATTGGCCCATACACTCCAGTGTTCTTGCTGGAGAACACCCCTACCGGACAGAGAAGCCTGGCAGGCCACAGTCTACAGGGTCGCAAAGAGTCAAACACTACTGAAATGATCCTGCATGCATAGGCGCAAGGCTTTGTTTGCCTGTGGCAGCTCTGCCCCAGCGAGAGTTGAGCGTGAAGGTGGCACAGCTGCTTGGATTGTGGGGACCCTGGTGGCACCAAGTGTGCAGGGACATGGACTGCCTCTGCCGCAGGAGTTATGGCTCTATCAGAGTCTTTTTTTCCGAGCCTCTTGTAGCTGGCTATCAGAAGGCCTCTTTGGTCAGTCTTTCTCCATAGCTCCACTCATTCAGGCACTTAGAGGGCTTCCTTGCCTGGGGCCCATCTCTGTTGTTTGGCACATCAGGCACATTAGAGGGGCCCCCCTGGCTGGGGTCCTACTCTCTATTGGCATATCAGGCACTGAAGGGGCACCCTGGGTGGGGTCCTACTCTGTAGTTGGGGCATCAGTCACTTAACGGAGCACCCTGGGTGGGGTCCTTCTCTGTAGATCAGTGCGTCAGGAGTTTGATGGGCCAGCCTCTCTATTGCTCAGCTGCCAATGCTGGTGTGTGGGGGGAGAGAGGCTATGGTGATGGCTCCACCCCTCTGTGTGACTGAACAATATCACCTTGCTTTCATGGCTGCCCAGCTTTCCTCCACAGATACTTCCCACCATAATCTCCTCCCTCAATCCCCTTGATCCATGTCTCCACAGTCAACAGCAGCCCTTGCCTGAGGATTGCTCCACAATCCCTAAACTCCAGCTCCAGCCACTGCACTATCTGGGGTATGTATGGCTGCGGCAAGGACTGTCTGATTCTCACTCAATTTAGGCTGCCACAGATCAACTGTTTCACTCTCAGCCTTAAATGTTTCTCCTCTGACTCAGAAATTGCCCTCATGTGGGGATCAGACCCCTGCTTCAGTCCCTGCACCTGCCAAGGGCAGGTCCAGTTCTAGTAACACTCCTGGTTTTCCTTCTAGTTCCTTTGTCCTACCGGGCTTTTTGAGGTTCTATATATTCTTTTCTGCTGGTCAGGTACTCCTGTCCACTCTCAGCTGGTGTTCTGCATGCATTTCTGTGTCTGAAGGTGCATTCCTGATGTATCCATGGAGAGAGATGTACTCCACGTCCACCTACTCCTCTGCCATCTTGTTCTCTCCCAAAATGTAGTTGACTCACCTAACCTACTGAACATCATAGCTTTAGCTCAGCCTACCTGAAACATGCTCAGAACACTTAGGTGAGCCTGCTATTGGATAACAATTATCTAATACACCCTATTTTATAATAAAATGCTAAATAGCTCATGTAATTTATTGAACACTGTACTAAAAGCAAAAACAGAATGGTTATCTGGGTACCGAATGGTGGTAGGTGGATCCAATGTTTCCCCTCTGGATCGCATGGCTGCCTAGGAGCTTCAGCTCACTGCCACTGCCCAGCATCATGAGAGAAGATCTTAACGCATACCGCTAGCCCAGGAAAAGATCGAAATTCCGAATTTGAAGCATGGCTTTGAAAGGTTGTTGTTGAATCACGCAAAGACACCGGGATTCTTGGCCTCTGGAGGAGAATTCAATCTGGGGCCAGAGATGAGGCTTGATCACTCAGAGCTTTTGTGTAATAAAGTTTTATTAAAGTATAAAGGAGATACAGAAAGCTTCTGACATAGGCATCAGAAGGGGGCAGAAAGAGTATCCCCCTGTTAGTCTTTAGCTGGGTGTTATATAGTCACTTGGAGAAGGCAACGGCACCCCACTCCAGTACTCTTGCCTGGAAAATCCCATGGATGGGAGCCTGGTAGGCTGTAGTCCATGGGGTCGCTAAGAGTCAGACACGACTGAGCGACTTCACTTTTCACTTTTGACTTTCATGCATTGGAGAAGGAAATGGCAAACCACTCCACTGTTCTTGCTTCGAGAATCCCGGGGACAGGGGAGCCTGGTGGGCTTCCGTCTATGGGGTCTAACAGAGTCGGACACAACTGAAGTGACTTAGCAGCAGCAGCAGCAGCAGCAGCAGCAGCAGCAGCAGAATATAGTCACTAGCAGTCTGTTGATGAAAGAAAGGAATGTCTTAAAGCTCAGAATGCCACCAGGCCCCTCACCCATAAGATGCATTTTGGGATAATCTTGGCACCAAATGGTTCATCCTGGGCCATAAAATGATTAACTTGAATCTTGAAGAAAGGCAGATCACCATACAAATAGTTTCATTTACAAAGATTAGGGGAACAGTATCTGAGTATAACATACTGGTTTGTCAAGTAGGTTCTGACAAACTGACTGGAACTGACTGGAAGAAAGAGTTTGGGGTAAATGTATAGTACATTAGCATAGCTTAAGACAAACATTTCCATAAAAGAAATGCATTGGTTATCTCTAGGTTTGAGAATAGTTAACTTCAGGTGAAACCAGGTGTCATTATGGTAACACAGTATTTTAAGAGAAACCTCCTTTTAAATTTGTATAGAGGACAAAATATCGCTAGTTTGTTTCCTCCTGCCGCTTAAGAGAGATAAAAATGTCTGACACTTGTAGGCTATTTCCTCCGTTTGGAGACCCCTGGCCTTCTTGCCTGTTACCCTCTCAGCTTCTACTAAAAACATAATGCTTTTACACCACCATAAAGTCAAAAAATGGTTAGCCAAACCATCATCTGTCAGGGACCATTGGTAGTTTACAGTGAGTTTGGCATAGTCGTAGAAGGCAGGGAACTATGTTATCCCTTAGAACAATTTTTATCGTGTACCCCAATGTTCATAGCAGCACTGTTTACAATAGCCAGAACATGGAAGCAACCTAGATGTCCATCCACAGATGAATGGATAAGCAAGTTGTGGTACATATACACAATGGAGTATTACTCAGCCATTAAAAAGAATACATTTGAATCAGTTCTAAGGAGGTAGATGGAACTGGAGCCTATTATACAGAGTGAAGTAAGCCAGAAACAAAAACACAAATACAGTATACTAACGCATATATATGGAATTTAGAAAGATGGTAAAAATAACCCTATTTACGAGACAGCAAAAGAGACACTGATGTATAGAACACACTTTTGGACTCTGGGACCGGGAGAGGGTGGGATGATTGGGAAGAATAGCATTGAAATATGTACAATATCATATCTGAAACGAGTCGTCAGTCCAGGCACGATGCCCAATAACAAATGCCTGGGGCTAGAGCACTGGGACGACCTGGAGGGATGGTGTGGGGAGGGGAGAGGGAGGAGGGTGCAGGATGGGGAACACGTGTATACTGGCGGCGGAACCATCTTGATGTATTGTAAAAGCAATACAATATTGTAAAGTTAAGCAAAATAAAATAAATAAATAAAAGAATGATCAAACTTAAAACAAATTATTTCTGAACTTTGACTCTATTCCTTAGCTAGTGTTCTCCACAGTTCAACTTTTGCTTTCCTGGACCACGTAGGGGAGAAGAGAGAGCAGAGGGAGCTTTGAGAGTCCTCTGATCGTCACTGCAGGTTCTCAGCTCTCATAATGGTCATTAGGGGCCAATTTCACTGTTTCTCAGATGACTGCTTCTAGGAGCTCTGTTCTGCACCCACTTAGAGAGGAGACTCTGCAGTGATAAGACACCTGTTAGCATGGCACCCCACTCCAGTACTTCTGCCTGGAAAATCCCATGGGTGGAGGAGCCCGGTAGGCTGCAGTCCATGGGGTCGCTGAGGGTCAGACACGACTGAGCGACTTCACTTTCACTTTTCACTTTCATGCATTGGAGAAGAAAATGGCAACCCACTCCAGTGTTCTTGCCTGGAGAATCCCAGGGACGGGTGAGCCTGGTGGGCTGCCGTCTATGGGGTCACACAGAGTCGGACACGACTGAAGTGACTTAGCAGCAGCAGCAGCAAGGCAAAGAGAAAGCAGGTACAACGGAGCCCCAGGAAGGTGCAGGATTCTTTTTCTTTTCTAAGGTATCTGGAATTTATTTGTTATACATTTCTCTGGAACTGCAAAAAAAAAAAAAAAAAAAAAAAAAAACCAAAAACATAATTAGTGAAATGGGTAAGGTTTCTTCACTTTTCTTTAAAACAGCAGCAAATATCAAAAAATGTTTCAGAGATCCTGTGTGATTTCCTCACCTAGAGTTTGTTTCTTGGGCTATTTTCCCCTAATTTGTTTTGGTTTGGTTTTGCTTTGGCAATCAAATTCCTTCTGATTCTCAAATAGTCTATGATATCCAAGTAATACAGTAGCAGCTTTGGAGACAGCAGCATTAATAGTCCCTTGATTTGGGCTTCTTTATGGTTAACCCAGGCTGTATTAGGTCCTGAAATCACATACTTTCTACCCATTCATTATCTAGAATTCCTTACATATAAGTATTACATAATGGGCATTTGTGAATTTCCCTAGCATTAGACTCCTATACAAAAAAGATCTGAATGACCCAGATAACCACAATGGTGTGATCACTTACCTAGAGCCAGACATCTTGGAGTTCGAAGTCAAGTGGGCCTTAGGAAGCATTGCTATGAACAAAACTAGTGGAGGTGATGGACTTCCAGCTGAGCTATTTAAAATCTTAAAAGATGATGCTGTGAAAGTGTTGCACGCAATATGCCAGCAAATTTGGAAAACTCACCAGTGGCCACAGGACTGAAAAATGTCAGTTTTCGTTCCAATCCCAAAGAAAGGCAATGCCAAAGATTGCTCAGATTACACCATGATTGCACTCATCTCCCACGCTAGCAAAGTAATGCTAGCAAAGTAATGCTCAAAATTCTACAAGCCAAGCTTCAACAGTATGTGAACCATGAACTTCCAGATGTTCAAGCTGGTTTTAGAAAAGGCAGAGGATCAGATCAGATCAGTCGCTCAGTCGTGTCCGACTCTTTGCGACCCCATGAACCGCAGCATGCCAAGCCTCCCTATCCATCACCAGCTCTCGGAGGTCACCCAGATTCACATTCATCGAGTCAGTGATGCCATCCAGCCATCTCATCCTCTGTCGTCCCCTTCTCCTCCTGCCCTCAATCCCTCACAGCATCAGAGTCTTCTCCAATGAGTCAACTCTTCACATGAGGTGGCCAAAATACTGGAGTTTCAGCTTGAGCATCATTCCTTCCAAAGAAATCCCAGGTCTGATCTCCTTCAGAATGGACCAGAGATCAAATTGCCAACATCCACTGGATCACTGAAAAGGCAAGAAAATTCCAGAAAAACATCTACTTCTGCTTTATTGACTATACCAAAGCCTTTGACTGTGTGGATCACAACAAACTATGGAAAATTCTGAAAGATATGGGACTACCAGACCACCTGACCTTCCTCCTGAGAAACCTGTATGCAGGTCAAGAAGCATCAGTTAGAACCAGACATGGAACAACTGACTGGTTCAAAATTGGGAAAGGAGTACATCAAGGCTATATATTGTCACCCTGCTTATTTAGCTTATATTCAGAGTGCATCATGTAAAATGCCAGGCTGGATGAAGCACTAGCTGGAATCAAGATTGCTGGGAGTAATATCAGTAACCTTAGATATGCAGATGATACCACCCTTATGGCAGAAGGTGAAGAGGAACTAATGAGCCTCTTGATGAAGGTGAAAGAGGAGAGTGAAAAAGCTGGCTTAAAACTCAACATTCAAAAAACAAAGATCATGGCATCTGGTCCCATCACTTCATGGCAAATAGATGGGGAGACAATGGAAACAGTGACAAACTTTATTTTTGGGGCTCCAAAATCACTGCAGATGGTGACTGCAGCCATGAAATTAAAAGACATTTGCTCCTTGCAAGAAAAGCTATGACAAACCCGAAGGTGAAAATCACTCAGTCGTGTCTGACTCTTTGCGACCCAATGGACTATACAGTCTATGGAATTCTCCAGGCCAGAATACTGGAGTAGGTAGCCTTTCCCTTCTCCAGTGGATCTTCCCAACCCAGGGATCAAACCCAGGCACATTGTAGGCAGATTCTTTACCAGTCAAGCTACCAGGGAAGCCCTAGACAGCTGATTAAAAAGCAGAGATGTTACTCTGCCAACAAAGGTCCATCTAGTCAAAGCTATGGTTTTTCCAGTAGTCATGTATGAAGGTGAGAGTTGGACCATAAAGAAGGCTGAGCGATGAAGGATTGATGCTTTTGAACTGTGGTGGTGGAGAAGACTCTTGGGAGTCCCTTGGATTGCAAGGAGATGAAACCAGTCAACCCTAAAGGAAATAAATCCTGAATATTCATGGGAAGGACTAATGCTGAAGCTAGAGTTTCAAAACTTTGGCCACCTCTTTAGGAAAGAGCCTGATGCTGGGAAAGATTGAAGGCAGGAGAAGGGGATGACAGAGAACGAGATGGTTGGATGTGTTAAGTAGGTAGAATAGGGAAAAGGAGTCCAAAATGGCAGTGGCTAAAAGACAAAGAAGGGAAAAGCCCGCAAAAATAAAACAAAAGAAGGTCCAAGGACTGGAGTGAGGACCTCAGGTAAAACAAACAACACTCCTGCGGGGCCCAATTTACATAGGACAGGCCCAGGGAGAGATAAACATATAAAAAGAGGAGCCAAAGCTAGCTCAATCTCTCCCACCCCCCCCACCCCCGCACCCCCGTGCTGGGGTGCTCTTCTCCTCATGTCCTTGGATCGACATGACTATCTTCTAAATAAAATAGAGCTGTAACACTGAGCTGTAATGCTGATTTGTCTAAGAGCTATAACATGGTCCATTTGAGACCTGAGAGCTATAACATGGTCTATCCAAGACCTGAGAGCTATGAAACACCAAGGGGGCTTAAATGTCTGTCACTCGAAATCTTTGTTGTGACGAGACAAAGAACCAAGGAACATACACTCGCGTGACAGATGGCATCACCAACCCAGTGGACGTGAGTTTGAGCAAGCTCCCAGAGATAGTGAAGGAAGGGAAGCCTGGTATGCTGCAGTCCATGGGGTTGCAAAGAGGCCGACATGACTGAGCAACTGAACAACAAAAAGAAACTCCTGCCAGATTTATTGATTAGGACTCTTGTTCCCAAGTATCAAATGTAATGCCAAGCTAGCTTAAGCATAAAGTGAGGAGGGGTTATTGTAAGGTGGTGGCAGGGGAGGCTTCGTGGAACTCAGGTTTAGTAAATCTTTTGGCCAGTCTTGGGAAGGAACTGGAAGTAGAAATTAGAGAACTTATGTCTCCTTCTCTGAACATCTCTTTCATTTTTTTTCTCTTTCTGCACTGGCTTTCTCTGACTCTGAAGTCCACAGGGAGGCCTCTGTCCTCGCTCTTACCTTGTTTCTCAATTTATTTTGTCTTAATATATAAATACAGAGTGAGAATCTAATTGTCTCAACTTGGATTCGGCCTACACCTCTTGTCCAATCAGAAACCCCTAGGAGGCAGTTTGTGCATGACACCATAACTCAGTGGAATTCAGTCTTATAAACCAGTGCTTCTCAAACTACAGTGTGCATACAAATCATATGGTTATCTTGTTTAAGTGTAAATTCTGATTAAGTCTTGCATAAGGCAAGAGATTCTGCATTTTTAAAAAGCCTCTAGGTAATACTGCTGCTATGATTCATGTATAGCAAGTATAGAAGACAGTTTGGACCTATTCCCAATACAATGACTCCATCTTTCCCCCCTGCAAAGTGCAACACATTCCTTCATGGCCGCCTTCTGCCCTCTAGGGTCTCATCTCCCCTTGTCATAGAGTGGAGTTTATTCAGGTGTGCTTGTCCTCTCTGAGAAAATCCATATGTTCTCTAAATACATTTTTCTCACAATCGTCTAACAATTAACCTCATCAAAACTCCTGATCCTTAAGTGTTTGTTCTCATCTGGTTTTCATAGAGAAAAGAAATGAGAGCAAATCTACATGATTAATGGGAACCTAATTGGTAAGCATTGATTATATCAAAATATGTAAGAAATATTTGGATATTTGTTTTTTCCTTTGAGAAATTTGCTATATGGAGCCATTTCAGTCACTGTGACAAGTAGATAAAGAAAAATCTGAAGACAAGATATGCATAAGGCTACACATTGTCTCAAATATGTCAAAACCAATACAATATTGTAAAGTTAAAAAAAAATATTCCAGGTAGACGTGCACAAGTCTAAAGAAGTTCAGCTGGAGTCTAGAGAAGCCGTGGATTCTGGCTGGCTCAGGAGTACGTATGCGGTTCTGAACTGGCTTCAGAACCTTGAATGGTATTCAAAGAGAGTTGGCTATGTCCCAGCTAAAATTACCCAGGTAATTTGTGCAGAATCTATCCCGTGTTCAAAATTACATTTTGTTATGCATAATATCAATTAAGCATTTTCATGAGGAAAACTAACCCACATTATATAAACACTCAAGCAGTGGAAGAGAAAGAGGGGGCAAGGCTGCACACCTGAATTCTCAGTCGATGAAAGGTTTAGGAAATGTCCTAAATAATTGAATTTGTGTTAAACCCTCTTAAAAAAAATTTAAGCCAATTTAAGTACTTTGGTTATGGCATTAAACTTTTCTAAATAAGAGCGGTTTTCTTTTTCCTGTCTCTTATTGGGCCATTTTAATGAAAATTAAACTTTTCTAAATAAAAACTGCTTTCTTTCCCTATCTCATATTGGAACATTTTAATGAAAATAGTTTCAAATATCCTATAGGCATTTCTCTAAGCCTTCCCAAGCAACAGATCCTCTGCAGACTCTGTAAGATTTCATTGATTCTTAAAGATAAAAAGGTATTGATCTTCATTGTAAAATCAACTGTAAAATGCTCCAGGAGTTTGTTGCCTCTTGCACTGCAGGGGATCTGGAAATCTTGGAAGATATTAGTTGCTGCCAGCAAGACTTAGTATTTGCTAGAGTTTCTTCATTTCCCATACGTGTGTGCTTGCACGCCAAGCCAGGAGCATTTACTCCCATTGTTAGTAACCTCTTGCAAAACAGACTTCCTCAATACAGTACAAATTCTGAAGGAACAGAATCGAGGAAAATAAGCTTGATGTGTTTTTCTTCAGAACCAGATGCTCCTTCAGTGTGTTTTTGGCAATTCTTTTATCCACCTATTAGACCAGCTGGAATGGGGGAAAGAGGCATGCTTTGAATAAGAATAAAACAATTGCAGGAAAATTTTTCATCAGCCAGTGTTGTTGATAAAACAGTCAGCTTGAGGTAAGGAGTGACGCATATTGGAGTCCCTGCCTAAGACATCAAGGTTATTTATCAGGAGACCTGGAAGTAGATTGCAGTCTCCCAGTTTTTTTAAAAAAGGTTAATGTCATTGAGATGCTAGCACACATTCAGAAATGACAGCTCCTGCCTACTGCTAACTTAGGACTGCCCAGACCATGTTTCAATCATCTTTCAAAATATCTTCATCTAATCTGAGAGATGTAGACATTTTCAGTTTAAACAGTTTATTTCCCCTAATTTCAGAAACTGGTTGACAAATGCTTATGTTAATTTGCAGTTAAAGGGGCCCATTGGATGACTGACCAGTGGTGTGTCACATGGCACGTGGTGGCTTTTGTATGAAAGATCCAATCCAGGGTTATTCCGGGTCAATATATATATATATATTGAATTTTCATATAGAAAGTAAGATTTAGACTGGGTTTTAATGTAAGAAAAATGAAAAGAGCAAAGATTTCTATTGCATTAGTTACAAACCTGAGGTCTGGAGTCAATTGGATTCTGATAAGAAAAGTTCCTTGTTTGTAACATGCTGGCTTCTTCACCTGTAATTATGGAAACAGTTGCTGTGAGAATTGGCTGAGATCATATGGGTAATGTATACAGAGTGGGCAAGTGGGGAGAGCTCAAAGCACTAAGACGTACTACACAGCTCTGATCCCACTTGCCCAGCTCCACCCAATCCTAATCCTAAGAAAAGAGAACAGAAACAAATAAAAATTCAACAGTTACATGGAAGGGAGGATAGGAGGAGCTTTGGAGAACTTTCTAGAACCACTGTCATCCCTTTAGAAGTCATGGAATGAAATGAAACTCTTCCATTTGCAAACCGGACATGACCACCCCCTTTCACCTGCCCTTTTGCTACCAGGCTCACCTTGTTTAAACACCAGATTTTACTTTGGATTATTTGCATTCCTCTCTCCACGACTGTTCTTGAAAGGAAAGAGAGTGTTGTGTTACTGTATTTGTCACAAATTCAAAGGGAAACCCACTGGGAAATTGACAAAACCCTCCAAATAGTTTGGTTTCCCCTATTCAGCCACAACTGCCATGCGGTGCCATCTGCCCTCCTGGTTGAGCTGAGCCGAACTATTGGAAGCCCTCAAAGCCCCCAGGCTGTAGCTTTCTGCAGTTGGAAATGAGAAAACTACAGAAGTCTTCAGACTATTCCAGAAATGTCACTACTCTGGGGATACAGAGTATTCTACCATTTTTTTCTAGATTGGTGGGGAAATGAAGATGGATGTGGAAGGAACAGAAAGGTTAATAAAGATTATCTTGCACATCTCAAAAGGGAATGATTATTTTGGACATAGACTCCACTTTGGCAAAGATGCTGCATCAAAACCAAACTTGCTGTGGACAATTTTAGTTCATCTAACTATATTTCTTGCATCACACAAAAGATAAGACAGATAAACATAGCTTGGAGTACCCAAAAGTATTTCTATGCCCTGGAAGGATTTAGAAAGTAGGGAAATAGAACCAATGATCTTTCAGCTAGCTCAAGTCAAGCCAGCCTAATTTCAAACATTTCATATTCAGAGCAACAGAAACCTTCCTTGATGGACTGGCAAGTTTACAGATTGGAGAAGTGCCAGCACTGATCGTCCTGACCAGGGTGGCAGCACACAGGGACCACTGAGCCCTGGAGAACAGCTTTTCTGTCTCCAGATCCCGAAGAGTGCAGTGTTTGCAAGACGTGTTGCTCAGGCACCCAGGTGATGCTCTCAACTCCCCTCCCCTCCCATGGCTACTAAAACTCCTGGGATCTAATTACAGTGCAGTTAACTTACTCTAACAGAGATTGCAGCCTTGCATGTTGTAGAAGGTACCCATACTGCTCACCAGAGACCTTGGAATCAGTGCTCTGTTCAGTGACTGCTCCTCGCATTCACATTACTGAACCTGTAGAGAACACAAACCTAGCCTTTTGTGAGTACATGTGGGGAAGTCTGGCTGATGGCGGTGTGAGCTGCCTCGACTTGTTTACCAAAGTGTCTCTAAAATGAGAGTAATTTCAGAAACTGAGGTGATGATATCTTCCTTTTAGCCGAATCCTCTGAGTACATGGTGTGAAAATGTCTGAACAGACCAAAATTTTCTTTCTGAATATTGCAAAATGGTGGCCTTTAGATCTATTTATTAATATTGTTTATTTCAGAGAGAACATTTAGTAAAGTGTGAAAGCCATATAGTTTTGCAAGCATTTTATAAGCTGGATACTAAAGAAATTTGATAAAGCTTTTCTTATAGAACAAGACCAGACTAATAGTTAGGAAGTTAAAACACACAGGTTTGGTGTCAACATTCTCATTGATAACTCCAAGAAAGATGACACTGGTACTTCATTAATATTTTGATGCTAAATATGTCCTGGACAGCTCCATCTGTCAGGTCTGAAGAACACAGAAGTGAGAAAAGAGAACAATACAGTCACAGTTCTTTACCTGCTTATTTTTCCCTGATCTCCTTTATGTGATGAACCTGTATTCATGTCTGTTTCTTCAGAAAGGGATATTAGGAAAGAAATTCTGATTGTTGATATATTTCCAATAAAATATATTTTATGTTATTCATCCAACTTCTAATCATTAGGATAGTCCTTTTTTCCACTCCCAAAGGAATCCAATCTACCCCAGACCAAGAATTTGATGAGGTTGTTCACACTGTTTGAGGGAGGGGAGGAGGAAATATCCCATTTTATGATCTGTCTCAGCTTAGGGGCAAGAAGGAGCCAGAAGAGGAGGCAAGTTTGTTGTGGGTACATTTACCTCCAAATACTGTAGAAACTTCTAGGAGGGAGCTATGATAATGCTATAAACTTGCAGCTCTACCTTATTAAGGAAGGGTGTGTAGGACTCATATCTTTGAAGTAATATCTTTGTACAGAGTAGATTATCTTTAGAAGTAACTGAAACTTTCCCCAAATAACAAACATGATCCTTAACCTTGTAATGGATCTATAATGGATGACACATCTAGAGGAATAGGCAATCACGGACAGAATTTAGCCCTTTTTTAAAGACTCAGGATCATAGTCTCAGTTCAGATGAATGTTGATCAGAATCGCAGGAAGTGCCTCTAGGTTGATGGCAAGGATAAGAGATGCCAGTTCATAGGAATTTGGGGCATGATCCCTCTAGAGTCTGTATTGAGTACAAGTCCCAGGCCTCTGACCTGTTAGGTGAATGGTGTGGCTCCTGAATTAGATGATTGGGGAATTCTCTGTATGGTTACTATTAGACTCAAATACTACATATACAGGCATGGTGTCTGTGACTGTGGTGTGTAGAATAGAGGCTATCAGACCTGAGCTTTCTTTTTTGGTTGCTCCACATAGAGTGGTAGTTAAATTAACTTGCATATGACAGAGCCCACTTGTTCCTGGAGATACACATCTGCTCCAAAGATAGAGCATGTTGGTGATCACACTGATGAGAACTAGTAATCTGGTTGCAAAAACTCCCAATTCTTTCCTCTAGAGGAGAAAGAATAAGACCACTTTATCTGAACAAGGTACATTTCTCCACAAAGGTTGGCTTATCTTTTTGCCTTGATTTTCTAATATTGGCATAAGAAGGTGAATATTTGTTATGCAAGAAACAAACTCTAAAGACGTGTATGCACATATATGTATGTATAAATACACATTTATTATACAAGTAATAAAAGGGAAGGAAACACTATATACCAAAACTGTTCTATTTTCTTAGAACTTCAAAGTGAAAATCATAAAGCAAGATTTTGAAAGTATTTGTGTATTTTTAAAATTCAAATAATCTGTTGAATAAATCATAGTAATTTCACCAAGCATTCAAAATTATTTTTCTTTAACTGCCTTAGTCTGTGTGGGCTGCCATAACATGGACTGGGTAACTTAAACCACAGAAATTTATTTTCCTGCAGTTCTGGAGGCTAGAAGTCTGAGATTATGGTGCCAGCATGGTCAGCTCCTGGTGAGAGTCTGTCTGCAGAAGACCCCCTCTTGCTGTGGCAGAAGCAGAGTAAGAGCAAGCTCTGTGGGCTCTTTTCATACTATGAAGGTGTCACCCCCATGACCTCATCTAATCCAATTACCTCCCAAAGCCCCCATCTTCACAGACCATCACACTTGGGGTTAGGGTTTCAATATATGAATTTGGAGATCAGTGGGGAAGGAGGGCATTGAATGACTCAATCAGTAACATATGGTATCACATTTGCAAATTACACAGTCTTGAGAGGTACTATTCTCTGTAATATTATGCCTGGTCTAAGCACTATAGTTGGGCTTCTCTGGTAGCTCAGATGGTAAAGAATCTGCCTGCAGTGCAGGAGACCGGGGTTGGATCCCTGGGTTGGGAAGATCCCTTGGAGAAGGGAATGACTACCCACTCCAGTATTCTTGCCTGGAGAATTCCATGGATGGAGGGGCCTGGAGGGCTACAGTCCATTGGATCCCAAAGACTCAGACAATACTGAGTGACTAACACTTCCAAGTACAATGGATCATGTGGATTAATGATAAGGAGAACTGTATCTAGAGAAAAGAAATTAACCAGTCAAAGTAATAGAAATCATAAGAAGTATTGATGTTGAAGGAACCACAGCTCTTTGAAGCTAAAATGGAGAAATCTAAGAGAGGACACAGCTCACAAATATTTTTTGAAGATATTTGAAGACTTGAATGTTAAAGAAGGACTTGGCTTCTTTATAGTTTCAGAGCAGAATAAGTGGAAATTAGAAGGAGGTAGACTTTGGAAATGTGTAAGACAGAACCTCCTAATAAAAGTTATTATTAAACTCCTAAATTATATAGTAAGGTCTTCAGCATGGAACTCCTTCAGACTGACAATCCTCTTCCAGAGAAATTCTAGCAGCAGTGTTTGTGTTAGGCAGAATTTGAGACTGGATCGCTCCATAGTCTATTCTGATTCTAAGATGCTATGTTTTAAGAGTTCAGCTTCTAATGGTAGTTAGTCTTTAAATGATTCAAATGTGAGTGGGGGAGAAAGAATTTAAGGGCCAAATATACAGTATTATTTTGGGTTATATGAAGGGGGATCCAAAATGTGTTCTTCCTTTTAGGGATATTCAAAGAAAATGTAATTTCAGACCAAATGGGCAAAAAAAATTATAAAATAAAGAATTGGTTGATAATTAGGAAAAATCTCATCTCGAATGATGAGATAAGAGGTTTTTCTCATTGTCGTTTTATTTTGTTTTAAGGGCATACATTCTTGTTTATTTTGTGAACTGTATATTTTCTATGAAAAGGACAGACTGATGGATGTTCATGACCTAAAAAAATAGTAACTAAACATGTTGTAAGAAAAATTATTCTCAGTCTAAACTAAGGTTGATTGATCTTGTCAGTTATCTGCCAGTACTAAGGAAATGTATCCCTTACATAATCTTGCCTACTCCTAAATAATCAAAGTTCTAGAATAAAGTACTCTGTCCCTTTTTTTTAATGTCAGAAATGTGTAAGAATTCAGTTTCTTCTAATAAAGATACATGTTTTAAATTAATTTGCTCCCTCATCTGAAAAATTCAGCCCTGTTTAATTAAACTAACTGGAAATCCAACCAACCTAATAAGTACCATCTAGAAGAACTTGATAAAATGTGTGTAATTCCAATGACTGACTAAACCTTCTAGAATTTGAGATATGAAGATGGACAGTGTCTGTTTTGTCCATCGCTGTATTCCTTCTTGGCTTTCATGGTGCCTGCCAGGAGGAGGTCCTCAATAAAAATGTATCAAGTTAATGGAAAATTATTTTCAGAAAGCTAATGATTCAACTGATGAGATATATAAAAACATATCAATCAAATTCCACTAGAGAGTTGCTTCAATTACTGTTGTCTATGTTGGTTTCTCAAGAACTACCCACTAAATGCGTCATCCAGGGCCTTTGGTTTCTTTCTGTTTTCCTCCTCCTGTGGCAGTATTGTTATTGCATGAGCAACAAATGTATACGAAGTTGTGAAATTCAACTTAGATTTGAATATTGGTTATGTCTCTTTGAAAAAGTACATTTAGTAAGGTTTTAGATTTGGGGGAAAATTTACTTTCCCCAATAATAGACAAATTCTATTATGCCTCACCGAAACCCTTGTGGGTCAGAAACAAAGATTATATAAAGAAAAAGCATGGATAATATAGATTTATAGGGAGTACATTTTTGCAGACTATGGTTGCAGTATGAAAAAAGTTGAAACCAAAATTTATGCATTTGAGTGCCTTGAGGCAAGAAAATAGAACACATATTCTTATTTTTTTTTCTTTTTTCTTTATTTATTTTTTATTTTGCTTAACTTTACAATATTGTATTACTTTTACTATACATCGAGATGGATCTGCCACCAGTATACACGTGTTCCCCATCCTGAACCCTCCTCCCTCCCCCTCCCCACATCATCCCTCCAGTTCGTCCCAGTGCTCCAGCCCCAGGCATCTGTTATCGGGCATCATACCTGGACTGACGACTAGTTTCAGATATGATATTATACATATTTCAATGTTATTCTCCCCAGTCATCCCACCCTCTCCCGGTCCCAGAGTCCAAAAGTCTGGTCTATATATCAGTGCCTCTTTTGCTGTCTCGTAAATAGGGTTATTTTTACCATCTTTCTAAATTCCATATATATGCGTTAATATACTATATTTGTGTTTTTGTTTCTGGCTTACTTCACTCTGTATAATAGGCCTCTGTATAATAGTTCCATCTACCTCCTTAGAACTGATTCAAATGTATTCTTTTTAATGGCTGAGTAATACTCCATTGTGTATATGTACCACAGCTTTCTTATCCATTCATCTGTGGATGGACATCTAGGTTGCTTCCAAGTCCTGGCTATTGTAAACAGTGCTGCTATGAACATTGGGGTACACATATCTCTTTCAATTCTGTTTTTCTCAGTGTGTATGTCCAGCAGTGGGATTGCTGGATCATAAGGCAGTTCTATTCCCAGTTTTTTGAGGAATCTCCATACTGTTCTCCATAGTGGCTGTACTAGTTTGCATTCCCACCAACAGTGTAAGAGGGTTCCCTTCTCTCCGCACCCTCTCCAGCATTTATTGCTTGTGGACTTTTGGATCGCAGCCATTCTGACTGGGGTGAAATGGTATAGAACACATATTCTTATTATATGGAGGTAGAGAACTCAGTGAGAAAAAAACACTGGCCTGTGAATAGGAAGCCTAGATTTTTATCAGAGTATTGTGTATCATTGATTGTGACTGTGTAGATCACAATAAACTGTGGAAAATTCTGAAAGAGATGGGAATACCAGACCACCTGATCTGCCTCTTGAGAAATCTGTATGCAGGTCAGGAAGCAACAGTTAGAACTGGTCATGGAACAACAGACTGGTTCCAGATAGGAAAAGGAGTACATCAAGGCTGTATATTGTCACCCTGTTTATTTAACTTATATGCAGAGTACATCATGAGAAATGCTGGACTGCAAGAAACACAAGTTGGAATCAAGATTGCTGGGAGAAATATCAATAACCTCAGATATGCAGATGACATCACCCTTATGGCAGAAAGTGAAGAGGGGCTAAAAAGCCTCTTGATGAAAGTGAAAGTGGAGAGTGAAAAGGTTGGCTTAAAGCTCAACATTCAGAAAACTAAGATCATGGCATCTGGTCCCATCACTACATGGGAAATAGATGGAGAAACAGTGGAAACAGTGTCAGACTTTATTTTTCTGGGCTCCAAAATCACTGCAGATGGTGACTGCAGCCATGAAATTAAAAGACGCTTGCTCCTTGGAAGGAAAGTTATGACCAACCTAGATAGCATATTCAAAAGCAGAGACATCACTTTGCCAACAAAGGTTCGTCTGGTCAAGGCTATGGTCTTTCCTGTGGTCATGTATGGATGTGAGAGCTGGACTGTGAAGAAGGCTGAGCGCCGAAGAATTGATGCTTTTGAACTGTGGTGTTGGAGAAGACTCTTGAGAGTCCCTTGGACTGCAAGGAGATCCAACCAGTCCATTCTGAAGGAGATCAGCCCTGGGATTTCTTTGGAAGGAATGATGCTAAAGCTGAAACTCCAGTATTTTGGCCACCTCATGCGAAGAGTTGACTCATTGGAGAAGACTCTGATGCTGGGAGGGATTGGGGGCAGGAGGAGAAGGGGACGACAGAGGATGAGATGGCTGGATGGCATCACTGACTCGATGAATATGAGTCTGAGTGACCTCTGGGAGTTGGTAATGGACAGGGAGGCCTGGTGTGCTGTAGTTCATGGGGTCGCAAAGAGTCGGACACGACTGAGCGACTGATCTGATGGGATTGTGTATCATTTAATGTCCTAGACTCCAGGTAGCTCATCCATAAAACAGAAGATAAAGCTTGGTCACAGAACGTGTGTCTAAAGCAATGGTTCTCAAAGTGTTTTCATTCAAATATCACTTGAGGTTTTGCTAGACATGCAAATTTTCTGTCTCGGCACAGGCCCCATTAAGTCAGAAACTCGAATTTGGGCTCAGTAACCTGTTTAGGCATTTCGCCTTGTGACTCTGGTGCACATCCACTTTTGAAAACCATGAATTTTGGATTCTCTTGGAAACCTATGGTGAGGACTTTAGAAGCTCCGTTCCCCTACATCTCTGTCAGACAGAAATAAATTAGGGGTCATTCTTTTGCTCTTCTCTGCTCCCCTCCTCTATTCCCCTGTTCCATAAACTTATACCCACCAATATAAGCAAATTGTCCTTAAATGACTACTCACTTCCAGCCTGCTGATACCTGAAATCCCTTAAAGGCAGAAAGGCCTTCCAATCGACAATTAGATTAATACTGTTAGTATTAATATATGAACATATTTACATAATGACAATAAGCCCAATAATATCATGTATTGTAATAATAGATTAAAATAACTCGTGGTGGAGGTAGTGTTTTCTATGAACACTTTTCATAGAGAGGTTTCAGTAATAGGGATGAACAGGGAGCTAATAAGGAAAAAAGGTTGTGAACTTTCCATACTTTGCAGCCATTCCTTGAATTACCTTCAACAAGCATATGCAGTTGAAGACCTTCATGAAGATAGATTCCCCCTTAAAGCTACAAAGTCAAACTGTTCCATTTCATGTGATTCTTGAGGATTTTGAACTTGTTTTGATTATTGTTGTTGTTTAATCTGCAAAAGAACTTCCTTGTCAAAGAATTTGTCAATTAAAATTGTCGTTATAATCCATAGTGACATAGTTCATTCATAGTTTATAAGCCATAGTTTATTCATCTTCATCATTACTATGATAAATCAAAGATTGAAGGTGGCTGCCCCTTCATTTCATTCCACATATGTTAGTCTAGACATTTTCACCAAAGAAATCTCTTTAAGAAATTCCACTTCATAAGTAGTCTGTTTTAGGTGACAACTCTCATTCATTTGCCTGCAATGTGGGAGACCCAGGTTCTATCCCTGGGTTGGGAAGAATTCCCTGGAGAAGGAAATGGCAACGCTTTCCAATATTCCTGTCTGGAGAATTCCATAGACAGGGAAGCCTGGCAGGCTACATTCAATGGGGTCACAAAGAATCGGACACAACTGAGCGACTAACACTTTCACTAGTTCGTTTTAGTTTTCAAACATGTATTATTTATTTGTGCTTCATATTATTTTTAGTTCATAATATCTTTAAGTTCAAATTAAGTCTGCATTGTACAGTGCCTAACAGATAGTCATGGGCAGTAAATATTTAGTAGCATTTGTGATAATATAATATTTTAGGTTTTCTCTGTTCTTGCTTTGAAATATCAGAATAAACAGAGAAACTTTCCTTTTTACTTAATTGTTTCCTGTAGCTAGACTTGGGATATGGTTTAACATCAGGATAAAGGATAACAAATGAAGGAAAATATGATGCAACATATGAACTATATACCTGTTCAAGTTTCATTTACAGGTCTTAAAATATTATTTTCCAGTGTTTGGTCATTGGAAAGAACACACAAGACACTTCAAAATAACTCCCTTACACAAGTGGGAATAACAACCTTGAAGAAGTATGAGACTTTAGAGTTTATAAAATACTTTCAAGAACACAATTTCATGTGATGCTCCCAACAGCCTGTGAAGTAGGCATGGGGTTGTTACCTCTTATTTACTCTGATGGAAAAAAGTGTCTAGGAAGATTTAGTGATTTACCCAACATCACAAAATGAGTTATAAAACCAGTTATTTGTCCAGATGCTTGTGTTATCCATGTTCAGCTACCTCTTCTATTGTGACCACGAGCTCCTCCCAGCCCCACTGTCCCAAGTCTGGTCAACCTCCACTACTCTAGGCCAGGTCACATTCCAGTAGGTAACATAAAAGGAAAGGAGAGAGTTCTTTGATAGATAGACTTTTTGACTGGAGGGAGATAGACGCCATCTAGTATCTGAATCTAAAAGCAGACATGGAAATTCCAGTCTTCGCCAACATCTCAGCCCGCCACAATAACACTGAAAGTATCACCTGTGTCCTCTTTCAGAGAAGTATATCTTCTTGGTCCTAAACTCCATGATTTCTCAATCCTGGCCAACCCTTAGAATGACCTGAGAAGATTTTTTTTTAAATTCAGATGCTCTGGCCTCACTCCCTGTGCATCAAGATGGGGCGCAAACATTGATATTTTTGAAAGCTCCCCAGGTGACAAATGTGCAGCCAGGATTGAGATCCACTGATACAGCTGAAATGGAAGCAAAGACTGTTATATACTGGCACAGAAGCTGCCTTTTTTCCTCCACAAACTAGGTAAAAAGAGCATGTCTGTTGACAGTCCCAACCATTTCTATGTGGAGGCCTTGTATAATTTCCAAACAAGTCAGAAAGTTGTGTCTACCAGGGAATTCCTGTGGGCTATTATTAAAGGGCTTATGGTTAACTGATGGGCTGAATTAATGGTGGGCATTAAGGCAGATTGAACCTCAAAATTCGGGCAGATTAACAAAGTGACCAATGTGAAGGTACAGATTTCAAGTTTAACTTTGAGTTTCCTATCTCTCACAAGACAAGCACTGGTGGTAATAAAAAGGATGCTTTCTTTCCTTTACCAGTCAAGTGTGCATGGACCAGCCCTTATAAAAACTTGGGTCTATCCAGATAGACATAGGAGGAGAGCTATAATTAACTTGAGTAAGCAAAGTAATAAACAGCAGCCTGAAAAACAACTTCTAGAAATCTAAGAGGGACCAAGGGTCTGTCCTTAAACTACCCCTTCCTTTATTAATCCCCCGCACAAGGAAACCCCTAGAAATTACATCAAGAGTTGTTTGCTCTCTTTATATTGGACTCGAATACATGTACATGGGTATGAGAGAGTCCCATTGAGGAAGCACCTAAGCACAAATAAGCTTATTAAAGTGGATGAGTAGTAAGAAATAATTCATTTCATATAAAAATGAGGCATGTATCATACGAAGTTACAGTACTAGAGGAAAAATATTATATTGTACTCCTAAACAAGGTTAAATATACAAATTGCATCTGAAGTTTCTGTTTTACCAAAGGTGTATTTGACCCTACACTACCTGAAGCAAGGAGATATCTAATTATTAATTAACTTTTGCTAAGCAATTATAAGTAAATAGATTCATAATCAGAAAACCATTGAATCACTCAAAATCATCTAAAATGTCTCCATGATTTATGGAAGACAAACCCACAATACACCAAAAGCGGGCAGATGGAGTAGATTTTTATTTATTTTTTACTTGGAGGATAGTTGTTTTCAGTTCAGTTCAATTCAGTCGCTCAGTCGTGTCCCACTCTTTGCGACCCCATGAACCGCAGCACGCCAGGCCTCCCTGTCCATCACCAACTCCTGGAGTTCACTCAGACTCACATCCATCGAGTCAGTGATGCCATCCAGCCATCTCATCCTCTGTCGTCCCCTTCTCCTCCTGCCCCCAATCCCTCCCAACATCACGGTCTTTTCCAATGAGTCAACCCTTCGTATGAGGTGGCCAAAGTACTGGAGTTTCAGCTTTAGTATCATTCCTTCCAAAGAAACTCCAGGGCTGATCTCCTTCAGAATGGACTGGTTGGATCTCCTTGCAGTCCAAGGGACTCTCAAGAGTCTTCTCCAACACCACAGTGCAAAAGCATCAATTCTTCGGTGCTCAGCCTTCTTCACAGTCCAACTCTCACATCCATACATGACCACAGGAAAGACCATAGCCTTGACTAGATGAATCTTTGTTGGCAAAGTAATGTCTCTGCTTTTAAATATGCTATCTTGGTTAGTCATAACTTTCCTTCCAAGGAGTAAGCGTCTTTTAATTTCATGGCTGCAGTCACCATCTGCAGTGATTTTGGAACCCCAAAAAAGAAAGTCTGACACTGTTTCAACTGTTTCCCCATCTATTTCCCATGAAGTGATGGGGCCAGATGCCATGATCTTTGTTTTCTGAATGTTGAGCTTAAGCAGTGTTGTGTTGGTTTCTGCTGTGCAACTCAAATGAATCATAACTATGTGTGTGTATATATATATATATATATATATGTATGTATTTTTATAAAATATCCTGTCTTTTGAGCCTGCCTCCCACTCACCCCTATGGAGTAGACTTTCTAAAGTCAAGAATTTGCTTTTATCATGTTAGAAGGGGAAAGAAGTTTATGTATGTAATTTTGTTCAACAAATACTTCTTGAGGATCAATCATGGGTTTGACATTTTTGAGAGTAAAAAATAACATGGGATGTCCTCAAAATAACTATAAAACAAGTATTAAATGAGCAGAGAATGCTAGTCAATATCAGATGTATTGTATTAAATTTAAGACAGCAGATATTAAAGTTCTCATTTAAATATACACTACTACTGGAAAAGAAATGTGGAGTAGAAACAGTGAATACTGTCAGCAGTTGGAAGGACATAATACAAGTTGGTGAAGAGCCCTAGGGCCCAGTTTCACTCTTTCCTCATTTTAGCAAACTTTTATAAAACAGCACTTACATTGGTAGTAAATATTGGCCGTCCATTGCCAACAAATCAGGTCCAGCTCCCTCAGACCAGAATCAAAGCTCATTCAGAACTAAAGCCATTCACTGTGAGTGGTCAGGTGTTCCCTTGCCCCTACCCTGTAGTCCGTAGTCAATCAGACTACAGCCCCGCACAGCCCCCTCAGCCCTGGCCTTTACCATGCTGATCCTTCAGGCCCCAAGATCCTCTGGACCCCCTACCCCCTCCCAAACGTTAACCCCCACCCACCCACACACTTATACCTACTCAGTTCCTACTTGTCCATCAAAATCCAACCCCAGACCTGAAACTTGCTCTGTCAGATCCAAGTAAAGGAGGCAGTTTGTGTCCATAGTAATTTGCCTGAATCCCGGTATCAAATCCCGCTATCTTGAAAACAGTATAATAATACATATATATGGAATTTAGAAGGAGGGTAATGATGGCCCTGTATGCGAGACAGCAAAAGAGATACAGATGTATAGAACAGTCTTTTGGACTCTGTGGGAGAGGACGAGGGTGGGATGATTTGGGAGAATGGCTTTGAAATATGTATAATATCATATGTGAAACAAATCGTCAGTCCAGGTTCAATGCAGGATACAGTATGCTCAGGGCTGGTGCACTGGGATGACCCAGAGGGATGGGATGGGGAAGAAGGGGGCATGGGGTTTCAGGATGGGGAACACATGTGCACCTATGGCAGATTCATGTCAATGTATGGCAAGACCAATACAATATTGTAAAGTAATTCGCCTCCAATTAAAATAAATAAATTTATATTAAAAAAAAATAAAAGCAACTCTACAAGCAGTTTCCATAAAAAAAAAAAAAAAAAAACCATTAAAGACTCTAAAAGAGATATTTTGTTAAAGGTCCGCTTCTGAAAGAAATGCAAATACTGTTTTTTGTCGGCACTGTAGCCAGTAGAAATCATGCTTGTGAGCTAGTTCAGGGTAACAGTAGGAAAGGAAAGCCATGTGTACAAGTGGAAATTTGGTCTTTTCCGAGGAGAATAGGAAAGTATTCCCTTCTGTTAGAAAACGATAGCATGATAAAGTTCCTAAAGCTAACATACCTACAATCTTTGCCAATCTTGCCAGAATAAGTTACCTTCTGTACTGAGTGGCTGATTGGCCTGAAAGACAATCTTTCTGGCTGAAAGACACCAGTTGAAAGCCTTTGCCATTATCTAATAAATGTAAGGCTTCTTGCTATAACATAATTTTAATGAGTTATAAAGACACATTCTATTTAACATATTTGTCAGGGGAATAATTGGATCTACATAAAAATGAGTGGAAAACAAATTAAAATAGACTTCAAAGTTTATATTCTTTATAAGTCTGTTGCTGCTAAGTCACTTTAGTCGTGTCTGACTCTGTGCGACCCCATAAACGGCAGCCCACCAGGCTCCCCAGTCCCTGGGATTCTCCAGGCAAGAACACTGGAGTGGGTTGCCATTTCCTTCTCCAATGCCTGAAAGTGAAAAGTGAAAGTGAAGTCGCTCAGTCGTGTCCGACTCTTAGCGACCCCATGGACTGCAGCCTACCAGGCTCCTCTGCCCATGGGATTTTCCAGGCAAGAGTACTGGAGTGGGATGCCATTGCCTTCTCTGTATAAATTGATTATTTTTAATTTTATTGCTGCTAAGTCGCTTCAGTCGTGTCCGACTCTGTGTGACCCCATAGACAGCAGCCCACTAGGCTCCTCTGTCCCTGGGATTCTCCAGGCAAGAACACTGGAGTGAGTTGCCATTAACACAATTTCCTAGCTTTCTTTAAATAAAGAGATATACTCACACTGAGAAAGTGAGAGATTGATTTCAAAAATTATTCTTTAAACTTAATTAAATCTTTAAAGTTCACCCTGAACTGAGGAAAAGATCTTTACGTGTCGTTGATACACATTTAGATTTAGGAAGCTTTCCCAGAAAATATAGATTCCTTAGTGGCAAATATGCAAATCTTAATAAATATATTGAGAATAATAGAGAATTTTCTAATTTTCAAAATCATAACTACATTTTGACATGATCATTGGCTTGTTTATAAATAAGCTTGTCTTTCAAGGTTCTTTTTCTACAGTTCCAGATTTATTTATTTTTTCAAATAAATCAAGCAGTGATGCTCACTCTTATTTAGGTCGTAAATATTTTTGAGCAAAGAATTAACCTCACTCAGAAACCCATTGACTTCCCAAGTGATCCAGCAACCAACTATATTATTTAATATATTTAGATTTCCTTTAAATTATATATTATATAGACTCCCAAATGCTAAGAGAGATAGTAATATTTTCATTTTCTACCATTACAAAGGACAGGAAAATGACAGAGACAAAAGTGCAGATTTTTATCAATGTAGGACAAGGAGTGTTTTGTAACTTTGTTCTCTGTCAATTTAAACCATTTAAACAATCTAGCTCTGCTGCAGAGAAGAGAAGTGTCCTCTCCTCTTTTAAACTCATTCTCTCTCCCATTGTGGAATGTTAAACAGCAGAAATACGCCCATTTGACCCCAAATGTGGTCTTTTATCTTGGCCTGGTTGTTTTTGATCCAAGACAGAGAAACATCCAGCTAGTTACCCTGATTCTTTTCCAGTGTGCACTGCACTTGTGTGAGTACATCTGAAAGGCCCAGGGCAGAGTACAGTGGACATATTGTTTGGTGTTCTTCCCTCCCTGAGAAATAACAACCCCACTTAGAGCACAGAGGTGCTGTGAGGCTTAGACACAATAAATTCCAGTTACAGTTCTTTGGAAATACAGCACTGTGGCCAAATATTAGGGCTGATAAGAAACACTTAGGGCCCATCATCCCTGAACTGGCACTTTTAACAGCCCGGTTCAGAAGGAAGCTGGAAACACTTGTTCCCTTAAAGCCTGTGCCTGTATTTCTGAACTAGTGTGTTATTGTTGTTATTGTTTGCCCACTGTGTGATAATTTCAAGAATCAGAGGAAGTAGCTCATTTGGGAAAGATAACATGCATATTTTTTATTTTTCTATAATTCCATTACTAAGAATCTATCCTCAGAAAATCTAAATTACATAAATGGTTTTTGTATAGAGATGTTTCGACAGTGTTATAAGAACCAAAAATTTAATGACAGTCCACATGTTTAAGAATAAGAAAGAGATGAATTTCATTATCATCGAGGCATATGTTGAAACATTATGTAGCCATTAAACACTACATTTGTGAAAAGTTTTAATGACAAAGAGAATTGTTTTTCTTATAGTGTTAAGTGAAAAAGAACCCCAGTACTCTTGCTTGGAAAATCCCATGGACGGAGGAGCCTGTTAGGCTGCAATCCATGGGGTCGCCAAGAGTTGGACAAGACTGAGCGACTTCACTTTCACTTTTCACCTCCATGCATTGGAGAAGGAAATGGCAACCCACTCCAGTGTTCTTGCCTGGAGAATCCCAGGGACCGGAGAGCCTGGTGGGCTGCCGTCTATGGGGTCACACAGAGTCGGACACGACTGAAGTGACTTAGCATAGCATAGCATAGAAGAATTTTAGCCTTAGCCAATACTTTCACAAAGTTAATAAGATTTGACATCAGCTTCTGGTTCGTAGAACAGAAAGGTATAAGTGGAAAGTAAGGTGAGAAATACAGCAATGAGAAGTGCTTTCCCTAACTGAGATCATAGTAACACAGGCGGTCAGGGTCAAGAGGTGAGGGGGAAACCATTCATAGTCCAAGTTCTAGGGCTAGAATGAGGTCAAGTCTGAGAGGCTTGTCCCTGAAGGCTTAGTGAATTTGCACATGGCACTTCCAGATTTCACTCCCCCAGAATTCTAGTCCATGTCATGAGCTAAATAGACCACTTTCTGGTTGAATCTATGTTTTATTCACATCTCAGAACTAATTGCAAACTGAGATTTGTTTGTTTTGATACTTTTGCAGATGGTTGATGGAGAAATACATCCTAAAAGTGATTTTTCACTTCTAATAGAAAAAAAAAAATGTTTTTACTTTCCCTTTTCTTCTTTACAGCAGAAGTCTGTGTAGAATTTGTCCTGAATTCCCAGGCTTCTCTGTTACAGGGATGGCTATACTCACTGACTCTCAATATTCAGTCATCTGCCTTCTTGAGTGAATCTTAAATATGGAGCATCTTTCTTCTCAGAGTAAGACTCACTTTAGGTCACCAAAGGCCCATTTATCACTACTTATTTAAACTATTACAGGATCTGAATCATATAGCCGAAATCATGGAAAATATAATAATCATTTCATAATACATCCTTTATTATGAATAGTGGCTGCACTGCCTGACCTTGGAATCATTCCTCTACATGACTGCACTATCCCTGTGTCCAAATGTGGATCTTGGCCTTTTGAATAATATTCTCCTTTTTTACCCAAACTTGTCTATCTTGGCTAACCAGAGGCTTACTGTGGATGGATCAGAGTAGGCAAGCATTAGGGTGTGTGTATATTTCTAAGTGCCTGAACTAACATGGGACAAGCTGTATGGATAGTGGGTAACTTGATGAAACAACCTCAATTAGGTCTTCATCTCTCACATTATCCAGGGTGGCTGGGCTTGGATTCATAGGCTGTGTAGGCATTTGTTGTTAGATTTGTGTCTTAAAAAAAAAGAAGAGGAAGAAGTGTGAGAGTGTAGCTTTTTTTCGATTGGAGAAATAAATTTCTAGGAAATGATAATGGTTTAGAATACGGTTAATGTGTCTCCCTCAGATAAGAGTCTGTGGCCTTTGTTTTGCGTGTGCCTCTCTCATGGGGTGGCAAACCTAATTCCAAGACAATAACATATTTGTGACAATTGAATAAAAGAAAAATTAACCAAGAAAAGCATTTGAGTAACCCCTTTAATTTCCAGATTTCCCAACCTCTCCCTCAACTCGGTACACCCACCGGGGGCCCATCACTTCCAGCCCTCTGCCCAGAATCACTGTCTCAACTTCTCTTTTCTCAGGAAGAGTCACTGTCAGCAAAAGGAGTCATTCTTCCTGGAACTGTCTTTTCAATCTTCTGATCTGGTTTTGGCCCCCACCCCAGCTCCAACTCATTATTAGCAATGTACAGAGAATGGGAAAAATCAAGATTCCTTTAGAGGATAGACACACAGACTGATAGAGATGGAAAGAGACTGGCTTAAGTAACTGCTTACTTTGTCCTAATGTACTCATTTTATGAATATGTCTGTTCACAAGTGGTTTCAGAGTTGTGATATGGAAAAGTTAGGGAGTGAGGAATGTGTATTTAATGTCTTTTCCCTCTTCTTGTGGGTGGTTAAGGAGCCACCTTTCAATCATATGGTTTTTCAGCAGTTCTCTCATTTTAGCCAGGAACAGAAGAAGGAACGTGTGAAAGTCTATATGTAGAAAGAGCTAGTTGAACATATAAGAAAAAGAAGGCTATAATTCCTTTGTTAAAGAGAGTACTCTGACAAAAGACTCTAATGTGAATGTAATTTTCTCCATTTTAATTAATAGCCAACTAACATCTGTATTCCAGTATGAATTTTTTTTTCTGATATTATCTACACTATGGAGAGTAAATTTAGGCCCATTCTACAGTTAGAAAAATGGAGACACAGCACATTCAAGGATTTCATCCAATATAACAAGAGAGCCAGACAAAAGCTAATGGCTTACAGATGTAGGATATTTTTCAAAGAAGACACACAAATCATGTTATCTTTGATGTTACATGTGTAGAACGAATAAAATGCCTGCTTTTGAGGCTTAACAATAATCAGAGGAGGAAAAAAAATTTTTCTTTTTTTTTTTATTTTAAAATTCCTCTGTGTATGTAGTCATTTCTCTAAGACTAAGCTAGGGTATTTTTTGTGAATAACAAATCTAACTAAATAAATATTGCAACAAGTTAAATTAAAATTTCCATATAATAATGCTTAAAATTTCTACCCCTCTTTACCAGTTCTTTTATGGGGGAAAAACAGGCATGATGACAATAGCAAAAAAGAAGTCTTTCTCTCTCTTCCCAAATCCAGTAGACAGGAATAGCTGTTGAACTTACTGTGTAAGCCAGGTATAGAGGTCCCTGCCTTCAAGTGGCTTTCATACCAGAGACCATAGGTGAGACAAGAGTGCTCTTTGGAGTGAACATGGAGAGCCATCCACGTTGGGGGAGCAGATGAGAGGCCATCACACTTGGTCGAAAGTTCAGGACACAATTTGTGGAAGAGGTGAGAACCAAATGAATACCTAACATATTTGTAGGAATGAGCCTGATGAAAGAGTGTGAGTGACATTCCAGAAAGGTGAAGTAGCACCTGAGAAGACCTGGAGATAGAAGAGCTAGCAGCATATTAGTGAGGGCTTCCCTGGTGGCTCAGATGGTTAAAAAGTCTGCCTTGAATGCAGGAGACCTGGGTTTGATCTGTGGGTTGGGAAGATCCCCTGGAGAAGAGCATGGCTACCCACTCCGGTATTCTTTCCTGGAGGATTCCATGGACAGAGGAGCCTGGCAGGCTACAGTCCATGGAGTCACAAAGAGTTAGACGTGACTGAGTGACTAACATACACAAGCATATTAGTAGAATCCAAAGAAATCCTGTGTGACAGGCGTGATGGGGAGTAGGGATAACTTACCTATCAGAATCACCCTTTTGCACTTTTTGAACATATTAAATTTATGAACATTCAATAGTGTGCTAGTTAAATAGATAAGACTAGGTTTAACTGCTGACACACCATACAAACTTGTGGATAAAAAGAAAAACTGGATGTACACATGAACAAAGACTTTGAATATTTTCCTTAAATGATAGGGTTTTTTCTGAGCTTCCCATTATAAGCTGGGTTAAAACCCAAGTCCCATAGGACTAGCATTTATGTCATTAATGTCCAACCCAAACTGAGTGTTTAAGAAGTTAAAGGAATATTTTTCTTAAAAGCTCTGATATTTGCATTCTATCTTCTCCAGTTATTCTTAACAAAGATATTTGAGGTTATTTTCTTGATTTTGGACAAACTATATATTCATTTTAGGGCTTCCCTGGTGGCTCAGATGGTGAAGACTCTGCCTGCAATGCAGTAGACCCAGGTTCAATTTCTGGGTTAGGAAGATGCTCTGGAGAAGGGAATGGCTACCCACTCCAGTATTCTTGCCTGGAGAATTCTATGAACAGAGGAGCCTGGGAGGCTATAGTCTATGGGTCACAAAGAGTCAGACATGACTGCACAACTAACAATTTCACTCCATTTTTAAGAAACTTGGAATATAGAAGAAGCCTATATAGAAGAACATAAAATTGCCCACGATAACCACAATGCTAATAGCCATCGTCAATATTAATTTGCATAGAATATTCATTATATTATTTTCTAAGCTTTTCTAGAGAAATATATCATTATAAGTTTTTTAGCAATTTGGGTGTATTCCTTTTTGTGTACACGTATTCATGTGATATATATTACATTGATTTTTAAACCAATTATATAATTTACAATTTTTTGTAGAACTATATCTAGTGTGTAACTTTCAGCCTAGTTGAAAATAATTTGTAAGCTATAAAGCTGTTGTATATCAAAGAGTTTGGGCTCATGCAGACCTCTATTCATTAGTTTTAAGACACCACTGTGAAATGACGTAGGTGGCAAGTATTATTATCGCTGCATTGCAGATGGGGCATCCAAAGCAGACAGCAGTTGCATAACCAAGGCAGAGCTAGAAATACACTGGGGTTTTTTGAAAGTAGGTAGAATGTAAATTACAGGTGAAATTAAACATTGGCACTTAATACTTCTAATCAAAAGCCTCATCTCTTTGAAATGATAATGCATAAAATGTACCAGCCTTCTCTTACTTCTCCACAAGTTAAGAACCAAATCTGACCTTGGGGAGTCTACATGGGTATGAGTAGAAAGTTAAACCAGTTGCGTATGCCAAGTTGTTGCCAGATTCTTGCCTGAAGGTTTAAATGGTGTGTTAAAGCTACAAGGAAATCTAAAAGATTGCATTGAATTTGGATGATGAAGTCAAAATACCCATAGGTGTGTGCATGTGCAAACATACAGAGACACACATAGAATTTTAAGACCAAAAGTAACACTGGAGCCCAATTCCATGGTATTTTTATTATTAATCTTTACTTGGGCATAATTTCACTTGAAGCTAGTGGGATTCTTTTTCCTGAGTCAAGCCTGTGGACTCAAGTCTGTTGGGAGCCAGCAGACCACAACAGACGTCATCAGATCTCTGGTGCTTCAGGATATACATACTGATCACTGCAGGGGTCAGGAAAGATTTTATTTTTTAACTTGCTCAGGCTTGCACAATTGTCAGCGGATATAACCCTTGCCTTTCTTTGAAGTGTGAACTATCAAAAACTAAATAAACCAGATGGAGTTATTTTCTGACTCAAAGTGACAGCGCAGAGCAATGCCTGAATGTTATTTCTTTTTAAAGATGGAAAGAGAATTACAGATTTACTACATTAATTTGCATCTTCCTTTGAAAAGGTGGATCCCCCCAAAGAAATTTTTCTCAAGTGCCTTTTGTCCTGATTGTAAGTAATAAAATTGAAAATAAGAGAAAGGGCAGATGATTGACCACTTAGCAAGAGAATAAAAGGGAAATTGTCATCTACGACAGTGACAAACACTGAGTTGGAGGCATTCAGATAACCTCTGTTCTCCTTGTGACCAGATAAATATACACTCTTGGTTCCCAGATTCCTTCCATACTTGGTGCAATGCTTGAAAAAAATATTTTTTGACCAGGTTTTTGGCATTTTCATCTTTTCTGGGAATACTTCTAAATGACCTAGGGGAAATTTTCTAAACCAGAGAACAGTTTTGGCAGTAAAAGCAAGCCTCAATATGTATTATGACTGAAACAAAGTAATTTAGCCTTTTACTCATGCAAGGACCTATGAGAACATCTATGTTAAGCAAAATAAAATGAATTTGATATCTCTATTTTAAATATGTGAACAAATGTTTTACATTCTTATTATTTTAATTCTATAAAAGAAAATGTGGTTGATGACTTGCTAATAAATGAGAAGAAATTAACTAGATTATTAATGTCAGATTTGTAATTTACTCTTACAGAATTAAGTTCTCAATTGTATTATATTTGTTCTACTTATATGGCTGCTTTCTCTGTTATCATGTAAAAAGTGTATAAAACAGCCTCTCTGGACCTTTATTTTTCTCATCCATACAATGGAGATAATAGGTCCTATTTCAAAGGGCTACTGAGATGATTAGATGATACAATATAAGTAAAATTTCTCACCCCGTGACTGTACACAGTAGAGTCTTTCTGATACATTCCTTTCTACCTTCTTGTTATTTTCTATGGCATTTGAAAAAAGTAGTGTGAGGATTTCAGTGGATTAATTGTGTAAAGTCCAACTGGTAAGGGCACAAAGCCAGGTATGTGTGGAGGAGCTACCATTTATGAGTGCTAACTGCGTACCTGGCACATAATAAATGCTCTATAAATATTAGCTATTATCATACCACACACTTCGTTTTATCCTCACAATAACTCAGGAGAGTGTTTCTTTTCGTTCTCATTTTCCAGTTGATGAAACTAAGGCTTGGGAGGTCAAGTAACTTGCCCAGTGTCACACAGCAGGATTATGACAGCCAGAATTTCAACTGAGATCCTCTCCAGAACTCCTGGCCTCACCCCTGCATATGCCACACCTACTGAAGTATATGAAGTATTGGGCAGGCAGGCCTGGGGTGAAGTCCATCATCTGGAATAGGACAGGGAAACCAGAAGTAAAATAAAATAAAAGACAAGGTAGCTGGCCTTCTCACCTGTGAGAGGAATTCCCAGTAACAATCTCTAAGCCTACTTATTCACAAGCATAATGCAAGTACACAAGTATAATGCATAAGTACTACTTATTCAAGTATGTTTAATCAGCCTTGTTATCTGATCTCACAGCCTCTAGAAGATCTGAAGCAATAGAATTGAAGGTAGGGACAAGTTTCTAAAGCCAATTGCCTTAAGAACAAGAAAAATGAATTCTGAAAACCTGCCAAATGCTGACCCCAAACTTTTTTAAAATGTAGTAGCCTGGAGCCCTTACCATACAAGTCCTTGAAGTAATAGATAGTCATAATAAAGTCATTTAAATTGTTAGATCAGAAATGTGTTACACATTTTATATAAAAAATAAATTTCATCCAAATATTACTGTGTTTAGGTCAGGGACTTAAATAGGAAGTATCAGCAGGGAAAACAATCATTTAAATACATTTCCTCTGTTGACAGTTTTAGCCATCAATATTATCAAAACTATTGGGTTTTGACAATATTAATTTTTCATTATTAATCCTGAAAATTTAACCACATTAACTTTTAGTTTTTTACTTGCTGGACTTTACTCCATTGTACATAATTTTTTGAATGGGGTCATCAAAATTGTGCCAAAGGCAAATTTTATATCAGGCAGTATTCAAACATCACTGAAATAGGAAATGGCTTCTGGCATTATTCTAAGAAGGAGTTGGCAACTTTTAATGTTACCACTAATATTTTAACATAAAGTATGATCAGGAAGAAAATGAACTCATTTTCTATACACATGCAAACTCCTAAGAATTTCTACCCTAAGCATTTTTGACTGAACAGGTTATGTTTCAACATACATTGACAACATTGGTTGACAGCCCTGGGAAGTTAGGAACAATGATGGCAGCGGATAAAATAGCCAGGGAAAACTTCAAAAATATTAAATAGTGACTTAGGATTTTTAAAGGCATAGTTGTCTTCTGACTTTTCTCTGTAGATTTTCTTGAATTTGGGGGCAAATCATTTGATCCCCAGAAGAATCTCAATCTCATTATGATTGACAGAACCCCAGAATGCAGATAACTGAATCCAGAATAAATCAGGAAGACATACCTCCACCAGAGTCCCTTCAACCCAAGTCCTGCAAACCAGAGTCCTTGGGAAGCTTGTGAATGAGGACCAGACAAAACTTCACCTGAGAGATGGACTGATTTTTCTTTCATCCGTTTCTTTGTCTAGAGCATTACTCCAACGCCTTCCCCATTTAGTATCAGACTCCTCTTACACATCCCAATTTCCTGGTAGCTCCATGCAGATTAGATCAATAGATGATCACTCTGGGACTATATTCTTCCCCTGAAGATTTTTGGTCTTTATCCTCCATGGCCTCAGACAGACATGGAAAAATCATACAGTGGATGTAGCACCTAAGCATTATGTCCAACCTACTAAATGTGATCAACTCCTCAGCATTACGAACAACCCTGATCCCAACCCAGTCAAGAAAAAGGAGGACAACATGAGGCATGTAATCTGGATCATCATGCCATTTACAGTCAAATGAAGACCTCTGAGGGCTTCCCAGGTGGCTCAGTGGTAAAGAATCCACCTGCCAATGCAGGGGACGAGTTTAACCCCTGGGTCGGGAAGATCCACTCCAGTATTCTTGCCTAGATAATTCCAAGGGCAGAGGAGCCTGGCGGGCTACCATCCAGGGGGTCACAAAGGATCAGACATGACTGAGCATACACATATGAGAAACTTTGAACACTCTAAGTAACAAAAAGAACATGGGACTTCCTCATCTAAGTAACTCAAAACAAAACAATAAAGGAATCTTCATCACTTAAAGAAGTCTAACAAAGTTCTGATGGTTCTTAAGATATTTATTTCCAGACTTTAAAAATGTATGTATCAAAAAATCCAAGTATTTATTATAAGAAAATTTTGGTGTCCATGCTTTGTTAATCCCCTAAATATGGACTTAGGCTATGTATTAATTATCTTTGTGCCCAAGTATCTCTCACCTTAAGTGATAGATGCATGGGTTCCCCCTCCCCACAAAAGGCCCAGAATTGTCTCATGGTCACCCATCTCTATTTTTACAAAAACGTAGTCTCTGCTTATATCCACTTGATGGAGTCAGTATGCATACTACTAAATAGATTTTTTAAAATACAATCCTGGAAATAAATACTACCAGAAATGCAAAATATTGTTCTTAAAATTGATCTGCTTCTGAGGTTAATAAATGACTCTCTGAGAATAAACTGTTCAACCCTGTAAGATGCATAAAGTGAAGGACATTCCAGGACACTATAGCCAAAGTTATTCTGGTAAATTACAGGGTGCCTTGAGAGAAGTTGCATTGTTTCATATGATGAAGAAATTAATTCCCAGAAAACAAATGTTTTTAATTCCACAAAGAGTGAAATAAGTGACAGAGATGTCAAATATCTAGTATAGCTTTAAAAGAAGAAGAAAAGGAAAATCTCTCAAATTGTAAAACTACACCTATCAGATATGCTTTTTTCTCATTGTTCCCCCAGTGTACCCATGGTTTAAAATATTTTGTCTATGAAACTGTATTAATTTGGCAATAATTATTTTGGTTTTTTTTCTTCTTTTTTAACAATTAGACCTTATGCTCATTAAGGTGTTAACATTTTTATGTCAACTAAGAATTTGAAATTTTTGACAATTAGCATAAGGCAATTTACTCATAAATATATCAATTTATCAAAGCAAAATATTTTGTTTTTAGTAAAAACATACATATAATATTTTTTTGTGTATATATCTATATGTTAAGCCATTTACTGTATTGAAATATGTATGGTAATATAATATAGCTTTTAAATATATAGCAAAAAATAACTTGCTGACCATAATTCCCTATCTTACCATCTCTCCAAGGCATAAAACTGCACTGAACTCAATCTTCTCTTTTTACAGAGGAAAATAAGTCCTAGAGTGATTACTGCCTTCTCCAAGATCAAACAACCATTAAAAATGGAATTTTCTTTTGTCTATAACACTTCTGGAACAAATCCCATCTACTTTCTATGTTCTCTGAAAAAGCTCTTATTTTAAAAGAAGAGACTCACAAGAAAATTGTCTCCATCAAATGACTGTCTCTCAAATCACCTCTTCTCCCCACTGTCCATGACTATTCCAGGAATAACTATTTGCTCCATAATCTAGCTTCCCTTGTATCTGTACCTTCCTCCATTCTACCATTGCATTATAACAATCATGCCTACTTTGGTCTGCCAACCCCTCTGGGGTTACAGGCTTTTTGATCTCTTTATCTTCAGCACTTACTGTACTTAGTTCCATGTTGATTTGGGATGGAAGCAGTTGGACTGAACAGGACACAATGTTTTGTTTTGTTTCCTTTAAAACAAAACAAATATGCCAATACTTTCCAAATTAACGTGTAAGGACTGATTTTTTTCCCCTAGACTCTATACTCAAACTATCTACTTGCCATCTACTAGGGTATCTGAAAGGCATCCCAAACTCCCAATATCCAACTAAGTGCTTGATTAGCATCACATCTAAATATGTTTCTTCCCATCCCAGCCAATAACTAGGATACTAGAACTCAGCTGCCCTCTTTCCTCCACATGACAATCCATAGGTATATTTTAGAGACCTACTTCCAAAATCTTTCCTAAAACTGTTTCTTTCTCCTTTGATCTCACCCTAGCCAAGCCGCTGTTCTTTCTTTCTTGAATTTTATTAGCCTGCTTGCTAATTTCTGCTTCTACTCTTGCTCCTATAAAAATCCCTTCTCAATAGAACTACCACTGTGATCTTATTAAAACTACATTAGATCACACCACTCTTCTGAAAAACTTCTGATAGTTTATCATCACACTTGGAATGACATCCAAGATCATCTCTAGTCAGTTACACAGCCTAACATGATCTGCTCAGAATCTCATCACATACAACTCTCTCCCTCACTCACTGAATCCCTGCCATCTTCTTCGTTTCTCAGACACAGCCAGCTAGTTCTTGCTTTAGGGTCTTTCCCTCAGTTGTTCCTCTACCTCAAATCTTCTTCCCTAGATCTTTGACTGGCTGGCTTTTCCTTGCCATTAATTTTCAGCCTGATTATCAGTTAGTTCAAGAGGCCTCTCCCAATCATACAATGAAAATCCCTTTTCAGCCACTATTAATCAATTAATTTTGTTTATAATATCTCTGATAATGACCGAAGACTGTCTTGCTAATGAATTTGTGTGCGTGCTTCTGGCTTTCACTGGAATGTAAAGTCTGAGTTGTTCAAAGCTTTGCTTCCTGCCTGGCTCATAAAAGGTGCTTCATGAATGTTTGTTGCTCAGTGCTGTTCATTTCATCTTCCTGCCTTGGCTATTGACAAGGTGAATGAAGTCCTGTGCTTCAGAGTCTCCCTGAAAAAGATTTGTCATCTAGGGTCAAGAGATCTCTTCTCTTTTCCATCCTTGAGCGCCTACTCAATGTTTCTGTAATGACTGGTTGTTAATGTGTAGTAACCTTTTGTCCCCAGCAGTTGCATCCTTTGGGCCCTGATGTTGATTTTCCTCATCTTGGCGCCTGAAGAGTCAGAGTGATCTTTTTTGTCCCATTGCCCTGGCCATGTGCAGTGATACCCGCAGTGCAGGAGGTGGAAGGCACTGCTCTTCAGATATCAGAAGGGGTGACCTCCCTACCTGGCCCCAGCAGCATGGTGGGGGCTGAGTGCCAAGCCTGTGTGTGTGGCGCACGCAACATCCTGACCCTTTCCCAGAGTTGGCCTGGGGCTTTGAATGGGTAGTGACTGAGCTCCTGGGATCAGATTTACTTGTCCTACTAGGGAGCACTGGTAGAGAGGGTGGGAGAGACTGCAAAGTACTATGTCTATTAAGTCTCAGAAATCACAAATGGAAACCAAAAAGAGAAAGAAAAGGATGGAGAGAAACAGGATGGTCTCAGAAGAAAAAAAAAAATCAGCTCACTCACCCATTTTACCCCACTGCCCCATGAAACCGACTATTTGCTAATACGGTCCTACACTGGCTGAGTTTCCATAAGGCCACTGTGACACTCCAGCTTTTTTCTCAAATTATAGAGCTGCTTTTAAATACCTATGAGGCCATTCAGGGGTACATGGTCATTCATTCATTGAACAGATATCTGCTAATCTGATGAACAGTCTGCTCTGATCAGTGGTATGGTAGTGACATCACTCTTGGTCCAGGTTCATCTCTCAGTGCAGAAGATCCCAGAACGGCAGGGTGTTGCAAGGTCTGACAAACTCAGAGGTAATCTACAAGCCCCAACAAGAGTTGAGCAAGTAGAACCCTAAAGAAAGGTTGATGCTTAGAACTTATCTAAACCTTTGATGTAAGATCAGATCAGTCGCTCAGTCATGACTGACTCTTTGCCACCCCATGAATTGCAGCATGCCAGGCCTCCCTGTCCATCACCAACTCCCGGGGTTCACTGAGACTCAGGTCCATTGAGTCAGTGATGCCATCCAGGCATCTCATTCTCTGTCATCCCCTTCTCCTCTTGCCCCCAATCCCTCCCAGCATCAGAGTCTTCTCTAATGAGTCAACTCTTCGCATGAGGTGGCCAAAGTACTAGAGTTTCAGCTTTAGCATCATTCCTTCCAAAGAAATCCCAGGGCTGATCTCCTTCAGAATGGACTGGTTGGACCTCCTTGCACTCCAAGGGACTCTCAAGAGTCTTCTCCAACACCACAGTTCAAAAGCATCAATTCTTCGGCGCTCAGCCTTCTTCACAGTCCAGCTCTCACATCCATACATGACCACAGGAAAAACCATAGCCATGACTAGATGAACCTTTGTTGGCAAAGTAATGTCTCTGCTTTTGAATATGCTATCTAGGTTGGTCATAACTTTCCTTCCAAGGAGTAAGCGTCTTTTAATTTCATAGCTGCAGTCACCATCTGCAGTGATTTTGGAGCCCAGAAAAATAAAGTCTGAAACTGTTTCCACTGTTTCTCCATCTATTTCCCATGAAGTGATGGGACCAGATGCCATGATCTTCGTTTTCTGAATGTTGAGCTTTAAGCCAACTTTTTCACTCTCCACTTTCACTTTCATCAAGAAGCTTTTTAGTTCTTCTTCACTTTCTGCCATAAGGGTGGTGTCATCTGCATATCTGAAGTTATTGATATTTCTCCCAGCAATCTGGATTCCAGTTTGTGTTTCTTCCAGTCCAGCGTTTCTCATGATGTTCTCTGCATAGAAGTTAAATAAACATGGTGACAATATACAGCCTTGACGTACACCTTTTCCTATTTGGAACCAGTCTGTTGTTCCATGTCCAATTCTAACTGTTGCTTTCTGACCTGCATACAGATTTCTCAAGAGGCGGATCAGATGGTCTGCTATTCCCATCTCTTGAAGAATTTTCCACAGTTTATTGTGATCCACACAGTCAAAGGCTTTGGCATAGTCAATAAAGCAGAAATAGATGTTTTTCTGGAACTCTCTTGCTTTTTCCATGATCCAGCAGATGTTGGCAATTTGATCTCTGGTTCCTCTGCCTTTTCTAAAACCAGCTTGAACATCAAGAAGTTCATGGTTCATGTATTGCTGAAGCCTGGCTTGGAGAATTTTGAGCATTACTTTACTAGCGTGTGAGATGAGCGCAATTGTGCAGTAGTTTGAGCATTCTTTGGCAATTGCCTTTCTTTGGAATTGGAATGAAAACTGACCTTTTCCAGTCCTGTGTCCACTGCTGAGTTTTCCAAAGTTGCTGGCATATTGAGTGCAGCACTTTCACAGCATCATCTTTCAGGATTTGGAGTAGCTCAACTGGAATTCCATCACCTCCACTAGCTTTGTTCATAATGATGCTTTCTAAGGCCCACTTGACTTCACATTCCAGGATGTCTGGCTCTAGGTCAGTGATCACACCATCATGATTATCTGGGTCGTGAAGACCTTTTTGTACATTTCTTCTGTGTATTCTTGCCACTTCTTCTTAATATCTTCTGCTTCTGTTAGGTCCCTACCATTTCTATCCTTTATCAAGCCCATCTTTGCATGAAATGTTCCTTTGGTATCTCTGATTTTCTTGAAGAGATCTCTAGTCTTTCCCGTTCTGTTGTTTTCCTCTATTTCTTTGCATTGATCGCTGAAGAAGGCTTTCTTATCTCTCCTTGCTATTCTTTGGAACTCTGCATTCAGATGTTTATATCTTTCCTTTTCTCCTTTGCTTTTCGCTTCTCTTCTTTTCACAGCTATTTGTAAGGCCTCCCCAGACAGCCATTCTGCTTTTTTGCATTTCTTTTCCATGGGGATGGTCTTGATCCCTGTCTCCTGTACAGTGTTATGAACCTCATTCCATAGTTCATCAGGCACTCTATCTATCAGATCTAGGCCCTTAAATCTATTTCTCACTTCCACTGTATAATCATAAGGGATTTGATTTAGGTCATACCTGAATGGTCTAGTGGTTTTCCCTACTTTCTTCAATTTCAGTCTGAATTTGGCAATAAGGAGCTCATGGTCTGAGTCACAGTCAGCTCCTGGTCTTGTTTTTGCTGACTGTATAGAGCTTCTCCATCTTTGGCTGCAAAGAATATAATCGATCTGATTTCGGTGTTGACCATCTGGTGATGTTCATGTATAGAGTCTTTTCTTGTGTTGTTGGAAGAGGATGTTTGTTATGACCAGTGCATTTTCTTGGCAAAACTCTATTAGTCTTTGCCCTGCTTCATTCTGTATTCCAAGGCCAAATTTGCCTGTTACTCCAGGTGTTTCTTGACTTCCTACTTTTGCATCAATGAAAAGGCATCTTTTTGGGGTGTTAGTTCTAAAAGGTCTTGTAGGTCTTCATAGAACCGTTCAACTTCAGCTTCTTCAGCGTTACTGGTTGGGGCATAGACTTGGATTACTGTGATATTGAATGGTTTGCCTTGGAAACAAACAGAGATCATTCTATCGTTTTTGAGATTGCATCCAAGTACTGCATTTTGGACTCTTTTGTTGGTCATGATGGCTACTCCATTTCTTCTGAGGGATTCCTGCCCACAGTAGTAGATATAATGGTCATCTGAGTTAAATTCACCCATTCCAGTCCATTTGAGTTTGCTGATTCCTAGAATGTCGACATTCACTCTGGCCATCTCTTGTTTGACCACTTCCAATTTGCCTTGATTCATGGACCTGACATTGATGTAAGACTGAAGCCCAAATCTTCTGAGTTGTTCTCTGGTCCCATACCACACTACTCTCACCATAAGTCCTTCTCCAGTCTTCAATGGAGGAGCTGAGGAATGGACAGTTCAGAGTGGTTCTATAGGTACAGCTCCCCAAATTTCCTTGAACAGAGCACCTTTCCTTCACCAATCTAATCCCCTGATGGTGACGAAAGCCATTCTCTTACTTTCTTTTGACACGGTCAATTTCTGCAATCTCCTCCAAGAACTGCAAAAGTCATTTCACATTCTCATAAGAAACCTTTGATTTCTCTAATTATAGGAACCATCTCATGGCAAAAGTAAATAAATAAACAAGTCTTTTTGAAGTTGCTTTACCTTTTTCAGACCACAAGGATATTATTTAGAAATTGGTGAGAACTTTAATGCCATAAATGATGTTCATAAGTCCCGAAGAGGTGACAGCGTTTCCCAGAGTGCTTTTATTTTATTTTATTTTTTTATCAAGAATCTCTTTTATTATCAGAAACATTACAAACATCTAATATGAACAAATTGTAACATGACAGTGTTTAGTTTGAACAATTAATACATTTCAGATATAATATTATACATATTTCAATGTTATTCTCCCCAATCATCCCACCCTCTCCCGGTCCCAGAGTCCAAAAGTCTGGTCTATACATCAGTGTCTCTTTTGCTGTCTCGTAAATAGGGTTATTTTTACCATCTTTCTAAATTCCATATATATGCGTTAGTATACTGTATTTGTGTTTTTGTTTCTGGCTTACTTCACTCTGTATAATAGGCTCCAGTTCCATCCACCTCCTTAGAACTGATTCAAATGTATTCTTTTTAATGGCTGAGTAATACTCCATTGTGTATATGTACCACAACTTGCTTATCCATTCATCTGTGGATGGACATCTAGGTTGCTTCCACATTCTGGCTATTGCAAACAGTGCTGCTATGAACATTGGGGTACACGTGTCTCTTTCAATTCTGGTTTTCTCAGTGTATATGCCCAGCAGTGGGATTGCTGGATCATAAGGCAGTTCTATTCCCAGTTTTTTGAGGAATCTCCATACTGTTCTCCATAGTGGCTGTACCAGTTTGCATTCCCACCAACAGTGCAAGAGGGTTCCCTTCTCTCTGCACCCTCTCCAGCATTTATTGCTTGTGGACTTAATTACCAGCCAGGAGTGTGCTTCTTGGCCTTCCCTTGTAGCTCAGTCGATAAAGAATCTGCCTGCAATGCAGGGGACCAGGGTTCGATTACTGAATCCAGATGATCCCCTGGAGAAGGAAATGGCAACCCACTCCAGTATTCTTGCCTGGAGAATCACAGGAACAGAGGAGCCTGGCAGGCTACAGTCCATGGGGTTGTAAGAGTCAGAAACAACTTAGTGACTGAACCACCAGTGTGCCTTGCAAGGTCCTGAGGGACTGATTTGTAGATGACAGTGTCTTACCAAGAAAGATTTGATACTTCAGCAACTTATATCCTTTGATGAAAAGTGAAGAAATAAAGACTTTTAAGACAATTATTCTCTAGGAATAATTATGTTGCAATGGATTTCTAGAGAGTTAAGGAGAAAGTAGTTCAGTTCCCAGTGTCTATGCCTGTTTATTTTGACCACACTAGTTCTCAGTGTCAATGGCTATCTATTTAGAACACACTTAGAAAAACTTAATTTTATGTTTTGTATAACTGGATCTGGAGAACCTTTCAGATCACATGAAACTCATGTTAGAAGTTAGAACATGAGGAAGAGATGGGAACAGCCCAGTATTGAACACAAAGGCCCAGCAACTGATGTTCTCCAGGGTCCTGGAGTAACCTTTGGGATTATTGACAGTGAAAAGCCATACTTTTTCTTCATTTCTCTGTAGTTTCTTTTTTATCTTTGTCTTCTTTTCCACCATCTCTTGACTACACCATACCCTTTGTTTTTGCTTACTTTTACCTCTTTTTTGCAAACATTTTTATGAAGTATATAATTTACATTGTTGTGTTAGTTTCAGATGTGCAGCAAAGTTATTTAGTGTTTTATATATATATATACATATTCTTCTTTAAATTCCTTTCCATTATAGATTATTATAAGATATTGAATATAGTACCCTGTGCTATAGAATAGGTCCTGTTGTCTGTTTGACATGTAGCAGTGTGTGTCTGTTAATCCCAAACTCCTAATTTATCCCCCCTACACTTTTACCTCTCCTATCTTTTACCCTCTGTATATTACTTTCTGGCTCTACTGATGGTACACAGGGCTAAGTGGGCTATTGATGCCAGCTCCATGCAAAAGAAAGCAGGTGATTTGGAAAAGATTGTCATAAATGGCTTTTACTGAATGCCTGCTTTGCACCTGGACTTGTTCTACAGACTTTGCACAAATGCTCTCATTTAATCCTCAGTTGTCCCAAGAGTTCAGTCTAATTTTTCCAACACTTTGGTTCTACTGGAGGATAAAAGCTCTTTCAGTTATTGTTTTGTTTCTGAAAACTCTCTTTCCAAAGATCCTAAAAGAAAAGTTCCCAAGGCATGCCAACTTGAAAAAATAGATGTCAGAGGTACATTTGACCCATAGGTTAGAGCTAAGAAACAACTGTGTAGGTCCTCTCAGGCATTTGTGCTCTTATGGGGAAATGTGACTTTACCCAGCCTGTTAGCGGGGAAAAGTTCTAACCCTTCAATAATTTCAGGAAAACCAGCATATGGTTTAGGTCAAAAAGAGTACTTGGATTTTGCAACACCAAGTATCCCTTCTGAGGTTTCCCAAAATTCTGTGGCTATCCCCCATCGAACTTTCTTCTTATTTTTACCACAGAAATAATAGTGCTATTTCATCATTCATTGTGATCTTGATCGCTTGAGAGGTTCTCTAAGGAAGCTATCAAAGAAACGAGTACCTGCACTCTTAATGTAATATTGCAAAAATGAAATACAGAATTTACATGCATGAGGGACATAAAGAAAAACTTTAAATAAAACAAAGCATCAATTATAATTGATGTAAGGACAAATGTATAGAGGGACAAATGGAATGGTTGGGATTAATTGGGTTTGGTCAGGCAAAGATTTAGAGTATTTCATGTTATTTCAAATAAGTGAATTAATTTATTAATAAATTATTACTGGGGACAAGACTTGGGGAATATCCACAGAAGTTGAGCATCTGAAAGTCAGAATGATTTGCCCCAGGCTTTGAACTTTTCTCTCCTTAGGGACATTTCTGAAGAGCCAAGCCCTTCTGTCACTTTGTAACACCTTATAAAGAAGGTGTTATATAAAGGTGTTGTGAAATTTATAGGTTTACATTTCCCTAGTAGAAGGACTGTGAATATAAATGACGAGGTAACCAAATTTACCATGTGGAAGTAAAGCCAAGAAAAGGAGCTAAGGCAGAAAGCAGAAAATGCCTGGCCCACTGGAAACGTAGCTGTCATCAACTTCATCTCCAATCTATTACCCCAGGTCAGAAATCAGCTGAAGACCAGATTTGGATTCCCCTACATGTATTGTATATATAAAAACTGACCCAAGTCATTTCCTTAACACTCGGAAACACTTAAGAATCTCTTTTTCCCATTTCTGGCCAAGCTGTTTAGAAAACCCAGATGCAGCTGGCACTGTGATACTATAAGCAGCCTTACTAAATGGCTCCAAAAGGAAAATATGCCTCTAATGTCTTGGGGAAATCGACTTATCTCCACTCACCAATTCTACGTCATTGTTCCTTGGGTTTTCAGATCGAAGATTTAGGTCAGAGACAGCAGAGTTGCTGCTGCAATTATGATTAAATCACACAGAAACTACTCTGATCATCTTTCATCACTACCCTGAAGAGTTCCAGTGCATGGCAATGACAGTGACAGAGAATGGTACAGGCAACTCAAGTCAGTTTTCATAAGGAATGGAGTTGTTTTTGGAGTGTAGTGTCTGGCTTGAGGAAACCATCCATTAATGAAGGGAGGCCAGATGTTCACCTAATTTTTTTAAAATATGTCTTTGTGTGCCATTTTCTTTCTCTGCAATCATACTGAGAAAGGAAGACCTTCAGCACTTTCTGGATGAAGGTTGTGGCAAAAATCTCAAGTCCAACCTGGTGGCTACAGTCATGACCACAGTGGGATAGAATATGCCTTAAAGGACACAGGATATAATCCTACCATGAAGAAAAAATATAGAAACAGGTGCTGGAAGTATCATAATTATTCTTTCCTTCTTACTTGCCTCATGTAAATGTTCATGATACAGCCATGGATACAGCCATGTATGGTTGCAATGTGTTGATCAAACCAAGTTCCTATTGCTTTATAATATACCCAACCGTACAAGAAGTGTAGCGCAGTGTTAAGAGAGCCTGCTCTAGAGCCGACCTGCCTTGGTTCAAATCACTCTTCTAAAGCTTGGTAATATCTGAATCTTGAGCAAATTAATTTCATAGGGAATCATGATTGCACCTACTTTATCTGGGTTCTTGTAAGGATAATATAAGGCATTTCGTATAAAATGTGTAGTGCTGTACTGAGTACATAAGCAGTGAAAAGAACAGGCTTAAGCTCAGGTCTGTGAGAATCCAGGGCTTATGCTGTCATTATCGGTATAATTAGAAAATTACCTGCTGTGGATTGAATGTTTGTGTCCTTCCAAAAATCTTATGTTGAAACCCTAATCCCAGTGTGATGAGTAACTGGGTCATGAGAGTGGGGCCCTCATAAATGAGATTATAAGAAAGACTTGAGAGACATGATCTCTCCACCACATGAAGATGTAGTAAGAAGGCAATGTTGGGATAAGGAGCCTCACCTGACCCTAACCACGCTGACACCCTGGTGATTTCAGGCTTCCACACCTCAGAACTGTGAGAAATAAATTTCTGTTGTTTCAGCTATCCAGTCTGTCTTCAGCTTGAGCTCAGATGGGATCTAATTGAAATGATTAATTTATCTCTAAAGTCCCTTAAAACTCTGGCATTGCATCATTTGCCTTTCTTGGCTATCTAGGAACAAGAACTTTTCCTAAGCTGTCAAGTCACTAGCAACATGATATCAAGTCACCTGAGAAAAGTGGTGAGAAGATTCTTAAAGTTTTAAAATCATTACAGCTAAACTAAAAAAAAAATCCTATCAGCAAATAAAAAATAATCAGCAAAATATAATTAATCATCCACATTATTTTGACAATATACAAACTCTAATATAGTTCATAAGTTTTTGTTTGAAATAGATTTCTAGACAGTGTCTAAATTGTCAAGGTATAAGAAAAATTTAAGAAAAAAGTTGGTTTTCATCATTATTAGTCACAGACACTAACTGAGACCTGTCCAGTCCACAATTATATTTTAATACTATAATGCATCATGCTTTATGACTAGTTGTATATGTGTCTGTTTCTCCACTAAATTTGTAAACAACTTTAAGGACAGGGACTACGGTTTTGTATATAAAGCACTTAGCGTGAGACACTCAATAAATTATTAGCCACTCAGTAAATGCAGAAGGAAGGGAGAAAGGAAGAAAGGAAGGAAGGGTACATCCCAGGATTTTATGTTATTATACCAACTATAAAACAATGCTCCCTGCATTCTAAATTGAAAGACAAGCTGGAGCATTAAAGGCAAATAGTGATACAAGTTATCTTAAAAATAAATAAAATGGATAAGAAGTTCTGCTTTATTTAAATCAAAGAGGCAGTTGAAGTGGGGCACAAAGACTTCATGAAGAAAATGGGAGTTTTTTGGATGAGATAAGTGGAAAAATCTTTCCCAATAAAGAGAAGAAAAATGTGAGCAATAAATATTAGCTTTCTGATGCTGCTGTAACAAATTACCACAAACTTGATGCTTAAAACAAACACAAATGTTTTATCTTACAGTTTTGGAGTTTAGAAGTCTAAAACGAGTCCCATTAGGCCAAAATCAAAGTGTCTGCATTCTTTTCTGATGGCTTTAAAGAGAATGCAGTTTTTCCCTTTTCTTTCTTTGAAAGGTTGCCCTCATTCCTTGGCTTGAGGGTTCTTTCTGTCTTCAAAGCTAACATTGGCTAGTTGAATCTTTATCACATCTTATCAGTCTGACACTGACTTTCCTGCCTCCCTTGTCCACATGTAAGAACCCCTTGTGATTACACTGCATCCATGTAGACAATCTGGAAGAGTCTCCCTATCTTAACGTCGGATGATTAGCAACCTTAATTCCTTTTGCTACAGTAATTGCTCTTTGCCATGTAAACTAACTTATTCACAGGTTCTAGGTAGAGTCGGACACGACTAAAGCGACTTAGCAGCAGCATCAGCAGGGATTAGGATGTAGACATCTTTGGGAGGTCATTATTCTGCCTACCACACAGATCACTGTGCATCTAGCACGTATGGGAAACAATATGATTCCACAGGAATTTTAAGTGTTAAATGTATGCTTGAGTGAGTTTACAAGGCTCAGTTAGTGTGAGCATGGTTTTGAAATGTTGAATGCCCAACAAAGGGATTTAGACTATTTCTTTAGGTAATAATTCTCTCTGTGGTGTTACTACTAATATCTCCCATCACTTTCTATTTGTTGTACATTAGAAAATGATATGCACATTAGGAAATATCCTAACTTTTAAAGATAATTAAGACTTCACTGGATTTTTTTTGAATGACTAATAAGAAACCAAAAAATACATTTTAGAAGTAGCTCAATCAATTTACTCTTCAAACTTTGAAAGCAAAGAAGTAATAAAACATAAAAAAGTATTTTTAAAAGTCTAGTTGCAGATGGTTCTGGAGTTGACTCCTTATATTCTAATCCAGACACACAGATATAAGAGCAGCAAGATATGTGAACACATGCAAGTCAAAGGTAGGTATTTTTGCCTTGCACTCAAAACAGGCAACAGAACATGAATGTCCCAAGCAAAAATGTGTAAGAGGACAAAGAATGCAAGAAGTCTCATGGTCAGATTGTTGAATGGATTCAGGGAGAAGGCGCCCAGAGAAGAAAATAGAGCAGAACCCATGGTAACCACTTCTTAGAGACAGAAAGATGTGCAATCATTTTAGATACTTTATGAAAGACAGCAAAGTTTAGTTAGAATTTAAATGTGGGATGGAAAAGAAGGTTACAAAGAAATTCTTAGAGTCTTTGGATGGTAAAGATTCCATATGTGCATCAGTGTTGCCAATTATTCTAGTGTATTAGGCTTTCTTTCCTTGATGATACTGCTGTTATCTTCTAGCAACACTACATACCACAAAAGGGTGTGGGGGTTCAGCTGGATTTCCCGTACCATACTACACAGAGAGGTGTTGTACGTTGTTTATATACATTAAATTGTCTCACCTTTACTTATTTTTTTATGACTACTTTCTGTCAAGCCATTTCCCTGAGTACTTTTCTAATTCCTTTTTATTTTTTCTTATTAAAAAAATGGTTTTGTTTGTTTGTTTTGGTTGCACTGCACGGCAACCCTTGCCCCATTCAGTGGAAGTGTGGAGTCTTCACCACCGTGCCTCCAAGGAAGCCGCACCTCTCCTTTCCTTTTTCCCCTTGACTCTCCAGGGGAGAAGAGGTTCTAAAATTACCTTTAAAATTACCATGATATATATTCACTTTTAATCCATTATCTCCCAGCTTTCCCTTTCTTGTTTCTTAGTTACTTCTGTATATGATAGGAAATATAGGCATTCATCAAGGTAGAAAGCACTTAGCATTAGAAAGAATCAGGAAAGACAAAGGGAAGGAAATACAACCACCTGTGTTTCCAGTTACCAGCAGATGCTTCCATTTATTTTAAGCGCTCTTATTCAGTTAACTGTACAAATTCTTAATCATATAAATGTGATAGTGTTCCAATCTGATGCTCTTGATTACCCTTGTCTTCCAGTTGATTTCACACGCCTCTTGCTTCTGGTATCACTTTCCTATGAATGCTATGTCTGGAGCTCCCTGAACTCCAAGTGATACCTGATAAAGAATACAGCCTGTTGCAGAGTTTATCTTTTTTGTTTTGTTTTATATTTCACTGTGACATTGCAGTACATTTCTCTGAGTCAGCAGCACCGTGGGCTACTCACTGGTTATAGCTCCATGAATGCTTACTTTCTTTCCATCTTTGCTTTGTGCAGTCATCTGGTCACCATTCATTCATGCCTGGAGTATTACAGTGAGAAAGATTACCAGGCTTCATCTGAAGTCTGCTTTACATGCTGCTGCTGCTAAGTCGCTTCACTTGTGTCTGACTCTGTGTGATCCCATAGACGGCAGCCCACTAGGCTCCTCTGTCCCTGGGATTCTCCAGGCAAGAACACTGGAGTGGGCTGCCATTTCCTTCTCCAATGCATGAAAGTGAAAAGAGAAAGTGAAGTCGCTCAGTCATGTCCGACTCTTAGTGACCCCATGGACTGAAGCCTACCAGGCTTCTCTGTCCATGGAATTTTCCAGGCAGGAGTACTGGGGTGGGGTGCCATTGCCTTCCCCGCTGCTTTACATAGACCTTTAATAAATCAAATGAAGGAGTACGTCTTGGTGAGAATATCCATGATGATGGAGATCAAAGACTCAGAGCCTTGCCTGTATTTCAATCATTCTGAAAATAACAATAGTCCCTGGTGATTCAGTGGTAAAGAATATGCCTGCCGATTCAGGTAACTCAGGAGACACAAGTTCAGTCCCTGGGTCAGGAAGATCCCCGGGAGAAGAAAATGGCAACCTATTTCAGTATTCTTGCCTGGGAAATTCCATGGCCAGAGGAAGCTGGTAGTCTACAGTCCATGGGGTCACAAAGAATCAGATACAACTGAGACTGAGCACACACACACACAGCACAACAAAATGCTGGAAAGAGGGAAGAGTGGCAAAACTAGGCTTAAGTAAATTTTGCCTGAAATTTCAAAAACAGCCATTTGTCTTTGAAGTTGACTCCATTGTATATATATTCTTTCTCACAGTGGCCCATACTGTTTAGTCAACCTTATTTTTTAAAGTTAATTCATAAGGGAAAAGAAATGAATGAAACAAAATTTAAAAGCCAAGTAGTGATTCAATATCATGAATGCCCCTGGACATAGCCCTTGCTCTTATACTGCAGCTCTGGTTGCTTATTTCCAGTTGAGAGTAGTTATCCTGAACCACTACTGATTGTTTTCAAAATCTTAATACATGCTCTTGTAAAGAAGGGTACTTTGGCTTCATTTTCTTTCGTAACTAACATAGAAGAGGCAGAAAATATCTGCCACTTAGTAGGCCTCTCACCTTGCATCCCAGTGTGGACCGCAGACCAGCAGCCTTGTCATCCCCATGGAACTTCCTAGAAATGCAGGGTCTCAGGCCCCACCCAGACCTGCCCAAACCAAATCTTCATTTTAATAGACTCTCCAAGTGATCTGTGTGCACACTAACATCTGAGAAGAATTGCTATAGAACAGCATCTGAGAGACACTTTTTGTCATAGATATTTAATGTAATTCATAATCACCAGGAGGTAATATGTGAAAGAGGGAAAAATAAATAATAATTTGAGGAGGCAGTAGGATTACACTTCATACACATATAGTCAAAACTTCCTTCTTCCAAATTGACTTTGAACTCTGTAAACAAAAACATAACTGAATGCCAAAGGGAAAAAAAATAAATGCTCTTAGAAGGTTTTATTCCTTACCATTTTCTCACTTTCCTTTTATGTTGTTTATACTAATAATATTTCTATATCTTATTAGTGATCTAGTTTATTTTGATCATATTAAGAGGGAAAAAAGTCTCACTCAGGCATTTCCCAGCAGGTCTTTGAGGCTGTCTGGACAATCTCCCCTACAGCCTTCTTGAGGTCTTCTTAGTTCTTGAGAGTTCTTAGTCTTGGTTGAGAGTCCTTAGTTCTTAGTCTTCCCAGTTCTTGAGAGCTTCCAGAATCCATGTATCTCACTTGCAAAAAAGAAGTAAAGCACATTTCAGACTTTGTTAAAACCACTTTTGAAACATTCTACTTGGTTTTATGTACTATACTACCTTGAAAAACATTTGTGACTTCAACGGAGATGAGCTAGGAACTATCAAAATTATTAAAATATTTGAGGATTATAGACTCCCAAGAAAAAGATTGGAAGCCCATGTGGTTTGTTTAGAGAAATGAAGCCAGGGGGAGGCCTGAGACACATGTTCATCACCACAGCCTACAGCACAAAGCTTTACAGCTCATGAACATCAAACACAACCATTAGTCACTGTGGCCGGAAATTGAAATTCTAATCACAGAAATGGATACAGTATTAACCAGAACACTAAATAACCCTTGGTAAAGATGGCACAGGCTTACACTCTAGACATGATTCATAACTGTTATCACACCTCCCAAATGCAGTTACAATGAATATTTATCCTACTGAGTTTCTTTTAACACATATTTTGTCATTTTTCTATGGTCTTTCACATGTCAATCATTTTTCCCACCTCTCCCCACCTTTGTATCATTAAATCCCTGGATGGCATCACCAACTCAATGGACATGAGTTTGAATGAACTCCAGGAGTTGGTGATGAACAGGGAGTCCTGGCGTGCTGTGATTCACGGGGTCACAAAGAGTCAGACACGACTGAGCAACTGAACTGAACTGATCTCTCCCCTGGGGCCACTCTCCAATACTCTCTCCAATACCCTGTCTCTGACTTCCTACTTCTCATGCAAAGCATGAATTTCCAGAGTGGGACCTAATTTAAGGACAAGGAGTTTGACTTTTCAGTTTTTCTTATAGATCTCAGGAAAGTAGAACCAAAATTTCAGTTTAGATAAATTATCGATTGTGATATCTTATAGCTTAAAAATATCATTAAAAAATTTTCAGCACATTATTGCTTATTTAATCTTATTTTATCCTTACAAATAAGATAAAAGGCATGGTGGATAAGGTTGTTATTGGTACCATACCCTTTTGTAAGTGGGCTTCCCTGGTGGCTCAGATGGTAAAGAATATGCCTGCAATGCAGAAGACCTGGGTTCTGTTCCTGGGTTGGAAAGATCCCCTGGAGGAGGACATGGCAACCCACTCCAGTATTCGTGCCTGGAGAATCCACATGGACAGAGGAGCCTAGCAAGCTACAGTCCATAGGGTCACAAAGAGTTGGACATGACTGAGTGACTAAGCACTCACCATTTGTAGATAAATCTCTAAGTTTGAGGCAAAGCTCAGTAGTGAGACTTAAATACAGTTTTTGTAACCCTAAGGCATTAATAGTAGTCTTGAAGGACTTCTTGGATATTTCAGCATTATAGTTATTTTTGAAGAAGGTGACACACCTGTGAACATGAAATTATGAAAAAGGTACCACCACTTACAATCTTTGAAATCAGAAATAAGTGTCCCCGGTAGTCCAGTGGTTAAGACTCTGCACTCCAAATGCAGGAGGCATGGATTTGAGCCCTGGTTGGGGAGCTAAGATCCTGCACGTGGCATAGTGTGACCAAAAAAAAAAAAAAAAGAAAGAAGTTCTGAAATCCCAGAAAGGTTTCAGTCAGAGGATGCCATGGTCACATAGCAAAACATCAAGTCATGGAGAGAGCAGGGAGGGGAAGCCAGGTGGAGAAAATCAAATCTTCCAGTCATTTTGTTCTCAACCCCTGTGTTATTGGACTCTTTTTATTTTATTTTTATTTTTTTGCAGGTTAACTGTCAGCGATAGGAAACTTAGCATTAGCTAGATATCTGAGAACCAGGACAGAGGTCTGAGGATGCTAGCTAAAACCCTGGTTTTTCTCTAAATGTTCAAAGAAAAGTAATAGAAGACATCGTAATGCACAGTGAAGACTCAGAATGAGGTGGGGAAGGCCAGACAGGTTCCAGTGCCTGAGAAAGGACCCAGGGGCTGGTACAGAGATTCTCTCCTCTGCTCTTGCTCTGGCTGCTAAAACATATTTGCAGAGTGAATAAGGGAATGATTGGTTGTAGTTTAGAAACCTGTTGTGAAATCACACTATGAATCTGTCAGCTCAGCCTCCTTTCTACCTCCCCCCACCTCGCCTCTCCTCATCTTGCCCCGCCCCTCTCCTCCCTTCCCACGTGATGGTGGAAATATGTGCTGCCTTCTATGGTCGGTCTGTAGACCAAGTCCTTTTTCCTACTTGCTGGCATGATTCCTCAAGATTAGTTAAGGCCAAAGTTATTACATTTCTATGTCTCCTGAAGGACACTGTAAATTGTTAGAGCTTCTTCTACTTAGACTACCTTAAACAAAGTTGAAAGACCTGTTTTTCCTCCTTTGCTCATTGTGAATTGCATTTGAATTGCATTTTTGAAACCCTGGGTGGTTGTGTGTGTGTGTGTGTGTTTATACATACTATATCCGCATTTGAACTGATGGAGAGAAAAGCCCAGGACAAAATGAATAAATTCCCTCAACAGTCTCAAATTTTTCTTCAAATATAGAAACTGGGTGGGAGTTAATAAGTATTTAAAGTACTTGCAAAATACCTTAGTGAGAAGACTTTGATTAATTAAAATGAAGTTTTGTGAGAATCTAATCTAAAATTGAAATGAATGTGTATTTCTGTTTTTATTTTTTTATGTACATTCTCTAGAATGACTAGAAATATTTAATATTGTTAATATTTTTTAAGTCATGTATAATAAAGGCTTAGCAGCCTATCAACTAGAACAGCCATAAATCCACAAGATTTTTACAGAGCCCCCAGAACACTAGAAATTCTTCAAGATGATCCAGGTTTCTAAAACATTATGTTTCCAAATCTTTTTTCTTGATCTTTAGCATTGTGGTTATCAGTTCTTTTCTTTATAGCTGCAAACACACAACAAAGTTTGATATTTCAGAAATCCATTGGAACAAGCTGTTTGATTTTGTTAATTCTCATGACATTTCTTCCGTACAAGAAGAGAACTATGCTACTTTCCTCTTCATGGGAAATTAGGTTGACTCACATGCTTGGGAAAAAAAAAAAAAAGAGCTTATTTTGTAAGTCTATCTTATAATTTCCTGTTTGTAGCATATTAAGTACTGATATTAAGACTTAGAAGAATCTTTACAAGTCACATAAATGAGACCTCTTTGCTCTATGAGTCCTCTGGGTACAGATCCTCCCCATTAGCCCCTTCTCCCCTTCCCTGGTATAGTAATCACTGAATGATGTAAGGGGAAAATCATAGGTTTAAAGACATGCTCTTCTAAAGTAACTATCTGAAAGATAAAAGAGATGCTAGCCTGCAAAATGGAACATAGCCACCTTTTAGACTTGTGAGGGATAGTAGTTTCAGTTCAAGTGCTAGCATCTCATCAGTTTGTCCCAATCTCTTGAACCTGTAGTTGAGCCAAAATTCTCCTGAGCCAAGCTTTCTCGCAAGATTTCCTGTACTTCCTGTTTCTATGTGAGCCAGAAATACCATGAGAATGACCTTCCTTGTGGTATTTCTGCACTTCTACCATGGAATGAAGATAATCCCATATTGGGGAGAATTTTTGTTTTTAATTGTACAGCATTTTTAATTTCCAAATATTCTAATGAAGAAGATTCCTCTTTGAAAATGAAAACTTGAGATGACATTTTCCTGGCCTTAATTTATTTTGACTATGAAGTATTCATGTTCAATGATTCAACATTTTGTAACTCCTCTAAGGTATTTTTAAATGGAAATATGTAAAATTATCTAGAGAATAGAGTGGAAACTTACATCCTAGGATTTTTTTAAAAAGGCATTCTGAAAGGAACAGGCAATGAAGAGTTATATTCTTAATACATTAGTGTATGTAACATATTATATCATATATTTGTTTTCTTTGTTCTTAACCCCTTTGTTCCAAGGGTCAGGATATCCTGATGCTAAGTACTATTACAAAATAACTGAACAAAAATAAAAATAGTCAAACACTTAGGAAACTCTTCGGTTGTTATGTCAAGGAAGTTTGTGACTGAGGAGTGAGTATAAGACACTATTCAGGAAATATGCTAATAGAGGACAGCAGCCTACATGTGCTTATTAAATAAAATTGTCTCAATTCTACAGAGCTTGAATGCCCCCAACCTGATGGAAGGGCAAGATAAGAACTGGGAGGGCTGTCAAAAATGGTAGAACTGTCAGACTGAGGCTTAAATCCCTTCATCTCTTAACAAAGAGGGAAGTTAAAAAAGGCACATCTTTCTCATAAGTCGCTCGTTGATTCCTAATTGGGTTGTATGAATATCTGGTTGTTACAGGAAGAGCTGCTTGATCAATATTTTAATCATGAAACTCACAAGCAGCAGTGTCCTAAATGTGTTTTGTTGTTTCTTTTCCTTAAGGATGTTGACCCTTCTTTACCCATTATGAAAGGTTTGTCAGCATACTTTTCCATCCAGAAAAAAGAAAAGCCACTTAATTCACCATAGAAAACTAAGCTTCTCACCCATGGGTTTAGAGGAATAATCATAATAACAATAACAACATGACAGTAGCTTTTGCTAGTTTCAACTTTTAAAACACGAGGTGAGGGAGATAAAAATAATACACACCCTACAATGGTCTTTATCCTCTCCCCTAAAGAAACAGCAAATGATCGTGTGATAAAACAGCCCCAAAGGAAAGCAGAATAGGAGCAACAGATTGTACATCAACAAAATAAAATGCCAAGCAAAATAAAGCCCTTTGCAATGCTGAGACATGAAAAGGAAAGATGGGATTGTTACAATGACCTCCCCAAGAAAATAGGAGTTAGCCACATGAATGTCCAAGTTCAAATTGCTCCTACCAACCCAATTTGCTGGCAAAATACCACCTCACTTTCATTTGTGTCAGGGCTTTTCACACTAGCTCCAGGGGACAACCCCTCTGCTGTGCGAGTTCTCACTTCTAGGCTGAGCGCCTCCATCTCTGAACCTCAGGATCCAAGACAGGCGGCCCCTGATTGTCTTCAACTCAACCACTGTCAGGTGGGGGGTGCCATTTGTGGCCCAAATGTCATGTCCCCAGCGCTCTATCTCTGGAAAGTGAATCTTCAACACTTTCTTTTTGCTGTCATGTATGTCCCCAAGGATCTGCTTTAAAATTATTATCCTATCCCAAGCGATGTGTCCAGACTTTGCAACCTCACCGCACGTTTGCATGAGGATCTGGATGCTTCCCCAAGTCACTTCTTTCAAAGTTAGCTCTGGAATGTGATTCACTGTTATTTCCCTTCCAGCCAAAGGGCAGCTGAGGTTACAAAGGGATTGGACTAATAGTCCAAAATTCAGTTAAGTTTGCTGAGAAGCAAGTGACAGTGGAGAGGGAGAGTTATGGGGGAGGGGAGTGTGTGAACTGTGGTCCTGGGGAGCAACCCAAGACCTTTCGAATAACCCCAGCTCAGTGCAGACTGTGGTGGACCGGCAAGGTGGCCCCCAGCCAGACCTTCCAGAAAGGAACAGCTGCGAATCGGTCCTGCCAGTGCTCAGCCTCCCCTGTTTTCTCCTTGAGGGCGGGAGCTGGGGAAACTTCTAGGTTTCCTGCACCACGAGGGTGACTCCTTACCTGACACCTTCAGGTAACTGGCCTCTGGAGTACCCCTCTGAGAGGCTGGCAAAGGGGAGCCCCCCACCTCTTGGCGTGAAGTCCTTAAGGACTAAACAAGCCACTTGACAAACTTTGACAAGCACCAAAAGAGAACTGAGAACAAATAAATCGGAAGAAGATAAAAAGCAAAGGCTAAAACCTCAGTGGCTTTTTTTTCCCCCCTCTGCTGTCGTTCCAGCTGTAGCCTGGGATTAATTAAGTGCTGCGAAGTCAGTGCCTGAGAGAGAAGGGGGGAAAATGCTTTCTCTCTCTAAGGGAGGACAGGAACCGTTCTCACCAGTGAGAAACCTTGGGAAGTGAGTCGCTCTCGTCGTCAGTGTTTGTGGAGGGACTGGAAGGAAGGACAGGGGGGCCGTGCCAGGCTGGAGGAGGCTTGCCTTTCCGAAGCTGGAGAGGATTTTCCGGGGCTTCGCCTTCCCCTGCCTGGGAAGAATTTCCCCTCTGGTAGCAGCAGCCGCCGCCGCGGCGGCAGCAGCAGCAGCAGCAGCAGCCCGACCTCCTCTTCTGGGGACCAGGGCAGAATGCCTGTGCTCGAGCGCTATTTCCACTCGGCAGAGCTGGGCAGAAGGTGGACGGCCCCAGAAGGTGAGCTGCCCGCCCCCCTGGGCAGCCGGCCGGGGTGCCAGCAGGGGCCGCTGCCCTGGGACTTGCCAGAGATGATCAGGATGGTAAAGCTGGTCTGGAAATCCAAAAGTGAGCTGCAGGCAACCAAACAGAGAGGCATTCTGGAGAATGAAGATGCTCTCCACAGCATTCCAGGTAAATGGACTGGGAGGTGTGAGAGGTACCAGGGCCAAGTCTGAGGACTTTCAAGTCCCTTCCTTGGAGAGCCCAAGATATAAAAATTGGAAAAGGAAGGAAGGCAAACTGTACAGCGTAGGGCCCGAGGGCTGTGATTAATGAATGTTTGCTCTTTTATTGAAATGCATCTTAAAATTAAGAGTGATGTGGCAGGAGGAGCATGAATAGAGGAAAATCAAGAAATCTGGGATCTGGGCTTAAGCTGTCATTTGATTGTCCCATGGCTTAAGTGAAATTTCCTAAGCTGCAGTCCTGATAAGGAAGGGAAGAAATTGGGCACTTTTTAATGTCTATCCTGTCTCTGCAATTTCTTGTTGCTAAGCCAGTTGTCTCTGAGAGAATATTCTTCTTAGGTTGCTTTTTTGTAATGCTTTATGCAAAGTAAAATATATTTTCTCATTTTCTCATGGTTTACATGCTGTAAACCATGTATTCATGTTTCCAGGAATGAGTTTGAACTGAAAATTTTTTATGTCGTGAGAAACTTAATAAACTGCCTTTCCTCAATTTCCCCTTTTGACAAATGACGATAATACAAATTTCCCCATTGATATTAGGAAAATTCAGCTCACAAATGTGGAAATGATGATTCATAGGAGCTTTGTCATGTTATAAGAATGTGCTGTGTTTGGGACAGTTGAGAAGAACTTTGCTATATTTTTAACAGTGAGGACCACACCACAAACACATCTAGGATCCCTTTCGAGGATCCCAAGAGACTCTGATAACACCGTCAACTAAAAAGGCAGGGTGTGCTTTTCCTTAGTGAATATGTTGGTAGATATTTGGAAAGTTGTGGTGCACTTTAGAAGAACGAATGTGAGCATGTGTTTATGCATTTGAAGTCTTGGCTAGCCCGATGCGTGGAATCCTGACATGCCATTGGTGGTGAGAGATGGGGAACTAGATGGAAAAGCTATACCAAAAATTACCTCTTCTTCTCATGGAAAGAGACTAGGAAATCAAAGCTCAGCTAATTTTGTTTTTAATCACTTATGCAGAAACTTTTTAAAGTTGCCTAATAATCTAAAGAGAACATTATTAAAAAATAATGCTCTGGGTAAGAGGAAAACAGATTTGAAAGGAATTAAAAACAAAAAGTGTTGGTCTCTAGTAAACAATGAATACTTAGGAAAGAGAAGGAAACCCATGAGACTGAGGTTTATGTGGCATTTGGGAGATGGATGCCCAAGGAAATGGGTCTTGGTCAGAAAAAATGAGGTAATGCTAAAGCCATCCCATATTTCATGTGAGTTCAAGAAAAATGGAAAAACCCACCTGGGCAGAAAACTTAACTATGACACTTCAACTTTAACCACTCTTGGTTTGTTTCAGTCTAGTGAATGATTAAAATGCATATTTCAAATTACAACTTTGGTAAAACTACTTAATCTAACAGATGTTAGTTTGTCTGTAGAGATATGTGTATATTATTATTTATATTATGTGCTAGTGGGCATCTAATTCCTGAAAAAGCAATACTATAGAGAAAAAACAAAAGCCCTACAACTTTTTATCACTTAAAGTTACATTTTTCTGGATGTTGTGAAGTTGAGCTAAATGAGTCTCAATGTGCCCGCGGGCCCCTAACCTCTTGCTCAGTGCAATATAGATCAGTGGCCATGCTGGTTCCCAGGGAGGCTGCTCCCTCCTCTGCTGGTACCCCCATCCTGCCTGCCAGGAAGCAAGATGTATTTCAGCACCTCCCCAAAAGCTGCCTGTTAGCCTTCTCTTCTTCCTTCCCTGCCTCTCCAGCCTCAAGGAAACGATGGACTCACAGTTTCTGACATGGACAGAAAGCCATTTTTCATCCGTATACGCAGCATGAGTCCATATGATGAAGCCCTAAAGGCGAGTTGCTTCACTTTCCAAATTGTCTTCGTCGTTCTCTCATCTTGTTGCTGAGGCTGTGTTTCCTCATCTCATCAAGTGCTCTGTACCATTCTCGCCCTACCAGCATGATGGTGAGGGACTCAGGAGCACGTGTAGATTATTTCCAAAAGTCTGGCATCTTTCTCTTTTTACAAGGACTTGGTTTAAACTGGCTTCAGGTTGTGTAGGGGGTTTAAGTAGAAGGTTCTTCAAAAAGCACCACGCCAACCTCATGCTCTCTTGCTCTCCCGTCTTTCTCAGATCTGACCCTAGCCTCAGAATCTTCAGACAATTTAGAAATACTTTGACAAAATGGAGTAATCTCTGTTCCTCCACAGAAATTGCCCCTGAGACTTACTTTATGCTTGGAATGTCTTTTTGACATAGGCAATTGAAAATTTTCATTAAACCTACAAAATCCAGCTCGCACATTCTTCTTTTCAGTGGCTTTTCTGCTCTCCGCCCCCCACCCCTAAATATTGCCCCACAGGCATCTATTCCCTCTCTTTCACTCTCTTTACCTGTAAGAACTTCACATATTGCATTTCTAGTACACAATGTTGGCCATGCTAGTAACAAAAAACAGGAAAGTTAAATACCATAACATTCTATGTGTATTTCATCTGCATGTGATAACAGATAAATAAGTTTACATTTCGAAAAGCCATGAAACTGCAGGAATTCTGAAGAGAATCAACAGTCTAGAGAACTTTAGAGACTGAAGTCACCGTTTCTTAGTAAGCTGAATTTAACAGTAAAAGTTCTGGCTTTTTCTTTTCCTTAGTGAAAGACATCATTATTTGTACTCGTACTCCTTAGTCAGGACTGGAACTTTGTTTCATATGTGAAATAGAAAAGTGCTATGAGATTTTGCTTAGGTAATAAAGGGAGAAAACAAAAGGATTTGTGGAAAGATAAATACATACATAAGTTTTCATGAGAAATATTTAAGATGAAGTACACTGAACTGTGAGTGATTGAAGACAGAGAGAAACAAGGTCTCCTGAAGAGAGCAAGCAAGTTCTACAGAGGAGGTCGTACATGGGAATATCTTTGCTAGAGACTAATGCAACTTTTACAGCAATGGGTTGGATTTTGTTTGTTTTTTAAGTCTTTATTTAACAGGAAAGGACCAAAGGGTAAATAGCACAGAAGTACTAATTTTTACTTTTTGGAGTATAATTGCTTTGCTAATGTTTCTGCTGTACATCAGCCTGAGTCAACTACATGTGTACACTTATCCCCTCCCTCGCACCTCCCTCTATGTCATCACAGAGCACTGAGCTGAGCTCTTTGTGCAATACAGCAGCTTCCCACTAGCTATCTATTTTACACATGGTCACCCTACTCCAGTACTCTTGCCTGGAAAATCCCATGGACGGAGGAGTTGCAGTCCACGGGGTCCGACACGACTGAGCGACTTCACTTTGAGTTTTCACTTTCATGCATTGGAGAAGGAAATGGCAACCCACTCCAGTATTCTTGCCTGGAGAATCCCAGGGACGAGGGAGCCTGATGGGCTGCCATCTATGGGGTTGCACAGAGTTGGACACGACTGAGGCGACTTAGCAGCATGTTTATGAATCAATGCTACTCTCTCATTTGGTCCCATCCTCTCCTTCCCACCCACTCCCCTCTACCCTCCAACTCCCATCCCCATGTCCAGAAGACTGGTCTTAAAAAGAAAAAAAAATAGGTTGGGGGAAGGAATGGGGATTGATAGGAGAAAGAGAGAGTCTCAGCTTCACACATCTCAGGGTGTGCTTCTAGGCATGGCCCCAGGAGCTGGACAATTGGCAGAGGCACTGCTTGCCCCAGAGAGGGACTCTGGAGTGTATCGGCATGCTCAGATTTGGAGTTTTATCTCAGTTCCTTAACTTGTACCCAGTATTTAATCTTATTAACACTCATTATTTTCCCTTTATGAAGCAAATGAAGGATGAAGCAAATGTCTAGTTAACACAAACGGGACAAACAGTAATTTAGAGACTAAACAACTTGTCCAGATTTTCACACTGTGTCAGAATCAGACCATCTCAATCTTCCCAACTCTAGTCCACAAAACTAATGTGATCAGGACACAAACTGGGTAATTTAAGTTTAAACCAAGACATTGTTTTATGGATTATACATTGATGACCAAACATGGGGGTTCGGGAGGCAAGATAAACCCTGGTCCAAGCAGAAAAAATAAAATTACCATGCAAAATAAGTCAAAGAATTGTGCCTCCTTTGCATTTTAAACTCATTTTGTGGGTTTCAGGTTTAAGTTAAGCTTCCAGTGTTGGGAAGATTCCCAGGGGGAGAGGCCCCATCTATTATCAGCAGAAAATAAGCTTTCAAGCATGGTAGTGAGAGCATGCCCAGAAGAGGGGAGAAGGGAGTGGGGAGAAGTAAGAAGGACAGAGAATAAATAAACTGTTTCTTAAATGCTGTAAGTGCAAATATTATTCTAATTGTGATTCTAGTCAGCAGCTTAAGACTAGACATCCCGTAGCAGGACTTGGTCTTAGTTGAATAAATAATTTGATTTCAGAATTCAACCAAATAACTGCAAGCTCTGTAGCTGTGGAACTTACCTTTCATTTTGATATCTATGGTCTAAATTTTACATTATGTTTTACTTATTCATTAAGCTTGTTTCCATTTCAATAACCTTTGGTTACAGAAATATATAAAACATACACCTCCCTCAAAAAGAAAAAAGCATTCATTTTCCCCATAGCCATTATAACTTGTCCTGTCTTCAAGGAGAATAAAAATATCAGAAATTTGCTTTATACTGAGCCCTGAAAATCGAATGACTTCAGAAGAGAAAATATCTAAAAACAATTCACTGATTCCAGAAAGTAAAATTCAAATTGACAAAGGGGCTATTTTTAAATATCTCAAGTATCAAGCATGATATACATTAAATATGTTGAAGACTGAAATTTTTATTATTATAAAACAAGGAGCATTTATTAGACTGTAATATATACCAGGGACTGTGCTAAGTGCCAAAGATTCACGGAGCAATCAAACTTAATAGAAGAACAATTATGAATTTATGAATCAGAATTCCATCTAGAGCTTCACTTTGAAAACAAGCATTTGTTAGTTTAAACCTCTATGTCAACTCAAAGTATTGGCTATAAAAACTGGCCAGTAAAATTCAAAAACTCTAGTAAAAAATTCAAGCATACTTTCAAATACTCCTCATTATTAATGATTTCATTCAAAGCAGGACAAATTGCTTTGATCAAAGAATGAATTAGTCTTAATGGTAGATAACTTGACGTTAATCTGTAACATTTTTCTGTGTTCTTGTAGACATTAGCCTCCTCTCAATCTGCTGTTGTTGTTTAGTCGCTAAGTCATGTCTGACTCCTTTGTGACCCCAGGGATGGTAGCCCATCAGGCTCCTCTGTCCATGGGATTTACCAGGCAAGAATACGGGAGTGGGCTGCCATTTTCTTCTCCAGGGAATCTTCACAACCCAGGGATCAAATCCACGTCTCCTGCATTGGCAGGCAGATTCTTTACCACTGAGCCACTAGGGAAGGCCACGCAATCTCTAGCTACTGGATAATAATCATTGACGAGTCAATCCAGTCTTTAAATGTGAATGCAAAATTGAATGAAAACTGGGACACATCATCTCACTTTGAACTAAACCGGTTCTTCATCTGACTTCCTAGTTTTCATGAGTGGCATCACGTCTGCAGAAACCCAGATTCAAAACTTCTCCCTTCAGCTCTATAAGTCCAGTTGGCGCCAAGTCCATAAAATAAGTTAAGAGTACCAGGGTGTCATTGTAGTGTTGAGATATTTAAAAGTTTAAGACCTGCCTCTCTGTTGTGAACTGTGTAAACTGTACAAATTACTTCACTTTTCTGCGCCTCCATTTCCCCTCCTTTAAAAAAGAGAGTTAAAACAGCAACCTCTGCAAAAGTGAGGATTAAATGAGATGATATAAAAAAGTACCTGAAAAGAGCCTATATCCTACCCCATGCTCAGTAAGTGTTCACTATCATAATTGTTGATATTGCTGCTATTTCCTCAACAACTTACATCCATTGCTTTCTTTCTATTCCATTACATGACCTTGAGCTAAACCTCAGGTTGTTTGGTCTATTATCTTCCAATAGCCTCCAACGCCTCCAATAGCCTTCCAATAGCCTCCAGCGCCCCTTCTTTGTCCTCAGTCATTTAGATAAATAACATCAAAAGAAAAATCAGAATACACCCCCCTTTCAAAATCATTCAGTGATTTTCCATTGCCTATGAAGATAATCCAAATCCTATTATTCTGCATCCAAAGCTCTCCACACTCGGAAACTAGCTCACTTTCCCCACCTTATTTGTCATTATTGCCCTCTAAGCCCTTGTATTCCACTGTGACAGGACAAGTATCCCACAGCCTCCAACTTGCTTTCTGCTCATCATTGCAAATGCCTAAGATTACTTTACTTGCCTCCATATCCCCAATTCCTGTCATCACTGAAGACCACACTCATGTGTCATACCCCCGACAAAGCCTCTCCTGAGGTCACCGAGGAAGTATGCCTTTCTCTTCTGAAATCTTACTGAACTTTCTTTGTATTTATTTCACAGGCAGATCGCTTTTTTATTTTATTATAATTAATGTGTATTTTCTTCCTCCCCTCCTAGATTTTCAGGTTTCTGAGAAGCTAGAGAACATTCTATTTTTTTTGTGTTCTTCCTAGCATCTTTCACATGTCAGCTGCTCAATACACTTTGATAAGTGAAAAAAAGGAAAATTATCAGAAGGAATAAAATAGCTTACAAGTTGCCATTAAATGCATGAATGAACTTTTTTTCTAGGCACAGATTACTTAAGAAATATGAATTCTAGCTCTTCCTTTTAATGGAATTATTTTTAAACTTATGTTCTGGCAGAAGATCAGGATTAGTCATTACAGCTTTTAAAGGAAAAGAAAAGAATACACAAGAGTGAATTTCAAAACCATTAAAAAGGTATAAAGTATGTGCAGAACTCATATGAGACAGTTCTCTTTCATATAGAGGAGTTGTCATGTACTTATAATTATCAAATTTTAGAGTAAATGCATGTAAATTATGCCTGCTTTTTTATACTTTTAGAATAATTACTCTGTTCATGAATCTGGGAACATTTTACATCAACTAAAGTTTCAAAAGTTGCTTCTTTTACAGATAACACTCTGTATATTCCTCAACGTAATTTCAAAAATAGAATGCGGAACGTGTGTTTACCCGGTTCTACAAATGAGCTTTTGAGGGGATGAAGCTGAATGAAGGATGTTATTCCCACGTCCTCTGCTCTTTGCCTAGAAACAGCTTCTTTTTTCTTTTTTTCTCTCTCTCTTTTTTAAAACAAGGCTGGTTTCACTGGACAGCAAAACATTGACTTTTGTATCTAATTTCTAGAAGGAAAACAGTAGAAACTTTATTGTTAAAAGACCGAAAGCTCCAAGTCATTTATTAGCTCACAGAAGTAGCTGAAAGTGTGTGCTCTCTTCTATTACGGGATTATTTTCTCTCTTTGATTATCAGTACACTTCCAAGTACATGGTAGGTACATATTACCATATCAAAAATATGATACAGAGCAAAGCTCAAAGTACTTGTGATTTAACATAGTGCACTAGCATGGATGTACTCACAATGTGGACCTTGTTCTTTGTTTTTCTGTTTATGTCTCTCGGCCTTTCTATGTATTTGTGTTTAGAATTGACTTTAATCTCTGTGTGTGTGCTCCGTTGCATTGGATTCTTTGCATTGTGACCCCATGGACTATAGCCTGCCAGGCTCCTCTGATGGGATTTCCCAGGCGAGACCACTGGAGAGGGTTGCCATTTCCTCATCCATGGGATCGTCCTGACTCAGGGATCGAACCCGTGTCTCCTGCATTTCAGGCAGATTCTTTTACAGCTGAGCCACTGGGAAAGCCCTAAAATATTAAGAGGTCACTTCAAGAGTTTGGATTTGTATCTGTATACTTGTCTCAAATTTCCTCAAACTACAAACTTACCAGAGACCCTTGCTTCAGAGTACTTCTCACCTAAAACAATACACATGGCATGGTATTTTATAAATTATAAAGTGAGCCCCTGTCCTGAGCATTTTGTTATTACTATATGTGCTTAGTCACTCAGTCATGTCTGACTCTTGTGACCCCATAGCCTGTACCCTGCCAGCCTCCTCTGTCCATGGTATTTTCCAGGCAAGAATACTGGAATGGGTTGCCATTTCCTTCTCCAGGGATCTTCCCAACCAAGAGATTGAACCTACATCTCCTGCATTGGAGTCAGACTCTTCATCAACTGAACTATGAGAGAAGCCTTCTATTACTATAGAAGAATCTATAGGTTACCATCTTCATCATTAGTAACAAGATAAAACCTAAAAGTCAGCCTTGTGTGCAACTGAAAAGCATAATCAACAAGACAAAGCAGGGTTTAGTTGTATATGGTCTTAAAAGTGAGTCCAAGGGGCCATGCCTACTCCAGAAAACAAAATCCCTGCAGATAAAAAGATAAATTTTGAAAGATATTGAGTAGCATGCTATTGCATGTACCTGGTAGTAGAAATTGGAAGGTGGAAAAGCCAAAAAATTGTAAAATAAACTCAGATGAGAGATGGAATGAATGCAGATCTTTGGTCAAGGTATTGAAAAAGAAAATTAAAGTCAAGGGTAATAAGACATATAATGTAATCATTAGAAGTTTCCCATTGAATCCCCAAATGTTCCTCAACCTCTGGAATTAAAGCCAAAGCACAAGATTCTCTTTCTTGCTTCCTTCTCCATCTTTTTTTTTTTTTTTTTGGCATGGCACACAAATATTAATATCTCACAGAAATCTATAGACTTGATGAGCACTTCATAAAACCCCAGAACATACTCATTTAGAGGATCTCTGACAAAAATTTCATTCAAAAATTAGAATTTTCTGAAGAAAATGACTGAGAAAGAAAAGAGAAGGGAACAGGTAAAGCCAATCATAGGGCACCAAGGAGAAGGGAGAAAGATGAGGTCACTGCAGAAAAATTGGATCCAACTATAAGAAAGTGTTAGTCGCTCAGTTGTGTCCAACTCTTCGTGACTCCATGGACTGTAGCCTGCCAGGTTCCTCTGCCCTTGGAATTCTCCAAGCAAGAATACCGGATGAACTGGGTTGCATTCCCTCCTGCAGGGGATATTCCCAACCCAGGGATCGAACATGGGTCTCCTAAATTGCAAGCAGATTCTTTACCATCTGAGCCACCAAGGAAGTAGCTAAACATAAGAAGCATGATCAAAAACACATACAGAAATAAAGAGGAAACCAGTCACTGTTAAAAACATTTGTCTCAGGGACCTCACATTTCTACATTCAAAGGTAAAATAAATGCACCTTGTTTCTTTTCTTCCTCGAAACAAATCTTCCTCTTGAACCCACCCTAATGAGGGGTAAAAAAATTTGAATTCGTTAACAAGGTGGTGGCCAGTTTCTTCTGGATGAAGTGACTTCTTTTGGATAAATACTTCCCTCCGCTTGCTCCTCTCCAGGGTGCTCTCTGGTGGCTGTGTCTCAGGTTCCCACACATTCATCTGAACGTTTCAACCACATGCAAGGCAAAGCGCCGATCTGAGACAGGGAACCATGTCCATCTGACCACTGGGCCCTGTCTGATTGTCCTCCCTACAGTTCTCCAGCGTGTCAGGAGCAGATGGCCTTACTCTGTGCCATAGCACCTTTCCCAAGAGGAGGAAGCTTCTCTGTTGAAGAGACAAGAAAACATATCCACAGCCTACCTCTCAGTGTTAGTGAGATCTGATAAATGAGAGTGCCAGAGGTTAAAGCGTCTGCCCGTGATGCGGGAGACCCAGGTTCGCTCCCTGGTTCAGGAAGATCCCCTGGAGAAGGAAATGGCAACTCAGTCCAGTATTCTCAACTGGAGAATCTCATGGACAGAGGAGCCTGGTAGGCTAAGTCCACGGGGTCGCAAAGAGTCGGACATGACTGAGCGGACTTCACTTCACTTTATCTTTTCACAAAAGCCAATTCTTAAGATCATTGTTCTGCCACAAACCCACACACATACACACACACAAATAAAAAGTCTTACTCTGATGAAATGATGAATAGTGACTCCTTCTTTCTCTTTTCCCTCTTGCTACAGTATTCCTAACTGTACCCAGTGGATGCCTCTGGTGAGGTGGATGGGGAAGATACACACAAGAGAGGGCAAAAGAAAACTCACATTGATCTATTTCCAAAAATGTGATCTCCTTTATGCACTGGTTGTGCTACCGTGTGCTGAGCCCTATACTTGAGAACTGCCTGCTCAATATTATTTATTTTAGTTACATTCCTACGCATGTGCTGAGTCCAATCATTCTCCCCGTTCTACTCCCCTCTCTCTTTCTCTTAAAATATGCTCGTGCATTTCAGCAACCATCTCAGGACTCTGACACAGAAAGGTTCAACTGAATGACCATAATGCATGAAACAGGAGGCCTACAAGTCACACTTTTCTGATCAGGTTCCCCGTTGAAAGCTGAAGTTTTATAACTGATGCAAATTGAAATTGTTATCATAATCATACAGGCATTGTACTCAGGTCAGGTCTGATACATTATCACTGCTTGAATGTGCTAATTGGAAATTTCGGAGAGTTCTTTTTCTCCTTTCTCTGCATCTTGCCCCTAGGGAGAACATTAGGTTGGAGGGCACTGGGAGAAGTGTATTGATATGAAGAGCAGGAAGGCTACATATTATAAGAGGGGTCTTTATTTTTTCCAGTGTTGTAATGGGAACCATTATTGCCTCCTCCTTGGTAGCTGATACTGCTTCTCCTTCTCTGTCCTCTCTATACCTCACTTGAGGTTGAGATGCATCTTTTGTGCCCTCGTTATCTCTTTTGAATAGTCGTTGAGTTCTGTGATGTTTTTCTTGGAGTAGTACTTAATTCTACAGTAGAACAAAAGAAAATATTTCCTTGTCAATTAAATCAGTATATAAAATCAAGAACTGTGAATTCACTGGACTTATAAACTCTAAAGCAGGTGATTTCTACCCTCTTTAATCCTAAATGCCCTATTCTTTGATTTGGTGATCATGCACCTATAATGTGAACAGATAAAATTGGACTAAAACAAATTTGGCATTGAAAATATTTTTTAAAATATTTTGAACACTCCAAAAATAATAAGAAACATTCTAGGAGGTCATAGAATGGAAAATGATGTTTCAATATTATGAACAAGTATCTAGCTTATTCTACAATACAATAAGCCTCAGTTGAATGGGAATGTAGTCCCCATTTAGAAATAGAAGAAATTGAGACCTATATTTACTGGTTGTTTATTCAAGATACTCAGAAAGGGAAGTAAGTGACTCAAATTTCTAGGTTTATTCAATTATTTAATTGAACAACTATCTTCTGAGTGTCTACTCAGTGCACAGCATTGTTACTGTATCTGGGAGGAACGCAGAATGAAATGAGATTACAACCTGTTAGAAAATACAGGTCTATAAACAAGTTACTGATATTGAGGTAGAATGGCATATGTTTCAAGATATAGTAGAGATAATACTCTGTAGAAACGCTGAAGAAGGACCAAGTCTATTGATTCAATAAGTTTTGTTTTGTTTTGTTTTTTAAGTGATTATCATGTGCCAGTCTTGGTTCCTTAAAAAATAAAAATTCATGAACCAAGAAAGTTGAGATAAATGGATGAGTAGACAGATAGATAGGGACAGACATAGACAGACAGAGCAAGCTAAGTAGGTGACATTTGTTACACTGGAGGTACCTCCACTGGGCCCACACAGTGGATCAGTAGTAAAGAGTCCACCTGTAATACAGGAGACACAGGAGATAGGAGTTTGATTCCTGGGTTGGAAAGATACCCTGGAAGAGGGCATAACAACCCACCCCATGGAAGAGAGCTTGGCAGAGTGTGGCCCACGGGCTCACAAAGAGTCAGACACCACTGAAGCAACTGAGCACACACAAATACCTACACAAAGTCAGTTCCAACACACAAGACAGTGATTAACTCTGTCTGAATTATGGGTGGTAAATGAGTTTTCAGAGGGGAGGTTATTTTGAGGTACCATTCAAAGTAAATTACATTTCTCCAAGTGAAGAAGAAATGGAGGACATTTCAGAAAAAGGAAATAGTAGAATAAAATGCAGGGAATTCTGGCAATGCCAAGTCGTGAGAAATTAGTATTTTAGGAAGATGAGAAATACTTCTAAGAATGAGACTAGAAAGGCAAACTTGGGGGCAGGTTACCAAGGGCTTAATCTGCCTTTCTAAGGAATGTTTCCTCCAGGCAATGAGAAGATTTCAAATAATTTTAGTGGGAAGTGATACATTTTACATTTTAGAAAGGTCACTCTAGCAACAGTGGCTGGTGGAGAGCTGGACTTGGGTAAGGATACCAATGAATTTATAGCCATCAGTTTGGTGTTCACTGAAAATTTTGAGATGGTAAATATTTTTCTTTAACTTACAAACCAACTTTCCCAAGTGTTATAGCATCTTACGAGAAATAAAACACAAATCATCAAGTCAACGCCCTATACCACCTGACACCACCCTATTCTGAAGAATTTACACCCTTGAAGTTCTTTTGTCCAGACCTCCCATTCAAAGTCATGCTCATCTTCTCCACAAATTCAGAACCTGACACAATTTTTCTTCCCAGTCTCAGAACACTCTATCCCTCTTACTTTGCCAAGTTATGTTTCTTCCTGTCTTCAGGTTGCCATGATTTTCTTAAGCAAACAACTTTTTCAAGGCTATGTGTCACAGGATGGATGAGAAAATGTATAAGAAAAACTCAGTTCTTTTGTAGCTTATAATGTATTGAGTTAGACAGAATTACTTACTCAAATACAAGAGTGTGACAGATACTCCACGGGGAATGGACATTAACTCACCCATCTCTGTAGTGAGAAAGACTCTGTGCAGACTGGTCATGATAGCTATGTCTTTAAAATAGTTAAGATCTCAACAAGATGTGACAAGGTGACTTTCTTGGTGAAGGAATTAATATGAATGTAGGTATAGAAGCAGAAAAGCACAAGAAATTGTTGACAAATGAAGATTAATCAAGTTAACTTGCTCTGATGTTTGGCGTAAAGAGTAGTGGGGAAAAAAATGAAGACATGATATCAAAAGGACCAGAGTGGACATGAACAAGGAGTCTTAACTTTTGTAGAACCACTGAAAAATGCTAAGGGGAAAGTAGACAATTCTTTGCTCTGTATAATAGAAAGTGCCTTTAAGATCATCGAGTTAAACCTCTGCATTTTCTTAGGTAAGAAAGTTTGACGTACTTAGAGGTTACACAATATACTTGGAAACAATTCGAGCTTCCTTGATGTGCAGCCATGCTGTTGACTCAGCCGTGCTTTCTGCCATGGTCCAAACTTCTCTACACGATAATCTCTCTAAATCTAATTTTCTATCCTTTTCACTCCCAAGTGCCAGCATCTCTGTGCTTGCATTCTGTAAGTGTGTGTTGTCTATCTTGAACAGAAGCAAGAATTATAAATGTACCAATAAATGCATACTTAGTTGTGTATGTATACAGGTATCTTTCTTGTTTTCAACTATAAATTGTTGTGGGCAAGTTCCAAGCCCTCTCTTGGTAAATTTCCCCATCTAGAGTGTCTGCAGTTCACTAAAAGGGCAGTTGTTCACCAGAAAAGAATACTAGAGGTGAGAATTTAAACAGGATGGTGAGGTTAAAGGAAGTTACATATAAGATAAATAGAGATGGTAGTTGCTGGTTGCTAAAACCATCATAAATGAAATATGTCTGTGACTCTGTTCTGCTTCTTTCTGCCTGTCGCTTGGAGTCAGAATTTCAGGGTGGGGGAATGGTGGGCCAGACAGAGCCAGTGCGTGTGGCTGTTGGTAGCTTAGGTCTGTAGTACATTTGCCCATAAACCATTGAGGATTAACATCTTGATCCCTTAGGCTCTATTTGCAAACATCAGTGTGGAGTTAAGAAAGCAAGTTGAAGATTTAGCTACATTTAGGTGAGATCTGATGAAGCTCATCCTTAACCATCCATTTTGTTTCTTGCTTTCTTCTATATGGTGTTTGTGTTTGCAAAGAAAGAGTATATAGCCTTTCATGGCCATTTTTCCTCCTTTTTCCTCTGAAACTCTTTCCTTTCTCTCTGAAGCCTTCTTGGCTGCTTGAATTGTACCATTCACAGCCTGCTTGCTGGTTACCACCCAAATAAGGTAATAGAAACATAATTGAAGTGGCTTCTTCTTTCTAATGAACAATAGACCTTGTTCCATTAAAAATAAGACCCTACTCTGAATCATTACAGAAACTTTTTTGATGTTTAAAAAGAAATGTCAGTGACTATGAGGGAGGTGGCAGTGGACAGAGTTTTCTGATATTGTTCTTAATTATTTGTAGTTCATGCTCCCTGTACCTCGGGCTCTCTCTGAGGCAGAAACGGTGAGATGCCATAAAATAACCCTCTCTCGAAGTATATTTGGCCTGACAGGAAACAGGAAATACCAGAAAAGATCACAAGAAAAGCTGTAATCATAAGATTTCTAGCCTAATTCTTTTGACGTCAGCAGTTTAGATAAGTCAGATAAGCAATCACAAGCATCCGCCAGTGCGACAGTGCCAATCCAAATACCCCGAGTGCATCTTCCACCCTTTTGAACTCTCTCATTGTTGTTTTGCCCCAGCCCTCCTCTCTTTCCCCCAAGAAGCATATCCTGAAATTGTGAATTATGGATTAATGTCAACATTAAGGTATTCAAAGACATTACACAGAGCCTCTAAATTGGTCGTATAGCCAATTCAGCTTGCTCAGTGCATTATAAATCTTGGATGAAGCTGACTATTAATAAGATGTAGAAACTAACTCTGGTTTGTCTCAGAAGGAGTTTGCTTCCTAAAGTTTAACTTTCCGAATCTTGACAACTAAGCTACGGCTACAACATGTCTTTGATAATAGGCTAAAAGATATATTAGCCTACCCAAAATATACCAAAGTATTCAGTGACTCCAATCATCATTATTATCACTTTTATTTCGGCAGCACCACCTCCATTCCACAACAACAAATTATTTATGGGTTGGTTAGATACACACAACACACAAAATATACTCCCCTATGAAAAGTTTTCAAAACTTCAGAACCAGAACTATGGAATTCAACCATTAGGTCATAAGCAAATGCACATGTATGAGCTGTTCAGAGGATGAGATAAGAGATTAAATCAAGATTTAGATCAATATTGCAATTATGTGTAAATTTAAAATAAAAAAAATGTTGAGAAGAACTTATTTATACAACATCTAATTCTAAAAAGATTTGTAAGCTTCTAAGAAGGTCATGGACGGAGGAGCCTGGTAGGCTGAAGTCCATGGGGTCGCTAAAAGTCGGATATGACTGAGCGTCTTCACCTTCACTTTTCACTTTCATGCATTGGAGAAGGAAATGGCAACCCACTCCCGTGTTCTTGCCTGGAGAATCCCAGGGACAGGGGAGCCTGGTGGGCTGCCGTCTATGGGGTCACACAGAGTTGGACACTACTGAAGTGACTTAGCAGCAGCAAGAAGGTCATAATAAGCCATAAGTATACAAAGACATCCTGTCTGGATAAAAGATAAAAACCATATAGTAAAGTAGGAGGGAAGGAGAATAAATATACAAAGTGATTGAGCAAAACTGAAATTTGAACTTCCTAGCAGGCAGGGTGAAAGGGAAAATAGTCTGATTACAGCATTCATTGAAAAAAATTTTTTCCTGGCTTTAAGTATGTTGAGCAAGTTTTGATGAGGACTCCCTGTATGATAATGGAGGATGTCCTTCTTAGGAGTTTGATATGCAGCTATACAGAGATTCATCACAATGAGGAAGTTTTACAGACTTTCTCAGTGAAAGATGGTTCCATAGAGACTATTCATTGGGGAGACAAAAGTGAGGTGGCCCAATTGTGACTTTGGGATGGTCTGACCCAAGCAGTCAGATGTAAAAAAGAGTCAAGAACACGTGCATAACTGTGCGGGTGAGAATGAAAGTGTGTAACCTCAGGAAGGAAATGCAAGCTTCAGCTAAGGGTTCAGTTCTTGTGAATGTATTAAGTTAGGGTATAGCCACTGGGACATCCAACAGTTCTACTAATCTCATAATGGATGTACCTGCTTTTATAATCATTAACATGGAAAGAGAAAAATTAAGAATCGAACACTTCCTCTTAGATGGTAGAAGTGATTTTATATTTGCCTTTGGTCATGCCAGACATTTGGCTGTAATTAAATACATATCGGTAAAGAGTCCTAATTAACACATGAGTGATTCTTGAGGCTTTACTGGATTTTTTACCTGCTACTTTTACTTTGAGTACCAAAACTAAGCCCTTTATTTCATCCATGTTTCCCCAGCATATGAACCCACGTAGATACTCGAAATATACACGTTGTATTAAAAGTTCAGAGTAACTAATATCTGAATGTATTTTTCATTTTATTTGAACCCACTTCCCATACTTCACCTAACATTCTGCTCAGTGAAAGCCCTTTTAATACTTCCCATGGATTCAGAAAGTTGAAAAAAGTATATATGTTCAGATTAAGAGATAAATACTGTATTCAAAGAAGCACAGTAAGTATTGAAAAGAAGTGGATTTATTCCTATTCAGTGCAAAAGTGATGAGCAGCTGGGTGTCACTGTATCAAGAGCTGCAGTCCAGACATCTTTTCTGAGACCACCACCAAATAAAACTCACCGAGGAGAGTTACCAATGTGTGTTGGGGCAAATTAATGCCAGAAAGAAAACAGGCTTTTTCTTTGCCCCAATTATTATATACTGGACAATGATCTTGCAAAATAAGTAAGGAAAAGAGTAGAAGATGAGAGAAAGCATAATTAGGCTTTCTAAAAAAGAACAATAGAGTTTAGAAAGGAAGAAGGAGGCCTGAGCAAGATAATGCCAAAGGTACGAGAATAGAAAGAGGTGGATTGAATGCACTGGAAAGACTTGTTACTGTATCTTCTAACTTCTTAGAGCTGAGCTGCTCTTCCTCACAGGTTGCCAAGGTCAAGGTGAGCCCTTTATTATCAACAGTTGCAATACATTTATATTATCAGTTTTTGTCAAGCTAAGCAAGTTGAATAACTTTGCACTTTAATTGAAAGCCAAGCTTGAACTAAGGGCTAACCAAGATACATGCAGACCAGGCACGCAGTACACTAACTACTGTAAGATGACTTGGAATCAAGATAATGTTCTCTAGAGGCCTCTGGACCCACCTTTGAGGTTGTTGAGTTCTTTCTATAGTCACTGTTGATGTTTGCTGTTGCCCCATGAAGTTGAAATTTAAAGATCATAAAGGCTTGTTTCTCAGGGAGCCTTCAGTTCTCAACTCCTTGAAGAACAGGCTCCATTTTCATAGGGTTTATATTTTTTCCTTTTAATCTTATGAAAAATTAATAATTGCCTACTACCCAATACTCCCTTTGGCCCTATCATTGGGGATACTTCCTTTTACTTCATTATCATGGTTGAAAGATGGGCTCTGGAGTCAGAATGCTTTGTATTTTTACTAAATTCCTTGGACCTCAGTTTTTCCTTCTGTAAAATGAAAATAACAATAGAAACTGCATTATGTGCAAGATCAAATCAGATGGTCCCTGTAAAGAAACTAGTAAATTGTTAGTGTATAGTAATACTTTGTAAGTGTTAATGGTTATTATCCCACACTATTCTTAGAAATAAGGTAGCCTTTTAGTTTATCATTGAAAAAACAGGGAGCACTTAATTTGCATTCCTTCATCCAAAGTGCATTACTCTGAGTCATAAATAAAGTGAGAAGAAAAGTCATAGAACAGGATTTGGGCCTAGTTATATTTGCAATTCCAGTGATACAATCTTAAAAGTACCCTTTACTTACCATTTTTAATCAAATTTTCATCTGTTATACATTAACATATAAAGTGAAAACTAATTATTCTAATCATGCAATTGTCAAAATGTTCTGATTGATTTGGGGTGAAGAAATGGGATTTAGGTTTTGGTTGGGTCAAAGCACATGCAAAAGTAATTTCTAAAAGCGCATTGAATTTGCCGGTATTCAGTCATCAACTAAGTCCTTAGCTAAAATAAGTTAAAACGTGAGAGGCTTGTGTTCTCATTTTTGAGTAGTCAGCTATTTGTGGTATGAATGGTGACTCAACATCAAAAACCTGTTTAATCACAAAGAGTATTTTACTTGAATTTAGTGAGACGATATCTGCAGACAAAAAAAAAAAAAGTCAGTTCATAACATGTTTCCATTAGAATTCCAGCCACAACTTTTTAGGAATCAAGATTGATCACTTTTGACAAGCAGTAGACCTAGCCAAAGCACCACAGAGCTGAGAAACTTCTCAGAAACAGGGTTTTGTGAGAAGATCAACATAATGGCTCATTTCCTAATGTAACTGGCAGGATTTGACGTATTCTAGTTATGTTGAAGAAAAACCGTTAGATTTCTCATGAGATTTTAGAGTTTCTAGTATCTTCAACTGGCAACAAAGGCACCATGAAATCACATACCATCTGCTTTCCCCAAAGTGTCCAAAGACACCTGAAACTACCAGAGTGTTTGTTGAACAAAGACTGTGTCTCCATTCTACCTCCGAGGTCTATTTCTTGGGAACTCAGCAGCAAGGAAGAAATAACAATCAAAGGGAATTAAGAAAAAGAATATCTGGTTAATTGCTTTTAGAGGAATGGGTTAGTAAAATAATTATCCCAGTTCCGAATGGACAACTCATTGTAGCCCTAGTATATGATGTTCCAACTTTTTGAGCAATGTTAGTTTCAGGAAGCTTATATTCCTCCCATCTTATCGCTCAAGTATCAGTTGGCGTTCTCTCAAGCTGTAAAAAGCCTCCCAGGTAGTGCTAGTGGTAAAGAGCCTGCTTGCCAGTGCAGGAGACATAGAGAGGCAGGTTCGATCTCTGGGTTGGGAATATCCCCTGAAGGAGGGGACGGCAACTCACTTCAGTATTCTTGCCTGGAGAATTCCACGGACAGAGGAGCCTGTAGGGCTACAGTCCACAGGACTGCAAAGAGCTGGACACCGTTGAGGCGACTTAGCACACATGCATGCTACAAAATATGTGATTTGGGGAAGATGGAATGAGGGGAGGAGGGAAGAGGGCTTTTTCATAGATGATATTTTACAGAATGCATAGAAAAACATACTACATCTTGTCTATGTACTTCAAAGGTCTATAGACCAAAATCAATTCCACTGAGAGCACTAATTTGAAAGAAAAGAGTGATTTACTTAAGAAATAATTTAATAGAATGTAAGGCTTTTAGGTTCTGCTATGAAAGTATCAGAAATACGATTGGGAAGTCAGCAACCTAAATACACATAATCCGCTTTTCAGATGCATGAATTATGAATGAGCCACCCTGAGCCCTTGTTCAGCCTGAACAGTGCTGACATGTCAAGTTGACCTATGCTTTGGACCAGAGGTGGTCTAATAGCAACTTTACAGCACAGAAGTGACTCATTGTTGAGGCAGAGAGAAGATGGAAGAATGAACGCAGATGCCATCCCAGGCTCTGATCTCTCTGGAGTTTCTCAATGCAGTTATACCGAATTAATCAAATCGCTGGATGTGGAATCAAAAGACACCTTCCTACTTGCTATGCAGCTGTAAACGTTCCTCTCTCTGCACCAGAGCCAGCCAAAGTGTGAGCCGTGGAGACCTGAGCTTCGATGGAACCTTGCCAGGAGGGCACAGTCACTTGAAACCAAGCCCATGTTTGGTTTAAGCTCAGAACGACAACTTTGGCAAGGCTGGGGGCAGGAGGAAGGTGGTGTTTTGCTGCATTTGAGTAGGAAAAACCAAGGCGCTAGGCATAAATTTCTCAGTTTTAATTATGCAAACTCCAAGAACATAGTGCCTGTTTGAATAATATCCTAAAGTCCACTTGATTAATCTCCCCAAACCATGCCTTTCAGTTTTCATAACTATTTCACATTCAAGATTTTAGCTCTCACCTCCTCACAGTTGAAATAAATGAACTGCTTTCATAAATAAAAGGCTAAAATCTTACTTTTCGATTAAGAAAATAGTGATGATGATGATGTTAGGGACATTAGATATCACTTTGCTGAAAGTATTTGCTATAAATTCATCATTGCCCATCTACCAAAACTGAGAACTTTGCCATATCTGGAGAGGGACACACAAAAAATTACAAATTATAACCCCTTCCTCCTGAGAATTTACAATGCACTTTGGAATCAAGAAATTGAGCATGAAACATCATATAACAATTCAAACCCTTATATTCTGATGAAAATATTAGCCTGAAAAATTAGAGTACAGCAGAACCAAAATGAATAACTATTTAAAATTAATTGATAAAAATGAATATCTAATTAATCCCTCCTTCCTTAGCTCCACCTTTTGGCGGAGTTTTTTTTCCTGAATAAGTGTAATTTCTAAATCTAGAGACCTAAGGCACAGCATGGTGCCGACAGAACACCATAATGTTTCCAAGAACATTATGCCGTGCATGGTGGTTGCCTTTAATATTGTAGATGCTCTGCAATGATTTCTGGAATGCATAAATGTAAATGAATGAGACAAATGCTATGAGGTTGACTGCCGCCCTTTGTTTTTATTTTCCTCTTGAGTAAATTCAGTTATTAGCTAGTAGCATAACAAATAGCTTTACTTCTGAATGAATCAACGCTAGTGTTAATAACATTGTTTATGGGAGAGTCTCATCAAGAGAATAAGAAATTCTGCACTAATTCAAGGATAGTTGTTTTATGTAGAGAGGCCTGAGAACTAGTCTAAAATCAGGAATCCCTAGGCCAATAACTTAACCTTTAATGACTCCTCTCCCTTTCTTCCTCCCCCATCTAAGGAAGAAGGATACCCTTACCTGTCAAATCTGAAAGTTAAAGAGGTTGTGAAAACAAGGACAAGAGTACCTCTCAACATGTTCAGCTACTTAGCAATAGCCCACAGAGGTCACATGAGATGTAATCAAACTGAACCACCTGTTGGGTAAAATCCAACAAACCTATTCATCAAGCAGTAATCATTAAGTGAGCATCTAATCCATGCTGGGCATTGCACCAGGCCCCAGGGGGTACAAAGATGACTAAGACTAGGATACAACAGGCCAGCGATTGAGAATGCAACTCAACATACCCAGCTTTGAATCCCGGTCTGTTGCTTACTACATGTGATTCTTGGCAAAGTGTCTAACCTCTTGGTCCTCAGTCTTCTCCTGTGTAAGTTAGTACAGTTCCTGGTACATTGCCAGACCTCAAGCATGGGATATTAGCATTACTGAACCAGCCTTAAAGGAGCTCATGGTCTAGTGAAAAGACAGAAATTGAAATAATCAAATACTCTGTGATGCTTGCTGTGATAGAAGGCAAGAGTCTGTGAGAGTATAGAGGAGTGAAGACTTATGGCCTCAGAGGTTACAGTGTGGTCATAAACTAAACTTTGTTCTCATGCTTCCACCACCTTCACAAGGTAAATCCTATTACCGTATTACGTGGATGGGAAAACGAAGGCACCAAGCAGTTAGGACAGTCATCTTAAAGCCACACAGCTAGTGAGACAAAATTTGAACTCACATTTGAGCTCTCTAGAGCCAACACTATTAGCCAGGATGGCACATAGCCTCTTTCCCAGGAGGATTTTCAAAGGATCGGAAAGTTGCCATGTAAAGAAAAGAAAAGAAAACCTTTTAGGCCTGAGAACAGTAGCTCTGGGCTCCTGAAAGACTGTCTTCCTTCTTGCCACCTCATCCTCTCCACCTCCAATGCCCAGCTAGGCTCCAGACCAACTTCGGAGCCCAAACTCCCTCTCTAGAGTGGATCTGCAGTCATTTTCAAGACCCTAGATTGAACTGTAGGCTGAGATGGTCCTAGGAATGCGCTAGAATCTATCAGCTGATTCTAGACCATCCTGAAGTCCTGTGGGGCAAGGGGGATAGAGAGGAGAAGCAAAGGGAGCAGGATTAAACCTGAGTTTGGATTAGATTTCCTATTGCCATTCCAGAGTCTCAAGATCAGTTTGAACCCTCAAAATTGAAGTAGATGGAGAAAAAAGAAGAAACAATGAAAACGAACCTTTAATTGAATATTTGTTATCAGTATACCCTTGGGCAGGTTTTCAGTAAAATGAGACTAATACTAATTACCCTGCCTACATAAACAAGATTCTATAAGGGACAATATATGTGGAAATGAATCTTGAGTAAATATAGAGAAAAAATAATGCAAGGGCTTGCAAAATTATAGCCAGTGGCCTAGAAGAATGAGCAGAGTTTACTTGAGTTAACAGCATCTGATTAACCTAGGTACCTAGGGAATCTGGCTCCATAGCTGATAAAGATCACAGATAGCACTTAAAACCACAAATGGATATTTTGAGATTAAAAAGTAAACCAAATGTCACAAAATCAAAGAAACTCCATACACCTATTAATATCTGTCCCACCCACACCCTCCAGCCCATTTCTCCCACCACCCTGGGAAGTCAGGTCCTCCTTATTTCTTAGATTAGATTGCTGCTTAGATTGCAGATAGCATATTCAAAAGCAGAGACATTACTTTGCCAACAAAGGTTCGCCTAGTCAAGGCTATGGTCTTTCCTGTGGTCATGTATGGATGTGAGAGCTGGACTGTGAAGAAGGCTGAGCACTGAAGAATTGATGCTTTTGAACTATGGTGTTGGAGAAGACTCTTGAGAGTCCCTTGGACTGCAAGGAGATCCAACCAGTCCATTCTGAAGGAGATCAGCCCTGGGATTTCTTTGGAAGGAATGATGCTAAAGCTGAAACTCCAGTACTTTGGCCACCTCATGGGAAGAGTTGACTCATTGGAGAAGACTCTGATGCTGGGAGGGATTGGGGACAAGAGCAGAAGGGGACGACAAGAGGATAAGATGGCTGGATGGCATCACTGACTCGATGCACATGAGTCTGAGTGACCTCCGGGAGTTGGTGATAGACAGGGAGGCCTGGCGTGCTGCAATTCATGGGGTCGCAAAGAGTCGGACACAACTGAGTGACTGATCTGATCTGATCTGATAGTCCTCTATCTGCATTCCCTGCTTTCAGCATGTCCTAAAGACAAATTCATCCTGAACACAGTTTACTCCATCTGAGGCAGAGCTCTGCTTATACAACTCTACCTCAAAATTTTCCAGGGGCTTCCCATTCATCTGGCATCCAAGATGAATCATGAGTTGGCCCCACTCCTTTGGGCCTCACTTTCTGCCTCACTTTCCCTTTGCACCAACAAAACAAGATGATTTATGTTTCACAAATGCACTGTTATTTTCTCACTCTGAATTTACTCAGTTATCTCCCCTGGACATTCATGCCTCATCCCCAAACCTCTAATTTCCAAATGCCCTTAACCCTCAATGATCAGCTTAATAACCATCTTTGTGTAGCCTTCCCTACTATCTCAGTAATAAACACTCCCACACCTGTGACCCATCACATCTCTTTTTTTACCTTCTGGCTTGTGCTATAGCTATTACTGTATATTTTATATCTCCCTGGCCACATAATAAATTTCCTTCCAACATCCATTTGCCCCAGGCAAGGCAGGTACTCATTAAACTTTATTTAATTAATTAATTATAAGGTTGAATGCAGAACATAATCTTTTTTTAATACAATGTGTGGAATAACATCTGGCTTAGGCTTCTATTAACATGCAATGAAACTATAAAAATATTCACAACTTCTTAATTGTACACATTTTTACCTTGGGGTTTGTTTTATTATACAATAGACTATTAATAGCTAAAATTTTTCTGAAAGTGCAGCTGTATTAACATTACAGCTATACAGGTAAAGCACAAACAGGTCAAACAAATGCTGTAAAAGAAAAAAAAAAAAAAAGCCAACAAATTACTTATAATGATTTTCTGTCTGGGCATAAGAAGCCAAAAATCACCCAACAGTAGGCAAAACAAAAAAACAAAAAAAACAGCTTTCTATCTCATAAATGCAAAAGCTACCCACCTGCTTGCTTCTCTATTGGTGACAATTTCATTGAATTCTGGGTGAGGGGCAAGGGACTCAAGAAGAAGAATCAATGACAGGCCATTTATTCCCTCAAACTTTGGATCTGAATGGAGACCATCTTTCTCTCAAAGTTCTGAGAGTCTCAGAACTTTGGATCCTATTTGGTTCCCTGGCCGTTTGACCCCTTCTCTGCTGTCCACCTCTTCTCTGCTTCTCCACCTTCGTATCTGGAGACTTGACCAAGAACTTGACAATGGAGGTAAGAATCAGTTCCATTCACTTCCTTTCCTTTTAAAAGGGAGTCCATCTCATGGCCCATAAAGCATTGCTTTCAATGTCTTCAGCTTAATTGTCACTCTTTCCAGAAGACCTTCCCTGATACCCCTAGAACACGCTCCTACTGCATCCTTCATTCTCCTTCATGATGCTTGTAATTATAGATTTAATTTCTACCTTTCCTCAAAATGCCATAAGCCCCTGAGGAGCAAAATTAGTATTTGTCATTACTTTACACCTGGCACACAATGGAGGCTCAGTAAATATTTGTTGTCAATAAATGAATAAACAACAAACAAGTAACAGAGTCCAAAAGTAGGTTTACAAGGGTGGCATGTGTATGTGTATGCAATTACATTTATACCTAGCCCTTATAGGCAATCCATTGCCCAAGTACCACAAAGCACAATTTCATGTGTGCCTTTAAGTCAATGGGGGAGACATCTACTTGGGTTCAGCTTCTCAGGACAAAAGAACTTAGCAGCTCCCTAGGAATGTTGGTGAAACTTCAGCTTGCAGGGTCTTTTCAGTTTACCTTGAAGATGTCATGGAACTGTGTGAATAACCATTTCTCCTGTACAATTATTTAAAAATAAGTTTATCAAATTAAACATTTGCATCACAAAACTACTTTTAAGGCAAAGTCCCAGGAATGGAATGACATGAAAAAGCTGAAACTGACATCCTTTTTCTCTCATTCTAGAAGCCATGCAAATGCTTATGAGTGTCAGGCCAATTTACAAAGACCTTGGACTTGATTTGACTATTTGCTAAGTCCAATGTTTCTCATGTAATTATGATAGTCTGATGATTTTTTACAAGCATGTAATTTAATCCCAGGGTGTTAAGAGCATTGCTCCTTTACCTCCAGCTGAGAAAGCATTGCAGGACCCTGTTCAAAATCTTCCCACCACTTCCAAATACCCTGAAGCTATAGGACCTTTGTTTCTGAAGGGGCCCAACCAAACCCAAAGAGCAACCAAGGAATCCAAGGTGCATGACTGTGTATGCAACAATGTTATTAAATTATGCAATTCTATAATACTAAACAAATTAGTATATTTGTTTAGGTGGAATGGTGGTTCTGTGATGTGTTCATCTAAATATTTTGTTTTGGATTAAAAAAAAGTCTGAGTAGGCATAAATTTCAGAAAGATCCACTTTCAAGAGTAATAGCTGTCATTGAACAGTTAATATTCAAACTTTAAGCACTAAGCTATGCTCTTTATTTTTTTATCAGTTCTTAGTAATAACACAAAAATAGTATTTCCAACTGTGATTGTCAGAGTTCTAAGCAGTGGTTTACAATAGGGTCATCAATTCACACACCACTGCCACACGGCTTCCTCAAAGCTTCTCACATTCCAATGGTTTCCATAAAAATTTTTCCTTCTTTCTTCTTTTTTTTTTTTTTAAGTTTTATCCAGGCATGTCCACATATGACCTTTCCTTATTTTAAGTCAGTCTGACTTCGTCTCAGTCCAGAAGGAAGTACTAGCCTAATATGGCACCCAATCTCATCCCCCTTCAACAACAGCTCTGAGTGCTGTCCTCAAGTTCTTGTCTTCAAACAAGGGAAATCTCCCCTCACTTCTGGAGAATGACGTAGTGAACCCTGAGAGCAAAGGTGTACCCTGGATTCCTAGTTTGCTGTTTAAGTCCTTTTAGAAGACAATGGTATGATAGGAGAATCTGGAATGATTCTGTACTAAACCCTGAACAGAATGAAACCTCATTGATTCTCATTTATAAAGCCATCATTTTCTTATTGGAGAATCTTTAAATTCTGAGAAATGCAGAGTCCTTTGAGATGTGACACTTTGGACAAATTAATGGAACAGTCATGGCCTAGGCAATGGAAAAAATAACTGATCAGCTCTCACTATGCAGATGAAAACTAATTATGGTAAAAAAAAAAAAATCTAAAATAAAAGAGTGTTTTTAAAAAATTGTCAGGTACACAGTATATTCTGTTACATAAATTACCATGATCAGATCAGATCAGTCACTAAGTCGTGTCTGACTCTTTGGGACCCCATGAATTGCAGCAAGCCAGGCCTCCCTGTCCATCACCAACTCTCAGAGTTCATTCAGACTCACGTCCATTGAGTCAGTGATGCCATCCAGCCATCTCATCCTCTGTCGTCTCCTTCTTCTCTCGCCCCCAATCCCTCCCAGCATCAGAGTCTTCTCCAATGAGTCAACTCTTCGCATGAGGTGGCCAAAGTACTGGAGTTTCAGCTTTAGCATCATTCCTTCCAAAGAAATCCCAGGGCTGATCTCCTTCAGAATGGACTGGTTGGATCTTCTTGCAGTCCAAGGGACTCTCAAGAGTCTTCTCCAACACCACAGTTCAAAAGCATCAATTCTTCGGCGCTCAGCCTTCTTCACAGTCCAACTCTTATATCCATACATGACCACAGGAAAGACCATAGCCCTGACTAGATGGACCTTTGTTGGCAAAGTAATGTCTCTGCTTTTGAATATGCTATCTAGGTTGGTCATAACTTTCCTTCCAAGGAGTAAGTGTCTTTTAATTTCATGGCTGCAGTCACCATCTGCAGTGATTTTGGAGCCCCCAAAATAAAGTCTGACACTGTTTCCACTGTTTCCCCATCTATTTCCCATGAAGTGATGGGACAAGATGCCATGATCTTCGTTTTCTGAATGTTGAGCTTTAAGCCAACTTTTTCCACTCTCTACTTTCACTTTCATCAAGAGGCTTTTTAGTTCCTCTTCACTTTCTGCCATAAGGGTGGTGTCATCTGCATATCTGAGGTTATTGATATTTCTCCCGGCAATCTTGATTCCAGCTTGTGTTTCTTCCATTCCAGCATTTCTCAGGATGTACTCTGCATATAAGTTAAATAAACAGGGTGACAATATACAGCCTTGACGAACTTCTTTTCCTATTTGGAAACAGTCTGTTGTTCCATGTCCAGTTCTAACTGTTGCTTCCTGACCTGCATACAGATTTCTCAAGAGGCAGGTCAGGTGGTCTGGTATTCCCATCTCTTGAAGAATTTTCCACAGTTTATTGTGATCCACACAGTCAAAGGCTTTGGCATAGTCAATAAAGCAGAAATAGATGTTTTTCTGGAACTTTCTTGCTTTTTCCATGATCCAGCAATTACCATGATAAATATTATTTAAAAAGAATAAAAAGTTGTACAATATCACGTAGCAACTGAAGCAGGAGAGATGGGGGACAGAGCACAAATCTGAAGATAGAGAAATAGGAGTTGTATTTGCATCCTTGTCAATGACTCCCAGAGTATTCCTCTGGACACCCACTTCTTTGTGTGAAAATTCCTTCACACATTAGAAATAATTTCTCATTCTCAGAAATGTTTTAGATAAAAAGATAAAGTATGCATATAAGATGTTTCAGCTCAAGGCATCTTTGTAGTAACAGTTTGCCCATTTTTCTCCAGACTAAGCAATTGCAGTTCTAAATAAGATGGTATTAAGTTTCTATTTCTCAACTCTAACCATCTGCATTTGTGGTTTTCTACTGTTCACTTTCACCCTCATCTCACTAGACTCCATGGTCTGTGAAGAGCTGTCCACCCAAAACTGAGCATAAATAATTTTAATGGAAATGAGTGAATGAAAAGTGAACAGTATTTAAATTCTAAAACTGAGGATAAATTAGGAGTATGGATTTAACATATGCACAGTACTATATATAAAATAGATAACAAGGTCTTACTGTATAGCACAGGAAGCTACACTCAATATTTTCAGTTATCTATACAGAAAAAGGATCTGCGGAAGAATATATATACATTTGGTATAACTGAATCACTGTGCTGTATATCTGGAACTAACATGATACTATAAATCAACTGTAGTTCAATTTTAAAAATGTAATTTAAAAAATAAAGTATAAAACCAAAAACTATATAGGACATTGTTAATTAACACCTGAAAACCATGTATAAGGACTTCTGTGCACCAAACATAAGTAGAATTAAGGTGTTTTGTTTTTTTTTTTTTTTTGGTTTGGCTTGGTTTTCCATTTCAACTATGGTAGATGTGACTTTGACCAGCATTTCATGTTGATATAGATGTGGCTTCACATCTAAGCAAGGAAGGTGTTTTTCAAGTTGCTGGAAGTGAGCCGCCCTGTGTTTCCCACACATTGGACCCTGTTTTTTCAACACCTTGTGGATCACTAATTGGAGTTTGCATAATCTACCGCCAAATTGCAAGCATTCCTTTGAAATGAGTGCTGCACACACTTCCCTTTCAGACAGAGTCAATGAAAAGAGAAGGTCAGGAAGAGGAAAAGCAGCAAACAATGATCTTCTAATTAATGTAGAAGGAATTTCTGGTTCTTGATTTTCTTCAGGAGAAGAAGAAATTCAATCTGAAAGGAAAGTTTGTGATTTATGTTTTCAACCTAAAAACAGTTCAGTGCTTAACTGCCCACATCACATTAATCCGCATAGCACAGGAAAAACAATCTTGAAATAATTGGAAAATGTGCTGTCTATGAAACTTTAAAGGCAGAGGAGCTGGAAGCAGTGAGCAAGCAGAGACAAATCGTCAGAGACAAAATGCTCTCTGCATGCACTGAATCAATCTTTAAAGCATATGAAAGACTGTATGTGACTGCACACATGTGTGTAGGTATGGATGTGTGAGGTCATGTCAGATCACACTCACTCAAGGAGGAATTTGAAAATAATTGTCAGTGAACCTGTCCTCAGAGAGAAAGTCATGATTTTCCCCTTCAACTTCAGTTCTTCAAATGAACAAGTTTAAAGTCATCTCAAAAAAAAAAAACATGACTGGCAGTTTAAGAAGCATTTGATTATATAAATGTGCAGAGTTTTGAGGGCATTCAAGAGTACGGTTAGTAATATACTGTCTACCTTAAACATTTTAAAGTGATACCTAGCCGATTAAATTAAACTGAGTCTTTTTCAATGAATTGTTTCTAGCATTTTTGAGAACTTTGTTCTATAATACACCGTTATAAAATATGGGAAAACAATCTTAAATTGTAGTCTATTTCTTTGCTTTTAATGGTGTGTTAAAAATCACAGTATCTTCGTCAGGAAATAACTCAGATAAATTGTTTTGGTAAAAATATCACAAAAGTGAACGTTAAAAAAATTAATTCAGAATAATAAGTGTAAGGCTTAAAGAGGTGGTATATCCTTTCTCTATCTCCAATCTGATTCACCATTAAATGAAAAATATTGTTCAAACAGCAAATCTAAGCTAAATTGAGCCCAAGATGTACCAAAATTCAAAGAATATTAAATTGATGATTATCAAAAATTGGAAATCCCCTACCACTACCACTGGGCATTTCTTCCTGAACATACATGTTAGGCTACAGATAATTTAAAATGTCATGCACTGTATTTTAAAGAATCAAAGCCTAAAAAAGCAGAAGCAAGGTTTAAAACCAATTTTAAGAAACAGCTACTTATCCTCAAAAACAGATGATAACACATATTGATGTGACACCCAGAACAGTTTAATTAGAAATGGATTGAGTCCTCAAATTCCAATTGAACAGGAGGAAAAAAAATCCATCATATTTTAATCCCTTTGAATTAGATGCAATAGGTTAAAGCAAATTATGTATAATTTCACAATGATGTCTAGGTAGAATATTTATTAAGCTCTATGCATACCCACTCAATTTGCTTTCAGACCTCTATTTTTCACATTTTACATGATTATATTAATACATGGTTCTCAAATATTAACATTGGCATAATCAAGTCTCATGAATGACAATATTTTTCAAAGAAAAATATTACGTGTACTCTAATCTCCATAATTGAATAAGGCCAGTAATTGATTCGGCTGGAATAGCATTCAGACATTCATTTATGCCATATTTTTGTGTACTTCAGAATACAAAAGAAAAACATTCTGATCATTTAGAAAGGCACTCTGACTTTTTTTTTTAACTTGCAACATGCTGACTTTTTATTATCCTCAAACTAAAATACTATAATGTTACTTGAACACTTACAACTCAAATCAAAAACACTATAGTCGGTAGAAAACAAGTTTTGGGGGCTTACATAGAAACCAAACCCAAACTCCTACCCAAATGAACAATTGAAATTCCTGTTGAGGTTTCAGTCTCCACAACCCCCTCAAGTGTCCTACTTTTCATGCAGCTCAGCACTTCCCAACCAAGCCAGAATGAGGAGCCCTGAGATCCCTGTGGTTGACTGTTTCCCAAGTATTCCAAACCCACGCGTGGACCAAGAAGCTCCAGGAATCTCATCAGAACCCTGGACCCCAGGAGGTTTCTAGTTAGATTTCCAAACCAGAGAGGTTTGGAAAAGATTGCATTGAACCTTCGACCCACTCACGGCTTACCCATCTGTATTTCAGATTCAAGCGCTCACCTAGGAGTACTAAGCCCTTTCACTCTAGCTGCATAGTTAATGTGCCATTTGCACTGTAAGAAACTTGGCTGGGGACAGTCAACATGGTTCAGTTTAACAACCAATAAATATATTGAAAATAACCAATGAAAACAAAATTACAGAGGCTGTTTTGTAGCTGAGCAGCCATGGTCTCTGCAGCCAACCTCCACCTTCACCTTAGCATTTCTCTAACTTTAGAATCACTACAGCATCAGAAAGCTTGGACAAGAGAAAAAGTAAGCTGGGGGAGGGTGGAAGGCGCACATACACATATAGAATAAAGCTGAATTCCAAAGTGTTAGGAATTTTATTTTCAAAGTGCTATGGAGAAGACCAGAGAGCTAGTTTGTTCCACTTTAATTACAGAAACACCAGAAAATGATACCTCTCTGGACCTCAGTTTTCTCATCAGGAAAATGGTGTTCAGAATACATCGTTTTAACATTTTAAGATTAAATGAGATGAATTTATGACAGTGCCTTATAAGATGCACAACTCAGTAAGAACTAGTTAGATATCAGCTTCTTTCCTTGGTTTCCACTGACATTTTTCATTAATTTTCAGTCCCTCAACAAATATTTCTTGAACATCAGTTATGCAGCAAGTTCTGAATGGACATTGGCGAGCACAGTAAATACGGTTCCTGCCCTTGTGGAAGCCACATCTGTTGAGGAAAACAAAATAAGTAGGGAAGCGGGAGGGTGGGAGAGAGACAGAGAGGGAGACAGATAGATCAAAGCTGTCATCAGTGCTATGAAGGGATTGAAGAAGGTTCAGAGAGAGGAAATAGCAGGGGAGGAGGGGACCTGATTAGATAGCTCAAAGCATAAACTGATGCTTGAATTTCATTTCTCTATTTTTCTATTATCTTAAGAAAGAAAAAATGTCTTCTAATAACATTACTCTTTGGAAAGACTGTGATCAACCGGCAGGACAGAATCGGTCAGAGAGGCTTGACCACTGAAGACTCTTGTGGACATGGATAGTCCAGTTAGCTTTCATTTTGTCCTTACATTTTCTTTTCTGAGAAAGGTCACAGAAGAGGTTTTGACAGAATGATGCAGTTGATATTTGGAATCTTGACTTTCTTGATCCTTTTCAGTTGAGCTGTAGAGCAGAGTGTGCAGTGGAAACTGGCCTGGTTGCCATGGTGGATAATGTCTTGACAACAGACATGGGTCAGGTGTCCGTCTTGGATCTTCGGGCTTGTCAGCAGCTCTTGACAAAACTGGTCATGTGGTTTTTATTTGGCTCACCTGTGCATTCTGATGGGAACAGCTAAGAGCCACTCTGCTCACCCTCCTTTTTTTTGAGAAGCCCCAGGGAGAAGTGTTGCTTGTGGCTGGGCTGCTCTGAGAACAATGTTGACCCTTACATCACTTTGGCTCTTCTCCTGGGTAAAGTGTGTGGATGGAATATCTGAGGTAGCAGTGTCAATAGGGGCAGCTCCACTTTAACCTGCCTTCCATGTCACAATCCAGGTCACTGTTGCCCAATTCCTGACCCATAATATCACACAGCTAGGGCCACAACCAAGGACCTCCGTCAGAATGATGTTGAGGAGGGTGTACATAACGCGTATTACTGAGTGCCTCTGTATACCAGGCACTGTATAGGTCTTGGGGCTTCATAAAGAGATCCCCTCTTTTCCGTACAGAATGTGACTGGAGGGACATCCCTTGTAGTCCAGTGGTTAAGACTCTCCACTTCCAAAGCAAGGGGCATAGGTTACATTCCTGGTCAGGGAATTAAGATGCCACATGCCATGCAGTGTGGCCAAAAAAAAAATTTTTTTTTTTTCATTTTTAATTAAAAAAAATAAATAATGTGACTTGATTAATAAAAGTGAAAAGTTTCTTTCCTGAGTCACAAAATCACAGGCATCTTTATATTCATTTGCATCTTTATATTCATTTGCTGGAGCTGTCATAACAAAGTACCACAGAATGGGTAGCTTAAACCATAAGAATTTAAGTGTTCATGGGCAATGCTAATTTATATCTTTTTTACTAAGAATCTCAACCTATTTTCTGAAAAACTTGCTATGAAAGTAAAATGCAAATTTTACTGGATCAAAGAAAAAAATTTGCTCCTCACGTGCTACCCAATAGATCTAATTCCTTGGTGGAGAATCCATTCCCACCCCATTCTGAGGACAAAAAGAAATTTGGGGAAACTAGGTTTCTTTCCTCTTCATGAGATCATTCAGTGGTTAGCTTTAATGAGGGAAAGGTTCTGAAACAAATTCACAAAATCAAACACTTTGATGGACATTTTTGTTCATGAAAAAAAATGTTTTCAAGCCAAGGTCTCCCTCTGTCTGTCTTTTATTCCCCTTTCCTGAGTGCTTATCTTTAGTCACAGCCAAAGCATATTTTCGAGTCTTTTAAACTTGAATTGTTGAAAACACTAAAGGACTGCGGGAATCAGAAAATTATCTTGATCTTCTCTGACAGCTTCAATATCAGGTAAATGATTACGAATGTACTAGGATTACAACCTTCCATGTTGGTCAACATGGAAGACCCACCCTCTTCAGAGTCTCACAAAAAAGAAAGCGTGTTGAACTATATTGCTTAGAGCTGTTGACCTATTCTCCTTTTTTTTTACATAATAAATGAGATATCTTAAAGTGGCACAACAGCTGAAATACACTCATGACTACATGCGTCTCACTCTTCCTCACTATAACAAGGGTGAGAGCTGCACCATCTCTCTGCCAGCTATATGGGGTTTTGTGTGTTCTAATTTGCAGCGGCACCATTTTATCATTTGAAGACCTAATTCTGAGTGAAGTGTGGCTGCAGATTATCAGAGTGCCTACAATATGTACAGCTTGATGGCTCTCTTTTCTCCCTAACTGCCCCCTTCCATTTCATCCTTTCCCTCTTCTAAGAGCTCCTCTTATTAGAATGATCCCTGGGAATGGTACTCACTGTTGAGAAGAGTTATCTGGATTATAGAACAAACTCTCAAGGACAGACAATGCCTCAAGAAGAGGCAAGACTGCTCAGAGGCAGAGAAAGCAAACTTTGGCCCTAATTACTTCACTCATTTATCTAGGATATCGATTATGTATCAAATGTTCTGTGTCTCAATTTCTGCATCTATGCAGTGACAACACGTTTTCTCTTTAATTTTTAATAGAGAAGATAAATGTGATAGATTTGAATACAACTGTTTATCCCAAAAACACATGATAAGGCAATAGTGGGAAAATAAAAAGACTAACCACCCCCCACAAAGAAAAGAGTGTAAAGGGAGACACCATTATGCAAGAGATGCATTTGGAGGATGGAAAGTAGATGCGAGGATGATGCCTGGGTTGTTTACTTCTTTGTACCACTGAGTACAGAAGGGAAAAATCTGGATAAAATAAGCAGATTTGCGTCTCATACCTTAAAACTCTCAGGAATTGAACCCACCAACATGGGGCAAAGGAAATGGTAAAATTCTAAAAGTTAAAGAATTGGTTCAAAGTCTGTATGGGCTGCAGTTAGACATCGTCCTCCGCCCCCGCCCCCCACCCAGATCTCTGCTCTCACTACATACACACCCAAGAAAATCCTCCCCTTCTACTCTGGCATAATACTGGGGTTTTTTCTCTGGGGAAGTTGAGCAGCAATGTTCTGGACAATGGAACATGTGACTACCTGGGAAAAGAGTAGAGTCACCATTCTAAAGTCACAGCAATGAAGTCAAAGTATGTCCATTAACTGGCAGCACCCAAATCAGTTCACTGTGGAAAGTGGTCCAGCCAGAAAAAAGACCTCAAGTTATTTCTGTTTGGGAGTGCCTGGGGGAAAATGGCTAAGTTCCTCTCAATCCCTGACAATGAAGGAGGCTATAATAAAACATATGCAGATATGTAAGTTGTTGATTTTTTCCCATGTACTCTTTGTCAGGAAGTTTGAGGAGAATGTGTTATACCAAATCAGAATATAAAGAGAGATAGAGATAGATGATGAAAACAGAGAGATGTGTGTGTGAGAGCGAGAGAGAGAGCACAAAAATCAGAGAATGCAACACAGGAGAGGAGACAATAATGAGGACAGTGACCAAAGCCATAGGAAGGAGGTCTAAGGCAGAATGAACAAGAAAAATATCACACTCGTTGTGCTGGACAGCATTAAGATGTTTTATCATTATTTAGGATACACAAAAAACTAAGTAAACTAAAAAAATTACACAGTAAGTAAAATGTCAACATAATACCCAAGGTGACTCAGCTGTAAAATAGTAAGACTATGATAATGAATATGATCTAACTCACATTGGAATGATTAGAGAACAGAAAGTGTGATGGAGAAGGAAGGCTGTGTTAGAATGCTAATACCTCATTGTCTAAAACTGAAAATCAAGATATAGCAATATAAAAATATTTACAAACATGGAAGTATTTGTGGTGGTCCAGTGGTTGAGACTCCACACGTCTAATGCAGGTGGGTGTGGGTTTGATCCCTGGTCAGGGAACTAAGATCCCCCATACCACATGCACAGCCAAAAAAAAATTTTTTTAAGAAATATGGAGGTAAATATCATTAAAAAATTTGAAACTCTTAAAAGTAACTGTTAGTGGGGTACATGACTGGCAACTGGAATAGGATGGTGAGAAAGAGGATAACTTTTTGATTGTTGTTAGCTTCTTAGTCTTGATTTTTTTTAAACTGTGTGCCATATTACTTATATAAATGTTTAAATTAAATTTAAAATATTAGGTTATTAGCCCATATGAAATACCTGTTTCAACATGTATTTTTAAATGAAAGAGCATTTTTAATAAATATTAATCTTAATGATTCTAAAATCAGAATTTTATAAATGTAGATCTTTAAAATTATGATTTCATTGTATAATATTTCTGCATTTATGCCTATGAAAGAGGTTCCATCAATTCTGGAATTTTTTTTATTGTAAGGCATATTTTCTTTTGTTGTTTATTAAAAAGCTGAGTCCCTCGATAATGAACATGAACAGTTTGAGGGTCCACTCTGGCTCACACACAGGCACATTGGTTTCCATGATTATTTGAAATCCTATGGAGTCATCCATTGCTAATTCAAACCTGGCCAGGCTGCCTGATTCTAATCTCATCCCAGGGTGAACTGAGGTTAGCCACTGGATGGAATGTTCAGTTCAGTTGCCTGTGAGCTGAGTGCCAAGCTCCATGTGAGTTGAATGCTCTAGGGTGCCAGGTGATAAATCGAGGAAAGAGCCATCACATGAGGCTGATGTTTTAGCATAGGCACATGGTCCTTTCCTGTAAGAATACTGAGCAGAGTTGATGGTCAGATACAAAGAAGACAAGCTTTGCAGGACTTCAGAGGACTAACTCACACGTATATCTGTGGCTGATGCATGTTAATACAAGACAGGAACCAACACAATATCGTAAAGCAATTATCCTCCAATTAAAAATAAATCAATAAAATTTTAAAAATAAATCTCTATGCCAGTGAAGGCTGAATGTGAGCCATACTCATGTGTGCATAGGTGTCTAATGAAGACTATATTCTTGGAATGCCTTTCCAATGTTTAGTTAAGACCACTAATCCATTACAACACCTTCAACTTAGGGAAAACAGACAAGAGTGCCCACCTGATGACTCTTATGAACAGACATTAACCTCTTGTCTATCTGCCCCTGAAAGATCCTATCTGGTCCACACCTAACTGATTCCCTGAAAAACCTCAATGTTAAATTAAACTTGGGTATCTGACCATCCCAGCTCCAGATGAGTGATGATATCACAAGGCTATCTCAGAATTCCAGTGATGATGAAAAACATTAAATGTCTGAGAAAAAAAGAACTAGTATCTGAAGGAGACAAAAGCAAAAAGAATCTCTTTGGGTTTTTTGGTTTTTTTCTTTTTTTGATTAGCAAGAAGTACACACAACTTTGTGTGTAAGAACCTACCCCAACTCCTAAATATCTTTCTTTTGGGCACTGTAAATCATAAGAGTGGCTGAATTCATGCTTGAAAAATACACATACATTTTAGACTAAATAATGTTGAAAACTCCACTATATATTCTTATAAAACAGGCTTTTTAAAAATTATACCTGCTTATTGCAGATATTTTTTAAAAAACAGGAAAAAAAAAAGTAAAAAATAGAAGCCTATTTGTTAATACCTTTCCAGACAAATCTATACGAACACATGTGAATTTTGTATAAATGGGGCTAAGCCCTTCATGAAAGTGAAAGTGTTAGTCACTCAGTCATATCCAACTCTTTGGGACCCCATGGACTTTAGCCTGCCAGGCTCCTCTGTCCATGGGATTCTCCAGGCAAGAATACTGGAGTGATTTGCATTTCCTTCTCCAGTGGATCTTCCTGACCTCAGGATCAAACCCATGTCTCCTGCATCACATGCAGATTCTTTACTATCTGAGCCATCAGGGAAGCCCTTTGTACTACGTCTAATCAGGAGACTATACTCTTGCTGCTGCTAAGTTGCTAAGTCGCTTCAGTCGTGTCCAACTCTGTGCGACCCCATAGACGGCAGCCCACCAGGCTCCCCCGTCCCTGGGATTCTCCAGGCAAGAACACTGGAGTGGGTTGCCATTTCCTTCTCCAATGCATGAAAGTGGAAAGTGAAAGCGAAGTCGCTCAGTCATATCCGACTCTTTGTGACCCTATGGACTGCAGCCTAGTAGGCTCCTCCATCCATGGGATTTTCCAGGCAAGAGTATTGGAGTGGGGTGCCATCGCCTTCTCCGAGTACATAAACTTCCATCAGGCATGCCAATACCCTGGCTTCGTTCTTTTAAAAAGCCATTCTTTTTTGCATGCTCAGTGTATCTGTTTACACATTAATACCATATCTTGAAACTGCATTGTTCAATACGGTAGTTGGCAGCCATGTGTGACTACTTAAATTTAAATTAATGAAACCTGAATAAAGTTTAAAATTCAGTTTCTGAGTTACACTAAGCACACTTCAAGGACACACAAGCCACATACGGCTACACTATTGGACAAGACAGAATAGTTTCATCACTGCAGAACATTCTATTGAACAGTACTATATTGGATACAGAAGTTTTTCCGACACAGACCACTTAAGGCCTGAGGTTTTGTGGAAACACCTGATTTTCTCGAGAGCTCCGACTTTTACCAATGTAATGTAGGGTTAAATCCCTCTGTAGAAGTCGGAAGTCACAACTCACTGACCAGCCATTTGGATAAAGGAGGCAAAGCGTAAGATGGTCCCATTCTTTCCAGTGATTTCTCAAAGCTCCTGGTTTGCAGATGTTCTGGTGACCAGAATAACACTCTTTGTAACACTCTGCTCCATTGATTAAGATATCATGGCTCTTGTTCACTCAGAGTGAGTGTGAGAGCTTGAGGGTAGGTGCTCTCTTGTAGATTGTGTCCCATCCTATTTCAGCGTGGGAAAATCACTCCAAATCTCAGCATATAAATAAAAAAAGGACAATTAATGAGCAGCAGGGTCTGGGAACTGGATACAAACCAAACCACCCACCTGCAGTTCCTCTAGATCTTATGCTATAATGGTGAGGGAAAGAATAGAAGGGAAAAAACACATGTGTTCAGGATCATGTTCTCAAGCTGAGCAAAGAGCCCCTCCCGCCTCTCGGTCCTTGTGTCTCAAGGGAACAAAATATGCAGGCTTGTTCCAACCATTTGAGAAGATAAACTTTCAGATTTTCAAAATTTACGTTGTTTGAATAAGCACCTAAAGTTACATGCTCTCCAGTCTCACACAAGCGCTCTTCTTAAATCTCTGGAGACTGAAAGTTTGGCAGTGAGGACAAACATTCTCACAGAAGATTTCTTATCCTTCCTCCTTCCACTTAAATTTTAACTTCCTCAAAATGGCCTTTGGGATTTCATTTCAGCACGTTTTCCCCTAGACCTAAGAGGAGTATGGAAATATGAGAAGAAAATAGTAGCATGAAAAGAGATTTTCCATTTCTCTAGGTTCCCCAAATGGTCCAGTTTGTGGTCTGTAGGAAGACTTGGAGTCATTTCTCATTGATATGAATTGTCTTACCTCTGCTTCTGAGCCATTTGTATTCAGTGGACGCTCCTGTGACATGGAGGTTTTCCCCAACTTTCTATCCTAAGGAGAAGCCTTTGGAAGAGCTATTATCATTACTTATTAATTTGTTCATTCCTATGCTTAATGAATATTTATGGAGTAGTTGCTGTGCACCAGGGAAAGAACCAAGTGTCAATTTTACAAACATCAATAAAAAGCTCTAAAGGAAAAAGAGGCAAGAGATGATGGATGCTCAGATGGAATACTGCACAGAGAAAAGGCATCCATTGAAAAAGGTTGATGGGGGCAAGGGTCTAAGACAGCTTCCTCTAAGAGGTGACATTTGAACTGAGTCTTAAAGGATAGCTATGAATTAGCCAAACTATGAAGATGGGAAGGAATATCCCAGCATAGTGAAAAGGGAGAAAGACAGTGTTTGCAGATGCATAGGTGAATGGGTGAGGTTGGTACAGTACATCGAGCAGACAGTAAGCCTGGAGATTGGGTAGGGTCAGATGATGAAAAGTCTGTGTTTCATCCTGAAGGTGATATAAAGTCCTTGAAGGTTTCTAAGCATGCTAATGACAAGAGAGACTCACAACTTCAGAGAGATTCATGTGGTGTGTTTGTAGGGGATGAACTGAAGGAGGGCACATATGAGAAGAGAGATAGATCAGATCAGATCAGATCAGTCGCTCAGTCGTGTCCGACTCTTTGCGACCCCATGAACTGCACCACACCAGGCCTCCCTGTCCATCACCAACTCCCGGAGGTCACTGAGACTCACATCCATCGAGTCAGTGATGCTATCCAGCCATCTCATCCTCTGTTGTCCCCTTCTCCTCCTGCCCCCAATCCCTCCCAGCATCAGAGTCTTGTCCAATGAGTCAACTCTTCGCATGAGGTGGCCAAAATACTGGAGTTTCAGCTTTAGCATCATTCCTTCCAAAGAAATCCCAGGGCTGATCTCCTTCAGAATGGACTGGTTGGATCTCCTTGCAGTCCAAGGGACTCTCAAGAGTCTTCTCCAACACCACAGTTCAAAAGCATCAATTCTTCGGCGCTCAGCCTTCTTCACAGTCCAGCTGTCACATCCATACATGACCACAGGAAAGACCATAGCCTTAACTAGGCGAACCTTTGTTGGCAAAGTAATGTCTCTGCTTTTGAATATGCTATCTAGGTTGGTCATAACTTTCCTTCCAAGGAGTAAGCGTCTTTTAATTTCATGGCTGCAGTCACTATCTGCAGTGATTTTGGAGCCCAGAAAAATAAAGTGTGACACTGTTTCCACTGTTTCTCCATCTATTTCCCATGTAGTGATGGGACCAGATGCCATGATCTTCGTTTTCTGAATGTTGAGCTTTAAGCCAACCTTTTCACTCTCAGGCATATGCCAAATAAGTGATGGCTGCAGCGCCTCAAATGGGAAATTAATGCTTCAACCAAGGGGATGGTGATGGTCTACAGAGTGCCCAATGATTTCAATGAATATTAGGAGATAAAATTTTCAGGATCTGATAACCAGTTGGACAAAGGGGAGGGAGCCAGAATGGTTTCAGGGATAATTGAGTGACCAGAAAACAGTCTTTTAAGGTTTGCTTTGAGAGTGGGGTGGTTATTATCAGACCATCTACCTTAAAATGTGAAATATATAAAACATTCTTAAGGCATGAAACAGAGGGACGAGCACATTTGGAATGTTCTGTGCACATCACAACTGAATCTCATTATCCTCAAAAACCTTGCCTCTCAGATTAGTGTTGTTTTCTAGACTTAAGTGACTTTCAGAACAAACAAGCAAAGAAATCTAAGACATTGTTTGCTGTATGGAATATTTTAAATTTTGGGATCTACCTATATAAGATTTTTTAAGTCATTTAGTCAACAATGTTTACTGAGATTTATTCTGTACTAAGCGTTGTAAATACAAGAGAAAACAGACCTATTCAAATAGTTCTTTATCTCATTTTTATTTGCATACTTATTTGATTGTTTGCCAATAACTAGTTATTATCATCATGTGTGGAAGGCATAGTGTTTCTCAAACTATAGCATGAATAAGAATCAGGTGAAGAATGTGTTAAACCAATTTCCTGAGCCTTAATCCCAGGTATTATGATTCAGAAGGTCAGTCTGTGTAAGGTCCATGAATTTGCATTCCTAAGCAATTTTGTACTTACTGCCAATATTACTGGTCTAAGGATTGCACTCTGAGCTTTGACTAACTTTTAATTCGTGAAGCAATGTAAGGTTCTTTCTTGTGGTCCTAAAGTATCCATAACATGGAATTGACGTCAATGGGAATTACACAGACCACAAAGGTGTCACACCGAGGCCTTAAGTGTTTACGGCCAACCCCTCACCACCTAGCTCTTGCCTTCTGTTTATCACCTGTATTTCCCCTTGGGCATTGCTGTTGCTATTGGTCTGTAAGTAACTGCAGTTACAGCTCTTGATGAGGTCAAACAGTCCCAGCTGGAGAGACTTGAGAAATGAGAGCGAACGTTCCTTTGTCTGAACTTCTATTCTATCTGAGTTTAAAAGTCAAAGATCAATAAACCTGGAGAAAGTGGTGAGATTTGCCAAATATTACCAGACAATGGAAGGGCTGTAATGATCAGCTCAGGGCCAGTGATGCAGTCAGCCTGGACCACAAAAAAGATAAATGGGTAAGAACCTGTCTCATGGGAGAATTGTGAATGTAATGGTTGGCCAAATGCCTCGCTATGAATTCGTTTTCTTGTGAATGGTTTCAAATTGTGGATTGCTTCTAGTCAGAGTTAAGCTCCTTCTGTTTACTCATGATATTCAGAAGTTTTTCTGGTTTTTGCCTTCAGGTATGGATAGGGAGGCCTGGCATGCTGCAGTTCATGGGGTCACAAAGAGTCGGACACGACTGAGCAACTGATCTGATCTGATCTGATATATTTTTAAGTCTCACATATAGGAAAATCAAGCAGCAAATCATTGAATAGTTTGGGTATCAAGGGAAGAGAGAGCAATGGGAGTGGAAAGAAGGGACAAATTTTAAGAATATTATAAAGAAAAGGATAAAAGGGCTTAGCTTCTCTGACGAGGGGGCTACGTGTGGTGAGACAAGGTAGCTGAAATCAGCTCCCAGGTTCCCAGCTCTTTGACCAGGAGAAGGATAGCATCAATTACATAAATATAAAATTGAAGAAGGGTTGGTGTAGGTACAATGCTGAGTTCTGTTTGGACATCCAGGTGATAGTGGGGCCCCCAAGCAGAAGTGTTTTGAAATGATTAGAAATTTGGGACTAGAGTTTGGGTGAGGGACAGTGGTTTGGAGGATCCTGTTGGGCCATCCCTACTTGCAAGGAAAAAAAACTAAAGCCCTGTCAATGATGAGAGAAGTTCTGTGAAGAAGCCGAGGATCAAGGACTGAACCTTAACTGTCTTTCCAGAGGGTTCCAAATAAGATCTTCTTGGACAAGTTGGAATCAAGATTGCCGGGAGAAATATCAATAACCTCAGATATGCAGATGACACGACTCTTATGGCAGAAAGTGAAGAGGGGCTAAAAAGCCTCTTGATGAAAGTGAAAGTGGAGAGTGAAAAGGTTGGCTTAAAGCTCAACATTCAGAAAACGAAGATCATGGCATCTGGTCCCATCACTGCATGGGAAATAGATGGGGAAACAGTGGAAACAGTGTCAGACTTTGTTTTTCTGGGCTCCAAAATCACTGCAGATGGTGACTGCAGCCATGAAATTAAAAGACGCTTGCTCCTTGGAAGGAAAGTTATGACCAACCTAGATAGCATATTCAAAAGCAGAGACATTACTTTACCAACAAAGGTTCGCCTAGTCAAGGCTATGGTCTTTCCTGTGGTCATGTATGGATGTGAGAGCTGGACTGTGAAGAAGGCTGAGTGCCGAAGAATTGATGCTTTTGAACTGTGGTGTTGGAGAAGACTCTTGAGAGTCCCTTGGACTGCAAGAAGATCCAACCAGTCCATTCTGAAGGAGATCAATCCTGGGATTTCTTTGGAAGGAATGATGCTAAAGCTGAAACTCCAGTATTTTGGCCACCTCATGCGAAGAGTTGACTCATTGGAGAAGACTCTGATGCTGGGAGGGATTGAGGGCAGGAGGAGAAGGGGACGACAGAGGATGAGATGGCTGGATGGCATCACTGACTCGATGGATGCGAGTCTGGGTGACCTCCGGGAGCTGGTGATGGACAGGGAGGCCTGGCGTGCTGCAGTTCATGGGGTCGCAAAGAGTCGGACACGACTGAGCGACTGATCTGATCTGATCTGGATTTTAATACCTTTGTGCATTTTCAGCTTGTGTTTTAATTAAAATGTAAATAGTATTTCTGGAATAGGGTAGCCAATGGAGAGATACCCAATATGCCTGGAGCATGCACTCACCCACTTGCATATGTGCCCACCTGTATAGAGAACATGTGCTCATTTGCATGGTAGAGAGGCTGACTTGAGGACATTTTCAGTCCTCTCAGAAAATCCTAGTAAAATAGTCTGAAATGGCATGCTCACTACTCTTAGAATGTCCGTAACTTTTTCTTTCCATATCATTCATGCCATGTGATATTGATGTGGGAATCCTTTCCAGCCACATTTGAAAAGCCTCCCCTGAAGCTGCAAACCCAATGGTTTGGAAGAGAGAGTTTAAATAACTCAAAATATACAGTGTAAACAAGCTGGCCTTTTAGTATGAAGTGTACTAAATTAAAGAAACCAGATGCTTTGGTTGGCTTGGAACAGCTGGATTAGGACTGGCTCTCCTTCATGAACCATTTTCTTTGGAGCCTCATCACCTCCTTCCCCTCCTCCTCCTGTGTCTCCCTTCTTGCCCTCTTCCTCTGTCTTTCTCTCTCTTCCTCGGCTTCCTTGCTCTATCTGACTTTTGTTTTCAGACAGCCATAAACTCATCAGATGCAGGAGACATATCAAATGGTTTCTGAAAATAGAGTTTGTGAGTTCAAATTATTTGCCTATGGTCATAAAAACTTGCTTACTGGAAACCTGGTGTGAGAATCTGAATCACACCTTCAATCATAGTTCTTAAGGTGAAGGACTTTTCTATGTACAATTTTATTTGACTTAAAAATTAAACATTAAAATATTCCTGCTTCAATATTACTAACTGGGATATTTTATAGAGTCTCTAGGAAATCACCCTGATCCATAAATCTTCAAGTTATTTATTTATATAAAGTCATGAAGCCTCACAACCCTCTGAGGAAGAGGCTCAAATCCAAATATCCCAGTTCGTTTAAAAGTTAGATGAACCTCAATGAAGTGGTCCCTGGTGGCTCAGATGGTAAAGAATCCATCTGCCAGTGCAGGAGACACAGGAGACTCGAGTTCCATCCCTGGGTCAGGAAGAGCCCCTGGAGAAGGGAATGGCTACCCACTTCAGTATTCTGACCTGGAGAATTCCATGGACAGAGGAGTCTAGTGGGCTACAGTCCATGGGGTCACAAAGAGTCAGACACGACTGAGCAACTAACACTTCCACGTTCAATGAAGTGGAGTGACGTTTCCTGACACAGAGGCTTTTAGTGGCCAAATCTATGCTATCTCAAATCAATTGCTACCTTGGGAAAGTATGTAATGTGGATTGAAATCTACCTTTATACGAAATATCTAGAGAACTGTACCAGAAATATGTTTTCAAGCTGAACTCTAGAGATATCTCCAAGAAGGGAAGGAAAGAACAAGAAAGAAATTTCACAACCTGAAGGAACACTATTAGCTCAGTGATTAGTATGCTTTATAGCTGGGGGTAGTTTCATGTCTCTGAGATCGAAGATAAACATCAGTAGTCTCCACCAGAAGGGTTAATTATGGCTTAGCTAATAAAGATGGTTTTGGAACATTTTGTAAATATAAAGTGTCCTGTAAGTATTAGGTGTAAAAGCCAATTACCAGACACTGCCGCATAAGTATGAAATCTATTATATTTCAACTGGATTAGGGAATCTTTTTGTAGACCAGGGCATCCAAAATGTGCAAGTATCTATGTTCTCTCTTTAGGGAGAATTTTTTGTTGTACTTTAGTCAGTCAAAACCTAGGAATAACACTGGTTCCACATAATTTGGGGGAAGGGGACACCAATTTCATTTCATTTCAAGAAGTGGCAAAAACACTCCATAAATTCTCCATAGCCTCTTTTTCTCTCAAAAACACCCATCACCACCATGCTTTCTCTCCACCCTCCTTTCCCTTCTGGGTCTCAGCTCGAGGCCAGCTGATGACTGCTCACTATGGCTTAGTTCTGGCACTTGCAGGAGAGCCGGGAGCAGTGGGCAGGGCACATCCTGGAGATGACCATTCCAGCCTTTTCCCACCCTAGTTAAGCCTGACGATAAATCCTTTCAAAAATGCATTATTGTATTAGAGACATTTCAGAGGGTCTTAGAGCAGTAACTGATGCACCAGTGATACAGACCCTTTTTGTTGGTGAGCCTTTGATGTCACAGTCTGACTTTGCTTCCCAGCTCTGAAACAGGAAAAGAAAAATAGATCTACCACTTTTTCCTGACGCATTATTCACTTCTCAGAAGCAGGAGAATAAAAAGAATTATTCTTTTCGTAGAAACTACACATAGAGAATGCGTCAGGAAATTCTTTTTTGTGTCTTGACTTTGCATACTGATGCTAAAAGTGCTGTCCTGGTATTAGTCTGTTCTGAAATTTATGGGGATTTGTGAAAAGCAAAGACAAAAACTTCTGAGCTGGTAGCCCCGTTGGTCTTGTTTTTGCAGTGTACGGGAAGGCTGGGAGTTCAGAGAAAGGGCTCCTGCCTGGCTGACCCTTGGCTGCTACAGTCAGTTAACCTCCCCAGGCAGATATGGGAATCGTGACTTTCATCAATAGGATGCTGGTTATCCAGGGGATGCAAGGCTAAAGGCAATGAGTTGAGGCAAAATAGTGGAAAGAAGGGAATTCTTAACTTTCAATATTAAAAGTAAAAGGAATTTATGAAGCTCTCACCCATTTTCCAGTATAGCTCCCCATGTAACTGAGAAGTGAATGTTAGGTGTCATGTTTACCGCATGTTTTTGCCCACTTTAATCCCTGATTTCACTGTACTCTACCTCACTGGGTGACATGGAGATGACAGAATGTGACTAAGCTGCAGAGACCACACTGTGGACTCAGCAGTATTTTAGAATTCGTGTCACCTGCAGGTGATTATTAAACCCTGAACTTTGTGGAGGTTTTTTTGGATTATTATCCACAGAACGTTTGCCCCAAATACCCTCATGGTGTTGCTTTATCTGCCGAGTTTTCCAATCCCCTGCTAGGCTGTGATTGCTTCTTTCTTGCAGAGGTATTTTTAATATTTGTCCTACAGATGGTTCTCCTGCAGCACTTTCTAATAGGCCCCACTATGATGTGTCTTTGACAGAAGAGACTTTTTCCCATTATTTTGTTTTCTGTGTTTGAATTGTATATCTGGGTAACTGTAGTTATAACTCCTAGGCTTGGAGAATATTCGAGTACTCTGCACCACTCTGAATAGTCTGGACTTGTCTTTCATCTCTTCTTATGCTCATATTCCCTTCCCTGTCTAGATGCAACTTATCCTTTCAGTATTCTAATTCATTTCTTAATGACTTCTAAATATTCCCATATACTTTTGCTTTTTTTTCCTTCGCTCTTCTTTTTTTATTTAATTTTACCTTTTTATTAATTTTTTGGGAGTATAGTTGCTTTACAATGTTGTGTTAGTTTCTGCAGTACAGCAAAGTGAATCAGCTTTACATATATCACCTCTTTTTTAGATGTCCTTCCCATTGAGGTACAACAGAATATTGAGTTCCTTGTGCTATACAGTAGGTTCTCATTAGTTATCTATTTTATACATGATAGTATACACACCAGAGAAAGCAATGGCACCCCACTCCAGTACTCTTGCCTGGAAAATCCCATGGACAGAGGAGCCTGGTAGGCTGCAGTCCATGGAGTTACTAAGGGTCGGACATGACTGAGCGACTTTACTTTCACTTTTCACTTTCATGCATTGGAGAAGGAAATGGCAACCCACTCCAGTGTTCTTACCTGGAGAATCCCAGGGACCGGGGAACCTGGTGGGCTGCCGTCTATGGGGTCGCACAGAGTCAGACACTACTGAAGCGACTTAGCAGCAGCAGTATACACACACACATACACACACAGGACTTCCCTGGTGGCTCCGACAATAAAGCATCCACTTGCAATGCAGGAGACCCAGGATTCCTGGGTCGGGAAGAATCCCCTGGAGAAGGAAATGGCTACCCACTCCAGTAATCTTGCCTGAAGAATCCCATGGACAGAAGACCCCAGTGGGCTACAGTCCATGGGGTCAAAAAGAGTTAGACACAACTGAGCAACTAAGCATGAACACACATACACTAGGGGGATGGGATTAATTGGGATTATAATTATTATATATACACATATTATAATTATTATATATACACATAATCCCAATTAATCCCATCCCCCTACCCTTCTTCTTTTATGCTACTTTGACCTCAAATTGAAACATTTACAAAAAGCACATGTCACAACATTAGTATATATAAAAAGCCATTTTCTTTTTTCCTGACCACAATAATTTACAGAAACCTTAACACCACCCTGACTATGAGCATGCCTTTTATCCTAGGGTGATTTTTTTCACTGCATCTTCTTTGACTAAGGATTGAAGACATTTTACTCAGAAGAAAAAGTGTAAAGTATTGTTATTAGAGATGTTCAGCAATAGTCTGAGAATGTCAGCAACTAAAGCTGCATGTAAACAGCACCAAGGTGTATGGGGCATCTGCTTTGGAAGACTACTGAGAAGCCAGCTGTTATTCCCATTGGCACAGGAATGTGCCAATCACCACCCAAACTGCAGGAAGCCTAGGCCAGGTTCTGAGGGAAAAAGTACCTTCCCATGCCAACTAGAAAGATGCCCTGTCATTTTTTTTTTTTTTAAAGAAGGCAATGATCTTTTTTTTCAGTTGAGTTATTTTATTTATTTATGGCTGCACTGGGTCTTTATTGCTGTGCACAGGCTTAGTTGCCCCAAGGGACGTGGCATCTTCTCGGACCAGGGATCGAACCCATGTCCCCTGCATTGACAGGCAGATTCTTAACCGCTGTACCACCAGGGAAGTCCAGCCCTGTCATTTCTATGTATCAGAATTATATCTGCAATTCCTTAGGTCCTTTCTTTACCACCCATTCTCTGCTCATAGGTCAGAATGAGAAAGGAGGATATTGAAGACAGCAACATCTTTCTCTTTCATTTTATCTTGTTATAACAAATAATTGCAGGGTTTATTTCTCTAAGAATTTTTTTTGATGTGGACCATTTTTAAAGTCTTCATTGAATTTGTTATAACACTGCTTCTGTTTTATGATTTGGTTTTTTGGCCACAAGGCATGTGGGATCTTAACTTCTGACCAGGGATCAAACCCACACCCATACATTGAAAGGCAAAGTCTTAACCACTGGACTGCCAGGGGAGTCCCAATTGCATGATGTAATGTTGATTATAATCTGGCTGGTCATCTTTGGTTGATGAATGGTGCAGACATAAACAAATACAAGTGAACTTCAGTGGTTGACTAATGCACGGGCCCACATGGATCAATCCGTTTCTTCAAGCTCTCTCACTGGAAACCAGAGGTTTTGCTAACCAAAAAGAAAAAAAAGTACTTCAAAATTTCCCTAAGAAAGAACTTTTTTACCTCTAAGCAGAGAGGGAAAAATACATTTTCCTTTAAATTTATTTATCAGGAGATAATTCCCCTCCAATTTTCTTGACTTGAAATTTGTCAAGTCTGTAAAAATGAGGCCTAACTAACTTTCACTCTGGCTGTACATGAGCAGTTCTTTGAGATCCAAAAGTTTTAACTGAATTGAGATTAACAATTAGAAAGTAAAAACTTCATGTCCCTCCTTTTCAATATGTCTAAGGCATGCAAAATTTCTTAACTAAATAGCTTAGTCTTCTTCAAAAGGGCAGTAAAATAGAATCCTCATTTATACATATGTCCCTTTGAGAAATATATACACATGCATATTCCTAGGTTGAGGGCAATTTGTTCTCATGTTCTAGTTTAGATTGTAATGCAGTGTAGATGCGCATCAAGTGAAGTTATCCAACAACTGAAATGGGTAAATGCTTTGCTCTTAGAACTATCTCATAAATTTAAATAAATAAGCAAAGTGATTATACTTTCCATGGATTTGACAAATCAGTCCTGGTGGGACACAGTCTTTTCTCTGAACCACATAGGGAAAAGTGGACAATCAGTAGCTATTCTGTGGAGTGATCCATTCCTTTGCCAGCACACCAGTACCCAAAAGACTTGAAGTTCAATGTTATTGATTTTTTTTTACCAGGATAGCTTCAAACAAAACAACAGGCTGTTGAGAGCATACCCTGAAAATCAGACAGAATAGAGGTAGGAGCAGACAGAGATAGGTGTAGTGGAAGCTCAATGCTGGAGATGCAGACCTGGGTTTGTAGCATGTCATCACATGTGCTATATATGTACTATCATGTGCATGTCATCACATGTACTATATATGTACTATCATGTAGGCAAGAAGAGACTGCTTCATAATGTAGGAGTGAAGCAGAGCAACTTTCTTTAGAGAGATATTGCAGAGAACTTCCCTTTGTATTATGAAAGAAAACAAGAGAAGTTGGTTCAAAAATTCACAAACACTAATTGGTGTGCTGTTTTGGCTGAGTGTCTCTGACTCAGAGAGACCATAAATGTCGTGAGGAGAAAAGCTGGGGACACGTGAAAAGTTTTCAAAGCATAACAGTGCAAAACAACATGACTACAAATGTCATAAGACAAAATGAGATTACAAGTCAAGTGAACAAAAGGCCACATCTTATATGATTCCATTTCTATGAAATGTCCAGAACAGGGAATTCTATGGAGTCAGAAAGTAGATTAGTGGCTGCTCAAGACCAAGGAGGTAGGGATTGTGGACAAACAGATTGATAACTGAGAGGTACAGAGCTTCTTTCCGAGGTGATGAAAATGCTCTAAAGTTGCTTGTCACGATGGTTGCACACATCTGTGAATGTACTAAAAACTATTGAATGTATACTTTAAATGGATGGATTCTAGGATATGTAAATTATATTTTCATAAAGCCATTATTTTAAAATCTAAGGTAATTTGAAAATTGGAAAAAGAAAAACCAAGTGAATGGAAATCCTCAGGGATGGAATTTTTTCCCCTCAGGACCCTGACCTCACAGCCTGCCCTCTTTTCCCACCTACCCACAGGAAACAAAACAGAGGGAGCTATGAAATATTCTTGCTCACTTAGAAACAGTGAAATACTCTTCAGAGAACACGGGTGCCTCATTTTCTAACCACATTTGAAACCCACTTAAGTGTGAGGTTTGATGGGGTCCTAATTCAGTCCTAGGAGAGTGGTGAGCTTGTGAATTATCGTCTAGCATGTTTTCCAGACAAAAGCGCTTTAGCGGACAACACAAACTCTTGGATGAAAAGAGTGGACATTCAAGTTCTCTGAGGCCCTCTCATAAATAACAAAAAAGATTGGCACCAGGTAGGTCTTACCAGAGACTGCAGCCTTTACAAAGTTCTTCTATTTGAATTTATTTCAAGCAGTCAATAAATAAATGGTTCCATGCTATTAAAAATGGAGAAAAGAGAAGACTACAAACATGTGATTCTACCTCCTGCAATTTGGTCCATTTCCCCGGCTCCCTTCTCAGAGAAAGATGCAATTGTTCGCTTGATGACCCTGGTACCCAGCGTATTTTCTTTGGGGCCATCTTTTGAATATTATTTTTGTATAAAGCCAAGTAAATGAATGGGGAAGTTGAAAAACATAATCAGAATGTTATATTGACACCGTTGTAGATTTTCCGAATGCAGAAAAACAAGAAATGAATGGAAGTAGATTTGCCAAAGTGAATATTTTATGCATCTTTATGTAGGGCATATTCCCAAGTGGGAGAAAATGCACTTGAATAAAATAAACTAACAGAATAGTTTTGGGACATTTTTAATTTATGCCATATATTTGTCACATTTAGGCAGAACTCACGCCCTTGGAGAATTTCATTCCAAACATTTACTTCTTTGTGTGTGTCTTTTCTCTCTTCCTTATTTTCTATCTCTAGTGCTCAGAAGGCACTTTGAAGGCTATTTGGTAGAAGTTACGAATATCCTACCCAATCATAGGCTTATAATCCCCCTGGAACCGTCCGTCTTGCCAAACTGTCTGTCTTGGTGATGTACACAGTGATTACCAGTGATTGTGTAGGCCCTCCAAGATACTGCAAGGCACCAGATGAAATTTTTAAACTAATCCAAAGAGTGCTACATCGACATTAACCTTGAAAACCCAGAAATGGTTGTTCATTTTGTACCCTCAGGAATAATATCCTTCTATTGGCAGGTTAGCATGGGGTCATTCACTACCTATGAGAAAGGCTGAACATGTGTGGAGTATCACGGTTTAAAAAAAAGAAGCTACCTGAAAATTCTAGAAAAGATTCAGAAATAAATCCTCCTTAAAGCTGGTAATAAAGTGTTGCTAAAGGCTTGCAGTTTGGAGACTTTGTGCTTCTAGTTGAAGGAATTGTAGATATAAGATGGCTTCACAGATGCTATATTATAAAATTAGCCTTTGGATTGCTACCTGTATTTTATTTCCAGTTGGATTGTGACTTCCTTATGCCATATCAGGGCTTCCCCAGTGGTTCAAAAATACCCAACCCACCTGCAATGCAGGAGCTGCAGGAGACATGGGTTCTAGCCCTGGTCAGGAAGATCCCTTGGAGGAAGGCATGGCAACCCACACCAGTATTTTTGTCTGGAGAATCCCATGGACAGAAGATCCTGGCAGGCTATGGTCCATAGGGTCACAAAGAGTCGAACATAACTGAAGCAACTTAGCTCTCGTGCACACGTGTATACTATATAATATGAAGTATACCTGCACCTTATTGTGTTCTTAATCTTGTCAGTAAATATTTTCCGTAGTAGTATGCTTTATTATTTTGTTGTAGTTTTTCTTTGAATGTGAGTACAGATTATTGTTGATGAAGTCCTTTCTCAGCTCTGATTGCCCAGTCCAAGAAAAAAAAAAAATGTGCCAGTTATCATTCTAATCTGATCCAGGCCACCTTGCAGATCACCCTGATTGCTGCTTAGTTACTGAGATTCTCATCTGAAGGCCAAGAGTCTTCCCCATTTCTCTGGTACCCACTGCCTGAAAATTTTCTTTCACCAAACGAACCATTTCTCTGTCTATTTCTCCATTTGCTGCTCTGGAGATTTTTTCCCCTAGTCAGTCTTTAAATTCATACTCCAGATTTGCACTACTTTTTTTCTTTGAAAATGTTCCTTAAGTTGATTTCTTCCACAAAACCTCTCCCAGCTCACCAGAGCAGTAATAATCCATTTCCCTAACTGAAGTGCCCAAATCCCATGAGACACAACTCAGAAACTTCCAGAGATGATACTTATTATTCAGTGTAAATATTTGCTTGCTTCCTGTACTATTTGCTTTTGCCTCAAACATATCCTTTAGGAGGTGTGTCCTTTCACATATGTGCTCAGTTACAAACTGGGCTACTCATCAGTGGTTCATATCCATGTCTTCCCATTGGAGTCACTGGGGAAATTTTGAAAAAAAAAAAAAAAACCTATGCACTTCAGACCAATTAAATCAGAAAATGTGATTAAAAACAATTGATCTTAGATGGTTGTGAAGCAGAGTAGAATGTTAGTCTAATTTCTTTTTCCCTCCCATCCTGGGAAGAAGAGGGGAAATTCTGACCATATATTCTGAAAATATAATGGGAAAAGAAATTTTTTTAAAATTTTATTTTAGAGAAAAGAAATTTTAAGTATCCTGCTGAATCATATAACTAGAAAGTTAAAGGAAGGTAAGTAAGAGCTTGTCTTATTCCGCATCATGGCCATGTCAGTCCAGAGAAATAAAACATTTTCTTTAAATGACAGTCCATTCTTTCTACTCCAATTTTCCATGACCCACATCTCACCCTCCCCAACCCTTGCTGATGAATAGTAAGGATCTCTAAAGATTGATCCCATGATTCTGTGAAGTCTGTTGACCTCAAGAAGCATATATTCTAATAAATCAAACATAAAAGCTACTCTGAGGATTGTATCTGGGTAACGTTATCTTAATTGTACAGATCAGAGTTCCCCAACTAATGTGCTGTTAGTGGGTTTCCAGTGTGATGAGATGTTGATTACCCTCAGTCAGTGGGGTAGCCAAGGAAGCCTGGGTCATCCAAGATCCAAGTACTAAAGGCTCTCAACTGGAGCAACCAGATACTTTTAACCCAGTGGGAATCAAATGTTATTTTCTGTGTGTTATGAATGGAAAAAGTTGGGAGGTCCTGGAGAAATACATAGAGACACTCAACATCGAATCTTGAGTGTCTAAAATGAGAAACAACACAGGACACCAAGCTTTACTCAGTGCAGAAGAAACTATACTGCATACAATACCATCAGTTATAATTATACAAGGTAAAAGCCATAGGCAGCAGCACATCAAATACGGAAAACTAAGAAGTTAATACTAAAGGAATTGTTCCCTGGTATCACTTAAGTGGAACATTATATTATATTGTTCACAAAGTAATTCCTAATACGATCATACATGAGTACAATAAACTTACAATTCGCAGTCAGTGAACATCGATTGAAAACAAATATTATTGTTTATTTATCTATCATCTCCAAAAGAATGATTTCATATATTTGGATCAGTTTTTTAGTTCCAGTTCTCAAATCCAAACAGATTAAAATCACATAATTGTGTTTGGACATGAAGAACTGTTTCTCTGGGTTTAATTATCACAAGAGGAAAATGATGTAATGAAAGAAATTCTGGGCATTGTTAAACTTTAATTTCATAAAGTAAGATGTATATCGCCATCAAAATAGATTCTAAAAGGCTGTATGACTTGATAAGGACAAAAAAAACCTAAAATACAAACTTATTAGAATGTATGTTTATTCATTTAATTCAGGTATCATTTTCCCAGTGATGGCTAAGATATATTCTTGGACTTCTGGGTTTGTAGGTAAGAAACATAGAAATCAGGGAGTTTCCCAATGACCTAGTGGTTAGGATTCCAGGCTTTCACTGCTTGGGGCCTGGGATTCAATCCCTGGTCAGGAAACTGAGACCCCTCAAGATGTGTGTTGTGGCCAAAAAAAGAAACAGAACATAGAAGTCACTTTTTGTTGAGATCACAAATTATCTCAGTAAGCAAGAATAGAGAGGTTTATCTAGAGAAGTCAATAAAGGTATGTGAAAAGTTCTCTGATGGGTTCAGATATTTTAAAAAATATTCATAACATGCACAAAAGACAGAGGAAATTTCATCTAATGAAAGGCAAACAGAAAAGTGAAGTCGCTCAGTCGTGTCCAACTCTTTGCGACCCCATGGACTGCAGCCCACCAGGCTCCTCTGTCCATGGGATTCTCCAGGCAAGAATACAGGAGTGGGTGGGTTACCATTTCCTTCTCCAGGGGATCTTCCCAACCCAGGAATTGAACCCAGGTCTCCCGCATTACAGGCAGACACAAGCAGATGCTTTAACCTCTGAGCCACCAGGAAGCCCTAAACAGAAATGTGTGATGCAAACCAAAGAGAAAGGACTTTTTAAAGGATTTACTAAATGCTCTTTAAAGTACAAGGATAGAGAAGGATCAGCCAACGGCCCACAAAAGCAGAAAAATGTGAAAAACAGGAGCAGACTGAGAGAGAGCAGGAAAATATCAACACCCTTTTTTTCTTTCTCTTTGTCAAAAAGAATGAACTCAAAGTAGAAAAGATATAGTTCTGTTTTAAACAAGGTCAGTATAGAAGGTTGGAATGGAAGTCCAAGAAAGTAAAAAACAAATAACAAACAAAAACAAAGGCCATTTTGCAAAAAATTCAAGTCTCTGGGTATAGTGAATTATAATCCCAACTATTTGCAAATAGATTTGTTAAATCCCTGTCAATATTCCTGGTGGAGATATGGAGAATGGGAAAGTGTCAGAAAACTAGAAAAAGGCAAAAGTTGTCGGAATATTATTTGGTTCAAAAAATAGAATGGTCTCTGTTTGTGAAGTTAACTCCACTTCAGCTTAGTCGCCAAGGGTAGTTGTGATGGCTCTGGAAACAAGCCAGGGAGCAGAGTTCTGAGTGGGTAAATTAATGTATGTTTCAACTGACCCTGACATGAGTACTGTCCAGGCACAGAAGTTCAAGTTTCAAGGACTGTCTCTATAGGAGCTAATGTTTCTTGAGTTTTATATTTTGTACGCTTCTTAAATAGTTCTTATTTCAAGTCAATATGCTGAAAGGTCTTTCCTTTTTAATTTTTATCTATTTATTTGTTTGTTTATTTTTTGGCTACACTAGGTCTTTGTTGCTGTTCTCATGCTTTATTTGTGGTGAGTGGGGGCTACTCTAGTTGCAGTGTGCGGGCTTCTCATTGCAGTGGCTTCTCTTGTTTCAGAGCACACAGGCTTCAGTAGTTGCAGCATGTGGGCTCAGTAGTTGTGGCACATGAGCTTTGTTGCCCCTTGGCATGTGGAATCTTCCTAGACCAGGGAGTAATCCCTTGTCCCCTGCATTGGCAGGCAGATTCTTAACCATTGGGCCACCAGGGAAGTCCCGTAAGGTCTTTCTGTGAAGCCTTCTGCTGCTGCTGCTGCATCGCTTCAGTCGTGTCCAATTCTGTGCAACTCCATAGACAGCAGCCCACCAGGCTCCACCGCCCCTGGGATACTCCAGGCAAGAACACTGGAGTGGGTTGCCATTTCCTTCTCCAATGCAGGAAAGCGAAAAGTCAAAGTGAAGTTGCTCAGTTGTGTCCGACTCTTCACGACCCCATGGACTGCAGCCTACCAGGCTCCTCCATCCATGGGATTTTCCAGGCAAAAGTGCTAGAGTGGGTTGCTATTGCCGTCTCTGATGTATCTTTCTAGGACCAGTTTAATTAAATTCACAGATGATAAAATACTGGTATCTTCAGTTCAGTTCAGTCGCTCAGTCATGTCCGACTCTTTGTGACCCCATGAATCACAGCACACCAGGCCTCCCTGTCCATCACCAACTTCTGGAGTTCACTCAAACTCACATCCATCGAGTCAGTGATGCCATCCAGCCATCTCATCCTCTGTCGTCCCCTTCTCCTCCTGCCCACAATCCCTCCCAGCATCAGAGTCTTTTCCAATGAGTCAACTCTTTGCATGAGGCGGCCAAAGTACTGGAGTTTCCGCTTTAGCATCATTCCTTCTAAAGAAATCCCAGAGCTGATCTCCTTCAGAATGGACTGGTTGGATCTCCTTGCAGTCCAAGGGACTCTCAAGAGTCTTCTCCAACACCACAGTTCAAAAGCATCAATTCTTCAGCACTCAGCTCTCTTCACAGTCCAACTCTCATATCCATACATGACCACTGGAAAAACCATAGCCTTGACTAGACAGACCTTTGTTGGCAAAGTAATGTCTCTGCTTTTCAACATGCTATCTAGTTTGGTCATAACTTTTCTTCCAAGGAGTAAGCGTCTTTTAATTTCACTGATATCTTACATACTTGTAAAATTGATGGCAATTTGTACAAATGAAGTAGCCACAGAACCATATGATTTGACAAATTCTTCTGCCTTCTCCATGAAGCTAGGAGAAGGTATATTTTGCCTTAGCCTCCTTTTCTAGAGAGGGCCCTGCATACACTGGCTTTAATAGAGCTTCTACCGTGCTAAGTGATAAGACCACCTCCGGGCAGTGGGGGGCAGTGCACAGTAACAAGCCTTGGTGGCTGACTGGATTTGTCATAACTAGGACGGCAATGGCATCCCACTCCAGTACTCTTGCCTGGAAAATCCCATGGAAAGAGGAGCCTGGAAGGCTGCAGTCCATGGGGTCGCTGAGGGTCAGACACGACTGAGCGACTTCACTTTCACTTTTCACTTTCATACATTGGAGAAGGAAATGGCAACCCACTCCAGTGTTCTTGCCTTGAGAATCCCAGGGACGGGGGAGTCTGGTGGGCTGCTGTCTATGGGGTCGCACAGAGTTGGACACGACTGAAGCGACTTAGCAGTAGCAGCAGGACACAAGACAGAACCTAGGTTATAGGAACAGATAGAACATTAGTCTGGGCATCTATCAAATGTATAAAGCTCCCCAGCAGTATATTGTCAGCAGAGCAGCCAGCACCATCCTCTGAAACACATCGGTCAAATCATGTCCCTCTCTCTTCAAAACCTTATTGTGTCTCTGTTCTGAGTCTCTAAACTCCTGGTCCCTTCCTTGCTCACCCCTGCCCATTTGTCACTTCTCTGCCCTTACCTCCTCCCACACTCTCTGTTCCAGTGTACTGGCCTCCTTGCTAGTTCTAGAATATATCGAGCATATTCCTTGTGTCCTGTGCTTGCTGTCCCCTGAGCCTGAACTGCTTCTCCTGGATGATCCCAGGGCTCCTCCCTCATTTCATTCAAGTCTTTCAAGTTACTCCAGATGGGCCTTCCCAGACTCTCCTCTATTTACTCTGCAGCCCCACCCCCACCAGGCCACCCAGAAGTTCCTCACCCCTTTCCTGCTTTATTTCATCCCACAGCACTTCCATGAGGTTCCTATCTGCAATTACTTGTTGATTTTGTCTGTTGTCTGTCTTGCCCCTCTCAAATCTGAGCAGGCATGTTCTATTTTGTTCACTGCCATATGCTTAGAGTCTAGAACAAGGCCTGGCACATAGTAGGCATTCAAAACATATTTGAAGAATAAATGAATAAATATTCGTTGGTCTAAACCCCAAAAAGCAATTAGTACCAGGCATGTAGACTTAATCATACAGGACAAGAATACAAAGAGTAGTGGTACCAGAGAAGGGTGCAAGGGGACCTCTAAGCTCCTTCCATTGCTGAGATTTTGACCTAAGTATTACATACATATCAGAGAAGGCACTGGCACCCCACTCTAGTACTCTTGGCTGAAAAATCCCATGGACGGAGAAGCTTGGTAGGCTGCAGTGCATGGGGTCGCGAAGAGTCGGACACGACTGAGCAACTTCACTTTCACTTTTCCCTTTCCTGCATTGGAGAAGAAAGTGGCAACCCACTCCAATGTTCTTGCCTGGAGAATCCCAGGGACGGGGGAGCCTGGTAGGCTGCTGTCTATGGGGTTGCACAGAGTTGGACATGACTGAAGCGACTTAACAGCATTAGATACATATACTTGAAAAACATGTTTTATGGAGAAAGGGGTTTTTTGGACAAAGGTGTTTCAAATGCTATGTGAACCCACCTTCTTGGATATTCACAATGAAGATCAATAATTTGAAGGATCCGAAAAATCTCACATGTAATAGTCAGGGTTGTTCAGAGAAACAAAACCCTGACTAGTGTAGATTTTGGTACCAAGAGTGGTTCAAGAGGAATAGAATCTTATGGATGGGTTTTCTGAATTGATCTAGACTGTCTGGGATTGGCTGTCTAGTTTGATTAGATTTAAAGATACTAATTATTTTCATTAATAAAGGGAGCACTAATGAGTCCAAGTGGTGTGATATGGCAATAGTTCTACGCAAAATATCAACATTGGATCAGTTCAGTTCAGTTGCTCAGTCATGTCCGATTCCTTGTGACTCAATGAATCACAGCATGCCAGGATACTCCTAACCTTTAAGAGACAAGTTTCTAGGTACCCACGTATATAATCCCTTCAGTTTTCTTTTTTCTTTTTCAAACTAACAAGTATAATGAGACTAGCTGTTTACTCCTAATGTTGCTGGACAAAGTGGGAAAAGAAAAGAATGACCTAAAGGATTCGAATTTCCAGCTCAAGTTCTGTATAAATGACCTGAAAGCTTCTATGTCTGCCCTGAAAAAGACTCATTTCCTGTAGCTGCAAAGCTGAGATTCCTGAAAACCAAGCCCAGAATCTTATCCTGCTAGTGGCTGAATTACAAAACAATTGAATTCCCAACACTGGAGAGTATCTCCTACTAAAGTGAGGGCATTGATTGGGAAGGAATGGGATCCTGAAAATTGGAATGGAGACATATGGGAAGCCTCTGATAAGCTGGGGTCATTGAACTCATTCTGATGCATCTTCTTTGCCACTAGAAGCACTTTCTCTCCCTAGCAAAATACCATAGAGTGAGTGTCTTAAATATCATAAATCTATTTCCTCATAGTTCTAGAGATTAGTCCAGGGTCCAGATATCAATATGATTTCTTATGAGTCCTCTCCCCTTGGCTTTCAGATGGCCACCTTCTTGCTGTGTCCCCACATGGCCTTTTCTCTGTGCTCACGTAAAGCTGATGTCTCCTTGTGTGTTCAAATGTCCTTTTTTTATAAAAACACCTGTCAGATTGGATTAGAGCCCACCATAAGGGGCTCATTCATTTTAACCTAATCACTTCTTTAAAAGTCCTATCTGGCAACACAGTCATACTTAGAGGTACCAGGGAATTACAAATTCAGTATATGAATGTGAAAGTGGAAAGTGTTAGTCTCTCAGTCTGACTCTTTGCGACCACATAGACTATAGCCTGCTAGGCTCCTCTGTCCATGGAATTCTCCAGGCAAGTGTACTGGAGTGGTTAGCCATTCCCTTCTCCAGGGGATCTTCCTGACACAGGGATTGCACTCAGGTCTCCTGCGTTGCTGGCAGATTCTTTACTGTCTGAGCCACCAGGGAAGCCCAATAGATAAATGGGGGGCACGATTTAGCTCATAACATTGCACTTTTAAAAGTTTAAGTTTACCAAAATTCTGTGTTTCATAAGCACATTTGATTATAGCACCTTTAATTCATACTTAATAACATATCAAGAATAATGCCCCTTAGTTTGAATTTATCTTACCAATGACCTAGATTTTTATAGCAATATCAATAATTTTATACAATATATAAAATATAAGACAAAAATAGAGAATTTATATTATATGTAATATGTTTAATATTTATATGGCAATATAAAAATAAGAATATTCTTAATAATAAAACTTTATTGACAAAACACTTTTATCCATGTGATTTGATTCCTACCTTCTATGAGGTATACAGGGCAGATATTGTTATCCCTACTTAATGAAACAGATTAAATGAAACTAAGAATGGCTAGTACTTACCTAGGTCATAGAGGTAGTAAATGGCTTCTCATATTATTGACTTCTTCCTTGTGATACAACTTTCCAATACTACATAATACCCATCCTCCTTTAACAATATAACATGGTTCTCACTTCAGATCAAGACATATTTGAACAGGGATTTTACCACTGGAATCAGTCACCCTGGTTGCAAATCTGCCTTCATGCTTATTGACTATGTCTTCTTGGAAAAGTAATTTAACACCTCTGTGTCTCAGGTATGACATAAACAACAATATTTATCTAAGGCAGGGGGCGGTTCTTAAGAGGCTGAAATGAGTTAATTCATGAAAAGTACTTCGAACATTACCTAGCACATACTAAATGCTCAATAAATATTAGCTATTACTATAGACACTGAAAAAGACCCCGTTGCTAGGAGAGATTGAAGGCAAAAGGAAAAGGGGGCGACAGACGATGAGATGGTTAGATTGCATCACTGACTCAATGGACATGAATTTGAGCAAATTCCAGCAGACAGTGAAGGACAGGGAAGCCTGAGTGCTGCAGACCATGGAGTCACAAAGAGTCAGACACAGCTTAATGACTGAACACAACACATTACTGTGGAAATGTAAGTGATTGGTTTTAACAGAAAAATAGCATCCCATAACATGGATATAATATAATGGATTCAGCCATTTCCCAACTGAGTCCAGTTTTTGCCATCTGTTTCCCTTCTCAAAAACAAACAAAGAATGAACACCACTTGGAGCTTAAAAGAATCCCAAGTGCCATAATGGCACAGATGCCTGGAAAGAAGAATTCCCAAACACCTCCTGGGCTCCAGCAGTGAGCGTGGTGGCCTGATGGTCCTTCTGAGGTCAGCAGACTTGGTGTGGAAGTCTCCTAAGAACAGGCCATCTCGTGGGACTTTGAGTATTTCCTGCCCGTGATCAGCAACATCTCCTCTCACAGTATTTTGGCAGGTTTGTCCTTGTTCCCGGCCAGAATCAGGAAGTTCAGAAGCACATGAAAACAAACAATACGTTGAAATGCTTCTCTCAAATTATTCAAAGTTCAAGAAGACAAGAAATTATTCAGCAATATTGGGACATGGTATTTTATCTTATTAATTACATTTCTTCTCATTAACATGCCCATCCTTTTCTTTCCAATGAACACTTTTCTTGGCATTAATTTCCATGATACTTGTTTTTTTCTCAAAGTGTATTTAGGTATGAGAAGTGATAGGGTATCACTATATTTTGCAAAAATTTGCAGCTACTTTGTCCTCTGTGCAATTTTCAAATTATATTTTGATATTAATATCAATCTTAAGAGTTACCACTATTCTTAAGTTCAGCATGATTTTTTCTTTAAAGTCTTTTCCCTTCATTTCAATGATCATAATTGTATCAACTGCAAGCCAACACTATACAGTGCAACTTTTCAAAATTTTACTTATCATTTGAACATGAAGTCGCTCAGTCATGTCCAACTCTTTGCGACCCCATGGACTGTAGCCTACCAGGCTCCTCTGTCCATGGGATTTTCCAGGCAGTAGTACTGGAGTGGATTGCCATTTCCTTCTCCAACTTATCATTTAAGATCATCTAAATATTGGCTTCTTAATAAAACCTTCTCAGTTTCCCAACTCCAGGTGATGTCCAAAGGACTCTGCTGCTATTTCACACTACTGTCCTCAGTCACCAATGGACTTTTTTTCAACCATCATTTCACTTACGCTTTCAGCAAGATCTCTCTGAAAACCATTCCCTCTCTCTTGAATTGCTCTCTTCTAAGACAAAATGAGCCTCTGGATTTCTTCCCACCTTTATGGCTATATCCTCTCCTTTATAGACTCCTCCTCCAGCAAGATATTAAATGTTAGGGTTGCTTAAACCTGCATGTCAAATGTTATTCACTTATCACTTCATTTCCTAGACATGTGCATACATGCCCATAGTTTTATTTGATTTATAAATTTATATCTCTATCTCAGACATTCCCTATCGGTCCAGACCCATACTGCCTACTTGATATTTTTGCTTTGAAATCCCGGTAATACTTAAACTCGGAGTAGCCAAAGTTGATCACATGAACTTCTCCCAAATCTGGTCCTTTTAAAATTCCCTTTTTCTATGGCTAGCACAACCAATCATCCAGCTGTGAAAGCCAGAAATCTATGAACTATCTTTAATACTTCCCTCTCCCTCAGACCTGCCAGGCAATTCCACAGGCAATTCTCCCTACTACTCATCTCTAAAATCTGTTCACTTCTCTTCTAGGACCACTACTGTACTCCAAGTCACCATTTGTCTCACCTAAACTACTACAATGATCTTTTAACTAGTTGTTCTTGCCCCTTCCAATCCTTCTCTGTTATTCACCCAAAATTGTTTTCTTCAACATGAAAATCTAATTACATCATCTTCTTAAAATCGTCCCATCGCTTTCTAATTCTCTTGGAATAAGGTTAAAGTCCTCAACTGTCCTGCAAAGCCCTGACACCTCTCCAACCTCATTTTGCCTGTGACCCACCATATCCACTTTGTTGTTTCTGGAATATGCTAGGCCTTGTTACAGGAGCTCAGATATGCCATCCTCCTGCAATAAACTTATGGACTCGCAGGCCTGTCTGCCTGGATTGCTACAGTCAGGGCAATCATGTAATGTGTCAGCTAATCAGGATACTTTTGAATGTGAAAGGGGCGATATTACTAAATACAGCAGGCAAGACCAGAGGCCTAAATCAAGATTCTCCAGGGCAAATCAGGACATGTGTTCACCTTAAATTCAGATCAGATCAGATCAGTTGCTCAGTCATGTCCAACTCTTTGTGACCTCATGAATCACAGCACACCAGGCCTCCCTGTCCATCACCAACTCCCGGAGGTCACTCAGACTCACATCCATTGAGTCAGTGATGCCATCCAGCCATCTCATCCTCTGTCGTCCCCTTCTCCTCTTGCTCTCAATCCCTCCCAGCATCAGAGTCTTGTCCAATGAGTCAACTCTTCGCATGAGGTGGCCAAAGTACTGGAGTTTCAGCTTTAGCATCATTCCTTCCAAAGAAATCCCAGGGCTGATCTCCTTCAGAATGGACTGGTTGGATCTCCTTGCAGTCCAAGGGACTCTCAAGAGTCTTCTCCAACACCACAGTTCAAAAGCATCAATTCTTCGGCACTCAGCCTTCTTCACAGTCCAGCTCTCACATCCATACATGACCACAGGAAAAACGATAGCCTTGACTAGAGGGACCTTTGTTGGCAAAGTAATGTCTCTGCTTTTCAACATGCTATCTAGGTTGGTCATAACTTTCCTTCCAAGGAGTAAGTGTCTTTTAATTTCATGGCTGCAGTCACCATCTGCAGTGATTTTGGAGCCCAGAAAAAGAAAGTCTGACACTGTTTCCCCATCTATTTGCCATGAAGTGATGGGACCAGATGCCATGATCTTAGTTTTCTGAATGTTGAGCTTTAAGTCAACTTTTTCACTCTCCACTTTCACTTTCATCAAGAGGCTTTTTAGTTCCTCTTCACTTTCTGCCACAAGGGTGGTGTCGTCTGCATATCTGAGGTGATTGATATTTCTCCCGGCAATCTTGATTCCAGCTTGTGTTTCTTCCAGTCCAGTGTTTCTCATGATGTACTCTGCATATAAGTTAAATAAACAAGGTGACAATATATAGCTTTGACGTACTCCTTTTCCTATTTGAAACCAGTCTGTCACCTTAAATTAACTACTGTTAATTCTTCAGATCTCCAATTGAATGTCACCTCCTCAAGAAGGCTCACAACAACCTCCCTAACAAAGGGAAGTTCATTACTCTTAACATCAGTATATCTCTTCTTTGTTCCACTACCCAAAGTTGCAACTTTACATTTATGCATAATTGTTCTGTAATGTCCCCTCTAATAGATTACAAACTTCATGAGGCCAAGATTCTTCCCAAGGTTCTTCACCATTGTATTGCCTGCCAAAAACATCATGTCTTATAAATATCATTTATCAAATGAAGGACATGAATGACTCTTCTTTGAGAATTTCCTTTTTCTGTGATTGATAGAACCAACCATCCAGTCACGCAAGACAGAAACCTACAAATCGTCTCTGATACCTTCCTCTCGCTCAACCCCAGGATTCAGTCCCTCCCTGTGTCCATTTTCTTTGTGGCCTCCTCTCTCTCCTCTTCCTCCTCTTCCTTTTCCCCAACCTCTCCTGCTGTAATTTTTTTTTTTTTCCAGAAAGCTAACACACATTAGATATGAAGGAAATTGCCTGCTATTCATAGGAGGTTTCTGAAAATAATGTTGCTAATGTAAATTATTTGCCTGTACCCACAGAAATTTGCTTAGTGAAGACGTGGTATGAAAGTCTAAATCACAGCTTCAATCACTGTTCTAAAATATGAAGTTCTTTTAAATGAAAATTATATTAAGTTTTCAAATTGGACATCAAATAATTCTCTTTCAATTCTACTAACTGACACATTTTTACAGGATTACTATGAAGTCATTTTAGAAATATCCAAGTTATTTGTCCATATAAAATCATAAAACCTCATGACACTTCTGAGAATGGGATCCAAACCCAAATATCCCAGTCTCGCTAAAAGTTAGATTCCTTCTGGCTTATATATTTACTCATTTCTATGAATCTCTTCTAATAGACTATTAATTATCTGAAAGCCAACATAACATTTTCTTTACCTTTATTTTTCCTTTTTACTCTCCAGCACTCTGTATAATGTTTTGCATACATATCTATTGAAACGAATTGAATTAATCTAAGATCTTCTCAGAGCCTACCCTAGAATTGGCCCCTTTGTTGAAACACTTACCCCAAAATTCTACCACCCTACAAGATACCTGGCTCTCCAGCGGAATCTAGACTCCATGTGGTCTAACCTGCATCACTGGGGACTCGTGGCATCTCGTGTTAAAATCTGAGGCTCCACTGTTTGTCCTGGGCTTGTAGTACTGGCATGAAGCACCAGGATTCAGCTTTCCTCAGGACATAGTTTTGGTATTGACTTCCATTAACCCCGACCTGCCCAGCATAGAGAGGAAAAACACACCTGGGAAGATCAAGGAAGCCATGAATAACATCATCAGTGAACCGACTGCTCATTGTTGTGGAGGTTGGAGACACTGCCGCTGCGCAGTGGTGGGTTAGAGAGCAAGGACTTCCAAGACCAAATGGCCTCTGATCCCAATTCAGTTGACTTACAAACTCTATATTCCTTGGCACAATGGGGATGTTACACACACCTGCCTCAGGTGGATGGTTATGAGGACTAAACCAGTTCATACATGTACAGTCCTGACTTTAAAATTCTCCTAAATAATACCTACAACTATGGGAGAGGACACAGGAATCTCAGAACAGTAACAAAATGATGATAATAGTTACTGAGGTTTTTTGAGTGCCTGTGATGTATCAGGCATTGTGAGTGTATGTTATACATTTATTGAAAAACAACAAAATTTACTTTGGTGACATTCTGAAGATAAAGAGCATTATCCCAGAAATAAGTGAATAATGTGCAAGCTTACACTGGTGTTTTCATTACTTAAGGCAGATCCAGATCATGTATTCCCTAAAATGACTCCTCAGATTATTCCCTTTCTTCTCAATCTTTGAGAGAATATATGCTTTTTGTGTTCTCTTCAGGCTTTTTTTTAGCAGCTTCTTGTAATTCTCTTAAGGCATTCCTGCTGCTTCTTGTTCAATATCCCTTTTTATTAGTCTCCTGTATTCCTAGAAATTGTAATTTTTCCCCTCGTTTTCCCTCTGTAAAACCAAGAAGCTGAAAAATATCTAGTCTGAGTTAAAACATACCATACCCATGCTAGAACATAAAAACACTGCTATTTGTATATTCATTTTCACACCATTTAAGTCCCAAATATTCATTTGTCACAACATATTTAATAATTCTAAACTAAAGTTGCAGGGTAATACAGTTAGGCAATAGAATATTGACTCTAACTTGGTGAAATTCCCCTTTGTCTGATTTTGCCATGAAGTTCAAGGTTTTTTAGAAGAGAAGAGAGAAAGAACTTTTTTTCACACACAAAGAAAACCTTATGTTGTTCCCTGAACCAAAAGCGTGGTTTCAGGACAACTAACTCCTGGTCCCTCTCTTTCCTACACACAGAGCTCCCTCAGCAGTAGCCCAGAAATGCACAATTAGTGCAACAGATCACTGGACAGGTTCTGAGTAACAGACAGCCTCACTCAAGACAGTGAAGCAGAAGATAAAACCTCTGGGAGGGAAACTTGGGTCTCATCAGCCATCTTGGATCTCCTGTGAGCTCACAGTCCTCAGAACAGTCCTCTCCGCCTGACTTATCTAAACTGGCTGCCTGTCGTATCCCATAAATCTGTGGAGTGATTAAATTGCACAACCTTTCTCCTCTGTTTGGCTAGATCAGTGTCTTAGGAGAAATAATTCACTTTGCTAATTGAGAGTAGTCATCGGACACGACTGAGCGACTTCACTTTCACTTTTTCGCTTTCATGCATTGGAGAAGGAAATGGCAACCCACTCCAGTTTTCTTGCCTGGAGAATCCCAGGGGCAGGAGAGCCTGGTGGGCTGACGTCTATGGGGTCACGCGGAGTCGGACACGACTGAAGTGACTTAGCAGCAGCATCTGAAATATTTGAAGCCACCAGGGCTGAGGCAGGGCAGCCTGTTGAAGTGCTTGTGTGAGATTCGTAGATCTGGGTTCTCTCTGCCTTTGTTTTGCAAGTATGTGACAGTGACATGAGTTAGAAAAATCTAAGGAAGTTCAAAGGAATACCTTTCACAAGCGTATCTTCTCTCCTGCAGTGTTTGGGCTGCTCAAGAGCATCTTTCTGACTCTACCACCATCTCGTCTTCCTCGTTCATTGTGATGCCCTATAAACATCTATCCTGGATGCCTGCAGCTGGTCTCATTATCTTTTTCATTCATCTTAGATGCAATAAGAGCACAGCAGCCACTGCTCTGTCACTTTCCTACCTGTTTTCCCCACCCTGAGATGACCTTGACACCAAGACTGGGGCCAAAGTCTGGTTCTTGTCATGTGGCCCGTGTTTCAGCCACTGTAAGTTGTCATCGCTGTCAGAGTCTCCACCCTCTTTCCCAGTTACATAAGAGGCCACATAATGTCTGCTCCCTCCCAAGCTTTTATTAAACAGAGACAGCCTGGGAAGCCAAGTGGGCAAGAGGTCCATCCCGGAACCACGTCCCCTGGGAGGGTGAGTGGCTTGTCTCAGCTCCCTGCCCATGTTGGCAGCTTTAAATACCCGAGGACGACATGTTATGTTTTCAGCCTGAAGGGGCAAAAGAGAAGCAGGCCTTTCAAAATAAGAATTCCCCTGCTGTTTGTTTCATTTTGGAACACAATAAGAACAGACCGAGGACACGACTCCGAGCTGTCAACGCTTCCTCCCCTGCTTCCACAGCACCTTGCGTTTGCCAGAAGGAAAAAAAAAAAGTTGCTTCAGTTAAACAAGGGTCTCATGAATAGTTAAAATAATTGTTTAGCTTGGATGTAAGGCCTTAGGTAAATAGATAATTGCTTGAAACTATGGGCCAGTAAAAGCAGCGTGGCAGGACACCATTCGACCTGTTCCTCAGACCAGTGGCCTCTGCTCCTCCAGGGACCATTGTTACTGAATCATTTCTCTCTTTGCAAGAACATATTGAAGCAATTTAATATCAGAAGGTGTTCCTGAAAGCAAGGAGAAGGAGCAAGACCTTTCTATATAGAACTTATACTGAAAACATTCATTTTACCCCATTCAAGCTTTGCTTCAATAAAACCCTCAAGATACGGAATCTTTGGTTTGTATTTAACTTTTCATGTTGAAAAATTCCTGAAATGCACTGTTAGCCAAGTTACAGTCATCCTGACTCTTGCCTCATTAGTATTTTTAACAGGATTTTAGCCTTATTTTAAAGTAATGATCTACTATACCTAAAGGCCATTCTTAGGTTTATGAGTATCTGCTTCCCAGGCTGTAATTGTAGTTACAGCCAGAATAACCATTTAACAGAATCTTTCAAGTATGGGTTCTGTAGCTTGTTGTTGTTGCTGTTGATTTGTTTGTTTGGGTATCTTTGCTATCAACATATTTCATTGTTATTTGACTCTTTTTCTCAAAAGTGGGATTGCATCGTTAAAAAAATTATCTTAATTAAGAAAGAAAGAAAGAATATGAAAGTGGCTCAGTTGTGTCTGACTCTTTGTGACCCCATGGACTGTACAGTCCATGGAATTCTCCAGGCCAAAGCGCTTGAGTAAATTAGTTGCCAGGTCGTTTGAGTTCTGCTGAATAATATTTTTAATAATTGCCTTCCATTTCTTACTTAAAAATAATAGATGTGTTGTTGATCCAGAGCAGGATTTGGTTGTCTTAGTCATACAGTCCATTTCCACTGAAGTGCTATTTGAATAAACATCTATCCGATTGAATCTCGAATTCATCAAGGGGCTGGATTTCCCTGGTATTTAGTTTCCAAGAATCATGATGAATATATACTTGGTTTATGGACAAAAGCAATCAGAGTATACATTATGCAATAAAAAGTTAATGCTTAACTCTGTACACAAATTTTTTATCCTGATACTATAGAAGGATGGTTGGTTAAGAACATGGGGTTTGGAACCAGTTATGAGTTTAAGCACAAACTCTCCACTCACTAGCTCTGAGCACAGACAAAATAGCAAACTTACATTGGCCTCAGTTTCCTCATTGGTGAATGGTACGCTGCTGCTGCTGAGTCACTTCAGTTGTGTCCGACTCTGTGCAACCCCAGAGATGGCAGCCCACAAGGTTCCCCCTGGGATTCTCCAGGCAAGAACACTGGAGTAGGTTGCCATTTCCTTCTCCAATGCATGAAAGTGAAAAGTGAAAGTGAAGTCGCTCAGTAGTGTCCGACTCCTAGCAACGCCATGGACTGCAGCCCACCAGGCTCCTCCATCCATGGGATTTTCCAGGCAAGAGTACTGGAGTGGGTTGCCATAATGGTATAATAATAATATTACCTTCTTCGATGAGTTGTTGGGTAGGTGATATGAGACAATGCATGTAAAATGCTCAGCACAAGTATTCAATAGCGTTAACTGTTATTGTTATTCATTATTTTCAATAACGTTATGTTATTTTTCAGGCACTTGATTATTTCCTTACAACAATCCTGTGAGGTGTAGAAAAATGCTACATAATACAAATTTAAATATTAAAAAATTGGACCTCAAAGTGGTTATTGATTACCCCAAGGTCACCCAAGATTGTGAAATGCTAATCCTTTCAGTAACAGGAGTTTCCTGATCCTAGTTTATCATCCCCTTTTTACACACTCTGCCACCTGGTGCTGTCTCCTCACAGTTTCTCTAAATCTAAAGTCTTACAGAATAACGGGTCATCTCTGCCTTAGACTTTCAGATGCACAAATGGAATTAACTCTGGCAGAGGCTTTAAAACCCACATTGATATTAGAAATTTTCTGGGAAAATAATACCATCAGAACTACAAAAGCAGGAGGAACTCTTTGGTAAAACTGAAAAGAAAATACTAGTGAAGAAGTGAATTCCAATTGATGAGCCTGAAACCCATAGGAAAAGCCCAAAAGGATAACATAGTAGGTAAACAAATCCATAAGCCCAGCCAGCTTTCCACCAAATGAAGACAGTCTCATCTCTGCATAGGTTTTCAAGTGTGTGTATCTTACTGTCACTCAAAATATAAATTAATTTAAATGCAGTGCTAAATTTGTTGTATCATTTTAAAATGGGGGTCTATGACTTTTTTAACTTTAGAAACCAGGTGTGTACACTTCATAGGACTACAAATCAACGGTATTGAGGAGAGATTTTTGCCTACGAAGCTGAACAACCTAGGTTTAAGGACTAACCCTGCTAATTGTAAGCTTAAAGCACCATAAATTCAGGCACTCAAAGTCAATAGACAAATGGATAAAGAAGATACAGTATACATACACAGTGAAACATTACTCAGTCAATAAAAAGAATGAAATTCTGCCACTGCAACAACGTTGGTGGACCTAGAGAATATTATGCTTAGTGAAATTAGTCAAACAGAAAACCACAAAAACATTCGATATGACTTATATGTGGACTGTAAAAATTAACAAATGAATATATATAGCAAAACAGAAAGACTCACAGATACAGAAAACAAATTAGTGGTTATCAGAGGGGAATAAGAAGAGGAGGGGGCAAGATATGGGTATGTGATTAAGAGAAACAAACTGCTATGTATAAAATAGAGAAGCAACAAGGATATATTGTATAGCACTGGGAATTATTGTCTTCATCCTATAACAACATTTAAAAGAATATAATCTATTAAAAACACTGAATCACTATACTATACACCTGAAACTAGTATGATATTGTAAAACAACTACACTTCAATAAAGAATAATGAAGTTTAAAAATAAATAAAGTCAGTCTACTGAATGCCTTTAAGGGGCCTGAGACCTGAGCTGGGACCAGTAGGGTGAAATGGCAGTCCCTTCACCCTCTTTTCTGAGCCTCTGTTTTCTCACCTATAAAGAAGAGGAATAATAGTGGTTCTCCTTACAAGGCTATTGTGAAGATCCAAAGAGAGAAACAAGAAAATAAATGTACTATAATGTCTGTGAAAGTGTTTTGTAAACTCTTCAGAGAGTTATAAACATAAGATGTTGAAGACAACCCAAGAAGAGAAATTCTTCATGTTTTGCCAATGGCTTTCCTATAACTATTGACCATCCATCCCAATGAACTTATCAAATTCCAGCAGTCTCTTGTTTAATGCCAGATTATATTTATTATATTCATATTTTGAAATGTACTTTTCCATCCTTTCCCTCCTCCTCCCATTTTGCTGTATTCTATAAATTGTAACATTCTTTAATATCAGTATGGCATTACAACATCAGATTATACAAGCCATTAAGTAAAGCATCAATATAAAATTCACAATTCATAAGCCCATGTATATACAAGGCCCATCTGTGGGGAATATTTTAAACAGTCGGTCACATGAGTGATAATTGATGGAGATCTCCAGGAGTTAATGAGAGAAGACTGTTCCTCCTCTTCACTCATAGGTGGAGGCCCTAGTGCCACCTCATGTCTGGGAAAGAGTGGTTTATGGAAGTGGACCCATTACTCCTGGAACTGAAACTTTCCCCAGTTCAAGTCTTTCAGAAATATATTGGGTCTCATGTATTTTTACCTCTCCTCTGATTTCATGTTATATGTACTAATTGGTGGATTTTGTCTATATATCTAATCTAGTCAATAGAAGACATTCACTTAGAGTCTGCTAAATACCAGACAAGAGGAACTAAAAAGCCTCTTGATGAAGGTGAAAGAGGAGAGTGAAAAAGTTGGCTTAAAACTCAACATTCAGAAATTGAAGATCATGGCATCTGGTCCCATCACTTCATGGGAAATAGCTGGGGAAACAGTGGAAACAGTGTCAGACTTTCTTTTGGGGGGCTCCAAAATCACTGCAGATGGTGACTGCAGCCATAAAATTAAAAGACACTTACTCCTTTGAAGAAAAGTTATGTCCAACCTAGATAGCATATTCGAAAGCAGAGACATTACTTTGCCAACAAAGGTCCGTGTAGTCAAGGCTATGGTTTTTTCAGTGGTCATGTATGGATGTGAGAGTTGGACTGTGAAGAAAGCGGAGCGCCAAAGAATTGATGCCTCTGAACTGTGGTGTTGGAGAAGACTCCTGAGAGTCCCTTGGACTGCAAGGAGGTCCAACCAGTCCATTCTGAAGGAGATCAGCCCTGGGATTTCTTTGGAAGGAATGATGCTAAAGCTGAAACTCTAGTACTTTGGCCACCTCATGCAAAGAGTTGACTCATTGGAAAAGTCTCTGATTCTGGAAGGGATTGGGGGCAGGAGGAGAAGGGGACGACAGAGGATGAGATGGCTGGATGGCATCACTGACTCGATGGACGTAAGTCTGAGTGAACTCCGGGAGTTGGTGATGGACAGGGAGGCCTGGCGTGCTGCGATTCATGGGGTCGCAAAGAGTCAGACACGACTGAGCTGAAATACCAGACAACACACAAAGCACTATGGAGAAATGCAGAACACAAAATATGATCCCAGCTTTGCAGGTGTGTGCGGTACTGCTAGTCGCTCAGTCGGTCCGACTCTGTGCGACCCCAAGACGGAAGCACACCAGGCTCCCTGTCCCTGGGATCTCCAGGCAGAACACTGGAGTGGGGCCATCCTCTCCAAGCGAGTGAAAGTCAAAGGAAGGCTCAGTCGCAGACAGCGACCCCAGGACGGAGCCACAGGCCCCCGTCCATGGGATCAGGCAAAAGTACTGGGGCAGGTGTGTAGAAGGAAGTAAAACCAGCATTTATTTGCAGGCAGCAAGTGTTATTTTAGATTCTCCAACCAATAGCACTTTGAAGTGAGGCAACTGAGGCTCACGGAAATAAATTTTCCAGTATCACACAGGTAGCAAGTATCTAAGCTAAGTTTATCCAAGGTCTACCTTGTTCTAATGTTGCTGAAGCTGAAGCTCCAATACTTTGGCCATGTGATATGAAGAGTTGACTCATTGGAAAAGACCCTGATGCTGGGAAAGATTGAAGGCAGGAGGAGAAGGGGACAGCAAAGGATGAGATGGTTAGATAGCAGCACTGATTCAATGGACATGAATTTGAGAAAGTCTGAGAGATAGTGAAGGACAGAGGAGCCTGGTGGGCTACAGTCCATGGAGTCACAGAGTCAGATATGACTTAGTGACTGAAAAACAACAACAAATGAATAAATACTAGAAACTTTTAGCACCCGTGAAGGTGGTGTTAGTGGTGAAGGACCTGTCTGCCAATGCAGGAGATACAAGAGACATGGGTTTGATCCCTTGGTCGAGAAGATCCCCTGGAGGAGGGCAGGGCAACCCATTCCAGTATTCCTGCATGGAGAATCCCATGGACAAAGAAGCTTGGCGGGCTGCAGTCCAGTCTGCTGCAAAGAGTCGTACATTACTGAAGCAATTTAACACACACTAGAAACTTTACACATTGAGTGTCTAAAGTACTAGGAGCTCGATGGGCCCTCGCAGATTCTAAGGCAGGTCAAATGATACAACCTGAGAAGCAAAGAAGGTGGATGCCAGTCAGAGAAAAAAAAAAAAAAAAACCTCTGCTGGACCAAGAGAAACAGAACTGTGGGTAATTAAAACTTCTAATTAGAATAAAAGCTCTAATCCCAGCATACTATTTGTCCTCCAGATTAAGATGCTTTATCTTTATGGCAATAGGAAGAATAAGAAAACTATGGGAACTTTGTAAATTACCAAAATGTTCACAGACCTATCTTCCAGACAGATACAAAGGCACGCTGCTTCACTGGTTAGAATATTGCCAAGTCTATTATACTCAGCATTCATTAAATATCCCTTTCCACATAGTACTCTGTTAAACAAGGTGAATGGAATCGTTTTTCTCCTGATATTCAGTGTTGGTTCCAGTGACATAAGTGGGTAAGAGGATTTACAGAGGAAAAGTGAATACACTTGGCAACGTTTTCAAACATTTGTTTGGATTTTGTTTTCTAGGAGATGTACGACTGAGGGGTCAGACGGGGGTTCCTGCTGAACGCCGCGGCTCCTACCCATTCATCGACTTCCGCCTCCTTAACAGTGAGTAATCAAGTGTACCTGGAAAGGAACAAACGTTTCCTTTAAAAAAAAATTTTTTTTTCTCACTTGCCTCTGAACTTCAAAACCCTCGGAGGTCTGCCTTCCTTCCTCTGCATCTCCCCTCCCAATTGCAAATTAACCCTTGGTCTTTAGATTTCCTTCATAGTGAAGTCATTCAGCCCAGCCCTACCTCTCAGAGCTTGGGCAGCAGTGGGGTGTCCAATGAAGTCATGTCAGCTTGAAAAATGTAAATCTTCAAAACACTGAAGCCCTACACAAGGAAACGATTCCTTTCACTATCCAGGACATTCTCTCCACCTGCAGCCAGGACAAGACCAGAGGAGATTCTTTTTTATTTTAAAAAATCCACAGGGAAACCTAATCTACCACTGCCCTTAGTAACCATCCATTATCTAATTTCCCTTCTTTATCTAATCTAAGTCTCTGAGGTCCCTTCTTGCATTCCTGGTAGAACTCTTCACCATGGCAAAGTCGTTTCAGTCTATACTTGCTGCTGCTTCCTCCATTATGACTACTTAAAAAGTTCATTTATTGCTACCTTTCCACTTTCTATTTTATTCCTCTTTTGGAGATTTGCTCAACCTCTGGTTCATAATTCTCTTAATCTCAGGTTCCTCTGGAAACCCAAACCAGTAACAGTCACTACTCCAGGTTTCATGTCTTTTATTACAATCATCCTTCACTTGGGACTTGGGGGTAGGGAATGAAGAAAAATGAATATATTTCACAACTTACTCCAAGGTTTTCAGTATTTGGTTCTCATATCTCTTCCCATCCATAAATTTCAAAGTGCTGGGTTGTACCCACAAAGTATTACTTTTCTTTGGCATAAACAAGTTTAACTCAAGATGTAATTTGATTTATCTTGACCCCTGAAAATTACTAGAAGAAACTGGAACTTGCTATTTCTGATCCATAGATCCTCCCAAGATCAATGAAGGATGGACAGGAGTGTATTTCTCCTGGCTTGTTCACCTCCCATATCAGCGTGCCATATCTGTTTTTGCAGTTCTTTCAGAGACACAAAGATTTGGAGTAACTCTTTCCATACTAGAGACAACCTCCATCACCCATGCCTCCAAAATAGCATTTTAGAGAATAGAATCTGAGTCACTAGACTAATGCAATTTTGGTCACAGCCTATGAGGAGCTCCAACAGTGTCTCTTGTTGTTGCTGTTGTTGTTTAGTCGCTGCTGTGTCCGACTCTTTGCAACCCCATGGACTGTAGGCTTCAGGTTCCTCTGTTCATGGGATTTTCCAGCCAAGAACACTGGAGTGGGTTGCCATTTCCTCCTCCAAGGGATCTTCCTGACCCAGGGATCAAACCCACATCTTCTGCTTTGGCAGGTGGATTCTTTACTGCTGAGCCACCAGGGAAGCAACAGTGTCTCTTAACCCCTCCTTATAACCCTGAATGGGTTGTTCCAGCTACGCATGGAAGTTACCCCTTGAGACAGCCTCCAACCTGTATGGATTTCCAGGTCCCAGGCATATGGCTTCACCAAGGAGTATGGGGATGAGCAAGGGCCTAATTTATTGTCCCATGTAGACCAGGACCCTCAACAGCACCATATACTGAGGGTTAGAGGCAGAAAATAACCAAAAAGCCTCTTTTCAATAGTAAATGAGATGTTATGTCATGGGTTCTAATATACAGGATGAACAAACTACGAAAATAGGAGACATTTCCCCCTATAATTCCAAGGTTCCAAGTGATAAACTCTTTTTAAAAATTTTTTATCCTGGTATTAATGAGCAATATCAACTGCTAATAATGGTTATCTTTGCAGATGGAACTATGGAATATTTAACTGTCTACATCTTAGGCTTCTGTAACACTTGGATTTCTCAATACATTGTTTTACTTTTTTAAGCTGAAAAAATTGGAATGTAGAAAAAATTTTAACAGAAACTCAATGTAGATAATATTTCATTGTTATATTATTCACAATATAATAGATTATCTGTAACTGGGTGCTTTCCTGTCTTCCCTCTGCTGCAGATCTGCCAGGATCTTCCTGGCCCTGGCACCTAGACCCAACCTTAGCCTCCTTCCCCTGACCCAGTTGCTCTCTGTCCTCCATCCCCATTTCACCTCGCCTGTTGCTCATGACCTCCCATCCATTGAGTGCCAGTGTTGGCCATCCATCTTATAGTTCCCTTTCTCATCTGTTTGCACTCTACTCTGATAACCCTTTCACTCATGCCTCTTTATCAGTAACATATGCTAAGGCAATATTAATTTGCCTTTGCTGTACTTTGTTTTATAAGTTGTCTTGATTTTTTTTCCTAGATACAAAAAAACCTCATATAGACTCCAAGATCCTAAATGATATTCTCTTGATAGTTGTTGACCTTTTAGTAGCTCCTGTTAACTTACTGAATAAAGGGTCTCCTCAAAAGGATAATATTAAATAATTATAAATGTCAATCATCCTCTTCATTTAACTAAGCAGCTCAGATAGAACTGAAGCCCTCTGAGACTTTTCCTTATTTGTGATACTACCCATTCCATTGTCTAGAACCGGTGACATTATTGTGGTTACTCTCCACAGTGTCCTTTGTCTACAATAAGCAGCTTGTCACTAAGTAGCAGCAGATGTGTGGCTATCTGTGTTATATAGAGTCACATAAGATATATGTGTCATATCTTCTACTGCCTTATAGTGTACAATCTACTTAATTCTCTTTGATCTCATCCTTGTCCTTGTTGTGGTATGCCTGATTTGTTAGTGTCTGCTTTCCACCTAAAGGGAAACATTTTAAATACAATTTTATAAAAAATGTAAAATATACCCCTAAGAAAAACATCTGTTTCTGCTTTATTGACTATGCAAAAGCCTTTGACTGTGTGGATCACAATAAACTGTGGAAAATTCTGAAAGAGATGGGAATACCAGACCACCTGACCTGCCTCTTGAGAAATTTGTATGCAGGTCAGGAAGCAATGGATAGAACTGGACATGGAACAACAGACTGGTTCCAAATAGGAAAAGGAGTACGTCAAGGCTGTATATTGTCACCCTGCTTATTTAATTTATATGCAGATTATATCATGAGAAATGCTGGGCTGGAAGAAGCACAAGCTGGAATTGAGATTGCCAGGAGAAATATCAATAACCTCAGATATGCAGATGACACCAGCCTTATGGAAGAAAGTGAAGAGGAATTAAAAAGCCTCTTGATGAAGGTGAAAGAGGAGAGTGAAAAAGTTGGCTTAAAGCTCAACATTCAGAAAACTAAGATCATGGCATCTGGTCCCATCACTTCATGGCAAATAGATGGGAAAACAGTGGAAACAGTGTCAGACATTATTTTTCTGGGCTCCAAAATCACTGCAGATGGTGACTGCAGCCATGAAATTAAAAGACACATACTCCTTGGAAGAAAAGTTATGACCGACCTAGACAGCATGTTGAAAAGCAGAGACATTACCTTGTCAACAAAGGTCCGTCTAGTCAAGGCTATGGTTTTTCCAGTAGTCATGTATGGATGTGAGAGCTGGACTGTGAAGAAGGCTGAGCACTGAAGAACTGATGCTTTTCAAATGTGGTGTTGGAGAAGATTCTTGAGAGTCCCTTGGACTGCGAGGAGATCCAACCAGTCCATTCTGAAGGAGATCAGCCCTGGGATTTCTTTGGAAGGAATGATGCTAAAGCTGAAACTCCAGTACTTTGGCCACCTCATGCGAAGAGTTGACTCATTGGAAAAGACTCTGATTCTGGGAGGGATTGTGGGCAGGAGGAGAAGGGGACAACAGAGGATGAGATGGCTGGATGGCATCAGTGACTCGATGGACGTGAGTCTGAGTGAACTCTGGGAGATGGTGATGGACAGGGAGGCCTGGCGTGCTGCGATTCATGGGGTCGCAAAGAGTCAGACACGACTGAGCAACTGAACTGAACTCAACTGAAGAATATTTTGGGACTTCCTCCAAAAACTTTTAGTTTTACCAGCTGATTCCAATTCTACACCATAAGTACCAAATTCAAGTGATTTTTTAAATGTAATTTACCTTAATTTTGAGTCAAATTTTCTAATAGGCACAGACCCATTTTCCTCAAGTGCCCTCAGTTCTGTAAACTCTCCCAAGAATCTCATCTAGGACTTAAAAAAAAAAAAAAAATACGGTAAAACTGTATCACCATAACCTCTCTTCCCTGTGTCTGCATCCCTGCAGCCTTCCTCCTACAAGACTTCATGAGAACCACATGGCTGCCATTCCCTGTCCAGCATGTCCATGACAGCTTACCCTCTACCACCCACCTCAGCTATGCCTTGAATGGCTGAGACATGCACAAGCAAGAACATGCACTAAGTAGGATCTTACTACTTGCACTAAGTAGTAAGATCCATGCACTTCTCCCATTAGCCACAACCCCAACCTGTCACAATAGGACAGGAGACATCAGAACTCATACCTAAAATAACTGCCTTTTGATCAGAACACAGCTTCTAGGTATTAAAACAGAACTAGAACAGAGATGGGCAAACAATAGCTAATGCACCAAATCTGTGTCACTACCCTGTCTATTTTATCAACAAGATTTTACTGGAATACAGCCATGCCCATCCGTTTATATGTTGTTTACAGCTGTTTTCACCCTATATGGCAGAGCAGTTGTAACAAAGACAATGACCCCTTACAGAAAAAAAGTTACCAACCTTTAAGTTAGATTTTTTAATTGAGGTAAAGGAATTTATAATATCTCTATAGATAAATTCAATCCAGCCTATTTTCCTTTGTTAACAACATTTTTTTCTTTTCATTCCCCAGTGCCATGACTTTAAGAATGGACTCACATTAACCAAATTTACATGCAGTAGGAGGATAAGCCAAAGTGAAACTCTCTTGCTGATCCAGATTTTAAACTCCACAATTATAATTTTTAAATGCACAAATGTTGTTCTTCAAGAGGTGCTCCTTTCCCCATATTATTTGAGGGCAGAGTACTATGGTAATCATGTACCTGTCATCTATGTATAAGGTGACAATATATACCTGCTTTGCCTGTGATAGCCCTAATTTGTACCTGTTGTCTAGGCATACTTATTAATAATGCTACCTTTCAAATACCATAATATCCAGGCTTGGACAATAAATTACAATGCCAATGGATTATATGGTTTTTCCTACAAAAAGAGAACTCCAAGCCAACACCCCTCCTATGTTACCTGCAATCTGAGAGTAAAGATCAGAAAATCCTCCTCATAAGAAATTCACCCAGATCAATAGACATGTAAGATAAAATTACTTGTTAATAGCCAATTTCATTTCCTGTTTATATTTTATACCATTTAGAAAAGAGGCATCTATATGAATTTCTCAAAGCTACTCTGGATCAGTAGCAGGAAACTGGTTTTAGCACCATTGTGTGGGAATTGGGAATCACACACTTTTTAAAAGACTCCTCTTTACATCTAAGTATGGAGGGACAGAACAGAATGAGAAAAAAGGTGACAATAATTTTTATTCCACTTGAGGTTCTAAAACAGAGGACTGAAAGGAAGCAGAAGAGAAAGGAATGTAATTTCTCACATTATCCCCAGGCTGATTTCCGACATACTAATTTCATTTACTGACTTTGTTTGGGGGAAAACAAGAGAGGAGAAAATATAGAGAAGAGTGTTCAGAAAGACAGGTGGCCACAGAGGTGAACGTCGCAGAAGCAATTACAGTTTTATGCAGAGCAGGTGGCTGCTGCGACCCCTGTTGCATCTCTGTCTCCTGGCTTAATATAATCAGGAGCCTGAATAGATAATAACTAGGTGGAGATGTTCCCGTGGCAACCATTTCAGAGCAACACAATGTGATTTCCATGTGGGCTCAGCAAAGGAAGTGACATACCAAGCAAACATGCCCAGTGACTGTGGAGCTGGAGGGGAAGAAGGGGCATCAGCTGGAGGTTTTAGGCCACTAGCTGGAGGTTTTAGGACACTGCCTCAGAGAACCTGGAGCTCCAGACCAGCCCTGGGGCTGTGCAGTAGTAGGTTAATTGGCTAATTGGCTTTTCCTATCAGTTAGTTTGTTAATCTTGATATTTAAAGTTATATTCCTCCAGACCTGCCTCTCCACGCAGGGCAATTTTAGCTGTATAAGCATGAGGTAATTTTAGTAGAGCTACCAAAATATTTTCCTTTGATTATAATTTCCAAAATAGAATATTTGCAAACATGTTTATATTAACCTTTATAAGTGACCCAGAGACCCAAATGCGTTATCAAAATCTTCCATCTAAACATATTACACCCGGCAGAAATATAAAATACATTCACATAAGGACCGTCAACCAAAAGCCACCCTGCATGTTACAAATCTGGTGCTAAATGATATCCCCATCTAAAAGAGGGAGGGTCAATTTGATTAAGAATTCCATTTTCTGAGAGAGATTTCCTAGCAGATGGTGACAGCCTTTCAGTAAACTTCTGAAAGATAACTTTTTTCCCATTTTTTTGTTTAAGTTGAATCTGCCTGCAATGCAGGAAAACTGGGTTCGATCCCTGATTTGGGAAGATTCCCTGGAGGGGAGGGCAGGGCAACCCACTCCAGTATTCCTCCCTGGAGAATCCCACGGACAGAGGAGCCTGGCGAGCCACAGACCATGGGGTCACAAAGAGTGAGACACAACTTAGTGACTAAGCGCAGCACAGCGCACAGTTGATTTACGATGTGTTAGTTTCACATGTACCCACTCCCAGGAGAATCCCAGGGAAGGGGGAGCCTGGTGGGCTGCCGTCTATGGGGTCGCACAGAGTCGGACACAACTGAAGCGACTTAGCAGCAGCAGTTTCAGGTGTACAGCACAGTAACTCAGCTATATATATATTTTTTCCTTCAGCTTCTCTACCCTCAGAGGTTATTACAAAATGTTGAGTATAGTTCCCTGTGCTATACAGAAGGTTCTTGTTGGAGATCTCTATATATGCATACCTGCTCAGTCGCGTCCAACTCTTTGTGACCCTATGCACTATAGCCTGCCAGTCTCCTCTGTCCATGGAATTTTCCAGGCAAGAATACTGGAGCGGGTTGCCATTTCCTCCTCCAGGGGATCTTCCAGACCCAAGGATGGAACCCGCGTCTCTTATGTCTCCTGCATTGGTGTGCAGATTCTTTACCCATGAATCCCATGAATGGAGGAGCCTGGTAGGGTACAGTCCATGGGGTCACAAAGAGTCAGACACAACTAAGGGACGAAGCACACTCGCACATAGTGATTTTAACCAACAATACTGTATTATATACTTCGAAATTGCCAAGAGACTAGGTCTGAACTCTTATCACCGCAAAAAAAGAAATGATGACTAGGGGAAGGAATAGAGGTGTTAGCGATCACTATGGTAGTAATCATACTGTAATATATAAAGGTATCAAATCAGCATGTTGTACACCTTAAACTTACACAATGCTCTATGCTGTTATGTCTCAGTTTTCTAAAAATAAAAGAAAAATTTACAAAACAAAAATAGGAGCTTCCCTGGCAGTCCAGTGGTTAAAACTCCATGCTTCCACTGCAAGTGGCACAGGTTCGATCCTTGGTCGGGGAACAGTCATTCCAAATGCCACATGGCAGCCAAAAAAACTAGAAACAGAAAATAAAATAGAAACATTCTTTTAAAAAGTGTTACTGTGATTTGAAAGAAGTCATGCTCAGAGTATGATACCCCACAAGTCCTGAACCCCAGCCCCGAGCTCTCCAAACAGAGTAGGAAGGCACTAGTTGGGACCAGTTCAGACTTTTCCAATGCCAAGGTAACGCCCCACAATTTCAAAGTTCAATATTTGCCTTCCTCTGGAAGAAAGGCAAGGCACTGGTTGTGGTTGTGGTGCCTGGTGACTCACCTGGAACGTACTCCATGAGGGACACTCAGGGTTTCTGGCTGCAGACTCCCAGCACTTCAGATGCGGAAGGGCCGGACCCATAAGATGGTTAGCCACCGAAATGCCACTGCATCGCAGAAGACAGAGTTGATGGTGTACACCTTGTTCCCCTCGTTCCCTATCACTATTCATCACTGGCCATCAGTAGATTGCCTCCTAGGGAAAGCAGTGTGCCAGACACCAAAGATACGAAGATACAGGAGACACAGCCACTGGCTTCAGAGAATTTACAGAGACAGGAACGTGAAAGTGAAAGTCACTCAGTCGTGTCGGACTCTGCGACCCCATGGACTGCGTGGAATTCTCCAGGCCAGAATATTGGAGTGGGTAGCCTTTCCCTTCTCCAGGGGATCTTCCTGACCCAGGCAGTCGGATTCTTTACCAAATGAGCTATCAAGGAAGTCCTTTTACAGAGACATAGCAAGAATACATTTTGATGTGATGTAATACATCGAATGGTAATACATGAGTATAGAACAAAAGTGAGCTTCCCAGGTGGCTTAGTGGTAAAGAATCTGCCTGCCAATGCAGGAGACTCAAGAGACAAGGATTTGACCCTTGGGTCGGGAAGGTCCCCAAGAGAAGGAAATGGCAACTCACTCCAGTATTCTTGCCTGGAAAATCCCATGGACAATGGAGCCTGGAGGGCTACAGTCCATGGGGTTGCAAAGAGTTGGACACGATTGACGTGTAAACAAGATTCTGAGGAGAGAGGAATAAACTTTGGGGAAGTGAGAGAAAGGAAGAATCAACCCTGGAGAAATGAGAGAAGGCTTTCTGAGGATCTAAAATGTAAGCAACTCTGAAGCAATAATGGCGTGAAGGAAGACTGCACACAGAGGCCAGGGTTTAGCACTTCAGGACCTAAGGAACCAGGAAAGAGTCGTTACCCAATCTACTCAACTGGATATACATGTTATTGGAGGATGAGGTATTCTAGGAGGATCCATGCATTACCCTTGACTGTCTGAGGAAAGCTTTGTTCAAAAAGAAACAGTTTTCACCATCTAAAGCCAGAACTGAAAATAGCCCTTGCCTTCTATTAACCTGGCCAACATCATTTAACAAATTTATTTTTTATCTGAGTGATAAAAAACAGAAAATTGAATCCATGAGCCCAGTATTTCCTCTGGGCTATTATCCATTCATTCAGCAGACACTCACTCTATGCCAAACAGGCCATGAGGCCAGGATGCCATGAACCACACCAGTAACCAGAGGGCTGAAACCACCTTTTACATGATGGCTAGCTCCTGTCTCAGACGACAATGGACCAAAGTCTGCCAGATTCACTGAACACAGTTATCTTAATAATTCCTTTCTAACCCACAAGGACTGTGGGGTGGCAGGGTGGTACCTACAGTATCTAACCCTGGGCTGAAGATTCTGAGTGTTTAAAAGAATCCTTTAGATATTCCTTTACCCTCAAAGAGCCAACAACATTACTAGATGGCTAAGACAAATACACATTAAGCCAAAGACCATACAAGGACATAAATGAATTCGTTCTCAAATAATTGACATGGACAGTAAAGCAAAGACAAGAGAAGGCAAAGATTACTGATGTGCCCTGAGCAGGAGAAGAGGGCTTTATAATCTTGTGCTGAAATCTAAAAGATAAGGTGAAGTGTTGGCTGGTTTGGAAATTGCCTAGAGGTGAAACTGGACTGACACATGGGAGATGTTAAGTCACTAAGTAGGAAGAAGGGCCCAAAAGTAGTAAAACGTGTTGACTAGAGAGAAAATGAAAAGGCTTGGAATTCCAAGATAAAGAATTTGAACTTGATTGTTAAGGAAAGAGAATTGCTGGAGAATTGTAAGAAAAATGTGGATAAAATAGTGTTTCAGGAAATTAACTCACATCCATGTGTTAGGAGGAACAGTCCCAATGTTCCCAAAAGAAATATAGTCAAGTGGCATGTGATGATGGCAGTAGAAATGAAGGTATAAATCCAGAGACGACATGGAGAAGAGGAGATAAAGTGTGCTGGTACTGAAGACCAGGCCTTCCAGGGATTGGTCTGGTCATCTGAAACACCAGAGGTGAAGTCATTGGTGAGGAAAGTGGACAGTGATGGGGGAAAAGTGGTGAGCTCAGTTGGGACACCTTGTTTGCAGAATAGTCCAGTTGGAAATATCCAGTGCAAAGCTGGAAATAAGGGTCTGCAGTGCAGGGGAAAGAAGCCTGTCTTGGACGCTCCCCTTGGGAGTCACGTCCATCCACGAGCCATATGGCCAGAACAGGTATCTCAAAATCAACTACTTTGTTCAGATGCTCCTAGAGTGTCAATTTATAATATTCTTGATTTAGCAAAGCATAAGACAGTGGATGATAAAGCCCACGAGGAAGGAAGTTTCACCAGCAATTTTGTTTCCTCTGTGAGAAACAATTTAGACACCTCAGTTCAGATACCTGCCCCCTATTCCTCCCTCCCCTCAAGGATTCTATTTGGTACAATCGTGGCTCCTTGTGTCAGAGCTCAAAGGGTTTGCTAACTCACCTGAAAACAGCACAGAGAAATGGTAATTTTCTACTGCAGCATTTCCTTGAGTAAAACCCTAACCCACCAGGAGTATTTCTGGCATAAAGTGGCGTCTTTGGATTTCTGGAGACAGTAAAATATAGAGGGAAGTAGGAGCAAGTCAAGTTTCTTTTGACTGAAGTTTCCCTCTGAGTCACTGAGCTAGAATGACTTGTTTGTTAAATAACATTAAATTCAACCTCCTACCCAGAAGCAGGCACAGGCGATCTCCTGTGACTTCATTAGTAAACAAAATGAGGGGTTATGTCCTCTGATTACCAGTCTACCCTCGGAGTTTCAGAAGCTCTGAAAGACTCACCATGATCCCCATTGAACTACATATATGGGAAAATAGAGTGTTTCCATCCTTAAAATCTTTTGTGTGTTTCCAAACTGAGATCTCAGGGTTAACACACAAGATCAAGATCTTGTTTTCTTTCTAACTAGCAAACTAAATTGCCTTGGGGCACCTGGGTGGTTTATTACTGATAAGTAACCTTAGGAGAGAGGGCAGTGAAACCCATGCCTGAGAAAAGTGGCAGCAATTACAAAGGAAAGTCCTAAGGGAAGGTGGCCAGTGTCACTGCGCCTAACAACGGCCACCACAACAGTATTAACCTGGGAAGTGCTTAATCCCCAGCCCAGAAAGCAGGCGGCTGGCGCTGGAGCCATCTCATGCAAGGCTCCCCAAGGCTGCAGTCTCCCCGAGCTCGAGAAGCACAGGAGGGCTGCTGTGAGCATAGAAATAAGATGTGTTCACACCCTTGGAGGCTGCTTCTTTGTAGGGTCTACCTTGGCTGCCCGCCAGAGCCCCATGCACACTGAACCATGGTCAACAGAAGAGGCTGATGGAAAGACAATGAACTTTCAAGTCAGACCCAAGTTTAAATCTTACATCTTTTGTGAGCCTGCGAGAGGTACCCAAACTACTTAATGTCCACACAGGGTGGAAGGAGATTGTAACACCAGCTTCACTGGGACGAGATGAGAGGTACATGAAATCAATGTGTCCAGCAGCCCATCTGGCTCCTAGTAGGGCCACTGCAAATGTAGTCAGAGTTTGGACTATCTACTGCCTCTGCTGAGTGCACCCCTATACCTGGGCACCTCCTCTCCTAGGAGACATCTACATTTGTCCCTCGGGACCACAGAGGATTGGTTTCAGGAGCCCCATGCACGTGGATAACAAAATCAGCAAATGCTCAAATGCTTTACAATATCCACCCTCCTTATCCACCAATGCAGAACCCATGGATGTGGAACCCAAGGATATGGAACCCACAGATAGGGAGAGGGGGTCTGTATTCACTGCTCAAGCCCTCATGCAGTATTATGACCTTTATGAAGACTATTTTGGCCCTCCTAAGAAGCTAATTATTCCGACTTCTGTGCTCCCACCACATCTTCAAGAAAGTATCCATCACATTGTAACTGCAAACACCTTGAACCTGAATCTCCAGATAGTATATTCTCAAAACAAGCTGAGGTGATCTAGTGCAGCAAATCTGGCCCTTCCATGGGTATCTGGAAACCACTGACTTAGGTCAATTATGCCATACACATATCAAATGATAATGTCGTCAACAATAATAATAGCTAAGATGTGTGGAACTTTTAGGCTCTAGATACTGCTTTACATGCTTTGCACAGGTTGACTCATTTAGTCCCCACAAGATCCCTATGAAGTAGGTTGACTCATTTAATCCCCACAAGATCCCTATGAAGTAGGCACTAGCATTTAAAATGAGGAAAAAGTGAAAATGAAAATGTTAGTCACTTAGTTGTGTCCGACTCTGCAATCCCGTGGACTGTAGCCCACCAGGCTCCTCTGTCCACGGAATTCTTCAGGCAAGCATACTCAAGTGGGTAGCCATTCCCTTTTCCAGGGAATTTTCCCAACCTGGGTCTCCTGCATTGCAGGCAGATTCTTTACCATCTGAGGTACCAGGAAACTGAAGCTCAAAGAGGAGAAACAACTCTCCCAGGAAATAACTTGTTAGCCAAAATTCAAACCTCAAAAATACAATGCCAGAGTATAAGTTCTTTATCGTACTGGGCTATAATTCTTCTTTATATATATATATGAATTTTAATATTCAAAGGCAGTCGTGTATGCCATATAGTACCTTTAAGTGCCAATTACAATATTAAATATTTTTCTTACATTATAATCATTATTTTCTTTTTATAGTACATTTAAACAATTCGCTTTTTGTTATGAAACTGCTTCAGTATCATTGAACAAATGTTTCTATAACTTAACTGGAAATTTATATTTATACACCTAAATACTAGGCTTTGCAACTATTCAACTGTTTTTCAATATTCCTACTGTTCTGTCAGATGGTGCTGAGTGACAAATTGCTCAGTTCATCACCTGACCTTGTATGCTTCGATAAGAAAGAGAAGGGTGTGGTGGTGACAGCTGAGGACACTTGTCAACTGTCCCCAAGAAGGAAATGGAATCACTATTGTGACAAATTTAAGTCAGATTTGAGGCTGCCACGGGTTGCTTTAATTTTTCTCAAGGGGGAGTTGGTTATTTCCTGTCATGCAAACTGTATCATGAAAGACAGTTTCTGAAAATGTTTATAATACCCTAAGTAAAAAGAAGCAGGATGCAAATGGCATATTTTATAAGAAGGTCTCAGTTGTGTTTTTAAAAACACACCAGAATTGTAACAGGGATTATTTCTAGATGCTTGTTATTTTCCTTTTTCTGTTGTTATGTCACAAGCATGTATTCCTTTCATATTCAGGGCAAAAAAACTTATTGAAAAGAAAAAAAAAACTCAATGTTGACCAGAAATAGAGCATGTACCTTTTTTTTTCTAAATAAAGTACTATCATGATGCAGAAAACGAAGTGGCTCCCATGGTCTAGAAAACATTATTTGCTAGTCTTCCTTGGAAATCTGATTGGAAGTTGTGAGATTGGGTGATTATGGAAGCCGCGTGTGGTACTTCGCAATGATGGCTTGTCCTTTAAAAATGAAGTTTATTCCAAAGAACATGAAACCAAACTTCTAATTCACATTTAAACAGCACTTTGCCTACATAAGCTTTTAAATGAAGGCACTCAAGAGATCTCTCAGCCCCATTTGTCAGTTTTACAAGCAAAAAACCAGCAGACAAAAAAGAGAGGCCCAGTGACTCACTCCATGATAATCAAAGAGTTAAGATCCAGGATTCAGGCCTTTTGACATTGTTTTTCCATGCAGTCACACAGCCTTTCCTTATTTAAACATTCCCTTAAAGATATAAAGCAAATTTAACCACTTGGGATGAGACAAAAAATTAAAGCTTCCCCCTGAAGGTGGTGGGACCCAGCTGCCTTGGTTTGGGTTCTAGCAGTAGCAACTGCCCAGACCTCTCTGTTCTCCAACTTCCGGGACTGGAAAAGGATTGAAGAGTGCAGACCTCATAGGGTTATTGTGAAAGGTAATGAGTAAATGTGTGTAAAGCACTCACACAGTACCCATCACAGTACAGACCCTCAGTAAAAGTAGGCTTTTATTATTGCTGTTATTCATATTCCTGTTTCTCTGTGACCACATGTAGAAATGCTTGAGAAGAATCTGTAATACATAAACACATTTGACTTATATTGAAGAGAGTGATTTATTAACTGTTTACAGGTTTTCATTCTTTTACATATTTGTTCTCTTTTTCTAATTGCAATTTCTTTAATTTCTAATAATTTTTTTAAATTTTTGGAGACCATTTTGGAGGGGTGGCTGTGCTAGGCAGCATTCACTTTTTCATTCTTTCAGCAAATATTTATTGAGCTCCCCCTGCAGTGTCAGACCCATCTCTTTCCCAAGTATTGTTGTAAATAAAGTGGTAGAGAGAAGATGGTAGGTGGAAACATGGGGTTGGACATTTCTTTTGTTTTGTTTTTGCAAGACATTTAAGCATGATGAAATTATGGTGAGAATGATCTGGTTGAGAAAGAGCAATGGAATATATGAGGGAGAGAGGTCCTAACTGGGAGTTGTTGGGGAGGGGGAGTTTTCCCCTCTATCCCTCTTGACTTCTTGTGGCTGGACTAATAATAACATGGACATAAGACAGATGAACAGGAGAAAAAGAAACAAATTTTAATTCATGGGCTTACTGGACAATTAGAAATGGAACCAACAAAGTGGCCAAAGAAGGCTACTTTTATACTTTTTATACAAAATATATCTGTGAGGAATTGATGGAGTGAAGTAAGTTGGGTTTGAGGTGCCCAGTTAGGTGAAGAATCTGAACAGAGTTTGGGCTTGTAAACTAAGGAAGGACCAAGGTTTACTCACGCAGGTTTCTCGGCCCAAATTCCCTGTCTCCAGCGATAAGTGTGCCTTCCTACCTCCAGATACAGGGAGCACCGCTTTCCCGTGAAAGATTGGTTTCCTGCTTTCATGGACACAGAGGAAAATCAGAGCATCTCTCTTACATTGGCCGTCCACTGAGGCACATTTGGGGGTGACCTGCCCAGGGCCCCAACAGAGCAAAATGTCCTAGAAAGGTAATAGAGGGATTTAGAAAAAGAGGCAGCTTGTCTAATAGAACAGAGAGAGAATGAAACAAAGAATGGCTGCAGAGTTGGAAGTTTTATAGGTTTTATAGCAAAACAGTAAGAAATTTCCCACCAGGTGACTTTCAATCTCTCCATGAGGTAGGAAGCAAGGTGGAGGGTGGTGGAGACAGGTCACTAGAAGACCCTTTGAGCTTGACAGTCATACGTTTATGGCCCAGAGGGATAATTCTGTGTGCCACCTGGCCACCTGCCCTCAGCAACTGTGGTCCCAAAGCTGTGGTGCCACCAAAAGGGAAATTAATCCCAGTGACCACATGTTCGCCTGGCCCTACCTTGGGCAGCTTAGTCTGTGTCATTGCTTCCCTTTTTTTCATGGTGTGGATCCTTATGGATAAGCTTGCCCCCATTCCTGCCCCACCCCCCAACTCTCCCATATCTCTACACAGTACAAAACTGAAAACAAAGAAAATTATAATCTCCTGTCAAAGACTCCTCTCCCTTATTTGTGCTCTGTGAGTAATACAATCTGGAAGGAAAATCCAGCCGTGAAAACAAGCTTTACTTCTGTTTTGTGCACCCAGCCCACAACCACCCACAGGAACCAATTCATCACACGAGGACAGCAGAGGCTGCAGCTAGTTTGCTTCTAGGCAGGGGCTGGAAGATGTTCCCTCCTTGCTCTTATTCCCCCAATGGCTGTGGATCCTAAGGCAATGTGAAGATTTCTAGCACCTTCTCTCTCAAGAGTCACCAAGAAGTAGTCAAGTAAACAAACTTAACCTTGGCGTAGATTGCAACCCTTAGTACCCCCTTTCCCTCTCTTGCCTACCATTTTTGACAATCTTTGCCAAGTGAAAAAATAAAGTCCCCCATCTCCTGTCTTCTTTTCTCATTCTTTCATTTTGTGTCTTACTCGATTTGCTTTCTTTTCTATTTTGGAGATAATTCTTGGTAAACACCAGGAAGCAAAAAGTCCACCCAAAAAACCTTCTCCTTGGAAGACCTGGAGTAAGTCTCTTTTTAAAAAAAAGAAAAGAGAAACTAGATTAAACATGTATTGAGAATATAAAGAGTGCCAGGATATGAGCTACAGGAGATAAAAGGAAAGGCTGGCACACAATTCAGACAAACACCAGATAAATTAACACCAGATAAACTGACAGGTGCCAAGGAGGCTCTCATAGAGAAAGCATTGGAATTTCTGGTGAAGGACCTCATGGGGAAGTTGGCATTGGTACTTGGACAGTGGTTGGATTTTTATAAGTGGACACTTTTTTTAAGTATATTCAAAATAAAGACCAGGAGTGGGGAAAGGCTAGGTTCATTTTAAAGGTGAATGTCTTCAAATCCTAGAGTGAATGTATAGTGTTGAAGGGAGGGAACTGCACAGTTGAAGAACATGTAATTAGAATTAATGTAAAATTAGGCTGAACTTTTACTGAACCATGGGGATTGGTTAGAACTAGACCAAAGGCTGTCTTGAATACTAGTTTGTCGTTAACTCTGTAAAAATAATAATAATAAAATGGAGAGTCACTGAAAGTCTGTGTGCAAAAAAAAAAAAAAAACACGTTTTCTCCTTCCTTGTACCTTGGACAGCAAGTGGTTTCTTCTTCTTAATATTAAAACTGAATTACAATGAAATGGCCAGTGATTCCTGGGTATAAGTGAAAATGCATTCTCTACCACTTTAGAACCTTTAGTCCAATCTTCTGTAACTAACAGCAAGACTTCTTTAAAGATAGCCTTATAAAAACAGCGTATATTGCTTTTGATGTCCAATTCTAAACTGTTACATAGAAAGTGCAGGATCTCAATCCAATATCAATATAAAATGTATCATTGTAACTCTAAAATTAGCTGATGTTTACTGAAAGCATTCTATGTGCTGAGCACTTTTTATGTACAGCTTTATTTATCCCTCTTGACACGGTGGTAGGTTCTGTTAATTATTTTTATCTTCAGTTGGCATAAGAGGCGGTGGAAACACCAAGAAGAGTCAGAAGTCCCACTGTGTGGGACACAGGTTGCAAAGCCACACAGTAGATTTGAAGGATGATCCCCTGTAACTCTCTGGTGGAAGGCTCCCACCACCCTTCCTGATAAGGATGGCATCCTCCGAAGGATGATCCCCCTGTAACTCTCTGGTGGAAGGCTCCCACCACCCTCCTGATAAGGATGGCATCCTCCTTAGGCAGGTCTCCAGACACACTCAGGCTGCTGGGATCCTCTTTTTCATCGACTTATTCACTCAACTGGCTTCCCAGGTGGCACAGTGGTAAATAATCCATATGCCAAATCAGGAGACTCAGGAGATGAAGGTTTGATCCCTGGGTCAGGAAGATCCCCTGAAGTAGGAAATGGCAACCCACTCATCTTCTTGCCTGGGAAATCCCATGGACAGAAGAGCGAAGCAGGCTGCAGTCCACGGGGTAGCAAAAGAGTCAGACAGGACTGAGCACGCACATTCACTCAATAGTTATTTATTGAGCACCTACTATGTATCAGGCACTGTTCTGATGGCTTAGCTCCAACAGTGGAAAGGAAACAAACAACAAACTTTCTTCTCTTAAAGAATGTCTTAGAGCATTTTCTCATCACATTTATTTTTCCTAGGTCTCATTAGGTTTCCAAAATGTCAACACTACTCTTGATACCACTGCCAAAGCATCTTTATCTTCATATAACAAATTATTTTCAGAGACAAATAAGTGATAATACCTCTGAGGAAATTACTTAAAAGATAAGGATTGATTAATATATCAAAAGACAAGCATACTCTAGCCAGTTGAATATTCTCTTAATTGGGACTTACTAAACACAGATAACCTGTTTTGAATGAATTATAACAACCAAAATCTCCTAACATAAAAGCTATTTGGGCATAACTTGGTTTTTCTTCAGTGACTCATGATCTTTCAGAATCTTAGAAGGCGTCAGAGTCAATTATTTTTTTTTTGCATTTTTTTATTATTATTATTATTATTATTTTAATTTTTCTTAACTTTACAATATTGTATTACTTTTACTATACATCGAGATGGATCCGCCACCAGAATACACGTGCTCCCCATCCTGAACCCTCCTCCCTCCCCCCTCCCACACCATCCCTCCAGGTCATCCCAGTGCTCCAGTCCCAGGCATCTGAAATATGTATAATATCATATCTGAAACGAGTCAGTCCAGGTACGATGCCCGATAACAGAGTCAATTATTTTTAACAGCAATTGTTAACTTGAACTTCAAAACAATCTTTGTGAGTTTAGCTTTTTTATTTTTAAAATTTACTTTCCTCAACTTGCACAGACCAATGGTACCACCTGAGACTTGAAAATAATCTAAAAACGTGGGTTTTTATTTCAGTTGTTTGGAAATGACTAACAGAATAATACAATGAATAAATGTCACCTAATATTAATAGTTGAATATGTGAGAAACGCCCACTGTATGGAAATTAATGTCACTGTATTCGTATGATACGAATGTTCTCCTAGAGTATTTTTGAACTACCTATTTAACAGCTTTTCCCACCTTAAGTCACCCATTGGTATTATATTTTAAGGTCTTAAATAGAGAAGATTAAGAGAAGGAACATTATACTCCTTTAAATGATAATTAAGAGGCTCCGATAACCATTTACCAATAATATTAATGGCATGAATAATAAGAAAGTGTGACTCAAGGTGATTTAAGGACAATTTAAATTACATATGAAAAATGAAAACTTGAGCTGAAGTATTAAGGAATTCTTAAATTCCATTTCTGACATTGTGGAGTGGAATTTTAAAAGGAGAAAAGACGTATATGCAAAGCATCAATAAAATAATGTGTATATATATCTTTAACTGAAGTATAGTTGATTTACGATGTTGTGTTCGTTTCGGGTATACAGTAATGTGATCCAGTTACATATATAGTATTTTTTTTCTTTTTCAGATTCTTTTTCCTATAGGTTAGTACAAAATATCAAGTATAGTTCCCTCTGCTATACAGTAGGTCCTTGTTGGTACCTCCTTTATATATAGTATTGTGTATATGTTAATTTGAAACTCCTAATTTATCCCTCCCCCCTTTCCCCTTTAGTAACCATAAGTTTTTCTATGTCTATGAACCTATTTCTGTTTTGTAAATAAGTTCATTTGTTATCTTTTTTCAAGGTTCTACATATCAGCAATATCATATGATATTTGTCTTTGTCCGGTTTACTTCAGTTGGTATGATAATTTCTAGGTCCATCCATAATTTCTAGGTCCATATTCATCCATACATATAGGCTTTCCCTGGCAGCTCAGTGGTAAAGACTCTGCCTGCCAATGCAGGAGACACAGATTTGACCCCTGAGTTGGGAAGATCTCCTGGAGAAGGAAATGGCAACCCTAAGTATTCTTGCCTAGGAAATCCCATAGAAGAGGAGCCTGATGGGCTACAGCCTATGGGGTCACAAAAGAGTCAGACACTACTTAGCAACTAAACAACAACATATGTATACCACATCTTTATCCATTCATCTGTTGATGGATACAGATGAACCCATCAATAACCCATCAATAAGGTTGCTTCAGTGTCTTGGCTACTGTTCGCTAGTGCTGCAATGAACATTGGGATGTATCTACTTTTTCAAATTATAATTTTTTCCAGATATATGACAAGGGATGGGATCACAGCATTATATAGTAACTCTATTTTTAGTTTTTTAAGGAGTCTCCATACTATTCTCCATAGTGGCTGCACCAATTTATATTCCTACCAACAGTGTAAGAGAGCTCCTTTTTCTCCACACCCTTTCCAGCATTTAATGTTTGTAGACTTTTTGATGATGACCATTTTGACAGAGTGAAGTGATACTTCATTGTGGTTTGAATTTGCATTTGTCTGATAATTACTGATACTGAGCATTTTTAAAATCTGCCTATTGGCTAGCTCTATATGTCCCATTCGGAGAAATGTCTATTTAGATCTTTTGCCCATTTTTTGATTAGGTTGTTTGTTTCTGTGCCTCTGAGCTATGTGAGCTCAACAAAACAGTATATTGTTAAAAGACATTAAACAAAAGAACATTAAAATCACTTAACTGTATAGAATTAAATGTCAAATGGCAGTATCATGTGTGCACATCCCCTGATGCCAAACTTAGGCTTCCTTCTCAGAATTAAGGAAAATTAATTTTGCTTATTCTCATTTTATATCAATAAAATAAAAGCTACATAAGGAAAGATTTATTTTGTTCACTGCTGTATCCTAATGTCCAGAACAGTGCTTTGCACTTGGTAAAGGCTTGACAAATATTTGTTGAATGAATAAACAAATTATTTATGGTGTTTATTCAAAAAGACTTGTTGCTATGGATGGTATATTCTATTTTTACTATAGTTAATTTGTAAATAATATGCTGACAACAGTGGCTGACGATTTGCCTTGTTACAAGAAGTCTTTCAAATAAGAGTTCAGTAAAGACTATTTTCATAAAGACTAGCAACATTATGTGGTACAGGTATCATATAACCTATATTCCATTATAAAGTATTCATATTTGTGACAAAGCACTAACACTTGAAATACAATGTTTAGGATATATTTTAGCAAAAAGAACATAAGTTTTTTCTAAGGAATGAAGAAAATTAACATATATGACTAAATCATCCTTTACCCTTAAATTGTGTTTTCCAAGCCGATAGCCTTTGTTAGTATATATCACTTATAACACATTTCTCAAAGTGCAATGTACATATCCAAGGATACGTAAGATCTTACTGTTATAGGAATAAGCTTTTTTCTTTTCCTTTAATAGTAACATTTATTTTAATGTACTAAGGAAAATGTAACTAGTGCATGAAATCTATTTTTTATTGATACCAAATTGATTTAAGATACATTTAAGTAAAAATGAATTCATTTGATTTAAAGAAAGATACTAAGTAAATAGTTGTATAAGAGGATATGGTAAAGACCATAATAATGCCTCTTGGATGAGTGAAACTGGGGGGACTCTGACCTTCATTCTCTCTTGGAACGAGACACATCCTGCATCCTTACAAGGACCTTCTTACAGGACTGGAATCTGTTGCTTTACCACCTTCACCAGTTAGGTTTTCCCATGGTAGAATGGCTTCTAACCTTCTCAGACTCAACACTTATATTTTATAGCATATAATTTATAATGTCCTCCTGTACTATTTTGATAGGAAGTCCATAGCCTACTTGTTCACATAAATTAAAAAAAAAAAAAAAAAATCAGTCCAAGGTCCTGGCAGTATTATAAAGCAAAAAGACAAGACAAGACACATTTAATGAAAACATTACATAATATTTTCAGTATGTAAATGCTCAGGGATAACCTCCTTAGAAGGCACCATGATGTAGTCAGATACTGGACCCACAGGCAGAGTCACTGTGCATGACAGCTACTACTACAGACTGGAACAAGTGCGTTATATCAGTAACACAGCCCATTACTGTAAGCAGTTTTTGCCACTGGTGATTTCCTAAGATGGAGAACAACTGCTGATAAAGTCCTGTCCACCTCTCCCTGCCAGAATTACATTCCTCCCTTAATTTGCATGGTAGTTGCATTCCTGAAAAGGGAATATTAAGCTATATTGTAAAGCATAAACTAATTTGTACTTTACATATAAGCACAAAAGAATACTTTGTGCTTATATGGAAAACAAAAAAAACAGGGTTAGGTTCTAGGTTCAGATAATTAGTTATAAGCAGAATTTTCACCTCCACGAGTACCTCAGTAGTCATTGAAATCTTTGGAACAAGATACCGGACAACTCTTTGATGTGTGGCACTGTCCCGCACACTTCAGAACTCCCAGCATTCCTGGCTCCCTTCCTCTAAATTCCATTCAGCCTCTTTCTGACATTGTGACATTCAAAAATGCCCCCAGCGTTTCCCAAGTGCCTTCCATTTTGATCTCATAAATATAGTAGCACTCAAGTTTAGTTGTTTCTTAAGCTCTTCACTGCTGACTAACAGGTAGTTATTAATCCAGTTTGAGTTTTGTATTTATCAGTGATAGTATTTGGGTCTAAAGTATCTTAAATATAAAACATTTAGCTCTATGGCTTCTAAAATGATTATAAAAGTATTCTATTTTATTATAGTTTTATTGATTGTGGCTTGTTAATTATGAAGTTTGTTGGCTTAAAGTTGGTAAAGTATTTTTACAGTAACTTTCAGAAAGTTTGGTTGCTTTTAAGAAAAATATTTCAGAATTGAAGCTCCTGAAAGAATCTGAAATTCAATATAGCTAGAAATCCGTTTACTGAAAATCAGATGCTTTCTGAATTATCTAAGCCTCCTAGGGCTGCAGATTTTGACAGCATAGCTTTAAAAAGCAGATTCTTGGCATAATTTTGAGTGGATTTTGATCAAGTCATGCTGAGAAATTTGCAACTGCAGCATTCATTGGGTTGTACAAGAAAGAGAAAAAATAAAGTTAATGAAAACTTTCCAGGGTGAACGACCTTAAACTTAACTGAACTTCTGAACTTCACGCCCTATTGTGATCTCTCTGACACTATGAGGAATTGCTCCAGAGGGTCTCCAGAGCACACAATCCTCACTTTTCATTCTTAAACAGTGTGAAATCTGTCAGCCCAACCAGGTCATCAAGAGGGCAGACTGTGGCTTGTCATTACCAGAGGGATGTTCTCTAGGACTCTGAAGAAGCTGGGCAGATTTTGTTTTTTACTGAGAGTTTGAGCCCAGCATTTTAATAAAGAGGCTGATTTCCATACATTGGGAAAGCTGGCTTAGCACATACGCTTGAAAAAAAGAACATGTCCTACACAAGCTACCAGGCTTTCCTGGTGGCTCAGACGGTAAAGAAACTTTCTGCAATGCAGAAGACCCAGGTTCAATCCCTGGGTCGGGAAGATCCCCTGGAGAAGGAAATGGCAACCCACTCCAGTATTCTTGCCTGGATAATCCCGAGGACAGAGAAGCCTGGTGGGCTACAGTCCATGGGGCTGCAAAGAGTTGGACATGACTGAGTGACTAACACACAAGCTATCAAAGTAATGATTTGACATTCATTTCATTGATTCTTTAGAAAGCTTATCATTGAAAACAACTAACAGAGGTTTATTTGCAGTAAATGAAGAATTTAAAACACTTTCCTCAGTAAAGATAGAACCTGACTTCTTTTAATTAATTCTATTATGGGAGTCAAAGAAACAGTATCAGTTACTGAGCTGGGTGGGAACTCTTACATGTCTCTTTTTCTACTTGTTCTAGCTCTTTGTTGTGTTTTGTTTTTTTTTAAACCTAAGTTCCTTAAAATTTTGGTATGCTGTTTCTCTGCTTATAAACTTGAAATAAGGATAACTATTGTTCAGTTTTTTGTTTTTTTTTTCAATTGGAGAACTGCATCCTCTGGGTCAAAATTACCAAATCAATGACGTTTTCTTTGATTTTCATACTTTCTTTAATTCACTCCATTGTGCTAAGTGCGGGGGATTAAAAGATCAATAAGGCATCCTAAAGGAAATCAGTCCTGGGTGTTCATTGGAAGGACTGATGGTGAAGCTGAAACTCCAATATTTTGGCCCCCTGATGCAAAGAGCTGACTCGTTTGAAAAGACCCTGATGTTGGGAAAGATTGAAGGCAGGAAGAAAAGGGGACGACAGAGGATGAGATGGTTAGATGGCATCACCAACTCAATGGACGTGAGTTTGGGTAAACTCTAGGAGCTGGTGATGGACAGGCAGGCCTGGTGTGCTGCGGTTCATGGGATAACAAAGAGTCGGACATGACTGAGCGACTGAACTGAACTGAAGGCATGGCTCCTACCCTCAAAGAATTAACAGTTCAGCTGGTGAGAACAACAAGTAAATATGGCAATTATGATACAAATGAATAATTGCTTTGCTAAATATAGTTGGAGATGGGGTTGGCTGTGGGAACCCAGCACAGAACACCAGCAACCGCCGAGAAGGATGGAAAAGACTTTTTACCATCCTCCATCTCTTCTCTCAGCCTCTCCACCCCAACTTCCAGCTCTCCCCAAAGTAGGGAGTGCTCCTCTGAGATAGAACCCCAAGCTTTAAACTGTTTCTTCTGCCCCTTCCATCAGAATCTGTCTGTTTGATATTGCCTATCTAATTGCAAACTAAGTCAAGCTAAGATATTCATTGATTGGTTAAGTAACTTTCCAGATGATGTTTGCATTCTGACTGCAATTGCCTTACACATTCCACTAATCTCTTTGTTGAATATGCTCCATGTGGATTAATTTTGGTTTCTCAGAACTGGAGAACCAAGGCTTGAGCCTGGTGATTTCACTCTAGACCAAAGGCTTTTTCCTTGGAATTACACTTTTTTGGGAAACTTTTAATTTTATATTGGAATATAGTTGATTAGCAATGTTGTATTAGGTGCAGGTGTACAGCAAAGTGATTCACATATATATATTTATATATATATATATGTATATATTCTTTTTCAAATTCTTTTCCCAAGAATTGGTTGTTATTAATATATAACATTGAACAGTGTTCCCTGTGCCATACAGTAGGTCCTTGTTGATTATCCATTTTAAATATAGCAGTGTGGGCGTGTCAATCCTAAACTCCCTAACTGTCCCTTCCCGCCAAATTTCCCCCCAGGTAAGTTTGTTCTCTAAGTCTGTGAGTCTGTTTCTGTTTTGTAATTAAGTTCATTTGTATCATTTTTTAGATTCTGCGTATAAGTGATATCACACAGTATTACACTTTTTTTTATCACAGTCTGTAGGTTCTGCCTAGCTTGACCACCTCTCTGGCTGAGACTCCAAGAAGAGCAGTGCTAACACAGCTCACCTGCATGAGATGGAACAAGAACCATCATGGTGTGATAGCTGCTCCTAGAGACCCCAGGCACACTAGCTGCCTGTTAGAAGGGCAGTTGGGGGTCCCAAGAGAGTGCAGTATCACCCTCCCAAGCCAGACTAACGGGTTTTAGACTATTACTGCTGTGGAGGAACAGGAGTGAGCTTCTTTCTTGACAGGGAACTCTTTAAAGGAAGAGGCCATGTCTTCATAATTTCTGCACCCCCAGTACCACCCAGTGTCTAGACCAAAGTAAACCCTTATTTGGGGATTCCCTATAGCTCAAATGGTAAAGAATCTGCCTGTAATGCAGGAGACCTGGGTTCAATCCCCAGGTTGGGAAGATCCCCTGGAGAAGGGAATGGCAACCCACTCCAATAATCTTGCCTGGAGAATCCTCATGGACAGAGAAGCCTGACAAGCTCAGTCCATGGGGTCACAAAGAGTCAGACATGCCTGAGTGACTAACACTGCTGCTACTAAACCCTTATTTAATGTTTAGAGAAAGAAAGGAAGGAAGAAAGGAGGAAAGGGAAGAGATGGAGACAGAAGGAAAGATGAGCTATTGAGATGATTGAGGACAGATTTTCTCTGGATCTCTTCACCTGAATCTCTCTTAGCTGAATTGATTCCATAGCCATCACCCCTTCCTTCAGGCACAGCAGTTAAACTCTTCACTCTGAGCTGTCCACGGCTAATGAGGAGGAAGACAGAAGGAAGATAAACCTCAGCCCAGACACTTCATATACTACTTATTCATGCATTTCTGTGTCATTCCACTTGGACTCCTTGCCTAGTGCATCTCCACAACTCCTTCTTGAGCAGGTCTTTCTACAGCTCTAGCAAGTTAAATGTATGTTCACTTTTTTTTTTTTTTAAGGTACAGGCCTCTATAAGCTTGTTTTTAGAGCTCTGTGGTTCTATAGTCCTGAAAATAGGAACATATTTCTGACTGACCACTCTACCCCTGCAGTTAGGCTTCACCTCATCTGGAAGGACATGCAAGATCCAGTCCATTACCAGGAAGAACACAACCTCACTGTAGGAAATCCCAAACCCATGTGGCATTCAGAGGGTGAGACAACACGATCCTTACATTTCTTCTCAGATTGGCCTTAACAGTAGAGACACCTCCATTGGGTTCTTGTATGTCTCTCTTCTTCATTCATTTTCTCCTGCTCTGTCCACTGATCCTCACCACTCTTCCCCTTCCCTTACCTACCTCTCAGGTGCCATCTTGCCTTCTGACTCCATCCAGGGCAAGGGGCAAGTGAATCATCCCAGGATTTCCCTGGAGGACCAGTGGCTAAGACTTCGCTTTCCACTGCAGAGAGTGTAGGCTCAAACCCTGGTCAGGGAGCGAAGATCCCACATGCCTTGAGGTCAAAAAACAAGCATAAAACAGGAGCAGTATGGTAACAAATTCAATAAAACTTTAAAAATGGCCCACATCCAAAAAAAAAGTGAATCATCACATAATCTTTTTCTTGCTCATATTTTCTACTTTATGTGATAATTTCTAGGCATTTTTATGTTAAAATATGCCTTTCCCATCATAGCTAAAGTAGAAACAAAAGTAGTGAAGATGGTAAAGAGAGCATTCTACCACCTTCCTCTGGGTAGATGAGGGCAGAAACACTGTCTTGAAAATTTTGTGTATTCAAGTACACAGTACCTTGTGTACCTACACAGAGAAGGTGCTCAGTGAATAGTTGTGAATGGAGCCTTCCCAGTATTTATGACACTGCTTAGATCTAAGCACTAAGACAGACTCAGGAAAAATAAAAAAACAAACAAACCAACCAACCAACCAACTCATGCTTAAAGTACTTTATTTTCATTCATTGACAGCTACCAAAGAATATTATATATTTATTAAATAACCATTGCCCTTTAGAATATTATTTAGCATTTTAGAGGAAATTAGGAATATTTAGAAAACACGTACAAGATAGATGAGTTTTCTAGAGGAAAGAAAGCTGGAGAAAAGAGGAGAAATCCCACAGGCCATGTGAAACAAATAGGATTACACTCTCAGATCACATCTTGATCAGCAGACGCCATTCAGGTAAAAATCTTAGGTGACTTTAAGGCCCGGCTTGGAAATGGTTAAACACGAGGCCAGTGTGCATCCTGTCACAGTTTTATTTTGAGCAGCCTGTTTGCCCAAGTACCTCCCACTCTTTCCCTTCCCCAGAAACGGCCACTCTGTTCTATGTACACAACAAAAATGTTAGTCTTTTCCAAAGCTTGAGGTACTAACCAATGTCTGCGAATTTCTTTGTGTAATAACATAATAATCAAATCACATTAAGTCAGTGTCAGTAATACATGTGTTTTCAATTTTAAAACCCACAAGTGATTTATTATTCACCTCCCAATATTCCATTTGTACATTTAGTGAGAGAAACAGGAAAGTTACATACATAGAATCACTTCCAAGTTTTGCTATGAAGTTATTTCTCTGGTTGTTCTCTAGTTATTTTACTGACTCTCTTTCAATATTAGCACTGTTTCTCACTCTGACATTCCTGTTCAATGACACTGATTTTAATCTTCAACCTTTACATTTTTACTGTTTTTAAAACACTTGTATTTATGAATTGCACTGAAATGTCCTTTTCTTGCTTTTGTTTTACTAGGAGGGTTCAGGATGGGGAACACATGTATACCTGTGGCAGATTCATTTTGATACATGGCAAAGCCAATACAATATTGTAAAGTTAAATAAAATAAAAATAAAATTTAAAAAAAAAGAGAATAATGGAGAAGTGAATGAAAAAAAAAAAGGAAGGAAATCTGAGATTCCATGAGTATTCATACATCACTGTACCTCAGGGAAAATAAGATCCCATGCTGGGCTGTCACATGCCCCTATTCTTTGTCCTTTTCTATTCTGTAAAGAACAGAATATAATGAACAAAGCATCTTGAAAAATCAGATAGACCTAGGTTCCAGTCCCTGCTCTGCTACTTCTCAGTTATGCGGTTCCTGTTCTTCTGCACAGAAGATTACCCTGTTATCTGCTGTGAAACATTTAGTAAACTTTTCTAAATCCATTGCTTCATCTGTAGAAAGTACCTAGTAATACTGACTTCACAGTACCCACTTTTTAAAAAAAATTAAATAAGATGACAAATGTAAACTATCTAGTAGGTGCTTAATATTTCTTAGTCCCATCATCCCCTGGCCTCGAGCCCTGTTTTTGCTATAGATAGAATAAATGGAATAGAAGGCCAGGGGTGCTTGTTCTAGATTAAATCCATCAGTTCTATCTTTGAGGACAGTTCAGGTACTCATGCAAGTTGACACCAGAATAATCATCTAAAAATTACTTCTCTCTTCTCTATCCCAGTGTGCAAATCTATAGCTTTCCTTGACCTATGAATGGTATGAGTCTCAGTGGGAATTTGTTCCTTAATGGAGTTACACGTATGATTACACCTAAGATGCCACTATAACCCATAGAGAGCCATGGGCCATAAGAGAGAAATCTCAATGTGCAGGTAAAATCTCAATCTCTACTGAATTAGAGTGGGTGTTTGCATTTAAAGAGCTATATTCCAACTGCATATAATACCCACTTGATTTAATCCATTAAATCAGAGGATTCACTCAGGTGGACTGTAACTCAAGCATCCATTATAACCCGTAAAGAGAAAGGAATTCACTCACAACGAACTTCCTTTCCAAACATAAAACATAAAGGATCCTTTTCTGAAAATTTTTGGAGGTCCACATTCCTACCCAGGTCTCTGCCGATGGATACACCTAGTACTAATATATCACCATTCTAAAGATATACTTACAATGTTTTCAAAAATGCTACAAATTCCAAAAGAAAAAGAAGTTCTTCTACACAGGAGATTACCCTGTTGTCTGTTGTAGAAAATGAATGAATCTTGCCTGCTCCAGACAATTCATTCTTACTATCAGTTCTGTGAAGGTATGCATCATGAGGAAAATAATGTGCTACAGGAGGTAGGAAAAAGAAAAAGTTTCTATCTCAACCAATAATCACCTTACTCCAGAAAGAATGTTCTGTGACAACCTAGAGGGGTGGGATGGGGTAGGAGGTGGGAAGGGGGTTCGAGAGGGAGGGGACATATTTATACCTATGGCTGATTCAGAAACCATGTTGATGGTTGATGAATCAGAAACCAACACACTATTGTAAAGCAATTATCCATCAATTAAAAATAAATAATTTTTAAAAGACTATATATATATATATATACATATACATACACAACAGATTATTACTCAGCCATCAAAAAGAATGAAATAATGCCATTTATAGCAACATGGATAGACCTGGAGTTAATCATACCAAATGAAGTAAGTCAGAAAGAGAAAGACAAATATCATATGATAGCACTTACATGTGGAATCTTAAAAACTGATACAAATGAACTTATTTACAAAATAGAAATAAATTCACAGACATAGAAAGCAAATTTATGGTTACCAAAGGAGATAGGGTGGGAGGGGACCAGGAGAGATAAAGTATGAATTTGGGATTAATATATACACACTACTATGTATAAAACAGATAACCAACAAGGACCTGTGTGTATAGCACAGGGAACTATAGCACAGATCCTCAGTGTCCTATAATAATCTAAGTAGAAAACAATCTGAAAAAAGGATGCTGCTGCTAAGTCACTTCAGTCGTGTCCACCTCTGTGTGACCCCATAGACGGCAGCCACTAGGCTCCCCCGTCCCTGGGATTCTCAAGGCAAGAACACTGGAGTGGGTTGCCATTTCCTTCTCCAATGCATGAAAGTGAAAAGTGAAAGTAAAGTCGCTCAGTCATGTCTGACTCCTTAACGACCCCATGGACTGCACCCTACCAGGCTCCTCCATCCATGGGATTTTCCAGGCAAGAGTACTGGAGTGGGGTGCCATTGCCTTAGAAATATATAATATGTGTCTAACTGAATCACTTTGCTCAACACCTGAAACTAACACAACATTATAAATCAACTATACTTTGATTTTTTTAAATGGTTAAAAATAATAATAAATAATCACCTATCCCTTCATTCCCTTGTTCAGTGAGTATCTTTTAAGCCAGTCACCACACTATACATACGTGTGTGGCGTGTGCTCAGTCATATCCGACTCTTTGAGACCCCATGGACAGTAGCCTGCTAGGCTCCTCTGTCCATGGGATTTTCCAGGGAAGAATACTAAGTGGGTTGCCATTTCCCACTCCATGGACCCTTCCTGACCCAGGGATCAAACCCATGTCTCTCACACCTCCTGCACTGGCAAGCGGATTCTTTACCACTATCGTCACCCACGTGGTCCTACTCTAATAGGGCTTATAGTAGTGTGTGCAGCAACGGGCAGGAGAGCTAAGAACACTGGTTACTCCAATCCCAACTGTAAAGCATTAGAGGGACTCACAGAAGATCTGAATGCATCTGACTGGGAAGTGATAAGGAATTATTCGAGGTGGGCTATTGAAGGGGGTTAATGGCATTTCGATAGATGGAGACAGTAATCAATTGAGTAATCAGCTGAGACGTGTGGGAATCATGCAGAAGCTTGAGGGATTGGGAAGGGAAAAAAGCAGCCAGAACAGAGACCTATCTATCTTCAAGGGGACTGGTGCGAGATAAAAATGAGAAAATAAGTTGGCGTCAACATTGTAAAGGACCATAAATACCAGAAAAATAGTATAAATATAACTATGTAGACACTGGGGAGCCACTGAAGAATCTGAAGCAGGGGGGCTGACATGGTAGGCGTCATGCTTGAGAAATAAATCTGTCAGTGGTAGGTGAGAGAGATTGGAGGGGACAACTGGAGGCAATCATAGGATTACTCCACTCTCCCAGGGTGGGGGTGTAGAACGAGCAGAGAGAGTGAAAGGCAAGCAGCAGATGTATATTACAACACACATCTGAAATTTTTATAGTGAAATATAACACATATCTCCGATAAAAGGCCACACTTATTTTAAATATATGCTGGGAACTAGAGAGTTAATGCAACAGTTTTTAAACCTCTGGAGACTTAGAATCAACTGAAAGTTTGGTCACCTCAATTTGCTCACCACAAACCATTGCCCTCAAAACTTGGGATTTGCTAAACATTTCAAATACTGAGAAGCGGAGAGTTCAATAAAACCGCATTGTGCCTGGCACATATTTTGCCTTTTAAACTAAAGAAATTTGATGCTTACTAATTCATTTAACTTTCATTCAAACTGAGATTTTGAAAAACCTCTCTGTTGCCCAGAGAAATCTTAAGAGCTTATTTTTAAAGGCTTTTCCTTCCTTACAAAAAAGGAAATAGTTTTTCAACTATCCCTGAACCCCGGAAGTTAGAGATCCATAATCCATGCGTTGAAGTGGATTTTGGGGTAGGCAAAATAATAGACTAGAAACAGCACATTTTGCCATAAACCAGTTCATTGGATGGTTGAGGAGGACAAGGATTTTGACCCTCTTAAACACTTTCTGAGCACGTTTTCTAAAGGCAAGGCAGCAGATGTGGATACAGTGAACTGAGGAAAGAGTTCATTCTATTCTATGACTCATGTCAGCCATATTGGTTTTCTCTTCACTGTCAAGAGCATAAAAGAGAAATGGCAATTTTAAAAAATAAACGTTAAAAAGTAGAACTAGAGAAACAATTCTCTTTGCCTTAAAAACTCCTCTTCCTCCACTTCCTCCCACTCAATGGCAGTGTTGAAACATAGCTCTTCTTCAAGTGACAGCCGTCAAGAAGTCGTGAGTATTTGTTGTACATAGAAGAACTGATGACATGAGGCTTTACTACATCTCTGTTCAGAACCTGCATTTAGGAAACTTAAAATAACTTGGTTCCTTTTGACTCAAATTGATTTTCCAACTTCAAGTTAAATTTTAAGACGATGATGAGTTTTCTTTTGGTTTAGGTTTGTTTTCTTCTTGTTCCTTTCCTCGTTTTTTGGATTTTGTTATTGTTAATGTTATGTTGTATGCATTTTTGTTTGTTTTTGGATATCACAACTGATTTTCTTATTTTCCTATTAAAGACCTTAGAAAGTTCCCCAGATGCTAAGGAATTTCATTTCTATTTTATCTCAATCAAATTGCTCTAGGATTTCAGAGCTCATTTGTACTGACTTTGTCTTAAATATATATCAACCCATGTGAGGACAGTCTCCACACTTGATATTATAGGACAAGTAATGTCTTTGTTTGTCCTTACTTTCCAAGTGCCATGTACAGGAAAAATAAACGAATATGGTCATTTATGACCACTGATGACTTTTGAAAGACCAGAATAGACATAGTATTCTCTTTTCTATTCTTCTCCTTTTTAAAATATTTAATACCCTCTTCATCCATTTTGTTCACCCCTACCCTCATCTCTGGCAACCACCAATCTGTTCACTGTATTTATGACCCAGATTAGATTCCACATATAAGAGAGATTATATGGTGTTTGTCATTCTCTGACTTATCTTTTTTCACTTAGCATAATGCCCTCAAAGTCCATTCATGTTGTTACAAATGGTGACACCATTTATTAAAGAGACTCTTTTCCCTATTATATACCTTTAGCTCCTTTGTCATAAATTTATTGACCGTGTATATGAAGGGTTTATTTCTGAACTCTCTATTCTATTCCACTGATCTATTTATCTGTTTTCATGCCAATATCATACTATGCAATTACTATAGCTTTGTAAAATAGTTTAAAATCAGCCAGTGTGATGCCTCCAGATTGGTTCTTCTTTGTCAAGGTTGTTTTGGTTATCCAGGTTCTTTTGTGGCACCATGCAAATGTTTGGATTATTTGTTCTATTTCCATGGAGGATGTCACTGGATTTTTGATAGGAATTGCATTGAACCTGTAGGATATTTCGGGTAGAATTTTTTACAATATTAATTTTTCTAATTGACGAGCACAGAATATCCTTCCATTTATTTATCTTCAATTTTTTTTATTAATGTCTTGTAGTTTTTAGTATACAGATCTTTCACCTCCTTGGTTAAATCTATTCCTCAGCATTTTATTCTCTTTAATGTAATTGTATCTGGGATCATTTTCTTAATTTCTCATTCTGATAGTTTGTTATTAGTGTATAGAAAGACAACAGATTTTCGTGAATTCATTTTTTAATCTGATAACTTCACTAATATCAATTATTCAAAGGGTTTTTTGATGGAGTCTTTAGGGCTTTCTATATATATCATGTATCAATATCATAATACTGTTGCTATATTTTAAAGATTTCTTGGCATCTGGTTCTTTTATGAAGAAATGGAGACTTTAATTGTCTAGAGATATTAATCTGTGAAAGTTGGGATTTGACTAAAGTCATTACAGCCCAGTCTGAATTATAAATTATGAAATTTGCTGTGTATGTGTGTGTTCAGTCGCTCAGTCATGTCCGTCTCTTTGCGACTGCATGGACAGCAGCCCACCAGGCTCCTCTGTCCATGAAATTTTCCAGACAACAATACTGGAGCAGGTTGCCATTTCCTACTCCAGGGGATCTTCCAAACCCAGGGACTCAACCCATATCTCTTCCATCTCCTGAATCTCACAGGCGGGCTCTTTACCACTAGTGCCACCTGGGAAGCCCATGAAATTTCCTAAAAGCACACGAAAATAGATTGAGGTGTTTAATACTTCAATTGTAGATTGAAGTGAGCACTAGTCTCATTTAGCACTTTGTCAAGAAAACTAGAAGTCCACATTATACATTTTTAAAATACATTGATCTTATTTTCTACATATTATCTCTTTACTAGTTTTTTTTCATTAGTCTACTTAAAAATTTTATCTATAGGGCAAGTGCATCTTAACATAGATTGTTTCAATCTTAAAACCCTCATGAATGCTTTCAAGAAAATTGCCATCCTGGATAACTCTACTAACCCTAACCTTCCAACTTTGCAGGAATCCTGAATCCTAAAATGGTGAGAATTGGCTATACAAAAGAAGTGTTATACTGTAAACCTGCTATTTGTGTTTCAGGACTCCTAAAATCACACTAATTAACTTTTTTCATCTTGTTTAAAACCAATATTTAAAACTAGAATTTCAACCTGATTTCTCCAAGGCTCATCATTCTTGAGCTCAGAACTAGAGCACAGATACAGCAAAATTATTTAATTCCATCATCATATATTTAACACCTATATGCTGCAGGATAATGTGAAATTTCAAAGAAAACTACCAGGAATCTGGCCTCTGAGACCTTACAGGCTAGTAAGAAAGTCAAATGTGTAAATAAGAGTAAATTTGCTATCACACAGGGCACAGTGATATAGTGGAGGTCAGCCACAGGAATGGCAGTGGCAGGAACACCTGGTCTCTGGAACTCCATTTGAGGGGTTGAGAAAATTATTTCAAAAGCTAGTGTATAAATGTAAGTTTTAGGATCTTACACTTTACAAATCAGCTTATTATTTTAAAATGGCACTTGATAATGATGTTTCTATAAAATAATTGAAAGAATTGAATCAAATTACAACAACAAACTTTGTATGGGGCTTCCATTATTAGCAAGATTATACACTAGATACAAGGAGTTACAATATTTGATAAGATGGTTTCTAAACTTGAGGAGTAATAAGTTTATACCAATATCCCTTTAGTACAAGACATATTAAAATTCTATAGGAGAAGAATATGAAAGTATTTGAATAGCCACTAACTCAGCAAGGAATTTCATCATAATTATTATAACATAGTGATTATATAATTATGTAATAATTATATAAGTATTATAATTATTAGCACAATAATTATCAGATTATGGAATTTATTAATAATATTATTTTAAATATTCAGTAGAATTAGTGCTCTGAAAGTATTGATGTTAAAGTTATGAAGTCGAGTCTCCATGTTTTCTAGAAGCAAGTTCCCACTTAAACATAAAGCATTCTTTGTTCTCAGAACCACCTGATCTACCACTGCACCAATTACTAATTATTCAAATTCTGGAAATATTGGGTTGGCCAAAAAGGTCATTCAAGTTTTTCTGTAAGATGGTGTGGAAAATCCAAATGGGCTTTTTAAACCTAATAGTAGATACAGACATTGTTGGAGGAACTATGTATACAGTTGACAGAAACACCCTCATCATATAGGTGAACTTATAGCTTTTCTTTAACCCCAGATATTATTACTAGGTTTAAGATTTCTCCTAGTACCAAAATGTATCAGCCCCTGTAAAGAGAAGATGCCATAGAGAAGGTACTCAAAATGAAAATAATTTTTGTTAACATTTTTTGCACTTAAGCCAATCCCAGCTTGTGAAATTTGAAAATTACCATATGAGCAGTGCCAATATAAACTTCATAACCCTAAAATTAGTGTCTAAATAGTGCAGAAATGTGTTAATATGTACAATTTGTGAAATTTGTAAGAGAACAAACAAGCAGAAAACGACTTTCACAGTCAGAGTAAATGCGTACATAGATTAGGCAGTGAGGCCTTCTGGAGCAACGTTTTGTAACTTCCAAATGAGAATATGGGGGCCCTTAGCCCATTAAACTACAAAATCCAAACAGAAAGCACCATTAGGGTAGCTGTGAATGCCTTTAAATCAAGTTTTTTAATTCTATAAAAGTATTAAATAAACCCAGTATTTTATTATTACACACTTTGTTAAGATTCTTTAAAATTTTGCAAGCTGATTTTAACTGAAAGTGTCATGTCCAACTCCTTGCGACCCCATGGACTGTAGCCCGCCATGCTCCTCTGTCCATGGGGATTCTTTAGGCAAGAATCCTAGAGCGGGTTGCTGTTCCCTTCTCCAAGGTGTCTTCTTGACCTAGGGATCGAACTCAGGTCTCCTGCACTGCAGGCAGATTCTCTACCTACCATCTGAGCCACCAGGGAAGCCTGATTTTAATGAAGCTGTCTTCCAAATTTAGCTTAGCCAATCATTTAAATTTCTGTCCAGAAATGCCTATCACTGTACTCCTAATAATCAAAACAAAAATATGCTACTTACTGGAAGTCCTTTTGGAAACAAATGTGTCAGGTCTTATTTAATAACCGTATAACACATATCGACACTTCCAAAGCCAATACCCAGGATTATTATACAGCATGGTGATTTATTCACAGGTTGTTCTTTATATGAATTTTTTCTCCCAATTAACCTTCAGTTTATATCCTAGTTTTCTTTTCTATTATCTCACAGCACAAAGTGCCCCCTAAATGACAATTGATAAATAAGTTAACAGTATTTTAAAATAAATTTATTTTCTTTCATTATTGAATCTCTTCAAGAGAGCTACCTTAGAGTTTTTTTTTCATTTAGCTTTATGAATGTCCTCATGTAAGACAATGAAACTTTATTATTTTCATAAATGGTCACCCAGTATCACTTCTGAATTATTCTCTCATATATTAAAGAACAACCCAGAGAACAGTGCTATATGGATACTTATGACATGCCTTTGTATTTTAGAAAATATTGGCCACCAACAAATACTGTATCTTGGCAGATACCTACCTGCCCATCTCAGACAATAAGTAAGAATTTGCACAAATAAAGAATACACATTAAACCAAATGATTTCAGAACTTTGACACTCTCATGATGAATGATGCTATATGCTATTAATGTATTTTTAACCTACACACTACCTTAAAAAATTAACTATGAGAAGGTTTTATGTATAGATTTATTTTAATATTTAACATTTTTCACATTATCTGAGCTTCTGCTGCCAAGATGCAAGACAGGGCCAAAACTAGACTGAGGCAAATGAGGCCCTTATCTCAGTTGCAAAATTTTAGAAGGTACCAAATAATTCAGTAATTAAGATATTTTATTTTTAACATAATATTTTCAAAATAAAAATTAAGAACAAAAAATATCACAAATGACAATAAAAATTGAAAGAGATCCACATTGTCATGTTAATAGACTATCACCATTTTGACTACAAGGGTAAAAAAAATGAGAGAGTCTTGCTGTTTTCCTGTTTTCTTGAAGGCAAAAATGGCTTCTCAGCTCATAGCAACAGGAGATTAGCAATATTTTAGTCAAAATGACAATTTTGGTGACCAAAAATTATCTCTTATCACCTATATATACTGTATGTAACAAGTGTCATTATCTTAGCTACGAATCTGCTTAAAATATCTCACATGGAAAGGTGAATGGAAGTTTACCAAGAAGCAATCCATAATTTCAATTTGCTATGTTTGTGCCATATTTCCATAATCCAAGCTTAAATTGTTTGCTTCTGATTCTGTTATGTAAACACAGGCATGCTATCAGCCACAAGGGAGATGTTCTTCTAGTATTTTAGAATGGGAGGATTTTCATAGACTACCAAAAAAAGGAATAGACCACTGTATGGATATTTCCTTTCAGGTTTACACGTAACACAGAAATAATTAATTTCATTTATTTACCGACACACTTGATTTCATTCTATATAGTTCTTTATAGAAATATCACCACATTTCTTTGCTCCCAAACGTGGCAAAACTCCTTGACAGCTAAATATACTCCATGTCATTATGTCAGATTTCTCCCTTCCCATTCTTTCTCTTCTTAGACTCTTTATTATATAATAACATCAGAATTATAGGGAATTTGTGCAAACAGAACAAAGAACATTTGTAGTCCCTTTACCCAGATGCACCAGTTGTATTTTGCTTTATTTGCCTTGCTGCTACTTTCTTCATAATCACTTGAGAATTTGTTATACACATCATGCCACTTTATCCCTAAATATTTCAACATGTATTTTCTGAGAACAAGAAATTCTCCCATGTAACCACAGTTTAATTATCAAAGTCAAGGCATTTATAGATAGGATATTATTATCCCATATAGAAGTCCATATCCCAGTTTTACAAATTGTCCTACTAATGTCATTTATGGAATTTTTTTTTTTTTTTTTTTTTGGATCCAGGATCCAGTTCAGAGCCGTGCATTGCATTAAGCATACTGTATCTGTGTATCCATTATTATGAAACAATACCTGGGTTCTCCTTGTCTTTTATGAAGTTGATATTTTTTAAGAGTATAAGCAGAGGCATATGTATGTGTATATATATATATATATATATATATATATATATATATATATACCTGTGGCTGATTTGTGTTGCTGTATGGCAAAAGCCAACACAATATTGTAAATCAGTTATTCTTCAATTAAAAATTAATTAATTTTTAAAAAGAGTTCAGACAGAGTGTTTACTTGGAGAATATGCTTCAGTTTGGGTTTTTCTGATGTTACCTCTTTTGAGGGGTGGGATGTGCCTTGGGGCAGGACCACTGCACAGGTGATGTTGTGTCCTCAGTGAATTACGTCAGGCAGAGTAAGATATCAGCCTCTCCTATGACAAGTGATGCTAACGTTGAATAGTTAGTGAAGATGGTACCTCCTATACCTTTGTCCACTGGAGAAGGCAATGGCACCCCACTCCAGTACTCTTGCCTGGAAAATCCCATGGATGGAAGAGCCTGGAAGGCTGCAGTCCATGGGTTCGCAAAGAGTCGGACACGACTAGGCAACTTCACTTTCACTTTTCACTTTCAAGTACTGGAGAAGGAAATGGCAACCCACTCCAGTGTTCTTGACTGAAGAATGCTAGGGACGGAGGAGCCTGGTGGGCTGCCGTCTATGGGGTCACACAGAGTCGGACACGACTGAAGCGACTTAGCATACCTTTGTCCACTAGAAAACTATCCATGTTTTCCTTTCGGATTAGTGTCACCTGTGAAAAGATACTTTGATACTATGTAATTATCCTGTTGCTTTTTACACTTTTACTTAATTTTAGTATCTATGAATAATTTTGGCCTGAATCAGTTATTACTATAAAGGTTGCTATTACTAATAACTCATTGTTTCTTCCACCTTATTGGTCAGAGATTTCTCTTCCTTTATTTACTTATTTACTCACGTCCTTACTATGGACTGGTGGAGTCTTTTTTTTTTTTTTAGTCAGTGGTTTATAATCCACTCTCTTGTTATTCATGCTGAGTTTCAAATTTTCGCATATTTGCTCAAAAAGATCCCCTTCACATTGTCTCCTCCGTCATGTTTCTACAAGCCCGTCATTTTTTGAACTCTCCCTTATTTTCTGGCATTACAATAAGTCACAGTTTATCTTGTACTCTGCCTGCCCCAGTCTTAGATTCACACATTGCACCAAGGTTATCTGGCTCCTTTTAGCGATAAATTGTTATTTAACAAAATGTAATGCTAAATGTGCTTGTAGCTACTGGATATTGTTGCTTATAAGCACACAATAAAATGTGCTTGTTTAAGGGCACAGTTCAATGAATTTTGACTGTGAATGCTAACAGTCCCTAGGTTAATCTCATCTGACCACTCCCAAATGTATTTCTCAAACCCAGTCTTCTCCCCCAAGCTCTGGATTTTATATCCACTTGTTTCTACTAGACATCTTCACCTGAATTTCCAATAGACATCCAAATTCAACATGTATCAAGCTGAAATCCACCCCACACGTGTTCTATCTGCAGCCTTCCCCATTTCAGATGATGGCAGCTCCATTCCCCCCAGTTATTCAAGCCAAAAACTTGAAAATATATTCAAAATGTATTTAGAATCCCCCCACGTCAACTCTCTCCATGGCTACCCCTATGGTCTAACCAAACCATCATTTCTTGCCAAGATTATTCCAGTAGCCCCATAACAGATCTCACTGCATCAAAAGTTTCCTGCTGCAATCTTTTATTAATACAGAGGCCATGGTGACCCTTTTAAATGCTGTGTTTCCATGTTACTCTTCCTCTCAAAACTTTGCAGTGGTTCCACGTTTTACTGAGAGTAGAGCCCAAGCTGTTACAATGACTTTCAGAGTAAAATTCTTACACACACCTCCACTTTGCTCTATGAACACATCTCTTTCTCCTCTTTTTCTCTCATTCTACACGCCAGCATCCCAGCCTCATTCCCACTCTGGAATTAGTTGAGCTGGTCCCTCTGTAAGAAAGGCTTTTCCCCAGATACCTTCTTGGTCAGCTCCTTCATGTACTTCAAGTTTTTATCAAATTGTAGCCTCTAATGAGGGCAACCTTGGCTATCCCAACACAGAACTCCTGATCCCTTGTCCCTTGCTTTCCTTTCTTCCCCCATTGCACATAACAGCTTCTAACCCATTTTTATAAATTACTTCTTTTTTGTTTATTGCTTATTTTCTATCTCCCTTGGCTAGAAGGCAAGCTTCTTAAAGATGGGGGTCTTTGTTTTGCTCACGTAGGATCTAGAACTGAAAGATCTCACCAAGCATCTGGAACAGTGCCTGTCCCTTAGTAACATTTAGTAACACTCAAAACATTTTTTTTGTGGCCTCATTCTACTCGTTGCAGGATCTTATTTCCCCAACCATGGATCAAACCCAGACCTTGCCAGTGAAAATGCCAAGTCCCAACCACTGGACCATCAGAGAATTGCCTCAAAACATTTTTTAACAAATGAACCACTTTAACCTGTACTTTGATTGATAAACAGAAATGAGTGAGAACCCATCAGTAGAACTGAGCCCACATTTAATATTGATGTGCACCTAAGCTACCAACTTCAGTTTACTGCTCTTATTTCCTTATGGTCTTGTTTATATCTCCCCATACACAAAATCTAAAACCAATTGAAAATAAAAAGAATTTTAATCAGGTGGCATTTCCAAAAAGCAGTGGGTGTTGTGTGCCCTGAGTTAAGTCTTTGCATGCATAATAAACCCAAGTAACTTTCTGATTTTGGTCATTCCCTGACCTTGGGGAGCACCACACTGTAAAAGGGTCATTTTCCATCTATTCCTCTGCTTCCAATATCCACTGTGATTTTCAGTTCTATAGAGGAAAAGGGGACATGGGAAGAGGCATGAGAGGAACCAAAATTTCTTCATGTATGAACTGTTTGTTTTCCTACTGGGGCCATTCAGTTGACTCCAGATCTAAATTTGGCAGCAGACGTCACTCATGTGGCTGAGTGATTCATAGAATTTCTTCTGAGATGAAACATACCTTGACAGACATTCAAATAATGTGCTTGGAGTATTTCTGGACAGTCAACAGTCAAGTTTTAAAAGGCACATGTGACAGGAGTATTAAAATATCTCTACTGACAGGATCAGATTTTTATGGCCACCAGTGAAAGAGAATATACTCTATCAGAAAATAAACACCCTTTTTGCTTCATGTCATGAGAATCTAGGTCACTCTTGTGCTGAGAGTTTTAATTCCTTTGCTGCCGATGTTCCTGGGACATTAGGAAACCTTTCCTCGTGTCCAAGCTAGTGTACTCTCAACTCTTCTAATTCAGGTGAAGGATTTCATCAGACTACAGAGATTGTAGGATGAGAACCTGTTCTAAATTCTGGGACCTCCATTCCAGTATAGAAGAATAAAAAAGCATAACAATTCTTTAAATGCATACAAAAGTGTATAATTTTACTGTTTACTAACGTTGTTAATAAGAAAATGAGGTTTTTAATTCACATTCTTGTCTTCCAAAATTAGTCAGAAATATCTCCTCTTAATGAATGTAACATATCAAAAATATCCTTCTTGTTCTAGAAGAATTTCAAATGCAGAGTTACATGGTCTCTATTTAAGAAAGTGTTGAGAGCATCTCTTGGGATTCTCTCCTTTATAATGCACTCTATTTTTACAGAGTGGAGAAAATAGGGCTTTTTAAATGTATAACTTTGGAATTTGATTGCTTTCCACAGATACAACACACTCAGGGGAAATTGGCACCAAGAAAAAGGTGAAAAGACTGTTAAGCTTTCAGAGATACTTCCATGCATCAAGGCTGCTTCGTGGAATTATACCACAAGCCCCTCTCCACCTGTTGGATGAAGACTACCTTGGACAAGCAAGGGTGAGCTAGTTACCCCTCAGTCGCTCCATACCAGCCCAGTGGCTGAAAGGGTGTGCCTCCCCCCACCCTCCCACCTCCCCTACCTCCACTGATAGCACCTCACTTTAAGTCCTACTTCAGGGCCCTGAGGAGCTCTGTGCCTCTAAACAGTTACTCAACACATCTGGGCTTTTCCCTTATATATTAATATAAAGTGAGGTTAATAGAAGCACTTTCCTCATAGGGGTGGCACAAAGACTAAATAAAGTAAAGCATGTTTGCATGCTTAATAGACTCATACCTAGCACGTGCTAGCTATTTTTATTTTTATAAATGTGCAAAACATTTTTGCACAACACTTAGAAAAACAAGCGTTTCCCTTGTAGCTCAGTTGGTAAAGAATCTGCCTGCAGTGCAGGAGACCTGGTTTCGATCCCTGGGTTGGGAAGATCCCCTGGAGAAGGAAATGGCAACCCACTCCAGTATTCTTGCCTGGAAAAATCTCATAGACAGAGAAGCCTGGTGGGCTGCAGTCCATGGGGTCTTTGCAATACACTCTGGTGGTTCAGAGTGTAAAGAATCTGCCTGCAAGGCAAGAGCCAGGAAAGAATAGTGAAGTGCGTAGCCATTCCCTTCTCCGGGGTATCTTTCTCACTCAAGGATCAAACCCAAGGCTCCTGCCTTACAGGCAGATTCTTTACTCTCTGAGCCACCAGAGAAGCTCCAGAAGGAGAGCAAAGCTAAGCTCCCAGAACTGGAGCATCTGACAGCATTCTCATGGATGCCACCCCTCTCAGCAGCCATCTCCCAAGAAAGACAACACTGAGATGTAGGAAGAACCAACAGGCTGGAAATTGGGATATCAGAGATCAAATTTTAGCTCTGTCTTTAGAATTGTGTGACCTGGATTAAAAGAGCACTTAAACTGGACTTCACCCAAAACCTACTGTCCCTTTATTTCCCGATGCTGTTGTGAAGTCTTTGTGTACCATGATGAGGCCTTTGGATTTTATCATAAGACACAGGGAGACCACTCAACGGGAGGTGGGGAAAGAGAGCTGTTCCTTAGCGGAAGCAGAGCCCATGAGAAGAGAGGAAGGCAGCCACTGGAGCTACAGTGAGGGTAGAGCCAGCAACTGCAACTCTGACACCATCTAACTCTAAGCAGGAGGTATTGTTCAAAAGAAAGGTGGTCCAGCGGCTAACACTCTGCTCCCAAAGCAAGGGGCACGGGTTTGATCCCTGATCAGGGAACTATTAATAAGACTCCAAATGCTGCACAGCACAAAATTAAAAAAAAAAGACATAACCAAAGGTTTGAAAACAGGGACTGAATCAGATATTTGTACACCTACACTCATAGCAACATTATTCACAAGACCCAAAAGGAGGAAACAACCCATATGTGTGCCAGGAAATGAATGGATAAACGAAGCGTGGTATAATTCATGCAATAGAAGATTATTCAGTAGGACAATAAGTCTATATTGGATGATAGGTCTTTAAATTACCCAATATTTTCAATTGCCCACGCTTCAGTTTCCTGTCTGTAACAGTGGTTAATTTCACATTTAGTCCATACTGAGCAGAGTAATATGCTCATCAATCATCTAGATTTCTTTTTTTTAACTTTACTGTAAACCTCCTCCCCTAGGTAGAGATTATAAAAATGCAATTTTAACAGCTATCTATCATGTGTGCTATACTATGTACATGCACTGCTCTAAGCTCTTTACATATATTGCCTTATTTAATCTTCACAACAGCCCTCCAAAGCAATAGTATTATCAGCTATAGTTTTCTCTTTTTTTAATTTCTTTTCTTTTTATAATTGCTTTACAGCATTGTGTTGGTTTCTGCCAAACATCAACATGAATCAGCCATAGGTATAATGGGTGATGGTCCCTCCCACTCACACCTCCCTCCCACCTCCCTTCCCATCCCACCCTTCTAGGGATTTGAGTTCCCTGAATCATACAGCAAATTACCATTGGCTATCTATTTTGCATATGGTAACATATTAGAAAACTGAAGTACAGAGAGGCTAAGCAATTTACCCAAAGTACCACTGCCAGTAAGACATGCAGCTGTCATGGGATGTGGCAGTCTGATTCCGGAACCTGTCCCTTCAACACTGTTATTATTAGAGAGCGGAGTAAGATTTGTTTTACTACAAACCAGTTGTACATAGATAGTAGTAGGCTACTATTTTCAACTGTTTAATTCTTTAATTCACTGTGTCTCAAAGTAAATGTTTGGGTCTCCAATATGATTCATCTGAGTGGTGTTTTTTGTTTGCCTTTTCAGCACATGCTCTCCAAAGTGGGAATGTGGGACTTTGACATTTTCTTGTTTGATCGCTTGACAAACGGTAAGTCACCCAAAAGAATTTTCACTAAAATACACACCGTAAAATGGGATTAATTTTGTGAAAAACAAAATTTATTTTTAAACACTGTTATTCTTTATTTCTTTCTTTTCCCACGTTCATAAATCTACAGCCATTCTAGAAGGGCCAGGGCAAAGGGAAATTCGTTCAGATGAAGAATAAGGGTTGAATTTGGACTTCAAATCTTAGTACAATTTCCTTCTGGTCTTGATGACTCCAAAAGCATTTAAAAAGCACAGACTAGATCTTTCCTTGCATAATACTTCAGCCACATACAAAAGGAGGTCATTCGTTCTTAGTTGATGAAAACTAGAAACATAAAAGCATATCTGATCAGTCCTGACTCTTACTGGAGCCAATGGTTTTGCACTTTTATGAAGTGAGTGAATCTGCCCCATTGCAGGTATTGTTCAGATATGCTTGGCATCATGAGAAGAAAATAATTGCTGAGGGTAGAGTACAGAAGCTTAGATTGCAGCTGAAGGGAAAAGTAAAATTCTTATTGGCTCCACTTTTTAAATTCTTGTGCCTATAGAGGTTTCTCTTAAGAAAATAATAAGATCCTATTGTATTTTTAACTGCCCATTGAATAAATCTGATAATAGGGAATCAGTAAAAGGCATCACATTTAATGCTGACCATCATCTACCATGGCCTTCCCAGTTGGTGCCATTGGTAAAGAACCCACCTGCCAATGCAGGAGACATAAGAGACAAGGGTTTGATCCCTGGGTTGGGAAGATTCCCTGGAGGAAGACATGGCAACCCACTCCAGTATTCTTGCCTGGAGAATCCCATTGTCAGAGGAGCTTGGTGTGTTATAGTCCATAGGGCTGCACAGAGTCGGACACGACTGAAGTGACTTAGCACGCACACACTCATCATATACCAGGCTTGTGTTTTAAGTCATTACAGAAGATTTCCTCACTATTCTATTCCTGACAAACAACACTTAGTGGAGAAGAGATGCAGCCTCAGACCCTGAAACTGAGCTTTGTGTGCATGCGTGCTAAGTCTCTTCAGCCGCGTCTGACTCTTTGTGACCCTATGGACTGTAACCCACCAGGCTCCTCCATCCATGAGCTTCTCCAGGCAAGAATACTGGAGTGGGTTGCCGTGTCCTCCTCCAGGGGATCTTCCCCACCCAGGGATGGAACCTACTTCTCCTGCATTAGCAGGAGGATTATTTACTACTAGCACCACCTGGGGAGCCTGAAAATGAGCTTTACACTGTGAAAGCTAGACCATATAGGGATGTATCTCATAATCTTGTGTCTCACTTTGCTCAAGTCAATTGAGAAATGGGGACCAGCACATGAAATTAACCATGAACAAAAGAATTAGTTCAATGCTCTTTATTAAAAAGAGAGTATAATCACAACTCACAAAAATATGAAATGAATGTCAATGATTTTATTTAATTAAATTAGTTACAGATTCAGTAAAATGCTACAGCTAGTTCAAAGGAAAATTCAAAGAGTGATACATATGTAAGCAGTAAGAAATACTGAAATGAATTTGTCAATAGCTGGGAAACTGGGAGGGGAAAATCAATTATATTTCCCTCTAATTTCATTTTCATGTATACAGACAAGAATCATCTGCAATGATATTGGTCATCTAAAATTTTGATTCTTGTGAAATAGCTCAAAGATAATGAAAGCTATAAAAACACAGAGAATCAGATACCCTGGATGAGTGTGCTTAAGCAATGCATAGTTTTCCATTTAAGATACCCGTCCTTTTCTTAGTCCGTTTCAGTCTTTCATAAACTCTGCTGCTGCTGCTGCTGCTAAGTCGCTTCAGTCATGTCTGACTCTGTGCGACCCCATAGACGGAAGCTCACCAGGCTCCCCTGTCCCTGGGATTCTCCAGGCAAGAACACTGGAGTGGGTTGCCATTTCCTTCTCCAATGTATGAAAGCGAAAAGTGAAAGTGAAGCCGCTCAGTCGTGTCCGACTCTTAGCGACCCCATGGACTGGAGCCTACCAGGCTCCTCTGTCCATGGGATTTTCCAGGCAAAAGTACTGGGGTGGGGTGCCATTGCCTTCCCCTTCATAAACCCTGCTGCTGCTGCTGCTAAGTCGCTTCAGTCATGTCCGACTCTGTGCGATCCCACTGACGGCAGCCCACCAGGCTCTGCCGTCCCTGGGATTCTCCAGGCAAAAACACTGGAGTGGGTTGCCATTTCCTTCTCCAATGCATGAAAGTGAAGTCGCTCAGTCATGTCCGACTCTTAGCGACCCCATGGACTGGAGCCTACCAGGCTCCTCCGTCCATGGGATTTTCCAGGCAAGAGTACTGGGGTGGGATGCCATTGCCTTCCCCCAACCCTACAGTCCTTTTAAAATTCAAAGTCCTTATTCTCTAGTGAACAATATTTCTTGAATGCTTAACAAGTTATTGTAGCTTCAGTTTTGCACCTCTGCTGACTTGAGTTACGAAGTATCTCATGGTCAAATCTCATCTTGAGTGGTTTTCCAAAGGAAGAGTAGGCAATATGGTGGCTTAGATACCCCTATATGTAGAAATCATTTGGAACCAACTTAAGACACATTTTCAGTGACCATTAAACCGCGCATTTTTTTAAATACCATACAAACACATACATACACACACACACGCACACGTGTGTGTATGTACCCCTGGTACTGCTATAGGCAGACTCCTTTTAACTCTAAATGTTTTCATAGGCAGACTCCTTTTAACTCTAAATGTTTTCATTGCCTGTGGTATTGGGGAAATGTCTAAGTTAGTTTTTCTTGTGCAATAAGAGAAAACCTGGGACCAGATCATAATAATAATATCCTTTGTCCTTGGATAATTTCATATCTAAAGAGGAAAAGAAATGATCCTATCGGAGAACTTTCCTTACAAAAATTTTGGATCCTATTGTATGTCTTGATATTTTAATAGTAATGAAAATGAATTAAAGCAGCTGACTGTTTTCCTATAGGAAACAGCCTGGTAACATTGCTGTGCCACCTCTTCAACACCCATGGACTCATTCACCACTTCAAGTTAGATATGGTGACCTTACACAGATTTTTAGGTAAGTCCTTTTTTCCACATTTCTACTCCATTTCTCATGAATGATGGCAGTCTACAATACTGTTTAATGTAAAGTGGTAAGAGCCACAGCACGGTAGAGGAAGACCTCATATTAGTCTTAAATTATCCATATTCATTTTAAAATACAGTTTATCTATTTAAATTGTTGAAAAAATATTAGTTATGCTTAGGCTTAAAATATAAAGGCTATGTGAAGACAGGGACTTTGCTGATGGTTCCACAGTAAAGAATCTGCCTGCAATGCCAGAGACACAGATTCAATCCCTGTGTCTGGAAAATTCCCTGGAGAAGGAGATGGCAATCCACTCCAGTATTCTTGCCTGGGAAATCCCATGAACAGAGGAGCCTGGCAGGCTTATAGTCCATGGGGTCGCAAAAGAGTCTGACATGACCTAGCAACTAAACAACCGCGATATAAAGACAACCATCAACAGCAGATAACTGTCAGAGAAGTTACTGATCTGCTCATATATTAACAAAACCCAAGCAAAGTACTCCTCAAATAATGCCACTCTGGACATGAGTTGTTGAAATATTCAATAGGCCTTTTTTTTTTTTTTTTAATGAGAAGAGAACTACTGTGTATATGGACTTCCCTGGTGGCTCAGACGGTAAGGCGTCTGTCTACAATGTGGGATACCTGGGTTTGATCCCTGGGTTGGGAAGATCCCCTGGAGAAGGAAATGGCAATCCACTCCAGTACTATTGCCTGGAAAATCCCATGGACAGAGGAGCCTGGTAGGCTAGAGTCCATGGGGCCACAAAGAGTCAGACACGACTGAGCAACTTCACTTTCACTTTCATTGTGTATATAGCACACATTGTAGGCAGTGTTTTGGGTATGTTATTTCTAACAGTTTCAGTAACTCTGCAAGTTGGGTGTTATCAATATTTGACCCATGGATAAGGAGAAGTACAAAGAAGTTTTTTAACTTGCTCAGTGTCAACAAATTGAAATTGGCAGAGCCTCCATCCAAGGCCAGGTCTGTTGGATTTGAAAGCCCACCATCTTTCCACCCAACTGCACCATCACTCTTCATCAAAAAGCAGTCCCAGCTCTCATTTGACTTTATGTATATGCTTATTTATCTTTCAGTGAATTATCCAGGGCACATTTTTTATATTTTTATTTATTTATTTATTTTGGCTGTGTTGGGTCCTTGTTGCTGCTCAGGCTTTGCTCTAGTTAGAGTGCAAGGCCTTCTCTTGTTGCAGAGCATGGGCTCCAGGGCCCATAGGCTTCAGTAGTTGTTGCACGTGGGTTCAGTAGTTGCGGCCCGCAGCCTCCAGAGCACCGGCTCGGTGGTTGTGGCTCACCGGCCTCGCTGCTCTGCTGCATGTGGGATCTTCACCGACCAGAGCTCGAACCCACATCTGCATTGACAGCTGACTCTTTACCACTGAGCCATCCTTGGCACATTTTTAATCACCAAATAACTGTCCTCTGCCTCTTAGCGTGTTCCTGACTTCTTTGACTTGCCACGTGGCAGTAATTTGAATTTGAAAGCTGACTTGATACATCAAGAATAAAATAATGGTGATGATGATAACAGCATCAGCAGCAGCCACCAGGCTTATATGGTGTTTACACATGCTGGGAACTCTTCTAAAAACTTGCATATATTAACCTGTTTAATCCTTACAGTATGCCTTTGAGATCAAAGCTCTTATTATCCCTACTTTATAGAGGAGGAAATGAAGGAAACTTGGTTAAGTAACTTCCCAATATACATAAGTAATAGAGCCAAGATTTACATATAATAGTAAGATAAACCTGCTGAATAAAATGTACATGTGACACAACAGGAATATTGGAAATCAGCCAGAGCAAGGCTCATTCCAGAAACACAAATAACCTCAAGCTAATTGTGTTCCGAGAGATTGAGTGAAGTAGTCCCCATGAATGGAGCCAAATAATTTCAGTTTGTCTAAAGAGGGAGATTGCAGATACTTTGAGCATATGTGCACACCAGAGTATGTGTGAAAAAGCTAGAGTCAGTGACAGAAATAACACCAGAATCTACAGCCAAAGTCATAGGCTGGGCTGAGAGAATACGGCCACACTCGAAAATCAGGACGTTCTATACACACTGGATATATTGCATCTTTAGGCATTGCCTTGGTTAACTTAGCTGAAACAGGCAAGTGGTTTCTGTAAATTGCAAACAAAATTGCATTATGCCTCTGGTATCAAGAGCACTCTGGTCCTTAGATTGGACGGGCATGAAAGATAATCATTTGATCTGAATAAGATAGAAATAAATCTAAGGATTCCTCAGTTGGATCAGTGAATTTCCACCTGAAGAATCCCAAGGTTTGCTCTGGTCCGTATTTGTTATTTAAGTGATAAAGCTATCTTTGGATGAGAGCAGGGCTTTTCAAAAGGAAGCCTCTTTTATGGCACATTACTCATAAGTGGCAGCAAACTTAATTAAACTATAATGTGAAATAAAGTTGTCCTTTTCCCACATATTTAGTTTTCCTATGAATGAGAGCCTTCATGAATGCCAAAAAGAGGTGATTTATGAAGGTGGTGAGGAATCCCAAGGGCCTCACAAATCCTTCTAGCCTTTCTTCCCTCCTCCCTCTCCCTCTTCTCTGCTAACAACCTAGTAGAACTGCCAAGCTTGCAAACTACGTTCCTTTCTAAGGCATCCCCGTGTTGTGCATTTGGGAGTCGCCGCTATTTTTAAGCAAAAGAGACCTTCAACAAGTCTGAGCTCGCGTGTCCTCTGTGTTTTGTTTTTAGCTGATTGAGTTATCTGTTTACCTCCTAGTCATGGTTCAAGAAGATTACCACAGCCAAAACCCGTATCACAATGCTGTTCACGCGGCCGATGTCACCCAGGCCATGCACTGCTACCTAAAGGAGCCAAAGGTAAGGCAAGCCCACTGTCCCCCCGGCCATCTGGAAACGCCAGGTAAACTGCCTGCGGGGCCCCAGATTGCCAGACGTAATAGAGCAACTGGGTTATGAGTCACTTATAGCATGAATACAAATTGATTATATGAAGGGTTCATGGACTTCTCTGGCTATCCAGTGGTTAGGATTTTGCCTTCCAAAGCAGAGAGTTCAGGTTTGATTCCTGGTCGGGGAACTAAGCTTCCACATGCCTCGAGGCCAAAAAAAAAAAAAAAATCAAAACATAAAACAGAAGCAATATTGTAATAAATTCAATAAAGACTTTTTTAAAAAATGGTTGACATCAAAAATATCTTTTAAAGAAAAATTTTAAAAAGGTTTCAGTATCAGCTCTGAAATCATGAAAGTAAGAAAGCATAATAGTCATGAAAGAAAGTAAATTTTCTTTATAATTTATATATTTTCAAGGCTGCATTAGGACAAAAACAACCCTCTCTATGACAATCTGCATCTTAGATATCTTCAACAATCAAAACGTTAGGTGATTTTGCCTTGATACTATGCCACACATAGTACCAGCACTGAATTTTTCTAGGAAAAGTCTCCCAGCTCATGTTTTTTGATCAGCAAGTAAAATTAAAACTCCTCAAGACCCAAGTTCCACTTCCTACTGAGGCAACTAGACATTCCAATTCCAGCCCAAGAGAACCTGTGTACATCAAAGACATCTTAAAAGTATACCCAGATGCAATGTATTAATCAAAAATTTTAAACATGATGATAATGCTGGTTACTCAAAACCTAAACATTTCTTAGCCATATAAAACCTAGCTGGAATAACATAACGGATGATCTTTGTTAGGGTTTTTGGAAAATGATACCTCAATCCAAGACACTGTTTAGTTCAATCAGTTTTAATATCAACCACTAAATATACAGACATTCCCAAGACAAAACTGGGAATGCCTCATCCTTATAAAATATCCCAAAGAACTTAAAGGTTTTTTTATTTAATCCTTAAGTAATTTGAAAATTGTAATATATCACAGTTATATATTTAAAGTTAGTGCTAGATTCCCATTTTCCTGCTTGTTTCCTTAGCTAACCAAAAAAAAAAAAAAAAAAAAAAAATGACAGCTTCTCACACGTTGCCTCACTCTATTACACATTGGAGAAATATGCAAATTTTGCAATTCAGTCCACTATTGATTTCATATTCAAAGAAGTGACAATGATATATTGGATGAATGATATACAAAAGTGATTTTTTTAATGTGCCCATCACTTTGGCTTCAACTTTTTCCATCACTTACAGCTTTCCTGGGAGCAAGGCTGACTTTAGACTCTGCCTGTCCCCATCCACCATAGAGAGCAGTGTTGCCAACAGTCAGTGCTAGGACAACAGCAAAACACGACAAGAGTAACAGCAGGAAGAGGAGGCCACCTGGAAGAGCTACACAATTTGAGTTGCTGAGTTATTTTCCTCCCAGGTCTTTCTTCTTTCCTGAAATTTCATGGGGCTGTTACCTTACTGACAGCTTCAGAAGGTTAAGGTCTGAATGACAGGCCCGAACGATACTAATACGATGATTCATGCCATGTGATTTAGCCAAAACAAAGGCTAGCCTATTTTGGGAAACACACCAATCAATCTCCCAACTCCATTTTTTAACAGCTCGCCAGCTTCCTCACACCTCTGGATATCATGCTTGGACTGCTGGCTGCAGCAGCCCACGATGTTGACCACCCAGGGGTGAACCAGCCATTTCTGATCAAAACAAACCACCACCTCGCCAACCTATATCAGGTAAGGAAGGCAACAAGATACATTATGGTGAACTGGTTTAGGCCCAGTACTGGAGCCTGAATCTCACTCTTGGAAATAGCCTTCATTCAGGGTCAGCCTTAGTGATGACCACAGCCAAACAGCATGGATTTGAAATAGGTTCAGAATATCCCCCAGGGAAGATAAAATTAGTTTGCAAGGATATTCAAGAAATTCAGTTTGCTCCAAAGCAGGTTTGAAATTGTCCTAGGTCGAACAGGATTCCTGAGTCTGCCTTCTCATGGTCTGAGACTATCTGTCTCCATGGGAATCATCTAGTATATAGTGGCCAGTTGAAGCTGGTCCTTGTAAAACTTCTATAAACTATACTTCCCAGGTGCAGTTCTTATTCAGACATGTTACATCTCTAGGACCTTTTGTTAATCACATTTTAATTTTTTTTGTTGGAGTATGGTTGATTTACAATATTAGTTTTAGGTATACAATATAGTGGTTCAAAAATTTTATAGACTATACTTCATTTATAGTTATTATAAAATACTGACTATATTCTGAACCTTTTTGGCTTCTGAGACAAAGGTATTTTATCAAAGACAATAAGCATACTTTGTTGTTATAAAATATTTCAGCAACACTAGTAGTTTGACCTGAAGAACTCTTATCTCTGATATTCCTTAAGACATTATAATCCTATATCATAAATGAATAATTCCCAGAATTTTCAACACAGTTTTTAGAAGACCTTTGGTTGTCATTAACAAAACCATTGCCCACAAGGGAGTCATTGATCTCAACTGCAGTATATCTTTTGGTTAAAAAAAAAAAAAATCAGTGCAGGAAGAATTTCTGCCCTGAAGGATTCCCAGAAAACAGATGCGTTATATAAGATGGTAGAGCTTGAGGATGCATTAATTTCCAATAAAGCACAGCTGGAACATGAAACAAAGCCTTTTCCCATTCATCTGATTAGCTTCTGGTCCTTATAGGAAGTGGCATACCAAGGTTTATGAATCCCCCTGGTACATACTTCAGCACTGGGCTCTCTTGGGCTGTCAGCCAGTACCTGAAGCTAGGGTAGTAATGACCATAAAGAGAGGACAGGATGACAGAATTTAGAAAAACTTTGGATGATGTTCAGTTCAATCAGTCGTGTCTGACTCTTTGCGACCCCATAAACCACAGCACGCCAGGCCTTCCTGTCCATCACCAACTCCCAGAGTCTACCCAAACCCATGTCCATTGAGTTGGTGATGCCATCCAACCATCTCATCCTCTGTTGTCCCCTTCTCCTCCTGCCCTCAATATTTCCCAGCATTAGGATCTTTTCCAATGAGTCAGCTCTTCTTATCAGGTGGCCAAAGTATTAAGTTTCAGCTTCAACATTAGTCCTTCCAATGAACACCGCGACCGATCTCCTTTAGGATGGACTGGTTGGATTTCCTTCAGTCCAAGGGACTCTCAAGAGTCTTCTCCAACACCACAGTTCAAAAGCATCAGTTCTTTGGCACTCAGCTTTCTTTATCATCCAACTCTCACATCCATACATGACTACTGGAAAACCATAGCCTTGACTAGACAGATCTTTGTTGACAAAGTAATGTCTCTGCTTTTTAATATGCTGTCTAGGTTGGTCATAACTTTCCTTCCAAGGAGTTAAGTGTCCTTTAATTTCATGGCTGCAATCACCATCTGCAGTGATTTTGGAGCCCAGAAAAATAAAATCAGCCACTGTTTCCACTATTTCCCCATCTATTTCCCATGAAGTGATGGGACCAGATGCCATAATCCTAGTTTTCTGAATGTTGTGCTTTAAGCCAACTTTTTCACTCTCCTCTTTCACTTTCATCAAGAGGCTCTTTAGTTCTTCTTTACTTTCTGCCATAAGGGTGGTGTCATCTGCATATCTGAGGTTATTGATATTTCTCCCAGCAATCTTGATTCCAGCTTGTGCTTCCTCCAGCCCAACATTTCTCATGATGTTCTCTGCATATAAGTTAAATAAGCAGGGTGACAATATACAGGCTTAACGTACTCCTTTTCTGTTTGGAACCAGTCTGTTGTTCCATGTCCAGTTCTAAAAACTAAACAAAGAAAATAAAAATTAGAATTAAACTTACTAAACTATCTCAGAAGCTAAATGTACTGCTTGGGAAGAGCATAAACATATGACCAGGGAAAAAATTAATGACTGAAATGAAAGCTCTCAAATAGATTTTCTGTTCTTGTTGTGTTTTAAGTCTGACTTTTCAAATGTCTTTAAACAAAGACTATAAAGTAACAGAACTGGCTGCTTGAACTACTTCCATATAATGTAAAGTGAAAGTCACTCAGTCATGTCCAACTCTTTGCAACCCCATGGAGTGTAGTCCATGGAATTCTCCAGGCGAATACTGGAGTGGGTAACCCATCCCTTCTCCACAGGATCTTCCCAGCCCAGGGATCGAACCCAGGTCTTCTGCATTTCAGGCAGATTCCATATAATGTAAACACTTACCTAATTTTAATTTCTGAATGTCAAATAAATCACATCAATGGAGTTTAAGAGAGTATCTACTCTACTGCCTGATTTGTACATAAAAATGAGAATCATAAAACCGTGCTTTGACATGAATAATAGTATATATAAAACATGTAGTGAATGAATGTTTGGACAGAAAGTCAGAAAGATTATGCCAGATGTTAAACATGCAAAAAAATAGGAAAGTAAAAGTAGAATTTCATCAATTAACTACTCACTGCTAATGAACAAAAATTGATTCTCAAAAGAAAGATATTGCAATCTATCTTATTCAGATACTAAAAATGACCTCAAAAAATGGATTCCCTACTCAAACTTTTAAAGTGTAATTTTTAATAATAGTTCATCTCTTTGTTAAATATAAACATTCCAATATAACCAAATTCTTCAGACTTTTCAGCAGAGCATACATGTATATTTTGAACTAGCAACTATTTATTACATGCATCAGATGATATATTAGTATCTAGAAGTACAAAGATAAATAAACTATAATCCCTGCCCTTGAACATTGGTGCAAACTCAGATGCTCAAAATGTGCAAAATCCAAGAAAACTTCATCCCAGTTTGAAAAACATTAGAGGAGTTAGCCAAAAATATACATATACACCTTTGTATATGTGGGGAAGGAAATGGCAATCCACTCCACAACTATTGCCTGGAAAATCCCATGGACAGAGGAGCCTGGTAGGCTACAGTCCTTGGGGTCGCAGAGAGTCGGATAAGACTGAGGAGACTTCACTCACTCATACTTACATAGAAACAACTTTTTAAAAAGCCTCTGAAGAATAAATACCCATGCTGTTCTTTGTATACAAAGATGTTACAACAATAAAATGAGCTATTATTTTTTTTCTAGCAGTGAATTTATGCATCTCAACTGTCTGGCCTGATCCTCAATAGTAAAGAGAAGGATCTTTTGGCTAATGACTAGACAGAAATTGGCAGAGAAGACTAAAAACCACATTCAAGATATTAACTTCATCAGTCCCCTGCTCAGACAGTCTTGGGCTCTCTTGAAGGCCAGAGATCCATGTCTTTAACTTAGGAATAGTGTTGAAAACAAAACAGTATCACTTAATGTCACAAAGATACTTCCAGTATCCTAGACCTGTCTAGTATAAAAGTATAAAACTTTTATCAGCCAAATTGGGACTTTATATATTAAAAGTAATAATTATTAAGAGGACCTGAAAATAATATGAGATCTTAATTATGTCCCCAAAAATATGATGGCTTTTACATTTGGCTAAATACCATTGCTTATCAAACACCATTTTTTATTGACTATATGAAGAAACTCCTAAAAGAGAAAGAAAACTCCTTTTAAAATTCAGTTCAGGGACTTCTTTGGTGGTACAGTGGTTAAGACTCCTTCCTGCCAAAGCAGGGAATGATCAGGGAACTAAGATCCCACATGCTGTGCAGCACAGCCAAAAAGATTTTTTTAATTCAGTTCAATGAATTGTATAACTAATCTCTATTCAACACTTACTATGACTCAGAAAGTGAAGTCCCTCAGTCGTGTCTGACTCTTTGTGACCCATTGGACTGTACCTACCAGGCTCCTCCATCCATGGGATTCTTCAGGCAAGAATACTCGAGTGGATTGCCATTTCCTTCTCCAGGGAATCTTCCTGACCCAAGGATCAAACCCAGGTCTCTAGCATTGCAGGCAGATGCTTTACCCTTTGAGCCACCAGGGAAGCCCTGCAAGAGTCAGACTATGATTCAAACACTGGTTAAATGATTTTATCTATTATATTATTTAATCTTCACAGTAGCCCAATTGGTTAGGTACTATCATCATACCTATTTTCTAGAAAAAAGAAAATTGCTATTAAATTTAAGTGAGCTCCCCTGGTGGCTCAGATGGTAAAGAATTTGCCTGCAAAGCAGGAGACCCGGGTTCAATCCATAGGTAGCGAAGATCCCCTGGTGAAGGGAATGGCTACCCATTCCAGTATTCTTGCACAGAGAATCCCATGGATAGAGGAGCCTGGCAGGCTACAGTTCAAAGGGTTGCAAAGAGTCAGACACAACTGAATAACACTTCCTTATAATAAGCAGCTAATTAATGGCAGAGCTGGAATTAGGACTCAAGACTTCTATCTCCAGAGCCAAAGTGCCTAAGCACTATACATACCACCTCTAAAATTCATGTTAATCATCGACAATGTGCAGGAAGCTAAGAACTCTCCTCCAGGGCCTCCAGCAGGAGACAAGTAGCTTAAAGTGGGAGAGCCTTTGCTAAGTACTCCATAGCAGCTAGCTACAAACAAAATGTGATGGGAAGACAGAGGCAAAAGAGAAATTGATTCTGTATATGGTTTCTGAAAATAAAAAATTTAAAAAAAGAATCCTTCATGGCAAAAGTGTGATATAAATGTTGTCTTGGAGTGTAAGTAACATTTTGAGTAGCAGGGCAGAGAGTATAGCACTAAAGGCAGCACAAGCCAGTGTACTTTGGGGATGCCAACCCACAATCCAGAGGAAATGCAAATGGACTGTTTCCCTGGCCTTGAGCTGAGCATAGTCCTGTCATGAATGGCCCTTCCCCTCAGCTCAATGACTTGGGCATATTATGATGAAATGTATATTCTCTTCTTGATAGACACTGTAGATTAGTTGTACGGAACATGACCTGGGCCAGAAAGTCTTCCCTCTGCATTAAGTTGTCAGTGCTGCTACTGCTGCTGCTAAGTCGCTTCAGTCGTGTCCGACTCTGTGCGACCCCATAGACGGCAGCCCACCAGGCTCCCCCGTCCCTGGGATTCTCCAGGCAAGAACACTGGAGTGGGTTGCCATTTCCTTCTCCAATGCATGAAAGTGAAAAGTGAAAGTGAAGTTGCTCAGTTGTGTCCGACTCTAGCGACTCCATGGACTGCAGCCTACCAGGCTCCTCTGTCCATGCGATTTTCTAGGCAAAAGTACTGGAGTGGGGTGCCATTGCCTTCTCCGAGTTGTCAATGAGGAACTGGTATAACTCTTTCCGTTTTCAATTTCAAGAAAAAAAAATCATGTTATGTAAAATATCAATTCAACAAGATCATTAAAAACACATGATGTTTAAAAATCTTTGGAAATATAGCCTTTTAGCCTACCATGGCCTGTTGGTTGAGACATAAATGAGATTTCAGGAAACTATATGCGGATTTTTTGGTGATGTACCTATATACATGTTTCTAGGGAGGGGATCCATAACTTATATTCATGTTTTAAAATGAGTTATAGTTTCAGAAAATAATAAGCACTGTGATAATGAGTGAAAAAAATATATATACACACACACACACTATATATATACACACACACACACACACATATATATATATTGCATAATGGGTGCATGCATGTGTGAGTATCTGACTCTTTGAGACGCAACAGACTGTAGCCTGCCAGGCTCCTTTGTCCATGGGATTCTCCAGGCAAGAATACTGGAGTGGGTTGCCATGCCCTCCTCCAGGGCATCTTCCCAACCCAGGGATCAAACCTGAGTCTCTTACATCTCCTGCGTTGGCAGGCAGGTTCTTTACCACTAGCGCCACCTGGGAAGCGTGTTTATATATATATATAAACAAAAACTGTACATGCAGACACATCTAGTCAACAAGAATAACCAAGAAGTTATGCCAGGAATTATGTGGCTTTGAGAACGCCCTGTGCGTGACTAAACAATCCAGAATTACTATAAACGAGATAAAATGGAAGAGGGCTTCCTCTCCCTCCTTTTGTTGGCTGTACTCTTTTAGTTCTAATAAATAAGAAGATCATTGCATAAGGCCCAGCCTGTGCTTCTGCCCTGAGATAAAGAGAGTCAGGGCAGCTGGAGTGAAGGCCAGGCCAGAGGACTCTCTCCCATTGTCCTCTGTCTGGGTCAGACTCACTGGCTGAACTGCCAACCCAAGTTCAACTTGAAGACCATAGAGGCGTTTCCACCTGGCACCTCTGTCATCAGACTGGAAGCAGTCCAGGTGTCTGTGGTGAACTAAGAGGGTGCCTAAGAGCGTGTGAGAGATATAGTTGAGAATTATTTTCTCTGTCCCTCCACCCTCCAATCTTCCAACATATGGGTTCAGCAGTTTTTCAAAATAAACATTAAATCAGATATGATATTGCTTATTACAGTTATAAAAGGGATTGCTTTCAGTTCAATTCAAAATCTAGAATATGATATCCATGAACTTATTTACAAAGCACAAACAGACTCACAGACATAGAAAACAAACTTATGGTTAAAAAAGGGGAAGGCGAAGATAAATTAGGAGTTTGGAGTCATCTGATACAAACCACTATGTATAATATAGATAAGCAACAAAGATGCATTGTATAGCACAGGGAACTATATTCAGTATCTTGTAATAAAACATATAAAAAATTTAATTGCCTTTGATAGAGTCCAACTTCATGCATTGGAGAAGGAAATGGCAACCCACGCCAGTGTTCTTGCCTGGAGAATCCCAGGGACGGGGGGAGCCTGGTGGGCTGCCGTCTATGGGGTCGCACAGAGTCAGACACAACGAAAGTGACTTAGCAGCAGTAGTAGCAGCAACTTCATATTAACTATTGACAGAGCAACCCAATGAATAAAATAATTGTTCCATGAAGCATCGTATTTCTTGCATTCTCTACTTGTCTTACAGAGGTTTATAATCATTTTTCTTAGTCATTTATCATAAGCACTTAGAAGAGGCCAGCATTTTTAACCACTTTTTATTCTTAACAACTCTGAACTGTAAATATGAAGTTGACAGAGCCAGGAGACACGTTCCTCCCACATGGTCCTATGACCACTACTCTTAACAAGCAACTGCAAGGATTATATGTAACCCTATAATTTTTTGCAGCATGAAAGGTGTTTGGGGCAAGTAGAGTGAAAATTGTAAAAAGGAGGTTCGAATTTGATTTTCTGTTTCCTAAACTTTCTGCTGTTCATCATGAGGTAGCTGTTGTGGGCACCTCCATGGCCCTGATCTGAGTGAACCCAGGCCTGCCCCATGGACAGCAGTTCAATGTCCATCCAGGCTCCTTGCCCTCAGAGCAGTGTCTTTGGCAGATGCAGATCAAAAAAGAGAAAGACATCTTCCAGCAGGCAATAAACATGGCAGAGCAATGGTTTCTACAAGGGCCAAGGTCTTGTTCAGGACTCAAGGAGTTTCTGTTCCCCTGAGACCTCCTGAGCTGGGCTCTGGCAGCATCACCAAGGAGACCACTGGGCTTGTTAGGGAGGAACTCAGTGACTTCATTATCTTCTGGAGTCTTGCTTCCCAGTTTTGTGAGCAATTAAAAATGAAAATGCAGACTATGTTCCTGTTGTTTTTCTTCCTGCCTCCACTGGTTGAAAAGGTATAATTAAGTCTGAGTCTTGTTTTACACCAGACTCAGTTTATCAACATCAGTCTAAGTATTTTAATCAAAGAAAGTGTCCAGTAAATAGGAGAAAAAAACAACAGCAGTTTAAAGCCGCTTTGTATGATAGCAAATCTGCTCTGCCAGATTCTCTTTGACAAATAGACTCTTGATTTAATTTGAAAACCTGTGTTGGTGGTTTATTAAATGCCAGATGTGTTGTTATTCCGGAACAAGGGGATTGTTTTGTTCTTAGGGTGGATAATACTTGATTATTCAGATAAAAGGGGAAATGAAGGTTTTGTAGTTGGGGTTTATCAAAATAAATTCTGATAGGTTTTGTTGCCACAAAGGTGGATGTTCACTCTTTCAACTTTATGATGAAGATTATTCTTGAGACTACAAGTATGAAGAGTCTGTGATACCAGAACACATTGTCATTGGGATGATGTGAAATTGTTGAGCTGATGCTTCTGGAGATGTATGAATGATGTACCTACTGTGGGATCCCAAAACGGGGCTGGGACTTCAATGGGTATTAAAGTGGTATCATCTCATCCTATGTTCAGGTCTCCATGAGCATTTCTAATGATTTTCTTCTTTTTTGAATTCTTCTTTTGCTGATACTGGTCTTTGAGCTGCTGTGAAAGTCAGTGAGCCTATAAGAGCAGAACCACTGCCCATTTGTTAAGAAAGACAAAGATACCTTCCTGTGAAACACCAGTACCTCCCAGCCTGCTCACACCTGATCCTCCCCAAGTGCAAGGCACCAAAATCTTTCATCCTCTCGTCTACGCTCAGCCTCGCCTGGCTCCAACCCTTCCCCCACTGTGGAGCCAGAATGAGTTCCTGATACTCAACTGTGGCACTTAGACGCCTGCTTAAAATCCCACTGCCCTCAGGATTAAGTCCAAATGTCTTAACCCAGTTTACAAGCCTCATTACGATCTGAGCCTCACTACACTTTCCAGCTCCTGCAATGCAGGAGACTCGGGTTTGACCCCTGGGTTGGGAAGATCTCCTGGAAGAAGGCATGACAACCCACTCCAGCATCTTTGCCTGGAGACTCCCATGGACAGAGGAGCCTGGCAGGCTGCAATCCATAGGGTCACACAGAGTCAGACACAACTAAAGCAACTGAGCACGCACTCACCCACTCTGTGTTCTTCCTGGAGTCACTTACCCGATCCTGGTCATCTGTGAGTAAAAGTGGGAGAGCCATTGCTATAGTAACTTTTAAATCTCTTTGGCTTTTACCTAAGTCTAAGGATTTCACAACAGAAAATTCCAAGTCTGGCTTTTATCAGACCAAAAAATTAACAGGACTCTGTCACTTTTACAGTTACTTAAACTTTTGCAGCTAGGGAACTTTGGGGTTTTGGAAGTTAATTACTCCATATCCATTCAACAAATATTTACTTATTTAAATGGCACTGTGCCACATACTGGGGCACAAAGATGAATAAGATACGCTCCTCATTCTCAATGGCAATCATGTATGGCAGCAGCTTCAAACCAGGCTTGTGTGCCCCTGGGGATACACGAAGACTTTCCAAATGGCACACAGGCATGAATAGTGCTCACAGAACTCATTTTCAGCTCCTTAAACTGGCCTGCCTGGAATATGCTCACAGGAGAGTCCAGCCAGTTCTGCTTTCCACTCCTCTTTCATAATTACCCTGTTTCCACTGTTCAAAACAAAGACATTTTTCTTATCCATTCTGCATATTGCATCTTGCTCCAGTTGTGCTGATATTGTATATTGCCCTCATGTGAAAAAATACCAAAGAAACAACCAAAAATATTAAAGGAAATCTCCCATAACTGAGGGACTATAATGTTCCCAGATATCTCATGAATAGAAGCATTGTCAAAAATTTTTATTCTCAAGCATAATTTTTCCACATTTGAAATATATGTATTTTGATCAGTTAGTTACTACTAATAATTGCATTGTAAACTCCAGCTGGAAAAACATTTACTAATTAGAGCCTGATGTTAAGAAAATTTGTTAAATTAAAACTTCAGTTTATTAACTTACATTTGTTGCAGAGAGATATGATAGGGTGATGATCAAAGAATTTCACACATGAAAATATATTACATTAAAATAAAATTCCATGGGGAAATAGTATAATAATTAAGTTCTAGAGGGAAAAGAATTAATTTCTCATTTTTGACTTAAATAATAAATTATTCATGTGTTTTCTTAAATAGGTGATAAATGGGCACTAAATGCCATTGGTATTTAGATTCCCTTGCATATATTTGGGACTTCCCTGATGGCTCAGATGGTAAAGAATATGCCTGCAATGTGGGAGACCCTGGTTTGATCCCTGGGTCAGGAAGATCCCCTAGAGAAGGAAATGGCAACCCACTCCTGTATTCTTGCATGGGAAATCCCATGGACAGAGGAATCTGGCAGGCTACAGTCCATGAGATCGCAAAGAGTTGGACATAACTAAGTGATACATTTAATACATTAAAAAATGATATAATGGTTTCATATTAAAATATCAATATCCACAAATAGGCAGAACATTACGTATTATGTTACCATAGAAATTTGTGATTTTAAATATCAATTTTTAAAAATATAGGGAGAGTATGTTTTTCAAAACTCAAATTTTAAGTGTAAATGAACAAGAAGATGTGAAAATTACTCATGTAGGAGCAAGACTGGGCTTCCCCAGTGGTTCAGGGGGTAAAGGATCCGCCTGCAGTACAGGAGCCACAGAAGCAGCAGATTTAATCCCTGGGTGGGGAAGATCCCTTGGAGGAGGGCATGGCAACCCATTCCAGGATTCTTGCCTGGAGAATCCCATGGACAGAGTAGCCTGGCGGGCTACAGTCCATAGAGTTGCAAAGACTCAGACATGATAAAACAACTTAGCACATACACACACAGGAGCAAGGCCCATGAGCAAAGTTGGTATAAGGTGTTTTGTATATTCCAATAGAAGCTTGGGTTGGGAATGAGGAGCTAGAAGAGGGACCTGTGAGTTCTGTTTGGAGAACCAGGGAAGTCTTTCCTAGTAGATGGCAACAATTGATCTCAGAAATAAGAAGTCTGTGTGTGGTGTCTGTCTGTTTTGGTGTGTGTCTGTGTGTGTGGACATGTGCATACACACATGCATTTCTGACTTTACTAAGGTCATTTTGCTCACTCCTTTTTAGAATTATAAAATCCTTTATTAAAATTCTTATGCAAATACCCAGCATTATTCTATCAACTCTTTGGGGATGATGTGGATGATAATAAAGTAATTTTAAATAATGAGGTATGTTGCTGCTGCTGTTGCTGCTGCTAAGTCGCTTCAGTCGTGTCTGACTCTGTGCAACCCCATAGACGGCAGCCCATCAGGCTCCCCCATCCCTGGGATTCTCCAGGCAAGAGCACTGGAGTGGGCTCCCATTTCCTCCTCCAATATATGAAAGTGAAAAGTGAAAGTGAAGTGAAGTCGCTCAGTCTTTTCTGACTCTTCACGACCCCATGGACTGCAGCCCACCAGGTTCCTCTGCCCATGGGATTTTCCAGGCAAGAGTACTGGAGTGGGGTGCCATTGCTTTCTCCAATGAGGTATGTTAATGACTTATTAAACAGGGGTAGATGTTTATTTCTATCCTTCATAAAAGACATTTGGAGGTTGACAGTCCAGGGCAGTCATGGTGGCATCACAAAATTAAGAATGAGGGACCCAACATCCTTTTAGTCTTCAGTCTTCTATTACTAGGGTGTGACATTTGTCCTCATTGCCCAAGATAGCTGCTGGAGCTCTAGCCTTTCTTGCTACATTCCAAACAGTGAGAAAAAAGCAAGGGATAAAGCAAAAGAAGACTCTCCTAATTGAAACTATTCCCTTTAAAACAACTTACTTGAATATCCCACACAGTATTTCTGTTTACATTTAATGGGTCAGAATTTAGCCAAATGATCCCACCTAACTGTAAGGAAGTTGGAAAATGTTGTCTTTATTCTGGACAACCATGAGATTCCTCTTAACCTGCTCCACTTGCAGCTTTCCCATCTCAGGTAATGGCAACACCATCCTTCCTGTTGTTCAGGCCAGAAACACTGAGTCCTCCTAGCAGGTACATAAATCAACCACTCTCCCCACTTCGACCTTCCTTGTTCAAGCCTGTATCAACTTTTGCCTGGATAACTGCTCTCTCCCTCCCACATACACCTCTTTCTATTCTTATCCCCTACCAGACTCTATTCTCAACATAGCAACTAAAGTGATCTTATTTAAAGTAAGTCATATAATTTCATTCCTCCCAAACTCCTGCACTGGATCCTTGTTTCTCTGAGTGAAAATCAGAATCCTTACAATGGCCAAAAGGCCACATGTGATCTGGTCTCTCATTACCTCTCTAACTCCTAGGCCTGGTATGTCCCCTCCCTCTCTGCACATGGCCCTCATGGCTGTGTGTGCCCTCTCTGGGGCCTTTCCTTTCATTGTGTTCTCCAGAACACTTTCTTCTTCAGCATGGCTAGCTCTCTCCTGCCTTCAAGTCTTGGCTCTAATCTCATCTCTCACCACTTTCCCTTCCCCACCCCATCCCCAAGACTCAAATTCCCACTATTCTGCTCTACTTTTCCCTCTTTCCATACATTTGCTATCTTCTGGATGCTATACTTTTTCCCAAACATTTATCATGTTTATTGTTTATTATCTGTCTCTCCCCATCCCTGCTACCTCTAGTTCTTTGTCTCTTCTCTTCACTGGTATATTCTAAGCACATATTACAGTGCTAGGAACATAGTGGGTGTTCAGTATACTTGTGCAATGAAATCAAGTAATTTGTTCAGCTATTTATTTAGCAAATTAATAGAAATTACTTTCTTAGTGCAAGGCATAGAGTTGAGTGGATATGGCAAGAATGAGACAGGCTTCCTGCTGACATGTAGTTTGTAATCTAGTAAGAACAGGAAGTGCATACACAGCTGTCACACACATCAGTGGGACTTAGTCTAGCTGGCCTCTGGACTTGAGGAATGCTGAGAGAAAGAGCTATAAGACTCAGAGGAGAGCCAAGTTCTTCTCTAGCTGGATGATTCTAGGTGGCTTTGTGGATCGAGTATTTGAGTTGAACTTTGGAAGACAGGTTTTAGGTTGATCAGGAAACACAGAGGAAAAGGAGTTTGAAGAAAATAAATCACCTTGAAAGGCATGAAAGTGGCAAAAGGAAAGGACATTTTCATATATTAATAATTCAATAATTTTGTCAATAAGTTATCATTTTATTACTATGGTATAATTTATTTGAACGATAAGAACTCTGTAGGAAAGAAGAGGTAATGGTATTCAATTATCTCAAACATATAAAAACAAAGTGACAGTTGGGACAATTTTTAGAAAGCACTGAATGCCAAGCTAAGGAGTTAGGCCTAACTTATCCAATAGGAAACCATTGTAGGGTTTGGAGCAGGGCATGGGAGAAGGCACAATGGCACTGTGCTAACTCTCTCCTGCTAGAGCGAGCAGGAGAGAAGTTAGGTGAGCTATTTGAAGGCAGCAGTATTGTCTTATTCATTCTTGGACCCCCAGTGCCCACCATAGCACCTGACATGTGAGTAGCTGCTCAAAACACATTAGTCTATATTTCAACCAGTGATTAGGGAGATGGTAGAAATTTTGTCAAATAACTCACATTGTGGAAGTTGTGGGGAGGGTGGACACAAGAAAGGAGAATTAAGGAAAATAAAACACTAAAATAGGGTCACTTTGGTGAAAGGAAAGGATAGGTATAAATGACGCCATAATGGAAGAATCAACAGGACTCAGAGACTGTTCAGATGTGAGGGCTAAAAGTGGCTGCATGATGAATTCTCCCCCAAGACTGTCTAAATCTACTCAACTTCTAACATATTCAAACTATAGGATTTTTTGAAATGACACAAATTTGGGGGTATGTTGCAAGAATTCCAGTGTGGATTTGGAATCTAAGTAAAACAATCACCCATAGATCATTTTAACATTTTTCAGGAGAGGACCATGCCATGCAGCCTGTGGGATCTTAATTCCCTAACCACTAGAAGCACAGAGTCTCAGCCCCTGGACTGCCAAGGAAGTCCCCAACCATATTCTTTGAAAACAGCAACTGTAAATAATTGAGGAGAAAATGAAGTACAACAGCAGGCACTCCTCAGTTTATAAATGTCAAGCCTTTGAATACGTGGCTGTGGCCAAGCAGAGGTAACTCTGGCGAGGCAGCAAGTGGGGGTATGCAAAGTTTAGCTTGATGCCTGGCACACCTGGGTTTAAAGTCTTTCTCAGCTACTGAATAATTGTGTGACCTCTCAGAGAAACCTGGGGTTTTATTCAGTTCAGTTCTGTTTAGTCGCTCAGTCGTATCCGACTCTTTGTGACCCCATGAACCACAGCACGCCAGGCCTCGCTATCCATCACCAACTCCCAGAGTCTACCCAAACCCATGTCCGTTGAGTTGGTGATGCCATCCGACTATCTCATCCTCTGTTGTCCCCTTCTCCTGCCCTTAATCTTTCCCAGAATTAGTGTCTTCAAATGAGTCAGCTCTTCTTATCAGGTGGCCAAAGTATTAAGTTTCAGCTTCAACATCAGTCCTTCCAATGACCAACCAGGACTGATTTCCTTTAGGATGGACTGGTTGGATCTCCTTGCAGTCCAAGGGACTCTCAAGAGTCTTCTCCAACACCACAGTTCAAAAGCATCAATTCTTTGGCGCTCAGCTTTCTTTATAGTCCAACTCTCACATCCATACATGACCACTGGAAAAACCATAGCCTTGACTAGACGGACCTTTGTTGGCAAAGTAATGTCACTGCTTTTTAATACGCTGTCTAGGCTGGGTTTTATTATCTGTGGGTTAATGATTAAAACCGTAGACAGTTATGTGAGAATTCAGTGAGATCATGTAAAGTGCTAGGCACACAGTAGGTATGGTTCAGAAATGTTAATCCCCACCCCCATACAGCCCTTCTTGTCTTCTTCTCTGGAATCCATTGGAGTACCCTCACCTCGAACACAGTTCTGGCCAGAACATACTTTTATTTATAAGGACAGCTCCCTGAAAGATTGTAATGCGTGCACTATTTTCTTTTATTCTATGCCAGCTTCCAAGCCCCTTGCATTTCCTCCCATTTTCCTGGTGCTCATCTCTAAATATGGTTTCACCAAAAGAGCTCCCAAGCATCCTTTTGTTCTGTCTTCAGGAAGATTATTAATGAAGATGTTAAGTCAGGCTGGCATAAATAACAATGCCTAAGGCAATTCCCCAGATGCTTTTGTTCCACTCAACAAGGATATGGCGTCATTTATCATTAGATCTTGTTACAGTTTTCCGGGCCTCTTGAAAAACTCACGTGAGGGCACTCATGTCACATCTACTTGAATTAGTCTTGAAGGGAGCGCTCACAAGTGATGAATTAAATGTCACGTCAGGGATAGGACATCTGTTACATCACACTAAACTATCACTCTCTGCTCTCATAAATCTTTACAATCAAAACAAATTAGTCTAGCATGATATTTCTCATAAACATTGGCTTTTGTTATGTCTGGCTCGTGCCCAAAAGGAGATAATAGACCAGTTGATAAAAGTAACAAAATCTCGTCACAGGTTCAGAGCTGGTCAAGTGGTGAGTAAGGAATAATGACTCCCTGGCAAGGAGAGAAATGAACAGCAATAGAGCCACCTGTACAGAGGGTCAGAATAAGACTCCACCTCATCAATTCAGTCTGCAAAGTCCTGGAGAGAAATCATGATCTGGATTTAGAACAAAGAATGGCTGCAGTTTTCTTGAACTTGTTTTTGCCTAATGGACCTTGGATTGTGTCAGTCATGGGAGATTCTTTTTTCTCATTTGCTGAAAAAGTTGAGCATTGCATGGATGATACAGATATAGTGGCAAGAAGGGTGGGGGTATGAAATGATGAAATGCTTTTCAGTCTCTGACCAGCCTCCTTTACTCTCCACTACTATTTTCCTTGCTCCTTATCCCTCATTTTGTACTAATTGCGGCAAAATACACATAAAATTTGCCATCGACCATTTTTTAGTGTACAGCAGTATTAAGTTCAGGGCTTCCCTGAGGCTCAGAGGGTAGAGTCTGCCTGCAATGCGAGAGACCTGGGTTTGATCCCTGGGCCGGGAAGATCCCCTGGAGAAGGAAATGGCAACCCACTCCAGTGTTCTTGCCTGAAAAATCCCATGGACAGAGGAGCCTTGCAGGCTACAGTCCATGGGATTGCAAAGAGTCGGACACAACTGAGTGACTTCACTTCCACTTTCAGTATTAACTTCAGTAGTATGAAGACATTTGCATTGTGCAGTCATCACCACAATCACTCTCTAGAATTCTTTTCATGTTGCAAAACTGAAACTGTCCCACTAAATAATGATTCCCTAGTCCCTCAGGCCCCCAGAACTGCCATTCTTTCTGTCCCCGTGCATTTGATGCCTCGTATCTCATGTAAGTTATGACTAACCTAGATAGCATATTCAAAAGCAGAGACATCACTTTGCCAACAAAGGTTCTCCTAGTCAAGGCTATGGTCTTCCCTGTGGTCATGTATGGATGTGAGAGCTGGACTGTGAAGAAGGCTGAGCGCCGAAGAATTGATGCTTTTGAACTGTGGTGTTGGAGAAGACTCTTGAGAGTCCCTTGGACTGCAAGGAGATCCAACCAGTCCATTCTGAAGGAGATCAGCCCTGGGATTTCTTTGGAAGGAATGATGCTAAAGATGAAACTCCAGTATTTTAGCCACCTCATGCGAAGAGTTGACTCATTGGAGAAGACTCTGATGCTGGGAGGGATTGAGGGCAGGAGGAGAAGGGGACGACAGAGGATGAGATGGCTGGATGGCATCACTGACTCGATGGATGTGAGTCTGAGTGACCTCCGAGAGCTGGTGATGGACAGGGAGGCCTGGCATGCTGTAGTTCATGGGGTCGCAAAGAGTCGGACACGACTGAGCGACTGATCTGATCTGATCTGATCTGATCTCATGTAAGTAGAGTCACACAATTGCCCCCAACTTTTTAAGATTTTTTTTTTTTTGGTGTGGTTCATTTTTAAAGTCTTTATTGACTGTGTTACAATTATGCTTCTGTTTTATGTTTTGGTTTTTTGGTCTCAAGTCACGTGGGGCCTTAGCTCCCCAACCAGAGATGGAATCTGCATCCCCCACTTTGGAAGGCAAAGTCTTAACCACTGGACCAACACGGAAGTCCCTTTACTCCCCCCACCCCCACTTTTTTAAATGAAGTATAACTGATGAGCAATATTGTATCTCACAGGTATATAACATACTTATTCATAATTTAAGGTTATATTTCATTTATAGTTATTATAAAATATTGGCTCTATTCCCTGTGTTGTACAAGCTATCTTTGTAGCTTATTTTGTATATAATAGATTGTATCTTTTAATTCCTTTCCCCTATGTTGCCCCCTCCCCTTTCCTCTTCTCACTGGTAGTTCAGTTCAGTTCAGTCACTTAGTCATGTCTGACTTTTTGCAACCCCATGGACTGCAGCATGCCAGGCCTCCCTGTCCATCACCAACTCCCGGAGTTTACTCAAACTCATGTCCATTGAGTCAGTGATGCTATCCAAACATCTCATCCTCTGTCAGCCCCTTCTCCTCCCACCTTCAATCTTTCCCAGCATCAGAGTCTTTTCCAATGACTCAGTTCTTCGCATCAGTTGGCCAAAGTATTGGAGTTTCAGTTTCAACATCAGTTCTTCCAATGAATCTTCAGGACTGATTTTCTTTAGGATGGATTGGTTGGATCTCCTTGCAGTCCAAGGCACTCTCAAGAGTCTTCTCCAACACCACAATTCAAAAGCATCAATTCTTTGGTGCTCAGCTTTCTTTATCATCCAACTCTCACATCCATACATGACCACTGGAAAAACCATAACTTTGACGAGATGGACCTTTGTTGGCAAAGTAATGCCTCTGCATTTTAATATGCTGTCTGGGTTGGTCATAACTTTTCTTCCAAGGAACAAGTGTCTTTTAATTTCATGGCTGTGGTCACCATCTGCAGTGATTTTGGAGCCCCCAAAAATAAAGTCTGACACTGTTTCCTCATGAAGTAATGGGACCAGATGCCATGATCTTAGTTTTCTGAATGTTAAGTTTTAAGCCAACTTTTTCACTCTCCACTTTCACTTTCATCAAGAGGCTCTTTAGTTCTTCACTTTCTGCCATAAGAGTGGTGTCATGCCATAAGGGTGGTGTCATCTGCATATCTGAGGTTACTGATATTTCTCCCAGCAATCTTGATTCCAGCTTGTGCTTCCTCCAGTCCAGCGTTTCTCATGATGTACTCTGCATAGAAGTTAAATAAGCAGGGTGACGGTATATAGCCTTGATGTACTCCTTTTCCTATTTGGAACTGGTCTGTTGTTCCATGTCCGGTTCTAACTGTTGCTTCCAGACCTGCATACACATTTCTCAATAGGCAGGTCAGGTGGTCTGGTATTCCCATCTCTTTCAGAATTTTCCACAGTTGATTGTGATCCACACAGTCAAAGGCTTTGGCATAGTCAATAAAGCATAAATAGATGTTTTCTGGAACTCTCTTGCTTTTTCCATAATGTTGGTATCATGTTTCGATGATGTTTTTTCCAGCAGTGTTGGCAACTTCATCTCTGGTTCTTCTGCCTTTTCTAAAACCAGCTTGAACATCTGGAAGTTCATGGTTCACGTATTGCTGAAGCCTGGCTTGGAGAATTTTAAGTATTACTTTACTAGTGTGTGAGATGAATGCAATTGTGTGGTAGTTTGAACATTCTTTGGCATTGCCTTTCTTTGGGATTGGAATGAAAACTGACCTTTTCCAGTCCTGTGGCCACTGCCTAGTTTTCCAAATTTGCTGGCATATTGAGTGCAGCACTTTCACAGCATCATCTTTTAGGATTTGGAATAGCTCAACTGGAATTCCATCACCTCCACTAGCTTTGTTCATAGTGATCCTTCCCAAAGCCCACTTGACTTCACATTCCAGGATGTCTGGCTCTAGGTGAGTGTGAGTGATCACACCATCATGATTATCTGGGTTGTGAAGATCTTTTTTGTACAGTTCTTCTGTGTATTCTTGCCACCTCTTCTTAATATCTTCTGCTTCTGTTAGGTCCATACCATTTCTGTCCTTTATCGAGCCCATCTTTGCATGAAATGTTCCCTTGGTATCTCTAATTTTATTGAAGAGATCTCTAGTCTTTTCCATTCTATTGTTTTCCTCTATTTCTTTGCATTGATCGCTGAGGAAGGCTTTCTTATCTCTCCTTGCTATTCTTTGGAACTCTGCATGCAGATGATTATATCTGTCCTTTTTCCCTTTGCTTTTTGCTTCTCTTCTTTTCACAGCTATTTGTAAGGCCTCCCCAGACAGCCATTTTGCTTTTTTGCATTCTTTTCCATGGGGATGGTCTTGATCCCTGTCTCCTGTACAATGTCACGAACCTCTGTCCATAGTTCATCAGGCACTCTATGTATCAGATCTAGTCCCTTAAATCTATTTCTCACTTCTACTGTATAATCGTAAGGGATTTGACTTAGGTCATACCTGAATGGTCTAGTGGTTTTCCCTACTTTCTTCAATTTCAGTCTGAATTTGGCAATAAGGAGTTCATGATCTGGGCCATAGTCAGCTCCTGGTCTTGTTTTTGCTGACTGTATAGAGCTTCTCCATCTTTGGCTGCAAAGAATATAATCAATCTGATTTTGGTGTTGACCATCTGGTGATGGTAACCACTAGGTTATTCCCTATGAGTCTGTTTCTTTCTTTTCTTTTTTTATTCATTAGTTTGTTGTTATTTTTTTTAGATTCCACATAAGGGATATTTTACAGTATCTGTCTTTGTCTCATTTGACTTAGGATGGTGGTGGTGGTTTAGTTGCTAAATCGTGTGTCCGACTCTTGTGACCCCATGGACTGTAGTCCATCAGAATTCTCTGTCCAGGCAAGAATATTGGAGTGGGTCGCCATTTCCTCTTCCAGGGGCTCTTCCAGATCCAGGGATCAAACCCCAAGTCTCCTGCGTTGCAGGCAGATATTTTACTTCTGAGCCACCACAGGAGTCCTTCACTTAGGATAATGCCTCCCAAATTCTCCCATCTTGTTGCAAATGGTACAACGTCATTCTTTTTTATGGCTCAGTAATATTCCATTATACCACATCTTCTTAATCCATTTATCTGTTGATGAACATTTAGGTTGTTTCTGTACTTTGGCAACTTAACTTCACTTTTAATAAATGTTATCTTCCTGTATATTTTTGTAAGTTTACAAATGTAAACTTGAAAGAAAATGGAGAATGAATAGTCTCTTAATCTTAGTCAAATGGCCAAGAAGTGATGAATAAACAAACAAATAAGAAAATAAAGGAAAAAGATTTCCTGGAGACTAGAAGAGTTTTATTCTCTGTGGATGAAATCAGTGGTGAGGCCATACTGTTTGCTAATTTAGAATAGAACACAATAGGTTGTTATAAATAGTCATTATTTAAATGGTTAGCAAATGTTCAGACAAGCAGCATATATAAGGTCAACAGAGAGACTGAACATAATAGAGGTTCTCACAAAGAAAGAAATATCAAGATCCTTGAAGAAGAAAACAACTGTAGATTCAAATCCAGACTTAATGGGCTAAGTGCCATTATACTGGTCACAAAGATTATTGACAGCGGTTCTTAGACTTTAGTATCAACAATAATTAATCACCACAAATCTATTGACTGGGATTCAGGAGTTTTCATATGTCACCAGCTGCCCAACAGGTTCTTCACAGTTTTGATAATGGGCAGGGCACAGATCATAGCAGCGGCAGTGAGGCCAGCCTCTGTTTGGTTGAGTAGTATGAATTTGGATTATATTATGCACATAGCCCTAGGGTATCCATTACTACCTATTTTTACTGCCTCTCTTTCTTTCTTCTACAATGAGTATTACCTGAAGGAGTTTTCAAAAATAGGGGCAGAGGCAGGACTGCGGCTGCTAGAAATGAACCCTCATTCAGCCCTTCACTGGAGGGGCAGCAGAGTCTTACCACTCCCCCATGATTATTATAGCCTTGAGAATAGACCTACAGTTGTTTTATTTTGTGTTTCATTTCTGCTCTGCCTCTGTGTCCTCAGGTATGAACTGGCCGGAGGGGAAATATTGGCCTCCACAGAGCTGTGTTCAGTGAGAGAGATCAGTATCTGGCTTCTCCCCCGTTTATAGTTTTAATTATCTTTCTTTCTAGAATATGTCTGTGCTGGAGAATCACCACTGGCGATCTACAATCGGCATGCTTCGAGAATCAAGGCTTCTGGCTCACTTGCCAAAGGAAATGACGTAAGTGACCCAGAGATGAAACATACCGATGTCCACATGTTAGAGATAAGCCGTGTGCTGTTGGGCTTGAGACCCCCAGGGTGAATGGCAGGGAGCCAGCCAGCAGTGCTTCCGGCCCACACTCCCTTAGTCGCCTATCGGAGGAGATGTGGTGTCAGTTACAGCAACCCAGAAACCAGAGTCCCTGTGAGCTCTGAAAGGGCCTGGAGAGTGTAGGACCTAATGTCAGGAAAAGAGATAATAAACAGTTCTCAGTTTTCACACTCTTCGGCCTCAGTACTGTGCCTTGCCAAACTCCTGTCTTTTATGTTAGCAAAATTGTCCTCCTGTGTAGATCCAAATAATAAATATTTATCAAGAAGGAACACAGGAGTTCCCAAGTGAGACTAAAGCCTTGTTCAATAAAGGGTGTTTTGTCACTGCCAATCTTAGTAAAAGGAGAAGTCAGAAATTCTGTTCTAAAACATCTTTTGTTAAGTGACTGAATGGGCCCCAGCCATTTTTTTTCCACCAGGAATTTACCTATGTTTCTTGCATTTTAAACAGAAATGGAAATACTAGTTTCCTGGTCCACTGTTTGTTAGGCTGGATATTTAGGCCGAGGCTGCAGTCCATGGGGCCGCTAAGAGTCAGCACGACTGAGCAACTTCACTTTCACTTTTCACTTTCATGCATTGGAGAAGGAAATGGCAACCCACTCCAGTGTTCTTGCCTGGAGAATCCCAGGGAAGGGCGAGCCTGGTGGGCTGCCGTCTATGGGGTCGCACAGAGTCGGACACGACTGAAGTAACTTAGCAGCAGCAGCTACTAAATCCAAGACCACGGCCTCATTTCCATCTGGTCTCAGTTTAGCTGCTGCACCATATTGGCCTTAATTTAGCCTCTGCACTGTCTTCCCAGGCCATCACCAATTCCTATCTGTTTCATTCAAATGCACAGAACCCGAGGTAGCTAGGCGGGAACAAGTAAATAGATTCCTGTACCATCTTCCAGAGGGGCACCAAGGTCAAGGGCCCCATGGTGTCTCTTGGTCGAGCAGCAGGATGCTCTGGGCACACCGGTTTAACCCTGGCCCTCTGCTCCTATCTTATCCTGTTTCCTAGCACCCAGAGGAATGTGAAATACGTGGAAGGAACTTCAATTCCGTTAACACTTTATCCACTGGAACAAAATAAAATCAATCCTCATACAGAGAATAAAAATTCATGCCTTTTATGAAAACAATATATTGCAAAGATCAAAAGAATTAAGTGCAAAAAGAACTAAAGTCTAGAGTAATAAATCAAGTTTGGAGGAGAAATGAGGAGGTGAAGGACAAGGAAGCCAAAGAAAGAGAAAAGGAGAAGGGAAGGAAAGAGAAGGAGACAGGAAAGAACAAAAGGATTTGTTCTTTTGTCAAACCAGATTTGTCCCAGTAATGCCCTAGGAGGTAAAGACTAAAAGAAATTTCACAAAAAAAGAAATAGAAATGACCAATAAACATATGAATATATGTCCAACCTCATTAGTAATCAAGGCAATTCATATTAAAATTACAAAGAGTTGCATCATATTGGCAAAATTGGCCAAAAAAAAAATGTAAAGGATAAGACTGTAAAGCAGTGAGAAATTCATCTATTACTGCTTGGAATGTAAATTTATACAACTGTTTTGAAAATAATCAGCAATATGTAAGAAACTGAAGGTGAGCACACTCTGTGATCCAATAACTTTATTCCTGGACATAGTCCCTAGAGAAACTTTACAAATCTATAACTGGAGGTATGTAATGGTATTTATTGTGTCATTTTTTTCATAGTAGTCAAAACCTAGAAACTACTCAAGTGATCATCAAAAGTAGAACAGATAAATACATTGAAGTACAGTCCTACTTTGGCATATAATCTAATCAGGAAAATGGATGAACAACAGCTCACACATCAACTTAACTGACCTTCAAAAATATATTAAGCTAAAAAAAGCAAGTCACAAACTGATACCACATAACTTAAAGTGAACAAGCAGTTAAAGTTAAACCATAGTATTTAGGCATGCATGCACAAGTGGTAAAATTATTATCAATAGCATGGAAATTATTAAAACAAAAGTCAAGATAGTAGTTGCTTCAGGGGTTGAGGGGAAGTGGTGTTGGATGAGAGACAAAGAGGACTTTCTGGGGTACTGGCAGGCAACGATCTTGACCTAGGCAGTGATTGTAAGATGTTTATTTTATAATTTATCCCTTAAACTGTTTGTGTATGTTCTGTGCACTCTATCTAAACATACTTCACTTTTAAAGGTGAATTTTAAAAATAGATATGGATTTTCCTCCCATTGGTTACTTTCCATATATGAGGAAAGCCCTAATTTGGTTTACTTTTCCAAAACATCCCATTGTCTGTATGCCATTTGTTGACCAATATATTGCATGAACACTGCTTTTTAATGGTACCTTAATCTACTGTGACTCTTTTGTAAGTTCCAGTATCTCTTTCCAGCCTATCCATTTTGCTTCCTTGATGGATCTTTCCATTCCATAGAATCAGTCACTATTATTGGCTTCATTATTATTATTATACCCTTTCTCTCCCCATGCATGTCTTAAGGTTTGAGTTGGTGTGAGCTCTATTAAAAAGCACAATCCAAATGCCTGTGATTCTGTGAGTCTTTGTGACCTCCTTCAAGCATACATTTCTAGTTGGCTTCCTATCTTGCCACCCATAGGAACTGTGGGAATGTATAAACTGCCACAACTTTGGAATGTATAAACTGCCACAACTTTGTTCACCCAAGGTTTCAATCATTCTGTTCAGTCCTTGGCATACCTCCCATCCAAGGACAGAATGATGGTGGGTGAGAGAATCACGCTTAGGCTGCAAGGGACCAGGACTCTGTGTAATAAATAGTATCAGAGGCAGAAATAAGAAAACAAGCCACCTGATGATGACAGAATCAATCACTCTGCTCAAAGGGATTTGCTTTGTGTGTGTGTTTTCTCTTTCATTCTCTTTCATTCTGTGGATGCAGACAGGATATTGAACAGCAGCTGGGCTCCTTGATCTTGGCAACAGACATCAACAGACAGAATGAATTTTTGACCAGATTGAAAGCTCACCTCCACAATAAAGACCTAAGACTGGAGGATGTACACGACAGGCACTTTATGCTTCAGGTAAACAACAACAAGACATCATTATCCTTGCTGTAAAGCACTAAAGATACAATCAATCATTTTAGCACATCTGAGAAGGAGTATCCCCCATGGTATAAGCTAGAGCAGTGACCTAGTTTATTAAAAACTTTGAGACACATGAAATTTTTAAGTGGTTTCCAAGCAAATAAAAAAATCTGGGTTTCATGTCAGTATGTTGATAATATCTCATTTTTCCTTGTTTGGTATCTGCCTCACCACAAAGTAGCCCCCCTGGGTAGCTGCATGCAGTAAGAATTTACCACATTTTGTGGCTTGATGTAATGTTGATCACTATCATACTTTTGCAATGTCTAAAACTGTTCCTTTAATACAAAGTGTATTATGTTAACTATAGTACTAACGAAAATTGAGAAATGAGTATCTTTCCTTTACCTCAAGCCTATTAAATCTTGCTTGACTTCTTTTTACAACCTAAACTCATATATTCGTCTGAAGCTCAAAGATATTTACCTAATCTTACCATTATCAGGTACCAATAAATATATGATTTTGTTTAATTGAATGAATGGAATCATATCAAGTGCAACACTTTCTGCTTCCTTCCATGGCAAGAAGCCATTTGTGAAGTGCAGAGGAGAAATGGATCTTGGAAGCAGAAGTCTGACCTGGTATCTAAACCAGAGCCTTTTGCTTGATCTTTCATTTTCTCTCATCTTCCTTCTTCCCTTTTGGCACAAAAGACTGACTGAGTGGATCCTGGATGCATCTAGATAGAAGAGCTTTAACCTGGGAAATGGCATGTGGGAGACTAAACTATATAGTCTTTTCCCTTGCATGCCTTCAGGCTGCCTTCTGAAGTTATCCAACTGCTCTATCCTTTTCAAGAAATGCTCTCCTCCCAGCTGTAAAACTGAATCTCCCTCCTCTTTTCTTCCCAAAGTAGACTTCTAGCCCCTGGGTACCACCAGCATCTGATTTTAGAGATTCAAGTCTTTGAGTAGCTGAAAGATTTGGCCTGGACACTTGCATTCCAAACACATTAATCCCTAAAGAGCAGGAACTGGAGGGGGCTTCTGCTCCTGACCTCCTCTCACAAGTACTGGTGTCCCCATTCACCTGGAAATAAAGAGCCAACCAAGTTTGCAGCTTAATATGACCCAGGCTCTCCCAGACCCCAACACTGCTAGCAGTTCTATGATCCCAAAGAACTAGGTCAAAACCAGCAGACCTTGCTGATGGAGGGCACACCACCGGAAGCCCCTCTAGGCAGTGGTTTCTTGGCAGTTGTTTGTTAAGAGGGAGAACCTGCTTCTTTGGAAATTCAAGGGACTCCTCCTAGGGTCAGCATCCCTGACAAAAGCTGGCATCCCAGATGCAGAACTGTGTGAGCCAAGCCAAGAAGGCCCAGACTCATCTCTGCCAAGCAAACACTCCTGGGCTTGATATGGCTTAGCTCCCTGGCTGGCAGTCTGAGCTTGCTGACACACACAGATACGGCCATATAAACACAAACACATATACTTTAAGTGATGTATGGAGTCGGCCAATGTGGTCACTGTGAGGTGAGGTCCCAGTGATCTCACTTGAGCCTGGTTGGGGGCCCTGTGGCCTCCCTGTCCATAAGGGGTGGAGCAACAGAAGGAGCCAGGCCACAGCTTTCCTTGGCCTGCCCACTCCAGGTCCCCTCCAGGAAGCCCCATGTCCTTGGATGGTGACTCTTCTCTCCTTCTCACTGATATAAAGTGGGAGTTTTGAATGAACGTTTTGTGCGGTGGTGAATAAGTGCTGTTTCCTGAAGAGGCACGTCAGGGAGGCCTTTGTAAATATGGGCTTGGTACCATGAGATTGAAGGGCAGGTCTGACCGCCCTTGGGCTTGGGGTACATTTGCTGCTCAAGGATCATCCTTTGACCATCTCTCCCTGCCCTCTCATTTCTCAGATTGCCTTGAAGTGTGCTGACATTTGCAATCCTTGTAGAATCTGGGAGATGAGCAAGCAATGGAGTGAAAGGGTCTGCGAAGAATTCTACAGGCAAGGTTAGTAGGGATCCAGTTGCTGAGTGTTCATCACCCCCTCTCCTTTTGGGCATTTATCCTAATAAAACAGGAAATGGATCATTTATCATGACATTTGTTATTTTATCAACTCTTATTATCCCCACTTTTCTCATTAAACCTTTTGCACACCATCTGGCCCTTTTTTGGAAATAATTTAAAAATAAATAAGTTGACTTACTATGGAAACAGGTAATAACGAGGTACAATAACATGAGCAACAGAGGGATATAGATAATTTTCATGGTTTTTCTCTGTGGATATGAGGTGCAGGACAGTTTGTCTTTTACTCTGACCTTCATGTTAATGAGCTGAGCATGGCTTAAAAGCTAAATGCCATTTGGGGTCAATGTTTTCCACTCTCACAGAAGGACTTGGACTCTTTTTGTATTTCTTTCCCTTGCTTTCTTAAAGTGAATAAAGAAATAGAGCATATTTAGTCAGAGTTCATCATCTTGTATATATATTGTGAAAAGACAAATGGTCCCAAGTTAGGGTATAATTTTTAAGAGGTTAACCTCATTCAGAAGTAAGGCAATGAATTAGTAGCAGAATCTGGACATTGGGTGGGATCTTGGCCTTTAAATACAGCTTGTTTCTTCAGGCCTGGTTTCAGTGCTCAGGATGTTTTTTCAGGCACAACAGTGCCCTGATGTTAGTGACAGGCTCAGGTCTGAAAGACTGAGAACAAATAAAGCCTGAAGTGTCCCACATACCAGCTCTGTGGGGAGGTCAAGTAGCAACAGTGAGCCTTTTGGAGACGCCTCAGTAGAAAGATGAGTCAAAGACATCGAGATGGTCCCAAAGACAGAAGACAAAACAGAGCAGATTGGGTTCACATGGGGCCAGAAAGCTCTGCTCCCCATCTCTTTCCCTTGGATAAAAGCACTCATGTAGTATCCATTCTTCTCTGGTGGCTCAGATGGTAAAGCATCTGTCTATGATGCAGGAGACCCGGGTTCGATCCCTGGGTTGGGAAGATCCCTTGGAGAAGGAAATGGCAATCCACTCCAGTACTATTGCCTGGAAAATCCCATGGACAGAGGAGCCTGGTAGGCTACAGTCCATGGGGTCACAAAGAGTCGGACATGACTGAGCGACTTCACGTTTAGTATCCATTCTGTACAATTTCACTTCAAATGAGTGTGAGTGGTTAGTAATCAAAAGGTCACCTCTAGTTGCCCATGTTACAGGATCACCATTGAGGGAAAAACAAAAGGAAATATGATGAACTTAGAGAAGGGAGGTTAGATTAGATAAGATAAATACTTTACTATAAAATATAGAAAATACTGAAATAGCCCAATGAGAGAAGGGCTAGGATCTTCATCCTTGGATATCAAACAATGGGACAGAGAAAAGATGCCACCCTGTCCCTCTTGGTTTTGACTCAATCATGTGTTCTTGTTGACACTGATTGAAGTTTAACCCTTTCATTTACTTATCTTACACTCTCTGGATTATGAGCTGCTTGGGACAGGGAGCATGTCTCTTGGGCAGATGGCAAGGCATACAGAGCTGGCAAATCAAAGTTGTTAGCTAAGTGCAGTAAACGGAATCAACCAATAAAGGTAATCTGTAAGATGCCTTTGCAAAAATTTGTCCTCATAATAATACACATGTGCAGCATCATAGGGGTTCCCTGGTGGCTCAGTAGTAAAGAACCAGCCTGACAATGCAGAGGATGTAGGTTCCATCCCTGGGTCAGGAAGATTCCCTGGAGAAGGAAATGGCAACCCACTCCAGTATTCTTGCCTGGAAAATTCCAAGGACACAGGAGCCTGGCAGTCTACAGTCCATGGGGTTGCAAAGAGTTGGACACAACTTGGTGACTAAACAACAACAAGTAGCATTATAAGATAGAACAACCTAGAACGTTTGTGACTCTGATCTCTAAGGGTGAGCTTTCGTATACTTTGCTCCATATCATGTCTCCTGGCAGAGAAAGGAAAGTACAGATGGTGTGTCAGGTCCTTTTAAAGTAATCACCATATGATCTAGCAGAAGTTCAGCTTACTTAAGAGAAGACTAGACTCTCTGGTTATCCAAACTGCTTGTCCTCCATACTGAATTATTTTTTTAGAAATTCTATAAAGCACTATTTGTATCATTTTGATTAATCTTCTTCCAGCTTTCCATTTAGGATTTGGGTTTCCACTGACTGCTAACAATTCCTACCAAAATATCTTTGATGATTCGTGATGTTGAGCAAAGGCAAAGCCCCAAAATCAAGGATAAGGACAGAGAGAGAAAGAAAGATGAGATTCCATGAATTAGGAAGATAGTGTTAAATTCTCAGAACAGATATTAAAACTCAAACATCATTCATCCTCTTCCTCTCAATGACTCAAAAAAAGTAGAATTTCTGTCCTATGGTAACAACATATGGGTATCTTCTCAGTCAACCAAGAGTCCCAGAAGTTTTCATTGAACATCTGCTTCCAGCCTTGTCTAATTCTCAGCAAAGCTGTGATTTTCCTATATGCAAACCTCCATTGGGGGTGTCCTGAAGGAGACAAAGAATTAATGTCTCACAAGCTCAAAATACTAATTACTAAAGTTCCTAGTTTGAGCATTCTTTGGCATTGCCTTTCTTTGGGATTGGGATGAAAACTGACCTTTTCCAATCTTGTGGCCACTGCTGAGTTTTCCAAATTTGCTGGCATATTGAGTGCAGCACTTTCACAGCATCCTCTTTCAGGATTTTCAATAGCTCCACTGGAATTCCATCACCTCCACTAGCTTTGTTCGTAGTGATGCTTTCTAAGGCCAACTTGACTTCATATTCCAGGATGTCTGGTTCTAGGTCAATGATCACGCCATCATGATTATCTGGGTTGTGAAGATCTTTTTTGTACAGTTCTTCTATGTATTCTTGCCACCTCTTCTTAATATCTTCTGCTTCTGTTAGGTCCATACCATTTCTGTCCTTTATCGAGCCCATCTTTGCATGAAATGTTCCTTTGGTATCTCTGATTTTCTTGAAGAGATCCCTAGTCTTTCCCATTCTCTTGTTTTCCTCTATTTCTTTGCATTGATCGCCAAAGAAGGCTTTCTTATCTCTTCTTGCTATTCTTTGGAACTCTGCATTTAGATGTTTATATCTTTCCTTTTCTCCTTTGCTTTTTGCTTCTCCTCTTTTCACAGCTCTTTGTAAGGCCTCCCCAGACAGCCATTTTGCTTTTTTGCATTTCTTTTCCATGGGGATGGTCTTGATCCCTGTCTCCTGTACAAAGTCATGAACCTCATTCCATAGTTCATCAGGCACTCTATCTATTAGATCTAGGCCCTTAAATCTATTTCTCACTTCCACTGTATAATCATAAGGGATTTGATTTAGGTCATACCTGAATGGTCTGGTGGTTTTCCCTACTTTCTTCAATTTAACTCTGAATTTGGCAATAAGGAGTTCATAGTCTGAGCCACAGTCAGCTCCTGGTCTTGTTTTTGCTGATTGTATAGAGCTTCTCCATCTTTGGCTGCAAAGAATATAATCAATCTGATTTCGGTGTTGACCATCTGGTGATGTCCATGTATAGAGTCTTCTCTTGTGTTGTTGGAAGAGGGTATTTGCTATGACCAGTGCATTTTCTTGGCAAAACTCTATTAGTCTTTGCCCTGCTTCATTCCATATTCCAAGGCCAAATTTGCCTGTTACTCCAGGTGTTTCTTGACTTCCTACTTTTGCATTCCAGTCCCCTATAATGAAAAGGACGTCTTTTTTGGGTGTTAGTTCTAAAAGGTCTTGTAGGTCTTCATAGAACCGTTCAACTTCAGCTTCTTCAGTGTTACTGGTTGGGGCATAGACTTGGATCACTGTGACATTGAATGGTTTGCCTTGGAAACAAACAGAGATCATTCTGTCGTTTTTAAGATTGCATCCAAGTACTGCATTTTGGACTCTTTTGTTGACTATGATGGCCACTCCATTTCTTCTGAGGGATTCCTGCCTGCAGTAGTAGATATAATGGTCCTCTGAGTTAAATTCACCCATTCCAGTCCATTTTAGTTCGCTGATTCCTAGAATGTCGACATTCATTCTTGCCATCTCTTGTTTGACCACTTCCAATTTGCCTTGATTCATGGACCTGACATTCCAGGTTCGTATGCAATATTGCTCTTTACAGCATCGGACTTTGCTTCTATCACCAGACACATCCACAGCTGGGTATTCTTTTTGCTTTGGTTCCATCCTTAACTCAGCAGTGGCCACAAGATTGGAAAAGGTCAGTTTTCATCCCAATCCGAAAGAAAGGCAATGCCAAAGAATGCTCAAACTACCACACAATTGCACTCATCTCACAGGCTAGTAAAGTAATGCTCAAAATTCTCCAAGCCAGGCTTCAGCGATATGTGAACCATGAACTTCCTGATGTTCAAGCTGGTTTTAGAAAAGGCAGAGGAACCAGAGATCAAATTGCCAACATCCGTTGGATCATGGAATAAGCAAGAGAGTTCCAGAAAAACATCTATTTCTGCTTTATTGACTATGCCAAAGCCTTTGACTGTGTGGATCACAATAAACTGTGGAAAATTCTGAAAGAGATGGGAATACCAGATCACCTGATCTGCCTCTTGAGAAATCTGTATGCAGGTCAGGAAGCAATAGTTAGAACTGGACATGGAACAACAGACTGGTTCCAAATAGGAAAAGGAGTACGTCAAGGCTGTATATTGTCACCCTGTTTATTTAACTTCTATGCAGAGTACATCATGAGAAACGCTGGACTGGAAGAAACACAAGTTGGAATCAAGATTGCTGGGAGAAATATCAATAACCTCAGATATGCAGATGACACCACCCTTATGGCAGAAAGTGAAGAGGAACTAAAAAACCTCTTGATGAAAGTGAAAGTAGAGAGTGAAGAGGTTGGCTTAAAGCTCAACATTCAGAAAACGAAGATCATGGCATCTGGTCCCATCACTTCATGGGAAATAGTGGAAACAGTGTCAGACTTTATTTTTCTGGGCTCCAAAATCACTGCAGATGGTGACTGTAGCCATGAAATTAAAAGACGCTTACTCCTTGGAAGGAAAGTTATGACCAACCTAGATAGCATATTCAAAAGCAGAGACATTACTTTGCCAACAAAGGTTCGCCTAGTCAAGGCTATGGTCTTTTCTGTGGTCATGTATGGATGTGAGAGCTGGACTGTGAAGAAGGCTGAGTGCCGAAGAATTGATGCTTTTGAACTGTGGTGTTGGAGAAGACTCTTGAGAGTCCCTTGGACTGCAAGGAGATCCAACCAGTCCATTCTGAAGGAGATCAGCCCTGGGATTTCTTTGGAAGGAATGATGCTAAAGCTGAAACTCCAGTATTTTGGCCACCTCATGCGAAGAGTTGACTCATGGGAGAAGACTCTGATGCTGGGAGGGATTGGGGGCAGGAGGAGAAGGGGACGACAGAGGATGAGATGGCTGGATGGCATGTGAGTCTGAGTGACCTCCGAGAGCTGGTGATGGACAGGGAGGCCTGGCGTGCTGCGATTCATGGGGTCGCAAAGAGACGGACACGACTGAGCGACTGATCTGAAAGTTCCTAGAGGAGAGAAACTGCAATTTTCTTCACTGTATTTTCTACATTGATTAACAAAGTGTCTGAAATATATAGTGCTTTATAAATCCATTGAAATAGTTGAAAGAATAAATGATCCAACTGAAAGAAAATCCTCTCATGGTGGAGGTCACAGGAGAAGATCTAGTGCTAAGGATGGTAGAATCTGAGCTGGGTATTAAAGGATGTGTAGTGACGGCACTGTCCAGTAGGATAGACACAGGCACATGTGGCCATTAAATTTAAATTAATTTGATTAAATGTAAAATTTAGTTCCTCAGTTTTATTAGTCTTATTTCAAAGGGCTACTATAGTGGGCAGCGGAGAGAATATAACCATCATTGCAGAAAGTCCCACTCATCTGGATAGAGAGGAGTGGAAATGGGAAGAGGCATGGGAAAGGGACCATCCCCATGCCTTATAGACCAGTTTGGTTCCAGAGAAGCTAAGAATAAGAGGATCTGTTGAGGCCCCTGTATACTAGGCTGAAGGGGAGACTATGACAATGGGCGTCATCTTAGAAAGTGCAATTAAGGCAACATATGTAGTTAAAGCAGAAGAAATACTAAAGAAACTAGCTAAGAAGCAGAAAATAAGAATGTGTTTTTAAGAAACCAGATGAAGATGTGAGATATGTATATATATATATGTATATATATATATGTGTGTGTGCACGTGTTCAGTTGCTTCAGTTGTGTCCAACTCTTTGCAACCCTATGGACTGTAGCCCACCAGGCTCCTCTGTCCATGGGATTCTCCAGGCAAGAATGCTAGAGTGAGTTGCTATGCCCCCCTCCAGGGGATCTTCCTGACCCAGGGATCAAACCCGAGTCTCCTGCATTGTAGGCAGATTCTTTACCACTGAGCTACCAGGGAAGCCCATATATATATATATGGAATACTTTAGTTGTTGTTTAGTCCCTAAGTCATGTCTGACTCTTTGCCACACAAGGGGCTGTAGCCTGCCAGGAATTTCCCAGGCAAGAATACTGGAGTGGGTTGCCACTTCCTTCTCCAAAGGATCTTCCTGACCCAGGGATCAAGCCCACATCTCCTGCCTTAGCAGGCGAATTCTTTACCTCTGAACCACCAGGGAAGTCCATAGTGGAGTACCACTCAGTCATAAAAAAGAATGAAATTTTTGCATTTGTGAAAACATGGATAAACCTGGAGGGGGCCATGCTTAGTGAAATAAGTCAAACAGGAAGAGATAAATAGTGTATGTTTTCACTTATATATAAAATCTAAAAAATAAAACAAATGAATGAAAATAAAAAAGAAACCAGAAACAGATTCACAAATACAGAGAACTAGAGGCTACCAGCTGGGAGAGGGAAGAGGAAGGGCAAGACAGTAGTAGGGGATTAAGAGGTTAAAAACTGCTAAGTATAAAGTAAATAAGATACAACAATGTAATGTACAACATAGGAAATAGCCAATATTTTATAACAACTTTAAATGGGTTATAGTCTATAAAATTATTGAATCACTATGTTGTATACCTGTAACTAATTTAATATTGTAAATCAACTATTCTTCAATTTGAAAAAAGAAAGAAGCCAGACTAGAATGAAACCAGGGAAAATAGATATTCCAACAGAGAAATAAACGAGATTTGCTGCCTCAGTACAGAGGGTAGAAGGAAGAGAAACTTCCCTCCAAGGTCATGCTTGACTGAAAAATCCCTATTAATGGAGCTAAGGAGGTGAGAAGTGAAATCAACTTGAGGAGAATTCATTTTGATATTAAATGGTGTCATACCTGTCCGCTCAAGGCCATTATCACCTGGCTTCCTTAAACCCCTCAGGTTAAGCCAGAGTGATTTCCTCACATCGGTTTTGAGAATCACCATGGCCCTAGAGACCATGGGAGCCATGGCTACAGTCAGAGAAAATGACAGAAATGTGGCATCTCAAAAGATTGTAGCTCCATGGTTAAGTGCAGACCTTCTGAAGCCAGACTTCCAGCATTAATTTAGGCTCCCCTCCTCATTGGCAGAAGGACTTAAGTCAACAAACTTCTCTATGCTTCATCTCAATGTCCACATCTTGTAAAATGGGGGTTATACTGAGCTTGTTATGAGGATTAAATTAATTAAATAGGCAAAATGCTTAGAACTGTGCCTGACACACAGTAAACATGGTATAAATATATGGGCTTTTCTCCTCTAGTTTAGAGGGGTGCATTCACAGCTGTGAATTCAGCTAGTGGTTCTGAGAACCAGCTTCTCTACTGATTAACCAGATTGTTTTTCCCAATGAGAAAATTACCCACAATTTTTCACCTTCAGGCAGAATCGATAAAGTATCTTGATAAAGCTTTGCATGATGTATTTCTCCTTTGGTCTTCTAGCTGACAAAGGCATTATCAAGAAAGACCATCCTTACATGTATATGTATGACTGAGGCCCTTGACTGTTCATTTGAAACTATCATACCATTGCTAATCGGCTATATCCCAGTAAAAAATATAAAGTTTTTTTTTTTTTAAAGATCATCCTGACCTTTATACTTTATTTAACTTTTAGTTATACTAAGTAAAATTCTAAGGAGTCAGAATGAAAGAATCAGACCCTTATTTTGATTAATTTTGTAGCTCTAGAGATACTCTCATATGAGATCTTTCTATTTATAGTTCCTCTTCCTTGTTTCCTGCCTACTAATTATTCCTAGTTGTTCAGGTGAAACCAGATGAGGGTCAGGCAGAGTGAAAGGAGGGAAAAACGTAAAACCTGTTTTCTTAATCTGTAACCTCAAACCAGAACTTCCATCTCATATTAGGAAATTGGCCATTCATTTTCCCGTTTTTATAAAGTTTTGTTCAATAGTTTATTCTAATCCCAGAGCATACCTATTAACAATGAGCCTATTGTAAATGATCATTGATACTCTGATATTTTAAATTTTCACAGAAATTATCAGAGCAGGGCAGAGTCAGTCAATGCTAGAGCATTCCTAGCAACAAGACAAGAAACAGTAATTCCCAGGTAACTCCTTCCAACTAGACCATTAAAAATTTCAAGTTCTACATTACCAATGTGTTTCTTCTTCTTTCTTCTTAGGTGATCTTGAACAGAAATTTGAACTGGAAATCAGTCCTCTTTGCAATCAACAGAAAGATTCAATCCCTAGTATACAAATTGGTGAGTTGAGCTCAATTGTAATTTTAAATGAATAATTTTGGCACCTCAGCCAAGAGTCACAAAGAAGGTCTACACATAGCTTTTGAAAAATCCGAACTAATCAATGCCCCTTTGAATAACTGAATCCAAATAAACATTCTAGTCATGACCTATCTACTGAATAATTACCAATTGAGATGAAAAATAGGGTAAAGTCTTTGTTGTAGACCCTTAACAAACAACTTGTATTAACTTTATTGTTTAGAATTGAATCAAAACCAAATGAAGGAAAATAACAAGAATCAATTATTGGCTGCTGAAGGTCAGATTAGCTCACACTCTCTTTCGGACTTGAAACATGGAAAATCTATAGTTTCGGATCCTTCCATTTTGGTCACTACCCTTCATCCTTAATGCATAATTTCAAAGGCTGGGTCCCCAGACTCAGGCCCAGAAACACATGTAACGTGGGATCCCATGCTTCTTCACTTCAAAATGTATTTTCAGTCTTGTTCTCTTAGGGCCACACTCTCGAGTGTCAATTTCAATAAAGTGTTAAACTCTAACGCTAATTCCTTTAAAATAACTATTCGTTTCTCTCACTTCTTTAAACACTCTACCAATTCCGTCTACATTTAAAGCAAGTCTTTCTTTTCCTTGCAGTTTCCTCCAGTTAAAACCAAACTCAGAACTTGAACTCTTTTACTTATCAACTATGGCCCTGACATGTACCAGTTTTTAAGTTTTTCTTAACTGCCTTAAGACAACTTAAGGCAGTCACAGTGCAGCAAACCTCTGCAAGCCTCAAGGCTCAATGCCTGGAGATTGGGAGGGCATGGGGCACCCAAACAGATCAGCTGAAAATTGAGAAAACCAGGCAGTTAGAATGATATGCTTCCAATTACTGAGGGTCAAATTGAACCCACAGTCTCACAAAAGAGTCTCAAAGTCAACCTAAGGAAATAGGAACAAAATTAATCTAGTTTTTAAAAATCTGAAGGAATATGCAAATATTAAAATAGATATATTGAAACACTGAAATTATTGATAATTTTTTCCCAATTGCCCTTAATATCATTATGTTTTGTTTACAATTAAACTGATTTCTTCACCTGAAAAAGGAAGAGGAGTGTTGTTATAAAAAGCAGAACCCAGGAAGAATCCAGAGCAGAGAAAGCTACAGAATTGCTGGGGAGGGCAAAGGGCAGCAGTATCAACAGAATGCAATCTCAGCCTCCTTGGATCCAATGCTGTATCTGGTTGGAAATTCTGTAGATGCGATTCAAAGGAAATAGAACCTGACCCAAATCCTAATCCCGGGGCCCAGTTTGTTAAACTCTGGTTAGAAAGGAATTTGCCAGGCACCTGTTAAAAACATTTTCAGCCCCCAGAGGAAAGCACTCACATTGTTAAGCACACAACCTGGATTCGTAAGACAGACTTGATTTCGGAGATTCTATTCTCTTGTTGTCATGAGAACACACTTATTTTGTCAGATCATATGTCCTGATTTTCAGCTCAGGAAAATGTGGTTACCATAGATACCTGTTTTTAAAATGGGATGAGGATTGAGTGCATAGGAAAATCCCATGGATGCTATGCCAGCACACCAGTAATAAAGAGAAAGAGTGATTATAAAACAACCCTCAGCAGATAAATCTTTCTGTCTCCATTCCACATCTCCCAGCTCTGTAGGTTCAAGGCTGGGAGGTGTGGTGTGCAGGGGCATATCAGGCTAAACTGCAAAAACCCAGATAGATAAACAGAGTCTAATGGGAACTGTGGGCTCCAGCCTCCCAAACAGATATTCTTCCAGTGGGTGTGAATAATGCAGGTAGTTCCTCTGTCCTCATTCCCTTGGAACTGAAAATGTCCTCTCTTTTTCCTTTCCCAGTTCACAGTGAGGTTTTCCTGAGTGCCATCTCAGCTTCGATCTGATTCTCTTTTTAAGTAATTCATATTTACCCAAGTGAAACAAGGATTTAATATCCACCCCTCACCCACCTTCCTCCCCACTCCCATCAAACTCTGCCTTTCAAAAAGGTGTTAAATCAAATGAATCTCCAATTGGTGAAACCTATAGAAAGATGGGCTTCCCTGGTGTTTCCAAGTGTAAAGAATCTGTCTGCAATGAGGGAGGCCTGGGTCAATCCCTGGGTCAAAAAGATCCCCTGGAGAAGGAAATGGCAACCCGCTCCAGTATTCTTGCCTCAGAAACCCCATGGACAGAGATGCCTGGAGGGCTGTAGTCCATGGGGTCACAAAGAGTCAGACCCGACTGAGTGACTAACACTTTCACTTTCATAGAAAGATCAGGAGATAGGAATTCCCGGGTAGTCCAGTGGTTAGGACTCAGCAATCTCACTGCCTGGGGCCCAGGTTCAATCCCTGGTTGCGGAATTAAGATCTTACAAGCCATTAAAAAAAAAAGAAAAGCTAGAAGGATGAAGAAAAAGAGGCTTTCTTTAATCCTTGTTAACTCTGAGGCCATCATTTCTCCCCTCCCCCACATGTACCCCTTCAGGAGGACAATGTCCCCACAAAGTCAAGCTCTACATCACTTAGTAGAAGAGGGTGAATGTGAATGTGTTAGTCGCTCAGTTGTGTCCAACCCTTTGCAATCCCATGGACTGTAGTCCACCATGCTCTTCTGTCCATGGGATTCTCCAGGCCAGAATACTGGAGTAGGTTGTCATTTCCTTCTCCAGGAGCTCTTCCCAACCCAGGGATCAAACCTGGGTTTCCCACATTGCAGGCAGGATTCTTTATATCTGAGTCAGTTTGCACAAATACAGTGGGAACCTGTGGGACAGCCTCGAATCTAATCATGCAGAAGCTTTGCTTCATGAGAAAAACTGCCTCATGGTGTCTATTCAGACTTCAAAATCACTCTCCTATCTCCTATGAGATGTCTTTATATCTAATGTGTAGAAATATAGAGATGCAACTCCAGAGTAATTTCAGGAAAAAAATGAGCTGAAGTTTTTAAGTACTGGATTTTTAAGTGTGGGATTTGTAACTTTTTAATACTTAGGGTAAACCTGGTAAATATTCACACCTTAAACTTCAGAATAGTATAACAATATTGCAGACTATCTTTTTAGATATATAATATCTCTTAAGATGTAAGATATTCAAAATTAAATATGGAGGTAGTCTAGAATAGCAAGCAAGAACATTCCAGAATGAAATCTTAATTGTCTGGCTCCCTACATAACCTTATCAAAATGTACACAGTAAGTCACCGGCTTAACTTTTTGCTCCTTAGAGTCAGGTTATCTAACATCATCTTATAATATTTAAATCGTATTTCACATCTAATGAGAGAATGCAGACACATATACTAACATTTAGAATCAACGTATCCTTTTCTCATCTCCAGAGCATCCTCAAAGGCTAAATATCGGCTGTTTGTCCAATAAAAAAATAATCCAGTCAAGCCTTGTAATTCGCGTGCCTATAAACACACAGGGATAGTTGTCAGAAGATTTCATTATGCTGAAAAAACTTGCCTCTCCCCATACCACAGAAGTCCCCTTCTCCCAATACCAACATTTCAAGGGAAATACAATAAAACCTAAATATATCCAAGTTTGTGATGAATCCAATATTTCCAACCTAGACTGGAAATTATCTTTGCTTTAATAAATCATGCTTAATATGGAAGGCACATTAACAGTGAGACGTGATTAGAAAGTTTAACAAGGCTAAAATAATTAAGAGAATAGACATGCTAACAAAGAAGTCTCATATCAACCCATCTTATCTCATCATTCAAGCAGAACTTTTATGCAGGTAAAAATTTGTTTTGAAGACGAATGAACTTTTATTATCTGCACCTGGTGCTTAACATAATTGAAAATAAGACAAAAATGTGAAACGATAATCCTGAAGAAATATCTTCGGGGTAAATGTATGAATGAACTCTTCAGATGGTCTAAATCAACAATGTGTGGCTTCCTGGTGTCACTTTCCCTTTCTTCCCCTCCCTCAGCCACCTTCCTTAGTTCTAGCTCATTTTTTTTTAACTTTTTTTTTTATATGTCTTTATCCTTCTTCAAATGAAAGTGAAAGTGGCTCAGTCATGTCGACTCTTTGCAACCCTATGGACTGTATAGTCCATGGAGTTCTCTAGACCAGAATACTGGAGTGGGTAGCCTTTTCCTTCTCCAGGGGACCTTCCCAACCCAAGGATCGAACCCAGGTCTCCTGCATTAAAGGCACATTCTTTACCAGCTGAGCCACAAGGGAAGCCCAAGAATACTGGAGTGGGTGGCCTATCCCTTCTCCACTGGATCTTCTTCAAATCAGATCAGATCAGTCGCTCAGTCGTGTCCGACTCTTTGCGACCCCATGAACTGCACCACACCAGGCCTCCCTGTCCATCACCAACTCCCGGAGGTCACTCAGACTCACATCCATCCAGTCAGTGATGCCATCCAGCCATCTCATCCTCTGTCGTCCCCTTCTCCTCCTGCCCCCAATCCCTCCCAGCATCAGAGTCTTCTCCCATGAGTCAACTCTTCGCATGAGGTGGCCAAAATACTGGAGTTTCAGCTTTAGCATCATTCCTTCCAAAGAAATCCCAGGGCTGATCTCCTTCAGAATGGACTGGTTGGATCTCCTTGCAGTCCAAGGGACTCTCAAGAGTCTTCTCCAACACCACAGTTCAAAAGCATCAATTCTTCGGCACTCAGCCTTCTTCACAGTCCAGCTCTCACATCCATACATGACCACAGGAAAGACCATAGCCTTGACTAGGCGAACCTTTGTTGGCAAAGTAATGTCTCTGCTTTTGAATATACTATCTAGGTTGGTCATAACCTTCCTTCCAAGGAGCAAGCGTCTTTTAATTTCATGGCTGCAGTCACCATCTGCAGTGATTTTGGAGCCCAGAAAAAGAAAGTCTGACACTGTTTCCACTGTTTCTCCATCTATTTCCCATGTATTGATGGGACCAGATGCCATGATCTTCGTTTTCTGAATGTTGAGCTTTAAGCCAACCTTTTCACTCTCCACTTTCACTTTCATCAAGAGGCTTTTGAGTTCCTCTTCACTTTCTGCCATAAGGGTGGTGTCATCTGCATATCTGAGGTTATTGATATTTCTCCCAGCAATCTTGATTCCAACTTGTGTTTCTTCCAGTCCAGCATTAGCCAACATTTATTGAGTGTTTGCTATGTGCCAGGAACTTTCTAAGCATTTCACATGTGTTATTTCATTGTCCTAACAACTCTATGGGTTTGGTATCCTTCTTAACTCTTTACAAATGCAAAAACGGAGGCATAGAGAGATTAAATGCCAAGCCTAAGGTGACTTACCTTATGCTCCTAGGCTGAGGGCAGGGACCACATCTTGGAGGCCTCCATACCCCTGGGGCCAAGTACATCATGGGCCCAATCGTGTGTGTAAGGGAAGAAGTGGTCTTACTGCCCTGCTGATGATGACGTTGGCCTTGCCTGTTTCAGGTTTCATGACCTACATCGTGGAGCCCCTTTTCCGGGAATGGGCCCACTTCACGGGACACAGTGCCCTGTCTGAGAGCATGCTAAGCCATCTCGCGCACAACAAAGCCCAGTGGAAGAGCCTGTTGCCCAAACAGCACAGAAGCAGTGGCGATGGCAGCCCGGACCACAAAGGCCCAGGGACTGAGGACGAGGAGCAGACTGTGACCGAAGGCGATGCCCCGTAGGGCCCGCCAGGCCTGCGCCCTGCTCTGCACAGAGACTGACAGCCTCCTTGCGCAGAGGCCTCTGGGAGGGCGGATGCTTCGGGGGGCTCTTGCTGATCAAGCCGGCCCCTCTCTAGACGTCATCCAGGAGCTCTTCGGAGTCCACCCTCCTCCCACTCACCTGCCTCCCTCCTTTTCCCAAGTGTACAGAAGCCATCCGTCACCTCAGCATTAGCTGCCGAAATGAGCAACTCCATTCCACGATGAGGGAGCTGATTCCAGGGACCGGCTTGGCCCTGGAGGAGAAGACTAGGGAGTAAGAAAGAGGTGCTCTTGCCGTGGTCCTTCAGGCCCTGGGTCACACTGTGACGGGTGGCACTTCCTGAGTCCAGAGCATTTTAGCCTTGGCCATCGGACTGCTGATTTGCATGACAAAAACACCAGCATATTTGGAACTTCAAGGATATTGGTCTTAAGTGCAAGAGCACAACCGAGAGAGAGTGTTAGAGAAAGTACCTTCTATTTTAATAATAATTATTATTATAAAATAATAATAAATCTTTTTAACTTTTCTATTTTGTGCACTAGACAATGGATCTAAAACTCTGGACAAAGATTATTCAACGTGATAATCACGTACCCAAATGTGAACAGGGGGTTCATTGTTTTGTTACAGACTCCATGCCACTTTGGGTCAGAGATTTGGCATCTTCTCAGTTTAAGAAACCACGTTTCCTATCCTATGCGAGGGGAAGGTGCTGTACAGTTCATTCCTTTGCACCATTAGTCAATCTGTCTTTTATCAATAACTCAGATTCAGTGACATGTTTATTTTCACACCTGTACATCTTCTGTAAATATCAAGCGCTACTGATTCCCATGCCAAAATACATGAGTATTATGGGATTGCTACCTGTATAAACAATGGCACTGTGAACAGAATACTGTTAGTTTTAATACAAGAGAATGCATTTGTAAATATGGTATAGAGTTTATTAATATACTATTGTTTGCAGATAAAGGCCTTAACTTTAAACACCTTTTCATCTTCTGAAAGCTGCCCAACTTAAATCCTCACAGATGTCCTTCTGAACTGCCTACCCATGTCCATCTTGATGCTTTCCAGCTAAGGTCACAAATCAAAACTGAATAAAGTCTTTGAGGAAATACTTTGGAAACTTCACATGCATTCCGCTTGAGACCATAGTATCTAATCTATGGCACCAAGCATGGTTTCCTCAGATGAACAAGACCCTTCAACAAGCCTGAAGTCACTTTCAGCACAGCGATGTTGCACTCTGTTTTAGCAAGCCAGCTGATTAGCGTGTGTTTCTACAGCTCCTGTCAAGGACATGGTGGTGTGTCAGCCTCACGGGACACATGGCAGGTCTCACCAACCTTCCATAACCCTGTCAGCTAACCATCAGGGACTTCCCTGCTCCCCTATAACACCATCATCTGCTCTGGCTGTAGTACCAAAGCACCTTTGGTTTATGGTTGGCGTGAATTTCTTTGGTGTTAATAGTAACTGGATTTTCCTTTTTCTTTCATTTCATATGAACTACCCAACTGTTTCACAGACATTAACATCATTTAAGGAAAGAAAATATTTCCATTGTCTGGTAGAGTTTACCTTACTCGCAGGTTACTGTGGTTAATTATGACTCTGCTAGCAGAGTCACCTTGGAGTTTTGTTGCCATTTTTTCTGCAGACACTTGGCTGGAAAGTCATTTTGTTACAGCATTCTTCTCTAGTCAGCTAAACTCCGTGCATTGAACCTTTTCTTTAGAAGTTCCAGCATAACTAATGTTAGATGAAAATTGGCAATGCCCCCTTTCTTTTTATCTTCAACAGTGTGGTAGTGGGAAAAATGATAATATGATTGTTTCTGCTACTATCAAGCTGTTTTGCAAGCTCATAGAACCTCAGCTAACTCTTATTTCCTAAGTGCAACTCTTTTTTTTCCTCCTAACATACAAATGAAATGTGAGAAACTTGACTGGATTGTTTTAAGTTCCTGCAGAAAGACCGAGGCTTGCAGAGTTAAGGTTTAGGGTGAATTGGAAAGTTGGTTGTAGTTTCATTAAAGTAGGAGAGATGGTCAGAAGGTCCTAAAGAAAGTGTGAAAACCTCATGAAATGGGTGGATAATAAGTTGAAATTATTGATATGGGTAAGAAGGGAAGTTGTGAAACATTAACACTAACTTTGGGTTTGTTTGTTTGTTTTTGTTTTTTTTTCCTTGTAATAACTATGAACTGACACAATTCTTTATGACTTTAGTACTCTGAAGCTCTCAGCTTGGTGAGTCCTCAAAAGAGAAACGCATTGAATGTATTTCTGCTTCCAAACTTGCTTATTTTGGTTTGGTGATGCAGAGGACTTTTGAGTACTCTAATTTTCATGAGATCAAATCAAAGAAAGCAATTACTGGGGAAGATATAGGAAAGATAAGGAAGAAGACACTGTTTTAGCTAATGGAGCCTCTCCTTTGAGTTTAGGAAACGAACCTTGTTTAAACAATATTTTTATCATAATTTAAATAAATAAGACTGGAGGCATTTTTCGTAGTTTCAAATTTATAGGACACAAGTATTTTAGGTCTTAAAGAAGAACTCACAGAGAAAACTACCAAATATCTAACAGTTAAGCCTATGAAGCAGTTACTAGTACAATAAAAATCTGAAGCAAAATGAGATGTGATGCATAAACTAATTACATTTGTCTCCTTCTTTCAGCCACATGAGTTCTTAGATCCATTTTTTTTGTTTAAAAAAAAATGTGAAAACGTTTGTTTTCTCTTTTCCTGCCTACTGGTGGCTGTCTTGGAATATTTCAATAGAAGGAGTCCATTTACTAGTTAAGACACAGCTGTTGGATCATCTGGGGAGTTTATCTTCACATGTTTTTTTTTTTCTCTTAGTCTCTGGATCGTCACTTGCTGACTTCCCAAGTTTAATTCCTTCAATGCTTGAGAATAAAGAAATCAAAGGGTTCAGGTAAAGTTAAAATCAAAAGAGAGAATAGATATCACTGCCAGGCCTGATGGACAAAGCCTGCTTTTCCTTTTGACAGCCCCCCCACAAACAATCAGAACCTTTTCCCTGAAACACTGACCTGCCCATCACTCTCTGATAGGCTGAGTGCACATCCTGCCCTACCCGCCTAAGGCTTCCTGCAATGGGACGTGGATCGTGTCCTGCAACACCGTCACCCGATAGTGCTTCCTACAAACCACAGACTTGTTTCGTAAACTTTTCTCATGTTGAATCAGATCTGCTCACTGATTTGAACATTGGTTATGAGCTTGTATCTCACTATATTTCTTATGCTTTGTTCTTTTATGCAAACCCTTAAAATTGTGTTGTTTGTGTACACACGTGAAGTTTGGAAAACAAACAAACAAACACCTTGTGAGTTTTTGCTCAAAATGTGGCCTAAATATTCATTGGCATGTCTAGGTAAACAATGAAAAATAAAGATAATTTCTTAAAAATATCACAATATGAAAAATACTCTGATTTTCACCAGGTAGCATGTTATCAGCCAACCAGTCACACTCAAGGTCAAGGTCAAGAACACTGCTACAGATATGACTCATGTAACTCATTCCACTGGATGCTGCAGAAACAGCCATGTCCATAAAGCTATCACTTGCCAATTAGGGGGAAAGGGCTGTCATTCAATTCTGCCTTTCCTCTGAGTCCTGAGAGTTTTCTGATCCACAATTCATATATGAATGAGAATAATGTACAATGCTTTAGGTTGTGGAACCATAGCAGACTTACTAGTGAAAAATATAGTCTTGTATTTCAGGATTGGAAGCCACCAAGAACAACAGAACAGTTCAGGCAGGAAAACTGAGTGTCTAAATCTATCTGGAAATAGAGGAGGAATGAAAAAAACACATACACACACACAAAAACTATCCATGTTTCCCAGAAACAATGTTGTATCTTTATTTATCCCTCTCATATCTATTTTGTTAAGATTTGTATTCAGAATCTCACTGATTCTTTAATGCTTCCCCATGTCTGAATGTAAAGTCACTTTTTTCATTTGCCAACACTCAGTGTCATCCAATCAAAATCAAAAGTGAGATCGCAGTGGTTTTCCAAGAAAAGGTCAGACATAACTTTCAAATGTACCCAGGAACCTAGGAGAAACATCATCAAGTAGACCAAGCCTATATGAGCAACTGAATTTAATTCAACAAATATTGATTGAGGATCTACTATGTGCCAGAGGTTGGGCTAGACACTTGGGATATAAAAAGACCCAATCTGGGACTTCCCTGGTGGTCCAGTAGTTAAGACACCAGGCTTCCACTGCAGGGGGCATGGGTTCGATCCCTGGTCGTGGAACTAAGATCCCACATGCCATGCAGTGCAGACAAAAAATAGAAATTAAAAAAAAAGACCCAATCCTTTCAGGAGCATTCAGACTCATGTCAAAGATTTGCATTACCAGTGAACTCTTCTGAGATTTTGTGCAAACATCCATGAGGTCTCAGCTTCTAGAGAACAACATAAGATCATGCAGATGAGCTTGGAAGGCAGTGGTCCCAATCTTGATTCTGTCATTAATCTATTCTGTGACTTCAGGCAAGTTACTCTCTACAAAATTATTTCCAGAAAATAATGGTTTTGTTACGGTCCAGGAAGATTCCACATGCGGCAGAGCAGCTAAGCCCGTGCATCACAACTACTGAGGCCCACACGCCTAAAGCCTGTGCTTCACAATAAGAGAAGCCACCGCGATGAGAAGCCTGTGCACAGCAATGAAGAGCAGCAGCCACGTATCTCAGCTCGGGAAAGCTCATGCGCAGCAACGAAGACTCAGTGCAGCCGAAAATAAACTAATCAATTTTTTAAAACCTTTAAAAAAATAAAAGAGATTGCATACAAAAAGCACCCAGCACTCTGTCTGGTACGTGGTAGGCTTTTAATAGATGCAAGTTCTCTCCTCTTAAATTATCAGACACTTCACAAACCGCCATTCATACATGGGTAAGAATGTGGATAATGTATGGGGAATAATGGAGTAAAGAATGCTAGTGATCTTACACTGGGAAGTTAGACTCACTCCTATATTTTTTTTACCTGTTTATTGGCAAAATTGTTTAAAAAAAAAAAAAAAAAAGCTATCTGATGAAACCTCTTGCCTTAGCTACAGCCTACTTTTCTGTTTAGTCCTCTATATTCTAGAAGTTAATGTATCTTTTGTTAGCAGTTTTGTCAGAAATTTCTAAGGAAACAGCTCCAAAGAACAAAAATGAGAGTCATTTGTATACATTGCATCTATGCCACTGAAGTCCCACCTCCAGCTAGTGATGGCTCTGGTCCTCTGTGTCAGTCCCCAGGAGTTTGCTGGGCTTTTATGGGCTTTGCAGGAGCAGAACTGGTGCCTCCAGGCACACTTGGTTCACTCACTCACACACCTCCAAACGTGTTCTCAGCTAAAGCTTATTGTCTGTCCCAGAGCGGGCCAGAAAACAGAGGCATTTCCTAATAACATGTCAAAGAAGGGAGAAAGCGCCGTCCTGCCTCCATAGGAATGTAATGGACAAACATTAGAATAATGACTAAACGAGGAGCTTTTAGCTATGAAACAGTATATGATGGTCTTTTTTTTTTTTTTTTCAAGTCAGAGAGATTATTAGAAAAAAACTTTTAAGTTTTAGCTGGTATGGTTTGACGATGCATGATTGCCTTGCTTAGTCATCTAAGGAATGGTGTATCTTTGATTCAATTCCCTGAAATATTTTAAATTCTAGTATTGCAAGTGCTGATTTAATCTCCAGTAATTTTTTCCTTTTAAGGAAGTGGTCCGATGGAGTTTCAAAAGTGTGGGCTTTGAAGGCAAACCAGAATTCAAACTCCTTAATCACCTACTATTTAGCCCCAGGCAGACGACTTCACGTCTCTGTGCCTCCATCCCCTCATGTGTGAAATGGGAGTACCACCTACCTCCCAGGGCAGTGTGAGGTCAAAATGGGAAGACATACATAAACATATAGCACAGTTTCTAGCAGAAAGAGGAAACTCAATAGATAGAAATTCTTACATCGTTTAAAAGAACAAAAATTTACAAAGTGGGAGTTGGATATGACTTTTGGTTTCTCTGGTTGTACTTTTTTTGTGCCAAAGAAAACACAAGGTCCATTAATAGACATTGAGCATGATTATATTTACAGGTGACCAGTTTGACTATAAAACAATCCTTATAATATGGACAAAATGTTGTAAAAAATGACTATAGAAGAAGACAGTGTCCCTAGGGTACTAATGATAGAAGACCAGGGACATTTAAATAAGTGTTGGTTGCCAAGTCGTGTCCAACTCTTTGCAACCCCGTGGACTGTAGCCTGTCAGGCTCCTCTGTCCATGGGATTCTCCAGGCAGGAATACTGGAGTGGGTTGCTATTTCCTTCTCCAGGGGAATCTTCCTGATCCAGGGATGGAATTAGTGTCTCCTGCATTGTAGGTAGATTCTTTACTGTCTGAGCCACTGGAAAGCAGAACTGTCTTTTCTGTATGTAAAGTAAAATGCTCCTCAGCCTAGCCAGAGAGAACCAATCTATCAAGCTTTCCTAGAGGTAGTGATAATACAACCCCAGTTATTTGGTTAACAAACAAAACTTGATATCCTGTCAAGTTTTCATGAATTCCATTCATACCCTGTAAATTCTATCCGCAGATATTTCCAGTGGCCCTTCCCCCTGTAATATTAGATCCTTTCTGGCCACTGACAGCAAATGTGGAGAATCCAGGGGAGCCTTTGTAAATAAATGATCCTAAAATAGATTCTGTTCTCCCAAATTATGCTTGACAATGCATATGCTAAAAAGGTGTTTATTAAGTATTCCTTGGGCCGGGCGTTGGGAATGGCTTCTGGGGCTTCCCTGGCAGTCCAGTGGTTAAGATTCCATGCTTCCACTGCAGGGGGCACTGGTTCAATCTCTGCTCAGGAAATAAGAGCTGATGAGGGCTTCCCCCGTGGCTCAGATGGTAAAGAATCTGCTACAAGGCAGAAAACTCCAGGTGTGATACCTGAAAAGGGAAGATCCTTTGGAGAAGGGAATGGCTACCCATTCTTGCCTGGAGAACATGACTGAGTAACACATGAGCTATGCCAGGTGGTCAAAATTAAAAAATTTTTAAATGGCTTCATAGCCAAAGAAGTTTAAGAAGCAATGAATTAAACATCCAAGTTCCTCTCCTGCATGCTTCAAAGAACCTCCCATATACAAAGGCACAGCTCCACAAAGACAATATAAATGATATTGTTCAGATCTAATTTTGGCTTCATATCATCAAGGATTCCTTAACCATATCAACCCAGAATGATCTCCCCATTTATCATTTAGTTTTGTTAGTGATTATTCCTGGAGAAGGCAATGGCAGCCCACTCCAGTACTCTCGCCTGGAAAATCCCATGGACGGAGGAGCCTGGTAGGCTGCAGTCCGTGGGATCACTAAGAGTCAGACACGACTGGGTGACTTCCCTTTCACTTTTCACTTTCATGCACTGGAGAAGGAAATGGCAACCCACTCCAGTGTTCTTGCCTGGAGAATCCCAGGGACAGGGGAGCCTGGTGGGCTGCCGTCTATGGGGTCACATAGAGTCAGACATGACTGAAGTGACTTAGCAGTAGCTTAGCAGTGATTATTAGTTATTTATTATTATTGATAAGTGTATGTCTTTTCTGTCCAACTTGAGATATAATATAACATTGTGGTTAACTTGTTTGAGCTTGTGGCTTGAATTTACCACTTACTCAGTGTCTGACAACAAAGGTCCAACAAAATTTCGTCTATTCAAAGCTGTGGTTTTTCTAGTAGTCATGTATGACTGTGAGAGTTGGACCATAAATAAAGCTGAGCACCGAAGAATTGATGCTTTTGAACTGTGATGTTTGAGAAGATTCTTGAGAGTCCCTTGGACTGCAAGGAGATCAAACCAGTCCATCCTAAAGGAGACCAGTCCTGAGTATTCATTGCAAGGACAGATGCTGAAGCTGAAACTCTAATACTTTGGCTACCTGGTGTGAAGAACTGACTGCTGGGAAAGATTGAAGGCAGGAGGAGACAGAGGATGAGATGTTTGGATGGCATCACTGACACGACGGACACGAGTTTGAGCAGACTCTGGAGTTGGTGATGGACAGGGAAGCCCGGTGTGCTGCAATCCATGGAGCTGTAAAGAGTCGGACACGAGTGAGCGACTAAACTGACTGAGATGTCTGACCTCAGGCAAGTTTCTAAACTTTTTGTGCCTCGGTTTCTTCATTGGTAAAATAATGATTAAAAAAATATTACCTATTCCATAGAGCTTTTGAAGATGGAAAGAGTTCATACATATAAAGCACTTGAAAGCCTGGCACACGGAAAGCACTCACTAAATATTAGCAAGAACCAACATGTCCCTCACCCCTTGACCCATAAGCTCCTTGATAACAGGAGTAGCTATCCTTTCTAGTATATTCTCCAACGTATAGTACAGAAAGCACAAAACAAATACTTCTTAAATGAAAGAACACAATTTTTATTGATAAATTGAAAATCATACCAGAACAATAATGTTACTATTTAAATCTGAACAAACATGTTCCAACTGGAACAATAAATGTCCTATAATTTGAATACCGATGTTGCTTTTCAATTTTGCTGAATTTCTATCCGGTAGACTTACATTGTCTCTAAGAAAAAGATTTAGGAAGACAACATGTTTTCTCCTCCCAGTTTATAAGCCTACTCTTTTGAGTGGTGACAGCAAAGATAATTCCCCTAAAAAAGTTGATGCCCAAAGATTTCTAGTTTTTTCTTTCATCCAAATAGAAGAGAAACCTATAGGACCACTAAATTGCTTCCTTTGCAGAGGTAATAAAAGTCCCCTATTGTAACAGACAATCCAAGAAAAGGCAGACATAAATCGCAACACTCATCTTTAAAAAGGAACATGAGAGCAGCAGACGAATCTCCTATTTTATCTTTGTATCAAGCACTTGCAATCCCATTTTACCAACTCCTGCTTTCTCGTCCCAGGAAGCAATTACATGTGCATTTTTTAAGTTGTCAGCAAAGTAAAGCCTAAGGGATCAAAATGAAGGGTTGTTTCTTAGGGTTATTTATCCCTTCCCACTTCCCACTGTTATATTTTTGTTTGGACCTTTCTAAGCAAAGAGTCAGACTTGACATATCAATGGACTTTCATCCACACTTGAATAAAAATAACTTACAAATGAAAATAAAATGCCAAGTGTCATATATTAGCATAAGTGAGAAATGTGTTCTAGAATTACAGATGAGTTTTCAAGCGTTAACCTGACTGACTTGGGGAAGAACAAAAAGTTCAGATGTATCTTTCAATCCTTGGGTTATGAAACATGCTGTGAAATAGTTCTTAGGTGCTACTACTAACTTTCTTTTTTCCTTTTCTTTTCTTAAATTGGAGTATAATTGCTTTAGGCTTCCCAGGTGGCTCATTGGTAAAGAATCCGCCTGCCAGTGCAGGAGACACAGGAGACGTGGGTTTGATCCTTGGGTCAGAGAGACCCAAGGAGAAGAAAATGGAAACTCATTCCAATATTCTTGTCTGGGAAATCCCATGGACAGAGGAGCCTGGCACACAGACAACTGAGCATGTACACGCACACACACACAATTGCTTCACAGTGTTGTGTTAGTTTCTGCTGCACTTCAAAGTGAGTCAGCTATATATATATACATATGTCCCTTCCCTCTTGGACCTTCCACCCCAAACCCCTCATCCCACCAATCTAACTCATCACAGACCACCGAGTTGAGCTTCCTTTGCTTTATACCAGGTTCCTGCCAGCTATTTTACACACAGTAGTGTATATATGTCAATCCTAACCTCCCAGGTTGTCCCATCCTCCTCCTACCACTTGTAGAAAGTGATCTTTGAGGCTTAATTTTGTTTCAGAAACAATAATAATAGAGCCTATTTTGTAACTTTGGAGTGAGGATTAGAGCTAATATACTCGCAGTGCTTTGTACAGTATTTGACACTTAAAAGTCATGTCCGACTCTTGGCAACCTGTCCATGGGATTTTCCCGGCAAGAATACTGGAGTGGGTCGCCATTTCCTTCTCCAGGCAATCTTCCCAACCCAGGGGTCGAAATTGGTTCTCCTGCATCACAGGTGGATTCTTTACCACTGAGCCACCAGGAAAGCCCCCTTTTTAATTCTTCTTCTAACTCAAATGAGGCTGGTGATGGAGACAGGAGGCCAGGAGGAGAAATGGTGAGGGAAGTGAGCTTGTATTGGTTTTTTAACATTCGAAGTGAAATAAGCTTTTAAGGAAGAATAACCAGGCTGAAACCAAGGTACTCCTCCCCTGCTATATCAGTGTCCTGAGGCTGCTCTAACAGGTCACCACAAACTGAGTGGCTTCACACCACAAAACTCCATTCTCTCCCAGATATGGAGGCTGAAGTCTGAAACCAAGGTGCCATCAGAGCCATGCTCCCTCCAAAGGCTCCAGGGAAGAAGGCTTTCTTGCCTCTTCTAGTGTCTGGGAGTTTCCAGGTGTTCCTTGGGAAACCAGTCATGAGGTCAGGATCCACCCTAATCTAGTCTGACCCCATGTTAACTAGTTATATCTACAACAATTATTTCCAAGGAAAGTCACTTTCTGAGGTTCTAGGTGAACAAGAATATTGCGAGGATGGGAGTTCTATTCAGTTCAGAATAACTTGACACTGTGCACCAACCCACTCTGTGCGTTACCTCCCATGGCATCAATCCCATCACTTACACACACACACACACACACACACACACAGTATATACACATCTTCCGGATTCCCCCTGAGTGAGGCTACTGGCACAGAATGCTTTAGGTTTGAGATAGGGTTGTTTTGCATATTTGGAGGGAAAATCTGGAGAAAAATTTTACAGGAAGGAAGATCGAAAGCACATCTTTGTGCCTTTCTTCTATCTTCTTCACTTACTAATTCAGATCTGTCTCAGAAAAAAAAAAAAAAAATTCTTGAAAATCTCTCTGGCATCTGCCATCTGGAGATGACAATGTGTGCCTTATTCCACATTTCAGCTTCTTCACTCTCTCATCATCACTAATCTTCCAGACACTCCAATCCATTTATTCACTCGTATTTTGGAAGCAAAACAACAGATCCAGGAGGGTTGGCCACAGGTGTGAGTAGCTTCAGGACGTGGATAAGAAGGTTCGTGTAGATGAAGAACAAAAAGGACCTGGTGGCAGATGAGGTCTCAACTTCGTGCTTCAGTCATGACCTGCAGAATGAAGGCAGGACTTGTGGTGAGAAGCCCAGTGCCTCTCCAGTAACTGACACAGAGAATATGGAACATCAAATGATGGCAAAGGACTCATGGTCTAGAAGTGGCAATAAGATGTAAGAGGACACCAATCCTATTTCCCAATCCTGACATGAAGGACAGTTGATGATAAATGGCCTCCATTTGAGAGGCATCTTGAAAGCAGAGTCTTGCTGGAGGCAGGGGTGGGCAGTTTTCTATTGAAGCATGAAGGATAGAGGAGTGTCAGTTGTGGAGCTAGTGGGTGTAGTTGTGTGTCTACCCTGTTCCAGAAGCTCCAGAGAATGTAATACAAGGATCAGAAAGGAGGACTCTAGTGAAAGGTTAGATCAGAATAACATGGAGTATGAGGCTATAGAAAAAGACAGTAAATGGAGGAAGCATTATTCTTAAGTGGTAAACCAGGTGGGGTATGGTAGGTTACGCTGGGCATTTGATTGCCCAGAAAACTAGTCCCAACATTCCCTCTGTGTCTGGAAGGAGACATTCAGAGATTTACAAAGTACGTACTTTCAAGCCATGGGGAAAGAGGAACTCTGAGCTTTTGAAAGAAGTGACTTATGGTTTGGATTGACTGTGATGGGCCCAAGGAGGTTCTGGGCATCAGTAACTTGCACTTGCCCCCAGAGAGTGGTTAGGGGCTCCCAACCCAGACAGCCTTGGCTGGGAGGGCTGGTGGGAGCAGGCTCTTTGAGAAGCAGCAATATCCAGAAGATCTCAGCATACAACCAGCTCAGCTTCTCCTCTGGGGACTCCAAGCCCAGCAATACTACTGTTCTAGATTCTATGTGCAGTCTAGAGGCAGAGATAGGGTCTATAGCTAGCACTTTTTAAGTGTCCTTTTTACTGTGTCTGCAGAGGTCAACTGTGACCCCAGGCAGCTAGCTGTAACAGGAAGGCTCATCAAATATGCCAGTTTTCCGGATGAAATGGAGAACTAATAAGTCTGAAAAATAGAAAGGAATTTACCCCTGACCAACCAAATGGGCTACTCTTTAATAATGGAGAACATTATGTAGCAGCAAAGACTAAAAATGCATACTAAAAGGTAAATGATTTTTGATCAGTCAGTTCAGTTCAGTTCAGTCGCTCAGTCCTGTTCGATTCTTTGCGACCCCATGAATCACAGCACGCCAGGCCTCCCTGTCCATCACCAACTCCCGGAGTTCACGCTGACTCATGTCCATCAAGGCAGCAATGCCATCCAGCCATCTCATCCTTTGTCGTCCCCTTCTCCTCCTGCCCCCAATCCCTCCCAGAATCAGAGTCTTTTCCAATGAGTCAACTCTTCGCATGAGGTGGCCAAAGTACTGGAGTTTCAGCTTTAGCATCATTCCTTCCAAAGAAATCCCAGGGCTGATCTCCATCAGAATGGACTGGTTGGATCTCCTTGCAGTCCAAGGGACTCTCAAGAGTCTTCTCCAACACCACAGCTCAAAAGCATCAATTCTTCAGGGCTCAGCTTTCTTCACAGTCCAACTCTCACATCCATACATGACCACTGGAAAAACCATAGCTTTGATTAGACAGACCTTTGTTGGCAAAGTAATGTCTCTGCTTTTGAATATGCTATCTAGGTTGGTCATAACTTTTCTTCCAAGGAGTAAGCGTCTTTTAATTTCATGGCTGCAGTCACCATCTGCAGTGATTTTGGAGCCCAAAAAATTACACATTGGAAATGCAAGCAATCTCTTTGTAAAGTATAAATCAAACAACATCCAGAATTTAATCTCAATTCTAACTCAGTTCACGGAGAAAAAGAGGCCCAGAAATCAGCAAGAAAAAAAGACTTCACTCAAGCCCTCTTTCATCTAATCAGAGTTGGCTCTCAAAAAGCAATGGAGAACACGGACAGAAAGAGATCACTTAGACACTGTTGTGTAGTGATTTCTTATTAACATTTAAGTTAAGAAAGAGACGATTCTTAGAATTTGAGAACTTGCTAGAAAATAAAGTATCTCTTTTCCCCTGAAACTGACCTTGCTGCCCAGAAGCCTCCAAGCCTTCCTGGAATTTTTATTTAGAATTCTAAAGAGTTCAATAAAGATTTTTAAAGGCAATCTCATCTTCTGCTAACATGATGTGCAGAGGCCTTCTTCCTCCTAGAATTACAGGATCTATAATCCAATATTCTTTAGAAATGAAGAGGTTATATGGCGATTCTACTATCAACAAGCACCAATTTCAACCGGAACGTAACTTTGAAATCAAAACTCAAGTCAGTAAACATTAAACTGAAACACACAATGTATTGAAGTTATACTAGGACAATGGTTAGTCCAAGAAAGCATTGGTCCAAGAAAAATAGAGGATGGCTTGGTTTAAGTGGTCGCTGCAACTTCTCAGAGACTCACCCAAAGAATGCAATATTTGGGATGTTACTCTTCTCTTCCCCTCAAACTTCCACCTCTACTATGATTAACCAGCAGTTGTCTACTAAGCCACTGATTTCTAGTGGTGATCAGTGGAGAAACAGCATAGAAGAGTGGTTAAAGGAACATTGCCTGAACTGGAGTTCTGGCTTGGCCACTTAGTAGCTGTTTATCCCTTGGAGGGTTTCTCAGTCTCTTTGTGTCCCTGTTACATCAGTGAGGTAATAATAGCACCACTCATGGGGTTCTTAAAAAGATCAAATGAGTTGGAACAGTGTGCCACATAGTAGCAGCTTAATAAGTTTTTAAATTGCTAAATGGTCATATGAACAGGAAACATGAAAACACAGTCTCCTGACTTTTCTCACCTTGCTCAGAATGCAAGGAGGGTTACTCTAGGCAATACTGTCAGTATATATTTCAGTTTTTGCTTCCATGGTAGCTGTTGCAAGATTGCTGTCATAACTTTGGAGGTCATGTTCCCAGACACAGTGTTCCCTGAAACTGTCTCATTCACCAATTTAAGCCCAGAATATATCCACACTTCTGGCAGATAATAGGTCCTCCAAGAATGATTGTTCAACAAAATGAACCTTAGATGAAATAGTTATAGAAGACTTAAGGCTATCAAAAGGAGAGAGAATGCAAAAAAATGGAAATATCCAGGAGCGGCCAATCAAAGAGTGGGCAGAATGGCCTGTAAACCAACACCTGGGAAGTGGAACTCCAGTTCATCTTTCCAATATCTGCTACCCAATCATGGTCCCATCATGATTACCATCATTTGTCCATGCTGATAAAGGATAATAACTAAGCTGCTTAAAATAGAGGCATGGAAGTTACCAGGGGGACTTCTCTGGCAGTCTACTGATTAAGACTCCATGCTTGGCACTAGGGGTAAAGAACCTGCCTGCCAGTGCAAAAGACGTAAGGGATATGGGTTCAATCCCTAGGTCAGGAAGATTCCCAGGAAGACGTGGCATGGCATGGCAACCCCCTCCAATATTCTTGCCTGGAGATTCCTATAGACTGAGGAGCCTGGCAGGCTACAGTCTGCAGGGTCACAAAGAGTCATACACAACTGAAGCAACTTAGCATGCACACACTTTTCCACTGCAAGGGGTGCAGTTCAGTCCCTGGTTGGGGATCTAAGATCTCACATGCTGAGCAGCATGGCCAAAAGATTTTTTTTTTCTTAAGTTTCTAGGAATAAATGAGACAAACTTCCAAAATTTTCATGAGATGGGAGCAAAAGCACATTTGGAAGAGCCCCAAACAAGGCAGACAGCAACTGCCAAAGAGAATGACGCTCTCTCTGTCTTAATGAGGACTCTCTGCTTTCACTGGCAGAGGTACTCTTCACAAAGCTCCAGGAAGAATTCCTTCATCTATCCCCCAGTTCTCGCCTCATGCTCTTCCCTGATTTCTTCTCCACTTCCTAAAATTTTTTTGTGTGTGGTCATATTTCAGACTTTTTTAAATTGAAGTATAGTTGATTTACAATGTTTTCTTAGTTTCAGGTGTATCCTAATTTGTTTAAATGCCTTTTTTTTATCTTAAGAGCTTTTGCATCTCAATACTGCAAGTATTCATCTCCCAATCATGTAGAAAATACATAAAGGAAGAATAATCATCAGAGGCTTGCACAACTTATGGAAAGAAAATGACAAAGAATTACTTCCTAAACCAGATTCAATAGGACTCCAGGGCTTGTTCACCGTCTTGGGTTAAATAAACTATGTTGACTAAGGGAATCATAAGAGCTTATCAAAACATAATCAGAAATAACAATTTAGGCATAGGAACAGTAAAAAACTTACCTTCTCCTCATCCAGGAAACTGAGACCTTTTTCTCTTCTTATATCTATTTTATGATAGCTGGCACAGATCAATTAAGGTTGCAATAAAACTAGAATCTCATTATTTAAAAACTGCTTCAGGGGGACTTTCCTGGCAGTCCAGTGGTTAAGACTTTGCCTTCAAATACAGGGGTGAGAGTTCGATCTCTGGTTGGAGACCTAAGACACCATGTGCCTCATGGCCCAAAAAAAAAAAAATAAATAAAATAAAAAAAGAAACAATATTATAAAAAATTCAACAAATACTTTAATAATGGTCACATCAAAAGAAAAACAACTTTAAAAACAAAACAAAAACCTCCTCAGAGACTTCCCTGGTGGTCCAGTGCTTAAGACTGGACTCCATGCTCCCAATGCAGGGGCCCTGGGTTCAATCCTTGTCAGGGAACTAGATCCTGCAGGTTACAACTAAGTGTGCACATGCCGCACTAAGATCCAAGGCAGCCAGGGGAAAAAAAACCTCCCCAAAAGATCCTAAAGTTCTGTCTGCACTTTTCATGAACTCTTAAAAATCACTGGAGTCTGACTTCTATCTTAAAAGTGCTCATGAAACTTCTCATCTTTCCAAATTCAGATGGCATAGTTATTTTTATCTCACATGTCATTATTATTTGCAACTCACTATTTCTTCCTTTGAACACTCTTTTTTGCATCATATTCTCTTGACTTCACTCCCTGCATCTGCTAGCCATTCCTTTGTAGAGTGACCATCCCTATTTGCTCAGGAGCCTCCTAATTTTAAGGGGCTTCCCTGATAGCTCAGTTGGTAAAGAATGTGGGAGACCCTGGTTTGATTCCTGGGTCAGGAAGATCTGCTGGAGAAGGGAAAGGCTACCCACTCCAGTATTCTGGGCTGGAGAATTCCATGGACTGTATAGTCCATGGGGGTTACAAAAAGTCGGACACTTTCACTTTCTCCTAGTTTTAGCACTGAAAATGCCACATATCAAAAAACCCCTCACATCAGAGCAAGCTGGGATGGTTGATCACCCCAGTCTTCAGTCTCCTTTGAAGTCTCCAAGTCTTCCACTCACTACTAAAATGCCAGTGTCCCAAGGGTGCCATCCTTGGCCTTCTGACCCTTTCACCTATAAAGCCTCATTGGTGACCTCATTCAACTCAAGACTTTAAAAACTACTGATACATTTGGAGGGTGGTTACCAAATCCATTCCTCCTCCAAACCTAAACTGCCAATATAGCCTAATGTATCAAAACAGAACACATCTTCTCCATAAAATTGGCTTTTTATTTGGCATCTTGGTAAATGACCAAGGTGTCCATCTACCTAGTCATCCAAAGCAAAACAAATCTGGAAGCCTCTGAAATTTCCTCTTTCTCTCTCACTCCTACTGATTTCACCTTCTAGATATTTAAATTCTGTCATTCTTCTTTTCTCATATAAAGCTTTTGTTCAGGCTTCCTAATTTCCCATCTGAAACATTACAATCCAGTCTGTCAATACAATCAGATCAGATCAGTCGCTCAGTCGTGTCCGACTCTTTGCGACCCCATGAACCGCAGCACGCCAGGCCTCCCTGTCCATCACCAGCTCCCGGAGGTCACTCAGACTCGCATCCATCGAGTCAGTGATGCCATCCAGCCATCTCATCCTCTGTCGTCCCCTTCTCCTCCTGCCCTCAATCCCTCCCAGCATCAGAGTCTTCTCCAATGAGTCAACTCTTCGCATGAGGTGGCCAAAATATTGGAGTTTCAGCTTTAGCATCATTCCTTCCAAAGAAATTCCAGGATTGATCTCCTTCAGAATGGACTGGTTGGATCTCCTTGCAGTCCAAGGGACTCTCAAGAGTCTTCTCCAACACCACAGTTCAAAAGCATCAATTCTTCGGCGCTCAGCCTTCTTCACAGTCCAACTCTCACATCCATACATGACCACAGGAAAGACCATAGCCTTGACTAGGCGAACCTTTGTTGGTAAAGTAATGTCTCTGCTTTTGAATATGCTATCTAGGTTGGTCATAACTTTCCTTCCAAGGAGCAAGCGTCTTTTAATTTCATGGCTGCAGTCACCATCTGCAGTGATTTTGGAGCCCAGAAAAACAAAGTCTGACACTGTTTCCACTGTTTCCCCATCTATTTCCCATGCAGTGATGGGACCAGATGCCATGATCTTCGTTTTCTGAATGTTGAGCTTTAAGCCAACCTTTTCACTCTCCACTTTCACTTTCATCAAGAGGCTTTTTAGCCCCTCCTCACTTTCTGCCATAAGAGTGGTGTCATCTGCATATCTGAGGTTATTGATATTTCTCCCGGCAATCTTGATTCCAACTTCTGTTTCTTCCAGTCCAGCATTTCTCATGATGTACTCTGCATATAAGTTAAATAAACATGGTGACAATATGCAGCCTTGACGTACTCCTTTTCCTATTTGGAACCAGTCTGTTGTTCCATGTCCAGTTCTAACTGTTGCTTCCTGACCTGCATACAGATTTCTTAAGAGGCAGATCAGGTGGTCTGGTATTCCCATCTCTTTCAGAATTTTCCATAGTTCATTGTGATCCACACAGTCAAAGGCTTTGGCATAGTCAATAAAGCAGAAATAGATGTTTTTCTGGAACTCTCTTGCTTTTTCCATGATCCAGCGGATGTTGGCAATTTGATCTCTGGTTCCTCTGCCTTTTCTAAAACCAGCTTGAACATCAGGAAGTTCACGGTTCACATATTGCTGAAGCCTGGCTTGGAGAATTTTGAGCATTACTTTACTCAATACAATTGTCAATACAATAGTCTTTCTAAAATACTAAGCTAACTAACCTTTTTGCAGTCATTTAATGGTCTCCCCTGTGACTTTTCAAAGAAAAATCCAACTCTTTTTTTTTTAATATTTATGTATTTGGCTGTGCCAGGTCTTGGCTGCAGCATGTGGGATCTAGTTCCCTGACCAGGTATCAAACCCAGGCCCTCTCCATTGGGAGAATAGAGTTTAGCCACTGGGCCACCAGGGAAGTCCCAAAATCTCAACTCTTTAGAACGCTAAGATCTTCATACTGTGAACTCTGCCAATCTCTACAGTCTTCTCACAATTACTGTCCCATTCTCCCTCTTGCCTCCCCCTCACACAGTCTTGAGTGACGCTTGCTGGTTTCTGAAGACCGCGTGTCATTTCTCACCTATGAGCCCTCCCACCTGCAGTTTCCTCCAATGGGAATGCTCATTCTCCACCTCACCATTTCTGGACTAGTTGAACCAATTCTGTTTGATTGGCTGCCCTCCATCAGACAACTATCTCACCCTCTACCACGGCACTTACAATTCAGGATTCTCACCATTGGCAATGTTTATGTTTCACTGACTGGACTTTGAGCAATTTAGGAATACAGTCTGCATGTTATTTGCTGTTACAAAACCGAACACCTAAAAAAACTGTGCTCAATAAAAGTTTATCAATGAATAGGCAAATGATTTAATACCCAGAAACAAGATAAGATGGCTTTAATGGCTTCATGATCTTTATTCATTTAATTTGGTGCTTCCATATTTGCCCACATTTCAGAAGTGAAAGAACTTTCTGGAGTTGTAAGAAGGAGACCAAGTTTCCCACCAATGAGAAAAGGTAAGTGCCAGAACTTAGTTGAAAATATCTATGAATTTATAAATGGGTTGTGAGGGTTTTTACAAGAGCTTAGTCAGTAAATAGTAAAACAATAAAGCAATCATTGTATGACTAAGTGTGCTTAGTACTCAGTCGTGTCTTACTCTTTGCAACCCCATGGACTATAGCCCACCAGTCTTCTCTGTCCATGTGATTCTCCAGGCAAGAATACTGGAGTGGGTAGCCATTCCCTTCTCCAGGGGATCTTCCTGACCCAGGATCGAATCCGAGTATCCTGCATTGCAGGTAGATTCTTTACCGTCTGAGCCACAAGGGAAGCCCTGCATGACGGTTCAGTTCAGTTCAGTTCAGTCACTCAGTAGTGTCCAACTCTTTGCGACCCCTTGAATCACAGCATGCCAGGCCTCCCTGTCCATCACCAACTCCCGAAGTTCACTCAAACTCACGTCCATCGAGTCAGTGATGCCATCCAGCCACCTCATCCTCTGTCGTCCCCTTCTCCTCCTGCCCCCAATCCCTCCCAGCATCAGAGTCTTTTCCAATGAGTCAACTCTTCACATGAAGTGGCCAAAGTACTGGAGTTTCCGCTTTAGCATCAGTCCTTCCAGTGAACACCCAGGACTGATCTCCTTTAGGGTGGACTGGTTGGATCTCCTTGCAGTCCAAGGGACTCTCAAGAGTCCTCTCCAACACCATAGTTCAAAAGCATCAATTCTTCGGAGCTCAGCTTTCTTCACAGTCCAACTCTCACATCCATACGTGACCACTGGAAAAACCATAGCCTTGACTAGACGGACCTTTGTTGGCAAAGTAATGTCTCTGCTTTTCAATATACTATCAGTATGGCCTGCCAAAAAGCCACAACAAGCCCAACTTGAAAGTCTAACCATGTTCAAAGGGCAATGGTCCCACTGGAGCGCTCAGGACATTGTATGATTATACTTAGGGCACCCGGCTATGCTTTCTGGTTTTGTCTCTCTCTGTGTGTCTTTTCGCCTCTCAGTCCTCTCCCATTTGTCAGATACCCTGAAAACTAGCTTTGCCCACTGACTAGTTGTCTGTTAATTCTGGTCATGGCTGTGATGCAGTCATTAGTTCTATTTGGGAAGCTCAGCACTTCAAACTCTCCCTTTACCTTTACCTGGAAACTTCTGTAGTTTCTACATGTGTGTGTGCATGTTAAATCGCTCCAGTCATGTCTGACTCTGTGCAACACTATGAACTAGGAGCCCGCAAGGCTCCTCTGTCCATGGGGTTCCCTGGGCAAGAATACTGGCATGGGTTGCCATGCCTTCCTCCAGGGGATCTTCCCAACCCAGGGATCAAACCCGCATCTCCTGCATTGCCAGACGGATTCTTTAACACTAGCACTACCTGGGAAGTCTTATTACCAACTGGGTCTAGTTTTCATGATTATATGATAGTGCGTTATCTCTTTTACAAAATGTGTTTCATAAATACAGATTTCCCTCACAGGGAATTTCTTGTATATTTTCTCTGCTTTGCTGCCCTTTGGTCTGTTTTGGATTCTCAGATTGGTAGCTTGGCTAAACCTCATCCCCCATGGCCACCCTCCTTCCATCAACTGCTGAGAGCTCCAAGTAATGAGGCCTTATAGCTGATGAAGCATTCCAATTTCCCCCTGTCAGTTCTTACATTCCTATGGTAACAAAAATATCTTGATTTCTTTCTCTTTGCTTTATCTTTTAGGAGGTTTGGGGGTGAATCACAATCAACATGAGTTCACTCTTTTTCCTTTAACAGGGCGCCTTTTTGATTTAAGCTTTGCTCCAGAAAAATAGAAAATAAGAGCTGGTAGGGATTGGGAGGCAGGCTTGGCAAGGACTCCCGTATAAGAAGATGGGGTCAGGAAGGGCAGTGTGATGGATGGAGAGCCCTGGAGAAGACTGTCCATCTTGGTCACACTTGTCTACTGGGGTATGCAGAGAGTGGCAGGGTGATCAACACCTCCTGCTTCACCCAGATCTGTCTTCATTTCAAAATGGAAAGTCCCACATTCTGGGAATCCCCTCAGTGTCAAGAAGACCCAGATGATTCATAGCTACCTTTTCTGTTTACTTGAGCCTTTTGAAATTACCTTCTTGGAGGGAGTGGAGTCAAAAAGGGGGTAGAATGACATATAATTATTATGGTTCTACCTCATACTTCGGGGCTTCCCTGGTGGCTCAGAGGTAAAGAATCCACCTAAAATGCCAGAGATGCGGGTTCGATCCCCTGTGTTGCGAAGATCCCCTGGAGAAGGAAGTGGCAGCCCACTCCGGTGTTCTTGCCTAGGAAATCCCATGGGCAGAGGAGCCTGGCAGGCTACAGTCCGTGGGGTCACAAGAGTTGGACACAACTCAGCAACTAAACAACAGCATCACCTCATGCTTCATAGTGCAGTTTGGAGGACAAATACAACTGTGACCATGAGAATACTTGGTAAACAGCAGAGAGCTTATAAATAGAATCATCATCATCATTATTCTAAATGACCCTTTATTGTCAATAGCTTCCCTTGTGGCTCAGCTGGTAAAGAATCTGCCCGCAATGCAGGAGACCTGGGTTCGATCCCTGGGTTGGGAAGATTCCCTGGAGAAGGGAAAGGCTACCCACTCCAGTATTCTGGCCTAGAGAATTCCATGGACTGTATAGTCCACGGGGTCGCAAAGAGTCGGACACGACTGAGCGACTTTCTCTCACTTCACATTGTCAATAGCAAAGTAGCACAGGGTTAGAGTGACCAAAGTCCTCACTCAGCGTAGAACTCTGGTTTTGTAATATTTTTTAAACTTCCAAGGAAACGATTACTCTTTTAAATTCTCTCATGTAAAATCCTGCCCAGGATTAATAATCCTTCTGACATCCACCACAGAGTCAGATAGCAAACCAACAAAACTAAACAGCTTTGACATCTGGTTTGCTCCTAAGACAAGAACACGTTTCTAAAATCACAACTTAGATACGTATCACAATGGAAATAAATAAATACATTCAGCAAAAGACTAGTGAAACCAGAAACAAACCACAGAAATGACCCTACGAGGTCACTGGGAAATATTTGGGGGACATAGAAAGAAATGAGGCCATATTAACTTGGTGCCCACTCAGAAATACTTGTGTAATTAATTGGGTGGGAAAAGTAATGATATGCTTCAGCCCCATACACATCTCAGAGACAGGCAGAAACATAGGGGACAGAGCTCCATTCCTGAAAAGAACACAGGAGGAGTAAGAAATGAAGGCACTACAGAAAGGACACAATCTGTCTTCGGGGCCAGACATGAGCTCAGACGGCGAGAGCAATTTAGAGCTATTGAAACAGGCCCCTTTGGCCAAAAGCAGCTCTGTGAACCTTCTCTGACTTTATGGAACACTCACGGGCAATCTGTAACAAGTACACAGCCTCTAGGAAACCTGAGTGCTTCAAACACCCGCACTGATTTTACAAAAATGACATAAACAAAAACTACCATCAGAAGCCCAGGGCCCCAGGGGGTTATTGCCAGCCACACTGTAATGAGAAGGTAACCTACACACCCACCGTCTCTATGTGGAGAAAAGGACTGACCCTGCTCCTGGGCCTTGTTTTGTCTATTTCAATTACATTTATGTGGACTGATGTGTTAATTTGCAAATAATGCCTTTGTTCCCTTTGCAACACTGAAAATTGTCATCACCTTTAGGTAGAGCAACTTTTATCAACCTCTGACAGAGCAGCAAACTGTTTCATACACACGCAGCCTTCAGCTAACTTTGGGAGTCGGTACTGCTGCCAAAACCCTTACAGAACATGGAAAATGAGGTCAAGAGCCAGGCCAATGAGTCAGTGAGTGGGGACACCTGCTCCTCCCCCTCCACCACTTGTCTGCCTGTGGCAGTACCCTGGCAAGGCCCCTGCAACTGGATCTGGGCTAAGGACTGTCCAGAGAGTGAGGCAGAAAATTGCAATCACCCTATGCCCCAACCTCACACGGGCACATGCACGCAAACACACACCACCAGAACTGTCCACACTGCGGGGGTCTAACTAAGAGGCAGAGAAGGACTTCACTTGGGAGCTAGGACACAGCATCAGCCCAACGGATTGGCAGCTAATACAGCGGCAAGTTCGGAGAAGGCAATGGCAACCCACTCCAGTACTCTTGCCTGGAAAGTCCCATGGATGGAGGAGCCTGGTAGGCTACAGTCCATGGGGTCGCCAAGAGTCGGACACGACTGAGCGACCTCACTTTGACTTTTCACTTTCATGCATTGGAGAAGGAAATGACAACCCACTCCAGTGTTCTTGCCTGGAGAATCCCAGGGACGGGGGAGCCTGGTGGGCTGCCATCTATGGGGTCGCACAGAGTCGGACACGACTGAAGCAACTTAGCAGCAGCAGCAGCAGCACCAGTGGCAAGTTACACAGGGAAGCAGAGTGAGAATTCATGACAAAATTGACCCTCACAGAAATCCAGGGACCTGCATGTATGTTTGTGAGATCAGTCACTTTAGTCATATCTGACGGAAGTCCAGCTGAGCTATTTCAAATCCTGAAAGATGATGCTGTGAAAGTGCTGCACTCAATATGCCAGCAAATTTGGAAAACTCAGCAGTGGCCACAGGACTGGAAAAGGTCAGTTTTCATTCCAATCCCAAAGAAAGAGAATGCCAAAGAATGCTCAAACTACCATAGAACTGTACTCATTTCACATGCTAGTAAAGTAAAGCTCACAATTTCCTAAGCCAGACTTCAACAATACGTGAACCGTGAACTTCCAGATGTTCAAGCTGGTTTTAGAAAAGGCAGAAGAACCAGAGATCAAATTGCCAACATCCGTTGGATCATCAAAAAAGCAGGAGAGTTCCAGAAAAAAAACATCTGTTTCTGCTTTATTGACTATGCCAAAGCCTTTGACTGTGTAGATCACAATAAACTGTGGAAAATTCTGAAAGAGATGGGAATACCAGACCACCTGACCTGCCTCTTGAGAAATCTGTATGCAGGTCAGGAAACAACAGTTAGAACTGGACATGGAACAATAGACTGGTTCCAAATAGGAAAAGGAGTACGTCAAGGCTATATATTGTCACTCTGTTTATTTAACTTATATGCAGAGTACATCATGAGAAATGCTGGGCTGGATGAAGCACAAGCTGGAATCAAGATTGCTGGGAGAAATATCAATAACCTCAGATATACACCACCCTTATGGCAGAAAGTGAAGAAGAACTAAAGAGCCTCTTGATGAAAGTGAAAGAGGAGAGTGAAAAAGTTGGCTTAAAGCTCAACATTCAGAAAACGAAGATCATGGCATCCGGTCCCATCACTTCATGGCAAATAGATGGGGAAACAGTGGAAACAGTGTCAGACTTTATTTTTCTGGGCTCCAAAATCACTGCAGATGGTGACTGCAGCCATGAAATTAAAAGACGCTTACTCCTTGGAAGGAAAGTTATGACCAACCTAGATAGCATATTAAAAAGCATAAACATTACTTTGCTAACAAAGGTCTGTCCAGTCAAGGCTATGGTTTTTCCAGTAGTCATGAATGGATGTGAGAGTTGGACTATAAAGCTGAGCACCGAAGAATTGATGCTTTTGAACTGTAGTGTTGGAGAAGATTCTTGAGAGTCCCTTAGACTTTAGGATCAGTCCATCCTAAAGGAAATCAGCCCTGGATGTTCTTTGGAAGGACTGATGTTGAAGCTGAAACTCCAATACTTTGGCCACCTGATGCAAAGAACTGATTCATTTGAAAAGACCCTGATACAGGGAAAGATTGAGGGCAGAAGGAGAAGGGGATGACAGAGGATGAGATGGTTGGATGGCATCACCAACTCAATGGACATGAATTTGGGTAAACCATGGAAGCTGGTGATGGACAGAGAGGCCTGGCGTGCTGCAGTCCAAGGGGTCACAAAGATTCGGACACTCCTGATCAACTGAACTGAACTGAACTGACTCTTTGCGACCCTATGGACTGTAGCCTGCCAGGCTCCTAGCTACTTAAAAAGGACCTAAAGTATGAAAGTGTCTCAGGCCTTATTGAGGTTCTCAGATAGCCTGCCCAGAATTTCAAGAACAGCATGATGATGGCAATGATGATAGCAGCTAACATTTGTTAAGCACTTCTCAACATACTGTTTTAAGAGCTCTGGATGAATTCATTCACAACAGCCCTGTGAATTGAGTGCTATGGTTTCTTCTAGTGTGAGAAAAGCGAAGATGAACCAAAGGGTTAAATCTTTGTCAGAGGCAGTAAAATAATACCAGCTGGCTCCAGAGCCTGACAGTGTTGGACGGCCCTTCAGAAGCTCCCTAAAGAATCCCCTTGCTTGAAGTCTCCAAAGCAGGCAAGTCTTTACATCGCCAGCCACCTCTGGTCATGAACTTCCTCGGTGTGAATGGGGGTACTATTACATATGCTTTTCTTGTCAGCAATTGCATTTCCAAAATTAAATCCACAGATGTGCATATAGACATTTTTTGGTGCAAGGTTGTAGTCTGTACAGGAAATAACTCAAATTACCATCAAGAGATAACTAGCTAAATACAGGATTAACCACCCAGGTCTCTGTCTATAAAACTGGCTGCTCTGCTCTGCCCCTCTGCTCCCTGCAGGATGGCACCCCACCCCAGTACTTTTGCCTGGAAAATTCCATGGACGGAGGATCCTGGTAGGCTCCAGTCCATGGGGTCGCTAAGAGTCGGACATGACTGAGCGACTTCACTTTCACTTTTCACTTTCATTCATTGGAGAAGGAAATGGCAACCCACTCCAGTATTCTTGCCTGGAGAATCCCAGGGACGGGGGAGCCTGGTGAGCTTCTGTCTATGGGGTCGCACAGAGTCAGACATGACTGAAGCGACTTAGCAGCAGCAGCAGCAGTACCTTGGTAGGAGTAAACTGTGCCCTTTTCTCTAAGTGAAAGCAGCCTCTGGGTAGGGTCCTTGCACAAACCACATACCATATGCAGCAGCCCTATGGCCAGGACGCAGTAAAGTGGAAAGAGGTGCATATACATCCATGCAGAGAGTATGTGTAGAGTACCTCTGAAAGGACCTGATCACCACTGCTTCTGAATAGAGGGCCTGGAGAGCTGGGGAATGTGTTTTTCACTTGTAAATCTTTTGATCGTGTTTACATTTTTACATATGCATGCGAACCAAGCATACTTTTAAAAAGCTGAAATCTAAAATTTTAAAAATTTAAACAACCCAGTGGAAATTAAATATTCATTATTGGTTAATCTGAAATAAAAGAAAAACAATCTAAGTGTCCAACAATTAGAGGAATGAATAAGTGCATGAGAGGATACATCTTCCTGGATATACTGTACAATCATTTAAAGCCAGAGACATAGAAGGCAGGTAGAGAAAGGGGAAATATTTAGATGATAATGTTAATGAAAGAACAAAATACTATAAGTTCAGTATGATTGCAAATCACAATAATGTGAAAAAAATTGTCTTCTCTTAGCAGCTAGCATGAGGATTTGTTCTGAAGGTAGGATGAGGAACTTACCTTTGTTGGGAAAATGGTTCAATAAGCCCTTTGGGAGAGCTTCTCTTCCAAATCCCCAGGGAAGGTGTCAGTAATTTCTCCTTTGCTCCCAACAGCACTAAATTGAACGGATTCTTTTCACAAAGACCACATAGAAAAACAGGAGACCGCCAACCCTAGGTTATCCCACAACATACAAAAAAGGAAAGAAGGTCAAACTAAATTATGGTAAATTGCTAAGCAGTCATATTAGCAAGGGCTTCCCAAATTTGTTTTATTTTCTGATTATAACATGATTTTGTTACTTCTATACTTTTTTTAAAAAGTCAATGTTTAACTGTCCATGTAAAGAAGCGATGAGAAGCAACTCCGCTCCAGCTGTGGAAGTCAGTTGGAAATCTTGCAGAAGAGATTCCGAGGAGGGCTTAGTAATGAACCCTCTGTCTTTCTCAGATCCTCAGGGTTTTGGTTCTTGCTGCCTTCGTGTTCAAAAGGAAGTCTGAGCCGTGGAGAGAGGAGGAAAGTTTGGGAAGTAGGAGAGGAAACAAGGACCTTAGAAGCAGAAACAACTGATGTTTTTCTCTAAGTTTTTGAAAACATCTAAACAGAGAACTGCATCTCAGATGGATAACCAGTGCTCATAGAGAAACTGAGGATCAGTCCAGGGAAAACAAGAGGATCCCCTGATTATATCTGTTTAGTAACACTTATAACCAGATAGTCCTGAGGCTGATGTCTATACTAAGCACAAGATATGGTCATAGTTGACATTTAAGTAGATGGGTATTATTTTAGAAACTGGATTTTTCATCCTTTTATCTCTGGTATTCTGTTCAGCCCACAGAACATGGGATTTGCCATCAACAATCCAGGCCCTAAATTGAATAGTTAGGGAGTTTGAGATCGCCATGTACATGCTGTTGTATTTTAAATGGATAATCAACAAGGTTATCCGTAGCAGGGAACTCTGCTCAATATTATGTGGCAGCCTGAATGGGAGGGGCGTTTGGGGGAGAATGGATACATGTGTATCTATGGCTGAGTCTCTTTGCTGTGCACTTGAAACTATCACAACGTTGTTATTATTGGCTATCCTCCAATATAAAATAAAAAGTTTTTTAAGAATCCAGCTCCCAGCCTCCTACTGGAACATATGACTTCCCACATTACTTAAGCCTTCAAGCCTCAGAATCACCATCAATAAAATGGGAATGATAACAATAACTACCCTTTCAAAGGGTAATTCGAACTACCTAATTCAAAGTCATTTTGAACTTTAAAAAAGATAATAGATATGAAAAGCACTCCATGGCATTACATTATCCCACACGAGCAAGGCTTATGCTGTTTCTGAAAATACAGAGAACTTTCCCCAAGTAACATAAATAACTAAAAGACTCAATTTTGAGATATCACATAATTTAAAGCATTAGCAATTTACATGTTGTTAATAAACTTAAAACTATATATTGCCTTCTCATTTTTATTTCGATATGTATTTATAAATAGAACCTAGTTTAAAGGAAAATGGGCTTCTTCTACCATAAATTTATTTGCGTGCTAAGTTGCTCCAGTCACGTCTGACTCTCTGTGATCTCTTGGACTTTGCCTGCCAGGCTCCTCTGTCCATGGGGTTCTCCAGGCAAGAATACTGGAGTGGGTTGCCATTTCCTTTTCCAGGGGGTCTTCCCATCCCAGGGATCAAACCCAGGTCCCTGCATTGCAGGCAGATTCTTTACCATCTGAACCTCCAGGAAAGCCCCTCAAGTTTCCTTAAAGACTGAAAAATTAAATTAATAGACCTTTGTAAGGAAGATTGTCTAAAGAAGAGGATAATGTTACTTTCTTGAAGTCACTTTTCAAAGTGCGCCAGTGCTATAGGCTGAACTGCCTTTAATGAAAAAATCAGTGATATGTCCCTGAAAATTCCACATAGCTTAATCAGAATATTTCATCTTGTTCTTAAACTGAATTTTCTAAGTAAAAATTTTTTCACCTTTCTTTTTCATTATACTGAATGTAAATTCATTCATTATATTAAATGAGAAACTGCTGTGTCATTATCAAGGCTGTTATTACTATAAATAAACTCACGAATCCATTGGAAATGGATACTCTAAATGAAATATAACTCAGTGTTCAAATCACATCACTGAGCCATCAGGCCGCAACCTATTGAGGGAGGCTCTGACCCAGATCCCACAGCCTCACAGTTTTTGACTCCAGGTAAAACAGTTCTCAGGGTTAGAAGCCTCTTCATAACTCAGAGCCTCCACCTGCTTTCCTATAACTTCTGTTTGTGAGCTTGGCGATTCCATCTGGAACAACACATAAGATGGGCCCCTCTCCATAAGGGGCTTCCCTGGTGGCTCAGATGGTAAAGGATTTGTCTACCTGCAATGCAAAAGACCCAAGTTCGATCCCTGGATCAGGAAGATCTCCTAGAGAAAAGAATGGCTACCCACTCCAGTACTCTTGCCTGGAGAATCCTATGGACAGAGGAGCCTGGCAGGCTACAGTCCATGGGGTTGCAAAGAATCCCAACGTGACTGAGCGAATAACACTTTCACTTTCACTCTCCACATGAAGAGATCTCTCATGCTCTCTATCAATCTCCTCTTCCAAATTAAGTGCATCAGATTGGATAAACTCCTTATAAAATAGGACATCTGTTCACTAACCACCCTGGTCCAACTTCTCTGGATGGACTAATGGCAACAACAATCTCTAATGGATATGTTATTGCAAGTATCCCCTAAAATGTTCAATATACAGTAGAATCAGTAGATATTACTTCTACTATTGTAACTTAAATGTACATACAGTTTATTTATTTGGGAGGAAATATTTGTTTAGGGATATTCATTTCATTCCAGGTATATTTTGAGTTTGTTCCCCTTATAGTTGGAAATGTTATGATTATGTGAATAAATTTCGCTTTAATTTTCTTCAGAAAACATCTTAGCATTTTATTAAAATTCACCATACCTAACATCCCTTTGTGTCAAAGAGAAAAGAATTACATGCAGCTAACTTCTAAGTGATTTCAAAAACTAAATTACAAATGTCTACAAAGAGTAGTATATTTCTGGAAAATGCTATGCAGTCAAAGCTAGAATGTTTTTTGATCTTCAAAACATATTAGCTAAGTGTCTTGAAAATAGATTAACTGGGTCCTGTACCAATCAGATAGATCTTAGTAACTGTTTTAGGTAAACTTTCAATAAGTATAAGTTAGGTTAAATAAGAATTGCAGTTAGGATGATCTTTAAAGTGTTTTATTACATCTCAAGGACCTAGCATGGTACCTGGAAAATCAGACCTTGTTCTATTTGACAAGGATACACCTATGAATAAAGCAATTCCTTACTGACATGCCGGGACTTCCCTGGTGGCTCAGTGGGTAAAGCATCTGCCTACAATGTGGGAGACCTGGGTTCAATTCCTAGGATGGGAAGATCCCTTGGAGAAGGAAATGGCAACCCACTCCAATACCCTTGCTGGGAAAATCCCATGAACAGAGAAGCCTGGTAGGCTACAGTCCATGGGGTCCCAAAGAGTCAGACACGACTGAGCAACTTCATTTTATTGACATGCCACTTACATCTGCACACACACTTATAAGTATGTGTATGGTGGTAGTATACATTCATGAATTATTAAAATCAAAAATGCAGAAATCAATGTCCCCCCAACTTACAACCAAAAGAATAAACCAGTATGATATAGGTATAACTAGGAAATAGAAATGTTTCATGGTTCACTGTCCTTAAGGGACCATTGATGTTCTATGAATTAATTGGGCAAGAGAAAATATTTCAGGCTTTTGAATAGAATGAAAGTGAAAGTGAAGTTGCTCAGTCGTGTCTGACTCTTTGAGACCCCATAGACTGCAGCCTCCCAGGCTCCTCTGTCCATGGGATTTCCCAGGCCAGAGTACTGGAGTGGGCTGCCGTTTCCTCCTCCAGGGGATCTTCCCAACTCAGGGATTGAACCCGGGTCTCCCGCATTGCAGGCGGATGCTTTACCCTCTAAGCCACCAGGGAAGCCAGTACAAACAAATAAGTGTCATCTTGGACTTGTCTAGCAAACCAAAGACTGTCAACATACTTAGACATTTGTTCTTCTATGATAAGGGATAACATATTAGTGATATAACCTTTAAAATAAAAAACATTTTTGTTTTAGAGTTTCTCCAAAGTCTTCATTCATGGAGAAGGTATTTGAGGCTGAAAGACATTAAAAGACTTGGCTAATATTTTTTTAACTTGTTTTATAGAAGTATAGTTGATGTACAAAGCTGTGTTAGTTTCTGCTGTACAGCAAAGTGACTCAGATTATACATTCATATACACTCTTTCTCATACTCTTTTCTATTATGATTTATCACAGGATATATATCAGGGTTTCTCTGATAGCTCAGCTGATAAAGAATCCGCCTGCAATGCGGCAGACCTGGGTTCGATCCCTGGGTTGGGAAGATCCCCTGGAGAAGGGAAAGGCTACCCACTCCAGTATTCTGGCCTGGAGAACTCCATGGACTGTATAGTCCATGGGGTTGAAAACAGTCGGACACAACTGAGCGACTTTCACAGGATATAGAATATAGTTCCCTGTGCTATATACAGGAGGACCTTCTTGTTTATCCAGTCTACATGTAATAGTTTGCATCTGCTAATCCCAAACTCCTAATCTACCCTTCCCTTATCTCCCTTCCCCCCAACAAACACAAGTCTGTTCTCTATGTCTACAAGTGTGTTTCTGTCTCATAGACAAGTTTCTTTGTTTAGATTCCATGTATAAGTGATATGATATGGTATTTGAGATTTGGCTAATACAAACTGATACACTGAAGTCACTGCAATGACTAGCTCTCCAGCCTCCCAGTGTCCCATCTGCACTGTTTTTATTCCTCACAACTGCCCCTGTTGTATCAGGACAGAGGAAAGGGAGAAGGAAAGAGGACCACTGTAACAGAATGCACAGTCCATTTTAATATGCTTTCCTCAAACTCTAGTTCTGAAATAAAGTTGAAAAAGGCTAAAGTTGGAATTCTTACAAAATAAAGCTTGTAGTAAAAACTATGAAACTGGGGATTCCCTGGTGGTCCAGTGGTTAGGATCCAAGCTTCCACTGCAGGGCGCCTCGGTTCTATCACTCATAGCACAGCTGAGATCCCGCAATCTGAGTGGCCAAAATAAATTTAAAAATAAAAACTATGAAACTAATACTCAACACAGCATATAGTACGTGAAATGCTCAAAGACTGGTTGACTTGGACAAAATAATGTTTTTTTTTTTTTTCACGTCCAGCTGACTATCATCGATGTCAGCAATTTATGAGATGAGGGATTCCTGGTCACAGACAGATTTCATTAAAGGAAAAGAAATCAATTTTTGTGATATCTTACCCGCCATCTATTTTTTTTAATGACTCGGTTTGGTCAGAATATGCAGCTTGAGTTGAAAATAACTAGATAAGTATAAAATTCCCATGTATATCTTAAAGAAATAAAGGTAAATAGATGTATTTATAATGTAACACTCCAGTTATTGTTAATTAGTCATTCAGTCATGTCTGACGCTTTGTGACCCCACAGCCACCAGGCTCCTCTATCCATGGGATTCTCCAGGTAAGAACACTAAAATGGGTTGCCATTTCCTTCTTCATGATATCTTCCTGACCCACAGATTGAACCAGTGTCTCCAGCATTGGCAGGCAATTCTTTACCACTGAGCTGCAGGGGAAGCCCATAACACTCCAATAACTTTTGTCAAATCTAACCTGCTTTTGACATAAGGAGACAAGAATATATTATCTTCATCCAAAATTTTACTCTATCATTTGTTAAAACTAACATTTAAATCTTAGATCCAAATATCTATTCAGGCAATACCAATCACAAAACACATGGATGATTGGAAAGCCCTATGATGGATATACTGACACTTCTATCAGAAATTCTGTACTGAAAACATATTAAGTGAGTTTTTTGCTTCCAAAACTCATCCCCGATAATGCAGCTGATGTAGCCACTGCTCAAAAATATTTTTGGAACCAATCTTCAGGAAATGCCTTCAGAAGCAGATTACAACAATCCTTACAAGAAAATCACTTGAATTACCTGCAAGTTGGACGTCATTTGTGACTCGTTGTGATATCATTCAGCTTAATCATTCATTCATCAGACTTGGCACTTGTCTATTTCAGAAATCAGATTCATCCTCAGAGGAGAAATAGATACTCTTGCTGGAAGTAGTTTTCCAAAGACTCTGAAGCAATTCTTAGGCAGGCTCTTCTGTGGTACATTATGGGGACACAGAGCTAGCAGAAAGTGGGGGGGAATCTGGGTGAGGCAGGGACCTGCTCACCGAGATCCACGCATGGTCAGAGGTGTCAACCAAATGCCCAAGGCTGGTGGTTCTGTGAGGGCCAAAGACCTTGCCATCCCATGGTTGGTTTAGGCAGTCAGCGGTTCCAGCCTGATACATCTGTCAAGAAAGCCTCTCCTGAGAAAGATCTTGCCCTTCAAACATGGGCCACAAAGACTGAGGGCAGCTGCCCCTGGCCTCAGCAGCCCTACTTTAAACCCCAGCTCATTACTCTTCTAGCTATTTGAATTCAAGCAATTAACTTGCATTATTTTTTATACTTTTGGATAAAGTCTGTTATTGAATAACAGATGCTGTTTTAACTAAATAAATTTATAGCAAGTCATTTTCTATCACATTTGTCAAAGAAAAGCATGGAGTCTAATAGTTATACGCATAGGCTTGGAGATCAGACAAGCTCGGGTTCGAGTCCAGCTTTTTCAGTCCGTAGCAGTTCTCTGAGCTCCATTTTTGTCTGTAAAATGAGGACAAAAATATCTTTCTCAAAGGGCTGTCATTAAATGAGACAACCTCTATCTTAAACATCCTTCTTAATACATCGATGTGCTCACTAATTGTTGCTGTGACTGCAGTTTGGATGTAGGAGGAAATGAAACAAACAAGACCCAGCTTCTACCTTCAGTTTGTTCAAAAGTGCCCAGTGGGACTTCCCTGTGATCCAGAAGTTAAGAATCCACCTGCCGATGCAGGGAACACCAGTTCAATCCCTGGTCTAGGGAGATTCCACATGCCACAGGGCAGCTAGCCTGCACACCCAGAGCCTGTGCTCTCCAACAAGAGGAGCCATCACATTGAGAAGCATGTGTACCACAACGAAGAGTAGCCCTCACTCATAGCAACTAAAGAGAGTCTGGGCACAGCAGCAAAGACCCAGTGAAGTCAAATACACAAATAATTTTTCAAAAGTGCCCAGTGGAGTTGGAGTGAAATAGACCCGGAAGCAATTAGAACTGCAACAAATACGACGGCAAAAAGGAAAGCCCAGTTGGTGGGAAGTGGTCACATCTGCTGGAGGGTTTAGGGGACAGGGAGAATCAGATAAGGCTTCTGAGAAAAATGTTCCCTAAACTGGACTTAAAGGATGAGTGGGAATCCCCATGTGGCAGAAACAGCAAATGCCATAGCACAGAGTTATGCTAACTTGGCACTTTGGGGACCAGATGTTACCTATTGTCTTTGGAGGTCAGATGAGAAAGCAGTGGTATCCATTGGGACAGAGTGGTTGGTCAGGAAAGTACTCAGACTCTGGAACCCAGCGTTTGAACTCGAGCAGTTTACTAGTAGCATGAATGTGGGTAAAGTACCTAACTTCTCTGCTCCTTAGTTTCCTCATCTGTAAAAAAAGGAATATGATTTAACAGGTTAATACTTGTAAAATGTCTAGTTCAGAGACCAGAACAAACTAAGTTTTTGAGTTTAGCTATCGTGATGGATTATCATCATCTCTGACCACAGGCAGCAGGAGCTTGGAGGACAGAAGCTATGGTCTAGTTCTCAGGGAAGAAGGGTTGGTGTGAGCAGACCTGGCCACCAGCTGTTTAGGGCAAGGCTGAAAGCCTGACCGTGAAACCGGGAACTCAAGGTCCTTAGTGGGGAGGACCAGACAGAGACCTAGTCAAAGGCTGAAACCACATGGGACAGAGTGCCGTCCTACTCAGGGGACCTCCGGTGCCACACCATACTTCCATGCCCCAGCAGATGGACCTGAAATCGCTGAAACTCCTCTCCAGATTAGCCTCTGACAAGGCTTCTCTCAACTGCAGGATGACACTGGGCTAATACAAAAGCAGGGGGTGGGGGTGGGGGGGGGTTGCGGAGAAGGGGAGGGCAATCATTTGAACAATTACAGTGTCTTTGGAAACATTTTCAAGTGTAAATTATGGTATAAAGTGAAAATGTTAGTCACTCGGTTGGACTGTAGTCCTCTAGGCACCTCTGTGCATGGGATTCTTCAGGCAAGAATTCTGGAGTGGGTTGTCATGCCCTTCTCCAGGGTATCTTCCCAACCCAGGGGAAAAAAAAATTCCACCACTTTTTTGTGTGTGTGCCATCATGTGGGATTTAAGTTCCCTAACCAGGGATGGAACCCATGCCTCCTGCACTGGTTCCTCAGAGTCTTAACCACTGGACAGCCAGGGGAAGTCCAAAATTCCACCACTTTAATGTACCAATCTTTACTGGAATAAAAACAAAAACTATAATCCTATTATTCATAATTAGCCTTATGCTTCTCTCTAGTAGTCAAATAATAGCTGTACTTACACTGAAGAACTTATAAGAATCTCACTGAAATCTTAAAGTTTAGCAATACTGTCTTCTGCTCTTTTCCTTGAATTATATAGAAAATTTATTTTGTTGGGAAAAGAGCTGAATTACAAAAAGATACAAGCATCTAGTGTTCATAGCAGCATTATTTATTAGTGTTTGGAGAAGGCAATGGCAACCCACTCCAGTACTCTTGCCTGGAAAATCCCATGAATGGAGGAGCCTGGTAGGCTGTAGACCATGGGGTCGCTAAGAGTCGGACAGGACTGAGTGACTTCACTTTCACTTTTCACTTTCATGCATGGGAGAAGGAAATGGCAACCCACTCCAGTGTTCTTGCCTGGAGAATCCCAGGGACGAGGGAGCCTGGTGGGCTGCTGTCTATGGGGTCGCACAGAGTTGGACACGACTGAAGCGACTTAGCAGCAGCAGCAAGTGTTAGTTACTCCATTGTGTCTGACTCTTTACAACTCCATGAACAGTAGCCCACCAGGCTCCTCTGTCCATGGAATTCTCCAGGCAAGAATACTGGAGCGAGTTGCCATTCCCTTCTCCAAGGGATATTCTCAACTCATGGATCAAACCCCGGGTCTCTAGCATTGCAGGCAGATTCTTTACCATCTGAGCCACCAGGGAAGCACACAGTCTAGACATGGAAGCAACCTAAATATATATCAATAGATTAACAGATAAAGAAAATGTGGTACATATATACAATGAAATACTACTCAGCCATGAAAAAGAATGAAATAATGCCGCTTGCAGCAACATGCTGCTGCTGCTGCTAAGTCGCTGCAGTCGTGCCCGACTCTGTGCGACCCCATAGACAGAAGCTCACCAGGCTCCCCCGTCCCTGGGATTCTCCAGGCAAGAATACTGGAGCGGGTTGCCATTTCCTTCTCCAATGCATGAAAGTGAAAAGTGAAAGTGAAGTCGCTCAGTCATGTCCGACTCTTAGCGACCCCATGGACTGGAGCCCACCAGGATCCTCCGTCCATGGGATTCTCCAGGCAAAAGTACTGGGGTGGGGTGCCATTGCAGCAACATGGATGGACCTAAAATTATATTAAGTGAAGTCAAAGAAAGACAAATATCATATGATGTCACTTATATGTGGAATCCTAGAAGAAAATACAAATGAAATTATTTACAAAATAGAAATAGACTCACAGACATAGAAAACAAATTTATGGTTACCAAAGGGGAAAGGAGAGGGGGAGGGATAAATGGGGTATTAGGGATTAACAGATACACACTACTGTATAGATAGATAGATAGATAAACAAACAAGATAAAGACAAACATGTTTATATAAATAAACAAGAAGGATCTACTGTATAGCACAGGGAACTATATTCAACATATTCTAATAACCTATAATGGAAAAGAAACTGAAAAAGAATCTGATTCAGTTAACTGAATCACTTGCTGTACACCTGAAACTTTGTAAATCAACTATACTTCAATTAAGAAAAAAAGTTGAATTAATTTGATAATAAATCTCAGGTTGATAAAAGCCATGGTCATTTGTAATTCATGATTATGCTTTAAAGTAAGCTGTTTTTGCAAGTTATGATAATCTGACTCTACTTTGTGACTCCTAAAGATTTGACATTCAAGTGATATAACTAGTTAGTAGCTTCCCAGGGGGCTCTAGTGGTAAAGAACACCGCCCCCCCCCCCCCCCACCGCCCACCGCCCACCACCAATGCAAGAGACACAAGAGACGTGGGTTTGATCCCTGGGTCGGGAAAATCCCCTGGGGAAGGGCATGGCAACCCACTTCAATATTCTTGCCTGGAGAATCCCAGTGACAGAGGAACCTGGTGGGCTACAGTCCACAGGGTCTCAAAGAGTTGGACACAACTGAAGCCACTTAGCTTGCATGCAGGTGCTCTCTAATGCTATACTTCCCTCTTGTGGCAAATATGGAAAACTGCAGTCTGAATTTCTTTCCCTTTCAAGTTTTTCTGCCAAGTTTTATACATCCTTGTAAACTGCCTTAAATACTTTCAGGAAAAAGGCAAAATGTAAACAAATAAGTAAACAAATTTATAAGATGTACAATGTTTCCCAGGAGTTAAAAATATGTATTTTATAAAAGCATGTATATGTGTGTGTGTGTGTGTGTGTGTGTGTGTGCAAACTCATCTACCTGTGTTCAAATCCCATTTGACCACTTACCAGCAATGGAAATCTGGAGGAATTCATTCAGCTCCCCACGTCTAGGTCCCCTTCTGTGAAATGAGGAAAACAATAGTTTCTTGTTATAAGGATTAGAGTCAATATTTGTTAGGCACTAAGAACAGGAGCTGATATATCAATGCCATTCAAAATGAGAGCTATTTGCTCTGACCTGAATGGTAAATTACAGCCCACTCCCAAGTGCAGTGTGACAGAAGTTCTCAGGGACCCACAGACCATTTCCCCCCAGTGTCCAGTCCAAAACCACATCTCCTTGATAAGAATATTTGGCACAGAGTACAGAACAGAGTACAGAAAACCTGATGCGAAGAAGTGACCCATTTGAAAACACCCTGGCGCTGAGAAAGATTGAAGGTGGAAGGAGAAGGGGCCGACAGAGGATGAGATGGTTGGATGGCATCACCAACTCAATGGACATGAGTTTGAGTAAACTCCGGGAGTTGGTGATGGACAGGGAGGCCTAGTGTGCTGCAAAGAGTCGCAAAGAGTCGGACACTCCTGCGCAACTGAACTGAACAGAAACTGAAATGGCAACCAAACTGAGCTATGAAAGTAATAGTCACTCAGTCGTGTCCAACTCTTTGCAACCCCATGGACTATATAGTCCATGGAATTTTCCAGGCAAGAATACTGGAGTGGGGTGGCCATTCCCTTCTCCAGGGAATCTTCCCAACCCAGGGATTGGGAAGGCAGGTGGATTCTTTACCAGCTGAACCACAAGGGAAATCCAAGAATACTGGAGTGGATAGCCTAGTCCTTCTCCAGGGGATCCTCCCTACCCAGGAATCGAACTGGGGTCTTCTGCACTGCAGGCGGATTCTTTACCAACTGAGCTATCAGGGAAGTCCAGTTGAGTTATGATTAACCAAACTGAGCTATGATTATGTCTCTTTTCACCTGAGCCAAGTAAGTTGGAGGATGCTAATATCGTACATCAGACCCCAGGGCCTCTCCCACTTCATTTTATAGTCAAGGAGCTTGGGGCCCAAGAAGTAATAACTCAGTTCTCCCAGCACACTTCCAGCACTTCTTCCATTAGTTCCCAAAGCCACACAATGAGATGACTGTTTAATGTTTCTGAGTCCTTTAAAACTAGTTATTTCCATGAAAAGAAAAGGGCAAAGCTATGAAAGACCAACCAAAGGTTACCCACACAGAAACCAAGGAGAGCAGCTTAGGTTCGAAACGGGATATTTGGAGACAGAAAAGCATTCTCAACACCAATTTTTAAAATGCAAACATTTTCAAGAAAATAAGTAGAAGGAAGACAGGGTACTGGGAATTCTGGACAGTCAATACTACTCAAGGCTAATGGCAGTGGAAGGCAGGCTGGACCCTGCAACATTTTTGGAGCCCATGTCTTCTGTGGATGACTGGTCTGCTAATGGACTGTGATGCACCACCATGACAAACCTCTGTGGAAATTTCCTTGGTTGAAGAAGGATGCTTTGCTCAAGACCATGCAGCACTCATCAATGTAGGGTCCCTATGAAGACACAAAGATCTGGCACCCTCAGAGCAGTGGCAGACTTCATGCATATGTGCTAAGTGGCTTCAGTCGTGTCTGATTCTTTGTGATCCTATGGACTGTAGCCCACCAGGCTGCTCTGTCCGTGGGATTCTCCAGGCAAGAATACTGGAACGGGTAGCCATGCCCTCCTCCAGGGGATCTTCCCAACACAACCTGGGGATTGAATCCACATCTCTTGTGTTCCTGCACTGGCAGGCAGGTTCTTTACCACTAGCACCACCGCGGGAAACTATTCCATAGGGCTATTCCAGCTTCAGAGCTCCCTCTAGAGTGCTCTGAGGCCCTTGCTGAGGCTACATTTCAGCCCACCTTCTACTTCACCCAACCCTGCTTCCTTCCCTAGTTGGGGTATGATCCTGAGAACACAGTCAGATAGATTTCCTCACATTAATCCCTATCTCATAGTCTGCCTCCTGCCGGGGTCCAGCCCCGGTGGATCCAGGGAATTCGAAGCGGGGACGGCGTCGGCGAACTGGATACAGTAGCTTTAATTAAATATTAATTAGAGATATAAAGAGTAATAGAATAAGGATAGCTCAGTAGGAAAATTCAGTGAAGAAAAGAGGCTGAACAACTTGGTTTACGCGGAAAACCAATAAAACTTCAAGACAAGAAGTTTGCACCACCCACGTAGGCCACAGGTGTCTTCCCATTCTCCCGAGGGAGAGGAGACACTGAGGCCTCCCCGGTGAGATCTTGGAAGCCCAGGCAAAATTACTAGGCTTGGCGGGCCTCCGTGCTCCAGATGGGAATTCAGCAAGAAGGTGAAAGAGAGAATGACATGAGGAGACCAGTCTTTTGAGGAACTGATTCCATTCTGTATTTTCCAGGGTCCATTTTTATACACTGAGATGTTATACAAAAGTCACGCGGGGTCAGCAGTCCTGCCTTTTATTAAAGTCAGGTGCTTTATACAAATGTATACAAAGGTCTTAGGGGTGTTACATCATCTTCTGGCCAGGGGGCCTGCTAACAATTTATGACCCTCTCCTTGTGACAGCGGTCAGTAAACCAGAACACTTATTTCTCCAGGGGTGATTATTCTTAAAACAGATGCTACCTTCCGAAGGTACCAGATAAAGTTACATTCCTATAGGGTGAGGGTGCAGTGGGTTTTAATTAAGGAAAGAATTTGCTTAGCCTAAGGTCTAACGTGATTAATATCAAGGGTTAATACTTATTTATTCTATATATTCATCAATGTGTATAAGGGCAGGGGATGCGGAGACTTAGCAGTAAATATTGGCTCAACAAATGAAAAACCCTTCACCAATACAATTTCTAATCAGCCCACTATACTACACTAATAATTTTCTAACTTCTCAAAAGAATTTGCTTTTAGAAAGTTTAATGCATCTCATGCCTCTCACGCTTGGGAGGCTGACCTAACAGAAGCAGAAGATATTAAGAAGAGGTGGCAAGAATACACAGAAGAACTGTACAAAAAAGATCTTCACAACCCAGATAATCATGATGGTGTGATCACTGACCTACAGTCAGACATCCTGGAATGTGAAGTCAAGTGGAGGTGATGGAATTCCAGTTGAGCTATTCCAAATCCTGAAAGATGATGCTGTGAAAGTGCTGCACTTAATATGCCAGCAAATTTGGAAAACTCAGCAGTGGCCACAGGACTGGAAAAGGTCAGTTTTCATCCCAATCCCAAAGAAAGGCAATGCCAAAGAATGCTCAAACTACCGCACAATTGCACTCATCTCACACGCTAGTAAAGTCATGCTCAAAATTCTCCAAGCCAGGCTTCAGCAATATGTGAACCGTGAACTTCCTGATGTTCAAGCTGGTTTTAGAAAAGGCAGAGGAACCAGAGATCAAATTGCCAACATCCGCTGGATCATGGAAAAAGCAAGAGAGTTCCAGAAAAACATCTATTTCTGCTTTATTGACTGTCAAAGCCTTTGACTGTGTGGATCACAATAAACTGTGGAAAATTCTGAAAGAGATGGGAATACCAGACCACCTGATCTGCCTCTTGAGAAATTTGTATACAGGTCAGGAAGCAACAGTTAGAACTGGACATGGAACAACAGACTGGTTCCAAATAGGAAAAAGAATTTGTCAAGGCTGTATATTGTCACCCTGTTTATTTAACTTCTATGCAGAGTACATCATGAGAAATGCTGGACTGGAAGAAACACAAGTTGGAATCAAGATTGCTGAGAGAAATATCAATAACCTCAGATATGCAGATGACACCACCCTTATGGCAGAAAGTGAAGAGGAACTCAAATGCCTCTTGGTGAAAGTGAAAGTGGAGAGTGAAAAGGTTGGCTTAAAGCTCAACATTCAGAAAACGAAGATCATGGCATCTGGTCCCATCACTTCATGGCAAATAGATGGGGAAACAGTGTCAGACTTTGTTTTTCTGGGCTCCAAAATCACTGCAGATGGTGACTGCAGCCATGAAATTAAAAGACGCTTACTCCTTGGAAGGAAAGTTATGACCAACCTAGATAGCATATTCAAAAGCAGAGATATTACTTTGCCAACAAACGTCCATCTAGTCAAGGCTATGGTTTTTCCAGTGGTCATGTATGGATGTGACAGTTGGACTGTGAAGAAGGCTGAGCACCGAAGAATTGATGCTTTTGAACTGTGGTGTTGGAGAAGACTCTTGAGAGTCCCTTGGACTGCAAGGAGATCCAACCAGTCCATTCTGAAGGAGATCAGCCCTGGGATTTCTTTGGAAGGAATGATGCTAAAGCTGAAACTCCAGTATTTTGGCCACCTCATGCAAAGAGTTGACTCATTGGAGAAGACTCTGATGCTGGGAGGGATTGAGGGCAGGAGGAGAAGGGGACGACAGAGGATGAGATGGCTGGATGGTATCACTGACTCGATGGATGTGAGTCTGAGTGACCTCCGGGAGTTGGTGATGGACAGGGAGGCCTGATGTTCTGCAATTCATGGGGTCACAAAGAGTCGGACACGACTGAGCAACTGATCTGATCTGATCTGATCTGAACAATCACATGTGGCCAGACAAACCTGTTAGATGGGCTAGGGAACCTTCAGAGGAGTTTGTATATTGAAACACTCCTGTCACGCCCAGGAATTATTATTAACTGGAGCTCTAAGTTAACTCTTTCTCCGAAAGAGGTGGTGAGGGACAGCCCCCCGTAAAGTCAGAGGTGTAGGTGAGAGCACAAAGCAGTGAAGTAGGCAGACTCTGGTTTTGGGGGTAGATGCTCAAGAATTTTCAGGGGGGCTCCTAAGACGCGATCCTGCCTTTGCATATGCTGAGCCTCCTTCCTCATGACCTTACCATGGGCAGAGTTCCTCACTCTGGCTCCCAGCAGCCTCCCAAATGACCCAACCTGCAATAGCCCTTTTTGGGTTTTGTTTTTATTATTATTATGAATTTATTTTTTGTATGTTTTGGCTTCACAGAAGCCTGTGTTATCTTAGTCCCCTGACCAGGCCTTGAACTGGAGCCTCCTGCAATGAAAGAGCGAATTCTTAACCACTGGACCACCAGGGAAATCCCAATAGCCCTCTTTTTTGTTTAATATTTATTTGACTGCATTAGGTCTTAGCTGTGGCACAAGAGATGGATCTTGGTTGCAATGCAGGATCTTTTGTTGCAGCACAGGGACGCTCTAGTTGTGTCACCTGAGTTCTAGAACTCTCAAGCCCAGTAGCTGCAGTGTGTGGGCTTAGCTGTCCCTCAGCATGTGGGATCTTAGTTCCCTGACCAGGGATCAAACCCACGTCTCCTGTAATGCAAGGCAGATTCTTAACCACTGGACCACCAGCAAAGTCCCCCAGTAGCCCTCTTTTGATATAAAAATCTCACACTTGCATGATTGGCTTGTCTCTCAACCAAATTTTTATATAAATTTCATAATTAAAGCACAAACGCATTCTCATTGTAAAAGCAAGGGTTTTGGTAACCCCTACTCATAACAGTCCCATGCCACTAATTCCAACTCCAGTGCCTCCTCCAGTTACTGATGTATCCTCCTAGAAAGTCCCATCTCCTCTCCCTGCCTTGAGAATCTCTGCTATCATCTGCATGTCTCAACCAGTCAACATTTTGAACAGCAGTCAGTTCAGTTCAGTTCAGTCACTCAGTCGTGTCCAACTCTTTGCGACCCCATGAACTGCATCACACCAGGCCTCCCTGTCCATCACCAACTCCCAGAGTTCACTCAAACTCACATCCATCGGGTCAGTGATACCATCCAGCCATCTCATCCTCTGTCGTCCCCTTCTCCTCCTGCCCTCAATCCCTCCCAGCATCAGAGTCTTCTCCAATGAGTCAACTCTGCGCATGAGATGGCCAAAGTACTGGAGTTTCCACTTTAGCATCATTCCTTCCAAAGAAATCCCAGGGCTGATCTCCTTCAGAATGGACTGGTTGGATCTCCTTGCAGTCCAAGGGACTCTCAAGAGTCTTCTCCAACACTACAGTTCAAAATCATCAATTCTTCGGAGCTCAGCTTTCTTCACAGTCCAACTGTCACATCCATACATGACCACAGGAAAAACCATAGCCTTGATTAGATGGACGTTTGTTGGCAAAGTAATGTCTCTGCTTTTGAATATGGTATCTGCTGCTGCTGCTGCTAAGTCACTTCATTCGTGTCCGACTCTGTGTGACCCCATGGACGGCAGCCCACCAGGCTCCCCTGTCCCTGGGATTCTCCAGGCAAGAACACTGGAGTGGGTGAATATGCTATCTAGGTTGGTCATAACTTTTCTTCCAAGGAGTAAGCGTCTTATAATTTCATGGCTGCACTCACCATCTGCAGTGATTTTGGAGCCCCCAAAAATAAAGTCTGACACTGTTTCCACTGTTTCCCCATCTATTTCCCACGAAGTGATGGGGCCAGATGCCATGATCTTTGTTTTCTGAATGTTGAGCTTTAATCCAACTTTTTCACTCTTCACTTTCATCAAGAGGCTTTTTAGTTCCTCTTCACTTTCTGCCATAAGGGCGAACAGCATTAACTTCCTGCAATCTATATTATAAAACCAATATTTTTTCCCAAATATAAAATAGTATTAGAATACCTTGTCAAATGATTTGTCAGATGCCTCAATTCTTCTATAGGTATTAACTACCAGCGAATCAAGAGAGAGAATACAACTTAGTTTAAAGGCATATGAGGAAAAGGGGAGAGGAGGGATTCTTCAAGACCAAGTGGGAGGATTCATGTCTTAGAGTCAGGAAAATAAGCTGTTGTTTATATAACTTGCAAGAAGATAAAGTTTCCACATTCACAATATGTTTAGACAGTTTAAAATGTTATAATTTAGTTTAAAATGTTATAAACAACACTTAGGTATTAATTTATGTATAGATTCATAATGAAAGCCTAAAGCCTCACAAACTCTACAGTCAACATTAAGTCACAAGGAGCCCAAGTGTAGGCCACTCAAAAGGCCTCCCAAAGGGGAATTTCACGGCATGATCTTGTGCTCTCCAGGACATTGGAAGTCACCCTTTTAAATAGAGGTGTTAGTCACTTGGTCTAACTCCTTCCAACCCCACATGTAGCCCCTGGTATAGCCCACCAGGCCCTCTCTCTGTCCATGGAATTCTCCAGGCAAGAATACTGGAGTGGGTTGTCATTCCCTTCTCCAAGGGATCTTCCAGACACAGGGATCAAATCTGGATCTCCTGTATTGCAGGCAAGTCTGAGCCACATGGGAAGCTAATAGAGGTGAGCCCAAGGTCAATTCAATTCTGATGCATCCTACTGCTGACATGTGCTTTGGGCAAGCAGGAAATTCATTCTGAAGTAGAAAAAAAAGCCCCCCCGCCCCCAAAAAACCAACTTGAGATTTCTTAGGAAATAGATCTCACTTGGCAGAAAATAGTATCTTCAAAATGTTCCTGCAATGCAAAACTGCCCTACGGTATAAAAACTAGTTATTTCAGAGGAAGAGGGACTCTAGTTCGAAGTACAAGATGAGAAGAGGCAGAATGGGGACAATGTCTAGGAGGGGGGAACAACAGCAAGAACAAACTCCTGAGAAGTGTCAGAAGACTACACAGAGCAAATAGCAGGCAGGTGTGAAAGCCACACTGTGTACTTGCTGTATCACTATCAATGCTTTTGGTTGCAAATAACAGAAAACCCACTCGGCATATTTTTTAATCTTTCTCATGTAATAAGTCTGGAGATGGCTTTTGCTGGTGTTAGTTCAACAGCTCGGTGATGTCAGGGTTCACATTTCTGTGACTCAAAGCCTATTCCTCGTGGTCATAAGATGAATGTGGCATCAGATCAGATCAGATCAGTCGCTCAGCCGTGTCTGACTCTTTGAGATCCCATGAACTGCAGCACGCCAGGCCTCCCTATCCATCACCAGCTCTCGGAGGTCACCCAGACTCACATTCATCGAGTCAGTGATGCCATCCAGCCATCTCATCCTCTGTCGTCCCCTTCTCCTCCTGCCCTCAATCCCTCCCAGCATCAGAGCCTTCTCCAATGAGTCAACTCTTCGCATGAGGTGGCCAAAGTACTGGAGTTTCAGCTTTAGCATCATTCCTTCTAAAGAAATCCCAGGGCTGATCTCCTTCAGAATGGACTGGTTGGATCTCCTTGCAGTCCAAGGGACTCTCAAGAGTCTTCTCCAACACCACAGTTCAAAAGCATCAATTCTTTGGCGCTCAGCCTTCTTCACAGTCCAGCTCTCACATCCATACATGACCACAGGAAAGACCATAGCCTTGACTAGGCGAACCTTTGTTGGCAAAGTAATGTCTCTGCTTTTGAATATGCTATCTAGGTTGGTCATAACTTTCCTTCCAAGGAGTAAGCGTCTTTTAATTTCATGGCTGCAGTCACCATCTGCAGTGATTTTGGAGCCCAGAAAAATAAAGTCTGACACTGTTTCCACTGTTTCTCCATCTATTTCCCATGTATTGATGGGACCAGATGCCATGATCTTCGTTTTCTGAATGTTGAGCTTTAAGCCAACCTTTTCACTCTCCACTTTCACCTTCATCAAGAGGCTTTTTAGTTCCTCTTCACTTTCTGCCATAAGGGTGGTATCATCTGCATATCTGAGGTTATTGATATTTCTCCCGGCAATCTTGATTCCAGCTTGTGTTTCTTCCAGTCCAGCATTTCTCATGATGTACTCTGCATATAAGTTAAATAAACTTATACGTGGCATATATAAGTTAAATAAACTTAATGTGGCATAGCCAGGCCTAACTGGAAGGTGCCGGGTGAAAGGGGTCGGAAATGGAGATAACCAGGCAGCCGACTGTCGACCACCATAACATGAAAATGGTAAGCAAACCGGGCTTTTTCAAAAGGAGAGAGCTTCCAAAATGGGTGGGAAATGAAACCTGAGCTTCATTTCTAGGGAAACATGGAAATTCCCACACACATTAGTGTAATGGCAGAGGAAAAAAACACCGATTCCAAACATGTGTTTCATCGTACTGACCAAGAAACTAACTACACAACTCTCTTTCCCCCCAAAAGTTTAGACTTCCTAAATGTAGTGAGAAGAAAACATGAATTTGAAGCGCTATAAAACACAAACAAGTTCAAAAAGGTGTGTTTATTTACAAAGGAACAGAGCATAATAAAGAACAAAGGAAATAAAATGACAGGTGTACATATTTACATAGCAAGTGAGGGCAAAACTTATCAAGATTCTTTAAATACTACTATAATTGAGCATTTAACAGTCAAAATCAGCTTCTAAGAATAATTCTTTATCACCTCAAGTTTTTTAGGGGGTTCAATCTATGATTCAAAGTATGACTCTCTTAGTGAAAAAATTATAATTTTATATTCTTTGAAAATCTCCAGTTGCTGGAGGCCAGGTAAACCATATCACTACCAATCTTTAAAAGAGCCAAAGACTCTTAAATAAGCAAATCATAACCTATTTAAGAAATCTTTTTTAAAAACCCAAATGTGCTATCATCGGCTGTGGAGTACAATACAGACTTAGTTTACATTACTTTCTTAATCTACTAAATGGTTTCCGTTACCTTATAATGAGATCTTACCATTCTCAAATGAGAAACATTAAATCGTTTACTATTTAGCTCTTAGGAAAATCATTCAAAGTATTTATTCAGCTTTAATAAACTTAACATATGTGGGAAAAAATGAAAAAGATCCATACACCTGACTATCATCAGTAGCCTGTTAACTCTTGGATCTTATAAAACCAGACACGGGTCAAGATCCTTCAGACCTTTGCACTAACATACCCCAGCATATGGACTACATTTAAATTCATTAACAGGAGATGTGATCCTTTCACATGCAGGGAGAGGCATGTAGGTATACTTCTGTAGTCCTGCCTTCTAGGTGTAGATACAGCCCCTGTTGCTCATGGCTTGGTCTACACCTGCTGGGTTTATTGGCTCTTCCTTTAGTTCAACATACTTCTGACTTGAGATATGGTATCCAAACTGAAATAAAGCAAATGTTTAATACATTATTCTGATGTAAAACAACAGAATAGCAACACAAGCACCAAATGACCCTATGAGGCTTAATTCATTCAACAGTAACTAGCTGTTTGAGAGCGGGCTATGTGTCAGGCAGGGTGCTCAGGGCTGGGGTCACGGAAAGTGAGACCTCACTTCTGCCGGAACTGACAGGGTAGAATAATTCTCCTCTGCTCTGCTATGCTCTGTGAGTTGTCATCTGCTTTTTAGCTTCCACCCCTCCTCCTTTGCCACGTCAATGCTACCCACCAGACTTTAGACTCTGTCCCTCTTTTACTCTCCCCTTGTTCCCATGGCTTAATCTTCTTTACTTCCTCAACTAACCTATGATATGAGAAACCAGCCCCCAGATTAGGATTATATCTGAAGTAAAGCAGCTGCTAAGCTGCTAAGTCGCTTCAGTCGTGTCCGACTGCGCGACCCCAGAGACAGAAGCCTACCAGGCTCCCCTGTCCCTGGGACTCTTCAGGCAAGAACACTGGAGTGGGTTGCCATTTCCTTCTCCAATGCATGAAAGTGAAAAGTGAAAGTGAATTCGCTCAGTTGTGTCCGACTCCTAGCGACCCCATGGACTGGAGCCTACCAGGCTCCTCCATCCATGGGATTTTCCAGGCAAAAGTACTGGGGTGGGGTGCCATTGCCTTCCCCGGAAGTAAAGCAGAGAGGCTTCAAATAAGGAGCAATCTTCAGGGTTAAGAGTTGAAATATATTGTGAATTTTTTTAAGTGTCCAGGGAGCAAGGTCATCGAAGACAATTATGATCTCACTTGCTTTTTAAGCACAATTATAAATATTCTATTTATCTAAATAATCCAGTCTTTACATGTGATGAGGAAAAACACTGGGAGTATTCACATTTAAATATGGTTAGGTTGAATCTATTACATCACTTCTCTTTGGCCCTCTCAAAGTTACAGCTTCCCAGTTCATACTGGGCAGCGACAGTGACAGACAGCAATGTCAAGTTAGCATGTGCCCAGGAGAAACCATTATAAACTTATGCACAAGTATTTTTCAAATCAAATGTTTTATCTCAAAAAATGTCATAGTATGCTAAAAGCTAAAATGAGCATGTACGTGAAAGTCAGTACAAACAAGCAGAACATTAGCAGCACACAGTATCAACAAACAATTTTATGGCCCAGTCCACATAATTACTTCAAGAGAATTTGAAGGTAAGATACATCACGAACAATATGCATGAGAAAAACTGAAAATTTAACCTTACATTATAAGCGCACCCTTGAAGTTTCTGGACTAGAAAATGGAGAAGACTCCCAACAATTATCTTCTTTCTCAAAGGAATCTTCTTGGAATGCAAATTTCTGCTTAAGTGCATGGGATATTAGAGACACTGGATCCCAAGGTGAGTCTTCTCTTTTCCTTTTATGAATGGGTCTACCTCCAGGGGACCTTTAAAAAAATGGAATAACTTAAAACTTTGTGTATTAAGTTCCTTATTGAAGAGCTTCCCAGGTGGCACTAGTTGTAAAGAACCCGCCTGCCTGTGCAGGAGATGTAAGAGACACAGGTTCAATCCCTGGGTCAGGAAGATTCCCTAGGGAGGGCATGGCAACCTACTCCGATTGAATTCTGGAGAATCTTGTGGACAGAGGAGGCCAGCAGGTCCCAGTCCCTGGGGTCACAAACAGTTGGACACAACTGAAGCAACTGAGCACATAAGCCTTGACAAGCACAGCAAAAATCTAAGAATTATATAGGAGAAATAGAAGCATAATATATTATAATCTACTTCGTCTTCAAAAGATTGGAATGTTTTGCCTTAGGATAACAAATATAAGGGTGCAGTGGATTAGGAATCAGAAAGCTGAGAAACTATATGGGGCTCTACCACAATCCATTATAACCTGGGATTTATCAAATATCATCTTTGTTTTTTTATTTTCTAATTCTCCAGTGGATAGAAAAGTTTAAATATTTAATAACTTTTAAAAGGACTATGGAGTTCATGAAAAGAAAAACATCAGGCTCTTTGTTCACTCACTCAGTCTTAATGGTGACTATTTTGCCAGTTTCCATTTTTACACTTTGGGGATAGAGAGGTAATCCTACTCCCGTGGAACACTCTAGGGGCAGGAGTTCATCAGTGAACAAGTAAGCAAGAACATTTGGGGCAGTGCTGTTAATAAAATAAAAGAGGGAGGGACTTCCCTGATGGTCCAGTAGCTGACTCCCCACTCCCAATGTAGGGGCCCCACGTTTGAGCCCCAGTCAGGGAACTAGATCCCACTGCCACAACTAAGAGTTCGCATGCTGCAACTAAGACTCAGCACAGCCAAATAAGTATTTTTAAAAATAAAAAATAAATAAATAAAAGAGGGAAATGTGATAGTGGCTAGGATAAAGCGCTTTCGATGAGATGACGAGGACAAGTCTGTTAAAGGATTTGCCATTCTTCTTAAGGAAACGACAAGCAGTCAGTTTTATCGTATACATCCAATGGATGCATCAGAAAGGAGGCTGGCATCTGTTAGAAAGGGAAAACAGGTACAGCTGCAGGGCAGTGAAGTAAGATGGGAAGTAGGATGGGATGTCAGAGACACGAGGGCTGAATCCAGGCCACAGCAAGGTGTCAAGATTTCATTCTAAGAACAGTGAAAACCACCAAAGGATCTTCAGCAGGTGAATGGCATGATCTGACTTCGATTGTTAAAGATCACTCTGGTTATTATTCACATATGGAGAACAGACAAGGAGGCAAGAATGAAAAGAGAGTGACCAGTTAAGAGGTCACTGCCAAAGTCCAAATTATATAAAATGGTGGCTTAAAATGAAAGGTGGCAGTGGGGACCATTGAGGGTACATAGATTTGAGTGTGGCCTACCCCCTCAAAAAATGATAACAGGAAAAACACATAGAAGAATTGAAAAGGACTTTCTTTAAAAGTACAATAAAAAATAGAAAGAAATCAGTAGAGGAAAGATATGAAGATAAGACAAATAATTCTGGCATTCGAACTTCTAATAGGAGCTTCAAGAAAGGAGGGAAAAAAATAGGCGACGTATCAGAAAAATATTATAAGAAATTTTAAAAAATAAAGGACAACTGATTGAGTCCATAAGTGATCAACATGAGAAATTTTAAAAGAACACTCCAGGGCTCATCATCATGAATTTTGAGAAGATTAGGATCAAAAAGAAGATCTCAAATGCTTCAAGAATAAGGGAAACAGGTTTCATACATAGTATCAGGAATTAAAATGACATTAACCTTGCAACAGGAACACTGAAAGCTAGAAACCAACGAAATAATGTCTTCAAAATTCTGAGGAAAAATGATTTTCTGCCAATTATATATCCAGCCAAACTAGCAAGTAAGTGTGAGAATTTAAAAAAAAAAAGTTTCAGATATGCAAGGTCTTAAAATAATTTAGCTTCTATGCAGTCCTCAGGAAGCTACAGAAGAGGGAACACCCAGGAAATGGGTGATGCAACACTGGACAAACAGAATGCCTATGATGACAAAGGGAAATCCTTAGGATAACAATGCAGCAGATTTAGAGCAACAAGTAAGATTAGAGAAGGGCAGTGGGCTCCAAGAGGGGATTTCCAGGGTTTTGGGGGGAATTCAAAGAGGCAATAGTTAACTGCAATAAAAAATAAAATTAGTTAACAAATAAAATGTAATTGTAGTATATGAAATAGCTTTGCTGTGAATGTTTATTATTGTAATAAGGATATAAATTCTGAACATGGATTTAAGACTGTGACTTAACCATATTGGAAAGATGTAATAAGAAGTGTATGTGTGCATGTGTGTTAGGAGGTAGAATGTCTAAGACAATGTATTTCAGATTTTTAACAATTCCAATAAATATAACTAAAATATAAACAAATAGCAAAAGTACAATGTTGTTTCAAAAATATGAAGATAAGACACTAGAAGAGTCACAAATATTTGAAAATGATTCTCTCTAGGAGCTGTGTTTGGGGTGAAGAAGAATCAAAGAGAAGACTTATATATGTTTACTTTGATAAAATAATTTCTTTAAACACCACTGATAAAATATTGGTTCATTTTGCAAATTATGACAACATACCTTTCAACAGCACGTAGTTTAACCTTATTCATATCCTTTAGAACATCCAACATGTTTGGAACAGCTTCATTTTTCTGGTTTTTTGAGTGATGACTATACTTGGTCTTCCCAGCATCTGGGTGATGTTGTTTCACTTCAGTTGTTGAATTATCTGATGCACAAATATTATTAGATGCTATTTTCATTAGAGGAGAACATGGAGGCTGTACAGAAGAAATCTGAGGAGGTGGTGGTGGAGGAGGAGGAGAAGAGGGATGCACTGAACTTGAAAACGGATCTTGTTTGACATTGAGTTGAGTAGCCCCTGATGATGGCTTTTGTCCAAAACCACTAAGCCTGTCATGCAAGTCCAGGAAACCTAGAGAAAATTTAGTTTGTTGAAAAATTATACAAAACTGTCTCCGACATAACATGTAACACTAATTAGAATCAAAATAGGAACAATTTCTGTAATGCTATCAAAACAATGACACAGGTGGCCAAGGAGAATCAACCCCATCTGCTTAGCAATTTTTGGAAGAGTCAAGCAAATAGTAAACTTCTTTTTAATCCAATTAGGATTCTCTGTGTAGGGGGAAGGGAGAGAATGCATTTCAAAGAGAAAATAAAAAATGTTTTCAGTTACAATCTAAATTTCATCCTCAGTTTACAAAAGCTAAAACACAATCAGCAGCTTGTGGCTAGAAACACACGAACTGGTATATTCACTCTATGATGACACTGTAGAAATACCCAGACATATTTTCTAGGCAAGAGCCTAAGATGGGTACCAAGTACTTAAATTTTTCACTACAGATTTGCTCCTAAAATCATATGTAACATGACTACTTTTTAAAAAGTGTATATATAATCTCATTTTTTATTCTACAGTAACATATTCTATATAATATTTCATATAAATTATAAATATATAATACTATATAAGTATGGGTTATAAACAAATCATATATGTGTTTATATAGGTGTTTCTACATACATACAGATATAGTGGGTGTATGTATATTTTATTTAAAGCAAGTCACATCTCTAAAAATTTTAGAGAGAATCATCTAGAAAACAGTATTCACCTAGATTTGATGGAAGTATAGCAGCAATAACTTCAAACGACAAATATATGAACCTCAAACCTATACTCTTCTCTCAAATTAATGCATCCCTCTGCTTAAATTTCCAATGCTTTTCTAAAGACTCAGAAAAGCTTATAGTCGTCTATCCATATCCTCACCCATATCCTCTACATCTGCAGATTCAAAAAACTGCTGACTGAAAATATTTTTTTAAAAAATTCCAGGATAGTTTCAAAAAGCCAAACTTGATCTGCCGCACTCTAACAACAGTTTACAAAGCAATTCCATTGTATTTATAATAATTTGCATTTTATTAGGTATTATAAGTAATGAGAAATGATTTAAAGTATACAGGAAGATGGCGGATGTGACAGGTTATATATAAATATGCCATCTTATTTAAGGGACGTAAGTATCCTTGGATTTTGGTGGCCACAGGGGTCCTAAAACCAAAATGCTAAGGGACAACTGTACTTAGAAAATAGGCTTTTGAATACAAAACTACAATCTTTGGCACCATAGCTAGCTCTTCTTTAAACCAAATCCATTCTGGTCACTACAAATGCGTCTTGCTGCTGCTGCTAAGTCGCTTCAGTCGTGTCCGACTCTGTGCGACCCCAGAGACGGCAGCCCACCAGGCTCCCCCGTCCCTGGGATTCTCTAGGCAAGAACACTGGAGTGGGTTGCCATTTCCTCCTCCAATGCGTGAAAGTGAAAAGTAAAAGTGAAGTTGTTCAGTCGTGTCTGACTCTTAGCGACCCCATGGACTGCAGCCCACCAGGCTCCTCCGTCCATGGGATTTTCCAGGCAAGAGTACTGGAGTGGGGTGCCATCGCCTTCTCCCACAAATGCATCTTCAGATCAGATCAGATCAGTCGCTCAGTCGTGTCCGACTCTTCGCGACCCCATGAACCGCAGCACGCCAGGCCTCCCTGTCCATCACCAACTCCCAGAGGTCACCCAGACTCACACCCATCAAGTCAGTGATGCCATCCAGCCATCTCATCCTCTGTCGTCCCCTTCTCCTCCTGCCCTCAATCCCTCCCAGCATCAGAGTCTTCTCCAATGAGTCAACTCTTCGCATGAGGTGGCCAAAATACTGGAGTTTCAGCTTTAGCATCATTCCTTCCAAAGAAATCCCAGGGCTGATCTCCTTCAGAATGGACTGGTTGGATCTCCTTGCACTCCAAGGGACTCTCAAGAGTCTTCTCCAACACCACAGTTCAAAAGCATCAATTCTTTGGTGCTCAGCCTTCTTCACAGTCCAGCTCTCACATCCATACATGACCACAGGAAAGACCATAGCCTTGACTAGGCGAACCTTTGTTGGTAAAGTAATGTCTCTGATTTTGAATATGCTATCTAGGTTGGTCATAACTTTCCTTCCAAAGAGTAAGCGTCTTTTAATTTCATGGCTGCAGTCACCATCTGCAGTGATTTTGGAGCCCAGAAAAACAAAGTCTGACACTGTTTCCACTGTTTCTCCATCTATTTCCCATGTAGTGATGGGACTAGATGCCATGATCTTCGTTTTCTGAATGTTGAGCTTTAAGCCAACCTTTTCACTCTCCACTTTCACTTTCATCAAGAGGCTTTTTAGCCCCTCTTCACTTTCTGCCATAAGAGTCATGTCATCTGCATATCTGAGGTTATTGATATTTCTCCCAGCAATCTTGATTCCAACTTGTGTTTCTTCCAGTCCAGCATTTCTCATGATGTACTCTGCATAGAAGTTAAATAAACATGGTGACAATATGCAGCCTTGACGTACTCCTTTTCCTATTTGGAACCAGTCTGTTGTTCCATGACCAGTTCTAACTGTTGCTTCCTGACCTGCATACAGATTTCTCAAGAGGCAGATCAGGTGGTCTGGTATTCCCATCTCTTTCAGAATTTTCCATAGTTTATTGTGATCTACACAGTCAAAGGCTTTGGCATAGTCAATAAAGCAGAAATAGATGTTTTTCTGGAACTCTCTTGCTTTTTCCATGATCCAGCGGATGTTGGCAATTTGATCTCTGGTTCCTCTGCCTTTTCTAAAACCAGCTTGAACATCAGGAAGTTCATGGTTCACATATTGCTGAAGCCTGGCTTGGAGAATTTTGAGCATTACTTTACTAGCGTGTGAGATGAGTGCAATTGTTCGGTAGTTTGAGCATTCTTTGGCATTGCCTTTCTTTGGGATTGGGATGAAAACTGACCTTTTCCAATCTTGTGGCCACTGCTGAGTTTTCCAAATTTGCTGGCATATTGAGTGCAGCACTTTCACAGCATCATCTTTCAGGACTTGGAATAGCTCCACTGGAATTCCATCACCTCCACTAGCTTTGCTCGTAGTGATGCTTTCTAAGGCCCATTTGACTTCACATTCCAAGATGTCTGGCTCTAGGTCAGTGATCACATCATCATGATTATCTGGGTCGTGAAGCTCTTTTTTGTACAGTTCTTCTGTGTATTCTTGACACCTCTTCTTAATATCTTCTGCTTCTGTTAGGTCCACACCATCTCTGTCCTTTATCGTGCCCATCTTTGCATGAAATGTTCCTTTGGTATCTCTGATTTTCTTGAAGAGATCCCTAGTCTTTCCCATTCTGTTGTTTTCCTCTATTTCTTTGCATTGATCACTGAAGAAGGCTTTCTTATCTCTTCTTGCTATTCTTTGGAACTCTGCATTTAGATGTTTATATCTTTCCTTTTCACCTTTGCTTTTTGCTTCTCTTCTTTTCACAGCTATTTGTAAGGCCTCCCCAACAGCCATTTTGCTTTTTTGCATTTCTTTTCCATGGGGATGGTCTTGATCCCTGTCTCCTGTACAATGTCACGAACCTCATTCCATAGTTCATCAGGCACTCTATCTATCAGATCTAGGCCCTTAAATCTATTTCTCACTTCCACTGTATAATCATAAGGGATTTGATTTAGGTCATACCTGAATGATCTAGTAGTTTTCCCTACTTTCTTCAATTTCAGTCTGAATTTGGCAATAAGGAGTTCAGGGTCTGAGCCACAATCAGCTCCTGGTCTTGTTTTTGCTGATTGTATAGAGCTTCTCCATCTTTGGCTGCAAAGAATATAATCGATCTGATTTCGGTGTTGACCATCTGGTGATGTCCATGTATAGAGTCTTCTCTTGTGTTGTTGGAAGAGGGTATTTGCTATGACCAGTGCATTTTCTTGGCAAAACTCTGTTAGTCTTTGCCCTGCTTCATTCCGTGTTCCAAGGCCAAATTTGCCTGTTACTCCAGGTGTTTCTTGACTTCCCACTTTTGCATTCCAGTCCCCTATAATGAAAAGGACATCTTTTTTGGGTGTTAGTTCTAAAAGGTCTTGTAGGTCTTCATAGAACCGTTCAACTTCAGCTTCTTCGGCGTTACTGGTTGGGGCATAGATTTGGATTACTGTGACATTGAATGGTTTGCCTTGGAAACGAATAGAGATCATATCTTAATTTATTCTTAATAAACACCAGCAGTTATATACACACCCGCAACACCCTTTCACATTCCATGTCATTCAGAAGATACATTAGCAGCAAACATTCTTCTCTTACTTAGAACCGCACTGACTTAAAATACTAGAGAAGTATCATCCAACCAAAACAAAAACCCAATGTTACTTACCAGCTTTTGCACTGTTTCCCAGTTCTTGCCGTCCCACAATTGCAGCAATCTGAGAGCGTAGAAAAGCTAGCTCATCTTCAAGGGCAGCTATCTTTCTAATTGCAGTTTCACTTTCAGGCCAATCATTTTTTCTTGGTTTGTTGTGCCTTACAGCAGGTGTCAATGGACCTTCAACTAGTTGCAAAGGATGAAAAGATGCAATTTTCTCCTCTTCTTCATTTTTCCATGTACTATTTCTATGGGCGGAATGAAGGAAAAAACAAATAGAGAGAGATGGGGGAGGGAAAATTTTCTAAGAGAAATAATTTTTTTCAGTCAAAGAACAAAAACACCAAAACAAAATCAGAGCAGCTCTCTTTATACCTGTCTGTAGACTCACTGAGGACAAACAGTATCTTACACAACTTTGTATCCTCAATACCCAGAACAGAACGTTGCCTTTAGCAGGTGACCAAAAGTGATCAGTGAAGAAAGGGAGACATCTGGCTTTCAAACTGTAAACCAAAAATAATTATCTTATAACTGTTACTATTAATGTCAAACCGTACAAATGGATTTATTTAGAAATAAAGTTAATTTATTTAGAAATTCTACATATTTGGAATATAAGGCTTGAAAGGATTCCATGTTATACTGGGGTAAGTACTCTAATTTTTTGAAAATTTATAAACCAGCTTTACATAGAATAAATTTAAGCAGAAATTTTGAATAATTGACCTTTTATTGTACTTACAGCCTGTATCTGAATACACTAACACCTAAGTTAGTATTCCCAAGCAGTAAAACATCCAAATGATGAAATATATTTAACATCATTGCCTGGTACATAGTAAACACTGTATAAATTTTGGTTAAATATATAAAACAAAATAGATCTAGTATTGGACGTCCCTGGTGGTCCAGTGGTTAAGAATTCGCCTGCCAATGCAGGGAACACAAGTTTGATCCCTGGTCAGAAAGACTCCCCTTGCCGAGGGGCAAATAAGACTGTGCACCATAACTACGGAGCCTGTGCTCTAGAGCCCACAAGATGCAATTTACCGAGCCCACGCTCTGCAGCAAGAGGCTACCACAATTAGAAGTCCCTGCACTACAACTTGAGCAGGCCCCGCTCTCCACAACTAGAGAAAGCCCACATAAAGCAACAAAGACCTAGAGTAGCCAGAAATAAGTAATTTTAAAAAAAGATCCAGTATTTAGTATACAGGAAAGAACTTTCTCCTAAAAATGAACGTGGTGATCTTCAAATCCTTTTAATATCATTCCTTCGTAGGCCTGGGTTAGGTTTAAACATGTGTTAAGAAAAACAAGCCAAAAATGAGAAAAAAGACCAGTCATCCTTATCATGAAGACATTAGTAGGACTCTGTACTGTAGAGCTAGACAAAATAAATGAAAAGGCTCACTTAGTCTGAACACACTTCAACACGGGCAAGAATTCAGATTGTAGCCCACACCCCACTTTTCCAAGATATGTAGAAAAATTACCGAAATCTGAGATAACTGGCTTCTTCTTCATTTGCCACACACCAAACGTCAGCAAAAGATGGAACTACAGAGCCACAGTTAGCAGGGTCCACAGAGTTCAAGAGCGGAACCAGCTAAAGGGAAAAAGGGAAAAGAAAGTCAGAGCTCTGCGGGCAGTCAGGGGGAGACACATGCCTGTAGAAACCACTTACACAAGTTAAAAATCCACAAGTGTGAAAGGAGAAAGGATATGTAAGAGAAAAACATACACCTGTTAGCAAGAAAAAGGACTCAGGAAAACATAGTTCTAAAGTCTATGCTTATGGCACTATTCTCTCCCCTAGGAATGCCATCCAACATAAAACACAGACTAAAAGAATCAAAGAAACGACTCAGGGGTTTCTTCACATCTGCCAATCTTTGGATATAATTAAAGGAATAAAGTAATAAAGACAAAAACACAGATGAAATGGCTTGTTTCCAAGATAAGCTACAGGTTTTGGGTTTGCAGGAAACATTTCTTCTTCTATTCCAGTCTACGTCCCTATTTCCCTATAGAAATTTTTATACGTGGTACTTAAATAATACATGTTGACTGACTTACCTCAAAATTAGGCCTGGGACAAGGTTCTAAAGGAAGAAGTTTCCCAATAATACGAACAATACTCCGAGCTGATCCATAGTCTTTATTTTCCCAAATGTGTAAAACCTATTTAAACATAAACCATTATTTAAAAAGTAGTACTGTGTTGAGCATGTTTATATTGTTTATGAAAAGAACAAATGTTAAAGACAGAATAGCATTTATTTTTTAAAAAAACATATAGAATATAGCATGCTTTTAAATTATTTTCTTCAAAGAATCAAACTATTCACATGTATTTTTTAAAAAGTGGGGGTTCAGGGGAGTGCAGCTGAGGGAGGCAGTTAACATAATCATATTCCAGGAAGAAGATCTTTTGAGAAAGCACCACAAATTCATTTCCTTTTATTTCTGATAATGACCAAATACCCTGGGGAACTTTATTAAAAACTGACAATGTCAATTTCTCAAGCAATGAAGTAATACAGAGTATATTCATGTAATTTCCTTTAAAGAGGTAAATAAATGAATCATGCCCTAAACAATTTAAGAATGCTTTACTTATTGTGGTATTGGCACAAAAACAGACATGTAGATCAAAAGAACAGAACAGAGAGCCCAGAAATAAACCCACCCATGCACGATCAATTAATCTATGATACGAGAGGCAAGAATATATACAATGGAGAAAAGACAGTCTCTTCAGCAAGTGGTATTGGAAAGATGCATAGCTACATGCAAATCAATGAAATTAGAACACTCCCTTACAACACGCATAACAATAAACTCAAAATGATTTAAAGACCGAAACATAAGATATGATACCATAAAACTCTTAGAACAGAACATAGGCAAAATACTCTCAGACATAAATTCTAGCAATATTTTCTCAGATTGGTCTCCTAAGGCAAAAGAAATAAAAGCAAAAACAAACGGGATCTAATCAAACTCAGAAACTTTTGCACCACATGAAAATCATAAACAAAACAAAAAGACAACCTATAGAGTGGAGGAAAACATTTGCAACCAACAACTGGATAATATCCAAAACATACAGTTTATACAACTTTCTAGTAGCTACATTTGAAGAGTAGAAAGAGACAAGTGAAAGTAATTTCCTTAATGTATTTAATTCGTATGTGCATATTATGTCAATGTGAAATCAATATTTTTTAAAAACAATGCCATTATTTTATAATATTTTTTCAGACTAAATCTTCAAATTTCATTGTATATTTTATACCTATAACAGATATCAACTTAGACATTTCAAGTATTTAAAAGTGACATAGACACTGATCAGCACAGGCTACAGTACAGATGCCGGACTTAATTAACATAATTATCTCTGTGGTTCTGCGGATCACTCACAGGTGCACCCTTGCTAAGAACCACAGGCCTAGAGGCTGCACTACAGTGAGGGCCACTATTGTCACACACAGTCACATAACTCTTGGTTAATGTGAATGTCTTGCTCTGCAATTCCCATTCTGCCAAACTTCTGTCCTTCTCATTCCTTCATTGCCACTAATCATCTTCACCACTCTTATGATTTCACCTCCCTCTTCTATTTCTGCTCTGGCACCCTCCTATTGACTTCACTGACTTTCCTACTAAGTAGGGATTTTCAAGTTGTTACAATGATATGTTCAGTTCAGTTGCTCAGTCGTGTCTGACTCTTTGCAACCCCATGAATCGCAGCACGCCAGGCCTCCCTGTCCATCACCAACTCCTGGAGTCCACCCAAACCCATGTCCATTGTGTTGGTGATGCCATCCAATTATCTCATTCTCCGTCGTCCCCTTCTCCTCCTGCCCTCAATCTTTCCCATAATCAGGGTCTTTTCAAATGAGTCAGCTCTTCGCATGAGGTAGCCAAAGTATTGGAGTTTCAGCTTCAACATCCTTCAATAGTCCTTCCAATGAACACTCAGGACTGATTTCCTTTAGGATGGACTGGTTGGATCTCCTTAGAGTTGAAGGGACTCTCAAGAGTCTTCTCCAACACCACAGTTCAAAAGCATCAATTCTTCCGCACTCAGCTTTCTTTATAGTCCAACTCTCACATCTACACATGACCACTGGAAAACCTATAGCCTTGACTAGAGGAACCTTTGTTGACAAAGTAATGTCTCTGCTTTAATATGCTGTCTAGATTGGTCATAACTTTCCTTCCAAGGAGTAAGTGTCTTTTAATTTCATGGCTGCAATCACCATCTGCAGTGATTTTGGAGCCCAGAAAAATCAAGTCTGACACTGTTTACACTGTTTCCCCATCTATTTCCCCTGAAGTGATGGGACCGGATGCCGTGATCTTCATTTTCAGAATGTTGAGCTTTAAGCCAACTTTTTCACTCTCCTCTTTCACTTTCATCAAGAGGCTCTTTAGTTCTTTTTCACCTTCTGCCATAAGGGTGGTGTCATCTGCATATCTGAGATTATTGATATTTCTCCCGGCAATCTTGATTCCAGCTTGTGCTTCCTCCAGCTCAGCGTTTTTCATGATGTACTCTGCATAGAAGTTAAATAAGCAGGGTAACAACATGCAGCCTTGACGCACTCCTTTTCCTATTTGGAACCAGTCTGTTGTTCCATGTCCAGTTCTAATTGTTCTTTCCTGACTTGCATACAAATTTCTCAAGAGGCAGGTCAGGTGGTCTGGTATTCCCATCTCTTTCAGAATTTTCCACAGTTTATTGTGATCCACACAAAGGCTTTGGCATAGTCAATAAAGCAGAAATAGATGTTTTTCTGGAACTCTCTGGCTTTTTCCATGATCCAGACAATGTTGGCAATTTGATCTCTGGTTCCTCTGCCTTTTCTAAAATCATCTTGAACATCTGGAAGTTCACGGTTCACATATTGCTGAAGCCTGGCTTGGAGAATTTTGAGCATTACTTTACTAGCGTGTGAGATGAGTCCAATTGTGTGGTAGTTTGAGCATTCTTTGGCATTGCCTTTCTTTGGGATTGGGATGAAAACTGACCTTTTCCAGTCCTGTGGCCACTGCTGAGTTTTCCAAAGTTGCTGGCATATTAAGTGCAGCACTTTCACAGCATCATCTTTCAGGATTTCAAATAGCTCAATCGGAATTCCATCACCTCCACTAGCTTTGTTTGTAGTGATGCTTCCTAAGGCCCACTTGACTTCACATTCCAGGATGTCTGGCTCTAGGTCAGTGATCACACCATCGTGATTATCTTGGTCATGAAGATCTTTTTTGTACAGTTCTTCTGTGTATTCTTGTCACCTCTTAATATCTTCTGCCTCTGTTAGGTCCATACCATTTCTGTCCTTTATCGAGCCCATCTTTGCATAAAATGTTCCCTTGGTATCTCTCATTTTCTTGAAGAGATCTCTAGTCTTTCTCTGTTGTTTTCCTCTATTCCTTTGCATTGATCGCTGAGGAAGGCTTTCTTTTCTCTCCTTGCTATTCTTTGGAACTCTGCATTCAGATGCTTTATCTTTCCTTTTCTCCTTTGCTTTTTGCTTCTCTTCTTTTCACAGCTATCTGGAAGGCCTCTTCAGACAGCCATTTTGCTTTTTTGCATTCTTTTCTATGAGGATGGTCTTGATCTCTGTCTCCTGTACAATGTCCATAGTTCATGGACGAACCTCATTCCATAGTCCATCAGGCACTCTATCTTCAGATCTAGTCCCTTAAATCTATTTCTCACTTCCACTGTATAATCATAACGGATTTGATTTAGGTCATACCTGAATGGTCTAGTGGTTTTCCCTACTTTCTTCAATTTAAGTCTGAATTTGGCAATAAGGGTTCATGATCTGAGCCACAGTCAGCTCCCAGTCTTGTGTTTGCTGACTATATAGAGCTTCTCCATCTTTGGCTGCAAAGAATATAATCAATCTGATTTCGCTGTTGACCATCTGGTGATGTCCATGTGTAGAGTCTTTTCTTATGTTGCTGGAAGAGGGTGTTTGCTCTGACCAGTGCATTCTCTTGGCAAAACTCTTTTAGCCTTTGCCCTGCTTCATTCTGTATTCCAAGGCCAAATTTGCCTGTTACCCCAGGTGTTTCTTGACTTCCTACTTTTGCATTCCAGTCCCCTATAATGAAAAGGACATCTTTTTTGGGTGTTAGTTCTAAAAGGTCTTGTAGGTCTTCACAGAATCATTCAACTTCAGCTTCTTCAGCGTTACTGGTTGGGGCATAGGCTTGGATTACTGTGATATTGAATGGTTTGCCTTGGAAACGAACAGAGATCATTCTGTCGTTTTTGAGATTGCATCCAAGTACTGCATTTCAGACTCTTGTTGACCATGATGGCCACTCCATTTCTTCTAAGGGATTCCTGATATAATGGTCATCTGAGTTAAATTCACCCATTCAGTCCATTTTGGTTCACTGATTCCTAGAATGTCGATGTTCACTCTTGCCATCTCCTGTTTGACCACTTCCAATTTGCCTTGATTCATGGACCTAACATTCCAGGTTCCTATGCAATATTGCTCTTTATAGCATCGGACCTTGCTTCTATCACCAGTCACATCCACAACTGGGTATTGTTTTTGCTTTGACTCCATCCCTTCATTCTTTCTGGAGTTATTTCTCTACTGATCTCTAGTAGCATATTGGGCACCTACTGACCTGGGGAGTTCCTCTTTCAGTATCCTATCATTTTGCCTTTTCATACTGTTCATGGGGTTCTCAAGGCAAGAATACTGAAGTAAATCTTCAACTGTCCCTTGGTCTTTGTTATTTTTAACCTCCTCAATTCTGAAATTCAAAATGCTTCATTATGGACATCCTCTATCATCAAGGTCAAATAACAAATGCATATAGAAAATGCCAAATCTGAATCTCTTTTCTTTCCTACACCCAGAACCATATATCTAATTATCAGCAAGATATTTGTATTTATATATTCCAACAGATTTAACTTATCTTCCTAGGAGAAAGTAGCTCCTCATACTGAGTTGTCCATTTTTTTATTAATGGCTCCATCATTCTTCAACTTACTTTTGTTCAAAATCCTTTATTTATCCTTGACTATTCTAATTCACCATACCAAATAGCAACAACTTGCCCATTTTCTGTATGCCCCTCTATTATTTTTGTGTCTGTCTTATATGTACTCTTTCCCACGGATGGAGGAGCCTGGTAGGCTGCAGTCCATGGGGTCGCTGAGAGTCGGACATGACTGAGCAATTTCACTTTCTCTTTTCACTTTCATGCATTGGAGAAGGAAATGGCAACCCACTCCAGTGTTCTTGCCTGGAGAATCCCAGGGACAGGGAAGCCTGGTGGGCTGCTGTCTATGGGGTCGCACAGAGTCGGACACGACTGAAGTGACTTAGCATAGCATAGCATAGCATAGCATACTGTATGTATATATTTCTCATATCTCACACTATATTTTAAAAATCATGAATACAAGAAAGACGTGTTGCCACCCTGCATCACCTACAGAACAATGTATACTGTCTTAGATCTTAGATGTCATAGCTACTCAGGAAGTAGACAAAATCTGATTTGTTTATGATTCTCACACCGAAGTCAACCTCTCTCCTGAATTTGCTGAACTATAAAACTCATCATTCTATAACAAATGTCAAGCATTTTTTTTTCAACTTTTTATTTTATACTGGAGTATAGTTGATTGACAATGTTGTGTTAGTTTCAGGTTCAAATAAATTACCTTAAATAAAACCACTAGAATTTTAAAAATATTTTATCTATGAGGGTCATGTCTATCTTTTGCTTGGTTTCGATCTTTCATCAGCTTTTGACCCTTCAAGTAAACAGGTTCCTAATAATCATATCTTTTTAACTCAAATTATCCAAGCTACACTACTGCAAACTTGCCTTTGTTACACCTTATACAGAAGTAACAATTTTGCCTTGAATACTGACATATAAATCGTTTCCAAAATAAGACCCCAAATACAACAGGTCCATTCAAATCCATTAAAAACCATTTACCTGGTTTACGGGAACACCAAAATATTCCAGCATTTCTCTTAAGATACTCAATATGAATGACATTGATGAGGCAAATACAGAAGCAAATTCAAAGAAACATTGTTTCTTGATACCTTAAGGGGAAAAAAATAAGAAAACATTACTCTTGATAAATAACTGCTGCACACACAAACATAAAAGCTTCGTTACACATTACACAATCAACTAAACTAATCTCTCTGGCCTGCATTATTTTGAGGTGAGGAGAGACAAAGAGGAATGGGAGAATCGGGAAGGGCTGGTTAAAAAAACAAAAACAAACTTCAGTTTATCAGTTAAGTTGCATTAAAAATTCATAGGATTTTTTTGAACCTCTTAAGGGACGCAGTGCTAGTGTGCTCAGCTGTTCAGTCCTGTCCAACTCTTTGAGATCTCGTGGACTGTAGCCCACCAGGCTCCTCTGTCCATGGAATTTCCCAGGTAAGAATACTGGAGTGGGTTGCCATAGGCTCCTTCAGGGGATCTTCCCAACCCAGGGATCGAACTCACATCTCCTGCATCAGCAGGCGGATTCTTTACCAACGCACCACTTAGTTAATAAATATCAATCAAGGATAGACTGGAAACTTAGCAGGAAGGCTTCAAGTTAGTTGCAATAGCGAAAGCCGAAAGCTTCGGCTGAGACTAAGCAGGGATGAGTTCAGCCCTTCCTTGAGAGCAGGCAGGGGGCCGACTAAAGACTTTGACCAAACAAAAGGAATGATAACACTTCCTTACTGACGTATCGGAGTACCACCCATCCCTCCTCGCTCATTCTAAAGATAAGGATTATGAAGCCCGGATAGGTGACGTGACTTAGTCACCCAACTACTAAATAACAGACCAAGCTCCGGCTTACGTTAACTCCCTTTGGCCCCACGCCGCCCCGGGGTCTCTCCCGCTCGGTGATCACCGTCGCCTGGCTCACCTTCCTCCGAAGCCCAGCCTCCCGGCAACCACGGGAACTTCAAGCTGCAGTCATTAAGGAACCACGCGACGGAATCCTCAGAGGACGAGGCCAGGCGTGCTCTCGTCCTGATCCAGGAGCGCTTAGAGGCCCACACGTGCCCGCCCTCGCGCCCTGGCTTGCCTGCCACGGGCGGAAATGACACTTCCACTGGCCCCGGAATTAGCCCTGAAGCCCCTCACCCAGCCGGGGTATCCGGGATGAAGACTCGGCCCTCCTCCAGTGCGACACTCAACCTGCGGCTTAGACCTGATCGCTACTTCCGCGTCCGGACGAAAATTAAACTCCGCGGGCCTTGACTAAAGCCCGATGTCATTGGACAAACCTTTAGGTCGCTGCTTGTGATTGGTTCCGGAAGGTTATTTAGACCCACTGAATACCTTTTTCCTTCAAGAGGGCGGGCCTTCAGCGGGGCAGCCAATGGAAGCTTAGAGCCAACGGGTGGGCGTGGCAGAGCGCACAATCCTGGCGACGCATGCTCAGAACGTGTCTCTAGGTTTCCCCAGCGCTGTCAAATACCTGCGTAGGAAGCCTGGGGTTGTGGAGTCTTACGGCCTTTGGCTCAGGCTCACGATCCCGAGTTCGTGCCCCGTACAGATCATCGCAGGGAAAGTGTATCGTCCTCTACATACAGACCCGAAGTGGGACCCCTCTCCCAAGTACGCCTGTCGTGGAGTGTCGCGATTTATTGTTTAATCATTCGTCCATTCATTCGTCCATTCAGCGAACATCTGTTGTTTATAGGACTAGTCAACCAGTGAAGTTGCTTAGTCATGTCCGACTCTTTGCGATCCCATGGACTGTGTCCTACCAGGCTCCTCCATCCGTGGAATTTTCCAGGCAATTCCAGTACTGGTGTGGGTTGCCATTTCCTTCTCCAGGGGATCTTCCCGACCCACGGATCGAACCCAGGTCTCCCGCACTGAAGGCGGATGCTTTACAGTCTGAGCCACCAGGGAAGCCCTGTTCAAGGGACTGCTTGCTGCTTAGTCACTTCAGTCGTGTCCGACTCTGTTGTGACCCCATAGACGGCAGCCCACCAGGCTCCCCCGTCCCTGGGATTCTCCAGGCAAGAACACTGGAGTGGGTTGCCATTTCCTTCTCCAATGCATGAAAGTGAAAAGTGAAAGTGAAGTCGTTCAGTCGTGTCCGACTCTTAGCGACCCCATGGACTGCAGCCTTCCAGGTTCCTCCGTCCATGGGATTTTCCAAGCAAGAAAATTGGGAAAAGTGGGATTTTCCCACCCCGTCCATGGAGTGGGGTGCCATTGCCTTCTCCTGTTTAAGGGACTAGCAGGTGCTAAACACTGTCATCGAGAAATCTGCAGCATTCATGAAATTCTCCAGGTTATCTAGGCTATCAAATATGAGCCGGATGCTGACCTGGCCTAGCTGACGATGGTTAAGCGATGACCAAGTCCTGGCAGTTGATATCTCAATTTTCAGTTCTGATCTGAAGTTACTGGGCTTCATTAAGAAACTACAGCTCCTGCTTTTCATATTTCAGCAAGAAATGCACTGGAGTGATATAATAACTTAAGATCAACTGTCTCTCCTGCTGACCAACACAATTTTTAAGTGGGAGAATTTTTCAACAAATTTCTGTGTCCACAGCATGTATTCACTCAGCTAACACTGGATGTCTACTATGTGCAAGGCATCATTCTGACGAGAATGCAATTAGCAAGGCAGCTAAGATCCCTACCCTCCTGGAACTTAAATTCTAGTGGAGACCTGAGGTTTCTCTCAACACCATATAAATAGCATGTCTCCACTGTCTTTCCATGACTTTTTTTTCTTTACAGTACTCAAGATTATGTAGTATTTATGCTCCATCTACTGCCAAACTAAAATCCAGAACAGGAACTCTGTCTTGACCCATGCTGTATCTCCATCATTTTAGAGGAATACCTGGTATATTTGATGAGCACTCAATTAAGGGTTTGTTGAATAAAATAATTCTATATACGTAAGAGAAAACAGACACCAAGAATGATTTGACACTAAGAAACTGGCAGAACAATAATGCTTATAGTCATAGGCCCAGTAGTATTAAGTTAGATAAGGATGAAAGGAGCAGGAAAGGGCTGCTGGACAAATGTAAAGGAAAACAAATGGATCAGTGACCCTACATTAAATTTTCTCAGCTTCCTTATCCTTCCCTTTTGCCTTCGCAAATACATCATGATCTTATAACTTCCTCTTTCCAATCTGATATCAAACAGCAGACAATAGGGTCAAAAGGCAAAATATCCCTTGAAAGCATGAGAAGGAAAACCAGTAGTACTAACACACCTCCTTCAGCGTGCACTATTAATAGAACTCAACTGATCCAAGTGCAAGATGGGCCCAGGTCAAATGCTACACCTTCCATGAATGCCTTGCTGACCACTTCCCTCTAACTTTTCAGAGATCCTTCCTCCATGTTATGTGTACTAAAAAACAGTCATACATACATCTTGATCATCTTTTATGCAATATGACATTATTTTCCTATTAAGTAAAATTACTGTCCTTAACTTTGAGAATGATGCAGGATTCAGTAGATCTTTTCTACCTTTTCTGTCATTTTTTAGTGGTGTTCGAAAATATGGTGGCATGCTTTCTAAGATGTTCCTGGCTGTGTTCCCCTCTCCCAGTTGAATCTAGGCCCTTTTCATCTCCTGTCTCTACTCTGCTCATTAAGACTCCTTTCAGTCCTTTCTTCACTGTGGGGTCCTGTCCTTAAAAGGAAATCTTGTCTTGACAGGTCTACTGGAAGAGTTCACTGAGGTCAAGTGCTCCAGTCTCTCCATACTTACTCTGGGTACCTTGTGCTCACTACTGGAGAGGACAAGGCCCCAGCTTTAGTAGGCTCATTTGAGAATCTCCTTTTCCAGCCTGTCAGATACTACCCAACTCTTACTTTTACTCACACAGGCATCAGTACCAGGCAGGTTAGTGATGTGTCCCTATCCCGCTACTTGCAGGTTAATGGGAAAAACTTATTGCCTTTGGTTTTATTATCTATATTTTTTCAGAATCATTAATAATACATTAATCATCACACGAGGTACTATATTCTCAAGAGCAAGAAATTTTGATTCAACTTTAAACCCAATGTTAAGAATACTTTCCCAGTGAATAAATGGACGTTGAGGGCTAGTTTGAACAAAGGCTAGAAAGCTAGGTACTTAATCTTTTGACAGCCCAGTTAGAAACCCCATTAGTCTTCTGACACAAACCTCAATTTTAGGTGATTAGGAGAACTCCAATTATTGTAATTACCTAAGTAATGTGGCAGGGTACAATGTTAACATTCTACCAAGTAGGTAATGGCTTGTCCACAATATGTATGTCCTACACAACACATAATGCTAACTGCTAAACATTTATTCTAGCAAAGCATGACACATAAGCAGAATGAGTTGCCAGCCTGAAAGAATGAGGACAAGAGGAATTTTTTGATTTTTTGCTAAGATGCAAGATTTTTAAGACAGGTAAATGAACAAGGAGTAGGATAAGGCAGAGGATTTAAAAAAAAAAAAAAAAAACACAGCTCAGAGGAAATTCCTGTAGTTCATCCTAACTGATTTAGGCAATAAAAAATCAAAGAAATTAAAAAGTTTTTTTCAACTGAAAAACATTTCACTGATGGCAATTAAAAGATGAAATTTAAAGGTCAAGATTTCCAAATTAGAAGACTGCTGCAGTAACTGAGGTAAATGTTACGAGCATCTTTACCAGTTATCACAGGGGTGAAAAGAGCCACACGTTGACTTTGAAGGTTGAGTATCATCACCAAATATAAACATAAAATCACTGTATACTGACATCAATCAGTGAAATTCTGTGTTTTTAAAATACTTTGGTTGCCTCAGGTATTAGTTGCATCATACAAGATCTTTCATTGTGGTGAGGGGACACTCTAGTTGTGGGCCCTAGATTTGGCAGTTTAGGCATGTGGGCTCAGTTGCTCTGTGGCATGTGGGATCTTGGTTCCCCAACCAGCTATCAAATCTGTGTCCCTGCATTGCAAGGCAGATTCTTAACCACTTGACCACTAAGGAAGTCTCTAAATTATGTATTTTAAGTATTATGACTCCATTTGGTGGTGATATTCAACTGCTTTCAAAAAAACTCCAAGTGCATTTAAACATTTCCCTCAGAGCAGCCTCAGAAGTACCCTGGACATTAAGTTTCTAGGGAATTCCCTGAGTGTCCAGTGGTTAGGATGTGACGCTTTTATTGTCAGGGCCCAGGCTCAATCCTTGCTTAGGGAACTAAGACTCTGCAAGCTGTGTGGCACAGCCAAAAAGTTTCCTTTTCTAGTACAAATAAGCCAGAAAAATTATGACCTCCCACAATCAAGAACTAAGATTGCAAGTAAACCACCATTCTGGAAGGTGAGAGTGGTAATTTTACATGGCTTTTCACAAGCCATGGAATTTTCAATTACTATGACAGTACCAAGAAGTTATCATTGTCAAATACAGACTTCATACTATGAATGTACATCCTTTCTTCACCTAAGTTTATGGTGTACTTACTATCATTGTTTTGCTTGTCCCAATTTATTTTATGGGGTGGCATTTGTGGGAAGGGTTTTTTATATTGGACTACAGTTGATTTACAATGTTGTGTTAGTTTCAGGTATACAGCCAAGTGGCTCAGTTATACATGTATCTTTTACAAATCTTTTCCCATTTAAGCTATTACAGAATACTGAGCACAGTTCTTCCCTATGTTATACAGTAGGTTTTTGTTGGTTACATATTTTAAACATATATCATCTACTTTTGGGGCTCGTTATTATTCAATCAAGAAGCTGGGCAACCCTAAGAGATTACTAAGAAAAATCTGATTCCAAGTCTTAGGAGAAGAGTATTAAAACCACTTATTGTTTTCTACTTTCAAGAATCATCTTATCTTCTGCACTTTAAAACCACTGCCAATCAGTTCACTGTTGTCAAACACCTAAAACATCCTTGAGAAAAATATCTTACATACAGATCATTATAATTAAGACACATTATTTAGAAATTTCTCCTAGTAGTCACTGGAAAGTGCTACCCTAACACCTGTTCTTTTTAACCACTGGGATCCATTTTTGAAAAAAATAACATGTGAAGAGGTAACATAACAATAAAGAGAACTAGCACACTTAATGTACAACTTTGGATTCATTTGCATAACTTGACACTAATCATTACTGAATGATTCTGAAACTTGAGTCCAGTTCATAAATTTACACAATCTCTTATCTACTAAAGCTCTCGTCAAACAATGGAATACAGTAATTTCTATATATTCCTGGATTCCAAAATAAAATTTTCACTTTAAACATCATTAACATAGACTTCAAATTTTTAACATCCATCTCAATAAACTGAACAATTAGACCCTTGACACTCACATTTATAAATAATAATTTCAACCATATTTTGAGAACCCAAGATGTTATGTAACAGATAATATTCTAAAATTTTGTCAAAGGATCAATCACAATCAACTACTTATATAGATTGAAACCAATCAAATACAATCCGAGGGTGAAGTTAATTTCTCCATGTTCCTTCCCTATTTAAGCAAGTTACAAATTCAGACAGGTCTCTGTACTTCTTGTTCTGAATGTGAAAGGAATATCATTCCACATGGAACAAAGTATATCCCAGAGATTCCAGCTGAAAAGTCAAAGAGGAATTTCTTGGTCGTCCAGTGGTTAGGGCTTCTCTCCCCCACTGCAGGGAGCACAGGTTCGATCCCTGATCAGGGAACTAAGATTCCCTCATGCCGCGGTCAAAAAAGAAAATTAACTATCTTATGAAAATAAGTCCTTAATAAATACGATGGCATACTTTTATGTAGGTAGCTGATACATGTTAAAATTATCCAGTGTAGTTAAACATACAGAGAAAGGAGTAACATTTGTTATTAATCAAAATGTTACCTTAGCACACAAATTTCTGTGAAAATTCTTATTTAAAGTTACAGAATGGTCACTTTATATTTCAAGTAACTTACAAAAGGGTTAAGTGAAGTTAAGAATTACACCAGCTCTAACTCAAAGTGAACAAAGACTAAGTTACAAAAAAAAAAACCCAAAAAAACCACTTTTTAGTTAATAACTACTACATTTTTAGAAACAGAAGTAATGCTGCTGTCTCCATCATAATTTATAGCTGACAGCTCTTGTATGAACACATGAACAGGAGGGCTAGACTACAATCTGGAATTGCTGTGTTAACAAATGGCTTACAATCACCACTGTAACATTTCCCATGTTTCCAGAGGAAAAAAAGAAAAAAATAGATGTGAATTTGAACAGTGTTATAGACTATTTACTGATCTCCCCAAAAGCCCCTCATACTAGTAACTTTACTAACAGATGAGCTGGTATCCTAAAATTAGACATAAACCATTGACATTAGCTGTATAGCACAGACATAGACATAGTCTCAAAATCAGGTAAACCAACAACAGCTATTACCACTTATGACATTTTATTGGCATATGACAATTTACAAGGGTCCCTGTTGCATTATACATCACACTGAGTAAGAATCGTTTAGCCATCTACATTCATTCTTATTGGGTATATTTTTACTCAAATTGTAATTGAATTCCCAACACTTGATTTTAACTGTGACAAAAGGGAAAAATAGTAATTCCCCAAAGTAGGCTGCAATAGGAAAAACAAATTTTGCTTTTTATATTAAAATTTCTAAGATGTTGATAAGTGCACACAGCTAAGAACTGAGTCATGGCCTCCTTAAACAGCTTTCTTAATCCTTTCTAGAAATATCCTTTGGTTATTTTTATTTTCCTTCTCTAGGCAAAAGGAAATCTATTAATGCAGGTTATCAAACAGCTACTATTTTCTGGCACTTGTAAACAAATATCCTTACCAAGAGCAACCATTCAGCTTTTATAACATGTCATGAAGTGTAGAGTTGAATTGTGGTTTAAAGACAGGTTTCTTTATATGCTTGGCTCTAAAACAAAGATAACAGCCACAATGGCATTCTACTGAAGTGTTTTCACAATCCTCCTTCCCACTATATTCTAATAGGATACTCTTCCCCTCAATTTTAATACAAGTAACCAAATATGAGTACATGTGGGTTAAAGCAATGCACTTGAACTTGTAACCTGCTGATAGGCCTTAGGTAGCTTTATTCCTACTCCGTATTAAATAATTTCTCAGTAAATTCCCCTTTGCACTTCTCTTATGTGGAAAAGCAAAACTCCACATTTATAGTCATGTACAGAGATTCAGTATCTAACCAAATAATAATTGTTAAAATAAAAGCCAAATGTATTTGTATAAAATAAAATGGACGTGAAAATTTTCCTGTGTTGGAGATCAAATCCATGTTGCTTTAGCAGGTACTTACGTGCTATGCTGACTAGGAAAATATTAGTTATGTCCTGATTAATGCAACATATATTTGTTTTTACAGTGTTTCCTTTCTGCTCAATTTCAGAAAAACAAAATAAGAGAAATCATGCAATGCTTAAGGATCTTAGGGCCATGAACATCACATTTGTTGAGTTTTGTTTTTCTATTTTTCCCCTCATATAGCTGTTAGGTAAATGCCTCTGACTGCAATCAAGGTGCCAGAAGCATTCTAAATCATCAGTGAGCTTAAATGAGCCATACATTTAAAATGCTTGTTTACACTAACACAATAATCATTATCTTTTAATGCAAACAAATACAACTAATTCAGTTGCTGAATTAACAAAATGAATTTGACTACTTTTATATTATGCTCACAGAGCAGACTTAGCACTGAAATTTTACTATTTCCAATATTCATTCCTTCAAGAGATATCATCATAAACATAAAGGCAATTCACATTTGAAATATTATCTTCCTGAAGAACAGAACCCTTGGGAAGAAAAAGAAAAACCCATTTTACAAACTGTAACAGAAATAGTGAGGAAAAAAAAAAAAAAAAAACAAGGTAGATCAATGCTGTGACAAACTTCCTGTCAAATCTTTTTATTGGTGACATTTGGAAAACAAGTTTCTTAAAATACTACTACTGAGCAGTATATTCTGTTTGCCTATTATTCCTTATAGTTAGACTATGAACTAGTGATTCAGCTGTCTAAAAGCTCAAATAAGTATGTGAGATATGACGTCAGGTACACATCTTTTTAACATTATCAAGTTATTCTGCAGAATAACCATACCAATATCAGAATTACAGGCTTTGTTCTGTTTTTCTTTTTTAAGTAAGACGTTCAGTAGGAATGGGGGTTTTGTTTGTATTATTACAAACCAGATTCCTCTCTCAAAGAACTGATATCTAAGACCATGACTCAAACTTTCAAAGAAAACAGAGAACATTGAATTTTGAATTCAAATGGTAAAGGCTCCTAAAAATGGTTTTTTTAGCCCACTGCTTGCTTTCAGTTTAAGAAAAATTTTTTTTCATACTTTTCAATTTAACTTTTAACAGCTAGTACTTTTCAGCTATTGGCAAAGCTTCTTTTACCATCTTAAACATTTGATGAGATGTTAAATTAGCTTAGTTTACCAAAATAACAACTTTTTCCATGGTACACTTCAAAAATTAGTCATCCTACAATGTAGTGTGTTTGAATTAAGGAGAATGTTAAACAGATGTATACAGTTAAAATAATTAGTGTGGTCTCTATAGACAATTCCTCTTCAGGGATTTGTATGTAGAGCTAACGTTTACTTCAGAATAAACATTAACACAAACAGGGAGGGGAGAGAACCAGAACTTTCACAGAGCTGTACTTGACCATATCTTATAGACAAAGCAGAATTACAATGCATGTAACAAAAACAGTAAAAGTATATATTTTTTTAAAAGTTGATAGTTACAAATATGGTACGTAACAATTTTCTACTTTATTTCGGTACAATTTTCAACATACAGTCTACTATTTTTCAAGATATTTGAAGATTCAAAACAAAATTTCTCTAGACTACTTGCAAACAGTAAAATTTAAGTAAAATGCTTACATTCTTATTTGAAAACAAAAATCATGTAAAAAAAAATGGTGGGTGCAAGTTCTGTTCTCTGTTGCAATCTTACTTCAGATTTCCTATTCCTAAAAAAAAGAAAAGAAAACAAAGAAAATAAAGATTAGCAAAGATATGAAGAGTGAAATAATTCAAAATAATCACTGTATCTAAAAGTCAAATAACTAATTGGCCCAAGAAACTCATACAAAAGAACATATCAGAACCACTAACAAGTTGAAAATTTCTACCTTTTCTTCTTTGCGTCTGTCCTTCTTTTCTTCATTATTTTCCATGGTCTCTTCTTCATCTTCAACAATCCCGTCCCCTTGGTATTTGTCATGAGTCCACTTTGGACTGCTACCTGACTTTTTGAAGTTAAAGCGCCCTCTGCCACGTTGGAAAGTACCACGACCTCTTCCTCTTTTGGCCCAATAATCCACACCATCATCTCTGTCATCATGCTACAGAAAGGTTAAACAAAGAAAGAAATGTCTTTCTTGTAAGGAATATGATTACATCCCCAATCATGTTATTGTATAAATCTTCTCAAAATTGAGTATATGAGGTGGGTACTGTTCTAAAATACAAAAAACCAATAAAACTGAACTTTTCAACAAAAACATGCTGCATCATGAAAGTAAATAATTACATGCTTAGTAACCCAAGCATTTGAGAGCTGCCCAGTTTTCTGAAGAATCTCAACTGCTAAATTACTGCCAATTATCAAAATTTTTATTGTTCTGCTTTCCATTATTTCAATCTACTATGCATAAATGAGACAATGTAACTGATATTTTCCCCAAAAAATGACCTGTCACAAATACGTAACAAAGTATAAAAATGTCATTACAACATTATCAATAACATTTAGCAAATAAAATAGGTGGTAAGAAGTATCTTTTACATATAGATAGACTTTTAAAAATCCTACTGAGATAAATCTAAATTAACGTGTATTACATATTAATCTTCTTGGCAAGGGCACAAGCCAAATCAGGATGGCATGATCCCTAGGGTAATACCTCAACTTATTTCTTGTTCACTAACTTAAAATTCTGCAGCTATTACATCCCAACTTTAATTTTTTATTAACTGCATCCAAATAGATTGTTCCCCAAATTACAAATTATTCCATTAACCAAAACAATCTGAAAAAGTAAAAAGTACTTGGCTTTGTGTACGAGTAGATGAGTATTACATCCCAAAGAACAAAACAAAAATGAGACGTTCTCCTGTAATGTAACTGCTGCCCATCTCAAACAAACTTTTTAAGTTTGTACCTACAAAAAATGGGAATGATGCCCCTTTATGAGACAACAGGTATAATACAAACATAGCTGCCTAACTTATGGAGTACTGATACTGACTAACTGTCCCAAAGTCACTAAACTTTTAAAAAATAATACATAACTAAGCACCTTTTCAAAACAAAGAATGTGCCTTTGTGCATATTCACATAATACAGCTCACCCTCCTACCTGACTTAAAAAGTTCACACATGTAATTAACAGACATTGTGAAAGAGCCCTCACCAATTTCTTTTCTAATAATCTAGCTTTATCAAACCAGTGAGATGACCAAAGAACGAACTTAGGAACTATAAAAAATGTACCATTTCAGTACGTCAAAGTTTAACTGTAAACCCCAAATAAACTATTTTAAAATAGTCTGCCACCCAAAATAATACATACATACAATGATGTAATTTCAAGCTCCTTTTTGTTATCATCATAACTCTACAGAGTTTATGCTTTTTGTTTGTGGTGTTTACACAGTATTCCATGAATTTGTAGAAGAAGCAAATGGGTTTTGAAGCCAGAGGTATGGATTTAAATCTTAACAGAAACTGAGTGAACTTTACTTCCTCATTAAAAAAAAATGAAGGTAGTCTTAAAGGAACACAAATGATTTGTAAAAAGTGCCCAGCCCAGTGTCTGACAGGTAGGCACTCAATCAAAGGTGGTGATAATAATGCTTACATGGTGCTTATTTCTAAGGATGAGGCACTGGTCTCAGCATTTTCTATATACTTGCTCATCTAATCCTCACAACAACTGTAAAATACTAACTCCACTTTAGGAATAAAGAAATCGAGGGACAGAGAAACTGAGTAACTTGCCCAAAGCCACAGAGCCAGTCTCTTCCAATGCCCCTTATGCTCATCATCCTCAGAGTGAGCTTCCCAGGAATAATGGTAAGAGTAAATGACTACTAAATGAGGTAGCCAAGAGCTAAAACAGGAAAAGCAGTAACAAAGCTAGACACTAGAGTTAGACTAGCAATTACTTTTAAATATACAATCATCTTACACAATAATCTGAAACTAAACAGCTGTATCACAACATATCCTTTGTTTCTCAAAGGATATCCCAGCAGCTACCAAAGTGACACTTTAATGCTAAGCATACTAGTTCTTTTCCTCTTATGGACAAGTGGCATGCAAAATACTGGTTCCCCGATCAGGGATGGAACCCATGCCCTCTACAGTGGAGGCACAGAGTCTTAACAATGGACCACCAGGGAAGTCCCTAAAGCATACTGAGTCTTAATCCTCAAATTCTTATATCCAAGATTTCAGTCTTACTGTAGACTAATTAACATTAACTACTTTACAGAAAATAAAGGGGATATGAGATATTTACAATATATAATCAAAACTATGTTAACAGAGGCCTTCCCTGGTGGCTCAATGGTAAAGAATCCACCTGCCAATGCAGGAGACACAGGTTTGATCCCCGATTCAGGATGATCGCAAGGGTCACGGCCAACTAAGCTCCTGCATCACAACTAGTAAGCCTGTGCAGTAAAGCCCAGAAACCACATCTACTGAGCTCACAGGCCCTAGAAACCGTGGTCTGCAACAAGAGAAGCCACTGCAATGAAAAGTCTGAACATCACAACTAGAGAAAAAGCATGAGCAGCAGTGAAGACACAGAATAGTCAAAAATAAGTAAAATTATTAAAGGAAAATTCCAGTTTGAAAAAAAATGTTAACAAAGGAGGCCATATTAGAACCAAAATCTTCTGAATTGTCTTCTCTTCTCTACAGAATGATCGAGTTTCAAAAGAGTTAATTTACTAAAGCTCCAATCCAAATCTCTGTCCCAAGGAATTTTCTCTTCCTGAGATGACAGTAACATGGGGAACTTACCCATTTCAGTACTTTCCCATTTGGTCCAACTCTTTACAAATATTCTCAATCCCTCCAGAGAATCTCAGGTTCTAAAGACTACTATCTTTCATGAAATATTTATTATTGAAAACATTATCTTATCTTTGCATAACTCAAAGTTTAGAGAAGGGAAATTTCAGATGAGAATGCAATAACTGTTATCAAGTACTGGAGGAAAAATCATACATCCTGGTAAGAACCTTTGGATCCCAAGGCATGGGTTCAAATCCTAACCCCACTCTTTCTGGCTGAGTACCTTTGGTCAAGTTGCTCAATCTCTGTACCTCTGTTTTTCATCTATACAAATTGAATAATGATCCTACCTCAAAATGACTTTACAAGCATGAAAATAAACTGAGCGAATCTCACTTTCAGTTCAAAACACTAAGAATGGTGCCGAACAAAATGCTCAGTAAATGTTACTCATTATTATTACTAAGTATTAAATGTTTCATTACTATGGACAGAATGTCCATGCTTATTAATTATTCTGAAAAAAACCTAGAGGAATCTATAGCTTTCAACTTCATTCTGAATTTAAAAAAATTTTTGTAGTTCTAGTCTCATCACTGAAAAACACCTTTACAGACTACCCATAAATACACACGTAGAAACCAAAGCTGTCATTCTAATGGCTCATTAATTAACAACCAAAATAATTAATTTGGGGAACTGATTTATATATAAGAAGAAATGTGACATTAGTTTTACTTCTAGTGAGCACTAGACTGTGACAAATGCACACGTATGTCTTATACAGAAATAAAGATTTTAAAATATAGTCCAGAATAGCAACATGTAGAATGTTAAATAACACTCATCTTCATTAGTGTAACTAAAGCCTAATTATATGCTAATCAAAAATAATTATGTCCCAATTTAAGACAAAAAATACTAGAAAGAATGTCATAGAAAAGTCAAAGTGTTAGTCACTCAGTCGTGTCTTTGCAACCTCATGGACTGTAGCCCACCAGGCTTCTTCGTCCATGGGACTCTTTAGGCAAGAATACTGAGTGGGCAGTCACTCCCTCCTCCAGGGAATCTTCCCAACCCAGGGATCAAAACGGGGTCTCATGAACTGCAGGTAGATTCTTTACCCTCTGAGCCACCAAATTAAATATTTGTAAAATGTTTAAAGTGTTTAACAATTATTTAACTTGTTCACCTCTCATTTCCTTAACTTTTTGTGCTTTTACACTTGTTTTACTGTCTGGCATTTTTACAAGCACTTGCTCCTCATTCACACCTTTGAAAGGTTGGCCTTTTAATCTCTTCTCTTCTGACTGGGTGATATTACTGTGGTTCTGTGACTGTATGATGGCACCTAGGTTTTTTTCTCTCTAGATCTGCATTAGTAACTACCTACTGTACATTTCCACTTATTATGTCTTGGACACTTCCATAAGAGAACTTAACCTTTACCTCAAATGAGCTGCTTTCCTCTGTATTCCCTGTGCTTGCAATATCCTTTCTCCTCACTACCAACACCAAACTAGAGGGTCCCTGAATAAGCCTTCATAAATGTGGCTTTAACATTTTTCAAAACTAGTACCTTAGACACTCAATTATTTCTCAGATCTGTTTGTCACAGCCACATTTTCCAAACTGCTTAACATCCAAATTTACTCAAGTATTATTGTCTTTCACAATTTGGCTCCTGCTTCTTCTTAATTTTCCCAAACTTATACCAATCATCTAGTCATGTGAGTACTGGAGTTCTCTATATTAGGATGTTTCACTCCTACTTTTTTACAGCACGCCTGCTCATCTTTTAAGCTTAAGATTCAATCCAAACTCCTCTACAAAGTCTCTCAATCAGTATCTCCTTTGCAATAATCCACTCTTCCTCGGGAGGACATCCACAGTTATGTATTTAGAATGTTCTCCATTACCAGTCTCTTAAACCAAGAATTGAAATCCTACATATCTTTCCATCCATAGCATAAACAGCAGTGTATTAATTCATAAATTCCTGTATTAAAAATGAAATACATCTTTTAAACTTTCTGTAACTCAGTAAAACACCTTTCACTTTCCAGAAATTGTCAAGTCAAGCATAAATTTCTCCTCAAAGGAGCACAGATGCACTCTGTAAAAATTTAACTTTTCCAGACTCTTGGTTATTAAAGTACTCCACAAAAGAGGCAAATGGAAATTAATTTTTGAAACAACTACAATGCCCATTCTTCAAGCAAAATGTATCTAGTTCAGAATACAGCTATATAGTCTACCATGGCAGATGGCTGGGACATTCTATTCAAATATACTCATAAAAGTCAAATGAGAGACACTTTTCTAAAAACTCAGCACTATTTTCCTCCTTGCTTCAACAAAACAACTAGTCTTCAGAAATAATCTCTAAAACATGACTTCCCTGAAAAGCCATGACAAAAATGAATATTCTGTTAGTAGTTTTGATATTTCCTTAAGTTTCTATAATGGAAGATAAACCCTCTTCTCCCATCCCAAAGTGCAAAAAATTTCCATCATTACTTAGAGAATCTTTTAGGACCCACCTCGTCTAGCTTCATCCCTTACAAACTACTTCAGAGAGAAGAGCATCACAAGGAAGCATCAAACTTATGTGTACCTAGCAATTTTTCCATAATGTAATTTTTCATCTTCCTTTTACTCCAATAAAAGTTAACAACCTCCTGAAAACCTTAATTACATGAACTGTGGAAGAATTCTTCTCCTTGTCTTTCAATTAAACAAACAGCTGTGGTGATGAAAGGGAAATCTTAATGATTTACCTTCTTAACTTTACCGTCTTATAGACAGATATGAAGTAGTTTAATGTTCTTCTCTGAATGTGACTGTCAAATCAGGTATATTTTTACTTTACCCTGACCAGTCCATAGGTAATATCAATAAGGTATAAACAGAACTAAAGGGACCCACATGTTCAAAACTTCAAATCATCTGGGTAATGATTTATTTTAAAAGTTTCCTATATTATAGTAAAAACTTCTCATAATAGTGGATGCCTGTACTCAAATGTATTCACCCAGTATGCTTTGAAAATTAATGCAAACCAAATAAACAGAGATTTCTAACACCCACCAAGAAGTACTTCTTGCTCTTTGGGGTATATTCTGGATCCCATTCCTCTTCCTTCGGTCTCTTTTGAAAAGTAGTATTTGAGTTGTTTGGACCAGTATTTGTCCCAGCAAAAACTCCTCTGGCTCTTCCTCTGCCTCTAATTCGAAACTGATTAACAAAGTTGTTTAGTAATGAAATCAAAAGGTATTAAGTTACATGCAAACTCTAATTTTATTGCAGTAACAAAAAACATGCCCTAATTTCTTCCCTAAATCTCAATACTTCACAGCCACTCAGGATGGAAAGGGTGGCCATTTTATACTAGTAAGGAGGGAAAAAAATTCTGCCTATTGAAAGCTGAATAGGTTAAGAAGAAATGCACAGTCAACCTAAGTTGTCAGAACACTGCATTTTCTTTCATGGCCTGAACTAAAATTTTTAAATAGTTTAAACTTTAAGAAGTTGGTTTTTTCCCTTTTACTAGCCAAAAGAGTTGTCTAATTTCTTTGAATTACACAGGAGTCCTAAGTGTTAACTACACCTATCACCATATGGGCAAAGCTCTTCTCTTTCCCAAAGGATCTAATTAATAAACCCTACTAACAACTAACTGGATACTAGCTCAAGTTAGAAATCTGAACCTAGAAATTAAAGAGTCAAGAAGATGCACTACTATGAAGTCATTAAATTTACAATTATAAGAATTTATGGAAACATGGGAATAAGAATATATATACTGCTGCTGCTGCTAAGTCGCTTCAGTCGTGTCCGACTCTGTGCGACCCCCACAGACAGAAGCCCACCAGGCTCCCCATCCCTGGGATTCTCCAGGCAAGAATACTGGAGTGGGTTGCCATTTCCTTCTCCAATGCATGAAAGTGAAAAGTGAAAGTGAAGTCGCTCAGTCGTGTCCAACTCTCAGCGACCCCATGGACTGGAGCCCACCAGGATCCTCTGTCCATGGGATTTTCCAGGCAAAAGTACTGGGGTGGGGTGCCATTGCCTTCCCCGAATATATATACTAGGTAGGATAAAAAGTCATGTAATTTCTATGACTGACACAAATATAAAAAAGAACTTGAATAAGCAAAAATGAAAATAGTTGTTAACACAAACAGATTTTTTTGTTTCAAGACATGTTCTTATTAATAAAAAAGTGATTAAAGAAATGGATCTAAATCATTAACTTTCCTTGACTCTTGGGTCTCTAAGCACTACGTACAGCTATTGATTCCAAAGTTAGTAAGTTATACAAATGCTTCTAAATCTCAAAATGGCATATTTTCAAAATCAGGCAAAAACATGGATTTTTTACTTTCTATACAAAGGAGGTTATCATCCCAGCTCCAGCTCCTCCTCACTCTCCCAAATGGCATTTCTTAATAAAGATATATCAAATACCATTTTAAAGACTACAGGAGTAATGGCTCACACAACAATGACTAAATCATCAGGTATCTTTCCTTATGTATAGTGCTCTAAAGTAAAGTTCTATCAAAGACAGAAAATAATTTTATTACTTACAAAGGTTCCTCGTGGTCGGCTAACTCCTGCAAAGCCTGAGTATTCTTTCAGTTCATGGTGAGTTTTAAATTCTTCTTCTCTTTCCTTCTTACTCTCCTTTTCTTCTCGAGAACTAGGAGAAGAAGGTGATGCTGAAGAGGATGAAGATCGAGAATGATCTTGCTCTCTACTTTTATGTTTACTGAAAAATAAAAGAAACAAGAAAAATGTGCTATTTTAAAAAAAGATTAAGAAAGACCCTGCTGTATCTTACAATAAGAGGGATATTTTTCAAGTCAAAGAAACTATCCCCTATTAAAATTATCATGAAACTAAAATGATTGGGTGTTCAACTTTGACATAGTCTGTTTCCATTCTCCTCCAATATTTGTTTTATATCACTACTGGAAAACATGCTATGACCTGCCAGTTAGAAACTAGCAGTCTGGAAACTTCAAGAATATAAAGTTCAGTTCAACACTTTTAACATTTTTTTTTTTTAAGGAAAGAAAGGGAAGAGTAGGAAAAAGTATGAATGTCCTTAAGGCCATGTGTCAAAATGACTGCAGTTTGTACAACCCTAGGTGAAAACAGTTGATACAGATTGGGCCATAACTCCGTTATTGAAATAAAAGGCATGTGACATTATAAATACCAGTAAATTAAAATTATTTATAAATTAAAAAACACGAGTAAAATTACCACCATTCACCTAATGAACAGCAAGAAAAACGATTATCTATGATACTTAGTATTCCTAATATTTACTTGACTCTATCATGATCAATACATGATTCTACTGCAATACCCGAAAAGGTCATACCTGCGATAACTCTTACCACTTCTAACAGTATCCATGGAAACATTATTTTGAAAGCCTAATACACATTGCTATTTCAAAAAAACTAGTCCTTCCTCCCGCCCATCTCTCCCATGTTAAACCACTAGACATCAGTTTAAAATTCTTGTACTCTGGGTGTTATGAGTTGAAAAAGTGCGGAATCAAGCATAACGAACCAAAGTTCTTACACAAACTGTTTCTAGAAATGCACTGCATTGAAGTCCAACCTCCTGATGTAGCCTGGATAATAGGACACATTAATTTGTCATTTTTTTTTCAGTGTTAGCTTGCTATTCCAAAGTTTTTGTCCTCATCCACCATAAGCCGTGTAAAAGACAAATACATTTTTGCTGTAAAACAAATAATTTTAATTGTTTAAATTTAAACATTCGATTACACAGTCAAAATTGAAAGCAATTAAGCTGACAATTATTAAAGGCTAATTAGAAGCTAAAACCTAACTCCGACAGTTTTAACAATTACCTGTCATCTTTGTAAGATTTGTATTCCTTGTAATCTTTTGGAGTTTTTTCCTGCTTTCTTGATCCACTGGATTCCCTGGAGCCCTTGGAATCCCCCCGTTCTTTACTTCTTTCTTTTCTCCGACGATCTATGTCATGCCGAAGATCAGCAGAATCACATCTTAATTTTTTATCTCCCTATAAAAGACAGATGTAAAATACAGATTTCAGGGAAACTATATGGAAAAAAAAGAAATATATATATAAAATACCAATTTTTTTTTTTTTTGCCAGTTTCTAAGCTGGCATTTTTAGTAGCAGAAAAGAATGAATATAACATACTACGTCCATACTTAAGCTTTTGTTTAAAAACGAACTTGCTGTTTTCACTAAACACTTGTGAACACAAGTACAATAGGATTGTGTGTAATTAAAAGCTAATTGCCTTCAAAATGTCATAGGTTTCTGTTCAAAGCAATCCATAATAAACTTTCATATAGTAAAATGATATAATTATTTTTCCACTCGGTACATCCTTGTTAATTATCCCTCATCTTTTGAAATAGCTTTTTATATACTTTAACAATGATAGAGATTATACTCAGTTGTGGGTATAGCCATCTGACAGTAAAGTTAAGGGATCCTAAAGTAAATGGTTCTCATTATTTAAGCCTCATTATCATCAAGTTCTTCCCAAATTAGTTGACCAACCCAATAAAAATCACTTTAAGTTAAATATTCTGTATTTTCCATAACATGCAAACATAATATGATTAATGAAACCAACTGAGGTTGAACAAGGGTAGAAACAAAGCCAGAAAGATTCATTCCCAATCCTGTACTCAGTATCTGGGCCATATACTGCCCTTTCTCAATTCAGGTATTGCAACGGACATTAGTTTAACTGGGTCACAATTCACCTCCTTCTTGTTCCATTGCTTTTTCAAATACTATATAATTTAGGAAGATGGAAAGAGGCATCTAGGAATGAAGAAAAATTATACATCAGTAAGATGCTAAGCAATGTGGACATCCTTGCTAGTATTCAACAATAAGAAGTACTTACTCTGGGAAGTCTAGCTACAATGTTCATAAACATTCCTAAAACTGGAAGTATATGTCCAAATGGTATCAACTACTCACCTATTTGCTCCCACAGTTATATGAGAAAATCTAATCAAGAGCAAAAACTTTCCTATTCACCTAGTAATATGCTATTGCCAAGTCCATGGGTAACAGTATAGATGGAAGTACTTTGTAAACACCAAACTATATATGTAAACTACACACTACTACATGTATGTTAATTGTTCATTCAGATAGGAAGATAAAGGATAAAAAGCAATGTCTTTTCCTCTTATCCTTCCATTAGTTATCACTATTTTCTCTCCTCTAGATCAAAATCTGGTCTGAATAATGAAGAGAGAAGAAAGATACTCACTCTGTCAGAGTATAAGAATAGACTAAATTGTGGGCAAAACAAAATTAATCAACACTGAACCCAAGACATTGAAAATAAAAGCCAAAATTAGCATTCACTTCTCAGAATCTGCTTTACCAAAACCAATGTGCCCCACGCAAAGAAACCACTTTCTAAGCTCTAAATTTCTTATTTAATAAATTAATAGCATGCCTAATTAAAAAGCTTATAAATGAAAGCCTTAGTAATAGTTTCTAGTAATAAAGTGCCAATGTTAATCATAACAGCCCAGTTATTCAACTCTGCAAAACAGATGTATTCTCATTTTTCTTATTAGAAAACCAACATCCAAAAAACTAATCACATTCCTATTATCAAGATAGTACTCAGTAATGGCCACGACTGGAACCAAGTAATACGGTTTCAAGTCCCTAACCTTCTCATTACAACGAACAGTTGCTCCCTTTTAACCATGCTCCACATTTCAACTAGAATGTTATGACCCGTCATATAGACTAATCTACCTAGGAAATATCAAGTTGTCAATTAAACAGAGTCCCCTTAATGACCGAATTCCATTCTTAAAAGTCCCCAGACCCCAATGCCAGTCATTCAGACTCCTTTTGCAAGTTTAAAAGCATTCTTCCCCCAAATCTACAAATATTCCAATAGTAACAGTTTTTATTCCAAGTGTTCATTTGTAAACCAGTTCTTAGAATGCTTATTTCTTAGTCCAGATCAAAAATAGCCAGTAGCATGGCGATTACTTCTTGTTCTCTCTTTGAAGAACCTACAGATATTAATTTAGGCACACATAAATCAACGAATATTTATTCTGGATCACCCATTTCACCTCTAACAGAAACCTTTATATAATGTGTATCTTTCCTATTATAATTTTCCTGTCTACTCACTGATTCTTTGCCTTTTTCTTAGAAATACTTTTTTTCTTTCATTAGCATTTAAATTAATTATCCTTGGTTTAACATGTAGTAAAGGGTGAGCTTAATTTTTTTCTAGAAGAAACACTACACACACACTAACACAGATATATATATATATAAATATATCTATTTACAAGTTATAAATAGATGATGTCTATAAACACTTTGCCTAGACAAACTGCTTATTAGAACAATATCATTAACTAACCAGAAGTTAACTTGGAAAAGAAAAAGTGCATTCAAAACATACCTTTTGATTTTCTTCTTTAAAAACTCTCTCTTCCCCTGCTAAACGGGTATGCTTCCTCAGGGCACTTGGAGAGATGTCAATTCTCCTTAATGTAAAATAAAGTCTATTTGTAGTCACAAATAATTTTATGATTCTACAAATTCCTAAAATTTGTCCATTTTTGTAAAGTGAATACCAGACAGTTGTTTCTCTCCCAGTTGACTAAATTTAGTATAGCAAGATTATTAATCTAATTCCTAATACATAATTAAGAAATAAAAACTGTATTTATTAAAAATAAATTAAAATGCCTCAAATTATTTATCTACAAATGAAGCCTGATCTTTTAAGATATCAAGCTTACTTTATTCATCAAAAAAAGAAAAAACTTTTTTGATTAAAATTATCATTTAAGTATCAGCATATAATATAATATACATCAGCATCAACAAATACACAAATAGGATTATTTGTTCTTATCTCCAATATTTTTACATATTCAGTATCTTTGGTTTTATTCTGTGCCTCTCCTTGAGTTCTTAAGCTACTGTCAGTTGAATCTTCTCAGTGCCTCTTCAGCAGTGACCACCAAAACCATACCTACTATGTATTAAGCACTGAATTAGATACTTTACAATTAATACTAACTGTCACCATCATCCTGCAAAACAGGATATATGTTATTCTTATTTGTAGATGGAAAAAAATACTCAGAGATTAAATAACTTTTTTATCACAATGCAATTAAGTGAGAGCAAGGAACTGAAAATAACTATCTGACTTCAAATCCACGATCTTTTCACAAGGAACAATTCTATCTCAAAAAGCATTTTTATTTTACAAACTTACTCAAAGTGAATAAAATTCAAGGGTTACTTACTCTAGGCATCCAACCCCCTCCCAAAAGACAAACTGGTAACTATTTAATTCCAAATTGGGAAGTGATAAGAGTGAGTATTTTAAGTTCTAACAACCAGTTTTAACCAAATAAATTGAAAATTAAAAAGAAATGGTAAATTACAATTACAAACTTTCATTTGAGTCATGATACCCATATAGTTTCATGTATCTTATCTACAGCTTCAACATGAACTTGTTTAACAGTGTCTTCCTATCAAAACAACATTTTTACATGCCCGGTATACATACCTGTGTATCTCAGGGCTCTTTTGCCTGGCACTATGTTCTTCAGTGGCTTTCTGATACGAAGTGAACCTCTCGTTTAGGGTCATTGAAGATGATTTGAAGTATTGCTCTGTTGATTTAGGAGAAACACTGCCCAATTAGTTACCTTTACCTTAAGAGGAATTTTCAATTGTGACAGAAGGGCATGTAGCAGGTGAATAGAAAATAAAAATACTCAAGAAACCTAGTAGAAGAGAATCAAGTGTTACAAAGAACTCCTACCCTGTCCCACGTAACTTCTTGTACCTCAACAGGTAACTGATGCAAAGTTCCTCACAGGTCTCTGTCAATATTACATATAATCCAAGAACAATATACTAAATCAAGAATTTGTCTCTAATTCCATTTCAATAATGCACTACACTTCCTCAAATTAAAAAAAGCAACAATAACATGTGAATGTCCTTAAGCCTTGCCAATATGAACCAATGAAGTTAACTTCAAGTAATCATTTGCAGAAAATGAAAATACTAAAGTAACTTGCAAAGCTTGTTTTAATAAACTAATAAAATTATTTTGGCAAGAACTATGTTGTTAACAAAAACTGGATTTACGAAAAAACAATACTGGCACTTCAATTGGAAAAATATTTTTTACATCAATTAACACTAATTACTCCAAAAATCTGGCATCTTGGCAAACCTGACAGTACATTTGATATTACTGTCTTATCTTTTAACAATTTTAAAATTAGTAATATCAACACCAATTCTTTTTTAAACCATTTCAAGATATGCTGTTGATGTAATATAGAAAGACGTATAAAGTCATGAAATGTTATATTACGAAGCAAGCTATCTGCTTAACAGGTCAACATACATCTGTGTCAACTTACCGCCCAATATCCAGCACATGTCTCATAACCAATCATTAAAACTTGAAATGGCCACTACCAGGGTAGTGCCTCAATCATAATTCCATGAAACCCAGGAATTTGAGCTAGCAACTCAGTTTTTATGCCATTTTTGCCAGGAAGACAGAAGATTCAACTTTGCCTGTATCTTTCAACAGCTATTTTACTTTGAAACATGGATTTGCCATTTCAAAACATATTCCAGGACCTAGTTACAATGAAAAAGAAAACATCACTGGACATTTTCAGCTCTATACGAAGTAAGAGCTGTTCAGATCGGTTGCACAATACCAATAATGAAACATAACTACAGTTCTTTTCTTTAAAAAAAAAAAGAAAAGGAAAAAGGAAAAATTTATCAAAACCTGATCTCAAAATCCAGCAATAAATTGTAAAATGTAGAGACAGGTAAAAAAAAAAGTGAAAAAAGAAAAAATGTTAATATTTCATATTCTATGCACCACAGTAATATGGTCATAAATTGGTTCATAAACCTAGTTATAGCCAAATAGCAAAACTCTTTTGTTACTACGCTTAAATAATTACAGTAAAAAAGAAATTCATTAACTCTTCACTATTCTGAAATATCAAGTGCCTTAAGAATTCCTGTATGACAAGTTTCACCTATGAGCTGTTCTCAGGTCCAAAGACAAACTTTTCAAAAACGGCTTTTCAGAGGAACAGCCACAGAGATTCCTGGGTAAGAAACCTACTTCAAGGTAAACTCCCTTTTAAACACAAAAATAAAATAATAACATCTATTTGCCCAAAGTCTCAAGCTAAAATCTTTGAAAATTATTAGTAACTCTGGAACTAAAATTAGACACTGGTGAAAAGAGAACTTCACTACTTCAGTTGAAAAGAACATCCTTCATCATCCCCAGGACCTCAAGGAACGTCATCAGTATTATCCTTAGTCACTCACTACTCACAGTATCACTACTTACCTAACATACTTTAAATTTCTTGAACTTTTTTCCCCCTTTAAAAATCCTAATAAAGTTTTCTGATTTATCATACAAAAAAGTAAAATATTATAACAAATTAAGTAATACAAAATTAACATAGAAACAGTTTTGCCCTCCCCACTGGTTTCAAGTTTCTTTAAAGGTTAAAAAGAAATTCTTTGTAATAGTAACAACACTGCACCACTTTGTTATAAATCTATGCCAAGAGTACATTAATACAAGTCTTATGAATGCAATCAAAGATAATCTGCAAGCACTCTGAACTTCAAAGACAGTATTATGGCACATTTCAAAAAGACTTTCAGCACTGTATAAATCTGTATCATTTTTTATCATGATACAGATTTTCAGGGTATGTTTTAATTTTACTTACATTTCACTTATTAAAAATCACTTTATTAAATAGGTGTTAACAAGACTTGTATCTCATTTATGAAGTGCTATTCATACAAAATTTTAATAGAGACTACATAGAGCCCTAGGGTGCATTATTATTATGCATAGCTGTTAATTTTTTTTTACTTGCAAGAAAAATATAATTCACAATACTAAACATACCTTTAACATGATGAACCAAGGACACAATGTGTTGAATAAATGACTCAGATGTGCTTTTGCTGGCCTGTGGCAACTTAATGTGGTCAAAGATGGATCGGAATTCTTGCTCCTTCTTGACAGAATGGACAAGTGTACTAGCAAGCAGTCTGTCTTTAGTCAAGGAAGCAGGTCTGGAGCAAATCGGTAACAGACACATACAAACAAAATATACCATTGGTTTGAATATGAAAATGGGAAGTATGGTCAGAAAATAAGATAATTAACTGGATTATTAACTAACCACCCACAGATTATTTACTGGGGAGCAATGTGGATTACCTGTTAGAATCATCAAGAGGAACAGGTGCCATTTTGAGTTTGACTTCAGGACGATGAGAATCACTGGCTATCATTTTGATCCTAAGTGGGCTCTCTTCTCTGAAGGTAGACTTTTCTCGTGCATCCAGATTCTTGTGTAGAGGGGGACTGTAATCAAAGAGGTCTTTGAGCTTTTCAGACTTTACCTGCTCAGGTGACTGAGTTTCTTTCTTTACTGTTATTCTCTCAGAATTTTTGTCGTCTTCCTTGTGCTTATCTTTTGCAGTGCTAGGCCTTTCCACTACATATCCAGTCTCTTTTAGTTTGTAATTTTTTTCTTCTCTAAATCCATCACTTTCTCTATTGCCTTTCAATGAAACTTTGGACTTGTACTTGGGTCCTTCCTCCTCAGTATTCCGATGAGACGTAGTAGCAAAATTTTTACCCTGATCTGCAAGAACTGACTTCCTGAACTGTCTATAATCCTCTGTCTCCTCTGTGTCATCCCCTTCTGAATCATTAAACTTTTGTTTTCCAGATTCCTTATCACTGAAGTAATCTAGAACTTCCTGATCTTCCCATTCTCCCTCTGCCCTCCCTTTCTCTGATCCTTTCTCCTTTGGAGCCTCTTTATCCCTGGTATTACCCCTATCAAGCAGGAATACTCTAGACTCTTCATCTGTGAACCTGTGAATAAGCAAAGAAGAGGATGGTAACTCTGGATTGCATTCATTCTGGACCACTTACATACTTAACTGTGCTTCCCAATATCACAGGGCCAGTAATAGGAGGAAAAAATCCTACTGAAAATTGCTTTTTTCGGATTCCACTTATAGAAAGCCTTAAAAGCATCTATAAACCTTATGTGCTGAGTTTTTAAATAAATGCAAAATTAAGACTTCTGAAGTTTAAAAAAAGTAAAGCCATTCTCAAAAACTTGTTTACTCATAGTTCACATTTCTGCACTAACAAATCCAAATTTTCAGAGCTTAAGTTTAATTTTTGAGACTAAGAACTACTAAAAACTTATCTGTAATACACTTATCTATTTGACACTTAAAATATACTTATCTATTTAATATATTTATCTATTTGAATCCTACTTATGATTACACTCAAAATTTCACTCTTTTAACATATCTACTATAAATAAGAGTTCAAAAAAGTAGACTTCAGTGTAGTTAATATTAGATGTTACTATTCTATCTAAATCACGAAATAATTCATGTATATACTTTTCAGTAGAAAATGATTTCTGGCAATATTAAGTAGAAACTACATATCAATTCAATAAAAAATTAATTTTAGGTTGGGAAGCACTAAAAAAATAAATAGCAAGCTTGCTGTATTTCCTTACTTAAAACCAACCATATTACCTTAGCAATCCATTTTCATTAAGGAACCTTTAGTAATGCTTAAAATTAGCATTTAGACCAAGCATCTCTCTGAAATGTTACTAGAGTCAATAAGAAATACCATTTATTATCTTTTCTACAGTCAGGAAGATTTATTAAAAATTGGCAGCTGGACTATTTATACTACCACACAAGAATATATAACTGCATTATTTTATGTAGGTCACATTATAATGATGAAGACAAAATAAGCTTTCAATGCTTTAACACTTTCAACTTCTCATTTACATTCTTAATTCTGGACTTAAAGAATGGATGAAATGAAAAGGAAGAGCGTGAATTATCTTCATAAACATTAAAACACTTTACAATCAACTGGAATTATTTTATAAAAAGAAAGAAGTCACGAGTAAAAATACTTAAATACACATCACGATGCAATTTTAAAACATAAATCCAAACAGAATTCAGAGAAATATTATTATTATGATCTAAATTCTCTTAACTCTTACCTTTTTAAGAATTTTCCTGTCTTTGCAGTTTCCTGATCTCCACCATCAGGATAAAATGAGGAACGTCCCCTAGCCTCATCTCTTGGAGCATTCTGTGGTGTGATTGTCTTTGCAGGGCTTCTTCGTGAAGGGATATGATGAATTGGACTATTCTGAGAAGGGCTGTATCTACTTGATCCATTTCCAACAGAACCAGACCCAGATCTTTCAGGACTATGCTGAATGGAATGTGAATGCTGAGAGGGTGTGTTTTTTGCAGAGTGTACTGTACTGAGCATGGGGGCATCAGAGCAAGATGAACTCTGACTAGGTGGTGTAGCAATTGGTGAAGGACTATGGGGCGATCTGGGGCTATTATCATAAGCTGAAAGGCCAGGCCAAATATCACCAGATGTGGCCGACGATTTATTAAACTCATCAATAGATTCAGACGGGTCGTGTTCAAATGTATCTTTCGGTTCCTCCTGTGATTTATTTTTCAAAGGGCTCTCTTCTTGAGGTTCCCCTTCAGCTTTTTTGGTTTGTTTTTCCTGAGACCCTCGTCTTTTAGAGACAGGAGACTTGCTATAAGGGGACGAAGAACGAGAAGAGGATGATCTTGGAGACCTAGAGGATCTATATGATCGGCGAGATCTGCTTCGGGATCTTTGAGAAGAAACGGATCTTCTTTTTGGACTCCTGGAACGTGAACGACCTCGTCGAGGACTCCTAGAGTGTCTTCTATTCCAAACAGGTCTATAACCACCTCGATGGTATCTACCTCCTCCTCCTTGATAATACCCTCTACCCCTTCCTCTGTATCCATAAGGTCGTCTCATTCCTCTATTATTTCTGTAATCTCGACGATAATCTCTAGAATAAATTCGATCTCTACTACGAGATCTTGAATACGTCCTGGAACGAGACCTAGAACTAAAAATGAAATAAATATCAATGAAAGAAAAATAAACTATTCCATTGTACCATTCTGATTGAATATATTATGCAAATAAGTTGTCAAAGCTAAAAATGTATTTTTTTAAAAAAAAACCCTCATTTATATAAAAGTAAAAGGTTACTATTTTCAATGAAGAACATCTCAATTCTAAGATACATATCAAGAAAACGGGAAAACTAACATCCAACAATAGGACACACTAACACATTACATTCATGCAGGCACTTAAAGTGGTAATGTCAAAAGAATACGTAATGCCACGGAAGAATATTCATTATCGGCTAAATGTATATGTAATAAAAAGTTAGGTCAAGAAAAATACTAAAGAAAAATCAGAAACTAACATTAATTCATAATAAGATCATGGTCTTTTATTTTTAACTTGTAGTTTCTATTTTCCATGCTAAGTATGTATTATCATTTAAAGAAAAACCACCAGAGTCAATCATTTTTATACAAAAGAATAAACCTATTGAGATCTCAGAGTCAGAAACAAGAAACTATGAAATAGTATGAAAAGACTGTTTACTGCCAAATAATTCTTACATTATCCAATTCATCTCTTAACATTACAACAGTTCCCCTTTATCTGTAAGAAATTCATTCAAAGTTTCCCCAGTGAACTAATTCTAAACAACAGATCCACTCACAGGGTTCTTGGAGACTAAAACATGTTAATGAATTTAGCAATCTGCCTGTGTAAGCAATCATAACTGTTAGCTGGTATGATTATTATAAAGAGGTAAAAGCACAGTAATTCACCTGTATCTCTTCTTCCTTGAGTGTGATCTTGATCTTGATCGAGAACTAGACTGTGATCTAGACTTTGATCTTGAAGAATGTGATCTAGAATTGGAGCGACCCATTTCTTTTCTCCTAGGCAAATGAGAGGGCAAAAAAGGTTAAAATCACAATGCGAGAAAAGTAGTTTCTATTATTTAACTTATCTTCAGATACAAATTAAATTTATAAAACATTAAGTTTCTCAAAGGATATTAAACATCATTATTCAAGTGAGTACTAAGTCAATTATCCCTAACTAAAACTGTATTTGCACCTGCATGGCAGGTATTGTAAAGACACAACAGAAGATTTCTATGGACTTTTCCACTTATGTGCCTCAATCCAAAAAAAGGCAGCAGCTGCAGAAGTCAGAAAGAGCAATGACATCAGACTGCAGCAGTACGTTAGATGTTATTCCATGCCCAACACAAATGCCTACCTCTCCTGTAAAAAAGATAAATAATATCAGAGTATTACAGATAACAAACCAGAAAAAAAAAATACAAATGACATAATATTAAAAAAAACAGAGTAAACCTACCCAGCTGTCATCATAAGTGCTTTATGGCTTTGAAATGGGACTAAATTGACCACTCCATGTATGCAATACTGCTTGGAATGGTGATGGATAAGTCTCCTAGTAGAATAAAGGTCACTAAGTCTCTGAACAGCTGGAGCTCAAAGCTCTGCTTTCAATAGTCATGACTGTAGAAATAAAAATGGACTTATGTGACAATGCCTAGTTCACCCTGTAGCTTTCTGGTGAAAAGATGAAAAAGGATAAAAGAAACTGAAGAGATTGCTGCAAGAAGAGACTGGGACTGCAAGAAAAAGAGAACCAGTACACTAATATTCTAACTTTTCTAAATACTAGCTAGTATCTAATGCAATAATCAGACCTCACAGAAATCAGTAACAGGACTGATTTATAAGATCTACTCTTTACAAAATTAAACCTATACATCTCCCAAGTTTATTCCTGCTACAACTATTTTCAAATGTTCACTAATTTACACATAAGTATTTTTTCCCAAAAAATCAATTCACTAAACTTTGTGAGTTTACAGGCTACACTAATAGCCTGTAATTGCCATGTATTTAAACCATTTTGACCTAATTAGACTTTGCTCATTATGAAAGTTTTTGAAAAGTACTGAGATGAACTAGAGGAGGCAATGTATTTTAAAATAAAACACAACTGTCTTCAAAGAGACAAACACCAGCTTCATCTTCTCTCACTCTTAATTCCAAGTGAGTTAAGATATAAAGACAGTACCTTCCTCAGAGATGTAGTGAGGATTAAATGAGTTGATACATGTAATATTCTTAAAACAATTTTGAGCACCTAATAAGCAATCAAACCTAACTTTAACACCCATGTAAAGGGGAAAAAGTTAAGTTATGGAACTCCTCTTGTATGCATAAAAGATAAGTTAAATAAGCAGAGCTATTTTGTCCTGATTATTTTTGAATAACTGTGTGTTTTGAGTCTGTAAGTAGATGTGTTTATAGAACAAGCAGATACATAACCTAGAAATAAAAGAGAATCTTTTCCCTAAAACTTTAAAAATCTGGCTTACTTCATACAAGTCACCATAACAAAAGTTTCAGACTATATCATTTTTAATTGGTCTTAATCATTAAGTTCAGAAGTCACATTTTCTTTACACAGTCCAAACTGCAGACTAGAAAAACTAATTATCTACCTTGGGTTTTATGCAGGATCAAGCAGTCAACTGAAGTCTTTGAGATACTGTAAGATTCTTCCTGGAGAGAATGTTCTGAGAAATTAAATTCCTAGCAAAGATAAAAAAAAAAAAAAAATTGAATTATGATAAAAAATCCACTATTTACGACTCAGCACTGCAATAAACTTTTAATAAAGGCATTAAATATTTCAGGAATAGGATACTGAATCAGGAAATAAGTTTTTAACCATAAAAGCTTAAATACATTTAACTTTTGTTTTAATCAGAATGCAGTAGTGCATTATGAAACTGCAGCACCTTTTAATTCAAACACTTGAGTTCTAATTTTGGCAATCTGGGCTTTAGAAAACAGAAGCTATGCTGTCATCCTATCAGAAAATTTCAAAGTGGTTAGCGTAAGTGGCCATCTTGATATATCAAAACATGTTATGTATCTATAGTAAGGGTTTCCCTCACAGCTCAGTCAGTAAAGAACCTGCCTGCAATGCAGGAGACCTGGGTTCGATCCCTGGGTCAGGAAGATCCCCTGGAGAAGGAAACTGCAAACCACTCCAGTATTCTTGCCTGAAGAATCCCATGGACAGAAAAGCCTGGCAGGCTACAGTCCATGGGGTCCCAAGAGTTGGACACAACTTAGCGACTCAACTACTACTACCATCTACAGTTAGTATTCATAATGCTACAGTTTATAACTATAGTATGAGTTTACTTTAATGCTATTTATCTATTTTCTCCTGATCACTTCCTTTCATATAGTTCAGTTTCATTCGAAGCCGATTTTTAAAAGTTAATATAACAACCATCATAGTAACTCTAGTAATTTTGTGCCTAAAAGCATTTTGATATATATACCAGATGATTCAAAAAAAAAACAGCCAGAAGACGAAACAAGTATCAACTGGAAGCCAGAGCTCTTCCTAAACTAATTTACATTACTATGAAATAAATTTAAGTTATACAAAGTATTAAGCAGTTTCGGTATTTACTGAAATGCTTAGCCTTATGAACAAAATTCAGTTATTATCAATTATGGGGCTTCCCAGGTGGCGCTAGTAGTAAAGAACCTGCCTGCAATGCAGGAGACACACGTTTGTTCCCTGGGTCAGAAAGATCCCCTGGAGGACAGCATAGCAACCTACTCTAGTATTCTTGCCTGGAGAATCCCATGGACAGAGGAGCCTGGAGGGCTACAGTCCATGGGGTCACAAAGAGTCAGACATGACTGAAATGACTTAGCACACATTTTCAGCTATGTACAAAGCATAGTCAAAACTACAAGGGGATCAGAAACTAAACAATACAAAATTGTATGTGACTATACTCAAGAAATTAATAAATCAGTTTAAGTGGGAAAAAACCCCACATTAATATCTGTCCTATCAAATTACTGATCCAATGAAAAAAATATAATAAAAATGAAAACACAAAGTAGAAGAAATAAGATTAAACTGATAAAACAAGAACATGTCCCCTAAATATTTACACATGGCCTTACAGCTAAGGGAATTATTTTATTTTTAAGACAGGAAGAAGGAATAGGAACCTAGCAAGTATGGGAAATACAGCAAAATAAAAATTAGCAAAACCAAAAGAACATGGATACACTAACAAAAAGATTTCTAAAGTATTCCTATGTTTAGTTTTAAAAATATTAGATCCCCCAAGTGGGTAGAGAAAAACTCTCATCTTTTAAACTGATAGGCTGTTATCAAACTTTATTCTGACTGAGAAGTCCAATACTACTGATTCACTGCTGGAAGTGATACAAGGCTCATTTTAACCAACACTTACCCCCAAACAATTCTAAAAGGCTTATTTTAGTTTCTGTATATCCAAAGAAGAACCAATTGCCAAGTCTCTCTTTACTCCAAGTCATGATTTTCTGAAGTACCAAGAAAATATATGCTGCTGCTGCTGCTGCTGCTAAGTCATTTCAGTCGTGTATGACTCTGTGCCAAAGCCTTTGACTGTGTGGATCACAATAAACTATGGAAAATTCTGAAAGAGATGGGAATACCAGACCACCTGATCTGCCTCTTAAGAAATCTGTATGCAGGTCAGGAAGCAACAGTTAGAACTGGTCATGGAACAACAGACTGGTTCCAAATAGGAAAAGGAGTACGTCAAGGCTGCATATTGTCACCATGTTTATTTAACTTCTATGCAGAGTACATCATGAGAAATGCTGGACTGGAAGAAACACAAGTTGGAATCAAGATTGCTGGGAGAAATATCAATAACCTCAGATATGCAGATGACACGACTCTTATGGCAGAAAGTGAAGAGGGGCTAAAAAGCCTCTTGATGAAAGTGAAAGTGGAGAGTGAAAAGGTTGGCTTAACGCTCAACATTCAGAAAACGAAGATCATGGCATCTGGTCCCATCACTACATGGGAAATAGATGGGGAAACTGTGGAAACAGTGTCAGACTTTGTTTTTCTGGGCTCCAAAATCACTGCAGATGGTGACTGCAGCCATGAAATTAAAAGACGCTTACTCCTTGGAAGGAAAGTTATGACCAACCTAGATAGCATATTCAAAAGCAGAGACATTACTTTGCCAACAAAGGTTCGCCTAGTCAAGGCTATGGTCTTTCCTGTGGTCATGTATGGATGTGAGAGCTGGACTGTGAAGAAGGCTGAGAGCCGAAGAATTGATGCTTTTGAACTGTGGTGTTGGAGAAGACTCTTGAGAGTCCCTCGGACTGCAAGAAGATCCAACCAGTCCATTCTGAAGGAGATCAATCCTGGAATTTCTTTAGAAGGAATGATGCTAAAGCTGAAACTCCAGTATTTTGGCCACCTCATGCGAAGAGTTGACTCATTGGAGAAGACTCTGATGCTGGGAAGGATTGAGGGCAGGAGGAGAAGGGGACGACAGAGGATGAGATGGCTGGATGGCATCACTGACTTGATGGGTGTGAGTCTGGGTGACCTCCGGGAACTGGTGATGGACAGGGAGGCCTGGCGTGCTGCGGTTCATGGGGTCGCGAAGAGTCGGACAAGACTGAGCGACTGATTTGATCTAATGACTCTGTGCGACCCCATAGACGGCAGTCCACCAAGCTCCCCCGTCCCCGGGATTCTCCAGGCAAGAACACTCGAGTGGGTTGCCATTTCCTTCTCCAATGCATGAAGGTGAAAAGTGAAGGTGAAATATATGCTAGAAACAGCAAAGTGAAGGAGAAGGGGCTGTAGGCTGTTAGCCTAGCAGATGTACCTTCTTATCCACGATTGATGAATATAATCAAGCATCCATACCAAAAACTTAATGATCATATATAAAATATGACACATAATACATTAATAATATACAATATACACTATAAATTAACATTTAATACTGTTAATATTTAAGATAGTACAAAGATTGTAATCAGCTTGCCTTTTTTCTATTTTAAATGGAAGTCTATATACAAAGCACTGTGTTATATAATATGGGAGACAAGACAGGTCCCTGCTAGGTCACTGTCCAACTCTGTGCGACCCCACAGACGGCAGCCCACCAGGCTCCCCTGTCCCTGGGATTCTCCAGGCAAAAACACTGGAGTGGGTTGCCATTTCCTTCTCCAATGCTTGAAAGTGAAAAGTGAAAGTGAAGTTGCTCAGTCATATCTGACCCTCAGCGACCCCATGGACTGCAGCCTACCAGGCTCCTCCATCCATTGGATATGCCAGGCAAGAGTACTGGAGTGGGGTGCCATCGCCTTCTCCAAAGAACTATGCTGCTGCTGCTAAGTCGCTTCAGTAGTGTCCAACTCTGTGCGACCCCATAGACAGCAGCCCACCAGGCTCCCCGATCCCTGGGATTCTCCAGGCAAGAATACTGGAGTGGGTTGCCATTTCCTTCTCCAATGCATGAAAGTGAAAAGTGAAAGTGAAGTTGCTCAGTCATATCTGACCCTCAGCGACCCCACGGACTGCAGCCTACCAGGCTCCTCCACATCCATGGGATTTTCCAGGCAAGAGTACTGCAGTGGGGTGCCATTGCCTTCTCCAGAAGAACTGTGCTAGGTGACTTTAAATAAAATTACCTTATTTAATCCTCATAATCTCATAAGCTACATTAACCCCACCCTTCAGATGAATTTAAGCTTTCATAATTCATATGAATTTAAACAAAGGAGACCATCAGAAGCCAGACACTACTACTGTAGGAAACACAGCATTTTAAGTTAGACATTAAGTTCCCTTCTCTGTTGGAGCTTACATTCAAGCTAGGGGAAGAGAGAAACCAAAGAACACAAAGTGATGTCAAGAGATGGAGAGGACTACTACAGTGGATCCTTGAACCATCTTTAAAGAGGTAACAGTTAAAGAGAAGGAACACTGCAAAGATCCAAGAAAAGCATTCTAGGCAAAGGACACAAACTTAACCAATTCAAGACAAACTTGTAAGAAGGCTAAGGTACCGTGATCAATGAGAGGGTACAAGATAAGGCAGGAGACAGCAAAGGACTAAATCAAATAGCATCTAATAAGGAGGCCAGAGTAGAGTTGAGATTTTACTCTAACTGTAATGGGAAAGTCCTAGAAAGTCTGATTAGGGAAGTGTCACCATCTTATTTATTTACATTTTAAGATGGCTGCTGTATAGAGCATGAACCACATGGAGCAAAGAAAAGGGAGACAAATTAGAAGGTTGAAGTAACAGTAAGTACTTGAGCCGAGTCTTAATTTTAGCATATTCAGGATGTGGGCTCCAAATTTTTGGAAACTACTGCTATTCATATCTTTAATAATCCTAAAAATACCTCCCATGACTATTACTTCAATTGACTAGGTTCAAAATTCTGGTTTGACAATTAACCAGCTACACAATTTTGGACAAATTACCTTAATCTCTTTCAGCTTCACTTTCCACAGATATAAAATAAAGCTAGTAACAGTACTTACTCACAGGCTTAAGATTAAATGTACTAAACTAATAAATGGAAATGACTTATCTGGCACATAGTCTGTATTCAAAGTTTATTAATTTCACTTCAAATGATTAATATTTAATATTTTTGGCATAGCATTAATCAGCATTATTTAAAAAGTCAAGAAGTGCTTAACAGGGTGTGAGGATGGCCAAGTGGTCTAAGGCTCCAAACTCAAGAAATGCTTAATAAAATGAGTGGAATTTTTTAAAATACTCCAGAAAAATGGAATTTGAAAAATAACAGGTTTCACATGTATAACTGAATCACTTTACTGTACACCTGAAACTAACACAACAATGTTAACCACCTATACTCCAATATAAAGTAATTTTTAAGCACTCTCAGAAAAAAGCAAATAATGTTAAAGTTGGTAAATGCTGATAACTATTAAGCCTAAATAACAGTTCAATATTCTACTTTTGTGCTTGAATATTTCCTTAAGAAAAAGCTTAAAAAAAAAAAAAAGGTTTAGTCACAAAATTTTAGTTCTGTGTCCAGCTCCTTGTCAGCCTGCTTTAGAAAAAAGTATGCAGAACTGAGAAAAAGAATACCTGCATTCCAGACCAGATTGTGCCACTCTCTCATTCATGTGGCCCTAAAAAGTTTTCTACCTTTTTTGGCCTCCTCCTAGTATACACTTGCTCCTTGGAAGAAAAGCTATGATTAACCTAGACAGCATATTAAAAAGCAGAGATATTACTTTGCCAACAAAGGTCCGTCTAGTCAAAGCTATTGTTTTTCCAGTAGTCATGTACGGATCTGAGTGCTGGACTGTAAAGAAAGCTGAGCGCCAAAGAATTGATGCTTTGGCATCAATGAAGACTCTTGGAATGCAAGGAGATCCAATCAGTCTATCCTAAAAGTAATCAGCCCTGAATATTCATTGGATGCTGAAGCTGAAACTCCAATACTTTGGCCACCTGACGTGAAGAATGGACTCATTGGAAAAGACCCTGATGCTGGGAAAAATTGAAGGCAGGAGGAGAAGAGGGTGACAGAGGATGAGATGGTTGGATGGCATCACTGACTCGATGGACACGAGTATGAGTAAGCTCCAGGAGTTGGTGGTGGACTGGGAAGCCTGGTGTGCTGCAGTCCATAGGGCTGCAAAGAGTCAGACACAACTGAGTGCCTGAGCTGAACTAGTATATGGAGAAATACTAGATCAAGTTGAAGGTTTGAAAATTCCAAAGTAACACACAAATGTCAACCTGTATTATTATTACATTAATGTTTGTAGACTTTTTTTCCAGCTGGGGGCAAACAAAATATTAAATATTTAGTATCAAACACTGGACTGGACTGGTTTCCAAATTGGGAAAGGAGTACTACTTCAAGGCTGTATATTGTCACCCTGCTTATTTAATTTCTATGCAGAGTACATCATGCAAAATGCCAGGATGGATGAAACACAAGCTGGAATCAAGATTGCACGGAGAAATAATCAACAACTTCAGATATGCAGATGAGATCACCCTTATGGCAGAAAGCGAAGAAGAACTAAAGACCCTCTTGATGAAAATGAGAGAGTGAAAAAGTTGGCTTAAAACTCAACATTGAAAAACCGAAGATCATGGCATCCAATCCCATCACTTCATGGCAAATAAATGGGGAACACTGAAACAGACTTTTCTTGGGCTCCAAAACCACTGCAGATGGTGACTGCAGCCATGAAATTGAAAGATGCTTGCTCCTTAGAAGAAAAGCTATGACCAACCTGGACAGCATTATTAAAAAGCAGAGGACATTATTTTGCCAACAAAGGTCCATCTATTCAAGGCTATGGTTTTTCCGGTAGTCAGGAATGGATGTGAGAACTGGACCATAAAGAAGGCTGAGCATGGAAGAACTGATGCTTTTGAACTGTGGTGTTGGAGAAGACTCGAGGGACCCTGGACTGCAAGGAGATCCAACCAGTCAATCCTAAAGGAAATTAGTCCTGAATATTCATGGTAAGGACTGAAGGAAGCTCCAACACTTTGGCCACCTGATGTGAAAGAGCTGATTTCATTAGAAAAGACTGATGCTGGGAAAGAGTGAAGAAGGCAGGAGGAGAAGGGTATGACAGAAGACGAGATGGTTCGATGGCATCACCCATTCAACGTACATGGGTTTGAGCAAGCTCTGGGAGATGATGAGGACAGGGAAGCCTGGTGTGCTGCAGTCCATGGGGGTCACAAATAGTTGGACACGACTGAACAACTGAACAACGTTTGTAGACTTTTTTCCAACTGGGGGCAAAGAAAATATTAAATACTTAAAATTCTGAGGCTAATGCTGACAACCACTGTTTAAGAAACTTGAACTGAAAAATGAACAAATTCATAATCTACAGCTATAACCCAAACATTTACACTTAACAGTCAGAGACAATTGGACCTCCCAATTCCCTTATCCACTTCTTTGTCACTTAATAAATCACTGTAAATTACACAGCTGTGGTTGTTGTTCAGTTGCTAAGTCGGGTCTGACTCTGCCACCCCATGAACTGCAGCATGCCAGGCTTCCCTGTCCTTCCCCAATGATTCTGAATGTAGCTTCTGAAAAACCCTAATACAAAGTTCTATATATAATAGAAGTGAAAAGACTTTCCATTTCTATTAACGAAAGTCGTCACTCACATAGCTAATCTAGTATAGGTAGCCGCCCATATTCAATACACTGAACTAAACCTGAGCCTACCCAGTCACAAGTTTTCAGAGATCTATCTCCAAGTCCTGAAACACTACTGCTCTTCCAACTCAAGAATCAGCTCTAGCCAAAAAATTTCCTTTGCCACAATTATCTGAATCAAAGGGGATTCCCATGACTACCACAATGTGACAATGAAAGTGTGGTATTCTTAAAACAAGATGCTAACTGCCATCAGCAGACAGGCTTTAGTTTACTCACCTAAAGTGAGTTATTTCGGATACATAATCCTTTCATTCAATTAGATATCCAAAATTGTCTAGGATCACATAAAACTGCAAATAAACTGGTAGCGTTTCCTCCTATGTAAAGGTTCTTTGTCTAAACTGTAGCCCAACCATTCCAGCTATAGTCCAATCTGAATGAGAATTCACAGTGAGAGATAAACTGTTTTGCCTTTTAATATCCCTCAAATTTAAGAGGCGCTGCTGCACAAAAAAATACAAGACTGAAGGAGCTAATCTCTGTATGTCATTTTTGGTCATATCTACCTTCAAATTTAATTTCAAGTCTTTTCACTTCTAAAATTATATATATATATATAAATAAATAAAGTTTGATTTAGAAAAGTAGTTGCCAGTACTGCTGGATTCTGACAAGATATACCTTAAAATTTAAATAAAGCCAACCAAGGATTTATGATGGCAAAGTCCCTAACCTCAACTCACCACTCCCATCCATCCATTTATACCACCAACCGCGGATGCAACTTTTCTAACAAGGTACAGTGGCTAAATCTGCATGAAGGACGTGGCTTAGCGGGTACTGCAGAACTGCCTTTAGCCCCGGAGGTGGCAGGGCAGTCCTTACATCCACCGGCTGAAACCGCTGCTCAAGCTAGTAACTAGGCACCAAATCCTAGAGTCAAGAGTGTACTCTCGCTTCAAATCAGTTACCAGGGGAACCCGAAGAAAATTTTCCCGCAACCCAGAAAGCCGGAGGCGGATGCCGGGGTCAGAGAGCGCGGAACGAGATGCTAGGACAAACTAGAGTAACAAAACCAAGGCGTAAACCGACCGGGAGCGTGAAGCCGGGGGAAAGGAGTTAAAAGACGGCGCGAAAAGGAGTTAACCTACCCAAAGCACTCTGCTGCAGGTTAGTTATTTTGTCCAAGCCTCTGAGGCCGGAAAGAAAGGTGGCAATTCCAGCCAATGAGAAGCGAACACAAGTTGCACCTCGGACCGCCTGAGGAGCCGTAGGCGGAGAAGGGAAAGAAGAGGAAGCGCGCGTGCGCCGGGGAGAGCTCTTAGTCGGCCACGCGCAAGGTCCGGACTGAGGAAAATGGGGGAAGGGTTGAAAACGCAGATCTGCGCAAGCGCGCGGAAGGCCGCGCGGTCTGTGGGTCTCGAGCCAGGCTCGCAGGCGCGCGCGCGCGCACGGTTCTCGCTGCTCACCCTACCCCCCACCTTTTCGGCCCGTAGTGCCTCGAAAGCCTGAGGGAAACTGGCTGGGGAACGCATAAATAACGGCGCAACGTTTCCTGGGCTCTCCTGTCACCGCCAACCCGCCACTACCAACAAAAGATTCAGTAATATTCATTCCTCCTCGATATTCACTGCCTTTTGAGTTATCTGGACGCAACGCAAGGCCTACCTGACACGCCGAAGGACGGTTCCCGGGACTTATCTCACCGATAACTACACAGCGGCCATTTCCCCACTCAAGAACGGGAGGAAAACCATAGAGGTATCTTCGACGCGCTAGCTCCTCTCCGTCACTTCCGATTTGGGGCGTGGCCTCCGGTGCCGCTAAATATCTGACCAAGTCCCACCCACGTCACCGCCCTACACCCGCTCTCCGGCCGCAGTAAAGATGTTGCCTGAGGCTTTCTGGGAAGTCGCGTGGCTGGTCTCGCGCGATGATCTGGCGGCTCCGCCTTCCGGTCTTCATCAGCCGCCTCCGCCAGGGTGGCGGTAGAAAGTGGGCGGGTGTTTTGGTGATGTGAGGTCGTGGTTCCACACCGGCGGATTCGCTGGTCTCTGGTTTGCATTGAGCGAACCCTCCGGACCTCGCTTGCCCCCACTTTCGCTCCACTTTCGCTCGTCTGGTCTATTTTTTCTGTGGGACCAAGTCTGACCAGGCCGGAAACAAAAGGATAATTTCACACTGAGGGAAAAGACACGGACTCTATTAAGCACACTGCGTCTCTCTGTGCCAGGAAGCGCCGAGTTTTTCTCAGACGCCAACTGCAAACTAGGAAGTGTCGCTTTTTGTTTGATAGAAAATATGCCAGACGCACTCAGAAAGTAGAAAAATGGCCACGATCTGCGTCCGTTTCTTGAGTGGCGTCACACCAACTCTCCCACCCGTAGCGGAGTTCTCGCTGCAGTACTCCGAATGGCTTAGGCTGTCTTGGCGGTTTGCGTCAGAGGTTGCTTCTTGTTTTCGGACATGGTTAAAGTATTACCATTTAGACGCCTCGAGACGTTGGTTTGAGTATAAAAATAAAGCAAAACACGAAGCTTAACGATCAGTTGTGCTGGTCCAGAAACAACCTAATCTGCCAAAAATATAAACCAGATTATGAATAAGGGAAGCCACATTTTTTCATTTGGATAAAATTTCAAATAAGAGTCATAGCACATTTTCTATTAAGACTTAGCTTCTCGTAATTCCTTAGGGCCTAAAATCGTTATTACTTTGTTGTTTAGGGACCTGAACTGCCTGAAAGGATTTAAAAGTTTTAATTAGTAACCAGTCTTTTGTCAGTAAATGCAGTCCAGTATTGGGCCCTAGCCATGGATTTAATACTGTGCTTAGGGCATTCTCTCATCACAATCCAATTTACGAGCTCAACTAGAAAAAATACTTCATTTTTATGGGATGTATTCTCGGTTATTTCTTGTACAGCCTGCCCCTCAACCCCTCACCACTATCAGAATGTGGAAGCAGGAATCTCTGGCCTATGTTGTGCACTGATAAGCCCCAAGCATTCAGCAGGTGCTCAATAAATATTTGTTGAATGGATAAACTATATTAAAAGGAAAAAGGAAAAGCCGTTGATGGCTCAATACAACTACTATTCTGCAAGTAAGGGAGAGGGATGAATTAAAGCTAAAAGCCCTTACCCATTATTTCAGGATAAATCACAATCTGACAAGAGTGCTTTATAAGGTAGAATATTATCTTAAGCGTTTCTCTGCAATTCTGTTGTGAATGCATTGAAAACGAAGTCATGTTGCTATCTGAGGCAGTATAACTGCTTTTAAATAACTTGAGGTAATAACAAAGTAGAAGAGACATTGGAACAAATCCTTTAATAAAAAGCAATCCAGGCTTCTTTTGAACTAGGTTCATTTGATACATGACACTTTTATCAACCTCCAAAATTAGAGGATATTGAATTTAGATCATGTTTTATATACTTCACTGTATTGTTTTCTTTTACTTTCAAAACCTGACATTCCACCATTAAAGGTTCCATTCTTTGTAATGGAACTTTTACCCTGTTGAAAATACAAAGAAGGTGGAGAGGAACATGAGAAAATCAAGAGCCCATGTAACAAAAGGGCATTGTATAAAAATAGAAATTTTCCCAAGAAGAAATAGTAAGAAATAGTAAACAAATGACCAACCTTATTAATAATATAAATGCCTACAAAAATAATAATCAATCAGCTAAATTTAACTTATAGGTCATTGGCAGTTTACTCTATGTTTATAAAACTCTTTCCTTAGGGTTTTGGTTTGTTTCATTTAAGGTAACTTGAAAGAGAGAACAAGAAAGGACTTGCTGTCTGAAAATGGTGTTGGAAGGTTAGACTTGGAAGGCAGACTCCCTCCTTCTACTGGTTTTGTTTGTCTTTTTAGGCTGAACAACATTGGAACTGTTTTCTCATTTGGGGAAATTAAAGTTGAAGGGGAATTTGGAGGGTGTCTTCCCACTCCCTGAGAACAGTAACTGTTGCTCACCCATTAGTAGTGGGAAGCCGGCAAAAGAAAGTGGGGCCAGAAGCGTTTAGGTTATGTAGGCTGGGAGGCTGTGAGTGGTTGGCTATTGTTTCTGCTACCTCCTCAGTTCCTATCCTTCCCAAGACTTTGTATTGATTCCTTTTTTTGTGTGTGTGATAAAATGCATGCTGATACTTGGAGCTAGCTGATATTTCGGTAAATTTCTGAATGAGCTTACCAGAGTTGGTTTCTGTTGCTCACAAACAAGAACCCTCAACTGCATGCTCTTGGGTAGAGACATTTCCTATTTATCAGGACATTTTCCCAAATGGTCTGGCATTTTTCCGTATCTGTACAATTGAAATAAATGGTTCCCCTTGCCAAATCTATTTCACTTCCTACTGGTGAGCACAAGTTGACTGGGTTTTTTCCCCTCCTGCTCTTTCTATCCTCTATTTGCCTGCTACCAACATGGAAGTTGTTTTTTCCCCAAGATTTAAAATTACCAAAATTATATATTCAAGAATTATTTATTACACTATTTTTCTTTAATATTCATTTCAAAAAATTGAAATATCAAAATATGACTGTTAAGCATTGTTCTTAAGTCCCACCAAAATTAATGTGCATCTTTCTCACAAAGATTATTGCAATAAATGTAATACTTTCAAAGTTTTCATAAGAAATATTTGCCCACAGATTATGCCAGCTGGCTATTTAATCTAGCTATTAAAAAGCAGAGAGGAAAGGCCACCAAAAGTGAGGTAATGGAATTATTATTAGATTTATCACCAAAAACCATTTCTTCCTTGAGAGAGGTTATAGGAGGAGCAGAACGTTCTTTGTTGAAATTCTTTAGGGTTCAGTCCTGAGTCATCTCTTGTCTCTCTATATCTGTCATCCTGTGATTTTAAGTATCATCTTTGTACTTTATCTCAAAGCTGGAATTCTCCTTTGAACCACAGACCCGCACATATTTGACTTCATACCTTGTCTTTCTTCTTGGAGGTTTCACACACATCTCAAACCTAATATTAAGAATGGAATTCCTGGGACTTCCCTGGTGATCCAGTGGCTAAAACTAAATTGGTTTAGTTTTAAATGCTCCCAATGCAGGAGGTCTGAATTTGTCCCTGGTGGGGGAACTAGATCCTGCATGCTGAAACTAAGACCCAGTGCATCTAAATAAATAAATAAATAAAAATGTTAGAAAAAAATGAAATTTCTAATTTCCTTTCTTTCTCCCAACCTGTTTGTTCTTTCCTTCCCTATTATTCTCTCCAATCTTCCCAACTATTATAACACTATCAAAATCCAGTGAATTAAGGTCAAAACCTAGGGAGCAACACTATTTCCTCTTTCCCTGAATTTCTAATCCAATAAATCATCTGAGACCTGTCAATCCATTTCCAAAATACATTTACAATTATTTGCATTTTCCTTTTCTCACAATGATCATTGTTATCTCACTTAAACTACTAAAACAGCCTCCTAGCTGGTCTCCCTGCCCACTGTCAATCCATTTCTCAGAGCTGCTTGAATGATCTCTTTCAAATAAATCATGCCATATCTCTGATTACAATCTTAACCTTCCACTGCAGCTGGATTGAAATCCAAACTACTTATGTAGCTTATCCACTATATATCCATAACCACTTATGTACAATGACCTGCACTTATCTATTTATTTTCACCTTGAACCACCTTCCTCTTGATTAATTATGTTCACTACCATTCTTTCCTTTCCAGAAACAGAAGGAGATCTTTTCTACTCCAGGGAATTTCAACATTTATACATTTATTTAAAGAGGAGGAGGAATCAGTAAGGAGATTGAGAAAAAACAGCCAGGGAGGTAGAAGACAAATGAAATCAAATGTAGTTGTTTCTCTGTTACTGTATAACAAAACATAGCAGCTTTAAACAATAATTTCACAGTGTCTGTGGGTCAGGAATCTGGAGGGGTTATCTGCATGATTCTGGCTCAGGGTCTCTCATGAAGTTGCAGTGAAGTTGTCAGCTGAGACTGCAAACATCTGAAGTCTGGAGATTCACTCCACAATCACTCATGTGGACATTGGCAGGAGACCTCAGTTCCCAATCGCATGGACCTCTGCACGGGATGCCTCAGTGTCCTCATGCTATAGCTGGCTTCCCCCAGTTAATGATGGGAGAAAGCGGAGTCCAAGACAGAAGTTGTTACCTTTATAAGCTAATCTCAGAAGTGACACCATCACTCTATTATATTTTATTGGCTGTTCAGACCTAACCCTGGTGCAGTGTGAAAGCAGACTAAAGAAAGGTGTGGATACCAGGAAGTGGAGATCATTGGAGACCATCTCGGAGGTTGTCTTTGAAGCCAAGAGAAGCATGTGCTTAAGTGTGTGAAGTCAAAAAGACAAGGACAGTGGGCCTCTGTGTCACTTAGTCTGCAAGAAACACTACATGAGTGTAATAATTAACACCCAGCTGAACTGAACTGAATGGGAATTCTGAAACATAAGCAACTCCAGCACCTACCAACTACTTCAACTCACATTCATCCTCTGTTCATGTTACAGCTTTCCTTCTGATTTCAGATTTCTCTCCTTCTGCCTCTTCACAACAGCTCACAGCTTTCTTGATACTCATTTCTACAAGTAAACCAGGTATTTTTAAAATAAAATAGTATTTTAGTATTTATGTGTTTCTTAAACACTTAACATGTATGAAACTCTGCTACCACACTTGCTAGGTTCCTATTTTTTTTCACATGTAACTGATGAAGTTTGAGTATTATATCCTAAGCCTATTTTTGCCAAAAGCCCTATGTTTTTTATTGTTATTTTGCCTAGCACATTACCTTTTTTAAAAAAATTTTTATTGAAGTGTAGTTGACTTACAAGGTTGTGTTAGTTTCAGATGTGCAGCAAAGTAATTCAATCATATATACATATGTATATATATATATGGAGAAGGCAATGGCACCCCACTCCACTACTCTTGCCTGGAGAATCCCACGGACGGAGGAGCCTGGTAGGCTGCAGTCCATGGGGTCGCTAAGAGTCAGACATGACTGAGCGACTTCACTTTCTCTTTTCACTTTCATGCATTGGAGAAGGAAATGGCAACCCACTCCAGTGTTCTTGCCTGGAGAATCCCAGGGACGGTGGAGCCTGGTGGACTGCGGTCTATGGGGTCACACAGAGTTGGACACGACTGAAGTGACTTAGCATAGCATAGCATAGCATATATTTATATATGTAGCCACATATATATATATATACACACACACACACACACACACACACACATTCTTTTCCAGATTGTTTTCCATTATAGGTTGTTGTTGATCCATCTCTAAGTTGTGTCCGACTCTTTGCAACCCCATGAACTGCAGCACACCAGGCTTCCCTGTCCTTCACTGTCCAAGAGTTTGCTCAAACTCATGTCAATTCAGTCAGTGATGCCATCCATATCATCTTCTGTTACTCTTTTCTCTTGCTTTCACTTCTTTTTGCCTTGGGAGAGTGACCTAAGAAAACAATGCTATGATTTATGTCAGAGTACGTTTTGCCTCAAAGAAGGCAATGGCACCCAACTCCATTACTCTTGCCTGGAAAATCCCATGGACAGAGGAGCCTGGTAGGCTGCAGTCCATGGGGTCGCTAAGAGTCGGACACGACTGAACAACTTCACTTTCCCTTTTCACTTTCATGCATTGGAGAAGGAAATTGGAACCCACTCCAGTATCCTTGCCTGGAGAATCCCAGAGATGGGGGAGCCTGGTGGGCTGCTGTCTGTGGGGTCACACAGAGTCGGACACGACTGAAGCAATTTAGCAGCAGCAGCAGCAGCAGCATGTTTTGCCTATATTCTCTTCTAGAAGTTTTATAGTATGTCTTTTTTTACTTTTAATATTTATTTATTTGGCTGTACTGAGTCTTAGTTGCAGCATGTAGAATCTTAGTTGTGATGTGTCGAATCTTATTTCCCTGACCAGGGATCCAACCTGGGCCCCCTGCATTGAGAGCATAGAGTCTTAGCCATTCTACCACCAGGCAAGTGTCATATGGTGTCATTCGTGGCTTATATTTAAGTCTTTAAGCCATTTTGAGTTTATTTTTGCATATGATGTGAGGAAGTGTTCTAACCTCATTGATTTCCCTGCGGCCGTCCAACTTTCCCAACATTGCTTGCTAAAGAGATCGTCTTTTATCAATTGTACATTCTTACCTCTTTTGTCACAGATTAACTGACTGTACATGTGTATGTTTATTTCTGGGCTCTAGCACATGAATTTTTATGAACACACGTTTCACTATAGCAGAACTGACTATATAACATTCAATAAATAGTCCCAGTTTTAACAATAAGGAAATTTAACCTTGCAGAAATAGAGTATCTTGCCAAAGTCACATGTCAACTAAATTTATCAAATGTCCATCTGGCTCTATGCTATGCTATGCTAAGTCGCTTCAGTCGTATCCGACTCTGTGCGACCCCATAGACAGAAGCTCACCAGGCTCCCCTGTCCCTGGGATTCTCCAGGCAAGAACACTGGAGTGGGTTGCCATTTCCTTCTCCAATGCAGAAAAGTGAAAGTGAAGTCACTCAGTCGTGTCCGACTCTTAGCGACCCCATGGACTGGAGCCTACCAGGATCCTCCGTCCATGGGATTTTCCAGGCAAAAGTACTGGGATGGGGTGCCATTTCCTTCCCCGATCTGGCTCTAAAGACTACCATCTTTTCACAGCAGTTTTAACCATGTAAATACTTTTAGTAAAGATAATATTAGATCAACCTGACCTTGTGCTGTTGCAAGTTGGTTAATAGTTCCTATATATCTGATTCTAAGTAATAAGATACATAGTCTAGCACATGTACACATGCATATATATTTATCTGAACAGTTCTCTTATTACCCCAAAGTAGACAAATTTAGAAATTTAAGGGACTTTTCTGGGGGTCCAGTGGCTAAGACTCTGCATTCCCAATGCAGGAAGCCAAGATCTGATCCTTAGTCAAAGAACTAGACCCCACATGCCACAAATAAGAATTCATATGCTACAACTAAAGATCCTGCATGCTACAATGAAGACCTGATGCAGCCAAATAAATAAAATAAATTTTTAAAGAAATTTCAGTGTCCAAGTAATGATTAAGTGGTCTTGATAGAGAAATGATGCATAATATATTTCTATCTTAAGTAGAACTGTAATTGTAAGTATTAATGTTTTATGTCTTTTCAAATTTTCTTTTGTATTTATGCATTTAAAGCACAAGATAAGTAATAACATTACTCTGCCCTGCTGTACTTTCTCAGCAATGATACTGTTGGAATTATCCAGTTCTAACTCTAACATGGACGACGCATCACATGTACCACAAAACTATTCGCATTAGGGGAGGCTAAGTAGTTCCCAGATCTGGGCCACAGCTATATGCTGCACCAGGCTGTTCAAAAAGGATAAATGTGAAATGAAAATCTATTTGAGGGTTTCAGGCGGGTATATTTATTAGTGCCTTAAGAAAAGCCAAGAGGGGGCGGGTAACAAAATGCACAGAAACTGTGAATTCATTGTGTCAAGGGGACTATAGGGTAATGATATCTGCATTCAAGCCTAGACAGCTCAAGGATGAATTTAAGGTGCATATTAACTGGAAATTAAATGTTTAAAGCATTAGAAAAATGGGACACTAAGGGTGTATACAATGGGATGACAGGTGTGGAAGAGGAAGCAGAATTAAATAATCTCTCTGAGAAGATGGCTCAGTTATAAATATATAAATTGCCTGCAGGGAAGGCATATGCCCTCCAACTTTTCAGAGATAAATTATTGTGTCAATGTCAAAAAATGATTGAATTTTGAAAAGTAGATAAAGTCAACTAGATGAATTGTGATGCCATATTTTATTCTGTTTTTCAGCACAATTTTTCATCATGACAGAAAATAAATTATCAGTGCCACACCTGAATCTTCTCTTCCTCCAAACTTTAGGCTATACTTTGTTTTTGAAAATACCTGACTTTTGCCCCCATGAAACTGAAAGGAAGTAAAGAGTAAATGTAAGGGAAATAAATATTCACCTAGGTTTTAAAGTTACTGGGAGTTGTCAGATAAATCCAAGTCATAAGAAAAGTTCTGGCCATCTTTGCAGATGGCTTGCTCTTTCCAATATAAGTTATATAATCTATACAGGGTCATAATAATTTTATACTTTAGATGTTCTACAAACATTATCAGAGACCCAACAGTTTAACTCCATCCTATAGTTTTTCATAAAGAAAACTGCATTAGAATTTTATAATAAACGAATAAAATTATATGACTATATATATAATCAGAGATACCAAAGGAACATTTCATGCAAAGATGGGCTCAATAAAGGACAGAAATGGTATGGACCTAACAGAAGCAGAAGATAGTAAGAAGAGATGGCAAGAATACACAGAAGAACTGTACAAAAAAGATCTTCAGATGCAGATAATCATGATGGTGTGATCACTGACCTAGAGCCAGACATCCTGGAATCTGAAGTCAAGTGGACCTTAGATCGCATCACTACGAACAAAGCTAGTGGAGGTGATGGAATTCCAGTGGAACTATTCCAAATCCTGAAAGATGATGCTATGAAAGTGCTGCACTCAGTATGCCAGCAAATTTGGAAAACTCAGCAGTGGCCACAGGACTGGAAAAGGTCAGTTTTCATGCCAATGCCAAAGAAAGGCAATGCCAAAGAACGCTCAAACTACCGCACATTTGCACTCATCTCACACGCTAGTAAAGTAATGCTCAAAATTCTCCAAGCCAGGCTTCGGCAACATGTGAACTGTGAACTTCCTGATGTTCAAGCTGGTTTTAGAAAAGGCAGAGGAACCAGAGATCAAATTGCCAACATCTGCTGGATCATGGAAAAAGCAAGAGAGTTCCAGAAAAACATCTATTTCTGCTTTATTGACTATGCCAAAGCCTTTGACTATGTGGATCACAATAAACTGTGGAAAATTCTGAAAGAGATGGGCATACCAGACCACCTGACCTGCCTCTTGAGAAATCTGTATGCAGGTCAGGAAGCAACAGTTATAATTGGACATGGAACAATAGACTGGTTCCAAATAGGAAAAGGAGTTCATCAAGGCTGTATATTGTCACCCTGTTTATTTAACTTATATGCAGAGTACATCATGAGAAACGCTGGACTAGAAGAAACACAAGTTGGAATCAAGATTGCTGGGAGAAATATCAATAACCTCAGATATGCAGATGACACCACCCTTATGACAGAAAGTGAAGAGGAACTAAAAAGCCTCTTGATGAAAGTGAAAGTGGAGAGTGAAAAAGTTGGCTTAAAGCTCAACATTCAGAAAACGAAGATCATGGCATCTGGTCCCATCACTTCATGGGAAATAGATGGGGAAACAGTGGAAACAGTGTCAGACTTTATTTTGGGGGCTCCAAAATCACTACAGATGGTGACTGCAGCCATGAAATTAAAAGACACTTACTCCTTGGAAGGATGTTATGACCACCCTAGATAGCATATTCAAAAGCAGAGACATTACTTTGCCAACAAAGGTCTGTCTAGTCAAGGCTATGGTTTTTCCTGTGGTCATGTATGGATGTGAGAGTTGGACTGTGAAGAAGGCTGAGCGCCAAAGAATTGATGCTTTTGAACTGTGGTGTTGGAGAAGACTCTTGAGAGTCCCTTGGACTGCAAAGAGATCCAACCAGTCCATTCTGAAGAAGATCAGCCCTGGGATTTCTTTGGAAGGAATGATGCTGAAGCTGAGACTCCAGTACTTTGGCCACCTCATGCGAAGAGTTGACTCATTGGAGAAGACTCTGATGCTGGGAGGGATTGGGGGCAAGAGGAGAAGGGGATGACAGAGGATGAGATGGCTGGATGGCATGACTGACTCGATGGATGTGAGTCTGAGTGAACTCCAGGGGTTGGTGATGGACAGGGAGGCCTGGTGTGCTGCGATTCATGGGGTGGCAAAGAGTCGGACACGACTGAGCAACTGATCGGATCTGATCTGATATGTATAATCATTCTGTAACTAATTTCAATGTAGCACAACATTTTTCCTTTTTTTAATTTATTTTATTTATGTATTTTTGGCTGCACTGGGTCTTCGTTGCTGTGCATGGGCTTTCTCTAGTTGCAGCAAGCTTTTCTTTATATTCTAAAACTTTTACAATAAGCACTGCTATTATAATACAAATTTGTCTTCACTTTAGACCATTTAGTTTTACTTAAATTGCGTAAGATAATGAGGAGCTAAGAACTAAGAAAAGATTTTTTTTGTATGTGGTTTTTATAAATCATGATCAAAATGATACTTTAATAGAGGAAAATGAAATATTCATTAGTAAATCACCATTTTGATCAATCTAGTTGTAAATTACTGCTAGGGGGATATTTGCTTCCAGAGACAATTGTTGTTTGTTGTTTTTTTTTTTTTCTGAAGTGCCCTATAGTGCTGTTTTTGCTTAATGAATCTTCTCTTGAACACTGAAGGGGAGTACTACATAGTTCAGTAAGAAAACTATAAATGTTACATGGTTCACTTCCATTTAAAAGGAATCTTTATACTGAATTCCAACGAGCCATGATATATATGCCTAAAAATGGCTTGATCTTTTGCAAGACAATTATTTTCAAAAGTCATTTTGTCATACTAGGATCTGGCTAGTTAGGTTGAAATTAACACCACTGGCTCATTTTTAAAATTCAATTTTAGAAAGAATTGTAAAATCACAGACCTGACTTTGTTTTGTTAGTGGTTGTACCTTTTTTTTTTAATGTCCATGACAACAAAAACTCTTCAGCCTTGTACTGGTGCTGCTGCTGCTGCTGCATTGCTTCAGTCTTGTCCAACCCTGTGGGACCCCATAGACAGCAGCCTACCAGGCTCCCCGGTCCCTGGGAGTCTCCAGACAAGAACACTGGAGTGGGTCGCCATTTCCTTCTCCAATGCAGGAAAGTGAAAAGTGAAAGTGAAGGCGCTCAGTTGTGTCTGACTCAGCGACCCCATGGACTGCAGCCCACCAGGCTCCTCCGTCCATGGGATTTTCCAGGCAAGAGTACTGGAGTGGGGTGCCATTGCCTTCTCCCAACCTTGTACTATAACTAGGTTAATTTCTTTTAACACAAACCCATCCAGCAGCTTTACCTAGATACATTCAGTTTTTCAGTCTCCATTACTTGTCCAGGGAGATATTTCTGCCAATGGTATGTGGGATGATCTGTTGTCCCTGTGATGAGATGCTCATTGTTTGAAAACAAGTTCATTAATGTGCTTAAATATGTTTTAGGAGCATGAGTCATAAAAATATTGATTATTATTGATTATTTACAATTTATTCATAGGGATCCAGCTGGCAACCATCTGGTGTATAAAACGAAAGCTGGAGGAAAAAAATAAAAGTCACTGGAATAATATAATTTAGTCTCTACATGTCTTTATTACATTCGCACCTGGAATGAGATGAATGCTCTAAAATAGCAGATAAATTTATGGAATTTAACACAAAGGTAAGTTAAAATTTTACTCAAAAGTGTATGTTGAAGGACAAAATAAAGTAGAAATAATATTGTAATTAATTGGCAAATGTATTAAGGAGTATAGGATAGGCTATAGTAACAAATGGACTTCCCTAATGGCTCATTGGGGCTTCCTTCATAGCTTAGTTGGTAAAGAATCTACCTTCAAGGCAGGAGACCCAGGTTTGATTTCTGGGTTGGGAAGATCCCCTGGAGAAGGAAGTGGCAACCCACTCCAGTATTCTTGCCTAGAGGATCCCATGGACAGAGGAGCCTGGTGGGCTGTAGTCCGTGGCAAAGAGTCAGACTCGACTGAGCGACTAAAGAGAGAGAGAGAGAATGGCTCATTGGTAAAGAATCCACCTGTCAATGCAGGAGACACAGGTTTGATCCCTGGGTTGGGAAGATCCCCTGGAGAAGAAAATGGCAACCCACTCCAGATTCTTGCCTGGGAAACCTTGTGATAGAGGCCCCTGGTGGGCTACAGTCAACAGTGTCGCAAAAGAGTTGGACAAAACTTAGGGACTAAACAACAAATAGTATTAATAACAAATAGACTCTATATAATGACTCACACACGATAGAGGCTTTCTCTCTCTCAACAGATCAAGGCAATTGTAATGGTTTGATAATTATTTCCTCAAGTAGTGATTCGGAGTACTAAGCTATCTGGGGCTCTCCAATCTCATAGGGTCGTTGGCTAGAATTCAAGAGTCTGCTAACCTCCACAGGATTCATGGATAGAATTCAGGGCTGCCCAGGAGAAGGGGCCGACAGAGGATGAGATGGCTGGATGGCATCACTGACTCGATGGATGTGAGTCTGAGTGACCTCCGGGAGTTGGTGATGGACAGGGAGGCCTGGCGTGCTGCGATTCATGGGGTGGCAAAGAGTCGGACACGACTGAGCGACTGATCTGATCTGATCTGATCTGATATATTTGCAAGGGAAAAGTTACATCACTGTTAACTTCAAACCAAAATTTGTCCTTTCCTTTAATTATAAATATAGGCAAGAACCACAGAAACTATTAGCAGTACTTGCATCTTTGTAACAAATAAATCACAGATTTTTTTTATCATCACTGTTGTTGCCAAACTTTCAAAGAATCACTTATACTCAGCACACTTTCAAAATTGCAGTGGTTATTAGACTTTCGTCTAGATCTTGTATTTTAATACAAAACAAAAACAAAAAATTCATTGTGGCATGCAGGCTTTTGCATGGCCCCCAGTTTCCTGGCATTCGCACCTTTGTGTGATACTCTTCTAGTGAATAGAGTCTAGTGAAAGTGATTCTATGTCATTTCTGAGATTAGGGCTATAACATTTCAATGGATTCTGTGCCCTTTCTTTGAGCACTTGCTCTTGGGGAGGTCACACTGCCATGACATGAGCACTCTGTGGAGGGATGGATGTGACAAAGGACTGAAACCTGCCAACAGCTGTTTGAGCAAGCTTAGCAGTGGGTCTTTGCCCCACTCAAGCTTCCAGATGATTGCATTCCTAATTGTCACCTTGAATGTAGCCTTTTGAAAGACTCTGGACCAGAACTGCCCAGTTAAGCTGCTCCTGACCCACAGAAACCATGAAAAAAAAATGTTGTTTTATGGTAATTTGTTACACAGTGATAAATAATGAATATACTCAGATATATTCTGTATTACTGATTTTCTAAATAGTCTAATAATTTTTTTTAATATAGTTTGTTTCCTTTATAATTCTAGATTGTATACATTTAACAAACATTCTGCAAAGGGATTCAGAGGCTTTTAATGTGTGCCAAAGGAATCCATAGTACAGTAAAGATTACAAGGCTCATTATTGCTCTATGACAACCAGTAAAAGGAGAAAGGAGTACGGAGGAAGTATACTTTTTTATATTGGCCGAGATGGCAATGGCACCCCAGTCCAGTACTCTTGCCTGGAAAATCCCTTGGACAGAGGAGCCTGGTAGGCTGCAGTCCATGGGGTCACTAGGAGTCAGAGAGGACTGAGCGCCTTCACTTTCACTTTTCACTTTCATGCATTGGAGAAGGAAGTGGCAACCCACTCCTGTGTTCTTGCCTGGAGAATCCCGGGGACGGGGAGCCTGGTGGGCTGCCGTCTACGGGGTCGCACAGAGTTGAACACGACTGAAGCGACTTAGCAGCAGCAGCAGCAGCAGCAGCAGCAGCAGCAGCAGCAGCAGCAGACATAATTTCTGATCACATTTTATTGGTGTGGACTAGTCACATGACCACAACTTGACCCAATGGGGGCTGGGAAATGTAGTTCTTGGTAAACAGCCATTTGCTAGCCAGCATTGGAGAAGGAAATGGCAACCCACTCCAGTGTTCTTGCCTGGAGAATCCCAGGGACGAGGGAGCCTGATGGGCTGCCGTCTTAGGGGTCGCACAGAGTCGGACACGACTGAAGCGACTTAGCAGCAGCAGCAGCAGCAGCTCCATGTAAGAGGAGGATATGCTCTAATGGATAGTGCCAGAACAAATGCCTAAAATATGAAGAAAAGCAATGAAAATAATAAGTACTAGAGTAGAATGTTAAAGCTCATTTGAAAATTGAACAGAGTCAAATGAAAGAAGCAAATGGTAATGACAAACCATTTTCTGTGAAGTGATTTTTATTCCAAATGATAAGGTATCTGTAAATCTAAAGATGTGAAGAACTAATTTGGGTTTACCATCTAGATCAGAAAATAAGAAATCAAAATCTTCTTTAGTGTACCTTAAAAATAAATTTTTGAGGTTATGAACATAGAATCTCAAGTTTTCTGAATAAACTGAACAAGGATGTGACAGGATTGTTGGTGATTCATTTATTCAATAAACATCTGCTGAGGGCCTACTATGTAACAGACTGTAGGAAGTACTGGGGAAAATGAGTTGACCAAAACCGAGACAAGACCCAGAGAGCCTAGGATAAAGGAAATGGCTCAGCCAAGTAAATCCATAATGTCTTCTGCTCAGTACTGTGACATACATAACCACAGGGTGCTAAAAGCAATGCACTGACAGCAGAATAATTCTTAATTACTTGTTTCATTTCAACATGCCTTGAGCTAACATGATCAAATTAAATTGGAATGTCAAGCTCTAGTTGTTAAATAGGGTAAGATTCCTCTGGGGATCATTTATCAGGCCTTCCCAGAATCCCTAAATCCACAAGGTAAAGCTGTCCATCAGTATTCATAGAAAAGAGTCCAATCCTCTGCTGATAGGGGCATGGCAAGACAGAATTCTTGGAGGTCCACCATGGGGTTCCATGCATGAAGTGTTCAGGTGAAACAATTAGTAATGCTACGTACCCACCAACATTTTCAAGATGGCCAATGACTAATTAGTGCCGCTGGAGAAAAATCCAGACACGGGGAAACTAGGCTGCCAACAATTAATCGGTATTGGGGGCTTCCCTGATGGCTCAGCGGGTAAAGAATCTGCCTACAATGCTGAAGACACAGGAGATTCAGATTCAATCCCTGGGTCGGGAAGATCCCTTGGAGGAGGAAATGGCAACCCACTCCAGTATTCTTGCCTGGAAAATCCCATGGACAGAGGAGCCTAATGGGCTATCATCCAAAGTGTCACAGCAATTCAGACATGGATGAGCAACTGAGCATGTGTCTTTGAGATTAATTAGGCAAACCTATTCTTTCCTTGCGGGGAAGGCAATGGCACCCCACCCTAGTACTTTTGCCTGGAAAATCCCAGGGATGGAGGAGCCTGGTAGGCTGCAATCCATGGGGTCGCTAAGAGTCGGATACGACTGAGCGACTTCACTTTCACTTTTCACTTTCATGCATTGGAGAAGGAAATGGCAACCCACTCCAGTGTTCTTGCCTGGAGAATCCCAGGGACGGGGGAGCCTGGTGAGCTTCCGTCTATGGGGTCGCACAGAGTCGGACACGACTGAAGTGACTTAGCAGCAGCAGCAGCATTCTTTCCTTGGATGGTGGCAGCCCCATGCTTAGGTACGTGGCTTGATGAGCAGATGAAGAGAATGCAGGCTGGGTCCCAGTCCCATGTCACCCCCAGCTGCACATTCTGGTGCAGACAGTAATGTACATAATCTACTGTCATGGGCAGAGGCTCTTGCATGAAAGTTCCTCGGTAAAACAACACGTCTCCCCACTACATCTTTCTTCTAAACATCTCTCCCTTTGTGACCCTCACCTTAACAACTTGAGTTTTTAGCACCATGTCTATTGTCCTTATGCCGCCAACAGGACAACATAAGAATTATACTCAGTTTTATATTGTTGAACATTCAACAAATACTTATTGATCAATTGTTCCTTGGGTGAAGAAATTGAGTATTATTCATATGACAAGGATAAGAAATGAATTATCTCATCAAACACAAGTAACTTGATGCCAAATAACTTATAAAATCATATTTCATTAAAACAGGCTTTGCCATGGCATCGATCAGAAAAAAATACAGGAATGAGTGAGTGCTTGTCATACTTCTATTTAAAGAAACATTTAATTTTCAAGAAGGCCTCTTCAGAAGAATCTAGCTGACTCTTAGAAAGATACTAATCCTGGCATTCTGCCCAGCTGACAGCATTTTGCCTCTGTAAGTAATCCAGACCCTTCCTTTTGTCAATAGTTTAAAGTTGTTCTCAAGCCTGGTGTCAGCACACTGGTGAGTTGCAATCAGTTGTACATTTTGAATGTAACTTTTTTTTGTCAATGTGAACTGAGATGCTCTTTCCTTTTCCTTTTATCAAAGATAAGAATGGTGGTGGGGGAACAGCTGGAATCATCATTCATCCCAGGTATAACAGAGCAAATGATTCTGGAAACAGCAGCAGCCTCACCCGGGGACTTATTAGACATGCAAATTCTGTTCTTTCCACAGAATCACTGGATTAGAAATTCTGGGATGAGGTCCAGCGAGCTGTGGTTTAACAAACCTTCCAGGTGTCTGTAATGTATACTCGAGTTTGAGAACTACTGTAACAGACCCCGGATAAGGCAATGGCACCCCACTCCAGTACTCTTGCCTGGAAAATCCCATGGACAGAGGAGCCTGGAAGGCTGCAGTCCATGGGGTCGCTGAGGGTTGGACACGACTGAGTGACTTCACTTTCATGCATTGGAGAAGGAAATGGCAACCCACTCCAGTGTTCTTGCCTAGAGAATCCCAGGGACGGGGGAGGCTGGTAGGCTGCCGTCTATGGGGTCGCACAGAGTCAGACACGACTGAAGCGACTTAGCAGCAACAGCAGTAATAAACCCATTCCTAATTGATTAAATTGTCCTTATATTGTAAATAAGATCAAGAAAGAATCAAATGCTGCTTTACATGATAGGCTATTATTTCACAGATCGCCTGGAGGAGGAAATGGCAACCCACACTAGTATTCTTGCCTGGGAAATTCTCATGGACTGAGGAGCCAAGTGGGCTACAGTCCATGGGGTTGCAAAGAGTCAGACATGACTGAGTGACTGAGCACAATTTCACAGGATGAAAGTCATGCTAATAGAAATATGGTGAATCTGGATAATGGAGAAAGATTAGTATTTGCGGAGGCAGTTGTATGTGCATCTAGGTAATTTGAGGCGGAGAGGGAAGATTGGCTGTAGCCGTCTCCAGTGGAAAGATTGAACTGCAATCTGACTACCTGCCATCTCCTCTCTACTCTAACTCTTGAGTCTTAGAAGTCATCAAAACCCTCCACTCTCGGGGCTTCTCTGTCAGTGCAAGGACAGCCTGCAGTGCAGGGACCTTAGTTATGTACTGTATAGTCAGACCACTCTAGATGGCTGTTCTTTTGTTCTTTGAGCCCTTGCTTTACCTATACCCTACTCACATGAATGTGCTTGCCCCCTGCCTCTTAGGCCAGAATGGCTCCACCTGCTAGTTTATTAAAGGAAAACATCTCCTGATGCTCTTTAACCCAAGGAGCAATGAGGGAAGTGCCTCAGTTGCTGGTTTCCCTGGTTGCTGATGTGCCAATAGCTGACGTCAGCTCCCCCTATAAACAGTAGGCTCCTCCCCAACACCCACTGTGGCAAAGATGGCTGTTGTGTCTTGCTTACTGTCTGCTGCACATGGTAGTATGTCACTCCAGCACCTTGCTTCAGATGGTAAGATTCCTGACCTACGGAGCCATTTATATCTGGGCCACTGTCTCTGAGCTCTTTCTTCAGTCTTGAGGTTGGGCAACTACAAGGCTTGCAGGCCAAGGGCTGTAGCCCAACAATTGCGGAGCCAGCCAAGAGGCTGAGGAAACTCCTGGGGAACGCCAAGGCACCAGGAAATAAGGACATAAGGACGGGGAACAGAAAGCTGCGGGGGTGATGTTAAGGTGGCCATCCACTAGCATGTGGGGACCTGTGACAGGTGTATACTGGGAGAGAGAGCTTTCTCTTCCATTATATTGATGATATTCTGTTAACCTCAGGCTTTTTCCAGCTTAAAAGTAGCAGCCTCATCCTCATGGTTCATCTCATTGTAAGGGGTAGGCTTCACATAGACAAAATACAAGGACCTGGGTTAGCTACAAAAGACAAGCATACACCGAACCCATCACCCCTAAACAATTACAGACACAGGCTTAGGGACATGGACTCAGGAACAGGTTTGTAGGGTTTTACCACAGGTTTTACCATTACCTGTGGTAATGGTAAAACAGTAAGAGTACCTTGGGCTTCTGACTGTAGCTACAGAAGGGGGCAAAGCAGTGATATAGTGTGATCACAGCCATTGTTCCCTGTGTCCTCTGCAATGCATTACAACAGGGGGAAGATATTACAAAAGGCCTGCCTGAGTCCTCAGGCAATGCAAAAAAAAAAAAAAAAGTGAATGGAGTCTAGAACAGCTGTGTGTGTGTCATCAGAATCCCCATAGGACCCCTGTGACTGTAAGGGTCATTCAGGATAGGTAGGGAAGGAGTATATGATCGGGCCCTGCAAGATGGCTATTCTCTCGCTCTTTGAGTCCCCTGCCTAACCAGTCCCTGCTCCACCTGTGCCCTGTTCTCATAAACGTGCTTGCCCCTTAGGCCAGAAGGGCTCCACCTGCTAATTTATTAAAGGGCAATAGCTATACTCTTGTGATGGTCATTAACCCAAGGGGCGATGAGGGACGTGCCTCACCTGCTGGTTTCCCTGGTAGCTGATGAGCCAACCTGATGTCAATTCTTTGTATAAATAGTAGCTTTCTTTTCCCTCCAGGTAGTGAAGACTGCTCCCATGTCTTGCCCATAGTCTGTTGCATGTGGATTCTCCTAGGACCTGCTTGAGGTATGTAGGACCTCCCATCTATTAAGCCTTTATTGTCTCTGTCACTATCTCTGGGTTCTTTTTCAATCTCAAGGCTGGGCAACTACAAAACTTGCAGAGCTGTGGGGTGTAGCCCAACATACATACTGCTATAACCACTTGTTGATACCTACGAACTCTTAGTGTCTCTTTGCTTACTTTCCAAAAAGCTTTTTCTGCTCCTTTGCCTTCTTGCAACAATGGGTCTTCCTTGTTTGCCCCCTTTTCCTTCAGCTGATCATATCTCACTGCTCATGCTAGGTGCGCATCTTTGTGTCCATCTCCAGTGTCTCACCCACCTTCCTCCTCCCAAGCCACTGGCGAGCAAAACATTGTAAAAAGCAGTGGCCTATGTGGGACTTCCCTGGTGATCCAGTGGCTGAGATTCCACATTCCCAATGCAGGGGCCCGGGGTTTGCTTCCTGGTCAGGGAACTAGACCCCACATGTCACAGCTAAGAGAGTTCACATGCTGCAACTACGACCTGGTGCAGCCAAAAAATAAATAAAAATATTTTAAAAAGCAGTGTCCTGCAGCACCAACTAGCTATAATATAGATGCACAAGTCCTCCCCATGTGTGCATACTAAGTTGCTCATTCCTGTCTCTTTGCGACCCTATGGACTGTAGCCTACCAGGCTCCTCTGTCCATGGGATTCTCCAGGCAGGAATACTGGAGTGGGTTGCCATCCCTCCTCCAGGGGATCTTCCCGACCCAGGGATCGAATCCATGTCTCTTATGTCTCCTGCATTGGCAGGTGGGTTCTTTACCACTAGTGCCACCTGGGAAGCCTAATCTTCCCCACCCCCACCTTTAAATCAAGTCTTGTGGACCAGCCTACCTGAGGTACCCAGTAAACATGATTCCATAAACATGTGTGCATGCACAATTTGAATAGTGATGGCTTTTTCTCTGAGACCAACCTTTTTCAGTCAGTATGATGTCTGTTTTATTACCTTGCATTTGTTTAGGACTTGAATTCTTCCTAGCTGGAAAATGCTACAAGTTCTAAAAAAAGAAACTTGATGTTCTTTAAAATGCTGTATTATAGGGCCCAGTGGAGCACCAACCTGAGCGGGGCCGCCCCTCCGCCCACGCTCGGGCCTCTTGGCCGCTGCCTGGTAGCTGTGCCTGGGCTGGTCGGGTGCCCCCGGGTACTAGCATATTTCACCATCTGTGAAAATTTCCCTATAATTCAGTTTTCCTCACTCTAGTATTATGAATTATACCAAATTAAAAAGATACAAATGAATATCCTAAAAAAAAGAAAAAGGAAAACTTTACATCCTTCTCATTATTCAGATTCCTCTGGAATAAGCAGAATTACAGATGGATTTAATGGAATTTTTTCTGATCATTGTTACAGTGTTTGTTCTGTGAGATAACCAGACTTAAATTGTCAGCAAAATCTTTGATTCTGATACAGAGATGTCAAATGAATTGCCAAAATTTATAGATGGAATCTAGGCCAGAAACAGAAATTAAAACTACCTGGTTCCCAGTCCTGTGCTTAGACTTCGAGACCACACTGCCTTTCCTGCAGAAAAATCTGCTGATATTGAAATTTGTGATGAAAGACTGTGCTCCCCTGAATCAGTCCACCAGCAAACCCAAGAGGAGACCCCCATAGAAGTTCAGACTGCTGAAGGTGTTCCAGGTGCTACAGAAGTGCATGCAATTTTTGAAGACTATAATATAGAGACAGGAAACAATTCCTCTGAGAGATTCCAAGCCCAAACTGATAAAGAACCACCAGCTAAACTTTGCAAAATTGTTGACAAGAGCCAAGCTTTGAATGTGACTGCACAGCAGAAATGGCCTTTACTGAGAGCTAGCAACAGTGACCTCTATTAATGTGAACTTTGTGAGTTCAACAGCAAATATTTTTCTGATTTAAAGCAGGCATATGATCTTGAAGCACAAGTGTACTGAATCAAATGTGTATCAAGTATGCAAAGAGAGTTTCTCTACCAACATGCTTCTGAGCTAACATTTCAAACTGCATGAAGAGGATTCCTACATTTAAATACTGTGATTATAAGACAGTAATTTTTGAGAACTTCAGCACATTGCAGACACCCATTATAGTGATCACCTTTATTGGTGTGAGCAATGTGACGCAGTTCTCCTCAAGCAGTGAACTCTACCTACATTTCCAGGAGCAGCTGTGAGGAACAGTACTTGTGTCAGTTCTGTGAACATGAAACGAATGATCCAGAAGACTTGCATGGCCTTGTGGTAAACGAGCATGCGTGTACATTAATAGAGTTAAGTGATAAGTATAACAATGGAGAACATGGACAGTATAGCCTCTTAAGCAAAATCACATTTGACAAATGTAAAAACTTTATTTGTCAAGCATGTGGGTTTCGGAGTAGACTTCATACAAATGTTAACAGACATGTTGCTACTGAACACAGTAAAATTTTTCCTCATGTTTGTGATGACTGTGGGAAAGGCTTCTCAACTATGCTAGAATATTGCAAACATTTAAATTCACATTTATCTGAAGGGATTATTTATGTCAATACTGTGAATATTCAACAGGACAAATTGAAAATCTTAAAATTCATCTAGATTTCAAGTATTTGGCTGATTTACCTCACAAATGTAGTGACTGATGAGGTTTGGAAATGAAAGGGAATTAATAAGTCATCTTCCAGTCCATGAAACAACTTGATTGTTCTCTTTAACTTCCATAAAGTTGATGTGAAATAATAAATTCGAATTTTTTGGAGGAAAAAAATGCTGTATTATAGCCTTTTGGGTTTCCTCTGTTAACATGTGAGCCAGCAGGGCAAGTGGACTGTGTACCTACTGTGTGCTTTTCACATACCTTTTTGATGTGCAAACTATGTGTTACTCAAAACACTTGATAAACAACTTATGAATGCATGCCTTTTTAGAATGACAAGTAGGATGACTATTTTATAGGCAATAGGAAAGATGTTGATAAAGAAAATTCCAGATCACTGACTTCTTAAAGTACTTCAGATCTGGTAGATCTATTTCTATACTTGTGTTCTTGGAATAACCCTACAGCTTTCCTCTGAAAATGTGAAAATACTGCTAAAATCTAGCAGATTCTGCAGAGGCCATTTTTTGCCTTTAGCCAAATTGCTGCTTAAATGAGAGTCATTAAGAAATGGCAGATTCTCTCATCTTTTCTACATCAAGTTCTGTAGTACCAAAAAACCTAAATGGGTTATATAAGAAAATGTCCTTTTGCATAAGAAATGAGTTCTAAAGGAGTAGGCCATCTGCAGCTCACTCACATGAATAGAGTGTTGTTGTTTAGTTGCTCAGTCATGTCATACTCTTTGCAACCCCATGGACTGTAGCCCACCAGGCTCCTCTGTCTATGGGATTTCCCAGGCAAGAATACTGCAGTGGGTTGCCATTTCCTTTCCCTAAATCTTCCTGACCCAGGGGTTGAACCCGTGTCTCCTGCATTGCAGGCGGATTCTCTACCACTGAGCCACCAAGGAAGCCCATAAATAGAATAGCTCTGGCCAATAGAAATACAATGAATGGCATACATGTAATTTAAAATACACCAGTAGGCATATTAAAAAGAACAAAAAACTATTAATAAAAACACACTGCTTCCATCCTACCAATGAGAAGCTGCATAAACTACAAAATATTTAGAGCCCGCTAGAGCTAAGGTTTGGAGAAGGCAGTGGCACCCCACTCCAGTACTCTTGCCTGGCAAATCTCATGGACGGAGGAGCCTGGTGGGCTGCAGTCCATGGGGTCACTAGGAGTCAGACACGACTGAGTGACTTCACTTTCACTTTTCAATTTCAGGCATTGGAGAAGGAAATGGCAACCCACTCCAGTGTTCTTGCCTGGAGAATCCCAGGGACGGGGGAGCCTGGTGGGCTGCCGTCTATGGGGTCCCACAGAGTCAGACACAACTGAAGCAACTTAGCAGCAGCAGCAGCAGAGCTAAGGTTGAAAACCTATTGAATCCAAAAGTAAAAGCACCTCCTAGAAGAGAGGCTGTAACAATTGCTTTCATCTTTGACATGGCTGTGAACAGGACAGTGCAGAGAAGAGGAAGCTTCCACAGATGTAGGTAAGGAGACAACTGAACAACTGAGTTTGTAATGAAATTTAGCTGACGTGGCCCCTTTAAAAAATTTTTCTGCTTATTTTTGGCTGTGCTGGGTCTTCACTGTTGCGTGGGCTTTTCTCTAGTTGTGGCAAGCGGAGGCTACTCTTCATTGTGGTGCGCCAGCTTCTCCTGGCAGTGGCTTCCCTTGTGGAGCACAGGGTTTAGGGTGTATGGGCTCAGGAGTTGCAGCTCCCAGGCTCTAGAGCACAGGCTGAATAGCTGTGGCACACAGGTGTAGTTGCTCCATGGCAGGTGGAATCTTCCTGAACCAGGAATCGAACCCCTATCTCCTGTATTGGTAGGTGGATTCTGTACCACTGAGCCACCAGGGAAGCACCTAACACAGGCCCTTAAAATCCCTGGGAGACACAACTCTCTTCCATAGACTTTCATGGAGTGCTTGTGAGAGACTGGGGGCAAAGCAGGAGAGCTGAAGGATATACCAGCTGAGGCACACATCTCTGGGGCCTGCTGAAATCTGAGGGCCGAACCAGGGGATAACAAATCCACAGGCGTTCTTGGCCTTGTGCTGCTTTTCATAGTTTTCAGCTGCGGGAGAAGCAACTGTATGAGAGGCCCCCAACCCCGAGGTAAAACACGGGACCTGCTGCAGAGGGAGATCAGAGAGCTAAAATAAGCTCTTCAGGCATACACTTTCCAAGTATATCAAAGACAATGTTTTGATGCAACCCTTCAATAACTCGGTACATAATCTGCCTGCCATGCAGGAGACAAGGGTTTCAGTCCCTGGATCAGGAAGATCCCCTGGAGGAGGGCATGGCAACCCACTCCCAGTATTCTTGCCTAGAGAATTCCATGGACAGAAGAGCCTGGTGGCCTATAGTCCATGGGGTCACAAAGAGTTGCTCATGACTGAGCAGCTAACACTTCCATTTTCAAATAACTTAATCTGTGGTGAGCTGAATCTAACCATAGAGCCCAGGCCCAGCTCAACTACAGATAAGATTCACTCAAATTTCAAGGCTAACATCCTGATGGAAAGAAAGATATGCCCCTTGCTGGACATAAAATTTATTTCAGCCCCTTCAATTTTTAAACATGCTATATACTGCATTCCACCAAAATTACAAGGCATACAAGGAAGCATGGCCTTGTCAAGAAACAAAATGTTAATAAAATCAAATGCAGATATGGCAGAGCTGTCGAAATTACCAGTTAGGGACTCTTCAAAAAAAAAAAATAATAATAAATATGTTAATGAGTCTAGTTGGGTAGGTGGACAATAGGAGTAAATGGTGGATTTTAGCAGAGACATGGAAACTATAACAAAGAGCCAAAGGAAAAGGTTAGAAATAAAAAATGGGCTTCAATAGGCTTATCAGTAGACTGAATACAGCTAAGGAAGGAATTGGTAAACTTGACAAGTCAATAGACAGTACAGTAAACAAACAGAAAAAGAAGGGAGGGAAATAAGTACTTGCATTCTTTAGAATTGATAAAATAATCAGCCCACAGATCAAAGAAACTCAGATATACAAAAAAATTCAATAAATATAAACAAAAACCCACACAGACACATCATAATCCAAACTGTTACAAAAATAAAGGGAAATCTTATAAGCAAGCAGAGAAAAATACATTACCTAAAGGTGAACAATTACGCAATTAACAGCTGACTTCTCATCAAAAACCACTGAAGCCAGAGGAAAAAAGATAAATGCTGGATCAAAAAGTAAATGCAATTGTAGTTTTATTAAATATTACCAAAATGCCCTTTAAGAGAATTGTACAAATTTGAAAAGCCACAGGCAATGTAAGAGTGTCCATTTCCCCAAAGCTTTGCCCAAAGAGTATGTTACACTTTTTCCAATTTGATAAGCAAGAAATAGTATCTCAATGTAGTTTCTTACAAGCAAGGTCAAACACTGTTTGACATGGGTAAGAGTCATTGCCTTATTTTTAGATGAGTTGTCTCTTCATATACTTTATTCATGCTTTTTCCCCTTCACTCAAGTTTCTAAGATAGATAAACATATTGACCTTTATGATATATTTTATAACTTGTGTCAGCTTGACTTTGACTTGGTTTATGGTATTTTTGCCCTGAAAATATACAATCCAGTTCAGTTCAGTCGCTCAGTCGTGTCTGACTCTTTGCAACCCCTTGAATCGCAGCATGCCAGACCTCCCTGTCCATCACCAACTCCCGGAGTTCACTCAGACTCACATCCATCGAGTCAGTGATGCCATCCAGCCACCTCATCCTCTGTCGTCCCCTTCTCCTCCTGCCCCCAATCCCTCCCAGCATCAGAGTCTTCTCCAATGAGTCAACTCTTCGCATGAGGTGGCCAAAATACTGGAGTTTCAGCTTTAGCATCATTCCTTCTAAAGAAATTCCAGGATTGATCTCCTTCAGAATGGACTGGTTGGATCTTCTTGCAGTCCAAGGGACTCTCAAGAGTCTTCTCCAACACCACAGTTCAAAAGCATCAATTCCTCGGTGCTCAGCTTTCTTCACAGTCCAACTCTCACATCCATACATGACCACAGGAAAAACCATAGCCTTGACTAGGCGAACCTTTGTTGGCAAAGTAATGTCTCTGCTTCTGAATATGCTATCTAGGTTGGACCTTCCTTCCAAGGAGTAAATGTTTTTTAATTTCATGGCTGCAGTCACCATCTGCAGTGATTTTGGAGCCCCCCAAAATAAAGTCTGACACTGTTTCCACTGTTTCTCCATCTATTTCCCATGTAGTGATGGGACCGGATGCCATGATCTTCATTTTCCGAATGTTGAGCTTTAAGCCAACTTTTTCACTCTCCTCTTTCACTTTCATCAAGAGGCTTTTTAGTTCCTCTTTTCACTTTCTGCCATAAGGGTGGTGTCATCTGCATATCTGAGGTTATTGATATTTCTCCCAGCAATCTTGATTCCAGCTTGTGTCTCTTCCAGTCCAGCGTTTCTCATGATGTACTCTGCATACAATCAAATGTGTCCATTTTCCTTTTGCTACTTTTGGATTTTCAGTCATAGTTGAAGTCTTTCTTCTCACCCAAGATAAAGATGAATTCACTCAGGTTTTCCTCCAGTCCTTGTGGAATTTCATCTTTTATTATATTCAAATCACTGGTCCATTGGGAATTCAGTCTTAGATTTTATGCTTCACACCATATGTAACTTTTTCCAAACAACCAGCTAGTTGTAGCATCATTTATTGAAATACCTTCTTGCTCTCAGTGACTTAAAATACCACTTTAAAGAGCTCATATGAGCTTGGATCAATTTCTAGATTTTTTGTTTTGTGTTCCACGGGCTTGTATATTCATGGGCCATTAACCACGGTTTTAATTGCAGACTTTACAGTTTATTTTTTGTGTGTGAGGGTTAGTCCTCATAAATTTTCTTAGTATTTCTATTAATTTCATATGGAGCAACATGTATCAACTTGTCTAGCTTCACAAAAAAGCTAGAACTTGAGGGGAGGAACTGAGTTAAATCCATCAATAAACTAGGGAGAACTGACATTTTTATGATGTGATATCCAAATATGAGAGAGAACATTTTACTAAACTTAATTTTATTTAGAGTTTAAAGTTTTCCTCATATGAATTTGTACATTTCTGATTAAATGTTATTTCTCATATTTTGTTACTAGGATGGTCTGTCATGTCATTAGATACTCTTTGTTTATAAGAAGGCTAGTGACTTCCACATGTTCACTTTATATCCTGCTACTGAGTGAGTTTGATCAATGATTGTCTAGGGGGTCCAAGTGTATCATATTGTCTACAAATAGCTAATTTTTTGTGGAATAATAATTGTGAAAAGTCAAGTTGATTGAAATATTTGTATGAAAATGCAGTGAACCTGGAAAACTCAAGACAAAAACAAATGTGGGCTTATATTACCTGATTTCAGGTCTCACGGCAAACCACAGTAATTATAGTGTGACATTGGTGTGAGGATATTTAAATAAATGGAATAGAACAGATAGTCCAGAAATGGACCTATATATATATATGGTCAATTGATGAATAGTCACTAAGATTAAATGAGAGAAGTGTTTAAATAAATAGTGCTAAGTAACTTGATACAGATGTGGGAAGGGGAAAAAAATCCTTGATTAGTAATGATCTGGAAGTACTAATATTTTTTAGTCGAAATTAAAAGACGCTTATTCCTTGGAAGGAAAGTTATGACCAACCTAGATAGCATATTGAAAGCAGAGATATCCTCGCCAACAAAGGTCTGTCTAGTCAAGGCTATGGTTTTTCCAGTGGTCATGTATGGATGTGAGAGTTGGACTGTGAAGAAAGCTGAGCACCGAAGAATTGATGCTTTTGAACTGTGGTGTTGGAGAAGACTCTTGAGAGTCCCTTGGACTGCAAGCAGATCCAACCAGTCCATCCTAAAGGAGATCAGTCCTGGGTGTTCATTGGAAGGACTGATGCTGAAGCTGAAACTCCAGTACTTTGGCCATCTCATGTGAAGAGTTGACTCATTGGAAAAGACCCTTTGCTGGAAGGAATTGGGGGAAGGAGGAGAAGGGGACGACAGAGGATGAGATGGCTGGATGGCATCACTGACTTGATGGGTGTGAGTTTGGGTGAACTCCAGGAGTTGGTGATGGACAGGGAAGCCTGGCGTGCTGCGATTCATGTGATTGCAAAGAGTCGGACACGACTGAGTGACTGAATTGAAGATCCGCTGGAGGAGGAAATGGCAACCCACTCCAGTATTCTTACCTGGAGAGTCCCACGGAGAGAGGAGCCTGGCAGGCTACAGTCCATGGTGTCACACAATGTCCAACATGACTTAGAGACTGATCATGCAAGTTCTGAAATATTTATAAGGTTCACAGTTTCTTATCTGTAGTTCCAAAATTCTCTCTAAATCTTTTGGTACCAAAACTCTACTTAATCTGAATTTATTGGCAAACAAACCTAATCTGGAATGCTCTGGGGCAACTTGTGTAGCCTTTATGTAGTTTACCATATTCATACATTTCACTGCAGATATATGCATGTATTTGATTACAAGTTAACAGACCCTACTAATTGTGTCCTATTGCTGGGGTCCAGCCCCAGCAGGATCCAGGGGTACCTTCAGGATGACAGCATCGGCGATAAGGAAAGTAAAAAAGAGAGAGAGAAAGATGCTTGATCTTCCTTGGTTTAGACAGAAAGCCAATAAAGCTCCTGGCACAGAACTTGCTCTGTTCACAGAGGCCTCAGGCACCCTCTTGGTGGGGTGAGGACACAGGACGCCCCCTCCCTGGTGAAGACACAGGGCGCCTTCCCGATTGGGTCTAAGAAGCCCAGGCAAAAAAGTGAACTCAGAGAGCCCCTGTGCCCCAAGGAATCATCCTGAAAGAAGAACAGAGAGAGAAAGAAAAAAAGGAAAGAAAGAATGACACGGGGAGACCAAGCTTCGGTGAGCAAGGCCCATAACTTTATTTTCAAAAGGAACTTTTATACTTTGACTTGTACATAGAGGTAAATGAAAGATGCAAAGTCATGCAGAGTCAGCCCAAACATTACATCTGTTTTGTCTTTATTGAAACCAGGATTTTTTCTGCATACCTTTCCCATAAACAATGTTGTGTACATTATCTTCTGGCCTTGGAGGCCTGTGGACATTTTATGACCCTTTTTTGATAAACGCTGCTCAACCAGAAAACTTATTTTCCCTTAAAGTGTTTTTTCTTTATTTCTCCCAGCCTCAGAAAATACTAAATAAAGTTACATTCTCACGGAGCAAAGGTGCAGTGGGTCACAACAAAGAAAGAACCAATTAGCTCAAAGGTCTAATGTGGTTAATTCCAAGGCTACTACTTGTTTTTCTTACATTCCAGCTATGTTAACCAATGCACTCCCAGGTGCACAATGGGTAAGAGTTATGGAACTTGGCAGCAAGCATTGGCTCAACAATGAAATCTTACACCAGCATTACTCTAACAGTTTTTAACTCTTTGAAAGGCTCTATATTTTTAGAATGTTTTAGACTTCCCATGTTCTCATGGTTGGGAGGCTGTGAACAATTATGTGCGTAGCTGCAAGAGTCTGGATAAACCTGTCAGGCAAGCTAGAAAGCCATCAGAGGGGTTTGAACTGAAATACTCCTTTCATGCCCAGGAGACTTATTAATTAGAGCCTTAAGTTGACTTTTTCCAGAGAAAGGTGGTCAGGGATAGCCCCCTGCTAGTGTCAGAAGAGTTGGTGAAAGGCACAAAATAGTAAGACAGACAGATTCTGGTTTTGGGGTAGATGCTTGAGCAGATCCAGGGGGTCCCTCGAGTTCTGATCCGCCTTGGTCTCTTCCACATGACCTTGTCATGGGTGGGACCTCCCGTGGTGGCTCCCGGCATTCCATACTATATATATATGCAATTTATTACCTTGCTAAACCCCTAAAGTTCTGAATTGAGACATATATACAAATGAGATAATACATGTGAAACAGCATCTTGTGTGGCACAGAAAAACTCAATATGTTTACTACACCACTGTCACCACCATTACCATTATTATAAATTGTGGAAGTAGCTGAAAAAGTGACTACTTCTAAGTGTTTGGTCAAAATGACAACAAAGGTTTAAAGAACTGGCTTGGGGTCTGTAGGTGAATCAAGTCTCTGGCATCCACAGGGAAGTGTGTGGATGATTCCACAGAGACCCCACCATTAGGAGGAGGTGAAACAAAGCCAAGTGCCTTCCAGGAAACCTGCCTTTCCTTCCCAGGTGGAAATTCTCCATGCCTGGCTGATTTTTTAAATTTTATTTTTATTAACACCAAAAGCATTTTGTATTGGGGTATAGCCAATTAACAATGGTGTGATAGTTTCAGGTAAATAGCAAAGGCACAAACCCACTTCCCATCCAGGCTGGCACACAACATTGAGCAGAGTTTTATGTGCTTTACAATAGAACTTTGTTTATCCACTTTAAACAGAGCAGTGTGTACATGACCTTTCCCAAGTCCTTAACTATCCCTTCTCAATGACAACGTGTGGTTCTTTTTCTAAGTCTGTGAGTCTTTCTGTTTTGTGAGGTAATTCGTATCCTTTCCTTTTAGATTCAAGATATAAGGGATGTTCTATTTCTCCTTCTCTGTCTGACTGTGCTCAATCTGACAGTCTCTAGGTCCATCTGTGTTGCTTCAAATGGCCTTATTTCATTCTTTTTGATGGCTGAGTAGTAGTCCATTGTATATATGTACCACATCTTCTTTATCCATTCCTCTGTCAATGGCTATTCAGGTTGTTTCCATGTCTTGGCTATTGTAAACAGTGTTGCAGTGAACACTGGGTGCTGAGGTCCAGCCCCGGCTGATCCAGGGAATTCGAAGCAGGGATGGCGTCGGCAAGGATCAGGAAAAAACTGCTTAATTAAACGATAATTAAGGATATAAAGAGTAATAGAATGAGGATAGCTCAGCCAGAAAATTCAGTGGAGAAACGAGGCTGAGTAACTTGGTTTACGCAGGAAACCAATAAAACTTCAAGACAAGAAGTTTGTACCACTTACGTAGGCCACAGGCATCCTTCCATTCTCCCGAAGGAGAGGAGACACTGTTGCCTCCCCGGTCATATCTTCGAAGCCCAGGCATGATTAGTAGGCTTGGCGGGCTCTGCGCTCCAGATGGAGACTCAGCCAGAGTTTGAGAGAGAGCGTGACATGGGGAGACCAGTCTTTCGAGGAACTGATCCCAATTCTTTATTTTCCAGGGTCTACTTTTATACACTGAGATGTTATACAAAAGTCATGCGGGGTCAGCAGTCCTGACTTTTATCAAAGTCAGGTGCTTTATACAAATGTATACAGAGGTCTTAGGGGTGTTACATCATCTTCTGGCCAGGGGGCCTGCTGACAATTTATGACCCTCTCCTTGTGACAGTGGTCAGTCAACACTTATTTCCCCAGGGGTGATTATTCTTAAAACAGACTCCACCTTCTGAAGGTACCAGATAAAGTTACATTCCTGTAGGGTGAGGGTGTAGCGGGTTTCAATTAAGGAAAGAATTTACTTAGCCTAAGACCTAACGTGATTAATATCACAGGTTAATACTTATTTCTTCTATATATTCATTAATGTGTGTAAGGGCAAGGGATGTGGAGACTTAGGAGCAAACATTGGCTCAACAAATGAAAAACCCTTCACCAATACAATTTCTAATCATCCCACTATACTTATACTAATAGTTTTCTAACTTCTCTAAGGAACCTGTTTTTAGAAGGTTTAAAGTATCTTGTGCCTCTCACGGTTGGGAGACTGTGAGTAATTACATGTGGCCGGACAAGCCTGTCAGGCAGGCTAGAGAACCTTCAAAGGAGTTTTTAGGTTAAAACACTCCTGTCACGCCCAGGAATTTTTATTGACTGGAGCTCTAAGTTAACTCCTTCTCTGAAAGAGGTGGTGGGGGACAGCCCCCCGTAAAGTCAGAGGTGTAGGTGAGAGCACAAAGTAGTGAAGTAGGCAGGCTCTGGTTATGGGGGTAGATGCTCGAGAATTTCCAGGGGGACTCCTGAGGCTTAATCTCGCATTTGCGTATGTCGAGCCTCCTTCCTCATGACCTTTGCCATGGGTGGAGCATCTCACGCTGGCCCCCAACAACTGGGGTGCACATATCTTTTTGGACCATGTTATTCTCTGGATATATGCCCAGGAGTGAGATTGCAGGGTCATATTTAGTTTTCTATTTATATTTAGGATCTATTTCATATTGAAATAGAATATATTTCATATTTAGGGTCTACTTTTAGTTTTTTAAGGAACTTCCATGCTATTCAAATTTACATTCACACCACCAGTACAGGAGGGTTCCCTTATCTCCACACCCTCTCCAGCATTTGTTGTTTGTGGATTTTTTTTATGATAACCATTCTGACCCGTGTGAGGTAACATCTCATTGTATTTATTTGCATTTCTCTAATAACTAGTGATGTTCAACATCTTTCATATGCCTATTGGTTATCTGTATGGCCTCTTCAGAGAAATGTCTGTTCAGATCTTCTGACCATTTCTTGAGTGGGTTGTATATTTTGATGCTATTATACTTCCCTGACAAAGTTTACTTTGCCAACAAAGATCCATCTGGTCAAAGCTATGGTTTTTCCAGTAGTCATGTATAGATGTGAGAGTTGACCTATAAAGAAAGTTGATCACCGAAGAATTGATGCTTTTGAACTGTGGTCGTAGAGCAGACTCTTGAGAGTCCCTTGGACTGCAAGGAGATCAAACCAGTCAATCCTAAAGAAATCAGTCCTAAATATTCATTGGAAGGACTGAAGCTGAAGCTCCAATACTTGGGTCACCTGATGCAAAGAACTGACTCATTGGAAAGGACCCTGATGCTGGGAAATATTGAAGGCGGGAAGAGAAGGGGATGACGGAGGATGAGATGGTTGGATGGCATCACTGACTCGATGGACATGAGTTTGAGTAAGCTTCCGGAGTTGGTGATGGACAGGGAAACCTAGCGTGCTGTAGTCCATGGGGTCACAAAGAGTCTTACACGACTGAGTGACTGAACTGAAACTTCCATATGGCTCAGATGGTAAAGAATCGCCTGCAATGTAGGCGACTTGGGTTCGATTCCTGGGTTGGGAAGATCCCCTGGAGGAGGACATGGCAACCCACTCCAGTATTCTTGCCTGGAGAATCCCCGTGGATGGAGGAGCCTGGTGAGCTACAGTCCATGGAGTCACAAAGAGTTGGACATGACTGAGTGACTGAGCACAGCATACAAGTATAAGCTGTAAATTTTGGAGACTAATCCCTTATCAGTCACATCATTTGCAAATATTTTCTCCCCATCTGTAGGTTGTCTTTTCATCTTGTTTATTGTTTCCTTTGCTGTGCAAAAGCTTTTGAGCTTAAGTAGGTCCCATTTGTTTATTTTTGTATTTTCATTATTCTGGGAGATGGATTGAAAAAGATGTTGCTATGATTTATGTTACTGTTCTGCCTATGTCTTCTTCTAAGAGCTTTATAGTGTCTAGTCTAACATTTAGGTCTTTAATCCATTTTGAGCATATTTTTGTGTATGGAGTTAAGGAATGATCTAATTTCATTTCTTTACAAGTCCTGCCTGGCTAATTTTAGAGAATCTGTAGGGATTAAAAGAGGCAGCAGATTTCCCGGTAGGGCACAATCAGGAAAAGATTGTTACCATCCAGAAAGCATTTACTTCTCAGAGGGGGAGAGGAGAATGATTGAAATACACAGAAAGAATAGGATAAGGACAGAGAAAAGAGCCAGGGCCAGAGAGAACAGCTTCTTTCCAGAAATGACTCCTTTTTGTGGGTCAACAATATGAGTGAGTCATGACCAATGAGTATAGTTGTATGGACTTTAAGGTCCAATGAAAAACTTAAATTAGCCTTAGCAAAAGCTATAAATATTTTCTCCTACTTCATAGGTTGTCTCTTGATTCACGATTTCCTTTGCTGTGCAATAGCTTTTAAGTTTGATTAGGTCTTTTTTTTTTTTTTTTTTTTTTTGCTTTTGTTTCTTCTGCTTTGGGAGACTGATCTAAGAAAACATTGCTGTGGTTTATGTCAGGATGTTTTGTTTATATTCTAGAAGTCTTGTGGCATCATGTCTTATATTTAGGTCTTTAAACCATTTTGAGTTTCTTTTTTGTCTGTGGTGTTAGGGAGTATTCTACTTTCTTTCACCTACATGAATCTGTCCAGCTTTCCCAATGCTGAACAGACTTGTCTTTATTGTATATTCTGCCTCATTTGTTGAAGTTTAATTGACTAGGGGATGAAGGTTTCTTTCTGGCCTCTCATCTGTGCCATTGATCTATATGTCTTTGTAGTATTGTCTGGTGTCTGGGAGAGTTATGCCTTCAGCTTTGTTTTTCTTCAGGATTGCTTTGGCAACTTTGGGTCCTTCAAGGTTCCATATACATTTTAGGGTTCTAGTTCTATGAAAAAATGTCATGGGTAATTTGATAGAGATTGCATTAAATCCGTAGATTGCTTTGGGTAACATGGCCTTTTTAGCAATATATTTCCAATCCAAGGCTTCCCTGATGGCTCAGCTTGTAAAGAATCCGCCTGCAATGTGGGAGACCTGGGTTCGATCCCTGGGTTGGGAAGATCCCTTGGAGAAGGGAAAGGCTATCCACTCCAGTATTCTGGCTTGGAGTATTCCATAGGCTATATTGTCCATGGGGTCACAAAGAGTCAGACACAATTGAGCAACTTTCATGCTTTCCGATCTAAGAGCATGGGATATGTTTTCATTTTATTGAATTGTCTTCCATTTCCTTTATCAATGTTTTATAGTTCTTAGCATATAGGTCTTTCATCTCCTTGGTTAGGTTTATTCTGAGGTGTTATTTCTAATGCCATTTTAATTTTTTTTTTTTACTTTTTGTGATACTTCATTTTTAGTGTGAAGAAATGAAACAGATCGCTGTATATTTTGTATCCTGCCACCTTGCTGAGTTCATTTATTAGTTCTGAAATTTTGTGTCGAGTCTTTAAGGTTTTCTACATAGAATATTCTTTCATCTGTACATGACAAAATTATGTTATCTGTATATAATGATATTTACCTCTTCCATTCCAATTTGGATACCTTTTAACTTCTCTCAGAGAAGGCAATGGCACTCCACTCCAGTACTCTTGCCTGGAAAAATCCCAGGGATGGGTGAGCCTGGTGGGCTGTTGTCTGTGGGGTCGCATAGAGTCAGACACGACTGAAACGACTTAGCAGCAGCAGCAGTAACTTCTCTTTGTTTGATTGCTGTGGCTAAGACTTCCAATTCTTTGTTGAAAAGAAGTGGTGAAAGTAGGCATTGTTGAGTGAAAAGACAGTCTGAAATGGGAGGAGATATTTGCAAATGATGTAAATGACAAGGGATTAACTCCAATATATACAAACAGCTCAGACAACTCAATAATGAAGACAAGTCAGGCAAAAAATGGGCGAAAGATCTAAACAGGTATTTCTCCAAAGACATACAAATGGCCAAAAGGCACATGTAAAAGATGCTCAACATCCCTAGTTATTAGGGAAATACAAATCAAAACTACAACAAGGTATCACCTCATGCGGGTCAGAATGGCTATCATCAAACTGTCTACAAATAATAAATGCTGGAGAGGGTGTGGAGAAAAGGGAACCATCCTATTACTGCTGGTGGGAATGTAAATTGGTATAGTCACTTTGGGGAACAATATGGAGGGTACTTAAAAATAGAACTACCATATGATCCAGCAATCCCACTCCTGGGCATATAGCCAGAAAAAAGGCAAACTCTAATTCAAAAAGAAACATACACCCCAGTGGTAATAGCAGCACTGTTTTCAAATAGCTGAGACATGGAGGCAACTGAACTGTCCATCAACAGTGAATAAATAGGGGCTTTCCTGTGGTCCAGTGGCTAAGACTCTGTGTTCCCAGTATAGGAGACCTGGGTTCAATCATGGTCAGGGATCTAGATCCCACACGCCACAACTAAGACCCAGCAAATCAAATAAACAATTTTTTTAAGTAAATAGTTAAAGGAGATGAGTGTGTATATGCTCAATCACGCCCAACTCTTTGCAATCCCATGGACTCAGCCAGGTTCCTCTGTCCATGGAATTTCCAGGCGAGAACACTAGAGTAGGTTGCCATTTCCTACTCCAGGGGATCTTCCCAACCCAGGGATAGAACCCATGTCTCTTGCATCTTTTGTGCTGTTCTATCATTCCCCAAACTGAAGGACTCCTTTATTAAGGCCCTTATTATCAAAATCTATCTTCCTTCTGCCTACTCTCAAACCTTCCTTTTAAAACAAAATTTTAATCACACAATGACTAAGTGGGTTTGTTTAGTCCATGAAACTCTGCCAAATCCAAGCCATCCACTTTTCTTAGTGTTCTGGGATAATACATTTTTACAGATTTTTTTCAATGGAATATTAACTATAAAAAAGAAAGAAGTAATGTCATTTGCAGAAACAATGATCTAAAGAATATCATACTAAGTGAAGTATGTCAGACAGAAAGACAAATATGATATCACTTGTATATGAATCTAAATATACAAATTAATTTACTTAAAAACAGACATTGGTAACCATAAGTTTGTTTTCCAATGAGTAGTGGAGGTGGAAAGGGAAAAACTAAGTATGGAATTAGATACTCAGATCAGATCAGATCAGATCAGTCGCTCACTCATGTCCGAATCTTTGCGACACCATGAGTCGCAGCACGCCAGGCCTCCCTGTCCATCACCAACTCCCGGAGGTCACTCAGACTCACGTCCATCAAGTCAGTAATGCCATCCAGCCATCTCATCCTCTGTCATCCCCTTCTCCCCTTGCCCCCAATCCGTCCCAGCATCAGAGTCTTCTCCAATGAGTCAACTCTTCGCATGAGGTGGCCAAAGTACTGGAGTTTCAGCTTCAGCATCATTCCTTCCAAAGAAATCCCAGGGCTGATCTCCTTCAGAATGGACTGGTTGGATCTCCTTGCAGTCCAAGGGACTCTCAAGAGTCTTCTCCAACACCACAGTTCAAAAGCATCAATTCTTTGGTGCTCAGCCTTCTTCACAGTCCAACTCTCACATACATACATGACCACAGGAAAAACCATAGCCTTGACTAGACGGACCTTTGTTGGCAAAGTAATGTCTCTGCTTTTGAATATGCTATCTAGGTTGGACATAACATCCTTCCGAGGAGTAAGCGTCTTTTAATTTCATGGCTGCAGTCACCATCTGCAGTGATTTTGGAGCCCAGAAAAAGAAAGTCTGACACTGTTTCCCCATCTATTTCCCATGTAGTGATGGGACCAGATGCCATGATCTTCGTTTTCTGAATGTTGAGCTTTAAGCCAACTTTTTCACTCTCCTTTTTCACTTTCATCAAGAGGCTTTTGAGTTCCTCTTCACTTTCTGCCATAAGGGTGGTGTCATCTGCATATCTGAGGTTATTAATATTTCTCCCAGCAATCTTGATTCCAACTTGTGTTTCTTCTAGTCCAGCGTTTCTCATGATGTACACTGTATAGAAGTTAAATAAACAGGGTGACAACATACAGCCTTGACGTACTCCTTTTTCTATTTGGAACCAGTCTGTTGTTCCATGTCCAGTTCTAACTGTTGCTTCCTGACCTGCATACAGATTTCTCAAGAGGCAGATCAGGTGGTCTGGTATTCCCATCTCTTTCAGAATTTTCCACAGTTTATTGTGATCCACATAATCAAAGGCTTTGGCATAGTCAATAAAGCAGAAATAGATGTTTTTCTGGAACTCTCTTGCTTTTTCCATGATCCAGCAGATGTTGGCAATTTGATCTCTGGTTCCTCTGCCTTTTCTAAAACCAGCTTGAACATCAGGAAGTTCACAGTTCACATATTGCTGAAGTCTGGCTTGGAGAATTTTGAGCATTACTTTACTAGCGTGTGAGATGAAGGCAATTGTGCGGTAGTTTGAGAATTCTTTGGCATTGCCTTTCTTTGGGATTAGAATGAAAACTGACCTTTTCCAGTCCTGTGGCCACTGCTGAGTTTTCCAAATTTGCTGGCATATTGAGTGCAACACTTTCACAGCATCATCTTTTAGGATTTGGAATAGCTCAACTGGAATGCCATCACCTCCACTAGCTTTGATCGTAGTGATACTTCAAGGCCCACTTGACTTCACATTCCAGGATGTCTGGCTCTAGGTGACTGATCACACCATCATGATTATCTGGGTAATGAAGATCTTTTTTGTACAGTTCTTCTGTGTATTCTTGACACCTCTTCTTAATATCTTCTGCTTCTGTTAGGTCCATACCATTTCTGTCCTTTATCGAGCCCATCTTTGCATGAAATGTTCCTTTGGTATCTCTGATTTTCTTGAAGGGATCCCTAGTCTTTCCCATTCTGTTGGTTTTCCTCTATTTCTTTGCACTGATCACGGAAGAAGGCTTTCTTATCTCTTGTTGCTATTCTTTGGAACTCTGCATTCAGATGCTTTATCTTTCTTTTCTCCTTTGCTTTTTGCTTCTCTTCTTTTCACAGCTATTTGTAAGGCCTCCCCAGACAGCCATTTTTCTTTTTTTGCATTTCTTTTCCATGGGGATGGTCTTGATCTCTGTCTCCTATACAATGTCACGAACCTCATTCCATAGTTCATCAGGCACTCTATCAGATCTAGGCCCTTAAATCTATTTCTCACTTCCACTGTATAATCATAAGGGATTTGATTTAGGTCATACCTGAATGGTCTAGTGGTTTTCCCTACTTTCTTCAATTTAAGTCTGAATTTGGCAATAAGGAGTTCATAATCTGAGCCACAGTCTGCTCCCGGTCTTGTTTTTGCTGACTGTATAGAGCTTCTCCATCTTTGGCTGCAAAGAATATAATCGATCTGATTTCGGTGTTGACCATCTGGTGATGTCCATGTATAGAGTCTTCTCTTGTGTTGTTGGAAGAGGGTGTTTATTATGACCAGTGCATTTTCTTGGCAAAACTCTATTAGTCTTTGCCCTGCTCCATTCTGTATTCCAAGGCCAAATTTGCCTGTTACTCCAGGTGTTTCTTGACTTCCTACTTTTGCATTCCAGTCCCCTATAATGAAAAGGACATCTTTTTTGGGTGTTAGTTTTAAAAGGTCTTGTAGACCTTCATAGAACCGTTCAACTTCAGCTTATTCAGTGTTACTGGTTGAGGCATAGGCTTGGATTACTGTGATATTGAATGGTTTGCCTTGGAAACGAACAGAGATCATTCTGTCGTTTTTGAGATTGCATCCAAGTACCGCAAAGCCTCTTGATGAAAGTGAAAGTGGAGAGTGAAAAGGTTGGCTTAAAGCTCAACATTCAGAAAACGAAGATCATGGCATCTGGTCCCATCACTTCATGGGAAATAGATGGGGAAACAGTGGAAACAGTGTCAGACATTATTTTTCTGGGCTCTAAAATCACTGCAGATGGAGACTGCAGCCATGAAATTAAAAGACGCTTACTCCTTGGAAGGAAAGTTATGACCAACCTAGATAGCATATTCAAAAGCAGAGACATCACTTTGCCAACAAAGGTTCGCCTAGTCAAGGCTATGGTCTTTCCTGTGGTCATGTATGGATGTGAGAGCTGGACTGTGAAGAAGGCTGAGTGCCGAAGAATTGATGCTTTTGAACTGTGGTGTTGGAGAAGACTCTTGCGAGTCCCTTGGACTGCAAGGAGATCCAACCAGTCCATTCTGAAGGAGATCAGCCCTGGAATTTCTTTGGAAGGAATGATGCTAAAGCTGAAACTCCAGTATTTTGGCCACCTCATGCGAAGAGTTGACTCATTGGAGAAGACTCTGATGCTGGGAAGGATTGGGGGCAGGAGGAGAAGGGGATGACAGAGGATGAGATGGCTGGATGGCATCACTGACTGGATGGATGTGAATCTGAGTGAACTCCGGGAGTTGGTGATGGACAGGGAGGCCTGGCGTGCTGCAGTTCATGGGGTCGCAAAGAGTTGGACACGACTGAGCGACTGATCTGATCTGACTGCATTTTAGACTCTTTTGTTGACCATGATGGCCACTCCATTTCTTCTGAGGGATTCCTTCCCACAGTAGTAGATATAATGGTCATCTGAGTTAAATTCACCCATTCCAATCCATTTCAGTTCGTTGATTCCTAGAATGTCGACATTCACTCTTGCCATCTCTTGTTTAACCACTTCCAATTTGCCTTGATTCATGGACCTGACATTCCAGTTCTTATGCAGTATTGCTCTTTACAGCATCGGACCTTGCTTCTATCACCAGTCACATCCACAGCTGGGTATTCTTTTTGCTTTGGCTCCATCCCTTCATTCGTTCTGGAGTTATTTCTCCACTGATCTCCAGTAGCATATTGGGCCCCTACTGACCTGGGGAGTTTCTCTTTCAGTATCCTATCATTTTGCCTTTTCATACTGTTCATGGGGTTCTCAAGGCAAGAATACCAAGGTGGTTTGCCAACTACTATACATAAAATAAATGAACAACAAGGGTTTACTGTATAGCACAGGAAACTTTATTATCTTGTAATAGCCTATAATGGAAAATATCTGGAAAAATACATATAATTGAACTGCTTTGCTGTATGCCTGAAACTAACACAATGTTATAAATCACTATGCTGTTATTCAGTTGGTACATCATGTCCAACTCTCTACCACCCTGTTGACTGTGCCTGCCCATCCCTTCTGTCCATGAGATTATCCTGGCAGGAATACTGGAGTGGGTTGCCATTTTCTTCTCCAGTTAATTACTATACTTCAACTAAAAAAGATAAGTAAAACAAAACAAAAAACTGTGAAATTTTATTGTCCCAGAACACTAAGAAACGTAGGTGGCTTGGATTTTTCAGAGTTTAGTGGACCAAATAAACCCATTTAGTCTTCATGTGATTAAAATTCTGTGTTAAAAAGGATTTCAAGAATAGGCAGCAAGAAGATAGATTTTGATAATAAGGGCCTTCATAAAGGAGTCCTCCAGTTTTGGGACAGATGGAACAGGACAAAAATAGGCTCAGATTCACAGGAGAGGATCAGTGAAGAAAAGAATCCAGACTTGACCAGAAATGTGTCAATTCTATTCATTCAGGCTGAGAACTTTTACCAGCTCCTTTCTGAGACCTACATACATCTTTTACAGTTAGTTGTCATAGACTTAGGGGCTTTCCAGATGGTGTTAGTGGTAAATAACCCAACTGCCAGTGCAGAAAATATAAAAGACTCTGGTTCGATCCTTCCAGGGCAGATCCCCTGGAGAAGGGTATGGCAACCCACTCCAGTATTCTTGCCTGGAGAACCCCATGGACAGAGGATCCTGGCAGGCTATGGGCCATAGGGTTGGCGAAGAGTTGGACACGACTAAAGCAACTTAGCACATCACGTCGGTGGGCTAAATGTTTTGTCCCCTTCAAATTCCCATGTTGAAGCTCTAACCCTCAATGTGATTATACTTGAGGATGAGGTTAGATGAGGTGATGAGAATGAGGCTTCTGGTGGGATTAGTGTTCTTATGAGAAGACACTGGGAAACACTCTGCTTTGCTGTGGGAGGTCACAGGGACAGGTATCTGTCTGCAAGTGACAAAGAGAGCTCTCCCAGGAACCGAATACCAGGCACACACTTTCCAGCTTCCAGAACTGTAAGAAAATAAATCTTCTGTTCCGGGGAAGGCAGTGGCACCCCACCCCAGTACTTTTGCCTGGAAAATCCCATGGACAGAGGAGCCTGGTAGGCTCCAGTCCATGGGGTCGCTAGGAGTCGGACACGACTGAGCGACTTCACTTTCACTTTCCACTTTCATACGTTGGAGAAGGAAATGGCAACCCACTCCAGTATTCTTGCCTGGAGAATCCCAGGGACAGGGGAGCCTGGTGGGCTTCTGTCTGTGGGGTCGCACAGAGTTGGACACGACTGAAGCGACTTAGCAACAGTAGCAAATCTTCTGTTGATTAAGCCATCTAGCCGATGCCATGTTGTTATGGCAGGCTGAGCAGACTAAGTGTGTAGAAATACACTTTCATACTAGAATGAGTCAACAGATGTGAGTTCAGTCAGTTTACATGAATACTAGTCTCATTATTCCAAAGCAAAAGGCCCCCTTAAGGTACTTTTATACTGACATGGATTGAGTGTACCAAATATTGAAACCCAGTGAGATCCAACCAGGGAAGCAGCAGCCGTCATGCAACGCTGCCTTAGTGAAAATTATTTCTGCCTGGTAATGCTAGAAGTTAAACAAGTGAATTGTAGAAGGCAATGGCACCCCACTCCAGGACTCTTGCCTGGAAAATCCCATGAACAGAGGAGCCTGGTAGGCCGCAGTCCTTGGGGTTGCTGAGGGTCCGACAGGACTGAGCGATTTCACTTTCATTTTTACTTTCATGCATTGGAGAAGGAAATGGCAACCCACTCCATTGTTCTTGCCTGGAGAATCCCAGGGACGGGGGGAGCCTGGTGGGCTGCCGTCTATGGGGTCGCACAGAGTTGGACACAACTGAAGCGACTTAGCAGCAGCAGCAAACAAGTGAATAGGGTTAAAATAGCTAAATAGCCCAACTTCTCTGTTCGGTTCAAACTGGTAATAGGTTTTGGAAGGCAGCAGGAAATCGTAGGCTAAAATCTTTTTGGTGGCTCACTCTCTCCACCTGCTGGAGATTTGCAGCTATAACAAGGCTGTTGGTTAGACTTGTTAGGCATTTTTTGCTTTATAATTCTTTGTTTAGAGTTATTTTTAGATATTTGATATTTCTTGGTGTTATAACTTGTTTCTTCTTAAAATTTTATTTTCAAATCATTAGTTGCTTGTAAATGGCTTTATAAATTATTTTTTAAAAATTTACCTTGTATCAGCAATCTCACTAACCTCTTACTAGTTCACTAAATTAACTTGAAATTTTTTCTATACAATCAAATAATCTGAAGACTGAGTTTTACTTATTCTTTTAAGTATTATAGATTCTTGTTCTTTTTCTTACCATATGCACTGGCTAGGATCTCCTATACAAAATCAAATAGAAGCAGAGTTAGGAGGCATCCTCTGTTTGTTCCTGGCCTCAGAGCCTATGCTTTCAACATTTCACACTTAGGCTGGCTACATATATTTATGTAAATAGGCCATCATATAAAGCAAATTCTCTCATACCAAGTTTACTGAAGTTTTTATCATGAATTAATGGTACTTAATAAGGGTGGTGATAAAGAATGATGTATAATTCTGCTTCTATTTGACATTGTAGATTTAGTAAACTAGTAAGGGTTAGATTGCTGATACAAGGTAAATTAAAAAAAATCATTTGTAAAGCTATTTATAAGCAACTAATGAGTAGAAAATAAAATTTAAGAAGAAACCAGTTATAATGCCAAGAAAATAAAATACCTAAAAATAACTCGAAAGAAAATGTACAAGACCTCCAGTTAGAAAAATCTAAAATATTATTGGGAGAAATTATTAAAGAAGACTTCAGTGAAGGAAGTATATATCTCATTTTTGTGGATCAGAGATTTTGATATTATACATCAGTTCTCCCAAAATACATCTCCAGATTCAATGCAAACCCAAACAAAATTCCCACAGATTTTACAAATGAAATTGGTTCTGCAATTGCTTCAGAAATGCAAAAGTCTTCCTACTTGATGAAGAACAAAAGAGGACTTGCTCTTCCTGAATATCATAGCCATGTGGATTGGGCTCAAGGATAGACACATTGACTGTGGAACACCATAGAGAACTGAAAAACCAGGCCAAGAGACAAAATGGACATTTGATTTATTGCTGAAGTCGATATTGCAGTTGTTGTTCTTTGTTCAGTCCCTAAGTCATGTCCAGCTCTTTGCGACCTCATGGACTGAGCATACCAGGCTTCCCTATCCCTTACTATCTCTCTGAGTTTGCTCAAACTCATGTCCATTGAGTCAGAATGCCATCCAAACATCTCATCCTCTGTAGCCCCCTTCCCCTCCTGCCCTCAATCTTTCCCAGCATCAGTCTTTTCCAACGAGTCAGTTCTTTGCAACAGGTGGCCAAAGTATTGAAGCTTCATCATCAGTCCTTCCAATGAATATTCACAGTTGATTTCCTTTAGGATTGACTGATTTGATCTCCTTGCTGTCCAAGGGACTCCAACAGTTTTCTTCGGCACCACAGTTCAAAAGCATCAATTCTTTGGTGCTTAGCCTTCTTTATGGTCCAACTCTCACATCCATACATGACTACTGGAAAAACCATAGCCTTGACTACATGGACCTTTGTTGGCAAAGTGATGTCTCTGCTTTTCAATACACTGTTTGGGTTTGTCATAGCTTTTCTTCCAAGGAGAAGGTGTCTTTTAATTTCTTGGCTGCAGTCACCATCTGTAGTGGTTTTGGAGCCCAAGAAAATGAAATCTGTCACTGTTTCCATTGTTTCCCCATCTATTTGCCATGAAGTGATGGGACTGGATGCCATGATCTTAGTTTTTTGAATGTTGAGTTTTAAACCAGCTTTTTCACTGTCCTCTTTCACCTTCATCTAGAGGCTTTCTTCACTTTCTACAGTTAAAGTGGTATCATCTGCATATCGGGGGTTGGTGATATTTCTCCCAGCATTCTTGATTCCAGTTTGTGATTCATCCAGCCCCGCATTTCATATGATGTATGTATAATTTAAATAAGCAGGATAACAATATGTAGCCTTGATTTACTCCTTTCCCAATTTTGAACCAGTCAATTGTTCCATGTCCAGTACTAACTGTTGCTTCTTGTCCTGCATACAGGTTTCTCAGGAGTCAGGTAACGTGGTCTGGCATTCCCATTTTTTAAAGAATATTCCACAGTTTGTTGTGATCTACACTGTCAAAGGTTTTAGCATAGTCAGTGAAGCAGAAGTAGATATTTTTTAGAATTCCCTTGCCTTTTCTATGATCCAACAGATGTTGGCAATTTGATAGTTGGTTCCTCTGCCTTTCCTAAATCCAGATTTTATATCTGGAAGTTGTAAGTTCACATCCTGCTGAGGCCTAGCATGGAGGATTTTGAGCATAATCTTGCTAGCCTGTGAAATTAGTGCAACTGTATAGTAATTTGAACATTCTTTGACATGCCTTTCTTTGGAATTGGAATGAAAACTGACCATTTCTAGTCCTGTAGCCTCTGCTGAGTTTTCCAAATTTCCTGGCATGTTGAGTGCAGCACTTTCACAGCATCATCTTTTAGGATTTGAAATAGCTCAGCTGGAATTCCATCACCTCCACTAACTTTGTTTGCAGCAATGCTTCCTAAGGCCCACTTGACTTCACACTTCAGGATATCTGGTTCTAGGAGAGTGACCACACCCTCGTGATTATCTGGGTCACTAAGAGCTTGTTTTGTACAGTTCTTCTATGTATTCTTGCCACCTCTTCTTAATCTCTTCTGCTGCTTTTAGGTCCTTACAATTTTTGTCCTTTATTGTGCCTATCTTTGCATGAAATTTTCCCTTAGTATCTCCAATTCTAGGACATGGGCTAACACAGCAGTGGCAGCCTAAAGAGGCATTGGTGGCCTGTGAGGCGATTTTGCAGAGATCACAGTAATATTCCAGAGGAGTTGCTAAAGGACAGTTTTTCAGAAATAGTGCTGGGCAATTTGTTATCCAGAAGAAATATTAGATACCTAACAAAAATGGATTCCCATACTAAGATTGTTATGGACTGAGTGTTTGTGTCCCTCTCGGAACATTGAAAGTTGAAGCCCAAAGAGACAAAGTTATGGCATTTGGAGGTAATCAGGTGTAGATGAGTTCATGAGTGTGGGGCCCCTGTGATGGAATTAGTGTGCAGAGCCCATGCTTGCTCTGTCCTGTGAGGACTCTAAAGTAGATAGATGGCCGTTTGCAAGCAACTTGGTCTTGGTCTTTCTTCCTCTACAATATAGTCTATTTTCATGAACTCAGAATTGGGAATGTTTTTAAAATAGGACACACATGAACAAACATAAGGGACTAGATTGAGAACTTGAACAACAGTAAAATTAAGAACTTTTGTTCATCAAAAGATACCATTAAGAGGATGAAAATGCAAGCTGAAAATTAGAAGACAACAGTAATACTCATTAACAAGAATAATCATATACAGGCTACAGTAAGAACTCCTTTCAATCAATAGGGAAAAGATAAAACCCAAAAGAAAAATGGGCAAGAGATATGCATATCCAAATAGCCACTAAAAATTCAAAAAGTGCTCATTCTTATTAGTAATCCAGTAATGACTAGAAATTAAAAAGTCTAACAAGACCAATTTGGGGTGGGCATGTGGAGCTTTATCTTTTTGGGCTCCAAAATCACTTCAGATGGTGACTGCAGCCATGAAATTAAAAGACACTTACTCCTTGGAAGAAAAGTTATGACCAACCTAGATAGCATATTGAAGAGCAGAGACATTACTTTGCCAACAAAGGTCCATTTAGTCAAAGCTATGGTTTTTCCAGTGGTCATGCATGGATGTGAGAGTTGGACTGTGAAGAAGGGTGAGCGCCAAAGAATTGATGCTTTTGAACTGTGGTGTTGGAGAAGACTCTTGAGAGTCCCTTGGACTGCAAGCAGATCCAACCAGTCCATCCTAAAGGAAATCAGCCCTGGGTGTTCTTTGGAAGGAATGATGCTGAAGCTGAAAATCCAGTACTTAGGCCACCTCATGCAAAGAGTTGACTCATTGGAAAAGACTCTGATGCTGGGAAGGATTGGGGGCAGGAGGAGAAGGGAATGACAGAGGATGAGATGGCTGGATGGCATCACCAACCTGATGGACGTGAGTTTGAATGAACTCCAGAAGTTGGTGATGGACAGGGAGGCCTGGCATGCTGCGATTCATGGGGCTGCAAAGAGTCAGACACGACTGAGCAACTGAACTGAACTGCGGAGCAATTGGAGCTCTTATCACTGTTGTTAGAGTGTAAACGGCATGTGTGCTTAGTTGCTCAGCTGTGTCTGAGGTTTGGCCAAAAAATTCATTCAGGTTTGCCTGTTAAGTCATGTGGAAAAACTTGAACGAACTTTTTGGCAGCGCAATGTATTGATCTTAGAAAACACTATGGCATTGCCAACTAAATATGAATATCTGCATTCCTGTTATCAAGCAGTTCCACTTCAAGTATATAAAGTGTGTGTGAGTGTACCCCGAGACATGTGTTCAAGAGTGTGGATCAGATCAGTCGCTCAGTTGTGTCTGACTCTTTGCGACCCCATGAACTGCAACACGCCAGGCCTCCCTGTCCATCACCAACTCCCGGAGGTCACTCAGACTCACATCCATCCAGTCAGTGATGCCATCCAGCCATCTCATCCTCTGTCGTCCCCTTCTCCTCCTGCCCCCAATCCCTCCCAGCATCAGAGTCTTCTCCAATGAGTCAACTCTTCGCATGAGGTGGCCAAAATACTGGAGTTTCAGCTTTAGCATCATTCCTTCCAAAGAAATCCCAGGGCTGATCTCCTTCAGAATGGACTGGTTGGATCTCCTTGCAGTCCAAGGGACTCGCAAGAGTCTTCTCCAACACCACAGTTCAAAAGCATCAATTCTTTAGCGCTCAGCCTTCTTCACAGTCCAGCCTTCACATCCATACATGACCACAGGAAAGACCATAGCCTTGACTAGGCAAACCTTTGTTGGCAAAGTGATGTCTCTGCTTTTGAATATGCTATCTAGGTTGGTCATAACTTTCCTTCCAAGGAGTAAGCGTCTTTTAATTTCATGGCTGCAGTCACCATCTGCAGTGATTTTGGAGCCCCCCAAAATAAAGTCTGACACTGTTTCCACTGTTTCCCCATCTATTTCCCATGAAGTGATGGGACCAGATGCCATGATCTTCATTTTCTGAATGTTGAGCTTTAAGCCAACCTTTTCACTCTCCACTTTCACTTTCATCAAGAGGCTTTTGAGTTCCTCTTCACTTTCTGCCATAAGGGTGGTGTCATCTGCATATCTGAGGTTATTGATATTTCTCCCAGCAATCTTGATTCCAACTTGTGTTTCTTCCAGTCCAGCGTTTCTCATGATGTACTCTGCATAGAAGTTAAATAAACAGGGTGACAATATACAGCCTTGACGTACTCCTTTTCCTATTTGGAACCAGTCTGTTGTTCCATGTCCAGTTCTAACTGTTGCTTCCTGACCTGCATACAGATTTCTCAAGAGGCAGGTCAGGTGGTCTGGTATGCCCATCTCTTTCAGAATTTTCCACAGTTTATTGTGGAAGGCTTTGGCATAGTCAATAAAGCAGAAATAGATGTTTTTCTGGAACTCTCTTTTTCCATGATCCAGTGGATGTTGGCAATTTGATCTCTGGTTCCTCTGCCTTTTCTAAAACCAGCTTGAATATCAGGAAGTTCACGGTTCACATATTGCTGAAGCCTGGCTTGGAGAATTTTGAGCATTACTTTACTAGCGTGGATAACAGCAGTATTTTTACTATCCAAATGTCCAAAGTGGAGACAACACAAATGCCTATCAAGAGCGGAAACTGTGTGTGTGTGTGTGTGTGTGTGTGTGTGTGTGTGTGTGTGTGTGTGTGTAAATATATGGCCTATTCATCCAAGGGAATACAAAAATAAATGTGGACTCTTACAAAGGCAGTTTTGATCAAAAGAAGCCAGAAACAAACACACTGCACCATTTCATTTTATATTTGCTGTAAAAAGGTAGCTAGACCACAGTCTAGTGTTTAGGTATGCTTAGGTTTAAAGCATAAAAAGAGTCAAAAAAGCTATTATGTTCAAGTAAGAATAGTGGCTACTTTTGGGGAAGGAGGGGTTTGTGCTTTGGAAAGGGCGTGCAGAGGTTTTCTGGGGTTCTGGTAATACTCCTCTCTGACCTGGGAGATTTACATGGGTGTTAAATTTAACATAATTCCTTAAACTATTATTTATATTTTACCTCTGTTTCTACAGGTGTATTATATGTCACAATACAAAAAGGTTAAAAGATAATATTTTCTTTTAAAACCTAAGGCAAAACAACCAAATATGTGCTCTTTGCCCAAGCTAATGAATCTTGAAAAATACTCCCACAAATTCAGATAATATATATGTCTAGGCCTGGCACAACAACTTTAATCTTCCTTTTTTTGTAATAGTAATTTAAAAAATAATTTCTTTTTGACTGTGCCAAGTCTTCACTGCTGCGAGGGCTTTTCTCTAGTTGTGGCAAGCAGCGGCCACTCTCTGTTGCAGTGTTCGGGCTTCTCATTGTGGTGGCTTCTCTCCTTGCAGAGTACAGGCTCTAGAGCGCACAGTCTTCTAATGAGCAGCACGTGGGCTCGTTAGTTTCAGTTCCCAGGTTTTTCTGGAGCACATTCCAGAGTTGGCACACAGGCTTAGTTGCTCCATGGCAGGTAGGATCTTCCTGGACCAAGGATTGAACTCACATCTCCTGCCTTGGCAGGCAGATTCTTTACCACTGAGCCACCAGAGAAACCCTAATAGTAATATTAATAGAACAAATAATAATAACCAATATTTATGTCAAGTGCTACTATAAATGCTTTCCACATCTCATTTCAGTTAGTCCTATTCACTCTAGGAAGTAGGTTTTTGGTTTTGTTAATACTCAATGGGCCTTTTAACCCTTATGAATTGAAATGTATAGTCTGATCAAAATATCCAAGTTCAGATATGATTACATTGTTTCCCATGAAGCGATTTTTTTTTAATTTATTTGACTGCGCCGGGTCTTATTTGCAGCACTCAGCATCTTCCATCGGCCCTGCGGCAAGTGGGATCTTTAGTTGTGGCATGTGAACTTAGTTGCAGCGTGCGGAATCTGGTTCCCTGACCAGGGATCAAGCCCAGGCCCCCTGTATTGGGAGAGCAGAGTCTTAGTCACTGGACCACCAGGGAAGTCCCAGTAGGTATAGTTTTTGCCCCATTTACAAATGAGAATACAGGAAAAAGGAGTTAGTTGACAGCTTGTAAGTGATGCAGTTAGAATTCCAGATTGTGCACTCTTTCTTAATCATGACAGGATAGGGGAGCTTCAACCCTGAGATGGCCCCAGCATCCTACAGGGTGCTTTTCGCAGCCAGTTTGATTCTAGGCTTGGAGATCTCTTAGACTTGGAGCATTAAGGACAGCAAAGGCTCTGAGGTCATTCTGCTGAGCTGATTTGGCCCCATTTGGATCTGAGTTACTGGTCCCAGATGGAGTGATATCTGCTAGTGAGAATTAAACACAAGAGGCTTTTCATGTCCTGATAAGATCACTCCCTGGCCAGTTCAGAACAAACCACTTAAAATATGTGAGCCTTAGTTTTAAGTCCTGAGTGAGCAAAAGCTTGGATTTTCTTTTGAGGTGAAATAGATTGTATCGTAATGACTCCATAATAAGGCTCACTTTCTTGGTGGATTTGTTAAAACTGCTTTTGCAGTGAACTCTGAAAATATTTAGAGTCATGCTGATATCACAAAAATTTTCTCCCTGAAATAAGGTTTAACATTTACATTAGTTAGAAAGATATTTTTTAGTGAGCCTGCCAAAAATCTTAACAAGATATTCATTTATGAGAAGGTATAAGAATGGAGGGATAAATAGTGTGTAAATTGAACAATGGTACAAATTACAATCAATGAATATTAACTATATGGTTTGTTAGTTGCTCAGTCATGCCCAACTCTTTGTGACCCCATGGACTGCAGCCCATCAGGCTTCTTTGTCCATGGGATTTTCCAGGCAAGGATACTGGAGTGGGTTGTCATTTCCTTCTTCAGGGGATCTTCCAGACCCAGGGATCGATCCCAGGTCTCCTGCAGATAGGGAACCCCACATGGTATCAAGGAGTTTGATAAAATCTGAGGGAGAGGAGAAAAAGGAGGAAGAAGAGAAGGACGAGAAGAAAAGTTAATGATACAGTTGTAGGAATAAAGGAAAGATACAGACTCTTCATCTGGAATGCCTCTCAGAAAGCAATACATATTTCAAGTGACAAGCTTCCTCATAGATTCGCTGAGAAATATTGATATTAGAGCCCATGTTGAACAGGCTTTGACTATTCAAAGCCTGGGGTCCTGTTAATGACTAGAATGAAGTGATGCTTATTTTCGAGTCTTATGGGTCCTCTGAATAGTACAGATCTGGTCTTTTAAAAATACACATATTTGCATCCCGCATGATTCAAAGCAGCCAGTATTACCTGATATAATCGTGGAAGCTTGTTTTTTTCATTTAGGCTAAAAGCTGGAATAACACAGTCAGTCCATTTATTTTCTGTCTTTCTCCTGCCCTTCTGTTATCCATTTCCTGAGAGGATAAATCCCGGTGTAAAAGGAGCCAGGACAAGGGCATCCAGTGCTTAATAAAGATTATATGCTGTGTTCAGAAAACGCCTAGCATTAAAAAGAAGGTTAGAAAGGATTTCTTGCTGGCTGGCTGTGTTCCTTTAATCCCATTTTCTGTGGCCTTGAATAGGATTAGGGCACGGAGGGCGGGATAGGAGGAGGAATGGATAGAGGGGAAAGCAGGGCAGCGAATGGTATGTGCCAGTATTTTCCACAGAACTGTCTGTCAACCTGCGGTGAGGAGACTTTTAAGCTGACGCAGGTGCATAAAACTTTCTAGTACAAGTTAAGCTGCTCTGTCTGAGGGAAGAGGAGCTAAGTTTAATTTCACTCCTGTTTTGTCCCAGGCACTTTATTGTGTTGAAAAAAAATCTTCCGAATCTCTACCCTTAAAACACACCTGGTTTTAGGGTTTCAAGAAACCCTTTCGCTCTTTATTTATCGTAACATTGCTTATACTTTGGATAGCTAATGAGTGACAACGTGGAGTAGATGAAAATAACATTTCTAATAAGACATACGTAGGTTTCAATCCTGCCTCTGGCTTTTACCAAATGTGATTTAGGTAGGTTCCTTAGTTTTTCTGAGCCTCAAGTTCTTCATTTGCAAAATGATAAATGGCTTTGGTATTGTCTATCTTGTAAGAATGCTGTGAGAATTCAGTGAAAAATGCAGATTCATAACTCAAAACCCTCACTTGTGGCAGACACAGCCAGCCTTCAACCTGTAGAAGTTATGATTACTTTTTAGCTTCTTATTCATGAGATATTTATATATGAGATGGGGACTAAACTTTGATTTTCACCAACTTTCCAATTTTAAGGAAATTTATATGCAAGGAGGAGAAGGGGTTGGAACCTCAATTATACATTCATAAGTCTTCTTTGTAGGTTCACGAAGACAAAAATGAGAAACCAAAAAGAAAAATGAAGACAGGAATGAGTTGCACTTAGTTTTCTCTTATTTTTCCAATATAATTTAATTTGGCTTTTATTTATCATTGTCATTAGGTTTTCTCTTTCAGTACTAATGTTCTTAGCTATTCATTCTTCTATCAAGAATTTTTCATATATGGAGTACTAACCCTTTGAGGGACAGCAGAATTTTTTTTATCCCTTCCCCTCCGCCTCCCCCCTAATACCCAGCTAGAGAAACAAGAAAATACTGCCAGAATGGACAAATTAGAAATCTCATTGTGATAAAAACACAAGGCAGCATTTGATGGCACATTAGACCGTCTGAAGGTGAGCTTTGTTTTTCAAGAATCCATACTGTTTGGAAGGTATGATAGATCAGATCAGATCAGTCGCTCAGTCGTGACCGACTCTTTGCCACCCCATGAATCGCAGCACGCCAGGCCTCCCTCAGATCAGATCAGATCAGTCGCTCAGTCGTGTCCAACTCTTTGCGACCCCATGAACCGCAGCACGCCAGGCCTCCCTGTCCATCACCAGCTCCTGGAGGTCACTCAGACTCGCATCCATCGAGTCAGTGATGCCATCCAGCCATCTCATCCTCTGTCGTCCCCTTCTCCTCCTGCCCTCAATCCCTCCCAGCATCAGAGTCTTCTCCAATGAGTCAACTCTTCGCATGAGGTGGCCAAAATACTGGAGTTTCAGCTTTAGCATCATTCCTTCCAAAGAAATTCCAGGATTGATCTCCTTCAGAATGGACTGGTTGGATCTTCTTGCAGTCCAAGGGACTCTCAAGAGTCTTCTCCAACACCACAGTTCAAAAGCATCAATTCTTCGGCGTTCAGCCTTCCTCACAGTCCAGCTCTCACATCCATACATGACCACAGGAAAGACCATAGCCTTGACTAGGCGAACCTTTGTTGGTAAAGTAATGTCTCTGCTTTTGAACATGCTATCTAGGTTGGTCATAACTTTCCTTCCAAGGAGTAAGCGTCTTTTAATTTCATGACTGCAGTCACCATCTGCAGTGATTTTGGAGCCCAGAAAAACAAAGTCTGACACTGTTTCCACTGTTTCCCCATCTATTTCCCATGTAGTGATGGGACCAGATGCCATGATCTTCGTTTTCTGAATGTTGAGCTTTAAGCCAACCTTTTCACTCTCCACTTTCACTTTCATCAAGAGGCTTTTTAGCCCCTCTTCACTTTCTGCCATAAGAGTCATGTCATCTGCATATCTGAGGTTATTGATATTTCTCCCAGCAATCTTGATTCCAACTTGTGTTTCTTCCAGTCCAGCATTTCTCATGATGTACTCTGCATATAAGTTAAATAAACATGGTGACAATATGCAGCCTTGACGTACTCCTTTTCCTATTTGGAACCAGTCTGTTGTTCCATGACCAGTTCTAACTGTTGCTTCCTGACCTGCATACAGATTTCTTAAGAGGCAGATCAGGTGGTCTGGTATTCCCTTCTCTTTCAGAATTTTCCATAGTTTATTGTGATCTACACAGTCAAAGGCTTTGGCATAGTCAATAAAGCAGAAATGGATGTTTTTCTGGAACTCTCTTGCTTTTTCCATGATCCAGTGGATGTTGGCAATTTGATCTCTGGTTCCTCTGCCTTTTCTAAAACCAGCTTGAACATCAGGAAGTTCACGGTTCACATATTGCTGAAGCCTGGCTTGGAGAATTTTGAGCATTACTTTACTAGCGTGTGAGATGAGTGCAATTGTTCAGTAGTTTGAGCACTCCTTGGCATTGCCTTTCTTTGGGATTGGAATGAAAACTGACCTTTTCCAGTCCTGTGGCCACTGCTGAGTTTTCCAAATTTGCTGGCATATTGAGTGCAGCACTTTCACAGCATCATCATTCGGGACTTGGAGTAGTTCCACTGGAATTCCATCACCTCCACTAGCTTTGTTCGTAGTGATGCTTTCTAAGGCCCATTTGACTTCACATTTCAAGATGTCTGGCTCTAGGTCAGTGATCACATCATCATGATTGTCTAGGTCTTGAAGCTCTTTTTTGTACAGTTCTTCTGTGTATTCTTGCCACCTCTTCTTAATATCTTCTGCTTCTGTTAGGTCCACACCATCTCTGTCCTTTATCGAGCCCATCTTTGCATGAAATGTTCCTTTGGTATCTCTGATTTTCTTGAAGAGATCCCTAGTCTTTCCCATTCTGTTGTTTTCCTCTATTTCTTTGCATTGATCACTGAAGAAGGCTTTCTTATCTCTTCTTGCTATTCTTTGGAACTCTGCATTCAGATGTTTATATCTTTCCTTTTCTCCTTTGCTTTTCACTTCTCTTCTTTTCACAGCTATTTGTAAGGCCTCCCCAGACAGCCATTTTGCTTTTTTGCATTTCTTTTCCATGGGGATGGTCTTGATCCCTGTCTCCTGTACAATGTCACGAACCTCATTCCATAGTTCATCAGGCACTCTATCTATCAGATCTAGGCCCTTAAATCTATTTCTCACTTCCACTGTATAATCATAAGGGATTTGATTTAGGTCATACCTGAATGGTCTAGTAGTTTTCCCTACTTTCTTCAATTTCAGTCTGAATTTGGCAATAAGGAGTTCATGGTCCGAGCCACAGTCAGCTCCTGGTCTTGTTTTTGCTGATTGTATAGGGCTTCTCCATCTTTGGCTGCAAAGAATATAATCGATCTGATTTCGGTGTTGACCATCTGGTGATGTCCATGTATAGAGTCTTCTCTTGTGTTGTTGGAAGAGGGTATTTGCTATGACCAGTGCATTTTCTTGGCAAAACTCTATTAGTCTTTGCCCTGCTTCATTCCGTATTCCAAGGCCAAATTTGCCTGTTACTCCAGGTGTTTCTTGACTTCCTACTTTTGCATTCCAGTCCCCTATAATGAGAAGGACATCTTTTTTGGGTGTTAGTTCTAAAAGGTCTTGTAGGTCTTCATAGAACCTTTCAACTTCAGCTTCTTCGGCGTTACTGGTTGGGGCATAGACTTGGATTACTGTGACATTGAATGGTTTGCCTTGGATACGAACAGAGATCATTCTGTCGTTTTTGAGATTGCATCCAAGTACTGCATTTCGGACTCTTTTGTTGACCATGATGGCCACTCCATTTCTTCTGAGGGATTCCTGCCCACAGTAGCAGATATAATGGTCATCCGAGTTAAATTCACCCATTCCAGTCCATTTTAGTTCGCTGATTCCTAGAATGTCGACATTCACTCTTGCCATCTCTTGTTTGACCACTTCCAATTTGCCTTGATTCATGGACCTGACATTCCAGGTTCCTATGCAATATTGCTCTTTACAGCATCGGACTTTGCTTCTATCACCAGACACATCCACAGCTGGGTATTCTTTCTGCTTTGGCTCCATCCCTTCATTCTTTCTGGAATTATTTCTCCACTGATCTCCAGTAGCATATTGGGCCCTTACTGACCTGGGGAGTTTCTCTTTCAGTATCCTATCATTTTGTCTTCTCATACTGTTCATGGGGTTCTCAAGGCAAGAATACTGAAGTGGTTTGCCATTCCCTTCTCCAGCGGACCACACCCTGTCATATCCATCACCAACTCCCGGAGGTCACTCAGACTCACATCCATCCAGTCAGTGATGCCATCCAGCCATCTCATCCTCTGTCGTCCCCTTCTCCTCCTGCCCCCAATCCCTCCCAACATCAGAGTCTTCTCCAGTGAGTCAACTCTTCACATGAGGTGGCCGAAATACTGGAATTTTCAGCTTTAGCATCATTCCTTCCAAAGAAATCCCAGGGCTGATCTCCTTCAGAATGGACTGGTTGGATCTCCTTGCACTCCAAGGGACTCTCAAGAGTCTTCTCCAACACCACAGTTCAAAAGCATCAATTCTTTGGCGCTCAGCCTTCTTCACAGTCCAGCCTTCACATCCATACATGACCACAGGAAAGACCATAGCCTTGACTAGGCAAACCTTTGTTGGCAAAGTAATGTCTCTGCTTTTGAATATGCTATCTAGGTTGGTCATAACTTTCCTTCCAAGGAGTAAGCGTCTTTTAATTTCATGGCTGCAGTCACCATCTGCAGTGATTTTGGAGCCCAGAAAAAGAAAGTCTGACACTGTTTCCCCATCTATTTGCCATGAAGTGATGGGACCAGATGCCATGATCTTCGTTTTCTGAATGTTGAGCTTTAAGCCAACCTTTTCACTCTCCACTTTCACTTTCACCAAGAGGCATTTGAGTTCCTCTTCACTTTCTGCCATAAGGGTGGTGTCATCTGCATATCTGAGGTTATTGATATTTCTCTCAGCAATCTTGATTCCAACTTATGTTTCTTCCAGTCCAGCATTTCTCATGATGTACTCTGCATAGAAGTTAAATAAACAGGGTGACAATATACAGCCTTGACATACTCCTTTTCCTATTTGGAACCAGTCTGTTGTTCCATGTCCAGTTCTAACTGTTGCTTCCTGACCTGCATACAGATTTCTCAAGAGGCAGATCAGGTGGTCTGGTATTCCCATCTCTTTCAGAATTTTCCACAGTTTATTGTGATCCACACAGTCAAAGGCTTTAGCATAGTCAATAAAGCAGAAATAGATGTTTTTCTGGAACTCTCTTGCTTTTTCCATGATCCAGCGGATGTTGGCAATTTGATCTCTGGTTCCTCTGCCTTTTCTAAAACCAGCTTGAACATCAGGAAGTTCACGGTTCACATATTGCTGAAGCCTGGCTTGGAGAATTTTGAGCATTACTTTACTAGTGGATGAGATGAGTGCAATTGTGCGGTAGTTTGAGCATTCTTTGGCATTGCCTTTCTTTGGGATTGGGATGAAAACTGACTTTTCCAGTCCTGTGGCCACTGCTGAGTTTTCCAAATTTGCTGGCATATTGAGTGCAACACTTTCATAGCATCATCTTTCAGGATTTGGAATAGCTCAACTGGAATTCCATCACGTCCACTAGCTTTGTTCATAGTGATGCTTCCTAAGGCCCACTTGACTTCACATTCCAGGATGTCTGGCTCTAGGTTAGTGATCACACCATCGTGATTATCTGGGTCGTGAAGATCTTATTTGTACAGTTCTTCTGTGTATTCTTGCCACCTCTTCTTAATATCTTCTGCTTCTGTTAGGTCCATACCATTTCTGTCCTTTATCGAGCCCATCTTTGCATGAAATGTTCCTTTGGTATCTCCGATTTTCTTGAAGAGATCCCTAGTCTTTCCCATTCTGTTGTTTTCCTCTATTTCTTCGCATTGATCGCTGAAGAAGGCTTTCTTATCTCTTCTTGCTACTCTTTGGAACTCTGCATTCAGATGTTTATATCTTTCCTTTTCTCCTTTGCTTTTCACTTCTCTTCTTTTCACAGCTATTTGTAAGGCCTCCCCAGACAGCCATTTTGCTTTTTTGCATTTCTTTTCCATGGGGATGGTCTTGATCCCTGTCTCCTGTACAATGTCACGAACCTCATTCCATAGTTCATCAGGCACTTTATCTATCAGATCTAGGCCCTTAAATCTATTTCTCACTTCCACTGTATAATCATAAGGGATTTGATTTAGGTCATACCTGAATGGTCTAGTGGTTTTCCCTACTTTCTTCAATTTCAGTCTGAATTTGGCAATAAGGAGTTCATGGTCTGAGCCACAGTCAGCTCCTGGTCTTGTTTTTGCTTCTCCATCTTTGGCTGCAAAGAATATAATCGATCTGATTTCGGTGTTGACCATCTGGTGATGTCCATGTATAGAGTCTTCTCTTGTGTTGTTGGAAGAGGGTATTTGCTATGACCAGTGCATTTTCTTGGCAAAACTCAATTAGTCTTTGCCCTGCTCCATTCTGTATTCCAAGGCCAAATTTGCCTGTTACTCCAGGTGTTTCTTGACTTCCTACTTTTGCATTCCAGTCCCCTATAATGAAAAGGACATCTTTTTTGGGTGTTAGTTCTAAAAGGTCTTGTAGGGCGTCATAGAACCGTTCAACTTCAGCGTCTTCAGCAGTACTGGTTGGGTCATAGACTTGGATTACTGTGACATTGAGTGGTTTGCCTTGGAAACGAACAGAGATCATTCTGTCGTTTTTGAGATTGCATCCAAGTACTGCATTTCGGACTCTTCCGTTAACCATGATGGCCACTCCATTTCTTCTGAGGGATTCCTGCCCGCAGTAGTAGATATAATGGTCCTCTGAGTTAAATTCACCCATTCCAGTCCATTTTAGTTCGCTGATTCCTAGAATGTCGACATTCACTCTTGCCATCTCTTGTTTGACCACTTCCAATTTGCCTTGATTCATGGACCTGACATTCCAGGTTCCTATGCAATATTGTTCTTTACAGCATCGGACTTTGCTTCTATCACCAGTCACATCCACAGCTGGGAATTCTTTTTGCTTTGGCTCCATCCCTTCATTCTTTCTGGAGTTATTTCTCCACTGATCTCCAGTAGCATATTGGGCCTCTACTGACCTAGGGAGTTTTTTTTTTTCAGTATCCTATCATTTTGCCTTTTCATACTGTTCATGGGGTTCTCAAGGCAAGAATACTGAAGTGGTTTGCCATTCCCTTCTACAGCGGACCACATCCTGTCAGATCTCTCCACCATGACCCGCCCATCCTGGGTTGCCCCACGGGCATGGCTTAGTTTCACTGAGTTAGACAAGGCTGTGGTCCTAGTGTGATTAGATTGACTAGTTTTCTGTGAGTATGGTTTCAGTGTGTTTGCCCTCTGATGCCCTCTTGCAACACCTACCATCTTACTTGGGTTTCTCTTAGCTTGGGCGTGGGGTATCTCTTCCCAGTGCTCCAGCAAAGCACAGCCATCGCACCTTACCTTGGACGAGGGGTCTCTCCTCACTGCCGCCCTTCCTGACCTTGGAGGAGGGGTATCTCCTCACCGCCGCCCTTCCTGACCTCTGTCATGGGGTAGCTCCTCTCGGCCCTGCTTATGCACCGGTCGCAGCCGCCGAGGAGCTTATATCTCAATGTTAAAATGACAGCATAAATGCTTTAATTAAGCCAGTGCCCTGGGTGGGTGTAGAATGTCTAATTAGACCCCATAGGTATCAGTAATATCTACAGCTCTAGGGATGATTTCTACCCATGAAAAAATAGCTTTGCTAAAAGTTGGCTGTGGACTTGCTTACAAATGGCTGGTCACCGCAGAGGTTTCTTTGTCTCCCTGAGAATGTTTGTAAATGGAGAAGTATTTTATTGAGTCCATATCTCATTACAACATCCATCTTACCGTCAGTTGCTAATGAAAATGAGAAAGGGAGAAAGAATGAGGAGAGGGGTCAGTTGGGCTCAGGCAGGGGTTGAAGCTTTGCACAGGGGCTGCCTCTGACAGGGCCCCTCTCACAGCTCTTGCAGTCACATCCTCTGGGCGGTTTGAATTCCAGATAAATTGAGGATCTGTATCTCCATGGGAACAGCATGGAGAGAACAAAATGGGGAATAAAGTTAATATTTATAGCTCATGACTGTTGATTTTTAGTGCTGGCTTTATCCATTATCTCAGGGCTGCCATGGGTAGAGGAAGGTAAGGTTCATAGGTGCCTTAGTTCCCCAATCTATTCTTTTCCATCCCTTTTCCAACCCATCCCTAAAATGTCAAGCCCAAATAGTGAGCATTAACTGTAATGTTTATTTGCATAACTTTCCCTGGGCTGTGTTTGGTAGATGAAACACAAGCTTTGGTGTCAAGATGACCTGAGTTCAAATCTCAGCTCTGCCATTAACCTATTTCTTCATCTTTAAAACAGGAATAAGGGTACTTAGCTTTGCCAGGTGGCAGGAGGATTCAAAATAATGCAGTTTAAGTCCCTGACTCTGATGCAGACAGTCAGCCCTTCACAAATAGTTGTTATTATTCATATTATTGACTTTCTGATCATTTAAATGGTTCTTGTCATATTTTGATTTACATAAAAAAATAGGGATAAGAAACAGAAGGGCAAATCTTATTCTTAAGCAGAGTCCAAAGTTACCCAGGAGAGGTTATATCTAGAATTAGAAGGGAACATTTTCTAATTAAACATCTGGATTCTTTGGGCTTAAGTAGCTTAAATAATTACCTCTTTTCAAAGCCCTATTGTCTTGATGTATGTGTAAAAAATACTTGTCACATTACCTGTGACATCTGTATTTTACTGTTATTTCCAGGCTGTCAGAGGGGCCCATTTCATCAATACTGAGAGTCAAAGACACAGAAGATACACACACTCACATACAAAAGCTTCTGCCAGCAAAACCTATTTGTTTTGTCATGGCAACCCTAGTCATTTCTAGCTGGAGAGTGAGTGAGGATGTCATTATCAAGAGAGGTTGGGCTGAGAACCCAGCCTGAGCTGCAAGGCTCCAGAGAATTATATTTCAGAATCAAATGATCATGATACAAAGACAAGCCTTCTGTATGAGGCGCTTTGGTTTTACATAAACATAGACATACTGCCCCTGGCAAGGAAAGTATTGGACTGGAAAATGTGACTTGATGAGCAATATCTGCATATGATTTTAAGGGGATGTATGAAGCTCTGAAGAATCTATACTAGTGTTTGGTGAAACTGTAAATGACTCCCATGATCTAGTGGTCCCTTAAAGCCTTGGGGACAAAAGTGCGACCTGGTCTGGTCAGAAATCCGCTGGCTAGATATGGGGACTGACTGGGTGCACAGGAGACAGACTGTGTATGGGAGGTTCTAACACCCAGACCTAGAAGGAGGGCTCCAACCATAAGACCTGTGCCCACAGACCCATGGTAGAGGAAAAAGGGGAGCTATCAGTATCTATCCCAGGACAGCAGGCTAAATGGGGCCCATTCCTCAGACCAGGATGCATGGTCACTGTATGTAAGTCATGGACATGATCCGGTTCCCTCATAGAGAGCAGCTCCAATGTTTTAGCTCTCTAAGCGTGCCATGCAGCAAAGGTTGGCTGAGAGGGGGATACTGGTCACTTACACACAGGTCAAGAGAAAATACTGTGAGATGAGGAGCCAGATGTCATCTCAAATTAGCTCTGGCCAAGGCATTTCACATATGACGCCAGTAAGTCTGAATCTAAGAGTCACGTGGGGCACCCTCACCACCACACCAAATGAATCACAGTCTCCAGAAAAGAAATCTGGAAATGTGCATTATAAAATCTTAGTGCTAAAAGAGGTTTCACAGGCATTTAGTGCGGTTTTGTCTTTTTATAAACTAGAATAGCAGAGCCGTTGTAGCCCGAACCTTGCACGAGGCAGGCCTGAATTCACAGCTTGCCTCTTTCAGCTGTGTGATCCTGGGCAAGGTGCTGAGGCTTCCTGAGCCTCCTGGCTTTGTTGGGAGGGTGCGTGCCATGTATAAAGTGGTTTGTGCACTGTCTCCACATAGAGTAAGACTTCAGCAGATAGAAGCCATTGTTATTGTTTGACTCGCTCATGGTTAAAGTGCTGGTTTACAGCAGGGATCCTTAAACTGGGTTACGGTGGTCATATCTTCTATGCTCATGGCAGGCAGAAGGAACGGAGATCGTCCAAAGCTAAGTGCATATATTTAAACATTCTTTATCTGTCGTAATGTCAAATTCTAGAAAAGTTACAGAAATAACAGAAAGAAGTCTCATATACCCTTCATGGAGATTCTCCAGTTAACTTTTAACATTTGCTTCATCTTTGGATCTTTATGTGAACAGACACACACCCACATATGCACATATACAATACCTATTATAGGTATATTACATATATTTCCCCCCTGAGCTATTTGAGGTTTACAGATATGCTTCCTATTACCCTTTAATATTGGGTTGGCCAAAAGGTTCATTCAGGTTTACACCTGACTGAACTTTTTGGCCAGCACAATACTTCAGTTTGTAATTTCTAAGAGTAGTCCCCAAGTTGATGAGAGTACAGTCTGGAAATTAACATTTATACTCATCACTGTTTTATTTCACAGACCTCCCCACCCATCCCCATTTATTTTGGCTATTGTTCCAACATTGTCTTCTCTGGACAAAGGAGCCAGTCAAAGAGTACATATTATATTTAGTTTATATGGTTTCCTCTCTAACTCCTTAGATCTGGAAATGTTTCTCTTTCCTTGTCTTTCATGGCCATAACATTTGGGAGAGGACAGGCCTGTTACTTAGTAAAGTGCTCTTTATTTTGGGACTGCCTGACGTTTCATCATCACTAAATTTAGATTATGCATTCTAGGCAGAAATATCAAAATGCTATGCTTTCTCTGTGTATCATATGAGGATATATATGTGGGTCTGGCCCACGACTAGAACTGGTGTTAATGTTTATCACTTCAGATGGTATTTGACAGATTTCTCTATTTTAATGTTAAGTATTTTGTTAACTTTTTAAATTAATAATAGATATTTTGTGGAAAAATACTTTAAGACTATATACGTATGCTGTTCCTCATCAAATTTCCACCCACTATTTGTGGTATTCATTGATGATTATTGCCTGAACCAGTTATTATAATTGCAAAATGATGATTTTAAGATTCCATACTTCTGTATTTATTACCTGAAATTTGACTGTGAGTTAAAGCTTTTTCTACTATTTTAAATCAGTATGGCCTCATCAGTTTCTCTTTTATTTAGTGGGTCACAAACTATGACTATCATCATTCTTTTCATGCTCAAAATGTCCTAGATTTGGTCAATGGAAGGCCTTCAGAACTCGTTTCCTGTACATTTTTGACATGTTCCTATAATTTTTAAGGCACTTACTTGCCCAGTTTCTGGGACAGAAGATACCAAACTCATCTGGTATTTTTCCTACACTTGCCTTGCAAACAGCCATTTCTCAGGTTACTTTTAGTAGAAGATAATATTCAGTAACAAATATCTAGATACTAGATGTGGGTCATTGCTAATAGATTGTCATTCCTTCTAGGTCCTCTCAATAGGCAGAGCTAAGAAATAAATGTATGTATCAGTTCAGTTGCTCAGTTGTGTCCGACTCTTTGTGACCCCATGAATCACAGCACACCAGGCCTCCCTGTCCATCACCAACTCCCGGAGTTCACTCAGACTCACGTCCATCGAGTCAGTGTTGCCATCCAGCCATCTCATCCTCTGTCATCCCCTTCTCCTCTTGCCCCCAATCCCTCCCAACATCAGAGTCTTCTCCAATGAGTCAACTCTTCGCATGAGGTGGCCGAAATACTGGAGTTTCAGCTTTAGCATCATTCCTTCCAAAGAAATCCCGGGGCTGATCTCCTTCAGAATGGACTGGTTGGATCTCCTTGCAGTCCAAGGGACTCTCAAGAGTCTTCTCCAGCACCACAACTTTAAAGTATCAAATCTTTGGCATTCATCCTTCTTTATGGTCCAATTCTCAGATCGGTATGTGACTACTGGAAAAACCACAGTTTTGACTATATGGCCAAATGATGTCTCTGCTTTGTAATACAGTGTCTAGGTTTCCCATAACTTTTCTTCCAAGGAGCAAGTATCTTTTAATTTCATGGCTGTAGTCATCATCCATAGTGATTTTGGAGCCCAAGAAAATAAAGTCTGTCACTTCCATTGTTTCCCCATCTGTGTGCTATGATGTGATGGGACTGGAGGCCATGATTTTAGTTTTTTGAATGTGGAGTTGTAAGTCAGTTTTTTCACTCTCCTCTTTCACCTTCATAAAGAGGCTCTTTAGTTCCTCTTCACTTTCTGCCATTAGGGTGGTGTCATCTGCATAACTGTGGTTATTGATATTTCTCCTGGCAGTTGTGATTGTAGCATGAGCTTCATCCAGCCCGGCATTTTGCATGATGTACTCTGCATATAAGTTAATAAGCAGGGTGATGATATACAGTCTTGATGTACTCCTTTCCTAGTTTGAACCAGTCTATTGTTCCATGTCCAGTACTAACTGTTGCTTCTTGTCTTGCATACATGTTTCTCAGGAAACAGGTAAGTTGGTCAGATGTTCCCATCTCTTTAGGAATTTTCCACAGTTTGTTGTGATCCACACAGTCAAAGGCTTTAACATAGTCAATGAAGCAGAAGTAGATATTTTTCTGAAATTTCCTTGCTTTTTCTATGATCCAGTGGATGTTGGGGTTTCCCTTGTGGCTCAGCTGGTAAAGAATCTGCCTGCAATGCGGGAGACCTGGATTTAATCGTGGATTGGGAAGATCCCCTGGAGGAGGGAAAGGCTAACTACTCCAGTATTCTGGCCTGGAGAATTCCATGGACTTTATAGTCCTTGGGGTCACAAAGAGTCAGACATGACTGAGCAAATTTCACTTCACTTCAATAGATGTTGGCAATTTGATCTCTGGTTCCTCTGTTTTTTTTTTTTTTTTTTTTTTAATAAATCCAGCTTTTACTTCTGGAAGTTCTTGGTTCACATACGTTGAAGCCTAGTTTGAAAGATTTTGAGCATTACCTTGCTAGCGTGTGAAATGAGTACAGTTGTGTGGTAGTTTGGACATTCTTTGGCATTGCCTTTCTTTGGGATCGGAATGAAAACTGACCTTTTCCGGTCCTGTGGCCACTGCTGAGTTTTTCAAATTTGCTGGCGTATTGCGTGCAGCACTTTCACAACATCATCTTTTATGATTTGAAATAGCTCAGCTGGAATTCCATCACTTCCACAAGCTTTGTTTGTTAGAATGAGTCCTAAGGCTCCCTTGACTTGATACTCCAGGATGTCTGGCTCTAGGTGAGTGATACACCATTATGGTTATCTGGGTCATTAAGACAATTTTTGTACAGTTCTTCTGTGTATTCTTGCCACCTCTTCATAATATCCTCCACTTGTTAGATCCATACTGTTTCTGACCTTTATTGTGCCCATCTCTGCATGAAATATTCCTATGGTATCTCTAATTTTCTTGAGATCTTTAGCCTTTCCCATTCTATTGTTTTCCTGTATTTCTTTGCATTATTCACTTATGAACACTTTCTTCTCTTTCCTTGCTATTCTTTGGAACTCTGCATTACTTTTTTTTTAATTTAAATTTATTTATTTTAATTAGAGGCTAATTACTTTACAGTATTGTATTGGTTTTGCCATACATCAACATGAATCTGCCATGGGTGTACACATGTTCCCAATCCTGAACTTCCCTCCCACCTCCCTCCCCATACCATCCCTCTGGGTCATCCCACTGCACCAGCCCCAAGCATCCTGTATCCTGCATCAAACCTGGACTGGCGATTCATTTCTTACATGATATTATACATGTTTGAATGCCATTCTCCCAAATCATCCCCTGTCCCGGGGGTCCAAAAGACTGTTCTATACATCTTTGTCTCTTTTGCTATCTTGCAAACAGGGTTATTGTTACCATCTTTCTAAATTCCATATATATGCATTAGTATACTGTATTGGTGTTTTTCTTTCTGGCTTACTTTGTATAATCGGCTCCAGTTTCATCCACCTCATTAGAACTGATTCAAATGTATTATTTTTAATGGCTGAGTAATATTCCATTGTGTGTATGTACCACACCTTTCTTATCCATTTATCTGCTGATGGACATCTAGGTTGCTTCCATGTCCTGGCTATTATAAACAGTGCTGTGATGAACATTGGGGTACACATGTCTCTTTCAGTTTTGGTTTCCTCGGTGTGTATGCCCAGCACTGGGATTGCTGGGTCATGTGGCAGTTCTATTTCCAGTTTTTTAAGGAATCTCCACACTGTTCTCCATAGTGGCTGTACTAGTTTGCATTCCCACCAACAGTGTAAGAGGGTTCCCTTTTTCCACATCCTCTCTAGCATTTATTGCTTGTAGACTTTTGGATTGCAGCCATTCTGACTGGCGTGAAATGGTACCTCATTGTAGTTTTGATTTGCATTTCTCTGATAATGAGTGATGTTGAGCATCTTTTCATGTGTTTGTTAGCCATCTGTATGTCTTCTTTGGAGAAATGTTTATTTAGTTCTTTGGCCCATTTTTTGATTGGGTCATTTATTTTTCTGGAATTGAGCTGCAGGAGTTGCTTATATACTTTTGAGATTAGTTGTTTGTCAGTTGCTTCATTTGCTATTATTTTCTCCCATTCTGAAGGCTGTCTTTTCACCTTGCTTATAGTTTCTTTTGTTATGCAGAAGCTTTTTAATTTTAATTAGATCCCATTTGTTTATTTTTGCTTTTATTTCCAATATTCTGGGAGGTGGGTCATAGAGGATCCTGCTGTGATGTATGTCAGAGAGTGTTTTGCCTATGTTCTCCTCTAGGAGTTTTATAGTCTCTGGTCTTACATTTAGATCTTTAATCCATTTTTAGTTTATTTTTGTGTATGGTGTTAGAAAGTGTTCTTGTTTCATTCTTTTACAAGTGGTTGACCAGTTTTCCCAGCACCACTTGTTAAAGAGATTGTCTTTTCTCCATTGTATATTCTTGCCTCCTTTGTCAAAGATAAGGTGTCTATAGGTGCGTGGGTTTATCTCTGGGCTTTCTATTTTGTTCCATTGATCTATATTTCTGTCTTTGTGCCAGTACCATACTATCTTGATGACTGTGGCTTTGTAGTAGAGCCTGAAGTCAGGCAGGTTGATTCCTCCAGTTCCATTCTTCTTTCTTAAGATTGCTTTGGCTATTCAAGGTTTTTTTTATTTCCATACAAATTGTGAAATTATTTGTTCTAGCTCTGCGAAAAATACCATTGGTAGCTTAATAGGGATTGCATTGAATCTATAGATTGCTTTGTCTAGTATACTCATTTTCACTATATTGATTCTTCCGATCCATGAACATGGTATATTTCTCCATCTATTAGTGTCCTCTTTGATTTCTTTCACCAGTGTTTTATGGTTTTATATATATAGGTATTTAGCTTCTTTAGGTAGATATATTCCTAAGTATTTTATTCTTTTTGTTGCAATGGTGAATGGGATTGTTTCCTTAATTTCTCTTTCTATTTTCTCATTATTAGTGCATAGGAATGCAAAGGATTTCTGTGTGTTGATTTTATATCCTGCAACTTTACTATATTCATGGATTAGTTCTATTAATTTTCTGGTGGAGTCTTTATGGTTTTCTATATAGAGGATCATGTCATCTGCAAACAGAGTTTTACTTCTTCTTTTGCAATTTGGATTCCTTTTATTTCTTTTTCTGCTCTGATTGCTGTGGCCAAAACTTCCAAAACTATGTTGAATAGTAGTGGTGAGAGTGGGCACCCTTGTCTTGTTCCTGACTTTAGGGGAAATGCTTTCCCTTTTTCATCATTGAGGATAATGTTTGCTGTGGGTTTGTCATATATAGCTTTTAGTATGTTCAGGTATGTTCCTGCTATTCCTGCTTTCTGGAGAGTTTTTATCATAAATGAATGTTGAATTTTGTCAAAGGCTTTCTCTGCATCTATTGAGATAATCATATGGCTTTTATTTTTCAATTTGTTAATGTGGTGTATTACATTGATTGATTTGTAGATATTGAAGAATCCTTGCATTCCTGAGATAAAGCCCACTTGGTCATGGTGTATGATCTTTTTAATGTGTTGTTGGATTCTGATTGCTAGAATTTTGTTAAGGATTTTTGCATCTATGTTCATCAGTGATATTGGACTGTAGTTTTCTTTTATTGTGGCATCTTTGTCAGGTTTTGGTATTAGGGTGATGGTGGTCTCATAGAATGAGTTTGGAAGTTTGCCTTTCTCTGCAATTTTCTGGAAGAGTTTTAGTAGGATAGGTATTAGCTCTCCTCTGAATTTTTGGTAGAATTCAGCTGTGAAGCCGTCTGGACCTGGGCTTTTGTTTGCTGGAAGATTTCTGATTACAGTTTCAATTTCCATGCTTGTGATGGGTCTGTTAAGATTCTCTAGTTCTTCCTGGTTCAGTTTTGGAAAGTTGTACTTTTCTAAGAATTTGTCCATTTCTTCCACATTCCATTTTATTGGCATATAATTGCTGATAGTAGTCTCTTATCCTTTGTATTTCTGTGTTTTCTATTGTGATCTCTCCATTTTCATTTCTAATTTTATTGATTTGATTTTTCTTCCTTTGTTTCTTGATGAGTCTGGCTAATGGTTTGTCAATTTTATTTATCCTTTCAAAGAACCAGCTTTTGGCTTTGTTGAATTTTACTATGGTCTCCTTTGTTTCTTTTGCATTTATTTCTGCCCTAATTTTTAAGATTTCTTTCCTTCTACTAACCCTGGGGTTCTTCATTTCTTTGCTAGTTGCTTTAGGTGTATTTATTTGATTTTTTTCTTGTTTCTTGAGGTGTATTTATTTGACTTTTTTCTTGTTTCTTGAGGTATGCCTGTATTGCTATGAGCTTTCCCCTTAGCAATGCTTTTACAGTGTCCCAGTCAAATCCCTTATGATTATACAGTGGAAGTGAGAAATAGATTTAAGGGCCTAGATCTGATAGATAAAGTGCCTGATGAACTATGGAATGAGGTTCGTGACATTGTACAGGAGACAGGGATCAAGACCATCCCCATGGAAAAGAAATGCAAAAAAGCAAAATGGCTGTCTGAGGAGGCCTTACAAATAGCTGTGAAAAGAAGAGAAGTGAAAAGAAAAGGAGAAAAGGAAAGATATAAGCATCTGAATGCAGAGTTCCAAAGAACAGCAAGAAGAGATAAGAAAGACTTCTTCAGTGATCAATGCAAAGAAATAGAGGAAAACCACAGAATGGGAAAGACTAGGGATCTCTTCAAGAAAATCAGAGATACCAAAGGAACATTTCATGCAAAGATGGGCTTGATAAAGGACAGAAATGGTGTGGACCTAACAGAAGCAGAAGATATTAAGAAGAGGTGGCAAGAATACACAGAAGAACTGTACAAAAAAGATCTTCACAACCCAGATAATCACAATGGTGTGATCACTGACCTAGAGCCAGACATTCTGGAATGTGAACTCAAGTGGGCCTTAGATCGCATCACTACGAACAAAGCTAGTGGAGGTGATGGAATTCCAGTTGAGCTATTCCAAATCCTGAAAGATAATGCTGTGAAACTGTTGCACTCAATATGCCAGCAACTTTGGAAAACTCAGCGGTGGCCACAGGACTGGAAAAGTTCAGTTTTAATTCCAATCCCAAAGAGACAATGCCAAAAAATGCTCAAACTACCACACAATTGCACTCATCTCACACGCTACTAAAGTAATGCTCAAAATTCTCCAAGCCAGGCTTCAATATGTGAACCGTGAACTTCCTGATGTTCAAGCTGGTTTTAGAAAAGGCAGAGGAACCAGAGATCAAATTGCCAACATCTGCTGGATCATGGAAAAAGCAAGAAAGTTCCAGAAAAAACATCAATTTCTGCTGTATTGACTATGCCAAAGCCTTTGACTGTGTGGATCACAATAAACTGTGGAAAATTCTGAAAGAAATGTGAATAGCAGACCACCTGACCTGCCTCTTGAGAAATTTGTATGCAGGTCAGGAAGCAACAGTTAGAACTGGACATGGAACAACAGACTGGTTCCAAATAGGAAAAGGAGTTCGTCAAGGCTGTATATTGTCAACCTGTTTATTTAACTTATATGCAAAGTACATCATGAGAAATGCTGGACTGAAAGAAACACAGGTTGGAATCAAGATTGCTGGGAGAAATATCAATAACCTCAGATATGCAGATGACACCACCCTTATGGCAGAAAGTGAAGAGGAACTTTTTTTTTCATCAAAAGCCTCTTGATGAAAGTGAAAGAGGAGAGTGAAAAAGTTGGCTTCAAGCTCAACATTCAGAAAACGAAGATCATGGCATCTGGTCCCATCACTTCATGGGAAATAGATGGGGAAACAGTGGAAACAGTGTCAGACTTTATTTTTCTGTGCTCCAAAATCACTACAGATGGTGACTGCAGCCATGAAATTAAAAGACACTTACTCCTTGGAAGAAAAGTTATGACCAACCTAGATAGCATATTCAAAAGCAGAGACATTACTTTGCCAACAAAGATTTGTCTAGTAAAGGCTATGGTTTTTCCAGTGGTCATGTATGGATGTGAGAGTTGGACTGTGAAGAAGGCTGAGCGCCAAAGAATTGATGCTTTTGAACTGTGGTGTTGGAGAAGGCTCCTGAGTGTCCCTTGGACTGCAAGGAGATCCAACCAGTCCATTCTGAAGGAGATCAGCCCTGGGATTTCTCTGGAAGGACTGATGCTAAAGCTGAAACTCCAGTACTTTGGCAACCTCATGAGAAGAGTTGACTCATTGGAGAAGACTCTGATGCTGGGAGGGATTGGGGACAAGAGGAGAAGGGGACGACAGAGGATGAGATGGCTGGATGGCATCACTGACTCGATGGACATGAGTCTGAGTGAACTCCAGGAGCTGGTGATGGACAGGGAGGCCTGGCGTGCTACGATTCATGGAGTCGCAGAGTCAGACACAATTGAGCGACTGATCTGATCTGATAGGTTTTGGGTTGTTGTGTTTTCATTTTCCTTCATTTCTATGCATAGTTTGATTTCTTTTTTGATGTTTTCTGTGATTTGTTGGTTATTCAGCAGTGTGTTGTTCAGCCTCCATATGTTGTAATTTTTAATAGTTTTTCTCCTGTAATTGAGATCTAATCTTACTGCATTGTGGTCAGAAAAGATGCTTGGAATGATTTCATTTTTTTTTAATTTACCAAGGCTAGATTTATGGCCCAGGATGTGATCTATCCTGGAGAAGGTTCCGTGTGCGCTTGAGAAAAAGGTGAAATTCATTGTTTTGGGGTGAAATGTCCTATAGATATCAATTAGGTCTAACTGGTCTATTGTATCATTTAAAGTTTGTGTTTCTTTGTAAATTTCCTGTTTAGTTGATCTATCCATAGGTGTGAGTGGGATATTAAAGTCTCCCACTATTATTGTATTATTGTTAATTTCCCCTTTCATACTTAGCATTTGTCTTACATATTGCGGTGCTCCTGTGTTGGGTGCATGTATATTTATAATTGTTATATCTTCTTGGATTGATCCTTTGATCATTATGTAGTGACCTTCTTTGTCTCTTTTCACAGCCTTTGTTTTAAAGTCTATTTTATCTGATATGAGTATTGCTACTCCTGCTTTCTTTTGATCTCTATTTGCATGGAATATCTTTTTCCAGCCCTTCACTTTCAGTCTGTATGTGTCCCCTGTTTTGAGGTGGATCTCTTGTAGACAACATATGTACGGGTCTTGTTTTTGTATCCATTCAGCCAGTCTTTGTCTTTTGGTTGGGGCATTCAACCCATTTACGTTTAAGGTAATTATTGATAAGTATGATCCCATTGCTATTTACTTTATTGTTTTGGGTTCGAGTTTATACACCTTTTTTGTGTCTCCTATCTATAGAATATCCTTTAGCATTTGTTGGAGAGCTGGTGTGGTGGTGCTGAATTCTCTCAGCTTTTGCTTGTCTGTAAAGCTTTTGATTTATCCCTCATATTTGAATGAGATCCTTGCTGGGTACAGTCATCTGGGCTGTAGGTTATTTTCTTTCATCACTTTAAGTATGTCTTGCCATTCCCTCCTGGCCTAAAGAGTTTCTATTGAAAGATCAGATGTTATCCTTATGGGAATCCCCTTGTGTGTTATTTGTTGTTTTTCCCTTGCTGCTTTTAATATTTGTTCTTTGTGTTTGACCTTTGTTAATTTGATTAATATGTGTCTTGGGGTGTTTTGCCTTGGGTTTATCCTGTTTGGGACTCTCTGGGTTTCTTCAACTTGGGTGATTATTTCCTTCCCCATTTTAGGGAAGTTTTCAACTATTATCTCCTCAAGTATTTTCTCATGGTCTTTCTTTTTGTCTTCTTCTTCTGAGAGTCCTATGATTCGAATGTTGTGGCATTTAATATTGTCCTGGAGGTCTCTGAGATTGTCCTCATTTCTCTTAATTCGGTTTTTTCCCCCTCTCTGATTCATTTATTTCTACCATTCTATCTTCTACTTCACTAATCCTATCTTCTTCCTCCATTATTCTATTTGTTGCCTCCAGAGTGTTTTTGATCTCATTTATTGCATTATTCATTATATATTGACTCTTTTTTATTTCTTCTAGGTCCTCCTTAAACCTTGCTTGCATTTTCTCAACCCTTGTCTCCAGGCTATTTATCTGTGATTCCATTTTTATTTTAAAATTTTGGATCATTTTCACTATCATTATTTGGAATTCTTTATCAGGTAGATTCCATATCTTCCTCTTTGGTTTGGTGGGCATTTATCTTGTTCCTTTACCTGCTGAGTATTCCTCTGTCTCTTCATCTTGTTTATATGGCTGAGTTTGGGGTGGCCTTTCTGTATTCTGGCAGTTTGTGGAGTTCTCTTTATTATGGAGTTTCCTCATTGTGGGTGGGGTTATATTGGTGGCTTGTTAAGGTTTCTTGGTTAGGGAAGCTTATGTTGGTGTTCTGGTGGGTGGAGCTGGATTTCTTCTCTCTGGAGTGCAATGAAGTGTCTAGTAATGAGTTATGAGATGTCAGTTGTTTTGGACTAACTTTGGGTAGCCTGTATATTGAAACTCAGGGGTGTATTCCTGTGTTGCTGGAGAATTTGCGTGGTATGTCTTGCTTTGGAACTTGTTGGCCCTTGGGTGGTGCTTGGTTTCAGTGTAGGTATGGAGGCGTTTGATGAGCTCCTATTGATTAATGTTCCCTGGAGTCAGGAGTTCTCTGATGTTCTCAGGATTTGGACTTAAGCCTCCTGCTTCTGGTTTTCAGTCTTATTTTTACAGTAGTCTCAAGACTTCTCCTTCTATACAGCACCATTGATAAAACCTCTAGGTTAAAGATGAAAAGTTTCTCCACAATGAGGGACACCCAGAGAGATTCACAGAGTTACATGGAGAAGAGAAGAGGGAGGAGGGAGTTAGAGGTGACCTGAATGAGATGAGGTTGAATCCAAAGAGGAGAGAGCAAGCTAGCCAGTAATCACTTCCTTATGAAATATGAAATCCAAATGAAATGTGCTCCACAGTCTGCACCACTCAGAGATGTTCATGGAGTTATACAGAGAAGAGAAGAGGGAGGAAGGAGACAGAGGTGGCCAGGAGGATAAAAGGTGGGGATGAAAAGGAGAGGGACAGATCCAACCAGTAATCAGTTCCCTAAGCGTTCTCCACCATCTGGAACATACAGAGATTCAGAGAGTTGGGTAGAGAAGTGAAGAGGGAGGGGAGGAGACAGAGGCGACCTGGTGGAGAAAAAGGAGAGTCCAAAGGGGGAGAGTGGAGAAGGCAATGGCACCCCACTCCAGTACTCTTGCCTGGAAAACCCCATTGGTAGAGGAGCCTGGTAGGCTGCAGTCCATGGGGTCGCAAAGAGTCAGACACAACTGAGCGACTTCACTTTCACTTTTCACTTTCATGCATTGGAGAAGGAAATGGCAACCCACTCCAGTGTTCTTGCCTGGAGAATCCCAGGGACGGGGGAGCCTGGTGGGCTGCCGTCTGTGGGGTCACACAGAATCGGACACGATTGAAGTGACTTAGCAGCAGCAAAGGGGGAGAGAGCAGTCAAGCCAGTAATCTTGCTCCCAAGTAAAAATGGGTACTGAAGATTGGGTTCTTAAAGGTACAGAATTGATAACAAATACCAAAAAGCAAAGATTAAAATTCTAGAGTAGAGGTTGGATTTTCAAAATACAATATTAAAAGAAGAAGAAAAACAAAGTCACAAAAATTATTAAAATATATATATATGAAATTTGCTTTAAAAATAGTCTTTTTTTTGAAAAGTAATAGTATGTTATAAAAATGAAAATTAAAGGAGTAATAGAGGACTTTAAAGTTAAAAAAAAAAGAAAAGAGTGATCGTAGAAATAGGAAAAAATATATCTAGGACTTTCTCTGCTGGTGGTGTGGGCAGTGTGGGGTCAGTTCATTTTCAGATAGTTCCTTGGTCCGGCTTATATTTCTCAAGATCTATAGGCCCTTCCTACGTAGTCGGTACTAACTACAGGGTTTTAATCTATTGCACCTGTCACTTCCAAGGCGGTTCCCTCGGTTTTAGCTGCTTCTGTTTGCCGGTCTCTTCAGTGTCTGATTTCCACCCTGACACAAGGAGGGGGCGGTGGTTGACACTTTTTTTTTTAAGGCTCACTTGTTCAGTCGCGCTGTGGGGAGGGAGGGATGCTGCAAACAAACAATACTGGCGTGTGCTTACAGTGTCTCAGCCACATTGGGCCTGCCCTCGCTCATGGCGTGTGTGCCCTTCCTGCCCACACAGCTCAGGCTCTAGGTTGCTCCGCTGGTAACCATCTGAGGCCGGCCCTGGGCTGCATGCACCTCCCAGGTCTAAGCCTCTCAGGTTCAGGCACTCAGGTAGTCCTCAGAGGCACAGACTCCGTTGGGCCTGCGTTTTGTGCCCTTCCCAGCTCTGAGCAGCTCAGGTGATGAGGTGTTTGGCAAGTGCAGTCACTGCGACTTATCGCCTGTCCCGTCCCTGCCGCTCGGTTTTCTGGGTGTACAACCGGTGCACCTTCTCAGGCGGATGATGACTGTCTAGAACCCCAAGAAGTCTTAGTTAGCAAAGAAGCCTGCTTGCAGTTTGGTAGATAATGTCTCTCTGGGGCTGTGATTGCCCCCTTCCGGCTTTGGCTGCCTGTCATCGGAGGGGGATGGTCTGCAGCCAGCTGGTTTTGTTCAGCCCTTTGTTCTGTGCGGGCCTGGCAGTGTCTTAGGGCTTTTCGCGTGGTAGATCTCCCACAGTCTGGTTTGCTAGCCCAAATAAGTTCACTCTGATTACCCTTGGGGCATTTAGGCCTGATCCTTACTCTAAGCAATGCAGCCCATGCCTCCCTGCCTAGTCCCCACTTGCTAGTGGCGGGTGCAGGCATCTGTGCTGCTTCTCTGCTGGGGGAGTTACTGTTGGGCTTAATCTGTGGGTTTTAATTATTTACTTATTTTTCCTCCCTATTATGTTGCCCTCTGTGCTTCCAAGGCTCACTACAGACTCAGCAGTGAAAGTGTTTCCTGGTGTTTGGAAACTTCTCTCTTTTTTTTTTTTTTTTTTTTTAACTTCTCTCTTTTTAAGACTCCCTTCCCGGGACGGAGCTCCGTCCCTACCTCTTTTGTCTCTTTTTTTTGTCTTTTATATTTTTCCTACCTCCTTTTGAAGACAATGGGCTGCTTTTCTGGGTGCCTGATGTCCTCTGCCAGCATTCAGAAGTTGTTTTGTGGAATTTACTTAGTGTTTCAATGTTCTTGTGATGAATTTGTGGGGGAGAAAGTGGTCTCCCCATAATATTCCTCCCATCATCATAGGGCTGCCTCCGGAACTCTGCATTCAAATGGGTTCAAATTCACCTGCATTCTCTAGGAGGTGGATCCAAAAAGGCATTGCTGCAATGTATGTCAGAGTGTTCTGCCTATGGTTTTATCTAAGAGTTTTATAGTGTCTGGTCATATGTTTAATCTTTAATACATTCTCAGTTTTTTTTTTTGTATGGTGTTAGAGAATGTTCTAGTTTCATTCTTTTAGATGTAGCTGTACAGTTTTACCAGTACCACTTATGAGGAGACCGTCTTTTCTCCATTGTATTTTCTTGTCTCCTTTGCCATAGCTTAATTGACCATAGATGCCTGGATTTATTTCTGGGCTTTCAATCCTGTTCCATTGGTCTACATTTCTGTTTTTGTGCCAATACAGCACTATTTTGTTTACTGCAGCTTTTTAGTATAACCTGGAGTCAGGGGGCCCATTCCTCCAGCTCCATTTTTATTTTTTAGGATTGCTTTGGCTCTGTGGGGTCTTTGTGTTTTCCTACAAACCATAAAATTTTTTTCTTCTAACTATGAAAAATGCCTTTGTAATTTGATAGGGATTGCACTGAATGGTAAGGAATCTGCCTGCCAATGCAGGAGATGCAGAAGATGCAGGTTTGATCCCTGGGTAGGAAAGATCTCCTGGAACAGGAAATGGCAACCCACTCCAGTATTCTTGCCTGAAAAATTCCAAGGACAGAGGAGCCTGGTAGGCTACAGTCCATGGGATTGCAAAGAGTTGAACATGACTGAGCATTCATGCACACATTGAATCTATAGACTACCTTGAGTAGTACATGAATTCTTCCAGTTCGTGGTATATATGGTATATCTTTGCATCAGTTTGTGGCATCTTTGATATCTTTTATCAGCATCTTATAGTTTTTGGAGTACAGGTCTTCTGCCTCCTTAGGTTTATTCTTTGGTACTTTATTTTTGATGTGATGGTAAATGGGATTCTTTCCTTAATTTCTCTTTCTGACCTTTTAGTATATAGAAATGAAACAGATTTCTGTGTATAAATTTTGTATCCTTTAATTTACCACCTTCACTGATGACCTCTAGTAGTTTTCTGATAGCATCTTTAGAATTTTCAGTGAATAGCATTGTGTCATCTGCAGTGACAGTTTTATTTCTTCTTTTCTAATTTAGATTCTTTTTGTTTTGCTTCTCCAACTGCCATGTCTAGGACTTCCAAAACAATATTGAGTAAAAGTGGCGAGAGTGGACACCCTTGCCTTGTTCCTGATCTTAGAAGAAATGCTTTCAATTTTTAACCAATGAGGATGACATTTGCTGTGGGTTTGTCATATATGGCCCTTTATTATGTTGAGATAGGTGCCCACTTTCTGGAGATTTTTTTTTATCATTAATGGATGTTGAACTTTGTCAAAATCTTTTTCAGCATCTATGGGGAAGATCATATGGTTTTTATTCCTCAACTTATTAATGTGGTATATCAAACTGATTTGCAGATATTGAAAAATCCTTGCATGTCTGGTTTAAATCCCACTTGATTATGGTGTAAGATCCTTTTAATATATTGCTGGATTTCGTTTGGTAGTATTTTGTTGAGGATTTTTGTGTCTATGTTCATCAGATAATATTGACCTGAAATTTTCTCTTTTTGTGATATCTTTGTCTGGTTTTGGTATCGGAGCCTCACAGAATAAGTTTGGGAGTATTTCTTCCTCTCTAGTTTTTTGGAATAGTTTTAGAAGGATCAGTCTTAACTCTTAAAAGTTTAATAGAATTCACCTGTGAAGTCATCTGGTCCTGGACATTTGTTTGTTGGAAGTTTTTAAATCACAATTTCAATTTTATTCCTTATGACTGCTCTGTTCATATTTTGTATTTCTTCCTGGTTCAGTTTTGGAAGATTGTACTTTTCTAAGAATTCATCCATGTTTTCTAGGCTGTCCCTTTTATTGGCAATATAGTGGTATCAGGTGTAACTTCTTTTTCATTTCTAATTTTTATTGGTTTGAATCCTATTTCTTTCTTGATGAGTCTGACTAAAGATTTATCAATTTTATTTATCTTTTCAAAGAACCAGCTTTTAGTTTCATTGATCTTTTCTGTTTTTTGTTTCTATTTCATTTATTTATGCTCTGATCTTTGTGATTTCTTTCCTTCTACTAGACGTCAGGGTAGGTTGTTTGAGATTTTTCTGGTTTCCTGATGTATGCTTGTATCACTATACCCTTCTTAGATTTTGCTGTGTTCCATAGGCTTTGGATTGTTATTTTCATTTGTCTCTAGGTATTTTTAATTTCAATAATCCATTGGTTGTTCAGTAGCATATCATTTACCCTCCATTTGTTTGTGTATTTTCCAGTTTTTTTCTTGTAGTTGTTTTCCAGTCTTATAGAAGAAAAGAAGTCAGAAAAGAAGTTTGATATGATTTTAATTTTCTTAAATATACTGGGACCTGATTTGTGGTCTAGCATGTGATCTATCCTAGAGAATGTTCCACATGCACTTGAATGTGTATTCTCCTGCTTTTAGATGGAATCTCTATAAATATCAGTTACATTCATCTGGTCTAATGTTTCCTTTAAGGTCTGTGTTACCTTGATTTTTCTGTCTGAATGATCTGTCCATTGATGTTAAGTGTGGTGTTGAAGTCCTCCACTACTATTGTGTTATCAATTTTCCTTTTATGGCTGTTAGTATTTGCCATATATATTGAGATGCTCCTGTGTTGGGTGAATATACATTTACAATTATTATATCTTCTTCTTGGATTTCTCCCTTGATCACTATGTAGTGTTCTTCTTTCTCTTAACAGTTTTTTAATTTTGAAGTCTATTGTGCCTGATGAGTATTGCCACTCCAGCTTTCTTTTGATTTCCATTTGCATGGAATACCCTTTACATTCCTTCACTTTCACTCAGTATGTCTCTAGATCTGAGGTGGATCTCTTATAGGAAGTACATATATATATGGGTCTTTTTATCCAGTCACTCTTTTGATTGGAGCATGTAGTCCATTTACATTTAATTACTAATAAGTATGTTCATATTACCATTTTGTTAATTGTTTGGGGCTTGTTTTTTTAGATCTTCCCCTCCCCCTTTCTTCTTTTGTTCTTTACTCTTGTGATTTGATGATTATCTTTAGTGTTGTTTGAACTGCTTTTTCTTTTGTGTGTATGTAGAGGCCTGGCGTGCTGCGGTTCATGGGGTCGCAAAGAGTCGGACACAACTGAGCGACTGATCTGATCTGATCTGATCTGATTTATTGTAGATTTTTGGTTTGTGGTTACCATGAGGTTTTGATATAGCAGTCTAAATATATATATGTGTGTGTATAGACTATATATATATCTAGATATGCTCAGATGCTTAGTCATGTCCAACTCTGTGACCCCATGGGCTGTAGCCTGACAGGCTCCTCTGTCCATGGGCTTCTCCTGGCAAGAATACTGGAGTGGGTTGCCATTTCCTCCTCTAGGGGATCTTCCTGACCCAGGGATTGAAATTGTCTATTTCTCCTGCATTGGCAGGATTCTTTACCACAATGGCAACCCACTCCAGTACTCTTGCCTGGAAAATCCCATGGGCGGAGGAGCCTGGTAGGCTGCAGTCCATGGGGTTGGGAAGAGTTGGACATGACTGAGCGACTTCACTTTCATTTTTCACTTTCATGCATCGGAGAAGGAAATGGCAACCTACTCCAGTGTTCTTGCCTGGACAATCTCAGGGGACGGGGGAGCCTGGTGGGATGCAGTCCATGGGGTCACACAGAGTTGGACACGACTGAAGTGATTTAGCAGCAGCAGCCGTGCCACCTGGATCTATCTATCTATTTAAGCAGTTAAAGGATTAGATCAGATCAGATCAGATCAGTCGCTCAGTCGTGTCCGACTCTTTGCGACCCCATGAACTGCAGCACGCCAGGCCTCCCTGTCCATCACCAGCTCCCGGAGGTCACCCAGACTCATACCCATTGAGTCAGTGATGCCATCCAGCCATCTCATCCGCTGTCGTCCCCTTCTCCTCCTGACCTCAATCCCTCCCAGCATCAGAGTCTTCTCCAATGAGTCAACTCTTCGCATGAGGTGGCCAAAATACTGGAGTTTCAGCTTTAGCATCATTCCTTCCAAAGAAATTCCAGGATTGATCTCCTTCAGAATGGACTGGTTGGATCTTCTTGCAGTCCAAGGGACTCTCAAGAGTCTTCTCCAACACCACAGTTCAAAAGCATCAATTCTTCGGCTCTCAGCCTTCTTCACAGTCCAGCTCTCACATCCATACATGACCACAGGAAAGACCATAGCCTTGACTAGGCGAACCTTTGTTGGTAAAGTAATGTCTCTGCTTTTGAATATGCTATCTAGGTTGGTCATAACTTTCCTTCCAAGGAGTAAGCGTCTTTTAATTTCATGGCTGCAGTCACCATCTGCAGTGATTTTGGAGCCCAGAAAAACAAAGTCTGACACTGTTTCCACTGTTTCCCCATCTATTTCCCATGTAGTGATGGGACCAGATGCCATGATCTTCGTTTTCTGAATGTTGAGCTTTAAGCCAACCTTTTCACTCTCCACTTTCACTTTCATCAAGAGGCTTTTTAGCCCCTCTTCACTTTCTGCCATAAGAGTGGTGTCATCTGCATATCTGAAGTTATTGATATTTCTCCCAGCAATCTTGATTCCAACTTGTGTTTCTTCCAGTCCAGCATTTCTCATGATGTACTCTGCATATAAGTTAAATAAACATGGTGACAATATGCAGCCTTGACGTACTCCTTTTCCTATTTGGAACCAGTCTGTTGTTCCATGACCAGTTCTAACTGTTGCTTCCTGACCTGCATACAGATTTCTTAAGAGGCAGATCAGGTGGTCTGGTATTCCCATCTCTTTCAGAATTTTCCATAGTTTATTGTGATCTACACAGTCAAAGGCTTTGGCATAGTCAATAAAGCAGAAATAGATGTTTTTCTGGAACTCTCTTGCTTTTTCCATGATCCAGCGGATGTTGGCAATTTGATTTCTGGTTCCTCTGCCTTTTCTAAAACCAGCTTGAACATCAGGAAGTTCACGGTTCACATATTGCTGAAGCCTGGCTTGGAGAATTTTGAGCATTACTTTACTAGCGTGTGAGATGAGTGCAATTGTTCGGTAGTTTGAGCATTCTTTGGCAAGTTAAAGGATATATAAAACAATTAGATGTAAAATATGATAGTGAAAACAGTAATCATTTTAATTGTTTTGTGTATCATCTCAATTGTTTTATGTATCCCTTAACTGCTTACTGTGGATCTTGATGATTTTGCTACTTTTGTCTTTAACTTCCCTAGTAGTTTTGTTTGTGGATGATTTCATACCTTTACTGTATATTTGCTTTTAATGAAAAGCTTTTCATAACTTTCTTGTTTCTAATTCCTTAACATTTGTTGTAAAACTGGTTTATTGATGCTCAAATTTTAGCTTTTGCTTGTCTGTAGTTTCTGATCTCTCCAAATCTGAATGAGATCCTTTCTGGGTAGAGGTTGCAGGTCTCCCCCTTTGACCACTTTAAATATATCATGCCACTCCCTTCTGGCCTGCAGTTTCTTCTATTGAAATATCAACTAATAGCTTTATGGGAGTTCCCTTGTATGTTATTTGTTGCTCTCCCCCTGCTGCTGTTAATATTCTTTCTAATTTTTGTCATTTCCTAAAATTTCTTTCATCTCTAAAATTGTAGTCAAAACTATCAACATAAACCTCAAGTTAGTAATCACCAAGGAAACAGTTATTAGCAAAATACTTGTAACAAATTTAAAATTGTCTCTGTTCACATGATGGTGCTTCTCTCTTCCATTTCTTGGCTTTACAGCTCCTGCCCCAAACCAGTGAAAAGCCAAAAGATGTGAAAAAATGACAAAAGTATTTTTGAGCAGGTTTAGGTGTTCAAGTGTTAAATAGGATGAGAAGATTGAAGGGATGATGTTTCTTAGGTCATCTAAAATTGCTTTTCTAACCTGATCCAATAGCCATTTCATCATGTCTTTTAATGTTCTATGCACAAAACATATATAGGCCAATAGGTGAATAATTTTCATTAGTTAAAAAAAAATGCAAAAGATGGTTCCATTTATTGATGCCTGTGACTCTTTGTGACCCTATGGACTGTAGCCTGCCAGGCTCCTCTGTCCATGGAATTCTCTAGACAAGAATACTGGAGTGGGTTGCCATTTTCTCCTCCAGTTAATATGCAATAATTTACTTCAAAACACTTTAACATATACTTTGTGATGTATGTGTATATGTATGTTGTTGTTCAGTTGTTAAGTCGTGTCCAACTCTTTGTGACTCCATGGACTGTACATAGCATCCTAGGCCTCCCTATCCCTTATTATCTCCTGGATTTTGCTCAAGTTCATGTTCATTGAATCAGTGATGCTATCCAACTATCTCTTCTTCTGCTGTCCTCTTCTCCTTTTGCTTTCAATCTTTCCCAGCATCAGGCTCTTTTCCAGTGAGTCAACTCTTCACATCAGGTGGCCAGAGTATTGGAGCTTCAGCAACAGTCCCTCCAATGAGTATTCAGGATTGATTTCCTTTAAGATCGACTGGTTTAATCTTCTTGCTGTCCAAGGGACTCTCAAGAGAGTATATATACATGTATATATAGACTATACCTGTTTAATCTTACTGTGGGGGTAGGACAGATAGGATTTGAAGGACCCCAATCTGGTGGCTTTAAACATTGCTATCTAAATCTGTATCACTGTTAATCAGCAGAAAGGATGTTAGTAACTTTTCATTAGTGAATGGAGCTTGAAAGATCAGTGGTTGTCTAGAAAGGCTGAGAGGGAATATGCATGAGGTAAAAGAATATGGCAGATCCTGCAAGCTCAGGACTTTTAATTAGTACTGTAGGTGTAGAGTTTTGGGGGTTTGCCTTCCCCCAAACCACCCATTTAGGACTGTGCTTCCTGATCTAATCAGCTTACCTAATCCTGCCTTTAGAATATCACTGTGGTCCTACCTGCTGTGAGACAAATCACAATCCCACAGACACCTTGATGGTTTTGAGAAGGAACTTCCTCAAGCTTTCCAGAGACCGTTCATGTGAGTTAATGTTTGTTCATGTGAAAGAACTGTTTTAGATTTGCTTTTATTATAATATACCACCAGGTAGTGAAGTTATGCAAGAGGAAACATATAGCCTTACCTTCCAGTAAAGGTTTGTGGCTATCTACCAAATGAACATGTGACTAGTGACTAAACTGGCCTAAAACAGACCACAGTGGTGAGGAAAAGGAAACATAACTTTATGCCCATGCACCTTCATGCCATGGAGAGGGTCATATTTGATCCCTGAGACCTTCCCTTAATGTAGTCCCTACTGAGCACCTCTTTAAGATCAGTAGGTAGATATGTACTGATTTAAAGAGGCTGGAGACAAAGCAGTCTAGTTGTTGTAAAGGTCATCACCCTCTGGCAGTGTAGCTAACAAAATAAGAGTTAACAATGTTCTGTCACTTCTAATTAAAACTTGATTACTTAGAGGCTTTCAGTTTGCTAATGATTTTGCTCAAGTTAAATATAAATAAAAAAAGGAAAAGCTAGCAAAACTGAATTCCTGCTCTAAATTTTAAAGAAACCTATTCTGTATGCCTGTTCAGAGGAAGATGGTTAAGTGAAGAATGACTGGAAAATTCAAGAATCAATCTAAGTGCAGTTATAACATAGGAGAAACCTAAAAGTAAAACTATGTCAAACACATTTTATTTGGTGTTTTCATGCTAGGTCAATCTAAACAACAACAACAAAGACCCAGTTGGAACAGATTTTCTTTTAATATGACTATGTGTACATGGACAACTGAGAACAGGGAAAACCCCCAAATTAATGGTTTAACAAATTACAGCTGTTACTAAAGATGGTATGTTGGAATTTTAAGGAAACAGTCCAATAAATGAACAGCCCCTCATTCAATGTAATTAACCAACCCCTCTTTTAATAAAAAAACACTCTAGTGGCAGAAGTTTATCATTTTTTAAAAATACTCCATAATAAAACATGTGTTTCCTCAATGTTCTCTCTCCTTCAGTATTTAGTTACTAACAGTCTCTCAAATGGTAAAATAAAATTGAATTTATATCATTAAATGAAAGTGCAAGTTTGTATAGCCAAGCTCAGCAGCGGACGTGAAGGGTGAAAGCTGATGGATGTCACCCAGAACAAGGACCTTCATGAAGGTGTCCTGCAGTGTCCTGGGTGCCAAACACGGTCAACATTCCATCGTTTTTTTCATTGCTCTTAAACGAGCAAAACCAAAATTTTTTTTTTTTTAATTTAAAGAAATAGTAAATCTTTATTCCCTCGCACATAATTTGAGATCCGGTAAGGCAAAGATATGTCCCACCATCACTGGGGACAGCAGCAATAAACAGACTTCAGAAATAGCCCTGAATTATCAGCAACATTCTCTCACGGTAATATAAGGAATGCATCTCATAAATCAAATCTGCAATGTTATCACATTGTTCTAATTTATTTGTTTAGTTTCTCTGAAAAAACTTTATAAATACATTATTTAAGAGGACAGTAAATTATTTTCTTGCTCTAGAAAAAATAATTTTTTTTCACATTTTAAAACTTGAGTACGCTTTAGCAAAAAGATGCAAGAAGAATGGGACAGCGGGGTTTGCAGAATGTCCATGTACAAGTTGCATTTACAGGAACCTGGTAATCTGCCTCTACAAACAGAGCTCTTTGCAATAATATTTTAACAAACAGGCTTAAACACCTCTCCTACTGACGCTACCTGTGGAACCAAGAGGTACTTATATTTTCAAGTATTATATTGTAAAAGGTAAAAATTTCTGTGTCAATTTTACATGTTAGCATTTAAAGACCAAAATATCTATGTGAAAAATCATGCCTACTCAGCCTATTTTTGATAGCCAAATGGTCTCATCTTTTAAAGAATGCAGAAAAATATTGATTTCCTAAGAAGGAGCACACTGGAAAAAGCCATTTTAAAGTACTGAAGAACAAGGAGCATTTTTTTTCTTTCTCTACTGGCGAAAATTATTAGAAAAGCTTTCCAGTCTGTTGTCTTTAGCTAGTTTTAATAAAATCTTTTCAAAATGATGGTCAAGAAATCTTTAGAAAACTTGAGGAAGGGAAGATGCTCCTTTGCAGCATGGAAGGAATTCCATTAACTGTAGAAATTCTTTCTAAATTTCTGCTTTGGTTCTTCAGAAGAAATGCTCATATAACTTCTATATTAGGAGACAAGAAAGAACAGATTAATATGACATTTACCTAAAGCCTTAGAAAAATACTACAGTAATATCATTATGTTCCTAAAACTTTACCATGCTTCTTATACACTGTCTTACATACGAACAGGCAATTTGATCAGCATCGCTGGTCTTCTAAGTGAATTCTAGCACTAATAGGAAAACACATGTCCTTTCTTTAACTTAGGCTATATATCATTTGCTTTTTCAAACTGTGTTAAGTCAATTGTACTTTGAGATTAGAAACTTTACATTCATTGGTCTTGAATCCTCAGTACCTGATGCTTCAGGCTCCAGTCATATGTTGAAGCTGAAATACATGATGGTTGTTGATAAGTAGCCATGAACAAAAACAACCCCTAACACCACCTACTAATGCAGACACTGGACTATGTCCCGAGAAAAGAGTGGGGATGAAATGACAGGTAAATCATTAAATCACCTTTAGATCAAAAGGTATTTAAAACCTGGCCAATGAAACAGAAAGTCATCTGAACATTCCTTCCATCCCTGTGAATCTGTGACATGACAAAGTAGGAAGCTGTACCAGGAGTGTTACCATCAACACATAGGTAATCAGATTGTTCTCAAAGGCTTAATTTAACAGAATGTCAAGTGTTAATAGCTTTCATTTACAGTGGACCTTCTTCCTTTCACAATCTAAAAAAGCAGATCACTAAAGCAAATTTACAGGCCCAAGGTCAGAATCTTAGAAGAGGAGAAAGACTACTAGCTTCATTTGTATAAAGGTTCAAAATTGGCTTTTTCAACCAGTTTTTAACTGGAAAATATTTGTTAGATCTAATATATTTATATCTAAAAATATTTGTTGCAGTCTAATACAAAACAATTTGACCACAAGTAATGCTTTACTGACTCATCTAAACATCCTGAATTTCCCTGGCGCTGTTACGACAGTATAAAGAGATGCTGGGCAATATGTGAAAATGGGGTGCTGGGAGAGAGAGTTGATAGAATTCCAAGAGGTTTGAAAACAGATGAAGCTGGATTATCCAATTTGTTCTGGAGCCTGATGAGATTGTGCTGTTGAGTCACTAGGAGCACTGAGTTGGCAATTTTTTATGTTGTTATTTCTCTGGGTCCTGTAAAGCTATTGTTCTTTTTGCACAATGACTTCAGCTTAACTGTAAGTCCCAGAGGGTCTAAGAGAGTCAACAGCTGCAGTCACTCAACTAGGAATGGAAGGCCCCTGGGCTCAGTATACTCCTAGACTGGTCCTGTTACCTAAATCATTATCTCATTACATGTAAAAAGGACAATAATGTATTATCCCAGGTTGCTGTGCCAAATAAGAGAAAAATCATGGGAGAACATGCTGAAAGTGAAAAAAGTGACTATTAGTTGCTCAGTCATGTCCAATTCTTTGCAACCCTATCGACTGCAGCCCGCCAGGCTCCTCTGTCCATAGGGTTCTCCAGACAAGAAAACAGGAGTGGATAGCCATTCCCTTCTCCAGGGGATCTTCCCAACCCAGGGATTGAATCTGTGTCTCCTGCATTGCAGCGGGATTCTTTACCATCTGAGCCACCTGTTGGCAGTCTTCAACTATCTTTAGAACTGAGAAAGATGGAATAGAAACCAAACAAACCTTGTCTCCGGTGGACAGAACCTGGTTCACTGGCCACTCAGTTATGGTTAAGTTTTTGTCTTATTATAAAGCATGTTCTGACCAGCAGTGTCTGGACAATGCATGTTGCTCTGTGAGGGGAGGCCCACAGATATCCACAGGTGTTGCAGACTGAATTTCTACACTGAGTGGGAGAATAAGAGGGGCCCTAGAAGTTGCCCAACACAACTCAAAATTCAATTTCTATGACCCATAGAGTCTTTTCCATGAGGCGTATCTGGTCCCTTGAAGGACAAAGTATGCCAAAGTCATACAGCACAAGGTCCACTCCCTCTTAAGTGTCAGTCACTCAGTCATGTCTGACTTTGCGATTCCATGGACCGAAGCACACCAGGCTCCTCTGTCCATGGGATTCTTCAGGCAAGAATACTGGAGTGGGTTGCCATTCCCTTCTCCTTCCCTCTTCGGTGTCACTTATTTCTGACGTTTACTGAAGGGAGTTTGAGGCAAGCTTACCTGCTGTCTGTTGTGTCTGAACACCATCTACCTGAGGCAGGGGTCCAAGTGTCCCTTCATCGTCAAAGGCCAAAATTGGATTCAAAGGAATATCTGGATTCTCACTGTTGGTGACATCTAGTCTGGATGGTTTAGATCCAATAGGTAAGTTTATAATTTCTTCAAAATTTTCCTTCTGAACTGCTATTCCATTTTCACTTGGTTGTTTTTCCAAACTGGGAGTACTAGGGAGTTCGAAAAACCAAAATTAAAGGAGTTAGTATTAAAACTGGAAAACATTTTTAGGACAACCCAAAACTTTTATAATAAATCAGAATGACATCATTTTTAATAAAAATGATGAGTTCCAACATAGTTATACTTTATTTTTTAAAAATCTGTTTTTAAACTTAATAAAATGGAACAATTTATCAATTAGAATAGATCATTATCAATAATTCTACATACATTTAACAATTTCTACTGCAGACATTTTACATCCCTTTGTCTGATAAAAATAGCCCTTATTAGGATCTTTGCTTCAAGGATGAGGGGATTATAACTTGGGGGTGAGGAGGATAATTTGTACAAGCTGCGTAAGTACTGAGAGACCCTCTGCATTCCAGACTGGCTACATGATTTCTGGTCCTATGTTTTTCTCATAATGCTGTTTTGTATACTGCCTTATATTCAAATTCTTCCTGGCTATCTCTAGCTTCCTCAAACATGAACATAATTGTATAGGTTAATTGCTCTAGACCAACCTTCTCATCTTTGCCCCTTAACTCTGCCTCTGACCCTACCTCGATTCTTATCAATTCATGCTTAATAGCTTGGATTTTTGAGATACATTCAGTTGGCCATGAAATCCTTAATTTTCTACCTGTAATTTCTTTTAGGTTTTTTGCTCCCTCTATACACTCCATAACCAAACCAGCAGCCCTTTTTAGGTTATATGTTCATTATTATGCTTTACAATGTGACAAAGCAATGCCTGTGCATCAAATGGATGCTAGATTAATTTTACTGATTTTATCTGACTGCAGCAGTAAACATATTTGCAAGCTTCATGATTTGTTCAGTGCTCATAAGAAAATGACCCTGCTTGACGGGAGTTAGTCTTCAAATGGAAAATGAGGCAAAAATTGTGAATGTTTTAACTTTTAATATACATTATTAACTGAATTTTAACTTTTGATATACATTATTAACTGAATGTTTAGCTATAGACAGGTCTATGGAAGAGATCAGAAAATCAGGTCTCTGTCGGTGATGCCAGCAACTTGAACTTTAATAAGTTAGTCTTTTTTCCATCTCCTTCCCAAATGGTGAAAATGAAGCTAGTATACATCCGCTCTTTCCACTGTCCCCCTCCCAGTTTTTTTTTTTTTTTTTTTTTTTAAGGAATCTTTGCTTCTCTGCCCCTGCATTGAGGATGTAGTTTATTTTCCTCAGTCAGTGAGATATATTGACTTTGTGGAACATATTCTAAAGCATTTCTGATATGGATATTTTGGTACATTTTTTGTTAACTATTAAACCTCTTCTTTTAGAAGAAAAATAAAGATGCCTGACCTAACTGCATCACAAGGCACTGCAGGGTACAGTGAAAATATTATTTGAAAGAGTGCTGTGGAAAAGAACATAAAATTATTATACAGATTCAGACTATGATGGTGTGGTGCTTTCCTACTATTGTACCATGGAACTGAGAGGAAGCTTGGCATCACAGTCTACATGAGTGTGCATGCATGCACACACACTGAATGCCTGCCAACTTATTCTTTCCCAATACGAGTAGGCTTTCTGTAACCAGGGAGAGTTTGGGTTCTTATCCCACAGAGATTTTTTAAGTACAAGTTTTGGCAAAAGAAGAATACATCTTCAAAGCCCTCGTTCCTTGGTGGGTGTCAACTCTGTCACCTTCCAGGCCTGCGTGTGCTGACAAGCTATAATGGCACACCAACCCCAGGTTTGACTCAACGCTGACTTCCACTACTACCCAACCCCTCCACCCAGTCTTGTTAACAATTAGAGGAATAATCATACCATACGCTTTGGATGACCAATTATTAAATGTTCAGAGGACACAGTGATATGCAAAACTATAAAACTGAAGTTCAAGGTGCTGAAGATATGTTTTGGGTTCTTATAGAATGATTGATCACTTGCTGATTTTAACCACTGAAGAGAGTCAGCTAATGTATAAGCTAATTTTATTCCCTGGAGAGAATTATCAGTGGCTTAAAAAACTTATTCCTTGTTATAATAATGGGGCACTTTTTGCAGTACCTTTTATAGGAGTTGGAAATGAATGTTTTATTTGAAAATTAATTTAAAAATGAAATATTAATATGTCTCAGATAATTTTGAAAATTTATTCAACATAATCAAAAGCTTATTGTTAAGGTATCTCTTCAGAAAATTGGTTTTTTTTTAGAATTGTAAGTGGGCAAAATAAAAAATGTTTACTGTCCCAGAAAGATATACAAAGATACCCTATAACACCTTAGGATGACTTGTCTTTTCATTGTTGCCAATACTATAAAACATATGTGGTATGTGTTTTTAGATTAAGAATTTATATATATCAACCATTATGCCATATACCTTAAACTTACACAGTGCTATATGTCAATCACATCTCAATATAACTGGGAAGAAAAAAGATCTTAGATCTTAAGACATAATGTTCTATCAAAAGAAAATTAATCTGAGGAGCTTCAATTCTCTTATGGTTTCTAAGGCTGGCATTAGAGACAGAACTTTTTTCATGTTTGAGACAGCACTGTTAAAATCCTGTCAATATAAACGCATGGGAAGATAAAGGCAATCTTCCCTCAACCCACACTTCTTAACTATTGTTAGCAAACATTTGTTTCCTCATAGGAAGTCCTACTACTGGTATAAGAAATACTGGCATCTAAATTACTTTTACTAAGGAACAAACCTGTGACTCATCATAATATTATCTACAGTAGAAATACAGCTGTTATATACCATCAAAGTGTGTGAAGATGGTCCAGGATCATGCCAAAGATATATAAAGGAAAGTAACAAATTATTCCCTGTAATTTGATTTAATAGCCACACAAAAACCTCACCATCATATATAGCAGTTCAAGAAAAGACATTTTCCTTTTCTCAGATTACAAAATTACTACCTCTAACCAAAATAATGAACCTAAATATAATAAATCTGCATGTTAAAACTCTGAAATTCTGTCTGACTCCATCAGAAAATTCTGGTGGGATTTGGTGGAGCCAAGGGTGGTGGTGGGGGAGGGGATGGTTAGACAAAAACTGTTGTGCTTTGCTCTAATGTGCTAAGAAAAGCCCCAGTTGTCTAACTCACCTGTCCACAGTCACTTTTGATTGGTGAGAAGTAACCACATGGGTGCTGGCCTCTGGTTCCTCTGATCCTGGAGAGTCTGTCATATTTGGAAGTGTAGATACTGCTGGACATAGCAAAGATGATGGGATAAAGGGTTACTACTACTCTACTATCAAACCCAAAGCCCAGCAGCCAGAATGCTTGGATTTATGTCCTGGCTCTGCCAATTACCAGCTCTGTGACCTTGGGCAAGTCATAAATGGTCTGTGCCTTGGTTTCCTCATGGATAATAGTACCTACCTCATAGGCTACTGTGAGAAGTACATGTACTTAGAACACTTGTACTTAGTAAGAGTACTTAGAACACTGCATGGCACATTGTAAGGGTGGAAACTAGGGCTGCTACTATTTTTGCCTGCACCCAATTGATTTTGGGCAAAATATGTAATACTGAAATCGCAGCAATTGATGAAGACAGTAGTATGCTGACTTGGCCAAGCTGATGCTGAACAAATGATTACTGAAGGATTTGGAGCGAATAATCATGAAATACCCGAAGTGGTGAAAAGTGGTTTTACCCTATTTGGTAAAACTCAGTTTAGTTCTAGTCACACTTAAGAATGGTATGGATTACATACATGGAAGGCCAGTGAATTGTACCTAACTATGCTACCTAGTCATTCAATGCTCCCTGTTGGAGTCTAGCGTAAACCAACAGTATTGATTTTAAAATCAATGTAGTGACTTTAAAATCTGGGCCAGGTTTATATAGAGTCAGGGTTTTATAGAGTTTATATAGAGTTATATAGTTTCAGTTTATATAGAGTTATATAGTTTCAGGGACCTTTGTGGCAGTTTATGGTTTCAGCTTGATGTCAGGGAATAAGTGAAATAATTCCAAAGAAGTGTTATTTCACAGCCTAGTACAAATTGAATAAAATGGCCAGATGTACAAAGAACTTAGTAACTGAAGCAAAGAAGAGATTGATAAGAGCTGTCAAAATTTACAAAGTTGGTAACATAGCTTCTGAGAAGACTTCTGATAGGTCTCCAAATTCACCTGCCACCCTAGCCTAGAATTCTCTTTGGAGCACAGGTAATACTATTTAGCCCTCAACCACATAAGAGACTGGGAGAAGAGGAACATGTGTTAGATAATCCTCAGGCCTCTTTCTAGCAGTATTAAATCAAACTGATTGTTAGTGATGATTAACACAGGTATGATGACCGACAAGTTTCACCTTCCCTCTCACCATTGTTCGTTCCAGAAGTGAGGTAAAAAGAATATCAAAAGAATTGATAGGGAAATAGCAGAAAGAAGAAAGACTGGGGAAAAAAACAAACAAACTAGCAGCTGTTTGTTTGGCTCTGCACAGTCTACAGCATCAGTTCCTCAAATCCTGAATTGGTACAATTTACACCCTAAAATGTGCATTCTGATCACTCACTGGGTGCCACACCTGCTTCAAGCCTGCATCTATTACAACATTCCTGGAGACAACCTGTTAAAAATACAGTGGGGTTAACAGGCAACCATTAAGGCTGTTTTCCAAACAAATATAATTAGGGCATCTTTAAAAGGGCATGGGACTTCCCTGGTGGTCCAGTGACTGGGAGACTCCATGCTCTCAAGGTAGGGGGCCTGGGTTCAATTTCTGGTCAGGGAACGAGATCTCACATGATACGACTGGGAATTCAAATACTGCAACTAAAGATCTTGCCAAATACAACTAAGATCTGGTGCAGCCAAACAAATATTTTAAAAGAGCATGAAAACACCATTAAGAATGGATCATGACCTAAACGACCTAGGAAAGCCTCTACTAAAGTAAAACCAAATCCCTAAACCCCAAAATTCACATTTGAAAATCCCTAGAGTTTATAGAGACTGTTCTTTTCTGTAAATCATTTCATTGGTCTTAAAAAAACAAACAAACAACAGCAAAAGAAACTGAGGTATCTCTGGTCCTTTCTCTTCATATTGATATTGCAGATGATGAAAGAAGAAAACTGAATAATGTACTATTGACCAACCAGCCTTCTGTAAAATTATGAAGTTTCATTTACATCAAATTTGATTTAAAATCACCAAGAAATTAATCACCTCTGGCCAAAGCCTATGGCATATGAACAATTTTCTAATGAAATTTCAACAATTTTCAAATTTTAACTGTCTTCTGAAGTCAGAACTTAAATAACATTTAAATCCTTTTCTGAGAACTGCTGTAAGTACAGAAAGTTTAATGTCCTTAATAGCAAATATAAATACAGGTTCCTTTAGCAGATGGCGACACTGTTAGTCCTATAGTCGTGTCCGACTCTTTTGTGACCCCATGGGCTATCCATGGAATTCTCCAGGTAAGAATACTGAAGTGGGTTGCCATTTCCTTCTCCAAGGGATCTTTCCGACCCAAGGATCAAACCCAAGTCTCCAAATGATATTTAATTATATATTCAAAGAAAATTAATTTTAATGTGTGTATATACTGGAGAAGGAAATGGCAACCCACTCCAGTATTTTTGCCAGGAAAATCCCATGACAGAGGAGCCTGGTGGGTTATAGGCCATGGGGTCACAAGAGTTGTGCATGACTTAGCAACTAAACCATCCACCGGTATACATACCTATAAAGGCATATATATCAGATATGGACATACAAATATATACATAATAGAAGAAGTATATGATATAAAATGACTTAAGATATCAACTCCACTAGAATATAACCAAATATGAAAAAATCTGCTAGAAATGCTAGAGATTTTTAGATAAATGGAATTTACTTGTATTAGATGAGATACACCTAAGCTTCTGTGAATGAATAAGTTTTGTTTATTTTAAAATCAATGCTTATCTTGACCTCTAGAGTCAATTCAAAAATTCTGCATTTGAATTGAGTTCACTGAAATACATACCTGTTCCTCCAGGGGGAGTTCCTTTGGTTATATCTCCATTTCTCTGATCAACAGTTTTCTAGCCAAGAAAAAAAGAATTTTCAATGTTAAAATTACATGTTAAAAAAAAACCAAAAACATTCAGAATAGTTAAAAAAATGGCCATCTCAATACCTTATCTGAAGCTTCTGTTCTTCTGGTTCTTTTCATAATCTCCTCAAGTCGCTACAAGAAAGGAAGAATTGAGCAAACAGATCTGATAAAGGAAGAAAGCTAGCCTGGTGCATTTCACTGACTAAGCAAATAGCAGGGCACCTGAACACGTCTATTATTTTAGGAAAATATTATCTTTGTCTTAATTGGAGTTATTAAAAAAAGTTAACTGTAAAGAACCTGCCGGCCAATGCAGGAGACATAAGAGACACAGGTTCAATCCCTGAGTTGGGAAGATCCCCTAGAGGAGGAAATGGCAACCCACTCCAGTATTCTTGCCTCCAGAACCCTGTGGGCAGAGGAGCCTGGAGGGCTACAGCCCATAGGGTCCGACAAGAGTCAGACACAGCAACTTGGCACAGCGCGCACACAAACGTTGCAACTGGCTTAGGCCACGTGAATTGGAAGTAACTGCTTTTGGTGAGGACTGAAACACCAAGACTGATTTCTTTGGAGGAGAATATTAATACTGAGCTATTTTAGAGAACCTAGAATAGGAAGACACATTTGTTTTCTGAATGTGGTGAGCCGGTCTCTCCATCTTTAGCCTGCTTCATTCTAGGAAGAATCAGAGCAGTGAATGTCCCAAATACCTTCTTCCTCTCCAGGCGCTCTTGCTCTTCTTTCTGGAAATGCTTCTCCCGCTCCTGCCGGACCCTCTCCGCTTCTTCCCGAACACGAGCTTCTTCTTCCTTCTGAAAATGAGAAGTTGGCATTGGCTTCATAGGGACAAGCTGGCTTTGCCCACTGCCCCGAAATCCCGGGGCACAGGACGCAAGGACTAGGATGGCGCGCAGGAGACTCAGAGCGCTCCTCACCACACGCTAGACACCTTGTTCTGCTCATCTGAGCTGCCCCTCGCGCCATCCTGAGCCAGGGCTGCGCCGCCGACCTGCTTCCCAGCCCGAGCCCGACCCGCTACCTGTTTCCGGATGCGCTCCATCTCCTCCCGCTCGCGCCGGGCCCGCTCCTCCTCCTGCCGCCGCAGCTGCTCTTCCCGCTCCCGGGCTAGCTCAGCTTCCAGCTGGCGGGCCTCCTCCTCTCGGCGGCTTCTCTCTTCAGCTACCTTCTGGGCCAATTCTTCTCGCTTTTGTCTGGAAGAAAGACCAATCGAGACAAGAGAAAGTGAGGGGAGTTCCTTGGCGAGGCTGGAGCTTGCGGTTATCTCAAGGACGGTTTGTTGGGAGGTCTGCCACAGTCTCCACTTGGATACATGTGAAGCCACTCTCTCCCCCCCACCTCATGTTGCCTCGTGGGAAACAGAAGCAAGAAGCAAAATGTAACCACTCATATTCTGAGGGCAGCTTGTTTTTCTGTTTTAAGGATCTGCAATATAACTATCTTTAAAGGCTCAGACTTGTTTAATCCAATAATGTTAACTTTTTAGTAAGAAATTTAACACTCCCCTCCCAGTTTCTGTAAATAAATAAAGGTTATAACGTTCTGCTGCAGGACAGGGGAAGATGGACCATGTAAGCTCCCTATTGGGACCAAGGGTAGGGCATGTCCAAGATGGCGGCCCAGCATACTTTGCTGAGAGGCAGTTCTGCCTATTTGAAGAACAACTATATTAACATTAGCCTTATTGGCTCCAGAAGGAGGCCAACTAAGCAAAGTGCCCCTGGCATACTGTCTGGCAGGCAGTCATGGGACGCTTTATCTCCCAGCAGCTACCCTATGAGAGGAATTCTATCTGGAAAGAAGAAAAGATGAACTTTTATTACACAGCTTTAAAGAGATAATGAGGAAACATGGAGATGAGTGAGATGTTGGATTAAAAAAAACCAGACTGTACAACTGTACCTATATGGTGGTTACAATCATGAAAATGTGTGTCTGTATATAGGCATGTGTATACACCCACACACGGTTCAGAGACTGGAAAGGGTGAATAAAAATGTACACACATTGAAATCTGGGAGGATTATGGATGATTTTTTTTTTCTTCAAACCTTTCTCCATCAATTTTGTTGTCGTTATAAAAAGAAAGTGTGACTTAAAAAGTGGCTTAGTCATCAGAGGAACACCAGGTGAGAGGAATTCTGCAATAACTTACACAGATTGACCTTTAACACTACTCCCGCTTCTTCTGAAGACTTACTCCCAGGGGTCACGAGGGTGTCCCTGAGCAGTGTCACTCCTTTACCTTTCCAGTTCTTCCTTCTCCCTCTTCTCTCTCTCCTCCTTCTCTCTCTGCTCTCGGGCCAGCCGCCTCTTCTCAGCCAGCAGCCTTGTGGCCTCTTCTGGGTCGGTGGTGCCTGCAGAGGTCTTCGGAGAAGCACTGGCAGTCAGAGTGGGTGACGGGGCTGGTGTCGGGGCTGGGGTGGAGGCTGGGGCCGGAGCTGGGGCTGAGGCTGCCGCTGGAGCAGCTGTACAAACAGGTACAAGGAGAAAGCCAATTGGAAACAAAAGCCAAAGAACAAAACAAAAACTAGCATCCCCCAGACCCCAGGCCTAGAATTCATCATTAGAAAAGGGAATGTTTATTATGGAGCGTTCTCAGGGTTTCACTGTATTCTCTCTGTAACCTGGCAACAGGTAACAAAAAGCTTCATGTGCGAGTGAGACATCCAAAGCTGACACTGTCACTGAGTCTTATTTTTACACAGTTAAATCAGTTAACAACACATATCGAACGTGTACTGAATATAGAGCCTCACATTAGGTTCTACAGCAAGTTATAACCCTAACAAAAAAAGATGAGAGCTCCCATTTGCCTTTCATTACATTAAAAAAAAAAAAAATTCCTTCTCAAGTGACTATCATTAGAGGACTGAAGCCTTTCTATGACCATGGCCAGGGTCCCTACTACGAGCCTAGGTTCAGGCTGGGAAGAAAACAGTCAAGAGATCCCTGAGGTCCACCCAGCGTTGTCTCCAGGTCTGAGAAGGAATGAACCAGCATCCGTGTTCCTTCGACAGGGCAGGTCTCCACTGCCAGTCCTAATGCGAACATGCAAGATTAGAGCAGTTCTCTGACCTTACCTGGATTCAGGGAAAGGACCTAGAGGGCTTGTGCAGCAGGGAACCCTCCCAACCCCCAAACCCAGGCACCATGGTGAGATGCACCTGACCTCTCCAGACCCTCCTTTCAAGATTTACATTTCTCCCGCTCCCACAAATTTTTCCTTTGTCCTCAGGACATTTTTTGGCCTTTCTCTTCTCCCTCTTTACATGTAAACAGATACTGGACTCTCCCATTCCCTTAACAACATTATCATTTGTCTCGAGTCATCTTTCTTTGCCCTCACCCTCTATCTTCAAATTAAGTTTTAAAGTTCAAATTTAAGTTTTCTCTTTATTAAGGAGAAAACTTTTGGATGGAGACAGTTTTCAACAAGGTGTACTGAATTTCTAGCTCCAGGTGATTTTTAAACTTCTAGATGGCATCTGGTTAGTCTGGCAGAGATGAGATCCATTGGGTCTCCTTGAAAAAGTTCTGACCTCTGTCAGTCACACAGGCTAATAAGCCAGTGGTCCTCAAACTACAGTACACGTAGGATGTGAAGTATAAGTGACGTGTTAGTCGCTCAGTCACGTCTGACTCTTTGTGACCGCATGGACTATAGTCCACAAAGCTCCTCTGTCCATGAGGTTCTCCAGGCAAGAATATTGGAGTGGGTAGCCATTCCCTTCTCCAGGGGATCTTCCCAACTCAGGGATCAAACCTGGGTCTCCCATATTGCAGGCAGATTCTTTGCCGTCTGAGCTACCAGGGAAGCCCACACACAGGATAAGTGCCACTGTTTTATCTGGCAATCCTGCACAGGAGTCAGACGACCTTAGTATCAGAGTCCATGGATCCACAACATATCCTGATTTAATAGGTCAGAGGTAGGGGCAGGGTTCTATAGTATGAAACATTATAGATGTGGTTGAAAAATATTTCCATGAATTTTTTGAAAATCCTCCTAAAATTAGGAGACTAATCCCCTCCAGTTGAGTGTGAGTTGAAGCTAGTGACCTGCTTCTAATGAACGGTGTGACATAAATCATGACTTCTGTGTATGTGAGACTTCTGAGATTAGGCGTGAAAGATACTGTGGGCTTCTTGTGTTTCCCCCAGGTCACTCAGCTGGGGAAAGCCAACAGAGCAAGCAGACAAGTGTGGACATCAAATAACCCTATGGCGAGGTCCATGTGTCAGGAAACGACGGCCACCTGCTGACAGCCCCATGTGTGAGTCATCCTCTAACAACTCAGCTAAACTGCTCTCAGATTCCTTTCCCAAGACTCTGCATGATACAGTAACTGTCTGTTGTTATAAACTACAAAGTTTTGGGATACTTTGTTACACAGCAATAGATAATGATTCTGATGCAGGTGCTCTGAATACCACATTTTGTCAAATTACTGGACTCAGCCAGTAATGAAAGGAATGAATTGAGTAATGAAAGGAATCCTAAACCAGACCTGAAACAAATATGCTGTGGCTCTAACAGTAGGCTGTTGGATGGATGATTCCTTCTTTATATGTTAGAAAATTATACTTAAGAAAAGGTCCCCAAATTAGTCTTAGAGTAAAATTTCCAAGTGTCCAAAAAGGGAGCAAAGAAGGGAGGGAAGGAAGAAGGGAAGACGGGGGAGGAGGAAGGGCTAAGTAAAAGCAGTGCAGGAGAGAAGGAAGAGTGCAGGCAGCCCCCACGGCACCACAGGCAGTGGCCTCCTACCAGGGGCAGGCTCTGTTTCGTCTGGTGTCCCCTCTTCAACTGTGGACTCTTCTACTTTCACCAGAGGTGTTCTGCCCTTTAGTGAGGGCTCACTGGTAACTTTCTGAGGTTCCTTCTCAGGGTCTTTTCTCTCAGATTCCACTCTGACTTCTCTCTTGACAGGGCGGATGTTGCCGGGGGAGGGGGGCCGGAGCTGAGCAGGGGCAGCTTTGACTGGTCCAGGAGGTGTGGAGGGTGCTGGTCTGGGGGTGCCAGGCAGATGGGGAAAGGACTTGGATGGGAGCCTGGGCAACAGACAAAGAGAAGAGGGAACATGAGAACAGGCTCGCCAGAACCCCCTTTCTCCACATCTCTACTATGTAATAGACTTGGAATACCAACACCAAGAGAAATGAAGGTATTTAGCTGTGTGAACATGTCTATTACATCTTACGTGGCAAACACAGAAGTATTTGCTTTAGAGGCTCATTCCAGGTTTGTTTTTTCTTTCCTCAGAGGAAAAATGTTACTCCCTAAGAGAAGGCTAAACAGTGTGGGGAGAACAGTTTCTTCTCAGAGGACAGACACTACTAGTTACCCAACATGGAACAACACTGCCAGGCTCTTATATTTCACTTACCAAAGTCGGGGGGAAGCTGGTGATCTGGCTTTGGGATGAGATGGAGATAGAGACCTTTGGCTGCCGGATGTGAGGTGGAAGGGCACATTTTCTCTCTCCTTCTCTCTTTTACAGCCCTAAGTTCAGAGAAACACAATAATTAGATTTTTCCACAAGCAGGACAATCACATTCATAGTATTCAACAGTGGAGCTGTAATCCACTGAATGACTTGGAAAATTTCCAGTCTTTGTGATATATATATCCATTCCACCCCAACAAAAGGCCTTTATTAGGTTAAAACTGAACCTTATAATTGAATCAACACAATCTGAAACTAATAAGAAGGCTCTGGAAGTGTGATCTGGATGTGTATTTGTAAAAAAAAAACAAAGCAAAAACACTTTTAGAAAGCACCTATGCTTTCTATCTAAAACTGCCTGGACCAAAATCTCTCATAGTCTGGTATAGCCCACACAAATGTCAAAATAAAGGTCACTGCCATCTTATCTACCCTACCTTTGTCTCTTTTAATTCTTTAGCATTTTTCTTTTTTTCACCCTGGAACACACTACAGCTCAGTCTTTTTTTTTTTTTAATTTACGTGTCTGCTATATCAGATGTTCATTTTTTCTTTATACTAATGGTATATAAACAAGTCCTTTCTTACCTAGTGTCCTCTTGCCCTTGAAGGAAAAGTCAGACCCAAGGTGAGGAATTTTAGCTATTTTTGTCCTTCTTCATTAGGGATGAAATGAGAATCTGACAGTGGGCTGAAATATCAGCCTTCCTCTGGCTGAACACTAGGAATTAGCCAGAGAAATGACACCTTTCCCAGGTTGAAATGAGCAAAAGGAAACCCAGAAGTGTTTTGATAAAGTCAACCAAGACAAAAAGCAAACAAGGAACACAGCAAGAAAGACTCATTCCAAGTATCTGAAACATGGCTGACAGTGCTCTGCAAGGGCAATGAATGCTTGCTGGAGACACCTGTGGAGATGTCTAGCAGTCCTTCACTCGGTGGGATCCTTGCAGGAACTCAGACTGAGGTTGTTAGGGAAGAGACAGAACATCATCTAGCTTCAGGGCCAACAAGCTGGTGTGTACCTTCTTTTCTCTCCTTCCTGCCTAGCTTAAGCATCACCTAACTTCTCCATCACTGCCCCCTCCACTTTGTTCCCTTCAGCATTTCTTCTAACTGCTTCTCTTTTCCTTAGTAACATCTTAAATGATGGGCTAGACTATAGGTGGGGGAAAACACCTCACTGTCAAATAATACTCAACATTTCCCCAGAATTTCTAAATAAAACAAATGAAGGATGGGGCAGGAAAGAGCTTCACAGGGCATGCGCCCCCTCTATATCACTTGCAGCTGTATGACCACCTTCTGTCCGCATCTCTGGTACCAGAAGGCAGGAGGCAGAGTCTCAGAGAACACTTGCAGTCCTTGGGTAGCTGAAGCAGTAGCCACCATATGGAACACTCTTGCAAGAGTACAGGGTGGCAGTTATGCTTCCCTTCCCAAGGGAGGCTGGAGTTAAGTAGCTTGAATTGCTTTTCTTTTTCTCAAAACATTTTAATGTGGCTAAAGTCATAAATGTCTTTCAAATGTCTTTCTGTTGGTCTTAGACTCAATCACTTATTTGAGTTCCACACATATGAAGGTGCTCCTAATTCTTATCTGATCTGAGTTAATAGCCAGTGGTTTGTATAATAATCTTTCCTGTTACCACTTTCTACCAAGACTAAAGTGGAAACATACACAGCAAGCTGACCATGTCAACGGTCTGGACAACTTACCAGCAGGACAAAGACTTTAATTTTACAGTTAGAGTTAGGTTTAGAATACAAATAACCTACAAGAGAGACAATATAAACAGATATCCCAAGGTAGCACTGTACAAAAGAACTGGGATGATAGAAATATTCTGCATCTACACTGAATAAAATGGTAGCCACTAGCCACATTTGGCTATTTGAATTTGGACCTACATTAAAATTTAATGTTAAGTTCAGTCTTACAAACGTATTTCAAGTGCTCATGAGCAGTCAGTTGAATTTAGATAAACCAAATAAAAAAGAAAATTAAGAAAACAATACCATTTACAACAGCATCAAAAAAAGAATACGTAGGAATAAACTTAACCTAGGACATGGAAGATGTCTATGGTAAAAACCAGAAGGCACTGCTGAAAGAAATTAAAGAAGATGCAACATAAATGGGAACACCTCTTATGTTCACATGCTGGAAGACTTGTTACTGCTAATATATCACTACTATAAGCAATCTATAGAATCAGTACACTCTCTATCAAAAGGCCACATCTTTTTTTTTTTTTTTGCAAAAATAGAAAACTCCATCCTAAACTCATATAGAATCTCAAGGGACCCTGAATAGACAAAACAGTCTTGAAAAAGAACAAAGTTGGAAGTCACATTTTCTGATTTTAGAACATATTACAAAGTAATGGTAATCAAAACAATATGGTACTGACATAAAAACAGACTTAAAGACCAATGGAACAGTATAGACCACCAAAAATAAACCCTTGAGTATATGGTCAAAGAAGCCTTGACAAAGGTGCCAAGACCACTTAATGGGGAAAAGATAGTCTATTCAACAAATGGTGCTGGGAAAACTAGATATCCACATGCAAAAGAATGTAGCTGGACTTACGCCACATACCTTATACCACATACAAAAATGAACTCAAAATTCTTAAAAAATCTAAATGCTAAGACTTCAAACTATAAGATTCCCAGAAAAAAAAATGGGGAGAGGCCTAATATTGGATTTGGTAATAATTTCTTGGATATGACACCAAAAGCACATGTAACAACAACAACAAAAAATAGAAAAATGGGACTACAAACGTAAAAACTGCATCAAAGGATACAATTAACAGAGTAAGAGGGCAACTTAAAGAATGAGAGAAAATATTTGCAAATCATCTATCTGATAAGGAATATCCATAATATATAAAAACTCCAATAATTAAAAATAAGATTAAAAAACTAAAAATTAAGATTAAAAATATGGGGAAGGGACTTGATTGGATTTTTCTCCAAAGATGATATACAGATGGCCAACAAACACATAGAAAGATGCTCAACATCACTAACTATTGGAGAAATGCAAATCAAAACCATAATGAGATCATCTCACACTCCTTAGACTACTATTTAAAAAACAAAACAAATATTGCTGATGATATGAAAAAAAAGATCTTGTACCTTGTTGGTTAGAATGTAAATAAATGGTATCATCACTATGAAAAACAGTATGCTGCTGCTAAGTAGCTTCAGTCGTGTCCGACTCTGTGCGACCCCACAGACAGAAGCCCACCAGGCTCCCCTGTCCCTGGGATTCTCCAGGCAAGAATACTGGAGTGGGTTGCCATTTCCTTCTCCAACGTATGAAAGTGAAAAGCGAAAGTGAAGTCGCTCAGTCGTGTTCGACTCTTAGCGACCCCATGGACTGCAGCCTACCAGGCTCCTCCGTCCATGGGATTTTCCAGGCAAAAGTACTGGGGTGGGGTGCCATTGCCTTCCCCAATGAAAAACAGTATAGCAGTTACTTAAAAAATTTAAAAATAGAATTGCCATAAGATCCAACAATCAGGTACATATTCAAAAGAACCGAAGACAGGATCTCAAAGAGATATGTGCATACCCATGTTCACAGCCATGCTATTCACAATATCTAAAAGGAAAAAGCAACTCAAATGTCCATCAACGGATGAACAGATTAACAAGATGTGGTGTGTCAATACATGTGTGTATGTGTATATGCACATACACAATGGAGTGTTACTAGTCTTAAAAAGAATGGAAATCTTGTCACATGCTACAATACGGAAGGACAGATTTAAGGATATTATGCTAAGTGCAAGTAGTCAGTCACAAAAGACAAATGCAGTATGGTTTCATTCATGAAGGTATCTAGTGCAATCAAATTCATAGGAACAGAAAGTAAATGGTGCTTACCAGGAGCTGAGGGATAAGGAAATGGAAAATTATTGCTTAGTGGGTACAGTTTCAGTTTTGCAAGATTTAAAAAGTTCTGGAGATTGGTTGCATAACAATGTAAATATACTTAACACTTTTGAACTGTGCACTTAAAAACGGTTGAGAAGCTAAATTTTGTGTTTTTTTGTTACAATTAAAAATTGTTTAAAAGATAAATTTCAAATTTGATCTGTCAGTCTCATTAGTCACATTTTCAAGTGCTTGGTTGAATTCTGTAGTGCAACTCTGGAATATAAATTATGTGAGTCGTTTTCTGACAGTAAGTATTTGCCTAAATATTTAATTGTAAAGAAATGAAAAGGTAGCCAATAGATCAAATACAGAAAGAAAGAGGCACGGAAAAGACAAAACAAAACTGGTGAGAAAATACAGGTAGTAGATCGAGTGATGACAAATCCCTGTCATTTAATCTGTTGGAGGATTGGCTCTCATGCTTTCCTCCTGGTGTGTTAATTTTCCTTTTAGTCTCTAAAAAGATATTTTTCCTTTGGTAAACACTTTTCCCTACCCAATAAATATCCAGTGTTCAGGGCCAAAGCTGTTCTAATTGACTATTGCTATTTGGCCACAGCTAGGCTTTCTGAAGCATCAATGTGCTAATGATGGTAAACTTCCCAGACTTCAAAGGTAGTTTCACTTCTGGCTTCAAGGGCTGGAAGTCTGACTCAATCATGAATTAAACGTTGATTCCTGAAAGCTTGAGGGGCTTGAAAGAAAACTGCCTATAGGCAAAGCCATCAAACTCTCACAACTCTTGAATTATCCTCAAAGGTCTAAGCAAAATCCTTTTAAGTGTCCATCAGCTTTATACATTTGAACTGCTCTGGGAAGTTAAGATTGAAAAAAGCATTGTTCCAGCCTTTCATGGGTCATGCTATTATCATGAGAGAGGGGCGATGAGATCTCCTGGTTGACTGGGGGGTCCTTTAACACTAAAATACAAATGTCTACATCTTTCAACAGGTGCCAAATAATACACAGCTTAAAGAAGAAGAAATATTCCTGGAGACATACAAGTGACCTCATTGCATTTACAGCATGGTGAAAATTGAGGTTAGTTCAGCCACCCTGCCAGTAACAACAAGTACAAATTATATTCTTCACTTGCAAAATGTGACTCTGTAACAGAGCCCAACAGCCTTTCAAGAATTACTTAGCAGGTAATTAGTGTTTTCAAAATACTTTGTCACTATATTTTAAGATCTGGGCCTTGACACGGATTAGCTAAACAGACAAAAAGTCTTTATCTTGCTTTTTAGTGAACCGCATTTAGACTGCAGCCAGCTTCTGGATATGGTTGGAATAGAAGGCAAAGGCAGCAGTCCAGGCCCACTTCCCCTTCAAAGCTTTTCTTACTTTCACACATAAAGTATGCTGGTATTGCACTCATTTGTTTCGAAGCACTCAGATGGCAGTCCAGCCACTCAGACATGCTTGAACAAAGAATGGTTTTCCTCTTCAAATTTAGATCTTCTGTGGGAGTAGAATCCCCAAGTGGGGACGAAGTGTAGGGGCAGGACCACTCAGCCTGGCAGACTCAAGACTGGTGGGTGGACGTGATGATGGATCTCAGCATGGCCCGCTCTGACATCTGCATTGCACCTCGGGGCAGCGTCCACTCTGCACAACAGCAGACTTGTGCTCACCAGACTCACCAGGCTTGCTTCCCAAGAGCTACTCACCACTGTGCCGTGAACAGTCCTCCTCCGCGCGGAGCCCTCGGGTGGTGTTACAAAGAATTTTGGTCGCTCCAGTGGATTTCTAGAGTGTGCAGCTCTGTAGGGCGTGATGTTGATGGGGCTGCAAGATGCTGAACGAGGACAAATGGGGATAACTAGGGTGCAGGTGATTGTTTTACACACAAGAGTGCCAGAGGAGCAGTTGAAGGAAAGCCAAAAGCGGGATCAGGACAAGGAGCAAAGCAGAGATAGAGAGAAAAGTAGGGAGAAGTGTTATTACCTAAAGGCCTCCAGAACCATCACGCTCAATTCTCCTCATGGTCCTATTTACAGTGTGTCCAAAAGGAGGGCATGTCCAATTGAAAAATCAGGAATATATAAACTATTTTGCTATTTAAATACTTTAATTAAAGATACAGACGTCGGCCATACAGAAAGCAATGACCTTATATTCCTATAAACAGATGGTTCTGGTAAAATGCTGTATTAGTGACAGATAATTTTAAGATAAGGATTGCTTATAATCAGATTTTTCCTAATTAGCTTTCGGATGGAACAAAAGGTGGAAAGACAGCAAGTGAGCAAGCAGGCAAGCAAGATATATTGCAGCTATTTTGGGAGTAAAATTCAACAGCCAGTGGGGAAAAAAAGCAACTGAATTTTTAAAATGTTAAATGACCAAGTCTCATCAGGTGTTAAGACTTACTACAAGAATAACTAATAATTTCCAGAAAAAAATTCTGTAAATGTTTTATCTACTTAAAGGCAAATCAAATGCACGCTTTTGAGTTTTCCCAAAAGCCAAGGCAGTGGATGGTTCACAACAAGCAGAGGAACATATAGGGAAATGGGATGTCATCATTTAAAATGGTGAAGAGAACATGAGTATGTTAGAATTGCCAAAAATAAAATTGAATCGTGAATGGCTGTTACAGTTTTACTTAAGATGAGATTTTTGTTTTATGAAAACCACATAGTTTCTAACTTTACTTTCAAAGGAACATTGTCATTAATCAAGTGGTTGATTCTGAGTAACAATGGGGTTAGAGAAATTCACAGAACACAGGACAGGTATCAGACATTTGGGTACTAATGATCCAAGGCTCCCTTTCATATTTCATCCATCAATCTCGTTTTCTAGGAAAATAAGACAAACATGACTACTGAAGGGAATACTATGTATCTGGACCATGTTATGTCCCTCGCCATTGTAGCCACTCTTTAAAGAAACTATTACATCAACTGAATGTAATAGTATTAAGTTAATAAATTCAAAACTCAAAAGTTCATAAGACAAATTCAAGTAATCTTAATTTCAGAATTATGGTTAAAAATATGTTATTTTGGTTTACACTATAGACAGAAAGTCCATCAGATTGCATCTTCACCCTTGTGTTCTTCTTCATTAAATGCCTTGCAGGATCTTATGGTTATCACTGAATGGTCAAGGCAGTGGATCGACTGGAAATGGCACTCTTTTCCCATCATCTGAAAATAGAACTCTTATTTCTTGGATAAGCTGAAACACGTTGCATTCCTTCAGTTCTCCTCAAAAGATATATGTCGTACTTGCAAACCGACATAAAGCTCTGCTTCAGACCTAAATGGTGAAGGAAGTTTCCTTTATGTTGTGAAGGAGACCCTCTCATCATTTGGCTTACTGTGATCACAGACAAAACGATTTGAAAACTTAACTTTTCTTAAGTGCCACAACAAAGCACTTGTGCTTCCCACACAAGGAAAGAGTTCATTAATGCAAACCCTTCCAATCCAATCCAATGCCTTTACAGATGAACATCCTAGCGCAAGGCACTTCTGTGGGATTTATGAGCAAGAGAGGCACACATAGCCCAGGGCATAGCCAGAGGTCATTAACTGCTCATCAAGAAACCCTAGATGACAGCCTTTCTCTGAGCCCATGGGTCTGACACTGAAAAAGGAATGAAGCCCAGAAATATGATTTCTTTTTCCTCTAGTGGGAAGTAATAATTTCAGGGGGTATCTATGGAACATTTCCTGAGACCAGCATGGCTGTAAACTGATCTCATCATGTCACTGGTTCATTCTTTATTACAGTGCTGAGTGAATATGAAGGAAAGGAAGAAACCTGCCTGACGTAGTCTATACAAAAATCCTCAAATTTAATTGTTCAAGAAATATTGTCTGGTTAATTCTAAGGAAACTACATTTCATGGAATTCATTGCTGTTCCTAAGAGCAACTACTGAAAAACCTGAAACCTTTAAATCAATAGTTCTAATGATCTTGCCTTTCTGAAGGAAAAGGAAGAGCAATATTTGTTTTTTTCTCTGTAGAGTGCCCTTCATATGCCAAAGTAGTCTTATTAAACATAAAATTTCTTTTATGGAAATGTCTTTGAGCAAGTCTTCCACAATATCTGTATTTCTTGCTACTTTAACTCCAGTATTTTGGCCACCTCATGCGAAGAGTTGACTCATTGGAGAAGACTCTGATGCTGGGAGGGATTGGGGGCAGGAGGAGAAGGGGACGACAGAGGATGAGATGGCTGGATGGCATCACTGACTTGATGGGTGTGAGTCTGAGTGACCTCCGGGAGCTGGTGATGGACAGGGAGGCCTGGCGTGCTGCGGTTCATGGGGTCTCAAAGAGTCGGACACGACTGAGCGACTGATCTGATCTGATCTGATCTGATGCATTAATTTAACTCATTTGGATTTTCTATTTGAAATAATGGCTGCAGACAAAAGATAATGCAGTTCATGTGGTTGATGTGCAACAGAGAGAATAACTACATGGTAGAATAATAACATTTATTAAGTGCTTACTATGTGCAGGTACTATTCTAAGCTTCTTTTTGCTTATGTTAATTCATTCAATCCTGAGCTCCAATAATCACATATATCTTAAATATATTTTTAAAAAATGGGCAAGGAAAAATCAACCCAAAGCAGTGGTCACAAATGAAACATATGAGACTGATTTCCAGTTTTCAACTGCTCTTATTACTTGTTCTGGGCATTTACAATCACTGGACACCCTAGGGGTAAGGGAGGCTGTTTTGATCTGCTATTATAACCCTGGCTCTAGATGTAGGTCATCCTCTTGCCAATGGCAATTGGATACAAGGTGAACTGAAGGAAAGACATTAAACACAGGAAGACAAGGAAAAAAACGAAGGAGAGGAGTTGGAAAAATAAAAGTGACAGGAAAGTGTTTTTGACAAGATAAACATAAGACATTAACATAAATAATTTTAAATGGAAAATTTTAAACACCACAGTTTTGGTTCATTAAATATAAGCTGTATCAATGCAATAATAGATAACAATGATCTAAGGAAACTATTAATAAAACAAACAAGTAAAGGCTATGTATGGCATTGCTTCACATTAAAATAAATGACAAAAATGTATCAGTTTGTGAAAAAGAGGATGTAAAAGTTGCAAACAAGAGCCAGTTAGCAGATTAAAAAGCCCCTTGATTGAGCATAACGATGACGGAAGGTGGAAAGATGGGCAAGTCAAATGGGTGGAAAACGAGGAAATGGTGTTGGAAGAGACTAGAGGAAGAGTGAAAGAATTGACAAAGGTTAGTGATGACAGAAATAGCCCAGGGAGACAGTTTTGTTTTTTTTTAGCTGTGAGGCAGTCCTTTAGTATGAAACAACACACAGTGGAGGTTCAGGAGCACAAGAGACAAACTATTTGGATCCTATGAAACATGACTGGAAAGCAGTTTCAAAGGTTCTTCAATTAGCTGGACACAAAGAAAAGCTTTCATGACTTATATGTATGTACTACAAAATGGGCATAAAAATAAATTATCTTGTACTTTTTCCTCCAGAAAAATCTCAGATGCATTGTGACAGCTGACAGAAGAGTTGCTTTACAGAAAACACAGATCACTGTGGTCCAGCTAGTTGAATGCACGATGGTACACAGAGCATCACAAGGGTGCCAAGGATAGAAGTACATCTAAAATCTAGTCCACCTCAGTGGCTCTGGTGCAAGTCACTTGTCAATCTCTTGCTTTCTACAGGAAGATGGTAGGAATGCCTGTACTTGCTTTCTTGACTGCCTCCCAGGGGTACTGTGAGAAGTCAGGTTGATACTCGCTCACTGGGCACTATAGATGAAAGACATCATAAAACTACCAAGAGTTATTATTTAAAAAAACCAAAAGACGGCTAGTGAACATGAAGAGGCTTGCAAAGGCAAAGCCTTTTTAAAGGGAGCTTTATGGGGAGGCAATGCAGTTTCCTATATACCAAAGATGGGGGCTGGTCACATGGATATTTGGGAAAACCTAAGTCAACTCACTGTGAGAGAGACACTGCCAAAAGCCTAATATGTAGGTTTCTTTCCAGCTAGGTGTAGACTATACGAACTTCTCATTAAACTAATTGGCTCATTCAGGCATGTTTTACATTTTAAAAAAGTAGAGGAGTTATAACTAATTATAATAACTAGGACTTGGCACATTTTACATATTTTCAAAGTAATGTAACAACTAAGAACACTGTAATTAGCCTTCTCCACAACTCTTGAGAGTTTTGAAAGGGTACTATTCCTCGATTACATGCAAAAGCCTAGCCCAGGGAGGATAAGTGGCTAGCCCACAGCCACATTTATGAAACACTATGCTTAAATAGGCTTGTGCTCTGATATTATCCCCAAGTCCACAAAGTAGTATTCAATCTTAAATTATTTCTACCTTTGATCATCTCCTCAGATGCGAAGGCAGAAAGGAAGGGAAGGGATAAGATTTTCTAGTAACAGTTATGAACTGACAGAAGCCTCTTGAGCCACCTGATCACAGGGAGGACCAGCCTTTGTCTGCCTGGCATCTGGTGTCCAGATAAGATGCTAAAGATGGAAGCGCAGAGGAACAATGCCAGGGGCATGAAACCAACACCAGCACACGTATTTCCAACGCCATCCCACCAGGAGGAGGAGAAGCACACAATGCGAAGAACTGAGATGTGATTAGATGAAAATGGGGCAGCTCAGAGAGGGCTTCTAAAGGAGGACTTTACCTCACTGAGAAAGTTGCACCTTGACAGTTTTACCTGAATCTCCAGACAAGGCTGCTGTGCTTTTACTTCTGGCCAGGAACGCATGTGTGGGCGTCAGCAGTCTGTTAACCACGCTGCTCTCCCACGGGCTGAGCTGCAGGCGGCGAGCTAAACGTCACCACATAAGCGAGATGTTAGAAGCGTTCTTTCCAGGGGCGAGGCGGGTGCAGGGCATAACCCCTTTCACTTCCCAGGCCTCGGAGAGAAACCTCGACAAGAGAGGCTTGTCCAGGGAGGAAGGTGGTGCAGGGTCGGGGCAGGAGGGACCCTGCTCAGAGGAGCGGCTATTCCATAGGGTTGGCTCTCTTCAAAGTTTTAAGTCTGTGTCAGGCTCTATGTTAGGTTTATGGACATGGTTTTTGCTAACCACCTGCCTATGGAGTCAACAGGTAACAAAACAGAAGAACCATTTCAAGCAGGTTTGGCATGTTTCTCTGAGTCCATCGAACCTAGCTGCCCTCATCGAGATGGGCAGTGGGCCTAAGGCATACACCTCAGCCAAAGGGTGTCCTAAGTATCCTGCATGTCAAGTTCAACACAGGGCAGCTTAGTGTGAGATTGGAAATATGTAAATAAAGATAGAAAGGGTCTCCATTAGATTTTGCTACATCTCCATGAACTGCTACATGGGTAACTGGGAGGGGCAGAATTAGATATAATAAGATGAAAGAGGACTCATGTAAAATTCTGTATAGAACTTTTGTCTTCCCCATTCAGCAAGCAGGTTCTTGCCTGGTTTGGCAAGAACATAAAACTTTTGATGGAGGATAAGGATAAAGCTGAACATAAAATTAAGATAGAAAAGCCAAAATCCAATATAACCATAATGTTGCAAATTACTAGTGGGTGTGTAAAGAATCCAGAAAATAAATTAAAAATGATACGATGTATTAGAGTCCCAAATTGTACTGGGGCTTCGCAAGACCACTGTTAGGAAATGAATGCTAATTACAAATAAATTACTTTGCTTATGCTATTATCTTCCAGTAACGGTCTATGAAAATACAGGAGCTACTTTCCAAAGATGTCAGGAAAGAAGCTTGCAAAATCCTACAAATATCGCTAAAATAAAGTGATCATATAGACTTGACCCTTGAACAACACAGCCTGAACTGCACAGGTTCACTTATACGTGGATTTTTCCCACTAAGTATACTGCTGGCCCTTGGTATCCATGGATGCAGAACCTGCAGATGCAGAGGCCTCACTATGCTGCTCAAGCACTGGGGGATCTGGGTGTCTGCAGCAGTTCCTGGAACCTACCTCCTGTGGATACCAAGGGAGGTCTGTATATTTTAGAACATACTCCCAAATCATTTATAAAAACCTTTAAAACTGTCTAAACCTGGCAAGGCTACTCTGTTCTACACCACAAACAGCAGGTGCAGGTACTCTGGCCTCTGGAGCAACTATTCTTATAATAATTTTTTATATATGTTATATTTTAAAGAAATTACTTCTAACTTGCAGAAAATTAATTTTAGTTAATAGAAGCCATCCAGTGTTAAAGGTTGTTATAAAAAATATCTGCTATTTCAAAGGGAGGTACCAACCTCCAATAAGTACCTTAATTACCTGACTTTATTTTAAAAGAATAGCCATTTTGATCAGGCACTGGAGATTTTAAGAATTAGTGAATAGTTTATTAGATTTTCTGGGTTTTGGGGGGAGAGTCTTCATGGTTAAATTAAACCTTATCTATTGATATCAAGACATAAATAAAAAACATGTTATAAAAACTATTATAATACAGTTGGTAGAATGCACAATAGGATAAGTGCCATTATAAGCTATAGTATGGCAGTGTGTGTGTATCAACAGAACATTATCTAAAAATGTAATCTAAAATTAGAATACATTCAGAGAATTAAATAACTGGGGACAGTAATTAGGATTAAATTAAAATCATCAACAGAATTGTAATTTCAGTAGATGATAAAGGAAAGAAGAGGTGAATCCTTCCTTTTTTTAGATAAACTCTGTAGAATAAATGACTCAAAACTGCAGAGATGGTCTATTATTGAAAAGACATGTCTGCTTTTTTCTCCTCGATTAAGAAGTTCTATTGCTCTATTTCTGTTTCGTCTTTAAGGCATCAACCAAAGAATCCACTTCAAATGAAGATCATTAAACACCCTCTTTGACTTGGGTTTAAAGCAAATCCAAAGAGATTTGTTTTAATAACTTTGAAACTCTGAATGAAAGATGTTGCTAGGAGAAATATGTTTCCAGTTCTACCATATTCTTAACTATGCCCTGAGCAAGAGAGAAATAGATCTCTTCCACCATAAGATAAATTTTTAGTAAAGGTTAGTACAGGAGAGTTACTTTTTAAATTTTTTTCTACCCAGAAGGGCCTGATTTTGAGATAAGCTGCTGAAGGAAAAGGTATTAATTTTCATGAAACAATTATAGTACTGATCCTCCTTAAGCAGTTAAAATGAGATATTGACAATTCCCTTAATAGACAATCTGGTCCAAGGGGGCAACTGAACATTACCGATATTTGTGCTGCCCTGTCCCTCCACAAGCAGAAATCACTATTTAGTTCCTAATGATGGGTGCCAGGTAGAAATCAGGCACATATTGTTACATCCTGAAATGTTCTATGAAATCTTCCGTTTTTTTTTTTTTTTTTTCCATATGATGGCATAGTTTGAACAGTAACAACAACAAAAAACCCATTCTCAGGCCAAACAGAATATGCGGGCAGAATTCAGCTTTAGATACACCCCCATGTCCTCTAATCTAGACTCTGGGGGAAAAAAAATGTATGGACTAATTTCCAGCTAAGAGTAGTCAATTTCCTTATTTTTTTTCAAACGCTCTGTCTTCCTTGAGGGGGAAAAAAAAATGGTGAAGAAGGAAGCTTAATAATAAACACTTTTAATGCACTTATTCCCAGTGGCAATATTGTCTCTGTTGCAGCAATTACAGAAATCTTTAGTAATCAGGGGTTTCCTTTAACTAGGGTCATTTCATCAGTCTCTGTAACTCTATATCCAGGTGTGATAATCAAAAATATTTAAAAACTGATGGGGCTAGTTAGGTAACACTCTTTAACCCCTTTAGCTCTGGAGGGCCTGGGGAAGCACAGCTTGGGGAAGTGGATATTTACCAACTCGTATGGAAATATTCCAGCATTTTGAATAACTAGCAGAACACTTCAGTTGAATGTCAACTTTGATAGTATCAGAGCTTCAATTTAACATCACCTTTAAGGCCTGTGCTGTAGGGCTGAGAAAGCTCAAACAATCTAGTAATGGTGTATACTCTCTAAAGACTAGACTGTAAAAGCCTCTAATAATTTGATAAGAATGCTTTCTACTTTGATAATAAAGCATAACTGAATTTAACAGATAGCAGAAAAATTATACTAACTAAATTACTTAGATCTCTCAAATTAGCGAAGTTCAAATGCAGATTTCTATTCTCATTAAAAGACAGAGCCTTCTCACTGTGCTACTGAGTGTTCTGCCTAACTTAAGAAAAATTGCTTCCTGAACCACATGGGAGCCTCTGGATGAACCAGACTTTTCTTCCAGGCTGACCTCACCAGTTAAACCAGAATTGGGTCACAGTTCTTTTGATAAGGGGGCAGAGACGTGGAACCCGCACATTTAGTGCTGTCTTCCTCGTCCTTTTAGTCTAGCTTGGCATCAGGTTTTACAGACCTGTACCATGATTCAGGGGGCAATTTCCTGGCTCCAGCTAGTCACTGCTTGCTTAACTTTCCCTGACCCTTGACCTCACCCAAAAGCAGAGCGGACGGAGTCAGGAGTAATCTAAGGAAGGCCATCCATGAGGGAGAGAACTGCAGATGCAGCCCAGCAACAACATGCATCGGGAGCTGGCGATCTCTGCTCCAACCCCTCTTCTCTGTGATTAACCTGCCAGTTATGAAGTCAGGCCCTTCACCTCTCAGGGACTCTGCCATCCAGTCGAGCCATCCAAATTTTTCCCAGTTCTAAGATCTGATTACTTCGGACTGTTCAATCAGATACCGTCACGTGTCAGATAGTAGCTGACACAGTACTGTCATTCCACAGAAGTGTGGATAGAATACTGGTCGGTTTATCCCCGCTCCCAACATTGCCCCAATTTCAGCTATTGGGGCTGAATCAATAAACAAGGTTTAACTGAAAATTACTGTGAAATCCTGATTATGGTTTGTCTTAGATCCATGTTCACAAAAATATAAAATTCAAGTGCTAAGTGGCCAGTTCCAAAGAAAAGAGGAATAGACAACTGCTAAGAACAGTATGCTATATTTTACACTAAGGGAATTGGCTTGAAAATAAAGGCTACTTATGAAAGGAGTTTCAATTCATAATACTTTTCCCTAACATATAAAAGGCCCATCTAATACCAATGATTTAGGCAAACTAGGTTAAAAAAAAGATTTAGGTTAAAAGGCAAGAATTGAAAGTTGTTCAAACATTTACTGCTTTAAGAGATTAATTCTAACATCAACACATTATATTATACATTACAATGACACCATAACTTTTATACAATACAAAATATACAAATACACATGCACACATATAGAACATGCACGCATTACAATATTTTATAAAGACTATAAACACTTCAAACCAATCAGTTTCTTAATAAAGCACTCAAAAAAACCACAATTTGTTACTTTCAAAGAGTATGTGTTTTTATATTGCACAATAATTCTTTGGTTTTTCAAATTTAAAATTGTTTTAGTTATGTAAAACAAGTAGCTTATCTTAAAAGCTTGATTTTTTATTCTATGATATATAAATATGTAGAATGAAACTTTAATTTTATAAGTAATTCAGCATTCATGTACTGTAAATCCATGGGATGAATAAAACTCAAAATTCAAATAAAATGTTAACTGGAGGACTATGAATATTGAAATTTTTAGGAGGTTTACATAATGATATTCTTATTAGAGTTGGGCCATATCCCTTTAAATGAATGGACACCAAAAAAACCAGTCACACACACAAGAAATGCAGTAAGAAAGGTTTGGTTAAAGGAAAAATAAGTTAGCAAAATGAAATCTGCCAACATGAATCATTTAAAATGATTTTTTAGAACGTTAATGCCTGGAATTCCCCAAGTACAGATGAAAAATCAAAGACAATCTGATTGAAATGAAATAAATGTTCATAACAGATTATTAGCATGTTGGTGGATAAGTGGGTGATTTCTGGAGCTGTAAACTCCTGTACTAAAAACTTGAGAGAAGCACCGCTTTTCATCACTGCTAAATGCAATCATTCAGCCAAGTTCTAAAATGAGAAATGTTCTTGTCGCAAGGAAAATGCTGCTCAGACGTTTATTGCTTTTTTACTCTGAAGTTTTTTTCTTCCTATTTAAGAAACGTAGGGAAAGCAACTTCAGATGCTTATTCTTAGCTGTAAACATCCAGAAAATAAAAGCATTAAGGAAATAACAGAACACTTTTTTGGTTTTCCTTTTGACTGTACCTCTATCTGGAGAATTTAGTAAAGTTGCAGATGAAGAGGAGAGCCGCTTGCTAATGACGGGATCAACATGTTTCGAAAGATTCATGGTGGAAACTGACCGCCTGTCTGGATCTAAAACAAATGGAGATAATGCTAATTGACAGCCAGCATGCAGGATTGCAATTTCCTAGTTCACTGATGGAAGGAAAAACTAGGATTGGATGCTTTCAGCTCTATGGCTAGATCTTTACTATAGCACAGTTTTCTAAGTGGACATGTTAAGGTAACTTAAAGGCTAGAAACAATACTCATTTTTCTTATAGGAAAATAAAAATATTAAAGAACTATTCAATTCACCAGTTTGTCAGCCAGGGAAGGTCAAGCATATGGTTACAATACAACAAACGGAGGAAGACCAAAGGAAAACCAGTGGCAGGCAACGAAAATGACGGAGGCAGCCCATGAAGCAAAAGCGGGTCTACGAGAGGGAATGCCTTCATCATTTCCCAAAGGAGAAACAATGGGGCAGTAATAGTGCTGGTGAGATAGAACGCAAACACCAGGGTCTGTGCATCTGCTGATACTTTTGCCTGTAGGGTCATTTTACAAAGGGCACTAAAGTGCACTATAGAAAAACAGAGTAGTCAGAAACAAAAAAAGCAACACTGCAGGTGCGGAAAGGATGGCCCCTAGAGCATTTCTTTTTAAAAAAATCTACTAATGACCACCCCTGTGTGCCTAGATCACAGAGATGAGTATGGTTTATAGACACATTATAGAATCAGCCCACAAACTTGCCTAACAATATTGGTGGCCATGCAAAGACAATCAGAATTAAGTTTATTAATAACATTCTTATTACTGCTGGATAATTTTAGAGTAATTCTTAAAGTTCAAGTTAGAAGAGAAATAATAGCTGTATAAAAGGGAGAAATCAATTCTGATGGTTTGCTCTCTGAACAGTGGACCAAGCTGTAACCACGCTCACTAGTGTACATCACATTCCCTGAATACAAGTACATATAATGAAAGTCTAAAAAAAAAAAATCTCATTATTTCATTTATTTAGGATGCAGGGAGTTGTTCTGACCTACATTAGCCAAAGTTAAAGGACTCTTGATGTATTTTGTTTTATTTTCTATGGTTAGCTTCTTCTAAAACTGAACACAAACCAAAATATGCCTTGTGGGAGAGACCTTCAAACCCTGTTCCCACATGTCTAAACTAACCCTGGGAGTAAATATGTTAAACTTTCTTCCACAGAATAACCACTTGTGGCTATTATTTACAGTGTACAGGGGATAAGCACATCTTCCACCAACATCAGATATTCCTATCTTCTACAGGGACTCATCTTTACAGTTGAAGCAATTATAAAAATTTTAATTTATTGAAGTATCATTGATTTATGTGAAGTGATTTAATTATCAAAAGAAAAAAACCAAACATCATTTATGTGACTCAAATTCACACTTAATGGATGGGCTCTTCAGGGAATCCTAACAGACAAGACTTAGGGTAAAGTCAAAAGAAACAATGACAAAATGTGAGGTTTAAGGACACGAAGAAGGATAAGGAAAGTTATTTCCAGGACATTTCACAGCAATACATTTTCTGATATTACTTTATATGTTCAGCTTCAGTTGGGGGGAAATTGTGTCTATATGCAGGCCTATCACACATAATTAAATTTATGGAGATAAAATATGTATTTATTATATTACTTAACAAATAAGAATCTTTATTTTCCCTCTCTGAACAAAACACAAATTCACAAAAGGATTTATGAAGAATTCGATTAAAAAGTACAGTCTTTACAAAGCAGGGCTAGCTGATGTGGGAACAGTCAGACAACACATTGACTTGATCTAAAGTTAATTTCCAGGATTTGTTTGTTGTGTCTACCACAAGTTAGCATTGTTGTGAAGTTAGGAGTAAGCAAAATGAGTAAGACCTGGTTACTGCTCTTGAGATCTCGGCAAATTATTCTGACCATTGAGAATTTTGGTAAATTCTCATTATTTTCAAACTTCTCTATTATAGGAGTAATATTCTCCACTTCACAGCCCTAATAAAAAAATGATTTATCCAACAGCTCACAAATACAACTCTGAGTGGCAATAACAGAGGTCATATATTGAACTCTAAGCATGGAAGCAAGAAGTAAAGCTAAGTAACTTGACATCCCCTCAAAAATGTTGGAGGGAATTCCCTGGGAGGCCAGTGGCTAGGGCTCCCAGCTTCCACTGCAGTGGGTATGGATTTGATCTCTGGTCGGGGGAACTAAGATACTGCATGTCACACACTGCAGCTAAAAAAGAAAAGCTTGAAAGTCTGCACAAGTTTACCTATTTAACACACACATGTAAAACATGAAGCCAAACAAAAGAAAAATAGGTTATAAAAACATATACCATGATGGCTTTTTTGCATGGAACAAATATGCAAAATTATACCTAGAATGAAATATGACATGTAAATAATCCTTATGACCACAGATTTGATGTGCCCCACTGCAAATACAACTGGGTCATGAAGAGCCAAGAGGGAAAAAACAAATTTGATTCACTGTATAGGAAAGAAAGTTGTGGCAATATGCTTTTGGATTTTTTAAAATGGTGAGGTTATAGAAGACACACTGAATGTTAGGAATGAAAGGGAATAGAGAAAACAGACAAAAATCCATAGGTTACTTATATGAAAACTGAAAGTGACAAGAGCTGTACTGATGGAGGCAGAGTGAAGTAAAGCCAAACTGGATGTACTTTGACCTCAGGTGATTTATCAGTGAAAAAACATTTTAAGATTTTATATAAAATGATCATTTAAAGAGAAAGTAAGCATATCACAGGTAATTACTTTATTTCAATACCTTTAAGTCACCCGAGTTATATTATCAACACTTGAGAAACACTGTGCCATGTCCCAGATCTAGGTCTATGCCATAGGATTTTAAGCATGCATTACGACTAAGGTGGCAATGGTTCAGCTACTGATGAACTGGCCCTAGTCTGAGGTGCTAGCTACAGGTCAGGCAATCAGCAAATCACAAGGAGGTCAGTACCAGGTTTTCTAGTACCACCAAAAGTTGTGAAGTGGTGGTCCAGGCCTGCTAAATCGAGAAAGGTGAATGATGATTCAACAAAACCACCTGGGGACAGAATGTAAGACAATGATTTTCCAAAGTAAATTAAAAAAAAAAAAGCTTATTAGACTCACACATATGAAACTGACACACTACGTAAAACTCAAGGTGTATTGAATTTACAGTACAAAAGTAAAGCCTTTCACCAAGTCCAAATTTTAGGATTTTTAGTCAATTTAAGTACAAGGAATTACTTGGACATTCACTACTATTTCTAGCTTCAGAAATCTGCACTTTCTCTTGCAGAGCCTTCGTGTTGCATATACTTTAAGATCAGAATACATAAACTCGTAGGATTGATTCTGAACAGCAACAGTTCAGGAAAAAAGGCAAAACTGGTTAACCCATTCCATAATCTTGAAACCCCTATGCAAATAAATTACCAAAATAATGTAGAACTGAAAATAGTTGTTGAGAAAAATTGCACAGATTTCTGTTTCTTTAAAGAACTTTGTAACAAATGAGAAAAGCAGCCTGTGTGGAGGGAAGGAACCCTATCTTCTTATTTCCATCACCCTCTTATCCTCAAACAGTAGCAGCATCATTCACTGTAGCTTAATTATTTATGCAGGTTTATTTCAAACAAACAGAATAAAAAAGTAACCATGACTTTAACTGTGATTTAAAAAATAATAATTTTGGAAAGAGGCTTCTCCATTTACCTGTGTTGTGGATGCTCGGGCTCCCATGGAGAGCACCTCCCCATGACCACCGGTTTTGTTTCTGTTTTGGCTTCTGGCTCCTCTCCATTGTACGTCGCACAACGGCTTCATGACGTTCCTTTAAATGGAACAGAGGAGCTGATGATTAGATTCTACCTGGTTGTTGGAGGAGTTTTCAACTTAAGGCAGAGTGGGGTGAGAGGTACTACTTAAATTTTAACCTTAATACTCCTAATACTCAGAAGATTCCTAAACTCTACACTTTAAGGTGAGAGCAGTACTATCAACATGGGGCTGGGTGGGTGGTAATTATTAGGTTCCAGCTGATAAAGCCCTTGGCATACAGCAGGTACTTAAAAAAAGGACTATTACTATTACCACTGACTTCCCAGGTGGCGCTAGCAGTAAAGAACCTGCCTACCAATGCAGGAGTTGTGAGACACAGGTTCCATCCCTGGGTCGGGAAGATCCGCTGGAGGAGGGCGTGGCAACCCACTCCATATTCTTGCCTGGAGACTCCCATGGACAGTGGAGCCTGGTGGGCTACAGCCCATAGGGTCACAAAGAGTCAGACGTGACTGAAGCATTTACACACTACAGGGAGTGTGATGCTTTTCCATCAACTCACATAAGCCCATAGTGCAGGTCTTAGTTTAAGCAGATGTGTAACACATGTGGTTCTGTATTTAAAAACAGAATCTAGGATCTGAGGATGTGGGTAATCCCAACCCACAATTTAATGGACTGTATGACTTTGTGTGACTTAGCTATTCTGAGTCTAAAGCTTCATTTCCACACAAAGTGGTTACAGTCAAAGGTTGAGTAAGAGTTAAATGAGATAACTGATGTGAAAACATTTATAAATAGTAAAGCCCTACAGAAATCCAGTTGCTGGGATTAATATTTCAGCATGCATGAAGTAAACATAAATAAGTTATAGGTCCAGACCAGAGAAATGAGCTTTTAAAGGTCCTGTGGAAACAATAACAATCACATCATGCTCAACCTGATTTCCACACCACAACCTCCTTAGAAACTATGAAAGTGAAAGTTGCTGAGTCATGTCTGACTGTGACCCCATGGACTATAGCCGGCCAGGCTCCTCTGTCCATGGAATTTTCCGGCCAAAATATTGGAGCGGGTAGCTGTTCCCTTCTCCAGCGGATCTTCCTGACCCAGGGATTGAACCCATATCTCTCGCATCGCAGGTGGATTCTTTACTGTCTGAGCCACCAGGGAAGCCCCTAGAAACTATGACTGCTGGTAAATCTGCTGCCTCAGACATTCTAGCTGTGCATCCTGGCGCCTCAGTGGGAAGCTTCACAGTTAATGTGCTGTGTTTCTGAAACAGACACATGAAGCGCCTCCCATGTGTCCCCAGGGCAGCATCTCGCCTTGTCCTCCTCGAGCCTCTGCCGTCGCTTCTCCTCCACGGCAGCCCTCCGCCGTTCCTCCTTCAGCCTCTGCTCTTCTAGCTTCTTCTTCCGCTCCTCCAGGTGCTTCTCGTAGTGCTGCCTGGCCCGCTCTTCCCTCTCTAACCACACGATTTCTCTTGCAGCTTCAGGAGGAAAAACAAGGGAAACCAAACACAGGCAGGTTTAAAACCTTTTAAAACCATCCCCAGTTGGGGATGTAGAAGTGGCCCACATTTAACAAACATGGATGGGGTCTTTGGTTTTTATTAACCAACCATGGCCTGTGCTTTCCTCAAATTTTTAGGAAAAAAAAATACTACTGTTGATTCTGAGCATAATTTAATATGCAAACAATGAGGCAGAAGAAGATGCGCTTAATTCTATTCTTTGGGAACTGGAACAGCCCTCCAGTTTGGTACATTATTACTGCAGAAGAAGGCATGGCATCACATACTCTAGCCTCAAAGCTGATAGCGATATGATACTCTCAAACCCAGCAGCAGCACCATCTATCTCTCTTTCATTAAAATATGTGATATCCTTCAGATCGAAAGCCTATGACTTTTGATCTGAAAGTTCTGCAAATGTTAAAAGGATTTGGGAGAGTGGATATGTGTATATGTAAAACTGATTGGCTTTACTATACAGAAGAAACTAAAACATTGTGTATCAACTATATTCTAATTCCTAAGTGGCACTAGTGGTTAAAAAAAACCAAAAAACAACCCGCCTGCCAATGCAGGAAACATAAGAAATGTGGATTTAGTCCCTGGGTTGGGAAGATCCCCGGGAGGATGGCATGGCAACCCACTCTAGTAGTCTTGCCTGGAGAATTCCATGGACAGGGGAGCCTGGCGGGCTACTGTCCACAGGGTTGCAGAGTCGGACACGACTGAAGTGACTTAGCATCAGTTCAGTTCAGTTCAGCCGCTCAGTCACGTCCAGCTCTTTGCGACCCCATGAACCAAAGCACGCCAGGCCTCCCTGTCCATCACCAACTCCCGGAGTCCATCCAAACCCATGTCCATTGAGTCGGTGATGCCATCCAACTATCTCATCATCTGTCGTCCCCTTCTCCTCCTGCCCTCAATCTTTCCCAGCATCAGGGTCTTTTCAAATGAGTCAGCTCTTTGCATCAGGTGGCCAAAGTATTGGAGTTTCAGCTTCAACATCAGTCCTGCCAATGAACACCCAGGACTGATCTCCTTTAGGATGGACTGGTTGGATCTCCTTGCAGTCCAAGGGACTCTCAAGAGTCTTCTCCAACACCACAGTTCAAAAGCATCAATTTTTTGGCACTCAGCTTTCTCTACAGTCCAACTCTCACATCCATACATGACTACTGGAAAAACCACAGCCTTGACTAGACAGACCTTTGTTGACAAAGTGATGTCTCTGCTTTTTAATATGCTGTCTAGCATACACACCAATAAAAATTAATTAAAAAAAAAAGATTTGGAAGAAAATTCCAAAGATGGATAGTTGATGAAAGATACGCCTTATGGGCATATCGCACTGAGTCAGCAAAAGGACGTGAGGGATCAAACGAGCAGCCGACCTTGTCTCTGAATTGCTCCTAATCTATTTGGGCAAGACATTATTATCACAGAGTGAAAATATACAGCTCAAAAAATATTGTTTAATGAATGGACCTAGGGAGTGTCATACCGAGTGAAGTGAATCAGACAGAGAAGGAGAAGTATCATATAACATCCCTTAGATGTGGAATCTAAAAAGAAATGATACGAATGAACTTACAAAACAGAAAGAGACTCACAGACTTAGAAAACGAACTTATCGTTGCCAGAGGGAAGGGAGAGTTAGGGAGTTTGGGAAGGTCTTGTACACATTGCTGTATTCAAAATGGATAACCAACAAGGACCTATTGTATAGCACATGGAACTCTTCTCAATGCTCTGTGCCAGCCTGGGTGGAAGAGGGGTTTGGGGAAGAATGGATACGTGTGTATGTATGGCTGAGTCCCTTCACTGTTCACCTGAAACTACCACAGCATTGTTAACTGGCTATACCTCAATGCAAAATAAAAAGTTTACAGTCTAAAAAAACAAATCTTTATGACCTTAAAAAAATATCATTTAATGATGGAATGCTGCCTTTCTTCTTTACATATACATGTACTTTCCTCATTTCTGGGCACAAAACTTTTTTTTTTTTTTTAAATATGATGCTTCCTTCGGCCATGATAGCTAAACACATTTTAAATGTGAGTTGTTAATACTGTAGGCAAAAATATCCAAACAAAGTATAGAGCATAAACCTGGAGGGCACTACATGGTATATAAATTAAAATGTCACTTTTTAAGAGAAAAACAATGAAATTCAGAACATTTAGCCTCCTCTAGATATTTAATATGAGAGATTCTGTATTCCTGCTACCATTAAATCTTTTCAGAGCTATTCACTTCAGGAGACAAAGCCACTGAAAGGGATGTGAACTGACTTGTCTGTCATGGGAAGAAAAGGAGGAGGACAAACGCAAGGCGAGCTTGTTCTCTGACGTCACTCAGGGTGGCTCACAGAGATCTGGGTTTCCCCAGCAGCTCTGCTGTTAACACACGGTGAGACCTGGACAATTTCATTTGGATTTCAGTTTTCTCTGGCTTGAAACATGAAGAAACTGATCTTTAAGGTTCCTTCCTTCCAATGTTCAAATCTCATGGTTTTAACGAAATTCTCAGGCTCAAGTTAGAAATTTACTCTGAGCCAAAGCACACAGTATGCGGGAATGGCTACCCATTCCAGTATTCTTGCCTGGAGAATTCCAGGGACAGAGGAACCTGGCAGACTACAGTTCACAGGGTTGCAAAGAGCACAACTGAGCACACACACACTCAATAAATATTTACTGAATGATTAAATAAATAAAAAAATACTCTGAGAACATATGTTAAAAGTAACATGGACAGCATTATTCACAAAAACCAAGTCATGGAAGCAACAGAAGTGTCTGTATCAACAGATGAGTGGATAAAGAAGATGTGAAAAAACCCAGGCCATGGGATATCACTCAGCCATAAAAAATCATGAAATCTTGCCATTGTGACAACACAGATGAACCTAGAGAATATTATGCTAAGTGACATAAGTCCTACCTCAACTTGGCCCCTTCATTCTCTCTAGAGACCTTTTGCCTTACTGCACCTTTCAAACAAACCATACCTCCACCATCTCTTTGCTCCAGAGGTTGTGGTTGTTGGGAAAGTTGCTATCCTTGTTTCAGTCTAGTCATCCTTTAAGGCAGTAGTCTCATAAAAGCACAGATCGCTGGATTCTAACCCTCATTCATTTTTACTACTCCCAGGATGAGGCCTAGTAATCTGCATTTTAAACACACCTCCTAGGTTATTTTGATTCCAGGTGATCCATGGTGGCAATATGGAGGACCGCTCTTAACTTCTTCAGAAGTTTCATCTCTTCAGGGCTCAACACAGGTCTTATGACATCTACCACAAACTTAAGCATTTCTGATATTCTGATTTCTGTGTAGCAAGTGACTATTTCCCTTCCTTTGCCTCCCATTCACTATAGTGTTTTTCAGGGCTTCCCCAGTGGCTCAGCTGGTAAAGAACCTGCCTGCCAATGCAGGAGATGAAAGAGACGCAGGTCCGATCCCTGGGTCTGGAAGGCCCCCTGGAAAAGGAAATGGCAACCCACTCCAGTATTCTTGCCTTGAAAATTCCATAGACAGAGAACCTGGTGAGTTACAGTCCGCAGGGTCACAAAGAGTCAGACATCACTGAGTGCACATCAGATCAGATCAGATCAGTCGCTCAGTCGTGTCCGACTCTTTGCAACCCCATGAACTGCAGCACGCCAGGCCTCCCTATAAGCAAGGGCCTTAATAATTACTTCCTGATTCACTGAGAACAACTGTACTTCTTGACTCACTCACCTTTAATTCTGTGGTTTTAGGCAAATTACTTAACTTCCTTACTCCTCACTTCTGTTAGGGTAAATTGTGGCTAAATATGGAACCTTCTCATAGTGTTTACTGTGAGGATTAAAAGAAGCATTACACCTAACAGAATAGTTCTCAGCACTTGGTAAGCATTCAATAAATATTAGCCATTATTGCCAAATTTGTCACCATAATTTCAATTCAGAAAATTCAAGGTAGTTCTTAAGCTTGTGCTATCAATCAAAACAGAGCTAGATATTATGACAATAACAATTAGTTTTATCCCAAATAATCTTTTAAATGAAGAGCATTTCTTCATCAAACTCTTAATTCCACTTCTATTTTCTACCAGGAAGTGGAGATCCTATTGCAGTGCCTTCTTGAATAATTGTCATCTTTACACAGTCATGCAGAGAACAGGCAAATAATGGTGAAATAGCAAACAATGGTTTCATATCATTGCAGAGAATGGTGGTCAGCACCAGGATTATTACCAAGTACAGATCCTGTGACCCTTTAAACAGAAGGATAATGCATAAAAGATTTCAATATTTTAGTAAGAATTGAAAGCTAATTTATCCTAAGACGTTTAGTTACTTAAAATATTTCCTGTGGATGATATATAATATCAAAGTTTTGTGTTTTCTCAATAAGAAATGAGGCTTCTGAGCATAAGAAAAAGAAATCAACACTTGCTATGGCCTGAATTGTGTCTCCTCTCCTAGCAATTACAAATTGCTGAATTCTCTACTGCCCAAAGTGACTGTATCTGGAGCTAGGGCCTTCAGGAGATGGTCATGATTATATGAGGTCATAAAGGTAGGGACCTAATCCAACAGGATTCAGTTCAGTTCAGTCACTCAGTTGTGTCTGACTCTTTGCGACCCCATGAATCGCAGCACCAAATTCCTCCCTATCCGTCACCAACTCCCGGAGTTTACTCAAACTCATGTCCATCCAGTCAGTGATGCCATCCAACCGTCTCATCCTCTGTCATCCCCTTCTCCTCCCACTTTCAATCTTTCCCAGCATCAGGGTCTTTTCAAATGATTACTCCCTTATAAAAAGAGACACCAGGGAGCTCTCTCTCCCTCTCTTTTCATGCTCAGAAGACAGACCAGGTGAGAACAAAGCAGCCATCCATGAGCCAGGGAGAGAGCTCTCATCAGGAATGGAAGCCTACCAGAGCCTTGATCGTAAACTTTCCAGCCTCTGGAATTGTTAAGAAAAAACAATTTGTTGTTTAAGCCATGCACTCTATGGTAGTCTGCTATGGCAGTATGAACAGACTACATAACAACTCATTCAGTATTTAAATCATTAACGATCACTAATTTCACAGAGCTCTATGAAAGAATAACATGTCCAAAAAGGACCTGTGATGAATATCATTAACCTTTGCTCTTGTGATGTTAGGATTTTCTCTTGGACTCTGAGATTATAATATAAAAATGAAATGAAAACCCATTGTGGCCCCTGGACATGAACAGTCCAGTCCCATCCCTGAGCGGCTGCCACCAAGGTTATACTTCAGTGACCCTGTAACAGTTGGTCAGTGACACACAAAGGGGAAATCCACTGTCAACCTGGACTCTATTTAGAAACTTGACTCTTGTACTAAAGAAACAGTGACTCCTGAACTAAACGGAGTTTGAAGTGAAAGGGTACTGCATAGAGAAGCAGCTCTGGCTTCACAGGAACCTGAGTCCACCCCGCTCCCGCCACTCCCATTACAGAGGGAATCCTGTGGTCTTGTTTCTTCCAACCATCTTCCTGCCAGAGTTGCCAGATGAGCCCATGGTAACATATAAAGTGTTCAGCGCAGTGCCAGGTACGCAGTAGGGACTTAGTACCTGTAACCTCTACACCTCCACACCACCAACCCTACCCCTACCATCACAAGGGGAAAAAAGAAAGTTTAAAAGGAATAATACTAAGCCTATTAGCTAAGATTGAGACTTTTAGACGAGGCCAAAATCCAAAATGCCCAAGTTATGTTGAAGCCCGGCATGCTGCAGTCTATGGAGTCACAAAGAGGAGGACAAAACTGAGCAACTGAACAACAACATGTTATTTAAAAGAAACAAACCTAAAACAAAGTGTTAAAAAAAAATCATAAAATAACAAATGAACAAAAGCTATCAGGCAAATGAAAACAAAACTGTAATAAATGTGGAATAATAATTCCATTTTGTCTGGCAGTAAAGATAAAATGAAATTTAAAAAAAAAAAAAAAACAAAAAACCAAAGGAGACAAATAGCTCTCCCAGGATCACAGTGTCTAAAAGAGGAAGAGTTAAAATTATAATTCAGCTCTGATTGTAAAGCCTGTACTTTCAGTTACCATCCCTCCAAATTCACAACTGCCCACTTAATATTTCCTCTTGAATTTTCTGGTCAGATCCATCACATAACCTTACTCATTATCTCTGCCTCAAACCAGAACCTGATCCACCTTCTCCACTCTGATAGCAGATACATGACCTCCCAATGGTTTACGAAGATCTCTTGGAGTCACCCTCAATTTCTCCTTCAGGGATGCTCCAACCCAACTCAACACTTCCACAACTGACCTTCTCATTTTACATCAGAATTTAGTGTCTTCTCTCTCATCCTTCCGATTCTATTGGATTTAAGCCCTCATTTTTTTTTCTTACTCCTGTGGTTTAGTCTATTTCCTCTTCACAACCATCCTGCATACTGTTCTCAGACATCTCCCTCCCCCGGCCATCGGCCTCACTCCCAAACAAAACCTAGTGTCACGGTCCTGCTTGAAGATCTGTTAGTTCCCCCTGTCCCCCGGTTCAGCTCCTTAGACTGACCATATGATCCTCTACATTTTTATGTGCTACCCCTGCCCCAAATACCTCTTCCCACCAGTCAAACTTGAGTCATTGTTCAAGTTCTAGGTCAAATGGCTCTTCCTCTGAAAAGCCTTCCGGGGCACCAAGGTCACTCCCATAGTTCCTCTGCACTCCTACCTGTACGCCAGATGGTAATTGCTCTGCTCTTACATGTTTCTGAGTCTTTCCCCACATAAAACAATGACTAGTTTAGCAGATGATTAAAGTAAGTCTGATGAGGAATGAGCTAAGGAATTAAAGGGTTATATGACCTCCACACAAAGTGATTTACATTGAGCCTTAGTGTTAATTCAAAGCCTTCTCAACCAGTCATTTAAACTGTTTTCCACTCTCCTCTCATTTGAGTATTACGCTGGAGAATTGCCTGGTAACAAAGGTGACCTTGTAGGATAGCCACAACACTGCATCTCCTGCCTGAGGGGACTTCCTACTCTGCCTTCATCCCTGGACACAGTGGTGGACTAATGAGACTGAGCTGCTAGGGCAGAGCTGAGGTGCTTATACCTGTGAAAGACATTTTCTTTTGAGATAGGAGAGCAACACTGTGCCAGAACTTCTTATCTTCAGATCTAGGCTCAATGGAGTGTTTAGCTAGGCCTCAGCTAAAGTCAATAAAGTTTTGCTAAAGCACACAAAGCAATGATTGTCCTCGGACTCTCACTGCCTCGACCCTAATCTACTTTTACTCCTCCAGAAATATTGCCATCCTCTTCCCTTGCTGTCTTACTGAGCCCAGCATACTAGACCAGGAAGCACAAATGCCCCTCTATCTCTGCCTCCTCGAAGCTCAGAAGCATTGGTTTCTCCAGTCCCAGGTATGTCAGTCAGTCTCTGGAGTCACTTGACCTGCCACCCTCACCTTTATCATCACAGTCGTCATGGTGAGCTGTGCTCAGCTCTTTATGCTGACACCAGTGATTTATAGGCTTTACCTTCACAGCCACCTGCCGAGGGAGACACTGCTATTAAACTTACAGAGAAGGGAAGTAACCTGCCTGAGGTCTCACCGTAAGTCAGTGGGGGGACTGGAATCCAAACTCTGGACTGTCTGACTCCACAAGCAAACAAGGAACCATTACACTAAAAGGCAGGATTGGGAATACTTCCCATACTAAAAGGCTCTTCCTCTAGACTGGGAGAAGGTGGGCACCCAATGTGAAGATCCTGATTTTCTCACATCACTCTTAGCCTTCATCATCTGTTTACTAGACCCTTTACTTTTCAGGCTTTAAGACCTTTTCACTGTCAGCTTTACAGGCAAAGTAAACTTGGGAGAAATAAATAATGGCTGCTTAGTCACAGTGATTCATCTGATGTTAAAGCTTCAGCCTGTGAGTTATTTAATCCATTCCACAACAAGCATTTATTCTTCCCAGTCCTGTGCCTGACTCCTGGTGCAGTGCTGCCGTATGCGCTCATGTCCACATCCCTCCCACTCACGTGTACTCTGACCCTTGGCTGTTCACAGCCTGCCTGGCAGCCTTGAGAGATTTTGTACACTCTATTCATCAAGAGACAACTTTAGGAAACCAGAAGCCATGGGTAACCACAGATCTGTCAAAGTTTTATCCAGCATATATTTGGACTAGAAAGACTGCTTTCCCAAAGCCCAAAGTCTGGGTTTTTTGGGGTGTGTGTGTGGGCGGGGGTGGGGAGGCAATGGCACCCTACCCCAGTACTCTTGCCTGGAGAGTCCCATGGATGGAGGAGCCTGGTGGGCTCCAGTCCATGGGGTCGCTAAGAGTCGGACACGACTGAGCGACTTCACTTTCACTTTTCACTTTTGTGCATTGGAGAAGGAAATGGCAACCCACTCCAGTATTCTTGCCTGGAGAATCCCAGGGACAGAGGAGCCTAGTGGGCTGCTGTCTATGGGATCGCACAGAGTCAGACACGACTGAAGAGACTTAGCAGTAACAGCAGCAGTGTGTGTGTGTATGTGTATTGAGGACAGTTTTGTCAAAACCAATGACTTCCGTATATGTCTAGCAATGATAATAATAATGTGAAGTGTGAAACTAGGGACAATTTCACTTGTGATTCTAATCAGAGTACAGCATCACTGGTTGTTTACTAATTGTACTCTATCAACATTTTTGAGATGAACATTCTAAGCCAGATTGAAATGATCATGTATGTCTTGACCACACTCGACAACACGCTGAGACTAGAGGAGTGGGAAGAGAGGCAAAGCAGAAAAGTTATGACTGGAGGGGCAAGAAAGTCTGGTGAATTTATCTGAGAAATAAGGCAAATATAATCTAATTGAACGTCAAAATCTTTTTCATATTATCTTATGGTTGTTTTAATATATTACATTCTGACAGATATCTTGCACAGCTTTGAACTTAGCCACAAAACCCAATGTGAATGAACTGAATGAGAGAGTTGAGAAATTTAATTATTTTCTTTATGAGCTATAGGAGTCAATCATACAATTCACTGATAATCTTTCATGATTTACAGACTCTCAAAAGCCTGTGATCCATACCTCAAATTTAATCTGTATCACCTTCAAAAAAAGAAATCTTATATCTTCCTAAACACAGAAAACTACCTGCCTGCTCAATATTCCTCATATATTCCTTAGAATTTGTCAGCATCAGATCAGATCAGTCGCTCAGTCGTGTCCGACTCTTTGCGACCCCATGAACTGCAGCACGCCAGGCCTCCCTGTCCATCACCAACTCCCGGAGGTCACTCAGATTCACATCCATCGAGTCAGTGATGCCATCCAGCCATCTCATTCTCTGTCGTCCCCTTCTCCTCTTGCCCCCAATCCCTCCCAGCATCAGAGTCTTCTCCAGTGAGTCAACTCTTTGCATCAGGTGGCCAAAATACTGGAGTTTCAGCTTCAGCATCAATCCCTCCAAAGAAATCCCAGGGCTGATCTCTTTCAGAATGGACTGGTTGGATCTCCTTGCACTCCAAGGGACTCTCAAGAGTCTTCTCCAACACCACAGTTCAAAAGCATCAATTCTTCGGCGCTCAGCCTTCTTCACAGTCCAGCTCTCACATCCATACATGACCACAGGATATGGTAGGATTATTAGTTTCATAACATATATGAAAACCAAGTAGTTTCAAGGTACAACTATTATATAGATTATCTTTGTGTCCTTGTTCATCTAACTGAGAAACTGCTTAAGAATGAGATTTTCAGACTTGTTTGACTGGATTTATAAGGGCAGATATTACCTGATAATTTGGTAATAGCTAACTAATTTGCAGTATACCTGCGGCATATACATTGAAATGCACAGACTATTTGCTTACCATTCAACCAACAGCTGTTAGACATGAACTATGTGCCAGGTACTTTTCTAGGTACTAGGCTACAGAAGTTAAAAAAAAATGACATAAGTCCTTTCTTATAATAAGCTTATATTCCAGTGAAAGCAGACAAGACAATAAACAAGTAGAATATCAATATATACATGCTTAGATGTTGCAAATGACAGAGAAAAATAGAGGGTGCTAGTTTGCGGAGCTGCAAATCTGAGGAAGACGGCCAAGGAAGGTATCACTAAAGAGATGGCATTTAAACAAAACCTGAAGGAGGAGAGAAAATTATTTACATGCATCTCTCAGGCCAAATATTCCAGGTGGAGGGCATAGCAATGTAAGTTCTAGGAGGTTAGAAAATTGATCTTTCACTTCAATAGCCCCAGGATTTCTAGCTGAATAGTGACCCCACATCAAATGCTAGGTGAATGAATACGTGAATTAAAATAGCATGAAATAGCTTCTTAAAAAAGAAGGTGGTGGTAGTATTACTTTACTAAAGTCAAAAATTTATATTACATAAATTTCATATCCTTTGATTCTTGCAGATGTTTTAGAAGAGAGGTTAGTAACCAAGATCTGTTCCAAGTTCTTACAGACTCTTAATGACTCCAAAGTTAACAAACGGTCAATGCCACAAAGTATTTTCAAAAAGATGTCAGAATCTGCTCCAACACTTATATTTACCCTCTGGTTCTATGTCGAGTAGGCAGTGAGTACAGCATGCACGTACCCTGCTTATATGTGGAAGCAGAAAGGCTTTTCCTCTACATGAGAGCTGCGTATGTGCCCAACTCTGAAACCTGAAAAAATCCACCACCTGAATACAAAGCACAGGGACTGCCCTCTATTTAACAGCATCGCCATTTGTTGAAGAATATAAATGTGGACCTTGGTGACCCTGTACATAGACAGCTGATATGGCAGAAAGAAAAAAGGGTCCATTAACTATCCCATTTTTAAGGGTTCAGTTCCTTCCTTAAGCTAAATTATCCCATTGCATTTTTTAAAAAATAAAAGACAATGCATAAAATAACTTACATCAGCAACTATGGCAGGCTGACACAACAGAAAGTACAACCATTGTGTTAATTTGCTCCTAAATGGGATAATACAGAGTGAAGTGCTTAGAACACTGCTTTACCCATAGTCAGTGCTCAATTAACATGATTATTATTAATAATATTATTAGTATTTAATTAAAGGCTTGAGGATAGTCATAAAATTATGCATCTGTTTTATATTTAGCCCTATGTACTGGGATAAAAAGAATTAGAAAACTATGACCATATTCTTTAAAAGCTTGAAATATATACAACTAGAAAGTTCTATAAAGTCCCACTAGACAAGTTCAATAACATATAAAATAGCTAAAACATGATAGTTATGCAAGGTACAATATATAGTAAGAAAATGAGAGTTTCCAAGAGGGAAAAGATCATAAACACTAGGAAGGCTTCAAAAAGGACTGGTACTGAATGTGGCTGAGCTGGATGAAGTGCACCAGTGAGACACTTTTGGGTAACTGAAATCTAAATTTATTAAAGTCTGCAGTAGGATGATAGCAGAAGCAGCAAATTTACAGGCAAGGATCTGAGCCCTCTGTTGAAGACAGAGGAGCACTGGGCTGTGACTATGTGGGTTTAGGGACAGGCTGTGAGGCAACCTCTACCTACAAACCTGAAGCCACCGCTAGAGGACTAGGCTGAGTCCAGACTGACCAGTGGCCCTACAAGCGGCTGCAGACCAGCGTGGAGACTAGGCAGTGCACAGCACTGGGCCACCAGGAAGAGAACATTTTATCCTGTGCAAGATTCAGTAGTTAAGGCTGGGAGTCAGAAAGATGCCAGTGCCTCCAGCAGCAGCAGAAAGTATAAAGAAAAAAAAAAAACACCTGAAAAATAATACTGTGGGGGTGGGGAAGGGTGGAAGGCATACTGGTGCAACTGACTGGTACACAGCAATTACTCAGAGGAGTGAAAGTTGATGGACAACTTACTGTATAGAAGTTGAGTTTTAGATGATAGGAAAGCGTCTACTACCTTAAAGAGTGAGTTGGGAATGTGGAACCCATAATATCAACACGTGAACGTGAAGTCGCTCAGTCATGTCTGACTCTTTGCGACCCCATGGACTGTAGCCTACCAGGCTCCTCTGTCCATGGGATTCTCCAGGCAATAGTACTGGAGTGGATTGCCATTTCCTTCTCCAAGGGATCTTCCCAACCCAGGGATCGAACCTGGGTCTCCCGCATCGTAAACAGACGCTTTACCGTCTGAGCCACCAGGGAAGTCCAATACCAACACAGGAGAGGAGAAATCATGAGAACAAATACAATTCTCCCCACTTAGCCCAGGAAAAAAAAAAAAAATTAAAGCTTAGAAGAGAGATGGTAAAAAATATGCAGAAGTCAAGAGAGAAGTTTGAAGGAATGGCCTGAATTAGAGTCAGATGAAATAGACTAGTTGAGGACCATTTCTTCATGAGAAAACCTTTTAAGGCAGAAAAATAAAGCTTTCAGAGTATATATGCCCAACCAAATGAACAGAACAGTCCCTCACTTCAAGAATTATGCCTGATTTTATGTGATAAATTGAAGGATAATGTAGAAACAGCAGGCCACATGACATAATCCTATCATAATACATTAAAGCATGACTCAGAGATTTAACCCACAGAAAGTTATTAACAGACCTTCTGTTTGCAAAACAATACAGACATGACATGTCACCCAAAGCAAAGATCTTTATTCTCCTTCTTTCTACTTTGCTTTAAAAAATGTGGTCTTAAAAAAACTTCAATGATTTCAATATTAATTTCAGCCTACATTCAACAGTAAATAATCAGTCTCACCAGCCAATTGCTTTCAACTTTGCTTTGTTGGAATTTCTGGGATGTATTCTTTTTTTTTCCTTTATACCTGGAAAGCTTTAAGCTTTGAAAGCTTAGTAATAGTTGATATTATCAACTGCTTTTGTGTTTTCAAAAAGCACACTCCAAAGATCTTTGAGATAATAGCCACTCCTCCACCCTACCTGCCATTTTTTAAAAAAACACTATTCCACTGTCATCATAGTTTCTGCTAAGCAGTTTATGGGTAGTTTATCAGACACCCTTTCATTTTCTCTTAGTACTAAAATTTTTTAGAAATAGCCCTTTTGTATTCTAAGGCACAGCCTAAATCAGACACTAGATTTTAGATGACTCTTTCACAAATGTAAGGGCACATTTCCATGTTTGTGTATTTCTAAAGATTAATTTCTACTCAGAGAACTTAAGTGGAAAAGAATAGGCCAAAACACATGGGCTTAAAATTTTAAAAGAAAGTACAATTAATGTAGAAAAAATAAGAACATAAAAATAAAAGTACAGAGTAAAATAAAATATAAATACAATAAATAAAATGCTACTTCATTAAAACTATGACTGTCAACAACAAGAAAAGAGATCAAAATTAAGGAAACTGTAGTATTAAACACAGCAGGGGTAAGAAGGAAGAAAAACAGAGCCTAGAACATGCTGGGTGTGCTAGTCGCTCAGTCATGTCCGACTCTTTACAACCCCATGGACTGTAGCCTGCCAGGCTCCTCTGTCCACTGAATTTTCCAGGGAAGAATACTGGAGTTGGTTGCCATTTCCTTCTCCAGGGGACCTTCCCAACCCAGGGATCGAACCCAGGTCTCCCGCATTGCAGGCAGATGCTTTATTGTCTGAGCTACTAGCTCACCAAATAAGTTGTGACCACAGGATAATATAATAATTTGAACTTTACTTTGACCCATATATTAATCTGATGATGAACAGATGTTGGGTCTGTTACCAAATCCCCTTTTGCCACCTGTCCTCGCACCACTGCTCTGCAGTCCCCATCTCTTCTAGTTCCCTGGATGACTGTTCATCCTCTAGCTGGAAGCTCAGGTGGTCCCTGATATCCCCAGGCCGGGTTAGGTTCTTCTGTGGGTTCTCAGTGCCCCATGTGTGCACTCCTTCAGTACCATACTCTATTAGAATTGCTGTGTGTTTACCTACCCTCTCCCACCTCCCACTAGACTGCAGCTAACCCTAGAGGGCTGGGTCTCAACCTTTATTCATCTTTTTAGCATATAGCAAATATGCTATATGCCTGGCAAATAGCAGTTTTAAAATGTATAAATTAATGATGCATGTTCTATACCATTGATGTATGGTCTGAAATATGATTTAAAATATGGTGTTATATATTAAGAAGAAACCCAGCCACTTAACAGATAAAGCAAGGCAACTTACAGAGGGAATCTGCAGGCTCAGAGCTATACAACTTTATAGCATAAGAGGGGAAGTCATTATTGTGTGACCAGCATAATCATGCTTTCTGTGATAAAACTAGTAACACCTGGGTTTGAAAGACAAAAAAACCCAAATGGAAAGACATGAGTTAAGGTGTAAAAGCTAATTCTTGATGGGATTTAAATCATAAAGGAATAGTCTCCTCACCCTATGGAGTTCCTTTAACTCAGGCAGCTATGAATCCACATTGCAATGCTAAGGAGACATTTAATAGGGTGAAGCCTAACCCGACAGGGATGGGGTGGAGAGGGGAGAGTCCTTTTCCCTGCTTGGATGGATTCAAAACCAGAGTGTAAATACCAACCACCCTGGAGCAGTAGTCTGCTGCTTTATACTCATCTGGAATCTCTTCTTGCTTCTGTAGCTCTGCCTTTCTTTCCCTCTCAGTCCTGATCCACTTGTCAAATTGACCTTGCCTGGGGAGCAGTAGGCACAGTTCATAAAAAGGAAGAAATCCAGACTGCACAGCACTCCAAGTAGAGAGGAGTGAACACGCCACAGGTGGCCCTGTTCTCCAGGAACCTACCAGCTGGAAGGAGACCTCCCAGAGGTGAGGAACTTCAAGCGTAGGCGCAAACTTTAAACACAGAAATGTGGCTTGTTAACTTCCAACAAGTCATTGAAATTTGTGTTGGAAAAACCTTGGCAGCAGAAGAAATGACCTCACATGACCATGATGGCAAGGGAGAGAAAGAGGCCTGTGTTCAAAGAATGTAAACAATGTCAACAGACTTTTGAAAATCAGCTTCCAATGAACTTCACAAATCTGGGTTCTTGAATACAAATAATCAGAGATGGGATATGGGGCTGGGTTCTCCAATTGAAACACTAACTCTTATAAAATGCAGTAGAACTTTAGAAAAGTTGTAAGTCATCCACTGGAAAGATTGTGACAACCTAAGTCAGTTCTGGTTTTAAAATATCAGACACCCTGGAAACACTGAGACACATGACTAGACATTTCATCTTTCCAAGGCACATAAAGAGAATATCCTGTCTTGGCAAACTTTGCTTAAATGGACATTCAAGCAAAGGAGGAGCTGGCACCACTATCCTTGCTCAGTGCTCTAGAAGATGATTGCTGAGCGCTTGGATCTTGGCTTCCTGATCAGCTAGTCCCGTGACCCAGCTTTCTAGCTGATCGTGTGGCAAATACTGCCATTGCTAAACTTTTGCAAGGGCCTTGGGTAACAAATGAAAAGTCAGACATTGCAGCTCAGGTCTTGTGTTTTTCCTGGCAGCATACTGGTAGCATCTGTCTATAAATTCAGCAGCAGTGTTCTTTTAACGTGGAAAGCAGTGAGTGCCCCAGCACTAAACAGTCTCATAACTGGGCACATAAAAAGAACGTTATGCTTACTCTCCTGGTATTTTTTAAGTTGTAAAATGTAAGCTGAGCCATCACGCCTCTCATACATACATTCCTCCAGTGTCAGATGAAACTCATTACACCAAGAAATGAAAATCTCCCTAATCCTGGGCTGGACTTCATTGTGGGTAAAAATTTGGTTCTATGTTTATATCACATACTAACTTCTGTCTCCCAATCCATCAGCAAAACTCATAAAGGCATGAAGACAGCATGGCTATTATAGAAATGTCCGTTTGCTCAATGTTAAGTGTCCATTATCCTAGGGGGAAAAAAGTAACATTTCAACAACAGTGTCTTTGAAAGGGACATACCTAGCTGCTTCTCGCGCTCCTCACGCCGCTCCCTCGCGAGCCTTTGCCGGTCATCAACACGCAGCACAGGTGGTGGGTCTGAAAAGGAGATGGGAGACATAAGAGGAGCAGATCTTTAAAAATAATATACACTGATAAATACCTGTCTGGTACATCTGATGAATGAATTATTACTACATCTTACCTATAGTAACATTACAACAATTATGACCATACTTGTAGTGATGTACTTTATTATAATTTTCCTGAGAATTTCCCAGCATTTTCTGCAATTTAAAAATATTATATGTGAGGTTAGATTCTATGAGTTCTCATCACAAGGGAAAAAATCATTTTTCTTTTTTTTCTTTTTGTATCTATATAAGATGCTGGATGTTAACTAAATATATTGGAATAAATATGTCATAATACAAGTCATTACGCTGTACACCTTAAACTTACAGTTTAATTGATGCTGTATGTTAATTACATCTCAGTAAGACTCAAAAAAAATAAATAAAAGAAAAAGACACACAGACAAAACAAATTATGTAAAAACATAACTGTGCCTTTGGCTTATTTTCATCAAACATTATTCATGAGGTTTTATATTCCTAAACTACTGAGCTTTTATTATTTTTATGTTTTAAAAAGTCTCCTGGGGCTTCCCTGGTGGCTTAATGGTAAAGTATCCGTCTGCCAACACAGGAGACACAGGTTTGATCCCTGGTTTGAGAGATCCCACACGCCATGGAGCAACCAAGCCCATGCCCACAACTACTGAGCCTGTGCTCTAGAGCTCGAGAGGCTATTAAATTAACAATTTAAAATCTCACATTAAAAAGAAAAACCTACTGAAATAATACTTTAGAGACAACATAGTAGTACTTCAATAGATTTAAAGGCCTTGCATCCCAAATGCCTCCTAAATGTTACAGAATTTGAACATTTGAGAGAAATAAAACTGTATAAAAGTGCATTAGAAGCTGCACAAACCTAGCAGTGGGGTCATGGGCAGGACCAGGAGATGATATTTTGTGTTCTTCCTTTGCTTTAAGGTATTTTTTTTAAAATTGATAATATGAACCCCTAACTAGCTCATATTCATTATGATAATTATTTCCCCCATTTGCTAATCATTTATGAGGTTTCAAATATTTTTTATGTAGAAAAATATAGCCTTTGGTCCCAAAAAGTTTTCTTCTGATACTAGAAAAGAGGCACACAGACCCCCTTAGGCACTTTGTTAAGGGTCACAGACAGGGGAGCTTTGCTGTCGTTTGTTTTTGGAAATGACAGCCCTATTGAAACGATATTTTGAAGAAAAAAATGATCTAAGAACCCAAGCCAAAATGAAGTTAGAAGCAAGACTTCTAGCAATTACTTATTGCTTTAAAAAAGTCCTTTAATAGTGAGGTTTTACGCCCTTATGAAAACTCTGCACTTATTATGAAACTTGAAAACCAACTTTATTTGTATAAGTTACATGGGCACATTATAGAAAGTCTATAAATAGAGACAATGAAGTAAAATTCTGCTCACAGAATACCGAGTATGTGACATTTCTACAAATTTCACACAAATTTTGACAAAAATTTTCAGAAGGTTTTAATAACAACATAGTCATCCTCACCTACCCTCTTCCACCCCAAACAACCCTGACTGCCCCAAGTCAATACCTGGTGTTCCTGCAGTCATGAGGCAACACTCAATTATGCAATGGAACACTTGCCTTTTGGATACATAAAGAAAGGGCATAGTTTACTTCTGATTTCTATGATATCACTCCATATGAAAATTACACTCTTTACATGTAATAAACTGTATCCTGTCTGGTAACACCAGAACCTCAGAAACCAGGTTGTATATAGTACTATAATCAATAAATATATCAATAAACACTATAAATAAGGCCAACACTTATGAGTTCAATAATTCTCCCTGGCCACCTTTATCGCTTCAGCCCTTATCTCAACCACTATTTATTTAGATTCGATTTGAGAAAGTAAAGAACAAATACAACACATTTCTAAAACAAAATGTGCATAGTGACTATCATATGCTAGACGATTTTGGTTGGTTTCAGGATCTGGCCCTAAAAAACACCGTAGAGTGAAAAAGGCATTCAGTTTGAATTCTGTTTCCATCCTTCTGGTCACATTAATAAGAAGGTCACTTTGGTACCGGAATGTTAATAAACACCCTGTGGCACATTAAAGATGGCTGGGAATATGGGTAGGGAGGAGCAGAGCCTGGTCAGTTTTGTTCATTGCTATATTCCCAAAGCCTAGGACTATACCTGGCAGAAAGGAGGGCATTCTACAAATATTTATTAAATGAATGAAAGAACAAATGAGCCAGCAACCTTGGCTAATGCTTGGCGTCTACACACTCTAAACATTAATGGAATTAACATTTACTATGAGGGCAAACTCATACCAAACTTGTATTTGACAATAGGTTTTGTATGCAAGACAGCATAAGAGACACAGCTGTATAGAACAGTCTTTTGGACTCTGTGGGAGAGGGAGGGGCGTATGATTTGGAAGAATGGCATTAAAACATGTATAATATCATATAAGAAACGAATTGCCAGTCCAGGTTCGATGCAGGATACAGGAAGCTTGGGGCTGGTACACTGGGATGCCCTGGGGGAGCGGTGTGGGGAGGGAAGAGGGAGGGGGGTTCGGGATGGGGAACATGTGTGAGCCCGTAGCGGATGCATGTTGGTGTGTGGTGGAACCGATACGGTATTGTAAAGTAAAAAAAATAATAATAAAATAAAATAAAAGGTATTAGTAAATACTAGTGATTACAATTCTAAGATTTAATAATTAAAAACTGATTAAAAATAACCTTTAAAGGTAGGATTTCAAAAAAAACATACAATTGAATAATTGCAAGTAAATAGCGAATTTTCTGAATTTTTTTTTTCTGTCTCATTTCTATCCTACTACTTTTTTTCTGGAACAAAATGAAGGTATAGAAAATAGCTTGACATCATGAATATTTCACACTGTTTCCCAATAGATCTAACAATTAGAATAGAATTGTTACTTAATTCTTAGACGGAAAAGTTTTTAAGAGAAATAGGATTTCAGTGGAGATACACTTGCAGCTACACTCTGCATCCAACCTTCTACCTGTGATAACTGAAAAGTAAAGGGACCACCCAAACCAGGGTACTTTTGAGAGGGAAAGGGCATGCTGATAATAGTCTGTGGTTACATGTGAAAACATGTACAATCCTGAAAAAATTGGAACTAAAGCGTGACCCTCAAAGATCAAGAAAAATAAACTCACTGTGACAAGGCTTTTTATAAGAACTCACTATACCTTGACTCCTATCTGAACAACTACTGTCAGGATACTTGCATTTGGTTAGGGCAATACTCAAAATATCCCCCAAAGAGCATGTACTTCTTTTCAAGTTCCTGAAGTAAGAAAATTAAAAAAAAAAAGCTTTAGACAGACGTTCCCATGACTCATATCCCATAAAATCAAAAGGTTTTACTCAAACCTATAACTCCAACATGGAACCTCTGATATCCTCTTCAGAGAGACTCAGGAAAATAACATGGTGGTTTTAAAAATGAGAGTCCTTGATATATCTGTGCTTATGTGTATAAACAAGAAAGCAGACACCAGTATACTTAAAAGACACAATCTGAAATGAAACGTCTCCTCACTGAACTTGACTCTAGCAATATAAATCAAATAGTTCTATGAAGAAACCGTCAATTGGGGTAGAAAAGATTTTTCTTTTGGCCTTTATATTTCTATGCACTCTGCATATCTCTCTTCTCACAATGGAAACACTATGTTAGAATGATCTATTCATACACTGATTTTTTCTACTATACTTGTCAGCTAGAGAGTAGGATTGTCTTTCAATAATATATTCCTAGTACCTACACAGCGCTATTATCAGATGGATAAACAAATTATCAGTATATAAAAGTATAAACTGCACAGTAAAGAATGAGAGGAATTAGACATGATGGTTGATGGAGAGAATAAGGGAAAATCAGTATAAACCATTTAGCTATGTTCAATTCTCACGATAAAACAAAGGGGATTTTCATGCTAAACAGCTTCTGCTTCTACAAGGATGCCCACTGGAGTACAGGGTAAGAAAGTCCACTAGAATAAGCCCTGTGAGGACAGCGGCCCTGTTGCTTTGTTCACACAGTATCTCTCAGAGTCCCCCAACATTGGGCAATTACTCAAGAAACATTACATGTTGGCTGGGCTTTGGGTGGATATATGGACGGATAAATGAATGAAAATGTAAACTGACTAAATGGGGAAAATCTCAGCCTGTGAATTAAAACTCCACTGAAACTATACATCATTTGCTACTAATGGTAGCAAATGCAGTACTTGTAATTGTACCTGTTATACATCATCTGAATGGCAAGGCAGACTTATCTGCTCTGTTCAAGACCTCCCCCACATAGGAAAAAAGGCTCCACAAAACTAGGCGGGACAGGGAATGTTTTCTATGGGGCTGTTGCTGCTGCAAAGTCGATTCAGTCGTGTCCGACTCTGTGCGACCCCATAGACGGCAGCCCACCAGGCTCCCCCGTCCCTGGGATTCTCCAGGCAAGAACACTGGAGTGGGTTGCCATTTCCTTCTCCAATGCATGAAAGTGAAAACTGAAAGTGAAGTTGCTCAGTCATGTCTGACTCTAGCGACTCCATGGACAGCAGCTCACCAGGTTCCTTCGTCCATGGGATTTTCCAAGCAAGAGTACTAGAGTGGGGTGCCATTGCCTTCTCCGTTCTATGGGGCTAGATACAGTTATTTCCATCTTTAGTTCCACTGATGCACTGTTCTTGAGTGACTCTGGCCCTGGATGCAGCATGAAGTAGGCTTCCAAGAACCTCAAGAGGTGTTCGGTTTGCCTTTCCCTTCCTTCGGCTATCTCCGGTCATCACACTGTCAGTTAGTCTCTCCCAAAGACCATATCATGGTTGCGGGATACCCAGAAGCTACTGAATTGTTTACTCCATTGTCCGTAGTTTGTTTACAGAGTGTTTGCTTCTTTGTATCACTGAATGGAACAGACCATGAATCACAGGCTATTAAATGAAATTACCGTGTAGGTGTACAATCAGGAGACAGAGAACAAAAACGTAATTCTATACCAGTATTGCTGTGTGTAATGATTTCCTTAAGTGGGTTTTGAAAAAGTCACAAAAGAGATATGCACTAATGCTGGGCATACAGGTACAAAAAAACTGTGTCATTTCTATCATTTCAGGCAGAATGGAAAAATTATTACCTCTTGCACACTGCTTGACAGTTAACAGTGTACTCACAGATACCATCTTGCCTGTCAAAATGATTCTGAGAGGTAAGTAAGGGCTTAGCTTTGAATCTCCATTTTAAAGAAAGAAAATCAAGGTTTGAGAGGTTTTTTGACTTATAGAAATCTGTCTAAATGCGTGTTTTGATGGCAGGACTGAAACCAAGCTCTCCTAGATTCTAGCAGGCCTAAGACCTTTGGGATTACCCTCCTTTTTCCACACAAAGGCAATGCATAGTACCTGGTTTATTTCCTGAGTGGTTGCTATTTTGTCCTGAAATAGTAGTGGAGGGCCGGTGGGAGGCAGCAGTTTTCTTATCTTGTACTTTGTTGCCATCAGGTGCTACACAGATAAGATAAAATAGAAAAGACATATTTAGTTTCTCAAAATTTATTCAGAAACATTCACATATTTAAAATTTGCTGTCAACCTTTGTATCAAGTACTAGGCTAGACTCAGGAAATACAAAGATTAAGCAGCTGATAACTCCTACCCTCAATGAGCATAACGTTCAGTGGGAAAAACACATCCAAGAATCAATAGTTTCAGCTCAACTGACCAACCCGACAGCAGTGGTATGCTCAGGGTCCAGGAAATCATTCACCCTGGCTGTTCCAGTTTATACGTAAAGCAACCATGAAGAAATAAGACTGGGATCTAGAGCATCTGATCTTTGTTCTTACAAACGTCATGCATTTGGAACCCAAAAATTCCAAGAACATAACCAAGCAGGTCACCAAAAGGGAATGAGGGATATAATTTACTGGCTTTTGGAAAAGCCTCTAACAAATGTTCAGTAACAAAGATCATGCAAGAGACTAAGGGAAATGTATTCTATGAAGTGACCAAAGGGCAGAAATATCAGGCAACTCCCTGGTTATATAAAGTATAAAGTCCTCCAGGTAAATTGTTCTTTACACATTTTGCTTTAATAATATATGTTTCAAAAGATATTTAAAGTATTTTGCTGCTTCTCATTAAGTGGTGTCAAAAACCAAACTCTTGATTTTCCCTGCCTCCTACCCTCTACCTGAAAATCTGTTTCACCCACAGTCTTCCCCATCCATTCAAGCAATTCCATTCTTCCAGTAGATTCGGCCTAGAGCCTTGGAATCAGCTTTGACTTCTCTCCTCCAATCTCTCTCCAAGTTTGATTCAGTAGTAAGTTCTTTCAGCTCTACCTTAAAAAATCATCACCTCTATCACTACCTTTCTGATCCTCTCTTCCCAGTGTGACTGGAACGTCCTCTTAACCAGTCTACCAGATCCTACCACTGATTTTCAGTCTCTGCTCATCTCAGCAGCCAGAGTGATCCCATTACATCGTAAGTCATGTCACTCTTCTAACAGCCACCATCCCACTCAGAAAAATTCAAGGGCTGTCCACGGCCTACAGGGTACTATATGGTTTGGCCTTTACCTTGTACCACTTAACCTCTTAATTACTCTGCTCAGATCTTACATACTGACTTCGTCCATCTAAGAGCCTTTGCATGTACCTGAAATGTTCTTCTCCCAGATGTTAACACGAGTCTGTCCTTCACGTCCACTGAGACTCTGCTCAAACGTGATATTAGAGTCCTCCTAATCTATCTAAAATAGCACCTGCGTCACTCATCTCTCCTTACTCTGCCTGGTTTGTAGCCCTTATCCCCTGACACATCGCACATTTATTATCTCCTCCGCTAGGCTGAGGGAAATGGAGAATAACTAGAAAATGAGATTCAGTAGTTCAGGGTTTTTGAACCTGAAAGAGTGTGACAGTTATACTTCAGGAAGACTAAATTTAAAAATGGTACCCCAGATGTACTTTAAAAAGTTATTAAATTTGCTACACCTTTACCTTTAAGCTCTGAACAAAGAATATACCAAATTTTTGTGGATGCCTCTCAATTACATATGGTATTAGCTAGCATAGGAAACCACACACTGAACAGCAGAAAGCATCCTATGTCGTATTTTTAACACTGTTAAACTGCCCTGTTTCAAACAATTTGTTGGCTTTAAATAACAGGTTCAAACATAAACACTGGTTGCTATAACATTCTCATCCCCCTTGCCAAAAACAAGTTGCCAGTTATCACTATGTGGCAGGTAAAGGCCACACTAGTTCATATTGGCCTACAGCCTCACAATTTTAGAGGCAGCCCCTAAAGACCAAACATTGACTTAATTGGAACTCTGGTGGTCAATATGGATAGAACAACTTTCTCCCATCTTTTGCAAGGTATTCTCAAAACTGCTCAAAAAGAAGATAAACAGAAAGGAGTGCACACAGATTGGGGAATACTGTGATTATTTTCTTCTTATTATGCAGCCACCTCTGTGGCTGCTGCTGCTAAGTCGCTTCAGTCATGTCCGACTCTGTGCGAACCCATAGACGGCAGCCCACCAGGCTCCCCCATCTCTGGGATTCTCCAGGCAAGAACACTGGAGTGGGTTGCCATTTCCTTCTCCAATGCATGAAAGTGAAAGTGAAGTCGCCCAGTTGTTTCCGACTCTTAGCAACCCCATGGACTGCAGCCTACCAGGCTCCTCCGTCCATGGGATTGTCCAGGCAAGAGTACTGGAGTGGGGTGCCATTGCCTTCTCCTGTAGCCACCTCTAGCACATAGCAAATAAAGCCTTAGCTAGTAAGCTGTTTAAGAGATCTTCTATTTATCATTTTTACTTAACTGAAAGATAATTAGGACTATTTGTTTAGACTGTATTTCATATGCATTCATTTCTTTCTTATCTTAGCATATTTGACATAATTTAATCTGTCTCTGCTGATTATCTGCAATGCCCCCAGGCCCGGACAACAGATATCGATCGCAGCTAAATATTATGTTGCAGTAGACCATGGAGGAGATTCAAAAGAAGACATATTCAGTGCAAGTGACTTTTCCAAATAATTCCTGGGTAATCCCTCTCTCCCTTTTCCTTGGGTATAATTTGCTTTGTCTTGAAATTCAAATGCAAAATATAAATTTCAATTAAACTGGAAGTCTGGAGGTCTGGTTACCTGAATTCCAATTTACTTATCAATATATCTGATTTTTATTAGACCCAGTTGAGTTGGATCTATCTGCCCACTTTCTTATCATCTGGATCTCAGGAATGCATTTCTATCACAAAATCCTTCTGAGTCCTATTCATAACAAAACAGATTTTAAATTGATCTTAAAGTGTGTTATGTTCATATAAAACTGATAGGCTAAATTTAGTAAAATAAAGGTAAATTTGAAAGTCAGTCTGTTTAAGCCAAGATTATGTGTGTGCGCTTACTTGCTCAGTTGTGTTTGACTCTTTGTGATCCCATGGACTGTAGCCCACCAGGCTCCTCTGTCCATGGAATTCTCCAGGTCAGAATACTGGAGTGGGTAGCCATTCCCTCCTCCAGGAGATCTGGCTCAGGGATTGAACTGGTGTCTCTTGTGTCTCCTGCATTGCAGGCAGATTCTTTATCATCTGAGCCACCAGAGAAGCCTCTGTGAGCCCTGCTACTTACTAGCTGAGTGACTGTCAAGAGTTTCCTTACTTCTCTGAGTAGGTAATATGAGGACAAAATGGCCTAATTCAGAGGGTCACTGGGAGGACTAATTGAAAAGATCTATGTTAAGAATCTATTATAGAACATGGCCCACAGGAGGTGTTTAGCAAACATTCAGCCCTCCTCTCAACATTTATGCTCTTCCTCAAGGTCCTGGGCCTCCCACACTCCCAGGTGTAGAGTTGTGTGTTGAGGTTGTAGTGGAGGTGGTGTGCACTTTGGAGTCAGCTGACCAGGCTCTGCCACTTATGAGCTGTGAACCCACAGCACGTCACTCAACCTCTCAGTCATAATTTCCCCATCTGCAATGCAGGAAAATACTTTCAGGGTTGTGAAAATTAAATGAGATTGCCGGGCCCACTGAAAGGCTCAATAAAAGGTAGCAGGTATTTTTGGCTCTCCCCCTAGTCCTACACCAATGTGGGAAGGCAGGTTTCTAGTTAGTTCCTCTGGGCTTTGCTTGCTTAATGCTAACAGGGAAAGCAAACTTATGTCAAGTTGGTGAAAGCAGTCCTAGGCAGCAGAGCCTGGCTCTGCTGCTGGCTTCAGAGGTTTGCAGCTCAGCTACAATCACACCTCCTGGGGGCTACAGGAAGGTAAGACTTAGAGTACAGTTTCTAGTTTCCTGACTTAATCATCAGTCTTTCTGGGGCTTAGAGAGATGACAGTTTTCTGAGATGTAATACCTTTCCAGTTGCCAAAAGTAAGGATAAGTCTTCAAAAAAGAAAAAAACTCACTTAAAATAGCAGGAAAATAGTATCTTTTGAGAGGGTTGGTTGTTGTTGGTTTTTTTTTTTTTTCAAACAAATGGCAGGGAATTTCACTGTTTGAGAACAGAATGAAAATAGGAATTTATTCATTTTAAGATTTCCAACATTTAAAAATCTGGAAATCCTAGGTAACTAGCAGGTAGGATCACATACACCCTTTTAAAAATTACCATTAAAATACCAGTTTTAAAATGACCCAGATGACATTTCCAGTATTATTTATTTGAATCTCTTTCATTTTTCAGAAGACAAAACTGAGCCATATACTATGACGCTCAATAAGACTTTGCTAGCCTTATAAAATTTTTATTGATCTTCCTGCTAGCTTGAAAGCTTTATTCCATTAGCATCACATGTAAAAGTGTTAAAGAGAAGAGGAAGGATGGAGAGAAGCACCCTTGTGGTCTGGGACTCTGTCTCTAAATCACTCTGTAATAGAAGATGCAGGCAGCAGACCTTCAGAGCTTTCATTTAGTAAAAAATTCTGCAGCTTCAGGAAGTGCCACAAATGTGTGTCTACAATCGACCTCCTCTATGATTCACTACTAATCCACTCCTTGCAATGTCTTTCCATGAAGGTCATGGGGTTCTCACTGCTTTGTGTCTGTGTTTGGCTGTAGGGGCTGGTTGAAGTGCCTTCTCTTATGTGATGAAGATAATTGGTCCAACAAATGCTTAATTTAGTCAAAATGTTTAGTCTTATAAGACATTTATGACTACAACTTTAGGGACCAGGTTAAGCTTAAAGTCACTGAATCACAGGTGGTCTTAACTCCCACAAAAATAATGTACTTCTGTGACTGTTTTAAATCAAGCATGGCATATGGGCTGGGAAACAGCAAAACTTTAGCCCCATTCAGTATGGGTTGGACTTTATGGAATCAAGTCCCCGGCTACACACATACCTTTGGGGAGTAAACCAAAAGACAGAACTAGAGGCTGAAGTGCACACAGTTTGTTTTTTTTTTTTTGTAGTAAAAAATGGCTGAACATTGCAACTTCATATGTCTATAGCATCAATCTACCTGGGCAGAAAGAAAGTTAACATTCCAGGCTTGCCAGTGTGTCCTTGGAAAGGTCTGATTTTGCTTTATGTCTTTTTCCTATGATAAATCTTAGGCACATGTAGGACTAAATGTTAAGTTCTGAGTCCTTCTCAGTGAATCACAGAACCTGAATCATAAATATCTTACATGAAAATCTGACCACAGAATACAACTATGGCAACCGAAGAACGTTACTGGTTTAAGATCACAACATCTAAAGATTAAAGAGAACTCTCGGGAGAGTCTCAGGTAATTCAGAGTGTTTCACCTAAAATGTTCTACTGTATGGAATCCTTTTGCTTATTTACTTGACAGTTAAAATTTATTCTAAAAGAGCTGCCAAGAATATTGTAACATTTAAGTCATTGCTATTAAATGTTTTATCCAACATTATTTATAAAACTTGCATTAGAATAAGAAAGTCATAGTGCAATTTCATAACTTCTAATGACTTTTCTGATTATTCCACATGGAGAGCTTTTCAGTTTAAATTCCTCCTAATTGTTTGTGAAGTTGTGTAGGAATGATCAAAGCTCATGGGAGTCAGCATTAGACGAACCTAGGTTTAATTTTCTACTTCATTTCTGTTTTCTTCATATTTATTCAGTCGATACCCTACTCTGTGGGACACCTTGTGCTCATTATTGGGAAAATCTTAAGTGAACAATACATCTTTTCTACAACTTTTTCCTTTTCTAGACCTCTAATTCTAGGGAGCTTTTGATTTCCCCCAGTAATTTCTCTCCCTGCAGAAATATTCTCCTTTAGGGCCTAAAGCACAATCTTGACCTCAGTCATTTTCCAGTCTGGATTTATAAATATGCTTTGCATTTATAAACAGTCTTCCACCCCTAGGGAATATATGCTCATGTATCTCTGCTATCTTTTGAAACTATGTCAAAGTTGAACAAACTGTCCTCACAAAATGAGCCAACCCTGTCTCCTTGTTACTGTCAATGGGACCACTGTATTCCCAGGCTCAGAAATGTTACATAATGTTTTCAGTAAAAATTTACAGATACTCCTATGGGCCGGCCACTGTGCCATGCGCTAAGAATACAAAGACTGTAGGACCTAGCATCATGACATCATACATGAGGCGGTGATCAAGACCATCCCCAAGAAAAAGAAATGCAAAAAGGAAATATGGTTGTCTGAGGAGGTCTTCCAAATAGCTGAGAAAATAAGAGAAGTGAAAAACAAAGGAGAAAAGGAAAGATATACCCATCAGAATCCAGAGTTCCAAAGAATAGCAAGGAGAGATAAGAAAGCCTACCTCAGTGATCAATGCAAAGAAATAGAGGAAAACAATAGAATGGGAAAGACTAGAGATCTCTTCAAGATAATTAGAGATACCAAGGAAACATTTCATGCAAAGATGGGCTCAATAAAGGACAGAAATGATATGGACCTGACAAAAGCAGAAGATATTAAGAAGAGGTGGCAAGAATACACAGAAGAATTATACAAAACAGATCTTAATGATTCAGATAACCACAACAGTGTGGTCCCTGACCTACAGCCACACATCCTGAAGTGTGAAGTCAAGTGGGTCTTAGGAAGCATCACTATGAACAAAGTTAGGGGAAGTGACAGAATTCCAGCAGAGCTATTTCAAATCCTAAAAGATGATGCTGTGAAAGTGCTGCACTCAATGTGCCAGCATATTTGCAAAACTCAGCAGTGGCCACAACACTGGAAAAGGTCAGTTTTCATTCCAATTCCAAAGAAAGGCAATGCCAAAGAATGTTCAAACTACTACACCACTGTACTCATCTCACACGCTAGCAAAGTAATGCTCAAAATTCTCCAAGCCAGGCTTCAACAGTAAGTAACCGAGAACTTCCAGATATTCAAGCTGGATTTAGAAAAGGCAAAGGAAACAGAGATCAAATTGCCAACATCCATTGCATCATTGAAAAAGCAAGAGAGTTCCAGAAAAAACATCTACTTCTGCTTTATTGACTACACCAAAGGCTTTGACTGTGTGGATCACAATACTTTGGAAAATTCTCCAAGAGATGGGAATACGAGATAACCTTACCTGCCTCCTGAGAAATCTGTATGCAGGTCAAGAAGCAACAGTTAGAATCAGACATGGAACAACAGACTGGTTCCAAGTTGGGAAAGGAGTACATCAATATAACATCAAGGCTGTATATTGTCACCCTGCTTATTTTACTTTTATGCAGAGTACATCATGTGAAATGCCGGGTTGGATGAAGCACCAGCTGGAATCAAGATTGTTGGGAGAAATATCAATAACCTCAGCTATGCAGATGATACCACCCTTATGGCAGAAAGAGAAGAACTAAAGAGCCTCTTGATGAAAGTGAAAAAGGAGAGTGAAAAAGCTGGCTTAAAACTCAATATTCAAAAAAACAAAGATCATGGCATCCAGTCCCATCACTTCATGGCAGATAGATGGGGAAACAATAGAAACGGTGACAGATTTTATTTTCTTGGGCTCCAAAATCACTGCAGATAGTGACTCCAGCCTTGAAATTAAAAGATGCTTGCTCTTTGGAAGAAAAGCTATGACCAACCTAGACAGCATATTAAAAAAAGAGGCATTACTTTGCCAACAAAGGTCCGTCTAGTCAAAGCTATGGTTTTTCTAGTAGTCATATATGGATGAGAGAGTTGGACCATAAAGAAAGCTGAGTGCCAAAGAACTGATGCTTTTGAACTGTGGTGTTGAGTAAGACTCTTGAGAGCCCCTTGGACTGCAAGCTGAATATTCACTGGAAAGACTGAGCTTGAAGCTGAAGCTCCAATAGTTTGGCCACCTGATACAAAGATCTGACTCATTAGAAAAGACCCTGATGCTGGGAAAGATTGAAGGCTGGAGGAGAAGTGGAAAACAGAGGATGATATAGTTGGATGGCATCACCGACTGAATGGACATGAGTTTGAGCAAGCTCCGGGAGTTGGTGATGGACAGGGAAGCCTAGCGTGCTGCAGTCCATGGGGTCACAAAGTCAGACAGGACTGAGCATCTGAACTGAACTGAGGATATAGCATCTACCTCCAAGATCCTCATTGTCCTTTTCTGGAGACAATATGCAAATACAGGCATTTACAACAACAGACTAAATCAGTTTTCAAAAATCGATAAACTACAGAGGACTAGCCACCAAATGGTAACCCATTCCAGTGTTCTTGCCTGGAGAATCCCAGGGACGGAGGAGCCTGGTGGGAGGCCGTTTATGGGGTCACACAGAGTCGGACACGACTGAAGTGACTTAGCAGCAGCAGCAGCCAAATAAATGATACAGTGTTATAGGGAATCAGAGGTGGGAGGCCGTACTACAGTGGGTAGTACTCCAGTGCTCTTGCCTGGAGGGTCCCATGGATGAAGGAGCCTGGTGGGCTACAGTCCATGGGGTCGCTAGGAGTCGGATATGACTGAGCGACTTCACTTTTCACTTTCATGCATTGGAGAAGGAAATGGCAACCCACTCCAGTGTTCTTGCCTGGAGAATCCCAGGGACGGGGGAGCCTGGTGGGCTGCCTTCTGTGGGGTCGCACAGAGTTGGACATGACTGAAGTGACTTAGCAGCAGCAGTAGAGATGGGAATGTCACTGAATAAAGATTTTGATGAATGGAGAGAATATGGATACGTGAGGGGGATGCTGAGAATCCTCCGGGCTGGGCATGGCATGCGCAAAACTACAGAGGCACACAAATGAGAGTGCATCAAAGGACTGTCCAGTCAGAAGAGTGGGTCTAGGAAGGCGGGCAGGTGAAAATAAGACAAACAGCCTGAGGTCAATGCCTCCTCAGATTCCAAGAGCTTTGAATTGGTGATGAAGGCAATGGGAAGTCACAAGAGTGCCAGATGGCACTTCCAGCTGTGAACTAATCTAGCTTCAGCAGATTCTGGGTAAATGAAAGGTGAAGCCCCACAGGCCTGCTGGAAATGTATTCAAAAGGGTTATCATCTTAATAAAAAGGAAATCTGACTAAAACCACATCTGAACTCCACTTTCTGCACAACTTAATAATTATGCAGATTTTCCCACTTTCCTTAACCTGTACCAAGAGATGATTATTTAACTATTAAGGGAGAAAAGTGACACGAGTGACTGTTTTGAAACTTCCGTCTGTAGCTGAAGCATCAGGGAGCCAAGGACGAGCAGAGTCAGTGTGGCTGTCCCAGTGGGAGCCAGGACAGAGAGACAGCAATGCACAGGGACCCTGCGGAGGCGTTCCAGGTCTCCTCGGCTTCAGACCGAGGGAATGGAGACCCTACCACAAACTCCAGGAAGTCTCGCTGGGAAACAGGTGGGGTGTTTTTGAAGGTGATACAAAGGCAGGTGATGTGGGTAGATGTTGATAGTATCTTGACTCTTTCATAGGCAAACCTAGGAAGCAGTCACTTCACTATGCAAACTTACAGGCATCGCACCATGGCAACATATGTAACTAGAGATGCTGAGAAACAGTGCAGTCTAATTTACCCTTCTGCACCAGAACAGACCCACTTTGTGGCATGGTGCGACATCTGGTCACGTTTAAATTGACACAACAATAAAAACAATGAACCATTTATTCAGCACTCTTGCTCATTTCTTGTTGCAAAAACAAATGCAATTAAATGAGAATATTTGATGATAATGTGTATCTGGGACATACACTGCATCCTCCTTATTCATATTGACAGATATGACTCAATTAAGGCTTACTTTTTTTTTTTTTTTTTGTATTTCACACATTCCAAATAGAACAAAAACTAATGACTCAGCAGCCCCACTAGACTACATTAGAGGCTTGTAAGACCCTGCGGAGGTTTTAAATAGAGGGAGCTCATCCAGCAACAAATGAATAGTGACTGAAAATCCCTTTCTGATAATTTTTTTTTCATTATGAAGAAATGAAGCTATGACAGTTATGGAAAATGATATTCATCCGGAAAACAAAGAAATCTGTCCAATACTGAGATAATACAAATCCAATGTAGAGACACTGATTTTACAAATATCAATATCAACCAAACACTGTGTGAAGTTATGTGATGTGTGGGAACAGAATCCACCGAAAACATCACTCATCTACAAACCTGACTATAAGGCATGGAGAATGGAACAGACACATGTTGATTTTTATTAACAGTCTGTAATCAATCGACTTCCAGAAAGAAACTGAAGCAAGTGCACTGAAGGTTCGTCTACAACAAGATAAAATGCCAATATAACCTTTTCTATAAAAATCCATTTTGTTTGCCAATGTACACAACAGGAAAGATATAAATATTATTTAAATAATTGCAACAGATAATTCTACCAAGTTACCAAGATATTTTTAAGGGATAAGGAGTAAGCTACTTGTTTACTCCAAAGAGTTGATGTCTAATCACAGACATCATACTTAAATTCCCAGGTGGCTCAGTGGTAAAGAATCCACCTGCCAAGCAGGAGAGGCAGGTTCAATCCTTGGGCCAGGAAGATCCACTGGAGGAGATGGCAACTCACTCCAGTATTCTTGCCTGGGAAATCCCATGGACAGAAGAGCCTGGCAGGCTACAGTCCCTGGTGTTGCAAAGAGTCAGAAACGACTGAGCAACTGAACATACACACACACATACACTCAGACATCATATTCTGACCTTAAAGAACCATAGATGCTCTCCAAGTAAGGGGAGTGACAGGCTAATTTAGTCTTTGACACTTGGCCAGGTGCTTCCAGAACTACAGTAATTTCTACCAGACCCGAGGAAAGCATCCACCTGCAATGCAGGAGACCTGGGTTTGATCCCTGGGTTGGGAAGATCTCCTGGAGAAGGGAAAGGCTACCCACTAGAGTATTCTGGCCTGGAGAATTCCATGGACTATACAGTCCATGGTGTCGCAAAGAGCCAGACACGACTGAGCGATTTTCACTTAAATAGCAACCCACTCCAGTATTCTTGCCTGGAGAATCCCGTGGACAGAGGAGCCTGGCAGGCTACAGTCCATGGGGACGCGAGAGTTGGGCATGATTTAACGACTAAACCACCATCACCACTTAATAGTGAATATCTGGGGAACAGAGGGTCAATCTCCAGTACAACAGTGTACCACCTATACTGCCTGGGATAAAGCCTGAGAAGAGTACAGTTGGAGTACAGTATGGCTGGAAACATCAGACACTCCGTGAAACAGGCATTTCATCTTTGAGAGATTTGTGAACTCCAGTCTTTTTTCCAAAGCAACTTAATAGATATGTTTTGATAATCTGTTTGTTAAAAAGCCAAAAAAAAAAAAAAAAATCCATCTTAGGTGAAATGAAAAGCTTGCAGAAAAGCACATGTATTTTGTGGAAATGACTGAGAATTATATCTCAAGCTGTTTTATCACCAAAAGCAGCTTCTTGATTTGTGTTACAAAGTCCTTCTGATATAGTTAGCCAACAGGAGTAAACAGTCACTACACACTTTAAATTCAACCCAAGAGGCTTTTATTTAAAAGTCAACAAAAAATAAAAGCCTCCCTCCAGCCAGATGGCGACAACACTATAATCAAAAAAGAAAATGCTGTATTTTTCACCTGTATTAATATAACCAGATTAAAAGGTAAGCCTTTTCATCCCTGTGGGTGACGTATTTTCTTGGCTATATTTACCAGTCACAGAGCAAGCTGTTTCACAAATGATCTTTGCCCTGTAATATGAATAATGTTTATGATTAAGCAAAGTACAGGGCAAAATATAGAAAAAGGGTGAAAACCCTTTTTCATACTGTTTTCCAGTCTCACTGAGAAATGGTAAATTACAGATTGCAGTTAATTGTCTAAATTTCAACAGCTGGATAGGGAGCTGATCAAATTAGATCCAATTCAATTAAATTCAGCGTGTAATTAAAAGCAACTGTTTAAATAATTTAGGAAAGAAAAATAATTAGAACTCAACTTTATTATACTCCCCTTAATTAAAGTCACCAACTGAAAGAAGCTGTTTTTACTTTTAACAGGATCACAACTTGATCCTGTTAAGATCACTAAAAAAACTAAAATGATGAATGCCAGAGTTTTAAGAAATGCTTATTTTTTTGGCCACAAAACAGAAAAGATTTTGTACTTAAATACAAAGTAAAATTATCAAGGTAGTAAATGTACAATTCTTAGAAAGAGTCTCAAATAAGCAGTAGATTTTGTTTTAAATATCAGTTTTGCAAAGAAATGTGAAAGTAATTTTAATCCTGTATTATTTGACTAAATGAGTAATCTGTGCTTCTCATATACACATGGTTGCCTGGAGAATTCCAGGGACGGGGGAGCCTGGTGGGCTGCCATCTATGGAGTCACACAGAGTCGGACACGACTGAAGTGACTTAGCAGCAGCAGAATATTAATCGTTAATCATTCCTCCTCTGCAGAAAATAGTAAACTACTTTAAACTTTTTTATGTTAACATTGACAAACTCAGTAGGAATGAATGGTAAATAGTGAAAGGTTAAAAGTTATTCCAATTCATTTCAGGTTAACTACTGAACATTTAACTTAAAGGTTGTTTTAAAATGACTGGCCAACCCAGTCTCACCATGCTGTCTTATGCTGTAGTCATTTCTACATTTGTGACCTTGTTATTAATAGTTTTTCTTCTCTCCTTGGATCACCAGTCTCACCATCTCTCCAACTATTTAATCCAATCCATCTTACTATTTTTTTTTTTTAATATTTTTGAGAGTTTTAGGTTTACCTAAAAATTGTGCAGAAAGTTTAGAGAGCTTCCATGTACTCTCTTCCTCTACAAAAACACACTTTCTCCGCCGCCCGCCCCCCCCCCCCTTACTCTTTCTCCCACCACCAACCTCCTTCACTGAGTGGGACGTTTGTTTCAATCGATGAACCGACACTGACACCTCATCATCACCCGAAGTCTATAGTTCACATTAACGTTCATGCTTGGTGTTGTTTTGGGTTTTGAAAAATGTACAATGTCATATATCCACCATTATAGTATCACATAGAATCCAGATCATTTTCCAAACTCCAGCTCAAGTCTCTTTTTTCTAAAATCTCTTCTAGTTATCCTACCTTCAACACATTTCTTTCTCTGACTTTTGCTACACTCCAAGGCTGCCCCACATTATCGAGCATTTGACTTCATTCTATCTTATATGACTTTTAGAATGTTTATTTCCAAAAGTTCTAAATACTGATAATCTCATGAGAGGCAAGGCAAAAACTATGCTTTATCATTTAATAAATTGGCAGAAATGCTTGATACATTGTTTCCTGTGTGGAAATTCATAGTGCCAACTTGCACAGGGAAGGCTCTGTACAGATCTGTGCTGGTTATCCAATAAATATATATTCTCTTATGCTTCTTTCTAATAGAATCCTGATTGGCCACAAAGCACAGCTCTGGCTGAAAAGTTGAAAACTGAAATTGCTGGTGGGGTTTGTAAAAGCTCCTCAGAGAAGCAGCAGATCTGGTGGGTTTGTTGCTCTCTCCTCTTTTTCTTTCTGCTTTGAATCTCGATGTGATGTTCAAAGTAGAGCATCCATTCACCTTATAACCAGAAGGCAGTGATGACAAAGAGGTGATGAGAATAACAGAAACTTGACCCTGACATTGTTAACCTGCTGAACAAGTATTAGCATGTTTGCTATCGGCAAGAAAACAAAACGAAAACCTCCTAATTTGTTTAAATCACTTTATTTTCTAGATCTTGTATTCACAATGAAAAGCAATCCTTAGTCTGAAGTTAAAATACATTGCTCCTTGGAAGAAAAGCTATGACAAACCTAGACACTGTATTAAAAAGCACAGGCATTACTTCGCCAACAAATGTCTATACAGTCAAAGCTATGGTTTTTCCAGTAGTCACGCGGGGATGTGAGAGGTGGACCATAAAGAAGGCTGAGTGCCGAAGAACTGATGCTTTTAAATCACCGTGCTCGAGAAGACTCTTGAGAGTCCCTTGGACTGCAAGGTGATCAAACGAGTCAATCCTAAAATAAATCAACTCTGAATATTCATTGGAAGGACTGATGCTGAAGCTGAAGCTCCAATACACTCGCCACCTGATGTGAAGAGCTGACTCATTGGAAAAGACCTTGATGCTGCGAAAGATTGAAGGCCAAAGGAGAATGGAAGAGGATGAGATAGTTAGATAGCATCACTGACTTCATGGACATGAATTTGAGCAAAGTTTGGGAGACAGTGGAGGACAGAGAAACCTGATGTGCTGCAGTTCATGGGGCGGCGGAGTTGGACATGACTTAGTGACTGAATAACAACCACCACCACCTGAGAGAGAATCTTCACTAACTACAAAATGAAGTCCAAGTGCTTAGCTTCCAAATATCTTCCAAAATTGGGCCCCAGCAGAACCTCCTGGCCTCTACTTCCTCTACTTCTCAACTATCACCTCTTGGAGCTCAGTCAGACATCACTGAGGGCTGGAGGGGGTGCTCCAAACTGGCTTAGAAGGTGGGTGAGATTCAGAAAAGGCAGAGGATTTAATTTAGGTGGGGGATAATAAAAGGCTACAAAGGACAGTGAGGAACCAGAAAGGGAGAAAAAAAAAAGGGCACACAGAGCTAGGTGGTGGTTAGATGATAAAAATATCTCATGCGTGGTGTCTTAGAGAAGGGCTTTTCATTCAAGGTGAGTTCATGAGCAGGCTTGACACTGGGGAGTCTGTACAGACTTCGGGTTTCAGCATCGCCTTCATTTGATGAATCGTGACTTATTCCAATTTCTTCCAGAAGTCAGAAAGCAAAACAGAGGCTGGTTTAGCATATTAAAGAAGATTTGCATTTAGATTCGAAAAATAGCAGTAGGAAAAAAAAATGAGCAAAGATGCCAGGTCAGTTTTTTTTTTTTTAAACTTATTTATTTGGCTGTGTTGGGTCTTAGTTCCAGCATGCAGGATCTTTAGCTGTGGCATGTGGGATCTAGCTCCCTGACCAAGGATCAACCCCCCTGTACTGGGAGCACAGGGTTTTAGCCACTGGACTACCAGGGAGGTCCCCAGATGAGGTGGTTTTAATAATATCATTTGTGATAGAAATCACAGGAATTCCAAAGTAGAAGCCAGTTATTTCTGAAAAGAATGTGAAAGTTTCCCCCAGAGCAAACTTGGTCATCTGGAATAGCTCTTGGTAACTCCTGAGCCACAATTCTATTTTTTCTCACCAGCTATTGATAGTATCCTAGGGCCCTCTGTATGACTGCTTACACTGCATGGAAGCACTCAAAGGTTGGCTAGGGGACTAAGTTACATTTATAGAACAATTGAGAGAGAAGTGATCAGAGTAGGTATTAATTATATACTTGCCTATAAAAGGAAATAAAAAGTTTAAATTGAATTAGTATATTTAAAAAAATACCATTTATTAGCTTTTCTATACAATATAAAGACTGCTACTGCTAAGTCGCTTCAGTCGTGTCCAACTCCGTGCGATCCCATAGACAGCAGCCCACTAGGCTCCTCTGTCCCTGGGATTCTCCAGGCAAGAGTACTAGAGTGGGTTGCCATTGCCTTCTCCAATGCATGAAAGTGAAAAGTGAAAGTGAAGTCGCTCAGTCATATCCGACTCTTAGCGACCCCATGGACTACAGGCTACCAGGTGCCTCCATCCGTGGGATTTTCCAGGCAGAAGTACTGGAGTGGGTTGCTATTGCCTTTTCCGATATAAAGACTATGGAGGTACAAATTTGAAAGGTCCATAATCCCACCACATGAATAATCCATTTATTCTTTTTATGTTAAAAAGAAATGTCTCTTCTATGGTTAGCAAAGTCAAATTGTATATAAAAGTTGTAAATTAAAAATAGAAGCCCCTTATTTTCCCCTCTGGAAAAAATGTCTATGTGCATATATATATTTACATTTAATTTATTCAAAACATCACAATACTTACTTCTCTGTTGAATTTTTTAACCTCAGCCTACTTTTCAAGTTCCTTCTTTAACTGCACTGCATTTCATCATTTCCAACATATGACTGAAGTAATTAAATAACAGTAATCCCCTGTCTTGTTTTCTAACTTCAAGTTATCTGAATCTTCCTGCTTAAGTATAATTTATATTCAACACCAGCACCTGATCTCTTGCCTCTGGCATTGGTAAATTCATCTTTTGCAATTTAGGCCTCTCTGTTCTTGCCAGTCTGGATTCTACTGAGAAGGCAACCACTTCCAAGGAGGAGGACTACCAAGAAAACTCCAAGTCAACTTGACCTTCTGGGGAGAAAGAGGAAAGCCAGGAAAGGGATCGGCTAGGAGCCACAGTGCCAGGTCTGAATCAGAAGCTGACAAACTAGACTGCTCCATGTGGATACACGTACCGCTTTCCCTCTCAGTTTTCCAAGCCAAACCTGCATTGGTTCAAGCTGTGGCTTCTGCCAACTCTGACGTGAGATGTTGTGGGTTGAGTGGAAATCAAATTATTTCTCTGGCACCTTCGCTGCACAGGAAATGGAGCAGAGCAACAAAAGGTAGGAGAACACTTCCTGGTTGCCTTCATGCCCACTTCGAAGCCAGCATCACAGGCTGTTAAATTAGAAAGTGCTGAGAAGCGTGGAAGGCAGAAGCTGCTCCTTCCTCTGTCAGCCAGTGTGGCAAACTGGGGAAGAAGGCTGACGACACCTGCGATGACACAGTGCCGAGTCCCACCCCAGTAGCTCTGCACAGACGTTGTACTAGGACTTACTCTGCTAGTGACTATCAGGGGTGTATAGTTTGTGGTCTGAAAATACATTCGACTCTATTAAAGAATTCTAGAACTAACACCAAAAAAAGATGTTCTTTTTATCATAGGGGATTGGAATCCAACAGATAGAAGTCAGGAGATACCTGGAGTAACAGGCAAGTTTGACCTTGGAGTACAAAATAAAGTAGGGCAAAGGCTAACAGAGTTTTGCCAAGAGAACACACTGGTCACAGCAAACATCCTCTTCCAACTATACAAGGAATAACTCAACACATGGACATCACCAGACGGTCAATACCAAAATCAGACTGTGGCCTCAGATCATGAGATCCTTATTGCAAAATTCAGACTTAAATTGAAGAAAGTAGGGAAAAACACTGTATCATTCAGGTATGAACTAAATCAAATCCTTTATGATTATCCAGTGGAGGTAACAAATAGATTCAAAGAATTAGATCTGGTAGACAGAGTGCCTGAAGAACTATGGATGGAGGTTTGTAACACTGTACAGGAGGTGGTGACCCAAACCATCCCATAGAAAAAAAAAAAATGCAAAAAGGCAAAGTGGTTGTCTGAGGAGGCCTTACAAAAAGTTGAGAAAAGAAGAGAAGCGAAAGGCAAAGGAGAAAAGGAAACATATATCCATCTGAATGCAGAGTTTCAAAGAATAGCAAGGAGAGATAAGAAAGCCTTATGTGAACAGAAAGATAAGAAAGCCTTAAGTGAACAATGCAAAGAAATAGAGGAAAACAATAGAATGGGAAAGACTAGAGATCTCCTGAAGAAATACCAGAGATCTCTTTAAGAGACATCACAGAACATTTCATGCAAAGATGAGCACAATGAAAGAAAGAAATAGCAAGGATCTAACAGAAGCAGAAGAGATTAAAAAGAGGTGGCAAGAATACACAAAATAAAATTTAAAAAAAAAAAAAGAAAAAAAAATTCCATAAATACGTATGGTGACAGATGCTAAAAAAAAAAAAAAAAAGTGAATGGGGGGAGGGAGGAGGGAGGAGGGTTCAGGATGGGGAACACATGTATACTTGTGGTGGATTCATTTTGATCTATGGCAAAACCAATACAATATTGTAAAGTTAAGCAAAATAAAATTAAAAAATAAATAAATAAAATTAGAAAAAAAAAAGAATACATAGAAGAACTGTACAAAAAAGGTCTTAATGACCCAGATAACCATGATTGTGTGGTCACTCTCCTAGAGCCAAACATCCTGGAGTGTGATGTCAAGTGGGCCTTAGGAGCCAGTACTATGAACAAAGTTACGGGAGGTGATGGAATTCCAGCTGAGCTATTTCAAATCCTAAATGATGATGCTGTTTTAAAGTGCTGCACTCCTCAATATGTCAGCAAATTTGGAAAACTCAGAACTGGAAAAGCTCAGTTTTCATTCCAATCTCAAAGAAGGGCAATGCCAAAGAATGTTCAAACTACTGTACAATTGTGCTTATTTGACATGCTAGCAAGAGTATGCCCCAAATCCTTCAAGGCTTTAATAGTATGTGAACCAAGAACTTCCAGATGTACAAGCTGGATTTAGAAAAAGGAGAGGTACCAGAAATCAAATTTCCAGCATCCCCTGGATCATAGAAAAAGCAAGGGAATTCAAGAAAAACATATACTGCTTCACTGACTATGTTAGAGCCTTCGACTGTGTGGATCACCACAAACTGTGGAAAATTCTTAAAGAGATGGGAATACCAGACCACCTTATTACCTGCCTCCTGAGAAATCTGTATGCAGGTCAAGAAATGACAGTTAGAACCGAACATGGAGTGGTTCAAATTTGTTAGAGGAGTGTGTCAAGGCTGTATATTGTCACCCTGCTTATTTAACTTACATGCAGAGCACATCATATAAAATGCCAGGGTGGATAAAGTGCAAGCTGGAAGCAAGATTTCTGGGAGAAATATCAACAACTTCAGATATGCAGATAATACCACTCTAATGGCAGAAAGTGAAGATGAACTAAAGAGCCTGTTGATGAGGGTGAAAGAGGAGAGTGAAAAAGCTGGCATAAAACTCAACATTCAAAAAACTAAGATCATAGCATTCAGTCCCAACACTTCATGGCAAATAGATGGGGAAAAAAATGGAAAATAGTCACAGATTTTATTTTCTTGGGGTCAAAAATCACTACATATGGTGACCACACCCATGAAATTAAAAGACACTTGCTCCTTGGAGGAAAAACTATGGCAAACCTAGATAGCATATTAAAAAGCAGAGACATTACTTTGCTAACAAAGATCTGTATAATCAAAGCTATGTCATGTAGGGATGTGAGAGGTGGACCATAAGGAAGGCTGAGTGCCATAGAATTGATGTTTTTGAATTGTGATGCTAGAGAAGATTCTTTAGAGTCCCTTGGACAGCATGAGATCAAACCAATCAATCCTAAAGGAAATCAACTCTGAATATATCTGTTGGAAGGTCTAATGCTAAAGCTCCAATAATTTGGCTGCCTGATATGAAGAGCCGACTCATTGGAAAAGACCCTGATGCTGGGAAAGACTGAGGGTAAGAGGAGAAGCGGGTAACAGAGGATGAGATGGTTGGATAGCATCACTAACTCCACAGATAAGAGTTTTAGCAAACTACAAGAGACGGTGAAGGACAGGGAAGCCTGGTGTGCTGCAGTTCATGGGTTCACAAAGATTCGGACATGACTGAGCAACTGAACAATAACAACTCTGAAATAATTACCCTGGAGTGTCAGTTGCTCAGTTGTGCCCAACTCTTTGCAACCCCAAGGACTGCAGCCTGCCAGGCTCCTCTGTCCATGGGATTTTCCAGGCAAAGGATACTGAAGTGGGTTGCCATTTCCTTCTCCTATTACCGTGGAGTGCAAAGAAATGTGATGCAGCCCAGACCTTGCTATGCTCACACAGTAACTGACCAGAAATTCAGTACCAGGCCAAGAAAAAGGATTTAAATCACAAAGTTTCCCTCCAGCCTTCTGCAGGAAAGGAAAAGTGAAATTTAAAACATGTGTTCTGCTCTCTTTATTATCTACTGCTGCTGCTGCTAAGTCACTTCAGTCGTGTCCGACTCTGCGTGACCCCATAGACGTCAGCCCACCAGGCTCTCCTGCCCCTGGGATTCTCCAGGCAAGAACACTGGAGTGGGTTGCCATTTCCTTCTCCAATGCATGAAAGCAAAAAAGTGAAAGTGAAGTCGCTCAGTCGTGTCCGACTCTTAGCGACCCCATGGACTGCAGCCCACCAGGCTCCTCCATCCATGGGATTTTCCAGGCAAGAGTACTGGAGTGGGGTGCCATTGCCTTCTCCGATTATCTACTAGACATGGCATTTTATTTGATCAATTTCTTTAATTTGCCATACTAAAAATATTCCCAAATAGAGACTCTCAAATTTTGGAACCTACTGCATATCTAAACATAGTAACACATGAGAACAAAAACTGCTCTCAGTCTCAAAAACAAGGAAACAGTTTGGCAGAAGCTGGCCAGCTCACGAAAGGACAAAGGTGACTGTGTGGCAGGTGTCACAACCTGGCAAACGGTATCAGGCCAGGCGGAAGGGCTCTTTACAGCACAGAACACTAACAGCTATTTGCTTTATAGGCTGCAACTTACATGTTTGTTTTCTAATATGTATATTCACTTGAAGTATGCTACACCCATTCCAAACAAGAGAATCCAATTACAAGTTCTAAATCTGCCTAAGCTTTAAGGTTTTTCAGGGTCACAAAGAGCTAAGCCAGAACTAAGCTGATAAACTGAGTCCTTTCTTGGAAGTGTTTTTGGAATGCATATGGGGAGACCATTCCTTACTTGACAACCTCTATTTGGGAGTTGGGAGCTACAGTTGTTGGAGAAGTCAGGAGAGGGGTGAGGAAGATTGAGAGGGTAAATCTGTATAGACAGCTCCTCTGGAAAAAAGGAAAAAATTCAACAGTTACTCAGTGCAGGTGGGGAGGAACAGAGCTACTGTAGGCCAGGCTGCTGTCCCTGCATTCCAGGGAACACTGGCCTTGTTACTGGTCACCAGCCATCGGCCTTGACTGTCTCTCCACCCTGTTCTTTAACTAAGAACCTGCTCTGTTTTCAAAACTCCAGTAGAATCATTGTCAGAAAGGAACATATTTAAAAAACTATCCGAGGTTTTTAGTGAGGTGTGAATGTATCTCAGTGAAGCCCTGGTAAAGTACGGGACTGCCTCTCAAACCCACCACTCTGCCTGGATGAGCCAGGAATAATCTTGGAGCAACAGAGCAAATAGTTTCTTTGTAATTTACAAATGAAGCACAAGTCCAAGACTTCTTCAAACACTTTTGCGATTCTACCTCCTTCGTTTTAAAGCAGTAAAAATCCTTAGACAATTTTCAAAAGGGTGTGTGCGTTCTGTAAATAGTAAGGTTGGGAGAAGCTGGGATGTTGTTTGGTCTTCATTAAGGTAGGAGAGCAATTATGGTTGGGGTGAAGGCAGGGCAGGAAGAAGGGATGGGGAGAGAGGGAAATTCAGCTTACAAAACAGAATATGAGCAATTTAAGGGTAGATCACTGTACTATTGGGGCTTCCCTGGTAGCTGAGAGGTAAAGACTCCACCTGCCAAGCAGAAGATGCAGGTTCAATCCCTTGGTGGGGAAAGATCCCCTGGAGAAGGAAATGGCCATCTGTTCAAGTGTTCTTGCCTGGAAAATCCCATGGAGAGAGAAGCCTGGTAGGCTACAGTCCATGGGGTCACAAGAGTCAGACACAACTTAGCAACTAAGCCACCAGTAGCACCATTGTACTATTAGTACAGATGCCTAGAAACTGTGGAATAATTGAGTTTTTTAAAATAGAGATTCTATGATAACATTGCTACCAAATAGGTTAAATAGGCTTTTGAGGGTCACCAGTTGCACATGTAGTATTTTTATAAAATGAATGTGTTCTAGCTTTCAAACAGCCAATGCACAAATGAACTTCTGGAACCTAACCCATATATCACAGGGAACTGCTATCTTTTTTTTTTAAACACTACAGAAGTCTAGCAAATATGCCTAAGGCAAAGGTCATAGGTGATCATACTTTAGAACTAGTTGAGAAAGGAAGTTCACTTCCTAAGTGTCATTAGCCATTTCAGTTTAAATGTCTGAGAAACAGTCATTCATATGTTGCTCAGTTCAGTGCCTATGAATATGCTATTCAGTTTTTCATAGGCAAGATGTTTCTAGAAGACAGGCTGAACTTGACTTTGTAAAATAATGTCCAGTAGCAAAATTATCGGAAAAGGCAATGGCACCCCACTCCAGTACTCTTGCCTGGAAAATCCCATAGATGGAGGAGCCTGGTAGGCTACAGTCCATGGGGTCACTAAGAGTCAGAAACTGAGCGACTTCACTTTCACTTTTCACTTTCATGCGTTGGAGAAGGAAATGGCAACCCACTCCAGTATTCTTGCCTGGAGAATCCCAGGGACAGAGGAGCCTAGTGGGCAGCCGTCTCTGGGGTCGCACAGAATCAAACACAACTGAAGCGACTTAGCAGCAGCAGCAAAATTATGGCAACTACTGATGCCCGATAAAAATTTCATGTTTCACACGTCTAAAAGACAACATTTTTCATCATCTGAAAACACCATGGACAAGCATTTACTAGAAAGCTGAGTGCCGAAGAACTGATGCTTTTGAACTGTGGTGTTGGAGAAGACTCTTGAGAGTCCCTTGGACTGCAAGGAGATCCAACCAGTCCATCCTAAAGGAATCGGTTTTGAATATTCATTGGAAGGACTGATGTTGAAGCTGAAACCCCAATACTTTGGCCACCTGATGCGAAGAACTGACTCATTAGAAATGACCCTGATGCTGGGAAAATTGAAGGCGGGAGGAGAAGGGGATGACGGAGGATGAGATGGTTGGATGGCATCACAGATTCAATGGACATGAGTTTGGGTAAACTCCAGGAGATAGTGATGGACAGGGAGGCCTCGAGTGATGCAGTCCATGGGGTTGCAAAGAGTTGGACACGACTGAGCAAGTGAACTGAACTGAAAGTAGGAAAACAGAAAGATAAGGATGGCTGACATCTATCTCAGTGGGAGTTATTTTCAAAAAGGAAGCATTTATCTTTTCAACTCACCAGACTGATTTTAGAGCATCTTACTCATTAAATCACACTGAAATCAAATATGGATGTTGGCCTTCAGAATGATCAGATTAATGTGATTACATTAAATGAGTATCTTAGTCTTTGCACCAAATAACCAGTCATATACATTTTCTGCTGCATCAACATCTATGTTCTATAATAATACATCAATCAGCCTCAGCAATCCAAGCACTGATGATATGTGCATATGCGCATGCGAAGTTGCTTCAGTTGCGTTTGACTCTTTGCAACCCCATGGACTGTAGCCCACCAGGCTCCGCTGTCCATGGGGATTTGCCAGACAAGAATACTGGAGTGGGTTGCCATGCCCTCCCCCAGGGGATCTTCTGACCCAGGGATTGAATCCTTGGCCCTTACGTCTCCTGCATTGGGCCACCTGGGAAGCCCTACTGATGACATGATGGTATAATAACCCCACCATACAGGGAGATAGGCATAAATACAAATGACATCATGTTTCATCTTTGTCATCAAGGCTGATTTTTAAATCCTCCATGGGTATGTACCCTGTGCTAGATTAAGTGAGTTAAACCAGTTAAACAGGTGAACTTCTGAGACTGCTTGACTAACTGAAGTTTTACTGGTATATCTGGTAGAGCAACACTTCTCTAACGAAGGAAAAAGTTCTTACAATGACATACATTGCTCCCAGAAACACTACTGCCTATGGCAGAAAGATAATAGAAAGTCCATTCTATTATCTTTACTTTCAGCAGAGAACTGCCTCCTTGTCCGCTTCCTTCCTCTTCCACTGACTCCCAAGCGGCATCATCTATGTTGGGGATGTTGCTGCTTGTAATCAGAGTGAGACTTCCCAGGACGGGAGCCCAATATTCCTCCTTGGACCCCTTGGTAATTGACTGGATAGGGTCTGGTGCCCACTCGCAAGAAGTCTGTATGAGAGAACATCTCAGTACCCACCCAGTGCTGCCAGAGTGGGAAGTTTCCCACCTCCAACTCCAGAGCCCTCGGCCCATTTCATAGGGATTCCCAGAAGCCAACAGCTTTGTTCCTAAGAATTTAGTTTGTGGACACATCACTCTACCCTGGAATAGAGCCAGTACTATCTCTGTGGGCTGTTCTTAAAACTCACTGCTCCTTATAGCAATCAATATAGGCACCATCATGCTGCTGCTGCTGCTAAGTCACTTCAGTGGTGTCTGACTCTGTGCGACCCCATAGACGCCAGCCCACCAGGTTCCCCCGTCCCTGGGATTCTCCAGGCAAGAACATTGGAGTGGGTTGCCATTTCCTTCTCCAATGCATGAAAGTGAAAAGTGAAAGTGAAGTCGCTCAGTTGTTTCTGACTCTTAGCGACCCCATGGACTGCAGCCTACCAGGCTCCTCCATCCATGGGATTTTCCAGGCAAGAGTACTGGAGTGGGGTGCCATTGCCTTCTCCATCATCATGCTGGGGTTACACAAATACTGATACTGATATGACTTACATCAGTTGGAGAGCATTGAGCTAAATTCGCATTTAAGAATGACAGTTTCATCTCCATGTTTGGAGATGAGACAGAATTCATGGTCATTTCTTAGGAGCCTACAATAAAATATCTACTGGCAACACATTTTCATTTCCATTAATCTGGAAAGTGTTCTCAACCAGCTTTAGAAGTGTGCTGATTCTCATTTCACTAGCCGTTTTATAAAACTCAACTTTAAGAAAAAATTTAAGCTGAATATAAAAGCTAGAAAAACTATCTTAATACTATGCAATGTTTAAAATGTTGATTATAAACCTTCATATTTTGGTTTTAGACTATTATACACCTTTTTAGATTACTTAAAAAACAATCAAATTCTAATTAAAAATGTCCAGTTTAGTATATGCTACTTCTCATTCAGCCTTCCCCCAGCATGCTTCCAGTGGGCTCTCTCTTATCTAGTATCAGATTAACTCAATAAGGAAAGAAAAGCAGCCTGAGGCAAAGCTAACAAATGAAAAAATGAGAAACCAGCAGTGAAAACACTCAGTGTGAAAGGGGAGAAACACAGATTGCTCATTAGAAAATTCATGCTTTAAAAAGTTAAATACGACAGCAGAATCACCGTGAGAATGAAAAAATAAATACATTAGTCACAATAAAAAAAGCAACAACCGTGAGAGCTATTTATCAAGTGGCGTCTAATGTAATCAGCACTGTGCAAGAGCCCATCACATCAAATTCCTAGAGCATCCATGCAGGGTAGGCAATGAACACCCCCATGTTACACTGAAAACACAGAGGAAGAGAAGAGTAAGTGGCTGAATGTGGTGATCTGCCTTATGTAGTTTTCACTCACCATGCTGATCTTCAAGAAAAGGGTCAGACAAACTCATATGCTAGACTACCTGGAGAGTAGCCCTGATCCTGAGGTGCGACTAGGGTATGAGAGGAGACCAGCGACTTTTTCCTTTTCTCTCTGATGAGAAAAAGCAACGCGAGGCCTCAGACTTCTGATGACCTATCCTGAACCTAAGGAGAATCTGCGTATCTGCTTTGCGAAAGTTCAGCCTTGCATGGGCAAGTGCACACGATGTCACAGTAGTTTTACTATTTCTTGGTGGTTCATAATACTAATGAATTCAGAATGAAGCCACAGTTAGTTTTAAAGAAAGAAAGCAGTCTCGAAGACTGCAGAAACAGAAGCAACACCTTCCATGGAATTCTAGAAAATCCTCACGGGTTGAAATCATATTTTTCTTCCCTCGCCCTCACTCTCCCTCTCCCTAGCTTAATCAAAAGATACAAAAGGGAGAACATGAATAATTCTCCTAGCAATCTGATAGTAGTACAAGATATATGTTTCAACCCCTTTCTCTGCCAAAATTGAGGCTACAGAGCACAGCTGATACATGCAGCTCAGTCTTAATTTGTACTAATAATTTTATGCTTGACTTCACTATTGATGAGTTAATGCCTAAGACCATGTGGAGGATGCATAAAATCTTCAGGATGCACTCAGGACCCTCAGGGCCATACAGTTCCTATTTTCCAGGAATAAAAGTAAGAAGTCAAAAGAAAAAAAAAAGTAACAAGTCTATTGCCATCTCTTTTTTTTTCCCTCCCCACTTTTCAAGATGAAATGCAACTGCTCTCTGACCCCAGCTGATCCTTGAATAACACGAGTTTGAGCTGAGTGGATCCACTTATACGGCAATTTTTCCCTAGTAAACACTACAGTCTTGGGGAAAATTGGCGTAAGTGGACAAACAGTACAGTGCTACATGGCCCAGGGCTGGCTGAACCCAAGGATATGGAGGAACCCTGGGATGTGGTTTCCACTAAATTCACTCGATGTCATAAGAAATTGTTATTTTCTAGTTCAGGATCCTATTTAGTTTATGATTATAATAATATCGTGTGTGTACGCTCAGTTGCTCTAGCCCACCAGGCTCCTCTGTTCATGGAATTTTCCAAGCAAGAACACTGGAGTGGGTTGCCATTTCCTACTCCAGAGGATCTTGCCAACCGAGGGGTCAAATCTGCATCTCCTGAATCTCTTGCATTGGTAGGTGGATTCTTTACCACTGTGCCACTTGGGAAGCCCCACAGTAATACTGGGGTTGGCCAGAAAGTTCATTTGTATTTTTCCTTAATATTTTACGGAAAACCTAAACAAACGTTTTGGCCAACCCAATAACTGAATAGACATTAGTAACTTTTTAAAAGTCAATATAGGCCAAAAAGAAAGGAAATCTTGCTAAGACAGTGATCAGATGACAAGTCTGAGAGTCTGAAGCGGACTTCAACATAAACAGGGAGTGGCTGGCTTAGTCGTCAACTTCATGCTTGGTCTTGCTCCCACTATGAAGGGTAATCATGGGCTGATGGCCAGTCTAAATATTGTTAGATTCAGTCTGGACTCACTTTATTGTACTGAGCTGCCAGTCGGGCTGAGCAGGTTTGCTTGGTTGGCTAGAGCAGGAGTCTGAATGCCAAAGCATAACCCACGTACTGATCCAGTGGCACAGAACCACTGTTGAGTACAATAAATAATGGGTGAGTGGCATGAGTTGGGTGGTAATCATATGTAATTACTCAGCAAAATAGTTAATGAGCAGACATTATTCCTGGCATAATAACACAAGGATAATGGTAGCGAAGCTAATCTCTCAAGACACATAGAAACTGATAATAAAGATATAGCATGGTAAGTAGTAAGACAGAGGTATGTACAAGATTCAGTGGAGGGACTTCCCAGGTAGTCCAGTGGTTTTAAGACTCAATGTTTCCAATGCAGGGGGTTCAGGTTCAATCCCTGGTTGGGGAACTAAGATCCCACATGCCTTGAGGCACAGAGAAAAAAAAAAGAAACAGGCTTGGAAAAAAAAGAAAAAGGTTTGAAAAAAAAAAAGATTCTATGGAAGCACAGACAAAGGTAAGGGTGGCTTTCTGGAGCAGGCATGTGGGTGGGTGGGGGGCACTTTTGTCAAGGAGAAAGCAAGATAACCAAAAGCAGGAGGAAATTACCATTACAGAGAAAAGGACAGATATGCATCAACACTCAATCATGCCTACTTGAAACTGTCAACTTCTTTCATAAATAAAAGGTTACATCTTTTCTTTTTTCCTTTAAAAATACTTTTTCCTAAAGTACAGTTTTTCACTTGTTACAAGGAGGAAGCTACATTTCACAGCACATTTCTACTGCTTCATAATTTTAGAATATGGGTCCCAGGACACAAAACTGTCCAAGGTAGGGGGGTAAGTCAATATTAAAATAAATTTATTTTATTTTAAAGAAAGCTAAGTCTTATTTTAATGATCATTTTATTTTTGGATTTTTGCATGTATGTGTGTGTGCTCAGTTGTGTCTGATTCTTTGGGACCCCATGGACTGTCTCCTACAAGGCTCCTCTGACCATGGGATTTTCCCAAGAAGAATACTAGAGTGAGTGGGTTGCCATTTCCATCTCCAGGGGATCTTCCTGACTCAGAGGTCAAACCCACATCTCCTGTGTCTCCTGCATTGCAGGCAGATTCTTTACCACTGAGCCACGAGGGACTGGATTTTTACATGCAATTATAAAGTTTAATATTTTATATTTATTTTTTCCCTAATGTATATATAGCATCAAAACCACTTATTTGCCATCCTATGATGCCTTGTGTTGCAAAAAACCAAATATTTTTATTCTAGGGATTAATGATAAAGTCATATCATTCCAGTTCAATACTTTTATCATAGAATTAATGGTATTCTCATAAGTTTCCTTAGTAGGTCTAGTAATTTTGTCTTTTGCTTGCTTCATGATTACATTTTACTATCTCAGTATATGGGAAGCTATTTCTTGCTTCTTATTTAGATCATGAGTACCCTTGCAAATCTCAGGAAAGCCACTGTCCCCTTACCCTGAAAAATGTACATGTAACTTCAGAACGTTTCATGGCTCCCAGGGATGGATGGTCAAGTACCGGTTCACCTTTTGCCACAGCAAAAGATGCCTTAAGCAGTTATGAATTCCAAACTATAAAGTGAATCTTCCTCATTTCTTGATTTTTTTTTTAAACCAAACATAAATCCTTAAAAATGTGATACTTGAAATAGTTCTTAAAGAACAAGCTTTCAAAGCACTTCTTATTTGCGGGATTGTATGAAAACCACCTCTGGGCCTTTCACACACAGATGTGCAGGTCTGACCCAGACCTGCTGAACTGCAATCCTGAGGCATAAGGCTCAGCTCTATGATTATAAATAGCTCCCTAGAGGAGTCTAATGTACATCCCTGATTTAGAACCAACGGATCATGGAATTTAAAGTAGGATTCCTCTCCCACAGGCTTAAGTGATTTTTTTCACATTTTTCATACCCTGGCAAAAAAAAAAAAAAAAAAAAAAAACCAAGTCTGGGTTTCCTGGACTAACATTTTAAGATGAGTTGGTGGGCTTCAGTCTTTTCTAGGCTCAGCAGCCTTCAATCTAGGGTATGAACGCTCTTAAAGACACCTGAAGGCTTTCTACAAAAGGATTTTAACCTTTCTTTCTGCTTTGGATTCCTTCAGCAAAAGGTCAGGCTAGATTCCTACTCAAGATAATATTTTTAAATGAATAAATTAAAATATGTAGCATCACAAAAAATACATATTTATATTTAAAAGCTTATAAAGACAGCAAAAGATCTGTCATATACATACATACATGTGCTTCTTTATTAACCCATTAATTAACACAATCTAGAGGTATGTCTCACAACTGCCATGATTTCAAAGCAGTTATCTCTTTAAGCTGCCTTTGGACCCTCCTAAAATATTGTAATGTGTTATGAAAATATCTGACTTCTGTAAATGCTAATACTGCTGTAGGTTCTTTTGCTCACTTTCATAAGTTGAAACATTCAACTTCCAGAAAAGGTTATTAGAAATACAGATGCAATTATTTTCTTCATCCAAATTCACAAACTCCAGACTACAATTCTATTAGTCATGCTACCTGGAGTTTCAATTTTGGGCCTTTAATGAATGAATGACCCAGTTAAAAATTATTCTTGAAGAAGTCTGGCCCTACCCACTGGTATCTCCTAGAGGTACAATGTGCTGACTAATTGTTGAAGCCTACATCTTTGTTACAGCTCTCAGTTATTATGTGACCAGATCAACTCTACCCCAAGGTCAACTCTTTGCTAAATCATGTGACTCCACTATTAACTGACAACACAGAATGTAACCCAGAAACTTGACAAGGAGCGCTCACTCAGTAGCTAGCACAAGCACAGTTTCAAGAAGCTGTATTGTGGGCAGTGTATGGCAGACTGATTGTATATATTCTAAAATCTATTTCTGTATTAAATTAGACTAATAGAGAGTTGTGTAATGAACCATGCTGTCCTCCATAAAACCTGTTTTTATGGTTACTTCTCAACTTTAGCATGCATTCAATCTGTTTTGAATGTTTTATTTTTTAATTGAAAGATTAAAAAACAATTTTGGGGCATCACACAGCATATGGGATCTTAGTTCCCCAACCAGGCATCGAACCTGTACCTCTTACATTAGAAGTTTGAAGTCTTAACCACCGGACTGCCAGAGAAGTCCTTGTATTATGCTTTAACACTCATTTCGACACTGAATAACATCTGGGGCTAAAAACAAATGAAAAAACTCTGACATATTTACATCATAATCAGAGTATTTTAAACTAGAACACCCACCTCTCACACATACACACCTCAAACATTTTCCAGAGCTTCTCTTTCCTTTTGTCAATGCAGTAGAAATATGTTTTAATACTATTTCAACTAAGATTTATACTTTATAATACATCTTTAAATTGTAACAAGGCAAAATTTAAAGGCTCAAATGTTGGCTGAATAAGCACCATTTTGAAAACAATACTTAAGTTCTTGGTGCTTTTCAAAAATTAAACAATACTGTTCTTTTAATATTAATTTATCCTGAAAGTTATCACCTAAAATTTTAAGCAGTAACTTTCATACAGTGCTGTGCTAAAACATGATGTTTTTCTTTTAAAGGCAAGGAGTCCAAGGAATTACAAATAAGAAGCTGTTTTGACTTCTGAGGGGATAAGCAGGTTCTGGGAATTCTATAGTGATGCTCTGGGGTTTATACTGGAAAAAGTCTTTATAAATAAGCTTAACTTCCCTTAAGGTCTTTTTAGCAACACTATTATTTAAAACTTTGTAGGATAAGAGTCCAGACTTTTAAAAGGCCACAAACTGTTATAGGACAATGGATTTCTTACAAAGTATTCTGATTCTACAAAATGTTTCACTGAGATACTAGACAAATAAAAGACACAGGAAGAAGTAACCAATCAATCCTTTCAACTAGATGCTGAGAAAAGAAAATACACTTTAATGTTTTAGGTCTTTTAGAATGACTAACTTGCCCTCCCAGGTGGCATGGTGGTAAAGAATCCGCCTGCAATGCAGGAGACACAAGAGAGGCAGGTTTGATCCCTGGATTGGGAAGATGCTCTGGAGAAGGAAATAGCAACCCACTCCAGTATTCTTGCCTGGAGAATTCCATGGACAGAGGAGCCAGAATCCTTCCCCATTACTCCATCCAGCCATTGCTTACTGAGTGCTGACATCCAATGTGTCAGGTAGTCAGGATATAACGGTGGGAGGCAGGCGTAGTCCTTCCCAATATGGAACTTATAGGCTACAGGGAGGTGAGCGTTGGAAAAAATGGTCACATTAATGACTGTTACACTGAGAACTGAGATAACGGCTCTAAAGAGAAGTACACAATTCTACTGAGGAATATAACACAGTGAGCTGATAAGCACTACTATTTAAAATTCCACATGGCTTCTTTTAAACCTTTGTCTTTCAAACTAACACAACTCAGGATATATCTTTTATGTATAAAAATACTGTAAAACAACTTAGTTTACTTACGCTTACTCCTTGGAAGAAAAGTTATGACCAACCTAGACAGCATATTAAAAAGCAGACATTACTTTGCCAACAAAGGTCCGTCTACTCAAGGCTATGATTTTTCCAGTGGTCATGTATGGATGTGAAAGTTGGAATATAAGGAAAGCTGAACACCAAAGAATTGATGCTTTTGAACTGTGGTGTTGGATAAGACTCTTGAGAGTCCCTTGGACTGCAAGAAGATCCAACCAGTCCATCCCAAAGGAGATCAGTCCTGGGTTTCATTGAAAGGACTGATGTTGAAGCTGAAATTCCAGTACTTTGGCCACCTGATGCAAAGAACTGGCTCTTTGGAAAAGACCCTGATGCTGGGAAAGGTTGAAGGTGGGAGGAGAAGGGGACAACAGAGTATGAGATTGTTGGATGGCATCACTGACCCAATGAACATGAGTTTGGGTAAACTCCACGAGTTGGTAATGGACAGAGAGGCCTGGCATGCTGCAGTCCATGGGGTCACAAAGAGTTGGACACGACTGAGCAACTGAACTGAACACAACTTAGAATCTGAAACTTATTTCCAAGATTTCTTTATTTAACTAAGTTTTTAAATAAAACTTCTCCCCCTCAACCACTTCATAAATGCAATTTTTTAAAAATAGAAGGTATTAATTCCCACCATGTAATACTGTCTGCCTAAAAATGAAGAACTTAATACTTCAGTATAAAATCACTATCTTAAGTATTGACTTTTTAAGAGGGGCTTTTTGAGATATATGACTTTTTTTCAAAGTGGCTAAATCTTCTTGGAAGAGGCAAGGCTCAATAGTATAAATCAATGTCCTGTGTTTTGATGGTTACTGCAAAACTAGCAAACGACTGCAAGTGCATGGACGTAAAAACCTTTGTTTTTCTCATGGGTGTAATTTCAAAACATTCTGATGACAGCTATTGGCTGTAAACCCTATGTACAACGTTCAGCATATTTCAACAAAGCTTAATAATTAATAAACATCCTATGTCATTAATTTATAATCAATTGAAGCTGTTTCAGTCTTCCAGTGCATTGCTTAAGATTCTACCCAGTGGTAATTAGCTGATGGTGATAGCTCTAAAATTCCTTGATTTGAATGTGTCATTTTGTGCCTTCTGAAAAATCCAGTGAATTTGGGTCCATTCACCCAATACATGGCAAAGCCAATCTGCTGACACTGTGGTGAAGGAAAGCACAGCATTTATTGTAGGATGCCATGCAAGAACAGGACAGTTTGTGCTCAAAAGACTTAAATACTTGCCAATAGCTTTCAGGGAAAGTTTATAAGGACAGTGTGAGGGATAGGGTCTTAGGGTGATTGATCAGCCTAATTCTTGAATTGCTAACAGAAAGCAGAGACATTACTTTGCCAACAAAGGTCCGTCTAGTCAAGGCTATGGTTTTTCTAGTGGTCACGTATGGATGTGAGAGTTGGACTGTGAAGAAGGCTGAGCACCAAAGAATTGATGCTTTTGAACTGTGGTATTGGAGAAGACGCTTGAGAGTCTCTTGGACTACAAGGAGATCCAACCAGTCCATCCTAAAGGAGATCAGTCCTGGGTGTTTACTGGAAGGACTGAAGCTGAGACTGAAACTCCAATACTTTGGCCACCTCATGTGAAGAGTTGACTCATTGGAGAAGACCCTGATGCTGGGAGGGATTGGGGGCAGGAGGAGAAGGGGACGACAGAGGATGAGATGGTTGGATGGCATCACAAACTCTATGGACATGAGTTTGAGTGAACTCTGGGAGTTGGTGATGGACAGGGAGGCCTGGCGTGCTGTGATTCATGGGTCGCAAAGAGCTGGACACGACTGAGTGACTGAACTGAACTGAAGGTAACACTAGTATTTTGGGAATCTCAATTATTAGTTTTCTAGTTCCAACCTGTCTGGGGTCTATGTGAAGCTAGGCAGCACATGGTTGGCCGCCTCCACCTGGTAGGAGTTTTTACTATCTCTAAAACAACTCAAGGATGTGGCTCAGGGTATTATCTGTAAACCTTGAAGAGGAACTAAAAGTCCTTGATTTTGTTTTGTGGCTAAACTATAATTTTGTCTTGCTTGACTGCTTTTCTTTGTTTCCGCATTTTTTCCATTTCTCTGATTAAATTTCCTCTTTGGAACTTGGGGAAGGCTAATTTTTTTTTTTTTTAATAAAAAAGAGATGGGGGAACATGTGGGTGGGAGGATCTGTCCCCAGGAAGGCTTGGTATCAGTCCCATTGGCAATCAAATGCTAATTTGGATTTAGGACTAAGTAGCTCCTGAAGATTTAATGCCATCCATATTGGGGTCAGGAGAAGGCAAAGGCACCCCACTCCAGTACTCTTGCCTGGAAAATCCCATGGACAGAGGAGCCTGGTAGGCTGCAGTCCATGGGGTTGCGGTGAGTCGGATACAATTGAGCAGCTTCGCTTTCACTTTTCACTTTCATGTACTCGGGAAGGAAATGGCAACCCATTCCAGTGTTCTTGCCTGGAGAATCCCAGGGATGGGGGAGCCTGGTGGGCTGCCGTCTATGGGGTCGCACCGAGTCGGACACAACTGAGGTGACTTAGCAGCAGCACTGGGGCCACAAGAGTCGGACACGACTCAGAGAATAAACCACCACCACCACCACCACATGATCTATTTGGGAAAGACTCTTGCGAGTCCCTTGGACTGCAAGGAGATCCAACCAGTCCATTCTGAAGGAGATCAGCCCTGGGATTTCTTTGGAAGGAATGATGCTGAAGCTGAAACTCCAGTATTTTGGCCACCTCATGCGAAGAGTTGACTCATTGGAGAAGACTCTGATGCTGGGAGGGATTGAGGGCAGGAGGAGAAGGGGACAACAGAGGATGAGACGGCTGGATGGCATCACTGACACGATGAATGTGAGTCTGAGTGACCTCCGAGAGCTGGTGATGGATAGGGAGGCCTGGCGTGCTGCGGTTCATGGGGTCGCAAAGAGTCGGACACGACTGAGCGACTGATCTGATCTGAGTGGCTCAGCAGTAAAGGATCCACATGCATTGCAGGAGGCAGGGGTTTTACCCCTGAGTGAGGAACATCCCCTGGAGAATAAATGGCAACCCATTCCGGTATCCTTGCCAGGAAAATTCCATGGATAGAAGAGCCCGGCAGGCTACATCCACGGGGTCGCAAAGCGGCAGACGTGACTGAGTGACTGTGCACACATGCACAAGGCACATGATCTATTTGCAATGAAGGCATCTTCAATTATCCCTCATTCTGAGTGGTCTCCTTGTGATTGAGATGTTAAATTCAGCTGATAGTAGGGATACCTGGAGAAAAGCATCTGCTTCAGCCAGTTTATGCTACTCCTTCACAACCACAGCATCAGTCATGAATACTGGAACTAGCTTCACCAATGGTTAGAACTATCCCTTTCTAGATCCTTGGTATTTTCCATCTAGTGTGAACCCTGAAGAGGAATATTAGACATGTGCTTCCAAATGCAGCACTGAAAACCCTGAAAGTATGCGGAGCAGAAAGCAGCAGTTATTAGAGTTACCGTTAATTGGTATAATTCCACAAAAGGAATTTAGTGATATGAATCTACTGCCATTAAAAGGTTTAAAACTACTAGCTCGACAATTGCACTTCTGAGACTCTATCTTAAGGAAATAACCTAAAATATGAGAAAGGTCTTACACCTAAAGATGTCCATTAGAGTACCTTGAAGGACATCAGAATGCACTGTTCCAAAAGATGCCACTTTGGCATTATTTTCAGCTGTAGACATTGAGAATCAACAGATGTGGAAAGAACTCTCTGCACATACCCACCTAAAAGCTGGGCATAAATATCGCCTGTGATGGTGTCCCCATCTCCGGTATCAGGAGGAGGAGAATGGCTCATGCCCAGAGACAGAGATGAGTTTGCATAAACAAATCTACTATATTAACCCTCATCTTCCATTAGCTCTATTTCCTAATCACTTTCCCACAATATATCATCTCTCAAAGCCCAAGCCACCTTTCTTTTGTTAAAATGGTATATACTGAGTCCAACTAAAATCCCTCAGACTTACGTGCTTTCTTTAACTTGATTGCGATTGTTGGTAAAACTGACAGCACTGAATTATAAGAACATCACATTTAAATGCTTGTATATTTGAATTCTGTATTCTGATTAACAGAAGTAAAACACAAAATCCAAATATTCAAAACAATAATTCCTAATAATGTTATATAAAAATGTTAATCTTTGATTCAGGACTTTATAACTGTTGTGTTACAGAAAAACATGAAAACTATGCACTGTTAATATTAAGTAAGGAGAAAGCTTAAATATTAACTTTTACTTTCTTGGTCCTTCATCACATGTTACTTGTTATTCAAGTAATATTATTTTATGCTGTCTGAGATAAGACATTACAAATACATTTATATAACCAGATTATGACCAGAAATGGATTATGGCATTATCTTTTAAAATAAAGTAGGTCTTACAGAAAAGCATCTGTTAATGGAGAATGATTCTTGTGTATTAAAATGCTAACCTAAGTTTTAAAGTTGGCTTGTGGTTCAATTGAAGTTCATTTATTCACGTCATCTAGAGGTTCTGATAAGAGAAAGAAATTATATTATCAAGACTGTACACTGATGTTTGCAATTCAGTACTAAAATGTCAGTCCAGAGAATATTTAATTCAATGACTCCATGAAATGCTGAGAAAGGATTAGTGAGTTTTAATACATGACTTACATCTTGAACTATGAGCAATGAATCTTGGAACTTAAATAGCTCTAGGTTGTATGACAATATGTGTTGCTACCTTGATGCCCGTCTATGTTCCCTAGCAACATACACTTCCTAGAAAGAGAATTTTAAACTCCTCTCTTTGAAAATCCCTGCCCCTGCTCGCTCTTTATGAGTATCTGTGCATTCTGTTAAGGATAAGTTTATTTAATCTAACATACTTTGAGATCCCCCAAGCTTTAGGTGAGTAAATTATATTAGAAAACTTTTAGCTGTACTGATGCTTGTTTCAAAGACCACCTAATCTAAAGAATCATCAGGCTCAGTAAAGTAAGAGCTCTGAAAAATTGTAGAATTATTTTCTCTTATGAAATTTCTAGCAGATTTCTATAGAGTAATAGTGGCTAATACATTTTAAAAGTTTAGTATCATATCATTTAAAAGGCAAACCATATACCCAATGATATTTATAAAGAATTAAAATAACTACAAATGCAACTGCTGTTTACTGAGTATTATTATGTTCCAAGGCTGTACTACATGCTTTAAGCATTTTGTCTCATACAATTTTTTCTTTAGAGTAAGCCTACATTTAGGTAACACTCTCCACTGTTCAAAGATGAAAACTGAGTCTCAAAGTTAAGAAATCTGTCTAATGTGAACGGCTAAATCATGAATAAAATCCACATCAATGTGACTTTGAAACGTAGTATCTTAACCACTATGCCATAGTGTTGTCTAGATTTATTTTTCAAATACGGCATTAAAAATTGTACCTTACTCTTTTTTATTGTTTTGATGGGGTTTGCCCCTTTAATTAATGATATTCTGACAAATAACAGAATTTAAAGTTATAAAGCACTTAAATTCTCATTTAAGGAAAGAACTTGCCCTGTTTTTTAAATGTGTATTCAAGTGACACTGTATAATTTGTTTAATGGATTACAAGTCACTTTCTTGTGTATAAACTCACTTGACCATCTTAACTTGATAATGGTAGGTATGCCTGTTGCCCTTTTATAGGGGAGGGGACTGAGGCTCAGAGATCAAATGGGATTTGCCCTTGGTTATACAGACAGCCTTAGAATAGAGTTTGAAAACCTGGTCTTTTGACTCTACAGTACAGCAATTTATCTTCTTGATAGAGGTATAGATTCAGTGTAACTTTGAGAATGGCTAGTGTTTTGCGAAAGTGGTGCTGAACAAGATTCTTAGCTTCTGAAAACTACACCTACATAAAATTCCTGGTAAAGGAGCTGAGTCCACAGGGCTGTGTGATGCTTCTGGAGTGTGTGGGAGGGGCTGTCCCTGTGGAGCTGAGCGCTGACCTCACTGAGGATGCAGGGGAGGAGGGAGTTTATTTGGCCTGTGATTTGTCATTTTATCACAAAATTATTTTTCTAGAGTCCTTGATTTACCTATTTTTCATAAAGGAAGTAAACTTTTTGGTTTTCTGCTCTTGGCATATGTCTAACTGAGGACAGTAACATTTTCTACTGACTTTCTTTTCTTCTAAAAGTTGGCACAAAGCTCTACTTCCGTGTCAACCACAGGATAAATTAGCATGCCCTGGTGCAGATTTTATACAGAACTGTATCTTTGTTATTTTGTGCTTTACAGTGAGAGTAGGCATGGCCTTCCTTACCTTGTTGCCCTCTTGACGACCAGGGGTCAACTCATTAATTTGATAAACTGACTAGGCACCTACTGGTTGCCAGGCACTGTTGTAGGTGCTTGGGATACAGCTGTGAACGACAAAGCCAAAACTCCCTGACCCTATGGCTCATACTCTAATGTAGGAGAACAAAATAAATATGACAGCCTCAGTTGGTGTTAAGTGCTAACGTGAGAACAGACTGAATGACAATAGATACCAGTTTTTGTCTGGGGGTGGGGGTGGGGGTCACTCTTACAGTTTCTTATAGTTACTCCCAAGCAGCTTGACATGTCAACACTGTGGGATGGACTTTCATGAATGAGCTGGAGGGGCTGTGTGAAGTGTACAGAGAATTCACCCTTCATCACTACTCCAGATAGAGTTATGGTCTTCACACTGAAATTTTAGTTTATGGAAACATGAAGCTACTACGTCTACTTTTTTAAGGTCTACTCAATGTCAAATTAAAAGTTGGAAATTGGAAGAGACTAAAATCGAGTATCTAAGATTAATTTAGAGGACTTCCCTGATGGTCCAGTGGCTAAGACTCCACATGCCCAATGCAGGGAATCTGGGTTTGATCCCTGGTCTGAGAACTAGATACTGCATGCTGCAACTAAGATCCAGTGCAGCCAAATAAATAAAGATAAATTTTTTAAAATCTTTTTATTAAAAAAAGAATATTTTAGTATTTTTTAAAAAAGAATTCGTATTTTTTAAAAAAGAATAATTTAGTATTTTTAAACCACTTATCTATGATTTTTTGACCAATTTTCTGGATGAAAAAATTTCTCCCCCTCAATATCAATTTTATCTATTGGATATTTATCCAGTTTTCTTATTGAGTAACCTGTATTTCATTTGATTCAACCAATATTATTTATCACATTTAAATAATTCATTATGAAACCCAATGCTTATTATGCATTAACTGTCTTATCCTAATATTTGAATACTATATGTAAATATGATTTCCACACAGAAAAATATTCTTTTCTGACTCATTAAGTACAAAATGAATTTAAAAGTGAGTTAACTGAACAAATACATATAATAATACCAGTTGTTTTTTTTTCTGAGAAGCCAGTTAGGTGAGGCATTTTGCCTCTCTTTTAACGTATATACAGCCCTGAAAGTTAGATTATTCCCATTATGCAGTGATGATACTGACATACTTATAGAACATAAATAACTTGTTTGAGGTCACAACACTAGTGTCAGAGCTAAAATGTAGGCTTGGATCCAACTCTCAAGATATTTCTAATATGCCTCTTTGGCTCTATATTTTATAATCATAAAACACCAAAAGCAAACCACTTATTTATAGCATAATCCATCTCCTTAATGTTTACTGGATACTGACACTACACACAACTCACTTTTCTTTCCTAGTTGTGTTTTTACTATAAAATTTGCAAATATAATCCATGCAAATAAATAGAGACAATATTTTAAAAGGCAAATAATTTAGTGAATAAAGCATCTTTACCACTCTTAAAATTAAATCTGATAAAGCATCCAGTACATATAGAATATTTTAGACAAGAAAATACAGTGATAAAAATACCTCTCTAAAATGTAGTGCTTACGATTCTGATCACTATAGTTTTTCTCATAAAGCCTACATGTGAGTTAACTGATTTACATACCATGGAAATGAAATCATTCTGGTGAGGAAAGATATGAGCGGAAAATGCAGGCAATGTTTTGATGGTAAAAAAAAAAAAAAAAAAAAACTAAATAAAAACCGAAGAGGTAGGCAAGAGAAGTATGACCTTTTTTAATCAGAAAAAATCCTCAGCACTCCTCATATTCCCCTAAAATAGAAAACAATCATTTCTCAAAATCTTCATGATCTAATCCAGATACAAATATTAAAAGCAATAAGAAATCATCAATAAATTATGTGCTAAAATGTTCTTTGGACAGCAGTGCAATTGTATGTGTAGCCTGCTACCACTGTCTACCTCCAGCACTCAGGAGACCCTAGGAGCTGTTTCAGGATTTTCACTTTGTTTCTTGCTAAAAGAAGAAAAAAGCACAAACATGGAAAATGGAAAATAATATCATTTGCCTTGAATTTTCATAGAAGCTATCCCATGGCTGTAGGATAAATAAAGTATAAATCCATCATCTATAGAGCACAAGGAATATTTCACTTAATTAAAATTCCCACTTCTTTTTCTTAGAACATTAAAACCAAGTCCTCCCTACCCCCCAAAACAAAAAGATCTATTAAAAGATTTCCTACCCTGTACTTTGACCTGTTCAAAGTGTTAGTGTGTCAAACTGAGTTAAAGATTGCCCAATTTCTACATATCCTTATTAAGAAGTTTCGAAACATATTTTGAGTCCAAGAACTTACAGGCCAGTTTAGTGTCTTCCATCCTAAAACCCTTCTTTCTTGAATATGCTGCAACATATCTGCATGTCTCCCTCTTCCTGCTTTGAGTTTCTCAGCCAGGCAAAGACCAAGCGATTAGTGAAGAGACCTTTTAATCATCCCAAGTATTAATATCATCTCTCATGCAGCTCGAGGTACACTCAGGAAGAAGGCAAAAGGGTGAGGAGACATATGACTCAACAGCCACTGTTTCTAAACAGTAACCTTGTTCACTGAACCAAGTAAAAACTGAGAACAGCTTCTGTTCAAAAGACCCAGTGAAGCTCGAACGGGTGTGGGCTGGGAGAAGGGGAGGCCTCTCCTGGTTAAGAAAAGGCTGTTAAACATCAGTTCAGTCTCAGGGTTTAAAATCAGCCCGGGCCCCAAACAGGATGTGCCTTAAACACATTTGAACAAATGTTTACCAAGATCATCTAAACGGTATTTAGTATTTTTCCAAATTCTTCTGCCTTTTGGTTTCCTAATGTACTAAAGATGGCATTTTAAAACCCCGAAGATTATGGCTGATTTTGTTCCCATACCAAATGCATCTGAGAGAGGCAATCATTTAGAATCAGTCAAGCAGAGAGACCTCTGTTCTTTTCCTCCCTTCACTGAGAACATTCATGGAGCCGTTGGGAAACCACATGAAATGAAGTTTCACTATCCTTCAGAAGGTCCAGAAGATTGACTTGCTTTTGAAAAATTCTGAAGGTCTTCAAAGTGAAGAGGAAGAATCAATAAACAATCACTAAAGTTTTAGAAATTATTTCTGGATAAATTAATTATAGGGCCTTAGAAAACATTTTTAAGCCAGTGATGAGTTTTACATTATGAATTTCAAATTCCACATTTCTATCACAATGTTACCTTTAAAGGTAACAGTCTTTAAAAGGACTTTTTGTCTAGGGACATAGAGGGGAATCTGAGGAGAAAAGATCATGTCAAGACCTCATTGTGCCTTTACAGAATTTAACACTGTGATATGGGAATCAGAATACTTGAGTTAAAATGTGAGTTAAAACCAATGAACTTCATGAGTTTGGATGATCCATGGGTCCAATCTGGGAAAGGAAATATGCTGTTTAGAAGAAAACAAATCATTTCAAGCCTCTTTGAATAGTAGGACTTGCCTCAGTAAAGAGACTGGACACATAGGATTTATAAGATGTAGGAGTTCAAGCATCCACTGGACTTGGCAATGAACCCTTTTTAATGCCCTTGGAACTAAAGACTTACCTAGTAGGAACCAATGGAATACCAGTTGTAGCCAGCACCATCCCAACAGCTCCAGAGGCCTAGCATCACAGGTGCCTAAGTACCATCATTCCTGCCAACCAGTCCCCTTGCATTTTCAAAAGCAGCTCTGATGCTGGGAAAGACTGAAGTCGGGAGGAGAAGTGGGAAACAGAGGATGAGATAGTTGGATGGCATCACCAACTCAATGGACATGAGTTTGAGAAACTCCAGGAGATAGTGAAGGAGAAGGAAGCCTGGAGTGCTGCAGTCCATGGGGTCACAAAGAGTCAGACATAACTTAGTATTGAACAACAACATAAATACAGAGAGGATCTCTAGTGCAGGAGTTCTCATTCTTGGTCCTCCCGACCTTTCAGACAGGATAACTTTGCTGTGGACTACAGGGGAGGGGATGAGGCTTTAACCGTTTGGCAGCATCCCTGGCCTCTGCCTCCTGTATCTAATAGCACTGCCTACAGACACCCCCTCCTCACAGTCAAGACCATTAAAAAATTTTTTTGGAGGGCACTGCCAAATGTCCCATGGGGATCTGGGACAAGAGTACTTCTGGTTAAAGAAAATGACAACTCTGGTGGCACCAAATCCAGATTTCTTTTCTTCTTTCTGCCCCTCTGAGCAGGGCTGGTGTGGTAGGGAGGCTGGATGGCAGAGCACCTTCTCCAGGTGGGGGAAACATATTTGAATTGCTCCACTGTTCTACTATCTTTTTTCCCTCCCCGAAGACCTTACTGCCTCAGAGAGTGACACAGAGCTGACTTCCATGGGAAAGGGAGGTCAAGGTTCACAACACTGGTATTGTGGGTAATAAACATGCCCTACACATTTCTCTCTGCTCACGGGTGACACAATGGCTGGTATGTGATTTGCCTAAATGTCTCAGATCAGATCAGGTGCTCAGTCATGTCCGACTCTTCACGACCCCATGAATCACAGCACGCCAGGCCTCCCTATCCATTACCAACTCCCTAAGTTCACTCAAACTCACATCCATCGAGTCAGTGATGCCATCCAGCCATCTCATCCTCTGCTGTCCCCTTCTCCTGCCCCCAATCCCTCCCAGCATCAGAGTCTTCTCCAATGAGTCAACTCTTCGCATCAGGTGGCCAAAGTACTGGAGTTTCAACTTCAGCATCAGTCCTTCCGATGAACACCCAGGACTGATCTCCTTTAGGGTGGACTGGTTGGATCTCCTTGCAGTCCAAGGGACTCTCAAGAGTCTTCTCCAACACCACAGTTCAAAAGCATCAATTCTTTGGTGCTCAGCCTTCTTCACAGTCCAGCTCTCACATCCATACATGACCACAGGAAAGACCATAGCCTTGACTAGGCGAACCTCTGTTGGCAAAGTAATGTCTCTGCTTTTGAATATGCTATCTAGGTTGGTCATAACTTCCTTCCAAGGAGTAAGTGTCTTTTAATTTCATGGTAGACAAATTCCCAATTCTGTCCAATTAAAGCAATGAAATGCATGACACAGACTGTATGCTAGCCAAAGAAATATGTTGGTTATTAACTTCAGAAAATTTGGAGGCATGTTATTAAAATATCGATCCATTCCCACAATTCTATGCCTGTACATTCAATGTGCCTATGCTAAGTCACTTCAGTTGTGTTCGACTCTTTGTGATACCATGGACCGTAGCCTGCCAGGCTCCTCTGTCCATGGGATTCTCCAGGCAAGAATACTGGAGTGGGTTGCCAGGCCCTCCTCCAGGGGTACATTTAGTAGGGCTCCATAAATGTTAGAATTCATGCCCTGAGTTATCTCACAACTCCTTTAAACAGAACAAAGACAGGAATCATGAATTTATCAAATAAAAAAAAAACTCCTACTAGCAACTCGAAAAAAAAAATCCTTTCACTTCTTCCCTCAGAATCTTTATATCTATACTTTAGACTCAAATGTAGCTAGTTCAGTTATCTATCTTTCAGTTCATTGAAGATTAGAGACACCCAGTTTTAAGAGGATAGGGCGGTATTATATGAACCTCCTAGCTGTTCTGTGGCGGTCCAAATCCTGACTGCCAAAACTCAGTCATCAACACAGCTATGATGTTTCTAGAATACCAACCTGATCCTGTAACTCTTTCAGCGCCTCTGTTTTTTGGCTCTTGGTGGTCTCACACTCTTGCTTTTCTCACCACTCATCAGCAGCACTACTGGCTGCCTATCTGCTTCGCCTTCTCCTCTCTGGCCTCATGGAGGATGGCGTTTGGCTGCATTTCCCTGGACTTGGCTCTCCTGTCCCTGTCAGTGGTATACATGCTGCCATTACTTCTTGAAGATTCCTCTCTTCCCTTCTTCTGGCTAACTACCACAAACCTTTTCTCTACCTTCCATCAGCTCCTCAGGAACTCTCCACACTGCCTCCCCTGCTGTGGATCCATCCTTCCACACTGTGACTAGCTGTGTGCACATCTGAGGTTTATAGGAAAGAGAATGGCTGGTGGGGAAAAAACTGCCTCACGTGACGGACTGCCATGTGCGTGCTGTGCTTCTTGCTCAGTCGTGTCCGACTCTTTGTGACCCTATGGACTGTGGCCTGCAAGGCTCCTCTGTCCATGGGATTCTCCAGGCAAGAATACTGGAGTGGGTTGCCATGCCCTCCTCCAGGGCATCTTTCCAGCCCAAGGATCAAACCCAGGTCGCCCATACTGCAAGTGGATTCTTTACTGTCTGAGTTTAAGCTATTATTTTCATGATTTCCTCTGGCAATCTGTCTAAGCCGTGCTTCCCTGGTGGCTCAAAGAGATTGCCATAGGAAATTATAAAAATAATTGCTTAAGCTTGTGGATGGCCTATTAAGTCAGTCATTATTCTAAGGTCCTACACATAAGGATTGGTCTGACCTTGCAAATCACCCTATTATGCTAAGTTTACTGATGAGGAGACTCAGATACACAGAGTAATTTGGGTGAGCTAGTCAGTGGCAGACTCTCAGTCCCCACACTCTGCTCTACGGCAATCTCTGCCCTCCAGCTAGGTGACTTCTCACTTCCGAGCACCCGGGAGCATCAGGCCACTGTCGCCTGCTGACAGGAAAGGACTGGTACCACGAGGAGAGAAGACAGGCGGGGAGAGACAGGAGGTGACACTGCATGGGGACAGTGCCCCACTCTCCCCTTAGGAACAACAGCGTGTAACTAAATGGCGGTGCATTCATCCAGAAAAACAGCTGAATGCTAACAAGAGAGGAAAGAGAATAGAGGGTTTTGTTATGTGACGAGTGGCTCAAGGAGATTTCTATGTCCCAGTGCATGGAGCAGTGGGTACGGTAATAATGTGTCATCTGAAACCATAGCTGCACAGTGAGGATCTTGGAAAGAGGCACATTTCTAACTACAGGCATGGTTACTGTCATTTTCTCAAGACTACCAGTCTATTTTTGGCTTCATTTTCAATAACTAGCAAAACTATCAATGCAGAATACTGGCAGATGGATGAAGGCTGAATTGACAGTTTATTATTCAACTTCTGAGAATGGAAATCACTTGGAAAGCTTAGCAAGTTTTACAACGGAATATGTGAATCCTGAGAAATTAAGAGGAAATGCATCTGTTTATTAAATCTAAACTGTATCATCCTTAACAAATACAAAGTGTGATATATATTCTGTACTGGGAGCTGGTGAGTTATAAAGTTGGCAGGGCAGCTGTAGAACTCTAAGGAATCCACCTTCTCCCCTCTGTGTGCTCATTCATTACCCACTCACTGACTACCTGCTTTGCTCACCAGCCTCCTAAAACTGCTCTGTGGCTGAGATGATGATTCATCAGCTCTCTGCTCCATCCTGAGTCCCAACATAGACCTTAAAACTGCAGAGGCCTCGCCAGGGTAAAGCACGTAGGCAGCTCTTATCTCTGTTTTCTCCCATCTAATCTGCTCACTTACCACTCTGCTTCTTCCTTGTTCTTTCTTTCCTATTTCCATCCCACCCCCCTCACCCCCTCCCTTAACTTTTTGGCTACTAAGAGAAAAACCAGTTCTTATAAAATAGGATCTTTCAAGCTGCAGCCAAGAATTCTATGACTGTTTGGGAAAAGCATCTTAGGAACTTGTTTGGGAAATCAGTGATGTTTCGAAGATGGCCCCTCTCATCCACCCGTTCTGCACTTCAGCTGCAACATTTTCAGCCTCCTGTTCCCTTCAGACTGGATGCCATAGTGAGAACTGGCACTGGCCAATCTATCCTGTTACTGTCCTGAGTTGAATGGTTTTAGTACACTGACAGACTCAAGCCTGAAGTCCAGGGGAGATTCTGTCAGTAACCAAGAAGCTCTGTTTAGTTCTGAATGGTGGGTTTTTCCTCCAGTTCCAGGGCTTGTCCCTATACCTGTGCTCCTAAGTGTACAGTTACACCACCTATCAGATTGAATAGTTGGTGAATATATTATGCAGGTGTTAAACACATTGTACCCTTCTAAAGCTGTCTGTCCATTTTATCTTCATTTCAAAAATCTGAACAGAAAGCTAGCATATACTTGAACTCTTGGTGAAATTTAAATGTTAATAAACTAGTATATCCATGAATAGAAGAATTCTATGAGACATGAGACATCTGGTAATGTTTCCACCTTTTTTTTTTTTTAAACAAAGAGAATTGGGTGATCCAATTTTGTTTTGCACTTTTTAACAGGGGGAGGTGTATGTGTGTGCATGTAATGATGAATATATAAATATATAGATGAAGATCTAGTTGTTCTATCAAATAATTAAAAGAACATGGGTAGACTAAGCCTTTGGGCTGAAAAGATAATGCTCTTATAGTGTGTTATCATTATTTATAAGAATTTAAAATATGTTTCTAAACATATTTTACACATAAAACATTTTTTATGTGTAAAAAATTTTTTTTAATTTTAAATTTTATATGTGATTAAAAAAGTCACATATACTGTATTTTATTACCTCAGTTATCAAAATGGTGCAGTTTAAAATCTTGCTATTTGGTAGAATTTAGTGTTTATCTACTATAAAATACTGAGACCATGGCTATTGCTATTTTAATGGGCAAATACTGAGAAATAGGGAGAAGGAAATGGCACCCACTCCAGTATTCTTGCCTGGAGAATCCCATGGACAGAGGAGTCTGGTGGGTACAGTCCATGTGGTCACAAGGACTCGGATGGACATGACTGAACGACTTTCACTTCACTTAGAAATATATTTCATTTGTTTCATATTTAGTTGAAAAGTAAAAGCAGATTCATTTTATAAAGGAATTTATGCTTTTTGTTGAAGTTTTCAATAGCTACAAATCAGACTTGTTACACGTAATTCATTAAAAGACCCAGTTCCTCAGCTCATTATCTTCTACAAATTGATTTAATCATGGCCAGTCTTATTTGAAAATATGTGAACTGCTTCTAACCCCAATATCAGTCTAGGAATATTGTAGCCTACCACTTTTTCCAAGACCCCTTCTTTATCTTAATTCTTGTTTTTTTCCCCCATTTCCTTTGGGTTCAACAAGTAGTAGGCTTTGGGAGAATATTTGTTAATTTCAACCATTATATAGTGACCAGCACTCTGTTTTCTTTTCCTTCCCAATAGATATCTTGGCTCATTCTCTTTCCCATTTAGGTTGTCCTCAGAGGCCATAATCTTTAAGATCCTGGAAGAAGAAAATTCTGTTTTTCAGCCCCCCATTTATTAGTACCTTGGACAGTGACAAAAACTACAAGAGTTGGTTATTTAGGAAAACTCATTCAATTCAGTTAAAAATGTACTCCACACACAAATGTTTTCTTTCAGGGAGTATGTTATAGCATGTTTGTCTGTTTCTCAAAATCCATATTTGCACTGCCCTGGAATCTTCCACGACCTCAAATTGCGGAAACAATTTTCTTTCATGTCAACACTTCCCAGGAATGGACAAAGCTATATGTAATAAATGAATGAGATACTTTTAGTTTACACTGAAATCTTTCCCCTTAGCTGTAATCAAACTTGCTCAAGCCTCTTCCTACCCAATTCTAGGCATGTCACCAGCTATAACCAGTTTTCCTGTAGCACTTGTAAAGTAGGCTAGTTTAAGGATAATTGTAACAAAAAACTGCTATGCTTGAAGCAACAGTTCTAATAATACTAAACACTTCAGCAAAATCAAGTTTTCAGGTCTAGATTTTGGGTGCTGAAACTGCTAAAAGGGTCAGCTATTTTTTCAGTGGGAAAAAAAAAAGTCTCTGCCAAAATTCTCTAAGCATTTTTAATGACTTCTCAAAAATTTAAATGTCCACTTCCATGTGAGAAATTTGTAAACAAATATCATCTGAACTTTCCATCTTTTGCTGTCAATTCCTGCAAGTTAATTACAATGTATTTTAGAGAGGATTTCATTGCCAGTGGAGGATTAATGGGGTAGTCTGACAGCTGGAGTCCTGAATTAGATCAGAAATTAAAATAAGGAACTTGACCTAGTTTCTAAAGGGATATTTGTTAATTTTCTCAACCCAAACCAATGCAATCTTTCAGGTATTTGCCTTCAGAATCTGGAGCGAAAATGTCAAAGGTTTTATTGCAGAGAACTAAAATATATATCCATACATGCAAGGAACTCTTGTAAAACACAACTTTGAATTTACAAAAACAATTTGATGTTTCCTTTTTTTGTACAGTCGACCTTCTATAGCTGCACATTCTATATCCATGGATTCAACCAACCACACACAGAAAATCATCCCCCAAAAAAGAAACCCAGGAAGTTTCAAAAAGCAAAACTTGAATTTGCCACATATTTTGCATTGTATTTATAACTATTTACTTAGCATTTGCATTGTATTAGGCATTATACGTAATCAAAAGTGGTTTAAAGTATACAGAGGATGTGCTAGGTTATGCAAATACTATGCTATTAAATATCAGGAAATTGCACATTTGTGGATTCTGGTATCCCTGAAGCCGGATTTGTGTCCTAGAACTAAGCCTCTGTGGATACTGAAGAATGACCATATTCCAGACTATGAGCACTCACTCCTCTCCCACTTTCCAGCTCCAGACATTACACCGTCCTCAGGAGAAATGTCATAAAGAAGTTGGGGAATGGAGGGATGTAAAAATGTCAAGTGTGATATATCCAAAGTACAAATTCTTATTTTATAATCTAATTTACATGCAAGATCAGACTATAAAACATTTATGGCCCTGTGGCAAATCACTAGGAAACAAGAGTATTCAAGTTTTCAGCTTTCTGCTATCACACAGAAGAGAGTTTAGTCTACTTGGGAAACCTCAATGGCTCAGCAGGTAAAGAATCCCCCTGCAACGCAGGAAACACAGGAGACCTGGGTTCAATCCCTGGGTCAGGAAGACCCCCTGGAGGAGGAAACGGCACGCACTCCAGTATCCTTGCCTGAGAAATCCCATGGACAGAGGAGCCTGGCAGGCAATAGTCCATTGAGTCGCAAAGAGTCAGACAAGACTGAGCACATGGCGCACGCACACGTGACGCAGTGGGCAGACAGCTTAGTCTCAAACCAGCGTCACCACTTTGTCTCCACTGTCAGCTTCAAAACCGGTCTCACCACTGCCAGTCTTTCCTCTTTAATTCCTATGATCCATCAGACTAGTTGCCTTAAAAAACCGGCTTCAGCAGCTTATCATTCCCCTCCTCAAGTATCTATCATGTCTCTCAATTAAAGCACGGCAATGTTTCCATCGACTTTGAGAATTTTTTCCCATGGCTCCCTCAGATAGCCCATGTTTTTACAAAATGGATGCATTTGCTGTCCCTTTGACATGCCTCGGGATTTCCTTTCCTTTCCCTTTCCTGTCCACTTCTTCTTCCTGTGTGGAATGTCCCTTCAGTCATCTCTGTTAAGAAGCAAGGCAAATACCCTCATCCTCTATGAATACTACCTGGATTATCCCAGACAGAAGAGCTTGCCCCCATCCTAAGCCATAAACACATCAATTACACTTCTCTAACATCATTGCCTTCAGAGGGGAGTTATCAGACTCATCCATCTACTTCCTCAAAGGCTCTCTGGAAAACTGAAGCTCAAGAAACACACTAAACTGCAATGACGTAGCTTCTAGTTATATAGGTCAATTTCAGTGCTGCTGCTGTGCTGCTGCTGCTAAGTCGCTTCAGTCGTGTCCGACTCTGTGCGACCCCATAGATGGCAGCCCACCAGGCTTCCCCGTCCCTGGGATTCTCCAGGCAAGAACACTGGAGTGGGTTGCCATTTCCCTCTCCAATGCATGAAAGTGAAAAGCGAAAGTGAAGTCTCTCAGTCATGTCCGACTCTAGCGACCCCATGGACTGCAGCCTACCAGGCTTCTTCGTCCATGGGATCTTCCAGGCAAGAGTACTGGAGTGGAGTGCCATTGCCTTCTCTGATTTCAGTGCTATTGGAGTATATATTTCAGAAGATTATAAATTAGATGATAAATATAAAGTGTAGAAAACAGAAAATAAAAATAAGCACAAAATATTTAAGATAAGTTGCAATCTCAAAATTCAGATATTACCACTGTTAACATTTTGGTTATTTGCTACTGAAAATTTTTTAATGTTTAATTTGCACATATATTAAACAAAAAAATGGAAGCTTTTTATGTAATATTATCTTGGAATCTATTTTATACTCTGGACATTTTCCCAGGTCAACTATTTTCCAAGTAAACCATTGTTAATGGTTGCACCCATTCCAGTCCATCTTAGTTCGCTGATTCCTAGAATGTCGACGGTCACCTTAGAAGAAACGGAGTAGCCATCATGGTCAACAAAAGAGTCCGAAACGCAGTACTTGGATGCAGTCTCAAAAACGACAGAATGATCTCTGTCCATTTCCAAGGCAAACCATTCAATGTCACAGTAATCCAAGTCTATGCCCCAACCAGTAACGCTGAAGAAGCTGAAGTTGAACGGTTCTATGAAGACCTACAAGACCTTTTAGAACTAACACCCAAAAAAGATGTCCTTTTCATTATAGATGACTGGAATGCAAAAGTGGGAAGTCAAGAAACACCTGGGGTAACAGGCAAATTTGGTCTCGGAATACAGAATGAAGCAGGGCAAAGGTTAATAGAGTTTTGCCAAGAGAACACACTGGTCATAGCAAACACCCTCTTCCAACAACACAAGAGAAGACTCTATACATGGACATCACCAGATGGTCAACACCGAAATCAGATTGATTATATTCTTTGCAAAGATGGAGAAGCTCTATACAGTACGCAAAAGCAAGACCAGGAACTGACTGTGGCTCAGATCATGAACTCCTTATTGCCAAATTCAGACTTAAATTGAAGAAAGTAGGGAAAACCACTAGACCATTTAAGTATGACCTAAATCAAATTCCTTATGATTATACAGTGGAAGTGAGAAATAGATTTAAGGGACTAGATCTGATAGATAGAGTGCCTGATGAACTATGGACTGAGGTTCATGACATTGTACAGGAGACAGGGATCAAGACGATCTCCATAGAAAACAAATGCAAAAAAGCAAAACGGCTGTCTGGGGAGGCCTTACAAATAGCTGTGAATAGAAGAGAAGTGAAAAGCAAAGGAAAAAAGGAAAGATATAAGCATCTGAATGCAGAGTTCCAAAGAATAGCAACGAGAGAGAAGAAAGCCTTCCTCAGCAATCAATGCAAAGAAATAGAGGAAAACAACAGAATGGGAAAGACTAGAGATCTCTTCAAGAAAATTAGAGATACCAAGGAAACATTTCATGCAAAAGATGGGCTCGATAAAGGACAGAAATGGTATGGACCTAACAGAAGCAGAAGATATTAAGAAGAGGTGGCAAGAATACACAGAAGAACTGTACAAAAAAGATCTTCATGACCCAGATAATCATGATGGTGTGATCACTGACCTAGAGCCAGACATCCTGGAATGTGAAGTCAAGTGGGCCTTAGAAAGCATCACTACGAACAAAGCTAGTAGAGGTGATGGAATTCCAGTTGAGCTATTTCAAATCCTGAAAGATGATGCTGTGAAAGTGCTGCACTCAATATGCCAGCAAATCTGGAAAACTCAGCAGTGGCCACAAGACTGGAAAAGGTCAGTTTTCATTCCAATCCCAAAGAAAGGCAATGCCAAAGAATGCTCAAACTACCGCACAATTGCACTCATCTCACACACTAGTAAAGTAATGCTCAAAATTCTCCAAGCCAGGCTTCAGCAATATGTAAACCGTGAACTTCCTGATGTTCAAGCTGGTTTTAGAAAAGGCAGAGGAACCAGAGATCAAATTGCCAACATCTGCTGGATCATGGAAAAAGCAAAAGAGTTCCAGAAAAACATCTATTTCTGCTTTATTGACTATGCCAAAGTCTTTGACTGTGTGGATCACAATAAACTGTGGAAAATTCTGAGAGACATGGAAATACCAGACCACCTGACCTGCCTCTTGAGAAACCTATATGCAGGTCAGGAAGCAACAGTTAGAACTGGACATGGAACAACAGACTGGTTCCAAATAGAAAAAGGAGTATGTCAAGGCTGTATATTGTCACCCTGCTTTATTTAACTTATATGCAGAGTACATCATGAAAAACGCTGGGCTGGAAGAAGCACAAGCTGGAATCAAGATTGCCGGGAGAAATATCAATAAGCTCAGATATGCAGATGACACCACCCTTATGGCAGAAAGTGAAGAGAAACTCAAAAGCTTCTTGATGAAAGTAAAAGAGGAGAGTGAAAAAGTTAGCTTAAAGCTCAACATTCAGAAAACGAAGATCATGGCATCCAGTCCCATCACTTCATGGGAAATAGATGGAGAAACAGTGGAAACAGTGTCAGACTTTATTTTGGGAGGCTCCAAAATCACTGCAGATGGTGACTGCAGCCATGAAATTAAAAGATGCTTGCTTACTCCTTGGAAGAAAAGTTATGACCAACCTAGATAGCATATTCAAAAGCAGAGGCATTACTTTGCCAACAAAGGTCCGTCTAGTCAAGGCTTTCCAGTGGTCATGTATGGATGTGAAAGTTGTGCTGTTAAGAAAGCTAAGTGCCGAAGAATTGATGCTTTTGAACTGTGGTGTTGGAGAAGACTCTTGAGAGTCCCTTGGACTGCAAGGAGATCCAAGCAGTCCATTCTGAAGGAGATCAGTCCTGGGTGTTCTTTGGAAGGGATGATGATAAAGCTGAAACTCCAATATTTTGGCCACCTCATGCAAAGAGTTGACTCACTGGAGAAGACTCTGATGCTGGGACGGATTGGGGGCAGGAGGAGAAGGGGACAACAGAGGATGAGATGGCTGGATGGCATCACCAACTCAATGGACATGAGTTTGGGTAAACTCCATGAGTTGGTGATGGACAGGGAGGCCTAGTGTGCTGCGATTCATGGGGTCGCAAGGAGTCGGACACAACTGAGCAACTGAACTGAACTGAATGGGTTGTACAATACTGAAATACAACAATATATGTAGCGGACTCTCCAACTTTTAAGTTGTTTCTAATTCCTTGATATTATTAACAAGGTTGACTATAGAATTTCACAAATCTTAACAATGTCTGAAGGACAAATTCTACAACAGAATTGCTGAACCTTTGGTTAGGAATGTTTTAAAATGGTTTCGAATTTTTAAGTGATACCTTTCACCAGAGAGAGCCTTTTCCACCATATCCTCAGATAGTAGCAATGCATTCAGTAGTTCATTTGTTATCTAACAAGTACTTACTATGTGCCAGGCAATGTTCTTCAAGACTCTTCCATCCCATGGATGTAGATGAACAAAACATGAGACAAGAGATCGATAAATAAGATCAACATTGGCAATGAAACAATACAGGGGTGGGACAGGAGATGCCAGATAGAAGGACCAGGGAGAGGTTTCTGAGGAAGTAGCAGTACAGAAGGTTAAGGAGGATCCACTGAGCCCAAAAGCCAAGGACAGGGAGTTTCAAAGAGAGACAGAGGGATGAGTAAGTGTAAAGGTCCTGAGGCCAGGGTGAGCAATTAGGATTAAGAGAATGAAAAGAAAATCAACTGGATTAAAATGTGGTCAGAAGGAAGAAAAGCAGCGAACTGCAGCTCATAAAAAAATCCAAATTATCCAAATGTATCACTAAGTTGTGTCTGTCTCTTTGCAACCCTTTGGACTGTAGCCTGCCAGGTTCCTCAGCCATGGGATTTCCCAGGCAAGAATACTAGATGGGGTTGACATTGCCTCCTCCAGGGGGTCTGCCCGACCCAGGGATAGAACCTGTGTCTCCTGTATTGCAGGTGGATTCTTTACCCACTTGAACCATCAGGGAAGATTCTAATTGTAGTTCATAATAAGGATTTTATACTAAAATTGATGGGAAGCCAGCCATTGGCAAACAACAAGTTTTAAGCAGAGAAGAGCCAGAATCAGATCTGTAATTTTAAAAGGTCACTAGGTGCTGTGTAGAAGGACATTGACTGGGGGCTGAGATGTCCATGGAAGGGCAAGACCAGCTCAGTTACTAATGATACAATCTGGGGCAAGCACATATGATTTGTACCAGGAATGGTGATGGACATAAGTAGACAGGTTTGATTTATTTTGGAGGTAATGCCAACAGGACTCATTGATAGATTCGATGTGGAAGGAAAAATTAAACATGACATGTAGGCATTTGGTTGAACATCTATTAAGACAGAGCTGACTGAGGATCAAACAAGCTTCAGGAGAACAGAATTATCATATGACCCAGGAATTCCATTCCTGAGTACATATACATGCCCTGCTCCCCCCCCCCCACCCACACACAAAACCCAAACACTCCATTAATTGTAAAAATACACGAAACCCAATGTTCATAGCAGCATTGTTTTCAAGTGCCATCCTATGGAAGTACCTTATGTGTCCATCAACAGATGAATGGATAACGAAGATGTCGTATATACATACAATGGAATACTACTCAGTCATAAAAAGAAAGAAATTTTGTCATTTGCAACAACATGTGGACTTAGAAGGCATTATAATAAGTGAAGTAAGTCAAACAGAGAAAGATAAATACTGTATGATCTTATACACGGAATCTAAAAAGGACAACAAAGTAGTGAATAAACAAAAAAGCAGCAGACACGGATACAGAGAACAAAGTAGCGGTTATCACTGGGGAGCGCGGCAGGGGGAGGGGGCAGCACAGAGGTAGTGAGAACAGGGGTTAGTCTGGGATTATATGAAGCCATGCATGTGAAACTTTTCAAAACCACAATGCACTACAGAATTTAAAGAATCTTTCATTCAATAATAATTTTTAAAAAAACATCAAAATTTAAAATCTGTGATGTGATAAGCCAGGATGCTATCACATTATTTTTCTCTATTTTGCATCTTAATGTACATACTAGTTTTTCTGATTTTTTTTTTTACTATGTCTTTATACATAAACTTGAATTGTACATTAGATTGTAAAGGGAACTGCTCAAAGTTAGGAATGGTTTTAAAGCTTTGATACCTAGCACTGAAAATAATTTCCTGGATGGCATTACCAATTTCCTCTCACCAACACTGTGCAAGAATTACTACCAAGTTGCACTGCTTATTCTCATTAGAAACAAATAAAAATAAATCTTGGCATAGTATTTACTAAAGGGTGTAAACATAAGTAATATCATTGAGCCTATAAGAGAATTAGCATTTTCGGAGAAAGTATTAGTACTAATTTAAAATAAGTATTGCCAGTACATGTTAGATTTAAAAAAAGCATTCCTGTTGAAAACAGCAAGGGCTCAAATTATAGCTATGACTATTAGTCACTATTAGGTACTGAAAACAAGTCAACTTTGAGTTGTTACTGGTCTCTAAATTTTCTTTAAAATAATAAATATACTGCTACAGATTATTGTGTTGCAGTTCCTGAGATTTTAAAAATCTGCTAAAAAATGCACCAGAGGTTTTGTTATAAAAAATTACAGTTATTAGGCTTCCCTGGTGGCTCAGTGGTAATGAATCTGTCTGTTGATTCAGGAGACATGGGTTCAGTCCCTGATCTGGGAAGATCCCACATGCCGCAGAGCACAGCCCGTGAACCATAACTATTGAGCCCATGCTCTAGAGCCCGGGAACCTCGACTACTGAGCCCACATTCACGGAGCCCATGCTCCTCAATAAGAGAAGCCACCACACCACAACTAGAGAGTAGCCGCCAGTTGCCACAACTAGAGAAAAGTCCAAGCAGGAACACAGACCCAACACAGCCAAAAATAAATAAAATCATCAAAAATTATAATTATTATAGAAGGTATATGATAAGGCTGGTGTAGTCAATTTAATCTGGTATGCACTATCAAAAGATCCTGCATGGCTTCTTTCACTAGCATCTATGTGACATGAAGCAAGTCATTACTCTCCAGAGTTGCACTGTCCAATATAGTAATCACCGGCCACATGCAATGATGCAGTGTCTTAGGTATACACACACATGATGTCACAGAGCTTGACCTGCTGACAGCCTAGAGGTAACCACGAGCACAGGTGGCATATTCCTGCAGCCATGAGCACAGCTGGCACCCAAATCTTGGATTATAAAATATCATTTTCCACTGTAACGAACCAGGGCTCCTACAATAATGGCAGATTCCAAGGCTGAGACAAACAAAGATGAGTTGATAACATCTTGTGCCAGAGGGGAAAGATGTGCTCAAGGAATAATAAAGATGCATCAAAAGGAGACAGGAGCCAGCCTCAAAGGGATCCCACTGGCCAAATCTGGGACAGTTTGAGCATCAGAATAAATACAGAAAAGTGTTCAAATCTACAGAGTAAAATAAATATCCATGAGTCCACACTGGTAAACAAGTAAGAGAAAGGAAAGGTCTTCCCTACAGTAGAAAGCTAACTAGTAAATGTAGAGGGAATGGTAAATTAGAAAATTACTATTTGGCAACCAACTGTTTCAGGCAAGAATCACTGATTCTAAAACTGAGATGAATATAAGAGGAAGGACAGAATATTTACACAGCCTCAAGTACCTCCCCACAGGACATGTATTAATTACAAAGCAAGATAAGTAAGCTGATAGTGGAGAAATCTGGAAGACATCACCTTCACACAGTGATGCAGGCTATCACCAGAATTGGGATAAATCAGCACTGTGACTCGTGGCAGGATAAACTGAGGACTAAGTACCACTTCTCTGGCATTACTGCCAGAAATATGTAACCTAAATCCAACCATGAGGAAACATCAGGCAAACCCCATTTGAGAATATCCTACAGAAATAACTAGTCTGAATGCTTTAAAAATGTAGCATGAACTACTGACTCAGAGAAAGAAAGACTGGGAGGAAGTGAGAGTCAACAGGCACAATAACTAAATACAATGCATGACCCTGGCTCATCTTCTGCTATAAAGGACATCTCTGGAATAAATGGTGAAATATGAGTAAGGTCTGTAGCTTAGACAACACTGTTCTATCAGTGATAATCTTAACTGTGATAAATGGAATATGGTAATGGGCTTCCTAGGTGGTGCAGTGGTAAAGAATCTGCCTGCCAATACAGGAGATGCAAGAGATGCGGGTTTTTTATCCCTGGGTCAGGAAGATCCCCTGGAAGAGGAAATGGCAACCCACTCCAGTATTTTCACCAAGAAAATTCCATGAACAGAGGAGTCTGGTGGGCTACAGTCCATGGGGCCGCAAAGAATTGGACACAACTGAGCGACTGTACACGCACACATAAGCACATATGGTTATATAAAAGAAAATGCTTGCTTTTAAAAAGGAGAGAGAAAGGATTAAAAAGAAATCTTCCAAAATGTTAATATTTGGAGAATCTGAGTGAAGGGCACATGGGAATTCCTAGCAGTACTATGACTACAACTTTTCAGCTTTTCTATAGTTCTGACACTGTGTGGGGGTAAAATTTTTTTAAAAAACCAAGGCTACAGAATTCCTATTTGTTCTTGACAGTTTTAAAAAATTAATGTAACTTTTGACTCATTTACTAACAGGAACATTAATTAAAAGTGGAAAAATCTGAATGTAAAACACAAAGCTTTCTGAAAATATACTATATATAATACATAATATTTTCTTCAAATTACAGTATAAGATACACAGCAAAAGCAAGCACCTTACCTATTTTATTCTTCCTTCCAATTATAACTGTCTGGCTATAAAATGCAGATGAAATTTAAAATTTACTCCTTTATACAGTGGTCTACCCTCAGATATTTTTAACCTTTTTTTTCCTTCCAGAAGAAAAAAAATCAATTTGTTTTGACCAGATGGTAGAAAAACCTTTCATATGCTTAATGTTAGATTGGCTAAAAATAAATAGGAAAATTGAGCAAAGAGCAATTTGAGGGTGAAACTAGCTGGCCCTTTGTGGCAGAAGGAAATGGAATCTGGTATCCGGAGCAGCAGGACATGAGCTGGGGGAATTTCAGGGAGCAATTTCCTGACACCATGCATCAATTGACTTGAGATTCTTAGTAACTCAAGCTAAGCCCTGAAAGCTAAGTCCAGCTCTACTAAATCAGCATTCCCCTCCCAGGAACAAGACAGACCTCAAATCTGGCTCAAAAACTGTTGTTAAACAAAAAGCACCTCCCCCCACCCCCAAATGCGTTTCATAATTTTTCCCCTAAAGTAAGATAAAAGCTAACAAAATATTCTCTTAAAAAGTAAAATAGCATGATTTTGAATTAGGGAGTAGACGCTACTTTAGTTGGATCTTAGCATCATTTAGCATGTAATGATTATCAGAGCCAATTGTAATTACAGAAAACAATCTCATTTCTTTCTCCCTATTTCCTTCTCTTCCTTGAAATGATCATTTGGTATATAAGGATTTATGTATTTAATGTTGTCTTTGCCAGCTAAACTATCAAATTTTAGACTGAATTCCTCTGCTTCCTTTGTCAATAACTTACACAAAGAAATACCTATGTAGAGGAAGTGTTTTCTTAATCTATTATGTGATGTGTTTTATGTATGCATATGCTTGAATAGATAGTTATATACTTAAAAAACTGAGATAAAGAAATGTTAACTATTTAAGTGATTCTTTAACTGTAAATCATATGATGATATTCTTAATCACTTATTAAAAACTTATACTATTGCTAAAGAGCCTGCCTCAAGTAATGTTTCTCACAACTGGGGTTCTGATATAAATGCACTTGGAAAACAGCATGAAATAATTCTTATTTTGAAGAATTACAACATATATTAAATGTTGTGAGGAAGCCCTTGGTAAGTAACCAATTTAACAAGGGTCTCCCAAATTTACTTGACCAAAGGTCTTTTTGGGGGGCAATATTTATTAATCTGGGGTAGGTCTGGGTTACATTTTACAAGTCTGGATTACATTAACAAATGTCATTACAGTGTTTTAAAGATTGTTAAAGGCTCCTTTTTAATAGACACAAATACTGCTATTTCAACATGACATTTCTCTTAAAAGGAAAACTATGTAGCAGTAAATTCTCTTTGTAGGTCAAGCGTACTGGGATAGCATATTGATCATGAATTTAGGGGAAATCAAATTTAGAGGTCACCTGATTGCCTTAATAGAGCATAACTAAATTTGATGACTTAATGATTAATCCCACTAAAAGTTTATTATTATTATTATTTTTAAAATACAAATCCATAATGCATTTTCAAAGAAGGCAAAAATAGACATTAAACTCCATTAGTAAGCTCCACGAGTCTGTTGGGGATGAAAATTTTTTTTCTTCTTCCTAGAACCTTGTGAAACATCAAGTACATCTAATGGACCAATTAAAGTGATAAACCATCACAGCCTGTTCACTGCTATATCCAAATAAGCCATTCTAAGAACAAGTACAGCTAACTGCAAATGAAAATTCCCCCTAAATTCTGGATGTCAGAAAGACTGGGGCAGCTATCAGCTCAGTTCATGAAAAGGCCATGAGAAATCCCCAAAAGTATGCAGAATCCAGACAATATCTATCAGGGGGAAGAAAAAAAAAATTCTGGAGGGCAAGGGAAGAAAGGAGAAAAAAATAAGATTCGAATCCATCATAAAATATTTTATTATGAAAAATCATGAACACCAGAATGGAAGCTCCCTCGTTGGAAGAACAAGAACAGGACAGAGGCCTTCACACTAAGATGAGGCACCCGTCCTGGAAACAGAAATCTTTAAGCCTCTAAATAATGTGAGTGTACCTACTTCGTTTTCAAATTAAATCCTTGGTACATAATTTCACTAATAGCAGCCATATGGGAAGCATCTGTAGCTCTTCTCAATTCTAATTTTCATACACAGAAGAAACACCGACAAAAATAGCCCCACAGTCTGTCACCGAGGCACTGCAGGCTGACCTAGTTAGATCAGCAGGCTGTGTGCATCTGAGCTGGCTTAATCCTGACCCAGCGTCGAGGTTGCCCTGTGCCCCAGAGCTCAGGCCTTAGGGTTCACCAGGTCTTCACAGTTCATGAGCTTATAGTTGAGAGGTCATTCTCACATCTCTGAGACCATTTTAGTGCGGATCTGAGTGAATCACCAACAGACAGGCCCAAATCAACTCTTTGAACCAGGGGGATTTCTGAAATCACTAAAGAACTGTAACAAAGATTTAAACAAAAACCCATAACAATATTAAACTGAAAATGCTAAAATGGGAAAATATCTAAAATACCTATCATACATGTGGCCATGTATGATAGATATTATATATTTTTCTATATTAAAAAACCACACCACTAGAAAATGTCACAAGAAATAAACATGTAGTTCACAAAAGTAAAAGGCTAACAAGCATGTAAGAATTAACATCAGTTATTAAATGAATGCAAAACATCATTTCCTTGCCTATAAAACTGACAGAAATTTCAAATAAGAGAATATTTACTGTAACTATTTTAGAAAAATGTTTCAAAAATGTTTCTGACAGTAAATGGAAAACAGTTTGCAAAACCACATATATTCAACAATATGACAAGTCTGTAAACACACACACGAGTTTCTCAAAACTGTATGTTCACACACACACACACACACAAAACGTGAACAGATATATATGTAGATGGTAGGATTATACGTGATTTAAAAATGGGCTTCCCTTGTGGTTCAGCTGGTAAAGAATCCACCTGCAATGCGGGAGACCTGGGTTCAATCCCTGGGTTGGGAAGATGCCCTGGAGAAGGGAAAGGCTACCCACTCAAGTATTCTGGTCTGGAGAATTCCATGGACTACATAGTCCATGGGGTTGCAAAGAGGTGGACACAACTGAGCAACTGTCACTTTCACTTTCAAAAACAAGCTTAATCCTTTTCTGCATTTTGTAAGTGTCTTACAATATTTATTACTTTTACTATCAGAAATATGTATGTGATATTTAAGGTGTTTAGACAGTAACCAGTAAGAAATGCTTGGAGGCTATTTCTGTTCATGATTTTCTGTGCTCTAGTCATTAGTGACAGCAGAAAAGATGTCTGAAGTTGGACCACTAGTATGAGTGCTCACTTTATATGCTAATGTGGAGAGCTGAAAGTCTTGTTAAAAGGCAAATCTATTCTGGGAAAAAGGCCTCCCCCAAAAACCAATCAAGAGAGACAGCCTTAAAAAAATAATAAAATAAAACAGAGACGAGCCTTCTGGGGAAAGGGCAGCTTACACTTATTTACTTTCACATTATGCTCATACTTATATAATTATAACATTTCAAAAAAGGCAAATTTCTGTGATTTGATTTCATTTTCAACATCTCTTTTTAAAGTTTCAAGTACCTTCTAGATAATATTCCTGTACAAGCTTTTCTACTTTGAAGAAAAACCATAACCCCTCACATTTTTATTCACTTTTTAAAATTCAAAAGATGGTGGAGACACTATTTGGCAGTCTTTTTAGAAAGTTTTTTTTTTTTTTTTTGTATCATCAAATATAGCAAAAGCAAACAATATGAGTCTACATTTATTTTACCAACAGGATATGTTCCCCTTAAATGATTATCATTAACATAAAATCCTACTTTGTTTCTAATACATTTAGACTAGAATAGTGTTCACTCAAACAACATTTATTTATTGATTCTTGCCATGTGTCCTACTATGCATTTAATTTCTTACATTTTGAGAAAAATAATACACTACAGAAAACACATGCAATATGTTAGGGATTTTTAAATTTTAGACATGATCTATGTTGATCCCCACACTTACATTCACCATCTCTCTATTTTTACAATTTTTTTTTCAGATTTCTGATTTTAATAGGAACAGACTCTAATAGGTCTAATAGGTGCTAATCTCCCTGAACAACATCAAAAGTAATTCCAAATTAAGACCATTTCTCTACCTTCCCAAGAGTAAACTGTATTTTTTTTTTCATGCGATTTCAGAATTCATCTCCCAACCCACAATGGGATGGACATGGAAATCAAAGCATGTTGTACTTAAAGGTAAAGAATTGCATAAATTCACTTATATCTTGAGAAGCAACTCACAAATCTTTAGAAAGAGAAAGGTATGCTTCTTTAAGCTGGTATTAACCAGAAAATATCTGATTAACATCTGCCCTTTTACACCTAATGTTAAATGATGATTCCGTCCTTTTCTCCTCCATTTTCGCTTAAGTCTACACATTTATTTTACCTCTTCATGCTATTCATCTGGCAACAGTATACTCCAGAGAATTCCTAGGTCATTCCAATACTCTGTAACATCAGGGGCCTTGATAATGCTGCAGACACATCCCCATGGCATTTTCCTTCTTCCACCATAAATGGACAGAAATGTTTTGCATGAGCAACTTAAAAACTGCCAGCACACTGGGAATACTAAGGCAGACAGGGAGTGGTAATGGCATCCCAGAACTTTTAAGCAGCTGTATTAAGATATGAGGGAAAGAATAAGCTGTGGGTAGTGGTAGACAAAGGGAGAGGAGAATCACTTAGAGAGGCAAAAATAACTAAAAACACTGAAGTAGAAAACTATATATATATGTATATATATATATATATAAAATCATATAGAATTTAAAGAGAAAGAAGCTGATCTAAATAAAGCAAATGGTGATATTTAAATCTGAAGTCTCAGGAGTTTCACATTTATTTCAGAGTAATGTGACTTGAAATAAATTGTGTGTGCACGCTCAGTCGCTAAGTTGTGTACGACTCTTGGTGACCCCATGGATTGTAGTCCTCCAGGTTCCTCTATCTGTGGGATTCTCCAGGCAAGAATACTAGAGTGGGTTGCCATTTCCTTTCCAGGGGATCTTCTTGGTCCAGGGATTGAATCCACGTCTCCTGCATTGGCAGGCAGATTCTTTTCCACTGAGCAACCTGAGAAGTCTCAAATACATTCTACTCTCAGTTAAAATGATGGAAGCAACCTAGATGTCCATAAGCAGATGAATGGATAAGAAAGCTGTGGTACATATACACAATGGAGTATTACTCAGCCATTAAAAAGAATATATTTGAATCAGTTCTAATGAGGTGGATGAAACTGGAGCCTATTATACAGAGTGAAGTAAGCCAGAAAGAAAAACACTAATATAGTATACTAACACTTATATATGGAATTTAGAAAGACAGTAACGATAACCCTGTATGCGAGAGAGCAAGAGACACAGATGTACAGAACAGTCTATTGAACTCTGTGGGCGAGGGAGAGGGTGGGATGATTTGGGAGAATGGCATTGAAACATGTATAATATCATATAAGAAATGAATTGTCAGTCCAGGTTCAATGCAGGATATAGGATGCTTGGGGCTGGTGCACTGGGATGACCCAGAGGAATGGTACAGGGAGGGAGGTGGGAGCGGGGTTCAGGATGGGGAACACGTGTACACCCGTGGTGGATTCATGTTAATGTATGGCAAGACCAATACAATACTGTAAATTAATTAGCCTCCAATTAAAATAAATTTAAATTAAATTAAAATAAAATAAAATGGTGCATTCTTAACCGAAAGCCAGGTAAAGTGTAGTTCCCCCACCAATGCAGTTTTCTAATCTGAAGATTTTAAATCTATTTCCCATATTACAGTTGTGAAAACCTAGTTGGACTTTTCAAGGCAACACATTGCCCTTAATAAGAATGAGGACTACCAGCTCGTAACACAAAACTTGTAGAAGCATCCATGACACCAGAGCTTCACAAGACAATTCTGAACTGGAGATGGCCAGCAAACACATACAACTTCACTTCCATATATAATTGTTCTCAACAGCTGGCACAAGACAGACTTTGGTTAGTAGGAAATTAAAAAAAAAAAATCCTCTTATATTTAAGTGTGAAGTTACAAACAGTTAAGTACTGTAGCTTTTGTACCTTAATTCTTTTATTTAGTCCTAGAATCTAACTCTACTCTCCAGTGAAATTTTTGCCATTAATAACACTGTTTCTGAAAGTGAAAGGTACTATTAGTAACTGTACAGATTCTCCTAGACTATACGATGTGCTTTTAACAGGTAGTAGTTTTTAATTTAAAAAGTTTAAAATTACAGTGTAAGAGTCTGAAATTTAAACAGATTTCACTATATTTTGTATTAAGCTGAACAACGTGAACTTGTCATATTAGGTAAAGAAGGGTCAAAAATGGCAATGTCATATAGTTCAGCTTCATACTTGAGCCAATTTATACAAACAATTTCAAGCACCAAAATGAGTTGTTTGTGCAAGACAGATGACAGCCAGCAAGCTTCTTGTTCCCAGGACACGGCTGTGTATGATGTGACCTAGATTTCACACCCTGTGGTGCCTGTACCCAGTCTATCAAATGGCATCACTCAGTTTATCATGACAATGACTTCTGATCGTGGGTGGCCATTCCTCACCCAACAACACAGATGAAGGGGACAAATAACGTGGTGAGCACGCTGTATTCCTTGTACAAGGTTAGCATCATCATCAACAAGAAACAAAGAAAAAAATAAGAGACTTAATATCTCCCTCCTTCCATTTCATATTTTTCTTTTAAAATTCATTTTCATTCAATTCATTGATTTTAGTGGGTTATATTAAGTGGAAATCTGAGATTTAAATACTGAAATGAACCAAAAAGCAAATATATCAAAATGCTGCTCCTGTAATTGTCCCCCACATGACTGGTTAGCTCTCTTTGGCTTCACATTCTGATCTCGAAGAATGGCTTTAATGGGAAAACAGCAGAATAATCATGATATGAATGAATTCCTTCTACACAAGAAATAACCACTTGAGAGGTTCTACATTACCAATCATGCATATTCAACACTCCACTAAGTTGCAAAGGAAACCGGAGGGTGTGGGGAGGGAGAAGAGATTTTTTCTGTCCTGCTGCCTACCCATGCACTTATATTCCAGTAGTTGATGGTGAGGACATATTAACAGTTACAGTGCAAGATATTGTGGAACTTATAGGGACTTCCGGTTAAGATGGCGGAGGATTAGGACGGGGAATACGCTTTCTCCTCCACAAATTCATCAATGGGACATCTGGGCGCCGAGTAAATACCACAAACAGCTTCGGGGTGCTGGCGGAGGACGTCAGACACCCAGAAAAGCAACTCACTGCCTTCTAAAGGAGGTAGGAAAGAATATAGAAGCCAGAGAGAGACAAAGAGGGAGGGGCGGACCTCTGTCCGGGGAAGGGAGTCTTAAAAAGAGAAGTTTCCAAACACCAGGAAACACTCTCCCTGCGGAATCTGCGCCGAACCTGGGAAACACGGAGACTATCATAACAGGGAGGAGAACAGTTGAGCAATTAGAACCCACAGACTGCGGGCCCTGCGGTAACTTCTGCAGCGGAAAAGCACCGCTGCAAACGCCCGCATCTGCCATTGGGGAGCCGGGGCTGGGCAGGGAGACGCCTTGGCCGTTCCCACGCGGGACGCTCCCCTGCCGGCGCTCCCCAGAGGGACGCTCCCCCACGGGACTCTCCCCCACTGGACGCTCCCCCGCCGGCCACTCCCGCGCAGGCGTGCCCCCGCCCGCTGTGCCGGCGGCTCCCACGAGGGCCACCCCATCCCCTCCCCCCACCCGCCCGCCCGCCATTCCCGTCGCCGGCCCCCTCCCCCTCTGCGGGCCTCAGCGCAGACTTCGTTCGCCTGATTGTCTGGAGTGCTGCCTAACTGGAGTAGTTTGGGCCAGCAATCCAGATTGTGCAGCGCCGACCACACGAGTGGCGGGCCTTGGCCCAGAACACCGCCGAACCGTGCACAGAACAAAGAACTATACAGACCAACCACAGAGAAAGGGGCCTATAGATCTTGAGAAATTTAAGCCGGAACAAGGAACTAGCTGAAAATGAACTGAACCCACAACAATAATAGAGAAACTCTTATATATATTGTTACTATTTTTACCATCATTATTTCCTTTTTTTTTATCTTTTCTTTTTTTAATATATATATATATTTTAAATTTTTATTATTTTTTTAATTGGAAAAAGGAAAACAAAAATTTTTTTTTCCTTTTATTTTTTTTTTGTTGTTGTTTGTTTTGTTTCTTTTATTTTTATTTTTTTTTATCCTCTAGTACTTCTTTAATCTCCACGTTTAGATATAACTTTTGCGACCCTGTTTTGTTTTTTTGTTTTTTTCTTTTTTCCTTTTGGTCCTTTGCTTTTTTCCTTTCCTTTTTTCTTTTCTTTACTGATTACTGACTAGATCTGTCTCTCTCCTTCACACTCCCTCCTTTTATCCTCCTGACCACCTCTGTCTCCTTCCTCCCTTTTTCCTTCTATGTATAATTCCGTGAACATCTCTGAGCGGTCCAGTTGTGGAATGCATTATAGAAGAAGAAGTTTTTGAGACTACTGTAAAAATAAGACCAATAACTGGAACCAGGAGGCTTAAGTCCATACCCTGATCCCACGAAACACTAATTGACAGGAGCTCATTAAAAGCCTCCATACCTACTCTGAAACCAAGCATCACACAAAGACCAGCAAGTTCCACAACAAGACATATCAAGCAAATTCTCCAGAAAAACAAGAACACAGCCTGAGCTCCAATACACAGGCTACACAAAGCGACCCCAAAAGCATAGACATCTCATAACTCACTACTAGACACTCCACTGCACCCCAGAGAAAAGAAATCCAGCTCCACCCACCAGAACACCGATACAAGCTTCCATAAACAAAAAACCTCGACAAGCCACCGGTACAAACCCACATATAGTGCAGAAACGCCACAATAAAGAGAACTCCACAGACTACCAGAATACAGTAAAGATGCCCCAAACTTAGCAATTTAAACAAGATGAAAAGACAGAAGAATTCCCAGCAGGTAAAGGAACAGGATAATTACCCACCAAACCAAACAAAAGAGGAAGAAATAGCGAACCTACCTGATAAAGAATTCCGAATAATGATAGTCAAATTAATCCAAAATCTGGAAAGCAAAATGGAATCATGGATAAATAGCCTGGAGAAAAGCATTGAGAAGATGCAAGAAAGATTTAACAAGGACCTAGAAGAAATAAAAAAGAGTCAATATATAATGAATAATGCAATAAATGAGATCCAAAACACTCTGGAGGCAACAAATAGTAGAATAACAGAGGCAGAAGATAGAATTAGCGAATTAGAAGATAGAATGGCAGAATTAAAGGAATCAGAAGAGAAAAAAGAAAAACGAATTAAAAGAAATGAGGACAATCTCAGAGACCTCCAGGACAATATTAAACGTTACAATATTCGAATCATAGGAGTCCCAGAAGAAGAAGACAAAAAGAAAGACCATGAGAAGATACTAGAGGAGATAATAGTTGAAAACTTCCCTAAAATGGGGAAGGAAATAATCACTCAAGTCCAAGAAACCCAGAGAGTCCCAAATAGGATAAACCCAAGACGAAACACCCCAAGACACATATTAATCAAATTAACAAAGATCAAACACAAAGAACAAATATTAAAAGCAGCAAGGGAAAAACAACAAATAACACACAAGGAAATTCCCATAAGGATAACAGCTGATCTTTCAATAGAAACTCTCCAAGCCAGGAGGGAATGGCAAGACATACTTAAAGTGATGAAAGAAAAGAACCTACAGCCCAGATTATTGTACCCAGCAAGGATCTCATTCAAATATGAAGGAGAAATCAAAACCTTTACAGACAAGCAAAAGCTGAGAGAATTCAGCACCACCAAACCAGCTCTCCAACAAATACTAAAGGACATTCTCTAGACAGGAAACACAAAAAGGATATATAAATTCAAACCCAAAACAACAAAGTAAATGGCAACGGGATCATATTTATCATTAATTACCTTAAATGTAAATGGGTTGAATGCCCCAACCAAAAGACAGAGACTGGCTGAATGGATACAAAAACAAGACCCCTCCATATGCTGTCTACAAGAAACCCACCTCAAAATAGGGGACACATACAGACTGAAAGTCAAGGGCTGGAAAAAGATTTTCCACGCAAATAGAGACCAAAAGAAAGCAGGAGTAGCAATACTCATATCAGATAAAATAGACTTTAAAACAAAGGATGTGAAAAGAGACAAAGAAGGTCACTACCTAATGATCAAAGGATCAATCCAAGAAGAAGATATAACAATTATAAATATATATGCACCCAACTTAGGAGCACCACAATATATGAGACAAATACTAACAAGAATGAAAGGAGAAATCAACAATAACACAATAATAGTGGGAGACTTTAATACCCCACTCACACCAATGGATAGATCAACTAAACAGAAAATTAACAAGGAAATACAAACTTTAAACGATACAATAGACCAGTTAGAACTAATTGATATCTATAGGACATTTCATCCCAAAACAATGAATTTCACCTTTTTCTCAAGTGCACACGGAACCTTCTCCAGGATAGACCACATCCTGGGCCATAAATCCAGCCTTGGTAAGTTCAGAAAAATTGAAATCATTCCAAGCATTTTTTCTGACCACAATGCAGTAAGAGTAAATCTCAATAACGGGAGAAAATCTATTAAAAAGACCAACATATGGAGGCTGAACAACACACTCCTGAATAACCAACAAATCACAGAAGAAATCAAAAAAGAAATCAAATTCTGCATAGAAACGAATGAAAATGAAAACACTACAACCCAAAACCTGTGGGACACTGTAAAAGCAGTCCTAAGGGGAAAGTTCATAGCAATACAGGCATACCTCAAGAAACAAGAAAAAAGCCAAATAAATAACCTAACTCTACACCTAAAGCAACTGGAAAAGGAAGAAATGAAGCACCCCAAGGTTAGTAGAAGGAAAGAAATCCTAAAAATTAGGGCAGAAATAAATGCAAAAGAAACAAAAGAAACCATAGCAAAAATCAACAAAGCCAAAAGCTGGTTCTTTGAAAGGGTAAATAAAATTGACAAACCACTAGCCAGACTCATCAAGAAACAAAGGGAGAAAAATCAAATCAATAAAATTAGAAATGAAAATGGAGAGATCACAACAGACAGCACAGAAATACAAAGGATCATAAGAGACTACTATCAGCAATTATATGGCAATAAAATGGACAATGTGGAAGAAATGGACAAATTCTTAGAAAAGTACAACTTCCCGAAACTGGATCAGGAAGAAATAGAAAATCTTAACAGACCCATCACAAGCACAGAAATTGAAACTGTAATCAGAAATCTTCCAGCAAACAAAAGCCCAGGTCCAGACGGCTTCACAGCTGAATTCTACCAAAAATTTAGAGAAGAGCTAACACCTATCCTACTCAAACTGTTCCAGAAAATTGCAGAAGAAGGCAAACTTCCAAACTCATTCTATGAGGCCACCATCACCCTAATACCAAAACCTGACAAAGATCCCACAAAAAAAGAAAACTACAGGCCAATATCACTGATGAACATAGATGCAAAAATCCTTAACAAAATTCTAGCAATCAGAATCCAACAACACATTAAAAAGATCATACATCATGACCAAGTGGGCTTTATCCCAGGAATGCAAGGATTCTTCAATATCCGCAAATCAATCAACGTAATACACCACATTAACAAACTGAAGAATAAAAACCATATGATTATCTCAATAGATGCAGAGAAAGCCTTTGACAAAGTTCAACATCCATTTATGATAAAAACTCTCCAGAAAGCAGGAATAGAAGGAACATACCTCAACATAATAAAAGCTATATATGACAAGCCCACAGCAAACATTATCCTCAATGGTGAAAAATTGAAAGCATTTCCTCTAAAGTCAGGAACAAGACAAGGATGCCCACTTTCACCATTACTATTCAACATAGTTTTGGAAGTTTTGGCCACAGCAATCAGAGCAGAAAAAGAAATAAAAGGAATCCAAATTGGAAAAGAAGAAGTAAAACTCTCACTATTTGCAGATGACATGATCCTCTACGTAGAAAACCCTAAAGATTCCACCAGAAAATTACTAGAACTGATCAATGAATATGGTAAAGTTGCAGGATATAAAATTAACACACAGAAATCCCTTGCATTCCTGTACACTAATAACGAGAAAATAGAAAGAGAAATTAAGGAAACAATTCCATTCACCATTGCAATGAAAACAATAAAATACTTAGGAATATATCTTCCTAAAGAATCTAAAGACCTATATATAGAAAACTATAAAACACTGGTGAAAGAAATCAAAGAGGACACTAATAGATGGAGAAATATATCATGTTCATGGATTGGTAGAATCAATATAGTGAAAATGAATATACTACCCAAAGCAATTTATAGATTCAATGCAATCCCCATCAAGCTACCAGCGGTATTCTTCACAGAGCTAGAACAAATAATTTCTCAATTTGTATGGAAATACAAAAAACCTCGAATAGCCAAAGCTATCTTGAGAAAGAAGAACGGAACTGGAGGAATTAACCTGCCTGACTTCAGGCTCTACTACAAAGCCACAGTCATCAAGACAGTATGGTACTGGCACAAGGACAGAAATATAGATCAATGGAACAAAATAGAAAGCCCAGAGATAAATCCACGCACATATGGTCACCTTATCTTTGACAAAGGAGGCAAGAATATACAATGGATTAAAGACAATCTCTTTAACAAGTGGTGCTGGGAAAACTGGTCAAACACTTGTAAAAGAATGAAACTAGAACACTTTCTAACACCATACACAAAAATAAACTCAAAATGGATTAAAGAGCTAAATGTAAGACCAGAAACCATAAAACTCCTAGAGGAAAACATAGGCAAAACACTCTCTGACTTACATCACAGCAGGATCCTCTATGACCCACCTCTCAGAATATTGGAAATAAAATCAAAAATGAACAAATGGGACCTAATCAAACTTAAAAGCTTCTGCACAACAAAGGAAACTATAAGCAAGGTGAAAAGACAGCCTTCAGAATGGGAGAAAATAATAGCAAATGAAGCAACTGACAAACAACTAATCTCAAAAATATACAAGCAACTTCTACAGCTCAATTCCAGAAAAATAAATGACCCAATCAAAAAATGGGCCAAAGAACTCAATAGACATTTCTCCAAAGAAGACATACAGATGGCTAACAAACACATGAAAAGATGCTCAACATCACTCATTATCAGAGAAATGCAAATCAAAACCACTATGAGATACCATTTCACGCCAATCAGAATGGCTGCTATCCAAAAGTCTACAAGCAATAAATGCTGGAGAGGGTGCGGAGAGAAGGGAACCCTCTTGCACTGTTGGTGGGAATGCAAACTAGTACAGCCACTTTGGAGAACAGTATGGAGATTCCTCAAAAAACTGCGAATAGAACTGCCTTATGATCCAGCAATCCCACTGCTGGGCATATACACTGAGAAAACCAGAATTGAAAGAGACACCTGTACCCCAATGTTCATAGCAGCACTGTTTGCAATAGCCAGAACGTGGAAGCAACCTAGATGTCCATCCACAGATGAATGGATAAGCAAGCTGTGGTACATATACACAATGGAGTATTACTCAGCCATTAAAAAGAATACATTTGAATCAGTTCTAAGGAGGTGGATGGAACTGGAGCCTATTATACAGAGTGAAGTAAGCCAGAAACAAAAACACAAATACAGTATACTAACGCATATATATGGAATTTAGAAAGATGGTAAAAAATAACCCTATTTACGAGACAACAAAAGAGACACTGATGTATAGACCAGACTTTTGGACTCTGGGACTGGGAGAGGGTGAGATGATTGGGGAGAATAGCATTGAAATATGTATAATATTATATCTGAAATGTATTAATTGTTCAAACTAAACACTATCATGTTACAATTTGTTCATACTAGATGTTTGTAATGTTTCTGATAATCAATAAAAGAGATTCTTGATAAAAAAAAAAAATAAAGTGATACAAAGGAAAAAAAAAAAAAAGATATTGTGGAACTTATACACTATAGACAGGAAATATAACACATATACAATCATTTCCTTTAGTTTTTGGATCCAATAAAATGAAACACAGAATTTCTAAGTCAAGAATTGCACCGAAAATCTTTATATAAACTACCAAGCATTCTTGATTCTTGAAGCTTATATCCATCTTACTTTAAATACCTGGAACCACGCACTGCCCTACTTAATCTTTTAATGAATGAAGGAAAAAAGGAAAACTATCTTTCAAATAAGCATGGTTTGATGCAAATCAGTACATAAGATTCAAAGATACACATAACCTTCACTCTACTAGTTCTCTTTGAGAGTTTGGGAAAAGGCATTTATATTTCTTTGTTGCCTGAGTTTTTTCACTTGAAAAATGGAGAATTCATTCTGATCAGTAGTGTTGAAAAGATATGAGATAAATAATGGCTTTAACTGATTTCAGAATTATGCCATAAAGAGCATTATCTCCATACAAGATGGGTAGAATAAAACAAAAATAATGAAAATAAAATTATTCATCTTAAATTTTGCTAGATGAACCTAAGACATCTTTCTGGAGAACAAAAAGACAAAGAGGAAATGTCAAAGGATATTCTCATTCAAAGCATCCTCAGAGAGGAGCAAGGGCAGTGGGTTAAACCAGAGCCAGTAAGGGCACTATCGAGTAAATTACTTAAGGTCTGTCTGCTTGGAAGGAAAATTTGCCACTGGACAGAAAGCAATGTCCATTTACAAAATTTTGTCAGATAAAGCTCACAGATCTTATGTTCTAGGACCAAAATCTGTTAGAGACTGATAAAGGTCTTTTGGAAAAGTCATACAAAGCTCAACACTATTAACTGCATCATGCTAAGAAGCACCCTGAACACAACCTTTATCTTCAATTTTTAAAAATAAACATTTGAATCAACAAGGCTAAGGGACTTTTGGTAAAACCTTCACCTTTGAAAGTTACAATTCTACAATGACTATCTTCATAAAGTTTTGCGAAGCTACTTCTATGAAACATATTAAAAACCCATATGGACAGTATCCTCTTTCCCACTGGATTCAATTATGTTTCAAAACTCCAAGACATGTGAGTTGAGTGCTTTGTCACAGAAACATGCTAATCCCTAATTCCGTCTATGCCAACAGTGGCCGTACCTCCCCCATGGGTCTAAGAGGGGCACTGGACTCAGTCTAGAACTCCGACCCCATAGCACTCTACAGGAAGCTACTACCCTGATGCCATTAATATCACCTTTACATTTCAGACCCCGTATCTACCAAACGGGGACGGCACAACTTACCTACCTCTCAAGTCATACCTAATTAGAATCTTTAGAGCTCTTAATTCTTGACCATTTTTTATTTGTAAGGTATAAAGTCACTTTCAGAGGCTGCAATCCATGACACAGAGGAGAAATGGAGCTAGCATATCCCAGCATAACAGACATCAACATCTGTTGGTATGAATTGGGAGAACCAAGCATGCTGAGGTGGTGCCTTCAGTCTCACAGCCAATCTCAAAATAGACGGTTACTTAGGAAACAGAAAAGGGAAACATGAGGATTTGCCACAAGAAAGGCCGCATTCACAGTGTGGTGATACGCAGTAGCGAAATTAGAATCGTGACAGATTTAGTAACAGATTTGGTGGCAGCTGTAATATTGAGTCTTTATTTTACTGTAAAAACTGAGTTCATAGACTCAGTGATTTTAGGAGACACATTATTTTAACAGACATGTTTTACTTATATGTCCTTAGGATAAGTAAGATATATGGTTTTCTGAAGGAGAAAATCTCTGACCAAATAGAAATATTTGCATAGAAAAACCCATTGTTGAAAAACCCTATAGTTGCACAACAAAGTGACTGTACTTAAGGCCCCTGATCTATAAACTTAAAAATGGTTAAGATGTTAAATTTTATGAGATGTATATTTCACCACAATTTTTAAAAAAATCCTTAAATAGTCATTTGGAGAAGGAAATGGCAACCCACTCCAGTGTTCTTGCCTGGAGAATCCCAGGGACGGGGGAGCCTGGTGGGCTTCTGTCTATGGGGTCGCACAGAGTCGGACACGACTGAAGCGACTTAGCAGTAAATAGTCATTATCATCTCTCTATTAGGTCTCATGAACACCAAGGCTACAACTAATTCAGAGTCCCTTCATTCAGATCAGATCAGATCAGTCGCTCAGTCGTGTCTGACTCTTTGCAACCCCACAAATCGCAGCATGCCAGGCCTTCCTGTCCATCACCAACTCCCGGAGTTCACTGAGACTTGCAACCATCGAGTCAGTGATGCCATCCAGCCATCTCATCCTCTGTCGTCCCCTTCTTCTCTTGCCCCTAATCCCTCCCAGCATCAGAGTCTTCTCCAATGAGTCAACTCTTCGCATGAGGTGGCCAAAGTACTGGAGTTTCAGCTTTAGCATCATTCCTTCCAAAGAAATCCCAGGGCTGATCTCCTTCAGAATGGACTGGTTGGATCTCCTTGCAGTCCAAGGGACTCTCAAGAGTCTTCTCCAACACCACAGTTCAAAAGCATCAATTCTTCGGCGCTCAGCCTTCTTCACAGTCCAACTCTCACATCCACACATGACCACAGGAAAAACCATAGCCTTGACTAGGCGAACCTTTGTTGGCAAAGTGATGTCTCTGCTTTTGAATATGCTGTCTAGGTTGGTCATAACTTTCATTACTGAGTCATGTTTACATGAGATAAAACATAGACTGACAGGAGACAAACTAGAAAAAAAGTTGTCAAGAGATAAGATGTCTCCATCTTTAAAGAGTAGGCCTACAAAACTTGAGACTGCTGATGACGTTACATTGTCAAATGAGTGATTAGAATATTTCCTTGAGTCTCTGGATTCAGTAATACAGAACAAGCATTTCCAGATCAGAATTGCCCTAACGTTCATAGAGACCCTGACACAAGGTCTCCTCACACACACAAACATATACGGTTACTCAAATACACACAGAGAAGAGAAATGGGAGAAGCCTAACAGCTCATTTTATAAAGCCACAATCACTGAAACTTCACATATGAAAGCTGCAGCAGCAACCTGATCAAAACAAAGCCATGGGTTTAGCAAAAGCTCTATTTGGCCTAGAAATTACACTGACTCTCCTTATGTTTATCATTATTGCTTATTTTCTATACAAAGCCAGTTTTTTCTATCCTCCTGAGATCTCTAAGACCCTAAAAGCTTGAGCATGTAGAAAATTAAATTCAAGAATCCTAAAAGGATTGGAGAGGGACATTATCTAGTTCTACTACCTGAATTATTCTAGAAAAGTGGTTTCTAAATTGGGTCACAGCTTTCTCTAAGAGAAGCCCATAAACTCCAAATCTTCTTAGAAAATGTAAATTATTGCAATTTAGTCCTAGCCCACCAAAGCACATCTTTGAGCCTCTGTCTTCTAGATCTTGGGTTTGAATGCATAAGTTTATTTTCATGACCAGTAAGATGTGTATGTGACACTTTATCAATATATAAATTATATATATATATGCACACATGTTCACACATATACACAAAAAAATGTATTCCTGATCGGTACATCAATGAATGTTCTTTGTACTGGGATGTGTATAGGTCTAATCTAAAGTATGAAAAAGGATAGCCATTGGAATATAACCTATAGGTATCTTAAATACCTAAAATCTATTTGCTACGAAAAAAAAATGACAATTTCAAGTTTACACTAAGATTTCTTTTAATAAACACATGTCTTGAATTTTTCTCTTGGATTTTTACAAATCAAAATAAATACCAGAAAGTGAAAATATTGATAAGAAAGGTAAAATTATTTACTAAAAGTACCCTCCAAATAAAAGTAATTTGTAAAGTGTTGGCTCATGGAGGACTGAATTCCTAACAGTCAGAGGAATAATTAAAATACTTAACAATAAGCTGTAACAGTTGAAATGCTTTTTAAGTTACAAACTGTTAAGGGGCATAGTTTACATCTGTAAAGCATGTATTAATAGATATACTTCCTTTGTCACATGAACACACTGGATCCATCTCTCCCTACCCCACTGTTGCTGCTGCTGCTAAGTTGCTTCAGTCGTGTTCAACACTGTGCGACCCCATACATGGCAGCCCACCAGGCTCCCCCGTCCCTGGGATTCTTCAGGCAAGAACACTGGAGTGGGTTGCCATTTCCTTCACCAATGCATGAAAGTGATAAGTGAAAGTGAAGTCGCTCAGTCGTATCTGACTCTTAGCGACCCCATGGACTGCAGCCTACCAGGCTCCTCTGTCCATGGGATTTTCCAGGCAAGAGTACTGGAGTGGAGTGCCATTACTTTCTCCACCCTACCTACAGGTAGCATCAAAATGAAATTAATGGATGACCAAAAGTTGGTGTTTTTCCCTTCAAAGGAAGAAATAGGCCAATGATGTGAATGACTCAGGCTTTGGCAGGGTGGAGCATTATTTAAGCTCCCTCATAGTAGCAGCTCCTAATTACTTATGACTGGAAGGGAACAGAAGATGAGTTGACACAAAAGGAGAGACAATAAGCATCTTTTCTTGTATCCCTCATTTGGCTGCCATGCAACTAATACATGGGTAGAACAAGTTTCATGTCAAAACTACATTAACTTTATAAAAAGTGAGAAAAAGTATAACTATCTGTCAACTTTGTGTTTCTCTGAATCTCTCAATTTTTGTCTAAGAATATAATTCCTCAGGACCTCATCAAGTTTTATGTATACTAGTAATCCCCAGCAAATGAATAGGACATTTGACTGGAATTTAGAAAATAGTTCCCCCACAGAAGCAATATTATAAATGTTAGCTCCAAGACTGATTTGCCGAAGCCCATGTGTTCCATGCACTTTCAGTGCTGCACAGAGCAGGATTTCCGACAGCCAGAGTTTCAATTTCGAACACAGCTCTCCCCTGTTTGTGTGAAGACAGAACTCTCCCCATTTCCCAATAATAACTAAGCTGTCAGAACCTAGGGGTAAGGAGGGATTGGTAAGGATCGGTTCCTAGAGGGAAGGGACAATGAACCAGCAGAGCTAAGTAGTCGTCACTGGAAACCTATTTCAGAGCCAGCCCCTTTCTGATTTTGTAATCAACCCCTAAACATGAACCTTTCATTAAAATACGATTAATAATAGCTACTACTTACTGAGCTCTTAAGATTTCTATAAACAATCCCCAATCTTCATGCAAATTTATTAAGTGCTCTTAATCTCACATTTCAATTAAGAACACTGGGTTTCAGAGGTTATAGGAATTGCCAGGTGTCACACCATGAAGCAATGAGCCAAAACTCAAATCCAGATCTAGCTATTTCTTAACTAGCTCCAAAACCCAAGGACTTCCCATCAAATGAGTAAATGTTTGAGAGGATTAAATGAAAAATTTGAGCATGTAGCTCAGATTCTGGCACATGGAAGTTGCTTACTACATGTTTCCCTTTTTTCTCCTTCTCTTGGTTGGCATGATTCATTCTCCATTAGAACTGATAGTTTCTTTTCTTCTTGGCCTCTTTCCTAACATTATGCTCTGTACTAAGTATTAATATTTGGCAGGGAGGAACCAGTAATATAGTGAAGTAGGTTATTTTTTTTTTGTCTCCTGCATCTTTCACCCTTTCCTTTATTTCACTGAGTTCTCATAGGATATGGACTTATTCTCTTCTTAGGCCCTGTGTCTTTTTGAGAACCTATAAAAGCTATAGATTTTTCTCTCAAAAAAAAAAAAAAATGCAGATAAGGACATATTCACACACTTTGTAAATAATTTCACAGATCCATGAAACTTGAGGACCCCAGTGGTTTTTGGGAGTCCTTTGTAAGATCCTCTACCATTAATAAAGAATTCTATATTTAGATCCTTATATTCTAAAAGGGAAACATCCAAGGCCTGCAGAGTTTATCAGCAGCATAGCAATGGGATGGGGAGAGTTAGTAGGGTCTTTATGTGAAGTAATGCATATAGCTGAACACCCTGGGAATGCTGGGATCTACCTGTTGCAGGGACAAGGAGATGGGAAAAGAAATAGTTATAGGATTTATGCACTATCCTTTCCCCGTAACTTTCGTCAAGACAGTACATACAGTGGTTCTAGAATGAAATGAAATCTGGAGGCCTCTGTGTGCCCCATGGTGCTCATGAGTATCTGTATCTATGTGAGCCTATCTCTTCAGAGGAAATGGATGGAGAATATTTGGAGGCTGGAGGGAGAAGGCAGAGTCTTAGACATGAGTTAAGAGGGAATGGATTGGTGATGGAGGAGATGCAAAATTAGGTGAGCAGAGGTCCGACAAACCATCTGGTCACTTAGATTGGGTAGCTGGACTTACAAGGCAACGTATATATAAACAACTTCATATAATGTCTATACACTCACATGGGCTTCCCTGGTGGCTCAGCAGTAAAACATCTGTATGCTAACACAGGAAGCACGAGTTCAGTCCCTGGGTTGGCAAGATTTCCTGGAGAAGGAAATGGCAACCCACTCCAGTACTCTTGCTTGGGAAATTCCATGGACAGAGGAGCTTGGCTGGCTACAGTCCATGGGGGTCACAAAGAGTCAGACACAACTTAAGAGACTAAATGACAGCAATATGCTCACATAATTTGAATTAAGAATTTAAATATGTGAGCATATACAAATTACATAGATGCCTTTCGAAATCCAGAGTTGTTTATATATAACTATGCACATGTGTACACTGCACCTGCATATATGAATGTGCTAGATCTCCACTTTGATCAAAGAATCTCATTTATTATCCATGTTAATAAAAATGCATCCAAGTAAACATAACATTTGAAGTAACCTAGAATATCAAAGATAATAGTTAAATAACAAAGATTTACTTTGTATCTTTTGGCAGAGGTACATATTTAATCTTTTCAGTCATTTATTTGCACAGCCCAGTTGAAGAACTAAGTTGGCTATAATGATATAGTACGGACTTTCTGAAATATATCCTCCCAGATGCAAAATAGAAAATATTATATAAACCTGCCATTTAATACCTATTTTAAAACAATAGATACAATGTGTTTAGTTGCTCAGTCATGTATGACTCTGTGGCCCCATGGACAGTAGCCCATCAGGCTCCTCTGTTAGTGGGGATTCTTCAGGCAAGGATACTGCAGTGGGTTGCCATGTCCTCCTCCAGGGTATCTTCCCAACCCATGGATTTAACCCTAGTCTCCTGCATTGGCAGGTGGATTCTTTACAATAAGCACACTGATGAATACATTTTGAAAAAATCTATACATCTGCCTACAAACCTGGATTACTTTCTCACCTAGTATTCCATATAAGTCACAATCCAAGAAATGCATCTGGGGTCAGTGAACATTAGCAGCTGTGGCATTGTTACCACAGCAGCTCCTGGTGAGTCATAGCTTCTTTTCAGGCTCCTCTGCAATCTGACTTTGCCACTCCTCACACCAGCAGGTGGGGTTTTTCCCTCTCCTTTGAATTTGAGCTAGCCATGTGATATGTTTTGATCATGTACGTGGCAGAAGCAACCTTGGGTGACTTTCAACACCAGGCCATAAAAGGCTTTGGAGTTTCTGCTCTCGTGGAATACTTCTTCAAGATCACTAAATAGGTCTAGCCTACTAGAAGAGAACCCAGGTGCACCAGTAGATCACCATGACCATGAACTCCAGGCAAGTGAGTGAGGTCATCACGGAACTTCCTGTCCAGCCAACCCTCATGCTTAATGAGCCCATGAGTGAGCACAGGAAAAACCAGCAGAACCATGGAGCCAGCCCACAGAACCATTAGAAAGAGTAAGCTGCTATTTATTGTTCTCAGTCTTATATTTGAGTGGTTTGTTACACAGCCACAGTTAACTGATTCAGTAGTATCTACTGGAATTTGAATGCCAGTGCTATATTGAGAAAGAAGCTCTAGTCCTTTTAGATCCCTTTCCTTGCACATGAAATGTCAGCTTGACTGTGTGGTGATGGTACGCTAGGAAGTACTAGAGACTTTCAGGTGTGGGACATAACCCTCTGGGCTGGTATAAATGTCGTACCTCCTGGAGGCTCAGAAATACACAGATGACTTTTGGAGAGTCTTCCTGGACTTGCAATTCTAAAAGCAAACTCACTTTAAAAATGATGTGACAAATTGAAAGGATTTTAAAAAGTTCAAAATACATTGCTAATTGCTCAGGAGCCTTACAATAAAGTCCAAAGTTATCTTCTAAAAACAACTCATACTAGTAGAGAATAATTCTGGCAGCAAGCTGACAGATAATGGTGTCTACTCTGTCTAAGGAAGTGTGTTAATGGTTGTAGTGGTCATCACGGCTCTCCCAACAGCCACTATAACCCTCCCTTACTGTATCCCCACCTAGGTCCATGAGTGGGTTCTGACTGGACTAAACTAAGGCAGTCCTCACTGTTGTATTATTTATAGGAGTAGTTAATACATGTAGAAAACTATAAAAATCAGAACACGTTATGGGCTGAATTATATCCCCCACCATTCATACACTGAAGTCTTAACCCCTAGTACCTCAGAATGGAACCATATTTGGAGATAAGGCCTTTAAAGAGGTGATTAAGGTAAAATGACTGAGCGACTTCACTTTCACTTTTCACTTTCATGCATCGGAGAAGGAAATGGCAACCCACTCCAGTGTTCTTGCCTGGAGAATCCCAGGGATGGGGGAGCCTGGTGGGCTGCCATCTGTGGGGTCACACAGAGTCGGACACGACTGAAGTGACTTAGCAGCAGCAGCAGTAGGGTAAAATGAGGTCATATGGGTGGATCTTAATTCAATAGGACTATGTTCTTGCCTGGAGAATCCCACGGACGGAGAAGCCTGGTAGGCTGCAGTCCATGGGGTCGCACAGAGTCGGACACAACTGAAGCGACTTAGCAGCAGCATGTCCTCCCTAAGGAGATTAGGACACAGACAGGCAGAGAGAAGGCCATGTAAAAAGAGTAGATAGCCAACTACAAGTTAAGAATACAAGCTCTCAGAATCAACCAACCTTGTAGACACTCTGATCTTGACTACTAGCCTCCGGAATGTTAAGAAAATTAATTTCTGTTGTTAAAGCTACCCAGTCCACAGAATTTTGTTACCGTAGCCCTGCACAATACTTCCATTAAGTATTAAGCATTAGCAAACTCAGTTAAGATAACTTAAATAGTACAGAGGATTTACAGGCATTCATAACTGACAGGACCAAAAGTGGGAAAGGCTTCAGTTTGACTAGGAAATTCAGCAAGTGATAGGGATAATGGTTCCATTTCTCTGAGAATTTTTTTTTTTTACCTGTGCCTCTTCTTTGGGCTAGCTTTGCCCTCAGACTGGTCTCTCCTATGGCCAGCAACTTTAGCAAGAGCCCTCCACCTCCAAAGAGGAAGAGTATCTACTAATCTCTGGACATGTCACTTACATGAGCCCAATAAATCTCACTTAAAGTTTCTTAACTAATATGATGTTTCACAAATATTCCTTCATTTAATCAAGAGATGGCTCTGAGGTTGCATGAATGCTAAGCTGCTTCAGTTGTTTCTGACTCCTTGTGATCCCATGGGCTGTAGCCCGCCAGGCTCCTCCTCTGTCCATGGGATTCTCCTGGCAAGCATACTGGACTGGGTTGCCATGCCCTCCTCCAAGGGATCTTCCCAATCCAGGGATCGAATCCACATCTCTTACACCTGCTGCACTGGCAGGTGGGTACCACTAGTACCACATGGGAAGCCGTCTATGAGGTTAAGTACTGTTATCATTGACATTTTACAGGGCTTGAGAAAAACAAGGCTCAGAGGTTATATAACTTGCCTCTAGTTGTTTAGCTGACAACATTAATAGTAACAGAGCCAGAAGAGAACTCAGAGGTCCCCAATTCCACAGCTGATGCTCTTGATCATAACACTCACTTTCCCATGTACAGAGAAAGACCTAGACAGGGGTCAGTAAGCTTTTTCTGTAAAAGACTGAGCAGGAAATATTTCAGGCTTTCAAGTTACATGAATATGTCACATATTCTTTGCTGTTATAACTCTTTGAATGTTAAAAAACAAAACCAAAGCCATCAGTGTAATGAATGCCACTGAACTTAATAATGGTTAAACTGGTAAATTTTATATTATGTATATTCTGTTGTTTAGTTCCTAAGTAACTAACCTGTAGCCCACGAGGTTCCTCTGTCCATGGGGTTTCCCAGGCAAGACTGGAGTGGGCTGCCATTTCCTTCTCCAGTGGATCATCCTGACCCTGGGATTGAACCCGAGTCTCCTGCATTGGCAGGCGGATTCTTTACTGCTGAGCTGCAATTTTTAAAATGTGAAAAGCTGTTCCAAGCTTTAAGTACAAAAACAGGCCAAAGTCAGATTTGGCTGCAGGCTGTGTTTGCCAACCTCTGGAGCATCACTGAGATTTACATCTTTGATGAACTCAGGAGAGCCACATGTTCCCTTGGTTTAGCAAATAAACTCTGCAACCTCTATGGGAAAGTTCTGAAACAGAAGCAACAGGCTGCCATTCAAATTTACAAGCAAAAAACTATTGAGGACAGCAAAGTCATGGCAGCAGAAACCCCCCAATCCTCCCAGGCTCCTCCAGTCTTGGAGAAGACCTTAACTCTCCTCAGTTCAGTTCAGTGGCTCAGTCGTATCCGACTCTTTGTGACCCCATAGACTGCAGCATGCCAGACCTCCCTGTCCATCACCAACTCCCGGAGCATACTCAAACTCATGCCCATTAAGTCGGTGATGCCATCCAACCATCTCATCCTCTGACATCCCCTTCTCCTCCCACCTTCAGTCTTTCCTAGTGTCAGGGTTTTTTCAAATGAGTCAGTTTTTCACATCAGGTGGCCAAAGTATTGGAGTTTCAGCTTCAGCATCAGTCCTTCCAATGAATATTCAGGACTGATTCAGGACTGGTTGGATCTCCTTGCAGTCCAAGGGTCTCTCAAGAGTCTTCTCCAACAACACAGTTCAAAAGCATCATTTCTTCTGTGCTCAGCTTTCTTTATAGTCCAACTTTTACATCCATACATGACCACTGGAAAAATCATAGCTTTGACTAGACGGACCTTAGTTGGCAAAGTAATGTCTCTGTTTTTCAATATGCTGTCTAGGTTGGTCATAACTTTTCTCCCAAGGAGCAAACATCTTTAAATTTCATGGCTGCAGTCACCATCTGCAGTGATTTTGGAGCTCCAAAATATGAAGTCTGTCACTCTTTTCACTGTTTCCTCATCTATTTGCCATGAAGTGATGGGACCAGATGCCACGATCTTAGTTTTCTGAATATTGAGTTTTTAGCCAACTTCTTCACTCTCCTCTTTCACTTTCATCAAGAGGCTCTTCAGTTCTCCTTCACGTTCTGCCATAAGGGTGGTGTTATCTGCATATCTGAGGTTACTGATATTTCTCCCGGCAATCTTGACTCCAGCTTGTGCTTCATCAAGTCCAGCATTTCCTCATTATGTACTCTGCATATAAGTTAAATAAGCAGGGTAATAAAATACAGTCTTGATGTACCCCTTTCCCAATTTGGAACCAGTCTGTTGTTCCATGTCTGGTTCTAACGTTTGCTTCTTAACCTGTATACAGATTTCTCAGGAGGCAGGTCAGGTGATCTGGTATTACTATCTCTTTCAGAATTTTCCACAGTTTATTGTAATCCACATAGTCAAAGGCTTTGGTGTAGTCAATAAAGCAGAAGTAGATGTTTTTCTGGAACTCTGCTTTCTCGATGATCCAACGGATGTTGCAATTTGATCTCTGGTTCCTCTGCCTTTTCTAAATCCATCTTGAACATCTGGAAGTTCACGGTTCACGTACCGTTGAAGCCTGGCTTGGAGAATTTTGAGTATTACTTTGCTAGCATGTGAGATGAGTGGCAAAGACTAGAGATCTCTTCAAGAAAATTAGAGATACCAAGGGAACATTTCATGCACAGATGGGTATAATAAAGGACAGAAATGGTGTGGACCTAACAGAAGCAGAAGATATTAAGAAGAGGTGGCAAGAATACACAGAAGAACTCTACAAAAAAGATCTTCATGACCCAGATAACCATGATGGTGTGATCACTCACCTAGAGCCAGATGTCCTGGAATGCTAAGTCAAGTGGGCCCTAGGAAGCATCACTACAAACAAAGCTAGTAGAGGTGATGGAATTCCAGTTGAGCTATTTCAAATCCTAAAACATGGATGCTGTGAAAGTGCTGCACTCAATACATCAACAAATTTGGAAAACTCAGAGTAGCCACAGGAGTGGAAAAGGTCAGTTTTCATTCCAATCCCAAAGAAAGGCAATGCCAAAGAATGCTCAAACTACCGCACAGCACAATTACTCTCCTAATCTCAGGGAAAAACAGTGAGAAAGACTTTACCAACAAGGATTATCAGTAGGAAAAGGGAAGATAACCTGAGGTCTTTTTGTCACCAAAAGATAAGTCTCCCTTCCCAGTTACTGATTTCGTTTTGTATAGAGGAATGGGAGTGGAAGAAGAGTCATCCCTGCAGAGCCATTTTCAGGGTCTACAGGCCAAACAAGTGCTTCTAAGTCCCTTGAAACTCAAATGACAAGACATTCCTACACTAAAGATTTCCCCAGAGAGAAGCTCATGTGTTTTTATTGGCGCCTAACGCCAAATTCTAACTCTGGAAGCACACACAGTTGGCCCTCCATATTCATGGTTCACACATCTGCAGATTCCACAAATTGAGGATGGAATTTTGGGTGCAGGGCCAGCTGGTGGGATGAGCCGCCTGTACTACTCCATTTTACATAAACGTCTGCAGCACTGGCATGGATTTTGGTATCCAAAGGGTTCCTTGAACAAATTCTCCTCAGGTATTGAGTGATGACTGTACTGACCATGTAAGCCAGGGTCTTACCTGAGGAACTGATCCAGGTCTCACCTAGAACTTAAAGTGAATGAGATGCAGCTGAAAGACACATAATGGAAATGGTCCAAAGGAAATAAAAAATACCAGACACCAAGAAAATAGAACCAACGTTGCAAAATATCAAGAGTAAAGTTTCAGACTGTGGACTCTGGACAGACCTGGATTCTATTCTAATTAGACGCTAGCACTTCCTAGTCGTGTGATCGTGAGCAAGTTCCTTAAGCTCTCAGAGCCTCAATGAAGAACTCCGTAAAGAAGATTTTAATAATTCTGTTATAAGATTACTATTAAGATTAAAAGGAAATTATCTATATAAATAACCTGGCACATAACAAGTGCTCAATAATTGACGACTATTGGCTCAATTGGCAACCGGCTGCACGGCGCACTGAGAGCCCCTCGCCGGCTGCACGGAGAACTGAGAGCACGCCTGAGAGGAGCTACCCAACCAACGACCGAGGAAAGACGGCGGTGAGGACTGGCGCACTAAGCACGGCCGAGAGGAGCTACCCGCGACCGAGGTCAGGAAGGGCGGCAGTGAGGAGATACCCCTCCCCCAAGGTCAGGAAGGGCGACAGTGAGGAGAGACCCCTCATCCAAGGTAAGGTGCGATGGCTGTGCTTTGCTGGAGCAGCTGGGAAGAGATATCCCACGCCCAAGGTAAGAGAAACCCAAGTAAGACGGTAGGTGTTGCAAGAGGGAGTCAGAGGGCAAACACACTGAAACCATACTCACAGAAAACTAGTCAATCTAATCACACCAGGACCACAGCCTTGTCTAACTCAATGAAATTAAGCCATGCCCGTGGGGCAACCCAGGATAGGCGGGTCATGGTGGAGAGATCTGACAGGGTGTGGTCCGCTGGAGAAGGGAATGGCAAACCACTTCAGTATTCTTGCCTTGAGAACCCCATGAACAGTTTAGAAAAGAAAAATGAAAGGATACTGAAAGAGAAACTCCCCAGGTCAGTAGGGGCCCAATATGCTACTGGAGACCAGTGGAGAAATAACTCCAGAAAGAATGAAGGGATGGAACCAAAGCAGAAAGAATACCCAGCTGTAGATGTGTCTGGTGATAGAAGCAAAGTCCGATGCTGTAAAGAACAATATTGCATAGGAACCTGGAATGTCAGGTCCATGAATCAAGGCAAATTGGAAGTGGTCAAACAAGAGATGGCAAGAGTGAATGTTGACATTCTAGGAATTAGCGAACTAAAATGGACTGGAATGGGTGAAGGCCTCCCTATCCATCACCAGCTCTCGGAGGTCACCCAGACTCACATTCATCGAGTCAGTGATGCCATCCAGCCATCTCATCCTCTGTCGTCCCCTTCTCCTCCTGCCCTCAATCCCTCCCAGCATCAGAGTCTTCTCCAATGAATCAACTCTTCGCATGAGGTGGCCAAAATACTGGAGTTTCAGCTTTAGCATCATTCCTTCCAAAGAAATCCCAGAGCTCATCTCCTTCAGAATGGACTGGTTGGATCTCCTTGCAGTCCAAGGGACTCTCAAGAGTCTTCTCCAACACCACAGTTCAAAAGCATCAATTCTTCGGCGCTCAGCCTTCTTCACAGTCCAGCTCTCACATCCATACATGACCACAGGAAAGACCATAGCCTTGACTAGGCGAACCTTTGTTGGCAAAGTAATGTCTCTGCTTTTGAATATGCTATCTAGGTTGGTCATAACTTTCCTTCCAAGGAGTAAGTGTCTTTTAATTTCATGGCTGCAGTCACGATCTGCAGTGATCTTGGAGCCCAGAAAAATAAAGTCTGACACTGTTTCCACTGTTTCCCCATTTATTTCCCATGAAGTGATGGGACCAGATGCCAGGATCTTCGTTTTCTGAATGTTGAGCTTTAAGCCAACCTTTTCACTCTCCACTTTCACTTTCATCAAGAGGCTTTTTAGTTCCTCTTCACTTTCTGCCATAAGGGTGGTGTCATCTACATATCTGAGGTTATTGATATTTCTCCCGGCAATCTTGATTCCAGCTTGTGTTTCCTCCAGTCCAGCATTTCTCATGATGTACTCTGCATATAAGTTAAATAAACATGGTGACAATATACAGCCTTGATGTACTCCTTTTCCGATTTGGAACCAGTCTGTTGTTCCATGACCAGTTCTAACTGTTGCTTCCTGACCTGCATACAGATTTCTCAAGAGGCAGATCAGGTGGTCCGGTATTCCCATCTCTCTCAGAATTTTCCACAGTTTATTGTGATCTACACAGTCAAAGGCTTTGGCATAGTCAATAAAGCAGAAATAGATGTTTTTCTGGAACTTTCTTGCTTTTTCGATGATCCAGCAGATGTTGGCAATTTGATCTCTGGTTCCTCTGCCTTTTCTAAAACCAGCTTGAACATCAGGAAGTTCACGGTTCACATATTGCTGAAGCCTGGCTTGGAGAATTTTGAGCATTACTTTACTAGCGTGTGAGATGAGTGCAATTGTGCGGTAGTTTGAGCACTCTTTGGTATTGCCTTTCTTTGGGATTGGGATGAAAACTGACCTTTTCCAATCTTGTGGCCACTGCTGAGTGTTCCAAATTTGCTGGCATATTGAGTGCAGCACTTTCACAGCATCATCTTTCAGGATTTGGAATAGCTCGACTGGAATTCCATCACCTCCACTAGCTTTGTTCCTAGTGATGCTTTCTAAGGCCCACTTGACTTCATATTCCAGGATGTCTGGCTCTAGGTCAGTGATCACACCATCATGATTATCTGGGTCGTGAAGCTCTTTTTTGTACAGTTCTTCTGTGTATTCTTGCCACCTCTTCTTAATATCTTCTGCTTCCGTTAGGTCCACACCATCTCTGTCCTTTATCGAGCCCATTTTTGCATGAAATATTCCTTTGGTATCTCTGATTTTCTTGAATAGATCCTTAGTCTTTCCCATTTTGTTGTTTTCCTCTATTTCTTTGCATTGATCGCTGAAGAAGGCTTTCTTGTCTCTTCTTGCTATTCTTTGGAACTCTGCATTTAGATGTTTATATCTTTCCTTTTCTCCTTTGCTTTTCACTTCTCCTCTTTTCACAGCTATTTGTAAAGCCTCCCCAGACAGCCATTTTGCTTTTTTGCATTTCTTTTCCATGGGAATGGTCTTGATCCCTGTCTCCTGTACAATGTCACGAACCTCATTCCATAGCTCATCAGGCACTCTATCTATCAGATCTAGGCCCTTAAATCTATTTCTCACTTCCACTGTATAATCATAAGGGATTTGATTTAGGTCATACCTGAATGCTCTAGTGGTTTTCCCTACTTTCTTCAATTTCAGTCTGAATTTGGCAATAAGGAGTTCATGGTCTGAGCCACAGTCAGCTCCTGGTCTTGTTTTTGCTGATTGTATAGAGCTTCTCCATCTTTGGCTGCAAAGAATATAATCAATCTGATATCGGTGTTGACCATCTGGTGATGTCCATGTATAGCGTCTTCTCTTGTGTTGTTGGAAGAGGATATTTGCTATGACCAGTGCATTTTCTTGGCAAAACTCTGTTAGTCTTTGCCCTGCTTCATTCCGTGTTCCAAGGCCAAATTTGCCTGTTACTCCAGGTGTTTCTTGACTTCCTACTTTTGCATTCCAGTCCCCTATAATGAAAAGGACATCTTTTTTGGGTGTTAGATTTAAAAGGTCTTGTAGGTCTTCATAGAACCGTTCAACTTCAGCTTCTTCAGCGTTACTGGTTGGGGCTTCACTGACTCGATGAATGTGAGTCTGGGTGACCTCCGAGAGCTGGTGATGGATAGGGAGGCCTGGCGTGCTGCAGTTCATGAGGTCGCAAAGAGTCGGACACGACTGAGAGACTGATCTGATCTGATCTGATTAAACAGTTATTCTGTCAAAAGTTTCAAGTACCACAGGTTTCACAGGCATCTCCAGGCAGGAAAACTGTTGCTCATGACCTGTACATGGTTTCTTCAAATGGGATTTTCCTTCTCCATTCCTTCCTTATGGAACACTGTTAATAGCTGATTTTTTTTTTTTTTTCAGTTAATCTTAACATTTAAGTGCATTTGTAAGGAAGATATGTCTAGCCATTACCTACAGCTACCAAGATAATCATGATGGTATGATCACTCACCTAGAGCCAGACATCCTGGAATATGAAGTCAAGTGGGCCTTAGAAAGCATCACTACGAACAAAGCTAGTGGAGGTGATGGAATTTCAGTTGAGCTATTCCAAATCCTGAAAGATGATGCTGTGAAAGTATTGCACTCAATATGCCAGCAAATCTGGAAAACTCAGCAGTGGCCACAGGACTGGAAAAGGTCAGTTTTCATTCCAATCCCAAAGAAAGGCAATGCCAAAGAATGCTCAAACTACCGCACAACTGCACTCATCACACACGCTGTAATGCTCAAAATTCTCCAAGCCAGGCTTCAGCAATATGTGAACCGTGAACTTCCTGATGTTCAAGCTGGTTTTAGAAAAGGCAGAGGAACCAGAGATCAAATTGCCAACATCCGCTGGATCATGGAAAAAGCAAGAGAGCTCTAGAAAAACATCTATTTCTGCTTTATTGACTATGCCAAAGCCTTTGAGTGTGTGGATCACAATAAACTGTGGAAAATTCTGAAAGAGATGGGAATACCAGACCACCTGACCTGCCTCTTGAGAAACCTATATGCAGGTCAGGAGGCAACAGTTAGAAATAGACATGGAACAACAGACTGGTTCCAAATAGGAAAAGGAGTATGTCAAGGCTGTATATTGTCATCCTGCTTATTTAACTTCTATGCAGAGTACATCAGGAGAAATGCTGGGCTGGAAGAAGCACAAGCTGGAATCAAGATTGCCAGGAAAAATATCAATAAGCTCAGATATGCAGATGCTGCTGCCGCTGCTGCTAAGTCGCTTCAGTCGTGTCCGACTCTGTGCGATCCCATAGATGGCAGCCCACCAGGCTCTGCCATCCCTGGGATTCTCCAGGCAAGAACACTGGAGTGGGTTGCCATTGCCTTCTCCATTGTGTGAACGTGAAAAGTGAAAGTGAAGTCACTCAGTCGTGACTGACTCTTAGCGACCCCATGGACTGCAGCCTACCAGGCTCCTCCATCCATGGGATTTTCTAGGCAAGAGTACTGGAGTGGCTTGCCATTGGCTTCTCCGGATATGCAGATGACACCACCCTTATGGCAGAAAGTCAAGAGGAACTAGAGAGCCTCTTGATGAAAGTGAAAGAGGAGAGTGAAAAAGTTGGTTTAAAGCTCAACATTCAGAAAACAAAGATCATGGCATCTGGTCCCATCACTACATGGGAAATAGATGGAGAAACAGTGGAAACAGTGTCAGACTTTATTTTTGGGGGCTCCAAAATCACTGCAGATGGTGACTGCAGCCATGAAATTAAAAGACGCTTACTCCTTGGCAGGAAAGTTACGACCAAACTAGACAGCATATTCAAAAGCAGAGACATAACTTTGCCAACAAAGGTCCATCTAGTCAAGGCTATGGTTTTTCCAGTGGTCATGTATGGATGTGAAAGTGGGACTGTGAAGAAAGCTGAGCACCGAAGAACTGATGCTTCTGAACTGTGGTGTTGGAGAAGACTCTTGAGAGTCCCTTGGACTACAAGGAGATCCAACCAGTCCATTCTAAAGGAGATCAGTCCTGGGTGTTCATTGGAAGGACTGATGCTAAAGCTGAAATTCCAGTAGTTTGGCCACCTCATGTGAAGAGTTGACTCATTGGAAAAGACTCTGATGCTGGGAGGGATTGGGGGCAGGAGGACAAGGGACGACAGAGGATGAGATGGTTGGATAGCACCACCGACTCAATGGACGTGAGTTTGAGTGAACTCCGGGAGTTGGTGATGGACAGGGAGGCCTTGCGTGCTGCGATTCATGGGGTTGCAGAGTCAGACACGACTTGAGTGACTGAACTGAACTGAAGCTCAAGTTTTGAAAAATTCTTTTCACTGATCTGGAATTACTTTGGAACTAACTCTAAATAAATTCTTTCTGGGCTTTACAGTAATTTTAGCGTTACTACCTTCCATTAAGAATAATGATGCTAAAGTAGCAGAGTGCTATGCTGGTGGTTATACCACTAAGTGCTTCTAACTGGCTCCCAAAGGGATTTGAACAGCAAGAAGGAAACTTCTGATTAACATTTTCTCAAAAAAGAAGTGTTTGAAAATCTGCTATGATTTATCAGCAATTACATACTTCAATCTTCAACATTTTTCTAAATGTTTGTTTTAAGAAGAGTATAAGCTCATCTTTTACTAATATTTTCTGGCACTGTCAGGTAACATAAGCTTAAGAATATCTGAGGGAAAATCTTCAGGAATGTAACCACAGTAGATTTTTATAGCAAAACATCATGTTCCAAATCACTGGGACGATAAACAGAAAACAGACTGGAGAAAATATATTCAAAAGTCAGTGATTTTTCTCAGATCTTCCTTTTGATTCCTTTCTCTTTGATCTTATATATCATTCATTTTACCCAATAAGTAAAATGAATGATATATCATAAATAAATGGTATACATTAGAAAAGACCCCGATGCTGGGAAAGACTGAAGGCAGGAGGAGAAGGGGACAACAGAGGGTGAGATGGTTGGATGGCATCACCAACTCAATGAACACGAGTTTGAGCAAACTCCAGCAAATGGTAAAGGACAGGGAAGCCTTGCATGCTGCAGTCCATGGGCTGCAGAGTCAGATGTGACTGAGCAACTAAACAACAACAATAAATTATTTATTGAAATTCCCTGTACAAATGTCTTTTATTACATACATATCAAAGAAGTAAGCTGTAGAATAATCAAATCACCGTATGACTTAAATTTCATTTTACTTATCCTTTCAGAATACAGAAAATAGATCCAACATGACTTGCTTGCATCAGATCTCAGTGGAAACGGTCAAGTTCCTATTACAAATTTTCCCTTCTTTACTCAGTGGAACATTCCCATGAAGGGAGGGTCACAGACTGTGTATGAGGTTGCAGAATATAGACAGACCATCTCCTCCCCACCCCAACCCCACAATAAATTCAGAGGGCCAGAGGTGGCCATGACTTCATTGACCAGAGTCTGGTATCCACTGAGATAGTATCTACCTCCAGCTTCCAGAACAAGAACAAAAAAGGTCGAGATACCTTTTTGTGCATTTTCACCAGCAGCCAAGTTAGGTTTATAGACTTCTGTTATGTTGCAGGGATCCAAGTTAGACTTTGAGAGATTTAGACACATCAAGACTTGTCACAAGTATCTCCCAGAAGCCATTAAACACAAAAAAACCCACTAACATCCATTTGCATGGAACCAGCTCACAGCTTTGGCACCACATGGTGGCAAAGGAAGAATTTCCTAAATGATGCTTCGCAAGCAAACACACACAAACACTACAGAATCTCCTAAAGCGGTACTCTGTGCAGTTGAGACATACATATACCCAACACAGAATTATTCCTTAGTCAAATGCATCTACCAATTCTCTCTTGGTGATTCATAATAGTATACTAAATGCCCTTATGAGTCCTATAGTAAAGCAATCTGAATTAGAATCACTCTTTTGTTGGCACATCCATTAACATCCTGCAGAAGGACTGACCTAGAGAATGCCAGTCTGGGACGTGTAAGCGTAGAGCACTGTATGGGCACAGTATGAACAGGGAAGGCACCTTATGGATGGAGGTGGCACTCGTGCAGGTAGCCTAGCTTACAGCACAGCAAATATCCCCTGGAAAATACCCTAATTTTGAAAAGATTACTTTGTGGGGGTTCAGGATCCCAAATCAATGAGTTAGAGCCATGACCAAGGCAATGTTAAACTATAATAAGAATTATACTTAGGTTGATATGATTACACCAAGTACAGCCCTCCTCCCAGGAATTCAGATTGTACCCATATAACTGATATAGATACAAAGCACAGAATATTGCTACCCCCTCCGGCAGCAAAGTACCTTTCTTTTTCCAGGAAAATACGGCAATCGTACAATATACCATGGCATGTGGTTGAGCTGAGAGCATTACTGGAGTCTCCAGACCAGCAGTCTACGAGTCTAAGCTTCCTCTTGTTACTAAAATAGCCTCCACAATAATAAAAGAAAACCCACAGTCACATACAGCTAACTCCCTACCTTTTAATTATTCATGTTAATATCCTGCATTTGTAGAGTTTATACTTTACAAATACTAATCAGATCCAAGGATTACACGAACAATGGAAAGCTGCAAATAATTACCAAATCTGATTTTAAGCAATGTTTTCAACACATGCTCTCTCCAGAAACATGTAGAAACATGGTCTCTACCCTCCCTGCCACTTACAGTCTTCATCCTTAAGAGAAATCTTAGTATATAGTTATCAAGTTTTATCAAGAAAGTCAACTTAACTTTCATATACACGGCTTTTTCTCTGGCTACCTAATAGCAGTGATACTGACTGAGCGAAAAGAAGCATGGGAAAAGAAAACCAAAAGGCTCAGGTCTGCAAACAAGATGCAGTGTTTGAAAAGGGGAATCTGAAACCCTGTCCTAAGGCCCAGCCGTGCTTTTAACGAAGATAACTGCCCTCCCTCCAGTTGTACAGGGTGGTGGTACCATATGTTTCTTCCCCCAGTGACTCAGTATACCTGCCAAGAACAAGGAGTTTTAAGCCACATTACTGATGCAGTGGTTCCTCTGCCCTCCCTTGGGCCGGGGAGGGGGAGGGGACACACGAACAATACCAGTGTTCCCATTATTTAAAAGAAAAAAAAAAACATTAGCCAATGTCCGACTTTGCTAATTAAAACCAAATACCATTTCCTATCTATCCAACTAGCAAAAATCAAATTGTCTTACAATAAATCCAGTCTAAGTTAGGATATGTGACTCTTACATACCATAGGTGGAATGAGGCTGATAAAACTGTTTTTGGAGAGCAGTTTGGTGCGGGAAAATACACATACCATTTCTAGGAATACACAGAGAAACTTGTACACATGCCCAAGAAGAAGTTTATAAATGGTTATTACAGCACGATTTGTAGTAGAGACAAAGCAAAGAAAACAAAACTCTATAATCAACTTCTTTATCTGTCAGATGGGGAATAGTACACTGCAGTAAAGTCACAGTACTGAATTCTAAGCTGCAGTTAAAATAAATTATACTTATCATTTTAGAAAGTTCTTTTAAAACTTGAGGGGAAAGTACCAAGTAGCAAACTGATATATTAATATAATTTATATACATTGAAATATACACACATGGTATTTATAAATATAGATATATACATGTAGTAATACACCTGGGCTTCTCAGCTGGCATTAATGGTAAAGAATCTACCTGCCAATGCAGGGGACACAGAAGACACTGGTTTGATCCCTGGAGAAGATCCCCTAGAGTAGAAAATGGCAACCCACTCCAGTATTCTTACCTGGAAAATTCCATGGACAGAGAGGTGTGGCAGGCTACAGTCCACGGGGCCACAGAGAGTCTGACCCGACTGAGCGACTAAGCACAAGTGCACACACGTAGTAAAAGTTCAGAAACAGACTGGAAGAGTGCGTGTTATCTCCCCGAAGGGAAAGGGAGAGACGGAACAGAAGACCATGGAAGGATACACAGGAAGTTATGACATTTGCAGTAATACTTTACTTACATTTTCCCAAATTATGTATTTAAATATAAAGGAAATAATTTTAAAAAATGGTCTGGGATGGGTATATGGATATTTATTATGTAACCTTACAATCATGTATAAGGTGAAAATGCGTTGGCCAACCCAAAAAGTAGTACCTTCCTGAGTATTTTCTTAAGAACAAAGCATTGCAATTTCAAACACATTTTCATGTCCTCATTTTTGTGTGGCTGATGGGAGAGCGCTATGTGACTCACAATGCTGTTATCAAGGTAACTGTCAAGGATAGCGAGTTTCAATAAAAATATTTGCTACAGTTTCACATTCACTAGGCATCTACAGTTATTTTCAAAGGATAAACAAACTAAATGTAGAAGAAAAACTATCTTAAAATTACATAAGTAATTCTCAGCAGATATATAATTCTCAGTAATTAAAATTTTGTTTTAATTGGTTTCAAATCTCTCAAAACTTAGGAGTCTTAGCAGAGATGCTGGTTTATCAGAACTATTAAGAAAAGCCACTGAGCTAAGAAACTTTTACAAGTGACCTTTGCTACCACTCACATGCCAGCATAATAGTGCCAGCCACAGTTACGAGCATGTTTGATGCATTATGCCACTTAATCATTAATAACTCCGTGAGATAGGTGTCACCATTATCCCTGGTTTTTAGATGAAGCCAGCAGGCACAAATATAAAATTCCTTGCCTGAAGCATACACTTCAGAGGTGGCAAAACTGGCTCTGAATCCACATTACCTCCAAGAGATCATAATGACACACCTCAGATGTGAGCATTTGACATTCGAGGGGCATGCAACTGCTCAATTCAACACGTACTTTGACCTACAATCCCCAATTTAACATTTCAGAGCTGCTTCTAGGACATTAACACATGACTTGCTCATTTTACCATTCAGAACATTTGGTTTTCACCAGGGACTATTCTATCAAAGGCCTGTCACACCATTGGAAATCTGAACCACTTAGAACCCTGTGGTTCTAAGAAGGAAATCAGCATCAGGAAAAGGAAATTAGTTTTTGTCAATCTTTCAACTAATTACAGATCAATCATTCTGAATTTTGGCACCAGCACATTCTACCCCTTAACCATGCTAAGCTATGTATTGACCCAGTATCCTTCATACAGCTTCATACATGGGTGCCTGCTTTTCCCTTCCTCCCTCCAGTCAACATTCTAAAAGAATGAACACTAAGGCTTAGGGCCACACTTGTGAAAACAGACAATGCTAAATGCTACAGATTTGTCCAGGGTGAACTATCAATCACAGCCCAAGACAGTTCAGTTATTTTTTCTATTTTAAATTTCACACTAAAACATCACAGTAAAGTTTTAAGATAAAATATGTTACAGGAAGACTAAAATAGCCACATATTTAGCCAAACAATTCCCTATAACCTAGAGTCAATAATCTTGGGGCGGGGCAGCGGGAATCAAACCTAGGACACTGGAAATGACTAGGCAGACCTCCAGTGCAATGGTTCCAACAGTACTGTCAGAAGGAAGGAACTCAAATACTAAAAGCCCCGAGTTAAAGGCTTTGCTTTTTTTAACTATTTTATTGAAGTATAGTTGATTTACAATGTTGTGTTAATTTCTGCTACACAGCAAGGTGATTCGGTTATACATACATACATATTTATATACATATATATATATAAACATATATATATATATACATATATATATATATACTTTTTCATATTTTTTTCCATTATGGCTCATCATAGGATATAAAGTTTTGCTTGTGAACACATGACTTGTAACAGTATGTCCTCATTCTTTAACCTTGTTCTTTCCAAGTAATATGGCACAGATTAATGACTGCATTAACTTGGTCATGTGGCATCTATAGTTGTAATGATCAATAAGAAATGATCAAGAAATTCTCAGATAGTGCCTGAAACATCCAATTTGCTTTTCTCTTATGTATAATGCCTCAAAGAACTGTGCTGCTGACCATGAAGTCGCAGTCATCCTCTGACAGGCTTTATTTAAATCCAATGTTAGTGACCAAAAGCCCTCTTAAATCTTACCTTCTTCCTTCTTTAAAATTATATCAAAGTTCCTCCTCTCTTTTCCATTGTTGAGTTTTAATTAGAATAATACAGGCTATATGCCTTTCCACTTATTTTCTCCCTCTTTACAGGAGAGTAGATTATGATCTAAAAGCTAATACAATACATCCTCAATATTCACAGCAAAGTGGCAGAAAGTATGAGATGTTAGGAGAGGTAGAGTGGATGAGACATAGGGTGAATACCAGCTGTCACGTGATTTAACTAAAATGACTGTCCAGCAGCAATCAAGGCTCATCTGCTGGTGAGAGAACAGGAAAGTGGAACAGACCTGAGTGCTTTCACACAGCAGTCAGTAGCCCTAAATAAGAGGCCACGTGGGCAAATTCAGAGCCTGCAAAGGTGGCCCCAACTCCATAGCAAGTGCATTGCTGAAATGGTTACCCATGAGTTCCAGGCTTGAAAAGAGGCAAGGGTAAACCAAGTGAGCTGGAAGGGTACTAACAACTATAAGAACACAGAGGGTTTAGGAACCCAGAGGTTCTGCAGATGATGATGGATTTGGAAGATGTGAGTCTGTGTGTCCAGTAGAAGGATAATCTCACAGATCTGGGAAAACCTAGCACATTGTCTCCATGGGGTCAGCACACAGTCGGTGTTTGCTAAATCTGAAGCCTGTGGCTGCCTGGAGGAATCTGAGTTCATGATACCATAGATAGAGTGCTAACAAGTCCCAGCACCAACTTGCACTGCTGCCTGGCTACCTAAATGGAGGTGAAGCGAAAGCTATGAAGCAAAGCAGATGTCCAGGTCACTGCAACTTGTAGCAGTTGAGTGAAGATGATTTTGAAGTCACTGGGGTTGTGAGATAATGCTGTAAAGTTGTCTGGTGATTGGAAGTGTTGACAAGTGGCCAGTTTGGAGTTCCATTCATAATTTATGCCCAGGTTACTGTGACAGTATTCAGATGGCTAAGGATGACAGTATTCAGCTCAGTATTCAGAGCTGTAGGATAATGGATACCACCTTGGTGGCTCAGACCATAAAGAATCTGCCAGCAATGCCACGTTCAATCCCTAGGTCGGGAAGATCCCCTAGAGAAGAGAATGGCAACCTATTCCATTATCCTTGCCTGGAGAATTCCATGGACAGGGGAGCCTGGCAGGCTACAATCCATGGAGTTGCAAAGAGTAGGGAATGACTGAGGAACTAACAAGCAAAAATTAGAAGGGTTCACTCGAGTATCAGAGAAGAATCAGCAGTAACAAGTAACCAACTGGTTAAAAAAAAAAAGTGATCCTGAAACAAGTCCAGGGTAAAAACTCAGAGTGCTGAAGTTTTGAATCCAAAAGTCTCACTTGCTACTTTGCATCTATACAAGTTGCTGACACAAAGGTTTGCACCAGGACCTGTCTACTGACAAAGAACCTGTTTTTCTGGGTCTTGAGGAGGAAAAAAAAAGAAGAAAAAGGCTGACGTAGAGACAGTAAAAAGAAAGGCATAAAAGGCCATTTCAGAGGTGGCTTAATGAGATGCACCAAAATGGGTGGGAGCTCAGTAGGCACGTGACTAGGAACACACAGGACTGCTAAGTTAACAGCAGCTCTGGTCTCAGAGATGCTTCTTGATCCACAAAGCAGCAGGGAAAAATGGCAGATACTACTGGTCAAAGAACTCAGGGAGGGTTTAAGTAAACAAGGATTTGTTTCTTATGTCATTCTCTCCCCTGCCACAACTCTTTCCGATGGCAACTTACACTTTCAGTCATGATAGTGAATTTGAATAGTTCCAAAGTAAGGTAAATCTTTTAACACTTCAAACGTGGTGATAATGAGTATACCACAAACTAACAGTGAAGGACAGAGAAGCCTGGCATGCTGCAGTCCATAGGATCACAAAGAATCGGACACGACTTAGTGACTGAACAACCACCACAAATTAAAGTGAATTATTTTATAATGAGCTTTCAGCATGTCATGGAAAGATGATGGTAGAAGGTGCTTCTGGAATGGTCCAGCACTGGAATTTGCTCTAAGTCAGTCACTGCAGTATCTGCAGGCTCCCTGTCACAACTCTTAGCTGTTGGAAGAAGAAAACCAACAACAGCTCATCTCTGCATGAAGGCTAGTGGGACGATGTCTTAACACTGTCCCATCACTAGGCAGGGTGTCTCTGGCCCTTTGCCAGACTCAAAGCCAAGTCCTGGTCCCTGGAATGTTCCGAGGCCTGGACAGCTGTGCTCCCTCATTTTCTCTGGCTGGTACTGCCAGGGTACCACTCTCTAATCAGTCATGTGACAAGTATTTAGGAACCCTCAACTATGTACCAAGCCTTGTAGGTGCAGGGATACAGTGTAAACAAGACAGTTACAGTCGCTGCCTGCTCAACGTTTAGTCTAGTTGGGGAGACAGACATTAAATGACTATTTGACAAATGATCTACAATTTAAAGAGAAGGGACAAGTACCAGATCCTGCGAGAGCCTAGAACATGGGACCCTGCCTGGTCTCTTGAGGAAATGACATTAAAACTGAAGGACAAGCAGGAGTTGACCAGGTACTGAGAAGTGGAGAGGGGAGGAGAAACCCAAGTGACACCAGCAGGAGGAAGGGCACAAAGACCCACCAGCCTGTGTTTTTTTAGTAACAGCAGCTAAAACATCCAACTCATGCTTGTCATAGTTACAGCTGCCTGACTAGTGAATGAAACGACACTACCACATAGCAGTATTAAAGCAACCTAGAACCAATCTTGGTGTTGCAAACATCCATATAGGAAAAGAAAAATGGCCTGCATAACATTGGCTGCCCCACATGTAAGTGCCTATAACCTAAGTCACTGGTAGAAATCTGCCCACAAATCTAGGACATGTCCATCAAGCAATTCTCACTCACACACACACACACCATATCAGAGGAAAAATAAACAAATTTTAAGGAAAAGAATTTCCTTTTGACTGGTTTTCAAGATGGCAGAGCGCTTCTCTGGTGGCTCAGTGGTAAAGAACATGCCTGCCAATGCAGGAGATGTGGGTTTGATCCCTGCGTTGGGAAGACCCCTGGGAGAGGGAAATGGCAACCCACTCCAGTGTTTTTGCCTGGAGAATCCCATGGACAGAGGAGCCTGGAGGGCTACAGTCCATGCTGTCACAAAAGAGTCGACACGACTGAGTGACTAAACAGCAACAACAAAAAGAGGGCAGAAGACCGGTGCCACTGTTCCCTTAAAGACTAGATGCTTTCCATTCATCCAGAGAAGAAAAGGCCTACTCCCTGGGTTGTATTTGAAATAGGAAGTGATCTGACATAATGGCAATTTACTTCCCTTACTTAACATGACGAAATTACAGGGTTTTGCAACGAGCAGTCTACCTGATGAGTAACCTACCCGATCCGATGTGGTACATCTGATCCACGTGAATAAGCATGGGACAATGATCCGGTTGCATATGCCTGTGGTGGCGAAGGAACTAAAAAGGCTTTGGAGAAGAGGCAGCCCTCCTGGAAACTTTTTACAAGCAAGTTAAAAGGTAGGAGATCACACTAGAGAAACATCTTTCTCTGATGAGGGTGCCAGAAGGGATAAGCATGGTGGTCTTTCTGTGAGCCCATAAGCCATACCCCCAAGAGGACATGCTGGTAGAAGTTAACAGAAAATGTGGGGCATAGGACTACAAATTATCATTTCTGTAACTCTCATTTAATGAACCCCAATTATTTCCCAGAGAGGGTGCTAAGTACTTACGTTATTGCTCATTTTCACCACCACCTGTGAGTATCATTTTATTAATTTCTCTTTACAGCTGAGAACCTGAGGCTTGGAAATAATGAGGTTAAATAAACGTAACTTGCCTATTTTCACACTCAATGGAAACTGTGAAAATAATTTTCCTTGGTCTATACTCCTAAGCTCTATTCTTATTTCATATCCCACACTGGACCAAGGATGGTAAATTCTTCAGAATCTGGACAGCATCTGTTACAGTTCTCTCACTAACAAATCAATGCTGGGCATATGGCCTAAAAAAAAAAGGACTTGCATTTTATAGTCAGCAAAGCGATTTCCATGGTGCTCTGACAACTATTTCAAACACAGTCTATGCCCATCTGTGATACACTCTGGGCCTTTGCATCTGAGGTATAACGTGGTATGACTTGCCTTCTGAAGCTAGCAAATCTACGACCTAAACCTAACACCCCACAGAGGGTCCAATATAAACGGGGCTTCTTCTAAATGCCTACAAAAATCTGAGCATTAAGACGGACTCTCTCAAATTACCTTTGTTGCTCTGAAGGTATTCGTTTCTGCTAAAAATATGGTCAAGGTGCCTGCAAGTACCTGGAAAACTTTTGGCAGCAACAAATTAAATGCTTCTTGAGACATGCTGATGTTAGTGGAAATGGATACTCACATCAATCTTCCAATAAATAAGGTCTAAGATTTATCAGCTGGAAGAGTCTCATCAAATATGTGTTTTTAGTTTTTATGGTTGAAGCAGTCAGCTAAATTTTAGCTCCATCAATTACAGCTCTTAAAACAGGCACACATGTTTTAAACCTATTAGTTTTAGATAGGAAACAAATTCCATTACATACAGTACCTCACTGTTCAAAAAAACTTGGTTATGTACCAGTTAAATCATGTTTCCCTAGTATATAGTGATCCATCTATGCTAATTTCTACTTCTAGAACATAGGGATGCCTGAAAAACAGCTGCTGCTGCTGCTAAGTCGCTTCAGTCATGTCTGACTCTGTGTGACCCCATAGACGGCAGCCCTCCAGGCTCCCCCATCCCTGGGATTCTCCAGGCAAGAACACTGGAGTGGGTTGCCATTTCCTTCTCCAAGAAAAACAGCTACATACAGATATTTATGGAGAATCCAGTGAGTGCAAGCTATACATTAGATGTTGTGGTCCTTGTTCCTGGTATACTCTGTTCTTTTTTAAAAAATATAACTGCTTTGAATAAATATATTTAGGGTTTCTTTAACAAATACAAGATATGCCAATCAATTTGTCTAAGATGTTTCTCCTCACAATGGAGATCTTTGGTATCGCTGCTTTTCTAAACTATACTTTTGCCACACTAGCTGTAAAATTCTATGGCTAAAGCCTTTTGCCTAGTCTTCAAATGGCACAAATAAGAACACTGGGAACAGACAACGGTCCAATTCTTACAAAACAAAAGAGAAAAAGAAACGAGGACATGTGTGAGAATGATTCTAGAATGGCATTCACACGTCTTAACATATCACTTCCCTTGAAAAGAAAAAGACTCATGACTTACAAAGAGGACATTACAGTTGTTAGATCATCACCTATCCAATAGGAATATAGACAGTAAATGGTAGATTGTATTTCATTTAGAAACCTTAACTGGCAGAAATTCTATCTTTACAAGGGACAAGCTGAAAGAAGAAGAGTCACTTGCAGGCTCCATCAATACACATTTTTAACAAAATGGCATGGGGGGAAGGGGGGAAGAGGAGCTCAGTTTCTCACAACTACTGTGTCCTGATTTCAAGGAGAAATTTTTTATTTCTTTACACTCTAACCTGTGATTAGCTAACAAAAGGGGCAGAAGGGGTTAACCGAGATACTAACAAGTAGTCAACTGATTCTACCTTGTGAACACATACCTGTATTTTTTCAAAGAGAACAATGCATACCATGATGGAAAGCAACAACAGCAGAATCCTCAATATACTATTAGATAAATGCAGTGTAGCAGAGAATAATACAATGAACACATCAGATACATCCAAATGCTACACTCCTTCAAAGTAGTTACCTTGGAAGGATGATTCTAATACCGTCAACATCTTTCAGAATCCCTGTGTTAGTAAGACCTTTAAGAACCAGTGAAAATTATTTCTGAATGTTAAATCTATCTCCATTCAATAGCTTTCCCTGCATCTGCCAAGTACTTATGACATGGAGTAGACTTGGCCCTTAAGCAGCTTACAGTCTAGAGAAAGGCATGGCTGTATGCAGAGGTAATATCATTACATTATCAGCCCTTAATTTCAGTTAATATCCTTGCATTATTTGTACATACTTGTCTTCTTCTCTTAGATGGTTAAACACTTCTGAGAGCAGAAACCATGTCAGTTATCTTTGCAGCCCTTCCAATGGCCAGCAGAGTAATCTGCATAGAGTGAGCAATTAACAAATGCTGGTTTAGGGAGAAATGTTAGATTACTAAATAATCACACTGAACTCAGTCAAACTCATAAGGCACTTTGGCCTTGAAACCAATTCAGTCACTGCAATACCTAAACAATCTCTCCTAAGCAAGTTATACAGGCAGCATTACATGGAGGCTGGGGTTCTGAGGTGTAAGAGCAATAGCATAAGTCCAGCTCATTCCCAATTACTAAGTGCTATACATCAATAATAAGCAGGCATGTAAAACATTCATATTGCTATTGATTATATGAGAGATATTATATGAGAGATATTAAAGGAGAGAAATCCCTCCTTTAATAGTTGATCTAGTCTACCAGCTAACCAAACTATAGTATGACCCTATCAGGTAATTTTGAAGGTACTACTGGGAGTCCAGATGGTAATCGACATGTTCATCCGTATTGATGAACTGGACAGGTGCTACTGCCATTAACCCAGGGTAATCCCAAACAGAAACATTCAGCTTATTCAGTTTAGATAGCAAGCTTCTCTATTCCTGGTAATGATACAAAGATACTAAGCATTGAAAACCAGGTTGGAACATGGTTGGGTGATTAGATCATGAAAGCGGGGGAAAAAAAAAAAAACCACAAAGTTTTTGATTGCTTATCTTAATGGTTAGACTAAAAGATAAACTGAATGTTATCCTGCTGTGCTGTTTTGGAAATAATATAGAAAACAGGAGTTCATTAAAATGGCATAGGAAATGAGCAACTGGTAAGAATAATATACAGAGCAGGCAATAACATTTAAATGGAGAAGGAAAAATGAAGTTATCTATAAATCCAGGTTAATGTGCTACTCTGCAGAGAACAGACTGTCTGCTCCCTGCTGCCCTTCTTAATAACACATTTATTTCAGGATCAACCAAATCTGGTACCAGGAAGCAACAAGCATGGACAAAGAGGACAAATTCACAAAGTCATAGCTCTATGGACTAGAACTGCATTGTCTAGTAAAGTAGCCGCTAGCCACACACGACCATCTTTAAATTTAACTAAAAATTAATAAAATTTTAAAAATCAGTTTGCCAGCTGTAACAGCCATATTGCAAGTGCTCTTTGCCACATATGGCTAGTGGTTTATCATACTGGACAGTGCAGACAATATTTCCATCATTGTCCTCCTGATGGACAAAGCTAGACTTAAAAGTGAACATTCCTACTGCTCCTATAGACCTGATGACAAATTAAGAATCGAATAGTCTTACCCATCAAGAATTTCAGACACCCCCAAGATGCCTGATCTGCTTATTTTACTGAATGTATCGTAAATTAGAGACATTCTGGGATATACAGAAAGTCTGGACATCCTTATCAGCATAGGCTTTTCCCCCCTCATCTTTCACCCTCCCCTCTGCCCTTGGTGTGGGGGAAGGTAGAAAAAACAGAATAGTAGGGGATCAGAAACTCCTCAATTTAAGTCTCTTGCCCAAGAAGTTGCACAAATTGCCAAAAGCAAATCGATTTTAAGAAGAACCTCCGTCCCTCAGCCCTCTTTCCTTTTAAATAAAATCCTAGAGGCAACTGAAAAGAACAGGAGACAGAAAGGAAATTCAAGAAAATTACTAAGGACAAAATGGATGATGATCCTAAATTACTGTTCTAGGACACACAGGGGAAAAGTGTCACAAATCAACAACAACCTCTCCAAAAATACACAGTGGCCACAATTCAAGAAATCCACATCAATTTTTTAAAGCTACCAAATGCCAGAAGGCCAAATGATTTGATACCAAAAATTTAAAAAGGATTGAGTTTTCATGAAGATCTAGTTCATGGGCAAATAAAAGAATCACCTTAGTCACCTTCTAGTCACACAGCATCAGATACCTGAAGACAGTTGGTCCTCAGGCAGAAACGAAGTCTGACAGTGAAACGATTTCAACTGCAGTAATAAGACTCTGCTTATTAGGACTTCCCTGTATAGCCTTTTAAAGATGAGATTAAAACATACTTTTTGGTTTAGAGACTTTACATTATATTTCCTAAAAGCAAAGAGATTGATTCCAGCACCAGGAGAGAAAGAGCCAGCTGTCTTCAGACAGTGGCTTCTATGTAAACACTCATTCTGTCACTGCTCAAATATTTCCTTGCTCCTTTGCTATGCTACAGCTCTGAGACACGCTGAGCAAAATGTGATCTCTCAGTGACAACAATTTGAACACAAGCTAAAATGTAATCAGAACATAGGAAACCAAAACTGATCACCGATCAGCTTAATAGCTCATCTGTGTGTAGGAAGGGGGCGTTGCAAGAATGATACTAGAAAACATAAGCCTTGAAGTTCTGCTTCAAAAATGCACTATGTTGCTGTCTGAATGGTGACTGCAGGCCCAGAACAGTGGCCATGAGACAGCACTAAAGATGATGCAGTACTTGGGATGAAAGAAGTTGCTCCATTTCATCCTGATGAACGGACAGCACAAGAACTGGTCCTCTCTTTCCATATCCAGCACATTTCAACCTCTATTCAGATGCAGCAGAGTTGCCATCAGAAGTTATAAAACCTCAGGGTCTCCTCCCTGCTCCCCAGCCTTGCCTCCCACAGTCCTGTTCGGTGTTTGATTTCCTCCTCTCAGCACTTCAAACTAGAAAAGGAAGTGACAGCTTGACCCTCTGCCCATGGAAATGCTGCACTCTTGGGTCACTCAATCCAACTCATCTCTGTCAAGGAGAAAATCGCCCGATGCACCTACAGAAGGCGGAGAGCTATTCATTTTAACCTTGAGAACTCACATTCCCTCCTCTTGATGAGGACAGTCACTGGTGACTATTTAAGCGAGCAGGTGAAGATTAAAGCTATCTAGGCCCAGAAAGCACCTTGAGTCAAGTAGGCATCTGATCTGAAACCTACCCAATCTGCAAAAATCTGTTCTCTCTTTCAGACACACAGAATGTGTAAACATAACCAGCGAACTGTGCTGGCAGGTCACCAGCACTCCACACAGCGTGCACTAGAGTCCAGTTGATAAGAGTGCTGTAGGGAGTGTGGGAAATGGGGGGCTGGTCTGGCTCTGACCACAGGGTAGGGCTGATGCATACCTTTTGGTCTTCTGGAATGTCCATTCTTCTGCTGCTCATCTTCCTCATTAATGGTGAATAAACCAAGGGGGACTGGCCTTGCATGGGTCTTCTTCAGTCTCTCTTGTCGGAGAGCTGTAGCTGATCCAGGCATACCGCTGCGACTTGTTTTTTAATTATCAGTATATCCAAAGTATATGCTTATATAATTGCAGCTCCCAGCAAGCTGCTAGTTTCTAAGCTGCCGGTTCATTTGAGCACTTGTAATAGATCCCCTATGGGGAAATAGTGTGCAAACAGCTGACAGATACTACCAGCCTCCTGGCAACTGAGGCCCTGCGGTTCCCCCTCACCTAGCAGCGCCCCCTCCCCTTCGAGCCCCCTCCCACTTACTCCTCACAGGCACGTGTGCTGGCTCAAGCTCGCTCACTCACACACCCATACCCACACCCACACCCTCCCACTCTCTCCTTCCAGAAAAGCCCTGTGAAAGGCACGCAGGGGCGAATGCTTCTCTCCACTGCCTAACCTGCTCAGTCAGATCCCAGCTTCTCCTTCCCGCTCGGCACCTTTTCCCAGTCTTCTTCCTGCTACCACACAGAAAATATTCAGCACTCAGCACAGAAGGGGAAGTAGGAGATGCTGCCGTGAACAGTTGCCCTGACAACCCTGACATATCCTAATCGAGGAGGGCTGGGAGCGGCTCCATCTTCCCGGTGGAGCGGCAGCAGCCAGCCTGCTGGGATGCTGGTCCTGGGAGCTCGCCAGCAGAGGGTTACAGCTCGAGGAGGCGAGGCCGCCCAGCCGCTGGGCAGCTCCCTCTCCCTCGCAGCGGCAGGAGCAGCAGGAGGGGAGGAGAAATGTCATTCTGCTTGCACAGGCAGCAGTGGACTCCCTAGCTGGGGAAAGGGGCTGAAGGTGAGACTGCTTTTGCTTCTTTGGGGAATCAGGTTTTCCATCGTAACAATGTTTGTGAGCCCCTGGATGAATGAAGGCTTGGCTGGTACCCTCCAGCTCACTTTACACTCGGTAACACATACCAGTTTCCCTGACACTCTGAAGACCCCAGAGTCTGTTTAAGTGCAGGCTTGGTGGTACCTGTCATGAGGACTAGCCTGGCCATGTCCCTGAGACTCTCCACTGATGACAGGCAGGGGAGAACTCTGGGACCACAATCTGAAATACTGCTTCTGCAGGTCATGCTGAAGTGTTACAAATGAGACACTACGATCCTCCAATGGGCAAAAAGCTGCCTTTATTATATCCAGCAAATTCCCCCCAATTCCCACTGCTCTGGGCAACTCCTTACCGGCAGGCCTGAGCAATTCCCAACACTTGACCCAATTTTAGCTCTTTTTTGGACTGATTTCTCCAAAGCACACAATCATGTGATTATTGTTTTCTCCTGAAATCATCTCTCTCATTTTATGAGACTCTCCATTTCTAGGCTGCCTAAAATTTATGCTGTGTGCAAGAAAACCTAAATATACAATAAATGATATTAAAAATGTCAAACTCCAAATCTTTTGTTTCTGCCTTTTAATCAAATTCAAGTTGGCTTAGAAAGTCTGTAGCCATCCTCCCGCCCCCCAGCCTACTCTCTTACTTTTTTCTCAATCCCTAAACTTACTATGGACTTCCCTGGTGGCTCAGTGGTAAAGAATTCGTCTATCAATGCAGGTGACTCAAGATATACAGGTTTGATCCGTGGGTCGAGAAGATCCCCTGGAGAAGGAAATGGCAACCCACTCCAGTATTCTTGCCTGGGAAAACCCATGGACAGAGGAGTTTGATAGGCTATAGTCCACAGAGTCACAAAGAGTCAAACATGATTTAGCAACTAAACAACAAACTCACTTATCTAAGAGGGACCCAGGGGTACTAAGGTAAGGAAGACATCCTATCTAAATCCTTGACATGGCAGAGTAACTTCAGACAATTCACTGCCCTCTTGGTACTTCAGTTTTTTCTATAAAATTGGGTTGATGACATCATCTGTCTCATAGGATTAGGGACAAGGTTTAAATATTGCTGGTGCCAGCATAAAAAAGTGCTTAATAAATATCAGCTGCTTTAATTATATTTTATAATACGTTTTTATAACTAGTTCACTTTTGCTTCATAGTTATTTAAGGTGTTTTCAACTGTCAACTGCATCTAGGAATACTTTTGCTATTTATTTACTTATAGTGCCCAGCCTTGGAGAAGGCAATGGCACCCCACTCCAGTACTTTTGCCTGGAAAATCCCATGGACCGAGGAGCCTGGTAGGCTGCAGTCCATGGTGTCGCTAGAGTCGGACACGACTGAAGCGACTTAGCAGCAGCAGCAGCAGCAGCAGCAGCCCAGCCTAGGGCTGGAAATGTACTAAATGGTTAGCAAATGCTTGCTGGAAAAAAAACAACAGATAAATCTTCAGAAATCTTTCCCTCCAAAGGCAGGGAGATTTAATTAACGCATTTTGATTTGTGGCTTAGAGAAATGTAGGAAGTTTTAGATATGGGGTTTATTTAAAATCATGTCAACCTGTGACATAGGCATTTGGACAAAAATGAGCTGAATGGGTCTCAGAAAGCATCTGAATCAGCATCATTTTACATTCAAGGAAGCCCAGGCCCATGAAATGAAGTTCCTTGCACAAGTCAAATGTTACTTGGCAGCAAGTCTATGATGAAAATTTAGATACCCTTCTTCCTACTTCAATCTTCCTTCATTAATCAGATGATTAATAAACACAGGCCAATTATCATATAAACATACCTGAAATATTTTCAAATCTATTTTAGTTCCTTCTAGAGAATCAGGCTGGAGAAGGCAATGGCACCCCACTCCAGTACTTCTGCCTGGAAAATCCCATGGGTGGAGGAGCCTCGAAGGCTGCAGTCCATGGGGTCGCTGAGGATCGGACACGACTGAGTGACTTCACTTTCGCTTTTCACTTTCATGCATTGGAGAAGGAAATGGCAACCCACTCCAGTGTTCTTGCCTGGAGAATCCCAGGGACGGGTGAGCCTGGTGGGCTGCTGTCTATGGGGTCACACAGAGTCGGACACGACTGAAGTGACTTAGCAGCAGTAGCAGCAGCAGAGAATCAGGCCAGTACTTACAAAAGCAACATACACACAAAGTATAGTTGAAACTACCTTTTGGAAGAGAAAATGAACATCAATGTCTTGGGCAAATGACAGATTTCATTCAGAACATATTCCTCACTCAAATATAGCTAACCACTGAGTTTAATAAAAGTACTGCTGCTGCTGCTGTGTCACTTCAGTCGTGTCCGACTCTGTGCGACCCCACAGACGGAAGCTCACCAGGCTCCCCCGCCCCTGGGATTCTCCAGGCAAGAATACTGGAGTGGGTTGCCATTTCCTTCTCCAATGCATGAAAGTGAAAAAAGTGAAAGCGAAGTTGCTCAGTCGTGTCCGACTCTTAGCGACCCCATGGACTGGAGCCTACCAGGCTCCTCCGTCCATGGGATTTTCCAGGCAAAAGTACTGGGGTGGGGTGCCATTGCCTTCCCCGAATAAAAGTACTACTGAAAGAAGAAAAAGGGATCTTCTCCACCTAGAAGGACAACAAAAAACTTTTACTAAGAGTGGTTTTTGACCTCTGCAGAAGGTGTCCCTTCCATTACTTTCAGGGATGGTCTCAATCATTTTATGGGAGAAATGCAACAACAAAGCAAATACTATATGGCATTTAAGTTGTCCACACAAGATTACAAATTTCAGGAAGGAGTCCTCCTTGACGTCTGTGGCTGCACTCAAGGTTCCCAGCAGAATGAAGGTCCTGGGGAAGAGAGATCACAGGACAGCCCAGCTTCAACACTCAACCCAGGCAATCACAAGTCTTCCTCTTCTGTGAACTTCACTGCAATACCCCTCAGCAAGGGAGACGGAACTGTTCCTGCTCTAGCCTAAGGGGTCTCCTGGAAAATTTCGATTTGTCTCAAAATGTGAAAACCACTAAAATGGCTGTTTTGTTTTGCTTTGTTTTTAAAAGAATACAAGTTACACTTAAAATCATTTTTTTGGGGGGGGGGGGCGGGTGGAAATGAGAGCCTACTGAAGGAGGTCAGAGATTGCCACCATCACTCAGCTCATAAGGCAGTGTGGTCTCAAGTATAGGAATATAATAAGAACCCAACAGCTGGCAACATGTTCACCTTCCTGTCTGACACTGTGCCAGGTGCGTTAGATATGTTATCTTGAAAGTCAACGTGTTAGTTGCTCTTTGGGACCCCATGGACTATAGCCTGCCAGGCTCCTCTGTCCATGGGAATCTCCAGGCAAGCATACTGGACTGGGTTCCCTTCTCCAGGAGATCTTCCTGACCCAGGGGTTGGTCTTGGTTCTCCCACATTGCAGACAGATTCTTCACTATCTGAGCCAACAGGGAAGCCTCAAAATATTTATTTAGCTGCACTGGGTCTTAGTTGTGGCTTGTGGGCTCTAGTTCCCTGACCAGGGATCGAACCTGGGCTCCCTGCATTGGGAGAGCAGAGTCTTAACCACTGGATCATCAGGGAAGTCCACAAAGTGAAAGGTGCCAGGCTCCTCTGACAATGGGATTGTTCAGGCAAGAATACTGGAGTGGGTTGTCATTCCCTTCTCCAGAGGATCTTCCTGAGCCCAGGATCGAGCCTGGGTCCTCTGTATTGCAGGTGGATTCTTTACCATCTGAGCCACCAAGAAAGCCCATGTTATCTTGGTTAGTTACAGCGGCCCTGAGAGACAGGAGTTGTCACTTGACAGATCAGGAAACAGAGGCTCAGAGAGGTTCAAGTGACACAGCTAGTTAAATCACTGAGTCAGAATTAGACTCAGGCCCATCGGCTCTAAAGCCAAGAAGCTTTTATCGTGCTGCCCTGTGGATCCTGACTCGAAAACCACCACATCACAGTCACAGCTGTGACCAGTCACAGGAAAGCAAACCATTCAAGATCAAATAATTATAATAAAGTATTTTTTCCTACCCATGAAGTACACATTTGTTACCTCATTTAAGACATATGAATACACTTGAGATTAGTTTCCTAAATACTCAGACCCAGCTTTTTACAGATACAGAGGTTTAAGTTATGCAACTGCAGGACTGCCCTGGCTCAATCCTTGAAGGGGCAGAGCCTGAGGCTATAATCTTTTCCTTTTTACACTCTGACCCAAAATAAAAGCAAATGTGAAAAGGGGAAGAGTGGGACCTTAAATTAATATTCCCAGAATTAAAAGGAATACTACTCTGAATTTTACTGTTCTCAGCACTAATAAGCATTTTTAATTCAACATGTCACGATTGTCCTTGCCTGTCGCCTGCAGATACAGGAGCTTCATTCAGTTCCCATGGAATGTGGGCATGTAGACTTCCAAGAATCAATCAGGTTGTACAAGTGCTTTGTTTAAACTATTAAAATAGTAAGTGATGTAGTAACAGAGACTCCGTACAAATGAGACTGCTGCTGCTACTGCAAAGTCACTTCAGTTGTGTCCGACTCTAACTGGTACAAAAGGGTAGATTTTACAACTAGCCTGGCTTTGTACAGAGAAAAAAATATTAGCAGAAAAATCACCAAATGTACTGAAAAATCATAGGTGGAAATGGTACCACTCATCATTGCTATGAACCAAACAGGCCAATAGGCCCTTGAGCAACTGCTGTTCTCACCCCATTCCCACAGTACACAATGAACTTATGTCTGTTTGTCTTTCTACCCTGGCTGCCTGGCTGGCACCAAACCATGAGCATGAAACAGAGTTAAACCTGCTGATCTGCAGGAGAGTTAGCTCAAGACTTGGGCCTCGTTGTCGAGATGTTATATAAGAGACTAAACACATGTACGCACACGCATCCCACACATACCCTTCAGGCTGCTGTTCATATTTATGCTACCCAAGCTTTTGTGACCACAAAACTGGAAAACAGCGATAGTTCCTGAGTGAATCTAAGAATTTCCTCTTGCAAAGAGAAATCTGCTTCATCAGTGAGAAAGCATACCTAGATTTTCCTTTCTGAAAGCCTAGTGAGCTTTACAAAAACGTTATAGAAATGGTAAAGGGGCTGATTTGCACTAATCAAGGACTGTAGCTGAAAACAAAAATCACTACTGCTGGATCACATGACCAGTCACTGGTAAATTACAGTTCTATATCCATATAAGTTACTTTCCAGTGGGGCCCAGAGTGCCAAAATTCTTTCCCACATTTCTATATTTACAGAGACTATTAATTCTTCAAAACTACTACATTTCAGTAATCTTTTAAATACTTTATGCATCTCCCCAAAGCAAGCTGCAATTTACTGCAAGCAGGAGCTTTAGAAATCCATATTTTAATGTAATTAAAAAAATCTTACCTGGTTTGAAAATGACAAAGCCAGCATAGGTGGATGCAAAGTCAAATCAACTCCTAGGGATCAAAAGGTCCCAGATGGTTCTCTGCCATCCCCTTCCTTGAAGTTAAAACGCTTCCTTACAGTTTCCCAGAATGAGGCTACTTCCTGGTGGCATACGTGGCCATAAAGGCACAACGTTGTGCCACCTTGCAGCATTAGGCTGAGCTGGACAAGGAAATACTGCACAAAGGCAGACTGATGCTATGAAAGGAAAATAAAGTAGGTTTGCTTTGATCTTCCTTACCACCTATTGTTAACAGGTTTATAAGAAAAAGGGCTTCCCTGATAGCTCAGTTGGTAAGGAATCCATCTGCAACGCAGGAGACCCTGGTTCGATTCCTGGGTCAAGAAGATCCCCTGGAGAAGGGATAGGCTACCCACTCCAGTATTCTGGCCTAGAGAATTCCACAGACTATATAGTCCATGGGGTCGCAAAGAGTGGAACATGACTGAGCAACTTTCACTTATAAGAAAAACAGTAAATACTACCCTGGTAGTTACGTGCCATCAATCAAGGAGTACCAGGTTCCTGCCATGCCTTTTGTAACATTTCTATAAATCTTTGCTGCATGAACACTTCATGGTGCTAGCAAAGTCCACTTTCCCTTGTCTGCTCTGTCATAAACAAATGTAAAACCCTGAGGGATCACTTATCTGATCGTAAGGTACAGATACTAAGTTTTCTTTAAAACCCTTTTCTAAACATTAGATATCACTAGCTAAGTTGCAAATGTTATAAAACACCACATTAAACTTTAACCCAGTACCATATGCTAGAGAACCTTTAGGCTTTCCTGTTCATTATTCTCAGTGGTAATACTTTATTAATATACATCACACGGGCTTCTGAATTCCTTGACCAAAAGTTAAAATGCTCATGAAAGGTCCTTTCCTTTAATGACAACAGTCTGATGAGCTTAGATAACCAATTTTAGAGATTAAAAAATGAGGCAAAGAAATCAATCATTGGATTCAATAGAAGAATGAGACAGATGGCCAGAGCAGTGTTTCTAAAAATCACCTAATCCATCACTGCTCTATGAGCAAGTTACATGTTTAATTTTTGAACCATACAATTAGAAAGATAAGAAAACTAAGAAACAGGCTCCTCATTTTTAGGAGTTTTGGTAAAACAAAGATGCAAGATGAGGTGCTCTGGCAGATGACACTGGAGGGCAGGCAGGTGCCAAGTCATATAATTGTTCTCCCAAACAAGGACAGGGGCATCACTGAGGAGTGGTAATGACTAAATGTGTGATTCAGATGGGCCAGTCTGGCAGCTGTGCTTGGATGGGTAGGAAGGAACAAGGAGTGAGACTTAAGAAAATCTTGTCACATAATAACTTTGTCCAAGTGAAGAAGAGGGATCTCAAGCGGTGGCTGGGAGGAGAGAAAGCAAAAGACAGAAATACAAGAGTCACTCATTTACTTTTTTATACAGGCATTCCCTGGCATGTGGAAGACTTATGCATGGGAGTGAGCATGGGTACACCAATAGTCCAAATAACAGCTGAGAGGTAGGTAGTAGGAAGAAAAGGTTAATGTTTTTATGAAAGATGTAGATGAGAATGAGGGTTTTATATCTCCATAAAAAACAAAGCTGAATGATGGTTCAAATCGACCAAAATGGTCAACGGTTTGAAATAATGGACTGTAGCTAAAAAGACGGGTTTAGTTGTGATACATATGAACATCTCTTCTTGTACTAAAAAGGAACAACTGCACAGGTACAAAATGAAGACCTACCCCAGCTTCAGCAGACACAAGGAAGGAAGGCCCTCAGACAGTAAGCTTCCTACATTTCAGTGTGAGGAGGCAGTGACCATCCTGACCGCATCACGTGGCAGCAGCACACAGCCAGCGTGCTGGGTCAGGGGAGCAAGCCTTCTCCATTTCCTGGTCCTCAGATCACATGGTCTGAGCTCGATATTTCAAATGGGATGAGAAATAAGAACGTATTCAGAAAAGAAGCTAAGATTTATAAAGATTCAAGCCTGTAACATAGGAGGATCATTGGGAAAAAAAGTACATTTACTCTGGAGAAAATAGGACTCTGGAGGAATAAAAGGAATGGATTTAAAGGCGAACTTTAGTGTAGTTTAAGCACACAGACTGAGGTTGGGTGATTGGAAGTTACCAAACGTAACGATCTGGGCCTTCCATCATCAAGGACACTGAAAGTTACCAAATGTAATGATCTGGGCCTTCCATCATCAAGGACAGTCGTGCACAAACACTGATCCGTGGTGATATGTTGGGCTAATGCATGGTACACAGGTTGGAGTTTCAGACTCTAGAGTCCCTTCTGATCCTGCCATTCCGTGACCTGACGAAAATGGAAACTCAAGCTATATCCTCAGGGAAAACAGTCAGGTAGAGAGAAAAAGCCCAAGAGAGGTTCAAATTACCCTCTTCCTTGCTGTCACTGACTCTCCACACTTAAACTTCTCAGGGCTTCACTCTGTAGGCAGCTCTGCAGCCGTATTGCTTTACTCATTCAACTGATGCCCCCCAGAGGTTTCAGACTTAAAGCTAAATAATGAAAACAATGGAAGCCTCCCTCAGTGGGTGTTCGGAGAGCAGAGGCCGGTGCTATGATTCCTGCACCTGCAGCTCGCAGACCTCCCTCTTCTCTCATTCACCCACAACTTACTGAAAGCTACTGGGTGAAAACCTCTAGGGAAGGGGGCGTAAAGGTGAATAAGACAAACAAGTCTTCCTTTCACAACACAATTTATTACAGATGGCTCACCGCGGCTGTGCGACTTGAGAGATGAGATCTAAAGGTTTGTGAGTGAAAAAGCAATAAATATAAGTCAATTCAGTTTAGTACTTTATGGACATTTTCAGGTGACAGTCCTATGTCTTTAGGCTAGTAAGGAACAGACAGCTCAAGAACAATGTGTTTCAGACTCTGAAACCTACCACACCAATCCTTACCCACTGCTGCTCTTTCCAATTCTCCTAAAACAAAAACTGACATCAATTGGGATTTTTTTTTTTTCCAATTTAGGAAGGTTTAATATCCTTTTTTAACCTTAAGATTAAAATTTTCTCTCAAAAAGTAATTTAAGTGTTTTGCATAATTTTAGAGGTAAACCTTTGGTTTTCTTTCTGTGGGTCAACGTATCAGTCAGGGTTCGGTTCTGTTTCTTTGGAGAAAAATATAATACGTAAAATATATATGCTAAGTCACTTCAGTGGTGTCTGACTCTCTGCGACCCTATGGGCTGTAGCCCACCAGGCTCCTCTGTCCATGGGATTTCCCAAGCAAGAATACTGGAGTGTGTTGCCATTTCCTTCTCCAAAATATATATAAAGAGATTGTTTTAAGGAAAAATAGCTGCTGCAGTTGTGGAGGCTGGCAAGTTCAAAACTGTAGGGAAGGCCAGCAGGCTGAAACTCAAGCATCACTCGTATGTTACAGCCTTGAGGCAAAATTCTTCCTTCTCTGGAAAACCTCAGTTTTCACTCTGATTGCCTTCAATGATTGGATCAGACCGTCTAGATTATCGAGGGTAAGCTTCTTGATAAAGGAGGACATATTTAAAGTCAACTGACTGTAAATGTTCATCATATCTGCAAAACACCTTCACAGCAACACCTACTCCAATGTTTGACCAAACTGGGCCCTGCAGCCTGGTCAGGTGACCCATAAAGTTAACCATCTCAGTCAGTGACCCCGAGATGAAGACCTTATTCCCACATTGAAATAAAGCATGTCAGAGGTCTACGTGTCAATGATCATAACCTTCATTGAATAGGCTGGATACTATCTACTCAAATCATTTCCAGTATTGCAATGCTCTATGAAAATAGTATTCATAAACTGGACACCTCAGAATAGATTAAATCCCCCTATATTTTCACTGATGATTTTTCACCGAGAATTCAATACAGGTTGGCTTCAAAGCATCAAATAAATCCTTTTTTATCATTATAAGAACAAAACAGCCTGGTTGTATAAAAATTAAATGGTCTATAAAGTACAGATATGAAACTTAAAGAAATGCCTTACAAATAGCTGTGAAAAGAAGAGAAGCGAAAAGCAAAGGAGAAAAGGAAAGATATAAGCATCTGAATGCAGAGTTCCAAAGAATAGCAAGAAGAGATAAGAAAGCCTTCCTCAGCGATCAATGCAAAGAAATAGAGGAAAACAACAGAATGGGAAAGACTAGAGATCTCTTCAAGAAAATCAGAGATACCAGGGGAACATTTCATGCAAAGATGGGCTCGATAAAGGACAGAAATGGTATGGACCTAACAGAAGCAGAAGATATTAAGAAGAATATGGCAAGAATACACAGAAGAACTGTTCAAAAATGATCTTCACAACACAGATAATCATGATGATGTGATCACTGACCTAGAGGCAGACATCCTGGAATGTGAAGTCAAGTGGGCCTTACAAAGCCTCACTATGAACAAAGCTGGTAGAGGTGATGGAATTCCAGTTGAGCTATTTCAAGTTCTGAAAGATGATGCTGTGAAAGTGCTGCACTCAATATGCCAGCAACTTTGGAAAACTCAGCAGTGGCCACAAGACTAGAAAAGGTCAGTTTTCATTCCAATCCCAAAGAAAGGCAATGCCAAAGAATGCTCAAACTACAGCACAATTGCACTCATCTCACACACTAGTAAAGTAATGCTCAAAATTCTCCAAGCCAGGCTTCCGCAATATGTGAACCATGAACTTCCTGATGTTCAAGCTGGTTTTAGAAACGGCAGAGGAACCAGAGATCAAATTGCCAGCATCCGCTGGATCATGGAAAAAGCAAGAGAGTTCCAGAAAAACATCTATTTCTGCTTTATTGACTATGCCAAAGCCTTTGACGGTGTGGATCACAATAAACTGTGGAAAATTCTGAAAGAGATGGGAATACCAGACCACCTGACCTGCCTCTTGAGAAATCTGCATGCAGGTCAGGAAGCAACAGTTAGAACTGGACATGGAACAACAGACTGGTTCCAAATAGGAAAAGGAGTACGTCAAGGCTGTATATTGTCACCCTGCTTATTTAACTTCTGTGCAGAGTACATCATGAGAAACGCTGGACTGGAAGAAACACAAGCTGGAATCAAGATTGCCAGGAGAAATATCAATAAGCTCAGATATGCAGATGACACCACCCTTATGGCAGAAAGTAAAGAGGAACTAAAAAGCCTCTTGATGAAAGTGAAAGTGGAGAGTGAAAAAGTTGGCTTAATGCTCAACATTCAGAAAACGAAGATCATGGCATCCAGTCCCATCACTTCATGGGAAATAGATGGGGAAACAGTGGAAACTGTCAGACTTTATTTGTTTGGGCTCCAAAATCACTGCAGATTGTGACTTCAGCATGAAATTAAAAGACGCTTACTCCTTGGAAGAAAAGTTATGACCAACCTAGACAGCATATTCAAAAGCAGAGACATTACTTTGCCAACAAAGGTCTGTCTAGTCTAGGCTAGATCTGGCAGATGGTGACTGCAGCCATGAAATTAAAAGATGCTTACTCCTTGGAAGGAAAGTTATGACCAACCTAGATAGCATATTCAAAAGCAGAGACATCATTTTTCCAACAAAGGTTCGCCTAGTCAAGGCTATGGTCTTTCCTGTGGTCATGTATGGATGTGAGAGCTGGACTGTGAAGAAGGCTGAGCGCCAAAGAATTGATGCTTTTGAACTGTGGTGTTGGAGAAGACTCTTGAGAGTCCCTTGGACTGCAAGGAGATCCAACCAGTCCATTCTGAAGGAGATCAGCCCTCGGATTTCTTTGGAAGGAATGATGCTAAAGCTGAAACTCCAGTATTTTGGCCACCTCATGCAAAGAGTTAACTCATTGGAGAAGACTCTGATGTTGGGAGGGATTGGGGGCAGGAGGAGAAGGGGACGACAGAGGATGAGATGGCTGAATGGCATCACTGACTTGATGGATGTGAGTCTGAGTGACCCCCGGGAGTTGGTGATGGACAGGGAGGCCTGGTGTGCTGCGATTCATGGGGTCGCAAAGAGTTGGACACGACTGAGCGACTGATCTGATCTGATCTGAGTCTAGGCTATGGTTTCTCCTGTGGTCATGTATGGATGTGAGAGCTGGACTGTGAAGAAGGCTGAGCACCGAAGAATTGATGCTTTTGAACTGTGGTGTTGGAGAAGACTCTTGAGACTCCCTTGGACTGCAAGGAGATCCAACCAGTCCATTCTGAAGGAGATCAGCCCTGGGTGTTCTTTGAAAGGAATGATGCTGAAGCTGAAACTCCAATACTTTGGCCACCTCATTTGAAAAGTTGATTCATTTGAAAAGACTGATGCTGGGAGGTGTTGGAGGTAGGAGGAGAAGGGGATGGCAGAGGATGAGATGGCTGGATGGCATCACCAACTCAATGGATGTGAGTTTGGGTGAACTCCGGGAGTTGGTTTTGGACAGGGAGGCCTGGCGTGCTGCAATTCATGGGGTCGCAAAGAGTCGGACACGACTGAGCAACTGAACTGAACTGAACGGTATGTAGATATATATGGAAGGAGAGAGAATGAAATAAAGCACATTTTTCAGGAGAAGACACAGTGTGCATGAAGATTTAAGGGACTAAACTTTACATAGTTATTGATTTATTTGTTAACTAGAGCCAACTCTGAGCAAAGATGAATTATACAATTCTCTGGCACAGTTCTGAAATCAACCAAGTGGAAGGAAGTGACTAACAAATGCTAAAGTATAAAGTGCTGGTGGGCAAGTTTGAGGTTTGGTCATTTTTATTCAGTTGAAGTCTCCCAGTGAAAGGATTAGCAGATCCATTGTAACTGTTTGCAACCAACCAGGAGCCTAAATCTAAATTATACAGGTACGAACTTCCCTGGTGATCTAGTGGTTAAGACTTTACCTTCCAATGCAGGGGGTACAGGTTCGTTCTCTGGTCAGGGAGCAAAGATTCCACATGCCTCAGGGCCAAAAAACCCAAAGATTAAAAAAAAAAAAAAAAGGCAATATTATAATAAAGTCAATAAAGCCTTTAAAAATGGTCCAAATCTTTAAAAATAAATAAATTAAACAGGTAAGAGAGACGTATACTTGGGTTAAATAGCCAGCCCAGAAGCTTTCAAAATTTGCAAGTGCTAAATAAAAAATGTCCCTAATGCATCAAAGTGTGTGAAATGTCCCTAGTGCATCAAAGTGTGTGTTAGTCACTGAGTCGTGTCCAACTCTTTGTGACCTTGTGGACTGTAGCCTGCCAAGAATTTCTCTGTCCATGGGATTCTCCAAGCAAGAATACTGGAGTAGGTTGCCATTTCCTTCTCCAGGGGATTTCCTGACCCGGGGATAGAAACCGGGTCTCCTATATTGCAGGCGGATTCTTTACCATCTGAGCCACCAGGGAAACCCAATGCATCAGTAATCACTTTAAAAAAAAAAAGATATGAAGTACTTCCATGTAGATATTACTAGCAACCCAGTTTGTCTTTTGATAAACAGTTTCTTTTTGTCTTGCCTAACTTAGGGCCATTAAGATTTCAGGTGGCTCTTACATAGAAATAAACAACATCTCAGAAGGATGGATGAGTTGATAAGGATACTCAAGGCACCCCAAAACCTCATCTCTAAAACCTTTTACCTTACACGTCCGTGTTCTAAGCCCTCATTTTAAAACTCACGTACACTTCAGACAGGCTACTGAGGAAGGATTACAATGCCAAATGAGACTTGGCAAACTTCCTAAAATATAACAAACATACCATTTTGCTTTTTATCATAAGGCAAAATAACTACACTTCCATTGTTAAAGGTACTAAAATTTTGGCTGTATTAAAAAAAAAAAAAAAAAGGCTGTTCCAAATACATGCAATAGTGCAGAAAGGAATCAATCTCATAAGAAAAATCTCTTCTCCCCCTCAAATTTTTTTCTTGCTGGAGATAGTATTACCTGGGCTCCATAGGCACAGAGGAAGAGACTCACCCTGAACCCCTGAAACAAGAGGCACCCATGTCTCCCTAAAGCGCAAAGCCAGGCTGCATCCAGTTCAGTATAAAAAGACTTTGTCCTTGCTTTCTGTTTACAAACCCAAAGAGGGCGGTTTACATAACCAAAGCCGTTTGGTTTAAAAATAACTGCAATACAGAAAATTGTTCCATGAATTGCTTTCAGGTAGGTACATCAGTAATAGAAAACCATGTGCTCTGTACAATAAAAAGCCATCATACACCTCAGAGCAGTGTGAACTCGAGTTCACAGGTGTCCAAGAGCCATACGCTGAGTCCTATTTCTGAACCAGCAGCCAGATTTAGAATAGCCCTTTTCTCTTTCCTCCTGACATTCTATGCTCCTCCTCTTCCAAAACCTTCTTGAATGACTCCTTAATCGCCTTCACAATGACATGAGGTTCTAATCATGTGTATGGTTTAGACTTGTGTTATACAAATTGGTGGATGATGGGGACTCTTTTTTCCCCCTCCATGTTCAGGGTAGCAGGCAAATGTAAATAAACAAGATGACATTCTCAAAGCTGACTACTTCAGATACAGTTGGACTACCAAGAAATTCAATTAGAAATGCCAAACTAGTGTTCTTTCCCATGAGGCTTCACTGGATTATAAGACTATGGCGTTTGTCCTTTCATAGGTCTCCTTAGCTCCATCTCCCTTTTCTCTATTTTCATGCTTTCTTTCTATTGTACAGCTATTTCTTCAAGTTGTATTTTACTTTCTGATTCTCAGCCTGGGACTTAACACAAAGTCTCTGGACAAGGCATGTGGATGTATCTTGCTCTATACCAACAAGAGCATCTTCACAGAGATGGTAGATGGTAGGAAGCCACTGTTGCAAGATAAATTAATGGGTTTGTTCTAGTGTTAAGCATATTATATGATAATGTAATTTTCAATATTAACTTATTTCACTGAAGAATGATACAAATTTTAATAAAGGATGACAAAAAGCTTATTTGTTCAATTACTACAGTATCTACTATATATATAAAGACAATCTGAAGGCATCTAAACCCAGGACCCCCTGGAGGAAGTGACATTTTAAGATTTACTAAGTTCAAGATATAAAAATCTAAATTGCAAGGTGAAGGAGATAGTGTTTTCTTAGGGAAAATGTCTCTAAGTGTGCATGTCTCACTCTCTCAAAGACACACACTCACACACACAACCAGAATTGGCCTTTTAAATGGAGCCTCTGCAATTTAAGAAAGTCTCTTATAAAATTCAATAGGAGACTGACAAATAAGACAACTTACTGATATTTTCTCTTTCATGTCTGTACTTTAAAGAAATCCAAACTTTCTTATGGAAGTTAGCAGAAGGCAAGCTTGTATATGCTTCCTCTATTTTCCTCGTAGCAAAAGTCGCTTAGTCGTGTCTGACTCTTTACAACCCATTGACTATACAGTCCATGGACTTCACCAGGCTGGAATACTAGAGTGGGTAGTTGTTCCCTTCTCTAGATGATCTTCCCAACCCAGGGATTGAATCTAGGTCTCCCACATTGCAGGTGGATTCTTTACCATCTGAGCTACCAAGGAAGCCCAAGAATACTGGAGTGGGTAAGGCTATCCCTTCTCCAAGGGATCTTCCCAACCCAGGAATCAACCTGGGGTCTGCTGCATTGGAGGTGGATTCTTTACCAGCTGAGCTAACACATTCAATGAAGTGACGGTGACTTCTCAAGGATATACAAACCAGGGAAGTCCATTTTTGTGGTTTGAAAAGAATGGAAGTCCACCTTTCATGTAAAGTGCAATAATCCTATAGCAATCACACTTTAAGAACATTTAGAACTATAATATGTTAATAAAAACACATTTGAATACCATAAAAAGGAAACAAAAATAAGCCAAGATGGGCTGGCACAGCTGTCCAACTCAATTATAAAACAATCCATGAATCTCACATGCCAATGTGTCACAATCTTCTGCTGGGAGGTTGTGTGCAACACTGTGACAGGTGAAGAGCACCTATGTGCTTTGATGATGCTTCCCACACCGGGGACAAGCCAATGGCCCTGTGATCACAGCTGCTGCGAAGCCTGAATCAGCACTATATTTGAATCTCTTATTATGGAGACTTCACAATTAGAAAATTTGCTTAAGGGAGAGCTTTAGCATGCTAGGGTCCACAGTGTCACAGTGATGCAGTAATCCTTACTGGTCATGACCACAGTAATTATAACACTTCATGCCTATGCTGTGTCAGACACTGATCTACATGTTTGACGTGCATTAACTCATTTAACCCTCACTCTATGAAGCTGTTACCAATTTCTGTTTTAAAAAGGAAGAAATTGAGGAATGGTCAAATAACTTATCCAATATCCCTCAGCTTGTGGGGGTGGTGAGTAGAGCTGAGATTGCACCCCAGGCAGCCAGACCCCAGAGTCTTAGCATAAAGTAATTGGTTGTTGTTTAGTCACTAAATCACGTCCAATTCTTTTGCAACCCCATGGACTTCAGACCACCAGGCTCCTTTCTCCATGAGATTTTCCAGGCAAGAATACTGGAGTGGGTAGTCATTTCCTTCTCCAGAGGATCTTCTCAATCCAGGGATCGAGCCTATCTCTCATATAATGGAAGGCAGATTCTTTACCACTGAGCCACCTGGGAAGCCCCAGCACTAAGTAATAATTTAGCATTATCCCTAAATAATTAGGCAGTCAATTCTGAGAGTAAGACTATATGTCTCTCCATGTGTTCAGTTTCAGTATAATCTTGAGGAAAAAAAAACAACAACAAAAAAGATACTCTTCTTCAGGGATCATTGCCATTGTATCTCCTCTACTGTCCTTTCTGTTTTGGCCTTGGATTTTACAGTTAAGCAGACACCAGCTACAAGGAGCAGAAGAGACTAGTTCTGCCATCGGAGTAAGCACTGACAACCCACTCCAGTACACTTTCCTGGAAAACCCTATGGACGGAGGAGCCTGGTAGGCTGCAGTTCACAGGGTCACAAAGAGTCAGACACGGCTGAGTGACTTCACTTTCACTTTTCACTTTCATGCACTGGAGAAGGAAATGGCAACTCACTCCAGTGTTCTTGCCTGGAGAATCCCAGGGAAGGGGGAGCCTGGTGGGCTGCCATCTATGGGGTCACACAGAGTCGTACATGACTGAAGCGACTTAGCAGCAGCAGCAGTTCTGCCAAAGGTAAGCCCTCTCGGAAAGGGCTTCCAATCACAATGGATGGCACCACAGAGCCTTGCAAGCACACACAACTGCAACTCAGAAGTGTCTCTAGAGGTTCTGACACAACAAAATCAGAGACAGGCATGTGAGGTGAGGTTCAAAGCTGTGGCTGTGAATAATACTATTGAGAAAAATTGCAAAATGAAAAGAGCAGAGCTTACCAGATCAAGCCTTTGGTAAAATATCACGGAATGAGGAGAAATAACAGATGAAGGAAAGATCAGCCCAGAGGGCACTGGCATCAGGTCAGGTATGAGACAGAAGGGCAGAGCATCAAGGCTAAGGTCATCCTGGTGCCACTTATTTACAGATGGAAGAAACAAGGGCTGGTCTCCAGCCAGGCACCTGGTGATTAGAGTTCATGGGTCACCATGAAGATCTCTGGGACAAGTATATAATTTTCTACAAGAAGAACCCTTTAGTTATCTACCCGAAACTGAACTTTATTTTGAGGAGGAGGAGGAGGAAGGCAGTGTAGCAACTGAGCAAAGTAGACAAAAAGAAAGCTAATTACCTAACATTGCATCTACCTGAGCATATTCAGATAATAAAGTGCATAAATATGTCCCAGAATATGTGTGTAAATGCAAAGAGTTGACTCATTGGAGAAGACTCTGATGCTGGGAGGAATTGGAGGCAGGAGGAGAAGGGGACGACAGAGGATGAGATGGCTGGATGGCATCACTGACTCAATGAATGTGAGTCTGAGTGACCTCCGAGAGCTAGTGATGGATAGGGAGGCCTGGCGTGCTGCGGTTCATGGGGTCGCAAAGAGTCGGACACGACTGAGCGACTGATCTGATCTGATCTGATGTGTGTACATATACTTGGCTATTCAAATGGACTCATACCCATATTTACTTCTTTTTCCTTAAAAAGAAAATGACTGGGCTAAAATGAGAGAGTAAGCTCAATAGTTTGAGGGCAGTAGCTGTTACAATTTTTCAGGTGGTTTTCATAAGATACACTCAACACCTCCAAATTAAACCTAAGGTCAACTGGAAGAGCATTAAGTAGAAATGGATCTAAAGTAGTTCTCAATCGTGATTGCACACTGGAACCACCTGGAGAATTTTTTTTAAAAAGTACTGCCACCTGGCTCCTACCCCTAGAGATTTTCAGATAATTGCCCAGGGTGCAGCATGGATATTGAGTATTTAAAAGGTACCCAACTGAGACTACCCAAGGTGAGTGAGAACCAATGACACTCCACCACATGACCTCAATAATTGGTTCAACAACATGACCTTGTGGCAAGGACTGAGCTATATTTATATAAACCCAGGAGGGCTGTGGGGTGTACTACCTTAGAGGATCTACTGTGAAAATAAACCAACCCAGCAGGAATGACGGAAGCAGGCAACCAGTTCCTGTTTGGTATGTCTGCCGCACTAAAGAGGTCAGGAGCTTCTGGGAAACAGAGGCCTGCCTGGATTAAAACCTTGAAAAGCAGTCAGGTGTTTTCACTATAGCCAATTACTATGCGCATCACTGTCCACCCAAACAGGTCTTGTGTTGGGTTGTGGGAACACTAAAAGAAAAGGGGGTTCCTTCTAGAATTGCACCTTGGAATTTCAACTTTTCCTAGACTATAACAATGGTGTCAGGGATACAGGTTGTACACGTGGAAAGTTATGCCATAGTAAAAGATATTTCTGTGTACCACAAAGCCAGTTCTAAAAAGGAGACTTTTAGAGCATTAAAAGTCACAGAAGAAATTAAGACATCCCAAATGTCAATACTCTAAACTGAAGTATCACAGTTTTACTAAATACGCTTGCAAAGCCCAGTTCATAGATACCAAATGCATTTCACTCAGCTTCCTTTCTGCTTCATTTTGCATACCTACATTCATCTGCAGCAACATGGAAGCAACTAGAGATGATGACACTAAGTGAGGTAAGTCAAAAGGAGACAAATAACATCATATGTGGAATCTACAATATACCACAAATGAACCTATCTACAAAATAGAAATAGGCTCACAGACAGTACAGACTTGTGGCTGCCAAGGGGTTGGGGGGTGGGAAGGATGAACTGGGAGTTTGGGGTTAGTAGATGCAAACTATTACATACAGAATGGAATGGATAGACAACAAGGTCTACTATATGGCACAGGGAACTACATTCAATATTCTGGGATAAACCATAATGGGACGTATAAAAAACAATGTTCAGATCAGATCAGTCGATCAGTCGTGTCCAACTCTTTGCGACCCCATGAAGCGCAGCACGCCAGGCCTCCCTGTCCATCACCAACACCCGGAGGTCACTCAGACTCACATCCATCGAGTCAGTGATGCCATCCAGCCATCTCATCCTCTGTCGTCCCCTTCTCCTCCTGCCCCCAATCCCTCCCAGCATCAGAGTCTTCTCCAATGAGTCAACTCTTCACATGAGGTGGCCAAAATACTGGAGTTTCAGCTTCAGCATCATTCCTTCCAAAGAAATCCCAGGGCTGATCTCCTTCAGAATGGACTGGTTGGATCTCCTTGCAGTCCAAGGGACTCTCAAGAGTCTTTTCCAACACCACAGTTCAAAAGCATCAATTCTTCGGCACTCAGCCTTCTTCACAGTCCAGCTCTCACATCCATACATGACCACAGGAAAGACCATAGCCTTGACTAGGCGAACCTTTGTTGGTAAAGTGATGTCTCTGCTTTTGAATATGCTATCTAGGTTGGTCATAACTTTCCTTCCAAGGAGTAAGTGTCTTTTAATTTCATGGCTGCAGTCACCATCTGCAGTGATTTTGGAGCCCAGAAAAACAAAGTCTGACACTGTTTCCACTGTTTCCCCATCTATTTCCCATGAAGTGATGGGACCAGATGCCATGATCTTCGTTTTCTGAATGTTGAGCTTTAAGCCAACCTTTTCACTCTCCACTTTCACTTTCATCAAGAGGCTTTTTAGTTCCTCTTCACTTTCTGCCATAAGGGTGGTGTCATCTGCATATCTGAGGTTATTGATATTTCTCCCAGCAATCTTGATTCCAATTTGTGTTTCTTCCAGTCCAGTGTTTCTCATGATGTACTCTGCATATAAGTTAAATAAACAGGGTGACAATATACAGCCTTGACGTACTCCTTTTCCTATTTGGAACCAGTCTGTTGTTCCATGTCCAGTTTATGTGTGTGTAACTGAGTCACTTTGCTGTACAGTAGAAATTTGAACACTGTAAATCAACTATACTTCATTAGAAATTCAAAAAACTGGTTTTTCTAGAAAAGAATAAGCCTGAACACTGTACACATTTAGCTTATAAAACCTTAGACCATGCTCAGTGATTAAAGGTCCATTAAAGGTCCATTATCAAGACTTTTTACAAAGCTCTACAAGTACACTTCAGTACTGAGAACTGATACTGAGTTGGCCAATATAAATTCTGCCAACAAAGTAAACAAGTTATAGTAATACTTCCAACTTTCTTACTGCAAAAAAAAAAAAAAAAAAAAAAAAAAAAAGTTCCAAATTCTGGAAAGCTGTATTTGAAGGGATTGGAAGACAGACACTAAGCAGAACTCGGACTAGCATGAGATGTGCTGTATGACAACACTCCTGTTCATCATCAACTTCAGAATGGAGAATCCACAAAAAATAAATACTATACAAAAAAAGAAGCCTATGACATTTGAGCCAAACACATCCTCATTACACCCTGGGCTCTGGGAGCACCTCCACAGGTTTTCCTGGTTCAAGTGAACATCATGTATTATCCCAAAGGGCACCAATTTACTTTGAGGTGACTACATTGCTTTACTCAAAGAACTTGGTGCAATGTCTAAAAACCAAAACTAAACATAACAGCAAGTATTGACAAGGATGCAGAGCAAGTAAGACTCATATACACTGCTTGTAGGAATGCAAGACTGCACAGCCACTACGGAGAAAAGTTCATCAGTTTCTTATAGATGTGTAGTTACCTGTGAGTCAGCAATTCCACTCCCAGGTATTTCCCTTAGATAAATAAGAAAACCTTGTACCTAAGTGTTTGCAGCAACATTTATACCACCAAAGCCTGGAAATATCCAATGTTTCTCAATGGGTAGATGGATTAATCTGTGGGACTTCCTTAAAACGGCAAACTACCAGCAACAAATACTGATATCCCCCACACATTTGAATCTCAAATGCATTATGTTAAGCAAAGAAAAATTGAGACTCAGAAGTCTATATGTAGGATGCCACTTTTATGACATTCTGGAAGAGGCAAAACTAGGATGGTGAGCAGATCAGTGGTTGCCAGGCGTTGAGGATAAGGAGAGCTGGATCACAGAGGAGCCCCAAGAGGGAATTTTCTGGGGTGAGAGGACTCTTCTGGATCATTACCACAGAGGTAGTTACATGACTATACATTCAACAAAACTCAATGAATCACACACACACCCCAAACAGTAAGCTGTGTGCATATTCAAAAGTTTTAATAAAAATTTCAAGGATTTTACACTTTTTCTTTTCACAAGTGTATTTTATGGAGAGTCTTTTTAATTGGCTATCTTTACTTTCCAACTGCTAGTTTATTAATCACATAATCTGCTACATCCCCCACTATGAAATGCCCTAACTCTGGGGGGTGGTCAGTGACTACCCAGTAAGAGCGCCACGTGCTCTCTTTTCAGTGTCTGAATCCTTGACCGGCTCATCCCCCTCCCTTGGCTGGTTCAGCACTGCTCAATTATGTTTCTCCCACTTTCTGGCTTTCCACCTCCTGTCCTTGAAGTGTTGTCTCACCCTCTTTCAGTTTTCCTTGCAGAACCCTCCTCATTTTCAAGGCCTCCATTCCATTCCCCTTATGGAATGAATCTGCCCAGAGCCCTAACCTTCATTTTCTCCTTATTCCCACCCTTCCAGGTGTCCATTAAACATTTTACTTGCATCTCTCTCTTGCAGCTCAAACCTCTGTGTTTAGAGCAGACATTTGTCTAGTCCTCCCACCAAAACCTGGTCGTCCTCATGACTATATTCCTGCCACCCTTAAACAAATGAACCCAACTCAAACCTGAAGTATAAACTTAAATGTCAATGTTTTATCTGTATGCCTGGACACATGCCTCTATAGAATCTTGAATTAAATCATTCTCTTCCCACTTTCACTGCCACGCCATAGTGCCAGCCCAATGCCTGCCCAGGAGGTTCCTTCAGGAACTTCAAGCTAGTCTGTACATCACCGCATGCATCCTTAAGTCCCTTCCCTAGTCTACGACACTACTTCAAAATGAGGATCAGTTCAGTTCAGTTCAGTCACTCAAACGTGTCCGACTCTTTGCAACCCCATGAATCATAGCACACCAGGCCTCCCTGTCCATCACCAACTCCCAGAGTTCACTCAGACTCACGTCCATCAAGTCAGTGATGCCATTCAGCCATCTCATCCTCTGTCGTCCCCTTCTCCTCTTGCCCCCAATCCCTCCCACCATCAGAGTCTTTTCCAATGAGTCAACTCTTCGCATGAGGTGGCCAAAATACTGGAGTTTCAGCTTTAGCATCATTCCTTCCAAAGAAATCCCAGGGCTGATCTCCTTCAGAATGGACTGGTTGGATCTCCTTGCAGTCCAAGGGACTCTCAAGAGTCTTCTCCAACACCACAGTTCAAAAGCATCTATTCTTCAGCGCTCAGCTTTCTTCACAGTCCAACTCTCACATCCATACATGACCACAGGAAAAACCATAGCCTTGACTAGACGAACCTTTGTTGGCAAAGTAATGTCTATGCTTTTGAATATGCTTTCTAGGCTGGTCATAACTTTTCTTCCAAGGAGTAAGCGTCTTTTAATTTCATGGCTGCAGTCACCATCTGCAGTGATTTTGGAGCCCTCCAAAATAAAGTCTGACACTGTTTCCACTGTTTCCCCATCTATTTCCCATGAAGTGATGGGACCGGATGCCATGATCTTCGTTTTCTGAATGTTGAGCTTTAAGCCAACCTTTTCACTCTCCACTTTCACTTTCACCAACAGGCTTTTTCGTTCCTCTTCACTTTCTGCCATAAGGGTGGTGTCATCTGCATATCTGAGGTTATTGAGATTTCTCTTGGCAATCTTGATTCCAGCTTGTGCTTCTTCCAGTCCAGCGTTTCTCATGATGTACTCTGCATAGAAGTTAAATAAACAGGGTGACAATATACAGCCTTGACGTACTCCTTTTCCTATTTGGAACCAGTCTGTTGTTCCATGACCAGTTCTAACTGTTGCTTCCTGACCTGCATACAAATTTCTCAAGAGGCAAGTCAGGTGGTCTGGTATGCCCATCTCTTTCAGAATTTTCCACAGTTTATTGTGATCCACACAGTCAAAGGCTTTGGCATAGTCAATAAAGCAGAAATAGATGTTTTTCTGGAACTCTCTTGCTTTTTCCATGATCCAGCGGATGCTGGCAATTTGATCTCTGGTTCCTCTGCCGTTTCTAAAACCAGCTTGAACATCAGGAAGTTCATGGTTCACATATTGCGGAAGCCTGGCTTGGAGAATTTTGAGCATTACTTTACTAGCGTGTGAGATGTGTGCAATTGTGCTGTAGTTTGAGCATTCTTTGGCATTGCCTTTCTTTGGGATTGGAATGAAAACTGACCTTTTCTAGTCTTGTGGCCACTGCTGAGTTTTCCAGATTTGCTGGCATATTGAGTGCAGCACTTTCACAGCATCATCTTTCAGGACTTGAAATAGCTCAACTGGAATTCCATCACCTCTACTAGCTTTGTTTGTAGTGATGCTTTCTAAGGCCCACTTGACTTCACATTCCAGGATGTCTGCCTCTAGGTCAGTGATCACATCATCATGATTATCTGGGTCATGAAGATCTTTTTTGTACAGTTCTTCTGTGTATTCTTGCCATATTCTTCTTAATATCTTCTGCTTCTGTTAGATCCATACCATTTCTGTCCTTTATCGAGCCCATCTTTGCATGAAATGTTCCCTTGGTATCTCTAATTTTCTTGAAGAGATCTCTAGTGTTTCCCATTCTGTTGTTTTCCTCTATTTCTTTGCATTGATTGCTGAGGAAGGCTTTCTTATCTCTTCTTGCTATTCTTTGGAACTCTGCATTCAGATGCTTATATCTTTCCTTTTCATGGGTAAAATACCAATTCCCCTCCTAATTGCTAGAGATTTGGCTGATCTGCCTGACTACATATATGTTCCTCATAAACTCCCTCCTCCCCTTGCCCCTGATACCCATCCCAAAGCAGCAAAATTCAATCAAGGGAATGGCTTTCCTTGATGAAGCTACCATAGACTTCCAAAATGCACTGCTGAGCACTTGTGCCAGACCTTGCTAATGAAGCTTTCAAGATCCACAGGTAGAGAATTACCTAATTTATTGTACTTTATCAAGATATGTTATCCTTAGGAGTCATCAATAGTTTGTCATTGCCTGCAGAGTCATGGACTAACCTCTGAGCTTGATCACTCAACAATACAGCCTCAACATGCCTTCATTCCCAATCCGTCTTCTAGATTCTTTCACGCTGAACTTCACACGACTCACTAGGACCCAAATTTTGCTTTGTTCCACATCTGCACCTTTATTTTTCTCTCCTCCCTCCATTCAACTTTATATGCCACTTACCTATTTTAAAAGTTTAAGTTAATTACTATACCCAGTACATCCTCTCTGATGAAAGGCCACAACTTAGAAGTAATTCTTTCTTCACTGAACTCCTCATAACCCTGTAATTATTTGCCTGTGGGTTTTGTTATTCTTTTGAAACCTAAGGATCATGTCTTTATCAACCTTTCAGTCACCATTATGTTTTTGAGAAGGTACATATTTCTTGGTTAAATTATTCTAAACCTTAATATTTTCAATTCATATTAATAGGCTTGAGTTTTTTTTTTTAAAAAAATAGCCCCAGGGACTTCCCTGGTGGCACAATGGATAAGATTCGACCTGCCAATGCAGGGGACATGAGTTCGATCCCTGGTCCGGGAAGATCCCACATGCCACGGAGCAAGTAAACTTGTGTGCCACAACTACTGAAGCCTGTATGTTCTAGGGGCCACAAGTCACAACTACTGAAGCCCATGCAGCCTAGAGCCTGTGCTCCACAAGAGAAGCCACCTCAGTGAGAAGCCTGTGGCACCACAACTAGAGAGTGGCCTACATGCAACAACGAAGACTCAATACAGCCAAAAAAAAAAAAAAAAAAACTTTCAAATGATTATTTTTCATGCCCCAGGAGACGAAGATGTTAGAATTCTTTTTACAGCACATGCCAATGTAAATTAGTGATTCACACACATGCCTAACTAACGCATCAATTAAATGCAGGCTCCTGAGCCTACAGGCCTAGTCTAATAATACTTCCCTTCTGTTTAGCAAGAATGTAAAGGTAAGACTTAGCTAAAATATAACAGGGGAAAAGTTATCTATTCACCCAAATGAGGCATTACTAGCTCTAGGATGTGAATTTCAAAATGGATGAGTTTAATGCCATCTGAACTCCACCTAACAATTTTTATTTGCAGACCCTGAAATCTAAGATCTTAAATACCACTTTATAATTTGGAAAAAACACAGTGAAGAGTCATGAACAAGATCACACAAAAGGTCAATGTTCTTCCACAGCACTGCCTGCTAAAGAGAGAAAAAGCCCAATTCCAGGTTCTAAGTCATTTCCCCCAAAGGAGTGTCAACAGATTTCACAGGTAATTGGTATTAACTTATCCCCAGTGTATGAAAGTGTGCTCTCATGGATTAGTCAAGAGCAGCTCTAGATTTGGTTATAATTCAATAGGCTTTTTTTTAAGGAAGTTATTAAATTGACAAATTAGCTCTACACACTCACTTTCACAGTTCTTGAGCACTAATATAAAATTAAATACACAAAGCCTGGGCAGAGGCAATTTTGTGAATTTCAATCTGTTACACAAAATAACCTGAACAGACTTGACATCCTCTAGTGGTGAAACTGAAAATTTGTTTCCAAGTCAATTATTTGGCTCAGTTCTTCCCTATGTTTGGTTATGGCAACACAAGTGGAAAGAATGGTTCGTTTTAAAGATAAAATAAAAAATTCATCATAAAGAATGTGACTTGACTACTTTTGAGTAGAAAATAAATATATGATGACAGAAATACAGTTCTGAATGCTGAAAGAAATATGATTTTTATATTCTACTTTTCAATATTCTTAAAAAATATCTCATTTTATGAGTGGTATACTGCCAGTTTCAACCCATCTTTGATACACACACACACACATATGTATATAATAATGAACACATTACAGGTGTTACTTTTATAATCACCTGAGATTCTAATCTAAATTGCCCTAAAGTTGGACCACAGTCTTTTCAGGGACATTTAAGAATGGGCTCTACCTCCTAATAACCTAATGTGCTGGATGTGCTTAGTCACTCAGTCACGTCCAAATCTTTGTGACCCGATGGACTGTAGCCCGCCAGGCTCCTCTGTCTGTGGAATTCTTCAGGCAAGAATTCTGGAGTGGGTTGCCATGCCCTCCTCCAGAGGATCTTCCCAACCCAGGAATCAAACCCAGGTCTCCTGCATTGCAGGTGGATTCCTCACCATTGGAGCCACCAGGGAAGCCCAATAAACCTAATAACCTGATCTAAAAGGGTATAAAATGAATCCTTCAACAAATGTTGCCATTTAAGGTGGCAATGTTCTCCTCTTGATGGTAATGAAAGACAGAAATCCCCACCCCATTCCCCAAAACCCACCTCAATATAATCCTGTAATTATATATTAAAAAAAAAAAACTTGCAGCATTTGTATGTTAATATTAAATACATCCATAAGAAGAAAAGTACTACATTGAAGTCTGATATTCAGGTATAGGTCACATATTTTAAATATATGAAAAACTTGCTAAATTGTTACAATCCTCAAACAACTGCCACCCAGATTTAAATATATATATATATATATATATATATATATATATATATATATATTTCTATACCTTCTTTCTTTGGCACCTAATCACACAGGTTTTCTGACCATGAAAAGCCATAACAATAATCCAGGGGTAGAAAAATAGGAAAAAGATGTGAGCCAGAAATAAGCTTTAGTTAAACTATGGTGGTTTAGTCACTAAGTCATGTCCAACTCTTGTGATCCCATGAACTCTATGTAGGCTGTCAGGCTCCTCTGTCCATGGGATTCTCCAGGCAAGAATATTGGAGTGGGTAGCCATTTCCTTTTCTGGGGGGATCTTCCCGACCCAGGGATCAAACCCTGGTCTCCTGCACTGCAGGCAGATTCTTTACCAACTAAACTGCAGTTATTCAAAAGGCTATATATAAAACTTGTCCTTTGGAAACTGAAGTTTCCAGGCAGAGATGTGGAAGAATTGTTTTCTATGAAGGAGATGGTAGCCAGTTAAATTGCCCTTTTCATACAGAAAATATTTCACTGACAGCCACATGGTTATTTGTATGTTAATTGTGAGAAGTATGACCAGTTCCTTAGTAAACATGCCTGAGCACTGAATAAAACTAGTCTGTAATTCACTAACATCTGAAAATCTTGTTCATATGCAAATTCTAAGAAATGCTTATTATTTTTAGCATAAAACGTGTGTATTAACTCACTGGAACAATTTTGCTTCAGAAGCAGGTTTTTTTTTTTTGTTGTTGTCGTTGCTGTTGTTTTTTCCTTTGTGCGGATTAGGCACCAAACCGTTTATATTCTTAATGAGGATACTGCCCTCCTGCTGCACTAACCTTCAGAACCCAGTTTATCAAGTTCCCTAAAGCATTTACAAAGGCACATCCTCTTAGCCACCCCTTCCCCACCCCAAACCAAAATAATGACCTGCCAATCTTTCAAACACAGTAAGACAAAATAAACCACCCTTCAGGAAGTAGCGTGACTTCAAAGTAAACAAGTTCAAGATTCTTTGTCTTAATCTCAAGTATTCAGGCTGGAAGGATTAAGTCTTCAGACTTTAGGTGCCCTAACTCTACGTAGCTGAAAAGATCCATCATTTGCAAGTTACAGCCTTCCCGGACCTTCGCATTAATAGAAGCATACCTTCTAAGTGAATACCTCTCTTTTGAGGGTGGAAGGAGGCTCACATTTAGTTAACAGTTGTTTCCGATTATGTCTAAGCAGAAAACTCAACTTAATTGGGGAGCCTGCAATTGGCACGACTTTTTAAAAATAAGAAATTGCCTCACCGCCCCCAAGTGTAGGAAGGTACCAGAAACAGTTTACTGGCCAAGAATAGAACAGGGGACTAGAAAAGAGAGGTGGATCTGCAAGAAAAAATGATCTCGGGGTGGGGGGGAATCGAGGGGCACGGGGGAGACTTAATGCTCCCAGGGATGTGAGCTCCTGCCCCCAACCGCGGCTTGGAAGTGGAGGGAAGGGGGTTCCTCTGTACAGCGTTCGGAGGGGCCGAGACGACGTTCCCACCTATGGTTGGTGCACTGACTGAAAACATGAACTCTTGAGGATCCTTTCAAGTTAGCAAATCTCTGAGACCCCCACCAGCACCCGCAGGCCTCCACCATCCCGAAAACAGTCCCCTGCTTCCCAACCCCCCGATCTTAGTCTTCTCGCGACCAACGTCGTAACTGCGGACCCCAGGACAATCGCTCCGGAGCGCTGGGCTGCGTCCACCGCGTCGGGAGACCCCGGCACCCGGTGCGCCAGTTAAAGCGAGAAGGTTTGCGCAGAAAAGGATAATCCTGCAAGCCGCACCTGGACAAGGATTTTCCGGCTGGTGGTTTGGTTGGGGGAACAGAATTTCCCCATTCAACCGAATTAGACCCAGACTGGCAGGTGGGAGAGGAGGACCGGCGTCTCCCCATTTCCTCCTCCCGCCCGCGCTCCCTGGCGCGCTTCCACCTGTTGGGGGAAGTCGAGCTGGAGCGCGAGAGGGGCGGCCCTGGCTGCGGCCGGGCGCCAGCGAACTTGGGCGCCGGGGCTGCGCGAACGACGCGCGGCGGCGGAGGGCCGAGGGCCAGGCGCTCCAAGCCGGCCGTTCCGGGCCGCGGCCGGGCGGGGGAGGGGAGCGCCGGCCCCACGCGAGCCCGGCAGCCCCGCTGGCCGCCCTCCCGCCCGCGCCCGCCCGACCCCCACCTGCCCCCGCTGCTCAGTCACCTGTTTCGCTCTGCGCGACGCCATCGCCGCCCGTGTGGCTGTCGCCGCCAGCTCCCAGGTCCGCCATGGTGCTCCGATGACGCGCCCGGAGAGCCGCTCCGCCCTCTTCCTCGGCTTGGCTCCTGCCGGCCTCCCGCCTCTCGGCCCGCGCGGCCTAGACAGGTGAGCGCCGTCAGGGAAGGGCGGAGGAAGGAGGGAGCGAGCGCTCGCGAGCCCGCGGCGGCCTGCGCCCGGCGCGCCCCCTCGTGGGCAGGTACGGCGTGGCAGCCGCTCCGGCTGAGGCGGCTGGGTTTCCGCAACCAGAGCAGTGGGCGGAGTCAGGCAACCCGGGCCGCGAGCTTCAGGTCTCGGCTGCCCGGCTCCTCGAGGTCTGCAGGGGGTTCGGGGACGCTTGGTGGCGCTAGGAACTGGGGCGCTCTGAGGATCCGTCGAAGTGAGGCGAGAGCATCCGGAAGGCTCTATCCCTCTCTGAGCTCCGAGGCAGCCTGATCAATGTTAGACTCGCCAGGGCTGGGGTTCATGGTGACAGCCGCCGAAGACTGTGATGCCACGTGGAAAGCCGGACTACACGGGCTGGATTCGACTCAGCGGTCCAGTCTTCATCTGCGTTTTAGCACATCACTGCCGACGACCTGTCTTTTCACCAGGCTTCTGTATCTAATGTTCCCTAGGGCACACAACTTTGTACCCAGTGATGTAGCTTTTGTTATTCTTGACTTCCGATTAGCAGCTTACCTTGTGACTCGTGGCTGGCTCCGGAAGACCAGGGGAAAAAGCAGTAGGCAACAATTTCTTTCTTTTTTAAGAAACAGATTATTAGCTGCAGAGACATCAATTTCTGCTCTGACAAAGCAAATAAATGTTAAGCAACAAATGCTGAGGGGGGAAAAAAGTAGCCTGTATAAATGGAAACATAAAGGAACAAAATGGAGCAGAGATCAGTTCTGTCTGGTTACACAGAGATTCAGTCCCACAGCCTTGGTTGGCTGAACACAAGTCACAAGCTCCCAACAGTTTAAAATCCTCTCAAGAACTTCAGCACAATCTAGGGGAGCCCAAGCGTGTCTGAGAACAGTGTTGGATTTCTTGGTAGGGTGACAATTCTCACCATCCTTGCATGCACATCCTGCCCCTCTGAGCCCAGGAATGGACTGGTTTTATTTGGTTTACTGGGTCATTGGCTGATTAGGTAGAGGTTTTCATTAAGGGACATGAGCTGCGGTTTGTAGTTATGGATTTTCCCTCGGTGCCATTTCTATAGTAGACTAGGCAAACTGATCATCTGGCAGTGTGACCTTCCTAAATCACATTCAGGTCACTCTTAGTGCCCTTCTAATCAATGAAAATTAAGCATCAGGTGGTGGTTTCAGACCTCAGCTTGGGTCCAACCAAAGGTATTTTTTAATAAATTAAGTCACCAGGGTTTAAGACACTTTCCTTTGAACATCAGAAAGACTCTGAATTCTCTGAAAGAAAAAGAAGCAAGAATCCTCCTTAGGAAAAGGAGGCCGTTTGTTTTCAATCTTCTGCTATACTATTTACTTAAGTGAACCAATGAGTTCTTTCTTTGACTTCTTCCCCCTCCCTAAAGTGAAGACTTATTGGTGTGTTTATTTGTATGTGTGTTTGGTTTTTGTTTCTGTCTGTGCTCATTCCTTCTCCCATTCTTTTGATAACTTAGGTTTCAGTTTGTCACAAGTTACACAAAAATAAATGCAACAAGAAACGCACCAAAATTCTGCACTTAGGCCCTGTACAGACTCTGTATTCTAGACCCCATGCAGTGTTTGTAACAGAGTAGACTGTTGGGTGACTGTGGGAAGGATGACATCTGTTAAATGTCACCCCACCACGTTGTATTTCATGTTGTCCTTTACTGAGAACACAGAAGCCATCTGTCCTGAGTGCCCACATCCAACTCAAAACCTTGCCGAATCATCCTGACTCCCTTTTCCAGGGGAGGAGCTGGATGTCCTCAGGCCACTCACTCCCCCTCCTGCCTCCTCTGAAACCTCATCTCTCCCTTATCCCTACTCCCCAAACACCTCCCCACTCAAGAGGCTCTGCCCTAACAAATACATTCAGGACTCTCTGATTCTGAAAATTTCATCCTTTGACTTCCCACCCTGCCAAATCTCGTCATATATTTTGTTCACCAAAGGGGATGAATATGTGGACCTTGTGCCGCCATCAGCTTATTATCTTTGTTTAACCAGCTGTGGTCTTTCTTACCTGTCTATAAAAGCTTTCTTGGTCACAAAATCAAATTCCATTATTTTGATCTGTATTATCCTAGACTTTCTGCAGCACTCGAGCCTGACAGTTTTCCTCTTGGCTTACCCCACTGGCCTGATGTTTCTCACTCCTCTGTGGTCAGTTCTTTTGTCTGTTTTGTGGACTGAAATTCTTCCTCCTTCTCAACTTGTCCCCAAACCTGCCTCCTCCCCAAATCTTAGGCCATAACCTTTCTATCTCTATTCTATTTCTGACAGCCCTCATCTACTGTTATCTCCATCCAAATGACTCCTAAATCGAGAATCTAGACCCTGACTTCAGTCCTGACTTCCACCAATACATCCTCAAGGGTCTCTGGACATTCTAGCATGTTCTCTTTCATGCACATTCTACCAGGATGCCCTGACATTATTTCAACAGGTCCCCAGACCAGCACCACCCCGCCAAACTTGCGTATTTTTGAATTCTCTTACTCATGTAGGTTCAACATCTTCATCACTGCCCAAATCAGGGTTCCAAAATTTTGTCAATTCATTGTTTTAATTCCACCCTCTCACTTCATATCGCTCTGTAGCTTCCACTAGACCCTCATTCACATCTTAAACAGTTTCTGAACTGCTCTGTCCAATTTCCATTCCAATTTACCCAACACAACTTTACCAAGTTAATCTTCTAACACACACACACACACACACACCTTGCTCAGAAAACTTAGATTCCCCATTTCTACATAACTAAATACTAACTCCACTTCCCTCCCTGACCATCCCCCAATTACATCCTGAGCTCTCCTATTCCATTTCCACTTTCAACTCTATAATTTATATTTCCAGCCAAGAGTTAAAAGGAGTTAAAATTTGTGTATGCTTTAGTGCAATATGAAAGTTGTTCACTTTCTCTAGAACACCTTGAAAATCTCTTTCTGCCTTTGTTCTTGGAGCTGTTTGCCAGAATGATTTCTCCAGTCCTAAGTAATTTAATACTTCCGTTTCTTCCAAGGCCCAGGTTGAGGTCCACCAACTCAGTGAGACTTATTCCACCTGCCCTGGGTCTCTTGGCAAGCTGGTCCTCTGAACCTCTCCATGGTCTTCTGTACTTGTAACTTGTCCAGCCTTTAACATAGACCAGATGTAGTTTGTTACTGCAGATCTGCCTCTTCAATCTGATACGAATGACTTGGTGGCAGGGGCTTCATCTTCTCTTTCTCTGTAGGTGTCCTTAAAGTCTGGAGCCATCAATTATTTGATTTGTTGACAGGCTGCAGATGTCCTCAGTGACACACGTGCCTGCATTCTGAACCTGATGGGCTTCATGTCTATCTCTCCTGCTGCTACAGCACCTCACACACAGTAGGCCTTCCAGTGGGTTCACAGTTAATTCCTCTTTGCCAAACTGTGTCATGTGATAGCTTGGGAATGAAACACAATATGCAATAACAGAACTAGGAGAAAGAGGTCAAACTGTGGTTTAAAAGAAACATTGGATCTATTTTTGAGTCTGCCCCTGGCACCCATGTGAATCTATTTTGTTACAAAAATTTTTCTAGGCTCAGCTCTGGACCTTCACTTTGCTGTAAAGCCTCTCTTGACCCTCTCTGGCAGTTCGATGCAACTATAGCGCTTACTGCATGTACTGTTGTTTCTATTGTTAAATTATCTGTTGTTTAGTTGCTAAGTCATGTGTGATTCTTTTGCAACCCCATGACTGTAACCCGCCAGGCTCCTCTATCCATGGGATTTACCACACAAGAATACTAGAGCAGGTTTCCATTTCCTTCTACAGGGGATCTTCCCAACCCAGGAATTGAACCTGCATCTCCTGTATTGAAGGCAGATTCTTTGCCACTGAGCCACCAAGGGAGCCTTAAATTATCTGTAGAGCTTTGTAAAAAGACCTCTGGGCCCCATCCCAAACCAGTAACAACAGTTTCTCTGAGATGGTATCAATATATATTTTTAAGTGTCCAGTTCACATTAACATGAAGCTGGGTTGAGAATCACTGGCCTTGATCGATGCCAAAGGCCTTTCAGTGCAAAACTTTCATGGAAATTGAGCTATAATGGAATTGCCTTCTTTTGTGGCTAAGGCCCAGAATTCTGAGGAAACCTCAAGGATGCTAGTCTAGGAATATATTATGAACCATATATAGGGATAGAGAAACATTTGCCCATAGATACAGGGTAGGAAATGGCAACCCACTCCAGTATTCTATTCTTGCTGGGATAATCCCATGGACAGAGGAGCCTGTGGCCTGCAGTTTATGGGGTCACAAAAGAGTTGGACACGGCTGAGCTACTGAGCACTACTACTACATAGGGTAGGAGGGAGATCCCAAGAGGAGATTACATCATTAAAGAGTTGGCTCAAGATAGGTAGCCTGATGTATATATATATATATATATATATATATATATATATATATATATAGTTTTAAAAGAAGCACTTAACCATTACAGGTGGGCATATGAACTGTGGCTTGATAAACAAGTTCTCCTGTCTTTAAGTGTGAGTGAAATGATTTATGATTTCATTTATACCTCACATCCTTTGAGATCTCTCCATAGGACACAGGACTGTTCTCAGGATTGGGATGGAAGAAAAAAATGCAGCTGTGTTGTTGCAAGTATCAAATAGGAACATACTGGTGAGAACTTTTGCATACTCTAATGCAACATGTAAAACATATACTGTATGTTGATTTTCACATAGAAATAAAGATGACTACCTGTTTTATTAAAGACTATTCTATATGGATCAAGTCATGATACAAGATCAGCTCTGTTATTTCTATATTGCATAATAAACAAGTTCCTCTGTATTTAAGAAAGTTGTTTATGTCATTCATCCATCTAGGAGCTTCAGACTTCATCCTCTTCATGTAGGCAATCTTATAAAATATAATACATATCCAGCCTAATATAAAAATATTTATCTCAAATATGAGAACTAAAATTAAGGAGACAGAAAATGCAGTGTTCCCCAGTGGGGTGCTATTTGCAGACCCCTTGAGATACACAGTAGTCATCCAAGGTAACTTGGGATCTTGAGACAAAGCCCCTGAGTTTCTTTTATTCTGTTTTCCATGTCCTCTCTCTCTTACCACTCAGTAGCCCCAAGGAATGACTTGGACATCAAGTTGCTCTTTGAGTACTTGAAGAGAAGACAGATTCTATTTAATGTGGGAGCTGAAGGAACAATTAGAATTTCAACACAGTAATTATCTAGATTGCCAAAACAAAATACAAATGCTTTAGAATTTATCAAAACCGTATTTTGAGAGTCTTTTTTACTTTGTAGAGTAAATATGACACAAGGGATAGCTTTAGAACAAGCTAACATTACTAGGATTCAGGCAGGTGCAACTGGTACAGTTCAGTAGTACATAAATGACTCCAACGAATGTACTCTAGACCAGAAACTTAAGTTACAAAATAGAGTTAATATTACAATTAATACAGGTAAGTAAAAACCACTGCTCTCAGATTCTGCACACTTAAAAAAAAAACCCCATAAACTTTATACAACAATCCAAATCACGCACTTCTACTCAGATGATCAGGGTATAATACAAACACACAGAAGCCTAAAAAGTTACGGTCACATTTTGGTTTTGTTCCAGTGATGCACAATCACATGAAATGTTCTATCTGTTTCGTGTGAAATAAACATTTGGCTGAGTTATTATAGCTGCTGAATTAAAAATATTTCCATAAAAATGTTCAGACCAAAATAATCCCAAACATCACAGTGTTTGGGATTATTTTGAGAGTCCTTATAAAGAGTCCTCATGAATCATAGAAACAGAAACAGTTAGGAAATTTCAGTGTATTTCAGCTATTCTTTTTTTAACACGAGTAAACAAATACTGGATTTAAAGTGCAGCTTCTTTCTCCTGTCCCTTTGATTCTCCCTCCCCAGAAGAAGATCAGGTCTATATTCATTTTTAGAATCTCCATGGGAAGTTGGAAACAACTGAGTGACAGTCAAGCCTGGTTGTTTCGGAAGTCAATGATGGCTTTCCACAGTGTGCACAGCATCCCGCCCCTGTGTAAAGACACAAGAACACGGTGTAGAGATGGCTTCACTTGAAACAGCACCCTTGCAATATGAAAGTGACTTCTTAGTTTTCAGTGGCTCTGATCAGAACATGAAGATCCCAAAGGCTTGTCAGTCCTGATGTATTCTTTTTGTATATATTTCTCCTCACCCCTCCATGCCTTTCCTCTCCACTCCCACAGACAACCAGAGCCCAAAGCATCATTTTAGATTTTCAGTGCTTTTGAAATGCATCTTTCTAGAGGTGGATAGGAGTAATAGTTATGTCTGTGCTTGGCCTGATGGAGACAACGAATTATTGTAAGAAACTGTGTTCAGATTATACCATGTTATTTGGATGGCAAATCAGCACCTCATCACGGTATTTTTAATAAGTATGATATGATCAGGAACCAAATTAAAGCATTTGGTTTAAAATATCAGCTTTAAGACATCTCCATGGTCTTAATCTGATATGTTATCAAGAAATTCTTCTGGCTGATTTACATTTCCTAATATGGGCATATTGGTTATTAATGCTCCCAATAATAGCCTGGTCCAAGCAACTCAGGTTACTTACAGCAGCTGAGAACTCAAGCACTCTACCCAAGACTGGAGCGCTAGTTAGAGCTAGTTAGCAATCAGCTGGGAAGGGACCCAGGCTTCTTGATCTCAGCCCAGTGCTCTTTCCATCATGATGAAACTGAACAGAAAGAAAAGTGGTACCTTAGTCTCAGGCATTTTAAATCATCACGTGTAACATAGTAGAGAACATCCATTAATGAATAATCCTCAGCCAAAAACTGTGGAGAAAGTAAAATACATACAAATGTAAGATGTCTTATGCACTTCCATAAGTAGCAAACTAACCACAATGTAAACATTGGCAATAGTGAAAAATAAATCTAAAAGGAAATTCACTAAAGACAGAATCTTTTGGAATTATTAGAAAAAAGTCCCCCCTATTACAAAATAGTTACAAAGAATTACATCCATATGACTTCTAGGAGCAGAAAGATGACAAGTGATACAGTACTTCTGATTGGTCTTCTGATGAACAGATAAGACTTGCTTGTAATTACATCTGCTGCTTATAAGGTAATGTTTGTATTTAAAAGGTTTAGTGCTTTGTAGCTTAATTTTTTCCCAGTGGGCAAAACGTGTTGTTTACACTTAATTTCAGGAAACTTTCCGATACTTACTACAAAATCAGAATCCTAAATTGAAGTGAAGCTTTTAATTTTAAATCTTTCAAAAAGATCAGTGATTTAGTGTGTCATCAATGACTACTCCTTAATTTTTATTTCAGTCTGAGTTAGAGGAGAAAATATTTTGGAAAATTTGATTGGATAAATTTTTCCCAAAGGTGAGAAAATCCTTTTATTTTTTGTAATTTGGTGGCATATTTCTAAGGACACTTTTAAATTTTATTAAGCAATCTAATAAATTATCAAGCCAAGAGAAATTCATCTTTTTTCTTAGTCATTTAAAAAATTTAAATATAAAACTGAAATCAACAGAATATTGTATTAAAAAATAATATATTTCCTATTTATATAAACTATTATTTCTATAAAATAATAAAAATATAACCTCTTACTGCACATATATGTGATCTTACAACATAAAGAAATCTATTCATGCTAACTACAAAAGTTCCCTATATAAAATGGTTTGTATAGAAAGTGTTTGTTTCTGATATAAGTTCACTAGTCTATTTTATTAAGTAGCAATAAATGGCTGCTGCCAAGTGGAGTCTAAGAATGTCACATGAGAATTTAAGAGTTAAAAAATGAGAGAAAGAATGAGAAGCAGAAGAACTTTTTCCTTTTAGTTCTTATCTTGATTTTTCCTATTCTTCTTTATTTTCAATTAGACAGCATAAAAATCCTTACGGGTTCTGGACCACAGAGCTTTTGTCTGCCTCACTGTCTCTGTCCTCCACCCCAAACGGTTTTCCCTTTTTGTCTTTCCCCCATCCCAGAACAGATATACAGTTTATTCCTAAGTATTCCTTTAGACTCCAGCCCGCCAAACATCTTTTCAAAGAACCTTTCCCAACTTTTCCCTCCATCTGTCTCCTAATACCTGATAACCTTTCCTTTACAGACTTGACCAGGACATAATTATATTTGTACATGTGGAATTCTTTGATTATTGTCCGCCTACCCTAGTCTGTGAGCCTCAGGAAGGCAGGGCTGGGTCAGCTTCTCACCACTGTATCCCCGGTGCCTGGCACATAGTAGGCACTCAGCATTAGGAAACAAGTGAAAAAATGTTTGTCTCATAGAATGTTTTCTTTACCCGACTTATAGTGTCTTCATCGGCTCCGTTCTCTCTCAGCCAGTCAGTAAGTTCCGAATCTTCCGTGTTTGTACCAGGAGAACTGGAGTGACACGCAGGCAACCCAGGAACATCTAGAACAGAATTGGGGTGGGGGATAAGGAGGGACATTCTTAGCTTCAGAGGTCATTTGATAGTCAACATTTACTGATACTTTAGCAGACTTTTCACCATCACAGTATAATTAATAGAAACCATTGAGATTGGCAGTCTACAAGATAATATAAATCAAACTCTTTAAGGCTGCTTAATATACTAGTCAATGGAGAGTCACTAACAATAATTAATGATACTTCCACCTGTGGTTTCGTATCAATTTTATAGCCTGTTAGAATAAAATGATGCATCAAAATCGTACTGTGTGTTTTTCAGACAACAAAGATGAGTATAATTAGCAGAAAACCATATAATTATAATAATCTTTTTTTCCACTATTTGCAATAATTTGGAAGGACTATATATCTGAACAAAAAATAATGACTTTTATTTTCCTCTAAATAGGCTAAATAAGATTGCCGAAAGATTATCTTTCATCCCCAATTTCTCACAGAATAGATTTCTTTAAAGTTCCAATCTATGACTTAAAAAAAAATAAACCTGAGATACAATTGACAAAACATTTGATTAAAGTATATTCAACTTATGACTTGCTATTGCTCTATCTTTATTCTACTTAAGCCTTGTCAAATTATAAAACACTAGAATACATAGAATACAAATGCAAAATGACAAAAATAGTATTATATTATTCTAGTAATTTCACTGTGAAATCCTTAAAAAGAAATAAAGACAAAAAAGTGGAGATCCCTATTTACCTCAATAATATATAAATCTCAGGAAAAGATAATTATGAATCATTTTTACTGTACTTGTAAGAAATAATGGTCTGCTACAATTAAGAATTGGATTTTGTTGTACAGCAATCTCTGCTTGCAGTTGTGGTACAAGTGACAGATGCTGAATAAGCCATGACATAAAGTTGGCCTGTTGGCTTTCTAGTTTTCTGTGGCAGTTTGGTTGAACAGTATTACTTTAAAATTTTCTGCTATTCACCTATTGGTTGGGACTTAAGCTTCAGGTGTTTAATTTCTTGATCTTTCTCTTCAATAGCTTGATGAAGGAGTGCTTGTAATTCTTTCTCTTTCTGAACCAATTCTTCCAGTAATCTGCAGAAGGAAATTATATGGGTTGACAGGATAATGAAATAGGAGCAGCCACAGAATGACCTTCTAGACAAGGGTTCTCAAGCTATAATGAACACAGACATCCTGGGGTTTTATTGAAATGCAGATTCTGATCCAGCAGCTGGCTGGGGAGCAGGGGTGGGTAGGGAGCTCTGAGTTTCTGTATATGTAATAAGCTCCCAGATCCACAGACTTCCAAGTTGAGTAGCAAAGCTCTAGAAAGTGTGCTTCCAGACGAAAATTTAAAACTTGCACCCCTAATTGGCTGACAGACTCTTGAGAGATGTTGTTCTGTTTCCTTTTATGACCATAATGGCAAACAAATTTATATATGGTGTTTACTTGCATAGCCCCTCATCAAAAAAGTTGGTCAACACGGGTAATACAATAGGCTATAAATGCAAAGAAGAAAGGTACTCACTTTATTTTAAAACTAGGAAAATTTGAGAAGTAACTCTTCCCTGGTGGTTCAGACAGTAAAGAATTCGACTGCAATGCAGGAGACCCGGGTTTGATCCCTGGGTCAGGAAGATCCCCTGGAGAAGGGAATGGCAACCCATTCTAGTATTCTTGCCTGGAGAATCTCATGGACGGAGGAGCCTGGTGGGTTATAGTCCTTGTGGTTGCAAAGCATTGGATATGACTGAGCGACTAACACTTTCACTTCACAACTATAGGGGAGGTCACCAACAGTACCTGGCACATAATCAGTCCTCAGTAAATGTTAATGAAGATTGCTTGGGTTGTTGTGTTTGTTACTGTTATTTTCTGCCTTCTAAGGGGAGCAATGAACTGAGTAAAACGACAGCTGTGTTCCTGGTACATTCAGTTCCCCATTGGTATCTGATACATTCTCCAAAGAAATAAGGAGAAGTATTATTTTACATGGTTCTTACCCATGAAAGGGTCACTGCACAGCTGACAGCCAAGTAGTAACCTATTCCCCATCCCCATTACTGGAGAAATATTCCAAGTTGTGAAGAGAGACGTTCTGAGTTTTTAGAAAACTATCTTTGAGTAACTTGAATTCAGAATTGTAATACTTTAAGATAGATGGGGAAACAATGGAAACAGTGACAGACTATTTTCTTGGGCTCCAAAAATCACTGCAGATAGTAATTGCAGCCATGAAATTAAAAGATGCTTGCTCCTTGCAAGAAAAGCTATGACAAATTTAGACAGCATATTAAAAAGGCAGAGACATTACTTTGCTGACAAAGTGAAAGTGAAGTTCATCAGTCATGTCCGACTCTTTGTGACCCTGTGGACTGTAGCACACGCCCCCCTCAACCCCCGGCTCCTCTGTCCATGGGATTTTCCAGGCAAGAATACTGGAGTGGGTTGCCATTTCCTTCTCCAGGAGATCTTCCTGACCCAGGGATTGAACTTGGGTCTCCTGCATTGCAGGCAGACTCTACTGTCTGTGCCACCAAAAGAATCCATATAGTCAAAGCTATGGTTTTTCCAGTAGTCCTGTATGGATGTGAGAGTTGGACCATAAAGAAGACTGAGCACCAAAGAATTGATGATTTTGAACTGTGGTGACTCTTGAGCAACCCTTAGACTACATGGAAGTCAAACCAGTCAATCCTAAAGGAAATCAACCCTGAATAGTCATTGGAAGGACTGATGCTGAAGCTGAAACTCCAATACTCTGACCACCTGATGCCAAGAGCTGACTCATTTGAAAATACCCTGATGCTGGGAATAACTGAAGGCAGGAGAAGGGGATGACAGAGGATGAGATGGTTGGATGGCATCACTGACTCAATGGACATGAGTTTGAGTAAACTCCAGGAGATGGTGAAGGACAGGGAAGCCTGGCGTGCTGCAGTCCATGGGGTTGCAAAGAGTAGGACATGACTGAGTGACTGAACAACAAATATAATTATGTATAAGATCATCAAGGTACATTGTTTCATGGCTCTTAACAAGCTCTATTTGTTTGACTTTCTGAGTATTGATAGATTTAACTCAGGACCAGATTCCATTCCAAAAGCTTGTTTCTGCTTCAGTTGACATGGTCTGAAGGCAGCACAGCCCAACTGGAGACAGCCCTGGGCTTGTATCCTGGTTCAGCCATAAGCTTTGTGTGTTAACCTTGACAAATGACTGAATGCCTCTGGGCTTCAGTTTTCTCATGTGTAAAAAGGAAGAGTAGGACTTTCTGAGAGGATTACTGTAATGATTGATGAGAATCCGCATATGTAGAATGCCAAACGGTGTCTGGCCTTTAAGAAGGGCTGTCTGTTCTCTGCTGCAGCCTCAGGCACTGGACAAGAGGCCTCCCAGGGTTCATTAGGGTTTGTCTCCCTGACTCCCAGGTTCCACCCCTTTCCCACAGGACAGAGACATGGGAGGCTATCAGGTAGAAGAAGGGTTGAGGTAGAGTTCAGTTCAATTCACTTCAGTCGCTCAGTCGTGTCTGACTCTTTGTGACCCCATGGGCTGCAGTGCGCCAGGCCTCCCTGTCCATCACCAACTCCTGGAGTTTACTCAAACTCATGTCCATTGAGTCAGTGATACCATCCAACCATCTCATCCTCTGTTGTCCCCTTCTCCTCCCGCCTTCAATCTTTCCCAGCATCAGGGTATTTTCCAGTGAGTCAGTTCTTTGAGTCAGGTGGCCAAAGTACTGGAGTTTCAGCTTCAGCATCAGTCCTTCTGATGAATATTCAGAACTGATTTCCTTTAGGACTGACTGGTTTGATCTCCTTGCAGTCCAAGGCACTCTCAAGAGTCTTCTCCAACACCACAGCTCAAAAACATCAATTCTTCAGCACTCAGCTTTTTTTATAGTCCAACTTTCACATCCATACATGACTACTGGAAAAACCATAGCTTTGACTAGATGGACCTTTGTTGGCAAAGTAAGTGAGTAGGTGAGACAAAAAGAAAACAATGGGAGGCAGAAAGAGACAGTGGTTACAGGAAGACAGCTTGTTTAAAGACAACTGGAGTAAACAGCGCACACTTAAATGAATTAAGCAGTAGAAATGAAAGAAGGAAGGAAGGAGAGGATTAAGGGAGACTTATCTACTCCAACACAAATGGTATTCAAAGTTTCAGCAAGCTCAGTATGAACTTTTAATTTGGCAATTTTTGGTCTGGTATATATTTTTGTCTTTCATGCTAATTTATAGTATGAATAGCGATAGTATTCATACTGCAGTATTCTTACTGCTTTTCTCAAAGAACACAGTGAAATTTTCTAGAATTTAACTACGTCTATCTAGATTATGGGCTTCCCCAGTGACTCAGCCATAAAGAGTCTGCCTGCAATGCAGGAGCCGCAGGAGACCCTGGGTCAGAAAGATCCCCTGGAAGAGGGCATGGCAACCCACTTCAATGTTCTTGCCTGAAGAATTCCATGGACAGTGAGAGGAGCCTGGCGGGCTATGGTCCATAGGATCACAGAGAGTTGGACATGACTGAAGCAACTTAGCATGCACACATTTAGACTATGTATTTCCTTTTTATCCTAAAAGCCAGAACTTAATGTTGGAAGCAAAGTACCGACAAGCCACCTCATTTGTCCCAATTCCAGCCTTCAAAATTATTTATTTTTAGGACATAGCCAGTCCATCAGTTTTGTTTTTACTTTGTCTTCTGTTAATAGGGAAGTCCTTTGAAACCAAGGCAATTGACTGCCTCTCTGTGCCAGACAAATTTGCCAAGGATCAGCCATGAGGTCAATTTTTTAACTCAAATAGGTGAGGGTGGGGAGCTGGGTTGGTGGGTAATTCCAGAATTGCAGGAAAGGGAAATCAGATAACAAGTCAGCTCCTCCTGAGTTAGATTTTAACTACCTCTGCATTATTGTCCCAATTCCTTATGTGAAATGAATTATTTTCAGAACATTTTAGGTAAACATATACTTTATATTTAAGTAAAACATGCTTCCGAAAGCTATTTTGTTACTTTCTGCTATTTAATATTATTGATGATCTATTAATCAAGAGCTGGATAGATATTCATCAGTGATTATCCTAACTGAACTGAACTGAATCCTAAATATAAGCTTACAATTTCTGACCTGAGGATTACACCCTCTCCTAAAAACACATTAACATTTCCTCAAGTTTACTTTGCAATATATGTCTATCTATATATCAAGTAATATTCAACTGACAATTACAAGGACTGGTGTAGACATGACCATCCCTTGTTGGCACCTGTCCTAATGCAGCCGCCCTTTCTTTAGATCCCTACATGAAGTGAATGCTGTGCCCTGTCTCACTTTTCTAGGGCTGATGGAGGAGCTGTGGGAGATTCTACTAGAAAAAGAAAAAAAGGAGGCCAGTAACCATAGAGATTTCACACATGTGTGTGTAAATACATAGAAAACATAAGTGAGTGGGCTTTGTAAGCACTGCAACAATATCCCAATGTAATAAAGACATGGTAATTCCTGTGGGCAGATGTGGGGAGCAGGCCCTCAGCTGTCTGATATTCTCAGGAAAGAGACGTGAAGAAAGCAGCCGGGGAAGGGGGTGGAGCAAGCACGGTGGACAGATGGTGGGGACCACGGGCGTGGTAAGTCAGGGTAATGCAAATGGGTTGAGAAGGAAGAGCTGCACTTAGGAGAGGCCATGTTCTATTGACATAAGCCAGGGTAAGTACACAGAAGGTTCAGGAGCCAGAGGAGCAAATGTACTGGCTCACTGGTAAATAAAGTAGCTTTACTGTCTGGAAGCCGTGGGCAGAGCTGGGTGGGTGGCGGGACCTAAACAGTCATGAGTGCACTCTCCTCCTCTAGAAATCAGAGAAGGGTATAAAAACACAACTCCATTCAGGACTGGGTGCCAGAGAGTAAATTAAAGAGAAGTGACTAAAGTCAACAGCTGCTCTAATGGATGGAGACTCATCATGGGACTATTGCTTGAGTGAAACTGTAAGTTGCTCAGTCATGTCCGACTCTTTGCAGTCCATGGAATTCTCCAGGCCAGAATACTGGAGTTGGTAGCCTTTCTCTTCTCCAGGGGATCTTCCCAACCCAGAGATTGAATCCAGGTCTCCCACATTGCAGGCGGATTCTTTATCAGCTAAGCCACAAGGCAAGCCCAAGAATACTGGAATGGGTAGCCTATCCCTTCTCCAGTGGATCTTCCTGACCCAGGAATTGAACCAGGGTCTCCTGCATTGCAGGTAGATTCTTTACCAACTGAGCTATGAGGGAAGCCCATATTGCTTGAGAAGAGGAGGAAATGAAGGACATGAAGATTTAAATGAAGTCTTAGGAAAGACTCCAATTCTTTTCCACTAAGTAACACGTGGGAAGTAAAGAGGTGGGTTTCAGAGGACAAGACTGGGATAACCGAACTTCCCTGTTGGTCCAGTGGTTAAGAATCTGCTTGCAATGCAGGGGACATGGGTTTGATCCCCGGTGAGGGAACTAAGATCCCACATGTAGTGGGGCTACTAAGCTAGAGAGTTCGCATACCACAACTACTGAGGCCATGCATCGCAATGAGAGATCTCGTGTGACCCAACAAAGACTCCATGTGCAGCAAATGAGACCTGATCTTGCCAAATAAATAAATCAAATTTTTTTTTAATACAGGATACAGAAACAAGAAAGCCACTTTCCCTTTATTCAGAAAGATTTCTGTATGTAAACTGTGGAAACTAAGTATGGATTTACTGAATCGTGCAACTAAAATTCAAGTTTCTAAATATAGGATGAGGTTGGTTGGTACTACTCATACAAGCTTGGTATTCAAGCTTATTAAGAACCCAAACTTATGACCAGAAATAAAATATTTTTATCTCCCTGGTGAATAACTTGGATTTTCAACTAAGGTTTCTAAATATTTAAACAATGTTTATTGATTCACTCCAAAAATATAAATAATAAAAATTTTTTCCTGTCAACCCAAAGTCATAAAGTCAGTTGCCCACATGTCAACGGTAACCAGCACAGGAAGCTATAAATCATAAAGATTCAGACCTTGAACTGTGTCAACATCTTGTGAAGCACAAGGACATATTTCCTGTTCACTTAATAACCTGATCATGTGAGTTCTGTGTTATCAAATTCACAAAGAAAAATTAAACTCCAGATATGATACAGCATATTAAAAATAAAATCATAAATGTGGTCAATGGATCATCGTTTCAAGGTTCTAAAATGAAAAACTTTTGAACCATTAATTTTATCTCCTTAAGAACAGAGCTCTTCCTCTCCTGAAAGAACCTGATATTCCAAGTCACGGGTCTCAAGATCACAGACTCTCTTCTTGTCTTTCAGCTATCTACTGGATGGTACATGTTGCTCTGAGCCTGCATCCCAAACAGTCTATGAAGTTACAACTAAGTTACTCTGAAAATCTTAGTGCAGTGATCAAAGAAGAAATGCTGAAGGACTGAATTGGGAGAAGCAGAAAACATATTTGACTAAACAGGCTAAAATGAATCTCTCATTTTAATAAAGAATGAAATCAAGGTTATATGAATGGGAAAAAGGAATTACCTGATGTATATGCTGTGGACCAATCTTTAAAGTAGACTCCAAGCACATGCACTTCTATAAAAGTAAGAAAAAAGAAACCCACCCACATTGGAATAGGCCTTACCTATTTGTTTCTATTTTCATCCTTCCAAGTTGTACATTCAGTGATCGGTGAGCACTCTGGGAGTCATGGGATACGGTAGAACTGAGCGTGCTCACCCCTGAGGTGGCCACCGCGTCTTCAAGGACTGCATGAGGTCTTCGGACAGTTTGATTTGAAGGCCGTTCGTCATGGTCACCTTCTGCGTCCAAGTCTTCTTGATCGGCAGTATCACTCTCAGATGCGAGGCTGAAGTGTGGCCTCAGTTCTGTTAAAATATATGACCAACAACAATCTTAATGAAATAAGAATGACTGCCTTAATTTCTTAAGACAGGAATGTCATCTCCCCTGCTATCAATAAGATGTATTCCCAACTGCTTTTCCAAAAGTGAGGATGGATTTGCGCACATTATTTCAGATTTGTTCTTCCAGCAAATTTGCAAAAATCATAAGATATGTAAACTCAGAATGATCTAACTCAAACAGAAGAGAAATGTTCACACAGCACATAAGATACGTGGGAAATCTGTTAAAATCAGATAGTCAATTGTGTAAAAACCTGTTAAGAATGTGAAAATTTGTTTATACAATTAAAATTCATAGTTTTGATTCTGTCAACTATTAACTCACTTAGAAATGAGGAAAGTGAGATATAGAGAGATTGTATAAACAAGATTAAGAAGACAGACTGCTTTTTCCTTGTAACATTCAAAATGTATGGGGGTGGGAAGGGTGAGTACTGAAAATACACACACATTCTTTATATTCACTCTAGTAGGCCTATCTGCTTTTGACTTTTTGACTATTAGGTTAATTTTTAGTGTGTGTCCTACCCTAACCTACTGACTCACCACTAAGATTTAAACCGCAAGAGTTACAAGCCTCCAGTTTAAACAGACTGCAGGCCAAGAGTTCATCTGCAGGTCACTTCAGAATTGGGATGCTACCTTCTGATGGGGAAAACTATTATACATTGTGATTAGGTTCTCCAAATGCCACCCCCCCCCCCAAAAGGAATTACATTCATAATTTAAGTAAAATCAGGGTAACAGAAATATTGGATCTTGGCTCCATATGCTATGACACATGAAACTTTTATTATCAAAGAAACATTCTTTAAATTCTATAATTCTTTACAATTTTAAAAAGCTTCACACATATGATCTCATATAATCCCAGAATGACCCTTCCTTTCCCTGTACCCCTGTACTGCCCCTTTCCCATCCCCTCTCCCCACTGTAAACACTCTTTTGTTCTCAGTACCAGTGTTTTAGTCACTGTTCACTGTCTTTTTTAGATTCCACATATAAATGGTATCATACAGTACTTGTCTTTCTCTGTCTGACTTTTTCACTTCAGCATAATGTTCTTCAAGTCCATTCATGTCATGTTGCTGCAAAGAGCAAAATTTCATTCTTTTTTATGGCTGAGTAGTATTCCACCATGGACACACATTTACATACACATACCACATCTTCTTTGGCCATTTATATGTTAAAGGACACTTAGGTGGTTTCCATAACTTGGAAACTGTAAATAATGCTGCTATGAACATTGGAAAAAGTGTATTTTTTCAAATTAGTGCTTTTAGTGAAGCTGCTGGGCCATATGATAGTTTTAGTTTTTTGAGCCATCTCTATACTGTTCTCTACAGTAGCTTCAACAGTTTACATTCCCACTAGCAGAGTAGGAGGGTTCTTTTTTCTCCACATCCTTGCCAACATTTGTTATTTGTATTCTTTTTAATGCTAGGCATCCCCACAAGTCTGGGGTGATATCTCATTATGGGCATGTGGAGCTTTCGTTAGATCACAGAACCCACCGAGAATCTGATGCGAGCCATGCAGAAGAGAAGCACATTCAGACATTTTCCCTGTTTCTTGAGGGCTCACTGACTCCCTGAAGCCAATTCTGAGAGTCCATGAACCACAGTTGAAGAGCCCCTGTGTTGGGGGAGGGCGCCAGCGGGAGTTATGGAAGACCCCTCCCACTTCTCTAACATAGCTGCTATAGCAATGCAACCAAAGGGCCAATTCATTGCCAAATCCTCCAGGGAACTGTTCGGTCTTTGCCTTGTTGACCTGTGTATGCTATGCTAAGTCAGTTCAGTCGTGTCCGACACTGTGCGACCCCATAGATGGCAGCCCACCAAGCTCCCCCGTCCCTGGGATTCTCCAGGCAAGAACACTGGAGTGGGCTGCCATTTCCTTCTCCATTGCATGAAAGTGAAAAGTGAAAGTGAAGTCACTCAGTCGTATCTGACTCTTAGCAACCCCATGGATTGCAGCCTACCAGGCTCCTCTGTCCATGGGACTCTCCACGCAAGAGTACTGGAGTGGGGTGCCATTGCCTTCTCCGTGTATGGTATAATGTCCATAAATGTCATGCATTCTGTTGCATGTGTTAGACTTTTCTCCCTTTTGAAGGCTGTATCGTACTCCATTGTTTGCAGATACCACACTTTGTTTATCCATTCATCTATCAGTGGATACTTGTGTTGCTTCTACTTCTTTATTATGAATAATGCTGCTGTGAATGCAGGTGTGCAATTAATTATCTATTTGAGATCCTGCTTTCAATTCTTTTGAATATATACCCAAGAGAACATATGGTAATTTTTATTTTTTTGAGGAGCTACATATTGTTTTCCATAGTGGCTGCTCCATTTTATAGTCTCACCAATAGTGCACAAAAGTTCTAATTTCTCCACATCCTTACCCTTTATCTCTTAAGGTTAGCCAAACTCCACCTCTATTCTGCTGTCTGCATTATCGCCTTTCTCCTTCCAAAATCCTATTTCCTAGTTCATCTATAGTATTCTCTGTGTTAGTCACTCAGTTGTGTCTGACTCTTTGCGACACCATAGATCATAGCCTGCCAGGCTCCTCCGTCCATCGGATTTCTCAAGCAAGAACACTGGAGTGGGTTGCTATTTCCTTCTCCAGGGGAGCTAGAACCCAGGTTTCCTGCATTGTGGGCAGACTCTTCATTGTCTGAGCCGCCAGGGAAGCCCTTTTGTCTTCATTCTGTGTGTTAGTTGTAGGTGTAACTCAAAATCAGGTGTTTAATTTACATAAATCTGCTACAGGGGCTGAACCATATTAGCTTAATAAAAAGTGTTGGCAGAATGGAAGTTATCTTACTAGGATTATTTATAAGGGAACAAAATAGTGAAAAAAAATCTTTAAAAATAAGAGGACTTCCCTGGTGATCCAGTGGCTAAAACAGCAGCACTCCCAGTGCATGGAGCCTGGGTTTAATACCTGGTTGGGAAACTAGAGCCCATGTGCTGTGCAACTAAGACCTGGCATTGCCAAATAAATAATATTTTTTTTTAAATAAGAGAGTTCAATCTATATTAAATTAGAGCAAGAAAAGGCCTTTTTAAATTTTCTAATTTTTTTTTCTTATGGTCCCTAAACTGAAATTTTAAAGACAATTTTAAAGGTTTATTGTCTTGTTGAATATAATCTTACTTTGCTGCTGCTGCTAAGTCGCTTCAGTCGTGTCCGACTCTGTGAGACCCCATAGACAGCAGCCCACCAGGCTCCCCCGTCCCTGAGATTCTCCAGGCAAGAACACTGGAGTGGGTTGCCATTTCCTTCTCCAACGCATGAAAGTGAAAAGTGAAAGTGAAGTCACTTAGTCGTATCAGACTCTTAGCGACCCCATGGACTGCAGCCCACCAGGCTCCTCCGTCCATGGGGTTTGCCAGGCAAGAGTACTGGAGTGGGGTGTCATTGCCCTCTCTGAATCTCACTTTAGGAGAGGGAAAATTTCTAATACTTATTAGTACATTATTACATTTAAATGTTCCCTTACATTCCTCTAACTCTGTACACTTTAAATGATCATATGTCATCATTTTATTTACGTGCCAATGACTAAAAGTTTTTTTCCCAATAATTCGAAGAAAGTAGAAAACGATAAGTGAATGCAGTACTTGGTTATTTTGATTTTCATGATGGCTCCCGGAGGACACACCATCAAATTAGATATTGTAAAACATGCAAATAAGAGACAGCATCTGGTCTTGATCCTCCAAAAGAAACAACCTGAAGGAGAACTAGGGCAAATATACGCAAGAGTCATAAAAGCATATGCAAAGATAATGTGGAATTGCAAATACAAATGAATTCAGCTTGACTATCTTTGATGCTCTCAGTTATACACCTAGCTACATATATAATTCACAGGTACATGTAATGAGAGTGCTAAGGGGTAAGTAAAGTATATTTGCAGTGACTAAAGCTAGTGTGGGGTTTACTCATTGATGGATTCAAGGAGATGGAAGGGCCCAGGCAGGTTCTGGAGGAGGCGAAAGCCTTGGAGTAGAGAAAGAAGAGGTACTTGAGAGAAGTGAAATGTTAGTTGCTCAGTCATGTCCAGCTCTTTCCAACCCGAAGGGCTATAGCCCGCCAGGCTCCTCTCTGTCCATGGAGTTCTCCAGGCACGAATACTAGAGTAGGTAGCCATTCCCTTCTCCAAGGGATCTTCCCAACCCAGAGATCAAACCTGGATCTCCTGCATTGCAGGTGGATTCTTTACTGTCTGAGCCGCCTGGGAAGCTTAAGAGAAGGAGGCACAAATGAGCCCTCTGAGGAGAATGGAAAGCAGAGGGAACTGTCAGGACAGAGCCAAGTGTCATGAGAAAGGCAGGGACTCAGGGGAGCCTGGAATGAATGGACAGCATTTAAGCTCGTGTGTGGGAAACTAAAGGGCATGCATGTTTCCAAAACACAAGAGAGGATCAAACAGCAATACTATCCCCACCTCCCCTCACTCCCACTCCACCCCAACTGGCAGCCTCATCAGAGGAAAATAACCAGACCAAGCTTCTTTAGTACATGGTAGGATCACAATACTTGTCAGTCCGGTGTATGATACCTGCATTAAACACTGCATGTAGTTTGGGGTGCTGGGCATTTTACATTAATGTGGACACGGGGCATGGGACTGATTCAGCTTAACAACTGGGACTAACACCAAGGACTCTAGCAGTTTAAACAATTAGAGTTCCCATCAGAAGTGTGCCTGTACTGTGCATTCTCTCTGCCTTAGCTAGGCCAACATGGTCTCATGCTCAGTACAGGCTGGTCACCCACAGCCAGCCTGTACTTGAAGAGTAATGAAAGATACTCAGTGTTACCAATAATCCACAGGCTGATTCTTGAAGACAAGTGGGAAAAGAGTCTGAGGGGAAAAAAAAAAAGAAACTCATATGGGGTTTACACAGTACTCTCTGTTCTGTGTGTTCTTTTTCAGAAAAAGAAGATGGAACATTTTCTTATTTTTTCCTTTTCATTTTGAAATAATTTTAGAATAACAGAAAAGTTGCAAAAAACAGTACAGAGAGTTCCTTGTATACCCACTATCAGCTTGCCCTAAATATTTGTAACAGCTTACACAGCTTTGGCACTATTACCAAAGCCAGGAAATTCACATGGATACAATACTATCAACCTAATCTATAGACCTTACTTGAATGTCACTGTTTTCCCAAGGATGTCCTTTTTCTGATCTAGGACCCCACACTGCATTACTTGTCAGGTGTCTCTCAGTCTCTGCCGATCTGTGGCAGCACCCTAGTATTTCTCTATCCCCCAAGACCTCCTTACTTTTGAGGAGTCCTGGTCAGCTATTTTGTACTGTGTCCCTCATTTTTGGTTCATTTATGTCTTGTCAAGATTAGGTTGAGGCTCTGCCTTTTTGGCTCCTATACCACAAAGATGATGCTGTGTCCTTCTCGGAGCATCACATCAGGAGGTACCCAGAGCTGCTGTGTCTTATGTGAGTGATGCTTACCTTGAGCTTCTGGTAAAGGGAGTGTCACTGTTTCCTCTTTGTAGTTAGTAGATATCTTGTTGGGAGATTCCCTGAGACCATTCAAATACCTCGTTTCTCAGCATTATTTTTCCTGCTTACCTCAGCAGCTATTGATGGTTCTTACTGTAATAATTATTACTGTGGTGTTTGCCTAATGGTGACTTTTTTTTTATTTCCCTCATCCCTTCTACATGTATTAATTGGAATTCTACTAAGACAAATAATTGGCCTTACCCTCCATATACGTATTTATTCAATTACTTATATCAGTATGGACTCATGGCTATTTAGTTTACTCTATGCATATAACCCAATATTATTTTTATTGATTTTTTTTGTTTAATTTGTCCTGGCTTAGACTTTTGGAAAGTCCTTCAAGCAATCTCCAGGGTCCTTTGCATCAGCGTCCATCCTTTTGGTACATTTCCTTACCTTTTGCCATCACACTAAGTTGCAGGCTCTGTCCCAGGCAGGCCTGGAAATCAACCATTTCTGCAAGGAGCTCTGATTCCTTTTATTAGAGAATGTTTAAAAGCCAACATCTGGGTCCTCTCAGCAAACACATGTAAGAAATGTGTGTACTGATGATGATATACTTTTAAATTTGTTGGTTTCTTTAGCATGTCTTAAAATTTGGTAGGTTTATTGCAGTATTTTGTCACCTAAAAGAAATTTTTATCAGGAGACTAAAAAGACAGGCATTTTTAGTATAGTTTCTTTGAATCTTAATTGTATAACAAAATCCTTAGGGACATTTGGAAATCAATGGAATTGTCAAATGCTTGAAATTGGTTGCCCTTGTTCATATATTTCAACATAAACATATTAATGTAGAGTGTATATTGTCTTCCCGCATCCTGGGAGGAATTATTAAAAAATACTTTCTTAAAGTAATTATCTGAAATTTCCACTTATTATTATTATTCTTGGTCACGCCGCGCAGCTTGTAGGATCTCAGTTCCCTGACCAGGTATTGGACCCATGCCCCCTGCAGTAGAAGTGTGGAATTCTAACCACTGGACTGTAAGGAAAGTTCCTTTTTTTTTTTTGCTCACTTTTAAAAATGCTTTCAGTCATTTCAGTTGTCATCAGAGACCCCTAGTGGCCTCAAAGAAACCAATTTCACAGTGGAAGGACAGAAAACTTTGCTTAGCAAACTGTTTTCATAGAGTGTGCCTTCCTCTGCACACGAGCTGGGTTACAGCAATGCCCATCACGGGGACACTCACATGAGGAGACAGGCCTCTCTGCGTTGTCCCTTGTCCCTGTCTCTCCCTCTAAGCTTAAAGTGTTTCATCTACAGCATGATAATCAGTATGCTTTATCAACTTTATATTTTGGAAGAATTTTAGATTTACAGAAATACTATAAAGATAATACAGAGAACTCCATATACCTTCCACCCAGTTCACCTAGTATATCTTATGTAACTATGGTACCTCTGTCAAAACTAAGAAATTAACATTGGTACAGTATCAGTTGTATTAAGGAAACTGGAGTATTTTCAGATTATGCTAGTTTTCCTGATGGTCTTTTTTCTATTCCAGGATACAATCCATTGAATTTAGGTAATCCATTTTTAAACAAGTTATTACAAATTAGATTAACAGATTATTTATATGCTATTTAAATTATTTCAAAGTATAATCCCTTTCTCTTCTCCTCATTTAGACATTCTCAATTTAGGTTACTACTGGGTGTAACTTGGGCTTAGCGGTAAAGAATCTGCCTGTAATACAGGAATGGCAGGAGATGCAGGTTCGATCCCTGAGTCAGGAAGATCCCCTGGAGAAGAGCATGGCAATCCACTCCAGTATTCTTGCCTGGAGAATCCCATGGACACAGGAGCCTAACAGGTTAGTCCATAGAGTCACAAAGAGTTAGACACAACCGAAGTGACTTTGCATGCACAGCACACGGTGTGACTCATGGCCTATACCTATACTTCTCACTGATATGCACTTAATTCCTTTCACCCCTTACGTCTTTTGGGTTTATAACCCCTCTTTGGTACATTTCCCACACCCAAGCTCATCTCAGTGATCTAAACATAAGTATGTGCTGACGTCCTTAGAGCATCACACTAGGTTTCTCCCAGCTTTACATTCTTCAGGTTCACATCCAACTGCCAGCCGTTTGTTCCAAAGCCTTGCTAGGGTTTTTCTAAGTTATGCAAAAGTTTTCACCCTAATTTGTTATAACCAGGTAAAACTCATCTACTGATTGCTTCAACCAACATTTATTGGATTTCCAGGCAACATGCTGGACAATGTGTTTGACAGAGAATAAAAGACATAGCTACCCGCTGGTAAGGGAAACAGCCATTAGACAAGAAAATAAAAGTAGTTTCTGATTTGGCAAATGTCACCAATGGGAAAACCATTTCCAAGGAGAGAGAGAGAAAGAGGGTCTACTGTAGACTTTGGGGTAAGTCAGGACTCTCTGAGCAAACTTACAAGAGACCTGAAGAAGACAAACTTACAAGAACACAAGGGGAGGCGGCAGGGGGGATGGGGTTGGGGGTTGGGGGGAGGTATGCACCACGTAGGGGAACAACCTATTCAGGGATGTTAGAACTTCTATTTCCTCCTTTCATAAAGAAGAAATGTTAATCCCTCACCCTGAAACCAGACAAGGCATTCTGAAAGAAGAGACGGAACTCCACAACTCAGAAGGGTTTATGATAACTTGAAAGTTTGTGGTACCATTTATAAATAACATAAAATTTGAAATTTTCATATTTATATTTCTTATCTTTTTAGATTTCTGTTTTATAATACTTTATAATACATGTACAAATTAGTACAACAGAACATGTTTCTTTTATTTTAGAACATGTTTCTAATTCATATACCTAAATCAATCTATTTCTCTATCTATACACACACACACACGTGCACGTGCAAACACACACACACAAGGTGGAATAGCTCTGCTTAAAATTTCTATTATGGGTACACTATCAAAACACTTTGGAAGCTTGTCTTAGAGCATGAGTGCATCTCTCCCTTTCTCCATAACAGGCTTCCCAGGTGGGCGCTAGTGGTAAAGAACTCGCCTGCCAATGCAGGAGAGGTAAGAGATGTGGGTTCAATCCCTGGGTCGAGAAGATCCCTTGGAGGAAGGCATGGTAACCCACTCCAGTATTGTTGCCTGGAGAATCCCATGGACAGAGGACCCTGGCAGGCTATAGTCCGTGGGGTTACAGAGTCAGACATGACTGAAGCGACTTAGCACACACATTTACTCCCATAACCTGGTTGCATTCATTGAGATACCCTTTGGTATAATATCTCAGTGCAAACATAGCTGGCATCTCTTTAGACCCGTGATTTCCAAACCTGGCTGTGTATAAAAATGACCTGGAAAATCAGATTCCTGAGCTTTATCCTCAGCAGATTCTCATTCAGTCTGGGATGGAGCTCTCAAAGCTGTAATTTTAAAGAGCTCCTTCCATCACTCAATGCACTGGCAGCTATGGGAACCACTGGTAAAGGATAACATGGGAGTGTGTTTTGTGGGTACAGATATATAAATATTGAAATGCATATGTATTTGGATCTCCTGTATCATTTTCTCTTTGTCTTTATATCCAATGATGCTCTTTAAAGACAAGGAAACAAGTCTTCCTCACTCATAGTAAACATTTTGCTCAGAGTACACACACTAGATAAATATTATTTGGTGGCTTTGAAAGATGAAAAAAAAAGGCTAAGTTGCCCTAAAAGCAGTGAGGAAACATCATAAATGATAGATGAACAGTAATTGAAAATACCAAACTCTAAATATTTGCAAAGTATTTCTGACCTGGAACCAGAATGGTAATAGCTGTCTGTACCGCCTTTCGGATGATACTGTCTAAGGCAAACATCCAGTGTGGCTTGATGTTATGATTCCGAAGAACTTTATTGACCTGGAGAAAAAGAGTGATATATGGTTTACTTTAATATTTAATTGCAAATAACCTAGCTGATGCATGCATTCGGGAGATATTCTACCAACAATAATAACTAAAAGGTTTCTTCACTCTGAATTGTGAATAATTTATTTATGTCACCAGAAAACAAATGAAAAATTGCCACTTCAAAATGAAATTTGGTGCTTCCCATGTAAGCAAGTGAGATATACCACTTCAACGAAAGGCAATCTGGAATGTTGCCTCTTTGGGACTCAGTACCTGCAACTTTTGCCTTTTATGATGTCAGCAGATTGGATGGTGGAAGTGATAAAGGAAGGAAAAAAAAAAAAGAGTTCCACTCCAGTATTCTTGCCTGGAGAATCCCAGGGACGGGGGAGCCTGGTGGGCTGCCATCTATGGGGTCGCACAGAGTCGGACACGACTGAAGTGACTTAGCAGCAGCAGCAGCAAACTGCCAAACTATTCCAGACAATCTGTTTACATTAAAAATCTTTGTTGTAAGTCTATCTTTTTAAAGTGACTAGTAATGTTTCACTTATTTATACAGACACTGACACAGATATATGCATTACCTTTCTTTTTAAAAATTATGGTAAAATATGCATTCCACCAAATTTACCATCTTAACTATTTTTAAGTATACAGCTAAAGTGGCATTTTTAAGTGGCATCAAATATGTTGACACTATTGTGCTATTGTGCAATGAAACATTTCCTGCTGTATCAGTGGGCAAGAAATGTCATAGCCGTCAGCGATTTCAGGCCTCCTAATGTGAATGAGGGCTCCCAAAACTGTGATCCAGCAGATGCCACCATCCCCAACCATGGCAACTGCTGGAGGAGTGAAGAGATGGCATGCCAGAAGCAGCCATCCACCACACCTGCCACGCCTTATGGTAAAAAAGGAATTAAGGATGTAAAGCATCTAGAAACAGATTTGGCCCCTGATAGCTGAGGTGCCTATGAAGGAAGTGAATTCAGAGAGCCCAGAGGCTTGCCTCTTTCCCTACATATAAAACACTAAACTCCTTAGCTTGATATCTGGTTTTCCTTACTATTTAACAATAATCTTTGATGTTCAGGTTGCCTGCCCTCTTTGTTGCAAACTTGTATATAGCCTGACTCCCTCTCCTGCCTCCTCTGAGCAGATTTCACAGAGCTACTGAGATGCTGGCTCCTGGGCTCGGAGTCCTTAACATTCCCACCAAATAAAGTAACTCTACTTTCAGGTTGTGGCTCATTTTTTAGTTAACACTATCATCAGCATCGCTCATCTCCAGAACTCTTTCCATCCTGCAAAATTGAAACGCTACACCCATTAAACAATGATTCCCCCCTGCCCTCTCCTCCCAGTCCCTGACAACCACCATTCTACTTCCTGTTTACGAATATGACTGCTCTAAGTGTCTCACACAATCAAAATCGTGCAGTCTTTTTGTGTCTGGCTCATTTCACTAAGTGTAATGTGTCACAACTTCGTTCCTTTTTCAGGTTGATAATATTCCATTGTATGGGTAAGCCATTACCTTTTTATAAATGACTTTTATCATAAGGCTAAGAGAGGTTTATTCAAAATTTGGTTTAACTCCACTCATTTCTGGTTGACATGGGTCTTTAAGACGCTATTTTTCCCAACAGGACTCTGACTAGAGATCTTAGAGGAAGCCGGGGAGAAGGTGCTCTAGCTGCAATCTCACACCAGAAGCTAGAGTTCCAGTAGCTCATTCCTGCCCTTGATCCATCTTCATCAAAATCCCCCAGTGTAGATGGCTGTCTGTCTGAGGAATTCCTCAGAGTGGTTGTTCCCAAGGAAGTGGACCATTGCTAGGTTCCCACTTGTTCTAGGAAAGCCCTTCAGAATGATTTTGTCCTGGCACTTTCTTAAAGGACTTGCCTGATTATTTGACTCCTGTGGGTACAACATTTAGTAACTACTACTCTTTCTCTCAAGGGTCCCAAAGAGAAAATGGAGGAGGGGTCCTCTATCACCATGACCAGCTCCTTGTAGCCCCTCATTAAACAGTAAATTACATCCAGGCCATTCTTTGGGTTCATTCCCATCCTGGACAGTGCAAGTCCATCCTGGACACCTCTAGTCAGAGCAAGAGCAGGTGTGTATGTGTGAGACTTGGTCTGTGGCCCAGGATTACAACTAAGCCACTCTCAATCTGAACTCTACTTGCCTATTTGCTTTCCAGCCTCTAGACTGGAAGCCAAATGTGTGAGCCAGTTGCAAACTCACTGAGTTATTTGATTCTATTTGCAGCTGGCTGGGGTTCCCTAGTTACAGAGAAAGTGTGCCTTGAGCATTATATTAGTGACAGGCCTGGCCAGTTGCTCTCATTTCCCATGACGTCAATTGAGTCAGGACTGTTGCCCTGCTCACGATACAGCATAGGACTGAGCGGCTTGCACAGAGTTCCAGGGAACACAAGGTCACTGAAGGATTACAATTTAGTTTTAAATCAGGGATCTTTTGATGCACCAAATGCAACTGTCAAGACATCTACTAGGTAGGAGCAATAAACTCATTAGGACTGAGTCAATTTGGGGAATTTACCTAAAATGATGCAAAGTGCTTCTCTATTCACATGGCTGGCACCTTGGGAACTCTGGTTATTTCTGGTTATTCCTGGTTATTTCTGTGTCTCCCGCAGTCAGTTGTAAGGGCTTCTGGGAGGGACTTCAGGCTTTTTTTGGTACAAGTTCCACAGGCAAGTCTCATTCAAGGATATCACATATGGTTTGAATCAGGCTTCTGGAAAACTGGCTTCAAGTTTGTGTTGCATAGCAACTCGCTATGAGAGCGAGGAACTGTCAGTGATCTCTCACCAGAGCCTGTGAATTAATTTTTATCCAATGATGCCCTGTGCTCTAAAGTGTATTTCTGGCTAGGGAGTATTGAATATTTATTAAACAAGTATGTTTAAAATGTTCTGTTTGGAAAACAGAGCAAGGGGGAAAAATTTTTGATCATTCTGATCATTCTGATTCATACGGTTACATTTTTCCGAGTGACCACTAGATGGCACTTTTCATATATAATAGAAAGTGAGGGACTAAGAGTTCTCTGTTGCTAAAATCATCAAAATAAACAGTGACCAACTACATGATTTCATAAGAACAAAGTGCAGCCATGGGAGATGTCTGTGAGTGTTGTTATTTTCCACGGTGTTCCGTTTTATGTGTATCTAACCTGGAGGAGATACCAGATTATATAACAAAGCTAGTGCTTCGAGGCACAGGCAACCATCTCATACTTACTCATGTTCTAAGGAGAAAAGAATTCATTACAATGATTAAATAAAGAAAAGGTAACAGAGCTTATGTTTTTTATCCTATTTTCTGACTAATTTTAGCTGGAGTGTCTGGGAAAACATGGGCGAAATATCACACTTACAGCATCTTGGAAACCAAAGAGCACCACCTGGACCTGACTGATCCCGTGGCTGTCGAAGTCCAGCTCCAGCTTCAGCTTGGACAGGGTGGTGGCTATGATCTTCCGGTCCGTGGACCTCACAAATTCTCTGAGGCTTGCGACGAGAGTTGTGATGTGTTCCCATTTGAGTTTAGGTTCTTCAGCCCCCTGTGAATAGTAACCAACAATCTCTCAGTCGGTCAGATATTTCTGTACTGGATCTATCCGCCATGGGCCTGTCGCCCTCACAGCCCCTCTTGAGAAGAATTGAACTTTTTTATACATAGTATCAATGCCCCCTGCTAAGCGGGAACAGCCATATTTGAACTATGGCTTCTCCCCCTGCAAAAAAAAAAAAAGAAGAAAGGAAAGGGAAGACCTTGGGAAGGAAAGAAACCCACCGCATATACTGTCCAATAGCCGTGAGGTAGACAGATGGACAAACAGGGACAGGCAGAGGCTGTGAGATTCCACTTTCAGAAATTTTAATTGGGAGCTAAAGAGAGATTCAGGCAAAGAGCCATAGGATTTCAGGCTCAAAGTCTGCCCAGAGAGAGAAGTCATAAAACAGGGTGAGAGTACATTGAGTTATAAGGAAGCACAAGAAATAGAGTTGAGAATGACGATTGGTAGAGAGAGTCGTAGATGGAAATGGGTGCCAACAGCAACCAAGCCAGAGAAGCACAGACTGCGGGACTTGAAGGCCTTGGAATTACACTCCAGTTTCTGTCTCTGTGAGGCTCCAAGAGACGCTATGGTTGAACTTAACCTAAGGATCCATGTGTCTGTGTACATGTTCCTAGTCCTTCAAGTGCCCTTGAAAACACATCAATTCTTTGTAACCAAAAGCAGCTAGCATAAGTTGTCTATTTTACACATAGTATCAATAGTGTATATGTATCAATCCCAATCCCCCAATTCATACCACCCTGCCTACCCCCTCAGTATCCAGACATTTGTTCTCTAATTCTTTGTCTCTATTTCTGCTTTGCAAATAAGGTCATCTATATAATTTTTCTAGATATATTCATTAATATATGATATTAGTTTTTCTTTTTCTGACCTACTTCACTCATGGTATCCTAAATGGGAGGGAAACTCAAAACAAAGGGGATATATGTGTATGTGGACTTCCCAGGTGGCACAGTAGTAGAGTCCACCTGCCTATGCAAGAGATGCAAGAGACTTGGGTTTGATCCCTGGATTGGGAAGATCCCCTTGAGTAGGAAATGACAACCCACAGTATTCTTGCCTGGAGAATCCCATAGACAGAGGAGCCTGGTGGGCTATAGTCCACGGGGTCACAAAGAATCAGACACAACTGAGCATGCACATGTATGTATATGTACAGCTGATTAATTCTGCTGTGCAGCAGAAGCTAATATAATATTGCAAAGCAACTATGTTCCAATAAAAATTAATTAACAATAAAAACATATAAAACATTTTGCTATTAAAAGGAGCTGGCTTCAAACTTTATCCTGGAAACCATTCCTTACACACCAACAAGGCAATCAGTAATAAGAATGGACCAAATGGATGATTTCACATATTAAAAATTAAATATTTAAACAAATTCCCTTCCTCAAGTTGAACTTCTACTTTGACCAAGAATGTTATTACTTAAAGGAAACATAGTAGAATGCTATTGATCCTCATTTAAGAAAGAGATTTTTATTATCCTCATTTCTATCTCGTATTGTGTATTTTGTTACTGCATCATTAAAATTAAATTCCTCAACTGGGCTTTGGAAACGACAATTTCTAGGAGTCTATTAAAATAAAAGAGAAATGCCCCATCAAGTTTGTTCTCCCATTCGATTTTCATTTGGGAGCTCCCTCTCATGTTTATGCTTTGATGAGAAAAGATTATATTGAAAAGCTTGAAAGCTATCATTAAAGGAATATTTGAAAATCAGACAGGGAACAATTATAAACTTTGTTTCTTTTCTTGCCACAAACTAAATTACACTCAAAGTAAAGATTCACAGGCAATATCATAAAAACATGAAAATATGTTCGAGAAGAAAAACGTGTGCTATTTAGAAACTGGAAGCTTATCTTAGTAAAAAATCAGTTACATGTTTGCCAGCAGTTTAAACAGCAAACATTTTTTGGACATTTGCTTTGTTTTCACAACAGAAAAATATGCTTCTGCTGGTTTTTTGATGTTACTGTCCCTGTTCTACAAAGGAACACTGTCTATCCTGGGAAATGTTTTTCATCTGGGGGATTTCATCACCTACATAATGGTCATAATAATGGTTGTTTCTGTTCTCAAGCCTGCCTCCCCACATGTACTCATTAACATGCCTTTATGAACAAGCATCTTAGGTTATCAGGTGAGACTGATTCAGTATCAGAAGGTAGCATCTGACAGTGTGCCTTTCCTGAACACTCAAGAGGACCATCCTAGATTCTCTGGCAAAGGGGCTCTGCCTTCCTTGTCCTTAAACTCCTTCAAAGTGATGAGTGGATTTCAGAAGGATGTTACAGATTGAAAGTGCTTTCATGGGCCACTTTGAGGATCCACACTTCAGTCTTGTCATAAAGGGGCAGGCTTAAATGTAAAGATGTATCTAGAAATATTTAATACAATGAAAATACATTTCCATCTGGTCATAGAAAAATATCAGATACTAGATAACTGCTTGATAATGATGATATCAACAATAATAGTTAACATTTATGGAATACTCCCTATTATTGTCTCAATGATTCATGATCTTAGTTACTCCCCGTAGCAACCCTTTGCTACGGTGACTAACCCCATTGTTTCCTCAATTTTATGGATTAGGAAATTCAGCCTCAGAGAGGTTAACTAACTTGCTCAAATCACATAGCCTTTAAGTGGTAGAATCAGACCTCAGAGTCAAGTTCAGGCTGAACCCAAGCTCCTAAACATTACCTTCTACTGCTTCAATTAGCTGTCTGCACCGGCAGTAAACCTGGGTGGGGACCTGCTCTATTGCAAGATCACCACGGGATGCCCTAGGAAAGGATTCACAGCGTCTGCAGCAGTCACCATCAGAAGGACCCTATCTCTCACTTGACAATTCTGGATTTACTAAGCAACTGTGACCAGCAGTTTCTGGTCAGAATCATACTGGTCACTTCATACTGGTGCACTGAGGCAAGCCCTCTGACAGTCGCTTTTAAGCTTTTCTTTCCTTTCCCCTTTTTCGGAGAACATTCAAGCATTCTTAAAACACTAGGAAGTCACAAACACTTGAATAGGATTGAAGTGAAGTGAAGTGAAGTTGCTCAGTCGTGTCCGACTCTTTGCAACCCCATGGACTGTAGCCTACCAGGCTCCTCCCATGGGATTTTCCAGGCAAGAGTACTGGAGTGGGATGCCATTGCCTTCTCCAGAGGATTTTCCCCACCCAGGGATCGAACCCAGGTCTCCCACATTGTAGGCAGACGCTTTACTGTCTGAGACACTAGGGAAGCCTTGAATAGGATTAACCAACTCCAAAATTTAGGAATTTCAGCAGTCATGGAGGCAGTCTCCTGCCAGGCTCTCTGCTGAGGGCTGAGACCATGACACAAATCAAGTCAGACAAAGAAAACCCCCAAACAAGCAGACAATTTTCTGTATTAGGAAAGCACACCCACAGGGGATTATGAGATCTAAGCAATCACTGGGTTCTGTGTACTGACCTAAATCAGAAGCCTTCATGCCACAGCGGCTACTGATGGTTCCTTCTCCCAAACCCAAACCCCATCTCCTCCTCTGATGCCTGTTTCTCCCAAGACTTGTCACGCTCTGGCATAGCAGGAGGGAGAGCAGTATAGCAGGAGGGACAGCATGGTCTGTGCTCTCTAGAGCAAGACTGCCTGGGTACAAATCCCAACTCCATTGCTTAGCACCGTGTGGCTTCTGCGAATTATTCAGTGCCTCTGTGCCTCCTCTGTGCAAAATGAGGAGACTAACAGAACTACTGCTGCAGGACTGTGGTCACAGGAATTGAGTGAGTAGAGACACAGGAACTACTAAGAACAATATCTGGCCCATAGAAAGTATTTGCTATTATTACTATATATCTGGGTTTCCCTGGTGTCTCAGATGGTAAAGAATCTACCTACAACGTGGGAGACCTGGGTTTGATCCCTGGGCTGGGCAGTTCCCCTGGAGGAGGGCATGGCAACCCACTCCAGTATTCTTGGGTGGAGAATCCCCATGGACAGAGGAGCCTGGCAGGCTACAGTCCATGAGGTTGCAAAGAGTTGGACATGACTGAGCGACTAAGCACACACACACACATTATATATTTAACATAGATAGTAACATATATGTAACATACATAGTATATAATAACATTTAACTATATATTTAACTACTATATATTCAACTATGTGCTTACTACATTTTTATTGCTTTTCTTGCTCCACAAGAATGTCAGCTTCAATGGGATGCATCTATTTTTCCCCATTTTGTTTACTCTAGTGTCCTAGCATACCCAGCACATAGATGGGGGGATGCCTGGCATCTAGTAGATGCTCAGTAAATATTTGTTGAATGAATGGCCTCCAATTACTGCACAGTTGCTCCCTCTATCTAAACTTGGTTCTGCTTCTTTATCTCACACCATCTGATTCTCAGTCCTTGAATGACCACAGTGAGCAGATGGAAAGGCACAAGTGACAGCTATGGGTTCCAAACCACTCCCATCTCAGCCACATCTCCAGATTCCTCTGTGGTGTTCTCAGCACTCACTCCACTTGCAATTCAGAACTCGGCTGTCCCTCACCCAGGGCACCTCCTTTCAGGGCCTCAGAGTCCCTGCCCACTCCATGCAGCTTCCCTTTAGGACTCAAGTCAGAAGTTTTCCGAGAACACGTAGATGTCAGTTCTCCCTGTACCTAGAGACCCTGATGACACACACGTGGTGTTTCAGCTCCTCCTATGGAATCTAAAGACGTGAATATTAGAGAATTTCTAAGATGATGGAATCAGCAGAGAAACTTCTAGGTCTTCTCAAGATAAAGACAAGCAGGGACTATATAGCAAGAGCTGAGAAAGAGACAGCCCGGCTTCATTTACATTCTAATAAAAGCTGAGACCAAGTAAAGTACTGGACTGAGATGGAAACTTGATCCGATCCCTCCAGCTTCACACTTTTTGCAGCTATTCTCCTAGGACAGAAGGGAAGAGAGAAATTACATGTCATCATAGTAATCATGGAAGACAGGTGGTTGCCACAGGTGCTGAAGTCTCTGACACCCATAGAACTAAAAGAGGATGCAAGTGTCATGTCTGCGCCAAGCATGTCTGCTGCTGCTACTGCTGCTAAGTCGCTTCAGTCGTGTCCGACTCTGTGCGACCCCATAGACAGCAGCCCACAAGGCTCTGCCATCCCTGGGATTCTCCAGGCAAGAACACTGGAGTGGGTTGCCATTTCCTTCTCCATTGCGTGAAAGTGAAAAGTGAAAGTGAAGTCACTCAGTCGCGGCCGACTCGTAGTGACCCCATGGACTGCAGCCTACCAGGCTCCTCCATCCATGGGATTTTCTAGGCAAGAGTACTGGAGTGGCTTGCCATTGCCTTCTCCGGAAGCATGTCTGGGGAGTTTTATATTCAAGAGGAGGCCTGAGCCTCTGCTCCAGGCAAGCAGGTATCACCTGCAGTATAGAGGTGGTGGAAACCCTGTTTCTACTGGGACAGAGCTGGGAGGGGATTCGTCCTCATTTCTATAAGCAGAATCCCAGGGAACACATTTTTCCAGGTATTAGGGATGAAACTGTGTCATTTCTCCCACCCCCCAATTCATGTGTTGAAGTCCTAACCCCCAAGGTGACTGTATTTGGAAACAGGGTATTTAGTAGATAACTAAGGTTGAGATCATAAGGGTGGGGCCCTAATCCAACAGGATTAGCGCTCTTGTAAGACAAAGAAGAGACACTAGAGGCACACAGAGGAAAAAGGGCAGGTGAGGACACAGAAAGAACGTGGCCACCTGAAAGCTTAGGAGAGAGACCTCAGGAGAAACCGAAGCTGCCAACACCTCAGTTTTAGACTTTTAGCTTCCAGAACCCTGAGAGAGAAAAATTCCCTGTTGTTCAAGCTACTGAGTCTAAGGTATTTTGTTATGGCAGCTCAGCAAACAAATACACCAGGGAACAGAGTTGGCCCAACTTTGTTTTTTTTGGTAGCATGTGTGGCCTCTTACCACCCTAGATAATTTACTTATTATTGCCCATCTCCCTATACTTGACTGGAGCCCTCCAAGCACAGGGGTCTCTGTTGAGTAAGTGAGGTTTCCCAGATGCTCAAAGGACCCAATGGCAGGTGGTCTCATGCTAATGGCGGGTAGCAATTCACATGTCTCAGTGGATGTTTACTGTCTAAATGAATCAATGAAAGAACAGTGAAAAGATTTGCAGGGGCCCACCAGAACTTCACCAACATTTTGCTTCTGACTTAAAAACAAGTGAAAAGTGAAAGCATCAGTCACTCAATTGTGTCTGACTCTTTGCAGTTCCACGGACTGGAGCCCGTCAGGCTCCTCTGTCCAAGTAATTTCCCAGGCAAGAATACTGGAGTGAGTACCATTCCCCTCTCCTGGGGATTGTCCCAACCCAGGGACTGAACCACATCTCCAACATTGCAGGTGGATTCTTTACCATCTGAGCCACCAGGGAAGCCTGACGTAAAAACAGCTTATGTTCTAAAACACAGTTTCTGTGTTAGGGGTTCTGCCTAACCTCCATGGTAGGCTTGTTTTATCATCAGGAGGTGGAAACTTCATGTCTTCACATCATCTGAGACAGTTCCAAGTGGACTTCTCTGGTGGTCCAGTGGCTAGAACTCCACCCTCCAGTGCATGGGACATGGGTTCAATCCCTGGTTGGTTAACTAAAATTCCACATGGGGGCAACTAAGCCCATGTGCTACATCTACAAAAAAAAGCCCCAGTGCCATGACAAAGAGTCAGCAGAGTCCAAAAAAAAAAAAAAAAAAAAGTCAACTCTGGGGAAATGAAGTCTCCTAAGAGCTTTTACCTGAGCCAAGGATTCCATTAAGTTTCTCACAACTTTGTCTTGGTCTTCCGTCAGAATCCTGTGAAGCGTGGCCCGTCTCTCACTGTCCTTCCTCAGCATAAAGAATCCGGAATCTTTTTCTTCTGGAGAAGGTGGAGCACTGTGGTCTTCAAAATTTTCATCAGGGATGCTGCAATAATTTAGGCAGTACATATTACCATCTCCATTATCAAATGACACCCAACATACGTCCCTCACCCAAACTAAGCCAGGTCTTTACCCCAGAAACAGCGTCCGGATGCCTTTGACATCCTTTTCTCCACAGGACTTGGCTCTTGTTTTGAAAGAGAAGGGGTCCACCTTCAACTCTGTGTCAGGGGAAACGGAGCCGTACTCGCTGCTGCTGCTCGTGTCCTCCACCAGGACTGGCACTGGCAAGGAGATACTCCTGAGGTACTCTGCGTGTCACAAGAGGGGGAACGAGATGAGTAAGGCTTCTAGAAACGTGCACACACTGACACGAGACAGCAAGGCTGCTTGTCAAGTGTCTCGTTCCAGTGAGCAGCCAAACTATGCAACATAAGAGGCTGGTCTTGGGACCACGGTTCCTCAGAGTAATCCATGCAGGGGGTCAGTGAGGAAAGGACCTCCTAGGGCCTGAAAGAACTATCTCAGGGGCGTGAAACTGGAGGAAGCACCAGGCCCAGCAGTTCTGGGTTCTCAGCCCTTTGTTTTTATTGTCCACCTATTAGAGTTTAAGAGCTTCCCAGGTGGTGCAGTGGTAAACAATCTGCTTGCCCATGTGGGAGATGCAAGAGATGCAGGTTCGATCCCTGGGTGGGGAAGATCCCCTGGAGGAGGGCATGGCAACCCACCCCATTATTCTTGCCTGGAGAATCCCATGGACAGAAGAGCCTGGCGCGCTACAGTCCAGAGTTGGGCACAACTGAGCACACACATACCCACTAGAATTTATGACGGTCATTTGTGAGGCTTAGTTTTTCACATGTATAAAATAAAGGACCAGATTCATAACTGATAAACTGTGCTCTTTAGAAGTTTAAGGTCCACCTAGTTCTTGGGGCTGCCTTGGTGGGGTGAGTGGGTGGATTTCTGTGATCCTAGAACGTAAGTTCCAACCCTGTTTTACCTAAAACAAATATGCTCCTTCGGTAATATATCAGAGCTCTGCTTCAGTTCAGTTCAGTCACTCAGTCGTGTCTGACTGAGTCAGACCACATGGACTGTAGCACACCAGGCCTCCCTGTCCATCACCAACTCCCAGAGCTTGCTCAAACTCATGTCCAGCGAGTCAGTGATGCCATCCAACCATCTTATCCACTGTTGTCCCCTTCTCCCCCTGCCTTCAATCTTCCCATTAGGGTCTTTTCCAATGAGTCACTTCTTCACATCAGGTGGCCAAAGTATTGGAGTTTCAGCTTCAGCATCAGTCCTTCCAATGAATATTCAGGACTGATTTCTTTTAGGATTGATTGGTTTGATCTCCTTGCTGTCCAATTTGCTAACATTAGGAATTCAGTTCAGTTCAGTCACTCAGTTGTGTCTGACTCCTTGCAACCCCATGGACTGCAGCACACCAGGCTTCGCTGTCCATCACCAACTCCCGGGGATTACTCAAACTCAAGTCCATCAAGTTGGTGATGGCATCCAACCATCACATCTGCTGTCGTCCCCTTCTCCTCCCATCTTCAATCTTTCCCAGCATCAGGATCTTTTCCAGTGAGTTAGTTCTTTGAGACAGGTGGCCAAAGTATTGGAGTTTCAGCTTCAGCATTAGTCCTTCCAATGAATATTCAGGACTGATTTCTTTAAGGGTTGATTGGTTGGATCTCCTTGCAGTTCAAGGGACTCTCAAGAGTCTTCTTCAACACCACGGTTAAAAAGCATCAATTCTTCAGCACTCAGCTTTCTTTATAGTCCAATTCTCATATCCATACATGACTATTGGAAAAACCACAGCTTTGACTAGATGGACCTTTGTCGGCAAAGTAATGTCTGCTTTTTATAAGCTGTTTAGGTTGGTCGTAGCTTTTCTCCCAGGGAGCAAGCATCTTTTCGTTTCATGGCTGCAGTCACCATCTGAAGTGATTTTGGAGCTTCCAAAAATAAAGTTGCTCACTGTCCTCATTGTTTCCCCATCTATTTGCCATGAAGTGATGGGACCAGATACCATGATATAAGTTTTTGGAATGATGAGTTTTAAGCCAACTTTTTCATTCTCCTCTTTCAGTTTCATCAAGAGGCTCTTTAGTTCTTCTTTGCTTTCTGCCATAAGGGTGGTGTCATCTGCATATCTGAGGTTATTGATACTTCTTCTGGCAATCTTGATTCCAGCTTGGGCTTCATCCGGCCTGGCATTTTGCATGATGTACTCTGCATATAAGTTAAATTAGCAGAGTGACAATATACAGCCTTGACGTACTCCTTTCCTGGTCTTGAACCAGTCTGTTGTTCCATGTCTGGTTCTAACTGTTGTTTCCTGACCTGCATACAGGTTTTTTTAGGAAGCAGGTCAGGTTATCTGGTATTCCCATCTCTTTTAGAATTTTGCACAGTTTGTTGTGAGCCACACAGCTTTGGCATAGTCAATAAAGCAGAAGTAGATGTTTTTCTGGAACTCTTCCTTTTTTGATGATCCAGTGGATGTTGGCAAATTGATCTCTGGTTCCTCTGCCTTTTCTAAATCCAGTTTGAACATCTGGAAGTTCACAGTCCAGGTACTGTTGAAGCCTGGCTTGGAGAATTTTGAGCATTATTTTGCTAGCAAGTGAGATGAGTGCAATTGTGTAGTAGTTTGAACATTCTTTGGCATTGCCTTTCTTCAGGATTGGAATGAAAACTGACCTTTTCCAGTTTTGTGGCCACTGCTGAGTTTTCCAGATTTGCTGGCATATTCAGTGTAGCACTTTCACAGCATCATCTTTCAGGATTTGAAATAGCTCAACTGGAATTCCATCACCTCCACTAGCTTTGTTCGTAGTGCTGCTTCCTAAGGCCCACTTGACTTCACATTCCAGGATGTGCGGCTCTAGGTGAGTGATCACACCATCATGGTTATCTGGGTCATGAAGATCTTTTTTTTTTTTTTATAGTTCTTCTGTATATTCTTGCCAACTCTTCTTAATATCTTTTGCTTCTGTTAGGTCCATATCATTTCTGTCCTTTATTGTATCCATCTTTGCATGAAATGTTCCCTTGGTATCTCTAATTTTCTTGAAGAGATCTCTAGTCTTTCCCATTCTATTGTTTTCCTCTATTTCTTTGCAGTAATCACTGAGGAAGGCTTTCTTATCTCTCTTTGCTATTCTTTGAAATTCTTCATTCAAATGGGTATATCTTTCCTTTTCTACTTTGTCTTTAGCTTCTCTTCTTTTCTCAAATATTTGTAAGGCCTCCTCAGACAACCATTCTGCCCTTTTGCATTTCTTTTTCTTGGGGATGGTTTTGATCACTGTCTCCTGTACAAGTCATGAACCTCCATCCATAGTTCTTCAGGCACTTTATCAGATCTAATCCCTTGAATCTATTTGTCACTTTAAGCTCTGCTTAAGGATTCATACTTTTTTAAAAAGCAGTTCTTTGCTAAACACATATTTTGGAAACCAATAGAGCAGATGACCTCTTAGGCCTTTCCCAGTTCTTAGATGTTATAATTCTATAACAAACATAAGCTTTTATTTTATTTTGATGGAGTCTGAACTGACACAGTAGGAGGTACCTAGTTTTCATCAAATACTGGTTTGAAAATAAGTAATTTTTGTCAGAAACATCTCTATCAAGCAGATCAATGTCTCAGGCCAAGGAGGCAGAACAGAAAGGGATGAGTCACTGCAAATAAAAAAAATATTCAGAGAACTGAGGAGGCCTGGGAGATGTTCTGAGGGAGGAAGATAGGGAGTTTTTAGGGAAAGAATAGGGGACTTCTGGACTGTGGTCTACAATACTAAACAAGCCACCGAGCATGGGCAGGCTGGAGCAAGAAGAGCCCCGCAGTAATAGTCATAATAACCACCTTAAGGCAGTTGCTAAGCATCTCACATGTGTGACTGTATTTTAATTGTCACAAAGCCCCATGGGCAGTTTGTCTAACTGAACTCACTGGACAGATGAGGTGACTAAGGTTAAGTCATTTCCAGGGTCACCTAGTTAAGGCATGAACCCAGCTCTGACTCCAATGCCCATTCTCTTTTTGCTGACTCTACAAAATCTTAAGATTCTAAAATACCTTAAGTAAAAAAGACTCTAAAGCCAGAGCCGAGTCCCAAATGCTCTTGAGTCACCCTGAGTACAGAGTGGGGAGGGTGTGGTAGGAAAGGTGACCGAGCGGTCAGCAGATGGACACCTTCCGTCTCAGGCCTGCTTTAAGGCACATGCTCACTGAGCGGGCTTGTGGGCAGAACTGTCAGCTTAAATTCCCTCTCGCTAGTTGTCTCTTGCCAAGTGTGTATAGTTGAGTTCACATAATTTAAATGTGCGCATGATGAGATTCTGCTTCCTGCAACAAAAACCTACCCATGTGGAAGGGATGAAGCAATCGTGGATTGAGCTTCTGGGCATGGCTCCAGCTTCTTTTGGTATATACTTTTTATTTTGTTCTCAGAAGCAAATCTGTGCAGTAGGTATTGTTCCCAGCACAGAATGCCTGATGAAACAAGTAAATTGCTGCGTTGTCATGTTTTTAGAAAGTGGCTCAGTTGGGATCAGAATTGGCTTCCGCCTAAGTGCAAAGTGAATCGACTTCTGCTGGAGTCCAAAGTCAGGGCCCATTTTATGACATCAAAACCCAGCTGGTGGGGAGGCTGCGGAGTGCCCCGGGGTCCTCCTTGTGAAATGCAGTGACTGTGGAGAAGGGAGGAAAAGAGGGGCTTCTCTTCACAGAGTTCTTCTTGACTCTAAGAATTGAGGGGGGAAAACTGGAGAGGCTGTGGCCAAGAAACCCCAATTACTGGGCTTCTTCTCTGGGCGGACTGGCTTTGAGGCACCTAAGGAACCTGCAAAAATCTACCCTCAGCCAGTGAAGAATGCACAGGACGCTCACAATGAACACCGAGCCCCATGTCTATTTGATCAACAACTCATCCAACTTAGGAAAATCCCACATCGCGGTCATTTCTTTCCTATGCCCTAAAATGCATCACTTGATCTTCCTAGAGCAGATTAACCTTCCTAGTTATGATCTGCAAAGCCTAATACTGAAAATCAAAAACACATCTAATCCTGACCAGCTAAAATGAGAGGAAAATAGGACACCAAAGATGACAGGGAAAGGTGTCCAGCATTGAAATTTTCCACAAGAAATGAGTTAGGTGGCCAGCTAGCTCTCAGATAAGAAAGCATGTGTGCAGGCTGAGTCACTTCAGTTGTGTCCAAGTCTTTGCAACCTTATGGACTATCGCCCCCAGCCTCCTCTGTCTATGGGATTCTCCAGGCAAGAATACTGGAGTGGGTTGCCATGCTCTCCTCCAAGGGATCTTCCCAACCCAGGGACGGAACCCACGTCTCTTTCATCTCTTGCATCGGCACGGGGTTCTATACTGCTAGCACCACCTTGGAAGGCCCTGAGAAAGCACAGACTCCTCTCAAATTGAAGATTTCAAAAACAGATTCACCATCCTGCATTTAGGAAGGAGCAAAAGAAGCCTGTCTTATGAGGGAGAAAGTTGAGGGGTTTCTGAAAGAATGAACCCAGCCAGACTTGCAACCACACATCCTTTGTACCCAGGAGCCCCCTACCCTTACACCATGTAAGCAAAGAGCAGAGGATGAGGCTCTTCAATAGGAAATCTAGAGCTTATTTCATGAAGTACCAAGCTTCAGCCCAAAGGACAACATAAAAATAAACTCACCATTCGATCCAGCTGAAAGAGCTGTGGGAAGAAAAGTAAACACAGAAAAATAAGCATGCATTTGGTTTGTTATTAAACTGAGAAATCAACAAAAAGTGAAGTGAATGCTGGAAATGGGATTGATGTCCTTTCCAAACATTCATTCTACCCATCTCATCCCACATAGACACCAAAAATGCTAACAATAAGTGAATCACTTACTTTTTTCCTTTCTGAAATGAGTTATGGAAATTACTGCAAAAGCCAATTTATATTTTTACAGTGCTATTTTATTATAATGGGAAATCATCTCTTTCTTTTTTTCTTTTTTTTGTGGGGGGTTGTAATTATTTGGAATTATAGTCTCTAAAAGGCAATTGGTGTTTTGGACAATCTAAAATTAAAAGAACATATTATCCAGATGGTTTCGAAGTTTAACAGTTCTTTAATAGCCCTGTAGTCAGTCAATGGTAATTTGGAGTTTCAGTTTGAAAAACCTTCTACCCCTTCTGTACTTTACTCTTTGTATCAGCAATGCTAATATATAGATGCTGATATACTAATCCCCTACTATCCATGTGATGGAAGATTATTATGTGTGAGGCCCTAGTATTTGTGCAATTGATGCTAACACAGCTAGCAGATGCCAGTTTTTGGTGATACCTTTAAATAAATTAGCTCACCTCTGGAAAAATCTTCCATCTTAAAAAGTTTAGTATTTAGAGACTCTGACCTACACCCCCTTTGATGCAACCACATACCTGAAAGCTTAGGTTGTGTCTTTTTCTTTTTGCTTGAAACTTTTAAGAACTCATCCATAAGCAAGTCGTTAGCACAGTCTCTCTTGTCAGGGTCTGGTTCGAAACACTTCAGTATGAACGCCTTGGCCTCTGCTGACATGGACTCTGGGATCTCTGGGTGGACTTTAAACATCCCCACCTAAGGCACAGCACAACACGGCTTCTGAATAACCATCTCATCCCATTCTGTAACTTGGTCACCTAATGAGACAAGCTCCTTTATCAAATACTACAACGTGTGGCTTTTTTCAAAGTGAGACAGAACCTGTTTTCTGTAGGTTATGGAAAGTTTTCAGTGTTTTTGTAACTTTATCAATGACATAGGCACAGTAATTAGCTTAAGATATTAGCGCTGCTGCTAAGTCGCTTCAGTCATGTCTGACTCTGTGTGATCCCATAGACGGCAGCCTACTAAGCTCTTCCATCCCTGGGATTCTTCAGGCAAGAACACTGGAGTGTGTTGCCATTTCCTTCTCCAATGCATGAAAGTGAAAAGTGAAAGCGAAGTCGCTCAGTCATGTCTGACTCTTTGCGAGCGCGTGGACTGTAGCCTACCAGGCTCTTCTGTCCATGGGACTCTCCAGGCAAGAGTACTAGAGTGGGTTGCCATTGCCTTCTCCAGTAGACAGCGCTATGAAATAATAATTCAGTCCTCAGAACTTCGTGCTTGTTTTTTTTCATTTATGAGATCTCATCAAATCCTCCTAGCAACCCAGTGGATTAAATATGATCCCAGTTACAGCAATGAGAAAAATGAGGCTCACAGGGGTGAGGTTACATGATTATGAAAGGGCAGAGCTGGGAGTTTGAACCTTCATTTGTTTGGCTTAAAGACTGTGTTGTTTCTCCTGTACCATGATTTGTGAATGTTCTTCCCTGTCTCAAATTGCCTACATTGAAAGAGATATTTAAAAATACTTAAACAAACAGTATTTTTATAACAATGAGAATGTTCTTCTCATTGCTGTTATTCTAATTTCCTTCAGCAATGTTTCATGTATTTAGTACAGAGAAAATTTCCTAAGGAAATCTTTTGTTATCAAATAGCTATATTAATTTATTATATAGATAAGATACATTTGTACTAATTATAAAGCCTTTACTATTTATCAGACATTGCTTTAAGTGCTTTTCACATATTATCTCATCCACTCCTCAAAAACTTTCATTAGATAGGTACTATTTTTATACTCATTTTATAGATGAGGAAATCGATGCACAAGGTTAAACAATTTACTCAAAGCCAGTGAATAGCTTGACTGTGTTGGAGTCTGGATTAAAATGTTGCAAATCAGTGCCAGAGCATGCTATTTCCTCTAAAGCATGTTGCTTAATAATCCCCGCACGGATGGGTAACAGAGGAACATTTCAGGGTGAAGTCCCAGAGATTGGTGAGAACCTGAAAGACTGGCCAAGAAGAGAAAGACATCCATTCATGCCCAGAAAGGCAGATCTCTGAGCAGCTCATTGTTTTTTTCAGGTGTGGTTCTACTCATTTCTGTATCAGCAGCAGCCCATCAGCTTGTCTCCAAGCTTCAGGTAAACCAAGTTTGGTACAAACATAGAAGGGATGTGACAAATGGTCCCTCATAAGAGGGGGTAATCACAAATGGAGTAAGTGCTAGAAACATGGTCAGTGGCAGGGAAAGAAATAACAAATTACAATCACAAGTCTGATGCCTCAGAGAATAGCAGAGATGTGAGAGCTTCACTTCCTGGGAGACAGGGGTTCGGTTTAATATTCCTCTGGCTCAGTGGAGTGGCAGGTGAGGACTGCAGGGATTCAGGGACAGGTCACTGTGCAGGCCCTGGGTGCTGAAGCTGTGGCCCCAGGCTCTCTCAGGTCTATTTCCATTTCACATGCTCCCTATTTTGAGAGTTGGAGCTGCTTCCTTTCCCAGTCCCAGAAGAGTTAATAATGGGCAAAGTAACAGGCTGGAAGAGTAGATAGATGAGAATAAGGTTGATGTACTTAAAACAACTATCCCCTTTTATTTACGGAAACTTCAAACTATAATGATAGAGGAGAAAAGGAAAACATGTCTTTAATACCTAAATGGATAAAAAATGTTTTTATATGTCCCTCAGTGGAAGATTTTTCAGACTGTGTTTCCCAAAGGAATTCCATGGAGTGGGGTGTTAATGATACTGCATCGTGAAAAGGTGGTCAAAAGGCATTACACTGAGTCTCACTTGGTAGCTGGGAAAACTAATGTTGAGAGAGACCCTCCATGTGAAGCTGACCAAGGGGAGTGAAACTTGAACTTTAGATCTTAGATTGTGCTAGCTCAGGCTCCTTTCCTTCTGCTTAAAAAAATATGACATACACACATGGAACTCCAAGAGCCATAAAGAGCTTCAACCACTGATTTTTAGGACATTTAAGATGTGAAATATGACCTTGAACATAGCTGCTTGTGGTTCCCCCAGTTCATAAAAGGGCGGTTTCCCAGTGGCCATTTCAATGATCGTGCAGCCCAGAGACCAAATGTCTGCTGCCTTTCCATAGCCTCTTGGTCCTTTATCTATTATTTCTGGTGCCATATACTGGAGGGTACCTGGATAGAATTCAAACACAGTTACAGTTTAAAAAGAGAAAACAGAGGCACTAACAACAGTTTCAAGTTATTTACATAAATAAGAATTTAAAAGCATGATTCAGGTCTTAGTATCTCATCTTCTTTAAGTTCCAGTTTTCTCTGCTGCTAATAAAAGGGGAAATAGCAGTTGTCATAATGGATTTCACTAGTGATATAAACATATCTTACTAATATTATCTGTTTATGAATAGATACTTCCTCATTTCCTAGAAGTAGAGTGTAATTGAGGCATCATTTCATTGGGACCTCTTTGAAACTTCTAATAGTCATTTGAGAATAACAGAAAATACTCAACACACATTTTCAGCAATCAGTTTTTCAAATACATGGCGATTCCCTTTACGTATACTTCTAGTCTTTTGCAGGAAAAATCTGGGTCATTCATCCATTTTCTTAGTCTGTTATTTCTCAATTCCTGATTGAATGCTCAGTTCTTCTGTGCTTCTGTTTTCATGTTTATTTCTTAAACATGAAAACGTGAAAATTTCTGAAAGCCATTATTTAAAATAATGTAAATAATTTTGGGTGTACTTTACTCTGTAAATCTATCATGCATGGCTTCTGCTATGAGCCTGTGGTCCAGAGAATAACAGATTTAATGGGTTAAAGTCAGGTCATGAGCCATCAGTATAAACAAATCACTGGAGTGAAGAAGAATAGAATGAAAAAGAAAGGAAATTTAAAAGGCTTCAAGGAATCAAGGAGTTGAAAAGTGTGGTACGATGCAAAGAGCACTACACGGGGGCCAAGAACCCCTGGTTTTAGTTCTGGTCTCGTACTTCCCAAGTGGACACTAACTTGCAATTGTCTTATTGGTTACAACTAGAGGCCAAATTTATATATCTAGTTTGGAGTGATTTCTCTAAATCCGGCAATTAGTCAGGAGTACAAATAGGAATAGGTAATTGCCATATTCCCCAGCTTCTGATATACTCATCAATGATGTAATCAGCAAACAGGATCCAAGATGCCATAATAAATTACTTCAAATACTGAAGCATTTGCGAAAAGAGCCACTTGAGCATTTTCTTATTCATAACCAATAAGAGACATTTTGATAAATATAAGGAACACCTTCTTTGAATGCTCTGTGCCTGATTTACAGGTGAAAACTGCTGCACAAATTTCCTCTAAACAGTTACTATAAAACCCATCGTCAAAGGCTAGAAACTGGCTGTAATGTTTTTTTAAAAAGTGAAAGTGTATTATTTTTGTCAAGTTTTGTCATCTTGCCAGGTTTATCTTTGAGATCTCATCATTACATGATAGTAGCTCATGCTCACAATCACATACACCTTCACCTGTCTGTTTTCAGCTTACATCAGTCATATTTTTGAAAGAAAGCATTTCACCTGGTGAAGGATACGGTAACCATGCTCCTCAAATTATTACTCGTAGTAGGAAACTGTTACAATTTCTCTTCGTTGATAGTTCCCCCCAAAGTGATCATTTTTTACGATGTAAACAAAATTAAGTGATCACTGAGAAAATATGAGCTGAAGCCTACCACTCTTATTATCTATGGACCTAAAATATATTTAATGGAAGAATTGAAGTTGTACTACTATTTCAGCAGGAATGACAACTGACCAAAAATATAGTGAAATTTAAAAATTGAATAATTCAAGTAATATCTTTGTAGTAAATTAGTGTTTTGATTCATTAGACATTTCAAAGAGTGATATTTGACAACTGTGTTTAATTATTCCCCACAGATCAGGTACCAAAAAAGCAGGTTTAATCATGTGTTCAAATCTGCTCTATTTACTCCATAAGCACATGACACCATATTTTATATAAAGAGATTTACAGAGCTGAATAGTAAAGATCAAACCAGTCTGAACATTAGTCCAAGGAGAACAGTGAGAGTATTAAGTCTAAAACCCATACCTCAAATATCTTCATTAGAATTAACAAATTACTTTAAAATCACCTATTTTAGAATATCTTTACCACTACAACCACCTGGGGAGCCACTACAAGCCAGTAGCTAAAACCTTAACCTTACATCCCTCATGCATTTAGTGGATTAATACTGCCAGAAGGGCTTCCCAAGTGGCTCAGTGGTAAAGAATCCACCTGCCGGTGCAGGAGACACAGGTTTGATCCCTAGATTGGGAAGAGCGGGAACCCAGTCCAGTATTCTTGCCTGGAAAATTCCATGGACAGAGGAGCCTAGCAGGCTACAGTCCATGGGGTCCCAAAGAGTCCGAAAAGACTGAGCAACTGAGCACAGCATAGTTCTGTGGGCCAGGCACTTAGAATGCAGGAGTGGAAAGACAGACAGAAATCCCAGGGCTTGTGCTGCTGACATTTTTGCAGTGGAAGACAGACAGCAAACTATAGTAAAATACATAAGTAAATTACAGAGTATGTTAGAAAGTGATGTGTTATGATAAAATTAGAAAAAGGCAGGAGAAGGGGCTCAGAAGTGTCTGGGGAGGGCTGCCATGAAAACAGGGCAATCACTGGCGTGATCTGTGAGTTAAGACTTGAAGGCCATGAGGGACTTCGCCATGCAGATAGCTGGGACAAGAGTGCCATAGAAGGAAAAGGGGGCGCAAATGCCCTGCCGCAGGATCCGGCCTGGTGGAATGAAGAAAGTGCAGGAAGGCCTGTGCAAGGCGGGAAGGGTAGGAAGTGGGTCTAGAAGGTAACAGATTCTGGGAAGGTCTGAGCCTTGTCCATCATTTTAAGGGCTGTGGTGTTTGTTGACTCCAAAAACAGAAAGCCATCGAAGTCTCTGAGTGATAGGGCTCAATTTATGACTAGACGGGATTGCTCTGGCTGTAGAGTTGAGGGGAGACAGTAGTGGAAGCAGGAGAAAAGGCTATTGAGATCATGCGTGTGAGAGGCGAGGGCGGGAGCCAGGGAGGTGGAGAGGAACTGGTCCAGACTTAGACACGTTTTGAAGACAGAGTTGATGGGTTTCCTTGGCTGACTGAGCTGAAGGGTGAGAAAAGAGAGGTGCAGTGGATAACTCTAAGGTTGGAGTGGTCAACCGGGACAGCGAAGAGTGTGGGTGGAACAGGTTTGGGGAAAAGATAATTCATTCCATTTGGCATGTTAAGTCTAGTTGAATTGCAGCTCTTTGACTTACAAGCTTTGTGACCTCAGGCAAACTAACCTCTTTGAACCTTAATTTTCTCACCACAAACTGGGATAATGATACGTAAGGATTAGGCTTGACATGCAAATTTCGATGCAATAACATGTAAAGCACTTAACACAGTCTGGATGCAGTAAGCGCTCCATAAAGAATAGTTGTGGCTGCCTTCCTTCTCACTGAATCACGAAGAAGTCCCACAGGCCACTGTCTTTTGACTCAGTTCATCAGAGGCTGCCTACACCTGTGACTTCACCTGCGCTGTTAGCGCTGGGAGGCCCGCACACCCCAGGCCCTCATGAGCACTGCTGGTGACAGATTCACATGTGTGTCGCACATGGCACACCATGTGAGGCCAGTGCGAGAAGTTCAAGCAAAGGGCTCCTGGAGGACTGCTGTACTACAACTTCTCTGGGGATTAAAGACAATGTTTAAGATAAGCAGCAGATATTAAATTAACATCTTCCCCAAATCAAATGTCTGAAAGTCAGGATTTTCCTTGCACAAGTTACTGAGACTTGGCAGTATTTAAAGGGTCTCTTGCCAAATGGAGGGAATATGAGGAAAAGAAATGTAAATATATTTAAAGTTACTAGAAGGCTAGAATTCATTTTTGTTTAAAAAAATGCATTCTAAATGGGTTTGATTGTGTCCCGAAATACCCACTGCCATGAGAGTAGGAACTGGATCAGAGGCATTGCTGATTGAATGTTCTGAGACTTCAGACTTTCTCTTTCTCTGCCTTTCGCCTTTCCTGGCTTCCACAAGAGACACTTTAGCAAGGCGGAGAGAAAGATGGACTGGAGCTAGAAGCAAAGCAAAGCAAAGCGCAAAGGATGGATTAAAAATCTGAATTCTATCACTTATAAACTCTGTGACTTTCAGCTGTGACGTCCCTTCTCTCTCTCTCAATTTCTTCATCTGCAAAATGGAAGTACTGCCATCACGTCACAGAATTCAGAAATGAAGGCATTTGGATAATCTGGTCTAATTTATATTAGACCAAAGATTATCCGTTACAGTATCTTTTTTTTTTCTAAATCTTTCTCTCTGATGATAATAAGAATTTAATTTTTACTATTGTTATATTTTGCTGCACTGCAAGACTTGTGGGATTTTAGTTCCCTGACCAGAGACTGAACCCGAGCTGCGGCAGTGAGAGCACTGAGTCTTACCTGCTGGACCGACAGCATGCATGTGCCAAGTCACACATGTGATCACATGGACTGCAACCTGCCAGGCTCCTCTGTCCATATGATTCTCCAGCAAGAATACTGGAGTGGGTGGCCATGCTGTCCTCCAGGGGATCTTCCTGGCCCAGGGTTTGAACCCACGTCTAATGCAGCTCCTGCATTGCAAGCGGATTCTTTACCACCAGGGACCACCAGGGAAGTCACAACAACAGAACTTAACACTTCATGAGGAGAAGGCAATGGCACCCCACTCCAGTACTCTTGCCTGGAAAATCCCATGGATGGAGGAGCCTGGTAGGCTGCAGTCCATGGGGTCGCTAAGAGTCGGATACGACTGAGGGACTTCCCTTTCACTTTTCACTTTCATGCATTGGAGAAGGAAATGGCAACCCACTCCAGTGTTCTTGCCTGGAGAATCCAGGGACAGGGGAGCCTGGTGGGCTGCCGTCTATGGGGTCGCACAGAGTTGGACATGACTGAAGCGACTCAGCAGCAGCAGCAACAACACTTCCTGAGAATCAGCAGAATGGAGTGATGAAAACTTGGAAGGGAGAGCAGGGCTGGACTTCCAGATGTCCTCCCTGTAACTGTTGGGCAGTCATTAATCTCTCTGAGCCTTGGTTTCCTCTTGGCTACTGTTACCTTTTTGGAAGTCACTTTGTCTCCACCCTCTCAGGATTTTCGTCCGGAGGGAGCTTAGTAGCTGCATTGCCTAATTTCTCAGCAAAGCTTTCTCTCCACCCTACTTCTGAGTTAGTGAGTCACTTCCTTTTTTTGAATTGAAATCTTAGTTATTTAGGTTGTGAGTAGGGGAATAGACCACAGGCAGTAAACAGATTAGGAAAGAAAGAACTCATAGTCCAAATGGGAAGTGATTAAAGTATGAGAAAGCATCACTACGAACAAAGCTAGTGGAGGTGATGGAATTCCAGTGGAACTATTCCAAGTCCTGAAAGATGATGCTGTGACAGTGCTGCACTCAATATGCCAGCAAATTTGGAAAACTCAGCAGTGGCCACAAGATTGGAAAAGGTCAGTTTTCATCCCAATCCCAAAGAAAGGCAATGCCAAGGAGTGCTCAAACTACCGCACAATTGCACTCATCTCACACGCTAGTAAAGTCATGCTCAAAATTCTCCAAGCCAGGCTTCAGCAATATGTGAACCGTGAACTTCCTGATGTTCAAGCTGGTTTTAGAAAAGGCAGAGGAACCAAGATCAAAGCCAACATCCGCTGGATCATGGAAAAAGCAAGAGAGTTCCAGAAAAACATCTATTTCTGCTTTATTGACTATGCCAAAGCCTTTGACTGTGTAGATCACAATAAACTGTGGAAAATTCTGAAAGAGATGGGAATACCAGACCACCTGATCTGCCTTTGAGAAGTCTTATGCAGGTCAGGAAGCAAAGAACTGTCATGGAACAACAGACGGTCCAAATAGGAAAAGGAGACGTCAAGGCTGCATATTGTCACCATGTTTATTTAACTTATATGCAGAGTAACATGAGAAATGCTGGACTGGAAGAAACACAAGTTGGAATCAAGATTGCCGGGAGAAATAAAACTCAGATATGCAGTGACACCACTCTTATGGCAGAAAGTGAAGAGGGGCTAAAAAGCCTCTTGATGAAAGTGAAAGTGGAGAGTGAAAGGGTTGCTTAAAGCCAACACAGAAAAGAAGATCATGGCACTGGTCCCACACTGCATGGAAATAGATGGGGAAAAGTGGAAAAGTGTCAGACTTTTTTTCTGCTCCAAAATCACTGCAGATGGTGACTGCAGTCATGAAATAAAAGACGTTACTCCTTGGAAGGAAAGTTATGAGCAACCTAGATAGCATATTCAAAAGCAGAGACATTACTTTACCAACAAAGGTTCGCCTAGTCAAGGCTATGGTCTTTCCTGTGGTCATGTATGGATGTGAGAGCTGGATGTGAAGAAGGTGAACGCCGAAGAATTGATGCTTTTGAACTGTGGTGTTGGAGAAGACTCTTGAGAGTCCCTTGGACTGCAAGGAGATCCAACCAGTCCATTCTGAAGGAGATCAGCCCTGGGATTTCTTTGGAAGGAATGATGCTAAAGCTGAAACTCCAGTATTTTGGCCACCTCATGCGAAGAGTTGACTCATTGGAGAAGACTCTGATGCTGGGGGGATTGAGGGCAGGAGGAGAAGGGGACGACAGAGGATGAGATGGCTGGATGGCATCACTGACTCGATGGATGCGAGTCTGAGTGACCTCCGGGAGCTGGTGATGGACAGGGAGGCCTGGCGTGCTGCGGTTCATGGGGTCGCAAAGAGTCGGACACGACTGAGCGACTGATCTGATCTGATCTGATCTGAAGAATCACTGAGAGGCTGGGCTAAAGAAATGTTAAAAAAAGAAATGTTGTCAGGATTATAGTAGTTGTAGACCAACCAGAAGAGAAGGAATGACATGAAAAGAAAAACAAATAACAAATTGAGAGTTAAAAAAATATATATCTTCAGCAGTATTAAGCAGGAAACTGAGTTATATAAATACAAGGTAAGAAATGGTCAGATGAAATTCTGTATAGGATTTTTCAGTGAGCATCAAAAAATATCAACATGAATGCTGGTAAGAACCCAGACTAAATTTCTCTCTCACATCATGCTCAAACACAGCAATTATTTCTTTAATTACATAAGATCTGTATCATCACTGCAAAAACATACCAGTAAAAGTTTCAGTACATGGATTTATGCCAGCAAGCCTCTTTGATGTTCCGAAATCAGAAATCTTGAGAACACCACTATAGGTATTAATCAACACATTGTCACCCTAGAGAAGAAAGAACTTCAATCAGAAATGCTATCTTTCTCCCGATAGTGTTTATTATTGACTTGAAAGTCTAATAAGAAAAGGTGTCCTTACAGCAAAAAGGATACTATTTCTATATTCTTCCTTAACAGTAACATCAGTAGTGAATTATCGACACCATTTTTGTTTACATACTATCAGTTCACAATCTGCTACTCAGGTCACAGGGTGAAACGAGGTTTATAGATAGTAGGGGCTATTTGTGTTTGATATGAGTACGATTAGTTAAATTATGATATTTATACCTTCCTAGTGCTTGACTTATTCTATGTTTTTTTCAACTTCTTTTCCTGGAATACTTAGGGCAGCACAAATAAATGGACATTTGTGTTAGTTTTAGGGTAGTAATATTAACTTACTTTCAATAGTCCAATTTTGTTACAAATTCATTAGTTCTAAATTTTCTGTGGCTCAGAGGTTAAAGCGTCTGCCTGCAATGCGGGAGACCTGGGTTTGATCCCTGGGTCGGGAAGATCCCCTGGAGAAGGAAATGGCAACCCACTCCAGTATATCTTGCCTGGAGAATCCCGTGGGCGGAGGAGCCTGGTGGGCTACGGTCCACGGGGTCACAAAGAGTCGGACACAACTGAGTAACTTCACTTTCACTTTCAAGGAGAATTTCACAGATTATCTAATTTTAGTTCAACCCAGGAGTATATGATATGTGTGAGAAGTGGGGATTTTATTTTTTTCTTTCTAACTATTCATCCATTAATTGAACAAGTATTTATTGAGTAGCTATTATGGGCAAGGATACAAAGATTAACCAGCCTACAAGCCTCTTGGGAGTAGACACCATATCCTTGTTAACTTTGCTCTGTTGAGCTTCCAGCCCCATGGAGCACCTCAAACAATGCCAGCCATGAAGTGGAAACTCAATCTTTGTTGGCTGAACATGGTTAAGGAGTTTATTCTTTGAGTAAAAGCGATAAGACATGACTATCAATAACTGACTCAGGGCAGAGTGATGTATATCTGCTGTTTCTAGGATTTATTTATCATTTCAAATTAGTTCTCACAAGAAAAACAATTTTTGCAAATAAAACAATTACCTATGAAAGACCTTACAAGAATGAATCCTAGTGCAACCTACCTTTATATCCCGGTGAACTATCTGATTGTCATGGAGGTATTTTAATCCTTCCAGTATTTGCTTTGTATAAAAGCCGATTGTTTGCTCATTGTCTTTCAGTGGGCCCCATTTGGAACGAAGGAGAGCAGAAAGACTTCCTGTAAGTAGGGAGAAACAGTGGATAAAATCTTATTTGAATGAATTCTTTAAAGCATGTTAGTATTACAACATTAAGCTAACATTTATCAGTTATTAACAGTGGCCCAGGTATTATACTAGACACAGTACTTGGGTTCAAATATAAATAGGCAAGTCCCTGCTTTGTTGATGGTCTTTATCAAATACAGTCGAAAAGGCTACTTGGGGCTTCCCAGGTAGCTCAGTGGGTAAGGAATCTGACTGCAGGGCAGGAGATACAGGTTTGATCCCTGGGTTGGGAAGATCCCCTGGAGAAGGGAATGGCAACTGATGCTGGTATTCTTGCCTAGAGAATCCCACGGACAGAGGAGCCTGGCAGGCTATATAGTCCATAGAGTGGCAGAGTCAGACATGACGGAAGCAACTTAGCACACACACACAAAAGGCCACTCAGTTTGCAAACCTTAATCCAAGTCATAATGATTGATACAAGAACAGTTCTGATATTTATTTTTTATCTCCTAATAAACTGTAGGGACTTCCCTGATAATTCAGTTGGTAAAGAATCCATTTGGGTTTGATCCCTGGGTTCCCCGATAATTCAGTTGGTAAGGAATCCATTTGGGTTTGATCCCTGGGTTGGGATGATCCCCTGGAGAAGGGAAAGGCTACCCATTCCAGTATTCTCTCCTAGAGAATTCCATGGACTCTATAGTCCATAGGATCACAAAGAGTTAGACATGACTGAGCAGCTTTCACTTTCACTAAACTGTAAGGTAATGGCATATGTCAAAATTTTATTTACATTTACATAAATTAAGACCCATAAACTAGTAAATTCCATTCAGTTTTATTCTTCAAGACCCTAGAAACATACTTTTTTAAAAAGTTAGTGGTTTTTTTTTTTTGAGGTTTTCCTAAACTTTATTTATTATTTTTATTGAGGTATAGTTGATGTACAGTATTATATGTTTCAGGTATATAACATCTGAAATTTAAGTTATTTTCCATTTATAGTTATGATCAAACATTGGCTATAATCCCTGAGTTGTCAATATATCCTTATAGCTTATTAATTTTATATACAGTAGAAACCTATACTTTTTAAAGAAAGAAAACCATCTCATACCTCCTGGGACCTGCTCCATGAAGATTTTAATGAAACCATTTTCACTGAAAGAGCCCAGATACTGGACAATATTTTTGTGCTTCAGATGCTTATGCAAGGCTATTTCTTCATGCAGGGGCTGGGAGTATCTGAAAGACATGCAAATGTCAGTGAGCTAATTATGTCAGACCTTCTTGTATATATTTAAGCAATACAAATGGGAAATTTCAGCTAAATGAATTCACCCATACATGAAATAAAATATGACCATCCAAGGCCTTTATTTCTCATCACATAAATTCTGTGAAGCTGGAGCCCTGGTAGGGTTTGAGGGGAACCGTGTCAGATACTAGCCTAGGTCTTTGTATATATTAGCTCATTTCTCATAACAACTCCATGAGAAGGTATTACTAAGATGCCCATGTTACAGATAAGGAAATTGATTCACAGAACTAACCTATCCAAGATTTCCAAGCTAGTAAGTAACAGAACTAAGATCTGAACCCAGGAGAACTGAAATCACCCACACAGCTCACTGTCACATTCATATTCCATTAGCTTCACAAGTTTATTATTTCAGGAGATTCTTTCCCAGGAAGACAAAATTGCAAATAATTTTAATATTCATTCCAGAACTTACTGAAAGGTCCAACAACTCTTCAGTAAAAAAATATAAAACCATTTATATGCCACGTCTCCTTGATTCTATTCTATCCAGTTCTACTCTATCATAATTATTTTTTCTTCATTCCTAGTTGAGCCTCCACACTGAAAGACCAGCTTCAGACCAGACTTCAAAATCATGTACTTGGTATACATTGCTTTATTAAATTTTATGATGAAAGAATTTTATATTTCTGGAACAGACAGAACAACATTTTTGATGATTTTCTGAAGTACTATGAAGTTTGTAGACTTTTAACAATTCTGAGTATTAATATATTATCATATATTATTTAATATAATTATTATATAACAACTGTGGTAGGGTGATAGCAATGATGAACAGAGACTCATAGCTATTTCCTAATTTTTTTTCTGTTGTATGATGGAAGCTACAGTGAGTATGAAAAGCACTCACTATAATATAAAATATAAGCCTAATGCCTCATAATTTGCTTCAGTGCTACATGCAAGAAATGCTCAAATTTTATAGAGGCAAATCCATATAAGCAGAATGGATTTCTTGGAATGACCATAACAAATACTAGAATCAGTTAGTATTGAATAACATTAGTAGGTTGCAAAAACCCAAATTCATTTAATTAATTAATTTTTAAAATATATTTAAAATTTTAATTTATTTAATTGGCTTAGCCACGCAGCTTGCAGGATCTTAGTTCCCCGATTAGAGGCTGAACCCAGGTTCCTGAAATGAAACTGCCAAGTCCTAACCACTGGACCACAAATTGATTTAATTTAAACAAACTTTTATAACCTGTGAAACATTTCTCAGAAAGCTGCCAGCAACAACCAAAAATTGACTTGTATATTAGATCTCTTACTCATTTTACTTTTCTTCAGAATTGTTCTAGGAGCTAAAGGCTTGTATTAAACTAAACCCCTTAACAAGATATCAGTTAGGGACAATACCATTTTGACTATTGTTAGAATGAGATACAGAGAAGGCAATGGCACCCCACTCCAGTACTCTTGCCTGGAAAATCCCATGGACAGAGGAGCCTGGTAGGCTGCAGTCCATGGGGTCGCTAAGAGTCAGACATGACTGAGCGACTTCACTTTCTCTTTTCACTTTCATGCATTGGAGAAGGAAATGGCAACCCACTCCAGTGTTCTTGCCTGGAGAATCCCAGGGACAGGGGAGCCTGGTGGGCTGCCGTCTATGGGGTCACACAGAGTCGGACACGACTGAAGTGACTTAGCATAGCATAGAATGAGATAACGCAAGAAATACCAGTATATAATGTTACCAAGGGGATCCTTAGGTTACTTTTTCCATGAAGTTTAAAATGCTTTATTAATGCTACTTAATAAGATCGCTCTTGATATGCATGAGATAAATCAGTGGCAATATTGGGCCAATTGTTCAGATTTGGTAGATCAAGATGACGGCATAATCTGAAACAAGAGGCTCACGCGGTTTATGACAAATAATTCAAAGGCTCTGACCCCTGACAATGTATTAAATATCAATCACAAATGTTTAAATATAAGATTGTGAAGAAATAAATATACAACACATGCTTCTCCTTATGTAACCAAAGGATAGCTCAAAAGTTACAATAATAGAATTCATCCTAGCTGAGAATAAGGACTCTTCTCCAGTGTGGAAACGATTAGTAACACCTAGCAATTCTCGCTAAATGTAAGTGAAAGTGTAAGTACCACACACTGAATAAGCATGAAATTATAATTTGTTCAGGTCAATAAGCAACACTTGTCTGTGGGAATTACAAGAAAATCCCATTTCTTCTCAATTACCTGTGACAACAGAAAGAACAATGGTATACACATTCAAAGATACTTAAATATGCACTTAGCTTTGAAAAATTAATATATCATACATGTCTCCAGAGCACCTCTCCTGAGTCAAATTCCCACTACAACCATCCAAAGCAGTGAAGTTCCCAACCTTGGCTGGCCATTTTGCATCTTCTGGAAGGATTTTTTAAAATATCAATGTCTATGACCTACCCCAGAATTTTGGGGGTTATGGCCTGAGCATCAGTATTTTTTTTAAAGTTCCCCAGGTTCCTCTAACACACAGCTGGGTGGAAATACCTGACCTAGGAAAATAGTTGACAAATGTGTAGAATGTTAGCAGAAGCTAACTCGAGATGTACAACTAGTTGGGACAAATTATGAGAGTGTCTTTAGAATCCAGCAGCTTGCTCTTATGACTACTCTGATGCTCTAACGAAGTATTTTTAGAGTGTGAGGGAGCCACAGAAGAAGCTGCTTTTGTTGCTGTGATCCTTCACTACAGATGGTGGTGTTTAGTGCATGCTGGATTATGCATTATTTACACCCGTCCTGCCATCTGAGCAATTATCCTTTGTAACTGCTACCTTTTTAAAAGCCACCTTGAAACTCTCCAGGTCACAAAGGTGGAAATGCTTTCTGTGTTGTATCCCACAATAACACAATAGACTTCACCTTAATCTTCTCTTAGAGGTAACAAAAAGATGCCCCACAGCAGCTGTTCAAGAGAAGGGCTTGTCATGCAAGTGTTTTCAAACAAACCAGATTATGCCAAATGGATCTTCACTGGTGTTAATGTACTCTGTGTGTGCACAGTGGCAGCTGAATAAACTTAAGCTACAAAGACAGTTTTCAAAGTGGTTTTCTTCCAAGTGACTAGTTACATTTATCTGGTGGTGGGGAGGAAGGTGATATTGCTAAAGACAATCCTTTTAAATTTTATATCACTTAAAAATCCACTCTATGTAAAAATAAAAAGAAAAAAAAAAAAAAAAAATCCACTCTATGTATCTATATATATATATATAATACTTAAGAACCTATAGGAATATTTGATGAAAACTTTAATATAACATCACACACACACACATATATATATTCCCTTATGTATCTAGTGAATAGTTTCTATCACCATCCCAGAAGAATTCATACTTATGTCTCATGAGTTAACCAAGGAGAAATTGCAAAAATACCATAGAAAACCTAAAACTGAATTTACTGTTTAACTACCTAGTATCTGTTCCTCCCTCTTACTGTGATTTTGTTTGGAGAAACAACTAGTCAACTTAAAAACTACTGAGTTTCTAACCTCCTTTGTAGTCAGGAGTGGTCACTTTTGGCCAATGAAACAAGAGGTGAAAATAGGCTGGACGTTTCTGAGAAAGTTCGTTTTCCTTTTCCCTCTTCCTGTCTGGAATGCAGATAAGACAGAGTGACCACCTGTCAGAAAGTCATGTACCAAGAATGGAAACCAAGGATGGCAAGGCAGAAAGAGAACTGAGGCCTGAACTAACCGGTTACAGGGGAAAGAGGGGTGTCTTTTTGAGCTTGTGGTAATCAGAGAAGGCATCTCTGAGGGCTTGAGAACTGAACTTGGGACCTAATTAATGACAACAAGGCAATCCCGCCAATATGTGGTATTGGTGGGCCTGACGGAAAAAGAGAGGTCAGCGTGGCTGCAGAGGAGGAGACGAGGCCACAGAGGGAGGCAGGTGTCTGTGTTAAGGTTCCTGGGTTTTGTGTTGTAAGAATTAACAGCCATGTTTTAAGTAGTAATAACAATCTGTCTAGTCAAGGCTATGGTTGTTCCAGTGGTCATGTATGGATGTGAGAGCTGGACTGTGAAGAAAGCTGAGTGCCAAAGAATTGATGCTTTTGAACTGTGGTGTTGGAGAAGACTCTTGAGGGTCCCCTGGACTGCAAGGAGATCCAACCAGTCCATTCTGAAGGAGATCAGTCCTGGGTGTTCTTTGGAAGGAATGATGCTAAAGCTGAGACCCCAGTACTTTGGCCACCTCATGCGAAGAGTTGACTCATTGGAAAAGATTCTGATGCTGGGAGGGATTGGGGGCAGGAGGAGAAGGGGGATGACAGAGGATGAGATGGCTGGATGGCATCACTGACTCGATGGATGTGAGTTTGAGTGACCTCCGGGAGCTGGTGATGGACAGGGAGGCCTGGCGTGCTGCGATTCCTGGGGTCGCAGAGTTGGACATGACTGAGCGACTGAACTGAACTGAACTGAACTGAACTTTCATGATGTGATTTCAACTCGAGAAAAAGCTCTGTGCAGTCTCTGAGGAAGGGATTTCGCTAATAGTCTTTGTGAGGACCAAAGACTCACGAGTATGGGACTGCCCTACAACTGTCTCTCCAATGTTGGAGGACATTGGTTTTGCCCTGTGACGTCACTTTTCTGATGGCTTCAAGAAGAGTCGTTGATTTCTCAGTTGGTCCAACTTTCCACCTGCAGTTTAGAACGGAGTGCTGACTTCCAATGTCCTTAACACACCTGACCGGAAACTGGAACTTTTATTGCAAACCATTTTAGCTGGTGCTTATTCCCCACGTATCCAAATAATAAACCAATCACGGGCCATTCCCTTTTCTACTCTTTGAAAGTCCTAGTTACCATGGAGATGCCATCCTTCCCCAACAGAGTCTTGGGCTTGAATCACTGAGTGATGCAGCAGCTAAACCTCAGAGGGAGCTAATTAAAGCCACAGAGTTTTCAGACAGTTTCATTAATTAGAATATCACCAAAATATTTTGTAAATGCTAATAACAACTGAAATACCTTAGAAAGCAGCTTTGATTAGTCACAATTACTGTACCTGCTGTCTCTCTCTGGGATTTCCTTAATGGCGATTCTGACTTGGTTGCTCAGATCTCGACCTGCATAAACTATCCCATAAGTGCCTTTTCCTAAAACGACTCTGTCACCATTTTCATCGAATTCATAGTCATACTACAGAAGGACAAAGAGGGAGAGAAGACGAAAACATTAGCTACAGTCCACATTTTAAACATCAACTTTTTCCAAGAGCATTTTTCCTTATTTTATCAAATGGTTTTAACAAGGGAAACAATAAGATGAGGTTCTAATGAACAGTTTCAAGACCAAAGACTAAACTTAACACAGAGCATCGTGTGTTCCTATTTTCCCACCTGTGACAGACACTGGGCGGCAGCAGAGAGGGACTATGTATTGAAATCCATGAAGCACTTCTCCAAAAGCCCACTTGGATTCTTTACCCACTGAATCCTGTTTATCACTGATTCTGAAGATGAGTATGATTAGCATCAATGTCTCTCAATAGCTATCACACTGAATTAACTGTTCTTTTGTTTTTCAGTTTTTGGTACCATCAAAGCCTTTCACACTTTGCCAGGAGAAGAAAACCACTCAATGGCTATGAGTAAGAAGAAACTTTGAGGTCTTACTAGCTGACAATATTAAGCAAGGATTATTTGTACTTTACCCCTGTTCCCAATTCCCCAAGCCTCAAAACATTTTAAAAATGAAAAATGGGGACCGCAGGGGGCCACAGGTTCTATCTCTGGTCTGGGAACTAAGATCCCACACACCTCATGGAAGGACTAAAAAAAAATAGAATAAATAAAAAATTTATTTAAATTTTAAATTTTTTTTTACAATTTTAAAAAAGGTTCAATGCATGATACTGGATGCTTGGGGCTGGTGCACTGGGACGACCCAGAGGGATGGTATGGGGAGGGAGCGGGGAGGAGGGTTCAGGATGGGGAACACATGTATACCTGTGGTGGATTCATTTCGATATATGGCAAAACCAATACAATATTGTAAAGTTAAAAAATAAAATAAAATTTAAGAAAAAAAAGGAAAACTTCAAAATGAAGGAAAAACTTCATTTTTGATGCAAAAAAGGAAATACCTACAACCCTAAACTCAAAGTGGCAAGCATCTCAGTCGAATATGGAAAATAGCATCAAATAAATGAAAGGGGTATAGTGACCTTTAGAACTTCCCAGGTGGCTCAGTGGTAAAGAATCTGCCTGCCAAGCAGAAGACACGGGTTCAATCCCCGTGTCAGAAAGATCCCCTGGAGAAGTAAATGTCAACCCACTCCAGTATTCTTGCCTGGAGAATTCCATGGACAGAGGAGCCTGGCAGGCTATAGTCCAGAGGTCACAAAGGAGTGGGAAACAACTTAGCAGAGAAGGCAATGGCACCCCACTCCAGTACTTTTGCCTGGAAAATCCCATGGACAGAGGAGCCTGGTAGGCTGCAGTCCATGGGGTCACTGGGAGTCGGACACGACTGAGCGACTTCCTTTTCACTTTTCACTTCCATGCACTGGAGAAGGAAATGGCAACCCACTCCATTGTTCTTGCCTGGAGAATCCCAGGGATGGGGGAGCCTGGTGGGCTGCCGTCTATGGGGTCGCACAGAGTCAGACACGACTGAATCGACTTAGCAGCTAAACGACAACAACGTGTAACATTTGGGAGACATCTCAGACCTGGAGGCATCATCCAAAGGCATCTTTTGTTGTGGACTTAAACTACAGGAACCGCCCAATGTAAAACTACAGACCAACAGGAGAGACCATGAAAACAAGCTCCTTCTTTTGTCTGTATTTTGCTAGAGTATAAAACTAGCAGCACATAGCTTGGTTCAACTCACAGAAGGGTTTGGGTTAGCCATTAAAAAAAAATACTGATTTCTAACATTCGTAGATCGACGAATTTAATACTAACACACAAAATAATCCAAAAGAAGATAATGATCATGGATTTTGACACTAAACTAACAACACAGCCTTAAAATATAGAGAGCTGATAAAATTACAAAGAAAAATATACAATATAAACTACAATAGGTTCTAAATAGAACTCTTTTAGAAACCAATATATCTAGCAGACAAATTCAAAATAGAGACCCTAATGGCACAAATAACAAGTTTGGTATGGTAAATACAGAGATAGTTACAAATTCCTTCCGTGCATATATGAAAAATATAAAATAATTTGTCACATATTAAGCCACAAAGAAAACTTCAACAAATTTCAAAGAACAGCTATGATAAAGACCATAATCTTTGACCACAAGATACTAAAAATAAGACAGCCAAAAACTATATTTGAAAACTGAGCGTTGCAATTTAAAATTATCAAGGGATTAAAAAATAAATGATCATGGGAATTACAAAGCAGTTGAAAAAGAATGACAAGGAGAGCATTGCATTTAGAGCTGTGTATATAAAATTTTTCATAGTTTTAAAGAATTTCATTAGAAAACAGAAAACTTTTAAATGATCAAGTTAAATGGTCAAGAAAATACAAAAAGAAGAATATATTACTATCCAAAGAGAGGAGAAGAGTTCCTGGTTTTGGCAATATGGTAGGCTATGTACATGAAAATGTTCCCATCAAAAAAACCTAGACAAAATTAAACAGACATACTTTAAATGTCTAGTGTGTGTGCTCAGTCATGCCCAACTCTTTGCTACCCCATGTACTATAGCCCACCAGGCTCCTCTGTCAATGGGAGTTTTCCAGGCAAGAATACTGAAGTGGGTTACCATTTTTTACTCTATTAATTGCCTACCTGGGCTTATAAAAAAGTAAAGAAGACTTCTAGGAACTAGAAATTACAAGGAAAAGGGACACTAGAGGGATAATCACAAGAACTGATGACCTTGAAGCCCAAGTGCTGGGGATGAAGTCTTCTAGATTTAGTAAATCTAGGGCTGCTGCTGCTGCTGCTAAGTCGCTTCAGTCGTGTCCGACTCTGTGCGACCCCATAGACGGCAGCCCACCAGGCTCCCCCGTCCCTGGGATTCTCTAGGCAAGAACACTGGAGTGGGTTGCCATTTCTTTCTCCAGTGCATGAAAGTGAAAAGTGAAAGTGAAATCGCTCAGTCATGTCTGACTCTTAGCGACCCCATGGACTGCAGCCTACCAGGCTCCTCCATCCATGGGATTTTCCAGGCAAAAGTACTGGGGTGGGGTGCCATTGCCTTCCCCAAATCTAGGGCAGAGGTTGGCAAACAGTTTCTGCAAAGGGCCAGATATTGATTATTTTCAGATTTGTGAGCCATACGATCTCTATGGCAGCAACTCAACCCTGACATTGTCAGTAGCTCAGTGGATACAGAAGCAAATGGGCATGGCTGTGTTCCAATAAGATTTTATTTACCAAGAGAAGTGGTGGGCTGGTTTTGGTGTCTGGGCTACAGTTCATCAATTCCTTATCTGAGACTTAATGCTCACTGGGGATAGGAAATGAAGCCTTGTGCCTATGGAAGGTGAAGAGATGGAACACACAAAACCAGGGTCCTTGAAGGACAATAATTTGATGAAAGGGTAGATTAGGAAAAAGTCAGCCCACTGCACTGAGAAACAAAAAGAAAACTTTGTCTGTCTTAGATTAAGCTCTGAGTAGACAAAGTCTCCTCTGAATACTTTCAACCACTGGCTGACACTCATGCTGTCTGGAGCTCAAAGGGACACTTGTCATTAATACCCATAATCTGTATCAAGCCTGGAAAATTCCTAGAGTGACAACAGAAGCAAAGCAAAACATTTAAAAGGAAGACTCCCTTAACACAGGTTATAAAGGATCCACCAGTGAAATTAAGCTCATAATCCAAAATTTAAAAATACATAACAAAATAATTCACCATCAGTGAGTACTGGTTGATTTGACAAATATCACTCTAAAATACGTACATTTAACATAAAGATATAAGAAATCTAAAATATGAGGAAAGAATGGAAAGTGAAAGTGACTCAGTCATGTCCAACTCTTTGGGATCCCATGGATTCTATAGTCCATGGAATTCTCCAAGCCAGTGGGTAGCCTTTCCCTTCTCCAGGGAATCTTCCCATCCCAGGGTTCAAACCCAGATCTCCCACATTGCAGGTGGGTTCTTTATCAACTGAGCCACAAGGGAAGCCAAAGAATACTGGAGTGGGTAGCCTATCCCATCTCCAGGGGATCTTTCCGACCCAGGAATCAAACCAGGGTCTCCTGCATTGCAGGCGGACTCTTTACCAACTGAGCTATCAGGGAAGCTCTTGAGAAAAGGATAAAGACACTCTAAAAAGGGCCAGACAGACTTGAAACAGACTCAAACCTAACCTCCAGAAATTGAGCCCTAAATAGGAAAAGAAAAAATAAAATTCCCACTCAGATATGATATAGGGAAACTACAAAGTATCAAAGGCAAAGAGAGGATGATGATAAAAGGAAGCAGATAATTTTTTTAAAAAAAAGAACAAATAACCCACAAAGGCAGGTAATCTGGTTACTCTGCAAATTCTCTGGGGTACACATTTTCAACTTGAGAGACTACTAGCACAAAGGATGAGGAAGATGAGGAAGATATTGTTACCAGCTCGTTTATTTGCTTCCAAGAGGTTTCCAAGCCTTGATAGAGGCAATCAGGTTGTATTCTTCTGCAGAATGCTATGCCCACTACCATGGCAGGACTTGGTGAACACAGATCTCCCTATCATGGACCTTACTCTGCCAGAGGAAAGAGGCCAAGCTCTGGAAAAGAGATGTCTACTTTTCCAGTGGCAACACTTTACCCAATGTACATTAGAGAATACTCCTATTCTAGCAATCTGACATATGGCTGAAGATTGTCCTTAGACCAGAGGAGAAGAACAGTTATGTTTACAGGATGAGATAATGGGAAACAGGGATCATTTAGCAAATTCTCCAGACTGGAAGATACTCCAGCAAAGAGGTAGGACACACAGTCCAAAAATTCTACTTGAAGGATCCCAAGTCTCCATATCCAACTCTTGGTCCAGACTTTCACCATGCTATATACCATGCATGCTGGAAATCTACCAGCCAGGACCCAGGCTGGCAGGAGGCAGGACGGGGACCATCATCAAAGTCCTATAACTCATCTTTGCCATGGTGGCCTATCAAAGGGAGGGAAACCTACACACTGAACCTAGTACTACCACCACCTTACATTATTCTAATGCACTGGTAGTGCAGTCGCCAAGTCCTGTCAGACTCTTGCGACCCCATGCCAGGCTTCTCTGATCATGGATTCTCCAGACAAGAATTCTGGAGTGGATTGCCATTTCCTTCTCCAGGGGATCTTCCTAATCCAGGAATTGAACTCGGATCTCCTGCATTGCAGGCAGATTCTGAACTGACTGAGCTATGAGGGAAGCCCTTTTTATAATGCACTCTATAATTTTAATTATTATAATTAAAAGAAAAAATATCAGCTTTCAATAATCTACCTCATTTGAGGATCATAATAAGCCTATGTCATAGCAGGAAAGGTCTATGATTAGCTCCAGTTTACAAATGATCAAAAATATCTTCCACTGAAAATATGTGAAAATGGTGGCTTAAACCTAGCCCATCAGATCCTACCAAGGCCGTAGGACAATCTATTTTACAGTTATCAACATTCAAAAAACTAAGATCACGACATCCAGTCCTATCACTTCATGGCAAATAGATGGGGAAAATGGAAACGGTGGCAGGTTATTATTTTCTTGGGGTCCAAAATTACTGTGGACAGTGATGGCAGCCACAAAATTAAAAGACGCTCGCCCCTTGGAAGAAAAGCTATGACAAACCTAGACAACGTATTAAAAAGCAGAGACATCACTTTGCCAACAAAGATCCATATAGTCGAAGCTATGGCTTTTTCAGTAGTCATGTATGGAAGTGAGAGTTGGACCATAAAGGCTGAACAACGAAGAATTGATGGTTGTGGTGCTGGAGAAGACTCTTGAGAGTCCCTTGGACGGCCAGGAGATCAAACCAGTCAATCCTAAAGGAAATCAGTCCTGAATATTCATTGGAAAGACTGAAGCTGAAGCTCCAATACTTTGGCCAGCTGATGCAGAGAGCCAATTCATTGAAAAGACCCTGATGCTGAGAAAGATTGAAGGCAAGAGGAGAAGGGGGTGACAGTGGATGAGATGGTTAGATGGTATCATCGACTAAATGGACATGACTTTGAGTCAACTCGGGGAGATGGTGAAGGGCAGGGAAGCCTGGTGTGCTGCAGTCTATGGGTCACAAAGAATAGGACACAACTGAGGGACTGAATAACAATAACATCAGATTCTAGATTTTCTATTCTTCATACCACCAATGCTGCAGGAAAATCTTTTTCACAGTGTAAGAACTTATAAGATAGATCTCAGTTCTGTTTCCAAACACCAGTATTGTAAAGATGTTCCAGCATATTCGTGGTATCCACTGAATACCCATATATATTCAAGCAGGCAGAGGGTAAACATCTGTTGGCCATCTTAGACTCCATTCTTCCCTTTCTCCGAAGGTCACATTGACTGTCAAATGCTGCTAGGCTGATCCTCACTGCTCTTGCCTCAGATCAGGCCCTCCTTGCTTCTGTGTGTGTGTGCATGCTCAACTGCTTCAGTTGTGTCCATCTCTTTGTGACACTACAGACTGTAGCCCACCAGGATCCTCTGTCCATGGAATTCTCCAGGCATGAATACTGGAGTGGGTTGACATGCCCTCCTCCAGGGGATCTTCATGACCCAGGGATTGAACCTGCATGTCTTATATCTCCTGCATTGGCAGGCAGGTTCTTTACCACTAGCACCACCTAGGAAGCCCCCTTGCTTCTGTATTATTCTACAAATCCTCAACAGGCCTTCCTGCTACCTCCTACTCTGTTGCTCTGTTTTCCAACTCAGCCTCCAAAAAGTTAGCAGTGAACTTCCCAAAGTCTAAGGTTCCCAAGTGAACTTTCCACATTCATACCACTGCTTCTGCTTTATGTGTTCCTCATTACTTTCAGGATCAAATCCAAACTCCTTAGCCTGGAGTCAATACCCTTCAGAATCTTTGCTGCCTCTGTGTCCAGCCTGCTATATCATCAACGTCCTCCAAAAACTCCCAGTGAAGTTCCCCAGATTTTTGTGCCTTTACACATAGGCGTTTTCTACCTTAGGAGTTCTGCCTCATCCTTTAAAACAAAAAAGCTTTCTTGAACTGTCCACCTAATCCTCAAAGCTGGGTTAAATTCTGGTCTGATAGGCTTCCAAGGCCTTTTGCCCTCATTCATGGAGGCATTTTTCACTCTTCTCTTAGACCATCTGCATTCCAGTCTCTACTCTGAGATCTTTGAGAAACAGGACTTTATCTTGAATTGGTCTGTCCCTAGTCTTAGCCATATTTGGATTGCAGTAGAGGTTCAGTGAATATTTGCTTAATCAATTGAGCTATAGGAAATTTAACGGGAACCTTTTTTTAGTTTGGTTTTCCACTGTGGAGCCCTAACCCCTGAACCATCAGAGAATTCCCTTGATAACAACCATATGCCAAAACAAAACATTTACCATCAGTATCCTTTTATTTTTCATTGAGAGGAGTTTTGCCACAGGAATACTTAGCGTAGTGAAGAATATACAAGCCTCAATGAAACTGCTCAAGGTATCCCTCAGGAATGCAAGGCATCAAAAGACTGTTCTTTTTTTTTAAAAGAATATTAACTATAGAAGTTGCCTCCTGTTAGACAAAGTGGTCATGCTAAGTCGCTTCAGTCGTGTCCGACTCTGTGCGACCCCATAGACGGCAGCCTACCAGGCTCCTCGTCCCTGGGATTCTCCAGGCAAGAACACTGGAGTGGGTTGCCATTTCCTTCTCCAGTGCATGAAAGTGAAAAGTGAAAGGGAAGTCGCTCAGTCGTGTCCAACTGTTTGCGACCCCATGGACTGCAGCCTACCAGGCTCCTCTGTCCATGGGATTTTCCAGGCAAGAGTACTGGAGTGGGGTGCCATTGCCTTCTCCAAAGTGGTCATAGTGAAACTCAAAAGGGCTTTCAATAAAACTGAAAACCACTCCAATGCATGATTGCCACTTGTTTTCTTTTATCTTCTTTAATTAATTAATTTATTTTGGCGGTGCTAGGCTCTTAGTTGTGGCTCATGGGATCTTTGCAGCAGCGTGCGGGCTTCTCAGTTGTGCCATATGAACTCTTATCTGCAGCATGCCAGATCTAGTTCTCCAAACAGGGATTGAACTAGGGCCCCTTGCACTGACAGCATGGAGCCCTACCAACTGGATCACCACAGAAGATCCTTTCTTCTTCTTTTTCTTTTTAATCCCTTCTTCTTTTTCTTACAATATAGAGATATAATTTTAAAAGGCAGGCTTGAGAAGACTTCCAAGACCTTTAAGGACACAGAATTATCTCTGTGATGACCAGAGGAAGTAGAAAGTACTCTTGACCAAAGCCAAGGGTCTGTTAAATAATGAAAATGGAGAAAAAAAGGCAGGGGCTGGGGGAATCAAGTGTTTTTAAAAATAAGAATAAAATTACACTGCTTATATAGTTTGCATTCTATTTCTATGGCAATGGGTTAACAAACCAGGTGTTGCTAAGGGAGACTGCATTTTGAAGCAACGATGGGAATGCTTCTAGAATCAGCCTCTCTTGTTGCCTGCCCAGAACTGTCTAAACTGGCACGCGTAGGAAGACAATCTTGACAAGGCCAAACACCAAAGCGGTGACTCACTTAGTCCTTGCACTGTCAAGGGACTCACAGTAAAACAGTCACCTTCTAAAAAGCCATGCGCTGTCCCTGGTATTAATTACCTTAGCTGAGTAGTCACCTCAAGGACTCAAGTCGTAGCTTTGCTACTCTTCTAGTTATAATGCCTTAGTAAGATGTAAATGCTAAAAGTATTAATAACTACCAATAGAATTAAGAGAAGAGTAAAAATTAGGTAGGTATAAATATCTAATTCTATAGCTCTCTCCTTTCTCAGATCTTTACTCACATCTTCCCTCCTCAAGGCTTCCTTTTATAAAATCACATTCCTGTTTCACTATAACTTCCTAAATCCTTCCCTGCTTAATTTTTCTCCTTTATGTTGATCATTACTCACACATAGCATGCATTTTACTTACTCATTGTCAGTCTCCCACTAGAGTGTAAGCTCAGTGAAGGCAGGGATTTCCTCTATTTTGTTCTCTGCTAGATCCCCAGCACCTAGAAGAGTGTCTTCCTCATAGCAGATGCCCAATACATATTTGGTGAATGAATTGATGGGATCCACTGGGACCCCCTAATGTGGTATAAAGATTATTTTAAGATGAAAACAACTGAAGAAATAGCTGCAGAAAAAGCCTTTTCTAAACATATTTTGCTGACTTAAGCAAAGACTCTTGAAAATATAGATGCCACAATCTCCTCTCCCGGAGGTTTAGGACCTCTTATACCTAGATGAGAAATTACTAAACAAAGCCTTTTTCAAAACTTTCCATACTTTCCACTTGTTTCTCATTAGTTTCCCACCATGTTGCTTCCCCTTGAAGTCCTTCTAAAAACTTTTCCTTAAAAAAATTTTTACTGTGCTTTTTTTCTTGATGTGGACCATTTTTTAAAGTTTTTATATTATTTATATTATTTCTGTTTTATGTTTTGGATTTTTGGCCATGAGGCATGTAGGATCTTAGTTCCTTGACCAGGAATTGAACCCACATCCTTTGCATTAGAAAGTGAAGTCCCAACCACTGGGCTGCCAGGGAAGTCCCAAAGACTTTTCCTATTAAGATAAATAAACTTTTAAATCTAGCTATGCAGGAATTACTTCTTTGCATATTCCCTCATATGGGAATAAACTCTTTTCTTTTCTCCTGTTTATCTTTGTCAGTTAATTTGCAGGCCTCTAATCACTGAACATGAGTTGACAGAGGAAAAAAGTTTCTTTTTCTTGCAACAGATCAAGTGAATGAGTAACAAACATATTCTTATCATACAACACCATAGTGACAGCTATTCCCAGGCAGTGCAGTAACTGTGGGTGATCAGCTTCAGATCTGGTTGTGGTTTAGTCACTAAGTCATGTCCAACTCTTTTATGACCCCATGGACTGTAGCCTGCCAGCCTCCTCTGTCCATAGGATTTCCCAGGCAAGAATACTGGAGTGGGTAGCCATTTCTTTCTCTAGGGCACCTTCCCAACCTAGGGGTTGAACCCGCCTTTCCTGCATTGGCAGGCAGGTTCTTTACCACTGAGCCAGATCTGTACAAAAATAGAAACACGAGGCCAAAGAAAAACAAACCAGTGTGCTACCGGATGACTCTGAATTGATTTAAATGAATTCTAAACCATAATTCACGGTTAATGTTTGTGAGGCAAATCATCAAAAAAGAAATGGTAAGGTTTCATCATCCAGCAGATGCTTGAGTGAAAGGAAAACGTTTCATTTGTCTTACTTGTTCCTAATCCATCACACAGGGGGCAACTTCCTCTCTATGCAGCCTGGAAACTACACAGAGACAGGTTCACAGGGCCAGCTGCTATGATTACTTCAGGCTTGTGTCAATTGGATGCCCATTCTGATAAAACAGTGAGGTACAAATGCATAAAAGAAAAAGGAGCACCCCGGGAAAAGGGAAGGAGAATATCTGTATGTTTGGAAGAGGCATGAGGAGGACGGCAACATATTCTGTACTGAACACCAAAGGAACTCAGTAATTTATGGTTTCTTCCAAAAAACTAAAAAAGAGAGAGGGAGAGATGAAGCAAATGGGTGGAGAGTGGCTTGATTGTGGTATTCAGCTTGATTATGGTATTCATTCTTTCACTGACTTCACATTGATTAAACAATCATCAAGCTCATTTCCCAGCATTTACTCTGCCCTCCTCCAATCTATATCCCTCTCCTCCCAGTTTGAGATATTGTCTAAACAACTCTGGTTTTGTCACTCCTCAGCTTCAAACCCTTCTAAGCCTTCTGAATGAACTGCTTGGATGCCTGATCCCTGCAAGACGATGGGGTGAAAAGGGAAAGAGGGCCACAGTCCAGCCTTGGGATGTAAACAGTCCAATGCAGGCTACTGAACTACAGGGAAATGAAAAGAGTTAGGGCAGAGAACGGGGCAAAAATGCTGTAAGGGCAGAGAAAAATGAAAAGATATGGTGAAAATGGTTCAAAGTAAAAAGCACCCTTGAGTTGTATCTCCAAAAGTTAAAGAATAGTCACCAAGCAAAACAAAGCAGAAAAAGCATGTGGAGTTGGGCATCTGCATGCCAAGTCCAAAGGCTGGAACAGCATGGCTATTTGAATAATGGACAGGAGTTTGGCACTGCAGGACCGCAGGGTGGAAAGCAAAGGGTGGGCTACAGCCAGAGAGATAAGAACATTGTATGGTGCAGAAATCTTCTTCTAAAAAGAATAGCATCAAAGATTTTCATTTTTATTTTTTAAAATGCCATTTGCAGTGGCATGGATGGACCTAGAGATTGTCATACTGAGTGAATTAAGTCAGACAGACAAATATCATACGCTTATATGTGAAATCTAAAGACATGGGACAAATGAGCCTATTTACAAAACAGAAGTTGAGTCACAGATGTAGAAAAACTTGCATGGAACTGACATATACATACTACTATATACAGAATAGACAACAAATAAGAACCTACTGAATAGCACAGAGAACTCTATCCATTACTCTGTATTGACCCATATGGGAACAGAATCTAAAAAAGAGTGGATATATGTCCATGTATAACTGACTTTGCTGTACAGCAGAAACTAACGTAACACTGTAAATCAACTATACTCTTAAATAAAAAACTTAAGAAAATAAAAAAGCTCTTTAATGAGGGAAGTCAAAGGATTAAATCTGCCTGAGAGATCTCTCCAGTGATGGCAGGGCCAGTGTTATTGATGGCAGGAGAGATAACAGGCCACATGAGAGATGATGAGGACGTGAAATAGAGGAGTAACAGAATGGAATGAAGAGGCTGGAAGAAACACTGGCTGTGAGACTGGAGCAGAGATTCTCGGAGGTATCTGGCTTGGGTAACTGTGCAGATGCCCTTGTTCTTCGTATAGACATGAAAGGCTGGGAGAACAAAAACAGGGACCACAGATGGTAAGTGTTCAAACCCTGACAGTTGACTATAATCAATTGTTCAATGAGTTCAGTGTAAATTTATTAATATAATAAATTCTTTAAGCTATGGGTTCATACCTCTTTCATTTCAAAAGATAGCCCTGAATCAAAAACATGGCCTTGAATCAAAAGAAGTTGTTTCTCTTTCTGTTTAAAAATAGAGAAGTCCTCTGAAAGTGGTATTGAGCTATATTTAAGAAACCTTGTACAGTTTGTACTAATCTTGAAATTTGTTTAAAATGTGAGCTAGGAAAGGACATGTAAGATCTTCTTGTTCAACTCTCATTTAAGGAATGGTATCATCTTAATCCAGCAGGAGTAAGAATTATGTCCAAAGTTATAAAACTGGTTATTGGCAAAGTCAGAGCTAAAACCCAAGGCCTCTGACCCCAGCACAGGGATCTTTCTAGAGTAGAGTCAGGTTTGATCAATTGGAAGAAGGGTTTGACCATGACCCAAACAAGCCTGAATCCCTCCCACAATTGTACCGCTTCAAAGAAAAAGCTTGAATGCTTTTTCTTTTCAGAAAGAAAAAAGCAAATCTTAACTTGGACTTCAGGTAAGTTTTTCAAACACCAGGAAGTCTAAGGTTTAGTTCAAATTTGTGGTTTATGGAAGCACATTAATAGCTAACGTCTGCCAAATGCTGCGGGGAAGGCAATGGCACCCCACCCTAGTACTTTTGCCTGGAGAATCCCATGGACAGAGGATCCTGGTGGGCTCCAGTCCATAGGGTCGCTGAGAGTCGGACACGACTGAGCGACTTCACTTTCACTTTTCACTTTCATGCATTGGAGAAGGAAATGGCAACCCACTCCAGTATTCTTGCCTGGAGAATCCCAGGGACAGGGGAGCCTGGTGAGCTTCCGTCTATGGGGTTGTACAGAGTCGGACACGACTGAAGCGACTTAGCAGCAGCAGCAGCCAAATGCTGACACCACCCCCATGAAAAGTTAAAAACCATTTAAAAAGAACATCTGACCTTTCTAAAATTTTAATTTTGTTTTTGGCCAATTTGAATTCTATCTCAAATGGAGGTGAAGATCAGAAAATAATTATTCTGCATACAAAATCTTAAACACCAAAATAATCCTTCTCACTTATGCTGTAAAGAATAGGAAGAGGAATTATTTTCAGTATGTCATTCACAGCCTGTAGTTTGAGTTCAGTTTGCAGTAATAAAATTAAGGAACAAATTTTAATCAACTATTTAGAATACTAAAAACCTGATGTTATGGCGCTAGTTGTAAAGAACCCACCTGCCAATGCAAGAGACATAATCCTGGGTCGAAAAGATCCCCTGGATGAGGGCATGGCAACCCACTCCAGTATTCTTGCCTGGAGAAACCCATGGAAAGAAGAGCCTGGCGGGCTATAGTCCATGGGGTCACAAAGAAGTGGACACAACTTAAGCGACTTAGCACATGCACACACAGTGTTAGTCATGAATACTGAAAATATCTAAGAAATGTGATCAAGGGTATAATGGAGTTATCATAAGTTATGCAAAAATATAAGTTAAGGTTATTTAATAACTCATATTGTATAGGTGCTCTGGCCATGAAGGGACTGGAGAGCCAAGATGGACATCATCATCTTCACAACCCAGAACATCACTGTATCCATTCATTCATGTCATGCTACCAGAACGCCCAAGACTACATCAGCAATGTCACTAGTTGTAGCAATAATAGCAAACTAAGCTAAAATACTTAAAACAAGTATGCTTGAATTCACTGTATAGACTATACAATCCATTGGGAATACTGCAGAAGCCATTCTACGTCAGAGATTTTAAATTATTATGATAGAACACAAATGATGTATAAGAAGTATAAGAGTGTTTTTCTAACATTAAAAGAATAGTGTCCCTGCACTTTCTTGAGAAGGACTCCCAGGTGGCTCAGCGGTAAAGAATCCATCCATCTGCCAATGCAGGAGACTTGGATTCTATTCCTGAATCAGGAAGATCCCCTGGAGGAGGAAATGGCAACCCACTCCAGTATTCTTCTTGGGAAAATCCCATGGATAGAGGAGCCTGGCGGGCTACAATCTATGGGGTTGCAAAGAGTTGGACATTTACTGAGCAACTGAGCATGCATATACTTTCTTGAGAAGAGTGGGTTAGGAGCACTTTGATAAATCAGAGACCTTTATGGTATAAGTTGTTTTTTGTGAGGTCAGCAGACCTACTAAAACCCCCGGACATTCCTAGGAAGAAAAACTGAATGCTTCCCTCCTTATCTGGCTGGTGAGTGATCTCTCAGCGCTTGCCTGTCTGATGATCAGGAAGGGTATCTCACAGGGCCCACCCCATTGATTACCACTGCATACAGATTAGGAGATCCTGACCCAGGGTCTTCTTGTCAGCTCTCTGAAAAGCAATCTACCTATCCCTCTCACAGTATAGGAGACCTAGTCTTAGAAAAATTAGCCAGTGTAATTCACCACAAATTCTAAGGGAATTCAAGCCATGTTACGCTGTGCCTGTAGTTAAAGGAGTTTCTAGAGAAGAGTCTCTGAACCGATGATTCAATCAGTTTATGAAGACCAGGCTTGCCCAACCTGGCTATCATAGTCTGGCTATGCTATGTACATTTATCATAAGATGGACTGCTTTTCAAAGAAGGATAATAAAGAATAGATATCGCTGTTTTATTATTTTTAAACTCAGCGATTTATGTTATTGTAAAATAACTTTAGGGGTTTTCCAATCTATCCACTTCATAACTTATTACTAATGGAACTGTTTCATTTTCATTGTTAACCCTGGCAGTTGCTATGTATCAGGTAATGCTAAATTTAACCCAAATAAAAATAGAGATAATGAAGTACAGTCAAATGAGCACTGATGTGGAAGTCAAGATATCTAGTTTCTAACATAATCATTTAAATAAGAAAATATAACATTGTAAAATATTAAGCATAACAAAGTACTATCTATTACTTCTGCAGACAGCAAGCTAGTACATGGGGAAGATTTTTTTTTTCCAAAGTAGATTATTTTTTTTCCAAAGAAGATTATTTTTTTCCATCTTTTTATAACTTAAATGAGAAAGCCTTAAGCCTATTCAAGAATAACAAAGCTATGCTACTGCCCGGGTTTCCTGGGTGGTGCTAGTGGTAAAGAATCCGCCTGCCAATGGAAGACATAAGGATGCAGGTTTGATCCCTGGGTTGGGAAGATCCCCTGGAGGAGAGTATCGCAACCCACTCCAGTATTCTTGTCTGGAGAATCCCATGGACAGAGGAGCCAGGTGGGCTACATTCCATATGAGGTCGCAAAGGAGCAGACATGCCTAAACAGTTTAGCATATACACACATGCATGTAACCGCTAAAGAATTACAGAATTTAATTATAGACATAATTAACAATTGGTTGTTATATTTAAATTTCCTTTGATTGTTACCCTACCACTATGCTTACATAAAACTTAAGTATACTGCTAGTATACAAGATGACATTATCAAGGTGATCTAAAACGTAAGTATACCAGTCAGACTGTTGCTGTAGTTCAATTTCACTTTAACATTTAAATTTCAATATTAAATTGAATTTAATTTTCAATTATTTGAAAATAATTGAAAATTTCAAATGTTTCAAAATTCAAACAATTAAATGTAAATTTCAATACTGCTTGAATTTAGAATTCTCTCCCAAGTCATAAAACGGGAAGGGCTTGGAGAAAACAGAGGCCCATTTCATGTCTGGAGAAATGTGACCTTTCAGACACTGAAGATGCCCCAGTGTGGAGAGTCAGCACTCTTGGACCTCCCCAGTACTGGTCCTCACTGTGGTATAACACTCTTCGACACACAGTAGACAGACAGGATGGAGAAAATGGACACAGTTGAAAACTGGGTGTCTGCAGTGTACTACACCCAGGAGGCACAAGGAAGGGGCGATTGAGAAGAACAGCATCGGGGTGAGTGCCATCACATCCTCTCTTTATTCTATCTTCCATTGTTTCAGATTCTCCATGTAAGCATATGAATGAGGGCTGCAAATGCTTCTATCATTCAGAATTTTCATGGAATTTTGCTGGTCTGAATTGCAGCATATCTCAGAGGAGAAGAAAAACATGCAAGGGCACTGTGACTCTTGCATTGAGGGTTATCAACACCCTCAGAGATAAAAGCATAGTTAGGTATAAAAACATGGGTTCCTAAGAGTTCTCTGATGTTTGCTTTTCAGCCCTTTTTAACCAAAGGGATTCTCAAAGCTGTTTTTAACATTAAGGAACAGCTTATAGAATCTAGACTCTAGACTCTCTACTCCTCACCACTACTCATGTAACATGCCTGCTCTCTCTCTCTCATTCAGTAAAACTTGAAATAGTTCACTTAAAAAAATTAGCCACAAGAGAAATTTTGTAAAAATTACCTCCAGGGAGTCACCTTCACAATCTCCTTCCTCCGTGTTTTTCCCCTTCTCTTCAGTAATGGTGTTCACCATTTCAAAAAACCTACAGAGAAAATGGGTATGTGGTCACTCATAATAGCTAACATATTAAATATATGCAAGCACGTTTTAAAGTGACTTCAGAGCAAAAGCTGGGATCTAGAGGAGTCAGGCAATAACGTATTAGCATCAGTGTGAAAAATAAGGTTTTCCAAAAAGAAAACACAGGTTAGTATAATTTGACAGAAATTTCAGACAATGTCTAACACTTCAGATAATAGTAATATGACACTTTACACAATCAGAATGGTAAGGCTAGACAGGAACTGCTGCTGCTGCTGCTAAGTCGCTTCAGTCGTGTCCGACTCTGTGCGACCCCATAGACGGCAGCCCACCAGGCTCCCCCGTCCCTGGGATTCTCTAGGCAAGAACACTGGAGTGGGTTGCCATTTCCTTCTCCAGTGCATGAAAGTGAAAATGAAATCGCTCAGTCATGTCTGACTCTTAGCGACCCCATGGACTGCAGCCTACCAGGCTCCTCCATCCATGGGATTTTCCAGGCAAAAGTACTGGGGTGGGGTGCCATTGCCTTCCCCGAGACAAGGACAGAGAAATGTAAAGAATGTGGACTTGTGTATAAGACCAAGATTGGGAGTATTTACACGATTTGGGACAAACTCCTCCACCTCTCTGAGACTCATTCTCTAACTATAAGTGGGGAATACATGAAAATGACTGGTAAAGTGCTCAAGGCAGGGCACTCCTCATTAAATATTAACTATTATTGTTTTGTTGCTATTAATATTATTATTTTAAACAGGACATAACAGAAACATCCACCTTCTGAAGTAGTGTCTCTAACTCCTGAGCTGACTCTCTGACACAGTGTTGGCCACTACATTTGATCTCAGTTCCTGAAACTTCTGCCTGAGCACCTCAGTATCCATGTGGGGTCCCCTATACACGGTCTGCAAAACACTGATGTGAACCAGGAATGGCTATCTTTTAGGTTTGTGTCAGAAGCCACCTCTCTTTTGGTGATAAACATTTTCTTCAGTAATTATTCTTGTAAAGTTTTGTTTTGTTTTCTGGAGATCATTGCAGAGCTTAAAAAAAAATTATGGCAAGAAACAGATTTTCCCTCTGGGCACTAGCTGAGTCTGTCCCTCCAGAGGAGATGCTAATGGTTGCTAGTCCAGACGTGGAGTAAGGGAGGCATTTTGAACAGGGGCTGATGATATCACAGTTAGGTCATGGGGTACACAGTCAGCCCAAGGAAAGAACAGGTTACTGTGTGGCAAGAAAAGCTTCCTACCACAACTCAGAACTTTTCTGTTATCTCTATATCTATGAAAGAAATAGAAATAAATATACTGAATATTTATATACTGAATAAATATACTGAATAGAAAATAAATATACTGGCCTCTGCCCCAGGTCCTGGGCACAGAGATCCTAAAATCCTTGTAATTTTCTGAATGATAAGAGTACGAGGAACATCTTGTATTCTAATATTTGTCTTAGACCTCGTCCCTGATACAGGGCTCCTAAAACCTTCATAAGCTCCTAAGTGATAGAGAACCAGGGCCATCTTTTGTTCTAATGAGGCGATTCTAGGCGGGCTTCTGGATGACTCCTGGATGGGAACTGATCACGAGAAATACCAAAACATGATTAAAAGCCTGGAATTTTCAACCTTACCTCCCATCCTTCATTGATGGGAGACGGGCTGGAAGTGGAGTTACTATCTGTTCATGCCTACTTGAGGAATGGGGCTTCCCAGGTGTTTTAGTGGTAAAGAATCCGCTTGTCAATGAAGGAGTTGCAGGAGACATGGGTTTGACCCCTAGGTGGGGAAGATTCCCTGGAGGAAATGGCAACCCACTCAAGTATTCTTGTCTGGAAAATTCCATGGACAGAGGAGCCTGGCAGGCTACACTGCATGGAGTTGCAAAGAGTTGGACAGGACTGAGCAACTGACACACACACACACACATACACACACACACACACACGTGAGGAAGCGTCCACAAAATACCAATAGTAAGGGTTTCAGAGAGCTTCCAGGTTGGTGCAAACATTCACACAGGGAGGGTGACTCACCCCAACTCCAGAGGAACATAAGCTCCTGCACTCAGGACCCTCCCAGACCTCAGCTTACAAATCACTTCATCTGGCTGTTCATCTGTATTATGTCCTTTAATGATCTGATGAATGTTAAGGGTTTTTTTGAGTTCTGTGAGCCTCTCTAGCAAATTAATCAAACCCAAGAAGGGTGTCACCAGGACCTCTGAGCTATAACTGGTTTGTCTAAAACACAGGTGGTGATAACCTGGACTTGCAACTGGCACCTGAAGTGGAGTGAAGAAACAGTCTTATGGGACTGAGCCCTTAGCCTATGGGATCTCACTCTACCTCCAGGTCGTTTGAATTCAATTGCAGGTGTCACAAAGAATTGTTGTGGGGGAAAATCTCCACACATTTGGGGACAAGAAATACCAGAAATGAGGTGTTTTGTGAGGAATAAAGGAGACACACAGAGAAGAAACATAGTAGGGAAGAATTGGGGTTTTCCCTACATAGGAACAAAAAAAAATTCTTTTCTTATACAGTGCTTTATTTTTTTTTTAATCTATCCATCCAACAAATACCACTGAGTGCCTAACGGAATAAAACACTGTTCTGGCCTTTGGAAATATGACAATGAGTAAAATCAGTAAGGTCCATTTTGTTTTGTTTTTTTAATACATGCACTAAAGGACAAAGGACTCAGTGCCCAAGAGAACAGCACCCAGGGACCTTATTTAATTAACTAATTTTACATTTTGGCTGTGCGGCATGTGGGATCTTAGTTCCCTGACCAGGGGTAGAACTCACACCCCCGATGGTGGAACTGCAAAGTTTTAACCACTGGACCACCAGGGAGGGCCCCGACAATGTCCGTTTTGGAGTTGGGAGCGTCTCTGGAGTTTGCTTGTGACGCTAACTTCTTCACTCTTCCTTCCCCTATACATACATTTCTTGGAGGTTAATGATATGGAGAAAGAAGATCCCAAACCTGATTAGCATGACAGTATGCTCTGATGAAGATGACATATCTTGATGAGTTAAAGACACGAGTAAATTTAACCCAAAGGAAGAAGAACATCAAAGACCTAAACAAATTCTAAAGATCTGGGGTAAAGATTTCCATTAGCTACTCACACAAAATTTTCTAACATGAACATTCTAAGTAGAAAATAACACTTCTGGTTGGATGGGAGCACAGGTAATTTTTAGATGCTTGGATTCCAGAGTTGCATGTGCCTCGTTCAAATTCCAAATTTTATACTTTTTGGCTATATATGATTATAGGCTAGTTACTCTCCAGTTCAGTTCAGTTGCTCAGTCATATTTGACTCTTTGTAACCAATGAGAAATGCTGGACTGGAAGAAACACAAGTTGGAAACAAGATTGCTGGGAGAAATACCAATAACCTCAGATATGCAGATGACACCAACCTTATGGCAGAAAGTGAAGAGGAACTAAAAAGCCTCTTGATGAAAGTGAAAGTGGAGAGTGAAAAGGTTGGCTAAAAGCTCAACATTCAGAAAACGAAGATCATGGCATGATGCTAAAGCTCAAACTCCAGTATTTTGGCCACCTCATGCGAAGAGTTGACTCATTGGAGAAGACTCTGAGGCTGGGAGGGATTGGGGGCAGGAGGAGAAGGGGACAACAGAGGAAGAGATGGCTGGATGACATCACTGACTCGATGGATGTGAGTCTGAGTGACCTCCAGGAGTTGGTGATGGACAGGGAGGCCTGGCGTGCTGTGGTTCATGGGGTCGCAAAGAGTCAGACACGACTGAGCGACTGATCTGATCTGATCTGTACCAAGTGGAGAGTGAAAAAGTTGGCTTAAAGCTCAACATTCAGAAAATGAAGATCATGGCATCCAGTCCCATCACTTCATGGGAAATAGATGGGGAAACAGTGGAAACAGTGTCAGACTTTTTCTGGGCTCCAAAATCACTGCAGATGGTGACTGCAGCCATGAAATTAAAAGACACTTACTCCTTGGAAGGAAAGTTATGACCAACCTAGATAGCATATTCAAAAGCAGAGACATTACTTTGCCAACAAAGGTTCACCTAGTTAAGGCTATGGTCTTTCCTGTGGTCATGTATGGATGTGAGAGCTGGACTGTGAAGAAGGCTGAGCGCTGAAGAATTGATGCTTTTGAACTGTGGTGTTGGAGAAGACTCTTGAGAGTCCCTTGGACTGCAAGATCCAACCAGTCCATTCTGAAGGAGATCAGCCCTGGGATTTCTTTGGAAGGAATGATGCTGAAGCTGAAACTCCAGTACTTTGGCCACCTCATGCCAAGAGTTGACTCACTGGAAAAGACCCTGATGTTGTGAGGGATTGGGGGAAAGAGTAGAAGGGGACGACAGAGGATGAGATGGCTGGATGGCATCACTGACTCAATGGACGTGAGTTTCAGTGAACTCCGGGAGTTGGTGGTGGACAGGGAGGCCTGGCGTGCTGTGGTTCATGGGGTCGGAAAGAGTTGGACACGACTGAGCGACTGATCTGATCTGATCTGAACCCCATGGACTGTAGCATGCCAGGCTTCCCTGTCCATCAACAACTCTCGGGGCTTGCTCAAACTCACGTCCATCAAGTCGGTGATGCCATCCAACCATCTCATTCTCTGTTGTCCCCTTCGCCTCCTGCCCTCAATCTTTCCCAGTATCAGGGTCTTTTCGAATGAGTCAGTTCTTTGAATCAGGTGGCCAAATTACTGGAGCTTCATCTTCAGTGTCAGTCCTTCCAATGAATATTCAGGACTGGTTTCCTTTAGGATTGACTGGTTTGATCTCCTTGCAGTCCAAGAGACTCTCAAGAGTCTTCTCAAACATCACAGTTCAAAAGCATAAACTCTCCAAGACTCTACTTTTTTCTTTAACTCTTTTCAACAAAACCATTAATATTACCTACCTAATAAAGTTTATTTGAAGATTAAAATAGATATAGGCCTATAAGATTTATATAATACTCCATAAATCTTAGCTATAATTATCATTGAAATAAATGAATAGCTTTGAGAATTCAAGTGTAAGTAGAAAAGTTGACCATACATGTGCTAGGAATTCTTTCTTATTTCCAAGTCTTTTTTACTATACATTCAGCTCAGTTCAGTCACTCATTCGTGTCTGACTCTTTGTGACCACGTGAATCACAGCACACTAGGCCTCCCTATCCATCATCAATTCCCAGAGTTCACTCAAACTCATGTCCACTGAGTCGGTGATGCCATCCAGCCATCTCATCCTCTGTCGTCCCCTTCTCCTCTTGCCCCCAATCCCTCCCAGCATCAGGGTCTTTTCCAATGAGTAAACTCTTCACATGAGGTGGCCAAAGTGCTGGAGTTTCAGCTTTAGCATCAGTCCTTCCAAAGAACACCCAGGACTGATCTCCTTCAGAATAGACTGGTTGGATCTCCTTGCAGTCCAAGAGACTCTCAAGAGTCTTCTCCAACACCACAGTTCAAAAGCATCAATTCTTCAGTGCTCAGCTTTCTTCACAGTCCAACTCTCACATCCATACATGACCACTGGAAAAACCATAGCCTTGACTAGACAGACCTTTGTTGGCAACGTAATGCCTCTGCTTTTGAATATGCTATCTAGGTTGGTCATAACTTTCCTTCCAAGGAGTAGGTGTCTTTTAATTTCATGGCTGCAGTCACCATCTGTAGTGATTTTGGAGCCCGCAAAAATAAAGTCTGACACTGTTTCCCCATCTATTTCCCATGAAGTGATGGGACCAGATGCCATGAGCTTCATTTTCTGAATGTTGAGCTTTAAGCTAACTTTTTCACTCTCCACTTTCACTTTCATCAAGAGGCTTCTTCGTTCCTCTTCACTTTCTGCCATAAGGGTGGTGTCATCTGCATATCTGAGCTTATTGATATTTCTCCCAGCAATCTTGATTCCAGCTTGTGCTTCTTCCAGCCCAGCGTTTCTCATGATGTACTCTGCATATAAATACGCAGGGTGACAATATACAGCCTTGACGTACTCCTTTTCCTATTTGGAACCATTCTGTTGTTCCATGTACAGTTGTAACTGTTGCTTCCTGACCTGCATACAAATTTCTCAAGAGGCAGATCAGGTGGTCTGGTATTCCCATCTCTTTCAGAATTTTCCATAGTTTATTGTGATCCACACAGTCAAAGGCTTTGGCATAGTCAATAAAGCAGAAATAGATGTTTTTCTGGAACTCTCTTGCTTTTTTCATGATCCAGTGGATGTTGGAAATTTGATCTCTGGTTCCACTGCCTTTCTAAAACCAGCTTGAACACCTGGAAGTTCACGGTTCACGTATTGCTGAAGCCTGGCTTGGAGAATTTGAGCATAATTTTACTAGCATGTGAGATGAGTCCAACTGTGTGGTAGTTTGAACATTCTTTGGCATTGCCTTCTAAAGATAAAACTTTAGCTAAGAATCATAAATTAAGCATACATATTTTTGGTGCCAAGATAAAAAGACTGAGTGTATATTGTAGCTAGTATATTAATCATTTATAATGGGGCAAATAGTGAGTATTTGAATAAGAATAACCCCCAACAAAATTTTAAGTCCAAACTGACTTTTACTGCACTTTGGTGTCCCAACTGTAACTCACTTCTACTTGTTTAGTTGCTAAGTAGTATCTAGCTCTTTGCGACACCATGGACTGTAGCCAGTCAGGCTCCTCTGTCCATGCAATTTCCCAGGCAAGGATCCTGGAGTGGGTTGCCATTTCCTTCTCCAGGACATCTTCCTGACCCAGGTATCAAACCCACATTTCCTGCTTGCCAGGTGGATCCTGTACTGCTGAGCCTCCTTGGAAGACCCACTCATTTCTACTGGTCCCCACAATTAGGGACCGAGAAGAACTCAGCCCAAGAGAAATATACTCAGGGAGGTTAACACAAACATACAAAGCAGTTCATGGATTTTTGGATTATCTCTTATTGGTGTAAATTAGATCACTGGTTTTTAACTCAATTTGTTCCTCCACCTAAAAATCCAATATAATTAGTCCAGGGTACAGGTGAAGTACTTTCTAGAGCCCACCAGTTGACTCTAATATGAACCAGAGTTAGGAGTCACTGTTGTAGATAATGGTGAGAATTTCATTCAAGAATGAAAATTTTGGTAATCATAGAATACATGAGCTCTTTAAAAATGAGACCTAAGACTTGGCAATTAACCAGTAAATTTGGTTCAAGTTTTGTCTGTGGAAAAGTAAGCTGTGACTAAGAAAAAGGTTGATTTATTAAAGAGAGGCCCTAAATTTCTCAAACAAGCCACATAATTATAAAATACCAACCCAAATGAAATATTTATATAAGCACATGGCCATGAATTCTCTACAGGAGCTACATGTTCATTCACTAATTAAAAATAATGATCAGGTAAGAACAGTCATTTTCATGCATCAACAATGACTAATACGTACTTTTTACAGTGAAGTTCTGTACAGAAATAGATTTGGAAATCGTCAGAATTGTGAAGCACATACAGAAAACAGCATCGTTCTTCAAATTTAGAAATACTGAAACAAACAAAAGAGAATTATTCACAGTAATCTCAGCACCTTCCATGAATTGTGATGGAAAAAGGAATGCTTTTTATATTCAGTCCCAAGTATGATATCAATGCTGTTTATACCAAAATGTTATAAATAGCACTTCAAAAGTGACACTCCTTGTACCACAGTACTAAAATTATTTAATATTCTCAGAATTGTCTTCCTACTTGTATCTATAGATAAGGCTGCTCAGGGAGTTGCAGGCACATAACCTACGTGTCCTACAACTTAGTGTGGGCAACAGGTCTTGCCCGTTGTAGCACTAAATTGTGCACTGGGAAGAAAAGCACACATATCAACTGGTTTACAGACCCAATGATTCTGGTTCTATAAGATCTCTTGAACAATAAAATTATTCCAAAGCTAGGAAGGCAATGTGTGGAGGCAGTAAAAGCAGCTCATTATTGTAGCCAGTATAGAGGAGTGAAGAAATATGAAACAGCACTTGGTTTGGACTCAGCCAGTTGTTTAGTTTACAGCAATTGAAACAATTTTGAGTTTACAGTCAGGCCATGCTCCTTTACGCCAAGGGTTGGCAAATATTTTCTGTAATGAGCCAGAGAGTAAATATATCAAGCTTTGGAGGCCAAACTACTCAGTTTTGCTATTGGAGCAGCCTTAGGCAATACACAATGAATAAATATGGCTGAGTTCTAATAAAACTTTATTTACAAAAACAGGCAGAAGGTCATATTTGGTTTGTGGGCTGTTGTTCTCCAATCCCTATTTTATGCCTTTGCATCTGCTATTCCTTCCATTTGGAATGCACATCATTTTTCACTTCTTGCAGCAATTCTATCCATCATTTAAGGCCCAGCTTAGACCTTACTCCATCTCACTTCACTACTTCTATCTGAAACAGAAAGATTTCCTCTTGTGTCTTTGGTCTTTGAACATACTTCTGCTAATTTCACACTGTACTGTCATTAGTTATTAAATGTCCAGGTCTTAGTCATTTTTGTATCCTTAGCAGAACAGGACTCAACATTTGACAAATAGCTGGCATTCAATAAATGCCAAATGAGCTGATGCAAGATAAACCGCTGACAGCTGGATTTTTTTCTATAGTTTGTCTTCTATTTATAGAGGAGGAGGCCAAGAAAAGTTAGATCTCTTTGAAGTCACACACTGGAACTCAAGTTTCTCAACACACAAATCGGCAGTAGCCACAAATAATCATTCCATGTTGATACTGTCAGTCACAACAAAGGCTGCGGAGCGATGCCATTCCTTGTTAGAGAAAATTAACTCATTGGAAAATAAATATGACAAAGAGAAATTTATACTTACCATACTTTCCTAGATGGATGGTTTTAAAAAGGCAGCAATAAATAGTGTCTGGTCTTAAAAATTAAATATTAGGAGAGTATTGCTTTATCTGAGAAGGCATGGACTGGAAAGATATATAATGAGTCAGTCTGGCCTGCTTCTGTTCACATCATTCACAAGGTAACAGGTGGTTTTGCCAGGCAAACTCCAATTATCAGTGACTCAGACAACTCCACCAGTTCATGCTCCAACAAAACCAATTACCATTATGCCAAAAGCAGCAAAGTATTGCATAACAGGTCTGCAGGAATCTGGCTTTTCTCATTTTTATTTATACGGGACAAACAGAAGTAAATGCAACTAATTTGGTTTGAAATGGGCAAGAGCTGGTTTCTCATAAACTTCTGTAAACACTTAACCAGGGGCTCTTGACTCTGAAAAAAGTCTCATTTCTAAATGCCAGGCATGGGCATTATGATGGCAATGTCCAAACTGAAGGAAGCCACTGTAACCTCAAGAACTTGTGATGAATAGAGATCTCAGGAAAAGTCATTAAAAAATGAATTCCCATAATCTCATCACATTAGTATTAGCTGCTGCTGCTGCTAAGTCGCCTCAGTCGTGTCTGACTCTGTGCGACCCCATAGACGGAAGCCCACCAGGCTCCCCCGTCCCTGGGATTCTCCAGGCAAGAACACTGGAGTGGGTTGCCATTTTCTTCTCCAATGCATGAAAGTGAAAAGTGAAAGTGAAGTCGCTCAGTCATGTCTGACTCTTAGCGTCCCCCTGGATTGCAGCCTACCAGGCTCCTCTGTCCATGGGATTTTCCAGGCAAGAGTACTGGAGTGGGGTGCCATTGCCTTCTCCATTAGTATTAGCTAGAGGACCCAATCCAGTAGATGGTACATGTGTTTTCAATAGATCTAAAGAGAGAGTAGTTCCTGGTATACCAAGAAACCCCAGAAAAATCATCCTCTAACATAAACCATCAGCTCCCCCAGCTGGAGAGGACCTCAACAGCTCCCTTTTATCCTTACCTTGACTCTGGTCTACAATCACACTTATCTCTCAGTCACCGTATTTTAAGTAGGTGACAAGTACAGAGTCCATGAAGCTTTTGTTGCAAATCTTTTTGTAATGAAGATAGTGAGTCTGAAGAAGGCTGAGCATTTTCATCAACAGAAGGGTGCTTGAAGTTCTTTGCATTTTTAAATTATGACTGTAAGTCCTATCCAAGACATTCAGGCTCTAGAAAAATGTTTTCTAAGTAAACAAAACCAAGGAGACTTACCTCACACCCCTGACAGAAGAAGCACTAAAATTCCACTCATGTATACCTTTCTAGAACACAAGGGAAGAACAACAACAAAGGTTGAGTCATCCAAACGGAAATAACGTAACAGTAATTTAATTGTTAATAATATACTCAGAGTAAATTTTCCTAGCCCATAATTCTGCAAGGACAAACTATTTAGATGGAAACTAGTTCATTCTCAAGCCACAAGGGTGATGTTTATTCTACTTAATAATTTCTGTACTCCAATAAAACAGCTTCCAAGAGAATCTAGGAGAATTAGGCTTATTAAATTCTAAAACTTGATTTTTAGCAAATTAATCTATTAACTGTTGTGCCTTCATCTTTAGAGTAAAAAACTCCTGATCCAAGGAATTGGATTACTACAGTTGAGTGATATTTCTTTTGTGAGAAAGAAAAACATTAATTTGAATAAAATCTCTGCAAGATTTTAAAGATAATTACTTCTGAATTATCTTTAGTTATAATTTCTAACTAAAATGGTGCTTCTATTTCTTCAGAAAATAGTACAGCAAGTAGGTATGCGTATGTATGTGCTTAGTTGCTCAGTCATGTCTGACTTTGCAGCCCCATAGACTTAGCCCGCCAGGCCCCTCTATCCATGGAATTCTCTAGGCCAGAACAGTGGAGTGTGTAGCCATGCCTTCCTCCAGGGGATCTTCCCAACTTAGGAATCAAACCCAGGTCTCCCACATTGCAGGCAGGTTCTTTACAGTCTGAACCACCAGGGAAGCCCATGTGTGTGTAAAGACACATGATAGAGTGTCCATCGTTGCTATAAAGTGTGACCTAATTTATGCAAAATTCAATATGCTAATGAAGTTTGAACATAAGAAATCTGATGACCATTTGATAAGCATGAATGATTTGCAGGGCCAAGATGAAAATTAAATGTGGGAATTTATTTCTTGAGTTTATAACTAAAGCTGAGTTAAAATCAGTATTAAATTCATATGTATCAAACTTAAATAAATGACAAGATAGATGGCATTCCTTATAAATATATAAAATATTTTATATTCCCTATAAAAATATTATTGTTAACAATATAGAAGTAACAACATAAATATTTTTATGGAAATAAAGCAGTTGATAAATGTGTCTAAACTGATCAAGTATTGTATTGCAGTCAATTCTGATTGCAATTTAATTCTGTAAATGTAAAATAACCAGAGAAACAAGCTCTTACCCACCCACTTAAAATACTGCCAGAGACTGAGGTCTTGGCAGGGCTAGTGAAGTGAGTAACGAAGCCTGAGACTCTCAGGTGGTCCAGAACTTTCCTTTGGGCCAAAGCAACTCGAACAGCCACAATTCATCTCCACATCACCTAGTCCTCTGCTAGGACCATGCATCTTAAAAACAGATCGTCTCAAACTCAGAGCTGATTTACTAAAAAACTACTTTCAGTGCACATCTGTCAGGTAATGGGGATGTGACCTGAGTTAACACAGAGCAAATGTTGCTGTATGTGAGGCCCAGAGAGGGAGGAGACCACAGAAAGGTACTCCTGGAACTCAGCTTTCTTAACCAGAGTACAGAGGGACTTAAATTAAAATAGCAGCCTGTAGCTTCAGCTGGTAATTTGGAAAGTGGCTTCTAAATCCTGTTGGCCTCAGGTGACCTTCTAAAAATATGTGAGCCAAGAGCTGCAGCTGTTACCTGCACACTCCTTGCACACAATGCAGCCTTATCCTCAGAGCCTGCAACTGAGCTGCTTTCTAAGGCCAAGCCCCGGATCAGGACAGGGGTGCTCAGTGCAGAGCCAGCTGAGCAGAGTTCAACCTGCGATGGAACACAGCGACTGATGAACACCGGCCAGGCAGCTCTGGTAAAATCTATCCTCCATCAGCCCCGTTCTGGAAGCAGCCAAAGAGAGATTTCCCAGATTGCCTGGGCTAGTTTTGTAGGAAAGAAGTAGAGCATTTCCAGAATGTTAGGTTCCTGGAAGGCTGTGAGTGCTGCCAGGGAATGTTCCATTTCAGTGGTGCAAAGCCCAGGGCTGGAGATGGGAGTGATGTGGGATGAGGAGTCCTCTCTCCTCACCTCCCTTGCTACTGGAACTCACCACACAGAGGCGCTGGTGAGCCATAAAGCCAACAGGTAAGGGAACCGTTTCCTGGCTCCTCTGGGAGTCTGGGGAAAAGGGCAGCGCAGAGGCAGTGCTGGAGTGACAATTAATTCCCCAAAGCCCCAAACCAACACTCACCCTAAACTGCACAAGCACCATTTTCTTGGAAATTGTTAGCCTCAGATCCTGTGCCCCAGCTAGGGCAAGGCTGAAGACAAAGTGTTAATACTGAGCTAACATGTTAGCTTCCCTGGTAGATCAGCTGGTAAAGAATCCGCCCACAATGTGGGAGACCTGGGCTCCATCCCTGGGTTGGGAATATCCCCTGGAGAAGGGTAAGGCTACTCACTCCAGTATTCTGGCCTGGAGAACGCCATGGACTGTAGAGTCCATGGGGTTGCAAGATTGAACACGACTGAGTAACTTTTTTCTTTTTTTTAACATGGCAGCAATTCTACTGTGGCAGACACTGTTGGTTCCCCAGGCGACAGCCATTCCCTTCCGACTTTGCTACGAAAAAGTGCTTGTTGGTCAGGTGCAGGCGGCAATGTTTAGAGATGGTGAAACAGATTCCCTAAATTAGCCATGGTAAACCCATTTCCCTTGCTGGTGATTGGTTTAGGCATGGACATGTGATGCAACTTTTGGTCCCAGGGAAAGGCCCTGACCTTCTTTGCACGCTGTCTGTATGGAGTGATGCTCGGCCCTGCTATTTAAGACCATGAGAGAAAAAACAAGAGCACATAGAGAAGCCAACCAGAAATCTGACACTGCTAAGCCACTGAAAGTAGCCCCCAGTGATCCACCTCAGAAGTTCTTGTAATATGAGACAATGTTTCCTTATTATTTAAGCCATTTTTAGTTGGGAGTTTTGTAGTCAAAAACTTCCTTGATGGGTGAGAGCATCATATTATCAAAATATAGAACCTAGGGTAAATACATCCCCCTAATACATTTCCTGGGTCTCCTCTGAGTGGCCACTGGTTGGAGCTGGACTGAGGGAAGTGGGGTGACACTTAGTTCTCCACTGGGACCCTGCACCAGACAGACCAGGAATGCTTAGCTTCAAATTTCAAAGGACGGGAATTCTAAATAACAATGATTTTAAATATCTTGCAAATACCTTCTCTCTTCCAGAGTCTAAGTTTTTCTTTCATGTACACATGCAGACTTTCTTCAAGCACTAACTTTTTAAAGTAGCAACCAGGGAGAACTGTTAAAAGACTGGGATTTCAATTAATTTGCCCCTGACCACAGAGTCCCTGAACTCTGGGGACTTGGTATAATGATCTTAAAGTTTTGAAAGTAGCAATATAAAGTATACTGCTGCTGCTGCTAAGTCACTTCAGTCGTGTCTGACTCTCTGCGACCCCATAGACGGCAGCCCACCAGGCTCCCCCGTCCTTAGGATTCTCCAGGCAAGAACACTGGAGTGGGTTGCCATTTCCTTCTCCAATGCATGAAAGTGAAAAGTGAAAGTGAAGTTGCTCAGGCGTGTCCAACTCTTAGCGACCCCATGGACTGCAGCCTACCAGGCTCCTCTGTCCATGGGATTTTCCAGGCAAGAGTACTGGAGTGGGTTGCCATTGCCTTCTCCGATAAAGTATACACTAGCTCATATAACCATTCACCCCACATTTTATAATGAAAATACTGGGAGGAGTAAAGGAATAAATAAAATCAACAAAAAGCAACACTATGTTGTTCTATTTTTAGAAGGAAAAATTTAAACGTTTTATGACACCCTTCCAAGAAAAATCTACTTCCTATTTAACATTAAAACCTATTAAACCTGTTGCTTATCTGTTATTTAATTATAGTTATTACAGTTGCTTAAAACCAGTAAAATAATAACAAAGTAATCTTCATTGCTTGTCCTCATTCCAACTGTATCACTTCTATTTAAAACAATAGAGAAAATGGCAGTGGTAATGAATACACTATGATAGAACTAGGGATAATGAATATACATACTTATGTATAGAACGACAAATACTGACATCAATTTAAAATGGAAACAGATCAATTTTTTAAAGTTTAAATTTTTAACAAGGGACATTTTTAACACTGAAGGTAATAAGCAGTGAGGACAAGGCAAATGTAATATTTCTTGATCAAAATATAGTAAAAATGGAAGCAGGACAATTCACAGCCTACGTCTATAACTACGTAAGGCACTGATTTATATCCTAATATATTTATTTCTTAGCATAACATAAAAATTGTCTCTACGTTTGTCACAAACATAAAAGAATCAACACAAGGCTAACTGTATTGAACACAGAACCTCCAGAAAAAGGAAAATAGTGACAACTGGAAATAGTATTCATTTTCCAAAAATTCCTGGCTTACTTTCTGTTCTTTTTCTGTCTCCCAAATAACCTCTGGCTCTCTACTCACTCTTTGGGACTTGCTAATCGCTCATTCCTTTAGCCCCGGTCTGTTCTGTTTCTACGTGTCCTTGTATAACCCTGCTCTTTCTAATCAAGCTTTTGAAAATCTCCTCTCCCAGATAACAATTTTCATGTCTCTAACCTTTTAGATTTTGTAGTTTCAACTGGATGACTACTCTACTTCTGCTTATTAAGTAGTTATTCTGGATCACTGGGGGCTACTTCAGGGGCTTAGCAGAACATGTATGCATATGCCTTAAAACAATGTAAAGAAAACACTTTACATTGCTGGTAAGGGATTCGCCTGCAATGCAGGAGTTCAGTTCTGTTCAGTTGTTCAGTCATGTCCAGCTCTTTGCGACCCCATGGACTGCAGCACAGCAGGCTTCCCTGTCCATTGCCAACTCCTGGAGTTTACTCAAACTCATGTCCATCGAGTTGGTAATGGAGACCTGGGTTCAATCCCTGGGTTGAGAAGATCCCCTGGAGGAGGGCACAGCAACCCACGCCAGTATTCTTGCCTGGAAAATCCCCGTAGACAGAGGAGCCTAGTGGGCTCCAGTCCAAGGGGTCGCAAAGAGGATATGACTGAGCAACTAAGCACAGCACAAAGAAAACACTGTACTTTATAAAAACAAGGTTAATAAGATATATATAGTTATATTAGTTATATATAATATACAGATTGGAGTACAGATTGGAGGTTCCAAAGATCCCTTCCTTGAGTTCAATTAATTTACTAGAGCAGCTCATAGAACTCAGAGAAATATTTTACTTACTAGATTACCGGCTAATTACACATGGATATGATTAAGAAACAGTCAGGTAGAAGAGATGCACAGGGCAAGGTATGGAGAAAGGTCTTGGAGCTTTCATGCCTTCTCCACATTCACCCCTCTTTCCAAATCCCCAAGTATTCACCAACCCAGAAGTTCTCTGAACCCCATCTTTTTGAGTTTTTCTGGAGGCTTCATTACACAAGCATGTTTGATTAAATCATTGGTTATTGGTCAATGATTCAACCTCCAGCCCTCCTCCCCTCCCAGAGATCAGGATATGGGAATGAAAGTTCCACTCCTCCAGACTCCTGGTTGGTTCCTCTGGCGACCAGACCCCATCCTTAGGTGTTTTCAGGGTACTATCTTAGTAACATAACAAAAGTCATCTTTATGACTCTCAGCATTCAGGAAATTCCAAGGGTTTTAGGAACGCTGTGCCAGAAATAGGGACCAGATCAAAAACATATTTACTATAAACTGCAATATCACAATTCCCTAATATAACATGAACAATCTCCCAAGTAATTGCTGCCAAAAATAAATAAATAAAATTATTATTATTTTTAAAATGGTGCCATTTTGAATGCCCTTTGGATGGCTACGCTATCTGTAATAAAAATCCAAACACCAGAATTATACTTTATTGAGTGAAATCCATAACCAAAATTTAATCAATTTTATATTACCAAATGCATCTATGCCAAAATAAATACACAGGAAGCTATTTCTTCTAAACTAATACAGACATTTGCTAGAATATATAAATGCCAGAAGGTATAAAATCTTTCACTACTAATGCTCTTGACTTAATAACTGCACAATTTACCTTGTCATCAGGAAGCACGTGCCAAATAGATATTGTCTTTTCCTCAACTTCATTGTTGATAGACAAATACGAAGGTTGATAGATTTTGGTTGGTTCTAATATTAATACCTTCAAAACATAAGGCAAAGAAACTAGTATTATTGACTTAAGATTTAAGCCATTACAGTTATTATAACAACCCTGCACCAACACAAGAGATTAACAGATAAAGTTTAGTCCAAAGCTGGAGTAAGACTATTTTAACTTCAGATTCTTGCTATCCTATGAGGCCTCTGAGCAATTCAAGGTATTAAACAGTTACCCTAAGTTACAATAATGCATCACCTTTCATTGCTAAAGAAACTAGAAATAAATTTTTGAAGTCCTTATGTTGGTTTGGCTATCCCCAGGGAATCTACTTGGAGAAGGCAATGGCAACCCACTCCAGCACTCTTGCCTGGAAAATCCCATGGATGGAGGAGCCTAGTGGGCTGCAGTCCATGGTGTCACTAAGAGTCAGACATGACTGAGCGACTTCACTTTCCCTTTTCACTTTCATGCATTGGAGAAGGCAATGGCAACCCACTTCAGTGTTCTTGCCTGGAGAATCCCAGGGACGGTGGAGCCTGGTTGGCTTCCATCTATGCCGTCGAACACAGTTGGACACGACTGAAGTGACGCAGCAGCGGCAGCAGCAGGGAATCTACTAATGCTATCAGATCAGATCAGTCGCTCAGTCGTGTCCGACTCTTTGCAACCCCATGAATCGCAGCACACCAGGCCTCCCTGTCCATCACCAACTCCCGGAGGTCACTCAGACTCACATCCATCGAGTCAGTGATGCCATCCAGCCATCTCATCCTCTGTCGTCCCCTTTTCCTCCTGCCCCCAATCCCTCCCAGCATCAGAGTCTTTTCCAATGAGTAAACTCTTCGCATGAGGTGGCCAAAGTACTGGAGTTTCAGCTTTAGCATCATTCCTTCCAAAGAAATCCCAGGGCTGATCTCCTTCAGAATGGACTGGTTGGATCTCCTTGCAGTCCAAGGGACTCTCAAGAGTCTTCTCCAACACCACAGTTCAAAAGCATCAATTCTTCGGTGCTCAGCCTTCTTCACAGTCCAGCTCTCACATCCATACATGACCACAGGAAAGACCATAGCCTTAACTAGGCGAACCTTTGTTGGCAAAGTAATGTCTCTGCTTTTGAATATGCCATCTAGGTTGGTCATAACTTTCCTTCCAAGGAGGAAGCATCTCTTAATTTCTTGGCTGCAGTCACCATCTGCAGTGATTTTGGAGCCCAGAAAAATAAAGTCTGACACTGTTTCCACTGTTTCCCCATCTATTTCCCATGAAGTGATGGGACCAGATGCCATGATCTTCGTTTTCTGAATGTTGAGCTTTAAGCCAACCTTTTCACTCTCCACTCACTTTCATCAAGAGGCTTTTTAGTTCCTCTTCACTTTCTGCCATAAGGGTGGTGTCATCTGCATATCTGAGGTTATTGATATTTCTCCCAGCAATCTTGATTCCAACTTGTGTTTCTTCCAGTCCAGCGTTTCGTACTCTGCATATAAGTTAAATAAACAGGGTGACAATATACAGCCTTGACGTACTCCTTTTCCTATTTAGAACCAGTCTGTTGTTCCATGTGCAGTTATAACTGTTGCTTCCTGACCTGCATACAGATTTCTCAAGAGGCAGATCAGGTGGTCTGGTATTCCCATCTCTTTCAGAATTTTCCACAGTTTATTGTGATCCACACAGTCAAAGGCTTTGGCATAGTCAATAAAACTAATGCTATATATATATATATATATATATATATATATATAAAGCTATATATAAGTTTTATTTTATTTACAATTAATACAGAATTTATTTCTCTTTTTTTAGTTTTTTTAATTTTAATTTTTTTTTATTGAAGTATGGTTGATTTACAATGCTTCAGGTGTATAGTAAAGTGATTCAGTTATACATATACATATTCTTTTCCCATAATCTATTTCTATAAATGTAAGTGTGTCAAAAAAAGGCAGAATGTGGTAAAAGAACAAATAATTCTATGTACCTAAGATTCCATATATAGACTATCACATGCTTATTTTAGATTTTTTGTGGCCAAACCTTATCAGAAGATGTAGTAGTATGGTTTTCATACCTTTGTAAATGGTTTGAGAGAAGATTTTGATTATTATTCAAAGAGTTTTATATATGAGCCAAAGAAATGGACATAATTGTATGAAATAATAAAAATGCTTTTGCACTGCCTCAAACTAGTATCTTCAATAATGATATATTTAGCTTGGTGAGAGAAAAAGAGAGAAATAAAACTAGCTCCTACTTCAGAGAGTATCCAAGGATATATGACAAGTGTGATGAGAGTCTCCATTAAAGGGCTAGACAACGGTTACATTATTACTAACATATCATATTAGGAGCAAATAACACTGAAACACCACACCTACATTGATTTCAGAGGTGCTACAGATATTAACTTTTTGTACAGACACTTAGAGGCACCTATTCAGCTCAAATTTCCTGTGTGGTCTTAAGCAGGAATATTTGGGAAGAAAATAAAATATCAAAGAAAACGGAACAGTTCTTTTTATTCAAGTTAAGATACAGAGAATTAGAAAAAGGGGATGAGAAAGACAATATTTTCTTTAATCAAGGGGAAAAATCCTTAAGGGCATAAAGAATTCTTGGTCAGGCTCTGGTGATGAAAATAAGATAGCATATGCCACAAATAAACACACAGCAAAGAGCTCGCTGGGGAACACAGTCTGATTCAGAAATATGCTGGGAGAATCAAGGTCCAAATTCCTATCAACAGAGAACTAAGTGGCACTGATTAATAATGAAAATCATTACTTTTCAATCTTAGCTTGGTAAAAACAGTGCTTTCAAATGTGAGTATCCCAGTGTTTGTGAAATTAAAATAAAAAATAGGGAATAAAATGGTTTCCCCAAACAGCACCCAAGACTCCACTGAGGACTAGAACTTTCCTTGTCCCCTAAAGAAGTGAGCATGCTATCTAACGTTAGAAAAGCACAGCACAGGTTATCACCTGTCTGCTTAAATGACGGTGTTATTGTTGTTTCAAATAGTTCTAACAGATAAAATCTGAACTATGAATTACCTATCTTGAGATTAGGAAAAGAAAACTGGTTACAATTATTATTGTCTAATGATTGCTTCAACAGTATGTGAACTGAGAAATTCCAGATGTTCAAGCTGGATTTAAAAAAGGCAGAGGAACCAGAGATCAAATTGCCAACATCAGCTGGATCACAAAAAAGCAAGAAAATTCCAGAAAAACATTTATTTCTGCTTCATTGACTACGCTAAAGCCTTTGACCGTGTGGATCACAACGAACTGTGGAAAATTCTTAAAGAGTTGGGAATACCAGACCATCTGACCTGCCATCTGAGAAACCTGTATGCAGGTCAAGAAGCAACAGTTAGAACGGAATATGAACAATGGACTGGTTCCAAATTGGGAAAGGAGTATGTCGAGGCTGCATATTGTCACCCTGCTTATTTAAATTATATGCAGAGTACCTCAAGGGAAATGCTGAGATGGATGAATCACAAGCTGAACTCAAGATTGCCAGGAGAAATATCAACAACCTCAGGTATGCAGATGACACCACCATTATGGCAGAAAGCAAAGAGGAACTAAAATGCTTCTTGATGAAAGTGAAAGAGGAGAGTGAAAAAGCGGGCTTAAAACTCAACATTCAAAAAATGAAGATCACGGCATCCAGTCCCAACACTTCACGGCAAATAGATGGGTAAACAATGGAAACAGTGACAGACTGTATTTTCTTGGGCTCCAAAATCACTGCAGATTCTGAGTGCAGCCATGAAATTAAAAGACACTTGCTCCTTGGAAGAAAAGCTATGACAAACCTAGACAATGCATTAAAGGCAGGACACTAGTTTGCTGACAAGCGTTTGTATAGTCAAAGCTATGGTTTTTCCAGTGGTCATGTATGGATGTGAGAGTTGGACCATAATGAAGGCTGAGCACCAAAGAATGCTTGATGCTTTTAAACTGTGGTGTTGGAGAAGACTCTTGAGAATCCCTTGGACTGCAAGGAGATCCAACCAGTCAATCCTGAAGGATATCAACCCTGAATATTCATCGGAAGGACTGATGCTGAAGTTAAAGCTCCAACGTTTTGGCCACTCTTCTTCAACTCATTAGAAAAGACCCTAATGCTGGGAAAGATTGAAGGCAGGAAGAGAAGGGGACAACAGAGGATGAGATGGCTGGACGCCATCACTGACTCAATGGACATGAGCTTGAGCAAGCTCTGGGCGATGGTAAAGGACAGGCGTGCTGCACTTCATGGGATTGCAGAGCTGGACATGACTGAGTGAATGAACAACAACAACAAATGCTTGCTGAGCCCTTTGAACTACTATTGAAACCGCAAAACGTCAGGAGATTTGTAGCACGCCTTGTGGATGTCACAGAAAGGCTGCTTAAAGACAAGAAAAAGGATGCAATTTGGTGAAACCAGATAAATACAACTCGCTTGGGAGTATATGTATTCTTGCTTTCAGTTTCTTGTCTTTTCTATCAGTTAACATTATAATTAACTACTAAATTCTGAAGTACAAAGGAAGACCGCAAGGCCTGTAGCCTCTAAGAGGAGACAGTAAGCGGAGGTACGTACTAAGCTCCTATAGAAACTGTGAAAGTACCACTTCCTCTTCCTCTCGCCTGACATTATCTGATGGCTTGATGGTCTCCTGGCTTTTCAAAGTAGGAAGGAAAGAAAACGTACACTGAAGAGAGGTGAGGAGAAAGAATGAATCAAACTGAACCCAAATACTACTAAATGATGGGATTCTTCATTTTCCAAAGAAACTTTGGTCTGTTTTCTTTTGCCTAGAGTCATTGCTATTTCTTGGAAGAATGAGAATGGATATGATAGTGAGATAAAGGAAACCAATTAAATAATATTTTCTAATATAAGCTACCTGGTCAAACCCATTTCCAATGAAGGATAAGATAATCACCCCCAATCAAGACCTAATCCAGCCTTCACAAGTGTGGGTTATAGAAGATGCTACTCTAAGGACATAAATAGTTACAGTGACTGACATAGAACCACAGGTTCTAGAAGCTTGCCTTTCTCTACGCAATAGAAGATGGGCAACAAACTCCATGGTTGCAGGGAGTGGGCTGGGTGAGAAAGGGCAGTGAGTGAAACAGAATGAATGAGATTGGAACTGACATCTTAAATGGTAGCATCCAATTGGCTCAGGAGATTATTGTTTTTGAAAGAAGGCAGTTATGAATTATCCATCCTTTCATGGTTCAAGAGCAGTTAAAAATCTGGATTATGACCATTTTTCTGTTTCTTTTGCTTATTAGTTTGTGGGAGTTGTTTTGTTTGTGTGTGTTGGTTTTTGCATATTGGGTGCGTTGATCTTTTTGCAGCATTAGTGTTAAATATTCTCTTCCTTTCTAGCATTTGCCATATTTAGGGTGGGTTTTTTTTTTAAGATGACCAAAAACTTGAATTGAACTTTAACTGAAATTCAATTAAAATTGAATTTTAATTGAAATTGACCAAAAACTTTAATTGAATCAAATTGGTTAATATTTGCCTGTGGAGGTTATAGGTCCCTTTCTTGCTTGAGAGAGACTCTCTTTCCTGGAGTATACACCTATATTCTAGCTTCCCTGGTGTCTTCGGCAGTAAAGAATCTGCCCGCAATGCAGGAGACCTGGGCTCAGTCCCTGGGTTGGGAAGATCCCCTTGAGAAGGGAATGGCTACCCACTCCAGTATACTTGCCTGGAGAAGTCCAAGGACAGAGAGGCCTGGTAGGCTACAGTCCATGGGGTTCCGAAGAGTTGGACATGACCGAACAACTAACACACACACACACACACACACACACACACACACCTATAGTCTCCTAAATTCTCTCTCACTATTTTCTGGGTTTTTTTTTTTTTTTATATTCACATTATGACAAACTAATTCATATTAAAGTAATTTAAATTAGCTCAGAATCGCTAATATAAGTGGTTTCCTCTCATAGCCAACTTTCTTAGTCTATTAAGTCAACAGTTGATTAAATACTTCACTTTTGTGCTGTCTTCTTTCACTACCACATTTACTATCATCAAAGCACCAGCTAAAGGCCAGCTGCCAGCTCATTCTGAGAGAAGTATTTTCCTAGGCTACACGTTATCCAGGATAGAAAACAGAGTGAAGTGTTATAGTTTGAAAGGCTTTTCAACGAAAGATCCTGCTGAGCTATGGCTTCCTCTGGAAGCAAGAGCAAAGGAAGGGTGTTAATGCCAGGGATAGATTTAATTAAATAAAACATTTGATCCTACCAACGAGCACCAGAAAACAAGATTTTATAAAAAGAATTAAGAGTTGTCATCACCGCTGAGTATGAAGGATTGAGACTAACAGAGCTCAAACAGATTTCTGGCATCACTTTGACGTGGGAAGAGGTCTGTGTATACAATCAGTTGCCAGTAATTCTTGAATTGGGTGCTAAAGCTACATTGCTTTGGATGATTTTCCAAGAACTATCAGGATGGGTGTGAAACCAGCTAAGGTGGACAATATATTTTTAAAGTGTGTGTATGTGTGTTATACATTTAAATATCTCAATCTGATAGAAACTAGGCATAATGAGTTACAGACCAGAACCCATGAAGTATCATTTCCCATCCTCTAGAGCAGCAGTTTCCAACCTTTTAGGCACCAGGGACCAATTTCATGGAAGACACATTTTCCATGGATGAAGTGGCAGGCCGGGGGGTGGTAGGGGGAGCTTTCAGGATGATTCAAGTATATTTATATCTATTGTGTACTTTATTTCTATGATTATTACATCAGTTCCACCTCAGATCATCAGGCATTAGATCCCAGAGGTTGGGGATCCCTGCTCTAAAGCACTGTAAAAAGTGCCACCTCATCTAACTCTGACCCACATGGGTAGTAAGTGGTAGTGATGGAGTAAGAACGCAGGTGAGCCTGACACTTTTCACCACAATAATGTTGACGATATTGATGGTGACAATGTCAACAAAACTGCAGTATGAATTAAAAGTACCCATTCATCTGATCTGAAGAGATATCTTGACTTCTTGAGCTAAGAGATAACTTTTTCCTGGGAAAACATGCATTACAACTTATCAAAGGAAACCACCAAGTGTCATGGCAAAAACATGAAAACATATCTTCTTTCTCTGACTGTGACAGTTATTTTCTAAGGTAAGCTAAAGCACACCAATTTGTAGAAAATAAGTATTTTAACCAGATGACTATCTTCACTTGCTGTGCATGAAAAAGAGCACATTAATACTGTTACAAGTGCAAGATGTTCTTTAAACAAAGGTAACAAAACATAAACGTCCTTAGAGTTAAGTGCAGAAACGTCCTTAGAGTTAAGTGCAGAGTACTTACTGGAAACCTAACTACAGTGACATCTGTCTTTGTGGCCTCAACCAGGAAATCCATCCAGAAGTCCACAAGTTCCTGTTTGGCCACAGGCTGTTCCGAAGTCAGTTTCACAAAATGCTTATATATCAAAATTGTCTCTACAATAGACTTGAGGTACCTAAAAATTAAACGATATAAAACGTGTAACAGGCAAACTTAGAACTACCTATTCCCACATATCCCAGTCTTACTCTGTAAATGTAATTTAAACATGGCATTCATAATTATACCAGCCAAGTCACCAAACTTCATTCATTTTTTGTTACATGTCATGTACTATCACATTATCTCATTTAAAACTCAAAAATGCAATAAAGTAGGCCATTTTCCCCCCATTATAAAGATGAGGAAACTAAGACTTAGACAGCTTACATAACTTGGACTGAACAAAACATCTACTTAAAATATGACTTTTAAAGTAAAGCCTAGTGACTTCTCTGGTAGTCCAGCATCTAAGACACTGCACTTTCAATGCAGGGGGCCCAATAAATAAACAATAATAAATATCTTAAAAATTAAAAAAATAAAGTAATGCCTATATTCTACTCAAGAAAGTGTTAATGCATTTGCTTTAAAATATGTTCCCTTGGGAAATCTTTCTAAATAGACCCATCATAAGAAATATTATTTTGCTCTGAAGTAACTCAGCTCATATGCATTCTATCAACATCCTTAAATTGCAAGACAGATGTTGCCTTAAAGAAAAAAGTCAGGAAAATATGAGGAGTGAGATAATTATATGAAATAATGGGCATGCAAGCACTTTGTAAACTATAAACTACACACATGGAATTAACATTAAATTAATGGGAACAGAACATTGTTTTGTGGTTGTTGTCACTACTGCACAAAATAATGCCTGTTTTCTTGTTAACAAAGGCCAGGAGACCTCTAATTGAAACTTTTTATCTGTGTTCCAGCCTCCTTTTCAACCATCATCAGGACAGTCCTCATAAAGAAACAACCAATTTGACCGCATGGGATGTGTGTGCATTTATTGGTTCATTTATTTTTCATGTCATTCGCTGAATGCCTGCTGTCAGCGTGCTACTGACAATACAACCCTCTCCTCAAGCTGCACGCAGGGCCAAGGAGACAGAAATGTAAAAGGTGCTGAGCACCATGAAATAAATGCCCATGAAGCTTTAACTCACGGAGATAATACTGACAAAAGTCATAAAGTAGTATCAGTAGAAATATGACTAAACATGGAAGAAGAAAGGTTCAGGAGATGAGTGGATCACACACAGACATCTAGGTAACAACATCCACCACCTTCTGTCTGTCTGTGGGGAGGGGTCTTAGGTTGGCGTGGGATTTAGGTGCAGACATGACCTGCAAATGCTCCCCAGGTGGAGGAGAGGGCTGGAAGACAATGCTCATCGCATGCTGAGACACAGCAGCACGAAGCCAGAATCTTGCATGCGCAGTGTAAACAGAGAGCAGTGTGAATCTCGGGGTGTGACAAGGGCTGAGGTTTAGTGACTGAGGGCAAACCTTCTTTGCCACGCCAAGAAGGTGGACTTTATCCCTTAGGCGTGAGGAGTCATTAAAGTATGCTGATTTAAAGATGTCAGTGGAGGCGGAGGCTCAGACATGCATTTTAGAAAGATCATTATGGGAGTGATGCTGGGAAGCACGTGCTAATGAGGGGAACCTGACTGTGACCAAATGCTTTAAGAGGCCACGAAGATCCACTGTGGTGGGCATCTCCTCAAACGGTCCCTCTGATGACAAAGCATCACTGGCCTCAGTCCTGAGCTGCTTTGAGCCTTTCTTGATATCACAGGTAAACTTTATTTTTCTTAAATTACTTTTTATTGGAGTATAGTTGCTTTACAATGTTGTGATAGTTTCTGTTATACAGCAAAATGAATCAGCTACACAAATAGTCCTCTTTTTTGGATTTCCTTCCCATTTAGGTTACCACAGAGCATTAAGTAGATTACAGTAGTTTCTATTTCATTATCTGTCTTATACACGGTATTAATAGTGTACATATGGAAATTCCAATCTCCCAATTTACCCCAGTCCTTTTCCCCACCTTGGTGTCCATGTGTTTGTTCTCTACATCTCACAGTTAACCTTTAAAAATCTTTAAAGCTAATAGTCAATCATTACATGAGATGCATAATAAAATTAGCACTAAAAATAGTCTCAAATGCAGATGGAATTTTGTTTTAATCTTTCCAGTTACCACATCCATAGTGATGAGACTTGGTTGCATCCCAAGAACTATTTGAAATTAGAAAAACACACGTAATATATGAAACATCTAAAAGTGTTAGGAAATTCTAAGTAACAACTCAAGAATGCGAGTCCTAAGAGGGAGGTTAGATCATGAGGGAAACAGAGGGCACATGTTTGGAGCAGAGACTGGGAAGCTGAGATAGAAGCTTTTGAATCTGCTGCACATGTAAAACTGGAGGTGTGTGTATGATTCAAGTAGGAGATACCGGCCAACTTGGGCTAGTGGGTCGGTCAGTGTGATGGAAAGGCTAAGCTTGGTGACCATTGGATACTACCTGTGTCTAAAGTCATCAGAACCTACAATCAATACATTTTGTTTATGAGCATCAATCACTTTTTCCTCTAGATTATGCATTTCAGTCTCTAAGCAAATAAAATCATCTAGTTGTCAGTTCAACATATTTAATGATTTAGAAACAAGTGATAGGAGCTTTAATAAAAAATAAATCTATAAATGCCTAACAGTTTACTACTACCATGCAGGTGTCTTCAGTTTAAAAAGCTTTTCAGATGCTTGAATGACTCTCAAGTGGTCATTGGCCAGGACACTGGCCCCCAGGAAAAATCCAACTTCCCAGTAGCTCTGGAGTTTTTCCAAGTTTCCCTTTTTACCAAGAAGACTACTTAGCTTCACCCCTAGAAGATGAATAGGATAAAGAACGTTACAAACACACCACAGGCAGGCAGAGCTGACTTCTTTATTAAAAAGCAAGCTTTCATTCCTCCTTTCAGATTAAAATACCTTTGTTAAGTTTCTGATTCTTAAAAGGGCTTAAGTTCATTGTAAAAGAAAAAAAAAAAAAAAGACTAATCAGAAAGGTACACAGAAAAAGCTGATAATTTCCCTTCAATTTGAAAACCTCCAAATAACTGCCAACTTCACAGTGATGTACATCATTCCAGAATTATTATATATGTTTGTATATGGGTTTCCTTGGTGGCTCAGTGGTACAGAATCCACCTGCTGATGTAGGAGATGCACGTTCATCCGTGGGTCAGAAGATTTCCTAGAGAAGGAAATGGAAACTCACCCCAATATTCTTGCCTGGGAAACCCAATGGACAAGAGAAGCCTGGTGGGCTACAAGGCACGGGGTCACAAAAGAGCTGGTCACGACTTAGTGACTAAATAACAACAATAAATGATCTCAGGCTTAGAGAAGTTTACTTGTTAATTTGTATTTTGCATTCCTGTCTAGTGAAACAATATGTAATATTTATAACTGGATGGTCATAAACTAGCTTTTAAAAAATCAAACTCAGAAATCTGATTCTAAGATTTCTTTGTTAAATTATGATTACCTTATCTCCAAGGAAGATCCCCTCGAGAAGGGAATGGCTACCCACTCCAGCATTCTTGCCTGGAGAATTCCATGGACAGAGAAGCCTGGCAGGCTACAGTCCACGGGGTCACACAGTATCAGATGTGACTGAATGATTAACATTAGCTTCTTAAAAGCACTTTAAACAGGACATAGCCTCTTACTGTTTCCATGTTCACTGAATTAAATAGAATCTTTTATATTTTCTGACAGTCATGAATTTATCTTTTTTTTTTTTTAGTTATGCTTTAATGAAACAAAACAACCTTTAAAAAAACCTTATGCTGCTTTTTATTATATAATTCCACTTAAGCCATGAGTATGTTAGGAAAAAGTCCATTTGGGAATTCACATTTTGTGATGATAATTTAAAAAGAGAACAGCTTTGCCACCTTAAAATTTCATGAGATGAAAAAAAACTGCATGTGTATGCAACAACATCTATGATATCCTATCTGGACAGAAAAAATACAACAAATATAAATGGAAGAAGAAAGTGTAAGGGGGAAATTAGAAACTAAAAATGTGTGTCTCTGTCAACCCAGTTGAATATGAATATCTCTTTTTTTTGTTTCATACTTTCAGAACAATGAATGTAGGACTAAGGTAGCATCAGACCATTTAAACATTTAAACAGGGACTATGAAAGTGTTTTGGAGAAGGCACTTGTGACCGACTCCAGTACTCTTGCCTGGAAACTCCCATGGACGGAGGAGCCTGGTGGGCTGTAGTCCATGGGGTCACGAAGAGTCGAATGTAACTGACCTGACTTAGCAGTAGCAGCAGCATGAAAGTGTTTAACAGTAAAATTATATTAGATTTAAAATTAAAATTTAGATTTATTCTCTCATGCCAGAAGTTCACTCGATGAGGGTCATCTTAACTTTGGCCTTAGCATAATTTGGTCACATGATGCGATTCTGAATCATTCAGCATTTGGACAAAATGTATTTTTTGTTTAATGGCAAATAGTATTTTAGTATACAGATGGGTCATGGTTTATTTACCCAAATGAAGATGGTAGCTGCTTTTCATCACTATAAATATTCTTGTACCCATAGCTTTGTGCACTTGTTCAATTATTTCTTTGTAATAAAATCCTCAACTTGGGCTTGTTGGGGACTGAGATATGCTCATTTTAGTGTTGATATTATGGGTAGTGGGCTTCCCAGGTGGTGCAGTGGTAAAGAATGTGCCAGCCAATGCAGGAGACACAAGATATGTGGGTTTTATCCCTGGATGGGGACTATCCTTTGAAATAGGAAATGGCAACCCACTCCAGTATTATTGCCTGGAAAATTCCATGGACAGAGGAGCCTGGCGGTCAACAGTCCATGGGGTCGAAAAGAGTTGGACATGACTGAGCACACATTATAGGTAATATTATATCCTTTCATCTTTGCCAATGTAATGGAGAACAAAAGGAAACATGCTTTTTTTTTAAACCTTTGAGATTGACTCTCTTCATATGTTTATATATCTTTTATGAATTAGCATTTATGGTCTTTCCACATGATGTATGAAACCTGTGTCTGCATGAGATAGTAATCTTTTAAGTTTGGAGTTAAGAATATGGCTCTAATTTTTTATATTTAGGATCTCTTTCTCCCCAAGCCCCCTCCACCCACCCATCCAAGGAATAGAGGAATAAATATCTTAGTACATAATATTTGTTCCATAATTAGGATTATTTCCATAGGACAGAGTCTCAAAGGTAGTGTTATGCTTGGTCCCAGGCTATAGCATTTTTAAGGTTTTTGATTGCTAGGGCCAAATTATTAAAGTACTATTGCTGATGGATGATTCTATCTTTTTACTAAGTCCTTACTATCTGGCTATTTTTCACTATTAAAAAATATGGCAAAATTTATAAACAATTAACAGCATGTCATTACTGTTTTAAATACCAGTTCTTTGATTCAATCATCTGTTTAGGCAATTTAAATGTTGACAATGCTCTAATTAGAACTGGTTGACTTCTAAGAATTGAAGATTTAAAAAAATAATAAAAAAAAAAAAGAATTGAAGATTTTTTAATAGTTTAGTTTCTATCATAGTTTTTATATTTTGCAGCAGCTATTTTAACAGGGAAAGGTATGACATTTTTATTGAACACTCATTATATGCCTAGCACTAGCATGGCACACTGAAAAGGTAACTCTTTTCAACCCATACAACAACACAAATTAGAGACAGCAAGGGAATATTTCATGCAAAGATGGGCACAATAAAGGACAGAAATGGTATGGAACTGACAGAAGCAGAGGTTATTAAGGACAGGTGGCAAGAATATACAAAACTAGACAGAAAAGGTCTTAATGACCCAGATAACCACAATGGTGTGATCACTCACTTAGAAGCAGACATCCTGGAGTGTGAAGTCAGGTGGGCCTTAGGAAGAGTCACTATGAACAAAGCTAGTGGAGGTGATGGAATTCCAGCTGAGCTATTTCAAATCCTAAAAGATGATGCTATGAAAGTGCTGCACTCAATATGCCAGCAAATTTGGAAAACTCAGCAGTGGCCACAGGACTGGAAAAGGTCAGTTTTCATTCCAATCCCAAAGAAAGGCAAAGCCAAAGAATGTTCAAACTACCACACAATTGCACTCATTTCACACTCTAGGAAGGTAATGCTCAAAATTCTCCAAGCCAGGCTTCAACAGTACATGAACCAAGAACTTCCAGACGTTCAAGCTAGATTTAGAAAAGGCAGACAAACCAGCGAATAAGTTGCCAACATCTGTTGGGTCATAGAAAAAGCAAGGGAATTCCAGAAAAACATCTACTTCTGCTTCATTGACTATGCTAAACCCTTTGACTGTGTGAATCACAATAAACTAGAAAATGCTTAAAGAGACGGGAATACCAGATCACCTTACCTGCTATCTGAGAAACCTGTATCCAAGTCAAGAAGCAACAGTTAGAACCGGACATGGAATAATGGACTAGCTCAAAATTGGGAAAGGAGTACATCAAGGCTGTATATTGTCACCCTGCTTATTTAACTTATATGCAGAGTACATCATGGGAAATGCTGAGCCAGATGAAGCACAAACTGAACTCAAGATTGCCAGAAGAAATATCAATAACCTCAGGTAAGCAGATAATACTACCCTAATGGCAGAAAGCAAAGAGGAACTAAAGAGGCTCTTGATGAAAGTGAAAGAAGAGAGTGAAAAAGCTGGCTTAAAGCTCAACATTCAAAAACCGAAGGTCATGGCATCCAGTCCCATCACTTCATGGCAAATAGATGGGGAAACAATGGAAACAGTGTCAGACTTTATTTTCTTGGGCTTCAAAATCACTGTGGATGGTGACCACAGTCATGAAATTAAAAAACATTTGCTCCTTGGAAGAAGCTATGACAAACCTAGACAATGTATTAAAAGCAGGGACACTACTTTGTTGACAAACGTTTGTATAGTCAAAGCTATGGTTTTTCCAGTTGTCATGTATGGGTGTGAGAGTTGGACCATAAAGAAGGCTGAGCTTCTTTTCTTTTCTTCTGAAGGAAGAATTGATGCTTTTGAACTGTGGTGTTGGAGAAGACTCTTGAGAGTCCCTTGGACTGCAAGGAGATCTAACCAGTCCATCCTAAAGGAGATCAATCCTGAATATTCACTGGAATATTCAGTGATGCTGAAGCTGAAGCTCCAATACTTCAGCCACCCAATGGGAAGAGCCAACTCATTAAAAAAGACCCTGATGCTGGGAAAGATTGAAGGCAGGAGGAGAAGGGGACAAAAGAGGATGAGATGGTTGGATGGCATTACCGACTCAATGGACATGAGTTTGAGCAAGCTCTGGGAGATGGTGAAGGACAGGGAAGCCTGGCATGCTGCAGATGCTGGGGTCACAGAGTCAGACTCAACAGAGCGACTGAAAAGCAACACCACCACAATCAGTAAGATTAGTCCCTTTGGCAATGATGGAAAAAAAAAAAATGCTGAGAGATGTTGAGCAACTTGTTGAAGGTCGCACAGCCCCGGTGGAGGTTAGATTGTTACCAGTTAACTTTCCATTGTGATGAATTCCAAGCATACATCAAAGTAGAAAAATACTACAATGATCACATTTTCAACAACTGCTAATATTTTGCTATTGCTTCATCTCCCTGAATACTTTGGCTGAACCATTTCAGATAAAATTACAGATTTCACCCTTAAATATTGTGTCATAGAATAAAAATTCTCCTACACATTCTCCTTGATCATTTTTTTAACACTTGTCAGCAACTGAACAACAACAGGACATCTGACATCTGCCTCTGTGGAGACTGAACCCTGGCTGCTGAGCTTCAACACCCCCTGAGGGGAATTCAGGGTGGAGAATGAGGCACTCTGTGCTCCAGGGAAACTGGTGGAACAGGTCTTTAGATAGTTAGGTATTTTTAGTAACTGATTTCATGTTCCCAAATCCTAGGTGGTGGCCATTTAGTCGTGTCCGACTCCTGCAACCCCACGGACTATGGCCTTCTAGGTTCCTTTGTTCACGTGATTCTCCAGGCAAGAATACTGGAATGGGTTTTCATTTCCTTCTCCAGGGGATCTTCCCAACCCAGGAATCGAACCCGAATCTCCTGCATTGTAGGCAGATTCTTTACTCACTGAGCTACAAGGGAAGCCACATTTGATTACTGCACCTAATAAAAAAAAATTCTCTCATATTATTTAATATCTCGTCCTGATTCAAATTCCCCGACTGTTCCCCAAATTTCTTTGGCCACCTGATGCAAAGAACTGATTCACTGGAAAAGACTCTGATGCTGGGAAAGATTGAAGGCAGGAGGAGAAGGGGACGACAGAGGATGAGATGGTTGGATGGCATCACTGACACGATGGACATGAGTTTGAGCAAGTTCTGGGAGTTGGTGATGAACAGGGAAGCCTGGAGTGCTGTAGTCCATGGGGTTGCAAAGAGTCAGACACAACTGAACGACTGAACTGAATAGCTTTTTGTTGTTGTTCTGTGTATTTTCAAACTGGAATCCAAACGGGGATCATTAATTGCATTTTTTTTAATGTCTCTAATGAGCTGACTCATTTGAAAAGACCCTAATGCTGGGAAAGATTGAGGGCAGGAGGAGAAGGGGACGACAGAGGATGAGATAGTTGGATGGCATCACTGACTCAATGGACATGGATTTGGGTGGACTTCGGGAGTTGGTGATGGACAGGGAGATCTGGCGTGCTGCAGTTCATGGGGTCACAAAGAGTCAGACACGACTGAGCGACTGATCTGATCTGATCTGATCCACCCATACTTTTCTCCATGACATTGACTTTTTGAAGAGACCAGGCAGGGAGTCCTGTAGAATGTCTTCACCTTCTGGATCTGGCTGATAGCATTTCTTGGTGTTGTCTGACTTCTTTCTCTATCCAACTGTGATTCTATTAACTGACTGTTCAATCTTAAGGCTTGGGTTAAACATTTTTGGTGAGACTATTTCACAGGACTGAGGGCAGGAGGAGAAGGGGGTGACAAAGGATGAGACTGTTGTATGGCATTATTGATTCAATGGGCATGAATTTGAGCAAACTCCGGAAAATAGTGAAGGACAGGGAAGCCTGGCACGTAGCAGTTCATGGAGTCGCAAAGAATCAGACATGCCTGGGCAACTGAACAACAACGTTTCACAGGAGATGCTCTTTATTTCACCTCCTCTGTATCAGCTGGCAAACGTCCAGCCATCAAGCCATGCTGGGTGGATCACTGACAGCTGGACCCCTGGAGGGGATATATACAATGAATTGTATGGGTGCATTGTTCCTTTGTGACTGGTAAGCAATTTGCTGGTGAGCTTGGGTTTCATGTAAATATGGCAAACGAAAATTAAAAAAAAAAAACAAAAACATCCTAATGGTGTTAGTTCTAATTGATGATCCTTGTCAGAATCATTATTTTAGCATCACTATCATTATCAGTTTTATCAGCCCTTCTACTTTATCAGCTAGCATTCTTCTGAAAAATACATTCTTAAAAATATACAGCTAGTATGCAGCATATCTTAAGAAGAGCTTTACCTCCTCAACTGGATGATCTGTGCTCTATTCAATCAGGTCTGACTCTGAGACGCCATGGACTGTAGGCCACGAAGTTCCTCTGTCCATGGGATTCTCCAAGCAAGAATACTGGAGTGGACTGCCATTTCCTTCTCCAGGGATGAACTATAGTATCCCTTTAAAAGGAAGGCAACGTATTGTACTTTGTTCCCTATAATTTCAAATTTTCTGAGAATCTGGTCACCTCCACTGACGGCAAATGAGTTGTTTTGTGGCTGGTGATGGATTTTATATTTGTTTTGATTTCTTTTTCTTGATTGTCCTTTAAGAGTCATGGATTTTTATATTTGGTAACACAAATTTTATTTTTATGGCTCCCTGAAAATAAGATTCAAATAGTGGTTTGTCTCAATTCCAATCATACTGTTCTCTTATTACATCATCATCTCATAAAGTGTCTCATGGTTGAAAATTCCACAGAACACAGGGGAGACATCTTTTTTTTAACTAAAGCTTGATTATTAATTTTAAGTCTTGTGAAGTTGAAAAAAGGATAAAGATAAAAGATGCATTTGTTTCCAAATCCTAGTTCTAAACAGTTCAAACACCAATGATTATTCAAAAACTGGGATATTGAAAACACAGATCATGAAACAATTAGCCATAACCTCAAACAAACACACAACTAGAATTAACAGTCTTTGGTTAACAGATGATAACAGTTAAGAATTATTCTTAACATTAGAATTCTTAAATTTAAAATAATATGTTTGAAAAGCTTCAGGCTTAATAATCATCTATGACATCTTAATTTTCATTGTTTACCCTTTATAAATAAAGTAAATTTCAAAATACATCTAAAGAAAAGATTTCATAAAGAAAAATGAATACTCTCAAAACTCAAGAGCTGAGTTATGATTTAAAAAAGAATGCAACTACATACCTGTAAAATATCTCAAATATGTTGTTAATTAGTAAGTTAATTCCTTTAATTAATACAATTATTATGTTAAAATATTCATTTATTTAATCAACCTGTTTTTCCCTGAAAATCCCTTTAATCCTATTTTACCATATAAACATTAATTTTAGGTCAACCTATATTTCTTAGCATAATTTATGAGTAGAATCTAAGTTGTGAGCTTTAACTGCCTTTTAGTATTATCATTGTTTAGTCTTTGTGTCTGCCTCTTTTGCAACCCCATGGACTTTAGCCCTTCAGACTCCTCTGTCCGTGGGATTTCCCAGGCAAGAATACTGGAGTGAGACGCCATTTCCTTCTCCAGAAGATGACCCAGGGATAGAACCCATGTCTCCTGCATTGGCAGGTGTATTCTTTACCACTGAGTCACCTGGGAAGCCCCTTTCAGTTATTTAAGGACATACATTTTCTAGTGTATATCACAGTATTTTAGAAGCCTAAAATTTAGCTTTTATGGGAACTAAAAATTCATTGTCGAGTCATATTTTAAGTCTGTGTAAGTTTTGCAATTTACAAATTAAAAATTCAACTTCATATGCTTTCAAATGCTTGTTCAATGTGTATTATGAATGAGCTCTTCCTGGAAAAAGCTGAAGTGTGTTTCCTTTACAAAGTTCCATTAATCACAGTTCCTCAAACCTCAGAGTGCTGATCATCCTTTTTTTCCCTCCAGTTCTTCAAAGACATAATTGACAGAACATTGTGTAAGTTTAAGATGTGCAGCGTGTTGATCTGATACACTTGTATCTGGCAAAATGATCACTATAGCATTAGCTAACACCTCCATCATGTCATATAATTTCCATTTGTTTTTGTAGTGAGAACATTTAAGATCTACTCCCTTAGAAGAGTGCTGACCATCTTAATCTACATCTAACTTAAAAAAGAGAATTTAGAACAGGTACATTTCAAACCACTATGTTACTGCTCTACCTACACATGCAAATTAATGTCAATTTCTGTAATGATCTGGAGGCTTCAACCTCAAGTTCAAGAACAGAGTAATACAAGTCATTTTAGATCTCTAATACAGCGACCCCATGGTCTACAGACCACCAGGCTCCTCTGTCCATGGGATTTTCCTGGCAAGGATACTGGAGTGGGTTGCCATTTCCTTCTCCAGGGGATCTTCCCAACCCAGGGATTGAACTCAGCCTCCTGCATTGCAGGCAGATTCTTTACCAACTGAGCTACGAGGGAAGCTCAATACATAGGATCAGTATAGAGTTTTAAAAATAACTTTAGATGGAGAATTTTATTATGATGATCCTTTCTGAAAAGTACACATTGCAGTGTATTGTTTCTGATTTCATCTTCCAGCTTAAAAAAAATGAATTCAAATAAAACTTTGTGCATTGAATACCACTGCAATCCAGCAGCGACAAACACTGCATCATTCTTTTAGTCTGAGCTTTTAAAAAGAATTTAATACTCAAACTTTACTTGCCTTCAAAGATTTCCCAGAATATACATATGGTTATTTAATTAGCCCTTCCCAAATAGTGTAAAAAAACACCTAGGGCTCATTTTTTCTTTATGAAAGATTAAAAACATTGTCCAATTAGAAATCTTAAAGGAAAAGTTTCGTCTACATATAATTCACAGCTTCACTAAGATCAATTTTTTTTCCTCTACAAAAACCATGGAAAAACATTTCTGTCTGTAGTAAAAACTCCTATGAGAGTTGGAAAGGTTCTCTGCAAAAAGACAGTTCAACATTCAAGATATAGAAAATTGGCTACCTTACACAGTATTCAGTATCTAGAACCTTAAAAATGTTATCAAAGCAAGAACTAAGGAAATCATACAAAAGTTATTCATTTAAGATGTCCTAATCTTTAAAAATTCCAAAGAAGGGTCAGCATGTAAGGCAATGTCCACTGATAAAAGGGACAAAAGCACATTCTATCAATGGCTACAATTCAGAGATGGTCTCTGAGGAGACCAGTCACTGCCAAGACTCCGTCTGCTTGATCTGCCGTTCTAGGGTCTTGGGAGGCTCTACCAGAAACAACACTGAAGTCATAGGGCAGGTGTGCATGAGAAACAGAAACAGGGAGTATCAGAAGTCTTTCTTTCCTTTTTTTTTTTTTCAGCACCAGGAAAACAAAATTAACCTAAAATAGGAAACTTTCCTGATGTTCCATAGAATACTACCTTATTCGGGAGTTGTGGGCTAAATGCAAAGCCCCTATTTCTAATATGAGTTTGAGAAGGAATGGGCTTCCCTGGCGGCTCAGCGGGTAAAGACGGTCTGCCTATAGTGCAGGAGACCCGGGTTGGATCCCTGGCTCTGGAAAACCCCCTGGAGAAGGAAATGGCAGTGCACTCCAATATTCTTATCTGGAGAATCCCATGGACAGAAGAGCCTGGTGGGCCACAGTACATGTGGTCGCCAAGAGCTGGACAGGACTGAAAGACTAACATGCACACACTGAGAGGGAATAAAAAAATATCAACTAGGGGATTTTTAGAATCAGGTGAAATAAATTAAAAACCTGATTACATCCCAATATAAAGATTCTGCACAATAGCATGAAACATTAAATAAGGAGATATAATTTTTTTTTTTTCAGGAAGTCAGATGAGACAGAAAGCAAAGGAACTATCTATGAAAGACCCTTTTTCTTTGCACTGAGTTGGATCCACTTTTTTGATTCCATGTAAAACATCAAGCTGTAATTACCAACTTTTCGGAGTTCAAAGGAAGATTCAAACTGGTGCCCAGATGCCAGGAGGAGGACCGCATAATTAATTCCTGACTGTAGTGTTGGCTCTGATTCAAATGCCTTTTTGAACCTATAAAAAAAAATCCACAAATGTACAAGTTTACTTTCTCAATCATGAAACTCTGAGTTTGCAATAGCTTCTGTTTGCATAACTCCAAGGCCTGAGCAAGTAAAAATATTCCACTGGCCTTCACCCCAGAATCTAGTGTGCTATTAGGATTTAATGCTTAAGTAACTGCACACCCTCACCCTCAGCAACATGGCATTCCCCCCACTTAACTCAGCCTCACCATAGCAGCCCCAGTCTTTAAAAAAATCCACTCTTCAACAGTCTTCCAGAAATGTGAGAGAATGTATGTGTGTGTGTACGAGCATTTATAAAAAGTGAAAATTTAAAGATAAGAACCCTGTGCATATTTGTTAAGTGGTTTTTTTGAAAAGTTTTATAAGTAAACAAAGTAAAAACAATACACAAAGCAATCAGGAATATTATCTACATAACATACTGAAACAATCATTTTCATAAGAGTGATATAAAAATATAATAAAGAATGTCAATTGCAATAAGAAATTAGGAAAAGAGAGATGGTGCTTGTGCACACTAGTTTTTGCTCAAAGAGAATGAGAACCATTTTCTGGCTGTGCATGAATCTATCTACCTTTAAAAATGCTTCAACATTTGAAAAGTCTTCAGTGCTTGTGCATCCACTGTATTTTCAAGGTAACACTTCATAGGTTCTGTTCAAGGGTCCCCTCATATACATTATTTAACAGGCAATAATACTCAATATTATTTCATTTAAGAGCATGAAGAAGAACAAAATTAACATAAATGGCCTAGTTGCTGCTCTCCTCCCGCACAATAAAAACTGAGACAAACATGAAAAATGAAATCTCTACTTTAAAAAACCAGATTGAGAAAAATATAAAGACTAAATACCTAGTGAATAAACATTTAATGATACAGTAAAGAGATACTTAGGGAAAAACATTAGAATTCTAAGATAAAAGGATTTTTATTAAAATCATTAACTGAAAATGAAAGATGGGAATTGCAAAAATGGCAGTGGGCACAATGGTGTACATTAGAGTACATTCTTGGCTATTATACATACTTGAAATTTTCTGTACTTTAAAATGATAAGGTAAACTTAAAAAGAAAAGGATAAGTACATATTTTCTGAATATTGAGAATGGTGTGCCCTTTTAAGGGTTTTACTTTTTAATCAGGAAAAGTATCTCTGAGAAGAAACAAGACTCAAACAAGTATTAACTTTAACTAGTTGGCCTGAACAGTTTTGCATGTAGAATAAGAAAAAAATACTTTTAACTGCATCACTGCTGATGATTAAGAAGGATTTCTTTTCTCTCCAGAAGTACTGGAGTTTACCAAATCTAAAATGGAAAAACCATGTAACCCAGATTGCTGATATCCAAAGCAGGTCATATCAAGGAAAGACATGATTTATAAGTTTTAGACTCATACAAAATCCAAAGGTCTTTGTCTTTTCTCAGAGGCAAGTAGAAAGTCCAAATAAAAAAGATATAGGAGAAGAAAGGAGTTAATACCTTTCTTTCTACCAGTAATTTATACTTTCTACCAATTCATATCAATATATGAAATATCTTTCAACAAATAAATTTTTCATTTCTACTGAAAGAAAAAAATCATGGAAAAATTCTCTTAATAAATTCAAAGGAAGATGCGAAAAGCAAGATAACCCTAAATCAATCGGTAAATACTGATAAGTATTTCCTATGTGCCAAACTAACCAAACTGAAAAAATTAAATGGGCTTATATCTGTTTTTCTGTTACCATAAACAATACAATGTAAAATATTTTAAGCAAAATATAGATGCCAATAAATTAATAAGTTATATTTTTTATGGCTCAGAACACTTCATAATAAGATGCATATTGAGGAGAAAGTCTTAAGGAAGTAGGAATTCTTACACATTGAAAAGTAAATTAATACACTACTTCTTGGCAGAAATCTGCCAATATCTATCAAAAATTGTAAAATGTCAAAAAAAAAAAGTAATGCATACCTATTGACACAATATTTCCATATCTATGGATTTACACTAAGAAAAAGCATTAAATATGAATACCAGACCACCTAAGCTGTCTCCTGAGAAACCTGTATGCAGGACAAGAAGCAACAGTTAGAACCAGACATGGAACAACTGACTGGTTCAAAATTGGAAAAATTGTAACCCTTCTTATTTAACTTCTATGCAGAGTATATCATGAGAAATGCCAGTCTGGATGAATCACATGCTGGAATCAAGATTGACGGAAGAAATATCAACAACCTCAGATATGCAGATGATACCACTCTAATGGCTGAAAGCAAAGAGAAACTAAACAGCCTCTTTCTTGATGAAGGTGAAAGAGGAGACTAAAAAAGCTGGTTTGAAATTGAGCATTAAAAAAACAAAGATCATGACATCTGGTTCCATTGCTTCATGGCAAATAAAAGGGGGAAAAGTAGAAGCAGTGACAGATTTTATTTTCTTAGGCTCCAAAATCATGTTGGATGGTGCCTGCAGCCATGAAATTAAAAGATGCTTGCTCCTTGGAAGGAAAGCTATAACAAACCTAGTCAGTGTATTGAAAAACAGAGACATCACTTTGCCAACTTTGTCCATATAGTCAAAGCTGTGGTTTTTCCAGTAGTCATGTACGGATGTGAGAGCTGGACCATAAAGAAGGCTGAGTACTGAAGAACTGATGCTTTTGAACTGTGGCGTTGGAGAAGACTCTTGAGAGTCCCTTGGACTGCAAGGAGATCAAACCAGCAAATCCTAAAGGAAACCAACCCTGAATATTCATTGGAGGGACTAGTGCTGAAGCTGAAGATCCAAAACTTTGGTCACCTGATACAAACAGCAGACTCACTGGAAAACACCCTGAGGCTGGGAGAGCTCAAAGGCAAAATGAAAAGGGGGTGACAGAGGATGAGATGGTTAGATAGCATCACTGACTCAATGGACATGAATCTGAGCAAACTCTAGGAGACAGTGAAGGACAGTGGAGCCTGGCATGCCACAGTGCATGTGGTCACAAAGAGCTGGACATGACTTAGTGACTAATCAACAACAACAAAATGTAACCAGACATTTGGTTATAAGAATATTTGTTACAAGATGAAAAACTACTTCCTAAATTTCCAAAAATATTAGAAAATATAACATGGAACAAAATGTATTCTTTTTTTAAAATTTTTTTTTTTTTATTTTTTTACTATATTGTATGCGGGCGCCACCAGATACACGTGTTCCCCCCTGAACCCCATCCTGAACCCAAAGCTAAGTAACCATTTAAATTGTAGAAGAATACTCAATGTCAGGGGAAACTTGAGCTTCCAAGTAAGAAGTAATAGTCTACTAGGGAGCCATCCCTCCTGCTACAATAACTAGGTGGGGTAAAGGATACACATCAAGAACATAATTTTATAGTCATTGGAGATCTATGGAAGCAACGACATCATTATTGAAATAAAACTCCAAAGAGGGAAGTGTCCTTCCGAAGTAAAATGCTTTCGTCTATAGGGGCATTTGCTGATTCTGACCATAAGATTAAACATAGGCTTGGTATAGGCAGAGAAACTCTACCTATTTGAAACTCTACCAGGGAAAAGAGAAACAAGTGGATTTGCTGACAGTTGCATGAGCTGGCATGACAAGGTGAAACCCTGAGGGACCCCAAACATGTAGCTGATTTTCTCCACAGGACACTTGCTTAACACCGGCTGTATGGGCACTTGGGGATGAGGTATGGCTGGAACGGCAGTGAAATCTGAAGTTTGGCAGTGCTTAGAAGTAAAGATCGTGGCATCTGGTCCTATCACTTCATGGAAAACAGATGGGGAAACAGGGGAAACAGTGTCAGACTTTATTTTGGGGAGCTTCAAAATCACTGCAGATGCAGCCATGAAATTAAAGGACGCTTACTCTTTGGAAGGAAAGTTATGACCAACCTAGATGGCATATTCAAAAGCAGAGATATCACTTTGCCAATAAAGGTCCATCTAGTCAAGGCTATGGTTTTTCCAGTGGTCATGTATGGATGTGAGAGTTGGATTGTGAAGAAAGCTGAGCGCTGAAGAATTGATGCTTTTGAACTGTGGTATTGGAGAAGACTCTTGAGAGTCCCTTGGACTGCAAGGAGATCCAACCAGTCATTCTAAAGGAGATCAGCCCTGGAATTTCTTTGGAGGGAATGATGCTGAAGCTGAAACTCTAGTACTTTGGCCACCTCATGCGAAGAGTTGACTCATTGGAAAAACCCTGATGCTGGGAGGGATTGGGGGCAGGAGGAGAAGGAGATGATAGAGGATGAGATGGCTGGATGGCATCACCAACTCAATGGACATGAGTTTGGGTAAACTCTGGGAGTTGGTGATGGACAGGGAGGCCTGGTGTGCTGCGATTCTTGGGGTCACAGAGAGTCAGACATGACTGAGCGACTGAACTGAACTGAACTGAGAAGTAAATACTAGAGGGAGGAGCCTACAACAAATAGCTGACAATCTCCTCCAAAGTTTGGAGCTATATAATGTAAGAGAATAAAGACTCAAACTCAAAACTCCATAGGGCAGTTTACAGTATAGAGGGATAAGAAGATAGAACACTGCTTGGCTCTTAATCAAAAGCTGAGGGTGGTCATATCAAGAAGCAGGGGCAAAAACAGAGATAGATGGGTCGATAAAACTGAAACCAAGACCAACTCAACTCAACTGCAGTTTTTGAGGTAATCAGCTCCTCACCATGTCTGGCTAACAGAGGGAAATGAGAGCCTTCTATGAGAGAAAATAAAATCATTCTTAATCTCAATAATTCTTATATATAAAATGTATGGCATACAATAAAGAATTATGAGAACTTCAGAATCAGGAAAAAATGACCAATAAACAAAAGAACAAAACAGACAAGAGGACCTGACTCACAGATAATTCATATGTTGGAGTTTGTAGACATGGACTTTAAATCATTATTACAAATATGGTGAAGAAAACTGTGGAAAAATGGACAAATGAAGGAAAAGACAATTTCAATCTAGAGTTGGAATCTAAAAATAAAGAGAATCAAGCAGTCTAGAACTGAAATATATAACACCTGAAACTAAAAATTCATTGTGTAGGTTTAATAGCAGACTAGACAAAAGATTGGAGAAGGAAATGGCAACCCACTCCAGTGTTCTTGCCTGGAGAATCCCAGGGACAGAGGAGCCTAGTGGGCTGCCGTCTATGGGGTCGCACAGAGTCGGACACAACTGAAGCGACTTAGCAAGACAAAAGAGAAGATGGATTTGGTGAAGAAAAAAAAAAGAAACGTCAATAAAAAGTTTGTAAACTGATACACAGAAAAAGGGAGGGGAAAAATACACAACTGAATGTAAGAGACATATAAGACACAGTTAAATGGTCTAACATATGTATCATGGGAGCCCTAGAAAGAGGGAAGGGAGAATACAGAACACAAGAAGTATTTGAAGACACAAAGCCAAAAATACTCCAAGACTGTCGAAAACATTAACACACAGATTCAAGAAGCTCAACTTCAAGCTGGACAAGATAAAATAAGCACAGCCTAAATGCTAAAATCAGACAAAGAGGAAAATCTTTTTTTTTTTTTTAATTAAATTTTATTTTGCTTAACTTTACAATATTGTATTGCTTTTACCATACATCGAGATGGATCCGCCACCAGTATACACGTGCTCCCCATCCTGAACCCTCCTCCCTCCTCCCTCCCCATACCATCCCTCTGGGTCATCCCAGTGTACCAGCCCCAGGCATCTGTTATTGGGCATCATACCTGGACTGGCGACTCATTTCAGATATGATATTATACATATTTCAATGCTATTCTACCAAATCATCCCACCCTCTCCAGGACCTAGAGTCCAAAAGTCTGTTCTATACATCAGTGTCTCTTTTGCTGTCTCGTAAACAGGGTTATTGTTGCCATCTTTCTAAATTCCATATATATGCATTAGTATACTGTATTTGTGTTTTTCTTTCTGGCTTACTTCACTCTGTATAATAGGCTCCAGCTCCATCCACCTCCTTAGAACTGATTCAAATGTATTCTTTTTAATGGCTGAGTAATACTCCATTGTGTATATGTACCACAGCTTTCTTATCCATTCATCTGCGGATGGACATCTAGGTTGCTTCCAAGTCCTGGCTATTGTAAACAGTGCTGCTGTGAACATTGGGGTACACATGTCTCTTTCAATTCTGGTTTTCTCAGTGTGTATGCCCAGCAGTGGGATTGCTGGATCATAAGGCAGTTCTATTCCCAGTTTTTTGAGGAATCTCCATACTATTCTCCAGAGTGGCTGTACTAGCTTGCATTCCCACCAACAGTGTAAGAGGGTTGGAGAGGGTGAGGGGAAAAGAGGAAAATCTTAAAATCAGCCAGAGATAAAGATATATTACCTTCAAAGGAGGCATTTTATTACAATTTTATAGCAATTTTATTGACAAACCTGATAGCTGACTTTGCAATACAAACTATGGAATAAAATTGATAGCTGACTTTGTAATACAAACTATGGAAGCCAAAAGATAATGCAATGACATTTTTAGAGTGATAAAAAAAGAAGAGGTACATATAAGCAAAAACTGGCAGAATTGGTTGCCAACTGATCTGCATGCAAAAAGTATTAAAAGTATTCAGGCTAAAGGATAGTGAGTCCATTTGGAAGCACTGAACTGCAAAAAGAGCATCAGAAAGAGTACTGAAGTCAAAGTGAAAGTTGCTCAGTTGTGTCTGACTATTTTTGACCTCGTGGACTATACAGCCCATGGAATTCTCCAGGCCAGAATCCTGGAGTGGGTAGCCTTTGCCTTTTCCAGAGGATCTTCCCAGCCCAGGGATTGAACCCAGGTCTCCTGCATTGCAGGCAGATTCTTTACCAGCTGAGCCACAAGCGAAGCCCAAGAATACTGGAGTGGGTAGCCTATCCTCTCTCCAGTGGATCGTCTCAACCCAGGAACCAAACCAAGGTCTCCTACATTGCAGGCGGATTCTTTAGCAACTGAGTTATCAGGGGAAGATATTAGCCATTTTAAAACTACTGAATATTTATTCTGCTTTAAGTTTCTCTCCAGTTAATCCTAAAGGAAATCAGTAAATCAAACCAGTCAATCCTAAAGGAAATCAGTCCTGAATATGCATTGGAAGGACTGATGCTGCAGCTGAAACTCCATAATCTGGCTATCTGATGTGAAGAACTGAGTCATTAGAAAAGGCCCTGATGCTGGGAAAGATTGAAGGCAGGAGGAAAAGGGGACAACAGAGGATGAGATGGTTGGATAGCATCACTGACTCGATGGACATGAGTTTGAGCAAGCTCTGGGAGTTGGTGAGGGACAGGGAAGCCTGGTGTGCTGCAGTCCATGGGGTCTCAAAGAGACAAGACTGAGAGACTGGATGGCTGAAGTTTCTCTCCTCTTCAAGGAAGTGGTAAAATACAAATTTAAGGTAGACTTTAAGAGTCAAGGATGTGGATGGTCATCTCTAGGGAGCTCCTAAAAGCATAATATAAAGAGTATTGTGTGTGTGTGTGTGTGTGTGTGTGTGTATGTATGCACGCGTGCGCTAAGCTCTTTCAGTCATGTCCAACTCTTTGCGACCCTATGGACTATATACTGTCAGGATCCTCTGTCCAAGGAATTCTTCAGGCAAGAATACTGGAGTGGGTTGCCATGCCCTCCTCCAGGGGATTTTTTCAACCCAGGGATTGAATTTACATCTCTTACATCTCCTGCGTTGGCAGGCAGGTTCTTTACTATGACTAAAGTGTTAATAGAGTATAAAATGCAACACTAAATTAATAGAAAAAATGGGGGAATGAAGGACTAAAGAAACAAAGATATGAAATAAACAGTGAAGAAGATATGAAATAAATAGAAAATGAATTGCAAGACATACGCACAACTAGACAAAAAATATCAGTGATATGGAAGATTTGAATATTATGATTAGGCAAGTCAATTGAACTATCTTACGTGGAATACTACACCCAACATTGGTGGACTGTTTCCGGGGCTTTGAGACACCTCTCATTACAGTAGAATTAAACCAGAGAACAGGAAAGATACATCTGTAAATTGGGCAATGGGCAACCTACTTCTGAATAAGCCAGGGTTCAGAGATTCACATTGAAAATTAAAAGGTATTTTAGCTAAACAATATTGAAAGTTCAATATATCAAAACTTCTGGGATGCAGAACAATTTTTATCTTTAAATGCATATTCTGGGAAAGCAGCAAGGGTGAAAAAAATCAATGCTCTAAACTTCCATCTAGAAATAAAACTGCACATATTCCAAAATAAAGTAGAAAGAAGATATAATGAAAAAAAGAAATCAATGAAGTAGAAAATAGATGTGCAATAAAGAAAATGAACAGTGTCAAAAGGGGAAGATTTAAAAAATTGATAAACTCCTAGATAGACTGCTCATCAGAGAAAGAGAAATGAAAAGGGGGACATTAGTATAGGTCCTACAAGCATCAAGTGTTAGTTGCTCAATCGTGTCTGACTGACTCTTTGCAACCCCATGGACTGTAGCCCGCCAGGCTCTTCTATCCGTGGAATTCTCCAGACAAAAGTACTGGAGTGGGTTGCTATGCCCTTCTCCAGAAGATCTTCCTGAATCAGGGACTGAACCCATGTCTCCCACAGGCAGGCAGATTCTTTACCATCAGAGACACAAGGGAAGTTTCCCAGGTGGTCCAGTGATAAAGAACCTGCCTTGTCAATTCAGGAGACTTAAGAGACATGATTTCAGTCCCTAGGTCTGAAAGATCCTCTGGAGGAGGGCATGGCAATCCATTCCAGTATCCTTGCCTGGAGAATCCCATGCACAGAGGAGCCTGGAGGGCTACAGTCCATAGGGTCGCCAAGAGTTGGACACAACCAAAGTGACTTAGCACATAAGGGTATATAAGCATTAAAAAGAAAGTAAATGGACATCTGGAACAACATTAAGCCAATAAATATGTCAACTTAGGAGAATTGGGAAATTTTCCTCAAATTCAAGGATGAGTATGACACAAGGAAAAATAAAAGGAAACAGTAGTTCTATGACTATTACAGAATTGATAACAATCTGAAATCATTGTTTTTACCATCTATCTCTCATATTGTACGCAGTCTGACAGCAGGGGCCTTGCCAGTCTTGTTGAGGACTAAATCTTCAGCACTTGACTCAGCAGGAGCCCAACTCACTGAAGGTGATTTCAAAATACCTGCTGCATGAAGAAAACCTGCATCCATCTCTTACCAAGAGCCAGGCTGTGACAAGTGATAAATACAGCAGGTCATATAAAAAATAATCTCTTCACTTCCTTAGTAGTCTAAATCCTGATCTTGCTAAAACCATAAGCCCGGAGAGCTACCACCTTAGACCACATTACTCAACGGCATAGCACCTTCACCACATTCTATTTTAATGTTACCAGAATGTACTATTTAATAAAAATATTAAAGATATTGTTTGTATTGTTTTCATTGTTGCCTACTTATATGAGGAACTCCTTTAATTTATTATTAGGGAGAGGATAGTCTCCTCTGAAAATGCAGCATATGATTGACTTTTCATGCTATTACTGAAGCTTATTTTAAAGAGCATGATAATCCTTATCCCTGGTGTATCCGTGTCCCTTGGTGCTAACTTTTCATATATGTATTATCATTTCACTGTTTATTTAAATTCAAACTTAATAAAAATGCATGTGTTGTGCTTAGTTACTCAGTTGTGTCTGACTCTGCAACCTCATGCACTTTAGCCCACCAGGCTCCTCTGTACATGGAATTCTCCAGGCAAGAATACTGGAGTGGGTTGCCATGCCCTCCTCCAGGCGATCTTCCCAACCCAGGGATCAAACCCAGATCTCCTACATCTCAGGCAGATTCTTGATCGTCTGAGTCACCAGGGAAGCCCAAGAATCACTGGCGTGGGTAGCCTATCCCTTCTCCAGGGGATCTTCCAGACCCAGGAATCAAACTGGGGTCTCCTGCTTTGCAGGCAGATTCTTTACCAGCTGAGGTACCAGGGAAGTTCCAAGAAGAATGATACAGAGGCTAAAATAATGAAACAATCCATTGCAGCTGAAGGAGATGTATCAGTCATTTTAGCATAAATGTGCCAAGTATCAACAACAAACCCCAGTGGCTTGCCAATTTCTGCATCAGCTGGCTTGTCTCTGCCTGACACTTTTTCTCCTCTGAGACCTAGCCTGAAGGAGCTGCTTTCTCTAGAAAATGGCTAAGGAAAAATGACACAGCTTTTAAGGCTTCTGCTAATAAAAAGCATCAGCTAACATACAAATCAGAACCTGGTATCATGAGGTGGAAACATATAACCTTCCTGTGAACAGGGACAGTGTATTTCTAACAATACAATAGAGCACTGATGATATTCTCTACCACAGAAAGCTGTGGTTACCACCAGATAGTAAAAGACACAAAAATAATAGCTGCCTCTCATGACTGGGCACCTACTAGGTACAGGCATTGCACTTGACACTTCAAGCATAATATTTCTAATTTATACAGCTCCTAAGGCAGGGAGGATTCTCTCAAGTTTACTAATCAGAACTCTGCAGAATGGAAATACTAAGTCATTCAGTTTAAAAGTGGTTGAGCAGGAACTTTACCCACTTCTCCCAGATTCTAAACCTAAGCTCTCATCTCTATATAACTTTGCCTACTCTTTGGTGTGTGTTTAAAAAAAAAAAAAAAAAACTTTTAGTCCATTTTCATTACTTCTGCTTTTGTATTTTTAGTAAAAAGGAATTGGGTGAAACAGGAAAAATAATAGCAAGAAATAAAAAGAGAGAACTGCTTTTACGTTAAAAATAAAGTTTGGATTCTATACAGAAACAGGTATTGATACACTCTTGGAAAGAATGGTGTTTGTCACAATATGTACTTGATCAATCTTATTAGATTAGAGACTAAATAATAAGTCTTTTTAAAAGACTGATATGGCAATACCACTGGATGTGCCCATAAAAATGAATCAAAGAGGGCTTCCCTGGTAGCTCAATGGTAAAGAATCTGCCTGCCAATGCAGGAGATGAGGGTTTGATCTCTGGTCTGGAAACACCCCACATGCTGCGGAGCGACTAAGGCCCTGAGCCACAACTAGTGAGCCTGAGCTGTAGAGTCCTGGAGCTGCAACTACTGAGCCCTCTTGTCACAACCACTGAAGCCCACCTGCATTAGAGCCCACGCTCCGCAAACAAAAGAGACCACCGCAGTGAGAAGCCCGCACACCACAACTAGACAGTAGCCCCTGCTCGCCACGAACTAGAGAAAAGCCCGCACCCACGAAGGCCCAGCATTGCCACAAGTAAATAAACAGATCAATAAAATCATTTCTAAAAATGCACCGAAGATGTTTTATGTCATTGAAAACTTTACAGTTTAGCAAGAGGATAAATGAACATGAACAGTAGGTTAGACCTTACACAAAGAAATATATAAACAAGGATTAATAATATAAAACTATAAAAATATAGCAATAAAATGATTAGAGGGCTTCCCCGGTGGCTCAGTGGTAAAGAATCTGCCTGCAGTGTGGAGCTGTAGGAGACACAGATTCAATCCTGGTTTGGGAATATCCCCTGGAGAAGGACATGGCAACCTACTCCAGTATTCTTGCCTGAAGAATCCCATGGACAGAGGAGCCTGGTTGGGCAATAGTCCATGGGGCAGCAAAGAGTTAGACACAGCTGAAGCAACTTTGCATGGAGCTAAATTAAGACTTCATGAAGGAAACAAATCTTAAGGATGGCAACAGACATCTCAAGAAAATTCTAGGGAGTATATTTGAGTAACTAAAGTTATTTACACTATTGTTGATTTTTTTCTACTTAGTACTAAATATGTGTTGAAAGAGGATAAATAATTTGTAATCTTCAGTTCATTATTACATTGAAAAGATGCAAAGTTATTGTCCAAGCTTTCAAAACAACAGATTTTCGTTCAAGGACTGCCTTATATCAGCATTGTGTTTGTCACCTGACTGCAACTAGCTCTAAAAAAGTTAAGTACTTGTTAATAGAGTGATGAGTCTTTAGAATAAGAACTTAGCTTACTTTTGTATTTGTACTGAGACGTGCAATCAAGTAAAGAATAAAGGAAATATTCTTGAATCAACTGTTTCTAGCTAAAGAGCATCTATTTTCAACCAAAGAAGAAACTAAGCTCAAGTTCTTTCTATTTAGCTGTCATTTTCCTCCTTTGTGATATAACAGCTGTAAGATATACAAGTAATTAAATTAGAATTTCACGGTGCTTTACATCTCTAGGGATATTTCTGAAATTATCACTCACAAAATAACTCAGAAGTAAAGCAAGATAGCATGAGACAAAAATTAGTGCTGAATCACTCTGTTAATTTGATCTGGAGATGGGGAAACCCTCTCCAATTCACACAACTTATTTGTATATAATTTTATTGTAATATAAAAGTCAGGATGAAAAATTTAAAAAATCAAAATTCTAGCTATCTCCTTTCAGTCCTTTTACTATGTACATATTTTTCTAAAAACAAGAATCATGATATTTTAATAACCTGTTTTTTAAATTTTCATATGATATCATGATGCATGTTACTATTAAATATTTATTTAAAACACAATCGTCTTTTGGGCTTATACTCAAAAGAATTGAAGACAGAGGATTCAAACAGATATTTGTACATCCATATTCATAGTAATATTTATTCATAACAGCTAAAAGGTGGAAACAAACACAAATGTCCATTGATAGGTGAATGGGTAAAGACAATGTACATAAAATGGAATATTATTCAGTCTTTAGAATGGAGATTCAGACACATGCTACAACATGAAAGTAAAAGTTGCTCAGTTGTGTCCAACTCTGAAACCCCATGGACTATACAGTCCACGGAATTCTCTAGGCCAGAATACTGGAGTGGGTAGCCTCTCCCTTCTCCAGGGGATCTTCCCAACCCATGGATCGAACCCAGGTCTTCTGCATTGCAGGCAGATTCTTTATCAGCTGAGCCATAAAGAAAGCCCAAGAATACTGGGGTGGGTAGCCTATCCCTTCTCCAGCAGATCTTCCTGACCCAGGAATTGAACTGGGGTCTCCTGCATTGCAGGCAGATTCTTATCCTGAGCTATGAGGGATGCCCTATTGCTACAACATGGATGAGCCTTAAGAACGTCATGCTAAGTGAAATAAGCCATTCACAAAAAAGATATATACTGTATGATTCCACTTATATGAGATACCTAGAGTAATCAAATTCATAGAGACAGAAAGTGGAATGAATAGTGGTTGCCAGGAGCTGGGGGAATCTAAAACTGTTTAATGGGTATAGAGTTTGAGTTTTGAGAGTGAGGAGCTTGTGAGGCGGGGAGTGGTGATGGAAGCACAGAGTTGTGAACATACTTAATACCACTGAATCATACTTTCAAAAATGGTTAAAATGGGAAGCTTTATTCATGTATATTGCTACCATCAACCCTCCAAACACACAACTTTGAATGAATGATATTCCATCACTTGAGGATATCTTTCCACTTAACAGTTTCCCTACTGTTTCTTCCAGTTTTTCATTACCATAAAACTTAGTGTAGGGAGCACTGTAAACATATCTTTATTTCCATACCTGCTATTACTTTTGGATGGTTTACAAAGCATGTAACTGGACTAAGGAACATGAATCATTTCAAGGTTCTTGATACATCATGCCAAACTGCTTTCCAGAAAGGTCTTACCAATTCACATTCCCAAGAGCAGCATAAGAGAGATTTTAACATTGCACTGATGCCAAAATATTCTCATCTATTTTCATTTTTGCTAATGGATAATAACAAGAACAGCTCAGGATTTTAATGGGCACTTATCTGATTGCTCCTGAGAGTGAATAGTTTTCAAATGTTTATGACCAATCTAAATGTATCCTTCCAATAACTGCCAATTCAATTACATTAAAATGCAAAACCCATACTCGAAGAACTCTAGGAAGACAGGAGGAGATAGATTTGGGAAAGTTCTGAAGAAGAGGTAAGGCCAAGGGTTTAAACTTAATCGTTAAGGATAAGAAGAACAGTAAACATTTAGGAAGAAGGAACTGACAGAAAAATGTGGGGAAAGTCTAAATATTTAATTAAAAAAGAAAAGTCATATTATCAATTATGGGTTAGCTATTCAATAAAATCGGAGAAGGCAATGGCACCCCACTCCAGTACTCTTGCCTGGAAAATCCCATGGAGGGAGGAGCCTGGTGGGCTGCAGTCCATGGGGTTGCGAAGAGTCGGACATGACTTCACTCTCACTTTTCACTTTCATGCATTGGAGAAGGAAATGGCAACCCACTCCAGTGTTCTTGCCTGGAGAATCCCAGGGACGGGATGCCTGGTTGGCTGCCGTCTATGGGGTCGCACAGAGTCAGACACGACTGAAGTGACTTCACTGACCACTATTCAATAAAATGGATCCAGTAAGCAAAATTTCCAGAGACAGAACTCTGCACTGTTGAAAAACTCGCTGAGTAGTTCTGATAGTCAGCCAGATTTGGAAACAACTGCTTTGGTTCACCAAGCAAAATCATTACTGTTCTTCCAAATTCTCCCTCCTTTTCATAATAATGCCTGGCAAACATCCAGTTCTCTTTCTCACTCATCTGACAACTTGGTTACAGAGAGCAAGACTTAGTTTCTCTCCTTAGGTGCTTATTACCTCTAAGACACAATTAGCAAATCTCCCAGTGACTTGTTAAACACTATCATTCTTGGACTTCAACTTGGTCATGCCGCAATCTGTCATCTGTTGAATGGCATGTTAAATCAAGCTCAAAGCAAGAGATCAATGTACCAGGTTGCTTGTTTACAAAGCAATTGTGGGTACATGGTGTGTTCTCCCCACGTCTCCAGGTCATCTTAGAATTGATGGTTCTTTAAGAGCCCTTTACCCCTGGACATCAATGAGCTGGGTGACATGCTGAGTTATTAAGAACTCTTCAGGTTTTGCATTCTGAGGATAAAAATCATCCAAATTTGGGAAATTCAAATAATAGATACACCGAAGGACTAAACGAAAATGATGTCAGTGGAATTATGGTGAGATCAAACTCAGGGGGTTAGGAGGGTAGTAGAAATAGAGATAACATGAAGAAAGAAAGATATCTCGAAGCCAAGATAAAGAAAAAAGGGAAAATATGGCAAATGGAAAATAGACATTGGTCATTATTTGTATGTCAGTTGGTTTGTTACATAACTCTTCCTAAGTAAAGCCAACCCAATTAATAATGTACAAACTAAACAGTTATTAGGCACAATCACTGTTTGAACAGCACTGTCACTGACGTAAAACAAAATCAGTTGATAAGTCAAATCTGTCTGTTCTTTCCCAAGCTTCTATGGAAAAATGAACACATAAATGCTAAAAACAGATTTAATGCTTTTAGCTTACTCAGTTCAGTTCAGTTCAGTCGCTCAGTCATGTCTGACTCTGCGACCCCATGAATTGTAGCACGCCAGCCCTCCCTGTCCATCACCAACTCCCGGAGTTCATTCAAACTCATGTGCATTGAGTCGGTGATGCCATCCAGCCATCTCATCCTCTGTCATCTCCTTCTCCTCTTGCCCCCAATCCCTCCCAGCATCAGGGTCTTTTCCAATGAGTCAACTCTTCACATGAGGTGGCCAAAGTGCTGGAGTTTCAGCTTTAGCATCATTCCTTCCAAAGAACACCCAGGACTGATCTCCTTAGAATAGACTGGTTGGATCTCCTTGCAGTCCAAGGGACTCTCAAAAGTCTTCTCCAACACCACAGTTCAAAAGCATCAATTCTTCAGCGCTCAGCTTTCTTCACAGTCAAACTCTCACATCCATACATGACCACTGGAAAAACCATAGCCTTGACTAGACAAACCTGTGTTGGCAAAGTAATGTCTCTGCTTTTGAATATGCTATGTAGGTTGGTCATAACTTTCCTTCCAAGGAATAAGCGTCTTTTAATTCATGGCTGCAGTCACCATCTGCAGTGATTTTGGAGCCCAGAAAAATAAAGTCTGACACTGTTTCCACTGTTTCCCCATCTATTTCCCATGAAGTGATGGGACCAGATGCCATGATCTTCGTTTTCTGAATGTTGAGCTTTAAGCCAACTTTTTCACTTTCCTCTTTCAACATCATCAAGAGGCTTTTTAGTTCCTCTTCACTTTCTGAATAATGGTGGTGTCATCTGCATATCTGAGGTTATTGATATTTCTCCCAGCAATCTTGATTCCAGCTTGTGTATCCTCCAGCCCAGCGTTTCTCATGATGTACTCTGCATAGCAGTTAAATAAGCAGGCTGACAATATACAGCCTTGACATACTCCTTTTCCTATTTGGAACCAGTCTGTTGTTCCATGTCCAGTTCTAACTGTTGCTTCCTGACCTGCATATAGGTTTCTCAAGAGGTAGGTCAGGTGGTCTGGTATTCCCATCTCTTTCAGAATTTTCCACAGTTTATTGTGATTCACACAGTCAAAGGCTTTGGGCATAGTCAATAAAGCAGAAATAGATGTTTTTCTGGAACTCTCTTGCTTTTTCCATGATCCAGCGGATGTTGGCAATTTGATCTCTGGTTCCTCTGCCTTTTCTAAAACCAGCTTGAATATCTGGAAATTCATAGTTCATGTATTGCTGAAGCCTGGTTTGGAGAATTTTGAGCATTACTTTACTAGCGTGTGAGATGAGTGCAATTGTGCAGCAGTTTGAGCGATCTTTGGCACTGCCTTTCTTTGGGATTGGGATGAAAACTAACCTTTTCCAGTCCTGTGGCCACTGCTGAGTTTTCCAAATTTGCTGGCATATTGAGTTGCAGCACTTTCACAGCATCATCTTTCAGGACTTGAAATAGCTCAACTGGAATTCCATCACCTCCACTAGCTTTGTTCGTAGTGATGCTTTCTAAGGCCCATTTGACTTCACATTCCAGGATGTCTGGCTATAGGTCAGTGATCACACCATTGTGATATATTGGTCATGAAGATCTTTTTTGTACAGTTCTTCTGTGTATTCTTGCCACCTCTTCTTAATATCTTCTGCTTCTGTTAGGTCCATACCATTTCTGTCCTTTATCGAGCCCATCTTTGCATGAAATGTTCCCTTGGTATCTCTGATTTTCTTAAGGAGATCATTAGTCTTTTCCATTCTGTTGTTTTCCTCTTATTTCTTTGCATTTATCACTAAAGAAGGCTTTTTTTATCTCTTCTTGCTATTCTTTGGAACTCTGCATTCAGATGCTTATATCTTTCCTTTTCTCCTTTGCTTTTTGCTTCTCTTCTTTTCACAGCTATTTGTAAGGCCTCTCCAGACAGCCATTTTGCTTTTTTGCATTACTTTTCCATGGGGATGGTCTTGATCCCTATCTCCTGTACAATGTCACAAACCTTATTCCATAGTTCATCAGGCTATCTATCAGATCTAGGCCCTTAAATCTATTTCTCACTTCCACTGTATAATCATAAGGGATTTGATTTAGGTCATACCTGAATGATGTAGTGGTTTTCCCTACTTTCTTCAATTTAAGTCTGAATTTGGCAATAAGGAGCTCATGATCTGAGCCACAGTCAGCTCCCAGTCTTGTTTTTGCTGATGGTATAGAGCTTCTCCATCTTTGGCTGCAAAGAATATAATCAATCTGATTTTGGTGTTGAGCATCGGGTGATATCCATGTGTAGAGTCTTCTCTTGTGTTGTTGGAAGAGGGTGTTTGCTATGACCAGTGGTGAAACTATTCGCCTTTGCCCTGCTTTATTCCGTATTCCAAGGCCAAATTTGCCTGTTACCCCAGGTGTTTCTTGACTTCCTACTTTTGCACTCCAGTCTCCTATAATCAAAAGGACATTTTTTGGGTGGGGGTTAGTTCTAAAAGGTCTTGTAGGTCTTCACAGAACCGTTCAACTTCAGGTTCTTCGGCGTTACTGGTTGGGGCATAGGCTTGGATTACTGTGATATTGAATGGTTTGCCTTGGAAATGAACAGAGATCATTTTGTCGTTTTTGAGACTGCATCCAAGTACTGCATTTTGGACTCTTTTGTTGACCATGACGGCTACTCCATTTCTTCTAAAGGGTTCCTGCCCACAGTAGTAGATATAATGGTCATCTGAGTTAAATTCACCCATTCCAGTCCATTTTAGTCGCTGATTCCTAGAATGTCAATGTTCACTCTTGGCATCTCCTATTTGACCACTTCCAATTTGCCTTGATTCATGGACTTAACATTCCAGGTTCCTATGCAATATTGCCCTTTACAGCATCAGACCTTGCTTCTATCACCAGTCACATCCACAGCTGAGTATTGTTTTTGCTTTGGCTCCATCCCTTCATTCTTTCTGAAGTTATTTTTCCACTGATGTCTAGTAGCATATTGGGCACCTACTGACCTGGGGAGTTCCTCTTTTAGTATCCTACCATTTCGCCTTTTCATACTGTTCATGGGGTTCTCAAGGCAAGAATACTGAAGTGGTTTGCCATTCCCTTCTCCAGTGGACCATATTCTGTCAGACCTCTCCACCATGACCCACCCGTCTTGGGTGGCCTCACAAGGCATGGCTTAGTTTCATTGATTTAGACAAGGCTGTGGTCCTAGTGTGATTAGATTGACTAGTTTGCTATGGATATTTTTTGGCATTACAACAGGGGAGACCTGATTATGTTAATATAGAACAGCAGCCAATTTCCTTTCAAAGTTTTAAAAGTGACTTCTATCTCCCCTTAAGAATGAGAAAACCATCATCTAAAACCAGGTATGATTTCAAGCAATCACTGCCTATCCCAGGTGACTCCATGATAACTATGGTATATGAAATTCTATCAAGTCCTATGTAAAAAATACACACTCTCTTTTCCCTCATTAGCTAAAATGGTGAGCTAGATTCAGAAAGAAGAGAAAGAAAACTCAGGAATATTTTTGGGACAAGTAATCTAATCAGTATCCACTAATCTAGTCAATATCTGCTTTGAACATAAGTATAACATTATATGCAGAAATATAAAATATTTTCACATATTACATACTAAGGATATAACTCTAAGGGTTTACTAAATTCCAAGGCTTGAGCATATGTTGCTTCATTTAATCCCTCAAACAGAGCATCTATTCTTCCTAAAGTGATGAGTCTAAACCATCTGTAATCAAACCATCTTCCTTGCTAGTGATTTGTGTAATATTGGGCTAATGATGAAAACTGGAAGCATAAAGAAACGTAAAGAATGTGTGAGATAGGTTTTTATGAGTGTTTTCTTAGTCCTAAGGGAAAGATACAGAAAGAGATGGCCTCCTTTTATCTCCTCTTAGACCTCGGCATAGCTAAGTTCGATTGATGTCTAAAATGGCCAAAGGCACCTTGTAACTAACTCTAAGACAGCCAGACTGAGGGCAGTCAACCACAACAATAACAAGGAAACAGATTCGGCTGCCTTTTAAGCTGCTGACTCAACTACCAGACACAGCCCTATTTCTGAACTTCATGTTTTAAGAAGTTACGTTTTCTTCCTGCTTAAGCCCATTGAAGTAAGCTATTCAGCTACTTTTCGGATGCTAAGAGCATTCTAACTCATCCAGGTAGATATTATTCTTATTTTTCAAATAAGAAAACTGAATTTATTAAAGTTTAAGTTATTTGCCTAAGATACACTGTTTCCAAGTACTGAGTCAACATGCATTCCACGTGGGTCTCTCACAAGTCTGCTGCTGCTAAGTCGCTTCAGTTGTGTCCGACTCTGTGCAACCCCATAGACAGCAGCCCACCAGGCTCCCCCGTCCCTGGGATTCTCCAGGCAAGAACACTGGAGTGGGTTGTCATTTCCTTCTCCAATGCATGAAAGTGAAAAGTGAAAGTGAAGTCGCTCAGTCATCTCTGACTCTTAGCGACCCCATGGACTGCAGCCTACCAGGCTCCTCCATCCATGGGATTTTCCAGGCAAGAGTACTGGAGTGGGGTGCCATTGCCTTCTCCGCTCACAAGTCTAGGCCTCTTCAATAAAACAGTACAGATATTCCTAGAAATGCCTGTTCCTGGAAATTCCAGGAAAGAGAGGCTAGAGTGTAGTAAAAACAGCACTGGCTCTGAAAAAAATTAGATTTGAAATTTTATTAACCATAAAACATCAAAAATTCACTTAAGTTCTTTGAGTTGCATTTGCCTTAATTGTAAAATGGGAAGAAAAATATCAGCTTTGCTGACCTTACAAAGTGCTTTTAAGCCAAAAATTGTTAATAACATATACAAAAACCTTGTGTGAACTCTAAAATTTAAGGCATTATTATTTCTACCCACTGAACAAATACTATATATATCAGATCAGATCAGATCAGTCGCTCAGTCATGTCCGACTCTTTGCGACCCCATGAACCGCAGCACGCCAGGCCTCCCTGTCCATCACCAGCTCCCGGAGGTCACCCAGACTCGCATCCATCGAGTCAGTGATGCCATCCAGCCATCTCATCCTCTGTAGTCCCCTTCTCCTCCTGCCCTCAATCCCTCCCAGCATCAGAGTCTTCTCCAATGAGTCAACTCTTCGCATGAGGTGGCCAAAATACTGGAGTTTCAGCTTTAGCATCATTCCTTCTAAAGAAATTCCAGGATTGATCTCCTTCAGAATGGACTGGTTGGATCTTCTTGCAGTCCAAGGGACTCTCAAGAGTCTTCTCCAACACCACAGTTCAAAAGCATCAATTCTTCGGCGTTCAGGCTTCCTCACAGTCCAGCTCTCACATCCATACATGACCACAGGAAAGACCATAGCCTTGACTAGGCGAACCTTTGTTGGTAAAGTAATGTCTCTGCTTTTGAATATGCTATCTAGGTTGGTCATAACTTTCCTTCCAAGGAGTAAGCGTCTTTTAATTTCATGGCTGCAGTCACCATCTGCAGTGATTTTGGAGCCCATAAAAAGAAAGTCTGACACTGTTTCCACTGTTTCCCCATCTATTTCCCATGCAGTGATGGGACCAGATGCCATGATCTTAGTTTTCTGAATGTTGAGCTTTAAGCCAACCTTTTCACTCTCCACTTTCACTTTCATCAAGAGGCTTTTTAGCCCCTCTTCACTTAGAATACACAGAAGAACTGTACAAAAAAGAGCTTCAAGACCTAGACAATCATGATGATGTGATCACTGACCTAGAGCCAGACATCTTGGAATGTGAAGTCAAATGGGCCTTAGAAAGCATCACTACGAACAAAGCTAGTGGAGGTGATGGAATTCCAGTGGAACTATTCCAAGTCCTGAAAGATGATGCTGTGAAAGTGCTGCACTCAATATGCCAGCAAATTTGGAAAACTCAGCAGTGGCCACAGGACTGGAAAAGGTCAGTTTTCATCCCAATCCCAAAGAAAGGCAATGCCAAGGAGTGCTCAAACTACCGAACAATTGCACTCATCTCACACGCTAGTAAAGTAATGCTCAAAATTCTCCAAGCCAGGCTTCAGCAATATGTGAACCGTGAACTTCCTGATGTTCAAGCTGGTTTTAGAAAAGGCAGAGGAACCAGAGATCAAATTGCCAACATCCGCTGGATCATGGAAAAAGCAAGAGAGTTCCAGAAAAACATCTATTTCTGCTTTATTGACTATGCCAAAGCCTTTGACTGTGTGGATCACAATAGACTGTGGAAAATTCTGAAAGAGATGGGAATACCAGACCACCTGATCTGCCTCTTGAGAAATCTGTATGCAGGTCAGGAAGCAACAGTTAGAACTGGTCATGGAACAACAGACTGGTTCCAAATAGGAAAAGGAGTACATCAAGGCTGCATATTGTCACCATGTTTATTTAACTTATATGCAGAGTACATCATGAGAAATGCTGGACTGGAAGAAACACAAGTTGGAATCAAGATTGCTGGGAGAAATATCAATAACCTCAGATATGCAGATGACTATATATATATATATATATATATATATATATCAAAATGTTCTCAGTAAGTCATGCTGCATATGAATTCAGCATAACTACTTTGTGGTTATTTTTTTTTTTTTAGATTAGGTTTAAAAAGAAGTTGTAGAGATAAATTTGGCAGTGAACTTCCCATGGCCCTCCAAGTCATGGTCCATAATATTGCCTTGGGTCATTTCAGTTCAGTCTGTCACTTCAGAAACTCTGTGGGTTTTGTTTTTTGTGGTTTTTTTTTTTTTTTCTTTTTAAGATGTAAGTCTAGGCTCTTGAGTCACAATATTTCCTTTGATAGCTGGCTCTCTTCCCAGCTTTGCTCTCTCAGAACCTTTCTCTTTATCCTATAGCAGCCCCTAATATTCCCCAACAAGCACTTATGACAGGTACCATTGCTGCTTGCTTTAACTTATATTTAAGTTTATATGGACCAGCTATGATGAAAGGCTTTTAATAACTGAAAGTCAAACTCAAAAAGCACATTTTTCATAACTTGACTTGGATTATAGAAACTTAAATATAGAAAAGAATAGTGTTAAAGCATCACTATGAACAAAGCTAGTGGAGGTGATGGAATTCCAGTTGAGCTATTTCAAATCCTGAAAGATGATACTGTGAAAGTGCTGCACTCAATATGCCAGCAAATTTGGAAAACTCAGCAGTGGCCACAGGACTGGAAAAGGTCAGTTTTCATTCCAATCCCAAAGAAAGGCTCAAAGTACCACACAATTGTACTCATCTCACACACTAGTAATCCTCAAAATTCTCCAAGCCAGGCTTCAGCAATACATGAACCATGAACTTCCAGATGTTCAAGCTGGTTTTAGAACTAGCGGAGGAACCAGAGATCAAATTGCCAACATCCGCTGGATCATGGAAAAAGCAAGAGAGTTCCAGAAAAACATCTATTTCTGCTCTATTGAGTATGCCAAAGCCTTTGACTGTGTGAATCACAATAAACTGTGGAAAATTCTGAAAGAGATGGGAATACCAGACCACCTGACCTACCTCTTGAGAAACCTATATGCAGGTCAGGAAGCAACAGTTAGAACTGGACATGGAACAACAGACTGATTCCAAATAGGAAAAGGAGTACGTCAAGGCTGTATATTGTTACCCTGCTTATTTAACTTACATGCAGAGTACATCATGAGAAACACTAGGCTGGAAGAAGCACAAGCTGGAATCAAGATTGCTGGGAGAAATATCAATAACCTCAGATATGCAGATGATACCACCCTTACGGCAGAAAGTGAAGAGGAACTAAAAAGCCTCTTGATGAAAGTGAAAGAGGAGAGTGAAAAAGTTGGCTTAAAGCTCAACATTCAGAAAACAAAGATGATGACATCTGGTCCCATCACTTCATGGGAAATAGATGGGGAAACAGTGGAAACAGTGTCAGACTTTATTTTTCTGGGTTCCAAAATCACTGCAGATGGAGACTGCAGCCATGATATTAAAAGACACTTACTCCTTGGAAGGAAAGTTATGACCAACCTAGATAGCATATTCAAAAACAGAGACATTACTTTGCCATCAAAAGTCCGTCTAGTCAAGGCTATCGTTTTTCCAGTGGTCACGTATGGATGTGAGAGTTGGACTGTGAAGAAAGCTGAGCACCGAAGAATTGATGCTTTTGAACTGTGGTGTTGGAGAAGACTCTTGAGAGTCCCTTGGACTGCAAGGAGATCCAACCAGTCCATTCTGAAGGACTGGACTTAGTCCTGGGTGTTCTTTGGAAGGAATGATGCTAAAGCTGAAACTCCAGTACTTTGGCCACCTCATGCGAAGAGTTGTCTCATTGGAAAAGATTCTGATGCTGGGAGGGATTGGGGGCAGGAGGAGAAGGGGACGACAGAGGATGAGATGGCTGGATGGCATCACTCGATGGGCGTGAGTTTGAGTGAACTCTGGGAGTTGGTGATGGACGAGGAGGCCTGATGTGCTGCGATTCATGGGGTTGCAAAGAGTTGGACACAACTGAGCGACTGAACTGAACTGAACCGAAGCCATCAATAAGAGCTTCAGTAACCAGAAACAACTAAGGAAGTGACAATGAATTTTATACTTAAATCAGCAGGATGTGTTCTTTCAAACTCCTCACCCTATGTCCCAGATAAGATTCAGTATGTAAAGTTTGTTCTACAACATACTTCAATTCTGCAAATTTTAAAAATCTAAACCATAAACTTCTTTCTTGTTTTGTTTTTTCATCTTCTCAGTCCCAAGTAAACCTCTCAGAAAATACACCTGCATTACACAGTCTCCCTAAAAGGAAAAAAAGTGCCCTGGGATAGTGCTCATACCAAATATTACAATCAATGGTCAAGAGTAGTGTCTGACTCTCTCCTTGTGCTATAAGTCGGGAACAGTCAACTCATTAAAGATGTTAAAAAGGGGAACTTTGAGACTTCTATATGCCATTGTACACACAACTGCTTGAGGCTATTTTTCCACTGAGTTGAAATTCTTAGTCTTAAACTTTTCCTGCTTAGTAAATGACTGTCCATTCAAGCTAGCAGATGGGCATGGAAAGACGCTTTAGGGACAAACTGCCTGCCACTCACTGCTAGCCCACCCAGGCGCTTGCCACGTAAGAGCTCAGAGAATTTTGGCTCAAAAAAGGTAATAAATAAATTAATAAATATATAAGTTAGCTGAAAAACTCTCTGTAACCCAGGACTCAGGAAACACAAAACCCAGAGTAAGTCTGGCCAGCAGCCTAATGACCTCAGTAACGAAACTCTTGAGTCAGCACTTTGACAAGGCGCTTTTACTTCAGTTGTGATATAATAAGAGATTACAGATGATGCCAACGTACCATCGCAAATGAGTGGGAGTTGGTTGGATGGAAACAGTAAGAAATACTGAAGTGGTTTTACAAGTGTGAAGGCATGAAAACACTTTTAAAATAGGGCTGAAATCTTTATAATGATCCTTACAACAAATGGATATAATGACAATAATGGCAGGTTATAGACCCATAATCTACAGTAGAAGTGACATTCTTGTATTACTCAATATATCAGTGAGTGATGCACCCAGATCAACTCCTGAGGCTCCTCCCATGAAAAGGCTTCCCTGTTCTTGCTAGAAAATTAACGAACAGCTTAAAATGAAATCATACAAAACCCGACATCTTAAATTTGACCTGAAGACTTAAAAGACAAAGCTCTTTTGAGAGCTAATTAATGTTCCTCAGTTAAATAGGAATCATAGAAAAAGAGAATTGGGAAGTATAGAAAGACAGAACAAAACACAACCAGAAAAAAACTGTTCCTTTTGACTGAACTTTATGTGACCTTGAAAGCTATCAGTAGTCTAAATTGTTTGGTTTTTCAAACTGGGAAACACTTCTATTCCCGTGCATGAGGCACATGAACTTCATAAGAGATGTTTTCCATTTTAATTCACTGACCATGAAAACCAGACTTTCAAAGATTGTCTATGCATTTCATTATCACCATTAAATCAAAGCATTTATACCAGCACAATGCTTCTACATATCAGATTCTAATTCTCCTACAATTAAGAATCTTCTTAAAGATTAAAGAAATCTTCTTTCTTCTTAAAGAAGAATTTCTTCTTAAAGAAATCTTGTGGTAACAAAAAGGTTGTATAGTTTCATTTCTATTCTATAACAGCAGGGACAAAAAAAAAAAAAAAAACGGTTAAGGGAAATGGTAAAACTCTCTGTTGCCTGCAATAAAAATTTATAATTCAAATTTAAAAGTCCAAACCAAATCTGTCCATGAAAATCCAGGAAGTCACTGTCCCCAAATTTTCTTCCCTGGTTATAGTCCATTATCCCAATTTCAGTCCCTTGCTAAACTGGTAGGATGACACAAGATTTTGAAATGTTAAGATTTCTGTTTCACAACTTAAATAATGTTATGTCTGTTACTAAGGAACGCCTGAACTAAGTCAATAGCCCCTTTTTTTAAACTGAAGTATAGTTGATTTACAATGTTGTGTTAATTTCTGCTGTATAGCAAAGCGACTCAGTTATACAAGTATACATATCCTTTTCTACTATGATTTATCATAGGACATCGAATATAGTTCTCTGTGCTACACAGTAGGACCTTGTTGTTTACCCATCCCACATAAAATAGCTTACATCTGCTTATCCCACACTCCAAATCCATCCCTTGCCTAGTTCCTCCCCCTTGGCAACCACAAGTCAGCTCTCCACGTCAGTGAGTCTGTTTCTGTTTTGTGAAATAGGTTGATTTGTGTCATACTTTAGATTCCACATATAAGTGATATCATACGGTATTTGTCTCTTTCTGTAAGTCAATCTCCTTTAATATTTTTTTTTTAGAATCAGAGACTATTTAGGGAACATTTTAGAGACTAAAACGTACAGAAGAATAATATAAGCAACACTTTCTACCCACATACCCACCACTCAGCTGAAGAAATAAAATGTTTTAAATATTCTTGCAGCTGCATGTGAAACATTCCATGATCCCTTTTTATTCCTTCCCTATTGGGAACTATTACACTGAATTGGGGATTTATGATGTACATTCATGCATCTATACTTTTACTAGATGTGTATGACTGGTTTCAAAGTTTCTATAAACAAAATCATACTCTATGTATCCTTCTGCCATGTGCTTATTTGCAGTATATTCCTGTTGACTGATGTTTTTATTACGGATCACACTTTGCTATCTTCACAAATCTAGGAGTTTTTGATGGTATAGTCGGCATTTTGGGTGATACATCATACAGCTCAGATTCTGTTATCTTCCTCTTAAGAGTATTGAGTTTTGTTCCAACAGGCACCTAAATTATTGTCAGTTCACCTTGTTTATGTAGAGTCTTGGTTTTGGGTTTATTAAGGTGGTCCTTAATTAGTTTTCTTCTTCATTTTAGTATCCTTCCTTAGTCCTTGGATGTGTTTTTTTTTATTCTGAAGTCTTGGACCTACTGGAGTTTCAGTGGAAAGCTCAAAGTGTTCATCAAGCCCCTCTAACTTGGTGAGGTTCAAACCCCAAACTCTGTCTCTTCTCCATTGCACGGCTGCTGAAATCTTGGTTCAGCTCTAGCCTTCTAGCTCCTATTTTCTACTGGACTCCTTTGAGTTTTACCACACGTGTGCAGGTGTCAGGGGTCAGCCAAGAATGGAAAGGTGGCTTATATGCATATTTTGGGCTCCCTCTGTATGGGATCTACCATTCAATTTCCAGGCACTAGTCAAATCTATTTTCCAGTAGTCATGTATGGATGTCAGAGCTAGACTATAAAGAAAGCTGAGAGCTGAAGAATTGATGCTTTTGAACTGTGGTGTTGGAGAAGACTCTTGAGAGTCCCATGGACAGCAAGGAGATCCAACCAGTCCATCCTAAAGGAAACTGGTCCTGAATATTCACTGGAAGGACTGATGCTGAAGCTGAAACTCCAATACTTTGGCCACCTGATGTGAAGAACTGACTCCTTTAAAAGACTCTGATGCTGGGAAAGATTGAAGGCGAGAGAAGAAGGGGATGGACAGAGGGTGAGATGGTTGATGGCATCACCAACTCAATGGACATGAGTTTGAGTAAACTTTGGGAGTTGGTGATGTACAGGGAGGCCTGGCATGCTGCAGTCCTTGGGGTCACAGAGTCAGACATGACTGAATAACTGAACTGAACTGGCAGCCTCAAACTAACTCCTTCAACCAGTAAGACTACGGTTTTCTTCTTGAGTTGTATCTTCCCTAAGCCTGCAGATTTGAGAGCTCCCCCAAAGGAAAAAGCATATACATGTGGATTGTATCTAATGCAGCACTCCTCATCTAAGAATCAAAAGCTCTCCAGTTTCTGACTATCTTTAGTCACTCTTTGGTGCTTTCAGACTTTTTAAAAAGTGCTTTCCCAATGTTTATAACTGTTATCGGCAGGAAGGTCAGTGCCATAGGAGCTGCTCTTTCCCAAAGAGTTGATGAGCAGATGCAAATTTTAATGGGCTCTGGTTTGCCCAATATCTTACGGTTTATGGTATTTTTAAGCCTTCTTTTAAGATAATTTTTCCTTTTCCAAGTCATAAATCCATTTTGTATATTTTATTATAAATTTTTTTCCAAATAAAATGTTTTGATCTTTAATTTACTTGGATTTTATTTTTTTGTGTGTGGGTTAAACTAGGGATTCATTTTTATTTTTACAGGCAGGTAAACAAATTTTTCCAGTATCATTCCTAAAGAGTCCATTCTTTCCCCTCTGGCTCATGAAGCATAGCTGTAAGTTGCTCAATTGCATCTGACTCTTGCAACCCCATGGACTGTAGCCTGTCAGCCTCCCCTGTTTATGGAATACCAAAAATTCTGGTGTGGGTAGACATTCCCTTCTCCAGGGAATCTTCCCAGCCCAGGGACGAAATCTGGTCTCCTGCCTTTATGAAGCATATCATACCATAAATCTAGTCATATGCAGCTGAGGACCAGGGAAGCCAGTCATATGCATGCTTCTGCTAAGCCACTTCAGTTGTGTCCGACTGTGTGTGACCCCAGAGACGGAAGCCCACCAGGCTCCGCCATCCCTGAGATTCTCCAGGCAAGAACACTGGAGTGGGTTGCCATTTCCTTCTCCAATACATGAAAGTGAAAAGTGAAAGTGAAGTCGCTCAGTTGTGTCCGACTCGTAGCGACCCCATGGACTGCAGCCTATCAGACTCCTCTGTCCATAGGATTTTCCAGGCAAGAGTACTGGAGTGGGGTGCCATTGCCTTATCCAGTCATATGCATACAAAATGATATATATCAGGCTCTGTCTTCAGTTTTAGTGTTTTATTTTTTTAACTGTTTCAGTTTATTGGAATATAATTACTGTACAATGTTGTCATTAGTTTCTGCTGGACAACAAAGTGAATCAGCTATATATATACATATATCCCCTCCTTCTTGGAACTCTTTCCATTCTCCACCCCCATCCACCCATCTAGGTCACCATAGAGCACCAAGCTGAGTTGCTTGTGCTATACAGCAGGTTCCCACTGTGCTGTGTGATTAGTCACTCAGTCGTGTCCAACTCTTTGTGACCACATGAACTGCAGCACATCAGGCTCCTCTGTCCATGGGGATTCTCCAGGCAAGAATACTGGAGTGGGCTGCCATGTCTTCCTCCAGAGTTATCTATTTGACAGATGGTACTGTATATATGTCAATCCCAATCTCCCAATTTGTCTATGCTTGCACTCATACTGGGCTTCCCTGGTGGCTTAGCGGGTAAAGAATCCATCTGCAATGCGAGAGACCCAGGTTCGATAACTGGGTTGGGAAGATCCCCTGGAGCAGGGAAAGGCTACGCACTCCAGTATTCTGGCCTGGAGAATTTCATGGACTGTATAGTCCATGGGGTCGCAAAGAGTCGGAGACCTGAGCGGCTTTCACTTCACTTCACTTCACTTATAGTAATACTGTAATACCCGAATTGTTACACTGCTACAGTATGCCTTATCTGGGAGAGCTAGTCTCTCCACCTCATTCTCCAAAATAGCTTTGCCCATTCTAGACCCTTTATTTTTTCAAACAAATTGTAGAATCTATTTGTTGAATTTCATGAAAAGTCCTGCTGTAGAGAATTAACATCTTTAAATCAAGTCTTCTCATCCACATACTTGGTTTATTTTTCCATTCATTCAGGTCTTATTTCATGTCTTTCTATAAAATTTTATGAATTTCCCCAATTATATTTTTATTGTATCATACTTATATCTTTTAAAAATTGTTTTTTTAAACCATTATCTTTTCATCCAATTTACCCCAATTTACTCTGCCTTATTAAATGAATTTCATCAAAATTATTTACTAAAGCTGTAAATTCTAAGATTTACTTCATAATATACAATCAAAGAATGAAAACAATAATTTAATACTCATTTACAAATGATTTTTTTTGTGTCATGGACTTACCAAATAACTTATTCTGTACACTTACCAAGAAGCTCCATGGTCTCTACTTTCAGTGTCCATGAAATTAGAGTCCAAAAACATATCTTTGTAGATTCGACCAACAAGGCAATACATATCTGAAGCAACCTGCTCTTCATTTTGCACCAGGGGAATCATAATGTCAAGAGCTTTTGCTCTATCTCCAGGGAGGTTTCTCCTAAGGTAGAGAAAGGGATCATCACTCTTTCTGTATAGACTACAGAAGCAGTTTAGGCCAATCATCTTTTTAAAATGTCTGTTTAATACACTGATTCACATTAATAAGCTTGACAGGATAAAAACAACAACTATATTTTGAAAGTCTTCTGCAATTCTTTTTTATCCTTCTGCATGTCTAATCATCTAAAAAGGATTTATTTTGAGTTGGTTTTCTGCTGATGTGATGATTTGTGCTTATCCATCCACAGTCATTCCAGTTTCCCTGCGGACTCTGTGTGGGTTCAAGTTGACAGAGTGAGATTAAGAATGCAGCCTGCGGTTGTGAATGGGGCAGAGTCAAGGAATCCAAACAGGGGCAAAACCCTGATGCTGTAGGTTCCAGTGGCTTTTGCTCCAAAACACTGAGCAAATTAATTCATAGACAATACCAATAAACCAACCTGACTTGAGCAATCAATCTCTAAGGAAGCTGCTTTATATAGCTCATTTTAAAACTGGTGAGTATGTACAGACTGTTCTCAAAGATAAAAATTCTCTTAAGAGTTATTTATTGAACCTTGAAAACATTTATGCTAAATTAAAGAAGTCAGTCACAAAAAGACTAAATATTGTACAATCTCATTGCATGAAATATCCATAATAGGCAAATCTATGGAGACAGAAAGAGATATGTGGTTGCCTAGGTCTGGATTTGGGAGGAATGGGAGAGTGTCCTGCCCCCATTGGAGTAGGACAGGGTGTGGGTGGTTTGGGGAAAGGTAATATAAATACTTTAAAACTCATGGTATTGATGGTCACACGACTCTGTAAATACATTAAAATTCACTGAATCATATATTTTAAATAAAATTGTATGATGTATGAATTATATTTCAATAAAACTGTTACATAAAAGAGTTATTTCTATTCTCAATGACTATTTTAAATCTTTCTGTCCATGAAATTCCTTTTTACATTCTGTACTAAATGCTTTCAGTTTAGAATAATGCTCCATACAAATACATTTATCATTTCATTCTGTTCTATTTTAGGAAAGACAGAGACAAAATATAGATAAAAGAAAATATAAGAGGCTCTTATGGACTTTCATTTTTTATTTAAAAATATATTTCATTCCATCTTTCATTTCATCTTTCAAAAAGGATTTATTTGAAAATCAGTTGGAACAGATAATCTCTGGAGCTTTCATCTCTTTCTGCCAAATCTAAAGAAAAAATGTTTAATAAATGGGGAGATAAAATTGACTTTCATTATCATATTGGTAAAGGTAGCATGTTGTAGAGCTTGGGCAGATGAATAAAGGAAAGACACAATATCTGGCTGAAGAGCATGCTGACTTTTCTTTGGAGACAAAGGCAGGAGAACTAAGTGAGGGAGAATACAAGTACCAGTATCAGCTTGTTCTGGGTCTGAGCCTGTTATACGACATAACTACGAGCCTTGAAGAAAAATTAGCACTTTAGTTTCCTCAAGGGTAAAATAATTAAGACTTCATGGCAAAGGAAAAATAGAGGTGAGGCTCCCCTCTCTTTTTCTTTGTATCATTCTCTTCAACTGTAGTAATTACATACATATCCAACTCTCTACCATAGAAGAGAACAGAGAAACTAAGTTCTGGACAGTTTAGTGCTTTGGGCCTCTCTATGGCCAGAGTAGGGATGGTCTTCCACAGTGACTCTGGGTAGAAAGTGGCACTGAGGTAGGTGTCAGTCATGATGCTGACAGAAAGCACAGAGGCAGGACTGAAGCAGCACTGTTAGTCCTGATCCTAGAAAATTCATGGACACATGACCTAAAATGTGGTCCACAGAGTTTTGATTATATTAATAATTAGGTATATTCAGAACAATATCAGTGAACATCTTCTCTGATTAGGACTATGTTCCCCTAGATATAACTATCCCTACTCTAGTTAGTTTTTGTGTAAATAACCACTTGGCATTCAATCTATTTAAAGACAATATCACATCCATGTAATTTTTAAAATCCCCAAAATAGATATAAATAGAAAATACAAACTTTGACAGAGAAGCAAAAGAATTTTAAGAATTCAGATATATAAGCATTGAGGGTACTTCTTTTACTCACGAAAAGTGAGACAAAATCAGAATGCATGCTTCCTATATTTTATATGGTTGAAGTAGAAATATTAACAATACATTATAATAGGAGTGGTTGCAAGGCTACATGAAAAACATATCATGGAAAGAACATGCAGGTTAAAAAGTAATACATTAGGCACACGGTGTGTGGGGGGGTACTTTTTCTTCTTACCTATTCAGTGCAAATGCATAATGAAACTTCACATGGTGATGGGAGGCCAAATCGAATGTTGGAAGCTTTTCTAAAGTCTCTACCAGCTTCACAATAGAATCATAGTCCTTTCAAACAGGAGAAGAATAACATAGAATTAAATCTTTGGGAGAAAGTCCTGACAATGAAATGCCTTTGAACAACCAGATGCCTGAAACTAAGAAGAGTATTAAGAAGGAACTAGTACCTTAAAGAATCTAGAACCAAGAAGAAACTGTTTGTTCATTTGCTTGCCTGAATAAGGGTTTTCAATTATATAGATAAAACACTGGAAATATTGAATTACCATCTCTGACCTACAAAACAATGAACTCTCTAGCATGGTAATACTACATTTTCTCAGTACAGGTGGTTTACTGCTCCCTGGAGCTAGATTCCTGGTATACAGGGTGTTGTCAATTACTTTCAGGGAGATAATTTCCAAGATATCAAGAACATGGAGGAACCGATAGAACTTCTATTATAAGTAACAAAAATATTTGGTTTCAACATAAGAAGGCTCTCCGGTCATGGGATCTTAAGTGCCACACGTCTCCATGTATGTGAATCTCTGTTTTCCACATGAAGCTTAACTTAAGCCGGAATCGGTAAGAATAAGAAACCACAAGCCACTTAAATTTTACTGTAAAAACCCAACAGCAAATCCCCAACTCAGAGAGGATTTCATTCTCCTTGTGTGTGTTGTGTTAAGCTGCTTCAGTCATGTCCAACTCTTTGCCACCCTATGGACTATAGACCGCCAGGCTCCTCTGTCAATGGGATTCTCCAGGCAAGAATCCTGAAGTGAATTGCCATTTCCTCCTCCAGGGAATCTCCCCAACCCAAGGATGGAACCCACGTCTCTTATATCTCCTGCACTGGCAGGTGGGTTTTCTACCACTAGCCCCATGATTCTTCTTAGTGTAATTTAAAAATGTTAAGACATCCCAATAAAATAATATGGCATATCTGTGTTTTACATTACTTATTTTTTAAGTTATTTTTAAAATTAATCAATTGCACATTTCTCGCTTCTGGCTAGTTAGATCCAGCACTATCAATTCCAAGCAACACAATTCCAGGAGTAAGAGATATATCTGGAAAGCTCTAAAAATGTCTGTTCTTTGCGAAAACAAAGATTTCACTTAGTGACAGGCAGGTGTGCCTGAGGCTAGCAGAGCAAAACAGCTGTCTGTGGATTAGCCATGCATGCAAATTTTTCTTTATGTTCTTTTGAAGGAAAAAGGCAGTCCTTTACTGTGCAAGTCTTTCATAATCACTGAAGGTTAACTTATATGAGTCTGTTATCATAAAATCTCTGGATGGAAAGCTTAGGAGAGTCAATAAAAAATTACATGTAGTAACATGAGTGACTTATTAGGTAACTGGAACTGGATATTAACACTCCCTTATTCTTCCAACTTGATACATAACCAAGACTTGATTTTGAGCATCTTCTCACCTGGATATCTCTATATGAAAGTAACAGATTTATGACAATATCTGCTGTCAAGACTTCAATATTATCCACTCGCTGTCGAATTCTTGCCAATTCAGCTGCCAACTCTTTGCCAGTATATAAATTACGAGCTTTCCTGATATCGTTGAGTATAGACTCCCGGAAATACTGGCTGGTGGAAAAACACACATTTTTAAGAGTCGATACTAGAAAGTATTTCAATGAGAAGCAATAAGGAAATGAATGACACCTGCAGCACTCGTACCTTTCAGATCATTAAGATGTACAGGATGAACACCTCATCTAGCTGGTATTATTAAAAAATTGGGGCATCCTAATATTTTACACTCTGCCTTGCTCCAGGAAGAATTAAAGGTAAAGATATTCCATGTTAATGAGTTGTTCAAGACCCTGCAGTATTTCAGTTAAAATGCTAAAACTTTATTTTTCATTTTACTGTCTTGAGTAGAAATTGTTCTAAATAAATTAGGTATGCCCACAATTTGAACATAATATAACATGTACCTTCTGATCCAGCATCATCATTTATCAGCATAAATGACTGCTCTTAACTAAAATATAATAGTGCTTTCAACAATTTTTAGAGAGTTCTTGTCCTTACACTAAAAGTCCCTGGACATTTATTCAGATAATGTTTCTGTACTTACATAGAACATATTTTTAGCTCTACCATTACCATAACACAGTTAGCAGTCTTTCTTTTTTTTTTTATTTCAAGTTGTTCTCCTCTGAATAAAGTGGGCAAAATTCAAAAGGTAGACTAAGGTGCACCCATTTTATCCACTTAAAGGACATTATATATTTTTTTTCCTGGTTCTTGACTAAGTATTATATGTAAGAAACATCTGATAAGGTGCACAAATACAGCAAGTCCCCTGCATACAAATGAGTTCTGTTCCAAGAGCATGTTCGTAAGTTCAATTTGTTCGTTAAGTACAACAAAGTTAGCCTAGGTACCCAACTAACACAATCGCTTGTATAGTACTGTACTTTAATAGATTTATGATACTTTTCACACAAATAATATGTAAAAAAATAAACACAAAAATAAGAAAACATTTTTAAACCTTACAGTACAGTACATTATATAGTACAAGAGCTGGCATACAGAGACTGGCATCAAGTGAAGAGGTAAGAAGAGTTACTGACTGGAGGAGACAGAGAGGTGGGAGGTGGTAGAGCTGAAGGATTGTCAGCAAGAGGAAATGGAGAGCAAGCTGCAAGTGACAACGTACACCGCGTATGTAAACCAACTTACGTGACTGGACATACAGACACACATTCACGTCTTTGAAAGTTCACAACTTGCAGGTTCGAATGTAGGGGACTTACATAAATTAAGTACACAAACACCTCACTCTCACTACCAAACAGCATTATTAAACTTTACCTGGAACTTGCTTGTGCCACCTTCAAAAGCTGAATGAAACGATCCACAAGAGGTAAGCAGATGGGTCCCAGAAGCAGCTCAAAGTTCGGCTGCATGAGCTCAGTCAAGCCCTTCATGAAGCTGCTGTCACAGCAGTAGACCTTGTTATGTGGTGTTATCATGTAAGGAATAAATGTGTAGTTCCCAGTGCACATCTGCAGAAAGAGGAAGCACCAGGAGGTGGTGAGCTGACCCGCTGACCCCACCCTAAGGTCACCCCAAATCTAACTTTTAAATAATAATCCTAAATGTCAAAGGAAATTAAAAAAACTTCATATCCTATTCATGACCTATGAAAATTTCCTCCAATTTCTTTAATTGTTTACTTGAAGTAATTCAGACTTACACATGATAAAAAAAATATGGCATGGCACAGTTTATATCAATCCCTTATTTATTTCTTCACCATTCTCTTGGCTACAGCACTATGATATATGCTATAGGTGAAGCAAGGTAGTTTAAAACACAGCCCTCAGCCTTCAGAAAACTTGTCAGAGACACAGCATAAATACATGGAAATGGTAAGAGCTAACATTTCAGGGCTGCCCATGTGACACCAAAGTGTGAGTGATGCCAGAATAAGCTGATCCCCTCCAGGCTGCTCGATCACAGTCATGGCTTTGTTAACATCTCAGTTACTAAACCTAGAGACCCTACATATTAAAAAGCAGAGACGTCATTTGGCCAACAAACGTCCATATAGTCAAAGCTATGGTTTTTCCAGTAGTCATGTACCAATGTGAGAATTGGACTATAGAAGAAGGCTGAGCGCCAAAGAATTGATGCTTCGAACTGTGGTGCTGAAGAAGACTCAAGAGTCCCGTGGACAGGAAGGAGATCAAACCAGTCAATCCTAAAGGATATCAACCCTGAATATTCATTGGAAGGAATGAAGCTGAAGCTCCTATCCTTTGGCCACCTGAGGCGAAAAGCCAACTCATTGGAAAAGACCCTGATTCTGGGAAAGACTGAAGGCAGGAGGAGAGGCGGGTGACAGAGGATGAGATGGTTGGATGGCATCATCAACTCAATGGAGATGAGTTTGAGCAAACTCTGGGAGATAGTGAAGGACAGGGAAGCCTGGCGCGCTGCAGTCCGTGAGGTCAAAAGAGTTAGATACAAACTTGCAGCTGAACAAGAGACCCTGAAGTTATCCTTGATGCTTCCATTTCCTCCACCCTCCACAAACTACCAACGTGCATCTATTCCACCTCCAAGCTATATCTATTTGTTCACTTCACTCCATCTTCTCTGCTAGCAATGCAGACTATGCCACCAATATCCTGGCCTGAGATATTGTAATTGGCTTTTACCTGGGCTCCCTGCTTCTCCTCTTGTCTATCAATCTGTTTTTTACCCAGCTGTCAAAGGGTTCTTTCAATAACATATATCAGATGACTTCTCTCAGCTGCTCAAGTCCCCTCCCTTGCTCCTGGGATGAAGATAAAATAGATCACTGTCACGTACTATCCAAACCCTGCCTTTCTCTCTAGCCTCAGCCTGTACCACTCTCCACTCACTCAGCATGACCTTCTATCTGTTCCTGATGATGCCAAGTGAGGGTGCACTAGTGCAAACACAAGTGGATCTGGGAAGAATAAAGGAGATGTTGGACTGCATGCCCCTGAGGAAGCGAGCCTGACTGGAGCTTAGGGCTCAGGGAAGGGAAGTGACTACAAAATTAAGGATTTCAGTCTCTGTTCAGGGCAGTGGGAAATCTAGAAGGATTCAGAGCACGAAAGAAAACATAACTAAAGCTGTGCATTTTGACAGTCCAGGCATAAAACAGAATGCACTGAAAGAGAAAGAAATGAGATTTAAGGAAATTATGCGGGAAGCTACAAAGCAAGACCAGATCACAAAAGTGGATGCCTGAACTTGATGTTAAGAAGAAAGAATCATTGAGACCAGCCAACTGGTTGCAGATATTGAAAGAGAGGAAGAAGAAGGCATTGAAGGCCACTCCATAGTGGTAAATGGGGTTCCTTAAAGGAGAATGGGATCCTTAACAAAAATCAAGAATTCAGAAGCAGAACTAGACTTAATTATTAATATTTATGAACAAATTACCTTTGGGGGCATTTGTTATATATTAGGTAATGAATCATAAACAGGGCCTGACTTCTAGTTAAAATATGAGATGAACTTCAAGAGGATGAGATCTGATTTGGTGAGTAGGGTGACATGGACAGGTTTGAAAGGTTGGGATTTAAGGGGAACAGGACTTCTAAAGTGATAACGTCCAAGGGTTCCAAGCTAAAATGCAGACCTGGAAATTATTTGGTATGGCTGTGTCTGAGGAAATGAGAGAGAGCTCTAATAGAAAAAGCCAGAGAGAAGGAAAAAAACAGAGGGCTGAGAACTAGAATGAGATGGGGAGAAAACTCTATCACTCTTCTAGGGAGTCCAGGAGCCCCAGTTATATGTTCCATGTCAGCGGAATGGAGAACAATGCATTGCTTCTCTTACCCTTTGAACTAAATGAACGAGAGTAAACATTTATTCATTACGTGCAGGTGCCAAGGAATGAATGGTCATATGTTTACAACAGTCCACTGATGGAAGGGATCTTTTCTCGTCTCCATTGTACAGGTGAGGATTCAGGTAAGGCTTGGCAAGGTCACACAGCTGGGCTGTGATGTGTCTAGGACGCCGGTCCATGAACTCCTCTTCCAGAGGGCCTGTTGTTATGGCCAGGGGGCTGAGCACCCTCCCGAGTGTCCTTGACTTGCTGGCACACCAACTCTTTGCTTCAGGTCACCTTCCACGGACCCCTGCATGAGCCAACTGACTGCCTCGTAGCAAACAGCCAAGAAGTTCTAAATGTCCTTACGGCCCCCCTTGATTATTTATGAACGTGTTATTCTCTGAGGCACTTGTATGTCAGGTAATGAAGCAGAAACTGGACTGGACTTCTAGTTAAAGTATGAGAAGAACCTCTAAAGGTTGCAATTTGATTTTTAAATCAAGCACATTAAGGTGTTCCTTTCACAAGTTCTCCTTCATGGAACAGTAACTGGAAGACTAGTCAGGAAGAGGAAAAATAAACACACCCTGCTTCTAAAATGTTACCAAGATCCCACAGCAGGTTCACCAAACTAATCCTTTTACCCAAGCCACTGTCTAAGCAGAAAAGAAGGGCAAGCGTATCAAGAGATGGCTTTTCAAATCTTCTAGAGCTTAAACTTTTGAGTGAGTTGTAAAAGAGCAACATAATCAAATACTCCTATTTTTGAAAATCATTTTTGACTCAAAACTACCAAAGAGAAGGCTCTGAATCTTCTAAGTCACAAGGTAAGGACAAACAGGTGAGAAGCCAATAAACTAGAAAAGCACTATTGGAATTTTGGAATATTATTCTTCTACTGCTGGATAAAGTTCTATACCTTCAGAAGCCTTAATATCATGTGTATTTGTGTATAAGGACTAGAACACATTATTACTGAAAGACTGGGCATTAAGAAATAACATAACGGTATAAAACATTCTGAGAGAGGAGGAGTATCAGATGTCTGGGTGTGTATTAAGCAGTAGGTGGGTAAAGAGAGAAAGATAAGAGTCATGCAAATAGCAGAGAAAATCGGATTCCAACTATCTTCAAACCCCATGGGATGAGGTTTCAGAATCCTTGAAGGTATTCAGCATGCTGTGGCTTTCCCAAGTTCCTGGTCTCAGTGTCCTTTTTGGAATCTCTTCTCTAAGGCAGTACTGTTTTTCAATGTCCCATTGTTGGTGACCAAAAAAAAAAGGGGGGGGTTGGGGGCGAGAAGTAAGCATCAAGACACATTTCTGGGCCTGAGCTAAGAGCCAACCCAGCAAGCCTGCAGTGGGGAGAAAGAATGTGGGGATTGGCTGTGGATGGTGTGTTTTTTAAAAGGATACCAGCTATTGAAAACATCACCTGTTCAAAATGATGAACCCTAATAGTATGGGGACATTTATTTCCCAAGTTGGCTCACATAAAGCTTAGAAATACCATTACGGCAATTTCTATTTACAGATTGCTGCCAATCCTGAGTTTGAAATACCTAATAATCCAAAGCAAATAAAAAAAGACTGTGATCAAGAATAGACACTTTAGATGCAACAATTGTTATTTTATTAATAAGCTACTAATTCTAAAACAATTAAACCTGCTTCTTGAAGGAAGAAATTTCCTTAAATTTCAAAACAATGAGGCATGGTCATAAAATAATAGGACTGGTCTCTTCAGCCCATACTTGTTTTCATGGTTATAAAAACACACAGCTCAAAATCTAGACGAATTCTCTCTGATTATCTCTACAGCTTTTGTTTTAAAAATAAAAATGCCAACTCTGTTTTTCAATTTTTAAAAGTTATATCAGTTCAGTTCAGTCACTCAGTCATGTCCAACTCTTTGCAACCCCATGAATCGCAGCACGCCAGGCCTCCCTGTCCATCACCAATTCCCGGGGTTCACTCAAACTGACGTCCATTGAGTCGGTGATGCCATCCAGCCATCTCATCCTCTGTCATCCCCTTTTCCTCCTGCCCCCAATCCCTCCCAGCATCAGTCTTTTCCAATGAGTTAATTCTTCAAATGAAGTGGCCAAAGTATTGGAGTTTCAGCTTTAGCATCATTCCTTCCAAAGAACACCCAGGGCTGATCTCCTTTAGAATGACTGGTTGGATCTCCTTGCAGTCCAAGGGACTCTCAAGAGTCTTCTCCAACACCACAGTTCAAAAGCATCAATTCTTTGGTGCTCAGCTTTCTTCATAGTCCAACTCTCACATCCATACATGACCACTGGAAAAACCATAGCCTTGACTAGATGGACCTTTGTTGGCAAAGTAATGTCTCTGCTTTTCAATATGCTACATAAAGATGAACATAAGTATGTGTGGAACATGAATTAAGCTTCTGGAAAGATATGCCCTCAGCCGCCAAACATATCGAAATATATGCCCAAAATACTCAATTTTTGAGAGGGACTTAGCACTGGAAACACAGCAGCATACTTGAGTTAATGGATGACTTGTTCATAATATGTAATATTGGGTCAACTTACAAAGCTGCTTCCCCACATGTCCAAACTATCACTAGTTCTTCTCTGTCGTTCAGGTAAATGCTACCTCCTCAGAAAAACCTTCCATGACCACTTGAGGGATAGGCTTACCCAGTCTTTGAGATATTGCCTTACGTTAATTTCTAATTTGTTTATTTGCTTGACCATTCCCCCAGCAACACTCTTTTGAGTGTTGTCTCCTGGGACAATTATGAATGAGCTGTCTCCACTTTCAGCCTCCATAATGAGTCTCTTGCAGCACCAAACCCAAAACCTGGCACACAGTTCATGTTCCATCCATATTTGCTTTATAAAATCTGTTACACTGAATTGATGGGTGAAGCAATCCTTGTTATTTTCCTGTTGAGATGTGAAGGATAAGTTTTATCGTGGCAACATTATTCATGCTGCAATGAGTCCCTGGCCTGAACTCTTAAATTTCTTCAATCTTAATTTCTTCAATTTCTGATCTAAGGGAAATCTACCCATTGTACTTTTAATCTTATCATCATAAACGGAATCATGTACAGATTTTTATGCAGTATGTTATTTCCACTCTATGTTTCAGAAATACATTAAGGTTTTAAATACTGGCTTACTTTCCAAAATGAAAACACAACCATTGACATAACCATGCTAATTACAAAATATAATTATTATTCATGCTTTAAAACTTCTTAAATTTATCTTTATCACTCTTTAATTTTTAATTCTCTGTGGCGGGTAAGAACTTTGTAATGTGCTTTCAAAGGTCTTAAAGTGTGGTCCTTAAGACTTAGGAACTTAAGTCAATCTCAATTTAAGACAGAGATATGTAGACATATTTCCATATGTGTGTGTATGTATATATATGTATTGACACATTTATAATTTATATATAGTATACATATAGATATATAGTATATTTATATAGATACCTGTACACCTGATCTGCCTCTTGAGAAATCTGTATGCAGGTCAGGAAGCAACAGTTAGAACTGGACATGGAACAACAGACTGGTTCCAAATAGGAAAAGGAGTACGTCAAGGCTGTATATTGTCACCCTGCTTATTTAACTTCTATGCAGAGTACATCATGAGAAATGCTGGACTGGAAGAAACACAAGCTGGAATCAAGATTGCTGGGAGAAATATCAATAACCTCAGATATGCAGATGACACCACCCTTATGGCAGAAAGTGAAGAGGAACTCAAAAGCCTCTTGATGAAAGTGAAAGTGGAGAGTGAAAAGGTTGGCTTAAAGCTCAACATTCAGAAAACTAAGATCATGGCATATGGTCCCATCACTACATGGGAAATAGATGGGGAAACAGTGGAAACAGTGTCAGACTTTATTTTTCTGGGCTCCAAAATCACTGCAGATGGTGACTGCAGCCATGAAACTAAAAGACGCTTACTCCTTGGAAGGAAAGTTATGACCAACCTACATAGCATATTCAAAAGCAGAGACATTACTTTGCTAACAAAGGTTCGCCTAGTCAAGGCTATGGTCTTTCCTGTGGTCATGTATGGATGTGAGAGTTGGACTGTGAAGAAGGCTGAGCGCCGAAGAATTGATGCTTTTGAACTGTGGTATTGGAGAAGACTCTTGAGAGTCCCTTGGACTGCAAGGAGATCCAGCCAGTCCATTCTGAAGGAGATCAGCCCTGGGATTTCTTTGGAAGGAATGATGCTGAAGCTGAAACTCCAGTATTTTGGCCACCTCATGCAAAGAGTTGACTCATTGGAGAAGACTCTGATGCTGGGAGGGATTGAGGGCAGGAGGAGAAGGAGACGACACAGGATGAGATGGCTGGATGGCATCACTGACTCGATGGATGTGAGTCTGAGTGACCTTTGGGAGTTGGTGATGGACAGGGAGGCCTGGCATGCTGCGATTCATGGGGTCGCAAAGAGTCGGACACGACTGAGCGACTGATCTTATCTGATACCTGTATATATAGATATGCACATACACATACTTATGTGTATATATCAGTGTACTTATATATATATGTTGCTTTAGTAACACTCATAATTATACAAAATTGAATATACTATGTAGTTTTTGTTCTGAATATAATTATATATAGAAAAAACAGGCATCAGTGTCATCTCCCACTAGTATAAATAAGTTTCACTACACGACTGAGCGACTGATCTGATCTGATCTGATCTGATAAAGGGATACTTAAGTAAAATAGCCATATTTATATTGATATGTCAGAAACTTTAAAAGGAAGAGACAGAAATTAATAATTTGTGGAAATAGAAAATATACCAGCAATTAGCTGATAAAAAAAAAAGATAAAGATGTTTATGGAAGGGTTAATTAAGTAAAATACTCACAGTATTCTTCTGGCAAATGATCTCCTGTAAAAAGAGAAAATAGAAGAGTAAAGCAAAAGTTAATACAAAATTAATTAATTCAACTAATTAACTGAAATATTCTATGTGGTAATATTTATATTAACAATTTTATTATTTATCACTAGCAATTAGAAATTCAGAATGTGAAGAATAAAAGGTATCAACTAAATTCCTGCATCTGAGTTTACAGTCTGATGAAGGGGGCTGCTGCTGCTGCTAGGTCGCTTCAGTCGTGTCCAACTCTGTGTGACCCCATAGACAGCAGCCCACCAGGCTCCCTCATCCCTGGGATTCTCCAGGCAAGAACACTGGAGTGGGTTGTCATTTCCTTCTCCAATGCATGAAAGTGAAAAGTGAAAGTGAAGTCGCTCCGTTGCGTACAACTCTCAGCAGCCCCTTGGACTGCAGCCCACCAGGCTCCTCCATCCATGGATTATCCAGGCAAGAGTACTAGAATGGGATGCCATTGCCTTCTCCAGATGAAAGGGACAGGAATGTACAAAAGTATCAACTATGGTTTTAGGAAAACAGCATAAACATGAAAAATCCAAAACCCGAATCTAAAAACCATTTCTGCAGAGTATGTATGCGCAGAATTATCTTATCAGCTACAATCTTTGGGGAAAGAGATTAAAATGAGTTAGCTTTCTCAAAGCACAATCTCAATCATGCCCTGAGAAGGAACCTAGCAGCATGCTTGGAGTAAAACTAGAAATAAAGGGTACTGGCTACCGGTCAGGGGGCAAAGTCATATGTAGACAATAAGGACATCTGACAATAACTAGTCATAAATGTTATGTATTGTTCTGTAAGAAGTGGAATATGATAAATACATTGCAGGTGGTGCCCCTATCTTCTAGATTATGAGAAATAAATGCCATCATGGGAATAATGTGGCTATATCATATCTGGCACATAAAAAGCTCTCGATAAAGTCAGCTATTATTATTCCTAGACTTCAGGATGACTAGAGACATGGAAGAGACAATCTAGAAGAGTCTGTGGCATAAAAGCTTCACTGAGGTTGGGGAACCATGATTTAGAAAAGAGAGATGGGACTGTGTTTTAGAAAAGATGGCATGAGTGTTGCCAGGGAAACAGGAAATGTGAGGCATTTGTGGAGTCTACAGTGTGGTCCATCTGGCTAAGACCAGAAGCAGAACCAACCCAGGCGAGGTAAGAGAAGAGCAGAGGAGTGACGCAGGCTGTCATTCATCCCAGGGGACCGGCTGTCATTCATCCCAGGATCGACGAGGGGCAAAGGGGAACCTAGGAGGGCTTTAGCTTGGAGCGATAGGTAACATTTCTGAATGATTAAGGGTAACAGATGAGTAAACAAAAAGAGGAAGGGATTGTGCAGGGTAATTGTGAGACCCATAAAGATGTATGCTGCTGCTGCTGCTGCTGCTAAGTCACTTCAGTCATGTCTGACTCTGTGTGACCCCATAGACGGCAGCCCACCAGGCTCCCCTGTCCCTGGGATTCTCCAGGCAAGAACACTGGAGTAGGTTGCCATTTCCTTCTCCAATGCATGAAAGTGAAAGTAAAGTCGCTCAGTCATGTCTGACTCCTTAACGACCCCATGGACTGCACCCTACCAGGCTCCTCCATCCATGGGATTTTCCAGGCAAGAGTACTGGAGTGGGGTGCCATTGCCTTCTCAAAATACTAAAAGAGACCATTCAATACTCACAATCTTGCTGGCAAAAAAAAAGAACACATACACATGTAAAAAGAAACATTATAAGCCTGGCCACACAAACATGTATGCACACGTGTCCTACATCCAAAGAGCGATACGACAGTAAAAGCTGGGGTTTCTGGGGAAAAGAAGATGTTCCTAGGGACTGAAAAAGGCTGAAGATCAGCAGAGAAGGTGGAATTCAAGAGGACAGTCACATCTTCCAAAGACAAAGCAGGAAGGTAGGAATCCAGGCTAGAGGACTAGGAATGCAAAGGCCCATTTAGGAAACAATAAATATTATTCCTGGGGCTAAAGAAGACAGCTCATTTTGAGAAGTATAGAAGAGAGAAATAAAAGGGTTTCCTTTTATTATTGAAAAGATCTTGAATTCAATCACTGGGCTAAAACAGAAAGTTCATTTTGGCACACACTGATAATAGTAGAAAGTTATTTGGGGCCTAATTGAAGAAAGCCTTGAATGCCAAAATAAAGTACTCTGTTGTGTGGGCATTTGGGCATATGAGAGTAAAAGTATTTTTTCAGGTGAATGACAGACATATAAAATCTCTGCACACACTGGGACATTGTTTGTAAAAGCAAAGTTTGGGAACAACACAAATGTTCTATCAACTAGAAACTGGCCGAGTAAACTACGGTTCCTCGACATGATGGAATACAATGCAGCTGAACAAAAGACGAGAAAATTCTCTATGAAGTGATATGGAAAGATCTCCAAAATATACTGCCTGGTGAACAAAAGGAAAGGACAGAATGGTTGCTACCCTATGTTTCTACTTATGTGTATAAAAAGGATAAAAATAAAATCCTAATTTGTCTGCTTCTAAAATCTCTCTTCTCCATTGGAGAAGGCAATGGCATCCCACTCCAGTACTCTTGCCTTGAAAACCCCATGGACAGAGGAGCCTGGTAGGCTGCAGTCCATGGGGTTGCTAAGAGTTGGACATGACTGAGCGACTTCACTTTCACTTCTCATTTTCATGCATTGGAGAAGGAAATGGTAACCCACTCCGGTGTTTTTGCCTGGAGAATCCCAGGGACAAGGGAGCCTGGTGGGCTGCCGCCTATGGGGTCACACAGAGTCGGACACGACTGAAGCGACTTAGTAGCAGCAAAATCTCTCTGGAAGGATATACAAGAAACCAATAACAGTGGCTGTCAATGGAGAGGGGATCCGACTGCCTGGAGGACAAGGATGAGAGGATGACTTTTCAATAATATATCTTTTTGCACTTATAAATGTTTATATTGGGTGAATGCATTACCCAAGAAAGACAAGTAATTAAAAGGTAAACCTTGTAAAAGTTTTAAAAATATGAATTATGATGGTGGTATTTAGTATTGAATGGGAAAAAGCCTTCACGTAGTTATTGCCAAAGTCGAGGAATGTCTGGACTTTAGACTTGGACAATGGTAGTGCCCTGGGGGATGGAAATCAAGAGACAGATGAGTGATGATGTAGAGGAAAGTTGAAAGTGTCTTTTCCTACAATGTTTCACAGGTAGTTAATGCATCTCTCCACCTCACCTGCTATACACACACACACACACACACACACACACACACATACACACACGGTTCATGAAAAACACAAAGCCAGGACAGTCTAGCTATCCTGGTTCAGACAGTCACAAAGACAGGAATATAGTATGCTGATTTATGGAGCATCTCTCCAGAGTAGCAAACCACACTCTTTTCTAGATAGGCATAGCCTTCTCTCATCCCTCTAAGCAAAAAGAAAAGAAAAGAAAAACAACACTCTTCTCTTAATCCTGTACCACACAGCATCCCCTGCATATTGCATAGAAAACCCTGTTCTCTCTTGATTGCCTTCAATGACACCTAACCCCCTAACAGAAGCAGTTGATGTCCTTATTTTCGCCCTCATGACTCCTCATACCAACCTCTATGACAGCACTGGATTTACCACACTGCAATTACCGCTTCATATGCTTCTCCCAATCCTACATCGTGAGTTCCTTGGGTGCAAGAGCCATGTTTAGTTCATATTTGTATCCCCACTGATTGCCTAGCAGATTGCAGGGCATATAGTTGGTGCTCAATAAAAGAATGAATACATTAACTAGTTCATGAATGTAAAAAATACTGAACTCCGAATTAGGATAGAAAGGTGTTAAGTCTTGGCTCTGCTCCTGACTGGCCATGTGTCAGGAGAGAGGGATCGTTGGCCCCTTCTGGCGCTGTATCCTATCACTTACTTTTGGCTAAAGGCCTATCAAAGTCAGCATTGTTCTTGTGCCACTGGAAGGAGCGATGTCCTTATGCCCAGCACAGGAGTTTCGACCATGATTTCTGTTTGGTGCATCAGGCACAGAGATGGAGGTGGTGATGAAGAAAACTGTGATGAAGGCTGAATGAGCTGAAGGCTCCTCTCTGGTTGTCACCAAAGGAAATAACCACAGTGGTTACTGGCCTACAGCCAGTACGTTATGTCTTCCTGAAGAATTGCTTATTGAAGTAATAACTCTCTTACATGTCTTCTTTGCTTCCATTTCAGGTAATGTGTGCATTATAAAAAATTCTAAAACTATATTCAATCAACCTCATAGCCGTCCTACTGAATTCTTATTAACTGCTTGCTTATGTTTTATAGAAGCTAAATAAGCACAAATGATCCTCTTGAAGAAGAGTTTACTCACAGCTTACAAAAGGAGGTACCAACTTTAAAGAAAGAAAGGTGCTATTTGTGCATTTTAACTCAGTACAAATAAAGAGCAAACAAGACCTGAAAACGTATCTAACTACTGAGGTGGAATAGTGAATGTTTGCATTTGTGTATGCTCAGTTGCTTCAGTCGTGTCCAACTTTTTGTGATCCCATAGACTATAGCCCATCAGGCCCCTCTGTCCGTGGGATTCTCCAGACAAGAATACGGGAGTGGGTTGCCAGATCTTCCTCCAGGGGATCTTCCTGACCCAGGGATCAAACTCTCATCTCCTGCATCTCCTGCACTACAGGTGGATTCTTTACTGCTGAGCCACCGGGGAAGCCCCAGTGAATATTTAATTTGTGCTAAATCCATTGAAGGGGAATAAAAGGGAAGAAGGGGAATAAATTTAACAGACAACTGCAATACTTCACATCACTCAGTGGAAATGTCTTATCTAAAGAGCCTAAAAAATGAAAAATAAAAATCAACATAAACTCCAGTTCCTTAACAGTGAACTGCTTCTGAAGATGCATCACCTCACTGCAACTTCGTTCTTGCCTAAAGTCTTTCAGTTCAGTTCAGTTCATTCGCTCAGTCATGTCCGACTCTTTGCGACCCCATGAATTGCAGCACTCCAGGCTTCCCTCTTGGAGAAGGCAATGGCACCCCACTCCAGTACTCTTGTCTGGAAAATCCCATGGACAGAGGAGTCTGATAGGCTGCAGTCCATGGGGTCGCTAAGAGTTGGACACGACTGAGCGACTTCACCTTGACTTTTCACTTTCATGCATTGGAGAAGGAAATGGCAACCCACTCCAGTATTCTTGCCTAGAGAATCTCAGGGATAGGGGAGCCTGGTGGGCTGCCATCTCTGGGGTCGCCCAGAATCGGACACAACTGAAGCGACTTAGCAGCAGCAGCAGCAGGCCTCCCTGTCCAGCACTAACTCCCGAAGGTCACTCAGACTCACATCCATCGAGTTGGTGATGCCTTCCAGCCATCTCATCCTCTGGCGTCCCCTTTTCCTCCTGTCCCCAATCTCTCCCAGCATCAGAGTCTTTTCCAATGAGTCAACTCTTCACATGAGGTGGCCAAAGTACTGGAGTTTCAGCTTTAGCATCATTCCCTCCAAAGAACACCCAGGGCTGATCTCCTTTATACTGGACTGGTTGGATCTCCTCGCAGTTCAAGGGACTCTCAAGAGTCTTCTCCAACACCACAATTCAAAAGCATCAATTCTTCTGTGCTCAGCTTTCTTCACAGTCCAACTCTCACATCCATACATGACTACTGGAAAAACTTAGCTTTGACTAGATGAACCTTTGTTGGCAAAGTAATGTCTCTGCTTTTGAATATGCTATCTAGGTTGGTCACAACTTTCCTTCCAAGGAGTAAGCCTAAAGTCTTTAGGGGACCTTTAATCAGTGTACTCTCTGGCTGTACCAAAACATCCTCAAATGTTTTCTCCAGGACTCTTTGATAACCAACCCAGGAAGCAAGGCAAACAAGACAATCTAGAGAGACAATCTAGCATAGGTCTCAATCCAAAGGAAGACAAAGACAACTTTTGAGAGCTACTTGGGACAATGTAACACTGTAAAGGTCATAATAAGGATAAATAAATGTGCAGAGTCTCCAAAATTGGAAAGTTTCTCTGCCTAACATTTAAGTAATTACGGGAAGGAAGTGGAAACAGCTGGTGTGAGGTTGGCAAACCAAATGGACACAGGGTGGAAGAAACAGAGCTAGCAACCAGGATCTTTTTCCTGAAAGAAAAGAAAGGCACAAGCCGGTGGGTTTTGGCCAGGAAAAAAGACCAGTGACCTTCAAGGTCTTCTCTTCTGAGATCTCTTTCTGTCCCAATGGAATGTGGCAAGTTTTCCACTAAAGTTGGGGAAAAAAAGGAATCTTTCTTGTACTCCCCAGCTCCATCGTCTTACCTAATTTCAATGCCTCAAAGCTAAACAAAGATATGTCATATGGGCTGTGGTGAACACCATGAGCCTCACTGAGAAGATGGGGCTCATCTTTACCCTCTACATGCTGAGTCGGCTTAGGAAGAACACTCCAACACAGGTGTCACAAAAATGGTTCATCTTTAAAGTCAGGGAACCAAGCACACTTGTGTTTATATGCTTACATAAAAGCTCAAGTTTAAAAAAAAAAAAAACAAAACTCAGTCTAACAAAAACCTGGAAAATTATATTTTTAACGGACATATGAAATCTGTGGACAGACATGTAGGAAAACACACCTGATGACAAGTCCAAGAATATGGGGCTTGTCCTGCTCTGATGCTTAACTGTGTATATAACTCTAAATCATTGCATCCCTGTGGATTTAGTTCTCATGTGTAAAGAAAGTATTTCATCTGCTCAATCTGCATAGTAACTACACTTCACATCTCACTGGGTCATGTTTAGAGACCAGATGAAATAAATTTATGAGAGACCTTTAAGCATTTAAAGTCATATGCAACATGAGGTATTAATACTGCGTTGTTTATGATCCTGGGAAGGAACATATCAGGATTATGAAGAAGACATATGAGCAGCTGTTAATAAAAAAACCCTGTACCCAAAATCAGGTTTAATGATACCCAAACTTGAAAATAATCCTAAAAGAAATTCTAGACTTTCTTCTCCTCCTCTATTAATTTTGTTTTATGTTAAAAAATATATCTTGGTGGGAAAACTCTACTGCAAGTTGATACGTATCTTTAAACAGGTGTAAGATACTGAAAAGTGATGTTTTATACATACAGCGCTTGAAAGAGCTTAACACAAACTTCTTTTAACATGCTGTTATTATTATAATCAACTTCCTCTTCTTTGTCACCATCGCTTCTTTCAGCGAGGCTTAATTGGACCTTATTATTCAAGTACAGGCATTTCTTTAAAAAAAAAAAAACTGTATTATTGAAAAGTTACAGATTTAATGAATTCTAGCATGGTAAATTATATTTTCAGAGAAGGCAACGGCACCCCACTCCAGTACTCTTGCCTGGAAAATCCCACGGATGGAGGAGCCTGGTAGGCTTCAGTCCATGGGGTCGCTAAGAGTCGGACATGGCTGAGCGACTTCACTTTCTTTTCTCTTTTCACTTTCATGCATTGGAGAAGGAAATGGCAACCCACTCCAGTGTTCTTGCCTGGAGAATCCCAGGGACGGGGGAGCCTGGTGGGCTGCCGTCTATGGGGTCACACAGGGTCGGACACGACTGAAGTGACTTAGCATAGCATAAATTATATTTTACACATAGATTTTAGTAAAGGATGCATCAAGGATGCAATTTTTAAAATCAAGGATGCATTTTTAAAGGACTCAAATAGGATGGTGGATTGCAGTGCCACAAAGATCAACTTCAGAGAAAGAAGCACTTATTTATAATGAACAAACAGGTCTAGAATTCAGCTGGGTAGGAGGTGGGAAGCTTTCAGACTCACACCCTCTGTGTACAGAGGTATTCCTTCTTGCTTTTTAAGGTATTCAAATTCATAAGCCTGTGATGAAAATCTCTACAAATGAATAGAACACACTCAGAGATGTGATGACATCCTCCTTTCACTGCATAGCATAGATTTCCTTCTCCTTTGGATGAGATGGCAATAAGATGCTAGACACAATGAGACGGGGCAGGGTAAAGGAGGTTAGGAAGGAAAGCAAGGGCATCCTTCGTCCAGTATCCACATAATTCCTTTGAAGATGTAATCTTGTTACCTGACATCAAAGAAAACTGGATTTTCTAGTCACAAGCCCTTTCCCAAACCTCAGAGATACAACTGGAAATCCACTCCTGCTAAAGAAATTTTCAGCTAGTTTGTCAGTTCAAGATCTTGAGAGAAAATCTTAATAAAGCAGTGCTCACAGGTATTTATCTAGCAGTGCTCACAGGTATTTATCTATTTCTCCCCCAAATTACCTCCCTTTCCCCCCAATGTGACATGGAATTACATAGCTCAGAGGAAAGTTAGATCATTTCTAAAACAAATAAAATAAAAGAACTAGAACTTTTTTCTCTCAACAGAAAATATTTTTTCCATGAAATATTAAGAAGGATATGTGATGATTATATTGGACAGAGGAGATATAGAGGGTCATGGTTTACAAATCAATGGCCAGTTATTAAGTTAGTAAGAGACTTAAGAAAATGTCCAGGAGCAGCACTGTTACATGGAGCACAGCCAATGTTTCTGGTGCACAAATCGTTAGACTACTTTATAGGATCATATTCTCAAATGACTTTTTTCCCCTAATGTTTACCATCTACTTTGTACCACTAAGTTAAGTTGCTACTTTAGAGTGCTAAAAAGAATGTAGTAAAAATTCATTATTAAACTAAGAGAATTATAAACCTTTGGGAAAATACAAATTTTAATTTCATACTCAATTCAATCTAAAACTAAATTCATCTTAGTTCTTTATCTTGGTAAAAGAGATAAAACTTTAAGAAAAGGAAGTAGTGGTATAAGAGGGAAAAAAAAGTTTTTGGAGTTTTTTGAGTTCTAGAATCTGAGCTAATTTGCCAAAAAATGTGAAAATTCAACTTAAGTTCAAGGTTGTTGTTGTTTAATCACCAAGTCATGTCCGACTCTTTTGCCGCCCCGTGAACTGTAGCCTGCCTGGCTCCTTGGTTCATGAGATTCCCCAGGCAAAAACACAGGAGTGGGTTAGCATTTCCTCCAGGAGCTCTTCCTGACCCAGGGATTGAACCTGAATCTCCTGCATTGTAGACAGATTCTTTAGCACTGAGTCACCAGGGAAGCCCTAAGTTCAAGGTATTTATAACAAAATTCCTTCCACTTCCTCAACAAATTACTAGAAACTAGTACTGGGCTTAGAGAAGGAAATGGCAACCCACTCCAGTGTTCTTGCCTGAAGAATCCCAGGGACGAGGGAGCCTGGTGGGCTGCCGTCTATGGGGTCGCACAGAGTCAGACATGACTGAAGCGACTTAGCAGCAGCAGTATTGGGCTGGCCAGAAAGTTCATTCAGGCTTTCCCATAAGATGGTATGAAAAAACCTGAATGAACTTGCTGGCCAGCCCAATATAATCATCAAAATTCACAGCATTGACATCACTGCCTGGTCTTCTAAAAACTATAACCATTTGCTTCAAGTGGAAATGAATATTATCAGCAAAATAGACTCAATATCCAATTTCTCACATACAAACTCCAATGGCGATTGAGTCCCTCTGTACCTACAGATAAACATCATGGGTCTAAGTACCATGCAGCTGTTTGAATGAGCAACTATGATAGTCCCCAAGGTTCATCCATGTAGTAGCATGTGTCAGAATTTCCTTCCTTTTTAAGGCTGAATAATATCCCATTGTATGTGTATACCACATTTCATTTTATCCATTCATCTACTGATGGACATTCAGGCTCCTTCCATATTTGGCTATTTTAAGTAATGCTGTTATGAACATGGGTGTATAAATATCTCCTTGAGATCATGCTTTCAATACTCTGAGGTATATATATCCAAAGTGCAATTGCAGGATCATATGAAAAAATTGCCATATTGTTAAAAACTGATGATTTTTAAAGGAGTAATTTAGTGATAATGTTATGTATTTTGGTTTGTGCACCCACAATTTCATACTAGTCAGATCCCGATCTAGAAAATATTAGTTGCATTGAGGCAGAGAAAGAGTTTCAGCCACCAAATATGTAGGTACTATATTCAATGAGATGGCAAAAGATTAAGCATGTGGATAGATTGCTGTAAAGAGCAGTTTATGAAAGCAAATCCCACCTGGAAAGTGACATTTCAAGCAATGGTTCAGAGGAAAACACAACTAAATTTCTTGAATAAGGAATGATCTCACATAATCATTACATTTCAACATAAGCTGTGTCACCACTAACTGGTATGCATATCAATCTCTGGACAAACATTTATTCTGCAATGGATAAAATAGGAATAAAGCCTATCTTAGTGCAGAAAGAATAATTCCAAATGCATGTGAGGCCTTCTAACCACAGTCAGAACATTAGGAAAAAAATATTTGAGATTCAAATGACCAAAATATATTTAAGTTATCCTAAAGGATACATAGGTGCTTCCCTGGTGGCTCAGAGGTTAAAGCCTATGCCTCCAATGTGGGAGACCCGGGTTCAATCCGTGGGTTGGAAAGATCCCCTGGAGAAGGAAATGGCAACCCACTCCAGTACTCTTGCCTAGAGGATCCCATGGACGGAGGAGCCTGGTAAGCTACAGTCCACGGGGTCACAAAGAGTCGGACACAACTGAGAGACTTCAAAGGATACAGAAAGTAACAGACTATAACAATTTTTTTCATTAAAAACATTAGTTATGAAATATTTAAAGAATATAAAACTTATACACTCCTTTAGCACAGCAAAGAAAACCACCAACAAAACAAAAAGGCAATCTAATAAATAGGAAAAGATAATTGCAAATATATCTAATAAGAGGTTAATATCCAAAATATGTAAAGAACTCATACAACTCAATTTTTTAAAAGTCAATTAAAAATGGACAGGAGATCTGAATAGACATTTTTAAAAAGAAGACATACACTTTTCAACAGGTATATAGAAGATGCTCAACATCACTAATTATCAGGCAAAGAAATCAAAACCACAATGAGACATCATCTCACATCTGTCAAAATGGCTATTATAAAAAGACAACAAACTGTTGTCAAGAATATGGAGAAAAGGGAACCCTCATGCATTGTTGGCAGGAATGTAAATTGGTGCAGTCTCTGTGGAAACAGTATAGAGGTTCCTCAAAAGATTAAAAATAGAACTATCATTTTGTTGTTGTTCAGTCATCCAGTAGTATCCGACTCTTCGCAACCCCATGGACTGCAGTGTGCCAGGCCTCCCTGTCCCTCACCATCTCCCAGAGTTTGCCCAAGTTCATGTTGGTTTCATCAGTGATGCCGTCCAACCATTTCATCCTCTGATGCACTCCTCTCCTTCTGCCCTCAATGTTTCCCAGCATCAGGGACTTATCCAATGAGTCATCTGTTCGCATCAGATAACCAAAATACTGGAGCTTCAGCTTCAGCATCAGCCCTTCCAGTGAATATTCAGGGTTGGTCTCCCTTAAGATTGACTGGTTGGATGTCCTTGCTGTCCAAGGGACTTTCAGGAGTCTTCTCCATCACCACAGTTTGAAGTCCTCAATTCTGTAGTGTTCTGCCTTCTTTACAGACCAGCTCTCACAACTGTATGTGACCACTGGGAAAACCATAATCTTGACTATAGGGACCTTTGTCATATACGATATGATCTAGCAAATGCACTTCTGAATGTTTATTCAAAGAAAATGAAAACACTAACTTGAAGAGATATATGCACCCCCATTCACTGCAGCACTGTTTACACTAGCCAAGATATATAAGCAACCTAGATGTGTATCAATAGATGAATAGATAAAGAAGATGTGCTACACACACACACACACACAGGAATACTACTCAGCCATAAAAAGAATGAAATCGTGCCATTTGTAACAACATAAATGGAACTAGAGAATACTTATGCTGAGTGAAACAGTCAAAGACAACCTCCATATGATGTCACTTATATGTAGAATTAACAAACAAAAGAGGCAAACAAAACAAAATAGAAATAGACTCATAGATACAGAGAACAAACTATAGTTGCTGAAGGGGAGGGATCTGTGAAGATAAGGAAAATTGGTGGAGGGGATAAAGTGGTACAAGTTTCCAATTATGAAACAAGTAAGTCATGCTGATATAGTATATAGCATAGGGAATACCAGGAATAAAGTACTTTGGCCACCTGATTTAAGGAGTCAACTCATTGAAAAAGACCCTGATGCTGGGAAAGATTGAGGGGAGGAGAAGAAGGGGGGACAGAGGATGAGATGGTTGGATGGCATCACCGACTCAGTGGATGTGAGTTTGAGCAAACGCTGGGAGATAGTGAAGGCCATGGGGTCACAAACAGTAAGACACGACTTCGTGACTGAACAACAACAACACAGGGAATAATATGGTCAATGATGCTGTAATGTACTGTATATATAGAGAGATGGTAGCTAGACTTGTGGTGATCATTACTATGTTATACACTTGAAATTAATAAAATATTGTAAGTTGATTATACTTCAATTTAAAAAATTAACAAAATTTTTCACACACCCATGGATATACCATCTAGACTTAGAAATGCAATGCATATATAGTCGAAGACTCCTTAATTCTATTCCACCTATCCTTCAAAGAAGTATGCATAATTTATTTATAATTCTCATATATACTTCTATCCTTTTATTACATAAATGTATGAAGAGCGTTGTCTTGCATATGATTACATATTATATAGATGGCATCATACTGTACTCATGCTTCTATACTGTTTTTTTCTCTTAACATTGTTTTTGAGATATACTAATAGTGGTACAGAAAGCTCTAGTTAACTCAATTTTAAGTGCTCTAAATATTCCATTAAATGACTAAACCAGAAAGTATTTATATTCATTCTTCTGTTGATAGATATTTACCAGTTTCTGTGACGGGAGGATTACCACAAACAATGTTAACATAAGCTTTCTTGATTATATCACCTTATGCATGCTAAGGACTTCTTTAAACAGAAATGATCTTTATTTTTCTCAAAAAATAAAAGACTCAGAACTTCTTAACATTACAGATCAGTGCATTTTAAGAAAACTATCACAACCTACATATTTGAAAGAGTTAAATGAAAATGACAAAGTGAGTAAGAGAATCTTCTTTCTATAACTTTCAAAAGTAAATTTAAAATGAAATTTTAGAGGATTTGATATGATTAATCTATTTTGAGTAATTTCCCTGTGTATCCCAACATGCCTTTAAGATTTTTTTATTATTTTAAAAATTTTTATGAGGCATAATTGACATATAGCATTATATTAGTTTCAGGTGGGCCATATAATGGTTTGATATTTGTATACACTGCAAAATAATCATTTCAATACATATAGTTAACATCCGTCACTATAGATACTTAAAAAATTGTTTTATAAGAACTTTTAAGGTCTACTTTCAAAAAATATTTTTAAAAGAGAAAGAGATTAGTTGAGACTTACTAATCTGGGCAGAAGAAATATCAGTGGAACTATAAATATTTCAATAAATGACTATACCAGAAAGTATTCATATTCATTCTTCTGTTGATAGATATTTAGCAATTTCTCTCGGAGAAGGCAATGGCACTCCACGCCAGTGCTTCTGCCTGGAGAATCCCATGGACGGAGGAGCCTGGTAGGCTGCGGTCCATGGGGACGCTGAGGGTCGGACACGACTGAGCGACTTCACTCTCACTTTTCACTTTCATGCACTGGAGAAGGAAATGGCAACCCACTCCATTGTTCTTGCCTGGAGAATCCCAGGGACGGGGGAGCCTGGTGGGCTGCCGTCTATGGGGTCACACAGAGTCGGACACGACTGAAGTGACTTAGCAGCAGCAGCAGCAGCAGCAATTTCTCTAGGGAAGGGATTATCACAAACAAACTTAACATAAACTTTCTTCATTATATCTCCATATGCAAGCCAAAGATTTTTTTTTTTAACAGCACACATCTAGAGACAGAACTGCTGACTCTTGGTGATAAACTCAGTTGATATTATAAGCTATTGCCAAATTGATCTTCAAAAGGCAGTGCCAACATACTCTTCTACCAGCAATGCATATACTTCCCACACTTCACAGCCCTGCCATTGGTATAATAAGGGCTTTTAATTGTTGACTATCTGATAGTGTGAATGATATTTCCTTGTTTTGTTTTGCTTTGCTTTTATATGAAGCATTATTTAAAAATGAGTGGGGAGGGGCCTAGGGAAAAGAGAGGGAGCTAAACAAGGGAAAAGGAGGAGTCGTCAAGATTTATAGCTGAGAGATGTTGTTATAAAGGAATTTCTTTTTGGTTTTGTCTTCATTTATTTTTTATTATTGGAGTACAGTTGATTAACAATGTTGTGATAGTTCCAGGTATGCAGCAAAGTGATTCAATTATACATATCTATTCTTTTTCTGCTCAATATTATGTAACAACTTAAACAGGAAAAGAATTTATAAAGGAATTTCTGATGAGAGAAGAAATGGTTCATTAAAACAACTTCCTCACTCTACACAACAGCCATTCATTTCTCCCAAGCTCTTTCTGATGACAGACGGATTCCATGTTATTTGTCCCACAGCCCATCAGCCAATGGTTCCAGACCTACAGTCCCGTTAACTGCGAGACCCCAAATGAAGATCTGATCATTTCTATAGTGTATCAAATAAATCAGAAAACAATTGTTACAGCAGTTTCTGATTTTCAAACAAACGTAAATCTCAGCAGAGTCTCATTAACAGGCACATAAGATGTTTTCATGTTATCTATTTAAAGAAAATTGTGTTATTACTTTAAATAAATTTTTTCCTACTTGCTAAGGAAAAAATATCTATCAACTTCCCTTTCTCAAAGGGGAATGATGATCTTCTTTCTGAAAAAAAATATTTCATTCTTGCTACCGTGAGAGAGTACTTGTAATTTAAAACTGATACAAATTCTATTGCAAATACATGATCTGATTAGAGTCTAAATATCCTTTCATTTGCATACTGAGACATAGATTTTAAGTACTTGTATGGTTCCTATCTATCAGAAGCTTAAACTAAAAAAAAAAAAAAAAAAACTTTCCTGTGATTTCTTCCTAAGAATTTGCAGCCAAAGAGAAACAGTTCTTTTCAACAAAGAACAGTAGGTGGAAATAAAACTGGTGCAGGTGTATTTTCTAGATGTCCAAAGAACCAATTTGAGTGAAGCTAGATATGCAACAAGAATAGCATTATCATTCTGTCTTGCCCTGTGAAAGCAGGGAGATACTTCATTTTTATTTTATTTACCTAATTCATATATAATATATTATTTATAAATATCTCTTATTTTGCCTATTTCACAGCAGCTTTCCTTTCTGTTGCTAGATGGTAGGGATAACAATTTCACTTATACCTACCTGCAACAGAAATAATTTTTAAAAATTAAAAATACACACACACACAGAGACCTTCCTCAGTAGCAGAACCCAAGGAACCCAGGGCTCAGAGGAGGTTGTTAGACTGAAGGAAAACACTTTCTACCCTAGAATTTTGTACTTTGCAACCAGATATTTGGGCCAGGTACAAACTAAATAAGAAAATAACAAAAGCTTACATTTAATGGAAGGAGGAAGACAAAAGAAGGGATGGATGTTACATGAAACAACTCAGGACGTACGGCTGATGGGTTTTTCTAAATGAACACACTTAAGAATGTCTGCTATCCTTCTAACCAGAAGTAACTGGCGTCAAGTTTAGTGGTCAAAGGGGCCAGACTTTGGACTCAGGCAGACCTGGACCCAAATTTTCTACATCACCTTGGGCAAGTGATTGATGTCAGAATCTCAGTTTGCAATCATATAGTTTGGTGATGGTATATACACCTCAAAACTCAGGAGACACAGGTTCAATCCCTGGGTCGGGGAGATTCCCTGGAGGAGAGCATGGCAACCCACTCCAGTATTCTTGCCTGGAGAATCCCATGGACAGAGGAGCCTGGTGGGCTACAGTCCATAGGGTTGCACTGAGTTAGACATGATGAAGTGACTTAGTGCACACATGCATATACCTCAAAGTGATGTTTTAAGAATTAATCCAGTCCCATCACTTCATGGCTAATAGAAGGGGAGAAAGTGGAAGCAGTGACAGATTTTATTTTCTTGGGCTCCAAAATCACTGCAGATGGTGATTGTAGACATGAAATTAAAAGATGCTTGCTTGCTCCTTGGAAGGAAAGCTATGATAAACCTAGACAGCATATTAAAAAGCAAAGACATCACTTTGCTGACAAAGGTCAAAGCTATGGTTTTTGAGTAGTCATGTATGGATGTGAGAGTTGGACCATAAAGAAGGGTAAGCACCAAAGAACTGATGCTTTTGAAGGAAGGAAAGCTATGATAAACCTAGACAGCATATTAAAAAGCAAAGACATCACTTTGCTGACAAAGGTCAAAGCTATGGTTTTTGAGTAGTCATGTATGGATGTGAGAGTTGGACCATAAAGAAGGGTAAGCACCAAAGAACTGATGCTTTTGAATTTTGGTGCTGGAGAAAACTCCTAAGTCCCTTGGATAGCAAGGAAATCAAACCAGTCGATCCTAAAGGAAATCAATCCTGGGGGACTGATTCTGAAGATGAAACTCCAATACTTTGGCCACCTGATGAGAACTGACTCATTGGAAAAGACAGTGCTGCTGGGTAAGACTGAATGTAAAAGGAGAAGAGGGCAAAAGAGGATGAGATGGTTGAATGTCATCACTGACTCAATGGACATGAGTTTGAGCCAACTTCGGGAGATGGTAAAGGACAGGGAAGCCTGGCATGCTGCAGTCCATGGGGTCACAAAAAATTGAACATGACTTAGCAACTAAACAGCAATACAATAACAAAAGGGCTTAGTACCTTGCACATAGTAAGTTCTCAATAAAAAACAGCAATTATGTATTGTACACAAGAAATGAGCATATTTTAGATAAACAAGCCTCTTTAAAGAACTATTTTATTCAAATATCAATAACACTTTTATACAAAGGCTGGCTGAAAGCAATTAAATAAATCAGTTTATTTGTCCCACACAAAGTTCTGATCAGATTAGCTTTATCTCTTTCTCTCAAATGTAATTTTAAAAAATTTCCCTAGGAAAGAATGGGCATAAAATTAAATCACCAGATACCAGTAGGACAAGAATAAAAATACTGTAGAGTGAAAAATGTCCAACACAATACTGCCTGCTTAAAATGAATTTACTGCAAAGAAAATAGAACAGAAAGAATAAAATAACCTCTTCATCAACTTGCTAATATAGGTTTCAGTTCAGTTCAGATGCTCAGTCATGTCCAACTCTTTGTAACTCCATGAATAGCAGCATGCCAGGCCTGTCCATCACCAACTTCCCAAGTTCACCCACACCCATGTCCACTGAGTCAGTGATGCCATCCAACCATCCCATCCTCTCTCATCCCCTTCTCCTCCTGCCCTCAATCTTTCCCAGCATCAGAGTCTTTTCCAATGAGTCAGCTCTTCACATCAGGTGGCCAAAGTATTGGAGTTTCAGCTTCAACATCAGTCCTTCCAATGAACACCCAGGACTGATCTCCTTTAGGATGGACTGGTTGATTTCCTTGCAGTCCAAGGGACTCTCAAGAGTCTTCTCCAACACCACAGTTCAAAAGCATCAATTCTTAGGTGCTCAGCTTTCTTTATAGACCAACTCTCACGTCCATACATGACTACTGGAAAAGCCACAGCCTTGACTAGATGGACCTTTGTTGACAAAGTAATGTCTGTGCTTTTTAATATGCTGTCTAAGTTGGTCATAACTTTCCTTCCAAGGAGTAAGCGTCTTTTAATTTCATGGCTGCAATCACCATCTGCAGTGATTTTGGAGCTCCTAAAAATAAAGTCAGCCACTGTTTCCCCATATTTGCCATGAAGTGATGGGACCGGATGCCATGATCTTCGTTTTCTGAATGTTGAGCTTTAAGCCAGCTTTTTCACTCTCCTCTTTCACTTTCAAACAGTACTAAATCTCTTCATCAACCTGCTAATATTGGTTGCTAATACAGGTTGCAAAGACTACTAAATCAAACTGTTTAATTAAAAATGCATCATCATGAAATGTATGGTACATTAATTAAAGGGGTCAATCTGGGGTAAGATTAAGTTTTTGCTGTTGTTTAGTTGATAGGTAGGGGTTTCCTTAAATAATTGCTCCAGGTGAAAAACAGATTAGACAGACGGGAAAAATCTCTTACAACTATTTCAGAGTATTCTGGGAAGGAATGTCCAATCAATCCCCAGCACAATGGCCTGGCATGCATAAAAGGTATTTGCTAAATGACACTGCATATTTTGTAGAGAAAGCCATACAAGCTTTAGATACTCAGATAAAAGCAAAACACGACTACATTTTTTCCCTTGGGTTTGGGGTTAGAGATCTTCATATACCAATTCTGAAGTGATTAGAAGTATGGTTCTGGGTTTTAGGACTCCACATCCCAAGGCTGGGTTTATTTGAATTAATTCTTATTGTATTTTACCAAGGTTGGCTTGGATTTGGGAACCTGAAGTGATGAATAAGAAAAAGCCACAAAGAGCTAGATGGAAGTTTCACAAAGGAAATGACTGATTATGAGGTTCGGCATGAGTTACATGTTGAACTGTTAGATGCTTTTCAAAGAATCATACAGTGTAAAATCATTTGGCATTGCAAAAGCATTTTAGGCAATCTTCTTGAGCGGAGAAAATACCCTCCTATCATTAAGTTCCTCTCATGGAGAGAATGCCATGAGACATGTTGAATTTTGTAGACAAATATGGTACGTTTTTCTTCCTCCTCTTCCCACTTTAACTGAAATCATATCCCAGTGACAGAAGATGGCAATTTTCTGGTGATAGAGAATTTGCACTCAGAGAACTTTCAGTAGACATCATACTTCTAGTAGGTGTTAGGTGTATCCAAGGAAACTCCCAGTGGTGATACAGCATGAGGGCTGACCACACATTAGGTACCCTCTTCTTTCTCCAGTGTGTGCAGTGACAACTTCCTGTTCACAACCATCTCCTCAGCTGCAGTTCCAACCGGAGCTCAGAACTCAACACTTTTCCCCCTAACTGTGTATCAGAAAATTTCCACACTGAATTACAGATAAACCTCACAATGCAACTAGTCACTGTTGCATAATTATTTGACAATAACATCCTTCCACAAACATATGCTACTTGATTTTTTTTTTTCTGGATGATGGAGAGGTATCCCTAAAACTCTGGGGCCTTAAGTAAATATTTAATAAACAAGTAAAGTACCTTCAGTGACTGCAGAGAGTCTGAATTAGTATCACAGTAGAGGATGATGTTGTTGGCCATACTGAAACTTTCTCTCACTCCAAGGTGGTAAAATAAGGATGGTTGTCGGAAGGCATCACTCATCTCCACCACAGCGATATCTGCAAACAGAAAACAAAGTCCCCCAAATGATGACACCTAAATAATGCTCAGTAAGCACTTTTTGTTTCAATAACTTAGTATTCAAAGAGGAAATGATAGGGATTTTCCCTCTTCATGTACCACTGAATTTTAAATTAGCAGTTCTATCGGAAGTGGTTTTACAAACTTCAGCAAAACTGCACTTTTGTTTTTTAAAAAAGAAAAGGATCATGTAATTACTGGAAACTAAGGAGAGTCTGCAATGGTGGAAAGTGGAGCTAATGCATTCTGTTAAATTGTAACACTGAAAACAAGTTAACTAACTTTCCAGAAGTAGATCCATGGGAAACAGCAGTAAGTTATAAATGTAAAATGAAATTTTAAGATGCAAACAGGTAAAATTATGACTCAATCCAGAGCTGAATTTTATAACAAATACCTAGTAAGTCCTTAGCAAGTATAATCAAGAAAAAGAGGAAGCAAAGGTATAGAAATTATGACTAAGAGAGAGAATACAACTATAGATACAAGTTCTTCCAGACTTCACAGATGACTAACACCAAGGTAGCATTAACTGAAGTGACTTAGCAGCAGCAGCATTAACTTGGTACCAAAATTTGACAGTGTCACAAAAATAAAATTCAGATTAGTTTCAAATTCATTTATATATACAGAGAGAAACATGAAAAAAAAATGAGCAAAATGTACCAAGCACTATATACTATAAGAACACTAGATCACGGATTTAAAATTTATTTGGGGAATGCAAGGATGGCTCAGTGGAAAAAACTCATCAGTGTTCCCAAAGATGTCCTTAGTGCTGCTGCTGCTACTGCTAAGTCGCTTCAGTCGTGTCCGACTCTGTGCGACCCCATAGATGGAAGCTCACCAGGCTCCCCTGTCCCTGGGATTCTCCAGGCAAGAACACTGGAGTGGGTTGCCATTTCCTTCTCCAATGTATGAAAGTGAAAAGTGAAAGTGAAGGCGCTCAATTGTGTCCAACTCTCAGCAACCCCATGGACTGGAGCCCACCAGACTCCTCCGTCCATGGGATTCTCCAGGCAAAAGTACTGGGGTGGGGTGCCATTGCCTTCCCCGTGTCCTTAGTACTTTATGTAAAATTCAGAATCCACTTTTCATTAAAAATAACTGCAAACTGAAAATATAAGGGCACATCTTTAAATTGAAAAATAATATATATTTCATAACAGCTTTGTACTTTCATAGGTATTCCCATGAAAATCAGGAAAAAGACAAGGCTGCCAACTATTCTTACACCCAGTACACTATCTGAAAATCCTAACTGATGCAATAAGATTTAATGAAGTATGGACATATAATTCTATAAAATAATTATCATTACTTGCAGATGTTACGATTACCAACCAAAAAACCACAATAGAATAAATTAAACAACTATTATAAGTATTAATACAATTTAACAAGATGTCAAGGTGAAAAATTATGAAAACCAACAGCTTCCTTTAAAATAATAATAAGCTTCTGGAAAATATAATAAATAGATTCTACTTGAAATTAAAATAAAAATATTAACATATAACAAATTTAACAAGTGATACTAATTTGTTTAAAATATGTGCAATATGTGATAGATGAAAGGTTAATATCTTTATTGTTATCTCATCTCTTTATCAAGTTCAGTTCAGTCGCTCAGTCATGTCCAACTCTTTGCAACCCCATGGACTGTAGCACGCCAGGCCTCCCTGTCCATCACCAACTCCCAGAGTTTACCCAGATTCATCTTTGTTGAGTCGGTGATGCCACCCAACCATCTTATCCTCTGTTGTCTCCTTCTCCTCCTGCCCTCAACCTTTCCCAGCATCAGGGTCTTTTCAAATGAGTCAGTTCTTCGCATCAGGTGGCCAAAGTATTGGAGTTTCAGCTTCAACATCAGTCCTTCCAATGAACACTCAGGACTGATCTCCTTTAGGATGGGCTGGTTGGATCTCCTTGCAGTCCAAGGGACCCTCAAGAGTTTATCTCTTATTGGTCAATTTAAAACAAATAAGCAACCATAAAACATTACATTATAGAAAATTAGGCTGTGGACATAGGTAAAATCACAAAAGTGTAACTAAAACGGCAACATCACATATAAAACTATTCTATATCTCACTCCTAATAAATGAACACTAAACCAATACAAAGTTTTTTCACTATCAAGGGGCCAAAGATATTTCAAAATACCCAATGAAGATGCAGAGAAATGGTATTCTTACACGCAATGGAGAAGTGTAAACTCTTTAGGGGATCTTGAATCCTTAAAATTATGCATATTCTTTGACTCAATAATTCCATTCCTAAGAATTTATCCTAAGAAAATTCCTATACATGTGGCAGATTTACTTGTAAGTATACCCACTGAAATATTACTTTTGCAGTAACAATGGAAAAATGCCTAAATATACATTATTAGAAAAAAGACCGGAGAAGGCAATGGCACCCCACTCCAGTACTCTTGCCTGGAAAATCCCATGGATGGAGGAGAGCCTGGTAGGCTGCAGTCCATGGGGCCGCTAAGAGTTGGACACAACTGACTGACTTCACTTTCCCTTTTCACTTTCATGCATTGGAGGAGGAAATGGCAACCCACTCCAGTGTTCTTGCCTGGAGAATCTCAAGGACGGCGGGGCCTGGTGGGCTGCCGTCGCACAGAGTCAGACACGACTGAAGTGACTTAGCAGTAGCAGCAGCAGCAGAAAAATGACCACACATACACACACACACACACACACACACACACACTATATTTAGGAAAAAAGTAAAATATATACATTATAATGTATAGTATACACATTAAAACATAATGTATACATTATCATCAATTGACTATTATACATATTCTATATGAATAGATGTACATGAATAAAAAAGTTTTGGAAAGTTGTACAGCAAAATGTAAACTGTGATAACAACTGTGTAACAGAATTATGACTTATCTTTTCCTCTTTATGCCTTCTATATCTTGTACAATTTCTACTATGAACACTGATTACTTTTGTAATTTAGGAACCCACCAAAATATAAAAAGATTATTGAAGACCTGCGTGCAATCAAAGTGCAACCCTTTTATAAAAGGAACACAGACCCTCAAGAGGTTGTTTGATACAGCCAGCCTTATCTAATGAATATGAAATTAGAGTCTACATTCTGTGAAGGAGAAATAAATCAGATCAAATGAAAGCTAAAGACCCAGAAGATTTAGTGAGGTTATAAAAGGGGAGGGCAAGTCAAAGGAGCTTCAAAAGATACTTTTCAAGGCTAGCCATGACTTCAAGGCTCTCTAATAGAAATAGAGAGTTTTCTTCTGGGGTCCTTAACATTTCTACAACAAAAACCAACACATGAAAAAAATGAGTCACTGCATCCCACCCACGTGGCCCATCTGCCTCAGGCACCCACTCGGCTTCCTCCTCCCACAGACGCCAGCCACTCACAGTCAGCCACACAGCGTTAAAATCAAGAGACAGCATACAGTATGGCTGAGAGCAACGAAATAAAACTGCTGCTAATGAGAAAACAAATGAGAGATAGCAAAGAAAAATACTAAGTAGTGACAATAGGGGGGAAATGGGTTCTTTCTAGAGAACTGATTCGTGGAATTTGTTGCTAAAATAAAGTAGAAATGCTGCAGAAGTCTTGAGCAGAGAAATGAGACCCGTAAAATAAATGGTACAAGTAGACTAAAGTATATTGATTAGATCTGAACATGGAAACAGGAACAGACCCACGCGGGATGTAATATACAGCATTAAAAATGCTTATTTGTGTAGTAATTTTAAAATACCGTAAGACAGTATGATAACAGAGGAAGGCATTCTTCCTACTTCAAATTCAGTCAAGTGATTTGTTCTAATGTATTTGTATTTTTTTCCTGAATATATTTAAAAAACTTCCATAGAACAATATTCACTCTTTCATCTTCTTTGGTAACATGTTCAAAGCACGTGCCTCCCCACCCCTTTTATTGTTGAGTTTGTTTTCTTAATGTGAGTTTTGTCTGTTTTTATATTGATATTTTTCCTTTGTCAGATATGTGATTTACAAATACTTTCTCCCTGTTTGTGACCTGCCTTTTCATTCTGTTAAGTGTCTTTAGGAGAGAGGAAATATTTTAAATTTAAGCTCAATTTACCGATTTTTTCTACTATGGATTGTGCTTTAGGTGTGGTATCTGAAAAACACCTTTGCCTAACCCAAGTCAAAAAAGTTTTCTCTTATGTTTTCTATTGTAAGTGCTATACCTTTTATGCCTTACATTGAAGCTTACGATCCATTTTGATTTTCTCTTCCAAAAATTTTTGGATGTTTTATTCTATTCCACTGATCTATATTCACTTTTTGCGAATACAGATGTTTCTCAACTTACAATGAGGTTATGTCCAGAAAAACTCATTGTAAATTGAAAATACTGTAAATTTAAATACATTTAATACAGTTAACCTACCAAACATCATAGTTTAGCCCAGCCTGCCTTCAATGTGCTCAGAACACTTATACTAGCCTATAGTTGGGCAAAATCATCTAATGCAAAGCCTGTTTTATATTAAGGTGCTGAATATCTCATATAATTGATCAAATAGCATACTAAAAGTGAAAATGGAATGCTGTATGGGTACAGAATGATTGTACGTGTATCGGTTGTTTCTCCTCTTGATTGCCTGGCTGACTGAGAGCTTTGGCTCTCTGCCCAGCATCACAACTGAGAATGTATCACTAAGCTGGGAAAAGATCATAATTCAAAATTCAAAGTATGGGTTCTACTGAATGGGTATCATTTTTGCGCCATCAAAGTAAAAAAAAATCATAAACAGAACCATTGTAAGTCGGGGACCGTCTGTGCTATATACACTGTTTTGTCTGTGGTAGCTTCACGGAAGGTACTAGAATCAAGCAGTGTGAGTTCTCCCACTCTTCCATTTTCAAAATTGTTGTAGCTACTTTAGTTCTTCTATTTTCTTTCCTATATAGATTTTAGAATCAACTGATAGTTAAAAGCTATCCACTGATAGCTACAAAAATTTCTCCCAGAATTTTGACTATGGATTATGATGATGACAGGGCTTCCCAGGTGGCACGAGTGGTAAAGAACCTGCCTGACAATGCAGTAGACACAAGAGACTTGGGTTGGGAAGATCCCCTGGAGCGGGCATGGCAACCTGCACCAGTATTCTTGTCTGGAGAATCCCACGGACACCGGAGCCTGTGGGCTACAGTCCATAGGGTTGCAAAGACTCAGACAGACCTGAAGAGACTGAGCATCGACTCATGATGGCTATGGATCATTTCAGAGAGAACTAACATCTTAACAATATTGAGTGTTTCAATGCATGCCTGGCCATACCTCTCCACTTATTTAAGTCTTTGATTTTGTTCATCAATATTGTGTAATTTTCAATATACAGTTCCTATACATACATACCAAATTATACCTAAATGTTTCATTTTGGGGTACTATCATAGATGTACTCTTTTTAAAATTTCAAATCCCAATTGTTCGTTGTAGTATATAAAACAATAGTAGATTTTTGTATACTGACCTTGTATCCTGAGACTTTACTAAATTAACTTATTAGTTCAAGAAGCATTTTTGGGGGGGGATGTGCTTTGGGATTTTCTACATGGACTATTATATCATCTATAACTAGAAATGGTCTTTTTACTTCTTCCTTTCCAATCTGTATGTCTTTCATGGTTTTTGTTTTCTTGTTAGTTGTTTTTTGTTTTGCCTTGTTATACTGGCTATGCCTTCCAGTTACACAGCATTTTTTACACAATAATATTTCATTATCTAATTAAAGAACATATCTTTTATGACCTTCTGACTCTGATGCATATCTTCTCAAAAGTAATAAAATAAACAGGTGAAAATTATCTTCCCCATGAAATCATCCTGCTGCTGCTGCTGCTGCTAAGTCACTTCAGTCATGTCTGACTCTGTGTGACCCCACAGACGGAAGCTCACCAGGCTCCCCGCCGCCTGGGATGCTCCAGGCAAGAACACTGGAGTGGGTTGCCATTTCCTTCTCCAATGCATGAAAGTGAAAAGTGAAAGTGAAGTCGCTCAGTCGTGTCCGACTCTCAGCAACCCCATGGACTGGAGCCCACCAGGCTCCTTCGTCCGTGGGATCTTCCAGGCAAAAGTACTGGGGTGGGGTGCCATTGCCTTCCCCGGAAATCATCCTAAGACATGCTAAAAATGCACAAGATGATATAATTATAACAAACTACACGAACGCCTTGCTGTTGTTCAATCACTAAGTCATACCCGACTCTTCGCAACCCCATGGACTGCAGCACGCCAGGATTCCCTGTCCTTCAGTATCTCCCGGAGTTTGCTCAAATTCATGTGTATTCAGTCAATAGCGCCATCCAACCATCTCATCCTCTGTCGTCCCCTTCTCCTCCTGCCTTCAATCTTTCCCAGCATCAGGATCTTTTCCAATGAGTCAGCTCTCCGCATCAGGTGACCAAAATAACAAACACTTGATACTCTATAATTCTTGAGACCCACTTATATGAGCCACAATTTATCCATTTTATTTTACAAACGTGTATTTAGAAATTACATGTGTCAGACATCATATGCTTTTCAAGTACTAAATTACTTAATCTTCATAATCCCCCTTTTGTGGTAGGTAATGTTATTGTTTCAGGACATTGAGGTAGAGAAGATAAAAAGAATCGGCCCCAAATCAGTCTGAAAATGCTAGCACCACGATTCAAAACCAAGCAATCTGGCTGGAAAATCCATGCCCTTAATTCTTAAATGAGCCACATGCTACATTTATGGGATATGGAGGTTCCAAAGATTAGGACATGAATGGAAAGCAAAAGTAGATCTGGAAACTGATGCATATACTTTTGTAGTGTATTTCATGAGTAAATGCACTTAATAATTGTCTAATTGAGTTTCTATGGTAATACTGTGAGTAAAACTGCCACATTTCGCATTTCAAAATTTAAGGCTAAGTCAGTCATTTAAAAATGTGCCTCTTACAACTTTACATGAGGTGTAGTTTCTTTCCTTGTTCCAATTCAATTAATGCTAAATGGAGCATCTAATTAGGTTTGCCAGGAGTTTATTAAAGCATAATAAATTTCTAGGACAATCACACAAAACTGTTGTGCCTAACTGCATTTCAGTCAGCAAATGGCAGTGGTCCATGGTCTTTGTTACTTTTTTTATTCAAATTTCCCATGATAATACCATATCTGTTAGTTAAATATCTCACAAGAGCTGCCTCTGCTTGTAAAACACAGCACTGAAGGAAAGACATTAATGTTTACTTTTTATCTATTCAGTTTTTTTCCTTGACCTCATGATGACTGATGAAAAAGCAAGAGCCCAGCAGTGATTCAGCTTATTCTATAGTCTACAAGGTGTTCTAACATTCCATAATCACTGGAAACGTCCCAAGTTATCACACAGAACTACCCATTCAGTCATGATGGGTTAATCCCTGCAAGTGATCCATTAATTCCAATTTAATTAAAGAAATGTCCTGAGTATCTATTATATAAAAGTTTCCTCGGTGGGATGGATGACAGACATCTATGTGGGTGAGGCATCAGCTGTTAATGGAGTCAGAAAGTGGAGTGCATATGAAAAACGGCAGCCCTGGCAGAGCAAAGGCATGATGGAGGAAGCCAAGGAAAGGAAGGGTACCGGACTTGGTTGAGAAGTTCAGAAAATCGCAACAGAAAATTAAGCAGAGGACTTCCCTGGTGGTCCAATGGCTAAGACTCCATTCTCTCAATGCAGGGGGCCAGGGTTCGATCCCTGGTCAGGGAACTAGATCCCATGTGACACAACCAAGAGTTCACGTGCCACAACTAAACAATCTCACATCAAAACTAAGGCCTGGCACACCTAAAACAGAAAACACTGACATCGATCCCAATAGGATCCTCAGTGGGTGAACCAAGAGAGAGTCTCTAAAGAGCAGACACTAACCCCCAAATGATCATCCCTTCCTAATTCTTCAGGGAACCATCATCTGCATTCCATAGATTTTTCTTTCACGAATGACTAAGGGCTACCTGCAAGTGATCCACAACATGAACATTACTAAAATGTTACTCAGAGCCTAAAAGTAGTGCCCCAGTAGAGTCTCCTGAAGGTCCCCAGTTAGTCTTCTAAAGTCTGGTAGGGATACAATGTTGAGAGATTGCAAAACTCCTTCTATACAACTAAAACTGTTGAGATTTTCAGGCAGGATAGAAGAATAATCCATCATCATTGTTGTTGTGAATGGGTCATGGTTTGGAAATTCCTGTTATAAATTAGTACACATTTAGTTTCATCAGCATCCTTTTATTTTCCTGTATGGTGTTTGGTTAACTCTACAGTGTATAATGATACATATCTGTATCAACAATAGATTTTGGCCCACAATTTCCTCATCCCTAAACTACAATAAATATATGTATAGTGATTCAAACATGAATCATTCATATGTTGCTCAAGCAAATGTATACATTATCTCCCCACTCCAGCACTAATTTGCTTATTTGATTATTATACTGAGGTATTGCGGGTTTTTTGAACCTGAAAAGGTATTGCGGGTTTTTTGAAGCCTGGAAAGTCAGTGATCTGAGGGACACTGTGCACTTCCAGAGGTTGATCATTCAAAAATGCTGAGAATCATGGCACCTACCAAAGGAAGGGCAGGGAGGGTGGGTTGGGGTGGGGAGAGGAAAAGGGAGAAGCCTGCAGAGGAAGAAAGAAACAGGAGAGAAAGAAAGTGAGGAAGGAGGAGAAGAGAAACAGGAAAAGAAGGAGGGAGCAGAACCAAACCAAATTGGTGGTATAAGAACTAAAGTCCCCTTGCCCAGGCAATAGCTGCTAGAGTTCATGATGGGCCAGCTTCAGAGAGCGTGAGGGGGAAAAGCACACATCTGCAGACTGGCGGGACCTAGAATCACAGCTCTCTGTTAGGAGGAGAGGCTGCCTCAGAAAAGCACACCACAGAGCTGAAAGCTAGAAGGGAAGCCTCCTCATCTCCGATGGCATTGAGAGGAGTCATGAATATGCAAAACGCAAGCAAGCTGAGTCGTGATTTCCAGTGTCTGAATCCTAATTAGGTTTCTGGCTGGATAACATTAGACACCTTAAATTCTCCATGCTTTGGTGTCCTTAACTGTAAATTGAGGATAATACCACAGGTATTTACCAGACAAAGCTGTTGTGTGGGTTACGTGTACACCAGGCACAGGAAACTCTTAATACACGGCCATTATATGCAGCCACTATAGGAAACGTTCATCGCAAGCCCTTTGAGCAATTTATCATAAAAATGTATTGAAGACAATGTGAACAGATAACTCAATACCAGGTGGTGAAACTTCAGGTAAATAATTACTCATAGAAATGATGTTGAAATCAAATTATGAGGCATAGAAAGTCAACATAAGGAATTCTGACTTGATTTTTATAATCAATGGTGATCCATCCATGTCCATGAGTTTTGAGAAGTGGTGCAGCAGGATCAAAGTTTGTAAGGATAAACCTAGAATTTGTAGATGGATGAGTATCAAAAGAGACTAGAAGGTGGGAGACAAGTTAAGGAGTCATTCAAGGGACAGTGTACCCCCAGACTGATGGAGAGAGAACATGGTGGGAATCATGGTGGAAGGGAAGCTTTAGAGATTTGGTGGACGCAGGATAGAAAGAATGAAAAATGATTCTGTTTCAAACTTGAATGGTTAGGACTGATGACTTGTCATTAACACAACAAATGACAAGAGAAAGAGCCACTTTTCTGGCAGTAACTTATCTTTAAACTGGAACACACCAGACTCTGTGTGTGTATGTGTGTGTGTGTGTGTGTAATTGATAGCTGTCATTTCATATCTAAGCACTAAGATCAGAATCAGACTGAGAGATTTTAAGAGTCAGAATGATGGGGGATAGTTAAAGTAGAACTGTAGATGAGATTGTCAACTTAGTACAGAACGAAATGACAAGGCATCTTCAACTCAGGAAATCCGTTCCTCACTATATACCCAACAGAAACACAAATCGATGTTCACCAAAAGGTCCATAATCAATATTCATAACAGCAGTATTGGTAAACCATCAACAGTAGAAAAAATAATGTGTGCTTTATATAGATAATGAATACTATACAGCAATGACAATTTAAAAATCTATAACCACATATGACAACATGGATGAATGAACCTCACCAACTGTTAGAAGAAAGAATCCAGATACAAAAGAGATAGGTTTATTGTTCTTGACGCGGTTCATATTAGGTTCACAAACGTGATAATTCAAAATAGTGAATTCTTTGGTAGGGGCAAAGGCTGAAAAGGGACTCTGGGGGTCTGCTGGAGAGCTGATAAGGGTCTCCGTCTTGATCTAAGTCTTGTTACTCAGGCATGTTCACTTCGGTCAGTAATTTTATCAAGAATGTCCAAAGAGGCCGTCTATGGGGTCGTACAGAGTCAGACACGACTGAAGTGACTTAGCAGCAGCAGTAGCAGCAGCAATCTTAACAAATTACCACAAACTCCGTCCCTTAAGAACAACAGAAATTTATTCTTTCACATTTCTGGAGGCTGAAAGTTCAAACTCAAAGCATCAGCAGAACCAGAGTCAGGCTTCCTCAGAGGCTCCAGGGCAGAAAGTGTTTCTTGCCTCTTTCACAACCCAGCATTTTTGCACATTCCCTGCCTTGTGCTACGTGTGCCTGTGGTGTCGAATTGCCCTCGCTTCTCTCCCTCATGAGAGTCTTGTGATGGCATTCATGGCCTATCCAGATGATCCAGGGTCATCTCATCTCAAAACCCTTAATCACATCTGCAATCAAATTTTCCAAATAAAGCAGTATTCACCAGTTTCATTTTGACACAGACGTTGGAGCGTAGGGGTGAGGTCATTTTTCAGCCCACCACAAGAATTATAAAGAAGGCACAGGATGAGAAAGGTGAGAGGTGAGTACAGCAGAACTAAAGGCGCTGAGTAAGAGCTGAGGAAATGGTGGGAATAAGCACAGACATTCTCCAGCAAGGAAGAGGATTAACACACACGAAGGTCTACAGGAGGGATTTCTACACTCAATAACGAAACCTAGACATCAGACAACAACTGAAGGGGATCTGAAAGCTAAAGGTGTTTAGTTTTAGGATGGTGCACTTGAACATTGGTAGAAAGGTTAAGATTTTAAAGAGGGGAGCTAATTAGTGGAGACTGCCTCTATATTCTTGAATAAGACAGATGGGAGGAGATCAAAGATGAAGGGGAAAAGTCAACCTTGGAAAAAAGGAGGGATAGCTTTAAAAAGAAGAAAAAGGGAAGTGATACAAAACAAAGACTGAGAAATGATAAAGTAGAAGGAAGAATACTGTGATCTTTCAATTTAGGTGATAGTTCTTTTAGGATAGAGCCGGGGTGCTGGTGGCCAATAGAGAAGACAGACCATCCAGGGACAGCAAGAACAAGCCTGCACCCTCTGGACAGCTCGTGTAACATGCCAGGAGGCAGCACTATCTCTGCTCTCCCAAGTCAGGATGCCAGTACATTTCTTTGAGGGGAGGAATTTTTGTCACTTGTGATACTAAGAATGCTATTACAGCTAAGGAGCAGGATGTGAACCCAAGCATTATAAGAACCAAAAAATTCTATTTCTTTGCTTACTATCTACTGCCTAAAATGTAGTAAAGGAGTTTCAGGTGAAAAGAGGGATGCCAAAGAATAGAGTTCAGTTTGAATCTGCTTACTGTGCATGTGTGTGTGTGTAAAGTCCAACTCTGGGACCCTATGGACTGTAGCCCACCAGGCTCCTCTGTCCATGGAATTTTCTGTGCAAGAATACTGGAGAGGGTTGCCCTGCCCTCCTCCAGGGGGTTCCTGACCCAGGAATCAAACTCAGGTCTCCTGCACTGCAGGCAGATTCTTTACCATCTGAACCATCAGGGAAGCCCTCTGCTCACTAGCTATAGACAAAAACCTTAACCAGACATTAAAATCTCAATCTTACAAATGCATATTCTTGGTGACAAGGAAGACTGGCCTAATGAAGAATCCTTTCTTCCTATTAAAGAGGAATTTCAAACACACAATATTTTGATGGTGGTTTGGTAATTGTTACTAAGTCATTTGTCATGTGCTCAGTCAGTCGTGTCCAATTCCTTTGCAACTGCATGGACTGTAGCCGGCCAGCCTGCTCTGTCCGTGGGATTTTCCCAGCAAGAATATGGGAGTGGATTGCCATTTCCTTTTCCAGGGGATCGTCCCCACCCAGGGATCAAACCTATACCTACTGTATCCCCTGCACTGGCAGGTGGATTCTTTACCACTGAGCCACCTGGAAAGGAAGTGTTACTAAGGCAGCCCTGTAAGGACTCTAACCCCATTCAGTCTTGAAGTGAATCTTTCACTATCAGTGCACAGGCCAAGGAAGGTAGATAAGCCACAATTTTTATCTTTGATGAGTGGCAAACACTTTATCAAATGATACTTCCTGCTCACAAGTATGTCAATTCCCTACATAATTTTGCTTATTAAGTTAAGTGAAAGTCACTCAGTTGTGTCCGACTCTTTGCAACACCATGGACTATACAGTCCATGGAATTCTCCAGGCCAGAATACTGGAGTGGGTAGCCATTCCCTTCTCCAAGGGATCTTTCCAACCCAGGGATCAAACCCAGGGTTTGATCTGCATTGCAGGTGGATTCTTTACCAGCTGAGCCACTAGGGAAGCCCAATTTATTAAAGAAATACAAATAGGTCCTACATCAAAAAGTATTAACTCTCTAAGTTAAAAAAGGGTCCAGTTTATAAGTCAAGAATTTATTTTTTAATGTTACAGCAATAACAATAGAGTTGGCCAATGATCCATAAAGAGTATGCTATATAAGAAAAGTATGAGTCAAAATTAAATCTAAGGTTATTGATGTGACAGGCCTTATGGCATCTTATAAGCAGAAAAGGAAAATGAGGCTGCTTTGATGGTTAAAATGTCTATGTCACCACTGAAAACTATTTTTCTCCTTGAAATTATTCTATTTCTTGAAGCTATATTGGGTTTAAGGGTCTATAATCACAAATTTAGATCTCTGTAAACTCATTGTAGGTACTAAATTTCAGTCCTGAAGTAATCCATCTGTTTTCATTACAGGCTGAAAGAGCTATTCAGAAAAATGTGAACAGCCTTTTTTAGAGTTTAGTTTTTATGGTGGTTTCAGTACATGCCATTTTTTTAGGTCTCTCATATTTAATTTTAATTAAATCTTCATAGCTGTCTGCATTTATGCTCCAGTGAAGTTCCCAAGCACACAGCATTGCCCTCTGTCACCGTAAGACTCCTTGCTCATCAGATTAATTGGCACTGGCATTATGTTGTGTAACTTTACAAGAGTCCATTTATGATCATTTTTGAAAAAAATCTGATTGTTGCTCACTGATAAGCGTCCTGAGTGACATCCTCTAATTATTTTATACCTTTATGACTTTTTCACACAGAGACAAGAGACAGTGGCCAAAGAATACCTGAACATTATCTTACGTGGCTCTAAAGCAAACATGACTGTGGCGATGTCATTCTCATTTGAGGCTGTTCTGATTCAGAGGAGGTTTGTCTCACTCTGTGGAGGGCAATAGCTGTAGGATATGTGTGCTAGATCTACATAAACAACAATAGTGATTGAAGCAGTGCAACGCAGGGATGCAATCAACAGAATTCAGACGATGGAAAATTCTACAGGGAAAATGACCTGCTTTCCTCAACAGAAACATTACAGGAGGTGAGGCAGAGTGATGGAGGGAAAAATTAGATATTAAAAGAGACTTAAGGGATATTATTAATTGCAACATGGGGACCTTATTTGGATTCTAACTAAAATGAGTCTTAAAAAAATCACGACACATAGGAGACAATTTTACAACTGACAGGATAATTGAGGATATTAAGAAATTATTTTAGGTGTGATAAGGGCCTCTGGTAGGAGCATGGTAATTTAATCCTATATTGCAAAAAGAAAAAAAAAGTTAACTGCTAATGTATGCATTTTCTTTTTCTACAAATGTATTCATATGTATTTTTACATATGCATTTTACATATGTATTCTTTATATATTTTTACATATATACTTTTAAATATGTGTTTTTACATATGTATATATGTACATACATATGTGCACTGATAATATGTATTCATACATATTTTTACATATGCATTTTTTTTTCTTTTTTTAACAAATACGTGAAAAAGTGTTAGTCACTAAGTCATGTCTGATTCTTTGCGCCCTGATGGACTATAGCCCACCAGGCTCCTCTGTCCAAGGAATTCTCCAGCTAAGAGTACTGAAGATCCCCTGGTGAAGGAAATGGCAACCCATTCCAGTACTCTTGCCTGGAAAATCCCATGGAAGGAGGAGTCTGGTAGGCTATAGCCCATGGGGTCGCAAAGAGTCGGACATGACTGACTTCACTTTCACTTTTGTAAGTATATATATATGTGCATTGACATATGTATTCATATATATTTTTACATATGTATTTTCTTCTTTTTTTTTAACAAATATGTGAAAAAACGTTAGTCATTAAGTCATGTCCGACTCTGAGACCCCATGAACTGTAGCCCACCAGGCTTCTCTGTCCACAGATCTCCAGGTAAGAATACTGGAGTGGGTTGCCATTCCCTTCTCCAAGGGATCATCCCAACTCGGGGATCGAACTCCAGTCTCCTTCACTGCAGACAGGTTCTTTACTTTCTGGACCCCCAGGGAAGCCCATCAAAGAGTGTTATTCCTCAGCAATAAGAAATTTAATTGCAATCAATAAACACTGTACTGTTCCTGCTGTAGAAAGAACATAGGCAGTAAGAGGAGAGCAGCTCAGCACACAGTCCTTGTTTGGCAGAAGTAGTGACTCAGCCCAGTAAGCCGGCCGGTGTGAGAAGGTTTTTCCTTCTTGCATATAAGGCTATCGTGTCTTGTACTCATAAACCCAACTGGATCTAAGAAAACTGGGTGAGTGCCCAGGAGCTCCACGGGGCTCCAGATTCTTAAAGTGCACACAAATGGAAATCTCCTTGAATCAGGATTCTTCTAGAATGTCTCTGCTGCTGCTGCTACTGCTGCTAAGTCACTTCAGTCGTGTCCGACTCCGCATGACCCCATAGATGTCAGCCCACCAGGCTCTCCTGCCCCTGGGATTCTCCAGGCAAGAAAACTGGAGTGGGTTGCCATTTCCTTCTCCAATGCATGAAAGCAAAAAAGTGAAAGTGAAGTCGCTCAGTCGTGTCCGACTCTTAGCGACCCCATGGACTGCAGCCCACCAGGCTCCTCCATCCATGGGATTTTCCAGGCAAGAGTACTGAAGTGGGGTGCCATTGCCTTCTCCGAGAATGTCTCTAAATGATGTCAAACTGTTGCTTTCTTTGTACACTGTCAAAGTCACTCCCAACACCTAATGAGGAATCAGCATCTAGTCAAAATGTGCACTATTTCAATTCAAATTTACTTTGTTCTTCCTCTAAGACTATCTAATTCTCTTCACACAACAGATGTGTAAATAAGATACTGCCAGTAATGATTTCACTCTGCAGCTTACATGCCGACATTCCATTACAATACATACAACAATTCATTTTGGGTTTTCTTTAAAACAATTTACTAGAGAGAAGGAGCAGAGTTGAAACTATTCATTGTTAAATAACCCTTTTATTGCTGTCAGATTAGGTGGTTGACCTTAACTGACTGTCATAAAATAGTCTGGGTCCTTTTTTTTTTTTTTCTTCTCACTAAGGCTAAGAGAGAGGATGAGATGGTTGGATGGCATCATTGACTCAATGGACATGAGTTGAAACAAACTCCAGGAGATAGTGAAGGAAGAGAACCCCATGCAGGCCATGGGGTTGCAAAGAGTCAGACATGACTGAGTGACTGAAGAGCAAAAACAAAGTTAAAGCTGTCAGTCTCAGGAGTTCATTTACTCTCTAGGAAAGTTATGGTTGGTTTGTTTCAATGCAACAGATTTGTGGGATGATAAAAAAATGTCACTGAAAAGAAGAGCTGTCAGTACAGCTCAAAGGCCAGCCACACTAGGATGAAGACACAGAATGAAAGCCAGCTTCAGCAGCCCTGCAATGGGGAAAATGGGAAACGCCTCTTCCACAGACACAGTGATAAAGTCGGGGGAGGACATGATGGGCAGCCCCTTCCAGCATAACCCCCTAGGTTACACCCTCCTTCCAGCCTTCCAATAGCTTCTTATCACCCTGCATCAGAGGATCGGGCTTCTTGAACTTGTTTCAATCCCAGTCATCACAACACCCTGGAAATGCCCCCCTTTCTCTGCTCCCACACTTCCTTATTTTAACAAGCATTGATTATTCTGTGCAAGAGACATGAAGAGGTCAGAGAAAACAGCACCAGCCCTTCAAGTGCATGTGAGCTGCACAAGTCCCAGGTCAAACAAAATAGATGTAAATGTCCCACGGACACACAGAAGGGGAAGTGGTTACTGTTGATGGGGGTCTCAGGACAGGCATTGCAGGGGCAACAGCTTTGAGGTCAGCCTTGAGAAACAGCAGTGTTTCAGTAAACAGAGACTAGAGGGAAGGCCATTTCTGGCTGCTCTGTGATTGCATAATACAGGAGTTTCTCTCCACCAGAAAAATTGCCCCACCACCTAGGAATGGACGTGGGCACAGCCTCCCACTGACAGGGGAAAGGATTATCACTCCATCTATCTGGCCTCCCTGAGGGAAGTTTACAGACAGTAAAATACATTGCATAACTAATGGGTTTTTTTTTTCCTGGAATTCTTTTCAATAAAAACTTTTCTTACCAGGAAGAGAGAGATTTCATTTTGCCTGTGCCCTTACACACTCTAAGCTATGTTATGAAATACGTCTCCTTCCCTTACACACCACTAGGATGCCTGTGTTACCCTCTCCCCTACTCCTTGATCCAAGGTGAGTTTCACTCCCTTGTCTTTTCATACCTCCCTCTGTTCACAATCCGACAGCTTCTGTCTATGTATGAGAAGGTAGGTGATGCCTACAAGTTGAACAGAAAATGCTGGTAAGGAGTGACATTTAATGCATGTTGCTGAAGCAGAAGAGACAAACAGGAGGAGTCCTCCAGGTAGTGCTCTGGCTAAAAGAAAAGCCCACCAAACATCATCACAGCCATGGAGAGTATTCAGAGCTAGTGAGGAGCACAGAAAGTACATTTGCTAAAAAGCATTAACAGAATTAACTTGCTTCAAGGAGAGCTATATATACTTCCCGAAGTCTCAGCATTTTTTTCTGTGTGCATATTAATAACCAGAAACAGAAAGACCTAAAGAACTGAAGTCACGGTGAACAGAGTCCAGGCAGTATATCATCTATTCTTGGAGCATCTGCTATTGGACTCAGAGTAACCTGGAGCCATGGCAGCTCTGACACACCAGGTACCAGTTCAGCCCATTAAATCTCTGCTATGAGCGGGGCCCAGGGACACAAAAGTCAGACAGACACACACAGAGTTGTCCTCAGAAAGCTGATGTTCTAGTGTGATTATTTGATTATAATCTAATAATCATACTAAAGCAAATGCAAATGATAACACACAGGGTGTTTGGAAAGGATACTTTTGAACTGTGGTGTTGGAGAGTCCCCTGGACTGCAAGGAGATCAAACCAGCCTATCCTAAAGGAAATCCACCTTGAATATTCATTGGAAGGACTGATGCTGAAGCTGAAGCTCCAATACTTTGGCCACCTGATGCGAAGAGTCAACTCACTGGAAAAGATCCTGATGCTAAGAAAGATTGAAGGCAGGAGGAGAAGGGGACGACAGAGGATGAACTGATTAGATGGCATCACCAACTCAATGCACATGAATCTGAGCAAACTCCAACTTCAGGAAATAGGGAAAGACAAAGGAGGCTTTAGTGCTACAATCCATGGGGTTGCAGAGTTGGACACAATTTAGCGACTGAAAAACACAAACAGAGAGAGCTAATTAATTGGTGGGGCTCCCCTGACAGAGTGATGGAATCTGAAGGAGAAGCAGAAATACAGGGAGACCAAAAATAAATGAGGCCTATCAGTAGTGAGAACCAACCAGGAATTACAAGCAGCCAGGCCACCCCCCCAACCCCACTCAGGTCTGCCCGAGTCTGTACTTCATTTGTGCAGCCCTCAGCCCAAACCCCCACCCCCTTCCCCCACCAGTTTCCTCATCCATCACTTAAGAACAGCAGTCCCTGTCATAGAAAAGGCTGAGCAACCACAAGCCCTCAACAACCATTAGCCATTATTACAGAGCCATGGACTGGAAGGGAACTTCACACCCTAATCCCACCACGGAGAACTGTCCACAGCCTATACATAGGTTCCTGCCCTTTTCCTATCTGATAAACAGGAGCCATAAAATGAGTTTCCTTCTTCTCAACACACTCTTGCTGCCTTGACAAAATCTGTAGTAAAGAACATCTTCAAGAGAGGCCCTGGACCATACGGAAACGATCTAACAGTTGCAGTTAGTATTGGGGGTTTGAAGGAGGCAGATGAGGGCTATTTACTGCAGAGCCCTCAGAAGGTGCTGGAATGGGCAGCTGAGTTCACATCCTGGTTTGCTTCAAACAACCCCAGGGGATGTCTTCTGGCCCAGTGTAATTTCTGGTAGAGCACCCTTGAGTCCCTCAGCCTGAGCCATGGATCCTGTCCCAATGTGGTGTCACCTTCCATAGGCATGCCAGCAGGGGGCCCGCAAGCTGTCAAAAACCTCAGGAACTACCACCCCCCACATCCCATCAGGTTTGGCCCTGGGGCTTTAACTAGATGAACACCTCAGCCCTGAATGTTTAAATGACTTTCAGACATAAGCTGCTTTTCCAAATCTCTCAGGCCAAAATAATAGAGGAAACTATAAAAATGGGATGGAGTAGAATCAGGCAGTTTCTGAACTCATAGCCCCTTGCTACTCCGAATGAACTAAATTTCGTTTGTTGGGATTTTTCTCCTTTTCTTTGGTGATTGTCTGGATTATTGTCTGCATTTGCATGCACATGTGCACACACATGCAACTCTGTGTGTGTACGCGTGTACGCGTGCACGCATGCGTTTCCTTCTTTTGACCTGGCCTCCGTTTCCCTGACAGCTCAGTCGGTAAATCATCTGCCCGAAATGCAGGAGATCCAAGTTTGATTCCTGGGTCGGGAAGATCCCCTGGAGAAAGAAATGGCAACCCACTCCATTATTCTTGCCTGGAGAAGCCCATGGACAGAGGAGCCTGGCAGGGTACAGTTCATAGGGTCGCAAGAGTCTGAGAGGACTTAGCAACTAAACCACCCTTTCACTCTAATCTTAGCTTTTCTTTTTGGAATCTGCATCTTCCTCCAAGAGCTTATCTTTGTCCTCTCGTGTTTCTACTGTTTACTTATTATTTCTACTGAAAATGCCTATGCCAGGGTGAAGTTTCTTTTAGATATCAACAAGCCAGAGCTGGTTTTACAGCAGATCACGTGTCCCCTGGGTCTGGGACTAAAAGTTCCAATGGTCTTTGGGAACTAGTTTAAACCAGGCAGACAAATCTGAAAGACTATATTCTCCCCAGTTACTTCTACTTCCATGTGATTTCAGAGCAAGGTTGAGACAATGGGGGAAAAGAAAAAAAAATACCTGAAATTATACCACCCATCGGAGAAGGCAATGGCACTCCACTCCAGTACTCTTGCCTGGAAAATCCCATGGATGGAGGAGCCTGGTAGGCTGCAGTCCATGAGGTCGCTAAGAGTCAGACATGACTGAGCGACTTCACTTTCCCTTTTCACTTTCATGCATTGGAGAAGGAAATGGCAACCCACTCCAGCGTTCTTGCCTGGAGAATCCCAGAGACAGAGGAGCCTGGTAGGAGGTTGTCTATGGGGTCGCACAGAGTCGGACATGACTGAAGTGACTTAGCAGCAAAAACACCACCCATGGTCATACCACTATTAACCCAGATACTATTTTTACTATGATTCCTGAATTAGTTTTTATGTTAGCTTGCTTTTAGAAAAACTATGACACAAATTATTTTCTTAAACTGCCCAGGTCTTCCTTTTGCACCACTAAAACATCTATTACTGCTTTATTGACTATGCCAAAGCCTTTGACTGTGTAGATCACAATAAACTGTGGAAAATTCTGAAAGAGATGGGAATACCAGACCACCTGATCTGCCTCTTGAGAAATCTGTATGCAGGTCAGGAAGCAACAGTTAGAACTGGTCATGGAACAACAGACTGGTTCCAAGTAGGAAAAGGAGTACATCAAGGCTGTATATTGTTACCATGTTTATTTAACTTATATGCAGAGTACATCATGAGAAAAGCTGGACTGGAAGAAACACAAGCTGGAATCAAGATTGCTGGGAGAAATATCAATAACCTCAGATATGCAGATGACACCACCCTTATGGCAGAAAGTGAAGAGGAACTCAAAAGCCTCTTGATGAAAGTGAAAGTGGAGAGTGAAAAGGTTGGCTTAAAGCTCAACATTCAGAAAATGAAGATCATGGCATCTGGTCCCATCACTACATGGGAAATAGATGGAGAAACAGTGGAAACAGTGTCAGACTTGATTTTTCTGGGCTCCAAAATCACTGCAGATGGTGACTGCAGCCATGAAATTAAAAGACGCTTACTCCTTGGAAGGAAAGTTATGACCAACCTAGATAGCATATTCAAAAGCAGAGACATCACTTTGCCAACAAAGGTTCGCCTAGTCAAGGCTATGGTCTTTCCTGTGGTCATGTATGGATGTGAGAGCTGGACTGTGAAGAAGGCTGAGCGCCGAAGAATTGATGCTTTTGAACTGTGGTGTTGGAGAAGACTCTTGAGAGTCCCTTGGACTGCAAGAAGATCCAACCAGTCCATTCTGAAGGAGATCAACCCTGGGATTTCTTTGGAAGGAATGATGCTAAAGCTGAAACTCCAGTATTTCAGCCACCTCATGCGAAGAGTTGACTCATTGGAGAAGACTCTGATGCTGGGAGGGATTGGGGGCAGGAGGAGAAGGGGACGACAGAGGATGAGATGGCTGGATGGCATCACTGACTCAATGAATGTGAGTCTGAGTGACCTCTGGGAGTTGGTGATGGACAGGGAGGCCTGGCGTGCTGCGGTTCATGGGGTCGCAAAGAGTCGGACACAACTGAGCGACTGATCTGATCTGATCTGATCTGAATAAACAATACAGGCTTGTGAAATGGTATATGCAGACTGAATAACAAAGGAGCAATTTTCTGCCATTTATTTGGATCCAATCACTCTGAAGAAAATGTACGTTTTTTCCTTTTCCTAGAAATGTAGGTTAAATTAATGGCAAATTTTTTCACTTCTGGAGCCACTATTTACTTCTCATGTTGAATTCCCAGGAACTCTCATCATGTCTCATTAAAATACATGCACTTCCTTTTCTATCAGTAAGAATGCCTGGGTTAAAACTAAACATACTATCAACATGATCCACACAATGTGACTCTCTTGACTAAATTCATCAAACGATAAAACTATATCCAGGTGAGTGAGAAAAATATCCAGTCCTCACCATCAAAGAAGTAAAATACTATGCATATTAAAATGATCTATTATTAAAACTTACCACACAGAGAAATTAAGCTCTTTGGTACATTTGTTTCTTGGCTTTTCCCTATAAAATTATTACATGTACACACATACATACATACACATACCCATATGGTATGGCGGCAAACCTGCCATTATTCTACATATAATGTTCCAACAATAACTACTTAAGAAAGCTTGAGTTTGATGTTCATAATTTGCTGTTGAATCAAGATGTTAAAAGTCTGTGTTCAAACATGTACAAAAACACTAAAGGTAACAGTACTTAATGGTGAGAAACTTGGAAGTTTCTCCCCTAACACCAGGAACTGGGCAAGAATGTCTTTCCCCATCACTCCTTTCTATCATTGGACTAGAAGTCCTAGCTAATGCAAAAAGACAAGAAAAGGAAATAAAAGGCATACTTCTGGGAAGGGAGAAATAAATCTGTCTTCATAGATGACATAATTATCTATGTGAAACATCTGAAAGATTCAACAAAAAACTATTAGAATTTACAAGTCATTATAGCAAAGTTGCAGGATTCAGGCTTAATACACGAAAGTTAATCACTATCCTATTTACCAGCAATGAACAAGTGGAATATTTACATTAGAAACCTACACATGAAATACACGTACTTCTAACAAAATATGTAAAATCTCTGATGAAACTCAACAAAGAACTAAAGAATAGAGAGATATTCCATTCCATATGTATGGAAAGGAAAATTCAGTATTGTCAAGATGTCAGTTCTTTCCAACTTGATCTGTACTGTATGGTATTGCAAACTATACTCAATATTTTTTAATAATCTATAAGGGAAAGAATCTGAAAATTACACATATATATGATACACACATATATATATATTACACATATATATGTTATACATGTATAGTGATATACATGTATATACGTATGACTGAATTACTTTGCTGTATTCTTGAAACTAACAACACTGTAAATCAACTACACTTCAATACAAAGCAATTAAAATGACAACAACAAGATAGCATTCTGCAGCTATTAGAATGGCTAAAATTCAAAACATTGACAACATCAAATGCTGGTGAGGATTTAGATCAACCAGAACTCTCATTCATTGCTAGTAAAAATGCAAACTGGTACTTTGGAAGAAGTTTCACAGTTCACAGAAAATTAAAGATACTCTAGAGACATGATTCAGCCATCATGCTTAGTGATTACCAAAAGGAGCTGAAAATTTATGTCCACACAAAAGCCTGTATAAGGATATCAATAACAGTTTCATTCATAATTGCCAAAACTTGGAGGCAATCAAGATATCTTTCAGTAGGCGAACAAATCAACTGGGGTACATCCAGACAATGGAATATTACTCAGCATTAAAAAATGGGTTATGGAGCCATGAAAAGATATGGAGGGCCCTTAAATGCCTACTACTAGTAAAATAAAGACAATTTGAAACGGCTATACATACTGCATGATTCCAGCTATATGACATTCCAGAAATGGAAAAAATTAAGGAGACAGTAAAAGGGTCAGTGGTTGCCAGGAGTCAGGGAGGGGACAAGGACGAATACGCAGAGCACAGAGGATTTTCAGGCACTGAAACTGCTCTGCATAATACTATACAGGGGGATACATGTCATTATATTCTTCTCAAAACCCACAGAATGTACAACACCGGGAGTGAACCCTAATGGACTCTGAGTGATGATTATCAACGTAGGTTCATCAGTGGTAACAAATGAACCACTCTGGTGGGGGATTGTGTATTATCCTTGGTGACAGCAGGGGGGACATGGGAAATCTCTGTACCTCTGGCTCTACTTTGCTGTGAATCTGAAACAGTTCCACAAAACAGAGACTATGAAAAGAAGGAATCCTAGAACCTACTCCCTCCATCCCTGTGTTCATGATGTCAGTCATGTACAGATCTGAAAGTTGGATCATAAAGAAGGCTGAGCATCCAAGAATTGATGCTTTCAAACTGTGGTGTTGGAGAAGACTCTTGAGAGTCCCTTGGACTGCAAGGAGATTACACCAGTCAACCCTAAAAGAAATCAACCCTGAATATTCATTGGAAGGACTGATGCTGAAGCTGAAACTCCAATACTTTGGCCACGTGGTGCAAAGAGCCGACTCATTAGAAAAGACCCTCATGTCACGAAAGATTGAAGGCAGAAGGAGAAGGGGGACGACAGAGGACGAGATGGTTGGATGGCATCACCTACTCAATGCATGTGAGTTTGAGCAAACCCTAGAAGATGGTCAAGGACAGGGAAGCCTGGCATGCTGCAGTCCATGGGGTCACAAAGAGTCGGACACGACTGAGTGATTGAACAAAACAAACAAATGATGTCAGATTTATAAAGAGGGTTCCTTTCACAGGAGCCATGGGAGCTCCCACGCATCCTGAGATTGTGCCGGAAGGTGAAGCAAGTCCCTGCCACCACAGTGTGGAATTGATCATTCCACTCTAGGAGCATAAAGCAGGTCCCGTGGATGCCACCTGCCCCAGTGTGCACTAGCATCCATATGCTGCACAGCCCTCACCCACCCCACAGCTGGGAGTCCTGCTCGGATGTGGGGCAGTTACAAGGCCTCATCATTTAAACCTGAGTCATAGTCTTGGCTTCAGGTTGCAATCACCTAGAAGCTTCCAAAAACAGCCTGAGAACTTGCTCCAGAGATCCTGATTTACTCACTGTGGGGTGTGGTGTGGGCATTGGGACTTTTAGAATCAGGTGATTCTAATTTTCAGCAGGGCTAAGAACCACCAATTTGGAAGCTGATTTAAAGATGCTCACTCATCCATCAACCATGAAACTTGCCTGGAAGCAAAGCATAAACTGCTTATTTCAGCATTTGGACCCATGATTGTGCTCCTTAGAAATGCTGGCGACAAATACTCATTTGCATACTAATGAAAATAACTGGCTTTTATAATGAAGACGAGTGGAAGCAGTGTTTGGATGGAACTCAATTTTTCCTGTTCAGAATGCTGACAGGGCAGCAGCTGGCATACACTTGACAGTTATTAAATGTTTTTATTTTTTGAGCAATTTAGTTTTAATTGGAGCTTTTGCATCTGTTACGTATCCTATTTAGAAAAGTTTCTTTAAACTAGTTGAATAATAACTACTTTGCCCTTTTCCTGTATCAAATTATTAAAAATTGAAGAAACATAATTATAATCATGTAATTCACCAATATGCACATTTAGGGGAAGAAAACAAGTTCCCGGCCATTTTCAACTTCCTATCCTCAAAACATGAACACATCTTTCAATAGTGAAATAACACTGATGTGCTCTAGAAAAGAGGTTTTATCCAGGCACACAAAGAAAGGGTTAAAGCAAAGATTAGCCAGCTCTCTGCCTGTGACTGCTATGGGGTGGGAGGGAAGAAGGGGAAATTCTACCTCTAAATGGATCTTTCTCCCCCTTTTCTGAGCTGGGAGACAGGCCATGACCCCCAGCACACCTACACTACCAACAAGAAAATCACAACAACCTGTTCACAAAGCAGACTTTGACAATAAAATCCCTTTAACTCATGAGCTTGGCTTCTGCCATTGCCTGCATCTATTTTTCTACAGGTATTCAGCAGGTTTCTACTGATTGTTTCTTCAATGCTTTCCAGCTACATACAGAGAAAAAGGGAGCACGTGTGCATGCACAAACACACATAGACACACTGGAAAAGGGTGAAATTTGTGTATGTTATTTTGTAATATTTTCAGTGAAGACATGTATTATGTGTTCTTTTTTGAGGCAGATAATTCAATCTAAATAATTTCAAGGACAGTGTGATTCAGTGATTTCTTAGTCACATTGCAAGTTGATAATGTGAAATCAATCAGGTTGATTTCTAAAATTTTCTTCTCATTAAAATCTGGATTGATTCTGGGAAGTCTGTTTACGGGACTCAGGTTTGTAGGGGATCAGCGGGCTGCTATAAAGAACACAGCCTGGAAGCAGGGCAGGTAAGAAACAGAGAAATAAGCCAGGAGGTAACTGACAAAGTCCAGGTATGAGAGGAGGATGTTATTACAACCTAGGGAGGTAGCAGTAATGATGGAAAGATACAAATAGGTTTCAGACACATTTTGAAGAATCTCTGACACTTAAAATGATTTAATATCTAAATTATTTTTATCTTCAAATTATGTTAAGTAAACAAAAAATAATACATGGGATGCAGAAAATCAAAGTATGCTATCATTTTCTATAAAAAAAATATGCATTTCCTTGCTTATGTATTAACAAATGTACCTACAGGATTCAGAAGAAATGAATACCGTCAATTGCATCTGGAGAGAACAATTAGGCGGTAGTGAAACAATAGTCAGGGGGTGACTCTTCTTTGTATATACTTTTGTGTCTTTTGAACTTTGTAAATATATTACCTGTTCAAAAATTTCTTTTAACTTTTAAAAGAAAGAGGAAGATAATAGTAAAACATTACCAATTTTGAAAAAATCTCATCTGTATCATTTTCTACACCTCCACCAAAACTCAACTGGTATCCCAATAAAAACCCAATAAAATTCAGACTTAGTATCTAAAACTCTTCACTTCCTCAACAGAACAAATACTGGCCACAGTAAATATAGCAGGTTTATGGCCTAACAGTAAAATCAACAAAGCTTCCCTAGTTCGGTGTTAAACAAAAAACTTGGCCTAAGGGAATCAAATGGAAAAACATAAAATTCTGGGTGGCCAGAAAAATTAAAGTATGTTCATTTTTAGGTCTGTGTAAAATGATACACATACAAGATAATCTAAACCCTAAAAAGATATCTGACTATGAACTGTTATAATAGTAATTGTAAATTAGAGATCTAGGAGTTCCCAACTACTGTTCCCTGAAGATATTGACCCCATGATCTAAGGAGAAAGTGACCAGGGAAGCACTGAACAGCACAGAAAGAATACTAGATAAAACACTGAAAGTAGCACGTATACTGAAAACCATCCTAGTAGAAAGCTGTAGTCCATTCAGCCATACAGGGTGTTAATGCCCAAGAGAGAAAGACAAAATCTACATATAATCACTGTTTCAGAAAGGAAAAAAGAAAGAATTTGAGAATGCACAATAATATTCTTTCTTTTTGGCAACAAAAAATAAAGATGAGAACAATTTACAGAAATCACCCAGTCATCTTTCCCCCAATACCCTTCAGTGCTCCCAGAGACCTTGGCTTGAGCACCTTTTGTATAATAAGGATGGTCAGCTTGCTCCATGTATCTAGTTTTACATGTAGTTGGAAGAAATACACTACATTGTTGTTGGAATATTCAAATTCCTTTTTTGGGGGCTGTGCCCCCGTGGCCTTGGGGGGCACAGTTCTTTGACCAGGAATTGAACCTACAGCCCTGCATTGGAAGCATGGTGTCGTAACCACTGAACCACCAGGAAAGTCCCTCAAATTCCTTTTTAAAATCCTTCTTTATATAAGTACAAAATCTTCTTTAACTTCTACTTTTTATTTCTCCTTCCACTCTCCTAAACCTGCACTGAAAAAAATTCTTCTTCCTCTAAAAGCCTACAGACATTTAAGAACAAATCCGGTCTCATCACTTCATGGGAAATAGATGGGGAAACAGTGGAAACAGTGTCAGACTTTACTTTTTTGGGCTCCAAAATCACTGCAGATGGTGACTGCAGCCATGAAATTAAAAGACGCTTACTCCTTGGAAGGAAAGTTATGACCAACCCAGATAGCATATTCAAAAGCAGAGACATTACTTTGCCAACAAAGGTCCGTCTAGTCAAGGCTATGGTTTTTCCAGTAGTCATGTATGGACGTGAGAGTTGGACTGTGAAGAAGGCTGAGCACTGAAGAATTGATGCTTTTGAACTGTGGTGTTGGAGAAGACTCTTGAGAGTCCCTTGGACTGCAAGGAGATCCAACCAGTCCATCCTGAAGGAGATCAGCCCTGGGATTTCTTTGGAGGGAATGATGCTGAAGCTGAAAGTCCAGTACTTTGGCCACCTCATGTGAAGAGTTGACTCATTGGAAAAGACTCTGATGCTGGGAGGGATTGGGGGCAGGAGGAGAAGGGGACGCCAGAGGATGAGATGGCTGGATGCCATCACTGACTCGATGGAAGTTGAGTCTGAGTGAACTTCGGGAGTTGGTGATCGACAGGGAGGCATGGCGTGCTGCAATGCATGGGGCCCCAAAGAGTCAGACACGACTGAGTGACTGAACTGAACTGATCTTGACATCTCTGACTTTTTTTTTTTCCTCCAGGTTACACACATCTCTAGTCCCTTCAGGCAACAACAGGATTTCCACTTGTTCACATGCCTGCTCTCTGGCCTTACTTTGACCAAGGAATGTATAAGCAGCCAATGACCAATAAAAGGGTTTTCCAGGGTGAAATGAGATAGAACTACTTTTCAAAATGTAACTCCTAGTGGAACTTACAGAACTGATCAAGATAGTACGTGCTGAAAATGTATGACAAAGGCTGAGAAACTGTGTGTGTGTTTAAATTAATAGATCATAAGTGTTTTTCATAAGATTGGGGGATTAAAGACAATAAAATGGAAAGTAAGTGGGAGGTTCCAAAGTAAAAATAGTGAGTGCAGTCCAGGGATCTCAAATTTAATGTGCACATGAATCATTAGATCTTATTAAAAAAAAAAAAAAACACAAACAGATTCTGATTCAGTCATGGGTGGAGGAAGTGATGAGATTCTTGTCTTTAACAAGCCCCCAGATGATGCCCAGGCTGCTGGTCCAGGGACCACCCTTTGAAGCAACAGCCATATTGTAAATCCATAAACAGGATATAGGGGATGTTTTAGTATAAAATGAAACAAACTTGATCAAATGTGGCAAATACTGCTCTACCAAACAAAATAAAAAACAACTCAGGTCTATTGGATATATGGTAGACCAAAAGGGTCAATAACATCGACTACCATGATCTAAGAGAGATATTTCAAAATGCCAAGTTTCTGAAAGAAGCACATTTCCATCTTCTGTCCCAAAGTGAGAAAATCTAAGAAACCAGTACTCCTTTTCTGTTTTTGTGGCTGTGCCATAGGGCACATAGGATATTAGTTCCCCAACCAGTTAGTCAGTTAGTTCCACTTGCAATTGGAAGTGTGAAGTCTTAACCACTGGTATTCCTTGAGTCATGTGTCATGCTATGGATGCACACAGGCAGGGTAGTGTATGCGATGTCATCCTTCCCATATCCTTACCCAAATGTCTTTATCCCACTTTTTTGCATCAGACGTGAAGATCTTGGCTGACAAGATCTTTCTTTCTGAAATGTGTTCAGATAAAGGAGGCACTTGGAAAAATCTTAATAACTATCCATACGAATCCCAAATATGCCTATTTATGTGTGCTTGCACAAATATGTACTTATTCAGAAAAAAACAGTTGAAAGAATTTTTCTTTGAAAAACGGGGAGGGGTTCTTTACAAAACATGCAAAGAAAAGACATAGGGCAAACAAAATCTAAGAAAATGTATTAAAGATTACATGATGTCATTAAGATAGTGGGGGGTGGTATTTTGTTTTGTTTTGTGTTAGAATAATGGTGAAATTAAATTCCAGAACTTAACACTTGGAATAGTACAATTTAAAAAATACCTTTGAAATCAAGAATCTAAAACTAAAGGCAAATTTAATAAAGTTAAAAGCTGAAGTAGACATTTTATAGAAACTGTGATTTAAAAAAAGAGAGAACTACTTCCAAGGAAAAGGTATAGAATACTTTAAAACAACTTTAAATACACCAACAACAATTAAGGCTCTTGGGTACCTGCATGTGTGTGTGTGTGTGTGTGTGTGTGTGTGTGTGTGTGTGCCCGCGCGCTCAGATGCTGTCACGTCTGACTCTTTGACCCCATGGACTGTTGCCTGCCAGGCTCCTCTGTCCATGGGATTCTCCCAGTAAGAATACTGGAGTGGGTTACCATTTTCTCCTCCAGGTGATCTTCCTGACCCAGGGATCAATCTGCATCTCTTACATTGTCTCCTGAATTGACAGGCAGATTCTTTACCATAAGCACTTCCTGGGAAGCCAGGTATGTACACATATATACATTTATATATAATTAAGAAAGAAAAATTAGGCCAGGGAAGGGGCTTCTTCAGTATCTTTCTTATATAGTTATAGGCAAATTATTGATCTTAGTTAAGAAATAAAAGTGGAACAATAAAGAAAATTATATAATATGCTTGAAAAGTTGTAAAAAAAAAATTATGACAATAACTACTGGGGGCCCAATAAGATACTTCTGTTAAGATGACCAGTGAAGATGCAATCACTCCATGATGGTTGTCTAATATTAACCTAAACTTTAATATCTCAGGACCATTTCCATACCCATAGCTAGATGATCTTTTTCAGCACCTACAGAATGCTCACTCATCTTCCAAAAGGTTGAACTCAAAAGTGACCTCCTATTAGATCTTCTGTCATCCACAGCACAAAGTCTAGTTTGCAATTACCATGAATCTGTCATTTATTTATCAGTCTTGTCCAACAGGATGTGCTCTTCCACCATAGGAGTCTAATTCATCAGCTTCATATAAGCCTATGTGAATGTCTATTGAGTGACCAAGTGATCTAGTGAATAGGGCTGGAAGCCAGAAGCCAGAAATGAAGAGGGCTCGTGGGGGTTGTACTTTGCAGCAAATCTCCATCCAGAGTTTAAAGAGCTGCCCAATCGGCTCACGGTGAGCAGCTACATAGGTGAACCACTTATTGGTGCACCATTCAAAGCCAGTCTCTTCCAACTTATCAACATGCAAATGACCATCATTACACAAATGCTCCTACATCAACACACTCACCAAAGCTGACATAAGAGACAAAGTGTGATCACTCTCCCTCCTTACCCCATTGATTCTGGGTCACAGTCACAGTCCCCAGTCATTCCATTTTTTCATTAGCCAGTACAGAATGGTTCAAAAACACCTCCTACTATCCTCTGAGAGACAAAACATCTCTTCTTATACAGTTTGGTGTCTCTAAGAACTGTTGGACTGCAAGGAGATCCAACCAGTCCATTCTGAAGGAGATCAGTCCTGGGATTTCTTTGGAAGGAATGATGCTAAAGCTGAAACTCCAGTATTTTGGCCACCTCATGCGAAGAGTTGACTCATTGGAGAAGACTCTGATGCTGGGAGGGATTGGGGGCAGGAGGAGAAGGGGACGACAGAGGATGAGATGGCTGGATGGCATCACTGACTCGATGGATGTGAGTCTGAGTGACCTCCGGGAGTTGGTGATGGACAGGGAGGCCTGGGGTGCTGCAGTTCATGGGGTCGCAAAGAGTCGGACACCACTGAGCGACTAATCTGATCTGATCTGAAGAACTATTGAGGACCAATAGTTCTCCTTAATGATGAAGGGATGGGTTGTTAAGAGTTTATAGTGCATCAAAGTATTTATGTTGTCAAAAATAACTTGTCACATTATCCCCTCAACAAGACCACCTGGAATCTTTAGGTACATTTAGAACATATTACTCTTAAAAGGTATTTCTGAATCTTTTTTTCTTTGGGGCTTTTTTTTCTTCCCAATTTATCTTTGATTTTAATTGCTGGGTCTTAAACTAAAGCTATCATCACACACATTTCATTTTCCACCCTCTTCAATTAGGTAGTTCTCAGTCCTTGTCCAGCACTATGTTTACACACTTGTCTCCTGCTTCTAAAGATCAACTGCTAAATACAAAGCTTTCCACGAATTTCACTTAGTATTTCAGGGATGTTAAAAATTCTGGATCTTCTGATATAACTTAAAAATTTTGTTTGTCAGAATGACTAAACAAAGAACTTGTTCCTCTCTTTGGGGACCTCGTTAGGTCGTTTTCTCATGACTTCTAACTCCAGTGAGTGCATTTCTTTTTCTCTTTTTCTCCCTCCCTCTTCTCCACTGCTTAATCCTTCCAGAGCAGCATTCTTTTGCTCTAATTAGAGTACTCTTCAGAAATCTACTCATCATCTCTGCTTCTCCTTGCGCTCTGGCTGCTCTTTTGGTTTGCGATTTTACCAACTCCATTTTGGATGAGGTCACCAAAAGACCTGCCATCCTGCATCTTCCCATCCACATTAAGCTTTTATTTGGGGATTACAGTAATATCATTCTGCAGTTTAAATCATAGATTAGTGAAAAGAAGTGAATTCCAGATTGCATTACTATAGCCCATGGGAATTTGGGAGAGGCAGAGTTTACTAGCACGAAAGAAACACAGACACAAACCACTAACAGGATGTTAAATATAGTTATGAGGACTTTGGCCAAATATAGTAATATTTTCACAAAGAAATGTACTGGTAGATAATGATCTACTTATTTCTTCCTTTTATCCAGCCAACATAAAAATACCAAAATGCCTCTACTGTAGAAGTCTGCTGGCAGTTGTAGCCTGCAGGTGCCGAATTAAACAATCCTTCCTCACCCTACTCAACAACCAATTTAAAACAGCAATGGTTTAAAAAGGTGACCTCAGCCTAGAAAGGCTGTGAACACTGCTTGGGAAGTAGATAGCATTTTGTCACAGTTCTTGTTTTCTGGCTCGAAGTACTGTTTCCCAACCCAGGCTGCTAAAGAAGGGATGTGGTTATACAGAAAGTAGATTCAGGCTTGCATTCTTGTCATCCAACCCACCAAACATGTACAATATCAAAAACACACTGACTTAAAAGAAAAAGCTAAGCCACTCCTACTTTCAGAAGGTTACCACCCTAGAAATAAAAGTGAACCTTTAGTTTGATTATGCCTTGATGGCATCCCCAGGACCATGTTACTCAATTGGGTTCTAGTTCAATTTATTTTTTTCTTTTAAATTTATTTTATTGAAATATAATTGACTTACAGTGTTGCATTAATCTCTCCCTATAACAAGGTGATTAAGATATATGCATATACATTCTTTTTCATATTCTTTTCCATTACAGTTTATCATACGATATTGAATACAGTTTCTTGTGCTATACATTAGGTCCTTGTTTATCCATTCTACATGTAATAGTTTATATTCATAAATTGAGCTCTAGCTCAATTTATGAAAACAACTCTAGTATTATTTTAAAGTCATCTTGGGTGGTGGTCCCCCCATCAGGAGGAAAGGAACATATGTATACTTATGGCCACATCATATCATTGTAGGGCAGAAAACAACACAACATTGTAAAACAATTATCCTATTAAAAACAAAAAAATTTTAAGTCTTCTTTATTTACTTTTAGTTCAACTTTTTCAGTGTGTTTCAGACCTTCCAAGAAAGGTTTACACTTTCATTCTCTGCCTCCCTTCATCCCTCTCTCTCCTCTTCCCTCTCTCCCTCATTAATTCAAATATTCCAGTTTTTTAACACCTATCATGCCCCATGAGATGATTAAGCTACTAGGATGTCAAAGGGGTACAGTCTGGAGAGGGAGGAGGCCAATCAATTGCAATTCACATCAATAAAGGTTATGTGCTAGGGAGCTGTGGGTGGGAGAGTATGTGGATTACAGATGACATTTCAGCTGCATTCTGCAGTGTGGTTTCACCAAAGAAACAAGAGGAAGGCCTCTCTAGACAGAGGAAATAATGCAAAGGTATAGCGCTATGAAAGGGGAAAAGCTCAGCATGGCTGGGACATTGGCTGGATGGAGGCAGAGGCCAGGCAGAGTTTTAAGGGTTCAAGGATCAGAGTTCAAGTCCAGTGTAGGGTTGGAAGGTGGGCTCTGCCCCGTCTCCTGAGACATGCCCCCTCCCCAGATCTCTGCATGGTTCCTTCACATCCATCAGGCTCTGTCTCAGTACCACCTGTTCACGATTCTTACCCCTGCATCTACCGTTCCTGGCTCCAGTCCACCTCTGCCCTGTGCTATTTTTACTTCATGGTATTTATCCAGGGGCTTCCCTAATAGCTCAGTTCGTAAAGAATCCACTTTACAGAATCTATTTTAAAGAATCCACTTTACAGAATCCACTTTAACGAATCTATTACCAGTTGGTAATAGAATCCCTGGTTCTATTCCTGGGTCGGGAAGATCCCCTGGAGAATGGATAGGCTACCCACTCCAGTATTACTGGGCTTCTCTTGTGACTCAGCTGGTAAAGAATCCACCTGCAATGCAGGAGACCTGGGTTCAATCCCTAGGTTGGGAAGATCCCCCAGAGAAGGGAAAGGCTACCCACTCCACTATTCTAGCCTGGAGAATTCTGGTCGAAAAGAGTCGGACACAACCAAGAGACTTTCACTTTCACTTTTCATCTACCCCAGCGCAGTCAGAATTTGTTTACCTGTCTGCTTGTTTACATTTTCTTAAGACACACTGCTGCTGCTGCTGCTGCTAAGTCGCTTCAGTCGTGTCCGACTCTGTGCGACCCCATAGACGGAAGCTCACCAGGCTCCCCTGTCCCTGGGATTCTCCAGGCAAGAACACTGGAGTGGGTTGCCATTTCCTTCTCCAGTGCATGAAAGTGAAAAGTGAGAGTGAAGTCGCTCAGTCGTGTCCGACTCTTAGCGACCCAATGGACTGGAGCCTACCGGGCTCCTCCGTCCATGGGACTTTCCAGGCAAAAGTACTGGGGTGGGGTGCCATTGCCTTCCCCGCACTGCAGAACTACAAATGCTATATAAAAGAATGCTTACATTTCAAATATTTTTTTCATATGTGGGAAGTTTGCATTTAAATAAATCAGAGTCATCAACATAAAAGAGTAAAAGAGGTCTTTATGCTTTTTTCTCTTGTGAACACTGAATTTTCTACCATTCCTTCCTGTGAAATTATATACGAACCCAGCGCTGGGCAGTTATATGAACTACAGCAGGGCTGTATGGCTTTCTGCATCCATAGAGGCTGGCTGTAGGCACTCAGATGAATGGATGAATAAAGGGGCAAGAAATCAAAGATGACACTGAAGTGTACAATCTGAGTGACTGGAGAGAAAATATCACCACCAATAAGCAAAGGAACACAGGTTTCAGACAGAAGATGATGGCATCAATTTGGGGCCAAAAGAGATATCCATTCAGTAGATTTTGGGATGCATGGAAATGGAGCTAAGGAGGGAAGAATGGGCTGCAAACATAAACTTGAAAGTTAACAGCACAGCTAAGTCAGAGAACAGTGAAATGATCTTTTTGGATGTCTGTCTTTACCAATAGACTATTAGCTCTTTAAGGGTTATATGAACTCCATGTTCTGCTGCTGTAAACTGAACATTTATATCCCTTCCCCAGTTCATACATTGAAACTGAATCCCCAAAGAGATAGGATTTGGAGAATGAATCTTTGAGAGGTGATTAGGTCCTAAAGATGGATCCTTCATGAATGGGATTAGCACCCTAACCAGAGAGACCTCACAGAGTTCCCTCACCTCTTAAACCATGTGAGGACAGCCATTCACGAACCAGGAAGCAGGCCCTCACCAGAAACCAAATCTTCCAATGCCTAGATCTTGGACTTCCACCCTCCAAAACTGTGAGTAGCAAAAGTTTGTTGTTAAGCCATCTGCTGCTGCTGCTGCTAAGTCGCTTCAGTCGTGTCTGACTCTGTGCAACCCCAAAGACAGCAGCCCACCAGGCTCCTCCGTCCCTGGGATTCTCAAGGCAAGAACACTGGAGTGGGTTGCCATTTCCTTCTCCAATGCATGAAAGTGAAAAGTGTAAGTGAAGTCGCTCAGTCGTGTCCGACTCTTAGCGACCCCATGGACTGCAGCCTACCAGGCTCCTCTGTCCACGGGATTTTCCAGGCAAGAGTACTGGGGTGGGGTGCCATTGCCTTCCCCGGTTAAGCCATCTAGTCCGCCTGAACTGACTGACACCAGCCTTTCATCCCAGGTGCCCTAAGTAACGGAGAGCAGCGCGGGAAGGCAGAGGGGCTGGTCAGCCTCATGTACTTTCTTGCTGAGGAGAAAGAAGACAGAAGGCCGTATTATTTGATGCTTGAAGTCTCTGTGGATTCATCAGAAGAAATGAATTTCGAATAGATGATGAGGGAAAGACAACCATAAGAGGTGAAGAACATGAGTCAGAGAGCAGAGATTACTTTTTCAAGGATTTTAAAAATCCTTGAGATGCGTCAGCCTCATGAGCGCTAATGACCCAGTACACGGATAAGGTCTCTTTTTCCTCTTCCAACTTGTCCCAAACATGATTCCAGGAGACTCTTTCTCAAGTGTATTGGGTACATGGGCTTTTCCTTCAGATCCACTCTAGGCCTTGAAGCAAAGCTCCTTTCTGCTCCTCCAGCATCTTCATGGACTTCCATCCAACCAGGGTTGAGACCTGAGGAAACTCAGGTTTCAGTGCTGTAGTAGAAACCGACAGGAAGACTCTTTGACCTGCTTTGGTTCTACATCATTCAAGCCACCTAGTCCAGAGAAGGAGATCTTCAAGGACTCCAACTTAGCTCATCACTTTTACATTAGGGCCCAGGGCCAGGGCCCCATGCAATAGTCAAGAGATGCTTTGCCCTGGTGTTATTTTCTGCCCAGATAGCTACCTCTGGAACCTCTCAGGAAAATAATAATAATAATTTAATAAAATAATCCTTCCAGGGCAAGACTGTGGTATTCCTTAATACCAGCCAAATACAACTTTAACAGCATTTCAATCTCAATACAGCTTATAGAAAGAGAGTCAGGGCTGGCTGCACGGAGAAAAAAGGTCAAGGGAGCTATCTGAATATTGGGAAGCATGAACTATTATAAGAATCATCTGTGTTATCAGATAGCACCACAGATCCATACATGTTCAAATACTGTTAACAAGATTCCCTTTTGATCTATGTTTACCCTATTAGAAAGATTAAAAGTTGATCAGACATATTCATCAGAGAACTCATTCTGTAGATTTTAGAGACTTCTTTTCATACCTCAAAACATCTAAATACATTTTAGATAGAAAATAAAGAACATAAAAATAAAACCATTTAATGTGGTAGTCATGAGTATTAAAATACTAGTACTAAAGTAATAGTCTTTGTGTAAATAATTAAAGCCTATTTTAATACAGGGACCCAATGCAAGACTACTGTTTAAATATTTTAGTATATTAGGTTCTTTAGCAATTTAGGAGCAAACACTATTTTGATTTTACTTTCAGTTCAATGCACTGTAAATTACTGTCCTTATATCATACTAAAATTTAAAATTAAAAAATCTTCATGCATTTTAAAAGTTAGCTTCCTTACTCCTGAAAAGTTTATTCTTACATAACATTTTAAAGCATTCCAAAGAAAATCAGTACATAATAAAGCTTTGGAGTCTTTCAGTCACTTTTATTATTTTGATTAATTTTTGTCTTTTATGATGTTTTAATAAAAGTCTTATAACTTTACATAATGAAAACTGAACCAAAATAAAAATAGTCTCTGAATTTATGCTGCACTTACAGCTCTCTAAGACATTATTCCAGGACTCTAAACTATTACTATGACAAATAATATCTTTTGCTTCCCATTAATAAAACATGAGCTCTGCCCACCCTCCCTCCATCTTCAAGTGGTATATCAAATAATTTTTGTAGTTAGGGCAGTCAGTCCAGAACCGTAGATTTTTGGAAGCAAAACATTTTTACCTCTCCCTTATCTGAGCTTTAGAAAAATCAATAAAATACAGACAAACCAGTAGGAAGAAACTGGCAAATTAATAAGTGGAGGCTTTGTTTATACTTTAGTAATTTACAAGTCATCAATTATTAGGTTTAAGTGTATTCCGCCTTGATTAAAACTGTTAGTCCCACTGAGAAAATAAAAATGTTTTGAGTTTTTGCACATCTTACATTCACAGTAGGAATCCTGGTTTTTGTCCATGTTTCTATGTGCCAAACCTTTATTAAGTAGAGGCTTTTGAAAGTAAATTGGTCTCTGTTCAGCCTTATTTACTTGTTCATGCAATGAATATTTATTGAATAAGTATTGTACAGAAGGTGCCAAATCATAGCCACAATGATGAATAAGAAGTTGATTTACAAATGTGCACTATTTCCCACTACTGTTGATAGGCAAGAATCAGTAACAAAAATCTGTGCTATAATCCAAGAATAACAAGCTCCTGAGAAGGTCTTTAAAGAAGAAAGCTTCCTTAAAAAACAATTACACTAAAACTATACATAAAGTATAAGCTGGAGGATGTAAAAGACCACCCATACACAAACTATCCCTCATCTTTAAAGAACAGGCTGTGTTTACTACGATCATGAGGAAAGTCCGTAGAATTTTAAAGGGGAAATGAAAATAAGCTAAAACAACATTCTACACGTGTTTTAAGTTACTGAGGCAGGGAATGGGTTTTCGAAAGCCTTTACGTAGTTGTCTCTATCTGTGCAAAGTGAAAGCATTAGTTGTGTCTGACTCTTTGGGACTCCATGGACAGTAGCCAGCCAGGCTCCTCTGTCCATGGGATTCTCCAGGCAAGAATACTAGAGTGGGTTGTCATTCCTTTCTCCAGGGGATCTTCCTGACCCAAGGATCAAACGCAGGTCTCCTGCATTGCAAGCAGATTCTTTACCATCTGAGCCTCTAGGGTAACCACTGTCTACATGTTCCAAATAAATGCAGTAAGCCAGGAGAGGAGACTGCAGTCACTAACTTGAATCCTGCCCTGACAGGCAGGATAGAAACCACGTGGGGCGAGTCAATCAGTTCTCTGTCAACACGTGGTAGAGTGATACGGAATTTTTAAAATGTACCCCGTTGGGATATTCCAACTGCCATCAGATGGCAAGAACTTCTCTAGCCTAACAGCAAAGTATAGTCAGCGTCGATCACATATCTAACTGTCATCAGCCTGTGTGTGTGAGTACTAAGTTGCTTCAGTCACATACAATTCTTTTTTGATGCTATGGACTATAGCCTACCAAGCTCCTCTGTCCATGGGATTCTCCAAGTAAGAATACTGGAGTGGGTAGCCATGCCCTTCTCCAGGGGATATTCGCAACCCAAGGATCAAACTGACCCAGTGATCAAACCCACATCACTTACGTCTCCTGAACTGGCAGGCAGGTTCTTTACACTAATGCCACCTGGAAAGTGTCACCAGTCTAGATTTTTTTTTTTTTTACTTTCAAAAACAATAAAGGCCTTAAAGGCAGTTAAGACTAGTAAATCCTATATTAAATGCTATTGTGCATATTAATCAGCTTTTCTTTTTAGCCACAAGCATCAACTATTAATAGAACAAAAGGTAAAAGATTTTCTGAATAAAGTGCTTCCATAAGATATTGATTGTGTGACAGTCAAAGTGCTAGTAGCTCAGTCGTGTCTGACTCTTTGCAACTGCATGGACCGTAGCCCACCAGGCTCCTCTGTCCATGGGGATTCTCCAGGCAAGAATACTGAAGTGGGTTGTCATGCCCTCCTCCAGGGGATCTTCCCAATCTAAAGATCGAACTCAGTTCTCCCGCATTGCAAGCAGATTCTTTACCATCTGAGCCACCAGGGAAGCCCCCTTAAGTCAGTATGTTCAACAAATTTAATTTACAGCACTATTTGTTTACCTATGCAAGAAATTCTTATTGAATAGCTATTACAGGTGAACACTAAGGACACAAAAATGAAGAAAACAGACCTCAACCTAACTTATAAAACGAAGTCTTAGGACTTCCCTGGCTGTCCAGTGGTTAAGAGTCCATACTTCCAGTGCAGGGGGTTCAATCTGATCCCTGGTCTGGGGAACTGAGGTTCCACATGCCACAAGGTGCAGCCAAAACAAAAAAACAAACAAACAAACCTAAAAACTAACAGTCTCAAAGGGAGCCCAATCACATTAAGTAGAAGCCAGCAGCTGGCACTGTGAGGAGACAAAAGTTACTAATTGCCTGGGTGGAGACGCTTATTCAATTCAGTCGCTCAGTCATGTCCGACTCTTTGCAACCTCATGAACTGCTGTACGCCAGGCATCCATGTCCTTGACTGACTCCCAGAGCTTGTTCAAACTCACTTCCATCAAGTCAGTGATGCCATCCAACCATCTCATCCTCTGTTGTCCCCTTCTCCTCCTACCTTCGAGCTTTCCCAGCATCAGGGTCTTTTCAATGAGTCAGTTCTTCACATCAGGTGGCCAAAGGATTGGAGCTTCAGCTTCAGCATCAGTCCTTCCAATGAACATTTAGGACTGATTTCCTCTAGAGCAGGCCTAGAGGATGCAAAGGAGTTCCCCAGGAAGGGAAGGAAGTGAATTCCAGGCATGAAAGAGTCTAGGAGAACCAGGTTCCATTTCCCAAATCATTGGGTCTAGCAACTATCATCACAGTAATACCATAGAACTTGAAAGGGAGGAAATTGAACAACAAACAGAAAATGACACTTGTACATGAGAACAGAGAGATCCCTGAGCTTAATTTATAAGAGAAACAGTCCTGAATCTAGGTCCAATCACAGGGCTTGTGAGAGGGACTTGCCGAAGGGGTAGATGGATGCCCAACCTGGGCAAACTCTGCACTCTGTGCTAACAAATTTAGTTTCCTCCTGCCAATGGTCAGGAGCCCTAAGCAAGAAACTGCCTTGTAGAGAAAGCATTTCTTAGCAACTACTCAGCCAGCACCAAAGAAAAGTGATGGAAGATAAGAAAGAGCCCCCAAATAGCCCTCTCGAGAGCAAATGTAGATGGAATGAATACATTTGAGGGATACTGGCTCAGTCAGCAAGTCTACCAAAAATTCAAGATTACTGGTGGCTTCACTCACTAACAATGTGCTAGAAAAAGGAAACAAAATAATGTAAAAATTAACTCTTCAACTTCTTTAAATTTAGAAGCCATGGCCTTAAAGGAAGGCAGGCAAATACTTTTTTTGGTTTCTAATTTAAGCAGAGAATACGGTATGCTTGGATTAAGGGGAAAAAATAAGAAAGAAAAATCTCCACTGTTGGTCCCATCAGAGGAGAGTTGCAACAAAAGAGGCAGGTAGCAAGTGGAGAAGGAAGTTGGTACAGGAAAGAGAACACAGAACCACAGAGCTCCTGACTTTGTCTCATTAACGCCTGGACACATTTTGGTCTACTGAGTGGAAGAACCAATACTTTTTCCAAATATAAACAGTGCATTTGATAGGATACACAGCCAAGAACCATCTGTCAATGTTTGCCCATGACTCTCAGGTGTTCTGTGGGCAAAGATTAGACAGAAAGGTTGGCTCATGCTCCTGACTGGGTCAGCCATCCAGAAATAAGGCAAAGAGTGTGTAAGGCAAGAGGAGGGCTTAGATTAGGAAAAGTACAAACAGAAAAGTCAACTTCTGGTTGAGTTCCTAAGGCCAAGTAGAATTAAACAGGTGAAAAGCAACAAGGGGAATTATTCAAGAGAAAGTACCTCCTGTACTCTACCTATCTCTCTGGAAACTTTGATGCTGGCTGCAAACCTCTCTTGGGATAGGCAAGTTGCCTGCAGATTAAACCAGTCCATGAACCACATGCCTATACCTGCACTCGACCCTCAACGAAGGTCTCTCCCTCCCCTTTCCTATTCCCAGTCTCCTGAGGTCTCTTGATTAGCAGCCAGGCCATTGCTACCACCTGGTCTTCTCTGTGGCCCTAATCCTTCCTTGCCTTTCTTTCTGCACAGCTAAAGGCAGAAAACAACAAATACTGCCCATTCTCAAAGCTGAGATGGGGTGGTGAGTCTAGTGTGCTAATTTGCATAGATTTTTAAAAAGCATCAATCTCTACTTTCCGCATAATGAATCGATTAAGATCTGGAGTCTTGGGAGTTTCTTGGTGGTCCATTGTTTAGGACTCCAGGCTTTCACTGCTGAGGTCATGGGTTTGATCCCTGGTTAGGGAACTAAGATCCCACAAGCCTCACAGTGTGGCCAATGAATGAATAATTAATAAAAAAAGATCTGAGGTCTTAGATGTATAAACAGGATTTTCACAAAATTGTTCATTACCTTGTTCACTTCAAGCAGCAGCCAGGGCAAATCTTTAGCTATCTAGTCTCTATTCAACCATCTAATCCCAATAGACCCAAATATGTGGGGAAAGAGGTCAGCTTTCAGGCAAATGTTCTTCTAGTGGACAGCAAAAAGTCTCAGGACAGTATTTTGACAGCAAATTTTCTACCATGCTTAGCTATAGAGAAGAAAAAAAAAAATCTATAGGGAAAAAAGCATATTCTTGCTGAATCCATTCAAGTACCTTCCATTTTGAGTTCTAATTGCTTCTTTCTCAAAATTCAATGACTCCTTGAGGCTCAGGCCTTGGTTGTCTCCATGACATCACTACTAGATGGAAGTGAAGTAGACAGAGAGCTCCTGATCAGCCGCCTGCACATGTGCACACCCCATGGTGGCAGAAGTACGCCAGGGCAGTCAGACTGTGGTGGATGTTTTCAAGGATGGCCACCATCAATTCCTTACCCCGTGGCCTGCACATGCCCACTTCCCCATTGAGCAAGTCCCCTCCTCTTGAGTCTGTGTTGGTATTATGACTGCTCTGACCAACAAAATGTAGTGAAAGCCCTGAGAATTTTGAGAGTAAAACATACAAGAACTAACCGCTTCCACTTCCTTCTTCTGAGAAACAGTCCCTCTCAGAATGTAAACACCATGTGAGAAGTCCAAGCTGGCCATGTGGAAAGGCCACCAGAGGAGAACTGAGGCTAACGCAGAGAGCCCACACCAGCATCCAAGGATGGAAATGAGCCTTTCTGGGAAACCCTGCCCAGATCAGCCTCCAGATGACTGCAGAACCAACCAACTACATGTGAAACAGAAGAACCACCCAGCGGAACCTAGTCAATGCCTTACCTTGTGTGGGAAAATAACACATTGTTATTAGACGCTACTGCATTTTGTATGGTTTGCTATGCATCATACAAAAAAATGAAACACATATCTTTCAAAATTATAAATCAAAGCCCTTTGATGTTTCACTCCTTTCATGTTTCTCAGTTAATCCTCAAAGCAAAAGCAAATATAGGCTTTCTCACTGCAGACAGGATATGTGAGGCAGAACTGAAACTCAAAGCAAGCTCCTAACCCTAAAGCATTTGTTCTTCCCACCACATCTCAGGGGCTGAAATGTGTGAACTCTATGGGGTCCCCACTTGGCTCCCTGCAAATCTGTCCCTTTGGGCACCATGTGCACCATTTTGGGCACACATCTGCTTCCAGAGTTGTGTCACTCCCCCAGCCCCAAATGCCCAGGCAGTGGAGAATTTTTTAAGCAGTATCTTACCAAAGTCAGGAGTCATCATTAGATGCTGGTCCCCATCAAAATCAAATTTATAAGGGAATATGCACAGTCCCAGGCCCGGAGGTCTAGTAAGGCCAGTGACTACAGCTGGGTATGTGACCAATGACCCCTGAAGTTTCATAAGTATAAGAACAAGGAAGAGGATCTAGAAAGTCAAGTGAGTAAAGACTGACTCCCTGAACTTGAGGTCCAGAGTTATGACTTGGCCTGGACAGAGGTACCCACAGCTGGGGTGACAGGTGGGGAGAACCACAGCATGAGCATGGAGTCCCAGCAGTTGGCCAAGAGCATAGGGTGCAAGAGGCTATTGATCTGGCATCATGCCTGGCGTGGACAGCCTGAACTTGGCCATGGCTATGAGCATCTTTGAAGGGAAAAGACAACTGCAGGTGAGGGTGGAATGCTAGAGCAGGACAGGAGTTACCACTGAGAGGCAATGTAGAAGCGTCCTCACCTTAAGGTTATCTCTGTGGCTATTGGGAAAAATAAGAACTTCCCTGACTTTCTGCTCAGCCTCAAAAATAATAAAGGTCAAAGTTCCTCCTGAGATTCCCCCATCTTCCACCCATTTTTATATGTGTGTGCATATAAATATATGCTTTCCGGGTGGCACAGTGGTAAAGAATCCACCTGCCAATGCAGGAGACACAGGAGATGTGGGTTCGATCTCTGGGTTGGGAAGATCCCTAGAGTAGGAAATGGCAACCCACTCCAGTATTCTTGCCTAGATAATCCCATGGACAGAGGAGCCTGACAGGCTACAGTCCGTGGGTTCATAAAGAGTCAGACACAACTGAGCATGCACACAAAATGTTTTGTTTATAAACTTCACTTAGCTCACAGGTTATTTGCTTTTGTCAATCGCAGTACATTGGAATACAGACATGTTACTTTTCCTATATCATTACAACAAAATTAATTCAATAATGGAGGCAGGAGTCAAGTGTAAAAAGAAAATCTATTAAACTTTTTAGAAGCAAATACAAATGAATAACTCTCAGATCTATGGATAAAGCAAGAATTTTCACTTAAAAGCCACAGGGGAATTCACAAATGATAACAGTTTTGACTATAAAAATGTATCAAGAATTAACATAATAATTAAACTAAACATCAAACCAAGGAAATAAAGTAATACATTATTGGGGAAAAACATAAGACTGGTATTCTTGACCTGTATACAATTTGTGATTATTTTAAAAGAATATGGATCAGGTTTCTGGTTTTCATAATTGGGTGCATTTAATGAGATGTTAGGAACTAGAGGAGGGAACCAACTTCTGTAGGGAAATGAGTTTGAAGGTATCTGTGGGATAACAGTAAAGTATGGAGTACACAGATGGTTAAACCCACAGCTCTGGGGTTCTGGGCTAAAAAGACATAGTAGGGAGACAGACATCTGACACCAAAAAAAGGGCATTTTGTTCACTTCACATGGACAAAAGGAATGAAATCCAGCTAATCCCCTATATTGTTGCCAGAAACCTGGACAACTTAACCTTTCTACTCTAATCTTTTTATTACTGTAATTACCATGATTATTATCAAAGAAGATTCTATACTATCTTGACAACCCAATATTTTTAAAAATATGTTCTCTTTGAAAGTGTTGTTTTAGAAAATTCAGGTTTCACCCTGAGAATTGATTTTCAAGGCAAGTTTTTTTAAGAGACTGGGCTCTGTCAAGGTTTCCTATTGTAACAAAGAAGGAGGGAGGGAGAAAAAAAGGAGAATGGCGAGGGGGAGAGGAGGAGGGGAAGGGAAAGGAGAAAGAAGTAAAGTCATCCACAGGAACATGAAATGTATCTAAGTATGTCTCTTCTCTCTCCTACTCCAGTGACTGTGACACAAAAGATGAAGGGAATATCATCAGAAACAAGGATCAACATCAGACACAGTGTGTGTCCCTCACAGGACGCATAAAAGATAAGGCTGAAGGGAGCTGATTCCAAGATAATCAGCCAGTAAAACAATAGTAACTATTGGGACAAAGATTTTTTTTTTTTTTTTTTTTTTTGAGAGGGATAAAGTTTCTTTTGGAAGGAACTAGGCAGAGAATACAAGTGAAGCAGCCTGTTTCTTAGCAAGAGTATACTCAAAGTAATCCAGGGATTATACCAGTCTCAGAGAAGGCAATGGCACCCCACTCCAGTACTCTGCCTGGAAAATCCCATAGACAGAGGAGCCTGGTGGGCTATAGTCCATGGGGTTGCTAAGAGTCAGGCACGACTGAAGCGACTTAGCAGCAGTAGCAGCAGCAGCTAGTCAGAGCAGTTCTCCACTCAGGAGAGGCTGGGAATCTAAGGCGAAGAAAGCCTAAAAAGCAATCAAAGTTGCTTTCCTTTTTTTTTTTTGAATGTGTTTTCATTGTACTGGGTTGGCCAAAAAGTTTCTTTAGCTTTTTCCACAGGATCATAGGGTTAGGGTTAGAGTCTCATGGAAAAATATGAATGACTTTTTAGCCAAAGCATAGGTTACATCACCAGATGGCCAATACCGAAATCAGACTGATTATATTCTTTGCAGCCAAAGATGGAGAAGCTCTATACAGTCAGCAAAAACAAGACAAGGAGCTGACTGTGGCTCAGATCATGAACTCCTTTTTGCCAACTTCAGACTTTAATTGAAGAAAGTGGGGAAAACCACTAAACCATTCAGGTACGACCTAAATCAAATCCCTTATGATTATACAGTGGAAGTGAGAAATAGATTTAAAGGACTAGATCTGTTACAGAGTGACTGATAAACTATGGACAGATGTTCGTGACACTGTACAGGAGAAAGGGATCAAGATCATCCCCAAGAAAAAGAAGTGCAAAAAAAGCAAAGTGGCTATCTGAAGTGGCCTAACAAATAGCTGTGAAAAGAAGAGAAGTGAAAAGCAAAGGAGAAAAGGAAAGATACACCCATTTGAATGCAGAGTTCCAAAGAATAGCAAGAAGAGATAAGGAAGGCTTCCTCAGTGATCAGTGCAAAGAAATAGAGGAAAACAATAGAATGGGAAAGACTAGAGATCTCTTCAAGAAAATTAGAGATACCTAAGGAACATTTCATGCAAAGATGGGCTCAATAAAGGACAGAAATGGTATAGACCTAACAGAAGCAGAAGATATTAAGAAGAGGTGGCAAGAATACACAGAAGAACTGTACAGCAAAGATCTACACGACCAGATAATCACGATGGTGTGATCACTGACCTAGAGCCAGACATCCTGGAATGTGAAGTGGGCCTTAGGAAGCATCACTACAAACAAACCTAGTGGAGGTGATGGAATTCCAGTAGAGCTATTTCAAATCCTAAAAGATGATGCTGTGAAAGTGCTGCACTCAATATGCCAGCAAATTTGGAAAACTCAGCAGTGGCCACAGGACTGGAAAAGGTCAGTTTTCATTCCAATCCCAAAGAAAGGCAATGCCAAAGAATGCTCAAACTACCGCACAATTGCACTCATCTCACACGCCAGTCAAGTAATACTCAAAATTCTCCAAGCCAGGCTTCAGCAATATGTGAACCATGAACTTCCTGATGTTCAAGCTGGTTTTAGAAAAGGCAGAGGAACCAGAGATCAAATTGCCAAAATCCACTGGATCATGGAAAAAGCAAGAAAATTCCAGAAAAACATCTATTTCTGCTTTATTGACTATGCCAAAGCCTTTGACTGTGTGGATCGCAATAAACTGTGAAAGAGATGGGAATACCAGACCACCTGACCTGCCTCTGTGAGAAATCTGTATGCAGTCAGGAAACAACAGTTAGAACCGGACATGGAACAACAGACTGGTTCCAAATCGGGAAAGGAGTACGTTAAGGCTGTATATTGTCACCATGTTTATTTAACTTATATGCAGAGTACATCATGAGATATGCTGGCTGGCTGAAGCACAAGCTGGAATCAAGATTGCTGGGGAAAATATCAGTAACCTCAGATATGCAGATGCCACCACCCTTATGGCAGAAAGTGACGAACTAAAGAGCCTTTTGATGAAAGTGAAAGAGGAGAGTGAAAAAGTTGGCTTAAAGCTCAACATTCAGAAAACGAAGATCATGGCGTCCAGTCCCATCACTTCATGGCAAATAGATGGGGAAACAGTGGCTGACTTTATTTTGGGGGGCTCCAAAATCACTGCAGATGGTGACTGCAGCCATGAAATTAAAAGACGCTTACTCCTTGGAAGGAAAGTTATGACCAACCTAGATAGCATATTCAAAAGCAGAGATATTACTTTGCCAACAAAGGTCCATCTAGTCAAGGCTATGATTTTTCCAGTAGTCATGTATGGATGTGAGAGTTGGACTGTAAAGAAATCTGAGCACAGAAGAACTGATGCTTTTGAACTGTGGTGTTGGAGAAGACTCTTGAGAGTCCCTTGGACTCCAAGGAGATCCAACCAGTCCATCTGAAAGCAGATCAGTCCCAGGTGTTCACTGGAAGGACTGATGTTGAAGCTGAAACTCCAATACTTTGACCACCTGATGTGAAGAGCTGACTCAATTAAAAAGACCCTGATGTTGGGAAAGATTGAGGGCAGGAGAAGAAGGGGATGAGAGAGAATGAGATGGTTGGATGGCATCACTCACTCAATGAACGTGTGTTTGGGTGGGCTCCGGGAGTTGGTGATAGACAGGGAGGCCTGGCGTGCTGAGGTCCACGGGGTTGCAAAGAGTCGGACACAACTGAGTGAATGAACTGTACTGAACTGAATTGATAGGTTTACAGGGCTTCCCAGCTAGCACAGTGCTAAAGAATCCACCTACCAACACAGTAGATGCAGGTTCGATCCCTGCGTGGGGAAGATCTCTGGAGTAGGAAATATCTACCCACTCCAGTCTTCTTGCCTTCAAAATTCCATGGAGAGAGAAGCCTGGCGGCTATCATCCAAGGGGTTCACAAAGAGTCAGATGTGACTAGCTCATGCTCATTCCACACACACACACACACACACACACACACACACACACATACACATTTACAAAGTGAAATAGCATTAAGTAAAAAAGACTTCATTTAAAGAAAGAATCATTTTTACTTATAAGTGGCCAGTCATATGAAATGAAGTGTTTCAAGTGGCTGAGGAAGTAACAAAAGTATTTTTTGATCTCACTTCTTATTCTCTGGGCTTCAAAAATCTTTGAAATCCAGCCACCGGAGACAGAAGAATAAAAACCTTTCCTAGCCTGAGCTCTCCTTTGTCTTAGTAAACACTTCACCTCCCGAACAAGTTCTACCCTTCTGTAAACCGAGTTCCACCAGTAAAGAACCCTCAACTTAAAGCCCATACCACTGTGAATTCGAATTTATCCAAGTTACAGAATTTCACAAAGAAAAGCAACCCTATTTTCAGCCCTAATTGCAATTAGCCAAGAAAACAAGTACACTTGCAAGGGGTCATGCTCCGAAGTTCTTTCTGGAAGAAAATGCTTGGGAATTTGTATTCCACGTTCCCACAGAAACGATGTGAAATAATACTTGAGCCCACAAAGGCTTACTGACCTCATCGTGTCTCTAAGGCATAAAAACAACTGGCAGGACCAGGCAAGGTGCCTCAGCCTGGGAGTAGGGTGTGCTCCTTCTAGCACCTGGCTTCTCCTTCTTTTTCTCTCACCAACACATTGGTTTATTTGTTTTTGTTTTCATTTATCTTCATTTATTATAAATTATTTTCATTTATCTTTTTAAAATTGAAGTATAGCTGATTTACAATGCTGTGTTAATTTCCACTGCACAGCAACATGATCCAGTTATGCAGATATATGCATTCTTTTTTTATAGTCTTTTCCATTATGGCTTATCTCAGCATATAGACTACAACTCCCTGTGCTGAACAGTAGGACCTGGCTGTTTATCCATTCTATGTGATAGTTTGCATCTGCCAGCCCCAAACTCCCAGTCCATGCCTTCCCCAACACCTCGGCAATCATAGGTCTGTCCTCTACATCTGTGACCCGGTCTATGCTTTCCCCAACACCTTGGCAATCACAGGTCTGTCCTCTATATATGTGAGTCTTTTTCTGTTCCATAGCTAGGTTCATTTTAAGGACCACTTTCTGTTATACGCCTTCTGCTGTTCAGCAGCAATCACTCAAGAGGCTATTCGGGAAAACCACTGCCACCTACTCACATGGAATTGCTCTGGCAAAAGTTATCAGGGGCTTTCTCATCTCCTAGTCCAGTTATTTCTCTGAAAAATTCAAGTTTCCTGACTTCCGACCTCTCTGTTGTTGTTTTCAGCTAGCTCCCTCTCTCCCTCTCACTTCCTCTCTCTGAACTTTCCCCTATTCCTGTCTTACCTCTTGACCACTTCTCTTTCTCACTGGGTGATGCCTTCCTCTGTCCATTTTTAAATGCTGGTGTTGTCTGTGTCCTACCATAGGCCCCTTTTTTTATTCTGTCTCTTTCTTATAGGGACACTCACTTTTCCTCATAATTTAAAATGCCTGGCACATAAGCAGTGTTTTCACTGTTATCCTTCAAAATCCAATTTAAAGATCACCTCTTGCCCAAAGCCTTAGTGAACCTCCTCCACACTCCCTTCTTCACCAGAAGAAGCCTCTGTCATTTGTGCTCTCCAAGCACTTAATATAAACTTCTAGAATAGCCATCAGCAATCAGCATAACCTATTCTATCTTAATAGGCTGGTCTCCTGCACCAGACTGTGAGCCCCTCAACAGAAGGGTTGATTTCATTGAATTCTATTCGATAAGCATCAGTAAGTGTGACCACTTCATGATCAAGCTCAGATCTACAGGTAAAGCAAAGAAATAGAAGACCTGGGGCATGTCAAGATCCATAAAATGTGATCTTTGCCACCAAGGAACTTAATTCACATTTGAGTAAAAAAGACAGATATCAAAATCAATAACTAAACACAAGGAGGGGGAAATGCAATATTCATTCATTCAATCCATCCATAGATATCCAGTGCCTTTTAAGTGCCAAGCACTGTATAAAGTGCTAGAGATACAGGATAAACAAGACAGACAAGGAAAGGAGACATGGAATCATATTTCAATGATACTTTGAAGTACCTGAAACTGCTACTTCTATGTCAGACCTTTCTAACAAAGGATTTCTCATTATTCTTCTACATTGGACTTGACTTTTTCGGTTGTTCCTTCTTAGTCATTTCACATATGATGCAAGACTTATGAAGCAATAGCTTTTTCTTTTATATCTCCCAAAGAATCAAGTAAATGAGTTAAAATGTACTTAATGGCTTTTAGGAGATTATTTTAAGAGGTAACAGACTAACATAAACATGTAATAAAAAACTACACAAGTCTTAAAGAGGGGCTAAAAAATAAAAAGTTAAATAGTTCCATGATTACTCTTAGCTTAAATGAAAAAGCATGCTAAGCTCCAGCTCATAAATAACTATACAATATGTTGGGCTCAGGAAGGAATTTTCCTGGCGACCGCATAGTATGTACACATTATAACTCAAATGTTGGGCAATACTTTCTTCTATGGCTAAAGGGGACAATTACAAGACTTGAGAAGGTAATTCGCATAGACTAAATATACTGTCATCAGAAGCTTATAAGTCAGTCAAAGTCTTAAACAGAGCTTTCAGAATTTAGACCAGGTAAATGAAAACTGAAAGCAGATCAGGACCTTGGATTCTCCAATCATAGGTTTCCCGCCCCCCCACCCCCACCCCGTTAATGCTCTTAGAAAATCTTCTCAAATTAAGTTGGCTTATCCTCTGGCATGGAATCTGTTTAGGGAATACAATCTCGCTCCCCTGACAAATACACCAAGGAGAATCAGCCACAGGAAAGTGGAATTTAAAAACAGAAAAATCAAGACTGCTTCATACATCTGTCTCTGCAAACTTATTCCAACACGTCTAATGATATTTTCAGAGGGAAGCACAAACCTATTAAATAATGGTGGGTCTGGGAAAATTAAGGCATGCCAACATATAAATATCATAGTATAATTTTGTTCAAAATTCCCAAATGATGTCACAACACAGTGGCACAACTGTTCTGGTTTTGGTGAACAACTTACCTGTTTCTGATGATGGTGTCTGGCCCCTCTAGGGCTAATTCCAAGATTGAAAATGAAAGGAGGGCTTCCCTGGTGGCTCAATGGTAAGGAATGTGCCTGACAATGCAGGGGACATGGGTGTGATCCCTCGTCGGGGAAGATCCCACATGCCACAGGGAAACTGGGCCCAGGTACCACAACTACTGAACCTGTGCTCTAGAGCCCGGGAGTTACAACTACTGAAGCCTGAGCACCCTAGAGCCTGCACTCCACAATAAGAGAAGCTACCCCAATGAGAAGCCCGTGCATCACAACTAGAGAAAAGCCCACGTGATAACGAAGGCTCCCAGCAGCAATGATGACCCAGCACAGCCAATAAATAAATCTTTTAAATGAATGGAAATGCTAACCTCTCAATTCATCCTATCATGTGTAAAATTGACAGCTAGTGGGAAGTATTAACAGAGAGAGCTTAGCTCTTTGATGACCTAGAGGGATGGGATGGAGTGGGGTAGGAGGGAAATAAGTAATCAGGAGAAGCTACCAGTCTTGGATAAGCAAGAGATTATCCATCATGAAGAATGTTCATATATATTTAACAAGATGAAATCTGCTTTTTTAATAAAATCTGACCAGATGCAGAGTCCTGAACTCAGTGAAGCTTGAAAATTGTGAAGTAACACTTTTCTTATCTAAGTTTCACCAAACAGTGAAAGTATGTGTTAATGCTGGAAGAAAACCAAAGAGATAGAGCAATATCTTAACTTTGGCTCCAAGTGTTTAAGTGATTTGGCTGATGCAGAAAAGTGTCGCTCTCATGTTATCAAATTTTACCTTCTCCAAGATTTCCTAAAGGGGCACCGAATGATAATTATAAATATAACCATAAAACTCCATAGAGGTTACTTAAGCTCAGTCCCCTACAATTCTTGTCTGCCATTTGTCTGACTTCTGTTCCCTTAAACAAAGAATCAAAAACAGAATTTTGTCTGAATTTTTAAACATTTCATAAATCCAACCAAGCCATTCCTTATCCCTATTATTCATGAATACTGATGAATATTTACATGTTGCTGCTGCTGCTGCTGCTGCTAAGTCGCTTCAGTCATGTCCGACTCTGTGCGACCCCATAGATGGAAGCTCACCAGGCTCCCCCGTCCCTGGGATTCTCCAGGCCAGAACACTGGAGTGGGTTGCCATTTCCTTCTCCAATGCATGAAAGTGAAAAGTGAAAGTGAAGTCGCTCAGTCATGTCCGACTCTTAGCGACCCCATGGACTGGAGCCTACCAGGATCCTCCATCCATGGGATTTTCCAGGCAAAAGTACTGGGGTGGGGTGCCATTGCCTTCCCCGTATTTACATGTTAGCAGCTTGTAAATTCTCCTGCAATTTACCTTCTTAATTGGCACATATTTGCATCTAACTCTTTGCTTCAAAAGAACCTTAAAAAGTGAACTTTGTAAATATATTATGTTTGTGATAAATACAGATTTTGTCACTTATACCTTGATGTGAGAGCTTCCCTGCTGGCTCAGTGGTAAAAAAAAAAAAAAACCTGCCTGCCAATGCTGGAGACTTGGGTTCGATCTCTGGCTCGGGAAGATCTCTTGGAAAAGAAAATGAAAACCCACTCCATTTGCCTGAAAAAAATCTACTTGCCTGGAAAATCCCATGGACAGAAGAGCTTGTCAGGCTACCCAGTCCTTGGGTTCAAAAACAATCAGACACAACTTAGCAACTAAACAGGAACAACTTTGATGTGACATAAATCAATCAAAATTAACACTTATGACCAAGTGTGCCACTCATTTGAATATATACTCGAAGGACCAGTTAACACTAACAAAATACTCCTGGAAATTAAATGTTAAGTCAAAAGCATAGCTGACTGTGCAAAAGATTTCATAATGCTGACAAGCCTTAATTTTAGACTTTGGAAACAAAACAAATGCAGATATGCAGGTCAACATTCTAGTAAACACAGCAGGATCAGTCCTTGGTAACCCACTCACGTGTCATATTTAATGATTAAATAAATGTTGTATACTACTGCATTTATAAAGGAAAGAGGCATCTAGGATTCTGTTTAGAGTCAAGCCTAGCATTTCCTTTCCAACTTTATTTCAGATTTACCAACTGCCAAATGTACTTTAAGCACCTAGGCTACTGGCAGTACTAAGTTGCTGGGCAAGAAAAGTTAAGCCAACTATTCTCACCATAACTCACACGCAAGCTACAACACTGTTCTCGAATTTCACTAGGTCAAGCAAGCAACTTACATCCCAATCCTGTTTTGCAACTAACAACACACACACAAAGAGATACATTAGGTTGTAAAGCCAGATTCTGCCCCTTTATATGGCCTAGAAATCTTTTCTTACTCTGCCTATATATAAATAGTTAACAGTAAATGGACCAAGAATTAGTTTCAAAAAACTAAAATCTTACTGTCCAGATCTGATTATCTGAATTTTCACTGGATCAACCAAAACTAGTTTCCCAAGATCAATTTCTAGAAATCTAGAAATTGTCTTGATAGAGCTAACATACATCAATTGTATGCGTGTGACTCAAAAACAATTAGAAAGGTTATGTAAAGTATATATTAATAACTATGATTAGGAACTTCAAAGGTAGGCCAGATTTCAAACTTAGTCATTTTTATGTATACCATAATACAGATACAGTCCTGCATGCATCACTGTATCTAATATATGTCTGCCATTCAAATTCCATTATCTAAATGGAATTCTGTTTAATATGCTCATTCTGGACAAGCCATTCAGTAACTCTGCATTCAAGCTGACCGCTGCTGCTACTGGTGCTAAGTCGCTTCAGTCGTGTCTGACTCTGTGCAACCCCATAGACGGCAGCCTACCAGGCTCCCCCATCCCTGGGATTCCCTTTCCAGGGACGGGAAAGTGGGTTGCCATTTCCTTCTCCAATGCATGAAAGTGAAAAGTGAAAGTGAAGTCGCTCAGTCATGTCCGACTCTTTGTGACCCCATGGACTACAGCCTACCAGGCCGCTCCATCCATGGGATTTTCCAGGCAAGAGTACTGGAGTGGGGTGCCAAATTTCCTGTCAACCAAGGAGCATACACAAACCCCAGGTATTATCAACAAACAAGCAACAGAATTCAATCATGGACTATACGCCTAAGGAATCTTAAATTGATAACGACACCATTGGTATGTTGCAATTACCTAAAATAGTCTCAATTTTTTTCACAAACTAAAAGGACCAATACAAGAGAATTTTGAGCCAGATCAAATTTCACTACTATAAAAACAAAATATAAGAAAAAAGATTCTAAGTCTCAGGTAGTAACTCTACTTGTTTCTATGAGTCAGAATATAAAAATTTTTCTTCATTAAAGAATTAATTACAATACTTTCTTAAGGTCAATTTAGTGAGATTCTGTCAATATTTATAAAAGACCTCAAAGTTTTTTAATACAATTGAGTACTTATTTACATAATTTTGAACATGATACTGATTTCATATAAAAATAAATGAAGAGTCTAACGCATATTTCACAGATGTGTAAGCTTTTGGTCTTCAATGCATTTTCATATTTATTTTCACAGTAATGTACATTGTTCTCATGTGTCCTATTCAGTGAAATTACCCATGTTATGAAGTCCGTAAGAGTTTCCTTGGATGTTTCACTTATTCACTACTTAGAATATCACCTTGCATTTGATAGGCTTATTAAATAATTACTTAATAAATTGTTGAATTCCATGGGCAGACTGAAAGATCATAAAAGGCAGAAATTACATTCAGCCTAATTCTGTGCACACCTTAGAAAAAAATCTTGCAGATTTTTAAGTAGTCAACTTTAATGTCTATGATGAGAAGGCTGTAATTTAAATGTTCTCAAACAGAAAATTTATTTCTAGGAGACAAGAGAGCATAGTTATAAATGAACAGACTCCAGACTCTGAATTTTGCCTCTCAGCTTTAAGTCCCTCATCTATTTGTATCTGATTTCCATATACGCTGTGAGATAAGAAACCATATTCATTTTTATTCAACTATTACAACCCCATGAGTTAAATACATTCTCATTCCTCAGTAAATAAATGAACAGACTCTGGGATCAGACAGCCTCAGATTCAAAACTTGGTTCTATCAAGGGGCACTGGGAAAGTGACTACCTCTGCTGGTCTCAGTTTCCCCATATGTAAAACTGATCTATTGATGCCATCTGCCTCATAAACATTAAATAAGGAATATGATTGGGCATGTAGAGTGATAGGTATGGCACCCAGCACACAGTAACACATGGTGTTCATTTGGGTAGCACTGGCCTTAAATTGGGCTTCCATGGTGGCTCAGACGGTAAAGCGACTGCCTGTTAACGTGGGAGATCCGGGTTCAATCCCTGGGTCAGGAAGATCCCCTTGGGAAGGAAATGGCAACCCACTCCAGTACTCTTGCCTGAAAATTCCATGAATGGAGGAGCCTGGTAGGCTACAGTCCATGGGGTCGCAAAGAGTCAGACACGACTGAGCGACTGCACTGCGTGGTTCACTGGCCTTAAACTACAAAGATCAAAATAACATATTTGGTATGTAGAGTTTTATAGCAAATTTTCCAGTCCTCTAAAATATTATAAGCATTTTTTTCTTGCAAAAGAGAAACCTATTTGAAGGTGTCTGTACTACTGAAGTTCCTATTAGTAATAATGATTTCCAGTATACGAATAGAGCTGGGTTTGCAGACACTGTAAGCAAAACACCAGTCTATTCTGACTTGGTTCTGGCCAAGCCACACTCTGGGAATTATTTGATTTAAAAACAAAACAAAACCTTTGATTGTCCTTCTAGTGATAAAACCATTTGATAATGCTTTGAGGATAAACATTAAGTTGTATAAAACTGATAGTAATGCAAATAATATCTGTCTGCAGCAATACAAAGAAATATTCTTTGGAAGAGATACAATTGATTTCCATCCTGTAGAAAAGATGACTCCAACATTTATACCTATAGAATTGTCTTATAGCACATTAGTCAGTTTGGCATCTATTAGCAAATCATTTCAGCATTCCTGATTGTGTGTGTGTGTGTCTGTGTGTGTGTGAGAAAGAGAGAGAGAGAGAGAAATCTCGGCTCTTCAAATTCTCCTTATCACGGACCAAGATGTTAGAACTGATTCTCTTAAACAGCATATGTGTTTTGAAACATTTTTCACTGCAAGGGGAAAACACCTGGATTATTCGGAACTTTGAAGACATGAGTTTGACTCCCTACTCGGCCAGTTGATTTATTCTAGCCAAAGTCAAATACCCTTCTCCAAGGAGGAGTTTTCTCAACTGTGACATACAGAGCAACTACTCTGCCACATCTATGTATTTTCTGGAGCACATAAGATAATCAAAAGAGGACTCCATTGCATAAAACAACACACATTTACATTATCACCCTCATCTAGCCACATGACATCACCTACACCCCGGTGTGAACAAACTATAAACCTGGAAAACACTCGAGAGGTAGGTAAGACCTGCCATGGCCCCAAGACAGCGGGAGTCATGCTCCTGGTCCTTCATAGCCTCAGCTCTAAACTTACCTTTGTCACAAGAAACTGTTTGGAAGGACTGATGCTGAAGCTGAAACTCCAATACTTTGGCCACCTGATGTGAAGAACTGACTCATTTGAAAAGACCCTGATGCTGGGAAAGATTGAAGGCAGAAGGAGAAGGGGACGACAGAGGATGAGATGGTTGGATGACATCACCGACTCAATGGACATGAGTCTGAGTAAACTCCAGGAGTTGGTGATGGACAGAGAAGTCTGGAGTACTGTGGTCCATGGGGTTGCAGAGTCGGACATGACTGAGCAACTGAACTGAACTGAATGTGATATCCAGAGGTACTTGACATGTCATAGTCTAGGTTTCCTTAATTCTTTGGGTGTGACTTTCAAATAAGAAATAAGAGTAACTAAGATTTTGAAAGGACAGTGAATTCTCTCTGACAGCTTCCTCAAAGAGAGGGCTTCCCTCGTAGCTCAGTCGGTAAAGAATCTGCCCGCGATGAGGGAGACCTTGGTTTAATTCCTGGGTTGGGAAGACTTCCAGAGTATTCTTGCCTGGAGAGTCCCATGGACAGAGGAGCCTGGCAGGCTACAATCTATGGAATCGCAAGAGTTGGACACAACTTAGCGACTAAACCACCACCAGGCAAATACCCAGTTTTACATGGTTTGGAGTCAACAGTCAAATGGCCTGATATCCACTAATTATTTACTAGGGTAGTTCTGCTCCATTTCTGCCTCTTATGGAGTGCGTTGCCATTTCCTTCTCCAATGCATGAAAGTGAAAAGTGAAAGTGAAGTCGCTCAGTCATGTCTGACTCTTAGCGACCCCAAGGACTGCAGCCTACCAGGCGCCTCCGTCCATGGGATTTTCCAAGCAAGAGTACTGGAGTGGGGTACCATTGCCTTCTCCACTTAAGGGGTCTTACAAGAGGCTAAAAGTGTTGGAAAATACTAATGTAATTGGCCAGAACTACTTTTAGAGCCTTACTGTACCAAAGAATATAACTCGCTTCCTGTATGAATCATATACCAAAGGCAATTGCTTTGCCCATTGTTGATTACCTATTGTAACAGAAAAGGCTGGCATGTAATGAAATGTGTACTGCTGCACTGTGCAACTCCTGAAGCATTTAAGTTACACAGATTGGCTCTGCTAGGATTTCTAGTAGGAGACTCTAAGAACATTTAAATTTTTTTCTCCTCTCTCCTCTGTCTCCTATGAAGACTGCCACAGGGTAGCCTGGATTCTGTATCTTTTAGTTTTTATATTTTCTTCAGAAAAAAAAACTACAAAATAAAACTCACATTAAGGTGTTAGGTACTCACTTAAAATTTTTTTGGTACAATTCGACAAAACTTTAAAAATCAGCTTTGCCTCACACCTTGTCTCCTTCTCTAATAATCTGACACATATTTTGATGAGTTCCTTAAGTCAGCATCTCCAGCCAGAGATACAAGCCAATATATAAAAACAATGAAAGCAGTCAGTGTATGAGAATCATGCTGCTGCTGCTACTGCTGCTAAGTCGCTTCAGTCGTGTCTGACTCTGTGCGACCCCATAGATGGAAGCTCACCAGGCTCCCCCGTCCTTGGGATTCTCCAGGCAAGAATACTGGAGTGGGTTGCCATTTCCTTCTCCAATGAGTGGATTTTAAAATAATTTATCATTTTGTTCTGCTTTCCTATTTTTCTTTTATGCCATTAATAAAACTTGCAAATTGAACTTTGCTCCCTCAAAATAAGGGGAATCTTTCTTAAACAAAGCCAGTTTCCCCACTTAACTATATCCAGTTTACAGGATGGTGAGGCGGTTTTCTTCAAGATATACCTTTCCCAAGGCTGTTGGTGACTGGTTTCTTCCTGATACCCACAAAGCTGTAGTTCCTGCAACATTGTCCACTCCCACCTCACTTACTGCAGTCTCAACTCTCATCCTGCCTCAGGCGGAGTGGGGTGCTGCTTGAAGGGAACACTTGGGACAACTACTTGCAAAGCAGAACCAGTTGGTACCTGTTGGTGGAAACTCGCATATTCATCGGGCTTTGTGCTTGTCGATCTCCCACTGCTCCACAAAGAAGCCATGAACCAGTTTTATCCTGCAAGCCAGAAACAGGAACTGAACGGGCGGCTAACCAGGCCTCCAAAACAGGAAGCAGGGGACAGTCCCCGTACCCACCGGAGGGGAACTAACTCGTAGCAGAGGACTCCCAGAAGGCTGGCAGCAGCCAAGGCCACTGGGGAGACAAAGCCAAGTTGTGTGCCTATAATTAGGCTTCACCTAGAGGCGGAACTGATTGTAACTCTCAACTGACGACTCTATGAAGCAGACCAAAGGTGACCAAGTCCAGCCAAGGAGCCAGGAGCCTGGGAAGCAGGATCAGTGATGACAGCCTGCACTTGACTATTTGGGGTAAGAAATGAGTACTCTACAAACAAGTGTACTTTGTGTTTTGGAGTTTTCTTTTTAGCTTTGCTTTTTTTTCTAATTTTCTAGTAAGATCCTTTTTGGAAAATTTTAATTTTGCCTCCAAGACAGCAAGAGGAGGCACAGAGCTCTGGGCTCCCACAGGGTGGCAATGATATGCCAGCAAAAAAACAAGAGCGTGGCTCCACTGGGATAATTTTTTTTTAACCCCTTCCTAAACTAGACCTTTTTTTTTTTTTTTTTATGAGTTTGCCAACATTTGCTCTTTTGATAATTTTCTAAGGCTTGTTCCTTGGTTGAAGAAAAGACTGACTGGAAGTGGGAAGGGGCTGTAGGTGGTCTAGATCAGAGGTTCTCAAACACCATTCTGTTGATTGGCATAATAAGAGTTTTTTATCCATCATGGCAAAATAGGAAAAAGAATAATAAATAATGCATTTCCCCATATATTTACTGTATGTAAAAAGCTATTCTTTGTTTTAAGATTATGTTTCCCTAATTTAACATTTTAAAAAATGTCTTTTTAAGAAATAGTGGCAGTAGTTGGCTGGTTTTCAAAGTTTTCTTTTTCTTTTTAATATCCTGACTTGGAAAAATAAAATCATGACAAATTTATGTCTCGATTTTTTAAAAACCAGTTCATGGGAACCACTATTTAGGAAATACTGACACTACCTTCTCCCTCCAAGTATATGAGACAGTACGGATAAAAGCTTCATTGGATTTAAAAGCAGAAGATGCAGAAGTGGGCTGGAAGACTCTCAGGAACTTCTCATTCTGAGATATACAGGATACAAAGGTTATATTTGCTTTGTTTTGTTATCAAATAAGATTAGAAGTCCTAGGGAGCTGTGCTGGAAGCAAGTGAAACCAAACCCAGAAAGTTCAGATGCCTGTCCAGTGACATGGCCAAATAGGAGACTATTATCACAAGCAAGGCGGGAACACTACACGATGAAAATATAAAGGCTAAATTCTTAAAATTTTGACCTGCATATGTTTCCTTCCTGTTCCCCACTACTGCTACTGGGTGATAGGCTGAGTAAGAGATTGCAATCTACAGAAAGCCTGCTTAAGAGAAAGGCCAGGGGATACAATGGTAGTTTGGAGGGGGCGGGGGCGTGGTGTGGAGGCAGGGAAGGGGGAAACAGGCAGCCATTCCATTGTGAGCCCCCTGAGAAGGAGTGAGGTGGCCGTGAACAGAACACTGTCCCTGGGTCTTAGATCAGCTGGAATTCAAGGACCATAAATGAAGGTGAAAGTATTTCTGGATCCCCTGCTGACATCACTTCCTCCTTGGCTGAACATCCTTCTTTCTCCCTCACTGTCCAGCCTCCCTCCTCTCCCGGAAACTTCCCAAGCCTTCCTTTGTCCCCTCGCTCACCACAGCCTCTCCTTCCAACACCACCAGTCCAAAGTGATACTCCTACATCCAGCCAAGCTGCTACCAGAAGCTAGGTAAACACAAGTTACCAATTCTAACTCAGGGCAAGATGGACTCAAGTCTCAGTTTTAGGTTGTCCAGCAACATAATTTTACTGCTTAAATAGACAAAGGAGCTCCAGACTTCAAGAACATTGAGTTAGGAGGGCTCTTACAGGCTAGACACAAATCTAACCACCATCTATAATACTGTTTCTAAGAAAAAGTGTGCTTCTGGTTCTAAGCAGCAACCTTAAATCATTTAGGCTGAATGAGTGAATATAACTCCTTTATGGTTCAGTTTTCTCATAAACAAATAGGGGAATAATAAAGTCTATCCCAGCTATACTTTGCAAAAGTAGTGTTCATTTTTTAAAAAAATTTGATTCCCTGCCATTTGGGGCCTATCTACCTCAGTGGAATAGCTCTCCATCACTAACATCTGTATCACTGACATTTGTTATCACTGATATCTCTTAGCTTTTCTAGAAATTTACTGTCTACAATGCAGGGGTCTGGGAAGGGGTGTTATTAGCCTGTCAACCGACATTTCTGAGTGATAGTCTTGTATACATGATGAATTTTCATAAAATATTGGCTAGAACATTAGTTTCAAGATGGAAATGAGAGAATGACAAGGGTAGTCAAAGAACAAACTTAATTATAGTTGAACAATAATCAAATAGGAAAAATCAGTGAAAATCTGTAACTGCAATCTATTCTTTAGAAAACCCCTGTACACATAGAGAGCAGAAGCTTGTAAAAATGTAATCAAACTACTTCAATGCCAACATTCCATTTTAAATGTTGAGGCCCTTGTAAATCCTCCTTGTTTACCGTTCTATCTCAGGTTAGGGGTCACCTCTGACCCACCCTTCTTCTACTTTGATTCTAGAGGCTATTTCCTGGAAGCCCAAGGCATTCCTCAAGGATGCTCACAACCAGGAATCTGCACTTGAATCTGTGCTGCTCACCAACCCTGAGCTCCTGGAGATGGCAACATTATACATACATGAGGTTCATTCATCTCTGTGAACTGAAGTGATTCCTCTTCAAATCAATACTGCTATAATTTTAAAGTACAGAATTTAGGGCTGGAGGGAATCTCAGAGACCAGTTATTACAACTCATCTCTGAGATTTTAAATGATATGCTCCAGATTAGAGAAGAACCAAGACCACAATTCAGATCATGAGACTCTTGTTCAGATGCTCTGTCTTAGCCCACGTTGCTGCCTTCCTTTGCAAACTCATAGGATTACAGGAGAGGATCTTAGAAATTTAGTTTCACCTCCCCTCTCTCCCTTCATCCCTGATCCAATTGTTTAGGCCACTGAAGGAGACACAATTACATGGTTCAGAGCAGAGTCAGGATAAAGACTCAGACCAAACTAGAGGGATAAAGTTCTTCCCACTATGTCATAACGATTCAACTTTCAAGTGGCAGTAGCAGATGTAGAGAAGAGGTCAGCATGGGGCCAAAATCGTACCAGGCCTGTTTTTGCAAGGCCTGCAAGCTAGGAATGGTTGTTCTATTTTTTACATGGTTGAGAAAAAAAAGAAAAATCAAAAGACTATCACTTTGTGAATAATATGAGATATAAATTTCATAAATCTGACAACATCCATTAACCAAGCTTTGTTGGAATACAGCCATGATGATTTATTTAGGTCCTCTTTATGGCTCCTCTTGAGTAACACTTGCAGAGCTGAGGAGGTGAGACAGACACCTCCAGCGAAATCTAAAATGTTTATGCCATCTGGCCCTTTACAGAGGACAAACAAGTGCTCTCTTAGAAATCAGAAGCCAAGTTCTACTACTGTTCAACTTGGCCTCCCTCGGTTTAGAAAAACAAAACCGATACTATTTTCATTCTGTCACATCTTCAACGTTTTCTTGCTGAATGAGAGACCTGAGGGTTCATGTCACAGGCAGGGGTGAAACTGGGGCCTGCCTAGGTTGAGCTCACCAGTGGGATGGGACAGAGCTGGCCCGGAAACATTTGGTCTCCCTAGAATGTGCCCTCCTCCCCACTATTCCACAGTACACACAATGGCTCACAAGGTCCCTGCCAGCTCTCCACCACGAGTTTGATGTTTCCCTCTCTTAATTCTGAGAATAAATCAGTCCAGCTAAATGGAGGTAGCAAGGGTGAAGCCGGACTTTTAGAGTCAGGCACCCAAAGTGCGACCCTCCATTGACCAATTATTACCCATGACCTTGAGCCAATGATGGAGCCCTTGGTTTTCTCATCTAAAAAGATAGCTAAGTACTTCCCTCATAGGCTTGTTTGGAGTATCAAATGAGATACATTTCAAATGTCTGGTACCTTCTAATCTTTCTCTCTCCCTTTCCCAGAGATAGTATTTGGAGATTAAACATTACGTGAACCTTGTTAGGAAAGTTTTTCAAGTTAGCTTAAAGATTATTTTATAAAAAAATACCCAATCTATCAAAACAATAAAAATAGGTTTAGCATTTCATTGGGTGTTTTCCTCATATATCTTTCAGTTCTTTGAAGCTTTTTCCAAATTATAATCCAAAAATAAAAATGCTGTAATTTTTAGAAATGTTATATTTATGTAATTTTTACAGCAATTCACACAAAGAACCAAGCTAAACTATATTCTACCCATGTCCAGTTATGAAGACTAAGATGGTAAAATACACCAGAACCAGAAAATCCTAGTTTATTTAATCTGGCTTCCTTAACATGAAGTTCTTCTTGTTCTTAAAATATTCAGTTTTGGCTGAATTCCAAGACTGACATAAGCCTTCTTCAGGTGTTCTGAAAAGACTGAAGAGAATCCGAACTGGAAACAAGATTGGAATATAAAACCTTCTATGTGATCACAATGCAAGAAACTTATTGTCTGAAAGCACCATTAAATCAAATTTTATCCCCACACTTATAAAAAATAAATATGGATATATTCTCAACATTGGTTGTACAGGGTGCTAAAGGTTAATTTCAATAACATGTTTTATCTCTAACATTTGTTAACAGCAAATTGCTCCAGTCACTTGAATTACAGTGACACTTTCTGAAATCTGTAATAGGCTGAAAAGATTTTTTTTTCATGAATTACTCTAGCAGTCACTTTAATGGGCACACTTTAATGGCCAATCTAACTTACTTATTAAAACTGCGTATCAGCGTTTTACATAATGTTAAATTATCTACTTGCCAGCCCATCAGGATATATGGAGTCATGAAAGACAGACTGCTTCACCAAAATTCCAAGAGAGATATCGTGCAAGTTTAGTGTTAAGTTACAAAAGTTGCTTTTGGAAGTAATTACTTGAAAATTCAAATTGGTAAGAGATGGGAAATCAAGCCACTAAACTTCAGGAAAAGGGAGCTGGGAAGATCGTGACATAACATGCAAATTCACACAGATCCGCTCTGCGTGCAGCTGGCTGCGTGGCAGAAGTCAGAATTTTTGTACTCTCAAAAGTACACGGAAAAAAAATGAGGACATCTTCTAAAACAGGCACAGGTATATATAGAAGGAAAATGTGGGCCAAATCTAACAGAAGAGAAACCAAAACACTGAATAAGGCAGGGCTGACTGGGACAAATAACTCGCACTGCAGGAGAACAGAAGTTCTTCAAGAGGACCACACGCACCCCGGGACTCCCAGAGCGGGCTGGCGGCCGGGCGGTCAGACTTTCTGCCCCGAGCTGCGAGCTACCCGAGCAGTCACGCAGCGCCGCTCGCTGCCCCTAAGGTGGGGCAAGAAGTAAATAAGTAAGATGCTCGATTGCTGCCCAGAAACTGATCGATTTTTCCTATGGGGGCGGGGGAGTGGGGTGGGAAACAACAGCTTTCCTCCTGCGGTGGCCCCTGACCGCGGAGGCTGGGGCCCTGCATTGTAAAATCGCACGTACCTGCATTGTAAAATCGGTCCAGCACCGCAGTTTCTCCAAAGTCCAGTTTCCCAAAATGCAGGGTCTCCAGGGCGGCGCCCACCGTCTCGCACGCCTCCCGCAGGCACTGCAGGGCCTCGCTCTCGGCCACCACCAGCTGCCCCTGGCTCGCCTCGTTGATGACATAGGCCACCGTGGTCCGTCGGCCGCCTCCGCCCCCGGAGTTGCCCCGGCACCGGGTGGCGCTGCTCCCGGAGGTGGCACTGGGACACCCGGCGCCCGGAGCGGCGGCACTTTCCACGTTCCAGAAGCTGCCCGGTGGCGGTGGTGGCAACTGATTCTCCTCGCCCTCGGCCGCCGTCGCCGCTCCTCCCCTCCGGTAGCTGCCGCCCTCGGCGAAGGGTGGCACGGAGAAAGTGATGCCCTCGCCCGCCTCCGCGCTCATCTCTCCCGGCCGGACTGCCGCGGCGGCGTCGCCCGCCCAGCCGCACCGTCTGGCCAGCCACAGCTCGGGGCTGCTCCGTGCGCGCCTGGCTAAGCAGCTGCCATCCCGCGTCGCGCCTTCCGCGCCGCGCCGCCGCCTCCTATCCGGCGCCCTCTCCCCAGAAGGGACGCCGCTGCCCGGCGGCGGCTCGCCCCTCCTCGGCGCCTCCGTGGCCGCGCCGCTCGCCCGCTGCAGGGTGTAGAGTACAAGGGGTGGGGAGCCCGGCTGAGCGGGAAGGGACAGCGCTTCCTTTTCTTGGCCGGCGGACAAGTCGGCTCTCGAACCTGCTAGGCGGTGCGGCTCAAGGGCGCCGCTCTCCGGGTGCGGTGCGCCCTGGCCACCGGGGAGCGCGGTCCCGGCTCCTTCCTTGCCAGGCACCCTGGGCGGGGTCGGGGAGGGCGCCCTCTGGGTGGGGAGCTACCTGGCCAGCACCTCGCGGGCGGGGAGACTCCCTGGACCGCGTCCCGGAACAGCGGCAGCGGCCGGCGAATGGATCCGCCTCCTTCCTCGGCGGCAGCTCCCCTTCATCGGCTCTATTTCCTCCTCCTGCCCCGGCCCCGTTCTCTTCCGATCGCTGCGGCCGCTTTGTCCCGGCACCAGCCCGGTCGCTCGAGTCTCGCCGCTCCTTGCAGCCGCTCGCCAGGTCCGCCACCGGCTTTTTGCCGCCCACTCGTGGCGGCACCGAAAGTCTGGGCCCGCCCCGGGGGAGGGCGCTGCTGGGAACCTCGAGTCCGGACGAAACCGACCGCGTCGCGGCTCCCGGACTGCAGCCCAGCCCGGAGCACCGCGCGAGGCCAAGGTTGTCCTCCGTCACCCACTGGGCTCCACACCCAAGACAACCTGGAGTAGGCAAAAGCCCGGAGCGCACGCGACTATAGGATGGCCCCCAAAAAGTCTCTCTTGCGAATACTTGGGTTTTCTCAGCCAGCGCCGGGAGGCAAGCGCCACGTTCCCCGTAACCACGGCGCCCTCCTCCGGCCGGTGCCGGCCTAGCTCCGCGATGCTGTCGGGTCCCATGTTCGGCGCGGGGAGCAATAGGGCAGCGTGGGGAGACCCGCGTGGCGCTAGGCCCGAGGATTTTAACTACGGTCCTGCAGGCGGCCTCAACTGGAGAATGGTGTGTTGGTGACAGTGGCTCTCCGGGAGTGGCAGGCTGAATTTATCGGGTCTGCCCCTGGTAGACGTTTTCAAGTTTTCAATAGCTCTGCTGTCGTGAATGATTTAGCTCCAAGTGCTGAACTGCATTCCCATTTGAATTCATAAAATTTCCCCCAACGCAGCGTATACTTACTTGAGATAGAAAACCGGTTCTATCCTGGACTTGGCAAATCATCTATCTGCCAGATGAAAGAGGGAAATTAAGCAATTACTTCATTTTCTTTTTTTAATTGCACTAGGGGCGGAGGTGGGGATCAAGGAATGCCTGGCTTGCTTAAGAGCAGAGTATCTACTTATTGGGAAAGTAAAAACACATGTGCAAGTTCTCAGAGAACTTCTCCAGAATGCTATTAGGAGAACCAGTGGAACCTACAGTGAAATAAAGTAACAGGTTTGGAGTTTCCATCTCCAGGAACCGAAATGATTAAGTTCTATGAAAAAGCTAGAATACTGCAAATTACATGCAAGCTAGGCGGGAAGCGGGGGTCACACAGAGTCGGACACGACTGAAGTGACTTAGCATAGCATAGCATAGGCGGGAAGCGGGGCTTCCCTGGTGGGTCAGTGATGAAGAATCCCTCTGTGCAGGAGTGGTGGGTTCTGTCCCTAAGTGGGTAAGAAGGAAATGTCAACCCACTCCAGTATTCTTGCCTGAGAAATCCCATGAACAGAGGAGCTTGGCAAGCTACAGTCCATGAGGTTGCGAATATCCCACATGACTTAGCGACTAAACAACAGGGGGAAAGGAGGATAAAATAGTTAAGTAGGAAAGGGTTAAAAGAAGAAAGGAAATAATGTGGGAAAACACCTAGCCGCAGAACAATTGTATCTGCACAATTGTATCCTCAATGAAGCCAAATGACCTTAGCTTTTTCTAAAGATTTGTAAAATAATGAAAGTAAACTTCTAGTAAGGAAACTGAAATCTATGTGATCCACATCTGCTTTTGAACTTGATACCATAGGAAAATAGATATTTAATGAATCGCTGATCATACAGAAACAAAACATGGGTGGATTGCTAATAAATACATGTCCTTTAATATTTCCAACAACTTGTAAAACCTCCAAACTTCTGTGAAAGTATACAATCCTCTACCCCATCCTGACCCAAAACAACAAATCCAGAAGAGTCTTTGGGACCATATCTGGAAAATTAGAATGCCCAAATTCTCAAATAGCATTTGACTACACAAATAAGGCCCAAGAGTATTCATAAAGCTATTTTCTAAAAACCATAATTTTTAGACTATGTCACCTTTGCTTCCCTACCAGATTTTTTCAGAGCCATCGTTCATACACAGTTTGTTTTACTTTGGTCACTTTGTTTTATTCAGACTTGATTTAATATCTTCAAAGATGTTACTGATTACTGGAACCCAAACTCCAATACAATGTGGAAGAAAAAGCAGTTCTTAGTCCCAAGGCTCTCCCACCTAATCGGGCATGGTTCAGCTGATTAATCGTACACAGCCTGTTTTAGATGAATCCAGATGAAATTTACATTTTTATAGCTGATGAACAGTTCACAGTGTATAAATGCAAATAGTTCAGTTCATAACTCAAATTGAGTCCTACACAAGTCAAACTGTGTAGGCAGGGACACCATGCTGAGGGCATGGGTGTGGTGCTGCAATCCCCATGGCCCTCAGTTTGCCATGCCAGCCTCAGGGCCTGTGGGTCTGGAGGAATGAAAGCCTTTTTCTAATTGGATCACCCAGAAGTTGCTTTTTGCAATTCATCCTTATATAAGGAGCAGGGTTTTCTAATCCAAAAGCACATCTAACATGGTGGTGTGGACAGGAGAGAAAGCATTGCCTGGTTTGGGCTTCCACGTTTACTCTTGAAGAGAGAAAAGGGAAAACTTTAAACCTGAAAAGGACAGGTGTCTTCTAGCTAACTAGCTTTTACTTTAGGTGACAGATTTGCCCCTTTCTCTGCATCCTCAGGTAGATAAATAGGAATATTATATACTCTTAATTCCAAAAAGTATTAAATGCTATGTACAAAACAAGGTAAATATAATTTTAAAGTATCATAAATGAACAAGGAAACTAGTAAAAGGTATCAAGCAGCTAGGATAAATTAAAAATTTTATTGCTAAATTTAGCTCTGTGCTTTGACTGTCAAAAAGAAAACACATAAAAGTACATAAAATGTACTTAAAAATAAAACACGTGTGTTTATAAAAGTACACATATTCATATGAAGAGTCAAGTCTTAATCTGGCATTGAATTCTATAAAGACTTTATTACATAGACTCTGATATGGAGGACACTGGGCAATACAATGCAGTTGAATATGGATTTGTAACAAGTATATATATTCTTCAGACTTAGATTTAATATTTTTAAAGACAAGGTCATAATATTAAATATTAATTCAGTAAAGGCATTTCAGAGGATTATGTCAAATACAATGCTTTCTAGTTATATTAACTTAAAAAATAGGAATTGAGGGGATTATATTGTTTATTGCAAGCTCACAAATTGGCATTCTGCATCAGGGACAAAAAGAATTCAAGGAAATAGAGAAGTAACATATTGTTTAGATCCTTACCACAAATAGAGGCCTCGGTAGAAGCTCTTGGCAAAGATTAAACCATACTGAATGAATGATAGAATTATAATATCATGAATAGTCTGTGACATCTTTATTTTTAATTTTTAAAATTTATTTTGGCCTTACTGAGCATGTGGGATCTTAGTTCCCTGCTGCTGCTGCTGCTAAGTCGCTTCAGTCATGTCCGACTCTGTGGGACCCCATAGACGGCAGCCTACCAGGCCCCGCCATCCCTGGGATTCTCCAGGCAAGAACACTGGAGTGGGTTGCCATTTCCTTCTCCAATGCATGAAAGTGAAAAGTGAAAGTGAAGTCACTCAGTCGTGTCCGACTCTGTGCGACCCCATGGACTGCAGCCTACCAGGCTCCTCTGTCCATGGGATTTTCCAGGCAAGAGTACTGGAGTGGGGTGCCATTGCCTTAGTTCCCTGACCAGGGATCAAACCCATGCCCCTTGTAGTAGAAGCATAGAGCTAGAACTACTAGAGTATCAGGGAATTTCCCTGTGACAACTTTATACTTTAAAAAGGCATGGGAGCCTGAGTCTGAGATGAAGGATCTTCCAGACCATTAAGCTACGTGTATTTTCTTTGTATCAGTACAAACTCCTAAGCACAAGTGTTTCTGTAATTATGATACACTGGGAAAATTCTCTGTGTTCAATGGCCCTCAGACTCACACTTCCATTTCAGCAATCACATGTCAGTCTAACTCCACCCTATACCCTAAATCTCTGGTGTCATTAAGAAGCTGAAAACTTAAGGAAGCAGATTGGCAGCTGTGATGTATAATATAGAACATTTCATGAAAAAAAAAAAAAGCATGGCAGCAGAGCTGAAGTTTACTGGTTGAAATTATATCCTCATTCAGAATCCATCACACTTTCACTTAGAGATTATCCTTGGGACAACTTTGAGAACACCTATAGGTAAGGTAAAAATTTTTCCTGAAAAAGAGTTAGAGAAATATAAATGAGAGATTTCTGCTTCTCATTATAACCAGTTTAAATAATACTGATCAACACTTTCACCAGAGAAGACTAAGAATGCTGGATAAAATTTAAAATAGAGGTATCAAAGAACTAATGAGAGAATGAGGAGCTATCTGACCAGATTCTCGAAGAAAGGACAGGGATTCAGAGGGTGTGCCTACAGTTGGGGCTGCTTTTGGCTTGACAATTTTTATGAACCTGAATTAGGCAACTGGGAGGCTGAATTACATTTTTGACACCTGGAAGAGTGCAAAAAAAGCAAGGATGATATAGTTTAGAAGTAGGTGTGAACTGGACACAAAATGACCCTTTCGTGGATAACAACTCTTCCTCCAGACATCTGAGCAACCCAGGAAAAAAAATCGCAAACCCTGAAACTGGATTAAGAAAATTCCAGGCATTCAACAAACAAAATTCACTCTAGAGGAAGATGATATTATCCTGGACTGTGAATTACTAATATAAGATCCATGGATGTAGACAAACATTTGAACACATGGAAGAATGGAAGGGTAGGAGCAAGAATCTGAATCCAATCCTGCCTCAGCACCCTGTTGCTGAGTTCTCTTCTCTAGATCCACTCTCCATTCATATCTGCATAGTCTCTACCTCCAGAGGCAAACCTGTATGAATTAAATCAATGGGCTTCCTTGCTTTCTGTTTACCAACTGGGTTTGGTCAATGGGGCGTCTAGGCAGGGGATCTGAGGAAAGACGGATATTGTGACTCATGAGTTATGTCAGGCTGGCCATGTTGCTCAATAGGAAGTTGTTGCTCTTCTCAAGGTGGCAGATCCTACAGGAAGTGCACGATTTCATACTTGTCTCTCATCTTGTCCTTTGACACCTAGAAATGATGATGGCTCTGAAGTTGCTAGCTCTGAGTTCACAGCTCTTTAAAGCTTCTCTGTAACTCCTCTACATCTTTGCAATTAGTCTTGGAAACAAACCAAGATCATTCTGTCATTTTTGAGACTGCACCCAAGTACTGCATTTTGGACTCTTATTGACTATGAGGGCTACTCCATTCCTTCTAAGAGATTCTTGCCCACTGTAGTAGATACAATTGTCATCTGAACTAAATTCACCCATTCCCATCCATTTTACTTCACTGATTCCTAAAATGTCAGTGTTTACTCTCCCTTAGACAGCAAGGAGATCAAACCAAATCCTAAAAGAAATCAAACCTGAATATTCACTGGAAGGATGGATGCTGAAGGTGAAGTTCCAGTACTTTGGCCACCTGATGCAAAGAGCTAATTCATTGGAAAATACCCTGAAGCTGGGGAAGAATTGAAGACAGGAGAAGAAGCAGGCTACAGAGAATGAGATAGTTAAATGGGCTTCTCACTCAATGGACATAAGTTTGAGCAAACTCCAGGAGGTAGAGAAGGACAGGGAAACCTGGCATGCTGTAGTCCATGGGGTCGCAAAAAATTGGACACAACTTCGTGACTGAAAGATAAATTGGCTTGTACCCTGCTGAGACTCTACTAACTACCGTGAACTTTTAGAAATTGGAAAACCTCTTTGAGTTTATTTCTTCATCCATAAAAAAGTGCTGGATTAGGTTAAACTGAAAATCGTTTAAAGCTCTAATGTGCTTCAGTTAGAATAGCAGTTCTTCTACCGAAATGAAAAGTGTAAAGAATGAAAATACTACTGGGTAACCAGTCAGTAGATGAGGGAATGTTGTCTTTATAGAAATATTTCATATAATACATATAGAGTCTAGTTCAGTTCAGTCTCTCAGTCGTGTCTGACTCTTTGCGACCCCATGAATCGCAGCATACCAGGCCTCCCTGTCCATCACCAACTCCCGGAGTCTACTCAGACTCACGTCCATTGAGTCAGTGATGCCATCCAGCCATCTCATCCTCTGTCATCCCCTTCTCCTCCTGCCCCCAATCCCTCCCAGCATCAGAGTCTTTTCCAATGAGTCAACTCTTCACATGAGGTGTTCACCATTTTGCAACTCAGTAAATTTAGATTCGGGTATGGATGATCAATAGTTACTAATATCCCTAAAGAAGAGATAACCAGAATTATCATGTGTTTCCTAATAGAAAAACAGACCACCAATTATGAGGTAATCCTAGCAAAAACAGTAAGTGTGAATCTTATCAAAACCCCAGAATCCGAAGCTGAGATTCAATATCTGATTCTAAGAAACACATAGGACCATAAAGCAGGTTAAAATACTCAGGACATGCAGTGAGTAAAATCTAGATAGTGGGAAATCTACAATCAAAGGATTCATTTTAATTTTTGCATAATAAGTAACTTCTGCTGTAACTGATGCCAAGTTCATTTTCTAGTAATAACATGATCAAATGTGTCTTAGAGCCATTTCCATTTGGAAAAATAACAAGTGCCCATCTCACCATGGTAATGGCTTTATAGGCATATCTCACATTTTTATGATGAGGACTCCAGGAACCCTGAGGGAAAAGGTTACCTGATGTCAGATAAGTGAAGTGAAGTAGTGAAAGTGTTAGTCGCTCAGTCATGTCCAGCTCTTTGCAACTACATGGACTGTAGCCTGCCATGCTCCTCTGTCCATGGGATTCTCCAGGCCACAATACTGGAGTGAGTAGACCATCCCTTCTCCAGGGAATCTTCCTGACTCAGGAATTGAACCCTGGTCTCCTGTATAGAGGGCAGATGCTTTACCCCCTGAGCCACCAGGGAAGACCCCAGTGTCAGATAAGGAGTTCGTAACAAGACCAGGGCTCCAGTATAGAGCTTGTGCTCTTTATTGTAATGGGAGGATAAGACCATCACAGCACATCTGCTTTTTTCATTGTGATGTGAGGACCAGTTCATTTTGCAGCTCAGTGAATTTGGATTCAGATATGGATGATCAATAGTTACTTATATCACTAAAGGAGAGATAACCAGATCTATCAGGTACCTCCTGATAGAAAAACAGGCCACCAAAAACAGTAGGCATGCATAATACAACCAGTTTGTTTGACAGCTGCATAAAGTTTAAAAGAAGAAGGATGAGAAATTAAGACAGTCTATCTGTCAAATTTAAATATTGAAATATCACTTCAAAAGACCATTCTTACTTCTTGTGCTGGAAGCTGTGTACAGTAGCTGTGCTTCCAAACTTCTCCCTTCCAAGCCGGGGAGTGTGAAGTCTTGAGAAATAATTTGAGGTTAAAGTCCACAAGGGTGAATGTGGTTTGTTTATATCTGTTTGATGCCTCTGTTTTGTCTTGATGTTGCCATTTATTTAATAATTAATGCCAATTTGTTTTAATACAAAAATCATGTTTTGAATTTCTTAATTCTCCAGGAAAAATCTATAGTCCTGGAAAATGAACTTGGTTTCTTCACTTATCCAACAGTTTCTAACTCTCTCTCTATCCATTTCAGCAAACACCAGGAACAGTGGTTCTTAGCCATGGGCACAGATCAGATTTAACTGAGGACTTGTACACAAACAAAGACCCGTCCCCAAACCCCCAGCCCCCACCCCCAGAGATATAATTTAAATAAGTTTAAGCATAGGACACCTTCAGTATACCTATAGGATTTGATAAAGCAATTTTGTTTACTACTACTACTACAATTAGAATCAGATCAGATCAGATCAGTTGCTCATTCGTGTCCGACTCTTTGCGACCCCATGAACTGCCACGCCAGGCCTCCCTGTCCATCACCAACTCCCGGAGGTCACTCAGACTCACATCCATCGAGTCAGTGATGCCATCCAGCCATCTCATCCTCTGTCGTCCTCTTCTCCTCCTGCCCCCAATCCCTCCCAGCATCAGAGTCTTCTCCAATGAGTCAACTCTTCGCGTGAGGTGGCCAAAATACTGGAGTTTCAACTTTAGCATCATTCCTTCCAAAGAAATCCCAGGGCTCATCTCCTTCAGAATGGACTGGTTGGATCTCCTTGCAGTCCAAGGGACTCTCAAGAGTCTTCTCCAACACCACAGTTCAAAAGCATCAATTCTTTGGCACTCAGCCTTCTTCACAGTCCAGCTCTCACATCCATACATGACCACAGGAAAAGACCATAGCCTTGACTAGGCGAACCTTTGTTGGCAAAGTAATGTCTCTCCTTTTGAATATGCTATCTAGGTTGGTATGATGGTTTCTTTGGAGGGAATGATGCTCAAGCTGAAACTCCAGTATTTTGGCCACCTCATGCGAAGAGTTGACTCATTGGAGAAGACTCTGATGCTGGGAGAGATTGAGGGCAGGAGGAGAAGGGGACGACAGAGGATGAGATGGCTGGATGGCATCACTGACTCGATGAATGTGAGTCTGAGTGACCTCTGAGAGCTGGTGATGGATAGGGAGGCCTGGCGTGCTGCGGTTCATGGGGTCGCAAAGAGTCGGACACGACTGAGCGACTGATCTGATCTGATGATGGTTGTTCAGAAACAAGTATGGAAACTGAGACTGAGGCTAGATTTTGAAGCATCTTCAAGAAAGTTAAGTTCAATTTCATTCTATAAGAAAAGGATACATTTAAGGGTTTTAAGCAGGCTCTTCTGTCCATGGGATTCTCCAGGCAAGAATACTGGAGAAGGTTGCCATGCATCTTTCTAACCCAGAGATTGAATCCATGTCTCTTAGGTCTCCTGCATTGTCAGGCAGGTTCTTTACCACCTGCACCACCTGGGAAGCCCATAAGAAAAGGAGACATTCAAGGGTTTTAAGCAGAGGAGTAACACAATCCTATCAATATTTTGGAAAGAAAACCATGGCTTGATGTAGACGTTTAGGCCTGTACCTAAACCCAAAAGGAAACTGAGATGCTTCTGGAATATGTCAAGTCTGGTCTCAGGAAGGAGCAGTGATCTTGCAGCATCTCAGGTCTCTTCAGGCTGGAATGATTTTTGACATAATCATTGAAATGCTTCTTTTAAAACTATAGTTGCCAACATTTTTGTTTCTATTTCTGTCTTAGTAAGTTATAGCAGTTTTAATACAGAGAAATGGTTCTCTTCATGTTTTATGAAAGAAAGGCCAGGTTTTGCTCCATGCTGAGAAGTGTCCAGTCATGTTTGACTCTTTACAACCACCATGGACTGTAGCCCACAAGTCTCTTCTGTCCATGGGATTTCCCAGGCAAGAATACTGGAGTGGGTTGCTATTTCCTTCTCCAATTGCTCCATGTCCCACCCACGTATTCACTGTTTCCCAGGGTGTCAATGTGTCTCCTTCTTCTTCCCTCATTTTGACTATAATTCTTACTGTTAAAGGCATCTCTTTAATATAATTTAGATAAACAAATCATGGCAAATACCGAGAGTCACAGTAAGACCTTTTGTGTAAGCTTTGGAAACCCAACTCTGACTACCAAAACCAAAAAATGAATTTTTTGTGAGGATATTAGAACTCATGCATCAATGCCAGGTTGGCATCCAGGCTCAGAAAAGATTGAAACCAAGAACCCTCAAAGGCCAGGAACTACAGCTGAGGTCACTCCACCAGAGTAATAGCTGTGACATTGTCTCAAGTAGTCACAGCTATTTTCTGTGACATTACAGTTGTTAAAGACGTAAGGCTTCTAAAATGAATAGTACTGCTTCTTGAATAAATAGATAAATCAATGAGACAGAATAGAATATCCATAAATAGATCAAATTACATAGAAAAATTTAGTATAAGAAACATACTTTTAGAGTATTGGATCAAAGGGACTTTCCAAAAGTGGTATTGGAGTAACTACAAAGCCATATGGAAAAGATAAAATTAGATACATTTCCCACACCATACACCAAGAAAAATTCCGTTTGGATATAAGATCTAATTATAAAAAATGAACATGGAGGAGGTTCAGAAGTAAATGGTATTTTTGAAGGCCAAAAAATAAAGAAATCCTCCGGAATGTCAGACTTTGTATGTCAACTTATCTGGCTGAATATAATCCAGACCAGAGAAAGAGGTTTGCAAGTGTTTAAGTCCCTATTTTAAAATAAAACTTTTTTGCTGCAAGTTCTTTTTCATTGTAAACTTGATAAAGAGATAAAATATGAAAAAAAATGAAACTATATAAGTACTCAATAAATATATGTGTGTGTGCATGTGCTAAGTCGCTTCAGTCATGTCTGACTCTTTGCGACCCTATGGACTATCCCACCAAGGTCCTCTGTCCATGGGCTTCTCCAGGCTAGAATACTGGAGTGGGTTGCCATGTCCTTCTCCAGGGATCTTCCTGACCCAGGGATTGAATGTGTGTCTCCTGTGGCTCCTGCATTGCAGGCAAATTCTTTACTGCTGAGCCACTGGGGAAGAGCTGCAATAAATATATGGGTGTATTTTCTTCAACTTAGGAGCAAGGAAACTTTTTAGGACTATGACTCAAAATTTAAAAACTAAAGAGGAAAAATACATAAACTTGATAACATAAAAATAAAACATCTTCATATGGCAAATGATGTCACAAACTAAAAAGATGAATAGCAAACTAGGAAAAAATATCTGCAGCTGATAGCACGGCCCTTAAAATGAGTTTCTAAAAATAGAGACCAAAAGTCCTATAGAAAAGTGAGCTATAGAAAGCTACAGGCAATTCATAAATATGGAAATACAGGTGTCTTTTACCATATAAAAAGATACTCAACCTCATTCATAATGAGATAAATGCAAATTCAAATTATACTAGTATTCCATTTTTCAGTTACTACCTGCATGCTAAGTTGTTTCAGTCATGTCCGACTCTTTGCAACCGTATGGACTGTAGCCTGCCTGAGTCCTCTGTCCATGGGATTCTCCAGGCAAGAATACTGGAGTGGGTTGCCATTGCCTCCTCCAGGGGATCTTCCCAACCCAGAGATCAAACCAACAACTCTTATATCTCCTGCATTGGCAGGTGGGTTCTTTACCACTAGCGCCATCATTATTTACTATGTTGCCCAAAATCAAAAACTTTCACAACACACTTTGTTGGTGACACTATAAAAAAAAAGGGGGGGGGGGCATTCATTCACTTCTGGTGGAATTAAACAATGATAAAATATATCTGCAGAGGGAAATTTGGCAATATCTAGCAAAAGTATATATCCACTTACCCTTGGCCTGCATGAGTGTGCTAAGTGGCCTCAGTCATGTCTGACTCTGCAACCCTATGGGCTGTAGCCTACCAGGCTTCTCTGTTCATGGGATTCTCCAGGCAAGAATACTGGTAATCCAGTTTCAAAAAATGTACCCCAAGGTTACATTGGTGAAATTATGAAAGACGTTTTTACAAGGCAGTTCTATTTTAGTACTATTGTGTGTGTGTGTGTGTGTGTGTGTGTGTGTGTTGAGTTGCTTCAGACACATCTGACTCTTTGGGACCCTGTGAACTGCAGCCCGCCAGGCTCCTCTCATGGTATTCTCCAAGCAAGCGTACTGGAGTGATTTCCCATGCCCTCCTTTTGGGGATCTTCCTAACCCAGAGATGTAACCAGCATCTCTTATGCCTCCTGCATTGGCAGGTAGGTTCTTTACCACTAGTGCTTCCTGGGAAGCAGTACTATTTACAATAAAAAAAGATCGAAAATCATCAAGTATTCTCATTCAGTACTTGGTTTAATAAACTATGATATATTCACTCAGTGGAGTACTATGCAACTATAAAAAGGGAAGTTGACTATCTCTAACCATAATCATACTTTTCTAGTTTTCTGGTTATTTTCACTGGGAAGATAATCCCAAGTCCTATTTCTCTGTCATGGCTGGAATCAGAAATTCAAGAAATAATTTTTTAAAGTAATGTATTATATTGCTGAATTGTGTAATATAAACACACACATATGTATATGTCTCATTTTCTTAATATAATGATAACACATGCTATACAATTCTTTACTCCCTGTAATTTCAGGTATTTGACAACAAGCAGTACACAAATTGGAACCCTGAAAAAAGGGCAATGAATGTGGTGACTTTTCTGTCAGAAGGCATTTTTTGTACAGTAATGTAAGGAAGGAGATCTTCAACAGACTCCCAGTATCTTAATATGAAAATAAAAAGATCAGAATTTGAGGAGGCTTAGGTGGTTAGAATGTGAACATGTATCTGAGAGGAGAAAGCTATACAGAGAAAGAATTCTAGAAATCTGCATAGAAGACCCTAACTTTGTCTTAACTGAGATTAGAAACAAGAAAGTTAGCCCATAAGTAGATTTATTTATATATTAAGTAGGTAACTACTTGTCAGAAAAAGGTTGATATCCTCCAAAGAAATATAACAAAAATATAGTACCTAGGAAACTAGAACAAAGTGAAAAGTAAAGTCCAATACTGTAAAGAATAATATTGCATAGGAACCTGGACTATTAGGTCCATGAATCAAGGTAAATTGGATGTGCTCACATAAGAGATGGCAAGTGTGAACATCAACATTTTAGGAATCAGTGAACTAAAATGGGTGGGAATGGGTGAATTTAACTCAGATGACCATTATGTCTATAGGCAAGAATCCCTTAGAAGAAATAGAGCAGCCCTCAAAATAGTCAACAAGAGCCTGAAATGAAGTACTTGGATGCCATCTCAAAAACAACAGAATGACCTTGGTTTGTTTCCAAGGCAAACCATTCTACATCACACTAATCCAAGTCTGTGCCCCAAACACTTACACTTAAGAGGCTGAAGCTGAACAGTTTAGACCTACAAGACATTCTAGAACTAACACCAAAAAATATGTCCTTTTTACCATGCGTGTGTGCTCAGTTGCTTCAGTCATGTCTGACTCTGCAACCCCATGGACTGTAGCCCGCCAAGCTCCTCTGTCTATGGGATTTTACAGGCAAGAATACTCGAGTGGGTTGCCATTGCCTCCTCTAGGGGATCTTCCCGAACCAAGAATCAAAGCTGTGTCTCCTGCGGCTCCTGAATTTCAGGTGTATTCTTTACCACTGAGCCACCAGGGAAGCCCCCTTTTTCTTTACAGGGGATTGAAAATGCAAAAGTAGGAAGTCAAGAGATACTTGGAGTTACAGGCAAGTTTGGCCTTGAAATACAAAAAGAAGCAGTACAAAGGCTAACAGAGTTTTGCCACAAGAACACACTGGTCATAGCAAACACCCTCTACCAACAACGTGAGAGATGACTCTACATATGGACATCCCCAGATGGTCAATACCAAATTCAGATTGATTATATTCTTCGTAGCTGAAGATGGAGAAGCTCTATATAGTCAACAAAAACAAGACCTGGAGCTGACCATGGCTCAGATCATGAGCTCCTTATTGCAAAATTCAGGCTTAAATTGAAGAAAGCAGGGAATACCACTAGACCATTCAGGTATGAGCTAAATCAAATCCCTTATGATTATACAATGGAGGTGATGAATAGATTCAAGGGATTAGATCTGGTATACAGAGTGCCTGAAGAACTATGGACAGAGGTTCATAACATTGCACAGGAGGTGGTAACCAAAACCATTTTTTCTTTGGTGGTAACCAAAGGAAAAAAAATGTAAGAAGGCAAAATGGTTGTCTGAGGAGGGCTTAAAAATAGCTGAGAAAAGAAAAAAAAAGGCAAAAAGCAAAGGAGAAAAGGAAAGATATAGTCAACTGAATGTAGAGTTCCAACGAATAGCAAGGAGAGATAAGAAAGCCTTCTTAAGTAAACAATGCAAAGAAATAGAGGAAAACAATAGAACGGGAAAGACTAGAGATCTCTTGAAGAAAAGCCTTTGATGGTGTGAATCATTACAAACTGTGGAAAATTCTTAAAGAGATGAGAATACCAGACAACCTTATCTGCATCCTAAGAAACCTGTATGCGGAACAAGAAGCAACAATTAGAACCAGACACAGAACAACTGACTGGTTCAAAATTGGGAAAGGCGTATGACAAGACTGTAGATTATTAGTCTGCTTATTTAACTTATATGCGGAGTACAACGTGGGAAATGCCTGGCTGGATGAATTCCAAGCTGGAATCAAGATTGCCGGGAGAAATATCAATAACCTCAGATATGCAGATGACACCACCCTTATGGCAGAAAGTGAAGAAGAACTAAAAAGCTTCTTGATGAAAGTGAAAGTGGAGAGTGAAAAAGTTGGCTTAAAGCTCAACATTCAGAAAACGAAGATCATGGCATCTGATCCCATCACTTCATTGGAAATAGATGGGGAAACAGTGGAAAGAGTGTCACACTTTATTTTTTAGGGCTCCAAAATCACTGCAGATGGTGACTGCAGCCATGAAATTAAAAGACGCTTACTCCTTGGAAGGAAAGTTATGATCAACCTACATAGCATATTCAAAAGCACAGACATTACTTTGCCAACAAAGGTCCATCTAGTCAAGGCTATGGTTTTTCCTGTGGTTGTGTATGGATGTGAGAGTTGGACTGTGAAGAAAGCTGAGCGCTGAAGAATTGATGCTTTTGAACTGTGGTGTTGGAGAAGACTCTTGAGAGTCCCTTGGACTGCAAGGAGATCCAATCAGTGCATTCTGAAGGAGATCAGCCCTGGGATTTCTTTGGAAGGAATGATGCTAAAGCTGAAACTCCAGTATTTTGGCCACCTCATGCGAAGAGTTGACTCATTGGAGAAGACTCTAATGCTGGGAGGGATTGGGGGCAAGAGGAGAAGGGGACGACAGAGGATGAGATGGCTGGATGGCATCACTGACTCGATGGATGTGAGTTTGAGTGACCTCCGGGAGTTGGTGATGGATAGGGAGGCCTGGCGTGCTGTGATTCATGGGGTCGCAAAGAGTCGGACACAACTGAGCGACTGATCTGATCTGATACACATCAAGCACAATATGTTTCACTTGAAACCTCATGTTTTTCATTATATTGACATAAATTTCACTATTTAATTTTAGTATACAATTCAGAATCTGTGCATGCCATTAAACATACAATATCCCAATTCCCAATTTGGTATTTTTTTAGTAAATGTACTTGTCACTACTGATAAAACTAGTAATACTATATTTCTTTTAAAATTAGGGTAAAAATTAAAGTCTCCTAGATTCTTTGTAGACTATTTTATATCTTTAGATATTAAAATATGTGTAATACAAAATATCCAAATTTGGAATGTTAGAAAAAAATCCTGGAATTCATAAATCATTTTTCTACTTTCTACCAAAAGGGATGGAGGAGGCTGGGTTTAATTCCTATCTTTATAAAACCAGAAATTTTATTTTAAACTAGATAATATTTAGAACTATCATTTTTTCCTCCTTTATTTCTTTGAAGTTCTTTGCCTAGTTTCTATCTTTGAAGTTCCTTTGAAGTGCCTATTCTTTTACTGTAACCTATTATGTTTCTTTTTTATATTTTGAGCTTACATCTGATTTTAGAAAAAACATATTGTTTTTAAACGTTTATTTTATACCACTTTTAGCTTCAAATACATTCACAGTCCCCCTGTCCCTCCCCATTTTTGGATAAAAGCAATTTCAAGTACAATAGTCAGCCTCCAGTTCTTTTTATTTCATGTATTTTATCAATCAAAGCTTCTAATTAAATCATGTTTGGAATACACAAGTGTCAGATAATCATTCTTGAGCCCTGAGATCTCTGAATATCATTTCGAGTTCAATAGACTTCTACTATGTCTGTGTGATTCACAGCCTTGTAAGCTCTTTTTGGATAGAATAGAAACTTGTATCTGTATAACAGATTACCTCACACTATAAAACAGAGTCTAAACATTTATAAATATTTAAAATTCATCAACTGCTCACTCACTGCCTTCTGCTTCACTGGGATTCTTTATTTCAAACATGGGCAATTCTTTACTCTTTGTAGTCTAGGCTTATTCTGACTTTTAATTTCTGAAATACTAAGCTTTAGACCATGAGGAAATTAATTTCAGTACATCTGACCTCTTCTGGGGACATGTCTTTAGTCCATTTAAGATAGGTGGGACAACTCCAGTGGAACACAGCACTTTTATAAGACCTGCTGCTGCTGCTAAGTCGCTTCAGTTGTGTCCAACTCTGGGCGACCCCATAGACGGCAGCCCACCAGGCTCCCCTGTCCTTGGGATTCTCCAGGCAAGAACACTGGAGTGGGTTGCCATTTCCTCCTCCAATGCATGAAAGTGAAAAGAGAAAGTGAAGTCACTCAGTCATGTCTGACTCTTAGCGACCCCATGGACTGCAGCCTACCAGGCTCCTCCGTCCATGGGATTTTCCAGGCAAGAGTACTGGAGTGGGTTGCCATTGCCTTCTCCGTTTATAAGACCTATATCCGGGTAATTCTGGATTTCCCGGGTGGCACTAGTGCTAAAGAACCAGCCTGCCAATGCAAGAGACGTAAGAGATACCGGTTCAGTCCCTGGGTTGGGAAGATCCCCGGTAGAGGGCATGGCGACCCATTCCAGTATTCTTGCCTGGAGAATCCTTATAGACAGAGGAACCTGACAGGTTACAGTTCACGGGGGCCCAAAGAGTAGGACACAACTGAAGTGACTTAGCACACATGCATCCTGGTGATTCTACTTCTATTATTTTTATGATGTTTGCTAGGATATTCAGGCCAGCTTCTCCTCAAAGTGGAAAGCAAATAGGAAAAAAGTACCAGGGATTAACTAGTATGGCTAGGGTCATGTGCAGTTCTTGAATAGGACTGTCTCTGGCTCAGAGGACTGGGAAAGTCTCAGCCTTGGTTTTACACCCAGGCCTGTGGAATGAGGGTTGTGAGAACAGAAGTCAGCTGCTACAAGAGAGGGAGAAGTGGTGTTGATTTTAAAGTCACTACCTGTAGACTGAAAGGAAGTACTCAGTCTAAGCTGCTTTTGCATAAATTCCATAGCATTATTCCCATCAAGATTTCCAGGGACCTGAGCTTTGTAACACTGTTACTTTGCTGACTATTCAAGTGTCATAGTCACAGGAAGGAGACCCTGCTTTTACCAATAGTTCTGCTACCCAGCATGGAAAGGATTAGATAAGAAATAGTTGGTCACAATAACTGGAAAATGAAAGCATTCCATGTTTGTTCCCAGATGAGTTGAGCTGTCTTTATCACACCAGTTATGGTCCTTTATGGAGAAGGCAATGGCACCCCCACTCCAGTACTCTTGCTTGGAAAATCCCACGGACGGAGGAGCCTGTTAGGCTGCAATCCATGGAGTCGCTGAGAGTCGGACACGACTGAACGACTTCCCTTTCACTTTTCACTTTCATGCATTGGAGAAGGAAATGGCAACCCACTCCAGTGTTCTTGCCTGGAGAACCCCAGGGACGGGGGAGCCTGGTGGGCTGCCGTCTATGGGGTTGCACAGAGTCAGACACGACTGAAGTGACTTAGCATAGCATAGCATGGTCCTTTATAACCAAATTCAGAAATTACAGTTTTGTCACACATGCGTGAAGGTGACACTGATTGCCTCATTTCCAAGTGTAGGTATTGCTCTGTTGAAAGGAGTCCATATTGAGCCAAAGGATGTAGTTTCAGTAAAAAGAAGCCATGAAAGTAGTGTGCTTTGTATCCTGTTGGTCACGTTTAGTCCTTTTTGTTATTACAAATTTGTGGAGAAAAAAGAGAAACTCTGAAATGTGGTTTTCCTCTATTACAAATTTTCTCGTCTGTAGCCTCTACAGACACATGTTTGCTGCACTGCTAGTGTGATTGTGAAGCTCATTTCACAATGTATAACATAACAAAACATGTATAGATATATACATTCTCTATTTATCAATTATACCAATAAAGCCGACAGAAGAGTTCCCATAAGGTGTGTGTGACAGGCAGTAATGCTATGCCTTAGTCTTCTCGACTGTGCAGAATCTTAGATCAACCTGTTTAATACCATAAACATTTTCAAATTTTTTTCCTCCATGAGCTCCAGAAATGTCATGGTTTCATAAGTGGTTGTGCTCAGTCACTAAATTGTGTCTGACTCTTTGCAACCCCATGGACTGTAGCTGCCAGGCTCCTCTATCCATCGAATTTTCCAGGCGAGAATACCAGAGTGGGTCGCCATTTCCTTCCCCATTATAAGTTTAGTCAGAAGTTAATATCATCATCAGAGAATGAATGCAACCACACTGCATTCATGTAATTCCAGCATAAAAACAAATAAAATTAGAATTTCTGACTGGCCTTGGCTGCAGAATTATAAATGTGAAATTCCTGTTTCGCTTTTGAAATATTTAGATTAGTTTCTCTATCACGGCTATAGTTTTCAAGACCTCCTAGCTAGAAATGATTGATCCACTGAAAACTTGCATTTTACATCAGAAGAAATAAAAATGTAGGGGAAGTATGAAATTGACATTAAAACAAATTGACATTAAAGCTCAGTATTCTTTGTTCCATAGCTCATTTGCATTTAAAAAAGAAGTCTTGAAGTAATTAATTTTAAAAGTCACAAAGAACATATTTCTAGTACTGGAGTTTTAGGCAGTCCTTTAATCTACTTTCATCCATACCTCTGGGAAACCTAGACTCCAACCGGAGACTTCACATATGGGGAGGAGTATCAAGAGAGGGATCAGAGATACCAAAGGAAAATTTCATGCAAAGATGGGCTCGATAAAGGACAGAATGGTAGGGACCTAACAGAAGCAGAAGATATTAAGAAGAAGTGGCAAGAATACACAGAACTGTACAAAAAAGAGCTTCACGACTCAGATAATCACGATGGTGTGATCACTGACCTAGAGTTAGACATCCTGGAATGTGAAGTCAAGTAGACCTTAGAAAGCATCACTATGAACAAAGCTAGTGGAGGTGATGGAATTCCAGTCGAGCTATTCCAAATCCTGAAAGATGATGCTGTGAAAGTGCTGCACTCAATATGCCAGCAAATTTGGAAAATTCAGCAGTGGCCACAGGACTGGAAAAGGTCAGTGTTCATTCCAATCCCAAAGAAAGGCAATGCCAAAGAATGCTCAAACTACCACACAATTGCACTCATCTCACATGCTAGGAAAGAAATGCTCAAAATTCTCTAAGCCAGGCTTCAGCAATATGTGAACCGTGAACTTCCTGATGTTCAAGCTGGTTTTAGAAAAGGCAGAGAAACCAGAGACCAAATTGCCAACATCCGCTGGATCATGGAAAAAGCAAGAGAGTTCCAGAAAAACATCTATTTCTGCTTGATTGACTATGCCAAAGCCTTTGACTGTGTGGGTTACAATAAACTGTGGAAAATTCTGAAAGAGATGGGAATACCAGACCACCTGACCTGCCTCTTGAGAAACCTATATGCAGGTCAGGAAGCAACAGTTAGAACTGGACATGGAACAACAGACTGGTTCCAAATAGGAAAAGGAGTACGTCAAGGCTGTGTATTGTCACCCTGCTTATTAAACTTATATGCAGAGTACATCATGAGAAAAGCTGAGCTGGAAGCACAAGCTGGAATCAAGATTGCCGGGAGAAATATCAATAACCTCAGATATGCAGATGACACCACCCTTATGGCAGAAAGTGAAGAGGAACTAAAAAGCCTCTTGATGAAAGTGAAAGAGGAGAGTGAAAAAGTTGGCTTAAAGCTCAACATTCAGAAAACGAAGATCCTGGCATCTGGTCCCATCACTTCATGGGAAATAGATGGGGAAAGAGTGGAAACAGTGTCAGAATTTATTTTTTTGGGCTCCCAAATCACTGCAGATGGTGACTGCAGCCATGAAATTAAAAGATGCTTACTCCTTGGAAGGAAAGTTATGACCAACCTAGATCACATATTCAAAAGCAGAGACATTACTTTGGCAACAAAGGTCCGTCTAGTCAAGGCTATGGTTTTTCCTGTGGTTATGTATGGATGTGAAAGCTGGACTGTGAAGAAGGCTGAGCGCTGAAGAATTGATGCTTTTGAACTGTGGTGTTGGAGAAGACTCTTGAGAGTCTCTTGGACTGCAAGGAGATCCAACCAGTCCATTCTGAAGGAGATCAGCCCTGGGATTTCTTTGGAAGGAATGATACTAAAACTGAAACTCCGGTACTTTGGCCACCTCATGCGAAGAGTTGACTCATTGGAGAAGACTCTGATGCTGGGAGGGATTGAGCACAAGAGGAGAAGGGGACGACAGAGGATGAGATGGCTGGATGGATCACTGACTCCATGGATGTGAGTCTGAGTGACCTCCGGGAGTTGGTGATGGACAGGGAGGCCTGGCGTGCTGCGATTCATGGGGTCGCAAAGAGTCGGACACGACTGAGCAACTGATCTAATCTGATCAAGAGAGGGAAGGAAAGATATAGGAGAAGATAAAATTTCATATCTCCTACTCCTTAATTTTTCAATTCAACTAAATTCAAACATTTATGGCAGGCTTACTGTACATGAAGAATTCTTTAAGACCCTGGAGATACGAACAAATTAGACCTGGACTTGACTTTTAGGTGCCTAAAATCCAGCATAGGAGTTTGGTTTATTTATATATATGTCTAATTGTTTTTATTCTAGAAAACCTAGCATGTGAGATGACATATTTTACAATGCTATAGTCATGTATTGGTCAGGAAGGGTGGCTAATATCTTGGAGTCCCTTGGAATTTCTTCCACCATCAGGATCATCATAAACAGTTTATCACAGCTGGAACCAGCTTCTGTTCTTTCCAGAACCACCACACTATTTTTAGCTTAGACTGGAAATCTTCCTGTACCACTCCTGGCCAAGGTTCCAGCTGCTTTGTGTTTGCTCATTTCAATATTCTATTAACTTTTCTTTGGCATCTCAGAAAACTCCAGAATGTTCCTAGTTTACTCTTTGCACTGTAACAAAAAGTACAGTGAAAGTTTAGGCTTGTATTACGTTGCAGTCACTCAATACCAGTATTTCTTGAAAACCTAAGTCAGGTCTCTGGGATATGCCAGTGAATATAACAGGCAAAGATTCCTGCCCTCATGGAACATATACTTCAATTATAACATATAATAAAAAATCCAAAATAACTGAGGCTCGAAAGAGCATAACTTTTTTTTCTCATATAAAATAAGTCCAGATTTAATCAGTCCAGGTCTCCATTGGTGGCTCCATTGTTGCTAAGGTTCTTGATCCCATCACTGTCTGTTCTTCCCTCAGCCTGATCTCATAGCTTTGATCCTCAGAATCACCTCATAATCAGAAAGTGGCTGACGTCATCCGGCCATCATATCCACATTCTAGGAGGCAGGAGGGCAGGGAGTGAAGGCAAAAGACCGTGGCTTCATGCTAACCAGCTCTTTAAAAGTAGCTTTCCTAGAAGCCTCACCCAATTATGTCCAGTTAGAGAAGGGCTATCCACAGGAGGGCTGGAAACTGTAGTTTTAAACATGGCCCATATGCACAGCTAACAATTTAGGGGTTTTGTTTTCAGGGAAGAAGGAAAGAATGTATGTAGGATAAGCAACTCTCTTTGTCATGTATATCTTAATCTTCAATATAATGTGTATGCATGTGTATATATTTATCGATAAATAGATGATAGGTAGGTAGGTAGATAGATGGAAAGATGTACAAGGAGAAATTTTAGAGCATCATAAAGGGGAATTATCACATGTATGTAGCGCTTTGCAGTTGTTGTAAGTACTCTGGTCAAAAATCATATATATAAAACCTAACTTTAAATATTAGACTTCTTCACTTCACTCAGTTCAGTCACTCAGTCATGTCCGACTCTTTGTGACCCCATGAATCGCAGCACGCCAGGCCTCCCTGTCCATCACCAACTCCCAGAGTTCACTCAGACTCACGTCCATCGAGTCAGTGTTGCCATTCAGCCATCTCATCCTCTCTCATCCCCTTCTCCTCCTGCCCCCAATCCCTCCCAGCATCAGAGTCTTTTCCAATGAGTCAACTCTTCGCATGATGTGGTTAAAGTACTGGAGTTTCAGCTTTAGCATCATTCCTTCCAAAGAACACAGGGCTGATCTCCTTCAGAATGGACTGCTTGGATCTCCTTGCAGTCCAAGGGACTCTCAAGAGTCTTCTCCAACACCACAGTTCAAAAACATTAATTCTTCAGCGCTCAGCTTTCTTGACAGTCCAACTCTCACATCCATACATGACCACTGGAAACACCATAGCCTTGACTAGACGGACCTTTGTTGCCAAAGTAATGTCTCTGCTTTTGAATATGCTATCTAGGTTGGTCATAACTTTCCTTCCAAGGAGTAAGCATCTTTTAATTTCATGGCTGCAGTCACCATCTGCAGTGATTTGGGAGCCCAAAAAATAAAATCTGACACTGTTTCCACTGTTTCCCCATTTATTTCCCATGCAGTGATGGGACCAGATGCCAGGATCTTCGTTTTCTGAATGTTGAGCTTTAAGCCAACTTTTCACTCTCCTCTTTCACTTTCATCAAGAGGCTTTTTAGTTCCTCTTCACTTTCTGCCATAAGGGTGGTGTCATCTGCATATCTGAGGTTATTGATATTTCTCCCGGCAATCTTGATAACATCTTGTGCTTCTTCCAGCCCAGCATTTCTCATGATGTACTCTACATATAAGTTAAATAAGCAGGGTGACAATATACAGCCTTGACGTACTCCTTTTCCTATTTGGAACCAGTCTGTTGTTCCATGTCCAGTTCTAACTGTTGCTTCCTGACCTACATATAGGTTTCTCAAGAGGCAGGTCAGGTGGTCTGGTATTCCCATCTCTTATTGTGATCCACACAGTCAAAGGCTTTGGCATAGTCAATCAAGCAGAAATAGATGTTTTTCTGGAACTCTCTTGCTTTTTCCATGATCCAGCGGATGTTGGCAATTTGGTCTCTGGTTTCTCTGCCTTTCCTAAAACCAGCTTGAACATCTGGAGGTTGTATTGCTGAAGCCTAGCTTGGAGAATTTTGAGCATTACTTTCCTAGTGTGTGAGATGAGTGCAATTGTGTGGTAGTTTGAGCATTCTTTGGCATTGCCTTTCTTTGGGATTGGAATGAAAACTGACCTTTTCCAGTCCTGTGGCCACTGCTGAGTTTTTCAAATTTGCTGGCATATTGAGTGCAGCACTTTCACAGCATCATCTTTCAGGATTTGGAATAGCTCGACTGGAATTCCATCACCTCCACTTCCTTTGTTCATAGTGATGCTTTCTAAGGCCCACTTGACTTCACATTCCAGGATGTCTAGCTCTAGGTCAGTGATCACACCATCGTCATTATCTTAGTCGTGAGATCTTTTTTGTACATTTCTTCTGTGTATTCTTGCCACTTCTTCTTAATATCTTCTGCTTCTGTTAGGTCCCTACCATTTCTGTCCTTTATCGAGCCCATCTTTGCATGAAATGTTCCCTTGGTACCTCTAATTCTTGAAGAGATCTCTAGTCTTTCCCATTCTGTTGTTTTCCTCTATTTCTTTGCATTGATCGCTGAGGAAGGCTTTCTTATCTCTCCTTGCTATTCTTTGGAACTCTGCATTCAGATGCTTATATCTTTCCTTTTCTCCTTTGCTTTTCACTTCTCTTCTTTTCACAGCTATTTGTAAGGCCTTCCCAGAGATCCATTTTGCTTTTTTGCATTTTTTTTCCATGGGGATGGTCTTGATCCCTGTCTCCTGTACAATGTCACGAACTTCAGTCCATAGTTCATCAGGCACTCTATCTATCAGATCTAGGCCCTTAAATCTATTTCTTACTTCCACTGTATAATCATAAGGAATTTGATTTAGGTCATACCTGAATGGTCTAGTGGTTTTCCCTACTTTCTTCAATTTAAGTCTGAATTTGGCAATAAGGAGCTCATGATCTGAGCCACAGTCAGCTCCCAGTCTTGTTTTTGCTGACTTTATAGAGCTTCTCCATCTTTGGCTGCAAAGAATATAATCAATCTGATTTCGGTGTTGACTATCTGGTGATGTCCAGGTGTAGAGTCTTATCTTGTGTTGTTGGAAGAGGGTGTTTGCTATGACCAGTGCGTTCTCTTGGCAAAATTCTATTAGCTTTTGCCCTGCTTCATTCTGTATTTTAGTCTACTCAGGCTGCTATAAAAAAAAAAAATACTGCAGATTATGTTGCTTGAACTACAGCCATTTATTTTCTCACAGTTCTAGAAGTTCATGATCAAGGTGCTGACAAATTTAGTTTCTGGTGTGAAGATCTCTTTCCTGCTTGTTGTCGGGAGCGGCCGCGGAGAGGCACTCTATTTGTGACAAAGGTCATGAGGAAGGAGGCTTGGCAGACGCAATGGCGAGATCAAGCCTCAGGAGTACCTCCGGATATTCTTGAGCATCTACCCCAAAAAAACCAGAGTCTGCCTACTTTACTGCTTTGTGCTCTCACCTCTGACTTTACTGGGGGCTGTCCCCCACCACCATCTCGCTCTCTCTAATAAAGAATTAACTTACAGCTCCAATTAATAAAGTTCCTGGGCATTAGGAGTGTTTAAATCCAAACCCCTCAGATAGCTCTCTAACTGGCCTGACAAGTTTACCCGGACTTCTACAGCTATGCATAGGATTGTTTACAGTTTCTCAGCCTCGAGAGGCACAGGAAGCTTAAGATATTCAAATAGTTTAGAGCCTCTCAGAGAGTTAAAACTGTCAGAATAAAAACTAGTTCATTAATAAGCCAATGCTTTTTGCCAAGTTTTCACATCCTCCGTTTTGTATCCTTGAATGTGTATATTTGGTTTGTAGAAAAAATAAGTAGTGGCCTTGGTGCTAGTAACATTAGACCCTTAAGGTAGTAAATTCTTTTCTTTGTTGTAAACCCACTGTGCCTCCTCCCTATAGGAATGCAAGTTTATCTAACACCTGCAGATAAAGATGGCGCCAAACCTTTAAATAATTACTCTTAGAGAAAATACGGGGAAGGCAATGGCACCCCACCCCAGTACTTTTGCCTGGAAAATCCCATGGACGGAGGAGCCTGGTAGGCTCCAGTCCGTGGGGTTGCTAAGAGTCGGACACGACTGAGCAACTTCACTTTCACTTTTCACTTTCATGCATTGGAGAAGGACATGGCAACCCACTCCAGTGTTCTTGCCTGGAGAATCCCAGGGACAGGGGAGCCTGGTGAGCTTCCGTCTATGGGGTCGCACAGAGTCGGACACGACTGAAGCGACTTAGCAGCAGTAGCAGCAGCAGCAGAGAAAATAAGTCTTGTGGTTGACAAACCTTTGTCAAGAGTCATAAAGTGTTAATAGGCCTTCTGTCCAGAAGATGATGTAAATCACCTGAACCATTTGTATGCGATAAATTTGCAGGAAAGAAACCCTGTTTTTCCATAATGATTAAAGACTGCTGGCTTTGCATGATTTCACATCCCCTATTATCCTCTATGTGTAACTTAGGGTATAAAAGCCCCTGTTAAAAATAAAGCTACGGGCCTTGCTCACCAGAGCTTGGTCTCCCCGTGTCATTCTTTCCTTTACATTCTGGCTGAAACTCTCATCTGTCATTTTCTCTCTCAATTTCCATTTCCGGCTGAAGTCTCCATCTGGAGCGTGGACATCTTCTGCAACCACTTATTTGCCTGGGCTTCTAAGACCCACTCGAGAAAGTGCCTAAGGTGGGGCACTTTCTGCTATTCGAGCAGGCGCCTGCGGCCCTCCGTGGTCAGACCTAACCTGGTGTCACAGGTTACATTGATTTTCTGCGTAAACCAAGCTACTCAGCCTCTTTCCTCCTCTAAATATTCTGAGCTATACTGAGCTATCCTTTAATTACTCTTAATGTCTCTAATTAATATGTAAATGAGTCGACGACGCTGTCCCTCCTCCGAAGATCCTGGATCAGCCGGGGCTGGACCTCGGCAGCTTGTAAATGGCCACCCTCTTGCTGTACCCTCACACAGCTATTCCTCACTGTATGCACAGAGAACAAAGAACACTGGTGTGTTTTCCTCTTCTTATAAGGATGCCAATCCTTTTGGATTAGGGCCCCACCCTTACACCTTCATTTAACCTTAATCACCTCTAAAGGATCCATCTCCAAATTTGGTCACATTAAGAGTTGGGGTTTCCACATAAAAACTGGTGTAGAGAGAAGAGGAGACACAGTTCAGACCACCACAATACTGAAACAGAGAGCAATGTTCTACCAACATTTCCTGATAATTGTGACAGTGCAGTAGATGAAATACATAAGCTATATGTTAGTTTAATGTCTCAAATACCTTCCTCACTTGGGGCATAAATTACTCAAATTGGATAGCTTGACTGACAATAAAACTGTATAATTGCTCCATGTTCTCTCATTTAACTACCTGAAAAATTAAATACAAACCTCCTTTCAAAGGGTACATGATCTTAAATACCATTTAACACTTTTCAGAACTCATTTCTTCAGAGCAAAAGTCCACTACAAATACAAAAACAGTAATAATTAATAACAACAAAACACTATACATTTGTCTTCCTATTTTAAGCATTTAATTAAATTAACTTTTCCAAATTACTAAAAAGCCAAGAGAGAAAAAATCTAAACTTCACTGAGCACTTACTACGTGTCTGGCATAGTACTAGGCTCTTGGCATAATTATTCACTAAATCCCTACAGCAACCCTAAGGGCTATTATTGTATCCATTGACAGAGAAGGAAACGGAAGTGAAATGGTTTGCCCACAGTTGAACTGAGAGTGGTGGAACCTGGATTTCAACCCATATTTTCTTAGTTCTAAAGTGTTCTCAGCAATATTATTTTGGGTAAAACTGAATATATATAATTTCAAGTAGATTAAGAAACTTCTATATTGTTAAAAAGCATGGGATAAAATTATGTGTGCTTATTGAATGGTCTACAAGATACACTGTGGGAATTTTTAACTGATAGTTGCATATGGTAAAAAATTAAAAGACGAAAAAATATCCAGTGACTAGTAAGTCTTGATTACTAGTCCAGAGTCTTTTCTCTTGCTTTCCAGTGGCAACCACTATTATCAGTTTCCTTGTGTTTCTTTTCAAAGATATTCTATGAATTAAATAACAGGACATGTCACTTTTCACTTTCATGCATTGGAGAAGGAAATGGCAACCCACTCCAGTATTCTTGCCTGGAGAATCCCAGGGACAGGGGAGCCTGGTGAGCTTCTGTTTATGGGGTCGCACAGAGTTGGACACGACTGAAGCAACTTAGCAACAGCAGCAGCAGTACACATATATATATATACATTTTGAAAACACAAACAGTGGCATATTAAACACTGTTTTTCACTTTGCTTTTTTTGGTAAACAGGATATTTCTCTCTGAGCAAGGGCACTGAAAAGTTAAAGAGTGAGAAGGAGACTGCTTCTGTGTATGTTGTAAAACATACATGCAAGAAAATGTGCATATTCTTAATATTTGGATGAAGATCTTAAAAGCAAATAGTTAGATTTTAAAGAAAATTCAAGGCCATTTTATGTCTTTTTCTGTGACATCATTTCTGCATCTCTAGGAGAATGATTTTTAGCATCATTACTTTCTGAATTAAGCTTTGGGTTGTAATGCTATCTAAAATCAACTCACACTAATAGGAAATGTTATTCTGTTGTCTATGAAATATAGAATCCAAATTTTGGGATAACGTGCGGCTACATTCTGATAGTCTTACTTTGAATTAAAAAACCTTCATATAATAACTTTTCTTTATGACAAGTCTTGGAGTCATGATAGTAAGAGATAAAAAGAATTGGAATCTACCACACTTATTTTACATATGAGAATACCAAAATGTAAAGCAGTATGTCCGAAAACATAAAAGAGATTCTTGACATTGAGCGCACTGCTGTCTCCATATAAAAAATCTTAATAATCATTATCCTTATAAATATTTTATTCAATAAATTTGTCACAAAAAGGATACGATCCATACCATCCTCCAAAAAAGAAAAAATAAGAAAAGCAATTACAATTGTTACAAATGATATTAGATTTGTGCTGTTTTCATATTTGGAAGTTAAGTTCTAGAGATGAGCTACAATTTCTTGAAGTATTCAAACTTAAGGGAAAATTTGGAAGAGGACAGAGAGTTAGTTTGTGGGATAAGAAAGCAAAAGACTTTTCCTGCGTAGGGGGTAGCATTAAAGCGCACCCAGAAAAGTTAGTGGGTGTAGGGAACAAAAGGATCTTTCAGAAGAAAGCTGTATGCAGCAATCCATGTTAGTGAGGTGGGAGAAGGGAGTTTTTATTTTCTTTTTTAGCTTTTTGAAAGTCTTTTCTCTGAAGGGTAGTGGAGAATAAAATTAAATTTTAAGGCCTTTTGATTTATTTAAGAACATTAATTACAGTTTGTTTTTAATGCACTAGACTTCCTATAAAATTAAGACTATTTTTAGAGCCATTTTAGGTTCACAGCAAAATTGAGGGGAAAGTACAGAGACTTCCTATACCCTCCTTGCCCTTCACATGCACTGTTTCTCCCACATCAACATCCCCCCTAGGTTGATACCATTCTTACAGTTGATGAACCTACAATGACACATCTTAATCACCCAAAGTCCATAGTTTACATCAGGGTTCAGTCTTGGTTTTGTACATTCTGTTGACTTGGACAAATACATAATAACATGTATCCATCATTATGGAATCATACAGAATGTTTTCGCTACCCTAAAAATCCCCTGTGCTCTGCCTGTTCATCTCTTCCAACCCCTCCCTCCTCTCCCGACCCAGCACCCATGGATCTTTTTACTGTCTCCATAATTTTGCTTTTCCAGAATGCCGTAGTTGGAAATCACACAATATGTAGACTTTTCAGACTGTCTTTTTTCACTTAATAATATGTATATATAGTCCTTCCATGGTTTTTCAGGGCTTGATAGTTCATTTATTTTTAGTGTTGAATAATATTCCATTTTCTGGATGCACCACAGCTCATTTATCCATTCACCTACTGAAAGACATCTGGGTTGCTTTCAGGTTTTGGCAATTATAAATAAAGCTGATATAAACATCCCTGTGCAGGGTTTTGGGTGGACATAAGTTTTCAACTCCTGCGGGTAAATACCAAGGAGCACAACTGCTCAGTTGTACAGTAAGAGTATGTTTAGTTTTGTAAGAAACCACCAAACTGTCTTTCAAAGTATTGGTACAATTTTGCATGCCACCAGCAATGGATGAGAGTTCCTGCTGCTCCATAGTCTCACCAACATTTGGTGTTGTCAGAATCACACACTTCGATCATTCTTATAGGTATGTAGGGGCTTCCCAGGTGGCACTGGTGGTAAAGAACCTGCCTGCCAATGCACGAGATGCAAGAGATGCGGGTTCGATCCCTGAGTCAGGAAGATCCCCTGGAGAAAGAAACGGTGACCCACTTCAGTATTCTTCCTTGGAGAATTCCATAGACAGAGGAGCCTGATGGGTTACAGTCCATGGGGTCCCAAAGAGTCAGACACAACGGAAGCAACTTAGCACATACGTAGGTGTGCTAAGTGTACATACACATAGGTATGTAGTGGCATCCCAGTTCTCTTAACAAATCTCTAAGTCATATGGCTTCCAGATCCCTCACTGCTCTGCTTGCCCTTCTCAAGAAGCTCTATTTTATGAAGAAACTGAGACTCAAGGACATAAATTATTTGCTTAAAATCATACTGTCAACATCTGTGCTAAAATTTGTATTCATCATTATTTGCAATGAATTGATTCACAATGTAGAGAATTCGTCTTCTTCTTCTTCTTTTACTGTGAATAATGCTGTACTTTAAAAAATGTTACAGAGCCTGGGGGCTATGAGAAGAATGCTAGACAAAATCTAAGATTCCTCTTTCACATGAAAGCATGCCTGCCTTTTTGAACAGTTTTGAAGTAAATCAGTGTTGTTTCTACTTCTCAGTTAATGAAAAGGATCACTTTTGCAGAATATGCTATTTTCCTGAGCTAAGAAATCCAAGGCAGGTAATGAAGATACTAAATTTTCAAAGTCTGATATTCACATTTAAGATGATCGGTATATTCCTTTTGTATTTGGCACAAAAGCTGAAGCCCAGGTGGCTAAAGGGTAAAGAGTTTTCCTGCCAATGCAGGAGATGCAGGAGACTTGGGTTCGATCCCTAGATCAGGAAGATTCCCCTGCAGGAGGGCATGGCAACCCATTCCAGTATTCTTGCCTGGAAAACCCTGTGGACAGAAGAGCTTGGCAGGCTACAGTCCAGGGGGTCGAAAAGAGTCAGACATAACATGCACAAGCTGTTTCTCTTTCTGATCTTATCTTTCTTAAGAATATGTAAACACATACACTGCATATTTGCCTGAGAGAATGAAATGTATGTAGTTACCTAGGTTTGTGTTTATTGTAAATGGTAAGATTTATGAATTGCTGAATCAATCTTATCAAGAACCAGAAATGAGCAATTCTAATCTGTGATTTCTCCCTGAGGTCAGCTCTAGGTCATCATATTCTGAGTCTTTATGCCAATTAGTCATGACGGGAATTACAGTTGACCTGGACTTCCTCATTGACACTTCCACATGATTAGCTTCATTTCATTCTAGACTTAAACAGCAAGAAACTTCTGCTGTTCTTCTCAAATATGCCCTCAAATTTATGGAGTCAGAAGTCCCAGTCAAAAGTCACACCACAAACATTGCTGGCATATGATTCACCTATTGGGACTATGTAGGCACTACTAGCAAAGGAATTTTTCACAGGTCCCCAGGGTGTACTTAACAAATTAGAACCATTTCTTGCTAATTCAAACTCATCAGACACAGAAAAGTCTGAATTAGTAAAGTCTTTAATCACATACTTAAGAAAACCTTTTAATTGTAATAATTTCAAACTTATAGAAAAATTACAAAAATAAGACATGGAATGCCCATATATCTTTTACCCAGATTATCAAATTTTTAACATTTTAAACCACACTTGTTTTATCTTTCTCCCTATTGCACCTGTATATATGCTTCATTTTTTTCTGCACCATTTGAAGAGTTATTCCTTTATAATTTCCTTTAACTCTTATTACTACTTAAGTATTTCCTAAGAATAAGGGCATCCTCTGATACAACCATAGAACAGTCATCAAATTTGGGACTCAAACTGATATAACCGTCTTTATCTAACTATCATTTATATTTTTGAATTATTCCAATAAGGTGGGCACAACAGACAGCAACTCTATTTACCTCAGTCCTCTTTGCTGTACAGAATCTTAGAGATCAACCTGTTTAATACCTATGGGTGCATACTAAGTCGCTTCAGTCACATCTAACTCTTTGTGACCCTAGGTACTGCCAGGCTCCTCTGTGCATGAAATTTTTCAGGCAATAATACTGGAGTGGGTTGCCAATTCCTTCTCCAGGGGATCTTCCCTACCCGAGGATAGAACCCAAGTCTCTTATGTCTCCTGCATTGGCAGGCAGGTTCTTCACCACTAGCGCCACCTGGGAAGCCCGTTAAACACCTATTAATGTTTTCAGTTTTTCCTTCCCTGAGCTCCAGAAACATCATAATTTCATAAGCAGTCAATCAGAAATTAATATCAACATAAGAGAATGACTGACCACACTGCATTCATATAATCTCAGCCTAAAAACAAAGAAAATTAGAATTTCAGGCTGGTCTTTCCTGCAGAATTATAAATGTGCAATTCCTGTTTGTTTTTTAAATATTTAGATCAGTTCCTCTAACCGTGTTATAGTTTTCAAGACCACCTAGATAGAAATGATTGATTCAGTTGAAACTTTTCCATTTTACATAGAAAGAAACAAGAATCTAGGCAAAGTTTATTACTGAAAACTAAAGGGCAAATTGAGATCAGATCAGATCAGATCAAATCAGTTGCTCAGTCGTGTCCGACTCTTTGCGACCCCATGATTGCAGCACGCCAGGCCTCCCTGTCCATCACCAACTCCCAGAGGTCACTCAGACTCACATCCATCGAGTCAGTGATGCCATCCAGCCATCTCATCCTCTGTTGTCCCCTTCTCCTCCTGCCCCCAATCCCTCCCAGCATAAGAGTCTTCTCCAATGAGTCAACTCTTCGTATGAGGTGGCCAAAGTACTGGAGTTTCAGCTTTAGCATCATTGCTTCCAGAGAAATCCCAGGGCTGATCTCCTTCAGAATAGACTGGTTAGATCTCCTTGCAGTCCAAGGGATTCTCAAGAGTCTTCTCCAACACCACAGTTCAAAAGCATCAATTCTTTGGCACTCAGCCTTCTTCACAGTCCAGCTCTCACATCCATACATGATCACAGGAAAGACGATAATTTTTGTCCTGTAGCCTACTTGTGTTTAAAAGAAGAATCTTTAAATAATCAATTAAAAAACTCACTGGTAATACATTTCTAGCATTGGAATTTCAGGCAGTTCTTAACAGGAAAACCAGGTCAGTGGTTGATCAGAAGTAGGGGTGGCTTTGAATGAAAAGGGGCACAAGGAAACTTTCAGGTTAGCTAGGCTTGGAAAATACCCTAGTAAGTTAGACTTTGGTTAACTAGTTTTCCCTGAGAGCGGGTCTTGTTAAGGCATATTTCAAAATGGTTCCTTTTCTTTTCCTTCTGCAGAAGATGTTTGGTTTTTTTTTTTTCCTTCTGATATATACTATGAGAACCTGGCTGGCCTCCTAGGAGTAAATCCCACAATACTGTAGAGTGTAACTCTCTCCCATTAGCATAATCTTTGTTTACATTCTTATCTTTTGCTGGAACTATTGCTAAAATCTTTTAACTGGCCTTCCTATCCCCAATCTCTGTCCTCCAGTTTTGTGCTGCCAGAAGATCTTATAAAATGAAACTTGGTCATTTAATTTCTCGCTTAAGAAACGATGGTTCCCTATGGCTTATATTACAATATTAGTCAAATTCCATTGGTATGACACACGAGACTCTTCATGACACAACACAGTATTCTAGTCTCTCCACCCAGTACTCTTCACTATACCCCTTCCATGAGGACAGGCTGATTCATGGCAGCTATAATCTCCTATAGATCATGCTGTTTTAGGTCTCTTGTTGTTCCTGCTCCTGTAATGACCTCCATGTCCTTGTCCATTTAAAGGAAACCTTATCATCAACCCACCTGCGAATGCTGGAGATGTAAGAGACTCGGGTTGGATCCCTGGGACGAGAAGATCCCCTGGAGGAGGAAATGGCAATCCACTCCAGTATTCTTGCCTGGAGAATCCCATGGACAGCGGAACCTGGCAGGCTACAGTCCATGGTGTCACAGAGTCAGGCACGACTGAAGCAACTTAGCACTTATCATCATTTACACAAATATTACTTGCTTTCTGAAGCTTTTCCTCCTGTCTCCCATCCTCCAGCACTGACAATTAGTTTTATTTTTAAAAAAATAGCCCCTATATATTTATCATAGCTCCTACAGTATTTTGGTTACACTTAACTGATGACATGGGACTATACCTTCTTGCTTTGGAATCCCCAGTGCCTAGCACTGCACTTGGTGTATATTTTTAAGTGGCCATATGATTAGGTTTGTACCTGTTGACCTGGCTTAATTATTAACTGCAGTCTTTCACTCTCAAAAGGGCCTTATTGGCAGATAAGTACTATATGGCCACTCTCTACATTGGTATAGGTCTTCCCCAGTGGCTCAGCGATAAAGAATTTGCCTGTAATTCAGGAGACACAGGTTTGATCCCTGGGCCCGGAAAGATCCCCTGAAGGGCATGGCAACCCACTCCAGTATTCTTGCCTGGAGAATCCCACGGACAGAAGAGCCTCGTGGGCAAAAGTCCACTGGGTCGCAAAGAGTCGGATATGACTGAAGCGACTTAGCACACTATATTGGTATGGGAAGTGAAAGTCGCTCAGTCATGTCTGACTCTTTGAGATCCCACTGAGATCCCACCAGGCTTCTTTGTCCATGGGGATTCTCCAAGGCCAGAATACTGGAGTGGGTAGCCTTTCCTTTCCTTTCTCCAGGGGATCTTCCCAACCCAGGGATCGAACCCAGTTCTCCTGCATTGCAGGCGGATTCTTTACCAGCTGAGCCACAAGGGAAGCCCTATATGGTGTATGCCTGGTAAATATTTGAATGGATGAATGAGCCTTCGTTTTTCTTTATCAGCTCCAACATTTGAGCAGTTAATTTTATACAATAAATATAATGAGAATTAAAAAGTTTTTTTTTAGTTAGTTGCTAATGATGTCTCTTTCCTGAGCCTCACGACCATATATTTAACTACGCTTTGCTTACTTGAGCAACAAATCATTCAGTAGCCTTTCGGACTCGCGGCATGGTTTCAGACTTTGCTGAAACTTGTCTCATTTTGTGGACTTCGCTGGTGGCTGAGACGGTGAGAGTTGGACTGTGAAGAAGGCTGAGGGCCGAAGAATTGATGCTTTTGAACTGTGGTGTTGGATAAGACTCTTGAGAGTCCCTTGGACTGCAAGGATATCCAACCAGTCCATTCTGAAGGAGATCAGCCCTGGGATTTCTTTGGAAGGAATGATGCTAAAGCTGAAACTCCAGTACTTTGGCCACCTCATGCGAAGAGTTGACTCACTGGAAAAGACTCATGCTGGGAGGGATTGGGGGCAGGAGGAGAAGGGGACGACAGAGGATGAGATGGCTGGATGGCATCACTGACTCGATGGATGTGAGTCTGAGTGAACTCTGGAAGTTGGTGGTGGACAGGGAGGCCTGGCGTGCTGCAATTCATGGGGTCGCAAAGAGTCGAACACGACTGAGCGACTGAACTGAAATGCACTGAACAATGAGGGAGACTCACGTTCAGATCTCCTGGAGAAGGTGGCAACCCACTCCGGTACTCTTGCCTGGAAAATCCCATGGACGGAGGACTCTGGTAGGCTACAGTCCATGGGGTCATTCCCTGATGCCAGTTTTTCATCGATCAACGAATTAATAAGAACAACGAATTAATAAGAACCAGATAGCCCGCGGTGGAGGCTGAGATGTGAAAACAAAAGGTGTCAGAATCACCACTTAATCCTTGAAAAACTACTTTCAGGTTTAATTCATTACAGCCGGCGCCAAGCGTTTGTTTTGCCCAAAACAAGTATGGCCTCCGTCAGAGTCAATTCCCTTTCCCTTGCGGACCAATCGAAATCTAGCATTCAGGGCACCCGGTGTCTTCACTTCCGCCTTGGCTGCTAGAGTCTAACTCTTTTAGCGGTTCCGGACGGTCCGCCTCCTATTCGGAACGGCTTCGGCGGCCAAAGCGTCGAGGGCCGGAGGCAGCGGGCGGGATGAGCGCGACGCCCGGCGGAGGGGTACGGACGCTGCGGGTGCCCGGCCGCCACGGCTACGCCGCCGAGTTCTCCCCGTACCTGCCCGGCCGATTGGCCTGCGCCGCCTCGCAGCACTACGGCATCGCGGGTGAGGCCGGGTCGCGCCGAGCCCCCCGGGTAGGGGCGGGTTCCAGCAAAAGTCCAGCTCCTCCCCCTGGTCGGAAATCACTTCCGACAGTAGAAGGCGCGGCAAAAGAAGGCCAGGGGTAGCCAAGGAGTTGGCTGGCTTCTTGACTGCTTTTGTCCAATGTGGGGAGTTGGTCTAGAGTAGAGTACCTCACCTTTCCACTTACTGTGCGGAGGCAGGAGGTGGAAGGTGCCTAGTGCTCATAGTCCTTACTCTTAAAAAGCGCACCAACTCCTTCGCCCGCATGACACACACCCCGCCGGGTACGAGTGGCTCTGCGGAGAGCTGGCTGAACCCGTGTGGCCCCTCCTACCGGTCCGACCGGACCCACAGCACTTGGAAGACGGTCTGCAGGATCACCCCATTACCGGCTAATTGGACCACATTTCACCACAGGCTGTGCGTTGTAAGGATGCACTCTGTTCAGTTCAGTCGCTCAGTCGTGTCCGACTCTGCGAACCCATGTACTGCAGCACGCCAGGCCTCCCTCTCCATCACCAGCTCCAGGAGCTTGCTCAAACTCATATCCATCCAGTCGGTGATGCCAGCCAACGATCTCATCCTCTGTCGTCCCCTTCTCCTCCTGCCTTCAATCTTTCCCAGTATTAGGGTCTTTTGCAAGGAGTCAGTTCTTCGCATCAAGTGGCCAAAGTATTAGAGTTTCAGCTTCAGCATCAGTCCTTCCAATGAACAGACGCTAGGAGTTTCCCCGCAAGAATCAGCGAGAAATTCATGAAGCTCTGAGTCCTTTGTTGTTTTGGGAGGAATACAGACATATACAGGCAGTTAGAGGCTCAAGTTAATTGTCTCTGGTTGAAAGGCAGGATTCCTTTCTTGATTTTGGACTTTATTTCATTTCCTAGCTCTTGTTTCGGGAAAGGCAATGGTACCCTACCCCAGTACTCTTGCCTGGAAAATCCCATGGACAGAGGACCCTGGTGGGCCGCAGTCCATGGGGTCGCTAAGAGTCGGACAAGACTCAGCGACTTCACTTTCACTTTTCACTTTTATGCATTGGAGAAGGAAATGGCAACCCACTCCAGTGTTCTTGCCTGGAGAATCCCAGGGACGGGGGAGCCTATTGGGCTGCCATCTATGGGGTCGCACAGAGTCGGACACGACTGAATCGACTTAGCAGCAGCAGCAGCTCTTGTTTACACACTGAAATTCTATGAAACCATTCATTGCATAATATCAGATCGCGATAGTATTTTTTTTTTTTTGTAGAATCATACAGTTGAAAACAGTGATTTCTACAGCTCAGAAGGAGAGAAATATTTGCTTTTTATGTTTTCACTATTAGCTTTTAGTGGTTGCAAATTCAGATTTGCCATACTTGCCCACCTTTAAGGTTGAAGACTCGTGAGTTTGTAATGATATTTTAAATTAAATTCTTAAAAATCTCTCTAAAAGGAGTTGGTGTTTTTTTTAAGTCAATCATGTATAAATACAGCTTTTTTTTTCTTTCAACCGTGTAACAAATTTAACTTTGTAAAATACACTGATCTTCAGTAAAATAATTCCTCTTTGGTAGGTAATGGTATATTGTGTTCAGCACTTTACTGCCAAGTATGTGGTGAAATCCACCAGGTATGTGTTTTTAAATCACACACAATGTATTTTAGGTTTTTTGTGGAGACAGTGTGATGTATTGTAGTAGAAGGTCCAGTCCTGGTGTCTATAAGCCTGAGTTTTCTCACCTGTGAATAGGAATGATCACACATGTTTGGGAGGTTTGTGTGCATGTCATCCTGGCCATAGAGGATGCCCTTAAATATCTCTTGCCTGTTCAGCTGTGTCTGGAATCCAAGTGTAGGTGAGATGGTAAATTTAATATTTAATTATTGAAGTACAATGTAGAGAGACAGAAATGGAGAGCACAATCCTGATCATTTTGCTTATGTGGTCTCAAGGAACTTTAGGGAGTAATTTGTGACTATAGTATTGTTCTCAGTTCTTAATACCCCTTTGCCTTGACCTCAACTTTTTTCTCCTTTAGGCAGTGGAACTCTGCTAATATTGGATCAAAATGAATCTGGGCTTAGGCTTTTTAGAAGGTAAGATGGTTCTATTTAAATTATATGTATTCTCTCTTGCTTTTGGTTTTAAATGTTTATAATCAGTAAGATGTTTTAATTTGTAATATAAGAAAGCCTTCAGGATTTGCATAGTGTGGAACTGATCTTTGCCATTAACTTGTGATTATGTCACTTTTCTTCTAAATCTCTTGTCGTTCAGTATTCACTTATAAATGATAAAACTTAAACATACAAAAATGTGAGCTAGTTGGTATCCTGCTTGACATTCCTATCTTTGCTGTCTTTTTTAAAAATTTATTTATTTGGCTGCATCGAGTCTCAGTTGTGGCACACAGGGTATTGTGTCACATGGAATCTTTTGTTGTGGTGTGTGGCCTTAGTTGCCCAGGGCGTCTGGGATCTTACTTCTGAATTGCAAGGTGGATTCTTAACCACTGGACCACCAGGAAAGGCACCTTTGTGTCTTAGTGTAGGTTAGCTTTACTCATTCAGGAACTAAGTATTACCTCTTTCCGTTTCTTCGTTCTGTACTTTTCTTATCTATGTGACTGTTAAGATTCATTAACACTTCTATCAGAGTTAGTCAAGGGTGGAGAAAGGAAAGGAAATTTCCTCAGAAAATAACTACCTGCTGATACCTCAGGTGAAAGATTTATGGGAAACACTGAAATTATTGATCCAAATTGATATTTTCAAGTGCTTGCTGATCCCTCCTTTGAACCACAGAAGACAGCGAGCACCCAAGTGTGGCAGCGTGTTCTCATGTAAACGGTGTCTTATTTCTAGTTTGAAGCCCTGATGTTAATTTGCTGTGCAGTTCCCTGGCCTCGTGAGTGAGCTGTTCTTTTAAGGTTCTCTGCACTTGTTTCAGAGAAGGCAATGGCACCCCACTCCAGTACTCTAGTCTGGAAAATCCCATGGATGGAGGAGCCTGGTAGGCTGCAGTCCATGGGGTCGCCAAGAGTCGGACACGACTGAGGGGCTTCACTTTCACTTTCCACTTTCATGCATTGGAGAAGGAAATGGCAACTCACTCCAGTGTTCTTGCCTGGAGAATCCCAGGGACGGGGGAGCCTGGTGGGCTGCCGTCTCTAGGATCGCACAGAGTTGGACATAACTAAAGCGACTTAGCAGCAGCAGCAGCAGCACTACAACTTGTTTCTACATCTATCAAGTGCCTACTCTATGAATCTCCCATATTTGTGAAGACATTGTGAGATACTGTGTTAAAATATGTGATAACTGAAAAAAAAGATTGTTATTATATGTTCAGCTGCCTATGTAACTAGATTTTCTGGTTTTAATTTTCCTGGTGTAGCTTTGACTGGAACGATGGTTTGTTTGATGTGACCTGGAGTGAGAACAACGAGCATGTGCTGGTCACCTGCAGTGGCGATGGCTCCTTACAGCTCTGGGATACCGCCCGGGCCACAGGGCCGCTGCAGGTCTTCAAGGAGCACACTCAGGAGGTAGGAAGGAGGTCTTTCTGGGCTGATTCTTTTTCTTTGGTTGAACTCCATCTGGGGGTGGACACATGGGGAAATGTCTCTAGGGGACACGAAGTTTAAGTTTTAGTGTTTCTTGTACATGTTAGATGTCACTGGTTATTTGATTATCCAAACATCAAGTACCTCTTGGCCTAAGGAGCTTGGAAAGAAGAAAAGGTCAGGCTTCTCATTAGTCAGTAAAAACGCCTCTGGTAGGAAGTACACTGTGGCACTGTTTCCTCCAGAGGCCCATTACTTTCTTTAGGCTTTAGAAAGGCTATGCCTCCATACACTGCCTGAAAATAGAGGTAGGCGGACTTTTCACCCAGACATTATAAGATTGCCTTTAGGGCTTCACCAAGGATTTTCAGAATATATTTAAGCATGAGCATGAAATCCTGAATATAAAGCAGAGCTTACCAAATAAGTTTAAAAACTAAATCTCGTTCATGTATTAGATATTGTCTGTGTGTATGAGTAGCATAGAAAATAGTTGACCTTCAGTCATATTAAAATACATATATACTTATACTGAACATGATAGTAAAAATTTTCTCCTTGGGTGTGTTTTAAAAATTTTCTCAGTAGATCCTTCAAATGAGTACTTGCAAATTTACTTTCAAATTTGTGTCCAGCACAGTTCCTGGCTTCAGTAAACGCTTATTAGATGCAAGAGTGTTGGTTTTTTGTAGTAACAGAGTAGTTATATGAAGATGCTAAACATTTTTATAGCTCTAGCTATTAAAAATCATAATTTCTGAGATTGTGATGAAAATAATAGAAAATTTCAGTTCCTCCATTTTATTGTGAAAGAGGATCTTCAAGTAGATATGAATGATTGTATTGTGATAGAACCACTGAACACTAAGACAGCTTTGATAAAGGAGGAACTTCAGTTTTAGGATGTTCAGTGCAAGAATCCTCACAAAGCAACATGTCCAGAATTCAGTCATTTTTGTGGTACCTTCATAATTTTTACCATTTCCATGTGTTACTTATAGTTAACTGAATGTTTTTTCTTTCTTTTTTAAAATTATTTTTCCCCTCAAAATTTTTTTTTTTTAATCTTTGGGCCTTGTATTGCTTATCTGTATAAGTTCTAGGGTTGTAACTAACAAATCACAAAGTAATATATCCAGTTATGTTAAATCTGAGATACTGGTTTAATGTTTTCCTTTGAATGAGCTTTGCATTGTTATTTCACTTATCCTAAAACAGCATATATTCGTGAAACTATGGAGCTGATGGCTTAGTATGTACATTTATTTAATGTATGGTAAAATAAATACATAATAAGATTAAATGTAGGTAGCAGTTAAAATCATGTCTTGTACAACCAGTGATGTGTGTGTTCTGCTACAATTCTGAAAAATACTGTTCTAGAATGTTCTTTGTGATTGCAGCTCCATCTTTACTTCATCTTAGTGGAAGTGAATTTCACTCTCTTATATGATAACTTATTTGGCTTTGTTTTTTAAGATTTACTTGTTAATTTTTGCAGCCTGTGGTGGCTGCACACAGGCTTTCTCTAGTTGCAGCAGGCAGGGGTTGCTCTTCTTTGCGATGTGCAAGCTTCTCATTGCAGTGACCTCTCTTATTGCAGAGCACGGGCTCTAGGCCATGGATTCCAGTAGCTGCAGTGCATGGGCTCAGTAGTTGTGGCAGACGGGCTTAGTTGCTCTGTGGCATGTGGGATCTTCCCCAACCAGGGATCGAAATTGTTTTGCCTGTGTTGCAAATTGGATTCTTAACCACTGAACCACCAGGGAAGCCCCTATTTGGCTTTTTGATTGCTCTATTGGTTAGACAGTTGCTTTCTTAAAACCAAATCTATCTTCAGTATCAACCCACTATTGCTTCTAATGCCTTTCTCTGACGTAATGAAACCAAGTCCTGTCCCCCCTTCCAAGGGGAGCCCTTGGAAGTAGCCATCATGCCCTCTCTAAGTCCTCTCTCTTCCAGACTGTGCATTTGTATTAGTAATTCCTTTGGCCTGTCCTCAGCTCATACAGTCTCTTTATCTTTCACCCTCCTGGTAAACTCCTTTGGGTAATCTCCTGTTTTACAATGTTGCTTTTAACGTTGTAAACCTAATTTATTCCAGAAATATGATTATCAGTGTTGAGCTTTTTATGACTTTGCCACCATGATCTTAAGCCTCTAGTTCTAATAATATTGCTTAACATGGTTGTAATATTTTCTTGAGCCAAGTTGTAGTACTGGGTTACTTTTAGTTAACTTGTAAAAAGTACCTCAATCTTTGTTATTTGAGTTACTGTTAAACTAGTAGTTTACAAGTTTTTTTCTATAATTATATAACTAATTTTTTGAACTGAAGACATGTTATTACTTGTTTTTTCAGACGTTTATTCTAGGCTGTCTTTCTTCATTTTCTTTTCAAATGCAATTTTTGATAAACATTTGTATCAGATGCCTTGGTCATTAGAATAAGAGAAATGCTGAGTAAAAGTGCATTCAACAATCAGAATGTATTATTTCACATAACCAGGGATATGGAGGTGGCATGGGTCCAGGTTTGGTTAATTTAGACTTGACAGTATCATCAAATACCCAGGTTTCTCCCACCTTTCCACTCTCTCTCCTCAGTGGATTTCTTTATTCTCACACTCCTTATGGTTCCAGTTATTAGCTTGCTGCAAACGTAATTGTGGTTTCGGACCATGAGTCTTAAATCATTATAACTAGACTCTAAAAAATAAAACCTTTATTATCAAAATAAGAAGCATCACAATCAACACATTTTGCCATGAGAAATAACTTTATTCCTGTAACATAAAAGTCCATGCTTTGGTGGGATATAATGAACTCTTGGAAAGAATTTTCTGCCTCCTGCTGGTTGTGGAAGTGTTTTCCCTGCAAAAAGTTAGGATGCTTGAAGAAGTGGTAGTCGGTTAGTCAGAGGTCTGGTGAATATGGTGGGTGAGGTGAAACTTTGTAGTCCAATTTGTTCAACTTTTGAAGCATTGGTTGTGCAGTATGCGGTTGGGCGTTGTCATAGAGAAAAATTGGGCTCTTGCTGTTGACCAACACCAGCGGCAGGTGTTGCAGTTTTTGGCAGGTCTGACCCATTTGCTGAGCATACTTCTCAGATGCAATGGAACTCAGAAATCTGTAGTGCGTCAGACCAACAGCAGACCACTAAGCAGAGACCATGACCTTTTTTGGGTGCAAGTTTGGCTTTGGGAAGTGCTTTGGAGCTTCTCAGTCCAACCACTGAGTTGATCAAGGCTCTTTTTCATATCACATCAGATCAGATCAGTCGTTCAGTTGTGTCCGACTCTGCGACCCCATGAATCACAGCACGCCAGGCCTCCCTGTCCATCACCAACTCCCGGAGGTCACTCAGACTCACATCCATCGAGTCAGTGATGCCATCCAGCTGTCTCATCCTCTGTCGTCCCCTTCTCCTCTTGCCCCCAATCCCTCCCAGCATTAGAGTCTTCTCCAATGAGCCAGCTCTTCGCATGAGGTGGCCAAAGTACTGGAGCTTCAGCTTCAGCATCATTCCTTCCAAAGAAATCCCAGGACTGATTTCCTTCAGAATGGACCAGTTGGATCTCCTTGCAGTCCAAGGGACTCTCAAGAGTCTTCTCCAACACCACAGTTCAAAAGCATCAATTCTTCGGCTCTCAGCCTTCTTCACAGTCCAGCTCTCACATCCGTACATGACCACAGGAAAAAACATAGCCTTGACTAGGCAAACCTTTGTTGTCAAAGTAATGTCTCTGCTTTTGAATATGCTGTCTAGGCTGGTCATAACTTTCCTTCCAAGGAGTAAGCGTCTTTTAATTTCATGGCTGCAGTCACCATCTGCAGTGATTTTGGAGCCCCCCAAAATAAAGTCTGACACTGTTTCCACTGTTTCCCCATCTATTTCCCATGAAGTGATGGGACCGGATGCCATGATCTTCGTTTTCTGAATGTTGAGCTTTAAGCCAACTTTTTCACTCTTCACTTTCACCTTCATCAAGAGGCTTTTTAGTTCTTCTTCACTTTCTGCCATAAGGGTGGTGTCATCTGCGTATCTGAGGTTATTGATATTTCTCCCAGCAATCTTGATTCCAACCTGTGTTTCTTCCAGTCCAGCTTTTCTCATGATGTACTCTGCATATAAGTTAAATAAACAAGGGGACAATATACAGCCTTGACGTACTCCTTTTCCTATTTGGAACCAGTCTGTTGTTCCATGTCTGGTTCTAACTGTTGCTTCCTGACCTGCATACAAATTTCTCAAGAGGCAGATCAGGTGGTCTGGTATTCCCATCTCTTTCAGAATTTTCCACAGTTTCTTGTGATCTACACAGTCAAAGGCTTTGGCATAGTCAATAAAGCAGAAATAGATGTTTTTCTGGAACTCTCTTGCTTTTTCCATGATCCAGCAGATGTTGGCAATTTGATTTCTGGTTCCTCTGCCTTTTCTAAAACCTGCTTGAACATCAGGAAGTTCACGGTTCACATATTGCTGAAGCCTGGCTTGGAGAATTTTGAGCATTATTTTACTAGTGTGTGAGATGAGTGCAATTGTGCAGTAGTTTGAGCATTCTTTGGCATTGCCTTTCTTTGGGATTGAAATGAACACTGACCTTTTCCAGTCCTGTGGCCACTGCTGAGTTTTCCAAATTTGCTAGCGTATTGAGTGCAGCACTTTCACAGCATCATCTTTCAGAATTTTGAATAGAATATAGAATCCACTTTTTGAATAGCATAGAATAGAATATAAAATCCACTTTGTCATATAGAATCCACTTTTTGTCGCACATCACAGTCCGATCAAGAAATGGTTTATTGTTGTTGCATAGAATGAGGGAAGGTGACACTTCAAAAGACAGTTTCTTTTGATTTGTGGTCAGCTCATGAGGCACCCACTTACTGAGTTGTTTCACCTTTCCAATTTGCTTCAAATGTTGAACAACCATGGTTGACATTGAGTTCTTTGGCAGCTTCTTGTGTAGTTGTAAGAGGATCAGCTTCGGTGATGGCTCTCAATTGGTGGTTGTCAACTTCTAATGGCTGACCACTATGCTCCTCATCTTCAAAGCTCTTGTATCCTTTGCAAAACTTCCTGAACCACCACTGCACTCTCCATTTGTTAGCAGTTCCTGGGCCAAATGCATTGTTGATATTGCAAGTTGTCTCCACTGCTTTATGACCCATTTTGAACTTGAATAAGAAAATTGCTTGACTTTGCTTTTTGTCTAACATCATTTCCATGGTCTAAAATACATATGAACAGCAAGTAATAAGTCATTAGCAAAAAAACATAAAGCGAGAAATGTGCATATAAATGATGTATAACATAACCACATTTATTTAAGAATGGATTTCAGTGTCAAATGGCACATTTCCACAGCGCAAAAAGCTCAATTACTGTTGCATTAGAAGGGGATGACAGAGGATGGGATGGCTGGATGGCATCACTGACTCAATGGACATGAGTTTGTGTGAACTTTGGGAGTTGGTGATGGATAGGGAGGCCTGGCGTGCTGTGATTCATGGGGTCGCAAAGAGTCAGACGCAACTGAGCGACTGAACTGAACTGAGTATCATCTCACCATATGCCCAGTCTCAACTCTGTCACTTATGAGGGAAACAAGCCACCACTCATGTGCTTTTACCTGAGTAAGTTACCCCGGGACGAGTGAGGAAGGGACAGAGCTTTCCCTAAAGGACAGAGCTGTGATTCAGGTGAGCAAGGAGAAAGGGAGATTGGTGGTTGGGAAGGTACCCGTCAGCACGTACTGCAATATTACTTCTTGTCTTTCTCATAATGGTTAGTAAAAGTCAAACCACACCAAGCAGGATGATGAGTGGACAACTGTCAGGCCCTCAGAAAGGTCATCGTCCATGAGATTAAGAGAATTTCTGGTGATTGGCCTCAAAGCTCAGTATTAAAATATCAAGTTTCTGGCATTTTTCATTAGAGAGAAATACAGCATTTATTTAAAGTTTGTCTCTTACACCAAGTATGCAGAAACACTTAAAAGGACTGATTTAAAATCAAACAGTTTTGAGGAGCTACTAAATATTCGTTGACTATTCAGCAAACAGTGTTGAATAAATTAAGTTCAGCCATTAGTTTTCTGATAGTCAGATGAATAGTCACTGAAGCAAAAAGGAGACATCCAAGACCTAGATGTATTTTAGGCCTAAAGGAATGAAGGTGACATGAAAAGAAAGAAAAGCATGGACATTTTCTCTTTGCATGGCTTCTAAACTTAGCATCAAAGCAGGAATTGATTTTTCTCTGTATTATTAAACTGTAGAGGCCATTATGTCTTTTGAGCCCCATAGAATGCCTTTAGCTTAGCCTGCTGTTGAATATATAATTGGAATGGAAGAATGAGAAAATTTTAAAAGATTCAGCAAGGAGGGGAAAAAAGAGTGAATTGAGACTTTTGTTTCTGACTTCATGGCATAATGCTGTTGAGAGTGAGTTAAAAGTGACTTTAAGGATGACAGATTCAGTTTAATACTTCGACATCTGATTCTCAGTGTGCTTATTACAGTTTTTAAAAATAGTTAAAGTTTGTCTTCATTGTCAAATAGTGAGGCTTATTGGTTTGCTGAAAAACTTTAAGAGATATTTGATCCATTTAAAATATTTGATCATGAATTGATAAATAAAGAATCAAGGCATTTATCCTGTATGAATTTCATTGTGGTGTAATCAAATAGTTGGTGTGGAAAATTTCTTGTAATAGAATCTTCCTAATACAATAGGCGGAGAAGGCAATGGCACCCCACTCCAGTACTCTTGCCTGGAAAATCCCATGGATGGAGGAGTCTGATAGGCTGCAGTCCATGGGGTCGCTAAGAGTTGGACATGACTGAGCGACTTAACTTTCACTTTTCAGTTTCATGCATTGGAGAAGGAAATGGCAACCCACTCCAGTATTCTTGCCTGAAGAATCCCAGGGACTGGGGAGCCTGGTGGGCTTCCATCTATGGGGTCACACAGAGTCGGACACAACTGAAGCGACTTAGCAGCAGCAGCAGCAATACAGTAGGAAGCTTAAAAAAAAAAAAAAAACAAAACTGGACTGAATGGAATCAAGCCTCTAGATCTAAATTCTAATTTAAATAAAATAAGGGTAGAGGAAAAAGTTGAACACTACCATGAGGAAACAAGTCAAATTCAGAATGTAGAACATTCTGTAGGACCAATAATTTTGTTTCTTCAACAAATAAATGTCATTGGGGGGGTAAGGCAGCAGGAAAACCAAGGTGGGGAGGGAATTTTCTTAGATTAGAAAAGATTTAAGAGACAGAACAGCTGAGTATAAAATATGAACTTTGGATCCTCGTTCAGATCCGTGTGTGCATGCTCCATGGTGACCGACTCTTTGCAACCCGATGGACTGTAGCCCACCAGGCTCCTCCTTCCATGGAATTTTCTTGGCAAGAATACTGGGGTGGGTTGCAGTTTCCTCCTCCAGGGGATCTTCCTGACCCAGGGATCGAACCCACATCTGTTGCATCTCCTGCACTGGAGGAGTTTTTTTTTTTTTTTTTTTTACCAACTGTGCCACCTGGTAAACCAACCAGAAAAGATGTTTCTGATGCAGTTAGGGAAATAGGAATAGGGACTGAGTATTAGATGATGTTAAGGAGCTGTTGTTAATCTAAGGTGCAGAAATGGCCTTGTGCTCATGTAAGAGGTGAAAACATTCTTACTTCTGAAGTTTTTGTGAATGAAATAGTCTGATGTTAAAATACTACAACAGTCATTCAGTCAGTAACGGAACAGATGAAATAGGATGAGTAAAATGTTGATAATTACAGAAGGTGTGTGATGGATACCTGAGGATTTGTTATGCTGTTTTCTCTACTCTTATGTGCATTTTAAAATTAAAAGACGCTTACTCCTTGGAGGGAAAGTTATGATCAACCTAGATAGCATATTCAAAAGCAGAGATATTACTTTGCCAACAAAGGTTCGCCTAGTCAAGGCTATGGTCTTTCCTGTGGTCATGTATGGATGTGAGAGCTGGACTGTGAAGAAGGCTGAGCACCGAAGAATTGATGCTTTTGAACTGTGGTGTTGGAGAAGACTCTTGAGAGTCCCTTGGACTGCAAGGAGATCCAGCCAGTCCATTCTGAAGGAGATCAGTCCTGGGATTTCTTTGGGAGGAATGATGCTAAAGTTGAAACTCCAGTATTTTGGCCACCTCATGCGAAGAGTTGACTCATTGGAGAAGACTCTAATGCTGGGAGGGATTGGGGGCAGGAGGAGAAGGGGACGACAGAGGATGAGATGGCTGGATGGCATCACTGACTCGATGGATGTGAGTCTGAGTGACCTCCGGGAGTTGGTGATGGACAGGGAGACCTAGCGTGCTGTGATTCATGGGGTCGCAAAGAGTCGGACATGACTGAGCGACTGATCTGATCTGATAATGGAAAATATTTTTTAATTTGTTTCATATTAAAAAAATGTAGCCCTTTCTAATCACTCAGTAATTTAAAATTCAGTGTCCCTTTCCTTTGTATTGATACAGATAAGTATGAACATTCTGGATACAGTTTTTATTTGATGATTTTTAATTAAATAGACCAACTTGAAAAAGGGCAATACTGTGCAGTAGATTAAAACTGAGCTCTATGGGAATTGGATTCAGTAATAGAATTTGTCCTCCTCAAACTGTGGTTTTGATGAGATTAGGATTTCATAAAGCCCCACAAAGTATTGTTCCGTGTTTTTTTTTTTTTCCTTTTTGCAATTTCCCAATTAATTTTCTTCACCACTACCAAGAGTAATCTCATAAAATAGGCCTTCAGAGGACCCTGTTCTTGAAGTATAGCTGCATATCACTCTTCTTTTTATATTTAACTTAACGATTTGCCATGTCTGCTCTTTGAATGGGAGTGGAGCTGGGAATTGGGACTGGGGAAAAGATAGAACCGTGGACTGATATGCGATATGCTTTCCATCCAGATCGTTTCTCTGTTCCTCATTCAATCCAAAAACTTTGATTAACTCTCTGTCTGCAAAGAACTGTATAAGGCCTAACAGGGTAGATGAACAAGTCAGGCAAGGTCCTTTCCCTCTCTGGGAAAGAGAGGCTTAAGCTGCTGGGTTATCTAATTTGGAATGTAATACATGCTGTGAATGTACAGAATGCTATGAGAGGGGAGGATCTGGCCTGGGCGAAGGGACTGGGAGGACATCCTTGAGTCTGAGGAGACTGAATGGAATGACTATTCAGGTGGAGATGTCAGAGGACAGGGTTCAAGGCAAAAGAAAGTGCTTGCTTGCATGGGAAGGGCTGAGTCTGTGTGCCTGGAGCAGTTAGCATTTTGGCTGCTATGATAAGATCAGTGGAAGAATACTGCAGATTTAAAAATTTTCCTATGATACATTTCGTACATATAAAATATATGTGAGTTGTAAAAATATATAGTGAGCACTTACATATGCATCATTTAGGTTAAGAAATAAAACATTACCTGTACCATTGGAGCCCCTGGTTACTGCTTCTGTCCTTCCTGTAGCTTCTTTTTTCTGAGTCAGTCCTTCATCCTCCTTTTTCCCCAAAAGCAACCATTATCCTGAATTTTCTGTTTATATCTTCTTTATTTTTCCTTTTAGTTTTATGCATATACATGCACTCCTAATTCATGCATAGTTTTGCATGATTTTGACCTTTGGTTAAAAAGCAACAGCATGAGTGAATCTCGGTGTTGAGTGAAGATGGTAAGCTGGAGGAGCCATGTAGTAACCATGTGGAAACCAAGTGGGCAGCAGAGGATGAGACAGTTAGATAGCATCACCAACTCAATGGACATGGATTTCAGCAAACACTGGGAGATAGTGGAGGTCAGAGGAGCCTGGCATGCTGCAGCCCATGGGTCACAGAGTCAGATCCCACTTCCCAACTGACCAACAGCAAATGGGTAATGGATTGGAGGTGAACAAGAATGGAGGAGGGAGTAGTTCGAAGCATCCTGTAATGTAGGTGGTCGCTTATGGTTGATGGTTGTAGCCTCTTCAGAGAAATTATATACAAACTCATGGCCCTTTGGAGTCTTGTCACTCTGAACTGTTTGACCTTGCTGGTCTTAAGGTGTGATGAGCTTGTTTCCTTCTTCAGGCTTGCTCTTTGCTTTGGAAACCTTTCCTCTCAAATCTGCAGGGTTCTGTCTTACTGCACGCAGGTCTGTGTTCAGAGACATCTTCACTTAGGACTTTACTGAGCAGTGACCTGTCCCCCTCCCCACCCTTGTTATTATTTTCTAGTCTTCTTACTCTGCATTATTTTTCTGAATAGTTTTTTTAAATCACACCTGAAATTATATACTTATAGCGCATCTTCCTGGAGAAGGCAATGGCACCGCACTCCAGTACTTCTGCCTGGAAAATCCCATGGACGGAGGAGCCTAGTAGGCTGCAGTCCATGGGGTCGCTGAGGGTCGGACAGGACTGAGCGACTTCACTTTCACTTTTCAATTTCATGCATTGGAGAAGGAAATGGCAACCCACTCCAGTGTTCTTGCCTGGAGAATCCCAGGGACGGGGGAGCCTGGTGGGCTGCCGTCTATGGGGTCACACAGAGTCGGACACGACTGAAGTCTTAGCAGCAGTAGCAGCGCATCTTGCCTTGCTAAAGTATAAGATCCACAAAGGCTGGTACTTTATCTGTCTTGCCTAACACTGTACTCTTTGTCCCTTGTTCATAGTAAACATTTATTGAGTAGATTTGACTTGAGGTTGGGATAATAGAATCCAGTCATTCCTTTTTGGCTGTCTCCCAAACATCTCTCTTGCTATAAACTTTTTTTCAGGGCTTGAGGTTAATGCCCAAACCCTGTCCTTCCTAGACATTCCCACTTGACTATCAGGCTGTCACTTCAAACTCACCATGTCTAAAATTACACATTATCACTCTTCCTCCAGTCTTCCAGTGTTGTTAATGCCACCGTCGCTGACAGTCCCCAGGCACAAAACCTTGGTGTTATCTTGCAGCGTTCACTAGTTCCCATCCCTAGGGAGCTTTATGTCCCCATTTATGTCTTTGAGGGAGTTTCTGGTCACTGTTTTCACCTCTGCCTTCTGCTATTGACATTTTAGCCAGCCTTCAGGGCCTCGCTAAGATTCTTCTCTTCTGGGCATCAAGCTGAATTTTCCATCCCACCAGCTTTTGTATTCATGGTGTACAGTTTTTGTGTTTTAAACACAGTATCCTGGCTTACACTGTTACGTTTCCATGTCCTAGTATTTCAAACACAGTAAAGCAGACAAAAAGTATTTATTGATTGAGTCACCTTTATCTCCTTCTTTGTTAGCCCGTTTTAAACCTCCCCACGTGTGTTCTGTGCTTGGTATTGTTGTCCTAGACCTTGATGCTTGTCACTTTGTCCTGTGTCACAAAGCAGAGCTGGCAGCAGCACTGGCAGCAGCATAGTTTTCATACCTCCTGTCTTTTGTTATCTTTGGGCCTGGGTTTTCTCTGAGCCCATGGAGGCTCTTAAAGTTTTAAAAATGAGAAGTCATAATGTTTCAAGTCCTGTGTCACACTGGCAATGTGTAGGGGCAGAGGAGTCTGAGCTAATGATGTTAGCAGTAGCTCTTTGTAATTACTTAGCAACGATGCAGGTTGTGGAGATAAATTTGGTTTTTTAAATCATTATATTGCAATGAGCATAGACTCTTTAGGTCTCAAGATCTTCTCTGGTTGCCTCCAAGCTTGTCTTTTTCCATCCGTAACTGACAGATGACTGCAGCACCTCTTTGGATTTTGCTGACCCCACTGTGTACTTTATGAGCTACTCTGTTGCTGGGTTGTGATTTCTTTAGTGTTCCAACTGCTCTTCTCTCTTGTTTAAGAATACAGGCTGCAGCTGGGCCAGAACTAGAGTGGTGAAGTGCTTACCTTGGGTATATAATTTAAGTGAAGTGAAAGTGAAGTTGCTCAGTCCTGTCCGACTCTTTGCAACCCCATGGAATGTAGCCTACCAGGCTCCTCAGTCCATGGGATTTTCCAGGCAAGAATACTGGATTGGGTTGCCATTTCCTTCTCCGAGAGATCTTCCTGACCCAGGGGTTGAACCTAGGCCTCCTGCATTGTAGGCAGAGACTTTACTGTCTGAGCCACCCCAAAAAACTTCCCAGGTGGCATTAGTGCTAAAGAACTCGCCTGCCAGTGCAGGAGACAACAGACATGGGTTTGACGCCTGGTCAGAAAGATCCCCTAGAGGAAGAAATGGCAACCCACTCCAGTATTTTTGCCTGGAAAATTCCATGGACAGAGGAACCTGACAGGCTACAGTCCATAGGGTCGCAAAGAGTCCGACCGGACTGACTGACTGTACACAAAAAGCTCAGTAGTCAAGATAAATAATCTCTTGTGTTCATGCTAAGTCGCTTCAGTCGTGTGTCAGACTCTTTGTGACCCCATGGACTATAGCCAGTCAGGCTCCTCTGTCCAAGGGATTCTCCAGGCAAGAATACTGGAGTGGGTTGCCTCCTCCAGTGGATCTTTCTAACCCAGGGTTTGAACCTGTGTGCCTTGAGTCTCTCACAACTCCTGAATGGGCAGGTGTGTTCTTTACCACTAGCGCCACCTGGGAAGCCCTAAACAATCTCTAAATGCAGTATTTTTGAAATCAAAATTAATGTAAATCTACAATGAGCAAAATATCAAAGTTTTAAGTAAAGGCAGAATCAGTGTTACTAACTTTTTTGGTTTTAAACTCAGGTTCCAATATGGCTAGGCATAGCATTAGGCAGCAGAGAACAGATAACCCATACTTTAGCTGCCACAAACCCCAGACAGTCATACTTCCTACATAAATATGGTAGACTTTTTAGATTCAAAATAAACCTGCTGGCTGTTCACACTTAATGGCATATTCTTGGGTCTGGAGCAGGACTGCTTTTGTGAAGTTTAATTATGCACATAATTTAGTTGAACTTAAACTATGGAAAATTCTGAAAGAGATGGGAATACCAGACCACCTGATCTGCCTCTTAAGAAATCTGTATGCAGGTCAGGAAGCAACAGTTAGAACTGGTCATGGAACAACAGACTGGTTCCAAATAGGAAAAGGTGTACGTCAAGGCTGCATATTGTCACCATGTTTATTTAACTTATATGCAGAGTACATCATGAGAAATGCTGGACTGGAAGAAACACAAGTTGGAATCAAGATTGCTGGGAGAAATATCAATAACCTCAGATATGCAGATGACACGACTCTTATGGCAGAAAGTGAAGAGGGGCTAAAAAGCCTCTTGATGAAAGTGAAAGTGGAGAGTGAAAAGGTTGGCTTAAAGCTCAACATTCAGAAAACGAAGATCATGGCATCTGGTCCCATCACTACATGGGAAATAGATGGGGAAACAGTGGAAACAGTGTCAGACTTTCTTTTTCTGGGCTCCAAAATCACTGCAGATGATGACTGCAGTCATGAAATTAAAAGACGCTTACTCCTTGGAAGGAAAGTTATGACCAACCTAGATAGCATATTCAAAAGCAGAGACATTACTTTGCCAACAAAGGTTCGCCTAGTCAAGGCTATGGTCTTTCTTGTGGTCATGTATGGATGTGAGAGCTGGACTGTGAAGAAGGCTGAGCACCGAAGAATTGATGCTTTTGAACTGTGGTGTTGGAGAAGACTCTTGAGAGTCCCTTGGACTGCAAGAAGATCCAACCAGTCCATTCTGAAGGAGATCAATCCTGGAATTTCTTTAGAAGGAATGATGCTAAAGCTGAAACTCCAGTATTTTGGCCACCTCATGCGAAGAGTTGACTCATTGGAGAAGACTCTGATGCTGGGAGGGATTGAGGGCAGGAGGAGAAGGGGACGACAGAGGATGAGATGGCTGGATGGCATCACTGACTCGATGGGTATGAGTCTGAGGGACCTCCGGGAGCTGGTGATGGACAGGGAGGCCTGGCGTGCTGCGGTTCATGGGGTCGCAAGGAGTCGGACACGACTGAGCAACTGATCTGATCTGATCTGAGCTTCCAGTAGTGATCTGTATATGACCTGTTGTATCTGATAACAGGATTAAAACTGTTTCCATAAGTTTTCAAATAATTCACTTGAAGTGGTTTACTGAGAGCAGCATTAGATAACTGAAGCTGTTTACCAAGAGATCTGAAAGGAAAACCTCTTTCCTCTATGCTTTTATCAAGAAAGACCAAAAAAGGGATATTAATTGAATTTTAATACTTTCTGATAAACATTAGCCTGGCAAGTGTTTTCAGATGACTACCTTCCTAATCTTCTCTGATGTTTCTTCAGGGTGCTGCAGACAGTGATTCATTGGGAGGTTTAAGCATATGTATAATTTGTTTTAGTGAAGGAGGTCTTAGAAATACTCTGTAGGATTCTCAACTCTGTAGAGTGGAGTCTTATCTGTTACGGGTAAGTCCAGGGGCATGGACACGATGACCTTTCTCTGACACCATGTGGAGATTTGTAGAGCTTTGATGTTTTAACCAAGTGAATTAGTTGTTCTGACTGACTATTCTGTTATAAACAGATAAGATGTAATGTTGAACTTGATGCTCTTTCCTTTTTTAAATTAAATTATTTATTTTAATTGAAGGATAATTACAATAATGTGATGGTTTCTGCCATATATCAACATGAATCGGCCATAGGGTATACATGTGTCTCCCCCACCCCAGCTTTTTCGCTTTATAAATGACACTTTTAAATGTTTTAGGTGTACAGTGTTGATTGGAGCCAAACCAGAGGTGAACAGCTTGTGGTATCTGGCTCATGGGATCAAACTGTCAAACTGGTATGTCAGCATTACTGTATGTAAAACCAGATATTCCCTTCCCCAGAGTGTCCACTCAAGTTTTTTATTTTCTAGAACATACTTCTCTTGCTTTTCAGTTAGACAGCTAATTTTCTTAATTTTCTAATCTTTGAGCTATAAATTAATAATTAGCTCAGCATTGATTATTTTGGCCTCTTAAATACTATACTGCTTTATATAAAAATATACTTTACATAAATCCTTGAGATATATGTGTATATTGTATGTGTATGTACATATTAATATATATGATGTATCACATATAGTATATATAAAGCATAAATTTTAATTTACTTCTGTTAAGTAATTGACCTGTTCCTTTATTTGTAGTGGGATCCAACTGTTGGAAAGTCTCTGTGCACTTTTAGAGGCCATGAAAGTGTCATTTATAGCACGATCTGGTCTCCCCACATTCCTGGCTGCTTTGCTTCATCCTCAGGTAAATAATACATTTACCAAAAACCTTGTTTGTGATGAATGGTGACCTCACTTTCCCCAGAAGGTGGCGCTGTGTACCTTAGGTTTGGAGAAGTAAGCATTCCTACTTGAACTCTTGAGACTATTTTTTTCTTTCTTAGTCTCGAGACAAGAATTAGCCAACCTGCTTCTAACCTTTTTTCTTAACATGTACTCTTTTGGTGAGATGAGAGGTAAGGGACAAAGTGAGGACTCTGACATCAAACTTGATTGAATTTGGAAACTCTCTTCAGTGGTCTTTTGTGGGACCTCAGGGTGATGTGATGACTTTTCTCATCAGTAAAATGGGGCTAAGAATGTCTGACTTATGGAGTTGTTCACAGAATGAAATAAGGAAGGAAACACAAAATGTCTCGCACATAGTTAACCTCCTTTGCTTGATATTTGCCCCTCTTTTAGGAATATTCTCTTTAATTCATTGCCACTAAGCCATAGCAAGACTGTATTTGGTATGATCATTTTTCGGGTTTGCTTTTAATTTATGTCTTCAATTCTAAGATTAAGTAGATACATACATTTATATATCTCTATATTTTTTAATGGAGAGAAGTCATTTTATAGACATTTAAAAATTAGATTTTGTACTGTTTGCATGAGGGTTTACAAATTTGGTTCTTTAGGCCGATTCATAAATCGTGTATAATCTGAACAATATAACATACATAATTTGTAGAGAAACATCGCACAGCTTGTCTGCAGTCCATTTAAAACAACGTGGGCCACCTGCCAAATGGTCCTTGAAATAGCGGTCCTCATCTTCACTCGCCCCTGGCTGGCTGCCTTTCTCTCACATCCTGCAGCCCTGCCCTCACAGCTCTTGTACTTTCATTCTTTTACCTTTTTCCCACCAGCCTAGCCTGTCATACTTCTGTGGTCCTGGATTTACATGAACAAGTCCAGTGGCAGGGTCTTCCCAGAAGGTGATGGGGAGAAGAGGCTTGAGACAGCAAGAACAATTTTCCTTTCTGTCCCTGGTTAGAAGGTAGAGTCATTCCCAGTGGGGAAACAGTATGTTGGAAGTCAGAGTTATATTCATGTGGTTTAGAATGGAATATTAATTCTTAGTAATATCATAATATCTGTCACACCATGACTTTTCATAATGTAAATTTGATGAGCACAACTATTAATGAACAAATATGGTTTAATTAATGATTAATTCATGATTAACAGTCTGTTTTAGGTAGATCATAACCAGTTAAGAATCTTTCCAAGTTGGAAACCAGCCTAGCTGCTTTTATTAGTTACTGAGCTGCTTTGGCTTAGACGGCTTTATCTTTGGTTTGTTGATCAGAATAAGGTTGCTAAGTCTGAGTAACAGTTACAATAATGTGTAATGTGTTAATTAATCATAAATGTTTGTGGTGATTGACAAGATAATATCAGCACTCTTTATTTCTTGTTTCTTGTATAACTATCAAAAAGTAAGTTTATGAAGAGAAAATAGAAATGGTATCCCTGAAAATTTCTATTTGAGCATATACATAGTAAAGAAATTCAGACAACACAGAGACATGCCAAATAAAAAGTAAATGCTCATTCCCCCTCTCCTATAGAACTGCTGTTAATAACATTTTCTTGTATTCCTCCATAAAAAGTCTGTGCCCATTCCAAAATATTATTTATTATTTAAAGTTTTTTTATTTTCTAGAACATACTTCTCTTGCTTTTCAGTTAGACAGCTAATTTTTTCAAAAAACATTATACTAAAGCGTTTATTAGAATTTAAAATTTTTTAATCTTTAAGCTAGTAATTAGCTCAAAAGGAGGGTTTGTGGCATAGTAAAAGTTGGGGTAAGGTCTAAAACTCTCACTGTGCCTTTGCCATTTCAAGAGAGACAAGAAAATTTGCTTCCCAAGTTGTGTACTTGGAGTGGACTTCTTTGCATATTTTGAATTGTTTTCCTATACTTCCTATAGGGCTTGTGTCTTCTTCAACATAGCTGAGTGCCTTACACAAGCAAACACTACAGTTTTTTGATTACTATTATATAAGCTATGGAAATAACTGTTTTATCAAAAATTTTAAAACATATTTAAGGTTAATTTTGATTGTCGAAAGGGATATCGTTGGTGAATCATTCAGATCTTTAGTGAATGTCTGCTGTGGTCTGGGCCCTGAAGATACACTGAGTATATAGTCCCGCGGGAAAGAGAGCTGCTAAGAACAAAACCTAGGGACAGCAACGATGAGGAGCGTGAAGTTCTTTGAGAAAGAGGTCACAGCACAGTGGTTAGGGACATGGACTCTGGAGCTGGACTTCCTGTGATCAGATTCTCCTTTCACTGCCCTTACATGGCTTCAGTCATGCTACTTAACCTCTGTCTCTTCATTCCTCATTTAAAAAATAAGAGTGATAATAATAACCTGTGTTGTGGAGTTTTGATGAGGATTAAGTGGATTAATTCAAATACAAGCTTGAAGGCTTAGGATCGTGCCTGGCACAGCGTAAGGGCTCTCTGAGCGGCGCCTCTTGTCATTACCGTGTGTGCTCAGGATCCGTGGGAACACAGCAAAGGGCTCTTGAGCTTGTCAAAATTGGCTGGTCAGGGCAACTTCCCTAAGGAAATAGTGCTTCAGCTGCTACCTTATGAACAAGTACATGAGGAAATGAGAAGTGGGAAGTAAAGGATGAATGTGGAGAGTTTAGGGCATGTTGGAGGACGATTTGAATGGTCTTTGTGTACATTATGTGCTGTAAGGATTGAGAGTCAGTGCTTACCTGGGAAGTTTCAGGTAACTTGCTCCGGGTAGAATCTGAAATGTCTGCTTGTGTAATAACATACCTGTCCAGTGATCCTGAAACCTGGCCCACCATTGCAGTCTGTTGCTCTTGTTTAGTCGCCAAGTCGAGTTTGGCTTTTTTGTGACCCCAGCTATAGCCTACCAGACTCCTCTCTCCATGGGGTTTTCCTGACAACAGTACTAGAGTGGATTGCTATTTCCTTCTCCAGGGGGTCTTCCTGACCCAGGGGTCAAACCTGCGTCTCCTGCACTGGCAGGTGGGCTCTACCCCTGAGCCACCAAGGAAGAGGAAGCTTAAAAAACAACACAATTCTAGCCTTCATCTTAGTCGTCCTGAATCAGATGCCTCTGAGAGGTGTATGTTTTAATCACCCTAGCCGAGTCTAGTGATGAGCCTGACTTGGGAAACACTGTACTAGTCTGCAATGTTGGCTCTGTTTAAGATGTCTAATGAAGAGCTTATTTCTGTTGATGCAATGGAAATTTTGTGTTTATTTTTAATAGAAATATACTTATCTTTTAAAAACTCTATAGAATGGTTTCAGTGCTGAATTCAAAGAAGTGGTTTCCTAAGATTGAGAACTTAGTTTTTTTCCTGAGTTTTGTCAGTTATAGTTTGAGTTATATTATAGTCTTTTATCCATTAATTTGTTTTCTTGCTTAGACAAGAGTTTGCTATGAAACATACTATAATATTTGCATAAAATCATCTCAGCTGTAAAATTCATGGTTGAGGAACAGAAAGCTGTAAAATATTTGTCTTCACAAATATTAAAAATGATAAGCAGCTTATATAATTGGCAATCAAGACATAGTTTTATGTCTAATCCTGTGGCACACATATAGCTAACTATATCATTCAACTGCTTATAACAGTTTATATTTTAAGATGGTATATAATAATGTGGGCTTCCCTGGTGGCTCAGATGACAAAGAATCCGCCTGCAGTGCAGGAGATCCGAATTCATTCCCTGGGTTGGGACGGTCCCCCAGAGAAGGAATGGCTACCCACTCCAGTGTTCTTGCCTGAAGAATTCCATGGACAGAAGAGCCTGGCGGGCTACAGTCCGTGGGGTTGCAAGGTGTCGGACACGACTGAGCAACTAACACTTTCACTTTCATGAGAATATAATATTTAAGTTTTTCCAAGAATTTGATCACCTTCTAAGTTGTAGTACTAAATTTGTCATTAACTAAGTTAAGACAAACCATAAGGAAGTAGTACTTTGACATTTAGATCTTCCTTAGCAGAGTTCTCTAAGGGCATTGGTTTTGTTTAGCTCATTAGTTTTATTCTTACATAATTCACATTTCCAAATTATATGAGATGGAAGGGAAGAATATTTGAGCATTTACATGAGGAGGATTAATATGAAGTAAACTTTCTTTTGAACCAAGAAAACCAAATTACTGCTATTACCGACTCCATATAATTGCATAAATCATAGCCATGCCTCAATGTGTGGAGTCCAGCAGTTTGAAAAAAACATCATTCTACTCAAAGAAAAGAGTCATCTGATAGGCATCTGGCATTTCAAATAAATTAAATTATTTGGGCCCAATATGCATCTTTTGCTGTTCATTTCACTTCCTGGTCTCAGATTCACCGTTTACACTCATTCTCTTTACCCAGCTTCTTCTTAATGCCACCACTTGAATTAGACATGGTAGTAGCCAGCACTTCCTGTACCATATTATGCACTTAAATCCACTGGTTTTGTTGCCAGTGGTGAGTCTGCAGCTGATAAGAGAAGCTGGTCATTCAGGTGGGTCTGTGGCACTGCCCCAGCGCCCTGGTAAACGTCTGGCTGACAATGACAGGCCAGTTGTCTGGAAAATACAATTAGAAAAGTAATATAAATATAGATGTCCTGGTGGCTAAAAGAGTTGAATGAGTCATGGTACCAGTTGGCCAGAAGGTTTCTCCCCTACCTGCCAAACGAAATGAGGAGGAGGAAGTGCCGAATGTGTGCAGCAGAAGAGGAATTCTCAGCTCCTTCAGAGCACTTCTCACTCTTTTTGTGCTCTTTAAGTTAACTGCCAGAGGGGACAACCTAAACCATAGTCTTTAAAAAAAAAACAACTTTGCCTGACTATGCTGATGAAGAACCAGAATATTGTCCCAGATAAATTTGATAGAGGCATCCACCCAGCCGTTGTGGTTGTTATTTGTTTAATCTTTTGTTGAAGTATATAATACACACACAGAACAGTGCCTAATTATAGCACGATGAATTTTCACAATGAACACACCTGTGTACTGGGGCTTCCGAGGTGGCACTAGTGGTAAAGGATCTGCCTGTGCGTGCAGGAGACTTCGGAGACCTGGGCTCTCAGGACCCAGGTCAAGAAACAGAATGTTCTCAGAGGCCCCTTTTACATTCTTCCAGTCAGTCATTACCCACCCCTGTCCATTCGAGGGTGACCTCTGAACTGCCTCCTAATAGCATCGATTAATGTTACCTGTTTTTATGTTGTGTTGTCTTGGTTTCTTTTGCTCAGCAGTATGTTTTGTGAGATTCATCCATATTGTTGCTAAAATTACTAGTTCTTAACTCTTAGTCCACATTTATTGTAATGTTTCAACACTGTAAAGCATTCACATACACCCATAGAATGTAATTATTAGGGTGAACATGAGCTCACTGAACTTTAAACAATGCTTTGAAGTGAAGTGAAGTCGCTCAGTCATGTCCGACTCTTTGCGACCCCATGGACTGTAGCCTGCTAGGCTCCCCTGTCCACGGGATTTTCCAGGCAAGAATACTGGAGTGGGTTGCCATGCCCTACTCCAGGGGATCTTCCTGATGCAGGAATCGAACCCATGTCTCCCACATCTTCTGCATTGCAGGTGGATTCTTTACCATCTGAGCCACCAAGGGAGCCCTTCAGACCTGATCAGTTCGGTTCAGTTCAGTTGCTCAGTCGTGTCTGACTCTGCGACCCCATGGACTGCAGCACGCCAGGCCTCCCTGTCCATCACCAACTCCTGAAGTTTACTGAGACTCATGTCCATGTGAGTCAGTGATGCCATCCAACCATCTCATCCTCTGTTGTCCCCTTCTCCTCTCGCCTTCAATCTTTCCTAACATCAGGCTCTTTTCAAATGAGTCAGCTCTTCGCGTCAGGTAGCCAAAGTATTGGAGTTTGAGCTGCAACATCCGTCCTTCCAATGAACATTCAGGACTGATTTCCTTTAGGATGGACTGATTAGATCTCCTTGCAGTCCAAGGGACTCTCAAGAGTCTTCTCCAACACCACAGTTCAAAAGCATCAATTCTTCGGCGCTCAGCTTTCTTTATAGTCCACCTCTCACATCCATACATGACTACTGGAGAAACCATAGCCTTGACTAGACAAACCTCTGTTGGGAAAGTAATGTCTCTGCTTTTTAATATGCTGTCTAGGTTGGTCATAACTTTTCTTTCAAGGAATAAGCATCCTTTTATTTCATGGCTCCATTCACCATCTTTAGTGATTTTGGAGCCCAGAAAAATAAATCTGCCACTGTTTCCATTGTTTCTCCATCTATTTCCCATGAAGTGATGGGACCGGATGCCATGATCTTAGTTTTCTGAATGTTGAGCTTTAAGGCAACTTTTTCACTCTACTCTTTTACTTTCATCAAGACCCTCTTTGGTTCTTCTTCACTTTCTGCCATAAGGGTGGTGTCATCTGCATATCTGAGGTTATTGATATTTCTCCCGGCAATCTTGATTCCAACATGTGCTTCATCCAGCGCAGTGTTTCTCATGATGTACTCTGCGTATAAGGTAAATAAACAGGGTGACAATATACAGCCTTGACATACTCCTTTTCCTATTTGAAACCAGTCTGTTGTTCCATGTCCATTTCTAACTGTTGCTTCCTGACCTGCATACAGATTTCTCAAGAGGCAGATCAGGTAGTCTGGGATTCCCATCTCTAAGAATTTTCCACGGTTTATTGTGATCCACACACTCAAAGGCTTTGGCATAGTCAATAAAGCAGAAATAGATGTTTTTCTGGAACTCTCTTGTTATTCGGTGATCCAGCAATTTGTTGGCAATTTGATCTCTGTTCCTCTGCCTTTTCTAAAACCAGCTTGAACATATGGAAGTTCACGGTTCACTTATTGCTGAAGCCTGGCTTGGAGAATTTTGAGCATTACTTTGCTAGCGTGTGAGATGAGTGCAATTGTGTGGTAGTTTGAGCATTCTTTGGCATTGCCTTTCTTTGGGATTTGAATGAAAAGTGGCTGTGGCCACTGCCGAGTTTTCTAAATTTGGGGGCATATTGAGTGCAGCACTTTCACAGCATCATCTTTTAGGATTTGAAGTAGCACAACTGGAATTCCATCACCTCCACTAGCTTTGTTCGTAGTGAGGCTTTCTAAGACCCACTTTGACTTCACATTCCAGGATGTCTGGCTCTAGGTCAGTGATCACACCATCGTGATTATCTGGGTCGTGAAGATCTTTTTTGTACAGTTCTTCTGTGTATTCTTGCCACCTCTTCTTAGTTATCTTCTGCTTCTGTTAGTTCAATACCATTTCTGTCCTTTATTGTGCCCATCTTTGCATGAATTGTTCCTTTGGTGTCTCTAATTTTCTTGAAGAGATCTCTAGTCTTTCCCATTCTCTTGTTTTCCTCTATTTCTTTGCATTGATGGCTGAGGAAGGCTTTTTTATGTCTCCTTACTGTTCTTTGGAACTCTGCATTCAAATGGTTATATTTTTCCTTTTCTCCTTTGCTTTTCACTTCTTTTCAGAGCTATTTGTAAGGCCTTCTCAGACAGCCATTTTGCTTTTTTGCATTTCTTTTTCTTGGAGATGGTTTTGCTCCCATCTCCTGTACAATGTCACAAACCTCTATCCATAGTTCATTAGGCACTCTATCAGATCTAGTCCCTTAAATCTATTTCTCACTTCCACTGTATAATCATTAGGGATTTGATTTAGGTCATACCTGAATGGTCTAGTGGTTTTCCCTACTTTCTTCAATTTAAGTCTGAATTTGGCAATAAGTTCATGATCTGAGCCATAGTCAGCTCCCGGTCTTGTTTTTGCTGACTATATAGAGCCTCTCCATCTTTGACTTCAAAGAATATAATCAGTCTGATTTTGGTGTTGACCATCTGGTGATGTCCATGTGTAGAGTCTTCGCTTGTGTTGTTGGAAGAGGGTGTTTAGTATGACCAGTGCATTCTCTTGGCAGAACTCTATTAGCCTTCACCCTGCTTCATTCTGTACTCCAAGGCCAAATTTGCCTGTTACCCCAGGTGTTTCTTGACTTCCTACTTTTGCATTCCAGTCCCCTATAACGAAAAGGACATCTGTTTCAGGTGTTAATTCTAGAAAGTCTTGTAGGTCTTCATAGAACTGTTCAACTTCAGCTTCTTCAGCATTATTGGATGGGGTATAGACTTGGATTACTATGATATTGAATGGTTTGCCTTGGAAACGAACAGAGATCACTCTGTTGTTTTTGAGACTGCATCCAAGCACTGCATTTTGGATCCTTTTTTTGACTATGATGGCTGCTCCCTTGCCCACAGTAGTAGATATAATGGTCACTGAGTTAAATTCACCCATTCCAGTCCATTTTAGTTCGCTGATTCCTAGAATGTCATTGTTCACTCTTGCCATCTCCTGTTTGATCACTTACAATTTGCCTTGATTCATGGACCTAACATTCCAGGTTCCTATGCAATATTGCTCTTTATAGCATCGGACCTTGCTTGCATCACTGGGTGTTGTTTTTACTTTGGCTGTGTCTCTTCATTCTTTCTGGAGTTATTTCTCCACTGATCTCCAGTAGCATATTGGGCACCTACTGACCTGGGGAGTTCATCTTTCACTGTCCTATCTTTTTGCCTTTTCATACTGTTCATGGGGTTCTCAAGGCAGGAATACTGAAGTGGTTTGCCATTCCCCTCTCCAGTGGACCACTTTTGTCAGAACTCTCCACCATGACCCATGTTATATGTTACATCAGACTTGATATAACATAAATTTATGAAATCTAGTGTACATCATTTTAACATCTCCTGTGTTTTAACTGGAAGCCCTGTGCTGAATTTAATCTTTTTCTCTGGAGCTAGGCTTTGAGATGGAGAAGAAAATGGCAACCCATTCCAGTACTCTTGCCTGGAAAATCCCATGGACGGAGGAGCCTGGTAGGCTGCAGTCCACAGGGTCGCTAAGAGTTGGACACAAGTGGGCGACTTCACTTTCACTTTTCACTTTCATGCATTGGAGAAGGAAATGGCAGCCCACTCCAGTGTTCTTGCCTGGAGAATCGCAGGGACGGGGAGCCTATTGGGCTGCCATCTATGGGGTCGCACAGAGTCGGACACGACTGAAGTGACTTAGCAGCAGCAGCAGGCTTTGAGAGTCTGAAGCTTCAGGTGAATTCCATTCACTGCTGCCATGATGATAAGGAATCACCTCTGCCTGCAGGTGGTAATAGTAGAACTTGAGCAACTGTAGGTCTTTGTAGAATTTATTGAAAAGCAACCCCAGAATGGGAAGGAATGCTTAAACAACCTCAGGACACATTCTCTGTCTCTAATCTGGACTTTTGTCTGCTGGCTGACTTGACTGTGCAGGTCAACTTTCTCCATACAGTGAAACACATGGCCGCCAACAATTCCTCAGTTTTGTAACCTGTAAATTCTCCTGTGTGAGGGGGACTAGCATTATTTTTTCAATTATAGTTCAGAGAAATCCCAAATATCTCCTTTTGGCCAGTCTAGCTGTGCCAGGGGCAGCTTTGTAAGGCAGATATGTTTTTGTGTCTTTCGAAGTATAGTTGGTTTACAAAGTTATGTAGGTTGCAGTTATACAAAATAGTGATTTACAATTATTAAAGGTTATACACCATTTATACTTATAAAATATTAGCTATATTCCCTTTGTTGTACAGTATATTTTGTATCTTATTTTATACATGATAGTTTATACTTCTTAATCTCCTACCCCTGTATTTTCCTCCTGTCCTTCTCTCACTGAGCTGGTGACCACTGATTTGTTCCCTGTATCTGTGGGTCTGTATGAGGCAGATATTTTATCGTAGGTAAGGAAAATGACAATTCAAGACATTAAGTAACTTGACTGAATGTCAACAACTACGAAATGATTGAGCTGAACTAGAGCTAAGCTCTGAAGCTCCAAAGCCCCTATTCTTAAACTCTACATTACCACAAGCAGTGTAATCCTTATCTTTCTTAACTTGCAAAGAAATCAGAAAAAAATTGTCTGAAATTATTGGACTTAGCTAAATGACAAGTAATTTAGAATTAGGATGATAGGAAATTATATGTAGGTAACTAAAGGAAATGTTTAAAAGTTAATGTTTTTCAGTTCAGTTCAGTCGCTCAGTCGTGTCCGACTCTTTGCGGCCCCATGAATGGCAGCACGCCAGGCCTCCCTGTCCATCACCAACTCCCGGAGTTCACTCAGACTCACGTCCATCGAGTCAGTGATGCCATCCAGCCATCTCATCCTCTGTTGTCCTCTTCTCCTCCTGCCCTCAATCCCTCCCAGCATCAAAGTCTTTTTCAATGAGTCAACTCTTCACATGAGGTGGCCAAAGTACTGGAGTTTCAGCTTTAGCTTCATTCCTTCCAAGGAACACCCAGGCCTGATCTCCTTTAGAATGGACTGGTTGGATCTCCTTGCAGTCCAAGGGATTCTCAAGAGTCTTCTCCAACACCACAGTTCAAAAGCATCAATTCTTCGGCTCTCAGCTTCCTTCACAGTCCAACTCGCACATCCATACATGACCACTGGAAAAACCGTAGCCTTGACTAGACGGGCCTTTGTTGGCAAAGTAATGTCTGCTTTTGAATATGCTATCTAGGTTGGTCATAACTTTCCTTCCAAGGAGTAAGCGTCTTTTAATTTCATGGCTGCAATCACCATCTGTAGTGATTTTGGAGCCCCCAAAAATAAAGTCAGTGTTTCCACTGTTTCCCCATCTATTTCCCATGAAGTGATGGGACCAGATGCCATGATCTTCATTTTCTGAATGTTGAGCTTTAAGCCAACTTTTTTACTCTCCTCTTTCACTTTCATCAAGAGGTTCTTTAGTTCCTCTTCACTTTCTGCCGTAAGGGTGGTGTCATCTGCATATCTGAGGTATTGATATTTCTCCCAGCAATCTTGATTCCAGCTTGTGCTACCACTTATTAGCATATCTGCTATATGCTAGAGACCATGCTAACGCTTTACAGAAACTTGATTACACTAAATGTTTTTGTACTATCCTCCATCCAGGCATTCTGAGGAACTAGTCTCAGAGATATTATACAGCTTGTGCAGGGTCACACAACTACTAAATGGAATCAAGACCATTACAGCATTTTTTTTTTTACATTAACCTGAACTGGCTTTCTCAGAGGATCAGTTATTGTTTGTAATTTACTTTTGATGGAGATATACATATATTCAGAATTTTTCATCTGGTCATTTTGTTGTTTCCTCATATTTTACAAAATTGAAGGGAAACAGCATCTAAAACAGTTAATCAGGTTTGACTCTGTGCAGCAAGGTGGTATAAATTATTTTTGTAGTAATTCAGTGTATAATCCTTACATTTTCTCTGCTTGTTTCTTTCAAAGTGAAATCCATACCTTTGGATGGCCCTTTAAAATGTAATATAAAAGCTAAGATTTGAAATTATCCATTCTGACTTGGAGTTTGCACACATTTTACAGTAAAATTGTTACCATTTTGCTTCCTGTAGAATATACTGGTATAGGGTGCTAACTTTACTTAGAAGAAACGAGGATTTTCAGAGCCTTTTCCTTTCCTGAAGAAAAATGCATTGGCTGTGTGCTTAGTCACTGTTCTGCTTGTGTCAGTGTGAGATTCAGATTTTCCTGCTTTGAATAGATCTAAAAGCTTAATATGGTGCCTTATTTTTTGTAGTTGTCACTTTTAGAAGTTCTTATATATTATTATAGTATAAAACAATGTATCTAGTGTATATGACATACAGATGGCAGTGTCCTGATAATGGAAGTGGTGTGTTTTCCCTGACTTGTCATCATGGGTACCAAGCATCCAAGTGATGTGATAAAGAGTGATCAAGTCTTCCTCTTTCACCAGGTGATCAGACTTTGAGAATTTGGGACGTGAAGACAACAGGAGTCAGAATTGTGGTTCCAGCACATCAGGCAGAAATTTTGAGCTGTGACTGGTGTAAATACAATGAGGTACCCTATCTGGTTCTGTCCTTAGCTACCAAGCCCTTCCTAACATTGAAATGTTCTAGATTTTATCTTTGTTTATGTGGACTTGGGTAGTGTTTACGGGCCATTAAGTTAGATTCAGTCCCTTTCATTTCTAATTGATGATTGTGAGTGACCTACATTAGCATTAATTGGATTTAAGTGCACATAAAACAGGCTGAATAAGAAACAGAAATTCTCAAAAGTTCAATAGTGCAGCCTTACTTGTTTGTTTGGGGAACTGCTTTACAAAATATATAATTTTTTACTTTATTGCTCTTAACCCTGCCAATTTGTATCATCTTTTGCCTTCATTTCTTGTGCACTTTGCTAGTGAGGCTGCTGAACTATTTGTAACTTGATTTTTACTTTGACAGTCCATTGGTTTTAGGAATTTTCTATTTCATTTTCCCTTAAAAGCCTAACCAAGCTTCCTGTTTCTGGAAGATATCAGTGTCCATTTGCAACCTTTTGCAACTTTCAGCTAACCATATGGGCATATGAATTAGAAATAGAAATGGATTAAATATGTGTTGATATGCCATTTAAATATATTCATCTACCTGAAGTGGTCTGTTGACTGTGACAGTTAAGTATAACATATACTTTGTTTTTTTTTCCCAATATTAGTCAATGAAAATTATGGGAACATTGTATTGGCTGAGTTCTTTAATTAGAAAGATATAAAAGAAAATATAGAACATATTCAAAATAATACTTGATTTTAATAAAATTTTCAGTGCCAATGACTGCATTTCAAATCTTACCCATCATTTTTCCAAATAAGAAAATAAAATTGTGGACTATATGTTATACTTTCGGGAATTCTAAAGAAGATGCTGATATGCACTTGCTGCTGCTGCAGCTAAGTTGCTTCAGTCGTGTCCAGCTCTGTGTGACCCCATAGATGGCAGCCCACCAGGCTCCCCCGTCCCCGGGATTCTCCAGGCAAGAACACTGGAGTGGGTTGCCATTTCCTTCTCCAATGCATGAAAGTGAAAAGTGAAAGTGAAGTCGCTCAGTCGTGTCCGACTCTTCGCGACCCCATGGACTGCAGCCTTCCAGGTCCTCCGTCCATGGGATTTTCAAAGCAAGAGTACTGGAGTGGGTTGCCATTGCCTTCTCCAGATATACACTTGAGAGTACTCTAAAAATTTTTTTAAAAACAATCACTGAAGCTTTTTAAAAATGAGCTTTTATCGAAGTCCAAAATGTCAGACCATGGATTACTGCCCTGGTTGATGTGGAACGGGGCTGAGTGTGGACCCAGCTCTTGGCCTATTCAGCTGTGAACTCTGGGTTCACCTAGGGTTCTAGATAGGAGACTACCCACTATTTGCGTAAATTCTCAGAGTTAGCTATTACATTAAGACATGGTCCATGAGAGTTAGGAGCAATGATTGATTTAGAATTAGGAAAACAACATTTAATCTATACTTTTGCCCTTTCAAATATTTGTGAATTAGCAGTCTCTTGCCTTTTAATGCCTGGTAGAAACCTCAATGGCACCCCACCCCAGTACTTTTGCCTGGAAAATCCCATGGATGGCGGATCCTGGTAGGCTCCAGTCCATGGGGTCGCTAAGAGTCGGACACAACTGAGCGACTTCCCTTTCACTTTTCACTTTCATGCATTGGAGAAGGAAATGGCAACCCACTTCAGGATGCTGAAGAGACAGGTGGGCTCTTGTGTCAGGTGTACTTTTTAATAACTTGTGTTCTTATTAGTATCCCTAACAGTAGATGGGAGAAGCTACAGTGTTGTTTGAGACTATGCCTTTTTCTCTTGTGTACTGTGTTCCTTCATATACCTAAGGCATATTGAGTTCCTTTTCTTTCAACTTATACTAAGTTTTGCTTTTGATGTATATTTTAACTCCTTTCTATAATGTTATGTAACTTTTCAAGAATGACTCCTGGGTTCAGATTAAATAAGTACCAGAAAATAGGAAATATTTCCAATAGGAAAGCTTGGCTGCTGCTTAATTGTAAAGAGTCACACTTAACCTTGCTTTATTGTTTTCAGAATTTGGTGGTGACAGGGGCGGTTGACTGTAGTTTGAGAGGCTGGGACTTGAGGAATGTACAACAACCTGTGTTTGAACTTCTCGGTCACACCTATGCTATTAGGAGAGTGAAAGTAAGTTTTTATCCTTTCTTTTTCTACACAGAACCAAAAGATAGATACTGTCAATGAAGTACATTTAAAAGCTGTTTAAGGGATTGGGTTATTGATTCATTTTTTTTTTTTTCATGTTTTGTTACCCAGTGAATGGTAGTAAACATTGAAAGCTAAAATTAGGTAAAACACTGGAATGATTATTGAGTGACTTATAACAATATAGTCAGGTGGTACTCAGGAGTGAATAAAATGTTTTTTCTCATTCTGTCATCCCCATGGTACTATTTCTTTTAAAACTTTATAGTACTTTAGTTTTAGTATTATAGTCTTTATAATTTTTCATTCAGTGGAAAAGTTTATTTTGTTGAAACTTGTACAGAGAGGTGGTTAATTCTTTCTTTTCCCTAACATGATTATATATATGAATGTTCACAAAAGTTATGGAGTATAGAAAAATTTCCACTTTGTAAATAGTAGGGATAACTTTTTTCTTCTGCTTCTCCTAAATTTGTCAGATTATAAAGTTACTAATGTTAGTTTTCCAGCTTTTTTTTTTTTTTTTTTTGGTGTGTTGGGTCTTTGTTACTCCACGAGGGCATTCTCTAGTTACGGCAGGCGGGGACGTCTCATTGTGGTGGCTTCTCTTCTTCTGAACCAATGGGCTCTAGAGTGCGGGCTTAGTTGTGGTGCGTGGGCTTTGTTGTATGTGGGTAGCCTCCTGGACCAGGGATCAAACATGTGTTTCCTGCATTGGCAAGTGGATCCTTAACCACTGAACCACCAGGGAAGTCCTTCCCAGCTTTTATTTAGGTAAATTTTGCTAAGTCACTGTGGAAAACATCTTATTAAGGGACATCTCCCAATTTCATTTTTGTTTTTTACATTACAGATAAGTACCTTTTTGATCTTTTAATTAAGATAGTTATGTTATTCCTATTTTTAAAATTCTAAATTGCAGTTAATATTTAAAATTTTTCTGGTTATAACTCAAAATATGAGACCCAGTGCCCAGATTTTTTTTTAAATAGCACTCAAGTTTTGGTAGTTAAGAAATGTTTTCTATATATACTTCATAATTCTTCTGAGAATGAAATAGGGTGAAATAGTGAAAGTGTTTTGCAAACTATGAAGAAATTGAAATGTAAGTATATATGTGTCTATAAACATTTAAAGTACTGGTAAGAAAAATACTGAGAAAATAAAATTACAGTGAGCAGCCAGTTAAAAGATGTATATTAATACTTGTATATTACCTGTCTTTAAAATTTGCAATTTTTGACCTTGATAGCATTTTCATTAGATGTGATATACAAATAGCATAAAAATTATTTTAAAACTTTTAACATTTAAATGTTTGATGTTTGTACCTAATAGCAGTCATAAAATATATTTACAAGATTGGTAAATTATATGCTAAATATGAAATTGTGCTTAATTTCTCCAGAATAGCAACATTTAGGGAATATTTAATTCTAAATAAGATTTAAAAAGCTTGAGAAATGAGTTTCTTTGAAGAATGTAAAAACAACCATTTTTCCTGTAGGTGGATACTTAAAAGACTAAAAGATTTTTGCCTTGAATTAAAGTGTAATAAGGTTTGGAAAAGCATACTTAAAAAAATTTTTAATTGGAATATAGTTGAGTATATTTGAGTTACAATGTTGTGTTAGTTTCACATGTACAGCAAAGTGAATCAGTTATACATATACATATATCCTTTCTTTTTTTAGATTCTTTTCCTATATACGCCATTACAGAGTACTGAGTAGAGTTCTCTGTGCTATATAGTAAGTCCTTATTAGTTATCTATTTGACATATAGTAGTGTCTGTACTTCTGACAGTCCTGTCTAGACATTGTAATAATGTTCATGGAAACGATCTTATAGAGTACCATGTTATAATTACAGTTAACCTCAAAAAGGACTTTTTTGTTTTCTTTCGTAGTTTTCACCATTTCACGCTTCCGTGCTGGCCTCTTGTTCCTATGATTTTACTGTAAGGTACAGTGGTTTTTGATATGTTTCATTGTAAAATACCAAGTACCATTTGCATCTTTATAACTTTTATTAAGGATATGTTTATTTTGCTAATATAAAAATAATCTGAGCTGAGAACATGAGAATATTTTCTACTGGGGTTAATATTATATTTTCCTGTTTTTATGATCTAGTCACATGGATGAATGAATTCTTTATTATTTAAAGATTTGCTTGATCTTTCTATTTAAGTCTTTTTTCCTGACTGTTCTTCCTAAAGTAATATCTTCCTATGCCATAGATTGACTAGCTAGTACCTTTTTAAATTTAGATTTCAAAAGTTGTGAAATCTTATTTGCTTAGGTCTAATTATATAAATCTTATGGCTAAAATTGATATAAAAAAACCAACATGAATGTATGTATGTTTGTGGATGACTGTATGTATGTGTGTATACATGTGTATCTATGTATGAATATGTATATACGTATCTCTAATCATAGCCCCAGTTCTGATCCCATACCACATTGGGTTCATTCTACTTTTTCTCCTTTTCCAGATTTATAACTCCTGATTTTTATTATTTACAACATTTTTACTTACTTGCTATTCTAGAATTCTAGGAAAGTAGTTTGGAAATCACTTTGTATCAGTTCATAAAAATCTTTTTCATTCTGCATAATAACTCCTTTATGTACATATACTATACTTTATTCAGTTATTCTCCTATATATGGATATTTAACTTGTTTCAAGTATTTTATAAATAACAGTGCCACAATGAATAATAACCTTGTATGTGCGTATGTTCACATCTCTAGAGAATTAGCTTCAGAATATGTTCCCAGAAGTGGGATTGCTAAATTAAAAAGTAATGATATAAATATATATATTCTCTTTTGTTATATATATATAATTGTTGTGTATTCCTACCCATGAGGGATATTCCAGTTTCCATTCCAAGCAATAGTGTTTGAGAGTACCTGTTTCTCTACCATCTAAGGATCATTGATTCTTTAGGGGTTTCCAAGTTCATGATCATAACATCTATAAATATAGGTTTACATTTTCAGGTTCTGATGCCCCTAATTGATTTATCTGATTGCCTTGACAGATACCTCTATTACAGTGTTAAATAGTGTTATCAGATCAGATCAGTCGCTCAGTTGTGTCTGACTCTGCGACCCCATGAACCGCAGCACACCAGGCCTCCCTGTCCATCACCAACTCCCAGAGTTCACTCAGACTCACATCCACTGAGTCAGTGATGCCATCCAGCCATCTCATCCTCTGTTGTCCCGTTCTCCTCCTGCCCCCAATCCCTCCCAGCATCAGAGTCTTCTCCAATGAGTCAACTCTTCGCATGAGGTGGCCAAAATACTGGAGTTTCAGCTTTAGCATCATTCCTTCCAAAGAAATCCCAGGGCTGATCTCCTTCAGAATGGACTGGTTAGATCTCCTTGCAGTCCAAGGGACTCTCAAGAGTCTTCTCCAACACTACAGTTCAAAAGCATCAATTCTTCGGCGCTCAGCCTTCTTCACAGTCCAGCTCTCACATCCATACATGACCACAGGAAAGACCATAGCCTTGACTAGGCGAACCTTTGTTGGCAAAGTAACGTCTCTGCTTTTGAATATGCTATCTAGGTTGGTCATAACTTTCCTTCCAAGGAGTAAGCGTCTTTTAATTTCATGGCTGCAGTCACCATCTGCAGTGATTTTGGAGCCCAGAAAAATAAAGTCTGACACTGTTTCCACTGTTTCTCCATCTATTTCCCATGTAGTGATGGGACCAGATGCCATGATCTTCGTTTTCTGAATGTTGAGCTTTAAGCCAACCTTTTCACTTTCCACTTTCACTTTCATCAAGAGGCTTTTGAGTTCCTCTTCACTTTCTGCCATAAGGGTGGTGTCATCTGCATATCTGAGGTAGTGAAGTGAAATTCAGACATAAATTGAAGAAAATAGGAAAAACCACTAGACCATTCAGGTATGACCTAAATCACATCCCTTATGATTACACAGTGGAAGTGACAAATAGATTCAAGGGAGTAGATCTGATAGAGTGCCTGAAGAGCTATGGGCAGAGGTTCTTGACATTGTATAGGAGGCAGGGATCAAGACCATCCCCAAGAAAAAGAAATACAAAAAGGAAAAATGGCTGTCTGAGGCAGCTTTGCAAATAGCTCTGAAAAGAAGAGAAGTGAAAGGCAAAGGAGAAAAGGAAAGATATACCCATTTGAATGCAGCGTTCCAAAGAATAGCAAGGAGAGATAAGAAAGCCTTCCTCACTGATCGGTGCAAAGAAATAGAGGAAAACAACAGAATGGGAGAGACTAGAGATCTCTTCAAGAAAATTAGAGATACCAAAGGAACAATTCATGCAAAGATAGGCATAATAAAGGACAGAAATGGTACAGACCTAATAGAAGCAGAAGATACTAAAAAGAGGTTGCAAGAATACACAGAAGAACTGTACAAAAAAGATCTTCATGACCCAGATAATCACGATGGTGTGATCACTCACCTACAGCCAGACATCCTGGAATGTGAAGTCAAGTGGGCTTTAGAAGCCTCACTACGAACAAAGCTAGTGGAGGTGATGGAATTCCATGTGCTACTTCAAATCCTAGAAGATGATGCTGTGAAAGTGCTGCACTCAATATGCCAGCAAATTTAGAAAACTTGGCAGTGGCCACAGGACTGGAAAAGGTCAATTTTCACTCGAATCCCAAAGAAAGGCAATGCCAAAGAATCTTCAAACTACCACACAATTGCACTCATCACACACGCTAGTAAAGTAATGCTCAAAATTCTCCAAGCCAGGCTTCAGCAATACGTGAACTGTGAACTTCCATATGTTCAAGCTGGTTTTAGAAAAGGCAGAGGAACCAGAGATCAAATTGCCATCATCTGCTGGATCATCAAATAACAAGAGAGCTTCAGAAAAACGTCTACTTCTGCTTTATTGACTATGCCAAAGCCTTTGACTATGTGGATCACAACAAACTGGAAAATTCTTAAAGAAATGGGAATCCCGGACCACCTGACCTGCCTCTTGAGAAATCTGTATGCAGGTCAGGAAGCAACAGTTAGAACTAGACATGGAACAACAGACTGGTACCAAATAGGAAAAGGAGTACGTCAAGGCTGTATATTGTCACTGTGCCTATTTAACTTATGTACAGAGTGCATCATGAGAAACGGTCATGATGAAGTGTTTGGATGGATGAAGCACATGCTGGAATCAAGATTGCGTGGTGAAATATCAATAACCTCAGATATGCAGATGACACCACCCTTATGGCAGAAAGTGAAGAACTAAAGAGTCCCTTGATGAAAGTGAAAGTGGAGAGTGAAAAAGTTGGCTTAAGACTCAACATTCAGAAAACAAAGATCATGGCATCTGGTCCCACCACTTCATGGCAAATAGATGGGGAAACAGTGGAAACAGTGGCAGATTTTAGTTTTTTGGCCTCCAAAATCACTGCAGATGGTGACTGCAGCCATGAAACTCAAAGACCTTTGCTCCTTGGAAGAAAAGTTATGACCAGCCTAGACAGTATATTAAAAAGCAGAGACATTATTTTGCCAACAAAGGTCCATCAAGTCAAAGTTATGGTTTTTCCAGTAGTCGTGTATGGATGTGAGAGTTGAACTGTAAAGAAAGCTGAGCACTGAACAATTGATGCTTTTGATCTGTGGTGTTGGAGAAGACTCTTGAGAGTCCCTTGGACTGCAAGGAGATCCAACCAGTCCATCCTAATGGAAATCAGGTCCTGAATATTCATTGGAAGAACTGATGCTGAAACTGAAACTCCAATACTTTGCCACCTGATGTGAAAAACTGACTCATTGGAAAAGACTCTGATGCTGGGAGGGATTGGGGGCAGGAGGAGAAGGGGACGACAGAGGATGAGATGGCTGGATGGCATCACCAACAGAATGGATGTGAGTTTGAGTATACTCCGGGAGTTGGTGATGGACGGGGAGGCCTGGCGTGCTGTGGTTCATGGGGTCACAATGAGTCAGACTGGACTGAGAGACTGAACTGAAGTGAAAGTGAAAGTTGCTCAGTTTTGTCAGACTCTCTTCGACCCTAGGACTATATAGTCCATGGAATTCTCCAAGCTGAAATACTGGAGTGGGTAGCCGTTCCCTTCTGCAGGATATCTTCCCAACCCAGGGATCGAACCCCAGTCTCCCACATTGCAGGTGGATTCTTTACCAGCTGATCTACAAAGGAAGCCCAAGAATACTGGAGTGGGTAGCCTATCCCTTCTCCAGAGGATCTTCCCCACCCAGGAATTGAATCTGGGTCTCCTGCATTGCAGGCGGATTCTTTACCAACTGAGCTATCAGGGAAGACAAGTGTTAAAGAGAATGTCTTAATTCGTGTGTTTAGTGAAAATACCTCTAATGTTTCCCTGTTTAAAGAAGGATGCTGACTTTAAAACAAAGTGTATATTTATCATGCTAAGAAAGTATTCATCGATGCTTGTTTTGTTGAGTGTTTTTTTTAGAATCAGGAATGGGTCTTAAGATTTGTTAAAGGCTTTTTCAGCATCTATGGAGATGATCATGATTTTTTTTTTTGAGCTATTTGTGTGATATGTTTTATTAATGGATCAAATCAGCCTTGCATTCTTAGACCAAATCTCTCCTATTCTTTGTATATCATTTTCTTACACATAGAACAAGATATTTTGTTGGATTTTGTCTGGTAATACTTTATTTAGAACTTTTATATCAATATTCAGAGGTGATTTTGGCCTATATGTGTTGCTAATCATATGCATATCTCTAATCATATCTCTAATTCTGGACCCACACCACACAGGGTTTATGTAGGGATTTAAGTTTTTCTACATTTTTTAAGCTTCTGAACAGTTTTTGCAATATAGGGGATATTTGGTTTTTGCAGCTTTGATAGACTTTCTTTGTGAAACCGTCTGTGCATGGGTCTTTTTGTGGAGTACTTCCTGATAACTTTATTTCTTCTATGGGAATTTTTCTCTTTAAACTTTCTGTCTCTAATGTGATCAGTTTAGGAAATTATCCTCTGCTTATGGGTTTTCACATTTATTTATACAAATGTCTATAGTGTCATGACTTTTTCATTTCTTCTGATTCAGTGATATTTCTCTCTTATTACTTTTGATTTTGTATATTTGTGATTTCTACTTTAACTTATCTAATGGTATGTTTATTTTGTTATTTTTTGTTAAGCATATAAAATTTTGATTTGTTAATGAGAACTATTGTTTTTCTGTTCAGTACCTCATTAATTATTGCCATTATTTCCTTCTTGGTACTTTCTTTTGGCTTACTTTGTTCTTTTCCACAATTTAAACTGAGAATTTACTTATTTTTATTCTTTCATCGAATTTTCTTCTAGTTTTTATTTCATTTGTAACCCATGAATTCTGATACGTATATTTTCATTATTGTTAAAAAATATTTAACTTCTATTTGTGTTTCATGTTTCTTCCAAGAGTTGTTTAGAAGGAAGTTATTTAATTTCCATATGAGAATACTTTTTAATTTTTGAAAATTTGTGAGTAATTTCTAGTTTTATTGCATTGTAATCAGAGAATACTGTTTTTTAGTCAATCTGTTTTATGGGGGAGAACCTAATAAAAGGTCAATTTTTTGAATGTTACATATGCAGTTGAAAAGGTTTAATCTCTGCTTTCACTTTTTAAGTTTAAATATATAACTATGCATGTGTGTGTGCTAAGTTGCTTCAGTTGTGTCCAACTCTTCGTGACCTTAATGACTGTGGCCCACCAGGCTCCTCTGTCCATGGGATTTTCTGGGCAAGAATATTGGAGTGGGTTGCCATGCCCTCCTCCAGCGGATCTTCCTGACCTAGGGATTGATACCAGGTGTCTTATATCTCCTGCATTGGCAAGCGGGTTCTTTACCACTAGTGCCACCTTATAACCATAAGCTCTACTAAGTAATTATGTTATTTGGATCATCTGTATCCTTTCTTATTCTTAGTTCACTTAATCTGTTTTGTACCAAGAGTGGAATATTTAAAAATCCTATTATCAGTGGGCCTCTATCTATGTCTCCCTGAATCTGTTCTAGTTTTGACTTCATAAAGACATATGCTGTATTATTTGGTGCATAGATATTTATAATATGTATTTAGTGAACTGAAACTTTTAACATAAAAGAGAGTCTAACTTTGACACAGTTAATTGCTTTTATTTTAATTATACTTTATCTCTTATTGATATCATTGCTCCTGCTTTCATATTGTTTCCATCTTCCAGATACCTTTTTCTGTACTTTTAGTTTTTTTGATCTATGTTGTTTTTGGTATGGCTCTTGTATAGAGCATATATTTGGGTTTTGCTCAGTGAACTAAATAAAAAATATTTTTATTGTAATATGCAAGTTTAGTTTGTTGCTTCAGTTCAGTTCAGTTCAGTCGCTCAGTCTTTGCGACCCCATGAATTGCAGCACGCCAGGCCTCCCTGTCTATCACCAACTCCCAGAGTTGACTCAAACTCAGGTCCACCGAGTTGGTGATGCCATCCAGCCATCTCATCCTCTGTCGTCCCCTTCTCCTCCTGCCTCCAATCCCTCCCAGCATCAGTGTCTTTTCCGGTGAGTCAACTCTTTGCATGAGATGGCCAAAGTACTGGAGTTTCAGCTTTAGCATCATTCCTTCCAAAGGACACCCAGGACTGATCTCCTTCAGAATGGACTTGTTGGATCTCCTTGCAGTCCAAGGGACTCTCAAGAGTCTTCTCCAACACCACAGTTCAAAAGCATCAATTCTTCGGCACTCAGCCTTCTTCACAGTCCAACTCTTGCATCCATACATGACCACTGGAAAAACCATAGCCTTGACTAGATGGACTTTTGTTGGCAAAGTAATGTCTCTGCTTTTCAATATGCTATGTAGTTTGGTCATAACTTTCCTTCCAAGGAGTAAGCGTCTTTTAATTTCTTGGCCGCAGTCACCATCTGCGGTGATTTTGGAGCCCGGAAAAAGAAAGTCTGCCACTGTTTCCACTCTTTCCCCATCTATTTCCCATGAAGTGATGGGACTGGATGCCATGATCTTCGTTTTCTGAATGTTGAGCTTTAAGCCAACTTTTCACTCTCCTCTTTCACTTTCATCAAGAGGCTTTTTAGTTCCTCTTCACTTTCTGCCATAAGGGTGGTGTCATCTGCATATCTGAGGTTATTGATATTTCTCCCAGCAATCTTGATTCCAGCTTGTGCTTCTTCCAGCCCAGCGTTTCTCATGATGTAATCTGCATGTAAGTTAAATAATCAGGGTGACAATATGCAGCCTTGATGTACTCCTTTTCCTATTTGGAACCAGTTTGTTGTACCATGTCCAGTTCTAACTGTTAACTTCCTGACCTGCATATAGGTTCCTTAAGAGGCAGGTCAGGTGGTCTGGTATTCCCATCCCTTTCAGAATTTTCCACAGTTTATTGTGATGCACACAGTCAAAGGTTTTGACATAGTTAATAAAGCAGAAATAGGTGTTTTTCTGGAGCTCTCTTGCTTTTTCGATGATCTAGCGGATGTTGGCAATTTGATCTCTGGTTCCTCTGCCTTTTCAAAAACCAGCTTGAACATCTGGTAGTTCATGGTTCACGTATTGCTGAAGCCTGGCTTGGAGAATTTTGAGCATTACTTTACTAGCGTGTGTGATGAGTGCAATTGTGTGGTAGTTTGAAGATTCTTTGGCATCGCCTTTCTTTGGGATTTGAGTGAAAATTGACCTTTTCCAGTCCTGTGGCCACTGCTGAGTTTTCCAAATTTGCTGGCATATTGAGTGCAGCACTTTCACAGCATCATCTTCTAGGATTTGAAATAGCTCCACTGGAATTCCATCACCTCCACTAGCTTTGTTCATAGTGATGCTTTCTAAGGCCCACTTGACTTCACATTCCAGAATATCTGGCTCTAGGTCAGTGATCAGACCATCGTGATTATCTGGGTCGTAAGATCTTTTTTGTACATTTCTTCTGTGTATTCTTGCTACTACTTCTTAATATCTTCTGCTTCTGTTAGGTCCATACCATTTCTGTCCTTTATCGAGCCCATCTTTGCATGAAATGTTCCCTTGGTATCTCTAATTTTCTTGAAGAGATCTCTAGTCTTTCCCATTCTATTGTTTTCCTCTATTTCTTTGCATTGATTGCTGAGGAAGGCTTTCTAATCTCTTCTTGCTCTTCTTTGGAACTTTGCATTCAGATGCTTATATCTTTCCTTTTCTCCTTTCCTTTTTGCTTCTCTTCTTTTGACAGCTATTTGTAAGGCCTCCCCAGACAGCCATTTTGCTTTTTTGCTTTTCTTTTCCATGGGGATGGTCTTGATCCCTGTCTCCTGTACAATGTGATGAACCTCAGTCCATAGTTCATCAGGCACTCTGTCTATCAGATCTAGTCCCTTAAATCTATTTCTCACTTCCACTGTGTAATCATAAGGGATTTGATTTAGGTCATACCTGAATGGTCTAGTGGTTTTTCCTTCTATCTTTAATTTAAGTCTGAATTTGGCAATAAGGAGTTCATGATCTGAGCCACAGTCAGCTCAGTCAGTTTGTTGCTTACTTATGTCCAACTCTTTGTGACCCCATAGACTCTAGCCTGCCAGGCTCCTCTGTCTATGGTATTTTCCAGGCAAGAATACTGGAGTGGGTTGCCATTTTTTTCTCCAGGAAATCTTCCTCACCCAGGAGTCAAATGGGTTTCCTGCACTGCAGGCTGATTCTTTACCAACTGATCCACCAGGGAAGCTTTAACTTATTCCTATTTCTTGATAAAAATATGTTTGGTAGCAAGTCTGTTATATTTTGTTAAGATTATTTTATCTTATGTTCTGTTTATTGTCCCTGTATGTGATATATTTTGTGTTGTATTTTGATTTTTTGCTCTTTTATTTAAAAAATTATATTTAGGTAAGTTTTTTTGCTTTGTTTTAGTGGTTGCCTTTGGTCTTATAGGAGAAGGCAATGGCACCCCCACTCCAGTACTCTTGCCTGGAAAATCCCATGGACGGAGGAGCCTGGTAGGCTGCAGTCCATGGGGTCGCTAAGAGTCGGACACGACTGAGCGACTTCACTTTCACTTTTCACTTTCATGCATTGGAGAAGGAAATGGCACCCCACTCCAGTGTTCTTGCCTGGAGAATCCCGGGGACGGGGAAGCCTGGTGGGCTGCTGTCTGTGGGGTCACACAGAGTCAGACACGACTGAAGTGACTTAGCTTAGCTTGGTCTTATAAGTTTTGTAATGCTTTTATTCCCTTTATTTTATTTACATTTAAAGAAAAAAAAAACCCCAAACAGTTTATTCAGTTCTCATATCTGCTGCCTCTGGCTGCCACTAATCTCTGTTCTCTGTTTCTGTAAGCTTGTGTTGTTTTTGTTTATCTATGTTGTTTCAGTTGGCACAATTTCATTCTTCTCTTATGGCTGAATAATATTCCATTGTATTCATATGCCACAGTTTCTTTATCCTTTCATCTGTTGATGGACACTTTGGTTGCTTCCATATTTTGACTATTGTAAATAACGGTGCGAGGAACATGGGGATGCGTGTATCTTTTCATGTTAATGTTTTTGTTTCCTTCAGATAAAAATCCAGAACTGAAATTGTTCGATCATACGGTATTCTATTTTAAAATTTTTGAGGAACCTCTCTACTGTTTTCCATAGTGGCTACACCAATTTGCATTCCCACCAGTGATGCACTGTGGTTCCCATCCTTGCCACTACTTTCAACAGTAAGCTCATCAAATCTTGTTCAATAGATTTATAGAACTTTATTCCCATCCCTTCCTCTTCTCTGGATATTCAGTGGATCGAGCTGAAAATTCCATCCTTTTAATCACATGAGACTATGTAAGGACTCCGTCTTAAGTCACCTTATTAGCATAACCACACAAGGCAATGGCACCCCACTCCAGTACTCTTGCCTGGAAAATCCCACAGACGGAAGAGCCTGGTAGGCTGCAGTCCATGGGGTCGCTAAGAGTCGGACATGTTTGAGTGATTTCACTTTCTCTTTTCACTTTCATGCATTGGAGAAGGAAATGGCAGCCCACTCCAGTGTCCTTGCCTGGAGAATCCCAGGGACGGGGGAGCCTGGTGGCTGCTGTCTGTGGGGTTGCACAGAGTCGGACACGACTGAAGTGACTTAGCATAGCATAGCAGGTGTACTCCAGAGGGAGTCCTTATAAATAACAAATACATGTTCCTTTATTCGGGCTTCCCTGGTGGCTCAGAGGTTAAAGCATCTGCCCGCAATGCCGAAGACCTGGGTTCGATCTCTGGGTCAGGAAGATCCGCTGGAGAAGGAAATGGCAGCCCATTCCAGTACTTTTACCTGGAAAATGCCATGCTCAGAGTAGCCTGGTAGGCTACAGTCAGTGGGATTGCAGAGTTGTACATGACTGAATTCTTCCTTTATTCGGGAATTTCCAGGGGCTTTAGGAGCTCTGTGCCAGGAACTGCAGGTAAAGATCAAATATAATTATTATTGTGTTATACTGATCTAGGTCAAGTTTTTCTTTGTGTCTCCAAATACTTGTTTGGAGATATTAGTTCCATTTAGAATGTTATATTACAGTTTTCTTACACTTTGCTATTTAATTTTTTGAGGTGAATTGAGTTTATGACATCAATTAAAAAATTGTTTTTTTGACAATAGAGTAAGACTATATGTTTCTGTATATCTGTGTACAGGATTGATCCTTTAGGACTGGTAGCTTTCTTTCCTTTTTAGTCATCTTTTCCCTTTAAACTATTAACTTCCTAAAATACCACCTTGTGTCCTGTGCACTTTAAAATCTGTACTCTATTCTATGCTAAGCTTTGTCAGTATTTTCACTCATAGGATGGGCTTTCTTTTTGTGGTGGTAGCTTTAAGTCAGTTTTTGATCTGATACTAGCTCTTCTCTCTTCTATTCCATTTTTCCTAAATTCCCCTTGCTGTTCAATAAAGCTTAGATCTAGAACATGGGAGAATGCACACTGAGATTCTGTTTTTCTTCTTTTTACATGTAATTACAAGTTGGGATTTGTTAAAGGCCTGAGTTTTATTTGTTCTTTTTGCTGTTCTGTATTGGTTTTTGTGAGGATGCACTAAGAGGTTTGGATTTACATGGCCTCATTACTTCAGCTACCCAGCATTCCTTTCTCCTTTACTTCTAAGTCAGTATTTGATATGGCAGAAGCTATGTAACTTTGTTTGTGTGGAATGTAATTCTAATAGAATAAATTACAACAATGCCTGAGGAGGAATTACATGCCCTAACTCAGTTTTTTTGGACTGATCCAATACAAGCAGGCAGACACACTGGGGAGTATAATCACACTAAATCTTCCAGCTCTCAATTAAAAGGATACCATGACCAATTTTTTTTAATGTAATAGTCTGTATAAAATAGTATGGAGTGATTATAGAATTTTTAGCATGGGAGCCAAAAAATGGCAACAGGGTAGACAGGAGGAAAACATATCAGTTGTTCACCACCCACCCCAAGCTCTTCCAGACTGCATCTGTGGAGCTAAATCATTGGCTAGAGGTGAGGGCTGTATGTATGGATTTGAAGGCCATTAACTTAGATGGTTTAGTCCAGAAGAATGCATCAATCAAAGGGAGATAAATTTAGAGAAAGAAGAGCAAGCCAAACAAACAGTCTCTAGGAGGGAATTAATGTTGGAAGGAAGAAGGGAATAGGTTATCCAAAACAAGAGGAGACCTCGGAGCATGTAGTATGTCAGAGAAACTGCAGGCAAGGATGTCAACCACACGTGGGTGGCCTACGTAATGGGAGATCCTCCAGGTAGGCTAAACAAGACAAAGAATGAGCCTGGAATCTTCCCTCTTACATAGTGTCACTTGTGGGCTCAGAGGAGATTTCTAAATATAGAATCCAGTTCCTGGATTTCAGAATCTCTTCTGGAGTTTGAAGCTGATTGCCAAAGGCTTGAAAACTGAAGTAGGGGCATTAATCTTTGGACATCTTAAATCCATTTCACTGACCTTTTCTAATTAAAGGGGAAAACCTAGTGGCTACTTGTTCTTGCTTTTCAGAATTGTCATTATGATCTTAATTTTACTGACCACTCCATGTTTTATCTATATACTTGTTGCTGCTGCTAAGTCGCTTCAGTCGTGTCCAATTCTGTGCGACCCCATAGACGGCAGCCCACCAGGCTCCCCCGTCCCTGGGATTCTCCAGGCAAGAACACTGGAGTGGGTTGCCATTTCCTTCTCCAATGCATGAAAGTGAAAAGTGAAAGTGAAGTCGCTCAGTCATGTCCAACTCCTAGCGACCCCATGGACTGCAGCCTACCAGGCTCCTCCATCCATGGGATTTTCCATGCAAGAGTACTGGAGTGGGGTGCCATTGCCTTCTCCATCTATATACGTAAGTATCCCCAAACACATAGTTGAGTGATGCTTCACTTTTGTTGATGTAGGTTTATCTCAGGAATATTCGTCCAGACTGGGCTTTTGAATGCAAACTGCAGTACTCTAAAATCTTGTAGGTAGCTAACTATGCTCAGAAATCATTGCAGTTTTGTGGCACAAAGTCTTCCCTCCACTTTTTAATTGAAGTATAGTTGATTTATAATATTGTATTACTTTCAGGTGTATTTCATAGTGATTCACTACTTTTATAGATTCTTTTTACTCTCCACTAAGAATTAGGCTTTGCTTTTTTTCTGAATCCTGAGCAGGACTAGAGATTGGGGGATAGATGTTCAGTGTTTCTGGGGAGAGAGAGACAGCTGGGTCTTGGTTCTATGACATATTGCAAGATCAAAAACATCACCGGTAAACATTTGGCAAGATTGTGATCATAATTAGGTAATGTACATAAAATGTTAATGTAATCTTTAACATAGTTGAAAAAGACTTCAAATAGGCAATTTTGTCTGTATAACTAGAGTTTAGGTTTCTTTACTATGAAAATGGAATGTCCTCACAAGCTTGCAAAGTGATTGAAGAACTGCATAAAAGGACATACTTGAAAATACTGTGCTAATTCTTTATCTAGGTTTCCAATATTTGCTTCTCTTCTTAAGTCACCTCCCCTGCCTTATTCCCTGCACTTTCAGCAAACCACCTTATTTCTCTCTTAAATTGTAGGGCTCAAACACAAATTATCTTAATTTTTTCTGTGCTGTGCTTAGTTGTTCAGTTGACTCTGTGACTCCATGTGTCTGACTCCTTGTGACCCCATGGACTGTAGCCCACCAGGCTCTGCTGTCCATGGGGATACTTCAGGCAAGAATTCTGGAGTGGATTGCCGTGCCCTCCTCCAGGGGAATCTTCCCAACCCAGGGATCAAACCCATGTCTCTCATGTCTCCTGTATTGGCAGGTGGGTTCTTTACCATCTGAGCCACCAGGGAAGCCCTAATTTTCACTGCAAACCTGTAAATTTATCTAAATCTGTACCTAGCCATTTCTTCTGTGCTAATCAGAACCTGTGCCCATGAGTGGTTTTAATCCCATACACTTCTATGTCCTTCAGCACTTTTTTTCCGTTAAATGCCTTCTTTGTGTTGTATCATCAGTCTGCAACTCTCTACTGACTTTCTCCTCAACCTGTAACTTCTTCCTGTATCCTGTATTTTCCTTTAAGTTCTCTTTCCTTCTTAGCCAAGCTTTGTTGTTGTTTATAGTTGCTAAGTTGTATTCAACTCTTTGCAACTCCATGGACTTGTAGCTCTCCCGACTCCTCTGTCTATGGGACTTCCCAGTCAAAAATACTGGTGTTGCCATTTCTTTCTCCAGGGGATCTTCCCAAGTCAGGGATCGAACCAGTGTCTCCTGTGTTGGCAGGCAGATTTTTTTTTTTTACCACTGAGTCACCTGGGAAGGCCTAGCCAAGCTTTAGAGTCCCCTGAAGCTCCAGTCACCAAGGCCATAAAAGCTCTGCAGTCCTAGGGTGCTCTGCTTGGAGCTCTTACTTACCTTATCTCATTTGAATCTATAAAATGGATCTATATCACTGATTCAACAGGGCTAATTATCTTGAAAGATTTTTATGCTTTGGCTTTTGAAGTCATCTTGCAATGAGTGGCTTACTTGTGATGGATTATGATTTCTTGGCAATCATTATGCTTACTTAGGAATTTTTGTGAAGTAAAAAAGTCCAACATAAAAATTGTTTTTAAATGGAATGAAATGTGTAAATACAACACTTAACAATTAATAATGTTAAATTTATATGTACTTAATTAAAAATTGATTTTAATTGTCAGCTCTCAGACATTCTTGTAGATCCTTGAAAGCTTAGAGTCCTATGCACTTAGGACAGTGTGTCTGTTTACTCCTAAGCCTAAAGCTGGCTTACCCCCACTTTACTGAAATTGCACTGACAGAAGCATCAGTGACCTCAAGAATACCACATCCAGTCCACTTGGCAGCACTTGTCATACTGGACCTTGTTGCTGTTTTTCAAATCGTTGATGAGGCTTTCCTTCTTAAAACTCCTTACCTTAGGGATTCCATGTTCTTCTTTTTTGTTTTTATTTTCTCATCCTCCCCAGCTCTTCTTTTCTGTACTTCATCATGGAATCTCTTGCTCTCCCCTTTAAACTTGGTAAACTCTGGCTCAGTATACTTTTACATATGCATTCTAGCTGATACTGCCCACCCGCCTTGTCCAACTCTGACCTCTCTTGCCCAGCTCAGGCCTGCTTCTTCAGCTCTCTGCTGGATACAGGCACCTGAGTGTCCACACAGGCATCTCATTCTTAATTTTTTCACTTCCTTCACTCTGCAAGGTTTGCATATTCCTCTACGTTATTTGTCTCAGTTATTGAGAACAGTAACCATCAGATCAGATCAGTTGCTCGGTCGTGTCCGACTCTTTGTGACCCCATGAATCACAGCACGCCTGGCCTCCCTGTCCATCACCAGCTCCCGGAGTTCACTCAAACTCAGGTCCATCGAGTCAGTGATGCCATCCAGCCATCTCATCCTCTGTCGTCCCCTTCTCCTCCTGCCCCCAATCCCTCCCAGCATCCGAGTCTTTTCCAATGAGTCAACTCTTCGCATGAGGTGGCCAAAGTACTGGAGTTTCAGCTTTAGCATCATTCCTTCCAAAGAAATCCCAGGGCTGATCTCCTTCAGAATGGACTGGTTGGATCTCCTTGGAATCCAAGGGACTCTCAAGAGTCTTCTCGACACCACAGTTCAAAAGCATCAATTCTTCAGCACTCAACCTTCTTCACAGTCCAGCTCTCACATCCATACATGACCACAGGAAAAACCGTAGCCTTGACTAGGCGAACCTTTGTTGGCAAAGTAATGTCTCTGCTCTTGAATATGCTCTCTAGGTTGGTCATAACTTTCCTTCCAAGGAGCAAGCATCTTTTAATTCATGGCTGCAGTCACCATCTGCAGTGATTTTGGAGCCCAGAAAAATAAAATCTGACACTGTTTCCTCATCTATTTCCCATGAAGTGCTGGGACTGGATGCCATGATCTTCGTTTTCTCATTGTTGAGCTTTAAGCCGACTTTTTCACTGTCCACTTTCACTTTTATCAAGAGGCTTTTTAGTTCCTCTTCACTTTCTGCCATAAGGGTGGTGTCATCTGCATATCTGAGGTTATTGATATTTCTCCCAGGAGTCTTGATTCCAGCTTGTGTTTCTTCCAGTCCAGCCCTAGTCAGGTCTCAACCCTGGAGTTCTCCTTTTTTTTTTTATGAAATTGAGAAACACTTTCCCAATATGAAGTGGAGTTAAAAAAAAATTTAAACCCAGTTTCTTCACTGACAGTATATAGAGACAAAATCATTTTTCTTCCAGAAATAGGATTTTAATTTTAACATATAATTTTAGAGGAACTGGCATCCCACCCCAGTATTCTTGCCTGGACAAAGGCACCTGGCAGTCTATAGTCCATAGGATCGCAGAGTCAGACCACGACTGAAACAACTTAGCCTGCTTGCATAGCTACTACTGTTCCATCTTCATACAAGAGGTAACTAGAGGCTGCTAATCACATATTTCAATATAGAGTTATCAAAGACTTTCTTATGCAAAGGAAAATGAATAGAAAAAGAAATCAAAATCATTTGAAAAACTTTTAATTTTTGAATGTATGTATATATGTATGCACATTTGTAACTCTCAACACATGTTGAAAATATGACTTTTAATTGTACTAATTCATTGTTTGACTTTGGTCTCTGATAACTTGTGAGTGGTGACTACTCATTGGAAAGGTCAGGAAAGGTGCCTTTTGGGTAGATTTTTACTCCATGTGGTATTAGTTAAATTTATCCTCTGAAGAATTTTAAATCTCATTGGATTGATAATATTTTTAGTGACAGAAAAATTATTTTAAAACAACAATAAAAAAATTTAAGACATAAGACGAGCAGTCAACTGTTTAGTTTTTAAGCACTGGTAATTTTACGGATAGCACTGAGATTCTGTGTGGCTAGTTTCTCTAACATAGACTTTTCAAATATATATTTTCATTTACTTGTCAATTTATATTTTGTTCAGTTTTTAAGCTTTTAAAACAGTTTATATGGTGGGCATTATATCAAAACTGATGCTGTGGCAGATATTTTAGTTTTATAAAATTCAAGTTCTATATTTTTTATGTGGGTAGATTATCATATCTAACTGGGAAAAGTTTTAAGTCCTTTCTTTACCTGTAGAGTAGCTCATTATGTTTCATCAATTAAGTAATAAAGATCTAAAAAAGTAATATATAACATAGATTTGAAATTCCATGGGGTCGCTAAGAGTCGGACACGACTGAGCGACTTCCCTTTCACTTTTCACTTTCATGCATTGGAGAAGGAAATGGCAGCCCACTCTGGTGTTCTTGCCTGGAGAATCCCAGGGACCGGGGAGCCTGGTGGGAGGCCATTTATGGGGTCGCACAGAGTCGGACACAACTGAAGTGACTTAGCAGTAGCAGCAGCAGTAGTATAGTTTAGGTTAGATAAAAACTCCAATCTTTTGGAAAAAATATCAGAACTCCCTTCAGCTGATAGGCAATATATTCTATAGAAATGCATATTGGTTCTTTCTAAACTTCACTCACAATAGTTCTTAATTTTAAAATATTTAATAGTGAATTATTTACATTCTTTTATGAATGTTACCATCATCGATGTTAGTCTGTTATCTTTCTTCTGATAGACTCTCCATTAGGTTACTGCTTTTTCTGCCAAGACACGTTTGCTGTACCAGCCACACATAAGTATGGTTTGAGTTCTAAATGCTAGTATTTGGTTTTATACCTATAGATCATTTCATAAACACAGGCAGAAATCAACAAAGTAGATATGTATGAATCTAAGCAAAAGTAAAAGCATGTTCCTTCATTAAGAAGGACGTTTTGTCTCTTCCATGTATTTAACAAATACTTCTGAGATAAAGATATAACTTTCATAAATTGATAAAGCTAAAATTATTAGTCTCAAACAGAGTAACACTTTTCTGTTTCAGAATAGTTTTATAAATATTCTAACTTTTAAAACATTTTAAAATCAGTGCACTTTGATAACAATAAAGCAAACAAGGAGGTTTTTTAAGACTTTTTGAGACTTAGATTCTTTTTGCAAGAAAAATTTGCAGTGAATTTTAATTCCAGCGTTTTCAAACTGTACTTATCCATAGCTTATATGAAACTGTTTGCCCATACCAGCAATTTTAATGTTTCCAACTGAACTGTTAAGCTCCTTTTTGGATATAAAATGGTACAGCTGTGCTTTTAAAATTTAGGCATATTTTACAGAATGGCTGTTATCTGCCAGCTATTGTAATAAACAGTTTGGACTATCTTGCTGAGGAAATGATAAAAGCAAAGACTTAAAGAGAAATAGAAGCTCACAAAGGAACCTGAAGCATGTCAGTTGTGTTGGCATAGTGGCAGATAGGTAGTCACAAAAACAGGAGTGGGGTAGTGAAAAGATATATTTGAATAGACTGACTATACATTGAATAGACTAACTGCGGGTTGGCATGTTCCCAGGTAACATAGGAGTTAGGACCACAGACTATGGAGCCAGATTGCTCTTTACTTCCTACATAAGTGTGAACATCTGTAAACTGGAGATAGTGGTAGTACCTACTACATTAAGATGGTTGTGAGGATTAGGTGAGTTGATACACACAAATGCTGGCACATAGCAGACACTATATAAGTTTTTGCTACTGTATTAGTATTGAATGGATGGTGACAGAAGAGCATCTTTTTGGGGTTGAGGCCAATTCCAGGTCTAGTCTTCAAGGGTAAGGTTTTACCCTGTTTTACAGCCACACAGTCAGCCTCAATCTGGCCTTTGCCTTTGGTGGTCCTCTTCATCCTTGGAGTTCGGTTTCCAGTGAAACAGTGTGAAACTTGTCAATATGTTCTCTGGTACATAACTTTGAAATTCAGGGTTCTAGCCTTGAGTTCTAAATATATATGCACAAGGTAATAGTATTTTTTAGTATTTTTTATCTGTGCTTCTCTTTTGTGTAGACCTGGTAATGACAGCATTTGAGTTTATTAACAATTTATTATTCAACATGGAACACAGGGAGGGCTGACCAGTAGTGTGGTGACAGATGTTTAACAACCAGCTCTCTAGGTGAGTGGGGGGAGCCTGATTCGTAGTGTTTGAAGTAGGAGTTCAGTGGCGTAAGTACTCCCCACACGGCAGGGTCAAGCTACCAGTATGATACGATGTCGGTAAACTTGGGGTCAAGAAGAGACATGCACACCAGCTCTCACAAGCCAATACACTCCACTGGGGCTGGCCCTAGACCTCCAAGATTGTTGTCTTAATAATTGTTGACTTTTTAAAACTTCTGTAATTACCAGGTTGGCCAACCTAATGTATATTCCGTTTCATTGCAAAATGTCTGAAAAGGAAAGGTGTATACCAGATTAACTTTTACTCAAGCATTCTCTACCTCCTTTCCTTTCAGTGGCTTTCTGCCCCCTGGGCATAATATTTTTTCCCTGCAGTGCATCTTAGATTTCTAGAACTTTCATATTGTCTCCCTGGGCTTTCAGAAGAACATTCTTACCCTCCCATGGAGGTAATAGGGCCTGAGGCTTACTGTGTATGTTTTCCTAGTTATATTTACACTCTGAAGTTACACCTTTATTAATTCTTAGTGGGGACATAATTGATTTCGTGGCAGTGGTGGGCGACACTACCGGCATTTGGTTGGCAGTGACCATACGTAAGGTCCTACAGTGGTCCATGACAGTCCTTACAGTTAGGAATTGACTCCCCTTTTTCCAGTGTCAAAAGTGCTCCGATTTTTAGTGGGGTAGGGCCAAGAGTAGCTAGGTCTTTATATGTCCAAAATCCTTCCACATCAGTATCTGTTCTTACGTTTTAAGTATTTTCACACAACACTACTACTGTGAGGGTGTGCCCATTTGTCCAGAAGACAGTTGACTCAGATGGAAGGACTGACTGATGTCACATAGGTGGCAAGTAATAGACCCAAACTTGAACCTAGACCTTCTATTTCCAGTCTTTTTATATTACTTGATACCTGAAATTTTCTTGCAAGCCCAGGGTTCTTTTATTTCTGATCAAAGTTGCTAAAAACTAGCACAATCACAGAAACACTCATATCCTGATGTCTGTGAAAGTCGCTCAGTTGTGTCCATCTCTCTGCAACCCCATGGACTAACTATACAGTCCATGGAATTCTCCAGGCCAGAGTACTGGAGTGGGTAGCCTGTCCCTTCTTCAGTGGATCTTTCTGACCCAGGAATTGATCCAGGGTCTCCTACATTGCAGGCAGATTCTTTGCCAACTGAGCTATCAGGGAAGCCCTCATGATGTCTGTAGTTTATTTTTAGATAGTTCAGCAGAGATATTATTTTATATGCGTATGTATAGAGGGAGAAAAAGCAAATGTGGCAAAATCTTAAGAACTGGTGAATCTCAATGAAGAGTATATGGATGTTCAATATATATTTTTTGACTTTTTCTGTGGGTTGGTAATCCAAAATAAAAACATTTGAGAGAAAAATAAGCAGTGTTTGATCATGTAAAATAAAATTCTGAAAATGTTTCTTGTTATCAATACCTTCTAATAAATGTGATAATTATAATGTTTAATTGTAAAATAAGATAAATAGCTTTATTATGTTGCATAAGCCTGAAAATGGCCTTTAGGTGAATTGTAGTAAATTTAAAAGCCTAACAAAGCAGCAGACATAGAAATACCTTTTATCTTTGTCACATTTACTCTCCAGGGATTTGCCTTTATACAGTAAGTGTCTTAACTTTAGTGTGCATGACAGGCTTTTTTTTTTGATCCTTATGATTATTAGCACAGAGATTTCCACGAGCAGATACTCTCTTTCTTCCCCTTCCCCATAAAAAAAAGGTCAGCCAAAGCAAACAGATAGTATAGCTGAATATGTACTCTGTCTCACAAACCTTTCATTTCAACTTTACCCAGTCCCTTACTCACAAAAAAAAAAAAAAGGTCAGTCAAAGTAAATAGATGAGAAATGTGAGGAGCTGAACGTGAACGCCTGTGCAGCTTCACATGATCATTTTACTTCATCTTTTTCAGACAGTTGCTTTTAGTTCCTCTACATTTGTTCCTCCAACCACAAGAAATTGTGTGGCTAACCATAGGATGCCAATTGTTAGTTTGTCCGAACAGATTCTTAAAATGATCAGAGTTGTTGAATGTTCCATGCCTTTCAGAGATCTTAGGTATAAATATGTTTGTAACTCTCATCACTCATCACATTTTTTGCTTTGTGACAAAAGTTCACTAAACTTCATCCCTGGTGTTAAGAAAGCATCTTAATGTAGTCGTTTCTGGTTTACTTTTTGAATAATGAGAATATATGCATTCACATGTTTCTTTAATTCTTGCAAAGATATTTTAGTACTGAATATATTTTGTGTTAGTAAAGCATGTTGTCTGATTACAGGGTAGGACTCATCTCTTTCTTCATTTTGTCCCTGGCACCTGGGGCGTGGATATACTAACATAATTGTTTATAAATACAAGCGAATTTAAATTATGTGAAAATTTATGATATCCGTTGGTCACTCTGACCTTAAGAGCCTGCAAGCAGTTGTATATAAATTAGGTTTTCACTTTGTGTTTTAAGTAGTAATTCATAAAACTGAATTTAAAGTAGAAAGTCATACTGTGATTTAAAAAAATGATATTTATCAAAGAGAAAACTTGCTGTTGTGTTTAACATGTGTGTGTGCTTAGTCACCAATGACTTGATTGCAAAATTTTACTATTGAACAAATTTGGAATCTTTTATTGGTATCCTGATTGTTAACTGAAGTTACAGAAATATATTTTTGTCTTTTTCTACAGTTAATTATAATATGCACTTTACTGTTATTTCTCTTTAGACTTTAGATACCTAATGGTTAAGATATTTGTAGGTATAAACCAGTAACTCTCAAGCTTGTTAGTATGTTCCCAAAGATTTTTTCCATTTGACTTGTTTAAATTAGAAAATTCTTAAGGTAATTATTGTCATACTGGAAAGATCTTTGGATGAAGTGAAGCATAAATTTGCTAGTTAAATGCTGGGTGAAAAAACGAAAATAATTTCCTATAAAATGAAACACCATATTCATTAGGAAAAAAAAACTTGTAAGACTTCAGATTTTAAGTACCTTGATTCATAACTGCAGAACATTTTTCAGAATTATTTATTACTAACATTTTTCTGTAAGAATCACCAAATCCATGTCTAATTCATAACCTAATGCAAGTGCATGAAGAACTAGATCTAAAAGGAGTGAGGAATGTTAAGCCTCAGCTTAATGCAGTAAAAGTCACCGCTTTGAACTTTGAATTGTGCTGATTAGTTCCAACAGAAAATTTATGGATTTTTGTCAATTAATTTGCATTATAATTTAAAAATTCTGTTGTGCAGTGTCAGGAAGGCAACTGACTGGATTTTGTTGTGTATGTTTATACAACATCTAATGTAGATGTTGCTTTGCCTCATCTTCCATAGTAGGAAGTCAAAAGATAAAAATCTAAAAGTGAAAATAACCAGTGATTTCTGTGTATTATTTAGAAATATGGAATAAAATATCAGAGAAACAGCTAAAAGAATTTAAAGTGATTGCCTCTGAGGTGAAGGGTTAAGGAGGTGCATCAGGAAGCATCTGCTCTTTGTCATGAACTTTGCAGAAGTAATGGACTCTAATCTGTACAATTATCATTTTTAAGAAAAGGGTTATAGAGCAGAGAACCTCAGTGTTTTCTTCTGTTAGTTATTTGCATGCATGGTAAGTCTTTATTTTGAACAACGGGTTACTACCTATCAGCTGTTAGAAGTTTACTCTATTCCCTGAGAACTCAGGGATAAATAATTCACCCTTGAGGTCTGTCCTGAAACCCTAGTCTAGAATGTGCCAGCACTAAATGTTCTAAAATTGTAGAGACTTGACCTAATAGATTGAACTGTATAGAGAATGCAAAGAAATAGAGGAAGACAATACAGAGAATAAAAACCAGTAATTATTCTTCTGTTTTCATCTTAAAACAAAATTCAGTAGCATCCCTTTTCTTTCTCCACTCTTAGATCCTGCGTTTGTGTGTACGTGTGCATGTGTTTGCATGCGTGTGTGCATGCATGCAAGTGTGAAACAATCTTGAGCTAGCTTCAATATAAAGGGAATAGTTCTCAAAATAACAGTTCTCATGAGGTCATGAGGTTCTCAATCTGTACTGTGCATTATAATCACCTGGAGAATGTTTGCACCTTCCAGGGCCTAAGGTGCACCTTAGATGAATTAAGTTTCTCGGTTGATTCCAGTAGTCAGGGTTGAGAACCATTGCCCTATTAGCCTGCCTTTCTGCCTAAGATCGCTGCTGTTTCTAGTGGGAATTTGTCACATTGGTGTCTTGAAGTAAGTTAAGCTTAAGAAGTACTGCTTTGGATGGTGATTCCCAAACCTAGTTGGTTGAGCAACAGCATTTCCTGGGGAAAGCTTTCTGGGTTCGTTTCTGATCTACTCAGAATTTTCAGGAAAAAATTCCACAGCAAAGCTGGGAAGTGTGTATTTTTTGAATGTCTGGTAGAGGAGCTTTTGGTCCATCATTTGGGAACCAGGTCTAAAGGTGATTTAAACATTACCTTATTTGTGAGGTTGGCCTTTGTTATTTCTCTATCTTGTCCTTTATATCCTCACTTAATTTTTTTATTCATCCATTCGTGAAACATTCTTCGGGTGTCCATGTGTCAGACAGACATTTTTATACATGCAAGAGATACAAATAGGATACTGTCCCTGAATTCAGGGAGGCTACTAGAGGAAAATGTGCTGTGTTTAGTCATATCTGACTCTTTGTGACTCCATGGATTGTAGCTCGCCAAGCTCCTCTGTCCATGGGGATTCTCCAGACAAGAATACTGGAGTGGGTTGCCATGCCCTCTTCCAGGGAATCTTCCCGACCCATGGATCAAACCCAGGTCTCCCACATTGCAGGCATATTCTTGACCATCTGAGCTACCAAGGAAGCCCAAGAACACTGGGGTTAGCCTGTCCATTCTCCAGGGGATCTTTCCAACCCAGGAATCGAACTGGGGTCTCCTGCATTGCAGACGGATTCTTTACCAGCTGAGATACCAGGGGAGCCCCACTAGAGGACACTAGATCTGTAAATAAATGTATAGTGGAAGCATTGTAAGTATTATGCTGGAAGCCAGAAACGTGGGAGTCAGTCTTGATTTCTTCTGTTGTATTAATTCTGCCTAAATTTATTTCCATCCTACCAGCCTTTCTTCCGAAGAAGGCGATGGCACCCCACTCCGGTACTCTTGCCTGGAAAATCCCATGGACGGAGGGGCCTGGTGGGCTGTAGTCCATGGGGTTGCTAGGAGTCAGACACAACTGAACAACTTCACTTTATTTTTTCACTTTCATGCTTTGGAGAAGGAAATGGCAGCCCACTCCAGTGTTCTTGCCTGGAGAATCCCAGGGACAGTGGAGCCTGGTGGGCTGCCGTCTGTGGGGTCACACTGAGTCAGACATGACTGAAGCGACTTAGCACCAGTAGCAGCAGCAGCCTTTCTTCATCATCACTGCTAGCACCTGAAATCCAAGCTGCTTTTTCTGCTTTCCACCTGGTTATCTCCTCAACCTTCAGATTTTAGCTCAGGGTCACTCTACTTGTGAGTTCATTCTTACATCCTTCTTCATTGTCTTTTGGGGGTACTTGTCAATTGCAATTACATTTGTGTTTTTGTGATTTTTTTTTTTTTTTTAATGTCAGTCTATCCCACTGGACAATAAGCTGCAGGAAGTCTGACATCAGCTCTCTTGCTTCTGGTGCTTGTACCTGGCATATTCTAGGACTTACAAATTGTTGAATAAATAAGTAATTAAATAATGAGAAAAGAAGCTGTTGTGACATTTTTGCTCATCAGTCTAGAGTCTGCTAGACTCAAACAGTACAAACAGAGGGATGGGACTTATAATGGTGCAGTTTGCTTAAAATTTTAAAAACATGAGAAGACCATGAGTAGTCTTCTGATCCCTAAAAAATTAAATTACAAGCAGTTCGAAAACAAAGGCCTCATAATTAACTAATTACTAATTAATTAAAACTAATGTACATATAAGACATTGAAAAGTTGCAAAACATCTCCCCATCTTTTTCTTGAAGTTAGGAAAGACAAAGAGTTAATAACTCTAAAGTTGAAAACAGAAAATGAAAAGAAAGAACTTTGAAAAATATTTTAAACCTGCTGAACTCACCTATAGGCTACATTTCAAAAGCATTAGTATAGAGATTTCAAATTACATTTAAATAAAGTAAAAAGTAATTTGGGCTTAATTTTTGAAATAATTTTGATGTTTTGTTTAGACACAGTACTACATGTTTGCTCTGTTCATGAATTGTAGAGTCAGAGGCGCAAAGAAACTCAACCCAGACATTGTACTATGATGAATTTTTCTTTTTCCATCTCCAGTTTAAATGAAAAATGTTCCTACAGTTCTGTAATATTTTTAATTGTTGGAGGCCTTTCCAGTATATTTACTTCTCATGAGTCAGTGATTTCATCAGCAAAGAGACAAAAAGGCACCAAGTAGTATATGTGCTAGACCAAAACAAACATTTCACTTAAAAATAATATGTCTTACTTGACCACTTAATGATACATGTGGCCTGACTTCTCCCAATTAAAAGGAGCCAATTTTACTGGCATGATAAGCATATGAAAGTCCTGAGATATATAGAACTTCTGGAGCCCTAGAGTCCAGAGGAAGACTGCAGGAAGAGCAATTGCCTACTCCCTCCATCAATTGCAAGAAAATCTGGAGAAAAGCTCACTTCCTCTTAATAGTTCACCCCTTCCTGTTGCAACATGAGTGGAGACAGAAGAATTCTGGCAGTGTATACATATCAAACTGTTAACAGTGGTTGCCATTGGAGGGTGGGAATGAAGAAAAATACATTTCTTTCTGTTATTTATTGGAAGAGCCATTTGCAATTAAGAAACAAATTATAGTGTATAGTCACATTGCTCCACTTTTGGTTTTCTCAACTGATTTAGCTCATGCAGATTACTGTATTCAACTTGATGTTTTCGTTAAGACATTTTAATTAGGTGAAAATTATTAATTAAATCTGAAGCTTAGTTCTCTCTATTTAGCAGATCCTCTCAAGGCAAAAACTGGCTTCATTGTTCCACATCCATTTCTGGGTTTCAGTGTTGACATGCTTTTTACCTGAGTGTTCCTTACTGATGCTTTTATGAAGTTTTTCTGGTGTGTGTTTGTTTTTCTGTATTATGTAGGATTTGGGGTTTTTTTCAGTAGGAGTATTGGTGTAGGCACCTAGTCAGCCATTCTGCTAGGAATGAATGTCTCATTGTTTTTGCACTGTAATATAAACTTTGTATGTTACGTAATTTCATAATCACATTGGGGCTGTGAAATGGTGTAAGTCAATAATGCTATTATGACATTCACTAGACTAGCCCACCTTTCACCAAATAATAACCTTAGAGTGTTAGCATGCATTTGTTTCATGAGGGTTTTTCAAAATGCACAGTAATACTTGATAGTTTCTCCTATGTTAAAATTAGCATGGTATGAATCTGTGGTGTGGAACTGGGTGGGGCCATGACCGCCCATTAAACTGTGTATTAGAGCAAATTCATACTGACTTTTTGAGTAGAATTTCAGCCCTCCTGCATGTGTGACTTTCTCTATCACACTTGTTCAAGCTAAAGTTGGATGGTTTCACACACGTGCCCTTATTAGTAACCAAATTTTCTTAAGGCCACCTGTCTTGTCCTTAGATCAGATCAGTCACTCAGTTGTGTCCGACTCTTTGTGACCCCATGAATCGCAGCACGCCAGGCCTCCATGTCCGTCACCAACTCCCAGAGTTCACTCTGACTCACATCCATCGAGTCAGTGATGCCATCCAGCTGTCTCATCCTCTGTCGTCCCCTTCTCCTCCTGACCCCAATTCCTCCTAGCATCAGAGTCTTTTCCAATGAGTCAACTCTTCGCATGAGGTGGCCAAAATACTGGAGTTTCAGCTTCAGCATCATTCCTTCCAAAGAAATCCCAGGGCTGATCTCCTTCAGAATGGACTGGTTGGATCTCCTTGCAGTCCAAGGGACTCTCAAGAGTCTTCTCCAACACCACAGTTCAAAAGCATCAATTCTTTGGCTCTCAGCCTTCTTCACAGTCCAGCTCTCACATCCATACATGACCACAGGAAAGACCATAGCCTTGACTAGATGAACCTTTGTTTCCAAAGTAATGTCTCTGCTTTTGAATATGCTATCTAGGTTGGTCATAACTTTCCTTCCAAGGAGTAAGCGTCTTTTAATTTCATGGCTGCAGTCACCATCTGCAGTGATTTTGGAGCCCAAACAAATACAGTCTGACACTGTTTCCACTGTTTCCCCATCTATTTCCCATGAAGTGATGGGACCAGATGCCATGATCTTCGTTTTCTGAATGTTGAGCTTTAAACCAACCTTTTCACTCTCCACTTTCACTTTCATCAAGAGGATTTTTAGCCCCTCTTCACTTTCTGCCATAAGGGTGGTGTCATCTGCATATCTGAGGTTATTGATATTTCTCCCGGCAATCTTGATTCCAACTTGTGTTTCTTCCAGTCCAGCGTTTCTCATGATGTACTCTGCATAGAAGTTAAATAAACAGGGTGACAATATACAGCCTTGACGTACTCCTTTTTCTATTTGGAACCAGTCTGTTGTTCCATGTCCAGTTCTAACTGTTGCTTCCTGACCTGCATACAGATTTCTCAAGAGGCAGATCAGGTGGTCTGGTATTCCCATCTCTCAGAATTTTCCACAGTTTATTATGATCTACACAGTGAAAGGCTTTGGCATAGTCAATAAAGCAGAAATAGATGTTTTTCTGGAACTCTCTTGCTTTTTCCATGATCCAGCAGATGTTGGCAATTTGATCTCTGATTCCTCTGCCTTTTCTAAAATGAGCTTGAACATCAGAAAGTTCATGGTTCACATATTGCTGAAGCCTGGCTTGGAGAATTTTGAGCATTACTTTACTAGTGTGTGAGATGAGTGCAATTTGAGCATTCTTTGGCATTGCCTTTCTTTGGGATTAGGATGAAAACTGACCTTTTCCAATCTTGTGGCCACTGCTGAGTTTTCCAAATTTGCTGGCATATTGAGTGCAGCACTTTCACAGCATCATCTTTCAGGATTTGGACTAGCTCCACTGGAATTCCATCACCTCCACTAGCTTTGTTCGTAGTGATGCTTTCTAAGGCCCACTTGACTTCACATTCCAGAATGTCTGGCTCTAGGTCAGTGATCACGCCATCATGATCATCTGGATTGTGAAGATCTTTTTTGTACATTTCTTCTGTGTATTCTTGCCACGTCTTAATATCTTCTGCTTCTGTTAGGTCCATACCATTTCTGTCCTTTATTGAGCCCATCTTTGCATGAAATGTTCCTTTGGTATCTCTGATTTTCTTGAAGAGATCCCTAGTCTTTCCCATTCTGTTGTTTTCCTCTATTTCTTTGCATTGATCGCTGAAGAAGGCTTTCTTATCTCTTCTTGCTATTCTTTGGAACTCTGCATTCAGATGTTTATATCTTTCCTTTTCTCCTTTGCTTTTTGCTTCTCTTCTTTTCACAGCTATTTGTAAGGCCTCCCCAGACAGCCATTTTGCTTTTTTGCATTTCTTTTCCATGGGGATGGTCTTGATCCCTGTCTCCTGTACAATATCACGAACCTCATTCCATAGTTCATCAGGCACTCTATCTATCAGATCTAGGCCCTTAAATCTATTTCTCACTTCCACTGTATAATCATAAGGGATTTGATTTAGGTCATACCTGAATGGTCTAGTGGTTTTCCCTACTTACTTCAATTTAAGTCTGAATTTGTAGGAGGGCATCAGAGGGCAGACACACTGAAACCATACTCACAGAAAACTAGTCTTGTCCTCAGTGCTGCCTTATCCTTTAACTGGCTTAAAATAACAAAAGAACAATAAAAACTGTTTTCCAGAAACTTGTCAGGAGAGTATAAACAAATCCATGTTCAGTTCAGTCGTTCAGTCATGTCTGACTCTTGGCGACTCCATGAACCGCAGCACGCCAGGCCTCCCTGTCCATCACCAATTCCCGGAGTCTACCCCAACCCATGTCCATTGAGTCAGTGATGCCATCCTACCATCTCATCCTCTGTCGTCCCCTTCTCCTCCTGCCCTCAATCTTTCCCAGCATCAGGGTCTTTTCCAATGAGTCAGCTCTTCACATCAGGTGGCCAAAGTACTGGAGTTTCAACTTTAACGTCAGTCCTTCCAATGAACACCCAGGACTGATCTCCTTTAGGATGGACTGGTTGGATCTCCTCGCAGTCCAAGGGACTCTCAAGAGTCTTCTCCAACATCACAGTTCAGAAGCATCAATTCTTCGGCGCTCGGCTTTCTTTACAGTCCAACTCTCATATCCATACATGACTACTGGAAAAACCATAGCCTTGACTAGACGAACCTTTGTTGACAAAGTAATGTCTCTGCTTTTGAATATGCTATCTAGGTTGGTCATAACTTTTCTTCCAAGGAGGAAGCATCTTTTAATTTCATGGCTGCAGTCACCATCTACAGTGATTTTGGAGCCCAGAAAAATAAAGTCAGCCACTGTTTCCCCGTCTATTTGCCATGAAGTGATGGGACCAGAAGCCATGATCTTAGTTTTCTGAATGTTGAGCTTTAAACCAACTTTTTCACTCTCTTCTTTCACTTTCGTCAAGCGGCTCTTTACTTCTTCTTCACTTTCTGCCATAAGGGTGGTGTCATCTGCATATCTGAGGTTATTGATACTTCTCCCTGCAATCTTGATTCCAGCTTGTGTTTCTTCCAGCCCAGCATTTCTCATGATGTACTCTGCATATAAGTTAAATAAGCAGGGTGACAATATGCAGCCTTGACGTACTCCTTTTCCTATTATCTTTAAAAAAATTCTAAAACCATTTTTACGGTTTGTATTTAATTCATTCTACTGAAAAAAATATATAAATCTCAAATGAAGTCAGAGAGCTGATACCTGGATTAAATGACCTTCCCGTAGAAGGATTCTGCTAAACCACCGTTTGATATGATGCTATTGACTCATGAGGAATAACCCATGAAACATCTCTGTGTTTCCTTAAGGAATGTTGAGGATGCTCTTCATTACCTAAGTATAGGATTAGGTAATGTGAATTCTCAAGGATGAATTTCCTTCTGAAATTTCCAAGCGCAATTTGGATGTAGACACTGAATTCAGGGCCTGGTCATGTCTCCTATTCTGCTTTGACTCCTGAAAGGCTTAGC